>OW443326.2:20017500-30017500 GCA_937001555.2 Hypsopygia costalis
TTTAACCCTTTATCGACCGCTGACGCTCACAATGGTAAAATGTAATAGGTATTTTCTTTTTATAATAACCGTGAATTACGCTTCATATGATTTCGTATCCAATATTGTAACTCTTTGGAGTTAAACACAGCCTGGAACCGTGCTATTGATACCTACCCTTACGGTGATACTTCGAAAGGAAAATTCGAAGTGAAGGGCCAAAGTTCGAAATGTTTCAGCAACGAATTTCCTTCGATTGCCTATAGGGCCTAATTTACTGTCTAAATTCCTGACATCAAAATTGCATTTGCGGTGTAACTGGCTCACCACCACCTTTGAGCCAAAGTCACCCTTTAGGAAATAGTTCGTAAGTTTAAGGTTATTTATAATACAAATTCAATGTTTTAAAACGGTAACTGTGTATTATCTATTGACGATAGGTATATGCTCTCAAGGACTTTTTTGTAGTACTCGTTATTTCTAACAATTCTTCTGAACATAATTTTCATATATCTCTAACGGTTTAGACTACATACGCCAAGAAAACGCAAACACAGGTATTTTTTCGCTGACTTGCTTGACTAATATCATCACTGCTCAACCCCTACGTTATTTAGCGTAATAAAATATAGCTTATAACCATTCCGAAGAACCAAGCTAATGATTGGTGAAGGTTTCATTAAAATCGGCCTACCGATGCCTACGTTAGAGAAAGGGAAGCCATACAGACTGGGCGCCGTTACTTTCGTTATCGTGACATAACCAAGCGCTTTACCCTCCAATAAGAAGTTATCATTTCAAAAATAGGAACTCTAAATAAAGTTTCATAATAAATTGTCTTTTAATATACTGACGAAATTAATTTGACTAATATGTCATCATCCGCATTAATCAAAAGACTATGTTACTCGTATTGTACACATTTGTTAGGTTGTATTTGTGTACTGTGTTTCATAATGTCTAAGTACATGTAATCTACTTTACTTACGTGTGAAATAAGATAAGACAAAAGACGAGCAGAGCAGAGGCACAGTACTAATATAGTAATTAATTGATAAATATTGGAATGGTAAGATAACAGGTAAATAGATGACACACCCAGTGACGCCATTGAGGTCCTCAATATAATTTACTAAACTTATAATGGCATTATTAACTTTAATGTAAATTTTAATATATAATTATAACGATTTTGGTACATTTCGTTTAAAGAGGCGCTACTTTCGCGGCAGATCTCATATTAAGTATATTGAAATATTATAAATAAGATAATTTGAACCAAAAAAAACCGACTCCAAACATTACTCTACATTTATGTATGTAGATACAGGCATCAGCCAGTATCTACATCATCATCAGATGATGATGATGAAAAATATGGGGCCAATCTGGCAGTATACTTTTTCAAATAAAAAAAGATTTTTTCAAATCGGTTTATAAATGACGGAGTAAAGAAATAACAAACCCAACATAGATACAGGCTGATGATGATGATGATGAAAAAAATATGGGACCAATCTGGAAGTATACTCTTTGAAATAAAAAAAGTTTTTTTCAAATCGGTTTATAAATCACGGAGTAATTAACTAACAAACATAAAAAAAATATATACAGCCGAATTGAGAACCTCCTCCTTTTTTGGAGTCGGTTAAAAACGAAGTCGAGTCTACCAACTACCTCTTTGTTTAGAGAGCTACTGAGCTAGTTACGTAATCAGCGCGAAACTAAACTAAATCCTCAACCTGAACTGAACTTGTTTACCAATTTAAGAAACAAAACAATCAAAATTCAAATGCATTATGTATTGCATGAAAGATATTTCTTCCCGTAACGTGTCGAGTGTCCTCGGTGACTAGCTATTATTATGATACCTACTGGACTCGGTAATATTATATTAAGTTACTAGCGGCCGCTCGCGACGCGTGGAGTTAGTTATTTGCACATAATTTTTAATCACGCTAAAATACTTTTTATTGTTATAATAATAAGTATTAGTAAGTAAGTTATAATAGTAAGTAAGTTGTTTTCAATAATTCTTGTACTTAAATACCATGTAAAATCCTTCTGCCATAATTACTTTACCTTCACTAACATTGGACTTTCATACAAACTACCATCCCCCATTTTAACCCCAAAAAGGGATTGTTTTCTAAAGATACATTATTAGTCACCTCGCCTCACTTCACCTCATTATTAGGCACCTCCAAACCATTTTAAATTTCACGTCTTTTACTTCAAAAACACAGGACTTTCATACAAACTTCCAACCCCCGTTTTACCCCCGGATTTTACGAAACTCCACCCAGTTTCGTAAAATCCGAACCTACCTGCCAAATTTCAAGTTTGTAGGTGTTATAGTTTCGGAGATTTCGTGATTAAGCAGTGAGTGGTATTTCGTGGCAATATGGCCAAATTATGCGAAAACTCTGCGGATACATGTTTTGGAGAGTCTCGTGTGGATTTTAATTTATTCGAAATTAAAATGTTTGGATTTTAATTTCAAAACATGTCTCCGCAGAGTTTTCGCATACTTTGGCCATATTGCTCGGAAAAGCGAAGACAACCTTAAGAAACTATTAATAACATGCAAGGTTGAGGGAAAACGATCGAAGGGGCGGAGTGCGATACGTTGGTCCGATCAAGTTCGATCTACTCTCGACACCACAATCTTCGAGGCCAACCATACCGCAACAGACAGACACAAATGGTGTAATATTGTCCGTACGAGAATCATGAGAGGTCACGACCCTCATCAATGAGGAAGACGACTCCATGAGGAGGAGGTGTAGATATATAATAAGTAAGGATTTTTGAAGTTCCCATCTACCACTATCCCATGGGAACATACGCATGTACAATCGGTACCCGAAGATTACTGACCACTTGGCCAGACAGTTTAGTATGTACGCAACTGTGGGGGAAGGCTAGTCTAAATACAAAGAAATAAGAAATATTTTAAAACCTTCTGCGGGATACGGGATAGATTTTGACTAAGACTATACGTGTATCCCCCACGTATACGAATTTACCATCATACTGTAGTTACTGTGGGGGAAAGCTAGTCTAAATACAAAGGAATAAGAAAGATTTTTGAAACCTTCTACGGGATACGGGATAGATTTTGTCTTGGGATATACGTGTATCCCACACGTATACGAAATTACCGTCATAATCTAGTTACTTATTCCGTGCTTAGTCATTCTTTTGTCTGTGACAACTGTACAAACGGAATACGTATCGAAAAATAAAATAAAGGTATATTTCAAACAGATGTACGTGCCATGCAATAGCACGTAAATACATTTGTCGGTTATGTGACGGGTAAAATCTGCTCGCAATATGACATTCGAACGTTTCCGCTCGAATACAAAGTTCTAGTTAGAATATTCTAGTTCTGAAATTGGGTACACGTCTGGTATGCCTCAATTTAAACTTCTAAACGACCTCACAAATGAGGCTGGAAGTGGCTGAATACGGAAGGCGGTGGATCGCATTTGGTGGAAAGCATTGGGGTAAGCCTCTACATCCAGCAGTGGGTAGATATGGTAGATGGGAGGCAAGTGGCTCACTATCCCTTTAGAGCCAAAGCTAACTTCACCTGCACGTGGTGCACCCTGCCGACTAGCGAGGCTCTGCCAAAAGAGAGGTAGGGCTCAGCGTATTTGTAAGCTGCCCGACTGGGGAAGTATCTTTGTCCTCAAAGAATACCGCAGACAAATATTCCCTTGCATTGTGTTGTTCTTGCGAGTGAATGAGGTCACCAGAAAGTAAAGAGTTGCTGGCAGCAGGGGTGGTGGCGCGCGAGCGACATTTCATGTGACGAGCGTTAATATGGCTACGGTAACCGCTTCATATCAGGCGGGCAGTACCTATGCTTTGTAATTCTTCTGAATATATCGTTATATATGGCGCTGTGTAATATGTCAAGGAATAATATTTATTATTTAAGATA
Organism: Hypsopygia costalis; assembly: GCA_937001555.2. Taxonomy (NCBI): domain Eukaryota; kingdom Metazoa; phylum Arthropoda; class Insecta; order Lepidoptera; family Pyralidae; genus Hypsopygia; species Hypsopygia costalis. Next base: position 20,021,432 of record OW443326.2, read on the forward strand.
ACAGTCATTTACCTACAAAAAGCATAAAGCATATCCAAAGTAGCATTACACTTTTATTATAGGAACCAATAAAGAGTTGTTTTTTTGTTGGTCGTTAAATAAACAAAGTCCAAAATATCATGAGACTTTCATACTAATGAAAGTGTCATGATATTTTGGACTGGATTTTAGATAAAAAAAAGGTTGTCTGTAAAGTCGGTTTACGGACGATAATTTTACGTGATAACGTCATATGAAGCTGACCGTGCCTCTCTATGGCTTGTTCCGCACTCTCGCTTGCACGCTCGGCGCAGGCGGAACGTGACAATGAGTCATGCGTTTTCGTCCGTGCCGCCGGCGTTCACCCTTTTATAAGACGTTATCACGTCATACAAAACTGAACACCAAAAATGTTTTACTCATAAAAATCAACGGAAGCAAAACATTACCGAAGGCGACTTTACTCATGTCACGAACAAATCGCAAGACACGCAGGCTCGGCTCCGCATAATTACTGCGTGCGTTGTCAATCGCCCCTAGAATATCTGATGATTCACTATGTATGGCTTATTGCGATCTTAAAATACTTGGTGAACGTAACGCATTCTGCCAGTCAATCTTCCTTGGAGACAAAGATACACGTACGTGTTCATATACAGATTGAATACGATTTATTTTTTTATACCACTAAGGTGACACACAAGCATACGTTCCGTCTGATGGAAAGCAGTTACTACAGCATAAGGACGCCTGTAACACCAGAGGCATCACATGCGCGTTGCCGACATTGTTTCTTTATATACTACGTCAGGTGGAAAACAACCACAACAACACTCACTTGATTATTAATAAACTATATAAAATATTGAAAATGTATTTACTGGACCCTAGTTGAAAAATAATCGCGTGAGATCATACGTGTATATCGTTTACGCCCTGTATATCTGTATATCTATTCAATAATACTAACTAATAATACTAACTATATAAATTATTTGTCGGTAATATACAATTATAGTTCATTCTCATTTGCTTAAAACGGAAGGCCCCCTATTGTAAGCTGCCCGACTGGAGATGTACCTCCAGCTCACAGAATAACGCAGCCAAATAACAATTGCCTTGAGGACTGCTGTTTTCCTGCGAGTGAGTGAGGTCACCAGGAAGGAAGGATGCATTGGCAGCGAAGTGGCGGCGCGTGAGCAATATTTCATGCTGAGAGCGTTAGTATGACTACGGTAACCGCTTCACATCAGGCGGGCCCCCTTACGTTGTATAAAAAAGTATTCGCAGTGTCCTATTAACTTGGCAATTTCAACCGTCAGCTCTAATACTGACATAAATTGGATTGTGTCATTGTTGATTGCAAGGCGACTTTATCGCAACAGAGCGGAGTTCACGGCGTGAATAGTTGCTACTCGTAGATTCTCTGTTTTAGATTCACATAATTACTGCGTAGGTTCATACCGTTCGCTTGCCGAATACAAAAGATGCTGCGCTAGAAGTCAATCGGGGCGATGACGTGAATATGTTATGTAGGTTTTTGTTTTAAGTTCGATTTTTGTAAACAGTTTTAGGGTAGTAGACAATAAAGTTTAAACAAAAACATATATATTTCCTAGTTATTTAAACAATATTATACAAAAAAAGGATTCAGAGCAAGCTTTTATTACTTATTAAAGAAAATTTAAGTCCTGGCTGTTGTCATTAGATGATAATCCTTAAGCCAAGTCAGGCCTTTGGGCGGCTTAAAAACACTGGCCTCCGCCAACGCGCAGCTGTACAGCCTGATGGAGTATGCTCTAAACTTCTTCGATTAAGGGGAGACCGATATTCCAACAGTGGGATGATTTAAGGGTTGACGCCAATCTTATCATAGGTATTAAATTAGTACTCTTTATCTGTTAGCCAAGTAAACTTAAGAAAAATTAGATAATACAAAAGATTACGTATCTTTTGTATTATCGAATTTTTCTTCACACATTCAAATTATCTTAGAAACTACTCTAATCTTGGCTCTGCATGGAGTATAATAATATCATCTGAGCTTAGGGCAAGAAAATTTTATACAAGTTTTTCGTAACGTTATATTTCGGGGCGGAAAATTATTACGGTCCCAAATTGTTGGTAACCGGAAGAAGTCAGCTATTCGTCGGATTATAAATAATGGTTCCATATAAAGAGTGTAGTATTTTTTTACAGAAATATTACAATCTTTTAAAATATATTTGGTGTTAGAAATGATGTTATAAATACTATGGATATCGTATACCGATACAAAATTGCGCCAGAAAACTGTTCCCGTCGCCTGGGAGATCTATGACTAACGATATCCTTATCACTTCGACGATTTAAAAATAATATACCTGCTATAATTTACCACGCTGAGTATCTAATTGTCGCGATGGCGTCTTTTTTTCTTGCAAAAATATGAAATTAACCTTAAAATACACGTTAACGTCAAATAATTAGTGTGTACTTTAGTGCGATATGTTCAATCAATTGTCACAAACGTCAGTTTCGACGGCTTGCTTCTGCGAACTAATTGCAAGATGAGATCGTTAACTTCTTTTATCAAATAGTCGACTAATTACAAATTCAATATTTTAGGATTCAACATTGAGTTCTGGAAAAAAATCAGTTGAACGATTGCACAAAAAAGCGATTGATAAATAAAATAAAATAATGTAACAATTATCATATTTTTTTACAAATAAGATAACTGCTATATATAATTAAATACTTTGTTTTGCAATACATAGAAAACATCCAGATTACAGACGAACAGACATGTTCATGTACACAAATGTATTGGTAATAAATCGTACGAGTATAAAAAGGAATAGACGCCAATCTTCAAAAATGTTAATAGTATATATCGTAGACGGAGGATACTACCTACATACAAACTGTCAACTATGTCTCACTTTGAAATGTTTGAAATGGTTTGTAACATCTTAAAACCCTCAAGTCTATTTATTGAAATAGACTAAAATTTACTTTGGGGAGCGATACTCCGAAACAATATTTAGAATTCTAGACTAATCAATTCATTCAAAGCCAGTTAGGGCTATTTTCAGCCGTTCCAACTAGAATAGTTGGACAATAATAAATATGTCGATATAAATTAAATCATCCCTTATAATCGAATTGAATCAATTTGGTACGAAGTGTAAGCCGCCGTAATTATTTAGCGGCTTCAAGTCAATTCGTTAGTTAATTTAGTTTTGAACTGAGGCGGAATTTGTTTATTAAAAAAAAATCTGGGATGTAATTCCATTGTATGTATATTAGTACATAGATGTATATATGCAAACTGAAGCGACCACCCGTTATCACGAAAATATAAAATTTAAAATTTCACAATTTCGCTATTTAAAATATAAATTTCAAATATTAATTAATTCGCACAAGATGAAACAAACAGTGCCATCCAGAGGAGCAATTCTCATAATTATAATATAGTCAAAATTTTGTTCCGATCCAGTCTCGATGTCACAAATATCAAATTTGGTATTCTAGTATCACAAACTTGGAATAGAAATCTGCTCGCAATGAGTATTGATTTTGCTTAATGAAATACAATTTTCATTGTTTTAATTTAATTAATATGTACTCGTATATTGTTTTAATTTAATAATAGATTCATTCATCGGTCATTTTAGTCTCCACAACAGGAGCACGACCCTCTCTTGTCCGTCACAGACAGGAGGATTTGGCCTACGCTCCCCACGCTGGCCAGACGGGTTGGGAATAATAGATTATAAAGGTATATTCTACATAGTTTAGACATATAACTTCTCTATGCACTAGCTGTTACCCGCGGCTTTGGCCGGCAATCGCCAGCACATTTTTGAAAATATTCCATATGTCACCTGACCACATTATGCTACCAAAATTTATATTCTGCTATTGAACGACGAAACAAACATTCAACAAATTCCATGGATATGGAAGAGATTACTACAAGGAATAAGTCTGTGGCATACGATACTTATCGTATATGGGTTATTTAAAGATCATCACCATCATCATTATCAGCGTGTATCTACCTACTGTTGGATATGGGCCTTCCCCAATGCTTTTCATCACAATGCTATCCTCCGCTTTCCGCATACACTCACTTCCACTTCGATTTCTTGAGGTCGTCGCTCCATCTAGAGAGTGGGCGTCCCATTCTTCATCGTCCCATTCGTGGCCTCCACTCTAGGACATGTGCCATCACTGACATGGCAGATGTGGGTATTTTGGTGTGTAAGTGGTTCATCAACACCTTTGAACCAAAGCCAACTTCACCTGCACGCGGTGCACCCTGCTGACTGACAAACGAAGCTCTGGCGAAAAGAGAGGTAGGGAGCGTAATTGTAAGCTACCCGACTGGGGAATGTACCTCCACCTCACAAAATACCGCAGCCAAATAACAATTCCCTTGAGGGTTGTTGTGTTCCTGCGAGTGACTGAGGTCACCAGAAAAGAAGGAGATGCTGCGTTGGCAGCGGGGGTGGCGGCGCGCGAGCGATATTTTATGTTGCGAGCGTTAATATGGCTACGGCAACCGCTTCACATCAGGCGGGCCGTATGCTTGTCTGCCACCCGACGTAGTATAAAAAAAAAAAAGAAAAAAAAAATGTGGCCGGCCCACAGGCACTTATGCTTGCTGAGTCTGAGAGCTATGTCAAATACCTTGGTTCTCCGTCGAATTCCTTCATTCCGGATTCGATCCCTTTGAGAAACTTCAAGCCTAGCCCTCTCCATCGCTCGCTGTGCGACCCTTAGTCTGTGAAGCAGCCCGATGGTCAGCGACCAAGTCTCTGCAACGTAAGTCATATCGGAGAGGACACACTGAATGTAGATTTCAGTCTTCAAGTATTGTGGTATATCTGCGGTGAAGGTGTGCCGAAGCCTTCCAAAAGCTACGCAGCCTAATCGAATGCGTCTATCGATCTCTTTGTTGAAGTTTATTTAAATATATCTGACAGCAATACAGATTTATAAATAAGCAAACAAATAAGCAGGCATCCTTTCGTACATATTTTTGTGTTTACTTGTCGTTATAATATTATGACCACAAATACTACTATATAAAATACAATCTGAACTTCAAAAAGTTATTTTACTTTGAGACTACACTATTCTGTGAAACGTGCTGCTTTTAAAAAGTAAAAGGGTTTTCTTATTATAAATTCATATTAAAACAGACAGACAATTCCTCCCAGACAACATCAAACAACCGACTGGGGACTATTTCCGCCAATCGCAAGTTCCCCCAGAGTCTATATGCAATTCTGCGCAGGGCACTTGCAACTTCGTGTTAAGGTAACGCCATCCAACAATACAAATTTGTATAGGGAAAGCATTTTGCCCATTTGCCCATCTCAATTCATAATTCACAAAATTTTGCGAATATTCAAATTTCTTTCGATGGCTCCATAGATAAATTTTTCAACACATTTACTCTGCAACATTCGTTATAAAAATATGTACATTAATTTACAAATCGCGTGGTTACTACTGATTATTTGGTGATAAAATTTGTTTAGAAATCTGGTGAAATATTTTAACATGTTCGAAATTATTTCAATCAGTATAAAACTGTTATTCTAAATATTAATATAGATAAAAAAATAAAATTAAGTATTATTTACAAAAATAAACTTCTGATGTACGCTCTTGGTCATGCTTATAAATCATCATCTCTTTCGTAGCACTGTGCGTACTTACTATTCAGTGACACATCATAGATGATTTTAAGCTCTCCTGGCTACGCTGAAGTCGATTCCCATCAAATTTTTGATGGCGAAAATCAAACTTCAAATTAGATCTAGGGTACTTATGTTTATCTTAGCTAGAAAAACCATAGAGCTCTACCGACTAAGCTGAAGATGTTTCACAATAAATTAAAAGTACGACTTATTTTTCGAATCAAAATATTCGATGATAATCGGCTTCCGCTTCGGCGGCATGGCCTCTAGCCTGCCCATTTTGTGGGTGATCGGCCGCAAGAACAAAAACCTTCCACACTTCCTCGCACCATTAAACGTTCCAATAAACTTTCGTTGCGGATAATTATGCCCAAACAACTTAAGGATTAAAGTTGATACTGTTGATTGTTGGAACTTGGTGATGTTATAATAAAGCAACGGTACTGTTCCACGTAATTATATTTATTTTTACCGATCGGTTCGCCGCTACGGCTCTTAACACAGAAACACAAACACCATCTGTTTACCTTGCCTTAGCGGCGAAACCGGTCGGTAAAAATAAATAATAACGTGGAACAGTACAAGTGCTTTATTATAACATTATCTTAAGGATTCGCACATATACAAGCAACGAAAGCCTTTGTTTGATTCGAAGGTGTTACAAGATGAAATCGTTAGAACATATGATGACTAAACGCTTTAAATCGATATTAGCTTCTACCGTCTTCTTAACAGACGTATCTACAACTTTACGTATGACGTGTTGTAATAGAAAATCACTGACGGTAATGCATTGCGTCATTGCGTAAGACTAGCGTAGCTATTAGACTGTCCTAGCATCAAGTAAATACCATAGACGAACAGAAACAGAGGTATAAATACTTGCGCTTTGCATGCAAGATTATGTTGTGTGTAATCTTAGTGTTAGCGACTGGCTGGTTGCAATGTATATTTTCCTATATTTCTATTTTTGTATTTGACGTTTTGTTTTTGATATGTTGCTTGGTCTTTGATTCATGCTTCGTCTTATCGTGCAATTCGTTTGTGATCTGAGTAATTATAATTTCATATAAATTTACTAAGCGTTTCCTTCATATTCTTACATCTATACAGTCCACTTAACATCCTATAATCTCCGGTAGTTATCATTTACCAGTTTTCACATTTTCTTCCATACGTCACTTTCGTTTTTTCATATCATTTCATTTGAAATCACGCAATGGAAACGCGAAGTAAAACAAGGAAAGGAATAGATCACCATATAGACAATGTGGTAAGTGTTTTACAACCGTTATCCTCGGGCCACCAGACAGCGAGCGGCGATTTTCAAGCGCAATCGGACGATGCGCACCGCTCGTCATTCCCAGATAATGAAGCACTTCTCGCACCGTCGGGCAAAAGAATCGAAACCGACCTTTTACAAGCGCAACAGTTGGATGTGCGCTCATCATCAGCTGGTTGTTCTAATACTGTTGTTAGTGTTCACAGCAATCACAGCCAACATCTTTCTCACCACTCGCGCTCGTCACACTCATATGCTACGGTCCGTGCGATGAGGCTTGAAGCGGAAGTAGAACTTGTTCGCCGCCGTGTGGAGCGAGCACGGCAGCTAGCAGAAACCGAACGCCAACAAGAACGTGAGCTATTAGTTAAAGAGCGGGAGAGGCAGCGGGAACTCGTTCGTTTAGAAGCTGAAGCCGATGAATTAGCAAGTAAGCTTGCAGCATGTGATGCTTCAGTTAAGTATCTTTCACATAAATCTTGTTCATCTCATAGTGATCACAGAACAAGATCGTGGGTTTTGGAGCAAAATCAACAAAAGGTAGACAAAGTCCAGGTTCAACGGGACACATGTAACAGCGTACCGCTAATCACGTCTGAACCACCGTTGCAAGTGCCACCGACCGTCATCTCGGAACCTTCTCGAGACCCTCTTTTGCGGCCGGTAAACGACAACACAGGCTTTGTCAACAATATTTTCCCTACAGGTTTCTCTGTGAACCCACCAGTTGTTTTACCCACTACGATCTCTCCCACTCAATCATCGCCACAAGATCCTATAAACCAATTGACCAAAGCTATTACTGCTTTATCCGATCGACCAAAAAACCCTGAACTCTGTACTTATTCAGGCGATCTAACACATTGGATGGTTTTTAAATCTAGTTACGAACGTACTAAAGATTTATATTCTACAGCAGAAAATATGAACCGGCTTAACCACGCTCTGCGTGGCTCCGCACACCAAGCCGTAGCTTCGCTGCTGTGGACGTCACAAGATCCTGACGAGGTTGTACGCACGCTCGAACAGTCCTTTGCAAGGCCGGAGATTTTAGTAGCACACGAGATAGCTGGTCTTCGCAATATACCTAAGATAAGTACTCCAGAGCAAATTAACATTCTTGCTAATAAAATTCGTAATTGTGTGACAACTATAAAGCTTCTAGGCCAGTACGAGTATCTCTACTCACCGGAACTATTCCGCGCGGTTCTCTCAAAGCTCAGTGAACATGTGAGAAGTCGTTTTACTGACTATGCCGCCGATAATATGCCTCTAGTACAAAATATATCGAAAATTGAGATGTTATCTAAATTTTTATTACTTGAAGCGGATCGACAGCTCAAGTACAATTTTACTTTAGACGTATTCACCTCATCATCAATGTTTCAAAAAGCAGGTCCTCATCATAAGCCTCATAGGGATATAGTGCATACTACGACTTCGATTTCTAAAGATATTGTTTGCTGCTACTGCAAACAAGGTCCACACACAATAAAGTCATGTAAGGCTTTCCAATTACTTTCAGTTGACGATAGATGGCAGTGGATACGACAAGCCAAGGTGTGCTATCGTTGTTTGAAAAACAACCCACACAAATGGAACGATTGCCGTGCAAAGTGTTGTGGTACAAACGGATGCACGCGGCGCCATCATGCACTGCTACACGGAACGACGATATCCACAGTTTCTTCGCATAGCCTTACCGACCAAATAAATTCAATTCAGTCAGGCAAAAATTTGACTGTTACTGAAAGTACTTCGAATAATGTTAACGACAGTACCTCGAATAATGTTCTTGACAATACTTCGAATAACTTTATTCCAAAACAATCTCCAACTATCATTAATGTCACAGGTGCGACTTCATCGTTATCACGTCCACGCGGTCTACTAAAAATGCTCCCGGTCGTAGTAGAAGGCCCCGGCGGATCGTTTAACACCACTGCACTCCTGGACGAAGGCAGCACCGCGACGTTGATTGACGGCGACGTAGCTATAAGAGTTGGCGCCAAATCATCTTCTAAGGAACATCTTCAGCTTGTTGGTGTGAGTGGTATGACAACTGTTGTCGAGGCAAGTTACGTAAATTTCCATATCCGAGGACGCAACTTACCAGACCGCTACTTGATAGAGCATGCAAGAGCAGTCACTCCTCTATCTCTAAAATTACAAAATACCAGTGAAATTGTCATTTCCGATTTCACACACTTATCTGACTTAGAAAGTGAGCTTACATACGAATATACAAATCCAATGGTTCTTATAGGCGCTGCCGATTGGCATTTGTCGTTGAGTCACGAGCTAAGAGCCGGTAAGAAAAATGATCCCGTAGCTTCAAAGACATTGTTAGGATGGGTTTTACATGGCGCTTACTCTACTACAACGAAACCCGTGCATTTCGTAAATCACTCATTATTCAGTTCAATACGCGAACCCGACGAGCTCGAAATTCTTATTAAAAAGCAATATGAGATAGATTCTACAGGCATTACAAAAGTTCCGATGCGCCGTAATAAAGATGACCAACGAGCAATTGACATAATTGAGGCCACGGCCCATAGGCTAGACGGCGGTCGTTTTGAGGTAGGTCTTCCTTGGAAAGAAAGTCTTCCTAATTTAATTCCAGATAGTTACCCTCAAGCATTGTCGCGGTTTAAAGCGCTAGAACGACAAATGTCTAAAGATAAAGAATTTGCCAAAGCTTATTTTTCATATATGAATGACATTATTAATAAAGGTTTCGCGGTAGAGTGTGATCCTGAGTCATACCACAGGAACGCCACGAATGCTTCTTGTGTCAAACCTGATGGAAGTATACGTTGGTACCTGCCGACACTTGCAGTTTTTCACCCTACAAAAAAGAAAATCCGCGTTGTTTATGATGCAGCTGCAGTTAACAAAGGAGTGTGTTTAAATAGTCTTCTGCTACAGGGTCCGGACTTACTACAGTCGCTTTTAGATATTCTTTTTCGTTTTCGAGAAGGCTCAATCGCGTTTACCGCCGATATCAAAGAGATGTTCCCCCAAATAAAAATTTTGCCTAAAGATAGGGATGCGCAAAGGTTTTTGAGGCGCGACTGTGAAGGTCTTATAAAAGAATTTAGAATGTGCTCAATGATATTTGGGGCGGTATCTAGCCCGTTCATAGCCTTGTACCTAAAAAATAAAAACGCGAAAGAGTACGAAACGCAGTATCCCGCAGCATGTCACGCAATTTTAAACGACCATTACATGGACGATTATTTAGGCAGTCATTTTGATCTTACTGTAGCGCAGCAGGTTGCAGCAGACATAATAACTGTTCACAAGGCCTGCTGTTATGAGATGCGCGCTTGGGTATCTAACAAACCAGATGCTTTGTCATTAGTCGCAAAAGAATTGAGAGCCGATTCTAATTCCGAAGTCGACCTGATTCCAAATAAAGAAATCGGCGTTTTAGGCGTTCAGTGGAATCCCTATCGAGATCTCTTAAGTTTTCGTAATTTTCCCCGTGTCACCACTGCTAAGTTAACAAAACGTACGATTTTATCTGCGGTTATGAAAATATACGATCCATTAGGTTTACTTATGCCGGTAATTATTCAAGGACGCATATTGCTTCAAAAGCTTTGGAGAGAAGGTATTGATTGGGATACGTCAATCCCTCTTAATTATATTCCTGAATTTGAAGCTTGGTTTCGTGAGCTAGATACCATTGTAAATTTAAAAGTTCCACGTTGGTATTTAGGGCAACCAGATCCATGTAATATACAACTACATATATTTGCTGACGGAGGCGAACAGGCATACGCTTGCGTTGCTTATTGGCGCTTTACTTTTATCGATGGTTCCGTATCTTTAGCTTTAGTAGGCAGTAAAGCTCGTGTAGCTCCTTTAAAACCAATTTCGATTCCCCGCCTAGAATTACAGGCAGCCCTAATTGCGACCCGGTTTTCCCTATGCATTCTCAAAGCTCATCGACTGAAACCTTCTAGCACACAGTATTGGGTTGACTCTACAACTGTTTTAAAATGGCTCAAAAGTGATGCTAGAAAGTTTGGGGCTTTTGAAGCGCATCGTTTAGGTGAGATATTAGAATGCACTGAACCTTCCCAATGGAGGTGGGTTCCCACTCTTCTTAATATCGCAGACGACGCGACTAAAATTAAAACTTTAAATTTGACCTCGACGCACAGGTGGTTCACAGGACCCACCTTCCTCTTAGAGCCACCAGATTGCTGGCCAGTAGAGCCTGACCCATTTGAAACTCCACTAGGCAACCATAGCCCTAATGTCGAAATAGTGGCACTTCAAGTGGATGACGCTCTTTTAAACCCGCGTATTGATGTACCTAATGCTGCGCGTTTTAGTAAATGGATTCGCTTAACTCGCAGTACGGCCCGATTTTTACAAGGCGTATATACATTTCGGTCCAAGCTGTCTCGGCCCATTGCTCCAAATTCTAAATTGCATCACTTTGACACCACGTCACCTACAACTCTTTCGGCATTGCACATACAACAGGCAGAAAAGATACTCTTTCAACAAGCTCAATTTGACAGTTTTCCACAGGAAATGAAGCTACTGAAGGATTCTCAGCACGTGCCCAATAAAAGCCGAATTGCAGCACTTGCACCTATTCTTGACGAAGAAGGAATAATCAGAATGGATTCCCGTATCAAGTCTGCACCTGGAGTGAGTGACAGCGCAATTTCTCCAATCATTTTGGATGGCCGACATCACATTGTACGTCTCCTCATTTTTCATTATCACGTTAAAGCGGCACATGCCTTTAATGAATTGGTGCTGAATGAATTAAGGCAACACTACACTGTATTAAAAGCCAGAAGTTCAATTCGAAGTGTTGCTCGAAATTGTTTTGAATGCAAAAAGAAGCGAACACCTTTGAAACCACGGTTAGGTGATATTCCTCTAGAAAGGCTTGAACATCACAAGAGACCTTTTACAAATACAGGTCTAGATTATTTTGGCCCATTAATTGTAACTGTTCACCGACGACATGAAAAGAGATGGGTGGCACTTTACACATACTTAGTTACCAGAGCTGTGCACCTAGAAGTTGTTCACTCTCTATCAACTGACTCCGCTTTATTAAGTTTGAGACGATTTATTGCTCGTCGAGGATGTCCAAGAACAATTTTCTCCGATAACGGGACGAACTTTGTCGGCGCAAATCGAGAACTACGTGCCTTATTTGGAGAACCTATTCATGAATATGCTACCAACCATAAAATCCAATGGAGTTTTATCCCACCAGCATCGCCTTTTATGGGAGGGGCGTGGGAACGAATGGTACGCTCAGTGAAAATGGCGCTGAATGCTTGCCTGAAAAATCAGAACCCCAAGGAAGAAATCCTCATAACACTCCTACTAGAAGTCGAATCCATTGTCAATTCACGGCCTCTTACATATGTTGCATCGTCACCGGAAACTCTTCAAGCGATCACTCCATTCCATTTTATTCTGGGAAGTTCTTCAGTCGCTCCATGGACATCAATACTGACGGATGCTGACTTGATACGGCGATGTGATTGGCGACGGACACTACGGCTAGCAGATCATTTCTGGGCACGTTGGCTTAAAGAGTACTTACCTACGCTGAGAGCCAGAGGATCTAATAACAAAATTAAAAAATTTTGTGAAGGTGATGTGGTGGTCATTGCAGACCCCAATCTCTCACGTGGAGTATGGCCACTCGGGAGGGTCACAAAACTATTTACAGGAGCTGACGGAGTGGTACGTGTCGTAGACGTCATTACAAAAGGTGGAACTTTACGTCGGCCAGTCCGTAAGCTCCTCCATATTACTGGAGACAATCAGTCAGTCGCTACTAACAGTTAGTGTTCCACTGGGGGTGGGAATGTTAGCGACTGGCTGGTTGCAATGTATATTTTCCTATATTTCTATTTTTGTATTTGACGTTTTGTTTTTGATATGTTGCTTGGTCTTTGATTCATGCTTCGTCTTATCGTGCAATTCGTTTGTGATCTGAGTAATTATAATTTCATATAAATTTACTAAGCGTTTCCTTCATATTCTTACATCTATACAGTCCACTTAACATCCTATAATCTCCGGTAGTTATCACTTAGTGTTGTCGTACACTACATTTTTATGATTTTCAAATCATTTTCTATAGGTAGTATTACGAACTATAATGATCACTTGCAGTATTATAATGAGGCAATGTGACATAAACAACCTCACTCGCCGACATCCCGCCAATAAATCGCTTATAACTATGGCTCTAACGACTTTCCCCAGAATAAAAATATGTTTAGTACAAACATATTTGAACAGCCTAGAACTTACCCTTTTTTACCTTAAGTGAGAATCGTACTCTGGTGAGAGGCGCCAGACTCGGCAATATTGCCAAAATTGTCAGGAAAATTTCTAAAATGGAGAATATTCACGATACAAAATTTTCAACTCTGGAGATTGTGCTAAATGATACATCTCTACATCAGTCATAGTAATAATTTCTTTTCACTTCACTAAAGCCTTCGTATTTAACCATTCTGTGTCACACAAGCAAACTGTGTGGTCTGTAGTGATGATGCAATACAAATTACAAGTACCTACTAGCTAATGGACATAGCTATATGCACTATTCGCGACTGTTAATGGCCGAGTCCTGTATACACTTGAATAATATAATCACGATTATAATAAACCAATAATGTACTAGTACTACATTGTCAATTCGTAATCATCGATGACCTTACATTGTAAATTCCATTCTTTAACCATTGCATTTATCCTAAAGCAGAGATATAAATTATCCTTCAGTAATTGGCTCGGTAGCAAGACACCACCTGCTTCCGTCACCATATCTGTTAAAATGTCTATAATTGTATTATATGGTATCCTATTGTGATATGGATGTCGTAATCATCCACCTGCGTTTGCTGTATTTGCTTGTTACGTGCATAACGATGTCCATTTATAATATTGTTTATATCATTTTATGCGCATTGAGTATTTACATTTTGGACCCGACTAAGATTGTATGTAATGCAAAAAGGCGATGATTATATCGTTCATTGTGGACTAGAATTGTTACATTTTGCGATTAGACATTTTGGGAACGTGACATATTACACCAAGACAAAATAGGTCAGTAATTCTTGAATTGATATGTGAAACAACGTAAAACATCAGGTACATACTTTTAGATCGGAAATATTCGTACGAGGGAATTGTGATGCGGCGCGACTCGCAAAGCATTCCAATGTCCTTGGTGATGTCCAACCAATGACGTTATAAATACTATAGAGAGAAACTCACGTTTGTGACAATTCATTGAAAATGGTAAAAATGCCGTCATATGTGTTATGAAAATACACAATTTATGTTGATTAAGTAAATAAAGCCCAAGGAATCACATATCATGCTGAAGTACCATTTTCTGGCGTAATTTAGTATGGGTACGCCATATCTCTAGGTAACATCATTGTGTCCAACCAATGTATGTAATGTAGCAAACCATAATAAGTAGTACTACGCAGCAGCAGCAGCATAGTGTGGAACAAATCTATGTTAAATAGGCTACTCGACAATGCCCTAAAATTATAAATATCTAAAAAATATTTATCAATGTCGTAAAATACACAAAACAAGATCAACTTGCAAATCTTCATATTAATAACTTACGTCAGATTTGTTTCACGGACGATCAAAGTTTGATGAAAAAGTCAATTTCAGAAGGATAAAATCATAAAAAGTAAACGCCACCGAAGATACAATAAAAAATACTGTAACTTTTGTTACAGCACTATGTAGTTACATAAACGCAATATTTAACATAGCTGGCGTACAAATTTCTAATTTGATGCATACGAAACTGGAACATGTCACGTTATAATCAATTAACTAGCCTTATTTTCGGAAAATTCTAAAATTGTGATATTCACGTTATCATACTCGTATGTTATAATGTTAAGTAAGTTTCAATGCTCTATCGAATTAATTCTTTCACCTATAGTTATATTATTGTGACCCCTTACAAAAAGGAAAAAATGTCAAGTCTCCTATTGTTTTAGTTTTTACGTGCTACCAGTGCACTGTCCATTATTTCTCTCTGTATGTATAATAAATAATTTTACCAAAAAAAAAAACCGACTCTAAACATTACTCTACATTTATGTATGTAGATGATGATTATGATGAAAAAAATATGGGACCAATCTGGAAGTATACTCTTTCAAATAAAAAAAAAGTATTTTTTATCAAATCGGTTAATAAATCACGGAGTAATTAAATAACAAACATTAAAAAAAATACAGCCGAATTGAAAACCTCCTTTTTTGGAGTCGGTTAAAAATCAACTCTATCGCCGCCCGTAGGTGGAGTCACTGGTATAAATCACACTGGTGTTCTTAGATCGATGTAATGGACCTAATTATATTCGTTCGAGTTTTTGCAAAATTTTCATAACACGTAGAATATTTTGACTGATACCCTGATACGTAGATGATTTTGAATGACTGATAATTGAACACTTTACTAATTTCTACACCAATTGCCTAATACCTTTTTTATACTACGACGGGTGGCAGACAAGCATACGGCCCGCCTGATGTGAAGCGGTTACCGTAGCCATATTATCGCTCGCATCATAAAATATCGCTCGCGCGCCGCCTTCCCCGCTGCCAACGCAGCATCTCCTTCATTTCTGGTGACCTCACTCACTCGCAAGAACACCACAACCCTCAAGGGAATTGTTATTTGGCTGCGGTATTCTGTGAGGTGGAGGTATATTCCCCAGTCGGGTAGCTTACAATTACGCTACCTACCTCTCTTTGAGCTGACTGACAAACGAAGCTCTGGCGCTTCGTTTGTCAGTCAGCAGGGTGCACCGCGTGCAGGTGAAGTTGCCTTTGGTTCAATGATGTTGATGAACCTCTTACACCCCAAAATACCGAGGGTACGTAGCAGAGTTCGCATTAATTTAATTTAATTGGTGTATTTAAACTAAAGTGATTAATTATGTAATGAAATCCAATTGATAAAGTTTTCGTTTCAAGTCTTGATTTAAAATTGATTGAAATAACAATGGCTAAGAACTCCAATAATTTATGAATTTAATCGAATGGTTTAATCTTTTCTTTGTACACCGCTGGCAAATAATCTTATTTTAGTAAGGTAATTTTATATTAGAAACAAATATTTTAAGAGCTTATACAATTAAGTAATGAAAGTAGGAAACAAATACTCTAGTTTCTTTGACGACATTGTTTGGACTACTTTTTACATCTACATTAGATTTAGTTCCGTAGTGTGCGTAATATTCACATACATCGTGATAGTTTTTTTTTAATCGATGTTATCTCATAAAGTAGCATATAAAAAATTTACATTCTTCATCCTATGCTAATTATCTAAAATGTATTTTTTTTTAATTAACGAAGTTCGAATAATGGTCCTACTTTACAAATAATTACGTAAGTAAACTTAATACAATTTTGAGGTGTAAGTGGTTCATCACCATCTTTGAACCAAAGCCAACTTCACCTGCACGCGGTGCATCCTGCTGACTGACAGACGAAGCTCTGACGAAAAGAGAGGTAGGGAGCGTAATTGTAAGCTACCCGACTGGGGAATGTACCTCCGCCTCACAGAATACCGCAGCCAAATAACGGTACCCTTGAGTTCCTGCGAGAGAGTGAGGTCACCAGAAAGGAAGGAGATGCTGCGATGGCAGCGGGGGTGGCGGCGCGCGAGCGATATTTTATGTTGCGAGCGTTAATATGGCTACGGTAATCGCTTCACATCAGGCGGGCCGTAAGCTTGTCTGCCACCCGACGTAGTATAAAAAATAATAAAAAATAAACTCAAACAAACAAAAACTATTTGCTAAGGATTACTCAATTTTAGTCAAAACAAAACATATATGACGTAAACGATTTAGAGGCATCTAGTTTTAGGTATTCAATAGGCTAGACGACAATGATAAAAAATTATAAAAAGTACTTAACAGTGTCATAAAATATACAAAACTAGAACGATCTGTGATCTTGAAATTTTGATAACTTATGTCCTACTTGTTCTATGATCGATCAAAGTGTAGTAGGAAAGTCCAATTTAAAAGAATGAAATTATAAAAAAAAAATATTAATTTTGGAAAAACAATCAAAAATCCTATAACTTTTGTTATGGCACTAGCTACATAAACGCAGTATTTCACATAGCTGTCGAACAAATTTCTGTTTTAACGTATACAAAATACATAAGTGTGACGTCATACTTATGTAGCCTTTTGTATGGAGCGTTTTCGGGAAAGTCCAAAATTGTGATTTTCAAGTTATCATATCTCGAGAAGTTTTTATGCTATCGAAGTAATTCTTTCACTTATAGTTATATTATTGTGACGTCCTTACATAACAAACCGAAAGAAAAAATTGTCGTCTAGCCTATTGATTGAAAATATAATTAGTGCATAATCCCAGCACTGGTGCGTAATAAGGTACAAAAAATGGATACCTTGTATTATTAGATATTCAATTCCTTATGATTTTCTTCATTTGATATTCAAAAACTTTTACATTCTATTCTATTCTTCTTCTATTCTCTATTCTATTCTATTCTATTCTTAGAATACTGTAAACCTCTGAAATTCAGACTTTCACATATGGCTCCTGATTAAATAACTTTTTAATACAGTTGTTCAAAAAGTGGCGTATTGCAGGGACGTATAGCGTTCGGGATGTGGGCTATTACATACTCGTGCTTTTTCTTTACCTTTTCCGAACTCGTGCGTTCTCTTTCCCAACTGTCAAAATAATGTCTATTAAAAAGAAAAAAACAACCACGAAGTTATTACTAAAACAAATTCATAGAAGTTTTTATGATTCATGCAAATATTTCTAAAAAGAAACTACTAATTTGTTTCAATATCAAATTTAATGATTTGATTCAATGAATTAGGTTAGGTTTCATTTCATTTAATCTCATTAAATTTCATTTTCATTTCATATCAATAAAAAAATTCTACAAAAGACTTGGCTTGGACTTGGCTACCCAGAATGGGTGAAGAAAACAAAAAAAAAATCTCTGCTTATATTATTTTACGGTTGGCGCCATTTCCCAAAAATTTTCTTTGCGATTAGTTAGTTGAGTTTATTGTGTTTTTAATATTTTATTAAATTGCTTCATTTTTTCGCAACTGTATTAAAAATAGTTGTTGTTCAGTACACGTGCGGAACCGTCATTGCAACTTGTTCCTACTGTCAACCCTCACCTTCGGCTGCGCCTCGGCTCGGGTAGACATTTGTCGGAACTCTTTGCAATGACAGGCTTTCCGCACTCGTAATGAAATATACTATTTTGTAACAAATTTAAAAGTATATTTAAATGGAACAAGTGGTAAAATTTCCATGGCACAGAGTATTTTAATAATTCCTCAGAAATTAATGAGAATATATAATATATATTTTCATTAATTAATGTTTTAAAACTATATTATAGTTTTAATTCATGTTTAGTGCTTTACTTATCATATAATATTTTGTATGGTTTTTATTAAGGTGATTGATCCTAGTTGCTTGTTCATACATTATGTATGAAAGGATCTTTCATTAAAGATACATTTTTGGCTTAGATGAAAATGCATTTTTGCATTTATTTCTTATGTAGATGAAGTTGTTGTACAACAACTAATTCATCTACTTAAGAAATATATGCAAATAACAATTAATTAAGTTTTCGACAACAATTTATCTATATAAGAAATAAGTTCCCTGCCATTCGACTAGCGGGCTCTTTTAAACTTCTATTTTCCATTTTTATAGATTACCCCGGAAAAACAATACAGACGAGGTTTTCCCAGGAGCCTTCAATATGGATACGTTTATCAAGAAAAGCGTGAAAAGGGTCGGCAACGCGTGAATGATGCCTCTAGTGTTCCTGGCGTCCGTAAGCTGCGATACCTACTTAGCAAGGCGTATGCTTGTTCAATTTTATTTATAAGTATAAATACAATTACAAAATCATTTATTCCTCCATTACAATGGTTTGTTTTGTTATAATCTAGAGCTAGAATTACAAGTTTCTCAGACAATTAGTTGCCTAACATTGTGAGGGAGCGGAATCCGTACTAGGAAAACCCGTGTTACAGTATTCCGGACGGTAATAGATGAACAATAGAAATCTAAATAATTATTGTGCACCCTACCGACTAACGAAAGAGGCTCTAGCAAAAGAGAGGTAGGGGGCAGCGTATTTTCAAGCTGTAGTGTGAAGTACCTCCACGTCAAAGAATCCCGCAGCCAAATAAAAATTTCCTTGAGGGTTTCCTGTGATTGAGTGAAGTCAATAGAAAGAGCAACGAGTGGAATATTTCGTGTTGCGAGCGTTAATATAGCTACGGCAACCGCTTCACATCAAGCGGGCCGTATGCTTGTCTGCCACCTACATACTATAGAATATAATCCTTTATTTGCTTAAATGTGGGTATACAAGTGTACAAATAACATTAGAAGTTTAATCCATTATATTTGACAGAAATATTTAGGCATGCAAATATACAAAATATAAAAAAAAATCATGGATTTTTAAATATACAACTTGAACCTTTTGACCCCAAAAGATTGTAAAGGACAGAGAGACGAACACACAAATACGGAATATTCAATGTTATTCCATAACCGAGATAAGACTACACTATTTTCACGAACGGCAGCTAAATGAATACTTGTAGTAAATATAATTTTACCTGACTGTCGAAGATTAGAAGGTAAAGTTTTTCGAGATTTTTTATGTACGAGTATGTCTAGTTCTTTGGCACCCCCTACAATCTACAGCATAAATCGTTTGACAAATTTCAATCTAATTTGAGTTGTATACAGATTCGTACGTTTCTGGTTTCAATTGTTCAATAGTCCGCGATTAAAAAATATATAGATAAAAACACTTTTTATACTATATTTTTTTTGTTCTCTCTCGACAAAACATAACGTAATTTAACGTAATTAAAATAAGGTATGCAAGCTGATACCCATCCCAAACAAATTTGTTACCGATCTCGCCTAATCTAAATAATTACATAAAAGGTAAAGATGACTGGCTGGATAAGCTCAAACAGCTGGAGCACGGGCTGAAGTTACACCAAATAACTATTCATGTAAACAGAGGTACTAGAGGCTAAGGAAGGCTGTTATTACGCCACATTTCCAATTCGCGGGCGAATACTGTATGAGGATAAATAAAAGTTGACTGACTAACTAGTATGTCTTATGTATGTTTCACCTACCCATCGTTCCCGACCACATCATGCATAGTTGATATACTCGTACACTTAGGAACTTGATAAACTATTCATAGCGAGTGTAATTATTACCCTTTGGCGTGTTCATTTCGTGAGAGATCCTAATGTATGCCCATAATAAACCATACAAAGAGGCAAGGAGGTAAGAAGGTAACGACTAAGTTGCCACTAAATGAAATAGGTAGGGAAAGGGGTAGACAGAAAATTGTTTACCCATAAAACATAATATATTATACATAGAACATAATATCTAAAAGAAAAGAAAAAAAAGACAAATAAGACCAAAAAGTCAGTCTCGCAATGAGGAAACTATATACAATATTGTATGAAATATCGTTGCGGACCTTAATTTATTAATGCAACGGACGGCATAGAGGAATGACCGAGGCGAGCGAGAATATGTCTTATTAACTATTGCCAGATGCCTCATCCGCGATCGGATAAAATCGTCTATAATAATCTATTATAATATGTTATCTTTACTAATGTTATAAAAAAGTTTGTGAGATTGTAGTAGGGGGTAATTTCTGGATGTATTGAATCGATTTTGAATATTCTTTTACCGATAGATAGCCACGTTGTTTGTGACTGTCATATACCCGAAAAATGAAAAGACTTTTTCGTAAAAATGTTTACTTACTTATAATATAAAAAATGTCCAAATACTCATATATTGATACTGTTTATTGTTGGCTTTTGGTGGAACATTCTTGACATTCTATTATTAATAATTACATGGACTGTTCCGTGTAACTAAATTTATTTTTACCGATCGAATAATAGAATGACAAGAAAGTTCTACCTTTAGAGTAAAACTATTGTTATATAGTTATAATAACAATAGTTTTAATAATAACAGAATGTCTAAAATGTCCGGAATCGGAATCAATAATTTGAAAATGTTTAACACCTTTTCAGCGGTTTCATTTCATTGCACTCGCTCGCCTGCTAATTTTATTCCAATTCAGATACTCAAAGATTGATTGAATGGCATCCGTTTATAGCTTATAAGTACAAGTTTATGTTATAAATGGAGTTATTTTTTTATCTACTTATATAAAAAGGAATCCCTATTTCTCTTGGTCACGATATCACGCGTGAACCGCTGGATCGATTATGGTAATTCTTTTTTTGTTGTATTTGTTAAAGTCAGGAGAAGGTTCTTATGAAAGAAAAAAATAAAAAAGTTGCGCGGAAAATTAAGAAAACTGAACTAACATATTCACTTTTCTAACGTAACTTTATGGGGCTCGACAGAAATGTCAGTCATTTGATCCCTCAAATGACTAAACAAATTCAATATTCATAATTAAGAAGACAGGACGACGTCTCAAGTAAACAAAATAACCGTCCATAGTTCCTAAGTTAGTTTACGAGGTAAACGGCTATGATATACTGACAGACCGACAGGTAATGTAAGGGTTTATTTCTTAGTGCGGAAAACTAACCCAAAATATGACGGGAATATCTAATTAAATATGTCTAATAAAATGTCTAATTAATATTAGGCACTACTTCTGACAACAAAAGCGTATTGATACAACGCACTAAAACAGTCGGCTTACTTTATGGTCATTCCTAAAATACCCCCACACTCATAAATAGTACTAAATGTTATAATAAACCCGTAGTCCCGAGATGTGCGAAACGGGCCGAGCAATAAACTTCCAGTCTTCAATCTGAAAGTTACACTGTTTCTTGAAGAAAAATAAAACCAACAAGAGAAATTAGTAAAACATAAGTTAAAAGTTACGAAGAAGTTGCTAGTTCACAACTGGCTTCTCTTTGTTACGGTCTTTATTAAGCTTATAATTCAGAGCGACGACATTCTGGCTCGTTGCGTGCAAATGTCGAATTCATAAGCAACCAGTGTACTATGTTATATTAGCTTCCACCCGCGGCTTAGTCCGCGTTAACTTTTTTTACCAACAAAAAGTTGATTTAAAAAAAAATTGAAACCGACTTCAATTGGCGAGCGCAGCTTATTGGTGGAATACCCCGGCAGACGCTGCTGCCCGTCTTCCGGGAGAAAAGTTATCGCGTGACACAAGATTCCTTAGTCGCCTTGTACGACATCCAGCGCAGAGCAATGGAGTGGCACAATTTTATTCTGCCGGCTACCATAGGGCAAATTTAAGGGTTTTCCTCGATTTTTCTGGGATCCCATCATCAGACCCTGACTTGGTGAATATAGAACCATCTCGCAATTACCCTTTCAAACAAAAAAATATGAATTTGACTATACGTGCTTATAAAATTTAAGGGTTTCCCTTGATTCCCCTGGCATCCCATCATCAAATCCTGACTTGGTGAATATGGGACCACCTTGCAATCATGCCCTTTCAAATAAAAAAAGAATTATGAAAATCGGTTCACAATTCGCAAAGATATCGAATAACATACATACAAAAAAAATATTCAGTCGAATTGAGAACCTCCTCCTTTTTTGAAGTCGGTTAAAAAGTATCATATGTCCTTTCTAACACCTTTGAGAATATGTGTACAAAGTTTAATGATGATCGGTTGAGTAGTTTCGGCGTGAAAACATAACAAACAAACTCACTTTAACATTTATTATACATGGGGCTCACTAAAAGTTTTGCACTTCTAGCTAATCGGAATTATTTTAATATCGAATGTTATATTTTTTAAACGACTTGCAACCTTCTTAGTAATAAAACATAAAATTGGCGGGAAATCATTTGTCAATTGTTTTTTATCACACATCAAAGTTCTACGTTCGCAACGAAAGTGGAATTAAGTCGAAAATATTTTAGAGCGATGATTTTTTATGATTTGTAAAGTTCTCTATCTCCGCAAGACTGTGCCGCTCGTTTTCAAAATGCTTTTGGGAGAGAAGCACCTTGTTTAAGCACCGTGAGGCGATGGTTTGCTGAATTTAAGAGAGGTCAGGTTTCTTTACATTAAAACTGCCGTCAACGAAAATAATGTGGCTACTTGAAGAAAACCCGCGGATTACCTATGAGACAATTCGAGGACTATTGGGGATTAGTATGAACCAAATTCTGAAAATTTTACACGAAGAATTATAAGTTCGAAAACTTTATTGTCGTTGGATTCCTCATGAACTGACAGCGAAGCAGAAGCGGGCTCGTGTGGAATGGTGCTCACAGATGCTACTGAAGTACGACCACGGACATTCTAATGCTGTTTATGACACTGTCACAGGAGACGAAACTTGGATTTATTGTTTTGAACCCGAAAAAAACAGCAATCTTGTGTACAGGTGTTTGAAAATAAGAACAGGCCAACAAAAGTGAGGCAGGCGAGAAACGTTGGTAAAAAAATGATCACGTTTTTTTTCTCAGCTACGGATCCCATCTGCACAATTCCACTTGAAGATCAAAATAGTGTTAATGCCGTGTGGTATTCTACCATTTGTTTAAACAAACAAAACAAACAATTTAAACAATTTATTTACAAAATAACAACAACAAATACATACACCACATTTGCCTGTTATACATGTAAACATTTGAAATGTATGTTGTTTATTACACTTTTCTTTATTGTTTTACCCAGGGTGTTACAGAAAGTTCGCGAAAGACGACCAAAAAGCCGCGTTCTTCTACATCATGACAACGCCCCTTCACACACGGCCAACAAAACAAAGTCATTTTTGGCTTCCGAAAAAGTACAACTCGTCACCCATCCTGCACATAGCCCCGACCTAGTACCCTGTGATTTCTGTATTTTCCCCAAAATCAAAGATTTGATGAGATGTTTCACTTTTCCCAAATCCGAAGAGGCAATGATAGCGTTCAATCAGCACGTAGAAAACATGCCTTCAGATCTGTGATTCTTCTGTTTTATAAAAAATGGTTCAATCGCATGAAAAAATGTTTAAAATGTAAAGGAGAGTATTTTGAAAAGCAATAAACATAATATTTTGGTTATGACATGTTAGTATTTTAAGTTACGCAAAACTTTTAGTGTGACCTACGTAATAATATTAATTAATTAATTAATTAACAAAAGTATTATATGCGCGCTGACATTGTCCCACCACTGCCAGTAGCTAATGCAGCATAGTTTTTAACGTTTCCTTTATAAAAATGGCAATTTCCAAGCACGCTATTCAAAAAAATAAATTATCGTGGACAAAAAACTAAGCAAAGTTTACTATGAGTACTAGATAACTGTTATATGTACGTAAATACATACAATATAATATATAGAACACACCCATACCAAGACACATGTTAAAATGCACACAAATGTATGTCTTGTGCGGGGATCGAACCCGCGACATCAGAGACAAAGTATCCATTGCTAGCCATTCGACCACCGAGCTCGTCAAAAATGATCATTGATATTTCTCGGGTCACTCTCGGTCCAAACATGCGGTTTGGGTTTAGGTGTTTTCTGTGGTAAAGGGTCATTATAAATTTTAATAATACGTTCGTACACAGCGACCCAAAGTGAGTATTGGCCTCCGACATAAGATCCCTCCACTTGTCCCTGTCTTGTGCAAGCTCTTGCCAGTTGTTGACATCAAGCTCACACAGATCAGTCTCCACTCTGTCGCTCCAGCGATTTTTTGGTCGACCGACAGGACGCCGCCCAACAGATACTTACGTAATCAGACAATAAAAAAATTCGTGTATATATATGTCGATAATAAATAAACACGCCTCCGCTTTTTAACGAGAACAAACCTGTAGTCAACCGATTATTATAAGCATAGTATTTAAAATATGTTATATTTGTACTCGTATGTCTAATTTGTAAAGCTAATAGTAAACATAATCGCTTATTTTATTTTTTTGTAAGTATAACTAATGATATGAATGGGTGATTTATGCTTGAAATAAATAGTGTACATCTACTAATTATTTATTTATACGAAAGTTGTATTTTTTTTTTTTTGAGATAGAACAAACATTGTTTAAGATAAAATAATGTATATATATAAAATAATGTATGGGTGTTTTCTTTGCATTTTATGTACATAGATATTTATTTAAAAGTTTTTGAATTATGCGCATGTCAATTGCACAGTATAAGTAATAGTACTACGTACAAGTTTACTACAGGCTTCGCTTACTCGTAGTTTCATCACCATCATCATCAGCCTGTACCTACCCACTGCTGGATATAAGCCTTCCCCAATGCTTTCCACTAGTGAAATCAATAATACTTCAAATATAACATGTAAACATGTCAATACTTTTTTTTTTCATTTCATTCTGCCGTAATACTTTTGCCTGAACACATTCTCTACCAATAAAAAGCAATGATAAATCCAAGAAATCAAAACTGCATTCATCACGAACTGTTGACAACGATCATTCGCCTATCCCACAGAAGATTAATATTCCTAAATGATTAATTAGCCTCGCATCTGTTCACGATCCACGTGCAAAATTGATGAGCTCCATTGCTGAATAAATACGTTAACATTTCTCTAGGTAAATATTAGGTAAGGAGAAAAGTATTACGTTCTAATTTTATTTAGGTCTTCGGTAATATTTATTCTCTCGAAAAATAAAATTGCATTTGATGATATTTGACAAATTTAAGAGAGACGATGCTATCAATTATAAATCACTCTGAACATATAAACAGACACTCGGTACAAAACCAATATTACGAAAAACAATACAAATATTGCAAAAAAATATATACGTACCGCTTGGAACAGTGGTCAAAATTGCTCAGAGAAAACCTATTTTTTGATTATATTATATTCGAACGAGACGATAATTTATATAATGATATAGATGATTATACAAATACAAGGCTATACCGATTTTTTATCAGTTTGGATTGTATAGCACAATATCAGTTAAAATATTTTAATTAAAATATTTGTGGATAAAAAATAGTCTTTATTAGGTATGAAGAAAAATCATTCCAATTCAATTTCTGTAATGGGAACGAATTGACTCATCTTCATCATCAGCGAAGATTTAATTTTTGTGCGACTTTGAGAACCTAAAAAAAATAATATTTAAACACTTTATTGAGCACAATAAACAAGTATAAAAGGGTTAGTATTATAATGACTTAGTATACAAGTTGACTTAAGCACTATAAAGATGAGATATCAGAACGACCAACCCTACAAAAAGAAGGCGTTCTTAATGCTAGTAAATTTCTCTTCAGGATGTGCAGATGCAGACATTTAGGTAGGTATGTACATAAAAACATATTAAATTTATACATACTTAAGTAAATAAACATACATCATACATACATAAATATATCACATATAGTTACATATAAAGATTCATATGTATCATCATCATCATCAGCCTGTATCTACCCACTGCTGGATATAAGCCTTCCCCAATGCTTTCCACCAGATACGATCCTCCGCCTTCCGCATCCAGCCGCTCCCAGCCGCTTTATTATGGTCATCGGACCATCTAGTAGGAGGGCGTCCAACACTTCGTAGATTGTTCGCACCCCCCGCCCTGCCGGAACCGATACCGCCACCTTGCCACGGGATAGCAGGGCTGCCGGGTACTGGGGGCCATATATTTTGGTTTGTGTGCATTGGTGAGTAATGCCCTTAAGTCGCCACGCTGGGGTTGGCAACTGTCGCCAGAGCCTCGTCCGTTTATCGGCAGGGGGCACCACGTGCAGGTGAGGTTGGCTTTGGCTCTGAAGATGGTAGTGAACAACTTACATCCCCTTTTTATATGTATACAGATGTGTAAAACACATGAAACATCAGCAAATATATATCAGCAAATAAATATTATTTACTAGCTGACCCGACAGAAGTAGTCCTGTCTTCTTAACAATGCATATTGAATTGGAATTGGTTTCGAACAATGCGTCAAATGACTGACAGTTCTGTCAAATAATATAAAATTACATTAAGAAAGTTAATACGCTCGTTTAGTTTTCTTAATTTTTCTAATTTTCCACGCAACTTTCTCTTTTTTTTTCATAAGTACGTTCTCCCAACAATAACAAATACAACATAAAAAGAATTAGTGAAATCGGCGCAGGCATTCACACGTGACCAAGGGAAATGCGGATTCATTTTTATATATATAGATAGACAAGTCACCTAGTAAAAATGTAAACCATTTTGAAAATATTACAAACAAGTATTAAATCAATACGGTACCAGCAATACAGTCAAATATTGACCGTAGAAATACAGATACAGTTGGAAACAGTTGTCGGAGCTGACAGCCAAAACTGATTTTCAACGTGCCCTACGGAGCGCGTAAATTATAGATTATAGAGGACAATATTGGACACAAAGCGATGTTCGTCAATGTTGTCACATTATGCAAATACAGATGGGACAACGATTGGGCACTTGTTCAGAACTTGATGAGAATAAAAAAATAGATCGAGCTAACAAATTTTTCGAAATTAGTAAGCGCTTGTTTCTGACGCAGAGCCTTTCCAATGTCAGCGAGGGAATGCTGCCTGCATTATGGGTATTAGCGTAACTGCACTGCCTATGAGTAAAAAAATTTATCATTTCCTACAGGGCCAGATTTTATAGAATAGATTTAGTTTTGATGTGATTACGTCTTATAAATCGATGAACGCATGTGACAATAAGTCATGCTTTTTCGTCCGTGACGGACAAAAAAACATGACTCATTGTCACATTCCGCCTGAGCCGAGCGTGCAAGCGAGAGCACAGAACAAGCGATATGGAGTCACGATCGGCCTATCTCTTTTCCACTCCATCGGCCGATGTTTTCTTATCACGTCATAAGAAAACATCGGATGTAGTCCGTAAACCGACTTTACAGACAATTATTCTTTGTTTATAATACGTCGATTGGCAGACAAGCATACGGCCCGCCGGATGAGAAGCGGTTACCGTAGCCGTGTTAACGCTCGCAACATAAAATATCGCTCGCGCCGCCAATGCAACAACTCTTTTCTTTCTGGTGATCGCATTCACTCGCAGGAATACAACAACACTCAAGAGAATTGTTATTTCGCTGCGGTATAAATAAGTTTCTCATTTGGTTTTAAATAACAAGACTATTCTTTTTAAATTGAATGTGCATATTTTGCGGGCAATATAAACTGGAATAAGCAGTGTTTGAACCCACAAAAAAAAATTACCTTTCTTTTCCCTTTTTATTTGGATTTTTATTACACCTTTAATATCATGGAAACCCTATATTAATGATATGGCCAAACGTGAATATCATCTTGTGACATATCATCAAACGTTGACGTTTAAACGTTTTGCTAGTTTTAGCTGACTATATCATGAAATACAATAATTTCAATAGATGGTTGACCATTTCATGTAATGATTGTATAATCACATCATGACACATCATGATGTGATAAATTTATAGTAAAACCGGAATGAATATTCATATAATTTACATTATGTACTACTCGTACAGTACAATTAAACTGGAATGTAAATTTCAACAGCACCTTAAATCCTCAGAATGGAAAGTAAGCATATATAAGTCAGTCATTGCACATTATAATTTCTTATTTTCACGTTATTATAGTTTATCTGTTTAGTACAATAACAATTCTATAATATAATACAATATTATACACGGTTGTCATCGTTTGAAGTTGAAACAATAAATAAAACAAACCTCGACATCCAGGATTAAATTTTAGACATACAACTGGGAGCTACATCCGCAAACACGATAGCGAGTCCGGTAATTATACAAAATACCTCGCATTGTGCGAAAATTTGAATAAGAGGATTATGTATGTCCAGTGATAAGTGTCTAAGGCTCTCCGGGTATTACGGAAAATACATGTACGAGTAACAATTGTTAAATTGTTAAGGTTGGAATTAAGGCAGTGTGATTACTAACTACTACTCGTATTACCAACTTCGATTTTTTTAAATATAAATCGTTCAAGTCTAGTATTCGGCCATTTAAAAGTACTAAAATTAAACAAAATATTTATCTATATCCTACATAAAACAAGAATGATTTACGATCTAAAAATTGTAATGTATAATATTTTATGGTCGGTCGCATTCCCACCAAACACTGTTTGGTGGGAAAGCCCATTTTAAAAGATTAAGAATTATAAATATATAAGAATTATATAGATTAAGGATTATAATTCTGTGGAGTATAACGTCGCCCGTGAAAGCTTGGGAAAAAACTACCTCACCAGTGAGCCTATGCAAGAGCGATTCTAGGATTATATTTCACAAGGTCGGTAATCGGTCACAAGATTTTCGTGGTTTTCCTCTTGCTTGTTGCCTTGGCATAGTTTCTGTCTTTAAGATATTGAGTTTACCATTGCATAAAGGATTCTCGAACACTTTTTAATTCGTAATTGGTTTTAAGCCACCAGCCATTGTCTGGTGGCCTAAAACCAATTGGCCTAAAGCCTCTCTATGACCAGTAAGTTTACTTTTGAGTGTTTTGATGGTTTGCTATTGGATACGGCTGACCTTTTTTTCCAAGTACCAAAAACTGGGCTATTGGTCTATTGGACCTCCTATAGAATAATATGTGTATAGTCCTCCTTGTCTGGTTTTTTGATATAAATTATATGCGCTGCCTTCCACTAGTCGGTAAGGTGTGCCAACGATAGCGATAAGCATTTGTCAGCTATACCACAGCATAGTAATACAACCAGTACTTTAACTTCATACTAGCGACCAAATCGGCGCACGCACACAGCCAAGCGTCTTTTACACGACCGGCGCACCAAAACTTTAACTTAAAATACTGGTTGTATTACTATGCTGTGGCTAAACTAGGTTAGGTTTGGTACGTTTAAATCATCTTTAGTCGCCGAGTTAATATAACAGTCGCCCAGTTTTATAATTTTAGATGCTCGCTTTACTACCCGAAATAAAAAATATATTATACTCTGGGGGACATACGAGTACCTACAAGTTTGCAAGGACAGCTAAAAGATGTTCCAAATTATGTTTAAAACATTAATTCATGTTCAGATTTACAGCTGGCTAACGCTTTTTTACGGTCGAACAACTTTTTACTCTTAACTTATAAATTATATTTTGGGACATTGAGTTAATGTCGTTTCTTTGTGTTTCTTTCCTTTGTACCTACGAAATCTGAACTGTGTATAAATTACGTTTGTATATTAATAATTAATGTACAATATATATAGGATCTATAGGAGTATATATAGGATCCAGACATAAAAAAAAAACATTAAATTCCAATTAAATAGAAGATTTATTAAATACGCGGACGATGTCATGGGTATTTCAAAATTAAAATATTTTTTTCTACTTAACCATACAATGGTTAAGTAGAAAAATTACCATTGGTAACAAAATTTTACAAAAACGATTTAATTTACATCTGAAAGTTATGATAATAAAGTAAAGTTGTGTTTGTTTTACTTTTGTATTATGTGAAGTTAGTTTAAAATAGGGGAAGAAAGTTTGTTTGAAAGTCCACATGTAAATACAATATACTCGTAGCTACCTACTTGAAAATTACCCACTGAATTGATTTTCAAGAACCGAATGATTCAAGAGGGTTTAATTCATTAACGTTTTATGTAGATTCATAAATTATCTGAAATCTCTTTGTATATATATATAAGGCAACCGTTATTGATTAAGCTATCAACGCTCAGCTTAAACCACTACTGGACGGTTGGGTTGAAATTTGGCATACAGGGGGCTATAATGACGTAGGTATTCGCTAAGAAAGGATTTTTGAAAATTCCCACAGGATACCGGGATACGCGCGTATGAATTCGCGGGCAAAGCTAGTATAACAATAAGATATCTTAAAGAAACGTGGTCTGAAAGTTTTACTAGCGTGTACTGAGAAAACCAATAGAGTTCTACTCATATGAAGCCAGGGTGGATCGCTTGTAAATAATATAAATAAATAAAATAAAAAGGTAAATAATAACATTCCAATGTACGTAATATAATCTTCTTCAATTTGGTACGACGCGACGTCTCAAAGAGAAATATTCAGGGCAAAGTGGAATCATTACATTTTCTTTTTCTTCAACATAAAATGCATTAACATTATTCCGGCGTAACTAAACCTTTTTTACCATACTTTGCTTAAAAGTAAATCAAATCACAGTTTGTATTACTGACAGAAGCCATAGAATAATCAAAAAATAACAATTTGCATGTTTCACAGTATTGCCGAGATGGCGACTTATTCTTTTTACACGTTCAGTTTCCTTTGCCGTAAAAAAAAAATCAAAAATCAAAAAGTCCCATTGAGCTAAAATGTGTCACACTCATTTAGTTCTCGTGTCATTGTAAAATTACTTGAATACTGTCTTATTTAATCCAATAAGGTAACCGCAATACCATCTATAATTTCCACATTAACCCCTTGGATATGGGTTTCAATTGAAATGGCTTGATGAGCGGAATACAGTAAGTAAACTTTTTAGTTCTTTTTAGTATTAAAACTTTTCTATTTACGAAGAAGATGATGTCACGTATCTTTTTTCTTATCTATATCATCTTTTTGTATCTTTTTTCTTATTGATCTTCATTAAAGCCCTTTTCAGTTCAAGCTGTTCGCCTCTGGAATACTATGTCGTTAAATATGCGAAGTGTAGAAACTATCATAAAAATTAAAAATATTGTAAAAGATCACTATCTTCATTCTGTTTTATTTATTGCTTTTCTATAATCACGTTTAATCTGTCTGTCTACTTACATGTTTGTAGTATCGGAATATAATAATATGTATTATTTATTTAAATCTTTATATATTTCGTATGTTTATATAATAGGTAGGGGAAAAAGTCTTTTCGCATTATAGTATGTATGAACTTGTAATAAAATCTCTTTGGTTATACCATTTGTATCTAGCAGGTTTTGATATCTTTAAAAAGTTTAAATTTTAAAAAAGATAATTCCAAATTCAAATTAGGTAAATGTGTGATTTTCATTTGTTTTTTTTACTGTCAAGATGAGTGAATCTAATGAAGAAATTCGATACATTTTAAAATTTTACTACAAAAAAGGTAAAAATTCAGCGCAAGCTGCGAAAAAAATTTGTGACGTTTATGGACCTAGTGCAGTGTCTGTGAGAGTAGCACAAATTTGGTTTAAGCGTTTTCAATCCGGAAATTTTGATGTCAAAGATGCACGTCGCTCTGGTCGCCCTGTTACGGATAAAATGGATGCCATTTCTGAAAAAGTGGAGCAAGATCGGCTTATCAGTAGTTACGACGTAGCTGAAGAACTAGGAATTGACCACATAACAGTTTTGGCGCATAAAAAGGTCGTGGTCAAAGGCCGGCCAGGCTTCACAGACTCTGGCGAAACCCGGGTTAACCCGCAACAAGGTGATGCTGTGTGTATGGTGGGATTGGAAGGGAAGATATTCATTATGAGCTGTTACCGCCAGGCAGGACTATCGATTCTGAACTCTACTGTGAACAACTGATGAGATTAAAGCAAAAAGTTGAGAGAAAGCGGCCGGAATTAATTAATAGAAGGGGTGTGATTTTTCATCATGATAACGCTAGACCTCACACATCTTTAGCCACTCAGCAAAAATTAAGAGAGTTTGACTGGGAGGTGTTAATGCATCCGCCGTATAGTCCTGACCTTGCACCTTCTGATTTCCACCTGTTTCGGTCTCTTAAGAATTCTTTAGGCAATGTCAGGTTAACATCACGAGAAGACTGCCAAAA
Source organism: Hypsopygia costalis (assembly GCA_937001555.2). Taxonomy (NCBI): domain Eukaryota; kingdom Metazoa; phylum Arthropoda; class Insecta; order Lepidoptera; family Pyralidae; genus Hypsopygia; species Hypsopygia costalis. The sequence goes on from OW443326.2 coordinate 20,054,268, forward strand.
CCACTTGTCGCGGTTTTTTGAACAGAAGTCCCAAAATTTCTATAGTAATGGGATCATGTCTCTACCTACAAGATGACAAAAAGTTATCGAACATAATGGCACCTACATACTTTAGTTAAATGTAAATAAACTTTATTAAAAAATGTTTTGAATTTTCATATAAAATACGAAAAGACTTTTTCCCCAACCTAATATTTCATGTGTTTATTTACTTTATGCGCCTCCTTCCTATATTGTATGGCTTTCTCCTCTGCCATAAGGTTATCTGGAAGAGATTGCTTAGCGGTAAGACTACCTTTGTACGTCTAGCCATTGTATCTTACGAGGTAAAAAGACTTTATTCGTTGGAATAAAGGGTATTGTATTGTAAAACCCATATCTATATTATAATCCACCCATTCTTTTCAATAACATCACATCCACTACTTATCCTCTATACATAGTTTAAATAATAATAATTACGTATAGGCTGTTACCCAGCCACTTTTTCGCATCGCCCAACCTCCTCTTCAGGTCGAATCGGAAACAGTTTCGTGTGCGCTGCACTCACACACGTTCATTATGTACAGACGTCATTGTTTATGTAATTGTTATTATCGCGCCATTCGTATGGAGTTAACGGGGTATGCTGTGTAAGATCCAATTAAGCTACAACAGATTATGATTAAACTTCTGAATGGAAAACTGAATCCATGAAGCTTGAAAGGTTCAGTTCTCAGAGGATTGGCGAACTAAACAGCCTGGAATTGACGCGAAGCACTTTCAATTTTACAGTTTAATTAAGGCTGTATCAGAAATCTATACTTCCTTGCCTCTACTGTGATTACCTCTATAGAATAGAATAGGTAGTTAATGAATAATATTCATATACATTTATAGTCTTCCGCCAGGGCATATTCAAGGGTTGCTATTAAAATAATAGTCTTGGGGTGTAAGTCGCACATCATCAGTAATTAACAGTATTGTAATTGAAATAGGTACAAGTGTCGTAAACAGTTTTTAGCCCGAGCAGAAGACAAGGATTACCACCGTCACGATTTTGTAAAAACTGTTACGCGCGTGTATCACATAAAGATTTTCAGTAGAAGTACATGTCTTGAAAATAAATAAGCATAATAAAAGTAAATATTAAAATATCAAGATTTATTTCTTTATTATTAAATTAATTAATCACTGTTATATTCTAAAATGTACATTAAACTAAAACTAATCTAAAAGCCTATCTAATTTATCTATGAACCAAAGAAAAAGTTATGGGATAAAAAATCGAGATTTTGGCGGCCGAAGATGTACAAATTGCACCTCACGTTTTATATCTAGCGGAATTAACTCCATATTAGTGTCGACTTTTTATGTGTACGACTGCTTATTGTAACTTAAACGTAAATTACAAAATTAAATCATATTTTATGTCAGATTTATTTTATGGTCAATCCCAGTTTTGGTGGGATAGTTCATTTTAAAGGGACGGAATTTGCATAAAATATATTATCACGCAACAAAAAAAAATATTACTTTTGTTTATTATTACTACAATTATTGCGTATATGTGGCTAGTGTCGTACACTAGATACCTACATAAACGCAATATTTAACAAGACTGTCATACAAATTTCAGAGCAGATTAGAGCGATTTCTGAAAAGCAACGGCAATGTTCAAAATTTTGATGTTCAAATTAAATTCTTCTCGAGAAGTTTATGTGTTATCAGAGTAATTATTTCACCTATAGTTATATTACTGGGACGGCCTTATGTAATAAACAGAAAAAAATGTGCATAAGTATACCCTATTACACAAGCTCATTAAACCGGCGACCTTAGAAGAAATTAGGTTTGGCACACACGCCGCACGGTCCTCTACTTTCGAGTTCTCCCAATCTAGTTACCGAGTCGTCTCGGTGTCCTATTATTGAAACACTGATGTCGGGACGGGACAAGGCATCGGTGCATTAATAATTTCTCTATACGTACATAAAAAACTCAATACAATTACGTTTCTAAATGCGTTTACAGTTTCATCGCTGTAAAATCCTTTATGTTGTGGATAGGTACTTTTTTTAGTTACTTAAAAGCTGTGCTTCCGGTCTCGCCCGAATGAATGTCGGCTAAATCGTTCTTTGGGAAGTACTAGCGTGATTCTGGGTAATCGTGTAGTAGGCTCGATACGTTTACGATAGCAAATTCAGGCAAATTGTCTGACCTCGCAATTAGGTGGTACAAGCAAACCGACGAAACTGACGTTTGTGATTGCTTGAAATAGGTACAAATGCTGTCTTCAGTATTACAAAAATGCACAATTTATGTTGATAAAATAAAAAAAGCCCAGGGGTCATACTAAAGTACACAATATTATTTGATGGTAACGCGTATTTTAGGTTAATTTCATAATTTTGTAAGAAAAAAAGGACCGTTGCACCGATTCTCTCGAGCGAGATTCGACTCGGCGAGGGAAAGAGATAGCAAGTATATTAAAACGCCATGATGATAAGGTTAGTGATAGTCATAAATATCCCAGGCAACGTGAACTATTTACTGACTAATAATAATATGGATATCAATATTATTTATAATATCATTGAGCAATAAAAAATATATAAATATTATAGAAAAAAATAACTAGGTACGAAAAATTACTACCCGTAGCCGTGCGAAGTCGAGTGAAGTTGCTAGATTGAACAATTGATGCATATTGCTTTATCTCATACAATTTCAATTAAATAAACTTTTCAATTAGCAAGATTTTCTGCTGAAATAATGAGCGATCGTTATGAAATAAGGCTCGATAATTGATAGATAATTAACGAATTTTAACATAATAGTATTTTATTTTTATTAGAACGATGTGTTAATTTCATTAAACTGAATATGTATTTTATGTAAATAGATACAAAACTTTATTAAAATAAATCCAAACCCAGTATTGAACGATGACGACCACCCGGGCGGTCAGCAATGGTTATTTTAACACGAGAGTTGTGGGTTTGATCCCGCACAAGATAAACATTTGAGTGGCTTAATATGTACTTATAAAAGCATAAATATGCTTTTATAATAATGCTTTTATAATAAAAAGTATTCCAATAAATAAATTGTTCCTTGACAAATAAGGCGCCATCTAGTCCCAAACTAAGCAAAAGCTGTGCTAAGGGTGCTAAATGATCGATAAACAGTACATGCTCGATGTCGGACGATTCGCGACAGATTTACGTGACACATTGGGGCCCTACCGCCGAAGCTGAAGCCGAATTTGATTGGAATTATCAAACTCTAAAATAGATTATTGGCAATTGTGTTTAACTTACCTGGCAGAAACTCTGAATGTTTACCGATTAAACATAAGACCTATTTTTGGGAATCAAAATATTCGATGGGAATCGACTTCAGCTTAGACGGTCCTCAATCTCGGCCTCTGGTCGAGATTGAGGACAGAAGACAGGAGCTTGTCATTAAACTAGACCTGGTTTTAGACCGTGTTGCTAGGTGGGGTTCTGACAACTTAGTGGAGCAAATAAATAAATCATTCATTCATTCATATTTTACCGCGAAGGTATACCATTTCGTCATTTTCCTTCTCTTCAAAATACCCCTCTAGCGGTTCAAAACTGCCTCGACATCTTGGGTATGAATATCAGGAGCGACCTCAATTAGTTTGAGTGTCCTATACCATATCTGTCATGAGGAATGTTCTTAAGTGCTCTTTAATCTGGTCTCACCTTCTCGATTTCTCCTTAGAAATCCCATTCTTATGGGATACAGTCGTTTCCTTCCCGATCCAAAAAGTTCGGTAACTCATTTCTCTGCCGAACCATAATGTTGTGGTACGTACACTGCCGGCACGTAAATACGTGTGCCGGCAAGAAGAGGGAAAGCTCTCTTCTTATAAACCAGTTGTTTAGACGAAGCGTGAAGAAATACTTACATGGGTCATCAAGGGTTGGACCGCCAGCGCTGGGCTAATCGCAGTGATGGCGGTCCTCACATTTTGTCTTCACTTGTGCTTTCCATCCGGCAATGCGGAAACATTTTAACCGATCACATTTACAAAAACATACTTAAAATATTTATTTTTGTTACATATAAGCAACGACGACCGTAGCCTGTCTAAATAAATAAGGGATTCAAAATTAACTTTCAAATATACAATGCTCTCAACAAAGTGAAGCCACGTACGCCATAATTAAATCACGTAATACAATCAAAACGAGTAACGTATAAATCTCTATGACGCAATGAATATCAAATAAAATTTAAATGCCTTCAGTGTCTGACAACGACTAAAGAAAATTCATTTGAGTCCAGTCTATAGTTCCTTTTAGGGTACCTTACTAAAAAGAGTAAATGCATCTTAGATACTATTTCTTAAATTCTTCAATTTCAAGAAGTTATTATCTATTCATCATAAGAAAATTGTAGCAAGCAACCGAATTAAAAAAATCTAACAAATTGCACCCAATATTAAAACAACAGAGAAAGAGTCACTGTACCTGCTAGGTGCTCCATTGACATGTTCTAAGACTTCTGGACAGTAAATTTAAAAATTTCACCGACATGACTGCTAGATTGGACATTCTAAATTCTCATATAGCATATACCATCCATAAGCTGTCTTTTTCTTCCTAAATTCACCTATTTACTACGTTCATGTCCATTCTGGAAGTTCTCAAACTTTTTGGATAAAATCGATTCCGGCTTAAAAAAATCTCTAGAAAAATTCTAAATCTACAACTTAACGATAATTCTTGGACCCAAACCTGTTTACCAATCAGAAATGGCGACATCGGCATAAGAAAAAATCTAGTGTTGTTCTCCCAGCTTTTCTTGCCTCCGCCTATAGTGTACTAAATTACCCACAGATCAACAAGTACGACAAAGGTGTATAACTCTCTGTCTGTATAACTGTCTCTCTGTTTATAGAACTCTGTCTATATATGTTAATCTTGACATTCTCGTATCTCATGTCTATAAAACCTCGTACAGATTTAGATTCTATGTACAGCACACTATGATAATTTGACATTTGCACATAGACTAATTGTTATATTTAAAATAGTACAGCAATTTAAATGCCGTAATTATGTTGACATTCACGAGAGTTTTCTCGACAAATTCTCATTACTCCACAGAATATTCAATGCGCGAGACCCGACTAGCACTTGGCCGCTTTATTTATTAAACTCTTGTTGTGTAAACAATCTCTTTGAAAACAAATACTGTATTTACTTTCCCCTTTTCATAAAACGTCGTGAATTAAATATTTACCTAAATAGACTTAATACAAAAGGGATTCCTTTTTACTTAAACGATGTCAAATATTTCGACAAAGTAAAAAATATTTTTTCACCAACACTTTTTAGAGAAGAGGAACTCAAAGCAGAGTTTGCTAACTCCAAGTCCGACTTGATGAAACGTGAAATGGTTCACAGATTTCCAATCCTACTTCAGAGTTTTCGTAAAGACATTTCCCCGGTGACTTTTTCTCCACACCGAAAATGATCAACAAAACCCGAACATTACTATGAGTAGAGAGGAAATACCACAGATCAAATACAAAAAGGAATGAACAGCCTACACGTAATCCATGTAAATAATATTATGCTCTATCAGGATTTAATTTGTATAAATAACAATGCGGTAGGAACTTTATCGTGCATGAAAACATAGACGTGATGTGAAGCTACGGGCATTATGACTTCTAGTTTAATTCTGTCGTATTTTCTAATATTATAGCGAATATTAATTTGAGGAATAATAATAATAAGTGCTAAAGAACCTGTAGTGCTTCGATCATTAATACTGCAGCGTTGCGTCCATATTCTTTCTTACGCAAGGCTATGTCTATATTGAGAATATGGACGCAACTCAAATTAATATTCGCTATAATATTAGAGAATACGAGAGAATGAAACTAGAAGTGCTATTAAAATTCTTAACATTTATACAGGATAAAAAGTAGTCTAAATATTGTCCTGGAACTTAAGTAATAGGCTTACTTAAGTTCCAGGACAATATTATGCGAAGCTATTTTTACACGCTGATTTTTAGTGATTTAGGCAATCACTAAAAATCAGCGTGTAAAAATAGCTTCGCATAAATTATTGAATGTGGTTTGGACGTACTTGAACCATATTTTAATATAATTTTATTTATTACTTTGTTGCTGAAACTAAGGTGAGAGGTTGACCTAGCAACATCTACTCTCTCATTCATTATGCTGCTTCAAAGATGCTCACGCAGGGCTGCCCTCAGTGTTAGGGCCGTGCCTCTCTCAGTATTAATGCTTTTTTTAGCCTACCCTTACCGAAAGGGTGCACGTTAACTAGCTTCGCCGACGATGGTCTCTTGTTAACCAATGCTAATTCAAAATCTAGCATAGAGAAACTAGCTAATACTAGCCTATGATTAATTTCAGATAGCGGTTATCGTAATCATCTCAATTTTGCGCTCCCTAAAACATGTCAGCTCTTGCTTCAAGGAAATTTATAGGTTTCACCACGATTTCATTTTAATGGAGTATCAGTTGCAAGAAGGAGGTTTGTTACTTGAGTTTGCTTTTAGACATAAATTTTAACTACATTGAGCACTCGTAGCAAATAGTTGAAAAGCAAAAAAGAATTTCTATGCGTTAACACGAGTTAAAAATTATATATACCGCCGTATATTTAGGTTCTATTACATCCTATGGTTCACCTGTATGGACTGACAGAGGTTCCATAGGTGCCGCATGACCTTAATTGCTTCAAACCCAGCGCCTTGCTCTATATTATATTTTTATGTACGAGTAAATCGTATAAAACTGTAAGCACAGAGGCACTACCCGTGCTAGCAGGTGTATTGTCCAGTAGACTTAGAAGTGCAACGCCGCGCTTCAACTGTACCCTACTCTAAAAATATGGTCCTTTATTTTTAAAAAATGAATGATTGTGATAAAATACCTATATTGTTCAACCCTATTGATGAGGTACTTAAAACATTGCTGTCTCAATGGAAGGAAAGGTGGGAAACTTCTACCAAAGGACGCTCTTTGTATCTGTTCTTTCAATCGGTAAGAAAAAGATAAATAAAAAGAGGTTAGAAATCGACCACCCTGTTGCGCAATTTTTAATTGAGCATGGCAATTGGAAGGCTAAAACTCTTTTAGTTTAAACTAGTGCCGTCGCCCTTGTGCGAATGTTCTACTGTAAATCATGAATTCGATCAAACCGCACACCATGTTTTCTGGGAGTGTGATTTTTGTCGACGCGGGCAGCAACATGTTGTATCCGGGGTAGTAGGTATACCATTCTGATTTGGTAGCAACAAGGGAGAGCTACCAAGTGTTCAGACGATTTTGCTATATTATTGGAATTAATGTGTTAGGTAACGCGCTCACTGGTCGCCAATAGTGTTAGATTTTTAAAAGCCGTGGTGCACGACAGTTGAGCTTCAGTTAACTAGCCATCCCTTTATGTTTTCAATGCCTCATGTGCCATACTGCTGTCTCTCAAATTGCCAAGAAGGGAATTCAAATTCCAAAAGCTTCCTACTGTTTATTAAATTTGTTGTGAATTTCAAGGCAACCGCATTTTTGCCCCGGGACTGCAGTGGACTACATTGTTCATTGCCTTTTTGATGGTCGCCGCTGTTCATCCTACCTACACAGAAGACACAGTGGTGGGCCCCCGCCGCATTTGTTGAGTGGTAGCCATGTTGATATCAAATGAGTCTTTTTTTAATTTTGATCATTTAATTAATATATCTATTAACATAACATGTAATATGTTAATAAAATATGATTATTATACATGTATATATATATATATATATATATATACTAGCTGGCCCGGCGAACTTCGTACCGCCTAATTGTCAATGAATGTCGTGGTATACATATTAGTTGAACAAAATTTATGATGTCTTGAAATTAATATAATGAATAATAGAAAATAATAGAGAAGCACGATGGCGTCATTGCGCGTGTCAGTCTAATTGTACAGTTGTACACGCAAGTTAAGCAACGTCAACCGTAGCCTGTCCATGGATGAGTTTATATTATCTCGAGCTCCTCCGTGCTTCGGAAGGTACGTTAATCCGTCGGTCCCGGTTGTAATCATTAGATTAACTCGGGGTCCTCCGTGCTTCGGAGGGCACTTTAATCCGTCGGTCCCGGTTGTTATCATTAGATTATCTCGAGCTCTTCCGTGCTTCGGAAGGCACGTAAGACGTCGGTCCCGGTTGTTATCATTAGATTATCTCGAGCTCCTCTGTGCTTCGGAAGGCACGTAAGCCGTCGGTCCCGGTTGTTATCATTAGATTATCTCGAGCTCCTCCGTGCTTCGGAAGGCACGTTAAGCCGTCGGTCCTGGTTGTTATCATTAGATGGCAGTCGTTAAGCCAAGTGGCCTTTAGGCGGCTTGAAATTACTGGCGTCCGTCAACTCGCAGTTGAGCAGCGTGGTGGAGTATGCTCGAAACATATTCAGTTGAAGGAAGACCCGTATTTAATATTACCCAGCAGTGGGTAAATATTACCCAGCAGTGGGTAAATATTAAGTTCAGTATTTTACTATGTCACAAAATAAAGTACCATGACACTTGACAACCAATTAATATTCATTTTCAAGCATTCATTCATAAAAAATTTTCAAAACAACAACGGACAACTTTCGCGACGTAAAAGTTAGACCAATCGATTTGACATTTAATTGAAAATCAATAAATATCCCAATCCGTTTTCAAATTTAATTTTTCGACAATTTTGTCAATGTTTTAATACTTATTATCCTATACCCACATTTCTGAACGCACGCATACATTTGACGTACGCACGTTAACGTCACGTTTGACAGGTCCGACATCCACGAACATTTTGTATGGAAAAATTATTTTTCTTTTATTTTATTTTTTTCGTAAATTTTCCAATGTTTTTAATAGTTATTGTGCTATTCTGGACGGAGACAAATCCAACAAATCAAAAACCATGGCAATCGGTCCAGCCGTTCTCGAGTTATAAGTGTTGTAACAAACACGACTTTCTTTTATATATATAGATTTTCCAATGTTTTTAATAGTTATTGTGCTATTCTGGACGGAGACAAATCCAACAAATCAAAAACCATGGCAATCGGTCCAGCCGTTCTCGAGTTATAAGTGTTGTAACAAACACGACTTTCTTTTATATATATAGATATGTAATAATACGTGAATAACAAAAAAGCCGAAAGACAAAAATAAAAAAAAATAAAAAATTGCCCTCACTTTTACAATAGTCCAAATAAAACATTCAGGTGATACTTCCATTACATCACTCATCAGCTCACCGATAGTTACTTACAATATTGATCCACGAAGAGTAAATTTATACAACAGAATATTAAATACTATTTTAACGACTTATGTCAGTAAGTCAGGTGTAATTGTGAAAAACTTGTAACACGTCCCTCTTCGATTTGCTCCGTGGGTGGATTCAAAGTTTTCTCGTCATGTAATATAAAAGTTCCGGGGGCGACAGAGCTAAGTGAAAAACTACCTCGGTGGGGATTCTCGACTTGTGAATTCAGTGAGAAAAAAGTTTCTTCAGTATATGATAAATCCAAATAAACTAAAGGAAAACGTACAGTCAACTCGTAGACCCTCAGCCTAATATCAGCATATAATGGTCTACCGTAGGTAATACACGGGATTATCTCAGTGCATCCCATTATCCCCTTTATAAATCTCCATCAATGAAGATTGTGAGAAGTGTTTATCCCACTATCACACCCCGGCCACTTCATACAAAATTACAAATGTCGCGTCGTTCGCTCTTACATAAACAATGCTGTCTATACAGAGCGAGAATGAGCGTGTGTGCGTGCGACGCCGTACAAACTGTTCCAGATTCGTCTCAGAGCGAGGTGAGAACGATACAAAAGAGCGGAGATATTAGTGGGAAACAGTATTCCCACTAATATCTCCATGGATCATGACAATGGGTATACTAGGATGTACCCGATCCCCTTGTACTGCAAGTATATAACTAAGGCTCTACGCGAGTTGACTGGCGGACTGATCAACGCGCAGTTCAAACCAATACAAAGATCGGGCACACTTTTCGCTAATAAGATTCACTAAGAATCAGCTACCAAAGGATTCTTTAAAATTGGTCCGGGATACCAGGATATGCGTTGAAGAAATCGCGTGCCTAAACTATAGTTGTAATATAAAACTGCTGATAGCCAGATAGTGATTACCCAGACACAGTATCAACGATTTCCTAATCGATATTGGAAAAATCTGAAAATGTATGAAGTTGATAATATTAGGCATTAATATCGAACAATGACGTGGTCTACTGGATGGTCACAGCAGAGCTATTCCTTGCGCGTGGCGCAAACTTCGCAAAGACGCTGGTTACGACGATCTCACAAACGACTCTAATCAGTCTATGAAGTCGATGTTATCAAATATAACTATAATATATTTGATAACATCGACTTCATAGACTGATTATAATAAAAATAATTTTATAAGTGCAATAAAATAATTTTTAAAGCAATAGAAGCCAAAACTCTTTAGAATTATGTCTGTCTGTATGTTTGTACACGCATCAAGCAAAAACTACTACACGAAAATAGATGCGGTTTTAACTGTTGTATTGAGTGGAGGTCTAACTTAAAATATGGTGTACGTAGATACGCTTAGTAGAAGGAGTTATTAATATAATATTTTAATTATTACGTTGTAACAGTACACGTAGAAGACGGTCGTAGATATAACAGTTTGTATTGAAAAATAATTTTCCAAATGAAATAAATGAAAAAACATAATCATTTATATAGAGGCGAAAAATGGATCTAGCACTGTCAGTTTCGGGTCATATTGTTTTGCCCTAAAATAAAGCTGAGCAATGCTCGGTCCCTTAAATATTGTCAATAATCATTCCAAATTACACTGCAAAACTAAAGAACGCCAACGCTTTACGTGTTCCTTTCTTGTGAATCACTTGCACGATTTGTAGTCTTTTTATCTTTGACGGGTAATGACCAAAATACTTAGCCGAGGACAAAAGACATAGTATAATGTGGTCTCATATTATGGGGCACACCGTTACTGTACTAAAATTTGCCTGATTCAGTTCATTACTCATGTTGTTTCAAATACCGAAATGTAAATTTACATAATGTGGCAATATGGCTCCGAAAATATTCTATTCGTCTACGGATACCCAAATGGATATAATTTCGCGGCAATATGAAAATGTGAATAAAATATATACATACATAAGAATACATACTAGCGGCCCTGTACCAGCTTCGCCTGGACATATCCTGTCATCTGTGAAAGGTGAGAATGTTCACTTCCACTTTACCCACAAATTTGTTATAATTATTATGTATTTTTAAGGGGTGACGAGCTCGGTGGCGTAGCGGTCAATGACGTGGCTTCGACACCAATGCTCGTGGGTTCGATTCCCACATAGGACAAACATTTATGTGCATGAACATGTCTGTTTGTCTTAGTTTGGGTGTTTTCTATGTATAATAAGTATGTATTTACAAAAAAAATGTATTTACGTATGTTTATTAGTTGTCTAGTACCCATAACACAAGCTTCGCTTACTTTGGGGCTAGATGGCGCTGTGTAATTTGTGTGACAATATTTATTTATTTATTTATTTTTAAGGGGTCTATTTTTAAATCCTAATGGGATCACTGTCCGTCCACTAAACTGTAGGTATATTACTGTCTATCCTGCATAATCATTCACTATTCTATTTTATAATTCCAAAGTGATTTAAGCCGAATTGTGCGGAATGTTAAATATTTTACTTAAAAAAATAACATACAAATCATACATTGTATATATTATTGTATGTGTGTGTATGTATTTTACTGTGTATACGATGTATATACCAGTATCATATATTTTTCCGTCGTCCACCCTTATTCATCCCACTGCTGGGATACGGGTCTCCCATCAACGAAGGGGTTTAGGGCATGCTCCACCACGCTGCTCAATTGCGGGTTGGCGGAGCGGAGTAGTATTATAGCGACTCGGTATTAACAGGTACATTTACAACTTCAGTAAAACATCTCGTAATATGTGCGGGAACTAGGTAATAAATTGTCCATCATTGGAACTATATACCCAGGGCGATTAGTGAAGTAACAACCATTTTAGAAATATCTACCGACAGATTGATCTAACTCGTAAATATATAGACGAAAGGTGACTCGCTCACTCACTGATTAAACACGAAACATGGAAAAGTATTTGACCTGCAGAATAGTTCTTTGAGGAATCTTATCCAGCCTTTGAATTCTTGGACGAAGCTATGAATATATATGTTTTTGTTTCACCTATAAATGGAACAATAAATTGACGTCAGTTGAGATAGTTTAATGCGCATCGGAAAATGCTATGGACAATTTGCAAAACTTATAGTCAAAGTCAAAATTCTTTATTCTGTGGGCCCTCGCGGGCACTTAGACACGTCTTTTACAATTAGGTATATTTTTTTTATCTTTTCACTAGCTGTCCCGGCGAACTTCGTACCGCCTAACAGTCAATGAATGTCGTGATGTACATATATATATATGAACAAAATTTATGATTTCTTGAAATTAATACAATGAATAATAGAAAATAATAGAGAAGCACGATGGCGTGAGGCACGTGTCAGTCTAATTGTACACGCAAGTTAAGCAACGTCAACCGTAGCCTGTTCATGGATGAGTTTATGTTATCTCGAGCTCGTCCGTGCTTCGGAAGGCAAGTTAAGCCGTCGGTCCTGGTGTTTATCATTAGATGGCAGTCCTTAAGCCAAGTTAGTGGCCCAACCCGTAGTTGAGCAGCGTGTTGGAGTATGCTCTAAACATCTTCGGTTGGGGGAAGACCCATATCCCAGCAGTGGGTAAATAATAAGTTCAGTACTTTACAAAGTCACAAAAAAAGTACCAATTGACAACAATAAATATTTCAATCCACAAAACAAATCACAGACAACATTCGCGACGTAAAAGTGAGACCAATCGATTTTACATAACAATCAATAAATATTCCAATCCTTTTTAACTGGCACTATTTGTATGGGAAAACGTTTTTTCTTTTATTTAATTCTTTCGTCAATTTTTCAATGTTTTTAATACTTTCCTGACCAAGACACGACATTATTTTATATATTATATAGATTTATGGAGCTTGATTTAAATTTCTGAACGCACGCATAAATATTTTAGAACCAATAAATCAGCCTGGCGCAACTCAAATTAAAAAAACGACTCTATGAATCGGAAGCGAATTTGGTACAAATTCTGATTGTTTTCGCTTCCATTTCATACATATTAGAATTACGCTATTTGTATGGCACATCCGTCTCTTAAAACGTAGTGGTTACATTCTCTTTGCAATAAATATTTAAATCCACAAAACTGTTTTCAAAACAAATCACAGCCAACTTTCAAGACGTCCGCTAGTGAAATGAGACCAATAGAGTTAACATTTGTTTTTAATCTATGACATTTGTGCTATAATGAGCTTAATATACATTTCTGAACGCACGCATACATTTGGCGTACGCACGTACGACAACGTCACATTTGACAGCTACGACAACCACGAACATTTTGTATGGGAAAATGTTTTTTCTTTTATTTTATTTTTTCGAGAATTTTCCAATGTTTTTAAGAGTTATTCTGCTATTCGGGACGGAAACAAATCCAACAAATCAAAAACCATGGCAATCGGTCCAGCCGTTCGCGAGTTATAAGTGTTGTAACAAACACGACTTTCTTTTATATATATAGATTTTTTGCATTTCGGAATGACCATTGACGAGAAGAAATGCCGAAAGAAACTCTTTCAATATAGGTCTTTTTTAAATCGCCATACAATATTATCATTATACATAATACAATATTATCATAATACAATAAAAAAAAAATGGTAATCAACCAAAATAAGAGAAAAAAAAAATTAAAGTAAAATAATATAGTAAAAAAAAATATATAAAAAAATCATAGTATAGAGTGTATATACATATTGTATAAAAGTCTAAATAAAACCAATTATATTATTATTGCTTTAATTGGGGTGTAAATAATTGAAGTGTAAGAGGCACCCTGCTAATTTACTGACGAGGCTCTGGCACAAAGAAAGGTAATTAATTACAAGCTGCCCGGCTGGGCACCTCCACCTCACAAAAGACTGCAGCAACATAAGACTTTCAGTTAAAAGTAAATACACCATAATGTACAGTCCATGCCAGACACAGTAGTCACCAGAAACAGAACAGTACTTACGTCACTTAATACTTATTCACAAATTTGTGTTTTATATTACAACAACTGCCAGGACAAAAATATGTAACTCGGCACTCGGACCACCTGTCATATCAACTTTGTGTCATTCTTTTTTTATATAATATTTTACCGAACGAAATCCATTTCGGACGATTGCTCTGTCGATTCACCTTCGCTCTCGAGAATTGTGAGAATATTGTATTTTTCCGACTGCGTCAAAAACAATAAAGCAGGTTATGCTTTTGTATATACCTTTTACCAGCAGACACCGCGTGTCTGTACATTTAATACATTTATCAAAAAAATTGTGTGAGTAGTAACTTAGTAACAGAATACAAAACAAAAATAATTTTAAAAATGGTTTGTCGTTCTGTTATGTATGTCTTTATGAACACTCTAATCTCTAAAACTAAGAAACACATTTTTAAATAGATCATGATCAGCTAGAACCACACAATAGGCTTTGTTACATTGAAATCGGATCTCGCTGAAAAAAATATTTGGTCATTTAAACCTAATTGAAATTAGTCTGTTAAATGCATAGTAAAATCACTAAAAGGCTCGAAATATGACGTGAATGAAGTTGCAGGCACCTGCTAGTAAATAATAATACTAATGAAATAATCTACGAATATGATTACAAGCTAAAGATCCATTACGACCCCTAAATGTTAATCTGCACCTCAACGACCAGTGCAAGTGGGGCAATTCTCGTAATTAAAATATATTCAAAATTGTGTGTCGATCAAGTCTCAGTTCCAAAAATGTTAAATTTGGTATTCTCGTATCACTATATGAAATTAATTTTATTTAAGTAGGATTATATCTAAAAAACCGGACAAGTGCGAGTCGGACTCGCCCACCGAGGGTTCCGTAGGTACGTAGTATCATTATTAAATTTGATATTTTTCATTATAAATAAGAAATAATACGTCGAAAAAAATAAATAAAATATGTTTTGCAATGTGTACATCAAGCCCTTTCATATGATACCCCATTTGAACTAGTAGTTTCAATTTGAAATTTCGACACCCTATAAAAAATATAGACCCCCCTATTTTTTAAGATCTGTTTACAAATGTATAGTTTTGAGATTTATTCCTGTACTTGTAGTCTATAACGATGTTACTTGCCAAATTTCATAGTTCTAGGTCAACGGGAAGTACCCTATAGGTTTTGATTCCCTTAAGTGTGTCGAAATATGCGTTTTTTGCTGAATAAACGGCCGTAACTTTTTTCTACGTAAACTTAGCAGTTTGATTTTTTTACAACTTCATAGGACCGTAGACTTGAGTATACAGTTCAAATTTCAGTTTGATACCTCCACGCATTCTCGACATAGAAATTCTTGACAGACAGACAGACAGACAGACGGACAAAAAATGATCTTATAAGGGTTCCGTTTTTTTGAGGTACGGAACCCTAAAAATGACCGAGAATTAAATAAACTAAGAATGTATTGTCACCAACAATAAGAATTGATAATAATTAACGAATGAAATAAAGTATATAATTTTTAATCAATTCACAATAGGCTATTTTCCAATGTTTAAAAAATGTATAAATAAATTAACAATATCGTAAAATACACAAAACTATAAAGATCTGCAAACTTTCATTCTAATATCTTCAGTCCGACTTTTTTCTAGCGTCGATCAAAGTTTGGCGGGAAAGTCCATTTTAAAAGTATGAAATTATTAAAAAATAATATTTCCATTGGAGAGGCAATAAAAAATGCTATAACTTTTATTATGATACTAATTACATAAACGTAATATTTAACATAGCTGTCGTACAAATTTCTGATTTGATGCATACAAAATACAAACCTGTGACGTCATAATTCGGTAGTCTTTTGTATGGAGCGTTTTGGGGCAGTCTAAAAATTGTGATTTTCAAATTAACATATCTCGAGAGATTTTTGTGCTATCGAAGTAATTCTTTCACCTATGGTTATATTATGGAGACGTCCCTACATATCAAACCGAAAAAAATGTTAGTCAAATAGCCTATTCAATCTTATTGGGCCAACTTTCAATCTGCGATCGCAAAATAATTACGAGAATTGGCCATCTGAACCTCGTCAATGATGCTAGTATTGTCATTGAATGCACGATGATTGCAGTAAGTGGCAGTATTAATGATTAACATACACGTGCCAGTGACAGCTGATAGCGACTAGTGACTATCCAATAATTTGTCAATTGTAGTTAGTGATTATTAATTATTATCTATCGTAAATCTCAAATTTTGCCGACTTCATGAGTCAATTGTCTATATTATTTTCGTTGAATAAAAAATAACACTATAATAGGGTGCAGTATTAGGAGTAAGGTAACACAATTCATAAGTTTTATTTCGTGGCTGATATTCAAACTGGACTCCAAAATAACTCTTAACGTTATCACTACTACAGTTACTATCCCGCAATAGGAGCACCATATTTAAACTAATTTATTAGAACTAACTACTCTGACTCTGAGTGGGGTTGCCCATCTAAAATATACGACAATTCTACAAATAAGTAAGCCAACTTGTCATGACAACATAATGTTTAATAAATGAAAAACCCAAAGCTTTAGCAGTTCAGAAATATATAAAATAATCACGACAATTATTGTAAACTTCCATCATGACAAATTGTTATTACTTAAATCATCATCATCAGGTCATTTTTAGTCTCCACTACAGGAGCACGACCCTCTCTCGTACGTCACAGACAGGAGGATTTGGTCTACACCCCACACTGGCCAGACGGGTTGGGGAGGCCTGACCGATGTTTTATAATGTATTTCCCTTAGTCGCCTTGTACGACGACATCCACGGGAAGAGATGGGGTGATTCTATTCTTGCCTGCCGGAAACCACACGGCCAATTACTTAAATAGTGGACTTATATTACGCAAATTTGACAACTTTAAACTAATAAATTCTTGACAGAGGGACTTGTTAAAATAGCCGGATTACATGACAGTAAAATTGACGCTCGATGAAAAAAATAGAAATATTTGATTGTTACAGTAATAATGTGCCACGTTTGCGTCTAATTGAATTATTAGTGTATCAGTAATAAATATAATATATATAGTAATATTTATAATCTTTAAACGTTTATTTTGAATGACTGTGATTATGAAATTGAATTCAATCCAGTTATGTTACCGTGCTATATATACTAAATGTTTCATGCGGGTTGTTATTGGTTATAATACAACGAATTGTTGTGGTTGTCTATTGAAAATGTGGTATTAATATCAATATTCAACTTCCAAAAATTCCAAAAACGTCGAATTGTTGAATCAACGATTTCGACGATACAATATGTAAAACTTTTTGTTAAAACTGGAAAAAGAAATTGATTTCCTAACAAAAAACCGGACAAGTGCGAGTCGGACTCGCACTTGTCCGGTTTTTTTTTTACACAGTCACTTTCACAACTGATAAGAATCTAATGACTCTTCAAATTTTGAAATCCTTATACTACCACCAACATGAGTTTCATACAGGACGCGTCATTAAAAGACCGACAGCTATTACATACAAGAATTGTCAAAATAATGTTTTATGAATAAAAAAAAAAAATAAGTGACGATTTTGTCGTGACAAACTATCATATGTCGTGTATTTTGTGCCAAATTGTCGATTTGTTGTCAAAAATCATGACTATCTTTCTATCTTAAGATATACTGCGTTTCGACATTGACGATAACATACATACTCGTAAATCAATTTAGAGAAAATTGTGGATGCGATCCTAAGAGCGACGTCAATTTGATCCATGGGCACTGACGCGGAACCGAACCGACACCACCCGACAAGCGCGCCAGGGTTCGTGGCCACAGAGTGTATTGAGTGGCGTGACCAAAACGACGGTTACTCGACAAAATTTAAATTTACTGCCTTAAAATTATCATCTATTTTATCTTAACCCTCTAGTAGGAACGTTCTGTCATTTGTCCTATCAACGAAAACGAATTAATAATGACAAAAAAAGAGTAGGTCGTTGTACCTCTTTCTTCGTTGGTCAGGCGGTCACGTCCGTCGCATTTGGAATACCATCTTTATTAAATCTGTACGGAATATATTAACTTTATGGTCAGTCAATACGTGTATTACAAGCTTATACTCAGTTTCGCAGCTGTGTCTGTAATGAAAACTTATATAACACAAATTTGTGTGTTTTTTTGCGCGACGTGCAAAAAAGTCGCACTGAGCTGTGGCCATTTGCTTGCAGCAGCACACACATGCATCTTTTATTCTGCATTCTGTTTCCTAGTGTATAAGTTCTCTCCCTGTTATTTTTGAATTTAATTTTTGTATGTGTGTGACTGTAGTTTGTAATAAACGTACCTATCTATCTATCTATCTATCTAAATTAACATAATATTAAATTTGACCCACTTTTTAGTCTCCGCTTGAGCTGAACTTTCGCACTCTCGTTTGGGTTGGCATGATAATGCACGATTTTCTTGCCGTTATTATTATTTTAATATAGCGGCTGTCACAAAATCATTATTTATAATATCCACATAAACCCCGAAAATATGGGTATTAAACTTCGAGTATCAAAAAAAAGGGCTTGATAGGCGAAACATAGTAAGTAAACATTTTAATTCTTTTTTTATTAACAATTAATAAAAGCTTATTTATTTATTTTTTGTTTATTCTTGTTTTAACTAAGTAACCACACATAAAATTTTACAGAGTAGTCGTTCTGTTGACTCTTTTTGTGCTTGACCTTTAGGCGTTTGAAAACACCGGCCTCCGCTAACCCGCTGTTGAGCAGTGTGGTGTAGTATGCTCTAAACCCCTTCTAGGAAATTGATTCTAGGACGATTTTGTTAATTTTTTCATTGAGTCATACAAAACCCTAAAAATAATAAAAGAGTTGACCACGAAAAATGTTTTCGGAAAACATTGTTATAAATAGAAGCTGTATTTCAGGCACAAGAATTTAATTTCACTCGACAGTAACAAAGCTGCGGCTACCCAGCCAGAACGATTTGAAGTTTAAGCTTGTCGAAAGTATTAACTAGAGACAAAGTACGTGAAAACGTTATGCCGGTCTCTGTAACTCTCGACTCTTGAGATAATTGACAGAAATTTTGTACGAAAATTATTTATTATTATTTTACCTGACTCCCGGAAAAAGGAGGATAATGTTTTTGAAACGTATTTTCGTTAATACAGAGTGGAAACAATAAGACAGTGATCTCACTAAGTTATTTTACAAGATATTGAGAAGCTTATTACTGATCATAATCTTCTAAGTGAGATCTAAACGTATCGTCGTCAATTCTTATTTATGCCACTGCTGTAGTACGGGTTTCCCCTCTACCGAAGGGGTTTAGAGCATACTCCACAACGCTGCTCTGAAGCACGGAAGAGCTAAAGATAAATAAACCCATCCACGGACAGGTGATCGACGTTGCATCACTTGCGTGATCGGTTAGACTGCCACGCGTAACGACTCCATCGAGCTCCAGATCTATCTATCATCTGAACGTATGGAAGAAGGAATCTTTGAATCTTCGGATAGATCCAGTTTATTTTCTAAACTAATATTGGTACCATTTGAGAGCGCCCGTGAAACTTGATTTCTGATTTGAAGAGCGTGAAGATTTGACATTTGATTTGATACCTGTCGCTGAGTTCCACTATCGTACATCTCGTTATAAATTCGAATTCCGTCCTTATCATTTTGATAATAGGCTATCACAGTACGATTTTTAAGACGTTTTCTACCATGCACTGTGAAATTGTGGAATCGACTTCCCTCAGCAGTATTCTCAAATAAACGTCACGGGAGTCTTCAAGAACAGTATTTTTTTCCCTTCAAAGGCTGGCAACTGATCGGCGAACCCATGGTGTTGATGATTTCTATGGGAGGTGGTGATGATGGTGGTGATTACTTTCCATCAGGTGACAAACATGCTCGTTTGACCCCCTCTCATATAAAAAAGCACATTCAAGATCAGTGTTTAAATATCCTGCATAGTTTAGAAAATAACCTAGTGATTAGTGATTTTTCGGCACTTATCGTTTCCACCTTGATTAGATTTATGTAAGTTTTTAGACATGCTCGACAACCTAAATTGACCGCAGTTTTCATATGAGGTAGGAATCATTAAATTCGTCCGCGGTATGGGAGAGACATAGGATTTATAATTTCAATATGGCGTCTCCAAAATGTATAGAGTTAAATACCAATCAAGACACCCGAGGTAAAAGCTTGTTAAAATAGAACAAATCACATTTCTTGAAATCTCATAACTACACCAGCAATACTTTCTCTAAGCACCAGTAGCAAAATATTATATGCCAATAACGCGGCTGCATAGCTAGTAAAATGAAATAAAGAATAAAATTGATCCCAAAGCAGTAAGACGCCGTACCTTAGAAGTTTCATTATCTAAGTATTTCTTAAGAAAAAATGCGATGTAACAAAACCAACACAAATCCTTAAAAAGATTTAATCGCAGACAAAAACATTTTCGGATAACTTTTTTATTGGTCCTTGGATCGATGGCCGACATTGTGATTGCTGAGTGATTAACAGCTGAACAAATGGCCTCATTTGTAACAGTCACCGAGATTCGGTTTCTGTTCCGAACGCAGGGAACGTCTGAAATACACACATTTAGAATAGTTAGATACCACCGTCAGTTAATGAAGTAGTGATAACTGAGCTTGGTGTTATCTATACTAATATTATAAAGAGGTAAAGTTTATGAGGTTGTAAGAAGTAATTTTTGGATCTACTGAACCGATTTTGAAAATTCTTTTACACCGTGTCATAAGTTATACATTTATTCAAAATTTATGTATATTGTATGTTTGTGTGAAACTGTTGCAATTACAATTTTTTGCTTCTCAGTGTATAAACTATCTTTAATACTATAATAACTTTTAAATTTTCGCGTTGCATGATTTATGGAATATAAGAACGGGAATTAACGCGATCATGCATAAGGGTATAACTATTTACATACCTTTATTGTTGCCTGACGTTTCGACCAGGTTGCACCGGCCGTGGTCACAGCATGCAGCAGGCATACAGCCCTTCTGCATGATCGCGCTAATTCCCGTTCTTACATTTCATGAATCTTTAATACTATTGCGTATCTACCTCAGACGGATAAAAATTTTTTTTTTAGTTACTTTTAATAACTTATCCTAAACTTGGTTATATTAATATAATTAATGAATGACACTGAAATGATTATATGTAGTATTATATAGTAATTTAATAGTAAAATAGGGATCCAGTACCGTTGTAAAACGCTATCTAGAAGTATTTTAAATCTCTGGTAATACCTCTACCGTAATTATGATTCGATAAATCTCAAGATGTGAATCGAACGAACTTCGTTCTCTTTATACTACTCAGTCGCTAGTTCTTCTGCATGTTCCTTCGTTTTTGAAATGGTGAATATATCCGACTATAGTAATCAATTCAAAGTTTTAGAGGTCCGCGTCTGCTAATAAAAAGTAGTAAAATACCCCGAAAATAATTAGACGCATATTATGATTAGACTTATATTTTTGCATTCATTACATTTTGAAGATAGTACTCGTCCTAACGTCCTATAGTGAAAGCTGCAACATTTAATTTAAGGGTTATGATGCTCGCTGCAGATACTGCGGTATAAATAAATAAATAAATATTTCTGGACAATTTACACAGCGCCATCTAGTCCCAAATCAAGCGCAAAGCTTGTGTTAAGGGTACTAGACAACTGATAAGTGTACTTAAATACATTTTAAATACATAGAAAACACCCAGCCAAGACAAACAGACATGTTCATGCACACAAATGTTTGTCTTGTGTGGGAATCGAACCCGCGACCTCGGAGTCAAAGTGGCCATTGCTAACCATTCGACCACCAAGCTCGTCTACAGGATTTTCCGAACGGCGTGGCCGCGACCAGCCGGGTGAAATCTAGATTGTCAGTACCAAATTCTATCATGACTCGATATATTAAAAGCTGTTACTTTTCTCTTCGTTTGTGATTGCTCCTGAAAGCCCGCCAATTATATTGAAATGCGCTATTTTAAGGACGAATAGCGGGAAAATGCAATACACTTTATTGCACGAACATTAACTTGACAATAGTTATAATAAACAGAGAAAATCAATAGTGCTGAGTGCATATTGAATATTGGCAAATTTCTTTCAGTGTTTCATTTCTGTCGGTGGTCACTAGCGTTCAGCTAGTGACTGAATTAAGTTATAGAAGTGAAAGAAAGCATTTATACAGTATAGCATAAACCGATTCGGGCGAAGCCACGAGCAAAACCGTTACTTTTAATTTCAAAGCTATGTACTACCAAAAATAGCAGTGCAGTGAGATTAAATAAGGTGCAAAACACAACACAGACCTAGGTTAGTTTTTCGTTACGCTTAGTGCATACAAATCGGGCTGTTGATTGATAGGAAATATTTATTACTTGCAAATTTGAGTTGAGAGATTATCAACCGTGCACATTTATATACTTAATATTTTATTATGAATCAAAAACTTAAAAATGTAAGGGGCATTTTTGCGTGTGTTCTATGTGAATTTCAAATTTCGTCGTGTGCCTAAACGCGGAAGAGGGGCGAATCATTTCAGCTTAGATTGCTCTAACATAAAACTTGCCGTATTTATCTACTTGTATTACTCGAAAGCGATAATCAAATAATATAAGTGTACTTAAATGTAACATACTTTGTTTTATTAATTTCACAAAGTACCTTTTTCAGATTTTTTATATCACACTAGCTCTCCCGGCAAACGTTGTTTTGTCAAATAAGTTATGCTAATATCGCATTTAAAAATAGCGGTTGATGGTAGAAGGGTGAAATTTTAGGGTTGTATGTAATTGTTTATAATTCCACATCATAAAAAATAAAAATAGACGAGAAAGGATTTTTTATTTAATTAAAAATGAAATAAAAATCCTTTCACCGTATTATTATCGTAAATTACAATTTATTTCACAATTTATAATAAGTTGTACCACTTATTAAAGTACTTTTATAAACTACGATATTATGTAGCAAAAACTCAGTCTATAAGCACGTATAACGTTCATCAATGGCTTATCTTGTAAAATATTTATGAAAGAGACAACTTGAAACGGTGGGAAGCTCCAGATCCCGCCGACGCCTTGTCGTGAACACAATTCTATGAATAGGCTTTTGTGACCGCTTATTGTGCCTAAACTTGAATGGAGGGTCCCCACGGAGACACGGACCTCTTTACACGGAGCGATTTTTATAAAAGATCCGAATAACGAGCCCTTATCACTTGATAAGCATCCGGAGCAAACCGCCTTGACATTTGAACAAATTCTAATTTCGCTTGAAAATTGCCTCCTGCCTGAGATTCTGTTGTGATAACCTTTTGTATTTGATGGATAGGAAGACATAGTGGTCGGGTACAACTCGGCAAAGCCAACATAATCCTGGCTTAGGAAGCCGCTTCGGTCGATCGGCCGATACTTTTCTTTGACATAACTTATATAAAGCTATATAATATTAGATGCTGTAAACGTTGTCCAGGATTGCAGGACATGAATTATTTACTTTTTTCACCTCAACTATCCTGATACAAGGGTATGTACCTTTACGGTTTGGACGATAAGAAAGAGAAAATACAAAAGGAAGACCCAATACGATTTTGTTTTCCTCACCCGGGGCATTGTTGGGAAAACATGACATAATTATACGTATATTCATTTATGTAAGTAATTTGGTTTAATACCTATACAATGTAGTATATTAATAGAGTAATTAAAGCAATGATGTTATATTTCTATAGATATGCAACTAAGCATCAACAACGAAATCCGAAAAGTGAGGTAATTGTCTCACCTCGCGATTAGTTCGCACAAGCAAGGCGCCGAACCTGGCGCATATGACAATAGGCTAGACGACAATTTTTTCTTTCGATTTGTTATGTAAGGTCGTCACAATAATATAACTATAGGTGAAAGAATTATTTCGATAGCATAAAAACTTCTCGAGATATGATAACTTGTAAATCACAATTTTGGACTTTCCCGAAAACGCTCCATACAAAAGGCTACTGAATTATGACGTCACACTTATGTATTTTGTATACGTTGAAACAAAAATTTGTACGACAGCTATGTGAAATACTGCGTTTATGTAGTGTAGTGCCATAACAAAAGTTATAGTATTTTTGATTGTTTTTCCAAAGTTAATATATTTTTTTTATAATTTCATTCTTGTTGTTGTTGTTGTTGTATGTAACTTTATTGTACAAAAATTTCAGAACACAGTAAATATAAAAATGAAAACACGAATTTGTACAAAGGCGGACTTATCCCATAGAGGGATCTCTTCCAGCCAACCTTTGAGCATCTGAGATGACATAGTTAACAAATAGGTAGGTGGAGTACATATATGTGGGCATATATCTAAACGCACATGTGACATGATATTCATGTCTTCTACATATGTAGAAGTGCAATAATTTAAAATCTACTACATATACACACTCATACAAGTAACTTGTTAGTGTAACTCACAAAACTTAATAAAATTATTTTAATGTGAAGAACTCGTTGTTAGAGAAATTGTCACGGAAGTATTTCTCCAGTGCAGACTTAAATGAAAATATTGAGGAAGCCTTTCTCACTTCATTGGGTAACGAATTCCAAAGCTTTGCTGCTTTTACTGTAAAGGAGTTGGTATAGGTATTGGTACTATGGTGTGGAATGTCCAGGATCAAATCACCCTGACAACGCAAGCGACAGTCTCTTATCCGGTACTGGAACTTATCACGAAGGTATGAAGGAGCCTTTGGGTGAAATAATACATTATATAAGAAAGAGAGAATGTGACTGCTCCTACGAGCCCTAATGGGTTGCCAACCAAGGCGAAGACGAAATGCCGAAATGTGGTCATACTTGCGTAGGCCGAAAACAAATCGTATGCATTGGTTTTGTAGACGATCTAATTTATCAACTAACTCTTCCGCTGGGTCTAGATATGCCACATCGCCGTAATCGAGGAGAGGAAGAAGGAGGGATCGAGCAAGTAAGGACTTTGTAGAAACTGGAAGAAAATTTTGCAGACGTTTTAGTGAGTGAAGAGATGCATAAAGTTTCCGGCTTACTTCACTGATGTGGGGGGCCCATGAGAGAGTTTGGTCAATGGTGATACCCAAATTTTTTACTGTAGAGGAATATGGTATAACGGTACCAGAGAAAATAATATTGGGAACCACCGTATCACTCAGTCTTGTTATATAATAAGGGCTACCCAGCACGATGACTTGAGATTTGGCCGCGTTAATTGTCAGCCCAAAGTTTTGGGACCATTCAGCAATATTTGCTAGATCAGCGTTGATTACACTAGCTGCCTGAGAGAAGTCTTCAAGAGGGGCAGCAGTATAAATCTGCAAGTCATCGGCATACAAGTGATATGAAGAAGTAATTGAGGCAGTAATGTTGTTAATAAAGATGGAGAAAAGAACTGGAGATAATATACCACCTTGAGGTACACCAGCCTTAAGCTCACACCAGTCTGATCGGCACTCATCGATCCTCACCAGCTGGCGACGACCGACAAGATAAGATTCAAACCAGCTGAGGGAAGAAGATGAGAGGTTTAATAGACGAAGGAAACCAAGCAATAGATCGTAGTCAACTGAGTTGAAAGCACTAGAGAAGTCAAGAAGAGCTAGAATAGTGAGCTTTTTGTTGTCGATGTTATAACGTATATCGTCAGTGACTTTGACCAGAGCTGAAACAGTGCTATGTCCTCTTCGAAATCCGGATTGATGCTGGCTGAGAAGATTAAAACTCTGCAGATGATTGGAAAGATGCTGATGGACAAAATACTCTAACACTTTAGATAGAAAAGGTAGGATTGATATAGGACGAAATTGGGAGAATAAGGCAGGGTTAGGTTTTTTGGGAAGGGGGATAATGTGACTATCCTTCCATAAGGTCGGAAAAACACCAGTGGAAATAGAACAATTAAGTATATCTGCTAATATAGGAGCAATTTCATTTTTAATCACCAGGATCATATTAAGTGAAATTCCATCATTACCCACAGCTTTGGACCTAAGAGAATCTATTATTTTTATAATATCGTCTGCTGCAATTCTAGGAAGATCGAACTGAGGACAGTCCGCGGGTTCTACAGTCGCAAGATGTGCGAGTGAGCGCTTTTTAGCTGAAGGATCAATAGAATCGGAGACAGAGCAGAAATGTTTATTGAGTCCATTAATGTCCAAGTTGCTATTAGTACTCGCTTGACTTTTACCCACCCCCAATCCCTTTAGAAATCTCCACATTCTCTCTGGAGCACAGTTGTCGATCGATTTGTGTATATGATCGCGCCTAGCCGCTCTGCACAGCCTATTACACCGATTACGCAGTTCTGTGTATTTTTCCTGATTTGCAGCAGAGTGATCGTGGCGTAGTTCTATCTTTGCCCTATCACGCTTCGCCATTAGTTTTTTCAATTCAGGTGTTAACCATGGAGCCGGGAAATGTTTAACACGAATTTCTTTGAGTGGAGCGTGTTTGTCAAATAGCGAGATAAAAATGTCATTGAATGCTTTCACTTTGGTATCTACATCTGGCGCATCAAAAACAGGATCCCAGTCGGCATTAACAAAGTCCTCTCGAATCTTCTCCTTATCGATACCGTTAATGTTTCGAATAGAGATTACTTTGTGACGCCTCTTGGGAGGTCGGAGTCTAAACGACGCATAAACTAGGTCGTGAGCTGAGAACGCAGGAGCATTGAATTGACCATAAGCATCCACAAGGTCCGGAGAAGACGTAATAATTAGATCCAGGCAAGAAGGAGCACCATTATGTGGAAAATGAGTTGGAGTAGAAGAGAGATTATATAAATCGAGAGACCGAAGAAGAGAAAGGAGAGCTTTGGATCGGCGATCATTTTTGATTAGACAGGTGTTGAAGTCACCCATGATGATAACATGGTCAAATTGAGAGCGAAGATCGGACAGAGTGGATTCAAGAGAATTAAAATAATTTATATGAAGAGAAGGGCTGTAGAAGACGCCTAGTAGAATTTTAGCGTGATGGAGGGTGACTTCGAGAAAAAGATGTTCAGGCGCCTGAAAAACCGAAGGGGAAAACGACACCGTTTGACAAGAGATATCACTACGCAGGTAGATGGCCACCCCACCATAACCCATCATCCGTCCAGAACCGTCTTGCGAGATAGAGCAGGTACGATCATGTCTAATAAGACGAAATCCAGGCAGAGGATATAGAGTTGAAGGAAGGGAAGGCTTCAGGAACGTTTCAGAAATCAAAACCGCGTGTATATTTGAGGACGAAAAGGTGGCTAGAAGGTCCACGTAGTGGGAAGCAATGCTTTGCACATTTATATGTACCACGTTGAAATTTTTTTGAAAGGAGGAAAAACTTAGCTTTAAATTGTCAGCAAGAGACGGTACCCGATCCTCGTTACTATCATCGGCACTGAAGAGACTTTCCAAAGATGAGGACAATGAATAATATTCAGAGTCGGAGTTATTTCTCTCTATGTCGGACATCATAAATACAACGAGTGCTTCTGCAACGTTAGAATACAATTATGGGAAAATAAAATAAATTTAAAACAAATAGCAATAAAATAATAATAAAGAATTAAGTGAAAAGTAAAGTAAATTTCAATAAAATCAAATAGGTAAGCAATACAATATCTGCACTGAGGCACCAATGCCATACCAGAATCAGACATTCGCTAACTGCTTTAACATTCTCATTTAACTATCCATCAATCCAGACTATTCCAGACCCAAATGCCGCTATCACGACTTATTTATTACGCACGTACATACCTCAGCTCACAGCGCCGCCGAAAAGACCAGAAATGGAATTAAATTTGATTAGTAGTAGCAACATTGAATTTTTCATACAAAGTGTTGTGTTTCTTAAAGGGTTACCGTGTGAAAACTTATTCACAAATAAAGTAAGACCTCTATCATTTCTATGTCTTTTCAGCTGCAACCAAATAATATATTTATGTAATGTAACAATTTGAAGAAACGGAACGTATTCCTTGTCATTGACATTTCATTGACAGCTGACGTCTAACGTCACAGTCTCTGGCATGTCATGTCATAACAAAATCATAACAAAACAACATTGTGAACGAGTGAAGTATTTTACGTGATAAAAATATATGACTTTGATTGATTGAAATAATACGGCATTTTAATCATAGATTGAGGTAGTTAACGATAAAAAACTAAACTACCCGGAAAGTTGGCGACCATTAAAATAGAAATAAAAGATAAGGTAATATGCACTGATTTGGAACATAAAGGTGTAAAGAAACAATGTTCAACTCTTATCTGAAATGCGACTTCTGTGGAGCCCTTGCACGCGTCGTTTTGGGCACTCGCGCCGGCCGGTCGCTGCACGCTGGTGAAGCCGGTTTAGTAGGTTCACTATGCACAGGTGACGTTGTTTTGGATGCCGCATATTCATCTAAGATCGGCTGCAATTCATGCATTGATATTAGCTTACGCTTAGAGCCTTCACAAGTAACGACGACTATTTTACCATCACCATTGGTCCAGCAGCCGCCGATACCCAATGCCTTACGCGCCTCGACAAAAACCGCATGCCTCGTATTGGTAAGAAACTCCGAAATTGTGTGGCCGCTCCCCTTGAGCTGCTTCTTGGCGGCCCACACCTGATTACGAGCCTGTCGAGTTGTAAAACGGGCTAGAATAGGGCGAGGTTTCTCTGTTGTCATAGATTTTCCCAGACGCATGCATGCATCAAGCGATTGGCTTGCAATATTGGGCAAATGAAGAACATTATTGCAGATGCTGATGACTTTATCAGTTAAACCCTCACCCGCCTCCTCAGGTACACCATGCAGCAACAACACTTTGGAACGTGACCTCATTTCTATGCTATCCAAACTCATAAGGACAAATTCCATTTGAGACTTCAGCAGCGACACTATCTTCCAAATGAAGGTCTTGAAGTTTTGGAATTCAGCAGCCAAAGATGATACGTCTGATGTGACACTGCGGCCAAGTGTGTCTTCAAATGATGCCATTTTACTGGAAAACAGTGCAGTCATCTCGTCCATATTTTGCTGGAGCTGTGTGAATCCCTCCATAGTAGTGTTAAGTCAGCGTAATTCCCAAAAAACAAGTGAGAGGAGTGAAATTATTATCTGGTGGCGTAGTGCTAGACCTAAGCTATAGATGCAACATTGATCACAGGTATTTGAGTGTTTTTAATAATTTTAATTAAAATAATTACACAGCCACTAATAAATATGTGTATTAGTTTTTACTCCTACCCACAGAAAAAAAAAAAAAAAAAGTCAAATCTTTTAAATTGGACTTTCCCACTACACTTTGATCGATCATGGAACAAGTCGGACATAAGTTATTAAAATTTCAATATCGCAGATCGTTCTAGTTTTGTATATTTTATGACACTGATAAGTATTTTTTATAATTTTTTATCATTGTCGTCGCGCTTATTGATTGAAAAAATAATAAAGCCCAATGGATCACATATGACATGAAAGTACACAATAATATTTTATGTTTACACGTATTTTAGGATGTTTGCAACAAAAAAGACGCCATTGCACCGATTAGGCACTAAGCGAGGAAAAGAGATAGCAAATAGCTGCCATGCTGTGTATGCTATATCTTGCTCTGAAGTAATTCATTGCTGAGCGGTGCATAAATATCAAATTTTCTCAAAACTTCATACGCAAAGGATTACTGATTTTCTTTAATCCGTAGTTTGTCTGACAAATCGTCATGTCGTAAAATATACAGTCTCATAAAAATAGAAAATATACTTGAATATTATCTTAATTTGAGATATTGTTCTTTTATCATATCGCTATACATAAATAAATAATACTTTAGAAATAATCAAATAAATATATACTCGTATGTATACTACATTAGACCGCATTGTAATTTTCTAGCGCTCTTTAATGCAATATCTCCAGCCTTTTCTGTCTTGAGTAACACTTCACTGAGGCTCTCTTGACCGACTTTAAAACATTTTTATGAGAGTGTATTTTAATATTTAAAAGGTGTTTCGGTGCTGGAAAATAAGATTTAAGTAGGTACTATTAAAATGTTCTCGAAGGAGCAAAGTGATTCAAGTTTGATGTGACCACGGAAATGAGGTCTGTGGGTGTGACAGAGTAAATATTTTCTCGAGATCATATATTAATAAAGAATGTATTTTCTTATTAATTTTTATGTACCATATACAACATATTATTTTTTTATTAATTTATTAAATACATAAATTTCCAACCAGTAACTTCACCCGCATTGTCTTTTTTTTTTTTTTTTTTTGTTGTGGATACGACGATACGGGATAAAAAGTAGACTAAATCAAAGCATAACGCATAACCGCATATCTTGTACCCATTTTTCATTGCTTATCTAAAATTATTTGCCTGAGTAACAAAATAAAAAAGGGGCGAAAAACAGAAGGAAACCAAAAAAAACAGTAAAGATAGGTACTAAATATAAATCGATAAAAACAGATAAACAAATACTGAAAGTTTACTCATAGATCAAAGGCTCGCGAAAAGGTCAATAGACACCCCTGCTTCTTTGTCGATTTTACAAAAAGGCCCACGCTTTCTGCTACCGATATCTCTAGGAGTACCTACTTTATTTTTATATTTTCCCCAGAGCTTGAACGAAACGTATTTTTTTACATTGTATACAATAAAGTCACTATTGTCGGCAAGTATAACAAGATTTTTTAAATACAATGTAGTAAATAGGTAAGTATTATATTTAGTATTTCCTTCATTTTGTTAGACTTTTTTTATACTACGTCGGGGTGGCTGATAAGCATACGGCCCGCCTGATGTGAAGTGGTTACCATAGCCATATTAGCGCTCGCAACATAAAATATCGCTCGTGCGCCGCCACCCCCGCTGCCAGTGCAGCATCTCCTTCCTGTCTGGTGACGTCACTCACTTGCAGGAACACAACAACCCTCAAGGGAATTGTTATTTCGCTGCGGTATTTTGTGAGGTGGAGGTACATGTCCCAGTCGGGTAGCTTACAATTACGCTCCCTACCTCTCTTTTCGTTTTCGGAGCTTCGTTTATCAGTTAACAGGGATACCGTGTGCAGGTGAAGTTGGATTTGGTTCAAAGATTCGCTGCGACTCAATCTTTCCGTTTCCATCTCATTCCTGATTTCCTATACAAACTTTGTCTTGATAATTGCATCGTATTTTTTTTTTCAGTTCAGTAAGTAGGTTTAAGTTTTATATGAAAATTAAAAGATGTTTAGTTACTTTCGTGTTTCAAGGAAGTTTTGGCAATTCGTTTGAGACTCCCTATAAACATTATTTTATATACTCGTAAAATCTGTTGAGATCAATGACAATTCTACGTTGATATAAATAAACTTGGAACCTTCCCGTCTCTTCCAGTTTATAAATTGAAACTTCGACAAATTGTTTTCTACAAAATGTCTATTATATCTTTCCCCACAAAAAATATTTGGAGCGGTCATTCAATTCCGAGAATGTCAAGTGTCACGTGGAAAATTTCTCAGTGCCTACTACTGTGCCCACAATCAAATAAAGTTTACCACTCAGTTGTTTACGATTTAGGTGGTAAGTTGAAACTGATTTAAGAAGCAAATATTGATGAAACCATAAACAGCTTTGTTATAATATGTCGTCGTCAGCCCTTATTTATCCCACTGCTGGGATATGGGTTTCCCCTCAATTGAAGGGGTTTAGAGCATATTCCACCACGCTGCTAAAGTGCGGGTTGGCGGGTTGTTGTAATATATATAATTATAATATTTTGCTAGGATACCGCGTTAACACGCGGTTAAGCACTGGAGTAGGCACTTCCCCGTACCAGTGCATTGGAATCCTAGAACTATTTAAGTAATTTATTATTCAAACGTATTCGTCTTAGGGTTGTCAGAAGTGAGAAAAGGATGATTTTATTGTTATATTTTCTTATTTTGAAGAGGAAAACTTACAACGAGATGTATGTTTTTTTTTATGGTTACATTACAAATCAACTAAATAACATTAATATAACATCATATTATTGGGAATGTCGTTCGTCATTTTCCACCCGGTATATATATCAAAAATGAAATATTAATACCGCCCCAAACAATTAACAAAACAAACCAGAATCAAAACTAGTATCACGAATTACAAAGGTATAAAGTGGAAACTTAAAGATTAATTAAACAATAAAAAAATATCTGAGTGAAAAATAATGAATTAAGAACAAAGCATCTGAAATGTTTTAGGAAAAAATGGAATACGCAAATTTTATTCCCGTCCATGATTAATCAAAATTGGCCAATCGTCGCGAGTAACAAAGGCGTCCGACCGACTGAAAATTTATTGTAGCCATTACCGAATTGTTAAGAGTAAAACAAAATTTCGCGATTCGGCGGAGTAGAAACATTACTAATTGAATTTAAAATTGCTCCGCTCCGGAACTGCGATGCTGCGAGTTGGGTTACTTAACGCACTTTGTTTATTTGAATACCATATAAATTTGATGATCTATGTAAGAATATAAATGCAAGCCTTTTTCATCTTAATCTATCTATACTTATATGTAAATAAAAATGAATGTTGCTAAGCACAAAACTTATTAATAATTTTATAAATTTTGTTTTAGGTTGTTTTGGAGAGAAAAGACGTAAAAATTGCGAGGAAAATATAGCATCGCTTTCTATCCGTGCGAAGCCGGGGCGGGCAGCTAGTGTTAAATACAAAGACTTAACATAGTATATATTTAATGTTTTTGCTAAAATATCAGACGAAGAAATGTTGCAGATGAAAATATCAAAGGAAATCGCAATAGAGGTAGAATAAGTATGTCGTATGTACGTGACATAAGACAGATCAACACGAAAGTTGTATTCGTGTCAAATCAAAAAGTTAATATACCAAGCGGAATAGAGAAACAAACGGCTAAGTGAGGGAGACATCACCAGCAGTATCACTGTATAGTAGAAAGAGATACGTACCATTGGCTGAATGGAACCGTTTCTGGATACGGTTTGACAGCTTGTCTGTACATAACGACACGATCAAAATTGGACGTATTTATTAATTTGGGAAGCTAAGTTGAAATAGTGGATAATTTTGTGCAATAGTGTTCCAGAAACAGTTTCTGGAACACTATTGCACAAAATTATCCACTATTTCACCTTTCAGTCTAGTCAGGTAATAGGTACCTAGTTCAAAATCAAAGCCGCCTAACTTTATGTTTATTTTTGCCAATGCGCAATACGATACGAGTTACTTGCACATTTATATGCGACCTTTAGATATGAATCATGGTTAGTGGAATAAATATTCCAGTAAAGTGTCATGTTGATGTAATGTACATGTACATATGCCATATGTGCATATACATCAATATGATACATTTATTATGATCAATATGATATATGAATAATTTATTACATTGACTATATGTACATATGGTCAATGTATTAGATTAGTTATTATTCATACTGACTAATACTTGGTCAATGTGATAAATCAGGTTTTGGTTAGATTTGAGTTGATTTTTGATTAGGTTAGGGTTTTCTTGTGTCCTGTCATGGGAAATAGGAACTCCGCGAAGCGGAGCTCCGTCAACTTAGATGATGAATGATGTGGTGCCAAGCTTAATTATTAATAATAGACAATTTATTACATTGGTCAGCCATTATAAATAATGACCAATTTATTACATTTACTGTAACATACATACATACCTAATTATCTAAGATGCCAATCATTAGGTCGTACGCTACGTACGTGTTTGTCACTCTAGTCTATAAAAAAATATATACCTAGCCTTGGCCCATTTTCGTCAAATCGCAACACTAGCCGTATCCATATCATGTTATTTTGATACCATATTCCCTTTTGATGATAGGAGAAAAACCGTCCAGGGAGTACGCAACAAGTATATCGCAGCTTTATGCGTATCGTCAATCGTGAATCAGTATCACGATATGTCCATAATTACTAGCGACCAAGATCTGTATCAAATGTGAGATGTAGTGCAAAACGGATCGTGTTAGTTACGGTCCCACTTATGTGTAGTATCATATTATGATATTCATACGATTTTGTTTCCAAACTAGTGCGGTAGACTTTGCCATGCGATGAAAATATTCTACAATAACGCTACGAATATGGATCCCACTACATTATAACAATACTTTCGTAAATCAACCTAAAGTGCATCACACATGCAGATACGATATATTTAGAGCGTAACACTGATATGTGCTCAGAGGAGCTCGGTGGCATCGTTGTGCATGTCAGTCTAGTCGAACACGCAAGTTAAGCAACATCGACCGTAGTCTGTCCATGGATGGGTTTATTTATCTCCTCCGTGCTTCGAAGGGCTGGATAAGGTGTCGATCCCAGTTGATGTCATTACAGATCAGACAGTCGTTTCGCCAAGTCAGTGGCCTTTAGGTGGCTTGAAAACATTGGCCCTCGCCAACCCCCAGTTGTATGGCGCAGCATGGTGGAGTATGCTCTAAATCCCTTCAATTGAAGAGAAACCCATATCAACAGTGACATGAATAAGGCTTGACGACGACTGCTATATACATGTAGGAGATGGTGATATAGCTTCGCTAACCTCACGTATAGCAGTGTATAATTGTCGAACCTCTGTACTGTACTTAACGTTTTTAAAGAAAAGTGTTTTAAATAAAAAAAAAACAGGGAAGTATTTGAACGTCTGGTATTATGTTCATTAATCGAAATCGATGGCTCGCGCTAATTGAAAAATTTCAAGCATTCCAGGGCAGGAGTAGGCATTCTTATTTATATTTATTAATACTAAACTAGTGAAAATGCATATAGAAATAAATGGTACTCCTACATAATACTAGTACAGCTAATGGGTACTTCCACCTTTGTTCTGTTCTAATGTCGTACGTATTAAGAGCTACAACCGCACTGTGACGGTCTAGCATAATCTGCTCATAACTGTACTATTTCTCATTCTGTGATACTGATAGTAGAAGGGTTTAAAACGTCCTTTAGAAATCGAGACAAAAAGTTTTCTGCTTTCGTAACGCAACGTATTGTGTGCAATAAAGTAAATAAATAGAGGTTAGTAGGATTATAGAATCTACGATCTTCGACAGTCAAATGATTTCGTTATTATCCCTATATGGTAAATGTTCTAGAAATATCAATTGAGGTTTCTTAATCAAACAAACATAAATATGGTCATCATTTAAATTCTAATTATTTTAGTTCGTAACATTGTTGTGTACGAATTTTAGGCGCTATCAAGATATTCTTCACATCAATATGTTGAAGTTTCTTAATGAAGCATACATAAATATAGTCATCATTTAAATTCTAATTATTTTAGCTCATACCATTGTCGTGTACAAATAGACGCTATCAAGATATTCCTCACATATGTATGTAATACTAGGCATTACCAGAAATATGAAAAAGATTAGATATTTACGTGAAAATGAGAATCTATTATATTCTTAAAAATATAATAGAGTAGTTATTATAAATTACTAATCGAAGACTTGGTAGCTACATACAGTAAAAAACACAGGTACCATTCTGAAACATTTTTTGTGGCTAGTTATTTAATGGGACTTATATTGTTGGAAAAATGATAAATGGCTTCCATTAAAGGCTATCGATGTATGGTTGAAAGTGGTACGGCTCCATCTATCATGCAGCCGTTCTCGTATTCTCTTTGCACTGTATTTTGGACATACTATGTTAGTATGTATATGTATCTAACGTATCTATCACGGAATATTATCGTGTATCCATGCACAATATTAAATTATTGTAATATATATATTTTATACAACTAAGGCAGCCAACAATGATACAGCGACTCTGATGGAAAGCTTTACCATAGCCCAAGAACGCCTTTAACGCCAGCTGCATCACACACACACACTCGTTGAAGACCTTGTATTATGTGTACTATGTGACACATAATACAAGGTCGTGTATTATGTGTACATCAGATCCTTGTACATTCAATATCACGTAATATTTCAAAAAGTAAGTGCATAATGAAAGTTTACACAAAAGTATGTAATTTTTTTAATTATCATTGTACGCAGCTAGAACGTGACTGCTTGCAAATCGATCAACGCACAGCTTAATCTCTGTATCGATCAGGCTGAAATTGAATATTTTCTTCTTCTTCTGTTGTCATCTCCTAACGGAGGTTGGTGACCATTGAGGCTATTTTACTTTCAAGGCGGTCACCCTAAATAGGAATGTGATACTCAACCCAAACCAATCTTTAAGATTATGAAGCCAGCTTGTGCAACATCTGCCCGGACACGTACGACCGTTTATTCCTTGGGTTATGAGTTGCAGGAGGTCTTATTTGATATTTCGCATTATGTTCCCGTATATCCTAGTTTCTTTTGGCATGCAGGTAGGTATTAGAATGTCATTAGTTGGCTATTATAGCGTAGATATCCGCAAAGCTAGGATGTTTAAAATACTCACGTGATACTGACATAAACGCTTACAAAATCTACTACAAATGAACAGTAGTAGCTTCAGTTTCAGCTTAGGAACTGTAAGAACGGACCTTCGTACAGTTTTGCTATCCTACTACCTACTCCGTCCTACTAACGTGATTGTTTGTGAAGATGGATGGATGTTTGTTACTTTTTCGTGGGAAAACGGCTTCACAGATTTGAAAATTGCCTAAGCCGATACATATCGAATATTTTAAATCCAAGGTCTTAGATTAAAGTTAATGACAAAAATGTTCAGCTTAGTCTAGTTTCTAACAGGTAAGCTAAACCCAATTACCACCAATCTGATCTAAAGTTTGATTTCGCAATCAAAAAATCCGATGGTAATCCGCTTCAGCTTCGGCAGTAGGGCCCCTGGACTGTACATCAGATGCTTTTTACCCAGGTACTGGGTTCACGATGGGCAATGCCGAAAGTAGAAGCTAGCATTATTAGTAAACTGGTTCATACAAACGAATCATGATTCCTTTTAGTAGTCAGTTATGCGGCGGGAATGTTGAAAAAGTTTTAAAAGCACTAACACGTAGAGTTTGATTGAAAGATTTATAACTTTTTTAATCAAAGTGGCATTAAATACTTTTAATCTGATTTGAAGACTTTGGAAATTAGCATTCCAATTGATTTAAGTTACGATTCAAATGTATTGATGTCGATAATATTATTAATACGACGTCAGAAATAGCTTTATCTGAAGAATCACTGGACTGGACAAACATAACTAAGAAGCATACGTCCTCCTTCGTTCCTGTACCGTACCTATCATGTCCTCTATCAAGGGGAATGTCCTGAAGAGCTCTTTAGTCTTATCCCTCTTTCCTTATCCAGTATTCAGTACTTATTCCTTAGAGCCACTCGTGCTGGTTTGAAATTTGATTCTCATAGGATAAGTTGCTATTTTCACGCATCAAAAAGTTCGGCAATTCTCTGTCGAACCATAAAGTTGTGGAATTCTCTGCAGACACACGTTGTTATATTTCCGTCTTAGATTAATCTTGGCTTATTTCGTCGAAACGTAAGGAAATACTTAATTAAGACATCAGGAGGGTGAAAGTGCCAACGTAGCGCTAATCGTGGTGGTCCCTACATTTTGTATTCACCAGCGCTTTCCATCATGTGAGATAAAGACCTTTTGACCTTTAAACCCGGCTTCCAATGACAAACAAACAGAGGTTTCAAACTTATAAACATCGTTTTCATACAATACGAGTACATAGAAGCAAAATTACTTACCTTGGCTTGGAACGTGATACCGTAGGTGAACGCCTCGTCAGGGTGCAGCGGAATTCTAGTGTCATACTCATCGTTCGGGACAAGGTTGTATTGTTTGGTAGACGGCATCTTATTTGTCCACTTCGTGAAGAGCTTCATGGGCACTCGTTTCCAGGCCCTTGCTTTAAATACGCGTACGCAACGAGCCTTATAGCCACGCTTGAACATTAGGCTACACTCCGTCTCACCACTTCAGACAAAAAACTGG
This sequence comes from Hypsopygia costalis, assembly GCA_937001555.2. Taxonomy (NCBI): domain Eukaryota; kingdom Metazoa; phylum Arthropoda; class Insecta; order Lepidoptera; family Pyralidae; genus Hypsopygia; species Hypsopygia costalis. Next base: position 20,092,573 of record OW443326.2, read on the forward strand.
CGCGCACACCGCCTGTAAAGAACAAAAATGCATATAAGATTTTGAAGATATTATATTGATACTCCATTGATTGACAGATCTATAAAGAACGAGATTAGTTTCCCGATAATCAAGTTTGATACAGATCAGTCGCCGCCAGCGGCTCGGTCTAAATTAGCCCATCATTCACCCGAAATATCGAAATTTTAATTCACTTGAATAACAATTTAACTAAAGTATTTTATAAGTTAAAATCTATACTCATAGGAAGTAAGAGCTTACTATCATCTTTTTTTATACTACGATGGATGGCAGACAAGCATACGACCCGCCTGATGTGAATCATTTACAGTGGGCTGGGTACAGCATTACCTCTTGCTGAGTTCTATGGCTCCTTAACAGTAGCAGGCTCGTCGCTAGTTTACAAAGTGCATGTGCAGGTGAGGTTGGCTTTAATTTTTTGTGATGTAAGTGACACACCACCATTTTTAGAGCCAAAGCCAACCTCACCTGCATGTGGTGCACCCAGCCGACTAACGAAAGTGGCTCAGGCGCAATCTCTTAGCCAGACCTACCTACGGAAGGGTACATATTTGTAAAGTGCTCAATTAGGGAAGTACCTCCACCTTATATAAAGCCGCAGCTAAATAACAATTCTTTTGAGGGTTGTTGTGTTTCTGCGAGTATGTGAGTTTACTAGAAATGAGAGGAGCATTGGCATCAGGGGTGGAGACGAGCAAGCGATATTTCATATTGCGAGCGTTGATATAGGTACAATAACCGCTTTACATCAGGCGGGACGTATGCTTGTTTGTCATCCGACGTAGTATAAAAAAAATGTTGATAACCATGACCCGCTCCAGGATATATCAAAGGAACGATACACCTCTGAACAGGGGGCCAACAGGTTATTAGGTACTTTCAATAGATGTACAACTTAAGTTTCATTTTGTATTACGAACTAGCGGCCCGCACCGGCTTCGCACGGGTAGAAGAACAAGACACACAAAAATCGCTTTCCTTGCAGTTTTTTCGTTTTTTGTCTCCATAAGAAACTTTCTTATGCTTTAACGAAAATATGAAAACAAAACTTTGCCCAATTGGTTGAACTATTGTCGAGTTTCCAGCTTAGCAACACATTTGGGTATTCATTTTTATTTATATAGATACTCGTATATACAAGAAGCACATGCAAAATAAGTGAAACCGTAGTTTGGGTCGTCGCGCTAAAAAGTAAATAAGCTAAATGCGTCCTAATCTCTCCCTTTTGTGTTCTCAATGAGATACGGTCGCGTGTAATGGAGTCTATTAGGGTCAACGAGGTGGACGAGACTGCAACGAGCCAATCAATGATGAGTACAACAGTACTCGAACACGAGTATGTCACATTCTTTTTATTTGACGCAAAACATACTCTATTTTATACGTTGTTTTAAGATGAAATAAATTTTATTGAGATTAATTAAATAAATGACGAGCTCGGTGGTCGAATGGTTAGCAATGGCCACTTTGATTCCGAGGTCGCGGGTTCGATTCCCGCACAAGACAAATATTTGTGTGCATGAACATGTCTGTTTGCCTTGGTCTGGGTATTATAATGTATGTATTTACAAAAAAATATATTTAAGTATTAATACTTAAATATATTTTATAAGTATTAATATTATAAGTATTAATACTTAAATACATTTTATAAGTATTAATATTATAAGTATTAATACTTAAATATATTTTTTTGTAAATACATACATTATAATACCCAGACCAAGGCAAACAGACATGTTCATGCACACAAATATTTGTCCAGAAGTATTATAATCTTTCTTTTATAAATATTAATATATTATGTTGTAATATTAATCGTAAAAGAAATATTGTATTTTTCCTTTTTAAATAAATAATAATAAACAAATATTCCAGGACAAATTACACACCTCCATCTATGGGTAACTAGATAAGTGATATAATTATCAGTTATCTAGTATATATTATAATCTTTCTTTTATAAATATTAATATATTATGTTGTAATATTAATCGTAAAAGAAATATTGTATTTTTCCTTTTTAAATAAATAATAATAAACAAATATTCCAGGACAAATTACACACCTCCATCTATGGGTAACTAGATAACTGATATATCAGTTATCTAGTTACCCATAGATACTTCTGGACAATTTACACAGCGTCATCTAGTCCCAAACCAAGCAAAACTTAACCCAAACCAAGTCGAACTTCTCTGTGCTTTGGAAAACACGTTAAGTTGTCAGTCTTGGATATTGTCATTATATGATAGTTGTGAAGCTACGTAATTTATTGGCATTTACTCTAGCAAACACTGGCCTACGCCCGCCTACGACTGAGCAGCTTAGTAAAGTACGCTCTGAACCCCTTCGATTGAAGGGCGACTCTTATCCAGCATGCATATGCGTTGATTTCGATTGAAACTCGAATTGTTCATAAATATAATTTAAAATAAATAGCTCAGATTCATATTAATAGAAGGTAAATTCTCGTGATTGAAATATAGTCAACTAGCTTGTACCCGCGACTTCTCTATCCCGGTAAGAATCTTCCAAAATCCTTACTTATAGAATGCCTACGTTATAATAGTTACCTGTACGCCAAATTTCAACTCGATCCGTCTAGTGGTTTGAGCAGTGCATCAAAAGATTAGCCATTAACGGATACGGATACCTTTCACAGATACAAGAAAACAGTCCCGAGCTAGTCTCGGTCTCATAAGTGTCACGTATTCTTGAAACACGTAACATAATATGAAACGTTCACGTTAAACTAGGTATAATATAATCATGATTAACTCATTCATTCATTTACCCTCATGCCGCCATACATACTATTTAACCTAGATATTAAATACAAAACTTAAACGATAAGACGTTTCAGGCATGCGAATAAAGATTTTTGGGACGTCGCGGCGTCGAAAGGCGTCCTCGGCCTATTTCCGGTGAGTTAAATCGAAATAAGATACAAAACTAATTAACCGACTTCAAAAAAGGAGGAGATTCTCAATTCGACTGAATATTTTTTTTGTATGAATGTTATTCGATATCTTTGCGAATTGTGAACCGATTTTCATAATTCTTTTTTTATTCGAAAGGGTATGATTGCAAGGTGGTCCCATATTCACCAAGTCAGGATCTGATGATGGGATTTTTTTTTTCTTTTTTTTATACCACTAAAGTGGCAAACAAGCATACGGCCCGCCTGATGGAAAGCAGTTACCGTAGCCTATGAACGCCTGTAACACCAGGGGTATCACACGCGCGTTGCCGACCCTGTAAAAACCTCTTCACGCCCTTTTTGAAGAACCCCATGCTGTAGTCTCCTGAGAAAACCTCGACAGGCAGTTCATTCCACAGCTTGACCGTACGCGGGAGAAAACTTCTCTGGAACCGCACGGTACGCGACCACTTAGGCTCCAATGTGTGAGGATGAATTCCCTGTCGATGGCGAGCGGTGCGACTGTAGAAGGAGGCCGTGGGCATCATGTCAAACAACTCCTCTGAACACACCCCATTGTACAGACGGTAGAACACACAAAGGGACGCAAAATCTCTCCTCAGACTTAAGGGTTCTAAACCGTCTGTCAGTTTGGGATCGTCAACAATCCTCACAGCACGCCTCTGAATCGAGTCACAAGGTGCAAGCTGGTATCTAGGTGCTCCCGCCCACAGATGGCAACAGTACTCCATATGCGGCCGTACTTGAGCTTTGTAGAGCAGAAGCCTTTGCCGCGGATTGAAGTACTGCTTGGCCCTATTGAGCACACCTAGTTTCTTCGACGCCAGCTTGACCTTCCCCTCCAGGTGACAACGAAACTGGACGTCGCTGGAGATTTCAACTCCAAGAATCCCAATGTTTTTGGCGATGGTAAGGGGTGTGTTTTGGAATTGAGGAACCACAGCAAAAGGGGTTTTCTTAGCGGTGAACGCGCAGACTTGTGTCTTAGAGGGGTTGAATCGCACTAAGTTCTGTTGCCCCCAATCGGACACTTTACTTAGTGTGCTCTCGATTTCCGACACAAGTCGTTCGCGGCTCTCCTCCACCAGAGAGCGGGGAATATTAGCGCGGCCCGTATAAAATGTGTCCCCAGTGCTGTCATCCGCATAGCAATGAATGCTGTCAATAGATAACATATCATTGATATGCAGCAAAAACAGCGTCGGGGACAATACAGAGCCTTGCGGGACGCCAGCATTAATGTCCATGCTATCGGAGCAACTGCCATCAACAACGGCTCTAATGCTTCTGCTGGACAAGAAGCTAGCGACCCATTCGCATAAACCCTCTGGTAGACCGTATACAGGCAACTTCGAAAGAAGACTACGGTTCCAGACCCGATCGAACGCCTTCGCCATATCTAGACTAACAGCCAATGCCTCACCTTGACTCTCCATGGCTGAAGCCCAGCGGTGTGTAAGATACACTAGAAGATCACCAGTCGAGCGACCATGACGGAAGCCGTATTGATGGTCGCTGATTAAATCGTGATCTTCTAGGTATTTCAGGAGCCGATTGTTAATGACGCGCTCCATTACCTTGGAGAGAAGGGAGGTAACAGCGATAGGCCTGTAATTCGATGGGTCTGATCTGTCACCCTTTTTGGGCACAGGGTGCACGTTCGCAGTCTTCCACGATGATGGAACTTGCCTGGTGGAATAAGAGAGCGCGAAAAGGCGCGTAAGTACAGGACACAACTCAGGAGCACACAGCTTTAGCACCACTGCCGGAATGCCATCTGGCCCGCTCGACTTATGAACGTCGAGGGATAATAATGCCCGCCGAACATCTCGTTGAGAAAATGAGATTTCTGGCATGAAATCACCACACCGCGGGATGGAGGGCGGTGCGGCGCCCCCGTCGTTCAAAGTTGAGTTTGAGGCAAAGAGATTCCCCAACAGATCGGCTTTCTCTTTAGCACTGTGGGCCAGACTACCATCCGGTTTTCGAAGTGGTGGAAAGGACGACTGACAAAAATTTCCCTCGGCAGCCTTAGCGAGCGACCAAAACGCACGGCTCCCAGATGGGTGCTTAGCTAGGCGCTCACCAATCCTGCCGATGAACTCGAACTTAGCCCTGGCAATTACTCTCTTACAGAACCTCGAGGCAGCATTAAACTCGCGTTTCAAGTCAGAAACATTATGAGCTCCATTAATACGTGCCGTGGTCCAAGCCTCGTATGCAGCTTGCTTGCGGAGTTTAGCTTCCCTACAAGACCGATTAAACCACGGCCGCTTCTTAGCACCTGAAGTAGCTACCCGCCGGTTTGGAATAAATAATTCCATCCCAGCTAAAATGGCTTCAGCTACAGCAGATGCACAGATGTCCACATGTTCCGACTCGAAACAGAGCTGCCTCCACGGGTACGATGCATAAAATTCACGCAATCCATCCCAGTCTGCTGACTTATAGTGCCACATGCGACGCCAACCGGTAGACCGGGGTGTGACAGGGCTAGCGCATGGCACTTGTGTCCGGATGAGACAGTGGTCCGATGAACCAAGTGGCGCATCCACCGAGACTGTATACCCATCCGGGTGTGTGGTCAGCAGAAGGTCCAGTAGAGAGCTAGTATGGTCCTCAATATCTGGTATTCTCGTTGGAGAATGAACCAGCTGTGAGAAACCATAGGCCAGAGCAAAATCATGTACAGACCTCCCCGCGAAGTCAGTGGACCGAGAGCTGAGCCACTCGGCATGGTGGGCATTGAAGTCTCCCAAAATCACTAACTCCGCGGAGGGGTACCTCTCGATAACTTTGTCAGTCGCCAATTGCAGGTGCTCGATCAATCGAGTTGTGTCTGTATCACCGCTATGAGACCTGTAAAGGCACGCGTAGATCCGGGTGCGGCCGCCCTGATCCACGCGTACCCACAACACTGACAGGTCCCTGTCTTCTAGGCCATGAAGACGTCGACAGCAAATATCATCCCGGACGTACATACATACCCCGGCTCTACGTACAAAGGAATGTTCAAGTTTGTACCCGGGGTATAATAAATAAGATGTATCGGCCGGACAAGATATTTGCGTCTCCGTTAAAAAAAGTAGGGTCGGCTTTGCAGTTTCGAGATGTTGGTGAACTGCATTTATGTTTGAGTGAAGTCCCCTGACGTTACAGAAGTCCACGTCGAACGTGGATGAGGACGCCGCTGGAAAGATCTTCTTTTTTTTCTTTCTGGCCATATGAAAGCGGTTAGAGGTTTATAAATAAGAGGAGTTGTTTCACTGACGGCGCAAGAGACAAAAGCGCGGTGTCTACCCCCGCAGTACAGTGCAGGTTGTGCGGTTTGCTAGCGCGGCGGGCGGAAGGGCCCCCGGTCCCCCCCTGCTGCAGCAGCCGGGTCCACTCCGGTCTCCTCCTCCGGCACGACTACTACAACAGGGACTTTACACAGGCTGGCGGTTCAGCCTCCCGGGGCGGAGATTAGGTGATCCCCGGGTTCGGGAACCCTACTGACCTGCGGGCGGCCAGCGGACAGCCGTTTCACCGGGTCTCCCTGACCGCCGCGCCAACACGCCGCGCCTACACCGCTAACGGCGGTTCGACAGCCGCTGGTCTCACCGCCGTCAGCATAACAACTCCTCTAAAAAAAAGCCCTGGTGACCTAGCTCACTCGCAGGAACACAGCATAGCCATTATGGCTGCGGTTTTTTGCCAGGTGGAGGCACTTCCCCAGTCGGATGCTGGCCAAGCCTGGAGCGAACGACCGCACTGTGCCCCTCTCCCAATTTGACCAGTGAAAGGGGAGCACAGTATGATGTTTCGCTGCGTCCTACCTCTCTTTCGCCATAGCCTCGTTAACTGGTCGGCAGGGTGCACCACGTGCAGGTGAGGTTGGCTTTAGCTCGGAAGATGTTGATGAGCTACTTACACCCCAATGCCAGGGAAATCAAGGGAAACCCTTAAATTTTATAAGCACCTATTGTCAAATTCAATTTTTTTATTTGAAAGGGTAATTGCGAGGTGGTTCCATATTCACCAAGTCAGGGTCTGATGATGGGATCCCAGAAAAATCGAGGAAAACCCTTAAATTTGCCCTAGGGTAGCAGGCAGAATAAAATTGTGCCACTCCATTGCTCTGCGCTGGATGTCGTACAAGGCGACTAAGGAATCTTGTGTCACGCGATAACTTTTCTCCTGGAAGACGGGCAGCAGCGTCTGCCGGGGTATTCCACCAATAAGCTGCGCTCGCCAACTGAAGTCGGCTTCAATTTTTTTTTAAATCAACTATTTTTATTATAATGTTCTGTTTGCAACAAGAATTTTCGACAATAATTAATGAAATCAAGTAACAATTTTTTTGTCAATTCATTCAATTTTATCTCGATTCCTGTCAACTTTCTGGACTTGAAATTAATTTTGCTTCTGATTTTAGATTTCCGCATCAGCGTTCTTGTTACATGAGGCAATAATATCAAATAATGAAGACAAATTGTAATTTTTTGTAGGAAATGAAAAACAAAATTTGTATGTACAACCAAGGACCATAAGTGCTGCACATACCTCACAATAACATTGAATAAAATATGTATTATAATGACGATTCTCAATTTAGAGTCCTAATCATTCTGTAGAAATTATTTTTTCTTATATAAATTTCTAGAGAATGATCACTTTTAATAACATAATACATGCGTGTTTTACTCAAAGTTAAAGGTAAGAAAGATGTTACTACATTTATGAACATTATTAATGTAGCACCTACGTGCTCTGGAATATTTTAAATTTGAAATGACAGAGACATTTCAATAATAATTTGGCTAAGATTTCTTGAAAAAAAATTGGCTATTATGTCCATGATTATATTGCAAAGGTTGAATTTTTTTTTTTTTACCGGTACAGTCACAAAATAGCCACTGGTAAAGCCACGCGCAGAAGTTGTTTAATACTTTATATTTCATAATTTACAGAGCACCTACTGCAAATCTAAACACGATATTAAGTATTCGGCTGCCGGTAAAGTTTGTTCAATGGCCTTATTTGCGCAAATTGTCCACAATAGGGGCAAGTTTATACTACGTGACATTTATGATCATTGTAAACCCACAACAATTTATCACGGTACGTTCTACATTACTGTTATAGCTTGAACAGAAGTCTTCGGAAACGTGACTTGACCGGTAATGTATAAGACATGAGTTAACATGTTTGTAAAATTTCCTCAACAGATCCTGTGTAGTGGTCTCCAGTGAACTAATGTTCGCTCTTCAACTCAACCACTGTGTAAACTACGATACACTTGAATCGTTTTCCTTTTACTGGGCTGAAACTGTATTTTTTGCAGAATTCAGTTAAAGTCCGGAGCAGATATCGATGTCATCATTGCGTGTGTCAGTGTAGTTGATCATCACACATGTTAAGCAATGTCAACGGCAGCCTGTTTATGGTTGGGTTATCTCGAGCACGGCTTCGGAGGGTACGTTGAGCCGTCGATCCCAGCTTTTATCATTAAACAGTCGTTAAGCTAAGTCGGAGTTATATTTAAATTTAAATGAATTTTTTAAGCTTCAAAAAAATTATACTTATTGGGCTTAATAAAGAATCGAGTAACACAGTATTTTTCCGCTTGTATATTTAGCTTTAATTACACTCGAGTGGCATAACATCATCATCATCATCAGCCTGTATCTACTCACTGCTGGATATAAGCCTTCCCCAATGCTTTACACCAAATAAGATTCTTCGTTTTCCGCATCCAGCCGCTTCCAGTCGCTTCTTAAGGCCATCGGACCATCTAGATTCTAGAAGGAGGGCGTCCTACGCACGGCCTCCACTCTAATACCTTCCTCCCCCAATTGCCATCACTTACTCGGCAGATGTAACCGGTTGCTTCAGCTTGCAAACTCTGAAGACTATGTCGACAACTCGAAAAGTATATGTGTGGCGAAGATGTGCCGAAGTTTTCCAAAAGCTGGCTAGCCCTTTTTAGAAAGGATATTCTTTATTGCGCAAAATACAGAAACTAGTGAAGGAAGGAAGGTGAAAAAGTTAGGTTATTGCAGGACGCACTGGTTGAAGAATTTAGTCTTCAAGCATTGGAGTGGCGTAACACGAGTGGTGAAATAAATACCTAAAATATATAGATATTACATGAAAACCCTTACAGATATAATATAACTGTTATTTTCGCATATACGAGTATTTCAATTCTATTTCCATTTGTATTTCGATATTCAGGAACAACATTCATGTTAGCAAAATATTACGCTCATTTCCTTTCAGCTTTCATGGTTGATAATTATTTCCGTAACCATACAATCCAACGGTATTGAAGATTGATGCGACCGATAATTAAATGTATGAAAATAATTCTCAGTAATATCTTATTTTTACGATTCAGTCATTGGTTCTGTACAAGAATCCCTGACAATTTCGTCATAATTTCTGTATATATATACAACTGTTTTACTCAATAAGTTCGACAAAAAAAATAATTGTCTGTCGGTTTACGGACGATAATTTTATGTGATAATGTCATAAGAAAACATCGGCCGATGGAGTGGAAGAGAGATAGAATGCGTCAGAAGCCGAACGCTTAGGCCGATCGTGCCTCTCTATCGCTTGCACGCTCGGCTCAGGTAGAACGTGACAATGAGTCATGCTTCTTCGTACGTGCAGTCGGCGTTCAATTTATCAAAAAGTCTAAGTAAGATTATAGATTGTGATATCAGCATCTGATGTAAAATATTTAAGAATACTATTCGGCTTTTTTCTAATTGAAAATTAACCGCTCTATATCGATAAGTAACTTTTTTTTTATATATATAGAGAAGTAGATTTTACAAATTTAATAGTAATACGGAGTTTAAATTGACTATTACCCGTGCAATTAACCGTCATCTTTAAATCAAAATAATTCTCACGTAGACGTGGTCGTGGTGTACCATGCTGGATTAACTAACGCAGCGTATTACGGACTACTAAAGCCAAATAACAATTTCCCAGTGACCCAGGTGGCTGTTGTGTTCCTGAAAGTAAATGAGGCTACAGAAAAGTAAAGAATTGCTGCGATAGCAGCACGGGTGGCGGCGCGTGAATGATATGGTGTCTACGATCTACTATACTATAGACTGCGATCTGGGACATATTTGCTACAAATACCAACGATTTGAAATTTAACGTTGACCTTTAAATAGGTTACGGTGTAAATTGCTTATCACATAAGTCATCCGTAAGCCACGTGTTAACGTACCCTCGAGGATTCAACCCATTCTCGAATTAATTACGAGTGTAAACTTTGGCCTTTATTTAACAGGCAATTTCTTTTTGTGTGCCCCGTATTCTCTTTTCTCTGGTGCGCCTAAGCGCTGCGTTCTTAGGGCACAACGTCGTCCATATTTGAAACAAGAACAACAATAACAAAATCTTAGAAACAAGCTTTTATTACTTGTTGACACAGCAAGTAACTAAATAGTTCACTTACTGTGTTCGGTCACCAAGACATTTATGATACCCATTAAAACAGCAATCATAAATTGGTACTGTGAGGCTGCCGCCATCTAGGGATTAAGTTAAATTAAATATTTGGATTTGAGTATCCATATAAAACCTTATCATTAGTATATGTATGAAATTAATTATTTAACATGTCAAAATTTCAAAATTATTATCTATATATATATATATATATATATATATATATATATATATATATCGACGGTCCCTACGTATAAAGCGACATGTCATTTCAGACATGTCTGCTTATACTACGATATAGTAATTAAAGAATATTATTATTGGATAAATGAGTTAATTTCTTACTTTTTGATTATATACAATCAATAAAATAAAAAAGAAAATGTTTTTTACGGGCAATCTATAGCAATTTATGCAATAAAAAAAAAATGCCATTTTTGACATGTCGCTTTATACGTAGGGACCGTCGATATATATATATATATATATATATATATATACATATATATATTAAAATAGAGTGTCAATTCAATAAGTATCATAGCAAATAAAATTAAAAATAGTTTAGATAATCGTGTATTGTCACGAAACGAACTAGTTTGCCAAATTTCAGCGCACTTGATTATACGGCGGTGAAACTTTTATTTAGTTTCACCGCCGTGTCTGTAATCAAATGTTGCACGTTAAATTTGACCCACTTCTCAGTGTCCGACTTCGCTGAAATTTGGCAAATTTGTAAAACGTTACATTTTGTTAACGAGCCTGCGATAAAGATTGACACTTATCACAAAGGCAATAAAGTAATTTTACATCACAGAGGTAAAATCTAATATGTGTCACATAGGTTGTTATAAGTGGTAGTGCTAAAAACAGCTATAAAAGGGGGTTTTAGTTTGCTTACATCTGGCATAAACTAGAATTTTACGAGCGTGAGAAGTGTAAGAGAAACTGCTATTTTATTTACTTCTGCATAAAGTGTGTTCTTCTGGGACTAAAACCCCGTACACCCAGATACACAATAAAACATCATAAATTATAAAAGTGTTATTTTATTTCCATTCTCTATTGTCCTATAATAAATTAAAATTAAATTTTAAGTATATTTGCATTTATTTGCAATAAAATGTTACTGTTAAATTTATTTTCCATCGTAGTAGTATAACGCGGTCATAAATTATATTTTATCCGCAATTTGTATATTTTATAAATATTGTACTGTACGTAAATATCATTTTATTCTTGCCTTCATAATTCATTATGTTTATAAAATTAGATCAATTTTCGTTTGTATAAACCAATAAAACATCCCGCATTAGAAATATTTATTTTAAATTATTGTTACTTTAATTTATTTCAATTCTGTGTTTGTTATAAAAATCCACAGACCCTGCAGTTCCCGCAATCTTCGGAGGCATTGAAAATGAATTTAAGAATATAACAAATCTTGCGAAAAGAATTTTTATTTATTTAACATGCACATTACAAAAATCTTGTTACATAGTTCAATGAAGCCCTGAATGAAATACAATAAGAAGTCAAATAAAAAATATCAATAAGTGCCTTGACTCGAAGTCTACAAATCAAAATCTAGAGGTTTTCTTGTGCCACTGAAAGATCCAGAATCCTTGCTGGTAAAGGCTACAGGACACAATTTTACTAAAAAAAGATTTTTTTTCCCGATTTTTTCACAATTTTCAAAATTTCTCAAAAATTATCCAGCCAATTTTCAAAATCCTGGACATTCGGATCCACAATTAAATTCTGAACCTGAGGACACTTGACACTTTTTTGACATTTTCAATGTCAATAAAAAAAATTCTCACGCTCGTAAAGGCACACCTACAGGACACAATTATTAACCAATTTCACTCGGAGAGGTCTCAATCGTGGCAATGTGTTTTCCTCATTTTTTCCGCTCAGGAAGTTTCTTCCTGAGCGGTCGTGTAAAAGACGCTTGGCTGTGTGCGTGCGCCGATTTGGGCGCTAGTATGAAGTTAAAGTACTGGTTGTATTACTATGCTGTGTCTTTACTAGGAATCTAGCCTAGGAAGGCTGCGGGACACACAACTCTCATAAAATTACATCCGAGCTATCACGTTTAGACAATAATGATATCAATGAACAGCATATAGTGTACAGTATCTGGTGATGGACCAGGATTCGGTGATGAACAGTTGTCTTCTTGGACGTGTGTCAACAAATTTAAAATTTAAACTGTAAATCCTATTTTATCCTTAACATTAATATTATATAATCCTTGCCGGTATTAACAACAGATAAAAACGACATAAATGTTCAGGTATTCTCGTGTCTCCATGTTTCAGTGAGTTTATTCCGAATAAGTTCAAACTTCATTTGTATGGAGCTCGCTCCGAGGACATTCCTCATAAAATTCTGCACACAGATTAATTATATAATTACTAAGCGGGGAAACCGCTACTTTATCTGCGTAGACTTCAAAATAAATAATATTATGAATAATTATTTTAATGATTTGAGATTTTACATTATATATAAATAAATAAATACTCCTGGACAAATTATACACCAGTCCCAAACTAAGTAAAACTTGTGCTATGGAGTTATATTAGATAACTGATATTATACTTAAACAATTTTTTTTGTAAATACATAGGTACATATAATACATAGAAAACGTTTGTCTTGTGCGGGGGTTAACTACAGAGCTCGTCAATATGTTCATTTGTGACATTTATTTATTTTTTTATTTAAATAATTACTACCTATTAATAACTCTACTTCTACTGGGCGTATGAAGTTGACATCTGCACCACATTTTCAGTTATACAACTAACCCTACACTACCTACATACGCCTTCAGAAGTACAACCACGTACAACTACGGAAACTACATCCATTCCGTGCAGTAGTTTTTGCACATACAAACATACAGAGAGAATGCCTCTCTATTGTTTGTATATCTTTACGCCTAAATGTTTATGCCACCCCCAAAAATACTTAATAAAATAACTTCATAAACAAAGCAACAGCCAATATGTTATTAGTATAGGATCAAAATGAGGTTCATTACATTAGCAATTCGATTGGAATAAAGCTATAAGTTGTCCCAACTTTGCATGGAGTGCGAGTTAACTTGTCTCCCAAGTGCCGAACCTCTAACCGGAACGCGATTGAGAAGTTCTGCGAAGGTTCTTAATCGTGGACTGAGAATATTAATTAGTTTGCAAGAACCTAACTTCTTAACTGGAAGCTGTAGAAATAGGGCATAAAGTCTTGTTTCTTTAGCTGTTGAAGTGAAAATTTATAAAAACTTAATTTCTTATCGCTTTGTCATGAGAACGTCTAATCTGTGGTCAATCACGTCAGATAGGAAACAAGCATACGGCCCGCCTGATGTGAATCGGTATCGTAGCCACAAGGAATAGAAACAACAACTGCTAACAACAACTTCTTCTTTTCTGGAGGCATATCGGCTGTATTTGGCATAGAGGATGGATTTCCATCAATCTTTCCAGGTCTTCTCAGATGTCAAATTTTGTCCAACGAACAACCTCAAATTAATAAAGCATTTCTTCGGTCTAGAACACCTTGGTTTACAAGCTGTTTGTATTACTAACAAACATATGTTTCTTGAAACATATTTTTACAAATATATTTTATAAAAGCATAATGTGTAATTCAACTACGATATAGGCCATAGTAATAAATCTATAAGCATGTTCTATATGTTGATATTTTCAGTTAATAAGATTTCATTTTATATAAATAAAAATCCCGCTTTTATGGTGGCCGGTTAATAATGTTATAATGTGGTTCACTGTGCAATCCGGTGAATTTGTTAAGTTTTGATGATAACAACTACGGGTAACGCGGCGGGCGCCCTTAAAGGTCCTATAATATTTATCAGTATAAACAACATTTTGTAAAATAACGGCAGACGTATTATTTTTTATTATTGACGTGGAATCCGTATATTTGGCTCTGGGCGGCACTTTAGATTAGAGTTACGTAAAAGCCAGGCGGAATTTTCATCTCCCGTGCGTGCTCTCAGCTGCCGCCATCCCGCAGAAACACAATTAGGTACTTTTGTACTCTCATAAAAATATTAGCCTTAAACCTCTTCCTTCTTTCTCAACTCTATGATACAAAATCACATTTCAAAACATAAGCATGTATCTACATTGTACGACGTACGTGTAGTACTATAATCCGTGAACGTTTCCGCTCGGATACATAATCCAATATAAGTTTCTCTTAAACTTGACTCCGAACAAATAACATTTGAAAGAATTTCATTATACGATCGTGGAATCGAATGCTTCACACAACTATTGCAGCATTACGCTTTAGACTTTCAAAATAATATAGGTATTGTCTGAAAATGCTTATGTTCTAATTTATGTAAAGTTCATCAAAATCAGCTTCCGCGCACTAGGCGACCGCTACCATGGTCGCGGCCAAACAATTTGTATGATTGGTCGCGCGACCGCTACCATACATTTACTATAATATATATTTTAGTCAACACCGCGCCCTACACGAACAGTAGTCGCAGCGACAAACCTTTTATAAATGATTTGTCGCTGAGAACATGGTCGGCCCAGAACGCGGAGACCGTAAATTTTAGAATAACTATCAGAAAAAATCCATATACTTACTTAAACATATATACTTCATAGAAAAGCAATATCTATAAAAATTTACTCCGCGTATTAGGCGATCGCAACCTTTGGTCGCCGCGACCACCCATTTATATTATATTTTATGCAACTACCACGCAAATACCACGTGCGCACTATGTGACCAGCTGATCGCGCACTCTATTTAATATATAATATAATATAAGCACTTTGCATTTTAAAGAGCACATGCTTTGTGTATGGACTAACACAGTAGGCGACCGCGACCACGGCGGTGGTGACAGCGACCAACAATTTGCGGTCGCGGTCACCAAGTGCGTGGAGGCCGTTACAACTACACCGATATCTGACAACTGACAAGCCGGATTTCCTTCAAGTACATTTTTATTACAATTATTGTTCCACGCACAAAGCATGTGCTCTTTAAAATGCAAAGTGCTTATTGTGTAGCCATAAAACGCGGTCGTGAATACAGAAAGGACGTTGATAAGATTTTATGGTATGGTCTCAAATCCTTGGTAATATGTGACGACAGTTCAATACGAGGGTCGAATAGATAGCTTATTATTCGTTTATTGGTTACTGAGGTTAGAATGATACCGGGCCGGTAAAGGTGATCGCATACCTGGGCGTGCCTTCAGCGCCGCAGTCATTTTTTTATATGAAAAAATTACTAAGTATGACATCAGCAGTTATTTCTATACAAAAATGGCTGCAACGTATACGACGCGAATAGGTTTGCCATCAAGCGCCGTGAAAGACATACAGATTTTGTTCCGTTCTCTTGGCACGAGTTCGTATGTACAACGCCTTTTCTGCAAGGTTCCAATTGGTATATGTAAGGTATTTTGCATTTTATTATTACTCATAAAAAAACAAGTACATATACGTAAAAAAACAAAGTCGGTACATGTGCAGCGCTAGAGCTGTCTATACGTTTATCTGTTAACATTATTTTGCATGGGAGCGGCTAGCTACTACAAAAGGAACGATTATTTATTTTTAATTAGTTATACTTTGAGCAAAAATGTAATGTCACTACAGGTAAAAAACTATTTTTTAAATAAATTACCTATTACTAAAGTGCTTAGACCTCGAGGGCGTCGATGCGCGTATCTGTCTAGTCGAGTAGTTAAGCAGCGTCGACCGTAACTTATCTATTGATGGGTTTACTTATCTTCCTCGTGCTTTAGCTATCAGCTGTTCTCGTTAGAAGACTTAAGCCAATCTAGTGGCCTTTGGTCGGCTTGAAAGTGCTTATCAGCGCAAACTTGCAGTTGAGTAAACCCGACTTCGATTGACGGAAGTCTAGTATGCTGGAGATACAAGTCCCATAAAATTGTGATAAATATAGGCTAATGAAAATGTGCCACATTTAAACTATTTAATGCGGGTAACTAAAAGTTAATTAAATATTCTGAATCAGTCAATTGACTCAGCCGTTTATTTCAGGATCGAGTTGCGGAAATTTCTTTATTTTAAAAAATGAAGTCGTGCAATGTACTTAAGTATATTTTGCAACTGGGTATGTTAAAATATATAATTTCAGAACTAATGTGTTTGGGGATTCTTAGTAATTAGATTAGATTGGGCAACTCAATAAATAAACAATAAAAATATCGATGTAGTCACTGCTAAGATACGGGTCCCTCATTAATTGAAGGGGTTTAGTGTATAGTCTAACACGCTACTCAAGTGCCAGTTAGAGTAGACCACTGTTTTTAATTGTCCAAAAGCCACTGACTTCGCTTACCGACTGTCATCCAATGATAACACCTGATACCCGACGGTATAACGTAACCACCGAAGCATAAACAAGCTCCAGATAAATAAACCCATCCATAGCCAGGTTACAGCCCCCTTACCACCATCTCTTATTGCGATTCAATAACTGAATAGAATGCTTATTCACACCAATAAATAAGCGGCTCTATTTCAACTAGAATAGAGACGCTTATTGGTCTGGTAAGGGAGCTGGACTATCGGGCCCCTATTATAAGTAACGCTAGAACGAATTCACCAAACTTTTTTATTAAAGTCCAAGTAAAGAAACTGCATTTACCTGCAGGAACTTTTTGAAAAATCCTAGTTTTATGGATTTTTCTTCGTTCTTTTCAATTAAATAAAATAAAAATATTATTTTCTGAATACGTTACTAAATAAAATAAATCATTATTTATGTCTAGTGGATAACATGGTACCCACATGGTATATCTTAAATTAATTAGATAAATTAAACGGGTCACTCACGTCTTTTTGTCGGGAAAGCCGACTAGTTTCGATCTCAAAAGGAGACCTTCTTCATGGCGAATGTCCAGACACGTCCACCCTTCCACCCCAGAATGTCCGGCGCGAGAGACAAAGGGTGGACGTGTCTGGATATTCGCCCTGAAGAAGGTCTCCTTTTGAGATCGAAACTAGTCGGCTTTCCCGACAAAAAGACGTGAGTGACCCGTTTAATTTATCTAATTAATTTAGTATAATGTCTCACGTGAGTTTTAATAATATTATGGTATATCTTCACCATTCGACCGTAATAAATTATTTTTTGCAGAGTCACACAAATATTAATTAGTACGAGTAACTTCGGAGAAAAACAAACATTCTAAACTAAACATGAATATAAAGTAGTGTGGTCGCTACGAAGCTCAAACGAAACGCGCTTAAATTCGAGAATATTAAGTTTATTCTATTTTATAGTACTAGTCTACTCGGCTTTCCCGGCAAATCTACATGAG
This sequence comes from Hypsopygia costalis, assembly GCA_937001555.2. Classification (NCBI taxonomy): domain Eukaryota; kingdom Metazoa; phylum Arthropoda; class Insecta; order Lepidoptera; family Pyralidae; genus Hypsopygia; species Hypsopygia costalis. Next base: position 20,110,356 of record OW443326.2, read on the forward strand.
TGACTATTTAATTTCATTTATTTATTATAATGTTTCATATGACGTGTAATAATATTAATATTAAGCTGTATTAAAAGCCAAAAGCTACCAACCAACAATTTTCTATGGATTTTGCAAATTGCCTACGTATATTGCCTCAAAATTTATTAATTGAATTAAAAAATCTTTCGATAATTGATAAAAAAAAACATCATCATGTTTATTCCACCACCATCACCACCACCATGTATTATAATTTCAAGTTGATCATATTTATTCCGTATACATACAACGACCTCTTTGAAGAGTAGCGTAATGTGGACTAATTTAGTCATAGGCATCAGCGAGGCCCTTTTCTTTCAGGAGAGATATATTTCTAAGCATACTTCACTTATAACTTGTGTGATAAAAGCCTCGGTTTCGTTTGTTTTTGGTAGGATCTTTTAGTTCATGACGTTTGGTTCCAAGACGTTCACGAGGGTGAATCGCACAAGGCCGTGGGCGAGGGGCCACTTCGGCCACGCCTAGCTACGCTATTGCCCGTGAATGAAGTAGCAGAACTTCTTCTTCAGGACTCTCGTGTACCAAAACCGTGTCTGTGAAAACCGCGAAGTTATCACAATATTTTATGTTTATTTTCTATTCCTTGAAAATAAATGTTTAATTCTCAGGACATTCTGTCTGCAAATAGGATTTTATAAAGTACGCTAGTATTGTTTGTAGGCAAAGATTTATTAAGTAACGAAATGTCTTTATTTGTATATTAGTTATGCTGTGTTTCATTTACTCCAAATAACTTTTGATTTTAAAATCTTATAACAAAAAATAAAAATCCATTGTAAATTTTAATAAAAATATAATCCAAATTTACATTTAACGGTTAACGGATTATGAAATTAATGTTCAAAAAGAGAGTAATGGATATCAAATTGAATCCGCTAAAGCTTATAGATTATCATATATTTAATTCCGTTAATGTACTGTGTGAAACCTCAACATGATGAGTATTGCAACCATTATTTCGGTAAGCGTTTCCAAATATAGTTTAATTAAATTAATTGTCACGAAACCCCTCTTCAACTATCACGTTACAAGCAACAGGCTTTAAACTTGATAGTAAGGAAGCTTATCGTACTGGCGCAAGCTAAACAAATATTTGTTCAAAACATTTGCCTGGTATAACAAACTACACACGAACGTGATGCAATGCTAGCTCAAGCTACGGATCATCAAATCTGTAAATTGAAAACGTTGTGTTTGTATATTCGTGTTATGTCTGGGGGTAAGATTTAATGTTAACTTTGTTAAAGGTTAGCATCGAGTACGTATTCAGCTTTTTAACAACTGACCCAAAAAGAAAGCTTATTTCAGGTAGAGAACTTCGTCTTTTTCCTATCGGTGTCTATGGTATAGCATCGTATCTACCAATCTGATTTTCACGTAGCAAACGATCCCATTTTTAACGCTGTTTTTATAAGAGTTTTCATTGGATTTTTTTAGAACTTGCCCAATTTCAATTGCTGCTACTCGAAGTTCTTACTATAATCTGGAGATGTGGCTCCTCAGAGCCAAAGCCGTCCTCACTTGCACGGGTTCGGACGATTAACAAACGACGCTATGGCGTAAAAGAAGTACTGCCATGTTACAGAGGTCCACTGTCAATTAACAATACCCTTCAGAACTGTCGTATTTCAGCGAATGAGGTCACCACAGGCGATGAGATGCTGCGTCACCAGCAGACGTAAGCAATTATTCCCTGTATTATTGCAAGCGATTTCTATAATCGCTTTCTATCATACGAGTCGTATTATGCTTGCTACTTGCTAGACATCGAATGTCGTTAAAAACTCGTGAGTTAAAACTTATAGTTTGATTTCAGACCTTCGTTTTATTACCTTCATAGGTTTTATTTTTGTGCTTGCGAAATCGACTCATGTTCGCAATTTTTTTTCTCCTAAGCAAAGTAAAGCCAATCGTGTGGCGAATCGAGAAATAAGGTAGATTAGATGCTCAATTAAAATTTGCATGTTTATTTCAACATTACATGCATATAAATTTATTCAAGTAATATTTGATGATCCGAAATTAACCAAAGGTTAATGTAATGATAATATAATTATAAATGTTCAGTTTATGAAATTTATTTTTACTTGACATTTTATGTTCCGCATTCGGTTATTTTTACAATTTTAGAATTCTTATCTATCTTTATTGATGAGCCCGGTGATCGAATGGGTAACAAAATGGCCACTTTTACTCCGAGGTCGCGGGTTCGATCCCCGCAAAAGACGAACTTTCGGGAATTGGAATGCATGAATATAGACATATTGTCTGTTTGTCTTGGTCTGGGTGTTTTCTGTGTATTATAGGTATAATACACAAAAAAATAATTTAAATTTAATATCAGTTATTTAGTACTCATAATACATGCTTTGCTTAGTTTGGTAGTAGATGGCCACGTGTAATTTGTCCAGAAATATTTATTTATTTATCTATGACCTACGGTGCAGAGACTTGGACGCTGACTGTTGGTTTACAGACTAAAAGTTTCACAGCGAGCGAATCTGGAACGAAGAAATTGTACGGAGAACGAAAGTGGTCGACATAGCTATCATAGTCAGCAAGTGGAAGTGGCAGTGGGCTGGCATCATCTACCGAGTCAGTGATAACAGATGGGGCAGGAAATTCCTGGAGTAGAGTGGACACGTGTGGGTGACGAATAGTAGGGCGCCCCCTCTCTAGATGGACCGACGTAACTGAGACCTCAAAAAGTAGCTGATGGTGGTTGGATGCGAAAAGCGGAGGATCGCATTAAGATACAGGCTGATAATAATGATGATGAATAATGATGATGATGATTACGTTATGTCATATAAGCCCCTAACGCCTAAAGTTAATCGAATCAGATCCGATTGAATTAGGTCATTTCACATCGATCTACGTTTGATCACAAAGTCGTGCGTCAAGATCACGTGCAACCCATGATCGCCCTTATTTATTTGACCATCACCCCTCTGTATTAACGAAGCGATGCGTTACGGTATAATCGTGCATATACGAAAAAGTTGAACATTTCAATGATTAAATCGAATATTCAAAAGGCCCAAACAGACATGCTACTTTTAACGTCAGCTATCGACGATTTAGCTGGTATTCGGAAGCTTGATGCAGCTGACCGGAACGTTCCGTACCGTACAAATAAAAACGCCGATCGAGCAATAGCGTTGCAGCAAAGCAACTGAACGGTCCACCCCACACACCTTTGAATACCGGTCGGAAGTACTTTTGGACGATACTGCGAGGGAACGTAGCAAGTAGTCAAAACGCGACGCAGACGCAGTATAGATGCGAAAGCAAAAACCTGTTGACTAGCAAAAAAGATGTAGAGTACAACATAATTTGTAAGCTGCCCGTTATGGAAAGTACCTCTACCTCACAAAATACCACAGCCAAATAACAATTCCCTTGAGGGTTGTTGTGTTCCTGTGAATGAGTGACATCACGAGAAAGGAAGGACTTGCTTCGTCATGTTGTGAGCATTAATATGGCTACGGTAACCGATTCCCATCAGTCGAGCCGTATGCTTGTCTGTTACTCTACGTAGTATAATCATCATCATCATCAGGTCATTTTTAGTCTCCACTACAGGAGCACGACCCTACACCATTGGATTTGTTTCCGTCCCGTATAACTGAATAACTATTAAAAAATTGAAAAAATTAACGTAAAAATATTTAAAGGCGATACGAATTTCGCCGGGCCAGCTAGTATACTATAATATACTCTACGTAGTATAAAATAATAGTAGTTTATGAAACTGTTGCATAATAAGGGTTATTAAAATACGAGTGTGAGTTTAAAACATGAGCCGAAGGCGAGTGTTTTAATAGACCACACGAGTATTTTAATACCTAATTATGTGCAGTTTCATACACTACTTTATCTAATCTCATGAAATATATGATAATAATATTTTAAATACAACCATGAAGTTAATTTAACAGCTATAATTCTTACCTATAAATCCATTTGCAGATCGAGCATGCGTAGTGCGCATGCGCGACGCGCCGCGCGGCGCCGCGTTCACAGATTATGTAGAAAAATTTTGCATAGTTGCAATGTATTTGCATTGAAACCTGTTTAAAATACCTGTATCCAGGGCTGAAGCTGTATCGAAAAGATAAAAAAGTTATTTTACGATACAGTTGTCCATAGAAGAGCTGTATCGAAAAATAACTTTTTAAATTTATTTTGATAGCTTGTGCGTAAAGACTGTCATTATGATACTGTGTTTAGTTTTTTAATGTGTAAATTTCAGTATGAGATTAGATAATAGTAGTTTATGAAACTGTTGCATAATAAGGGTTATTAAAACACGAGTGTGAGTTTATAACATGAGCCGAAGGCGAATGTTATAATAGACCACACGAGTATTTTAATACCTAATTATGTGCAGTTTCATACACTACTTTATCCAATCTCATGAAATATATGATAATAATATTTTAAATACAACCATGAAGTTAATTTAACAGCTATAATTCTTACTTATAAATCCATTTGCAGATCGAGCATGCGTAGTGCGCATGCGCGACGCGCCGCGCGGTGCCGCGTTCACAGATTATGTAGAAAAATTTTGCATAGTTGTAATGTATTTGCATTGCAACCTGTTTAAAATACCTGTATCCAGGGCTGAAGCTGTGTCGAAATGGTAAAAAAGTTATTTTACGATACAGTTGTCCATAGAAGAGCTGTATCGAAAAATAACTTTTTAAATTTATTTTGATAGCTTGTGCGTAAAGACTGTCATTAAGATACTGTGTTTAGTTTTTTAATGTGTAAATTTCAGTATGAGATTAGATAAATAAATAAAAAACCTAATCGCTGGCGCTAAAAGTTGCATGTCTGCTATGGCTTAACGACTTTAATGGACTTTACTGTTCATTGCGTTTTTTGGTGGTCGCCGCTGTTAATCCTGGCTACACACGAGACACAATGGTAGGAATATGCATCACACATTACGCACCACGCACCCTTAAGTCTTAGATGGCTCTAACATCGTTCACGCAATAACGCATGACGACGTACATACCAGGATCGATTTGATTTCGAGCACATTACATCGCATGAGGTACTTGAGTAAAGTTACCTGTCTAAGTGTGGAGGTCGGAAGATACGAGACACATTTGAGCGTAACCTGTCTAATCTATCGCAGCGGCTCTATTTTAAGATTCAATCTCGTAAGATTAAGCTAGAACAGTGTTTGTCAATCTTTTTGAAAACGGAACCCCTTTACGAGTTAAAAAATACTGTGGACCCCCACCTTCCTCTCCGTTACATTTAGTTTAACGTCTATAAATGGGGATAGCCCCATGAAGAAACTTCAACAATTCAGCTGGCTATGAAAGGTTTAAAATTATTAGTGTCATTTGCTACCGATTTTGTTCATAAGTGAACTAATTAGGTCTTTAATGGCGAACATAAAAATTAAGAAGACAAATAGGCTTGTATTGGCAATAGATTTACGTAAAGATTTGAGTGGAAGAATTATTGAATAATAATCAGACCTGCTTACGTTTTTTTATTGTAACGTATGACCTACAAACATTTGTGTTTTTCTCCCACAGCCCCCCGAAGGTAACTTGGCGACCCCCCTGGGGGTTGCGACCCACAGTTTGAAAATCACTGAGCTAGAATATGTAGTGTAGGCGTCGCGCGCTTCGGAGCAGATTGCAGACCCTCGCGCTGCAATAATGGAAGATTTACGATCTCGACTGTACTTGAAACAACAATGATTGTCACAACTTTCATTTTAGTCAAATTTTGTGTTTGTATTAAACTGTTAATCTATGCTTTTTATAAGATTAAAGAAACTAATTCGTACGGAATCATATAAAAACATGTCTGTTTGTATTGGTTTGGGTGTTTTTTAAGCATTATACAAGTATGTATTTACAAACAAAAATATATTTAAGTATTTATCAGTTACTTGGTAGTAGTAGATAAGTTTTATTTAGTTAAGGACTAGATGGCGCTGTGTAATCAGTCCATACAAAATACAGCTAATGAGAGACAAATCAATTCACGTGACCATATTTGTCTCTAAAGAACATACCATAATGTCTTTGTATCATGATTATGATATCGTAATAGTTACTACGATATTACAGTAGATATAGATATATGATAGTATCTCAACTTGATTGACAGATATTCACAATCGTTAATACCTGTGGTTAACACTAATGAACACACAAATGCTTGAGTAGTTCTAGAGTTAATTCTAGAGTATTATTACTTATTATAAAACAGTATAATAGTGATGTAACAAGGATCGTAAAACTGTATCATAAGTTGTTTTTCTATACATTTGTGAGAAAAATAAAAAAAAAAAATAAGAAAATATATATTTATTTATTTAAACTTTATTGACCATAGAATAAGAGTAGGTACAAAAGGCGGACTTAAAGCTAAGGGTATTTTCTACCAGTCAACCATTGGGAAAAGTAGATAATACTCGAATGCGTTTCACAAAATAACAGTAATGAACATACACACGATAAATATCTATGAAAACATAAAATTACATACGATACATAGATATGTGTTAATTATACACATATTCATGGAAATTAAAAAAAAAGCAATAGCACAATGACGATTATTGTTTGGATAAATTCTCAAGTAACTAAGCTTGCAATATAAATATAATTAGTATAGTGCGTTAAGTAATTGTATAAAAATAATTAAATAATTAAAAATAGAAAATAATAATACTTTTATATTACCTATACGCCGTACTACTTGTGGATACATAGACATCGACAATCAAATAACGCAGCACTGGCCACGCCCGAGTGTCCCAGTCATTGGCGACTACAAGGGCCTTAAACAAAAAGCACATATGCAGTAACTTTACTAAGGACTTTTCGTGCAAACATACTAAAATTTATATTTATGTTTATTACTAGCATGAACCCGTGACTTTGATTAAGCAAAAGGTATTCTAGTGTAAAATATATCTTTGAGATGTGAAAATCATTTCTTTTTTTTTTGAAATCGGTACCGATTTAAAATAAAAAATAAGCCTTCAACTTGAAAAAAAAAACTAATTGAGCTGCAGCTTGTTTAATACGATTTATATGATGTTAGGAGCTTGCAATACTCGAATAATGGAATAATCTATACAAATGTTCGAATAATTTTGAATATGCAAGCCCTAATGATAGGTAGAAGTGCGGTGGTAGCGTTACTCCTAGTACCTATATCCTGTAATTCCTAAGACTAGATAGAATCTAAGCCACATTTTCGTGTCCCTGTAATTCCAACTGTGTCTCCAAAGACGTTAAACTAAATGTAACAGACAGGAAACTTTTAGCGTAATAGCTGTGTAAGTGTTGTGCTGAGAGTCTCTCGAGAAGTGTTCGATACTCTACACGTTGCTGTTAATTTGCAGGCATTGCTTTCTAAGAAATAGTTTGTTTCTTTCTGGCTATTTGCATTTCTATAAATTATACTATTAGTTTTAACGATTTAACGTATTATTTAGGTAGGTAAGTATATAAATAACCCCAATAATAAAATGGAGCAGCTAGGCTTATAGAACAGGGTTTTATTACCCTAGTTTATGGTATTTAATATAGCACATTTGAGCCATTTTGTAAGGTACCTTATTACGTTCTGTCGTACGTTTATGTATAATTGTTATTATTTTGGTCAATAAATGATTATTATTAAAATGTAACTGAAAAACTACAATAAGATTAAAAATAAAATTAGATTTTATCTCGAAATGCCTCCGTGTGAGTAGTGTATGTATATATTCTTTGCCGTGGGTCCAGTGCTATGCTGGCGGCGTTTCCTCGCTGTCTAGTTACATATAGAATATAATTACAAGCATAAGTAGCTAAATAGATAACTAAATCTACTAATATACACTTTATAGAGCCATTTTTTTTTGTTACTGATCTAAAACTGTCGTAACAAGTCATCCGTTTATGTTGCCTCAATACCTACTAAGATATACATGTATTCGCTCAGTAGGAAATTTGAAAAATGCGCGTAATTTCGCTCGCGTTCTATCCTAACAGTACTTGCGGCGAAAGCCACTCCCGTTTATTATTTTTTCGCACGTAACAAGTAAATATTGTGCGAAATTACCCACTTCTTCAGAAATTATGGGCCTGTTTAAGGTTTTTCATACACCCGAACATAATAACCGGGGAGTAAATCATCCGGTGAGCGTTCAAAAACTTTTCTCATTTATGTTTCTAAACTTCGGCAGTTAAACAAAAGTGTATGCAACTAAAAAGTAAAACAAAACGGTTTCGGTAATGACGGACAAACGTCAAAGTTAACAAAATAAAAGGCAACACTGAGGAAACTCGAATAATATTCAACATTCGGGTCAATTCGGGTTAATGAAACAAACGAATTTGTTGTATTTTACATCGAGCTATTATTTAATATTGAATTTTGCAATACTTAAGCTAAGTATTCATAAATTGTATAAGATATACATCTATTAGATATATATATGAGCATTATGTTCAGTACAGCTAAGGCTGCGGCCCCATTAGTTTGCAAATAGTTTGCGACTGACTTTAATATGCGACATACGAACTCCGACCGTATTACGATTTTATTATATAGATACGAGTATATATAGATTACAAAGACCATTTACTTTAGGTCTGGCTTTAAAAGTAGGGAAAAGGTTACGGGCTTTTGGGCCTTTGAAGCCCGCATTATTATGTAGTTTAGTAGTAAGGATCCAATCTCAAAAGTAATTTTGTGTGGATTGGGTTAAACTATTTCGGTCCTTATATGCTTCCCAAAATGGAAACTTAAAGATCCTAAGACTAAATATGAACATAATCGCGTCATAATGTGCCTATGTATTATAATTTTATTCAACTCGTGTATTATGATATAAAGGTCATAGAATATTTTAGTTGCCAAGGCCAAGCCAAAGATTACCGAATACCGGTCATTGACCGAGTTTATTATGTAATTATTAACCGACCAAATAAGATACTACACTACAGAGATATCCTTTTTAAAATGTTCTAGTAGTCGAATCAGAAGGCCAATTCTCGTACTTTTTCTACGAATCCAGATTGAAAGTTGACCCAATCGAGATTGAATTGTGAATTGACTACAATTATATACTTCATTTCATTAATTAATTATTATCAATTCTTGTTGTTGCCAAAGTAACATTCTTAGTTTGTTTAATTTTCACTTATATTTCGATATAATCCCGCTTAAATTTAATTTTGAAGTTACATATTGTGTTACGAGAATACCAAATGTGACATTTGTGAGATCGAGACTGGATTGAAACTGAATTTTGACTATATTTTAATTACGAGAATTGCCCCTCTGATCAAAATTGCTTTCTATTGTAATACGACAGTATGTTTTGAGGACCGGCGTAATACATTTTTTAACACTACGTCAGCTGCCAAACAAACGTACGGCCCGCCTGATCAAGAGCTATAACCGATACAGTACGTTGATGTTGCCTCTAAATTTGAGACGCAATCTGGCTATTCTTATATGTTTTTTTTTGTTATAAAATGGGTCCATCTCAATATCATATCTACATAAGTTCAAGATTTAAAGTTGTAATATACTAGTTTCTAAATTAAGCGTTTATTTAAAAATTATAAAAAAAAAACCGTATTTAATGAAAATTTTATCATATTACTACTATGTTTTAACCCATAGATCTTGTTTTCTATAGTCTATGACAATGTTGTAGTACAAAGAAACCTTTCCAAAAATAGTACATTCGAGTGACAAAAATATTAGAGTTCGAGAAAATCGCGAACAAAACAACACATGTGTCAAACAGACGACTTTCGTTTTTCACTCGATTAAATACAATTGCAAAAGAATTTGTTGGAAAATTATTCGAAATATAGTCAATATTTTGTAGTGAATTCTGACGTCACTAATTTTTAGTACGAATTGTCGGATTCAGTTGATGGTTAATCGTAGCGAGAAAAATCGTTTATTAAAACAATATCTTTATATTAAAACAAAAATATTAAAAAAAATGACGAACCCGGTAGTCGAATGGCTAGCGATGTCTATTTTGACTCCGAGGTCGCGGGTTCAATCCCCGCACAAGACAAACATTTGTGTGTATGAACATGTCTGTTAATCTTATGAACGTATTTTGTATATTTTTATGACTAAATATGATAAAAATATATTTGTAAAGTTGATACTGTTGATTGTTGGCACTTGGTGGAACATTATTGTTATAAGTACAAGTGCTTTATTATAACATTATGATATATTTGTAAAATTGTACTTACTATACCCAAAAAGTCAATTTCGATTTTTTGCAGCTAACTTATAATCTTAGCACTTAAATGTCAAGTTAAAAAAGATTTGAAAGTGACATTAAAAGACATCGCTGCCGGCGTGTAATTCTGGTAATGATTCTCTGGGTCCCAAACAACGGTACACTACACTTACCAATTCCACGCTTCCTGCGAGATTCGAATCTCGTTCCAGGAATATAACTGTTAATAAAATCTCGTTTCATTGAAATACATAATCAAGATTGAAAACAAATCATATTAAATAAATAATTCTGCACAATTTACACAGCGCCATCTAGTCCCAAATTAAGCGCAAAGTTTGTACTATGGGTAATAGACAACTGATAAATGTACTACAATACATTTTTTTTTTTGTAAATACATACTTATAATACATATAAAACACCCTGACTAAGATAAACAGACATGTTCATGCATACAAATTATTGTCTTGTGCGGGGATCGAAGCCGCGACCTCGGAGAAAAGTAGCCATTGCTAGTCATTCGACCACCAGGCACGTCAAATCTTTTCGTCATTATCACCAGTAGATTGAAATAAAATACAATAACATTTCACTGAATTACAATAAACTTCATTCATTCGTCACTTTCAGTTCATTACTAGAAGAACACTGAGGTTGCTAATATACAAACGGTCAGAAAAACATTAAAAATAAAAGTTTTGAGTGACATTTTTTATACCACTGGGATGGCAATCAAACGATAGTGCATTTCGTCGTCCAGTCGTCATGCCTGATGGTAAGCAGTCGTCACATCATGTGGAATAGCGATATCAGAGGCATCACTCATGCGTTACGCCTTTCTTGAAGAACACATACTGCAGTCCCCTAGGAAAACTATGGCAGGGAGTTTATTTCTAATCATCATTTTTTAGACCACATTTTTGCAATAATAACTGAAATCATTCATTCATTATTGATACTGTAGTTCGTGATCACGGGATGAACACAGGGCCGTACGCAGCAGAGTAGATTTTGTTTATTTTTAATTCGGTTTCAGCAAACTTGTTTATATAGATTGCAAACCAATCAACACTGTGCTTAATTTTTATTGTGTTGTGAAACACGTAAACGGCACGTACACACTGTGGACTGTGCTGCATAGAGCGGTTTTATCTTAAGCCCGGTTTAAACAATGGCAGTAAATGGACAGTACAATAATCCAATCTATCGCTGACGTGAACTGTGTTCGTGTCGACACTAATTTCAACTCAGTCCAGTGCTGAGTTCGCGCGTTAGTCCAGTCGACTAGCCGTTCTATTTTTGGTCCAGTAAGTCAGTTCCATTACCAGTCAGGCATTCATGATCATCAAGTCATTTTAGTCTTCACTAAAGGAGCACGATCCTCTCTCGTCCGTCCTAGACGGAAGGAGGATTTGGCCTACACTCCCCACGCTGGCCAGACGGGTTGGGGAGGCCTGATCGATATTTGCTAATGTATTTCCCTTAGTCGCTTTGTACGACATCCACGGGAAGAAACGGAGGGATTCTATTCTAGTCTGCCGGAAACCACACGGCCAAAAACAGTCAGGCATTACCTGGACTCATTCAGTCTATGTTCTACAGTAAGGACCGTCGGTGTCAATAATCCACATCTAGAGACAGGCAAATTGCCGATAAATTCCCAAATAGTTCTTATGCCCAGTTTTTGGGCATAAACAGTGAGCGACCACCGTGGCGGCTCTTTCGCCTTCCACCCTCTAGAAGAGACCCTCGAAGATTCTGTGAAAAATGCTTTGTCAAGCTGCGTTTTCACTACCCTGCCATGCGAACATTTTGTTTTAAGTATATGTTATATCGTGGCCGGTGTTCGCTAAAAACATAAACGTCTGTTTCCACTATGAACACTCGTTCTGTATAGATGATCATTCCAACTCTGTGTTCTGAACAATTCAACACTCTGTAGATACGAACGATCATCGTTGACGTTGATTTGCTTTTAACTAAAGCAACGTTTGCAGTCATTGGTATTAACAAACTTTCTAAAACAAAATTTTTCTTGATTTCACCCCTTATTCGGGTATATAAATACATACAGATACATTATATACAACAAAACTCGAAGAAAAATCAACGCCATAAAAGCACAAAAGGCAGAGAACATAACTACACAACACAAAACTCACCCCACAAAATGTTACTCAAACTACGGAACAAAGGGACAGTGCGGCTCTTTACTGCTGTGGGTTCTGGCTAACTTTTAATGAGACTGTACCACCACATAAAATATAACATAATGCTCTAACTGCAACAGTTAAAATAGTACCGTATAACCACAGTTGAAATATTCCCCGATGAGAATAATAGTTTTAGTAACCGATTTTTCAAATTAAAGTTTTCGACATTTATGAAAATACGTGCAAAACGATTTCTTTTTCAATATACCAACGTTGGGTGGCCAATGTCAAAAAAGATTGGTGTTCAATATTTTAGGTCCCCAATGGTGTTAGATATTTAAAACCCGTCGTGCACGGAAGTCGAGTTTCACTTGACTAGTCATCTCTTTTGCCATATTGATGCCTCTCATATTGTTAAGAGGTGAAGTCAAATTCCAAAAGATTAAATTCGTTGTGTGTTCAACTCGTACTAATTTCTTCTGATTAAATTCGTTGTGTGTTCCAATGCTGCCGTAGTTTTACCCCGGCACTGCAATGGACTTTACTGTTCATTGGCTTTTTTGGCGGTCGCCGTTAATCCTGGCTACACAGGAGAGACAGTGGGGGGAATGTGTGGTGGGTACGTTGGGTGGCAAATAAGTTACGGATCGCCTGATTTGAATCAGTTATTGTCTGTAACGCTGGTACCAAATCGTTTTTATGCTACGCTGTGTACCAAACAAGCATACGGCCCGCAAGTAAGTTGATATTTATATCATATACTCAGGTCTGCAATCAAGCTTCTAATTCGACGCAATCATAATATACGATCGTTTATATACCATTTATATAGCATGATATTCGCAAAGGGAATCAAAACCTTCACGTTGACCTAGTATCATGAAATTTGTAAAGAAGCAATGTCATGTAGCAAAAGTAAAGAAAAAAATTAGAAAACCGTAAATTTGTAGTAATTTTACAAAATTTAATGATAAATGTAGCTGCACATTTTTTTGCCTAAGGGCTTACTCGGCATCCTCCGACACTGACTCGCACTTGACCGGCTTTTTTTCGTATTTCTTTGAGTTCGATTCCAGGCTCAGGCAAGGCATGCAGTTAAAGTGAACATTGCTAGACATTTAACCACCTGGCTCGTCTTCGTCCACCGACATTACCACCATGTACCATCTCTGTTTCAATTTCTTTATGGTATAACCCAGTCGAGTTAAGTCAAAGTAATGAACTTATATAGTCCAAAAATCAGTGAACGAAATTTCAAAGGGCTCGTAATCTGTAACAAACAGGTGAACCATACGCTAACTCGGCCGGGATGTACCCCTTAATTTTCCTATGTTTATTTTTACAAGATTATAGAAAGAGACAAAATTCGATGCTGTATTCACTGTTGAACAACAGAATCCTGAGTCGCTAAGAGCATTACGCCGGTAAGCCAGAGATTTAATTTCGTTGTTAGCATTCGCGAATGTCGACTTTATAAGCGATCATCTTGCGCTTAATTCGCCTTTGTTCCAACTTTGACTTCTCAATTTACAAGCCAGTTGCCTTAGTTTTAATGGTATTACTTAACTAACTAACCGCTGTTGTTAGTTTTGTATCGATATTTGACTTTTAGAATAAATTATTAATAATTTAACGTGGAACTTCGGTTGCAATGAATTCAAAATATTTGTTTACCTCTACGGCTTTTGTTAGGTGTTTCGTCTATTTAACCATGCAATATGGCGGGCGACATACTGAAATCGTCGTCAACCCTTATTCATCCCATTGTTGGAATATGGATACCCCTCATGCCAAGATATTACCAGAAATAATAAATGGTTCAAATCGTTCATAATTATATTAAATTTAAAAAATTATTACATTTTACTGCAATCTTCAGCATAGCTTTTTGCATAACATGGGTTTGAAAATAAAAAATTAGAGTTATATGCCGCTCTTATATCTAATAGCTTTGCTACACGTTTCAAAGATCGCATTAAAATGCAACAAAATTTCAATGCCATCACACGGAACAAGTAGGTGAAAGTGCATGGGTCAAGAAACCAGGGCGGTCATCATTCTGTGATGAGTCAGATCGGTCGGGTACTCTCTGTTGCAGCATGAAGAGTGCTTGAAAAGTTGAAACAGACATAAGCTTTGTTAGCGAATGAACACGTATCACGTTAGAAATGCATAGAATGAACGAAATAACTTTTGGTTGAAACTGTTAGACCAGTGGTATTCGATCACCGTAAAAGAAAAAAAAACATATTTTTTTGGTTAAAGTCCATTATTAATGTCCATTAATGAACTTTAACCTAGAAATATGTTTTTTTTTTCTTAAACGGACAATTAAATGAACGGAGACTGAATTATGAATTGACTAAAAATGAAATATTTTATTTCAGTTATTAATTAGTATTAATTCTTATTTAGATTACCATTCTAAGTGTGTTTAATTTTCCGTCATAATTCTATATAATCACCTTTTATTAATTTAGCTTTGAAATTTCATATTGTGGCACGAGGATTTTGGAGTGTATTCGGCTCACCGCTACCTTTGAGCCAAAGTCAACTTCATCTACACATGGTGCACCCTGCTAACACATACAAGCTATTCCAAATTTGTATCAGGAGGTTAGTTCAAATCGAATTTCAAAAGCTTACCTACTCCTAGTAAATTCTTCTGAATAAATTCGTTGCGAGATCCAAGGTAGCTGTAGTATATTATTAGTATATCCGGGACTGCAGTAGACTTCATGGGTCATTACCATTTTGGTGGTCGAGGCTGGCTACACAGGAGACACAGTGGTGGGAATGTGTAGTGGGTCCGTCCCGTTAAAAATTATTAACTGGTACTGCGTTAGTCACCCATGCTCAGCAGTGGACATTACAATGGAACTCTATTTCTAAATCTAAGAAAAACTATATTGAAGATTCAGTAGTAGTAGTAGAATGTAAACATATGCTTACGTGTTACGAATAGTCTCGAAGTTTACTAACTTTTGTTATTAAACTAACTGAAGCTAACGAGAATAGAATTACATTCCAGTCACCTAGACAGTATCTGAAAGTCTTTGGCAGACATCAGAGAATAAATTTCAGTGCGTCCCAAAACATTCTTAAGTCAAGATGTGTTTTATAAATTTTGGGGTGTAATAGAAAAACTTCGAACAAAGCTGCCGAACTTCTGTCTGAGTCTGTCTTGAAAGTTGTCGCGTTTGATTAATTCGCCGTCAACTTTTCAACCACTGTCAGAAACATGAGGTTTTATCAAAGACCTTTTAAGGTTCTTTCATTTGGCAAGGGATTCATATGCGAGTATTAATTTTATGTTTTTGAGTTAAGAATATATATTTTGTAACTAATTCTAGAAAAAAATTGTTATCTAAACTTTACTACTACTACATTGGACATTTTTCAGTAGACAGTTCTTTTTTTCGCAAAGTTTTTATTGTTTATGATAAAAAAGCTGTTGATAAAAAAGAACTAAAACGTTTACTTATTGTGTTTCGTTTCGCTCATGCCTTTTCAAATTACCTATAGGGATATAATATAACATGTTACAAATGACGACATAATTGTGCCGAGAACCAAACGAATGTATGAAAATCGGCTCAATAAGTCTCACTTCACTGACAAGTGGAAACTTGCAAAATTTAACTCGTCTATTTATATTTGTTGTATTATTTATGAGGTATAGACATTCCATATATAAATTGGAAGTCTAAATGCATACGCGATAGACTTCCGAACACAGCGGTCGACCTTCAACTTGACTATTCCAAACCCGCTAGACAGGTTCAGTATACACTTCAAAATTGTTGCTGTGTATTGACATGAATGTTGACTTCAGAACTTCGATCAAGTATAAACAACTAGATACACTTCAGAACGACTACAGCGAAATCGTAAAATGTTCTACCAACATTAAAGTTCTACTAAAATTATTAACCAAATAAATGTGACGTTTTCATTGTCAAGTAATTTTCAGTTTTCGGATATAATCATCTTTGACCCATAGACAATCTACTATACGTGGTGCACCGTGCTGATTATTAAACAAGGCTCTGCCGAAAGAGAGGTAGAACACAGTGTAATTATTAGCTGCGGTACCTCATAGAAAACCGCTGCCAAGTTGCAAGATAAAGGATCACACAATCATTTGTGTGATCCTTTATGTTGCAAGTGTTTATTGCCTACGGAAACCGCTTCACATCAGGCAGCACATGCTTGCGCAGGGGTACCATCGACCCCGGTCGTCCCGCCCCGTTAACGGCACGGTTGGGAAAAATTGTTTCATCGACCCAAAGGATATTATTTTTTTCAAACGATTTTGGATCGGGCCTCACACCAGGAACCCCGGCGTGGTTTTTAACGGGACCCCGGTAGTGTTTAAAACAGGGAGAATAAACGGGGCCGGACGACCGAGGTAGATGGTACCGACCCCTTGCCTGCCACCCGTCCTACATAGTATAAAAAGTAGGAATTTTCGACTTGTGTCGACAATAAAATATAAGAACCAAATTATGTTTTTAGTTGCAAGATAGGTATTCTATTTGAATTGACTGTTCATTTGTAGCTTTGTGTATTTTAACCAGTGGGTGAGCATCAGATTCTGTTTGACCACCAATCTGTATACTGTCGGTGTCGTATTACACAACTGTCATTGATTTTCCACAACGAACCGGAGCATATTCTCATATATGCGGTTAGGGGTGACAGATTGTTTGCGCTTGCAAACCAATGATCCCATTAATTTCCATAGCGTATCGACCGATTCAAATACGGTTTTTGTGCAACGGAATCGCTGACATCGTTTCATCGGCTATGTAATCCAAGATCGGATCCATCCAGGGCAATCTTAGGGCGTAAATAGGTGTTACGATGTAACTAACTTAACATTAAACATTTTTAAGTTTTATTATTATAAATAATTCGTTTTGTTTCTTTCTGATTTTCTATCCCTATTTATTTGTATTTTATTAGTATTAAATCTAGATAGGTTTAAGAATTTGTAAAACATTTAATAAGTGATATTTGCATGAATTGTGGATTTTCTAATAATTCCTTAATATTGCTTGTAGGTGCCAGGAAGATAAAGAAATTAATATCAGGTACCATGCATACAAAATATAGTATTCATGCTTATGAAAGTTGAAATCAGCAGCACCAGGTCTATAAAAAGTACATTAAAATAAAGAAGATTATTTTTATCTAGCACTATGGACTATAGCCATGTGGTCTCCGGCAGACTAGAATATAATCACTCCGTCTCTTCCCGTGGATGTCGTACAAGGCAACTAAGGGAAATACATTATAAAACATCGATCAGGCCTCCCCAACCCGTCTGGCCAGCGTGGGGAGTGTAGGCCAAATCCTCCTGTCTATGACGGACGAGAGAGTCATGCTCCTGTAGTGGAGACTTAAATGACCTGATTGATGATGATGATGGACTATGTTGATGACAATAATTCATTCGGTATCACATAACACTGTTATTTCGACTGGAAAATCTATATTTGTTTGTGTACGAGTTTATTGACTAATTAGTCTAACAAAGCTATTAATTTGATCTTGGAATCTAAATTGTATAATAACATCTTTTAAATACAAAGAGAAACCAACTTCTTTGAAGTCGACGCTATATTGCCGTTGTTGTTACCTTAAATGTAATCAGTATGTTTTTTTATCTATAGGATATTTTAGAAATTATCCTCAAAAATAGCAAAATTATATCCACAACAGACTGTACAGATGCATAAAAGTTAAGTAAAATAAAATTACTTAATAATAGCGAGGCAGTAAGCTTAGTATTGCAGTGCGAAATGACAGAAAAAGGGAGGACGAAACGTTTACATAATTTTATGCGAACGATTTGAAAATAATGGAGCGAGGAATTCTGAGACAGCGATATTACGCAATGAATTCTATTATTAGGTAAATTTAAAAGTACTTAGGGCTTTTTGGGGTATAATTTTTAGGGTGTGCCTGAAAATTTCTTTATCGCTACATTATTATGACAATGTTCATTTGGATGAATGGTTTCCTGAGGAAGGCAATGGACTTATAAGATATATTCAATTCTAGTAATACACGAAATCTATCTCGAAATCCTGCATACTTCAGAGGGAATGTTAAAATATCGGTGTCGACTGCTGTGTTCATATGACAGTTGTTAAGACAAACAGCCTTATAGAATTTGAAAAACATTGCCTCCGTTAAATCAAAGTGAAGCAGCGTAGGTAAGTACGTTCTAGGCCTTTTTTAATTAGGAGAAGAATTTTATTCCAACAGTGAGATGAGTATGGGAGTTAAAGTACAAGAAGTTGATCTGCGTCACGCCCTTACTGACGGAACTTTTATATATATATATATATATGAGCATAGTGGTCACCTGATGGAAAGCAATCACCACCGCCCATGGAGATCAGCAACACCAAAGGATCGCCGATCCGTTGCCGGCCTTTTAAGGGAATTAAATACTCTATTATTGAAGGCTCCCATGTCGTAATTGTTCGGAAATACCGCTGAGGGAAGTTAATTCGCGGTATAAAATGCCTTAGAAAACGTACTGTAGTAGATCGCCAATTATCAAGATGATATGGATGGAATATAAATAGTTATTAACTTATAAATAGTTTAAGCTATAAGTCGTATAACTTAGGGAATGAGGAAATACAATAGAGAATCAAATTTGGCGTCACAGCTTCCATCAACAAACTGAAGTGACAGTGGACTGGTAACATCTACCGAGTCAGCGATGGCAGATAGGTAAGAATGGTTTTGGAGTTGAGGTCACATATGAGGCGATGAAGTGTGCCCGATACTTTTTTAGACCGATGACTTAAAAGCGACTGCATGAGAAAACAGAGGGACGCATATGGTTAAAATAATTAGGAAGGACTGTATACCGCAGTGGGTAGCTACAGGTTTCTAATGATGATGAAAATGATACAAAATTTGCAGAGCCAGGAAAACTTTGATAAATTTGTATGACAAACAATGTTAATAAATATGGATAGTAGATATGGCAAGCCTGTCACCATTTAGTATAACTTACAGTTTATGTTACCGACGACAAGACTGGAGGTCGAATGGCTTATAATAGCTACTTTGTCTCCGGGGTCGCAGGTTCGATCCCCGCACAAGGTAAACATTTGTGTGCGTAAATATGTCTGTTTTGTCTTGGAATGGATGTTTCTGTGTATTTAAGTATTCTATCAGTATGAAATCCAAAAACAGCTATGATACGATGTTCAATCATGAAGTTCCAGTTCATATCTTCCGGCTCCATCATCAGATCAGTTCGACAGTACCATATTATTGTATTGTCATCAGAACTACATACAGCTGCCAATATTCATTACGATCCTTGGAAGATGGTTAAATTAGTTACCTTAGATTCCATTACATAGTTACATACAGGTCGATTAATAAAAGCGTGTTAAAAAGAGATGGAGTGTTTTTAACGACTATTATTTCTACGATTATTTAACAGGAAAGAAATAATCCTGCACAAGTTACGCAGAATTTTTTTTGTAAATACATACGTAAGATAAAGAGAAAATACCCAGACCAAGACAAAGAAATCATATTCAATTCAACACGCTGATCGAATTGCTAGCCATTCGATCAGCGAACTCAGGAGTTGATGAAATCATAAATAATATCACCATATAAATATTGAATAATAAAAAATATGTCATGAATTGAATTAATCGTATTTCCCATAAATTTTGTTTATAGGCTTTTGTTGAATTTGGTTTTCACTATTTACAAAAGCAGATTACCAACATTCGACAATTTTACGAATATTTTTATCAAAATAAATTTTGGTGCAAACAAATTTCTCTATACCTTCAGCATATTCAAAATATGGTATTGATGATCGGTGAAATATTCGTTACGTCCGTTAGCCCTTTTACCCAGAGTATTTTTGATATGCTTCTTGAATATTTTCAATGCAACATTATTATACACAAAAACTCCCAAGTAAAAAGGGTTTTAACTCCTTAACATATTTTTTTGCTCAATCCATTCCTATACACAATCCACGAGAACTTCTACCGAATAAAAAGTGCTCTGGTAACGATGCTCGCATGATAGGTCGGTTATTTGGATAAAAATAAGGAATACACTATGAATCCATCTTCACTAATTAAATCCAAATAGAAAGAGAGAACGAAATAGACTTAGGGTCTTTTCAGTAAACATTTAGATGTGATGAAATCACTTTTACTATGCTGCATAATTAAATTTCTTTTTACCGACCGGTTTCACTTTTACAGCATTATCGAGGTATTCAGATCGTGTTCTCGTTTCTACAAAATACTCAGTTACCAATGACAAAACCATTTCCGTAAAGAGTGTAGTTTTCATCCATTTTTTGTATTTTCCCACGAACTTTAATACTCCAAAATAATTATTATTATATGTTGACCAGGGATAAAGGTTATCAGAATCAAGCTTTATGAAAATTTTATTGAATCATTCTATGATTCGTGTATGGCCGTGTGGGTTCCGGCAGACTAGAATAGAATCACTCCGTCTCTTCCCGTGGATGTCGTACAAGGCGACTAAGGGAAATACATTATCAAATATCGATCAGGCCTCCCCAACCCGTTTGGCCAGCGTGGGGAGTGTAGGCCAAATCCTCCTTCCGTCTAGGACGGACGAGAGAGGGTCGTGCTCCTGTAGTGGGGACTAAAATGGACCTGATGATGATGATGATGATTCTATGATTCAATGAAATTTTCTCCCGATGCGTGCATTGACAAAAAGATTTCAATATTGTTGTCATGAAGTTGCCAAAGACTGTTTTTGGCTTGTAATAGGTATCTTTTATTGTACTAGAAAAAAACATCATTCAAAAAGCTTATAGCTTTTAGCTTACGAGTATATAGCTCCTGATACAATAAAAGCTGTACAAATCCGTAAAAAGTACTGGCTTTGGCCATTGCATCGCTAAAAGCTCACAATATTTTTTAAGTAATATTTTACGTACAGACAGACTCGTTATACTTTTATTACATGCATAAACACCCGACCCGTGAATAAAAAAAGAAAAATGACATCATTACATACAATAATTGAAACATAATGAACAATAAAGTTACAGGAGAGTCATTTCGGGAAATTAGCTTTTTATAAGGCAGAGTGAAGGGAATATATTACGCGTTGGCTTATTAAAAAAAAAGACAGTGACAGCAGGTGTCTACGGCGCAAGTTCACTCACCTTGGTGAAGGTCACTGGTTACGGAGATTTGGGGTATAAGTTATTTTTAACGAAGTGCAGTGGGCTATAGGATGAAGATATGTTCCTTTTAAGTGAAAGATATACTTGCAGTATAAGAGATACTTGCCGTATATAAATTTATCAGCTGTAAAAACTTGCTATAATGTGTTTTGATATTTATTTTCCAGACCACCAGCTAAAATTGTCTTCATAGAATTTAATAATAGCAATATTCTTAATTCTACCAATTTTCATTTACAAAGGCAAACAGCTTTTAGAAGCCTTTGCTACGCGTCAACCTGATTAAAAGTATCTTTTTTATTTCACTAAATTAAATCAGAATATTTGCAAAGGCAAACAGCTTTTAGCAGCCTTTGCTACGCGTCAACCTGATTAAAAGTATCTTTTTTATTTCACTAAATTAAATCAGAATATTATAACGTTAGTAATATTACTTATTCTGTAATTAATATAGAGCCTGTTCTTCTCATTTTAACTACAAAATATCGACCCTTATTGAATGGGACCCAACCAAATAATTAGCTTATCTAGTCTGTCGAATTGTACATTAAATAAATAGACTAGAGTAACGACAAGAAGTTCAATATATTCAAGTATATAGCAAGATAAATATATACGCGTACGAAGTTGCAATCAATAGTGAGAGTTGATGAGGTTCACGACTGCCTTCTACAACCGCAGCACTCGCCATCGACAGGGGATTCATCGTCACAAATTAGAACCGAAGTGGTCACGTACCTACGGTGCGATTTCAGAGGGGTTTTCTCTCTCGCACCAGCAAGCAAGTTGTGTAAAAACAGCCTATCTAGGATTTCCAAGGAGACTACAGAAAAGAGTTTTTGAAAATGACCGTGAAGGGATTTTTACAGGCTTGGCAATATAAGAGTGATGTACCTGGTGTTACAAGGATCCATTTGCTGTGGTAACAGCTTACAATTGAGCGACCCGTATGTTTATCATCTTAGTGGTATGTAAAGAACAGGGATCAGGAAAATTAAATTTTCGCAAAAAGTCGCCGAGTATAGCATGGTGGCGAACTACTTATATATTTTATTACACTTGAAAGTTCGATAAAAGAATCACACAATTGATAATAATTTTAAAATTAAAGCACAACTTGTATTTATTTTAAAAACATTACATAATTGTTATTACACAATTGATAATAATTTTAAAAAATATCGATGTATGTTTTACTTTTATACCTTTGGATATTATTATCATTGAGATACTATCAAACTGTGCATTCATACATTTAGAAAGTTTGTATTACCAAGCTACCAATTACAATGACCAGCTGAAAGATATGTAATGAAATTCTCAGTACAATTAGAGAAATAAATTTTAGACTAGAAAAATTGTAAATGTTTAAAATGATTTTTTTCGTTCAACAAGAGTGGTATTACACGGTTCATGACAGAGAACACTTTAAGCTCTCGAAATGGGTCAACGAACTCGGTACGTTTAATTGGAGGATAGCAACGAATCATTCACGAGTGCACTCTATGGAGGTATCTTGGCTTGTACGAGTACAACTCAGTAATATTGGAGTAAATTTTTAAACGCAATGTTTCTACGTGCCATCATTAATCATAATCTTTTATTTGTAATGATACATTTGCTGAACATTTTATTCTAGGGATAGCACAGTGTATTAACCCTGAAGGTGACAAATCGACTCTTCCGTAGAATAAAGCCTGACCATATGCACTTACGGACTACGTAATTATTCACCCGACGTTATATAAAAACACTAAATAATTTATATGTAGAATTATTTCGTTCATTCTTTTATTGGGTCATTTATTATTGTATTGTATATAATATATATATATATATATATATATATATATATATATATATATATATATACAGGGAGCTTTTGATTTATCTGCCAGGATTGAAAAGGGTAGTAGTATTACATATGCCGATTTCGATAGTAAATGAAATTTGTGCCCCACGTGTTATTTTTTTTTTTCTCTTAGGAAATAAAATCGCATCATGAAAAGAATAGTTTACTTTGTATGAACCATCCCTCTGTGTCGCAGTCTAGACGGCGTGGTCAATGCGCTCGGGTATGACCCGTGCCGAAAGGCTACGTCACGAGCTGCAAAACGCTTTCCGAATACGGTGATAACCGCGGTAAAGTCAAAGTTTACTCAAACGTTGGGCCGCCCTTTGTAAACGCCGCCGCTTCGCAGCGATGTCTGTCGCTTGATCTCCTGCCGCCCGCTCCCGCACGGGCGGCGCGGCAACAGCGCTCGCGCCGCGAGAAAGAAGGAAGAAAGGATCCAAGGAAACGAAAACAGTGTTAACCGTGATTCGTCCGTGTGTTGACCTAATCATGCCTATACGCCGCAGTTTTACGAAATGTACAAATTTCTCGAAATGGTATGGTATGGTTTCTTGTCGCGAGTGTAAATGCGCACGCAGAATATCTGTACGAAATTCAGTACAGATAGACCTCGATCAGTTACAGAAAGCGGTAGTGGACTTTTTCCGCAGACATTCCATGGCAAAAAAGTGGTAAAACATGTATGTAGACGTGGATAAATTAGTGGCTAATTGTGATTTTGTGTAAATAATTTGAATGAGCTTTTAAACACGCCAAGTTATTGTAGAACATGTTATGTGACTGCGTTATTTTTGAAAACTAACATCGTAACTAAGTGTTTTTATGATGTTTCCATAAACAAACACATACATTATTCGACGAGCTCGGTGGCGTAGCGGTCAATGACGCGGCTTCGACACCAACGCTCGTGGGGTTGATTCCCACATAGGACAAACATTTGTGTGCATGAACATGTCTGTTTGTCTTGGTCTGGGTATTTTCTATGTATCATAAGTATGTATTTACAAAAAAAAACTGTATTTACGTATGTTTATCAGTTGTCTAGTACCCATAACACAAGCTTCGCTTACTTTGGGGCTAGATGGCGCTGTGTAATTTGTCTGACAATATTTATTATTTATTTATTATGATATTAATTTGACAGTTCAAAACCTGTGATAATAAGTGTGATGAAAAGTTCAATGACCTTGATAAGGACAATCATCTGCCCTCCTGTAAGTGTATGTTATTATTACCTATCAGTTTTATATTTGATTACATTTTTTTTACCTATCCTATTTTGATTACAACGCATTTTAAAGGAAATATGCAATTGGGACGACGCTACCTACGTACAGCTGTTATTGTTATTATCGACTTCATCTGATAGCGCGGAATGTATTAAGCACTATGAAACCAGTTCATTGACTACGTTATTTATTTTTTCAAAGCTTATTAATGATATTGGGACGCCATATTTCTTCACTAACGTAACAAGTAGGGTTAATACTATCTGCCATTAAATTCCTGGCTAATACAAAAAAAGCACCTTATATATATATATATATATATATATATATATATATATGTATATATATATATATATATTATATACAATATGTTATATATATATAACATATAGCTATTATATCTAATATAACAACAATATTCCTAAAAACAATATTCTTCATTACATATATTCATATATTATTCTTATCCCGCATGATTAATTTACACGAAAAGTTACACACATACTTCCATCAATTTGGTTTATGTTTGACGATCTCAATTAGGTGACGGTCGAAGTGCCGCTTCGGCGACCCGGCCAGGTGCATTATGCGTAGGTTGCTGGTTCGACCGGGACAAAATAAATATTTATAACGGTTTTGATCAGCTTGTGTTATGTCCGATATTGTGTTCGATGCTCTTTCCGGATTCTCGACAATAGCAATATGTGTGGGCTCTAGAATGTCGTTTTTATGTCACACGTTTAAACACCTTTTGCCGTGAACCTCAAGCCTTTTTCGGTTTAAAGATCTTTATACTCATATATACTCATAAGAACAAATTACAGTTCATTTAAAACGAGCAGTTTTAGCATTTCTATTTTATATAATATAAGGTAAATTATGAATAAAAAGGTAATATGCAATCTCATTATAAATGTTTGCCGTGTTCAAAATCAATGACCCAAAAAAGACGAGGATGTTGTTTAAATATAGGGTAGACAAAATATTTAGTTTGTCGGTCCCCGCTCGAACGTCCCCATCAACAGAACAGTTCCACATACTTTTTCAAATAAGATTCGTTATATCTAAAACTATTGAACCAATAATGGCCAGTGAATATGCTAAATTGTGTTTACTTTTATCTAGACAGATTAATAAACATCGGATCAACGTGACCGAAGTAAGCATTAACTAATGTGAAGAAACGGTGACGGTTTGAAGATAGTATCGCAATATCTATGTACATGAAATTTATTTTATATGACAATATTTCTTAAAATATCGAACCGTTTCAAATGCCTACCGAAATTCAAAAATTGTTATAATATTTTTTTTTATACCCACCTAACATATAAAAACAAAAGCATGGACATAATACACAACTGTGTATCTATGTGTTGTGGCACTGATTCGAGAGACATCTAATATCGAGTAAAAAAATATTCAAAAACGTCTAGATTCGTATTCAATTAATTCGACATTGTTTTTACACGTACTGAAAAATACGTATATGTATAATACGTATATTGCAATATTTAGTGAAGAGTGAAAGATTTTATTATTATTGCATTGTTGTGTATCCTGCGTAGGTAAATCCAAGTGATCAAATTTGACAGAAAGGAGAAAGGAAAGAACGAAAACGAAGAAACAGAACAGGAAAGAACTTGTTAAGAACATTCGTCCCATTCAGCGGTGTATTAATGTCTAAGTTCATGCTTCATAACGCCATGAGATTATTAACAATAATGAAAAAGAGTAGAATACAAATTAATCTGTAACCAATTGAAAATATTCTAATTTAATAACATTACTTCATGGTTATTTAAAAGAACTCAACTCGGGAATATTTCATGGAAACATGTAACTGACATAAATCTAGATCGTAATCCAAAAGGGTCTGCCATGCGGTCAACGTATCGCGGCGACGTTACATCTCAAAATTTCTAAATTGAGGAACAAATTTAAGAGATATTTCGAAAATCATAGATGTTGACGCACAATGAAATTTCAAGGCCCCGACACAGAAGTCTTTTGTTTTTCCATAATGATAATGCTGGTAGTGTTATTATAACTAATAGTATTAAATTCCAAATACGTATCAAGTAGTTTTATTTATATGCAAGTACGTGAGAAATATGATTTATTAAGAGAAAATCGATAAATTTTCGCGCACCAAAAAATAATGTTTAAGTTTAACGTATAAAATGCTATTATTTCTTCGTTTATATTTTATTTTGAATATAGACGTCAATTTTTTAACATTGTTATCAATCGTAATACCGTGGATTATGATAGCATACCATACCAGAACCACCAGACCAGTCTATAACGTGACCAGAATATAAAAAAAATAACTAAGCCTATCACCGATTGATATAAATAATTACCTACTATAGTTAAAGCATGGTTATTTGCACGGAAATGAAACGGAAACGGTATACAATTTGATTTGTATGGCACTAATCGCGCCAAACTTATACAACGACAGGCAAGCAATATGAGTAAGGTAACTAATAATTCCGTGTTATAATTGGTTGAATTAGACTGTAATGTGTCATAAAATAATAAATCATATAAAATCAATTTACCACGATTTATTACGTATGCGACTGCGAGAAATTCATATTAAGTTAAGCGTTCGGACGCTGTTACTGTTGGCAC
Organism: Hypsopygia costalis; assembly: GCA_937001555.2. Classification (NCBI taxonomy): domain Eukaryota; kingdom Metazoa; phylum Arthropoda; class Insecta; order Lepidoptera; family Pyralidae; genus Hypsopygia; species Hypsopygia costalis. The sequence goes on from OW443326.2 coordinate 20,137,771, forward strand.
GCTCGCGACGCATATATACCACTAGCTTTCGCCCGCGGCTTCGCTCGCGTGAAATTCGGGCATTTTAGCTTATCCAAACCAAGTCTAACACGCAACGCAACCACCTTCATGTAGCACCTTAAACCAATTGAAAAATCTGACACGTTTTTCGTGTCAGGATTTTTCAATTGGATTATTTTTTAAGTTTATTTATTTTTTAGTGAATATTTGTTTTTATTTATTTACAAACTTTGGACCCCCATTTCACCTCCTTAGGGGATGAACATTGAAAAATGCCAAATTTGGAATCTCTAGACCCCAACGGTTTGGGCTGTGCGTTAATATATCAGTCAGTCAGTCAAGACTTTGAATTTATACAAATATATATATATATATATATAGATATAGTCTCACTGTCCTTCTTCGTTTCCAGTGTTTTAACTATATATATATATATATATATATATATATATATATATATATATATATATATATATATAAACGAAGAAGGACAGTGAGACTTTGTACTGATAAATATAAAATTAATAGTATCTGAAAAACGTTTTGCTCCTTAGTGTCATTTGTATGAAACGATTTTATCGAATTAGACGTGCAAGTGAATTGGAAAAGATCTGGCGATCTCTCTAAGAAGATATCGCATTTATTTATAGTTAATGAAAAAAAAATCGATGACAGATTAAAATTAAACAAACCATCGTACAATTCAAGAATTTCTCAAAAGATATCGAGTTATTAAATTCAGCTGAACGTCAAAAGATCAATCAACCACGCCATCCATTATCTAGCCAGGGGCCCTACCGCCGAAGCTGAAGCCGATTACCACCGAATATCTTGATTCGAAAAATAGGTCTTACGTTTAAGTTATTGCCAAACATCTTCGTTTTAGCCGGTAGAGCTCCATCGTTTCTACCAGTTAAGCTAAACACAAGTAGCATAAATGTAAGTAGAAGTTTGATTTTCGCAATCAAAAAAAAAATGGGAATCGGCTTCAGCTTCGGCGGTAGGGTCCCAGGCTATGTATAGACACAGATATAGCCTAACAACATGTTTCGTGATATTTCTCCATGTAAATTATGAATGGATATAAATCCTGAACAGGTGTACGATATCCGCGACGAGAGAATTAATAACGTTGAATTTGTTGGAAACGATTTCATAGAGTGCAGTTGAGTAGAAATATGGCTTTCGATAGGTGAGAAATTGACCTGGATGCTGCAATAGTACCTAAGAAGACATAGACTTTGACGAGCTCGGTGGTCGAATGGTTAGCAATGGCCACTTTGACTCCGAGGTCGCGGGTTCAATCCCCGCACAAGGCAAATATTTGTGTGCATGAACATGTCTGTTTGTCTTGTTCTGGGCGTTTTCTATATATTATATGTATGTATTTACAAAAAATAAATGTATTTAAGTATTATATCAGTTATCTAGTATCCATAGTACAAGCTTTGCTTAGTTTGGTAATAGATGCCGGGTGTAATTTGTCCAGGAATATTTATGTATTTATTTATTTAATAGAATCTCTGCTATGTATGTTAGTATGTAGTTGTATGTTAATGTGCATATAAAATAAAAATCGAATAACATTGTGTAAATACGCAATCTGTAAAAAGATTAAAGGATTGTATGTTGTGTAATAACTCCAAAGACCCAGCTCCTACCTAGTTAGAGACAACATATAATTCTTTATAGACAACCCTTGATCGACTTACGTGGTAATCGAACTAACAGAGATGGAAAAAGCTACATAGACATCGTAAATAACCCACATTTACTATGTCTATGTAGCTATCATACATTTATATATGTCTATAATTTTTCACTTTACTGCTTAGAATAGGCTATTTTCCAATGTTTAAAAATTGTACAAATTATTTAACAATATCGTAAAATACACAAAACTATAAAGATCTGCAAACTTTCATTCTAATATCTTCAGTCAGACTTTTTTTAGCGTTGATCAAAGTTTGGCGGGAAAGTCCATTTAAAAAGTATGAAATTATTAAAAAAATATATTTCCATTGGAGAAGCAATAAAAAATGCTATAACTTTTATTATGATACTAATTACATAAACGTAATATTTAACATAGCTGTCGCACAAATTTCTGATTTGATGCATACAAAATACAAACATGTGACGTCATAATTCGGTAGTCTTTTGTATGGAGCGTTTTGGGACAGTCTAAAAATTGTGATTTTCAAATTAACATATCTCGAGAGATTTTTGTGCTATCAAAGTAATTCTTTCACCTATGGTTATATTATGGAGACGTCCCTACATATCAAACCGAAAAAAATGTTAGTCAAAAAGCCTATTCTGAACGCAGACACTAGAGCTGCATACTGTTATAATAATTAAGTAAATTATTACATTACGCAAAAAGAAAATGCATTATGATTTCACATTTACCAGCAAATTATTATTAGTGCACTAGCCAAATGTAAGGAAATGTCAATATGGATACTTTTAGAGAAAACATAGGTATCAGAATTCAGAAGACAAGACAATGTGCAATTTTTATCAAACATACATAATCTAAACTACATCTAATGTCGGTATCCATCCGGTATTTAGAGATCATTGGTCAATGTAGAGGCGGGGGGCTACCAACACCCCATGTGGGGCCTCCTCTCTGTGACTTTCCTCCCCCATATATCATCCATATGACACGACACGTGTGGTCGGCTCACTAGCACTTCAGATTGCTGACTCTGAGAGACATGTCGACATTTAGTCCCTATCGAATTTTCTCTTTCCGGATTCGGTGTCTTTAAGAAACCCCTTGGCTTGACTGTTCCACTCTATAGGTCAGAAAAAAAGTTCATACCACAAATGCACAACGTGGAGAGGTAGGTAATAGTGAGCAGCCTACTGCCTACGGCAGGAAGTGGATGGGAGTCGAAATCTCCCCGGAAATACGCAAATACCTTATTTCGACAAAAGATAAGATTTTTATAGATTTTGCCACATGTAGATTCGTGGACGATATAGAAGTCGTGTATGTAAGACTATAGTCTTCAAGAATTTTATTTTATTTTATTCAGGACAACAAACAGCTACTACAATGGAATGTTAATTAACATTGTGTTCTTATAAAATATTAGGTTATTGTACGGTCATTCACGTTATCCACATAGAAAAAAATTAAAGATGCATTCCGATAATTGGAATACTATGGAAATCTAAACCGAATCCATCAATATTTTGAAGGAAAATGTGTTTACGCTTGTACAAGCCTTTCAACCGATTGTTTAATATAGATATCTAGTTTAAATTCTCATTGATAAGACACACCTTACATTAGCAGCATTATCTATTAGCAGACAATCCTGTTTGTTTAGTGGTAATTTTATCATACACAAAATAACATTAGTGAATTGAGTCGAAACCTCGAAAGCCTGTTTACGTCATGTCTGATTTTATTAAATCACTTCAAAGCTATGTTTTTCGTGAACATTTTATTAAAAAAGCAAATTTTACTTTAATGGAATTTTGTAGGTAAATTCATACATCAGTGCTTGCTCTCCTTTAAAGGGTATATTTTAAAGAATTCGGCTACGAAATGCTAAAAATAAACTACCATATTTTTTCACTATTAATTATGATTCTGTTAAGGGGTAAAAAATTGTTGTTTTGATAACTTACAAATTGATAAGACAATGAATTATGTAGTTGTTGCAACAAAATGGAAACGACCGTTTTTAGCTCATTTTACTTCAACAACTACAGAGTAAAATATTCAATAAATTTCATGAGTTATAAAAACTATGGGAGTTAATACACTAGATACCTAAGCTACACGCATTACCTGAGTGTGTGTCGTGTTGTTTTAAGCCTTAATTTGTAAGTATAGCCACATTATAAGCTATAGTACTACGGTACAGCTAAGAGCAGAAAACTTTTTCACTTTTGAATCATTTTTTGCGTTTTTATGACGGAAAATATCGAGTGTTATATATATATACTTATACTTACAAGTACATTTTGAAGACCTTTTTTAGTGTTTGTAAGATAAGTGTTGTGTAGATTAGAACATATTATGATATCGTACAAATACTAAGCAGTATTTATTTATCTACCACAGCGCTGTAATTGGTTCATAATTCATATTAAATGAATAAAACAAAAGATACCGCCTACACCTACATGCTCTCGCAAAAATCTCGATTATTTTTCGGCTATGACACCCTACATTTCCCCCTGTCAATTAAGATTATCGTTGAAAGGGAGAACACAATGAATAACTCATTGTGTTATGGTCAGTCGAGCATTTTATTTCACGAAAATAGGAAATAATATGTGTGACGGAATACCTATTAATTTCTGTATTCTATTTCATTATAGTCGTATCCAAGTCACTGAGTATGTATTTTGTTGATCATTCCTATATCGAATGAATAGTAGATGAGTATCAGACCGTGCAATACATAGTTTTCAGAAATAACGATGTCGTAACTTATAGCACAGGAAATAAGTAAATATTTTCTGTGCTATGAGTTTTGTAATTCTCAGAATTTTAGAAGTAATTCTCAGAAATTTACTACCTATTATATTAATAATATTTAGCAAGATGTTCTTTTCATATTCGCTGTTTTTTCTCAAACAGTATGCAAAGAAAATGTTTTCGGCAACTTTCTTTCAAGAAAACTGTCTGTTTTTCTGACTGACGTAAAATAATAACGACTTTGTTCTAATACAAAACCTTTATCAAGTAGAAAAAAATCCGAAATAATTTGTGAAAGTTTAAGAGAATCGTAGCCCTACAGCGGGTCCTGATTGTGGCGGCTGGATCGGTAGGTAAATTAAGTCTTATGATTTAGCTATTAACATCAATCTTCAGGTTAATCGGTAGAGCTCCAGGGTTTCTACCAGCTAAACTAAACACAGGTGTCATAAATATAAGCTAAAATTTTATATTCGCAATCAAAAAATCCGATGGGAATCGGGTTCAGATTACCCGGTAGGGCCACTGATTTGAGAAGCCAGTGTTATCGAGCCGCGCAATTTCCGCTATTTTGCTAAGGTCCCGTGTAACGCGTGAATTTTTTATTGTGGCACTAATTTCAGGCTTAAATACATATTACATTGTTTTGGGAATGTGTAAACATTTCTTGTTTACGAAGAGAGATGTTGACTTTTCGTTTGACAGTCTGCTGTTCCGACAGCTGATCTAATTTTGGCTTTTGCAGGATTGAGGACCCTGGAAGCCCGCACTTGTTGATAGTCGGCCCGAAGGTTTTGTTTCTCATTCGTAGATTTAGATATTCGTTAATCATTTTTTTTAAAGGGATATTGGAGTTGCTGAGAGGAATTGACGCGCGAGTTGGATTTTCCCTTGAAAGGAAACCATTTGGGAGATTTTCGTTTACGAATGGAATAATCTAGCCTATTGTTCTAATCTTAATTTTAAAGTAGTTTTGATTTTTCTACTCGTGTTTGTTAGCTGTCGTGCTTTGTGACGGAAGGCAAGAAGCCTGGAGAGTTCCATTCGTGAATGGAGTGCGTGATTCGGCTTCCGAATTCAAGTTGTGTTGGTCGCTTCTGTTAGTTTCAGTAATATGTGATTTGTTGAAGGTGGTTGCCAAGTTTACGAAAAGACGCGTTGGCGTTGACACTAGACTAACGTATTGTCGGTGGCGGAAGCGTGCAATAGATTTATTGAAATTCTAAAAAAAAAAAAAAAAATAATTTTGATATTGTTAAAAGGAGGTATCTTTAATGTTCTGGAAGATTCCATATACATTGTGGAGTGGGGATTGGTGGCAATGACAAAACGGGTCCGCGCGCTCGGGGCGGCCTTTTTCTGCCGTTGAGAGCACCCTAGTAGAAGTCACCAGACCCGCTGAACGTCGGCAGGACACGTCGAAGACTGTGATTCCGGGCACCCGGTAAGCACGATTCGCAAGCGGTTGGGGCGTCGTCTTCTTGGTATAGTCGTGTTACCGAGGCGTTGTGTTGTTGCAGAATTGGACGTCAGCCCGAAGCGCCTGACGAATCAGCCCGCCCGGGACGGTCCACATAACCTCGTTCGATAGAACCGGTGAGTTGGTATCTGCGAATAGGCGTGGGGCGAGGAACCATTGGCCGTACTGTTAGTGAATTGTGAAAATGGTGAATTTCAGTGGACTACGTCACTCCGGGTTCGACGTGCATATCCTGTCGCGTTCCCCTTGACGGTGCTCCTCGCGCAACCTGCAGCGCGGGCATCAACGCGCTTTCTGCGGCGCCATTCGGCCGCGCTATTCCCCAGGCCGTGGATCGAACCTCCAGTCGGTATGTAAATTTTGTTAATTGCTTAGGGCAGTGTTAGATTAGGCGCACAAGTGATTCCCTGTGCTAATGGCGGACCTATTGTCCACAGGGAGGTTTTTTAATATACCCTCTTCTTCTTCACTCCGGTCGTGAGACTGCCTGCGCAGTGGTGACGTGGCACGCAGCCCGAGCCACTCCGACACTCGGGTCAGCTTGATACAGCGGCCTCAAGACCGTATCGCTTGAGTACAGCTAAGTGGTGTTACCGATCGAGCAATTTATGTGGACTTTTGCCGTAATAGTGAATTTCTGTACCAAACCATTTATATTATGATCGCAATAAGAACGTAGGCCTTCTGACTCATCGCCCTGAGAAACTAAATTGTAACTTGCTCTGCCGCTGCTTTTAATTACTGTATTTTTGACCTGGCATAAACAGGTCTGGCGCCCATTAGATATTTTGTTAACTGAAAATTGTAAAATTAGCTTTTAATATATATGAAATGTGAATTTGTATGTGGGAGACAATGGAGAGGTTTTGAACCACCGGAATAAACTCTGTCTGGCGATTTGTAACTTTCATTTACCTCCCACCCTCAGATTTGTGTACTAAACTTATACTGAGAGAGCGCTTACCATAAGCGGGTCTCTTACCTTACTGTTACTTATACTTCCAATTTCAGGTTTCAGTACTATTACTTTACTTACTCTCTCTCTACCTTTATTTTCATTCTACTCTTCCACCTACTTACTTTTCTTTCCAACCAACTTACAATTTTAAAACATTACAGTGGCGCCCAACGTGGGGCCCGAACCCACGACCCTGAGATTAAGAGTCTCATGCTCTACCGACTGAGCTAGCCGGGCTCATAACTCTACTCCACTATATCTCTATAATAGCTCTATTGTAACGCGTGAATTTTTAATTGTGGCACTAATTTCAGGCTTAAATACAGATTACATTGTTTTGGGAATGTGTAAACATTTCTTGTTTACGAAGAGAGATGTTGACTTTTCGTTTGACAGTCTGCTGTTCCGACAGCTGATCTAATTTTGGCTTTTGCAGGATTGCGGACCCTGGAAGCCCGTACTTGTTGATAGTCGGCTCGAAACTTTTGTTTCTCATTCGTAGATTTAGATATTCGTTAATCATTTTTTTTTAAGGGATATTGGAGTTGCTGAGAGGAATTGACGCGCGAGTTGGATTTTCCCTTGAAAGGAAACCATTTGGGAGATTTTCGTTTACGAATGGAATAATCTAGCCTATTGTTCTAATCTTAATTTTAAAGTAGTTTTGATTTTTCTACTCGTGTTTGTTAGCTGTCGTACTTTGTGACGGAAGGCAAGAAGCCTGGAGAGTTCCATTCGTGAATGGAGTGCGTGATTCGGCTTCCGAATTCAAGTTGTGATGGTCGCTTCTGTTAGTTTCAGTAATATGTGATTTGTTGAAGGTGGTTGCCAAGTTTACGAAAAGACGCGTTGGCGTTGACACTAGACTAACGTATTGTCGGTGGCGGAAGCGTGCAATAGATTTATTGAAATTCTAAAAAAAATAATTTTGTTATTGTTAAAAGGAGGTATCTTTAATGTTCTGGAAGATTCCATATACATTGTGGAGTGGGGATTGGTGGCAATGACAAAACGGGTCCGCGCGCTCGGGGCGGCCTTTTTCTGCCGTTGAGAGCACCCTAGTAGAAGTCACCAGACCCGCTGAACGTCGGCAGGACACGTCGAAGACTGTGATTCCGGGCACCCGAATTGGACGTCAGCCCGAAGCGCCTGACGAATCAGCCCGCCCGGGACGGTCCACATAACCTCGTTCGATAGAACCGTGGACTACGTCACTCCGGGTTCGACGTGCATATCCTGTCGCGTTCCCCTTGACGGTGCTCCTCGCGCAACCTGCAGCGCGGGCATCAACGCGCTTTCTGCGGCGCCATTCGGCCGCGCTATTCCCCAGGCCGTGGATCGAACCTCCAGTCGGGAGGTTTTTTAATATACCCTCTTCTTCTTCACTCCGGTCGTGAGACTGCCTGCGCAGTGGTGACGTGGCACGCAGCCCGAGCCACTCCGACACTCGGGTCAGCTTGATACAGCGGCCTCAAGACCGTATCGCTTGAGTACAGCTAAGTGGTGTTACCGATCGAGCAATTTATGTGGACTTTTGCCGTAATAGTGAATTTCTGTACCAAACCATTTATATTATGATCGCAATAAGAACGTAGGCCTTCTGACTCATCGCCCTGAGAAACTAAATTGTAACTTGCTCTGCCGCTGCTTTTAATTACTGTATATTTGACCTGGCATAAACAGGTCTGGCGCCCATTAGATATTTTGTTAACTGAAAATTGTAAAATTAGCTTTTAATATATATGAAATGTGAATTTGTATGTGGGAGACAATGGAGAGGTTTTGAACCACCGGAATAAACTCTGTCTGGCGATTTGTAACTTTCATTTACCTCCCACCCTCAGATTTGTGTACTAAACTTATACTGAGAGAGCGCTTACCATAAGCGGGTCTCTTACCTTACTGTTACTTATACTTCCAATTTCAGGTTTCAGTACTATTACTTTACTTACTCTCTCTCTACCTTTATTTTCATTCTACTCTTCCACCTACTTACTTTTCTTTCCAACCAACTTACAATTTTAAAACATTACAGTGGCGCTTAACTGGTAAATCTTATTGCGATCATACCTTAATTTTATGCAATTGTGTATTGGTTTTGTATTGATTTAACATAATATTTATTGTGTTTAACATTTACTGTGAATTTTTTTTTAGGAAATTTTTTTTTCATACTGTATAACTACCTGCGTTTTAGTATAACAGTGTAACTTATTGTAGCAGTGTAACAGTGTACTACTATTTTAACTTACTTATTTTGAAATTCAGGTGTAACTTATTGCGGCAAATACTATTTTAACTGAAATTTAATTTTTTATAGTGAGAGGGTATATTTTTTTTAAATTCAAGGTACTCAAGGGGAACAAATATTTTTTGTTTAACGCTTAAGTTTTTTAAAAAAAAGTTTTTTTAACTTTTAAATTTTAACTCTTTATCAGGGCATACTTATGTTGAAATTCAAGTGAATTTAATTTATTGAGGGCATATCTGTTTTGAAATTTGTGTGTATTTGTAGCGATCAAATATTTTTTTTCTGAAATACTTGAATACCTGTTTATCAACGGCATATTTATTGTGAGACTCAAGTGTAACTTGTTGCGATCATAATTTTTTATTATTTACATAAAAGTTAAACTTAAATTTTAATATTTGAAGAATGGCTCGCGATACACTCTTTATATTTCATATTATTTATACAAAGTCGGTTCTGGTGCGGTCGGGTGAATTTATTTTTATATGGCAGAATTTAGTTTCCGTAGTGCAGAAAGTGGTTGTCCTCGGGGGTAATTTTTTAAACAGTGTTGACAGTGAGTGCCTCATGCCAATATTGTTGCACAACCTATAGTATTGGTATAGAAGTATATGAATATTGATAGGGTGGATTTTTTTTTTCGGAATTTATGAAACAATTGTGTTTTTTTTGTTATTTATCTTGAAATTTACATGATAAATTCACTTCAGAAAGTTCACAGTTGGATTTTATCTTGATTAGTTGATGAGTTTGGTAGGGATTTTTTTTACAAAGCATCATTAGTACAAAATGATATTTTTAACCGACTCAGAAATAATGGTTCTATATTTGGTTGTAATTTTTTTATATTTATTACTTCATCACTTCCGGCATTGGTAAATGGATTTGAAGATTTTTTTTAATTTTTTGAATAGTGTACTTCCAGATTGGTCCCATATTCCTTTTTCTAATCATGGAGTTCGGTCCTTATAGTATTTTTAATTTTTTTTTAGTGGTGCTGAAGTAAAAAAGAAAATTTTTTTCTCTTGGTTATAACTATGACAACAATATTGGTAGGCATGCGGTTAGGACACCCTTTAGACGTTTGGCTGGGAGATGCTTTTGGCTTGCTGCTGGGGAAGGCTTTTGTCTTATATATACTCATTTATGTTGATTTATAGGTGTATCTTAGTTATCACTATTTCAACATGGATGAAGTGTATGCAACAGATATGACAGTTAGTTTATTACAAAAGAAATATTTTATTAATGCAGGGTTTTCACAATACAATCTATTTAATGACCAGTGAAATTATTTAATTTGACATTCCTTGAGAAAAATATTATAATAATTTTGAATGTGCTCCCAATTAATGAATATAAATATTTGAGCATTCCATGTTTTGTTTTGTCGTCATGTAGGAGTAAACTTCATAATATGAGATATAGTAATTTAAACATAAATTACATAATGCAATTCAATTCACTGGTTAGTGTAATTAATTAGTTTAACTAAATAATGTGCAATATTTCATTAAAATTTCTTTTAGATTGTTACTGTTGGGAGTTTATATATGAATAAAAAAAAAATTCATTGTTGAGTAGGTGTGTGTAGTGGGAGCTTCAGCTTATAATATTTTCTTTGCTATGACAGGGTTTGAACAACCAGGCAGAATTAGTTTGATTAATCTAGTCAACCAATTTTACAGGGACGTTTGTTTGTTTTTTTTGAGATGATGTTATTGGGTATTTGGTAGTTTGCTATTTTTTTTGATGGTGCATAACTAAAATGTACATTTTATTCCATGTGTCCATTCAGTACATTCCATTTTATTATCGTCATATAGGCGATTGTATTTTTTCAGCGACCAGGTTTTCAACAGGATTTTCTTCGACGGGGTTTATATATATTTTTTTCTTTTAATTGAGTCATCTTAGAGATGAAGCAATTTTTTTTAGGGGACGTTAGGAAAACGTTTCTTATTTTTCTTTTTGGTTCCTTGAGAGACTAACCTAGCTTGAGTTGTCATTTGGTAGGCTGGTGTTTATAGGGTTGTCTACTTTGTTTCAAAGACAATTCTTTCTTTTATGTTTTTACCTGTCTATCGGCAACTCCTAGGACTCATTGATCCATAGGGGTATTAGTGGTGCCCTTTTCATCACTTTGTGCGGGTGGTTTATATTCAACAAACCAATTACCCGGACGTGTAGGGAATAATTTTGAGATGGAGAAGATTTGTCCTGGTCGTTGGAATTATTAGGAATGTATTACTGTATGGATTAAGCAAACCAAATACCCGGACGTGTAGAGATTAATTATGGTTAGGAAAAGATTGGTCCTGGTTGTTGGAATATTTTAGGAATGATCACTGGAAGAATTAGGCAAACAAGTCAGTACAAAGGACTTGCACTGACTTGATTTTTTTATATTTTGAGTTTAAATTATTTTAGGTGGAGGGAAGCTTACCATCAGGTGGATTTGGTAGACTGAGCGAGGAAAGTTAAAAGACATGAATATTTATTATTTATATGTTCAGTATATATTAAAATACCAATATTTATTTATTTACATTGAAAAATATTTTATTTATTTTAATTGTCATGATTGCAATAGTACAAGCGGTGCAGGCTACTTATAAAATAAAGCCATAAGCCTTAGTATACGGACTTTAACCTTTTTCATGAATAACTTTAACTCAAGCGAGTGAGTCCTTGTAATTTGTAAACAATGACTCAGGTTATTCCTTCATACTTAATGTGCATCTATATCAGAGCGGTGTCATAACTCATTAAATAAGCCTTAATATTTAGGATACTAGATGAACATTAACTACATTTACAACTTTTTTGGGGTTTTCACTCCTAACTTATTGGTTAATAAGGGGAAGCTTTTAGACTACGAGTTATCTCTAAAATTGAATAGAGTAACTCAATACATCTTAAGTGGGTAAATTATCTAATAAGGAGTTAACATATTTTATAATTTATTCCCATATATACAAACTTATTTATGTCATTTTAATATTTATGGATGCAGGTATGCTGGTGATTAGAGGTAAGAATGATAGAGAGACAGTGTGATTGATTGATTTGATTAAGAGAAAGTATGAAAAGGAAGTTTGTAGTTGTTGTGGATTGGGTAGCGAGTCAGTGTATACTATTTTTTTCTTCAGGGGTCTATATGGATAGTCTTGGGGGGTTCTAATTATTTTCATCCGTGTTCCTATATTTCCTATATTTTCTCCTTATTTCTACTTTATCTTACAGCTCACTATAAATACTTTAATTTTATTTTCCTGATTTCTCTAACCATGACACAGACCATTTATAATAGGAGTATGAATTTGGTTCGAGATTATATTATAGTATTATAAAGTATTTATTTCAGACAACAATAGCCCAGTTAATTAATTTATTTATATTCATCCCATGTCATATATCATATCCGACCTATCTTTCTACCAAATCGTCGCATAGTTTTAGTTTTTTTATAATATTCGTAAAGGCAGAGTATTGTTCATTGGTTTTTTCGTTTCATGGATGGCAGTATTGTTTCAGAAGTATACTGCTGGGGACAGCAGGAAATTTGCGGGAGCAAATTTTTCCTGGCTTGGGGGATATTGTAACGCGTGAATTTTTAATTGTGGCACTAATTTCAGGCTTAAATACAGATTACATTGTTTTGGGAATGTGTAAACATTTCTTGTTTACGAAGAGAGATGTTGACTTTTCGTTTGACAGTCTGCTGTTCCGACAGCTGATCTAATTTTGGCTTTTGCAGGATTGCGGACCCTGGAAGCCCGTACTTGTTGATAGTCGGCTCGAAACTTTTGTTTCTCATTCGTAGATTTAGATATTCGTTAATCATTTTTTTTTAAGGGATATTGGAGTTGCTGAGAGGAATTGACGCGCGAGTTGGATTTTCCCTTGAAAGGAAACCATTTGGGAGATTTTCGTTTACGAATGGAATAATCTAGCCTATTGTTCTAATCTTAATTTTAAAGTAGTTTTGATTTTTCTACTCGTGTTTGTTAGCTGTCGTACTTTGTGACGGAAGGCAAGAAGCCTGGAGAGTTCCATTCGTGAATGGAGTGCGTGATTCGGCTTCCGAATTCAAGTTGTGATGGTCGCTTCTGTTAGTTTCAGTAATATGTGATTTGTTGAAGGTGGTTGCCAAGTTTACGAAAAGACGCGTTGGCGTTGACACTAGACTAACGTATTGTCGGTGGCGGAAGCGTGCAATAGATTTATTGAAATTCTAAAAAAAATAATTTTGTTATTGTTAAAAGGAGGTATCTTTAATGTTCTGGAAGATTCCATATACATTGTGGAGTGGGGATTGGTGGCAATGACAAAACGGGTCCGCGCGCTCGGGGCGGCCTTTTTCTGCCGTTGAGAGCACCCTAGTAGAAGTCACCAGACCCGCTGAACGTCGGCAGGACACGTCGAAGACTGTGATTCCGGGCACCCGAATTGGACGTCAGCCCGAAGCGCCTGACGAATCAGCCCGCCCGGGACGGTCCACATAACCTCGTTCGATAGAACCGTGGACTACGTCACTCCGGGTTCGACGTGCATATCCTGTCGCGTTCCCCTTGACGGTGCTCCTCGCGCAACCTGCAGCGCGGGCATCAACGCGCTTTCTGCGGCGCCATTCGGCCGCGCTATTCCCCAGGCCGTGGATCGAACCTCCAGTCGGGAGGTTTTTTAATATACCCTCTTCTTCTTCACTCCGGTCGTGAGACTGCCTGCGCAGTGGTGACGTGGCACGCAGCCCGAGCCACTCCGACACTCGGGTCAGCTTGATACAGCGGCCTCAAGACCGTATCGCTTGAGTACAGCTAAGTGGTGTTACCGATCGAGCAATTTATGTGGACTTTTGCCGTAATAGTGAATTTCTGTACCAAACCATTTATATTATGATCGCAATAAGAACGTAGGCCTTCTGACTCATCGCCCTGAGAAACTAAATTGTAACTTGCTCTGCCGCTGCTTTTAATTACTGTATTTTTGACCTGGCATAAACAGGTCTGGCGCCCATTAGATATTTTGTTAACTGAAAATTGTAAAATTAGCTTTTAATATATATGAAATGTGAATTTGTATGTGGGAGACAATGGAGAGGTTTTGAACCACCGGAATAAACTCTGTCTGGCGATTTGTAACTTTCATTTACCTCCCACCCTCAGATTTGTGTACTAAACTTATACTGAGAGAGCGCTTACCATAAGCGGGTCTCTTACCTTACTGTTACTTATACTTCCAATTTCAGGTTTCAGTACTATTACTTTACTTACTCTCTCTCTACCTTTATTTTCATTCTACTCTTCCACCTACTTACTTTTCTTTCCAACCAACTTACAATTTTAAAACATTACAGAATAAAGTATAAGTAACAGTAAGGTAAGTCGTAACCAACTTCAAATTAAAAAACATTACAGTGGCCCCACGTTGGGCGCCACTGTAATGTTTTTTAATTTGAAGTTGGTTTAGAAAGGAAAGTATGTAGATAAATTGAAGAGTAGAATGAAAATAAAGGTAGAGAGAGAGTAAGTAAAGTAATAGTACTGAAACCTGAAATTGGAAGTATAAGTAACAGTAAGGTAAGAGACCCGCTTATGGTAAGCGCTCTCTCAGTATAAGTTTAGTACACAAATCTGAGGGTGGGAGGTAAATGAAAGTTACAAATCGCCAGACAGAGTTTATTCCTGTGGTTCAAAGCCTCTCCATTGTCTCCCACATACAAATTCACATTTCATATATATTAAAAGCTAATTTTACAATTTTCAGTTAACAAAATATCTAATGGGCGCCAGACCTGTTTATGCCAGGTCAAAAATACAGTAATAAAAAGCCGCGGCAGAGCAAGTTACCATTTAGTTTCTCAGGGCGATGAGTCAGAAAGCCTACATTCTTATTGCGATCATAATATAAATGGTTTGGTACAGAAATTCACTATTACGGCAAAAGTCCACATAAATTGCTCGATCGGTAACACCACTTAGCTGTACTCAAGCGATACGGTCTTGAGGCCGCTGTATCAAGCTGACCCGAGTGTCGGAGTGGCTCGGGCTGCGTGCCACGTCACCACTGCGCAGTCAGTCTCACGACCGGAGTGAAGAAGAAGAGGGTATATTAAAAAACCTCCCGACTGGAGGTTCGATCCACGGCCTGGGGAATAGCGCGGCCGAATGGCGCCGCAGAAAGCGCGTTGATGCCCGCGCTGCAGGTTGCGCGAGGAGCACCGTCAAGGGGAACGCGACAGGATATGCACGTCGAACCCGGAGTGACGTAGTCCACGGTTCTATCGAACGAGGTTATGTGGACCGTCCCGGGCGGGCTGATTCGTCAGGCGCTTCGGGCTGACGTCCAATTCGGGTGCCCGGAATCACAGTCTTCGACGTGTCCTGCCGACGTTCAGCGGGTCTGGTGACTTCTACTAGGGTGCTCTCAACGGCAGAAAAAGGCCGCCCCGAGCGCGCGGACCCGTTTTGTCATTGCCACCAATCCCCGCTCCACAATGTATATGGAATCTTCCAGAACATTAAAGATACCTCCTTTTAACAATAACAAAATTATTTTTTTTAGAATTTCAATAAATCTATTGCACGCTTCCGCCACCGACAATACGTTAGTCTAGTGTCAACGCCAACGCGTCTTTTCGTAAACTTGGCAACCACCTTCAACAAATCACATATTACTGAAACTAACAGAAGCGACCATCACAACTTGAATTCGGAAGCCGAATCACGCACTCCATTCACGAATGGAACTCTCCAGGCTTCTTGCCTTCCGTCACAAAGCACGACAGCTAACAAACACGAGTAGAAAAATCAAAACTACTTTAAAATTAAGATTAGAACAATAGGCTAGATTATTCCATTCGTAAACGAAAATCTCCCAAATGGTTTCCTTTCAAGGGAAAATCCAACTCGCGCGTCAATTCCTCTCAGCAACTCCAATATCCCTTAAAAAAAATGATTAACGAATATCTAAATCTACGAATGAGAAACAAAACTTTCGAGCCGACTATCAACAAGTACGGGCTTCCAGGGTCCGCAATCCTGCAAAAGCCAAAATTAGATCAGCTGTCGGAACAGCAGACTGTCAAACGAAAAGTCAACATCTCTCTTCGTAAACAAGAAATGTTTACACATTTTCAAAACAATGTAATCTGTATTTAAGCCTGAAATTAGTGCCACAATTAAAAATTCACGCGTTACAATATCCCCCAAGCCAGGAAAAATTTGCTCCTGCAAATTTCCTGCTGTCCCCAGCAGTATACTCCTGAAACAATACTGCCATCCATGAAACGAAAAAACCAATGAACAATACTCTGCCTTTACGAATATTATAAAAAACTAAAACTATGCGACGATTTGGTAGAAAGATAGGTAGGTCGGATATGATATATGACATGGGATGAATATAAATAAACTAAGTAACTGGGCTATTGTTGTCTGAAATAAATACTTTATAATACTATAATATAATCTCGAACCAAATTCATACTCCTATCATACATGGTCTGTGTCATGGTTAGAGAAATCAGGAAAATAAAATTAAAGTATATAAAGTGAGCTGTAAGATAAAGTAGAAATAAGGAGAAAATATAGGAAATATAGGAACACGGATGAAAATAATTAGAACCCCCCAAGACTATCCATATAGACCCCTGAAGAAAAAAAATAGTATACACTGACTCGCTACCCAATCCACAACAACTACAAACTTCCTTTTCATACTTTCTCTTAATCAAATCAATCAATCACACTGTCTCTCTATCATTCTTACCTCTAATCACCAGCATACCTGCATCCATAAATATTAAAATGACATAAATAAGTTTGTATATATGGGAATAAATTATAAAATTTGTTAACTCCTTATTAGATAATTTACCCACTTAAGATGTATTGAGTTACTCTATTCAATTTTAGAGATAACTCGTAGTCTAAAAGCTTCCCCTTATTAACCAATAAGTTATGAGTGAAAACCCCAAAAAGTTGTAAATGTAGTTAATGTTCATCTAGTATCCTAAATATTAAGGCTTATTTAATGAGTTATGACACCGCTCTGATATAGATGCACATTAAGTATGAAGGAATAACCTGAGTCATTGTTTACAAATTACAAGGACTCACTCGCTTGAGTTAAAGTTATTCATGAAAAAGGTTAAAGTCTGTATACTAAGGCTTATGGCTTTATTTTATAAGTAGCCTGCACCGCTTGTACTATTGCAATCATGACAATTAAAATAAATAAAATATTTTTCAATGTAAATAAATAAATATTGGTATTTTAATATATACTGAACATATAAATAATAAATATACATGTCTTTTAACTTTCCTCGCTCAGTCTACCAAATCCACCTGATGGTAAGCTTCCCTCCACCTAAAATAATTTAAACTCAAAATATAAAAAAATCAAGTCAGTGCAAGTCCTTTGTACTGACTTGTTTGCCTAATTCTTCCAGTGATCATTCCTAAAATATTCCAACAACCAGGACCAATCTTTTCCTAACCATAATTAATCTCTACACGTCCGGGTATTTGGTTTGCTTAATCCATACAGTAATACATTCCTAATAATTCCAACGACCAGGACAAATCTTCTCCATCTCAAAATTATTCCCTACACGTCCGGGTAATTGGTTTGTTGAATATAAACCACGCGCACAAAGTGATGAAAAGGGCACCACTAATACCCCTATGGATCAATGAGTCCTAGGAGTTGCCGATAGACAGGTAAAAACACAAAAGAAAGAATTGTCTTTGAAACAAAGTAGACAACCCTATAAACACCAGCCTACCCAATGACAACTCAAGCTAGGTTAGTCTCTCAAGGAACCAAAAAGAAAAATAAG
This sequence comes from Hypsopygia costalis, assembly GCA_937001555.2. Taxonomy (NCBI): domain Eukaryota; kingdom Metazoa; phylum Arthropoda; class Insecta; order Lepidoptera; family Pyralidae; genus Hypsopygia; species Hypsopygia costalis. Next base: position 20,155,755 of record OW443326.2, read on the forward strand.
AAACGTTTTCCTAACGTCCCCTAAAAATAATTGCTTCATCTCTAAGATGACTCAATTAAAAGAAAAAAAAATATATAAAGCCCCGTCGAAGAAAATCCTGTTGAAAACCTGGTCGCTGAAACAAATGGAAAGAATGCAATCGCCTATATGACGATAATAAAATGGAATGTACTGAATGGACACATGGAATAAAATGTACATTTTAGTTATGCACCATTAAAAAAAATAGCAAACTACCAAATACCCAATAACATCATCTCAAAAAAAACAAACAAATCTATCCGTCCCGGTAAAATTGGTTGACTAGATTAATCAAACTAATTCTGCCTGGTTGTTCAAACCCTGTCTTAGCAAAAAAATATTATAAGCGGAAGCACCCACTACACCTACATACTCAACTAAGAAATCTATTTATTTAATTTTTCAATTAACTATATCTCATAATATGAAAATTATTTCTTACATGAAGACAATACAAAACATGGAATGCTCAAATATTTATATTTATTCATTGTAAGCACATCCAAAGTTCTTAAAATATATTTTCTCGAGTAATGTCAAATTAAAAAAATATTACTGGTCATTAAAAAAATAATTAATAGTATTGTAAATAACCCTTCATTAAAAAAAAATATTTTTCCTGCAATAAATACTAACATATATTTTACATACGCTTCACTTATGTCAAAATAGTGACAACAAAGATCACCTATAAATCAACATAAATGAGTGTATGCAAGTGAAAAGCCTTCCCCAGCAGCAAGTCAAAAGCATCTCCCAGCCAAAAGTCAAAAGGGTGTCCTAACCGCATGCCTACCAATATTGTTGTCATAATTAAATCCAAAAAAAAATCTTTTTAAATTTAAGCACCACATAAAAATTTAAAAATACTATAAGAACCGAACTCCATGATATAAAAAAATATGGGACCAATCTGGAAGTACACTATTCAAAATAAAAAAAAATCTTCAAATCCGTTCACCAATGCCGGAAGTGATGAAGTAATAAATATAAAAAAAATTACAACCAAATTTAGAACCATTATTTCTGAGTCGGTTAAAAATTATCATTTTGTACTACTGATGCTTTGTAAAAAAAAATCCCTACCAAACTCATCAACTAATCAAGATAAAATCCAACTGTGAACTTTCTTAAGTGAATTTATCTTGTAAATTTCAAGATAAATAACAAAAAAACACAATTGTTTCATAATTTCCGAAAAAAAAATCCACCCTATCAATATTCATATACTTCTATACCAATACTATAGGTTGTGTAATAATATTGGCATGCGGCACTCACTGCCAACACTGTTTAAGAAATTACCCCCGAGGACAACCACTTCCTGAACTATGGAAACTAAATTCTGCCATATAAAAATAAATTCACCCGACCGCACCAGAACCGACTTTGTATTAATAATATGAAATATAAAGAGTGTATCGCGAGCCATTCTTCAAATATTAAAATTTAAGTTTAACTTTTATGTAAATAATAAAAAATTATGATCGCAACAAGTTACACTTGAGTCTCACAATAAATATGCCCTTGATAAACAGGTATTCAAGTATTTCAGAAAAAAAATATTTGATCGCTACAAATACACACAAATTTCAAAACAGATATGCCCTCAATAAATTAAATTCTAATAGATAAAGAGTTAAAATTTAAAAGTTAAAAAAACTTAAGCGTTAAACAAAAATATTTGTTCTCCCTGAGTACACTTGAATTTAAAAAAAATATACCCTCTCACTATAAAAAATTAAATTTCAGTTAAAATAGTATTTGCCGCAATAAGTTACACCTGAATTTCAAAATAAGTAAGCTAAAATAGTGGTACACTGTTACACTGCTACAATAAGTTACACTGTTATACTAAAACGCAGGTAGTTACACAGTATGAAAAAAAAATTTTCTAAAAAAATTCACAGTAAATGTTAAACACAGGTTAAACACAATAAATATTATGTTAAATCAATACAAAACCAATACACAATTGCATAAAATTAAGGTATGATCGCAATAAGATTTACCAGTTAAGCGCCACTGTAATGTTTTCAAATTTTAAGTAGGTTGAAAAGAAAAGTAAGTAGGTGGAAGAGTATAATAGCAAACTACCAAATACCCAATAACATCATCTCAAAAAAAACAAACAAACGTCCCTGTAAAATTGGTTGACTAGATTAATCAAACTAATTCTGCCTGGTTGTTCAAACCCTGTCATAACAAAGAAAATATTATAAGCTGAAGCTCCCACTACACACACCTACTCAACAATGAATTTTTTTTTTATTCATATATAAACTCCCAACAGTAACAATCTAAAAGAAATTTTAATGAAATATTGCACATTATTTAGTTAAACTAATTAATTACACTAACCAGTGAATTGAATTGCATTATGTAGGCTGGTGTTTATAGGGTTGTCTACTTTGTTTCAAAGACAATTCTTTCTTTTATGTTTTTACCTGTCTATCGGCAACTCCTAGGACTCATTGATCCATAGGGGTATTAGTGGTGCCTTTTTCATCACTTTGTGCGGGTGGTTTATATTCAACAAACCAATTACCCGGACGTGTAGGGAATAATTTTGATATGGAGAAGATTTGTCCTGGTCGTCGGAATTGTTAGGAATGTATTACTGTATGGATTAAGCAAACCAATACCCGGACGTGTAGAGATTAATTATGGTTAGGAAAAGATTGGTCCTGGTTGTTGGAATATTTTAGGAATGATCACTGGAAGAATTAGGCAAACAAGTCAGTACAAAGGACTTGCACTGACTTGATTTTTTTATATTTTGAGTTTAAATTATTTTAGGTGGAGGGAAGCTTACCATCAGGTGGATTTGGTAGACTGAGCGAGGAAAGTTAAAAGACATGTATATTTATTATTTATATGTTCAGTATATATTAAAATACCAATATTTATTTATTTACATTGAAAAATATTTTATTTATTTTAATTGTCATCATTGCAATAGTACAAGCGGTGCAGGCTACTTATAAAATAAAGCCATAAGCCTTAGTATACAGACTTTAACCTTTTTCATGAATAACTTTAACTCAAGCGAGTGAGTCCTTGTAATTTGTAAACAATGACTCAGGTTATTCCTTCATACTTAATGTGCATCTATATCAGAGCGGTGTCATAACTCATTAAATAAGCCTTAATATTTAGGATACTAGATGAACATTAACTACATTTACAACTTTTTGGGGTTTTCACTCATAACTTATTGGTTAATAAGGGGAAGCTTTTAGACTACGAGTTATCTCTAAAATTGAATAGAGTAACTCAATACATCTTAAGTGGGTAAATTATCTAATAAGGAGTTAACAAATTTTATAATTTATTCCCATATATACAAACTTATTTATGTCATTTTAATATTTATGGATGCAGGTATGCTGGTGATTAGAGGTAAGAATGATAGAGAGACAGTGTGATTGATTGATTTGATTAAGAGAAAGTATGAAAAAGAAGTTTGTAGTTGTTGTGGATTGGGTAGCGAGTCAGTGTATACTATTTTTTTTCTTCAGGGGTCTATATGGATAGTCTTGGGGGGTTCTAATTATTTTCATCCGTGTTCCTATATTTCCTATATTTTCTCCTTATTTCTACTTTATCTTATAGCTCACTTTAAACACTTTAATTTTATTTTCCTGATTTCTCTAACCATGACACAGACCATGTATGATAGGAGTATGAATTTGGTTCGAGATTATATTATAGTATTATAAAGTATTTATTTCAGACAACAAAAGCCCAGTTAATTAGTCTATTTATATTCATCCCATGTCATATATCATATCCGACCTACCTATCTTTCTACCAAATCGTCGCATAGTTTTAGTTTTTTATAATATTCGTAAAGGCAGAGTATTGTTCATTGGTTTTTTCGTTTCATGGATGGCAGTATTGTTTTAGGAGTATACTGCTGGGGACAGCAGGAAATTTGCGGGAGCAAATTTTTCCTGGCTTGGGGGATATTGTAACGCGTGAATTTTTTATTGTGGCACTAATTTCAGGCTTAAATACATATTACATTGTTTTGGGAATGTGTAAACATTTCTTGTTTACGAAGAGAGATGTTGACTTTTCGTTTGACAGTCTGCTGTTCCGACAGCTGATCTAATTTTGGCTTTTGCAGGATTGAGGACCCTGGAAGCCCGCACTTGTTGATAGTCGGCCCGAAGGTTTTGTTTCTCATTCGTAGATTTAGATATTCGTTAATCATTTTTTTTAAAGGGATATTGGAGTTGCTGAGAGGAATTGACGCGCGAGTTGGATTTTCCCTTGAAAGGAAACCATTTGGGAGATTTTCGTTTACGAATGGAATAATCTAGCCTATTGTTCTAATCTTAATTTTAAAGTAGTTTTGATTTTTCTACTCGTGTTTGTTAGCTGTCGTGCTTTGTGACGGAAGGCAAGAAGCCTGGAGAGTTCCATTCGTGAATGGAGTGCGTGATTCGGCTTCCGAATTCAAGTTGTGTTGGTCGCTTCTGTTAGTTTCAGTAATATGTGATTTGTTGAAGGTGGTTGCCAAGTTTACGAAAAGACGCGTTGGCGTTGACACTAGACTAACGTATTGTCGGTGGCGGAAGCGTGCAATAGATTTATTGAAATTCTAAAAAAAAAAAAAAAATAATTTTGATATTGTTAAAAGGAGGTATCTTTAATGTTCTGGAAGATTCCATATACATTGTGGAGTGGGGATTGGTGGCAATGACAAAACGGGTCCGCGCGCTCGGGGCGGCCTTTTTCTGCCGTTGAGAGCACCCTAGTAGAAGTCACCAGACCCGCTGAACGTCGGCAGGACACGTCGAAGACTGTGATTCCGGGCACCCGGTAAGCACGATTCGCAAGCGGTTGGGGCGTCGTCTTCTTGGTATAGTCGTGTTACCGAGGCGTTGTGTTGTTGCAGAATTGGACGTCAGCCCGAAGCGCCTGACGAATCAGCCCGCCCGGGACGGTCCACATAACCTCGTTCGATAGAACCGGTGAGTTGGTATCTGCGAATAGGCGTGGGGCGAGGAACCATTGGCCGTACTGTTAGTGAATTGTGAAAATGGTGAATTTCAGTGGACTACGTCACTCCGGGTTCGACGTGCATATCCTGTCGCGTTCCCCTTGACGGTGCTCCTCGCGCAACCTGCAGCGCGGGCATCAACGCGCTTTCTGCGGCGCCATTCGGCCGCGCTATTCCCCAGGCCGTGGATCGAACCTCCAGTCGGTATGTAAATTTTGTTAATTGCTTAGGGCAGTGTTAGATTAGGCGCACAAGTGATTCCCTGTGCTAATGGCGGACCTATTGTCCACAGGGAGGTTTTTTAATATACCCTCTTCTTCTTCACTCCGGTCGTGAGACTGCCTGCGCAGTGGTGACGTGGCACGCAGCCCGAGCCACTCCGACACTCGGGTCAGCTTGATACAGCGGCCTCAAGACCGTATCGCTTGAGTACAGCTAAGTGGTGTTACCGATCGAGCAATTTATGTGGACTTTTGCCGTAATAGTGAATTTCTGTACCAAACCATTTATATTATGATCGCAATAAGAACGTAGGCCTTCTGACTCATCGCCCTGAGAAACTAAATTGTAACTTGCTCTGCCGCTGCTTTTAATTACTGTATTTTTGACCTGGCATAAACAGGTCTGGCGCCCATTAGATATTTTGTTAACTGAAAATTGTAAAATTAGCTTTTAATATATATGAAATGTGAATTTGTATGTGGGAGACAATGGAGAGGTTTTGAACCACCGGAATAAACTCTGTCTGGCGATTTGTAACTTTCATTTACCTCCCACCCTCAGATTTGTGTACTAAACTTATACTGAGAGAGCGCTTACCATAAGCGGGTCTCTTACCTTACTGTTACTTATACTTCCAATTTCAGGTTTCAGTACTATTACTTTACTTACTCTCTCTCTACCTTTATTTTCATTCTACTCTTCCACCTACTTACTTTTCTTTCCAACCAACTTACAATTTTAAAACATTACACCCGTAGGTTCTTAATTTTGAATGAATAGTATAACCATTCACGATGTTATTACACACTATTAGAGATAGAGTAAACATGGTTTGGAAATCCGAAATTACGAACCTACATTTAATGACAACAGCCGGAATCAACGACTTAAAGCGCTCTCCGAAACAAAGAAGCTTGAGGTAAATAAACCTATCCGTAGACAGACTACGGTCCAAGTTGCTTAACCCGAGTATTCGATTAGATTGACACGTATAAAGATACCATCCAGCTGCTCCATGTATAAGTAATACAGTACAAATATTCCACTAAGAAATTTGCAATATGTCGGAAATTTCCATGGAGTGAAAACTAGGCTGGACTTGAAATTACAAGACACTTTGTAGTTCAAAACTTTATACATTACGTATGACATACTTGACAAACTGCCCAACAGCTGTTTGAGTGGGTGATAGTGCGAAGTTCGCCTCAACAACTTGTTGTTAGTAGTCATTTCTGTCTTCTCGTAATTCGTATTTAAAACTCACAGGCCTTACTCTTCTACAAGTTTCACTACAAAGTAGGTACCAATGTGGCCCTACCGCCTACGCTGAAGCTAATTCAGATCGAATACGTGTTATGATTCCAAAAATATGTCTTAAATTAAAGTTAATGATAAACACTCAGCTCATTCGGTAGAGCTACACGATTTCTATCAGGTATGCTAAACACAATCTCCAATAATCGAGGCTAAAGCTCGTTGCAGTCAAAAAATCCAAAAGGAATCGGTTTCGCCCCTAGTGAAACGAGAAAAGAAGACGACAGGTCTCCACCAGAAAAGTTATCTATAAAATATTTAAGTAATACCTAATTTATTTAAACTGAACTACATACCTGTTAATAAATAAATAAATATTGTCAGACAAATTACACAGCGACATTTAGCCCCAAAGTAAGCGAAGCTTGTGCTAAGGGTGCTAGACAACTGATAAACTTACGTAAATACATTTTTTTTTTGTAAATACATACTTATGATACATAGAAAACACCCAGATCAAGACAAACAGACATGTTCATGCACACAAATGTTTGTCCTATGTGGGAATCGAACCCACGAGCGTTGGTGTCGAAGCCGCGTCATTGACCGCTACGCCACCGAGCTCGTCGCCTCGTCTATAGTATTAAATGTCTTGGCGAAATATTCATGTGTTAGCAAGAAATTGAAGGTACAGTTTAGGGGTGTAAGTGGTTCATCAACACCTTTGAACCAAAGCCAACTTCACCTGCACGCGGTGCACCCTGCTGACTGACAAACGAAGCTCTGGCGAAAAGAGAGGTAGGGAGCATAATTGTAAGCTACCCAACTGGGGAATGTACCTCCAACTTACAGAATACCGCAGCCAAATAACAATTCCCTTGAGGGTTGTTGTGTTCCTGCGAGTGAGTGAGGTCACCAGAAAGGAAGGAGATGCTGCGTTGGCAGCGGGGGTGGCGGCACGCGAGCGATATTTTATGTTGCGAGCGTTAATATGGCTACGGCAGCCGCTTCACATCAGGCGGGCCGTATGCTTGTCTGCCACCTGACGTAGTATAAAAAAAAATAAAAAAAAGAACAAACACATGTGTGAAGGGTATACGGGCACATTTTTTGACGTGAATATATTTTTAAAATTGCTTCCATAGGGAGGCAATTCAAAGAAACGAATGATAACAAAATTGGGGGTTACAGTTTAGTGTTGCAGTTTAGTATCACCTCCATCCAAAATTCAATTACACCACTGAATAGATGAAGGATCAAAGAATTTATAACGCTTAGTAAGGACTAAGGAACATCGCGTGCGGGGAGGGGGAAGCGCTGCCATTTTGAGATAATTTTAGTGCATATAACGTAATCACGTAATCAACCACGGCCGTGTCCATGCCACCGCCACGCCCCATTTTTATTTTATGTTTATATACTGTTTTTTATATAAGGAACTGATATTAGTATATATTGTGAATATTGATCTAAGCACAAAATTGAATGTTAAACCGGGGCTTTAGAAATCTGAGAACAACAATGTCTTGATGTTTATTGGTCTCCGTTTTCTATTAAGTGTAGAATTTATCAAGCCCCTGTGGGCTTGGGAAAACAAATGTTTAATAACAGCCTTAATATAAGATGTAAGAAATAATGTGTAATTGGAAAATGTGGAAAAGCCAACAAAATTCTTCAAGTAATTTGTTCAGATAATTATTAAGGCGCTTGCCGAGTAGCTTTATTTTATGAATAATTACTTTTATTTTTTCAGCATACAAGAATATCTTCGTCGTGTTTATTTAGGATGTCGGTATTATTTTTTAAGGGTAGAAAGTCTCATTACTACATAAAGTCAAATGGCGTTACTGGATATATGCAAACAAAATGTTGAAAACTTTGGACGGACTGTTATATTAAAATTAATTTATCAATTTGCGCTGAAAATTGTATGAGTTCAGTGGTCGAATGGCCACTTTGACTCCGAGGTCGCGGGATCGATCCCCGCACAAGACAAATATTTGTGTGCATGAACATGTCTGTCAGTCTGGGTGTTTTATACGTATTATATGTATGTATTTACAAAAAAAAAGTATTTAAGTATAATATAAGTTATCTAGTACCCATAGTACAAGCTTTGCTTAGTTTGGAACTAGATAGCCGTGTGTGATTTGTCTAGGAATATTCATTTATTAATCAAATTTTAACTATTACCTGTACTATTACTACCCATAAAAATTATTTTAGTGTTGATAGCAAACTGAGCGTAATTTTTGCCTTGGTAGCTGAGGTAGTCCTACTGAGCGTAGGAATTTCTGATATCATCCTAAATGCTAAGATATTTTTTTTTTGTTCAAAATGGCGTCACTTACGCAGCAACAAGGACTTTAATCAAAATAATCAATTTACTATGTTGTCAAGGCGGAGGATCGTATTTGGTGGAAAGCATTGGGGAAGGCTTATATCCAGCAGTTGTTAGATACAGGCTGATGATGATGATGTCTCATATGAGTTTTAATAATATTATCTATCTTTAGTGGTCATTAAATTGACTGAAACTTCTAGAAATTATTGGTATATTTATTGATATATATTAAACACAATTGTCTAGTAAAAAAGCTACTAGTTACTAACTGTGAGACTGTAAGTGTGACTATTCTTCGATATATATTGATAATTATCCGACCATATTAAAGTGTTCCATTTTATGAGGGTTCCTAATACTATTTACCTTGGTGGAGGGACAATTTACGTTTATTAGACACGCTTATCTAATAGTTTACTCGTTACTCGTAACCTATTTAATTCAGCCAAGTGTTCGGCTGTTGTTTCGTATGAAACTATCGTGAAGCAAATTCGAACCTCAGAAATGGAATACCTTTATTGATGCACGTGAATATTTTTTACAATGACAAAATATTTGGTATCCTTAAAAGAATCTTGATTTACTGATTGAATACAAAAAAAAACTGATTAACAAATTTATATTTCTTTATTTATAACCCGAAATTTTAACACCACTCGGTAATGATATTAAGTTATGTATTATTTATTTTCATATTATGTGTGTTTAGTCTAACTTTTGCAAGTGAAGACCTGATATTGGCTCTCTGTTGTTTATAAGTTTTTATTGTATTAAGATTTAAACAGTTTTTTAGTTAGTACGTAATAAATATATATCTAAATAAAAAAGTAATTACGACCGCTGCTTTTGCAAATGTAATTCTTATATCTTTATTATAAAAAAAAATGTTTTTTTAGTTGCATTTAAAGATCTGCGTGCGTACTCTTCATATTAATCATTGATATGCGCTGCGCTCTTAGTAAACATTGATGTAAGACGTGCCAAAATTGTTCTTGTATAGGCCACCACAGCACTAACTCTGCACTAACTTCGACAGGCATTGCCCACATTACTAAATGATTACAATGCCCAATTTCTACGTTTCTTGCTACGGCGAATGAACAGCAAATTAAGAAATAGGTTAACATTATAGTGATTAATACTTCAAACGGGTGTCTAACTTTCGCTGACACCTTTCAGTACGATAACGTTCGTAAACATTATTATTATAATACTACAATATAAAGTACAAACGATTGAATTGGCTGTTCCATGCAACACGTAAAAACTAGAGAACCTCACAGGTTCCCGCCTAGTATAACTCGTTTAAGCACCAAAACTGTTGGATTTGGTGATTAAATTCAATTCAAAATTATCGAATTCTCTTATAAAAATAAAACGGGTTGCACGCCGGGAGTGCCGGCAGAAATAAAAACTTGAACATTAACGTTGTGCATTTTTGAATATTTTTTGAATTTATCAGTATAAATATAAAACTACTATCATTTATGTGGTAAAATACATTTATTGCGCTATCGTACACAAACATGACAATTTTTATTACGTTAAAAATAAACAGCAGGAGCAGGCATACATTTTCGCCACGCGGTAGAAAGAGAGGGGGACATTACTTCCTCTCCTACGCCGCGCGGCGGTCTACTCTTACTCCGTCTTACGAATTTTCGATCAGGTCACGTGTCCTGACGCGAGTTGAACATTTTTTACCCATCCCAAAAAGTGCACAACGCCGTTAAAGAAGTTTTCACTTCAAAATCCGGTAATAGCATGAGTTCTACTTACTTGAGTTTTTAATTGTTATCTTGTTACCTTAAATCAAATATTAATCGCATTGGTTACACCTACTGAATCAATATAGGTAGTTTTTAGTTTAACTGGGGAAGTTACTATTATACAATTTGCTACCCGAACCGTTGCTACCATGACTAAAAAAATAACCAATCAGACTACAGTCATAACTAATGGCAAATAAAATTTATTCGCCATATAACACGCAGATGGAAATCTAAAATGTTGATTTTACGCCATAATGTCGCCTACAAAGCACCATAAAGACAAACATACCTCGGTTAACGATTCTAGCGTTTCTCAATACAGCTCACTTCCGCGTAGAATATATTGCAGACGTTTATGTCGACCAATTTACATTTTCAATAAACAGCTTAGAATTATTTGAATGGAGCCTAATGTCGCGTGCCTGCCTACAGTGGACCAATAAAATAGCTTACCACCCTTTGATTGACATTCCTTTGTTAGTTTAAAGTTAAGGTCTATTTTCTCTCTCAAAAGTAATAGAACATCAACTTGAACGATGGAAAAAAATAACTGATAGTTTAAGCTCACTATAAACGATTTTGACAATTAAAGAAATGATGACATATTGGCTTGATTCGATTGGCTGTCATGTTGGTACCGCTGTGGTGTAATGTTGCCAGTACCTACATTGACTTTATTACGCTTCAGTAGGCAAACGATTGCTTCTAAGATATACTGTATGTTATTATTATTTAGTCTTTTTTTGTATATAGGTATCATTTAATTATCTTGTATTGGCATCGGTGTTGTCACTTTTGGCCTGCAGTGGAAAACAGGGCTGAGTTCACACTGTGATCTCAGCAATGATACCTGAGGGTGGGCCAAAATTTCAACATCACATATATTATTATATTATATAATGTTGTATTTGTGTACCTTTACTTTGTTGTGTGATGTTGTAATAAATATATTTCTATTTTCTATTTTCTAATATTCTATCATAGATTTGTAATTTAACAACATTTGCTATTGCTAGGAACTTTTGTCAAAACTGGCACGATCAGTTGTGCACGCAATTTAAGCAATCGCGATTTGAGCCTTTCGGTACATGGGATTGATAATCTCGAGTTCTGTGTTAAGAACAGAATTTATGATCAGATTGTGATTGGCAGATCACATAGCAGAATCGATCTGGACTGAGCGAAAGGCTATTACGGATTGAAAATGCAACATTAGACAGCCTCCCTAGATGTAAAAATTGCACAAACAACCAATTCCGACAAAATTATGCTAATACCGTTATTAATTATTTAAATAACGCCCCAAAATTGATCACTGTACAAATCTAAAGATAAGGAGCTGATCGGATTTTATGCTGATAAGAAGGGGATGTTTCTGCTACAAATGACGATCCCAATGCTCGCAGTGCTGCAATACACGAAGGCATTAAATAATAAATAAATAAATATTTCTGGACAATTTACACAGCGCCATCTAGTCCCAAATTAAGCGTAAAACTTGTACTATGGGTACTAAGATAACTGATATTATACTTAAATACTTTTTTTTTTTGTAAATACATACATATAATACATAGAAAACACCCAGACCAAGACAAACAGACATGTTCATGCACACAAATATTTGTCTTGTGCGGGAATCGAACCCGTGACCTCAGAGTCAAGTTAAAGTGGCCATTGCTAACCATTCCATTTTTATTTTAGGTAAGTGTTTCTGTAACACCAGCTAACCACATACACAGCACCGGGAGACTAGAGTCTCCAGCCTAAGTAAAGTTCTATTTGCTAGATACAACACAAGGAATATTATTAGTAAAACATCTATATTTGATATAGCTACAACACTTAGTATTATAAAGAGGAAGAATGTAAATCGATGTAGGAAGTACTCAACTTAAAACATGTCTACTGCTAGAAATACAATTAAGAATAAAAAATATATATATTTATTACAAGTTTATAAAAAAGAACTAAAAGGTTTAATTACTGTGAGTCAGACATCAAGTAGATTCATATGATACTCAAAGCTTTTGGATTTGGTTATCAAATCTCCTATATATAAAACCTCTATAGGGTAAATTATAAATCGTCATTATGTGGCGGCCGCCATATTTAATAAAAAAAATGGCGGAATTTAATAGGCCCCTAGAAAGAGGGTTAAATTTAACTTCCCAAAATTTGATTACAGACACCGCGATGAAACTAAATGGAAGCTTGTAATATCAGCCGCTTAATAAAATATTTTTTAATTTTATTCCACTTCCATTAAACAACGATCAAAAGACAATATTCATTTCAATTATGATACGTTTGTAAAATCTGGTTGTACGAATTGAAATGAAGGGATTTGTAAACTTGGAAATTGGATGCCACCTGTTTGAGTAAAACGTACCTATCAAGGATCGGCAAGATTGAGTGGAAACCGGTTTTGAAACGAAAATTAATTTGAAAAATATTTCCAGCCGTCAGCCATTTCGGATAATGATGGAATTGGAGCCTTTTGAAGGAAATTGTCATTGACGAAGTACGTAATTACCATGCAGCCTTTATACATCCAAACGCTGATGACTTTATACTGAAAAGCTCTTAATCCGCAGTCGATCATTTATAACGCCTTTCATCCTTCGTCACGAACTTTTATGAATTCCCGTTTGCAAAATTTTCTGACAGTTGTATTGGTCGGATACGAAATTCAACAAGATCTTTTTCGGAACACATTTCAAAAACAAATCTATATATAAACATGAATCCCTATTTCCCTAGATAACGGCATCACGCGTGAACGGCTGGATCGATTTCTATAATTCTTTTTTTGTCAGGTGAAGGTTCTTATAAAACGGAGGTTACGCGGAAAATTAGAAAATTTAGAAAACTGAACGACCATATTAACTTTTCTAATGTAACTTTATGCCGTTTGACAGAACTCTCAGTCATTTGACAGGTTGCTCTAAACCAATTCGAATTCTATATTAATTGTGAAGAAGAGAGGACACCTTCAGTTGGCTCAGCTAGTAGACAATATTAATGAAGTGATCAAAAATTTATGCAACACGCTGGTATGATAATCCATTAAATGGAACAGGTGCGTTTCTTGCGAAGTATTAAAATCACGTCAGCAGTTGATGAAATAAATTTATGTTGTAATAAATCACATTAATTGGAGTGGACATAAATTCGAATATCAAATGATAAATTGCATAATTAAATTAGGTAAATAACAAATGAACTAATCATGAAGCAAAATAGACTCACTGAAATTTTAATTGACATTTGTTTGTGATGCCACTCGAAATGGCTTAATTACATTCATTTTCACTTCCCCTCTCTTAAGTATTAAAAGAATGAGGCACGGAAAACTTACAATGGATCTTTTGTAAGTTTTCCATGTTTTAAAAAATATTGAGAAATATTATGAATATGTTTTTTTATTTTAATTCAACCTGTATTTTATGTATACTCAACCAATCTTACGCTACGAAAACAGCAGGTCGTCAATTACGCAAAATCATTCTCCGGAATGTATACGACATCCCCCTTCAAAAAGTTATGTAATTTACCGGTAGCGCAGAGTGGGGATATTGCGGACACTTAAGGGATTCTTTCAACATAATTTTAAGTTTTCAGTCTAATCAGTTTCTCTGTGTTGGTTCTAAATACTTCACCTAAAATAAAAAAAATTGGACTAATAAACAGTTAATATTTTTATAATTAAAAAATAAAGATTATGCTTTCCGGATTTACCCGGGTTGTTGGGCAAAAACGGAATGGCTGTGTGTGTTAAAACAAGTGTGGCGCCTACAGTAGCATTGCTGTAAAGATTAAATTTCCGAACCTGCGGATAGTTGCGGGGAGTAATGAGGACTTATATAGAACCGTGGTAGAAAAGCACAAGGTATGTTTCTTCCCGTGACAGATAATTATATTGCCAAGTCTACGTCTCGAGCGTGGCACCTTAGAATATTGAACAAATAAAGATCATGACTTCTAAAAATGCGAGACAAGGTCTCCTTCATGACTGCAGACCAAGTGTGCTCAATCGTGTCGTTGCGCGTGTCCGTCTAATCAAACACGCCGACCGTACCCTGTCCATGGATGGGTTTATTTATATATTTCGAGCTCCTCCGTGCTTCGGAGGGCACGACAAGCCGTCGGTTCCGAATGTTGTCAGTAGATAACAGTCGTTAAGCCAAGTCAGTGGCTTTTAAGCGGCTTGAAAACACTGGGCACCGCCAACCCGCAGTTGAGCAGCGTGGTGGATTAGGCTCTAAACCACTTGGATTGAGGGGAGGCCCGTATCCCAGCAGTGAATGAATAAAGGTTGACGACAGATAAAAGACACTGAGTTTGTAATATTATCAAAATGTGTAATAATTTTAGGAATACAGTTTAAAAATTACTGTAGTACAATTAATGCGTACTACATTAATTGTACATTATTGTAGTAAAAAATATTGTAGTACAAAACCCTTGAGGATTGTTGTATTCCTGCGAGTATTGAGATCACCAGATGGAAAGAAAGGAAGGAGTATAGGTTGGCAACGGATCGGCGACCCCTTGGCGCTCCTGATCTCCATGGGCGGTGGTGATTGCTTTCCATCGGGTGACCCACATGCTCGTTTGCCCTCTTCTCATATAAAAAAATAGGTGGTGCTTCAATGGTAGATGAAATGTTGTTCTGTATTGAATCCGTCGCTAATTCATCGTCGAATTGTCTACTACAGTACTATTTAAAGCAAGTTAGATAGATACTTAAAAAATAGATAGACACTTAAATCATTATTTTTTACGTGTTAGGAATTAATTTCGTTAGTTTCAAACATGATGTGCTCGGTCATGATTAGAATAGAGTAAACCCATAATGCTGCCAATGTACAAGACTAAACGAACGTCCTAATGGCCGTCAACATATTTAAAGGTTTATAAATAATTTATAAGCGGACGAAACGGTAGTGATTAATACGGCGATGTTCAAAGCGCCGGGCAATATGAGCTTGTCCTAAAAGGGCCACGTGCCCTATCGGCGTATTACCAGCGGTAGTCACGCTTCGCATCACATTATATAATGCCAACGAGTCAGGAAACGATTCTCGTGTTAAGGGTTTTATACAAATCCTATCTAAAGCAATGTGGACTCAAAATATATGATAGGGACATCTATTTCGAAATAGGTACTTTTGAAAACCTAAATTCTGTGACTTTGTCAGTTTTGTATTGTTCTTTTATTAGTGCGTAAGATCGTTCTCCTTTATTGCCTTTTAGATTAATTTTCCATTTTCTTTAGAAGTGTATTCTAGAGAAAATGGGAATTTTAATACTAAAAGTATTTCACTTACAGTCCAATCGGTCATTAATAATATAGAAAGACTAGCTTCTAACCGCGGCTACGCATACGCTACGTGAACACAGCACATGGATAAAATCCATGTGCTGTGGATAAAATCCTTGTGCTGTGTTCACGTGCACACAGGGAACCACAGCACATTAATAAAATCCATGTTTCATTAGCATCCAGTTTCTGTGTAGAACCACAGCACATCCAAAAACACATCCATAAAATCCAAATCCATGTGTCATTGCTGTGGTTCCCTGTGTGCGCACATGGATAAAATCCAAGCATCATAAGTGTTATTCCACACCATATTCTTTCGTCGTCAACTTCGTACTCCTCGCTGCTCAACTGCGGTTTGGAGGAGGCCAGTGTATTCAATTCACTGACGTCGATTAACGACTATCATCTAATTGGCAACTTGACACTTGAACTTGAAACTGGACAGCTTGACGTGCCCTTCGAAGCACGATCTTCTATATGTATGCCATGTTCTATATGAAGGTACTCCAAATTACATCCAAATATGTTCAGACTTTTACCCGTGATAGAGTAACAAACATCCACACATACAGACATCCTCACAAATTTTCGCATTTATAATAATACTAGCTGTCACCCGCGGCTTCGCCCGCGTGGTCCAGGGGAGCTGCCATTGATTTGTGTATATTTTTTTCTTGCTTGCTGCTGTATTCGGTGAGGTGGAGGTACTTTCTCAGTAGGCCAGTTTACAAATACGCTGTACCCTACCACTTTCGCCTTTTTCGCTACACGGCAGTGTACACCACGTGCAACTGAGCTGGCTTTGGCTCTAAAAAAAAAATTGTTTGCTTGGTTGTTTAAAAAAAATCATGTTAGCAATTAGGCTCCATTCGACGTGAAAGAAGGACAAATGATTATAAACTTTATTTTTTCCTTTCTTTTTTCCCGTGAGAATAAAATGTTTTTCCTGGATAAAAAGTAATTTATGTCACTCTCCAGTCCTTAAACTATCTCCAAAAAAATCATGTCAATCGGTTTGTTACTTTCGACGTGAAAGAAGGACAAACAAACAAACAATTTTGGGGTGTAAGTGGTTCATCAACATCTTTGAACCAAAGCCAACTTCACCTGCACGTGGTGCACCCTGCTGACTGACAAACGAAGCTCTGGCGAAAAGAGAGGTAGGGAGCGTAATTGTAAGCTACCCGACTGGGGAATGTACCTCCACCTCACAGAATACCGCAGCCAAATAACAATTCCCTTGAGGATTGTTGTGTTCCTGCGAGTGAGTGAGGTCACCAGAAAGAAAGGAAGGAGATGCTGCGTTGGCAGCTGGGGTGGCGGCGCGCGAGCAATATTTTATGTTGCAAGCGTTAATATGGCTACGGTAACCGCTTCACATCAGGCGGGCCGTATGCTTGTCCGTCACCCGACGTAGTATAAAAAAAAAAAAAAAAAAAAAAAACAATCACACTTTCACATTTATAATATTAGCAGTATTTTTTGTGAAACATCTAAATATAAGGCCAGTCAAGCCGGCTGTTAACGCGTCGCCAGTCACTCGTAAGTCTATGTATTTCGCTCTCTCTCCTCAGCGATCTCCTTTCTCGCTTCAGTTATTTTTTCTACTACAAAGTTACGAGATTTCAAATCCGACAGTCGTGACGGGACGACATATTTTTTACGACTTGCCTTGTGGTAGGTAGTTGTTAAATAACCAAATTATTTGCATTTATCCAAACAAGGACCACAGAAGTCATAACAACCCTCGAGGCGTATTTGCTCAAATTTCTATGGTAAAGAACAACAAGGGCGACTTTGTGCGCCTGTGGCAAGGCTTTGTTCCCATTTTAATAATTATGGTCACTTTAATCATAATAAGATGTAACAAACAATAACTCCGTTAGCCAGCTCGCATATACAAGGGTACATAATGGAGAGTGCCTAAAGTTACATTAACCCTCACGGCAAGAACATGATTACGACCCCACATGTATCCCATACATTTTACACATATGTCAAATGTCACACTGTATTCTAATTTTTATATATGTAAATTAATTTTGAGAACCTATAGGTACTTCTTTTACTTATATGTTATAGTAAATACCCGACTCTTGGCGCAACTAAATTTGACTAGTTCAACCTAAGGTACATCCAAAAGCAAGTCGAGCCTGGCACGCTTCGCTCGCTCGGGTTTTGTTTATCACAAGCTAACCCTAACCTAACCTAGACTTGTTTTTAGATTTAAGTAGTCTAACCTAGGAGCGCCTAGATTTCGAGATTTTTAGTTAGATTTAGACTATAAGACATATATTTTACAAATATACAGATCGTAACTATAATAATTTAGGAGCACATTATTCCTAATATGCTCCCAATTATTAAAATAAATGACATATTCTGTACAGTAAACCATTAATGTAGAAAGCGTAGCAAAGAATACTTAGTCCATGCAATAAACAGTAAGGAAATTGTCCTTTCGTCGACTATAAGTATTTTTATTAAAAGAAAATTCTGAAGATCAGGACCAACAAGTAGAATGTTAAACTAAAGTCCCATAGCACGTCCGATCTATTAGTTCTGATGACCAGATTATGCAATTAAAAAAACATCTATAATAAATGTCGAGTTTAAAAATTTTTGCACAAAATGTAGGTAGACTTTGTAAGTTCACAAAATTGTTATGGATAATAATCGGGCCGCTGATGATTATAAACCAAGATTTCTCAAGACTTCACGAATTAATTAATGCAGATGTTTTGTAGTTTGCGTATTGTATTATGTAATTACAAAGTCTCATAAAAATATATAAATTATGTCGTAAGACATCTTGGTTCTTTCTTACTTATTTATCTTTTTTTGTTGGATGTATGTAACTGTGTAGTCGTAATTTTTAAAACTTGATAAATAAATCATACGATGGCATCCGAAGACATACATTGATTTCTATAAAAGGATGTCCCACCGGGACGAACGCCGCGGCGTCACGCGCCGCCACAGCGCGCCATGGCGGCAAACACGTGCTGTATTCTAAATTTAGGGATCCATTGTTATAGTACCTGTAGTGCACTTAACTCCTAGTTGTTCTCTACAAACTGAAAACTCGAAATTATTTTTCAAATCCATTTTGATATCTCAATTGGATTTGAATCGATTACGATTACTATGTGTATTCAATATGTAAATTGTTTGTACGTATAAAATATCTGCTTACGTACGAAGTCGGTTCCTCAAAATTGAATCAACAGATTTAAATCAACATTTTATTTGCACGTTAACCCCAATACCCCAACTCAATTTACGAGTATAAATTATACTCGATTCTATTGCTTGACGTACTTAAAAATGTGTTAATGTTTCCTATATACGATACATCCTTTCAAGTCGGAGCATCGCTCTAAAGTTATAGCGACTTTTCCCTCATTTTCTTATGTTTATTATATTTAGAGTCAACCTTACTTGTATCACAAGTAAATCAACCTTACTTGTATCACAAGTAAGGTTGACTACAGTACACCCTGTTAAGGTGAAGATAAGACCAGCGAGTAGTGCACCACGCAGCAGTTGAATTAGAACGTCTAGGGAAGTTTTTTTTTTGTTTTTTTTTTATACTACGTCGGGTGGCAGACAAGCATACGGCCCGCCTGATGTGAAGCGGTTGCCGTAGCCATATTAACGCTCGCAACATAAAATATCGCTCGCGCGCCGCCACCCCCGCTGCCAACGCAGCATCTCCTTCCTTTCTGGTGACCTCACTCACTCGCAGGAACACAACAACCCTCAAGGGAATTGCTATTTGGCTGCGGCATTCTGTAAGGTGGAGGTACATTCCCCAGTCGGGTAGCTTACAATTACGCTCCCTACCTCTCTTTTCGCCAGAGCTTCGTTTGTCAGTCAGCAGGGTGCCAACTTGGCTTTGGTTCAAAGGTGTTGATGAACCACTTACACCCCTATAAACCCTACAAATCATAAAAAGTAGTGTACTTAATTTTAATGTTCTATACAACATAGATTTTCTTTGTAAAATCCCTTGTTCTCTGCCTTCAGAACAGAAAGCGAGCGTCGTCTGTTGTATTATGTACTTCACAATGAAAGGGACACAAAGCTGTATAATACGAGGTAATAATTACTGCATTGTTTTCCGCAAATTACGTATTTATATTCCGTAATATTCAGGCAGTTCGCCTGTGTTTCCCAAAGCGACCATTGTGGATAATGCCGACTTAATAGTGAGACTGGTCTTTTTTCTTCTTTATTTTTCTTTCTCAACTATTATTTATCCAACTGCTAGGATACAGGTCTCACCTCAATCGAATGTGTTTAGAACATACTCTTTTTAGAGTTCGATGGCGTCGTTGCGGGTGTCAGTCTAACCGAACACAGAAGTTAAGCAACATAGATGTTAGTATTACACTGTGAGCCATATCATTCAGCCAACTGGTGGCAAGCAAAATTATACAATGGTAAAATATGTCACATAATAATCAAATAAAATGGTAAAATATGTCACATAAAAATAATAGAATGTCATTATATAATATTAATAGTCATTATACAACCATGCAAACAAAGAAACTTGAATGGTTGGATGGCATTTGTAATGAAAAATAAATAGTGTCAATACAGTGTAAATTATAATATGTCTGGATTTATTATTAAATATGTGTAGGTGATTTATATACACTACTAGCTGTTACCCGCGGCTTCGCCCGCGTAATCCAGGGGTGCAGGATTATCCGCTGGGTCAATAAGATTGTCTAAAAATTTCGTCGAAATCGGTCCAGCCGTTTCGGAGTATATACGGAACATACATCCTTAGTGGAATAAGAACATTTTTCAACTAGCCAACCAAACAAAACTGTTTTAAATGGTTTTAATTGTAGTTCCATAACATTGGATTTTAACAACAATCTTTTGAAAATAGTGTATAGCGTACTCTGAAATTGCGGAGGCACGGCAGTTTTTTTAACATAAAACACCCTTGTTACTTGTCGTAATTAAATTGGATCAAATTCTAGGCAGAGTACTATCAATATCAGTTAGAAATCGTTCGCGGCTCTCCTTCACAGAAAAATGCCAGCATGGTTCGTGTAATAAGTGACCCCGGTGCTGTCGTCCGCATAGCAATGAATGCTATCAATGGACTTCATATCATTGATATTCAGCAGAAACAATATAAATTCTTTCGTTAGGGTTCCGTAGAAGCTAGGAAACCAAAACAAATAAACAAACATATACCGATTCCGGATTAAATCATCATCATTATTTCAAACGAATGATATCCATTTCTAGACATTGGCTATCCTTAGACACAAAATACTGATAGAGTACAGAAGTAAACCTCATGCATTTACTTCATCCTTGCTACGGCCTTAGCTAGGATTCCGCCCTGTCGCGTCCAGATAGTTCATACGGCCCGCCTGATGTAAAGCGGTGACCGTAGTCTATAGACACTTGCAAAGTTCCAAGATTATTAATAGTTTTGTTCCCGCACCGTCATTGCTGCCATCGTAACAATATAAGTCCTTCCTTCTTTTCGTGTAACAAACTTATATATATATTTTTTTAAAATCGTCATCATTATCAGCCAAAGGATACTCCACTGCTAACATAGGCCTGTGTCTAAGCCTGTGTATAGCCACTGGCCGTGTGGTTTCCGGCAGACTAGAATAGAATCACTCCGTCTCTTCCCATGGATGTCGTACAAAGCGACTAAGGGAAATACATTACCAAACATCGATCAGGCCTCCCCAACCCGTCTGGCCAGCGTGGGGAGTGTAGGCCAAATCCTCCTTCTGTCTGGGACGGACGAGAGAGGGTCGTGCTCCTGTAGTGGAGACTAAAATGACCTGACGATGATGATGTTGAACATAGGCCTCCCTCACATACTTCCACAATGATCGGTTTTGTGCCACAATCTATGTGGAAGTTCTTGAAGAGCATTCTTCTTCTACCTTTACTTCTGTACCCTCTGTATTTTGTGCCTTTGGCCTTAGACTTGTACAACTATGTACTCGATAATGTAAACATTATTAATTAGGAGCATGTCATTGTTTGACGTTAACTTGAAAATTGTTGCACTAAAATATACAGAATGTTATTTTAATGCCACCTGGAGGGAAAGTACTATGGAGATAGCAAATTTCAGTCAAAGGAAACATTCCTTCTTATTCGGCTTCCTTTTGTACGTACGCAAATAGAGTGTAAATAACACATATACGAGAATGTGCTTATGTGTGTGCACATTTAAGCATGTATACGTGCACATGCATGCACGTAAGTATCCAACAAGAAAATATTAATGTTTGTAAGTTTTTACAACTGATTAAGGATTTTTTCATTTTATTAAATTGTCCTTAGAACTTCGATCATTAATTATTAATGATTGAGACTTTAGAATTATTAAATATAAGTAACATTTAGAACGATCATAAAAGTAATTTCAGTGCAGCAATAACACAATTAGGTGAGTTTGGCTTTGGCTCTAAAAATTGTGATAAGCAACTTATCACAATCTTTAGAAAAAAATGCCAAAGCCAAACTCAAAGCACGTGGTGCATCCTGCCGACTAGCGAAAGAGACTTTGACAAAAGAGAGAGAGGGTACAGCGTCTAAGTAAGCTGCCCGATTAGGGAAGTACCTCCACCTCACAGAATACCACCATCCAGTAACAATTCCCTTTGTTTTTTTGTTTTAGCGAGAGAGTGAGGTCAATAGAAAGGAAGGAGTTGCTGCGTTGGCACAGGGGATGAAACTCCAGCAATATTTCTTGTAGTGAGCGTTAATATGGCTACGGTAACCGTGTCACATCAGGTGGACTTATCTGCCACCCGAACACAAATGTATGTTTTGACAATATTGCATTAATAATTCGGACGAGTGATTAATAAATACGGATAATGGAACTGTAATAAACCTCAGTGAGATGCATTTTGTATTCCATAGAGAATTTGTTACTGATTTGTGGTTGGAAATAGTAGACTATAGGTTTACCAGCTTTTAACCGGAGGATATGGACTATGAATTTTGAATCATAAATAATAAATTAATATTATACGTTGTTTTTATAATAGCTCAGCGTATCAGACGATGACGAGCCATAGCTCTTAACATCAGGCGATGACGAGCCATAGATCGTCATCGCCTGATGTTAAGAGTATTCCAAAAAAAGCATTGGCAAAAGACAAGAGATTTTAGTGTCCTGTCAGTTGAAATTGGCTGGCTCGCAAGATGTTTCTTCACACTTTACTTGATAAATTGTTTCTGTAAAATAAAATTGCAAAAGAAATTTTCTACATAAAAATAACATTAAATTGCCTAATAGCACACCCCGGCCACTCCATACAAATGTCGCGTCGTTTACTACATAAACAAATGTCTGTGCAGAGCGTAAATGAGCGTATGTGAGTGCACCGCCATACAAACTGTTCCAGATTTGTCTCTGAGGTGAGGTGAGGTCCACACGAGAGAGCGGCAGGGAGCGGCCATACTGTGCTAATAGTAAACACGTACAAGATATTAATTATCATAATTTATTCATATGTAAATATTTTATGCTTTGGCGTTATAGCAGTTTGATACTTTATAGTAGACAATTTTCGAGCGCAGATATAGAAGACGGATGTCCTGGACACGGCCCGCTTTGAGAAAGTTCCTCATTCAGCACTCAGGAGCTTTGACTGCCGGTAGTTTACGTTTTTCTGGCGGATTTTATATTTTTAAATGTTTTTTTTTTTTTATAACTGTATGTTTAAAAATGTGAGAAAATGTTAACAATTGAATTATAAAGAGATAATATTTGTATTGTTTGTAATCGATAAACTCAAATACTACTAAACCGATTTTAAAAATTCTTTAGAAAGCTATTTGATTAGCCAATAACATAGGTTATAATGTCATTGCACCCATGCGATGCCACGGTAGATCGCTATTTATTGGATAAATTATTACAGTTCAAAAACTAATTTTGCATTGATATTAAATGCTTATAGAAAAATAAATTAAATACATGTACAGCCGACAGAAGATAGATAAAGCGTTATACTTTGACCTTTAGACCTTTCTTACGTCCTGGGGCCCTATCGCTGAAGCTGAAACCATCGAATATTTTTATTTAGAAAATAGGTCTTACGTTTAAGTTATTAAGAAACGTTTTCAGCTTCATCGGTAGAGGTCCGCGGTTTTTACAAACGAGTACCTACCTACCATAAATCTAGGCAGAAGTTTGATTTTTGCAATCAAAAAATACGAAGGGAATTACTATCAGCTTAGCCGTGTTCAGATTAGAGATGGTTTTATGAAATGCAACTGTATAACGTGATTAGTGGTCCACGACGAGCTCGGTGGTCGAATGGTTAGCAATGGCCACTTTGACTCCGAGGTCGCGGGTTCGATTCCCGCACTAGACAAACATTTGTGTGCATGAACATGTCAGTTAGTCTTGGTCTGGGTGTTTTCTATGTATTATAAGTATTTATTTACAAAAAAAAAATGTATTTAAGTACATTTATCAGTTGTCTAGTACCCATAACACAAGCTCTGCGATTAATTTGGGACTAGATGGCGCTGTGTAAATTGTCCAGAAATATTTATTTATTATTATTTACTGTACCTAAATTTACTTAAAATAAAAATATGAATATTTTAAAAAATCTGTCAAGTCTGTTGCAATCAATAATAAAAACTATCTCTAAATTTAAACATTTTTAAGAAAGTCAGCGATGTAACCATACATTTATTCCTTGGTTTTTGATTTATATATTATTATTAACGAAGGCTCTTTTCCAATCGGTTTAGTACGAAACGTTACATAAATATCCGGAATCCTTCGATATGAGAGGCGGACATTGAAGTACCGTTGATCTTCCAATTTATTGCTTTATAGACCGTGAACCGCTGTCATTTCGAATAGTTATTTTTATTATGTCTGACATTATACAGGGTGGAAACGTTAAGTCGTCGTCAACCCTTGCTCATCCCAATACTGGGTTATGGGTCTCTTCAATTGAAGGGGTTTAGAGCATGCTCCACCTTGCTACTCAACTGCGGGTTGGAGGACTAGAACTACTAATCGTCGGATTTTGACATATGTTTCAATTGTATAATAACCTTAATAAATATTAACGGAGGTAGTAGACATGTCATAAAAAAATTTATTCACCTATTATTTATTAATTTTGGGGTATTTATTGATGAGACGAAATCGATTACCAGCCGCCTAAAGGTCACTGACTTGGCTTAACGACTGCCATCTAATGGCAACAGCCGGGACCGACAACTTAACGTGCCCTCCGAAGATCGAACGATAAATGATCTCACTATATTATTTTCCAAACTACACAAGATATTGAAAAACTAAAAACTAATCCTAAAAGTGCATTACGAACTCTATGAAATAGTGTCAAAAATCTTAATATATAAAAATTTCGTGTCACGTTGTTTGTCCGCGATGGAATCCTAAACTACTGAACCGATTTTAATAAAATTTTGCACAGTGTGTGTGATCCAACTTGAGATATAGAATAGTTTATAACTCATCGGAAAAATTAACATAAAAATATTTAAAGGCGATACGAACTTCGCCAGGCCAGCTAGTAGTTCATAAAACAAAAATTGATATCTATCCGAAAATTTGATCACACAAACAAACGATTGCATGTTTGAAAAAAGAAATACTAGCTTGTGGCTTGGCTTGCGCGTATGAAGACGTGGTAATTCCGCTAACCCTTAGAATTAAAAAAAATGTTTCTTAGCGGATTCCTACGTCATAATAGCTAACTGTATGCCAAATTTCAAAAATTGGTCCTAGGTCAAAGTTATTCAGCTTAGTCAGAAGAGCTCTAGGGTTTCTTCCCGCTGAGCTAAACATAATTACCAACTATCTAAGCAGTAGTGTCATTTTCGCATTCAAAAAATCCGATGGTAATCGGCTTCAGCTTTGGCTGTAGACCCCCCGATCCGTAAAGATTTTTGGCTGTGCAATGACAGGTCAATCAGTAACGGTTGCCTTTTATAGATACCGATATAAGTTGTCAAAGCATCGCAACAGCTCCCAACATCATAATATACGTCCGTCCTTGAACCTAAATTCTTCAACGTCTCCTGAAACTATGCAGGACCAAGACCCCCGAGAATTCTTTTCTGAAATCTAGCCGCTATATAAAATAGTCGACGACGACGTGACTTACAGACTTGTAAAGTATAATCAGTACTATTACTTATACTGTGGTATAATCTAACTTACTACTACAGATTATTATTTTTTATATATATATATGTTGTTAATTCACGGTCCGGGAGAAGACACTGATTTATGTAATACAGGCTCATTCGAGCCTAGCACATAGATCAAGGACTTCGTATATTTTGTGTAAAGTTTTTTGAAATTAAAGATATTATTATTATTATATATACGAGCATGTGAGTCACCTTATGGAAAGCAATCACCACCGTCCATGGAGATCAACAACACCATGAGGTCGCCGATCCGTTGCCTATACTCCTTTCTTTCTTTCTTTCTGGTGACCTCACTAACTCGCAAGAACACGACAACCCCGCAAGGGAATTGTTATTTGGCCGCGGTATTCTGTGAGGTGGAGGTACTTCCTCAGTCGGGCCGCTTAAAATTACGCTATGCTCTGTATTACAAGCCTTTATTTAGTTTCACCGTGGTGTCTGCAATCTTACAAGTTAAATTTGACACACTTCTTCAATTGAGCTGAAATTTGGCACACTCGTTTGTTTCTCATGACAATTAACTATTTACTATGTGCCGACATTTTTAATTCAATATTGCGGCCGCCACAAAATGGCGATTTATGATTTACAAATTAACTCCCACGATATGGGTATCAAATGAAAGGGCTTGATGAGGGAATCGCAGTAAGTAACTTTTTAGTTATATTGTTATTAACAGCTAACAAAAGCTTGTTTAAAATGATTTTTGAAGGGAAAATTTCATTAGGTGTGCTGAGCATTCGGTTATGTAACGCGCCACGCTCGGCTATGGGGAGCGAGAAACTGAGAAGCAAGCGATAATGTTTTCACTTCTGCCGTGTGAAGTCAAGCACACCCCCACAGTTTGTAAACAGTTTTATTTTTATCTATCTTGTTTTATTATAGCTGAATTGCCTACTAGACTTCCGCGCCGCGGCTTTGTACGCTAGCACTTTGTACAAATTTCATGGAATTCATTGTGTTTCTTTCTGTCTCCGTTTTCTCAACATAGTACAGAGAGAGAGAGAATGTACGAGAGATCTATATACCCCCTCTTACGTATCCTAGTGCTTCTCTTGAAGTTCTCAAAATCCTTTATTATTAGGTACTACTACTAAAAGAGCCAACTACGGCCAAACTTCGATAGTTTCGGCTCACTAATTACTCAGTAGTCACACGAAAAATACTTTTCCCCTAATAACATTAATGGAGATAATGTTGATATTAAAAATAAGTTTGTTCTGGTTTTCCTTCCAGAATAGCTACCCTACGTGTCTGGTTGGAGACTCAGTAAGCACGAATAAAAAACTTATATTGTTTCACGTAATTAAAAATATTTTTACCGACCGTTGTCTCCTGCAGCATTATCAAGGTAAACAAATTGCGTTAAACGATTGCGATTGTGTTTATAAATAACAAAATATTAATAATATTCCACTAAGTGCCAACAATCAACAGCATCAACAATACTCGTAGGGTTAAAACCAGAATTCAAACTGAACAGATAGTATAAATCACAGTTTAAAATGTATGTCGTCCAAGGAATTTATATACACGTACATATACTTCGACGTAGTCTACTTGACGAATGAGTGACTTTCGTCTATGACAAGAAGTTTATTAAAAACACTATAGCAAGTCAAGGAATTTATAATAAGTAGATATTAAATTCCTTGGTATTATCACAGTATAAGTAATAATAATAATACTACTACTACTACGTACAGTTTGCCGCTCCCTGCTGCTGACAAATCTGGAACAGTTTGTATGGCGCCGCACGCACACACGCTCATTTTCGTCATGTACAGACGTCATTGTTTATGTAATAGTGAACGACGCGACATTTCTACGGAGTTGCCAAGTTGTGGTATTATGTACTCTGTTGCCTGTGAAGTAAGCAAATACAGCCTGGTCGAAATCGGCCAGTCTATCGATCGTAAGTTATTTTTACAGGTTTCACCTCGGTGTTTAGTTAGACTTGACCACACTCAAGGGTCAATTGAGCTGAAACATGTGGAACATCTTGCAAGTTAAATTTGGGATTCTCATGGCCATTCACGATTCTATATGTCGACATTTTTAATTCGATATGGCAGTCTCTATGGTCTCTACCATATGGTTATCAAATGAAAGGTTGTTTATTAACAAGAAATAAATTGATTACTTACTTGGTGTTTATTTTCAAGTAATATTTTTTTAACTGGTGTTTACTTTTTTGTTTATATTTAATTACAAAATTATCCGGTTCGAGTCTTGAGTAAAGTATGTAACATATTATATTTAAATCCATTTTTTCTCACCTCTAAAATCAATGACAAAACATATTATTGTATCTCTAGTTTCGAAGTTCGCCATACTGACCGGTCCCCCTTTATCCCACGTTATTACGACTAGAAATCAATTGGAAAAGTAATTGCGTCTCTTCAAAGTATAATATAATATGTAATATATTGGAGTAACTTCTTTCATTACTTTGCAACTCCGTAAACTGTCAATATGAGTTTCTTTATACGTATATATGTAACTAGCTTTTCTCTTGCTTATAGTACAAGTTTTTGACCTCCGGTTTCTCCATCTTCTAACCTTTTACCCTGTTGTCATGTTATAATAATACAAATACAAAAATTTTTTTTTTTTATTAATATTAAATTTGTTTATTAAATTTCGCGCTATATGATTTATAAAAATAACCACGGGAATTAACACGATCATGCATAAGGGTAAGGGTATTTACATACCTTTACTATTGTCTCGACCAGGTTGCACCGTCCGTGATCACAGGCTGACTGACTGTTGTCATGCAGTGCAAATTCCTCATTCTATTGATATGTTTTTCCTATCCTTTCTATCTTGGTTACCTCTTGGATTTTTTTTTAAATGATGGCTATAAACGAAAAGTTTCAGCTGAGCTATGATGAGTCAATCGGTAATAAAATCTTGCAAATTAAATTTGACCTAATTTCCAGTCTCAAGTGTCCGACAGAGATGAAATTTAGCTCACTTATTGTGTTCTCGTGACAACGAATGATTACCTAAATGCCGCCAATTTTGAATTCAATATGGCGATTTATAATTCCCACAATAACACCTATGATATGGATATCAAATGAAAACACCTGATAAGCGAAAGACAATATGTAAACTTTTGAGACCTTTTTTTATTAAAATGCGTTTTTAAAAAAAGGTTTAGCATAAACCTTTCATGAAATGAAAATTTCAAAAAGCATTTCATTTGATTGAGAATCGGCAACTTCATATATAACAAAATATGAAGATGCCGATTTTTTCTATAAAAAAAATCGGTTGTCTGTAAAGTCGGTTTACTGACGATAGTTGAACGAGACAACGTCATAAGAAATTGCATTTTTCAAAAGAAAATTTTAATAGGACGCCTCAGAGCGAGGTAACGCCGCATGAGTCATGTTTTTTCGTGCGTGCAGCCGGCTCCATCGAATTATAAGACGTTGTCACGTCAATAATGTAATTTATATTGTATCGTCAATATTTCGTAGAACTGATTTTCATTCAATTTAATACCCGAAAATTTATCGAAAATAATGCGTTACTACTTTCAATTTTACATCTCTTTTATATTTGCTGTAGTTATTTCCCGTAAATTATTTTCAGCATTTATTTTTCAATAACAAATAATTAAAAATACCTTTATAAAATTCGAGCAATTTTAAAATAAATGGGATAAAATTTTGTGCGGAAAACCCAGTTCTATAGAATTGTTCACAATGGAACGGCAATTCCATAGATTTTCACCTATTATTACGTATAAGACGTAATAATAGATTTCTTTGTGTGAATCAGAAATGTACAAAATATAAGAAAACAATACCTACGTTACTTTAGCGTTTGTAAGGCATATAAGGAAATAATGTTTGAACGGCCTTAAGGGCCAATAAGCAGGTTTGATTACGTAGTTATTTTCCATTCATTTCCATGGTTTCAGGCCATTATTATTTGTTGATGCATTGGTTATTTATGCTCGGGTTGAACGTATGAGTGTTGGATTTCATTGAAAGTTCCTGGTTCATGTACGGTGTAAGCTTAACTTAAGGTTCGTACCTTCTGTAAAGGAAGCGCCACTCAAGTAAAAAAATCATCATCATCAGGTCATTTTAATCTCCACTACAGGAGAACGACCCTCTCGAGTCCGTCTCGTCAGACAGAAGGAGGACTTGGCCTACACTCCCCACGCTGGCCAGACGGGTTGGGGAGGCCTGATCGATTTTTGATAATGTTTTAATTCGCCTTGTACGACATCCACGGGAAGCGACGGAGTGATTCTATTCTAGTCTGCCGGAAACCACACAGCCAAAAGTAAAAAAATATTATGCTCTAAATACACAACGAAACAAAAATATGGGTTACACGTTTGTTTATCAGACTTCGTAGATTTTTATTAATTAACTAACTAACGGACGTATAAATATTTGACAACCAATAAATATTTCAATCCTTTTACAACTGACACTATTTATATGGGAAAATGTTTTTTTTCTTTATTTTATTTTTTCGTCATTTTTCCAATTTTTTTAATAGTTATTCTGCTATTCGGGATGGAGACAAATCTAACAAATCAAAAACCATGAAAATCGGTCCAGCTGTTCTCCAGTTATAAGTGTTCAAACAAACCCGACTTTGTTTTATATATATAGATACTGTAGTAGCTGATTTATCAACCGATCTTTCTTCAACTTAAATTACTAATTCTCTTATCAACCGAACCCGACTTTGTTTGAACCCGACTATATATATATAGATACTGTAGTAGCTGATATATCAACAGTCAACACCAAACTCTAATCAAGCTGAAGTTTGACACACATGTAGTTGTTATAACGTACGTGTCCGCTAAGAATAGATTCCTGAACATTCTAGCGGCAAATCGGAAGCGAAACCTAATGCAATCATTAGGTTTAATTATGTAATCCAAAAACTAAATATTTTGAGGCTATAAATTCTGTACAAATCATATAAAAAATACAGAAACTATTTTTAATAGTTGTTAATATCTGCCAAAATGCTGGATTTTTAATAAATACTTTTAAAAGGGAAAAATTTACCTCTCCTGCCTAAGCAAGGCAAGGTGAGACTTGAACTTAAGTACTCTGTACTTGAACCTACGACCTCGCTATAACCGGTCGAATACTCTTTAAAACTGAGCTACTAGGAAGGTTTGTGACGGTGTCGAATTTTTCCATTTCCATTTATTGCTGTAAAGGGGCTTCGTGGCGCCATCTACTTATAAAGTATTACACTACTAAAGAAGGCACAGCAGTCCATCATTACAGATTAAATTCAGCTAGTTTTTGATAACACCATCTTTGATATCACCATCACCTCCCCGCAATATAATATATATATATATATATATATATATATATAATATATAGCATTTAAGGAAATAGTCATAGATCTAAGGAACGCCATAATCTTAGATGAATATTGGAAAATTGCGGTAACCGGGGACAGACCGCGTTTCCTCTTAATTACTATAGCGTTAAGGGGTTTTCAATAAACTCCTACGTGTTTAATTAAGTTAGCTCAAGTTTGGTGTTCGCTTCGGGGTGATTGATTACACAATTACTGCAAGTTTTAACAAACGATAATTGAACTGATTGCACGTTTAAACTTGCAATCAACAGTTAAAGTCGAAGCACAGTATAAGTAATATCGAAGGGTTTATACTACTACGTCAGGTGGCAGACCTCAGGGCCAATTCTCGTAATAAAATTTAGTTCCGCCCCAGTCTCGTTCTTACAAATGTCTCATTTGGTATTCTCATATCACAAATATGAAACTTAAAATTTTCTTATAAGTCGGATTCAATCGAAATCGGACCGAAAATTAAACTAAGAATGTTATTTTGTTAGGAATAATAATTGACTATAATTAATTAATTAAATCAAGCATAATAATATTTAGTCAATTCATAACAAATTATAATACAATACATAGCCGATCACAATATAAAAACCCCAATGAGACTACAGTTCTAGTCTCCTTGCAATATTATCTAGAGCGCCTTCTCACGAAAACCGAAAGGGAAAATTGTAGTTTTCCAATATCTAATACTAGTGTACCTACTGTACTATACTCGCTCCTTCTTATATTATTATATGTATAACATGGCACGTAATATATGAGTTTATTCACAGGAGAGATATAGAAACGTGCGAACTCATACCCGTCGACGTATGATCATCACTGATGGTGTCGCACGTATGACGACGTATGATCGTTTCTCGAGGGAACTTTCGTAACTGTATATACTCGTATGTAGTAGACAAATCGTATAATTCGTCTGATTACAAACGGCGTCGACAGTTTCTATACGCTTGCTGTTTTGCGATTTGCCGAAATGGTAGATGCGTTCGGCTTATCAACGATTGCGCTAAAACGGAGTTTTAAGGTGACAATGGCTTCAAATAAAATAGATTTGTTTATGTTTAACGAGCGATGCCATACATTGGTCATTATTCTATATTCTTATTTCTATATAATGCAAATAAAACGTGTTTTAAATTAAAATTAACTCAATCGTTAGAATTTTCTTGAGTGCTGTCACCGGAAATAGGGCTCAGTCAACGTCGTTGGTGAATGACACATCATTCACCAATTATTGTTATTTATATAATTACCTAATTCAGTTTACTCAGCAGTCTCGACACCACAGTGCCAGAGTGTCACAGAGACAGATAAATTGTCAATTTATCACATTAACCGTAACATACGTATTAAAATAATTTTACTGAAATCATACGAAATAGATTACGAAATAAATCATAAATACTAAACAAATATTTCAAATATTATATTTCAATAATGCACATGGCTATTAAAGTTTGTTTTTCAGTTTATACTAAATTTTGTCAAGACCATCATTGCCACAATATTTGTTTACACCAATAGGTAACACCGCTGGTATTTGAAAACCAATAGTACTCGTAACGTAACATTTTTAAATTGGCGGATAACGATAAATACGATAACCTCAATAACTTTATATCGTTTACGGACTTTTCACTGTCCTTTGTTCAGCGCCATTACATTTTTGTCTAGAAAACACTGGCCTCCGCCAATCCGTAAATATGCAACAGCGTGGTGGAGTATGTGTTGAAGATGACCTATGGGCCATCTTGAACCTGGTTCTTGAAGATAGCATGCGTGCCAACAGGGGTTAACGATGAAATGATTATATATAACCAATGTTTATATGGTGAGAATATGTGAATTAATTCGGAACAATTTTGTTTTCTCAGATAAAGTGTTCTTATCTGTTTAGATCATAATACGAAGTTCCGATTGAATTACCGATAAAATTTATAATTAAATTGGTCGTTACGAGTGATTTTGCCAGGTAAACATGGCAATACGTTCACATTAATTTAATAGAAAAAATATAGGCATGATAGAAAAAAATAGAGATCATCTAAATAAATAGTTTATCGGTTGATACGAATTCTAGCCTAAAAGCGACCGTGCCGGATTTGCGGACGTCATTTCAGTTGAGAGTTCCATCACAAATTACCAATAATAATTAGCATCAACCCAGAGTCATCCCACTGCTGGGATACTTTTCTATCTACCCTTAATCGAAGATTCTCTTCTCTGCCAAGTTTTTATAATGTCTCTCCATCAAGCCTACTAAATACTCCACCAAGCCGAGGTCCGAGGTCCGAGGAGGAAGTCCGAGGTGTATAATGTACTCCACCGAAACTGCCGCCATAAATGAACCTATCCATAGGCAGGCTGTTACTTAACTTTGAATTTACTTAACTTTTGTGTACCTAGACTAACCTGTGTAACAACGCTACCGATCTCCTCCAAATCATAATAATAATAAATCTTCTTTTATAATTCCACACTGGGTAAACAGAAATGAATTTTGTACACAATTATGTACTAAACTTGATATTTTTTTATGATGGCTGCTGTAACGTTGGGAAATATGCGAATGTTCATTAACCATAGAAAATCTACTTAAACGACAAAATGTATAGAGCTGTTCTCAAGGGTGTGAGTTCATATTAATTAACGATTAAATACTCTCATGCTCTAAAGGGGACGTCATTGTCGTTCCGTTATACTATGTAGATTATCTCTGAGTAGTGATTAATGGGAATTGGATTAATGGGAACTGATGCCCTATTTGGTAACTCAATTGACAACGAAGAAGAAGGCGATTTCAAAGTACACAATTTCACTGTTAACAAAATGTAGAAATATATAAGTCAATACTACAAGTAACCCGCAATAGATAATAATGCTTTCTGAATGTTTTGTACTGCTTCGAATTCACCAACCCCAATAGAATACTCGAATAGTTCGGGAATTATGATTGGTTTCAAGGACTTACTTATATGCATATTAGATATTTTTGTAAAAGACATCAGTGCGAATCCGTGTTTACAAATATCCAGTATTATTCATACCCAGTATTGTGGAGCCGTCCTAGTTAATTAAATGTATGAACCGTTTTCGACGTTAATGTGTCTAATATCAGGTAGATACTAAATATACAGTCTAACACTCAAGTTACTGCTATAACTAAATTTTGTATAGTGTATTGACTGGAATTTATGACATTTATGGGACATGATCTGCGGTAAACAATCAACATAGAGTAAGCAAATGCTGTAAAAACGGCATTGAAACTCAATTGCTTACTTTTTGAATTTTGTCGGCACCGCGTAAATACCTCATCTATAATTTTGCAAGCGGCTACAATGAGTGCTTATGATCTTGTAATGTGATTATTTGTCTTCTTAATCCGATTTTTTAATGAAAAGCTAGCTTTTCATTGAAAATCGGTGTGCTTCTTTTTATAATTATACATATTATGATGTCTAGACATCATAATATAATTATAAAAAGAAGCACCAAATATAACGAAACCACCGTTGCCAGCCCTACTGTTTTGGGCTGTTGCTTAAACTAAATTGTACTGACAACGCTGTGAAACCGCTAGGCAAGCCGAAGCCACCCCTTTTCAGAGGGTATGTAGCGACATTGAATACTTTAGTAGATAACTTCATATGACATATCTAGGCTAAGGTTAGTCGATAGAGGCACACCGGCTAACAGATTTCAATATTTATACTGCTACGAGTCTACGGATAGGAACCTAAAAATTTTTAGTGTATATTTTCCGGGGATTCCGTCAATTTTCCTAGTAATATTTCGAGTTACTGCAATCTCTAGATTCTTCCTTATCGTGAACTTCATCATTGAAAGTCGTAAACATCTTGAGGGGTTTCTATGGAACGTATTATATATATTACTAGCTCTTTCCATGCTGCCCGATCTTCTGCCGGCCTCAAAGTGTAAAACAATGTAAAATGAAAAGTAACAAAGGCGTAAGTATAATACAGTTGTATGTGTTTTGGCAGATTTATATTATTTGGTATAAGGAAAGGTATTGAATTATTAAAATTAAAAAATCTTCTTTGAAGGTAAGCATGAATATCTTTTCCGAAGTACTATAAAGAAGTCTTTGTTCTCAGTAGTCCTTTGGAGGAACTATTGCATAACTTTTGTCTGTCTCTCTGTTTCGAAGGAATTCTTCGAAGCTGCTTTGAAGTGTAAAGCAACCCTTAAAGTATAACACTTGAACTAAGAGGTTTTTTTTTATACTACGTCGGGTGGCAGACAAGCATACGGCCCGCCTGATGTGAAGCGGTTACCGTAACCGTATTAACGCTCGCAACATAATATATCAATTGCGCGCCGTCACCCCCGCTGCCAACGCAGCATCTCCTTCTTTTCTGATGACCTCACTCACTCGCAGGAACACCACAACCCTCAAGGGAATTGTTATTTGGCTGCGGTATTCTGTGAGGTGGAGGTACATTTCCCAGTCGGGTAGCTTAAAATTACGCTCCCTACCTCTCTTTACGCCAGAGCTTCGTTTGTCAGTCAGCAGGGTGCACCACGTGCAGGTGAAGTTGGCTTTGGTTCAAAGATGTTGATAAACTACTACCCCAAAATTTATTTTTAGTTTAGGTAGTGTAGTAGGTAGTTAGGTAGTGTAGGTTTATTATCAGGGCTTGTGTTATGGAATAGATGTGGTTGTGTTATGGGAAATCAAAGTAGTTTGTGAATTCTCAACCAGTTGAGCATAGTACTTGTGCCATGAGTCCGGAATGGTAATTTGATGAACGTAATTTGATCTGTTTGAAGATATCATCAAATACGTGAATATCTCTGGTTTATTGTGTTATATACAGAAATTTATTCAGTTTTAGGTATTCTTAGAAACATACATAATGAGTGACTTAGTTTTAATAATAAATGATTATAGTTTTAAATTCACAAGTGGGCAAAAAAATTTATACATTTTTAATAGCCGTATTTGAGTTCGACCTATTGACATTTTTTTAACTGTCACATTTATGAATATTTGCACTAATGTGACAATTTTATACTCGCACTTATTGCCAATACATTTATTGGCGTATAGAAATGAATAGCCTCAATCAATGCAAGAAAGATAAACTTCGTTAATGAAGTTGAATTGATTTTTATCTTACCGATGTAACTTGTAAGCGATAGGCGGGCAAGTTTGGGAATCACTGTACTATTAGGGTTGGCACGTCCGCACGGCACCCGCTCACCTAAACTAAATAACTTTAGGTTTCACCGACACATTCGTGATTTGGCACAAGTAAATACAAAAAATAGGGGTATTATTAGTGTCTGTATACAAATGTAAAAAACAATGATAAAATGGAACCTTATGTAGTCTACCAACCTACTGGCAATACAAATAAAAGTACTGAGGGGAGTATTGGTTAAATAAGTGTAGTTGTAAGTTGCTCACGGTCAAGGAATCAGAGCCAAGATCATACGCAGGCAGTGCAACACGACGATTAAGCGAGACTCTGATGAATAGAGGTAGGGCAAGCATGACTGCAAGTACATTGTCTATATATGCATATTTTTTGTCTATTGCACAATTTTTGTCTCTGTCTCTCTGCTTCGAAGGAATTCTTCGAAGCTGCTTTGAAGTGTAAAGTGCAACCTTTAAAGTATAAAACTCGTTGCACGTAATAGTGATAGTCTAAGTTATCATTAAGCCAAGTCTGTGGCCTAGAGACGGCTTGAAAACACATGTCTGTTTCGGTTTGTTTTTTATGATTCAACCTTTTCATACGACATTCACGATAAATTATTGGTTATGCACTCAGCTTTTTTTTTCATATTTCTGGACAATTTACACAGCGCCATCTAGTCCCAAATTAAGCGCAAAGCTTGTGTTATGAGTATTAGACAACTGAAAAATGTACTTAAATACATTTTAGTTTTGTAAATACATACTTGTAATACATAGAAAACACCCAGACCAAGACAAACAGACATGTTCATGCACACAAATGTTTGTCTTGTGCGGGAATCGAACCCGCGACCTCGAAGTCAAAGTGGCCATTGCCAACCATTCGACCACCGAGCTCGTCAAATACAAAACAAAGTCTTTACAAAGAGTGTAAGTTATTTCCATATTAAGTCTACATTATTGTTAAATCTACGGCCTTACCCATATATGATATAGGAAACAGCTCCAATAGAGAAGTATGTATACCAGCTTACCGGAAGACTGCAAAATTTAAAATACAAAAATAATTGTATGTTAAAATAAAATATCTTCATGTTTTATAATGAGATAAATTTCCTTCATTTATTTTTATTAAGTAACTATATGTGATTCTCCGCTTTTTGCATCCAAAGCTCCGACTTTTTGAGGTTATCTGTTCATCTAGATAGGGGCGCCCCACGCTTCGTCGCCCCTCGCGGTCCACACTCCAGAGGAGCAATTCTCGTAATTAAAATGTAGTCAAAGCTCAGTGTCGAGCCAGTATCGATCTCACAAATGTCAAATTTGGTATTCTCGTATCACAATATGAAACTTCTATGTTTAATTTTAGTGGAATTATACCGAAATATGGACCAAAATTGAAGAAAGTAAGAATGAATTGTCACTAACAGTAAGAACTTATAAATCATTAATGAATAAAATCATGTATATAATGTTTAATCAATGCGTAATTCAAACTCGATTCAGTCAACTTTCATTTTGCGATTGTAAGACAATCACGAGAATTAACCTTCAGGGCTTTCCTCCCCAATCTGGCATCGTTGACTGGTCAGATGAGGCGGAAAAGCAGACGATCGCAAATGGTAGAAAGCATTAGAGTAGGACTATATCCAGTAGTATAATAATATTTATAAATTTATCTGTGCAACACAGAATTTAATAAAAGCATTAATTCCGTATTATAATTTTTGAACAATTAAAATAATTAAGCTTCTTGTTCATTAGAGTTAACTCGATAAAATCCCCCGGCAGCTCGCGCTAGACAAAATGGCCGACTAATAAGATTACGAGGCAAGGGAACGAGGACTTACAAGTGCATACTGAAATGTCTATTATGAATGCCAAATGCATTTGACGAGCTCGGTGGTCGAATAGTTAGCAATGGCCACTTTCACTCCGAGGTCGCGGGTTCGATTCCCGCACAAGACAAACATTTGTGTGCATGAACATGTCTGTTTGTCTTGGTCTGGGTGTTTTCTATGTATTTACAAAAAATAATGTATTCAAGTACATTTATCAATTGTCTAGTACCCATAACACAAGCGTTACGCTTAATTTGGGACTAAATGGCGCTGTGTTAATTGTCTAGATATATTTGGTATTTGTTATTTTTTATTTGTTTGTTTGTTTGTAATATCTTTATTGTACATAAAATAATTTTTTAATAAGTTTTACTTTATTTTTACAGCAAATTAAAACAGATCATGAGGAGTACGATGGCGTCATCGCACGTGATAGTCTAAGTTATCATTAAGCCAAGGCTTAAAAACACTGACCTCCGCTCTAAACCCTTTAGATTGAGAGGAAACCCATATCCTAGAATTGGGATGAATGAGGGTTGTCGACGAGACCTTATGACCTGAAAAGTATTTGGGCAGTCGAAGTAACACAATTTTGAACGGGGAGGACTATTTTTCTAACCGACTTCAAAAAAACACAAGATTCGAATTCGCAGCCAAAACTACTTAATATAGATAATAAATTTGGAATAAATTTACTAGTTCCGAGCGTAGGGACTACAACAGTTCTGTAGTTCAGATGTTCCTAAATAGCGTTCATTAAGATTTGTCTCTGCTTCTAACAGGCAATTAATCTCCGGATTTCCTGTAACCGAGTATCTGGTTATACATAATATATTTGTACAAAGGAGAGCCGGCCAATAATGCCATGGGATTCGCACATGTGACATATTTGTATCTGTCAATTAGTCTGACCTAGATATCGTCTGGATTTTCCAGATCAGCTTATATCAGATTGCCAATTAAGTTATCGAATACGTTTTTAGAGCTTGTCTTAGTCCTGAAATGACGCAGCCCACTCCAGCGTTTACGTGCGTAAACGTGGGAGCGGGGCGCGAGGAAATTTAAAATATAGACAAAACAAACACAAAAACCGGTCAAGTGCGAGGCGGACTCGCGCACGAAGGGTTCCGTACCATTATCTATAAAAACGGCAAATAAATCACGTTGTATGGGAGCCCCTCTTAAATATTTGTTTTATTTTTAATTAATTATTTCTTTTTAAAGTGAATATATAACTAAATATTATGTGAGTATTTCAAGCGTCTACCTATTGCCTTTAGCAATTGCGAGTAAAAACGAGCAAAAAAATCACGTTTGTTGTATGGGAGCCCCCTTAAATATGTATTTTATTCTATTTTTTTAGTACTCGTTCTTAAAACGGCAACAGAAATACATTACCTGTGAAAATTTCAACTGTCTAACTATCACCGTTCATGAGATACAGCCTGGTGACAGACAGACGGACGAACGGACGGACAGCGGAGCCTTAGTAATAGCGGAGCCTTTTAAAACTTTGGATACGGAACCCTAATAATGATATTCCATTGAAATGAGCCATTCAGTCAGCTCCCAAGTAGACTCAAACGTAGAAGCACGCATCGCTCAGCCACAAAAGTACCGTCAACATGTCGCCAAAAAGACGACTTCGGAGTTCATATCAGTATCTACGTAATATAAAAACAGAATTCTGTTTTTATATTACATATATATATATATTTCTTAACATTTTATACATAGCAATAGTGGAAAACAAGCATACGTCCTCCCTATTGGATCTGCAACACCAGGGGCATCACATAGGCCTTGATTAAAGTTATTGATTACTATAAAATTCTTGGCCGTGTGGTTTCCGGCAGACTAGGATAAAATCACTCCGTCTCTTCCCGTGGAAGTCGTACAAGGCGACTAAGGGAAAAACATAATAACAATAACATAATAAAACATCGATCAGGCCTCCCCAACCCGTCTGGCTAGCGTGGGGAATGTAGGCCAAAAATCCTTCTGTCTGGGATGGACGAGAGAGGGTCGTGCTCCTGTAGTGGAGACTAAAATGACCTGATGATGATGATAAAATTCTTATTTTTTTCTGCTTATAATAATTGCAAAGAAGAAAACAAGCTTCTGGTAGCAGAGAGAAAAGTCCTCCGTAAAATCCTAGGACCTATAACAACAGACGATTTCAGCTGGAGGATCTGAAAGAGCGCCGAAATAGAAGCCATAGTGGCGGACCCCAATGTTATTAGAGAAATTAAAGCTCAACGTCTACGCTGGCTTGGCCATGTCGAATGTATGGGAAGTGATCGGAGCGTCAGGAGAGCATATAGCGGTCGACTTGTAAGGCGACGCCTATCTGACAAACAAAATATCGCTGGAGCGACAGAGAGGCTGATTTGTGCGAGCTTGATGTCAACAACTAGCAAGGGCTTGCACAAGACTGGGACAAGTGGACAGTTCTTATGCTGGAGGCCAAGACTCACTTTGGGTCGCTGCGCAAAAAGAGTAAATAAGCATATTGAACATGCGGTACATTACGCCGTTTGTAGGAAATAGTTGCGCTGAAGGTAAAATTTCATTAGCACCTTATATCCTATAGCACCCAGATACTGCTAATATGTTTTAAACTTCAAAGAGCTTCCGTACAAACAAATGCGCCGGCACGGGAGAAACGTGAGAGCAATTGCAAAGTGCATTTAAATGAGCCACGATTGAAATGCATGAAAGATAGACTGCTTACTGCATATCCACATACTATGACTATATTAGTATTAAAGTAGCAGTAGTAAGACAAGTAATATAAAAATATATGCAGCGCATTAGCGCCAGCTTGATAAAAATTGCATGTGCTTAAGACTGCATACGATAGAAGTTGTCTGATATGACCTCCTTCTACAGTCGCACCGCTCGTCATCGCCACGGAATTCATCCGCACACGAGCTAATGTGAACTGTGCGGTTGCAGACAGGTTTTCTACCGCGAACTCTCAGGTAGTGGAAGAATATACCTGCCGTGATTTATTCAAGAGACTGCAGTAGGGGCTCTTCAAGAAAGACGTGAAGAGATTTTCACAGGGTCGGCAATACGTGAGTGATACTTCTCAAGTCAAAAAACATCCCACAATAATCGGTTTTATGCCGTTCGCATCCATCGGCTCTCTGCGATCTTCTTAGGGAACTTACCCATACTACATTACCCATTTATTTCAATTTTTACGTAGTATATTAAGAAAAGTAATTACTTTTCTAATAAAAACAAATACGAGCCAAATTTGGCTCGTATTGGTTTTTATTAATACGGCGCTTGCCGCGCGAAGCCAAGAATTTCCTTAACATGTTCCGTCCTTATGGGGGGGGGGGGGGCATAATATGCTGCGTTTTCCAGTCCAATTATGTACTTTAATTTAATTTTTGCATACGAATATATAAATACTTAAGAACCGCAACCTACGGTTATGAAATACGAATTTAGATGTCACTTTGAGTTTAAGGGTTAAATTCTAATGAATGTATCTAGTTTATAATTCACAAGGTGGTTCAAAGTGTGATTTCAGCTAGTAGGGCGCTGAAATTGAGCCATTATTTTAGAGAAAAGCTATTTTTAGAGAGATAGCTTACAAACGCAACCAATCCCTCACACTGCGACCAATTACAGAAAAAAAATCTTTTAATAAATTGGTTGGCGTTTCCGAGCTGGATCTTTTTAATTCAAATCCGAAATTGTTTAGATACAAATTGACTAAATATTGGTTTAGTGTGGCTCTAAAAAAATAACAAACTTGGCAACATAATTCATACTTAATTATATATATTTTTTTCTTTCTCATCTATTCTGTAACATTTTTCATCGTCATTCACAACCAACAAATTTCTATTCACATGCGAAAACATGTTAATTATGTTAGTTTTATAACCATGTATTTAACGTAAAGTACTGTAAAGTTTTCCAAATAAAATAATAAATTTTGTCAGACAATCAGTCTGCCTCGAACTTAAATGGCTGAAACTAATACTTAAAGTAAATAAATTGAAACAAGGAAGCAAACTAAGCCGGATTCTAGCCCACGGGGCCAAAATCGAGGTTATTCAACAGGAGCGAGTACATCCGCCGATGATGTAAAATCTATTTGATGACCATTCCTCAAAGACATGATCGATCTCAATTTTTTTCGACACAAACCTCAAGCACGTCGAGGACTTTAATTGTGACAAGTTTTCTCAAAATGGGTTCAGTGGTTTTCGAGCCTATTCATTTCCAAGAATGACTTTTCGGCATATATGCATTCCGCTCGCTCCATTCAGTTACACCCGACAATCGTACATTTTTTTTTATTCGTCAATTAAATATTAAATTGTTGTTTCAAAATTTGAAATATTGTTAGAGACATCCATTTAAAGTTATTTTAAGTTATTATGTACTTAGTTACACTCGTGTCAAGACAAATTTAGCGACAAGTATCAATTATATATACGAGTACATTGACTAGCGGCCACCCGAGGCTTCATATGTGTACTTGAGAAAATAAACAATTATCGTTAACAAGCTGTTGCCCGTGACTTCTCGCGCGTGATGATTATTTTAATACAACATTTTCCAGTGGAAATAAGTTGTTTTTCCGGGATAAATAGTAGCCTATGTCACTCTCAAGACCTTAAACTATCCCCAGGAAAATATTATGTGATCTTTTGGCTCCTAGTGACGTGAAAGAAGGACAAACAAACAAATAAGTAAACACGCTTTCACTATTGTAATATTATTTATTTCATCTAGTTTAATATTCTTCTAGTTTTTAGTTAAAAACTAATGCGCCTCAAATCAAAACTCAATTTTACATCTAAAATTGAGTTTTAATTTGAGGCGCTTAAGTGTAAATAAATATACAAACAGAAAAACAAAATTTTAAAAACAATTATTTTCGCTTTTATTGCTCCTACAAAGGACTTCTCCTATTAGTTAGAACTTTATTATGCGTATAGATTTAACCGTTCAGTAGTTACGAGGGAATGAAAGGTTGAATACATAATACTTACATACAAGTCAAACACAACCCAGGAGGGTTAGCCGTAGTCGGGTAAAAATAGAAAAGGGTTGGTAAATAATAATATACTTAAATGTCTTAACTAAACTGTATGGTCTACTTTACTGATCGCGTAACGACTGCCTTTTTAAGAACCGCTGCAAGAAAAAAAGACAGTCAAATTTTTTTGCTTGCGTAAAAAATGCCATCAATTTTTTTTTGGTTGCGCAAATCAAGCTTCATCTTAGCTTAGTGGTAATTGTATTTAAATTTGTTGGTAGAAACCCTGAAGCTCTATCGCCGAAGCTAAAGATGTCTTATAACTAAAACCTATTTGTGGAATTGTGTTTTTTTTATACTACGTCGGGTACAAGCATACGGCCCGCCTGAAATGAAACCGTTACCATAGCCATATTACCGCTTGCAACATTGCGCGCCGCCAGCTCAGTAACTCCTTTTTTTCTGGTGACCTCGCTTAGTAGCAAAGAAGCTCGCTTAGGAACAAAACATCCCTGAAGGGAATTGCTATTTGGCTGAAGTGTTCTGTGAGGTCGAGGTATTTCCACACATTTTCCACAGTCTGGCAATTTACAAATACGCTGCCAGCCACTCTTTTGTCAGAGTCTCTTTCGCTAGTCGGCAAGGTGCACCACGTGCAAGCAAAGTTGGCTTTGACTGTAAAGATCGTTGTGGTCCACTTACATACACCGCAAATGTAAATGGTCAAGTTAGTTCAGCTTACGTGGTATGTCGCCTGATGGCAGTAGGTATCCTCCTACATTAGGTGCAATGGGTATTTCATCTAACCTTACTTGCCAATCACCTAGTGACTAAAACAAACTTTTCATTTGGGTGTTATCTATATTGAACATACATAACTTAGTAACATTATTATGTTTTTTTTTTTGTAAATACAATCTTACAAAAAAAAATGTTACTGGGTTTATAACTATCCTTAGATTCAAGTAAACCATAACAAACTCTTATTGACAGTATGACCTTTACCTTCCAATACTCTGATTAGACCGTAAATGTAAAGACCCTAACCGAAACCGCAAGCCTTGCGATAGAATACCGAAATGGCAAGCAATCTAAGGAACGAGTGAATTATCAATAGCTGCGGTGAACAATGATTGACCCCGTCCCAAGTCACGGAGGATATCTTCAGGGTATCTTAACTTATATCGGATTCCGAACCCAGTATATTATCCCGCTCGATGTATTCCAACCAAGCGGTTACAATTTTATTTACTTTATCACCCTTTCTGATAGAAAATCCAAGTTATTCCGGCAAAATATCTAGGATACATTTTTCTTTTGCTACATTTGGTAAAAAAGAAGATCAACAAAATATCAACTTCATATTCACTGCTTGCGTGA
Organism: Hypsopygia costalis; assembly: GCA_937001555.2. Classification (NCBI taxonomy): domain Eukaryota; kingdom Metazoa; phylum Arthropoda; class Insecta; order Lepidoptera; family Pyralidae; genus Hypsopygia; species Hypsopygia costalis. The sequence goes on from OW443326.2 coordinate 20,200,704, forward strand.
ATGACTATTATTTAAAAAGTTACGCTATTTTGGCTTGTGTTAGTAGAGCGAATAATATATACATACTATACTAGTTAAAAGCCAATCAATTTCAGAGGTATAATGGCACCGACTGCTGGCAGACTACAGCAAGTCGTGGACCTCATTGGATCGAATCAGAACTTATTTTTCTATTATCAGACAAGTATACGGCCCGCCTTATGTAAAACAGCTACCGCAGCCATTAGAAGCTTGGTAATAAAATAATTTTGTTTTTTTTAGTAGAAACGGATTTGCTTAGAATGTAAGTACAATCAAGTAGCTAGTAACCAACAAATATTGTTATAAGATGGCATTATACGGTTCTTTGCTTTTTTTATACAAACAAACTTACGGCCCGAATGATGTAAAGCTGTTCCCGTAGCCAATTAAACGCTTACAACGTTAAATATCACGCTCCACCACCCCCGCTTCCAACGAAGCAACTCCGTCATTCCTAGTGTCCTCACTCACACGCAGGAACACAACAACCTTCAAGGAAATTGTTATTTGGATGCGGTATTCTAGTCGAGCATCTTACAAATAAGCTGTGACCTAACTTTTTGCCAAAACTTCTTTTGTTTATTAGCAGAGTATGTCACGTATAGGCGAGAAAAACTTTGGCCCTAAGGATGGTGATAACTTACACCACTTACATCCTAAATGTAAGCAATCCTCCCTCTCTAATGTCATATAAAACCACTGTCTCCCTTGTGTTATAAAAAAACAATAGGACGGGTATGTTGTGGCCAAAAGGTATCACATAACAATTAATTATATTTCACAACATTAAATTAATAATCTCTCTAAAATCAAAGTCAATTTAAACATCAACACCGCATACTATATTACGTGACTACTCAAGTTTGTGAGAATGAATTCTAAAGCAAAAAAAGATGTGGGCAAAAAATAGTCGAATTTCGACGAAAGACGATACAAGTTATTATTATTGCATGAAACCCACCCCATCATTGAATAGCACACAAGCACCCAGCTCAACGTTATCTTTATAAGCCAATATAACAGCGTAGCATTTATTATTTATCAGAACTGCTCTTTTGCTAAAGATTACTCAATAAACATAACTCCCGGAGATAACGTGCCAATCCTTTGCTCGTATTATTATCAAAGTAAATTTCAGTAGTATTGCTTTCTCCAGTTCTCAATAGATACTTTCACTCCTTCGTACAAATGTAAACATTGATGTAGACTCAAGGAAAATAAACACAGCTTCGAGATACACGTTCAATTTAACTAAACGACGTGTAATGAACAAAAACATGCAAATGTACAGCGAAAGACGCAGACCGAAGATTTTAGGTAACTAAAAGATATAAAATAATGATTTCTTAGCCGTGACATTTACGAACCGGCATATTATAGTATACAGTTACTCCAAGACTATAATTAAAATACCGCTGTTCAAGCTGGAAGGAAGGCTCAACAGGACCTCGCCGTTCGACAAACTTAATAATGCGAGCAACGAAACGCAGTCCATCAATAAAACCACCTACTGTGTAGGTAAAAAGTATGAACGTAAAATACCCAATAGCTTTTATTATAAACACTGATATTTAATAAGTTCATTGAAGGAAAAAGTAATTCTCTGAGGCAAAGTCACACTTTGAGCGGCGACAGCAGAGCCGCGATCGACTGCATTGCAGTTCGCTGCTTTGGAAGCAAGGTCGTTGTAGCGTGTCTGGCGCAAGCTATAACCGCTCAGCTGTTAGTGGAATAACTGCATTAGGCCATCGCCCTCGATTAGTGACGCTCACGTCCGAAACACTCGGATTTAGGGTTATCATTTGTTGAACATTTGCAAAAAAGTACCTGCGGATTCGAATAATTTGCGAGGATTTCGATTACCTACTGTGAAAAAACATTTTCTAGGAAATCGACAAGCCGGGTGGTCGAATAGCTAGCAATTATTACTTTGATTCCGAGGCCGCAGACTCGATCTCCTCATAAGACAAACATTTGTGTTGGTATGAGTATTTTCGATGTATTGATAAAAAAAGTATTTAAGTATATTAATCAGTTATCTAGTACAGTAGTAGTAAAAGCTAAGTTAGTTTGAGACTAGACGGCAGCGTGTAGTTTGTTTTGGTCTATTTAGTTAATTATAATCAATAATTAAAACAGTAATTCAATGATACCCAGCAAATAGGAGATTTAAATAATTCATACATAGAACGAGGTTTTCAAGGACAAACTTTATCTTAAATTTATATATATTAGAGAATTTTAAAGCTTAATATAAGCTTAATATAGTAATATGCATGTTAACAATAAACATCGAAACGCCAATAACAAGTATTCAATAACCCCTTAAATAATTAAATGTTACTTTGAATAATTATTAGAAATCAATCAATCTAACAAAAACGAGAATTTCAGAGTCATACTGCATTTTGAAAATCATAGTGGTAATACATACTCGAAATATTACCCTTCGCAATTTTGTTATGGATTATTGACAAGTACTTACTTACTAAAGGCACTGGAAGATACGATAGATGCACTAGACAAGCTAAAAACTCCTCTAAAGTTCACATTGTACAATATCTTCACACAAGCAATAAATAACGGCTGAATGCACCATTGCTGTCCACTGATCTGCAAAAATTTGCTTTGGCAAGCACCTTCTAGTTACTTATTAGAGAGCGCGCCACAAAGCAAATTTAAGATATTGCCTCGCACAGGGTGCATCGTTTTAACAAATTAAATAAAAACATAACAGTTGTTAAAGAATTCTCATTTTTAAAGATATATAATATTTTATAGAGTATATAATCCGCAATATTGACTTTAAAGGTTCTAAAGTAAGATGGTCCAGGTGAAACGGCAAAGATTAGGCTTAGAACAGATAATCATATCTCAGCACGTAATAGCAATTGTCAGTGGCCTTTGGGCGGCTTGAAAACACTAGCCTCCGCCAATCCGCAGTTGAGCAGCGTGAACCCCTTCGATTGAGGGGAGACCCGTCTCTCTCTCTCACTCTCAGTAGGATGATTATGGGTTGTTGCGGAATAGTACCCTTTCATGGTCTTCCTTTTTCTCTTGATCAGGAATTTATACTCTTTCCTAGCTTATAAAGGTCAATTGCTAGAGCGAGAAAAATAAAGCAAGTGCTTCGCACCACCCTTGCTGTCGCACACGACTGCACTGACGCTATCTTTTAACACTCTAGCAAATGACTTTTCTGAGCGAGGAAAGAGTATGAATATATGTCATACCGTGTGTCTGTAAGCATTCTGCATGATGACAAACATCTGTCAGGAGTCATATATAGTCTGCTGTGTAGTATATCTTCTAATCAGAGATGAATGAACGAAGAATGATTACAAGCTCAAGGATGAAAATAATCTCTCATTATGGTACACTGATTGCACCAGAACCATGGAAAGTAGACGCGAAGAAGAAGGTTCTTTATCTAATAAAGTTGATACTGTTGATTGTTGGTACTTGGTGGAACATTATTATCATAATGATATACCATCTGTTTACTTTAATAATGCCTTAGCGGCGAAACCGGTCGGTAAAATTAAATATAATTAAGTGGAATAGTACAAGTGTTTTATTATAACATTATGATTATTTCTCTAAGGCGATACCTACAACACAACAAGAACGTGACACAAGGCGCATCGTATGCTTGTTTAATATTTTTTGGTATATAAAAAATATCAAATTTCAAATTGAAATATACGCAATAACTGCTTGCGAATAACTGGACCTAGATGATAGGGTACCAAAACGCTACGTAGGTATATGTATATTATTTGTGAGCTAGCTAGCGCACAAGGCACTGAGCTCTGGCATAACCCTATAATCTCACGAAGCCTGTTTTTATTTAATACGCATAAGTCCATGACTTGTACACTAGTGTTGAGCACACGTGCATTGAAACCGGTTCGGCGTGGGGCGTTGTGGCTTCGGCGGTCTGCAGTCCTGGGAACACTGCCGACCAGTAATAAGATGTATGGGACCCGCTCCCGATGACTAAGCCATGCCGGTAAGATTGTATCTGATTTATAAAGGTCGCTGGATTCCTGAGCCGTTTTTATTAAAGTGGCAGATTGGTTCTTAAAAACCACTATTTGCCTGGTGCGCCTTTGGTGGTGTCACAAGCGACCATAAACTGCGATGTCTGCTTACCATCAGGCAGGTCGTACGCTTGTCTGTAACCCTAGCTAGTGCATATATATGTCACGGTAAGTGTGATTAATTGAAAATTATTAATAATTACCAACAATTATTAATAATTACTAAAATTGAAGGAAAAAGTAATGAATTATTCACATTTACCGGTTATTTATTATTAATAATTAAACCTTACTTTTGGTAAATGTAATAAATTTTCAAAAATAACATATGCTAAGCATTTGTTTCAAACAACAGAGGCAGGCGGTAATGTAATAAAACATGTTTTGGTTAGATTAGGGTTTTCTTGTGTCCTGCTATTGGAAATAGGTTTTAGCTAGCGGAATTAGGTCTAGGTTGACGGAGCTCCGCCGCGGAGCTCCGTCAACCTAGGTCTAATTGATAAAGATCATGAATGTTGTGGTGCCAAGTAAGCATAATTATTAATAATTGACAATTTATTACATTGGCATTATTATATGTAAATATTGACCAACAGATTGTTTCTTGTTTGTTTTATTACTTTTACCACACCACATATTCAATTATTAATAAAATCAAGTAAAAGTGATGAATTTCACAGTTTTCATCACATTTACCAAATCATGAGGTAGTATTAATAATTACTAGTTATTATTAATAATAACCATAGTAATCACATTTACCATGACATATATAAAAAGACTACGTCTACAACAAACAGTCAAAATATGATATATTCCATACAAAATACAGCTAATAAAGTAGTCTAGTTACAATAGAACATGAGTTGTTTTATTGTATCATGAAGAGAGACGAGATTTTTTTACGCTTAGATGTCAAAAATTTTCGATATATACGAGTATACTTACTAAACATTGGAGATTATGAGCGAGATATTGTTTTCTAGCGAGAAGGCCGAAATAGAAGACGAATTAAGACCAAATTAGAAGTGGAGTTGTCAAACCTTTCATTGATTTCAAACATGAAATTGATTTTTAGATGAGTAGGTATTCTGTAACATATTATTAATCTTAGCTTCAAAAGAGAAAAAGATTATTATTATAAAAAAGAGCAGCGAATTATTCGAGAAACTCGAATAACACGAATAGTATCACGCAAGGTATTCATAAAATTTGAATACAAAAATTATATAGGCGAATATTGAATGCCCTAAATTTAGTATGTTTTCATGCTTTATGTTGACGAGCTCGGTGGTCGAATGGTTAGCAATAGCCACTTTGACTCCGAGGTCGCGGGTTCGATTCCCGCACAAGACAAACATTTGTGTGCATGAACATGTCTGTTTGTCTTGGTCTGGGTATTTTCTATGTATTATAAGTATGTATTTACAAAAAAAATGTATTTTAGTACATTTATCAGTTGTCTAGTACCCATAACACAAGCATTGTACTTAATTTGGAACTAGATGGCGCTGTGTAAAATTGTCCAGAAATATTTATTTATTTATTTATGTACTTATGTATTTTAGTATTATTTTTACTTACGGCCTCACTACATCAGCAACCAATAAATTTGTTAAATAATTATCAAAATTATTTTTTATTATTTAACTAATATTTTTAATTATAAAACTAATACCGCTAAAATGCTTCATCAATAAAATAGTTAACATAAACTCAAGCATAATAAAGCGTAAACAGAATAAAAATCTGTAAAAGTTTATTTGCTTAGGTATAATATCATATTTTATATTATACCTAAGCAAATAAACTTTGTTTCTCGGTAATAGAATAGGTGTACATATAACACTGTTACGAGTTCAGTAACTTATATAGGTACTTACTTACTCCCGAAATACAGAGAATAAATTAATGCTTAATTTACTTTTGTTTGGAGAGCGGTAAAATATAATTTGTGCTGCTATTTGTCGAAACGACACTGTTTGTTCTAGCTTGGATGATTAATCGACATACAGTGTTAAGTAAATAAAGTATAATATCTATTTAAAATTTTCCCTACCTACTTACTTTCAGAATACCCATTTAAAATGTTTAATTTTGCTAATTTTGTCATTGATTGCAAGGTATAAAAATATTTTGTAGAAACACAAACACGATCCGTTTACCTTGATAATGGTTTAGCGGCGAAATCTGTCGGTAAAATTAAATAAAATTAAGTGGAACAGTTACGAACAACAAGTGCTTTATTATAACATTATGATAATAATGTCCTCCAAGTGCCAGCAATCAACATTTACCTACTTACTTGTAAAGATATCATCAATAGAAGTTGATATGACGAATCATCACTATTAACTTCTATCTTAAAATATACATACAACCCATAGACCTATTTATTAGTATTTTATGCACCAACCAAAAGTTGGTGCACAAAAACTTGGAACATGTAAATTTATATATTTCATTATATTAAGTGCAGCTGCATAATTATGAATTCGAATTTATGAAAACAAAAAAGCATCGTGGAGGAGATTCAATTCGCCATGATTGCATATTATTCGCATCGCAGCGCCTGCCGGCATCGGCCAATACAACTTTAATGCGAGGCAAGCAACGAGTACGAATCGGAACGCAACATGGTGGTTTCACAACGTCGGCCACGAAATTCCGATTTATGAGTAATGGTTTAGGTTAGATGCGGAATCGATACTCATAGACTCTAAAATTGTCTATGGTTACAATCGGGAGAACCAAATAGGTGAACCACAACCAAAGAGGGGATTTGAGTTTCCCTTCCCTATTAATATTAATTGCACGGTGCAACTGAGAGTAAGGGCAAGTAACACAAATGGTAGGTTTTTAGATAATAAATAAAATGTTAAAAGACATTTAAAGACATAGCTTGTTATATGATAAATATTTTTTTTATACCAGCTTTAGATATTTGTAACGACAAGACGCAAATAACAAAAAGTTACAGCGTGTACCAACATGATCGTAAAATAAATTTTGAACCATCATATGGATAGAAATGGCACAGTACGAGTCTGATAGCACATCAAATCCTGCATTTAATGTGCAATAAGTGTTTTTTGATGTGCAAAATAGGCTAGTATAGCAATGAATTTACTTGATATTACGTTAAATTGTTAATTCCTTTGTATATTTGTAGGGCTTAGTATTTATTACAGGAATCTTAGATTATCAATTGGTCTTCGCTCCTTCTTCTTCCTTCGTTAATCTATGACAGGAATCTATTTTTATATTCTCTCCTAAAGACTCCGTGTTTTCATGGAATAAATATATCTACAGTTTAATAAACTTAAAATGTTCATATCGAACACATTATCGATAGATATCGACATCAACCCATATTCATCCCACTCTGGTCTCCCCTAAATTGAAGGGGTTTAGAGCAACATCCACCAAGCTGCTCAACTACAGAAGGCCAATTCTCGTATTTTTTCTACGTACGCAGATTTAAAGTTGATCGAATCGAGATTGAATTGTGAATTGACTAAAATTATATACTTGATTTCATTAATTAATTATTATCAATTCTTGTTGTTGGCAAAGTAACATTCTTAGTTTGTTTAATTTTCACTCATATTTCTATACAATCCCGCTTAAATTTAATTTTGAAGTTACAATTTGTGTTACGAGAATACCAAACGTGACATTTATGAGATCGAGACTGGATCGAAACTGAATTTTGACTATATTTTAATTACGAGAATTGCCCCTCAGAATGGCAGAAGTCAGTGTTTTCAAGCCGCCTAACGGACACTGAAAGAAAGAAAGGAAAGGAAGGAGATGCTGCGTTGGCAGCGGGGGTGGCGGCGCGCGAGCGATATTTTTTAATATGGCTACGGCAACTGCTTCACATCAGGCGATCCGTATGCTTGTCTGCCACCCGACGTAGTATAAAAAAAACTGACTTGGCTTACCAACTGTCATCTAATGACAAAAGCCATGACCGACGGCTCAACGTGCCTTCGGAAGAACGAAATGATTGATAGATAAAATTGGTTAAATAGTTTTTTTTTATACGAAACTGAGGGCCAAATAAGCATACGACTGCCAAAACAGCATCTCCTTACGTCTGATTATTTTACTCACTTGCACGAAACCAACAATTTTCTAGGTTAATGTTATTCCTATAAGATGAAGGTACTAGTCGGGCTCGACACCCCAATAATTCTTTTTCGCCAAAGCTTTGTTAGCTAGTAGGCAGAGTGCACCACTTGCAGTTGAGGTAGAAATAGGCTCTAATGAGGGTGCTGCTCAACTGTAAGTAACCAGCTCGTAGTTGAGCAGCGTGGTGGTATATGCTATAAATTTCCTAATCACTACATAGTATAAAATAAAGTCGCTTTCTCTGTCCCTATGTCCCTTTGTATGCTTAAATCTTTGAAACTACGCAACGGATTATGATGCGGTTTTTTTTAATAGATAGAGTGATTCAACTGGAAAGTTTATATGTATAATATATGCATAACATAGTAGAAAAACACTGATAATTTAGAGGTTTCTAATGTGATGTCGTAAATAAACACATTTTTTTGCTCTTTCATTGCAAACGCTGGCTGAACCCAACGAGATAGATGAAAATAATGTAGTACAGTATTGTTCACCTTAAAATGGTCTACAAAAAAGTTCGCGATGGTATATGTCTATCTCTTAGTGGTAACACACAATAACCGTTATTTTATCCTTAGCTTTTTACAAGAAATAATGCCTTATTTACGAAGCGATTTTAAGCAATACAGAATTAATCCTTATCCAATTAAGTACCTTAAATACATTGCGCATTTAATATAGATCAATATGGCCCTTCACAGCATGTAATTTAAATGAATAGTTTAGAAGATATTACACATTTAAAATGCAGGGACATAACGGCTGTGGCGGTACCGGCCGCGGAGCCGGCGGCGTGTGCCTATAACTGGGGAAGGACTGGATAGGACAAAGCGCAAAGACCTTCTGTAGTACATTTAGTATCAGCATTGCACCCGTGCGAAGCCGGGGCGGGTCGCTAGTGTTATAATAAAGCACTTGTACTGTTCCACGTTATTATATTTAATATTACCGACCGGTTTCGCCGCTAAGGCATTATCAAGGTAAACTGCTGGTCCCTGGACGAATACTTTTTATTCAGGTAGTGATTTCATGCAAAGCGTAATCGCGCGTAAAAGCTAGCTAAAGCTTAGTATTATTTTGACGAGCTCGGTGGTAAAATGGCTAACAGTGGCCAATTTCACTCCTAGGTCGCGGGTTCGATTTGTGTGCATGACCATGTATCTTTGTCTTCGAGTGAGAGTTTTCTATGTAAATATTTTCGAAAAAAAAGTATTTAAGTATATTATCAGTTATCTAATAACCATAGTTGGCCGTGTGATTTCCGGCAGACTAGAATAGAATCACTCCGTCTCTTCCCGGGGATGTCGTACAACGCGACTAAGGGTAATAGATTATAAAACATCGATCAGGCCTCCCCAACCCGTCTGGCCTTCTCTTTTCTTCGCACCACCCTTGCTGTCGCACACGACTGCACTGACGCTATCTTTTAACACTCTAGCAAATGACTTTTCTGAGCGAGGAAAGAGTATGAATATATGTCATACCGTGTGTCTGTAAGCATTCTGCATGATGACAAACATCTGTCAGGAGTCATATATAGTCTGCTGTGTAGTATATCTTCTAATCAGAGATGAATGAACGAAGAATGATTACAAGCTCAAGGATGAAAATAATCTCTCATTATGGTACACTGATTGCACCAGAACCATGGAAAGTAGACGCGAAGAAGAAGGTTCTTTATCTAATAAAGTTGATACTGTTGATTGTTGGTACTTGGTGGAACATTATTATCATAATGATATACCATCTGTTTACTTTAATAATGCCTTAGCGGCGAAACCGGTCGGTAAAATTAAATATAATTAAGTGGAATAGTACAAGTGTTTTATTATAACATTATGATTATTTCTCTAAGGCGATACCTACAACACAACAAGAACGTGACACAAGGCGCATCGTATGCTTGTTTAATATTTTTTGGTATATAAAAAATATCAAATTTCAAATTGAAATATACGCAATAACTGCTTGCGAATAACTGGACCTAGATGATAGGGTACCAAAACGCTACGTAGGTATATGTATATTATTTGTGAGCTAGCTAGCGCACAAGGCACTGAGCTCTGGCATAACCCTATAATCTCACGAAGCCTGTTTTTATTTAATACGCATAAGTCCATGACTTGTACACTAGTGTTGAGCACACGTGCATTGAAACCGGTTCGGCGTGGGGCGTTGTGGCTTCGGCGGTCTGCAGTCCTGGGAACACTGCCGACCAGTAATAAGATGTATGGGACCCGCTCCCGATGACTAAGCCATGCCGGTAAGATTGTATCTGATTTATAAAGGTCGCTGGATTCCTGAGCCGTTTTTATTAAAGTGGCAGATTGGTTCTTAAAAACCACTATTTGCCTGGTGCGCCTTTGGTGGTGTCACAAGCGACCATAAACTGCGATGTCTGCTTACCATCAGGCAGGTCGTACGCTTGTCTGTAACCCTAGCTAGTGCATATATATGTCACGGTAAGTGTGATTAATTGAAAATTATTAATAATTACCAACAATTATTAATAATTACTAAAATTGAAGGAAAAAGTAATGAATTATTCACATTTACCGGTTATTTATTATTAATAATTAAACCTTACTTTTGGTAAATGTAATAAATTTTCAAAAATAACATATGCTAAGCATTTGTTTCAAACAACAGAGGCAGGCGGTAATGTAATAAAACATGTTTTGGTTAGATTAGGGTTTTCTTGTGTCCTGCTATTGGAAATAGGTTTTAGCTAGCGGAATTAGGTCTAGGTTGACGGAGCTCCGCCGCGGAGCTCCGTCAACCTAGGTCTAATTGATAAAGATCATGAATGTTGTGGTGCCAAGTAAGCATAATTATTAATAATTGACAATTTATTACATTGGCATTATTATATGTAAATATTGACCAACAGATTGTTTCTTGTTTGTTTTATTACTTTTACCACACCACATATTCAATTATTAATAAAATCAAGTAAAAGTGATGAATTTCACAGTTTTCATCACATTTACCAAATCATGAGGTAGTATTAATAATTACTAGTTATTATTAATAATAACCATAGTAATCACATTTACCATGACATATATAAAAAGACTACGTCTACAACAAACAGTCAAAATATGATATATTCCATACAAAATACAGCTAATAAAGTAGTCTAGTTACAATAGAACATGAGTTGTTTTATTGTATCATGAAGAGAGACGAGATTTTTTTACGCTTAGATGTCAAAAATTTTCGATATATACGAGTATACTTACTAAACATTGGAGATTATGAGCGAGATATTGTTTTCTAGCGAGAAGGCCGAAATAGAAGACGAATTAAGACCAAATTAGAAGTGGAGTTGTCAAACCTTTCATTGATTTCAAACATGAAATTGATTTTTAGATGAGTAGGTATTCTGTAACATATTATTAATCTTAGCTTCAAAAGAGAAAAAGATTATTATTATAAAAAAGAGCAGCGAATTATTCGAGAAACTCGAATAACACGAATAGTATCACGCAAGGTATTCATAAAATTTGAATACAAAAATTATATAGGCGAATATTGAATGCCCTAAATTTAGTATGTTTTCATGCTTTATGTTGACGAGCTCGGTGGTCGAATGGTTAGCAATAGCCACTTTGACTCCGAGGTCGCGGGTTCGATTCCCGCACAAGACAAACATTTGTGTGCATGAACATGTCTGTTTGTCTTGGTCTGGGTATTTTCTATGTATTATAAGTATGTATTTACAAAAAAAATGTATTTTAGTACATTTATCAGTTGTCTAGTACCCATAACACAAGCATTGTACTTAATTTGGAACTAGATGGCGCTGTGTAAAATTGTCCAGAAATATTTATTTATTTATTTATGTACTTATGTATTTTAGTATTATTTTTACTTACGGCCTCACTACATCAGCAACCAATAAATTTGTTAAATAATTATCAAAATTATTTTTTATTATTTAACTAATATTTTTAATTATAAAACTAATACCGCTAAAATGCTTCATCAATAAAATAGTTAACATAAACTCAAGCATAATAAAGCGTAAACAGAATAAAAATCTGTAAAAGTTTATTTGCTTAGGTATAATATCATATTTTATATTATACCTAAGCAAATAAACTTTGTTTCTCGGTAATAGAATAGGTGTACATATAACACTGTTACGAGTTCAGTAACTTATATAGGTACTTACTTACTCCCGAAATACAGAGAATAAATTAATGCTTAATTTACTTTTGTTTGGAGAGCGGTAAAATATAATTTGTGCTGCTATTTGTCGAAACGACACTGTTTGTTCTAGCTTGGATGATTAATCGACATACAGTGTTAAGTAAATAAAGTATAATATCTATTTAAAATTTTCCCTACCTACTTACTTTCAGAATACCCATTTAAAATGTTTAATTTTGCTAATTTTGTCATTGATTGCAAGGTATAAAAATATTTTGTAGAAACACAAACACGATCCGTTTACCTTGATAATGGTTTAGCGGCGAAATCTGTCGGTAAAATTAAATAAAATTAAGTGGAACAGTTACGAACAACAAGTGCTTTATTATAACATTATGATAATAATGTCCTCCAAGTGCCAGCAATCAACATTTACCTACTTACTTGTAAAGATATCATCAATAGAAGTTGATATGACGAATCATCACTATTAACTTCTATCTTAAAATATACATACAACCCATAGACCTATTTATTAGTATTTTATGCACCAACCAAAAGTTGGTGCACAAAAACTTGGAACATGTAAATTTATATATTTCATTATATTAAGTGCAGCTGCATAATTATGAATTCGAATTTATGAAAACAAAAAAGCATCGTGGAGGAGATTCAATTCGCCATGATTGCATATTATTCGCATCGCAGCGCCTGCCGGCATCGGCCAATACAACTTTAATGCGAGGCAAGCAACGAGTACGAATCGGAACGCAACATGGTGGTTTCACAACGTCGGCCACGAAATTCCGATTTATGAGTAATGGTTTAGGTTAGATGCGGAATCGATACTCATAGACTCTAAAATTGTCTATGGTTACAATCGGGAGAACCAAATAGGTGAACCACAACCAAAGAGGGGATTTGAGTTTCCCTTCCCTATTAATATTAATTGCACGGTGCAACTGAGAGTAAGGGCAAGTAACACAAATGGTAGGTTTTTAGATAATAAATAAAATGTTAAAAGACATTTAAAGACATAGCTTGTTATATGATAAATATTTTTTTTATACCAGCTTTAGATATTTGTAACGACAAGACGCAAATAACAAAAAGTTACAGCGTGTACCAACATGATCGTAAAATAAATTTTGAACCATCATATGGATAGAAATGGCACAGTACGAGTCTGATAGCACATCAAATCCTGCATTTAATGTGCAATAAGTGTTTTTTGATGTGCAAAATAGGCTAGTATAGCAATGAATTTACTTGATATTACGTTAAATTGTTAATTCCTTTGTATATTTGTAGGGCTTAGTATTTATTACAGGAATCTTAGATTATCAATTGGTCTTCGCTCCTTCTTCTTCCTTCGTTAATCTATGACAGGAATCTATTTTTATATTCTCTCCTAAAGACTCCGTGTTTTCATGGAATAAATATATCTACAGTTTAATAAACTTAAAATGTTCATATCGAACACATTATCGATAGATATCGACATCAACCCATATTCATCCCACTCTGGTCTCCCCTAAATTGAAGGGGTTTAGAGCAACATCCACCAAGCTGCTCAACTACAGAAGGCCAATTCTCGTATTTTTTCTACGTACGCAGATTTAAAGTTGATCGAATCGAGATTGAATTGTGAATTGACTAAAATTATATACTTGATTTCATTAATTAATTATTATCAATTCTTGTTGTTGGCAAAGTAACATTCTTAGTTTGTTTAATTTTCACTCATATTTCTATACAATCCCGCTTAAATTTAATTTTGAAGTTACAATTTGTGTTACGAGAATACCAAACGTGACATTTATGAGATCGAGACTGGATCGAAACTGAATTTTGACTATATTTTAATTACGAGAATTGCCCCTCAGAATGGCAGAAGTCAGTGTTTTCAAGCCGCCTAACGGACACTGAAAGAAAGAAAGGAAAGGAAGGAGATGCTGCGTTGGCAGCGGGGGTGGCGGCGCGCGAGCGATATTTTTTAATATGGCTACGGCAACTGCTTCACATCAGGCGATCCGTATGCTTGTCTGCCACCCGACGTAGTATAAAAAAAACTGACTTGGCTTACCAACTGTCATCTAATGACAAAAGCCATGACCGACGGCTCAACGTGCCTTCGGAAGAACGAAATGATTGATAGATAAAATTGGTTAAATAGTTTTTTTTTATACGAAACTGAGGGCCAAATAAGCATACGACTGCCAAAACAGCATCTCCTTACGTCTGATTATTTTACTCACTTGCACGAAACCAACAATTTTCTAGGTTAATGTTATTCCTATAAGATGAAGGTACTAGTCGGGCTCGACACCCCAATAATTCTTTTTCGCCAAAGCTTTGTTAGCTAGTAGGCAGAGTGCACCACTTGCAGTTGAGGTAGAAATAGGCTCTAATGAGGGTGCTGCTCAACTGTAAGTAACCAGCTCGTAGTTGAGCAGCGTGGTGGTATATGCTATAAATTTCCTAATCACTACATAGTATAAAATAAAGTCGCTTTCTCTGTCCCTATGTCCCTTTGTATGCTTAAATCTTTGAAACTACGCAACGGATTATGATGCGGTTTTTTTTAATAGATAGAGTGATTCAACTGGAAAGTTTATATGTATAATATATGCATAACATAGTAGAAAAACACTGATAATTTAGAGGTTTCTAATGTGATGTCGTAAATAAACACATTTTTTTGCTCTTTCATTGCAAACGCTGGCTGAACCCAACGAGATAGATGAAAATAATGTAGTACAGTATTGTTCACCTTAAAATGGTCTACAAAAAAGTTCGCGATGGTATATGTCTATCTCTTAGTGGTAACACACAATAACCGTTATTTTATCCTTAGCTTTTTACAAGAAATAATGCCTTATTTACGAAGCGATTTTAAGCAATACAGAATTAATCCTTATCCAATTAAGTACCTTAAATACATTGCGCATTTAATATAGATCAATATGGCCCTTCACAGCATGTAATTTAAATGAATAGTTTAGAAGATATTACACATTTAAAATGCAGGGACATAACGGCTGTGGCGGTACCGGCCGCGGAGCCGGCGGCGTGTGCCTATAACTGGGGAAGGACTGGATAGGACAAAGCGCAAAGACCTTCTGTAGTACATTTAGTATCAGCATTGCACCCGTGCGAAGCCGGGGCGGGTCGCTAGTGTTATAATAAAGCACTTGTACTGTTCCACGTTATTATATTTAATATTACCGACCGGTTTCGCCGCTAAGGCATTATCAAGGTAAACTGCTGGTCCCTGGACGAATACTTTTTATTCAGGTAGTGATTTCATGCAAAGCGTAATCGCGCGTAAAAGCTAGCTAAAGCTTAGTATTATTTTGACGAGCTCGGTGGTAAAATGGCTAACAGTGGCCAATTTCACTCCTAGGTCGCGGGTTCGATTTGTGTGCATGACCATGTATCTTTGTCTTCGAGTGAGAGTTTTCTATGTAAATATTTTCGAAAAAAAAGTATTTAAGTATATTATCAGTTATCTAATAACCATAGTTGGCCGTGTGATTTCCGGCAGACTAGAATAGAATCACTCCGTCTCTTCCCGGGGATGTCGTACAACGCGACTAAGGGTAATAGATTATAAAACATCGATCAGGCCTCCCCAACCCGTCTGGCCAGCGTGGGGAGTGTAGGCCAAATCCTCCTGTCTGTGACGGACGAGAGAGGGTTGTGCTCCTGTAGTGGAGACTAAATGACCTGATGATGATGATGAATAACCATAGTACAAGTTAGCTTTGCTTAGTTTGGGAGTAGACATAAAGTTAATATCCCGCTAGGTATATTAACTGCATGGGTGTAGATGACAGTGTAAAATCAACAAGATTGCTAAAAACCTTTCTGTTAGTGTTCAAAGAAATAAATACAAGTCAATTCAAAAAGGAATTGTATAAATGGTTTTACGAGATAAACTTTTGCTGTATTAATGCATTACTTGAACATAAGTTTTAAATTTAAATTAATATTTGCATTCTAAGGTAATGATTGGCAAGACATGAGCGCCCTACTTGAACACCTAAGATCATTGTATACCATGTTTTATGCAAATAAGGGTTTATTTATTTATTTCTACGAGTATAGACTAACGATCTAATTGGTAGTTTTCATTGTTTCCCAATAAGCATTACTCGCATGGATAGCCATTATTAATTCCAATTCATAGGCTCGGCGCAGTCGGTTACGGTAAACAGTTGGAAATAATTAGTGCACTAACATTGCCTAACATATAACATACATAAACTCCATTTATAAGGGACTGAATATACATAATATGTTTCCACATAAGATTCAAATAAACGTACATGGCCAATACAAATGACAAATGTTATTTTAAACGGGACAGGCCCACCACACCACCATACGTTCCCACTGTGGCATCACTTGTGTAGCCAGGATTAACATCGGCGACCACCAAAAAGGTAATGACCCATGAAGTCCACTCATCCCAGGGGTAAAACTACCGTTGCTTGGAACTCACAACGAATGTAATCAGATGAAAGTAGATGAAAGATTTTGGAATTTCACTTTCCCTCTTGGTAATGTGAGAGGCAGCGATATGGTAAATAAGGCATTAAATGTAAGTAAGGCCATTGTTTGCCACCCTAAGGCTACTGACATGGCTTAACGACTGTCATCTAATGACTACAGCCGGTACCGACGGCTTAACGTGCCCTCCGAAGTACGAAGGAGTTCGAGATAAATAGACAGGCCACATTAACTTGTGTGTTCGTTTAGACCAGGGTTTCCCAACCAGGGGGGCGCGCCCCCCTAGTGGGGCGTAGAGGGAAGTCAAGGGGGGCTTGAGACGTTTGTGTTTTCAATAGAAAAATTATTTCAATGCATTAATGAAGTAAACACGGTAGGTAGAATATAACATTAATTCATTTGTTTTGTGATTCTTTTTGTACAAATTACATAAAAATAAATATTGTTAAAATAATGCGATTTTTATTGTAGGTACTTACTTACTGAAAAATTTAATGGGGGGGGGGGGGGGGCATGAAAATATTATTTGTGATCTGGGGAGCCTTGATGTAAAAAAGGTTGGGAAACCCTGGTTTAGACTGACATGCGCAAAGACACCATCGAGCTCCTCAATATATGTATGACAATACCCGAATAATGACATTTTGGTAACATATATTATTATGCAGAACATGTAAATCGATCACGCCACGACCTAACACGAATGAGGAATGAGCCAAATCGACGTTTTCATGACTCAGGAACAAGTAATCCGGTTAGTGTTAATCAGAATCGGAAAAAAGGCCTGACACGATGCCGATCCGGAATGAATTGAATTAATCCAAAGCCCCGCCTTTGGCTAAGCTGGATTGGAGTGCAAAGAAATGATCCCAATCTAAAGCAAGCATTATAGTTCCGGTGTTATCTTACTAATTAAAATCATTAAGACCATAGACTAACTACGGTCGTCATTGTTTGACTTCCTTATTCAATTAGGCTAAAATGCAGTGGCGGACTAAGGCTAAAGCGGGTAGGCAACATTGTATTTTCGGGCCTACAAAAGAAGTTTTTACTTCAAAAATAAAAATTTAAAACCTAAATTTATTAATGCCTAGGTTGCCTAAGCCTTAGGATCCGTTCAAACAAACCGGCTCGGAGAGGAGAGCAAATTTTGAATGCGTTTAAAATAGAGTTTTATGTTATTGGCATAAGGTTTATTTTAAAATCCACATCGGCTCTCGCGCATTCTTATATAACAAAATAAGTGAATATAAAAAATAAACCTTATACCAATGATCTAAAACTCTATTTTAAACGCCACCACAATCTGCTCTCATGTCCGAGCCGGTCTGTAAGAACGGAGCCTTAGTCCGCCCCTGCTAAAATGCCCAATGACTGCATAATACTATGACAT
Organism: Hypsopygia costalis; assembly: GCA_937001555.2. Taxonomy (NCBI): domain Eukaryota; kingdom Metazoa; phylum Arthropoda; class Insecta; order Lepidoptera; family Pyralidae; genus Hypsopygia; species Hypsopygia costalis. Next base: position 20,218,971 of record OW443326.2, read on the forward strand.
AAAGTTTCTTAAAAAATCTCGCAGAAAACCAAAATGTAAAAAAAAGATAACCATCGTATAATCAAATGACGGCTATCATGAGTAAAACGATATTACTGACGTGAAAATCTTTAACTCGGTTAATGATATCATGGGAGCGTACACACAAAACCATATTTATTAAATATAGAAGCCTAAACTATTGTCGTCGTCGACGTCAACCCTTATTCATCCCACTGTTGGGATACGGGTCTCCCCTCAATCTCCTAGGGGTATAGAGCATAATCTAAACCCCTAGGAGTAAGCTCCGCCACGCTACTCAACTACAGGTTGGCCAGTGTTTTTATGCCGCCTAAAGGCCACTGTCTTGGCTGAAATAAATCTGTCTTAGATAAAAGATTTTGGAATTTCACTTTGCCTCTTGGTAATGTGAGAGACAGCGATATGGTAAATAAGGCATTAAAGGTAAGTGAGGCCATTGTTTGCCACCCTAAGGCTACTGACATGGCTTAACGACTGTCATCTAACGACAACAGCCGGCACTGACGACTTAACGTGCCCTCCGAATCACAAGATTATGTGTCGATGCCGACTCGGTTGCTATTTGTATATAACTGAACAAGCCTAATTATGTAAATCTGAAATTTAAATTTAAATAATTGAAACAAAGTTGTTTGATAATTTTCCATTTGGTTATAAATATGACGACACTGAAATACCTATATTTTACAGTAAATCTTGTTCCACACAACCAAACTTTGTACACCGAAAGTGCTTAACCGTTAGGCGACAGAGCAGCAAGCCTGAATACCGGGTCGTATCCGGATAACGACTGAACACTAAATTATTAAACTTTAACCGGTCAGAATTTCCCAGGCCGCTTCGTTTACTCTTAAAAACGAACAGCATTTCTAAAAAATATTACACATAGTGAAGCGCTCGAGTTATTGGATTTCGATTCGGAATTCCTGGATACGGCTCACGATTCTAAATTTCATTGGCATTCATGTAACCTTTTGATGTTAAGCTACACGTTTTAAACTATTACATTTAAAAGAGTTTAGAATTAATAGAATATGAAGTACCTATGTGGTGTCAGAATATAAAGTATGCGGTACCCCGTACCAGAATATAATGTATCTCCACCAACCCGTAGTTGAGCAGGTTGGTGGAGTATACTCAAAAACCCCTAAAAAAATAAATGTAATCTTTAAAAAGAAAATTCCTAACACTTTACAGCTTTATTACGAGTGAGTGATCATCGACTTCCAACTTCGAATACATTTTAATCCAATTGTATTCAAAGCCAGGGGGCTAAAATGTTAATTAAAGTTTATACAGCATTAGAAAGACGATGACTTTAAGTTTTAGGCGTCCCACTTTGTATGCAAAGTGACTATTCTATATGCATTACGGAGTAAATAAAATAGTAATGGGTTCGTCTACACTTAGTAAATTAAGATTTTTTTGGAGTTACTCATTTTCATATACATGAAGACTGGACTGGACCCGCCATAGCAAATACGTTTACGCCATAGCATTTACTTATTATTGGAAGTTTTTGACGCGCTAACGTCTTATAAAACGGGTTAGAAGCTTTAGGACTACTTCGCGATAAGACTAGATGCACGGTATACCTAAATCACTTTATGACTAAGTCTGGATATGACTAAATCGCTTTATGATCAAGTCTGGTTATGACTAAATCGTTTTATGACTAAATCTCGATATGACTACATAACGTTTGGGTTAAATAGCTATCCGACCATATACGCATACATCTTGTTATCAGATTGACAATCATACTAATATTATAAAACGATGAACGCCGGCTGCACGCACGCAAAAGCATGACCCATTGTCACATTTCGTCTGAGCCGAGCGTGCAAGCGAGAGCGCGGAACAAGATAGAGAGGCACGATCGGCCGATTTCTTTTGACATTATCACGTCAAATTATCGTCCGTGAACCGACTTTACAGGCAACCACTTTTTTTTAGTGTTTTTAACGCGTAATATCTTATTGTTAACCCTAGTTTGGGAGAAGTTCTGAAGTATTTAAAACACAAATACTTCTGACTACCAAAAAAATATAAAAAAATACGAAAATGATATAATAAAAAGTTACGAAGGTCAAATTTTGGAAAAATCTTAATGAACTAATATTTACATACCTCCGAAACTATAAAACTTTAGTTAAGGAAAGTAAGGACCAATAAAATTAGCAAATGACTTCCTCAATAGGGCTATATGCCCATAGCCCCCGAATTAACGTACAGTAAACTCGCCACAAAATTACCAATTGCTAAAACTTTAGTAAATAAATCATAAATAAATATTTCTGGACAATTTACACACCGCCATCTAGTCCCAATTTACGCGCAAAGCTTGTTCTATGGGTACTATGATATATATGTACTTAAATACATTTTTTTTAAATACGTACACGTTATACATAGAAAACATGAACATGTTCATGCACACAACTGTTTATCATGTGCGGGGATCGATAATACATAGAAAACATGAACATGTTCATGCACACAACTGTTTATCATGTGCGGGCATCGAACCCGCGACCTCGGAGTCAAAGTGGCCATTGCTAGCCATTCGACCACCGGGGTCGTCAAGGAATTATCATTCATTACATGTACCCACGTCAAGTAATGATATCTCCTTCTCGTGCCCCACGTGGTACTAGTTGAATATTATCAAAAATAAACATTATTTTAACACTATTGGTAATACAAACGAGTTTGTGTTTTTATAGTGTTGTACTCCGAGTTAGTATGCAACACAATCGGAAAGCCTCACACCCGGTCAAAGCCAGTAGCTGCAAATCTTACATTGTATCTACATGCAACCGGCTTTTGTCTGCAAATTCTTAGAGTTCATTTACATCCTTGTCTGTGCATATTTATCGAAAAGTATTGTGAATGGTAAATGTAAATGCAATGTTTATAATAAACTTGGCCCCTATTTTGAACCCTCAGTAGCTTTGAAGTATATCGAGAGAGCAATTAGAACTCATTACTAGTAACATAATCTAAAGTATTAGGTTTATTTAACTTTTTATTCAAACTTTATTGCAACCAAATAAAATGTTTGTATGTACACAAAAGTATCCCAGTTTACCTGTGGTATTATTTTCTGAATTATTAAATCTACTAATATTAGCGTGTAAGATAAATGATAAATTGTTAGGTACTAATAAAAGGGCCCTCGTTGCCAAAATAAAAAAATATTTTATTTATTTATTTTCGGACATTGATTTAGTTCATACTACAGGTGTATGTACATTGTATTAACCTAAATATGTATAAAATTTTACCTAAAGAATTTCAAAAATCTATATATTTAATTATTATATATCATCGTCATCAGCCTGTATCTGCCCACTGGTGGATATAAGCCTTCCCAAATGCGTTCCACCAAGTACAATCCTCCGCCTTCCGCATCCAGCCGCTTTCTTGAGGTCATCGCACCATCTAGAAGGAGGTCGTCCAACGCTTCGTCGTCCTTCGCGCGGCCTCCACTCTAATACCTTCCTCCCCCATCTGCCATCACTAACTCGGCAGATGTGACCGGCGCATTGCCACTTCAACTTTAGAACTTTGAAGGCTATATCGACAACTTTGGTTCTCCGTCAGATATTAGGGTATCTGTACGGCGAAGACGTGCCGGAACTTTCCAAAAGGTCAGCTTTTGGAAAGCAGAATGCTAAGCCTAGCAGTTTAAAGTTAAAATAGAGACTTGAGGTATTAGAGATCCAAGAGACTTCTGTTAATTACTAAATTATATTTATCATCTACTCTATTGAATACCACATTTCTGAATCGCCTTTACATTTTCTTCTATCCTTTTCTCTACACTATTAACCCTTAATTGTCTTCAAAAATGCTGAATGAACAATTGTGAAGGCTAAGCTTTAGAAGAACTTGTGTAATTTACAACATATTTGCATATTTTTACATTCTTTCAAATGCTTTATATAGAAATGTACAAACTGAAGCATATGTATTGCAGGTACTCGACGTTATCGAGCTATAAAAACATGAAATTTATTTTATTTCTCCACCTGGCACACAACAGATCAGATGCACTAACAACAATTACTTGCACGGTTCGTCGGCCGTCATTACATATAAGACATAAGCAACAACACAGTTCAAGCGAATGCCTTACTTCAAACTCACAAGTTCACAACTCATAACGAACTTACTCGCTTGTGTAAATATGAAACACAAACATAATACAGTAGGTAACGACGTGCCTACTTATGATAGTTTTGAAAGCACTGAGGCTTATACACATCGCTGTGATATTTGAATGAGGTGCCCAAACTTCGAAATAACAGATAGTAACAGAGTATTCCACGACTCTCAATTTAGATACTACTGGAACAAAACAAGTCGATTCGTGGACAAATTTCGTAATTGGGTATGATACTCGTAGATGGTTGTAACCTATATAATTATTCCTAGGGATTCAATCCGAAATGAAAATCGAACTTTCGCTTAAAAGTCAGATTTTATAAAATATTCTCGAAAACACTACACAATAGTGTTTTCGAGTAAACAAATGTCAATGTTTCATATTTGTTATTTAGACAATAAATAAGCCCTGTTGGATGAAAATGCCACATGCACGGGTCCGATCATAGGAAATTAGTTTTGAAAACAAATTAACAAAAAAACGGCATTCCGACAAATTTTCCAAAAGCTATTCAATGTCAAATTTTTGCCTCCCCATCGTTTTATGACCTGTATAGAAATATCACTAGTGATTTCATACATTTAAAATTATATGAATCTAAAGAAACTCAAGACAAAATCAAATCTTGGGACCTACCGCCTAAGCTGCCGGAAGCCGACTCCCATTGGATTGCATTGGATCGGATTTTGTGAGTGCAAAAATCAAACTTCAGCGTAGATTAGTGACTATTGTTGGTATCTTAGCTGGTAGAAACCAATTAGTTTACCAACAAAGCTAAAAAATTACTCAAACCTATTTTTGGGAATCAAAATATTTGATAGAAATAGGCTTCAGATTAGGCGATAGGTGTTTGTAGTTAGATGATAAAACCAGTAAATTGCATGTCTGGGCAGTCGGTCAATGGTGTCGACAAACTTTCAAAACTTGTACTTTAAAACAAAAACATAGTGTGCCAAAACGTCCACTCGAATTTGATCGTAAAAATCCCAATTGGTTTTAAAGAACTTAGTATTCGATACGGCAATTTGGTTTCTGATAGAATCTTTGAGCAATCAATTTCTATTTTGTTGTAGGTACGCTTGGAATTAAGCTTGCATTAGTACTAAATTGCATGGTGTTTGTTTGCATTTTGAACGATTTGAAACTTTTAAAGTGATCTTTTTTTTAAGTGATTAATCCTAGTAGCTTGCTCATGCATTATGTACTCGTATGAAGGATATTTCATTAAACAAACAATTTTGGCTTAGATGCAATAAAATTATTTCTTATGTACCTACTATGAACTGTTGTCGCATAATAACAATAATAAGTAGGTATTAACCCACTGATTTTTATTCGTTATTGTTAAATTAACCTATATAACATTTAATTATTAAATACCTATATTATATATTTTTTTTTGCAACAACAATTCATCTACATAAGAAATAATGTCAAGTGAGTGTTAGCCAAAAATGTTTGTCTAGTGAAAGATCCTTTCAAAAATTCTGTATGAGCAAACTACTAGAATCTTTCATCTTAAATTTGTATGCTATTACCTTCATTAATGTAATATTACATTGCAGGACGAAATTGATTCTCTTTGACTGAAAGCCGAAAAGCACAGAAATTAAATGTTTCCTACATATTTAATGATTCATTTACATATAACATGCAGTTTGATTGCATCATCCAAATTTATAATAATCAGCTGCAAAAGCGAATCGTGTGATATCACCATAATATAACCATAGTCACCTAGTTTCTACAATGCTAACTTAAATCAGGTTCTAGCTATAAAATCTACTATTAGAATGCATCGTGTGCAGTACGCGTGATATCACAACCAATTAACGAACCCGCAGAACATAACGGCCTCATAGTTTGCATTTAACATGTCAGTCTCACTGCTTCCTCTGTGCGTCATGCTCTTACTCGTATTTGAACCCGGTCAAAGTATTGGTCTAAGTTTCGTCTAATATCGATGTCATTAGTTAGGTATTTACTTCGAGAAACGAATATTTTTGGTGACAAAAATACCGTGTCTTTTTGAGGACATTAACATAATTTATTTTGTAGTTTTTATTCATCTTTTTAACCAACTCCAAAAAAGGAGGAGTTACATACTCAATTCGGCTGTATTTTTTTTAATGTTTGTTAATTAATTACTCTGTGATTTATAAACCGATTTGAAAAAACTTTTTTTATTTGAAAGAGTTACTTCCAGATTGGTCCCATATTTTTTTCATCATCATCATCAGCCTGTATCTACTCACTGTTAGGTTTGATATTTCATTACTCCGTCATTTATAAACCGATTTGAAAAAAACTTTGTTTATTCGAAAGAGTATACTTCCAGATTGGTCCCATATATTTTTCATCATCATCAGCCTGTATCTACATACATAAATGTTTGGAGTCGGTTTTTTTTTGTTATAATTATTAATTAGTGATGTTACTGTGTATTTTATTACTTTTCATATCTTTTTTAGTTGTTGTCCGATGTTGTCGAGGCTTAATTTGATAGCAGTTATACCCAATCAATGCATTTTGGATAGCTTAAATATTCAACCGCAGTGAGCCATCATGGCGGCGCGTACACTCAAATTCAATCCAGTTGGTGTTTCGAATTTTTAAAAATTCTGTCTATGAATCAAAGTTTCGATACATACTCCACCATACAGCTCAACTGCGGTTTGGCGAATACCTGTTTTCAAGCCGCCGAAAGGGTTGCCTTTGGGTGGCTTGAAAACACTTGACTTGGCTTAACGACTGTCATTAAATAACTACAGCCGGGACCGACGGCTGAAGGTGTCTAATGAAAATAAGAAATATCTTGACATGAACAAATTATCAATTGTATGAAATATGATATCAATGGATCATGAATTAAGTTAACCACACGGTAAATTAAGTAAATGACCTATATGTAGCTTTGACCATTATATGACCTTTCTGATGGACTTGGTACTAACGATAATAAAACTTTGTGTGGCTGAACATAAAGACGGCAATTTAGAAAGTGGCCATTAAGATTGAACTGTGACAGATTTCTGGCTTATTCATTTGTAATGATCCAGTCGACTTCTTTGTTGAGCCCATTCGGATTACACAGGACATCTAAACAATTTTGACCGAAATTGTTAACATTACAGCCCCCGTGTTTGCTTCGTCTAAATGCCTATTTTTTATTGATTGTACCAATTTTTAAAACTCAGCGTACGCAACGCTGAGTTTTAAAAATTGGTTTGTAGTAGCCGATTCAATAGGTATGGTGTTTTAACGTTCTTGGTATCATAGCCGTTTTCCTTACTTACTTAGAAGGAGTCAGAAAAATGTCTGAATTAATGGATATATGATTAGACTGCAGTTATAATTTTCAGTTATAAATACTTTTCCCACAAATTACTTTTGTTCTTTGTTGTGAATTTAATATTTTTCTGAATTCAGATTACACTCCTAATATAAACTGAATGCTTATTTCAGAACACTGTAAGCAACTTACAATCAACTTACATTTTGCCTCTGAAGATTATACTTGCTTCAGAATCCAGAGGGACAGCACTGCAGCAATTCATACGATACGAATGAAAGTCCGCATAGCTACAAAACCATCTTGAGGTATAGATACAAAATGCAGCGCTGCAGGTAAATAAAAAGATGAATATATTTCCTGTACCTAGTGTATACTAATTTTGTCAACTATCGCGAAAGATTATTTCGAAATCGTCATTTCCCTTCTTATCTTCTGTAAATTTAATTTTACCGAAGCGTAAACAACCTCCTGGCTGGTCGTCCTATAAGGGTCAATTAATTACTTGTACTCCTTTCTCGTTTGGATCCAGTGTTAATAAATCTATGGTCCGCAACGCTATTAATTTAATAGCGTTCATTAACAACGAAACAATATTAGCCAATAAATAAGCCGATATCATTATAAACAGATAAATTTACTTAAATTATAGACTTCATTTCGGAGACCGTATTACAATACAACATACCAAATATGGTAGTGTGTATTCGTAGTCAAGGTTTTTTCATTCACAATGTACTCGGTCACAAAATAAGAATATCCAAGTAAAATTTTACTGGCACTTTACAAAATACTACTCTATATTTTTGAGACCGAACTTGACGGTAACTACTTACAGTCGCCTAAAAGACTCCCGGCTTAATCTTTGCCACTCGCAAAATAATGGCTTCTCATATTCCTTCTTAAATTTAGACTCCTTTGTTAATCCGATGCCCATCAATTGACTTTTTTTTTAACTTTTGGCACGTTTAATTCTATTCGTTTGAAATTTAATTACATTGAAATGAAAGAAATTGGGACGGTGGCCCACCACACATTCCCATCACTGTGTCTCCTGTGTAGCCAGGATTAACAGCGGCGACCTGAAGTCCATTGCAGTCCCGGGGGTACAACTACGGCTGCCTTGGAACTCACAACGAATTTAATCAGAAGAAATTTGACTTCCCCTCTTAGCAATGTGAGAGACAGCAATATGGCAAATAAGGCATTAAAAGCCTAAAGAGATGGCTAGTCAAGTGAAGCTCAACTGCCGTGCACCACGGATTTTAAGTATCTAACACTATTAGGGACCTAAAACACATTGTAAGAAAGAATAATAACTTTCTTTTGACCATCATTTCGCGAACTTCTAATAAGTATTGAAGTATCATTGATATGCTGACGATCACCATCGTAGCCATTTGAATCATATCCTCTCTAAGAAGTTTCAAATGGCTATACAACTTTAAGTTAATCAATTTCGGACTGTTTATACTGTTTTTCTTGTCTTTATTAATGCCTTGCTACACAGAATGTTTTATGTAGGTACCTTCTTATAAAATTATATATCATCTTATAATCTTTAATAAAATATTTTCATCGACATCTTTTCCAATATTTATATACTCCAACCAGTGCTTCTGAAATAGAGACGAAAAGTCCGTAAGATGACTTGACAATAATAGGCTTTCTCGTGCCACGCCCAGAGAAGTTAGACTTTTTGATTCATAAATACGAGTTCTCGCCAAGTTGTTAACCTCATTTCAGGTTTAGTATGATTCAGGTCCCATTAAGGATAAGTCCAACACTTTACGTTTCAGTCTCTTTAATTTGGTATTTCTCTTGTACAAGAGTTTTAGAATACAAATCCAGATTGAATCCAATTTAAAAAACCTTAAAAATTTGACCAGGGGAGTCAGACCAGAGAGTCTCAGGGGAATCAGCTTCAATTTAGGTCTGTTAGTAACAGACCTAAATTGAAGCTGATTCCAATCAGATTTTTTGAGTGCGACAAGCATAGAGTAGTATCTATTGTGTTTAGCTTGGCTGGTGGAACTTAGAGCTCTTCTGACTATGGTAAAGATATTTACCATTAATTTAAACCTAAGACCTTTTTGGAGACAAAATATTCGATCTGAATCGGCTTCGGTTTAGGCAGTAGGGCGTCAGGGTTATTAGGGAATAGAATTTACCCATCCCTCCGACGACTATTTTGTGCGTAAGGCGCAGTTTTTGTTTTACACTCCCTTGTTTTCTGTGGAGAATAGTTCAATTTCATCAATTGCATCATCAACTTATTACAAACCAAAGGAAGATCCCGTATAATTTCCGAATGTATTAATGGCATAAGAATTTCGATGTTCATGAAATTATTATGCCATTAATACGTTAATACGTAAGTTCTATCACTTATACATTGGCAACATTTTTTTTTTTACTTTCTCGGTTTAGCTATGACTATTAAAATAGGTATTCAGTAAATTCACATAGTAGCTCTGCTGGAGGTCGGAACTCACAATTTTGCATTGGCTATTCTTCCGATTTAGGTCCAAATATTTCAACCATCTGTATATTAGATAAAACTTCAGTTTCAAAAGAGATTTCCTCATCTTATATGAAATTTCTCTCAACATTTACTCTCGTCTCAACAATGATGGATCTTCTGGTTATCTCCAAGCTTACTAAAATAACTTATCTAAGTAACGACTTTGTCAAGAATAACTTTATCCACAGACATCGTTCAATTAACAAAGGTATCTTGATCTATTAAAGTTAAGTTAGAGACACCTTTGTTTACTTATTAATGAATGGGATCGATTACTCATCAATTCACTTTGAAATCGACCTTCGCTCTGTCCGTGCCTATCAACATTCTGATGGATTTAGTTCACAAATCAACAATAAGACATTGTTTATCTTACAATTACTAAGAAACTGAGACAAAAGCTCTACTCTTTGTTCCAACTTGTGCTAAACCCTCACAACTTGGTACTTGATACAATTGGAAGGAGGTAATTGATGTCTAATTTGATTGTACCAATTAGAATCCACTTTGATGGGGGCATAAAACTTGATGGTGCAGTGAAGCATTGCTGCATCTTACGTGTATGGGTTTGAGCCGTGAGACAATGATACGCAACACGATACTCGGAATGCGATAACGACCGCCAACAAACTTTGTTTTAAACCTACTTAGGCTTACTTTCAACCAGTGCGAAATTTCTAAGAACCTGGTTGTTAATAAACAAGGTCTTTGTTAATTGCACTGAAGCGATTGTTGCAGCTGCCGTTTAGGTATTCAATCGAAAGTCAGATGACTTAAGGACATACAAATTGGAATCCGTTAATATAAACAACACAAAGAATAAACTTATGCAAACTCATATAACGCAACTAATATAAATTCAAATAATATATTTCCAGTAATGTCCGTTTTACTTACCGGTTTAGAGGGGACTTCGGCCAGCCATGACTTTAAAGCTCACACATGCAACACGAACTTAACAACAAACTTTATAAAGTTTCCAAAGTTATCGGCGAGCGGATCGTGTTGTTCTATAAGAAATTGAGTCCACAGGAGAATAATAAGTGAATCTTATGAAGTAACAGAAGTTTTTTAGTATGAAGAACAGGTTTCTGACAGCGGAAAGTGAGTTTACAAGTTTGTTTGAGACGGGCGCGCGGAGGAGCAGTCGGGTCGTACACGGACGCTCGGTAGGAGGTATCACGCGGTATGGCGGGCACAGGCGAGTGCAGGCGCGCGCGGAGGCGGGTTCGGAACGGCAACGGCGCGCATCCCCGCGGGGGGGTCGCTTCGAGTTCCAATCCGAACCCACCTTTTACAATGATGGCGTCATTGTTTCATCATTTGTTATCTCACGGCTCCCGAAGGAAGAAAAATTTCTAACAGCCTGTATCGCATGCGACATATTATACCAGGCGTAACTTTTTGAGATTAGCCGCGACTGCCGCGATGCGATAACTTTTACCATTTATCATTCACGCTTCAATGTTTTTTTCTTACGTAGTTATTTTCAAGTAAGTAATATAGAAATTGGAGAAATGCGAATGACTTTAATAGCTCCAAGTAAATAAGCACTTAAAAATTCTCATAGTTCCGGTGAGTCACGCACGCCACGCGTATGGTCAGTCAATGCAGTGCAACGGACGAGAACTACACAACACAACAGCCAACAGGTGATAATGACAAGTCTCAAAACTGTATAACACCGTATCTTCTGTCCCTGTCTCACACTAAACCTTTGGTTGTCCCTATTGCTTTATAGTACCTAATAAAATATCCCGTCCAATTGTTTTATTTAAGAGCGCGCATAAAGCTAGAAAAATATCAGATTTCACCCGCGCGCTTCATACGTCCCGCACACGTCCGTCGCTCGGAATGAAAAGGTCTCCCCGCACCGCCCTGCGTTTTTTTGCACAGTATACCTAAAATAATCAGATAAATACTGGCTAAGTGCGAGTCGGTTCATCTATTATGTACGATTTTTAGTGGAATTGATATGTGCCAAACTTTCATAGTCATTAGTTGCCGAAATATTCTTTAAATTAGAAGCTGATCTGAAAAAAAAAGAACAATAAAATAATATAAGCACCTAATTTGACGAGCTCGGTGGTCGAATGGTTCGCAATGGCCACGTTGACTCCGAGGTCGCGGGTTCGATTCCCGCACAAATCAAGCATTTGTGTGAAGAACAAGAGTCTTGGTCTGGGTGTTTTCTACTTAAATACATATATTATAATATAATAATATATAATACAAATATTATAAGTATGTACTTACAAAAAAAATGTATTTAAGTACATTTATCAGTTGTCTAGAACCCACAATCTTTGCGCTTAATTTGGGTCTAGATGGCGCTGTGTAAATTGTCCAGAAATATTTATTTATTTACTAGCTGTTACCCGCGGCTTCTAGGCCCGCGTGGCCTAGGGGGACTGCCATTGTGTGTATATTTTTTCTTGTTGTAATTTTTTTACTTCGTGGGATAAAAAGAAGTACCAATATGTACGAATTTTAATGATATTCGGCTGCATAGTTAAGGCGTGAAGAAATAACAAACAAACGAATTTACTTACTTTAACACTAATAATATTAGTATGGATGGAACGACCATAGGTGGGCATTAACTCGTTAATCCGTTAATCGTTAATTAACGAAGTTAACATTTCGAGTAACGGATTAACTTTTAAGTTAACTTAAAAATATGTTAACGGACTCGTTAACTTCCGTTAAATTTCATAAAGTCCGTTAATCGTTAATCCAGCACACCGCTCTGACATGTACCTACCACGCTAGACCCGATTGATTAGAGCGGCGCGGCGCATGCCGCGAGTGTAATGACACTATTTTGCTGTCGAAAGTTCGAAGGACGGAGATAGTTTAAGTGGCGGAGGCAGCAACGTGAGTAATTCTGTCCTTCAGCCTAAAGAAAAACCTTAGAGCCACAAATCAAAGTCTCGTCAAAAATGGCTAGACATGAAGTCGTAAGACTCGTTAAATGATGCGGCATTCCTCGGGGAACGGATATTCGCAAACTTATTTATTAAATATAATACTGCTATACCCTCAAACCCTGCAGTTCAACGTCTTTTCTCCTCGGGCAAGGATATACTACAGCCGAAACGTTCTTCACATACAACAGATGAATCTTAATCCTAATGAATAAAAAACCATAGTTTGTCAACATGACTATATACACACTCTAATAATTATACCCGTCTTTTTTGTTTCTAACCTGTTAACTTCCAAAACCAACAGTTTTTATAATATGCAATTTTTATCACGTGTTAACAGATTAACGATTAACGTTAACTTCCGTTACATTTTCTGAAATGTAACGCTTTAACTGTTAACGAAGTTAACTTTTTCAGTAACGGATTAGCGATTAACGAAGTTAACTGTTTGATTAACGGTGCCCAGCTATGGGAACGACCACACTCAAGACATAAAAATTGTTCACCACATAAATGTTTGCCCTCTGCGGGGATCAAACCCACGCCCTCTGACGACGAAGGATTTAAAATCAAACACAAAACATAGTAAGTATGTATGTATGTAAACGTGAAAGAAGGACAAATTATTATACACTATATTTTTTTCCGTGGGAATAAAATGTATTTCCTGGATGAAAATTAGCCTACGTCACTCTCCACACCGTATACTATCCTCATTAAAAAAATCATATTCCGTACTTCGGTTCCTTTTGACGTGAAAGGACAAATTTTTATGTAAAAAAAAATCCCATGGAAATAAGATGTTTTTCCAGGATAAATATTAGCTTATGTCACTCACCAGATCGTAAACTATCCCTGTTAAAAAAATCATATCGGCATTTAGGTTTCTTTTGACGTAAAAAAAGGACAAATGATTACCAAGTTTATTTTTTCCCACGGGAATAAGATATTTTTCTGGGATAAAAAGTAGCCTGTATTACTCTCCTGACCGTAAGCTATCCCCATTTAAAAAAATCATGTCCGCACTTAAGTTTCTTTTGATGTGAAAGAATGACAAATATTTATAAAAAAAATATTTTTTCACGTGGTGTTTTTCTGAGATCAAGAGTAGCTTATGTCATTCTCCAGGCCGTAACCTATCCCTGTTAAAAAAAATATGAAGGTACATGGGTTCCTTTCGACGTAATGGAAGGACAAATGATTATAAATTTTATTTTTTCCCGCGGAAATAAGATGTTTTTCCGGGATAAAGAGTAGCCTATGTCACTCTCCAGGTCACTATCTCAAAAAATAATCATGTCAATCCGTTTGTTACTTTCGACGTGAAAGAAGGACAAACAAACAAACACACTTTCACATTTATAATATTAGTTTGGATTTATTTATAATTACTGAAATTACTTCTATTATTTTATTTTTAAATCACGATATTCTTAAAGGTTTTTATTTACGTGTTGAAGAATTTATATGTAAACAACTTTTACTCTGAAAATGTCTCCTCAAGTCGCAACAGAGAGTGATCTGTTAATAACATATATGATTGTAAGAGTTCTATCGCTCCATTGGTCGTACGTAGCATTAACAGCGTCGTGCACTTCTTGGGATGGGTAAAAAATATTAAACTTGCGTCAGGACACGTGACCTGATCGAAAATTCGTAAGACGAGGGGAGGGTAGGCCGCCGGCGCGGCGTAGGAGAAGAGGTAATATTGAGGTATTATAAAGCTGAAGAGTTTGTTTGTTTGTTTGAACGCGCTAATCTCAGGAACTACTTATTCGAATTGAAAAAAATCTTTTAGCGTTAGATAGCCTATTTTTCGAAGAAAGGTGTGGGCTATAAGTCTATAACAGATAACATCACGCTATCACCAATAGGAGCGGAGCACCAATGAAAAATGTTGCAAAAATGGGAAAAAATATTCCTTTTGAGAGCTGCCGTTGCGTGCGCTGCGTAAACACTTTAAGTTTCGCAACAATTATATCATCATCATCATCATCAGGTCCATTTTAGTCTCCACTACTGTCTAACAATTATATACGACGGAATTATTCACCTTAAAATGATCTAAAAAAAAGTCCGTGATAGAATGTGTCCATCTTTTAAAATTGGCTCACCATAACCTTTCAAGTGGTAAGCTTACGCTTCACTCTCAACGCACAGAGCGTTGAGAGACGCAGCTCATGCAGACGAAGTTGCGCGAGTCAGCTAGTGTAATATAAATTGTCATGTTTGTGTACGATAGCGCAATAAATGAATATTGTGTTTTACCACATAAATGATAGTCCATACTTTTACACTGATAAATAAAGCAATTCGTGAGACATTCCGTAACCATTCCAAAATATTCAAAAATGCGCAACGTTAATATTTTCGCTTCTGCCTGTACTACCGGAGTGCAACCCGTTTTTCTTTTTTAAATTATGTACTGTATAAGTTACTGTAAAAATCGTGACTACATACGGGCACCAGCACTCGAGTGGTCAAAAGTATCGTTTTGTTTTGCATATACTACTCGTACCGACATTAGTCCACCGTTTGTGCATTGTATTGTGAGCTCTAAAGCGGACGCGCAAGGGTCGATATTTCAAGGTTAATCTTCTCATTAACGAAACAATAATCAATCTCACATTCAATATTAATTATTTGCAAGAATAATTATTTATTAGTTTACAATTTTCTCTCAATATTTCAATTGTTAGTTGGGGTGTTGGTAACCGCCTATGCTTACGCCGTATGCTTGTCTGCCACCCGAGGTAGTATAAAATTTTTTTTTTTGTTTGCCATATTTTCAACGAAGTATATTCTCGGTCCGGGGCACAGAAACACAGTCTTCTCGTCTCAACGGAGTGATCACAACTGATAGATGAAATAAAACATGCCTGTCGCCGTAGGTCGGGTGCGACAAACGTGAGCGTTCTGAGCCATATAAGAACGTAGTAAGCGCCGAATTCGTTTTATTTTAATTGCGCGTAAAATATACATCTTTAAAAAAAATCGCTAGTAAAATCGCTTAGTAATATAATTTTATACTACATATTAAAATATGGGCTCGCTAGTACGAACCATATTGATGAAAAGTTAGGTTTAGTTGAAAATTAGACGTAACTTCGTGATTTATTTCTATCGATAAAACATTCATATTTTATGTTTTCAGTCAGACCAATCCCTTTTAAGTATATTGTAATATCTGTATTTTTTTTTCGGGTAATTAATGGCCTATGTTTTACGGTATACATCTAATCAAAAATTGTCAATTTGCCTTTATACCCCCTCTTAATAAACAAGACAGTTGGACGGGATTTATATTATATTGTCTACGGACTGTCTTTTTACGTAAAAAAATATGTAAATGGATAGTTACGTAGATTTAAGGTGCGGTGTAACTATTTTACCTTCATATTTAGGATCAGCAAGTTGGGCAGTTGGTAAATGTGGCAGTGGGCACGCTAGCTTTGAGAACCGATAGCCGTTCAGAAAATAAGAGAAGTGGTGCAGAAAAATTCTGCAAAAATTGTCACGGGCAGCAGTTCGTAGGAAAATCCCCTATAAGGAGCGACGATCTGGTAAGAAACGCAAGGAGTCCATAAATGCAAATTTCACAGGATAAATACATAGTTGTGAAAAACTAAAAGAGAAGCATAATGAATGTTAGATAGTATTACGGAAATGAAGATTTGAACAATCTCTAATTTTAAAATAAAAGTAAAGTAAAATTACATTGCAATTTTATCTATGTCAATAATTTTAATGACATAGATATGTGCCAAAGCCAACCTCGGCTGCCTGTGGTGCACATTGCCGACTAGGCGCTACGAACAGAGAGATAGAGTAATTTATAAGCTGCACGAATAGGGAAGTACGTCCACAACAAAAAACCACAACCATATGACAATTCTCTTGTTGTTGTATTCCTGTGAGTGAGTAAGACTGAACGAAAGGTGTACTTCGGGGGTAGCGGCGCTCGAAAGATATTTCACATCTCGAACGTTAATATGGCTCACAGTAAACGCTTCACATCAGGAGGGCCGTATGCTAGTTTTCCACCCGACGTAGTTTAAAAAAAAACCGGCCATGTGCGAGTCGGACTCGCGCACGAAGAGTACCTCTTTGGGAAACCTATATAACCTAAAAAAAAACACGTTTGTTGTATTGGAGATCCCTTAAATATTTGTTTTATTTTTATTTAATTATTTATTTTCAAAGTTAATATATAAGTAAATATTATGTGAGTATTTCAAGCGTCTACCTATTGCCGTCATTCAATTGCGAGCAAAAACGAGCAAAAAAAAACACGTTTGTTGTATGGGAGCCCCCTTAAATATTTATTTTATTCTGTTTTTTAGTATTTTTTGTTATTAGGGTGATAAAATTCTACTGTCTAACTATCACGGTTCATGAGATACAGCCTGGTGACAGACGGACGGACGGACAGCGGAGCCTTAGTAATAGGGTTCCTTTTTACCGTTTGGGTACGGAACCCTATTTAAACTAATCCGAACCCGAATTAAAATATTTCAAATAATGTTATGTTCCAATCACCCAATCCATACACAAATTTTGTTTCTTCATATTTACTTAAATTTCAACCCTTTACGTTAAATTTCTATTTGTAGCCTATGAGTCACACACCCTACTGTCACACCGTGACTCGATGTGACACCTTTTTATGTTTGTTTCCCTACGGAACACACCCTATGATTTTCCCAAAGAGGCACACGTGCAATGTGCCTCGTAAACGAGGAATCCATTTCCTTGATCAATCACGGAAATAAATAGATTTACTTCTAACAAATATGACGAGCTCGATGGCGTCGTTGCACTTGTCAGTCTAGTCGCAAGTTATGCAACGTCGACCGCAGCCTGTCCATGGATAGGTTTATTTATCTCGAGCTCCTCCGTGCTTCGAAGGACACGTTAAACCGTCGGTCCCGGTTGTTTGTAATTAGATAACAGATGGCCAATTCTCGTAATTTTCCTACGAACGCAGATTGAAAGTTGCCCGAATCGAGATTGAATTGTGAATTGACTAAAATTATATACTTGATTTCATTAATTAATTATTATTAATTCTTGTTGTTGGCAAAGTAACATTCTTAGTTTGTTTAATATTCACTTATATTTCGATATAATCCCGCTTAAATTTAATTTTAAGTTACATATTGTGTTACGAGAATACCAAATGTGACATTTGTAAGATCGAGACTGGATCGAAACTGAACTTTGACTATATTTTAATTACGAGAATAGGCTATTTTCCAATGTTTGAAAATTGTACAAATTATTTAACAATATCGTAAAATACACAAAACTATAAACATCTGCAAACTTTCATTCTAATATCTTCAGTCAGACTTTTTTTAGGGTCGATCAAAGTTTGGCGGGAAAGTCCATTTTAAAAGTATGAAATTATTAAAAAATAATATTTCCATTGGAGAAGTAATTAAAAATGCTATAACTTTTATTATGATACTAATTACATAAACGTAATATTTAACATAGCTATCGTACAAATTTCTGATTTGAGGCATACAAAATACAAACCTGTGACGTCATAATTCGGTAGCCTTTTGTAATTGTATGGAGTGTTTTCGGGACAGTCTAAAAATTGTGATTTTCAAATTAACATATCTCGAGAAATTTTTTTTTGCTATCGAAGTAATTCTTGCACCTATGGTTATATCGAGACGTCCCTACATATCAAACCGAAAAAAATGTTAGTCAAATAGCCTATTGCCCCTCAGTTGTTAAGCTAAGTCAGTGGCCTTTAGGCGGGTTGAAAACACTGGCGGTGGCCAGTTTGAGTGTTGAGAAAACGACGTAATAGTTATTTGTTATACAAGAGTACAAAGTTGATTTTTACCCGCGTGCTCAATTTTGATGACCGAGCAAGCGAAGGATTGTAAAATTGAATCACGAGCGCAGCGAGTAATTCATAAATTATAATCCTGAGCATTAGCGAGGGAATCAAAAGAGCACGAGGCTAAAAATCTTTGCACTCGAGTGCAACACGATGTATCTTTTCATGTATCTAGCTGACCCGACAAACACTGTTTTGCCATATACCAATTAAAGCTATGCTTTAATACCGCAGCCATGTAAACGCTCATCTATAACTATCGGTCATTCCCGTTGCCAACACTCTCTGTGTTCTCCTTCCTTCTTGGTGATCTCAATCACCCGCAAGAACATAACAGCCTTCAAAGTCGGCCTTGAGTTTCTTGCCAGTTCTTCTCAAGAAGCCCCGTCGCCGGAACTGGCACTTAAATTCACTGTCACATTCAAGATAGTATAATGAAAGTGAATCTAAGCTCTGCGGATTTAGAGTAGTAATGATTTAGATACATGTTCTTATATTTAATTTGTATGACGTTTCTAAGTGCTTTATAAAGTCCAAGGAATAAAGTTATTTTGATTTGATTTGATTCAAAGGAATTGTCATTTGGCAGCGGTTTTCTGTGAGGTGGATGTACTTCCCCAGTCGAACAGCTTATAAAATACCATTTGCCCTACCTCTCTTTTCACCAGAGCTTCGGTTGTCGGTCGGCATGGTTCTACACGTTTTGGTGAGGTTGGTTATGGTACACCCCATAAGTATAAAAATATCAAAGTTCAATGGACTTCTAAAATAATCCTTTTAAATTTACACCCTCGCTATATTTCCACTTCCACACCATTGGCTATCTAAATCGACGTGAACTACCCTTTCAGGCACTCTACGTATACAAACACAACCTAAATGGAAACGTGTTTAATTCAGCCGGTCCATTAAAAATATACTTTTATTGTGATTCGGTTCAAAATAAGTGTTTTGTCTGTATTTGGTTCTGATATGAATAAAAACACTACATACATACAATACAAATATAAATAAACTTTAGCAACCCGCCCCGGCTTCGCCCGTCTTTCATTTTCCTTAATTTTGCAACACTTTTCATCGATGCTCCGCTCCTTGTTATCGTAGCCATTACATAGGTAATGTTGTATAGCCCAGGGCTGTCAAAACCACATAAAATACCGAGACTTTATAAATTACTAAATAGATTAGCGGGCCGCAGAAACAAATACCTAGTTACATTTTTACTAACTACTTTAAAAAAAAAATTTAAGCTTAGTTATAGCTAATTAATTATAAAACTTCTAAAAATATATAATTTTCAGTCAGATTTTTTTTACAAAAGCTGTAGCGATAAAAATCTGTATAAAAACCGGTAAATGAAAAACGCCACGAGCCGCACAAATATAAGCCGAGGGCCGCATGCGGCCCGCGGGCCGAGCCTTGGACAGCCCTGGTATAACCTATAGCTTTCCTCGATGAATGGGCTATTTTTCAACACTAAAAGAGTTTTTCAACTCGAACCAGTTGTTCCTCCAAACAAAGCACTCTTCAGCTTATAATAATAAATGTAGATTATACAGGAATATTTCGTGATTCAGAGGGCACGTTAAACCGTCATCGGTGCCGGCTATTGTCATTAGATGATAGTCGTTAAGCCAAGTCTGCCTTTAGGCAGCTTGACACCGGCCTTCGCCAACATACAGTTGAACGACGTTGTGGAGCATGCTTTACCCCTTCCAACCTCCAACCTCTTCGACTGAGGGGAGAGCCATATCCCAGCTGTGGGATAAAAAAGCGGCCCAAAAGGACGCGGTCTCAATACTAAGTATTAAATATAAACTAAGCAAAACATCACTGGCTATAAGCTATTGTATACTTCAAATACTAAACTGCAATTCGATTCAAGAGCTGAGATTGAAGTGGCTATATAATAATCTACGAGATTTCGGTTCAAGTTGAAATGGAATCTTGGTTTGCAATGTGAACCGATAACTAGCAAACTATTATATTGCCATTTTAGGTTAACCTCTTGAATCGAATTGCAGTTAATCCTTTCGTGAACTATAAAACAATTCATAGCTAATAAAGTTGATTCTGTTGATTGTTGGCACTTGATGGAAAATTATTATTATAATGTTATAATAAAGCACTTGTACTGTTCCACGTACCTAATTATATTATTTTTACCAACCAGGTTCGTAACGCAACAATATAATTACGTGGAACAGTACAAGTACTTTATTATAACATTGTCTGGTAATAGTTTGTAATGGGATCGCGCCCTACCGCTGCTCAATTTCTTCCATTCAATATTTAATAAACGTGATAATTTGACATTTTGTCACTTTTTGACAAATAAGTCGTATCGTATTATCACGACAAATGTCCGTAAATAAAAATGACAATTGTCAGACAAAAATCATTTAACGTTTAATCACGGTATAATATAAGCGACAATTATAGGATTTTACCTGTCAAATCTCTAGAAAATAATCGCCGACTTATTTGTCATGGTAAGTGTCAATTTTATCATGTTTTCAGACATATTTGTCACAGCATAATATCGGTCATTAATATGAGAGAATATGATAGTAATACAAAAAAATAATAAGATAACATATAAATGTTATAACAAGTTACAAGTTTAGATAAAGTATTATTATGATTCTTTTACAGGTAGTACACGTAGATGATCTTAACGTTATTTTTATAACGGTGATGACAAACAATCATATGTCCTTCCTGATTACCATCAGATGTTATTGCAGCCTATAGACGTTCCCGATTGCCTTAACGCTTTCTTGGAGACCCCATCCATCTGTAGTAGAGTGCAGACTCCTGGGAAAGGCTAGGCAGGATGTTCATTTCACTATTTGAGAGTTTACGAAACAAAACCTATCTGGAACCGCAATGTACGTGATCAATTTGGCTCCAATATATGAAGAGGAAATGTAACCCAAGAATGTTGGTAAATTTTGTCGTGTAAACGTTTTCACGTTATTATCGTAACCAATATGTAGTTTCGACCAATATACAACCAAATAGTACTAATTAGATAATTCTCGTCTCATAAGAATACAACAAACAAGCATACCACCTGCCTGATGACAAGCAGTCAATTACGACACCAGAAGCGTCACTCACGCATTGCTGTTGATGTAAAAACTTTCATAGGGTTTTATAAGCTTCCTGAGCGGTCCAGACGCTTGTTTGCCACGTGGGTCGTAGTGTACCGAAATCCCAGGTCTATGGTATACGTATTAGCATCAACCCATAATCATCCAACTATTGGGATACGGGTATCCCCTCAATAGAAAGGGTTGTATGCGTATTACGTAATATTGTTGAGATGTCATAGAAAAAATAATGTTTTTCGCTCACTAGAAATATTTTCTAACGGAGTCAGAGTATCTTGTCCAAAGTGAATTTTCGAACGGAAGTACAATTTTTTTCAGATACGTCTTTCATCCGTTGATGTGGACTTTTTAGTCACCATCAAATTTATTGTATAAATATCATATTAAACATTAAATATAGACATTACTGTTCTCGTAGATACTACAAAATATATTAAGAACAGCCAGTATATTAAGAACTTCGGTTTTTATTTCGGTATAGGCGCCCATGGGCCCTACCGTTGAAGCTGAAGCGGATTACCATCGGATTTGTTGATTGCAAATCAAACTTTAGCTTAGATTAGTGGTGTAATTGTTGTAGCTTAGTTGGTAGAAACCCCAGAGCTCCACCGACTAAACTAATGTTTGTCATTAACGTCAACCTAAGGTAAGGTTTGGGGTGTAAGTGGTTTATCAACATCATTAAACCAAAGCCAACCTCACCTGCACGTGGGTGCACCCTGCTGATTGACAAACGAGGCTCTGGCGAAAAGAGAGATAGGGCATGGTGTATTTTTGAAGCTGCCCGACTGGAGAAGTACCTCCACCTCACAGAATCATCGTCATCATCATCATCATCAGGATCGTTTTAGTCTCCACTACTGGAGCACGACCCTCTCTCGTCCGTCCTAGACGGAATGAGGATTTGGCCTACACTCCCCACGCTGGCCAAACTGGTATTTCCCTAGTCGCCTTGTACAACAACCACGGAAAGAAACGGAGTGCTTCTATTCTAGTCTACCGGAAACCACACGGCGGAACACCAAACAGAATACCGCAGCCAAATAACAGTTCTCTTGAAGGTTGTTGTGATGCTGCGTGAGATCACCAGGAAGAAAGAAATAAAGGAGTATAGGCTGGCAACGGAATGGTCCCCTTGGTGTCGGAATGGTACTTGGGTAGTGATTACTTTCCATCAAATGACCCACATGCTCGTATGCCCAAATAAAAGGCCTATTTTTGTAAAGTAAATATTCGACTGGAATCTGTTTCGGCATAGGCGATCGGACTATCACTAGCAAATAGCTACAACAAAATAGGGACTAAAAAATAATAAGTGGTGGTAAAAATAAGAAGTGAAGTTGACTGGAGCACTTCGTGTCAAGAGAGACTGATCTTCTAAGCCATTTATCACTATCAGGAACGTGGCTTTCGAAACATTACCGAAGTTGACGCTGTGCCACAGAATAAGAAATAATACTTACAGCTGTGGTATTTGAAAGAATATAAGTAAAACAAGAGGTTTTAGCGAAATTTTACTGTAGTATTATTTTAGTTATTACACCACGCAGGCAAAAAAAGGCACTTTTGACACACGCAGGCAAATGTTGCCAACTTATATGTATTGATGATCAGAGGTGGAGTACGCTCTAAACCCCTTCCGTTGAGGGGAGGCCCCTACCCTGGCAGTGGGATGAATAGGGGTTGTCGACGACGACGACGATATCGACGCTGTAGCATGCGGAACGGGGTATTTTTCAAATGCCGTCCTGCTTCGTCCCGTCCATTTTCTCATCACGTGTATTTTATTACTATTCGTCATCATCCCTGCCCCCCTAGCCAAGTGTAATTCGTAGCGTAACGAACGTTAGATAGATCACGTGCCATTTGTCAATTCTCATACTAAAATCACAGCTAAAATGTTCGATTTTGACAAATGTCACGTGATCTATCGTTACGCTACGAATTACACTTGGCTAGGGGGGCAGATCCATTACACTGCTGGGATACGGGCCTCCCGTCAATGGAAGGAATTTAGAGTATACTCCACCTTGCTGATCAATTGTCGGTTGGTGGAGGCCAGTGTTTTCAATCCGCCTAAAATGTGATTTGGCGTAATGACTGTCATCTAATGATAACAGCAGAATATCATTAGATATTCTATAACAAAATGATTGTAATTATACAATCATTTTGTTAGTATACCTATTTTTAAATGCCACGAATGCCACAATGTCAACAAATCCACCACTCCGTCCGGAACGAGATTTCACACGTTGCGTACTTATGCGTATCCTGAAATAAATGCATTCCAGTAGTAAGTAATAAAATATAAAATTGACGCAATTAATGCTGCAAACAGAAAACTAGTTGATCTATAATATAGTCAGTAAATGCATATTACTACATGTAGTAACTATACAAATAAAATCTATTTTATCTAATCTCATACTGAAATTAAGAGATTAAAAAACTAAACACAGAATCTTAATGTCCGTCTTTTACGCACAAGACATCAAAATAAATTTAAAAAGTTGCTTTTCGATACAGCTCTTCTATGGACAACTGTATCGAAAAATAACTTTTTCTCCATTTCGATACAGCTTTGGCCCTGGATACAGGTATTTTAAACAGGTTACAATGCAAATGCATTGCAACGTTGCAAATTTTTTCTACGTAATCTGTGAACGTGGCGCACCACGCATGCTCCATCTGCAAATGGATTTTTAAGTAAGAAATGAAGCTGTTAAGTTCATGGTTTTATTTAAAATATTATATTCATATATTTCATGAGATTAGATATAATACCTAGTTTATTACATTCGCCTTCGGCTCATGTGATAAACTCACACACGTAATTTAAGAACCCTTATTATGCAACAGTTTCATACACTACTATACTATTATATTATCAAGAACACGATTTTTTATCAATATTCCTACAATAGACCCCATACTGTATCATTCCTACAATAGTTTCATGCATGTGTTTTTGCTATGAAAATAGCTCCAGGCGAGCAGAGTGAGTTTTTGCATTTTCATGTTTTTTTTATTGTTCGACAAAGGCCAGATTTTTTTATCATTTATTTATTTTTTGATGATGAGGAACTCGATGGCGTCTTTGCGCGTGGCACTAACCGATCACGTAAGTCAGACAACGTAGACTGTCGCCTGTACTTGGATGAGTTTATTTATCTCGACCGTGTTTCGGAGTGCCCACTTTATGTCGTCGGTCCGGGCTGTTGTCGAGTGGCCTTTAGGTTTGAAAACACTGGCCTCCTCCAACCCGCAGTTGAGCAGAGTGGTGGATTATGTTCTAAATCCCTCCGATTGAGGGGAGGCCCGTATCCCAGAAGTGGGATGATTAAGGGTTGACGACGACGATTTTCTCTTTGTTGGAGTTTGCAATACTACTTTTAATTCACCGTTTCGTCCTATTATATTTAACCTTTTTGGTGCTGAATAACAACATAAACTACTTAACTATAGCTGAATATGATTATTTATTTTAATTGACACTTGCACTTTATCTCAGAATTTGAGTCTAATCAAATCCTTCCTTTGAAACATAACTAAGGTTTCGATACTGCAGATTTGGAATTTGTACTACTCAATGAAGAATTACCGGAGAAAAAGTATGTGCGTAAACTGAGTTTGGTTAAGTATAAACAACATGTATAGAGAAATTCCAAAAGCTTTTTACTCCAACTAATTTCTTCTGATTAAATCCTTTGTGAATTCTAAGGCAGCCGTAGTCTTACCCACGGAACTGCAATGGACTTCACTATTAATTGCCTTTTTTGATGGTCGCCGCTGTTAATCCTGGCTACACAGAAGGCACAATGGTGGGAATGTGTGGTGAGCCATCGTCCCCATGTGTAGCTATTGTATCTATGTAGTGAAAGTAAATATGTATTAACAATTTTGCGCGAACGTGATCCTGCATATGGTCTGACGAGAAGCGGTAGCAAATTGTTGAGCAAACAGGAATTCTAAAAGAGTGAAATAAATTAAGATTTTGATAGTACACTTCGAATCTGCTTTTGACTGCCAAGCCGTATTTCTACGATTTCAATAAAAATGTGGTCAACTTAAAAAGAAATACTCGGGTATACTCGATTTATTTATAGTATACTTCTTTCTAATTCTTAATCGGCTTCAGTTTTTTATAAACATTGATTTGAATTGTTTTTTTTATAAACTACTAACGTAGCAAATAAGCGTGGCCCGTGTGATGGAAAGCAGTTAACGCAGCCTATGGACGCGTGCAACTTCAGGGGCATTACTCGCGCATTGTCGACCCTGTAAGCACTTCTTCTTTCTCATGCTGTAGTCTCCGTGGAAAACCTCGACAGAGAACACATTCCACAACTTGATAGTCCGCGGGATATATCATTCTCTAACCGGGCAGTATACGTTCATTTTGGTTTTAAAGTGTGAGGTTGCACTCCCTGCTGATAGCGAGCATTGCGATCGTAGAAAGAAGCCGTTGGCATCATATCGAACAGGTTCAATACTATAAGTAAGCTTAAGATGTGCTGGTATCTAGGTTTTCCCTCCAAAGATGTTAAAAGTACTCCATATGAGGTCGAAACTGTGCTTTGTAAAGCAATAGCCTTTGCTGCCTGCTGAAGTACTGTTTTGCTGTATGCGTATGTATGTATGTATACAGCGAGTTTCTTTGACGCCAGCTTAACCTTCTCCTTTAAGTAACTTCGAAACTGGACGTCACTCGGAAATCTAACCAACAAGAAACAAAATATTCTGAGCGATGTTAAGAGTTTGTGCCCTGGAACAAGTTGTGGAATGTGTCCTGTAATTGAAGAGCCACTGCAAATGGAGTTTTCTTAGCAGTGAACGCACAAACTTCTGTCTTCGTTGGGTTGAATTGGACTAAATTCAGTCGCCCCCAGACTAACACTTTAGTCAGAGTGCACTCAATATCTGATAAAAGTTGTCCACGGCTCTCACAACCCATGTAATAAGTGTCCCCGGTACTATCATCTACATATAAACGCAACCTGAAGCCAATAGAGACAGTGAGATCGGCGGCGATGAGATGGAGCGAAGATTTGTAATAATTTATTGATTTACTGTACTCTTTAATTTGTATTGTGCAAATAAAGCATATTCTGTCTATCGAATTTAATGAAAAGTAGCCAATCCTCACAAAGGAACTAGCGAACCGTACGACTGTAACAAATTCGTAATAAAATTTGGTTTGAACAAACGCAAAGAGCATATGACCGCTACGTTTCGAACAAACGTGCCATGCCATAGCTTAATCCCGTAGCACTAACAAAGCCGCCGCAATCTCAAAAACCGTTGATCCGCCCAGCTTTAATTTCAGTTGAAGTGAAATCGACTGAAGTGTACACGCTTTCGCTCTTATTCCCCTCGACCCTTGCTACGAACAAAAAAATATACCTAAGCTTTGAAAAAGTTTCATCTTTACCCCAAGTTCGCAGCATGAATATTTGAAGGACGTGTCTGAGTACCTGTGCGTTAAAAGTAGTTTTTGATAGTACTTACTGGAATAGTTGAAATACTTAGTCCCACTGAACTATATGATACTTAGTCCACTTTTTTATTCGAACTGTGGGAGATATCCTATTTCCTATCCCAAACTTCATATCCGAAAATTTATGAGTATGTTATGTTTGTTAATATTTTAGTAAACGGCTGGACGGATTTGTATGTTTGGCATTTCTGTAGAAGATTTTTTTTAAATTGGCACAATAATACTTTATACCCCAGTAGGTATGTACTGTATAGAAGAAGCTAATTATTTACACGTACGAGTAAGTACATGTAATAAACGTTTAAAGTTTTTAGTTGGTTATTAATATTTTTAGTTCATCATCATCATCATCAGGTCATTTTAGTCTCCACTACAGGAGCACGACTCTCTCTCGTCCGTCTCAGACAGAAGGAGGATTTGGCCTACACTCCCCACGCTGGCCAGACGGGTTGGGGAGGTCCAGACGGGTTGGGGATCAAAATACATACAAGCGTGTTCTTTCGAAGTAAAAAAAAAGTCGATACATGTGTGCTAAAAATAGTACTAAAAATATTCCAATTATTTTAATTTATACTCGAAATATCTCCAGAGTATATCGTCATCACCCTTCCTACCCTTATTCATCCCACTGCTAGGATACGGGCCTTTCCTCAATTGAAGGGGTTTAGAGCATACTCCGCCACGTTGCTCAACTGCGAGTGGGCCAGTGTTTTAAGCCGCCTAAAGGCCACTGACTTGGCTTAACGACTATCATCTAATGACAATAGCCAGAACAACAGCTTAACGTGCCCTCCGAAGCACGGAGGAGCTCGAAATAAATACACCCATCCATGGACAGGCTACGGTCGACGTTGCTTAACTTGCGTGTTTGATTAGACTGGCATGAGTAACGAGTCCATGGAGCTCTTTCAGAGTCTATGACCAAATATAATGAAATTTATATGGCACCATCGTCTGAGCGGATTTTACTTACACGTATTCCGCTGAATTCAGCTTAAGAAAAGCAGCTTTCGGAGTCTATTCAGCTCCGCGGCCGGCTAAAATAAGGTTAAGTGTGTTATTATTACGCGTATGGTAACGTCATAGCTAACGCCAACATTCAGCGTTGTACCGCGCCGCGTTCAGCGCTTTTCCACTGCCTCAAGCGCTGTTCCGCCACGTACACATCTCCATTCAAAACGATATTTTTTCTATGGGCAAATGTAGTTTCTACGCGGTTGAAAGGACCGGATCTGTATATGTGTAGCTAAATCGTCCAGCGAAACGCGAATAGGGCCAAATATAATATGCAGCACTCCCTAAACACCGGCGGCGGCGCTGTAACAGAAAATAAGTACTCGCAACGTCTGAGGCCATGGGATATTGGATGTATACATCTCAAAACCAGTCGACTTGATTCTTCTTTTTTGAAATTGGCAATAAAAATATAAAAAAATACAAAGCAGTAGTTTTGACATGATAAACGAATTGTTCGTGAGGTCCAATCAATACGTCACGCGCTGTCCAGTGTAACTCGAGTTTGCAATCACTTTTGATTTTCTATTTGCTTCACTGGCCTCGTATTCTGCATGCTTTATCTGCAAAGTTTTGTAATTTTCATATTTTTTTTCCTCGCTGAATAAAAGTTGAGGGAATCGATATGGAATTCCGAATTGGGATGTACGTGGTTCATCAACATCGATAAACCAAAAACCTGCACGTGGTGCACGCTGCTGAAACATACTCGAGGCTCTGGCGAAAAGAGAGATAGGGCAAAGCTCATTTTGAAAGCTGCCCGGCTGGGGAAGTACCTCCGCGAGCTCACGATATTCTTTGAACAGCCAAATAATAGTCCCCTTGAGTGTTGTTGTGTTCCTGAGAATGAGTGAGGTCAACAGGAAGTAAAAAATTGCTGCGTTGGCAGCGGGGCTCGTAGCGCGCGAGCAATATTGCATGTAGTCCGTATGCTTTTCTGCGATCCGACATAGTATAAAACATAAACAAACAGACAAACTCACTTTCGCATTTATAATATTAAAATTAAAAGCAACAATTGGTGACCCACGGTAAATGTTATAAATCGTATTTTAGCTGGGTTCCAGTTGATTTTTCGTTAAGTTAGGTTAGGGTTATTTTTTTCCATCGACCTAGCCGATGGACAATTAAAATATACTTCAATACGTTATTACCACCACCAATATACAATATCGAAGGTTATCAAGTACCATTTTCATTCATCAATTTTGAGAGATTTCATGCCAATTTACGATTACAAGTCACGATTTTTATCAATCGAATATCTGGAGGTTCATTGACAGTGATATATCACTTTCGTGTTGTTTTTCGTAGGAGAAAAATATGTCTGTCACTTTTATTGGCTTTTATAACATATCACTTTTTTACGATTTCACTAGAATTAGAACTTCAAGTACATGATCCCGAGCTTACACACGCCATTGAGCTATTAAGTCTGAACAGAAATTTTACTTTCCTTTGTGTCTACATTGCGCTATTATTCATTGTTCGATTATACAATAACTTATTTTCGGAGGAGTTGTTTGACATGATGCCCAAGACCTCCTTCTTTAGTCTGAGCGTTCTTCCTCACATAGTAGCCCAAAATAGTCACGTAGTGTTTTTTTTTTCATGAGAGGGAGGCAAACGATCATGTGGGTCACCTCATGAAGGGAAACCATTACCACCGCCCATGGAGATCAGCAACACTAATGGATAGCTGATCCGTTGCCAAGATATACTCCTTCCTTTCTTTCTTTCTGGTGACCTCACTCACTCGCAGGAACACAACAACCCTCAAGGGAATTGGTATTTGGCTGCGGTATTCTGTGAGGTGGAGGTATTTTCCAGTCGGGTAGCTTAAAAAATACGCTGTGCCCTACCTCTCTTTTGCTTGGAGATTTTTTTCTATTCCGATGAACCACTTGATCAAAGAAGTTGATGAACCACTTATACCCCAAATTAGACTAGTAGCATGTAGTATTAGATATTTTCTTCTGCAAATATCTTCTCAGGTTGTGGAATGAACTTGTCAAGGTTTACGCTGGTTTAAGCACGCATAGTACAAACATTGTTTTTTCTTATTTGGCACTAAGGTAATATTTCAGTATCATGGTCTACAAGCAGTTGACTGTACAGACAACAGCTTGTACCCTATAACACTTTCAGTATTAGATGGTCAAGCATAGCCAACAACGTAGCACTCGTAACACTACATAGGCACTCCTTACAGTATCACGGTCTAAAAATCGTTAACAGAACAGACAACAGCCTGTAGATACTTCCAGTATAAGATGGTCCTTAACATGGGCACTACTATCAGTGTCACGGTTTAAAAGCGAAAGACTGTATTGACAACAGATTGTATATCGTATCACGTCCAGTATAAGATGGTCCTGCATAGCGACGACGTAGCATTTGTAGCTGTACTTGGGCACAGCTTTCAGTACCACGGTCTACAAACGGTTGATTATGATGATGTATAGACAAGACAACATCTTGTAGACTGTTACACTTCCAGTATTAGATGGTTATGCATAGCCACGACGTAGCATTCGTAGCACTATGCAGGCTCTCATATCGGTATATCATAGCGGTGTATCAGTCTCACTATCTACAAGCGGTTGACTTTACAGACTTGTAGACGTGTAGCACTTGTAGACTTGTAACACTTCAAGTATAAGATGATCAGAGTGCTGAGTGCGAGTTTTTTATTCACGTTCGATCATGTTAATGTAAACAAACCGACCAAATAGAGAAGTACTCTCATATTGTGACTTTTACCACACGCGTGTTATAAATCCAATTTAGCCGGGTTGCTCACTTCGAAATGTGAGCGGGTTAGCTATATAATTTAGATATGTAACACGTGTCATATACGAGGGCGGGATGATAAGTAACTAGCCTAATAAGAAAACACTTAACTTTCCGTGATAAAATTAATTTTATTTTTCGACATAGTCTCCGTGAACCTCTATGCACTTATTCCATCTTCGTTCTAAAGCAGTAATGCCTTCCATAAAATTATTTCTTTCGAGGCCTGCAAAATACTCCTCTACAGCGGCTATGACTTCATCATTTGTGGCAAATTTCTGTCCGCCGAAAAAAGTTTTGAGCTTAGGGAATAAGTGGAAGTCTGATGGCGCTAGATCTGGCGAATAAGGTAGGTGGGGCATCAAATCATACTTTAATTCGTTGATTTTTGCCATAGCTTTAACACATGTGTGAACCCTAGCGTTGTCTTGGTGGAAGATTATTTTTTTTTCGCCAAACCTGGTCGTTTTTGCTGAATACATTGATGAATCTTATCTAGAAGATTAGCGTAGTATTCTCAATTAATTGTTTGACCTTTAGGAAGGTAATCTATCATCAAGATCCCATCTGCATCCCAAAAGACGGAAGCCATCACTTTTCCAGCCGACTTTACAGCAATGGCTTTTTTGGAGCCGGGTATCCCGATTGAGTCCACTGTTTTGATTGAATTTTTGATTCTGGCGTGTAATGATGAACCCATGTTTCATCTGTTGTTACAAATCGACGTAAAAAATCGGCCTTATTACTCTGAAAACGGTCCAGACATTCTTTTGAGTTTTGCACCCGAATCCTTTTTTGATCGTGCGTAAGCAATTGCGGCAACCAACGGGCTGATAACTTTTTCATATTTAATTCCTTACTTAGGATATGATGTACCCGTTCTTTTGAGATACCTGTAGTGTCAGCTATTTCAGATAACTTCAATCGTCGATCTGCTAAAACCATATCATGTACTTTCACGACCATTTCCGGAGTCATGACGCTTTTTGGACGTCCGGGGCGGGCTTCATCTTGGACACATGTACGACCGCGTTTAAACTCAGCCACCCAGTTTTTTACTGTGGCATAAGAAGGAGCACATTCACCCAAAACATTCTATAACTCGTCATAGATAACTTTCCCCTTCATGCCCTTCATATGAAGAAACTTTATCGCCGCTCTTTGTTCAATTTTATCCATTTTGAAAACAGTTGACGAAATATATTTTCAAATGACAAAAAATCAATAAAATTTTCACGCCACCAAATTCAAATTTAGAACACAGGTGGCCAGAGATACGAATTTAAAAATGACATATATTTTTGTTTTATTTTAACTTTTTAAATAGCAGTGGCTAGTTACTTATCATCCCGCCTACGTAAATTCACAACATGAGAGTACTTATCTATTTGGTCGGTTTGTTTACGTTGACATTATCGAGCGTGAATAAAAAACTCGCACTCAGCACTCTGACGTAACCACAAGACGTACGTTTTTCCAAACCTTCTTCTCTTATTCTTAAATTAGTAACTCCTTAACAGGTAAGCAGTACTTCCCATTAACTGCTTAACCCAGGTTTAATTTTATTTCAGTAACCATTTGTTCATTACGTAACCTGGTATTTAACCTCCTTTCCGCCGTACTGACAGCAAAAACGTCCCAGGAGTACAATTTATGCCCCAACTTGAGAGGGTATAGTCCGTGCCCGTCCTATAATCGCGCTTAACTAACACACTTCATTATAAAGTAGAAAACAAATGAAATTTCAGTCAGGTGTTACCTATTTAATCCTCTTTTGTTCGGTAATGTTTTTTTAGAATATTTTTTTTAAGACATTGATTAAATCACAGTATAAGTAATAGTACTACGTATAAATAGAATATTGAAGAGCTCGATGGCGTGGTTGCGCGTGTCAGTCTTATGGGTCACGCAAGTTAAGTAACGTCGACGGTAGCCTGTCTATGGATGGGTTAATTTATCTTGACCTCCTCCGTACTTCGGAGAGCACGTTAAAACGGCAATCCCGGTTGTCGCCTAATGACGAGAGTCGTTAAGCCAAGTCAGTGACATTTGGGCGGCTTGAAAACACTGGCTTCCGCCAATCCGCAATTCTAAGCCCTTCGATTGAGAGGAGACCCGTATCCCACCATAATGATTATGGGTTGATGCCGAAATGGAATAAGTTACCTTCCCAATGAAACTTTTCACGTCACTTTAAAACAACAACGGAATAGAAAAAAATCCAAGCAAAAGAGAGGTGGGGCACAAGTTGCCAACTCTTGAAAGGACCAACCCGGGAGACTTATAAGCATGTTAAATGAATCGAGGGGGGGGACGTTTTGTAGCTCCGCTTTTACTAAAGAAATACTAATTCGGATTCTTTCCTTGCTCCATGCTTGTTCCATTACGTCATATACACGCTGATGCAAAAGTAAATAGAGACAGGATTGGAGAGAACGAGTAGTGACGTACGAACGAAGGACGCGTAGAATTTTTAGAAAAACCGGAGAAATTATTGCGCCCCGGGAGGTCGGGAGATTAACCATTATTACGGGAGTCTCCCGGGCAATCCGGGAGGGTTGGGAACCCTAGGCACAACGTTTTTGTAAGCTGCCAGACTGGGGAAGTACCTACATTCCACCTCACAGAATACTGCAGCCAAATAATAATTCCCTTGAGGGTTGTTGTGTTCTTGCGAGTCATATCATATTATCTCCTATCATAGTAGGATTTTCATGTATTATACAGACTATCGTAGTAACATCTTCATGTTCATTCTTAACCTGTCTAATCTATCTACCCAGTGAGGGATATATGCCTTTTTCCAAAAGTATATTACCTACTAATACTATATAATTTTGGGGTATAAGTATCTCACCAAGAACTTAAGAGCCAAAGCCAACTGTACCTGCACGCGATGCACCATGCCGATTAACGAAAGAGGGTCTAGCAAAAGAGAGGTGACTAAAAGAAGAGCTTACGCGGTGCACTAATACCTCACAGAATAGATAGTATTCTTCCGAGTGAGCGACGTCACCAGAAAGGATGTAGCTGTGTTGGTAGGAGGGGTGACGACGATATTTTATGTTCAACCGTTTCCCTTCAGGCGGACCGCGTGCTTATTTACCACCCGATGTGGTATAAAAAAACTATCCTCCTTATGTTATCTTCCGCTTTCTGCCTGCCTTTTCCAGGTGTTTTTTAAGGTAACCGGCCCATTTACAATTTCGTCACTCATTGCCCAACGTTTCGTCACCTTGTAAGTATCTCATATATTTTCATATATATTTTCTAGGAATTTTTCAGTGCACGGTAAAGTAACAAAGGGTTTTTGGAGAAAATGTACAAATTATTACGGTACAGAAATGTAGGAAAAATGCAAATAAGAGATTCACAAGAGACAAAGTATTAATTAAGGAAGAAGGGTTCGCTATGAGGAAAGGTCCATCCACGAACCGTCATTTTGTACAAAACAAATACGGAAAGTACAATGAAAAATATTAAGTTACACGACGCACTTCGGTATCAATAGTACAACTAAGTAGTTCAACTAGTAGAACAGATAATACACCACTACGACTCCTTGTTACAAGTCACTATATTAAGCAGACTATTGTATGTAGATTACTATCTACATACATAGTCTGCCTGCCTGTATTTGTTCTTTTTTATATATATGTCGTGGGGTCTAAACAAGTAGGTCCGCCTGATCTAAAGCGGTTACCATAGCCGTAACCGTAGGGTGGCGGACAACATACGGCCCGCCTAATGTGAAGCAGTTACCGTAGCATCTCGCAACCGCTGATAACGCAGCATCTCCTTCCTTTCTAATGACCTCACTCACTCGCAGGAACACAACAACCCTCAAGGGATTGATTACAGGCTGCGGTATTCTGTGAGGTGGAGGTACATTCCCCAGTCGGGTAGCTTACAATTACGCTCCCTACCTCTCTTTTCGCCAGAGCTTCGTTTGTCAGTCTGCAGGGTGCACCGCGTGTAGGTGAAGTTGGCTTAGATTCAAAGATGTTGATGAACCACTTACACCCAACCCAAAATATTGAAATGAAAAGTGAAACATGAGGTAAAGTTTGTGGTAGGTGGCAGTTATTTGTGTCATGCTTAAGGGCCCAGATTGTCTAGGCGCGACGTCGGTTTCGAGCGACCGCAGCGCTACTGTTTACTGAAACAACCGACGGGGCGGGTGAATGACCCAAAGACAGCGCGATTGTCAAAATGTTTTGCGACAAACGTTCCAATTGTTATTGAAGTTGAATATTTACAGCATAACAAAAATGTTGAATTATTGGAAATAAACGACGAGTGTAAAATATTCTAAGACTAGTTTTTCGTTACAAAATGATAATTTACTAGATTAATAAGAGTAGTTGAGACACAATTTTTATGTTTTTCTATTTATATTAAACAATCAAGAGCAGGTCTGGACTGACCTTTTTGTATTCTACTTACCAAAAATTCCAACTATGTATTTATTTGTAATTTTCCTACCAAAGTTTATTCTTATTTCGTAAAATATTCATTCAAAAAAATAATTGCAAATTCAGTAGGAAGTACGGTCGAAATAACATCGAGCTTTCCTCGCTAGTGTATATCTCTACGCAAGGAAATGTGCCTATTGCGTAAACTCAAATAGGGTGGTGGCACCAATTATCGGCCATGTCAACTTTTTTTGCTTGTAATTTTTGAGTTAATAACTTTTGCTACGCTAGTATACGAAAGTATAAAAATGATTCATATAATTAAAAGTAAGTAAACAATAACAAATATGAGTCGCCATCTAAAAAGCGTGCTAGGGTTGTACAAAAATAAATGAAACACAAGTTTATAAATTATTGATATACTAATTAAAAGTAAGTAAACAATAACAAAATATGAGTTCAAAATTCTAATGTTTTTTCATTTTAACGATTACTGATCAAATTTTGATTTCTGCTAATTTGATGATAAAATCAATTGCTATTGCAAAACTTATCAGAATGAGTACCAGCTGCCCGATTCACGTAATAAAAACCGTAGCGTAGGGACTTAAAAATGTCACTTCGTTTTTTGCAAATTAAGCCCTTTTAACCGACTTAAAAAAAGAAGAAGATTCTCAATTCGCTGTATTTTTGAAACAATTTTGATGATTCTTTACACCAGGTAACTCTTCAAAATCGTATAGGAATTGTATAGTAATTGAGCTATTGAAAGATTTATGACAATCCAAGACTAGATAAGTAAGTGCGTTTAAAACAGAAAACCAAAAGGCGATTTCTAAGTTTCTAAGTTAAAACGACTTTTGGACTGGCGTGTTTACGTGAATCGACCGGCTGGATAGTTAAGTTACCTCAGTCTCTTTCAAAACCATTAGGCGTTCTTCTCTTTCAAAACACGTAAAGCTCTTTCTTTCCTCTCTTTCATAGCCTCTATGATACTGGGCGCGTCACGAATGGGCATGCTTCGTGACTGCCGAGGATCAACTAATTCTGGATGTAGGCAATCGTAATAAAACCTAACTAATTTCATCTCCATTTTCTTCTTCCAAAATTTGTCGTCCTTTTCTAAAATATAAACTTTCATAGGTACAGTAGCACCAAACCAGATGCCAAGCATGCAAACGTTTCTTTTAGTAATATGTACCTGTCCCTGAATTTGGAAATACCAGTTATGATTTTTATTTATGACATAACTCTTGGAAGCCTTGCCCAAAAGGTATGTTTGGCCATTGCTTCATCAAGAGTCATGCCAGCTAAAGAATGTGGGCACTTAATTTCAATTAAACCGTTTGCATAAATGCCATCTGGTGTATTACCAAGAAATTCATATTGATCGTCGACGAACAAACCGCAACCTTGTATACGAATATTCTTTTGATTTTCTAACTGTCTAATTTCGGTTTCTTCGTTTTCGATACCGTACCGTACAGCAAGCAAACTGGAGATATTACTACCATAAACGATTTTACCAACAAAAGCAGCACAACTTGTGCTCTCTCGTTTTTTACAAACTTCCCCGAATGATGATGAGGTTAGTAATTTTCTCCTTGTACTCATCCACTCAGCACTACTTCTTTGCAAATGGGTCGACCTTTCAAGCTCCTCTCTTTCAGCACAAGACAACTTTAAATCGGCTAAAAAAGATGGCTTGGCTTTCTCATATAATTCTGGACTCAGATCAGGTTTTTCGCAGTTTGGTCCATAGTGAGCGTCTTTCGATACAGTGTTGTGGCTTTTTTTCAATCTTAATTTAGGTTTAGCAATTAAACGGTTTCTACGATTACAATTTTCCACTTTCGCGATCAAAGGAATCGGACTACATTTAAATATGACTTCATGAGTTTTACTATGAATCGATCCCGTATTAAAAGACACAACAGCAGCTGCGCATCAGCCCGCATAAGAACCACGGGAAGAATAATTTACACGCTTACCCCCAACTAATTTGGCAATTACTCCGTTAAAACTTTCAACTATATTACTTGTGCAATTATGAATTAAACTTCTAGAATGATATGACAGTCTTTTACTTAAAATTTCTACCGCGTCCATTAATCCGCATCCAACAATTGTTGGAAGTAATCCAACAGGTTCTATTCGACGAGTATCAGGTCTACAGAAATACTCCTTGCAATGTTGGTGATTACCAAATACGTGTTGTGGACCATTTAGGATATCTTCACTAAGATTTTTTATTTTTTCTTCGAGTGACTGATTTTGATCCGCCCAATATTTAATCGCGCATTTTACACCCGTTCTTAAACGCAAATACCTTTCTTTTAGGAATTTCCGCAATTCGCAAGGATACTTAGTGTCTTTTGACAGTTTCTCCAAGCTATTGCAGTAGTTTCGTAAAAGATGATTTTTGCATTCAATTTTCTCTACTATTAAATTATCGTACGGACGCGAATCTAATATTTTTTTATAAGTACTAGAATCGCCGTCTGCTACAAATTTATTATAAATTACACCGTGATCAACAATGGAACGTTTAAACCCCTCAACTATTATGGTCGATTCCATCCCGGTAGATGATCCTGAATAATTCTTGAAACAATGGTGTTCCGGGGGCTGACTGTTGTTCTTTGCGGCTCGTGCACAGACTACGCAGTATTTATTTTTAACTCCAAAAAACAATACTTTATTAGTTTTAATGCCAATTATCGCAGCTGCGCCGGATAAGGCGGAAAAATTCTTACCATAAGATCTCTTCCTCCAACAACCGTCAACAGCAACAGATATTAATGGTGTACCATTTTTATCAACACTACCTATAGACTGCGTACTCTGCTTCTTCCTTGACAGCTTCTGCCATGGAATGTGTTGCTGTCTTTTCCCACCAATCGCAAACCGTATTATTAATTTCATTGTATAATGAAGGTGACATGATTGGTAACGGTTACTGCGGCAGTTAATGTTTTTAACTGAGAGTAGCTCCCACCAGATGATATGATACCAGATACAATTTGATGATTCACTTCCATGCTATCTTCTTTCTTTTCAACCAAACACACAGTAAACTTCATACTACACATACTACA
This sequence comes from Hypsopygia costalis, assembly GCA_937001555.2. Lineage (NCBI taxonomy): Eukaryota > Metazoa > Arthropoda > Insecta > Lepidoptera > Pyralidae > Hypsopygia > Hypsopygia costalis. Next base: position 20,257,702 of record OW443326.2, read on the forward strand.
TTTCATGATGAGTTTTGAGTCCAGACCAACTTTTACTTCACCTATTATACTGAGGTAACTTAACTTACAATCCATTGGACCGTGGTCCCCTATGGCCTGAAGAGCTTTATAAAAAAAAGAAATATCTATTACTCTACGCCCAACTTCCACTTCATCCACCTTTCCCTCTTGACTGTTTTCAATAACTAGTTCCTGTAAAGAAAGATAATGGCTTTATTTTGTTTTATAAAAAATAATTAAAAAAGAATGGGCCAAATTTCTTCAAACATAGCTAAGAACTCCCTTAGAATACATCTTTGAAACACATAACACTAGATCAAAATCTTGAACGTTTTATATAAATAAACGTAATAAAAACTGGTTGTTTGTAAAGTCGGTTCAGGACAATAATTTTAATAAAAAAAGCTGTTGTTTCATTTTTAACCTTATTGATATTCCTGTTAACATAAAAAATAGCTAAACATGTTGTTTAGCGTTTTCATGCATTTTCCTAATGTCGGCCGGGTGGCCGATATTGGGATTTATCAATAAATAAAGATCCCTAACCTCGACCCTGCGATTATTTCATAAAAAAGACAAGTAAATGTAAAAACCTTGGTTTTTCTTCAATAAAAAACAATATAAAATACCATAGGTATGTTTAATTCCATTTAAATACTAACTAACTCAATGCGCTCGCAACCGGGATTTGACTCGCCACTGCCACTAAACGACACAAGTCGGTACCGGCGCGTGCTCTATTGCCAACTGAACGTTCAAATATTGAAGCACCCGCACCAAAATATGGATTATTCGCATATAGAGTCGCTTTTTGAATAAAAACTATTATAATTTTAGGGTTATTTTAATAGTTAGGGTAAGTGCTCCAGTGAATTAACACCCACCAGTGAATGAACAAAACACACATTTTTCAATATAATAAGAAATCTAAGCTTTTCTACTCAAGCCAGTATTTTTTTCTCAATCGAAACATTATATTACGTCAACTGAACACACAGATATTTGCCTGTGACCTATAGTTTCAAAATCGCGACCGCCTAAAATGAAAGTATTCTGTCGTATTTTTGATTGTATGGAGCAGAATTTAGGGCATTGCTGAGACTTCGTGTTTTGATATTCACTTTGTAGACACTATAAGTGTGATAGTGTTAACAAAATTTGATAGTAGGATGTAAAAAGAACTGTTTTATCTTACAAAAAGCAGATTGCATAAATTTTAATTATCATAAATAAATTATAGGGGTGTTCGATAATTGGATCACGAAATTGAAGAAAATCTAGTCAATGAACACACAGTTTTAAGCATTTGGCATCTTAGCCTTAATGCAGTTGGCTAATTTTTTGTACACAACTTTTATAAACGGTTGTCAATTTTTTGACCAATATTCGAACGAGGTGTTCTTTTATTATTACCAGTTTATCCTCCATACCTAGCCTGATATCTTCAGTAACTTTTAGAAGTGCAGTAATAGTACTGTGCCCAGGACGAAAACCAGACGGAGTGAACTGATTAAATAAAATAAATAAAGATCTCCACATAGAAGTGCCTTTCAGCTAAAACGACCATGGAAAGACAGCAAAATGCAAGCTAAAAAGAAATTAATAAATAATGATGACATATAGAACCAATCTTCTATTATAGAAATATAATAGTTTAGAAGAGAAAGGAGAATCTAACATAGAAGTGATGAATAATAATATTAAATATTTTATAATAATAATCCAGTATTCATATTATGTTTTAAGCATTTGGCATCTTAGCCTTACGGTCTGCCCGAGGGGCTATGCGAATGGGTTGCTAGCTTCTTGTCCAGCAGAAGCATTAGAGCCACCTAGGACATAGGACATCAATGCTGGCGTCCCGCAGGGTTCTGTATTGTCCCCGACGCTGTTTCTGCTGCATGTTAATGATATGTTGTATAATGACAGCATTCATTGTTATGCGGACGACAGCACCGGGGACACTTATTACACGGGCCGCGCAAATATCCCTCGTTCTTTGGTGGAGGAGAGCCGCGAACAACTTGTGTCGCAAATTGAGAGCACACTAAGTAGAGTGTCCGACTGGGGGCGACAGAACTTAGTGCGATTTAACCCCTCTAAGACACAAGTCTGCGCGTTCACCGCTAAGAAAACCCCATTTGCTGTGGCTCCACACTTCGAAAACACACCCCTCACCATCGCCAATAGTATTGGTATTCTAGGAGTTGACATCTCCAGCGACGTCCAGTTTCGATGTCATCTGGAGGGGAAGGTCAAGCTGGCATCGAAGAAACTAGGTGTGCTCAACAGGGCGAAACATTACTTCAACCCGCGGCAAAGACTTATACAAAGCTCAAGTTCGGCCGCATATGGAGTACTGTTGCCATCTATGGGCGGGAGCGCCTAGATACCAGCTTGCACCCTGTGACTCGATTCAAAGGCGTGCTGTGAGGATTGTTGACGATCCCAAACTGACAGACGGTTTAGAACCTAGAGATTTTGTGTCCCTTTGTGTGTTCTACCGTTTGTACAATGGGGTGTGTTCAGAGGAGTTGTTTGACATGATGCCCACGGCTTCCTTCTACAGTCGCACCGCTCGCCATCGACAGGGAATTCATCCTCACACTTTAGAACCGAAATGGTCACGTACTGTGCGGTTCCAGAGAAGTTTTCTTCCACGTACTATCAAGTTGTGGAATGAATTGCCTGTTGAGGTTTTCCCAGGAGACTACAGCATGGGGTTCTTCAAAAAGGGCTTGAAGAGGTTTTTACAGGGTCGGCAACGCGCATGTGATGCCTCCGGTGTTACAGGCGACCATAGGCTGCGGTAACTGCTTTCCATCAGGCGGACCGTATGCTTGTTTGCCGCCTTAGTGGTATAAAAAAAAAATGTTAGATAGTTCTCTTTAGGTTATAAAATATCAAGTAACACCCAATTATAATAGTAATCATATCGTCTATTTAATATAATAAAAAAATATATATATTTACAATAACAATTACCCGAAATAAACTCTTACATAATAATTTATATATAGAACTGATATATAAAAGTGGTAGTTCATTCAATGGGTTTCAAAAGGTTTATTCACTGGATTTTTTTGTTCATTCTCTGGTGATTTGTGTGTTCAATGCTGATAGTTATTGAGATAACCTGCATTTTATACAAATATACCCCATATTTGTATAAAATGCAGATTATCTCAATAACTATCAGCATTTTTGCTAAAATATGTATACTGTATCAATCATGAATAAATTGTGAACATAATAAAATAAAATATTTTTTGGTTAGGATCTCATAAGTAGCTGGCTGTAATTTTCAAAGTTTGGAATGCCCTTAAGGGTTCATTCAATGGAGCACTTACCCTATATTCCATTTTCTCGCAAAGGCCGATATTAGGAAGAGGCCGATACTAGAAGACTTCACCCTACTGAGATTTTGTCTTCGTCCATCACTAACTAGGTTTTTTTTTTTTTTATACTACGTCGGGTAGCAGACAAGCATACGGCCCGCCTGATGTGAAGCGGTTATCGTAGCCATATTAACGCTCGCAACATAAAATATCGCTCGCGCGCCGCCACCCCCGCCACCCCCGCTGCCATCGCAGCATCTCCTTCCTTTCTGGTGACCTCACTCACTCGCAGGAAGACAACAGCCCTCAAGGAAACCGTTATTTGGCTGCGGTATTCTGTGAGGTGGAGGTACATTCCCCAGTCGGGTAGCTTACAATTACGCTCCCTACCTCTCTTTTCGCCAGAGCTTCGTTTGTCAGTCAGCAGGGTGTACCGCATGCAGGTGAATTTGGCTTTGGTTTAAAGATCTTGATGAACCACTTACACCCCAAGGTAGTTTGTTTATATATGTAATAAGTCTACAAGAATTACGTATAACAACTTACGTCTATAGTGTGTAGTCTAAGCATAGCAGTGTTGCTTGGAGTCTCGGCCTGAAGGTTTTCTTTATTTTCAATACTGGAAATATTATTCATCATTATTATCCACTTTATAATTATTTTGTAATTTTTGTACAACACCAGACCCTAGGCGCGTCGCGTCTCTTTGGCGGTAAGTATGTCGACAAAGCCGCGTGCCCGTGCTATTTCTGTTATGAAACATACCTACTTCCACAATCTGATATTTAGACAATAATGATGAACATGAAAACGAATACTAGGTAGAAATTGACTTTATTACTTATAATACAAACCAATATTTACATGCTATTGTATATGTCTGAATCAAGCGATCTAAATCATATGACATAGGTATTGTATTAGCTTTGTAATGTACCCTGTTCAAATGAAAATAAATTATATTATTATTACTACTTAGACAGGATAAGCACACAAATAAAACTAGGATTTTTACATGACACTTTCACAGAAATCTCGTAATTTTTTTCTAGGTAGGTATTTAGGACAAGACGTAGTAAAGTAGGCAGATAAATAAATAAGTAGGAAGGAACTTACATTTTTTCCGAGATCTTTTGGCTTTCATATTTTTATAATGCGTACTAAACTTTCTTTTCCCTGGCAAATTCAAATTCAATCAGTCCTGCGAAAAAAACCCTCGATTACCGACTAGATACGTTTATGATATTGGCTATAGCATGTTGAAATCATGTTTCAAGCCTGAATTGATACATATTTTACAAGGTTCATAAAATAACCTACTCAACAAAGTATCTAATTCATTCTTTGTATTTTTTACGATTTATATACATTCATTATATTGGTAAATTAGTTATACTTACAGTTTTTCACAAAAAACACAAATTCACAACACGTAATTTTGCTGGAGCATCCGACGCGCGTGGCGTCACCTTGACATATAAAAACACACTGGCGATTAGGTGGCGACGCCGAGTACTAATTCGTAATATCGGAATGTGCGTCATTTTTCATACATTTTTCTATGGAGAATTTACGTAAAACATATCTAGATTTTAGGGCTTTAAAAGAGGAAGTCTTTGTTTGTAAAGGTACAAAAAAAAAGTATATGTTATATTTATTGGTTTCTTCAGTGTTCAAAAAGTGTTTCTTTTTATCAATTTGTGTTGATTTATTGGGTTAAATCTGAAAAATACGAAGGCATGTTTTTGCATTTTTTCTCAATTTTGTGCGTTTGTTGACCTTTATTATAAAACAACTATTAGATTTTAAGAGTTTAATATAATCATACAATAATTTTTGGTCTTTGATTGTAATATATACAAATTATCATTGATATCAATCATATCTAAATAGGTTAAATATGAAAAATCGTAACACTCTTTTCACAGTTTTCACGATCTGGCCCCTTAAAGTTTTTTTCAGTCGGTACTTATAGGTACTTGTTTCACCTGTGGGACTATAAAATAAAACATTATAAACCAAGCGACCGAAAATGACAAACGGGCCACTTGCGGACAATTACTGCATTAAAGTAGACAACTTCCATCTCATGAGGATAGTTAACACTCATAATTTGATAACTATAATAACATTGTAATTTTGGTAAAATTACATTGTTAGTTATCGCATACAAATTAGATCTCCTGACGAACGAATGAATGAAGTCCCGACTGATAGAAAGCAGTTGTGTCTGCTATAAAAGCTTATAACATCCATTGTCATCATTATCAGCCTGTATCAACCCACGGCTGGATATAGGCCTTTCCCAATACTTTCCAGTTTTCCACTATATACGATCCTCCGCTTTCCGCATCCAACCGCTACCAGCCACCCTTTTAACGTCGTCAGTCCATTTAAATAGGGGGCGCCCTACGCTTCATCGCCCCAAACGTGGCCTCCACTCTAGGACTTTCCTCCCCTCATCTGTCATAGCTGACTCAGCAGATGTGGCCAACCCACTGCCACTTGGGCTGGCTCAAGCTCAAAATCGCCGACTCTGAGAACTATGTCGACTACTTTGGTTCTCCGTCGAATTTCTTTGTTCCAGATTCGATCCTTTAGAGAAACGCCAAGCGTTGCTCTCTCAATCGCTCGATTTAGTCTGTGAACCAGCCTAGCTGGCAGCGTTCAAGTCTTTGCATAGCGGGGTGGACGCACTGATAGAACACTTTGATGTTCAAGCATTGGGGTATATCTGCGGTAAGGATGTGCCGAAGCTTCCTAAAAGCTGTCCAGTCCAGTCGAATACGTCTATCGATCTACATCTATACTGATATTACAAAGCTGCAGAGCAGTGACATAGGTCTCTGTGGACTAATGTAGTCGTGGGCGAATTAGCATCAGCGAGGCCCTTTTCTTCTAGGAGGAATCTATTTCCAAGCACACTTTATTTGTAACAAGTGTCATAAAGCTTTGTTAACGTTATTTTTGTACGGACTTTTTTTAGTTCACAGCAGCGTTTGGCTCCAAGATGCCCACAACGGGGCCCCTCGCGAGGCTCATTTGAAGGCCGTCGGCGAGGGGCCACTTTATACACTCCTAGCACACCACTGCTGAAGAGGTGTCTTACTGCTCTCAACCTCTACGTACCGCGTATTACTGAACTTATTTTCTTTCAGGATATTTATATCGAGGAAAAGGTGCGGGTATAATTAACGATTAAACGGACGTGTACAGAAGTTCTGTTATATTCATGTACGTCGTACATGTAACCGAGATATTTACCAGAGTTGAACAGAGTCATGACACTCCTATTAAAAAAAATTAAAGGGTCGCCTTTCTGATCATTGACGAATGGAACAGGGCAGCGGTCGTAGTTGAGCCTCTTCATCGACTTAAGGGCTGCGCTCTTTGGTTTAAACTTACAATGAACTAAATGAAATGATCATACGTGGATCGATCATATCTCAATCCAGCGTTTACTGGATTACAACATTAGACCTTAATGTTGGCTCAATGTAAATAAGCCTGCCTATTTCAACAAATGATAATCGTTCCTTTTATCGTTCTTTCGCTCAGCGAACTTAAATTCCACCCCGGTGAAGTCAAGTGCAAAAGTATTTACGATAGCGTAAAAATCTCAAATCCAAGTTAGCAAAGTTTCACGAACGTATTAGATGTAAATACTCATTGTCGAAGGAATAAAAACAAGTAAGCAAATAAAGAGCGGAGAAAAAGGAATACAGAGTAAAAAGTGCCACAATGTCGTGTTGTTTTATATTTGTTAAAAGTTCCTGACTCGCAGATTACCAGGGAGATAGGAGTTGCTGCGATGGCAGCGGGGCAGCTGTGGTGGCCGTGCGCGAAGGATATTTTAGAGTTTACGGACGACGGTGATCGCTATGAACATTTAATAGATGCATGCAAAAATGTGAAATAGTAACCGTAGCCACGGTATCAGTAATAGTAATAGTAATACTGCAGTATGGCCACTCTCTGTCGTTCTCTCAAGGCACCTCCCCTCTGAGTCGAATGTGGAACCGATCGCAAGGGCTGCCACGCGGTACCGCGTATTACGAAAGTTCGTTCGTAGTATTATAATCTATTCTCAATAGAACTTTTAAATGGTAAAATTATTTATATGTAAATATAAACTAATTTTAAAATGAAATTTATTTGTTATTATTTAATCACTACAATTAAACTGTTTGTTTTTTCATAACAAAATCAATTTATAATTTTCAGTTTTAACAATGAATTTTACATAATTGTATCATCGAAATCGTTGATTCGATTTTGATTCGACAGTTCGACGCTTTAAAGTTTTGCAAAGCAGTTTTGTCAAAGTATTCGTGTCGACTTATTCGTCTGGATAGAGAGGAGAGGAAGGCCCTGTCTGGATATTCCCCTAATAAAGATCTCCGTATGAGATCTAAGCTAGTCTGCTTTCACGACAAAAACAATCGATTGACCTCTTATAGTTTATTGATTAATAAATTACATTCACATAGTAAACTTTACGTTCACAAACCACTGGAAATACCCATTTATTTCTTTTGAACATAGCTCTGAATTATATTTCGTCGGCACATTTTCACCCTCCGTGTTACTTACACCGTAACTTAGTATTTGGGTGACACTAAGGCCTTTATAGAAGATTCGGCGACAAAAAGCCTTCATTACAGCGTGACCGTCGCTTTATACGACCCCAACACTTTCCTTTAATCTGACCAGTGAAAGCCTTGATTTATTCAGAAAGTTCATTATATGAAGGAGACTGTACTGAAAATAAACTGATAAGTGATTCCTGAAAAGTTGCTATGTGAGTAGATAAAGGAAACGAATCTATTTTACAAGCTTTCGTTTAGTTTCACCACGGTGACTATAATCAAATCTTGCAAGTTATTTACTCTCTTGTCAGTGTCCGATTGAGATTGGCACATTCATTTGGCTCTAAAGTTTTATTATATTGAAAAGTGTGGTGGATGTGTAATAATAGCATACTCGTACATAAATAAACATTCTTGGATGGCGCTATGGAATTTCGAAATTACACAACGCCATCTAACTCCAAATCAGGCAAAGCCCGCTCTATGTATTACATGATTAATAAATAAATAAATATTGTCAGACAAATTACACAGCGCCATCTAGCCCCAAAGTAAGCGAAGCTTGTGTTATGGGTACTAGACAACTGATACACATACGTAAATACATTTTTTTTTAAATACATACTTATGATACATAGAAAACACCCAGACTAAGACAAACAGACATGTTCATGCACACAAATATTTGTCCTATGTGGGAATCGAATTAATTCACTCGTTATCACAGTATTTTCCCAAAATAATATAAATAAAATATAGGCAGTGGATAATTTACACAGTGATATGTTGCCACAGATATATCATCGCATTGCATTGTGTTGTATTGCACTAGCTTAGTTTATCTTTGATATATTTATATCATGATTATGTTCCAAGTCTGTCTAATAGTCACTTAGTTTTATAATTTAGATAATAATAATTATTTTTATTATTATGTAATGAATTAATTGAGAATTAAGGTACATGTACTTCTTTAAGTACTAATAAGTTACTATATCTAGTCTCTTAAATATATCTGAAAAAAAACCGGTCAAGTACGAGTCGGACTCGCGCACGAAGGGTTCCGTACTATCTATAAAACTGGCCAAGTGCGTGTCTTCAATTATCACGATAATTTTATTATCAATGGGCATATTTATCTAGACAATTTCAAACCCTGATTTCTGACAAATATGTTCAATGTACTATCAAGGACGTCAAGGCCTTACCAGTTTAAGAATATCCTTGAAAGTTAATCCCCAATGTTCTTAAAAACTTATTAGGTCGTATGTACCATTTCAACTTCATTGTTTTTGGACCTTATCTCTGCGTCGTAAGGTTCAATAGCGAACGGCGTGTTTCGGTACGAGCCTCTGGTAATATACTACACAATTCTATTCGTCTTGCAATACATTTTATAAGTTCGTCGGCTATTACTCAGTAACTTGTAAAGTCTACTTAGAAGTGATAGTTTTTCTTTTAAATTCACTTTATGGAATACTTCCATGATTTTTTCACATTTCTAAATATAACAGTTTCGTCGATGGGGGGGGGGGGGAGGGGGGGACACTTGCGTCTAACAAAAATTAGAAAAAAAATATTCTACCAATTTGTCAGCATAGTTAATATGTGTCTACCTGCCAAACTACAGCTTTCTAGTATCAAGCGTCTCTGAGCTAGGTCGCGGACGGACGGACGGACAGACGGACATGACGAAACTATAAGGGTTCCTTTATTACGGAACCCTAAAAAATTAATAATACAATGTCAATTATGTTTCAATGTCAATAAAATTATTGCTGACATTGACATATCTACTATATTAAAATAAGTCGGGTTTTCCTTCCTGACGCTATAACTCCAGAACGCACGAACCGATTTCCACGGTTTTGCATTCGTTGGAAAGGTCTCGGACTCCGTGAGGTTTATAGCAAAGAAAATTCTGGAAAAATTTGAAAAGAAAAGCGGGAAAATCTTTTTCACATACAGCGCCATCTCTAAGGAAATGGATGGAAACGAAAAGATTGAGCCACAGCGAAGCGTGGTCGGGCCGCTAGTTACTGTATATTGATATACCACTGATAATTGACTTTGTATTATTAAGATTTTTCCTCCTCCTTAAGAGCCTCCAACCCATAGGTGTTGCTGGAGCACATATGCACTTTTTAAACATTTTCCTTATTCGTTAATCTTTGTTTGCATTTATTTAAGTATTTGTCACTGCCTTAGATTAAGTAAAATGTGTAACAGCGACCTAATAAATGTTATATCTATCTATCTATTTAATTATCAGTATATAAATAAAATATGCTCGGCTTATTACAGCGAGGCATTACTATAGGGTATAATATATATGTATACTAGCTGCCCCGGCGAACTTCGTACCGCCTAACAATCAATGAATGTCGTGGTACAAATTGGCTGAACTAAATTTATGATTTTATGGAATTAAAGCAATGAATAATAGAAAATAATAGAGAAGCTCGATGGCATAATTGCGCATGTCAGTCTAATCGGACACGCAAGTAAAGCAACGTCGATCGAATCCTGTACACGGATGGGTTTATATTACCTCGAGCTCCTCCGTGCTTCGAAAGACACGTTAAGCCGTCGGTCCCGGTTGTTATCATTAGATTATCTTGCGCTCCTCCGTGCTTCGGAAGGCACGTTAACCGTCGGTCCCGGTTGTTATCATTAGATGACAGTCGTTAACCCAAGTTAGTGGCCTTTAGGCGGCTCGAAAACACTGGCCTCCGCCAACCCGCAGTTGAGCAGCGTGTTGGAGTATGCTCTATTCCTCTTCGGTTGAGGGAAGACCCGTATCCATAAAAACTGAAGATTTCATAAAAATAAAGATTATTGTTTAATCAAAAAATTAAAAAAAAAAGTTTTGTTTTATTTTTTAGTTTTGAAATCGGTTTAATCGTTTTGGTGATTTGTAATTGTCATTTCTTTTGATGTTTACTCTGATTTGATTCTTGCGTTCGAACTCCATGGGCCAAGCGTTTTCACCCCAATCGATTTGACATTTTTCAATTTTCAAAACAAATCAAACAGACAACTTTCGCGACATAAAAGTGACACCAATTGATTTGACATTTTGATATTTGACAACCAATAAGGCAATAAATATCGCAATCCTTTTTCAACTGACACTTTCATTTGTATGGGAAAATGTTTTTCCTTTTATTTTATTCTTTCGTCAATCTTCTAATGTTTTTCATGGTCATTCTGCTATTCGGGACGGAGAGAAATCCAATAAATCATAAACCATGAAAATCGGTCCTACGGTTCTCGAGTTATAAGTGTTCGGTGATGTACATATATATATGAACAAAATTTATGATTTCTTGAAATCATAAATTGATGTAATGAAAAAATAAAAATAAATTTTACAAAACAAATCAATGAATAATAGAAAATAATAGAGAAGCACGATGGCGTGAGGCACGTATCAGTCTAATTGTACACGCAAGTTAAGCAACGTCAACCGTAGCCTGTTCATGGATGAGTTTATGTTATCTCGAGCTCGTCCGTGCTTCGGAAGGCACGTTAAGCCGTCGGTCCTGGTGTTTATCATTAGATGGCAGTCCTTAAGCCAAGTTAGTGGCCCAACCCGTAGTTGAGCAGCGTGTTGGAGTATGCTCTAAACATCTTCGGTTGAGGGAAGACCCGTATCCCAGCAGTGGGTAAATAATAAGTTCAGTACTTTACAAAGTCACAAAAAAAGTACCAATTGACAACAATAAATATTTCAATCCACAAAACAAATCACAGACAACATTCGCGACGTAAAAGTGAGACCAATCGATTTGACATTTACATAACAATCAATAAATATTCCAATCCTTTTTAACTGGCACTATTTGTATGAGAAAACGTTTTTTTTTTTATTTAATTCTTTCGTCAATTTTTCAATGTTTTTAATACTTTCCCGACCAAGACACGACATTATTTTATATACTATATAGATTTATGGAGCTTGATTTAAATTTCTGAACGCACGCATAAATATTTTAGAAAGCCTGGCGCAACTCAAAGTAAAAAAACGACTCTATGAATCGGAAGCGAATTTGGTACAAATTCTGATTGTTTTCGCTTCCATTTCATACATATTAGAATTACGCTATTTGTATGGCACATCCGTCTCTTAAAACGTAGTGGTTACATTCTCTTTGCATTGCTTTGCAAATATTTAAATCCACAAAACTGTTTTCAAAACAAATCACAGCCAACTTTCAAGACGTAAAAATGAGACCAATAGAGTTAACATTTGTTTTTAATCTATGACATTTGTTCTATATTGAGCTTAATATACATTTCTGAACGCACGCATACATTTGGCGTACGCACGTACGACAACGTCACATTTGACAGCTACGACAACCACGAACATTTTGTATGGGAAAATGTTTTTTCTTTTATTTTATTTTTTCGAGATATTTCCAATGTTTTTAAGAGTTATTCTGCTATTCGGGACGGAAACAAATCCAACAAATCAAAAACCATGGCAATCGGTCCAGCCGTTCTCGAGTTATAAGTGTTGTAACAAACACGACTTTCTTTTATATATATAGAAGATATTACTATAGAGTATAATATATATGTATATAAATATATTTATATGTATATATATATATCAAATATATATGTATATTTATTATACCCTATAGTAAAGCCTTGCTGTAAGCGATACAAAAGGTTTTATTTATCGTCAGTATAGATTAGTCCCGCATGACCAAATTCCTATTAGCCAATATTCCACAACATCGGCTGTGTGCTGCCCTTGAAACAAAACTATGCACACAGATGCTTTACAAAAGGGGAAGTGTACATGATCCACCGCTATTTTTTGGGTAACAGAAATAAATAATCCATAATCTTTATGTAAATATTTTTCAATACATTGCATGTGACCTTTAAATGCCGGCTTAAGCTGTAAACACAATCGTAAACAATCGACGGCATTAACCAATTATTACCTTTTTCGAACAGGTCTAGAGCATACCCCACCAGGCTAGGAGCTAGCACCGGGAATAACTTGCCGGAGGCCAGTGGTTTCAAGCCACCCAAAGGCCACTGACTTAGCTTAACGACTGTCACCTGATGACAGCTGCTGGTACCGGCGGATTAACAGGCCCTCCGAGGCACGGAGGAGCTCGAGAAAAATAAACTCATCCATGACAGGCGAAGGTCGACATTGCTTTACTTGCGTAATCGATACGACTGACACGCAACGACGCCATCGAAGTCCTCATCACAGTACAATCTTTTATTACTATATAATCAACAAAGTTGTTAATAAGAAAACAACTACAAAGTTTACTTACTGCGTTTCGTTCATCGAGTCCTTTCTTTTGACACCTATATAGCAAGGGTTAATGTAGAAATTATAAATGCCATTTGGTGGCGCCCTATTGGATTTCAAATGGCATCAGTTAGGTAATTATGCATTATCACGAGAACCAAACGAAACGAGTATGCTTTATATACGAGTATCCTCATATAAATATGAGACACTTCTCCAGTTCCATTAACTGAAAAGCATACATAAAAAAAGTTAAAACTTTTTTTTTATTGCTGATAATAATTACAATCTACAGACCCCGGGATGAGAATTCAGTCTACAATCTTCTATTTTTATGTCACAATTTCTTAACAATTCATTAATTGCACATCGCCATTATGTTCATAATCATATTATTGTATAATACTACTTAATCTAAATCCTCCTATTGTTTACCTTGCAACCATGACAGCCACGGCAGACCAGTCCCCTCTGGCAGCACCCGTTCACGAGTTGATGCATGGGGCAGGCTCACTTTTAAGTTTGTTGCAAGATTTGAGTACAGACACCGCGATGAAACTAAATAAAAGCTTATAATAACGAACAATGATGTGCAGAAGTCCTAAAACAACCGAAGTCTTTAAGGCGGTAAGAAAATTAATCGTTCAGTGGAATGAGGCGCTTCGTTACTTTCCTGCTCAGTGGGCGCATGCTTCGGAGCTACAGACATGTCTGTGAACGTTCGACGTTCCCGAATGTACTTTATTGTTTAGAACTTTTATTAAGAACTAGATGGATAGAATATGCTTTATTTGCACAATACATGGCAAAAAGAACAGTAAATCAATTATTACAGAATTATATACATGCAATAGATGGAGTAAACGCGTTCTGGAATGGAGATCAGGAAAGAGGAGTAGGCAGACCACCTGCAAGATGGCCCAACGACATCAAGGACACTTCGGGCCCGACGTTGAAAAAAAAGACCAGGCTATAGACAAGGGTGGAAATCCAGCGGAGAGGCGTTTTTCGACCGGTGGCCTTTGGGCCGCTGACAAAGAAGAAGAAGAATACGCATCAAGGCGGCCTTATTGCTGAGAGCATTCTTTTCATATTATATTATATTCATATTTCATACGAATTTGTGTATTCAGGAGTACAAATTGATATGTATAAATGTAATATTCGTAATCGATATAAAAATTACTGATATATTAAATATACGTAATATACGAATACAAGGATGTCTGACAAACTGCTGATAAATAAATTAATAATTTGTATGTTGCATATTTATTATACAGCGCGATCCTACGGTCTTAATGAGGTCGTCTGTCCACCTTGTCGGTGGACGTCGCAAGCAAGGCTATGCAAGCCGCTTCCAATCGGTCTTATTGGAGATCTAGAGGGGAGGCCTATATACAGCAGTGGACTTTCAATGGCTGAGATGATGATGATGACATTTATTATATGTTTCGTTAGGTATATAAACAAAATAACGAAATATATAATCAACTAGCGGCCCGGTACGTGCTTCGCTACGTATAAAGTTTTCACTTTAATAAAAAAATAATAATAAAAAACACCAAGATCATTTATTCAAACAAAAAAACATTTTATTAATTGCTAGCTATTTTAAAACTTAATCCAAAACATTTGGATAAACAAATTTTTTTGTTTTTCCATTTTGAGCATGAATAAACAAACGGCTCTGGAACAGGCAACATAAAGTCGAAGCATGTCCAAAATGAAATGACCGCATGAATGACATAACAACATGCCTGTACTCAACACTAAAAAAAGTTTCAATTTGACAGCACCATCCCCATCTGAAAAATGTTTCAATTTGACAAAAAAATCCCCATTAACAAAATGATCCGCAGTTTATTGAATTCATTTTTTACAAAAAAATGTGATAAATGAAGAACCGCTCTACCGATTTTGTGCAAACTTCACATAAACCATCTACTAAATATTCCGAACAAAGCCTAAACATTTGGTTTGGATAGGTGAGCCCGTTCTTGAGTTATTAAATTACAACGAAAAGTGGCATTGATTTTTATATATATAGATATGTAACATACATACACTTTCTATTAAACCGTATCGTATCTTTCTTTATATGTATCTATTTATATACAAAAGTTTCGTGTTCAGAGGAGGAAGTTAACGGTAAATATTTTCACAATTATTATCGTTCAATGAAAGCCTTATTGAATCGCCTGTTGCTAACTAGCAACAACTGTATAATATTAATTACTGTGAAATATATATGAGAAACGAAGAGTGGTTAACCAAACCCACGACAACACGTTCTAATTACAGCCATATGCCTAAAACGGGTTTAATTTTCCTTTTAAATGAGCCCAATTATGTATTCCCATCGGGCAGGCCAGACCCCAGCATTATATTCATAAAGGGATGCGTGTGGATTGCATATAATTATTTTATTATGATCTTGATGTTCTCGTTAAACTGATGTTAGGACGTAGTGCTCAAATAATATATGTATCCTATGGAAAAATGCCCTTCAAATGGTGAAACATTTTTTATAGGTCCAGGGGGTTCCGAAGATTTACCACCACATAAACAGCTATATTACAAACTCACAACACTCATACTGTTCCATACATTTTATACATCTTCATCATCAGCCTGTATCCACACACTGCTGGACATATATATATATTCTTTCCCCAATGGTTAACACCAAATGCACACCAAATCCTTCCCTTTCGCACCCAGCTCCTCCCAGGAGCTTTTTTGAGGTCATCGGTCCATCTAGAAGGTCCATCCAACGATTCGTCGACCCACACGCGGTCTTTAATCGAATGTCTTCTTTCCCCCATCTGCCCTTACTGACTCGATAGACATGCCGGCCATGCGAGTTTCGCTTGGTAAGTATGAAGAATATGTCGACAACTTTGTTTCTGCGTCGAATTTGTTTGTTATGGATTGGAGCCCTTAAAAAAACCCTGAGCTCAGCCCTTTCTATGGCTCACTGCGTGACCTATGCATGCGGTCTGCGCACCAGGGCGATGGTCAGTGTCCAAATCTCTGAACCATCACGAATCACGAAGAGCGCGCAATGTAGGTTTAATATTTTAGTTAGTCTTCAAGCACTGTGGTATCTGTACGGTGAAGATATGCCGAAACTTTCCAAAAGCTGTCCAGCCTAGTCGAATGCGTCTATCGATCTTTTTAATGAAATAATAATTAAAATAGGAAGCTGTATGATTATGGAATATCCGAAGTATACGTTCCATTCAATACATGCTGCTCTATACTTTACTATTTGACTCTACGAGCATTCATTGGAATAAACTATAGAGTTAAGAACAAAGTTTGTATGAAACAGCCAATTTTTTCGTGATTTGACAATGCTCCGTAATGTTTGTTTACAATAAATTATGTTATGCTTTAAGTAGCGTGGACAACCCGCCAACTCCGCCAGTAACCCATTGTGAATTAGAGTGGTGAAGTACGCTCTTAATCTCTTCGATTGAAGGGAGATCCGTATACCTGCATTAATATGTATTATATAGCAGGGTTGATGCGTGCCAGCCTAGTGTGATCATTCATTACAAATTAATTATAATAATGCCTAATCGCCAATGATAATGGCGACCCTAACCACCAACACATTACTCGTAGCGTAGCTACTTTAATTTGATTATCGGCTGACAAGACAGAGTATAATCGTCCAAATGCCGGTTACCAGCTTAAATTTAATCATGGAAGTAACGTTTATGTGTTACCCTATTATATAAAAGCCCGAAATAGCCAGGCTTTAATAATTACATTCGCAATACGACAATAAATAAACTGCTAAGAATAGTTACAATATCATCAAATCTTATGTTGATCGAACAAATCTTGTTTATTTTATAAATTAGCTTTCAGAAGTCCCTATGCTGTGAACTTTTTAGGATTACAAAACCGGACCCTCATAAGATTACAGTCTGATCGCCATTTTCAAACCGCAAAAAAAAATCTAAAAAGTTAAAATTTTTTGTAATGGTAATCAAATTTGTATGTAATTAATGCATTCTTTGCGAAAGAGTAATCCAAATAAATTTGAAAGCAGGTATAAATTTGTAGGTACCTACATACATTATTCACCATAAGTTTTTTTTCTTAATTATATGTTAAGTACTTGATTTCCTATGGTCTTACCACGATGACTGATATTCACGCGGACGAAGTCACGGGCAACAGCTAGTACTTAATAAATATAAATAAATATTGCTGAGCAAATTACACTGCCATGTCCCAAATTAAACAAAGCTTGCACTATGGGTACTAAGTAACTGGTATTATACTTAAATACATTGTTTTTTGCAAATACATACTTACATATAATACATAGAAAACACCCAGAACAAGACAAATCTGTTCAGGCGCACTGTATTCGAGCTCCGAGTCAAGGTGGCTATTGCTATATTCGACCAACGGGCTCGTCTACTTATTCTTATACATATATGCATACTTGTCGGTTGGCGGCGCAGACCACCGTACAAATTGTTCCTTAGTTTTGATTTAAGTAAGTACCAAGGAACAACTGTAAATAAACACTGAATTTTATGCAAATTGTCCGATAAAGTTACAAATAACAACATCAAACAGACATGATAACAAGCTAGTTATTATTTCCCGTATTTTTCAAGAGGCCTCTTTGTAATTTTCCTTTAATCTATTGCTGCCTTTTCGATCACGATATTTAATAAATAACCTTTCCGTATTTGAAAAAGGGAACTCGAGACAGACTTTTAGGGCACCTTCATACTAGCGTTTGTCCAGCGTAGCCGTTCGATGACCGTATGCGCAGCTCTGCTGCGGGCACATGAGTACGCTGCGCTAGCGTCACGCAGCCGCGGACGTACTCAATAATAATGGAAGTGTTTAAAGGACATAACGCCGCTAGTCCCTTCGGAGAAAGCGCAGCACACCTCTGGTCACCGATTTCCTGGCATTTCGGGAGCCAGGCATTTTCGGGGTGAGTGGCAAGCCACCTGTGCGCGACTGTGGAACCTCAAGCTAGAAGATAGCCAGGTGGTCCCTTCAAAGCCAGAAGAAGAAAGAAGAACTCTTTGCGGAAGTAGCAATTTTATGGCAAACTTTATGCTGCACATGCACCTATCCGTACACCGGTTACTCATGCAGATGATCACCTAGCTCCGTTAACCTGACACTACATCAAAAACATTCCAGACGTCAGTGTGGGATAAATTAGGATAGCCCTTGAATAGCTAAAAATAGTAAGATTTCGGGTGAAGATTGAATTACAACAGCACTGTTGAAAGCTGGAAAAACTCCGGTTCTAAAGGAACTACAACATACGTTCAATTCCGTCATCGCCACAGGAACGCAACAGCCGCGTGGATCAGGAGTTGGATGGTTTTGTTCTTCAAGAAGGGTGATAGATCCTTATTGAAAAACTATAGGCCGATCTCGCTCCAGGCTCACGTGTATAAGCTGTTTTCAAGGGTTATCACGAAACGTCTCGCTCGTAAACCTAACGACTACCAGCCACCGGAACGGACAGGGCTTTATATAAGGATGTATATAATCGAAGAGCCCAGCACGCATTATCTCGCTCTGTCACCACAATATGAAAGTGTTTCTAAATTCCGACAGTCGTGGTTAACGCTTAGCATATAAATACCTGCTTTCATCATGTTTTACTACCTATCCAAAATATCAAGAGACCTGTTCACTGAATTTTCTTAGACTACTTGATTTGCTCATCACGTTTTCTTTCCCCTAACATGTGTACCTACCTAAATTGTTTATTCTGTGTACTGCACACGAAGCTGAATAAAAATATTAAATAATGTTTGGTGCTTTATATCTTACTAGGACGCCATTGATTGCGGAGACACCGGTCGTGCATCATTATCTTGAGCTACCAAATAAGAAAAACTAGAATCTTCTTGTACCAAAATTAGTGTTCTACAACTAAAGGCCAGCGTATATTGTTAACCCATTCACTGCCGGCTTACGTTTAAGAACTTTACCCTCATATCGCCATACGATACTAATTAGCCTAAACATTAAAGAATAATAAATAAATATTTCTGTACAAATTACACACTGACATCGAGTCCCAAACTAACTAGATGACCGTGTGTAATTTGTAAAGGAATATTTATTTATTTATTATCATTATCACTAAATGGGTTAATACAAACAAGTACAGCATGTTCTCACTCGAGACTTCAACGGTCCATCATCCTTATAGGTAATTCTTATTTACTACTATAGTGTCAAAGGTGGCAGATAAATTGTCTTTACATTTTTATAACAGTTATCCAGTTTAACTAAGCAATTTTTTTTCTTATACTATTTCGGGTAGCAGACAAGCATACGGCCCGCCTGATGTGAATCGGTTACCGTAGCCATATCAACCCTCAAAGGAATTGTTATTTGGCTGCGGTATTCTGTGTGGTGGAGGTACATTCCCCAGTCGGGTAGCTTACAATTACGCTTCCCACCTCTCTTTTCGCCAGAGCTTCGTTTGTCAATCAGCAGGGTGCACCGCGTGCAGGTGAAGTTGAAAGATCTTGAATAACCACTTACACCCCAAATCTTGTACCCATTACCCTTATGCATATACCTAACAAAATGGCGCTATATCCAAAAATATTCATTTTTAGGGTTCCGAACCTCAAAAGGAAAAACGGAACCCTTATAAGATCACTTTGTTGTCCGTCTGTCTGTCTGTCTGTCTGTCTGTCTGTCTGTCTGTCTGTCTGTCTGTCAAGAATTTCTATGTCGAGAATGCGTGGAGGTATCAAGCTGAAATTTGAACTGTATACTCAGGTCTACGGTCCCATGAAGTTAAAAAAAAATCAAACTGCTAAGTTTACGTAGAAAAAAGTTACAGCCGTTTATTCAGCAAAAAACGCATATTTCGACACACTCAAGGGAATCAAAACCTATAGGGTACTTCCCGTTGACCTAGAACTATGAAATTTGGCAAGTAACATCGTTATAGACTACAAGTACAGGAATAAATCTCAAAACTATACATTTGTAAATTGATCTTAAAAAATAGGGGGTCTATATTTTTTATAGGGTGTCGAAATTTCAAATTGAAACTACTAGTTCAAATGAGGTATCATATGAAAGGGCTTGATGTACACATTGCAAAATATATTTTATTTATTTTTTTCGACGCATTATTTCTTATTTATAATGAAAAATATCAAATTTTATAATGATACTACGTACCTACGGAACCCTCGGTGGGCGAGTCCGACTCGCACTTGTCCGGTTTTTTTTACTCTAGTGGGCTATCTACTGGGCTAATGAAAAGACAATGTATTGTATATGAAATGTAAAATAGGGACACTAAATAAAAATGCCCATAACATCGTCTAAGTATATTTGACGGCAGTTGAACAAATTCCAGTGCATGTTTGTGCACTCTGGAATCATACATAATAAAATATAAGTAGGTATTTATATTTTTATTACAGTTATCCAGTTTATCTAAGCAAATCTTGTACCCATTAGCATTATGCATATACTCGAACCTAATAAAATGGCGCTGTATCCAAAAGTATTTTCTTTTTACTCTACTGGGCAAATGAGAAGACAATGTATTGTATAAGAAAGTCTAGGTAAAACAGAGACACTAAATAAAAATTCCCATAACATCGTCTAAGTATATTTGACAGCAGTTGAGCAAATTCCAGCGCATGTTTGTGCACTCTGGAATCTATTCATGTTTCCTCCGCAGCCGCTGAATGAGAATCCCCTACATGTCCGCTCGGATACGTTGAAATACCACCTGCAACGTAAAGACACAGAATAATATACACTAGTAAAGACAGACTTTAATATATACTCGAAAATATTCTATCACCACGTGTCTGTACATTCAGTAAATTTATCAAAAATGTGAGAGATAAGGTAAGAGCAATTGAGGACCAAAAATCATTTTTTTGACGTGATAACGTCTTATAAATCGAAGAACACCGGCTGCACGCACGAAAAATCATTGTCACGTTCCGCCTGAGCCGAGCTTGCGAGAGCGAGAGCGCGGATCAAGCAATAGAGAGGCACGATCGGCCTAAGCGTTCGGCTTGTGACGCATCTATCTTTCTTCCTTGACGACTTTTCTTTTCGCATCTATCTTTCTTCCTTGACGACTTTTCTTTTCTTGACGAGCTCGGTGGCGTAGCGGTCAATGACGCGGCTTCGACACCAACGCTCGTGGGTTCGATTCCCACACAGGACAAACATTTGTGTGCATGTCTGTTTGTCTTGGTCTGGGTGTTTTCTATGTATCATAAGTATGTATTTACAAAAAAGCTTCGCTTACTTTGGGGCTAGGTGGCGCTGTGTAATTTGTCTGACAATATTTATTTATTTATTCCATTCCTTCGGCCGATGTTTTCTTATGACGTTATCACGGAAAATTATCGTTCGTAAACTTTACAGACAACCAACTTTTTTCTGTACTTTGCAGTTTTCAGAAGTAAAACTCAGCGTCGAAATGTATATACGATTGGTTTCATTGAAATCTGATCTCAGTTTTTAGACCGTAATTTTTGTACTTTAAAAAATAACAGGCTAGTAAGTAACGTAAATTTAACATATATTTCTAAATCTGAACTGAGTGAAAAATTTGGTGACATTTAAAGTAATTGACATTATATATGCTTGTTAAAAATGCATATCAAAAATCACTAAAAGGGTCGAAAATTCACGCGAACGAAGACATGGACACCAGCTAGTAAATAAATCTATATATATAAAAGAAAGTCGTGTTTGTTACAACACTTATAACTCGAGAACGGCTGGACCGATTGCCATGGTTTTTGATTTGTTGGATTTGTCTCCGTCCAGAATAGCAGAATAACTATTAAAAACATTGGAAAATTTACGAAAAAAATAAAATAAAAGTAAAATCATTTTTCCATACAAAATGTTCGTGGATGTCGGACCTGTCAAACGTGACGTTAACGTGCGTACGTCAAATGTATGCGTGCGTTCAGAAATGTGGGTATAGGATAATAAGTATTAAAACATTGACAAAATTGTCGAAAAATTTAATTTGAAAACGGATTGGGATATTTATTGATTTTCAATTAAATGTCAAATCGATTTGTCTAACTTTTACGTCGCGAAAGTTGTCCGTTGTTGTTTTGAAAATTGTTTATGAATGAATGCTTGAAAATGAATATTAATTGGTTGTCAAGTGTCATGGTACTTTATTTTATGACATAGTAAAATACTGAACTTAATATTTACCCACTGCTGGGTAATATTTACCCACTGCTGGGTAATATTAAATACGGGTCTTCCTTCAACTGAATATGTTTCGAGCATACTCCACCACGCTGCTCAACTGCGAGTTGGCGGACGCCAGTAATTTCAAGCCGCCTAAAGGCCACTTGGCTTAACGACTGCCATCTAATGATAACCACCAGGACCGACGGCTTAACGTGCCTTCCGAAGCACGGAGGAGCTCGAGATAATCTAATGATAACAACCGGGACCGACGGCTTACGTGCCTTCCGAAGCACAGAGGAGCTCGAGATAATTTAATGATAACAACCGGGACCGACGTCTTACGTGCCTTCCGAAGCACGGAGGAGCTCGAGATAATCTAATGATAACAACCGGGACCGACGGATTAACGTGCCCTCCGAAGCACGGAGGACCTCGAGTTAATCTAATGATTACAACCGGGACCGACGGATTAACGTACCTTCCGAAGCACGGAGGAGCTCGAGATAATATAAACTCATCCATGGACAGGCTACGGTTGACGTTGCTTAACTTGCGTGTACAATTAGACTGACACGCGCAATGACGCCATCGTGCTTCTCTATTATTTTCTATTATTCATTATATTAATTTCAAGACATCATAAATTTTGTTCAACTAATATGTATACCACGACATTCATTGACAATTAGACGGTACGAAGTTCGCCGGGCCAGCTAGTCTTATATATAAAAATGAATTGATTTTTGTTAGTCTCGCAAAAACTCGAGAACGGCCAGGCCGATTTAGCTGATTTTGATTTTGAAATGTTTGTCTTAGCCCAGGGAAGGTTTAAACGGTGAAAAATTTTGGAAAAAAATATTGGTTGCCTGTAAAGTCGGTATACGGGCGAAAGTTTTACGTGACAACGACTTTGAGTGGTAAAATGTTTTCGAGTGGAAGGGATGCATGCCTTTCACTTTTTATGTCTGTCTCTCTCGCTCTTAGAAGGGACACGCGTCCACGACACGCCTACAATGAGAGCGAGTGAAAGGCACGCGCCTTTCACTCGCTCTCATTGTAAGCGCATAACGTGACCCAGTTTCTTGAAGTGTCACCCGGCTAACCAATTTATAAGACGTTGTCACGTCAAAATTCAAGAAAGATAGTGAAAACAACAATTTTAATTTCCCATACAAAGTGTTCCTACTATAGTCGAATGTCATAACAGCAAAGATGGCGAACCTACCTATCAATAGTGTCATTGTCACAAAGAATCGACGTCATATTTGTTGGTTATCAAATATGACTTTCTCAGAAGTGACATAGAAATGACACAATACTAATAGACATCAAGAAAGGAGTTGAAATATGTAGGGACTGTTTATGGTAAATCATGCTTTGTACAGTACTTATGAATAAATAATAGAAATTTGTAAATTTCATAAACACTCGGATTGTAAATTACAAAAATGATTGCAAAAAATGTAACCAGTGTCAGCAATGCGAATAGACCAGAAAATGGGGGCTGAACGCAGAACGAGGTTTGTGGATTCGCATAGAGTTGTATAACTTTGCATATGGTAAGACCTACATCACATTATATAGGTCTGTCATGTTAACCAAGGTGATACCTATTACAAAATAAAACGGATCGTCATTATTTTCTGAAGTACCTAAATCTGTAATTTTAATATAATCATTTCATCATTTAGTCATAAATTTATTTGGCGAGAACTTTCTTTACTGAAGTGTAAAGGGCTGCCAGGTTTTTATATCGACATCATCCGAGACATGTACCGAAATTCCAAATCCATAGTTTAGACCTCTGTCAGAGAGGAGAGACAAAATTACCATTAACGTCGGTGTCCTCCAGCGATCAGTCTTAGTATGTTTTTGTTCATATTAGGCATATTCTTATATATTAGACATTTGTGGTTTCTTATATATTAGACGAATTGTCAAGTAGTATCATGGATCCACATGGACCAGGGGGCTTACCGCCGAAGCTGAAGCCGATTACCATCGAATATTTTGATTCCAAAAATAGGTCTTACGTTTAAGTTATTGACACGCATATTCGGCTTAATCCGTAGAGCTCCAGAGTTACTGTCAGTTAAGCTAAACACAAGTATCATACTTCTAAGTTGAAGTTTGATTTTCCTGATCAGAAACACCGGTGGGGATCGTCTTCAGCTTAGCCGGTAGGTGTCCATGTATGCTGATATAATTGCACTGGCGGATGCGGATAGAGGGCAGTTGGTGCGTTGAGTGAATTAATTGAAGAGGTCACTTGAGAACTATGGGCTGAATCCGAATACGGGAAAGATCGAGTACTTGGGCTGCAAAACAACAGATCCCCGAACGACCGTGCACATAAGGATATGGTCGAATGCACGGACAGTTTAAGTACTTGGGTTCTGTTCTTCGATAACGGGTAGCATCGACTGCGAGATTTCAGTAGCTTGGACTAAGTGGCTTGAGGTAACCAGTGTCATCTGTGACTAGGGATTGCAATCCCGCAAAGCGGGATCCCGCATCCCCGCGGGATCACGATGCTTTAATTAATCTGCGGGATCCCGCACATTCAAAGGGCGGATCCGCGGATCCCGCAAATAAAGAATTTGGCGCTAAAACTAAGTAAATTTTTATTTATTTCCAAAATCCAAAAAAGTACGATGAAGAAACCAAAAATACAGATCGTACATATACATTCTTCATACCAAGAAAAGTTCCAATACTTACGCCAAGAAATAAATAAAATTATAGAAAAAGTCGCAGTTCAAGACGATGAAATATATGCAGTTGACGTCTTGGAAAATACTCTAACGCTAAAAGAAGAATGAGAAAAAAGCTTCTACAAGAAAAAAATATTTAAGAAAAAACCAGACATTGTTGTCTGGCTTTTTCATTCATTTGACATTCGTGGTATTAGACGAATTGTCAAGTAGTAGCCACATGGACCAGCTCTGTGCGGTGGGTCGACGGGTGTTCATGTATGCTGATATAATTGCACTGGCGAATGCGGATAGAGTGCAGTTGATGCGATGAGTGAATTAATGGAAGAGGTCACTTGAGAACTATGGGCTGAATCCGAATACGGGAAAGACTTGGGCTGCAAAATAACAGATCCCACGACCGTGCACTTAAGGATATGATCGAATGCACGGACGGTTTAAGTACTTAGGATCTGTTCTTCGATCATCGGATAGAATCGACTGCGAGATTTCAGTAGCTTGGACTAAGTGGCTTGAGGTAACCAGTGACATCTGTGACTCCGAAATTTCGTCAAGTTGAAAGGACAAATATATAAATCCAAGATTAGACCATTTTATAAGTTAGTAAAAAATCGTCAATACTTGAGCGACACGTACAGGTGTTGTCTTTCATGGAGTTGAATATGCTTCTCAGTATGCGCGAAGTTTCGTAGAAGGACCGCGTTAGGAATTCTCGGACATGGCAAGCAAACTGCAAGAGAGTCATTTAAGCTGGTATTGTCAAATTTTGTGAAAAGCGGCAAGTTAGGAAACAAATGTCTTGCAATGGCACATCCTCCAGGTTCGGGCACACAGGGTAGGCACTTCTTAAAGAGACACAGATCTTAGATCGTATATATTTGTTAAGTAGATAGATGTAGGTGAAACAAAGTTCACCGGGTCATCTAGTATCAAATAAATGGACAGCTACACTCAATTCAAAATGGCGTGAGACATTGTGTAAATGTTACCGACAAAGTGTAAATTCAGGCAATGTATATGTCGCAGCCAATTAGTATAGAATCCGCCGAACTACATAACGGCTAAACTAAAGTTTTAAAAATGATTCTATTTTGTAATACGGCGAATTAATGTTTAGCCGGATTGTTATTGCAATACGTTAATTTCTATAACATGTGTAAAGGAGTCATGTCATACGGACAGACAGACGAACAGCGAAATCATTCTACAAAGGTTCCTTTTTCCCTTTTGAGGTACTGGACCCTAAAATGCAATTCTATTCGAAATAAAGAAAGAGTTCAATTTCAAAGATACATATTATGCTCTGAGTTAGGTACTGAAATTGATTTGGAAGTACTAAGCGAGCTCTCCGTTCACCGAACCAGTGTCCAACCCCCAGTTAGTCCTACAAAAGAAGATTGATTTAAAACGAATTACTACTCACCTAGGGTGGTATTCGTTACACCATCCAAAGTCTGGCTGAAGACGGCAAAATGTAGAGACGGATAAGTTCTTTGTTACAACTTCAGCGCCAGCATCTGTAAACTTATTAAGTGTACAGTCAAGTAATAGTATGTGTATGGTAGAGTTGCTCTTTACTTACAAAACAAACTAATTGATCCCTTCTATCGGACCATATCGGATAAGATTGAATGTCATGAATCTCAAAATCAAACTGCCGCTTGAGTTAGTAGTCATCGCGGTTTGTTCGAGGAATAGTACTAGAGCTCTACTGAATGAGTTGAAAATATTTGTCAATAGTTTAAAGGGCAGTCCGATTTTAAGGTTCAGAAAATTCGATCTAGAGAGTAATGTACGGCTCTATTCGAGTTCCGCTGGATGTATCAGCCGCGTAAGGGATTAACTATACTTAGATAAAGCCGTAATACGAATAAACTATGTATCTATAGAATTGTAAGCTTTTACAATAGATGACAGAATACACATTGTTGATTGTAGGTTGCAGCAATACAAAGGAGCCATTCAGTGAGAATGTTGAATAAGCAACACCCTGATTTTCAGCTATTACCCAGCTTAATTTAGTCTTTGTTTAGAAAAATACCGTTTCGTATGGAGATCTATACGCGGCGGCGGCGGTACCGCGCTAAACAAAAACACACTGGTTCTCATTTTATTTGTCTTTTTGCCGCGAAATCTGGACTGACTCTGAAAGCTAAACGGATGTGTATGCATCTCCATAAGAAATTGGGTCCTTACCGCGTACGCTCCTTCATCATGCAATTCAAAAATGCAACTTCCACATAGCTAAACACAATCATCAATAATATAAGCTGAAATTAGATTTTTGTAATAAAAAATACTGATAGGAATCGACTTCAGCTTACGCGGTGGGGTCTCTGGTCTTAAGCATAACTTAATACAAAAGTGACATAAGCTGAATTGAGCTGAATAATATTCTCCTTGCGGTAAGGCTCTGCTAGTCAAATTCATTCCAGACATCGCGTAGCATTTGATGTCATTCCTCCTCTAGTTGCCCTAAGGGCCATCGTTACGATGCAAAGCGAGATCAAGTTATATTACTAGGTTTTCAAACAGTCTACCATAGTGTCGTCTCACTACTCACAATATTAGTGAGATGTAAGCAAGACGACACTACAATAGACAGTCTGAATATCTCTTTTCCTAATAGGACCTACCAATACTAATAACATATTCTTATACCCTAGAGATACTTAATGTTGCATCGCCCTTCTATAATAAACAGATGACAACTGCGCGCAGCGAGTATTTGTATATGAGGTGAGGATACGGTTCGAGAGAAGCGCAGAGAGTATCTAGTATTGGAGGTCTATTATTTATATTCTCGTGTTAGTATTGGAGTCAGGTTGAACTTTAGAGACAGGGTCGAAGAAAAGAGGTAATATACTTACGCTCACGAATTCGTACGCGCGTGTTCCGGTAACCGGGGAAATATTTCAATTTTGTAAAAATATACATTTAAAATGTATTCTCCACAAAGGTATTCTAAATACTTACGTCTGCACGTTCGTTGACAGTCTTTTAATGTTGAAAAAAAATTATAATTGCTCGGACATCGGCCAAAAACAAACGATTTGCAATCACCCATCAAAATATCGTAGTAAAAGCTACATAACGTAAAAACAAATGTGATTAGAATTATATATTTAATATAATCAGTTTTTTTTTTATACACGTCGGGTGGCAGTCAAGCATACGGCCCGCATGGTGTGAAGCGGTTGCCGTAGCCATATTAACGCTCGCAACATAAAATATCGCTCTCGCGCCACCACTCCCGCTGCCAACGCAGCATCTCCTTCCTTTCTGATGACTTCACTCATTCGCAGGAACACAACAACCCTCAAGGGAATTGTTATTTGGCTGCGGTATTCTGTAAGGTGGTGGTACATTCCCCAGTCGGATAGCTTACAATTACGATCCCTACCTCTCTTTTCACCAGAGCTTCGTTTGTCAGTCAGCAGGGTGCACCGCGTGCAGGTGAAGTTGGCTTTGGTTCAAAGGTGTTGAAGAACCACTTGGTTCATCAACACTTTTGAACCAAAGCCATCGCGGTTTTGTTAAACTTTAAATAACATATGGGGTGTAATTACACCCCATATGTTATTTAAAGTATAGAAGTTTAACAAAACCGCGATATCCTGTAAGTTTATACTAGTTTAATCTTAAACCAAACATTGCCAGAAATTTCATGTTGCCAAATGGTACCACACGCTTGAAACAAATAGGTACCATAGGTTTGTAAATACATACTAGAACTACTAAGCTTGAGACCTGTAATATCATCATCATAAGGTCATTTTAGTCTCCACGACAGGAGCACAACCCTCTCTCGTCCGTCCCAGACAGGAGGATTTGGCCTACACTCCCCACGCTGGCCAGACGGATTGGGGAGGCCTGATCGATGTTTCATAATGTATTTCCCTTAGTCGCCTTATACGACATCCACGGGAAGAGACGGAGTGATTCTATTCTGGTCTGCCGGAAACCACACACCTGTAACATACTACTTATTTATTGATTTAGGTGCTCTTGCTTATTTGTTTATTAAGGAGCTCGTGCCGTCGTTGCGCGTATCCGTCTAATCGATCACGCAAGTTAAGCAACGTCGATGTCTATGGATGGGTTTATTTATCTCGAGCTCCTTCGTGCTACGGAGGGCACGTTAAGCCGTCGGTCCCGGTTGTTATCTTTAGACGACAGTCGTTGAGCCAAGTGGCCTTAGGGCAGCTTGAAAACACTAGCCTTCGCCAACCCGCAGTTGAGCAGCGTGGAGGAGTATGCTCTAAACTCCTTCGATTGAGGGGAGACCCATATCCCAACAGTGGGATTTAGGTCCTCCAAAAGCATAACAGCACATTAATAATGTAATAATATATAAATAAACTAGGGCAGAGGTTCCCAACCGGTGCTTCGCGGACCACCAGTGGTCTGTGAGAGATAAATTATGGTCCCTGTTACACACTTATAATGAAAGAGATTGAGCACTATTATACAAAATACTCAAATCTCGAGTTATATAATAATGGATTTATATGGCCGTTGGGGACCCTACATGCAACAAAAACCTCGCAGTGGTCCGCGAACAAAAAAAGGTTGAGAACCACTGATCTATGGTATATAGTTCGTGTGTATACCAATAATAGGCGCACACAGTATGTGCTTTTATTAAAATTAACTACTTATAAATATTTAAAAGGAGAGGGCAAAGGAAATTGACTGACTAATTTACCAACGCACAGCTCAATCACTGGACGGTTCAGGCGATTGTGACCACAGTATATAGAAATATAATAATTATGTTCTATTTATGTATGGTTTATGTAGTAGTAAACAGCGCAACGTTTGCATGGAGTGACCGGGGAGTGATACCGTCATGATTATGAATTGCGTCAACTTACCTGTATTTATATTGTCCATTGCCACCGCAATCGTATGAATTTGGTTGATATTTACAAAGTACTTCCCAATCCTCAAACCTATCTACAACGGATAGTAGAATATAGAAATATTCATTTATTTTTACGGATAATATTTTACTGATTCGGAACTCACAAGTTTCATATGCTCCCACAGGGAGCCACGCTAGATGGGAGCATGTAGGAACAACCCAAAATAGGGTTGTAAGTGGTTCATCAACATGTTTGAAGCAAAACCAACCTCACCTGCATGTGGTGTATCCTGACTAATAAACAAGGCTCTGGCGAAAAGATGTAAGGGAATGGCATATTTTGTAAACTCGACTGAGGATGTACCTTCCCTGTAATCGTAACGTATCTTGCCTATTCTTACCTCTATAAGCACTCACATCAAGACCAAAAATTAAATCAGAAAAATAAATTGTATATATTACAAAAACTATTGCAATCATTTTTGCAGTAAAATTTACATATATCTTTATTTACAGTCACAATAAATTGTTTTTATATACAGTAAAAACGATAAAGTTGAATTGTATTTTTACGTCCAATACCACAACGTATAAACATATAATAAAATTGTAACCGATGTCTGTTTATTGGAGGTGTTTAAGAAATAATAATATGAAAATGAAGAAGATAAGTTCTAAACATTTATATTTAGAATTTTTAGTTTTCTGTCTTTCCAGCGTTGTACGTGCATCACACGACGTGTGATACATCAGAGCTTACTAGTCATATTCGAACGTGTTAACGTTTACAAGCCAACCAAATTGAGATGAAGTCTCATATTGTGTATTTACCAGACGCGTGTTTCATATCCAAATTAGCCGGGTTGCTCACTTCAAAATGTGAGCAAGTAAGCCACATAATTTTGATATGTAACATATCAAAATTAATATATCTTATAAATTCACAACATTAGAGTTATTCTCAAATAGAGAGGTCGGTTTGTTTACGTTGACATGATCGAACGCGAACAAAAAACTCGCACTAAGCACTCTGATAGCGCTCACTATAGGGAGCAGCATTAATGTATTGTATGAAAGACGTCCGGTCTGCCGCGCTTTCAAACTAATTATGACTTGTTGGACAATAAATCCGAGAACAACTGATTTTTAGTAAGTATGATCTGTAAACAATTAAAAAAAATGTAAATGAATATATACTAATGGCATTTTTTAAAATATTTCTAGGTTAAGAGTATGAACGGATAAATTAAACATGCGCTGCGTTAAACGGTTGACCGCGTCGTGCGCTCGCACGCATCGTCATATAATCTGTATTACATGCAAGTTACAGAACATAAATTATTTGGAGCCATCGCGTCTCACCTGCCAGATACACAGACGGCGCAGGCAGCACCAAAGCAATATGTTGTATACTTGTTTCAAATTTTATTTTATCTTAGTCCCTGCGCGGCCGGTCGCCGGTACCCGCTTAACTTAAAGTCACCTAATCCGTTGCACAGTATTAGTAAGATAAAGGCTGGCAACCGATCGGCGACCCCTTGGTGTCGCTGGTCTCCATGGGCGGTGGTGATTGTTTTCCACCAGATGACCCACATGCTCGTTTGCCCCCCTTACACATAAAAAAAAAAGTAATAGTACTACGTACAGTATGCCACTCGCTGCTGCTCTCTGGTATCGACCTCACCTTCCTTATGAGATGAATCTGGACCAGATTGTATGGCGCCAGTTTGTATGACATTGCTTATGTAATAGTGAAATTTTCTTACAACTTGACGCGAAATTTGTACGCAGTGGCCGAGATGGGCCCTTTCAATCGAAATGAGGCCCGTTTCAGTTATTAGTGGGATTATTAAAAGTAGAAAAAAATTAAGAATTTTATAACAAACTTTAATCAGTGTCATGCCCCTAGTGTATCAGGCGTCCATAGCCTGAGGAAGCTGCTACTATTTGTGATATAGAATATTTTTGTAATATAAAAATAAATTATTATTTACTCATCACTTGATCATCACCTGAACTCCGAAGGCGTCTATGTATCGTCTATCTTTTAGCGGCATGCTGATAGTACTTTTGTGGCTGAGCGATGCGTGCTTCTACGTCTGAGACTACTTGGCTACTGACTGGATGACTCATTCCAATGGAATGGCATTTTTACGTGTGGTCTATACTTTAAATTTCCTCGTCTGCATAAAAGTGGGAGTGGGGCGCAGTATAGTTTGGGATTGGATGACCCTGTGTAATTTATATAGAAATATTTCCTTACATTGTTACAATTTTATTTAACTGGCCGTAATATCTGAATATTATGGTATATAAAACCGTGGCAAATTAGAATATTTATGATATTGGATTGGTCTTCAATAATCCCAGGTATGTAGGTAGGATATGAAAATATAAAACTTAACAGATTATATTTTTATTTAGCATGACTTGCTAAGGTCGCCAAATCTTCGATAGCTCGATCCATCGCTTGTTTCTCGAATTCAGAAGTGATAGATTTCATGACGTTCTCCAAAATCCACCCAATCATCCATTTTTGGTGGATTCGTTCTTCAATTTGGTGTTTCTTGTGATGATAGTCCATACGACCTTTCACAGTACTATATACATGCATTGCCCTCTCTCTGTATATGGCTTCTAGCTGCATAGCTATATTTTCCTTCTTAGCATCCATTAAGACTTTTTGTCCTTGTGCTCTCATCTGAGCGTCTTTACACGCTTTAATTACTGCTTGATATACATCGATTTCTTTTTTTCTACTCATTTCATACCCAGCTGCAATGTTGTCGACTTCCTTGTCAAGACTAGCAGCAATAGCCGGCCCCAATTTTTTGGTTACAAGAACTACGACTACGAAAATTGAAAGCCCCAGATAATATTCATGCTCCATTACAAAAATTTCTTTGCTAACCAAATAGTTTGTAAGAACCAAACCGAAAATATAAGGACCAGAAACACCAGTTTTGTTATGAAAGAACAGAAACCATTCATCAGGGATAAACCCTAAGCGGCATTTGCCAGTTTGAGCAGCTCGTTGCAATCTTCCTTGTGTCGTCCCGCTTCCTCCGGAAGATTTGCCGACGGGAGCTTTCTTTGTAGGACATGTTTCAGTGTGTGCAGTGAGAATTGTTGCTGATATCGAAACTGGCACTTCCAATAAACGAGATCGAACTCCTAGATTTCTTATTTGACGTATAAACATCTTTGTGTTCACTTGAAAAACAAAATGTATATTTAATTTCCCACAAGTAGGTAATTGTTTTTAAGGATTTTAGATTTGAGAAAATATGGCACTAACGTTTTAGTTCACCACGCAAAACTTCGGAATTTGGTTTATATAGTGACATCTGACATATGTCTTATTTTGTCTCTTTTTTAAGTTATACCTTTTGTCTCTTTACTGTGTGTGTATGTGAAGCAGTATTTATGAAGTTAAATTTTCAGCTATCATGGATATCTGAGATATAATAGAATTACTTTTATCTCTGTGAATATATATATAAACATACTCTTATAAATGGCGCGCCGTGTTTTGAAATGTGTCGTTAAGCCAAATTCTCTTGGCCAGTCTTACCCACAGGTCATAGCACTTGATCAGCTACACCGCTCGATATCAACCAAGCGTCAATTTCATTTGACACGTAACTGAAGCGGTGCGGCACCTTTTTTATACCAATAAAGTGGCAAACAAGCATACCTGCACAACACGTGCGTTGCCGACCCTGTAAAAACCTCTTCACGCCCTTTTTGAAGAACCCCATGCTGTAGTCCCCTGAGAAAACCTCGACAGGCAGTTCATTCCACAGCTTGACCGTACGCGGGAGAAAACTTCTCTGGAACCGCACGGTGCGCGACCACTTAGGCTCCAATGTGTAAGGACGAATTCCCTGTCGATGGCGGCATAGCACCTCCCAGCTGCAGATGGTCGCTTCGTGTGTAGTGGGAGGGCAAATGAGGCGACGGATTAGGTATTTAATATTCGATTAACAAAATGTCATATGAAGAAAATCTTGCCTTTTCATAATATTGATTCGTTAGAATCTCGTTTGTAATCCAGTACGGTACTAAGTACAACGACCCTATTGCCTACAGCTAATGATCCCATGTGCACCAACCTTACCTTATATCACAGGATTCCGTGTTTCTCGCCGCCCCTTCATCGCGCTCAGTAAACCAACCAGGCACTCATGCAGCAGAGCTCATCATTAGCAACACATTGGTAGCAGATCTTGCTCCCCTTTTGCTGCAGGCAAAAGGAGAGCAAGATCTGCTACCAATGCTAATGCATACCAATGCTGTACCTAAGTAGTCTGCTACCAAAGCAGACTACTTAGGCGCTCTTAAGTCAAGATACGTACTGAGTTTAGTTTTGACTTCAAAGATGATGGTGACTAATATCAAGCGGGATCAGATGACTTTTTGCGAGTAGACATTTTGTGAAGCGGATAGCTTTCTTCGCGTGAAATTCAAATGAGACGTTTTACATCTTCACGTAGACAGTGAAACGTATGTGTGATATAATTGGTACTTTCATAATTTTGGGGTGTAAGTGGCTCACCATCCGTTAAGTCGTCGGTCCGGGCTGTTGTCATTAGATGACAGTTGTTAAGCCAAGTCAGTGGCAAATCAGACGGCTTTAAAACGCTGGCCTTCGCCAACCCGCAGTCGAGCAGTGTGGTAGACTATGCTCTAAACCCCTGCGAATGAGGGGAGGCCCGTATCCTAGCAGTGGGATGAATAAGGGTTCTAATCCTACCTATGGAATACTATAGGGATTTACGATGTCCGTAGACTCAGCGGGACCCTTTGCCTGATCAAGTTAAGACCTAGTTGGTCGAGTTAACGTCGATTAGTACCTATTGTAACGGTAACCCCCCCCTGTAGCGACCGTCCGTAGCCCTAATGTGAAGTTTAGAATTTTCCCCTTTCAGTGATCTAGATTTTTCGCCCTAACTCCTATTTAAAAATGACTTAATTCTGCTAGAAAAGTACACGGTTAAATACACACAATTATGATCACATTTGCTGAAATATACACATATGTCAAATAAACCGAATATGATTACGCGGCTGAAATGATACACGATTAGTACACAATATCAATATACAATGATATCTGGAAGATAAGACACACAGTTAAGTTAATTATATACATGTATTATTAGTCACGCCGCTGAAAAGTTACACAGGTTAATACACACAAATCAATATACAGTGAAGACAGAAAATAATAAGCAAAGCGTATTTACGGAAAATATTATCTATTTCCCGGTGATAGTTCCACTCCGCGTCTAGGACAACAAAATCGATAAACCTCGAAGTTAATCGATCCTGCAATCCTTCCGACTCACAAGCACTCCCTCGGCTGGAAACCCATCCCAACCGCCTGGGATTGACCTCCAGCTTACCCAACTATCACCGGGGAGAAGCCCAATAGAAAAGTGAATCTTTTATACTCCTAAACAAAGCGTTTTGGAGACTTTGATTAATTTACAAGCTAGCAATTAAAATCTTAGCTGCAATCTCGACGCTGGCTGGTAGGGTGCCTCATGTGCACTCGCAGGGTGGCCGATGAATCTCTCGAACTGCTTTCCACTGGAACACACTATATGCTAAGCTACTCGGGCAGCTTTGCATCGGTCATCTCAGTATCTGGAGATGTGAACGCGTCCGGCTAACAAAACCAACTAAATATTATCTCTACGAATTATAACTACGAATCTTGGCGTGCGACCCCAAACGATGTATGCGTCTACACGACACAACATCTTCACAAAAAACCCAAAGGGGTCGCCTGCCTCCTTGCCTTTGTCCCAAGAAACTATTGTTTTAAATGTTCGACATGTTATTTTAACGCGACAATCTTTCCCGAACTCCGCCATTCAAAGCATAGATATTTGAAACCAACTCCATAAATATCCCTTTTTTGTACGAATCCGTTCGACAAAAGAGCTGAGTCTTTTGTCTCAACACATCAATTCTCAAACACATAAATTCAAATTATTGCTTGCAAGCAGGACATTAGATCGCCACATGTCTGAACCTTCAATATAATATTTCACGCTGATAGTCTGCCGTCACATCCTCCCCTCTGAAAATGTGTCTATGTGACTCTATTGTTCGCATGACGCAATTTCACCATTCAGAACTACCTAACCATCTCCCAACCAAATGAAACATTTACACCGCCTTATTCTACTCTTTATGGGTTTTTTTTTTTTCATGTTTTATAGCAACTTTTTTTTTTTTTCCTAACTCCTAAGCACTAGCCTACAATTACAATCTATATCTACAATACTACATACAATCTACACTTTCTAGGTATAACCTACATGAACTATCCTATTCTATTCTACTTGCCATAATAGTATCTTGTTAGATGAATGGCATTATAATTCCCCTTAATCGAACCCGTATCTGGCCTTACTAAAGTATATACATTATGATAAGGAACTGCACCAATTTTATATGGCCCTTCGTAAATTAGAGCGAATTTCTTAGTCAACTTCTTTTCCGCATCTGATTTCGATAATGACCTCAATTTGACCCAATCGCCTATGTGAAATTGTATAATTTTGTGGCAACGATTATACGATTGTTCTCGTAATGTCGCGGATTTTCCAAGATTTATCCGAGCTTGTTTCTGAAGCTCGTCGACTTGACCTGTGTTTCGATTATCAGTCGATCTACCAATTATCCATTTATCTGTAGATAACACAATTGACTGACCCTTGGCAAGTTCCATTGGCGTGAAGCCTGTACTACTATGAACAAGATTATTGTAACATTTCTCTATTCGCGGTACGATATCCACCCAACTTCGGTGAGATTTATGACAATAACTCTTAAATAGTCTTCCTAGCTCTCTGTTCACGCGTTCTGTTGAATTTGGACGCGGATTACGTATTGACGTATGTGAATATTTAATTCCTAATTCATCTAAACCACGTTCCCATTTGTTTGACGTAAATTGTGTTCCCGAATCTGTGACAACCTTGCTTATAGTGATTTCCTGATGAAAGCACTTTATACCCTTAAGAACACCTCCACCGGTCGCCTTCCTAAGTGGATACAACTTTATGAGTTTACTAAACGCATCTTGCATAACTAATATATATTTCATACCGTATTTTCCCGCCGGAAGTGGACCATACAAGTCTGCGAACACTAACTCGCCTATGACCTGTGCAATTACCGCTTTACTCGGTCCTACATAAGTCGCTAGATCGTGTTTAGCTTTCTGACACAAGTCACAACATTTTATTACTCTGTTTATTTCTCGTGACATATGTGGAAAATAATATCGAGGTTTCATCGCATAACATACCTTCGACCGACCGTAATGACCTAATTCTTCATGAACATTCTTGATTAACCCGTCTCTCAAACTATCAGGTATGACCATTAAAGATTTCTTTGTTTTCGGCGACTCGTAATACAATATATCGTTAATCAATTTATAGTGCCGAAATTTGCTCTTTTCTCCTGTTACTTTATCGTTTTCGATCAGATATTTTATTGTAGTATTCAACCTTTCATCCGAACGTTGTAAAACTTTAATTGACTTGAGTTGTTCTATTATCTGAATTTGATTACTGGCTTTAAACATCTGTAACTGAGGGCATACAGTTCGCGTAGATTGGTTATCGCTTCCGCCAGGTAAATTTCGCGATAATACATCTGCTACTACATTCGTTTGTCCTTTGACATATTCGATGACGTAATCAAATTGACCTATGTAATGTGCCCACCTCATCATTCGCGCACTTAATAGCTTCCATGAGTATAGAAAGCTTAGGCTTTTATGATCAGTTCGAATTATTAGTTTCGCTCCGCGTAAGTATGTCTCGAATTTCTTAAGACAGTAAATAATTGCCCTAAACTCCTGTTCAGATACAGTCCATTTCATTTCAGCTTCAGTTAATGCTTTACTACAGAACCCTATAATTAGTGGTTCGACCTGATCCGATAATTGATAAACATAACCTGCCACGCCGATGGCGCTACTGTCCGTTTGCAAATAATACGGTTTATTTATATTGGGGTGCGCTAACATTACTGTATCAATGAATCGTGATTTAATTTGTTGAAAGCATTCATCTAATTTTGTATCCCATCTCCATGCAATGTTTTGTTTCAACAGATTACATAATGGTCGCGTTAATTCTCCGTATTTATGCACAAATTTCCTAAAGTAATTTATCAATCCTAAGAATGCCCTAACTTGCTTAACCGACTTAGGTGTTGGATATTCCCTTATAGCTTCCGTTTTATCCGGATCCATTTTTATACCATCGATTGTAACTATGTGACCTAACAACTTAACCTCCTTTTGCAAAAATCTACATTTAACAAGACTACACGTCAAGTTGGCCTCCTTTAATCGCTTTAGTACTGCACCTATGTGACCAATGTGATCTTCCAAAGTCCCGGTTGTAAATACGCATAAGTCATCTAAGTAATTAAGACAAAATGACCTTATTTCGGGCCCTAGTATGATATACATTGCTCGCGTAAAACTCGCTACTGACGTCTTTAAACCCTGTGGTAAAACCGCATAAGTATATGATTTTCCCATGAAAGTAAAACCCGTAAATTTAGTAGAATCTTTACTAAGATTTATTTGATAGTATACATTATTCAAATCAAGTATACTTATATATTTAACCCCGTGGAACGATTGTAATATCTCCGATGTTAATGGTGGCGTTTCGATATCACCGACCATACGTGAATTTAATTCGCGCGCGTCTAATAAAATTCTAACGCTCCCATCTCGTTTTAATGTATAAGTAAGCGGACTACTATATGGCGTACTTTCACGCTTAATTATACCTAAGTTTTCCAATTCACCTATCCGCGCCTTCACCTTTTCGCGATGTGCATATGCGATTGGATAACTCCTTTTTAAAAATGGTGTGGGGTCTTTCATTTGAATTGTATGTGTGTACTTTGTCGTACGCCCCGGGTGAATTGAAAATACTTCCCTATTACATTGTAATACTAACAATAACAACGTTTTTTGTTCAGTATTCAACGCCATTGAGTCTACATAAAATTCAATCTCTTGTTCTGTGGCACACGCCGCGGCTGTCCCAATTTTATGGCCTGCCATAATTCCGTTCAACAAATAAGTAATTGTTTGGCACGCGCTATTGTTTACAGAAACTGCGCCCAACTTTATTTTTGAATGAATTCCTAAATGTTCTACGGTAAGACTTTTGTTTGGCCCACATGTTATACTCGCCTTCATACGTTGCAACCAATCAAAACCTAATATTAACGATCGAGGTAACCTCTTTAATACTAGTACCGGTGTCTCAACTTCAAGCTCGCCTAACTCTATAACTATCAAAATTAGCTTAGTCACTTTCTCACTCTTCGAACCGAATGCGCCTTGTATTTGTAACGCTGGTATGGGTATTTCCGCTAACTCGCCTACAGCTAACCTGATGCTATCATACAACTCGTGTGAAATGCATGTTACTTGACTTCCCGTATCAATTAATCCCTTCAATTCGCGTCCATAAACTTTGACATTAATCTCCGGTAAGCACGGTAAACCTAACAACCTCTCCGACTGATCCTCGTAAAAATCATCGTCGCTAAATATAGTACCTAACATACGTTTTTGTCGCGAATCGCACCAAAGACATGGCTTACCTCGTTCAGTGCATAAAACCACATCACGACTTCTACTGTTCAGTATTATACTGACTTGATTCGCTAATTCCCATTCATTCTCCTTATGGTCGTCATTAATAGGTCGTGTAATGCCGCTCTCTTCACGTCCTAACCCTTTACCTGGCTGCCAACCTGTCTTTAACATATAGTTATATGCGTTCCTAATACCGCTACCCGAATGAACCTCTTTGTTAAGCATTCTAGTCGAACTATCGAGGCCTAAGAATCCGACGTGACACCGTTTCCCGTGTGATTATTATCGTTTCCCGCTTCA
Organism: Hypsopygia costalis; assembly: GCA_937001555.2. NCBI lineage: Eukaryota > Metazoa > Arthropoda > Insecta > Lepidoptera > Pyralidae > Hypsopygia > Hypsopygia costalis. Next base: position 20,297,677 of record OW443326.2, read on the forward strand.
GTATTTGATACGCTAGTCGATGTAGCTCTTTGCCATTTAATAGCAGGCAAAGACGTCGCAGTCCTATTATAGACCCCGCGATAAGACGCTCGCGTAACACGTCGTCTGATTCCGCGACTCCGTGCATTACCTCTTGAAGTTGTTCGTTGTATCACTGCCGTAATTGGTGGCTCATGTCTGCTAGTACTACCCCTCCGCCACGTATACGCACGCCTATTATTAAAGTTGCCACGTGTTACCATCTGTCTCGGCAAAATTTCACCCGTCGTCAATTCGATATTTCGTAAAAAATCTAACGCGGCTAACACGGTTCTATTTCCCCGATCAGTGAACGACCACTGTCGCAACACGTCACCCGGAAAATGCCTCATAACTCCGTCTACTACATCGCTTTCCGTCAACGGAGTTGACAGCATACGTGATAGTTCTAAATGTTCGGCAAAATAGTCCGCCATTGATATTCCGCTATTCTCATTCCACTTTGAATACACTAAACCATAGCGGACTTTACTCTGTTGAATTTCGCCCCAGTATTCTTTAAGAAAATCCCTTTCAAACGCCGCAAGATTTTCCCAACCGTTGTACAAGCTCATTCGGGTGGTTGCTGGACCACTCAAGCATTCAAACGCTATATCTACTGCTCTGTGTTCTGAACCTATCGCACTAATGTATTTCCTAACTTTCCTAAGAAATTTCATCGGATTTTCATCGTCACTCCCCTTAAAGCACGGTCTATCCATTGCTGATCGCATCACATAAACATTCTGTGCTTGGGTGCTGGACCTTACACTTTGTGACGCTAGATCGACATTCATATTCGTATTAGTCCCTAAACTTAAATTATCGGAAGTGCTTGGCGTAGGTATGTCAATAATTCGCGTATCCCGTCGTTCTAAAACTTCTAATCGTTTTATTATTGTGTCCATTTTATCACTTATAACACGCGCTATCGTCTCAGATAAATTTCCATTGTCCGTCGGACTTTCTAGGGTTTTACGACGCGAACCGCCTGCTACCTGCGGCCCTTTCCTACCGCGTCGCGTTGTATTGCGATCGGCCATTGTTATCCGAATAAAATGATGTATTCAAATATCAATTTACTATGCGTCCAGTTATTTCGTGTTAACTTAATGAATCTATTCAATAATCTAGTAATGACACTTATCGCCTCCTTTTATAACAATAATCTTTTGATCAAATCGACACGTATGTGTACGGATCTAATTCAATTCGGATTAATTATGAATACGTGTTAGAATCCCAGCAAGGGCGCGGTTAGTCCCCGTGGTTACGACTCCAATCAAGCGCATCGCCAATCGATCCTACGCGGAAGGTGACCGCAAGGTGCACATCGAATTAGCCATTGAGAGGTGTAAAAAATATTATCAATGCAACTGGCGTCCCAGCGCAAAATGATTTTATCTCGGATATATTTTTTTTTATTTTTATTTTTTTTTATTTTATTTTTGTTTTTTTTGTTTTGGGCCTCTTATTTATATATAGATATACATATTTTTAAATATATATACGTATATATATTTTTTTTTTTGTTTTTTTTTTCTTTGTTTAAGCGCTTTGTGTATTTATATCCGAGTATTTATTATTTCTTTTTTTTTCTTTCCACTCTCTCATCAACCCGAACTGATTTAATCAGCAACCACCTCGCTACGATATTATGGGCTATTTTTACCCAACAGAAATTAAATATTTACTTTTATTCAAGACGGACGCACACAAGTGTCAAGACTGATTGTGCTCGTTGGCAATCTTAATTAATGGTAAGGACTCATATATATCAATCTGTATAACTCCAACCCGATTATAGATATTTTGAATACAGTCAGCGTTCTTACTATTAATTTCACTACTTTATGTACCAAATTATTTATTATTCTAACTCCCCCCAAACGACAAAATTATTGCTAGTCATCCAGCTTGAATTATCGTATTGACCATGTCCATCTATGTGACTGATTACCACTTCCTGTAATGCAAGCAATATTAAGTTATATACGGTTATTTGTATTTTATTTTTCCTATATAACTCAATAATAGAGTAATTAGTCTATAAAACAATTTCCTACGTTTGTCTATAATTTCCTACGTTGTGTTTCCTTTGTTTTTTTTTATATTCCCCGTTTAATAATAATACAGTGAATTTAATAACTAAACATGTAATTAATTTTATTTCCGCACTACCCAAATGTACTCCAGTTGTTGCAATTATATGCAACGAGCCTGGATCCTGGTTTCCACGGTACCAGATGTAACGGTAACCCCCCCCTGTAGCGACCGTCCGTAGCCCTAATGTGAAGTTTAGAATTTTCCCCTTTCAGTGATCTAGATTTTTCGCCCTAACTCCTATTTAAAAATGACTTAATTCTGCTAGAAAAGTACACGGTTAAATACACACAATTATGATCACATTTGCTGAAATATACACATATGTCAAATAAACCGAATATGATTACGCGGCTGAAATGATACACGATTAGTACACAATATCAATATACAATGATATCTGGAAGATAAGACACACAGTTAAGTTAATTATATACATGTATTATTAGTCACGCCGCTGAAAAGTTACACAGGTTAATACACACAAATCAATATACAGTGAAGACAGAAAATAATAAGCAAAGCGTATTTACGGAAAATATTATCTATTTCCCGGTGATAGTTCCACTCCGCGTCTAGGACAACAAAATCGATAAACCTCGAAGTTAATCGATCCTGCAATCCTTCCGACTCACAAGCACTCCCTCGGCTGGAAACCCATCCCAACCGCCTGGGATTGACCTCCAGCTTACCCAACTATCACCGGGGAGAAGCCCAATAGAAAAGTGAATCTTTTATACTCCTAAACAAAGCGTTTTGGAGACTTTGATTAATTTACAAGCTAGCAATTAAAATCTTAGCTGCAATCTCGACGCTGGCTGGTAGGGTGCCTCATGTGCACTCGCAGGGTGGCCGATGAATCTCTCGAACTGCTTTCCACTGGAACACACTATATGCTAAGCTACTCGGGCAGCTTTGCATCGGTCATCTCAGTATCTGGAGATGTGAACGCGTCCGGCTAACAAAACCAACTAAATATTATCTCTACGAATTATAACTACGAATCTTGGCGTGCGACCCCAAACGATGTATGCGTCTACACGACACAACATCTTCACAAAAAACCCAAAGGGGTCGCCTGCCTCCTTGCCTTTGTCCCAAGAAACTATTGTTTTAAATGTTCGACATGTTATTTTAACGCGACAATCTTTCCCGAACTCCGCCATTCAAAGCATAGATATTTGAAACCAACTCCATAAATATCCCTTTTTTGTACGAATCCGTTCGACAAAAGAGCTGAGTCTTTTGTCTCAACACATCAATTCTCAAACACATAAATTCAAATTATTGCTTGCAAGCAGGACATTAGATCGCCACATGTCTGAACCTTCAATATAATATTTCACGCTGATAGTCTGCCGTCACACTATCGATTTGTATATGGTTAAATTTCTATCTCGATAGGTTCATTATTAAAATAAAATTTTACAGTCAGCGGGGCCCTTTTCAGATTAAAGGCCAATTAATTATTTATATTTATTTTTTAATAGCCTATTTTTTCTACCTCTAGATTAGTTTACTATTATATTGCTGTCTTATCACAATTCTCTAAAAAAACAGTCATTAATTCCTTTACTTCCAGCGGGGCCCTTCCCGAATTGAAAGTGTATAGAGCAATGAAATACATTTCCAAGGAGCCTTTTATTTCTACCATTCAAATAATGTATTTTTATAATTAAGAGCTGTATAGTTTTCGAAAAATTTACAATTATTTTAAGTTCAAACAATTTTCGTAAATATTTCGAAAGCCCATAATTATAAAAAATAATTATTTTAAAGGTAGAAATAAAAGGCTTCTTGGAAATGTATTTCACTAATCTATAGACTTATAATTCGAGAAGGGCCCCGCTGGAAGTAAAGGAATTAATTCGATGTTATTTAGGGTATTCTGATAAGACAGCAATATAATAGTATACTAATCTGGAGGTAGAAATAATGGGATATTAAAAAATAAATATAAATAATCAACTGGCCTTCAATCGGAAAAGGGCCCCGCTGACTGTAATTTTTTTATTTTTTTATTTTACCAATGAACCTACCGAGGTAGAAATTTAAACATATACAAATCGGTAGGTACTAATCGACGCTAAATCGACCAACTAGGTCTTAACTTGATCAGGCGAAGGGTCCCGTTGAGTCTACGGACATGGATTTACGGACGATTTTGTATAACGTAAAGATATATCTTTAATCCATTTAATTTAAATTGTAAGAAAATTAGTTTTCTCCTACGAAACTCCCAGAAAAGTACGACGTCTACTAATTTGCCAAAACATGTCCAGTATTGTCCAGTTACATATAGCGCCATCTATTTTAATATATGTAAAGTAAGTTGTGTAAACTACTTGTCAGTGGATGGCACTACATGTTACTTACTTGATTCTGTAAAAATACGTTTTGGTACGACATTTGCTATATACATAATAATAAATCATAATAATAAAATAAAACAAAAAGCACAAAGAATACATATTTATTTATTAACATGCAGCCTATTGAATGAATCTGATTTGTTTAGAACCGTTGGTAAACAATCATAATTTTATTTAAAATACATGCAATATTGAAATGGATAAATGTAATAAAATGTACTTACAGTGCTCTCAAAGATATGCTAAAATGATATAAAAATAAGTTAAAATGAGTTCAGCTAGCTAATATACTATATAAAGATATACAAAAACATCCCAAACTTGTGAGATTACCGCCGCATTACTGACTGGTTACTCATAAAACTAAATTTAATACAACCAATTTTCAATTCGTTAAATACAACTATGCATACATTATGTTTGACACCTGCAATCCAATTACAAACTTCTGTGCACATCACAAGAACGGTACAAACTTAAAAGTGTCAAGCTTGACATGCTTTTAGCTGTACTTCGCACTTTGGAATGCCAAGTTTGTTTTATTTGATTACAGGAAAAAATAATGTAACATCCAATTAGAATTCAATCCTGAACACAATCTGTCAAAACTATGTACTTAGAGGATATCCTATGCACGATTTATGTCCAACCCGAATAATGGTCAATACGTTAAAAATTGTCAAACAACTAATAATATAAATTGTCCAATCGTAAATTTTTACCATTCATAAAAATTGTCCAATTATAAAACTGTCCAATTATAAAAATTGTGCATTCATAAAAATTGTCCAATCATAAAAATGGTCCAATTATAAAAATGATTCTAACATAAAATTTGTCCAATCATAAAAATGGTCCTATTATAAAATTAATCCAGTGTTAAAAATGATCCTAACATAAAATTTGTCCAATCATAAAAATGATCCTATCATAAAATTGGTCCAATAATAAAAAATGCTCCAGCCATAAAAATTGCACAATCGTAAAATTGTCAAATTATAAAAATGGTACAGTTATAAAAATTGGCCAATTATAAAAATTTACCAATCATAAAAATTGTCCAGCTATAAAATTTTCTAGTTATTGATATTGTCCGATCATTAAAAAATTTAATAATAATAAATTTTCAACTATAAAATTGTCCAGTCATAAAAAAAAGTCTAATTACAATCAAAACATTAAAAAATTGTTCATTCATAAAAATTACCAAAATTAAAAATTACCAGTCATTAAAATCGGACCTATTATGTAATTATAATATTTCCAAACGACATACTACTGGACCTAAACCAAATATTTTATTAGTTCGTATGTAGCCATAAAGAAAAAAATATATTCACCCACTTGTTCATGGTTTTTGATGTGAAATCGAATGCCTATTGATGTGATGACGCGTCGCCACGCGCATGTTATTTTGCTACTCTCAGATTCGGCTCCGCAATGTATCTCATTGAGCTGAACTTGGTTCAATGTTTCACATCAGGCATCTCACAATTTTATTTCGTTGGTGTAGCTCAATTCTCAATTTTGAAAAATAATAATAGAATATACTTAAATACGGTTAGATTTAGTTTTATTCAAACTGGACGTTACTATAATTGGTCATAATTTTAACTGGATGTTAGTATAACTGATCATTATTCTGGCTGGGCATAATTCTTACAGATAATTTTATATTCCAGTTAAGAAATATTAATGGTATAATTTGTCGTGAAATTCCTATTCTGATCAATTTTGAAGTTTAGCTTCATCTTACACACATTTGTGAAATCCACATTTATGACTAATGTGATCGAACTACGAATAATATGCATGACCTAAAATCGAAATATTTACCAGTGTACCAGTCAGTAATACCGGCAGTTAACCTTTTTTGTCCTCGATATTAAGAACCTATTGCACAGTCTGGGTGTAAAAAATTACGAGTATATTTCCAAACTAGGATAACATCAAACTTATGACCACAAACTTAAATCAGAGTATAATTTTATACAGATGCAATAATCTACATTGTTCGTTTCAGCAAATTTTCTAACTGGAGTTGATAAAAAAACACAATGATATGATCTAACTGGAGGTAATTTATAAAATAGAACAAAAACCAAGCAACCCACGGTATCATGTATTCCTTAACTATTATTTAATAAACATGCAAGACAACAGCTGCATCTTAGATATATATGGCAATAATTTGTGCAGACGTTTATAAAGCTGCTGTGTTCGTCTCAGCAAATTTTCTAACTGGTACCAATTTTTAACGATCTATAAACGTTAAATTATTTCATCGTTTAAAAAAGTACCTTATATAACAGATTTCATTATTATTACACATATAAAAGAAAAGAAATCAACATATATTTATAACACAGAATATCAACCACAAGCAACCCGCTATAATGTGTATTTCTTATGATCTAACTGGAGGCAATTTAAAAAATAGAACAGAACCAAGCAACCCGCTGTATCTTGATTTTTAATAAACATGCAAGAAAACTACTTCATCTTAGATGGCAATAATTTGTACAGATGTTAAATCTGCTGCGTTCGTCTCAGTAACTTTTCTAACTGGTACCAATTTTTAACGATCTATAAACGTTAAATTATTTCATCGTTTAAAAAAGTACCTTATATAACAGATTTCATTATTATTACACATATAAAAGAAAAGAAATCAACATATATTTATAACACAGAATATCAACCACAAGCAACTCGCTATAATGTGTATTTCTTATGATCTAACTGGAGGCAATTTAAAAAATAGAACAGAACCAAGCAACCCGCTGTATCTTGATTTTTAATAAACATGCAAGAAAACTACTTCATCTTAGATGGCAATAATTTGTACAGATGTTAAATCTGCTGCGTTCGTCTCAGTAACTTTCAAACTGGAGTCAATATAACATAGGATCTAACTAGAAGCAATTTATAAAACAGAACATCAACCAAGCAATCCGCTAAATCGTGCATTTCTTAACTTTTATTTAATAAACATACATTACAACAGCTGCGTCTTAGATGGCAATATTTTGTGCAGACGTTTATAAAGCTGCTGTGTTCGTATCAGCAAATTTTCTAATTAGAGTCAATTTATAAAACAGAACATGAACCAAGAAACCCGCTATATCGTGTATACATATAACTTTAGTTTGATAAACGCGTAAGAAAAATCTATTAAATGGCAATAAATTGTCAGATGTTATAGGTACCTGCTGTGTTTGTATCAACAATTTTTTTATTTAGTCAATTTATAAAAAAGAACATGAACCAAGCAATCCGCTAAATCGTGCATTTCTTAACTTTTATTTAATGAACATACATTACAACAGCTGCGTCTTAGATGGCAATAATTTGTGCAGACGTTTATAAAGCTGCTGTGTTCGTCTCAGCAAATTTTCTAACTGGTACCAATTTTTAACGATCTATAAACGTTAAATTATTTCATCGTTTAAAAAAGTACCTTATATAACAGATTTCATTATTATTACACATATAAAAGAAAAGAAATCAACATATATTTATAACACAGAATATCAACCACAAGCAACCCGCTATAATGTGTATTTCTTATGATCTAACTGGAGGCAATTTAAAAAATAGAACAGAACCAAGCAACCCGCTGTATCTTGATTTTTAATAAACATGCAAGAAAACTACTTCATCTTAGATGGCAATAATTTGTACAGATGTTAAATCTGCTGCGTTCGTCTCAGTAACTTTCAAACTGGAGTCAATATAACATAGGATCTAACTAGAAGCAATTTATAAAACAGAACATCAACCAAGCAATCCGCTAAATCGTGCATTTCTTAACTTTTATTTAATAAACATACATTACAACAGCTGCGTCTTAGATGGCAATATTTTGTGCAGACGTTTATAAAGCTGCTGTGTTCGTATCAGCAAATTTTCTAATTAGAGTCAATTTATAAAACAGAACATGAACCATGAAACCCGCTATATCGTGTATACATATAACTTTGGTTTGATAAACGCGTAAGAAAAATCTATTAAATGGCAATAAATTGTCAGATGTTATAGGTACCTGCTGTGTTTGTATCAACAAATTTTTTATTTAGTCAATTTATAAAAAAGAACATGAACCAAGCAATCCGCTAAATCGTGCATTTCTTAACTTTTATTTAATGAACATACATTACAACAGCTGCGTCTTAGATGGCAATAATTTGTGCAGACGTTTATAAAGCTGCTGTGTTCGTCTCAGCAAATTTTCTAACTGGTACCAATTTTTAACGATCTATAAACGTTAAATTATTTCATCGTTTAAAAAAGTACCTTATATAACAGATTTCATTATTATTACACATATAAAAGAAAAGAAATCAACATATATTTATAACACAGAATATCAACCACAAGCAACCCGCTATAATGTGTATTTCTTATGATCTAACTGGAGGCAATTTAAAAAATAGAACAGAACCAAGCAACCCGCTGTATCTTGATTTTTAATAAACATGCAAGAAAACTACTTCATCTTAGATGGCAATAATTTGTACAGATGTTAAATCTGCTGCGTTCGTCTCAGTAACTTTCAAACTGGAGTCAATATAACATAGGATCTAACTAGAAGCAATTTATAAAACAGAACATCAACCAAGCAATCCGCTAAATCGTGCATTTCTTAACTTTTATTTAATAAACATACATTACAACAGCTGCGTCTTAGATGGCAATATTTTGTGCAGACGTTTATAAAGCTGCTGTGTTCGTATCAGCAAATTTTCTAATTAGAGTCAATTTATAAAACAGAACATGAACCAAGAAACCCGCTATATCGTGTATACATATAACTTTGGTTTGATAAACGCGTAAGAAAAATCTATTAAATGGCAATAAATTGTCAGATGTTATAGGTACCTGCTGTGTTTGTATCAACAAATTTTCTAATTAGAGTCAATTTATAAAACAGAACATGAACCAAGCAATCCGCTAAATCGTGCATTTCTTAACTTTTATTTAATGAACATACATTACAACAGCTGCGTCTTAGATGGCAATAATTTGTGCAGACGTTTATAAAGCTGCTGTGTTCGTATCAGCAAATTTTTTAATTAGAGTCAATTTATAAAACAGAACATGAAACAAGCAACCCGCTATATCGTACATACTTATAACTATGGTTTTATAAACGCGTAAGAAAAATCTATTAAATGGCAATAAATTGTCAGATGTTATAGGTACCAGCTGTGTTCGTATCAGCAAATTTTCTAATTAGAGTCAATTTATAAAAAGGAACATGAACCAAGCAATCCGCTAAATCGTGCATTTCTTAACTTTTATTTAATAAGCATACATTACAACAGCTGCGTCTTAGATGGCAATAATTTGTGCAGACGTTTATAAAGCTGCTGTGTTCGTATCAGCAATTTTTTTTAATTAGAGTCAATTTATAAAACAGAACATGAACCAAGTAACCAGCTATATCGTGTATACTTATAATTTGGTTTGATAAACGTGTAAGAATAAAGCTATTAAAAGACAATAAATTGTCAGATGTTATAGGTACCTGCTGGGTTCGTCTCAGCAAATTTTTTAACAGGGGTCATAAATCATATAACAAAGATCTACATGCAATTAAACTTAATTATTATGAGTTTGTGGTCATTTGCAAATTTAAGGTTATTCTCATAACTTCAGTACAATCATTCCCATAATATTAAAAACGAAAGTGGACGCCCTAAATTTTAAAAGTACAAATCAATTTGGCCCACTATACCTGTAGATTGAACTATCAATTTATTTTGTCTAGCTGATATAATATTTGACTGTTACTGTAATATTTTTATTACATAAATCAAGCCGTAGAACCAGCTACGATATAATAGGAAAAGAAGTTCAATTGACATTACTTGTTCAGTAATTGTATAAATAAAATATTAAACACAATTAATTTTTCATAAGTCATTCGACATAAAGTTAATTGTAAATAATTTGTAAATAAAAGGCAAATTTTAATAAGAGTACTTTGAACCATTTTATCAATAAACGATTTTAGTACTATAAAACTAATACCTAATAATTCATTACTTTTCGAGTAGTATCATTAGTTGCTATTGCTAGACATGAATGGCATGTCAGTACTTTTACAAGCGGTATTTAGCAGCGCGGAGAATGGGGTACTTCTCGCCGTTGCAAAGACCGCGGAAATCGTCCATTGAGAGATCCACGATTGACACTCCGCCGAGTTTTTTAGTCCTGTGAACACATATTATACGATCAAAATCAGGCTGGCTGGCCGACTCAATGATACATAAATATTGTGCCAAAAGCGTCTGCAGGCTCCATAGAATTGAAAGGGTCTGCCGAAACACGTAATCATTGAAAATGTTGAAGCAGGTTTTGGCATAAAAACGTTAATATTAATATCAACGGATCGAAACTTCCCTCGAAGACTTAGAAATAAATATATTTACAGTTTGTTTTTTTTATATGAGACGGGTGCAAGCGAGCATGTGGGTCACCTGATGGAAAGCAATCACCACCGCCCATAGAAATCAGCAACACTAAGGGGTCACTGATCCGTTGCCAGCCTTTTAAGGAAATATAGTCTCTGTTCTTGAAGGCCCCCATGTCGTATTTATTTGGGAATACCGCTGAAGGAAGTTGATTCCACAAATTCACAGAACTCTCGTGGTAGAAAATGTCTTAAAAAGCATACTGTAGTAGATTGCCAAATATCAAGATGATGTGGATGTGGATGCGGTGTATATATAATACGGCTTTCGGTGCAGATATATTATGATAATACATTATATTATATATCCACCTAATATTAATATTTTCATGACACAAAGAATTACTACCAGAGAATAAGCAATACCCTTAAAATTTATCAAAAGGTAGAGTAAAGTGTAAACTTCAAGACCCTAAATTGGGTAACATAGATATGTTTATGTATGAATGGAAACACAATCTATAGTACTGTCAAGTATATCAAGTAAATTACACTTTTAAAAGACTAGATACTCACTTGACGTAGTTTGCTTTCTTTCCAGCCGTGTCCGGGTCTTCGTAGGTTACCCAGAGACCACCTTCGCCGCTGTCATCGGGAAGGCGGAACGCGTATGTTCCTGTAAAACATTTCTTTGTTCATATTCAACTTTAAGGTTCTCATCAGTACCAGCGAGTGCTATAGGCGCTGAAGTGCTTATAACATGAATAATATTTCTTGCAGAACTTTAAGTAATCTTCATAAGCATGATGTAGGTAATTGTTAGAAGATTGAAAGATAAACAGGCTGGAGAAAATATCATAAAAAATATTTTTTTGTGATAATTGTTATTAACTTATACTTAATAATAATATACGTGTTTGTATAATTAATACATATTTAATGTAACAAATGTACCTAGCTTGAAGAAAATATAATAAAGAGAGAAGTGATCGTGAACGAAATTATAATAATAACAGTAATAAGATGTTTAGTGACCAGAATATATCGGACAATCGCATATGGCGAAAAGCATTGCGGTACGCCTCCAGCAGTGAGTAGAAACATGTTGCTGATGATGAACTTTGGACGTTCATACAATAATTATATTATATACACTACTAGCTTACCCGGCAAACGTTGTCTTGCCATAAAAAATAGATAACAATCTATTCTCAGACCTACCCGATATGCACACAAAATTTCATAAAAATCGGTCAAGCCGTCTCGGAGAAGTATGGTAACTAACATTGTGACACGAGAATTTTATATATTAGAAGTTACGGAAAATATCACTTTAGATAGGTACAAACACCCAGTAACGCATTGTTTTTCAAACCAACCAAAACACAGTGACAGTTAGGAATTACAATAAAAAAAAACAAAAATCTGTACTACACTGTAAAACTGTATAGCAAAGAAGTAAATATAAGTGTAATTGGCAAACAAATGAAAAAGGCACTATTTTTAACCGACTTGAAAAAATGAGGTTATCAATTCGACCCGTATGTTTACACAGGTTAGTTTATACTCGCTTCTGTTGGTATTTTTAATTTAGATTTTTTAGTGATGAAAGTTTCATTTTTCCCTTTTTTGTTATTAATTAAATAAATTACACAGAAATCGGTTATTTTTTTACTATTAATAATTATTTACAAATCAAAACTTACACTCTATACATACTACGTATATATTTTTTATACAAATGTATACGAGAGAATGTCGTTAGTGACACATTCATCACGGTTAGTTTTTTTTAATAGCTTTACATTTTAGCATCAGTAAGGATGAGACATTTACATTCTAAAGTCCTCCGGCACTCATAGATTATTTCTTTGCATTTTAATTCTAGCTTTTTCTAGTTGCAAAAAGGTCTAACACCCGTCCAATCCCGGTTAATGTTAATAAGCTAAAGCCACAAGCCTATGAATGGTACAAACCAAAAGGATTAGATAAATCTGCGTCCTTGAATAAGCCCTCTTCTGAAAAGTAAACAAAGCCGCTGATGCTTAAACCGACGTTATTTACAGCACATAGCAATGAAACCTCCAAATTTTAAATATGCGAGCCCAAAATGTACCTAATTAAATGACATGGGGTAAATTTGAATAACAAATCAATAATATTAACTAGCTGAATAATTACAGCAATAATCCAGATGCCTATGTTCAAAAATTATAAAAAAAAATATCGATATCGTAGAATATTCAAAACTAGAACGATCTGCGATTTTAAAATTTTAGTAACTAAAGTCCGACTTATTTAATAGTCGATCAAAGTTTGGTGGGTAATTCCATTTAAAAAAGGACGAAATAATTTAAAAAATATTAACGTTTGAAAAACATTATAGAATAACTAGCTGCCCGCCCCGGCTTCGCACGGGTAGAAAGTGTTGTTTTCTTTTCCTCGCAATTTTTATGTCTTTTCTCTCCAGAAGAACCTTTCTTATTATTCAGTTTCATCGGTACCACTCCCAGTGAGAATCTCAGCTTCAATTATACATAATACTCTGCTAAACATTGACTTTGCTTCAGGAAGGAGATCTTCCCCAAATTTTATTAATATTTTTGAAAACTCTTGGGCACGTAAAGTTCTATCTACAGCTTCTACTGCCTTATTGTTGGCCATTTCGCATTCATCTGAAACGATTAGACAGCAATCCTGAAACATTTTCGCTTTGTCACAGTTTCGTGTCACAAAGCATGTAGGTGTTTCCGTTCTGTATAAATCGAGTATAATATTGAACATTGTATTTGCGTCATTCCGCCTAGAAGTAATATATGGCTGCAATACCTGGCGTTGCTGCTGTGAGATATTATTTTGGCGCCTGATTTCAGCGATGATTGCTCTCGTCAGGTATGTTTTTCCAGTCCTTCCTGAAGCATCTAAGCAAAACAGTTTCCCCTCGTTGTTTAAAAGACTTTGCATCACAAAATCTTACTACATAGCGTCCCACAAATGGACGCATTCTTCTATTTTGTGCGAATATATACCAATCGTTCCATTTCAATTTTACCGTACACGTCTATAATAAACTGACTAAATAGACCACGTTACCTTTGTAAATAAATAAAACGATTGCGTCTAACTTGTAGCAGGTAAGCATAAAAGTAGCTCTGCGCGGTTATTTTTTTACAATACAATCAATATTTTGTTAAACTATTTATTGTTTTTTTAAGTAGCTTTTTTAGTTCTATTTGCTATTATAGCGTGTTTATAATTATTTTTTTAACTATACTATAACTATAATTTATTGTATACACCATGTTGTTTATGCAAATAAATTTAGCTTTGTTCTGCATCAGGTGTTCCAAATATTGGAGTTTTGTAACTCAATAAAAAATACTCATCAGGCTGAACAACTTTTGCTAAGGCATCATTTTTATATTTCTTATAGTTTAGCTGAACCATTATTGTTCTGCATCAGGTGTTCCAAATCTAGGATTTTTATACCTCAACAAAAAATACTCATCAAGTTGAACAACTTTTGCAAAGGCGTCAATTTTATATTTCTTATAGTTTACCGTAACCATTATGGTCCTGCACAGGTGTTCCAAATCTTGGATTTATATACCTCACCAAATAATGCTCATCAGGCTGAACAACTTTTGCTAAGGCGTCATTTTTATATTTTTTATAGTTTAGCTGAACCATTATGATTTTGCATCACGTGTTCCAAATCTTGGATTTTTATACCTCAACAAAAAATACTCATCAGGCTGAACAACTTTTGCTAAGGCGTCATTTTTATATTTCTTATAGTTTAGCTGAACCTTTATGGTTCTGCATCAGGTGTTCCAAATCTTGGATTTTTATACCTCAACAAAAAATGCTGATCAAGTTGAACAACTTTTGCTAAGGCGTCAATTTTATATTTCTTATAGTTTACCGGAACCATTATAGATCTGCATCAGGTGTTCTAAATCTTGGATTTTTATACCTCAACAATAAATACTCATCAGGCTGAACAACTTTTGCTAAGGCGTCATTTTTATATTTCTTATAGTTTAGCTGAACCATTATAGATCTGCATCAGGTGTTCCAAATATTGGATTTTTATACCTCAATAAAAAATACTCATCAGGCTGAACAACTTTTGCTAAGGCGTCATTTTTATATTTCTTATAGTTTAGCTGAACCTTTATGGTTCTGCATCAGGGTGTTCCAAATCTTGGATTTTTATACCGAGATGGAAATTTCGTGTCAACGTTTTCAAACGATTTCAAATAGATGCCATTTTCGTAATTGACGTCTCAGAAAACCATAGAATCAACACCCATATTGATATTATGACATTTCAACCCCATCGCACCCCCACAGGAGTGCTCTTGTGTCACGTCGTTTATGTTAGATTATAAAATAGCTGTTGTTTTCGGAATCAGCGACCCGATAAACCATAACAACAATACCCATAACGATTTTCAGACGTTTGCACCTCCTTTCACCCCTTTAGGGGTTGAATTTTGAAAAATCCTGAAACATGTGTTTACTCATTTATCTACAGAAGTGCTCATGTAAAGTTTCGTATAAAATAGTCCAACTAATCTTGGTTCCCCATACAAACTTTGGACCCCCGTTTCACCCCCTTAGGAGTTGAATTTTCCAATTTCCCGTCTTAGTGAGCACCTACGTCCTAAAAGGAACCCCCTTGAAAAATTTGACACTCCTAGCACTTGTAGTTTCTGAGATTTCGTGATGAGTGAGTGAATTACTCTTTTATATATATAGATGAAACTTTTACATAAACGCAATATTTAACATAGCTGTCGTACATATTTCTATTTTAATGTCATAATACCTAGGTATGACGTTATAACTCAGCTTTTTGTATGGAGCGTTTTCGGGAAAGTCCAAAGTTGTAGTTTTCTTTTCTAGTTATCATAACTCGAGAAGTTTCTATGCTATCAAAGTAATTCTTTCACCTTATATAAAGGTGACGTCGTTACATAACAACCTCTTCAATCAGTAATACTAGTATTATATGATCGAAGTCTTTTAAGAAGATTTCTTCTTTATTTATATAATTATCTTTTTTCATAACAGAACTTATAATATATGAAATACACTCTAGAACAGCGCTTCCTAGCTTTTTCAATGTTGTTACCCCTGTGACACATAGGGCGTTTAAATTACACCCTTTGTAACTAAAATGTAGTAATAACTATATTTTTTATTATTAAATTATTGTAATGTCTCTTGTGAGTTTAATAGTATTAATTATAGATTTGTTATGAATACGATATTTTTTTTTTAATTACCAATTATTTTTAAATGTATGTTAAATAAATAGAAAAAAAAAGATTTTACCGTTACAGGGGTAACTATTTCAGAACCGAGACTCTAGAATATTCTTAGTTTATGGCTACAAATATAGTAGATAACATTATGATTTAAATAAATGGCAATTATAGCAGTTTCCAACCAGAGTTTTAGAAACAGATAGATAACTTACTCTAACTACTTACAAAAAATTCAAAAATGACGCTAATGAAATGACATTATATTGTATTCGATAAGTAACAAAAGAACACGCTTCGAACCCTCGGCACACTAAAGCGACGCTCAACAGGTGGTCTCGTAGATGCTTGAGATTCCCTTGCGCACAGCTAGTATATCCAATGGGAATAGAAATTATTCTTAAGATGTGACAAAAAGTAGATTCGTGTGGAGCTCACAATTTACCAAACAACGAAACTATTATACTCACAG
This sequence comes from Hypsopygia costalis, assembly GCA_937001555.2. Taxonomy (NCBI): domain Eukaryota; kingdom Metazoa; phylum Arthropoda; class Insecta; order Lepidoptera; family Pyralidae; genus Hypsopygia; species Hypsopygia costalis. Next base: position 20,314,333 of record OW443326.2, read on the forward strand.
ACCTAGGATTTCGCTACGCTATTGGACTTGTATTTTAACCGACTTCAAAAATGGAGGAGAATTTTACTGTATTTTCTTAATTGATACCTCAGAACTTTTTTCTAGATGAACCGATTTTGAAGATTTTTGTTATATGAAAGTTGCATCTTAAATTTGATCAAAATTTTACTAGTAGTTTTTGAGTTATTCTTAGTAATGAGTAGTTAATTGACTTCGACTACATTGATACTCGCACAAAATAATAAATAAAATAAAAGAAGAAGTTAGTGATTTTTTATGAAGACGGTTCATTGTTTCTAGAAAAAAGATTATTATAGTTGAATAACTTCATTTGTCACTTTTGTCCCTCTTTTTTTAGTAAGTATTATGTCATAATGAGACTTATAATTGAGTACTTTGAGGGTATGGACGAAGCCACTGCTACTGACATTATCCGGACAGACAGCTGACAATTTCCTCCGGCTCACTCAGTTGGACATTTTAGTTGTGCTATGGGTTCGTAGGGAAAAAAGTTGGCATATCCCCTTAGGATCAGTAGTACCATTGACTAGTACCATTGATGGTACAATTGACACAACAGACCATAAAATAAAATATAAAAAATAATATTTATCTTAAATTATCCACCACAAATTATAACTTGTCTGTCCTGTACAGTAACAATGTCAGAATTTTCCCTTTAATCTAATGATTTTTAGCGCATGCAGTTGAAATTAGTAATAATATTTTATTATACTTACCAAAACGTTCGCTAGGGTCTGTGACCTTCCTAAGGTGAGGGCGCATGCCTTTCTGGTGTTGAGGATTGATCAATTTGGCGCAAACTTCAGGATAGCTGAGCACACCCTCAGTCTTGGTGTACGGACCTGTCAAATATTATACGTGAGACTGTGGTAGAATATTTCAGATGGACAGCTTATTATGACAAAATGCTAGACGTACTGATATAAATTATGGAAGTAGATAGTCACGTTATAAGTCTTTGCCTAACAAAGGTGACTAATTTGTAAGCTTTATTTAGTTTAAGATCCTTTGTATATGTAATTATGCAAATAAAGGTTTTACTTTGTATAAATCAACGCCGGCGAAGTCCGGACTATCCAGCCAGGATTATCAGCGTCAACTACCAAAACGACAATGAGCAGTGAAGTTCTTTGTAAAGGGGTAAAATCTATGCGAGAAACTACTGCTTCCTTATAACTCATAAAATACAGAGTACGAAACTTTGAAAGGCTTAATTATTTGAGTAACTTATTAAAAGTCTTATTCGGATGATGTAATAATAAAATCAATACGTACCAGCCTCACCAGGTCCATCAGCATGAAGTGGAGGAACTCCAGAAATTTCACTATCACTATCTAATTTCCATGTGCGAGCGAGTGGTGAAATGCCTACAATGATCTTGCCACTAGAAGCACCACTCTGAAGGCTATGGAATAAAATAAAGACAAATAAAAAAACTGCAAGACGACATTGTTTACACTAAATATTCTTGATAAACATAATAATAAAACATATTATGCTCCAGGGGTGGTAGTGTTAAAGGGCATCACGCCGCGAGTATCTTCGGAGAAAGCGCAGCACACCTCTCGACACCCCAGAGTCACTCACACCGGTGTTGCCCCCGGTCGTTTTCCTGGCATTTCGAGGGCCCATCTAGTGAGTGGCAAACCACCGCCTGCCGCAAATAACTAGCAATAAAAGCAGTTATGGCAGGCGTCCGTCCCTCTTCTGTAATAGCCCGGTATTAAGTTCACCCAGATCTCATAGTCTCAATGCCTGCCGAGACCTGCTCATGGCTATGTCGTTCCATTGACATATCCTGGAGCGGGGCACGGCGGGCATTCAACATTACATCAAACTTCTCAAAGGGGCCTCTACGCGTTGGATCCATATCACCGCGCACGCCTATCAAATGACCGGGCCTTGACCCGGTTATAGAGAAACATTAATATGTTTCTCTTAATTCACGGGTCAAGCCCGGTCATTTGATAGGCGTACAGGACAGATAATGAGTCATGCTTTTTCGTTAGTTCAGCCGGCGTTCATCGAATTATAAGACGTTGTCACTTTAAAAAAATGCGACAATAGTTATGAAAAAAGTAATACTAACAAGTAATTAACAGCAGCATCCACATTGAGGAGTGGATTGCGGTTTTGAGGAGTGTATGTGGGTGCAAAGTAGTCCGCTTCCTTAGGGTTGCGTGCTGGGGTGTAGTAATCAAAGGCATTGATGTTCACGTAGTCCACCAGGTTGATGACGGAAGGCACATCAATGTACACTGAAAAGAAAAGAGTTGTAAAACGCTGCAGATTGATTAATAACTGAGAGATCGATTAAGAAATTATTTGACGTGCACGAAGGCGGGCATTAAAGTAACATTGAACCAAAGCATCCCTTATTTGAATGTATTGAGCTTCTAGCAAATGAGATAGATTGTGAAAACAATAGGTTGATGATATAAACTGGTTTACTATTGCGTAAGGTAGAGACAGACCAAAGGCAGTCTAGGGCGTGAAGAGGTTTCTACAGTATCGGCAACGCGGGTGTGATACGTTTCGTAGGCTTTGCAGGCTTCTATAGATTACGGTAACGGTTTGCCATCAGACCGGCCGTATGCTTGTTTGTCACGTAGTGGTATAAAAAAGACAATAGGAAGTAAGTGTTGTGACAAAATAAAAGAAGTTCAATAACTGTAAGAGCCATTAATGAAGTCAAATTTCTAATCGTCTTTATTGGTAGATTGCAGTTGCAGTGCTGTAGTGGAACATCCCAACTGTCTGGATGAATGTAGTGGGCTTATGCGAGTATGGATTCAGAGACTGGAAAGAAATCAGCAAGTTAACTCATCAACTCATAACAAACAAGGATAAGACTCAATTGCGATTACTAAACCAGAGTAAAAAAAACCGGTCAAGTGCGAGTCGGACTCGCCCACCGAGGGTTCCGTAGTATCATTATTAAATTTGATATTTTTCATTATAAATAAGAAATAATGCGTCGAAAAAAATATATATTTTGCAATGTGTACATCAAGCCCTTTCATATGATATCCCATTTGAACTAGTAGTTTCAATTTGAATTTTCGACACACCCTATAAAAAATATAGACCCCCTATTTTTTAAGATCTATTTACAAATGTACAGTTTTGAGATTTATTCCTGTACTTGTAGTCTATAACGATGTTACTTGCCAAATTTCATAGTTCTAGGTCAACGGGAAGTACCCTATAGGTTTTGATTCCCTTGAGTGTGTCGAAATATGCGTTTTTTGCTGAATAAACGGCCGTAACTATTTTCTACGTAAACTTAGCAGTTTTATTTTTTTTTAACTTCATGGGACCGTAGACCTGAGTATACAGTTCAAATTTCAGCTTGATACCTCCACGCATTCTCGACATAGAAATTCTTGACAGACAGACAGACGAACAACAAAGTGATCTTATAAGGGTTCCGTTTTTCCATTTGAGGTTCGGAACCCTAAAAACTAAGGAAACAGCATGCAAACGGATAGAGCCGTAACCAACATCTAATATACATTACCGTAAGCTATATAAAAATCAAGAAATTACCACTAGAGTTGACATTCGGCATGATTGTGACTGAAAGTTGCATGTTGGGTCGCAATGCATTCAGCGCTTGCCTCATTTCACGGACCAGGGCTGTGAAACCTTCACGATGTTCCGCCTCCTTTTCATCTACGGGCGTGGTGCCAAAAGTTTTCTTGACGCTATGCCAGAATGAACCTGCAAGAAATAAATATACGAGTATGTATGTATGTAATCTCTTTATTATACCACAAAACAATACAAATAAAAGTAAACAAATAAATTAAACAGTATAAAGGCGGGCCGATCTCTGACAGAGATATCTTCCAGCAAACCGTAATATCTAATTTATCCGCTTTGAATAATGTAATTATGTACCTATTCTTATGCAACTATACATGTTCTAATCTTCGGAAGCATAATCTGCATTACTTGAAACCTCACCCCGGCCACTCCATACAAATATCACGTCGTTTACTACTATATAAACTATGACGTTTGTGCACAGCGTGAATGAGCGTGTGTACGAGTGGCGCCATACAAACTGTACCAGATTTGTCTCACAGGGGAGGTGAGGTCGATACGAGAGAGCGACAGGGAGTGGCCATACTGTACGTAGTACAATAGTACTACGTACAGTATGGCCACTCCCTGTCGCTCCACCGTCCTGGTTTACCGTTTCACCACAGTAATAACTGTGGTGAAACGGTAAACCAGGACGGTGATATAAAAATATCAATGCGTCATATATCGTACAATTGATATCATCATCATCAGTGCTGGATATAGACATTCCGCAATGCTTTCCACCACCTGCGATCCTCCGCTTTCCGCATCCATCTACTTTCCTGCCACTTTTTTTATGTCGTCGGTCTACCGAATCTAGATTTTTTTTTGGTAATAAAAAAAGACGTACAAAGTATACGTACTATGTATGTATAATATTTCAGTCATCAGATCCTTTCATTTCATATCCATTTCATAAGAATGTGAATATGGACATTATAAATACTAAAATAATTTTATGCCGGCCGCCGTATTGGATTAAATATAAAATCTAATGTATGTAAATATGAAAAATCTGGGCATATAAATACAAAGAGTATATACCGAAACTGGAGCGAATCTTCTTAGGCTTGATCCTCGGGAACTGCCAGGCGAGATCAATTCCGTCGAAGCCATACTGTTGCACCAATAATACTCCGGAGTTCACGAAAGCAGTACGCGCTTGAGAAGATTCCAGCTAAAAATATAACAAAACATATAGATGCTTATGCATACAATAATATAAAAAACTTAATTTATTACTTGATTATTTAATTGGACTACAAGTAGCAGAGCCAGACATAAAGACAATTTAATATTGACGCCAAAGGCTGTAGTTAGATTGGAGGAATTCCTACTGCATGACGGTAACAATTTATATTCATTAATGTTGCAGACAAGTTGCTAAATTTGTAAATTAAAAAAAGATCATTTTAGAACTCGTTAACTACTGTCATGTGAAACTCAATGGGGTCGTTACGCGTGTGAGCCAAATCGAACACACAAAGCAACGTCACAAGGCCTGACTAAGGCAAAGTTCGTAAACCATTCACCTCAATAGGTCGATTTTTTTTTTCGAGTTCCTTTGGAATTTGCAATGGACACGATAGCATCGGGGCATCGGTCTCTGCTGTTGGTATTAGAAGACAGACTTTAACGGCTTTACTAGTGCGACCACTGAATAAAAATAATTGTTGGCAAACAATGCATCACAAAAACGATGAAGCATTTTTACGTCATTTAAATAATATTTCAATTGTAACACAGGGAAAGGTACGAGTATAAGGCAAAAGTAAAATTTTTTGGGTAAAGAAATTTACCCAACAACGACCGAAAATCACTTGGGTGCGTAAAGTGCTATAAACGGTGGACTTAATGCAACTGGGTCAATTAAACACAGATTTCGATAAGTCTAAACTCTAATCACAAACTCAAATCTGGTAGATATCATTCACCGACTTCATGAATCTGTAAAATTAATTGTGTATTTCGCAATTTTGCAGCAGATACCCACTTAATCTAAACATCAGCTATACCTACACGTGGTGCAACTATGTTATTCGCTACACTTATTTGGATGGCCAAAATACATCGGTAAACCGGCGAATTTCGGGCTAACCAGATATTCCCCGAGGATAGCTTCGGCGTGTAGCTATCATTCGCCCACGTGTTTACGTAACACGATGAACGAAAATACAGATAAATAAATTTGCCAGATTATAGATGATATTTGAGCATCTGACTTATTCGCCAGTTGTTGTAAGGTATCGCCTAGTTAGTTAATCTATATATATAAAAGAGTAATTCACTCACTCATCACGAAATCTCAGAAACTACAAGTGCTAGGAGTGTCAAATTTTTCAAGGGGGTTCCTTTTAGGACGTAGGTGCTCACTAAGACGGGAAATTGGAAAATTCAACTCCTAAGGGGGTGAAACGGGGGTCCAAAGTTTGTATGGGGAACCAAGATTAGTTGGACTATTTTATACGAAACTTTACATGAGCACTTCTGTAGATAAATGAGTAAACACATGTTTCAGGATTTTTCAAAATTCAACCCCTAAAGGGGTGAAAGGAGGTGCAAACGTCTGAAAATCGTTATGGGTATTGTTGTTATGGTTTATCGGGTCGCTGATTCCGAAAACAACAGCTATTTTATAATCTAACATAAACGACGTGACACAAGAGCACTCCTGTGGGGGTGCGATGGGGTTGAAATGTCATAATATCAATATGGGTGTTGATTCTATGGTTTTCTGAGACGTCAATTACGAAAATGGCATCTATTTGAAATCGTTTGAAAACGTTGACACGAAATTTCCATCTCGGTATAAAAATCCAAGATTTGGAACACCCTGATGCAGAACCATAAAGGTTCAGCTAAACTATAAGAAATATAAAAATGACGCCTTAGCAAAAGTTGTTCAGCCTGATGAGTATTTTTTATTGAGGTATAAAAATCCAATATTTGGAACACCTGATGCAGATCTATAATGGTTCAGCTAAACTATAAGAAATATAAAAATGACGCCTTAGCAAAAGTTGTTCAGCCTGATGAGTATTTATTGTTGAGGTATAAAAATCCAAGATTTAGAACACCTGATGCAGATCTATAATGGTTCCGGTAAACTATAAGAAATATAAAATTGACGCCTTAGCAAAAGTTGTTCAACTTGATCAGCATTTTTTGTTGAGGTATAAAAATCCAAGATTTGGAACACCTGATGCAGAACCATAAAGGTTCAGCTAAACTATAAGAAATATAAAAATGACGCCTTAGCAAAAGTTGTTCAGCCTGATGAGTATTTTTTGTTGAGGTATAAAAATCCAAGATTTGGAACACGTGATGCAAAATCATAATGGTTCAGCTAAACTATAAAAAATATAAAAATGACGCCTTAGCAAAAGTTGTTCAGCCTGATGAGCATTATTTGGTGAGGTATATAAATCCAAGATTTGGAACACCTGTGCAGGACCATAATGGTTACGGTAAACTATAAGAAATATAAAATTGACGCCTTTGCAAAAGTTGTTCAACTTGATGAGTATTTTTTGTTGAGGTATAAAAATCCTAGATTTGGAACACCTGATGCAGAACAATAATGGTTCAGCTAAACTATAAGAAATATAAAAATGATGCCTTAGCAAAAGTTGTTCAGCCTGATGAGTATTTTTTATTGAGTTACAAAACTCCAATATTTGGAACACCTGATGCAGAACAAAGCTAAATTTATTTGCATAAACAACATGGTGTATACAATAAATTATAGTTATAGTATAGTTAAAAAAATAATTAAAAACACGCTATAATAGCAAATAGAACTAAAAAAGCTACTTAAAAAAACAATAAATAGTTTAACAAAATATTGATTGTATTGTAAAAAAATAACCGCGCAGAGCTACTTTTATGCTTACCTGCTACAAGTTAGACGCAATCGTTTTATTTATTTACAAAGGTAACGTGGTCTATTTAGTCAGTTTATTATAGACGTGTACGGTAAAATTGAAATGGAACGATTGGTATATATTCGCACAAACCAGAAGAATGCGTGCATTTGTGGGACGCTATGTAGTAAGATTTTGTGATGCAAAGTCTTTTAAACAACGAGGGGAAACTGTTTTGCTTAGATGCTTCAGGAAGGACTGGAAAAACATACCTGACGAGAGCAATCATCGCTGAAATCAGGCGCCAAAATAATATCTCACAGCAGCATCGCCAGGTATTGCAGCCATATATTACTTCTAGGCGGAATGACGCAAATACAATGTTCAATATTATACTCGATTTATACAGAACGGAAACACCTACATGCTTTGTGACACGAAACTGTGACAAAGCGAAAATGTTTCAGGATTGCTGTCTAATCGTTTCAGATGAATGCGAAATGGCCAACAATAAGGCAGTAGAAGCTGTAGATAGAACTTTACGTGCCCAAGAGTTTTCAAAAATATTAATAAAATTTGGGGAAGATCTCCTTCCTGAAGCAAAGTCAATGTTTAGCAGAGTATTATGTATAATTGAAGCTGAGATTCTCACTGGGAGTGGTACCGATGAAACTGAATAATAAGAAAGGTTCTTCTGGAGAGAAAAGACATAAAAATTGCGAGGAAAAGAAAACAACACTTTCTACCCGTGCGAAGCCGGGGCGGGCAGCTAGTAGTTTATATGGAGTAACCTACCAGTTGGGATATTTCAGTAGAAATATATGGAATATAGAATAGAGAAATTGCGATGTTTGCAATTTTTTGTGTCACATTTGGACATATTTCTTTTTTATTATACCTACGCCAGATGCTAAACAAGCGTAAGACCCATCTGATGTCAAGCGTACTATTACTTATACGGTGGTAAGCGGTGGTAAAGCTGACGCTTGCAGTTGTACCACTAAAGTGGCGGACAATCATATGGCCCGTCTCATGGCAAGCCGTTACCGTAGCCTATGGACGCCTGCAACACCAAGGGTACCACGCGAGTTGCCGTCTTTGAAAAACTTCTTCGCGCCATTTTTGAAGAACCCTATTCTGTAGTCTCTTGGGAAAACCTCGACGGGTATTTCATTCCACAGCTTGATAGTATTGAAGTTACTGGCGCACCGCTGCTAACGCCTAAATAATCAAAGCTAAATATGAATGTCTTTAATCTCAAGTTGAATATCACTTGGTCTTAGGATTCTAGAAGCTAATAATTCAGAAACATAAAAGCTACAGAGTTGAAGTACTTAAACATATTATCTAAAGCAGAGTTTGCTCTTGGTCGTTAGTTACGTGGCTCAACTGGTTAACATTTGCAGTGGCGACGTAATGAGCGTTGGCGATTTAACTCAGTAAGCTCTGCCACTGAAAGTAATTAACCTATTTGAATTAAGTTACACGTGTCAGTACTAAGTAGTGGTCTCTGAGGATAAAAATTTCGGTTTCGAAGCCATTAATGGCAAATTCCGAATCTATATATATAAAAATGAATCCCTATCTACCTTGGTCACGGCATCATGTGTGATCTTATAAATATTTTTTAAAAATGGAAAAATTCACCTTCACGCCTAGGTGGGATTTGAACCCACCTCTCGATGGCTCGACTGGCAAGTTGGCCATGACAACTATTTAAATAATAATAATCATGCGTGATCGACTGGACCGATTTCGATATTTATTTTTATGTTGTATTTTATATTTGTTAATGTCTGGAGAAGGTTCTAATGGAAGAAAAAATAAGAAAATCAGAAAATTTTAGAAAGCTAAATGACCATATTCCAATTTTGGACGAGGAATTCCCTGCCTATTACAAGCAGATTGTCTATTACTTATGTGACACTTACCAAAAGATTGTATTTTTCTGGGTCCTCGTTGTCGGCGTCACCACCAACTGACAGAAGGGCCTTCAGGTTTGGCAGCTTGTGGGCAGAGTTGGCAATCGCCCTGTAGTTATCGTAAGACTTGTCGGTGTCCAGGTTCTCATTGAGCGGCACCATCTTGTAGGTGTCGGGTTGGATGCCGGCATATCCGTATACGAGGTACGAGCAGAACGAGAGTGCTGGGTCCAAATCCGATGGCAGCATTCGAGCTTGAGCTGGGTAAATGCAACCCTCAACTAAATTATTTATGCAGTAACAAGTTCCTCTTGTATTACAATAGGGTAAGAAATAAAAGTGCAATATAATTTATTATTAAAAGCTGAAAATAGAAAAAGATGTATCTATTTTATTAAGGTACAATATGCAAAATAGTTTTACAATTGTTTTGTGTACTGTAGCAAAATCAAAAAGTACTCATAACATAATCAGCCAGATCAGTAAACCATTGTTGAAGCTACCATATACCATCAGATAATAAAGATGCTTGTATAGTTTCATAAGCTATATTGTATCACTATGCTAGAGCCTTATTTTATAATCGGCGGGCTGCACCACATTCAGTTAACTTTGACTCTAAGGGTTATACATCGAATTTAGGCAAAGACTACCATCGATCGATTAAATCGATGAATTTGGGATATAAGTCACTACACACTAAACTCTACATAATCTATTATCGATTTATTTTTATGAAACATACTTGTACAGATCTCGCTTGATTCAGTTAAGTACAGTCATAGTAAATCTTATCATGCATCTTGTAGAACTAAGCACAGCAAACGTCCTATTGTTTCCTTTACATCAACCACTTAACGTGTTGTGAGGTGACGTAATCAACACACTGAGTCGAGCTATAGGGTTGTCAGTTAGTTTAAATTAGCTTTAAATTTTCTTTCAATCGGCGGCAATAGCGTGTTATTGCTTAGCGATTAAGTTACATTAGTTACGACATTCTTGAGTCTATGGTGTTGCTGATGTCTATGGGCGGACATCTTTTATGACTAGCCCCGTGGTCGAATGGATAGTATGGTCCACTTTGACTCCGGAACGAACCCATGACGAGTTCGTTCCCCACATAAGATAAATATTTGTGTGAACATGTCTGTTTGTCTCGATCTGGGTGTTTTATACACATTATATGTATGTATTTACAAAAAAAAATCTATTTAAATATAATATCAGTTTTCTAGTAGGTATTCATAGTACAAGCTTTTCATAGCTTAAATTGGTTAAAATTAAAAAAATATGTATATTTTTTTATTTAATTGTACCTATATTTTTAATTATTGGTAAGTAGTTTATATGTAAAATTTAAATAAATAAAATGAACATTTTTCAACACCTAAAAAAAATTTGTCAATCAAAAGTTATATTTAGTACGTGTAACCCTAGGCACGGTTTACTGCCTTGAAACCAATTCAACGGAATAACAAAATTACACTTTCCTTATTTGCTTGCAGCGTATGCGTATACCTATTGAAACGACATTACATTCATGCTTTATTACAATAAGTGAACTTAAAGATAAATAATGGACTTATGCAAATTTGATTATATTTACAGGGCAAGGAAAATCATGCCATAAGGTATCGAACTCGTAACGGGTATGACAAGGTCGAAAAGCTGACGTTTTGTACATTTTTAATAATATTGAGGTCATTTATTTATTTAAATTTCACATATAAGGCCAGCGAGATTATCATGTTGTAGTCTCGATTACATCAGTGAGATGTACATACTACTAGATAGTTACTAGCGCCCTACTACTTACTACTAATAGGCCCTTTAATGCTACTTAAGCATCTCTACCAATCTATCTATCGCCGAAGCAGAAACCATCGTTATTTTTTCTTATACGACTAAGATGTAAACAAGCATACGGCCCGCCTGATGGCAAGCAGTCATCGAAGCTTATGGACGCTCGCGACACTAGAGGATTAGACATCATCACGCGTTGATTAAAATAAAATTAATTGCTTAAAATTAAGTCACTGTATTACCAGGAGAACCAAAGTGGTCGACATAGCTCTCAAAGTCAGCGAGTTGAAGTGGCAATAGGCCGGCCAGATCTGCCACGTCAGCGATGGCAGATGGGGGAGGAAAGTCCTAGAGTGGAGCCCACGTATGGGGCGACAAGCGTAGAGCGCATCACTAGAGGAATCTCAAAAAACTGGCTGGTAGTGGTTGGATGCGGAGTGGAGGGTCACATATGGTGGAAAACATTGGGAAGGCTGGATATAGATCTTGCAGTGGGTAGATACAGGCTGATAATGATGATTATTACCGTCCAATCTCTTTGTATACAATTACCAGTCGTGGTACATTGTTATAATTGTTTATTCCACCCGTTTCCAAGAATTTCTAGCTCATTATTTGTTCAAGTTTATCTATTTGACACCTAAGATATAAGTTCAACTTCTACTTAAGTAATTAAACATTATCTTGGTATTGTTTTGTAATATAATTATCCAGCTCAGTCCAGGTCAAGTGTTATAACTAAATAAGATAAAGCGTGCCCTATTTAATACTGGGTATTTATGATATGCTTTAATACTATGACTTTATTAGAAATTATGTTCTTGTATGATATAAATAAGGATGTTCTATAATATAATGAGAAGCTGGATGGCGATGAACACGAAAGTTAAGCAACGTCGACCGTGCCGAGCCTTTCCATGGATGGGTTTATTTATCTCGAGCTCCTTTGTGCTTTGGAGGGCACGTTAAGACGTCGGTCCCGGCTTTTGTCATTAGATGACAGTCAATAAGTCAAATCAGTAGCCTTTAGGCGGCTTGAAAACACTGACCTCCAACAATCCGCAGTTGAGCAGCATTAAACCTTTTAAATTCAGAGGAGGCCCGTATCCCAGCAGTGGGATGAATAATAATTATAATAAGCAGGGGTACTTGTGACGTCATCATCATCATCAGGTCATTTAGTCTCCACTATAGGAGCTAGCTTCATTTGACAGCTAAGAGGGATGTTAAGTTAAGTTTTTTAGTTATTAAGTTAAGTTATGCTAAGTTGAGACAAAAATTAGTGATGAAATTTACAAATAAAGGAATGTAAAATCTACTCAAATCGTGTCCTTTACGAGCTATTGGGGCTTCCATAAGCATATAATTTGTTGCCCGCAAATGATTATAAAAGCGAAAATTATAAAATTCAACTATTCCCACAAAGAAGATGAAATATTTTTTAAAATGTAACACAGGAAAAGAATTGCACAAAAAAGCCTACTGCAATTTACGGCAATATTGAAAAATAATATCCCTGTGTACATATTGGTTATGTGATGTAAATACATCGAGGTCTTTGCGATTTTCGTTTATATAATTACTATATAAACGAAATTGCCCGCGGCTTCGCTCACGTGAAATTCTTTTTGGTAAAAAATATGTTTTCTTTTTTATAAAAAGTATCATAAGTTACTTCTGATACCTCCAAGAATATGTGTACAAAGTTTGATGATGATCTTTGAGTAGTTTTCGCGTGAAAGCGTTAACAAACAAACGGACATTCACATTTATAATTTTAATATATTAGTAGGGAAGTAGTGATTTATGAACTCCATTTATTTTCTACTAAATACACATTTTTTTATTGAGTGGCGGTGCTAGTTAACTAGAAGAACTCCTACAGACCACTTACAAGGTAAGTATCGCGTAAAACTTATTCACTAAGATTAAATCGTTTTCGACTTTTTATTGCAGTCTCGAGGTAAATATATTCAATAGTCAAAATATTTCTAATTGTTTATTATCAAATGCAGCGTGAAGTTAAATTGAGCCTTGACTCCATAATTTTTTGACCTTTACAATTTATATAACAATTTTAGATTTTATTTTATTTTATGAATCTTCTGCCCATAGCGTCAGAAATTAAATGACGTACCTACTCGTCGCTTTCTCAGCAACGTTCAAACTACAGAAATAGATGTCTCTATTCAAACTATCTCAAATTTCAACAAAGTAATCCAGAGATTCCTTTCCACGTATAAAGACCAATACGCAAAATGACAATTAGACGCATATTGACAAATAAGCAAAATGATAATTAGACACATATTGACAAATAAAGATACATCGGCATTTACAATCCCTTCGGCCGTGTCCTAAACTGGGGCTTTGTAACCAGTTGCAGTCGAAATCTTTTTCGTCTTTGTGGAATGTATTATGGATGATGTTGGGATATGTTAGCAATAAATATCAGCATACAAATAAATAAATATTCGTGGACAAATTACACACTGCCATCTAGTCCCAAATTAATCAAAGTTTGTATTATGCTTCATATATGATGTCTTTATTCTGGGTGTTTTCTATGTACTATATGTATGTATTTACAAAAAATGTATATTTAAGTATAATATATACTTAAATGTATATTTTTGTACAAACAAATATTTCGACGGTCCCTACGTATAAAGCGACATGTCATTTCAGACATGTCTGCTTATACTACGATATAGTAATTAAAGAATATTATTATTGGACAAATGAGTTAATTTCTTACTTTTTAATTATATATACAATCAATAAAAAAAAAGAAAATATTTTTTTTACGGACAGTTCTATAGCAATTTATGCAATAAAAAAATTGCCATTTTTGACATGTCGCTTTATACGTAGGGACCGTAGATTTATCCGCTTCTGACCCGTGGTTACACTGATTTGTTACACCGGTGTAACCACTGAGCACACTTATTACCAGTGGTCACATTTAAAATAGAAATAGTTGATAGTTAAAAAGATCCTAATGGGGCTAGTAAAAAAGCTTTTCTGGGATGTGTTAAGGATGGTTTTGGGATGTGTTAAGGATGGTTTTGGGATGTGTTAAGGATTGTTTTGGGATGTGTTAAGGATTGTTTTGGGATGTGTTAAGTATTGTTTTGGGATGTATTAAGGATGGCTTTGGGATGTATTAAGGATGGTTTATCTTATGCGGGAATCGAACCCGCGACCTCGGAGTCAAAGTGGCCATTGCTAACCAATCGACCACCGAGCTCGTCCGATATAGATATAGAATATGTTCTGGATTGACACTAGGGCATGAATCTCGGAATCTCGGAATATCGTAATATCGGAATCTCGGAACCGATTTCCGATATTATAAATTCCGATACTGAGTGACCCAATATCGTAATATCGAAGTCAGACAAATTTAGTTTTTTTTTTGTTTTTAAATAAAGTTAATAAGAGCGCCACAAGTGAGCCAATATGTGACGTTGTTGTAAACATGTTGAAACGCCTTAAATATAAAGAAAATCCAACTAGTACCATCGCCGACACAGAAACAGAGACGGAATCAACGACAACTGCTTTATTATCTTCCGATGAAGATGATAAACCCTTAGCTCGTCACGCTACAACGAGTAAGTTAACCCTCCAACAGGAACTGGAGAAGGAACTGGAAAAGTGCAAAGAAAAGACGAGAATCGTATCCTCGTCAGACAAATTTGATCTTTTGGGGTTTGTAATGACTAAAAAAGTAATATACGACAACAGAGGTGAAAGAGGAGTTTATCTGACGCAGGCCTACACTTACCTTACATGAGTTTTGTCTACCAGTGTTGAAAGTGTACGTGTTTTTCGTCAGCCGGTTATTTTTGTAATAAAATACGAAGTTCACCGACAAAATGCTTGAAGCTTTGTCGTTTTGAGAATGTATTGTAAAGAAAAACGTGCCTTAAAAAAATAAGCCTAGTCTTCATTTCTAATAATTAATAGTCATTCCTAATAATTGTTGATTTCGCTGTTATTCCCTTTTGACAGAGTGTTCGAGCGGTCGTGGTCGTCATGAGGGAGGATTCGGGGTTGTAGTTGCTCGCTTCACAATATCCCGCCATCTCGTCCGATTTGAGGCACTTTTAGTAGCACTCATGCAGTGGGCCGCCCACGGCAGACTTTATCTGGTCGGTCCACCGCATGGGAGATCTGCCGCGGGGTCTTGTACCCTCGACTCTACCCTGAACCACAAGGCGTTCGATGGAGTCACCTTCGCGTCTTGAGGCGTGCCCGAAGAATTTTAGTATACGCGATTGTAATAGAACAGATAATCACTGCTTGATGCTGAGAGAATCCACGATACTCCGAGCATTCGTCTCCAGCACCACATCTCTAAAGCGTTGATCTTTTTCACTTCGCGTAAAATCCACGTCTCTGCATCGTATAAAAATATGGGGAAGACTAAAGTTATTACGAGCCGGGTCTTAGTGGCTTTAGTTAAGTTCCTGTTCTTTCATATTTCTTTCAGCTTACCCATTGCGTTTTTTGCTATAGCCATGCGTCTCTTTACTTCATCCACGCAGTCACCGCTGTTCATTACAAGAGAGCCAAGGTATATATAGAACTGGACCACTTCACAGTTTGCGATTTGTGTTACTTCTGCCATGTTACTGTTGGCGAGATCCACGATCATTATTTTGGTCTTAGTACGATTGATCTTTAGTCCGAACTCTAGGTTTACGCGTTCCATTCTGAGAAGTAGTTCTTCCATATGACATTTATTAGTTGCAAACAAGGTGCTGTCGTATCGCATACCGCAGGTTTGCAATCCTGTATCCACCAACTGCTACACCGTCTGTCCAATCCTTCAAAGTGATTCTCATTATAAGTTCTGTGTACTTATATTAAACAAGAGCGGTGATATTATGCATTCTTGGCGGACACCGGCACTGAGGTGGAAGTTAATTGACAAAATGTCATCTGTCCGTACCGAGGCTGTTCCTTCTTCATACAAACGTCTAATAAGGTGAACTAGATGTTTTGGTGTCTCCATTGCTAACAGCGTATTCCAGAGCTTTGGCCATTTCACCGAATCAAACGCTTTGGAGAAGTCAACAAAGCAGATATAAGTTGGCTTGTTGAATTCTCGAGCCTAACAATGAGTATTTGCTCTCGAGTGCCCTTCCCCCTTACAAAACCAGTCTGTTCCGGAGCAATCTCCTTAGACAGATAAGCTTTGCCTTTCATTTTGAATATGTAACAAGATCTTGCTAGGATGTGATATAAGTGCAATAAGGCGGTAGTTGTTACATTTCTTAGTTGACCCCTCTTTGTGTAACGGGGTGAAGACTGTATGAGTCCATTCACCAGGCCATATTCCGGTTTTCCATATCTTATTACAGATGGTGTATATAATTTGTGAGCCGTGCTCTCCCAGGGCTCGTATGGTTTCGATTGGGATCGCTTCTCTGCCCGTCGCTTTTCCGTTTTTGAGGTGATTTATAACGGATTCAACCTCTCGTATAAGTATGGAGGGCTCCAGTTCCTCACTCTCAGGCTCCGCGCTGGGAAAGTTCTTGCATCGTGGATCTTCAAATAGGGACTGACAATAACCTTTCCAAGTCTCTGAGATTTTATCCAGTTCTGTCACTATATTGCCACTAGTCTTCGATGGCCCATGTTTTCGATGACAGTAATTTTGTAATGATGCGAAGTTTATGGTACAAATGTTATTCCTAAATGTTGATTTTGCTTCGATATTTTCATTTGATATGTTATTGATGTTGATTATGAGTCCGTTTAATTAGTAATGTACTTATGATAATATCGAGAAATCTGTGATTTAATAAAAAAATCCACAAAGTTTTGTACCAAATTAAAGAATTTGATCTAAAATATTATGTTTACTGTATCAAACCCAACTTTATGAGGATGTATAACGCATTTGTGAAATTCCGATATTAATATCGGAATTCCGATATTGAGATCTAATATCGGAAATCAGTATCGGAATTGAAAACTTTCCGATATTACATGCCCTAATTGACACATAGAATCTTTTTTATCCCAGTATTGCGTGTACGCGGGGTGAATCCACGGTTAAATGCTAGTCATGAATAAATATATCTCAATTACGGATACATTCCAAAATGGCCGAACTGCCGAAAGGCTTGTAACATGTTCTTGACAAACAGCGACCTCGCTCGAGGCGAAGGTTTTAAGGAAAATGATCACTGTATATTATGAACACGCTTCGATGTTACACAAATATTGAAAATGATATTTATTTCTTTATTCTTTTAATTTTGTGCTACAATGAGATACCACACATTATAATCTAATATATAATCGCAGTTTTAGTTACCATACTCCTCCGAAACGGCTGGACCGATTTTTAAGAAATTTTGTGTGCATATCGGGTAGGCAAAACAACGTTTGCTGGGTCAGCTAGTTAATATATAAAATTCTCGTGTCACAGTTTTAGTTACCATACTCCTCCGAATCGGCTTGACCGATTTTGATGAAATTTTATATATATATATATTCAGTATGACTGAGAATAGGTTGATATCTATTTTTTTTCTACTAAAATAATACTAAGAATATATAGAATATACAAAATAGTAAAATAATAACAAATATTCCTGAATAAATCACACTGAGCTATATCGTACTAAAATAAAAAACTAAGTAAATACTTACTTAGATACTTTTTTTTGTAAATGCGTAAAATACATAACTAATCATCTAGACCAAGGCAAACAGACATCTTAATTAATAAATGTGACAGTAGACTCTTTAAATATTTTTTCACCTCACTAGCTCGTAAAAGCTCTGTTTATTATTCGAAATCTGCGTGGAAAATCGCACTTTATCCGCTAGTGTGGAAAGTGTTTTTAAAATTCGAATATTTTTATTCAATAAAGGTTTCGTACAATAAATTACATATATATAGAACCTCATTGGTTTCGTAATAGTTTATATTCTCTGCAGCCAGTCCATTGATGATTATTTATTAAAACTGTTTTTCTTGCATCTAACATTTTCCTCGCTTTAGTGAGGTGAAAAGTTGTGTGTTGCGCTCGGCAGCAAAGTTATTTAGCGTCTCGTACCTTTGAAACCCTCGCTACGCTCAGGATTCTATATTTGAACCACTCGCTTCGCTCGTGGCTCAATCCTAGAATCCTTCGCTTGCTCAGGTTTCAATACAAGGTACTCGCGCCAAAAATTAACTTTGCAGCCTTGCATAACAAATAACTATTGTCATTTCCGTTTTGGCGGCAAGGAAATTGGGGGGTTTTGTACAGATCCGCCCCCTTACCACCATCTCTTATTGCGACTCAATAATTGTATAGCTTAATCATAGCAAAGAATAAGCGACTCTACTGTTTTTGAAACAGAGTCGCTTATTCATTGGTATGAATAAGCAATCTATTCAGTTATTGAGTCGCAATAAGAGATGGCGGTAAGGGGGCTGTACCGCCTCCTACAACCCGCAGTTGAGCAGCGTGGTGGAGTATGCTCTAAATCCCTTCTATTGAGAGGAGACCCGTATCACAACAGAGGGACGATTATGGGTTGATTGCTGACGTATTGGACTAATATTTTCTGATCTTGAAAACGCTAAGGTCCAACCTTCCAATGTTCCTTATGAGAGGGTACAAGGACAAATTTGTTTACATTATACGTTAAGCCGTCGTTCCCGGTTGTCATTAAAAGGCAGTCGTTAAGCCAAGTCAGTGGCCTTTAAACGGCTTGAAAACATTGTACGGTACAAACCCGTTTACGATTTTATTATATGTATAGATAGTAGACGATGTTGACGTTAATATATATAAAAATTATAGTTTTATTTTAATTTTTTATACTACGCCGGATGGCAGACAAGCATACGGCCCGCCTGATGTGAAGCGGTTACCGTAGCCATATTAACGCTTGCAACATAAAATATTGCTCGCGCGCCGCCACCCCCGCTGCCAACGCAGCATCTCCTTCCTTTCTTTCTGGTGACCTCACTCACTCGCAGGAACACAACAACCCTCAAGGGAATTGTTATTTGGCTGTGGTATTCTGTGAGGTGAAGGTACATTACCCAGTCGGGCAGCTTACAATTACGTTCCCTACCTCTCTTTTCGCCAGAGTTTCGTTTGTCAGTCAGCAGGGTGCACCACGTGCAGGTGAAGTTGGCTTTGGTTCAAAGATCTTGATGAACCCCTTACACCCCGAATAGTATATAGTCCCTTGATCCTTCAAAATACACATCAAATTGCACATAAATGTACAATATTGCACTATATATGTAGAGGATATGATACATAGGTATTGGATGTAGAACTCTAATAGTAGTGCCTAATAGAATAATTGGTCCATTATTGTCAATTGAACAATTAGGTAACAGACACGACTCTAGCACTAAATGATCGAAATTTGCGCAATTAATACTCTCAATGTGCTTGAGTAGGTTATATAGGGAGGAGACGATAAGTGATCTCATTCGAGTCATATTCATCGAGTCATCCCGATTCACATACATCGAGTCATCCCGAATCATATCCATCGAGTTAATCCATGACCATAGCGCATGCAACGTCTAAATATAGGGAAAACATAAAAACCGTTTAAGTACGAGTCGTAGGTACTCGTGTATGAAGGGTTCCGTACCTCCGTACAAAAATATATTTTTTGTATGATGACCTCTTTTAATTTTTAACTTTATTTTTAGTAAGTTTTGTTATGCCACAGTCATACCTATATAATCGGTGAAAATGTCAAGTATCTAGCTATTACGCTTCAAGAGATACAGCCATGTAACAGACGGACAGGCGGACTGACAGACGGACTGACAGACTGAGAGTTTCAGTAATTGGGTACGGAACTATCTATATCTATGTCCACACCAAATTTCATTCAAATCGGTTCAGACGTTTAATCGTGAATTGGAAACAAACAGACTGATACACTTTTGCATTTAAAATATTAGTATGGATTATTGAATCCATTACATATACCATTATACATTTAGGGTGTAATTATTTCATCAACATCTTTGAACCAAAAGCCAACTTCACCTGCACGCAGTGCACCCTGCTGACTGTCAAACGAAGCTCTGGCGAAAAGAGAGTTAGGGAGCGTAATTGTAAGATATCCGACTGGGGAAAATACCGCAGCCAAATAACAATTCCCTTGAGGGTTGGTGTTTTCCTACGAGTGAGTGAGGTCACCAGAAAGGAAGGAGATGCTGCGTTGGCAGTGGGGTACGGCGCGCGAGCGATATTTAATGTTGCGAGCGTTAATATGACTTCGATAACCGCTTTACATCAGGCGGGCCGTATGCTTGTCTGCCACCCGACGTAGTATAAAAAAAACCATTTGACTTAGTAAGTATTTTCAGTACCGGCAATAAGTTTTTAATATCTAGTACAGTTTAGTATATAATCGAAAGTGATCACTTATCGTTTCAAAGTGAAAGTTCCGTCAAAATCGGTCCAGTCCACAGACTAAATATATAGTAGACATGGGATCATGGGGAAAAAAAATCTAAATTGTTTTTTCAAAGTTACTGTATTTACGCGGGGCAAAGCCGCGGATCGAGTATTGATTAAGGAGTAGCTGCGCGAAGAGAAGAGAAGTGCGTTAGACATGATCGAGGGCAAACAATATTTAACTCGGGGCATTATTGAGTTGCTGCGAGTGAATGAGTTCGCCACACAATTCTCATGAATTGCTGTGTTGACGCTTCCCCTTGAATTGCAATTTTGCAAACGTAAGTACAGGGCTACAAGTAATACATCAGGCGGGCTATAAGTTTGGACGCAATGTGAAACAAAAAACTTAAGATACAAAAACATAACTAAACGCGCCGTGGTCCATAGGTGCTTTCCATCAGGTGGGTCGTAAGCTTGTTTATGCACCCTAATTATATAAAACGCACATATACACGCACGCAGGTCACCTTTACACATGGTGCACCCTGCCAACAGGCGAACAGACATTAGTAAAGCACCTCCACCTTACAAAAGACTTCAACCAAATAATAACGCCGTTGTAATTATTGTTTTCTTGCGAGTAAGCAAGATTACCAGTGAGCTTCTGCGTTAGCACTAGGGTTGGTAATGTGAAAACAATACTTTTTATACAAGAGTTCATAGATAAAATATATTTTCTATTAATAAATTTATTATTTAAAATAAATTAATTAAAAGAGAACTGTTCAGCGATTTTCACAAGAATTACTCGTACGTTCGCATTTACAATATTACTACTTATAGTTAAAGTAAAATGAGGGTAGTTTAAAAATAATTACGTGGCATGACTATTTTGTTTAAAGTCGATTATCTAAAATACAAATCTATAAAAACAAAACATCTACTGAAAAATAACTGTTCATTTAGGCATATGAATAATGCGATTGAATTTCATTTAAATGAATAGCCCACTTATCTATATAATGGTCGTCGTATATCGTATATATATATTGTTAAAAATTGAAGGTAGTTAAAAAAGAACGTGGTCTGATTAAACATACAAAAAATATTACTTCTATATATTATTACGTGTTTAATGAGTTATGCTAATTATTATAGTTACGATACGAGGTAACATGGGTTTTGCTTTTGTGCGGCTAAATGAATATGTGAAACGATAAGAAATTTAACAATAGTAAGATATCAACATCAAGAGCAGTAAAACATATCAAGAAAAAATATTGCTTCTTCTTAAATCATTATTTTTCCAAAACCGAATATTATTCGGTTTTGGAGTACCGAGTAAGAGTACCCATGTGGTGTTTGAGCTATATTCCCATACCCCCATCGTACAAAATATAAAATTATTCGCATACCCCCATCGTACAACTTAGACATAATTTAAATCTTTTTGTATCGAAATAATAAAAAAGCAAATATTTTCCTAAATTCATACTCTTATTACGTTATGCTAAAGCCATGCTGTTGAGGTATATTTATAAATACCCCTGGATTATAGTCATTGTCCTGACGACTAATGCCTAGACTAAGGCCAAATGCTGATAATTATCTTGAAATTTGGCAGAAGAGTTGTGAAGCTTGGTAGTATAGGTGAAAAAAAAAAAATTTTTATATGTACCCCGACGTACCTCAAAGCACTCATAAAAATCGCGAGCGAAAGCTGACATAAATAAATGTAAATGAAATGCTAATTAAGAAATATAAAAAATATTTTCAGAAATGTTTGCATAAAATACTTAAACTATTTTTTTTTTTTTTCAAAATACGCAAATAATGAGCTGAGAAGCTGCCTCCTATCTCATCCTTAAAATAAATGAACGCTTGTCGAAAATAATCGAAATTATAAAAAAAAACTTTAATATTTTTAGAAAATACGTGGCAATAGTTCTTTTTTCTAAATTGGATGATATCCCACGCGGTCCTCGATAATTCTCAAATACCCCCATCTTATAAAATATAAGTGGAAAGATTCCATTTGACTTGTCTCGGAGAATTTCCAAACTCATGCATTATTCATCAGCTCAAAAAGTGTTTGAGGAGAGCTACAAAACCAGTCTCCATTGCAAATTGCGAAATTCGCTAATTGAAAATCACATGTACCTTGAACGGGTAGTGTTAAAGTTTCGACATCGCAAAGCGGCGAACCGCTTCGTTGTCACCAAAATATAAAGAATATTTGCTGTAAGTAATTATATAACGATATAAGCTTACGAAAATCTCTTACAAACCAATTACAAAATAATATTTGCCACGTGGTGGGTCTAAGTGTCATGGAGGTCCATCATGGCAGCTATGACCGCAACCAAAATCAAAACAGTGTTTAAATACCTTAATTTCCTTTATTATGGAAATCACAGCCGATAATCTTGCTACATTATCTTCAAAATACAAATAATACATGTAAAAAGCCTAACACAATGAAGTATATCAAAATATGAGGGTAAGTAAAATTCGCTTTGCAATAATTTCTAGAACATTGAAATCTGGAAAATAAACAATATTAAAAAAAAGGATAACTCACATTCTCTGGCATAGCTCTTGCTGTCGTAGTAGCAGACGACTTTGGGTGCTGTCGGGGTGTTGCCCACGGCCACGGCCAGAAAGCCGGCTAGAGCGATCAGGATCTGCATGGTTGCGTACTATTCACCACAAAGCGTGCGCGGCGAATGAGTGCCGAGATGATCGCGCTAACTTGGTTCGCTTCGTTGCCTGGGCACGCAGAGGTCAAAGATTAGTGATGACCGCATACTCGATTTAATTCGAGTGTTTTGTAATTTAAAATATTGACTATTTATTAATAACAATACTTATTCATATACATATATATATATATAGATCATTAAGGACATATTTTTTTATTATGAAACTAAAAACTAATATTTTTTAGTTTCATAATAAAAAATATGTACCTGTACTTATTTCGTCGTCGTCAACCCTTGTTCATCAGAGGGCGGGGGTTGAGAGAATACTCCACCACGCTCTGCGTAACTGCGGGTTGGTGAAGAATTAATACTTATAAATACTTATTATTTATTTTTAAACTTACACACACAGTCACAGAATGTAATGTAAATGAATAGTACTCTTATACCTTGACGCAAAGGCCAAGCAATCTTAGTCTCCAATGTCACTGCCACTTGCTGCTACTTCACGCTTCGTTCGATTTGTTTTCTTTAAAGTATTGCCATATATAGAGGGTGGACATGCTAAGTATTTTTTGTGAAGACAACGCGAAAATTATTCGATCGGGCGGATAACTAACCGTTCCTACATTTGGGCAATCTCGTCCCGTTGCACGCGCAACCGCCCGACGACAAGCGCCGAGCAACACCGCGCGACCTACTAGCACAGGGCAATTGAAGTTCTTAAACAAAATAATTTAAAACTAATGGTCAATTCCCAATAAAAAATAATTATTCTCCAAAACCGCGCAACTAGAGCGCTTCTTTTTACCCCCCTGGTCAGGCACTTCTATAAAAATTTCATTTCCCGACTGTACCTATGGGTATAGGTACCTACAGTTGGGAAATGGTTCGCGGGTGCGAACATCGAGTTCATTTCGCCCCGAAATGGTTCATCTCGGAAGTTGAACTAGGCAAAGAGCTTCGGCTCGATGCCTACTTGCACCCGAATCGGCGCACGACCAGTGACCTGACCAATCTTAATCGATAAAAATGTTAAAACCTTCATGAGCTCTATGAAATGCCGGCAATTATAATTTACAAATTAAACTCTATGTATATAATTAAAATTCAGAACATGCATAGAATAATGAAGAATGCCACTACAAAATGTAAAACTATAATAAAATATTCTAAAAATCATCGGACGCGCAGCATGCGCCACCATAGCGAAATTTATTTATTTTGGCCACTTTCCCGAATTGATATCGGAAAACCAAGGTTACTTTACATTACTACTTTTTGATGCTCTACACGAATCCGAAGTCAGAATTTCGAAATTTTGAGTTTCATGGCAACGGACGGACAGACAGAACGACCGGACGATTTTATAAGCTCAATAAATTTCGCTGAAAATCTAAGACTAGATTGTGTCTGTGACATCGTACGCGCATATCCCAGTATCCTATGGAAATTTTTAAATATCCTTTCTTAGCGGATACCTACGTCAGACTACGTTAGTACTATTACTTATACTGTGGTCAGACATAATAGCTCTACATGTACTTATGTCAAATTTCAACCCAATCCAATAGTTTGAATTGTGCGATGATATATCAGCCAGTCAGTAACTGGCTGGATGGGTTTATTTATCGAGGTAATGTAAAATTAATAAGAGAGTTGTAAAATAAATATTCAAGAACTATGTACGGATACTATGTACGGATGTATATATGGAACCATCATAGTAAGTGTTGTATAAATAATATATTTCATGTCATGTAGCAACTGTTTTTCTCAATGTCAATTTATAGAAACAAGATACACTTTGAACTAGAGAATTTTAATCAAAGCGTGTGAGTACACTCGTATTATCACAGTCTCAAGTTGACGTATAGAACGTTTTATTAATATATACCTAATGTTTCGACAGATTAAATATTTAGTTACTTAAATTTCATTAAATAAAAACTAAAGTATAAATTGGAATGAAATTAAACTTTATTGCCAGGAGGGCTATGGCTACGGTAAAGCCAAAAGGAAATACAGAAGGTAAATGCAATAAATACTTTCGAATATAGCAGTCCATGGAAATTTAAAACAATTATTTACATACATTATATCGAAGCGAGTACATGGTCTGTAACTTCAATTCCGATGTATCCAACATATTGAGCGCAGTCGTCATGCTAGACAGTAAAGCCGGTAGGGCAGAGTGGAGAAATTAAAATACTTAGGCTCAGCCCCCTTACCACCATCTCTTATTGCGATTCAATAATTGAATAGATTGCTTATTCATACCAATGAATAAGCGACTCTATTCCATTTGAAATCGCAATAAGAGATGGTGGTAAGGGGGCAGTTCGCGCAGAAGACGGATCAATAACCGCTGATATCACGCACAGTAATACATCTGGAAGGAATAAAGACTCGGGTTTTATCCTAAAATGCCAGTAAGAACTAATTGCGAGGTGTATAAAACTTTGTTGGGCGGGTGGAGTTACAAGGATAAAGTGCGTATTAACCATATATGGGGAAGTTTCAAAGTTGCACCTATTACCGGAAAATTTACTGAGACCCAGACTGAGATAGTTCTGTCCTGCAAAGACCCGATGTGCATGTTGCTAAAAAGTGTCTTTCCATAGCTACACAAAATAGAGGGAAGGGCAGGCCTCTGACGACATGGATGACGAAAGTCCATAAGGACATGAAGGATTGTGGCCTGTCGGTCAACAATGCTGAACAGCGGATTAGATAGTGCCTCTAAATCAGGAAAGCCGATCCCGCATAACTGGTTAAGGCAAGGACAAAGAAGAAGATATTGACGCGCCTATTCATCCGATTTTGATAAACGATGTATCAATTTATTCATTATTACGGTCCAGCTGTATGAACAAAATTGATACGTTTCATCCAACAAGAAAAAATTAAAAACAATAACTCGGCTAGGGAAAAAGCATTACTGGGTAAATTAAAACAAAAATGAAATAAAATCGTCTGCTCATATTATTGCAGTCGGTTAAAAAGCAGCCTATGTTACCCTGGCCATAATAACGAATCAATTGACCCCTTATTCAAAATCGGATGACTTGTTTAGGCGCTACGGAGAAACATACGTAAATATGGTAAATACAAACATACATAGACTGCTAAAATCATAACCCTTCCTTTTGGCTTCGTCGTGGTCGAGTAAAAAATGGGGGCGTGTCGGAATATTATTTTCTTATATATCCTGGGCTACCTTTTTTAATCGCTTTAATTTTTGTTAAATACTACGGTTTTTATCAAACCATTTAACCTTTATATGCTAATCAGGGGGCCTACCGCCGAAGCTGAAGCCGATTGCCATCTGAATTTATGTATGCCGAAATGAAACTCCTGCTTAGAATGTTGCTAATTATGTTTAGCTTAGCTGGTAGAAACCCTAGAGCTCTACCGACTAATCTGAAGATGTTTGTCAATAACTTTAACCTAAGATCAATTTTTGGAATTACAAAAACCGATGGTAATCGGCTTCAGCTTCGGCGGTAGGGCCCCTGGTCCCTACTCAGTAACACTAGTAAGTCCTATCACTTTCTTCAATACACGCAAACGAAGTCGTGGGCACAACCATGTCTTATCTCTGCATCGCCCTAAGGTCGACTGGTAGAGAATGTTCGTATACATTACATTATTTATTTATTACATTACATACATTGTTTTTATGTGCATATCTTCATGCACATAAAAAAAATTGGTTGCCTGTAAAGTCGGTATACGGGCGAAAGTTTTACGTGACAACGACTTTGAGTGGTAAAATGTTTTCGAGTGGAAGGGACGCATGCCTTTCACTTTTTATGTCTGTCTCTCTCGCTCTTAGAAGGGACGCGTGCCTTTCACTCGCTCTCATTGTAAGCGCATAACGTGAGCCAGTTTCTTGAAGTGTCACCCGGCTAACCAATTTATAAGACGTTGTCACGTCAAAACGATGTACCAAGGTGGACTTAACGCTATAATTAAATAAATAAAAGAATACGTAGTTCGGAGAAAATTATTGACATAAATATATGCATAAATGTTATAATCTCAAAAAAATGGTAGTGTCACCTCCCTAGGCCCAAAGTACGGCTTAAAATAAATTATTGTCATGTGCGGGTTGGTCTTGAAATAAATCGATACAAAGGCGGTAGGCATTAAACTAACAAGCGACCTTTTATAGCCTAATCTATGCCCATTTGTCAAACGATGATGTCATTTTTGGATATTTTGTAATGGTATTTGCTTGTTGCCGATACTTGTCTTGCTTGTCGACAATGTAATATACCACCAAAGTGGCAAACAAACATGCAGTACCACACAACTGACAAACATACGGCTCGCCAGATAAAACACTTAGCAGGCAAAACTATGTAGGTAGTATATTTTTATAAGCAAGTATTTTTTTAACATATTCATCTCGATCAAATAGAAAGACATTCGACTTATCCCACTGCTGGGATACGGGTCTCCCCTCAAACGAATAGGTTTAGAGCATACTTCACCACGCTGCTCAACTACGGGTTGGCGAAGGCCAGTGCTTTCAAGTCTAAAAGGCCACAGACTTAGCTTAACGACTGTCATCTAATGACAACAGCCGGGACCGACGGCTTAAAGTGCCCTTCGAAGGACGGAGGAACTCGAGATAATATAAACCCATCCATGAACAGGCTACGGTCGACGTTGCTTAACTTGTGTGTTCGATTAGACACGCGACACGCGCAACGACGCCTCGCGATCTCCAAAGAAATACAAAGATATTCAATATTAGTCAAATATACTTAAGGGTAGTTCCATAAAAGTTGGGTAACTTTGTGTTCCAGTGTTATTTTATACATTTTTTTATTATATAACCAGTATTAAAAAGGTTGCCTTATGAAATAATCAATTTTTTACTATGTCAGTCACTTTTGCTACAATCATTTATTTATTTTAATAAAAAAAATGTCCTTTTCTATACTCAATATCAGTCCCTAGCCGTGTCACATTTCCAAAATAATGTTTTTGTTCGACTGTTTTTAGTAATCCTTGATGATATTTTAACTTTATTTAACTTAATTACACTAAAAATTACATTACCTTGTTCATTTAATCTATTAAGTAAACAAAGCTAAATATTTTTCATATATATTTTGTAAGAAAAGTAGCGTCATCGATAATTATAGTCAGGCCCTAGCCACTCAGTAAATTTAAAAATACGCGGCAATCGAAATAAGCGGCCATTTTAAAATGAACGCGTATAAAAGTGACAACGTGAAGTTAGCCATAAGCGGGGGCCATTTCGCGTCAGCCATCTTGACATTAGTGCGATCGGCGTCGATGCTGAGGAAACACGCGTTGTGCCAGTCAATCTCTCAGGCCCTAGGTGAGTTATTTTATGTAAAGTTAATTAGTTATTATTCTCTCTTGTTTGTGTGTACATGTGATTTGTTTGTTCTGATGTTGTTGTTATCTACATGTTTCTGTATTTCTTTTTAAAAGTAAATTATGAGTGATTTTGTTCTGATTCGTCAGTCCCTAGAGCATCAGGCCCTGGCTGTTAATGTGACTAGGGACTGATTCAAAAGCTAGGGACTGACAGTCATACCTACTCTTTCACATAGATTCGTCATTCAGAAACTTTTATTTGTTGTAGAATATGCCGCCGCGAAGAATAATATCGTTGTCTAAAGAAGAAAAAGCAAAAAAAAAGTTTTGCTAGCAGAGTACAAGGAGAAAGAAAGATTAAAATACCCCAGAAAAAAGGAAAAAGGGCAGAGAAAATGTGTAAAGGATATGACTCCTCGTGAGCATAGAAAGTGAAAAAAAACTGGATTACTTACTTAGCAGCTTACAGACAAAATAAAAAAAAATGTAAACACGCTGTTTAATACATGGACCAAAATACGCCACCATCATCTGGCGGAGAAAATGATCTACAGGTCCCAGTTCCGTGTATTGCTGATCAAAGACAAGCTGAAGCTAAAAGGACAATAATTTGGCAAAGGAAGATAAGAAATAAACAACTACAGAAGAAGAACCATCTTATTATTAAATTAAAGAAGAAACTTGCTAACGAAAGATAGAAGAACAGAAGACTAAAACACAGAATTAAAGAAATGGCAAATGATCCTAATAAGAAGGCAGAATTAGTGAAAAACCCACTGTTTGGTGAGATTATTCAGGCGCAAATAGAAAAGAAGAAAACAAGTACATATCAGGAAAAAAATATTTGAAAGCGGTTTTATCTGGTTCTGTAGCAAAGAATATAAAATATGGAGTTTAGGAGGTAAAGCTGTAACATACTCGTATAAGAAGATGGGATTTAATCGTACAAAGTCAACAAAGAAAGGCAACAAGAACCGTGATGGCAATTATTCACAAGTTTTATGAACATAATAGCAATAGCCGATGTGCAGCAGGGAAGAAGGTTTTGTAAGATATCATACCACTTAAGGTATATTTAGTAATGTGATCTCAAGTGATTTTTAAGTAATGGTACTGTTATTATTTTTGGTAAGAGAGATTATCTAAGATAATTTACCTAAAGACTGATTTGTCTCTAATTTGATTGCATTTTGGAATAAATATGTGTATGAACAATATAAGATAAACATATGGTTTTATTGTATAATAAATGTATGGCATCCCTAGCACAACCCGTCAGTCCCTAGAACAGAGATTTCAGAAAAACACAAATTTCTCTTTAAATACCTAGTAAAGTGACTGGCCCCTTTAGATACTAAAAGTATATTATTATATGCACTGTATTTACTAAAAAGTTTTTGATTTAGTATCTAAAAACACGTATGGCAAAATTTGGACAAATTTTAACCAACTTTTGTGGAATCACCCTTAAATTAAGCAGATTTTTTTATCTACCAACTATGTATATAGTAAATTAAAATTGTCGATATGTAGGTATACTTTAAAAAGATCGTACAATAGGAATTTTAATGTAACCTACCTACCTATATTATATTTTAAAATGTAAAGTTCTTACTCGATTTTTAATATGTTTTAAGCGCCGGAATATACAAAATAACTGAAACGAAATGAAAAAAAAAATTGCTACAATAATTTCTAAATTGGTAAGATACAAAATAAGTTTATTTTTTGACATGAACATGTCTCTAAATTTGCTACCATATGGGGGCAATTCAAAAAAACTAATAATAACAAAATCGGGCATATAGTTTGGCGTTGTAGTTTCGAAACTATACTCTACATCCAAAATTCAATCACACCACTGGATAGATGAAGGATCAAAGAATTTATTACGCTAAGTAAGGAAAGGACTATTGAACATCGCGTATGGGCGAGGGGGAAGCGCTGCCATTTTGAGATAATTTTAGTGCATATAACGTATTCGCGTACATTACACGACCGTGTCAATGACACAGCCATATCCTATTTTTTTTTTAAGAATTAACGGCATAAACTAAAAAACGGCCCCTTCCTTGGACGTTGTTCTGGGGTGTAAGGGGTTCATCAAGATCTTTGAACCAAAGTTAACTTCACCTGTACGTGGTGCACCCTGCTGACTGACAAACGAAGCTCTGGCGAAAAGAGAGGTAGGGAGCGTAATTGTAAGCTACCCGACTGGGGAATGTACCTCCACCTCACAGAATACCGCAGCCAAATAACAATTCCCTTGAGGTTTGTTGTGTTCCTGCGGGTGAGTGATATCACCAGAAAGAAAGGAAGGAGATGGTGCGTTGGCAGCGGGGGTGGCGGCGCGCGAGCAATATTTTATGTTGCAAGCGTTAATATGGCTACGGTAACCGCTTCACATCAGACGGGCCGTATGCTTATCTGCCATCCGACGTAGTATAAAAAAAAAAACATTTTAGTGATTTCTTTATACGCTCGCAACAAAATATAACAGACCCATAATCTCTCTAAACACTCAATAAAATATAATTCGATCATAAATTAACGGAAAGCTACCCTAGTAAACATCAACAAACAAGATTAATTAAAATTATTTACTTGTAGAAACTATATTTACTTATGTCTGTATATTGACACTGTGAGTAATTCGAAGTATTCGGACAGGAAAACAAGTTAAGTGAACGTCATCATACTTATATACAGTTTAGATTTTAAAACCATACATTATTATGTCAATCTATTTCAGTTACGTTGACCCATACGCTTTTACTAAATTCCGTTAAATCGTTTCTTAAAAACTACAACATGTTAATGTTATTTGTATAAGCGGGTGTGAGAATTCGATCCGCGATTATTCGTACTCGTCACTTGTTTGTAACGACCTCCGCGCACTACGCGACCGCGACCGTGACCAACAATTTTTTATTACTGGTCGCACGACATACTGGTCGTCTAGAGCAAAAAGTTTAATATCGACATGGGCTGGAATACAGAGACCTGTATCCCAGCAGTGAGATGATTTTTTTTTATATACGGTTGCAGACAAGCATACGGCCCGCCTGATGTGATAACCATATTGACGCCCGCAATATAAAATATGGCGAGCCGCTACCCCCGCTGCCAACGCAGCATCTCCTTGCTTTCTGGTGACCTCACTCGTAGTAATACAATAACCCTCAAGGGAATTGTTATTTGGCTTATTCTGTGAGGAGGAGTACATTCCCCAGTCGGGTAGCTTACAACTACGCTCCCTATCTCTCTTTTTGCCAGAGCTTCGTTTGTCAGTCAGCAGGGTGCACCGCGTGCAAGTGCAGCACTATATTCAAATTCTGAATTCTAACAATCTAAACTAATATTATAAAGAGGTAAGATTTGCTTGTTTTTTTGTTTGTAACGAATAGGCTCCGAAACTACTAGACCGATTTCAAAAATTATTTCACCAATAGAAAGCTACATTATCCGGGAGTAATATAGGCTATATTTTAATTTCGAAAAAATTAGGGATCCGTAAGAAAATTGCAATATTGTAACACAAGGTAGAGAACAAAAATCTTTCTTGACGTGCGATGGGAAAACTGTTGATGTTATAACAAAACAATGTATTACGGATTTATAGGCCTTAATAAAATCTACAAAAAAATTTGCAAGACTATATATCCAAGACCTATATTTAAGTCACAATAAGAGGTTTTGTGTTCTATTTTTCAATTAATGTTCCAACAAAAACAAAAGTGGGTCAAATTCCTCTCAAGATATTTACCCTTATCCAAATATATAGTTTTATCATCAAGGGTATCTATCTAGAAGTAAAATCCTTTTTAATTCATTAAAATCGGAAGCACTGTTTAAAAGTTATGATGAGAATTGCAATATTGTATAAGTAAACGCCTAAAGTATTAAAAAATCAAATCATCCTTTGCTGTCGCTGCAAAAACTATTGATGATGATAGAACAAAACTACTGATTTTTAGACATTATTGTAATCTACTAAAAGTCCGTGACATCACATATTCATGTACCTATTCTAACATTTGATTCGATAGTCGCTGGGAAAAAAGAGTTGGTTAAATTGCGTTTAAGAAATATAAAAATAAAACAACAAAAAAAAAAACAAAAAAAATGGTAAAATAAAAAAAAATACTCGTGCGAAGCCGGGACGGGCTGCTATAACATTATAAAGAGGAAACATTGTATTTTTGTATACTTGTTACGAATAAACTCAAAAACTACTGGACGGATTTCGATAATTCTTTCACCATTAGAATGCTACATTATCTCTGAGTAACATGTCTATTTATTTTACTAAATTGTCCACCCGTGCAAAGCCGGGACGGGCCGCTAGTAACATATACATACAATTAATTCCAAATTATTATAACTTAGTAGGCTTATGAATGGCTTACGATCAGATAAATATATAGAATGGACTTTTACCACTAAGCCTCATCAAATCTTATACATTGTATAATGAAAAATCTTTGGATTTGATCTTTTTGCTGTAAAAGCAATTGGAGTTTTTCAGAAGGATGTTATGTATGTTTGTTCGATGCACTAAATTTAAAGTATTTACGTTTCTTCTATTGGTCGTAGCGTGATGTTATATAGCCTTACTCAATAATTAAGCTATCCAAATCCAACATTAAAATCATTTTACAATTCCACCAGCAGTTCCAGATATTAGCTTAATATAAATATATATTAAATTATATAAAAGAAGATACTGACTGACTTATATATCCGTTGATATATAAGTCAGACAGTATCTTCTTTTATATATTTTAATATATATTTATATTATAATTTAATATATATTTACAGCCCAAGCCGCTGGGTCTAGATTCCAAATTTGGCACGTAGGTTCCTTTCGATGTCTAGGGATGCACTAAGAAAGGATTTTTCAAAATTCATCCCCTAAGGGGCTGAACTAGGGGTCCAAATTTGTACGGGGAAACAAGATTAGTTGGACTATTTTATTCAGTATTTTATTCATCATCGTGAAACTTTGTACACATATTTTTAAAGGTATTAGGAAGGACAGAGGCTAATAATAGTATAGTGAAAGCTAGTACATATTAGTATAATATTATCATTTTATTTTTATTTCTGTACAAGAATAGCTCGTTTAATACTATAGGATATACGTTCGCAGTCGCTTGCCAACGCATTGGGCGACCGCGAAAATTGTCGCAACGACCAGCCATTAACATTAGATGCATTTATTAACGGCCTCGGCGCACTAGGCGACTGCGACCGCGACCATTGGTCGTAGCGACCGATCATTTATATTTTGTTATTTGATACCACGAACTACATGTCCAGTAATATAAACGGTTGGTAGCTGAGATCACGATCGCGGTCGCTGTCGGCTAGAGTATTTGAATCCGGTCCCAGCGATAAAAGCGTTACTTTATTCGAGAGTAAATAGAATAGATTAGAAACCTATTGCGTAATAAAATTTTAAATGGAAAATTTGTTTTAATCTATGTAAACCCACAGTATAAATAATAGTACTAAGTACTATGGCCGCTCCTTGCTCGCTTACTGCTGCTTCTCTCGTGTCAACCTCACCTCCCATGTGCCGCACGCACACACGCTCATTCACGCTCTGCACAGACGTCATTGTTTATGTAGTAGTTGACGACGCGACATTTGTATACAGGGGCCGGAGTGTGGTAAAACGATATGATTTATTTCAATCTACAAGTAATCACTATACTGTAGTGTTAAATAAGTAACAAAAAATAAAGTAACAAGTTTTTGTTATGTAGAAGCTAGCTACCTTGAGGAATAATACTTATTTGAAATCAACCTCTTACGTGGCCTTCAGAATCTGTATAAACTGATTATTCACCTCAGATCGTTTATCTAACTTGTTTATTCTGCCTTCGTATACATAGTGACTGTTGACGAAATTTTCTGGGAAAAAATATATTTTTGACGTAAATACGTCTTTGCTTCCATAGTGAGGCAATTCAAAAAACAAATGATAACAAAATTTGTTTGACGTTGAAGCTACCATTCTATCATTTCCATCCAAAATTCAATCGCACCACTGGATAGATGAAGGATCAAATAATTTATTACGCTAAGTAAGGGCTTTGGTACATCGCGTGTGGCGGAGTGGGAAGCGGTGCCATTTTAGTGCATATAACATATTCACGTGATCCATGACACAGCCGCACCTTATTTTAGTGCATATCTTTGTTGGTGCACCCTGCTCACTGACAAACGAGGCTCTGGCGAAAAGAGAGTTAGGGCATAGCGTATTTTTAAGCTGGCCGACTGGGGAAGTACTTCCACCTCACAGAATATCGCAGCCAAATAACAATCCCTTGAGGGTTATTGTGTTCCTGCGAGTGAGTGAGGTCAAAAGAAAGGAAGGAGATGCTGCGTTGGCAGCGGGGTTGGCGGCGCGCGAGCGATATTTTAAGTTGCGAGCGTTAATATGGCTACGGTAACCGCTTCAATTACCGAAAGGAGTATAGGCTAGCAACGAATCGGCGACCTCTTGATGTTGCTGATCTCCATGGGCGGTGGTCATTGCTTACCATCAGGTGAACCATATGCTCGTTCGCCCTCATATATAAAAAAAGAAACATGTCCTTTTCGCTTCGTTGTAGGCTGGGGTAAAAATCATGCTTATTCTGATAGTAAGCTAGTCATCGTGGCATGTCGATCAAAATCACTATCATAATAAATTTAAGAAAATAAAATTAAGGAAATTCCACATTCAGAAAAAATTAAATCACTCTTAATTAATCATATTATGGCACTTTTTACCAAACCAATGAAGACAATTACTAACTACCCACTTTATTAATTAATTTTTATATAAATTTTTATGATTATAATTCGTATGTTTGGCGCAAATAGCAGAACAAATTTCGATTATACAGTCATTATTTTCTGAACTAAGTTCAGTATGGTAAGGGTTTTATTTTATAAAGGCCCGATGTAAATTGGTTGAAGTCAGTTCATAAAATAGTATTTTTCGCTGGTACCCTCTATACCAGCGTTTCCTAACCTTTTCAATGATGTTACCCCTATGACCAATAAAGGAAACTAATTTTAGCCCACTCCTTAGATTAGATTTTATTGTCTTGTACTAATTTGTTATCTTTTATCAGCTTGATTACCCGTACAGAATTCCTATTTTACCCCTGAGGGGGTAATTACCCCTAGGTTCGGAACCAAGGCTAGGAACTAACACAGCATCTCCTAGCGTTTGGTGACTTACTCCCTTGCAGGGACACAACAATTTTCAAGAATAATGTTGTTTGGCTAAGGTGTAGGGTGGCGGTACTTTCCCAGTCCAGCTCAGCCCAACCTCACTTTCTCTAAAGCTTCATTGCTAGTTGACAGAGTGCACCAAATGCCTTTCGGTCTTAACACTGTGGTGATCCAATAGGCTATTTGACCAATGTGTTTTATATGTAAGGACATCACAATAATAAAACCACATGTGAAAGAATTACTTTGATAGCATAAAAATCTCTCGAGATATGTTAATTTGAAAATTACAATTTTGGACTTTCCCGAAAACGCTCCATACTGTTGTATACACACCTGTGATGTCATAACCTAGTAGCCTGTTGGCTACTAGGTTATGACGTCACAGGTTTGTATTATGTATGGATTAAATCAGAAATTTGTACGACAGCTATGTTAAATATTACGTTTATGTAATTAGTATCATAATAAAAGTTATAGTATTTTTATTGCTTTTTCAATGGAAATGTTATTTTTTAATAATTTCATACTATTAAAATGGACTTTACCGCCAAACTTTGATCGACCCTAAAAAATCGGACGGCAGATATTACTGAAAGTTTGGAATTCTTTATAGTTTTATGTATTTTACGATATTGTTAAATAATTTATACAATTTTGTTGACAATGTTCACATTGTCAAATAGTCTATTGCATGTTCTGGTTCAACAGTAGTGGAACTTGACGAAGAGGACTATTTTCTTAGATTTCATACATCGCTGTACTCCACGTGGCGTGAAATGTATATAAATGTCCCGTATGCGAACAGATCTGCTTCATTACAACATTATATTTAACTTCATTTAACTGATTGTCCTATTCCGCCTTTAAGAACATGTATACCAACAGTATGTAATTTTTGACCAGAGGCCCTACCGGCTAAGCTGAAGCCTATTACCATTGGATTTTTTGGATGCGAAAATAAAACTTCAACTTAGATTTATGGTGGTTTTGTTTAGCTTAGCTGAGAAAAACCATGGAGATCTACCGACTAAGCTGAAAATGTTTATCAATACCTTAAACGTAAGACTTATTTTTCTAATCGAGATATTCGTTGGTAATCGGCTTCAGCTTCGGCGGTAGGGCCCTTGATAACAAACGAGCAAATGGGGGTAGATAGGGATCATTGGATATTCACAGGCTAAAAACACACAGCGAACGATGACAAGAGCTTTGCTCGAGGTTTTAGGAAAACGAAACACGAAAAATGCTTTCTACCAACTAAATATAGTTCAGTATGAATAACTTTTTAAAATAACTGAACCTACTCGTACTTCAATGTAAATTTCACTTCATACAATCATAATCTATAAAAATAGTGACGGGTATAAAGGAACCCATAGTTACACAAAAACAAAAACTGTGACGTCATAAACCTGCTTGTAATCTCGATCATGTCTTTTTTATGTGAAAATGTATTTTCAGAGGTGATTTCGATTGTTTATATTAACAAAGATCATTTTATTTTCATGTTCTCCACATCCATAGGTGGTCACGTAGGTTACAACATGTTTTTTTTTGTAATATAGCCCATAAATATGCGCCTATTGTTCTGGCCGAATAACACTTCCCTGACGTTACACAATGCTTTGGATAAGACTGATTAAGTCACGCTGATGCATGACGACATGAGGTAAGCAGGGTAAAATAGTATGTTAATTTTAATTCTGGTAGGTGTCCAACGCACATAACGATCCGAGTCTACTGCATAATAAATATAGTTAAAAAAAAACTAAAAATCACGCTTTAACCTTTCCTCATGTATGCCGCATGTTTTAGCACTGTAGGTATCAAGTGCCGTACCAGCGCAATACCTGTGGCAATACCCACCATAGAACCGCGGCGCGCAACTAGTTAATGACTAATCGAACTAAAAAAAGAAAAATATTTTTTAATATAGGCAGAAAATATAAACGAACGAAAAAGCTTAATATTATTGTGAAAAAAGCGTAGGCTGCTTTGTGCCATATTTTTCATTTATCCAACACCCCATTAGTTCAACGTGATATGTGAAGAAATTAATGATTCCTGGCGATCCTTACCAGGATAATTAAATATACTTATCAAATTATTTTAATGTCATCGGTCCTTGATAAGAATACAAAGGTTAAAGGATAAATTAAATAAGAAGGCTAATTCTCGTAATTTTTCTACGAACGCAGATTGAAAGTTGACTGAATCGAGATTGAATTCTGAATTAACTGAAAATTCTGACTAAAATTATATACTTGATTTCATTAATTAATTATTATCAATTCTTGTTGTTGGCAAAGTAACATTCTTAGTTTGCTTAATTTTTACTCATATTTCGATATAATCAAGCTTAAATTTAATTTTGAAGTTACATATTGTGTTATTAGAATACCAAATGTGATATTTGTTAGATCGAGACTGGATTGAAACTGAATTTTGAATATATTTTAATTACGAGAATTGCCCCTCTGACCGCTCAAAGTGAGTCAAAATCAAGTTGAAAGAAGTCGGTTACAAACTGACAAACCTATAAACAAACAAATACTTAGACAGATGAAAGTAATAAAAGCGTGTTAAAAAAATATTTACTTACCTAAGCAATGTAAGTGCAAATGGCTGTATATTAAGAGCGAAGGATTGTATTCGATGGGAATCATTGGTGAAGGCTCAGCAATGGGTAGAATCAATGATAACGATGTTCTATTGAGAGGAGCTCGATGGCGCCGTTGTGTGTGCCAGTCTAATTATTTGCTCATGTTAAGTAACGTCGACCGTGCCCTATCTATGTAAGGTGTATCCCGAACTCCTCTGTACTTCGGAGGGAATTTTAACCAAGCGGTCCTAGATGTTTTCCTTAAATACTTACTTAAGTCATTAAGCCAAATGGCATTTGGGCGGCTAGAAGACTGGTTTTCGATAAGTCGTAATTGAGTAGCGTGGTGGAGTATGCTCTACACCTCATCGATTAAGGTGAGACCCGTCGCAGCGGCAGTGAGATAATATGGGTTGATGCCGTTGCCCAATATTCCATGGAGTGGGATGACATGTGACGACATTGGTTTTCTACGTAAATCAGTGAAAGAATCTGCCATTTTCAAAGAATATTAAAAAATATATGAGTAACTTTTATGGGCCTTTAATCAAACAAGTTGATACTGAGAACGGATGATTTATTTTTTTATACTACTTCGTGACAGACAAGCATACGGCCCGCCCGATGTGAAGCGGTTACCGTAGCCATGTGAACGCTCGCAACATAAAATATCGGTCGCGCGCCGCCATTCCCGCGGCCATCGCATCATCTCCTTCCTTTCTGGTGACCTCACTCACTCGCAGAAACACAACAACCGTTAAGGGAATTATTATTTGGCTGCGGTATTCAGTGAGTTGGAGGTACATTCCCCAGACGGGTAGCTTACAATTACGTTCCCTACCTCTCTTTTCGCCAGAGCTTCGTTTGTCGTTCAGCAGGGTGTACCGCGTGCAGGTGAAGTTGGCTTTGGTTCATAGATGTCGATGAACCACTTACACCCCAAAGAATGATGCTACAGGTTCTGCAATTGCATACGTGCTGTATGAGAAACACAACAACGACGGAAGGTAAAAGAACACAAGGCAGTTCACAGACTCGTTGAGCATATTTCATAAAATTAGCAAGTACATGTGTTAGGTGAATGTATGGCGGGTAGGTACATATATAAGGTAATGTATGTACCCGCAATGAAATAATTGAGATGGAGATTTTTTATACAACCGGGTATCAACCGACCATACGTTCCACCTGATGTGAAGCGGTCACTATATATAGACACGTACAATACAATGTGCATCACTCGCCTCACTAACTCGCAAGAGCATAACAAGGGTATGTATTGTTATTTAGTTTCGGTCTCTTGCAAAGTGGAGGTACTTCCACAGTCGGTTGGACACAATATATATATACCCTATCTCTTTTGCTAATCGACATGAAGCACTAGGTACAGTGAGGTTAGCTTCGGCTCCAACGATGGTGATGAACCACACCACAAAGATAAATTGCCTAAGCAGCGACCCATGACCATGGGAGAGGCAGGCCAAAGGATGTAAGAAATTTAGTACAAAATATCCTTCTCCAGTACCATCGTCTGAACCACATACGCCCTGACAAGAGCAATTAACTAAGAAGAATTTACTTTCATTATTGATGGCGTATTTTCAGTATTATTCTGTTACTATATGCGTGACAGACAGCCCTCTACGCAGAGGATGCATGGAGGCAGAAGAAAAGACACAGAATGTGCTTACAAAATGCGGGAGTGTGGCGCATCATTATTAGGGTGTAAGTGGTTCATCAACATTTTTGAACCAAAGCCAACTTTCACCTCACAGAATACCGCAGCCGAATAATAATTCCTTTGAGAGTTGTTGTGTTCCTGCGAGTGAGTGAGGTCACCAGAATGGAAGGAGATGCTGCGTTGGCAGCGGGGGTGGCGGCGAGCGAGCGATATTTTCGGTTGCGAGCGTTAATATGGCAACGGTGACTGTTCCACATCAGGCAAGCCGTATGCCTGTCAGCCACACGACGTAGTATAGGTATAAAAAAAATCAACGAGCACGACTTCGCCAATCTCCGGCATCGCTCCCGGAATATTGCAGCGTACTGAAAAGGCTACTGACCTTCTGGGAAGTCGTGGGCTGGTTGGAGTGACATCACATATTAAGACATGCATAATGGCCCAATCGAGTGGCTAAGTGTGGAAACAGCAAGGGCGGATCCAGCTTCGGCGCCAGGGGGGGGTCACGTAGTTGTGGTCAAGTCACTTCAAGTTATAATTTAATTTCGATCTTATGAGATACAGGTAAAAAGTAGGTATTTTATTAATGTATGTAAGTACTGTACTTAATCTATATCGAGACAAAAAAATATATAAAAACATTAAGTTTATCAATTTTTATTAGTGGTCCATATAGGTCGTGGACCCAGCCCAGTGAAAAAAACAAAATCAAAATCAAAAAATTCTTTATTCCTTGGACTTTATAAAGCACTTAGAAACGTCATACAAATTAAATATAAGTAACATGTGTAAATCATTATTACTCTAAATCCGCAGAGCTTAGATTCACTTTCATCACACTATCTTGAATGTGAAAGTGAATTTAAGTGCCAGTTCCGGCAAAACTAAACTAAGATACTTTCAGAACTACTTTTAACTGCAGGTCAGTCACTCTAATAGTTTATCTTGTCACGGCAAGCATTGTTATCTGCATGTGATCACAATGGAAGCCAGGCCGATTGTTCATGAGTAATTTTTGTTGTTGCTATTAGTCATTATTGTCACCAAAAGGCTACAGAAACTTCTAGATCTAGAATAATATTCGATTCATAATATACATCGGTTTAACATTTGTAACATACATGCAGCTCATGTTATGAATACAAATATTGTGTTCTGACTCAACCCAACAGTACCTACGGACAGAATTGATTTGAGCTAGT
This sequence comes from Hypsopygia costalis, assembly GCA_937001555.2. Lineage (NCBI taxonomy): Eukaryota > Metazoa > Arthropoda > Insecta > Lepidoptera > Pyralidae > Hypsopygia > Hypsopygia costalis. The sequence continues at coordinate 20,355,719 of OW443326.2, forward strand.
GATCTCATACTGTAAAAATTGTGAATGTGTATCGGTATAATCGTTAATTTTAACGCATTAGTGTGTTGCAATTAACATAATTATACATGGAGGTAGGAAGTTAAGTTCTCGAAACTAACAAGATAATTAATTATAAAGCTACCAACTTAATATTTGTATGTTCTTTTTAGAGCAAGAAGTGGTTTGTTCGATTCATTAATTGTAAAACCTATTGTATGTACCTGCTTCTACAAATAAATTATTTGATTTGATTTGATTTGAACATATGGCGTTTAGAAACACGAAGGCGAATATTTCCCTCAGAATGTCTTGGGAAAGTCAATTTTAATATGTACGAGTATATATATGAATAAGGGTTATGAATTAGGTTTAATATTAATAATTAGTAGCCTGTTAAAATTATTATTAAAGCATGGGCTATTAAATATTAATATTAAGATTTTCATATGTTAATAGAATATTATATTCGTTTATATATATGCTAGCTGACCCGGCAAAAGTTGTTTTGCCATTATCATTTAGGGGTATGCAAAATAGATATTGGCCGATTCTATGACCTACCCGATATGCACACAAAATTTCATAAAAATCGGTCCAGCCGTTTCGGAGGAGTTTGGTAACAAACACCGCGACAGGAGAATATTATATATTAGGGATAAAAAGGTTTTTGCGAAAAAAAATTATGGGTAGCGCTATATTAGGTAATGTAAAATACGTACGGTATAAGGTAGTGTAAAATACCTGCATTTATAGACCATTCTACATGTAGCTAAATAACGAAGGCATAATGTTACTTTTTACCTTAAAATGAAATTTTTAATTTATTTCTCTTATCTCTCGAAGAAATAACCTAGACATAGTAAAGAGTCTTCCTTGAAATTCCATTCAGGCATACATTCCCTTCCTATACAGAGCAAGCACCGCGTCCGAGGAATTCTCATACACGTAATATTTCCTTCGACGTTTTCTTCATAACAAATAATATTTACAATAAAACATTATCCTCCTTTTGGCTTCGCCGTAGTTAGATAATAAGAACCTATGACCTGCGTATCTTTAGAACAGGAAAATTGCAAATTGAGCTCACACTTATGATGTGATTCACTTGTACTTGCTTCTTGTTATTGTCTCGACGGGAAGTCCCTACTTATGTAGACAAATAAATAACGAAAGGATATCACATATTAGTAGGTTACCAACATTACAAGAGATATCAGTTTATTTTTAGAAAACCTTCCAATCAACAACTTTCTTAGGAAAATTCCATCAAATTAGATCAACGTGAGGTCAAACAAACAATCAATCTTTGTGCTAGTAAGTAGTAAGTACAGCTGACAAACGTTCACAATTGATCCTTCTTTGTACTTTTCAGAATTTCTCACTTGCTGTAACCTTACCTACCCTATATATTCATCATAATCATCCTCAGTGGCGGATCAACGTATAAGCTTTATAAGCACATGCTCGGGGCCCCTGGTTCTGGTTTCCAGAGGTCTCTATCCAGGTTATATACCAAACTATAGTAATTTAATTAAAACAATTGAGCCATGAACAAATGAGAAATGTGATGGACAAAAAACAAACAAACACACTTTCGTATTTATATTTATAATGTTAGTAAGGATTCCTATCTTCCCAATGCAGGTTACAGAGGGCCCACATGAGCTCTATGTTTAGGGCCTCAGAAAGTCTTAATGCGCCACTGATCACCTGTATCTACCCACAGCTAAAAAGCCCCAATATTTTCCACCAAATACAATCCTCCGCATTCCGCATCCAGCCGCTTTCTTAAAGTTATCAGACCATCTAGAAGGAGAGCGTCAAATGCTTCGTCGTCTTACGCGGAGCCTCCACTCAAATACGTTCCTCACAGATTATTGAACAGATGCCATTAGATACTTACTCGGCAAATGTGACCGCCCCAGTGCCATTTCAGACAACTTTCGTTTTCCGTCGAATTTCTTCGTTCCGGATTCGATCGCTCAAAGATCCTACATATCCTATGTATTATAATAAAAAAAAACATGCAGGAGGAGGGTTTTTAGACAGCTGGGTATAAATATGATTGAAATATTGGTTAATGTTTTAAGTATAGACCAAGCTGTCTAAACTTGGTTGTATTCTCGAGGCAAAAGAGAAAAAAATAATCTTCACTGTTGTATTAGCTACGATTTTGTTTCAATGGCGACAATAGTGTGATGTGGTTTTTGTAGTTCAATAATAAGTATAAAATAACCCATCCAAATACAGGGGTTGAAAGAAGTGGCTTGACTTGCGTGTTCATTAAGTACGACATTCGCAGGGAGGCTAACGATAAATAACTTTAGTTGTAATTGATAGATGTAGTTAGTGTCTTTTGAAATGACAGCTGGCACCGTAATATCGTGCAAGTAGGTTCTCTTTTCTCCCTATGTATTTTTTTATACTACGTCGGGTGGCAGAGGAGCATACGGCCTGCTAGTTACCGTAGCCATATTAACGCTCGCAACATAACATATTGCTCAAGCGCCGCCACCCACGCTGCAACCGCAGCAACTCCTTCCTTTCTGATGACCTCACTCACTCGCAGGAACACAATAACCCTCAAGGGAATTGTTATTTGGCTGCGGTATTCTGTGAGGTGGAGGTACATATCCCAGTCGGGTAGCTTACAATTACGCTCCCTACCTCTCTCTTTTCGCCAGAGCCTAGTCTGTCAGCCAACAGGGTGCACCGCGTGCAGGTGAAGTTGGCTTTGGTTCAAAGATCTTGATGAACCACTTACACCCCTATTATATTACTGTTTGGTATTGTCGTACTATTAGGGGTGTCAAAGTATTATCACAGCATAGTAATACAACCAGTACTTTAACTTCGTAATAGCGCCCAAATCGGTGCACGCACACAGCCAAGCGTCATTTACACGACCGCTTAGGAAGTTTTGGTGCGCGGCGCACCAAATATTCCTTATTAGAGTTGGAAAAAACGGCTTAAAATTAATAAACGTTTAAACGTTGTACTTTTTATGGAAAGCGCGCTTTTTACTTAAACGCTTTTTTTGTCGTTGATGCTACTTGAGGCGTCTACGCTTATGGAAATCGTTTAAACATTTAGTCCCAGTTATAAGACAATGCAATGGTTAACGATCACATACAGTATCTATTTGCATTCGAATTCTTTTCTATAAGTATTTACAATTATTTAAAGTTTCGTATATGCATGAACATACTTAACACAGCAAAGCAAAAAAAAAATCGCATTAATCGACCGACGACAACAGCAAAAGCGTTGGCGCGAACATTCACACGCGCACTTACCAGTTGACAACAAAAAGCGTACTGCTTAAAAAAGCGTAAGCGTTGTTTATTTAAACTTAAACATTTTTTAAATTAAAGTGAAAGAAAATTAAACAACATTAATCCTAAGGCCCCCTGCGAATAAGGTTCAATATTGAATGAGGATCACTGACGCTTTTTTCAACGAAACGCATTTGTTTAAACGAAAATGAAACGAACGTTAATCGATAGTAAACCTAAAATTGTTGAAGGTAAGGTTTATTATTGCATATATGGCTAGCTAATACAGCACGACGCGACGTGGCAGTAATTATGTGTATCAATTACAGATGGGTCTATATCAAATTATCAGACAACATTGTAAAAAATTTAAACGAAAAAGGCTTATTTTTATAAGCGTGCTTACGCTGATAAGCAGACTTTTTTAAGCGCTTTTCGTTTAAGCGCTCAACTCTATTCCTTATCGGTCGCTAGTATGAAGCTAGTATGCGCCGATTTGGGCGCTAGTATGAAGTTAAAGTACTGGTTGTATTACTATGCTGTGGTATTATTGAGGCTGTTCGCAATCATGGCAACGATATTATAACAAGCAGCCTAAACTTCTATGACTGTTACTTTTTAATCAATTTGCCTTGAATATTTTTATTGAATGGAGTGAGCGGAACGCTTGTATACGCCGAAAAGTTACTTTTGGAAATGAATACGCTCTAAAACCACTGAACCTCTTTTGATGAAAGTTGTCACAATTAAAGTCCTCGACATGCTTGAGGTTTGGGTCGAAAAAAATTAAGATCAATCATGTCCTTGAGGAATGATCATCAAATACCTACATTTTCCATTGAAATCAACACTCAACGAATCTACTCGCGTAAAGGCGCTTTTAAACTTTTAAACCTTTTATCCCAGGTTTTAAGAAGTCGCCCAAAAGCCACGTCGGTGGCCTTTGAACGTTCATCTATGAACTGAACCTGACTTAATGCGAAGAAGTACAGAAGAGCTGGAGATGAATAACCCTATTCATATTCAGACTACGGTCGGCGTTGCTTTTCATAGTACATTATGGTACAAGTGTGTACGTGTGTATGGTACAAGTGTGTGTGTATGTTGGTTATTACCGCTGAGGCACCATTGAGACCAGAGCCTTTAGGAGAGGGTCTTAAGAGAGTCGAGGACGGTAATCATCAATACACGAAAAGAAAAAAAAATATTGAAGTGAAACCTTCTTTAAACGCGCTGTGCACTTTATGCTGTAGTATGCATTATATGGCGGTAAACGAGCCGTCACATTCGGACATATAAGGCTCGTTCGAGTAGTCGGCAAGGAGGTAGATAAGATGAAGTTTTCACTTCTGTCGTGTGGTCAAACATACACCGTTTTCTTATACTAAGCTGGTGATCATCTAGTCAAAAATAATAAATAAAATTATTGGATGTTTCAATTATTTATTCACTACAACAAATCTCTGAAAGAACTACAAATAATTTAAACACGAGTATGTAGAAAAAGCGTGAGATAATTTGGCACCATATGTGTGTGAAAGGTTACATGTATAAAAAAATCAGTTCAGATAACTATTCCATAAAAAAAAAAAAATATATTGTAATGAGCTCAGTGATTAGCTACGGGGATGTTCTGAGACTGTACTGCTGGTGGCTGTCCTTGACTTGGTTGTTGCTGCGGCGGTTGACCTTGAACTTGCTGAGGTTGACCTTGTACGTTTTGTGGTTGACCCTGCGGCATTTGACCCTGTGGGGATTGCACTTGCACGGGTGGCGCTTGACCTTGAGGCGCCTGCCCTTGCTGCTGTTGTGTACCCTGAACAGTTGGCGCTTGACCTTGATTCACATTAGCGTTCTGTGCTGGAGGAGGCGCCTGTCCCTGGTACTGCCCTTGGGGCGCTTGGTACTGTCCTTGTGGTGGTTGACCTTGAGGGGCCTGGTACTGTCCTTGAGGTTGACCTTGTGGGGCCTGGTACTGTCCTTGAGGTTGAGCTTGAGGCGCCTGGTACTGTCCTTGTGGTGGTTGACCTTGAGGGGCCTGGTGCTGTCCTTGAGGTTGAGCTTGTGGTGCTTGGTACTGCCCTTGTGGTTGACCTTGAGGCGGCTGGTACTGCCCTTGCGGGGGTTGACCTTGAGGCGCCTGGTATTGCTGCTGCTGGTAGCCTTGCTGAGGAGCTTGTCCAGGAGGCTGTTGGTATCCTTGAGGCGGCATTTGTCCTTGTGGGTATCCTAAAAGACAAACATGTGATTAGTTAAACACAGCTCTGTGTCTGAGTCACTAAGCTAATTGGCAGAAGGTCGGCTACATTTAACAGAAAGTTATAGAGTGATCATCGCATATGGGATGACTAAGCCTTGGCCTTTTATTTATACTACCTATTAATACTATTAACGCAACGCCCCCCCCCCCCCCCCCCTGCCTATGCTGCAACCCCTTCCTTTCTGGTGACCTCACCCACTCTCCGGAACACAACAATCCTCAAACACTTGTTATTTTGCTGTGGTATTCTATGAGGTGCAGGTACTTCCTCAGCCGGGCTGCTTACAAATACGCTGTACTCTACCTCTATTGTCAGAGTCTAGTTCGTTAGTCGGCATCACGTGCAAGTGAGGTTGCTTTTTCTCTAAAGGTATACTCTTTCTCCTTTAAAAATATCCTTTTAAGGTATAATCCTTTAAAAATGTAAAACAGTGAATTGTAACGACAGACTGTTAAAATGTCGTTATGTTTCATTCGCACATTATTACTTAATAAATATAGCTAGATGTGAGGGAGAAACATTTCTATCGCCATTTAGTTTCTTTCTATGTCGACACGGGTTATATTTACCATGAGGCGGCGGTACTCCTTGATTATATTGTTGTTCTTGGTAATGATGTGGGTACTGTTGTTGATACGCTTGCTGCTGTTGATAGGCCTGTTGCTGGAACGCCTGGTGAGCCTGGTGAATCTGATGTTGAGCGCCTGGTACTGGACGACCGTAAGCGTCGACCTAACATAAAAAAATAAGACTAAATAAGATATTTTATGGTTCTTATAATTCACAATAACTACAAGGGAAACATATTTGAAGTGTTTGTAATTCCTATTGCACAATTTGTTGCGTTTTTTTTTAAATAATAATAAATAATAAATTGCTTCCGACGAGCTTTACTTTTTAATACAATGCCAGGTGCCAAAGAAGCATACGGCGCCTCTGATGTAAAGACGCGTACTCGTTTACAATACATGGAAATCCTCGCGCGCTGTACAAGCAGGATGTAGTTGCACTTTATTGCATTGTAAGGAGCGAGTCTTTAAACACTAAATACTCGTATCTTTTCTTCGTTCTTATTCATGCGTATTTTACGAGTACCTAAATCTAGCGGTGAAAGTAAAATAATTTCAACTTTCTATCTACATCGATATACAGTAACGGCGTTGTTTAATTATACAAATACAAAAGAAATCCGACACTCGAAGGAAAACTTTGAGCATATGTTCGATTAGTGGCTTTGTTAGGGAAGTTTTGGATTTTCAAACATTGCTATTATTGATCAACAACAGGATTCTAGAACAAAATTACCGCTGGCTCACAGGAATAGGAAAGAAGGCAGGACTCACTAAAGCCACGTTGTTGCTGCAGGTCTTTCGTCATGTTTCTTATCGTGTCCTCCTTGGCCTGGTCGGGAGAACACTATCATATACATACCAGTTCTAAATATTTACGTATGTACTCACAAAGGATCAGTGGCAAAAAAATGGTTGTCTGTAATGTCGGTTTACGGACGATAATTTTACGTGATAACGTCATAAAAAAACATCGGCCGATGGAGTGGAAGAGAGTTAGATACGTCACAAATCAAACGCTTAGGCTCTCGCATGCACGCTCGGCTCAGTGAGAAGTGACAATGAGTCACGCTTTTTCGTGCGTGCAGCCGGCGATTATTGATTCATAAGACGTTAAATTATTACGTCAAAAAAGAATTTAACTTCGTTTATTACTGCTATAACACTGTCCGGAAGTCGATATTTGATCATGTATCATCCTGAAGGTAACTTTCAAATCCGACAGGCTTATTTCATAATTTCAAATAATAACAATTATATTGAATATGACACAACAGATGTGTATTCCTTCCTCCACGTTCCTTCCTAAATGAGGAAGGAATGTAGAGAAAGGAAGGTATTTTGTATTTGATAGGATGAAAGGATTGCAAGCCCGAACGTAAATTGTTTCCGCATCGATTCAACCTTACAAGCTTCGGATAAAATGTATTTAACATTGCTGCTTTCGAACCGCCATAATCATTTTCAAAACGCCGCGCTACCTCTATACGATTCTCACTCGAGTTATCTGTCAGCGAGATTGAATAAACGTTCAGAATGCCTGAATTTGCACACGTCCATAATTTTATTTCGTGTAACGATACATACACGCTTGTGTTGGTGTTGAAATGCTATTGGTTTATCATTCGTTCATATACGCACACGACACAAAAAGATTTGTCAATCACACCGCTGCCTCTAAACATTAATTGATAAAAAAAAATCCCATGATCGTTGAATAAACCAATAACAGCAAACTTCCAGGGTATATCATCTTTCTTTATTACGTTTGGCAGTCACTCTTCAGTCGAAGATTATTTTTGTCATTATCATGTTAATTTGTACTATTCCAATGTCCCGGCTTCAAGAATATACCGGAAAACATCGTCAGCAATCGTTTAGTTTTACTTTAGCAGCAATGTTTTGTACTATTTCTTGGAACTGGACATCGGGACTTAAATACTTTCATTTTATCAAATCAAAATCACTTTACATCATTATACTCTCTACTATGAATCATTATCAAATCATCATCATCATCATTATCAGTTCATTTTTGTCTCCACTACAGGAGCACGACCCTCTCTCGTCCGTCAGACAAAAGGAGCATTTGGCCCACACTCCCCACGCTGGCCAAACGGGATGGGGAGGCCTGATCGATGTTTCATATGAATTTCCCTTAGTCGCCATGTACGACATCCACGGGAAGAGACGGAGTGATTCTATTCTAGTCTGCCGGAAACCACACGGCCAGGATTATCAATATGCATTCAATAAATTTCATGATTTTTTGTCAATATGTTGAAAATGCCTGTACAACGCGATATTATGAACATGTCGTTAAGACTGTCTCTGAATTGTCCAGCTTACACTGCACTTTATACCGCAAGCTGTCTCATTCACACGGACAGTCTATGAGTTATTAACACTATGTGTTATATATAGTCTCTATACCTAGTGGTGTAATAAGTAAATATTAGAAAGGATGTGTTTTAGGGAGAGAATAGTTAAATTAAATTGAATTCCAATAAAATCTTTGACTAAAAGTATTATACTTTTAACAAGATCGACTTCCGTCACATAGAAGTTCTGTAAATGATTGGTCATTTAGCAAATGCCAGGGATGCGTTACGTTTTACCCCGGTCGTCCCAATAGCTCACTCTTTTGCGACATATAATAATAAGTGTGTAAATGTATGAAACAGATACCGATTTGATACGTTATGATTATGATACATAAATCCGCTTTAACTCTATTACGTTTGGGATACGATACGAAGGTCAAAGTCAAATGTCATTTGTTTATCTACATAGTACTAACATACGTTAGGCCAAGTCTACACTACAAAGAAACTTCTTTTTATACCACTAGAGTGGCAAACAAGCATACGGCCGCCTGATGGAAAGCAGCTACCAACCTATCAACGCCTGTTACACCAGGGGCATCACACGCGCGTTGCCGACCCTGTAAAAACCTTTTCACGCCCCTTTTGAAGAACCCCATGCTGTAGTCCCCTGAGAAAACCTCGACAGGCAGTTCATTCCACAGTTTGACAGTACGCGGGACAAAACTTCTCTGGAACCGTACAGTACGTGACCACTTAGGTTCCAATGTGTGAGGATGAATTCCCTGTCGATGGCGACCGGTGCGACTGTAGAAGGAGGCCGTTGTCCTCTGAACACACCCAATGTACAGGCGGTAGAACACACAAGGGGACGTAAAATCTCTTCTCAGACTTAAAGGTTCTAAACCGTCTGTTAGTTTGGAATCGTCGACAACTTGCTAATAATTGTTAGAAACAACCGGCTAACTTAGAGCCTAATCCTACCGAACAAACATATTACATACAGTAATAGCCCGGCATACAGCGAGCGACGCGCGTACCTGTCTATTTTACTCGCAATGTGGCCGAATACGATATTAAGTCCAATCTCTAGGATTAGTCGGTAAGGTAGTCACTTGGCTCTTAACAATAAGCAAGTCTCTTTGCTGTGTGACCTTAGCCTTGCGGTTAGGTATATGAAGTGCCTTAATAAGGGCACACGTACTTGAAGTCATTCGTGCGGAAAATAATAAAGAACTAATTGGAAGCATTAACCATATCATAATGATACTCACTAAGCCACGTTGCTGCAAATATCTCAATTCTTCTTGTCTTCTTCGCTCGAACTCATGGTACTCATCCTGCGTGTATATTTGGTTTTCGTCAATCGATTTCCAGCCTGAAAATCAAAACCATCGTCAAACATCATCCATTCCCATATATTACATTAAAATTTAAAATATTCGAGGAGATCAGTGCTATACTATATAAGGTCCTAACCTTTTAATTGACAATACTATATGGTTGGCATCTATAGCTTGTATACATCGTATTGTGAATGAAATTTTGCATAAATAAAAATGTTTTTAAAATGATATTATTTTTCTGTATACCAAGAAAAAATATTGTAACTTGCTCCCTTACGCATTTACCATCACGCGTAAGAATGAAATTGTAATAATGACTAGTTAGGTACGACGATACGTATACGACCAAGTACTGCCACATATGACAGCTACGGTGACGCGTGCGAGCGTTGAACTCTGTTTTTCCCTCTCTTTTTAACTTTTTTATAGCACGTCGCGTGGCAGACAAGTATACAGTCCGCCTGATGTGAAGTAGTTATCTTAGAGTGGGTCCAGTGCTGCAGCACTGGTGACACGTCGACCCTCATGGATCTTTTGTGTTCTCCCTAATCCTTTAGTCACTCTCCCCTGCTTGTCTGGAGACATGTTCCATGTGAAGTAGTTACCGTAGTCGTATTAACGGTCGCGACGGTAACAACGCTCGCGCGCCCGCGCCAACCCCGCTACCAACGCAGCAACTCCTTTCATTTTTGTGACCTCACTCACTCGCTGGAACACAAGACCCTCAATGGAATTGTAAATTAGCTGCGATGTTCTGTGATGTAGAGGTATTCCCCACTCAGGCAACTTACAAATACGTTTTACCCTACCTCTCTTTCGCCAGAGTCTCTTTCGCTAGTCGGCAGGCTGCACCACGTGCAGGCTTTGGATCTAAAGATCGCGGTAAGCCAAACATACCCCTTTACTTTTTTATAGGGCCGCAAGACTCATTGTTGCAAAAGATTCAAAAGAAACATTCAATAACATTAAAATCATAATAACAACTTTGTCAAAAAATTAGTTAGGTACCTAAAATTTCATCTAAACTCAATCGCGCCGTATTTAAATAAAAGAAGTCATCGCCCATATACGAGTTGACGGCATAGGTATGTAGCTAGCTTTCTAACTTCCGTACATACCCCAATAAGTAAAGTAGAGGGCCAGCCGTAACGGCCGATAAATAAATAAATAATAAATAAATAAACATTGTCAGACAAACTACACAGCGCCATCTAGCCCCAAAGTAAGCGAAGCTTGTGTTATGGGTACTAGACAACTGATAAACATACGTAAATACATTTTTTTTTTGTAAATACATACTTATGATACATAGAAAACACCCTGACTAAGTCAAACAGACATGTTCATGCACACAAATGTTTGTCCTATGTGGGAATCGAACCCACGAGCGTTGGTGTCGAGGCCGCGTTATTGACCACTACGCCACCGAGCTCGTCAAATCTGTTGATTTCTCGGAAGTCGATGTCTGTTGATTTCTCGGAAGCACAAGGTCATCGCCCTCTCAGCTGTCTTTCATAAGCGAACGGCCATTAATATCATTATTATCAATGCACTACCAATTACCTACTAGGGTTAAAGCTGATCTTTAGTGCACGTGGTGCAGCCAGCTGATAAACAGACGCGGTTTTGGCAAGATGTAGGGTATATCGAGACCAACGGTACAGTATTTATTTTTTCTTTCGATCTAATGAGGTCTCAATTCAATAGCGTAGATTGAAATGTCGAGAACTCGCAATCGCAGCTGATATGTAGATACGTCAGAGGTACTTGCCATCGGATGCTGACTAAAAAAGTCCAATATTTCCTCCTCAAGACAGCAGGATATCGAGTCCTACCAGCGTCCACCGCAGGTTGGTCGAACCGTCCATGTTCTCGGAAGGGTAAACAGCTGTGAGAATCGTGTTCCTGCTGACACGTGTTCCGAGCCTTCGCTCTAGTAGATTCTACGCTTGCAGAACAATCTCCCCACTATCACTTCACTATCACGGTACGCAATTACCATTGCCAGGTATTCCTGGTTGGTGTAACGTCGGTTTGGCATGGCAAATTTGAACAAATCACACTAAAACTAAAATGTACGAGCAAGAGCACTACGTTGTCGGGCGGTAGCGGCGCCGGCCGGTAATGCAGAAAACACGCGTGCGCTCACAAACTTAGTTTAGCGGCGACTGATTGTCTTGTCTTTCGCCGTTCGCGCAGCGCGCAAGTATGAATGGTAGGTAGACTGCACATGCGCACTTGATACTACCAACATTTGCACTGGTATGAACTCGTGAACAAGGACGGTTTTATGTAAAGATAAAAAAGAACATTTTAAACATGTTTTAATGATAAATAAATTTTGTTATACAAACACTTTTCTTCACTAAAGCGTTCAGTATATGGTATTTATTTGATTAAAATGATAATTTATTTTTTCTTAAAATAAAAAAAATAATAATTGCTAGCCGTGAAATTCCATTAGTAATGTGATGTATTTAAGCAATACGCATCCTCAATTCAGTATTGTCAACTAATAAGTTAGGACCTTATATATGCATAGAATTATCACACTATGGAGTGGCGGAACAACGAACCTAGCATTTCGCTAACGCTTACATACTAGATCTGTGGGTAGAATTACTTCTCTATGCGATCGTAAAATAATTATAGGATTTGGTATGGTCATTTGTGGAAAATGCCCGAATGAATTATTGTATATTATGCACGGAATGACTACATAACGCGATCATTTTACAATTTTTAATATAACACAGAGTTACTGATCTTTTATGCGCTTAACGACTGTCATCTACTGACAACAGCCGCGACCGACGGCTTAACGTGCCCTTTGAAGCTCAAGATAAATAAACTTATTCATGGCCAGGCTACAGTCGATGTTGCTTAACTAGCGTGTTAGACTGACACATGCAATGACGCCAACGAGCTTCTCATTATATTAAACAGTAAATACCTTCATCCTGATTAAAATTAGCTTTCTGTGTCTCAGTCATGAATTCGTGGAAGTCGATCAGCCCGTCGCGGTTCTTGTCATTCTCTTTAAAGACGTGTTCCCTCATCCTCTCCATTTCTTCAGCTCTCTCGTGTAGGTCCTTGTTAGGTCCTCCGGGTCCATATAGCTTATCTAACTCCTTAATGAATAGTGCTTTTACTTCGTCAGCATCCCATGCACCATTGCCGTCCACATCTGTTTAATTTGTATGTCAAAAAGTTAATGGCGAAAAAGTACATGATCTGAAAATGAAACTGAAGAAAAATAAGGGTAAGTTTCCTCTCAGTTGTTTATGAAACCAATATTAAAATATCGCTAGCTTTGTAATCCTGTCTCCGAAACTAGTTTAGTACGTAAACAAATAATGCGTTGTTTGGTACTAGACAAACATGCTAGGCATTCTCCGGGCCTGTTAAAATCGACCGATGGTCGGTCGAACTTAAGAAACGTAAGGATGGGTCAGCGATTTTATTCTCCAGATGAATAGTTTATTTGTTTATATGGCACGGGTGTCACAAGGCTCTTTGGCAACAATATACAATTTCCGTTCGTACGTAAATATATTTAATAAGTCGCCCAGTGTTCCTCCGAATGAGTGAGATTGCCAGTATGCTCTTTTGGACTTGATGTATTAACAACAGAAGTGGCAACACGCAAGCAAGAAATCTTGATTTGTGACCGGACATGTCTAATAGCTTCACATCCAGCGACCGTAAGCTTGTTTGCTACGCGACGAAAAAAAAAAAAATTAACTATAATTTGAATTAAGATATCACCACGTAGCAAGAATATATATCATACCAGAAAACAAAAAGTGAAACAGGTTGTTGCAAAGATTATGTGACATTTAGTGTAACGATTTCAAAACAAAACATAACAAATAGTGCTGGCACAGTGGTACATGTTAATAAGGTGTTCAAATAATTCTAATATGGATGCTGGTTAGAGCTGTGACTCAGTGACGGTAAATATCAAGTGGCAATATATTAGGTGTTCGTTAACATATCACATTTAAATGGTAAGGTACTCACAAATCTGAAATGCTAAACGTAATAATAGTATTATAATCAATACATATTCCATTTACTTTAGTAATGAGGTACGCTTAAAATAATACTTCGAAGGGCAAAGCTTAAGGGGATCCTTTATGTCGTATTGGTTCCGTCTACAGAAAGAGATAGCGCTAATTACTGTGTTGGAAAAAAGAAAGAGATCGTTAGATAATAAAATTATGTAAGTGCCAAGTAAATAACAATACAAATTTTACAGTATGTTACGCATTAAAAAAACTACGAAATACTATAAATCATCTACGTAATGCGTGACGAGTAAAATCTAAAATGCCAAATTTTCTACAAAAATATTTACGCTTTTAATACATCGTCGGAAATTCTTTTCTATATTGAGAGGCTAAAGAAAAAATATTTAATATTGTCATACTTAAAAAGCATACCCGTAACTTAACGGTAAGTTACATAAATGTTCAGGCGACGTGTCTTATAAATTTAGGAGGATCCTCTTAAGCAGGCGTTTTCAGCAGTGGTTAGATGACATTAGTTAAGCCATATTTGTAACACAGACTGACTTGAAGACACTGGTTGTCGCTAACTAGCAGTATTGTAGCGTGGCAAACTAAGGGTCATAAACAATGATATTCTAAATACTATAGATATGGCATACCAATACTAAATTGCGCCAGAAAATTTGCTATCTCTTTCCCTTAATGAGTACCTCAATCGCGTCTTGTTTACTTGAAAAAATATGAAATTACCTAAAATATTATTGTTTACTTTCGTGTGATATGTGATCCCTTGGGCTTTATTTACTTTATGAACATAAATTGTGCATTTTCGTAATACAGAAGACCGCATTTTTATCTAATTCAGCTTGCTTGTGCGGACTAATTGCGAGGTTAGACAATTACCTCACTTATCGGGTGTTCGTTTTTGACGCTTGTGACATATCTATACTATTTATAACATCGTTGGTCATAAATTATGACCTGTTGATATTCTAGGCTTATAAAAGAACTGATTAAATACTAATGTAGGCTAAATTATGATTTTACTTCACATAGTTAACAAACATGAGTACTGCGATCATCTCCATTAATCATGATGGTCCCTGACGATCACAGTCACGTCGAATTTAAGAACCAAAAAAATTATGAATACTTAAAAAGTATAAAACATTTCGGCTTCACAAAAATTGTCTACTATACGGGGCATAATAGCAAACTGATCTCTAATGTTAACAAGCGACTCAGAAACTTAATGTGTTAATTTAATTTAGAGTACATATACATAAGCAATAGAATTGCGTCTAATGGAGTATGAACGTTGACACGATGTATGACAATGCGATACGATGTTTTATTAATATTCTTTGGAATAACCATCATTTTCATTACACTTTTAACAACTGTTATAATCACTTAACCATATTTAGTACAAATGTTTATTATGCATAGAAAATCATTGCACTATCATTGTTAAACTAATTTAAAAATATCAAAATGTATGGAATATCTGCTTATGCTCGGCACAATGAGTTATAAGTGATGCACGCACTCTATAGTTTTAATAGTTACTCTCAAGGTATGTAAAACCTATTTTGAATGCTACATTATTATTGTAATCAAGTCTATTTTTTGTCTAACGTTGAAAAGAATATGTACCAAATATACTCATACATGATTTATTAATTGAGGCAGTAAGTACAGATCGTTGGCACAAAACCACATTACAACTCATGCATACCAATCAACGTAACAATTCGTGTGTTTGTGTCAAGAACTTGTACTTATCGTCTCGATAAACTCTTTAGGTATCTTTTTGAAGCATTAAATTCAACGCTAAAAGCTAAAAATAACCCGAAACAAAATATATTCAAGATACTCTATATACCTACAAAGCTAAACGTTTTATTTATTCGAACCGTCAGCACGCTCTTGTAAATCTTATCTAAAATTATCAAATTCTGGAAAGACATTTACGTCTCTCGAAAAACAACCATAACGCTTTTTGTATCTACTTCAAGTCAAAAAGTATCAACTCCACAATACTTACCTGATCTATTGAATACCTAATGTACGTTTAACCGTAGTCACCCCCGCCCCTAAGACGACCCTCTGACCACTATTTGCTAAAAAAATACGCAAAAACTCGATGCAGTTGAACGTCAAACGTCATGCGGTATAAAACTAGTCATATCACTAAATATTGTTCTTCCGAATACGCAAAAAATTAAAATTTATTTCAAATTGTTTACAATTTGCATTTAAAATGGGTAGTTTCACTCTCAACTTCTTAATTATGCGCATATTATATAGAGAAATAGACATAAGTAAACAGCGCGGAGTAATAGAGAATTTTGCCTTAAGAGGAATATTAACTACTAAGTACTTACTAAGTTAAATAATATTAATAGGAAAATTTACTGAAAGAAGACTATTCTTACAGGAGGTCCCGGGGCGAATCCACCTGGAGGAACAGTACTTTCAATAATGCAGACAGGAAATTTTATTGAAATAATTATTTCAGTAAATTTAAATATAGAACACTATTATTCTCACACAGGTAATAAAGTAGTCGTACATAATTTTTAAACATTAAAAATGTAACACAGAGAACGTTCTATGCAAATTTCTATAAACTGCAGTTATATATTATTTTCTTTTGCGTAGATTTTCTGTGCATCTGCTATACACAAGGTAGCAATTAGTATTGTCGCATCAATCATTATAATGCTTATGATTATCGTATCTGCCGCTAACCTATAAAATCTATCTTAGACATGACAGTATAAGCCGCAAAACGAACACAAAAGTACATGCAAAATACAGTAAAATCCAAAATAGCGTGCTCATGGAGTTATATGAATGGATCTATATGCAATCTACTTTAAAATGCACGCTATGGATCTTACCATGCATAACGAAAAACACCTTTGGGTCGAAATCGTTTGCGTCCAAATTATCGGCTTTTTTCCATATTTCTAACAACTGACTTCTTGTGCCGGGGTGATGAAGCTGTTACAAAAAATATGGTTAATAAATTAATTGTGAAATAATCACTCACCATGCATCATGAAGAACACTTTAGGGTCAAATTGCTGATCCATATGGTCCTGTTTCTCCCAGACCTCCTCGAGTTGTTGTTTAGAACCCGGGTGATGGAGCTGTGTTGTATCAAATAATATTTTGGATCATAAAATTTCTTACAATAGGGACGGTGACAGTGTGCAAAATAAAATAATTATACTTCCCTAAAACTAATAAATAAATATTCCTGGACAAATTACACACTGCCATCTAGATCCAAACTAAGCAAAGCTTGCACTATGCGAACTTATATAATACTTAAATATTTTTTTTATAAATACTTACATATATAATACTTAGAAGATACCCAGATAAGACAAACAGACATGTTCATGCACACAACCATTTGTTTTGTGCGGCGAAAAAAAAAAAATTATAGAATATGTCAGTATTAAAATTAAGTGGTTATGTCAATATATCAACATTAAAACATCATCCCCTTTAGTTGGATATTATTACAATAATACTCCAGCGTTTCTCTTTGCGCATGCAATGTTTACACAGACGCGTAATGAAGTCTACATGCAAAAGAACAATAGCTGAATGCTGTTTTTCGTAATTCATTTAGTGACCTACATACTCATGTGT
Organism: Hypsopygia costalis; assembly: GCA_937001555.2. Lineage (NCBI taxonomy): Eukaryota > Metazoa > Arthropoda > Insecta > Lepidoptera > Pyralidae > Hypsopygia > Hypsopygia costalis. The sequence goes on from OW443326.2 coordinate 20,373,176, forward strand.
TTTCTCCAGCCACGGTTATGTTACCGTTATAGCATTCAATAAACAATCAGTAGAACGTATGTATGAACTGTACATTTGAAATGTAAATATCTCCATGGAACATGAGCCATACCCATAAAGTAATTCGTACCACCCATAGAGTGAACGATGATGTCCCATCTACTAGGTGAGATACTACTCATTATACTACTCATCATCTATGTATATAAAAATGTATCCCTATTTCCCTTGGTCATAGCATTATATCTCATAGCACTAATTCTTTTTAATTTTGTTTTTTATTGTCAGGAGAAGAAAAGTAGTTATGAAAGAAAAAAAATAGGAAAGTTGAGCGGAAAATCAAAAACTTTAAGAAAACTGCACGACCCTATTAACATTTTTAAGACCATTGAGTAAGAAAAAAATGATCTCATTTTGTCCCGTAATTTTCAGTGTTTGACTAAATTTATTAGGTATTGTGACTAACATTATGAGTTAAGAAACTAATCAATTACGTCCGCCGCCTTATCGCGGATTCCGCACAATGGAATTGCCATAACAATCCGATAAAGTCAACGTATGAAGCTAAAACCTTAGACTCTAATTATTGTTCTTATTTCACATTGATTTTAGATGGACATTTTCATTAATCTTTCCATAATATAATCCGTACAATATGAATATGCTTCGTACAATATAATGAATATACTCTGTTGCTTTCTCCAAGGACCTTCGCGTAAGCCATAGACGGTCCAGATTTTTTTTTAATTCCGAAAATCGAGCTTTAATTGAAATTGCTAAACATCTCCAGGTCAATTCTTAGACCTCTAAAATCCATATTGACAAGGAAATTGTTAACCACTAATCGAAAACTAAGCTACTTGTAGTGTTGAAGTTTTCTAAAATTAAAAATCCGATCCGTATTCAGGTTCGTAGGTAGTTCGTAGGGCTTCAGAGGACAAAAACCACGCTGATTTCTAATTTGTAACCGCTACGACTCCTATGGTTAATGGTACTACAGCTAAATTCGAAGAAAAACGCTCGAGAATTATTAGATGACGTCGCAGCTTTATTAGAAGGTCGGACCAAATTCGTACTGTATTGAACACCAGTCTTCGCCATGCCCTCCACGCAGCAAGGGTTCGTAACTGATAGCGAACTATTGTCAGGAACAAGATTATTGCACGAATGAATCAAGACCCTAAGTAATGAGGAACACGACGCAAGAAGCAGGAGAAGGACGACTCCTATATTAACATACACTATGACATCTCAACAGCCACATGTGAAAACTAAAGCTGCGAAACTCAACAATCTGCAACTTTTGCCCAAAGAGAATCCACTACACATACTATGCGATTGTGGTCTTATATGCGAAAACGTAGCCAAATCTTAAGTAAATTTTCTATAAATAATAATACATATTTCTCGACAATTTACACAGCGCCATCTAGTCCCAAATTAAGCGCAAAGCTTGTGTTATGGGTACTAGACAACTGATAAATGTACTAAATATATAATATATTTTTGTAAATACATACCTATAATACATAGAATAGACCTAGACAAACAGACATGTTCATGCACACAAATGTTTGTCTTATGCGGGAATCGAACCCGCGACCTCGGGAGTCAAAGTGGCCATTGCTAACCATTTGACCACCGAGCTCGTCAATGGCCAGAGGAAGAGAAGAATTGAGTGCTCTGGAGACCATTCGATATCTCATAGTAGTCGACCTAGGGTCTAGGTCGCTGAATATGAAATAATAATATAAACTAAATGTCACAACTGAGGTTTGTCGATGACGTGGTCATAATATGAATATATATGAATCGCTAGAGAGGATCTCAGTTCAATGTTGAACGATCTTAATCCTGCTTCTCAATTTTACAGTACAGATACGCGGCTACAGGTGAATTTTGACAAAATTTAAGATATCTTCAATGACCCGATTTTCGTAGAGAATGCAACTATGTTGAAGTGATTAATTAAAGACTATGTTTTCTTGGCAATCTCTAACTTTTTTTAACCGACTTCAAAAAAGGAGGAGGTTCTCAATTCGACTGTTTTTTTTTTGTATGTATGTTATTCGATATCTTCGTGAATTGTGAACCGATTTTCAAAATTCTTTTTTTATTTGAAATGTAATGATTGCAAGGTAGTACCATATTCGCCAAGTCAGGATGATGGGATCTCAATCCAGGGAAATCAAGGGACTCCCTTAAATTTTATAAGGACGTATGGTCAAATTCTATTTTTTTATGAAATATAAGAACGGGAATTAACGCGATCATGCAAAAGGGTATTTACATACCTTTATTATTGCCTGACGTTTCGAAAAGGTTGCACCGGCCGTGGTCACAGGCTGACTGACAAAGGTATGTACGAGGGGAGGCCAATAAGTTCGCGGAATGGAGGGGTTGATGGGGATAAATTTACCCGTCCAGGTAGGCACTAGTTAAGCACCTCATTAAGAGTATATATACCAAGTTTGAACCTAATCGTGTCATTAACTTTTGAGTTATCGACCTGCAAACAACTAAATCGGGAAGAAGTCAGCCAGTATGGAGAAAATTGAACACCGTGCCGTTATTAAGTTTCTTACCAAGCAAGAAAAATCCGCTCAGACGATTTTTCAAGAGCTGTTAGCGGTTTACGCGGACTCTGCCCCTGGTAAAACCATGGTTTACAAGTGGCATGGTCTTTTCAAACAAGGAAGGGAGTCCATTGAAGACGACCCCCGCTCCGGACGGCCAATTGAGGCCACCACACCGGAAATCGTCGAAAAAGTAGAAAAACTTGTATTGGAAGATGCCCGACTGAAGAAGAAGCAACTTGCAGCAATGGTTGGAGTATCCGAATCAAGTATTTTAAATATCCTACATCATCATCTTGGGATGACTAAAGTCAGTGCAAGATGGGTTCCGAGAATGCTCACGCCACTTCAAAAACGCGAGCGTGTCGAGTGCTCTCACCAGTTTCTGGAGCTCTGTGGAGAGAGAAAGGAAGAAGTTATGGCCCGGATTGTTACTGGAGATGAAACCTGGGTTCACCACTATGAACCTGAGTCGAAGCAAGAGTCGATGCAGTGGCATAAAAAAGGCACACCTCCTCCAAAGAAGTTCAAAGTGTCACAATCGGCCGGAAAGATCATGGCGACTATCTTTTGGGATACAGAAGGTATTTTACTGATCGATTATAAAGAACGTGGTGCGACTATAACGGGACAGTACTACGCTTCTTTACTGGAAAGATTGAAAGAAGCCATTAAGAAAAAAAGAAGAGGAAAACTGTCAAAAGGTGTGCTCCTTTTGCACGACAATGCACCCGTCCACACGTGCCATGTTGCGACGGCTGCCATTCACCGATGCGGCTTTGAACAATTAAACCACCCACCATACAGTCCAGACTTGGCCCCCAGTGACTATTATTTATTTCCAAAAATGAAGAAAGAGCTGCGTGGAAAGAAATTTGACGACGATGATGAAGTCAAGTCGGCAATTTCGGCCTATTTTGACACCAAAGACAAATCATTTTTTTTCGATGGTATAAACAAGCTATTTGAGAGATCCGAAAAATGTATTAGGGTTAAAGGAGAATATATTGAAAAGGAAAAATAATTTGGTGTTTAATTTCAACCTCCTTCTCTCTCATTCCGCGAACTTATTGACCTCCCCTCGTAAATACCCTTTTGCATGATCGCGTTAATTCCCGTTCTTATATTTCATAAATCATGCAACGCGAAAGTTTAAAAGTCTATTTTTTTATTTGAAAGGGTATCATTGCGAGGTTTTCCCATATTCAACAAGTCAGGGTCTGATGATGGCATCCCAGAAAAAATCGAGGGAAACCCTTAAATTGAAATGGTTGCAGGCAGAATAGAATTGCGCCACTCTATTGCTCTGCGCTGGATGTCGTACAAGGCGACTAAGGAATCTTGTGTGACGCAATAACTTTTCTCCCGGAAGACAGACAGCAGCGTCTCCCGGGGTATTCCACCAATAACCTGCGCTCGCCAACTGAAGTCGGTTTTTATTTTAAAAAAAAAACCGGACAAGTGCGAGTCGGACTCGCCCACCGAGGGTTCCGAAGTATCATTATTAAATTTGATATTTTTCATTATAAATAAGAAATAATGCGTCGAAAAAAATAAATAAAATATATTTTGCAATGTGTACATCAAGCCCTTTCATATGATACCCCATTTGAACTAGTAGTTTCAATTTGAAATTTCGACACCCTATATAAAATATAGACCCCCTATTTTTTAAGATCTATTTACAAATGTATAGTTTTTAGATTTATTCCTGTACTTGTAGTCTATAACGATGTTACTTGCCAAATTTCATAGTTGTAGGTCAACGGGAAGTACCCTATAGGTTTTGATTCCCTTGAGTGTGTCGAAATTATGCGTTTTTTGCTGAATAAACGGCCGTAACTTTTTTTTACGTAAACTTAGCAGTTTGATTTTTTTTTAACTTCATGGGACCGTAGACCTGAGTATACAGTTCAAATTTCAGCTTGATACCTCCACGCATTCTCGACATAGAAATTCTTGACAGACAGACAGACAGACAGACAGACAGACAGACAGACAGACAGACGGACAACAAAGTGATCTTATAAGGGTTCCGTTTTTCCTTTTGAGGTTCGGAACCCTAAAAAAACAATTTCATTAAATAAAATATACCTATCTCATGTAAGTCACTGATAATGCAGTCTAACATAACTGAAATAATTGTTTAAATTGGTCTAGTCATTTTTGAGTTCATCCAATACAAACAAACATACATAGAAATCGTATCTACAATTCGTTATAATATTAGTTAAGAAAATTAAAAACATAAATATTCTCTGTGTACTTACATTTAACTACTTCTTTGAAATGACAAACATTTTACGATCACTATTCAATCGAGCAAAACGATTTTATTAGTTTTCAATTTCATATGAAGTGCTTACATGATTTGTAACTTACTGGAAAGCAATTTAATGCGTCACTTTTCATTTATACGGTCAGCACATAAAAGTACCTAATAAAATGTATTGATTTGAAAGTAGCACTTGTGACGGACATGATGAGAGGAAATCGCATTTCGTGATATGGCCATTTAATTTAAAGCAATGAAAAGCTTGTGGCAAAAGAACCATGAATTTGAATGTGAATGGATATAATGGAAAACCGATAAAAGGTGGATGGGTGGTGGTGGGTGGATTGTTTAAAAGATGATATGGGCAAGGAAGGGGTAACTCCCGATGTTGTTGTCCCGATGACAGTTGATGAAAATTAATGAATGAAAATGACTACTCTCATTGTGCAACTGCCATGTCTTATTTCTGTAACACCCTAAGGTTGATTGGTGATAAATAAAATAAAGACAATGCGCCAACTCCAAAAAATGAAAAGTACATGCAAATGATGATTAAATACCTTTACATAGATACACGTTTTATGATATTTTTAAGATTAATTGCTTCGGTCGCGTGGTAAACAGGGTAAACAGTCTTCAATAGGGGGATGTTCACACCTTAGTCAAATTATACACTGTTCTAAATAGAAACGGAAATAATTACTAACTTTATTTGCGTTCCAAAAACTACTTATCCATTTACTGTGACGTTGCACAAGGGCAAAAACAATTTTGTATTATCAAGCTCTTATTTTATACAACTAAGGTGACAAACAAGCATACGACCCACTTGATGGTAAGCAGTCATCTCAGCCTATGGACGCTCGCTATACCAGAAATATTATTTTTGCTGTTACGTTCCATTTGCAATGTATAGATTTAGTCATTTTAGAAATGCAAATAAATTTGTTAATTTTTCGTTTCTATTTCTAACAGTGTCAAAATAATCTATATCAAAATAGCGACTTGAGAATGAAAAAATGAGAGTGAGAAGAAAAAATATTTAGTAAGAAGGTAAACATAAATGTCGTATTATTTTTCTGCCTCTTGACTTATGCCCTGGTTGCCGTGGCTCCAAAACCTTATGGTAGTCTATACTTATGGTAGGTCCACAGTGCTAAGGAGAAAGCCGATCTGCTAGGGAATCTCTTTGCCTCAAACTCGAGTTTGAATGCCCGGGATTCTGCACCACCTACCATCCCGTGGTGTGGTAATTCCATGCCAGAAATCTCATTTACTCGACGAGATGTTCGGCGGCATTGCTACCTCTTGACGTTCATAACTCGAGTTGAGTGGTGGAGTTCATAAGTGTTCAAAGGGCGACAGATCAGATGCATCTAATTACAGGCCTATTGCTATTACCTCCCTTCTCTCCAAAGTAATGGAGCGCGTCATAAACAACCGGCTCCTTAAATACCTAGAAGAGCACGACTAGATCACCAGGAGGGGAAGGTGTGCTCTAGGTGTGCTCAACAGGACGAAACAGTACTTCCGAATTTGAGCTTTGTAAAGCTCAACTACGGCCGCATATCGAATACTATTGTCATCTATGGGTGGGAGCGCCTAGATACAAGCTTGCACCTTGTGACTCAATTCAAAGGCATGCTGTGAGGATTGTTGACGATCCCAAACTGAAATTCGGTTTAGAACCATTAAGTTTCCGTCCCTCTGTGTGTTCTACTGATTGTATATAAGGTATGTTCAGAGGTTATAATAACCTCGGGAATTAACGCGATCATGCATGTAAGGTAGTTTTAAATACCTTTAATATTGCCTGTCTGCGAAACAATCATCATCATCATCATCATCTCAGCCATTGGAAGTCCACTGCTGGACATAGGCCTCCCCTCTAGATCTCCAATAAGACCGGTCGGAAGCGGCTTGCATCCAGCGCGATCCTACGGTCTTAATGAGAAACAATCGACGGGTCCCTATTCTGCAAGTTACACGACTGCAAACCAAAAAGAGGTTGAGTGATCATATTAATTACTGGATTCCATGCTGTTGATAATTTGTAACCGCTCTCTCGGTTGAAATTGGTGGACTTCTTCATTTCAATCGTTTCCCGCACAACTCTTGAGAAGAAATGACGATCCGTAGAGAGAACTTGCGTGCGCTGGAATTCGATCCAGTGATTAGGCCTGATTCAAGTATTTTTTTTGCAATCGGTGATGTGCTAGTCTGGTGGTTCTTTACAGTGGCGATGTGTTCTTCGTTAACCCATTCAGCAATGGTTCGCTTCGTTTGGCCTATGTAGGAACTAACGCAACTGCAGTCTATTTTGACCTGGTCAGAACCTAGTGAAACTTCAGGCAATAATAAAGGTATGTAAAACTACCTTACATGCATGATCGCTTTAATTCCCGTGATTATTAAAATTTTAATCATGCAACGCGAAAGTTTAATAGTTATTATGTTCAGAGGTGTTGTTTGACGTGATGCCCACGGCCTCCTACAGTCGCACCGTTCGCCATCGACAGGGAATGCGTCCTCACACATTAGAGCCTAAGTGGTCGCGTACTGTACGGTTCCAGAGACGTTTTTCCCCGCGTACTGTCAAGCTGTAGAATGAACTGCCTATCGAGGTTTTCTCAGGACACTACAGCATGGGGTTCTTCAAAAAGCGCCGGAAGAGGTTTGTACAGAGTCGACAATGCGCGTGTGATGCTGTGGTGTTGCAGGTGTTCGTAGGCTACGGTAACTGCTTTTCACCAGGCCGGCCGTAGCATGTTTGCCACCTTATATATTGGTATAAAAAACCTTTAGCTCCAAAGATCTTGGCTTGATGAGTCACTTAGGCCCCAATATTATTATAGTTTTGTATTATTATAGTTGTTATGGTTTGGAACTAAATGGCAGTGTGTAATTTGTCAGGAATATATAATATATATTTTTAAAGTAAATTTTTTATAGATTTTTTTTAATATCCTATGAAACCAATGCCAATATGGGGCTATTGTCGCCGATCTATAAACATTAGCCCTTCAGAAAGGACTATCAAGTTTCCCCGCGCTATGAAATTGTGGAATGATTAACGTGTTGAGGTTTTTCCAGATAGTAACACCAGGGGATACTGATACTTGGATACGCTGTGAAAAGTTGCAAGACCTACGCAAGAATTCGAGCCGTTTGTACACACAAACTGCGTACACTGCTCGCTAACCAGGAAAAAAGCTTGTCAGCGCCAGACACAAGTTTTAGTAATTTTTTTTTTTTTATACTACGTCGGGTGGCAGACAAGCATACGGCTAGCTTAATGTGAAGCTGTTAACGTAGCCATATTAACGCTCGCAACATAAAATATCGCTCGCGCGCCACCACCCCCGCCGCCAACGCAGCATCTCCTTCCTTTCTGGTGACTTCACTCACTCGCAGGAACACAACAATCTTTAAGGGAATTGTTATTTGGCTGTGGTGTTCTGTGAGGTGGAGGTACATTCCCCAGTCGGGTAGCTTACAATTACGCTCCCTACCTCTCTTTTCGCCAGAGCTTCGTTTGCCAGTCAGCAGGGTGCACCGCGTGCAGATGAAGTTGGCTTTGGTTCAAAGATGTTGATGAACCACTTACACCCCAAACTTAGTTAAGACTGACAAAATTCTTGTTGTATACATGATGGATCGTCCCTGTCTACACCAGACATTAGACTTGGAAAAAACTGCTTAAAATTAATAAACGTTTAAACGTGGTACTTTTTATCAAAAGCGCGCTTAAGCGCGCTTTTTACTTAAACGCTTTTTTTGTCGTTGATGCTTCTTGAGGCGTCTACGCTTATGGAAAACGTTTAAACATTTAGTCGCAGCTTTAAGACAATGCAATGGCTAACGATCACAGACAGTATCTATTTGCATCCGATTTCTTTTCTATAAGTATTTACAATTATTTAAAGTTTCGTATATTCATGAACATACTTAGCACAGCAAAGCAAAAAAAATCGCATTAATCGACCGACGACAACAGCAAAAGCATTGGCGCAAACATTCACACGCGCACTTACCAGTTGACAACAAAATGCGTACTGCTTAAAAAAGCGTAAGCGTTGTTTATTTAAACGAAAATCATTTTTGAAACTAAAGTGAAAGAAATTTAAACAACATTAATCCTAAGTCTCCTGCGAATAAGGTTCAATATTGAATGAGGATTACTGACGCTTTTTTCAACGAAACGCATTTGTATAAACGAAAATGAAACGAACGTTAATCGATAGTAAACCTAAACTTATTGAAGGTAAGGTTTATTATTGCATATATGGCTAGATAATACGGCACTACGCGACGTGGCAGTAATTATGTGTATCAATTATAGATGGCGCTATATCAAATTTGTCAAATTATCAGACAACATTGTAAAAATTTTAAACGAAAATGGCTTATTATTATAAGCGTGCTAATCTGCTTACGCTGATAAGCAGACTTTTTTAAGCGCTTTTCGTTTAAGCGCTCAACTCTACCAGACATGCTGAATACAGCTTAGCGTCTACATGCGGGAAAAGCAGGACGATAAGAGAATTTTGTAGGATCGGCAAGACGCCAGTGATGCCCCGTTTGGTGCAAACGCCCATAGCATGCGTCCCTCCTAATGCTTTAACATTACGAAGACTGCACCCTATGCTTGATATGAGCTATAGTTAAATTCACAACACGTGTTTAATTCGTACAAATTACTACTAAATAGTAGTAATTTGTACGAATTACTACTATAAATGAAGTAAAATTACTGCAATAAAAAAATAATTTACCGGTTGGTGATGTTTCTTGGCGTTTTCTTCTTCTTTCAGTTTATCCATATATTCCTTTTTCTGCGTATCGTCCAAAGTTTCCAGTTTTTGATGCTTCTCAAACTCCTTTTGCATTTCGTATTCCTGTAATGTAAATTATAAAACGTTATAATGACACCAAAGAAAAAGTATGCTGATAGGATAGAATCGGCATCAACTCATAATCATCCCACTGTTGGGATACGGTTATCCCCCTTCAATCGAAGGGGTTTAGAGCATACTCCACCACGTTTGTGTGTTTTGAAGCCGCCTAAAGGCTACTGACTTGGCTTAACGACTGTCATCTAGTGACAACAGCCAGGACCGACGGCTTAACGTGCCCTCCGAAGCACGGAAGAGCTGAGATAAATAAACCCATCCATAGACAGGCTACGGTTGACGTTGCTTAACTTGCGTGATCGATTATACTGACATATAATAAAATTTTAACTGACCGATGTTTGCACTACACATAGTATTAGTGATCCGCCCCGGCTCCGCACAGGTGCAATAGAAGTGCCTATGTTAATACGAAGATACAAAACAAAAATACAAATCTACTGTCATTATAATACTAATATAGATAAAAAAAAGTAGCTTTACTATTTTAAAATTTTCATGTAGGCAGCACTTTGTTTTAATATTCATCCGTTTATCGGTATTAAGACACCTCACCAAGCCTCGTACATAAGCAAGCCGAGGCGTCATTATACATTCGCATGCCTAAGAACTTTTTGGACAATTATGGTATGTACTAAAGACGAGCCCGGACGAGCCTAATGGATGGCAATGTCCACTTTGACTCCGGGGTCGCGGGTTCGACCCCCACACAAGACAAATATTTGTGTGCATGTCTGTTTGCCTCAGTCTGGGTTTTATATTATATGGGTTTATTTAAGTTTAATATCAATTATCCAGTACCCATAGTACAAGCTTCGCTTAGTTTGGGACTAGATGGCCGTGTGTAATCAGTCCAGAAATATTTATTTATTTGTAATATATTAAAACAGGTATCACAAAACATAATTAAAACACATTTATGAAAAACAACTCGAATAGATTTTTAATACTGTTACAAATTATTATCGATAAGTAATATAATAAAAATACAATAAATTGAGAAAACAGTACAAATGACGTCATTATTTCACTTTTAATACATTTTCGTAGAAATCGCAGTATTTATAGATACTAAAATGTAACTAATTTGACCAAGGTGCAAATTAGTTACATTTTAGTTATCTGTAAGGATGCTGAAGGATATCTTGCTAGTGCCGATATTAGATAAATCAGCAGTCGAGCAAATTTTTTTTTTTTGAAGTAAACCTTATTACGCACGCTTGTCTTGGGGAGCTAGCTGGTGAATGCGTGACGAGAGAGTTACGAAAAGTGAGATCGGCCGTGGCGAACGGAAGTTGAGAGGGAGATATAAGTTAGCGAAGAAAGAGAGAGTTACGTTTCGTATATTCCGTAGGGGCAAGAGAGAGAGAAATTACGTTTTTTTTTTTTATAAAAAATAGCGATACAATAATAGCTCCATAGGCGCACTTTCGGCCCGTCGCTATCTATTCTAGTGAATTAAACTGACCCGTCACAGTGGGGGTATGTAACGCGTCATACTCGGCTATGTAACGCTCGTTCGAGTAAAGTCGACAGGGAGAGAGTGAGAGATAAAGTTTTTTACTTACTGACTGACTTAGTGCGAGTTTTTTGGTCACACGTGTCAACTTTTACAAGCCGACCAAATTGAGAGAAAGTTTAATATTGTGAATTTACCAGACGCGTGTTAGATATTCAAATTAGCCGGGTTGCTCACTCAACTTACTTGCTCACATGAGCAAGTAAGTTACATAAATTTGATATGTAACACGCGTCTTATAAATTCACAACATGAGAGTTCTCTATTTGGTCATTTTGTTTACGTTAACATGATCGAACGCGAACAAAAAACTTGCACTAAGCACTCTGTTGTGAGGACTTGAACCACAGTATAAGTAATAGTACTAGGTACAGTATGGCCAGTCCCTGCCGCTCTCTCGTGTCGACCTCACCTTCTCTCTGAGACATATCAGAAACAGTTTGTATGGCGCCGCACACACACACACGCTCATTCTCGCTTTGCACAGACGTCATTGTTCATGTAGTAGTTACCGGCGCGACATTTGTATGGAGTGGCCAGGGTGTGCTTGAACAGACACCTTTTTTTATATTCGCTTATATGCTTACCAAAAACAAAAGAATATACAAACCTTGAATTCTTCTTTCCTCTGCTTATCGGCCGCTTCTAAATCAGCTGTTGTCTTTTTAATCAACCGTTTGAGATCCTCAATCTCGAAGGTATGAGGATTGCCGTGGTCCAAATGTTCGTTTGTTGGCACCTTTCCCATATGTGCGTCTAAGTTATTAGTCAATTCATATTGCTGTAAAAGTATACAGGTTTATAGTAAGGAAATGAAGGCAGGTGTCGGATCTTGTAATTAGTTTAACATTTTTTTTGTTCGAACACAACTTGTGCCAAAAATGAATAAAAAAAACCGGTCAAGTGCGGTTCCGTAGTCGTATAGACAATATTCTCTATGATTGGTGAAACTTAGAGTTTCTATTGTAAGTCACTCACCTGCACGTAGTGTACCCTGCTAATTGACAAACAAGGCCTTGGCGAAAAGAGATGTAAGTAGGGCATAGCGTATTTTGTAAGCTGCCAACGTTGATATGTCTACGGTAACCGCTTCACACCACGCGGACCGTATGCTTGTTTGCCACCCGACGTATTATTAAATTAAAAATAAAAGACTATGGGTGGACGGCAAAAATTGATACGTTACAGTACAAAGATGATTTTGCAGTACAGATAAAGGGACAGCCATCGCGAAACTATTAGGGTTCTTCGTTGATTACGGAACCTTTTTTATACTAATTATGGCAGACAAGCTTACGGACCGCCAGATATGAAGCGGTTACTGTAGCCATATTAACGATTGCCACATAAAATATCGCTCGCGTGTTGCCGTAACCGCTGCCAACGCAGCAACTTCTTCCTTTCTGGTGACCTCATTCACTCGCAGGAACTCAACAATCCTCAAGAGAAATGTTATTTGACTGCGATCTACTGTGAGGTGGCGGTACTTCCCCAGTCGGGAAACTTACAAACGTGCTTCCTACCTCTTTTTTCATAGCCTTTTTGGCTAGTCGGCAGGGTGCACCACGTGCAGGTGACGTTGGGTCTCTAAAGAGTTTTGATTTTCCGCTGGTTATAGGCTACGCGACGTAATATTACATTGAATGTGGCTTTCTCTAGAGGACATATCATGAACTAAACAAAAAAATAGTTGTTGCACATATAATTTACCTTTGTGGCCAAATGACGCAGTCTCTCGAGCTCACGTCGTTTGATCTCGTCCAGTTTGGTCCGCACATTATGATTCACGAAGTCCAATTGGTCAGCGATCTTCCCTGACTGTGAAATAGTTTTATGTTATACTAATGATCCGAGATTTTCTTCCGCGAACACTCAAGTCGTGAAATGAAATTCCTGCCAGGTTTTCCCGGGAACCTGCAGAATAGGGTTCTTCAAGAAAGGCGTGAAGGAGTTTTTACAGGGTCAGCAACACTGTTTTTTTTTTAATCACTAACTTGGCAAACAAGCATACGGTCGGCTTGATGGAAAGCAGTCACTGTAGCCTTTGGACGCCTCCAACAGGGGCAACACATGCTCGTTGCCGACCCTGTAAAAACCTCTTCACGCTCTTTTTTAAGAACCCTATGGTGTAGTCTCCTGGGAAAATCTGAACAGACAGCACATTCCTCACGTTGATAGTACGTAGAAGAAAACTTCTTTGGAACCGCACAGTACGAGACTTCGGTTGTATTGATTTTCTTGTAATGCTGGCATCTATAGGCAGCGATAATAGTTTACTATCAGTAAGGTCGTATGCTTGTGTTTCACCTTGATGGTATATCAAAGACATGTTACATTTAAAACAGACATAAAATCTTTATAAATAAAAATGAATTGCCGCAATTGTATGCACCGAGCAACTGCACCAAATTGGATAATTCTTTTTTTCTTTTTTTGTGTTGGTTGTTGCCAGGACAATGTTTGTTTTAAAGATATTTTTTTTAAAACTCGAGCACAATTTTTTTTATCTCATGTACTAAGTTCGCCGGGTTAGCTAGTACGTTATAGATGGAACGTTACAATCTATATTACGACTCATTCGCAGAACTGAGCCCGATGTGATTATGAAACAAAAACGTGTTAAGCTAGCTATACAAGAGCAGATAAAAATATAACTTACTTTAAGTAAATTACACCTATACCTTATTCTGGCAACCCATTAATTCAAAATGAGTGTAGCCCAGCATTTGAAGGACTATTCTACCAACAATAAGTAACAGGTAGTACAAACCCGAACGTCTTCAACATCAGCCTTTTCCAGCCTCTCTCTGAAGTCAGGATCACTCTCCAATGCTTGCACGACCTCCTTCAAGTATCTATGGTACTCCATGTATTCATCCTGAAATAAATATACAAAGTTAAACATTATACTTACTAATTACTATTTGTACATTACAGCTGTCTTTCCAATAGCAAAAAGAAAATTGTACAATTCGGGTAGGTACAGATGGAATTTAAGGAAACCCCACATCTGCATATGCACTATCTTTGACGAGCTCGGCGGTCGAATGGTTAGCAATGGCCACTTTGACTCCGAGGTCGCGGGTTCGATCCCCGCACATGACAAACATTTGTGTGCATGAACATATCTGTTTGTCTTGGTCTGGGTATTATATATACATAGAAACGTATTATAAGTATGAATTTACAAAAAATATATATTTAAGTACATTTATCAGTTGTCTAGTGCCCATAGTACAAGCTTTACGCTTAATTTGGGACTAGATGACGCTGTATTGTCCAGAAATATTTATTTACATCATCTTCATCAGCCTGTATCTACCCACTGCAGAATATGGGGCTTTAGAAGGCGGAGGATCGTATTTGGTGAAAAGCATTGGGGAAGGTCTATATTTTACATGGTCACATACAAAATAATTATCTGAACAAATGTGATAAGACTGAAAAGTTCGTTTGTTTTTTTCTTTTCGTTTCGTTGTTCAATCCATAAGAAAAGAAAAGGCTAATATTATTAATCACACTGCGAGTGAAACCAGCGAACACAGTTAGTATCGAAATATTTGGGTTATAGAAACGGTTCTCAAACATGCCTTTTCGGTTCATAAATTCATTATGTCTATCTTATTTTTTGTGGTATTTATAAACTGAGGTGGGACAAACGAGAGTGAGTAGGAAAACCGTATAACAGCACATCAACGCTCGCATGGCATTGCATACATGAAGAATTGCTGACGCGCTCGCACCGCCGCTGCTAAAGCAGCATCTTCTCACGTTAGGCGATTTCATTCACTCACTCGCAGGAACACAACAATCCTCAAGGACATTGTTATTAGGCTGCGGTATTCGTTACTTGGCCTACGTCTTTCGCCAGAGCGTCATTTGCTTAACGATTGTGATTCACATAAACCCTGTTATTATTGATCTTCAATCATGCAGGGAAACACTAATCAATTGCCAAAACGCCTTTTGATCTCTTGAAAGAAAGGTCTAGTCTCAATGATATTGTTTTTTGGCTGTGGTATTCTTTACTTTACTTGGCCTACCTCTTTCGCCAGAGCGTCATTAGCGTAACGATTTTGAATCACTTAAACCCTATTATTATTGATCTTCAATCAGGAAGGGAAATATTAATCAATTGTCAAACAGTTTGGTCTCTTAAAAGAAAAGCCGATGTCACGTGCATCTGTCATTCTTCAAGGATATTGTTTGTATTCGTTACTTGGCCTACCTCTTACGCCAGAGTCTCATTTGCGTAACGATTGTGAGTTACTTAAACCCTATTATTATTGATCTTCAATCATTAATCAATTGCCAAAAACACTTTTGATCTCCTGAAAGAAAGGCTGATGTCACGTGGATCGGTCATTCTTTCAATAGTTATGTAGATGTATGTAGATCGAGATAAGGCAGTAGCAGTCAATCACGTATAAGCAACACAAAATTCCAATCATTGTAAACTTCGCTTTGCTACAATTGCTATGCAATAACAACGAACTAATAATCACTACACTTTCGCAACAGATGATGTAAAAGAAAACCGCATTGCTCAATCGCTTTAGAAGGTTTGTAAAAAAATCTACGTGATAAGTTCACTCAATTTATGATAATAACTAATAATAGAGTTTGGTCAATGAATGCTCACAAGGGGAATGTGGATGGAAAAGTCGAAAGCAGAAACTTTGACTTAGGAACTTTAATTGAACCGAAGTCATTTCTCTGAGAGTTATGATCCTCTATTTCCTCATGTTTGATAACTTCATTCACGAGCAGGAACAGAACAAGCCTCAAAGATATTATCTACAGGTGGTTTTCCCAGTCGAACTACCATTTTTAAACTCCGATCGGAAGAGTGTGCTACTTACACCATGTGCAAATGAGGTTGGCTGGCTATAAATAAAGTTTACGTTACGTTTACTCGTAAGTTCGTAAACTTTATTTGTTTTCGTATCTTTGTGAACCTTGGATAGTGATATATCCAATTCGAAGATATAAACTACATTTTATATTATTCAGCTATAAATAATCTTTTTTCCAAAGCGTTCTAAATTTATAACATAATACGAAATATTGTAGAAGTATGCTATTTATTGTATTGTTTGAGGTCAACGTTTCTTCGTAGGATATTTTTAAACATGTTATACCCATGCTCTAGAATGTAAGCGTAAAGCGGAAAACTATAAATACAAAAAATTGGACAGGTTTGAACCTTAATGCTACAATTTAAGATAATCTTTTTCGATTTACGTATAAGGCAGACTATAGGTAAGCAATTATAAAATAACATAAAATTAAATGTCACGTATAATATCAACAGCCACGTACTGCGGTGTGCGACCTCGATTTTCATCCATTTCAAGGCAAAGATCGAACCAACTAGTAAAACCGGATAGTGGCCATTATCCATTCAAAGCGGGGCATTGCATGGCGGAGTTAAAATGCTAAAAATTAACTAGCTTCTGGATCAACGCCAAATTACAAAACATCTACCTATTTGTTTTTAGGGCCAGTAGAGGTGGTAAAATCGTTTTATGACTGGCACCGCCCACAAACCTGTCCCAAAATAGCTACCTATATGACGAGACCTGTTAATGACATCCATCGCATGATTCTGTCACAGAGTATACATAAATGTAATTCGAAGGGTAATATAAATCACTCAATACTAGACCCACACACGCCGGCAATACTTTTCACTATAATATTAACTACTAAGTGCTACCCGCAGTAACACCGCTGCCAGCAAAGATTTCAAAAACGGAAACATCTAGCGTACTAAAATCTACACACTCACATGGAGTGTGCTCAGTGAAGTTGTTTCACATGATGCCGGTAAGAAGTTCATCCTTAATTATTAGAATGAAAGTAGTCACATATTGTGCGCTTACTGAAAGAACTTCCCCGCGGACTGTACCGCGGTTTAGAAATGAACTATGCACTTGAATAGTAGCAGACTGCAGCATTATATTAAAATGGCACCATTTCAGTAATTACAAAGGTACATTATATGAAAGTCATAAATGTATAAACGCAAAAAATTACATCAACAAAAATACATATAAATAGCGATTATGATATGATTGCGACCCGCCCGGGTTACGCACGTATGCAGATAATATAAATAAATACATATAAACTTTCCTGAAGACCTTGTCTAGATGATAGTGAATAACCACAATAAAAATCCGTTGTTTATTGTTACACAGACTATAATATACATATTATATTGATATAGATACACACTTACCAAGTTATCTTTTACATCACTTTCTTCAGTGGACTTGTCTGGAGATACAGGAGGTGCATACGAGCCATGGAGCAAAACCAGGAGACATATGAAACTTGGTAACCAGCCCATTGTTATCTATAGAAAAAAAATAAACAGACATTATTAATGGACTCCTTAACAAGAAATGTGATTAGCACAAAAGTAAATGTGAGCTTTTACGGTTTAGAGCATGAAAACTTCTGATAAACGAAAAAGCAATCCTACCTAGGAAGGACAGGTGAATGTTTCCATTTTTCAAAATATTTATAATATTCTGGCAAGTTGGCCAAGACAACTATTTAAATAATAATAAACGAAAAAGCAGATTGTAAAGTAATGCAACTTTGTGCATGAAAACAATACCACACCCTATGACGGTAGTAAAAATTTACTACAAAGTATCTACTATACCTACGCATCTACTTGGTTACCGCAGTAACATTGTTCAAAGTAAATTTTCCTAAGTAACATAACATCGCAGGAACAAGGCGGCGATCAAGCAATGCTTATTAGTATGATATTTTCGCAGTAAAATCGTTCGCAGTTCAATTTTTCGAAGTAACGAAAAATCGCAGTAATAAGACGACGATTTATCAAGTCGTCGCAGTATAGAAATGTCGTTGAAAAGTTGTCGAAGTAACAAAATTCGATGATACGGCTTCCACACTCAAGTAGGAAACCCCTTAAAGACTATTATCATCATCATCATCATCAGGTCATTTTAGTCTCCACTACAGGAGCACGACCCGCTCTCATCCGTCCCAGACGGAATTGACGGAGACAGGAGGATTTGGCCTACACTCCCCACGCTGGCCAAACGGGTTGGGGAGGCCTGATCTTTGATAAAGTATTTCCCTTAGTCGCCTTGTACGGGAACAGACGGAGTGATTCTATTCTAGTCTGACGGAAACCACACGGCTTAAGACTTTTAAGACATTTTGTTATCGATGGGACTTCAAAGCTCAAACATACATAGAAACTAAATTTCCTCTTTTCTTTTTTTTTTTTTTATTAATTTCTTTTATAAAATGCCTACTTACTATAACATATGCAATTACCCGCCAAATTAGGACTTCAGATTTAATATATGGTTTTAAAGATTTTGAGACATACAAACTTTAGCCTACCTTAGTCTGTCTGTGTATGTGGGAAAAAAAATGTTACTTCATTTTTAGGGACGGGGGCCCACCACACATTCGCACCACTGTATCTCCTGTGTAGCCAGGATTAACAACGGCGACCGCCAAAAAAGGCAATGAACAATGAAGTCCATTGCAGTCCCAGGGGTAAAACTACGGCTGCCTTGGAACTCACAACGAATTTAATCAGAATTAGTAGGAGTAGGAAGCTTTTGGAATTTGACTTCCCCTCTTAGCAATGTGAGAGACAGCAATATGGCAAATAAGACATTAAAAGCCTAAAGAGATGGCTAGTCAAGTGAAGCTCAACTGCCGTGCACCACGGATTTTAAGTTTCTAACACTATTAGGGACCTAAAACATTGAGTTGTTACCTAACACATCGATTCCAATAATATGAATTGTAAAATCGTCTGAACGCTTGGTAATTCTCCCTTGTTGCTACCAAATCTGAATAGTATACTACCCCGGGTGCAACTTGCAATGAATTCAACATGTCATCCCGCGCCCGCTGCCAAAGATCACACTCCCAGAGAACATGGTGTGCTGTTTGATCGAATTCAGAATTAGCAGTAGAACATTCGCATAAGGGCGACGGCACTAATTTAAACGAAAATAGTTTAGCTTTAAAATTGCCATGTCCAGTTAAAAAATGCGCAACGGGGTCGTCGACTTCTAACCACTTTTTCTTTAATCTATCTCTTACCGATTGAAAGAACAGATACAAGTGGCGTCCTTTGGTAGAAGTTTCCCACCTTTCCTGCCATTCAGACAGCAATGTTTCAAATACTTCATTAATAGGTTTGAACAGTCTAACTATTTTTTCACGATCACGCGTTTTCAAGAAATCAGGGACCATATTATATGTTACTTCATTTATTTATGTTACATATATTATTATATTGTATACACGAAATTTTTATATATAAAGAAATATATAAAAATTTCGTGTCACGTTATTTGTCCGCGATGGAATCCTAAACTACTGAATCGATTTTATTAAAATTTTGCACAGTGTGTGCAGATTGATCCAACTTGATAGATAGGATAGTTTATAACTCATCGAAAAAATTTACGTAAATATATTTAAAGGCGATACGAAGTTCGCCGGGCCAGTTAGTTTATAATATGGTATAGTATAAGGTTTTCCCCGATTTTCACTTTTTCCCCAGACAACTTATTCACATGGCCAAATAAAAAAAAATATTAATAACTACATGGGCGAAGCCACAGGTAACATCTAGTATGGACTATAGCATTCTCTACCTTACTTACCTATCTACTGGATTTAAACATTAAAACCTGGTAGCAGCATTGCTCATGACTATATAAACAGTTCACCTTGCTAACAAAAGTCAGAACAGAAGATAATAAAGAGTGATTTCTTGAATCCTAAATGCTGCGCAGGCAGTGGGAGGCTCGTGTATGTTCTTTCCTGTTGTGAGCGTTAATATAGCTACGGTTACCGCTTCATATCACGTGGATCATATGCGTGTCTGCCATCCAACATAGTATAAAAACATCGGACGCGCAGCATGCGCCACCATAGCGAAATTTATTAATTTTTTTTTTTCGATATTCCGAATTGATATCCGAAAACCAAAGTCACTTTACATTACTACTTTTTGATGCTCTACCTACACGAATCCGAAATCAGAATTTCGAAATTTTGAGTTTCGTGCAACGGACGGACAGACAGAACGACTTTTTTTCGGAAAACCAAGGTCACTTTACAATACTACTTTTTGATGTTCTACACGAATCCGAAGTCAGAATTTCTAAATTTTGAGTTTCATGGCAACGGACAGACAGAACGACCGGACGATTTCATAAGCTCAATGAATTTCGCTGAAAACAAAGGAGTGGCATAAAACTTCTAATATATGCATAGACATGCATGCAATGTTTAATTTCCATTACGTAAGTATGGAGCGCAGGTTTAGAGAGTTCCATACATTAAAACCTAATAGAACTGAAATGTGCAAATATGTACATGTCTACATATACATACACTAGCTGTGTGCTTCCACTTAAATCCTTAATGTGGCATTCATATATTTTTTGGACAAATGTATTGACATTGATAGATTACATGATAACAATACTAATTATCTATGAACAACAGTTATGATAATAAAACAGTATGTCATAGTTAAGCTATTCTAACAAAAAGATTATGAAGTTGATACTACATGTTTGAATACATAAAATTAATATTGTAGGAAAACCCAGCAATTAATGAATCATACAATATGTACATTGTCCTCCATCTATGAGGTTGAGTGATGTGTCATTTGAAAGCTTAATGAAGCGATAATGAAAATATTTAACATACTAATACTTTTCTTTTATTAAGAATTTGTATCTGTTTTACTTTACATAATGGGATTTAGTGCACTAAAGCTTCAAGTGGGTCGACGTGCCACCAGTGC
Source organism: Hypsopygia costalis (assembly GCA_937001555.2). Lineage (NCBI taxonomy): Eukaryota > Metazoa > Arthropoda > Insecta > Lepidoptera > Pyralidae > Hypsopygia > Hypsopygia costalis. The sequence goes on from OW443326.2 coordinate 20,394,294, forward strand.
TGTAGAGCTGGACCTATTTCAAGATACATAATTGGACCTAACATATTTATTAACTATCACATGACAGCACCATAGTAATTTTAGCGACATTTTAACAAGATGGTTCAACACCATGGTCATACATAGCAGTCATCTTCAAAGACAGTGATAGTTATAGTAATAAAGAGACATTGATAATGATAGTAATAAGTAAAACAGTAATATACTATATTAACATAGATATTATTAGTAGAGGTAAGTGTCTGTTAGTATTATATGTAATAGAATACTTCAATATAGTGTAAGCGAGATGAAGTTGTTGGCAACATTTCAGGGAAAAGGCAAGTTTACTGTACTTGAGGGTACTTAGAGATATTCAGTTTGGATTGTCAGGTGAGCAAAAACATATGCTGTCTCCCATATTTATAAAGTCCCAGCTAGTATATAATATTAAATAATAACATAAATTCATCTTTATTACTTTATGGCGGTGTATAAACCATGCAACACAAAAGTAAAAATCTGTTATGTAGGTATACAGTCACGCAAACCAGCTCAAAAATGTGTTGGTCAATGTGTACATCATGTAGTTCCAGTATATGACATATCTCTAACCGCAGTGTGGTGACTAAACATGCAACTCCATCTTTACGTCTAACTACTTGGTCACATAGTATAATATTGTATCCCGGTGGAACGATTTCGGCATCAGGGATACTCATGGCATCCTTGTTCCATCATCCTTTAATTGCGCATAAATCATAGACCGAGGAAGAAATACTGATATTAAAAACATCCCACTATATTCGAGTTCCCTTACATTTTTATAGTAAATCTCTATTATGTTACTCTAATTATCGTCTGAATGGTGGACTGATTAGCAAAACCAAAATTCTACATTCAACATTCACAATATTTAATTATTTCTATGACAATTTTCTGGTCTACATAGCATGTCATATAAGAAGGACAACTAGACACTAACTGACATTTTTACCACCTAAAACTCCTGCTATTATTGAAAGTATTCAGTCAGAGGACCACATAAGGGGCAGTTTCTGACAATTTCATTGTACCTATATAAATTAAAATAATATCTTGATAGATCAGTTAAATATGTAGAGAATCTTACATTAACTTGAGGCCTACGATTGAGGCATACATACTGCACTGACATATATCTACTCTACTCGTAATTTGTAAAAAAAAACTCTAATGTCTCTCAATTCAAATACCCGGAATTAATACGTAGTAAAATCAATAGCAGGTGTCATTTTATAGAAAATGGGAGTGAGATATATAACAGTAATAATTGTTGGGTACACGGTTTCATGATTCCTGATGGTTAAGTTTAAAGACCCTTAGAATTTGCAAATTATGGGCTACTTACGGTTTTTGGTCACTGAATTTTCAGATTATTTTTTTGCATAAAACAATAAATTGGAATAATTTCACCACATTTAGTAGCTCACTGTCGTATTACTATAGGTATCAGAGTCAAGACTTCAACCCTCAACCAAAATATTCTACTCTATGACGGATGACTGACTTGAAATGAATGAAACAATGAATTTGTATGAATTTGTTGATGACAATTTGACATCTTGACGTGTCCCAATCCCAATCAATCGAGTCAGTCATAAATTCTGTAGGGTTGTTAAAAAAATATCGATGTGTCACTTTGTCGATAGTTTCAAGCGATATTTATTATTGCGCTATTAACACGATATTTATTATAATACGGATATTTTAAATCGAAACATCAATAATGAATCGATTTTGACATGATTGAGATGTATATTTTATATCGATATAGTGATATCAAACATGTCAAAATCGATATTTTTTCGCTACTTAACTCATCATTATACATTTTCTAAATATTTCGGTAAAATTTATTTTTGTATCAATTTATGTCCATGATAATTTATGTAATGTAATGCAATGATCCCTTGTTGATCGAAATAAATGACATTTATTATTAATAACTGATGTATCAATATAATTCATGAAGTACAAATAGGTACATATTTCAGTGCGTGGTTGCTTTTTGTGACATACGCTGGGGAAGACACGCGCGTCAAGAGCAAACCGTTTGCCGCGTCAGCATCACGAAGAGATGGCTTTCTTTAGGCTGCGTGAATCGAATTGCATTATTTTGGGCAAAGCTTAAAAATATGAAGCTTTTTTAACATTGTGATGCTATACTTTACCGATATTTTTGCCACTTCTGTCCTCTACTAAAATCAAGACATTTCAATAGAGTTTTTAAATTCTAATCAAGCTACTCTGGATACAACATTTTTTTAACCCAATTTTGACATAGATTTTTTTAACTCCGACCACAGTATAAGTAATATGCTATGTAGACCACAATTTATATAAAGCAAACCCCGGCCACTCCATACAAAAATGGCGCTTTTGCATGTAGTAACCAAATGACGTCTGTACACGTGCCTATGGGTGAGTGACGTTCTCTAGGGCTGACATTATTCAATTATTAGTCGGACATGTAAGGGGGTGTAAGTGGTTCATCAACATCTTTGAACCAAAGTCAATCTCACCTGCACGGGGTACACCCTGCTGACTGACAGACGAGGCTCTGACGAGAAGAGAGGTAGGACATAGCGTTCTCTAGGGCTGACATTATTCAATTATTAGTCGGACATGTAAGGGGGTGTAAGTGGTTCATCAACATCTTTGAACCAAAGTCAATCTCACCTGCATGGGGTACACCCTGCGGACTGACAGACGAGGCTCTGACGAAAAGAGAGGTAGGACATAGCGTATTTTTCACAGAATACCGCAGTCAATATCAATTTCCTTGAGGGTTGTTGTGTTCCTGCGAGTAAGTGAGGTCACCAGAGAGGATGGAGTTGCTGCGTTGGCAGTGGGGATGGCAGCGCGCGAGCGATATTTATTGTTGCGAGCGTTAATATGGTTACCGTAACCGTTTCATATCAGGTGGGCGTAGTGAAGAAAAAAAATACGTGTGACACTCGGGGACTGCCGCGGTAAAGCTATTGCATAGCATTTTTTATCAACTAATGCACGTTTGCTCGTTCATCCATCCATCCATCCATATCCATTCATCTATCCATCCATCCATCAATATCCATTCATCTATCCATCCATCCATATCCATTCATCTATCCATCCATCCATCCATACATCCATCCATCTATCCATCCATCCACCCATCCATCCATCCACCCATCCATCCATCCACCCACCCATCCATCCATCCATCCACCATCCATCCATCCACCCATCCACCCATCCACCCATCCACCCATCCAGCCATCCATCCATCCATCCATCCATCCAGCCATCCATCCATCCATCCGTCCATCCACCCACCCATCCATCCACCATCCATCCACCTATCCACCTATCCATCCATCCAGCCATCCATCCATCCATCCATCAATCCATCCATCCATCCATGCATCCATTCATCAATCCATCCATCCATCTATCAATCCGTCCGTCCGTCCGTCCGTCCATCCATCCATCCAAATTGTTTTTTTTTACTTTCCATGTGTTGAGACATCCATCCACTGCACAAGGAACTCTCATCTTTTACATACTCGCATATTACTTTAAACTGAATGGAGAATAAAATACAAGCGACGTCAATTCGCACGTTGTGGCATTGCGTGCGAACGGTTCCAAATCGGTCTCATAGGGGAGGTGAGGTCGACTAGTGAGAGCGGCAGAGAGTGTCCATACTGTACGTTAGTACTATTACTTATACTGTGGTAATAGCACTAACGTACAGTATGGACACTCTCTGCCGCTCTCATTAAAGTATCTATATATAGCTATGCAATAGCTTTACCGCGGCAGTCCCCGAGTGCCACACGTTTTTTTTTCTTCACTACGCGCCCACCTGATGTGAAGCGGTTACCGTAACCATATTAACGCTCGCAACATTAAATATCGCTCGCGCGCTGCCATCCCCGCTGCCAACGCAGCAACTCCATCCTCTCTGGTGACCTCACTCACTCGCAGGAACACAAGAACCCTCAAGGAAATTGTTATTTGACTGCGGTATTCTGTGAGGTGGTGGTACTTCGTCAGTCGGGCTGCTTAAAAAATACGCTATGTCCTACCTCTATTTTCGTCAGAGCCTCATCTGTCAGTCAGCAGGGTGTACCCCGTGCAGGTAAGATTGACTTTGGTTCAAAGATGTTGATGAATCACTTACACCCCCGTACATGTCCGACTAATAATTGTATAATGTCAGCCCTAGAGAACGTCACTCAAACATAGGCACGTCGGCACGTGACGTCATTTGGTTAATACATGCAAAAGCGCCATTTTTGTATGGAGTGGCCGGGGTTTGCTCCGACTTCAAATTCAATCCATGGATTAAGGAAATGAAGGACATGTATATTCAACCGCTGTGATATCAGCGTAGGGACTTAATCGTTGAAGTCCTTTGGAGATGTACACACACGACGACCGTTTGAGTCGGATTTTTCACGTCTAACGTCTAATATTTTCCCGTGTATCGTTGTACTCGACTTGACACTGTGGAGTGTCAAGTCGAGTACAACGATTAGTGTTGTATTGCTTAGAATCGCTTCGTAAATACGCCATTATTTCTCGTAAAAAGTAAAGGACAAAAAACGGTTATTGTGGGATATCGATAGACATATGCCATCGCCAACTTTTTTGTAGACCATTATAAGGTGAACCATACTGTACTACATTATTTTAATTTTAACATTACGTCGCCTGAGTGCTAGATTGTCCAACCGACCATTTTGACCAAAAAATAGTTTTGAATGCAGAATTATAAACGCTGAAACGTGGACTCTATTGAACTGACTTTTAAGGCTTATTTTTCCAAATAATGGTAGATATTTCTGTTTAAAATTTTATTGTACACTGGGAAAAAATATAAATTCCGTGCTTTATTATCCAACTTCCACGACTTATTCTAAGTCCCACGTTTTAATTCTTGTTCCGTGCTTATTTGCTCAACCTCCACCTAGGTAGCCAATCACAGTTGGTCATATGCGTGACGTAGGCGCACGCCATTTTGTTTTGCGACTTAGTCTGGCTTGGGTTCTGTTGGAAAGTAGTTCGTTTGCTAAATAAAAACACATTTTAAACAATAAAAAGATTAAATAGCAAGTCAAACCTCAGTTAATAATATTCTATTAATATGTCCCGAACATATTACAAGGGAACTAATACTCGGGAACCTGCCGACATTGAACGGTAAGTACTTTAATACCATATTTAATGATCTTATACAGGCTGTTTATATTTTGACTAAGTAACTCAGTAAGATCGAAATGAATTGATAAAGTTAGCAGATTGATAGATAGACACATATAAATCGTTTACTTATAGGGTTTTTGTTTGGGTTGGGTACTTGTATGTATGTAAGGCAAATGACAGAAACAAGACAGACAGCAATATGGCAGATATTTACGGTGCTGTAAGGTTGATAAATGATATAAAGCTAAAAATAAAAGAAAATGATAATCCAAGCACAGCAAGCACGTCTACAAAAACAGAAAAAGCTGAACAAGGGAAGAAAAAAACTGGACAGGAAAAGAAATATACAAAAAAAAGAGCAAATAATAAATCAGGAAACAAAAACGAAAAGGGCAGAACAAAGAGCAAGATTTTTTTTTAATTTTTTTTCACTACACGTGTCCCAACCATCTCTCTCTCTCACACACACTTACACACACAAACGTTTGCTTACATTGTACACACCAGTCATTCAAAACACCATAGCACACTTCAATACTACCACACAAAAGCACACTACACTCACGTACACAAACAAACATGCATTTGGTGATTTTTAATTTTTTTAATTTTATACCTACTTACTTTCTTAATAAAGTTTTAAATTTTATTGATATGAGACAATTTTTTTTAAGCATCCTGTACTTTGAAAGTGGTAGTTTGAACAAATAAGCAATGAACGGATAAATTTGCAATTTGTCCAAAGTGCAATGCATTTATGTTCAACGTCCACATTCGTAATTTCGTTTGTGCTATTTTGTTCAACCTCCATTTTCAAACTTAAAAATACACGAAACTTCTTCACCTTATAATTTTAACAGAATAGTTTTTAATTCCATAGATCCTTATAAACATATAATAATAAATAATTAGTCATCTTACGCACGCATTACCAAAATAAACATAAAAATGTTCCTGGTGAAAAATTTGGTCAATGGTCGGTTGGACAATCTAGCACTCAGGCGACGATTAGTAACCTCTAAAATGATCAGTGTTTTTCTATTATATTATACCTACATGCATTATTCATATAACCTTCCTCTTGAATTACTCTATCTACTAGAAAAAAGGGGAAGCGTCTTAGTATATATAATAGCATTATGTATCCTTAACAGGATTTTTTTTGTGCTTGTTTCGCTTATTCTACAAAAGTCAAAAAAGGCTTAGGGATTTTACGAATTGGGACATCCATATAGTCTATTTTAATCGGCCGTCGTGTGGCAATTTTGAGGCTGATTTTACGGTGATTATGGCAACACTGCCTCCTTGTGTCTTTTTTCTGTCAGTGACATGTTCGATCGACTTGTTTTATGTCATTATTTTTTAAAATTTAATACAATTCATTCAGATAAAAACCGCGGTCGACCGTCTTGCCTCTTCTAATATTCTCTTTCATGGTAATTACTGTATAATTCACGTTCCCCTATAAAAAACTAAATTATACTTCGAAAACACTTTTGTGACGGTTATTTTTGGGTTGGGTTGTGTTGTTTTGTATAAAATGGATTTTAAAATGCATGAGTATACACACGCAATCGTCGGAAAGGTGACGCCGGTGCTTCGCCTAACAGACAGGGCAGATTTAAACGACTCTCGGCGACAACACGACTGTTATCTGAGGCTCATCCGAGAGTTGAACGTGGAAGTTGTTGAGGTGGATATCGGAGGCGCGTTCCCAGAAAACGTCTTTCTTGAAGATGTTGCTGTCATATGTCATGGAATTGCACTTTTACCGAAGCCTGTTACAACTGCGGATGAGTTAAAAGTATGTTTACCATTGCTGTATTATTAGAAGTTACGCCTTTAAAGCAAATAACTGTTTTTACTGCATGTACTTACAGGTATTGTAGACAGTTAATTTTGCATTTATTTTTATGATTTACATTTACATTACATCTCCGATGTATATCACAATTTTTAACATATTATATGTAATCATAATTTTAGATCAAGACAGTAACAGTAACATTCAATCCTTCTTTGAGATCATGTTTTTTCTCTTCCCTTGTTTATGACACCAAGTGGTTGCCTTTAATATTAATTATTTTTTCTGCTTGTCATTGATAGAAGAGGACAGTCTTCTACATGGTGAGATAAAGAGAGCTTTGTGTTTTGTAAAGCTTTATTACACGGAATTATACTACACTATAATATTTTGTCGGTTTTGCTTGATGATATGTAGCAGCAGTGTGAGTAGTGTGACGCATAAGAAGGCTTCATTTTGTGTTTGAGCAGATTCTAGTGCTCGAGCTTATGTAAGAGTTTCATTGACAGTTAGGGTGCTATGTTGCATTCCGGCTATAAAGGCACCACAAATAGTGTCGTTCGCATTTTTCTCGGCCGTGACCGCAGTAAATGAGCAATCCTTTGCTAGTAGTTTGAATGCTTGCATGTACTGGTCAACGGACTCATCCGATTGCTGCATATGCATTTGAAGAATATGCCAAGCATAGATTTTACTCTTCGCTTTCACATAGATATTTTCTAGAGTTACTATTGATGCAGAGTATGTAGTACTGGTACTAATATATTTATAAACTTCCGGAGATACCAGATTAGTGAGCAGCTTTAGTTTAGTAGCATCTGTATGTTCTCTGGCGTCATCTTCTGTACTTTCCTTTCATTCTTGCAAAAAATTCTCGAAAGTATTCTTCTAATGGAGCCATTAGTGCACCCACTCAATCACATACTTCTATGTGATTGAGTGGGTGCACTAATTTCAACATTGAATCATTCGGGTTTGAGGTATCAATTATCATTCTATACTCCTCTTTTACAACTTCGTGTAATAAATTGAGATAAAGAGAGCTTCGTATTTTGTAAAGCGTTATTACACGGAATTATAGTACACTATTATATTATAAAGACATGAGATCATGTGTGGTAATAGAAGCTCCTTATTCTATTACCACACACATAATGGTCTTATAAAACAGTTCTCTTAAAAACCCCCTTAGGGCACTACAATTATTTATTCATTAAATTAGAGCAATATTGATATAAAATCATAATTATTACATAAATTAATTACAGTTTATAATAACAACAATAATGTGCAGGAATCAAAAACATGATAATAATTTATAATATGTCAATTCCTCATAAATGATAACATGATCAGAATTTATAATAGGTATGTCAAATAGCTCGTAGAAACCCTGGAGCTCTATTGACTAAGCTGCAGATGTTTGTAATTTATAAAAAATAAGACTTAGGTTTGACCATTTTTGAAATCAAAATATTCAATGTGAATAGGCTTCAGATGAATAGGCAGTAGCGCCCCTTAATTCCGATCATGGAATATGGCATGGTGTGTTATCCCTAGACATGGTTATCGATGGACATAACAAGTAGACTTGATACTGCGACTAAACTACGATTTAAATGGAAACATGTTCCAAATGTGTATTAGAAGATTTTTTTTATTTTTTTTTATTTCATGTAATATTAAATGTCTGAATAAGGCTTTTATTATTATTATTATTTATTATATGTTATCCCTAGTACAGTTAGGCCACATGATTGACACTAGATTATTTTATTACCTGTATTTTGTATGGAAAATATCTAAGTTTTACAACGCAGCTTGTAATGATCATGGCAATATGTGTGAGAAAACCTTGTTTTATTGCACCATGATTCAGATTCTTTCCTATGAATTAGATGACTTCTTATATTCATTAATTTTATCAACCTTTATCTATACACTACTGTGTATAGGCCTTCCCCATTGCTCTCCACCGAATACGATCCTCTGATCCTCCGTTTTAGCATTCAGCTGCTTTTTTGAGGTCATCGAACCATCTAGAAGGAGGGCTTCCAACTCTTCGTCGTCTGGCGCGCGGCCTACTCTATAATATGTTTCTATCCCATATGTTATCACTGCCACGGCCCATTGCCACTTCACGATGTTGTTTCGTTGGCGACTCGGAGTCGGTACGCGGTTGGCTTGGAGTAAGCAGGAGTCCGCTCACCTGCAGTGCACCAGTTGCGACTCAAGTTGTATGGTAGGCCACTACCAACCATGCTAAATACCTTCATTTTGACATTATGAAATATTGACATTATACGAGGCACGATATAATGCTCTAAATTGAATAACAAATTAAGAGATGTGTTGGAGCGGTGCTCGTACAGTGTGCTATGACCTTAAGACATACAAAATGAACTATATGGATTCCTACAGTTTCAAGAGACGAACTTCTTAGCTTCCATGGATTCACCGTGCGGGTGCCGGGTCCATCGTGTGGCAGAGAGAGAAACCCAAGCAGATCCCGAGACTTGTGACACGGGTGTAGGTTTAAGGGGCCCCTTTCCGACGTACATCAACACTCACCTTCACTACTTGTGTTTCTCTCCCTGCCCTGCCAAATCTGGTATGAACCTGCTAATGCAGCTTTAGATACTCGTTCTAGTATAGAACTTACTGCACTTCTGGACAAGCCAAGGTCTTTCAGCAGGTTATAGAGAGATTTTGCTGGTATACCTCTCGCTCCTACTTCTACAGCGTATAGATTAACTACATAGCCGCTTTTTGTTAATTCGTTTAGGAGGTCATAATATTTGTTTTGTTTTATCGCGTGGTCTTTGGGTATGTTAGTTTCCCACGGTACGGTAAGCTCTACAAGTACTATACGTTTTGTAGCTCTGGAGAAAAGGAAAATGTCCGGTCTGGATGTCGAAACAACCACATCTTCTGGGATTTTATAGTGCTTTTCATACGTGTCCATTAAAATAGTCCAGTCAGGTGCTGCACTGAGGATTGAGTAAGGCTTGTTCTTGGAGTTTGAAGTTGAGCCTCCTTTTATAAAGTTAATTTGTCTTTTGTTTGTCGTTAATCCTTTTTGGGCTCTAGCTATTGAAAGGCTTATGGCTTCACGTATGATTTGAAGTACTCTGTCATGGCGATGTGAGTAATGACCCCTATCAAGGAGCACCTTGCATCCCACCAATAGGTGCCTTGCTGTACATATCGCCTCTCCACAGGTATAGCAACATTTTTCAGAGGCTTTTCCCCACCTAACTAAGTTACTCTGGTCAGGGAGGGTCATTTGAAAGGCATTAAGATAGAATTTTAATAAGGCAGGAGACCAGTCATACAGTAAGGTGCGCCACTTCAGAGCTAACGGGATGCAAAACTCGCCTATGGTTAACCACTCACTTTGCATTTCTAAATTCATAGCGTGCACTTTGTAACTGTCATTTTCGTCTTGTTGTAGAAAGGTTTTTACTATGTCTCGGTCTTCCCTTTTCTTTCTCGCGCCCAACCCAGCTCTATTTGCCTGTGCACCTACCATAAATTGTTTGTGGAATTGAAGTCTAGATTCTAGGTCTGTGGCATTTTTGTCTTTTGGGAGAGATTTAACTAATTCGTCTTGCGACTTTTGCAAAACATGCGTTTTTGTAACTCTCAGGTGTTTATAGAGTTCAGAAGGTTTCTTTAATTTCAGCCCAAAACTATTGTGATCCCTAAATAGAGTCGAGGGATCAGCCGGATGTGCCAGTCCGAACCATGACTTTAATATCTTTATGACATTAGCATCTAACTTTGCCAAGAGGGTTTTACCGAAGTCATATACTAGGAAAGGCCAAGTGAGACGTGATGTGAGATAGTTGTCGTATATCCATGCTTTTTTAATATTACTGATAGGCTGTTGGTCTACCTTATTGAGGTCGTCAATGAAATTACTTACTGTATACCTACGTATATTGTAGTCTTTCTTTGCTCACTTGCATGTATTCATGAAAGGAAAAGAGCGTGAGCACTCACGAAGGCTACAACTTTTCAATAATTGTTTCTTGATAAGCGCCGGTACGAAGAAATTCGACGGAGAACTAAAGTTGTCGACATTGCCTTCAGACTTTGCAAGCTGAAATGGCAATGGGCGGGTCACTGCCGAGTAAATGATGGCAGATGGGGGATGAAGGTATTAGAGTGGAGGCCGCGCATAGGACGACGAATCGTTGGATCTTTCTAGATGGTTCGATGACCTTAAGAAAACGACTGGAAGCAGCTGGATGAGGATGGCGGAGAATCGTATTTGGTGGAAACCATCGGGGAAGGCTTATATCCAGCAGTGGATAGATACGGGCTGATGATGATGATGATTAGCGCTAACGTCTTACTTTGACGGTAAGTGGCGCGGGACTGAGTCTATGTCGGGCAATTACCATGCTTTCTTCTTGCCACAATGGATCCCGGTAGAACGCATCTATAGCTAAAAACATCTTAGCTTTGCTCTGACATTATTACTCGTATTCATAAGACTGCTTATTTTTGCGCGAGGGTTTAATTAAATTGACCTAATTTGATGCTGAGCGAATTAACACCTTGATGTTGAACCGTCAATTAACAAAATTAGATCATAGGGCTGTGAAAATGCTAGGCCCCTAATATATTAGGTTCTTTTCTAATTCTCCTAGGAATAATCATTTACACACCTAATATCATTATAAATTAAGTACCAACCTAATGCTATCTACGAGTATATGTTATTTTTGTGTAAATCTCTTTTAGATTTTTGCAACAAGCGAATTTTTATATTCATGTGCTAAAAATCGTGATACATATTTTACTAGTTGAGCATATCTTTCTTTCAGTATATGTCTTATAAATTGTCTCCTTTCACAAGGCAGCAGAACGTAAGAGTCCGAGGTTATGTGTCTTAAGCGCTTATTACATCATCCACCCAACCCCGACTCAATTTGGCATTAAATTGAATAGTGTATTGGCATATAATGTGTTGGACGTAATTATTAAATTTCATGCCAATTCCAAGTTGAGTCGAGTTGACGAGAACGTCACGGTAGTCATAATGTAAAGCACTTTAGAAGTATGCGTATTTAGGAGGTTGGAATATTATTTAAACCCTTTCAACTAAGAGTGACCTGGGGCCCTACCGTCGAAGTAGAAGCCCATTACCATCGAATATTTTGTTTGCGGAAATCAACCTTCGGCTTAGATTACCTAGTGTTAAATGTGTTTTGAGTGTGTTTAGTAACTAGTGTTTAGCCGATAGAAACCTTAGAGCTTTACCAACTAAGCTGAAGAAGTTTGTCATTAACTTTAACGTAAGATCTATTTTTGGAATCCAAATATTCGATCAGAGTTGGTTTCCGCTTTGGCGGCAGCGCCCATGGATCGGTTTCAGCTTAGCCGTACTCCGAAATGACATGTCATGTCTAACAAATTATGCATCGTCAATGTTCTATGATATCATATTTATGCGTAGATATTGTATCTTTAACAAAAAATATATAATGTATATTTTACATAGTAAATTTTGATACATTCATTGTAATAATTCGTCTTCTTCAACTCTTAATCATCCCTCTGCTGGGCCTCACCTCAATCGAAGAGGTTTAGAGCATACTCCACCACGCTGCTCAACTGCGGGTTGGCGGTGATTGTAATAAGTGTGCATATATAACTATAATATGTATTACATACATTTATTTAACTCTCGAATGCAACATAATATACGTTTTACCAGTTTATAATATGTATATATCTGTGTTTGTAATGTCTTGTATAGGATGTAATGTTTGTTGTAGATAAAAGCAATAAAGGATATCCTACAAAAGGATCTGGGACAGACAGTAATTGAGATTACGGATCCTGATGCGAAGATCGTTGGCTCAGATGTTCTATTCACTGGTAAGGTTTCAATTATGTTTTTGAGATACATAATGACTTGAAATCTCTTTAGCTGTAGTATGTACACTACTTCAGAATAAATTTCTGAGCTTTATCATACATTTCTAAACATGTAGAATATCATCATCATCATCAGGTCATTTTAGTCTCCACTACAGGAGCACGACCCTCTCTCGTCCGTCCCAGACAGGAGAAGGATTTGGCCTACACTCCCCACGCTGGCCAGACGGGTTGGGGAGGCTTGATCGTTGTTTTATAATGTATTTCACTTAGTCGCCTTGTACGACATCCACGGGAAGAGACGGAGTGATCCTATTCTAGTCTGCCGGAAACCACATGGCCAATGTAGAATATGTGATTGTGCAAATGTATATGAAAACATATAGCTATGGCGTATGTTCTCTCTGCGATCAACCTCGGTCGTCACTCACTCAATTGCTACGTAGCTCGCACTATTGGAACTAAATGCTGTTATCTAATAAATATAATAATAATAAAAAATAGATTATAACGTTATTTCTTCTTATAATGTATTTGTTATTCTCAGGAGATGGTATGAAAGAAAAAAATAAGAAAGTTGCGCGGAATATTAGAAAATTTTAGAAAACTGAACGATCGTGACTTTTCTAATGTAACTTTATATCGTTTAACAGAACAGAACTGTCAGGCATTTGACAGATTGTGAGAAACCAATTCGAATCCAATATTCAATGTTAAGGGGGGTTAGGCGGTCAGCGAAAATTCAGATTCCGTGCCTGAGGTACGGGGGGACACCCCGCGGCGGCGGCGGTCCGCGGGGGCGCGCGGAGGCAGTGCACCTGCACTTATGCGAGCGTGATAAATAATAAATGACAACAAATAATAAGTAGGTACTTATTGTAAGTACAAAAGATTTTATTTCACTATCGTTTTATATGCAAAAAGTAAAACATAGTCTACCTACCTACTCGTAATAATTGTTGGTACCTAATTATACAATTAGTATGAAAAAAAGAAGAAAATAGGGTAAACAATCTCTAAAACGGAACGGACAAACGGAACCATTCACACACATGAAAGCATCGTTAGTAGTAAATTATTCCAAGTTAGTCAAAAAATGTAGGGTAAATGACCCAATAATCGGACTCGTCTGCAGTTTCCTATGGTCCTGTTTTTAAGCATTATAAATTGTTTATGAAGCAGCAGTAGAACTTTTTCTGCAAACAACGTTTTTTTGACGAATGACGCCAAAGTTATAACCACTTTAAAAATCACCTATTGTAGTCATTGACCTAGATATAGACTATATAAGATATAGACTCGCTATTTCATATCAACAATATGTTCAAATAGTTATTGAGAACTAATAGTTTGCTGCAACGCTTAATCATTCGATGTCTACTTTATATTTATATAGGTCGAAATGTTCTACTCCGCTCCGCGCGCTCCGTGTGCACGTCCGTGCGCGCCGAATGTCAAAGGCAGACTATTTGACAGATAAGCGAGGTGCACCTGGTCAGGTGCAGTAAAATACTGGAGAAACCTGGTACCTGGTCAAATAAAATACTTGAGAAAGTCTAAGATTTTAAAAATTCAATCGATGAGTAGTTGTTGGCAGTAGAGATCCGAATCTATGGTTATACGGTACAACTAAAGAGATCTTTCTTCAATTTTATACATACAAAATACGAAAAGACTTTTTCTCCAACCTGTTATGTAAAGTCGGCTATACATGTTGGCCAAGCGGAGGCCAGCGCGAGCGTCGGCAAATGGGTACAAGGCAAGTGCTACTGTCCACACGTTGGACAAGTGCGACAAGCGCCAATGCAAGCGGCCAATGTAGACGAGTGGAGTAGATGTGCCCACACGTTGGTCACTGTCAGTGTTCATTGTGCACTGAAACACTACGGACGTCGATATTGAAGTTGCTGCAGCTTCGGCTATTTAGTTAATGAGGGTATATAACTATTATTCGGGGTGTAAATGGTTTATAAACATCTTTAAACAGTATAAAATATAATGCAGTGAAAAACAGTATAATACTGTTTTTAACAGTATAGTTGGCAAACCTACAGATGAGCGCCTTTAATTTGTACACAAAAACCGACAGCGATCCGAAGTGAGGCAAGCGATCTCCACTCGGCCAACTAGGCGAGCGAAACCGAGTGATGACAAGGCAAAGCAAATAGGCCGTCTACATGTTGGCGCTTGCCATCACTCGGCAAGGCTCGGCCAATGTGTATACGGGACTTTAGACAATGATTATAATATTCACCGTTATTTTTAGGGTTCCGTACTTAGAGGGTAAAAAGGAATCCTATTACTAAGGCTCCGCTGTCCGACCGTCCGTCCGTCTGTCACCAGGCTATATCTCGTAAACCGTGATAGCTAGACAGTTAAAATTTTCACAGATGATGTATTTCTGTTGCTTGTTTTTGCTTGCAATTGATAACGGCAATAGATAGACACTTGAAATACTCACATAATATTTAGTTATGTATTCACTTTAAATTCAACGGATTCTGGTATACTAGCATTAAAATACTCTGTTGATTACTATAGAAGCCGTGCTACTACAGTTTATACGTGTTTCCTCGACCTGAGCCGGGCGTTTGATTTAGTGAATTATGCGATTCTCTGGAACAAACTGCTCGACTCGGGAGTATCAGACGTGGTGGTAGATCTGTTGAGATACTGGTACGGAAATCAAACAAATTATGTGAAGTGGGGCGACGCGACATCTAGCGAATACAGGTTAGATTGCGGCGTACGCCAAGGAGGGTTAACGTCTCCGGTTCTCTTTAATGTGTACATCAACGGGTTGATTGAGGAGCTGAGGAGCACGGGGATAGGTTGTCACGTGGGTGGGGTTTGTGTAAATAACCTCAGTTACGCCGACGACATGGTGCTCCTTAGCCCCTCAATCAAAGGTTTGAGAACGTTACTTTCAGTCTGCTAATGTACATGGGCTGAAGTATAATGCGAATAAAACAGAATTATTGGTTTTTAGGTCAGGTAGGGGGCCGGAGAACGTACCCGAGGTAAGAATAAATGGTTCAGTAGTTCGGGTTGTGCAGCGGTTCAAGTATTTAGGCCACATTCTTACTTCCGATTTTCGGGATGACCAGGATATTGAGAGAGAGAGACGGGCACTCTCGGTTCGATGCAACATGTTGGCGCGCAGATTTGGTAAGTGTGGTGACGCAGTCAAGTTGACATTATTCAATGCCTATTGTCAATGTTTCTACACTTGCCAACTCTGGGTCAACTTTACGCGTAAGGCGTACAGTTCCATGAGAGTGCAATATAATGACGCATTTCGCACTCTCATGCGATTACCACGCTGCTGCAGCGCTTCAGAGATGTTCGCCGAAGCGAGAGTGCCAGACTTCTTCGCTGTTGTGAGAGCTCGCATAGCCTCTTTTTGGGAGAGGTTGTATGGCTCTGATAATAGCATACTAAAGGCGGTGCGTAGTGGACTGAACAGCCCTATATTTAGGTACTGGATGGATATTCATCGGTGCGAGAACCGAAAGTGACTCTTAGTAATTTCTACTAATAAGTATGAATGACATATTCGGTAAAATTTTATAATTTTAAGTGACTTTTTATAATTATTTTAATTTCTTATTATATTATTTCATTTTGTATTTTATATGGCAATTTATAGCTGCAATAAAGATTATTATTATTATTATTATTTCGGATATATATATATATATTCATATTAGTATTAAGTCCTGTTTTTTTTTCGGACACAAGAACTAAATTTTGAAAACCGCAATCAAAACTCTTGCTGTGCATGGAAATAATCTTCAGCTTTTTCAAAAAAAAAATAATAGATACAATTCTTCGCCCATCTATTTGTATCTCAGCTGTCGAGGAGCAGCCACCAGTTTAATTTCAAATTCAGTTTCTTCAACACCATCTGGCTGTCCTTCATATTGGACTTCTGTATTCGCTAAGCTAAAAAACAAAAAGATAATAATGAGAACAAAGACATGTCAGATACTAAATCATCATCCACCTAGCGTTGTCTCGGTTACTCCTGGGAGCCCAGGGTCCGCTTTGACCATGATCCTAGAATTGGCCATTCTGGTTATTACATTGAAGCGACTGCCGTCTGACCTTCACAACCCGATAAGTAAAACAGACCAATTGAACCATGGTTACACATTCAGAAAATAACTGAATGTGTAGGTTTCCTCAAGCATATTTTCCCTCAGCGCCGAGCTAGTGGTATAAATCCGCACATAGATTCAGAAAATCCATTGGTTTGTGCCTGGACGGATTCGAACCTACGACCTCTTTGTTGTGCCAACGTTCGTACTACTAGGCTACCACTGCTTGATGTCAAGTACTGAATAATATTTTAAATAGCAGGAAAAGGTCGACCTCTAGTTATGAACTAGCTAAAAAATTACGAACGTCAAAATGATAATGATTAAATTAGATTTACTAACATGCTTTGATCACACTGTATTTCAACTGTTTGTAGTGATGATGTTGATGTTCCAGCTACATTCCGTAATTCAGTAAAAGTTTTTCTGACACCAAGCAGTATGTAAATAAATAAATGACCAGTATTAGCAATTCATCCTATTTTTAAATAAAAAGAAATCTACCTAGTATTTGTTTGTTTTGTATGTAGGTGTACTATGATACTTACGTAAGTTGATCATGTAGCGTGAAGCTCTCTGGTATGTCCGTTATTGGTGCATTTACCCTGGGCGTAACAAAAGAAAAAGCTGTTGAATAACTACCCTATATTGGGTCTAATAATTTTGAAGGTGTTGTCTTGTTGTAGTTATGCATTTTTTTTTTCAAAATTATTAGACCCAATATAGGTAGGTTAATTTACCCTATTTCTAAACCAGAATAAATCTACTTTATTACCTATTTTAAGGTACCTAAGTATGATGACACTTACGTAGTTTGATCGTGTTGCATGGATACCTCTGATATGTCCGTTGATGATGCATTTACCCTGTTGTAATAAAACAAAAAGCTGATGATTCTATGTACGTACGCAGATAACTAAATACATCTAGCTGTCTTTCTGTATTAGTAGACCCAATATAGAGATCTTTACCCTATTTTAAAATCTACCGAAGTATTGAGTTATTATGTAGTAGTAGTCTGTATACTGATACTTAGGTAGTTTGCTCGTAAATTGAATAAAGCCTATTTTTATAATAAACTGCCTACCATGTCGGTTACTAGGGTTTATACAAGAGAAAACTAAGTACCTACCTATAAGTAGAATCTATAAAAAGTAGCGTAGGCACCTATGTACTAACCGTAATATCTCATTCGCTCCCAGTTCTAAATTTTGATCGGTCAATGTCATGCATCGTCGTTTTCTGAAATCATACAAACAATAGTTATGTACCTAGCTAATTAGAAAAGTAAAACAGCAATCAATGAACGTAACTTCTAACAATTTTGGGGTGTAAGTGGTTCATCAAGATCTTTGAACCAAAGCCAACTTCACCTGCATGTGGTGCACCCTGCTGAATGACAAACGAAGCTCTGGCGAAAAGAGAGATAGGGAGCGTAATTGTAAGCTACCCGACTGGGGAATGTACCTCCACCTCACAGAATACCGCAGCCAAATAGCAATTCCCGTGAGGGTTGTTGTGTTCCTGCGAGTGAGTGAGGTCACTAGAAGTGGCGGCGCGCGAGCAATATTTTATGTTGCAGGCGTTAATATGGCTACGGTAACCGCTTCACATCAGGCGGGCCGTATGCTTGTCTGCCACCCGACGTAGTATAAAAAAAAAAAATAGTAAATAAATAAATTATTCAAAGTAGGCACTTACCACATCACTTCATTCAGAGCTTTACACGGCCTTTTTCTGCAACTACTCGATTTCGATAATGAGTTTTTTTTATTTCCCATGATAATAATCTAACTAGTGCTTTCGAATCTTTTCGAATTTTCGCGGGTTGAGAGTGGTAAGCGAAGCGACACAGCCCCTGCGTGCGAATGTCGAGGCGGGACTGGGACTCGCGGGTGGTGCGCGGTTCGGGGTCCGCGGTTACTATGGAATCAACGAGTTCGAAACTAAAAGTCGTAAGCGCCATTCACATTTTTTATCAAAAAGTGATTAAAAATGTTTAGTTTCTTAAAATCTAAAACGACCATGACATCAAAAAGGTAAATACCTATGTTTTAGTGATTTTATAAGAATTGTTATTGTATAAAACGGTCATAATTTGCCTTTATATGAAATTTTAAAGGGAACTTCAGGATTTTTTTCTATCGAGCGAAATTTTTCCAATCATGTTTTGGAAACGACCACCCCATCACACATAAGGTCTGTAATACATAGTAGAAATTTCAGTGGAAAAAACCTTAAATTATTTAAATAAAAGCTAATAGAAAACAGCCAATTTTGCCATTTTCACTTACTAAGAGCCCTTAAGAAGACAGGACAACGTAAAATAGACTTTTATTGTGTTTCTAATGAAGTTGTTAAAACCTAATTCCTTTTGCCAGTTGCTTCTATATTTTACAATACGAGTGTTTGCTTTCCACTACATTTATTATATGCTCACAATTTTTCACATTTATATTATTCGTATGTATATATTTTGCTATGACGACGAATGTAGTTGTTACATGCAAGTTGTATAAATTATAGGATAAAGCCATAATTTAATGGATCAGTACATTCAATTCTGTATTTCTTATCACATATGTTATGGTAAATGGACAATTGGGTGCTCCACTGACGGTTTAAGGTTACGTCTAAAAACCTCACTGTCAGGAACACAGCTGAGTACTGAGTGCGAGTTTTTTATTCACGATTATCGAACAAACCGACCAAATAGATAAGTACTCTCATGTTGTGAATTTATATGACGCTTGTTACATATCAAAATTATATAGCTTACCCGCTCTCATTTCGAAGTGAGCAACCCGTAGGATCGCGCTGGATGCAAGCCGCTTCCAATCGGTCTTATTGGAGATCTAGAGGGGAGGCCTATGTCCAGCAGTGGACTTCCAATGGCTGAGATGATGATGATGATGATGATGAACCCGGCTAAATTGGATTTGTAACACTATTTGGTCGGTTTGTTTACGTTGACATGATCGAACGTGAATAAAAAACTCGCACTCAGCACTCAGAGTGCGGAGGGGGATACGGCAAACGAGTATGTGGGTCATCTGATGAAAAGCAATCACCACCGTCCATGGAGATTAGCAACACCAAGGGGTCGCCGATCCGTTGTCAGCCTATATTTCTTCATTCCTTTCTTTCTGATGACCTCACTCCAGTGGCGGCTCAACGTATAAGCATTATAAGCACGTGCTTGGGGCCCCTGGTTTCCAGGGGCCCCTATCCAGGTTATATAATACTAATAAAAAATTGAGCCATGAACAAATGAGAAATGAGACGGACAAAAACAAACACACATTTGCATTTATAATATTAGTAAGGATTCCTATCTTCCAAATTCAAGCTACAGAGGGCCCACATGAGCTCTATGCTTAGGGCCTCAGAAAGTCTTAATCCACCACTGCCTCACTCACTCGCACGAACACAACAACAGTAAAGGAAATTGTCATTTGGCTGCGGTATTCTGTGAGATGGAGAAACTTTCCTAGCCGGGAAGCTTAAAAAATACTCTATGCCTAAGGCATAAGGCATAGAGTATTTTTTAAGCTTCCCGACTAGGAAATTTTAAAAATTATACCACATTATACCTCTCTTTTCGCCAGAGCCTCGTTTGTCTGCTTACCTATCAAGTTTCATCAAAATGGGACTCCGCTGGTCCGATTTATGAGTAATGACGTAATATTAATTTTCACATTAAATCATACACAAACAATTCACATGTTATCGGAGCATTGTAATCGGTTCGATGTTTTAGAGATATCGAAATTGTTTTGAAAAAAGCAATTAGGGTCTCAGTTCACGGCGAACGACTAGTATCTTGCATACAGAGTGCTTAGTGTAAGTTTCTTGGTCACATTCGAAGTGTTAACGTTTACAAGCTGACCAAATTAAGAAAAAGTTTGATAATTGTGAATTTACCACACTGTTACGTATACTAATTAGCCGGGTTGTTCACTTAAAAATGTAAGCCACATAATTTTGTTATGTAACACGCGTCTTATAAATTCACAACATGGGAGTTATTCTCTATTTGGTCGGTTTGTTTACGTTGACATGATCGAACGCGAACAAAAAACTCTTACTAAACAAATTAAAAAGTGAAAAGAGTGTGGTCTACACTCCGTATCGCAGTTTCGATTAATGCTGAACAATAACACATATAACGCGATCACCCAGTTAAATATTCGTTCTGTAAATTCATAGATTATTTTTAATATAATTTCAGGGCGGGAATTCTTCGTGGGCATATCGGAGACCAGCAATGAAGCCGGAGCAAGTGCAGTCGCAGAGGCTTTTCCTGAATTTCCCTGCACTCCTATTAAGGCAAGTACGAAATAAAAATAAATGTTCAGTACTAAAAGATTCATTAGTAGTAATGCATTTGTTTTTACTTATAATGAAAATATTGTAATACTGATCAATGTTTATGTATAGATTCAATTTTAATTACGAGAATTGCCCCTCTGTTTGATTACCCTCATAATCGAGTAGGAGCGGTTTCACTTTGCGATCCGTATCCATAAAAAACGTTCCGAAGTAGCTATAAAACTACATATTTGTATTTGTATACGTATTATATTCGATATTTGTCATCCGTTAATTCTCCAATTCGGAACAGAATATTGCCAGACCGACGGCGTAGCCGCTGTTTGTATGGACGTTTGCGCACTGTATTGCATTGGAATTATCGTTCCCGAGTTCGTGCAGCAGCAAAGGGAGTTGTGACGTTTGGATTTAGATCTGAGTTTCGGATTATAAGCTGTATTCGAATTCGGTCCAAGATTTTTATATCCGTATTATGCAGTGCATAACCGCTCTTAACACAAAACAGGTTGGTAACTTAAGGCGAGGTGAGCCAGCGCTAGAAACAATATGATAATTCCGCGAGACACTGGCGACTCTGGCGAGCTGAAAATCTATTGAATGATCGATTAAAAATTTTAAAGAAAAATCTATCGGGTATAATACCTCCAGCTATTTATGACCTTTGTAGACTTGCGCAAAACAGTTCACTGAACTGAAAAGAAAGATGCAGTTCTTTTGACGCAAATGAACTATATCACTCATCTAGTTCATTTAGTTCATTTAGTTCAATTGCTTCTGTAGTTCTTTTGACTCATTTAGTTCGTTTAGTTCAATGTATCTTTGATTCAATCGACTCGGTAGTTCTGTTGACTGATTCCTTCTACATTCTTCTATGTTCTATTGCATCATTTTGATGACATTGTATTAAATAAGTATAACTAATTAAATATTTTATAAATTTCCTTCCAGATATTGATTTTCCTTCAAACTTTTCACAGGCTTAGGACTGTCAAGCTTGAGTAAAAAGAAATTATTTAGTGGTTAAAATAATAATTAATATAAAAATTGAGCCTTGTACTACTACTATAGCATATTTTCGCTAACAGCTTATGGTTCTTATGTCCTTAGCCTTAGAGTTCTAATTCGGTCAGTCAACCACGCACGAAACTATCTGTCTCGTTTTATCACGAACAATTTCAGAATCTTCCGTCCTTTTCGCTCTCTATCAGCAATTTTGGCATTACAACGTATCTCTCTCATTCTAGCTCGTACGCTTTATGTATTTCCGTTCTTTTTACTCTTTGTCACTCATTGAACTAAATGACGCAGTGAACTACATGGGACTAGAAAGAGTGAGTGACAAGAACCGGCTTGTATAGTGAACTGGTACAATTGAACTACTCACTCAGGAACTACACAAGTCTAAACCTTTGTTTTAGTACATGACTTATAATGTCAAATTACTTGTTTTAAGAATAAAACCGAAAATAGAAGATGACACGAAAATGACACGAAAAGAGGTAACTTTGTGAATTTATTTTATCGAGTCAACTTCATCAAATCATGTTTCCATCGGATATATTCCCTAGTATATATCCTCAACAATATCAATAAAAATTTCCTAGATTTTAATTCTCTCTTTATTACTTCAAAGATGAATTCTAAATTGTGGATTTTGCAGTACCACCGCGCCTTAAATAGAATTAAATGGATCAAACAGAAGGTTGGTGATCAACCGCTGGCGGGGTTGAGCGTATCAGTCTAATCGACCACGCAAGTTAAGCAACGTCGACCGCAGCCTGTCGATGGATGGGTTTATTTATTTCGCGAGCTCCTCCATGCTTCGGAAGGAGCGTTAAGGCTTCGACCCCGGCTGTCATGATTTGATGAAAGTCCTTAGTGGCCCTTAGGCGGTTTAAAAACACTGGCCTCCGCCAACTCGCAGTTGAGAAGCGAGGTGGAGTATGGTCTAAACCTCTACGATTGAGCGTACCCGAATCGCAGCAGTATGGGTGAGGGCGACGACAACGATAATAAGTGGATCAGCCCCCTTACCACCATCTTATTGCGATTCAATAACTGAATAGAATGCTTATTCATACCAATGAATAAGCGACTCTATTGAATTTGAAATAGAGTCGCTTATTCATTGGTATAAATAACCATTCTATTCAGTTATTGAATCGCAATAAGAGTTGGTGGTAATGGGGCGGTAGTACAATTGATTTCATTTATATAAAACTAGCGACCCGCCCCGGCTTCGCACGGGTGCAATGCTGATACTAAATGTACTACAGAAGGTCTTTGCGCTTTGTCCTATCCAGTCCTTCCCCAGTTATATGCACACGCCGCCGGCTCCGCGGCCGGTACCGCCACAGCCGTTATGTCCCTGCATTTTAAATGTGTAATATCTTCTAAACTATTCATTTAAATTACATGCTGTGAAGGGCCATATTGATCTATATTAAATGCGCAATGTATTTAAGGTACTTAATTGGATAAGGATTAATTCTGTATTGCTTAAAATCGCTTCGTAAATAAGGCATTATTTTTTGTAAAAAGCAAAGGATAAAATAACGGTTATTGTGTGTTACCACTAAGAGATAGACATATACCATCGCGAACTTTTTTGTAGACCATTTTAAGGTGAACAATACTGTACTACATTATTTTGATCTATCTCGTTGGGTTCAGCCAGCGTTTGCAATGAAAGAGCAAAAAAATGTGTTTATTTACAACATCACATTAGAAACCTCTAAATTATCAGTGTTTTTCTACTATGTTATGCATATATTATACATATAAACTTTCCAGTTGAATCACTCTATCTATTAAAAAAAACCGCATCATAATCCGTTGCGTAGTTTCAAAGATTTAAGCATACAAAGGGGCATAGGGACAGAGAAAGCGACTTTG
Organism: Hypsopygia costalis; assembly: GCA_937001555.2. NCBI lineage: Eukaryota > Metazoa > Arthropoda > Insecta > Lepidoptera > Pyralidae > Hypsopygia > Hypsopygia costalis. The sequence goes on from OW443326.2 coordinate 20,418,531, forward strand.
TTTTATACTATGTAGTGATGTCAACTAAGTATATTATGTTCCATCAAGAGCCAATGATTACCAGTTGAATCACTCTATCTATTAAAAAAAACCGCATCATAATCCGTTGCGTAGTTTCAAAGATTTAAGCATACAAAGGGACATAGGGACAGAGAAAGCGACTTTGTTTTATACTATGTAGTGATGTCAACTAAGTATATTATGTTCCATCAAGAGCCAATGATTACTAGTATCGACAATACAAATTCGGTTTTTGGGGTGTAAGTGGTTCATCAACATCTTTGAACTGAAGCCAACTTCACCTGCTCGCGGTGCACCCTGCCGACTGACAAACGAAGCTCTGGCGAAAAGAGAGGTAGGGAGCGTAATTGTTAGCTACTCCACCTCACAGAAAACCGTAGCCAAATAACAAATCTCTTGAGGGTAGTTGTGTTCCTGCGAGTGAGTGCGGTCACCAGAAAGGAAGGAGATGCTGCGTTGGCAGTGGGGGTGGTGGCGCGCGAGCGGTATTTTATGTGCGAGTGTTAATATGGCTACGGTAACGGTTTCACATCAGGCGGGCCGTATGCTTGTCTGTCACCCGACGTAGTATAAAAAAAAAGAAAAAAAATGTAGCACTACATTAATTTTTTTTGATCTGATGTATGTAATTGTAAAGCTGTTATGTTTCATGTATCTCACCTGCACAGGGTTGCCAACTTTTCCGGCCGCCATAACCGGACACCAAATTTAATCTGGTCCTAATTTGTCAAAATCTAAAAAAAGACACGTTAAGTATCAATGAAAGAGTATTATTAGGAAAAATGCAAATATATCCACTTAACACAGGTACCTAGGTAAAAACATAATATGTATAGGCGTATGAAAATTATTTTTACTTAAAATTGTACTTGCTCTAGCTTTTAACATTTTTAATTTTTAAAAGTCGCGTTCAAAATTTTATCTGACCGGACAAATTGAATCTGGTCGGAAGTTAGCGACCTGACCCCAACAATTCCTTATAAACCCCAACAGTCCGGTCGAAAACCAGACGGTTGGGATATCTGCACCTGCAGCGCTTTTTTGGGGGGCTTATAATATATCTAAGGGCCTTATAATATAACTATTCTGAAGACATAATTGTAATATAATCGTTGTCATCTTAATCGCATTGCTGGGATACGGGCCTCCCCTCAATCGAAATGGTTTAGAGCATACTCCATCACGTTGTTCAACTGCGGGTTGCCGGTGGCCAGTGTTTTCAAGTTGCCCAAAAGTCACTGAGTTAGCTTAACGACTGTCATCTAATGACAACAGCCGGGACCGACAGCTTAACATGCCCTCTGAAGCATGGAGGAGCTCGAGATAAATAAACCCATCCATGGATAGACTACGGTCGACGTTGCTTAACTTATGTTTTCGATTAGACTGACACGCGTAGCGACGGCATCGAGCTCCTATATAATATAATAAAACCCCATAAATATTAATATATTTTTTAACTCACGCAACAGGTTTCGAAAGGGGCTGAGCATTTAAAGAAGTACATCACAGTTGCGGGGCCAGATATACTTTGTGTTGGCGCTAGCAAAGAGGCGAAGGAACTCCTCAAAAGGATGGAAAGGGAAGCCACTTTCTCCTACCAAACTCTCAGCGTGACAGAGGATGAAGCTGCCAATTGCCTATACATCAATGGAACTCTAATTCATAGAGCTATTGAGGAAATACCGGAATCTTTCAAGGTAACCAGCAATATATTAATACTAATATCTAAAGAAGTGGGCGTTTTTTTTTAATGTGAGAGGGGAAACGAGCATGTGGGTCACCTGATGGAAAGCAATCACCACCGCCATGGAAATCAGCAGTAAAGGGTCGTCGATCCGTTGCCAGCCTATACTCCTTCCTTCCTTTCTTTCTGGTGACCTCACTCACTCGCAGGTACACAACAACCCTTAAGGGAGTTGTTATTTGGCTGCGGTATTCTGTGAGGTGGAGGTACTTTCCCAGTCGGGAAGCTTAAAAAATACGATATGCCGTACTTCTCTTACCAGAGCCTCGTTTGTCAGTCAGCATTGTGCACCACGTGCAGGTGAGGTTGGCTTTGGTTCAAAGATGTTGATGAACCACTTACACCCGAAATATCAAAATTTTTTCATCAAACCATACTTATGCCACTGTTGGGATACGGCTATCCTTTAATTAGAAGGACTGCGAGTTAGTAGAGGTTTGTGTTTTTCCGTCCAAAGGACACTTGTCATAACGGCTGCCATGCAATGAAAACAGCCAACAATTATTGTCAAAAAATGACTAGGGATGATCACTGGCCTGTAGCGGAGTTGAATTTGACCATTGAATGAACTCATTGCCGGAGTCTACATCAAGTGTTGCTTTTTACATTGTCGGCATCACGCATTGTTACTCCCGCTGCTGTAGAGTTACTGTATAATGTAATGACTCTTTACGACCTTTGAAGCCAAAGCTAACCAACCGCATTTGCCAGGTAGTATAAGCGGTTTGGCGAGAAAGATAGACTAAGTAAAATTTCTTAACTCTACTGTAGAAGACACAGCTCACCTTATAGAAGACACAGCCAATATCAGTATCACTATAAATGCGTAATAAGTTAAGGGCGGATACAGGAGGGAGGGAAGATTTGAGGGGCGGAGGCGGGGGGCGGTCAAGGGGGTCATAACCCCTCTGGGCTGCTGACCTAGGGAAAACGCTAATAATTGACGTGGGGTTCTCTTTGAATTAACCTCCCCCTGGATTGAATGCTGGATTACCCCCTTAGTATACTTTAACATTACAATCGTTTTTAGGTTACAATTTACTAGCAGTTAGGCAGTACACTAGACTGTCTCTCCGAAGCTGCAAAAAAGTATTAATGTAATTAATGAAAATGTTCATATGTTATAAAATAATTTCAGGTCTTCTGCGAAAAGATAGACTTCGCCAGAAGATCGATTTGCTTCTCTGAATTAGCAAAGGTGTCCACCGGTCTCAGTGCCTGCTGTTTGCTTGTGAGGAAACCCTAAGAATCCAATGATCTCCCTGCAAATATACCTGGTGTAACGTAAGCGATTACAAAGCGATGTAGCGAGATGTCCGTGTGTTTAAACCTAAACATGATGTGAGGAGTTGCAGTTACGTTCTATTTCCTACGTGTCACGTGTCGTCCTCTACTATGCTCCCTTCTTACTCTAGTTTTGTTGGAGTTCTACAGAAATTTCTATAATTTAATCTTTTTTTTAAATAAAATTTTTTTTAGTTTCTTCCGATTTCATTCAATTTTGAATATTTCAATTCACCAGTAACTGTTACCTCGAAAATTGATTTATTATTTCACAGTGATATCTCAACTACCATAATCAAAGCAGCTTTAACAATTTCTTATTTGAATTGATAGTAAGTTTAAACGCTTTGGGTTTTGAGTGTTTTTTTTTGGGCCTGGAAAATCAAGGCTGTCTTAAAATCACTGCGCGCCCCACGACCCTATGCGTATATTCGATCACATAAAATTACACTACACGTGGCTGTCATTGTTCGATATTTGTGCACCGCGGTGTATCGCGCTTTTTCGCTTTGTGTTCGTCTACGTAGATACCCGTGATTCAATCCAATGTGTTCAAAAGCAAAATCAATGTTATAAAAAATTGCACCACTTAGGTACTTCCTGATTAGTTGATACGAGAGCGGATACGATCGGTTTGCCAAATTATCATGGATCTGATTTATTGAATAAAATACATATAGTTCTAATTAGGAAGTGACCTCATTCTTACCATAATTATGCATGACAAATGCCTTTGGGCGAACTTTTCTTAAAAGGTCATTGGGCATGGACAAACTCCGATCTACTTGGTGAATTGTGTATATGACTGTGTCAAAAATATCATTTGCTGTATAAGGAAAGATAGTTTTTACAGTGTTACCAAATTTCATGCCAAAACTCATAATGTTTCACTTGACGTTTAAAACACCAAGTTAAAACAGAAACGTCAGCAATAATCAACGTACATAAGTCATACTTTAGTAGGTATATATTTCATATAAAATTGTGACTCAGTTGTTAATTGATAACTAAAGATCTTTAATTATTATAAACATCTATGTATTGTATTTGCTGCCGGCGAAGTGTATCGAAGAAGTGCCCAATGACCTGTGCATGTTTGTTATTTAAATTCAATAACTACCAATAGTAATTAAAGTTAAAAGTGTGATTTTATTCGTACAATTTAACAAAAACGATATATACCTCAAGCTTCAATATTATTTAATTCCTCTCGTGCCGCGGTACCACGGTGGATACAGCGTTACTACAGCGCTCAGTACAGTGCTAAAATTCGCGGTATGCTAAGGGTTAATGACGCGAAGAAAACAGCTAATGGAATATTAAAACAAAGAAACATAATCAGTAGACCTTGTTCTCAAATTTCGCTCGTTCTTAAAGTTCTCTAATTCAGTCAAAGGTTTTGTCATATGAGAATCATACGTGAAGTGAAAAACGCTAATGAAATTCGACTCTAGACCACCCAAACTTCTGAATGAAGAGTACATAATTCAAACATGCATTAGTTGTTTCCTTCAGTCTTAACACATAAGTACAAATGTTGTTTTAATAACTCATATATCTCAACCTTGAGAAACAATTTTTGTGTGATGTAACCACAGACATACAAAGGAGAATAGACCAAACAATATACACTTAGAACGCGAGGCAGTATATTAACAATAAAATGTATTTATAATCAGTTAAAACACATGCAGTTGGTTTGTGATAACATTCATAAGTATTCTACTATTTTATTTTTAATTCAAATAATAAACTTTTACCAATTATATATAGGCATACAATAAAGCTTATGCAATGTTATTCCATGCCTCGCGACACTCCTTTTATTGTACAAGATGGGTTTGGTCTTTTTCCTTTTATGGTTGTGACTGTAACTTAGATCATTATGGAGTTGACATCTTCATAATGACGTTACCTAAAGTGTGTGGAGAATATGAATATGTAATCAGTTCAATCCGTGATCATGGTAACATTATATGAACATTTTGTAATGTGTTGTGTAATTACCTAATGACATTGACACAATATCTGCAATAATTTCGAAATATTCAAACCTCCATCGGCAAGATGTAAATTGAACGTTATAGATTAGATTGTTGCCAGATTGATCACGTAGTGAGCGTTTTAAGAAACATAGACTTATAATAAACGGACTCTGTATTGGTACCTTGTGCAATTGTGCATGTGCTAGACATGGGTAACACTGCGCTACGCCGCGCTATTGCCCTAACTCTGTTCACTGCGCTGATGAGTTGACACACTTATTCAAAATGTGTTGGCGCACAGCGCACTTTCAGCTCAAGTGTCAATACTCACCATATCTCTCACTCTCATTCATTCTCTCACTCGCTCGCTGAATCACGGAGCCAACTCAGTGCGCGTGGTGCGCAGTTGTACGCTGTTTATGTTAAGAGCGCTACGTCGCGCATACGCCCTTCACCGCTATCCAGCTTACTTGGCAGCCTAAGCGCTTTCGATCTTGTTGTGCCAAAACTCCGCTAGCGCTTACTGATTTGATGCACGAAATTTTACTGAGTACCCATGTCTAGCATGTAGGACCACCCTGAGGCAGCTCTATCAAAATAATATGTCAAGGCAGTGTGAGTTTCGGCAGCTTGGGGCTCCCATCAAGCCATGTGCTGTGGGCTGTGTTCAGCCTATTCATAACTATGTACGAGTAGAACAATGCCATTTTGAAGTGTCAAAAGTGTCGCGCTCACAGTAAAAAGTGCTTGTCTTGTTACATTAGCGATGAGACGTCCATATTTTTATAAGTCTATGCTAACAATAAAATAACAGTATTCAAGTTATTTTTTTTGTTATTATTACGAGTATGACTCAATAATACACATACATCAGTACTACACCATTTATTTGTATTAAATCGGAGCAAAATTAAACGTGTGTTGTGAAAAGGCAGCCTTTTACGCTTGTTTTATACTATATTTATTTGAATTTTTATAATCTTATTATTCATGTGAGATTACCAGGCAAAAAAAAAAATATTATTTGTTTGAAGTAGAGTAGTAACATGAATCTCCGTTATAGGTGTTTCTTGTAATCGTGCACAAAATGTATGCATTTCTATTCCTTATAAGGTACCTCAATTTTCATTCCTTAAAACCCAAGACTGATCCCGTTCTTAGAAATAATAATAATGCATAGTTATTGCATTATTATTATGTTCTATAAACTTGTCAAAGTATAATAATTATAATATTATGTAGCTTCGTGTATTTTAGCATTCCTTTAAGTGTTTATTAGTATTTATAACAATATTGTTCGTGCATTTATTTTTAAATTGTTGTAGCGTGTTTTCATAAGCAATATAAATAATTTTAATAAATTTTAAGCATGTTCGCAATATAAGCTTTGAAATATGTATTCTCAATAGACTGATACAATGAACTGAAATCTGGAACAATAATATAGTTCAATAATATTTATATTACATAATATATTACATAATATATTACATTTGATTCAGGGATTGAATATGGTTTTTTTTTTGTTACGTGTCGTATAGTAGCGTGCGTATAGTATTTTCCTAATCTTATCGATTTTTAACTGTTTTTTTATATTAAAACTTTTATTTATGTTTTATACTATAATTATTGGAGTAAAAAAACTTGTTTCAATACAAAAATAAATGTCCAAAATCATTGTTAAAATAACAGTTTATTTATTTGTACAAGTAATCTTAATGTACCCAATACTATACAAATACGTCACAGTGAATTACAATAACAGATATTACTACCCAATAGCATTATAATTATTTGGTTTGTTTATATTTGTAGGTTATATCAAATGAGATAAACCAGTCCCTGAATTAAAAATAATTAGCATAATAATAGAAATGGAAATATATCATTCTAGTAATACATAATCTTAACAAATCATTGTATATCATTTGCATTATTTGATGTGTTGTTCAGTAATAATCGCTTTAGATATAGTGTTGTGACATGAAAGTAATATATTTCAAATTTTATTATTTATTATTGTTAAATGTCTATTATAAACGCGTATTAATCGAAATAAGTTGTTTTCAAATATTGTGATTTCTATAATTCCTTTTCTCTGCGTATTTATTTTAGCTATTGAAGCACAATGTAGAACTTAGTTCTTAAAAAAGTATTATAATACATAAATTAAAAGTAAGTAGGTAACATTTGGGTGTATACACACCAATACATTTTTTATATCATGTAAGACCCGGCATGTATTTTAAACAAAGGGAAAGCTAACTTATCGCATCGTATGTGATGCAAATAGTGCAATAACAACATGACTGAAACCTATTTAGAGTTTAGCTCCAAAGTCCAAAAGTAGTCGATTTTAAAATAAAAACGTATGATGTACCTGCAATGTTTCATATGATTGATGAAACACAATATACTCGTACAAACTTCTATCGAAATTATTTGAGATTTAATTGTTGTGGTTGATGAAATTTCAGTATTTTAATAATATCATCCTTTTATATTAACAAAGTTAAAAATTATTTTGATTCAGCATAATATCGTATGTTGTTAAATAATAATATTTTGTCTATAATCTTTTTATAATTTATGAAAACAGTTGTTTGTTTGAGTCTTAAAATAATATTACTGTTTTGCACAAAACGCTTATAAAGCTTCTGTGTTTCACATATTAAGCGATGCACAATTATAATATTGTTTTTTGTCATTCCCTTATTAAATTGTAATTATTTTGATCTGCGATTGTGGAGGTGGTTAAATATGATGTTGTGTCAGTGGCGGACTAATTATTTTTGAGGGCCCGAGGCGATTCCCAATTGGATGGATCCATATCAAAATGACGTAATAAAAAAATATTGTAGAAGACTGAGTGGATTATGTATGAAAAATTTAGGTGTGAACGATCGATTATGCATTTTATTATTATGGCATTTGGGGTGGTGAATGCTTTCCATCATCTGACCCTCACGTTTATTTGCCTCTTGTATAAAAAAAATCTAAAAATGGGAGATCCCAGGGTGATAAATAAGGCGCATTGCCCCGCTCGATACAAATTTAGTTCGCTACTGATTGTTAAAATTGTGTCCAGAGATTGAGAGATATAAACAGGTCAATGAGTCAGGTACTGGGACTGATGGTTTCAAATTACACATCAAAATTGTCTAGGTACTCAGTTGCGTATAAATGTCTAAATTAGTTATATAATTGTTAGAAAATTGGTTCAATAGTTTAATACAAACGCAATTCAAGAATGGATGAGTAATTTAATTGTAAATATAGAAAACAATAATGATTAAAAATGCATATTGTTTTTACAGCCTAGTGGTTATTAGTGCTTACCTCTTCAAAAAGTTTTATTCATTATAATTTTAGTTAGTTTGACTCGGATTTTATTGAAAACTAACTCTCCGCCCACGCCTTGCTGTGTTCTGTGTGTGGCTCAATCTTCCCGATCCCACCTCATTCATGTGGATTTTCCATACAAACCTGCTCCTGATAATTTCATCATGAATTTTTTCGATGTTTCTGATAATTGAACAGTTATTCCGCTGTTCGGGTTGAAGAAAAATCCAACAAATCTAAAATCATAAAAATCTGTCCAGCTGTTCTTGAATTATGAATGGTGTAACTAACCCGACTTTGTCTTTAGATGTAGGCAGGTCAAGATAAAATGCAATTTTAAAATTCTATCGGAGAAGATGATGTTAATACAGGGAAATCCCAATGGCCTTGTCTGCTTGTTCTGATGCGCGTAATTTCTTCCAACATTCCCACCGCACTTACCCCAATATTCCTACAGTACTTGCCTCCATCATTCCCGCGACACTTACCTTATTACATTTCCATTTCCATGGCACTTACTTCCAACATTCCCACGGCTTTGACCACTTATTGATGCCTTAAGTGGCGACTATATACTCGTATACATTGAATCAGAAATGTGACATTTTGCAATTGGTAGTAGCATTTTAGACTGATCCTAAATTCGTGTTGACAAAAGATTAACTTTTAACGAACTTTTAAACCATTTAGAGTTTACTAATAATTTCAAAGCAGACCAAACACCATTCTAAGAAATCTAGGTGGTTGGTATGGTAACTAGAAAATGTTTATATACCTAGATATTTTTGATGTGTGTAATATAAAATATCATAATAATTGAATGTAAGTAGGTTATCATGAAAATGACTTAGAGGGAAAAAGGCACAGTAGTCGAGATTACTGTTCTTTTGTGGCAACAGTACCTTACGTATGTATATCATATAGCAGCAGTACAAAAAATCTCTTTACAATTGTCAAAAATCGACGCACTCAAACGCACCCCGCTACTCTAAGCAAGCTTAGCTGTAAAGAATGTGCTCCTTTATAGGTACAGCATTTAAGGATACTGTAACTGTAAAACTAGATGAAAGGCGGTTGTCAGATTCGCCGCATTAGCGTGTCCTGTTGTGCATACCTCATTTAATATTTTTTTCTTGTGTTCTTGTATTGTGTAATTTGTATTTTTGTATTTTACCCACCTGATGGTAAGCAGTCATCGTTGCCTATGGACTCGTTATACCATAGGTATCATTCACGCATTGCCCACCTGGTAAATATTTCTTCACGCCTTTCTGGAAGAATTCCATGCTGTAGTCTCTTGGGAAAATCTCAGCAGGTAATTCGTTCCTTAACCTGAGAGTCCGTGGAAGATAACTCATCTGGAAGCGCATCTGAGGTCTTGTTTGTTTATTTTGAGTAGAGAATAGTAGTAATTAGTATAACCTAGCTCTTTGACAAAACTGAAACGGTGATCCAATCGTCACTATCACTGTTAATAATATGGTGTAGATCAGTGTTTCCCAATTAGTGGTACACGTACCCCCGGGGGTGCGTGAGATTGCAGCAAGGGGTACGCGCAGCAATCACTTAACTAAAATATTAAATCCTTAACAACAATAATGCAATAACAATTGCCAAAAAAATATTCAATTTAATTAAACGATCAGTTAGTAAGTCAAACGTATGCATCGAGGGCGTATGTGTGTCTTTTGATGATAATAAATATAAAATACACCTGATTTAATTTTTTATTTAACGTACCGTCAATAAGGGGTACGCAAGTTTGAGGTCTTTCTTGAAGTGGTACGTAGAAAACACTAATTGGGAACCGCTGGTGTAGGTCTTGTAAGTTCCACCTACTATAAATCAGTTTGTATAAAAGTACATTGATATGGAAAACATAGATAAGATCTCAGAAACGATAATTAATGTGTTGAACATCCATAGAATCTCATTTTATTCGATGTATGTATACTCAAAACATGGATATGATTGTATGGTAGTGAAAATAAAGATCTGATAAACATTACATTTTTAAATTATTATTTATTCACCACCGGGGGTCACCTTTTTTTGAACCTCTACCATTTTACATTTCAACATACTATTACTTATATTGTGGTTTCAACTTAAATCTTCAAGTTTTTTATGACTGCTCATTATTTAAAATTACGTATTAAGTCCATGGAAATAAGTAATTATACTTATTCCATATAATTAATAAGTACCTACTGTTCTTATTTCATCGATCGCTTAATATTTAGCCTACCTATATCCATATTATCTATTTTAAATACTGGTGAAATATAGTTTTAAAATAGTATGAGCAACTTCAGAGTCAAAAAGCTTGCAAAGTGTCTCTTAAGAATATTGTATATAGTAATTCTTTAGGAATATCCATGAATTGGATGGCTGAGGCAAAATTCTTGGCATGTAACGGCGCTTTGCATAAAGTGTTAGTGTCCAAGTTTTAGCAACTTAGCAAGAGGACCAAATTAACGATATACAAATCTGTCATTCGACCAATACTGATGTATGCTTGCGAGGCCTGTAAACTAACACTCAAAGAAGAGAACAAGTTAATGGTGGAGGAAAGATAGATCATCCGAAAAATACTGGGTCCGGTCCAGCGAGAAGATGGAAGCTGGAGGGTTTTAAAGAACACAGAAATAGAAGATCATGTGAAGGAACCGAATATAATTGATGTGTCAAAAGCTCTTCACCTTGGCTACCTTCATAAAAAACAGAAACAATGCAAATCCCAATAGTGTTCGTGGCTACACACAAATATTCTCGAATGCGATTGCGCGGCGATTGAGTCGAATGACGTCATCGGTATTCATGAGAGGGAAGCGCGTGTTATAAAGCCAGGTTCAATATAATATTAAATTCTTCTTTCTTTTCTTTCTTCTTCGGTATTTTTAGAGAGATTTCAAAAATCATCACTAAAAATCTACCTGCGAAATAGTAGTGAAAATTGGATTCTTCTATTATGTCACTGATCCTCATTGTATCATAATAATGCAAGACCTCATTCTGCTTGAGAAACCGTTTTAACACTACATGATTATAGGTCATGCTCCGCGTTCGCCGGACCTATACCCGACCGACTACCATTTATTCTTATAGCCCTGCCATACACTCGTCGAGTGGCGAGGGAAGTAGCGAGGGAAGTAGGCAGGAACGTAGTGTGGCCACGTTACTCGTCTTGCCGCTCGTCTTGCTCCTCGCCTTGCCCATCATTCCCTGTTTTGTCGGTTTTTTGGGCGCGAGTCAAAGGGACCGGCAACGTGAATGCGAGTGACCGGCCACATAATCGCCTCTGACGCATTCCGCATCGAGCGCTCGGGCGCGTAACACGCGTCATATTTTTTAAATCATTTTTTTAAAATCATGTCTGTCATGAACATTTCCCTATAAGAGTTGGTAGCAAAAAAGAAATGTTTGATGGCATCTTTTAGACCGTTAGTCCATAAAAAAAAGCTTCGTTTCGCTATAATAAAAATGCATATCGCGGACGCTGCCACAGCTTCAACGTCCATTGTATAGCAAAGGCGAATGTCCATGTGCGGAGCGTCGCGAATAATTGCGCGAGTAGAGCAGTGTGTGGGCAGTGAGGGAAACATCGCGGCAGCGCGAGGAGCAAGGCGATGAGCAGCGCGAGGAGCATAGTGTGGCGGCGGGGTTAGATTTGACAATGTTTTATATGGTAAAAATTTTCTCCCTAAGAAGGAACACAAAATGCTTTTACATAGTTTTCCGAATCCAGGGTACCGCCTAAGTTGAAGCCGATTAAGATTAAGATTTTAATTCCAAAAATTCGGCTTAATTGGTATAACTCTAGAGTTTCTACCACCTAAGCCAAACACAAACCACACTAAGCCGAAATTCCGCGGCCGAAATTCCACGTGATTACGATTGGTATGTAAAAAACGCAACGTAATTTTGGTCAAATGTGTCGAAAGTCATTGAAAAAGTATTGCAGGCGTAATGACGCCGAACTTCGGTCGCGTGTCTTCGGTAGGTATAGTGTGTTTAGACATTTACGATCTATCTGAGCTGAAATTTGATACTAGCAATAAAAATACCGATGGTAATCGGCTTCAGCTACGGCGGTAGGTCTTCAGAGTTACTACCCCCGAGTTTACGAGACATAAGTGATCTTCTCAAGAGATCTTCAGAAATGTATGGACAATGAGGGTAAATACTTTGATTAAACAAATATATTTTACCCCTATTTTATCTTTAAAAAAACTTTAGTTTTTTTAGTTGAAATCTGCAATTTCCTACTTTAACCTTGAAAATCTATGTTCAGAGTAGATATTGCACGATCTTCTAGACAGGGGCTCTAACTCCGAAGCTGAAGCCCATTACCATCGGATTTTAATTGACAAATATATTCAGCTTAGTCGGTTGAGCTCTAGGGTTTCTTTATTTTTTTTTATACTACGACGGTTGGCAGACAAACATACGGCCCGCCTGATGTGAAGCGGTTACCGTAGCCATATTAACGCTCGCAACTTAAAATATCGTTCGCGCGCTGCCAACCCCGCTGCCAACGCAGCATCTCCTTCCTTTCTGGTGACCTCACTCACTCGCAGGAACACAACAACCCTCAAGGGAATTGTTATTTGGCTGCGGTATTCTGTGAGGTGGAGGTACATTCCCCAGTCGGGTAGCTTACAATTACGCTCCGTGCCTCTCTTTTCGCCAGAGCTTCGTTTGTTAGTCAGCAGGGTGCACCACGTGCAAGTGAAGTTGGCTTTGGTTCAAAGATGTTGATGAACCACTTACACCCGTGGAAAGGGCGTCAGCTGATGCAGTGAAAGGTGGCGCATGGCCCAGGCGTGAGCGCCGATCGCTTATTTAAATACGTCAGCTGACGACCTTTCCACCAACATAGAGGCAGCTGACATTTTTATTTATTCAAAGCTGCATGTAAACTATCATCTGACAAATTTTCAGGTGAGAGGAAATCACTGAACGCAAAAATTTTTTGTGCATGTTCGTGTGACCAGCTGACGTGTAATCCACCACAGTACGGCCAGCTGACTTTTTTGTATCTTCGAATAATTGCGTTAACTATCATTTAACAAATTTTCAGTCGGGAGTAAATGACTGAAAGCAATTATTTTTTTTTAGGTGATTAAGAGGCTGGCGCTGCCCAACCCACCCACGGAGCGGCAGCTGACGTTTACCATACAGCATAATACAACTCTCTGAAGTAATTCACGAGTTATCGCTTGAGAGGAAATGATTGACAGAATATACTATCTAGCTCACGGACTATAATGGTTGACTGATATATAATGCATTTAGCATTAAATCCGCCTTATGCACCGATATTTTGTGGTCAATAAAGATAATTAATAAATCTTCAAAAGAATTCATATTCCGCTCGTGTGCAAGAGCACTAAAATTACAAGTTAAACAAATTTTCAGTGTGTGCCAGTTACAACTATAACTCACTGCAGGGGAATTTGATATTTCTGTGCCCCAGAAATATTGATGTTCAATATTTCTGGGGCACGGCTATCTATGCTAGGCATCGGTTTTAAAATTTAAATATGGCCGCTTTCAAGTACCATTTTGCACACAAGTCACACTCGATGTTCTATTTTTTCTAATTGGGTCAATATGGGTAATTAATATGCAAGGTCGTTATGACGTCATATCAAATATGTATTTTTTATATAACTAAGCCTAGGAAAACCGTTGCTACTACCTATGGACAAGTGGAAAACGTTACGTTTTTTATTTATTTGAGAAAGGAGTAAACGAGCACGTCGGTCATCTGATGGAAAGCAATACCCAACGTCCATGGAGATCAGCAACACCAAAGGGTAGCGTAATTTAATTTTGTGGGTGTAGTGTCTGTGGAATGTCTGGCATGTGTGAACCTGCTTGTTTAAAATTTTGAATATTAAAATGCTATTTATAGTATGCGTATGTTGGTTTAATAGTCATTATTTTAGTATCGTCGCATATTTTCTTAGTTGGTGTACAATAGTTATAATTAAATAAAAGTTTAACTAAAATATTTTAAGCTATATTTATGGTTTCCACTTTTAATTTAATAATTAAGTCCCAAATTTCGACCCCAACAAGTTGTAAATATTTGTACGAACGAGAACGAACGAGTTGTAAGTAGAAAATACAAATAAATGGCTACACCAAGGTACCAAGGTAGGTAATGAAATTAATTTGGTTTTATTTTCTCTATTTGTTGTTTCCAGGTAAGTGTTCATTATTCATGTAAATACCTACTACATTATCGATATTTCTTTTATTTTTAGCTGCATATATGATGTTGGTTTTACTAGTACATAGTGGTAATTATAAGTAGTAAGTTTTACAAAAAAACAGTTTCTTAGCAAAAATTAAATAATTTTGTGTTTTTGATTTCATCGTATTTATTGACTGGCCAAAAAAATACATCGATGACTGTATAGCTGTCCTCTCCATGTGTAACGAATATTCGAAATAACTTGCGGCTTGCGAGTTAGTTTACGGTTGACATTGATGAACGAAATGTTCCATATTGATTATACCTAGTATTACCTACTTCATGCGAAAACGTGCGCTGCTTATTATAGTTATTATAGTGCTTATTATAGTTTTTTTAAGAGGAAAAACAAAAACAGAAGTATTTTCCCTCATAAAAAGAAACTATAATCTATATTAAATTCTTATAGTCCAAGAGCTACTGAACTCTCCGAGTAACGGTTATCCTGTAAGGCTAGAAATTTATTAATTAATATTCGATCTCGGGTTCAAAATTCAAAAGAAAAATCTAAATATCTTTGATTATTGGTTATATGTTTAGGTGGTAGGAACCCTGGAGCTTTACCGACTAAGATGTCTGTTATTAATTAAGCCAAAGACCTTATTTCTGAAATTTAAATAATCGATTTGAGTCGGCTTCAGCTTAGGCGAGCCCCTGAATTGGCTACTGCCGGTATGCCCCAGAGAAGTAAGACAGATTCATTGACTCAATTTCCTACATAGCTCAAAAACGCGAGTGAAAAATACTATCAAAATACCAATCAACACTGCATGTTGCCGCTGTCTTTAAAAGTCGGAGAAAGATCAATTCAACCTAATGAATTAATGGAGATCGCCCTAATAATTCAAGACTTGGATAAATTATTTGATTATACTAATGGGCTCTCTCACGCAAAAAGATATAAAAAAGGGACTGCGTGCAAAATGTTCGTTAAACCGAATCGAGTAGAAGTTGAGATAATTTTTAGGAAAATGTAAGTACTTACATGTACTTCATTTTTCAAAATATTTTGGATTTATATCCACGACGATCTCGAAAAGGTCTAACGATTGCGACGAAATTCAGGGGTTAGGATTTTTTTGGGCAAAGAAACCTTAACACTAATGTGAAACATTTTGTATTTACTCTCGATGGAAGAGCTCGATGGCGTCGTTGCGCGTGGCAGTCAAATCGATCGCCTAAGTCAAGCAACATCGATCGTAGCCTGTCCATGGATGGGTTTATTTATCTCGAGCTCCTCCGTGCTGCAGAGGACACGTTAAGCCGTCGGTCCTGGCTGTTGTCGTTAAATGACAGTCATTATGCCAAGTCAGAGACCTTCAAACGACTTGAAAACCCTGATCTCCACTCTCGCAGTTGCACAGCGTGGTGGAGTATGCCCTTCGATTAAGGGGAGACCCGTATCCCAGCAGTGGGATGAATAAGGGTTATAAATAAATCAATATTTTTTGTTAAAATTCTTTACTAATTGATTCAGGTGTTATTTTGCGGAAGTCTTACAGGCAATTTGATCTACACTACTTTGCGTGCTTCCTCCACCAATTACCTGCCGGCCGGCAGTAGTTTGCAAGAACTAATTGGTAGCGGTGCACGCAAAGTAGTGTAGATCAAATTGCCTATAAATTTGACTGTATTGTGTTAATAACAAACTTGTTTATTAGCCATCTTTACATTACATACGTATGAATATTCCCAAACTATGATCCATTTCAAAGGCTTCACTAAATCCAACGATGTAAATTTAATACGTGCCACGCGTGGTATTTTTATTCCACTTCACATACGTATTAAAATGCTGCTACTCCGAAAAATTCGCTCAATGCTAACCGAGTTCGACTTCCGAAAATCCCGCATAATAATGATTAAATTCACAAAGAGTCTTTGTGCACCAGCCATTGTGATTGTGCACTTACCGCGAGGAAAAAACTCGCAGCAGACCGACTTTGTTTTCCGTTACAAAGTAGGTAGTTACTTTTGTAACAGATTATTGTAGCGATAGGAATACGCATTTGTATTGTTTTCAAGATAAATTAATAATTATTAAAATTTTAAAAATGGAAAAATTCACATCGCCGCGTAAGTAGATAAAAATATGGATTTGAACCCACGACCTCTCGACCGGTCGAGTGCTCTTTCAACTGAGCTACCAGGAAGGTTTGTGTTGATGACGAATTTTTGCATTTAATATTTTTACTGTTGTGAGTCACAGTGTGGCGCCATGTACCTATTGCACTACTAAAAATTAATAATTAATCCATACATACCCCACCGCTGGCATTTGGCAAAGTGCAAAGTGCATAGCGCGACTATTTTGTTTGCGTTTTCGATCATGTCAATGTAAACAAAGCGACCAAGAGAAGAACTCTCATGTTGTGAATTTATAAGACGCGTTTTTCTGCTGCGGTACGGCGTTTGGCTGCGGTATTCTGTGAGGTGGAGGTACATTCCCCAGTCGGGTAGCTTACAATTACCTGCTCGCTACCTCTCTTTTCGCCAGAGCTTCGTTTGTCAGTCAGCAGGGTGCACCACGTGCAGGTGAAGTTGACTTTGGTTCAAAGATCTTGATGAACCACTTACACCCCATTACGTATCTCAATCTCAATAGCAAGTAATATCACATTTACATTGAGAATATACAACTGTCTATCAATTTTCGAGACCTATTCATCAATTATTACCCCAGAGTAATTAATACTATGCAACAATGAAAATTTGCATATGAACCCATAAGGATCATACCAGTCATGTAATTTTCCATTAATTCATAAATTCAAATAGTGTATTTAGCACTGATCAGTAGTATTAATGCTTTAAACCCAATTACATGCTTGTAATTGGATTGATTGAGACATGACCTCACCAACCTTTGGCAGTTTAATAAAAGTTCAAAGACTGTATGCAGACATAACCTTATTGTACAAGCTCTTTCACTTTGTAAAAGCTATTAAGTAGGGCGACTGGCATTTCCACGTCGATATTTTGTCTCAAGAAATTCCTAAAAGTATAAAATTTTCTGATGCATTTATGTTGCCTTCTGACAACTCTGTTCTATCAACCAAGGTAAAAAATCTCGTTGATTTTAATCGACTTCAAAAAAGGAGGAGGTTCTCAATTCGACTGAATATTTTTTTTGCATGTATGTTATTCGATATCTTCGCGAATTGTGAACCGATTTTCATAATTCTTTTTTTATTTGAAAGGATATGATTGCAAGGTGGTCCCATATTCAGCAAGTCAGGATCTGATAATGGGATGCCAGGGAAATCAAGGGAAACCCTTAAATTTTATAAGCACGTATGGTCAAATTTTAATTTTTATTTGAAAGGGTAATTGCGAGGTGGTCCATATTCACCAAGCCAGGGTCTGATGATGGGATCCCAGAAAAAATGAGAGAAATCCTTAAATTTGCCCTGAGGTTGCGAGCAGAATAGAATTGCGCCACTCCATTGCTCTGCGCTGGATGTCGTACATGGCGACTAAGGAATCTTGTGTCATGCAATAACTTTTCTCCCGGAAGACGGGCAGCAGCGTCTGCCGGGGTATACCACCAATAAGCTGCGCTCGCCAACTGAAGTCGGTTTTTTTTTAAAATCAACTTTTATAATAACCATCTTGGCGAATTGACTGTTTTTGAGCGTATGTACGTGTATCTATGAGGATCTCGATGGCGTCGTTGCGCGTGGCAATCTAATTGAACACGCAAGTTAAGCAACGTCGATTGTAGCCTGTCCATGTATTGGATTATTTATCTCGAGCTCCTGTGCTTCGGAGAGCACGGTAAGCCCTCGGTCCGTTGTTGTCATTAGACGACAGTAATTCAGCCACATTAATGACCTTTGGGCGGCTTGAAAACACTGACCTCCGCCAATAGCGTTAGAAACTTAAAATCCGTGGCGCACGGCAGTTGAGCTTCACTTGACTAGCCATCTCTTTAGGCTTTTAATGCCTTTTTTGCCATATTGCTGTCTCTCACATTGCTAAGAGGGGAAGTCAAATTCCAAAAGCTTCCTACTGCTACTAATTTCTTCTGATTAAATTCGTTGTGAGTTCCAAGGCAGCCGTAGTTTTTACCCCCGGGACTGCAATGGACTTCATTGTTCATTGCCTTTTTTGGCGGTCGCCGCTGTTAATCCTGACTACACAGGAGACACAGTGGTGGAAATGTGTGGTGGGCCCCCGTCCCAATGACCTCCGCCAACCCGCAATTGAGCAGCGTAGTGGAGTATGCTCTAAACCCCGAAAGAAATTCACCATAGTGTATGTATAAATCAGTTTATATTTATCATAAAAAATAACACGTAAACATTAAATTTATGTAGAGTAGGTACATGAAAGGATTGTAAATTGGCGTGAAGTGATGTGGCAAGGCAAAATACGAACGACACGGAGGCGCGTGACCACTTAAACCGTCCTCATAAACCGTCGAAAGAAATAATTTTTTTGACATCACATCATTCATTAACTAAATAAAATATTAATAAATTATGTATAGAACGAGTAGGACGAGGTCGGTGGTCGAATGGTTAGCAATGTCCACTTTGTTCTGAAGTTGCAAGTTCGATCATCCGCACAAGACAAATATTTGTGTGCATGAACATGTCTGTTTGTCTTGGTGTTTTCTGTGTGTTATAATGTATGTATTTACAAAAAAACGTATTTAAGTCTTATATCAGTTATCTAGTACCCATAGCACAAGCTTTGCTTTGTTTGGACTAGATGGCAGTGTGTAATTAATCAAGATCTTTGTACCAAAGCCAACTTCATCTGCACGCGGTGCACCCTGCTGACTGACAAGCGAAGCTCTGGGGAAAAGACACGTAGGGAGCGTAATCGTAAGCTATAGTATGCGTAAGCTATAGTAAGCTACCCGACTGGGAAATGTGTACCCCCACCTCACAGAATACCGCAGCCAAATAACAATTCCTTTGAGGGTTGTTGTGTTCCTGCGAGTGACTGAGGCCACCAGAAAGAAAGGAAGGAGATGCTGCGGTGGCAGCGGGGGTGGCCGCGCCCGAGCGTTATTTTATGTTGCGACCGTTAATATGGTTACGGGAACCGCTTCACATCACCCTCTGTACCCGACGTAGTATTAAAAAAAATGTGTAATTTGTCCAGGGATACTAAAAAAAAGAGTGGTGTCAATAAAGCCCCAACTCAGCATTGCTGAGGTGGTAGCTGACAGAGCAGGCTTTTAGTTGGTATCACAGCGAATTCACGGGCGCCCTTGTGAGGTAATAACAATATAAATATGTAGCATTGGACACACTCAGCTACCTTAATTTGTTTTCATTATCTTTATTGTTCAAATTATCATAATGAATAAGTACATCTACACTATAAATATATAAATAACTATTATAAAGAGTGTTTGTAATGAATTAACTCAAAAACTACTGTGCCGATCTCAAAAATTCTTTCACCATTGGAAAGCTACATTCACCCTGAGTAACATAGGCTATATTTATTGCTAAATAAAAAAAATATAAAAAAATCTTATGTCTACCCGCGCGAAGCCGGGGCGGGCCGCTAGTTAAAAATAAAGCGGTACAAACGCGGACATATCCCACATGGTGATCTCTTCCAGTCCACCTTAGAGTAAGTTGCGTGGAGTGGATATTACAGCGATTGGCAAGTAGAACATCGAGTAATACATGAAAAAAGGGGAATTCGCAAAGATTTTTTTTTTTTTTTATACTACGTCGGGTGGCAGACAAGCATACGGCCCGCCTGATGTGGAGCGTTTACGGTAGCCATATTAACGCTTGCAATATAAAATATTGCTCGCGCGCCGCCACCCCCGCTGCCAACGCAGCATCTCCTTCCTTTCATTCTGGTGACCTCACTCACTCGCAGGAACACAACAACCCTCAAGGGAATTGTTATTGGGCTGCGGTATTCTGTGAGGTGGAGGTATATTCCCCAGTCGGGGAGCTTACAATTACGCTCCCTACCTCTCTTTTCGCCAGAGCTTCGTTTGTCAGTCAGCAGGGTGCACCACGTGCAGATAGATAGAAATAAATAACGTATACAATCATACGGCCCGCTTAGTGTGAGGCGATTACCGTAACCCTATTAACTCTCGCAACATGAAATAACGCTCACGCGCCGCCACCCCCGCTGCCAACGCAGCAATACCTTTTTTCTGATGACCTCACTCACTCGAACACAACAACTCTCGAAATTGTTATTTGGCTGCGATATTCTGTGAGGTGGAAGTACTTCCCCAGTCGGGCAGCTTACAAATACGCTGTACCCGACCTCTCTTAACTTCCCACCTATTTATATTTTGTTGATATAGAGATATAGCTTCGAACCCGAAGACAGTTGAAGTATAATGCCTTGCTATTTTTAATTCAAGTATTGTTTCAAATTGAAATTTATACCCATAGCAAATACTTCTTTAAGCCTACCTTAGCTTAGTTGCAAGAAACGTTTATTTTTCCGTATCAATTTGCTACAACTAAAACAATATATCTGACATAATAAGTTTTTTATTTTATCTCACAACATTTTGTAAAGCCATCAAAAAGTAAATATTGTGAACTGGCTTTTTGTAAACGGTTTTTTCGCGGCGTATAACGAGGTAAGGGCTCATTACACCCCGTAGGGCTGGCGCAGACGCGGGACGCACTTTCATTTCACACGCCTTGTTAACACTCGAAAACATCAGCTTGTGCCGGGACAAGTTAAGTTGATGTTGCAAAAAATATTTTATTTTGGAGATAAACATTTTTTCAGGTGACATTTTTATCAATTGGAACAGTTTTAAGGGTTGAGAAAGATCGTAAATTGTGATAGATACATAATTACGACGATAATCTTCAGTTTCAGTTCATCATCATTATTAAAATAATTTGAGCTAAATGACGTTGTTTACACTTAAAGTTCCCCCGTAGATTTCTACAATGATCGATAATACCAACGCTGTTTTCATCTCCTTGTGATTTTTACAGAATGTTGGTCCATCTTGTGGGGAACCTTCTTACGCTGCTGATAGCCGGACCTCTGCTCGGGATGCTGGGGAGTCTTAAATCCCTTGGAAAGTCGTTATCTATGTGTTGCTACAAATTTTATTTTCTAATTTAATCATAGCTTTATTCTGCAGACAGTAACATTTTTTCAAAATGACAGTAATTAGTTGTCTCCTAAAATAGCTTTCCTGTAACTACGGGAGAATTTCATTAATTTCTTATACGCTCCTCTAATCTCAATTGCTTTGAAGTTCGATCCATTCACTAATAAAATTAATTATCATCAAATATTCGTCAATCAAAATCTTTAAATGCCACTTATTAGTGTAAATCTCTATACCTGTAGTTACTGCTCGCCCTAATTACCTACCGCATTTAAATTTACCACCATATAAACTCGCTTGTATATTCCCGAGGTATATTCTATTATGTTTTTCGGTATCTGTTGTATATTTTTAGTACATCATTGTTACACTCGCGTCTCGAATTTCTTCCATATATTCTGTGTTATATAACATGTTCTTCACGTCAAAAACTGACATTACGCTACGCACTATGCTTAATGAGCCACTTTACGTACGCTTCGGCTTCATGATAAAAACCGTTTACGAGCACATGCATTGTAAAAGCTTTTCTGAAGTAAAACTGGAGAACACAGAAAATGTATGTGTTGTAAAATTCTGGATATGTGCGAAGGATAATATGTATTTGGAAATGAATAATGTAATGACGACTTCGTTTGCTCTCCGCCCGGAGATACTAAAACTTTAAATTTTATATTTGTCAGAATACTTTTTATGAATAAAGTATTGTATCGCGGGATTAGTTGTTAACATAGAAAACTTCTTTTAATTATTAGGTTGGGGAAAAAGTCTTTTCGTATTTTATATGAAAATTCAAAACATTTTTTAATAAAGTTTATTTACATTTAACTAAAGTATGTAGGTGCCATTATGTTCGATAACTTTTTGCCATCTTGTAGGTAGAGACATGATCCCATTACTATAGAAATTTTGGGACTTCTGTTCAAAAAACCGCGACAAGTGGTTTTGGCAGTCTTCTCGTGATGTTAACCTGACATTGCCTAAAGAATTCTTAAGAGACCTAAACAGGTGGAAATCAGAAGGTGCAAGGTCAGGACTATACGGCGGATGCATTAACACCTTCCAGTCAAACTCTCTTAATTTTTGCTGAGTGGCTAAAGATGTGTGAGGTCTAGCGTTATCATGGTGAAAAATCACACCCCTTCTATTAATTAATTCCGGCCGCTTTCTCTCAACTTTTTGCTTTAATCTCATCAGTTGTTCACAGTAGAGTTCAGAATCGATAGTCCTGCCTGGCGGTAACAGCTCGTAATGAATATCTTCCCTTCCAATCCCACCATACACACAGCATCACCTTGTTGCGGGTTAACCCGGGTTTCGCCAGAGTCTGTGAAGCCTGGCCGGCCTTTGACCACGACCTCTTTATGCGCCAAAACTGTTTTGTGGTCAATTCCTAGTTCTTCAGCTACGTCGTAACTACTGATATGCCGATCTTGCTCCACTTTTTCAGAAATGGCATCCATTTTATCCGTAACAGGGCGACCAGAGCGACGTGCATCTTTGACATCAAAATTTTCGGATTGAAAACGCTTAAACCAAATTTGTGCTACTCTCACAGACACTGCACTAGGTCCATAAACGTCACAAATTTTTTTCGCAGCTTGCTTTGAATTTTTACCTTTTTTATAGTAAAATTTTAAAATGTATCGAATTTCTTCATTAGATTCACTCATCTTGACAGTAAAAAAAACAAACGAAAATCACACATTTACCTAATTTGAATTTGGAATTATCTTTTTTAAAATTTAAACTTTTTAAAGATATCA
The DNA here is from genome assembly GCA_937001555.2 of Hypsopygia costalis. Classification (NCBI taxonomy): domain Eukaryota; kingdom Metazoa; phylum Arthropoda; class Insecta; order Lepidoptera; family Pyralidae; genus Hypsopygia; species Hypsopygia costalis. The sequence goes on from OW443326.2 coordinate 20,442,016, forward strand.
AATCCTGCTAGATACAAATGGTATAACCAAAGAGATTTTATTACAAGTTCATACATACTATAATGCGAAAAGACTTTTTCCCCTACCTATTATTTAAAGATCTTTCATCACCTTTCAATTTAACCCATGGTTTCATGAGTTCGAAAGTTAATGAAGTTTTTGAGAAATTTTGAAAATGTTTGGAATTTTGGTACTTCATTATTATAACGTATAATAAAATATTGGCCGTGTGGTTTCCGGCAGAATAGAATAGAATCACTCCGTCTCTTCCCGTGGATGTCGTACAAGGCGACTAAGGGAAATACATTACCAAACATCGATCAGGCCTCCCGTCTGGCCAGCGTGGGGAGTGTAGGCCAAATCCTCCTTCTGTCTGGGACGGACGAGAGTGGGTCGTGCTCCTGTAGTGGAGACTAAAATGACCTGATGAAGATGATGATGATTATTATAACGGGATAGTGCAGAGTGGAACCAGTAACGTTAGTAATCGGGGGCCCTAACTACTGCCTAAGCTTCCGATTTCCATTGAATATTTTGAGTGCAAAAATCAAACTTCAGCATAGATTAGTCGTAATTGTGTTTGGCTGTCGTAAGAGCTCCGTCCATAGTTACTACAAACTAAGTTATCTATCTACGAGTATATAAAAATGAATCCCTATTTCCCTTGGTCACGGAATCACGTGTGAACGGCTGGGACGATTTCGTTTTTTCTTATGATGTTGTATTTCTTACTATCAGTATAAGGTCCTTATCAAAGAAAGAATAAATAAATAAATCAATCAACCATTTTATTTGTGCAAAATGTAGGTAAGATAAGGTGATAGGTGACATATATTTTTTTCCCGTATACATTTTGCCTTCTTTGAGACATGCAAATTATATAAATTCTAAAATATAACATAGAATATAATTGTACACAAAAATATTATAAATAGTCAGTATAATCACAGAATAAGTAAGTTGCACGGAAAATTAGAAAATTTAAGAAAACTGAACGACGATATTACATAACTTTTATAATGTAACTTTATTTCGTTTGACCACAGTATAAGTAATACGTATTCGATTGCGTGAAATCAATTCGAATTCAATATTCATTGTTCAGAAGACAGGACAATGTCTGTCGGGTCAGCACTCAGCTAGTATACAATAATCATCATCATCAGGTCATTTTAGTCTCCACTACAGGAGCACGCCCCTCTCTTGTCCGTCCCAGACAGAAAGAGGGTTTGGCCTACACTCCCTATGCTGGCCAGACGGGTTGGGTAGGCCTGATCGATGTTTGATAATATATTTCCCTTAGTCGCCTTGTACGAGATCCACGGGAAGAGACGGAGTGATTCTATTCTAGTCTGCCGGAAACCACACGGCACAATAATATCCTAAGTAAAAGTTCGATAGGTATTGCATTCAAAAATCTCAATAGATCAGCTTCAGCTTAGGCGGTAGGGCTTCGTGTTAGAGATTGCTTTGTTCAGCAGTGGACAATGTGGACAACAATACGCTGAAATAATGATAATGTCCATTTCTAATACTGAAATTGTAGTTTTGCTATGTGTTTATACCTTTTATGGAATTGGTATTCGAACGACCGAAACACTCACTAACAATAGTGCGCTCACGAAAGTTTTAAAATAATTTTATTAAAAATCTGGCGCCATTGTAGTATTTTGAGTGGATTGAACTTTTACAGTAATATTTTTATGAACCGTATTTTATTTAGTTGTGAAATGCGCACAAGTAAGGAAGTATTATGCTATACCACAAGTCATGGCATGAAATACATATTTGGGGTGTAAGTGACTCACTACCATCTTTAGAGCCAAAGCCAACCTCACCTGCACTTGGTACACCGTTCACGCGAGTGGCCCTGGTTAATTTCATTAATTAACTAGCGGCCCGCCGACGCTTTGCTGTGGCTCAATCTTTCCGTTTCTGTCTCATTTCTATGAATTTCCCATACAAACCTTGTCCTGACAACATTTCGGGATGGTTACCAATCCAATAAATCAAAGATAGAGCTTGTAGATTAAGGTCTTCAACCAGTGCGTCCTCCCTGCAATGATCTACGGTGCAGAGACTTAGACACTGACCATCCAACTGGTCCACAGGCTAAAGGATTTGGAGCGAGCGATGGCTATGCTTGACGTTTTTCTGATGGAATCCGGAATGAAGAAATTCGACAGAGAACCAAAGTTATCGACATAGCATTCAGAGTTTGCAAGCTGAAGTGGTAATGCGTCGGTCACATCTGCCGATTAAGTGATGGCAGATGGGGGAGGAAGGTATTAGAGAGGAGGCCGCGCGTAAGACGACGAAGCGTTGGATGCCCTCGTTCTAGATGGTCCGATGACCTTAAGAAAGCGGCTGGAAACGGTTGCTTGCGGATGGCGGAGGATCCTATTTGGTGTAAAATATTGGGGAAGGTGTTTATTATCTAGCAGTGGGTAGATAAAGGCTGATTATGATGATGATGATGAAATCAAAGACAATAAAATTCGGTCCACCTGTTCTTGAGTTATCACGATGTAACTAACCCGGCTTAGTTATATAGCGGCCCGCCCACGCTTCGCTGTGGCTCAATCTTCCCGTTCCCATCTCATTGTAATGAATTTCCCCATACACACCATGTCCTGACGATTTTATCGTCGACTGCGGAAGGTGTTTGGTATCAAAATAAAGAACTTGATGAGGCCATTCCCAAAATATACAACCCATATAGTAAAATGCTCAAGCATGAGTCTGACTCTGAAAAAAGATATTCATACCCCTGTTCACCCATTCAGGGGTTGAATATCGGAAAATCGTGAAATACGTGTTCACTTATTTTCTTTACAAAGGGCTACATTTACAAAGTTCCAAGCCGATATTTTATAGCCCATTTAATATTTTTTGCCCATACAAAGTTTAATACCCTCTTTACCCCTTAAGAGATTGAATTTTAGAAAATTTAAAGTTAGAGTTTTTTTAAACTAAGTCAAAGAGCAATATCACGAAATTCCAAACAGATCTGACCACAAACAAAAAAAATACATATAAACGGTAATACCCCTTTTTACCTCTTTAGGGGGTGAATTTCGCAAGATCCCTTCTTAGTAGACCTATAACGTCACAAAAGGAAGCCACGGTCCAAATATTACGTTTCTAGCTTCAGTAGTTTTGCCTCGGCGTTAATGAGTCAGTTACTTTATACAATATGTTACTTTATATATTAGATAATAGTGATTAGTTGCAATTTCCATGATCGAATATTAGTTCAATACCGATGCGATTTATAGTTACAATTCTCTCCTTCTCATCTCAAACTCGTTACAATGATAACCTCGTTTTGAATGTGCTCAGAAAACACATTGATCGTACTGTTAATAAAATTTTGGCAACCATCTTTCTAACCGCATAAATCAGATTTTCCTTTTCGCAAAGATGTAAATATTAGTGACATTACCTAATACGAAAGTTAACCATGTTCTCATGTTAAGGACGACGGCATTAATGTGAACTTTTCAATCTACCTACTAACTCAACTTCTGAGTCTGAAGAGTCGATGAAAAGGGTGAGTAGGCACCTAAGTCTTAATTATACTGATAAGCTCGAAGTCTGTTCAGTCAATAAGGTTGAAATACGTGTAGGTAGTAATTTACTTTGTATTTAATGAACAAACTTGGAGGAAATCGGCGACGGAAAGAAATTACGGCTATTAAATTATTATAATAACATCGTCAGATCTATGAACTACGTTTTTTGGAATTTAAGCGGTTTATCATTATTTATGAGGCAAAGCCAGACCTGCACGTGGTGGACCCTGCTGTCTGATAAACGAGGCTCAGGCAAAAGAGAGGTAGGGAGCATATTTTTTCAGTTGTGAGAGTTTATGGCTACGAGTGCCGGTTCACATTAGGCGGGGAGTATTATTTTCCACCCGTATTCGTAAAAAAACATTCTCGATTTGGAACTCAGACACGGCGGGACTAGAAGGGAAAATTGATATGACCCTGACTTCACTGTTTGCCTTTTTTGGCGAACGCCGCTGTTAATCCTAGCTACATAGGAGACACAGTTGTGGGAATGTGTAGTGGGCCCCCCGTCCGGAAAAAATGACCCTGTCTTGTAACCAAGATGAGAAGACGACCAGAAAATTTTCGTAGATAAAAAAAATACTTATGTGATGAAGGCAGTGGAGCTAAGTCAATATTACTTGTCAATAAAATATGTAAGTAGTTTTCTATTAAATCATCATCTAATCTTCTTCATCCCACTGCTGGGATGCGGGTCTCCTCGCAATAAAATCAAAACTCAAAGGGGTTTTAGTACCTTCTCCACCACGCTGCTCGACTGCGGGTATGGCGAAGGCCAGTGTTTTTAAGCCACCTTAAGGCCACTACGGGATCTATGGCTTAATGTACCCCCTAAGCACGGAGTAGCTCGATAAAATACACCCATCCATGGACAGGCTACGATCGACGTTGCTTAACTTGCGTGTTCGATTAGACTTGACACGCGCAACGTATGTAAATTAACTGGTATTATCGCGTTCGCGTTGTCCTACTTTTGCCCCATCCGAGGCAAATCATGGTTATCTACAGTGTTTTTTTGTCGTCGTCAACCCCGTTTTCACATTATCCAATCCGATATCAATGTAGTACGACGACAACCGATATCCGACAGCCGACACCATGTGCTGTTTTCACATATTTCCGAAAAAATCGTTCCAATACGGCCATTTGTTCGATAGCTTAGTGCGGGCAGGTCATAATCATAATGGCAGATTATAATAGAAAACTTTATTTGCTGTATCGTATATATTTGAGACGCAGCAAAAGGAACTATCCACAGACAGTACTGGATACATCCCTTTGTGGAAGCTAGATATTCAGAGGGAGCATTTTATACTCTTTTTAGGAAGCTACAAAACGCACCTCGATTTTTATTTAAATACTTTCAACTATTCAACTACACACAGAGACAATATAGTGTACACGTATAGCACACATACAAACATTATCGTACTATGCTGTGCCACGGGCGTCTGTGGTGCCGCCAACATATCGGTGTCGGCTCCGATATCCGATATCGGGCCGGACAATATGAAAGACAGGTACATATTGAATACATTTTAAATGCCTCGATATCGTTTTGCCGCCCGATACCGATATCGGATCTGATAATCTGAAAACGCATTCATCACACTACTGGGATACGGGCCTCCGCTCTATGGAAGGGGTTTAGAGAATAATCCCCCATGCTGCTCAACTGCTGAGGTTGTTTGTTGGTTTAGTTTTAATACAAAGCTGCTCCATTGGCTATATTGTCTTCTCGATAAATCTTCGATGTTGCTAATCTGTGAAAGTTGTTATGAAATCTTTCGTTTAATTATAGCAATATCATACTAGCTGATCCGGTAGATCCTGTCTTCTTCGCAATTAATATTGAATTCGAATTGGTTTCGCACAAGCTGTCAAATGACTGACAGTTCTGTCAAACGACATAAAGTTACATTAGAAAAGTTAAGATGGTCGTTCAGTTTTCTTAATTTTACTAATTTGCCGCGCAACTTTCTTATTTTTTAGGGTTCGAACCTCAAAAGGAAAAACGGAACCCTTATAAGATCACTTTGTTGTCCGTCTGTCTGTCTGTCTGTCTGCCTGTCTGTCTGTCTGTCTGTCTGTCAAGAATTTCTATGTCGAGAATGCGTGGAGGTATCAAGCTGAAATTTGAACTGTATACTCAGGTCTACGGTCCCATGAAGTTAAAAAAAAATCAAGCTGCTAAGTTTACGTAGAAAAAAGTTACGGCCGTTTATTCAGCAAAAAACGCATATTTCGACACACTCAAGGGAATCAAAACCTATAGGGTACTTCCCGTTGACCTAGAACTATGAAATTTGGCAAGTAACATCGTTATAGACTACAAGTACAGGAATAAATCTCAAAACTGTACATTTGTAAATAGATCTTAAAAAATAGGGGGTCTATATTTTTTATAGGGTGTCGAAATTTCAAATTGAAACTACTAGTTCAAATGGGATATCATATGAAAGGACTTGATGTACACATTGCAAAATATATTTTTTTTATTTTTTTCGACGCATTATTTCTTATTTATAATGAAAAATATCAAATTTAATAATGATACTACGTACCTACGGAACCCTCGGTGGGCGAGTCCGACTCGCACTTGTCCGGTTTTTTTCTTTTATAAGAACCTTCACCAGACAATAAAAAAATACAAAAATAAAAAAAAATTAGCGACATCGGTCCAGCCGTTCACGCGTGATTCCGTGACCAAGGGAAAATTTTGGGGTGTAAGTGGTTCATCGACATCTTTGAAGCAATGTCAACCTCACCTGCACGTGGTGCACCCTGCTGACTGATAGAAGAGGCTCTGGCGAAAAGAGAAGAATGGCGTAGCGTATTTTTTAAGCTGCCCAACTGGGGAAGTACCTCCACCTCACAGAATACCGCAGCCAAATAACAATTCCCTTAAGGGTTGTGTTCCTGCGAGTGAGTGGGGTCACCAGAAAGAAAGGAAGAAGATGCTGCGTTAATAGAGGGGGTGGCGGCGCGCGAGCGATATTTCATGTTGCGAGCGTTAATATGGCTACGGTAACCGCTTCACATCAGGTGGGCCATGGCTTGTCTGCCACCCGACGTAGTATAAAAAAAAATAGGGAAGGATAGAGATATATAGATAGCTGAAAACTAGCCTTTGACCATAACTTCGCCCGAGCGTTAAACTTTCTCTTTGACATAGCCGTTATCTATCTCTCGACAGTAGGCTCCTTGACAATGTTCTATACTTCTACAATCAATTCCTCAATATCGTGAAATATGTTAAATTAGAACGGTATACGATTTTATATTTTTAATGACCGACTTGTTTTACGGACGATTAAAGTTTGGTGGGAAAGTCCATTTGAAAAATTTAAAATTATTAAAAAAAATATTACTATCGGAGAAACAATAATAACAAGTATAAATTTCTAATAAATAGGAACGCGTGATGTCATAATTCTATAATAATGTAGTAGGTTTTTGTATAGAGCATTATCGCGAAAATCTAAAATTGTGATTACCAAGTCAAGATATAATATTTATACTAGAAACTAGCTGGCCCGGCGAACTTCGTATCGCCTTTAAATATTTTTACGTTAATTTTTCCAATTTTTTAATAGTTATTCAGCTATACGGGTCGGAAACAAATACAACAAATCAAAGATCAATTAATATCAAATCTTTATGATTACAACAGTATAGGCTCGTTATGTCCTATTTCTCTTTCACCAAAGCCCCTTTTGCTAGCCGGTGGGATGCACCATGTGCAAGTGAGGTTGGCTTTGGCTCTAAAGATACTACTGAGCCACACTCAATCTAAAATAACTTTACGTTGATGACAATTATAAGTGTTTCTGTTTCATAATTGAGTTAAAAACTATCCCATATCTCAAGTTGGATCAAACTGCACACGTGTGCAAAATTTGATTTAAATCGGTTCAGTAGTTTCGGCTTCCATCGCGGACAAACAACGTGACACGAAATTTTTATATATTAAGTTTAAGATTACCCTACCAAATTACTTTACACCGCCATTTGTTATAATAGTAGATATGGTACTCAAAGATAATTATGAATAAACAATTTGCAAAAAAAAAAAATGCTAGTATAAATCGAGTTAAAAACTATCCTATATCTCAAGTTGGTTCAAACTGCACACCTTTGCAAAATTTGATTTAAATCGGTTCAGTAGTTTCGGATTCCATCGCGGACAAACAACGTGACACGAAATTTTTATATATTAAGTTCAAGATTACACGATTTAAAGTTTGCGTTTGCTACTTACCACGATTAAAAGTTTGCGTTTGCTATTTATTTATTAAATACAGAATTACATTACTATACATACGGCCAACTTGTTGCATTTTTACATGTTTATACCTTAATTAATATTTTTAATTTGTTTTAAAGCATATTCAATCTATTTAACTATTCTACCTATAATTATTCCCCATTTTGTGTGGATTTTATTCCTTTACGACATAAGTAACTATTTTCTATTGTGTAAAAGTAACAGTACAATACAATACAGCAACTATTTATTGTACCAAATAAATTACAGAAACAAAAAAAACAATTTAATGACAATACAATAGGGCTATCTTAGCGCTACGAGCAATCTCTTCCAGACAACCTTGGTAGAAGAGGACAAAATGTATATTTGCACACGTGGGTGGCGCAGTGAAAATAAAACAATATTAAGTCTTCAGTAAAATATTATGTGTAAATGAATACATACTACTACACAAATATAATACTTATATACTTTACCCTAATATATGTATATAAAAACAGTTTTACGAAATGCCAGGAATTACTTGATGTTCTATATATCCAGTAATTGTGAGAAGTAATGAGATTTCACATTATGCTTAAAACATGTCAGTATAAGTAATAGTACTGCATACAGTATGGCCAGTCCCTGCCGCTCTCTCGTATCGACCTCACCTCCCCTCTGAGACAAATCTGGAACAGTTTGTATGGCGGCGCACGCACACACGCTCAGACCCGCTCTGCACAGACGTCACTGTTTACGTCGTAGTTATCGATACGAAATTTGTATGGGGTGGCCGAGGTGTGGTTTGAGTTTGCCGAACCTCTACGACTCAACATACTCGTAATAATTTTAAAGTCACGTTATCAATACGAATACAGCCCCCCACAGAATAAGTGTAATTCGTAGCGTAACGAACGTTAGATAGATCACGTGACATTTGTCAAAATCGAAAATTTTAGTAAGAGAATTGACAAATGTCTTGGCTATCAACTGGCGGTTGTAAAGAATATTATCTATCATATATATATATATATATATATATATATATATATATATATATATATATATATATATATATAATCATTCTAATTTGAGGGGAGAAGTAAGTAAATCATATTTGTATCAGTCATATTTTGTTGAAATTTTAAAGTGAGCCTAATTTTGACAAGACTTTCATAATATTGATCAATGGATAAAGTTTCCTTTTAAAAATAACTTCGGGCGAGTCATGTTTAATGCAAGAAGTGCTTTTATGAATGGCTTTTAAAGGCCTCTCATATTATGTCTCGACGTAGGAATTCGGTATGTTGGTTAATGTTTATGTAATATTGCTTTTGATCTGTAATATGAAGATAGTTTCTTTGAATTTTAAATAAATATTTGATACAGCTAATGATCGAAGGATATAAACGATGATATGCTCCGAAGGATGTAACAAATTAAATTATATTTATGTAGGTATTATATCTCATCATAAACTCATATTGATCCCACTGCTGGGATTTGAGTCTCCCCTCAATCGAATGGGGTTTAAGAGCATTCTCAACCACCAGAGTATAAGTAATAGTACTATGTAGTATAAGTAGTAGTACAGTATGGCCGATCACCTTACCTCCCTTCTGAGTCGAATGTGGAACCGATCGCAAAGTTCGTTTATAGCCTATTCTATACTGTACCTACTTTTAAAATGTACTCAAATATATTGTTTGTGATCGATTGTGATGACACGCTCAACGACGGACGCCATCGGGCCTATTAAATCATAAATTTATTTCACAGGTATTATATAAGTATACTTATATAATTTCGTTGAAATGTATTGTTCTTTATATCTAAGAAGCATGCATGGGCGTGACCAATAGGCTAGACGACAATGATCAAAAATTAAAAAAATATTTATCAGTATTGTAATATATACAAAACTAGAACGATCTGCGATCTTGAAATTTTAATAAGTTATGTCCGACTTGTTTTACGGTCGATCAAACTTTGGTGAGAAAGTCCAATTTAAAAGAATGAAATTATATAAAAAAAATATTAACTTTGGAAAAACAATCAAAAATAACTAAAAATAACTTTTGTTACGGCACTAGCTACATAAACGCAGTATTTAACATAGCTGTCGTACAAATTTCTGTTTTAACGTATAGAAAATACCTAAGTGTGACGTCATAATTCAGTAGCCTTATGTATGGAGCGTTTTCGGGAAAGTTCAAAATTGGGATTTTCAAGTTTTCATATCTCGAGAAGTTTTTGTGCTATCGAATTAATTCTTGCACTTATAGTTATATTATAATAACATCCTTACATAACACATCGAAAGAAAAAAACGTCGTCTGTAATAATAAGTCTATTATTACATATCTCTTTTACTAAAATAAAAAAAAAAAAATGTTATTTAGCTTAACCGAAAAGCGTCATCGTCTGCGTGTGAGAGAGAGAGGGTAGAGACTGAAGCGTAGGATTATCATTAAAAAGGAGCCAAATCTAAAAGATATACATATGCTATCACGGACTTTTTTAGAACTTTTTATGAGGAACAATACTGTCATGCATACTTGTTGCGTAATTTTATACTTTTACGCAGTGCGCGCAACGGAAGCTCACAAAAGGAATATTTTACTATACTAACATCTAATATTATAATTGAGAGGTTGCAGCGACGGACTATTCGCATAATCGACGATGAAGAGGTCAATAAGAATCTAGAAGCTCTTCAACTTCGCAAGAACATTGGCTCGCTAAGCATATTTTATCGCCTCTACCATCGTGAGAGCACTGACGCTCTTTTGTCGTTTATCTCACCTTTACCTTTCTGTTATAGAACTGCACGTGCAGGCTTACGATGTCATTGTTCCGTTGTTGAGAATATTTCTTTGCGTGCGTTGGAGTTGCCGAACGTTTCAGTTCGGCAACTCCTACCTTTGTCGTATAATTAAAAAGTGGAACGCACTGCTGGCACGTGTTTGCTCCTTCCTACACCATGGGATCCTTCAAACGAAGAACTTAGGATACTTTTAGGGTTCCGTACCTCAAAAGGAAAAACGGAACTCTTATAAGATCACTTTGTTGTCCGTCTGTCTGTCTGTCTGTCAAGAATTTCTATGTCGAGAATGCGTGGAGGTATCAAGCTGAAATTTGAACTGTATACTCAAGTCTACGGTCCCATGAAGTTGTAAAAAAATCAAACTGCTAAGTTTACGTAAAAAAGTTACGGCCGTTTATTCAGCCAAAAACGCATATTTCGACACATTCTCATGGGAATCAAAACCTATATGGTACTTCCCGTTGACCTAGAGCTATGAAATTTGGCAAGTAACATCGTTATAGACTACAAGTACAGGAATAAATCTCAAAACTATACATTTGTAAATAGATTAGGATCAATTTACAAATGTACAGTTTTGAGATTTATTCCTGTACTTTTAAGCATATTTTTTAAGAAAAATAGGGGGTCTATATTTTTTATAGGGTGTCGAAATTTCAAATTGAAACTATTAGTTCAAATGGGGTATCATATGAAAGGGCTTGATGTACACATTGCAAAATATATTTTATTTATTTTTTTCGACGCATTATTTCTTATTTATAATGAAAAATATCAAATTTAATAATGATACTACGTACGAAACCCTCGGTGGGCGAGTCCGACTCGCACTTGTCCGGTTCTTTATCTATGTTCTGTGTTCACGCCGGTCGAAACCAAGGATAGAAGTTAGTTCAGTTTTAGAGGATCTCGGGTAGAGCCGCGAATACTATGTACTTCTCTTGGCTACGCCGGTTCATCTTATGCTGGAATTAATACAATGGTGTTTCGGCGATGGTTATATACGCAAAATGTTTGTATCCGCAATGTGCAAATAAAAGAATTTCATTTCATTTCGTGGTTGTGTTAGAATGTTTTTAACTTAAAAGAACAGGTTAATATAGTAAAGAGAAAAACTACTCAACGAATCAGTAAATTTAGAAACACCTGTTTCTAATAGAGCAACCGTATCGCCTTTTTCACACTAGTCGAGCGCAAAACATTTTGGAGGGTGATTCCTAAAATGTGACATAATGCCCTTTTCATACGGATACTAAACAAAGTTGATAGAGTAGTATACGGGCTTATTCACACTGATCGTAAAGCAAATTTTGCTGTGGCGGTACACCTGATAGATGTGAAACATCGAAACTAATTTGTAAAGAAAATACCTATGTATTAAACAATGGATATTTTATTATAGGAATTGTTTATTTCTTAACGTAATCAAAAAACATAATGTTCCAATTTTTTAAAGAGAAATCCGAATCGTGAAAATATTTGGTGCGTTCAATTCAAAGTCCGATTCGGAGGTAGCAGTAAATCCGATCTAATGCTCTGTGCAACGTAAGCAAACATAATACCATAGGCAATACATACAAAAATATTGTTGGCACGCTGACACCACCTCTGCTAACGCAGCATATTTTAAAAACTGAAAATCTCACTCCTCTTTGGGGTGGATGGTGGTGTATTATGCCCTACTTATCTTTCACCAGAGCTTTGTTTGTTCATCGGCAAGGTACACCACGAGTACGGCAATGCCTCTGAAGATGATAAACAGCAATGAAATTTTTGGATCAAAACAAATTAGACACATTTTAACACAAATGTGCACACGCAAGTTCAGTAATGTGCACCGTGGCCTGTCCATGAATGGGATTATCTATGTCGAGCTCCTCCGTGCTTTGGAGAACACGTTAAGCCGTCGGTCCTAACAGTTGTCATTAGTTAACAGTTGTTAAGCCAAGTCAGTGGAATTTAGGCGGCTGCTTGAAATCATTGACATCTGCCAACTATATATAAACATGAGTATGCTCGAAGCCCCTATATTACCCCTTCCATTGTGGGGACACCCGTATCCCAGTAGTGGGATGATTATGGGTTGATGCAGTGCCTAATTTGTTTTGATTGTAATGATATGATTTATAAATCAGCATCAATCTATATTCAACCCTTTGCTAGGATACAGATTTCGCCTCAGTCTAACATCTAAATCTAGTCTTCAGTCAGTTTCATTTCAGTTGTAGTAACATCTAGTTCTAGGGCGTACTCCATCACGTTTTTCAAATGCGGATTAGTGAAGATCCGTGGTTTCAAACCGCTTAAAGGCGACTGACTTCGGACGCACCCTCCGAAGCACAGGGGAACTGCAAATAAATAAATCCCTTTATAGACAGCGTGCGGTTCACGTTGCTTAACTTGCGTTATGGAAACGCGCGACGATGCTAATACAAAGTATATTAAACAATCTATAATAATAAAAGGCTTTGTCCTCACTGACTGACTGACTGACTGACTGACTGACTGACTAATCAACGCACAGCTCAAACCGCTGGGTCTAGAGATTCCAAATTTGGCAAGTAGGTTCCTTATGACGTCTAGGGGTGCACTAAGAAAGGATTTTTCAAAATTCATCCCCTAAGGGGGTGAAACGGGGGTCCAAAGTTTGTATGGGGAAACAAGATTAGTTGGACTATTTTATCTGAAACTTTACACAAGTACTTCTATAGATAAATGAGTAAACACGTGTTTCAGGAATTTTCAAAATTCAACCCCTAAAGGGGTAAAATGGAGTGAAAAGTCTGAAAATCGACATGGGTATTGTTTTTATGGTTTATCGGGTCGCTGATTACGAAAACAACAACTATTTTATAATCCATCATAGCCGACGTGACATAAAATCCCCCCCCGTATTTGGCGTCAATCAGTGCTTATACGATCGCGGGCGGCCGGCGCGGCGAGGACGGGACGGGTGTAGTAGTAGTTATCTGGAAAGTTCTTGCATCCGTATTTAGTACAATTATAGGTGCACCATGAGGGTGGTTGCGTTGCGTGCGACTTGACTTGGATAATCTAAAAAGCGCGAACTTCACGCGAGCGAAGCCGCAGGCAAAAGCTAGATAGTAAAAGGCTTTGTCCTCACTGACTTGACTGACTGACTCACTAATCAACGCACAGCCCAGACCCCTGAAGCTAGAAACATGAAACTTTGGATATGTGTTCCTTAGACAATGTAAGCGCGCACTAAGACGAGATTTCACTCCTAAGAGGTTAACATAGGGGGTTGAAAAAAAACCCTCTTGGAAACCGATTCACCTACGATTTTGAGACTTGGTGGAATAGTTGTTTATAAAAAAAGGGGATGTTTATGGGTAACTGATTAACTTTTGACCAGCGCCCAGCCAATAAATGTCAAAAAATTTTAGTTATATTTGAATTAACTTATCACTAGATGGCGCTATACCTAGCATTTGTACAGCGCGCTATGGTTTCGTTAGTAAGGAAAGGGTATATACGAGAGATTATTTCAAACCATGGGGTTATCCATGATGGTTTATTGCTCACCTCATTCCAGTAGATACCCCCGGAGGTAATCCATCGCGCGCGTAGGGCGTAAAAGAAACTGCATCCTTCAAATGAAGCTACATCTGGTGTCGAAAACTAATTGAAAAACCTATTCTAAGTACCGACTTTATGGGATATACCTACTTATTATAAGAATTTCGGTATTTTTCAAACAATGAAGTCAAGATTCACTAAATTTATATTTGTGGAAGGTGTGATGGTGCCATATACCTTTGGAAGGTGATGGAGCTGGCCTGTTCCGCTCCATCTCCTACCACTTGCATGGAACGGAGGTGTATCATCAGGAGGTTCGTGCCACCATTGTTCACGTATTAAACAACTGGAACGATGAGTTGTTGAGTGAGGACAGTAAAGGATGCGCTGTTGAGGAATCTCTCTTGATAACCCGCATTCCCATTATTCCATAAGACCACCCAGTTCAATTTAAGAGACTTCACTTCAATTTCCCATAAAGGTGTTTCGCTATGACCATTAACAAAGCTCAGGGGCAGTCTCTAAAGGTCGCTGGGGTTGACTTGAGACAGGACTGCTTCTCTCATGATCAGTTGTATGTAGTTTGCTCAGGAGTAAGTTCTCCTGGAAGCATTGCAATTTTGGCTCCTGGTGCGAATGCCAAAAATATTGTTTACCGGGACGTCTTAACCTAAATGGTGTATGTTTGTGATAATGGTCAATACGAAACAAAAATAGACGGAAATCAGGAGTGTTCCCGTAGCGAAGCACGGGTACTTTGCTAGTAATAAAATAAATAAATAAATATTCCTGGACAAATTACACACTGCCACCTAGTCCCAAACTAAGCAAAGCTTGTACTATGGGTACTAGATAACTGATATTATACGTAAATACATTTTTTTTTCTAAATACATACATATAATACATAGAAAACACCCAGATCAAGACAAACACACATGTTCATGCACACAAATATTTGTCTTGTGCGGGGATCGAACCCGCGATCCCGGAGCCAAAGTGGACATGCTTAGCCATTCGACCACCCCCCGTCGTCAAAATACACTTACAATGTACGTAAATAAAATGTGTATAGGATGTTACCGTGTCGCACATTGTCTGAATCGGCCCTTACAGTCCGAGATCTGACGGAGATTTTCCTCAATCTCCTTTGTTGCGAGATCTAAAGAGAGAAATGGCCTTACTTAAGACGTATTTTGAGGTATTAGTAAAAGGTATCGGCATATTCTGCTTAGTGGTTTCTCGACGAAGTAAATAGACATAAGACACAATGTAATGTGTGGTGCGCCAAAACATGTCGACTCAATCGTAGAACAGAATCCAATGTGATCACAGAACAAAAACGTATTAAGCTGGCTAGACTAGTTAAGGAACATGAATAATTATTATTTAAATAGTTGATTTCCGCCAACGTGTCAGAATAATATCATCATCATCATCAGATCCATTTTAGTCTCCAATACAGGAGCACGACCCTCTCTCGTCGGTCTTAGACGCAAGGAGGATTTGGCCTACACTCCCCACGCTGGCCAAACGGGTTGGGGAGGCCTGATCGATATTTGATAATGTATTTCCCTTAGTCGCCTTGTACGACATCCACGGGACGAAATGGA
The DNA here is from genome assembly GCA_937001555.2 of Hypsopygia costalis. Taxonomy (NCBI): domain Eukaryota; kingdom Metazoa; phylum Arthropoda; class Insecta; order Lepidoptera; family Pyralidae; genus Hypsopygia; species Hypsopygia costalis. The sequence goes on from OW443326.2 coordinate 20,457,823, forward strand.
GTGATTCTATTCTAGTCTACCGGAAACCACACGGCTAATAAATAACAGAATATTATAAATATCTAAAATTATAAAATTTGTTTAGTAGTGTAATACTTAATAGGTAGATGGCGCCACACTGCGACTACACAGCAGAAAATATAAAATGCAAAATTCCTCACAAACACAAACCTTCCTGGTACGTCAGTTGGAAGAGCACTGGACCGGTCATCGAGAGGTCGTGGGATCTAATCCCAACTAGGCGGGCGAGGTGAATTTTTCCATTTTTAAAATATTTATAAAAGGAACATGAATTCTTTAGATTTACGGTTTTTAGAAATTTCTCATCTGATTCTCATTTATCTTCCGCTATTTAGAATCAAATAACGCTCAAACTGATATTAGCTCCACATAAAATGCAATAAAGTGAACTCCCAAAATTATAGATTTATTCTACGGATCAGTCGATGTAAGAGATATCGCAGTTATGTCACCGAAAAATAGTACTGTGATGTGTGGGTATAGGGAATATAATTCCACATTTTACATATAATAAACAGAAGGAAGCGATAAAATTATTTTATTTTAATAAAGTATTTTGGTCATATGTATTCAGTATTTAATTATTTTAAATATAAACCACTACTTTCTGTTTCAAATTCAAAAGATTTTGAAACAAAAAACACAAGAAATATTTGTGTATTTTGTATTTAAATAAATTTTCTAAAATATTTGTACATGTCTGGATATTATGCGGCACAAAGGTTAGATATGAATAAAATTTTAATATGAAGTCAGAGGTATCCTTGGATAGAATTTCGATAGCAACTTATGAGTTACAGTTTTCTAAACATTTTCCTGTTAAAGAAATATATTTTTTCTGACATGTGCATGGAATTCCCACTAGAAATTCGGATATTTTTTTATTTCTAAATTATAATAATAAATCTCAAAAGATGTAAGACTACGTTTGTTATAGTGCAATTCAGTAAAACATTTTCTTTAAGTAACGAATGTACCAGAATAACTTAAAATCATATTTTTTTTATACTACGTCGGTTGGCAGATAAGCATACAGCCTGCCTGATGTAAAGCGGTAGTTATCACTTCACATCAAGCAGGCTACAGTTGTAGCCATTTTAACGCTTGTAACATGAAATATCGCTCACGCCCCACCACCGTCATTGCGAACGCAGCAACTCTTTCCTTGCAGGAAAACAGCAACCCTCAAGGGAATTGTTATTTGGCTGTGGTATGTGAGGCGGAGGTGCCCCAGTCGGGCAGCTTCCAAATAAGTACGCTATGCCCTACCTCTCGTTCGCCAGAGTCTCTTTAGCTAATCGGCACGGTACACCAGGCGAGGTTATCTTTGGCTCTTAAGATCGTGGTTAACCACTTACACCCTAAAAGCTACTGTTGGGTATAAAGTACCGGAGTATGTAGGCAAAATCGAAAGGCAACGCAGAGCACTTTTTGTGGTTGGCAATATGATTGCCAGAAAATTTTCTAAATCGGCCCCTGACGTGAAACTTACATTGTTCAAGTCTTTCTGCCAGAGTTTTTATACGTGCCAACTCTGGACTAACTATACGAAGAAGACGCTCAGTGGCATACGAGTCGATTATAATAACATCTTCAGGCAACTTATGGGTTTGGACCGTTTCTGTAGTGCCTCCGAAATGTTCACACAGGCCCGAGTTCGATTCGTTCAATGCCATTCAAAGGAAGAGGATAGCGTCGTTTATGGCCAGGGTTGGTAGGTGTAGAAACGCTATCATACGTAGCCTGGCGGAAAGACTTGTAACAACCCCAGCTTATAAGGTTTGGGTACTAATTACCCATATGACAAATGATATTTAATTTTAATTTAATGTAATTCGAGTTTGACTGTGTACATTGATATTTTATTCTTATATTTTAATTGATAATAATATTTTTATTTTTTATACTTATTTGTATTTGACTACAATCTTGTGTTTAAATTGTATATGGACTACGTCCGAAATAAAGCATTATTATTATTATGTATCTCTCTTAAATCACGGGTCTAGCCCGGTCATTTGATAGGCGTGCACGGGGATATAGATCAACGCGTAGAGGCCACTTTGAGAAGTTTGATGTAATGTTGTACGCCCACCGTGACCCGCTCCAGGATATGTCAATGGAACGATATACCCATGAGCAGGTCTCGGCAGGCGTTGAGACTATTGAGAAGTGTGATGGAAAATAAATGGGTTATGGAGATGAGATCTGGGTGAACTAAACACCTGGCTATTACAGAAGAGGGATGGACGCCTTCCATAACTTTTATCGCTAGTTATTTGCGGCAGGCGGTGGCTTGCCACTCACTAGATGGGCCCCCGAAATTTATTATTATTATTCATTTATTTCTTTTTGATCTCCACTAATTACATTTTTAAATATAAATAATACAAAAAATATATACATTTAAAAATATAAAAAAGCGGGGCACCCGCCGGTAGCGGAGCGAAGACCCAAGTCACCGGTGGTCAGGGCTCCAGAGTGAGGAATCTCCTCACAATGCGGGCCGTGTCCAGAAGAACCGCCTTTTGTATCCGGCTCTTGACCCAACCGCCAAGCGAGAGCCTCTCGAGGTGACGGTCGAGACTCTTCGCTATAAGTCCGTTCACTGTTACAACTATCGGTACAATTATCGCTGAGTCCACATGCCACATGGCGGTAACCTCATGGGCCAAGTCCAAGTACTTCGAAAGTTTCTCTTTTTCGGCCTTCACGAGGTTCTCGTAACGGGGAATGGTGACGTCAACGAGAACTGCATGACTCGTCTCCCGGTCTATTAACACTATATCAGGTCTATTGGTTATTATTATTATTATTAAAATTAAACAAGTTATAGTTTTTAGAAATGGCATGGGATGTATTGTCCCTAGGGTAGCGAAAGAGTTAAAAAAAATACAATATTGAATGACTTTTTTTTTTTTAAATTATTTCGCTACCTCTTATTCGTCTTCTCCATATAAATCATAACCGAACCGCACAATTTTTGTTTCACATACTCATATACCAATTCACAGAGGACAATTTGCAATAAAATTGCTTGCGACTCAACTTGAGTCACGTGAAGCAGAATGTGATTTTGAAAATTATTTAAAGGTAAGTTATTTATAAAAAAAAATGACAGAACATCGCAAATGAGACACATTTTTTAATAATTCTCCAGATAATCCCTGGTGTAATTAAACAGATAGAAACTTTAATCCAAAATACTAGAAAACAACAGAATGAAAGACAGCAAATTATTAAAAACAACGTCTATCGTTGTCACTGGCTTTAGATATATTGGTATCAGTTAGTGGTCATAGTTCCGACAATATAATTATAATAAATATTCTTGGACAAATTAAGTAATACAATCTAGTCCCAAACTAAGCAAAGCTTGTGCTATGGGTACTGGATAACTGATACTATACCTAAATACATTTTTTTTTGTAAATACATACATAACTATTACACATAGCCACCACCCAGACCAAGACAAACACACATGTTCATGCACACAAATGTTTGTCATGTGCGTGGATCGATTCCGCGACCTCGGAGTCAAAGTGGCCATTGCTAGAAATTCGACCACCGAGCTCGACAATATGTCAATATGTCGTGGCGTCCCGTTACTTGTGTTCCATATAATTTACTAGCTTGCGCCCGCCCGTGACTTCGTACGCGCATATCTCAGTATCCTGTTTTCAAAAATCTTTTTGCATTTCATATTATTGGAATCGATGTGTAACTCAATGTGTTTGGTCCTCAATAGTGTTGATACTTAAAATCCGTGATGCATGGCAGTTGAGCTTCACTTGACTAGCCATCTCTTTAGGCTCATATTTTTTTTTTTATACCACGTCGGGTGGCAGACAAGCATACGGCCCGCCTGATGTGAAGCGGTTACCGTAGCTATATTAACGCTCGCAACATAAAATATCGCTCGCGCGCCGCCACCCCCGCTGCCATCGCAGCATCTCCTTCCTTTCTGGTGACCTCACTCACTCACAGGAACACAACAGCCCTCAAGGGAACCGTTATTTTGTGAGGTGGAGGCACATTCCCCAGTCGGGTAGCTTACAATTATTACGCTCCCTACCTCTTTTCGCCAGAGCTTCGTTTGTCAGTCAGCAGGGTGCACCGCGTGCAGGTGAAGTTGGCTTTGGTTCAAAGATGTTGATGAACCACTTACACCCCAAATTGAATTTGAAAATTTAATGCTGTATTTGCCATATTGATGCAATGGAAGTCCATTGCCGCCGCAGTTAATCCTTGCTGTACAGGAGACACAGTGGTGGGAATGCGTAGTGGGCCCCCGTCTCGGTTAATAATAAAATCCTTTTTTTACCTGATACCTACGTCATAATAGTACGCCGTAACCTGTACGCCAAATTTTAACCCAATCAGTCCAGTAGTTTGAGCTGTACGTTGATAGATCAGCCTGTCATTAATGGTTGTCTTATAAACACACAAAATGTTACAAATGTGGAGTTTCAGTCGCGGCCGCCGCACGATTGCTGAATTTCTATGACTCACAACAGTTATTGAATTTTGTCGTTGCGATTTCCGACATTGTCAGAACCAAAAATTTTGGATTCTCCGTTATGGAACTATGATCGTAGCCTTAATTGTTAGGCCTTCCTTCTTGACACTTAATTTCATAACATTTACATTAACAAAATTGATGAAATGACTCACTCTAAACTAGGTAATGAATATGAAAAGCGTTCATTTAGTCATCAAACTATGTATATAGAAAGCGCTCAGTCAAAATTACCGATTTATTACAATGTGCAATTGTGCCCGAATATAAACGAGGCCCTGACAGCAGCTGATTAAGGTCACAAAATTTAGTGCCAGCCTAAAGCCTCAGGTACACTAGGGAACGTAATATCCTCTAATCTAATATGACGTGGCGCAACAACGTTGCCCAGTGTCCCACAATAAGTCCTGCAACATTTCACTTGACGCGGGATATGGTGCTTGTTCCCGTTTGGAGCAAGCGCACGTGTCCTGCGTCAGTGTCATCGTGTCATTAATTACCGAGTCATGTGCGTGATGCACCTCTGAACATGTCTGTCGTATGAGATAACGAAAACCTCGGATGATATTTCTGGCTAGTGTGCCCTTCTAAATGTTCCAAAAACGATTTTTGTTTCGATATTCCGTTAGTTTATGACCGGCATGTTCTGCAACATACAAACAGGAATATCGAGGTCTCTTCAAGAGTTCTGTGTTCATTTGCAATTGCATTTGTTGTTCCATTTGACCCCTAGTATATCTGAGACTGCGGAGATTTTTTCACAGTCACAGTGCAGTTGCAGTGCAGTGAGTGCAATGCTCGGCTTTTACTGTATCTTTTACAACCAGGGATTAGAAAACTTAAATAAAATATTACCGTTATCATACCGATACAATCAGTTATCAAATTAAATGCTTACTCCAAAATATTTCTGTTATCTAATGTTATCTAATGAATGAGTGAATTAATATGTTTATTTGAGTCCCAAATCGTGAAGGTTACCGTTTTCATCTCAACTGTCAGAACCGGGTGCGTAAGACAGCAATTCAAATCAATTTACTCCGGCCCATAGTCGGTCGACTTTGTAGTTAAAAATAACATACGAGGGGATTTTCTTAACATATAATAAGAAACGAGCACAAATAAATAAATAAATATTCCTGGACAAATTAAACATGTTCATGCACACAAATATTTGTCTTGTGTGGGGATCGAACCCGCAACCTCGGAGTCAAAGCGGCCATTGCTAACCATTAAGACCACCAAGATCGTCATCAAATAACCGAATTATTTCAATTCTGTTAAACAGAATAGTTCGGTAACAGACGCATTTTGGTAAACGTTATTCAATTCGGTTAAATATAACGTTATTAACCCATACCGGGATATCCCTGATTACAATGTTATTATAAGTACAAATTTCGCAAACTTAAAACGTTCCTCAACTGCTAAAGTTACAGCACAGAATAAATAATACTTACGTAGTTATAGGAAGGCACCACTTTAGGGTGCACTTAACGGGGTGGGCCTCTTTAAGTGGATACTTACTATAGTGCAACTGCTGTAAAACGAGCGTCAATCGAATAAAAAAAATGCTAAAACAACCAAAAATACTGTTACACGATTGCTTACTATTATTAAACTCTTTTATTAATTATGGCGACTGGCTGGATATATTCCTAACGATATCTAATATATATAAAATTCTAGTGTCACAATGTTGGTTACCGTACTCCTCCGACCGATATTTATGAAATCTTATATACAATATTCAGTAGGTTCTATTTTTTATGACAAAACAATGGTTGCCGGGTCAGCTAGTGAAATATAAATATTTCAGATCGTTTTTCTATTGATATGTGTTCAAATTTGTTTATGGTAGTTACGGTCACTATGGTCAATGTATCTGCTCGATGCTACTAACATAGGTAGGTAAAATTAACGTATTAAACTTGCTCTAATAATAGTATCTCTACGTTTTCCATTCTTTCATCATACAGTCCTCCTCTCCTTAATAGTTAATAGTTTCCTTCTATTTATTTGTTTATTAACAGTTTTTTTTTATTAAAATATTGTTTAAACATAATGTAGTTTTTGAAACTTTTCCGGGAAACGGTCGTTTTGGCATGTTTTACTTCTCAACAGACAAATTATAAAGTTTTATAAATTTATAATATATAGTGTTAATAAACAATACACCTTAGTTTTTAATGCAATTAATATTTAGCCAATAAACTATTTTTTTACACGAGTGCCGCTAGATGACGCTAGTTTTAAAGCGGTCGGTATTAGGTCAGTCTTAATTACAAATATTTATTTAACCATTTCCTTCGTTTACACTATATTTCAGCTTCGCATTACATACCGGTTCACAGAGGCTATATTTTGCATTATAAAATGCAGTACGCGGCTATCCTACGCCTATTATACAACGTTATATAAATAAAAATCGGACACGCCTCAGTGGGATGAGATGTAAAACTGCCTTCCAAGGCGATATGCAAATAAGTCCGCGTCGAAAGAAAGCCGGTTCATAATTTCAAACACGTTCTTTAAATTTACCTTTTAACAGTCTCTTGATATTTTTACTACGTGTTCCTTCTAAAAAAATCTTTACAAAAAGAAAATAAGATAGAGCGGATAAATTCTGAGAGTTATTCGGCTTGTTGATGCTGGTCACGAGTAAAATTTATCACAGGTCTACCTTAGGTACTCAAAAGGTAATTCACTCGAACAGAGGGTATCTGCATTAATATTTGTTAGTTCGTTCCATCTCCAGTCATTTGCAAATGTTCATTATATACGAACAAATGAGAACAAGCAAATGACGATTTTAATTTTAATGCGATTTTAGTGTTTAAGCTATATGCTTAAACACTAAAATGGCGTGTACGCAATTGTAAGCTATTAATAGTAATATAAACTTTAATGTAACATCGTAAGGCTTAAAACCATTCAAATTTTTTAGGGTCGATAACACGCGATTGATGCTCTAAGTGTTGCTAGCGTCAATAGGTCGCGGTGACCGCCTCCGGTGCATCAGGTGCTTACCTTAATGGTATAAAAAAAATCATTACTACTGGATAGGTGCAGGCAAGATCTTTCGCAATTTGTATATGCACTTTTGCAAATGACCGTACAATCAACCATGGTATTCTCTTCGGTAGTATGGTCTTTTTATGAAAGAGAATACCTCTTTCAAAAAAAGACCAAGACCTCACAAGTTTGTTTAATTTCTATACAAAGTATAGCTGATGATCTAGTCAAATTCTAAATACGTGCGTTGACAGCGGGGGTTGCGGCCCGCGAGCGATATTTCATATTGCGAGCATTAATATGGTTACGGTAACCGCTTCACATCAAGCGGGTCGTATGCTTATTTACCACTCGACATTTTTTTTGTATAAGCGAGCATGTAGGTCCCTTGATGGAAGGTAATCACCACCGTCCACAGATCTGTCGCCCATAATCAGCAACAACAAGGGGTCGCCGATTCGTTGCGAGCCTTTTAAGGGAAAAATTGACTCTGTTCTTGAAGGCTCCCTTGCTTGAGTCTTCTTCTTCGTCGTATTCTTCATTACTGAAGGTCGTGCCCGATTTGATATGCCTTGGTAGAAGATTTGACAAGCTGTTTCCACACCACCCTGTCTTCAGCCTGTCTGAAGGCCGTAGTTACCGTGAGGCCCATAACCTGTTTTATGGAATCAGACCAGCGGATTGGTGATCGTCCTCGAGGTCTTTTCCCATCCACCTTGCCCACAATAACCAGTTTATCTAGGCTATCTGACTGCTTCCGAGCTATGTGGCCGAAATACCCTAGAATGCGCTAAATAAATAAATCTAAATATTCCTAGACAAATTACACACGGCCATCTAGTCCCAAACTAAGCAAAGCTTTTACTATGGGTACTAGATAACTGATTATATTTAAATACATTTTTTTTTGTAAATACATACATATAATACATAGAAACACCCTGACCAAGACAAACAGTCATGTTCATGCACACAAATATTTGTCTTGTGCGCGAATCGAACCCGCAACCTCAGAGTCAAAGTGGCCATTGCTAACCATTCGACCACTGAGCTCGTCATAGCTGATAGCAGATAGCAGATTGTGGAGAGTCTGGTCTTAATCTTAAGCTGGTCGAGAATAGATTTGTTCGTTCTTTTTGCCGTCCACGGTATCCGCAACATTCTCCTCCAGCACCACATTTCAAAGGCTTGCTTGAGTACCTAACATAGTACAAAAAAAACACAGGTTTTATTGTTATATTTGGGAAAATGCAACCTTAATTAAAAATTCATTACAAATGAATTCTAATTCAATGGCATAGTAATCACGGTCAACACATCAATCGAAAATTGTGTTACAACCAAATCAAGCATGCATTGTTTAGAGTTTTATACCGATTGTTAATGTAATCGGTTACGAATTTGAGAACAAAGTATTCGATTTGTGTAACATTTGTCATACGGAATATCTCTTCTGTACGCGCCATCTTATATGAAAGGTTTCATAAAATGTTTACTATATACCTTTTAAATGAGGAGACTTTTCAATATTGCTTTATTCACCGCCGTTTCCAAAACACTGACCATTTTGCGTTCAAAATAATTTTGAGGTTTAAGTCGTTGATCATCCCTTGAGCCAAAGCCTTTCTCACCAGCACGTTCTGCAGCCTGCTGAGTTGCAAACGAGGCTCTGGTAGGCACAGCATATAAAATGGCCAATTGGAGAAGTTCCTCCACCTCACGGAATAAATACAGCAGCCAAATAATAATTACTTGAGGGTTGTTTTGTTCCTTCTAGTGAGAGAGGACATTCACGAAGAAGTATTTTTAAGTTTTACTAAAATGTAATTCGTTTTCAGTACTAAAATAAATTGACCTAAATTAATTCCTGTGTTTTTTATTAAGTGAAATTGTGCTGGTCCGCGGAGCGAAAAAGGTAAATGCAGGGTTAGAGCATACTCCACCACGCTGCTCAATTGCGTGTTGGCTGAGGTTAGTTAAAGGCTACTGACTTGGCTTAATGACTATCATCGAATGACAAGAGCCGAGACCGACGGCTTAACGTGGGCTCCAAAGCACGGTTCCTTGTTTATCTTGCTTAATACCACCTAAACTGTTGTATTACGTAAGAAAAATCCAAACTTTCAGCCGAAACTTTTGAGTTTCATTTCAGAGTAGGTCCCCAGGCTTCTTCAAAGTAATCAAGATGCATTACTCGTACGACATTGTATTTGAATTCCAGTTCAGACTTCCGTCTGTATTTGTGTACTTCATACACCCGAAGACGTGCTCAGCTAATGAGCTGCTGAAGATTACAGCATATTGTCAGAATAATTTCAAGCCATATTGCGATTTAGTCCACAGTGCATACGAGGGCGGAGTAGTACATCTATGTATCAAAAAACATCAAAATGTCTAAAAATCTAAATAATTAACCACAATTTCGCTTGGGCATATCCTTCGGTTGGGCTTGGGTACTGTGTCGAAAAAGTTTCATACGTATATAATGGCAGTAAATTTACATTATAAATTACATAGTAAATTTAAATATTTTTACTTATCCTAAAATTTTATCTCATCTTATCTTATATATTAATTAATGAGTCCAATGCCTTGTAGAAGGCTCGGTGACACGTGGACCCTTTAGGATCTTTTTTGCTCTCCCTATCTTTCACTCACTCTCCGTCCTGTCCAAAGACATGAGTAATGTACTAATATACTTTAGTACACTGCTCAGCGGGAAGTGCCTGTCTTCACGCAGAAGGCAGTACCCGCACGTGATGTTCCCGGCGAACAGTTTTCCTGTTAGTCACTGCGAAACCATTGTTCCGTATTTTTATAAATTAACATACTAAATATCATTACATTTACTATGTAAATTTAGTATCTATATACAAAGTAGAACTAGAGTTACCGACATCAGCAGGCTGAAGTAGCACTGGGCAGGCCAACCATTAATGGTCCTAGTGATAAAACCAATATTTATGATGGTACAACTGATCACAAATTAGTGTCACTAGTACCATTGATGGTACTAGAGATACAAAGTTGTGTCACTTGTACCATCAATGGTACTAGTCAATGGTACTACTGATCCTAAGGGCATATACACGCAGAACTGATAGCCGATGGGGTAAGATGGTTCTGAAGCGGCGACCGCGGACCTGATGAAGACGGATGCAAACGGCGTAGAATCGGGTGGACGTCTATGGGGAGGTTAAATTCATCAGTGAATGTCCATTGGCTGAAATGATGATGATGAATGATTAAATTCAGTATAGAAAGGTAATGTTAAAAACTAAAAACTGTTTGTAAAACTTTTCACAGCAATGTAGGAGCATCCTGAAATGTAAAATATATGAATACTAAATAAATAGCAGCCGCTACTATCTCCACTTCCATTTTTGCGGCACGAGTTGCGTCTTCCGAGGTTGGAAACACTGAATAACTCACGGCTGTGTGGACGGAACGCAAAATTTATCCGCGGATATCTTCGCTGAGTCTATATTGGTTCACATAAAAATCTTATTCCAATTTTTTGTTTTATTATCGATTTGTGTTCATAATAATCTCTCTTCATAGCTTTTTTCCCTCATACTTTTATGTTCATATTTTTTTTACTAGTAACGCAACTCATAACAGACAGTTATCTTATTTTTTTCATTAATACTGTCATTTAAGAACGTGTTTTGCGAATGTGGTGATTTACAAATGTGGTCTTTTGAGAATATGATATTCAGCGACGGAAGGATTCAACTCATTTTTTTTCATAATTGTTTCCTTTATATATTTATAAGTCCGTCAGTGATCATATTTATGTCATTACCATAAAGTTAATATACCTAGCGGAATAGAGGAGCAAACAGAGAGAGAGTCAAATTTAACCGAAATGGAATTACATCTATTGTGTAAATTTATTTACGTGTAAGTGTTAGAGATGAGTCTTAGTTCTATCGATATTCATATTGACATCGATAAATCACCCAGACCAAGACAAACAGACAGATGGTCATGTACACAAATGTTTGTATTGTGCGGGGATCGAACAACAACTTTATGAGTATTAGAAATAGTTATTAGAATGACAAAGAGTTGCGATCATTAGTAATAAATATTTTTATTCAAAACTGCATGTTACACTCATTCACAGCGCATATTAAATTAATTTGTATTTCTGTAAGAACTATGTAGTAATAAAAGATAGATATTACTTGTTTAGAAGAGCGGGATCACGGGTATTGTCATACTTAAAAGGAGATCCCAATCACTTGTATATTATATTAAGTTAAGTGAGTATTGAATAAAGATTTTGGATTTTGTATTTGGTTATCGAATAAATATTGTTTATAGATGCAAAATTATGAATTTACGTCGCCGCAACTGCTAGAATTTATTTTTGACTAGAAGACCAATCATTAATCAATACAAGAATTGTGGAAAAAAAAAATTTTAATCAAGCTTTAACAGTTGTTAATTAAAAAGAACTAAAAGGTTTTACTGAGTTTTGCTTATCAAGTTCTTTTATTTGAAATGCATATCGTAAGGGTTAAATCCCCTTATTCCACTTAGGAAACTAAACTTTCATAACCAGTTACAAGAGAAGAATATCATATATCGCATTTTATGTCACGAGAAACAAAAGAGTACGCCAAAGTTCAGCTCAATATTTGATTCAAGATTTGATTACAGACACTGCGGTCAAACTAAACAAAAGATTGTAATCAACGATCTAAATCTGAGGTTCCCAACCGGTGGTCCGCGGACCACCAGTGGTCCGTGAGAGGTAAAATATGGTCAGTGATACAAATTTATAATGAAAGAGTTTGAACCCTATTATACAAAATACTCAAATCTCGAGTTATAGAATAATGAATTTATATAACAGTTGGGACCATGCACGCAACAAAAACCTCGTAGAGGTCCGCGAACGAAAAAAGGTTGGGAACCACTGATCTAAATCGATGCTTATAATAAAACATGACATAATTTTCAGATAATTGTTTAGGGGTCTAAGGAACTATTGGACCTTCATGTTTTTATTTTTGTACGCAAGAAAATTAATTGTGGAGTACCTCATGGGCCAGAGTAATCATGGTCGAACTTTACGTAAGATAATTTAGTTAATTCATTAATTTCGGTATGCTTCGAGTTGTCTAAACACAATTTACGAACGTACCTATAATTTGATAGCATTTCTAATGCTTGATTAATTTCCGTACTTATGTCTGTACCAGTCTGAAAATTTATAACGCCCGAGGACATCTTACAATGACATGAAGGTTGAACACAAAGTAGAATTCATTTGCATGTATGCGGAAATTTACAGGCATTAATAGAGTTGAATGGGTAATTATTCAATACTAGCCGTGTCTGCGACTTCGCTCGCGCTTTGCTGCGGCGTGTGACGCGAAGACGAGGCAGCCGCATGGCGATGTGATGCTTAAGATGTCTTTAACTGTCATAGCGTGGTGCTATGACTCTTTTCTTCACTAATCATCTGATCTTTTGATCCTATGGATCCATTTGAATGCATTAAATTAAAAGCTAAATACAGTTGTTAGATTTTGTAATTAATGAGTGTATTTTTAAATCTGTGGATTTTACGGTTTATGGTTTAAATTCTCATATGGTTGTACAGTTATGGGCAAAATACATTCAATTGAAAATTTATATTTTATGTAAGCGAATTAGTAATCATGAGTATTTATTTTTAATTTATTACTTAGATCTACTAGTTTTCTAGATAGTTATAGGTAAATCTCTCACGTCTCCTTTTTTATTTGCATAATTTTTCAACCAAGCAGCAAGCAATTTCAATCTAGGACTGATAATCTTTAATACATCAGTCGAGCAACAAGATTATTTATAATACAATTTTACATCATGAAAACAAAATGAAAACCGAAGCGTCTGCCTGCACCTGCAGGAACTCGAACTAATCATTTTGCAAAACATCGCGCAGGAAGCCTGAGACGCTCTCTCGTCGTGAAGTTCAATGCTCACTTCAGTTCGTTGAACCAGAGAAGTAATTAAAATTCTCGATACAAAGTACATGTAATATGAAGCTATTGATGCCATTAAAATGCAAGCACTCGATGCAGCAATCCAATCATATTGATATCCATTTCGTAATTAAATGTCGCCTATACCCAGTTCAATAGTATCGTAAACATACGAGGAAACTCGCTGATGATGTGGCCGGACTCCAATGAATAACTAATGCTAGAGGTACGTGCCCTGTTTCCATTACATGATACATTCATTTGCATTTTAGAGCAAAATCGACCAAACACTAATATAGTCACGCAGCCAATCAAATCTACAGAACGTTCCCAGCTCGTGGTAAACACTTACCGAAGTAGTTATTACAAAGTTCTGCTGATGGACTCTCGAAACTATCTTGTCACAGCTTTAGCTTAACGATGAACCGTGTGGTATTTGGGATATTGCGTAACCTTTCCGAAGCTAATCTAAGCATGTCCGAAATTATAAGCACTAAGCATAGATTTTGCTGCTGACAGTGCGAAACTCATCGACCCCCGTTGGCAAAGGCAAGGTGTGAAGAGGAGTGGATTAAAAGCATGTATGACTGATCATTATGGATGATGATGAGAGACAACTCACTGGACGACGAAGGATATTATATCTGGCATAGAAGTCCAGTAGCAATTATACAATACTATAATTCCTACTGCACGTACAGAGTACTAGTAAGAGTAAGTAAGAGTAACGGCTCCTATTTAAAGTCGGAGGAGAAAAAAAAGAAGAACAAAAGGACAGATTTCATAAAGGTCACTAAGCGTGCAATCAAGTATATATGAGCAATAGAGTGGGTCTATTCGAGTACCTAAGAACGTTGACACGGGCATGGTACCCCAATACAAGTTTTTTTTATATTTTTATATGAGAGGGGACCAAGCGAGCATGTGGATCACCTGATCGAAAGGAATCACCACCGTCCATAGAAATCAGTAACACCATGGGGTCGCCGATACGTTGCCATCCTTTTAAGGGAAAAGTTGACTTTGGAAGTTATTGTTCTTTAGCGACAAATATGGTCACGTGATTTGAACTTGCCTACGTCATGAGCTGTACCTATTTTCTTTGGAAACCGACAGATTTTAACAACCAAACGCTTGACATCATGGCTATATACGGGAAGAATATACCTTTATCATGGGCAGGAGTATGAACAATGTGATATTATGATATTTTATAACATTGTTTTTTGGAACGAAGTTCCTTATGGGGCGTTGCGGAGAGGTACCCTAGCCGGCAAAAAACGTCCGTAGCGTTAAATAAAAACCGTAAGATTTTTATCTATAGGTACATACTTATCTATACTTAATATTTTAAAGCTGAATATTTCGTTTGGTTGAACGCGCTTGTCTCAGGAACTACTCATTCGAATTGAAAAAATATTTTAATTTTAGATAGCCTATATTTTGAGGTAGGCTATATAACATCACGCTACCACCAATAGGACCGGAGCACCAATGAAAAATTTTGCAAAAATGGGATAAAATATTTTTGAGGGCTTCCGTTGCGTGCGCTGCGTAAACAGTTGAAGTTACGCAAAAATTATGTATGATGGAATTGTTCCTCTTTAAAAGTTCTAAAAAACGTCCGCGACAGCATAATATGTCTATCTTTGACGATTGACTCACTATAACCTTTTTATGGTAATCAGATTTGTTTGCAATTAATGCATTATTTGCGAAGGAGTCATCTAATTAAATATGATATTAATCACAAGTATTTAATTATGAACAAAATTGTCCTTAACATCACTCGATTTCAATCTACATCTTATGAGATGTCATAATTTTTCAACTTCAAAATACGAATTTGCGAGAAATGTTGATTTCAAATGCGGGACAAGGATTTAAAAAGCGGGATCTTCGGACTCTTAGGACTCTCAGCTCTGGCTTGCTTTCATTGGCCGTCCAGAGAGGAGCCGTTAGAGCTATATGCTCCATGGGTGGAAGTGTTAAAGGGCATCACGCCGCGAGTAACTTCGGAGAAAGCGCAGTACACCTCTCGACACCCCTGAGTCACTCACACCGGTGTTGCCCCTGGCAAATTTTCTGGTATTTCGGGGGCCCATCTTTGAATGGCAAGCCACCGCCTGCCGCAAATAACTAGCAATAGAAGCAGTTATGGCAGGCGTCAGTCCCTCTTCTGTAATAGCCCGGTATTTAGTTCACCCAGATCTCATCTCCATAGCGCATTTATTTTCCATCACACTTTGAAATAATGTAAAGACCGCCGAGACCTACTCATGGGTATATCGTTCCATTGATATATCCTGGAGCGGGTCACGGCGGGCGTACAACATTACATCAAACTGGTCAAAGGGGCCTGTGCGCGTTGGATCCATATCCCCGCGCACGCCTATCAAATGACCGGGTTTAAGCCCGTGAGTCCAAGAGAGATACATATAATAATAATTTATATATAATAATTATAACAAAAATCATAATAAAAAATGTATACCCGAACAAATATATTATTTTCTTTATCCCTCGAATAGAACTTGAAATTAATATTTTTATGATAAGGAACTTCGTTCCTATCTGGTGTCCCACGACATCACACGTTTTTTTATGTCGTATCATACCTATTGACGTATAGCAAAGAGCAGACCATGTTTGTCAGTGCGATAGTCACTCCTGTTACGTACGGCATAAAAAGATACAAAGGTTGAAGTGATATCTATTCCCTACTTATCAATAAGGCAATCACTGCTTTTCTCTCGAACAGACCTCTCTGTCGCTTTCTTTTTTGTGAGACTAAGTTTTACTTCAGTCGTGTGGTCTAAAGCACACGCGTTTTTTTTTACAAATTCCTATCGGATATCGGAATACGCGCGTACGAAGTCGCGGACGCAGAGTAGTTTACTAATGTAATAGCAACGATGGAGTGGGTGGGTTGTAAACTTGTGACTCGACCACCGTGTTCATTAGGATGATTTAGATCTGTGAGTGTGTAGGAAAATAAATCAGTGAAAACCAATACCGTACATGACATTACAAAACGAAGTACACTCTAGAATGACTAATCTTTATTACAAAGTAATCCAACACAGAGAAGTTAAACAAGTTCTTAATTTAGAAGAACCAGAACCAAACACCACCGTATTGAAAGAAGAAAAAACAACCGATTCATCGTAAGTCGTAAATTCATTTACTTTCCGTCGAGAAATAAAAGCTATTGCAAAGTTTTCCTGCATTCAAATTGAGCCTGGAAGGCTTTTCAATTCAAGTTTTGTAAGGAACAATTCGCGGCCGAATGACTACGGACAAGAATAATAACAATATTTTAGTTCTACGTCACACTTCAAATTCTGATTTGTTGTTTTATTGTGAAAATTATTTTGAACATAATCTAGCAGTGTATCTGTCTAGTCTTCTATAATAAGGTTATTGCACAACTTCCACGAACAGTTGAAGCAATTATCTCATAAAACATTTTCTTTCGTTGGCGGGCGTATATTATAAGTTATCTGCGAACTCTCAAGTTGTGGAATAAATTACCTGACGAGGTTTTCCCAAGAGACTACAGTATGGGGTTCTTCGAGAAAGGCGTGACGGGATTTTAACAGGATCGGCAACGCATGTGTACCTCTCGTGTTGCGAGTGTCTATAGGCTACGATGACTGCTTACCACCGGGCAGTTTAGTTTTATAAAAAAATCGTATTTATGCGTAGAACACACTGCTCACTTATTACGTCCACACTACTATCCTATTAAGGGCAAAGCCCCGTCAGTTCATACACTCATCAGTCAGGATAAATCGCCAAGGAGAAACAGCGTCATTGCTAGGGGCTGGCCTGGCAGGCGGCTGCCAACGGCGCAACCTTTCGGGGGTACACTTTGCATACCTTTCAAAGTTATTGTATTGTACCTCTTTTCCTTATGTATTAGATGACGGAATAATTAACCCTTACCAGGGGAGCTAACACTATACACGGCTCTGGATAGATATTTAATATTTTGAGTGGTACTTATTTTGTAATTTTTAGCTTATATTTTTTTTTTCAAAATATACTCATGTTGTTTATATCTCGTCAATACACTAAAAGTATGTTTAAACTACAAATATTGCGATATAATAATAATAGATAGCTAAAGAAAATCTTTTCAAACTGTGGTTTAATTGTATTGAACATCCTAAAAGAAATGTGCAACTTGTAATCTGTGCAAATTGTTATTTTTAAATAGTTGTTTCGGCCAACTTGCCAGAATATTATAAATATATATATTTTTTATTTAATTAAAGTTCACCTGCCCGCCTAGGTGGAATTTGAACTCATGACATCTCGATTTTTTTTTCATTTATAAAAAAAAATTGGAATGAGATTTTGTGAGTCTAATAAGCGAGTTATAGGCCGAAAAGTTGGGCCCTCGGATCGCATGTGCCCGTCTTTTAACATTACGAAAGAACCTCCACTAACCCTTCCGGGTTGGCGGAGGTTCCTTCGTAATGTTTTTTAAAACGTAAGGTTTTTCAATTTAGCTGCGTGACTGGAGTATGCTCTAAACCCCTTGGATTGAGGGGAGACCCGTATCCCAGCTGTGGGATGAATAAAAAGAAGTCTCGACTATTTCCGTTTCTCCTTTCCTTAGTTCACAAAACAGGGTGACCATAAATTCTTACCAAATTTTATGTTGCTTGCTTAAATATTAAGTATGCGGTCAAAAATGTGCGACATACCCATACAGGATTTTATAACGGTTGTTAATAATACATATTAATTCGCTCTTTAGCTGATCATGCTTGATAGTCACAAAACGATTGTAACTCTTATTATGAACGACATAAGAACGGTACATAGGTTAAACTGTCAAGCTCGGAGTGCTCTTAGCTGTGCCATACACAATTACACATGTATCGGTGCCATTTTAAAGACGTTTCGCGTGAAATAAGAATTATGTCAACCTCAAAATAGGTAGTTTCTTTGACAGCTATGATGTCACAGACTGATATACAACAAAAAGACACATATACACGATAAAGTTATACCGTCTCATATCGTTTAAAAATATAATATGGAAAAGACAAATAATATTTCTCTGGTCAAATTTCCGTTTGGCTACACAGTGTTAATGGAAAACACTTTTTTTCATAGGTATGGGAGGAGATAACGCTTTTAATTTTCTTTTAGTCTGGACTGAATTTGCGAGCATTTGCATACACAGACACGTGATCATACATAAAAGGATTTTACCTATTAATTAATAGGTACCTACTTTACCTACCTAGCTACCTTTTTGGAAAAATATTATACTAGACGCAATTATCCGTGGCGTTACCGCAGCATGTGAACAAAGTCCTAAAATTATAAAAACTCTATATCAGTAACGTAAAATACATAAAACTAGAACGATCTGTGATCTCAAAATTTTAATAACTTATGTCCGACGTGTTTCATGGTCGATCAAAGTTTGGTGGGAAAGTCCATTATTAAAGTAAGACATTATAAAAAATAAATATTACCATTGTAGAAACAATAAAAAATACTATAACTTTTGTTACGGCACTAGCTACATAAACGTAATATTTAACATAGCTGTCGTACAAATTTCTGATTTGATGCATATAAAATAGCGTATCGTGACGTCATAATGCTGTAGCCTGTTTGTATGGAGCGTTTTCGGGATATTCCAAAATTGTGATCTTCAAGTTATCATATCTCGAGAAGGTTTTATGCTATCGAAGTAATTCTTTCGTCTATAGTTACATTATTGTGACGTCGTGAATAACAAATCGAAAAAAAAAATGGTTCAGATGCCCATTGGCCGTGTGGTTTCCGGCAGACTAGAATAGAATCACTCCGTCTCTTCCGTGGATGTCGTACAAGGCGACTAAGGGAAATACATTATAAAACATCGATTAGGTCTCCCCAACCCGTCTGGCCAGCGTGGGGAGTGTAGGCCAAATCGTCCTTCTGTCTGGGACGGACGAGAGGGGGTCGTGCTCCTGTAGTGGAGACTAAAACGACCTGATGATGATAACCATGATGAGACGCAATTATGACATAAAGAAAGATCAAAACACTTTCGTATTTGTCCTAAAACGTGCACTTTTTACTGGCTTTTATTCAGTTTCACCACGGTGTCTGTAATCAAATCGATGTCACCCTTACAGACAACATTGAGCCATTAAGTCTGGGGTCCTTTCTCAGACTTTGCCTTTCTTTGTGTGTTCTACCGCCTGTACAATGTATTGTGTTCAGAGGAGTTAGTGGTGTAAATAAGGAAAAGGGCTTGGTTCAATTTGATCCATTTCTTAGTGTCCGATTGAGCTGAATTTTGATATATTCATTTGGCTATCGCGAAAAAGGCTGTCATTTAAATACCGTCATTTTTAATCCAATATGGCGGCTGCCAAATTAATAAATATACAGATATATTATTTTACATAAAATGGTAATTTATAATTACCCTTTTATCTCATATGATATGTGTATGAAATGAAAGGATTTGTTAAGCAAAACACATAAAGTAAATAAATAAATATTTCCTGACAAATTACACAGCGCCATCTAGTCCTAACCTAAGCAAAGCTTGTACTATGGGTGGTAGATAAATGATATATGTACATAAATACATTTTTTTTTGTAAATAAACATTTTTAGTTCCTTTTTACTGACAACTAATAAAAGCGTGTTTATAATTTTGTTTTTACAATTTATGAATATATTAATTATATAAAACTAATTATAAATAATAAAAAATGTTTATACAAATTATCAAACAACCTCTGGCACATAATGTACCTACTCAGTATGTACCTTGGGTAGTTATTTTGTGTATTTGTACGCTGGACACAGTTTCAAGTCGTTTCATTTGGTTTTATTGAAGAGATTTAACTTGATCCAGCTATTCTGAGGATAAAGTAAGTATCATTATCTACCATCCAATACCCACTTTACTAATAACGATGACCTTTGACATCAGTTGACCTGTGAGGTCGTATTCTGATATCCTTCTGTTTAAATATGAGGCCTATCTTTAAGCTCTCTGTAATTTTATCTCAAATTACCTATTATCTTTAGTAGAGAAATGAAAACACGTATGTCACTGTTATATGAATAAAACATATAGCTGTGTTTTGTTCATATGGTATTTTAGGCATTTTGAAAGTGCGTTTACACCAAACGAGCAACGGATCATTTAAATTATTTTACTGAGAGCATTCTTTCGTTATTCTGACTAGCTTGATGTAAACGGCGTTAGAGCGTGCGAACAGTTATTTAAACCGTTCTTTTGTATTCGTATTCGGAGTTTCGGACATACTTTTCACACCGGTCATCATTCGTTCGGATGATTTAAACACACCTCGAGCACTTGCAAGAATTCTATGTAGTTCTTCATTCTCATTCTTAGTTGTTTAATTCTTTTGGTGTAAACGCTGAATTTGGTATTAATGCTCTTGATCCAGCTCTGGCTCTTTGTTCGTTTAGTCTAAATCTACCTTAAAAGCTCGGACTCACTTTTAGGTTGACAATTTGGTAGATTATTTAAGGGGTTCTCTCTATTCATAAAGAAATGTTTTTTTATATACTACGTCGGGTGGCATACAAGCATACGGCCCGCCTGATGTGAAGCGGTTACTGTAACCGTATTAACGCTCGCAACATAATATATCACTTGCGCGCCGCCACCCCCGCTGCCAACGCCGCATCTCCTTCTTTTCTGGTGACTGAGGTCACCAGAAAAGAAGCAGCACTCAATCGTAGGAACACAACAACCCTCAAGGGAATTGTTATTTGGCTGCGGTATTCTGTGAGGTGGAGGTACATTCCCCAGTCGGGTAGCTTACAATAACGCTCCCTTCTCTTTTCGCCAGAGCTTAGTTTGTTAGCAGGGTGCACCACGTGCAGGTGAAGTTGGCTTTGTTTCAAAGATGTTGATAAACACTTAAAAATGTAATATCTTTATTGTTCATCAATAACAAATAAGAACAGACACAAACAGTAATCAGAATTTCAAGTATGTACAAAGGCTTTTGTTCATAATAACTTCGAGTGGGGGAGCATCAATAAATGATGTTCAAAAATGTTAGATAAAAAGAAGTGATAATTCACCGAAGTGTTTGTTTATATCAAATAGTTTTAGTCAAATATAAGGGACTTTAGAGTTGTTATAAAAAAAAATAAGATTAAGAAGACGTCAGACGTGAATGTCGAAATGGTTTAATCATAATATTTTTTTTTCGGAACTCGTCGCCGTCAACCTTTATACATCCCACTGCAGGGATTTGCATCTCCCCTCAATCGAAAGATCATATTAACCGTTTTTTTAAAATACTTCATAAAATTTGTAAAAAAAAAATACTACTTACGTCTGTTTGCAGACAAGCATACGGCCCGCTTAATGTTTAGCGGTTACCGTAGCCATATTAACAACATGAAATATCACTCGCGTGCCGCCACCTCCGCTGTCAACGGAGCAACTCTCAATCAATATTATTTCCTTAATACCACGACATGTGGTAAAAAAACTACTAGAAACTCAAAAACTGTTTTATAATTAATAATGAAACAGCTTTGTCGGGTAAAATCAAAACAGAAAATTGGACAGCACCGCGCGGCAGATTGTCAAAGCTTTGCGGACATAATCGTCTCGGAAAATGTTACCAACACACACTGAGCCGCAATAAAACACAGATGTGACCTAAACTTTATATAAAGAAATAGTACATGTTTATTTGTTACGCTGGTGTATATGGACGTTACTCGCGTAATACGCAGTTTGGAATGAGGATTTTTATTTTCTTCGTGCCTGTGAATTTTGTTTAAGCTATATGAAGTCTGTCGGCTAAATACTCTACGTGTAACATGGTATGTTTAAGTGTGTTAGCTTTATAGTATTAATATTACGACTTGTGTTTGTAATTACAAACACGGTAGTCTGAAATATTTTTTAATATTATGTGAATACTAAACAAGTATACAACGTGCCTGATTTAATGCGGTTACCGTTTAGTTACAGTCTCGTACTTGCAATCCAAAAGTATTGTCCACGCACTGTTTGCTCAAATCTGGAGACCTCCTTCATTCAGGAAACCAACAATACTCAAGGGTATTTCTATATATGTTAACAGATGTGCCGAGCATAGCTTGGGTCGGCCGAGCATCGTTAGAGTCTGCCGAGTAGTCAGAGGCTCCCAAGAATCGCCAGGGACTCTCAAGTATCACTCAGGTCGGACGAGCTTCGCCTTGCCGGTATTGGTAATTTTTCTTCTTAGCTCACGACATAGGCAGGATGCAATACGACCGTTGATTCTAAAGATGGTTATGAGCCATTTAAAATCAAGCCAATCAACATCTTAAAGAACATACAGTCACACAAGTAAACAACCAAAGAAACCGAATTGACCCACCACGAGACAGATCGCATCCATGCTTGATGTCGACAGCGATGTAAAAGGAAAATATTTTGGTTTTCGCCTTGTCATCGAGGTAAGCATGTTATACGGATGTTATAGCATCCATGTAGACCAAGAGGAATCGCAGTGAGGTATCCGTCGGCATGTACGCGCTTGTATATTTGCATACATTTGTTTTTCATCGCGATGACATCGTGACAGCGATCTACGAAGGTACTCTCACAGTGACGGTGACGATTTCTTGATTTGACTGAGCAGACAACAATGCTGTCGAAACTTAACGTCTATAAATAAACTTGTTGCAGTCTTTTTTTATATGACTAGCGTGAAATACAAGCATAGAACAGGTTCTACCGTAGGTTGAGGCGATTGCTTACCATCAGGTTATGATACGAGAGGCGTTATTCACGTATTGCCCACCCTGTAAAAACCCGTTTACGCCTTTCTTGTAGAACTCCTTACTGAAGTCTCCTGGGAAAACCTTTTCTATTGTGATAATTTAGTTAGTGTTTTTTAAAATAAATATCATCAATAGCAATACTATTTATTACTTTTTGCTATATCTAAAGTTAAAATGAGATCGAGTGAAACAGTGTCCGTATGACGTTCTATTATTGTTTTTCGATTTCCACAACTTTCATTTTGATTTAACTTTTTAATGATAACGAAAAAATTGTAAAGTATGGTTATAAAAAATTGTACAGGTAAATTTTGACGTTTGATATGAGAATACCTAATGTGACATTTGTTACATAGTGACTAGCCTGATAGTGGATTTTGATTACTTTTTTAGGGTTCCGTACCTCAAATGATAAAACAGAACCCTTATAAGATCACTTTGTTTTCCGTCTGCCTGTCTGTCTGTCGTCTGTCTGTCAAGACCATCTAAGTCGAGAATGCGTGGAGGTATCAAGCTGAAATTTTAACTGTATACTTTACAGGTTTACGATCCTATGAAGTTGTAAATAAATCAAACTGGTAAGTTTACGCATATTTCGACACATTTTAAAGGGAATCAAAAATCACATCCCGTTGGCCTAGAACTATGAAATTTAGCAAGTACAACATATACGTGTATAACATATTTTTTGTAACAATGTTCATGCCGTTAATATAGCTAATCATAATCACATTAGACGGGTCACCTTGAGCTAGTATGGAAAATACAACATGCGGCATCTATTTAGGGGGTTATCTCTAGTACACTAACAAGTCTATATATATGTAGTCTATAAGTATAAAGAGAGGTAGGGAGCGTAATTGTAAGCTACCCGACTGGGGAATGTACCTCCACCTCACAGAATACCGCAGCAAAATAACAATTCCCTTGAGGATTGTTGTGTTCCTGCGAGTGAGTGAGGTCACCAGAAAGGAAGGAGATGCTGCATTGGCAGGAGAGGGGGGGGGGGGGGGAGCGAAATTTTGAATGTTGCGAGCGTTAATATGGCTGCGGTAACCGCTTCACATCAGGCGGGCCGTATGCTTGTCTGCCACCCGACCGATATTCCTGGATAAATTACACACGGCCATATAGTCCCAAACTAGGCAAAGCTTTTACTATGGGTACTAAATAGCTGGTATATATTTTTTTGTAAATTAAATCATACATCGAACCCGCGACCTCGGAGTCAAAATCGCCATTGCTAACCATTTGACTACCGAACTCGTCAATTGCTACGAGGAGGAGTCAAATTCCAAAAGCTTTTTACTCCTACAAATTTCTTCTGATTAAATTCGCTGTGAGTTCCAAGGCAGCCGTAGTCTTACCCCCGGGACTGCAATGGACTTCATTTTTCATTACCTTTTTTGGCGGTCGCCGCTGTTAATTCTGGCTACACAGAAGATTCAGCGGTGGGAATGTGAGCTGGGCCCTCGTCGTCCCGTTACGCACCGTCGATATTGTACTGTATCCGTAATTCTAATTCTATTCGTGATAGCTATTACCCATATAGCTATCATCAATAGAATTATGCATTTGCTATCGAGTTATACGACATACGATGCATGATAACGAGTATGATGACGTCATGAATACTATAATTTGGTACGAAGTGTATGTTCTCTCCAAAGTCTAATATTAAACACAGTATGTGAAATTTTGTCACACATCAATTTTTCATTAAATGCATATTAAAATTTTGTGAAAATGGCAATTCAGTGGTTGGTAAAATACAGTCTGTTTCAGAATCTGGGAATTTATTTTTTCTTTGAAAATAGTCATCTCAAAATTATTTCCATCAGTAGAATGTGACGTTATTAATTAGTGATATACCTAGACTATACATTATAAAAAAAAAAAAAACAATAGGTATCCAGACTAAATTCCAATAATGTAATGCAGAGTATAAACAATAGGTATCCAGACTAAATTCCAATAATGTAATGCAGAGTATAAAAAATTTCTTACATCTCGTGTGCTGCGAAAATATTTGATGACGTAACATACTATGTACTATGTATTTGAAGAACGCATCCTCTACAAAAAGTGTCCGAACCAAAAGTGACTACGACACCAAAAGTCTCGCGACACCATAGTGTCTAAAGACACTATATTATAGCAGCGTTTCAATTTAGTTTTTAAAATAAATAAAAATAATGGAGTATGCTTTAAACCCCTTCGATGGGAGACCCGTATCCTACACTGATCACGTATTGATGCCGAAGTAGAATTTATTCTACTAAATTTCTTACACTTCTTTAGACACTAGGGTATCGCGACACTTTTGGTGTCGCGGCACTTTTTCTAGAGGATGCGTTCTTCAAATACACAGTACAAAGTATGTTACGTCATCAAATATTTTCATCAATTATTTTCGCAGCGCACGAGATGTGAGATATTTTTATTTGTATCTATACAGATAAATAAAATTGGAGTGTCTGTTTGTAATATTAAAATAACAACTTTTTACTGAACGCTTGTATTGATTGTTTGTTGATTGATTGATTGTTGTTTGTATTGTATTGTATTGATTGCTTGTAAAGAAGGATGTACACGGTATATGTACGAAAATATCATTTTTACAATTTGTGCCTGTCTGTCTGCCTGTTTGTTCCGGCTAATTTCTGAAACAATGGCAAGACCGATTTTGACGGGACTTTCACTGGCAGATAGCTGATGCATAAGGAGTAACTTAAAATACTTTTATTTAAGAATTTTATTTATTTTTATTAATATTAAATAAATAATTTAAAAAAATAACTATTCTGCGCAGACGAAGTCGTGGGCACAGCTAGTCTAAAATAAATTATTTCATATGGTTTATGGTATTGGTATGGGAGTGGTTTGGCACTGTATACGTATACATGCGATTGTATAGATGCGATAGATGCGATGCGTATAGATGCTCTACGTAGAGCGTCCACCCTCTTTGGACTCTTTGGATTCTTTTTTGGACATGCCATTCGAAAAATATCATGTTTAAAAAAAAATATTTTTTTTCGAAACATGATATTTTTGATAATAATTAAAATCGTTAGATGATGTTGGGTCGATAGAAGATATTAAAGAAACCATAATATAGTAGAAATAGAAGCCAAAACAATATTTTTTTTAAATTTTATCTGTCTTTAGGTCTGTTTGAAAATCTGAACAAAATTAGATGCCATTTTTACAGTGCTAATACTAGGAGGCCTGGAGACTGCCCGCGACTTTTCCATTATTGATTGACTGCGTGAGACAATTTACTTGAAGATTGAATTACAGGTACCTATTTTTGTCTGGCAGGCAACAAGCATCCGTGCTTCGATAGGCACGTTAAGCCCTCTCGGTCCCGGGGCCCTACCGCCGAAGTTAAAGCCGATTACCTTCGAATATTTTGATTCTGAAAATAGGTCTTACGTTTTAGTTATTACCAAACATCTTAAGCTTAATCGATAGAGCTCCAACTTCTACCAGCTAAGCTAAACGCAAGTACCAAAATTTTAAGCTGAAGGATTTTTGCAATCAAAAAATCCGATGGCTTCAGCTTAGCTGGTAGGGCCTTGGTTGTTGTCATGTCATTAAGCTACAACAGTCGTTAAGGTGACCCAGTGGGTTGAAAACACTGGCCTACACCAATCCGCAGTTGATCGGCGTGATGGTGTTCGGCTTTATCCTTTCCATCCATAGATTAGTGCTTCCTTTTCGGAGCTACGACGACACAGCCACGAACATATACATACACAGGCAATAAAGGCCTCAAACTTGTCCACAACCCCAACTCAAAAGGGAGGTGTTGAAGGAAAAATACGATAATAAAACGAGGTAAACAACAGAGGATTTCAAAATTACATTAAGATGAACATACGAGGTATGTCAAATTGAATAACAAAAACACACTGAGTTATTTATCACGGCATGGTCAGTAATTCGGAGAGCGCCATTTTTTGGTCGGCCAGATAATTATTCAAAGTCCGAAGACCATCGAATTAAGCCGAAAATTTACGAGATCGCGGGAATGCAATCAAGATGAAAGCCTCGCATTCAGTGATGACGACGACCTAAACCACCCCCCCAGGGAGGTTAGCATCTCCGTAAATATATCTGAGAGAATCTCAATGTCCAACATATTCGGATTCCGGAGCTCGAGACAGAAAAGAGACACGTATTGTAAAACAACTTTGGGGATACGGTTATGCAATCATGAACAATTCACTTTCTATATAAAATCCTTCAAATTTGAGCTAAGTACATATTTTTTTTATACTACATGATAAACTGACGTAGGAGCTGCGTCGTGTTAAACAATCAACGCGTCGTGATATATTTGCAACATTAGCAGTATTGCTGCGTTGCGCAGAAGCTACTGACCATGTTATATTATTAATAATAAGTTTATAACATTTCAACGTATTCTCATCCTTATCAAATAGATATAAACAATTTCGTAAATGTCGGTTGAACCGTTTCAAAGGAGTGGCAACAACAAACATTGTGACACGAGATTTTGTTTTCTAATTAAATAACATGATTAATGGGAGATTCTTTTTTCTGGTGGGGTTTAAAAATCATGCCACTCATGGCTAACGCGACTAACGCCATACACAAAAGTTAACGATGCATCGCCTCACGCAGTCTAGCATAAGCCGTCCAGAAATGAATATAAGGTGTATTAATTCCTAGTCCAAGTCATTTAGATATCTATTCTTCTATAATATAAAGTTTACATTTCAATAATATAAAGTTTGGTGCATACGACCACATAAGACACCATATGCGTATCTGTATAGAATTAAGATACTGGGCTCTACTTTTACTGTGATAGACTCCTCGTACCACGTGTAATAATCATGTAATAAACAGGACAATATTAATTTTAAAACTTCCTCAAACCAAAAAGGGATGAGCGTAGAATTAACTTTGCACGGCCCTTTGAAATATAATTTTTAATAATAATTCTAAAAATACCTATATAAAAATTCATATACCTATATAATAAAGGTGTTAAATACTCTTGTGAATAGCTAATAGAAAATTACACTTTGAACTTCTGAAAACTGTATAAAACGAGTTCCTAGTTAAATGAATTTTGTTTTGCTGGTACTGGTCTGTAGTTTCATAAGGGTTAAGTGGTGTAATGAACAAGTGAAATGCAAAGTTTATTTTTAGGTTTAATTAATTTTGAAAATAAACGTTTTACGAGTATTAATTTAATTGTCACATAAACTAAAGGCTGAGCTTAGAAGCTGCCGTTAGTTTACCGTCTAAGCCGATCCCCATCGCATTTTTTGATTGCAAAAATAAAACTTACGTTAGATTTGCGGTAATTGTGTTTAGTTTAGCTGGTAGTTCTCTAACTTCAAGTTTTCTACCTTTCCGACTAAGCTGACGGTGTTTGTCGTTAACGTGAATCCTAAAACTTATTTTCAGAACCAAAATATTTGAAGGGCTTAGGCGGTCCCTGGTCGTACAAAGATTTTGGTTTTCCTAATAAAATAAGTAATAGAGAAAGCTTTTTGTTAAGAAACTGAGTATGTAATGGAAGATACTATTTTTATATGTATCTTTCACGCTACGCTACGAATTTTTTCGGGTTAGTATTATAATGACTTAGTATACAAATTGACCTAAGCACTATAAAGATGAGATATCAGAACGACCAACCCTACAAAAAGTCTATATCTGAAATTGACGAGGTAGCAAAATGACTGGTTATCGAAACGACTACTCCGTGAATCGACCATATCGCAGGTTGACTGGATAGCCACAATGACTGTACAAATAAAATTATTGAAAAAATAAAACGCACGATAATACAACACTTCTTGCATGACAAATTTCCTTCGGAACAATACTTCTTTATAATAATTAACAGTTATTATATTTCAAGTGGACAGTATGTTTCAAGTGGCTATGAATAGAGATTCGAAAGGAATAAGTTTTGTACCGAATTACACCTACATTTTGCGATCTGGTCATATCGCTATCTAACCGTTTTGAGATTTAGATGTTTTGCTACTAAGTCGTTTTGAAATGTGGTCATTATGCTTTTTAGAAATTCTGATATAAAGGCGTTCTGGATACATAGTCTTTCTGAGATGTGAACTATATGTCTACTTGGTCGTTCTGATTCAACTTTCGAGTACACAAATTCAAAGTATCAAAGGCAAAGTATTATTGACTATGTAAAAATTAATTATGTATGTTCTCGTAAAAATAAGAAAAATATTTTGTTTGTTATGCTAATGCGTTAACTTCGCTTTATTAAAGATACGGTCGTACTTTCATTGTATTAATCATTCGTACCTATTTTAAGTAGGTACTAATAGAAATATAATTATATAATATTTTATATAAATAATTATTCCAACATATACACATCTAAAGTACATATAAATCACATTCGAGGCGACAACAATACAACATAATAAAATATAGATACAGATTATTGTGTGTGTCTACACTTAGACTACACTGGACTACTGTTTTTAGTCTGCGCAAAATTTTTATAATAGTATTTATCAACTTGAACAAGTAATTTTGTATGCCATTAAAAAAAATGTTACAACTAAATCTCGAATTTCAGATAAAAGGCACTCCATTATAGAAATGTACATTTAGATTTTTTCTTTTAGCTAAAACATCTGAACTTTATATTTTCTCTAAAAAAACAACTCAAATAATCTCGATACAAACGGATGAATTTTAAAAGCATCCCTCCTTTTAACAGTTTAATGTCATTGTTTTAACGCTCGCCGGTGGTCGTTGGCTGAAAGTCTAAGTTACTGCTTCACTCCGTATGATTAATGAGAGCATTACGTCGAGATTTATAATTAAATGTTCGCAAAAATATCAAGACACTTTATTCGTTTGAGTGATGTTTTCCCAAGGGTTCCAGCCAGGCTAAACTTTAAAGTATAGTCACATTCTAGATACTATACAATCTCGACGTCATGATTTTTTTTTTATACTACGTCGGGTGGCAGACAAGCATACGGCCCGCCTGATGTGAAGCGGTTACCGTAGCCATATTATAGCCTCTGTGAGTTCTCAGAATTTGGTGTAATAAACTTAGTGGTAACAAGATAGCCTCATCATGCATTCCCACCACTAATTCTCGTGTGTAGGCAAAATTAACAGCGGTCTATCAAAACGGTAACAGTGAGATTTCGTTCTCCCACGGACCGAAAAAAGTTGTCCCTCGTCCTCGCATCCCACAATATAATAAGTATTAGTGATATTTTTTTTTTATACCACTAAGGTGGCAAACAAACATACGGTCCGCCTGATGGAAAGCAGTTACCGCAGCCTATGGACGCCTGTAACACCGGAGGCATCACATGCGCGTTGCCGACCCTGTAAAAACTTCTTCACGCCCTTTTTGAAGAATCCCATGCTGTAGTCTCCTGGGAAAACCTCAACAGGCAATTCATTCCACAGCTTGATAGCACGTGGAAGAAAACTTCTCTGGAACCGCACATTACGTGACCACTTCGGTTCTAAAGTGTGAGGATGAATTCCCTGTCGATGGGGAGCGGTGCGACTGTAGGAGGCCGTGGGCATCATGTCAAACAACTCCTCTGAACACACCCCATTGTACAAACGGTAGAATACACAAAGGGATGCAAAATCTCTTCTCAGACTTAAAGGTTCTAAACCGTCTGCCAGTTTGGGATCGTCAACAATCCTCACAGCACGCCTTTGAATCGAGTCACAAGGTGCAAGCTGGTATCTAGGCGCTCCCGCCCATAGATGGCATCAGTACTCCATATACGGCCGTACTTGAG
Organism: Hypsopygia costalis; assembly: GCA_937001555.2. Taxonomy (NCBI): domain Eukaryota; kingdom Metazoa; phylum Arthropoda; class Insecta; order Lepidoptera; family Pyralidae; genus Hypsopygia; species Hypsopygia costalis. The sequence continues at coordinate 20,488,962 of OW443326.2, forward strand.
CTTAGAGATATGTAGAGATACGAGTAGAGATATGTCTCACAACCATTCTTCTCTCATCCCTTGTTCTTCTGGTGGATATACGAGGAGGGGAGGGGAGGGGAGGGGGGGGGGGGGGGGGCGCCTAACGCATCTTTGACGTAGTTGATCTTTAACGTGATCGGCTTTGTGTTGTTGTACCCTCGACACTGTCCTATACATAAAATTGGACATAAAAATACCCCTAAACCGATATCGTTGCCAAACCACTACTTAGCACCATAATTACTTTCAGTTAATTGAGAGAATTGAATATACCATATTATATTAAGCTGCACTGTGATAATAAATTTCATAATTGAGCATCATATTTACATTCCATACATAAGCCAGGGCATGTTTGTGTACATTCGTTTGTGAAAAGTAATTATGTGATTGGCATAAAGTGACGGTTCAATGCAATAATATTACAACACCATTGATTGAATAACGTTGATTTTGATTAAGAATTACATGTGTCTGGCTATAAGGCCTCGGTCACATACAAAGAGAACAATATGCAGTTTTTAAATTTCATTTATTATCACACCCCGGCCACTCAATACAAATGTCGCGTCGTTTACTACTACATAAATAATGACGTCTGTGCAGAGCGTGAGTGAGCGTGTGTGCGTGCGGCCCATACAAGCTGTTCCAGATTTGTCTCAGAGGGGAGGTGAGGTCGATACGAGAGAGCGGCAGGGACTGGCCGCACTGGACGTAGTACTATTACTTATACTGTGGTTATTATACAGGAGGTCCTTAAGGGTATTATCGACTATTGCCCACTCGGTTGGGCAATATTAAACTAACTTAGTTATACTCAGCGCAAATATCAGTCAACTTTAATTTCAATACTTGTTTCACTGACTGTACACAATATTCAAAGGAAAGTAACGGGTCTTGAAGCATGAACTTTCTTGGATATCAATAGCGACAGATTCGACGTAAAAAGATTTCACATAACTAAATTACCAGTTTATTACCAGTACCTGCAATTAGTACCTTTTATCCGCTGTAACGTCATTGAGAACATTTAAAAGCTGACCGTTAGTCTGCTCCCCAGATTAGCCACACAACGAGCTGATGCTGTTGCTTCATCATCATCATATCAGCCCGTGTTCGTCCACTCCTGAACATAGGCCACCCCCTGGAGAGCCACATGCCCCGATCCTGAGCGCCCTGCATCCATCGACTCCCTATAACTTTCTTGAGGTCGTCGCCACTCGACGAAGTCGAACCTTCTTTCCCAGCGGTTGTCGGTTCTACATGCTATGGCCCACTGCTACTTCACTTTCTTAACTTCACGTTGCTTAACTTGTATTATTACAAAATCGTAATCCACCAAAAACTAATCTGAAATCAAACTGCGGTCGACGTTACTTGACTTGTGTTATTGCAAAACTAGTCGGCTTAGCTATTGTAAAAACAAAAGTGAAATTTCGGATTATTTCTTGGACTAACCAAGAAATAATCCGAAATTTCACTTTTGTTTTTACAATAGCTAAGCCTAGTCGGCTTAGCTATTGTAAAAACAAAAGTGAAATTTCGGATTATTTCTTGGACTAACCAAGAAATAATCCGAAATTTCACTTTTGTTTTTACAATAGCTAAGCCGACTAGGCTTAGCTTGGACTAACCAAGAAATAATCCGAAATTTCACTTTTGTTTTTACAATAGCTAAGCCGACACGCACCGAATACCAGCATACCAGGGTTGGCACTAAGCTATACCATAAGGTGCTTTTGAGGCGCATCTCGCGAATAAGTTTGTTTTTGAGGATTTTGCTCATTTAACAAAAAAACGGTCGTAGCTAAAGTCACCGCTATATTTTTCCTGACCCTATGAAACTTCCAAACTAAAAACCGTAAAAACGGCTTGTGATATTTATTCTCATATCTATCTGTGCATCAATGTGTCGTGCGTGTACGAGCTACTAGCCTCATTGCGAGGCATACGCTTTGTGCTGTCAATCAATTAATTTATTTATGGATTCATATTATTATGCAGTTTACAAGGCAACGCTTCAATTTTAAAGTGCCAATTAATTTAACATGTTTTGAGTAAAAGCGCGGTTATATCGATGCTTTAAAACAATTAATAATGCATACATCAGTACATTCAGTTAAGTGTATTATGTGTATGCTCATTTTTTACGCAGTATACGTACGATCAAATACGAATATAGCGAACACGAATTTCGAACACGAACATTTGTTTTGTACGTATGGACGTAAATTTGGTGTTACAGGCGTTCATGGGCTACGGTAACTGCTTTCCATCAGGCGGGCCGCATGCTTGTTTGCCATTTTAGTGGTATATAAAAAACGTAACGATTAACACCTGGGTATAGGCTTCCCAAATTCTTTTTACCATGCCTGGTCTTACATACAACCATGGATTCGTCAATTTGGTTGATTGCCTTCTCCCATATGTCACATAGGTCAGAAGGTCACTAGTGGAACGTATTAGTCGGAAGTTATACTAGCGATCGCTAAAGATGTTCTGATCTTCTAGGTAACGGTGCAACTCAGTATTAAGGATACGTTCGAGACCCTTGCAGGTTATGGCTATAGGACGATAGTTGTTAGGGTCCGAACGATCTCCCATTTTAGGAACAGGCTGCATATTACCTCACATATTTCTGTTTAATCAAAATTTTCTCGCGACAGGCAAGAAAGATCTATTCGTCGGGAAAAACTTGTCAAATTTGCTATATTTAAACTATTTGTCATGACAGGTGCATAGATTTCTCTAATCGTTAGGGATTTGCGACAGGCATCTATATAGTATAGATGCCTGATTGTTTATATGTATTTTTTATCCTACGTCGGGTGGCAGCCAAGTATACGGTCCGCCTGATGTGAAGCGGTTACCGTAGCCATATTCATGTTGAGAGTGACATGAAATATTGCTCGCGCGCCGCCACCCACGCTGACAACACAGTTCACACACTAAGGAGTGAGTGAACTGTGTTGTCAGCGTGGCCTTTCTGGTGACCTCACTGACAGATATAGTATTTTTTAAGCTGCCCGACTGGGGTAGAATCTCCCCCACAGAAAACCGCAGCCAAATTACTAATCCCTTGAGGGTTGTTGTGTTCCAGCGAGTGAGTGAGGTCATCAGGTAGTAAGGAGCAGATTCGTTCGTAGCGGGGGTTTCTGTTGCGAGCAACTCTATGGCTATGATGACTGAGTCATATCTGGCGGGCCATATACTTGTTTTCCACCTGACGTACCATAAAAAAAACCCTAGGTTGACTAAAGATAATTATGTGCCATTACAATCTCTTTCAAAAATTTGAACGAAACTAGCGGCCGCCCATGATTTCGTCGGACTTGATTAGATAAAAATATTGACAACAATTAAATAACTCGTCTTCTATTCGCAGATCAGGACAGTACGCCAGACTTTAAGTTAGATCTGTGAAAACCTCTATTTATTTAATTATATCTAACTATTGTTATTGCAGTAGTTTTTGCGTGATGCGTACGTACATACTCGTACAGACAAAAAATAATCTAAAATCGGCTTTTGTTGCTCACATTAATTTTATCAAAGGTATGAAATAATAATTACATTCGGAAACTAGGTAAATACAGAGCATTTGTAAGTAAATTTGTAGAGTAAATATGCAATGCGAGTGGACAATACGGGTGTGACCAGGTGTGAAATTGTAAACAGATCTGTTGTCAGTTTTGTTTACGCTCAAATCGTCTTTGTTATTTTTCATTATTGCCAGATTTTTACAGGCATATTTATTTAGTTTCACCGCAGTGATTGGAATCAAATCTTGCAACCAGAATTTTGTGGGGAGACTTTATTCCAGCCGTGGGATGAATGTGCGTTGATGCCTATGTTAAGCTGTTCTAGCATTTTCATACCTTTTTCTTCAGTTCTTGTTGGTGGTGCTGGCTCGACCATCAGTGCTACCTTGACTACACACAGGCATTGCCTAATTATCAGACTACCAAAAAACAAGTATATATAACGTAGTGTAGACAGTTCTTTAGAATTTTAAGCCAAAATACGCACGATATTCAATAAATAAATAAATATTCCAGGAAAAATTACACACGCCCATCTAGTCCCAAACTAAGCAAAGTTTGTACTATGGGTACTAAATAATTGATATACATAATACTTCAATAATGCGTGAAATATTTTAAATAAAAAAGTAACGTCATTGTAGTTTGCATTGTTTATTAATTTATATCTTGGACGAGAGAGATCGCGAGAGTGCTTTCTATAGATCGTAAAAACAATTTGAAAGTAAACACCGCCGCTATCACGTAATAAAGCTAAAATTGTTACAATTTCTAGATTACAATCGATATGTTTCCAAATTCATAATGCAATTTATAATAAAACCTAACAAAATTTATATGAGACCACCTCAGCGACATCGTCTTTCGAATCTGCGCTATCACGTAATAAACCTAAAATTGTTACAATTTCTAGATTACAATTTATATGTTTCCAGATTTCACAATGAAATTTATAATAAAACTTAATAAAAATTATATGACATCACCCCAGTCGCATCCTCTTTTGGTTATTGAATCTTGATGATTGATCTTTTCATTGATACAAGACAAACCTAACTTGACTAAAAGATAGTTTAAAGACAATGCGCCACGCTACCATTAATGTAATGCCTTCGCATTCTACGATTTAGCTGCAACACACATACTGTGTAAATAGCCCCTTATGAAGTACCCAAGTAACTTGTCACTTTTCATCGCCATTCACGTTATTGACGATAATTGACAAAATTTGGAAATGAATTTTGGTGGTTTGACCAATTTGCGGTGCGAAGTTTAAATTGGTTTTGTTAGCAAGTGCAAGTCATGGCTATCATTAGGTTTCATTCTATTAACGACGGATAAATAGGTATAACCAATAGCAAAGATATAAAATTTTACATTTACACATGAAATCCAAGGGGCATAACCAGGACGATTCTTTACGGGATTACTTACATGAATATATATAATTATTTTTACCAAGGTTGTTTGAGAAGAAAATGCACTTACATAATTACTTACCCACAGCCAAAGTATGTATATTACAACTGTTTTCGTTACTTATCTACGCCAACTCGCAGTTGAGCAGCGTAGTAGAGTATGCTCTAATTAAACGCCTTCGATTGGGACCCTTATCCCAGCAATGGATGAATAAGATTTGACTACGACTTACCTATAAAATAAACAGTACAGAGGCGAATCCACTTAAACAGTTTTAGTGTAAGTACACTTTAAAATTATTATTTAGAAACCTTTTAATATTTTAAGTCTATTTAAGTCTGATCCTGACAGATTTCGCGATCAATACATTCGTGCGCGGAACGTCTGCAATAAGATGTGTAGGGAAGCTCAACGCCGCCATATACACAAATCCGTTCAGAATGGTGATCCAGCCAAGGTCTGGAAATTTCTAAAATCTTTAGGAGTTGGGAAAAACCGTACTAGCTGTTCCAATACCATTGACATCGACTACCTTAACAGGCATTTCTCATCTTCAGAAAATTTTGATTGCAGTATTAAAGATAAAACTTTAAACGAGCTTTCTTCTTTCCCTACTTCAGATTATCCTCCCTTTTTCTTCAGTCAGTTCACTGAATGTGGTGTTAAGAGGAACGTACTTTCTGTAGCATCGAATGCGATAGGTGATGATGGCATCAGTCGTAATATGATCCTACCTATCCTCGACATTATACTTCCTACACTTACCATGATCCTCAACCAATCCGTTACATCTGGAGTCTTTCCCACGGCTTGGAAAAATGCCTACATTATTCCTTTACCCAAGAAATCAAATCCCACATCCTTCGCAGACTATCGTCCAATCTCCATTCTCCCTTTTCTTTCGAAAGTGCTTGAACGCCTTGTGCAAGAGCAACTTAGCCACTTCCTTTCCAGACATAATATCCTTAATCCTTTCCAGTCCGGTTTTCGTCCCGGTCATAGTACGACTGGTGCTTTAGTAAAAATCACCGATGACATCCGCTTTGCTATGGACTCGTCTCATCTTACTGTTTTAACATTACTTGACTTTAGTAATGCATTCAACACGGTAGATTTCGACATACTATTAATGCAGCTACGTTCTCTTAACATATCTCCTACAGCAATTGACTGGTTTCATTCATACCTGTTCGGGCGTCAGCAGCGTGTACGAATTGACGATAAGTTTTCCTCGTGGTGTTCTACAGCAGCTGGTGTTCCGCAGGGTGGCGTGTTATCTCCTCTGTTATTTTCTATATTTATTAACTCTATTACAACAAACCTTCGCTCCTCCTGTCATCTTTATGCAGACGATTTGCAACTTTATTCCCATGCTCCATTAAATAGTATCAATAATGCAATTTCGTTAATAAACGAGGACCTATCGCGAATATCAGTTTGGAGTAAGTCACATGGCCTCATAGTCAACCCGGTTAAGTCGCAAAGTATTGTAATTGGTAGTCCCCGCCTAATTTCCAAAGTTGACTGGGTTAATATTCCAAACACCACATTTAACGGAACTTATATTCATTACAGTGACAGTGTTAAGAATCTCGGAATTCATTTCGACAGAACGATGTCTTGGTCGGTGCAAATAGCCAATGTCAGCAAGAAACTGTTTGCAGCTGCGGGATCTCTTCGACGTTTGCGTAATTTTCTTCCCATTGATACCAAGATTTCTCTTGCACAATCCCTTCTACTTCCCATTCTTGATTATGCGGACGCTAGCTATCTTGACCTCACTGAAGACCAATTGAACAAGCTTGAGCGATTACAAAATCTTTGCATTCGGTTTATATTTGGACTCCGCAAATATGATCATATTTCTGAATTTCGTTCACAGCTCAAGTGGCTCCCGATTAGGTTACGTCGCAACTGGCATATTCTCTGTTTCCTTTATTCTATCCTATTCAATCCCACCTCCCCCAACTACTTAAAGGAACGCTTCATCTATCTCAGTGAGGCACGGGGTCATGGCGAGCGTGGTTTACGCAGTATTCTTTCCCTTCGTTTGATAACTCCATCCCACTCTTCGCATTTTTACACTAAGTCGTTTTCTGTGCAGGCTGTACGTCTTTGGAATGCGCTGCCTATGGATATTCGAAATGCACAATCTTTACAATCATTTAAAATACTTTTAAAAACCCATTACCTCTCTCTCTGTGTTTAATTAATTTCTACGTGGATCCTATCTTTGCTATGGTGTTGCTGTTTTTGCTATTAGGTACCTTAATGATTCTTTATTGCTTTGTATATATTATATATGTATATATTATATTTGATATATTTATGTATGTGTGTATGTATATATATATATATGTATATGTGTATATATGTGTATGGGTGTACATGTGTATGGATACAGGATATGTTTGATCATATATATATATTTACTTATAGTTATATATCTATTTGTATTATACCTATTGTATATTTTTTATAACAACTAGTGATGCGCCACCTACCTAATTATATCATGATTTCTCTTTTGTTAAGGTTGTCTGGAAGAGATTGCTTTTAGCGATAAGACCGCCTTTTGTACTATTTAATTTGCAACTTTCTTGTATGTATTTGTCATATTGGTGCAATAAAGTGTATTCTATTCTATTCTATTCTATTTTTTTGTCATTAGATATTTTGGGAATAAGGTACTTTCTTGTCCTCTCACTATGATAATAGACCTCTTGACTTTTTCGATTTGTTACGTAAGCACGTCACAATAACTTAAGTATAGGTGTTAAAATTACTTCGATAGCATTAAAACTTCTTATGATAACTTGAAAATCACAATTTTGGGCTTTCCCAAAACAGTTTCATACAAAAGTACGTCACGCATTCCAAGTTGGTATAATTCAGAAATAATTACGACAGTTATGTTAGATATTGTGTTACATGTATATACACAAAATCTAAAAGTTAATTTTAAAAGGATAAAATTTTTGATAAATTATTACCGTCAGTGAAACAAAAAAATAATTATAACTTTTGTTACGACTAGTGTCGTAACAAAAGTTATAATTATTTTTTTGTTGAAGTGAAACAAAAAAATAATTATAACTTTTGTTACGACTAGTGTCGTAACAAAAGTTATAATTATTTTTTTGTTGAAGTGAAACAAAAAAATAATTATAACTTTTGTTACGACTAGTGTCGTAACAAAAGTTATAATTATTTTTTTGTTTCACTGACGGTAATAATTTTTCAAAAATTTTATCCTTTTAAAATTAACTTTCCCACCAAACTTTGATCGACCGTAAAACAAGTCGGACTCGATCGTCGAGAATAGCAATAGTCATGAGAGTTGTTGTGGTCAAATGCGAGGAGATACGAGTACATGTCAGCGCGCAAGTAATGCCGCTGTACGTTAGGTTGGTTAGGTGGACCAAATGCTCTTTTAGAGTTCCGCACCCAAAGGGTAATCGACAAAACGGATCCTATTACCGGTCTGTTCGTCCGTGCGTCCGTCCGTCCGTCTGTCCGTCTGTCACCAGGCTGTATCTCATGAACCGTGATAGTTAGACAGTTGAAATTTGGGCTTCAGTTTACTTTGGCAACAGAAGCACATCACAAATGATGTGCTTCTGTTGCCGCTATGACAACAAATACTAATAATCAGAATAAAATAAATATTTAATGAGTCCCTCCCATACAACAAACGTGATTTTTTTTTGCTCGTTTTTGCTCGATACGCTTGAAATAATCACAGAATATTTAGTTATGTACTCACTTTAAAAATAAATAATAAAATTAAAATAAAACAAATATTTAAGGGGGGCTGCCATACAGCAAACGTGATGTTTTTTTTTTGCCGTTTTTATAGATAATAGTACGGAACCCTTCGTGCGCGAGTCCTACTCGCACTTGGCCGGTTTTTTTTGCATTCACGGCGGACATATTGTAAAATAGTGTCCATGACTTTTGTATATCTCTACATAAGGGACAAAACTTTTAGGTGCCCCGTATAACGCGCTAACTAAGACAAATTTAGTCAGGAAAGATGGACCCTTTCCTCAATTAACCAATTAGCTACGGTTAACCCTTTGTAAATTCAATAAACGTTAACTATAAAAGCATACGACGGAAAAAGGCTAAAATTTTGGATAAAAAGACGAAATGTTCATCCATCTCATGATATATTGTTGTTCAATTTTACAGGACATTGGTCATTCCATAAAATACGTAAATAATGGTGAAGCCTAGGTCTGAAGACGATACTAAATAGGGCGACATTCTCAAGGGTCTTATGTTCATTCCCCGATCATTTATCCACGCTCCACTTATTATCTAGAAACATATGCCATGTTGAGGTACTTCAATGCCCTTCGTCCACTTTCGTAACTAAACTTACGTAACCAGTTACAGGAGAAGATTTTTTCGTTCGTTGTTTGGTAACTAGAAGTGAGAGAAGAATTCTTTTTTCACTTAGATCAAATTGATTTTTGTAAATCGAAATATTTGTTTGTTTATATAAAAAGAAAATACAAAATATTTTTTTTAACAAGTAGCCCGTGACTATCAAAGAGTTTTTCATAACTATGAAAAAGATACAAAACTGAAAACATAATACACTCTTACAACTAGTTACCATACAGCGAAAATCTTCTCTTGTAACCTGTTACGTATTTTTAGTTACCAATGTGGACGATTTGGCGTCTACTTATTTATTATTCTCAGCTGTGAGTGACACACAGTATAATTTTATAATAACGTCCGTGAAAAAAAAATAATAAGCATAATAACAAAAAAAAATTGTTACATCTTCCAGTCGGGAGTTTCGTTTCGGTTAATAATTTCTTGTCAAATATCTTATTACGGGTCCGAAATTTACTTAATAAGTACATAGAGCAGACGGATCACTTCGTAGTAATATTTAACAAGCGGCAAAATTCAAAGTATTAATATTTTTTATTTTCTGTTCGTATATCATATGCCTAGAAAATACAGGTCACATGATAATAGGTGAATATGATAAAATTTATACAACAGCGTTATTCATAACCGCTTTAAATTCTTGTCGTTTGTGAATGAAGTCTTGTCTACCTTTAAAATTCCGTCGGGTTAATTACGACACGGACGAGCGAAGTCGCGGGCGGCATCTAGTATAATGTTTGTTTTTGTTATACTACCTAGGGTGGCAGAACAAGCATACGGCCCGCCTGATGTGAAGCGGTTACCGTAGCCATATTAACACTCGCAACATAAAATATCGCTCGCGCGCCGCCATCCCCGCTGCCATCGCAGCATCTCCTTCCTTTCTGGTGACTTCACTCACTCGCAAGAACACAACAGCCCTCAAGGGAACCGTTATTTGGCTGCGGTATTCTGTGAGGTGGAGGTACATTTCCCAGTCGGGTAGCTTACAATTACGCTCCCTACCTGTCTTTTCGCCAGAGCTTCGTTTGTCAGTCAGCAGGGTGCACCGCGTGCAGGTGAAGTTGGCTTTGGTTCAAAGATGTTGATGAACCTCTTACACCTCAAAAATGTTGCATTGCCAACACATTTCGTCATTGTCAAATATATTCCATATAAGATTTACTGATTTTTCACTGTCCGTAAAAATATTTATTGCTAATATCGCAGGTATTTATATAAATAACAAATGTAAATCTGCTACACAAATAATCGTGAAACTCCCCGTAGATATTTACCAGGGTGACAATCGTTTATGTGAATTTTCTTCGGATTATTTTTATAAACTTTGAAAGGACGTCATCGTTTAAAAGCGCTTTTAATCGGCTTAATGTTACCGGAGGTTTTAAAACCTTTTCTTTGAATGAGACGTTTTATCGCTGGCCACGGTTTTATTTTGTTACATCCCTACGTTTTAGGGAGGTACAAATTACATTAAATCATTGTCAAAATTCAGCTGTTGACTACAGATGAAGCAGGAAATGTTTTGAAGAATTTAATTGAGAATAAATCTTTAATGGGCTTTTGGCTTTTGCGTTATTGTGTTTACGATTAGGTTATGACAGATCTGATTATTTCTGTGAATCTTTGTATTTAGATTGCAGATGTGAGCTATTTTTCATGCTTTTAGTACATATCCGTATGTCCGGCAAGTGTGGTACGGATCTGTTGCACGATTAAAGCGCGATCGCCGAACAGAAATAATTTCGTACATTAACCTGTTATTACCTATCACTATCGCTCCCGTGTAAAATATCAGTGCGTCACGTTCGCACAGATGTAATGGCCGCCGTCATAATGGATTGCAAACCTTACCACTGCCACTGCCAGTAGGCCAAGAGGTCAATGTACGAAATTCTTCCTGTTCGGCGTCCGCGCTTTAGTGCATAAATGCACTGACGGATGACGGAGCGGATGTCAGCGGGCCTCTCGCTGCCTAGTAAAAACGCATTATGCGGCATATAATACCAGTAGGTACCTGAACTAATCGCACGATTAGTTGAACTCTTTGCGTTCAAGTTTATGCATGCGTGTACGAGTAAGTGCAATGTTACAAAAATATTTTCACCCATACATCATTGAAATTAATGCATAAAGTGGAGGAGCAGTCTCTATCTATGTAAGTATATTAAAAATATAAAGGTTTTAGCTTCGATGAAATTTTGAATCAAATTATCTTGTGCTGTATTTTTATACAATTTCAACTAAATGAGTTTATCTATTTAGATATTTCTATTACTAGTACAGTCAATCGCGTATAAAGCCAACCCGCGTAGAAGCCCAACTATGCTGGAACTGCTGGAAGTAGACCGTGCATTCAATTAACAAAGGTAAACTTCATTTTTATTAAACATCAATTACAAACAAATAAATAATTCTTCAAAAATATCGATCTGCAGCATCTGCTGCGTATACGTATCTACGTAAGAAAGACTGTGTTTTCTCGTTGTTTCTCAAATATATTGAGTCCTCGGCGACACCGCCTCTAATTCCGCAGACTTCACCCATTCAAAAAGCTGTTATAATCGCACAGAGACGGCAACTGGGATGTGGATCGTCCATTTTCTTTCGATTATTCGCCTGTCTCGCAATGACGGCTGTCATTGCGAGACAGGCGAATAAGGCGTTTAGGAATACCCTAGAAATATCAAGGGACTATCAGCTTGAATTCACGACCCGCTGTGCAGCAGATTTAATAGATTTAATCTTCCATGTGTTATCAAGAAGTCAAAGGTACAAGTCAATTAAATTAGTGACGAGCTCAGTGTTCGAATGGCCACTTTGACTCCGATGTCGCGGATTATCCCCGCACAAGACAAATATTTGTGTGCATGAATATGTCTGTTCGTCTTGGTCTGGGTGTATTCTATGTATAATATGTATGTATTTATATATATATAAAAAAAATTCAGTATATTATTAGTACCCATAGTACATGCTTTGCTTATTTTGAGACAAAAAATGGGCGTGTGTAATTTGTCCAGGTATTAAGCACTGACTGCTGCGTTTACAGCTCTGCCCTTGGCGCGATAATAATAGCTTAAAATATAACATTATTCAACCTACGGCTACTATAGCGGCGTCTTAGTCTAGTATTCATAATTTTATCTCCAACGATCCTCAAACTGAGTAAGTATTACGTAACATAGATTAAATAAAACAACCCTTATAAATTACAACTGTTCAAATCTGTTGACAACGACGAAAGGTGCCTTTAACTTATCAACAACCTGAACAAATTAAGATGAAATGAAATAATTTCTTTTAATGGAGCTTCGCTTTATCCTTTTTCCTGTTTATTCAGGCACAATGATAAATCACAATCTAATATTTATCTGGGGATCAAAGGAGATAGCAAATATTTTTCTCTAGGCACAGGATTTTATTATACTAGAAAAGTTGTCATGACTTTGTTTCAATTTGATTAGTAATATCTTATACTATAGGTATAAGATATTACTCGTATAGTTAAACGAGGAAGTGTTGTATATATGGCAGCCAACTAAAATACCAATTTAGACGAGCCCGCGCGGTGGTCGAATGGCTAACCATGTCCACTTTGACTCCGTGGTCGCGGGTTCGATCCCCGCACAAGGCAAATATTTGTGTGCACGAACATGTCTGTTTGTCTTGGTCTGGATGTTTTCTATGTATTATATGTATGTATTTACAAAAAAAATGTATTTAAGTATAACATCAGTGATCTGGTACCCATAGCACAGGCTTAGCGCTTAATTTGGGACTAGATGGCGCTGTGTAAATTGTCCAGAAATATATATATTAATTAATTAAAAAAATCAAATGAACGGCTAGCTGTTACACTGAACAACACCATTCAACCACATACTAAGTTTTAAAGTTGAATAATTATGGCATAAACGTTCAACATCACGGCTGACTTAAACACCGTTGTATCATTGATTTGTATGTTTCTCGATCACCGCGGCGGTAGATTTGTTTTGTTTACAATTTGGCGTCAACAATTAGTGTTTTTAGATTGTTATAATTTATTGTATTGTGTCCGCCGTTCTATAACTTATAAAGTCGTTATATATATATATACTTATAGAAAGTTATAACGCTATAGAATGTATATGAATAGTCATTTTTGATATCTAACAGATCTAGAGTAATAACAGTAATAACCTATAATAAGTTTGGAATTCAAATCAACACCGGTTACCAATCACAGACATGACAAAACTCCATGACACTGAAAGAAAATATTTCAACAAAATTATTCAAGAGAAGAGGTCGGACAAAAGGGAACGATAATTATTGAGTTTCACGACCAACTGATTTCTGAAAAGAACGAATCAGTTTCATTTGGACTTTTTCGAGAGTTTAATTGCGAGAAGCGACATAATGCGGTCATTAGTCATTGTAAGTAGATACTGGGTTAAGAATACTCAGAAGATGCGTAGCTTTCGTTCGAAACTTCCATTTTTATTAAGGCTCCTTCCTTACAAACTCTTAAATTATAAACTCATTTGCAAAAAACGAACAGCTTTTGTTTCATTGGTTGTAATATTTTATTGTAGAGTTGTTTTAGTTTCCGTTTACGTAGTCACACAATAATAATAATAAGCCCGCAGGGCAACTAGGACGTATGAGGAGATGTTGTGAGTAACGACACCAATGGTACCGAATCTCCAGAGAGTCAGTCAGGGCCTTTGTCTTCGGCGTGTCTTCGTCTTTCGCATCGGAACCCAAGAAGGCCGAAGGCAGAACTCTCTGGCTTGCCTTCATTGGCAGTCCAGAGAGGAGTCGTTAAAGCTATATATTCCAGCAATTGAAGTGTTAAAGGGCATAACGCCGCGAGTAACTTCGGAGAAAGCGCTGCACATCTCTCGACAGCCATGAGTCACTCACACCGATGTTGCTCCCTACCGATTTCTTGGCGTTTCGGGGGCCCATCTCATAAGTGGCGAGCCCTTGCCTGCCCAAGCAACGGCCGATTATGGTCAACGTTCGTCTCTCTTTTGCAATAGCCCATTATCTAGTCCACACAGAGCTCATCTTCATAGCCCGTTTTATTTTTATTTTAAAAGACCTATCCAACAACAACGCACACCATGGGGTAGGTGCAGAAAAAAAAATCATCCCCATTTTACGTGTAGGGGAGGTACCCCGACAAAAAATATTTTTCAAAATTTTATTCTACCACTTTGTCAGCATAGTTAATATGTGTCTACATGCCAAACTACAGCTTTATAGTATCAAGCGTCTCTGAGCTAGGCCGCGGACGGACGGACGGACGGACGGACAGACGGACATGGCGAAACTATAAGGGTTCCTTGTTTACTACGGAACCCTAAAAACGACTATAGTTATAACAACTCTATGTTCCGAAGGTAACTTGACTAATTAAGAAATTGTACAATTTTCTACATACCTTCTCTAAGTATTGTAGGTGACTTCGCCCGCGTGGTCAAGATTTTAACAAAGCTTTTTTTCCCGTGGGAATATGTCTTTCCGGGATAAAAAGTAACCTATGTCACATTTCAGACGTTAAACTAAACTGTAAAAAATCATGTACAATCCAATAGCTCCTTTCGATGTGAAAGAAGATATTTAATATTATTACAGAAAACTTCCAGCTACCAGTAACATATTTAACCTAATAAAAATTGTTGTATAAAATAATAAAAGGAAATAAATTAGACCTGTTTTGATGTATTTGAAAAGATTATGCTTAATCATTCTCCAATGGTAATATGTTTTTTAAATATTTTTTTTCAAAATATTTTATTTAAATAAAAGGAAAATTATGCTACGGTACAGTTACTTAAATCTAATATAAGATATATTCCAAACCAAGGTATGTAGCCTCTGATTTATCAGTGGTCCCACACTAGGCAGAAATGCCTGTCCTGTGGTGACCTTGATTCCTTTAACAAGAGAGAATTATTAATGACTAAGCCGGCTATAAAATTGTTTGAAAATTGAGAACTTGTAATATAGTATGGCAACATATAGGTGTTTATGAAGTGACAACTGATAAATAAAGTTCATGAATTAAAATTATAAAGTTATAAAGTATCACATTACTTTATAATGCGTAAAAAATCCTCTGTATACTCGTACGTCCATGGTAAAATCAAAGAGCGTATCAAGGATTTAGCTACTGCAGGAGAGGTTTTCTTAATGTTACATTTTTTGCAAATTTTGTTATAAATAAATGGGGATGCAAACTGAGTGAAGCGATGAGCGAAGGCAGAGTTCACAAGGGGAGCGTATATCCTGTAGACTCGCCTCTGCAGCAGTATGGGATAGTGAGGAGATTTTATGACTTGGCAGTGGGTGTCAATGGCAATTTTAAGAATGTAAAGCTTGCGCACACTTAAGACATTCGCTTCTAGATACAAGGACACAGTAGGATACAAGACTGGTTTGCGAAACATTGTTTTAAGTATAGCTCTTTGGGTCCTTTCAAGATTAATCATATAACAGGAGGAGGCACCACCCCATATGGAGATGCAATATGAAAGGATGGACTCGCAGAGCGCCCGGTACACAGTAATCAATAGATAATGGTGGGCGCATTCACGAAGATATTTCATGACGTGAATTAGCTTTCGCAGTCTCTTGCAAGTGGTGTCAATATGAGAAGCAAAGGATAACCTTTCATCAAGAGTCACTCCCAGATATCGCGCCGAAGATGATCTCTCAATCGATTCACAAGCACAGTTATGATAGGTATCTCTGGAAGGACTCCTGCAACTGTGGATGATGATTTGGGGTATTTCGGCAGGAGCTGACGCGGCTGTTTTGTAAAAGCAAAGCAACTTTGATTTGTGAGTGTTGAGGGTTAAAATATTGCTTTTCAGCCAGTTTGAAATGATTGTCATGCCACTATTGACATTATGGAAGCAGTCTTTCCAACTTGACCCTGTGAAAAGAATTGCGGTGTCATCCGCGTAGCATATAACTGAAGCTTGCGGAAGATCAAGCGAGGCTAGACTATTTATGTAAACTAAAAACAGGGTGGGCCCCAGGATACTGCCTTGAGGTACTCCAAACGAGATTGGTTTTAAGCCACTCACCTCCGAGTTGACTTTTAAACATTGCTGTCTCTCATTCAAGTAGCTAGAAAACCATTTCAGCGCCATACCTCTTACTCCCATTTGTTCCAGCCTACGTAACAATATTGAGATAGACACGGTGTCAAAAGCCCGTGAGAAATCGAGAAAGACCCCTGTACAAGGCCGTCCATTATCTAAGTGAGATACAATAGTGCCTGTCAGTAAGGACACTGCTTGTTCAGTGGATCTGTTCTTTCTGAAACCAAATTGATGATTAGATAATAAATTATGAGATTCCAAAAATTTAACTAAACGCTCGTTGACTAATGCTTCTAGTAGTTTTGAGAATGTACCCAATAAAGAGATTGGTCTATAATTTTTGGGGTCTTTCTTTGGGCCACTTTTGTGTATCGGCAATACAGCCGCTGTTTTCCAGTTTTCTGGAAATATGCCCGTTTGAAAACTTAAATTAAAGATATGTGCCAAAGGAACAGAAACATATTTTCCAATCATCTTTAAAATTCGATTTGTAATACCATCAATACCAGGCGAGCTGTCATTTTTTAGAAGGTTGATGCGTTTCTCGACCTCACCAGGATCCGTCGGTGTAGCAAAGAATGAATCGACAGGACCATCGTTCAAATTAATTTTGGCTGCCAGAGATTCTTCGGTCGCATTAATATCGTTAAGAATTTTATTTGCCAAAGTTTTGCCAATTGACGAAAAGTATTCATTACAGTGATCTAGAGAGGAGATTGGGGTATCTTTGATTTGAGTAAGTTCATGTGTGGAGGACTTTGAATGTTGAGTATGTATTACTTGACGGATACCTTCCCAGAGCTTTTTAGGGTTCCGCTGATTTTCAGCGAGAATTTTTGAATCATGAATGTTTTTCAGTTTTCTAATCAAATTGTTATAAAAGTTACGGTATCTAGTATAAATTACTTTTTTAACAGGATTATTAGGGTATTTGCGTACTTCAGCATGGAGTTTATCCCTTTGTTTGGCACATCGTATCAAGCCGGGAGTCATCCATGGTTGAATGGTAAATTGGGAGTGACAGATTCGGACAGTTTTAGAGTTATTGTTGATAGAAATGCGAATTTTGGATTCAAGGGACTCTGCAGCTTTTGTAGGACAGGTTAGTTGTAAAATATCAGACCAGTCACTTGCTTTTATATCAGATAACAGACCTTCAAAATTTATTTTGGTGCGATTACGATTGTGGAGTTTTATTGGTTTAGAATAATCGAGTGAAAAGCCAACCATGTTTGGATGATGATCAGTCAAGGCTGTATGACAAACTACGGAGATTGCAGTTGCTCTGTTTGGTATGAAAATGTGGTCTAGACATGCTTTGTCACGTGTGTGCCTGGTGATTGCCGGAACGTAGCCCAGCTGTGACATCAAGCACAGGTATTGATGATTTGCATCTTCCGATGTAATTTCAATATTTAAGTCTCCGGCTATGATAAGACGATCATTATTGACAATTTTGGAAATTTCAAATTCAAGAGATGTCAAAAAAGGTGTCTTTTCGAGAAAAGATGGTGATCTGTAGATGCCCAGAATAGAAAACATGCCAGGAATCTCAGCCAGTACACAGTTTGCATCCGCAAGGGGCGGTTCTGAAAAGTGTGGTGACCAATTATTTTTAATGTAAACCACAACTCCTCCTGCCTTATTAATAAACTTATTTGACTTTGAATAGACGTATCCAGGAATATGAGGAATCACAGAGGCATCGGAGATCCAACACTCGGTCAATACAATAGCATCGAATTTTATATCAAGTCTTGCCAAAAGAATGGTGAAAGCATTGAAATTATGATTAACACTTCTAATGTTCATGTTTAAGACTTTAAATTGGTGATTACAGATTAGCTTATTGCAATTCTCAGCTACATCAACAGCATGGCATGGTATATCAAATGAATTATCAATATTATGTAATAGATCTAAGGAGGCCATAATTTTATACAAAATAAAGATTTTGTTTTGGAAAAAATCAAAATAACCATGCTGTATAATGAATTGATATTATGTAAGCTCGTGACTGTATTTAAATTTATAAGTGATGGCCAACATTGACAAGACTCGGAAGTGTCCGTAATCCACAGAAAATTATCAAGTAGTAAAAAAGATACACAAGTGAACACTTCAAGGGGAGGTCGCAGGTGCAGGTTCACCCAAACTAAGAATGTCACTATGCGACGCAATGCGCAATATGGGAGACCCCTCTCTTTTCCGCACGTAAATGCATCCATTCTTGACCCAGCAAAACTTGAAATCGCAAGCATTGGCTCTTTCTCTTGCTGCGCGAAATAAGTGCCGATTTTCCGTGGTGAGTCTTTCATTCACGTACACTTTCTGCTCTGGGCAGCCTTCAACAATATCCTTGCTATTTAGATTGCGTCTCGCTCTAGCCTCCATGAGAAAATTATCCCGGGTAGTTTTCCTTGCAAACCGTACAACGAGCGGGCGTGAGTTATTTTTATTGTTTGGGTCAGCATTACTTCGCCGAGCTCCAACCCTGTGGGCCTCCTCGATATCACTGGAGTCCAGAGTCATCCCTATTTTTGCGGCAATGACCAAGGCTATATGTGCTGGTTTCTCAGCCTTGTTCTCTTCGATGCCTAGTATCTCCACTTCATTTTTAAGACATTGCTGATTCAAGGAAGACAAACGACTTTCTAATGTATTCAACGCCATTTCCAGTTCCAAATTTCGCTGTTCTAAAAATACTTGCTTGGATTCCAAGTCTATTTGCTTCCGTTCAAGAATTTCTTGTTTTGTTTCTATAGCCTCCATTCTTTTCCCACTCTCCTGGAGAGCCAGGTTGATAGCATCCAAACGGGAGTACACTTCAGGTTTGAATTCATCAAAACCCTGCCGCATCTCCTTGAATTCCTGATACAGTGCTTGATAGACATCTTCTGGAGCCGATTCAGTTGCAACTGCTTCTTGTGATTCGGGTTTAGAGGCTGACTCCTTTCGCTGCTTTATGTTGTCTGGTTCCCTAAGAGCTGCAGTACGTATAGGCGTTGAAGAGTCCAATAATTTCATCTTAGACTTTTCCACCAAAACTTTGATCGGCGATAAAACAAATCTGACCTAAGATTAATATGAAAGATCGCAGATTGTTCTAGTTTTATGTGTTTTATAATATTGTTAAATATTTATGTAATTTTATAAATTTTTCGTATTGTTTATTATGAGATAATTATATGACAATTAAGTAGTTTCTATATGTATTAGAGAACGGGAATTGGAAAAAAATGTACTAAAATGCCTACTTATTTTATTATCAAAATGATTGCAACCACGGGAATTAACGAGTTAATGTATGTAAGGTATTTTTACATACTTTATTTATTGCTTGATGTTTCGACCTGAGGAGCAATTCTCGTAATTAAAATGCAGTCAATATTCAGTTCCGATCCAGTCTCGATCTCACAAATGTCAAATTTGGTATTCTAGTATCACATTATGTAACTTCAAAGATTAATTTAAGTGGGATTATATCGGAAGATGACTGAGAATGAAACGAACTAAGAATGTTACTTTGCCAACTAAAAGAATTAATAAGAACCAATGAAATCAAGTATATATTTTAGTCAATTCACAATTCAATCTCGATTCGCTCAACTTTAAATCTGTCATCGTAGAAAAATTACGAGAATTGGCCCTCAGGTTGCACCGGCCGTGGTTACAGGCTGGGTGTCTCAGCGATGTCACTCTGCCTCAGTAATTGAGGTCGATGAATCTTCATCTACCCCCGCGTTGTTGAATATCCATGTGCCGCGACACACTACACTGACTAGTCGAAACGACAGGCAATAATAAAGGTATGTAAACATACCTTACATGCATGATCGCGTTAATTTCCGTGGTTATTATTATTATAATCATGCATCGCGATAGTTTAAAAGTTATTATTTTATTATGGTTACAATCTACAAAGATTGCTAAAACTCGACTACATTTGATTTTGACAAGTTGTCAGCAAGAATAGACAAGCGAATGTCTACAGCACCAAAAGGGCAGAATATTGTTGTTATAGTGTAAACTTAATATAACTTTCCACAACAATTTTGATCACGTACTCTCTACCGTGTCTCATTTTCACGTTTCAAGTCCTGAATTCTGACATTGCGGTCGTGAGGATGAAATGTCATTCGTAGCCAAGCCACTCCTTTTAATTGCGCACTTGAAACTTTGGAATTTTATGTTTTACGCTGGTTACAATTTGCGTAATAATAGAGTTCAAGTAACTCTCTGTTTTATTTTTATATACTATGTAAGTCGACGGGATTTTAGAAGGCGGAAAATCTCGCAACGTATATTATGTTTGCCAAAGAGGATTGCAACTTTATTTCAACATTTCATGTAGTTTATTGTTGCACATCAAAAGCGTTTATTACTAGAAAAATCGTATGAAGACTTCAGATCAACAGAAAAGCTGATTGTATAAAAAAAATATTACATTACGGCTAAGTTATTTAGAGTTTCGAGAAAATGAAAAACAAAAGTTAGATTTAAATTTATTTTCCACTCTTACGTCATGTCTAGTGAAAGAGTAAAGCGACGAAAGTTATAGAGAAAATAAATAGATATACATGTAAATCTATCATTGGTTATTAAAATATATATATGAATATAAGAACTATTTGTGGATTCTGTAAAAAAAAGTATAGTGTTATGATAGCAAATTAAAAAGATAGGGTGTGTTTTCGATGCGTAATGATATTTAGTTCAGCGTTGACGGCGGCGGTATTTCACTCTTAGTTTTTAAAACCTATAATTGTAGTCATTACATTATTCGTGTGTAAGGGATTTGGAGTCATATAATATAAGCAGGAGGCGACGCCGCGTGGAAATGGCTCCATACAGGACAAACGACTCTCTATATATATAAACGACGCTATCGACGACAGTGGAAACCTGCCCTAAGCATAGTCTAAGGGTCAAACACAAATAAACTTTGTGGTCGAAGAAGAGTTCCATGCTTGATGAAGGGTTAAATTAAATTACATTTAAATAAAATAAAATACGCATTTTTATTTAACTTTCACTAACTTATTGAAAAATAAACGAAATTAATTTCATTCAATAATTCCTTTTCAGAAGGAATTATTGAATGAAATTAATTTCGTTTAAAAAATAAACGAAATTAATTTCATTCAATAATTCCTTTTCAGAAGGAATTATTGAATGAAATTAATTTCGTTTATTTTTCAATAAGTTAGTGAAAGTTAAATAAAAATGGTTACAATCTACAAAGATTGCTAAAACTCGACTACATTTGATTTTGACAAGTTGTCAGCAAGAATAGACAAGCGAATGTCTACAGCACCAAAAGGGCAGAATATTGTTGTTATAGTGTAAACTTAATATAACTTTCCACAACAATTTTGATCACGTACTCTCTACCGTGTCTCATTTTCACGTTTCAAGTCCTGAATTCTGACATTGCGGTCGTGAGGATGAAATGTCATTCGTAGCCAAGCCACTCCTTTTAATTGCGCACTTGAAACTTTGGAATTTTATGTTTTACGCTGGTTACAATTTGCGTAATAATAGAGTTCAAGTAACTCTCTGTTTTATTTTTATATACTATGTAAGTCGACGGGATTTTAGAAGGCGGAAAATCTCGCAACGTATATTATGTTTGCCAAAGAGGATTGCAACTTTATTTCAACATTTCATGTAGTTTATTGTTGCACATCAAAAGCGTTTATTACTAGAAAAATCGTATGAAGACTTCAGATCAACAGAAAAGCTGATTGTATAAAAAAATTATTACATTACGGCTAAGTTATTTAGAGTTTCGAGAAAATGAAAAACAAAAGTTAGATTTAAATTTATTTTCCACTCTTACGTCATGTCTAGTGAAAGAGTAAAGCGACGAAAGTTATAGAGAAAATAAATAGATATACATGTAAATCTATCATTGGTTATTAAAATATATATATGAATATAAGAACTATTTGTGGATTCTGTAAAAAAAAGTATAGTGTTATGATAGCAAATTAAAAAGATAGGGTGTGTTTTCGATGCGTAATGATATTTAGTTCAGCGTTGACGGCGGCGGTATTTCACTCTTAGTTTTTAAAACCTATAATTGTAGTCATTACATTATTCGTGTGTAAGGGATTTGGAGTCATATAATATAAGCAGGAGGCGACGCCGCGTGGAAATGGCTCCATACAGGACAAACGACTCTCTATATATATAAACGACGCTATCGACGACAGTGGAAACCTGCCCTAAGCATAGTCTAAGGGTCAAACACAAATAAACTTTGTGGTCGAAGAAGAGTTCCATGCTTGATGAAGGGTTAAATTAAATTACATTTAAATAAAATAAAATACGCATTTTTATTTAACTTTCACTAACTTATTGAAAAATAAACGAAATTAATTTCATTCAATAATTCCTTTTCAGAAGGAATTTATGGGAATAAAAAGTGCCTTCCACACTTTTTTTCACGCTGCGATTGAGAAGCCAATTATATCGAACAATGGCGTAACCTGGCCATAACTATCAATCTCAGACGATCTCAATATTGGCTCTATCTGTCCGCTTTTAATAAATTAATGTACACATTCACACACAAGCTTCCATACGTCCGGCTGCTTCCGCGCGCTTGTTTGAATCCTCTAGATATGGTTCATATTAAAATTGGGTAGGAATTCGTAAATACGTTCATGTGTCTGTATTTCGAATTAAGATCAAGTGGCTTCTCATGAGGCTTCTCCGTAATTGATTTCATCTCATTCATTTCTCTAAAATGTATGTATTCCTGGTTACCGAAACATCTGGACATCTAAAATGAACAGTTCCTCTTATGTTTTTACATATCTTGACAATATCTCTATCTCTCTCTTAATACTTGATCACCTTCATGAAATAGGTCTCGGGAGAGAATGACAAAATTATTCACTAATATAATATAGGCACTACTAGTAGGCTGACGCCTTTGATATTTCGTGAAATGCAGCTTTCGGCTACACAAACGTTGAACGTATTATATCAGATTAAATCGTCATTAAAAAATTAAAATACAAACGAAATTAATAAATTAAATGAAATACATAAAACAGTAAATTGTGACATCTTTTAACGGCGTGTATTGAGTGCCATAAACTGTATGGAACCCATTCTATAGGTACACTAGTACCCTTACTGTGGGTACTTGGTACTGCCTGCCCCTCCCTCACCGCGCATGCCCCGCACAATTGCTCTGTCTAGAGATCTCCGTTGGACGACTGTAAAGTAAAGGCGTGCCGAACATTCCCTAGGCTGTGCTAATACTTACACTAACTGCAGTAATTGTACTCTAGACTAGGGGTTCCCAATCTTTTTCAGTCCGCGGCGCAATTACAAATTTAGTATTTTATCACGGCGCCCTACCGTAGTAAATTTGAAAAAGATACAGTCGAAAGAAATAGATACTTACCTACAATAATAGTAGTTAGGTTAAGTAGATAGGAACAAATATTAAAACATCTATCGTAAGGAATTGAGTTTTTTTTTATTATAAAAGAATTGAACGCGAACGCGACTATTTGCGGTTTCGGATAATGATAGAGGTTCGACTCACGGCGCCCCTGTTTACTTTCTATGGCGCACTAGGACGCCGCGGCGCACCCTTTGGGAACCCCTACTCTAGACTGAACTTCAGTTTACTCCAGACATATGAAACTGGCAGAATGTGCAAACTGTAAATTAAACAACTATTATACGACAAACACATCGGTACACTAAAGAAACTTGCCCGAGGTGCTGTTCTTACTTGTATTCCCTCAAAGTTTACAGACGTTAATTCGCTTTTTGTCCCAAGTTTTAGTTGAGGCGTCCCAGGTTTAAATACGATAAAGTTTCAGGGCAGTCGTCTTAAAATAATTAACTGGCACTCCTTAGCTTAACTAATACATAAGTGGAGACAATGTCTTATTATCTTAAGTCTGTATTCAAATGCAGGTTTTGTTTTGACATAGCTAAAGGTTCTGTGCCTCAGATTTAATAACACGGCTGCCCATTTTATGGCCCATTCAGGGGGAGTTCTTTGAAGTGTCATAACAATATGACATCTTTGCTAGTGTCGAGTGCTTTCAGACTAGCGTTTTTTCTACGCATCTACAGTCGGGATATAGGTGCTTTCATTTCGCGGTTCAAAAAGCCGAACGCGCTTATATGGGCTTATTCCGGAATAAACGTTGGCTGGAACCAACTCTCCTGACTCGCGCTTATACATGCTTAGTCAGGCGTATACGTTAGCTGGAACCGACTCTCTCGACTCGCGCTTATAAGCGCATTAAGGCTCGTATAAGCCGCGCATGAGGAAAAAGGGGTGGCTATACGCGCTTCATTAAATCGGGTTATACGCTTACATGGCTTACTAAATGAATGTTACTGGTAGATAATAGTTGCTCCGTCCGAAAGGTATGAATGAGTTAAGTATTAAAGTACTAACTATATAATCGGTAAACCGCTCTTTAACATAAAGTTAGAAATTAATACCCTTCTGCTGCGCTTTAAGCGAACGTTATTAGCTGGCTAACTGGCAAATCCGACAAACTGCAGGTTGTTTGCTACCAAATGGGTATATCTATGGTCTATAGAATTGAGATAGAGTATAAAATATGTGCAGGACTTGATTATAAATTTTAAGATTTAGTTACGATCAACTCAACGAAAAAAAACGTATTCAAAGTAGGTTGGAGTATAATACCTCTTCGTTATCTTTTTCTTTTTAAAACCTATAATTGTAGTCATTACATTAGTCGTGGGTAAGGGATTTGGAGTCATATAATATAAGCAGGAGGCGACGCCGCGTGGAAATGGCTCCGTACAGGACAAACGACTATCTATATATATAAACAACACTATCGACGAACGTAGAAATTAATAAGTCGACATAGAGTAAGCAACGTATGTATAATTCTAAAGTCTATGAATTCATATTCTATCAATTATTTAAAGTTAAAAAGTAAAATTATATAAAGTCTATCAATTCATAGACTAAAGTCTATGAATTATCGCAATCTTACAGCATTAAAAAAGACTAAAGTCTATGAATTAATAGAATTCTTCGCTACGCTACAGAAGTCTGGTTATGTGAAAGAGAAAGAAAGAGTATACGCATATGTTAGAGCGAGATAGAGAATGCAGCCATTTTTTGCCATAAGAAACTATAAGAACCCACTATCTTTGTCATTATATAAGTTCCCGCTAATTTTAAAATAATTTTTAAAACGGAATGTTATGCGAATTTGTGTGTTTACAAAGTATTTTATCATAATTTATAATATACCAAAGTGAGGACAATACTAATTTGGCATTCGGAGACCACATTAATTCCTAAAACGATTTTGTTATTATTTGGAGTTAGTAAAAAAAAACCCCCGCCAGGTAAGTAGCGCTGCCTAAATAGAGAGATGACATAAGAATTTAAAAAGCAGTTCCAATGTAAAATTTTGGTATAATGTGTATTAAATTAATAGTAAAATCTGAACATTAATTTGTGCAACACAGAAAATCTAAAAATACAGACATCGGACATGAAAAACACTATTTTATTATTAGGTTTGACTGCGAAACTGGAAACAAAAAATGCACTATCTCTCCATTAAAGATACGACGTTTGCAAGCAACTACTTTGTACACTGATAACGGCGTAGGGACACTGAAATTGTAAACCTTTTTAAATTTTCACAAGCATTTAAATAAACAAGGCAAGAACGAATAGTTTCAGAATGCAGTGGAAAAGATACGTAAAGGACACAGCAAAATGTCTCCACCTAAATACGAAACAAAACAGTCCATTTTAATGAAATGTAAACTTTCATTGTTGGCTAATTGAATTTAAAATGACGCTTCGAAAGACGTATATTAAGAACTAGCTGATGCCCGCGACTTCGTTCGCGTGGACTTTATGATTCCGGCATATTAATACATATATATATATATATACAACGAACAACTTTTGCTAAGGCGTCATTTTTATATTTCTTATAGTTTAGCTGAACCATTATGGTTCTGCATCAGGTGTTCCAAATCTTGGATTTTTATACCGAGATGGAAATTTCGTGTCCACGTTTTCAAATCGATGCCATTTTCGTAATTGACATTTTAGAAAACCATAGAATCAACACCCATATTGATATTGTAACATTTCAACCCCATCGCACCCCCACGGGAGTGCTCTTGTGTCACGTCGATTATGTTAGATTATAAAATAGCTGTTGTTTTCGGAATCAGCGACCCGATAAACCATAAAAACAATACCCATGTCGATTTTCAGACGTTTGCACCTCATTCCACCCCTTTAGGGGTTGAATTTTGAAAAATCCTGAAACACGTGTTTACTCATTTATCTACAGAAGATCTCGTGTAAAGTTTCGTATAAAATAGTCCAACTAATCTTGGTTCCCCATACAAACTTTGGACCCCCATTTCACCCCCTTAGGAGTTGAATTTTCCAAATTCCCGTCTTAGTGAGCATCTACGTCCTGAAAGGAACCCCCATACAAAATTTGAGACTCCTAGCACTTGTAGTTTCTTAGATTTTGTGATGAGTGATTTTCTATAAAGAAACATTTTCTTTAAACTTTAAATGACGATAACTTTTTAATCTGACATCAGATTTCGATGAAACAAAGCCTATATGTTGCTCAGGGATGACCTTAATCTTTTAGTGAAAACCGCGTAAAAATCTGTTCAGTAGTTTTAAAGATTAGCGAGTACATACAGACAGACAGACAGACAGACAAAAAAATCAAAAAAATCTTTTTTGTGTTCTGTTACTCTTTTTTTATCGCCCACACTCATTTTTTGTTAATTTTATCAAATGTACAGACACGCGGTTCCTACAGTTTTATTATATGTATAGATGTACTGTATATAAAAATTGCTATAATTATTAACAAACAAAGATATAATATTTAGGAAATTAAATACAGTGCCAATATAATTTAATTTAACCCCCTTTCCAAGCTGCTTTTTATATGTCGCGGCCAATTGGCTAAATCAGACGGTTAGTTCTTTCAATGAAGAATGCCATTCAGACACACGTCTAAACCTCTTTTAGGCGAGTGGCTGACACACGTTCAACAATACAGCTGAACTACACTCAGCTAACTGATTGATTGTTGATTTGCTAGATTTACCATAATGTATTTGAGTTGGTTTTCAGTTAGGTTACTTTTTTTGTTCTGCCAGCAGAAATATGGTGCTAAAACTATATGGTTTTAACTTCATATTTTTTTAAGATTCAGTTCATTTCACAGCTTGATAGTACGTGGAAGAAAACTTCTCTGGAATCGCACATTTAATATTTTGTTTCACTATTACGAGATCTTTAATAAGCGATTTTTTATTAAAAGTACATTATATACGTAATATATTTTTTAAAATGATTATAACTTAATGTTTATCTTTGATTTATGTATGCGAATAGTGTATACAAAAATTTTATACAAATTTATTTCACAATGGCGAGACGTACCATGCGGTTTTAAAGCCTTACATAATTATAAGAAAAAAAAATATGATTTACAATTCACCATGAAGCTAACAACGTTGATTTAGTAGAGTGAGCAATTTTGAATGAATAGGCTATTTGCAAAGGTAAAGCACCTGCTACTCAGAGTAAAAGTCCTTTGATGATGATTACACAAAGAACATTCACAAAACACTAACCTAAATGAAATTGGTTTCTATTGACTGTAAGTTCACTATGTTATTTGGATGGATTCTAAAAAAAAAACCGGACAAGTGCGAGTCGGACTCGCCCACCGAGGGTTCCGTAAGTACGTAGTATGATTATTAAATTTGATAATTTTCATTATAAATAAGAAATAATGCGTCGAAAAAAATAAATCAAATATATTTTGCAATGTGTACATCAAGCCCTTTCATATGATACCCCATTTGAACTAGTAATTTCAATTTGAAATTTCGACACCCTATAAAAATATAGACCCCGTATTTTTTAAGATCTATTTACAAATGTATAGTTTTGAGATTTATTCCTGTACTTGTAGTCTATAACGATGTTACTTCCCAAATTTCATAGTTCTAGGTCAACGGGAAGTACCCTATAGGTTTTGATTCCCTTGAGTGTGTCGAAATTTGCGTTTTTTGCTGAATAAACGGCCGTAACTTTTTTCTACGTAAACTTAGCAGTTTGATTTTTTTTAAACTTCATGGGACCGTAGACCTGAGTATACAGTTCAAATTTCAGCTTGATACCTCCACGCATTCTCGACATAGAAATTCTTGACAGACAGACAGACAGACAGACAGACAGACAGACGGACAACAAAGTGATCTTATAAGGGTTCCGTTTTTCCTTTTGAGGTTCGGAACCCTAAAAAAGATGAAAATCTATAAGTCTACGACGCAGAACACTGATTATTCTGTACATTTATACTAGTGTTTATATAAAGGTCTCGATGGTGACGTTGCTTGGGACAGTCTACTCGATCACGCAAGTTAAGCAACGTTGACAGTAGCTCGTCTTTGGATGGGTTTAATTATCTCTAGTTCCTCCGTGCTTCGAAGGGCACGTTAAGCCGTCGGTCGCGGCTGTTGTCGTGACAGTCTAACGAAACGAAAGTCAAGTCAGCACGAATTTAATGCACTTATAGAAATTAATACAATTTCTATTAACGTGCAATTTAATTCAATGTTTCCGCTTAGCAGAATATTAGATAAATATAATATGCTTTATTAGTTTTAGTTTACATTAGAAAACAAATAAAATTATTAATTTGTTACGAAATGCAACAAGGCGGCCTTATTGCTAAAAGCAATCTTTTCAAGACGACTTTCAATACAACTTTAAATGCAATAATAAATATTTTGGCTGTAACATCCGCAAGTATATTTTTTTAATTGAAATTTTGTTGTATTTTTTAAATAGGGTCTATAATTTTTTTTAATATGTTTAATTCATTTGTTTATTAAAACTCTGTATTTAGACCACAGTCTGCAAGCATTAGGCGTACTTAATGCTAAAAGCATTTTCTACCTGTCAACCTTCGGAAAGTGCAGTCCACGCATTCGGTTTAAAATATATAGGCACTTAAACTAATAGAATATATATGTATATGGTTAAGTATAGTTTATGAATACTATATTTTAGTCATATATATATATATAAAAATACCAAATAAGATGATTCAGTACTGAATTAAGGTGTGTAATAGGTTAGCATAAACTTTCTTTTTTAAACTAACTTTTCAAGTGTTCTGGACAAAGGGGACTGGTAATGGTAGAGTGAAAAGTACTGAGCAACCGTTGTTGTCTGCGTTGACGAATGGTATTTAATTTCACACAAAGAGAACTTTTAACACTTTTGATTGCCATTGCTCAACTGGTCTCTACTATAAGGTAACCTAGTATAAATAGGCAATACTGAGTTAAATTTATATGTTTATTTCTTGCTAAATTGGGGCCACGCGCGGGTAATGCTTTTGCGGGAATATTCTATTTACGATATATCTTTTGTCTTATTAATACCATTGAGGCTTTGAGATTGCGGGAAAGGGTACTTAGTAGAGGGGGCGTTTCTAAGGAAATCTTTGCGCTATGGTTCGCGGTTCAGTGGCGAGCAATGGTTCACCCAGTCGTTGAATTTTTGTTTGTGGCAAACACTTTTTGTATTAAGGTGATGCATTAATTAACGAAATATTCCATAGGCACGAAAGATACACCTATTATTTCATACGAAGGTTTTTCTTCTCAAAAAAATGTTACCGGCATTTTGAAGTGAGTGCTTAGACTGACATTTATAGGATATTTAGAATCCCCTTATATAGAGATAGAGATATAGAATGTCCTGACAGTATATGTTAATCCCATAGACCAGTATACCAATATATAAATCTCGGCTTAAGAAGAGAATATGTTGCGATTTTTTTTCTGTTATGGAAGAACAATTCTTGAAGAGCTCGTCTAAGCTAATATGATGCGCCCCTTCAATTAATTAGTTTTATTAGGTGTGTGTGTGTGTGTGTGTGTGTGTGTGCAAATATGAATAACGACTTCATATGTGAGAACATCAATCAATTTGGTGATCTATATCTGGACATAATGGTAGACTAGTCGCGTGATAAATCCGATAACGTTCTCTGTAGGGAGCAGCGCTGAAGTCTTGTATAAAATAAGACGACCGCTCTGTCGCGCGTTCAGTCTATTTATGACTTGTTGGGTAATAAAACCGAGAACAATTGATTTTGGTAGGTATGGTCTACAAATAATTTTAATTTCGTTTCCTAAGTACATATTCGTTTAAAATATATTTATATTTATAGTTAAAAATATTTTTATATTTATAGGTTATGAATTTATATATTTAACATACGCTGCGTGAAGCGGGAGACTACGTCGTGCGCTCGCATGCATCATCATATAATCTGTATTACAAGTACAGAACATAATTCTTTGGCGCCATCGCATCACACCCGCTAGCGGGACAGGCAGGGCTGACGGCACCCACGAACTATGGTATACTTGTGGTATAAAGTATAATTTAATCTTTATCCTAGGACGGCCAATCGCGGGTGCTTTACTCAAATTAGGTAAATTTGAGTTAAGCATCCGCGATGGGCCGCCTTGGGATCTAGGTAACCCTAAGCATGGTGGAGTATGTGTTGGCCCCTTTCTATTGAAATGAGGTCCGTATGCCAGTTGTGGGATTATTATAAGTATCTTTATTAAGAATTATATAGTAAAATTTAATCAGATTTGAAAATTATAAAAACTGTGATCACATAACAAAAGTGACAACTTCATCATTCGTACCGTTTCGCTCCCTCCTTGCCGATTTTACCTGTACGAGCATTATATGCTATATCATAAGGTCACGTTTGACTCGTTACATTCCCGAATGTGACGGCACATTCTCAATCACTGCCTACAAAATAATGTACTATGAATGAAACTTAAGTTTCTCTCTATGTCTGTCGATTCATGGCATTTCACTGTAGAATTTAATCTTTCTTTTTATCAGATTTATATATTTCGTTTTATTTGATATGTTCTCGTGGATGTAAGATATAGTTCACGCGAGCAGCACCCCGGGCACAGCTAGCTTCTTAAACTCAGATATGACTTTGAATATACCTATGACTTTGACCAAGTTTTCCGACGCATTTAAATTTGACTCTCAGACGTCTAGTTACGTCAAGTTTTAGAGCCCAACTAATAGCCTAAGAGCCGGTGACAGCCTGATCTCCATTCTCAAAGAAAACAAAAATATTACAAAAGCTGAAAATTTATCTGTGGATGCTCACAGGTAACCAGTGGGTGTGAAATTTAGAGCATAGTGACATTGGCAGATAACAGGTAAAAAAGGTGTAAAAAATTGGTCTCCAAAATTATTTTTATTTTCGGCTGGATAATATGAGAAATGAAAACGTCTTTCATTGCCAAGCTCTCTGTATCGTGCCAACTTCCTACCAGATACACTTAAACTTTTATACATTGCAATTATACCTACATTATAGTATAAATGCTGAATTTTATGTAAACATAAAATTCAGCATTTATACTATAATGTAGGTATAAAGTAATATATTACTTGGGGATCAAAAGATGTTTCCTAAGTAGTTCTCCTCGATAGTTACCTATTTAATTTTTTACATCTTTGTTACGTGTAATCTGCGAAAGCCGCGATGATTTAATCCATTCTCGCTTATCGTTCTTACCTGTCTTAGAGGCGTGCACAGAGACATTGACATTTGATATAATGGTAGTTTATTGACATTAAAAAAATGATATTAATAATATCCATTTCGTTATGACCTTTATAAAATTGTAATTATTATTTCCATTTAAATTGACATACCTATGTCAATAATATGTCAAATTACCTAATTTGACATATTGTTAATCTAATTTTATTGTATATTTGTATGCCTAAATATTTCTTGCAAATATGATGGATCAAACTTCTAATGTTATTTGTATACTTGTATACCCACATTTAAGCAAATAAAGCAAAAAGCTATTCTATTCTAGAGAATCTTTCAGCTTTTATAAAACAACAAGGGTCTGACAGTCACGGGCTCTTTTTTATAACAATTACCAACTATGATGACTTCATAATTGCAACCCTAAGGAATCATTATTTTAATTAGTTGCATTATAATAAATAATTTGTGAATGTTCCGAGATGAATTAGTGGCTCAATTGCGATTTGCCGGTAACACAAATCCCTGTAAGTTAATTGTTCAGATTATTCATCAATAGGCCGAAGTTTACAAACAATACAACAGATTTAATACGAAAATTTTGTGGTCTATTGACTGAAAAAGGGATTTGTTTTTTATTATTCATATTCAGAGCCCCGCGCTATGACAGAGGGTTATGGGTTTGTTTGTTGTTTAACAATTTTTAAAGACATTGCAAATTGAATATCAGAAAACAGGCCCTTTGTCAGTTAAATTAATTAGTATCACATTATCAGTTTTATTATTGACATAAATATATATCATGCATTTTTGACAGGTAGCCTGTATTTATTTTTGACATATTTATAAGTACTATTACTTATACTGTGCCTCTAAGTAAATATTTCTTTTCTCCCATTTCCCATTCTTTCTTCATGCTGCCTATCAAGTTTTGTCATTTATTTGCTTCTGCCTTATGGTCAAATTTAACGTTTCTAACTAAAGTTTTTGGTAAAAATTTTTGGTTTTAATTTTTAGTATCTACTATTTATCTCCCATTTGCCTGTCCTAACCATGGTTAAAAAAATGTTATTTCTTGCTGCTCTTTCTCATATTTCCTACCACTTTTCCCTCTCTCCTACTACCTCTCCAAACTCATTAATTTCTTTTGTTCAAATATATCATAATTCTAACTTCATTAGCTCTGGTTACATATGATACGTTGATCACCGAGGGAAGAAAGTGTTCGGTTACCGACGAGGGTGAAGGTTTGAGACGTAGTCGAGAGCCTAAATACACCCGAGTGGGGAATTGCATTTTCTCCCAAGCGATACATAATGCTTTATACTACACCACATATGAGAAAAAAAAGCCCAAACCAGGGATATATATGTAACACTATTGCCTAAATTTAATTACATAAAACCTATACAAAATGCCGCATTTTTCTTGTTTAATAATAATATTTATTTTTAGATGTTTCTTGCAAGAGATATTCAATAACTGTTGTTACTTCTGGCAGTGTTTTAAAGTCGTCAATATCACTCGTCAATAACTACCTACATTAAAGGTATACATTGAAAATTCAAGAATCTTAAAATAAAACAAAAAGGGCCATCCAAGAAGTCTTTCAACACAGCAGTAAAATTGCACTATCGGTTTCGTTATTGAGTTATTAAAAGAAATTTAAGAACTGTAGGATTCCTCTCGATATTTTCCGGAATATGAAGAAACAGAAAGAAGCCAACAATGGATTTTCATACACTTTTTTCCTCCAGCTAAAGCTGGGTAACAACGATAATTCATACAGTTCTTCCTCCCGCATATTTGTATAAAAGAAAAGACTTACGTTCTTCCTTATTTTGGAAATAGTAAGACAGCACTTTCTGAGTAGGTGAATTATAAATATTTTTTTTCGTTATGCAAAAATTCTATAATTATTTACATCTTTACTTAAAAAAAAAATCATAAAAGTGTAACATGTTTCATACTTTTTATTGAAGATATTGCTTGAACATGTTTTAGTTAGTAAACAGATTTTAATAATAATTTTGTGTGCATAATTGTAACACGTAGTAAAATAAAATAAAAAATTAATATCCTTTAACTGATGATTTAAAAAAATGCTGACATACTAAAGAATCTTCAGTATTAAATTGAAAGTTGCCTACTTTCAACGTACTTACATGTATTTTTTTCCAAAACCGTTACTTGATGCTGGTCTAGACCACAAAATAAACGTGGGTATTGCCCAAATTCCTTAATTCCAGCTTCGATAATTTCGACCCTGTGTTGATGAGCCAGGCACGCGATAAATGAATTCTACAAACTTTCAATTCCATGTAACATTATCCTATACGTTTGACCAGTAAACGAATATTAACAAGGATTGTAATCATTTTGTACTTTGATCACGTAGTCAGAAAGCATTTCATGTGGATCAGAAGTAAATTAAATTAAAACCATTGCACACGGCAGGCTTATTCGGTTATTATGACTAATTACATGTTAGCGGAACTCAGAACCCAACTGACTGTTTTAATAACTACACCACATCAGCGAGTGCTTGCTAATCCGTGGTTATTTGCGTTGCATTAGCAAATAACCACGTCTTTATTAACTTTCTATTTTAGTAAAGTGAAAATGCAACAAGTGTGAAAAATTAAAAATTAATTAAGCCTCCTATTTATGAAAATTACAATGGAAATTAAACGACGTTTCGACCGAGTTGGCGGCCGTGCTCACAGGCTGACTGCCTACCAAGACTACTTTCTTTTCTTATCTTCAAACGGCTGAATTGATTTACTTGAATCATAGTTAACACTCTCGGTCAAATGCTCGGTTTTGAAACGATATCATAAAATATTTAAAAAATGGCTTAGCTATGCTATTTTTAGACATATCTAGAAATAGCATATCCGGGGATTTCTTTTTCTTTATATAGCATATTATATAAAGAAAAAGAAATCCCCGGATTGTATGTACGCGCATAGCTTCCGAACGACTGCATTCGTTAAATTCAGGACAAGATTTGTATGACAGAAAATTAAAAAGTATCGAACAGTTTTTTTAAAAGCTCATATATAACGGCGGTATGAAGTCGTTGGCTCAGCTAGGATAAAATAAAATAAAATAAGCTATATAATATTTTACGAAAAAATGGGTACGGCTAAATCTTTGAAATCGACACTGATGCCTAGCGACCCCTTAAGTTTCTAAAGGTTAGTATCAACATTACAAATATTTTATTTCGCAAATCTTTGGGTCATAAGATGTTTGTAATATTCATCTTGCAAATGTTTATATATTTGTAAATAGCATTTAATTATCTACAATTCAATTCCACCGACTCGAACCACCGATTTTCATTTTATATTCAACTACCTGCCTATAATTAAATTTCTTTAGGCAGATCATTTAAGCAATATAAATTATTTAATAGCATTTTTTACTAGCTTAACAGTTATTAAATGGAACTTCTCACACATTATTCATATTTCAAATGATATGAATATTTGAATATGATAACTTTTATGAGGTATGTTTCGTCTCGAACAATACTCGCTTGGACTCTAGTCCCTTAGAACAGACCTCGAAGCTCCATACAAATGGAACGTCATTAACTATTACATAATACAAATACGGTGCAGAGCATGAATGAACATTAATAATGCGACGCTATAATAACTGTTCCGGATTTGTCTCAGAGGGGAGGTGATTTTAATACGAGAGAACGGCAGGAAGTGGCCATACTATACGTAGCACTATTACTTATACTGTGTCTAGACCTGCTGTCTACTTGGAGTTGAAGAGGTTTTTATTTATGTTCACCAATATACGAATATAGTTATTTTTTTAGGGAATCTGTTTGTTATACATATGAGTTATTTTGATAGTAGTTGGTTATTGATAAAATTATTCTAAGATGTGGGAAGATAATTTAAATATTATTATTAAATAACTTTAATTTTTTTTCTTTTAAATTTATTATTGCCTCAAATACTGCCCAATTTTCTCACTATTTAACTACACAATGGTGGAGTCTTGTAATTAGTAATAAGGTTGCACATTTAATCATTTAAGCTTTTAGACTTCCAAATAAAAAAAGACTCATATTACATAGCCTTATAAATTATTATTGCAAAATAAATGGGAAAAGTTTTGTATTGAAAACCCACTTCTCTCAAAATTCTTCATATAAAACAGAAATTTCAATTATAATGCAAGGCATATTTAAATCAGAGACATCATACAAATTCTTTGGTAATGACCGACTTTTCGCCAATTTCAGTATACTGTAACGGTAACCCCCCCCCTGAAGCGACCGTCCGAAGCCCTAATGTGAAGTTTAGAATTTTCCCCTTTCAGTGATCTAGATTTTTCGCCCTAACTCCTATTTAAAAATGACTTAATTCTGCTAGAAAAGTACACGGTTAAATACACACAATTATGATCACATTTGCTGAAATATACACATATGTCAAATAAACCGAATATGATTACGCGGCTGAAATGATACACGATTAGTACACAATATCAATATACAATGATATCTGGAGGATAAGACACACAGTTAAGTTAATTATATACATGTATTATTAGTCACGCCGCTGAAAAGTTACACAGGTTAATACACACAAATCAATATACAGTGAAGACAGAAAATAATAAGCAAAGCGTATTTACGGAAAATATTATCTATTTCCCGGTGATAGTTCCACTCCGCGTCTAGGACAACAAAATCGATAAACCTCGAAGTTAATCGATCCTGCAATCCTTCCGACTCACAAGCACTCCCTCGGCTGGAAACCCATCCCAACCGCCTGGGATTGACCTCCAGCTTACCCAACTATCACCGGGGAGAAGCCCAATAGAAAAGTGAATCTTTTATACTCCTAAACAAAGCGTTTTGGAGACTTTGATTAATTTACAAGCTAGCAATTAAAATCTTAGCTGCAATCTCGACGCTGGCTGGTAGGGTGCAGAGTGGCCGAAGAGAATCTCTCCGAGCTGCTTTTCGCTGGAACACACTCAGTCACAGTGCCTGGCTAAAAGGCTAGACCCTTTTCGGTGGATCTCAATAGTACCGCGCGCGTTCGTGGCAAGAAAACGACTAACTATCCCCAATTCATTATATTGAATTTTAGCGTCTACATGACACAACATCTTCACAAAAAACCAAAGGGGTCGCCTGCCTCCTTGCCTTTGTCCCAAGAAACTATTGTTTTAAATGTTCGATGTTATTTTAACGCAACAACTTTCTCAAACTCTGCCATCTAAAGCATAGATATTTGAAACCAACTCCATAAATATCCCTTTTTTTGTACGATAGCTGGCTTCGGCCGTTTGACAAAAGAGCTGGGGTCTTTTGTCTCAACACATCAATTCTCAAACACATAAATTCAAATTATTGCTTGCAAGCAGGACATTAGATCGCCACATGTCTGAACCTTCAATATAATATTTCACGCTGATAGTCTGCCGTCACATCCTCCCCTCTGAAAATGTGTCTATGTGATTGGTCGCATGACGCAATTTCACTATTCAGAACTACCTAACTATCTCCCGAACAAAATGAAATATTTACACCGCCTTGTTACTTATTACTACTCTTTATGGTATTTTTTTTTTCCTTAACTCCTAAGTACTAACCTACAATTACAACCTTACTACGTACAATCTACACTTTCTAGGTATAACCTACATGAACTATCCTATTCTATTCTGCTTGCCATAATAGTATCTTGTTAGATGAATGGCATTATAATTCCCCTTAATCGAACCCGTATCTGGCCTTACTAAAGTATATACATTATGATAAGGAACTGCACCAATTTTATATGGCCCTTCGTAAATTAGAGCGAATTTCTTAGTCAACTTCTTTTCCGCATCTGATTTCGATAATGACCTCAATTTGACCCAATCACCTATGTGAAATTGTATAATTTTGTGGCAACGATTATACGATTGTTCTCGTAATGTCGCGGATTTTCCAATATTTATCCGAGCTTGTTTCTGAAGCTCGTCGATCTGACCTGTGTTTCGACCATCAGTCGATCTACCTATTATCCATTTATCTGTAGATAACACAATTGACTGACCCTTAACAAGTTCCATTGGCGTGAAGCCTGTACTACTATGAACAAGATTATTGTAACATTTCTCTATTCGCGGTACGATATCCACCCAACTTCGGTGAGATTTATGACAATAACTCTTAAATAGTCTTCCTAGCTCTCTGTTCACGCGTTCTGTTGAATTTGGACGCGGATTACGTATTGACGTATGTGAATATTTAATTCCTAATTCATCTAAACCACGTTCCCATTTGTTTGACGTAAATTGTGTTCCCGAATCTGTGACAACCTTGCTTATAGTGATTTCCTGATGAAAGCACTTTATACCCTTAAGAACACCTCCACCGGTCGCCTTCCTAAGTGGATACAACTTTATGAGTTTACTAAACGCATCTTGCATAACTAATATATATTTCATACCGTATTTTCCCGCCGGAAGTGGACCATACAAGTCTGCGAATACTAACTCGCCTATGACCAGTGCAATTACCGCTTTACTCGGTCCTACATAAGCCGCTAGATCGTGTTTAGCTTTCTGACACAAGTCACAACATTTTATTACTCTGTTTATTTCTCGTGACATATGTGGAAAATAATATCGAGGTTTCATCGCATAACATACCTTCGACCGACCGTAATGACCTAATTCTTCATGAACATTCTTGATTAACCCGTCTCTCAAACTATCAGGTATGACCATTAAAGATTTCTTTGTTTTCGGC
Source organism: Hypsopygia costalis (assembly GCA_937001555.2). Lineage (NCBI taxonomy): Eukaryota > Metazoa > Arthropoda > Insecta > Lepidoptera > Pyralidae > Hypsopygia > Hypsopygia costalis. The sequence continues at coordinate 20,527,900 of OW443326.2, forward strand.
GACTCGTAATACAATATATCGTTAATCAATTTATAGTTCCGAAATTTGCTCTTTTGTACTGTTACGTTATCGTATTCGATCAGATATTTTATTGTTGTATTCAACCTTTCATCCGAACGTTGTAAAACTTTAATTGACTTGAGTTGTTCTATTATCTGAATTTGATTACTGGCTTTAAACATCTGTAACTGAGGGCATACAGTTCGCGTAGATTGGTTATCGCTTCCGCCAGGTAAATTTCGCGATAATACATCTGCTACTACATTCGTTTGTCCTTTGACATATTCGATGACGTAACCAAATTGACCTATGTAATGTGCCCACCTCATCATTCGCGCACTTAATAGCTTCCATGAGTATAGAAAGCTTAGGCTTTTATGATCAGTTCGAATTATTAGTTTCGCTCCGCGTAAGTATGTCTCGAATTTCTTAAGACAGTAAATAATTGCCCAAAACTCCTGTTCAGATACAGTCCATTTCATTTCAGCTTCAGTTAATGCTTTACTACAGAACCCTATAATTAGTGGCTCGGCCTGATCCGATAATTGATACACATAACCTGCCACGCCGATGGCGCTACTGTCCGTTTGCAAATAATACGGTTTATTTATATCGGGGTGCGCTAACATTACTGTGTCAATGAATCGTGATTTAATTTGTTGAAAGCATTCATCTAATTTTGTATCCCATCTCCATGCAATGTTTTGTTTCAACAGATTACATAATGGTCGCGTTAATTCTCCGTATTTATGCACAAATCTCCTAAAGTAATTTATCAAACCTAAAAATGCCCTAACTTGCTTAACCGACTTAGGTGTTGGATATTCCCTTATAGCTTCCGTTTTATCCGGATCCATTTTTATACCATCGATTGTAACTATGTGACCTAACAACTTAACCTCCTTTTGCAAAAATCTACATTTAACAAGACTACACGTCAAGTTGGCCTCCTTTAATCGCTTTAGTACTGCACCTATGTGACCAATGTGATCTTCCAAAGTCCCGGTTGTAAATACGCATAAGTCATCTAAGTAATTAAGACAAAATGACCTTATTTCGGGCCCTAGTATGATATCCATTGCTCGCGTAAAACTCGCTACTGACGTCTTTAAACCCTGTGGTAAAACCGCATAAGTATATGATTTTCCCATGAAAGTAAAACCCGTAAATTTAGTAGAATCTTTACTAAGATTTATTTGATAGTATGCATTATTCAAATCAAGTATACTTATATATTTAACCCCGTGGAACGATTGTAATATCTCCGATGTTAATGGTGGCGTTTCGATATCACCGACCATACGTGAATTTAATTCGCGCGCGTCTAATAAAATTCTAACGCTCCCATCTCGTTTTAATGTATATGTAAGCGGACTACTATATGGCGTACTTTCACGCTTAATTATACCTAAGTTTTCCAATTCATCTATCCGCGCCTTCACCTTTTCGCGATGTGCATATGCGATTGGATAACTCCTTTTTAAAAATGGTGTGGGGTCTTTCATTTGAATTGTATGTGTGTACTTTGTCGTACGCCCCGGGTGAATTGAAAATACTTCCCTATTACATTGTAATACTGACAATAACAACGTTTTTTGTTCAGTATTCAACGCCATTGAGTCTACATAAAATTCAATCTCTTGTTCTGTGGCACACGCCGTGGCTGTCCCAACTTTATGGCCTGCCATAATTCCGTTCAACAAATAAGTAATTGTTTGGCACGCGCTATTGTTTACAGAAACTGCGCCCAACTTTATTTTTGAATGAATTCCTAAATGTTCTACGGTAAGACTTTTGTTTGGCCCACATGTTATACTCGCCTTCATACGTTGCAACCAATCAAAACCTAATATTAATGATCGAGGTAACCTCTTTAATACTAGTACCGGTGTCTCAACTTCAAGCTCGCCTAACTCTATAACTATCAAAATTAGCTTAGTCACTTTCTCACTCTTCGAACCGAATGCGCCTTGTATTTGTAACGCTGGTATGGGTATTTCCGCTAACTCGCCTACAGCTAACCTGATGCTATCATACAACTCGTGTGAAATGCATGTTACTTGACTTCCCGTATCAATTAATCCCTTCAATTCGCGTCCATAAACTTTGACATTAATCTCCGGTAAGCACGGTAAACCTAACAACCTCTCCGACTGATCCTCGTAAAAATCATCGTCGCTAAATATAGTACCTAACATACGTTTTTGTCGCGAATCGCACCAAAGACATGGCTTACCTCGTTCAGTACATAAAACCACATCACGACTTCTACTGTTCAGTATTATACTGACTTGATTCGCTAATTCCCATTCATTCTCCTTATGATCGTCATTAATAGGTCGTGTAATGCCGCTCTCTTCACGTCCTAACCCTTTACCTGGCTGCCAACCTGTCTTTAACATATAGTTATATGCGTTCCTAATACCGCTACCCGAATGAACCTCTTTGTTAAGCATTTTAGTCGAATTATCGAGGCCTAAGAATCCGACGTGACACCGTTTCCCGTGTGATTATTATCGTTTCCCGCTTCAGTATTTGATACGCTAGTCGATGTAGCTCTTTGCCATTTAATAGCAGGCAAAGACGTCATAGTCCTATTATAGACCCCGCGATAAGACGCTCGCGTAACACGTCGTCTGATTCCGCGACTCCGTGCACTACCTCTTGGAGTTGTTCGTTGTATCACTGCCGTAATAGGTGGCTCATGTCTGCTGGTACTACCCCTCCGCCACGTATACGCACGCCTATTATTAAAGTTGCCACGTGTTACCATCTGTCTCGGCAAAATTTCACCCGTCGTCAATTCGATATTTCGTAAAAAATCTAACGCGGCTAACACGGTTCTATTTCCCCGATCAGTGAACGACCACTGTCGCAACACGTCACCCGGAAAATGCCTCATAACTCCGTCTACTACATCGCTTTCCGTCAACGGAGTTGACAGCATACGTGATAGTTCTAGATGTTCGGCAAAATAGTCCGCCATTGATATTCCGCTATTCTCATTCCACTTTGAATACACTAAACCATAGCGGACCTTACTCTGTTGAATTTCGCCCCAATATTCTTTAAGAAAATCCCTTTCAAATGCCGCAAGATTTTCCCAACCGTTGTACAAGCTCATTCGCGTTATTGCTGGACCAGTCAAGCATTCAAACGCTATATCTACTGCTCTGTGTTCTGAACCTATCGCACTAATGTATTTCCTAACTTTCCTAAGAAATTTCATCGGATTTTCATCGTCACTCCCCTTAAAGCACGGTCTATCCATTGCTGATCGCATAACATAAACATTCTGTGCTTGGGTGCTGGACCTTACACTTTGTGACGCTAGATCGACATTCATATTCGTGTTAGTCCCCAAACTTAAATTGTCGGAAGTGCTTGGCGTAGGTATGTCAATGATTCGCGTTTCCCGTCGTTCTAAAACTTCTAATCGTTTTATTATTGTGTCCATTTTATCACTTATAACACGCGCTATCGTCTCAGATAAATTTTCATTGTCCGTCGGACTTTCTAAAGTTTTACGACGCGAGCCGACACGTGTCTGTCTCGTGGCTACCTGCGGCCGTTTCCTACCGCGTCGCGTTGTATTGCGATCGGCCATTGTTATACGAATAATGATGTATTCGAATATCAATTTACTATGCGTCCAGTTATTTCGTGTTTATTTAATGAATCTATTCAATAATCTAGTAATGACACTTATCGCCTCCTTTTATAACAATAATCTTTTGATCAAATCGACACGTATGTGTACGGATTTAATTCAATTCGGATTAATTATGAATACGTGTTAGAATCCCAGCAAGGGCGCGGTTAGTCCCCGTGGTTACGACTCTAATCAAGCGCATCGCCAATCGATCCTACGCGGAAGGTGACCGCAAGGTGCACATCGAATTAGCCATTGAGAGGTGTAAAAAATATTATCAATGCAACTGGCGTCCCAGCGCAAAATGATTTTATCTCGGATATTTTTTTTTTTTTTTTTTTATTTATTTTTTTTTTGTTTTTTTGTTTTGGGCCTCTTATTTATATATAAATATACATATTTTTAAATATATATACGTATATATATATTTTTTTTTGTTTTCTTTTTCTTTGTTTAAGCGCTTTGTGTATTTATATCCGAGTATTTATTATTTCTTTTTTTTTTCTTTCCACTCTCTCATCAACCCGAACTGATTCAATCAGCAACCACCTCGCTACGATATTATGGGCTATTTTTACCCAACAGAAATTAAATATTTACTTTTATTCAAGACGGACGCACACAAGTGTCAAGACTGATTGTGCTCGTTGGCAATCTTAATTAATGGTAAGGACTCATATATATCAATCTGTATAACTCCAACCCGATTATAGATATTTTGAATACAGTCAGCGTTCTTACTATTAATTTCACTAGCTTAAAGCTACTATTTAAACTTTAATAATTATACATGCCATATGGCTAAGTCTATACTTTAAATAAAATTGAACCTACTCGGAGCGGAATACAGTTACATTAAATTCACTCCTAACCACTAAATTATAATTAACGTTATTTTAACTTCACTCCTAAATCACTAACTTATAATTAACCCTGTCTTTACCTTATTAGAAGTTCTTATACAATATTTCAATGCTTACTTCCTTTTACTCTTTATGTACCAAATTATTTATTATTCTAACTCCCCCCAAACGACAAAATTATTGCTAGTCATCCAGCTTGAATTATCGTATTGACCATGTCCATCTATGTGACTGATTACCACTTCCTGTAATGCAAGCAATATTAAGTTATATACGGTTATTTGTATTTTATTTTTCCTATATAACTCAATAATAGAGTAATTAGATCGTCTATAAAACAATTTCCTACGTTTGTCTATAATTTCCTACGTTGTGTTTCCTTTGTTTTTTATATTCCCCGTTTAATAATAATACAGTGAATTTAATAATTAAACATGTAATTAATTTTATTTACGCACTACCCAAAATGTACTCCAGTTGTTGCAATTATATGCAACGAGCCTGGATCCTGGTTTCCACGGTACCAGATGTAACGGTAACCCCCCCCCTGAAGCGACCGTCCGAAGCCCTAATGTGAAGTTTAGAATTTTCCCCTTTCAGTGATCTAGATTTTTCGCCCTAACTCCTATTTAAAAATGACTTAATTCTGCTAGAAAAGTACACGGTTAAATACACACAATTATGATCACATTTGCTGAAATATACACATATGTCAAATAAACCGAATATGATTACGCGGCTGAAATGATACACGATTAGTACACAATATCAATATACAATGATATCTGGAGGATAAGACACACAGTTAAGTTAATTATATACATGTATTATTAGTCACGCCGCTGAAAAGTTACACAGGTTAATACACACAAATCAATATACAGTGAAGACAGAAAATAATAAGCAAAGCGTATTTACGGAAAATATTATCTATTTCCCGGTGATAGTTCCACTCCGCGTCTAGGACAACAAAATCGATAAACCTCGAAGTTAATCGATCCTGCAATCCTTCCGACTCACAAGCACTCCCTCGGCTGGAAACCCATCCCAACCGCCTGGGATTGACCTCCAGCTTACCCAACTATCACCGGGGAGAAGCCCAATAGAAAAGTGAATCTTTTATACTCCTAAACAAAGCGTTTTGGAGACTTTGATTAATTTACAAGCTAGCAATTAAAATCTTAGCTGCAATCTCGACGCTGGCTGGTAGGGTGCAGAGTGGCCGAAGAGAATCTCTCCGAGCTGCTTTTCGCTGGAACACACTCAGTCACAGTGCCTGGCTAAAAGGCTAGACCCTTTTCGGTGGATCTCAATAGTACCGCGCGCGTTCGTGGCAAGAAAACGACTAACTATCCCCAATTCATTATATTGAATTTTAGCGTCTACATGACACAACATCTTCACAAAAAACCAAAGGGGTCGCCTGCCTCCTTGCCTTTGTCCCAAGAAACTATTGTTTTAAATGTTCGATGTTATTTTAACGCAACAACTTTCTCAAACTCTGCCATCTAAAGCATAGATATTTGAAACCAACTCCATAAATATCCCTTTTTTTGTACGATAGCTGGCTTCGGCCGTTTGACAAAAGAGCTGGGGTCTTTTGTCTCAACACATCAATTCTCAAACACATAAATTCAAATTATTGCTTGCAAGCAGGACATTAGATCGCCACATGTCTGAACCTTCAATATAATATTTCACGCTGATAGTCTGCCGTCACAATACCAATGTTATTACTGTTATAATTTGATATTCAGGGAGCAAATACAGGCAGAGCGTTCTTTCCGGCATGCCACCTGGCCGCGGTTTTCTTTAATTTTCTATTTTTAGTTTTTCTATTCCCTATTGATTTGTAAGTTTTATAGTAATAATATCATCACTATCCAAAGACATTTCATTTTTAACAACTTTAATCTTTTTCCCATTATCACGGTGTAATATTTTACTTATTATTTAGTTACGTTTGATATATTATTGCATTGGGTTAACCAACATCTGTAAGAATAATGTAATTTTGAATAAATATATTCAAGATTACATTATTCAGCTTTGAAAAATTTGGTCTTTGAAACTATTGTATATCGCTTACTTTGTCAGCGATTGTAATTATTTGGAAATGAAATTAAAATCAATAAAATATTTCTGGACAAATTACACATGGCCATCTAGTCCCAAACTAAGATAAGCTTGTATTATGGGAACAAGATAGCTGATATAAAACACCCAGACCAAGACAAACAGACATGTTCATGTACACAAATGTTTGTCTTGTGCGGGGATTGAACCCGAACGATGGCCGAACTCGTTGATCATTTATTGTGCACAGTGGTAGAATAAATATTTTCATTTAAATCCATTAAGATGTATTAGTCCAGTCATTAGCTATAAACTCGTATAAACTTGTATTTTGACATCCCAAAACTTGTCTCAAAACTTACACATGATGCGATGTCCGTGTCGTTAAAAATCAGATGTGAAAGGATTTTTTGTAAATAACGAGATATTACAATATAAATCTTATTATATTGATAAACTTAAATGATATTTTAATTCTAATCTAATTTCTCTCTCCGCCCTCTATCTCGAAAACAGTTCGATGTATGAAAAAATGTTTTAAAAAAATGTTGTAGATAATTTAAAATTAGATTTTTAAAAAAATGATATTTATAAATATTGAAAATAGAGAGATTTTTAAAAAAATGTTGTAGATAATTTAAAAATAGATAATTTAAAAATGTTTTAAAAAAATGTTGTAGATAATTTGTAGATAATTTACAGCTGGGTATCTCGAATTCCGAGATTCTCACCTAATTTTGACTAAGATGATTGGACTATATGACCTTTGCAGGCACTTAAACTCTTACACTTTTTATAAATAATATTCTTGGGTATTATATCATAACCAAAGCTCAGCGACGATGCTGTAGAGAAAGGAACTGCATTTCGACGGTCCCTACGTATAAAGCGACATGTCAAAAATTGCATATTTTTTTTATTGCTATAGATTGTCCGTAAAAATACATTTTCTTTTTTTTATTGATTGTATATAATTTTAAAAAGTAAGACATTAACTCATTTGTCCAATAATATTATTCTTTAATTACTATATCGTAGTATAAGCAGACATGTCTGAAATGACATGTCGCTTTATACGTAGGGACCGTCGATTTGTTTTTTCAACATAATTGTTTCAACGAACCACGTGGTCCGAATTTTTGAATTTGCAAGGAAATCTGAAAAAAGACAAGTAAAAATTAATCGTCGAAATCATTACCAGTTTTTGCCATTTCAATAGCTCGTCTTGGCTTTTTGGTGAAAAACATGCAATAAGTTATTCTCCTATACGCTATAGATCTGTAGAGTGCATCCTGTTCCGGGATGGCCGGCGCTTCCGGTTATAATTTCATTTTGTCTTTTGCAGGCTAGAGAGAGGTATAAGGAACAATCGAACAGACGCGGACAACGCTATTGCATTAGATAAATGAAACTTAGGTATTATTGATGCGTCTTTGCAAATAGTTCGGAAGATCCGAGCAAAGATGATTAGATTTGTGTCAGACGAGAATCTCTGATTTCTGTTTGCAGTTTATTTCAAAGTTGAGTTGAGTTGAGGTGTACGAATAGTGAAAGAGTTAAAAACAATTTAATATTACAACAGGAATAATAACTACAATAATTAGAACAGGGATAATAAATAAAATAACCCTATGTACAATACATATATCAATCGCATAGAAAATATATAAAAAAAGTTCGTGAGACACTTATGCTATCGTCTTAAGCGAGAGTATAAATCCGAAAATTATGTACACTCGCCGTAGATCAGCACCTAGTACCTTTATACAATCGAAATGTAAATGATATAACTTACCTCCTTAAGATAGTCTCTGGTGCAGTCGATTGCCCAGAATTACTGGCTAAACTAAGGTTTATAGCCCTATCTAGATCACTAAGACCTAATATCTTCATAAGTCTCCCTTCTGCTTTCACAAATTATAGGCAGAACACATAGCGAACAATAGTTAAAAAAAAAAAAACGGGTTGCACTCCGGGAGTGCTGGCAGAAGTAAAAACTTGAACATTAACGTTGTGCATTTTTGAATATTTTGGAATGGTTAGGTTAGGAATTAAAAATGCATGATATCCAGAAGTATGATCAAACATGCTAACATTATAAAATAAATATAATGGATTGATTTTGAAGACATACCTTATTATTTAACATTTCCTTTTTGAGATCCAAAATCATGAATTTTTTTTATGTAAGATCTAACTACACGACGTATCTAATAAAGTAATGGAAACCACTTGTCTCCTTTAAATATATGTATATATAGAAAAGAGTCAGTTATAATAATAAAAAAATATATTTATATAAACACAAAATGGACATTAAGTGTACATTTCAACGAATAGAATACGAAGCCATTTTGAATACATGGTCAAATAATCGAACATAAATCTGACAGCAAGATTTTGTAAGCAGCTCTTCCGTCGCATTCATAAAACAGATGTTAGCGATGTCGAGGATTGAAGGTAGAGCCTCTTCAGGCAATATATTTGTGATTTTTCGTAACAAAAATAATTCCATACTTTCGAATAATAGTTAAAAGTATACACGAATAGAGAGAACGAACATATTATGCCTCCATACAGTTAATCACACCCATTATCTGACTGTATTTTATCTCGAGTAGGAATAATTAACTCAAACAAAAATTCTATTTTTCAAACTGCTTTCACAACTTGCCAATGTTTGGTCAGTGCTTTATTTTCATTTTTTCACAGTAAAGGTTTCCCTTTTGCAGTCTAATAATTGTTTTATGCACTACGAACTTTCAACAAGTCGGTAGAAAATGTAGAAAGTTATTTAAATGTATTGTAAGTTCTGACAATTATTATATAATAAACATATTTTGCATTAAACTAACAAATTATTGTTACTGTTGAAGTACAAACTATCATATAGGTTGTAATGGCAGTTAGGTACAGTCAGTCGCACGTAGCCAGCACAGTAGACCTATACTGTGAGTTACTGTGCATCCAGTATAAGATGGCCGAGTGTCGCCATGAGATGTACGATCACGCATAGCGCTACGCGGGACCACCATACTCGAAATTTAGCTCACTACGTGCGGGGCACTATGTCCCGTACATAAGAGCTTTTTCGATTACGTATCTATATAGGTAATTTACGGGACGGGGGTCCACCACACATTCCCACCACTGTGTCTCCTGTGTAACCAGGACTAACAGTGGCGACCGCCAAAAAAGGCAATGAACAATGAAGTCCATTGCAGTCCCGGGGGTAAAACTACGGCTGCCTTGAAACTCACAACGAATTTAATCAGAAGAAATTAGTAGGAGTAGGAAGCTTTTGGAAATTGGCTTCCCCTCTTAGCAATGTGAGAGACAAATAAGGCATTAAAAGTCTAAAGAGATGTGAAGCTAAACTGCCGTGCACCACGGATTTTAAATTTCTAACACTATTGGAGATTAAAACATTGAGTTGTTACCTAACACATCGATTCCAATAATATAAATTGCAAAATCGTCTAAACGCTTGGTAATTCTCCTTTGTTAATATCAAATCTGAATAGTATACTGCCCCGGATGCAACTTGCAATGAATTCAACATGTCATCCCGTTCCCACCACCAAAGATCACACTCCCAGAGAACATCTATATAGGTAATAGAAAAAGCTCTTATTTACGCTAAGGGTTATGTTTTTTAGGGTTCCGTACTAAGTGTTACTAAGGCTCCGTTGTCCGTCCGTCTGTCACCAGGCTGTATCTCATGAACTATGATAGTTAGCCAGTTGAAATTTTCACAGATGATGTATTTCTGTAGCCGCTATAACAATAAATGCTTAAAAGTAGAATAAAATAAATATTAAACGGAGCTCCCATACAACAAACGTGATTTTTTTTTTGCTCGTTTTTGCTCGATATAGATAACGGCAACAGGTAGACGCTTGAAATATTCACAGGATATTTAGTTATATATTCACTTTAAAAATAAATAATTAAATTAAAATAAATCAAATATTTAAGGGGGGCAAATTTTAAATTATAATAACGGCAAAAAATACAACTAATGTGATTTTTTGCCGTTATTATAGATAGTGGTACGGAACCCTTCGTGCGCGAGTACGACTCGCACTTGACCGGTTATTCAAACCCAATATAAAGTATAGCTCGCTGGCAGCCACGCAATGGACGCAGCAATTCCTTCGTTCCTGGTGAACTCACTCGCCAGCATGGAACAATCCTCAAGGGAATTGTTATTTGGCTGCGGTATTCCAGTTGATCGAGGTATGTAGCCAGTCGGACAAGTTATACATATTACATTGAGCCGCCCTGTATATCTTTTTCCAGAATCTAGGTTCTCAACAGGGTGCACCACATGCAGATGAGTTTGGCTTTGGCTCAAAGATGGTAGTGAGCCACTTGCACCCGTATGAACTTCACCTAATAAAATACTTCTTAGTCAACTGGACTCATTCAGTCAGTCTTCCTGGTCAATCTTTGAAAGTCCAATCTTCAATCTATAAATCTATAAGTAATTATATAAGATACGTCGTCCAGGGTTAAATTTTTTGGAACGAAGTTCCCTATGGGGCGTTGCGGACCCCTCCGCAACGCCCCATAAGGAACCCTAGCCGGCAATAAACGTCCGTAACGTTAAAAAATCCGTAAGGTTTTTATTATGTATAGTCTATCTACGAGTATGTATGATATGTATGATGATAAACAAAATAAAGGTCTTACCACCTTTATTTTGTTTATCATCATACATACTAATTTTGGAAAGTAGTTTTTTTTAGTATTTATTATTTTTCTTTTTTATCGATAAAAAAAATCATAATAAAAAATGTATACCCGAATAATTATTTTCTTTATACCTACTTCGAATAGAACTTGAAATTAATATTATTATAATAAGGAGCTTCGTTTCTATCTGGTGTCCCACAACTCGTGTTTTTATACCACTAATACGGCAAACAAGCATACGGCCTGTCTGATGAAAAGCAGTTACCGTAGTATATGGACACTTGGAACACCAGAGGTTGCCGCCCTATAAAAACCTATTCGCACCCATTCGACAAAGAGTTCATTCCACCACTTAAATAGGCGGGTATAAAAAAAATCCGACAATGTAATTTCGTTTCGCGCTCTTGTAATAACGTCTTCGGAGGACCAATAGCTAAAAGAATTTGTTTATATGTAAATTATTCGCTTGATCATCAACCTTATATATCCCACTGCTGGGATACAGACCTCCCCTCATTCGAAGGGCTTTAGAGCATACTCCACCACGCTGCCCAACTGCGGGTTGGCGGAGGCGGAAATTATTCGCTTAAATTTACCAGAATACCAAATCTATCAAATCACAAACAAAGGATTCGTAAGCGGGGGTATTAGATCTTTGAGTGCGCATCGTCCTAGGCATTAAGGCATTTGGCTATACATCCCTGTTGACAAATGCAAGTATTAAGGAGCTTTGAAGACAGCTGATTCACTCTGTTACGATGCAAAATATAAAATTATTTCTTTCTATTACTTCAAAAATCAATGAGGAGCTCGTGTGGCATCTAATCGAACACACAAGTTAAGCAACGTCTCCTGTGATCGACACCGCAGCCGTAGGAGAGCATGATAAGACGTCCCGGCTGTTCTCATTAGATGATATTCGTTAAGCCAAGTCAGTGGCCTTTAGACGGCTTGAAAACACTGGCCTCCGCTAACCCGCAGTTGAGCAGCGAGGTGGAATATGCTCTAAACCCTTTCGATTCATCGGAAAGGAATCGTAAGGGTTGGGATGCGATCCCAGCAGTGAAACGAATAAGGGTTGACAACGATGACTAAAAAAATCAGCCCCCTTACCACCGACTCTTATTGCGATTCAATAACTGAACAGAATGCTTATTCATATCAATGAATAAGCGACTCTATTTCAAATTGAATACAGTCGTTTATTCATTGATATGAATAAGCATTCTATTCAGTTATTGAATCGCAATAAGAGGTGGTGGTAAGGGGGCTGCTGTGTAATTATGGCAATACAGTTCATGTTACGTTTACAGAAGATTACGAAAATCACGACGTTTATACCTAACATATTTTTGAGTATAAGTATATCACTTTTAGAGCCAAAGCTAACCTCCCCTGAAGGTAGTAATTCCTAACGACTAGCAAAGAAGAGAAGGTATAAGAGAGTAGGTATTATACTTGCGGGAGTGAGGTTGCCATTATATGAGGAGACGCTGTTTTGGCAGCCGTACTGGCGTGTGAGCATCTATACGCTACCGTAATCATTTCACGTCATATTATTACATACATAGAATAAAATAAAACGGTATTAAAATATCTCCACATCAAAAGAAAACATTCATTTAAAATTTGTGGTTGCGGTTAGCGTGGCAAAAAAATTAACATAATTACTGACTCTCCGTAGCATTAACCAAATGGTATTTCGCTGTACATAATAAGTATCATCTCAGTGTATAATGTCACATTCGCAAAATGACACATTCGCAAATTGTCACGTTCGCAAGATGTCGCATTATGAAGTATCGCAAAACGAACCATAAAACCGACTTAAGACTGCACCCAGAAGCTTGCCTGCGGCACTCATATAAACTCGGATCACAGACCAGGGGGTATACATCCTATTGTGGAGATAGTCACATCATAGTAATGAGATATTCAGTGACTATTATGCTGGGCGCATAAGTTTCAAATTAGTTCTTAGTAAATGTGAAAGTAGCATGGTGCATCCAGATAATGCTTTCCCAGTAGAGGGTAGAAGGTAGTCTTTGCCGCGAACAAACCGGGTCGTCTGAGTATGATTAATCAAATCAAATCAAAATATCTTTATTCCTTGAACTTTATAAAGCACTTAAAAACGTTAGCAACTTAGATTACGTATCACTATTACTTATACTGTGGTATGATGCTATATTTCACATACTTTTAACCATAGACTTATAATAACACACTACGTTTTATAGACGCCTTGAAATGCCGGCTCCCAAGCATTACCGTCATTTTATGTTGAGCTGTAATATAACTGTTTCACATATTATTGTGCTTTCCTATGAAGAAACCAGTTTGTGATCCGAAACAAAAACTCATGTAACTCTGTCCGAGTTCCTTACATGAAGAATATAATATTTTGCGAGTGAAAAAATAAATGTGGCGGACAAAGCCATGATGGTGACGTAAGATTTTTTTTTGTCTCAATGCGATGAAAACTAACTATATTATAGTTGTTAACTGTGTCTACGCTTTCAGCAATAGCCGGTGTAATTTAACAGTTTTATTTTTGTGACTTCCATAATATTTTACGGAAAGTGTAAAATGTATCTTTGTTGGTTTGTCTGTTTTTAATAACAGACAAAATTCCAGAAAAATGTATAATTAATAGAGATTCTATAAACTGTATTCTGGATTTTAATGATAATGGCAACGCTAAATAAATGAATAAATATTTCATGACAATTTACACAGCGCCATCTAGTCCCAAATTAAGCGCTAAGCTTGTGCTATGTGTACTAGATAACTGATATTATACTTAAATCCGTTTTTTTTTAGTAAATACATACATATAAGATCTAGAAAACATTCGGTCCATGACAAACAGACATGTTCATGCACACAAATATTTGCCTTGTGCGGGGATCGAACCCGCGACCCCGGAGTTAAAGTGGACATGGTTAGCCATTCGACCACCAGGGTCGTCGAAATATATATACATAAGGTGCAAAAGTTAAGTAACAAAAAATATACACTCGATCATGGCAGAAACTAATAAAATGTTATAAAAAAAAATTGACTCATTCTTGGTTTTACAGTAGAAAATCTCACCCTCTTCGCTGTCTTTTATCAATATAGTTGTGAGTACGATATGAAATCTTCTTAGGAAATCTGTTTAGATTGTGAGACTAATTAACAGCGTATTTGTGAGTTCCGAATGTACTCATCCGTGTACATGGCGTCTTGAGTACACCACTCAGTAATTGGGAGTTCATAATCTGAATATCCGGTGCACACACACATCAAATGAGTATAAATAACGGTGGAACTTTGATATCGATTTTACAAAGACGATGCTAAACAATGAGGGGAGAATTCAAAGTACCACGCTTTAGATATACTTACGTACTCTATATTTATCCCAATAGCTGCAATTTTAATATTAATTTAATTGTTTATTATTCAATGGGGAACCAAAAACCAAAAGAAGTTAAAAACCAAAGTCTTCAACCAGTGCATCCTCCTCGCCATGCCCTACGGTGCAGAAATTTGGACTCGGACCGTTGGGTTGATTGGTCCATAATAAATTGAAAGTCGCGCAGTCAGCGATGGAGAGAGCTAAGCTCGGCATTTCTCTACGGGGCCGAATCCAGAACGAAGAAATTCGCCGGAGAACCAAAGTTGTCGTCATAGCTCTCAGAGTCAGCAGGTCGAAGTGGCAGTAGTATGGGATGACATAGCATCGGGCGTCCCTCTAAATGGACCGATAATCTCAAGGGAACGGCCGGAAGCAGCTGGATAGGGACGGGAAGGTGGTGACACAGTGGTGGGAATGTGTGGTGGGCACCACACAAAAAGGCAATGTACTGTGAAGTCCATTGCAGTCCCGGGGGTACAACTACGGCTGCCTTGGAACTCACAACGAATTTAATCAGAAGAAATTAGTAGGAGTAGGAAGCTTTTGGAATTTGACTTCCCCTCTTAGCAATGTGAGAGACAGCCATATGGCAAATAAGGCATTAACAGCCTATAGAGATAGCTAGTCAAGTGAAGCTCAACTACCTTGCACCACGGATTTTAAGTATCTAACACTATTGGGGATATAAAACATTGAGTTGTTACCTAACACGTCGATTCCAATAACAAGAATTGCAAAATCGTCTGAACGCTTGATAATTCTCCATTGTTGCTACGAAATCAGAATATACTACCCCGGATGCGACCTGTAATGAAAGAAGCGGTTGGATGTGGAAAACGGAGGATCGCAAATGGTTGAAGGCATTAGGGAAGGCCTAAGCAGTGTATAGATACATGATGACAATGGTGCCGATGACGAAGATTCAATGGAGAGTATACAGCAAAACAAAACTATTACTTATACTTATTCAAAACATACAGCTCATTACAAATTTGCTTAGCAATGTAAATTCAATATGACATTTCTAGGAATGTTCAAGTTAAAAATATCCACATAAGCGTCTCAGATCGTTAAAATCGCGACATATTTTAACGATGGGATTGAAAGTGTATAAAATACCTTTTACATACTTCAGTTTCCACGTCTTAGCTTGAAATAAATAAAATATTTCTAAAAGTTGTCGTATTTCAAGGAGATTACAAAATGTTTTTTTCTTTTATGTTAAGAACTCGCAGTCCAAAGTCAAGTAGCTTTTTACTCGAACCCAGTGGCTTTCTGCTATCGAAAGGCTAATAAAATAGAATCTTAAATTAACATAATAATATGTTTTTGCATGAAACAATCTATATTTTTTAGTCGTAAAAACACACCAACTTTAGGCTTTTAGAAAATGTTATTTGACTGCGGTCTTCTGTAGATGGAGCTTTACTACATCGGATGTCATTATGAGTATATATGAGATCTTCTACAGGTGTTTTTTATACTACATCGGGTGTCATTATGAGTACATATGAGATCTTCTACAGGTGTATTTTATACTACGTCGGGTGTCATTATGAGTATATATGAGATCTTCTACAGGTGGTTTTTATACTACGTCGGGTGTCATTATGAGTATATATGAGATCTTCTACAGGTGTTTTTTATACTACATCGGGTGTCATTATGAGTATATATGAGATCTTCTACAGGTGGTTTTTATACTACGTCGGGTGTCATTATGAGTATATATGAGATCTTCTACAGGTGGTTTTTATACTACGTCGGGTGTCATTATGAGTATATATGAGATCTTCTACAGGTGTTTTTTATACTACATCGGGTGTCATTATGAGTATATATGAGATCTTCTACAGGTGTATTTTATACTACATCGGGTGTCATTATGAGTATATATGAGATCTTCAACAGGTGTATTTTATACTACATCGGGTGTCATTATGAGTATATATGAGATCTTCTACAGGTGTATTTTATACTACATCGGGTGTCATTATGAGTATATATGAGATCTTCTACAGGTGTATTTTATACTACGTCGGGTGTCATTATGAGTATATATGAGATCTTCTACAGGTGTATTTTATACTACGTCGGGTGTCATTATGAGTATATATGAGATCTTCTACAGGTGGTTTTTATACTACATCGGGTGTCATTATGAGTATATATGAGATCTTCTACAGGTGGTTTTTATACTACATCGGGTGTCATTATGAGTACATATGAGATCTTCTACAGGTGGTTTTTATACTACGTCGGGTGTCATTATGAGTACATATGAGATCTTCTACAGGTGGTTTTTATACTACGTCGGGTGTCATTATGAGTATATATGAGATCTTCTACAGGTGGTTTTTATACTACGTCGGGTATCATTGTGAGTATATATGAGATCTTCTACAGGTGGTTTTTAGGGTTCCGTACCCAAAGGGTACAAAGGAATCCTATTACTAAGGCTCCGCTGTCCGTCCGTCCGTCCGTCTGTCACCAGGCTGTATCTCATGAACCGTGATAGTTGAAATTTTCACAGATGATGTATTTCTGTTGCCGCTATAACAACAAATACTAAACACAGAATAAAATAAATATTTAAGGGGGCTCCCATACAAAAAACGTGATTATTTTGCTCGTTTTTGCTCGCAATTGATAACGGCAATAGGTAGACGCTTGAAATACTCACATAATATTTAGTTATATATTCACTTTAAAAATAAATAGTTAAACAAAAATAAAACAAACATTTGAAGGGGCTTACCATACAACAAACGTGATTTTTTTTGCCGTTTTTATAGATAATGGTACGGAACCATTCGTGCGCGAGTCCGACTCGCACTTGGCCGGTTTTTTTATACTACGTCGGGTGTCAGAGAAGCATACGGCTCGCCTGACGTGA
This sequence comes from Hypsopygia costalis, assembly GCA_937001555.2. Classification (NCBI taxonomy): domain Eukaryota; kingdom Metazoa; phylum Arthropoda; class Insecta; order Lepidoptera; family Pyralidae; genus Hypsopygia; species Hypsopygia costalis. The sequence goes on from OW443326.2 coordinate 20,545,488, forward strand.
AACAGTTACGGTAGCCAATACTTGCAATATGAGGAAGATCCCGCGTAGCGCTACGAATACTACGTACGTCTCACGTAGCAACGCAAGAACATCTTTTACTGGAAGTGTTTGATGGTATCTTTTACTGGAAGTGTTTGATAGTGTTAAGACTGTGTCAAGCTATTAGCGTAGCAAAATCTTAGTTCTGTGGGTGTTAGTATCCTAGAAATACCGAAGAACAGCCTTACACTCCAGCCGCGTCATATAAATGTTGTGTTGTTAACGATATTATTATAAAGAGGAAAGATTTGTATTTTTGTGTGTGTGTATGTTTACAATGAATAAACTCAAAATATACTGTGCCGATTTCAAAAATTATTTCACCATTGGAAAGCTACATTCACCTTGAGTAACATAGGCTATATTTATTGCAAAATAAAAGGTAAAATATAAAAAAAATCTTATGTCCACACGTGCGAAGCCGGGACGGGCCGCTAGTATACAATAATGTCGTTAATGAGGTCTGTGCAGAGAATATATGCATACAGGCGACTTACAAGCTTTATTCCAAATCCGACTTAGAGAGAGGTAAGGTCGATACGACAGAGCTGTAGGGAGTGACGATACTGTGCTACGGTACTTATACTGTGCTCACGTTCACGATCGATGGCAAACGTACCCGCATATTGTAGTCACATGTTATGATGCAGTTTGCATTCCATATTACATTCGTAATTAGCACACCTTAATCCATCTAATACGCACTTTGCATACGGCTCGTTCCACGACGAGTTAGAAGCTACTGAAAATTGAATATTATTTAATCAACGGCGACTCGTCGCCCGGCTGGAAAGTTTACAATAGGCTAACGTTCCGTAGACATAATTTTATTTGTTACAAGATGCAAGCAATCGTCAATTGACCATAGCGTGCGCTTGACGTGCGGTTTACGTGAACAGTAAGCCTACCCGAAATTACCCAATGTTGTCAGTTTATCAGTAATTACTGTCTAATTTACAACTATGATTTTACGCACACAACCAGAATTCAGAATGTTTGACATGAGTTAGTATGATAAGCTGGCGTTTTTGGTACGGCAAACCGCACATAGAGTACGTTACCCTTCCGGTACGAGTATAAGAGGGCTCGCGTAAAGATATCAGCTCGTGCTATAACTGGAGCCGTAGCGCTTTACATACGATAGTACTTGTTGTTTTTTTAATTTAAAACTAGCTTCTAACCGCGGTTTCGCTCCGCTTGAACACAGTACCCAGATAAAAGTATCCTACGTGTCAATCCGGATCATATTCGTATGCCAAATTTCATTCATTCAAATCCGTTAAACCGTTTACCCGTTATAGAGTAACAAAGTTTCATACATACATATTTTTGGGGTGTAAGAGCACGCTATTATCTTTAAAGTCTATGTCAACTTCACTTGAACGTGGTGCACACTGCTGATTTACTTACGAGGCTCTGGCACAAAGAGAGGTAGGGCAGCGTAATTATAAGCTACTGGAGAAGTACCTTCACCTCACAGAATACCGCAGGCAAATAATAATTCCCTTGAGAGTTGTTGTGTTCCTGCGAGTGAGTGAAGTCACCAGGAAGGAAAATGTTGCTGCATTGGCAGCGGGGTGGCTTTTTCATGTTGCGAGCGTAGAAATGGCTGCGGTAACCGCTTTACCTGATGGATTGTTTGCTATCCGACGAACTACATATAAAAAAAATACATACATACTTCATAGTCTTTCACATTTCTAATATTAGTAGGATATCTTTTCCCCTACCGATATCAATTAAAATTGTAAACACTAAATATGAAATTTAAGCCCATATGAGTGTTGTTGGTGTATCCGTCCATAAACCGATCTATAACCCTTTGATGATTTTTTTAATTTTTTACAGTCATATATATACTGATCGCGAATACCTCTTTGCAATCGACGCTTAATTGCATAGTTATATAATTTTTTAATAATTTGGTTATTCGCTTTGTATTTTCTCTTTGTTTTTGACAGTTTCTTAAAGTATAATTTGGATACTGAAAGCATCTAACTACGTTACACACAACTTAGTTACGTCTGAAAAAAATACCTTCAAAAGGTAAGACAGCCAAAATGAATGCATACACTGAAAATCATAAAATAATAATAATCTAGTAGGTACGGTGTAATTTTTTATAATTACAATTATTGTCATAAAAGCGAAACTGATTGTTGTGATATTAGTTTTACAACAAGAAAAAGTAAACCTTTTAAAATCAGTGCCAATAATATAGTTTGCGATCAGCTTGGAACCGACTTCAAATGTTTTTTGTACAACCACACACCCATATTATGTACCCCTACACATAATGTGGGGATGATTATTTTTCTTCATCTATCCTATGCCGTAGGCACAGATAAAAAATACATTTAGATTTTTGTGGATGGGTGTATGGTATAGTTGGATAAATACTATAGACATAGCATAACCATATTAAATTGTGTCAGGAAACGGTTACTGTTGCCCGTGAGTGAGAGTATCGCTATCCTTATCATCATTGCTATCATTTTCACTCTTCTCTCGCTTAGTACGTAATCTGAGCAATAGCGAAAATCTGTGCGGTGAAGAATCTGTGACTACAAAAACATCACATATTTTCGGCATTACACAATTCACAATACAACACAAAAATGATAGCCTAGCTGCGCAAGTTATAGAGTATGTAAACTTTATTTAATCCATACTCCATATTAATATTTTAAATGCAAAATTGTGTATATCTGTCTGTTCCTTTTCTCGCTTAAACCGCTGAACAGATTTAGACCAAATATTGTGACGGGCAACTACGGGACCCTAACACTGCGCCTGGGCTGCCACGCACTTGGCTTTTATTTTAATATGTTGCTTGTTACTTGTCTGTTAGGAGTCTTATCAGTTGTGGCGTAATTCAATTTCATAGTACACTTTTAATTCAAGCATACAGTGTGTTTGTAATCTAGTTTCTGGCCCATATGCACAATAATCGTTATGGAATAGTACGTTAACTTCATACAAACGGCAAAAATCGACGCACTCACACATAAACATGCGGATACATGATTTTAAGCGTATTTTCTATACTTACAAGCGTCCGCCCGCGAGAATGTCGATTAAAAACAAATATATATTACTAGATAAATTTTTGGGAATCCCTCGGGTACAGATCGTTTTGTAGGTATAAAAGGTATCTTGTAATTTATTCTGCATTTATAATATGATATATGCAATCGGTTCAGTTGAAAGTGGAACAAAGTCACTATCGCATTTATAATATTAGTAAAGATTTGTCGCTAATAGAGAAAAAATGTATCAAAAATAGCTTTGTTGTATCATTACAAAGTTTCTAACAATACGATTGTCATAAATTGATGGTTGATGTATGACAATCGGATTATTAGAAACTAGTCGTCCGCTGTTAACTGGTACCTCGGGTTTTTATCAAATAAATTTAATATCTCAAAAAATAAGTTTATTTAGTTAAATACAATACTCAGTGTCAATGTCAATGTGAACGTTTATTCATTACTTATTGATACGTTCAGTTACATTAAAGTTCAAATAAAGGCGAAAAAATTACCAACTTTATTTGCGTTCCAAAAATTACTAAATCGTAAAATAAAAAAAGACCTTGGTAATAAAAAAATGATTTTGCTTTTACGCCACGTTCACAGTATATGAAATTATTAGTGAAACGCAAATTATCTTCGTCACCAGACTGTATCTACCCACTGCTGGATATAGGCCAAAGCTTTCCACCAAATACGATCCTCCGTCTTCATCATATATATGCAGGTACCTAATCAGGTTCCTTATGTAAACACCCTTATTTTGGATTCCGTACTTATACTTTGATACTACTGATTACACGTAAATACAACATCAATCGTGCCCAGAGGCCGAGCGGGCAAAACCCCAAAACTCTCATACTGTGATCATAATTTCAATTTAAAAGTTTCCAAACTTTAGTTTGTTTATGCTGAGTTCAAATCCAATGTGTCAGGGGATGCGTGAGGCTCGGCTCGACTAACATAAATATAGATGAATATAAATTAACTCGATCCCTGCTATATATGTTCTATCACAAAATTATTACGCTATTGAAGATTTTCAATGTTTTATTCGAGATAACTGGTATATTGAAATCGATGAGTTCAAAAAGTATTTTATTTTGTATCCATCGCCAAATGAGTGAATGTTTGGAATATATTTTTATAAAACTTATGTACTCGTAAGCAATGTAAAAAACATTGCTTACGAGTATATAAGATTTGCATGCGAAGCTGATTAACCATTGGACATTCTATTTTAGTATTTCCAGCGGCTAAGGTGCTTCATTTTGTCCTATCAGGCTTATTACTTGTTGTTAAATTGTTTTTTTTTTATACTACGTTGGGTGACAGACAAGCATACAATCCACCTGATATGAAACGGTTCCGTAGCCATATTAACGCTCGCAACATGAAATATCACTCACGCACAGCTACCCCTGCTGTCAAGGTACCAGCTCCTTCCTTTCTGGTGACTACACTCACTCAAAGGAACACAAGAATTATGTACTAATTATAAGAAGTAAGTATATACGAACTCTTTCGCCAGTCGGCAGGGTGCACCACGTGCAGTTGAGGTTGGCTTTGGATCTTAAGATCGTGGTGAGCCATTAACATCCCCAAAGTAATGAATCCTAAAAGAGTTCGTATATACTTACTTCTTATAATTAGTACATAAAATAATACTATTACAAAATGTTGTCATGTCGCCTGAGAATATAAATATATTCTATATTATCTGTATTACTCGTTTAATATTTAACTAATACAGCCCAGCCCGCCCACGCTTCGCTGTGGTTCTACCTTTCCATTCAGGACAAGCTTTGTTGCGGAATGAAAATAGGCAAAATGGTCCTATATATAGCTTGTCCTTATAATATATATTTTCCATATTTTTCCTTAATTTTTCCGATATATGAATAATCATTCTGCTATTCAGGACAAAGACAAATCCAACAAATCAAAAGGTCAAACCAGAACAGACTTTCTTCAGTTATAAATTGTGTAACTACCCTTTGTGACATACAAAATCTAACAGATTAAAATGTTTATCAAGGTACTGTAACTGTATGCTTTCTTATGAGGTTGTTAGTAAGAACCATGTCTCACGTTTGGCATTTCATTACCAGTATCATACTGGTCAAAGACTATCCTGGGAAATAGAATGTCGGACGAAAAGATTTTCATTCACGAACGAATTCGTGTTCATTTGAAATGGCTTTGACGAAAGATCTCTTTATCGAAGTTTGCTCTACCTGACGGAACTATTTGTTCCAGGTAACTGACTTCTTTGATTCTTTAACAACTTCAGCAAGATCTTTATGAACTTTGAGGACATAATTCTTGCATACGACGATGGTGAGTAGATTCGGCGTAACATTCAGCATTAACTTGCAAAAAACCAAATCTAGAAAACCATGAGAAAATTTTTTTATATTACGTCGGGTGATAAAGAAGAATATAGCCCGCCTAATGTGAAGCGATTACCGTAGCCATACAAACGTTTCTAACATGAAATATCAATCGCGCGCCTCTACCCCAACTACTAACGTAGCAACTCGTTCCTTTCTGATGACCCTACTCATTAGCGTGGACACAACAACACGCTAGGGCAGTGTTCCGCAAAATGTGTGCCGTGGCACACTGGTGTACCGTGGTCATGAGTTGGTGTGCCTCGGAAAAATATGTTCTCATAAAGCTAAATAGACAGTTAAACACAAAAAGTTTGCGGAACACTGCGCTAAGGTATTGTTATTTGAATGCGGTATTCTTGAGGCTGAGGTACTTATTATCAATCGAGCAGCTTGTAACCGTCTCTCACAGAGAGCGTTTGTCAGGCAGCACGGTGCATCGTTGTGCACTGTGAAGTCAACCTCACGTTTGCAGGTGAGGTTGACTTCGGATCAAAAATGTTGATGAAATATTTTTATTGCTTACATATTGATGGTTTCTCATTGAAATAAAATATAATTGTCGTGTTTTAAACAATAGCCCGTTATGTAATTGCAGGACTTATTCGCAAGGTTCTTAGAAATTTGTCCATCACCCAAATTAATGATCATTCATATTTTGTTTATTGTATATTATAAAGGTTCTCAAAAATGTTTTTAAATAAATACATTTTATATACCACTACCCGCATCTATTTACTTTGTTAACGGTTTCATTATACGTAGTCATTATATTACTCGTACCATCTTGTTTTAAGAGTTCCGGTTTTTACCGTGCCTCTTCCTCCCCCCCCCCCCCATCCTTCTCCTCCTGATCTCCGAAGTTTACAAAGCGATAAATCTGAAATAAATAGAGGTGACAGAGGTAAACGTAAGTATTACAGGGAAGGTATGGCGGCGTCTTCAGCTTCAGTGCCCCAAAAGCATCTTATTGCTTAAGGTGTTTAGCAGTAAGGTGGTTCTCCAAGTGAAGTTTCAACCCCGGTATGTTGGTATTCGTCGCGTTGAGTGTTAACTATTGTAAAAAAGCCGGAACCCTGGGCGTGTGGGTCCTAATCGCATTTGCCAGTTATTTCAATTTTATATTAAAATATAACGATATTTATTATACGTTCAATGCAACAAGACATACCTTCCTTTGATGTGGTTCAAGCCTGAGGGTGCCAAAGAAGCGTGCAGTTGCGCAGCTTGGCTAGGCAAGCGAACGGAGCGTTTAAGTGTAGGATGCACTGCACTTTCATAACACGAGAGCAATTTACTATACGCACGAAATACTCTATTACGCCAAGTACGCTCTGCTACGCATTAGCTACGAGCTACGCGGTTTTAAAACCATTTTCGTAGACGACATGATGAGAATACGATACGCCGATTTATGTAAGATAATGTGATGCAATTCTTACATCTAAATACGACATTGTATGTCATACTACGTGATATACGGCAACGTAATAAATGCATCGATGTTTGGGTTTTTCAACAACAGCGACCCTTTGGTGTTGCAAAAATATATACCAATTTTCAAAAAACTTGCCGTACTCCAACGTAAGACGGTTGTGACGGAGGGAATGAGTTGATTTCCATTTATTTTTCTGAAACATGCGGCGGAAATATTGTTATTACTTTAGTATACACGCGAAGTATTTATGTATACAAAGTATTATTGTATATACAAAAACAAAATCCATTGCCGGCGAGTTTAGTTTTTATTCCAAGCTCCTGCGTGCTTTGGAAAACTGTGTCAGTCGATGTCAGTGTGATGACAGTCGCTAAGTCAAGTCAGAGGTCTTTCGACGCTTTGAAAACATTGGCCTCCGCCAACGCGCAGTTGAGTAGCGTGTTGGAGTATGTTCTAAGTCCCTTCGATTGAAGGGAGACCCGTATACCAGGCGGTGAGATAAATGAGGTTTAACGACGATATGATACAATAGGCAGCATACAAATTTAAATCGTTACTAAACTACCAAAAAAGTTTTTTCAATATAACTGCTTTATATTCAAGATAGCGACCGCGGCCAGGCAAATATGGTCCAGACAGCTAACACATCATTCTAGAAATTCTGCTCAAAGTAAATAAAATTTATATTTAATGGTAATAAGTTTTATTTTGCTTGTACTGCAGTCTTTTTTTGTTTAACAATATGTTAAACAAATGCCTCGAAGATGGCAAAATACCAAAAGAGTGGGAAAGTGCAAATGTAATACTATTATTTAAAAAAGGGGATAAAACAAACCTAAATAACTATCGCCCGATCAGTCTACTATCACACCTGTACAAGCTACTTTTTTTTTTTTTTTTTTTTTTTATACTACGTCGGGTGGCAGACAAGCATACGGCCCGCATGATGTGAAGCGGTTACCGTAGCCATATTAACGCTCGCAACATAAAATATCGCTCGCGCGCCGCCACCCCCGCTGCCATCGCAGCATCTCCTTCCTTTCTGGTGACTTTTCTGGGTACTTACTAAAATCATCACACTCCGTTTGACTAATAAGTTCGACTTCTACCAGTCACCTGAACAAGCAGGATTCAGAAGCGGATTTAGAACCATGGACCACATTATGACGATGAGAACAGTGATTGAAAAAGCTACGAAGTATCAAACATCTCTCTGGATAGCTTTCATTGACTACAAAAAGGCGTTTGATAGTGTGGAATCATGGGCAGTCGTTCAAGCACTACAAAATGCATAAACGCATAGACCACCGGTACACAAAGCTTATCGAGAACATCTACAACAATGCTACCATGAAGGTCACATTAGTGGACCAAACACAAGATATAGACATCAAAAGAGGCGTGAGGCAGGGAAACACTCTTTCGCCAAAATTGTTTACCCTAGTTTTGGAAGATGTCTTTAAAACACTATCATGGGAGGAACGTGGTCTCAAATTACCAGGAGCTAGACTGAACAACCTGAGATTCGCAGATGATATCAATAGAACTCAAACGGTGGATGTAAATGGCACAAAATCAAATGCATTTGATGTAAAAATGGGCGTGCCCCAGGGTTCAATTTTGGGTCCTCTCTTATTCTTGGTATACATCAATGATTTGCCTGATTTGGTAGAAAAATTTGCCAACGTAGTACTGTTTGCCGACGATACCTCACTTATTTTTAAAGTTGCTAGGTATAAAGACAAAATTGATGATGTTAATAATGCTCTCTCTGCAATTTTGAACTGGTTTACTACAAATAATCTCCTTCTTAACTCACACAAAACTAAATGTATTAAATTCACGTTACCCAATGTCAGGCAAGTCCATGCGGATGTAGTCATAAAGGATAACACCCTAGTTTATGACAGTGATACTGTTTTTCTTGGTATTACCATTGATTCAAAGTTGCAATGGGGCCCTCATATAACTAAACTAGCTCGCAGACTCAGTTCCGCAGCTTATGCGGTTAGGAGAATAAGACAGATAGCGGACGAGACAACTGCTAGGCTCGTTTATTTTAGTTATTTCCATAGCATTATGTCATATGGCATATTGCTTTGGGGTAAAGCAGCTGACATTGATAAAATTTTTGTATTACAAAAGAGAGCCATTAGATCAATTTACAATTTGGGTTCTAGGGATTCACTCCGTGAGTTATTTAAGGAGATAAACATCCTCACTGTCGCTTCTCAATATATTTATGTAAATATTATGTACGTCCGTAAAAATATTTCGAATTTTACAAAAGTATGTGATATAACTAATGTCAACTTGCGGAACAAAAACAAATTGGTTATTCCAAAACATAGACTGGGGAAGGTCAATAATTCGTTTGTCGTAAACTGCATCCGCTACTACAATAAGTTGCCGGAGTCGGTCCTGATTTTACCCGACACTAAATTCAAACAGCTTATTAAGACCACCTTATGTAAAAAGGCTTACTACAGGACCGACGATTACCTTAATGATAAAAATGTATGGCAAATTCTCGGCACAGGATGTGAAGCACAGGCGTCTTATCTTTACAAGTAGTATTGTGGATATACATATTTAGACTTTATACAATATGTATATACACTCTATACTATGATTTTTTATATTTTTATTTTTTTTTACTATTTTATTTTACTTGTTTTTTTATTTTTTATTATCTCTCTTATTTTGGTTGACATACCATTTTTTTATTGTACATTGACATTATTTTTATTGTATTATGATAATATTGTATGGCTATTTAAAAAAAAAGACCTATATTGACAGAGTTTCTTTCGGCATTTCTTCTCGTCAATGGTCATTCCGAAATGCTGGTAGATAAAAAATATACCTAATTGTAAAAGACGTGTCTAAGTGCCCGCGAGGGCCCACAGAATAAAGAATTTTGACTTTGACTTTGACTATCGTTCTCTTGAGTGATAACCCTGATGACCTCCAGATTATGATCCAAGAATTAAACGAAGCCTCCTTAAACGTCGGTCTGGAAATGAATCTTAATAAAACTAAAATCATGACCAATGATCCCATATCACCCACGATCAAAGTAAACCAGACAGTCATTGAAAAGGTTGAGAAATATGTGTATCTGGGTCAAGAAATAAAGATGAGAAAAGATAATCGATAGACGCATACGTCTCATGTGGGCTGCCTACTCTAAACTCGACTTTGCCTTCAAAATGAATATAACAGCTGAACAGAAAGCCAGATTGTTTAATCAGTGTATTCTACCAGTACTTACCTACGGAGCAGAAACTTGGGTTCTGACAAGGGAGTATATTAATAAAATACAAGTCGCCCAAAGGAAACTGGAGCGGAAGCTCGTGGGAGTGACGCTGAGGGACCGTAAGACAAACACATGGCTTAGACAAAAAAGCAAAGTTGCTGACGCCGTCAAACGCGTCGCTAGTTTGAAATGGCAGTGGGCAGGACACATAGCCCGTAAACATGGCTCATGGGGCAAGGCGGTCTTAGAATGGAGACCCTGGGAGGAAAAACGACCCAGAGGCAGACCACAAATGCGATGGAAAGATGACATCAAGGAAATTGCAGGAACAAATTGGATGGAAGTAGCGCAAGACCGAGAGAGATGGAGCAATCTGAAGGAGGCCTACACCAAATTGGTTGAGAATGGCTAAGAAGAAGAAGAAGAAGAGCAGTCTTTTTTATATAAGTAAGGTGGAAAACAAGCATACGACCTGCTTGATAATAAGCAGTCATAGTAGTCTATGGACACTTGCAATAACACAAGTTTCACGCGTTGCCGACACTGCAAAAATCCCTTCACGAAGAGACCTTATTGATGAACCTGTAAGTAAATACCATACAACGTCATCATTAGCTTGTTGCTTTCCCACTACTCGGGGTTGGCGCAGCCCCCTTACCTTTTAATTTCCTCCATGGAAACTATTTTAAAGACCTATTCACGGCAAAAAAAATACTTACATTTGTTAAAACTATTTGAAGCACCACCACAAATATCACTTTCATTTTCACAAATAATTATTTATATATATATATATATATATAATATATATATTTTACAGTTTATATATGTATAAACTAATAAAAATGCTTATTCATACCAATGAATACATATTCATTGGTATGAATAAGCATTCTATTCAGTTATTGAATCGCAATAAGAGATGGTAGTAAGGGGGCAGTATGTCTTTTTCTGCCATTCAATCTTATCAGCCGTCACATGTACAGTTACCTTTTTCTTACCCATATCATCTGTCATACAATCCAACCGCTTCTTTTTTAGCCTTCCTCTCTCATCATCATCCATTCACATTGACGAGCTCAGTGGCGTAGCGGTCAATGACGCGGCTTCGACACCCACGCTCGTGGGTTCGATTCCTACATAGGACAAACATTTTTGTGCATGAAAATGTCTGTTTGTCTTGGTCTGGGTGTTTTCTATGTATCATAAGTATGTATTTACAAAAAAAATGTATTTACGTATGTTTATCAGTTGTCTAGTACCCAAAACACAAGCTTCGCTTACTTTGGGGCTAGATGGCGCTGTGTAATTTGTCTGACAATATTTATTATTTATATTCAAATTCGTAGTTCTCATATCGTTTTACTTAAATTTCCTTACGATACTAAAGGTGTGTTTCATCTCTTCGCATTACCTGCCTCCAAAAAAGACCACCAGGCCCTCTCATCATTTCCATCATAGGAACCCGCCAGTTCATGCCAACCCGCAGTTAAGCAGCGTGTTGGAGTATGCTCTAAACCCTTTTGATTGAGGGGAGACCCGTATCCCAGCAGTGGGACGAATAAGGGTTGACGAAGAAGAAAATATTAACACAATAAACACAATCTTTACGCTCTTTGAGATTTTGAACAGGTTTAATAATTATTGATGCATTTACCGTTAAAATGAAAATAACAACCAAGAGATCTTAATTCGCAGAAAGCTGCCAGTTTAACTAATTATAAGTTACATTGTAATGAATATTGCAATAGAATTTGTAATAGATACATTGTTCTTTTTTTTTTTTTTTTTTTTTTTTTTTTTATACTACGTCGGGTGGCAGACAAGCATACGGCCCGCCTGATGTGAAGAGGTTACCGTAGCCATATTAACGCTCGCAACATAAAATTTTGCTCGCGCGCCGCCACCCCCGCTGCCAACGCAGCATCTCCTTCCTTCTGGTGACCTCACTCACTCGCAGGAACACAACAACCCTCAAGGGAATTGTTATTTGGCTGCGGTATTCTGTGAGGTGGAGGTACATTCCCCAGTCGGGTAGCTTACAAATTACGCTCCCTACCTCTCTTTTCGCCAGAGCTTCGTTTGTCAGTCAGCAGGGTGCACCGCGAGCAGGTGAAGTTGGCTTTGGTTCAAAGATGTTGATGAACCACTTACACCCCACACTTGTTCGTAGTATTTTCATATTGCGAGGTACATTACCAATTAGCAAGCGGACACCACAGTGTAACTGTAACTACATAGAACTATCAGAGTTTGCCTTTAATTTTTGTTACCTATACACGAGCTTTATACCAGTAACATTTTTATAGTAGTGCAAATACACTGTGACTTTGTGTTTCTTTTTTCTTCATCGTGCTTTGCAGGTTGTGGAATGAATTACCTTCCGAGGTTTACCTATAGGGATTACAGTATGGGGTTCTTCAAGAAAGACGTGACTAGGTTTTTACAGGGTTGGTAACGTGTAAGTGATACTTCTGGTATTGCGAGCGTCCACAGGCTGTGATGACTGCTTACCAGGCAGATCGTATATTTGTTTTCCATCTTAGTTGTATAAAAAACGAATAATGTTATAATACCGTTACTTCGAATGCGTAAGTGAAACATGATGATACTTAGGTATTATTTTCTATATGACCTATATTACCATGTTTCATGCAAATAAATGAAAAATATATATATCTACCTTCAACATGTACGATTATATGACAATATTTTGTTACAAATATAACAAGTAGAGCGAAGCTCGGTTCTGGGTACGGCTTGCAAAAATTCGAATATTATTCGAATTCTCCATACCATTATTCGAATAATTGCAAGCCCAAGTTCTGGGTACTGATTACGAGTTACGACTGTGTACTGTTTATAAGCACAAAAATCGTACAATTTCGTTTACACGAAGAAACCCGACGTTTACAAAAATAATTCGATCCTGAGTGGGAGTCATAAATACTCGTATAGAGGCGGTATAAGTTGCCATACATAACGTACTGAAATAAAGCGTCCTAATAGATTTTGCCGTAATGCGTCAAACAACAATAATTTATGAGCAGATATTTGGCAAGCAACGGGTCCCGGAAAAGCGTGATAATTCTGTTGAGTGGTGCAGCGTTTAAAGGCGACGCGGGTTTTATTGGTTGTAGATATGTAACTGCACGTTATTTCATACTTTTGTTTTGATTTGCATAAAGTTGTATAAACTATGTCGCTTATATCTTGTCTTTATGAACGATTTATACAAAACACAAGCTGTCGCCCGCGATTTGCATCACTAGGACTAAGGTCCTCTTACATTCCTATGCTAACTTTCATTCCTTATGGGATGAATTAGATTAAATATTGAGCCGCCGCGGAACGGTTCATATAGAAAATATTCATTAAGTCGGAAATTATCGAAATTGAGGTAAAATATGAGGTTTTAAAGAAAATATAACGAGCGTGCTTTCGTTACCGTACACTTACTTGATGCTAGATCAAGTGATAATAATGTTGTGATGCTACCACTCAAAAAAGTCTCGTAGTAGATCACAAGACATCACTAATCTAAAGGAAAAACTCATCAACCTATAAATACGTACCTGGCATAAGACAAATACAAATTCGTACCTAACATAAGACTAATATAAAACTATGGCCAAAAGTGACTAATTTGGCAGTCATTGATTTTAATTATCAGAAAATATTAAAACGTGAAATGGCCAGGTATTCATAATGTGATCAATTAATCTTTGAATATGGTATTTTTATGGAATTAAGGTGTACTGTCGTAATAACTTTTATAATGTCCTAGGTTGTTGTTCTTTTGATTACTTTGAAAACAGAAATCCCAACGGATCATGATACAACTCTTTGAAGCGTTGGCGATTGCTTACAAAATGTATGGGAAAAGTTTGCGGCAATTTCTGACGTTTCATAGTACTCCAACCTCAGTTCGTACGATAGCGTCTTTTGATCCACTTCAGAAACAGATTCGCATGGCATGATTTTTTTTAGTTATTAAATTTTATTTCTAAAGTTTCGTACGTCATCAACCCATAATCATCCCATGCTGGGATACGTTGCCCTAAATGCCACTGACTTGGCTTAACAACTGTCATCTAATGACAGCAGCCGAGACCGACGGCTTAAAGTATCCTCCAAAGCACGGAGAAGCACGAGATAAATAAACCCATCCATAGACACTACCCAATCTACGGACGATCGTTTTGAAGTTCGGTATACATATTTATTTATTTATATATTTAAATATATTTTTAAATATTTCTGGACAATTTACACAGCGCCATCTAGTCCCAAATGAAGCGCAAAGCTTGTGTTATGGGTACTACACAACTGATAAATGTACTTAAATACATTTTTTTTATAATATATACTTTATAATACATAGAAAACACCCAGACCAAGACAAACAGACATGTTCATGCACACAAATGTTTGCTTATGCGGGAATCGAACCCGCGACCTCGGAGTCAAAGTGACTATTGCTAACCATTCGACCACCGAGCTCGTCAGTTATATATAATAATTTCTGGTTTACATATTAATTTCAGTGTCAGTGTGTAAAGGTCGGATATAACAGCGATACCTGTGAGTGAAACATATTCATTGACTGTGTGATAGGCGATGACAATCGACAAAATATCGAGCTTATTTTAAAATGAAAATTATTTTGCTGTACAAAATACGTAAATTCTTCGAAAGATTATTTGAATTGCAGATGACTTTTTAAGAATTGCGAATTTCATCAAAGTTCGCTTGGCGTCTGGACTATTTTTTAACATTGAAAATGTTTTTTCCTCCAGTAGGCCCCCATTTTCGCTCAAAGTGCGACTCGCCCGTGATACCCTGAGGTTTAGGGTCACGAGGACGTATGAAGGCTCAAAAGACGCGGAATTTGAAGGGCTTTAAGAAGATGTAAAAAATATTTTGGAAAAGTCAAAAACTTTTTTGAAAATCACCAAAAACCGACTTTTCGACCGAAAAATCGCGTGTTTTTACAGAAAATTTCCGATATCTCGAGAACGAATCCAAATTTCAAAAATATGAAAAAAATTCATCTCGGTATTGAACCAAAGAATATTTTAGGTCATTACACTTTTTTCGATATTGGTGACGGTTGAGGCTGTCGAGCCGGGAGTTTAACGCGGCGCGAGGGGCGATATCACGCGGCGGGCGGCTCGCGTGCGGCCACGAGGACGTATGAGAGCTCAAAAGACGCGGAATTCGAAGGGTTTTAAGATGATGTTAAAATTATTTAGAAAAGTTGGTTTTAAAAAAAAAAAATTTTTTTTGGTAGATTCATTTTCAATGCCCTTTCAAGTCGAGTAGAGCACAAGATCTGTGAATTTTTTCTTTAAATGTAGTGCACATGCATTTTTTCTTAGGAGTTTAATTCGGATGGTTGATTATGTAAGCCCATGAATTCCTGCTATCCGAATCCGATCGCATACTAATAGGCCGAAATTACCTAATGATTGCCATCTTAGAGAATTAGATATGTGCCTAAAGATGACACTTTCGTCGAATATTTATTCCACTACCCATGAAAAGTCGCACATAACAGCGAAACCAGCGAAAACTGCGAAACCTATGAAACATATTCGTCCACTGTGTAATAGGCAATGATAATCGACAAAATTGATAGCTTATTCAATCCTAGTGTACAATGAAAATTATTTTCATATATAAAATCTTCGTAAAGTCTTTATATGTCTAGTATATCTTTTACTTCTCACATAATTAAACGCGTGTAGAAGAAAACAATCATACGCCGTGCAAGAAATTCGTAACGCATTGGCAAAAATAAACATAGAGTTAGGCGACGTCCATTTGGAATATATTACCTTCTTAGTTGACCAATTAACCATTAAGTACTATTTAAAAATCAGTAAATTGAATTGTTCGTCAAAAGAAAGTAAGGAACATTGGGTAAAATAAAATAAAAAATATACTAAGGAATAATAATAAAGAAAATTAAAGGCATTTTGTATTATTGCTAGAACATTCACGTATCTACCATACCGACACAGGACTGCGAGATATATTTCACCACAAAGCTATGCACCATTTACTACGTAATATCAAAATTCACTTACAAACAAATAAATGGTAAAACTTACTGAAGAGAACACCCCTAATATTAGAAATGCAAAGAGGCAGTCAGACGTAATGCAAACCAAACATTCGACTGGGACAGTGGGAAACTTACGGCCGGCGCGAGCAATGTTCGAGAAGGAAATTTAAGAAGTTTCATCGAGCAACGAAATAGACCATTAAGCAAGATTATTAAAGAAAAATAAAAGTAATAAAACGAGTCGTGCGTATCATGTAGAAAAGAGAGGATGTTCGAGGGAGGGCCGGGAAGGGCGGCGCGACGAGGGTTCGCGGGCCCAGTCGCCAGTCGACACTCGCGGCAGTTTCCCGTGCGAGAGGTTCAGTCGTCCACCGAAACTTTCGCCCCCGACATCTTTAACCGCGCGAACATTTTTTAAAACCACAGTGATTTGAAAATGTGATGAGTTGCTCCGAGTAAAAGGTGTGAACTATGTCGCCTTATAAATTTTTGTTCCGCGTTTCTCAAGTTGTGTTCTTTTTCGTATTTTTTATGAACTATGACACGACCGCTAAAGATCAAGTGGAGAGTGACAAAATCCCTATTGGTAAGTGGACACTTAGTAATTTAAGTTTTTTGCTAAATCCGTTTTCAGACGAGGCCGGAATGGAGTGCGGACTAAAGTTAGGAGTATTTTTCGTTTATTTTATTATTATTGTAGGTAACTTTTATGCGGAAAACTATGGTTGAAAACATTAATTTGGGGATTATTATGTTGCAAATAGTAACAGTTTTTAAACATAAATTTGTTATTAATGACTTTTTAATGTGTCACCGGAATAAAGGCAGCGACAGAGCGGTGACGTTATTTTTCTTCTTATAAGTTATAGTTCTTTGGAACTTCGCAAGTTACGTAGCGATATTAATTTTCGTCGCTCGTAAACGCTTTTTTACCAACTTTAAATAAGTAGGAGGCTGATTCGTTTGTATAGGTACTACACACAATATACAGATTACATATTATAAAATACTTCCTTTTATTTGTAAATCATTAACAGAGTTGGATAATTCTTTTTTTGTTTGTTTGAGAGAGTATGCTCCAAGCATGGCCTTAGACAAGTAGGTATATTGGCATTCATTGAATTTAATGTAAAATTGATGATTAAATTAATGGGTTTTAAATGAAATTATAAAATAATGTTTTTAATGGGATATAATATTATTGTTTTTGTTTCCATTTAGAGTATCATTTTCATTCGTATATATAAAGTTAAAGAAAAATAAGGCACCGATTTAATTGAAACTGATAACTTTCACATTGTTTTTGTGATATTTATTGGTAACAGCATTTTTTTTATAATTTACTAGTACTTATAAAATATTTTTTGTGCTAAGTTGATACCAAATGGTTTACGTCCATTCTTTGTAGACCCAAACACTTTCTGCTAAAGCTGGTCCTGTGTAGCCATAGGAAACACGGTGCATTCATAGGACTACGCAGCGGAGAAACTCGTATACTAGAAGTTTTAAAGGTCTACAAGAATTTCACATTATAGTCAACCGTTTATAAATCGTAAACTTCCAGTATAAGATGCGATTCGAAGCGATGAGCCGTACGTAGGACTACGCCGAATTCTCTTACACTGAAAGAGTCACACGGAATGCTAATTTGGAGCTCAGCGAGGTTCTAATAGCTTTATAGCGGATGCCAAAATGTGTTATTTTTCGCGTATTTCACAATTTCTTTTACCCGACGGCGGCAAAAATAGATAGATAGATTTATCTTTATTAGCTTCTGCCTGCGGTTTCACCTGAGTTAATGTCGGTTATCGCGCCATATTTTTGGTCATCTCTAGGGCAAATTTTTTTCGAGATAACAATCCCAAAAAAAATTGCTATTCCCGAGGGTATCTTAATATTTAATGTTATATTTTATTTCTAATAAGATGTATGCAAAAATTCACAGCTATCGTTTGGGTAGTTAAGGCGTGAAAGCGGTAAAAAAAACAAAGAATCTCACTTTCGCATTTATAATTTTAACTAGCAGCCGCCCGCGACTTCGTACGCGTGGAGTTAGTTATTTGCAAATAATTTTTAATTACATTCGAAAAAGCTAAATACCTAATGAAAGGAAAAAAATAAAAAAGTTAAAAACAATCAATATCTAGACGAATTTTTAGAATCAATGAAGTCGACGTATATTATTTTTTAAAACCTCTTTGTAAAACCTAAAGTACTTTTTATTGTTATAATTATACATCCCTCCTTATAATAGTAAGTAAGTATGTAGTTGTTTTCAATATTTTTTATACTTAAATATCATTTAAAATCCTTCTGCCATAATTACTTTAACTTCAATAACATTGGATTTTCATACAAAGTTCCAACCCTCATTTTAACTCCAAAAAGGGGTTGATTTCTAAAGATACATTATTAGTACACCTCCACAACATCTATAGAGCATACATTTTAAAATTCAAGTCTCTTACTTAAAAAACATAGGACTTTCATACAAACTTCCAACCACCGTTTTAACACCAAAAATGGGTTGATTTCTAAAGATACATTATTAGTACACCTCCACAACATCTATAGAGCATACATTTTAAAATTCAAGTCTCTTACTTCAAAAACATAGAACTTTCATACAAACTTCCAACCCCCGTTTTAACCCCAAAAAGGGGTTGATTTCCAAAGATACGTTATTAGCACACATCCACACCATCTATAGAGCATGCATTTTAAATTTCAAGTCTCTTACTTCAAAAACATAGAACTTTCATACAAACTTCCAACCCCTGTTTTAACCCCAAAAAGGGGTTGATTTCCAAAGATACATTATTAGTACACCTCCACACCATCTATAGAGCATGCATTTTAAATTTCAAGTCTCTTGCTTCAAAAACATAGGACTTTCATACAAACTTCCAACCCCCATTCTACCCCCTTAGGGGTGGAGTATCGTAAAATCCGTTCTTAGTGGATGTCTAGACCCTATAAGGAACCTACCTGCCAAATTTCAAGTTTGTAGGTGTTATAGTTTCTGAGATTTCGTGATGAGTGAGTGAGTGATTTTCTCTTTTAACTCTAACTCCACGCGTACGAAGTCGCGGGCGGCTGCTAGTTTTATTATAAATCGATAAATCTTAGTGATTTTACATCATAGGTTTAATATACGCTTCTAGATTTTAAAAGTTATGCCGCCTGCATATAGTCGATAAAATAGCAGAATGACAGAAAGAAGATGAAAACATCTCACATCAGTCTACTATCAAACGTAGTTTAGATAGTTATATTATAAGTTTATGGTACCATGCGAGATTTGACAATTGAAAGTTTTATATTGTATGAATAATTTGACCCTACTTGGGAGACCAAGATTCACTTGGCACTTTTTGTGCTACTACAGTAGTAGTCGAGTAGCTAACATGGCTATTTGGTAAAAGGCAGCGCAAAAACGCTGTTTTTAGGAAAACACGAATTCCCCCTAATAAATTTATACCTAGCTAGGCAAATTTTGGCCCTCGTAAAATAACCAATATTGTAAATTTTATAGACATCGGCAGAGTCGTTTGTGAGATCATTGCGGCTAAAAAAATATAATATATTTTTTATATACAAAAATACTTCATTTCAAGCCATTTTTTTAAATTAGACAACCTATGTAATTTATGCCATGTATAAATGAATACATAATCTAATTTAAAAAAATGGCCTCATCATCCCTCCTTTCTTTCGGAGGTTTCGATGGGAGAGAGGTGATAAATCCTCGTGGCTGTGCCCGCATCAAGACTGCGTTAGTTACACCAGACTCTTACTAACTAAATTCCACTTGGGAGGACGCCTTTAGCCAGGAAGGCTTTTAAGGCTTCATCGGAAGTGATCGTCTCACGAGTACGGGGCGACGCAAACTCGGGACGATAGTGACTGTTTCATTAAAAATATATTACGCAAACATATCGGTTTGTATGAAACCACTCCTGTGTAGTCAAGTTCAGTTCGTGACTTTGTAAAGCGCATAATTAAACTCGGTTTCATATAAATGTTCGGGTTGCACTACGTTATTATGACACAAAGTCAGTGACTTTGATTCTACATTAAAAACAAATTTATAGCCTAAGCGATTGGTTAGTACAAGACACTAGATTATTTCTGTGTTATTACCGAATAGCACAGAAATAATCTAGTGTCTTATAGAAATGTGAATATTTTAATTAATGAAATACTATTTACATACAAATAATAATTATTGAAAAAAAAAGGTCTAGTTATAACATATAGTTCATTGTAGGTACAAATGGCGACAGTAAGAAGACAAAATAATTAATTATGCATTACTAAAACAAATTATGAATTATTTTTAAAAATGTCACTGAGCTCGTCTAGATTTTTAAATAAAATTATTGTGAATTTGAAAACAATAAAGCCAGGGATACATTAGGGGCAAATGTCCCACGACAAGCGTCGGCGACATGTCAAGCCAAGCTGGGCTATTTCACTTGACATATCAGATGACATCGCGTTATGTCCGAAACGACGTCATGTCGCGGATGTTGCCAGATATGTCTAGCGAAGTCGCGTCACTGCACTCGATCACTGGCGACACGTATCGCAGGACAATTCTCCCCTAGTGTGTCCATGGTTTAAAATATAAAAATAGTCCTTCAGTTGAATAGACAAAAACTGTGATGTTATAACAAAATATCTGTTTTAGTTACATATATCTTATATTTATAAAATTTTCACAAAATAAACGAATGATAAAAAAGTAAAGCTCTCAGCACTGCATGATAACTCGGACAGGGCGGGCTCATGACGTTGATAAAGGCGCACAGTGATGCTAATAATATGATCCTTGGTGATTAGGCCCTGTAACGGTACTCCACCCCAAGCTTTGATATGAAGTACACAATACCCAAAACTAGGCTATCCTTTAATGTCAATCAGTATTGAAGCCATGACAATTCCATGCATCACAGCCCCTCTTTGGTTCTGAGTAAACTGAGCATATGCCCAGAGCCCCGCGGTGATGAGGCCCCTAGCTGCATTATGTTGCATCAAAGCGACTATTACGAAACTTGACCAAGAAGTTACCATCCCCGTTATGAATATTTATCGACATCTCTGTTTAGTCGACGAGTTGTATAGATGTACACTTTTGTAATCTTACTTCTTCTTCAATCTGTTGTTCTTCAATATTAAGTGCCGGCCGCTTTTATTGCCGCGTCCTTGAGATTTTTTCATCTGGCTTTTTCCTGCGTTTCTAATATTATCGTCAGTCTACTGCAACAGTTGTATGCTCAAGTTTTCCTGCCAGTTCCTATGAATTAAAGAAGAATGATCTTAACATTCGTAAGAGAAAGTCGGGCGTGCTGAAATATAGTGGTTGAAAAAAATACTATAATCCCGTCACTCTGGGTCATTATCACCCTGACGTGCCGGTCCCGTCCCGTTCGAGTTCCCATTAGGCAAGATGAGACCTTTAGTCGGACAGTTTGACGACTCATTTGGAATACTACAACCAAGTATAAATGATCGATGACTACAAATTCTAGCATTCAATTTCTTCGAGCTCCATTAAAAAGTGAATAAATCTTTAAAGCAAAATTCAATAATGCACCTGTTTGCAGTTGAAAGGAAATAGCCTCTTATTTTGTATAGTATACCTGTCCGGACTATTCGAGAATTTTTCAATTTATTACGGTATTGCACTAAGTTTATTTGTAATATCGATATTGGTGTTCGAAAAGTCTTCAATAAAATTAAAAACATATATGAGATCATGCTTGCATAGAAACAACTATTAACAAGGTTGCCGGCAAACAACCAAAAGATCGCAGCGCTGCGAGATGGTCTAGGTTCGACTCTCTACATGATGCTAAAGATCGCAAGGGGTGGAGGAAGATTGTGAGAGAGAAGGTGATTCTACGGAGCAATCACGACCCTCAGTAACGAGATACACGACGCGAGTAGGAGGTAAATTAGATTGCTTTGTTTGCCCAAACCTATATATATATATATATATATATATATATATATATATATATATATATATATTTATATCTGAAGTATTATATATCCTTGAAGCAGCAACGTATCACGCGATTTGTTCTAATAATCTCGGTCAAGGTACCTTTCAAACAAAAACAAACTAAATGAAAATCCGTACATCCATATGGCAGCTGTGGAGTCATAAACTAACATACGAATATGTATGTTTTTTTTTTTAAATCTCAGACAAAAGTAAAGGAAAAAGGAAGTATGACGTATACACATTATACGTCATACTTCCTTTTTCCTTTACTTTTGTCTGAGATTTAAAAAAAAAAAATCTCTATGCTAGAAAACATATTATATATATATTCTAATATATAAATATTATTTTGTTGTGCGTGTATTTATTCTCTGTATTGTGCGAAACAAAAATGAATTTGGTATAGAAAAAAAAAATCTGAGTTACTTTACATTTTCATACTACTTGTAAAAACTAACAAACAACTTTTGCTAAAAAACGTTTGCAACTTTAAATAATGGTATTACTAGTAAAAATGCAAAGCTTACCGAGGCCTTTATGATTACTGTTCATGTGTTCTTTGGAGGCATGATTGCGGCAGCTTGAGCTCTATGTACTTTGAGGTCTCCTCATTGTGCAAAAAAGGAGGTCATGTATGTTTTGTCTTTGTTTTAATGATGTGAACGAAGCCGCTAGGCATTAACTAGTTAAGAATTTCAGCGATGTGAGGAGCGTGATTGTGTCGTTGTGCGTGTTTGTCTAATCGATCACGCAAGTTAAGCAACCAGTCGATATGTGAAAACTCATACATAATATATGTCCTCCAAAGCACGGCAGACCTCGAACACAGTATAAGTAATAGTACTACGTACAGTATGGCCACTCCCTGCCGGTCTCTCGTGTCGACCTCACCTCCCCTCTGATATAAATCTGGAACAGTTTGTATGAGGTCGCACGCATACATGTTCATTCAGGCTCTTCACGGACGTCATTGTTTATGTATTAGAAAACGAAGCGACATTTGTATGGAGTGACCGGGGTATGCCTCGAGATAAACAGACATTTACCTCGAGCTCCTCCGTTCTTCGGAGGACACGTTAAGCCGTCGGTCTCGGCTGTTGCCATTAGATGACTGTCGTTAAGTAAAATCAGTGGTCTTTGGATGGCTTGAGAGCACTTGCCTCCGCCAACCCGCAGTTGAGCAGCATAGAGTACGCTCTACCCAGTTTAGATTGAGGGGTGATTCGGGAGATCCCGGCAGTGGGATGAATATGGATCGATGCACAGAATTTCAACGAACAAGTCCTCTGACTATGTCTTATTGTCTCCAAGAGTTGAATTGAGTTTTAACACTAAAATTTATTTTAGTTTTGGTCACACAACAGAATTGGGTCATTATCTAGTGCACGCTGCAGTTGCTTCAGTAACAAACTGCTCCAATTTTAGTTGGACCGTTTCACTTGGAATGATATTCATATTAAAAGTTCAGTTCGCTGGCTATGATGAACAACACAAAGAGCAGACAAATTGTCTTGCAAATATTTGTTTAACCTCAGCAAACTCGTGTTAACACGGCAATTTTGTTGGAGAATTTTTAACGCAACAATTTTTATGCATTAGTAAATAATATTATTTCGTGTTAGGCGTGTCAAATGAGGTTATCAATTGTTAATCAAACTTGTTATAATTAAAGATGTTTTTATAGGTGTAAAAACGTTGCGCACAATAGTTTTTGTTTTTGAGTATTTTTTATATCACTAGGGTGGCGAACAAGCATCGATCTGCCTGATGGTAAACAGTCTATCGACGCTTGCGACACAAGAGTCATCTATATGAATGTAGACCACTGAGAATGTGTTGCGTAGTTTATAATGTACCTAAGATTATAAACTACGTTGCGTAGTTTATAACATTAATTTATAACATTAACATTATAAACTACGTTGCGTAGTTTATAACATTATAAACTGAATAAAGAAAATATTTTTACCGTTGAGAAATAAGGAATGACAATGTGTTGCGTAGTTTATAATGTTAGGTGTTGCGTAGATTATAATGTTAGGTAAAAATATTTTCTTCGTAAATCATATTAAACGGTAAAAATATTTTCTTCTTAAATCATATTAAATATAAAAAATATATATATTCAACTCGTCAAACACGTCTGTAGTCTGCATGTTATAGTCGCGTCGGATAGATTGAAAATATTATCTGGAGTTCCAGACATATTTTATATCTCATATCGTTGAGTATGTCTTATAGTGGCGTAAAATTTAACCTACATAGATATCAAGTTTTATTAAAATCCGTTCAACGGTTCTAGAGTTATATGTCACATTGATGTCAATATTTCAAAAATTTTTATACTGATGTTGATACTCAATGAACTTGAAAATTAAGTATACATTGCTGCTATACCTATATACTTACGAAATAATACCAAAGGGAGAGCAATGATTCAAGAGAGAATATATTTACTTGTGAAAACTTTTTTTTATAGAGGGGGGAAAACAAGCATGTGGATCACCTGATGGAAAGCAATCCACCGCCCATGGAGATCAGCAACGCCCCTTGTTGTTGCTGATCGCCATGGGCGGTGGTTGCCGATCCGTTTCCAGCCTATACTTCTTCCTTTCTTTCTTTCTATTAATATTGATATTGATTTATATTGATTTCTATCGAACACGCTTTTAATATTTTTAATAATGAAGAAATATTTATTGACAAATTATACAGGCATATCTAGAGCCTAACTAAGCAAAGCTTTTTAAATAGTTTTTTTTTAATTCATCGACTCATCCATAGAATAAAGAACTATCAACAGTCCGATTTGTAAATCGGACTGTTGATAGTTCAGGAGGAGCTAATGTCAGATTGAACGTTATTCGATTCTAAATATAGGAACATAAATGAAATAAAAAAGTTCAATAAATGTAACTACAACAAGCTAAACTAAAGTAACTAAAAATGAAATAATCTTAAAATTGCTTAAAAATAAAACTAATAGAAAAAATTTAACTGTGGTTCAAAAAACTAATAACAAATAATTAATTTACTATGGGCTGACGGGAGGGCTAGCTCTTTATTTGCTCAAAAAGTCAGTATTGCGTTTCATAGACGAAACACAGCCAGTGTTCTTGCCTCCCTGCCGCATGGGACCGATATTTTTGAAGCATAGTTATATTTTCTTTATTAGTTTCATTTTTAAGTAATTTTAATGTTATGTTTAAATATTATTTAAAACCAGCGGCTCACCTCATGACGTAACCTCAGAAAGTAAAAATAATATTATTAATAAATCCTGTTCTGTCCGACGTATCAAGATAAAATATACATAAGATGTTAAATTAGTCTTCCGTGTGACAACTGCGTATATTGCATTCAATTTCGTGCAGTAGTTTTGGCGTGACACGCATATAAATTATACTGACGGACAGATAAAAAATCTAAAAATGATTGTTTTGGCTATTATTGATCCTATAAAGACCCCTCATATTATTTTTGTTAAATATGTACAGGCATCGATCACTAGAATTTTATTGTATAGATTAAGATGTCATGATCAGGGGACCTACCGCTGAAGCTGAAGCCGATTCCCATTGATCAATTCAAATGTGCCTAGATCACTGGTAATTGAGTTCAGAACTCCTGAAGCTTTACCGACAAAGTTGAAGATTTTTCTTGAGAACTTACTTAATTTATTTTCAATTAGTTTTATTTTAGTATTATTTAATTTTAGGTACTTTAGTATGTTTTGTGTATCGCTTAAGTTGATTTGAATAAAGATTTTCTCAAGTATGAGAACTTACTAGATCTTACTTAATAAGTCTAAAGTACCTATTTTTGGAATCAATATATTCGATTGAAATCGGATTCAACCCTAGATTAATAGCTTAATTAGATGAGTTACAACATATACAACGGCCAGTTAGATATTTTTATATATAAAAATATTATAGCTATGTGAAAAACAGCTGTAGCTAATTGAAAATAAATTTGCGAAGAATAGAAACCAAAGTTGCTTTTAGAAAATGCGTTCTAAATAATTATGTATTTCATCCTTAATAGGATTAGGAAGAGCTCTTCGAGAATATCCGTTTAAATTATGCAAATACACTAATTAAGACGGTACCTTTTTGAAATTTAACACTTATATAATGTTTTATATAGTAACTAGGTATTACCAGCGGCTACGATCGCGGGTCTTTGTTTTTATATAAAAAAATCCCCGAGGGAATAAGACTTTTTCCGGTATCTATAAAAAGTAGCCTACGTACGGCACTCTCCAGACCTTGAACTATCCTCGAAAAAAAAAAACATGTTATTTCGTTATAGAAGAAAAAAAAAATATAAAGAAGAAAAAAATTAACACACAAACACATTTTCACATTTATGATATGAATATGCAGTAATGTAAATGTTTAAATTATAATTTTGTATAATATTATTGAAATTCATGTGACACTTATGCATACCCGCAGTTGAGTAGCGTGGTGGAGTATGCTCTAAACCCCCTTCGATTGAAAGGAGACCCGTATCCCAACAGTGGGATGATTATGGGTTGCTACCGCGAAAATATAATAAATAAATAAGTAAAATCAAGTGAGCTACTCATGTATTTTTGTCGACAAACCCGATCAGTTTCCCTGTCTCTTAGTCACTCTCTATTTATTTGTATTAATGAATTATTTAGAACTTGTTTTCGGTCAGCTTGCCAGAATTTGTCAAATTTATTTTAAAATGGAAACATTCACCCCGTCACATTCACACAACAGTCCCTCGTGTAGGTGGGGCTTGAACCTACGCCCTCTCGGTAACCGAGTGTTCTTTCAGCTGTACCACCTGGAAGGTTTGTGAAAGTCACGAAAATTTACTATTTCTATTTAATGTCATGTAATTATTCTTCGAACATATTACTCGGAAAGAAAACTCTATGGCGCGTCTCGTAGTCCAAGGCAAGGTGGAGGGCAAGAAACCCCGTAGCCGCTCTTCAACCAGATGGGGAGATTTAATTAAGTCTCTCACAAAATCTTCCACGTCCGAATCCGCAATGCCAATAACAGAATCAAATGGATAAAAATAACAAGAGCCGCCATTCGTAATGACCTGCCCATGACCACGACCACTCTGCTAAGAGCGTCCGACTGAGAAGAAGCATACGTTAGTACTATTACTTATACTGTGGCATTATTATGAAGTTTGACAATGAAGAGGTAACTAATCCTTACCCTTTCAGTACATCGCCAGTCACGTCATCGTAGCGTACGTCTTTTGTTTGCTGCATGCAGTACAAAAGGCGTGCCGAGTACATGTAAAACAAAGTCTCAACAACTCTGCACACGGATGGTCAGGGAGGGGCATATCGACTGGGGTATCCATGTCGATTTCGATGGATGTGAATATGAATATAACATTATCGCGCATCATCGCTTAATATATATCGCACCGCTGTCAAAGCAACAACTCCTTCCTAGCTAGTGACCTCACTCACTCGCAGGAACACTACAACTCTCAAAGGAACTGTTATTTGTACCTCTACTTCATAAGTAGAGGTACTCCTCTAGTCGGACAGCTTAAAAATACGTTGAGCACTACCTCTCTTTTGCCAGTGCCTCTTTCGCTATTTGACAGGGTGCACCACGCACAGGTGAGGTTGGCTTTGTCTGTATTGTTCGTACTGAGCCACTGCACTCCAAAAATATCACAGCATCAGATCAAGATACTTTTTTGTCTATTTCAAATCTTTCAGAGTAATGGAAGTTGCACATCTCCATACATATATATTTCATACAAATTCAAAATAACGCATTGTTTTTTTTTGCATTTATAGAGTTTCTAGTTAAATTGATGTGTTTCAAAAACAATATTCTATCTTTGAAGCTACCACTTTTTATACGTGCAAAACACTTAGAATGGTTTTAACAAATGAGGCGAAGACAGTTTGAAGTAAACATAAAATAACTAGCTGTGAACTATCCAGTACATTGCTCATGATAGTTTTTACACTGGTATTAAGACTGGGGAACACGGTTAGAGTAAAATTGAGCGGATACGAGTACATTGCGGAGTTACCAGTACGCCTAGAATAATAAAACAATGAAACCAGTAACACTACTCTGCCGCTTTTACTCTACCCTCCTAAGAGGCTTTAAACACAAGTGCCAAGGCAGCACAAATTTACTTTCCAATTTTTTAACTACACACGTTATAGTGTTCCAAAAACATACATCTGCCTTGACTATTGGTACACGGTTCACCCAAGTAGCCTCGTTAAATTGCAATCCGGGCTTTTCAATATTTTTATGCTCGGAAAATGTTGGCATTTCATGTGAATGAACTTTAAAAAGCATCAGTAACTTTTTGAAATGCATTTGTATTTTGTTGTTACATTAACAGGTAAATTATTCATTAATCTATATATATAATATATATATAAAAGAATCCCTGTTTCTCTTGGTCACGGCATCACACGTGAACGGCTGAACATGAAGGGTTTCCTCTCCAAAATATAGTTGTGCCCTGCTGGTGCACCTCATACTTTCAACGGTTGAAACGTACCCCCTGATACAATATAAATAATAACATAATAATATGTACCGTAGGCGGGTTTGTTCGGCACTGTTCTAGCTAGAGGCACAGATTAATAAATGGGAGCAATGTTATGATTATGTAGACTTTCTACTTCTGGACCCCTACTACAATCTTTTAAAACAAGAAGAATGGCTAAAATATATTTTTAAAGAAGCTATTATAAGATCCTTATTAAAAAAAAAATAGTTTGCTTAACTACTATGTTTCTCTTACCACGCCTTTTCATTTGATATCCATAAAATAGAGATGTATCATTCCCACTTTAACCCCAAAGTGGAAACTATACATAGGTAGCTATTTTGTTGCGGCTGCCTTATTAGACTAAAAGTGCCGTCATTTAGATAATCGAGCATTGGGAACCATGCGAGCATACCAAATTTCAGCTTAGTGGATTAAATTTAAGTTTTTTGTACTACTGAGGTGTGTCACCTAAGTAGTATAAAAAAAACTTAAATTTAACCCAGTAGAACGCCTGATGGAAAGCAGTTAGACGAAAGAGATTTTTTGCGTTCCTTTGTGTGTTCTACCGATTGTACAATGGGATGTGTTCAGAGGAGTTGTTTGATATGAAGCCGACGGTCTCTTTCGCATCTGATTATCGACGGATAATTTATCCTGACATATTAGAACCGCAGTGGTCACGTACTGTGCGGTTCCAAGAAATTTTCTTCCGCGTACTGTCAAACTGTGAAATGCACTGCCTGTCGAGGTGATCCCAGGAGACTACAGCATGAGCTTCTTCAAAAAGGGTCTGAAGAAGATTTTACAGGGTCGGCATCGCATGTATGATGCCCATTCCATGGTATTATAATCCATCCCATGTTACATACGTCCAAAGGCTGCGGTAATTGCTTACATACAGACGTGGTATATGCATGCATGGTTGCCAGCTTTGTGGTATAAAAAACCTATATCCAGTTGTTTTTTGTTTGAAAGTACTAGTTATTAAATATTAAACATGTTAATTTATAACTTATTAATTAATAGCGGAATGAAACTGAAGATTATCGCTTCACTAGACTTAATGCTCGATGTCAGCATCACGGTACAATAAATATTATTAGTGTAAAGAAACGTAACACTCCGCTTGCGTATGAACACATTTCATTTTCCACTGCAGATACTTGTAGATGCTGGTTAATTAAAATCGTCTTCGATTTGGATCAAAATGTTTGTTGTACATAACTGTCGTTTTGTTGGGAGTGTGTGATCAAAACGATATGTTTTATTTATCTATCGTATAGAGCTTCACTCAAAGTTTTGAAAGTTAACCCTACCATCAAGGTGCGTGTGAAGTACGCACATCACGTATTCTCCGTGACGTATCAATGCATGCCACGGGAAAGTATTCATGAAGTGGTTAAGTGCGCGTTTGAATGCGCGATAGGGTTTCTTAGATGGTGTTGCTGACAAGTTTCGATACAAGAAAACTTAATGTATGGTGTTTTCTTGTATATCGAACACGATACTTTGTTTTTTTTTATTAAGGTTGGTAACTTTTCGAGATTTGTGAGGCTTGACTATATGATCTAATATAAATTATAGCAAATAATCATTATATAAATACTTGAAGCAACAACTTTGTATCCCTTTTTATTAAAATTGCGCGGACAGAGGAGTATGCTTATATATTTTTTAAATTATGCATAAAAATAGATTAAATCAATAAAAAAAAACATTACACACACTACCATGTATTTGACACACACACGCATTATATACTCTTTTGTTAACCGACTTCAAAAAAGGAGGAGGTTCTCAATTCGACTGAATATTTTTTTTGTATGTATGTTATTCGATATCTTTGCGAATTGTGAACCGATTTTCATAATTCTCTTTTTATTTGAAAGGGTATGATTGCGATGTAATCCCATATTCACCAAGTCAAGATCTGATGATGGGATGCCAGGGAAATCAAGGGAAATCCTTAAATTTTATAAGCATGTATGGTCAAATTCATTTTTTTATTTGAAAGGGTAATTGCGACGTGGTTCCATATTCACCAAGTCAGGGTCTGATGATGGGATCCCAGAAAAATCGAGGGAAACCCTTAAATTTGCCATATGGTAGCCGGCAGAATAAAATTGTGCCACTCCATTGCTCTGCGCTGGATGTCGTACAAGGCGACTAAGGAATCTTGTGTCACGCGATAACTTTTCTCCCGGAAGACGGACAGCAGCGTCTGCCGGGGTATTCCACCAATAAGCTGCGCTCGCCAACTGAAGTCGGTTTATTTTTTTTTTTTAAATCAACTTTTTATTTATTGTTCAAGTCATAATGGTTGAATTTCGACCAATGGGCGACCACTATTATCATTAATTGTTCTCTGTATAGTAGTCAGGCGGGCCTTATGCTTGTGTGCCATCTGACTTAGTATAATAAAGATTAAAAAAAAAGCAGCTTCAATATTTTGTCACGTAAATTTTATTACATACAGCTGTCGCCCCGGCTTTGCACGTGTAGAAAGTGGTGTTTTATTTCCCTCGCAATTTTTACGTCTTTTCTCTCCATAAGAATCTTCCTTATATCTTGACGAAAATATTTCAAGTTTTGTACTTAGCAAAATGCATTTTATTTATATGGATATATAAATAAATTAAATTTTGCTAAGCTTGCTATTAATAATATATACAGATTACCATCTTTGAGTAAAGTCTAAGAAACCACGACCCTACTACACTATGCGATCGCGTACAATAAAATCAAAAGATCCTACTAAAAATGCACAAATGTCATATATTCACGGTCGGTATGCGGAACAAACGCTCACAGGTTAGAATTTCAAATGGGGTGAGGTCGGATGAGAGAGCGGTAATGTATTGAACATTGCCACGCACAGTACCTCTATCATTAATATAAAACGCATAGTATATTTTTTAAAATACAAAACACAATACTAACCCTGTGCCCGGGCATTGTTTGCGTTCTGTCATAAATGACACTTCAATTGTGAAAATCTCTACAGTCGTTAGAGTTCTTTGCACTACACATTTTCCTCGATCCCCATGAAATTCGGCATACCCTGTGACACTTCAGACTCCGGACTTTTTATCGAATAAGCGAAGCTGCGAGTGACAGCTAGTATTAATCCATTTTCACCGATATTATCGAGAAGATTTCTGACCGCATAAAGATTTGTAAGTGCGACACGTGTATCCGATAGTTGGGTGGAGAGATTAATGAGACGGAAAACTTCGTCTGGCCCTCCGGTTGTTTCGCAAGAATCGCGCTATTTCATTTATATATTACTTTAGTGTGATGTTACTTGAAACTAGTAAGTAGTGAAGTAACGAAGTGATCAGTGAAAACTAATGAGCTGAAACGAAATGTTTCTTAGTGAAAATAAGTAAATATTTGTGCTAGACGTCTCGCCGCGTGGTGATGTTTTATGACGTGAAACTACGAAGTAACCAATACTATCTAGATAGAAATATTTAGCTGTACTCGGTGTCCTTATTTAGATGCAGAAACTCAGCTGTATCATTCACATCGTCTCAAACGTCGTCAAAGGAATGCATTCAAGAGCCCGGCGGTCGAACGGTTAGCAATCGGTTTCGATCTTCGTAAAAGAATAACATTTGTGTTCAATGCATGAACGAACATGTCTGTTTATCTTGACATGGGTGTTTTCTGTGTATATAGTAAATATTTACAAAAAATATATATATTTCTATATGTTATAAGTATGCATTTCCAAACAAAAGTATTCATGTATGTTTATCTGTTATCTATTACCCATAGCTTGTGGTAGTTTGAGACTAAATGCGTCTCTGTAATTTGTTCAGGAATATTTATGCATTTAATTATTAGTATGTAGTACTTTGTAGTATAAAATACACAGGTCAGATCAAATTAGAGCACGGGGCACTTTGTACAATCTCCCTTGTTGGAAAGCGAATGACAATCTTCGGAGTGGCATATTTTAGTCTGGAGGGCTACTAATGTGTACCAAAGCACATTACTCGTGTTCGTAGACAGGATGGAATGTGTGATCAAAGATATGAGAGCACAAAGATCCAAGAGGGTCGACGTGTTACTGAGGGTTGTAAAAGGTCATAGATTCATTAATATTTATATTAGCCGACCAAGCTTCACTTATCGTGCTGTTTTATATGATTTTGTAAATGTTATGTATTTAATTAATAATATGTGCAATTAACAACAATAACATTGTTAAATGCAAATATTATGTTTAGTAATACATAGCTAGCTTCCCGCCTTGGCTTCGCACTCGCACGGGTAGAAGGTGGTATTTTATTTTCAACGTCATTTTTACGTCGTTTCTCTCCATAAGAATCTTCCTTATAGCGTAATGAAAATATTAAAACAAAAATTTGCAGAATTGGTCGAGCCGTTCTCGAGTTTTGTGCATAGCAACAGTCATTTTTATTTC
This sequence comes from Hypsopygia costalis, assembly GCA_937001555.2. Classification (NCBI taxonomy): domain Eukaryota; kingdom Metazoa; phylum Arthropoda; class Insecta; order Lepidoptera; family Pyralidae; genus Hypsopygia; species Hypsopygia costalis. The sequence goes on from OW443326.2 coordinate 20,578,695, forward strand.
TCATATATATTATTTTTCTATTCAGTTATCTAATTGAATAAAAAATAATGCAATATTATGTATGGACGCTGGCGTCACTTATTTTTTCCACCCTGTATATACCTATAGATAAATTTGTCATAACGAAGAACGAATCAAACACGGAAATACTACAATAACAGTGACAATAAAGTCACTGTAATTGTGGTACACATACTCGTAAGTCAACATTTAAGGCCCTTTTGAATAAAAATCATATTTTTATTCAAAGGGCCTTAAAATGTTTAATTTCTAGAATTTTGTAGCAAAAGTGTGTTTCTGACCACTGTGTGATGTCGATTGTTATACTGTTATACAAATAGAAAATAATTTATTTGCATTAAATAGGGTAACATTTATACTGCCACCGATTTCACTTTTAATCAATGCTATTGTTTTGCAAATATACACCCACGGTACTATTGGAGGTAGGAGCAGATGTACGGTGGGTACAAAGGGATTTTTAGTACCTACTGGCGCTACGAGTAAGAATGCCTTGAATAAAATCTCAGACACATATAGTTATTAATAACATGGTAAGCACACAGTTTATTTATTACTTGCAACTAAAAATAACATAAACATTCATTGTGCAAGGTGCAGTAAAAAGTTGAGTTGAGGATTGCTACAGTGAAACAGTTCGTAAGCTTTAAAATAGTTCAGAGCTAGTTCAGTATAGAGTCAGGCTGCGCACTTAGGTTGCAGACACATTTACGAAAACAGTTTGCGTGACGTTGTTAGTTAGTCTAACTGCCCATTAGAGTTGGGACATAGCAAATTTGACCAAATAAACCAAGTTAAGTATGACCAAGGTTGATATTGAACTTTATAAAGTTACAATCAAAGTGTTTTTGGTTGTACAGAATGATTTGTAGTTGTTTTTGAGTATTCGAACGTAAATTAAATAAAGAGTATTGAAAGTAGTTTAGTAGATTTCAGTTTCAGGCCTACTGTGGAAATCATTTCAAATCTTCAGGATTTAAATCTTATTGTTGAAGCAAAAAAGTAGGGCAAAATTAGTATCAGTTTCCTATAATTGAGCTACATATTATGTTTAAACTAAAATTGGGGATTTTTTCATCACGAACTTTGGCATAAATTAGTGCTAAATGTGTATAGTCTAACTTGTAATGACGCTGGCGCTCCACCAAGTAAGGTGAGATATTTGTCACGTACACTTGAGATGTTTTTCACTTAGACTTGAAATTTTTGTTACTTACACTTGAAATGTTAGTCACTTACACTTGAGATGTTTTTCACTTAGACTTGAGATTTTTGTCTCTATACCTAAAACTAAATTAATTTTCAGAATCAAAAAAAATGATCTGAATGAGCTTCAGCTTCGCGTAGCTGGATCTACGCTTATTAAATTATTTTCAATTATTTTAGAATATAATGCATTTTAGAATAGAATGCATTACAAAATAATCATCATCTTTTTATATGTATCTTGGTAGAAAAACACCAGGTTTGCTCTTCCGGAAATAAATACCTATTACCAAGACTACGTAATGAGTTTGGTTGGTAAATTCCATACAAGAACATGAATGACGTAGACAAGTTCAAATCATGTGATCAGTGTTTTGTCAGAAAAGAACATATGATACAATGATTTTCTACCATGATGTGTCTTTTATCTTATATCGTATAGTGTCTTTTTACTTAAGATATTTATCCAAAGAGTTTAAATTCAGTGTCAGAAATATCAGCATAGGAGTGATATTGCTGATATTGCATTTATAATCTTTGGATAAATATCTTAAGTGAATAAACTAATAAGAATTAGTAAAAGGTAAAGTATACATAAATTACAGAACATTCCAAGAAGGCACCTATACCGGACTAGCATTTGCCTCCGGTTCAAACTATGCACGGCATGCACCCAATTAAGACGGTAACACAGGAGGCTGAAGATGCATTCAAGTCATCGTTGCATTCGATGATTTCTGACAGTAAACGAGAGAGCGGCTCCATTCAAAAGGATACATATTCAGAAGTAGTAGCATATATGGTCACATAAAATATACAACATGGATCCTTATAGGTGTATATTATTGATCCTATGTATAGTTTCTAATTATGTATGTAGGATACTACGTACATAGATGGAAACCCATGATACCATTTATATATATATATACAATTATCTACATAAATTTCTTTTAGCTATCAGTACTAAAAGTGTGGTTGTAGCCTGCATTAGCAAATACCTCTCAGTTAAATACGATAGATCTCGAATATTTTGGTTCCGATTGTGCTTCAGTTCAAGTTCGTGATAATCATCTTTAAGCACCAAGTAACAAGAGGCACAAAAATTTCAAATGAGAAAAAAAATCGGGTTTGAATAAAATTATGATAGTGCGTTTTGGGAGATGGCACTGTAATAGATTACTTAGCGTCTAAAATACATTTAGTCGCTAAGTAAGTGTGTAATTGTAGCTTGCTCATACATTATGTTTGGAAGGATCTTTCATTAAACAAAAATTTTTAGCTTAATGGTAATGGAATTATGTCTGATGTAGATGAATTGTTGTCACAAAATAACAATTGGATAAGTGTAAACCCACTAATTTTTACTGATCTTGATTCATCTTTATTCATTGTACTAGCGACCCACACGCACTTCGCTGTTTACGAGTATTTATACACGCACTTGACAATTTCATCATTTTTGTTCCTGTCGATAATTATCCATATAAACCTCCTGATCCATATAAACGGTCCTGACAATTTCATCGTAATATTTATTTATTACTTTTTCTGATATATTAATGGCTATTCTTTGTTCGGGATGGAGACAAATCCAACACATCGAAGATCCAAATTTTTTAATTTAGTATAATAACAAGAGATGTAGATAAAGTATTAATGAAAGGGCGTCACACATAGCGCCAAATGACAGTCTCGTTTATCCTAATGATGGTTGTTGGTAATGCATGGTTTCGCGCTAGCAATACCTTATAGGTAAATTCAATTCTAAAGAATTGATTAAAATCAATACTACAAAACTGGCCCCAATATGTATTCCTACAAAATCAATGGCCGGTTACTCAGCCCGCTAATTGTGACTCGTGAGCTGTAAAATGCCTAGTGTGACCACGCCTTGCTATGAAATATTTCCTTCGCTGCACTGTATTCTGTGCTCTTTGAAATATGACTAGAATTATTTTGGACGACAACTGTACCTACAATACGGAGTGCAAAAAGATTGGTCGTATGAACTCAATTGTTCCGAAACAAGGATTATTTTTTGAAATTTTCAAACAAATTTTCTTGTTAGCGTTCGTTAGAATGTTTGATACAGTGTTATTATTTTATGCTGAATGCCAACTTAGTAATGTGTACTTATTACACTTGTTGGCGACTGGCTGGATAGAATCTTTTTATAAATAATATTATTTTGTATTTGACATATTTTTTAAATTGTTTTACTTAGTTACGGTTTCCATGTATTGATTGTGTCTGCTCCATTTGTGCTAGCAAGTAATATTAACGTATTAAACTCGTTCTCTTACTGTACATATATCTACGTGTTTCCATTCCTTAATCATACAGTCCTCTACTCCTTAATATTTGGTCCATTCTTGCCGTAAGTAACAAAAAACCATTTCCTTCTCGAAAAATTTTCAAAATTTTTCACGTCATACATTTTCATTTCATTTCACGAATTCATATTTTCGTCCATAATGGAGACACGTAGTAAGAGCAAATCGGTTGCTAACCTGGCGACAGCTATGCAAGTCGAGCAGATACAGCGCGATCTATACGTAAGATCACCGCGTGGTGTCCGGTCGGCTGCAGCAGCAGTAACGGATGGTGTTTTAGCATTGCCTGCTAGTTCTGTCACACAGCCTGTGGACGCCACCCTCTCCTCCGGAGCACATCCTCGCTCCGGCAAACGTCCAAGTGGCAGTACTAGTCAACATCACCATCGCAATGTCCAAACACCATCTCGGAGTGAACGTAGTATTTGCAGTATGCAGTCCGCAAGCGAGCATTCACATGCTTCAAATTCTTCCGCTACTATTCGTGCCAAGAAGCTATCTATCGAGGCGGAGGTTCTGCGGCATCGATTGCAGCGGGAACGGGAACTCGCTCAACAGCAGGCGGAGCGTGAGCGCGAACTCGCTCACCGGGAACGGGAACTCGCTCAACAGCAGGCGGAGCGTGAGCGCGAATTCGCTCACCAGCAGGCGGAGCGTGAGCGCGAAATCGCTCACCAGCAGGCGGAGCGTGAGCGCGAACTGGCTCATTTGGAGTCTGAGGCAGAGCAAAGGGATCTGGAAGCCAAGCTTGCTGCATTGGAAGCATCAGATAAGTCATCTCGGTCTAGTTCTTACCATTCCAAGCGGCAACGCGTCACGACCTGGGTTTCTGAACAAAATGTAGCCATGGCGACACATGCAAAAAACATACCTGGCGAGACACCGGCTGACATCTTGAACAACACACAAGAAGTATGTTCACAGCAGCCTGTCCCCGCCAACGCGGTACCATTTTACAATACACGAAATGTCAACCATGGAAACCAGTCGAAACCCGCAAACGTAAATGTCGGCTTAAATAAACATGAGCGACAACAGGCTAACCTTCCCTTTTTAGACCCAATAACTCAGTTGGCCCAAGCCATTAATACCCTATCTGACCGCCCAAAGAAACAAGAGCTTTTATCTTTTTCAGGAGACATAAATCAATGGATGGCATTTAAAACTAGCTACGACAAAACTAAAATTTATTTTTCCGCAGCAGAGAACTTATCACGCCTTAACAATGCTGTTCGTGGTTTGGCGTACGAGTCTGTGGCTTCGCTATTCTGGACTTCCTGCGATCCCCAAGACGTGATGAACGCCTTGGAACAAACCTACGCCCGACCAGAAGTACTTGTAACGCGCGAGGTTGCTGCTCTGCGCGCCATAACAAAGTTAAGTTCTCCTGAAGATTTAAACTTCCTGGCCAATAAATTACGGAATTTTGTAAGTACATTAAAATTATTAAATCAAAGTGAATTCCTTTACTCACCAGAGCTCTTTCGCACTATTCTAATTAAGTTAAGCGAACACACTAGAGCTCGTTTTACCGACTTTGCAGCTACTTACATACCTGTGCAACAGAATGTTGCAAAATTAGAGGTGTTATCGCGGTTTCTACTGATCGAAGCCGACAAGCAACTAAGGTATAACTTCATATCCGATTGTACGTCTAAACCGCAACACCCCACACACTTCTTAAAATCGTTTAGTAAGAAAGAAATTAATGTACATGCTACTACCTCAAGTGACAAAACCCCTGAGTGTTCATATTGTAAGCAAGGGCCTCACAATATTAAAATGTGTAAAGCATTTTTGTCTCTTGCAATAGACGATAGATGGCGCTGGGTTCGAGATAGTAAAATATGCTACCGCTGTCTTAAATCAAATCCACATACTTGGAACAATTGTCGAGCTAAGCATTGCGGTGTTAAAGGGTGTACTAGACGACATAATTCACTACTTCACGGCACGGCAACTGCTGATACAGGAGTAACTCCGACGCCTATTACACAATGTAATACGAGTATAACTCAAATACCTTCCAATGTGTCAACTATTACTAGTGACGAAACCGGTGGTGCTAACAACCGCGAACCAACCGTTAAAGTTACGAACACTTCTGATATTTTAATTAATGTGACAGGGTCGCAGTCGTATTCACGTCCACTTGGTCTACTGAAAACAGTGCCGATCGTGCTGGAGGGCCCTAATGGCAATTTTGAAACGACAGCGTTGCTGGACGAGGGCAGTACGGCGACGTTGATCGACGGCGAGGTAGCAGCGCGTATTGGAGCTACCACCACTTCTCAAGAACGGCTTCGTATTGAAGGCGTAGGTGGTATGACAAAAGACGTCGACGTAAGTTACGTAAAATTTTTCATTCGTGGGCGTAATTTACCCGACCGATATTTGGTAGAGCATGCGCGTGCTATTCAACCTCTGGGTCTACGTGTTCAAAATCCACATATAGTAAATTTTATGGATTTTACACACTTGTCTGATCTAGCTGATGAACTATCGTATACTAACGTAACTCCTACTGTCCTTATCGGCGCCCCCGATTGGCATTTATCTTTGAGTCGCGAAGTACGTTGTGGCAATAGGAACGAACCTGTCGCCTCGAAAACTTTATTAGGTTGGGTGCTTCACGGCGCTCTATCAGTTTCGTCCAAACCGCTCGAATTTATAAATAACGTATGTGAAAATCTAGATGCTCTAATAAAAAGTCAATACGAAATTGATTCGTTAGGCATTACAAAGAGCACACCCCGACCCAACGAAGATGATAAGCGGGCTGTAGATATTGTTGACACCTCGGCACGTCAACTCAATGACGGTCGGTTCGAGGTTTGTCTACCTTGGAAAAGAGATTTGCCTATCATACCGGACAGTTACCCACAAACATTGTCACGTTTCAAATCCCTTGAGCGACAAATGTCAAAAGACCCATTATTTGCTACAGCGTACCAAAATTTTATTAATGATATTGTCAAGAAAGGTTACGCAGAAGAGTGTAATCCACAGACTTATTATAAACGGATGCCACCAAATGTCTCTTGCGTTAACCCAGACGGCACTATTCGATGGTACCTACCCACATTTGGCGTCTTCCACCCTCAAAAAAGGAAACTAAGAGTTGTACATGATGCAGCCGCAGCTACCAAAGGCACTAACTTATTATAAACGGATGCCACCAAATGTCTCTTGCGTTAACCCAGACGGCACTATTCGATGGTACCTACCCACATTTGGCGTCTTCCACCCTCAAAAAAGGAAACTAAGAGTTGTACATGATGCAGCCGCAGCTACCAAAGGCACTAGCCTTAATAGCTTGCTTTTGCAAGGTCCTGACCTACTGTGTTCTCTTTTAAGTATCCTCTTTCGTTTCAGAGAAGGTGTCGTAGCTCTGAATGCAGACATCAGGGAAATGTTTCCTCAAGTGAAAGTAGCACCGAGAGACAGAGATGCTCAACGTTTTCTCTGGCGCAACAAAGACGGCGACATTATGGAGTATCGTATGACCTGTTTAATTTTTTGGTGCGATATGCAGTCCATTTATCGCGATGCATGTAAAAAACAAGAACGCTAAAGAGTTTGAGGTGAGGTGTCCTACCGCATGTAAAGCGATTCTTGAGGATCACTATATGGACGACTATCTGGGCAGCCACCCTAACGTTGCTGATGCCGCACAGCTAGCCGCCGATATAGTAACAGTTCACAAATCATGCGGTTTTGAAATGCGAGCTTGGACTTCAAACTTCCCTGAGGCACTTACCCTTGTCCCTAAAGAACTCAGAAGCAATGCGAGTTCAGACGTTTGTCTACCACATAATAGTGAGGTTGGAGTACTAGGAATCAAATGGAATCCATCGGAAGACTCCTTGCGATTCCGCCCAGGACCCGATATATCCTCCAGTATGATAACTAAACGAAGTTTATTATCAAGTGTGATGAAAGTGTATGACCCACTAGGTCTACTAATGCCCGTAATTATTTGGGGAAGAATTTTAATTCAGAAATTATGGCGGGCGGGTATTGACTGGGATACACCAATAACAAATAACTATCTTATTGAATGTAATGAATGGTTTACTCAATTACAGAATGCCGCCAATATTAAAATTGCGCGTTGCTACTTAAGCAAGTCCGATCCCGCGGATATTCAACTACATTTAATAGCTGACGGTGGTGAGCAAGCGTATGCCTGTGTAGCATATTGGCGTTTTAGCTACGATAATGGCTTTGTATCCACATCTCTTATAGGAAGTAAAGCACGAGTTGCTCCACTGAAGCCTCTATCTATTCCCCGCTTGGAGCTACAAGCGGCACTTATTGCTTCGCGGTTCGCACAAACTATTTTACTTGCTCATCGTCTTAAGCCCTCCGCAACCACTTTTTGGACGGACTCAACCACCGTACTAAAGTGGATACGGAGTGATGCGCGGAAATTTAAACCTTTTGTAGCTCATAGGTTGGGAGAGATATTGGAGACCACTAATCCGTCCAATTGGAGGTGGCTCCCTACCTCTCTCAACGTTGCTGATGATGCAACAAAACCTAAAAAACTGCATTTGACTCCGTCTCATAGATGGTTTTGTGGACCACTGTTTCTGTTAGAGCCACTATGTAATTGGCCGACCGAGCAAATAATTGACATGAATGAGACCTCACCAGATTCCGAAATAAAGACGGAACTTGTGGGACTGCTCATTCACGTCCCATTTCCAGATCTTCCGGTACCAAATCCGACGCGATTTAGTTCATGGTTGCGTTTGCTACGCACAACCGCCCAGATTCTCCGGGGTGCGCGAATCTTTCGATTTAAATTATCTCGGCCTATAACACAAAATTCTAAATTGTATACAGATGGCGCCACATCCTCCTCGCAGCTTCGTGCGTCAGACATGATACAAGCCGAAACGATGCTTCTACAACAAGCTCAGATGGACAGCTTTCCTGAAGAACTGAAAGCCCTTCGAGTTACGCAGCCCGTGCCCAATAAAAGTCGTATAGCAGCACTTGCACCAGTACTCGACAACAACAATTTGCTTCGCCTAGATACACGAATTAAATCTGCTCCAGGAGTCACTGAAAACGCCAAATCATCTATAATTTTGGATGGACACCACCATATAACACGTTTGTTGATCCTTCATCACCATGTTCAAGCAGCCCACTGTTTCAACGAGCTTGTCCTAAACGAATTGCGACAAAAATTTTGGATAATAAAAGCAAGAAGCGCAATCCGCAGCGTAGCGAGGGCTTGCACTAGGTGCCGAAGATGGAAAGGCCAAACAATTACGCCACAGACCGGCGATTTACCTCTGGAAAGATTAGACCACCACAAAAGACCGTTTACTCACGTAGGCTTAGATTACTTTGGCCCAATAATAATCTCCGTGCTTAGACGCCACGAGAAACGCTACGTTGCTCTTTATACGTGTTTGGTCACGAGAGCCCTTCATCTAGAAATAGTCACATCTCTGTCATCTGACGCCGCTATAATGTCTTTAAGACGTTTCATTGCACGCCGAGGTTCTCCATCTACCATATTCTCAGACAATGGCACTAATTTCGTCGGCGCATCGCGTGAACTTCAATCTTTACATGACGAGTCAGTCGAAGAATTCGCAACAAATCACAAAATTGAATGGCGCTTCATTCCACCTGCGTCCCCTTTCATGGGAGGAGCCTGGGAGAGACTTGTGCGATGTGTAAAAAAAGCATTAAGATCATGTCTTCATGAAAAATTAAAGGAAGATGTACTAATGACGTTTTTGATAGAGGCCGAAGCAATAGTCAATTCACGACCACTCACGTACATACCATCTTCAGCAGATGTACCTGAAGCATTGACGCCATTTCACTTCATTCTAGGGACTTCATCAGTAGCACCGTGGACATGCTCGCTAACAGATGCAGATTTAACACGTAGATGTAACTGGAGGAGAGTATTACGCCTCGCCGATCATTTTTGGGCACGATGGCTACACGAATACCTACCAACGCTCCGACCAAGAGGCTATTCACGAAACGTGTCGACATTGAGCGAGGGTGATGTGGTGCTTATCGCTGACCCTACTCTGCCTCGCGGTTTATGGCCGTTAGGGAGAGTAGTTAAGACCTACAGAGGTCCTGACGGAGCGGTCCGCGTAGTGGACGTCCGCACTAGAAGCGGCACGCTGCGCCGACCACTCCGGAAGCTTATTTTAATTGAGGCTGATGCTGAGCCCCCGCCAGTCGCCACCAACAGCTAGTGTGACACACAGGGGTCCAGGATGTTGGCGACTGGCTGGATAGAATCTTTTTATAAATAATATTATTTTGTATTTGACATATTTTTTAAATTGTTTTACTTAGTTACGGTTTCCATGTATTGATTGTGTCTGCTCCATTTGTGCTAGCAAGTAATATTAACGTATTAAACTCGTTCTCTTACTGTACATATATCTACGTGTTTCCATTCCTTAATCATACAGTCCTCTACTCCTTAATAACACTCATGAGTTAATGTCACTAACATTATCTCGTGAGTTATTAAATCATTAACCATGATTAAAGATTCAACTTAAACAAACGTATAAATTAGTTTTTGTAAAACGTATTTTATAAAAACATTACCTACGTGCATTCAGCAAACAGACACAAACATTCAAAATTTGTTTCTCATTCTATTCGCTTTCTTCAATCGGTTAAAAAAAAATCAATCACATACTTTAGGTATATTAATTATTTTTCATTAGCAGTTAAATTTCCATACAAATGTGGAAATGGAATTATTTCGCTATTTAATGGTGTACGCCCAAAATTATGGATAATACGGATTTTTTCACACCTAATTTAGGCTTGTTGTTCATTATCACAGTTAAAAAAACATAAGTTTAAAAATTATAAGCCTCGATAAATCTATTTTTGACACCAGTTTTTACACAACTTTGGACGTAAATAAATACCATTATGAGTATAAATCTTTAAAATAATTAAGCAACAGGCACAGTATAATTATTCGAAAGTTTGATTATCTTTATTTTGCGTTAATATATTTAACAGTTTTTCTATAATTCCGGTTCACCCAAACGATTGTTTAATTTGCCTTTTTTTCAAATAACATAATAATAAAACACCGGGCTTGTGTAATATGTGTGTGAACTAGCTAACAAGTTGCTCATAATTGGAACTATCTCTTTCTCAAAGGGCGCTTAATGAAGTAAGAAGCACTTTAGAAATACCTACCGACGAGTTGGTCCAAGCGTTTTAAAGTTTCAAACCGACGCGCGACGAGGTAATTAGTAGTTATGGACGTTGTGTAATGTAACTAGTTACGAGACCTGTTACCGTATCACCCGTTACGGGTGGAACAAGAAACAGGTTATTTTTCATATGCAGTTACTAGAAACAAAAATAATCAACGTGTGACGTGTGACAGTGAAGTTATTAGTTAGGTACAAAGAAACGAGACCTGTTACCGTATCACTCGTTACGCGTGGAACGAGAAACAGGTTATTTTTCATAAGCAGTTACTAGAAACGAAAAGAATCAATTTGTGACGTGTGACAGTGAAATTATTAGTTGCAAAGAAACGAGACCTGTTACCGTATCACTCGTTACGCGTGGAACGAGAAACAGGTTATTTTTCGTAAGCAGTTACTGGAAATGAAACGAAAGGAACGTGTGACAGGTTACGTTAATTTAGGTTACGTTTCTCAAAATTCACGTAACGATCCACACCCAGTAATTAGAAGTATGTTTGTTTCGACTTCTAAGATTTGTTCACATACATTGTTAGTTAACGGTGAAACTAATAACAGCATGCTAAAAAGTTATTTTCTTGTTCAATTTAGCCTTAAAAAAGGACTCATTTCGAGATTTCCGTATTTAAGAATGACTAATATAATAAGTACTCGTACAAAGTTTAGTATTATGTGGAAAATATGCTCTCCCCCGTACAAAGTCGTAAGGCGCTGACCGTAGTTCTCAAACTTTTAATGGGGAGGTGCAAAAAAATCTTTTGTATTGTCGAAAGTCGTAAACAAAAGTTGTTTGTTTTAGGAGGTACTTACCATCTGAACCTGTGCCATTGTTAATTATTTGGAGTAGAGAGACAGACGTATTTCAATAATTTATTTTATTATTTTATTCGACGTGAGATTAGTAATGTTCAAAAGTTTGAAATAATATCAAAACGGCTTCACACATATTTCGTTACTATAAAAGTCACGCAAATCAAATCAAATGGAAATGGTGTTCAATTAGATTTGTATAGAAACTAACCATGCCAAACTTATACAACGAAAAAAAAATTTATACGTCTAAGGTGACAAACAAGCGCACGGCCTGATGGTAAGCAGTCACCGCAGCCTATGGACGCTTGCGACGCCAGAGACATCACTCACACGTTGCCGACCCTATATGCCCTATAGGTTCGTTTATGCCTTTCTTGAAGAACGTGACATGTATGACATTGTTGATTTCATTTGTATCTCCGACTTGACTAGTCAAGCTTACAAGTGGCTAGACTTCGAAAATTGTCTGTGTTCATATCCTTTATCATAATTATGGTGGAGATCGGGTCTAATAAATTGAAAAATCCTTAATATATCAATTTTTAAATATTTTGTAAAGGATCGTATCTTGTATCTTGATCATTATTTTTTCTATTCCAGTTCATTGACTATGAGTTGTTAAACTGACAAAAATGATTTTTTCGAGCTTGTTATATGAAATAAGCCACCCCGCATATTATAAGCGAGGAATACATAATTTCGATTCCGATGCCAAAAACCACATTTCCATAGACGTGATGTGCTATTAAATAATGTACATAATAATGAGTCTTTCAACAACATAATTATGTACCCTGGTTAGCTACAATCGTGAACAAATAGTTTGAAAACTGCCTTAAAATTGGTATAGCGTAGCGAACTGGAAAGCCCGAAAATGTTTATTTTGTTAGTTTCGATAATAATGGAACTTATTTTACTGCGCTACTGACACAGCTCGCATTTTGTAATTACAATGTAGCAATCACTGACTTTTATACACACATAGTTTGTTGTTATTATAGTTATCAACTAGTTTTTATACTACAAAAAAATGAGGAAAGGACTTACCGTAGTCTATGAAAGCGTGCAACACCAGGAGCATTACTCGCGGATTGCCGACCGTTTATGAACCTCTTAACGCCATTTTAGAAGAACCCAATGACATTTGCTTCATTTTAATTTCTTTTTGCACGTTTGTATATTTGTATATCGATAATAGTTGTACATGTCATCATCATCCACTGTATCCACTGCTCTGGAATATAGGCCTTTCGCAATGCTTTCTACCAAATTCGAGCCACTGTTTTCCACATTTCGCCGCTTTCTTGACGTCTTCGGACCATCTAGAAAAGGGACGTCCAAAACTTTGTCCTTCCATTCACGGTCTCCACTCTAATACCTTCCTACCAATCTGCCATCACTGACGCGGTAGATGTAGCCGGCCCATTGCCCCTTCAGCTTGCAGGACGAAACAAGATCCAATCCAAAATTTTATGAAAACTATTTTGATGAAAATATAAAGTTTGTTTTGTATTAAAATGTTATTAGCACGACAAAATCTCATTACATAATCGTGCGACTATCTCGATCAAATGCTTGGAGCCAAATCAATTTATTTGCAAGTGGCAATTATATATTTGATTGATGTCAATAAAAAAACTCCTAAAAAGTCGTAGAATAACATTATTAACCATTAGATTACGTTTTATATCGGCATCGACTATTAAACGTTATACGAAATAGGTCAACGATTCGGTCTTGCGCCAACTTCCAATGGATGGCTTATGATACCTAATCATAAACTTAAGAGGATTAATACTGCGGAACTAACCCCGCCACTGAATCAATTCGCAAACAATTAGAAAAATCACAATTATCACAAACGCAATGAAGTATTATTAAAAACCATTATTTAATTTCAACTCGGTCTCTAAACAAATCTTGCGAGTCAAATTTGACACAATTTCCGTGTATGATTTAAAAAGAAATTCAGATGACTCGTTTGGTGCAGTGCACGATTATCTAAATTCCGTTATTTATTAATCCAATAAGGCAATTTATAATCTCCATATAAGAGGAAGAAATCAGCAGCGATGACAGTGGAAGTGGCGCGAGTAATATTTAATATTGCGAGTGTTTATATAGCTACGGTAACCACTTCAAATTAGACAGACCGTATGCTTGTCTGTCACCCTATGTAGTATAAAAAAAATATCGAATGAAAGGGTAAAGGATGAGCGATACAAAGTAAAGTTTTTAGTTATATTTTATTACCACCTAATAAAATATTGTAATTGTGTCATGAAGTAAAACTAATAATCATAAATTTATGTCCTTAAACTAACTAGTTCATTAAAGTCGATCATTGTCATCATTATCATCCTGTATCTACCCACTGTTGGATATATGCCTTTCCCAATGCTTTCCGCTATATGCGATCCTCCGCATTCAACCGCTACCAGTCACTTTTTTGTGGTCGGTCCGTCTAAATAGTGGGCGCCCTACGCTTTGACGCCCCATACGTGGCCTCTACTCTAGGACGTTCCTGGGGAGGAATCGATGGAATGGATGGAGGAAACATGGCGAAATCGATGGCAGATAGGGGTATCTGCCATCGATTTCGCCATGTTAAAGTCGATGCATTTATTAAAAAAATAACTAAAATGTTTACTTTAGGTGCATGGATAGTAATGGATTTCGACTCCAATGGCTTTTTTTTCTCTTTATCTTTTGATTTGCTTTCCACTGAATTTCAGCAGGTCCTATAATCCGACCTTAATTTTGAAATCTGAAAATGATAGATTTGTAATCTTCGCGATTTCGTCTGTGTGGACTTCAGACAATAAACTATTATTATTAATATCTACTGTTTGACTTATAAAGATAAAACATACGCCAGATTTAAGTAGATTCTATATATCATAAGTATGTATTTAAAAAAAAATGTATTTACGTATGTTTATGAGTTGTCTAGTACCCATAACACAAGCTTCGCTTACTTTGGGGCTAGATGACGCTGTGTAATTTGTCTGACAATATTCTGACAATAATATTTTAAGTTAGATCTCCAGTATTTAGTGTAGTAGTACGTTTGTACTATTACTTATACTGTGGTAGTAGTTTGTGCGTGACGATTACAAACTTGCAATCAAACAAAACATCTAAGTTTTTTTTGTTTCTATCCATCCTATAGAGACTTCTCATACAATGTTTTTGTAAATATCTTTTATGTACAGCCATCGGGTTTAATTTTTACTGGGACAATTTAATTATATTTATATTTTTAGATCTTTTAAATTTTACATTTATTTATTACCTAGTACCTATAATATATGATTAATTTTTTTTTTCAAATAATATGACTGATTTCAAAAGGCAAGGCGGCCAATATGCATGCATACACTAAAAATCATAAAATAATAATCCAGTAAGGTGTATTTTTTAGTATTAAAATTATTATCATAATAATATATAGTAATGCGAAATTTATTGTAATATTTTTAGTTTTATATTCCAAACATGAAGCAAACCATTTGAAGTCGATGCTAATATATATTTTATACTATATCAACAAACTATTAATATAGTTTGTTGATCAGCTTGATTTGAAAGTTGCCCTCGAGTTTCCTAAAATTACATCATCAGATCTGATACTCTCTTGGCGACTTTATAACTTAATTCTATGGAGTCAACTCGATGGAGTTTCACCGGTGTAAAGTGAGTAGTTCTCCAAAATTTCTCCATCGTTTAGGGAATATTTCACTGCAACCTGAAATTATAATCGCGCATGAAGTTCGATATGTGCACAAGTTGCTAGAGTGCTGTATACGGGTAGAACGAAGTAGTAGTTTCGAACCAGCATCCCGTTCAAACTAGATGTAAAGGAAGACAAATAAAGTCTTTGTTTGGCGGGTGTCAATTTGAATTTTCAAACATGAAACTTTGCCAATGTTTTCAATGTAAGATGATATTTAAAATCGGAGAGGGCTACGACAACTCCGCGATCTGCTCTAGCGGGTTAGCCGCTGACTTAGCTTGAAGAGTTATAAACAAAGGGTGAGATTGTACTTGAAAAGTTCGTGACTGTATTAAGAGGATGTTTGGTGTATAAATTATGTTTCTATTCTTATATCGTGGGACTTAAATATTAGCAATTTTTACGTTCTGTAAAACACCGAAAATATGATAGTAATATGTTTTATGTCACGATTGTTGTAAAACAAGTCAGTAATATGATAAGATGAGAAGGATTCATTAACATTATAGCGGAATGGAATTTGCGAGCGATTTTGCGTTCCTGTTCGTGCTTTGGTTCCGAAGCACGAACAGGAGCGCAAAATCGCTCGAGAATTCTCACCTGTGTGTGTCTTGAGGATGTATACAATACAATACCTTTTTTATATAATGTGTCTGGTGCCAAACAACTATCGGCTCATTTGATGTGAAGCGGTTACCGTAGCTATATTGTATCAACGATAGCAACATGAAATTATGAAATATTGCTCGCGCGCCGCCACCCCCGCTCCTTTCTTGTGACACACAATAACCCTCAAGGGAATTGTCATTTGGTTGCGGTATTATGTGAGGCGGAGGTACTCCATAAGTCGGGCAGCTTAAAAACCGCTGCGCTGTACCCTAACTCTTTCTTTCTTGCCAGCTTCTTTCGCTAGTTGTCAGGGTGCACCCTTGGTTGGTATGTGTGGACCCACTTTTGATGGTGATTGCTTTCCATCAGGTGAACCAAATACGCGTTCACGCCCCTGTGATATATAAAAAAAAAACATATATCTACTGTAGACACTTGATGCTGTCATAGTAAAATTTACTATGACGCTGTGCTATGACTTTGTCATCATTTGCACGCTACACATTAGACATAAAGATCATTCTTTCTTTCATCTTTTTCGGTTCTTAAAAAAGGGCGTGAAGAGGTTTTTACAGATTCGGCATCACACGTGTATCATAGGCTACGTTAACTGCTTCCTATCAGGCGGGTCGTATGCTTGTTTGCCACTTTCGTGGTATAAAAAAACATTATATCCTTTGTTTCTTTGCTTCCAACTGTAATGTGAACTGACCCTAAGTACTGTAAGAATGTACTTAACTGTACCGATTCATTACTTTACCACTATTTTACATTAAGTTTAATTTGAGAAAACTCACAGTTTAAACTAGTTGTGTAACCCATTAAGTATTTAACTACGTTTATTTTTCTTATAATAGTTGAGCACTTTCTCAAGTTTATTATGAGACGCAATGAATCTACGTTAAAGTTTTATAAACTCACTAACAGGAGATTGAAAGTCGATATCTTTCTTAAACCTATCTTTATCTTTTGATAGACGAGTTGAACTTTTGCTAAGTTGGACAGTTCGACAAGTTAATAAAGCTAAAAGTAAACAACTATTGAGGATAAACTAAAATTAACAAAATTCATGGCTATTTAAAGTTATAATTGTGTTTTATTTCATCACGTTGCTCAACTGCAACTTGGCGGAGGCCAGTATTTTCAAGCCACTTAACGGCTTGACTTAACAACTGTCACATAATTTGATATTTATTTATTTTGTAGATACTGATGACTTATTTATCAGTAATTTATACTTTTCAATTACCTACAATGACTTTAATATTTGCACGCCATTATCGATAGCAGAATAATATGGAACATATTGACAAAATAACATCTGTACAAATACCTTATTCTGGCAAATAAATATTCATTCATATTCATTCATTCATTCATAAACATATACTTAGGTTTTTGTTTGTTAATAGGCCGTATATATAGCGTGTTCTATTTCTATTCATGACTAAATATATTTGCACTCTCATCAAATGACAGTAGAGTCCATTTCATTTCGAATCTCGGTTGAACTAACTTTGATTACTTTTTGATAATTAAATTTTTCTAATTTATTAAGGTTTGTCTTAATTTTGATGTTATCATAATACGATATAAATTAAAATGTCTAAAATTAGATTATTATCATTGTACACAATGTAGAAAAAAGATGTCACCCTGTTTTAAAACACGAAATTTACATGTAACAGGAGTTATATCCCTTTTCACCGGAGGGGTAGTTAAGATTCCAAACAAACAAAGGTAATGAAAAATAAACGAAGCAGCCGTTTTTATACGAGCCAATTAATAAACACAGGACAAAACCATACCTGCAAGTGATGTACTCGTAATCGTCTCGTGATGTATGAATAATGGTCTGGCTGTGGGTAATAGTGGGTTCTTGACTTCATTCTCGAGATTAAGTGGTAGGTGATTAGGCATAATAGAAGTGTGTATTACACTGACATAAAATATTTGTGGTGTATACTAGACAGTTTGAGTTTGCTCTGCTAGAGAAAACAGTTTAGAGCAGCTAAACGTATAGTGAGCTAAATAAATTTTTGTCTCCTTGGATTTGAGATAAATTAAAATTAAAACTTTATTTTTTCAAAAAGATTATCTTTAGATGATTGTTATTATTTTCTGGGAGATAATATTTACTACATAAGTTATTATGAAAATCACAGATGTAGCGAGATCATAACCTTGTGTTTACACCAGCGTGTCATAGTCACAGAGACAGACGTAAGTAATCATAATTATGTGTTTAATGCTACCTTTACGGGCAGAGCTTTAAAGATGGTTTCTTTCACTGAGTCGTTGAATTTAAACTTCATATTTTTCAGAAAAACTGACATCCAAAACTCTTATTGATCAGTTTTGGAATCACCATGAAAACAAACAGAAAATATTTTTTTCTATACTTTTGTAACGTTAAAAATATGAGCACGTGAAGGGATTTTATTTTGAAATCACAGACAGATACTTCAATTTCATTTATTGTATTGGGTTTAAAAGCTGCTTTTTCAAAACGGCTTAACGGCTTGACAGCGGGCAGAAAATTGTTACGAAATAACACTATCAAGCTACATGCAGGCGCAGATATTGGCAACAGTTTGTATTGAAATAAAAAATAATAACTTGTGAAGCATTGTTGTATTGTAGAGATTACGAACACACAAAACAACACTTTTTATTGCACCAAAAATACGTATTATAAATAAATAAATATTCCTGGACAAATTACACAGCTATATTTAGTCCCAAACTAAGCGAAGCTTGTATTATGGGTACTAAATAACTGTTAACAATACTTTATTAAATAATGCTTCATTAAATACATACACATAGTATCCAGATACATTACATCCGGTCCAATAGGTGCTATCCATTCGACTACTGGGCTCGTCAAACATTGTATACACAAGGAAGGTTGCATAAGGTGGTATTATTGCTCTACAGAACTAGCTGGTACGTGGCGACTTCGTCCATATCAAATTTCGTCAATTTTACTGAGTTTTACTATGCATATTTAACAGGCGAAATATAACTTCACTTCATGAAAATAAAGCCTATATGTTCCGCCTAGTTCAGCATAATCTATTCAGAAAACCGCAAGAAAATCTGTTCAGCAGATTTAGAGATTAGATTAATTTATTAAATTACTAACTGATCCCGCAAATGTTGTTTCGACGTTGAAATTACTGAAATATACTTCACGACCTATTCTCATACCTACCAAATATACTTAAAAAAACTTAATAAAAAAAATCTAAAGTAGGTATGCCAACTATTTTTTTAAGGTACCAGCCGTAGTATATAATATAAAAATCGGTCTAACCCACAGATAACAAATTCTGTTATCTATGTTCTAAACTTTACGGAGGAGTGCACAATTATTGTGATACGAGATTTTTATATATACTCGTAGATGTATAGAAGAGGAAAGTTGATTTAGTATGTTAAAGTACCGTTATTACGCACAATGTCACATACGCACAATGTGGATTGGCAGACGCCAGTGATCACAAGCCACGCAAAGGCCACTGGTGTTATCTAATGACAATAGTCGGGACCGATAACTTAACGTGCATTAGTAATCGTGTTGATGTCAGAGATTAAGGTCATTAGAGTTACTCCATATACCATGTTAGTTATGGGGGTGGCAATGTGCGACTGATAGCCTTTGCCCTGCTTGCAGAAACAGGCAAGACAAAAAGTGTCTATTGCATGGTTCACTCTGGCTCAGGGAGCAGAGAGCAATAGGAATTCGCACAGGGATCTGTTTCGCATCTGACTTATTTCCTTCTTTATCACAGATATAAAATAACACAGAAGATGAAGACTGGACTAATGAAAATATATCTATACTTTATATGAATAGTCTGGACTTTTTTCAGTTAACAAAATATTATACACAAAGTCATGTAGTGTATGCGAGCCAAGCCGAGGGGCGGAATGCGAGTATATTAACGTCTTTCCTTTACTGATGACCAAGATAAATTAATTACTTTTCTAAATTCATTTAATTAAATTTCATAACTTATTTACGTCAAAGTGAGTACGAAATGAGATTAAATTATTAATCTTGGTTAATTTTACATAACATTGCGATACCACGACGAACATTGGCACATTGAATCGTAGCTTGTTTGCCCTACTCAATTATTTATTTTGAAGTCTATATTAAAATTGTATAGAGAGATGATTTGTATTTTTGTTTGTAATGGTTATATATACTTAAAAGCTACTGAGCAGATTTTAAAAATTCTTTCGCTTACAGAAAGCTACACATTCAATCAGTAACATAGTCTATATTTTATTGCACCCCTGCGAAGCCGGGGTGAGTCGCTAGTATACCTAAATAAGAGTGAGAAAAACTGAAAAAATGACGGAATAATTTCTGTAATTGAGATTCGAATGAGATGGATGTGAGGCTTAACAAGAATGAATAACAGATAGTAGATATTAAAGTAAGTTTGGAAAATAGCACATGTGACAAAAAATATAGAATTCTCTTAATAAATGATAGAAACAGAAGAAAGGAAATTGCCTTTCGTAGTAATTGGCATTTAATGCGGAAGGATGAAAGGCGTGGATGCATATACTGATGGAGAAGGAAGACCAAATAAATATGGATTGAAAGATAACATGGGTGAGAAATTTGTACCTAACCGTAAAGATGACGGCCGTCAGAGAGTAATACAAAAAAAGATATGCTGTGGAAACCCCAAATAATAGGAAAAGGACAGGTGAAAATGATACGGTGGCGTATGGCACCTGATGGACAATAATTATCATCGTCCATAGATAATAATGCTAAAGGTTCACAGATTCGATGCCAGTTTTTTTTACTAGACTCCTTTCTTGAAGCATCTCCTATGTGATACTGTCCGCTAAAAGCCCTTAAAACTATTGAGAGCTGTTTATGTTTAATTATCGTAGGCGGTAGGAATGTTTTAAAGAGCCTACTGGAGACCACCAATCGTCAAGCAATTATACATCGAGTGGTACAATAGTGCAATTAAACGGCTAGTGTTAAATTGAACAGCTCGTCCTCAAATTTCCGATGATAAAATTTGTTTAACATACGAGTACAACATCACTCCGTGTAGACAGAGAGTGCAGCCGATTAGAAACCACTGGGTCACCGATAGCTCGATCTAATCTGCGATGTATATGGTGAAAATTGTGCAGGCAAATATTGGCGGGCCAGCCCAGACTTGTATAGATTTATACAAAGCGAAAGTAACGTTTTTTATTTATTTTTGTGTGTTTTCCTAGCTAGGTTTATCTTTGAAATCACTGAACCGAATTCGTTGAGATTTGTTGGAATAGCTTTGAGCAATTTCATGCCGCAAACATATGATTTCTATGTTCTACAAAAAAATACCCAAGCGTCTGTTAGCTGGGCGAAGCTGGGGCGAAAACCACTATTTTGTATATTTTGGTATCCCGATTACTCCCGAACAACTCCAATTTTTTTTCAGTATGCCATCATTACCATCAACTTGTATCTACTCTCTAATGGATATAGGCAATGCTTCCCCAATGCTTTCCACCAAATTCGATTCTCCGCCTGCCGCATCCAGCCACTTCAAGCCACTTTCTTAAGATCATCATACCACCTAGAAGGATGGCATCCAACGCTTCGTTTTCCCACCCGCGGCCTCCTTTCTTATACCTTCCTTCCTAGTAAGTGATGTCCGATGGGAGAGGATCCCAACCTGAGACTTTACTTTACTCGACAATTTCTTCGTACCCTTCGATCCCTCAAAGAAACCCCGAGCATAGCCCTCTCTATCGCTCGCTGCGCGACCTTTAGCCTGTAGAGCAATCCGATAGTCAGTGTCCCAGTCTCTGCACCATAGGTTATATGTACCATATATCATACCATAAGTGCAAGGACACACTGGCTGAAGACTTTAGTCATCAAGTATTGGGGTATCTGTGCGGCGAAGATATGCCTAAGGTTTCCAAAAGCTGCCCAGCCCAACCGAATGCGTCGATCTCTTTGTTGAAATAAACCCGGTCAAGCTACATAAGATAAGCCAAGTATGTCCGAGGTAGACATAGTCTTTAACTACTCCAAAAGCTGTATTCTCTATGATAACCGGGGATAGGACTAGGGATGACAAAATTGTTTACGTGCCTTTCATCATAATCAGGTCATTTTAGTCTCCACTATATGAGCACGACCCTCTCTCGTCCGTCCTAGACGGAAGGAGGATTTGGCCTAAACTCCCCACGCTGGCCAAACGGGTTGGGGAGGCCTGATAGATATTTGATAATGTATTTCCCTTAGTCGCCTTGTACGACATCCACGGGAAGAAACGGAGTGATTCTATTCTAGTCTGCCGGAAACCACACGGCCGACCTTACGTGCCTTTCGTCTTGTCGAAATTCATCTCCAGCTCCAAGGATCGAGATGCAGCATTGAGATTGGTCAACATACGACGAATACAGCGTGGCGTACGTCAGATCATTTGACGTAGTCATACAGAACGACAAATTTTACTTAGTAGTTTTCTGTAAAATCTGCCGCAATGTATGTATATGGTTCACAGTACTGTACTTTATACGCCTTTACGAAACTCAGCCTGTGTTCCGGTGGTTGGTAGTCATCAAGTCTTAAAGCGGGACGATTAGTGATAACCCTGAGTATATTCGTAAGAATATCTTATAAAAAGAACTTATCAAAATTAATCAAAAAGATCATTTGAAGGAAATTTACTAGGACTTGCGCATTGTGGTTCCTCGACCCTAACAAAATCCTTCAAACGATCGATTCATTGCATTCAAATGCTCGTACCATGGCGTTCTAGTCCCCGACGACAACCGTGAAGTGGGTTTTGGAAGTATTACGTATGTCGTTTGTATATCTTCATACATGGCCTCGACCTCTTCGTCCTGGGGTGTCGTCGTCGTTGAAGCATAACTACTTTCAAAGAGTATCTCTCCATCAGTTTTAGTACAAGATATGCTACCATCGACGACACTCTGGATATCTCCACTACGTTGCTGAAGAGTTATGAACGAGGAATCCGACACCGCCCAGGGAGTGCTGATCTCCTTCACGGTAGTAGAAGAGGTTGAAAGATTCGAGTATCACGGTATGCTCTCCTTCTCGTCGGATTTCCGACAGACCCTGGCATTTGACTGACCTCATTTCTACATCCAACTCTTTCACATCGTCGTCACGCCTCAGTGTCCGGGTGTTGTACATGCCAATAGTCAATTGTTGGTGGTGGTCTGCGAACCGGAAATTGTTAGCAACCCCGCCCTGCCGGAAGCAATACCGCCACCTTTGGCCCGGGATAACAGGGCGGCAGGTACTGGGGGTCCTATACTTTGGCTTTTAAACATTGGAGAGTAATGCCCTTAAGTCGCCACGCCAGGGAGACGGATTGGCGACGGTCGCCAGAGCCTCATTCGCTGATCGGCAGGATGTGCCATATGCTTCTGCGGTTGACTTTGGCTCCGGAAATGGTAGTGAGCTACGTGCGTCCTTACACTTTAGGTATGTATGAAACTTCAATACGTAAAGGCAACGGAGTCAGTTCAGTAGTTGTTGAGGCATTCGCGAATATCGCAAACAACTTACTTGATTTTAATTAAACTTAGTAGATGCATGTAGAGTTGGTCCCGTATATACAATTCACATAAACATAGAACCAAATATATTATTAAAATTATTTTGTATAGACTTTGTGTAACCGGATTATTGATTTTTGAGATATAGAGATTATTTTGCAGAGAGCGAAGTCTTAATTAGCGGTGAACGCCTAGTTTTATACCCGACAAAAAGAAGTGTTATGATTATAACAATCATGTGTAAAAAGTATGTTTGTATTGTCATTTTTTTGTCCTACACATATTACACAGCGCAAAGATTGTACGGTAAGATAACTGGCAGAATACTAAATACATACAGATAATATATAGAAAACATTCAGACCAAGACAATCACACATGATCATGCACAGAAATATTTGTCATGTACGAGGATCGAACCCGCGACCTCGGACAAAGTGGACATTGCTAGCCATCGACCACCAGGCTCGTCATCGTTTCTCCGTAGCGCCTAAACTATTGAGCCGATGTTGATGAATACTCGATTCGTTAATATGGCCCGGGTAACATCGGCTTTATTTTAAATGACTTCAACAATAATAAGAGTAGATTTTTACCTTTTAATTTTCTATTATTAGCTTTTAGTTCTTTTTCCGTAGTAGAGCTACAGCTTTTAAAACTTTTTTTTGTGTCATACCACGCCGGTGACAAACTAACACACAGTCAGTCTGATGTGAAGAGTTTATATTTACGTGTTGCACCCCGTCTGTTAATCTTCATCTTCCCATGTCTGGTGACTTCACTAAGTCGTAAGAACATAACAATTCTCAATTGTATTGTTATAGTAGCTGCGGTCGTGTGTGAGGTGAAGGTACATCCCCAGTCAAACTCAACATGACCTACCTCTCTTTCACAGGACATTCGTTATACAGCCGGGAATATAGATAATACCTACATTACAAAAACTTTACAGACAGTTGCAAACAGCTTCGTTCAGATTTTTCCTCCAATTGTTCGGCGCATGCTGTATTCCCTAATCGCGCGATTTTTCAATTTTCCGCTCGCTTGAACAATATTTTACCTAACATAATTATTACACCAGCTTTATTCTGCTCCTTACTTTCCCTCTTTCTAGATTGAGTTGTCTTTCTCAATATGCTACATACTATTTTTATACGTTTGGTGTACTTTACTTGTGGTAGTTTCATTATTAATTTACTGTAATTAAATATTGCAAATAAAATTTGACCCAATTCTTACACTCATTTGGTTCTCGTGCACGATAATTTAAATGTTGCGATTTATAATTCTTACGTTAACACTTGCATTAACTCCCATTATATAAATGATAGTAAGTATACTTTTTAGTTATTTTAAACCTTAATATTTTTTAAGCTATTGCATAGCTTCTATCGCGGGCCTTGAGCGCGGGGACCGAATCCAGAAATTCCGTAACGAAAAAACCTCACTCTCCCCACTCCGACGGGCAAGGAGGTGTGGCTTGAAGGCCGTGCATCGTCTAACGTCGTTTCAGTTCGGCAGTCTTCGACACGGCGTTGTGTGCGTGCGATTAGACGTATTGTACGACTCTACGAAACTCGTTTTATTTATTTAATAATAGAAAAATTTGTTTTCTTATCGGTATTATATTTCTTACCACGCTCAAAAAGTGTAACTTGAATTAATATCAAAGAAAAAGCAATACTGCATGAATAAAATAAATAAATAAAATTATAATTGCATAAGTTGATACAAAATGCTATGCAATAGCTTTACCGCGGCAGTCCCCGAGTGCCACACGTCTTTTTTTTTCAATTTTTCTTGTATTATAGCAGCCGCAAATGATTTCGACTAATAAAACTATGCTACTAGGAAAACCTCATCAAATTTCTTTAAGTAATTTTGCGTGATGTGCGGCCATTCATATCGCGTTATTATATAATATACATTATATGAGTATATGGTGAATGTGTCCTGTCTGCTAATGCTTTGGTATCCTAAGTAAGTTGGAGACATTCTCTTGAACTTTGTTATCTATTGTACAGTGTTTTCTTTGTATTACATTAATGGAAAAAATGTATTTAAGTATTCAATCACCCGACATTGTGGAGTTACAAGCCAGCACTGCCAATTACATTCTACGATCGAAGAACACTGCCTATAGATTCGGTTTGTAGTTACGGTCACAGTGATGTAGACTTCTCGGACACGCTAGAACCTCGTTACTGTATCTTAGCCTAATGAGTACGCTTCGAGAGGGCATTCGGTGGGAGTTGTGAAGAGTGTATCACGTGCACACTATAACCACAGAATCTTGTATCTGTGCCTGTTAAGTTACAGCTATAGCTCGCTGGTGAGTACCCGGCTTCATAGATTTCTTTCAGAGGATAGGCAATGATGAAAGATCGACAGGAATGTGTGTAATGGCACTGTATAAGTAATAGTACCACGTAGTAATAGTCTCTATTGTATGCATTTATTATTAAGTATTTGCATTAAGCTATTATAAATTTTAAGATAGTTATTATAAACATCACTATTTTACTGACAGGTATTTCTTTTATAAATGAATAAATTTTGTCATATTGATAAACCAGTCAACACTAACCAAAACCAGAGTAAATATTTATTACAATATCTATGAAAAACAAAATGTGATCTTTTTTGCTTTTTCGAAATATTAAGATATTAAAATGGAAATACGAGAATCCCTTTGGTGTTATGCCGGTTGGGGTCTAAATAATGAAGTGAGTTATAAGTGCACGAACGCACTACATCATCAGCACACCGTGTGTACGCACCTGCTCTTTACTTTTAGTGTTCCCCTGACTATAAGAAGGCACGCTTCGAAACACTAAACTTCATTCGTACATGAAAATTATCATTGTGCGGTCTCCCTTTACAGGTACACATATCTATAAATGAAATCCGAGAGTTTCTTTATGTTATTTACGTTTAAACTTTGTTCTACGATGAGATAGTTCCAGAGTATGTTACGGAAAGAAGATATTTGATCGAGAACCAGTTTGCTTGACATAGTTCTCAGTATCAGCATCTTTCGATAGCAGACGGAGGAGGAACGGAAGTTCTAGAGTAAAGTTCGATGGGCGATATGGGGCGATGAAGCCCTAGGAATCTTGAGGGGGGGGGGGACCCCAAGCCTTCTGCTTTCTAGGACTTCTGTAGATCAACCGATGACATCTAAAAAATTACTGAATGCGGCTGGATGTGGAAAGCTGATCGCAAATAGTGGAAAGCATCAGGCAAGGCTTGTGATTGCACTGGGTAGATACAGGCGGAAAATGAGGATGATTTTAATAATTATAATAATATTTGCATGGTTATAATTATAACATTTCATTAAATTCGTCCCATCTGTGACAGTACCATAAGGTTCCTTCAACAACGGCGAGAAAATTAATAAATAAATATTTCTGGACAATTTACACAGCGCCATCTAGTCCCAAATTAAGCGCAAAGCTTGTGTTATGGGTACTAGACAACTTATAAATGTACTTAAATACATTTTTTTTTGTAAATACATACTTATAATACATAGAAAACACCCAGGCCAAGACAAACAGACATGTTCATGCACACAAATGTTTGTCTTGTGCGGGAATCGAACCAGCGACCTCGGAGTCAAAGTGGCCATTGCTAACCATTCGACCACCGAGCTCGTCATATAGGGAGGATAATATCAAAAACTTGATAGAATTTTGTGGTTTATTTGCTTTGGTTAATAATTTCTTGTTATTTTTTATTCCTCGTTTATATAGTAGATTATACATTTCCCATAATGGTTCAATGTAATAAGTCTATATGTGTATCGATTAAGAGTTCTTCTTTTCCGTTTAAGTATAGCCTTGGTAGTTTCCACGACGTAACCCCATAATAAACTTTCTTTGAAAATTCCTCTCTGTAGATCCCAACGATGTTATTGAGATATGGACATAAGAAATTTTATCCAAGCTGGTTCTTTCAGGGCGGTAAATGAGCTGCCTCACGGCCACTACCTTTTCACCTTTCACCGCTACGCTAAATATGTACAAAATTCGCAACTCACTTGCTAAGTTAACCAACAAAATGGTATAAATAAATTGTGTAAATATTTTTCAAATGAAAATATTCTTTTAACCGCCTAGTTGCTAGTTTTATACCACTAAGGTAGCAAACAAGCATACCTGCCTTATTGAAAGCAATCACCGCAAACTATGGACTCGTGCATATTCTGTGACCAGGGGTGTCAATCGCTGAAAACTTTATGCCGTATAAGCTGATCCAGCAAACTTCGTACCGCCATATTTTTCGTGAATATTTTCCAAATTCTTGTTTCGTCTGAAGTTATACTCTTTTCAGAATAACTAAATGTTAGACCGTCAATGCTTTGTCAATGCTTCGTCAATATAAGGAGGATCTTTCACTGTTTTCAGTCCCATACACTTTTTATATTTTGGGGTTTAAAGAAATCATTTCCATTTTTTCTTAAATTTATTTTATACAAACCTTGTCCTGATAATAACGAATATAAAAAAAACGGACAAGTGCGAGTTGGACTCGCCCACCGAGGGTTCCGTACGAAGGATCATTATAAAATAGTTCAGGAATCCAACCCCCTATTTTTTTTTTTGATATTTAATCTATATATATAAAATTCAAAGTCCTGACTGACTGACTGATATATCAACGCACAGCCCAAACCGCTGGGTCTAGAGATTCAAAATTTGGCACGTAGATTCCTTATGACGTCTACGGGTACACTAAGAAATGATTTTTCAAAATTCATCTCCTAAGGGGGTGAAACAGAGGTCCAAAAATTCTATGGAGAAACGAGATTAGTTAACTATTTTATCCTAAACCTTACACGACTACTTCTATAGATAAATGAGTAAACACGTATTTTATGGTTTTTTCAAAATTCAAGCCCAGAGGGGGTAAAATAGGGCCAAAAAGTCTGAAAATCTTCATGGGTATTGTTTTTATGGTGTATCAGGTCGCTGATTACGAAAAGAATAACGATTTTGAAATTCAATGTGGCTAACGTGACCATCATACTCTATTGGGGTGCGATGGGATTGAAATGACTAAAATGGGGTGAAAAGGTCTGAAAATCGTCATGGGTATTGTTTTAATAGTTTACCGGGTCGCTGATTGCGAAAACAACAACTATTTTGTAATCCAACATAGCCGACGTGACATAAAATCACCCCTGTGGGGGTGCGATGGGGTTGAAATGTCATAATATCAACATGGGTGATGATTCTATGGTTTTCTGGGACGTCAATTACGAAAATGGCATCGATTTGAAAATATAACATAGTGGATATGAAATTACTTAAAAGGATTTTTCAAATTTTACACCTAAGAAGGTGAAACGGAGGTCCAAAATTGTATGGGGAAACGAGATTACTTGGACTATTTTCTAAACTTTACACGAGTACTTCTATAGATAAATGAGTAAACACGTGTTTGCCCCGAATTTCACGCGAGCGAAGCCGTGGGCGAAAGCTAGTTACAAATTTTTTTTTTTTTTTTATACTACGTCGGGTGGCAGACAAGCATACGGCCCGCCTGATGTGAAGCGGTTACCGTAGCCATATTAACGCCTGCAACATAAAATATTGCTCGCGCGCCGCCACCTTCGCTGCCAACGCAGCATCTCCTTCCTTTCTTTCTGGTGACCTCACTCACTCGCAGGAACACAACAACCCTCAAGGGAATTGTTATTAGGCTGCGGTATTCTGTGAGGTGGAGGTACATTCCCCAGTCGGGTAGCTTACAATTACGTTCCCTACCTCTCTTTTCGCCAGAGCTTCGTTTGTCAGTCAGTAGGGTGCACCACGTGCAAGTGAAATTGGCTTTGGTTCAAAGATCTTGATGAACCACTTACACCCCAAAATATACAAATATTACAAAATAGTTTTGAGATTTATTCTTGTAATTGTCTATAACGATGTTACTTGCCAAATTTCATAGTTCTAGGTCAATGGGAAATACTTATTGAGTTTTGATTCCCTTGAGAATGTGTCGAAATATGAATTTTTTGCTGAATAAAGGGGCCGTATCTTTTTTTTACGTAAACTTAGCAGTTTGATTTTTTTACAAGTTCATGGGACCGTAGACTTGAGTGTACAGTTCAAATTTCTGCTTGATACCTCATACCCATTCTCGACATAGAGGGTCTTGATAGACAGATAGATAGACAGACGGACAGCAAAGTGATCTTATAAGGGTTCCGTTTTTCCTTTTGAGGTACGGAACTTTAAAAAGTATTCAATTTAGTGCAGACGTTCTGAAGTTATTTACCCGTACTTTCGGCGATTAATTTTTATTTATGTATATTATAAAAGACTCACATAACCTTTAATAACTTAACTAAAACCGAATTAGCTTGAATGATTATTTTATTGGCTTACTCCTATATATTAGTCTATAGGTCTGCTTCCTTGTAGTCTAAGACTAGAGAAAACTCGATCTAATCTGACCATGAGCTTTATACAAAATTGCGAACAATCTTATACAAATACTGAACAAACCGTTAGAGATTGTTACCGCAAATGCACTCTGTTACTGTAGAGTGACCGTCTTTGATTACAAATATATTATTGTATTTGCACTCAATGGCAAGTAATATTCAAACTATGGTATACAGCCTACAAAGGTTTATGATTCATCGGAAGATAATGTGTGTAAACATGTGGACAAGTTAACAATACACGTAATCTACCGGCCGAACTCCAGCGGGGTATCATCGTGATTTAGAATCCGTTGCTACAGTGAATGCGAGCCAATAAATTAGATCTCAATCATCCCATATGTATTCCTACTACGTGTTGAATGAATAGACGTACGAGTACAAATTGTATAATAGGATGGAAACGAAGGCTACGTACGTAGTAAGGACAGATTACTTTTTTCGAAGGACTTTCAAGGATTTTTCGAAGGATTCAACCTTTCGGATTTCCTGGAAAGAGGAATTTTGAGAAGGAGAGAAGAAGAAATATATCATGTAATTGATAACTTGATATTATGATAACTACTCTTTTTGGGGTGGGGAAAAACACAGCGTTATTAAAAAATACTGAAAGTTCAAGTAATAATTACATGCTTTAGTCAGTTAAGAGTCTGTATCTCAAATTGCACCGATTTTGTAAAACAAATAAATTACATCTACGTATCCATACTTCCATATCCATACTTCCATATCCATACTTCCATACTTCCATATCCATACTTCCATATTAATATTATAAATGTGAAAGTGTGTTTGTTTGTTTGTTTGTCCTTCTTTCACGTCGAAAGTAACGAACGGATTGACGATTTTTTTTGGAGATAGTTTACGGTATGGAGAGTGACCTAAGCTACTTTTTATCCCGGAAAAACATCTTATCTCCATGGGATAAAAAATAAACTTTGTAATCATTTGTCCTTCTATCACGTCGAAAGGAACCTAAGTACCGACATGATTTTTTTAACGGGGATAGTTTACCGTCTGCACAGTGACATAAGCTACTTTTTATCTCGGAAAAACATCTTATTTCCATGGGATAAAAAATAAACTTTGTAATCATTTGTCCTTCTATCACGTCGAAAGGAACCTAAGTACCGACATGATTTTTTTAACGGGGATAGTTTACGGTCTGGACAGTGACATAAGCTATTTTTTATTATCCCGGAAAAACATCTTATTTCCATGGGATAAAAAATAAACTTTGTAATCATTTGTCCTTCTATCACGTCGAAAGGAACCTAAGTACCGACATGATTTTTTTACCGGGGATAGTTTACGGTCTGGACATAAGTTACTTTTTATCCTGGAAAAACATCTTATTTCCATGGGATAAAAAATAAACTTTGTAATCATTTGTCCTTCTATCACGTCGAAAGGAACCTAAGTACAGACATGATTTTTTTAACGGGGATAGTTTACGGTCTGGACAGTGACATAAGCTATTTTTTATCCCGGAAAAACATCTTATTTCCATGGGATAAAAAATAAACTTTGTAATCATTTGTCCTTCTATCACGTCGAAAGGAACCTAAGTACCGACATGATTTCTATCTATATATATGTTTTGTGTTGTTTTTCGATCCTTCAGCGTCAGAGATTCGCGGGTTCGATCCCCGCAGAGGGCAAACATCTATGTGGTGCTAATTTTATAAGTGTTACTGTGGTGTTACATTAAATTAATTCATCCGCAGACGATGATGATAAAAATTTGTACATAATGGTACTACGTTTTATCCCACGAAGTAAAAAAATGCAACAAGAAAAAATATACACAAATGAATGGCAGCGCCCCTGGACCACGCGGGCGAAGCCGCGGGTAAGAGCTAGTAATCTATATAGGATAGAATCAATAAGCGATCTCATTCGATTATTTCTAAATTGTGCAAGATATTGAAAAACTGATTACTGATCCGGAAAGCGCTTCACTGGATCTATCAAACGATCTCAATAAGTATATTAAAAAACTCCATATATCTGCAAATTTAAACAATTCGTAGTAAATGTGGGATGCTACATTAAATTATATTAGCATGTATAAGTGGAGCTTGATTGTGTCGTTGCGCGAGTTACTCTAATTGAACACGCAAGTTGAGCAAAGTCGTGCGAAGCCTGTCCATGGACGTATTTGTTTTATCTTTATCTTAAGCTCCTCCGTGCTTCGGAGGGCACGTTAAGCCGTTGGTTCTAGCTGTTGTCATTAGACAAGTCAAGACAAGAGTTTATAGCTGGGTATCCCGAAATCCGAGGTGAACTCACTATAATGACTGGACTAGTGTGTATCAGATCAATAACGAAAATCAGTGCGTCAATTTCGAGTGTATACGGAGTTAATATACTGATTTGTATGACTACTGTACCGCTACCGACAGAACCATAGACCAAGTATACATGGTTATGTTCATACCATGTACGCGTCGCGAGCGTGTCAACAGTAAGGGTCCGTTCACACAGACCGGCTCGGAGAGGAGAGCAGATTTCTGGTGGCGTTTAAAACAGAGCTTTAGGTCATTGGCATAAGGTTTATTTTTTAAATTCACTACTTTTGTTATATGAGAATGGTCGAGAGCCGATGTGGATTTTTAAAGTATACCTTATGCCAATGACAAAACTATATTTTAAACGCTACCCAAAATCTGCTCTCCTCTCCGAGCCGGTTTGTTTGAACGGACCCTAAGCGTCCGAACGGATAACTTAATATGGATTTCTATCAGTCGCATACGTAATAAATCTAAATTGATTTAATAAGCTTTAATCTGCTTTATGTATTATGACTCGAGTATACA
The DNA here is from genome assembly GCA_937001555.2 of Hypsopygia costalis. Lineage (NCBI taxonomy): Eukaryota > Metazoa > Arthropoda > Insecta > Lepidoptera > Pyralidae > Hypsopygia > Hypsopygia costalis. The sequence goes on from OW443326.2 coordinate 20,611,496, forward strand.
ATCAAATTCAACCAATTACAAAACGAAGTTAGTTGTAATATACACATATAGCTTACTTGTCATTATGTAAGTTTGGCACGCTTGGTACTATATAAATTTAATTGCATGCTATTTCCATTTGATTTCATTTCCTTGGTTAGAACTAATAAAATGGACGAAACAGTTCGGAGCTTGTTTCTATGGTTGGAAGCCACACAATACTATTTGCTTTGTGACTATGAAAAGTTAGAATATTCACGTTATTTTTAAATATTATAAGCACGTTGTTATATACACATATTCGATCATTAGTTCTAGTATTAAACATCGAAGGTCAATACAAAAGGAAACCGCAAAAAAAGCAGTTAACGTTTTCAAATTGATCGCTTCTGATCCTAAAACGTTTTTACTTATATATGCGTGCTACAGGTAGAATATGCGTTCTTCTTTGCTACAATGGATGCAGATCTCAGTTGTGTCAAAAAGACAGCAAGGTAATTGCCCTGCATTCATTCAGTCCCACGCCATTTATCCTCATGGCAAGACATTAGCGCTAATCAAAAGCAATTATTAAAAGATTGTAGACGTCATTTTCGTCGCGAGTTCGTTGGCGTTCTTTTATTTTCTTTGCGTACTGCATATAATGAAGGTGTTGAGTAAGCGCTTTGTAGCCTATTTTTACTGCCGTCGTAGCGTCGTAGTAAGATTACTTATACTGTGCTGCCGTGATGTTCGCCTATGGCTCATCTATATGCAATAAAATGTCATACTTCTGATCTGGAATTTTTAAACTGATCTGAGTCGAATGGCTAGCAATGGCTACTTTGACTCCGAGGTCGCGGGTTCGATCCCCGCACAAGACAAACTTTTGTGTGCATGAACATATCTGATTGTCTTGGTTTGGGTGTTTTCTATGTATATTACAAAAAAAATAAGTATGTATTTACAAAAAAAAATGTATCTAAGTACATTTATCAGTTATTTAGTACCCACAGTACAAGTTTTGCGCTTAATTTGGGCCTAGATGGTGCTATGTAAATTGTACAGAAATATTTATTTATTTATTTTATTTTTTATTATAGGTATGTACGTAATATTGTTAATTATAATGTCGTAGCGCAGAGGAGAAATGAGGTAAAATAATTCTTGTTATAATATATAATTGTTATATATATATATAATTGTATTACTAAAATCAATTGTATTTGTCTCATAAATTTACTTCAAAATGTATTTAGTTGTACCAAAGTATAAGTAATAGTACTACGTAAAATACATTTTACGTAAATTTTTATTTCTTCATACCTGTGTTTTGACTTCTGATTTATGCCTTTGCGGATTTATTTTTAAGGTGTAAATTTATTGAATAAACTCTTTATCTACACTTGTGTCAATATATTGGAATTATTAATTTAGAAATTAATAATTCCAATATATTGACAAATTAATTAATTAATCCAATCTATTGAAAAAAATATATTTATAAACACGATAAATAACAATAAAGATTTAATGAGAGATTTATTTAATAAGAGTAATCGCTTCTGGTTTATACTAAGCCGTAATAAGTTCTGAAACAAATTCAGGACAGAAATCTTCTTAGAAATTTGTTCAAGTTCAACAAAATTTAAGTCAAAATCACATCAAAATAAGAGACTTACATTTAATAATGTTTGGTAACATTAATAAGATAAATTATCACTGGACTGGAAATTGCTGTGAAATTATCTTAATTTTCCGAATTTTGTCACTAGATGCTTCCAAAAATATCAAATATTTGTAGACCATTATGAGTGAGGCGTATATATCGAAACAGTTTAAAATAACTTGGAACTGTTGTCAATAAGTCATAGAACCTGTTCCAGTTCCACAACAGCCCGATACCTGAACCAACCTAACGCGGGTGGAACATGCTTTTCTATATACCTTTATTGGAAAGAGATAGCAGCTGTTCCACCTGTTCTCTGCTTGCTTATTGTGTACATTCGTACACAAATTTTATTGACTCACTTTTTGACAGCAAGAAAATCTATTGTATTTTTTTTTGATCGTATTAGCCATATAGAAGTAGTTACATTAAACATACACAATGTTTCATATATTATTACAGTTACAGAAACCATTTCTCATCACTGTGCCTACAGAACGGTTATTTTTATTAATACTATGTTGCAACACAACAGGTTGTTATTTTGGAACACGTTTCTGAAACTGTTTTTTCACTGGAACTGGAACAGACACAACAGGTTTCTTATTTTACCTATTATAGCCCACCCCTTGGATTCTTATGTGAAATATCACCCGCCCGGCACTACTCCCACTACCATTGGAGTTATTATATTTGTTGCTAATACCCTAAGATGTTTTGACGTGACAACGTCTTATAATTCGATGGATTCGGCTGCACGCACCAAAAAACACGACGCATGCGGCGTTACCTCGCTCTGAGGCGTTCCATTAAAATTTTCTTTTGAAAAATGCAAACATTCTTTCAGCATTTTCTTATGACGTTGTCACGTTCAAATATCGTCAGTAAACCGACTTTACACCGACTTTGGCTTTTTGTATGTCTAGACGGTGTATAAATTATACTGGTACACTAATTATATTATTGTAGAGATATAGTTTGAGTAAGCACTTTGTCGCTACTTTATTTTTATACTACGTCGGGTGGCAGACAAGCATACGGCCCGCCAGATGTGAAGCGGTTACCGTAGCCATATTGACGCTCGCAACATAAAATACCCCTCGCTCGCCACCACCCCTACTGCCAACTTTCTGTATATAAAATGTCATAGCTATTAAATACCACTGTTTTCATGATTGGTACACAATTCATGATGTGTAAGGTAATAAATAATAATAAATAAATATTGCCACACAAATTACACAGCGCCATCTAGCCCCAAAGTAAGCGAAGCTTGTGTTATGGGTACTAGACAACTGATAAACATACGTAAATACACTTTTTTTTTGTAAATACATACTTATGATACATAGAAAACACCCAGACCAAGACAAACAGACATGTTCATGCACACAAATGTTTGTCCCGTGTAGGAATCGAACCCACGAGCGTTGGTGTCGAAGCCGCGTCATTGACCGCTACGCCACCGAGCTCGTCTAATAAAATAATGCGATGTGTAAGACACGCTCTAGAATCGCTAGATATATAACAGCGTATAGTTCGTCGTGCCAAATTAGTACGTACTTGTGGGAGTTCAAGGCAATTACTATGCGTTTATACATTAGAAACGAAGAAAACGCATTAACACGCAAGTAAAAGTTAGATTAGTTTTCTTGGTTATAAAAAAAACTTTGTGTTGAAACACTTGATGCTTCCTGGTCATTAGAATGCAATGTAATTTTAGATGGCTTATTAATCATTTTGTTTAATAAAAAAAAAGAGAATTAGTTATATAAATTAGTTATTTATATATAGTTATTACGAAAAATAATAAAATAAATTAAGTTACTTTTCAAAAAATTCAAATGTCCAAGAAAAATAAATGTCCAAAAATGTCATAAACGGCCATTTTTTTCGTGTTTTTGTTTAAAAGGGTGGTAGGAAAAGGAAAGTAAAAAAAATATACTACACTTGTGTAATGTCTACTTTCTACCATAACAATAGCAATCCATACAAGCCTCCAAATCAGAAAAGTGAAAATATATGGAATTTCTATACCGCACTGATTTTTACTTTTTATCTTAATAAACGCAACGAAAGACGTCGAAACGAAATAATTGTGCTTCGGAGGGCACTTTAGCCGCCGCCAAATCAGTGGCCTTCAGGCGGCTTGAAAACACTGGCGGAGGCCAACCCGCAGTTGAGCAGCGTGGTGGAGTATGTTCTAACCCCCCCCCCCCGATTGAGGGGGGGGGGGGCGATCCCAACAGAGGGATGATTATACATACACTCGAACATCATAACTCGCTCCTTCGTCAGTCGGGTAAAAAATTTGCAGTCAAAGTTTTAACATTCAGTAAAGGAGTATAAAATGAGAAACTTCATTACCTACCGAATAATCTTCTTGAGAAACTGTGAATGGGTTATTTAATTGCATATTCATACCGGAGGATCATAGCGAACTCGTTTTCATTCCGCCCATTGTGCAGATTCCGTCAATTAATATTAAGTGTATACAGATCCTAAATAGAGTATCTATTATTTACCCTATTTACTAACGTTCAAAAGAAGAGGGTTCTTATTTCGTGTGATTTCGTTTGTTGTTGATGAAAATCTGTTAAAATTTTGATAATAAGTTAATTTACCAAATATAAAAAAGTCATCGATCGTGAAGTCGTTGGTTATTTACGTTTTTGCATTTTTGATTCGACTACATTAAAGTGAGGTTATTAATTTCATTTAAGGTATTAAATCTATATATGTACGAGTATATTTATATATATAAATGAACCTCTATTTCCATTGGTCACGGCATCACGTGTAAACGGCTAAAACGATTTCGTTATTTTACGTTGTATTTGTTATTGTTAGGAGAAGGTTCTTCTGAAAGAAAAAAAAGGAAAGTTGCGCGGAAAATTAGAAAATTTAAGAAAACTGAACGACCATATTTCCATACCATATTATAACTTTTCTAATGTAACTTTATGTCATTTGACAGAACAATTCGAACTCAATATGCATTGTTAAGAAGACAGGACAACGTCTGTTGGGCCAGCTAGTGTAATATAATAACGACATGTCATTTTGCAAATATTACTCTAATCATTTTATGAAATTATATTGATTACTCGAATAATAATCTGAATATTTGGTCATGCGTAAATGAAGCCATGGCGCACACAAAGGTTAATCAAAAGGCCCTTAAATTTGGTATTGTGATTTGCCAACATTGAAATATCGACCATGAGGGATTAAGTTTTGAGCTAATACCATGGCTAATAGAACAAGCTTCATATAGCGAGCTCGATGCGCGTGACAATCTAATCGATCTGGAATCACGCAAGTTAATCAACGTCAACCGTAGCTAGTTTAAAAATGAGTTTATTTATCACAAGCTCTAGAGGCTTCGGTGGGCATATAAACTCGTCGATCCAGGCTGTTGTCATTAAGTGACGGTCTTCAAACTAAGTCAAGCCTCGTTGGGTAGTTTAAAAGTTACTAGCCTGCTCCAACTAGCAGTTCAACAGCGTAGTGGAGAATGCTATAAACCCCTTCAATTGAAGGGAGACCCATATCCCGAGCAGTGGAATGAACATACTAGTAGTTTTCCGCAATTTACTTTGCAACAACTACATGTTTTCATTATACAAAATTAATGAAACAAGGAATCACGCAGATACAAAATATATCTGAGAGCTTAATAAACAATCGTATAATACAGTTTTTTTTTTGCTATATTTATGCTACGTCAATATGATGGACCGACGACCTCAAGAAAGCGCCTAGATGCGGAAAGCAGCATACAGTGGAAAGCATGGGGGAAGGCCTATACCCAGCAGCCGCTAGATCAAATTCAATCAAATTCATAATATCGTTTATTTTCGCTCTCTATAAAACAGTTTTACAACAAGTGCATAAAGTGGCTAGATACAGACAGATAATGATGATGATAGTCAATATGCAGCGCAGCCAATAATGCAATAATGCAGTGCGTACATGTACAGGACAGTACGCATTGGTAGTATTTCATTTACAAACTTTTTTTTCACAGTCTGTCGCTCACATCGCTGGTTAACACGCTTTCATACGTTATTCGCATCGACAGAGATCACCCGCGTCCGCTTTTTATTACCCGACTGCCGAAAAAGGGAGAATGTTTTTCGAGCCTATGTATGTACTCGTATGCATATTTCTTTGGCATGCACAGACATTCAATTTCAGTTGGCATGCTCTACAGCCTCAACAATTTGACGGATATCGACATGAGATGTCATTAGATTTGTCAGCTGTGGGAATGTCCTATGGTGTATTATATCAACATGGCGTGTGCGTCAAGAAGTTTGGAGGATGAAGGATGTTACATAAATATGTATTATAGACCTTTGCAGCCGGTTTTTTGCTGCGGTTAATAATTTTTTGTTTCTGTATGTACCTATAATTTTAAATATCATCAATACTAATGTAGTTAGTATAGTTTTATAAGCTCTATAAAATCCACATTCCATTTTATTTTTACTCAATTACTGAAGGAGGGACTGTACATTTTAGTAAAAGAAAATGTCAGCAAGGCAATTAAAAACTCTACACGTTTTCAAGGAATAATTCACATTACACAAAAAAAGTTGTAACGAGCGAAAGAAAATTTATTCCCAAATTTTTATCTATTTTTGTTACTAACTTTGTTATTTTTGGTTCTACGACTGAAAGTTGCGGAACCAAAGTTGTAGAGAATTTAATTTACAAAAAGAAATGTTTTTTTTTTCTGTGAGTTGAATAGTTTGTCGGATATAATGTAAAAACAACATGCGGGGCGCGGGACTTGCGACTCTACAAACATGGACTATAAATTAACTTTAAATTAACATCCTATTGACCACCAAAAAATACAATTGCTTGCTCTGACTTTTGCACGCTTAGCCCAAAAAATGTAACATTTTTATGTGTATGAATGTATGTAATATGTAGTATGTATATAATGTATATAATATGGAGTAATATTTGAACGCGTAGTTTTATTTTTCACTAAGATCCAGCTGGAGTATACGATGAAATGTTATTAATAAAGCACTTGTACTGTTTCATGTAATCATTCTTTTTATTTGGGGTGTAAGTGGTTCATCAAGATCGTTGAACCAAAGCCAACTTCACCTGCACTGGTGCACCCTGCTGACTGACAAACGAAGCTCTGGCGAAAAGAGAGGTAGGGAGCGTAATTGTAAGCTACCCGACTGGGGAATGTACCTCCACCTCACAGAATACCGCAGCTAAATAACAATTCCCTTGAGGGTTGTTGCGTTGCTGCGAGTGAGTGAGGTCACCAGAAAAGAAGACGATGCTGCGTTGGCAGCGGGGGTGGCGGCGCGCAAGTGATATATTATGTTGCGAGCGTTAATACGGTTACGGTAACCGCTTCACATCAGGCGGGCCATATGCTTGTCTGCCACCCGACGTAGTATAAAAAAAAAAACCAATTATTTTTATTTTTACCGGCTGGTTTCGCTTTAAGGCATCATCAAGGTAAACAGATGGCGTTTGTGAGTCTATACAACATTTTGATACCTACCGTGCAATCAATGACATTTAAAAGTATTTACGTTGTAGTTATGTTTCATCGCTCTTTCTGGGCCTAAGCTAAGTTTGGGAAATGAATGACACGAATAAAAACAGTAAACAAGTAAACAATCTGCAAATGTTGATTTACCAGAGTTCGAAAACAACAGTCACAAAATATGACCATAAGTCTGAGTAATGTAAAACCCGGTGAGCCCGTATTGTTTTTCAAAATGGCTGTTTTTTTTAAATGGCGCCCAATTGTCTAATCTAAGAAAGATTCGGATCAAAATTGGTACCGTATTGGCATGAGAGTCTTAAATAGATAGTTTTGTTTATCTAGGTGATTCTTTCCATGACTCTGTGCATACAAAATAACAGATGTATGCACAAGTAAACATAATATCTTCATTAAAGATTTATCTGACGACTCCTTCCCTAGGCTAGGCCTGTGTGAAGGATGTAGATTGATTTGATATAACAATGAAAAACGGTACAATTACAAAATATTGCGACTTTAAAGTTTTTATTTCTTGCTGCTGCTTCTGCTAGTCCCATATCTGAGTATGAATTACTATTGTAATACATATTGCGATATCGAAATAACCATTTCAATTTTTATGCAAGGTAGTAACGAGCCCGTGGAGTGTGCGTAGTACGCGACAAGAAGTACCGATTAAACTATTCCCAACCGTCGTCTTGGGTATTTTGAACCACTGCTATTGGATACAACTAGTTTGGATTCCTCTTTTATATATCGCATAGAAAAACTCAGTAGCTATTATCTATCAGTTCCAAAAGTTTGTATATTAAAACCTAAAATGGTTTAATTGTACGCAATGTATTTCATTTTTATTATATTTATATAATTATAATTTTTATCCATATTTCCATCTATGTACCAGGGTAAATATATGGAAATATGGGTAAACATGATCGGTGCTCTTTTCACCGACTTGAATGAAATTTGGCATGGAGATTATCTCGAAAAAGGATATAGGCTACCTTTTTAGGGCGATAACCGACATTCATGCGGGTGAAGACGCGGGCACAGTATTCTATATAATATATACGAAAAATAGATAACGGTGATTCTCAAATGACAATTTCTATGAAATTTTAAATACAGGAGTTTACAGCATCGGTGCAAAATCGGTCTAGCTACAAGGAAAAATCGTTTATCCCATGATAAAAAGTTGATTTAAAAAAAAAACCGACTTCAGTTGGCGAGCGCAGCTTATTGGTGGAATACCCCGGCAGACGCTGCTGCCCGTCTTCCGGAAGAAAAGTTATCGCGTGACGCAAGATTCCTTAGTCACCTTGTACGACATCCAGCGCAGAGCAATGGAACAATTTTATTCTGCCGGCTACCATAGGGCAAATTTAAGGGTTTCCCTCGATTTTTCTGGGATCCCATCATCAGACCATGACTTGGTGAATATGGAACCACCTCGCAATTACCCTTTCAAATAAAAAAAATGAATTTGACCATACGTGCTTATAAAATTTAAGGGTTTCCCTTGATTTCCCTGGCATCCCATTATCAGATCCTGACTTGGTGAATATGGGACCACCTTGCAATCATACCCTTTCAAATAAAAAAGGAATTATGAAAATCGCTTCACAATTCGCAAAGATATCGAATAACATACATACAAAAAAAATATTCAGTCGAATTGAGAACCTCCTCCTTTTTTGAAGTCGGTTAAAAATAACACAATAGAAGTTGTGGAATGAACTCCCTGCCAAAGTTTCCCAGTGTGTCCAGAGTTGAGCAGCGTGGTCGAGTATGCTTTAAAACCCTTCGGTTTTAGAGTATACTCGACACATCCATACAGACCATACTCTGTCACACTTTTTCATCCCACTGCTGGGATACGGGTCTCCTCTCAATCGAAGGATGACGATTCCCGTGATAATGAGGTCACGTGATTGGACTTGACTACTTTATCAGCTATACGTATGGAAATGTCAAAATATTGCCAACAATATACTCACGTAGTGATGATAATGTGAGGGAAGAGAAAATATCTTCGATTTTACCTAGTTTCTATTATTACATAGTAATAACTTTTTTTTATAAAATAAATGAATCTCTAAGTGTTAAAATAAAAATGGCTGATATCACTTTTGCCTCCCGGTATATTTCAAAAAAATTATGAATGGGTGTCGTCCGTCGGAGCGAAGGAGCCGGGTTTAGGGGATAGCATCCATTGTTTATGCATGAAGTTATTATTTATGACCAAACGGCGTCTCGGCCTCGCCATTGGCTTTGAGAGCCAGCTAGTGTAGCTCACTGTATGGTTACCTAGGATTTAGCTTTTAAATTTACGGTATTTGGAAATCGACGTCGAAATTGTTTTAGCTGAGGTGACGTTTATTCGCATTTTATTGACTTGAATATGTCTTTAAAATAGCTTACATAGGGATGCAAATAAAAAAAAAAACAAATGACATCAAAATCGGAGGATACAGTTTGGTGTTGCAGCTGCATATCTATCATCCCCATCCAAAATTCAATCACACTGCTGGATAGATGAGGGATCAAAGAATTTATTACGATAAGTAAGGACTAACCCACCACCTCCCATGGCTCCACCGACCTCGCGGTCATATGAGCTGAATCGCGAGAGATGCGCGCAGCACCGTTGCTCTAAGGCTCTTTTGTGCCGCGGGCAATTCTTGACTCTCTACAAATTATTTAATCTATTTCGTTAGTCCCATTTATGCCCTCTCCTCCTCTTGGGGCAGCAACAAATACATTTACGGCTCCGATGCCGTCCGTTGGCGCACCACCTCCACTATTCTTCATACTTTCTTTCGCACTCCTTCGCGCGTGCCATGCGTGGGCGAACCTACGTAAGGCCGTGAAGTTCGCCTCCGACGACACGAGATCCTGGAAATACACTGCACCCGAGTACTCTTCGCTGCATTGAACCATACCAAGAAACTCGCTGCGCAGGTATATCGCAGCTAGGACAGGACCACAAGATGTGATCTCTGTCCTCTGTTAAGTAAGGACTATGCAACATCGCTTGCAGGGGAGGGGAAAGCGCTGCCATTTTGAGATCATATTAGTGCATATAACTTATTCGCGTACAACACATGGCCGTGTCCATAACACAGTCACATCCCATTTTTAGGGTTCTTATTTTTTTTTTTTTTTTTTTTTTTATACTACGTCGTGTGGCAGACAAGCATACGGCCCGCCTGATGTGAAGCGGTTACCGTAGCCATATTAACGCCTGCAACATAAAATATTGCTCGCGCGCCGTCACCCCCGCTGCCAACGCAGCATCTCCTTCCTTTCTTTCTGGTGACCTCACTCACTCGCAGGAACACAACAACCCTCAAGGGAATTGTTATTTGGCTGCGGTATTCTGTGAGGTGGAGGTACATTCCCCAGTCGGGTAGCTTACAATTACGCTCCCTACCTCTCTTTTCGCCAGAGCTTCGTTTGTCAGTCAGCAGGGTGCACCACGTGCAGGTGAAGTTAGCTTTGGTTCAAAGATCTTGATGAACCACTTACACCCCAAAAGGTAAAACTGATTTCTTCTGAGGTTCTGTACCCAAAGGTTAAAACGGACCCTATTACTGAGACTCCGCTGTCCATCTGTCACCAGGCTAGTTAAACTGATAAAAGTGAGTCAAGAAACCGATTGAAGTGGACGTAACACATGTTATTGTCACATTTACACTGGCGACACGCATCATGTTTAAAAACAATTTTGAAGCGGTAAGAGATTTTCCCCAAAAGCAGGGAAATTGCAACTGCTTGTTCGCGAGATTTATATTTTTTTACGACTACTTTTTTAATCAATAGTTTTAGAAATCTCAGTCTTGAATTTTTTAGGGTACTATAGATTAATTTTAAATATTCCTCTTAGGTGATCCAACGACGACACCTGTGCTGCTGACTATCTGATCTGACTGACTTTTTAATTGGAAAAAATACCTAATTTATATAAAAATAATACGCTATGCCCTTGGGGTGTAAGTGATTCATCAACATCTTTGAACCAAAGCCAACCTCACCTGCACCGGCACTTCGCTAGGGCCTCGTTTGTCTGTCAGCAGAGTGCACCGCGTATATTTAATAGCATATATTTAATCTGCCCGACTGGGGAAGTACCTCCACCTCACAGAATACCGTAGCCAAATAACAATTCCCTTGAGGGTTGTTGTGTTCCTGTGAGTGAGTGAGGTCACCAGAAACAAAGAAAGGAAAGAGAATAGGCTGGCAACGGATCGGCGACCCCTTGGTGTTGCTGATCTCCATGGGCGGTGGTGATTGCTTTCCATCAGGTGACCCACATGCTCGTTTCCTGCCCTCTCATATAAAAAAAATAATATACACAACACACAATCAGTTGAGAACAAGTCGTGTAAAAAGATATATGTAAGTAGCTCAATTTTTAGTACTAGTAGTATTTGTTGCACATAAAAGTTGTGTTAAGAAAACTGTTCTTGTATTCGCTGTAATTTATTGTCTAAATAAAGTATATTCTATCTATTCTATCTATTTGAGCAACAAGGCAACGAAACTATGGCCAAAGTGAGATAGAACCTGCGGAAGTATGTATGTACAGAATACTGTTGCCACATAACAATGCATTTGAACAGTGGTTTCAAAAGTTGCTCTAAGTTGGGCTATGATGAGCATTTAAGAAAAAATGCAACCTTGGGATCCACCTCTTTTCTGTTATAGAAAGATAGGTGTATAAATATAGATAATACTCAGATTTCTTAGAAGCGGTTCGTCGAGTCTTACACTCGATATTCGCCCGTTTTAGAACTGCTGGCTCTGAGAATTGTTCTGTTCCTGCGAGTGAGAGACGTTACCAAATGTGATAAAATGATACGTTAGCAGCAGGTTACTAATGCGCGAGCAATTTTCCTTGTATTGCGAACATGATACATATACCAATTCAGAACGCGATGAGAAAAAACAGCTTCAGACAAAAATCTATGACCACTGATAAACTAACACGACTGTTGTCAGATGATACATGAAGTTTTTGTATAGTAACTACACCCCTGTATAATTTGATTTATTACGTCGATTTTCTACCCCCAATAAAATTTTGTTTACAAAGACCAAAGGGGCTATCAAATCGTTGTCAGCCTTGAGACGGATGCTCGTAATTAGAAGGTAGGCCTTGCCGATGTTTCTCAACCAATAATTGACTAAAATTGAGTATAATCTAATCATGTCACACGACTACTAATTTAAGGCCATCTTCTATTTTTAGGGGTGTAAACGGCTCATCACCATCTTGGAGCCAAAGCAAAAAAAAAAAAAAAGAATTGGTTGTCTGTAAAGTCAGTTTACGGACGATAATTTTACGTGATAACGTGATAAGAAAACTTCGGCCTAAGGAGTGGAAGAAAGATAGATGCGTCACAAGCTGAATACTTAGGCCGATCGTACCTCTCTATCGCTTGTTCCGCGCTCTTGCTTGCACGCTCGGCTCAGGCGGTACGTGACATGAGTCATGCTTAATCGTGCGTGCAGCCGCCGTTCATCGATTTATAACACGTTGTCACGTCAAAAGGGGTGGCACTATTTGGCTGCAACTTTTGTTAATTGACATTTTCAACAATTAAAATTTCATTTTCATACAGACTTATTGATACACTACGTTGGCGTGACAAACATGAGACAGAGAAAGTCTGAGAATTTATATAGCGCTGTCATGTAACTGTTTTGTAAAGAAACTAGTAGGTGACATGAAACAAAAAATAGTAAACTTGTTTTGCTGTACTACCACTCCCTGGCCACTCCATACAAATGACGCGTCGTTTACAACTACATAAACTATGACGTCTGTGCAGAGTGCGAACAAGCGTGTGTGCGTGCGACGCCATACAAAATGTTCGAGATTTGTCTCAGGGGGGAGGTGAGGACGTCTCGCGTCGTACGAGAGATCGGCGGGGAGTGGCCACACTGTACGTAGTACTATTACTTATACTGTGGTCCTATGCTATATACTATAATACTTTTACATATTAAACTACCATCTAAACTTGTTTTTGTGGTTTTATCGTTTTACAAAGGTACCAATTTTGTCACCATCCGCTTCGAGGTATTTTACTTCCTGAATGTTTTATAATTTTGTATAGCAAATAGTTTTTTTATAAAAAACTATTTGCTTTATTTTAATGTCAATCCAATCACATGAATGCACTTCTGTAAAGTTTAAGCTAAAGTTTACGACAAATGCTGAAACTTAACTTTAAATATTTCAGGTAACAAATAGAAATAAGATTGTGCTTGCAAACGATCACTGATTGATGTGTGTGGGAGCGGCGGGAGGTTAGCTCGATGGAGACTAATTGTAGCCTATTCGCCCTTGGACTAGACGTGAAACTGATCTGTTACAGCCAGGCGCCAGGTGGAGATTTAAGCGATCACTCTTATTACCTGACTGAGGTGAAGATAAAAAGAGCGTATTGTTTTTATTATCACAGTAAGGTAAAATCTTAGTAAACCTTTTATAAGAGCGCTCTCTCGCTCGTTTCGCTCTTATATACTATTATATACTTTGTTTTATATATACGAGTATTCGTATATATAAAACAAAGTCTGGTTTGTACGAACACTTATAACTCAAGAACGGCTGGACCGATTTTTGTGATTTTTGAATTTTTCTTCGTCGGGTATAGGATAATATGTATTAAAAACATTGGAAAATTGACGGAAGAATTAAATAAAAGAAAAAACATTTACATACAAATAGTGTCAGTTGAAAAAGGATTGAGATATTTATTGGTTGTTGTAACGTGGTTTGTTGTTTAGACTGTCATCTTAATAAAGTACTGAACTTAATATTTAATTTACCTATATCACTGTATTACTTCCATAAAATTATAAGTTTAGTTCAATTAATAAGTAACACGACATTCATTGACTGTTAGGCGGTACTTTATTTCGCCGGGACAGCTAGTTTGTTACAAATTTATCTTTCTCCGTCGACGACAAGATTATCGCTCGAGAAAGTTTATAAATCGCTTCATATTTCTATAATTTAAAAAAAGAAAGAAAAAGAAGTAGGTCATTTTGAGTCCAATTGGAGTCTCCGCGATCTCATCTGATTCATTGCACTTCCAGGATAAGGGTCTCCCCCCAATCAACACATACTAATCAAAAACACATAATCAAATCAATCCAAATAAGCGTAAAGTTCAGATATGTAGTGTTGCTCGCCGACTGGTAATATCGCAGCACCAACTCATAACTAGTGATGAAAACAACAAACCTCGAAACCCGAAGTTGAGCTGAGTACCACTCTGCTCAATCACCAGATGGGACATACTTACGAGTATGATACATCGAAGGCACACATATCGAAACAAAGACACATGTTTTATTAACACAAATTTATATTTGCGGGAATAGAACCCAACATTTTCTAGCTACTCATAATCGAGACAGCCAAAATGGTCCGAAGTATTCTCGAATCCCAAAACTCAGAACAATGCTTAATTTTTTTTATCTATTATATCCATATGTAATACAGATAGACATTTTTACTCTATTATAATGAAGATATTATTATTATTATGTATCTATTGTAAGCCCGGTCATTTCATGGATCGTGCCGTGATCCGCTCGTGGATATATCAATGTAACAATATACTCCTGAGCACGTCTTGGCTGATATTGGGACAATGGCATAATGTGTTGGAAATTATATAGGCTTTGGAGATGAGATCTGGGTGGACTAGGCGCTTATTGCAGAAGAAAAACCGATTACTATATTGTTATTGTCATAATAATAATATCATAACACATAGAAACATATGCAGCAAATTTCAAGTTTTTAGTTTGCACGGCATCTAGGAGTTACTGTTAACTCTTCTTGGTTTACTTTTTGTAATACTGGCTGGACAGTCACATAGACAAAACAAAAAAAATGGAATGTGGTTGTGTCATGGGCACGGCCGTGTGTTGTACGTGAATACTTTACGAGTATATGCACTAAAATTATCTCAAAATGGTAGCTCTCCCCAGCACGCGATGTTCCATAGTCCTTACTTAGCATAATAAATTCCTTCCTTCATCTATCCAGTGGTGTGATTGAATTTTGGATGTAGAGCATAGATTCGAAACTACAACGCCAAACTGTATCCCCCGATTTTGTTATCATTAGAGTTTTTGGACTTCCTGTATATTTATTTCTTTGAAAATACTTGAAGGGTTCAGGCAAAGATCGCGGAATGTCCAAAATCTATTCGATTTTGAGAAAAACACAATTAAAAGTTCAGAAGCATTACAATTTACATTGAGATCAGCATATGTGGTATCTTTTACTTTGCCTTTTTGGCGCCATCTGTTTACTTTTTTAAAAACTTAGTGATTGGAAATTATATTACCATAGATTTGCTTGCAATAGAAAAAAAATGTGACATTCCCTTCTTTGCCTGTACCCTTCACATAAAAATAACTACAGCAACAGATACAATCCATTAAACATCCTACAAATATACGAATACACAAAAGATACTCTTATTATTATCTACGTAATTTATGAAAAAATCATGTCTGAATATTTGATAGAAGATTTGACCTTGCGAATCTATCCTTTTTCCATGAAGATATAAAATAAATGTTCTTTAAATAAAACGAAATAACTGATATTCAATTTGGTTTCTTATTCTTCATTATTTTAGTTATAAAAATGTTACTTGAGCTTATTGGCTTTCGGGATCCTTCGATGTTTATTCCTTGTTTTACTGTCCTATCACGTTTCAGATTATATTGTTAAATTGGTATAACTCATCGAGATTACGCTGAATAAGTTATTTTTATCAATATGCTATTGAATATCAAATTTGAAAATGGATACTATGTAACGTAACGTAACATCAAGTAAAAACATTGCTAACCTATGATGTGCCTAACCTATTTTGCACATCTAAAAATACTTATTGCACATCAAATGCAGGATTTTGTGCTATCAGATTTATTTGATGTGCAGATCAAATTATTTTAGTGGATCAGTTAAATATTTTCCTTTGAAAATTATCCGAATTAAAAACGTATGTTTTCGCTATTGATTAACATTCTATAACTAAAGTAATTGGTGTTCATGTACTGACTTAGTTCCTGAAATTTATCTATTACAAGTTGTTCCCGATATGCCTTGATCAGAAATCTCCTTCGGTGTATGCAGAAAAATCCACAAGTTTGATCGTAATCATATCTATATATAAAAAAAATATAGTGTCACGGTGGTTGAAGTCGTACTTATCCAAAATGGCTCTATATATTTCATATCGCTAGGTGTGTAGAGCAACCCTAACCAGATTTATTTATTTTGTCAAAAATTTTAAGACCAACAATGTTTGCCGGGTCAGCACATCATCATCAGCCTGTATCTACCCGCTGCTGGAATAAGCCTTCCCTTGTGCTCATTGATAGATCATTGGACCACCTAGAAGGAGGGCGTCCAACGCTTCACTGTCCTACGCCCGGCCTCCACTCTAAATATCTTCTCCCCCTATCTGCTATTATTTACTCGGTAGATGTGACCGGCCCATTGCCACTTCAGATTGCGAACTCGGAAGGCTATGTCGACAACTTTGATTCTCCGTCGAATTTCTTCGTTTCGGATTAGATACTTCGTAGAAACCCCGAGCGTAGCCCTCTCCATCGCTCGCTGCGGGTCAGCTAGTTTTGTTATAAAAATATTAATCCGACCAAACTGAGACAAAAAATAAAATTATTGTTCTTGCGTTCTTCCTTTAATAGAATATAAACAGCACTATTATTTGGAAGGGGAACTCCGAGTTTATTATAGATTTAGGATTGTTCGAACATAATTATTTCAATGAAAAATCCCACTAAAAGATTAAAAGTACATCAATCTCTGCAATAAAACCGTGCAACGTACCATCTTTCCACTTGCGAGCGCTGCTGTTACGTAACTTCGTCATTGTGTACACTCTATTGTACGTCAGCTTGCGTTCCATTCTGTGTATACCCATTGAATCGTGCAAGCAACTTTATTTAATGCGACACAGTGTTTAAGTACGCGACTATGTAATCCTCTGTAGTTGCGCGGCAACGTATAACCGTTAAGACTTAAGTGCTCTATATTTTTAGTAGCATTTTGATCGTTGCTGTTACAAAATATAGCTCTTTTCATTTGAAAATACATTTATGGCTATAGGTTATTTAGCGGAACTGTATCTAAACATTGTACATAGGCATTGACGGGGGCCCACCACACATTCCCACCACTGCTTCTCCTGTGTAGCCAGGATTAACAGCAGCGACCGCGTTAAAAAGGCAATGAACAGTAAAGTCTATTGCAGTCTCGGGGGTAAAAATTCCGGCTGCCTTAGAACTCACAACAAATTTAATCAGAACAATTTAGTAGGAGTAAGAAGCTTTTGGAACTTGCCTTCCCCTCTTGGCAAGGTAAGAAACAATAATATAGCACCTTTATTTATATAATATATAATATTTATATTATATATAATATAAATAAAGGTGATACTTTTTGTTATTAATAAAGCACTTGTACTGTTCCATTTCATAAAACTTATTTTACCGACCGGTTTCGCCTTAAGGTATTATCAAGATAAACATATGGTGTTTGCGTGTCTACCAAAAAAAACCTTAGTTTATTTTCCGTCTTACGGTAAAAATAAATTTAATTATGTGGAACAGTACAAGTGCTTTATTAACAACAAATTGTTAATAATGTTCCAAGTGCCAACAATCAACAGCATCAACAAAGTAAAGGTGATACTAGTTTATTTTTGACTAGCGGCCCGTCCCGACTTCGAACGGTTGGACATAAGATTTTTTTTATATTTTTACCTTTTATTTAGCAATAAATATAGCCTATGTTACTCAAGGTGAAAGTAGCTTTCCAATTGTGCAAGATTTTTGAAATCGGCACTGTAAATTTTGAGTTTATCCATTAAAAACATACACACACACAAAAATACAAATCTTTCCTCTTTATAATAGTAGAGTACTATTACTTATACTGTGATAGTGTAGATAAATATCGTTTCTAATTTTTATCGCTCCATCCATAGAGGATGAGAAATATTTGTCCATTCCAAAGAACAATTGAAGTTGTTTAGCAAGCTGAAATGGTGGTAGGTTGTTACATCTGACGAGTCAGTGACGACAGATGCCAATGATACAATAGCTGATACGCAACTTTTGGTATTAATGCAGCTATTAGCAGCTTTTCTCCTCACTTACTTGCCGATCACTCAGCCGATGACCCTATTTTTTCTAGCAGGGCTACTCTCATTTAATTTAATAATAATTTATATAATATATATATATATATATATAATATATATATATATATATATATAATATATATATATATATATATATATATATATATATATATATATATATAATATATATATATATATATATATATATATATATATATAACACATGGGCTGAAAAGTCCCGGGCCTAACAAAGAAAACGCGATGTTTTTGTTCAAAATTGGTTATATTCATCAACGTAATCTCCATCAAGAGCCACACAATCATTTCAGCGCCGCTCTAACGTTTCAATATCACTTTTCTAGAACATTTTATGTTTTACCAAAAAAATTGGCCTCAGTTTCCGTGAGCTCTTCATTCGAGCGAAATTTCTTACCGGTGAGCATTTTTTTAGGTCTGCGAACAGCCAGTAGTCGCTGGGAGCCAAATCTGTCGAATACGGTGCATGTGGGAGCAATTCGTAGTTCAATTCATATACTTTTGCCATTGACTTGTGACAAGATCCGTTGTCATCAAGACATTGCAAGGAAACCATTATTTTTCTTTGCCATATGCGATCGTTTCTTTGCAATTTTAGCCTTCACACGCTCCAATAATGCTATATACTCGTAATATTCACTGTTGATAGTATTTTCCTTCTCATTATAGTCGATGAATATTACACCGACATATCCCAAAATACGGAGCCCATAACCTTTCCAGCTGACAGTTGTGCTTTCGGGCCCTTTGGACGAGGTTCACCAGTTGTTCTCTACTCAGATGACGTTCGTTTTGATTCCGGAGTGAAGTGATAGATCCATGTTTCATCCATTGTCACGTATCGACGGAAAAATTCCGATTTGTTACGTTTAAACATGGCCAAACACTGCTCAGAATTATCAACACGTTCTTATTTTTGATCAACAGAGAGCAACTGCGGCACCCACTTTGAACAGAGCTTTTCCATAATCTAATGCTCATGCAATATAAAGCCAATACGTTCTTTTGATATCTATACGATGTTAGCTAACTCACGCAACTTCACTTTTCGATCGTCCAAAGCGCTTTTTTGGATTTTTTGGTGTTTTCTGGTTTTTCGCCTCACAAGGACGTCCACTGCGTTCTGCATCATCGGTGTCTCTACAACCTCGTTTGTAGTCAGCAAACCAACGTTTTATGGTTGTTTCTCGTGGAGTGGAATCCTTATAATACTTTTCAAGGCATTGCTTCGACTAAACGGTATTTTTTCCCATCAAGAAGTAGTGTAAAATTAAAGCATGAAAATGTTTTTGGTCCATTGTTTTAAAAATAACAAAAGTAGTGTCACTCTTAGCACAATAACTCACAAACTTATGAGTAGAATATCATGAAATTTTAACAGCTTTCTTCTGAAGGCTAGTACTAAATGAAAAAGCGGTGAATGTAATAAAAAATACCCCATATATGTGTTAGGCCCGGGACTTTTCAGACCATGTGCTATATATATATATATATATATATATATATATATATATATAAATATAAATGAATCCCTATGTCATGGCATCACACGTGAACGGTTGGACCGATTTCACAGATTCTTTTTTAGTTGTCTTTGTTATTGTCAGAAGAAGGAATCATAAGAATATGAAGGAAAAAAATAAGAAAGTTGCGAGGAAAATAAAAAAAAAATAAGAAAACTGAAAATTTATATTAACATTTCTAATGTAACTTTATGGCGTTTAACAGAACTGTCAGTCATTTAACAGATAGCGCGTCACTAATTCAATATTCATTGTTAAGAAGATACGACGACGTCTGTCGGGTCAGCTAGTCATTTTTATATAAACTACTAATATTAGGAAATATAAACAACTTTATAACTCATAATCTTCCTAACGTTAAAAATATATATGCAAAAGTAGTTAAGTCAGAAAAGAATTTTTGCACAGTTCAGTCGACAGTTTTGGTAATTTTCTTTTGAACACGCGAAACAATACCGCAATACAGTCAAATCAAGAAATATGCCAGGTCAGGCAGAAAGTCTAATCAAAGCGAAAATCGAAAAAATCCGAATTCCAATTCGAAATAAATTCGAACCCAATACAATTTTTTTATCCTTTTCCCGATTCTAAGTTGCCAACCAACTTATGAATTGTATAGCCAACACACGCTATATCCACATTGATAGAGGGCTTGGCTTAATGCTTCCATAAATAGGATGTCCTAATTGTAATTGTGACATAATCACGTGTTAATCAGTGAACGGATCTGTACGCAGTATTCGTATATCTTTTTCTTCCATTCACAATTATTAGCCGTCATCTCTATAGTTCGGTTTAAGAATCTTTTTTATTTCTCACAAATAATTACAGTATTCACTTACGGAGAAATACAAATTTCCAGAAATCTCTATAGTTATAGCATTCTTTCTTAAAGAACATAGCATCTTTCACACAATCCATTCATCCATTTTTTTCGGGTTTCTTCTTTCCGTTCATTCACATTCCATTTCATGGTTTTTTTTTTGTTCCATGCCTTCCAGTATTACTATGTGTTGTTCCAGTATTACCACGAAGCGTGATTTTCTTTCATCATTTCTGTCGCAGGTGATACTTTCATACTTCCTCTTATTAGTAACTAGCGCCCACGCTTCGTTGTGGCTCAATCTTCCCTATTTTTTTAGCGACTCATTCGCATACAGAGTAAAAGTTGTATGTTTTCGAGTATTGAATTTTCTTCTATAGTAAAACAGGTAATTATTTTGCTATATTTACAATGCATTGTATCATGATTTACATCGAAGACTTGTACTGTCACCGCGTATTATGTCTGTTTTAAAAGTACGTAGAACTATTTAATCCTTGCTATAAACATTGTAAGGCATTTAAGGTTTAATTGTTGGCAGCCTTTAGCAGCAAAATATCTGCGTTATCTGTGTTAACATTACATAGAATTTACACTCACTGGTGGCCATGTGGTCATCCTATACCTTACGTCTTATTTCAACAAGATCTTTGAACCAAAGCCAACTTCACCTGCACGTGGTGCACCCTGCTGACTAGTGCTGACTGACAAACGAAGCTCTGGCGAAAATATAGGTAGGGAGCGTAATTGTAAGCTACCCGACTGGGGAATGTACCTACACCTTACAGAATACCGTAGCCAAATAATAATTCCCTTGAGGGTTGTTGTGTTCCTGCGAGTGAGTGAGGTCACCAGAAAGAAAGGAAGGAGATGCTGCGTTGGCAGCGGGGGTGGCGGCGTGCGAGCAATATTTTATGTTGCAAGCGTTAATTTGGCTACGGTAACCGCTTCACATCAGGCGGGCCGTAAGCTTGTCTGCCACCCGACGTAGTATAAAAAAAATCCTTTCGTAGCTACCCAACCCAATACTTCTCCTTTTTGATTGGGGGTTAAAAACCAAAGCAAACGCAAATACTACGTGAACTCTTATTTATTCTGTGGCAATACGCCGCGATCATTTGAATTGCTCAACCAATGTGATTTCAACGTATATAGAGATCCACATTTTCACTGCATGTTGCGTTTTGTCTACCACTATCGATCCCGACTTCGTTCGGGTGCAATGTAGATATTTCTCTACTATAATATGTAATTACACTTATAAACCTTCCGTTTGGAATTATTTATAAGATTTTTTATATAATATTTTAGACAAATCTTCTATGTTATAAAAATTATTATCCTTTAGATAAATAAAAAAACCCGGACAAGTGCGAGTCGGACTCGCCCACCGAGGGTACGTACGTAGTATCAATATTAAATTTGATATTTATCATTATAAATAAGAAATAATTTTTGGGGTGTAAGTCGTTCCTCAACATCTATGAACCAAAGCCAACTTCACCTGCACGCGGTGCACCCTGCTGACTGACAAACGAAGCTCTGGCGAAAAGAGAGGTAGGGAACGTAATTGTAAGCTACCCGACTGGGGAATGTACCTCCACCTCACAGAATACCGCAGCCAAATAACAATTCCCTTGAGGGTTGTTGTGTTCCTGCGAGTGAGTGAGGTCACCAGAAATGAAGGAGATGCTGCGTTGGCAGCGGGGGTGGCGGCGCGCGAGCGATATTTTATGTTGCGAGCGTTAATATGGCTACGGTAACCGCTTCACATCAGGCGGGCCGTATGCTTGTCTGCCACCAGACGTAGTATAAAAAAAAAAAAGAAAAAAATAATGCGTTGAAAAAAATAAATAAAATATATTTTGCAATGTGTACATCAAGCCCTTTCATATGATACCCCATTTGAACTAGTAGTTTCAATTTGAAATTTAGACACCCTATAAAAAATATAGACCCCCTATTTTTTAAGATCTATTTACAAATGTATAGTTTTGAGATTTATTCCTGTACTTGTAGTCTATAACGATGTTACTTGCCAAATTTCATAGTTCTAGGTCAACGGGAAGTACCCTATAGGTTTTGATTCCCTTGAGAATGTGTCGAAATATGCGTTTTTTGCTGAATAAACGGCCGTAACTTTTTTTTACGTAAACTTAGCAGTTTGATTTTTTTACAACTTCATGGGACCGTAGACCTGAGTATTCAGTTCAAATTTCAGCTTGCCCCCACGCATTCTCGACATAGAAATTCTTGACAGACAGACAGACGGACAACAAAGTGATCTTATAAGGGTTCCGTTTTTCCTTTTGAGGTACGGAACCCTAAAAATAGCAATAATAAAAAATAGTTTAGGTGGCAAACTGCCCACCCTATGAAAACCTCTTCACAACATTGGAAGAACCTTACTATAGCATTGAATAGACTAGTATCCCGGGAAAACCTCAACAGGTAGTTCACTAAATATCTTTTAGTTATTTTCCAAAAAGGAAAGACAAAGTTAAACCGCTTAATTCGATTCTAGTTTTTACCGTGCCCTTAATAGAGATTACAAATGAACGCTTGCTTGCGTTGCTGAAAAGATAAGTTCTTTCAGAGTATTTCCTGTGATTTTGATGTCAAAGTTGTGAAATTAAAGTTTTATTGCATCAGCAGTCACTGTGAGAGTGGAGGTTACTAAAAGTGTATTAAACCTGTGAAACTGCATGAAAATCCATGACATGGTTTAGGAGGAGCTGGCGGAAATACAGACAGACAGACTTTATTTTATGTATGGATAATAATGGATATCCAGCTCGGTGGTCGTCTGTTCTGGGAGTTATATTGTTTGTCCACTGCCGCTTCAGTCTGCTGATTCTAAAAGCTATTGTAACCATAGTACTACTAAAGGTACTCATAAATAGACTAAATGTACTCCGAAAGGTTCTGGAGAGCTCGAGCGAGTTACCTCTCCGTGTTCCCGCTGTGGGCCAAAGTGTTGAAAATTCCGAAATAAACAATTAGCTTATTTATTGAAAAAAAAAAACGAATTATTGTTTTTTCCGTTTTTTTTTACGTAGAAAAATAACAGAGAGACTCGTTTGGAAAGAAACATGATTCTTTCGAAGTTTTCGATTGATGTTTTGAAAAGTTTTCGTGCCTAGGGCATTCAGCGCATTTTTTTATTCTACCTTCCATTTTATTAGTACGTTCCAATATTATGGAAAGAGTTAAAAAAACATGAAATGTTTCTTTCATATTTTTCGGATATTTTCGGTTTTATTGAAACAAAAAACATGAAATATAAACTGGCAAATTTTCTTGAAACTTTCGAATGGAACATTGAAAAAACCAATGGAATTAGAAAAAAAAGTAAAAATACGAGAAATTTTCCTGCATTTTTCAACGCTAGCGTGCGCATGCCTTATTTTAGCGCCGAAACTTTCGACTGGAGCTTGGACATCAATCCTCTACAATATCTATCCATGCTTCTTGGCGAGCATCTCGATCTTTGTATAAGTCATTCCCCATGATAAGGAACGAGATTTATTCATTCCCTCCAACAAATCGGAACAAATTTTAATAAAAAAAAATGTGTTTCGCGAAATACGCGAAAAGTATCCATACTACGTGTGTACGTTTTTATTTTACCTTTCCGTATTAATAAATTTAATATTCTATTTCGCGCTCTAAAATCTCGAAGATATATTACTTATTGTTTTGTACTTATCCCGTTCCAAATTTTTTTATCGCACTTATGTTTAATTCTATCTATTTCCTCAGTAAACGTTCTGGTTCTGGTTCCAGATTTCCAATGCTACGTTGAAACTATTTCTAAGATTTAAATAAACAAGTAAGTTACATTTCATTTAATTTTACTATGCACTTCTCTTCTTTGATTAATATTTGATCTGAATAACTTAAATACTAATGGATAAAATCTTACGGCAATAAGCTTACCTGATCTTCTAAATGACTTTAAAAAGTAATAAGGTTGTTTTGTTCCTACCAAGTGTGGTAGGAAAATCATAGTTATTTGCGAGAATTTCTTGAATGCTTTAGACATTTTAATTACAATAATTTTATTTTAACAACTCAAATAATCAGTTGTAAATTATAATGTAAGCATTTAAAAGGAATGTTTTTGAGCTGATTATTTCTATTTGTTTTTATCTTCAAAAAAAAAAAATAGTTTGATCATACTGGAATAGGCAATAAACTGGCAAAGGGCGTGTCGGGCCAGGCGCAGTTAGGGTTCCGTAATTGCCCGTCACAATATTTCGTCTAAATCGCTTCAGCGGTCAAAGCGCGATAAAGTAAAAGCTAGACAGGTAGATAGATACATTTTCGCATGTGTAATATTAGTATGGAGCATGGATTAAATACAGTTTGTATGCCAAATGAACAATAATGCATCTTGTGATGTTAGGTCATCAGAGTTTTGTGCTGTATTGCGAATTTTGGTCTTAGTGCAGGCGCCACAGGTAGTTGAGTGTGCAAAATATGAGGACCGCATTCTATAAACAGTTTTGAATTCAGAAAAGCTTGTAGATTATGATTCTGAATGTTGCCAGGAAGTTTCTTGGTCCAATTTTTTTTTATACCCCATTCCCTTGGATATCGAGTAAATGGACTGAACAAATGCTTTACAACAATTTTAATCATTGTTTTATTGAAAATATCCAATTGTTTCTTATGATTAAAGATACTTATAGCTACTAAGTGGAAATAAAAAAAACAAAAAAAAAAAAAAAACAAATATTGCTGAAAAAAAATACATAAAAGGAAATTTTTACATAAGTAATCAAAAATTTTCATTTATATTTGTACAGTTTGTTTTTTTACCCTCGACGGAACGGAGACGGTATATGCGTTATTTGGCAGTTTTATAGTAACTTGTATACTTATTTATATTTATGTTGAAATTTAAAATAGAGATGGCAGCCCCTGACGGATTTTCTTGGATTTTTTATTAAGTTCATAGCATAAATTCTTTAAGTCGGGGGTTTCAAAATTATTTTATCCTTTTTCAACTACGTTTTAACCGTCGTGTGTTTTTTCAAAATTTTTAATTTTGTTTTTATTTCAAACTTTTTAGAGAGCAAGCGTAGGTATTACAATTGAAAACCGCATCAGAATCAGACTAGTAGTTTTGGTTTTGCACAAACAAATGTTTACTGCAGCGACCTCTGGTGAGTTGTCACTGTAACATCTATCTAAGAATATGCACCAATCAAACTCGGACCCATCACTGAAAACCGCATCAAAATCGGACTCGTAGTTTTGGAGATAAATGGCAACATTGGTTGCACAAACAAATGATTACTGCAACGCCCTCTGGTGAGTTGTCACCGTAATACCTACTTAAGAACATGCACCAATCAAACTCGAACCCATCACTGAAAACCGCATCAAAATCGGACTCGTAGTTTTGGAGATATTTATTGGAATTTAGCAACATTGGTTTCACGAACAAATGTTTACTGCAGCGCCCCCTGGTGAGTTGTCACTGTAATACCTATCTAAGAACATGCACCAATCAAAACCAAACCCGTCACTGAAAACCACATCTAAATCGGACTCGTAGTTTTGGAGATAAATGGCAACATTGGTTTTACAAATAAATGCTTACTGCAGCGCCCCCTGGTGAGTTGTCACCGTAACACCTATCTAAGAACATGCACCAATCAAACCCGATCCCATCACTGAAAACCGCATCTAAATCGGACTCGTAGTTTTGGAGATAAATGGCAACATTGATTTGCACAAACATCCTTAGCACCCCAAACGCATGTACCGTCTCCGTTCCGCCGCGGGTAAAAATAAAAAAGTATTAAAAAGAAATAATAATAATAATACTAACAAAACATGCAAATCCTTATTATGCAAAATGTAGATACACATTCTCCTAAAAATGGAAAGTGTATTGCCTGTCCTCACATTTTGCATACTCAACTTCCTTTTGCTTATGCGTTATTGTACATTCAAGTGCATTTTATATATTACTCCTTTGTTTTCCTTATTATAAAAGTGATTGGCATTTACATTTGATCTTTGATTTATTTTCTACATCAGTGTTTCTGGGAAGTCGGCACTGATCCATGTGGAACTCCTACTATTATATTATGGATGTCCGTTCAGTCAGTTCTCCTTCCTCTCTCACTTGAAATATTCGATTTGCGAGACAGGACTCTACAAGTAGATAATAGCTATGGGGTAGAGATGTCCTTGTCTTGCACAGGAGGCCTTTGTGCCACACCTTATCAAAGGCTGTTTGTATGTCCAGAAACACGGCAGAGCAGTATCCTTTTTTTTTTCAAAAGAGGATCGTATAGGTCGATCGATAAGATTTTTGTAATCATTTTATGTAATCATTTCTTTTTATAAAAAAAAAATACATAAAATATCCTTTTATGTAATATATATTTTTTTTTCAACAATTGTTTTTTTTTTGTTTTTTTATTTCCACTTAGTAGCTATAAGTATCTTTAATCATAAGAAATAATTGAAAATTTTCAATAAAACAATGATTAAAATTGTTGTAAAGCATTTGTTCAGTCCATTTACTCGATATCCAAGGGAATGGGGTATAAAAAAAAATTGGACCAAGAAACTTCCTGGCAACATTCAGAATCATATTCTACAAGCTTTTCTGAATTCAAAACTGTTTATAGAATGCGGTCCTCATATTTTGCACACTCAACTCCATACAGCGCCCGCTCTATCTGTGTAATGTCAGAAAACATATACGAATGTCATGTTTCATTCTGTTGTCAACTGAATATTAGAAATATAATATATATTAACAATGAAAAATGTTTTTTCTAAACTAAACTGAATACTGTCCTCGAAGGAAGTCGATTTACTCTTACCCGAGTTAAAAGTGTAAAAATTGTAAAAGCGGCAATAAAGTAAATACGAAAAAAAACCGTGTCTGCAGTTTACAAAAAATGGTAAAAATATCAGGAAGCTGTAAAAATACGCTCACCCTTCGGATATGTGCTGGCAAAACTAGCAGACGAGAGGTCTGAAGTGGTCGCAAACACCACTCGCTGCTGAATAAATATGGATACGCTATGTCGAAATGTTTGCATATTTTACCTGATTTTCTTGCAAACGCTTTCTTTTTTGACATCGGTATTTACTGTGTTACAAATCGCAAAGTGAAATGCAAACATCCATGGGAACTGAACCATTTTAACGTCAGCAGAGAGAGAGGTAGGGAGCGTAATTAAGAGAGATAGGGAGCGTAATTAAGAGAGGTAGGGAGCGTAATTGTAAGCTACCCGACTGGTGAATATACCTCCACCTCACAGAATACCGCAGCCAAATAACGGTTCCCTTGAGGGCTGTTGTGTTCCTGCGAGTGAGTGAGGTCACCAGAAAGGAAGGAGATGCTGCGGTGGCAGCGGGGGTGGCGGCGCGGGAGCGATATTTTATGTTGCGAGCGTTAATATGGCTACGGTAACCGCTTCACATCAGGCGGGCCGTATGTTTGTCTGCCACCCGAAGTAGTATAAAAAAAAAAAAAATAAAAAAAAAAGCGTCAATGACGTAACTTCCTAATTTCGGTTTTTCAAATTCGATACCCATATGGGTATCGAAATTATACATATATTATACATATGTACTGAAATTTTTCTAATATATTAAATTCTCGTGTCGCGGTGTTTGTTACCGAACTCCTCCGAAACGGCTGGAACGATTTTTATGAAATTTTATGTGAATATCGGGTAGATCTGAGAATCGGAAAACATCTATATTTCATACCCCTAAATGACAAGGGGGTCACCCTTATATATATATATATATATATATATATATATATATGACAATATATATATATATATATTTACTGACACTATTTTCCCATACAAATAGTGTCAGTTGAGAAAGGATTATCATATTTATTTGTTGTCAAAATATTTATGGTTGCGTTCGGAAATTTATATCAAGCTCTTAATGTTAAATGATAAAAGTTGTCTGTGATTTGTTTTGAAAATTGTTTTGTGGATTAAGATATTTATTGGTATGTTTATGATTTTTGAATTTTCACGTGAATACGTCTTTAAATTTGCTACCACGACACGGGGGCAATCCAAAAAGTCTAATGATAACTAAATCGGGGCATACAGTTGGGCGTTATATTATGTCGATTCTATGCTCTACATCCAAAATTCAATGACATCACTGGATAGATGAAGGATCAAAGAATTTATTACGCTAAGTACCTTCCCCGTACGCGATATTCAATAGAATATCGCGTACGGGGAAGGGGAAACGCTGGCATTTTGAGATAATTTTAGTGCATATAACGTATTCACGTACAACACACGGCCGTGTTCATGACACAGGCATATATTTTCGTGTTTTTATCTTAATAAAGTACTTAATTTAATATTTCATTGCCTGATAGGCGGAACGATGTTCGCCGGTGAGCTAGTATTTTATATAAATATTTTAGTCTACTGCCTTATTACTGCTTTCCTTGCACGATTCGCTGCATTTCGCTCGATAGAAAAGACGAGACGTATTTTTGTTACTGTTGTATTTAGGTTTTAAAATAAAATATGTATAAAATTTGTCAGCAATTGATACATTAATATGATTACCTCACCCAAGGATACGTACAAACCTTCCTAATCACGATCAACATACTCATGTGGCAGTAGGCAGGCTACAGGCTTTTACAGGGTCGCAGCATGCATTGCAGTCGTCCATCAGGCAGGCCGTATACTTGGCATTGTCATCTCGCATAACTTACGGCCGGGAGATGGATCAATAAGTTTTTGAAAACGTAACTTCGGATTGGAAAACGCAGCGTAGGTTCCTCCATTGACCGATGATCTGAATTAGTACATAATTTATAACTATACATTATACTAACCTTCTACTAGCCATCTTCATAATTTTTCGCTTTTGATGACCGTGACATTTTTTCAATTAAATATGTTTTATTAAGAAATTTAATATTATTAAGAAGAAAAACAAGCATACGACCTGCCTGACGATGAGGATTGCGCGTTGCCGTTGCCCTGTACAGGCCACAGGGTCGGCAACGCGCAATGCGCAAGTGATGCTCCTCAGGTAGACCGTATGCTTGTTTTTCTTCCTTCTGTTCCTCCTCTAATATTTTTTGGCAAATCCCATTTTGTAGTCTTCTGGGAAAGTCTCTAATTCATTACAAAACATGATAGATAGCGCGAGGATTGAAAACTTTTCTGAAGTCGAGCAGTATGCAAAGCCAACACGAAGCCAGGGGGTCCTATCGGCTAATCTGAACCCGATTCCCATCGGATTTTTTGACTGCGAAAATCAAATTTTTGCTATGATTTTCGGTATTTGTGTAGATGATAGAAACTTTGGAGTTATACCGACTATTGAAGATGTTTGTCAATAACTTAAATGTAAGACCTACTTTTCGAATCAAAATATTCTATGGTAATCGGCTTAAGTTTCGGCGGCAGGGCCGTAGTATTATCATAAATATTTATATACCATCAAAAATTCTAAATATCAAATCGAAATAAAATACACAGCTACTACAAATTTGTGAAAAATATACTTGTATTTACTTCACGTAGGTGTATTCCGTAATATTCCTTCTTTGTTCCAGCACGCTCTCGTTACGGCAACTTGCTAAAATGAGATGGATATACTCGTTTTGTTCGAAACATTTTCTTCACTTCCTTTTCGAGGCTTTGAGGTGTGAATGATTATAGAAGAAAAATGTAGTGATAAATGTTATTTTATTTTTAGTCATACTTTACAATTTGTCGAGAACGTAACATCTCGGAAAACATTTTATTATGTTTCTATACGAGTGCAGCTCGTCACTTTCAAAGGCAGTAAATATAGCGCAAAGCTCGTAGATTGCGTGCTAAGTAAAAAAGAAATAAGAACTTTTCTGCACTAGGGTGGAAAAACTATTTTATTATTTTAATCTCCATACGTACGAAGTTATAATAAGCTGTCTATTATTGTAATGAAAATATGCTGCGGTACACAAATCAACATAGTTTAAACATGTATTCGTAAAAAATATTGAAACTATTTGAAACTAAATACAATTTTGTTATGATTACAGTATTGGTTAAACAATTAAGAGTACAAATGAGGAAATCATATAATTTATAAAATTTACTTCTGTTTATAATATCCTCTTTATATTTATAAACGCCATGCAAGTTGCCTTGTCTTTTGATCTGTTTTATCCTCGAAATTGAGACAACTATCTGGCGGTTTACGATAATTTCATCTCGTGCATACACGTAATATTCATTTACTTGTTTTCTTGTATATAACTTGTATTGAAAGTCGTCGTGTGACACTCGGGCGGGATGGCATTGCAAACTCCTTAACGTTAAACCCCTTAAGGTCACTAATGGTTGGCTTAAACAATACGTTTGCAATAACCGGGGGCTCTACCGCCGAAGCTGAAGCCCATTCCCATTGAAAATTTTCATTAAAAAAATATGTCTTCGGTTTAAGTTATTGACAAACATCTTTAGCTTTGACGGTAGAGCTTCAAGATTTCTATCAACTGAGCTAAACACACTTACCTCTAATCTAAGCTGAAGTTTGATTAAATTAATTAGATAAATTAAACGGTCACTCACGTCTTTTTGTCGGGAAAGCCGACTAGTTTCGATCTCAAAAGGAGACCTTCTTCAGGGCGAATGTCAGACACGTCCACCCTTTGTCTCTCGCGCCGGACACTGCGCGCCAATGCGCGCGCCGCACGACTGGAAAGGGTGGTGGGGGGTTGGTGCGTTGATTGATGAAGCGCTGCCTTCGACGATGACGTAGTGGCAGTCGGTGGATCCAATTCTTCTATCTCTCCGGGCGCGTGGTCATCTAGTGCGCTTACCATGTGGTGGTAAAAACTGACAGTATCAGCATTGGCGACTGTATCGTGACTCTCTTTAGACTCAAACTGGAGCACTGGTTTCCAGGCCGTTGGCAATACCCATCCGGTATCACGGTTGAAATTCGGACGTCGACTAATTTCGATAGCTTCGCGGATTTTACGTGGAACAAAGAACTTTTCCTTTGCAACCTCCTTAGCCTTATCGAATTGGATGTAATGAGAGACGCCCGAATCCAGTACGTGTTCCGTGATCGCCGAACCATTTCTGTCCAAGTTTTTTAAGCTCCTAATATGTTCTGAGAGTCTTGTCGCTACATTGCGTCCTGTTTCCCCCACGTAGCTGCTGCCACAGTCACAAGGAATCAAATGTCGCAATCAAAAAATCAGGTGGTAATCGGCTTGGGCTTAGGCGGTAGGGCTCCTGTTTAGCGCCTTTGTAATACAATGTACAATTCATATAAATCAAAGCTTGTTTATATTGTGTTGAATGGCAGATAAAGTGAATGTTTTTTTGCGACAGATATTATCAACTCAGCTCCCTTTTTATTTTATTACTATATATGAGTCGTCGTCGTGTATTATTCATTCTATTACTAGGATACGGGTCTTCCTTCATCCGTAGGGGTTTAAAGCACACGCTGCTCAACTTCGAGTTGGTGGAATATATAAGTATATAATAGAAATACTGATTGTTCTAACATTTAAATGAACGGGTATTTTCGCAACATTTTCGCCGTGTCGCTATGCAAAAGCGGCGGTCAGCGCCTAACCTCAAGCAAGACAGATGATACCTACTTGCTTCGAACCAGCCAGATAAAACGTCACAAACGTGAAAATAGGACTAAAATAGCAGACCATATCCGTGAGATAAATTCATTAACAAAATATTTTATTTGTTTACAGTTAACCGCCTATGTTTTCTCCTTACAAACGTTATCGCCTATTTTCAAAACGGTTCTTGGTAGTAGGTCCATTTTTTTTCACATTTACATGCAGGTGCAATCAGTTTTCGCTTCTACACGTCATTTTATTTAAATTTTAGATGCCTCATTTTGCGAGTCACGTACTTTTTAAATACATACTATCTTCCACCCGCGGCTTCATCCACGTTTACTTTTTTTTTAGTAAAAAGTATATATGTCATTTCTAATACCTTTGAAAATGGGTACAAAGTTTTATGGTGATATATTGAGTAGTTTAGGTGTCACTCAATCATCACACACACAAATTCACATTCAGATTTATAATATTAATAAGGAGGTAGGTAGGTAACTTCAAGAAGTTCTCTAAATTATATTGAAGACTGCATCAAATTTCGTAGAGTAATTTAAAATAAGTAAGTGGAGATACATAAAGACGCGGCTACTTAGTTTTATACTATTTATTAATAAGCTTTTTCATTTTCAATCTTTTTTCAAGTTCAATAAATAAATCAAATCATACCGATATCATAATGATTCTGTACAATTTCAAAAGAAATAGATTTTTTAAAATCGAATTTGGTTGCAATATCAAGAAGGAAATAGAGTAATATGAAAACGCGATTTTCTCAATAACATCTCAATAAAATGAATAGCTTTCATAGCAATATGCTTTTATACCTTGGTCTCAATATTAATAGTAAAACGTTGCTTCTATATTTTCTTTATAGTACGTCGGGTGTGAATCAAACATACGGCCCGCCTGATGTGGAGCGTAGCCATATTAACGATCGCAACATGAATTATCGCTCACGCGCCGCTGTTCCACTGCCAACGCAGCAACTCCTTCGTTTCTAGTGATCTCAGTAACTCACAGGAACGCAATAACCCTCAAAGGAACTGTTATTTGGCTCTGGTATTCTGAGATGGAGGTACCTACTTCCCCAGTCGGACAGCTTACAAATACGCTGTACGCTACTTCTCTTTTGCCAGAGCTTCTTTCGCTAGTGTGCTGGGTGTACCACGTGCAGGTGAAGTTGGTTTGGCTCGAAACATCGTGGTGACCGACTTGCATCCCAAATATAATTTGTAATATACCTTAAATATTAAAATTAGTTGGTTTTTCACTCATATTCAATGTCACTCATAGTCAATGACGTGACGTGGCTTCGACCCAACGCTCGTGATTCCCACATAGGACAAACATTTGTGTGCATGAACATGTCTGTTTGTCTTAGTCTGTGTGTTTTCTATGTATCATAAGTATGTATTTACAAAAAAAATGTATTTACGTATGTTTATCAGTTCTCTAGTACCTATAACACAAGCTTCGGTTACTTTGGGGCTAGATCGCGCTGTGTAATTTGTCTGACAATATTTATTTATTATTGAAAAGTCCGCACCAATGGTAGCTGCTCTATCGCGTAGACTAACCACTGCATCTGCATTAACCTATATTCATCCCACTGCTGGGTTACAGCTCTCTGTTCAATCAAAGGGAAATAAGAGTATACTCCGCAACATTGATCAACTTGAAGTCGCCTAATATCGAATTTTAAGATTCCAAATCTAAATATATAAAAATTTCGTGCCACGTTGTTTGTCCGCGATGGAAACCTAAACTACTAAGCCGATCTTACTACAATTTTGCACAGTATGTGCAGTTTGATCCAAATTGAGAGATAGGATAGTTTATAACTCATCGCAAAAAATAACGTAAAAATATTTAAAGGCGATACCAAGTTCGACGGGCCAGCTAGTTAGATATAAATTGTTGTTTGTTACTTCAAGTATCGAATTTTCGAAATTTAAAGTTCGATTCGGCTTTAGTTTAACTACTGCCGTTATATATAATAGATTTATTTACTCAAATTCCAGGTCAAAGCAGTTAGTAGAGAGAATATAACTTTAAAAAATATAATTCATTTGGGGTGTAAGTGGCTCACCACGATCTTTAGAGCCAAAACCAACCTCACCTGTACGTGGTGCACCATGCAACGAGCACAAGCGAAAGAGGCTCTGGCAAAAGAGAGATAGTTGTATCGTATTTGTAAGTAGCTCGACTAGGGAAGCCAGCGGAACATCCACCTCACAGAATACCACAGACAAATAACAATTTATTTGAGGGTTGTAATCTAGCGAGTGTGTGAGGTCACTAGAAAGGAAGGAGCTGCTACGTTGACGGCGGAGGTGACGGCGCGCGAGCGATATTTCGTGTTGCGAAAGTTAATGGCAACGCCAATCGCTTGACATCAGGCGGGACGTACGCTTGTCTGTCACCCGACGTGATATATAAAACAAAACTCATACTCCAGTAATGTTACTGGCGCTAATTACTTCTGCGTATAATTCTGCCATGACGACAAAGAACTCCGCTTGGCATTCCTGAGCGTTAGTTTGTATTCACGCGAAACACACGACTCAGATAAATATTTTTTATAACATAAATATTTTAATTGTCCACAGGTAAGTAGATAGAGATCGAGAGAGAGAGAAGAAGCAACAGGTGAGATGGACCAGGCAGAGTTCCGATATCGTGACGAAGAACGAGATTGGCTTCATCATAACGGATAAAAATATTTTTATTATGCGAACCCTACCTACTTCATGCCTTATTCAGTTACCTAAAGGTTGCATTGAAAATTGCTTTCAGCAATAAGGCCGCCTTGTTGCACATAAAAGTTGTATTAAGAAAGCTGTTATTGTATTCTCTGTAATTTATTGTGTAAATAAAGCATATTCTATCTATCTATCTATCTAAAAGGCGTATATTTAGGGATGTCACAGGCTCATACAATGCTCCTTAAATATATTAAATTTGACTATAGTTATATCTGTCTATGTGCAGCTGAAAAACATAAAATATAGACTAATAATTTCTGCTGTATTTTTGTCAGTTTACAATACAACAACAAAAATGGCCCATTTGTAAACACAGTGACAAGTTCACTTCAATTCGCTAGGCCCCTTTTGTTGCACATTTCTGCCGCGGCATGCGCTGCGAACGTTTACTATACCCCAACCATACACTTCGCACGTTCCCAATAGTTATCTCTGTCTATGTGCAACTCACTATATAGAATTGCTAAACGTGAGTGAAGCCGAAATACTAGTTTACTGATGCATCCGAATATCAGTCCTAAGTGCTAAACAGAGAGCTTCTTTTATTTTATTTAGTTACAAACTAACCGTCTCTAATATCCATATATCTCCAGGCACGCGCTATCGCCTACGTGGAGTATATATCATAATAAATAATCAAAGAGTACATTTTTCTCAGTTCCTCTTGCGACGATAATAAGCTGAATAGTTAAATGATACGCTATAATTCTGAAGGCATCGTAGTTTTAACTTAAGGTGCAAAAGCCGTAGCAATTTTATTACTGGCTCATCGATGAAAGGAAACATCTGTATGTGTTTCACATATTGTATATAAAAATATTCTCAAGGCGATAGTATTATCCTTGTCATAAAAATATGGGACGACATATTAGGGGCTTTGGCATTGTCTGTGTGTCAAGACCAATAAATGCTTATTTTCTTTGTATAAACCGATGAAATTATAGCAGTTAAATTATCGTCACGTACGTGTGCTTATCATACATATTTTTCGATTGTGATGAAATATATTAATATTTTTTATAATTTATATTTGATCACAATATTAATGAATTAAATAGTAAGTATATTGTACCATTACATTATATGTACCATTACACTATAGTAATAAAAAAGTTACTAATGCGTTTCATAAAATGAAAATTCTATTTAATATAAAAATCACATATATCATGGACACAGACAAGTCGAGAACAAGTAGACTGATCTGTCAATTTTTTTTGTTGTGTTTGTAATGTGAGAACAATGTTATAAAAAAAGTTGGACAACAAATTCTAAAAGACTGTAAATGCTTACATAATGTGATAATGATTATGAAAGATCAAAATTCCCTTGCAAGATAATTTATAATTATCAATATCTATTTACTAACTAGACCGAAAGACGTTGCCCTGTCTTCCTAACTGTGAATATTTAATTCGAATTGGTTTCGCGCACGCTGTCAAATGACTGAGAGTTCTGTCAAACGCCGAAGTTATTATTATTAGGAAAGTTAATATGGTGATTCAGTTTTCTTAAAATTTCTAATATTCCGCTCAACTTTCAGTTCTTTTATTAAAAGAACCTTCTGAGAATTTACGAAATTGTTCCTTCCGTTCACGCGTGATGCGATAACTCGATTTCTAGAACAACAGAAATACAAGATATTTCGATGGACCAAATTTTCAAATAATAAACTAACATACATATCCAGTCTGACAGGTGAGGATTTTTTTCTTGATAGAGCTATTTAGTACATGAAATAAATTATTTCAAAATAATTATCATTTTATTTTTTATTTTACGATACACAACTCAGTTTACGGCTAGTATTTAGTTACTACGTTTACTTACATTGTTTTACCTTGATAGTCGGGAACAATGAAATATGCAAATAAAATCAAAATGATTGTACAGAGTTTGCTTAGCAAACTTAATTCTTGTTATACTCGTATAAGGGAACATTAATTTAATCTAGTCCAATACAGTACAAATTCATACAAAATTTTTCCGATAATTAATGAAACTCATATTAATTTAATTTAATTCATTTTAATTAGATACGAAGACAAATGTTTAATTATAACGTTAATTTTTATTTTAAGGCCGGATCCACACCATAAAGGCGATTACGATTCGTTCACGGTTCGATCTCGGTCTGGTAAAATTTGTTCAAGACTGGTCGCACCTGTAAAGGAACTTGATTGTTACGGATAGTATGAATACACACATTGATTTTCATTTAATAATATTTTACCAAACCGAGATTGGGCCGCGAACGAACCACGATCGACATTATAGTGTGTCTCTACTTCTTCTTCTCTTCATCAGCCTGCATCAACCTACTGCTGGAT
Source organism: Hypsopygia costalis (assembly GCA_937001555.2). NCBI lineage: Eukaryota > Metazoa > Arthropoda > Insecta > Lepidoptera > Pyralidae > Hypsopygia > Hypsopygia costalis. The sequence continues at coordinate 20,648,966 of OW443326.2, forward strand.
ATAGGCCTTTCCCAATGTTTCCCACCATATACGATCCTCCGCTTTACGCATCCAACCGCTACCAGCCACTTTTTTGAGATCGTCGGTCCATCTAGAGAGGGGGAGCCCTACGCTTCGTCGCCCCATACGTGGCCTCCACTGTAGGACTTTCCTACCCCATCTGCCATCGCTGACTCGGCAGATGTGGCCAGCCCACCGCTAATGCAAGTGGCTGACTTTGAGAGCTATGTCGACCACTTTGGTTCTCCGTCGAGTTTATTCGTTCCGGAGCATTGCTCTCTCCATCGCTCGCTGTGCGACTTTTAGTATGTGAACATGCCCAACGGTCAGTCTTCAAGTCTCTGCACCGTAGGTCATAGCGGTTATAGTATGTATCCAGCCTAAAACACCCACGTACAGTACATAAAAAAACGTTATAGGGCTTAATAAAAGATATTGTAAATTGATTTACGCACGTGTGTCTGTTGTACCTTACTCATTCATAGACGGTATGAATGAAACATTGGTATTCTTCCACAAGCGGAAATCCGAATTAGATATTATATAGTCACATAATTTTCGTGATTACTACAGTGAAATAGTGTATATTTAGTTGTCGTAAACAACACTAATTCGATTTAATTAAATTATGCAATTAAAATTAATATCAGTTCTATACAACAAATAACGAAAATAATTTACAATAAAATAAATACCTATAAATAATTCTAAATTAATATTCATATATTTACATTGTTAAAGCAATTACAATGCGAACAATAAGTATATCTTATAAGCAATTCTGGAATTTCGAAAGGCATGTAATGAAATATATCAAGTTCATTAAAACTTCGCTAATTATTTGCAAAGTGTGCTATAATTGAAAAAATATTGTTGTCTGTAAAGTCGGTTTACGGACGATAATTTTACCTGATAACGTCATAAGAAAACGTTGATGAACGATTAGGCCGATCGTGCCTCTCTATGGCTTGTTCCGCGCTTTTGTTTGCGCGCTCGGCTCAGGCGGAACGTGACAATGAGTCATGCTTTTGCGTGCGTGCTGCCGGCGTTCATCGATTTATAAGACGTTGACACGTCAAAAATATTCGATGACTCGGTGCAAAGGTTGCGCAATGCTTGAGGCGAACTCGCAAGAAACTGTCATCATGTTTTATCAGGAGATTTCAGTATGGGGTTCTCCAAAAGAATGGCGTAAAGGGGTCCTTACAAGGTCGACAAAGCGTGAGTGATGCCCTTGGTGACTCACGATCGTATTACGTACGTAATAGACTGTGATGACTGCTCACCATCAGGCGGTCACATAGTTGATTGTTACTCTAGTGGTATAAAAAATGAGGGAAAACGATGTCGTCCAGCCTTATTTGAAATAGACAATAATTTGTCTATCTATTAAAATGATTGCATGAACAGTAAGTAATCTTACTGCTCATGTAATCATTTTAATAGATCCTTTGAATTACTTCCACATATCCCATTGAACTGCCAAGTACAGCAGAAAGAGTTTCGAAACAGAAGGCATCATTCACTTTAGACATTGCCGGTCGTTAACCGAAAAATAAACGAGTGAGCTTAATTAAAGAAACGCTTTGGCTCGTGAATGGATTTTCACACGCCTCTATTTAAGGACACGTTAGACTCAGCGCAAGTCTATTTTTTTTTCATTAAATATTTTGTCGATATAGATTAACACAGATGAAATAAAATAATAATAAAAAAAAATGTTTGTTGCTGCATATTTATACAATTTGTAAAGCTAGTTATCATAGGGTATAAGTGAGTTGCAGCTAGTGGTATGTACTAGAAGCAGTAAGAAATTGTAGGTACCTACGTCTTCCAGAAGACTACAGCTAAACAACTTTTCCCCAGAGCTGATTATTGAGTTCCTTTGAGTGACCAGAAAAGTTTCCTGATGACCTTATCAGGAAACTTTTCTGATGTGGTATATGTATATATCATCAGATTTTTTATATAAGTTCGACGAGCTCGGTGGACATCCATTAGACCTTCGATTAGACTGATAACGACTAACATAAAGACGCCATCGAGCACCTTTTTCTTCCTTGCCAGTGAGTAATGAAAACAATTCAATTAATAAAACAAATAATAACACCTATCAGCAAACTTTTTTGTGCAATTAATTGTTTTTAAACTGTTCGTCTAAGCGCACCCTTATTCTCAATTTGCCTGAAAGACTGAGAGAACCATAAAAGAGCAATAAAAACATCGATTTTGCATAAGAATCCCACAGATGTGGTTGTCGGTTCAGAGAGAGGGTGTTGGGGCGATGGGGTGCCGATTACTTGCCCTCAATACGTCATATTGAATTATTTTTATTATTTTTGCTAGATGCTTCCTAGCAAATTTACGTGTTTTGATAGATGTTATTAGAAGAGCTCGACAGCGTCGTTCCGCGTGTCATTTAGTCCAATCGAACACGCAAGTTAAGCAATGTGGACCGTAGCCTGTCTATGGATTTTATCTCTAGTTTGTCCGTGGTCCCGGCATTAGATGACAGTGGTTAAGCCAGTGGCCTTTAAGTGGCTTGAAAACACTGCCATCACCAACTCGCAGTTGAGCAGCGTGGTGCAGTATGCTCTAAACCCCTTGGATGGAGGGGAGACCCGTATCTCAGCAGTGGGATAAATAAGCGTCGACCACGATGACATACGAGTATTATTAATATTCTTTTTAATTATCTTATGTATAATTATAATGTGAAACATGTTCGTACTCAACATAACTCGAAGAGTTGGAATATTACGAATACAGTAGCCCGAGGAACTGTTACTAACTGTCTTTAAATATATTCTGTTAAATAAAATGAGCGTGCCTCTTTGTAATAATATTGAATTTTCTTTTTCTTAACTTCCAAAAAGTTTAAAGAAAGGGTAATATTTTTAAAAGTCTGTTCAAGGCCGGTCCTACACAGCCGGGATCCCTCACGAAATTCAGAAACTGATCAGCTGACATCAGACGGTCAACATCCAAGTCTTTGCAGCTTAGGTCATAGCGGGGAGGACGCACTAATGATAGACATACTTAGGCCGAACTTTCCGTCCCGGAATTCAGAAAATGAACTAAGTATCTAAATTCCAGATGCACGGTATTCCATATGTAACACCCATTTACCACAAATAATAATATGCTGATTTGTTCAGATTGATCTAAAAAAAAGATACTGACGAATATGAAGAAATGTAAATTTAGAAATGTATGGAAATATCCAGAATTCAGAACCCTGACGAAACTAATACGTGTTGCTTGGTTATATTAGAGGAAGTTTGAAAGTAGCATTGTTGACGGAAATAATAAGAGGAAATCGTCTTTGGAGTTATGGACATGTAATGCGAAAGGACGAAACACATATGACAAAGTTGAATGTGAACGGATATAATGAAAGAGAGAGGTGGGTAAGAAAGGGGTAACTGTAGAAATTATGATGGCTGATAACGGTGAACCAAAGAAAAAACATGCTGCGCCGATCCCAAATAATGGGAAAAGAACAAGCCAATGAATAATCAGTCAATTCATAAGAATTGACTGATTATTCATTGACATAAGAATCAGTCAATTCATAAGAATTGACTGACTTGTCGTAGCTTGAAACACAGGAAAATTTGAGTTCAAGCATACGTATGTAAGTTACTTTTGATCTAATTGTTTTTAACACTTAAGTTGTTAATGAAGATTTTTGTCTCTCTTTTTAAACACGGGTCAAGCCTGGTGCTATTTGATACTTTGTGCGGGGATATAGACCCAACATGTAAGATACCTCTTTGAGAAGATTGTTGTATGAGTAATATTTACACCCGCTGTGACCTGATCCAGGATATATCAATGGAACAATATGCCCATGAGCAGGTTTCGGCAGGCGTTGAGATTATTGTAAAGTGTGATGAAAAATGGATTGCCGACTTGCTCATGTAAATAAAAAAAAAAAATTATCCATATTGCTTTCATAGCTAAGCCTAACATTTAAACCTAGAATCTAATAATTTTCTAGCTGGTCGAGGTGAAAAGTTATATGTTTCACAAGAGTACATTTTTTTAGGTGTCGTGCCTTTAAATGTCTTGTGCCCAATTTTATTGTTTATTTTAGAACGACTCGTGGCGCTCGTGATACAATTTTGGACTATTTCGCAAGCTCGGAATTGAACCTCTGCACTTAATTTAAATAACAACATTGCTCACTTGTTGAACACATAACTATTACATATTTTGTTTATAAACACACAAACATTGCAAGTAATACAATAATTAAAATGTTTTTTAAATAACTAGCTTGCGTCAGCGACTATGTGTCATATGTCCAGGTATCTAGTGGAGATTTTCAAACCCTTTTTAGCTAATGCCTACGTCATATTAGATACCTGTATGTTAAATTTCAAGTCTATCCGTCCAGCGGTTTCGGCTGTGCGTTGATAGATTAGTAAGAAACGAGACACTTTGAAAATAAACGAATACGTACATGAAATCTATGCAAACTGATTCGATAGAGATAGAATGCCGATAGACGGCTAGCCGGTTTACTTATGAAGTAAATCAAAGCACAGAAAAACTATCTTCATCACACAACAAAAAGATGCATACAATATTACTTACTATGTGAATATGTGGAGAATCATAGTGTGCTGTCAAGTTATTTGACTACGAGTATTTGGTGTGGTTAATTAGTCCACTGCAGACATCTGCCTGCCTTGATGTGGTTGTGTCTTTAACTATTGCTTTATATTTGTGTCTGTGACATTTGACTTAAGGCTCCCCCATGCGGTTACATTTCCATATAATAGAATTACCTCTTTCTTTGAAATTATAAGCCTTGAAAAATATATAATTTGACATCAATTTTTACGCAATTTTAGACGTAAAGAAATACTATTAATATAAAAACTTAAAAATAATTAAACAACAGGCTTAAATTAATTTTAGTTGAATAAATGTTCTAAAGTTTGAATTACTTTATTTTGTGTTAAGTAGTTTATCTGTAATTCCAGTTTAACCAAACGAATATTCAATTTGCTCTGCTTTTTTTTAAATAACATAATAATAAAATACGGGGCTCGTGTAATATGCGTGTGCACTAGCTAATAAATTGTTCATCATTGGAGCTATCTCTTTCTCACAGGGCGCTTAAGATGTAATAACCATTTTAGAAATATCTACCGACGAGTTGGTCTAAACGTTCTGAATACTCTTAAAGCTGTAATTCATTAATACGAGTAAACGTGTTAGAAATGTTACATAACAATATATCTGTATATGAATATATTATTAATTATTAATATTGGTAGATATTTTTAATAAAATTATTAGGCAAAGTGACTAACTTGGCTAATGTTGGCCTACATGGCCAATGTAGGCCATGTTAGTCACTTCATTAACAAACATGTGTTTGTTGATTAAATTTTAAGCGTTTTGACTTTATGCAGTACACAAACATTGCCGTTTGTAAATTGTGATCTGATATTTTCTCAAGACTGTAATCTCAATGAGGGATGTAAATATATATTTTCCTCTTATGAAATAAGATATGGCTGACGAAAATAGCGTGAGATCAAGTATAGAGTTTTATATATTTTCAGCCTCGACTCAAAGGTGCAATAACTCGAAGACTGTGTTTCTGTATATCTGCAGCACAGTAACGTCCTCCGATTATCTTTGAAATTGTCTCCCTACTTGACTGAGCGATCTCCACTGTCGCTCAGGCATCGTGTTTCATTGTATAACTCGATTCGCTCAAGCACACTCCGGCCACTTCACACAAATGTCGCGTCGTTGACTATTACATAAATAATGACGTATGTTTCTTATTACTATGACGCATAACAAACAAGTATACTGTCCGTCACGATGTGAAGCAGTTAGGAACACAACATCCCTCAAGTGAATTGTTATTTGGTTACGGTATTCTGTGAAGTGGAGGTACTTCACCAGTCGGGTACCTTACAAAATACGCTATGCCCTATTTCTCTTGACGCCAAAGTTTCTTTTATTGGTCAGCAAAGTTATTTTTACTATGGCAAAGTGCACCACGTACAGTTCAGGGCCTTTGGTTCAAAGATATTGAAGAACCCCTTACAACCCAAATGTGTAGAGCGTGTATGTGTGCGGCGCTTTGGAAATTGTTCCAGATTCTACTCAGAGGGTAGGTCGGCGACGAAAGAGCGGCAGGGACGTAGTACGATTAAAAATAATGGTGGCCGGCGTTTTACGTACGTTGCTTATACTATTGTTGGCGATCTACAGCGCATACATCCTTTTTGGCCTTTATATTCAAATTCTCAGTCTCATTTTCTTTTTTTTTATTCGAAACAATTGTCTTTTCTATCAGTCAGAAAAATAAACGAAAGAGTAAACACGGAAAATACCTGATTTCCTTTGCTACTCTCATCAACTATGGCTCAGGCATGTATATGTTTCACTTGAAAGTCAAAGTCAAAACTCTTTATTGCATAACTGAGTGTACAGAGGATCTTAGACTTGTTTAAGTACTTACAACTTAGTCACCTTTGTCAGGTATCGCAAAAGACTTTAGGCGTGCGCGTGACTACCTATTTACATCCGTACGTTTAGCATTTCGTCATATAATTCAGCCAGGCGTACTGCGACTGCTTATCTTTTTCTTTAGAAATGCAGGTTAAAATATTATTATTAACTTTAAGGAGGTTGCCAAGAAGCTGGTCTTGACTTCGGGTGACCAAAGGGCTGGCCAATATCTAGGCCAAAATATTTCCATTGCTATACAGCGTGGAAATGCGGCCAGCCTTTTGGCCAGAATCCCCGAAAATTGTCGGGACAATTTAAGGTTTAAAGAATTTATTCTCAATAAAGATTACAGATAAATCCACTTACATGAGAACAATATTACTTATTATAAACTTAGTCTAGTTCACATTTCTATTATGAAATCAATAGTTTTCAAGGATATGAGTATGATGATTATATAGGTAATGTTATTTATTCTGTGTATTTTATTATAATTTTAGTTTTTAATTATTTTATTTTAAATTAATTTTAAGATTAATTTTAAAATAAGAGTTTTAGGTAATTTCATTTTGAATTTATATGTAATTTTAGTTAATTCTAACTTAATTAATTATAATATATCTCATTAACTTTTCGTTACGCTCTATAGCAACCTACATGCCTGTAAATTATAGCAGATAGAGTGAATTGCCTTTGTATAAAATGCCATACTGCAACAAGTTTGGCCCGGTAGGATATTACTTGAAGGAGAGCAGTATTTATAAGGTATAACAAATCAGTGAATGTACTCTATTGTGTTGATGTTGAATTTAATATTTTAAATGTGAACGTGATGTATGGATGTTCTTTCATGCGTAGACGGATTTGGACGAAATTCGGTATTATCGAATACGACCTGCCCAGGCTACGTGCAATGTAGAGTTGTAATTTCATTGTGAATTTACAATGTGTAAGAAAATCATGTTTTTACTAGCGTCTCACCCCAGCTACTCACGGGTAGTGGTTGTACCCACTTAATTTGTAAATAATCACATTGATACGTTTTTAGGGTTCCGTACCTAAAGGGTAAAAAGGAACCCTATTACTAAGGCTCCACTGACCGTCCGTCCGTCCGTCTGTCTGTCACCAGGCTGTATCTCATGAACCGTGATAGTTAGACAGTTGAAATGTTCACAGATGATGTATTTAACTGTTGCCGCTATAGCAACAAATACTAAAAGACAGAATAAAATAAATATTTAAGGTGGCTACCATACAACAAACTTGATTTTTTGCTCGTTTTTGCTCGCAATTGATAACGGCAATAGGTAGATGTTTGAAATACTCACATCATATTTAGTTATATATTCACTTTAAAAATAAATTATTAAATAGAAATAAAACAATATTTATGTTTGTTGTATGGGAGGCTCCCATACAACAAACGTGATTTTTTTTGCCGTTTTTATAGACAATGGTACGGAACCCTTCGTGCGCGAGTCCGACTCGCACTTGGCCGGTTTTATTATCAAAATCCCCGCGGGCGAAAACGCGGGCAGAAACAAGTATATTTACGAGTATTTGCTTGGAAGTTACAGATACCTTTGTTGTAAGTGTAAAGTGAAATAATTATAACAGCTTACAGAGAAAAAAACAGATCCACGTCCACTGCAGTTTACGTTGTATAACTGACATTTGATATTGCTTACCTTATTTACGCAATTCTCATTATATTATAAAATTGAAATTAACTGTTTATGTTTGCGGTAATAACAACTCTATTTTGATCAATAATTCACATTCAGAAGTAAAATTATAGCGCATTTGTGGCTAAGAGCAGGTCAGATCATAACTCTTATTACGTACGGCATAAGATTGGTATGAAGTCGCATCCATCAAGTTCGGATACAAAGACGACAGCGTACCATATGACGTAACGTGCTACCATGCCGCTCAATGGCTGTTACGACGTGCGATTTTTTTTTTTTTTTTTTATGTAAATTTTGCTAAATGGGTACGAGTAACTATACATTTCTTGAAGCTAAACTGGATCGAATGACAAACATTACTTTGCTGCTGTCACATGTCGCGGTCAGTTTACTAACTGCAAAAAAATTATAATCGCAATTTTTTCTTTTTTCTACTTTTTTTTATACTACGTTGGGTGGCGAACAAGCATACAGCCTTTACTTATAATTATTATGATGACACTCTTTAAAGGTACTGTCTTCTACTTAACCCTATAGGTTTTGATTCCACTGTATCAAAATATGCAGCATAAACGGCCTTCAAGGAATTGCAGACCTCAGCACTTGATATGCCTCTATGCGTTCCCGAGAAAACGAACCTTAACTGGCGGATATACAGACGGACCCATTGTTTCATACTAAACATGAAGCAAAGGGCTAAGCAATGTGGTCACGGTTACTATATTTTAAAGACTGGTAACCATCGGAGTGTACGTTCTTCGCAGACGTTTTTATTATTAAAAATGATAAGTGCGAAATGAAATTAAGTTAGACATACAAAAACGTAAAGCTGCATTTTGTGCGGAAAATGACAGATTTTGACAACCAAATTCGTGACGTAGTCTTGGCTATACCACAGGAAGAACATACCTTGTGTATTTTGTACCATCATATCGTCATCAGGTCATTTTAGTCTCCACTACAGGAGCACGACCCTCTCGAGTCCGTCTCGTCAGACAGAAGGAGGATTTGGCCTACACTCCCCACGCTGGCCAGACGGGTTGGGGAGGACCATCATATAAAGTTACGTTAAACTATCGAGGTAAAATAAACATAGTCAGGTAATAGCATGTTAAATGAAATTAGGACTTTATTACGTTGTACAACCGTGGCGGGATGGTCTGCTTTGAAATGAAATTCAGGTTGAATTTCGTCATTGTTTATGTGCATCAAAGCAGGCTATTTGTCCTAAAATCGTCACCTGTCGCGAGTGAGCCGCCGTGAGACGTAAATTACGCCAGATCACGGATCCAATTAGATTTATTACTATTACTGGGCCATTTACTTTTCACATGCGATAAATGAGGCGGGAAACACGTTGCTATTATTGTTTGTGAACTGCATTCAAACCGTCGCCTCGTCATTCAAATGATGCATGATCATAATTTCAGCCTAAGGACATTTACTACTCAACGGCCTCTACCACAAACTTCTACAATGATTGTTTTTGTGCCGTTTGAATCCATCGACTCTTCGATTATTACACAGATCGTTAGTTCACTTAGTGGGGAGGCATACTACGCTACGTTTTTCGGTTCTAAACTGCTGATAATCATAATTAGGTTGCATTTTAGTATAAAATAAAATATACAAAAAGTTGCATTTTACCAAGCCTCGATGGAATTATTGTGCATGTCAGTCTAATCGGGCACGCAAGATAAGCAACGTCGACCGTAGCCTGTCCATGGATGGGTTTTTTATCTCGATTTTCTCCGTTCTTCAGAAGGCATGTGAAGTCGTTAAGTCATGCCAGTAACCTTTGGGCGGCTTGAAAACATCGGTCTCCGGCGCCCGCAGTCGAACAGCGGGTGAAGTATGCTGTAAACCCCTCCTATCGAGGGTAGGCCCGCACCCCAGCAGTGGGATGAATAAGGGTAGGTGATGACGATGACGAAGTTGTATTTTCCATATTCTGAACATCTTCTGAATGTTTGATTGTTTTCTAGAAAATAATTAAAGTAAGTATCATATTACGTAAATGTATACTCGTAGTTTATTCGCCTAGCGTACCATGTCTTTTCTCTGATTCACCTAAAGGTCGATTGGAGATACTTTTACAGCTTTCCGTCCACATTTATCGTCATTTGCCACACTACACTTAGTACTTTATTATCTGAACATGAACCTAAACATTTTATTTAATCTGATTCATGCCAATACGTAAATTAAATTAAAAAATTGTCAGGACGGTGACTATAACTATATAAATATGGATCTGTTTAAAATTAAAATGAATTAATCATATTCTTTGTGTTTATACCTTTCGGTGTCATCGATAGAACGTAAAATAAAATGAATTTAGTACTTTACGGCAAAATGTAAGTTACGCCACTTAGTATAGCAAGCGTCGTTATACATTTATTGTGCATAAAGTTTAAATAAAATAATGGATTTCCATTTATTTATTAATAAATGGGAATGAAGTGTGAAGTGGAGTGAAGAATATCTAGACTTAAAATTTTGTACAGATTTTATTTTAATTTTCAAATAGCGATTTTGTCCGCGGTTTTTTTTTGTAATTTCCTTTCAGGCACCTTAAGTAATTGCTAAATAAGCCGTCCCCAGCGACTTTGTAATATCGTCGCTCTTTAATGTTGACCGCACGAATTTTCATACGAAATTTATTAGCCTTTTTTAACTCCTTTGGGATGAAATAGATGAATAGGTACTATCCTATATTTTAAGTTGAACCGCATTAGAATTTCCATATTGTAAAACCACATTACAAATGCGCAATATTTCGGTTAAATATAACCGATTAAAAAAAAATTCGGAGTTCATCGAGGAAAAACGTCAGCATATTGTGAAGACTTAGTACGCGTTGACTTTCATACAAACATTCACTTCTAATTAGACAAAAGCTGCCCTATTGTCGGAATTGGATCAAATTACTTACAATGTGCAAAATGTTATTAACATTAAAGTAGGTTCGGAGTTTACCACGGGCAAATTCGCGACCCGTGATTTTATATACCTATACATTTAAGGATAAGACATAAAAGATGAGACATGCAGCTCAATAAATTCTTTTACCTTCCGGTAAAAATCCCATTCCACTGAATTATCTCCCATATTTACGAAACAATCGCCAGGGCAGGCCCAGGAAATGTGCCCAGTGGGCACATTTCACAATTACAAAAACAAAGGTCATTTAACTTAGTCAAACAGTACATTGTAGTTAATATTCTATTTTCTTTCGTCTATATCTGATTGGTTTTTATATCACTCCAAATCGACGTTTGTTTGAAATTCGCTAACCCAACACACCCAAAGGTGTACCTATCGAAAGTTTGAATTAAAAATGTTTCGTAAATTTTGTTTGAGCATGTAGGGACCGAGAAGTTTCATTGATTTCTGTTATTTGGTGTTCCAATTTTCTACGACGCGAGTATGATATATCGGTATAATGCAGGGAGCATTGATTTATCATTTCATAATAATGAAAATTGATAAAAGGAGTATGTGCATATGATTATTACAAAGAACGATATTGTTTATAAAATATTTGTATAATCGAAAATTATCCGTACACCCCACAGAATATTTTCTAGTAATGCAATTGCATTACTAGAAAAAAAGTAGCCTACAGCTAGTAGATATACTATAGACTATCGGGCTCCTCTGTGCAGCCGAACGCGCCATATGATAGTTCAATCTTCGAAAATATCAATAATATTACATTAAAATATCTGAGTTTATAAGTATTTAGGTAGTTATGGTTCAACCTCATTAGTTTGCATTTCATGAAATTCGACACTAATATACATACTCGTACCGCAACTATCACAAATTACTGCATTTTTTACTGTGGCACTGTAGGCAACAGCACAAATATAAATTTCCTTATTTGCCTATGGACCCATGCGGGCACTTGACATGTCTTACATTGTTAGGGATCCCTTTACGAACCCTTATGACGACACCCTGCCCGTGCGTCATTTGCGTTTATACAAACAGCAAAAAATATCAGGATACCATACCCGCCTCTCTATTCAGCTTCTAGGTTTACAAACCGAAATATCTGAAATAATCGCACTATCACAGGTGATAATGATAATTATTACAAAAAAAATAATTGCTGTCTTTGTGTTAGTTTTTTTAATTATAATTGTAAACTAGAAGTTGTCATCTGCAGTCATTTCTTTGTTATTTATTTTAAATATCGTTGTTCACTTGGTGTAGCTAGATGGCGTCGTTGCGCTTGCCAGCCTTATTGAATGCATCGTTACAATATACAGAGAGTAACAGTCATCATCGACAGTAGCCTATGCTTATTGCGTCAGACACAGTCGGCAAGTTGAGCGACTTGAATACTCTACACTTGTTACTATTAAAAATATATATATTTATTGGGCCAATTTAATCCATTTGAATTAAATTGGCCCAATAAATATATATATTTTTAAAACTGAAAAAAGTAAATTTTCTTAGAATTGCAAAATTTGTCGCTATCTTGAAATACTTAGTTATTGGACCGGCTGTGTCAAAACATCGTATCTCGGAGTCGGTTGTTCTCAGAAAATGAACTCTTTCAAAAATTAAGAAGTAGCAGCTATATTGAACTCTTTATTCCGAATATTTTCACGATTGATCTCTGAGGGTCCTGTGTTCTTCAATAATGAACTTGCTTGCCGAAAATACTGGGAAAATCTCGAAAACCGATTGCCATGCGAACAATTGGATTTAGTTAAAGGAAAGACGGAACCGTAGGTGTCTGAATTCTTGGCCAGCTTTTTTTTAATTGCATTTACTAATTATACCTTTAAATAAATAATAGTACCGTACCTATTTAGGTTTACCAGATTTGTAAAGGATAGGAAAACATACCTTTACAAATTCTGCATTTCTTTGAAAATTCTAGCAATAAATAAGAGATAGTATCTAGGTATGTATGCTACCTTCTTATAGATAAATGAATACACGGTTACATCTTTACACCAGAGGTCAGCACTTCCTAACGCCTTCACACACTTCTTTTTAACCTCCGCGACTGTTAAAAGACAATCCTCCTACTTACAAGGTCTATCCATTTCAAGTGCTTTCTTTCAATATAACAAGCAGGCACCCTTAACGACTCTCTCACACAGGGACCTTAGCGACAATATACTGCGATATATAATGTATAATGTCGTTATATTAACATCTGATATTGGTCGAATAACTAGAAATACGCTGGCACAATGCAATAGTTATTTTGCACGAATTCGGGTGACTTACTCTTCCGTACAGTCATATTCTTTATTATTCATTAATATAGCCAAAATCTGAATTAACAACCTTGCAAAGTTACATTGAAGTCTACATTAGAATGAATTTGCAACATTTAGATGTAAATAACTGACTGTAGTCATAGAATATAAATGCAGAAAAGTTGTTAAAACATCACAAAATACAGCCCCAAGAGTATGCGAAGCGGAATAGTTTATACAGAAATATTTTACGCAGTTTAAAATTATTTTATCAACAACATTATTCGTAATAAATGTAGGAAATGGGAAGTCGGCTGTAGACTATATTCGTGTACTATAAATTGCTGAAGTTAAAGTTAAGCTAAATTTCTACCCGCTACGGTGTAAGAAATAAAAGTGATTTATTCTAAAACATCGCCGCATTTTGTAAATAAATTATTATTATTGGATTCACAACAATTTTACAATTATAACAATATAGAAAAAAAAAATGTTTTTATAATAAAATTAATGCAGCTCGCCTATATTATGATCTAATTATTACAAAGGTATGGATTTATGTATTATAAATCCATACCTTTGTAATAAATAGATCTATGTTGGCAAGTTTCTTTCAGCATTTCTTCGACAATGACATTTAACATTTCTGAAATTTTCGTACATAAAATATTTTGTTATTATCTATCTATCGTATTAAAATATTTTCTTCTGGTGTTAAGTATCACGAGAAGAAAATATTAATAAAATTAATAACATAACGTGTATTACACGTCGGCGTGTTTTAAAGTAAATTCGCCTTATTTACAATTAATTTGCACAAAATCGCAATTAGCCACTATTTACAACATTCTTGCACGTGCCCACATTGGCGTTCTATGCACATTTACGCACATGTATTACCACTTTTTTAATGTGTCACCATCACTATTTAATGTTCTAAAAGCACATTTGATGCGTCTTTTCAGCTCCTTTTGACTTTGAATGTCATGTCCGGTTTGTCATGATATTGAAAGTCAAGAGGAAGAAACACCAAACCCCACAAATACGGCTCCACAAAAAATCCAGAGGAGTTAAATTTAGAGAGCGAGCAGACCATGACACTGGCCATCGTGGAGATACGCGTACGTGTATGGCAAAATGTGCTGGTGCACCGTCGTACTGGAAATACAGCCCTTTTTGATTTTACAGTGGAACATTATCTAGCATATTTACCACTTGGGTTTGCAACAGGAGAAGATATGTGTCCGTATTCAGCATGACTAAGAACAGTGACCATTATTTCTGATATTGAAGATGGCAGTGTCGTCTCATCAAGATTGCTTCCTTGATTCATTCGTTCCTTCTTTCTTTTTACAAATGGCGTACCAGAGATTGAATTTTCCAGTATTATTACTCTACTCTGTGGATTGAATAACATTTGACTTTACCGCAGTAGCCGCGGTGTGCCCATTGACCGTGTCATTTGCGACACTTAGTATTATTATCACAGAGATGGTGTCATACAAATTAAACAATTTTTTTCATTATGAGATTTTATTATCTAAGAGAAAAAATTAACACGTGACCCACTAAATTCATTTACCGTCGAAATCGGTATACGTAATACTATTCCCCTTTTCAACCCTGGCAAATCATTACAGAACACCCTGTATACCAAAAAATGTATACCAAAAAAGATACCTTGAACTTGGACAACTTTTAAAGACATGGGGCATGTATAACGCATAATTATTGCTTTCACAGTACCTACTATTGTACCTACATAGAATTTAAAACTTGCAGATTGCACTCCATATCCTGTCACGAGCTATAATTTCATTTTGTCCAGAAACATTTTCATGTTTCGGTATTCACTATCCCCAAGTGCGAGTTTTACAAAAATTTACGTTATTACTACGTTTACTTTTATTTCAATAGTTAATATGGAAATCTTTTCTGTGCGTCTCTCGGAATGTTTTGGAAATTTAAATTTCCATGCAAAAATTTGGCCGTAAATGCAAACAACGTAGTAACTGCTTAAAATGTATTTAAACTGTGTGAATATGCTAATAAAGTTAACTCAGTTTACTAATTTTATTTAAATTGATATTTTATTTTACGTGTCTCAAGAAGTATTTTTAATTGATTTAATGCTAAGAGCATTCTCTATCAGTCAACCTTTGGAAGATGTAGATAATTCGAGTGATTTTACCAAAATAAAAGTTTTATATTTAATATAAGTATTATTTCAAGGCAAGAAACTTGAGAACGATTATATTTTTATATTTCGGTATTATTATGGTATATATATGGCGATTAATTCTGGTATTACAAGCAAGATATTTGCAAGGCATCAGAGTTGTCCTCTATCTCCTAATTGGTGACACCGACGTTATATGTCGACATGATTATAGTTACGGGATTTCTTATAACAAACTTAGGTAAGTATTTGTTTTTAACGGTCCTCATAAAATGGTGGACGGACAAAGCGACCCTATGTGGGTTCCAAAACCGGAACCCTAAAAAGAATAGGCTTCTAGACTCAAAAGATATAAAAGTATTAGTACAGGATATAAAGGCGTGTTGTCACCGTTTTAATGTTACAATTTTCCGTGTATTTGTTAACGGGACAGCGAACACCATAAAGATAAGAATTTATTTCCACGCTATCCTTTATACCGTACCAATTTTACTATGCCGTGATGATAACGCAGGTTGATATCTAAATATTTGCTAAGGTTTATTTTCTGCTTTATTTTTTCCGTCTTAGAGCTTGATTATGTATTACAAATATTTTAAAAATGGAATAAAACCGTTAAAAAATTCACGTCACTCGCATTTGCGGCGGAGGTGAATCCAAATGAGAGGTCGAGGGTTCAAATCCTATCTAAGCGGGAAGGTGAATTTTTCCCATAAAAAATATTATAAATATATATATACTTATAACATAATACTTATAATATTCTGGCAAGTTGGCGGAATCAACTATTTAAATAATAATTGATTATGTATGCTTTATTATTATTTTATGTATTACTTAATTTGTAATGTGATTATTTAAAATATGTTCGCTTTTGCAAAAGCGAACATATTTTAAACTAGTTTCTGTAAGCGTCTTTACCCCTGTATTTAATATATTGTTGGGTTAAAAAAATCCAAACCATGTTTTTTATACATCTTAGTTGCAAAAGAGTATACGACTACGTATGCTCTGAAATTGTTCGTTAAACTATCGGAACACATCTCTTGGATCGTGGCGAACAATTTATTATTCAATTTTAAATCAAATATTTTGGCTTTCAATGGTTGCCACAGGATTTAACTACACTGAGATGTTGAAACTCCTGACCTGACATTTCTAGGAATGGAAAGCGAAACATAATGTACATTCAATAGAAGTTATGTTATTGGGTATGATATTAATATATCATAACACAAACTTTGTTCTGACAATACTCGTCAGCTTTCCATTCCACCACAGAGTAGAATTACTCTGACTTTATGTCTGATTCCGTCACACTACAAGCTTCACGTCTCTGGAACGCGCTGGCTGAATCGTTTAGATGGATTTCAAATAAATTTACTTTCCAAATTTCCCAATTCGATCCATTCATACATTTTAGATAGTTGGTGTAATAAAGTACTGAATCACCATCTACCTATGTTTATGTATTCATTAATAATTTTGATATAATACGAATATTCTATTGTATTCAAATAATATATATATATATATATATATATATATATATATATATATATATATATATATATATAACTGATAAATAACTGATGTATTATTTGCTAGAAAGACAATTTAAATTTGAGTTTGTAAGTTAATTTGTTATTTTTTTCTAAATAATTGTAATTAATTCGTAATGATTACATGTGATTTTTAGATAATTATATATATTATAATACTACGAGTATAATGGGAAAATAAAAATTACAAACATCAAACATTGCAAATTACACACAGTCTGAGCAAACTTGCTTTGCACATTTAAGGCATACATGTTTTTTGCATGCATAACATGTATGTAGATTTCCTTTAAAGCTTCAAAGGACACGTATGACACCTTCTTTTTTTAGGTTCTTCGGCAACTTGATGACGATCAGGTACAGGCATATCCTTTCCCAACACACGTGCCAAACTCAAACAGCTCTAGATGTTGGTTGTCACGCCCATTTGTAGTGATTTTTCCCATAAAAGAATCGAATTCATGATAGAGAAGCATCGTCATCGGAGGACGTCTGTTCTTCGGCAATATTGTCAACCGGCCCAGTGGAGCCCTACTGGGCTCCGTATTGTATAAATTCCCAAACTACTGCAAAAGAACAGACGATAACTAAATCAAAACTATTTCCTATAAAAGGTAAATAGTGACGTGGGGTCTGAGAGGCCCACGAAAAATTTCAAAATCAATTTACTTAGCGAAATTGCGCGTGCAAACACGTGCACTGCCGTTGATAGCCTCGTTGCAACTAAACTCGACGGTACTAGAAGGTTAGGTAGGTAGAACGCGATTGTCTTACGCTGGGGAAGGGAGTAATTCAACAATATTACTTTTTCAAGGCCTGAGAGGCCCCCACGTTAGTAGTTAAATGTTAAATTATGTGTAACTTAACTGAACACGTAATTCCTTTAACCAAAAATCATTTAAAAATTACTCTATTTTATTATTATTATAGTTATTCTGATAGGTATAACACGGAACTAAATTGGGCTTCGGAGGGCACGGATTGTTATTTGTCTGCCGTCTTCTGTGACGAACAGGCACACCCTGGCCACTCCATAGAAATGTCGCGTCGTTTAATACGACATAAAAACTGGCGTTCATGCAGAGCGCGAATGAGCGTGTGTGCGTGCAGCGCCATACAAACTGTTCCAGATTCGTCTCAGAGGTCGATACGAGAGAGCGGCAGGGAGTGGTTGTACTGAACGTAGTACTATTATTTATACTGTGGTACAGGTAATGACCAAGTCGGGCTTGACAAGACGACATGTTTTCCGCGTCTGTGCCACTAACTGCCTGTATTGCCTCTAACTCCTCAACTGAATGACGGATTTTGATGCTGTTTCATTATCGTTTAAAGAGTGTCATTTGAAATGTTTATATATAATATACTAGCAGACCGGAGAGACGTTGCCCTGTCTTAACTCTGAATATTGAATTAGAATTGGTGTAATCTGTATTAAAAAAAAAATCCCTATTTCCCTTGGTCTCGGAATTAATTTATTTTATCAATATATTTCCGACCGATGCATCTGTTTTGAACGATATTTGCAGCGCGTCAAAACTGACGAAAGACTGACAGTTTTGTCAGACGCCATAAAGTGACATTAGAAAAGTTAGTATGGTCATTCACTTTTCTTAAATTTTCTAATTTTTCACGCAATTTTCTTATTTTTTTTTACCATAGGAACCTTCTACTGACAATAACAAATACAACAAAAAAAGAATTAGCGAAATCGGTTTAGCTGTTCACGCGTGATGCGATGACATAGGGAAATAGGCATTCATTTATATATATATATACATACACATATATATATATATATATATATATATATATATATATATATATATATATATATACTAGCGACCCGCCCCGGCTTCGCACGGGTGCAATGCTGATACTAAATGTACTACAGAAGGTCTTTGCGCTTTGTCCTATCCAGTCCTTCCCCAGTTATAAGCACACGCCGCCGGCTCCGCGGCCGGTACCGCCACAGCCGTTATGTCCCTGCATTTTAAATGTGTAATATCTTCTAAACTATTCATTTAAATTACATGCTGTGAAGGGCCATATTGATCTATATTAAATGCGCAATGTATTTAAGGTACTTAATTGGATAAGGATTAATTCTGTATTGCTTAAAATCGCTTCGTAAATAAGGCATTATTTCTTGTAAAAAGCAAAGGATAAAATAACGGTTATTGTGTGTTACCACTAAGAGATAGACATATACCATCGCGAACTTTTTTGTAGACCATTTTAAGGTGAACAATACTGTACTACATTATTTTGATCTATCTCGTTGGGTTCAGCCAGCGTTTGCAATGAAAGAGCAAAAAAATGTGTTTATTTACGACATCACATTAGAAACCTCTAAATTATCAGTGTTTTTCTACTATGTTATGCATATATTATACATCTAAACTTTCCAGTTGAATCACTCTATCTATTAAAAAAAACCGCATCATAATCCGTTGCGTAGTTTCAAAGATTTAAGCATACATGGGGACATAGGGACAGAGAAAGCGACTTTGTTTTATACTATGTAGTGATATATAAGTAGATTATACAACGTGTATACTTATTATCCTATGGCCGAAGCCAGAGCGAGTCGGTATTTGCTAGTAAACTACTTATTATTCGGCGTTGTACACATGCAGTTGTCTAAGTTTCTAAAAATAGTGTTGAGCTCTTCACACTGCTCCCAAATACCAAAATTGCATAAAATATTTCTAATAAACTATTATGTGGCGCTCCTTCACACCAAATAATTTGGCAAGTTTGTAAAGGCTATTGATAGAACTTCAGTATTGAAACAAGCGAGCATAGAGCGTTGAGGACACTTTCAAAGTTAAATTACAAATAATTGTTAATATCAATATAGCTACTGGCTTAGTCGTGGTTTCATCAATCCCCACTGGGATTTCTCTACATTATGAAAATAATAAAGAAATTGAGCCGTCTCGGGACACCTGGCAGATGTGAAACACAACACTTTTCGTGTAGAAAATATTTTTGATAATATGAAAGGTTTATTATAGAAATAAAATAAGAACTAAATAGGTAGTTTACTCAGTGTTTGGTTCATCAAACCATTTTATTTGACCCATCATAGGAGTTGAAGTAGAAATTCGGGACGGCCGCCTATGAATCTGATGACTTGCGAGGTATTCATTCTTCTTTGGACTTCATTGTTCATTGTATTTATTTTTGGTAGTCGCCGCTGTTGATGTGTGGTCCCCCATCCCCTCCCGTTATAAAAGGCTGAAATAATGATGGTGATTGGCTTGTAAGATACAAAAAGCAAACATCAAGATATATTTTTTTATAAAGAAAAGTTTGGCTCGTATTGAGGTAGTGCTACCATTTAATCTGTGTTCGTATCACAGATGACAAATAAAGCAGTACATCAACAACGAAGTCTGAAATTGATGCATTCATTCAGATACACGTCGCCTGCACGCCTGCAACCATCCTGCAACACAATTCTAAACGTCGTTTCAAATCGACGATGGCTTCTGCCGTTCCTTAAAGAATAGAATCGGACAGGTCGGTATAACTGTAATGGCGCTACGCGTTTGACAGCTAATACATACATAATTACGTGCTGGAAACTCACTTTATGACGGTACCTATGGCCCTATGGATTGATCTGTGTGAGTACGTTTATTTTGGATGCTTGTATGGACTTGGTATACTGTTTTATATGTCTACTGTGCTCGTATCTAGTTAATACCGGTTCAATACGTCAATGCTACTTATCTCATTAAGTAGATATGCACTGCGGTTTCGGATGAAGCTTGCAACAGTCACAAAGCAGTGTGAATCAATGAACTATAGATTAATCTTGCTCGGTACACAGGTACCGAAACCGTATTGCAAATCTGTGAACCGGATTCAAGTTAATAATTGATGGTTATTCCATTTCAACTGAGTATCAATTTCATAACGAATACACCTTCAATGCATAACGATCAAGTTGAAAGTAGAGACAACTTCATTGCGAGTGTACTTCTATTTAATGTGCAGCAAAATGTTACTCATTGTCAGAAGCTATATTAGACACATTGCTTTTGACAATTAGTAACATTTCTATATAATAAAATCACTTGTGCTATTCCACAAAAAATCGGATTCGCTTTTATCAAAATATTAAGGTAGTTTTCTCTTCTCTACAAAAACATTCAGCTATTGAATAGGTATTTTGACCTGAATGTATTTGTAGAAAAGGGAAAACCATCTTAATACATTCATAACGCTGTCATTACATTAATAAACTGGCCGGTAAAAATAAATATAATTAAGTGGAATAGTACAAGTGATTTTATTATATAAAAATGTTGAAAACATTCCACCAAGTGCCAACAATCACCAGTATCATCATCATCATTAGTGAAGTAAGTTTCGCTTTTGATTATTTTTTATATTACGC
Source organism: Hypsopygia costalis (assembly GCA_937001555.2). Taxonomy (NCBI): domain Eukaryota; kingdom Metazoa; phylum Arthropoda; class Insecta; order Lepidoptera; family Pyralidae; genus Hypsopygia; species Hypsopygia costalis. Next base: position 20,670,520 of record OW443326.2, read on the forward strand.
GGGTGGAAAAATAAGCATACGGACCGCCTAATATGAAGCGGTTACCGTTTGATGTGAAACTTCTAATGCGACGGACTAGGGCGTGTACTGGCGCGATGATGCGTCGCCACGAGCTGCTATTATCGTTTGAGCTATTAATACGATTACTTTATGGCGAATATTTGTATGTAGTAACAGTTCATAATTTTTAAACGTAAAATCCTATGCCCTTCGAACCCGGTTCTTACTGATTTCAATGATGTTATGGCGAAGTTATTACCTGTTGCGTCCGAACTCGACGTCGATTTGAACCTTTCCTCCGCTCCCACTGGTAGCGTCAACTATTTTCCTGATACGACACATTAAAAAATAATCTGAATATTTGTAATTTGATTATGGATCTTTTCATTTTCTATTGAAAACACTTCGATGCTGTTCTACATCTGCCAGCCATTCAGCGACGGCTCATTTTTGACGTTAAAACCACTTTAGGCGCATTGAGTACTTTTTGTGGCTAGGGAATGTAACGCGTCACGCTCTTCTATGTGCCGACCACTCGGGTAAGTCGTCAAACAGACATATTCATGCATACAAATATTTGTTTTGTGCGGGGATCGTACCCGCGAACTCAAAGTCAAAGTAGCCATTGCTAGTTATTCGACCACCGGGCTCGACATATAATTTGTGTTTTTTTTTATCTTAAGCTTAATTTAACCTAGCCTTCACCGGTATTAGTGAAGAAAGCGAGGTCCCTTAAGTTTAACTAGTAAAAACTTAGAACACCTAGATTTCGGGTATTGACTATAAATTAAATGATAAAAATATACATGCGAAGTTCTGGGAATAGATAAAGCAATATAATTGTCCGTAGTTCGGTCGTGTAGTTCTACTAGTTGATTCAAAGGTATTTCTGTTCGTTGTTCTCGCAGTCGGGCCGATATCGCATCTCTATGAATTTATTATATCTTATTGGCAAGCGACCTACAAATTAATTAAGTCTGGTACAGTATGCCAGACAAGTGATCTATCACCTTTAAATAGACATTCATTATTCTGTTTTCCCTTTCAAAAACTATTGAAAATCAACCTGAGCATACTTATCATTCTTAGGAAGTTCAAAAGCTGCCCTTGTTCCACTAAAATCCACCGATACATTTATTTGTTTGTACACGGGAAAACGTACAAGTTATAATTTCCTAAATATAAATATATCTAGAAGCTATTTATCCGTTTTCACATATATGCTCCTATTTCATTGGCTATAGTTGTTTTCCTCTGCAATCCACTGATGATGGTAAAAATTGTGAAAAAGATGTGCATTCCTAGTGCGCAGGGTTCAGGAGAAATAACATTTCCAAAATGATTGCAGACAGAGTACTTCACGTGCTTACATGCTGCACTGCTGTAAGTTGCACAATTCCAGCAATCTCTAAGTCTCTCTATGACGATTTCAGTACTTGTATCAGAATCGATGGGGTGCATACTGATTTAGTACTGGTTTAGCATCGAAAAAGTGTTAACTAAGGATATGTCGCACCACCGATAAACAGGTTAACTGTTACCTATATCAAAACGCTATCAAGCATTTATCCATAAACCTGGATAAATACTTGACAGCGACTGATGGTGTTTTAAGAATGATTGAAGTACTTTATATACCTCCCATATTATATATGGGAGTGAAAGTTGGTATGGCATAAGCAAAGATTAATATAATACAGGGCTGAAGAAACATGAAAGTAGAATAAATACAGTAGAAATAAGAGCATTGAAAAGTGTGATTGGCGACAGGATTAAGAATAGTGTAATGAAGGAGCAATGTGGTACCACTTTAACCGCTATGACATCTGTGTCTAATGAAAAGGCTTGATAAGCGAAACATAGTACTTTAAACTTTTTAGTTTGTTTTGTTTATTAACAACTCGACGATCCCCACGTAAATCATTGAAACATAAACGTTATATTACAAAAACTTATATATGTAACATGTGTAATTTAAGTGCCTAAATTATTATAATTTTCCGATGTAGGAGGGTTTCATGAACTTTTCGTATTTAAATAATAAAGTAATAATCTAACTTTATAACGCTATACTGTAAAGTACCTAAAATGAGTTCCGATGTTTTACGTAGGGGCCATAGAACTAATAAAAGCTTTATAATTTTTTTTAGGTCTGCTTACTAAATTTGAGACTCTGGTTTTACTGTTTAACATTAGATGGTTGTTTAAGTTGATATCTAATATTTTTACATACAAAAGAAATCTATAAATAAACAATACTAATGGAGGTCAACAAGCTCTCGACAGAGCATTTTATGCTCGCATAAACACAATTTGGTACGCTACGCTCCTATATAGTCCTCTTGACGTCTCAGCCAATAGTTAGAGTCCTGATTGGTATACGCCTATGACTGTACATCCAATAACGCCGGCTTTGTATTGCGGCGTACACATTCAGCCACTTCATTTAATCAGGCCTGGGGGATCGAGTCTCGCTGAATTTTTAAAAGACCCCTCGGAAGATACGCTTTAGGTCTGTTGCTGCTACCGGATAATGATTATTGTTTGATGTTTTTCATTCAATATACTGAAATAGGTTTTTAGATATTTATTTCCTTGTATTTGGTTGTAATATAAAAAGTGACATACCTATAAGATTCTTGATAATTTCGTTTGCATGGCAGTATTGAGAACTATCAAATGGTAAAATATCATTATGTCTACTCTTGAAATCAGTTTAATGTAATACATATAATAGGTAGAGAGAAGTCTTCGTATATACAATATATATATATGAAGACTTCTCTCCACAGATACATTACCGCGGATACGGACCTGCGGCCAAATAATAATAGAATATTACATAAAAATTTCTCATGCATCATATATCACCTTATATAACTACATAGTTACTCTATTTATAATTCAATAACTGTTGGAATAGCTTTTATGTATATTCTTTGATTTGTTTCATTTGTCTCTACCCCCACTAGCAGAATAACTATTACAACCTCGAAAAAAATATGAGATATTAAGTAAATTAGTCATAGATTTTATGTGGAATGACGTTCATGACTAAATCAGCTAATCAGCTTATATGTTAACTCAACATTAATTGAATCTGTTGCGACATGACTTACGGGTCAGTTAGTATAATACGAACACACGCATATTACATACAGAGATTTTTGCTATGATTTAAGAATTTTGTTATGGTCATGTAAATTGACATTATTAATTACAACTAGTATCTATTCACTTAGTTCTTCTAGTATTATACGTATTATCCGCCAACCCGCAATTGAGCAGCGTGGAGGAGACCATCCCTTTCGATTGGAGGGAGACCCATTTCCCAGCAGTGGGATGCATAAGGGTTGAAAACGATGACGAATACTTGTTCATTCGTATTCATGCATTAAAAAAAAACAGAAAACATGCCAAATCTTGCATGTATCTCTCGCATCCCTCCATTGTGCACAGTATAGTCTCCGTATACAATAGAAAAATGTTAGAAAATATGTTGACGCACTTAATAATCATAATAACATAACATTTAATATATTTTTTTTTACAATTTTTGGGTTTAATAGTTTAAGTTTCAAATTTCTTCGCTAATTTGGTAGTTTAATAATGTTTTATTTAAATTATTTTTAAATTCAAAAGTCCGAGTGGTGGAGGAATATCGTTCCATATTTTTGCTGCAGCAAGTTTTAAACTGCCTCTAAAAGACGCTATACGATGCTGAGAGAAAAGCATTTTTGTCAGTATATGGTTCCAAGTTTCTACTTGGACGATTGCGCTGGTCTTTTTGCCAAGCTATTTTATTTGCAGAATACTTCGCCCCCCGCCCCTCCCCTCTTTTAGGTATCTTATAACAAAAACGGGCACAGACGTTTTGAATTCGTTGTATAGCCTGTAAGTTTTTTGTATACAATCTAGGGCCATAAACTATATCGCTGTAGTTAATTTGAGATAAGAGCCCTCTACTAGGGTCATCATCATCAGCCTGTATCTTCCCACTGCTGGATACAAGCGTTCCCCCAATGTAACAACCGCCTTCAGTATCCAGCCAGCTTCGTCGGCTTTTTAAGATCATCAGACCATCTAGAAGGCAGCGCTCAACGCTTCGTCGTCCTACGCGCGGCTTCCACTATAATACCTTTCTCGCACATCTGCTATCACTTATTCGGTTGATGTGACTGGCCCATTAGCGACCTTTACATTTACACCAGTTCGATGGTTAGTGATATATTGCTAGGGTCACTTTAACTTTTACTGATACGAAATATTTTAACCCATATAGCACTTTGAGTATATAGAATTTGTTTTTATCTTGCATGACCTCGATGGTGTCGTTGAGCACGTCAGTCTAATCAAACACGCAACTAAACCTAAGTCAGTGGCCTTTAGGCGGGTTGAACACAGTGGCCTCTGCCAACCCGCAGCTGAGCAGCGTGGTAGAGTATGCTCTAAAGGCCTTCGATTGAGGGGAGACCCGTATCCCAGCAGCGAGACGCCTAAGGGTTGACGACGATTTAGTTAGTTTAGATTTAGTTAGTTAACGAAGCTCACTATTGAGAAGGAGGCAAAGATTCTAGCTGTCTCAACTCTCTCGACTGCCACTCCGTCTATCTGTACCGTCGCGTCGGTCTAAAATCAAGTTATGGTTGCCCACATGTTAATTATTAACAAGTGGACATGCAACCATGACTTGAATTTAATAATTTAGATCTTCATTCATAACTTCAATCGCCTTGATGGTAGATTTTGGGGCGGAAGAAAAATATATTTTGAGTACCTACCTACTCAAAAAGGGAAAGAGATAGCAATTATATTAAAGCGCCGAGATAATGAGGATAGATAACGATCTCCTAAACGGTAGGCTAAACGGGAACCGTTTTCTTATGCAATTTATTGTGGGAGTGCCTTAAATATTGTAAAGGGCTTATTATTGATCCCTACGGAGATCCTCTATTAACAATAATCGTATCCGATTTTTGTTTTTCTTCCACTTCATTTTCATTGACTACGTATTGCTTTCGGTGTAATAAAAATGACACAAACCAATTCAAAGTAAATAATGATATCCCCTAATAAGCCATATTTGCAAATAGCAAATATACCTACATTTATGGATGTAGCAGGCAGAGGCCGGTCCAGCAAATATTAAAGTTAACGCGTCTGTAGCGCATCTGGTGTTTCCAAGGTTGTTTCTGAAATTCACAGCAATAGGCATTTCGTTTGTCCATCTACCAGTCCAGTTCCAAAAAAATATATAATGTTAATATAAAACCAAACACTATGAACTCTATAATATTTTGAACGTAAAAATAATACAGCGGACGAGCCGTTATGAATTTTAAGTGGTTTTCAATAAAATCCGAATACAATACAGTTGATTACGCAGACGTTGAAGTGTTGGTTTTGTGTAGGTTTTCCGTATTGTTATTGAACATATTACATTATTATTTATATTATATACCTTTTCTTTGATGTTTTACTTCTCCCGACTTATCATATTTTCTGTATTTATTTATATGCGAAACAGTTTGTCGCGGTAAATAGCGCCTGCGATGTGCGTGTCAGTCGAAACAAATGTTTCTAAATATTTTTCTGACTGTATTCGAAATACTGTGTTTTTGTTTCTTCTACTTCATTGCGTCCATATTATAAATCGTCTGTATCCTCTGTGGTTTCTATCGAGCGGACAACCAGCTCGTTCCATACGTCATGCTCTTTCGCCTGCCTCAAGGGATTTTGGGGAGACGGTCCACTAGATCTTTCTCCCTCTTCTTTCCCTATTACAACTAGTTTTTTTTAAGTTATTTGCGTCCGTGCTATGTGATTCAAATAATGTGAAAACACGCTGGTCAGAAATCGTGAAAAATCTATTTTTTTATTACCACTAGGTAGCAAACGCAAATTATACTAACTGCTTGATGGTAAGCAGACATCGCAATCTTCGTAAATCACACTTCAAGCATCACTCACGCGTTACCGAACTTATAAAAACCTTTGTTGTAATGAGGTAAATAAAGAAATACATCCTTAAATGAAAAAATATACAACAGAAAAACTAAATGGCTAAAGAACTCGGGAACTCCGGATAATCTTGATAGAATGCCGTGGTCCGTAACCTCCAGGGAAATTATGGATTAAAGCGGCTATAATATGCACTATTATCGGGCCAGACGCTAACCAAATGTGTTTTTGATATCAGTTTTCTTTTCGCAAGGCTTTGATGTTTAGCTCTTTTTAAGAGTTCCGAAAAATGAAAAAGAAATCCTCGCGAGAGCACTTTGTTTTCCGCCTGCATTTCGTTGACCTAGTATTCGTCGAGACTTTGGAAGGAAAGATCTAATAGCATATGATTTGCGTGGCTTATTACTAACATACTGACTATCATGTTATGAAACACTAGTAGAGATTGTCCATGGAAAACTAAAACGTCACAAATCTCATTAGAATGTTTAAATCACATTTTGAGAACTCCAGGCTTACCAACAAGATAAGTTCGGTAGGTACATGTTGCTCTATATTCGCAAAAGGCTTACCTGTTGTAAAATATATGGTAGCCTATAATTTCTAGTAGTAGGTATGTAGTAATAAATAAAAAACTAGTTTGAAATAGTAGTTCGGGAGTAGGTCAGCACCTGTCTAATATGTATTTTGTTTCAAATCGTTAGATTGCACCGTGTGCAGATTATTAAGACTTTGGTACTAAGATGACGATGAATGTACACACTAGCTAGAATGGAATTTATTTAAGAAAAACTTACAGTTATTAATGACAATTTTACTGTTTTATTCTTATGTTTCAGTCTATGGACTCTAGATTGTAGACATTGTTTTAGTTTCTACTTAGAGAACAATATTTTCTACACTAAAACCTTCCCAGAAAAATACGCAATCGGGTAACGAAAACCCTATTTAAATCGGACAAATGGTTTTTGAGAAATTTTCAAACATACATAAAATGTTTTCATCCAGAGAACCTTCTTGTACTAAAAATAGTTAATTTCTACACTATTATTCTAAAGAGAAATTTTGACGTCGTGTTGAGTTCATCTAATACAAACTTAAATACGTTTGTAAACTCTAAAACCACATATTTATGTATAAAAAAAGGTACAAACAAATAAACTATTAAACCGATTTTAAAACCTATAAAAAGCTACATGATTATCGAGTAACATACGCTATATGTTATTGTTATTGTTATTGACTTGTTATTGGCATATTAATATTTATTGTAATTATGCATGTAACTATTAAGCTGTAAGACTCCCAAATACAAATAAATAAATAAATAAATATTTTACTGCAGCCGTGCGAAGCCGGGGCAGATCGCCAGTTTCCAAAAACTTAAAGCAAGACTTCCTTATATCAGTAGGGTAGTGCATTATTATGCTAATATCTAATCTATTGATTTATGATATGCTTCATTTCGTTCATTTACACAATATTAACATAGTATTTTGATATTTATTCCATCGGCATAGTGATCAGTGGCAATTTTGTTTCTGTTCACGTCCGCTTCCCTAACGCTAACAACCGCTGCCGATAATACAGCTCACGTCATTTAATCCGCATCATTATCTAATCTGCTGTACATTGTGCTTTCTACGGCGATTGAATATAAAACAGATACTGAAATTGGAGCGATACTTAAAATCATCAAGGACCTTTATGATCAGCGGTGCGCGGTAAAATCGTGAGCGTGTCTATTACTTATCATAATTGTATATTGATGAGTATCAAAGACTTACGACCTGCCTGTTAGTATGTGGTTATCATCATCGTTGTCGTCACCTTGTATCTATCCTCTACTGGATAAATGCCTACCCCTTTTTGGTAGGTCTCCTTAAAAATCCAGACACTTAGCCGTCTAATCCACCCACCTAGAGGGGGCGTCCAATACTTTAGCGAGTCAAAAGCGTCTTCCACTCTAAAACCTACCTCCCATCTGCCGTAGGGAGCGGCAGATGTGTCCGACCAGCGCCCCTTCTCTAAAACTCTGAACAACATCATCATCATCATCAGCCTGTATCTACCCACTGCTGGATATAAGCCTTCCCCAATGCTTTCCACCAGATACGATCCTCCGCCTTCCGCATCCAGCCGCTCCCAGCCGCTCTCTTTAGGTCATCGGACCATCTAGAGGGAGGGCGCCCAACACTTCGTCGTCCTACGCGCTGCCTCCACTCTAATACCTTCCTCCCCCATCTGCCATCACTTACTCGGCAGATGTGACCCGCCCATTGCCACTTCAGCTTGCAAACTCTGAAGGCTATGTCGACAACTTTAGTACTCCGTCGAATTTCTTCGTTTCGGATTCGATCCCGCAGAGAAACCCCGAGCATAGCCCTCTCCATCGCTCGCTGCGCGACCTTTAACCTGTGGACCAGTCCGATGGTCAGTGTCCAAGTCTCTGCACCATATGTCATTGCAGGGAGGACGCACTGGTGGAAAACTCTGAACACTATATTGAAAACTTTGGGTATTCTCCTTTTCAGATTCGATCCCTTAGAAATCCCGAACATAGCCTCTCCATTCTTCGCTGTGCTGTGCGACCTGTGACAGTTAGATATAAAGTTTTTTTTTATAAAGATATAAAGGTTTACTGCAATAATATATTATTTTAAAAGATGTGTTTTTACAAAGAACTCCTAACTTGTAACTAAGTGTTGGACGCCCCCCTAATTTGGGGTGTAAGTCGTTCATCAACATCTTTGAACCAAAGCCAACCCTCACCTGCACGTGGTGCAGTCCGCTGCCTGACAAACAAGATTCTGGCGAAAAGAGAGGTAGGGAATTGCGTATTTGGTAAGCTGCCCGACTGGGAAAGTACCTCCACCTCACAGAATACCGCAGCCAAATAAGAATTCCCTTGAGGGTTGTTGTATTCCTACGAGAGTGTGAGGTTACCAGAATGGAGTTGCAGCGTTGGAAGCAAGGGTGGCGGCGCGTGAGCGACACTTCATGTTGTATATAATATATTCATTACTATTAATAAGAGCGAGAATTTATTTTTGTTAGTTCTAGCTACTAAGTTACCATAATTAAAATTAAATTAAAAATTCTTCTTCTTAATTGGAAATTAACAGCATAATTTAAGGTGTAAAAACTTTGTTTTCAATTCTTTTTTACAATAGTTCTACTAGTTTCCAGTTATTAGCAATGGAAGGTTAAACACGAGAGATTAATTCATTTTCATTTTTAGATGAAGTTTATTGTGGGCAGTCGAGAGTTCTCGAAGTAAAGTTATGCGCCACTAACTCGCCGCAAAAGTATATTACTGTTGAAACACTGCATTGTTGTTGGTTGTCGACAATTTAAAAATTGTTATAAAGTAGCTTCGTGGAAAAATAGTTTAAAAAGTTGACAAACAAATAATATTTTGCGGAGCCAGCGGAATACCATTATTTACGAGATATATATATGCTACAATGCCTTTTAATACTTCGATAAAAGTGTTACATATTCTGTAAAAATGCTTTACGCCTTTTTTAAGAATCCCATAAAATTCATACATCTGTATAGACTTTGAAAAATCTTTTGACAGAGCACAACATGACAATCAATAAAAATGTCTAGTTGCAATAACAAAGAATCGTGACATCATGCGGGGTCTGCGGGGAGTACGACAAAGATGTATACTCGCTGGAAAAAAAAATTCGCAGAGACCTTACAAAATGCTGAAGAGGATATTATATAAATTGACATATATTTAACAAAGCGGTAAACCAGGAACTTTACTGCTGCAGGCTTAATATTAGAAAGATTTCACTTCTGTAGTTACCTTGTTTGCATTGTTATCGAACGAAGTGACAACAGCGTGCAAACTAAATACCGTATCGAATAGACATGTAACCAAAGACTAAATGATACAAACAATAGGATGAAAACAAAAAATATTAATATTATCAAGGATTTAATAAACAACTACAAAATATTTATTACAACCATTGTCTTTTATTCTGATCACACAAGGGACGTCTATTTAACAAATATTTTGCTGGGTAAAACATTTTTATAATGTTCAATAGCATTGCTTTCGAATTACACCAATTATTGTACCACATCGACTTTCGGAATTGCTTTGTTCAACGAGCTACAGAAAACAAAACGACATGTATTAGCGGGAAAATTATTTATCTCGGAAGCACACAAAGTACACAATACTCATACAATTACTCCAGTTAATTTCATATAAATTTAGACATTTTATTACAATATTCGTAATTTGCGGCATTCTTTGATACCTTACTACTATGAAATATTAATTTCCTTCAAGTTTTTCCACAAGAATGAATTGTTAATTTACGGAAAATATTTTTGTGCGTGTTCAAAGAAAAAATGTTTATGATAATTAAAGTGATATTTGTGGCTCTATGGGGCGCTATCTATTATGTAGATGGGGTGGTAGTGCCTCATCTTTACAGCTAAAGTCAACCTCGCCTGCACGTGATGCACCCTTCCGAGAAGCGAAAAATTCGAAGCGAAGGCTGGTATTTATAGTAATTCCTACATTTGTAGGAATACATGCGGTACGAAAAAAAAAGAGTAAGAAAGTGAATGCACAGGAAGGCATTTTATCTATACATTTTCAATAATGACTTTAAAACAATATATTACATAAATATGTAACAGAGTCTTCGATCATTAAACAGAATATAACAAACAATTTATATTTTCAATAATTGTTGAAAACATAAATTGTTTGTTATATTTTGAGTTTGATAACGTCTTGCCACGACGGTAAGTACTGCGAGACTGAGTAATTGTAAATGTATATACAAATAAAATTATAATAGTTGTGTTATCTGATTATTAAAAAAGACCCATATTGGCAAGTTTCTTTGAGCTTTTCTTCTTCGCCAATTGTCAATAGTAAAATGCTAGTAGATAAAAAGAATTACAAGTAATAAGAATATTTATAAAAACGCTAGGGGCCAAAGGCTGAATAAAATATTTCATTCATTGCGTGTTGAAAAAAATCGTTCATGATAATTGAAGTGATATTTGTGGCTCTCATATATTTATCTAGATGGGGTGTAAGTGCCTCATCTTTAGAGCTAGAAATAATTTCTTTCATGCCTTGCTTTCTTCTGCGACAGTGAAGACAGGCTGAGCGCATCTCTGGGCATAAACATTTTAGCAGTCAAGACAATTCCTGGACCTGCTTTTATTTGTTATCATCATTTGTATAGTGATAATAATAATAAATCTTTAAATGTGAACTGTAGTGAAATGATTCTCTGTACTGTTGTTCTCTTCCACTTATTCCAAATGGTAGGTAATGGCGCTTTAGCATTGAAAATAATTTGTGATAATGCAACCAATCTCACAAGTTTTTACTGAAACGTCGTTAAAACTATCTTAACTCATATATGTGAGAATAATTTCGGTTAATAAATCCAATATATGTTGCACTTTATCCTGTTTAACCTTAGATAGGTGATTAAGTAATTTATCATAGTCTCCAGTCTTTTTTAAATTTTTGATTGCCGCTTCTTTTTTCTTTGGTTCAAATCCAGCATAAACTTTAGTCCAGAGCTCTTTTAAAATCATACCATCAAGTGTCTTTTTATCATAAGTCGATGAATGTACCTGAAATAAGAATAAGAGAATTTTAAAGAAATATCTAACAATAGTCATGATTATCTTGACAATTCAACGGTAAAATTATAATGTAATTTACACACAGGTCTTTAGATCTATCAAGCTGATTAAAATTCAGATAATTTGGGATGATGATGATCTGAAATTTTGTACGTAGCAGATTAGACATTGTATTCCAAGTTAATTTAATTATTTAAAGTTTTGCTTCTTGGAAAAATCAAAGTTGATTTAGATGTAGGTACGGTAATATTCTAAACTAATCATCCAATTTCTAAAATTGTTGAATGCACAAATGGAACATCCATTATTATTATTAAATAAACGTAGGTACTATGGGTACTAGACAACTGATAAATATTCTTATAAATACATTTTTTTTTGTAAATACATACTTATAATACATAGAAAACATCCAGACCAAGACAAATAGACATGTTCATGCACACACATGAATGTCTAGTGCGGGGATCGATACCGCAACCTCGGAGTCAAAGTAGCCATTGCTAGCAATGCGACCACCGGGCTCCTCACAATATCAAAGATTTTTTAGTTGTAGATATGGTAATATTCTAAGCTAATCATACAATTTTGAAAATTGTTGAATGCAGAAATGGAAAAGCCGCGGACACAGTTTATTTATTAAACCGTAGAGTTGATTTAGAAATTTATAAACAATGATTTGTCATAAAGATAATTAAAATGTAAACATACCACAACCGTGTTTATAATAAAAAACGATGTAAGCACAATTAGTAATGATAGCTCCATGTTACTGTGATCACAAAAATTGTTCGACTGACTTTCTCATTGTATCAGAAAAAAGCAAGTGACATTTAAAGAATGAACTAAACATCCTTTTACGTAATTGCGTCCATTCCTCTAGATGTTTGATGTTACATTGTTTGGTTTTACCTGAGCAAACTCACGGCCGCGGGAGGCTGGAACTTTTCGATTGATTAAGACAATATTAATAGTGTGTTGACATAAAAATAGAAGTAGGAAATACAACGTACTTGTTCAAAATCATTATGAAACATCAATCAGGCCTCCCCAACCCGTCTGGCCAGCGTGGCCAAATCCTCCTTCTGTCTGGAACGGATGAGAGAGGGTCATTCTCCTGTAGTGGGACTAAAATCACCTGATGATGATGATGACGATGATGTACAAAATCTTTTGATTTCACAAATCATCACAAATCTCAAATTTCATCACAAATTTATCACAAACGGTTCTGTGAAATTCTTATTCTCTCATCGTGAGGTTTGATCAGTTCGTGAATTTATATGTTGATGATTTTTATGAATACCTACCAAATATTTTGTAGCATATACTCTATCTTGATGCGATACTCTATCTATCTCGATCAAAGAACCACTAGTCTCCTAATAATAGGCGAAATATGTCTGTCATTGGATCTGCCTAATTAATAAGTCTTCCACCGCCATATCCAAACACTTGATCAGTCAAGATCGCCTCTGTGATCCGTGTGATCTGTAATACAGTGCTAAAATTAAATAGACAGAAAAAATAAATAAAATGGCTTCCTGCACAGTTAAATGGTACGGTATTCTAGTCAAACTTTCAATTGGCAGAAAGATAACATAAAATTTTACCCTTAAATAATATATCTACACGTTGTTCACATAAAAATAATCATCGGAGTTCTATTTACGTTCATATCATCATAGGATCCATCGTATTCAGGAGGCCAATTTCGAAATTACTAATTCGAATGTTCCGATCGACCGAACCAAACTATTTACCCTATGTGAAAGGACTTAGAATTTACTCGGTTGTGTATATTTACATATATATATATAAATATCTTTATATATATATATTTAATTACATATATATATATCTTTATATATATATATATATATATATATATATATATATATATATATATTAAGATATATGTAAATGAATACACATCGTCAATTACATTACAAATATGAACGAAATGATTCTTTGCCGATATTTCACTTCCACTTAAAATTTTAGGTACTTTCTTAACGTACTTTTCTAGTTTTAAATTCTATACTAATAATATAAAGCTGAAGAGTTTGTTTGGTTGAACGCGCTAATCTCAGGAACTACTCATTCGAATTAAAAAATTGTTTAAGTGTTAGATAGCCTATTTTTCGAGGAAGGATATAGGCTATATAACATCACCCTACCACCAATAAGAGCGAAGCACCAATGAAAAATGTGGAAACAATATTCCTTTTGAATGCTTCCATTGCGTGCGCTGCGTAAACGATTCAAGTTACGCAACAATTATATACAACGGAATTATTAATCTTAAAAAGTTCTAAAAAAAAGTCCGTGATAGCATGTGTCTATCTTTTAAAATTGGCTATAACCTTTCAAATGGTAAGCTTACGCTTCACTCTCACGCAGACGAAGTTGCGCTAGTTAGCTAGTATTTTTATATAATTTTTATATGGTGCACATACTGATTGTGTTTTGGTCCCAGTACTGCCAGTTTTACGTCCGACAGTGCTTTTAAAAGGCTTTTAAAAGGACGTGAAACACTTTTAGATTGGATTACACTTCAGTACAAATTTAACTTCGTAAACGTAAACTTTCTTTTTCTCATTACCTTTTTTAACATCTTTTGTCATACTATTGAGACGCAATGATTTGAGATGAAAAGCGATTTATTAGCACGTTAACCTTGACACTTTTGGACCGTACTTATGCCGTACGTAAAAAGAGTTATAATCGAATTGTGATTATCAAGCATGATCTGCTTGTAACTGTACCTACATAGATTGTAAATAGATTGATCCTCATATGGACTTTCCAGAAGCTATGACGGGTTTACATCGTCTTTCCTCTGAAAGCCTTGACTGTTTTATTTTAACGAATTTGTGTGTACAAGAGTGGCTAATATTGTAAATCTTGGGTACTTTTTCTAATTTCATCGTAACATTAGCAATTACTATTACTTGTGTTGCGATATAATTTTAAAAAAGTGCGAGTCGGACTCGCCCACCGAGGGTTCTGTACGCAGGATCATTATAAATAGTTCAGGAATCTAACCCCCTATTTTTTAAGATTTAATTACAAATAGTTTTGAGATTTATTCTTATACTTGTAGTCTATAACGATGTTACTTGCCAAATTTCATAGTTCTAGGTCAATGGGAAGTACCCTATGAGTTTCGACTCCCTGGATAATGTGTCGAAATATGCGTTTTTTGCTGAATAAACGGCCGTATCTTTTTTTTACGTAAACTTAGCTGTTTGATTTTTTTACAACTTCATGGGACCGTAGACCTGAGTAGACAGTTCAAGTTTCAGCTTGAAACTTGAAAGTGGAGGTACCACGCATTCTCGACATAGACGGTCTTGACAGACAGTCAGACAGACGGACAACAAAGTGATCTTATATGGGTTCCGTTTTTACTTTTGAGGTACGGAACCCTAAAAACGAGCCGGTTAGGGCCTTCGTCTCCGGCCAGTCTTCGTCGGTTGGAATTGGAATGAAACCACAAGAAGAGGCCGCAGGATTCCGGCCTGACTCACTCGCACCGGTGTTGTCCCCGGCTATTTTCCTGGCATTTCGGGGGCCCAACTAGTGAGTGGTGAGCCACCGCCTGCCGCAAGTAACTTCCGTCCCTCTTCTACAATAGCCCAGTATTAAATCCACCCAGATCAACTTCATAGTCTATTACTTTTCTGACATACATCGTAATAGTTCCAATTTCTGCCGAGACCCGCTCATAGGTATATCGTTCCATTGATACATCCTGGTCACGGCGGGTGTACAATATTGCACTAAATTTCTCTAAGGGGCCTCTACGCGTTGCATCCGTATCTCCGTGCACATCTACAAATTATATCTATAATTACTCCTATAAATAGATTGAAAGAAGTATAATATAATATTATATTCGTTAATTCCCATCTGTAACTAGGTTAAATTAATAACAAAAAGGAAGCGGAATTCTGTGCTTCCGTTGGATGACCAAAAGTTAATGTTTTCGCTGTATCTAAATTATGCTTTACTGCAGCATTTCAATATTTATTATATAAACTGTAGTACCAAAATAAACTGAAAAATTATTATAGTTGGCTCTCGTTAAAAATAATAACTTTCCTTTTAAACATAAAGCTGAATCAGATAATGAAGATGAAAACCAACGGAAAACTGGATTCATTATAAATGAGAAAATTTATTTATCGAAATGATTTATTATAATTATAAATAAATTTTACATTTCATTTGAATAGTAATTAAAATTAAATACACTATTTATTTTTCTCGTTTTCATAATGATGAGTTTTGTGCAATATTTCAGATTATGGCTTTAATTAAAAAATTAATGAAAATCTATTCAATATTCGGGTTGAAATAGCGCGGTTGGGCCGCGTAAGCTGCAACCGATACTTATCTATTATTTTGAATGTGATAATTAAATTTCATGGTAATCGTATTTCGGACTAGATGGTTCGATGACCGGCTGATGAGCGGCTGGGAGCGGTTGGATGCGGAAGGCGGAGGATCTTATCTGGTGGAAAGCATTGGGGAAGGCTTATATCCAGCAGTGGGTAGATACAGGCTGATGATGATGATGAATCATATTTGGCTTAGTCGGTAAACCTCAAGAGCTGCTAAACTGAAGTTTGAATTTGCATCCAAAAATCCGCTAGCGATCGTCCGTGTAACTGGAAGGAATTACCTTATAAGCATTTGCAATACAAGGAGTAATGCTCGCGCGCTAGTCCGCAGCTGAGGTATCTACTTACACTCAACCACTGAAACACAAAAATCTTCGATGGTATTGTTATTTGTCTGCAGTTTTCTGTGAGATAGAGGTACTTTACCTATCAGGTGGCCTACACTGCCGAAGCTGAATACGCTTATGATTTATTTTTTTGGACATATCTAACTTCACGTTTAATTAGTGCTAATAATAGTAAGCTTAGTCGCTAGAGACGGATGATCTCTACCAATTAACCTGAAGATGATTGCCACAAAATTAAAGGGAAGTTCGATTTTCGAAATTAAAAAATCCGATGGGAATCGGCTACAGCCTAGGCGGTAGGCCCCCAGGACCGATTTGCCATACCTTACTTCCTTTAGAGTTCGCTTTTTAATGGCGGTGCGGTGCCACTAAGACTTGATCCATTGTAGAAAGACTTAAGGTATGTTCTTCCCGTTTGTTGCCAAGACTACGTCACGAATTTTACGTCAAAATATTTAATTACTGTATATATAAAATACAGCTGATAACGTAGACGAGTTTATATCATGTGACCACATTGGTCGCCAAAGAACATAGCATTAGTCTTTATACTATGGACAGATCATTTTTTTTTAAATAAACGGAAAAATAATCTCGTAACGGAATGTGGGAGAAGTTGTATACGTAAACCAATTTGTATTCAGGACTTGCATGGTGTTATTGCGCACTTGCATTCTATTGAATGAGCTCTCATATTACATGCTTTCTATCTAGTTTCACCGATGCCTGAAATCAAATCTTGCAAGTTAAATTGGAACCATTTAAAATATTAATTCTAATCGTATTTGCTACAAATAGCAGCAGAATTTATGATAAATCGATCAAATATCATAATCATCAGCCTGTATCTACCAATTGCTGGATGTGGCCTTCGCCAATATTTTCCACCAAATATGATCATGCGCCTTCAGCATTCTGCATGTAGAAGAAGAGCGTTCAACGCTTCGTTGTACCACTCTAATATATTCCTACCCCCACTGCCATCACCGACCCGGGAGATGTGGCCGTCCCATTGCCACTTTAGGTTCCAAACTCTGAAGGCTACTTTGGTCGATGAAACGAAGTATTAAATGTAAAAAAGAGTACATATATTTTTCGTGAATTAACCGTTTTACATTTTGGCAATACTTGTTAAGGAAACACTGTCTGTAAATTATATATTAGATAAATAAAAGAAAAAAACAAAGAATTACGTAGAATGTAGAGAAAGAGTGGGTATGTAGTTTCAGCGTAGGAGAAACGTATCAACAAACTGTTTAACAACTAAGCTAAAACATTAGTGTTTTAGCTTAGTTGTTAAACATTTAAAACGTTAGTGTTTTAGCTAAGTTGTTAACAGTTGTTAAACAGTTTGTTGATACGTTTTAATTATTTCGATAATACTGTGCGTTCAAAGTAAATACTGAAAGAATAAGAAATCACAATTAAAATGTTGTGTCAAAGATTTCATAGTTGATGGCACATCCAACAAAGCCCCGGCACTTTCATTATTTGCCGTAATACCTACTTGCGTCTTTAATAAAATACTTTTACCTTTTATTAAATTTCAACTCGAATTGAGCTCACCAAACAATAATAAACGTTTTATTTCTCCTTCCTCATTCTATCCTTTGCCAATTGTTTTATTTCGTCTTTACGAGTCACTTTTAAGAATAGGCCAAAGGTTCTGGAAATAATTTTACGATCCCTGCAAATACTGTAATTTTGCAGAGCTGGTGTTAAAATATCCTTACTATTTGTCTGTCAAATAGTTGGTTTATTTTAATTTATTTATTTGTAACCTTAGCTTAAATAAATAATAATAAATAAATAAATATTTCTGGACAATTTACACAGCGCCATTTAGTCCCAAACTAAGCAAAGCTTGTACTATGGGTACTAGATAACTGATATTATACTTAAATACATTTTTTTGTAAATACATACATATAATACATAGAAAATACCCAGACCAAGACAAACAGACATGTTCATGCACACAAATATTTGTCTTGTGCGGGAATCGAACCCGTGACCTCGGAGTCAAAGTGGCCATTGCTAACCATTCGACCACCGAGCTCGTCTAAGCTCTAGCTTAGTTCCATTATTTGAACTGAATAAGATCTTTTGAAGATAAATTCTTTTCCGGTATATAAGTTGATATTCAGAGCACGACTTGCAAAAATATTTTAAAAAAATATTATTAAGAAATATTTAATTAAAAATTTATTTACACTACAGTGTAAAAGTCTGTATAGGTATTGTAATTATTCTATTGTTATATCGTTCATTCACGAATACCTTGTTCTACTTGCCAATCGTTGTAATGTCCACTCCACGCAGTTACTCTAAGGTTGACTGGAAGAGATCCCCATGTGGGATAAGTTCGCCTTTGTACCACTTTATTTTTCATGTACTTATACATTGTAATTTGAAAAATAAAGATCATACAAACAAACGAATATCTTCCACTGATGATTCACAGTTTTTTATACGGTATTTTGTGCATATAAATATTTATAATTAACAACCTAAACATATTAGGTAAATGTATTGTTTTTACTTTGGTTATATAAATCTCTTGGATATTGCATAGAAAATATTCGGTTGTCAAAAATTATAAAAGATAATTTGTATGCCTCTAGTCACGCGCAGAGCTAAATGTAAATCATTTCGCTCGAAATTGAAGTCACATGCGGGCTGGTCGCAGGATTTATTACCCAGGTACTTTTATGAAAAAATACGGGCCCAACCCGGACCGGCTGTCATGTACATAGCGGATAGGTGCAATAGCTTTTGTTTTTATCAAGTAACATAATGCAAGGCACAGAACCAACTTTGGATGTTTATTCGAGTCGGGTTCTTTGGTAATTCGTTTTCTGAAATGCGATAAGGTTTAGTTTGTGAGATATTGAATCTCTCCTTCTTTTCTCTTTATTTTCTAAGTCCTTTTAATATTCATTTATATCGGCTATTGATAGCTAACCCGTATACATGAAAAGGAACATAGTATTCGAATTGCAAGGGATGCTAGGGCAATGCATCTTCAGTATAAGGGCTCTTCAGTATGGGGTGTAAGTGGTTCATCAACATCTTTGAACCAAAGCCAACTTCACCTGCACGCGGTGCACCCTGCTGACTGACAAAGAAGCTTTGGCGAAAAGTGAGGTAGGAAGCGTAATTGTAAGCTACCCAACTGCGGAATGTACCCTACCTCACAGAATACCGCAGCCAAATAACAATTTCCTTGTGGGTTGTTGTGTTCCTGCGTGTGAGTGAGATCACCAGAAAGGAAGGTGTGCTGCGTTGGCAGCGGGGGTGGCAGCGCGCGAGCGATATTTTATGTTGCGAGCGTTAATATGGCTACGGTAACCGCTTTACATCAGGCGGGCCGTATGGTTATCTTCCACCCGTCGTAGTATAAAAAAAAGTATATCGACTCGTCTGGTCTCTCGATCCGACTTGTAGTGTTTAACAATAAAAACGGTTTTACTTAAGATAATTGGTTTAATATATTGTTCTAATCCACCATCCTCTCACACTGAAGACACTACGTTATATAAATTTCTTCAATCATAGAATTTCTATGATCGAAGTTAGTCTTATGTCGTTTTAGAAGGTAGAAACATTTTTATACACAAGTACAACGTATATATGTCTATGCCTGAAATCTACGCGCTTCTAGGTTAGACTAGGTAGTTAAATCTAAAAGCAAGTCGAGGTCAGGTTAAGGTTAACTTGTGATTAATAAAAAAAGCCGAGCGAGCGAAGCGAGCGATGCTCTACTTCCTTTTGGAGAGGGATGTGAGGTATCTTAGGTTTAACTAGTCAAACCTAGGAGCGCCTAGACTCGGATTTTGACTATAACACATACATAAAAATTCGCTACTTTGTTTGCTTATGGTAAAGTGTGCTAATTAAGTGGCCCTTTAGATTAAAATTTGTTTGTACTTGCAAAATTAAGACGAATTATTTTCGATTGCAATAATAATATAGTAGATCAAACTTAGCTTATCTGTTGTAGTTATCTTTCTTTTAGTAATATAATAAATACATATATACATACGTAGTAATATAATAAATCATTATATTTTTATTATATTGATAAAAAAACTTGGAGTGTAATAAAATGAATTTTATTTAATTTTTAAAAACGTAACCAGTGTTACCCAGTATATTAAACGAAAATTATAACGATGTCTCACACATCTAAGACTTCAAAAAGGGTCTGAATAGTGTTACAGGGTCAGTAACGCGCGTGTGATGGTCCTTGGTGTTGCTGGCGTCCAAAGGCTTTAGTATAGGTACTACTTTCACACGCACACACATATGCAATACCCATATAACAACCTGTTTTTTCTGGGTTACCGTCTTACGCTGGCGTGTAATGAGCCATTAATAGACAAATTTATGACATCAAACAATATGCCTATTACCTATAAAAGACATATGCGTTTTCCATAACCGATAAAAGCCACTCTGCAATAACGATGCAGGTAAATCGGGTTACCGTAAGAGGTTTACGTTCATGATTTTGTTACCCCTGATTTTGTGGCTAAAGGCTTTGATTATTTATTTATATAACCAAATGCTTTAAGTTTCTCTTGAAGTTTACTACTCCATGCATGGAAATAAAGAGCTACTTCCTGAATATATTTGAGTAAAATGGACATATACCGTGCTACTTTTTGGCTTGAATTCGTCTTTAAAATTGCATCCATATAATTCTAAAAAACGAATAATAACAAAATTGGGGGATACAGTTTGGTGTTGCAGCTACAAGTCTATCATCTCCATACAAAATTCAATCACAACACTGGATAGATGAAGGATCAAAGAATTTATTACGCTAAATAAGGACTGTAATACATCGCGTGCGGGGAGGGGGAAACGCTGCCATTTTGAGATAATATTAGTGCATGTAACATTATACGTTCATAAATATAATTAAAACCCCTTTTTGAGATAATATTAGTGCATGTAACATTATACGTTCATAAGTATAAAAAAAACTTTATTTTGCAAAAATTTGACTGAGTTCATTCGGCATATTTTTTTTTACTGCTTAAACATCACTGTCGTCTGTTGCCGAGTAGCTTAGGTGGATATTTGCTGTCAAATAGCATTATGTGGCATTATTCATTGAAATACAAGGATGACGAACTTTTCATAATATTTCTTACGAAAGAAAAAAAACCCAGTATTGAAACCTAGTCAGATGGTTCTTTTGCTCCTGTAAATCCTTTTATAATTTGACTGAATTTTTTAGACCACCTCACGAGATTAGGGAGATATTTTTATACTACGTCGGGTGGCAGACAAGCATACGGCCCACCTGATGAGAAGCGGTTAAAGTAGCCATATTAACTGTCGCAACATGAAATATCGCTCGCGCGCCGCCACCCCCGCTGCCAACACAGCAACTTTTTCCTTTCTGGTGGCCTTATTCACTCGCAGGAATACAACAACTCCCTCTCGGGAATTACTATTTAGTTGCGGTCTTCTGTGAGGAGGACGTACTTTACTTCCCAGTCGGGCAGCTTACAAATCGTCTATTCGCTACCACTTTTTACCAGAGCCATTTTCAATAGTCGGCAGGGTGCACCACGTGCAGGGTGTGGTTGGGTTTGGCTCTAAAGATTGTGAGGAACCTCTCACACCCCAGATACTCTAGGTTTAAGCTACTGGTAAGTACACTTCTTTTTTTAAATCTTAAAAAAGAAGTGTACCAGTAGTGTAATCACACTAGGTTATTTATTTAAATACCTATATGGTCCTTTTTGCAGCGAAACAGTAGGTACCGCGTTTTTCGCTACTACTACTACGCTACGCTAGGCCGCAAATGTCTACATGAGTGCACCAATTTCGGCCGTCATAGCTTAGGAGCTAGCCCCTGTAAGGATCATTTTCATCAGCTTATACCTACCCAATGCTGCAATATAAGCCTCCCACAATGCTTTTCACCATAATGCATTCCACTGCCTTCCGCATCCGACCACTATAGATATATCTTGATTATTAATCTGGTATTGCTTTTATTATCTCTGTGACAAATACCCTTCTCATTTTAATTTGCTAAATGAAAATTTCGACAGCCGTGTTATTGATAAAATCTGACTGATTGTACACTGATCATGATTTTGATAACATCTGTGCTCGACATGAAACGTTGCAATTAATCATAGTTTCGAATTTAACATTATCATAATTACATGTCATCGGTCAAGTTAATCACGAGCTCATCAGCTTTTAACATTTGTTTTTATTAATTAACTATCGTGGTTGATATTTAAACTAATGAGTGGCAATTCTCGTAATTAAAATGTAGTCAAAATTCAGTTCCGATCCAGTCTCGATCTCACAAATGTAAAATTTGGTATTCTCGTATCGCAATATGAAACTTCGAAGTCTAATTTAAGTGGGATTATATCGAATTAAGGCCGGAAATTAAACAAACTAAGAATGTTACTTTGCCAACAACAACAATAATAATTTATAATAATTAATGAATGAGTTCAAGTTTATAATTGTTAGTCATGAAAGCGCACACGGCAAGAGGTATCTAAGAAGATTTTTTGACATCAAAGAACGAACAAATTTAAACAGTGGATTTAAAGAAAGCTACTAAAAAGTATGTACCTAGTGTAACAATCCCCCTTTAATCCGCTGTTAATAAACGTTAACATTAACAATAACAATTAAAAAATAATCTATTACAAAAACATCGTAGGTATTAAATAACATGATGAAAAAAGTATTACTTAAATTTTGTGTTTATGCATAACATGCGTTAATCCTTTAGTGAGGATATCCGCAGACATGTCTTCTGTAGACCAATATACTGTACGTTTTGTCCTGAATAAGGTCTATGATAAAATGATATCGCACGTCAATATATTTTGTGTGTGAATAGGATGCTAGTTATAGAGGAGCTTCATGACGTCGTTGCGCATGTCGGTCTAATCGAACATGTAAGTTAACCAATATCGACCGTAGTCTATCCATGGATGGGTTATGTCGAGCTGCTCCGTGCTTCGGAGGGCACGTTAGGCCATTGGTCCCGGCTGTTGTGGTTACGGTCAGGCTACGGTCGACGTTGCTTGACTTGCGTGAATGATTAAACTGCCACGCAACGACGACGTCATCGAGCTCGTGACGTGTTTACTGTGCAATATATTAGGAGTAGGAGTTTTTGAGTCCGTGATGAACGAGTAATAACTAGGTATATACAAAGAAAATTTATTGTCCATTACTAACATAAGTAATCCCTTGGAGCTTTGAGTTCTTAACAGTTTTCCTTCCATGTCAAATATAGCTTAAATACTAAAATCGCGTCGTCATAAACTTACAAAATGCGCTCGTAAGTTTACAAAAGCTATAAAGTAATATAAACTATTATAAACCTTAATACAACATTTAAAGTTTAAAACAATTTTCATTACTACAGCGACAGCTGCAAGCGATTTCTTTGTTAAATTCTATACGCACTTTTGCAAATGAACCTTAATGAATTTGCCATGTATTTTTTTTTAATAATTAAAAATTGCTTGATACTATCGATTAATACCATAATATTATAGAATGATTTTATTTTTATTTTAGCCGGTTCGATTCCTGGCTTCTGGGTGTGGGAAGCGTATTTAATAAAAATGTTTTTTTCTACAACGTCCGGTGTCAATCAAGTGTACAGCCTGTCTGATGTAAAGCTGTTACAGTAGCCATATAAACGTTCACCAAATGAAATATCGGTCGTGTGCTGCCACTACTGCTGCCAACGCAGAAACTCCTTTCTTCCTGGTAACCTCACTCTCTCGCAGGGGCACAACAATTCTCAAGCGAATTGTTACTTAGTTCTTAGTACTCAAAACAGAATATCTCTCAGAATATCAGAGATATTCTGTTTTGAGTACTATCTACAACTGGTATTAGAAAAATTCACCCTATATAGAATGTTTGGTTTCGTACTATGATATTTACAGTACCGAGAATGTTAACCCATAACTGGTATCGTAAATTTTACATACGTGTAGGTGATATTTAAATGAATGACATCGCGGGGGCCCTTAACAGTACCATACCAGTTACCGAAATATTTTCTAGCAAGTAAATTTAAATAATGTTTGGGAAACGATAATCTATATATATATATATAGATATATACAACAAAGTCGTGTGTTAGTTACACCATTTATAACTCAAGAACGGCTGGACCGATTATTATGATTTTGTGTTTTTGGATTTGTCTTCGTTCGGAATAGGATTGTAGAGATAGGAAGTATTAAAAAGATTGGAAATACATTTTCCTTTTTTTTTATTGTTCGTAAATTTCTGTTTATTATTATTTTTTTATTATCGCGTAACTTTTTATTTTGTTTATTGATAGAATATATAGGTTTTTAGATTAGTTTTAGTTTTAATTAGTATATTGCATAATACGTCTATTGTATATTTTTATGGTGAATTACACTTTTTACAATAAATTCCGTGTGAAAAATATTAATGGTTAACAAGGTCGCGTTCGTTCTTTGATACTTGTAAATAAAAATGGCCAATATATCTAGCAGATTATTAAGCAAAAGAAAACTTACTTGTATAGAGACTAAAAAAGATGTCGATTTTAAATTGACTTTCACCTGAAACCTTTTACTTTTATTAAAACTGCAGAGGATGAATTAAATGGGGAAAGTGGAATAATTAAAACCGACTGATAGTACAGCGGCGGAACTAATTCTATTTGACTTAGCACAGATACAGTGGAAAATGAATTCGAAAATCTGTTAATAATTTTCCTGACCCATTTGTATTCTTTTATAAATCTATACATTTTATAAATATATACATGTCTTATATTTCATTTGTATGACGTTTCTAAGTGCTTTATAAAGTCCAAGGAATAAATATATTTTGACTTTGACTTTGACTTTATAGATCATCATCACGTTAGTTAAAGAACTTCTCACTGCTGAACCTGGGTTTCCTCCTCAGACTTTTGCAACGATCAGACCAGTGCTATTTGCATTCATCGGCCTCCTGCCATCTTTATCAGATTGTTAGTCCTTCTAAGCTGTCATCCTACATTGCATTTGCCTGTATTTATCGTGCTGTAGCCAATCCAAAATCTTTCAAAGATCAGCCGGCAGTTCTGAGTGCTTCGTGGCTTATCTACTGCCACTTCAGCCTGCTGATCTGTATAAATAAATAAATAAATAAATAAATAAATAAATATTGTCAGTCAAATTACACAGCGCCATGTAGCCCCAAAGTAAGCGAAGCTTGTGTTATGGGTACTAGACAACTGATAAACATACGTAAATACATTTATTTTTTGTAAATACATACTTAAGATACATAGAAAATACCCAGACTAAGACAAACAGACATGATCATGCACACAAATTTTTGTCCTATGTGGGAATCGAACCCACGAGCGTTGGTGTCGAAGCCGCGTCATTGACCGCTACGCCACCGAGCTCGTCATAAATATAAACTAAATACAAATTGTCTTTATTGTGAACAACAGGTTTTACAGATTTTACAAGTTTATATCGATCCATTCTGTGTTCCACCACTTAGGTATGCCTAGAATAAAGTTAATAAATAATTATTAACTTTAACCAGCTTCATAACTCATTCGTAAGTTTTTTTTTCGTATAGATAATTCAATCATATTCTCTCTTCATAGATACTGAAATTTTAAACGTGAGAAATAGGAAGGAAATAAATTAAATTGTCCAACTACAGGAAAAAACCGGGGAATACCGGGGTAACCAAATACGATACCATATTTCCTCCCTCTAATGCATTCTGGTAGAATAGTATCGCAAATTACAGTCAATAAATTTGCTCAACAGATCTCGCCTCCTATTTCTGTGGTTTGCCGAGGTTCATCCTTGTTACAGACGTATTTATACTATATCTATTTATTCTTTTGTGATAGAACTTTAAACTTTGCGTTTAGAACGTTTTAAAAGGAAATTGTACAGAAAATATATATTATAAGTAAATTTTATATCGGAAATTTTTAGAGTCTAATTCAGGCCCACTTGCACGTGTGCGTGATTGAGGAAGTATTTCCATCTGATAGGAAAACGCAGTCAAATAACTAAGGAATACTTTATTCTTGAGAGTGAAATGGAAGGAGATTGCGTCAGCAATCGAGGTGTCAGCAGTAATGCATGCGTCTAAGCCGTGTAACAGTCGTATATATGTCATATTACGTCGTATGATATGCTGTTGTGGGCAAAAGAAGTTGATTTAATACATTTTTATTTTACAAAAAAGAGCCGTCCGTCCTATTTATAACACGGGTTCTAAAATCACTTCACAGAAGTTAACTAATAGAAGAAATAAATATTCGTACTGTCGCTTCTTAATATATTTATGAAAATATTATGTATGTTCGTAAAAATCTTAATACGTTTCTAAAATCCGAGCATTTTACAACAGTAAAACTTAGAAATAAATATAAACATTATATTTTATTAGTGATTTACAATAGTTAAATAGTATAATTAAAATAAACTTAAAATAGATAAAATTAAATAATTAACTAAATAATCTAAATTAAAACTAATTAAAATAAACTAAAAGCAAAACTAATCTAGTAAATATAAACAGAGTATATACCAATGCACCGACTTGCTAGAACCGGTAGGTCTTTTGTTGTAAATCGGATTGGATTCTATAATAAATGTACCGAAACAGCCCCCCGTCCTTACCTGAAAATATGTTCAAGAAACAAAAAGACTCTTGGTAAAATTGCCTACTAGAGAATCGGTGAATATATTACAGAGAGTAATAAATAACGCTATATTCATAGAATAATTGATATCCTAATTACTAAAAGTGTTGTAATAAATATGTATGTCAAATTAATTATAGGTATGTATATAGAGACATAATTTTATTTCATATAATATCAACATATAACAATGTACACATATAATCAACGACATTGCATTATGTGCATACTCACTATTCTGAATCCCATATATCACCCATAACACAACATTGTTGCGCCGCAATCCGAACAAAACGGAAGCTTTGAACGTGCTAAACCGACGCCCCACGTTGGGCGCCAGTTAAGCATAACTAGCTAGACAGAAATTATTTCTGATCTTTCGTCACACAACCGTAATACCAAATAAGACGAGTTAAAACATAATGGTAAACTTGGATGTCTGCGAGTGATGAGTGCGCTTGAGTGGAGTACGGAAAAGTTGCACTGTATTAATTTAGATCACAATCTTCCAAAGTTCACAAGCTTAGCTATGACAGAACAACTGAAACATCCTAACTCACTGACTTTGCACATTTATATCATAAGATAAGATTGAGACTACTAGGAATGAGAAAATTATAATTATTTGCGTCATTGACGAATCTTAGGCCTATTTTTGAAACAGTGAAAATTGTAAGGTGAAATACGATTATACGGTGAGTATTAGCAAGTATATCAATATTTCCCTACATTTTTATCATAAACTCGACTCGCTGTTTCGACTTTTACATACTAGTAGATAGGTGGCGTATACTTTCAAAACATGTTACCTTACTGGTTTTATTCGAAGTAGCCCGAAAAAACATGCATCGAAATGTATTATGGAATAGCCAGATTAACTCATATAGTGAGGAAAGGCCAAATTGGACTGGCTTACTTTATGGAAGATACAAAATGGCTTTAAAGTAATCTGCTGAAAATGCTTTTTTAACAAAATACGGGCTTCGCTTGCATTTTGATTAAAAACCATATTTCAATAAAAGCAAAAATGCGATGAAAATGCAGTATAACGTAAAATGACGCAAATCTTAGTAGTGAAGTGAGTAGAAAGTATCGTAGCTTTGATTCTAACCTAACTAGAAATATTGGCAATGATAGAATAGAATAGAATACCATTTTTTGCAAGGATATATAACTATTTAGTAAAATGTAATTTACAGTCAGGTTACAGTATGTTCACCTTATACAGAGGATGCAAATTTTCCTTTATAAACAATTACCTACGTAAATATAGATAATTTACAATTAAATTCAAATAAATATGTCAAAAGTATATAAGAGTTATATAATGTTAGTAATTTAAAACCTCAAAAAGGAGTTATACTCGCATTGCGTTACTATTCAGCGATAACTACGAAAGTGGCCCTAAACACTTTATAAATACTTCATGACCTTATAATGTCAATATAGAAGTGAGGCGTGATGAGTATAATGTCAATCGTTTATGCAGCTACATTACAGACATCGTCGTCAACAAGGGTTGAGTTAGTTATCCCAGTAACTAAGGCCCATCCCACTGCTGGGATACGGATCTCCAACCCAATCGAAGGGATTTAGAACACACTCTACCACGCTGCTGAGCTGCGTGTTGGCGGAGGTCAGTATATTAAAGCCATACCAAAAGCGACTTTATTTTATACTGTGTTAGGATAAAGATGAGTATAAACCGGACAATAATCTAAACAATCAAAATAACTAGGCCGGATAGCCCTAGGAGTGAAATAGGAGGTTGAATCACAGCATATTAATACAACCAGTAGTAGTTTTGGTGCGCCGCGCACCAAAACTTCCTGAGCGGTCGTGTAAATGAGGCTTGTCTGTGTGCGTGCGCCGAATTGGGCGCTAGTATGAAGTTAAAGTACTGGTTGTATTACTATGCTGTGGTTGAATGGAGGGAGTAGATTCGCTGAATGTATGTTTTCCATTGATTTCAATGGAAAATGTTTATTTTGATGATCATTCCTCAAGGCCATGATCAATCGAGCGTATCGAGGTCTTTAATTGTGACAAGTTTCAATACAATCGGTTTTGTGGTTTTGGAGTCTATTAATTTCCAATGATATTCGGCGTATAAGCGTTCTGCCCCCTTACCACCATCTGAATAAGCGACTCTATTTTATTTGAAATAAAGTCGCTTATTCATTGGTACGAATAAACAATCTATTCAATTATTGAATCGCAATAAGAGATAGTGGTAAGGGGGCTGATCGCTCTGCTCGACGCTCTACTCAATAATTACTAGGCGGACGGGGTTAATTTTTCCATTTTTTTAAATTATATTTAAAACAAAAAAAAGTTGGCCGAAATCAACCATTTAAATAATAATTAAATTAAGTGAAACAACGCGTTATTGGTCGTCTAAACATCAAGATAAGCCCAATAATTAACGCTTGGACTGTCTTAATTACAACCAGCTAATATCTGCTTTGTAATAATGCCTAATTAATTTCGTCTTGTAACTGATGTTCAAATATGTCAGGTCCTTAATAATATGTCAATTCCCAGTATATCTGATATTATTAAAAGTGTTTCCAGGAAATAATTATGTTACAAACTAGGAACCGCCCGTGACTTCGCCCGCGTGCACTTAAATAATCAATTATCAATGCTTGTAATAAAACAGAAGAAACTGCGTGTCTGTATATAATTAATAAATTTATCAAAATACCGCTCTGATACATATCAGCCCACAATAATTCATGTAAAATCGGTTCAACGGTATAAGCGTGAATTAGTGACAACAGACAGACATACTTTCGCATTTATAATTAACCTACTTCAAAAAGAAGGAGGTTCTCAATTCGGCTGTATTTTGTTTTAATGTTTGTTACTTAATTACTCCGTGATTTATAAAACGATTTCAAAAAAAACTTTTTTTATTTGAAAGAGTATGCTTCCAGATTGCTCCCAAATTATTTTCATCATCATCTTCATCGTCGTAATCCTGTATCTATCCACTGTTAGGTTTGTTATTTCATTACTCCGTCATTTATAAACCGATTCGAAAAGAACTTTTTTTATATGAAAGAGTATACTTCCAGATCGGTCTCATATTTTTTCATTATCATCATCAGCCGGTTATTTTTACATTTATGTATGTAGAATACATAAATGCAGAGTAATGTTTGGAGTCGGTTTTTTTTTTGTTAATATTATATTAGTAGGGATTAAATAAAATTTACAAGCTAAACAAGTAATCATACATAAATTTTGTGAGGCTAGGTTTTTATGTTTATGTGTTGTAATGCTGAAATAAAGTGTTCTTTTTTATACTGCGTCGGGTGGCAAACAAACATGATATAAACGTTCGCAACATGAAATATCACTCACGCGCCGCCACCCTCGCTGGCAACGTAGATACTCATTCCTTCTAGGTGACCTCACTCACTTGCAGGAGCACAACAAGCCTACATGGAATTATTATTTGATTGCAGTATTCTGTGACTGATGGAGGTGCTTGCCCGGTCAGTCAATCAGAAGCAAATTGACTACAATTGCTTCATAGCGTCGGTGATAAGAAGCCTCCTTGATCGTTTTATGGCACTGGCATATGCTCGGCGTTGATAATCCTGCCTTTGAGTATGCTTTATATCCGTTTACATATTGTATTCGGAATACCCTGTGCTTCATAAATATCTCCATGTACAAACTTAGAATTTTACTTCTATTAGACTTAGAGTTAGGTGTAAGTGGGATCATCAATATCTTTGAACCAAAACCAACCTCTCCTGTATGTGGTGCACCATGTTGACTGACAAACGAGGCTCTAGCGAAAAGAGAGGTAGGGCGTATTTTTTAAGCTGCCCGACTGAGGAAGTACCGCCACCTCACAGAACTCCGCAGCCTAATATCAATTCCTTTGAGGGTTATTGTGTTCCTGCAAGTGAGTGAGGTCACCAGAAAGAAAGAAAGGAAGTAGTATAGGCTGGCAACTCATTGGCGACCAATTGATGTTCCTGATCTCTATGAGCTCTCTCATATACAAAAAAAAATATATATAATTTATACAGATTATCTGCGATAAAGAGAATTCAGAATAATATATTTATGAATTAAAATTTATGCATGACATTTCTTTTTAAATAATAAATTTATTCTACGACATTACAATCATTAGTTTTAGTTTTTTTTTATTTCCGCTTAAAAGACCCCAGAGAGTTAATGTATATGTAACTTATTTCAACTCGTACATTTTTTACATAACTCGTGTTCGTCGCTAAATGGAATCATTTGGTTAAAATATTCGACTAAAGATTGCTTCTTATCATCAAGACCACTCTTTACGTACGATTCCTTGAGGGCACAATGCTCTCATATTATAATAATCGTGAACTCTATCAATTTTATTCGTATGGTTGCGATATCCTAAATTGTATACAGCGGCGAGATCCCAAATTATCCTAATACATTTAAACGAGCTATTCTTGTATGTATATATAATAAATAAATAAATAATAATAAATAAATATATATGCTATGACAATTTCGTAAACGGCTCTCACGATGTCAATTTTTACGGCGAAATTTAAAATACAAGTTTTTATGTTGTGAGAAATCGATCTAGCTAGTTCCCATTGTTGGGAAAATCCGTTTTCCCCTAAAATTTGCCGAGCGAAGCATGAGTAAAATTGGTATCCGCGTATTTACAATAGATTCTCGACCAGGGGCCTTACCGCCTAAGCTGAAGCCGATTACGATCGTATAATTTGATTCGAAAAATAGGTATTACATTAAGTTATTGACAAACATCTTCTTTGGTAGAGCTCCAGGGTTTTTACCGACTAAGCTAAACACTGGTACCATAAATATATGCTGAAGTATGATTTTCGCAATCAAGAAATCCGATGTTCAGCTTCGGCGTTAAGGTCCCAGGGACTCTCTGGGGTCCTAAGCCGCCGAAGCTGTAGCCAATTACCATTGGATTTTTTGATCGCGGAAATTATAAATAATAATGGTTTCTACCAGCTATGCTAATCACAATTACCGCCAATTTAAGTTAAAGTTTGATTTATGCATTCAAAAAATCCGATGGTAATCGGCTTTAGCTTCGGCGGTAGGGCCCCTGATCTCTGATTGATGTGTGATGATGATCTGTGCTGAAATATATACATCTGTGTAGTACAGTGTATACTTCAATTATTGTCAACAATAATATTCGTTATAGTACGTACGTATTAAGTACGGTCGGTTCCCTAATATAAATAACTACTTTGCTATACAGAACTGTATGGTAAAGTGATCAAGTAATCTTACAAAATCAACTGTGTATTTCTTACTAG
Organism: Hypsopygia costalis; assembly: GCA_937001555.2. Taxonomy (NCBI): domain Eukaryota; kingdom Metazoa; phylum Arthropoda; class Insecta; order Lepidoptera; family Pyralidae; genus Hypsopygia; species Hypsopygia costalis. The sequence goes on from OW443326.2 coordinate 20,702,918, forward strand.
AAAACCCATGCAAATGCAGCTGAATTATGACACTAGTTATTAGTTATTTCAAAACAATTGTACCACTGATCGTGAAATATAATGATTACCGGTACAATTGTTTTGAAAAAAAAACATGAGGTCTCAATTCGTAGCAAACGATTATAGGATAGTTGTGGCTATAGATAATATCATTATTTACCTGAAAATATAAAGATTTAAGAAAAAATACGCAACCAAAATGAAACGGTCTTAAAAGTACTTATTTACTTTTGGACCCTTCCAGTTTTGCCAGTGTAATATAACTCAATTTTTCCTAGAAGAGTTTCGACAACAAAGAGGTTTTATTGACACCCCGGCCTTCCAATTTCTGTGTCAGAAAATGTCACTTATCCTCGTACTCCGTGACGCCGCTCCGCTGTAAGTGTTATTGACAGGTAAAAAAACTTGGTATGTAGTAGCACACTATAAGTAACTATTAGAGTTAGTCACTGGTTAATGAATTAAAGATTCGTTTCCATATTACTAGACCAGCATTTAATTAATGAAATTGTCGCCGTCAGTCCAGGACCTTGTATCTACAAATTTTAGCGAACATTTTTTTTCATCTTGATAACTATCGCCGACGAACATTTTGAACGAACCAACGAACGAACGTGTTCGTTAACGGTATTCATGTGTAAATAAAGTTGTCGCGTATTATGAAACGCAACAAATTTGTACGTACGTGCGTATATCTTTTATTTCCTTACTCTATATCCTGTCAACTAATGGCAAATTATAAAGTAGTTAGAAGGCACGGTTGGTCGGTGTACAACATCTAAAGCAAAAAGGAAATAATTTGAATTACTTTTAAGAAAGTTTTTATTGTTTCCTGTAAAGTGATCAAGTAATCTTACAAAATCAACTGTGTATTTCTTACTAGAAAACCCATGCAAATACAGCTGAATTATGACACTAGTTATTAGTTATTTCAAAACAATTGTACCACTGATCGTGAAATATAATGATTACCGGTACAATTGTTTTGAAAAAAAAACATGAGGTCTCAATTCGTAGCAAACGATTATAGGATAGTTGTGGCTATAGATAATATCATTATTTACCTGAAAATATAAAGATTTAAGAAAAAATACGCAACCAAAATGAAACGGTCTTAAAAGTACTTATTTACTTTTGGACCCTTCCAGTTTTGCCAGTGTAATATAACTCAATTTTTCCTAGAAGAGTTTCGACAACAAAGAGGTTTTATTGACACCCCGGCCTTCCAATTTCTGTGTCAGAAAATGTCACTTATCCTCGTACTCCGTGACGCCGCTCCGCTGTAAGTGTTATTGACAGGTAAAAAAACTTGGTATGTAGTAGCACACTATAAGTAACTATTAGAGTTAGTCACTGGTTAATGAATTAAAGATTCGTTTCCATATTACTAGACCAGCATTTAATTAATGAAATTGTCGCCGTCAGTCCAGGACCTTGTATCTACAAATTTTAGCGAACATTTTTTTTCATCTTGATAACTATCGCCGACGAACATTTTGAACGAACCAACGAACGAACGTGTTCGTTAACGGTATTCATGTGTAAATAAAGTTGTCGCGTATTATGAAACGCAACAAATTTGTACGTACGTGCGTATATCTTTTATTTCCTTACTCTATATCCTGTCAACTAATGGCAAATTATAAAGTAGTTAGAAGGCACGGTTGGTCGGTGTACAACATCTAAAGCAAAAAGGAAATAATTTGAATTACTTTTAAGAAAGTTTTTATTGTTTCCTGTAATCTTTTTTTTTGCATTTATGAGGTCTATTTTAGTATTATTTATCATTGTTAATACTTTTAGACATACCTATATAGTGCTCATAAGGCTGGCAACATTGCCACGCTGAATGCTTGTAAGTACGTTGTGCCAAATAAAGGCCAGCCCTCTGGTCACGGGAAGTATGATACTTACTACCTTTAAAATATTTACAAAGAGGTAGAAAAAAAAAGGAAGAAAAGGAATAAAACAAAAATTATAAATAAAAAATTTCCCCCAAATCGTTGCCCGTTGGTAACGTACCAAGAATGCTGGCAGCATTACCTCGCTGAATAGCAATGCTAATCCTCTGAGCAAGGTAATGGCCAGCCCTCTGGTCACAGTTAAGGTCACACTTACTACCTTAGGTATATAAATTTTGTAATTTCCTCTCGAATCACTTTATTTTTATAGTATACTCGTTGGGTTATGAATAAAATTTTATTTTTAAACCTGCAATCAAGATTGTCAGAAGTGCAGTTACTTACTTTACATAAGTTTGAATAACATAAGCAATTATTACAATACTAGCAAAGTACCCGTGCTTCGCTACGGGAACACTCCTCATGTGCGTCTATTTTTGTTAACATTCCAGATATTTCATTTTTTCCCCATAAAGGACTGTTTCGTATTGACCATTATTACAAACATACACCATTTAGGTTAAGACGTCCCGGTAAACAATATTTTTGGCATTCGCACCAAGAGCCAAAATTGCAAGGCTTCCAAAAGAACTTACTCCTGAGCAAGCTACATACAACTGATCATGAGAGAAGCAGTCCTGTCTCAAGTCAACCCCAGTAACCTTTAGAGACTGCCTCTAAGATTTGTTAATGGTCATAGCGAAGCATATCTTTATGGGAAATTGAAGTCTCTTAAATTGAACGGGGTGGTCTGATGGAATAATGGGAATGCGGGGTATAAAGAGAGATTCCTCAACAGCGCATCCCTTACTGTCCTCACTCAACAACTCATCGTTTCAGTTGTTTAATACGTGAACAATGGTGGAACCTCCTGATGATACACCTCCGTTCAATGCAAGTAGAAGGAGATGGAGCGGAACAGGCCAGCTCCATCACCTTCCACAGCTATAATGGTATGGGGCATCATCACACATTCCACAAGTATAAATTTAGGCAATCTTGACGTCATTGTTTGAAAAATACCGAAATTCTTATATCAAGTAGATATACCCCATATAGTCGGTACTTAGAATAGGTTTTTCAATTAGATTTTGGCACCAGATGTAACTTCATTTGAAGAACGCAGTTTTTTTACGCCCTACGCGCGCGATGGATAACCTCCGGGGGTAAATACTGGGATGAGGTGAGCGATAAACCGTCACGGATAACCCCATGGTTTGAAATAATCTCTCGTATATACCCTTTCGTTAATAACGAAACCATAGCGAGCTGTACAAATGCTAGGTATAGCGCCATCTAGTGATGAGTTAATTAAAATATAAATATAACATTTTTAGACATTTCTTGGCTGGGCGCTGGTCAAAAGTTAATCAGTTACCCATAAACATCCCCTTTTTTATGAACAACTATTCCAGTAAGTCTCAAAATCGTAGGTGAATCGATTTCCAAAAACATTTATTTGCATGTTTTTTTATATTTGTGTAGGTATATGACTGTTTGTATCGCAATGATATTTGGAATATAAATAAGTATGTAACAAAAGGCAATTCTCGCACCGTAACTCGTTGGCACAGAATAAAAATAAAATAGGTTATACAAGGTTCTTCAAGAAACGCGTACAAAGGGATTTTTACAGGATTGGCAACGTGTGAGTGATGCTTCTGGTGTCGCAAGTGTGTATAGGTTGCTATGACGGCTTATCGTCAGGCAGGTCGTACACTTATTTGTCACTCTAGTTGTATATAAAAAAAATATTTAAAGTAAATAAAAATAGTGTGTATGCGTGTTACAGTTTAGGCTCATGACGTCGCCGTCGCTATTCTGCGAACTGTAACTGTAACCAGGCAGATACAGTAACGAGGTTTTTTTGTGTACGAGAATTCACCGTGACCGTAATGACAAGCCGGATCTATCCGCATTTTTGGTTTGTAACTCGACGATGTCGGACGAAGTGTCTCTGGCTTGTGCAGCATACATACTTGTAGATGTATTACATTACATAGTACGTATTCACTATCATTATTATAAGAAATAGATACGTTTTGAGGATTTCGTAGTATCACAACATAAATAACCCTATTATTTACATAGTACAGTATAGACGTACAGTATAGACACTCCCTACCGCTCCCTCGTACCTCTCTCTCTGATTCGAGGCTCTTTTTTTATAGTTTTGTGTAGCAGATTACTAGCGTTGCCTTAACTAATACAATTCTACCTATGCGAAGCCAGGGTAGGGTGCTAGTTGAATGTAAGGCTATTTACACGTTACTTAATTGATTTTACATAGCTAGTTATAAGTAATATTGTAAGAGTTTCTTGTTTATTGAACCATTATTAATATATAATGTAAGTACGCGCATGCATTTTATTGTTATATTAGGTTGGGGAAAAAGTCTTTTCGTATTTTATATGAAAATTCAAAACATTTTTTACAAAAGTCTATTTACATTTAACTAAAGTATGTAGGTGCCATTTTGTTCGATAACTTTTTGCCATCTTGTAGGTAGAGACATGATCCCATTACTATAGAAATTTTGGGACTTCTGTTCAAAAAACCACGACAAGTGGTTTTGGCAGTCTTCTCGTGATGTTAACCTGACATTGCCTAAAGAATTCTGAAGAGACCGAAACAGGTGGAAATCAGAAGGTGCAAGGTCAGGACTATACGGCGGATGCATTAACACCTTCCAGTCAAACTCTCTTAATTTTTGCTGAGTGGCTAAAGATGTGTGAGGTCTAGCGTTATCATGATGAAAAATCACACTCCTTCTGTTAATTAATTCCGGCCGCTTTCTCTCAACTTTTTGCTTTAATCTCATCAGTTGTTCACAGTAGAGTTCAGAATCGATAGTCCTGCCTGGCGGTAACAGCTCATAATGAATAATGCCCTTCCAATCCCACCATACACACAGCATCACCTTATTGCGGGTTAACCCGGGTTTTGCCAGAGTCTGTGAAGCCTGACCGGCCTTTGACCACGACCTTTTTCGCACGTTCTTGTCGTACGTGATCCACTTTTCATCACCAGTTATAAGCTTTTTCAAAAACGGTTCGCTTTCATTACGTCGTAGTAAAGAATCGCAAATGAGTACACGGTTCATTAAGTTTCTTTCAGTGAGATCGTGAGGCACCCAAATATCGAGCTTTTTAGTGTACCCAGCTTTTTTCAAATGCGCCAAAACTGTTTTGTGGTCAATTCCTAATTCTTCAGCTACGTCGTAACTACTGATATGCTGATCTTGCTCCACTTTTTCAAAAATGGCATCCATTTTATCCGTAACAGGGCGACCAGAGCGACGTGCATCTTTCACATCAAAATTTCCTGATTGAAAACGCTTAAACCAAATTTGTGCTACTCTCACAGACACTGCACTAGATCCATAAACGTCACAAATTTTTTTCGCAGCTTGCGTTGCATTTTTACTTTTTTTGTAGTAAAATTTTAAAATGAATCGAATTTCTTCATTAGATTCAATCATCTTGACAGTAAAAAAAACAAATGAAAATCACACATTTACCTAATTTGAATTTGGAATTATCTTTTTTAAAATTTAAACTTTTTAAAGATATCAAAACCTGCCAGATACAAATGGTATAACCAAAGAGATTTTATTACAAGTTCATACATACTAAAATGCGAAAAGACTTTTTCCCCTACCTATTATATGGGAAGTGTTCGTGTAATCGTATAGGATACTGATAACGATCTATACGTGCCAAGAAAATAAATGGGGTTCAAACACTGCTCTCGAAATGTTTTCTTGTCTAGCTCCGGTGTAGTACGTATTAACTATCATTATTATAAGAAATAGATACGGTTTCAGAATTCTGTATCACAACATAAGTAATAGGGTCGTGCAGTATAGACAATCCCTGCCGCTCTCTCGTATTTACCTCACCTCCCCTCTGAGACGAATAAGCCCGCATGTACATGTATGTAAATGTTTATGTAGTTCTTATCGACCCGGATTTTGGAATTTGTATCGAGTGGCTGGGTGTGGATATAGTCATAGAAGCCTTTAAAGTCACACCAACCAGTAAAACACCCTGACCCTCTGTCAGTCCGCATCTTCACTAGACGAAGCTATTACTATGAAATTGACAATTTTCCATATACTTTTTTTATACTTTTTGGGGGTGTAAGTGGTTCATCACCATCTTTGAACCAAAGCCAACTTCACCTGCAAGCGGTGCACCCTGCTAACTGACATACGAAGCTCTGGCGAAAAGAGAGGTAGGGAGCGTAATTGTGTAAGCTACCCGACTGGGGAATGTACCTCCACCTCACAGAATACCGCAGCCAAATAACAAGTACAAACCAATATTTAAAGTAAATAATGTCTACATTTATATTTTATCGAAAATACCTAAAACAGCTAAACAGTAAATCACTAGAAAACATCGAATTAATCTTCCGTTAACCTCTTACTTTCAGCTATAAATTGTAAAACTTGATTGAGAACTCCAGACTGAGAAATGTTAATTAAAACTCGAAAATGATTGTACCCGACACCAGGTAATTTAACGTGTATCTGTCGCAGTTCAATTTTATAATCGGCTGTTTTACAAAAAAACTAATTGTTTTAGTAAGTGGCAATTTGATAAATCGTTGTTTAACTGTAATTAGATATGGTGCAACCTGCTGACAGATAAACTAAGCTCTAGTAAAGGAAAGGTATGGCGAATCGAATTCATAGGCTGGCTCGCCCGGGGAAGTACCTCCTGCATCTCATAAAATATCGGTTTTTGTTTTATACATTGTTTTTGACGTGATAACGTCTTATAAAGCATGATTCATTGTCACGTTCCGCCTGAGTCGAGTGTGCAAGCAAAAGCGCGGAACAGGCGATAGTGACGCATCTATCTTCCACTGAATCGGCCGATGTTTTCTTATGACGTTATCACGTAAAATTATCGTCCGTAAACCGACTTTACAAACAACCCATTTTTTTTCTTTTGTATCGCATATTTTTTTTATAAATATAGAAATTCGATACAGATTACTGTTATGATGTGTGACGACACGAACTCTACTTGGACAAAGCGGTTAAGCCGCGTTGACACGCTTAAAGTCTGTTTTGACAAAACAGCTTCGATCAAAGCTATTTTGAATGAATCAATGAATATTTATTTGCCAGAATAAGGTTTTTTTACAGTTGTCGTTTTGTCATTATGTTCCATATTATTCTTCCATCGACAATGGCGTGCAAATATTAAAATCATAGTAATTGAACTGAATAAATCAGTGATAAATAAATCATCAGTTTCACAATATCGCAAAAAAGAGTAGTGGTGCAGTAAACGGTAAGTCCTGAATATACAATAGTGATGTAAATAACCGTGAAAGTTTAAAATTATATCTGTATATCAGTCAAATAATTAAATTTGTGAAAAAAAAAAATACAGACTTCAAAAAGCATGGCAGTTAATTTGCATGCATACACTGAATATCATAAAATAATATTTATATAAAATAATATAACAGTGTAATTTATCGTTATTATAAATATTTCAGATTCCTATGAAATTAACACATAACACATACACCCTCATTTGAACATACAAAAAAAATCCGTTCATAAACACCGACTATATCACCGATAATGCCTAAAAATGTTCACTGTTCAAACCAAACACCACATACACAAAACTAGCACTATCACTTAAAATGCATAAAAAGTAAACTATTTTGAGTTTCTAATTATAATATTTCCAGATTGTGCAAACAAATCCTAATTAAATTTATATGGGACCATCGCTGGATTGCCCAGATCTCTCGAACACAAATAAAATTTTGAAAATCGGTTAACAATTGGCGAAGAAATCGATGAACATACTCGTATATATAAAAAATACAATCGAACACAGAACCTCCTTTTTTTAGAGACAATTAATTATTTTGTAATTATTTTTTTTAATTAATTTTTAAATATATTATGATTAAAGCTGCTTTCTGGTACCCACTCTGGCTTTTGAATTGAATGATTGCTGAAAAATCAATTCTCGTCGTCGACGAGTATGTTTATCATATATGACAAGGTAAATGATAAAGGAGTTATACCTTCTCTCACCGGCTTATCTGAAAACAGCTTCAAAGAATACAAATAGCAGTATAGTACCAGCCTATATTTAAAGAATTATCCCCTAGATCCTAACCGTTTAGGAGATGTACCTTCCATCATCAGATCAGATATATGATATGATGACTACAACTCAGGCCATACCATGAAAATAAAGAAATGAAAAGAAAAACATTGTAAGTGCTTATAAAATTTGAAGGTTGCCTTCGATTTCCCTAGGATTACATCATCAGATCCTGTTTTGGCGACAATGCATTTTAATAAAATTTGCCGGTCAGTTCATGTCATCGCCTAACGACATCGAATCGTACTTTTAGTTCGAAACATAACTTTTTCGTTTAGTTCGCCACAGTGAGGTACAAATCCTCAAAGGTAGTTTCGCATGCAATCAGCGCTGACAGCGCGACGAAGTTTAACTAGGTCTATACAAACTTTTGATCAACAGTCGATACGTCGCAGTTGGATTGTGTAATCCGTTGTTTTACAAAACAGAATGGGGTTCCTCAGGAGTATACTCTTTTGAACAAAAAAATATTTTGGATTTCGGTTCACAATTGGTGGAGAAATCGCTGAACATACTTACATAGAAAAAGATACATACCTACAGTCGAACATAGAAGAACCTCGTTCTTTTTCAATTCGGTTAAGAACGATTCCTTTGAGGGTTCTTGACGTTGTTATGTTCCTGCGAGAAGGTGAGATCAACAGGAAGGAAGGAGTTGATATGTATAGAGATATTTCACGTTTCGGTCGTCTATATGGCTAAGGTTACCGCTTCAGAGCAGGCGGGTCGTATGCTTGTTGCCCGATGTAGTATAAAAAAAAACTAGTGGTTTTGTAAATTGACGGATTGCACAATCCAACTGCGACGTATCAACTGTTGATCAGAAGTTTGTATAGGCCTAGTTAAACTTCGTTACGCTGTCAGCGCTGATTGGAAGCGAAGCGACCTTTGCGTATTTTTACCTCACTGTAGTGAACTAAACGGAAAAGTTATGTTTTGAACTAAATGGACGGCTAGGCTATTTGCCTATATATATAGTGCCGTTAGGCGATGATATGAACTGATCGGCAAATTTAATCAAAATGCAAATTTTATAATTGCAAATCTTTTCTTGTATTAGCAATTATTAATTCAAATGCATAAATGTATATTGCCAATGCTAATGAAAAATTCTGGGTTTATGATTAATCATAAACCCAATATTTTTCGCGACGGTCGAATCTGGTTACATCCAGAAAAGAAAGAAGGAGTTATAGATTTATGTTAGATATGTAGTATGCTATAATGCTCTAACATAAATCTATACTCCTTCTTTCTCTAAAATATAAAACATATTTTACGCCATAAGAGCACGTAAGAGCCCACGTGGTTTGTCATTTAATAAGTTGGTTTTAAATTTGTAAAGGCGGGTACTCATTAGCGAGCCGTAACCGTAACTTGCATGATACAGTAACAAGGTTCTAGTGTGTATGCGTGTTACAGTTTAGGCTCATGACGTCGCCGTGGCTATTCTGCGAACTGTAACGGTAACCAGGCAGATACAGTAACGAGGTTTTTTTGTGTACGAGAATTCACCGTGACCGTAATGACAAGCCGGATCTATCCGCATTTTTGGTTTGTAACTCGACGATGTCGGACGAAGTGTCTCTGGCTTGTGCAGCATACATACTTGTAGATGTATTACATTACATAGTACGTATTAACTATCATTATTATAAGAAATAGATACGTTTTGAGGATTTCGTAGTATCACAACATAAATAACCCTATTATTTACATAGTACAGTATAGACGTACAGTATAGACACTCCCTACCGCTCCCTCGTACCTCTCTCTCTGATTCGAGGCTCTTTTTTTATAGTTTTGTGTAGCAGATTACTAGCGTTGCCTTAACTAATACAATTCTACCTATGCGAAGCCAGGGTAGGGTGCTAGTTGAATGTAAGGCTATTTACACGTTACTTAATTGATTTTACATAGCTAGTTATAAGTAATATTGTAAGAGTTTCTTGTTTATTGAACCATTATTAATATATAATGTAAGTACGCGCATGCATTTTATTGTTATATATGGGAAGTGTTCGTGTAATCGTATAGGATACTGATAACGATCTATACGTGCCAAGAAAATAAATGGGGTTCAAACACTGCTCTCGAAATGTTTTCTTGTCTAGCTCCGGTGTAGTACGTATTAACTATCATTATTATAAGAAATAGATACGGTTTCAGAATTCTGTATCACAACATAAGTAATAGGGTCGTGCAGTATAGACAATCCCTGCCGCTCTCTCGTATTTACCTCACCTCCCCTCTGAGACGAATAAGCCCGCATGTACATGTATGTAAATGTTTATGTAGTTCTTATCGACCCGGATTTTGGAATTTGTATCGAGTGGCTGGGTGTGTATATATAGTAATAGAAGCCTTTAAAGTCACACCAACCAGTAAAACACCCTGACCCTCTGTCAGTCCGCATCTTCACTAGACGAAGCTATTACTATGAAATTGACAATTTTCCATATACTTTTTTTATACTTTTTGGGGGTGTAAGTGGTTCATCACCATCTTTGAACCAAAGCCAACTTCACCTGCAAGCGGTGCACCCTGCTAACTGACATACGAAGCTCTGGCGAAAAGAGAGGCAGGGAGCGTAATTGTGTAAGCTACCCGACTGGGGAATGTACCTCCACCTCACAGAATACCGCAGCCAAATAACAAGTACAAACCAATATTTAAAGTAAATAATGTCTACATTTATATTTTATCGAAAATACCTAAAACAGCTAAACAGTAAATCACTAGAAAACATCGAATTAATCTTCCGTTAACCTCTTACTTTCAGCTATAAATTGTAAAACTTGATTGAGAACTCCAGACTGAGAAATGTTAATTAAAACTCGAAAATGATTGTACCCGACACCAGGTAATTTAACGTGTATCTGTCGCAGTTCAATTTTATAATCGGCTGTTTTACAAAAAAACTAATTGTTTTAGTAAGTGGCAATTTGATAAATCGTTGTTTAACTGTAATTAGATATGGTGCAACCTGCTGACAGATAAACTAAGCTCTAGTAAAGGAAAGGTATGGCGAATCGAATTCATAGGCTGGCTCGCCCGGGGAAGTACCTCCTGCATCTCATAAAATATCGGTTTTTGTTTTATACATTGTTTTTGACGTGATAACGTCTTATAAAGCATGATTCATTGTCACGTTCCGCCTGAGTCGAGTGTGCAAGCAAAAGCGCGGAACAGGCGATAGTGACGCATCTATCTTCCACTGAATCGGCCGATGTTTTCTTATGACGTTATCACGTAAAATTATCGTCCGTAAACCGACTTTACAAACAACCCATTTTTTTTCTTTTGTATCGCATATTTTTTTTATAAATATAGAAATTCGATACAGATTACTGTTATGATGTGTGACGACACGAACTCTACTTGGACAAAGCGGTTAAGCCGCGTTGACACGCTTAAAGTCTGTTTTGACAAAACAGCTTCGATCAAAGCTATTTTGAATGAATCAATGAATATTTATTTGTATATGTATTTGAATTTTTAGTTGTCGTTTTGTCATTATGTTCCATATTATTCTTCCATCGACAATGGCGTGCAAATATTAAAATCATAGTAATTGAACTGAATAAATCAGTGATAAATAAATCATCAGTTTCACAATATCGCAAAAAAGAGTAGTGGTGCAGTAAACGGTAAGTCCTGAATATACAATAGTGATGTAAATAACCGTGAAAGTTTAAAATTATATCTGTATATCAGTCAAATAATTGAATTTGTGAAAAAAAAAAATACAGACTTCAAAAAGCATGGCAGTTAATTTGCATGCATACACTGAATATCATAAAATAATATTTATATAAAATAATATAACAGTGTAATTTATCGTTATTATAAATATTTCAGATTCCTATGAAATTAACACATAACACATACACCCTCATTTGAACATACAAAAAAAAATCCGTTCATAAACACCGACTATATCACCGATAATGCCTAAAAATGTTCACTGTTCAAACCAAACACCACATACACAAAACTAGCACTATCACTTAAAATGCATAAAAAGTAAACTATTTTGAGTTTCTAATTATAATATTTCCAGATTGTGCAAACAAATCCTAATTAAATTTATATGGGACCATCGCTGGATTGCCCAGATCTCTCGAACACAAATAAAATTTTGAAAATCGGTTAACAATTGGCGAAGAAATCGATGAACATACTCGTATATATAAAAAATACAATCGAACACAGAACCTCCTTTTTTTAGAGACAATTAATTATTTTGTAATTATTTTTTTTAATTAATTTTTAAATATATTATGATTAAAGCTGCTTTCTGGTACCCACTCTGGCTTTTGAATTGAATGATTGCTGAAAAATCAATTCTCGTCGTCGACGAGTATGTTTATCATATATGACAAGGTAAATGATAAAGGAGTTATACCTTCTCTCACCGGCTTATCTGAAAACAGCTTCAAAGAATACAAATAGCAGTATAGTACCAGCCTATATTTAAAGAATTATCCCCTAGATCCTAACCGTTTAGGAGATGTACCTTCCATCATCAGATCAGATATATGATATGATGACTACAACTCAGGCCATACCATGAAAATAAAGAAATGAAAAGAAAAACATTGTAAGTGCTTATAAAATTTGAAGGTTGCCTTCGATTTCCCTAGGATTACATCATCAGATCCTGTTTTGGCGACAATGCATTTTAATAAAATTTGCCGGTCAGTTCATGTCATCGCCTAACGACATCGAATCGTACGTTTAGTTCGAAACATAACTTTTTCGTTTAGTTCGCCACAGTGAGGTACAAATCCTCAAAGGTAGTTTCGCATGCAATCAGCGCTGACAGCGCTGACAGCGCGACGAAGTTTAACTAGGTCTATACAAACTTTTGATCAACAGTCGATACGTCGCAGTTGGATTGTGTAATCCGTTGTTTTACAAAACAGAATGGGGTTCCTCAGGAGTATACTCTTTTGAACAAAAAAATATTTTGGATTTCGGTTCACAATTGGTGGAGAAATCGCTGAACATACTTACATAGAAAAAGATACATACCTACAGTCGAACATAGAAGAACCTCGTTCTTTTTCAATTCGGTTAATAACGATTCCTTTGAGGGTTCTTGACGTTGTTATGTTCCTGCGAGAAGGTGAGATCAACAGGAAAGAAGGAGTTGATATGTATAGAGATATTTCACGTTTCGGTCGTCTATATGGCTAAGGTTACCGCTTCAGAGCAGGCGGGTCGTATGCTTGTTGCCCGATGTAGTATAAAAAAAAACTAGTGGTTTTGTAAATTGACGGATTGCACAATCCAACTGCGACGTATCAACTGTTGATCAGAAGTTTGTATAGGCCTAGTTAAACTTCGTTACGCTGTCAGCGCTGATTGGAAGCGAAGCGACCTTTGCGTATTTTTACCTCACTGTAGTGAACTAAACGGAAAAGTTATGTTTTGAACTAAATGGACGGCTAGGCTATTTGCCTATATATATAGTGCCGTTAGGCGATGATATGAACTGATCGGCAAATTTAATCAAAATGCAAATTTTATAATTGCAAATCTTTTCTTGTATTAGCAATTATTAATTCAAATGCATAAATGTATTTTGCCAATGCTAATGAAAAATTCTGGGTTTATGATTAATCATAAACCCAATATTTTTCGCGACGGTCGAATCTGGTTACATCCAGAAAAGAAAGAAGGAGTTATAGATTTATGTTAGATATGTAGTATGCTATAATGCTCTAACATAAATCTATACTCCTTCTTTCTCTAAAATATAAAACATATTTTTACGCCATAAGAGCACGTAAGAGCCCACGTGGTTTGTCATTTAATAAGTTGGTTTTAAATTTGTAAAGGCGGGTACTCATTAGCGAGCCGTAACCGTAACTTGCATGATACAGTAACAAGGTTCTAGTGTGTATGCGTGTTACAGTTTAGGCTCATGACGTCGCCGTCGCTATTCTGCGAACTGTAACGGTAACCAGGCAGATACAGTAACGAGGTTTTTTTGTGTACGAGAATTCACCGTGACCGTAATGACAAGCCGGATCTATCCGCATTTTTGGTTTGTAACTCGACGATGTCGGACGAAGTGTCTCTGGCTTGTGCAGCATACATACTTGTAGATGTATTACATTACATAGTACGTATTAACTATCATTATTATAAGAAATAGATACGTTTTGAGGATTTCGTAGTATCACAACATAAATAACCCTATTATTTACATAGTACAGTATAGACGTACAGTATAGACACTCCCTACCGCTCCCTCGTACCTCTCTCTCTGATTCGAGGCTCTTTTTTTATAGTTTTGTGTAGCAGATTACTAGCGTTGCCTTAACTAATACAATTCTACCTATGCGAAGCCAGGGTAGGGTGCTAGTTGAATGTAAGGCTATTTACACGTTACTTAATTGATTTTACATAGCTAGTTATAAGTAATATTGTAAGAGTTTCTTGTTTATTGAACCATTATTAATATATAATGTAAGTACGCGCATGCATTTTATTGTTATATATGGGAAGTGTTCGTGTAATCGTATAGGATACTGATAACGATCTATACGTGCCAAGAAAATAAATGGGGTTCAAACACTGCTCTCGAAATGTTTTCTTGTCTAGCTCCGGTGTAGTACGTATTAACTATCATTATTATAAGAAATAGATACGGTTTCAGAATTCTGTATCACAACATAAGTAATAGGGTCGTGCAGTATAGACAATCCCTGCCGCTCTCTCGTATTTACCTCACCTCCCCTCTGAGACGAATAAGCCCGCATGTACATGTATGTAAATGTTTATGTAGTTCTTATCGACCCGGATTTTGGAATTTGTATCGAGTGGCTGGGTGTGGATATAGTCATAGAAGCCTTTAAAGTCACACCAACCAGTAAAACACCCTGACCCTCTGTCAGTCCGCATCTTCACTAGACGAAGCTATTACTATGAAATTGACAATTTTCCATATACTTTTTTTATACTTTTTGGGGGTGTAAGTGGTTCATCACCATCTTTGAACCAAAGCCAACTTCACCTGTAAGCGGTGCACCCTGCTAACTGACATACGAAGCTCTGGCGAAAAGAGAGGTAGGGAGCGTAATTGTGTAAGCTACCCGACTGGGGAATGTACCTCCACCTCACAGAATACCGCAGCCAAATAACAAGTACAAACCAATATTAAAAAGTAAATAATGTCTACATTTATATTTTATCGAAAATACCTAAAACAGCTAAACAGTAAATCACTAGAAAACATCGAATTAATCTTCCGTTAACCTCTTACTTTCAGCTATAAATTGTAAAACTTGATTGAGAACTCCAGACTGAGAAATGTTAATTAAAACTCGAAAATGATTGTACCCGACACCAGGTAATTTAACGTGTATCTGTCGCAGTTCAATTTTATAATCGGCTGTTTTACAAAAAAACTAATTGTTTTAGTAAGTGGCAATTTGATAAATCGTTGTTTAACTGTAATTAGATATGGTGCAACCTGCTGACAGATAAATTAAGCTCTAGTAAAGGAAAGGTATGGCGAATCGAATTCATAGGCTGGCTCGCCCGGGGAAGTACCTCCTGCATCTCATAAAATATCGGTTTTTGTTTTATACATTGTTTTTGACGTGATAACGTCTTATAAAGCATGATTCATTGTCACGTTCCGCCTGAGTCGAGTGTGCAAGCAAAAGCGCGGAACAGGCGATAGTGACGCATCTATCTTCCACTGAATCGGCCGATGTTTTCTTATGACGTTATCACGTAAAATTATCGTCCGTAAACCGACTTTACAAACAACCCATTTTTTTTCTTTTGTATCGCATATTTTTTTTATAAATATAGAAATTCGATACAGATTACTGTTATGATGTGTGACGACACGAACTCTACTTGGACAAAGCGGTTAAGCCGCGTTGACACGCTTAAAGTCTGTTTTGACAAAACAGCTTCGATCAAAGCTATTTTGAATGAATCAATGAATATTTATTTGCCAGAATAAGGTTTTTTTACAGTTGTCGTTTTGTCATTATGTTCCATATTATTCTTCCATCGACAATGGCGTGCAAATATTAAAATCATAGTAATTGAACTGAATAAATCAGTGATAAATAAATCATCAGTTTCACAATATCGCAAAAAAGAGTAGTGGTGCAGTAAACGGTAAGTCCTGAATATACAATAGTGATGTAAATAACCGTGAAAGTTTAAAATTATATCTGTATATCAGTCAAATAATTGAATTTGTGAAAAAAAAAAATACAGACTTCAAAAAGCATGGCAGTTAATTTGCATGCATACACTGAATATCATAAAATAATATTTATATAAAACTAGCTGGCCCGGCGAACTTCGTACCGTCTAATTGTCAATGAATGTCGAATTTATGATGTCTTGAAATTAATATAGGTATAATGAATAATAGAAAATAATAGAGAAGCACGATGGCGTCATTGCGCGTGTCAGTCTAATTGTACACGCAAGTTAAGCAACGTCAACCGTAGCCTGTCCATGGATGAGTTTATATTATCTCGAGCTCCTCCGTGCTTCGGAAGGTACGTTAATCCGTCGGTCCCGGTTGTATCATTAGATTAACTCGAGGTCCTCCGTGCTTCGGAGGGCACGTTAATCCGTCGGTCCCGGATGTTATCATTAGATTATCTCGAGCTCCTCCGTGCTTCGGAAGGCACGTAAGACGTCGGTCCCGGTTGTTATCATTAGATTATCTCGAGCTCCTCTGTGCTTCGGAAGACACGTAAGCCGTCGGTCCCGGTTGTTATCATTAGATTATCTCGAGTTCCTCCGTGCTTCGGAAGGCACGTTAAGCCGTCGGTCCTGGTTGTTATCATTAGATGGCAGTCGTTAAGGCAAGTGGCCTTTAGGCGGCTTGAAATTACTGGCGTCCGCCAACTCGCAGTTGAGCAGCGTGGTGGAGTATGCTCGAAACATATTCAGTTGAAGGAAGATCCGTATTTAATATTACCCAGCAGTGGGTAAATATTACCCAGCAGTGGGTAAATATTAAGTTCAGTATTTTACTATGTCACAAAATAAAGTACCATGACACTTGACAACCAATTAATATTCATTTTCAAGCATTCATTCATAAACAATTTTCAAAACAACAACGGACAACTTTCGCGACGTAAAAGTTAGACCAATCGATTTGACATTTAATTGAAAATCAATAAATATCCCAATCCGTTTTCAAATTTAATTTTTCGACAATTTTGTCAATGTTTTAATACTTATTATCCTATACCCACATTTCTGAACGCACGCATACATTTGACGTACGCACGTTAACGTCACGTTTGACAGGTCCGACATCCACGAACATTTTGAATGGAAAAATGATTTTTCATTTATTTTATTTTTTTCGTAAATTTTCCAATGTTTTTAATAGTTATTATGCTATTCTGGACGGAGACAAATCCAACAAATCAAAAACCATGGCAATCGGTCCAGCCGTTCTCGAGTTATAAGTGTTGTAACAAACACGACTTTCTTTTATATATATAGATAATATAACAGTGTAATTTATCGTTATTATAAATATTTCAGATTCCTATGAAATTAACACATAACACATACACCCTCATTTGAACATACAAAAAAAATCCGTTCATAAACACCGACTATATCACCGATAATGCCTAAAAATGTTCACTGTTCAAACCAAACACCACATACACAAAACTAGCACTATCACTTAAAATGCATAAAAAGTAAAATATTTTGAGTTTCTAATTATAATATTTCCAGATTGTGCAAACAAATCCTAATTAAATTTATATGGGACCATCGCTGGATTGCCCAGATCTCTCGAACACAAATAAAATTTTGAAAATCGGTTAACAATTGGCGAAGAAATCGATGAACATATATATAAAAAATACAATCGAACACAGACCCTCCTTTTTTTAGAGACAATTAATTATTTTGTAATTATTTTTTTTAATTAATTTTTAAATATATTATGATTAAAGCTGCTTTCTGGTACCCACTCTGGCTTTTGAATTGAATGATTGCTGAAAAATCAATTCTCGTCGTCGACGAGTATGTTTATCATATATGACAAGGTAAATGATAAAGGAGTTATACCTTCTCTCACCGGCTTATCTGAAAACAGCTTCAAAGAATACAAATAGCAGTATAGTACCAGCCTATATTTAAAGAATTATCCCCTAGATCCTAACCGTTTAGGAGATGTACCTTCCATCATCAGATCAGATATATGATATGATGACTACAATTCAGGCCATACCATGAAAATAAAGAAATGAAAAGAAAAACATTGTAAGTGCTTATAAAATTTGAAGGTTGCCTTCGATTTCCCTAGGATTACATCATCAGATCCTGTTTTGGCGACAATGCATTTTAATAAAATTTGCCGGTCAGTTCATGTCATCGCCTAACGACATCGAATCGTACTTTTAGTTCGAAACATAACTTTTTCGTTTAGTTCGCCACAGTGAGGTACAAATCCTCAAAGGTAGTTTCGCATGCAATCAGCGCTGACAGCGCGACGAAGTTTAACTAGGTCTATACAAACTTTTGATCAACAGTCGATACGTCGCAGTTGGATTGTGTAATCCGTTGTTTTACAAAACAGAATGGGGTTCCTCAGGAGTATACTCTTTTGAACAAAAAAATATTTTGGATTTCGGTTCACAATTGGTGGAGAAATCGCTGAACATACTTACATAGAAAAAGATACATACCTACAGTCGAACATAGAAGAACCTCGTTCTTTTTCAATTCGGTTAATAACGATTCCTTTGAGGGTTCTTGACGTTGTTATGTTCCTGCGAGAAGGTGAGATCAACAGGAAGGAAGGAGTTGATATGTATAGAGATATTTCACGTTTCGGTCGTCTATATGGCTAAGGTTACCGCTTCAGAGCAGGCGGGTCGTATGCTTGTTGCCCGATGTAGTATAAAAAAAAACTAGTGGTTTTGTAAATTGACGGATTGCACAATCCAACTGCGACGTATCAACTGTTGATCAGAAGTTTGTATAGGCCTAGTTAAACTTCGTTACGCTGTCAGCGCTGATTGGAAGCGAAGCGACCTTTGCGTATTTTTACCTCACTGTAGTGAACTAAACGGAAAAGTTATGTTTTGAACTAAATGGACGGCTAGGCTATTTGCCTATATATATAGTGCCGTTAGGCGATGATATGAACTGATCGGCAAATTTAATCAAAATGCAAATTTTATAATTGCAAATCTTTTCTTGTATTAGCAATTATTAATTCAAATGCATAAATGTATTTTGCCAATGCTAATGAAAAATTCTGGGTTTATGATTAATCATAAACCCAATATTTTTCGCGACGGTCGAATCTGGTTACATCCAGAAAAGAAAGAAGGAGTTATAGATTTATGTTAGATATGTAGTATGCTATAATGCTCTAACATAAATCTATACTCCTTCTTTCTCTAAAATATAAAACATATTTTTACGCCATAAGAGCACGTAAGAGCCCACGTGGTTTGTCATTTAATAAGTTGGTTTTAAATTTGTAAAGGCGGGTACTCATTAGCGAGCCGTAACCGTAACTTGCATGATACAGTAACAAGGTTCTAGTGTGTATGCGTGTTACAGTTTAGGCTCATGACGTCGCCGTCGCTATTCTGCGAACTGTAACGGTAACCAGGCAGATACAGTAACGAGGTTTTTTTGTGTACGAGAATTCACCGTGACCGTAATGACAAGCCGGATCTATCCGCATTTTTGGTTTGTAACTCGACGATGTCGGACGAAGTGTCTCTGGCTTGTGCAGCATACATACTTGTAGATGTATTACATTACATAGTACGTATTAACTATCATTATTATAAGAAATAGATACGTTTTGAGGATTTCGTAGTATCACAACATAAATAACCCTATTATTTACATAGTACAGTATAGACGTACAGTATAGACACTCCCTACCGCTCCCTCGTACCTCTCTCTCTGATTCGAGGCTCTTTTTTTATAGTTTTGTGTAGCAGATTACTAGCGTTGCCTTAACTAATACAATTCTACCTATGCGAAGCCAGGGTAGGGTGCTAGTTGAATGTAAGGCTATTTACACGTTACTTAATTGATTTTACATAGCTAGTTATAAGTAATATTGTAAGAGTTTCTTGTTTATTGAACCATTATTAATATATAATGTAAGTACGCGCATGCATTTTATTGTTATATATGGGAAGTGTTCGTGTAATCGTATAGGATACTGATAACGATCTATACGTGCCAAGAAAATAAATGGGGTTCAAACACTGCTCTCGAAATGTTTTCTTGTCTAGCTCCGGTGTAGTACGTATTAACTATCATTATTATAAGAAATAGATACGGTTTCAGAATTCTGTATCACAACATAAGTAATAGGATCGTGCAGTATAGACAATCCCTGCCGCTCTCTCGTATTTACCTCACCTCCCCTCTGAGACGAATAAGCCCGCATGTACATGTATGTAAATGTTTATGTAGTTCTTATCGACCCGGATTTTGGAATTTGTATCGAGTGGCTGGGTGTGGATATAGTCATAGAAGCCTTTAAAGTCACACCAACCAGTAAAACACCCTGACCCTCTGTCAGTCCGCATCTTCACTAGACGAAGCTATTACTATGAAATTGACAATTTTCCATATACTTTTTTTATACTTTTTGGGGGTGTAAGTGGTTCATCACCATCTTTGAACCAAAGCCAACTTCACCTGCAAGCGGTGCACCCTGCTAACTGACATACGAAGCTCTGGCGAAAAGAGAGGTAGGGAGCGTAATTGTGTAAGCTACCCGACTGGGGAATGTACCTCCACCTCACAGAATACCGCAGCCAAATAACAATTCCCTTGAGGGTTGTTGTGTTCCTGCGAGTGAGTGAGGTCACCAGAAAGATAGGAGATGCTGCGTTGGCAGCGGGGGTGGTGGCGCGTGAGCGATATTTTATGTTGTGAGCGTTAATATAGCTACGGTAACCGCTTCACATCAAGCGGGCCGTATACTTGTCTACCGCCCGACGTAGTATAAAAAAATAATAGAATATAAATAGAAATAGAATTCATTAAAATAATGTGTCTGAGTACCACTCACACATGTAAAAAGGGAATATATTTTATGCCAATGGCCGCTTTTATAATTTGCCGGAGCACGGCACGGAACGCCACGGTTTTGCCGTCACGGCGAAATAGGAGAGCAAAATGTATGGAATTGTATGCAGACGCTTTTAATTTACCGCCCACGGTAACGGCATGCCGTGAACGTCAACGGTCGACCGTGCCGTTGCCGTAGCACACTGCGCTCCTCATCAAATCGTCGCGGCGGTGTTGAGAGTGTAGTGCGTACGTACAAGGAATTTGTAACTGTGTGCGTGCGTGCGTAGTCGGACGGCGCGCGCGGCGACAGCGTCTGTTTTGCGTAAGTTGTACAAGCAGAATGACGTTATTTTAAATCATTACTCAGATGAGAAAGGATGTAATAAAACGTTTTTATTGACATCCGAAAATAATTGAAAAACTTATTTGGATCTTCTTTGAGCTTATCAAATAGCGTGTAGTATGATCCTTCTAAATATTTTACTTTTAAAAGCGGATGTTGCCAATACTTTCTAGTAATATGTCTTTTTCTACGTCTTAAATATAACAAATAAAGTATAAGTAGTCGCTGTCTCTTCGAGAACATGATGTCCGCACTTTGAAGACGTAAAGCGTAAATGATTTTACGGCGAATTAATTGAAAAACTTGAATAGTCGCTGTCTCTTCGAGAACATGATGTCCGCACTTTGAAGACGTAAAGCGTAAATAATTTTACGGCGAATTATAAAAGAGCTCTACGGCTTGCCGTCGACGGCGACGAATTACCGGAGACGTCCACAAAACCGCGCCGTGCCGTGCTCCGGCAAATTATAAAAGCGGCCAATGGCTGCATTTTTTGATAGTGAAACTTTAAGACGACAAGACAACACAAGACATTTGACAAGATGCTATGAATTGACAAATGATTGGACCCTACGCTACAGTGCTGCCAAAAAGACCCTCATTTGTAGGAGGATATCGTTAGCTTATTTTTTGAAAAGTATTGGTTGCATCAATGATGTTATAAAATATACTATAGATATGCAGTCAAACGTCAAAAACGTACACTCAAAATGTGAACCAACTGTCTCACCTCGTAATTAGGTCACACAAACGAGCCGACGAAACTGACGTTTGTGACAATTGATTGATATTTCAATCATTTCGCCGATTACGTGGCATTGTTCAATGAGGGAAGAGATAGCAAGTATTTTAAAGCGCCGAGATGATAAAGATAGCGGCTAGGAGATAATCGTAGATCTCCTAGGCGACCGAATCCGTTTTCTGACTCAATTTTGTATGGTATGGTTATCTATAGTTATATATATTTATGACATCATTGAATTTGCCTTCAATATAGAGCCTCGTTTATGAATTAAGGTTTATTCAGTTAAGATCGGACGGATTGTTGGTAAGTGGGTGATTTTTGACCCACTTACCAACAATCCATCCCAACAAATAACACCCACTTAACAACAATTTAAGAATATAGCCCACTTGATAGAAAGCTGTTACCTACTGTCGCGTATGGACGCCTGTAACATGTAAATATATAGTATAGTTAAAATTGCATATTTACAAGTGTATTTAAGTTTTTTTTTTTAGGATAACTTTTTTTAGGATAAATTTAGTGGACCTATTTTTGTAACTAAAATAAATAATTGGAAATAGAGATTTCCAAGAAACAAATTACGTCACATAAAAAAATATCTCGAATATATTTCACCCTCACTCGTTTCGGTATAAATTACGGCATGCTTATTGTTTTTTTATCGCACATGAGCAGTGACTTGATACATTTGTCAAAGGTCAGACCATTAAGCCGAGTTAGGAGCTTGTGACCATACAAATTACGCTCGGATAAAATGAGAGCAGCAAAAGTTACACGTAAAGTAAATATTGTGATTTTCGTGATTACGTCAATCCATTTAAAGGTATAGATGTCTGCTATTAAATGATTTTTATTCCGACTTCATATTTTATGCTGTGGCTTACCACGATTTTCAGAGCCGAAGCCAACCTCGCCTGCACGTGCGAAGTCGGGGCAGGTTATGTATAAAATATAAAACAAAATAAAACATCATACATATAAAACAAAACAACACGCGTCAATATTTATTGATGTGATATTTATAGCGAGTGTAATTAGAGCTCTCCTTTCCCAACAAATTGACAAATTCTAAGTTAAACCAGTTCGTAGCTCAACACGGGGTCGATGCGGGTAGGCCGAATTAACGAGTGATCGCCGAGATAAGCATACTAAGGCGACGGAAGATATGAGATTGATGTCACAGACTAAAAAAATATTTTACTGGTCAAATTTTCTACATTTAATTGTAAAAATACGTAGGCATCTTTACATTGATTTTAAAATTTACTAGTTGTTTGATCCTTCGCATTTCTTTTTACAAATTATTTAGACAAAGACCTACATCTGAGAAGCAGGAACTGTCCACACCTCGCTACCTAACTAGCGGTGTAACTAGCTGTAAACTAAGCGGACTATTTTTCCACATCACATTTGCTGCCAAAAAACTGTTCAGTTAAGCAAACTACATACGTCGGAATGAACCCATAATCATGCCACTTTTGAGATACGAGTCTCCCCTCAATCTAAGGAGTTTACTCCATCACACTGCTCAACTGTGTCACACAAATCAAATTAAAATCTAATCTACCCCACCAACCCGTGGTAGAGCCAGTGTTTTAATGGCTCTGATTTATTATAATTTTGCAAGTCATTTCAAGATCCATTTTGGACATTCCTTTACATGCACCATGTGCATCACTATGAAAATATTTTATGAAAAGAAAAAAGTTGAAAAGAGAAGAGCAATAGTGATTCAGTAAACTATATCTGGCTATGTGTCTCATACCGCCAGCTTATTTAATTTTTAATAAATAATTATCTACTCAGTATTTTAATTATATATTTTTTTATAATAGGGTCCATAATCCCATTATATTTAAATAAATTTCCTATAAAATTTTAATAATAGGGTAAACATCCCATCATGATACCTAGTTCTTTTTTTTAAATAAAATTTATTAATATATCATAAACTAAAAATTACCTATTTTTTAATTCTAAATTTTAAACACGACAGTTGCATATTAAAACCATGCCGTAGATACTTACTCTGAGCCATTGCGTGAAGTCGGGTGAAAAGTGACGTTCACATCGGATGACAATAAAAAGAAAAGAATTTACAATAATAAACTATTCCTTTACAATAAAATCCCGTGCACACTGTTCAGGGTGTAGATTCTGACTCTAATAATTATGCATTCGTATACTTAAAAACTCGTGCACACTGTTCAGGCTGCAGATTCTTACTCTGTGTCACTGTGTGAAGCCGGGTGAAAACTGACGTACACATCGGATGAAATGGGACTGTACAAATGGTGAGGCCGAGACAAACGATGAAAAATCACAAAGAGAAATATATTACGAGAGTCAAAAGTACTCCGCATGCCATTGTAGGATATTGGACTTGAAGCCCACTTTTTATGAGTTTTAAATTTCTACTGAAACATCCAAACTGTAGTAATATTACGGTTGAAGTGTCCTTAGCAATTTCCAACGCTCCCCTGTACTGAAGTTTTTGTTAAGAATGTCGAAATGTCGTTTTTCAATTGTACTTAAGGCGTAGAATAAGGCTTGATTCAATTTCGTCAAATGGCCATTTTACATTGTTTTTATATGTATTTATCAACAGACGATTTATTAATTATTGCTAACTTCTGATGCTGACCATATTGGCGGCACATGTGAATTTATTTTTTATTTTTTATAAATAACATAAATTCCGGACGGTAAATAAGTGTGAAAATTCAGAAACCGACAAATAAAAAAATATTATAGAATTTATAGATAGGCACCAACTTATTTATATATTTAGTTAATTTTAATTCAAAATTAATAAACGCAATTTGTGTCATAAATTTATTTGATTAATTGATTAAGATAATAAATTACATAATCAGTGGATGGAGACAGGATTTTTTTCTTTTCACAGAAAGAGAAAAGTTCTAGAGCAGGAATATATCGATATCGAGCTCAGTCGATACATATCGTTAATCGTCGATATAAGGCAGTGGGTGTTCAATGCCAATTATTAAAATAAATTCAGAAACCTTTCCTAGATAAACACCATAATATTGTTAATGAATATTGAATAACAATGAATGCGAATGTATCCTAGTATATTCACGGAACGTGATAATCGTACGTGATACGAGGCTGACCGCTGTCACGAGCCGTCACAGATATCAATTCCCTATTGCACCTGCCCGCATCAGACTCGAATGCATAATATATCATCTTTGCTTGAAAGGCATCTTCGGTAATTAATTGCAGAGCAATAACCTGTGATGTCGGCTTAATCACGCGTAATGATACTAAGTACGTAATAAATTGTATTAACTGGATTATACACAGTTATAGATACTAGGTATCTAAAATTTTAATATTAGAGTGTTTTTTTTTTGTAAAGAATTGTTGGGTTTTGGCTGACCACCATCTTTGAGCCAAAACCAATCTCACCTAGACGTGGTTATCCTACAGATTAATAAGCGAGGGTCGAGTAAAAGAACAAAATTCCACACTATGTACATGAATATTTTATCGCATGGGTCTAAAAATGATAATGAGTTTATAGATGGTGGGTCAGCTGGCAGCGGGAGGAGGGATGGTGGTGGCCGTTCGCCATGAGCTCTGCGCGATACTGCGTGTGCTCCCGGTTCGTAACCATACGGGGGATCTGTACTCGGCGCTAGTCAACCACGTACAGACAGTAGAGAGCAAATTACTTTTAGATATGCACATTGACAATATAATTAGTAAATCATTTAATATGTACGTATATACGTTACATAGACAAGTTTTATATAAAGCTTTAATTCGTTCTCAACTTGAATACGCTGTGCCCATTTGAGATCCTTACTATAATAAATGTATTGATGCTCTCGAAGCCATGCAGCACATGTCATATTCTTGCGTGGTATGCTCTATATTTATAGTGCTTACAACGCAAAAGCTTCCATATCGTTCATCCTATGAGCAGCTGTAAGACAAATACAATATCATAAACCTAGACGCACCCGACTGGAGGCAAGAATACTCTATAATCTATGTCATAATAGATATCATTGCCATTATATAATTAATAGATTGTGTTGCAGAGGTACCAGGACACATACCCGAAGACAACGTCAATTGTTTGCTCTTATCCCTTATCGTACCAACGACAGCAAACGCTGTCCTTATACCGATCTCAATCCGGGAACCTAAATTTTAATATTATACTAGTAGATATCATGGTTACACGAGCTAGTTACCTTCAAAATGGAAACTTTCGAAATTGAGAAATAAAATGCTATTAAAATAAAATAAATATCTGCTTTCAAATTTAATACTGTGAATAGTAATTTTAAACGGCAAATATAGAAAATTAACGTTTATACCTAGTTCTTAATATTTCCTGAAGTATATACCTACGTTAGCTTATCATGTTATTTTTCTCACAAAATGGCAAACAGGCAAAGATGGGTATGGGCCCGCTAGTAATAATACAAAATTTAAATCGACACTGTATGGTTTATTATATCATTTCTATTTAGGTGCTTGCACCGTTTAAGTATGGTGCAAGCACCGTAAATGCCGAGTAAATCACCAGTATAAAAATAAAGCAAAATGGTGTAAACTTTAGAACTACACTTATTTGACGGGCTTCATAATCTCGAAGCAGTAAAAATGTCATTGAGTGCTGTTTTCACTGCTCCGAGATTATTATTTTGATTTTCAAATTAAAAACGTGTTTTTAATAAAATATATGGATGAAGGTGTTATGTCGCATTTTTAGAGATGCGGATTAGTAGGGATATATGTAGTAGAAGGTTCCATATACTGGTAGCGATAATTGGAAAAAATATTTTAAGTATGCCTACCAGTTGGGTTTTGTCAATAGAGAACGGGGGAAATTTTAAGGTATTGATTTTACGAAAGTGTTAAGTAGTAACGTAGTATTCGGTCCTCGAATTTTATCTGAATTCAAAGGAGGGAGGTGTTGTCTACATTTTGAAGTCGATTTCTTCGTGAATGATTGTGCTAAAGGTACATAGTCTTACACGAACTTACTTACATAAAACTCATCACATAGTTGCCAATCACTAAAAGTTTCGTGAATGAAAGATATATGAACAGGTGTCATGTTCAAATTTTTATCTTTCACTTATAGATAACAATATAAAGAGGAAAAGGTTACAAGTAACACATTTTGTGAAATAATGTTGTATGGATTTGTAAAAGTTTCTCCGACGACATGCACAGGCACATACATTCACGGTTTGCGCAAGCGTAATTAATTTATGTGGGCGTTAATGGCTCAGCATTTATATAGAGTGGCCGGGGTGTGGTAAATTGGCTCCTTTGCTACTGTTAGTCGTACAGAATTCTAATAAAAATAAAATGTACTTCATTACTAAAACCACAACTTAAGAAAACTCTGGATTGATTTCGGAATTTTTTATTTACATATTCTTAATAGTCCGGTTAAAGTTTAGAAAAATTGGTGAAATACCGGAAAAAATGTATAATTTAGGAAGATCTGCAAAGCGTCTTTTTTATGTTATTTGAAAAGTATCGAAGCCTGTCGCGTCAGCGAGTTTATATTTCGAATAGCAACAATTTCGTAAATGTGAAAAATTTCTTAAACAACCACGTGACCACAGTATAAGTAATAGTACTTGCAACACTAAACGATTAACACTGACTCGCTTTGGTAGTTTTCCGGTTATTAACAATATTTTATCTACATTATGAGAAAGTCTGTCTTCCATAATGTAGTACTAATTTAGGATTTCTGTAGTAATTATTATGATAATACAATAATAAATATGGTAACATTATTTTTGTGAAACAGTACGACTGGACTACGATTAGCTAACTGATTCACTACCAATTCGCTAGATTAAGCATCATGTATTTGAGTTGATTTTCTGTTAGGCTACGTTTGTCTTGTGTTATGGCAGCGGAATTAGAAACAAAGTTACTTGATCTCAAGATAATAATCTAAAAGTTCGGCTAAATAGTTGTTAGTTTTGTAGTAGTGTAAGGCAGTCACAAGTTGGTCTGTGAAGTTCCTTATGCAACTTACTTAACTAGGCACTGAATTGTGTAAATTCTTAGTTAATAATTCTAGAGTTCTAGTACAGATATGCTGAAATTCAAGCATAGGTACTTGGAATCAGAGGAGTTCGATAGCTTCGCTGCGCAGTGTAATCGAATAAGCAAGTTAAGTAACATCGACCGCAACCTATGTTTGTGTTTAGAATAACCAGAATAGAACCTGAATAGGTTTATTTAGGTTCTATTCTGGTTATTCTAAACACTGGGTATAGCCTCCCCAACCCGTCTGGCCAGCGTGGGGAGTGTAGGCCAAATCCTCCTGTCTCTGACGGACGAGAGAGGGTCGTGCTCCTGTAGTGGAGACTAAAATGACCTGATGATGAGGTTTATTTATTTTGATTTCATCTATGCTTCGGATGGCAGAGTAAGTCGTCGATAACGGCCGTGTCATTAGATAATAGGCGTTAAGCCGAGTTAGTTACCTTTGGGCATCTTGTAAACACTGACCTTTGCCGACCTATAGTGGATCAGCATGGTAGAGTACGTTCTAAGCCCCCATCGATTGAAGAGAAAGAGTAGTGGTGATTAATAGGTTAATTTTATTATAAGCTAGTGTATCTGTTATAAAACTAATCACACTACTACTTTTTTATAAAGCTTGCTATATACTTATATTAATTTTTGTTCCAAATACCCAAGCAATTACCACATCTGGTAAATATTTAACATCTGGTGATTGCTTGGTTATTTAGAATAAAAACGATAAAAAACTTGATAAAAAAGTACTAATCTTGATGAAATTTAAAAATAAATAAAAGAATAGTTAAATAATTCAGCTGTTATTTTTCAATTTCATCAAGGTTAGTACCTTTTTTTTTTATCAGAATTGCATTTATTTTTATTCAAAATACCCAGGCAATTACCAGATGTTGGGTATTTACCAGAGGTCGTCTCGGCGATCGCATCGACCGTAGCAGCTGAGCAGAGACGACCAAAGTAGTCACGGCAGTCGCATGCATCTACTAACGGTAGCGGGTGGGTGTAGGCCGGCAGTAGTTTGCATGAACCAGTTGCTAAATTGATGCCAGGATGCACGCAATACTTTGCGTAGTGTACGTAGTGTAGTAGTAGTGTACGTAGATCAAATTGCATTAAATAAAAGAATCAAAATATTTTTCACAGAAATACGGGTGTTATTATAACTGTGGAAGACAAAACATATCCATTTACTTTATTAAAGGACTTCAAGGGCCCAGGTAACCCACAATCACTCTGAATTGGTAAAGACATAATTTTACTTATGTTTAAATCGTCGTAAAGAGGATTAATTAAATTCATAACCCTCGTTTAGACATAAAGATGGCGGGGTGACGTTCAGGAGTTAGCGCCATAAAGTTAAATGGTTTGTAACCGCACCCGTTGCGTAATGGGCGCCCACCTCAGATCACAGAAACAGCGGAGATGTAGCATTTATTAGACCTCACTTTATGTGCCTCATGTGGAATATGAAACATGAGACTAAGGTCTGCTTATTTTCTTGTCTTATATATTTTTGAGACTGGTAATTTAGTTTCTTTTACTTCTCACTAGCTTTCGTGTGCGGCTTGACCCGCATGAATAAATAAATAAATAAATATTCGTGGACAAATTACACACTTCCATCTAGTCCCAAACTAAGGAAAGCACAAGCTTTATCAATATAGCACAACTATGGGTACTAGATAACTGATACTATACTTAACATAAATATACAAGTTTTTGTAAATACATACATTAATACATTGATAACACGAAGACGAAGACAAACACACATGTTCATGCACACAACTGTTTATCATGTGCGGGGATCGAACGCGTGACCTTGAAGTCAAAGTGGCTATTGCTAGCCATTCGAGCAGATCAAGCAAACAAACTATACAATACCCTTTCGCATAATATTACTAAGAAGGAGCATGAAGAAGCTCCTTAAATTCTTAGTAATATTAGCTACATATTCTAGTTCCGGGACGGACCCAACATACATTTCCACCACTGTGTCTTCTGTGTAATCAGATTTAACAGCAGCAACCTGGATATAGTGACAAATTTAAATAATTACTGCACACAAATTTAAATAATTAAGCTATTGCTACAATACGTCAAAAATTATGTTATTCGCTATTGCACCATAGATTATTATATTAGCTTTAAGTGTATAAAGTTTTAAGTACGATTATTAAGTAGATTATAAAATATGTAGACTTTAATTATATAGCAAACTAGCGGCCCGCCCCGGCTTCGCACGGGTAGATTAAAATATTGGTTTGTAGTACATGCTATCTATCAGAGATGGCGCTGTATGTGAAAAAAGATTTTCCCGCTTTTCTTTTCAATTTTTTCCAGAATTTTCTTTGCTATAAACCTCATGACCACCGAATGCAAAACCGTGGAAATCGGTTCGTGCGTTCTGGAATTATAGCGTCAGGAAGGAAAACCCGACTTATTTTTATATAGTAGATAAGAGCCTTGTCCATGACAGGGGTGTGCGCTATTTACGAAGTAAGCCGATCTGCGCATACTCAGCGGCACTTTACACCGCTGAGTGTGCACATATTGCGATTGGCTTCCTAAAAAAAAAAAAAAAAACAGCAGCAACCACCAAAAAGACAGTGAACTATGAAGCTCGCAGCTGCATCGGGGGAAAAATTGCAGTGTCTTTAAGGCAGCGAATCAAATTATTCTCTGACGCACAACCAATTTAATTAGTAGACATTAGTAAGAGACCAAGAGTATACTTAGGAAGTTGTAATATGAGAAACAGCATTATGTAGCTAGGCAACTAAAACTCGACTGTCTTGCACCATAGATTTTAAATAGTCGCATCGAGCCCCACTATTACTATTATCACTATTGGCATAGTACAAATATATAAGTAAGGTAACTTCATACAAACGCACCGAGCGTGGTTTGTATGTGAGCGCGCCCGTACGTATGGCCGTCGCACGCACATACTGACAACATTTAGGGAGGTTAAATGGACCGCCAGTCAAGGCTGCGCCGTACGCAAAACCGCCCGCTCTCACACAAGATTCGCGCCTGCTGCGCTGACGTTCGTTAACAATTTTAACATAGAGGTACCTATCTACGTCGTATATAACTGCACGTAAAAGATGGCTACAAAGTCGACTAGCCATAAAACATATTGCAGTGTTCATGGATGTCTCAACAGCAATTTGTCAAATCCAAAATTATCTTTCTTCACACTACCTACCGAACAAGAACGGTGAGTACCTATGTGATCTATTACTACCTATATCATACGTAGCTACCTACATACATAATTTTATGTTAGCTATTTACCAGTACCTATCGAAATTGCTTAGTTGGGAAATAGTTCTGGTCCAGATTTGATGTAAAGTTATCTCATTCCTACCTATTTATGTAGATCACTTGAATCCTTGATTTCATTTGATTATGTATAACGTAGGCACAGGAATAAACGTAGGTTTAAATTTATAAATTAGGTAGTAACATCGTAACGACCGTTGAAAAAATAAAACGTACTTACCTATATACACCGGGAGCCAGACTTTTGTTAACAAAGATAAGATTTATAAATAAAATCGTAATTTGTGTTTCTATGTGTACAACGATTTGCTTGCTTTGTCCTGGCCCCACGGCTCATTAATGTATTGAGTGAGAACTTTCAAGCTTAGCAACCAGGAGGTGTTAGGTTTCAGTGCCGATAGTGTGTACATGTTTATGTTAACGTAATTTGAGCCAGTAGGAGCCATGAGCTTGCTACTGGAACTCTTCAGTGGCTAATAGTTAACCCCTCGAGTTTGGGCTCATTAGATTGCTCTTGATGAAGCCTTTTCATTACACTTGGTAACGAGGGTCTGATGATGGAGCAGGACGGAAAACAGTGGAACTCCTGCATTACTGATAGGAAAAATATTCTGTTTGAACTCATATGATCTTCCTGACGAGACCCATTCGTTACACTCGATGACGATGAATCTTTGGGAACTCAGTCACCCAATTAGATAAATAAAAAAACATCATTGACGAGCTTGGTGGCGTAGCGGTCAATGACGCGGCTTCGACACCAACGCTCGTGGGTTCGATTCCCACATAGGACAAACATTTGTGTGCATGAACATGTCTGTTTGTCTTAGTCTGGGTGTTTTCTATGTATCATAAGTATGTATTTACAAAAAAAACCGGACAAGTGCGAGTCGGACTCGCCCACCGAGGGTTCCGTAGGTACGTAGTATCATTATTAAATTTGATATTTTTCATTATAAATAAGAAATAATGCGTCGAAAAAAATAAATAAAATATATTTTGCGATGTGTACATCAAGCCCTTTCATATTTGTCCATTTGAACTAGTAGGTTCAATTTGAAATTTCGACACACTATAAAAAATATAGACCCCCTATTTTTTAAGATCTATTTACAAATATATAGTTTTGAGATTTATTCCTGTACTTGTTTGTAGTCTTTAACGATGTTACTTGACAAATTTCATAGTTCTAGGTCAACGGGAAGTACCCTATAGGTTTTGATTCCCTTGAGTGTGTCGAAATATGCGTTTTTTGCTGAATAAACGGCCGTAACTTTTTGCTACGTAAACTTAGCAGTTTGATTTTTTTTTAATTTCATGGGACCGTAGACCTGAGTATACAGTTCAAATTTCAGCTTGATACCTCCACGCATTCTCGACATAGAAATTCTTGACAGACAGACAGACAGACAGACGGACAGACGGACAGACAGACAGACAGACAGACAGACAGACAGACAGACAGACGGACAACAAAGTTATAAGGGTTCCGTTTTTTCCTTTTGAGGTTCGGAACCCTAAAAAAATGTATTTACGTATGTTTATCAGTGGTCTAGTACCCATAACACAAGCTTCGCTTACTTTGGGGCTAGATGGCGCTGTGTAATTTGTCTGACAATATTTATTTATTTATTATTATCATTCTGGTGATGTTGATGTTCTATATGTAGGTGTTTTTTGGCGTTCCGTACCCAAAGGGTAAAAAAGAACCCTATCACTAAGGCTCCGCTGTCCGTCCGTCCGTCCGTCCGTCGGTCCGTCTGTCACCAGGCTGTATCTCATAAACCGCGAAAGTTAGACAGTTAAAATTTTCACAGGTGATGTATTTCTTTTGCCGCTATAACAACAAATACTAAAAAAACTGAAGAAAATAAATATTTAAGGGGGCTCCCATACAACAAACGTATTTCTTTTTGCTCGTTTTTGCTCCCAATTTATAATGGCAATAGGTAGAGGCTTGAAATACTTACATAATATTTAGTTATATATTCACGTTAAAACTAAAACAATTATTTAAGGGGGGCTCCCATACAACAAACATGATTGTTTGTCGTTTTTGGCACGGAACCCTTCGTGACCGAGTCCGACTCGCATTTGGCCGGTTTCTTGTTACAGATCCCTAATACTTACTCTACTTAATTTTGTATTTTCTACCTTACTCGTACTTATTTTTTTATATAGAGATTGACTAAGTATTTTTGACGGTTGAATAAACTATTAAGCGACAGCCCTACGTGTTTAGGCTATTATCCTCCGCTCGGGGCTTGAGTTGTCTTACTTATATATTTGTACTATGCTATTGGGAACCTAAAACAGTGAATTGCTTAACATCTCGATTTCAATTTATAGATTGCAGAATCGTCTAAATGGATATCTAGGACTCTGCAATGATGTTATATTTCTATCGATATGGCATATTCCTGCTGCTGCTTGGATAGCTAGCTATAAATAGTTTCATAGAATGTCGCGATCCTTATGTAATCAGCTATTTAATAAACTTAAGAAGAAATAGCGCCAAATTTCCTTGCAAAAAGAAGAAATTACCTAAAGTACGTGTTTAAATAAAATATTATTGTGTACTTTCATGTGATATGATATTTCTTGGGTTTTGATTATTTAATCAACAAAAAATGTGAATAATTTTGAAATACAAAAGATGGCATTTTGTCTATTTCAATTAATTGTAACAAGCACCAGATTCGTCGGCTTGCTTGTGCGAACGAATTGCGAGGCAAGACAGTTGACTTACTTTACGGGTGTTCTTTTTTGACACTTAAATTATAAAATAAATAAAATAACTTAAGTATGTCATTTGTCCTTTTCAGATCTCGCTAAGACGTTTGTTCTGGTTGTTTATTATTAGATGGCGGTCGTCAAGTCTAAACTGTGGCTTTTGGGTAACTTGGGTAGTTTGAAAACACTTCATCATCAGGTCCATTTTAGTCTCCACTTCAGGAGCACGACCCTCTCTCGTCCATCCTAGACGGAAGGAGGATTTGGCCTACACTCCCCACGCTGGCCAAACGGGTTGGGGAGGCCTGATCGATATTTGATAATGTATTTCCCTTAGTCGCCTTGTACGGCATCCACGGGAAGAAACGGAGTGATTCTATTCTAGTCTGCCGGAAACCACACGGCCAAAACACTTACATAGTAAAAATAGGACAGTAATCCATCTTCACACAGCTTACCATTTTCACATGCGTACATTACAGCGACTATTTCATACCAGGCGGCCGTACCGCAGCCGGTGCGAATCCATGAGAATCTATGTAGCGACTATGTAATATTAATTCGAGTTTGTGACACTTATTACTTAATAGTTTATCTTGTGATGTCGCGTAAACTGTACTTTGTATATAGTTGAGTCACTATTTTGTATACCTATATCCTTTATTACATACAACAAATTATAATGATATATTGTATTTTTTTATACTATGCTCGGTTGGCAAATAAACATATGTGTTAACGACGAAGAGTGGACAATTTAAAGGCAAATTAAATGGAAAAATACTATAATCAATTAATAAACTAGTTTTACAACGTTACATCTAGTGGCCTTACGTGACAACTAAAATTTTGGAACACATGTACGTCAAATCAAAAAGAAATATAGAAAAACAAATATGTACAAAAAGTTTGCGCACAACCAGCCAGTCGCCAACAATATGGTTACCGCAGCCATATAAACGCTCACAACATGAAATACTGCTCGTATGCCGCCACCCCCGCTGTCAACATAGCGACTTCTTCTGTTCTGGTGATCTCACTCATTAGCAGATACACAGCAATCAAACCAGTAGGAATACATTACCAAGTCGGCACTGGAGAAGTTCGTTTGTGACAGGTCCTGATATCAACGAGTTAGTCACATCGCATAATTAAGATTGTGATCATCTTTTCTATAATTAATATCTTTCTACTAGTATCGTCATCACCATTAACCCCTCGCGTGCCATGGTCCCATGGTGGGTACAGAGTTGGTACGGCGCTTGGTAAGCTCTAAAATTCGCGATATGCGAAAGGTTAATCATATCAGCCCGTATTAGTCCACTGCTGAACATAGGCGTCATCTCTAGAGAACTACGCCCTAATCCCGATCCACTTGCATCCATCGACTCCTTACAACTTTTTTGAGGTTGTTGCTCCATCTAGCAGGGGGTCGTCCCACACTAAGTCCGCCAGTATGGGGTCGCCACTCGAGAACCTTTGTTCCTCAGTGGTTATTGGTTCTACAAACTATGTGCAATCAAATGAAAATGAAGTACTGTTTACAAGTATATTTGCCACGAACTTATGTGCAGTATATAAATTGTACATTGACGAAGAGAGTGAATCAAAATAGTACATTGAATAATAGGAAAGAGCGAGTTACCAGAAAATGCGTCTTGTAAAGGCACCCGGAAGACCGTCATTCTATGTAAAACTGATTATATTATTATGTTTGTATACATAACATCCATGTTTATCTAATCAGTAATCAAAGCAAGCATTGTAATATGTTTGATTGCTTAAGAGATGATGGAATATATTAATAGCAGCTTTGATTTTGCAGCTGATAATTAGAAATTTTGTTGCCATGACGAATCTTTAGTGGTTATACTTGTTCGGCTATAAGGAAAATAACAGTTTATATTTTATCTCCCATAAAAGGGGTATTACAAACTTGATAATTAAATATATACTACGATGAAATCTAGTTTCAATGTGATGAACGGGTTGCTAGGCGACTTTTTTTTAGATGTAAACTGTTTTAGATGCAATGATTCTTACCTACATATTATGTTCGTTCGCAGGTTCTTGAGTTATAGCACACTCCGGTCACTCCACACAAATGTCGCGTCGTTTACTACTACATAAACAATGACGTCTGTGCAGAGCATGAATGAGCGTGTGTGCGTGCGGCGCCATACAAACTGTTCCAGATTTATCTCAGAGGGGAGGTGAGGTCGACACGAGAGAGCGGCAGTTAGTGGCCATACTGTACGTAGTACTATTGCTTGAACTGTGATGATAGTAATAGAAGTGATAATGACGAGAGTAGTCCCGTTATAATCTCATTCTTCAACGATACATTATTAAGAAATTGTAAATACTGTATAACCGATTAAAAAGAGATTATTCGATTTGCCACGTAAGTATAATAAATCGACTGATCAGTCGAACAAAGTCCGATGAGATCATGGAACAAAAACATATTAATCTAGCTAGGCTACATAAGCAAATATGAATTTTTCAGACATACGTTTTTCAGAATTTTCTTATTTCATTTATGTTCCGATAATTAGAATCAAAAAACTAGCACCAATACAGATCGGAATTTTACTCACGGATAAATCGAAATATGTTTGCGATTTTCTCAAAACTGGCAATGTGATTTAAATGGGGGTTCCGGTATTGCATAAGTAAGTACATAGTTTAGAGGGTCAGCGCCAAACCCGACCTCACCTGCTTGTGGTGCACCCTGCTTACTGACAAAAGCGGCTCTTGCAAAAGAGAGGTAGGGCATAAGTTATCTATAAGCTGTCTGGCACAGAGCATACTACCATTTTACAAAGTCCAAATAACAATTCCTTTGAGATTTGTTGTGTTCCTGCGTTTGAGTGAGGTCACCAAGAAGGAAGGAGCTGCTGCATTGTATATAGTAGTAATAACAACGTGCGGGCGATAATTGTGTTATTTTGTATTGCACTACGATAATCTTTTCACTTCATGAGGACCGTAGGTTAGTTTGCCATCCTATGTACATTATATAATAATAAATAAACACCACGGACCCGAGTCTCCAGAGAGTCGGTCAGGGCCTTCGTGTCCGACGTGTCTTCATCGGTCGGAGTGTAAACACAAGAAGGCCCGCAGGACTCTCAGCTCTGGCTTGCCTTCATTGGCCGTCCAGAGAGGAGCCGCTAGAGCTATATGCTCCAGGGGTGGAAGTGTTAAAGGGCATAACACCGCGAGTAACTTCGGAGAAAGCGCAGAACACCTCTCGACATCCCTGAGTCACTCACACCGGTGTTGCCCCCGGCCGTTTTCCTGGCATTTCGGGGGCCCATCTAGTGAGTGGCTGGCAAGCCACCGCCTGCTGCAAATAACTAGCAATAAAAGCAGTTATGGCAGGCGACCGTCCCTCTTCTGTAATAGCCCGGTATTAAGTTCACCCAGATCTCATCTCCATAGCCCATTTATTTTCCATCACACTTCGCAATAGTCTCGACGCCTGCCGAGACCTGCCCATAGGTATATCGTTCCATTTACATATCCTGGAGCGGGTCACGGCGGGCGTACAACATTACATCAAACTTCTCAAAGGGGCCTCTACGCGTTGGATCCATATCTCCGCGCACGCCTATCAAATGACCGGGCTTGACCCGTGATTAAAAAGAGATACATAATAATAATAAATATTGTCAGACAATTTACACAGCGTCACCTAGCCCCAAAGTAAGCGAAGCTTGTGTCATGGGTACTAGACAACTGATAAACATACGTAAATACATATTTTTTTGTAAATACATACTTGTGATACATAGAAAACATCCAGACTAAGACAAATAGACATGTTCATGCACACAAATGTTTGTCCTATGTGGGAATCGAATCCATGAGTGTTGGTGTCGAAGCCGCGTCATTGACCGCTACGCCACCGAGCTCGTCGAGATATGTACAATTTGTTACACCTGCAGGCTGTCAGTTACAAGAGCCTTCCGAACATTTACTCCCCTAACGATTAAATAATTAATTCGTAATTAAAGCCCTGAGCGCGTCTCTCGTGTCGGAGGTGGACTATGGACGAGGCATTGGCCTCGTCTAGAGATTAGGTAGTTCAAATCAACTGGTTTTTCGATTTGTTAGAGCTTGTAAATATTCGATTATTATTCAAATTATACAATTCGTATAATGGGGGTGCTCTATGGCTTTACGCGTGCCAGTCTAATCGAAGACACAATTTAAACTTCGACGGTTAGCTCCTTTCTGGATTTATTTTCTCAAGCATCTCCATGCTTCGGAGGGCACGATAAACAGTAGTTTCTGGCTGCTGTCTTTAGAAGATAGTAATTAAGTCAAGTTCTTTGGGCGACTTGAAATCACTGATCTGATCTACGCTATCAGCGTAGTGGAGTATGTTCTAAACCCCCTCCGTTTGAAAGCTAGACCAGTTCTTCTTCCAGCAATGGAATGAATATGGGCGTATGTAGAGGATACGAATAATATTCCAACATTTGCGATCCCGTTGTATCTAAATACGGCTTTATATTATACGCCGAATCATTACTTACTTAAATCATTATAATTCGAAACAAACTAAAAAAAGTCTTTATAACAGCGTAAAATTTTCATAATGGCAACAATATTTTTGCTAGCATTCTCTCAATTTTGCTTAACAATACCTATTTGAAAAATTCACTAAAATTATAAACAGTAATTTGCAAAAAATATATTGTTTCATAGTAAAATCAACATAATGCCATATAGAGTATATTATTGGGATTGTTTTAAGAATTTTACACAAATTGAAAGACGAGAAGCGTTTTTTGTCACTTCATATTAGAAGCTTGCATGCGGCAAAGCCCTATCTTACCGTATATGACATTTACTAGTACCGTCAATGGTGGAAACGACTCAAAACTATATCATTCGCACTATAAATACCTACTCGTACAACTGCCTAAAAGCTTTCGCTTGCAACTCTTGACTTAACTTGGTGAACAAGTCAAGACGATAGTCTGGTTTGACAGTTACATTAAGTAGAACGGTCACAAATGCACTGCTTCGTCGACTAAATATGAAATATCTTGTCCCGTTCACATTGCCGGCGTGTGATGGCAACATTATATACTTATGTATGTAATGTAATGAACTGTATTTTGATATTATTTATGTGCAGATAGATGATAATGTGATTTATGTTCAGAATTATCGTGCTATCTTTGTATCGCTAAGCGGAATGGAAAGAATCTAGAATGTCGGGTTTGTCCACTTTACTTGTCTACCCTCCGTTGACAACTTTTCTGCCTATTGCATAAATTCAATGTCTTAATACCGCCTGATCTTAAACCTACGTTAAGACCGGCAATAAAAAAAAAGACTAGTGACAGGGAAGATTCAGGGAATACGACCAAGAGGAAGAAGCCCCATGCGCTGGACCGATCAGATTCGCGACTCTGGTGACACCAACTTGCCTGACGCTATGCGCTGTGCAGAGGACCGTAATAGGTGGAGAGCGTTCGTCCGTAAAAGGATACGTGGAGGTCACGACCCTCAGTAATAAGGATAACGACGCAAGAAGAAGAAGACAGGCAATTGGAAGACAATTTATCGTACAACCATATGTATGTAGTATACAACAGATTATATATATTTATAATCTGTTAATATTACTTAATATACATACATATACGGCTTTGCTAAACTTTCTAAAAGATAAGAACGGATCTTCTTTTTGAAAATGAATTGGTTGGGAGATTGTCGAATAGATTCAGATAGAGCATTCCAGAGCCGGAAAGTTTGAAGAACAAAAGAACAAAGCCCGAACGAAAAAGTGGGATTGAGAATAAATAGGAGATATATAGAAGCTGTGAGAGCCACAAAAATACGGAAATTTGCATCTCAAGTATTCTGCTGAGCAAGAATTAAAGAGAATTAAAAAAATTGTACACAGTATTCTTGAATTTCGACGCTGCCTGTATGGGAAGCAATCCTAGCTTGGATCGATAGGAGGAAATATGGTGAAACTTCCGAAGATAGAAAATAAATCGGATGACATTATTAATTAATCCAGTTTATTGAGAATATCAGCATTTAAGTCACGAAAACACACATCACATCACAATAGTCGTGAGCTTCCTTATTGGCTTCATATGTATATTAATCATAGTAATTAGTGTATAAGTAAGAAGTTTAGGTTCATTCACTGGCTTATCAACGTCCAACTTAAACTCATGGACCATTAGTATGTAGACAAAATAAGCTGAACGATCTCAAATATCGGGATATACATACATATACGCAAGTAAAAAAA
This sequence comes from Hypsopygia costalis, assembly GCA_937001555.2. Taxonomy (NCBI): domain Eukaryota; kingdom Metazoa; phylum Arthropoda; class Insecta; order Lepidoptera; family Pyralidae; genus Hypsopygia; species Hypsopygia costalis. The sequence continues at coordinate 20,743,525 of OW443326.2, forward strand.
AGTAGTTTAGTTAATCAGTTGTCAGAAATTAACTTTAATTAAGTTGCTTTTAAAATAATTCAGGAAAAATAAGACCACTTGGAGCAATAGCCACAGCACGCCTCACACCCTCTCACAGAGTAACTTTCACGCTACTTACTCTATCCAATCGCTGTGCCACGATGACGACGACATTCCCGCCGGCAATGTGCCCAGACATTTAATAATATTGTAGATCTAACCAATAACAAACAGAGAGTTATGTTCTAGACTCGCAACGTCAAATTGTAGAACTAAGTTTGCTGCTTTCGTACCATAGAATACTAGTAATATGTATGTATTCATTGCATGTGCCAAATTGAAATATGTAACAAAATTCGAGGAGCAGATATAATTTTTGTAACTTCTTTGATGTCATGATTGGTTTTCTCATAATAACATTTATTTTAAAAAAAATGTTCAAGTTTTCGACCGTTTGTGACTATCATCCCGACCACTCTATACAAATGTCGCGTCGTTTACAACGACATAATCAATGGTGTCTGTGCAGCGCGTGAATGAGCGTGTATGCGTGCAGCGCCTTACAAACTGTTCCACATTTGACTCAGAGGGGAGGTGAGGTCGACAGCGGCAGGAAGTGGCCATACTGTATGAAGTACTATTACTTTTACTGTGCTATAACTTAAATTTTATTTCCACAATGACATTATAATTCAGAGTTTTTGCATTTTTATTAACAATTTTCCGCATTTGTTTTTCTTTTTAGTAATATTTATTTATTTTTATTAAACTTATATGCTATACGGTTCAAATCCGGCCTCACATGGAACACTGTTCTCACTAGTTTGATGCGATCCAGTAGGTATTCGCTTGCTCCACATTGAGCTGCATATATTGTAGACCGGTTCGAATTGTCGGTAACCCAGTGATCTCTGACCGACTGGACTCGTTGTTTATATGAAGAGGTGTGACCTCATTTTCTGTGACTTACAAATTATACTACGGGGAGTGTTGGAATGATTTGTTCAATAACCAACCACTGAGTTCCATTCTACACACTCGTAAAAAAAAATCCACCCATGGCACCTAGATGAATGGCCGTCTACCACAGTATGAAATTGTGGTATCAACTTCCCATATCGGCATTCCCGAACAAATACGACTTGGGGCTTAGTTTTTTAAAAAAAGAGAATATATTTCCCTAAAATGGCTGGCATCGGATTAGTGACCTTTTGGTGTTACTGATGTCCATGGGCTGTGGTGATTGCTTACCATCAGGTGACTTGCATGCTAGTAAAAAAATAAAACAATTCATCAACATAAGAAATAATTTCATCTGCATCTAAGCCAAAAACGTTTGTTTAATCAAAGATCCTTCCAAACATAATGTGTACTTACTAACATCGATCATCTTAATAATTGAATTTGTGGTTTAAAAGAAAATTAATTTTCCCAGAATTAAGAACTGGATAGAGATTGAGTTTGGTATCTGTAAGACTGTATTGTCATTGAAATTTTTAGGGCTATTTGGAGAGCGTGATGACATATACTTACTTATATGTACTAGATGGAAACGATTAGGAAGCGGACCCATTCGTTTACACTATTAAAAATATTTTAGATCAAATGTAATACGTTAACAAATGTATCGCAAGTAGATTTACTTAAACAAAATCCTGTCAAGGCTATGATTCATTTAATTCATCATTAATTTATTCTTTGTCTATCATAGGTACAATAATAAAATTCTATAAAAATAAAGTTTAGACCAAGATGTAATAGAGGTATTTTACACATTAAAAGTCAGTCAAGCAGACTTTAAATATAAAAGGTCAATAAATTCAGACTGGCACATTTAATAAATTCAATATATAAATATGAATAGGATTAAATGTTTAAATAATAATACAATTACAGCATAAAAATTATAAGATCTAGAGGGGAGGCCTATGTCCAGCAGTGGACTTTCAATGGCTGAGATGATGATGATGATGATGATAAAAATTATAAAATTTCGGTGGTGGTTTAAGATTTTTTTGCTTTTATATAAATATATATATAATGATCTCGTAAAGGCCTCTAACAATTTCAATAAAACTGACTTAGTATATTAGAGTTTACAGTGGCTTCAAATCGATCTAAGTAGGTCTCAACTATGGGGAAATTAGCTTTTTCCTCTCGGAAGCACATCTATTTCAACTTAAATTACTTTATCTTTATAATCACTTTGCTTAATACACGTTATTAATAATGTAATTAACAAATATTTCAACTGATTCTCAAACGAACTGGAAGACAATAAATCCGGATTTAATCATTTAAATGCTCATTAACCGGGAAATTGGATGGAGTTCTCTTTACCTGAAGGTCGTATATGTACAGTTATGTAAATAATGAATGCCTGAGCCTTGTCTTCGGTATTTCACAAGAGACATAGATATATAAAAGTGTAGATTAAATTTCCATTCTATTTGAGAAAGCGAATCCGATTACGGATGTATATTAAGGAAGGAAATGGAAAGGAAGGAGGTTTTTAAAGCTTTTTCCAACTTTGACACACACTTTTTTAGTTTTAGGTACTTTTTACGTTTGCTACGAGAGCCAGATACAATCATAACAGGCTGAGCAATAGTTGATGCAGAAATAGGAGCATTATTAACTAGTTCTTCGTACAATTTTTTAATTTCCGCCGACTCACAAAGTTCTGAGTCATTCTGATATTTATTTATTTGCTCATATGCATCTTCCAACTTTAAGCCTGGAATACGTTTGAGAACTTGCTTGTGTATACTACACGCGTGGAACGTATCAATCATTTTTTGCAGCTGATCACATTGGTCGAGAACATCATGGTATTTAATGTCAAGTTAGCTCATTTTTAGGTCTGTGTTTTTTTCGCATGATCTTTATGATTTCCTCCTCTCTCTATTCTTGTTCACGCAATATCCGCTTACTGAGTTCCTGTGATGCCTTCTAGTAAGGCTTTCTTTAATTTGATCTCCAATTTGCGGCTTGTTGCAGCCCGAGATGAATTTTCTATTGTATTATGATTAATGTCGAGTAAGCTTCTACTGCGTGAAGGATAAGTAAATTATTAAAAGAGAAAATACTTGAAATAATTGAAAAAATAATATATTCAAATAGATAGATGACTCTTGTTTATCTACTATGATGTACTTAGGTGTGTGTAGTTTTATACTATACTAGCTTTCGCCCGCGGCTTCGCTCGCGTGAAATTCGGGGCAAACACGTGTTTACTCACTTATATATATATATATATATATATATATATATATATATATATATATATATATATATATATATATATATATATATATATATATATATATATATATATATATATATATATATATATATATATATATATATATAAGATCTATGTATATAGTACTCGTGTAAAGTTTAGGATAAAATAGTCCAACTAATCTCGTTTCCCCATACAATTTTGGACCTCCGTTTCACCTTCTTAGGGGTAAAATTTGAAAAATCCTTTTAAGTAATTTCATGCCCACTCTGTTATATTTTCAAATCGATGCCATTTTTGTAATTGACGTTCAAGAAAGCCATCCCTATAGTATCAACACCCATATTGATATTATGACATTTCAACCCCATCGCACACCCACAGGGGTGATTTTATGTCACGTCGGCTATGTTGGATTACAAAATAGTTGTTGTTTTCGTAATTTGCTACTCCATAAACTTTAAAAACATGACGATATTTAGACCTTTTTAGACATTTCAATCCCATCGCACCCCAATAGAGTATGATGGTCACGTTAGCCACATTGGATTTCAAAATCGTTATTGTTTTCGTAATCAGCGACCTGATACACCATAAAAACAATACCATGAAGAATTTCAGACTTTTTGCCCTATGTACTTACCTTTTTTGGGTTTGAATTTTGAAAAATCCTGAAATACGTGTTTACTCATTTATCTATAGAAGTAGTCTTGGAAAGTTTAGAATAAAATAGTCAACTAATCTCGTTTCCCCTCACAAACTTTTTCAGACGACGATTTTCGGACATTTTCACAGCATTTTAGACATTTCAACCCCATCGCACCCCAATAGGAGATGATGGTCTCGTTAGCCACGTTGTATTTTAAAATCGTTGTTGTTTTCGTAATCAGGGACCCGATAAGCCATAAAAATAATACCCATGACGTTTTTCAGACTTTTGGGACCCATTTTACCCTTTTAGGGGTTGATTTAGTCAATTATCTATAGAAGTAGTTTGATTAAAAAATAGTTGTTATTTTCGTAATCAGCGACCCGATAAACCATAATAACAATACCTATGACGATTTTCCGAATTTGTCACCCCATTTTAGACAATTCCATCCCATCGCACCCCCACAGGGGGGATTTTGTGTCACGTCGGCGACGTTTGATTAGAAAATAGTTGTTATTTTCGTAATCAGCGACCCAATAAACTATAAAAACAATACCCATGACGATTTTCAGACTTTTTCACCCCATTTCACCCCTTTAGGGGTTAAATATTGAAAAATCCTGAAACACGTGTTTACTCATTTATCTATAGAAGTACTCGTGTAAAGTTTCGGATAAATAGTCCAACTAATCTCGTTTCCCCATACAAAATTTGGACCCGTTTCACCGCCTTAGGGGATGAATTTTGATAAATCCTTTCTTAGTGTATCCCTAGCCGTCATAAGGAACCTACATGCCAAATTTGGAATCTCTAGACCCAGCGGTTTGGGCTGTGCGTTGATATATCAGTCAGTCAGTCAGTCAGTCAGTCAGGACTTTGAATTTTATATATATAGATTGTAGCAATGGAGGATGAGATACAAGTATTTATGTGACGTAGGTAGAGATACAGGTATGTAAGAAAGATAAAATGCTTGTAAGCTTTTAGAACAATTACAAATCAGCTGATGAACGGTAACCCAATTTTGGAACGCCATTTATAACACTTCTAACTCAGATAATACTTTATTGTGGTATAAGATTAGCTTATAAGTCACCTAAATAAACAATTGTTGTTATATTCATATAGGTACATACTATACTTATGTAGTTAAATAATTCTACCAAAATTAACGCCACTTATTACTACAAGTATAATATCCACATAGCTATATAAATCCATTAAACACATAGTTTAATGGAAATAGGAGGAATAGCTTAGATCTAATGAAACCTTACCTACTGAAATATGCGGTTTGTGTAGTTTGTATTAGGAGTTTTGTACACGGTGCCAGTAGCTTAAACAAATTATTGTGCGGTTAGTTTACTATAGCTATACTTTGTAGGTACCATTCGCACGTTACTAACTTTCGCTGCTAATCTGTGACTAAAACATCATATCAGATAAAGCAGTATTTTTCAGAAGCTATTTGATAAACTTACTCGCAATAAGCAAACTGGAAGGCTGTTTCTAGTTCTGTTTTAAAATCGCCAGTATAGATGCTGCTATTCAATATTATTGCGCCTTAGAACCTTATCTGTTAAGATAGGTTAACTTTATATAAGGTTAACTTTTTGCCAAAAAATCTTGCCAATTGCTTGAGTCTTGACTGGATACTTTCTTAGCATGCCTATTTCCTATCTGCATAACAAGCACACTGTATTCGCCCCACGTAGAACTAACTTTAGCGGAAATGGTGTACAATCAAATAGGTATACATTAAATAATAATGCTGAACGTAGCATGTGTATGATAGAATCCCATTAACATTATGAGAAAATTTCGATAAAAAAAACTTTTCAACCAATAGCCAACCTCAACTGCACGTAGGACATGTTATTGAATAACTAGGCTTTGGTAAAAAATAAGCAGGACTACCATCCTAATTGGTAAAGTACCTCCACCTCAGAGAAGTCCGCAGCCAAATAACATTGCCTGTTGCCAGCTTAAAATGTTGTTGAGTTTCTGCAAGTGAGTATGGTTCGGTTCTGCAGAGATGCCACTATAGGGGACGATGATTGAGCCGACCTTAACCCAAAAAAACGGCAACGATAATAACCTCAATGTTTGTATAAATATACCACAGGGACCAGTGTCGTGATTTAGTGTGATGATCAATATGAATAGTGTTTTGAATATTTTCTGTACACTCAGTCGTCGATGTTCCTATACCCCTCTGTGTGCAGTAAAAATACCAAGGCGCTGAAACGGATTTCATATTTTCGGTTGATCGGCATGGTTTCGACAGCTGCAGAACATCGTTTGTCGAGTGTAATATACCTACCAGGCTGAGACACAAGACCGATTTATCGCTCCAAATGTTCAAACAAACATTCACAAAACTCATAATAAAGTTCTACAAGTAAGCGTGTGGAAGAATATAAGGTATTTATTGCAAGATAGGTTATGTTTTGAGGAGATAACATTGAGTTAACATGATGTTCAAAACCTTCTTCCCCAATGGCATCATTCGAATATGATAGGAAATTCGTCTTCCCTCACACATTAGATTAAAAATACGAGTAGTAGCGTGGTATTTAGTTCCTAAGAGGTTTTATCCCAGCTAGGAGAGAGCTCTCTCACACTAGTAGGTTGTGAATTGAATTGCTTACCAACGTTACGACGGCGAAGGGTAACTACATCATGAGGTACTTCAAAAAAGGTGTATAGCGGGTTTTGTGGGTTACTCTTGTTCGCTTGCCATCAAGTGGGTCGTATGCTTGTTATTTGTTCCCTAAATCATTAAGTTAAAGTATAAAATATATCATTAAGTTAAAGTATAAAGTGTCGCTAACAAATTATAAAAGAGAATTTCTTAAATAAAGTACAGTGTTTTTTACTACCAAGGTGGAAAATAAGCTTACAGTTCGTTTAATGAAACAGTTACGGCCGCTTAAAGACACGTGCAACATCAGGGACATTACTCGCGCCTTACTGATCCTGTAAGAACCTTTTCACGCTTTTTTGTTGAACTCCATGTTATAATCTCCGGATAAAACTTCGACTGGGAGTTAATTCCACAAGTCCTCGGTAGAAATATTCCCTGAAACCTGACAGTATGGTCAAAATACGTAAAGCGTCCGTCCCCAGTCGGTTCTGGTAGTACTAGAAATAAATGTGAGACAAAAAATAGCAAATATCTATAATTTATTAAGCTACAGAAAATTACCAGATACTTATATAAGCAATAAATAATAATTTTATATATATAATTTTCTGCGGAGTCAGATATGGCAGATGGGGGAGGAAAGTCCTAGAGAGGAGACCTCGTATGGGGCAACGAAGCGTCGCCCAATTAGTTGGACGGACGGACAAGGGAACGGCCGGAAGCGGCTGAATGTGGAAAGCAGAGGGCCGCATATGGTGAAAGGCATTAAGGAAGGTCTAGCAGTGGATAAATACAGGCTGATGATGATGATGATATATATTTGTTAAAATTTCACGGTTGCTTACATCATATAACGTTAGGAAAAAAACTATTGAAAAAAACGTACTATTGAAATAATTGTAGGTTTATGTAACTCAATTCAGAATATAAAAATCGATCGCGGTAAATCTCGTACTAATTTCACACCTTGCATCGTTAGAGCAGCTATTGAAATGAAAAAGCACCATAACTTCAATCGTAAGGATGGCTTTAAGTTGTAAATAAGGAACGTGAAATACAGTGATTGAGCTGTATAAACGTATCGTACGGACTTCTCATAAAATTCCCAAGTAGACACCATGAGGGTAGTGTGTAAACGTTCCTAACAATAAACGAAGAAGACAGAGGGTAAACAGATATGTTTGTTTGCCTTTAACCGACTACCATCTATTTGCTGTTTCGCTTATGGCATCAGCACAACGTCGCGTCGCCGAAATATCGGGAAGATTTAAAAATCTATGGCGGTCAGTCCCGTATAGAATAGTGAAATAATTTATATAGTTTAAAAAATCTAAAAAACATGCTTCAGTATCCCTGCTCCTCAGACCTAGGAAACTATCCGTGGTCAAAATACATTCTACCAAGACCATTCTAACAAGCCGAAACAAGCTCAAATACATTGTTCCATTATTGAACTACAATGCTTGTATATCTGCTTATCATCATACACTGGAAACCACCCGTGGACAAAATATATCCCAAGACCATTCTATCAAATCCAAACACAGCTAGACTACATAGATCAGTTATAGAGTTCTAGTGGCTGACTTCCGATTACATCATTAGATCAACTTGATATTACCATATAATTGCATTGTCATTAGCTAGTGTCAAGATAATACCACTATTAGAACTGAATGAAATTTGGTTCCTAAGATTCAATTACGTACCTAGTTAGTTAACCTCTCGCGTGCCACAAGCCCATGATGGGTACAGCGTTGGTACGGTGCTTGGTACAGCGCTATAATTCCAGGCATGCGAAAGGATAATTATTATATATGTCGATCTAAGAAAAGTTATTTAATAAAACACAAACATTATTTATTTCGATAACATTTTTCCAAACAAAGAGCAAATTTTATGCATCGCAGCGTGAACGATTCCCACTTCGGCAAGTAATATTTTCTCCACCTCATAATTGAAAACCCGCAGCAATGCAGATCGAATACAATAATGTGGCCTCTATCAATTGAAATGAAAATAAGATGCGCTGGTGAACAAGATTGGATGCATAGAAATTATATTGGATTTTTACAGTATACATGAAAAGTAATAATGAAATATCTTTGTTTCTCACACAAGTAATGTCGTATTCGTAGTTATATTTTGATATTCGTTGGGTTTATATGGCTAACAACTAATAATATATGACGAGCTCGTTGGTCGAATGGCTAGCAATGGCCACTTTGACTGCGAGGTCGCGGGTTCATATATCGAGACATTTCTGTGCATGAACATGTACTGTGTCTGTTTGCCTTGTTCTGGGTGTTTTGTTTGTACACTTTTTGTGTATGAATTTACACAAAAAGTGTATTAAGTTATCTAGTATTCATAGCTTTGCTTAGTTTAGGACTAGATGACAGTTACACATTGCCTACTAACAATATAGTACTATATGCAAATGTATTTAATCCAATAGCCGAGAGTGGCATTTGGTATATATTCTAGTATGGTTTTTGTTTTTCTCGAGTGTAAATGATACTTAAATAATTATATAACACTTAACTTTGTTGATATTAACAAAACTGTTTTGTTTTGTTTTATCATAAATTACTTTGATGATAAAACAAAACAAAACAGTTGGTAAATCCACTATTTACCAACTGTTTTAATAGACAGGTATTAATTTATGAACGAACAGCAAGCAAGTTTCAGTGTCCTAAGTTATGCGGGGCGTAACCATTAGAGCTTAATTTAGATTACTTACTCGAAAGGCCGTGGGGTATACGAAGTATGTCAAATGTAATAATGTATACTGTATGCTGTGCTGTAAATCACTACATAGTATAAAACAAAGTCGCTTTCTCTGTCCCTATGTCCCCATGTATGCTTAAATCTTTGAAACTACGCAACGGATTATGATGCGGTTTTTTTTAATAGATAGAGTGATTCAACTGGAAAGTTTATATGTATAATATATGCATAACATAGTAGAAAAACACTGATAATTTAGAGGTTTTTAATGTGATGTCGTAAATAAACACATTTTTTTGCTCTTTCATTGCAAACGCTGGCTGAACCCAACGAGATAGATCAAAATAATGTAGTACAGTATTGTTCACCTTAAAATGGTCTACAAAAAAGTTCGCGATGGTATATGTCTATCTCTTAGTGGTAACACACAATAACCGTTATTTTATCCTTTGCTTTTTACAAGAAATAATGCCTTATTTACGAAGCGATTTTAAGCAATACAGAATTAATCCTTATCCAATTAAGTACCTTAAATACATTGCGCATTTAATATAGATCCATATGGCCCTTCACAGCATGTAATTTAAATGAATAGTTTAGAAGATATTACACATTTAAAATGCAGGGACATAACGGCTGTGGCGGTACCGGCCGCGGAGCCGGCGGCGTGTGCCTATAACTGGGGAAGGACTGGATAGGACAAAGCGCAAAGACCTTCTGTAGTACATTTAGTATCAGCATTGCACCCGTGCGAAGCCGGGGCGGGTCGCTAGTATAATATAATGTCTGGAACCATAAACTTAGTAGTTACTGAAATAGCGTTATGCTTGTTTATGATTATTTATTAAATATAATTGTGTATATCTTGTTCATCTATATTTTTATTGCAATTTGCGTTTGAGTATTCTCGCTCTTTTTAGAGAAATTGGTAGAGGAAGTTCTTGGCATAAGTCCTTTTGTGGTATCCTTTTTTAAATATCTTTCAATAAATATATGAATGGTTCATCAGTGATAAAATCTTAGTGGTGATTTGATACAAAATAGGGTTAGCAATAGTATCGTTGAGTGCGTGTAGGTGTTGATAAGAAATATTGAATACGTTTTATAGGACTTCTCTAGCACGGAGAAGAAGTTATGCTTTCGAAATCATTTAGTTTTATTCAGTTTAAGTATTCGGCTGCTTGAAAACACATACTTATGTCTATCATAAATTTATTAAACCGGCATGCTTTGTAATATCTATTTATAATATAATATCAAGTTGGAGGCGGTCGGAGAAAAAACACTGCTTCATTAGGTGTTTATTTTTCGCGAAAATTTTAGAAATGCTGAGATTATAAAATAATAAAATAAAAGAAGGATAATAAAATTACAAGTTATGATAATATTAGCTGGGATTGTCACTGGTAAAGTGGAACGAAAGAGATAATGAGGCTGCAGCCCGACATGTTTTTCCAATCAAATTCAATGTTTCCTCACTATGCCTGTCCACGATGCTCTAAAGACCATAAGCGAGATCATAAGTCAAAGGTGGAGGTCACGAACCTCAAATCTGAAAAGCGAAACATAGAGGAGGAAAATATTAGCTGTGCTTCGCGGTTTCACTTCAAGTTTTCCTAATTGCCGCAGAGTGATATCACTACATAGTATAAAACAAAGTCGCTTTCTCTGTCCCTATGTCCCTTTGTATGCTTAAATCTTTGAAACTACGCAACGGATTATGATGCGGTTTTTTTTAATAGATAGAGTGATTCAACTGGAAAGTTTATATGTTTAATATATGCATAACATAGTAGAAAAACACTGATAATTTAGAGGTTTCTAATGTGATGTCGTAAATAAACACATTTTTTTGCTCTTTCATTGCAAACGCTGGCTGAACCCAACGAGATAGATCAAAATAATGTAGTACAGTATTGTTCACCTTAAAATGGTCTACAAAAAAGTTCGCGATGGTATATGTCTATCTCTTAGTGGTAACACACAATAACCGTTATTTTATCCTTTGCTTTTTACAAGAAATAATGCCTTATATACGAAGCGATTTTAAGCAATACAGAATTAATCCTTATCCAATTAAGTACCTTAAATACATTGCGCATTTAATATAGATCAATATGGCCCTTCACAGCATGTAATTTAAATGAATAGTTTAGAAGATATTACACATTTAAAATGCAGGGACATAACGGCTGTGGCGGTACCGGCCGCGGAGCCGGCGGCGTGTGCCTATAACTGGGGAAGGACTGGATAGGACAAAGCGCAAAGACCTTCTGTAGTACATTTAGTACCAGCATTCCACCCGTGCGAAGCCGGGGCGGGTCGCTAGTTTATTAATAATTAACATTTCTCAATAATTGAGTCATGAATTGCAAAGACAAACTAATCTTTGTTATATGTATAAGATGTGTCTAAATAGCCTTAGGTACCAAACAGTATCGATGTACTTACGATGTCCATAGGAAAAACAATGAAAAAAAAAATACTTTGGTCTTCGATCTTATAATATATACTATGATGGAAAGTTTTGATTCATAACTGCAATGATATGATGATTGTTCTACATTCATTGTAAATGACGAGATTGGAGGTCAAATGATTAACTTAGACCAGGAGGTTGCGGGTTTAATCCCCGCACAAGACAAACATTTGTGTGCGTGAACATGTCGGTTTGTCTTGGTCTTGGTATTTTCTATGTGTTTTATGTATATCTTTACAAAAAAAAGTATTTAAGTATATTTATCAGTTATATCGTACCCATAGTTCAAGCTTAGTTTGGGCCTAAATGGATGAGTAATTTGTACGGAAATATATTTAATAACGATCTAAGGTGTTCTCCGAAGCACAATTTCTATCAAGAGCTATAATCTGTACCTATTCGATATAATCAAATATGGAATATATTTAAAATCCCATACGATTGAGGACTCAGAAATTATTTCATTGCCCTAAATAAGTAACTTCTGCAAACCAAAACATCAAAATAATGCAAAGCAATACTCATACTAGATATGAGACTTCAAATTTCCGTTATAATAGTTGGCAGCTCATGTCTACCGGCACCACCGGCAGATTCATGTTCTCCCTGCTATCGACATGACGTTACGTTGAGTGAAAATGTTACTGCATTTTCAAACCGGAATCGCATAGTGACACTTGACAGGCTAACTGTATTTATACTTAGTTATGTATAAGATAGGAAATGCGACAGATAACCAAAGTTATCGTCACAGCTATCAAAATTAGCGAGTTGAACTGGCGGTGAACCAGCTACATTTGCCAAGTCAGTGATGGCAGATGAGGCAGGAATGTACTAGACATTGCTTATAATGTTTTCAAAAAAACAACTGGAAGCAGCTGAATCCGGAAAGCAGGTGACGGAATGGAAGGCATCAAGCAGTGGGCACAAGCTGATAATGATGTTGACGAATTATTAGACACTGTTTTTGGATTGTTTTAGAAGTTCATATAAAGTCGATGTTCATATTATTCGAATCGATCTTCATCATAATGACAGGGGTATGAAAATTATATGGGAATTAAAATTTATTGGTTATCATACAGCAAAATACATTTCGATTCCTTTAGTAGAACAAACCTTAAGCTCTCACCATTATGCACCTGTTTCATTATTTAGGTAATTAGGCAGTAAAATTTTTTTTTTGGTAGTAAATGGAAAGATTATACTCGTATGTACGTTTTGTATCAAACAAAATTATTATTTCCATATAATTAAAAAAAAAAATGAGTAAAGGTAACTCTCTACATACCTACGCACTCGACTATATGGGGATTGTTCGCAGAACGTAATTTTTTAATTAATATAACTTATATTCTGTACTTAAACAAAATATTATTATTATGGTTTTTTCTATTAAAGCTATAGGTATGTAATATTTCAACCCATGACACTTATTAAAAAATGTGATAACCTAAACGGATTCGTACTAAAACGATTAAATCAGGTTTAAAAAAGATGTTATGGTGAGTAAATTAATTTATTCGCGGACGAACTTCACGACTTTGTTCGCTTGGATTGTTGAGACCCTCCCCGATCAAAGGAACGGCGTGACATCTATTTACCCAGTAGGAAGTAGGAAACTTTATTAAAGGAAGTGCTTCGAACAACGCATAGGAACTCCGTCTTACAACTGTGTATGAACTATCATTATGAACATTTCTGGCTCTAGTATAGTCATCGATTTGGCTAAGGTGGTATCAGAATTAACCATGAAATTATATAAATATAGTTTTATTGTTATATAATATACAATTTATACAATGGGATGTTTTCGGAAGAGTTGTTCGATATGATGCCTACTGTCGCACCGCTCGCCATCGACAGGAAATTCGTCCTCACATATTGGAGCCACACACTCTCACACTCGAACTCGGACTCTCAGGTTGTGGAATGACTTACTTGACGAGGTTTTCCCAAGAGACTACTGCATGGGATTATTCAAGAAAGGCGTGAAGAGATTTTTACAAGATCGTCAACGCGTGACTGATGTCTCCGGTGTAGCGAGCGTCCATAGATTGCGACGACTGCTCACCGTCAGGCGAGTCATATGTTTGATTATCATATCAGTTTTATAAAAAAAATCGTTTTGTTTCTCGGGATAAAAAGCGGCCTAATAGATCAGATGATCATAAAGTACCTATTACTGTTAAAAATATTATCACATTAACAATAGGATACTTTTTATTGTAGCACATGCTGACCTGTCCATACAAATGCCAGGGCGTTAATTTTTACATAGACAATACCGTCTATGCAAATGCTGGTTTCGCGTGGGTGCGTATGGGGTCGATTTAACTGTTTCACATTTGATCCTGAGGGAACGTGAGATCTGATTCGAGAGAAGCGCAGAGAGTGACCATTCCATTAATCAATCGATATTCATCCCGTTGTTGGGATACGGATCTCCCTTCAATCGCAGGGGTTTAGAGCATACTCCACTACGCTGCATAATAGTGATTTGGTAGTCGCTAGTATTTTCAATCGGCCTAAATTTCACTGACTTGGTTTAACGACTAGTGCTATCTCATGAAAACAGCCGGCACCGACGGCTAGACGTGCTCGCCGTTGCACGAAAGACACGCGCCCATATCACATATTACTTAATAGTAACTCCATAACCCCTATACTTTAAGTAAGTACAAACGACAGTGCAGAGAGAGACAAACAGTCCTCACACAGACACACTTCAATGTGTACAAGTGAGATAGAAAGTGCTTTCCATCACTCGCTGCGAGACCTGTACCAATAGCACAGTATAAGTAATTACTACATCCAGTATGGCCACACCCTGACGCTCTCGAGAAGTCGCGAGTCGACCTCACCTCCCCTCTGTGCCAGATCTGAAACTGATTGCAAGGGGTGCCACATGACTCTATTTATTACGAAACTTTGTTCATAGTATAGAACATAATATAGAAAATATTTATATCTCAAATGAAACTTTAAATTGTAAAATGACTTATTTCTTACATAATCATCATCACTGAACTGTTTGTTTTTCATAATATAAATATTTTTTTATCTTTTCCAGTTTTATCAAAGAACATTACATTGTATTAGCTAAATCATATACTTTCCAATTTTATGACATTTACTGTCATGTCACTGACTACTGATACGAATATGTCACAATTCGATGATATTAAACTTTTGAGTCGATATTCGCATTCGATCACTAATATTCGCCGTTTCTTGGAATTTTAAAATATAAATTTAATGATATTGATTTAACGTTTTCATTAGACGATCACGAGACATTATGTTTAGATTGTATATTACGTAAACATAACTGTATTTTATCCAGTCTTGTAATCACAATCAGTTCAAATAAACGTTTAAAGATATTTATATCTATTATAATAAAAAAATACCCACAATATTTAAACTTTAACGAGTTACAAATACGAGTCACAGCGCGAGCGTGTAATTTGTTAACTCGTAGTTTTATATTGCAATCAACCCTAAAGCATCTACATTTGCATGTGACACACGTGGTAGCAGTTTCTGTATGGAGTGGCCATGGTGTACCGATGGTGTGTTCATGCGGACGAAGTCGCAAGCAGAAGTCGGTATTTGTAAAACATATTTCTTTTAAAGACAAAAAAATTGGTTGCCTGTAAAGTCGGTATACGGGCGAAAGTTTTACGTGACAACGACTTTGAGTGGTAAAATGTTTTCGAGTGGAAGGGACGCATGCCTTTCACTTTTTATGTCTGTCTCTCTCGCTCTTAGAAGGGACACGCGTCCACGACACGCTTACAATGAGAGCGAGTGAAAGGCACGCGCCTTTCACTCGCTCTCATTGTAAGCGCATAACGTGACCCAGTTTCTTGAAGTGTCACCCGGCTAACCAATTTATAAGACGTTGTCACGTCAAAAATAAATAGATATAAGTAAGTAAGTACAGAAGGTGAATTAGTAATATAACGTTATTTTAGGATCCCGGTTACTAAAATATTACGAATTATACAAAGCGAGAAAGTTGACATAATTAATTTATTGTTGAAGTTATTTTAGACTTTCCTGTCGATTTTTCGCTTTGTAAATTTCGTACCTCTTGTGGTAACCAGAAAGCGTAAAATAACATATAATTCAATATTCGAGTAAAAGATTAATATGTATACAAAATGAACATAATATAATTATACTAGCGACGCGCCCCAACTTCTCAAGGGTAGATTTCTATTGGATTGCTTTGCGCCAACTAGTAATGCTCTCACTCTGCATGGCAATTATAGTCATATAGTTAATTTACTCAAACCTTAATGAATTTATATATGTGGTATTAGAATAGACTTACTGAAATCATACGAAATAGTGTTAAACCGATTTTTCAAATATTATATGTAGTTTGACTCACACTTGCCAGGCATGTATTTAATGCCAGGAAAGTGCGAGTCAAACTCACAACCCGAGTATTCCGGCTTAATATTAATTCTGAAAACAAAGAATTATCAGTAAAGTAAACCCTTAAAATATAGTATTTCAAATAAAGTAATAACCTATACAACCTATACATACATAACAAACAACAAACCACTATCAACCAAAATCAAAAACTACCAGCCACTATCAATCACTATCAACCACTACCACCCGTTCTCAATCACTATCAACTACTGTCATCTGCTATCAATCATTATGAATCATTACCAATCAATATCAACCAGTATCAATCACTATCAACCGCTATCTATCACTATCAACCACTGCCAACCACTATCAATCAGTGTCACTGAAGTTTAACTGCAGTCTTCGTTGCTTGATCTGCGTATTACAAAACCAAAACCAACTACGAAATAATCTGAAATTTGGCCACGATCGCCGTTGCTTGACTTTACAAAACAAATGTTGTTACAAAACCGAAATCAACCAAAAAATATCTGAAATCACGCACCGGTTGATGTTGTTTGACTTGCGTTTTTACAATAGTTAGCCCGTCACGTGCCGAATACCAGCATACCAGGGTTGGTACTCCGTAGCGCTATAGAAATAAGGTGCTTTCGAGACGCATCTCGCGAATAAATTTGTTTCTGAGGTTTTTCCTCAATTTCATAAAAATTGTCGTAGCTAAAGGCACCGCTACATTTTTCCTGTAATATTTACGTTTATCTCAATCACCTGCAATTATTTGCTATATTTCGCTTTTTTTTTTGCAGTTTTCATAAAATGTCAGACAAACAAAGTGATACTACGATACGAGAGTACTCATATTAATGATCGAAATTAATATGAGTGTACCAAAACGGGAATAGTAAAAATTCAGTTTGTCTTTTAGTCTATACCATATTTTGTTACGGTTACCGCTCGCCATCGACATGGTTAGAGCCGAAGTGTCAGTCATGTACTGTGCGGTTCCAGTACGGTTTTCTCCCACTTACTATCAAGCTTTGGAATGAAGTTCCTGTCGAGGTTATCTCAGGAGATTTCAGCATGGGGTTCTTCAACAAGGGAATTAAAAGGTTTTTACAGGGTCGTGACCGCGCATATGCTTGCTGCGCCTGGTGTTTCAGGCGTCCACAGGCTACGGTAACTGCTTTTCATCAGGCGAGCCGTATGCTTGTTTGCGAATTTAGTGGTATAAAAAATCCACAATATAATAATATGTTTATACCAATAGTAAGTGGAAAGTGGGTCCCTCCAGATCGCTTCGTCGATTTTCAAAAATAATTTTATAACAACTCCACCGTAATATTGGGCTGGGATAAGAGAACAATTTCGAGTTAGTTTACCCATATAATATTTCGACGGTCCCTACGTACAAAGCGACATGTCAAAAATGGCATTTTTTTTTTATTACATAAATTGCTATAGATTGTCCGTACGCTCATTCCTATACAATTTTTTTTTTCAAATATTAAGTTCTTTTTGATATTTGCACAACGCATAAGAGAACAACTATACTAATTACAAGGAATTAATGTCGTAGATGCGTATATCTATACGTATCCGTTTGTACGGTGTTTGATGTTTTTTTATGCCAGCTTGCGTAGCGAGGTATATTCGCTCATGTCTTACATGTATTTTTATACGTGTTACTATTCAATTTATTTACGGACTTGTTTTTATACTGCTTTAATAAACTACTTTTTAGAGACAATTTTATTATTAATTTATGAGGATAGGTCTTTGGAGGTTGCTAGCAACATAAACCAAGCTGTAGGATGACACAGGGTTGGAGACGAAATCAAGGATAATTTGTTACACATTTAGAATTTTTCATTTCAGTCTTTGGAAGTTACTAAGGATATAATACTATGTATAAGATACCGAAATACACGGTGATGGAAAACATAATTCTAATACATTGTCGCAGACTGATTTAAATTATATAATTGTGACAGTAGAGGATCTTCCAAATGAAGAACTTGTATTCATTGTATTGTAATTACTCTTTTAATCCGCCCAGTTGTGAAGAGGAAACACCACAGCCAATATCTAATAATTCTGTTTTTTTAAAAGTGAAATATCTGGCTCATCAACACCACGCAGACAAAATAAAAGGCGTCAATATATGAAAAAAACAATTACAAAGAAGCGAATTATTGGATACAATAGGAAAATAATCTTCTCAATTTAATAGAAATATCCATGCAATAGAACGTACAGCAAAAACAAACTTATTAAATACCAGATGAAGGTATACACTAGTTCGATGGGTGAAATAGAAAGATCCACAGTATTTGGTCATAGAACTGGAACAAGGCTTAATTTTGGATTATAAAGCTTGTTTACATACTTGGCTAATAGTCACAAATTCAGAAAAAAATAGTCGGAATGAAATAAGAGAAGAGAAAGTTTAAATAAGAAATCGAGATATTATTGAATTTAAAAAATAATTTATTTTAAGAAAGCTATACAACACTGCGACAATAATTTGAAATGTACTAGTAGAAGAAAAAAGAAAGAACAAGAACTGATACTAGATAATTATTATTATTTAAATAGTTGTCTTGGCTAACTTGCCAGAATATTATAAATATTTTGAAAAATGGATGGTTTCTATAAAAACCTTAATCATAGTAAGGAACAATAAGAACAGGGCAATGATGAAGAAAATTAATAAGATTACTTGTTTTTTCATAACGTTTGTTTTATTTTTTAACAAAAAAAAGTTGAAATACAATGAATCAGTTTAAATAAATCTGTGATGATGATAATTTTATAATTTATTATAATTTCTTTACTATAATTGAAGCATTATTAATGTTAAATAAAGCTGTGATTTACATCGTTTAGTTCCTGTTTCATTGAGACTAAAAATAAAAATGTCAGAGAGTAAGAAGATTTTTATTAAAAATCAAAATAATATTTAATCATAATCATTGTTTTATTAATAAAATTCAATCCTGATATATTTTTTTAAGTGACACGTCTTTGTTTACATTGCACAAAAAATAGTCCTACCCAATGAATAATAGCAACGTATAAACAGATATAATCTCCATTAATGTATTTTTATATTAATGGATAGCTATCTTGGAGTGTTTAAGTTTACCTTTTGAAAATATTAATATTTTACTATATCTTCATTAATTCTTTACTTAAATTAAAAGGAAAAAAAATTTTTGCTATTTCCCACGTATAAACAGGTATCTTAGATATGTCTGACTCGGTTTTATTTTGATGACAACGTAGAAACAGACATTTGTCACTTTCAGTATGTAAATCTAAAAAAAAATTACATGTATAAATACTACTAGAAACTTCCTAAAGCAAATGAAACATGATAGTAAAAATATAATCATAATTGTATACAGTGTAATTTTTAGAGCCATTCAAACCTTAATTACGCTCTCCTGTAAACCTCTGTTTTCGACATGTCGCTTTATACGTAGGGACCGTCGATTTATTTGAATGGTTGATAACGCATTCATTGTTAATGATACCATCAAATGATACCCCCAGGGGTGCGTTTGCTTAAAATGATTTGTAGAATACACCGCTGTAATCATTGAACTATAGTGGATACACCGATACACAGACATCGTATATTATGTTAAAAGTAAAAATTAATATCTTATACTCGTATTTTTTGTTTTTAATATTTTGGTACATGAAAATATAAATATACAAAACCTACCAACATTATTAATCAATGATGTCGTCAACAAGTCATTTTTGGCGCTACTATTACTATTGTGTATATACTATTGGGTATTGTTTGGTGGAGTTAATAATAATGAACGGCAAAACGATTGCCAGCAAGAATTAACGTTATTTCATATCCTTTTCTCAGAAGAATATTCTTTAGAAATTATATTCGACGAAAACATGCAAATTTTTATAATATTTAATTTAATAGAAGCGAGTTGTGTACAATTTAGAAGATTTAAAAAAATAATTTCGTTGGAATTGCTAATGATATTTTTCGGTTAATTTCAAAGCCAAAGTGACAGTATTAAAATGCTAATTGACCAGCAGTTCCGCAGACCTTGACCTTCCGAGGTCAGCCCCAATTCCATGTCTAATTTCCCCACTGCCGCAACCTAAGACAGAAAAAGTTCTGCCGTCGCCTGAGGGATTAGGATGTGATTGATATAAATGGCGACCTCCTACACTCTGGTCTTTCATGTTAAGTTTTATAAGTCTATGTGCAGATCACAGTATTTACCATCGATCATTATTCACACGTTGCATCTTTTTATATCAAATACTAGTTATGCCCTGGCTTCGCTTACGCATGCCGTCTTTTTTCCGACTTGATTCGCCATTAAAGTAACTTTTTGTAGCAATAACGTTTATTGCTCACAATTTAAAAGGTTAAATGTGTATACTCGCAAAAGAGGTGTACAAAGGCGAGCCTATCTCTAAAATATTTCTTCTAGCCAATCTTAAACTCTGGGATACTTTGTAAGTAACGGTACAGTATAGAAAAAGTAAGGCAGCGGTTAGCATACATAAATTTAAAAAAAATCATACAGTATGAATAGATACTCGTAACGTGCCTACCTATTTTATCTTAGGGTAGGACCAGTGCTGCAGCACCAGTGTAGTTACTCTCCCTCATCTATCTGGAGACATGTTCAATGTACCCCAGTACACCTCTTATTGGGAAGAGCCCCTCCTCCTCCTCCGGGTATGCCTTTCCTAGGATTCCCATTCGTTTACCGGCTAGGGTTTCACATTAACATATCAAGTGTTTCATGGTCGCGTTAGATTCTTTACATGTTCTACTGGGCTATCGACAAGTCTCATCATGTATGGGTGTCCATGGCAGGCGTATTGGTTCGTTTCCTGTCATATTTATGTACATGTCTCTATCAATTCACGCTACCTTCACCAATGTTTTCCTTGTACGGTAGCATTCCACTCATCTCCTTCCATTCAGCCTGATGCCTACCTAGACTTTGCCCTGTGAGACCTAAGAAGGGGTCAAGATCCTTAAAGTTTCAGCTTGGTCCTTCACTTGCCAGTTCATCAGCTCTCTTAATGCCATCAACGCTGTTGTCCGGACCCCAGACCAACTCCAGCCGATTATTTCTGCCCAGTTTATTAAGGGCATTCACAACCACAAGAGTTAAACATAGTTATTAAGTTTTTTTTTTATATTACATATTATTTGTGCTTAGTTTTTATATCCCAGTGCCGCGGTTACATGGTGGCACGCGTCGGGATATTAGTAGGTAATATAATTCTTATAATATTCGGAAGACCTAAGGTATCTAAACATAAAACATTATATAAAAACCCGAGAGCTTCTTTGAAGTCAAATTTACCATAACTAAACCAAAAGTTGTTGATAACTGAAAAGTACTTTTAAAAAGAAAAAATCATGTCGTGAAGCTTTTTTGTGAAGGAGATAATGAAAAAGAAAAGTTGTTAATTGTTGAAAGTTACATAGGTATCCACAAAAAGAGTAATTACGAACTTATTTTTTTAAATGGTTACATAAATATTTTTTTGCAGTTAACAAATTACCTACATAAAAGGTTTTTATTATACTACGTCAGATGGCAGACAAGTACCCGGTAATGCAAAGCGGTTACTGTAGTCATATTAACGCTCGTAATATGAAATAGCGATTGCGCGCGGCCACCCCCGCTGCCAGCGTAGCAAGTCCTTCCTTTTTGATAAAGCTGCAAACTCATTCATCAGTACGTAAAGTCATTTAATTGATGGGGTCCACCTAGAGTCTTTCAGGTAAAATTGCACTGCGGTAGTCATGCCAACTTGGGAGCTTTCTCCCTAAATTTCGAGAGATAAAACATGAAATGTGAAATTATTTCGTTTTGTGCAATTCTCTCAAATTCTTAAATTTTGATTCTTCGAAGTCAGAACCCATACATACTTACTTATTATTCGTATTGTCATGTTTTGTATTTTTTTTTGTTTTGCAATGCATAAGGATATGCATTATAGACATTAGATTTGATAATTGCGCAATACAACAGTAAAATAAATTCAATTCGAACCAGTAGTTACTGAGATTCATCTTTATAATGTTGGTATAGAGTACATGCCTAAATTATCGATTAGTCATCCACTTCCAGCTCTTAAGTCCATTTCTATAATGGTAATGACGTCATAACATTAAGTATTAAAGATACTAATGTTAACACGTCTTCAACATATTATTTGGAACACTTATTCATAATGTAAACCCGAAATGCTTCAAGAAAATAAATTATACACTCAATCTCCATGAACATTTCTCCACATGGGTCACGATAGGACTAAGAAAGTGGAATGATAAAGTATCGTGGTACGTTGTTTGAACCAGAACACATTGCGGTGAAAATTATGCGAGCGCGCTCAAGTGACCATAAGCAATTTATTACACAAGTATGCGCAACCTTGCAGATTTGGTGTAGTCATAGCAAAATTTTCAACATTAAATTCTTATTTCATCCAAAGTGATAATATTTCGAGGCAAACAAGTTTATTTATCTTGACCAAACATTTCGTATGTTCCAAAAAAGCGCCATCTTTCGTATCATTCATAATTAAAGGAGCCAGCACAGAGCAAGATAATATGGTTAAATAAAGAACACAATGCCAAGGACTTTGATATGCTTTGACAGTCGTCGGTCGATTAAGTCTCTTTGAGACATTTTGAGGATACGTATGTGCAATCGGTCGGACAATTCCAAAACAGATTGCCTTGAGAATTGGTTAGAAGTGGCACGTCAGGGCGGCGATAGCTTGCTCGTTGTGTTCACAAATTACTGAGACGTTAGCATGAATACATAGAGGACTAAAGCTACTGAGTTACATGTGTTGGGTTGGCACCAAATTTATTAGGTATGACTATATTAAATTATTAGTGTTAAATAACACAATAAATTAAGTTTGTGTTATCGAATGTTTATAAACATCAGCAATCCATCTCGTACATCCCATAGCTGGGATTTTAGGTGTTTCTTTAATATAAAGCTGCTTCTCTGTAAACATGTAGAACGAGTCAGTATTATGAAATCGCTCTACTACCATTAACTTGGTTTAATGTTGATGATTGTCAAATGATTTTTTAAAAGTTAATTGACTCAGGTGTTATTTTGCGGAAGTCAAATTTACAGGCAATTTGATCTACACTACTTTGTGTGCTTCCGCCACCAATTTATAAGTTTTTTTTTTTTTTAAATTAAGGATTTCCTGAAATCTAAAATAGAAACAGGATTTTTTTTTTCAAATTCTCTCTCTCTCATCATCTCGACAATCGTGTTTTTGTTGGATGAAATATTACATAATTTTCGCTCGTTGGATATGTGACATTATAATGGATATGTAATACTGGATGTCCTAATGTCCTAATGACATGAAACGCGAGTTCAATGCTGCCTCGAGGTTCAGTAAGATAGTAATTGCCAGAACGACGGGGACGCCGCACTGCCTTCCATCCCGCGGCGTGGTGATGTCATGCTGGAAATCTCGTTTTCCCAACGAAATGTTCGGCGGGCATTACTATCCCTCGACGTTCATAAGTCGAGTGGGCCAGATGGCATTCCGGCAGTGGTGCTAAAGCTGTGTACTCCTGAGTTGTGTCCTGTACTTACGCGCCTTTTCTCGCTCTCTTATTCTACCAGGCAAGTTCCATCATCGTGGAAGACTGCGAACGTGCGCCCTGTGCCCAAAAAGGGTGACAGATCAGACCCATCGACTTGCAAGTCGATGGGTCTGATCTGTTATATCATGTTATATCATATCTGTTATATCTGATCTGTTATATCTGGCTTATCGCTTTGGCTGTCAGTCTGGATATAGCGAAGGCGTTCAATCGGGTCTGGCACCGTAGTTTTCTTTCGAAGTTGCCTGCATACGGTCTACCAGAGGATTTATGCGAATGGATCGCTAGTTTCTTGTCCAGCAGAAGCATTAGAGTATTGTTGATGTTAGTTGCTCCGATAGCATGGACATTAATGCTGGCGTCCCGCATGGCTCTGTATTATCCCCGCTATATCTATTGACAGCATTCATTGCTATGCCGACGACAGCACCGGGGACACTTATTACACGGGGCGCGCTAATATTCCCCGCTCTCTGGTGGAGGAGAGCGCAAACAACTCCGTCCGACTGGGGGCGACAGAACTTTGTGCGATTTAACCCCTCTAACTCTAAAACCCCATTTGCTATGGCTCCACACTTCCAGAATATACCCCTTATCGTTGTCACCTGGAGGGAAAGGTCAAGCTGGCGTCGAAGAAACTAGGTGTGCTCAACAGGGCGAAGCAGTACTTCAATCCGCGGCAAAGGCTTCTGCTTTACAAAGCTCAAGTACGGCTGCATATGGAGTACTGTTGCCATCTATGGGCGGGAGCGCCTAGATACCAGCTTGCACCTTGTGACACGATTCAGAGACGTGCTGTGAGGATTGTCGACGATGCCAAACTGACAGACGGTTTAGAACCTTTAAGTCTTAGGAGAGATTTTGCGTCCCTTTGTGTGTTCTACCGATTGTTTTTTTTTTTTTATACCATTAAGGTGGAAAACAAGCATACGGTCCGCCTGATGGAAAGCAGTTACCGCATGGTAACCACCGCATGGTTACCGCATGGTAACAACCACCACCTGTCGATGGCGAGCGGTGCGACTGTAGGAGGCCGTGGGCATCGTGTCAAACAACTCCTCTGAACACACCCCATTGTACAGGTTTTTACAGGATCGGTAACGCGCGTGTGATACCCCTGGTGTTACAGGCGTTCATAGGCTACGGAAAATGGCTTGCCATAAGGCGGGCCGGTATGCTTGTTTGCGACTTTAGTGGTATAAAAAAAACATCAAGTTGTAACAACGCGCTGAATTTCGTCACGGCATTGCTTTTGGCTCGCTACAGTTCAAAAATGCGGAACCTGGTGCTCTACAAAAATACTATACTGTAAAGCTGTTTTTACAGGATCGGCATTTTTTACAGGAGCGATGTCTCTGGTGTCATAAACGTCTATAGACTTACCATGAGGCAGGTGGTACGCTTATTTTTCACCTTACAAACGTCGTACAAAAAATATAATAGTACTAACATAGCTATACTTATTTTAAAGCATATATTTACAAAATTTTATGGATCTTAGATTGCTTAAATATTGTGTGATTTTCGAAGACCCCTGTCCTATTAATTTATATGATTTTAAAACGTTGGGAACTTTGGGAGCAGTCCTTATATCGACGCAATAGCAGTTATTTTTCCAATGTAATTGTCTTCTATTTTGCGGGTCTACATAATATGTGTACATAATATATGTGAACGGCAAATAAGTTAAAGAACGTACCTTTTGTTAACTTGCTTGTGATGTTTAAATCGGGTTATATTCCAACAATGTCCCGAGCGGTCAGAGGCGACACGTGTGCTAACATTATTCGCCGATAGCGAAATAATCCCTACATTCTAAAATAAACCTATAAATTCACGATATACAGATTAATTTTAATTAAATAAAGTTTCGCTTATACGTGTGCATGTGAATACTATGTAATATACTTTATTTACATCTTTAATGAATTACCAAAAGTTATGACGAAGCATCACTTGAGAATGGGTGGACCGATTAGGGCGATTTGATTTCTTATTTGTTATATTAGTTAATACACAAGGTGAGGACAAGGTTTAAATAAATAAATATTTTATAGAAAATCGAAAGCAAAAATACCAAGCGAAGACGACCCGAGTCGTTAGTAAAGTATACAATTCTTTAAGTAGGTAATTTGCATTTCGAAAAATGCTTTAAATATTACATAGTCTCTTTATAAAGGTCAAAGTGCTATATTTACTGCCGGCCACTGTAATAAGCGGGAAGCTATCTGCCCCCTTACCACCATCTCTTATTGCGATTCAATAACTGAATAGAATGCTTTTTCATACCAATGAATAAGCGACCCTATTTCAAATTGAATAGAGTCGCTTATTCATTGGTAGATAGATGGATTGGTAGATGGTAGATGCAATAAGAGATGATGGTAAGGTAAGAATAGAATAGAATTTTATTTGCATAAATGTGGTTACATAGTTGATCATAGAGTTATACCAATGTAGCAGATTCTCACAATTAACCGTTACCGGCGTGCAAAATTGGCTGTATAGCTGTATATTAGTAGGTACGTGAAGCAAAGTCTTTGTAAACCCTTTTTACGAAAATTGAGTGGACGGAGGAGTATAAAATGTCGCACACTTATACTTACTTAGAGAAGGAGTGCAGAATAGTAATACTTTTTTTTTATTATGCATAAAACTACATTAAATGAATAAAAAAAACATTACACACACACCCATGTATTTGACACACACACGCAAATACTCTTTTGTTTACTGCTAAAGTAATAAACTTAATTAATTATGGTCGAATTTCCACCACTGGGCATATATGTATGAAAACAAATTTAGAACGTTATCTATTTAAGAATAGACAGATGATGATCGAGCGATTGTCTAAAACAATGGACGATTAGAGTAAAATATTTCCTTGTTTTATTTGACGTGACAACGTCTTATAAATTGGTTAGCCGGGTGACACTTCAAGAAACGCGCTCACGTTATGCGCTCACAATGAGAGCGAGTGAGAGGCACGCGTCCCTTTCACTCGGGCATGGTTAGCCCGCCTAAGAGCGAGAGAGACAGACATAAAAAGTGAAAGGCATGCGTCCCTTCCACTCGAAAACATTTTACCACTCAAAGTCGTTGTCACGTAAAACTTTCGCCCGTATACCGACTTTACAGGCAACCAATTTTTTCTTAGATATCACCAATGCATTATCTATCTCATGACATATATTTTTAACAACTTATCCACATATTTAAATCTATGACAGACCTCATTACCTATCGCCAATTACACTTTCTCTATCCTTGTGGTGTCAATCGAGTAGTTTTTATTTAACTCGTAAATATTATAGTAAAAAAAAAACAAAAGAAATTATGCCGTAATTGAGTAGAGCGAGCCCATAAATACATCAAAAAGTCACTTTTGGAAATAAATAGGCTCCAAAACCACTGAGCCGATTTTGATGAAACTTGTTACAATTAAAGACCTCGGCATGCTTGAGGATTGTGTTAAAAAAATTGTAATCTGTCATGTCCTTGAGGAATGATCATCAAATATAGTTTCCATTGATATCAACATAAAACATACATTCAGCGTATCTACTTGCTTCATTCAACTTCGATTTCGGCCCCGTGGGCTAGAATCCGGCCTAGTCAATATATTACTATTTCATAAACGTCGCATGGTGGTTCACGGCAGTTGAGGTTCACTTGACTTGCCATCTCTTTAGATTTTTAATACCTCATTTTTAATATATATCTCTCACATTGCCAAGATAGGAAAATTCCAAATGCAAATCCCAAAAGCTTCCTACAACCTTCGTTGTGAGTGCCAAGGCGGCTGTAATTTTACCCTCGGAACTGCAGTGGACTTCATTGTTTATTGCCTCACATCACATATATCTCACATATATCCTGTGTAACCAGGATTAATCCTGGTTACACAGGAGACACTGTGGTGGGAGAGTGTGGTGGGCGTTTCGAATAAAAACGTCGCATAGCCACAATTCATAAAAACAAAGCAACTCAACAAATACAATTGAAAATCAAAAGTCGATTAAACTTTTAATGCTTTAGAGTGTGTTTGAAATGCATCTTGCATTTCAAACACACTCTATTAATAAAAAGCCAAATATTTGTACATAACAATAAATGAAATCTCGGCCTAAGCAGATAAACAATTCCAAAGAATTTGAATGACTTCAAAATAATATTAATTTAACGCTAAGTGTCTCGGAAACAACGCATTCTTTTTTAGAAACAAATCTGCATATTACTCTCAAATAAGATACAAAATCTCCATCTAACTTTTTTATTACACGCCTAAAACGCCATTATGAGAAACGTAAAAGATCACCCACTCTCAGGAGAGGATGTACATTATAATCATAAACCTACAATACTCGTAAGCATCGCGCTCAAAAATATACACAAGCCATAATTTTCAATTTTCAAGGTGGATTTACTGGTATCTATTACGCGGGATGATGAAAGCTTTGTTCGTGTTTTAAGGGTAAAGAATAATTTTGCAAACGTTACGTCGTACATAGTACTCTAATCTGAGGGAGTTGAAAGGGGCGATTCTTGAGTGAGGCGCCTTGCCGCCGTGCCGACATACACCCCGCATTTATTTACACGACGCAGATTAATCTCCACGTCATCCGACACATATTCAGTCTCGTTACGTGTTCTCGATCATATAATAGAGACAAGGATATGATTGTGCACTCTGTTCAGTAATAAACAGTTAATGAACATGTAATAATGCACTCAGCGGGTGACTAATGTAGTAATAGAGGAAAATGAGCGGCTTTATCTGTTTGCTGAATTGATCCCAAAATTAGCGCGATATCAATTGAGTAAATTGTATAGGGAATGAATAAAATTAGGACCATTGTGTAAATAAAGAGAAATGGGTTTTATATTTTATACGTTATATACTTGTGGCTACATATGGTAGTATTCTGGTATGACGTGGGAAATTATTTAATAATTATGTTCTAAATTTTGCTTTCTAGCTGAACTCTTTGGGTCCTAGAATTTGGGGCTTTGTCTATTACCGCTGCTCAAGTATTACCATACGCTAGTACTACCACGCTGCTCAACTGCGGGTTGGCACAGGTCAGTGTTTTCAACCGCCTAAAGGCCACTGATTTGGATACATAAACCCATCCATGGACAGGCTACGGTCGACGTTGCTTAACTTGCGTGTTCGAGTAAACTGGCACGCGAAACGACGCCATCGAGTTCCTCTAAGGTATTTAAATGATCAAACGTAGGAAAATTACTTAAAGCCAGGGATTTAAAATGACATGCAAACACAAGGTTTACAATAAACAGAGCAGCGTCGTTTTATTAGAGTCGCGCAGTCCAAAGGGCAAGAACGGTAATCGGATTACATGCTGCTAGTATTCGCGACTTGGTCCCGGTTTCAAAGTTACTCGCTATTTCTTCACGAGCTATATTGGACTTCACAAACTACGGAAGCGCTACGAAAATTATGTGACAATAAATAAACAGAGCTGGGATTTAAAATAGTTTTCATTCCAAATCTATGATTAAAGTTCCAAATTCAAATTACTTTATAAGTATATATTTACTTTATTTAATGACGTGAATACGTATTTAAAATTGCTTCCATAGGAACACAGTATAAGTAATAGTACTAACGTAATAGGAAGGCAATTAAAAAAACGAATGATAACAAAATCGGGGGATACAATTTGGCGTTGCAGCTGCATATCTATCATCTCCATTCAAAATTCTATCACACCACTGGATAGATGAAGGATCAAAAAATATTACGCTATGTAAGGACTATGGATCATCGCGTGCGTGCGCAAACGCTACCATTTTGAGATAATTTTAGTGCATATAACGTATTCACGTACAACACACGGCCATATCCATAACACAGCCACACCCCATTTTTTGTTTATAAAATTTATTTTACTCAAACAGACCTTTGGACGGTTACGTATTATAATAACTAATCCCATTATAACTATTTTCGATATAACTACGGTCGATTCACCTATGTTTAAAACGCATATTGGTCGACTGAACTACTGTTTAATTACCTAATTTTGATTAAACTAAAGTTGATCGCGCTAACGAACGATTAATATAATGGTTTTTTAAGATATTGAATGTTACAACTATGTATGAAATACCTAATTGACGACTCGCCGACGGGTTATCAATACCGCGCGCCACCCTGGATTGTTCGCTAAAACGATTGTTTTCTTAACTTTCTTAATTTGCTATTCATTAATTTAGCTTTGTCGTAACAATTTCGTTTCATGTAGGTGCCTGCCTTTCGTTAAGGCGTTTCGTGCAGGCGGGGGCTGCACTCCCTCAGCGCCTCCGGGCTTACAAAAAACACTCTAGTATCGATCCGACAAGTCTACGTGAAGTCGGGGTTGGCAATATTTTTCTTATAGCGGGGGCCGAAGCCCCCCGCCATTTAGGAAAAATATTGAGATTTAAGAAATATATAGCCCCCCGGTATTTTAAACAGTAGGTCTTTTGACCGTAGTTATATCGAAAATAGTTATAATGGGTTTAGTTATTATAATACGTAACCCTTTGGATAATACGTACAGATATATCATACACAATGGAGGAATTTCTTCTAGTCAAACATAGAATGTTTGAGAGGGAACACTGTATATTTAAATCTAATTGTTTTACATGTTCCTACGACATTATAATAATCCAAACCTAATCTTCACGGCAACATTGAGACCTGTCTAAATAATGATTATCTCATTCTCATACCTTTCGCTTGCGGAATTACCACACTCCAGATTAAGACATAATAAAAGGTGTAATACATATAATATATATAGCTTGTAGTTTACTTTGTATTCGCCCTGTATTTTACAGTGGCAGCTGATATGGTTCATTAATTTATGACAATTTAATATCTCTACATTACATGTTGAACTTTATAATTTACATTATCGGGTGCCTACATCATAATAGTTACCTGTATGTTAAATTTCAACCCGATATCGTTCAGTAGTTTGAGCTGTGCGTGGATAGATTACTCAGAAAAAAACTTTTTTTTTGTTTGAAGTTTGGTGCACCCTGCTGACTGACAAACAAAGCTCTGGCGAAAAGAGAAGTAGGGAGCGTAATTGTAAGCTACCCGACTGGGGAATGTACATCCACCTCACAGAATACCGCAACCAAATAACAATCCCCTCGAGGGTTGTTGTATTCCTATCCTGAGAGTGAGGTCACCAGAAAGGAAGGAGATGCTGCGTTGGCAGCGGGGGTGGCATATTTTATGTTGCAAGCGTTAATATAGCTACGGTAACCATTTCACACCAGGCGGGCACAAAAAAAAAGAAACGATTAGAGGAAAAACATTTTGCTCAACTTCTTTCTTTTATAGGGATTTATCTTCCATATCTGACACTGATCTGGGGTACCTAACCTACCGCCTGAGCTAAAACCGATTGAGATGGATTTTTTTGATTGTGTGCTGCTCATCATTAGAACTCCCTATATACATCAAAGAACAAAAATACATGAATTTCAGTATTTCTATACTATAAATAATATTTCTTTATTTATAAGTTTGACTACAACATAATTATTTCGGCGATTGATGATTATATGTTAACTAGTGCTCTCACTGGGTAAAAAAATATGTTAATACTGTTAAACGAAGACTTTTGTTCAAAAAATAATATTTTGTTATGTTGAGGCTCACATGGAATTTTAAATGAGTCTTATTAACGGTTGTTATTTAAAGCAGAGAAAAGACGGAATCTCAAATCAACACGACACCGAATAATAAAGTATCGGTACGAAATCATAAGAAAAACCATTATTATCACAAAGGGGAAACGGTAAGCTCGTACAATATTAATGAAACGATTTCGGGCGATGCCAATAATTCAGTTGACATTAGACCTTGTCAAGACCAATGTTTAATCGTTTATATCAATAAATAAGCGATCGTAATAATCGTTTGATTGCCTTATTAGTCGAAACAAAAAGAAAGACTTAAGATTCCGTTCGATTATTCTTCTGAGCTATCGGCTAAGCTGAAAGTGATTCTTACCGGATTTTTTAATTGCGAAAATCAAACTTCAGCTTAGATTTATGGTATTTATTTTAGCTTATCTGGTAGAAACTCTGGAGCTCTACCGACTAAGCTAAATATGTTTGTCAATAACTATTATAATATATTTTTTGAAAGAAAATATTCCATGGTAATCGGCTTCAGCTTCGGCGATAGGCACCTGGTCGCGCAAGCAATGACGGTGCTTGCGCGAGAGTAACTGATTTGAAGCAGCTATGGACAACGTCTGAAAGGTGGTATGCGTCTGTAATAAGAAATTAATATAATAATTGAAATAATTATGTCATGTCATTTATTGTTATTTTCTGAGCCTGAATTTGGGAATAGCCAATTTGCTCTAATCTTTGGTAAATTGCTCAGGTGTTTCCGCACAAACATAATATTTTATAAAAGTATTGCGAAATCACTGTGAGAATATTTATGTGTTTAAAATGTCATCGGTCGATAGTAACAGATCTGATTCGTCCAAAAGCCAACTAAACTGGATGTAAACACGTATTGGGCGGCGGCCGTATTTTGACATCCGTACAAAAAACTTTATAAAATTTGGTGTCCATAAAAACAGTGTCGGGCAGCGCGAGCAGCAGCGGAAGGGGTATAAAAAGAATCGTGTTTATATATTCGTCCTGCCTGCACAATTTCCTGCCCACTTGGGCTACGTGTAAAAGAGCTATTTGACAAAGCACGTACACGCAGTCTATAGCAATAAGTATAACAACATTTAGACTACATTACGACTACATTTAGACGGGTGGCTTAAAACACGAGTTAGATTGTTATCACCAGCCCTAACTCAATGCCTAAACTGGTAGGTAGTAATATTTCTTACTCTGTCCACAGAGTAAGAAATATTACTACTAGTTTAGGCATTGACACTCCAGTAAGTGTCAATAAATTTGTTCAGCATGTATTTTGTACTCTTCCCTTTTTCATTTGTTAGTTCTTGTCCATATTTTTACAATCAATTTTTACGTTCTTTATCTGTTTTTATTTTTTTTATATTTTTAAAAATAATTTAAATTTCACTCACCTCCCAGTGTCTGATTAAACTGAAATTTGGCACAGTACTTTGGTTCTTGTGACAATGCAAGATTACCTAAATGCCGCCATTTTTAATTCAATATAACGGGCACCACAAAATTGCGGTTTATTATTTCCACCATAGACCAGACATTTTTCGCTGTGCTGTAAGTTTTTTTGAGTGTTAAACTTTATGAGCGAAACATAATAAGTAAAGTTTTAGTTATTCGTTTATTAACAATCCTTGATATATTCAACGATTTCATTTATAGTTGAAGTTGCCTATTGATGCATTTATATTATCTGATAGTGAGTATTATATATTCTGGCGTAGTAAAGTTTTCTTGTTACGAAAGAGAATAAGCCAATATATGAGCTCAATATCCGCCAATTGTTTATTCTCAAAATGTTTTCTCTGAAAATTATAATGTTTTAGTGCAGCAAAGAGTTTTCAGACTTCAGAAACATTTTCAACTGTTCCTTCTAAGTTTGCATAGCGTTTCGGAGATTTTATTAAAGCATATATAATAAAGTAGTTAAACATTGCAATATTAAAAGTTCAATATAATACTATACCTATGGCGTATATACTTTAGATTTTGCTTTGGCGAACTGATAATTTTTAATTGGTTGCTATCACTTAATTGTGATCACATATAAAAAATGTTAACAATTATACAACAATGTTGCATGATAATTAATGTATGTACTTACTTACTTTTTGGTTTATAATGTATTTGTTTTGTTTGTTATTAATATATCGTATGCCAGTATTGTACGTATTTGTATTACAACAATGTGCTAGCTGGGGGTACATCATTAGAAAATTTTTAGACAGATTTCTCACTAGATCCTCACGATAAAGGCCTAGTCTAGGGGTCATCGAATAAATCTTTAGCGAAGATGTACCTCTGCATGTATACTGGTAATATGAACAAATTACCTATTGTAAGTTTTTAAAATATTTATGCAGGAATAAATATTTTTGTTTTTTCTTTTTATTTTCATTCAAGTTTTATAAATAACCTTCGAAAAACATCCACTTCGGAGGCTAAATAAGCTTGTTGAAGTACGACTCATTTTGCAGCTGTCTACATCTTTAGAGAGAATAGGAAAATGTACCTCGTAAAAAAATACTTGTTTTTTGAATAGCGAGTGCCATTTTAAATTAATCTTTTATAATACTTAATTTCATTTCATGCGGTGTTCCAGTTTTCATTGCAGTACTTGGTCAACAAAAAAGTGACAATAAATTATTTAATTAGCTGTTACTCTTTGTTACTTCGCTCGCTCTTTGTAACTTTTTCCCATGGGAATAAGATGTTTGATAGAAAAGATAGCCTATGTCACTCTTCAGACCTTAGACTATCTCCGTAAAAATACCATGTCAATCTATTGGTTCCTTTCGACGTATAATTTTAACAAAATAAAAACCGACTCCAAACATTACTCTACATTTATGTATGTAGATACATGCTGATGATGATGAAAAAAATATGGCACCAATCTGGAAGTATACTCTTTCAAATAAAAAAGTTTTTTTTTCAAATCGGGTGTATAAATCACGGAGCAATACTTAATTGCTCCGTGAAACAAATATTTAAAAAATACAGCCGAATTGAGAACCTCCTCCTTTTTTGGAGTCGATTAAAAAGAAGGAGAAACCAACACATTTTCGGTTATAATTACATATTCAGTTCCAGTAATATGGATTACTGAAATTAAAATTACTTGAATGACACATTTAAAATAGAAATAATTGTTTATATTGACATTATTGCAATAAAAAAATATAAGCGACTACTAATAAATTTATTACTGATGGAAGTCACGTGCAGAAAAAAAAAATCGCATCTTTTGATGTATAATGTATATAATATAATAGAAAGTATGTAGTGGTTTTCAATAATTCTTATCTAATATATAAATACCATTTAAAATCCAAAATTTATTCTGCCATAATTATTTTAACTTCAATATCATTAAACTTTCATACAAACTACCATCCCCCGTTTTAACCCCAAAAAGGGATTGACTTCTAAAGATACATTATTAATACACCTCCACACTATCTATAGAGCATACATTTTAAATTTCAAGTCTCTTACTTCAAAAACGTAGGACTTTCATACAAACTTCTAACTCCCGTTTTAACTCCAAAAAGGGGTTGATTTATAAATATACATTACTAGCTGGCCCGGCGAACTTCGTACCGCCTAATTGTCAATGAATGTCGTGGTATACATATTAGTTGAACAAAATTTATGATGTCTTGAAATTAATATAATGAATAATAGAAAATAATAGAGAATCACGATGGCGTCATTGCACGTGTCAGTCTAATTGTACACGCAAGTTAAGCAACGTCAACCGTAGCCTGTCCATGGATGAGTTTATATTATCTCGAGCTCCTCCGTACTTCGGAAGGTACGTTAATCCATCGGTCCCGGTTGTAATCATTAGATTAACTCGAGGTCCTCCGTGCTTCAGAGGGCACGTTAATCCGTCGGTCCCGGTTGCTATCATTAGATTATCTCGAGCTCCTCCGTGCTTCGGAAGGCACGTAAGACGTCGGTCCCGGTTGTTATCATTAGATTATCTCGAGCTCCTCTGTGCTTCGGAAGGCACGCAAGACGTCGGTCCCGGTTGTTATCATTAGATTATCTCGAGCTCCTCCGTGCTTCGGAAGGCACGTTAAACCGTCGGTCCTGGTTGTTATCATTAGATGGCAGTCGTTAAGCCAAGTGGCCTTTAGGCGGCTTGAAATTACTGGCGTCCGCCAACTCGCAGTTGAGCAGCGTGGTGGAGTATGCTCGAAACATATTCAGTTGAAGGAAGACCCGTATTTAATATTACCCAGCAGTGGGTAAATATTAAGTTCAGTATTTTACTATGTCACAAAATAAAGTACCATGACACTTGACAACCAATTAATATTCATTTTCAAGCATTCATTCATAAATAATTTTCAAAACAACAACGGACAACTTTCGCGACGTAAAAGTTAGACCAATCGATTTGACATTTAATTGAAAATCAATAAATATCCCAATCCGTTTTCAAATTAAATTTTTCGACAATTTTGTCAATGTTTTAATACTTATTATCCTATACCCACATTTCTGAACGCACGCATACATTTGACGTACGCACGTTAACGTCACGTTTGACAGGTCCGACATCCACGAACATTTTGTATGGAAAAATGATTTTTCTTTTATTTTATTTTTTTCGTAAATTTTCCAATGTTTTTAATAGTTATTCTGCTATTCTGGACGGAGACAAATCCAACAAATCAAAAACCATGGCAATCGGTCCAGCCGTTCTCGAGTTATAAGTGTTGTAACAAACACGACTTTCTTTTATATATATAGATTAGTACACCTCTACACTATCTATAGAGCATACATTTAAAATTTCAAGTGTCTAACTTCAAAAACATTGGATTTTCATACAAACTTCCAACCCCCGTTTTGACCCCAAAAAGGGGTTGATTTCTAAAGATACATTTTTAGTACACCTCCACACTATCTATAGAGCATACATTTTAAATTTCAAGTCTCTTACTTCAAAAACATAGGATTTTCATACAAATTTTCAACCCCCGTTTTAACCCCAAAAAGGGGTTAATTTCTAAAGATACATTATTAGTACACCTCTACACCATATATAGAGCATACATTTTAAATTTCAAGTCTCTTACTTCAAAAACATAGAACTTTCACACAAACTTCCAATCCCCGTTTTAACCCCAAAAAGGGGTTGATTTCTAAAGATACATTATAAGTACACCTCCACACCTTCTATTGAGCTTACATTTTAAATTTCAAGTCTATTACTTCAAAAACATAGAACTTTCACACAAACTTCCAATCTCCGACATTTTTATCTCCGAAATTTTTATATACGACTAACGTTGCTATCAAACCTGTGATAATACCTATAGGGGTTTCACAGGCTCATTTCCGACTCTGTCAGAACCTATACTGTATTTTTTAAAGAACTCGATGCTGTAGTTTCTTCGAAAAACCTAACCTCAGGCAGTTCATTCTACAGCTTGATGGAATGTCTACACACTGTACGTGACCAATTCTGTTCTTACTGTATGAGGATGAATTCCCGACAGGGAATGAAATGTGTTTGATTATGATGACCACATCCTCATACTCGACAGAGTATGAAGATGTGGTCATCATAATCCAACACATTTCATTGTATGTACCATCTGCAGAATACAGAAAGGCATGCAAAGTCCCGTTTTGACTTAGGGTTCTAAACCGTATGTAATCTTGAAGCCGTCACAGCTCACGACGGAATCGAGTTACAAGGTGCAAGTTGGAATCTTTAACTTTAGAAATTTGCACTCGTATTATGAATTATGACCGACTCTCATTCAGTAATTGTTCATTTAACTCCTTACGTTAAGCTTGGCTGGGGTAGAAATATGCATTTCTAATTTACCTAAATTACCTATTAAATCTATAATATTATCGTACGATAAAGAACAATGTTTTTATTTTAATCTCAAATTGGAGTAAATATGTTTACATAATTGTTGTATACCACTCCACGCTACCGTTACCTCCACCGTTGTCAGAAACTTGGAGAAATCAGGGATAATTGCGACTAAACGATCTGTCCGCGCTTGACACCACTTCACCTGCTGAATCCAGTAGATTAGTTTATGCAACAGTGACCGTATTGATTAAGGAATCCCCTTATTAGGTTGTGTTTTAATCGGTTATATATATACGTATATATGTTATGATTAGTTTTCGCACCTGCTCTACCGGTACTGAAAGATATGCAATTCCTGACTCATATCTATGAGGCAGGAATTGCATATCTTTCAGTACCATCAGTGTAGTATATTTTTTGTAACAGTATTTACAAAAAATATACTACATACAAGATATTTAATAGTACGCAAATAACCTTATAAGTGTATAATATATATATATAGAATATCCAGTAGAATAGAATCACTCCGTCTCTTCCCGTGTATGTCGTACAAGGTGACTATGGGAAATACATTATAAAACATCGATCAGGCCTCCCCAACCCGTCTGGCCAGCGTGGGGAGTGTAGGCCAAATCCTCCTTCTGTCTGAGATGGACGAGAGAGGGTCGTGCTCCTGTAGTGGAGACTAAAATGACCTGATGATGATGATGATGATGATGATAGGTAGACACTCCGATTATATTACTTATAAATGGCAAGTCCAAGAAAATCGTTCAGTTTGTCTGGATAAAAAGGGATCTGAAGATGAAACGATGAATTATAGAGAGCTTGACACTTTCAGAACCAAAGAAACTAGACCAAAATAATTAAGATCTACAATTGTGGGATTGCTACAAAAACCCACTGTAAAGCAGGGGAACAACAGTAGGTAAGTGAGAACAGTACATCAACACTATACTAACGGCCATCACGTAGCAGGCGACCGCGATCAGAAGTCGCAGAGACCGACAATTTAATTACTGGTCGCGAGATAGTAAATATGCGTAGTTGAATTATAACGTAATGTAAACGGTAGATCGCTGTAACTAATGGTCGTGGTCACCAAGTACGCGGCTGCCTTAGGATGACTCCATACAAATGACGCATAGTTAGCTAAGTTCGTACTAGAGGTGAGCAATTTCCAGCAATATTTCAACAGTTATTTCTATATTATTAATTAGTACACAGTTGCGTAGTTTAAATAACTGCTAACGTCCGAAATCGACCCACTAACTTAAACACATATCATCACCGTAACGCATCTCGTTTTTTTGTTACATGCAATACGTGAGCGTGATGAGCACAAACATCTTTCAATGACTCTGCACACGGCTCGCTATGCCGCGCCGCGACGACGCAGATGGCCTTTGATTGTTTACACCATCTAAAGAAGGCCCCGCAAATGTGCTGGAAGTGAGCTTCAATGCGTGCTTTTATTGTAACTGTTTGTCTTAGGTGCACTTAAGAATTGCATTATACGCGCGAACTGACCAAATCTCACAGTTCCTGTTTGTTCTTCGTTTTAACCCTTTAGTTGCTTTAGAACATATGGGAGAATATAACGTTTAGATTAGTTGTAACTGCAGCATCAGCCATGACACTAATAATGCTTGTATCAAACGGAGAGTGTGAATTAAGATTTGCGAGTAAACGAGCATAACAAAGCACTACATAACACTTAAAATTGTGTAGAGGCGTGAGTTCGTGGGAGTGCTTCTGTGAGTCGATATTGGACGTTTGTATGGAATTGATACACTGCTTCCTATGATGTTTAAATACTGACAAATGAAAATGTATATTTGTAGAACAAAAGGGTGTTTGCTGCCTGGTGTACGCTTCGATACCAACGAAATATATTATGGTAGTAAACATATTAAAAAATCTATAGTTATCTAATAAAATAATTATCTTGTAAATATAATGATAGAATTTTATTAATTTCATAAGTTTTTACTTCTTTCTGACTTGTCTTATTGATATATTTCACTATGTACTTTACTATTTTATGTATTGTATTTTATATGTTACTCATACATTATGTTTGGAAGGACCTTTCAATAAACGAACATTTTTGGCTTATAGATGCAAATGAAATCATTTCTTATGTGAATAAATTGTTGTCACAAAATGACAATTACATAATTATGTTTTTACCTACTTGTCACTAATGATTTTTCAATATTGATTTATCAAAATCGGCTTAACTGTCTCAAAGGGTACCCCGATTTTCACAAATGTACAATTCTAATATAGACAATACAACAATTACATAACGCATATTACAATTTTGATAACGTAAAAATATTCATATTATTTCTTACCCTTAGACAGACACGTTTATTTTACTTGTATAGAATGTAGACGTTCAAACTAATTGCACAGCATAGGGACCGCTCGCTGCTCTTTTTCGTACCATTCGTCAAACGGAGACGTCTATACTAAAACTACGTTAGTACTATTACATAAACTGTGCTAAAACCAAACTCATAGATTGTTTATTAAGAGAGTTTTGCCTAGGAACCTTGACAGTTAGGAATTGACAAAGTTTTTCCTGGATCTATCTATATTTCTTTTTTTATTCATTGAACCAGTATTAAAATTTCTTTGCGTGGTTAAATTGATGATTAAATCATTTTTGTTCAGTTAAATAATGTTTGTTACCTTTTATTATTTAAAAGTTTTAATGATAAATACTTTTCAATTATTCATTTCAATTTTTTTTTTGATTCATTTGCAAAATAGATACCACGGTATCACTCCAGAATTTGTTTTAATCTAATATAGTTTTAACTATTCAAAATGTTTCAGCTGTTGGTAATCGGCGAAAATTTATAAACACTTTAACTATTACATTTTTCGCGCAAAGAAAGTAGGTAACTTATGTCCGACGCCGGGTCATCGTTTGCATACCTTTTTGGGGTGTAAGTGGTTTATCAACATCTTTGAACCAAAGCCAACTTCACCTGCACGTGGTGCACCCTGCTGACTGACAAACGACGCTCTGGCGAAAAGAGAGGTAAGGAGCGTAATTATAAGCTACCCGACTGGGGAATGTACCTCCACTTCACAGAATACCGCAGCCAAATTTGAAAAATATAGTGTTCACATATATTATGTAACAATAAAACGGATTTCACTTATTCATTATTACTATAATAATTTAAATATGACATGAATACCCTACAGGCCATGATTTATGGTTTGTTTTCTTAAATTCTGCATTGACTTTGACTTTAATATAGACGAGATAATTGTGCGGGGCTTTCGCGTACCGATGAATATATTCATATATGACTACAACGATGTGCCAATATTAGACCATATGAACCCAAAGGATTATTAGTACATACCACAAATAATGTAAATTGATAATTTATCTGTACTGCACTATAAAGGTTATACATTTTTTTCAGAAAAATACCTACATTCGTTAAGCTCTTATTTTGACACAAAAAATGTAGCTACTAGATGTTAAGATAAAACAAATTAATATGTGAGGCAAATTTTAATACGTTACAATAATAACTAGTTATTATTACGTAAGTTTTACGGTGTATGTATAAAACACCATAATTAGTTTGTCAAAAGTAATTTAGCTATTAAAATTCATTTCAAAAACCCTCTCCTGTAATATACTCTAGAAATAACAAACCTACATTTTCATTACAATATGTAAATCATGAAAAAACATACCAACCCGTATTCTCGGGAATAATATTTTTATTTTTTTGTATACCTATAATGTTCTGTCCTAAAATTATGTAAATCAGTTTTTGTTCATTATATGAATAATATGTACTATGATTGTCAATTTAGTATAAAAATATACTCAGATTACATACTGGAAAAATTCACAATCAATTAAGTGAGTATTTAATGCAAAAGACTGTTCCACAGTCAGCACAGCACAGCACAGTCCTCTCACATCGTAGAAAGTAAAAAAAAAAAAAAACAAATTTATAAATCCATCACATACACGCTATAAAGTATAAACTTATGCCATCATCATGTAAGGAAATAATATACTCAGATTACATACTGGAAAAATTCACAATCAATTAAGTGAGTATTTAATGCAAAAGACTGTTCCACAGTCAGCACAGCACAGCACAGTCCTCTCACATCGTAGAAAGTAAAAAAAAAAAAAACAAATTTATAAATCCATCACATACACGCTATAAAGTATAAACTTATGCCATCATCATACAGATAGTCACGATTTTTTGTTACACGTCACGTGTCGGTTGTTTGTCTGAAAAGCTGAATAGTCTCTATGTGTCTATGAAACGTAATAAACATAGTATTTCGTCTATGTATCACACGATATAATTACATATATATTACTTTCTGACATAAAGACGATACACTCAAAATTTCTGTTTGAAATATATGTTATTACGCAGTATGTGAACAAGCACGTTCGATCAATTTCCATGAATAGTTGCACCTTTATAATACAAGGTAAGCATTGAACTGCATAAACTGTCAACGTCAACTGCTTGCCTCGTACGAACGGATATAACATTTTCTATGAAAAATGTATTTTGTCAACTTCGCGATATTAGCTGCCTGCAACGGTTTTCTTGTTACTTGATGTTAGTTCTTTTTCAATTTGCTTTATGAAGTTTATTGAATGTTTACCTTTGAATGTTTACGTTTTTATCTACTTTGTTTTTATCTACTTTGTTTTTATCTACTTTGTTTTTATCTACTTTGTTTTTATCTACTTTGTTTTTATCTACTTTGGTTTTATCTAGAGCGCAGATTTTATTAAATATGTTTTAATGAGAACAGGTAAGACGATGGTATAGAGGGAGATAGTTTGCTGAGCAGTCGTCATCGTTCATCAATATCAGCATGTTTAACATACTAACCTGTATTAACATACTGTTGGATAAGCGCTTTTGTCATTGTTTTCCACCATATGCAATTTGATCTCTTAGAGAAAGCCCGAGCATAGCTCTCTCCTCACCTTTAGTTGTGGATCAGGTCGATAATCAATGCTCAAGTCTCTGTAGTGTAAGTTATTATAGGGTTACTGATTAGAGATTATAGTTTAAGAGATAAGATTTGGGGTTTGTGTGGTCAAGATATGGTGAAGCTTTCTAAAAGCTCCCCAATACAAGCGTCTTTCCACTCCTATCAATCTCAATAATTTCGATGGATTCGAAGGGCTTCGTAGACCACAAAAACCATACAGAACTTAGACTGTACTCTGTGGTTTACTGCCCAATCTGTCGCAATGTCATGCAAAATGTGGTCCACGGCCTTTGCATAACTCAGCCTGTTCCGATGGCTGGTAGTCATTAAGGCATTGGCGATTCGTGATAACCCTTGAAAACTGCACGTTGAAAACTTGGACCAGAAGTGAGGTCAATCTTGAGTGAATCGTGAGTTCTTCAATAAAGTTTTATCTTTTGTGAAGAACGAGACAACCAAACTTCTGGTCTACGCGACTGGCGCGTTAGCTTTGTGATTGACGAAATTAAACAGGCGTTTTAATTAATTTAGAACCTCAATTCCTCCAGTTTTAAAAAATCTGTTATAATTCTGTCGTCACTGGGAGCTTTACTATTTTTCAATTCTTCATGGAAAACCTTAATCTCATCCACGCTGATGCCTGTAATCTCTACGGTGTAGTGTCGGGTTAGTAGGCAGATGATAATGTACAGTTAAAAAATTAGTTAAAAACATAAATAAATACAGATTTATCGTAATGCGTAATAACAAATCCCTGAAGCAATAACGATTTGTTGCAAAGCTTCGACAATAAATCCATATTTTTCTCGGCCAGCCTGGCGCTATAAATTTCATACCGGCGTGTACTATCGCCACGCGTACTCACAAAACAATAAATTGTAAACGCCCAACACACTCTAGTCATATTCGTAAAGCAGAGGACAATCGGTTTAATTTAATCAGAAGGTATTAATCAAACATTTCTGAATTGCGTAAAATGCGATCCCTCTATAAGTTTAATTTGTTGACAAAGTAATAATTTCGTAGTTCGATGGCACCTTTATGAGTCTAATTAGGTACACAACGCAACATGCAAGGTTTTAAGCAACGCCGACATGAAACATCAAGGCCCGGTATGTATATC
Source organism: Hypsopygia costalis (assembly GCA_937001555.2). Taxonomy (NCBI): domain Eukaryota; kingdom Metazoa; phylum Arthropoda; class Insecta; order Lepidoptera; family Pyralidae; genus Hypsopygia; species Hypsopygia costalis. The sequence continues at coordinate 20,787,014 of OW443326.2, forward strand.
TTTAGCTGACAATTGTTTAAGCTCATGGTACAATAAAACCGTAGATTGTAGACAAATAGATAGTTTCCATCGCATTCACAAAAGAAAAAGCGAACAGTTATTATGATAGCGTAATGAAATCTGACGTATTCCCTATTTCCCGATAGTCGTCTATAAAACGTTTTGTATTATGAGTGTCTCAGAACGTACTTGAATTTTATTTTTTTAATAAAAACACAATATTATATAGTAGTTGAAGTTGGAGAGTATATTATTTTCAACTTTAAATTATGGATACGAAGGTTACTTGTGAAATATAAAATCGGATAAATGCCTCCGTCGGCTTGACCGGCAAATGTTCATCCTTTTATATAACTCTTAGTAACTCGACGAATTTCGGTTTTGAGCATGATAATTGTCTGTGGATTACTTTACTTTTCAGAAAACCCCAAAGAAAAAAGTCCAGAGGTATCTTGACACCTCTCATTTTTCAGTCATCGTCTAGCCCCATCTGTCACACCATCATAATATGGTGCATGACGATGACCGAAAAAATTGTAATGTTATCGGACCGTCTCTGTAAAGTTCTTACCTTTTCGGTAGAGGATTTTAACAATTTCTACACGTTGCTAAATTAAAAAAACTCTTTAAACTTTGCTGATGACAACATCAAAATATGTGGGTTCCATTTTTGATACAAACGTTTATTCGAAATTCAAAATATAAGTAGGGGTTGAAATTCTCATAAAGTCTCTGAATAAAATAAAGCAATTAAACAAGGTAATCTGTTCTCATTTTGCATAGAATATGTCACGAGCTGGGTCAATATTTAAATCTTCAATACATAATACCTACACTACAAATTAACTTCATGCATAATGCATATGGCATAAAGATATGCCGATTAGAATTAGAACTCTATGTCATTTCGATGCCATAGAGTTCTAAATACGTCATCTAACTTATTTCTAACTTATAACTATTTTCTGTCACCTCTTGTGTCGTGTGTTTTATTTTCTGTGTCATCTAACGTGTTTTCCCATGACATGTTACGGGATGAAATAGTACAGTCCACAGCAGATCAAGCGTTACGATTTGATCTTTGGATTAGAGATGTTTATTGCAGTGCAACGCATGATGACATCGACTGTATAATAAATTATGGCATGATATAATAAATAGTAACACGGTTAAACTAAATCAGTGACATAAAAACATTGACCTGCGCCATTTCGGTTGAACACCGTCAAGGAGTATTTAAAACCTCTTCGCCTGAGTATTACTTATCTATATATATAAAAGAAAGTCGTGTTTGTTACAACACTTATAACTCGAGAACGGCTGGACCGATTGCCATGGTTTTTGATTTGTTGGATTTGTTTCCGTCCCGAATAGCAGAATAACTCTTAAAAACATTGGAAAATTCTCGAAAAAATAAAATAAAAGAAAAAACATTTTCCCATACAAATGAAAGTGTCAGTTGAAAAAGGGATTACGATATTTATTGGTTGTCAAATATCAAAACGTCAAATCGATTGGTGTCACTTTTATGTCGCGAAAGTTGTCTGTGATTTGTTATGAAAATTTAAAAATGTCAAATCGATAGGGGTGAAAACGCTTTTCCCATGGGGTTCGAGCGCAAGAATCAAATCAGAGTAAACATCAAAAGAAATGACAATTACAAATCACCAAAATGATAAAACCTATTTCAAAACTAAAAAAAATAAAACAAAAGGTTTTTTTTAAAAAAAAATTAACTATAAGGAAATCTTTATTTTTATGAAATCTTCAGTTTTTATGGATACGGGTCTTCCCTCAACCGAAGGGGTTTAGAGCGTACTCCAACACGCTGCTCAACTGCGGGTTGGCGGAGGCCAGTGTTTTCGAACCGCCTAAAGGCCACTGACTTAACGACTGTCATTAAATGATAACAACCGGGACCGACAGCTTAACGTGCCTTCCGAAGCACGGAGGAGCTCAAGATGAGCTAATGATAACAACCGGGACCGACGGCTTAACGTGCCTTCCGAAGCACGGAGGAGCTCAAGATGAGCTAATGATAACAACCGGGACCGACGGCTTAACGTGCCTTCCGAAGCACGGAGGAGCTCAAGATGAGCTAATGATAACAACCGGGACCGACGGCTTAACGTGCCTTCCGAAGCACGGAGGAGCTCAAGATGAGCTAATGATAACAAACGGGACCGATGGCTTAACGTGCCTTCCGAAGCACGGAGGAGCTCAAGATGAGCTAATGATAGCAACCGGGACCGACGGCTTAACGTGCCTTCCGAAGCACGGAGGAGCTCAAGATGAGCTAATGATAACAACCGGGACCGACGGCTTAACGTGCCTTCCGAAGCACGGAGGAGCTCAAGATGAGCTAATGATAACAACCGGGACCGACGGCTTAACGTGCCTTCCGAAGCACGGAGGAGCTCAAGATGAGCTAATGATAACAACCGGGACCGATGGCTTAACGTGCCTTCCGAAGCACGGAGGAGCTCAAGATGAGCTAATGATAACAACCGGGACCGACGGCTTTACGTGCCTTCCAAAGCACGGAGGAGCTCAAGATGAGCTAATGATAACAACCGGGACCGACGGCTTAACGTGTCTTTCGAATCACGGAGGAGCTCAAGATGAGCTAATGATAACAACCGGGACCGACGGCTTAACGTGCCTTCCGAAGCACGGAGGAGCTCAAGATGAGCTAATTATAACAACCGGGACCGACGGCTTAACGTGCCTTCCGAAGTACGGAGGAGCTCAAGATGAGCTAATGATAACAACCGGGACCGATGGCTTAACGTGCCTTCCGAAGCACGGAGGAGCTCAAGATGAGCTAAAGATAACAACCGGGACCGACGGCTTTACGTGCCTTCCGAAGCACGGAGGAGCTCAAGATGAGCTAATGATAACAACCGGGACCGACGGCTTAACGTGTCTTTCGAATCACGGAGGAGCTCGAGGTAATATAAACCCATCCGTGTACAGGCTACGGTCGACGTTGCTTAACTTGCGTGTTCAATTAGACTGACACGCGCAATGACGCCATCGAGCTTCTCTATTATTTTCTACTATTCATTGTTTTAATTCCATAAAATCATAAATTTAGTTCAGCTAATATGTACCACGATATTCATTGATTGTTAGGCGGTACGAAGTTCGCCGGGACAGCTAGTAAGTATATATATTCCAGAAAGGAAGGAGTTTCATGTTGCGAGTGTTAATATCGCAATGCTAACCTGACCACCGGTCTTCCACCCGACGTGGTATAAAAAAAATGTCCTTGATAAACTGAGCCAATATACTAGTTTCTGCTACTTCTTCTAATGATCGTACTATACGTAAACGGTAATAGCTCACAAGTAAAGAATTCAGCTGAACGAGATTCTATTCATGTGATAGCATTGACTACACAATAGTGAACGTTTTTGAATTTTCATTTGTCCGCAGTATAGAATTCTCGACTAGAAAATAAATTTTATTGGAACACAGCCTTTGATAGAGGACTACAGAGTGAATTTCCTTACGAATAAAATTGGACTCCTTAGTTTACACAAAGCGTTTGGTTGTTATTGATATTGATTTGAGCTGCCATCGGAAAGTTAATAATATTCAAAGCTAAAAATTACAACATAACAATTATGGTTTACTATATTATAACCGTATACGTCAAATACCTAATACCTTAGAATGTAGTTACCTAAGGATGTGGTTTCTAGTGAAGCTGACAGAACTGAACCTGTTTTCATTCATCCAAAAATTCAACACACGCGAGGGGTTTGTCTTCTATAAGGCCCTCCGCCCTCCCCTGACACGAAGGCTGAATCCGCCCTTCTACAGCGAGGAATGAAATGCACGAAAAGCTCCGTCTCCGTTTAGCTTAACCTCAGACCCGCGCCGCGCCTTGGAATCTAATCAGGTATAATGAGCTAAACAAGATTGATTTTGAGGCTCGTTAGTAGTACGTCTTATTTCAAAGAGTAATTATTTCGAAGACATATATAATAATAATCTATCTTTTATTTCTTAGGCGAAACCAGGGTATATATTAAATTCCATGGGGTGATCATGATGGGGGGGGGGATCCTTTTTAAGCTGATGGGATAAGATTTGTTTCATCATAATAGATTTTGAGGAACGGGACGAGTGTAATAGTTATCGGGAAAGTTCTTGCATCTATATTTAGTACAATTAATGGTGCTATATGAAGGTGGTTGCGATGCGTGTAAAACTTGGCTTGGGTAATCTAAAGTGCCCGAATTTTACGCGAGAGAAGCCGCGGGCAACAGCTATATACATATAATTGAATGTTGCTAAGCGCAAAATTTTTATTTTAATATTTTCGTTAAGGTATGATAAAGGTTCTTGTAGAAAAGACGTAAAATTTGCGAGGAAAATAAAACACCACTTTCTACCCGTGCGAAGCTGGGGCGGGCAGCTAGTATTAAATATAATACTTCGAAATGAAAATACCAATTTTAGGCCTGTAGTATGTTTTAGATTTATTGTATTAATAATAATTTAGGCTGTGCTGAATGAGTCCACATTCACCAGCCCAATCGACGGAAATTCATATCGGAAAAATTCGTTTCTTTCTTTCACCCGAACTTTCACTCGAAACTTTGATTTTCATTTTAATCTTGTTTTTGTCTGTCTACCTATTTGTTTATTTTACTCCAATTTGGGTACACCGATTTTGACGGAATTGTTACTGGCATATAGCTGATGTTAGCATCTACTTTAGTTTTAGAAAAAGGATTATATTTTATGCATTTCTTTTTATTATAACAGCTAGTATGTAATAGACATATCTTTGTTAACAGGTGTGGTATTCGATCAAAACACCGAAGAAATCCAAAATGCCTTCAAATTTGGGATCGTGCAGATTACCAATTTGAACAGGACCCGCATCGATACCCAGCTTTACGTCGACATCATCAACACTGCGGATGCCTTCAAGCTTTCGAGACTCAGTAAGTTTTAGCAGTAATGTAGATTTATATTTTGCGAATAGAATCTTGTCTTTTTTATATAACGAAGGTAGTAAACAAACATAATTGATGGTAAGCATTCATCACGTGGACTGCTAGCCTATGGACACTCGCAACACCAAAGATGTTCGTCTTTGTCACGCATTGCTGACGCTGTAAAAAACATTTCTTGCATTTACTTTACGACGACCATCTCCTAGGCAAACCTCGGCAGGGATAAGCAGAATCGCTCGTCGTCCAAAGAGGTATTCTCAACTTTATTGGTAGAAGCAGAAGCCTTGGTTAATTCACGACCATTGACACCTGTTCCATCAGATCCCACGAGTCCTGAAGCATTCTAATCCATACCGTTGATAATGACTGACATAGATCTTATTAGCAGAGCTGGATGGAGGAAGTCTGCAAGATTATTGGATTCTTTTTGGAATCGATGGGTTCGTGAATATTTACCCACATTGACACCCAGACGTGGCGGCGGTGATGTTCCCAGTGCTAAGGAGGGCGATCTCGTTCTTGTTGTAGATAACCAGTTACCAAGAGGAACTTGGCCACGTGGGCGAATTACTAGAATATACCCGGGACGCGACGGTGTGGCCAGAATAGCCGATGTTGCCACTTCCGCTGGGCAGCTTAAAAGGCCATTAAAGAAGCTAATCCCTATTCTTCATTAAAAAAAATGGGACAAATGTTACGGACTGGCCGTAAGATTATTATATTACCTTTTTTATTGTCTATGTTTTTTATATGAAATTGTGACTTTTCGTGTTCTAATGTCGTCTTTGTAGTAAACGCATCTAATTACCTATATTATAACTCATTTTTCCAAAGATTAACCAGTTTTATTTAGCTAATTCAGTTCACTCAATAACATTTGTGCAGCTACTGGTAGCCGCAATCGACCCCATGCAGGTCGTGGACGCACTGGAGTTGAAGTATGGTCGGCCCGAATTAATTGTACTTCAGGAAATAAATTCTATACGTGCTGTACAACGCACAAGTGCTGAAGGTAAAGACTTGGCTAACTTCGCATGTAAAATAAACGAACTATGGGAGCTCATTCCACAACCTGAGAGATCGCGCAAGAATAGCTCCCTAGAACCGCACAGTTCGTGGCTATTTTCTTTTGTAAATTATTACATTTTCTTTTATGCGGCCCTTTTTTTTCTATAACTGGGTATTTAAACAACTAACTGTGCCTATTGATATTCGCTAACAATAGATATCTCAGGTGAATTAAAAAAAAATCTTTTAACTCTGTCATCCCATTTTGACTCAATTAACACTAAAATTCAAGATTATAATTTATATTGTAAGTTAGATTTTCGATCACATCAGTGGTTTTTATTATATGTTCAGATGGGCAAGTTAAGGAGAAATTCCACCCAATACAGCTTCTCATTTACCGCAATTATCATTATCCTCAAATCATTTATATTTGATATCTCTAAAGTAAATAAGTAACAATACTATTAAGTGAGGATTGTTGTTCTTGCGAAAACTTGAGGTCACCAAACGCGAGGAGAAGCTGCGATAGCAGCGGGGGTGCCAGCACGCCAACAATACTCGTTTGTTGCCATCGTCTATAGGCTATGGTAACAGCTTTACATCAAGCGAGCCGTACGCTTGTTTGGAGATGATGTGGTACAAAAACCATAGAACATAATACAAATTGAAGATTAAAGAACGTTTGTACTCAGTTATGTGAAAAATATGAATATTAATCTCAATGATCTCTGATTATTAATTTAATTTGCAGTACCAAACAAAGAGCGTATTCTTAGTTCTATATAGTCGAGACAAGTGATGGGTCGGGTGTAAGAAACGAACCCCGACAGGCAGTTGTCATCGACTTATGTCATTCAGACAACTGACATGTGTCGTTCATATCGATATCTACTATATCCTACTACGTTAGTACTATTACTTATACTGTGATCCTACTCTATATTATCTGATTATTTAGAAAAAAGATCCATAATGGCAAGTTTCTTTCAAGCATTTCTTCTTCTTATGGTCAATTTTGAAATTCTAATAGACAAAAAAAAAAGACAATAAGAATATTATTGAGTAAAATGTATTTATGTGACTAACTAAGGGGTCCAATGGCAGAACAAATAATTTAATTTCATTCAAATTTAAAAGTGGAACAATTTTCTATGTCACAAAACAGAGAAAAATTGAGTCAATACATGAGCACATGCACTCCATCGAGTAAACAGTTTAGTTGTTATGAACATTGACGTGTCTACGCTCGTACCTCGAAAACCAGTTTAGTGCAAATTTAAGCTTTACTGTACATGTAAATAAAGCATTGAGATTTAATTAAAGATTGCACGGCGTAGTTACCAAGGGTTATTATTACTTTGGATCTGTAATTTATTGTCAGAGATCTTCAGAGGCATCAAATAACGTGCGTGAGGAAAGGTCTTTTGGACGTTTCATACACTTAGGGCACATGAGTAAAGAAGGAACAGAGAGAAAGCTTCATTCAACCGCGGTGTTTAGGTACACTACTATAAGCATGCGTGACCTTGTGTGCGTGTCCACTGGCCGCCCGTCGCGTACACGCCGCGGTTGGAAAAAACTGTTTCAAACTGACTCCCCAAGTGGACAAGCTCAGGGCTTGCGTCGTGCACGTATAGGTGTTCGCTCCACGTTGTTTACGAGTAGGTATGAGAATAAAAGTATTGAACAATGTTAAAAATAAAAGTGGGACAAAATGGTTATTTACTGTATTTAATTATCCCAAGTATTCCACTAGGTAAGTAGATATTTGATTAATTTATTTATTACAATTTGCACACGATTTATATCTATCGGACTGGTAATGTATCAAGTATTTAATAAGCTGTAATTCAATCAGTGGTGACAGGTGATGCACTTTACTTGCTCATTAATAAGTATTTAGTTTATTTTTAATTTTTTTATTAGTTTTTATACATTAAATCAATGCGACGTCATTTTTCTGAAGCGAAACGTTCAATCACGTTTTTATTATAATCGGGTAGTATAATAGTAAGAAATCACGATAGCCTAGGAGTGGAATGGAAAATATCGACCCAGTAGGGGAGAGAGGGGCTAAAAGTTAAATTTTGAAATCAATTTGCTATCAGTATATTATTGATTGTTTGTCCGTGTGGTTTTCGGCAGACTAGAATAGAATCACTCGATCTCTTTCCGTGGATGTCGTACAAGGCGACTAAGGGTAAGCTACCCGACTGGTGAATGTACCTCCACCTCACAGAATACCGCAGCCAAATAACAATTCCCTTGAGAGTTGTTATGTACCTGCGAGTGAATGAGGTCACCAGAAAGGAAGGAGATGCTGCGTTGGCAGCGGGGGTGGCGGCGCGCGAGCGATATTTTTTGTTGCGAGCGTTAATATAGCTACGATAACCGCATCACATCAGGCGGGCCGTATGTTTGTCTGTCATCCGACATAGTATATAAAAAAAACTTATTGGCAGGGAGGTTGCCACGTGCAGGTGAGGTTGGCTTTGGCTCATAAGGTGATGCTGAGCTACTTATACCCCACAAATACACCCCACAAAGGTGTCAACCCTATGGCACTATAAGGCAAAAATTTTGCAGATCTTAGACAGCTTTCTCTTTGTTCCTTCTTTACTCATGTGCTTAGAGCCTCGAAATGATGAAGGCTGTTTTCGAATGGGCAGTTTCGGACTAGAGCAAATTCATCTTTATAAATTTCGTAAGGTTGTTTGCATACTGCAAAAAATGAAGTATTGATCTTTGATGGCCTTCTTTAGGTGGCTTAATTTTTAGATCTTCATGATCCATCGATTTGATTATATGCTTTTTATTTATATGTTGATTTCAACTTTGAAATTAATAAAAAACATTCACAAAAACTATTCAAAAAAATAAAAATTAAATTGATATTAATATCGCAGGGCGGTTTTAAAAGCCGTGGCATAAAAAATTCACTACACGGGATTTGCACATCGTCTCCATTTCATACAATAGGTATCAACTGAGAATATATAACACAGCAAATTTTAGTTATACTGTAATGTCACTATCTCATTCATGATTCAACAGAGTTTTGACAATTTCACTAAATTATTAGGGCCGTTAAATTGCATGACGGTCACTGATAATTTATTTGCCACTACGGAAGTATCAAATCTTATGTTCAGTTTTCAACTAAGCACCTTTTTTATTTTACATATAATGACAGCTATTTAGCCGCTATTATAACGAACTGTGTGTGTGTGACTATTCGCGTATATATGACCAATCGTATATGTGATAAAGTGCTCGTGAGACAAATCGTGAAAGTGACCAATTACGTAAATAAGATCGGCGATGACATACTCCGTTAATGACGAAATGAGTTTGTGTCACCCTTCGTCGAATCCGATCCCGATTATCGACAGATTATTTCATTACACACTAAATATCACATTAACAGATAATAATTTCCGTTAATCTAACCGTTGGTTTGTCTTACAATGTGTAATCGGAAGTCGGAACCCTTCTAATCGCCGCTTTGTCGAAATAGATGATGTCACCTGAGCTAAGCTCTACTAGTCTCGGATCATAAAACAATCCTATACAATCGGAAAAGACATACTAACTGAAAAATAACCCGAAACCACGATTCATGTTAGTGAGGGGGCATCTTACAATTAAACGGAAGTGTGTGGCTGTAATCATCTAAAAAATTGTAGAAATGTCATAAATTCACGATGTTACTGAATGTGTTTAGTTATATTACAATGTAACTAAAATTAGTCTGTTATATTGCATTGGGCTGTTACATCGCGCGAGCGATGCCCTTGGTTTTGCTAATGTCCATAGGCTTACCATCAGGCGCACCATATGCTTGTTTGCCAAATTAGTAGTATTAAGAAATGCTAAATGTTCGTGCAATTGTATAATATTAGATAAACTGTAATATCACGGATGTTACAGTATCCATGCAACGACATTGTTACTGGATCGGTATGCTTATGGAAGGGGGCTTTGTTTCGCTCGATCCCTAAGGTACTTGCAATAAGCAAACAGGCCGTCTCCTACAACAGGCTTGATGTTTACTTATCGTTAATAATCAAAGGCCCTTCTGCTCAAAGTTATGTTTTAATAATATATTTTGACTGCGGTCTTTTGCGAGATAGACGTCCCCAGATAGGCAACCTGAATACCCTATCTCTATTTTACCAGTGTATCATTCATTTATAAATAGGGTGCACCAAATGCAGATGAGATTGACTTTAGCTAAACGCTGATGGTGATCGACTACATTCTATTCAAAGATAAGTTACTCGTACTTACATTACTTACGTTCCAATTAGAAACAGCCTCTATAGGTATTGAATATTTTATCTCTATTTTTATGCTTATATATGTAAATTATATTATTGTATACTTTTAATATTACAAATGTGAACGTGTGTCTGTCTGTTATCTTATCACGACTAAGCTGCTTATTTGATTTGGATGAAATTTGGCATGGACATAGATTATATCCCGCGGAAGGACATAAGCTACCTTGTGCTGTGATATAGCTGATATTCAAGTGACATCAAAGATGGAAGCTAATATAATTATGAACCGCTTATGGTCTTGTTACCCAACACGATTTGCCTCATAAACAGCTACTTCAAAATAAGGTAAGAACGGCTGCCATCGCTGCCGTTTACGCACAAAAATCATTGGTGCAGAAATCCGCTTATAATCTAAGATGAAACCCATACTAACAATATTACCTATAGATGCGTTCTACCTGCCCGAGATTTATTCAATACCGCGCCATTTACCGTTGTAGAGTCAAGACGGTAACTCTAAATAAAAACCAATATTAACAACTGAATATAATATACCTTCCTGTGAATTTACATTCTAGTCCTATTTCTGCGTACGATTTTTGGAGGCGGAAAAGAATCAGTTGGGTAATCATAGACCCATATTGCTAGTGTTGATTAAAATATTTGAAAGAACAATGCCCAAGCAAATGCAGCTCTATTATAAGACCAATGAAATCTTTTATAATGCGCAATATGGTTTTACTGTAGGTAGATCAACTTCAGACACCGGAGCTACATTGGTAAAGCATATACTTAATGCATGGAAGAGATCGCAGGAGGCTATCGGTGTTTTCTCTGATCTTTACAAAGCCCGTAATTGTGTCGAGCATCAGACTTTACTGCTCAAACTAGAACACTATGGAGAGGCATGGCCCAAAATTTGATTGCTTTTTATCTAAATAACAGATCGCAGACTGTTGATATAAACGGTATTGAATCCAAAGGGACAGATGTGAAAATTGAGGTGCCCCAGGGTCCCATTTTGGGTCCCTTTGTATTTTTAGTATATGTACATTATTTTTAGTGGATCTGCCATATATGGTGCAGAAATTTTCGGATATAGTGCTGTTTGCAGATGATGCCTAATTAATTTTTAATGCAGCTCACCAATGCGAAAATGAGTACAAGATGATTAGCGTTCCGTCTGCCATTTTAGATTGATTTACATGCAATAATCTTTTGTTATCGGCTAAAATGAAATGTATCAAATTTAGTGTTCCAAATGTAATCTCTTCCGATACAGATGTCCACATTGATTTTAATAAATTAGAATTTATCATCTGTATCCCGAATAGAATTTATTATAAATATGGAGCCATCCGTTCTATTTATAACATAAATTCCAGAGAATCATTAGGAGAAGTTTTCAAAGAAATAAATGTCGTCACTGTCGCTTCTCAATATATTTATGGAAACATTATATATGCTCGTATAAATCTGAATACATTTCTCCGCTAGCTCGCAGTTAAGTTTCCGCCAACCCGCAGTTGAGCAGCATGGTAGAGTATGCTCTCAACCCCATAGATTGAGGGGGATAAAAAAAAAATATTATTTTAAAAAGTTTAAGACGTGTCTAAGTGACCACAAGGGCCCAATGGCTGAATAATTAATTTCATTGCATTTTACCTCATCTCATTTCATTACATTTCACTACATGTTTAAATGCGTAGGTATTGAATAAGCGCTTTGTAGCCAGTTTTTACTGCCGTGGTGTTCGCCTATGGCCCGTCTATATTTAAAACGATTCAAGCACATCGGTTAATATTTCGACTGATCGTATGGTAGAAGATTTTTCTTCTATTTTATCTCGTAATAAATGAATCGCCATTTCCTTTTCCAACAATGCGATAAATAGCTGTGGGCATTCCCGATTCCCAAAAACCGGATTTGCAGGGTTTCCCACAAGTAAACCGTTAAAATTCCTTCTCAATAATTCTCGGGATTGTTCACTATTGTATATATGACAATAAAAGCGTAATCCGTCTAACAATCCGAAACCTGTGAGAGGATTTTCACGAAAATTTCTAAAAATATAAAGAATATTTTTTTTTATATACCTAGTGGTGGTATATTCAAATTAGAGGGTCTATTGTTGAAACTTTTCTTCTGTTTAGAAGATGAGGTTGAACAGCCGCTAAAGTCGTAAAGAATTTAAAGTTATAAACTGTTGCGTTAGATTATGGAACAAAATAATCTAACGCAGCAGTTTATAATAAAAATATGGTACAAGTGTATGTCTATATTTTTATGAACATGCTTAGCAGGCTACATCTCAAAAGGATGATGAACCACTTTCCACCACAAAGTAGAAATAATTTCCTGATCATTAAGAAATCTAAAGTTTTATGATAGGCAGTTTTCAGGGGTGAAAGTGGTTCATCATCTCCTTGAGATGCTAAGTAACTAACAAGGCTCCGGCGAAAGATAGATAGAGTACAACGTATTTATAAGGAAATAACCGAAGGAAAATTTTCTTGAGGGTTGCTGCGAGTGAGTGATGTCATGCAATATTTCTTTTGCTACTACTATGCTGCGGTAACCACTTCAAATTAGGCGGGCTGTGTGCGTGTATTTACTACCCGATGTAGTATTAAAAATGTATAATTTGTATATCTTTTTTTTTATCTTTTTTGAGTATCCGTTTTTAGTATTTCTATTTAGCTCACATAAATCAGTACTCGTATTTGTAAACTCATAAAGTAGAATTTTCCTAATCGCTGTTATGCTGTAATCGCTGATTAGTGAAGGTGTCGATGCTTTCGCTGATTTTGACGAACAGGCCATTGCACATCTAATCTAATCGTTAAATCGAGTGGATTCAGAGCAGATTTTTGGTTTAATTACGAAACGGACAAGATTTTAACACTGGAAAGATAACCTACGTCGCTGAGGCGGCATACGTCTTTGTTTGACCCGTGTTTTCTATTGGCTTCGTTGATCAATTCAGTAGTGAGTCGACTCGATAAATTCATCCAGTTGTGGGATGTGATGTTTCCATCAGTAAAGTATTATTGACACGCAAAGTTCGTGCACTCAGGAGGCGAATGGTTGTTTTTCATGAAACTTTTTCTCTACTATTATTTTTGCCATTAACAGTGGTTACATCTATTAATTTACGTACTGATACCGCACCATGTAATACGGTTTTGTCTCTAATATCTACCTAAAATTGTTATTATTTCCATTCTGAGTTGATGAGAAGTAAAACAAATGAGGCTATATTTTATGGGCTGTTCAATAAAGACTTTCGTAAATTATTATGAGAAAGGTCTATAGTCTCGCAATGTTTTATCATAAACAAGAACACCTTTGAGTCTAAGAGAATTTATGAAGAAACTGAGACACCAACTAACTGCTTTGACGATAACAAAAAAATTAGAGCCTTTTACTACGATGCCTTTTTGTGTATCAGTCTAAAAAATCACGGAAGTTAAGCGACATTGGCCGTATCCTGTCTAGATTTCTTTATCTCAAGTTCATTCGTGCTGTGAAGGACGTATTCTGCCATTAGGACATTATGGACACTTAGACACGTCTTATTCATTTTATGAACAATATTCTTATTTTTTTGTAATTTTATTTATCTACCAGCATTTCGGTATTGACCATTGGCGAAGAAGAAATGCTTGAAAGAAACTTGCCAATATGGTGAAGATTATATTTTGATGTTATACGCAAATCTCCATCTCCTACTCTTCAAAAGAGTAATGTAATGGACGTTTTGGTCTAAATTCGGAAGAATTGGTATTATATTTATTTTTGATTGCTTTAACGTTTATATAACAGAGCTTATGAAAATGTATGTACCATTATTATGTAATGGACAAACAAAGAGTGATTAAATAAAGTTACCAACTTTTCTTAACTTTTTTAAATCAAAAATGTACAGAATGTAACAAACAATGTCTTTTTATTTTTGTATTATCGAATATTTTGTGTTGTACATTCAGTTGTGGAAAAAAATACCTGGCATATGTCACCCCTGGAAGTTCTGCGTTCTGATTTGTTCCAATATTCGATCGCTTTTTCACAAGGTTTTTTCGTTCTTCTCAGAGGAAAGAGGAGAGTTCTCAGTTGAAATCTCTGAGAATATGGGCACACCTGGAAGTTCTGAATTCTGATTTGTTTCAATATTCGATCTATTTTTCACAAGCTTATTTCGTACTTCTCAGAGGAAAGAGGAGAGTTCTCAGGCGAGTCTCTGAGAATATGCCCACACCTGGAAGTTCTGAATTCTGATTTGTTCCAATATACGATCGCTTTTTCACAATCTTTTTCGTTCTTATCACAGGAAAGAGGAGAGTTATCAGATGAAGTCTCTGAGAATAACGTAAAATTTACAGCGTTGTTATTAAAGGTAACTCGAATTTAATCACCACTTTTTATATTAAGAACAGATTTTTAGTATAGTTTATAATAAATAAACTCAAAAAATATTTAATCTTTAGGAAGTTACATGATCGGAGAAGAACAAAAGTGTATTTTATTTTAACAAAATTAGAGATCCCCACGAAAGTCGCCATTTGGCGTGTTCGCTATGTTTCAGGATAAAATTACTGCTCTAAATTACACCCATGGGAAGCCGGAGCGGGTAACTAGTTACCTATATTTTAGTAAAAAAGGAGTATTTTTATAACTATTAATAAAAATATTTCTAAAAATTTGAAGAAACTTTTTCGTCACCTCTCTTTTTAGTTTTTATTCTACAAATGAAGTGCAACTTATAATTAAGTTTTATACCGACGGTAGCGTGTTAAATTCTGAAAATGAATATAAAAATGTGTATGTACTGTGCATTATATAACAAAATGCAAAAAAAAAATCTTATAGAAACTACCTTTTATTAGTTCTTATTTTCTAGTTAATTCTATAAAAAAAGAACTAAAAGGTATACTTAATATCTCTGTAAATGTAGAAATTATAAAATGCATTTTTGTGGTGGCTGCGATATTGGATTAAAAATTGTGATATTTAGGTAACGATACATTGTCACGAGAAGCCAATATAATGTGCCAAATTTTAGCTTAATAGGACACGGAGAAGTAGATCAAATTTAACTTGCAAAATACAGAAACTGCGGTGAAACTAAATGAAGCTTGTAATGATGTTATATTACTATAGATGTAACATACTTGTATTAAATTGCGTCTGAAAACGGTTTCTATTGCGTATGGTAGCTATAGGAATGGTAGCGTCATCTGGTACATAGATTAACAAAATTAAGAACAGAATGGACATTCGATACAATGTAAATAGCCAATATGGGTATAGTTTTACATGCACAAAAAAGATTTTATTTAAGTACTCTTATTAGGTACTTAGGACTTACTAATGCACTTCGCAATGAGATGAAGTCGAGACAAAATGAAAATTATCCACATTGGAAAAATATTGTACTTATCGCTAAAATTCACAATTGTAGTCACTTTTTCTAACTTATTTTATAAACTAGCCAAATCGTTGGTACTGATGCTGCTGGCGCGCGACTTTGTCACCCGCCTGTACGTGCAAGTTCGAGCACCGGTAACCTCGAGCTGCAGCGCGTAAACGCTAGGGTACCAAAAAGGAATTTAGACTTGTGCCAAAAAAATATGCATAATATGTAATTAATTATATGTTATGCTATCGCGCTGGTAGTTTTGAGGGCGACCTCGCATCAGATGTTCTTTTATCTATTCGCCATCCTCGTCATATCCGCGATTTAATATAGATATTTAATATAGATGCTATCTCTTTTCTTCACTGCCCATGTTTTCTTTACAAGAATATTCATCATCATCAGCCTATATCTATCCACTGCTGGACATAGGCCTTCTCTAATGCCTTCCAACAATTGCGATCCTCCACTTTCTGTATCCAGCTCCTTCCGGCTGTTCCCATGAGGTCATCGGACAATGTAGAGGAGAAGCCCCGATGCGCTTCGTCGCCCCATACGAGGTCTTAACTCTAGGACTTTCCTCCCCCATCACTGACTCGGCAGATGTGGCCAGCCCGTGTGCTACTTCAGCCAGTTGACTCTGAGAGCGATGTCGACAACTTTGGTTCTCCGTCGAATTTCTTCGTTCCGGATTTGGTCTGAGAAAAATGACGAGCATAGCTCTCTCCATCGCTTGCTGCGCGTCTTTCAGTACCCGCTTCTACACTGTAGGTCATGGCGGGGAAGATGCACTGATTGAAGACTTTGGTTTTTAAAGTTTGCGGTAATTGCACGGTGAGGATACCCGTATACTGCACTCACTACCGCATTTTCAACAACCACCGGGCTGAGGATAACATAGTCATTATACACGACTTTTGTCTTATCCAAATTCATCCCCAGACCCACGGCTAGAGAAGCGACATTGAGATCGTTTAGCATACGAACCTCCAGCGATTGAGTCATTATGAAGTTGTAAGATGTATTCTCCATTGACATGGATGCCCCGTATCTTCCAGTCCAACATCCTGAATACATCTAACAACGCAGCGGTGAATAGTTTTGGGGAGATTACATCTCCCTGTCATACTCCCCGCTACAACTGGATAAGGCTTAGACGATTGATCCTGGACACGAACAGTCATTGTTGTGGCCTTATAAAGACATCTCCATACCTCAATATAGGAGAGGTTATCGCTAGAAGGAGTCCAGAACAGACCAGTTTTGATTGAGTTGAAAGCTTTTTGGTAGTACACAAAAGCCATACACGCAAATTGTATGTAACTGGAATGTAAACAGGAATATTATTATTATTTTAATTTTGTACCTACTTAAATTGAATATTTTTATACTATCTCTTGGGAATTATCTATCTTAACACCATAATTTGATCACTTGCAATACACACAAGACGGCATTTTACTTAATTTTGTTAGTTTTTTTTTATACTACGTCGGGTGGCAGGCAAGCATACGGCCCGCCTGATGTGAAGCGGTTACCGTAACCGTATTAACGCTCGCAACATAATATTTCACTTGCGCGCCGTCACCCCCGCTGCCAACGTAGCATCTCCTTCTTTTCTGGTGACCTCACTCACTCGCAGGAACACAACAACCCTCAAGGGAATTGTTATTTGGCTGCGGTATTCTGTGAGGTGGAGGTACATTCCCCATTCGTGTAGCTTACAATTACGCTCCCTACCTCTCTTTTGGCCAGAGCTTCGTTTGTCAGTCAGCAGGGTGCACCACGTGCAGGTGAAGTTGGCTTTGGTTCAAAGATGTTGATAAACCACTTTCACCCCACAGAAGCACCTACCGGGAGCACCTACCGGGTGTTCGTGTCGGCGGCTTAGTAACATATCTATAGTATTTATAACATCATTGTAAGTTTGTAATAAAAACAAATTTCTGATTTTCCGTAAAATGACACCGTTGCAAAATAGCAAGAGATAAGGAGTTATAGAAATTCAAGACACACCTCAAAAGCGTTTTGATCAACCTACTGTAACGTGCCCAAATAAAAAGCCTCACTACCCTTGCATCCAAATGAGACTGCTGACAAGGACTTTGCAAAGTAAAACTTAATTTCTTGACCGCAACTCCCGTAAAGGGAAACTCATAACTATCCCTCCGTCGAGTCTTTTGATTAAAAATAAGGTTAATAAATTAAGTCTCTGGTGCTCGCTTTTTATCTTTTATGCTTCGGGATCATGATCAGGACTGAAATTAACTTTTAATTTATTAGCAAATATGCGGCCTTTATTTAAATTAATTTAAACTTTATTGTACACAATCCTGGAAATGTTTACAAAAGGCGAGGTTAATTTATAAAAAGCTACAGAAATCGAAATAGTAAATCGAAAGAGTATTTTTTTCACTTATCGCTTCCGGTTGAGATATATGTAACTGTTGACTATATATATCCAGAAAATAAGAGTACATCTGTATTTAAAACATCTTCTGATGGAAAAGACTTAAAGTTAAACTTTTTATATTTCGCGCGGTGGCACCCCCCCCCCCCCCCCGCGCTGCTAAAATGCAACCTTACTTTAAGTTTAGTGATCTTGTTCACTTGCGGGAACACAATAACTTTCATTAGTATTGTCATGTCTATATATGTATAACTATAATAAATTGGTAGGATGTCTTTCATATTTTCATGATATGTATAATTATCAAATAATTACATATAGTCTTTTATTTATTTAATCTTCATGCACGTATCATATTTATAATGTCATATATATATACATATAATCACATTACTATGTATCCCTTTTTATCACGGGTCAAGCTCAGTCATTTGATTAAGAGCGCGCGTAGAGGCCCTTTTGAGAAGTTTGATATAATGTTGTACGCCCGCCGTGACCTGCACCAGGATATATCAATGGACAATATACCCATAAGCAGGTGTCAGCAGGCGTGGAGATTATTGCAAAGTGTGATGGAAAATAAATGGGCTATGGAGATGAGTTCTGGATGAACTAAATACCGGATTATTACAGAGGAACGGACGCCTGCCATAACTGCTTCTATTGCTATTTATTTGCGGCAGGCGGTGGATTGCTGCTCACTAGATGGGCCCCGAAATGTCAGGAAATCGACCAGCGACAACACCGATGTGAGTAACTCAGGGGTGTCGAGAGGTGCATTTCGCTTTCTCCGAAGTTACTAACGGCATTATGCCCTTTGACACTGCCATCTTTGGAGCATATAGCTCTAACGACTCCTCACTAGACGGCCAATGAAGGTAAGCCAAAGTCGAAGGTCCTGAGGGCCTTCTTATGTTTACACTCCGACAGATGAAGACACGCCAAAGATGAAGGCCCTGACCGACTCTTTGGAGACTCGGGTCCGTGGTGTCGTTACTCATACAACAGCTCGCCACAAGTTGTCCTGCATATTTTAATAATATGCCCATATTATTAAATTTTATTACAGCCAAAATTATACCGTTAAGGACCCTTTTCAAACATTGTAATTTATAATTGAATTTATTTCTCAATTATTCGTTACTTCTTTTTCTGAGAAAATTGTACCCAACAATCTGTTTTTTAATATTACACGTCATAAGAGGGCTTCATGTGTTATTAAACGTACTTGGCTTGATCCTTCATCATAATGTTTGCAAAAACTGCTGCATACATAATTTTCCACAGTTCTTATAATCACTTTCAGACATTCATGACATATTATTATTGGTTGTTCAAAAATATCAGAAGTTGAGTTTTAATTTTTTTTCTTTGTTTTACTGTTACAAGAATACGTGTGTTGCTTATAATGATGTTATAAATAAAACTGTCAAAGTTTGTTACTTTTGTAGCTAGTATATTATTACGATACTGTGAATGCTTATTTGAAAGCGATTACATGGTTGAAAGGTGTTTCGTATATATGAACCGAAGAGGCAGAAGTATAGCCTCCTTACAATCAATAACATTATTTAAAAGCGAATTCTAGGTAGGTAAGGTCGAAAAATTAAGTTAAGAAGAATGAAAAATCCTAATAACGTCCGCCCGTAAAGCAAAAAATCTGGATAATCCAATTTTCTCAAATGGTCCGATTTTTGTTACAAAATGTCAAGCATAAAAAATGTCTCACCGTACGAAAATATACTACCAAAATAAAGAAATCAATATGCCTGAATATATCCTGTGTGTCAAATTATATCTACATCCGTTCAGCTCAATATATCAATACTCACAAACTCCCTATATCATACTCAATACTCACAAACTTTGGTATGTATTATATACTCGTAACAAAGTCGAGTTAGTTTCATCATTTATGACTGAAGAACAGTTGCACCGATTTAAATGATCTTTGATTTGTTGGATCCCGATCATCAGATATATTACAAAAATTTACGAAAAAAAATATATGATAAATTGTCAGGATGGGAAAATTGAGCCACAGCGAAATAAATGCGGACCGGACACAGCGAATTAGTAAAACAAGATCTAGCGCTAAAAGGCTAGCTAATATACTTGTACATTTTATTAATCGGGATATATGTACATACCTAATATTAGTCCGGATACAAAGGAGTGTTACATATACCCCAAAGTATTCTTTTGTCTCCTTTGGGATTATAATCGAGTTCTCTTCAAAGCGATGATTTTTTTCACGGGCCTTTATTTAAAATTGCGGCTTAAACAAAAAGAGGTTCATATCGTGAGCCATATATCAGCGTATCATTAGGACTATTATTGCTTGAATTCGAAAGAGATGTCCTTATGATCTTTATGTAGCGGTGTCCTACTTCGATATAAGCCCTGATTCTCAAAGAGCGGGTGGGTTGTTGGCGCCACTATGCGGTGCGGTAAATAGTTTAAAATAAACGGTACGTACTGCCAAGAGTACGACTATATCACACTTTAAATCCGCTTAACTTAAATTGTTTAAAACGGACACGTAACCGTAAATTCTATTTATATTAATTTAATTTTTTTATCTAGCTATCCGCATTGCAATTTCGCTCGCGTACATTTGGTACAAATTTCATGATTATTGTTCGTCATTTTCTGACTTTTCCCTCTCCTTCAAACTCTCCCATTGCTATTCTTTTTCTTTTTATCTAAATTTCACTCGTAACTTCAATAATTTTCGTTTTCAATCATAAAGAGTTATTGTCTTTCTCCTTTTTTACCCCAATATCATGTTTGAGTTTTTACTTCTTCTTCTTACTTCTCCTTTTCTAGTGTTTTTTTTTTTCTATTTCGCCATCTCCTTTTCTCTGTTCAACTACGGGTTGGTAGAGGCCAGCGTTTTCGGGCGGCCTAAAGGCCACAGACTTGGCTTAACGTCTATCATCTTATGATATGTAACAGTCAGATTCGACGTCTTAAATTGTCCTTTGAAGTACGGATTGATAACATAATATATTATTTGCTTCCACCTGGTGTCCAAATTCTGCAATTTTCGCTGTTATTTTTTGTAATAAAATAGCCCTCTGTGTTGTAGTCGCAGGAAATCTAATCCAAAAGGTGCAGGTCCACCAATAGTGTGAAGTTGATACACTATAATCTTCAAATTTGTTATACATGTGTAACGATGTTAAGAATGAACTTTAGCCATATGGTGTTACAGAGTCTGTGAGACTCTGTAACATCATATGGCGAACAGGCATTTGGCCAAAAGAATGGACTCACACGGTATTCATTCCATTACAAAAAAAGGGTTCAACAAAGAAATGCTCTAATTACCGTCTCATTGCGCTAATGTCCCACGCTAGTAAGATCATATTACACATCCTTAATTATCGGCTCAAAAACTTCCTAACCAAGGAAATAGCACCAGGGCAGGCAGGATTTGTCAAGGGTAAAGGGACCCATGAGCAATACTTATTGTCCGACAAATCATCGAGAAGTCTCGTGAGTTCAACAAGCCAATATTCATCTGCTTTTTTGAGTTTTCGAAAGCATTCGATTCGGTGAAATGGCCAAAATTATGGGACACATTACTGCAAATGGGTACACCGAAACACTTAGTGAACTTACTGATCCTGTATGTAGATGGAACCGCAACAGTTAAAACATACCAAGTCTTCTCAAATAGCTTTCATCCAAGTGCTGGAGCGAGAGCACAAGGGTGCATAATATCTCCACTTTTGTTCATTACATACACAGAACTGATAATGCGTATAACCCTTGAAGACTGGACGGATGGCATAACCATAGGTGGATATAAGATAGCTAATCTTAGATATGCTGATGATACCCCCCTTTTTGCCACTAGTAGTAGTCGCATGGAAGAACTCCTCCTAAAAATGGAAAGTGTAAAAGCCTACACTTTGGTTTGTAGATAAACCGCAGCAAAACTAAGATAATGGTTGTAGACAGAGCACAAAGCATCTTGCAGAACATAAACCAAATCGCGAACTGCGATGTCGTACAATCCTATATATGTCTTGGGGCTCTTATCCCAAATCATGGGGCTGTATAGATAAAGTTAAGCGACGTATGGCTATTACTAGGAGTGTGATGGGAAAGCTCAGGAAAATATGGGCCAATAGAAACATCACAAAAGTCACAAAGATTCGGCTCGTCAAATCGTTGGTGTTTCCCATTCTTATATGCCGCAGAAACATGGACTATACGGCGGACGGAGACAAAGAAAATTGACGCGTTGGAAATGTGGTGTTGGAGGAGGATGCGCCGAGTTTCGTGGACTGAATTCCGCACAAATTCCTCCATCCTTGCTGAAATGCTTAGTTCAGTACAGAACGTCTATCCACCTTGGTGCTGAGTCGTATTTTGCGGTTCTTTGGACATGTTAGTCGCCGCGGAAACGACTCCATAGAGAGACTTGTTGTGAAGGGGAAGATTGAAGGCACAAAACCACGGGGCAGATCCCCCATGCGTTGGACCGATCAGGTGAATGCGCCGGTGGGCGCCCCGGTACACGAATGTGCTCGATTGACCACCAGCAGGCAGAGGTGGCGAGACGTCGTGAGGCGAGCTGCTGCCTCATCATGATAACCACGACCACTCTGGCAAGAGTAAAGCGACAAAGAAGAAGAACGTATCTACCTAAAACTACAGACACAATAGATAGTCTTTACCTTAGATACCTGTGACCCCAAAATGCTTCCAACTCAGCATAGCTGAAGTGTAGCTCCGCCGTTAGTTTTAGTTTAGATGTATACTTTTTTTTGGCAATCGACTTTTTTGTCATCGTGAGCCGTTAGCCCGCTCAATGTGAATCTAACCTAATAAGAATAATCGAGACGGCGCTCCGCAGTACTGCCACCCCTGATCAAAACACGTCTGAGACTAATGACAACGATGCGAATTTTTATGGCAGTTTTCGTTCTTCAGGGACTACTATTTGTTCACGGATATCTGCTGAATTTTCACTCTTAAAGCAGATATAAAAAGTTAAAATGCCCAAACTGTGTAGCTACAAAAGTGTTTTTATGAGTTTTACATTTTTTGAAGAAGTTGGGAGTACATGATATATAACTTTCGTTTCGGTAGAAAGGCAAGTTATAAAAAATCTTGTATAGCAAAGAGCACTTGAACCTTGACACTTCGACCTTTGTACGTTCTTATACCATGCATAATAAGAGTTATAATCGCATTGTTACTGTCAAACATGATCTGCTGTTAGCAAATATAGCTCTTAGTAAATATAAAAGCAGTCTGAAGTACACTTCAGACTGCTTTTATATTTACCAAAATAAACCATTATATTAAAAAAAACTCACTTTGTGTTTGTAATCATGCTATGCTTTTTTTGTCATCATCTTAAGTTTTCTATAAACCTGACATTGCTATGATAGCTCAAAGTAAAGAAATTAATATAATTCTGATAAATTAGAAAAAGTGAGTACTGGAAGCCAACCAAAAAATAAATTTCTTGTTTGTGGAACTTAAGTGGAACTCATGAAAAAATATTAATATTTTGTTCTCTACTAGCGAGGTAATACATAAGAAATAATAACCGCGGCTCATTCTATGGTGCTGGTGCGTATAGCTTTTGTAATTCGCCCTTTTATCAATTATGTGCATTGAGCTGGTCGTAAATTCTAACAAAAGTAGCTCAAACTTATTCCTGCCGTCTATGAGCTGCTTCTGAATAAATCTGATTAGACATATTTTTTGCTTTTTCCATTATTAAAAGATGAGTTCGAATCAATGAATTGAAATGCGACTACGAGCAAGCCAAGTAAGCATAACTGAATGCGATCCATTGAGTTTATACCTACAGGAGTTAGAGTAAAGGGATGTTTTTACTATAGTATCGTGCGATGTAGCTTAAAGTAAAACACTGAAAGTGAACAGGTGAAAAAAGGAGAGAAAATGTGACAGGATTTACAGCTTTTTGACCTCTAAAATATATAAGTAAATAAATATTGCTGGACCAATTACTGATTCGACTGGCACGCGTAAGGACACCATCGAGCTCCTCACAGTATCAATGACCGCTATAATAAATGATTAACCAAAATAAGGTTAAATTTACAAATTACAGTTAGACCTTGCATATAATGATTTTTAATCGACGATGATTTCGTCCGCACTCACACTTTTCTGATTTTATTTATTAGCCCGTGATTCCGTGTATTCGAAGTATTCATAATAATTAACATACTATTTTACCATTATACCATAGTATAATTAAGTAACCATTAAATCTTTGAAGGTAAAAAAAGGATTATAGGGAATTTTGTGTAAATTTCTATTAATTCCTAAAGGAATATTAGATATGGAGATAGACTGTTATATGGCGGAATAAAATATGGATTATTGTTATTATTACAATATAAACGCTAATAAAAAATGAAAAGTATATAATGTACCTACTATGTACTACGTATATTGGCAAAGGACCTTGCATTATGCATATTAAAATATTTACCCTGTGACGGCGATTACGAAAATGTGGCAAAAATACGTGAGGCTGAGAACAGCTTGTGAAAACAAATGACTATCATCAGCTTTTTTATCTCATCAACCTCCGAGTTCCGCTACAGCCATTCTTTTACAGTGTGAATATTCCATTCGGTAATTTACGGTAGTACAAATGTCAATAATAAAATTGTGGACTGCGAAATTTCCTCAATATCTTTTATGTGTTTATTTTTTTATTGCAGGCTAGCTTAAATTTTATTTATAAATCCCTTCTTTTTTATTTTATTTTCATGCAGAAACCCTAATTATTTCTGACATGAAAAATATGTTTTGTGTAGTTCTATAAACTGCTTCATTTTAATAGTGAAAGTTCCATTGAGATCAGAGTTTTCATTTGGAACATTAGTTTATATCAAACAGGAATGAGCCCGCGTTTGCAAATTATATTATTTTATATAAGTGTAAATTATGTTTGTGATTTCAAAAACCTTTTTTTTTTATACTACGTCTGGTGGAAACAAGCATAAGGCCCGCCTGATGTGAAGCGGTTACCGTAGCCATATTAACGCTCGCAACATAAAATACCGCTCGCGCGACTCCATCCCCGCTGCCAACATCTCTTTCCTTTCTGTTGACCTCACTCACTTGCAGGAACACAACAACCTTCAAGGGAATTGTTATTTGGCTGCAGTATTTTGTGAAATGAAGGTACATTCCCCAGTCGGGTAACTTACAATTACGCTTAATAAACAGACTATGTCGTCAGCGTCAGTCAGTCAGCAGGGTGCACGCGTGCAGGTAAAGTTGACTTTGGTTCAAAGATGTTGATGAACCACTTACACCGCAATAACATTGTACAAACAAACAGATCTTCGTCCGCGTTTAATATTGGACGAGTAACTCTTTTAGTTGAGATTATGTTTTCTTAATTTTCCTGAATAATTGGCATCCTTTAAGTACCCCATTAAACTTCATTACCTTGTAGTGAACAAGAGATTATTTATTTTCGAACGTATTCAGGATTTTTGTTCGAGTAAAATATATTTTATTTTACGGTAATTAATATTTTTAACTTATTATTCAATAATAAGAATGTTGATACTGGTGATTGTCGCAATTAGTGGAAAAGCGACAGCTATTTTATAAACGCTCGGATCATGAAATAACACTCTCGTGCTGCCAACCCCGCTGCTAACGCAATAACATCTTCCTTCCTGGTGACATTAGACTCGCAGTAACACAACAAGCCTCGAGGGAATTGTTATTTGGCTGTGAGATGGACGTACTTCCTCAGTCAGCACCTTACAAGAAACAACTTATGCCTTTCCTGTCTTTTCGCCAGATCCAGGAAGGGACATCACGAGCAGGTAAGGGTGTTCTTGGTTCAAAGATGTTTATGAACCACTTACACCCCAAACCATCAAAAAATAGAATCATTAAAAAGAACCAAATTGATTCATTAATGGCGGAGAAATTGTGTAACACATAAAAATAAACATACAGTCGTATTGAGAATATTTCCCTTTTTGAAATACTTTTCATTACCAACATCACTTAAATATATTTCATAACATTCTATAAATAATCTTCTTTGGTGCAAATCTTTTTGGAATCAACCCTACCGTTTATGCCGTGTGACTCGAGGTCACCGGTACTCGATTCCCACGTACAGGAGAGTGTCACCGCTGTGACTATGGGTAGTAAATAACTAATAAACAAACATTAACACTCTTTTTTTGTAAATACGTACATAAAATACATGTAAAACATCCATTTATAACATATATTAGCATGGACAGGAAAAATGTTAAAAAATATTTTACAAAGCAAAATCGTATCAAAAGTCAGCTTTTGCGATAAGGATTTCATTTCGTGAGACCCTAGCTGTGAACTCCATCCACAGAGAGCCGAGTGACCACAACCTGCAAAGATTAAATTGAATCTGGCAAGAGGCCAGACATGGCGTAGCCGAAATTACTAAATATTATGCTTATTTCATAGCTGCTTATATCCATTTTCAGTTCTGACATACAGTTGGTAGGAGAATTAATTGCAGTATTACTTACACTATTAACCGATTTAAAAAAAATGTTCTTATTTCGACTGTATTTTTATGTGTGTTAATTATTAACATCTTAATCTTTTTCTCCTTGAACCGATTTTGACAATTCGTTTTCGTGGGAAACCTGGTGCTTCTCAAGTACTCCCATTTAAATTTGGTCAAGATCTGGGGACCTACCGCCGAAGCTAAAATCAATAGAATTTGGAGAGCAAGAGAATACTTTGTTTCGAAAATATATTATTATTATTATTTTATCAGCAAGATTTTAGAGATTCTGGATTTACCATATATCAAGCACTTGCTTGATATATCAAACAAAAACAAAAATCGAATAAATACTTATTCATTCGATGATGATCATTTGAGATATCATTTCGTATGATACATGTATCGTTTTGTTTGCCAGCTCCTCCTATCTTCAACGTTAAAAACTAATACGCGAAGTAGGGATAGGCGCTGTCTAACTTTGCCCCAAATGTTGTGTAGGGCAAACCTAACGAGGAACTCACTCAAGGATTCAACCGAGCACTGATTTATATACCACTAGCAACATCTGTTCCGTGACACGACTGTCTAAATGATACTTTGAAGTTGTCAAATTATCGCCTGCTTACTTTGAGAAGATTGGGGCTGTGCCCGCTAAGTTTCCCTCGCAAATTAGTATTTGTCACTGAGTTAGCGCCCATTGGTTTTCATGTTCGGCAAAGTTTAGCTAATGTTTTGTTCACTTGTAACTGAAATTTGATGCATGTTACTTTAGAACTATGGATTTAGTGTGAGTTTTGGAGGAAGGAATTCAGATGTGTATAGCTTAGACAAGGTAATCGAAATCGATGAAAAAGCTGAGTGACACACTTCACTTTTTCATTACCTTTTTATATATACCTGCTAGCTATATTACAATGTAATATTATTTCGAACGGAGTACCTTTGTCGTTGCTCATTTATTAATATCCCGTTCAGTTTCATTTGATGCCAGTTATTTTTTAGCAATTTTTACACCATATAATTTGGGATTAATTTAATGATACTAAGTACTTTTTGTTCTAACATAAACTCATATTTTATTAAAGAAATAGGCATATAAAACTTTTTTTAGTTATTGAATTTTCTATATCATTATATTATGTTTCTTTTTCATGTTTATCCCTGTCCAGTTTATCAATGATTAATTGGCTCTATTCAAACCTATTTCTTCCAATATAAATTGTCTAGTCTATTAGCTAGTCATTGCCTGAAGTTACTAAAAATACTTTGGAACGTATTTTTTTCCCCTAAATCTCCACATTTACTCGTACTTCTTTAAATCATGCATCAGAAAAATTACAGCCATCCTTTTTTACGTAGGATGTTAAAATAACATTATTTTCATTTTATTTGTTAACTGTTAACATTTGTTTTGTATTAAAAACCTATATGGTTTTAGTTGTAATACTACTTCACGTTGTGATACTCGTACCCTTTTTGGCGTTATGCCCCCGGGATATTGCAGCGTTTTTGCAGAGTGAGGCAATATCCAACAAAATCTGTTTGTGCTACACTATCACAGAGTGAAAGCACAAAATGCATTCTATTTTTGGATCAGAGTATGATGTGGCTGACAAAAGCATTGATGGATCACGAAACATATATGTCATGCGAAAAAACTCGAAGCATTACAATATTGCTGTTCATTCATAATATACATTGAGATAAAATCAATCCACTTATTTGGATTGATTTAAGGTTAGGTCACACTGCGGGCGGAGCCTGCGTGCGACATGGCGGAGACGTATCAGTATTAATGTACTGAACTATATAAGAACTATCACACAAGCGACAGGTCACGCCTCACCCATTACGACGTGACATGTCACTTTTGCTGTGTGATTGGTATAATGATACTAGTGATGGGACTCGAATCGAAAAATACAATTCGAATCGACACGAACCATGGAGATGTATCGACGATTCAAATTAATCTATTATTCGAATCAATGTGATGATACAAAATAAATAGGATATATTTTTGATAGTTAATTGATTCAGGTGGAATTTATTAATTAAAAATTAATTAATACATTTAAGGAAGAAAAAATTACAGGCAATTTGATCTACACTACTTTGAGTGCTTCCGCCAGCAGTTAGTTCATGAAAACTACTGCCGGCCGACACCAACCCAATAGCATTAGTAGATGCATACGACTGTCGTGGCTGCGTTGGTCTTCTCTGCGCCTTTCCAACATTTGAAACAGAAGAAACATGCGTCTACTGCCGCCCCGCTGCTGTGGTCATCTCTGCAATACGTATTTCGCCAATATGTAAGGCTTCAGGCATTTGTACAAGTTGATCGTTAGAACAACGACCTGAAAAAGACAAATCCATCGCCCTAACCCCCTTTATATAATGTTTGAAGTCGAGGATAGTAGAAGGGGCAATAAAAACATATTTAGGATAGGAAAATTTGTTAAGGAGCTATGATGCCATAGACAGACACACAGATACATAAAAACACAGTTTCCATAGACAGACATGTCAAATTTAGACACCTCTTTTTTGAGTCAGGGGTTAAAAAGATAACTTTCATATAAGTATAAATAAAAAGAAATAGATAATGATTAGTTGCATGAACTAATTGGTGGCGGAAGTACGCAAAGTAGTGTAGATCAAATTGCCTGTAATACTATACCTACCCTTTCCAGAATTTTGCTTTCTGTCAATATTTTTCAAAAATCACTGAATTAATTTTTCTTTCAGTGTTATTCAGGTTTTACAAGCGGCCTACGCGTTTGAAAAATGCGATGCTACAGAAAAACAATGACGTTAAACTTTTAAAAAGGGTTAAAAATGACATCAGATTTTTGCAGAGGAAATTATCGGAATGAACGCGAGATCAACATAGTCGACGCTGAGTGGTGGCAGTTATGACTACAGTTCGATATCACTACAAACGTACTTTAATTATAATGACGACGTGTTGCGTAAACAGACGGTGCTAATGAAGTAAATACTGAGATAGAGAGATATATACATAGGTTGATAATTTTGTGATATGGGGTTTACGAAGCTACGATAATTACGTTAATCGTGTAATACTTACTGAACGGACGTGTGACGAGCTATTTTAATATTTTGTATTGTTGGACTTGTCAATGTTTAATATTAGGTAGAAATATATATATGTTTAATTGTCCATTGTGACTGCTCAAGCTCCTAAACGACTTCTAGACCCATTATGAAACTTAGCGAAGATTATCTGCACATTAATTTTGAGAAACACCTATTTAGAGAAAAAAAAAATCGGTTGTCTGTAAAGTCGGTTTACTGACGATAGTTGAACGTGACAACGTCATAAGAAAATACTGGGGGAATGTTTGCATTTTTCAAAAGAAAATTTTAATGGAACGCCTCAGAGCGAGATAACGCCGCATACGTCATGTTTTTTCGTGCGTGCAGCCGACTCCATCGAATTATAAGACGTTGTCACGTCAAAAATACTAAAAATGTAGTTAGGAAGCTTCATTTGTCAAGTATACAATCCATTACTTTGATTATTAAATTATAACTTTTTAACACTTTTTACTAGGCTTGAAGTAGCACATACTCTTTTCTTTTTATATTAGAGAGAAGCAAGCGAGCATGTGGGTGGCTGAAAGTAATCACACATAGACATTACAACACCATGGGGTTGCCGATCCGTTGCCGTTATTTGGGAATATTGCAGAGGTACGGAACCTTTTATGTACGATTCCCACTCGCACTTGACCGGGTTTTTTTTTCATATTTATTAACTTTTTGTTCTTCTATTTTATTAACATTCAGTTCTAATATGTGAAGTTGAATTTCCTGTTTAAGTAAAGAATCAGAAAAAGAAATATTAAATTGTAATTTGATAAAGAATCGCGGTTCTGGGCATAATGTCGAACAGTTCTTCAATACATCCCTTACAACAACCATATCAATGCAACAATAATAAATTTATAATTAACACATATTCCTGTCTTCTTGCATTATGTATAGACTCATCCATAGAATAAAGTCCGATCTGTAGAGTTGATACTACACTTCGTGCGTTTTGTAGGGAGTTAATGTCAGATTGAACGTTATTCGATTCTGTATATTCGAAAATAATTAAGATAAGACAATTTTAAAAACGTTCGTCTATAGATATTCATATTCTTTTTTTTTTGCTTTTGATCCTTGATCATATCGGACTCTGTTCTACGGATAAGTCGATATATACTCAGACGTAAACGCCATTGTCAATAAATAATATGAATAAACTAGCTGACCCGGCAAACGTTGTTTTGCCATAAAAAATAGATAAGAACCTATTTCTCAGACCTACAGAATATACATATAAAATTTCATCAAAATCGGTCAAGCCGCTTCGGAGGAGTATGGTAACTAACACTGTGACACAAGAATTTTATATATAAGATAATTCTGGACATATTACATAGCGTCATCTAGTCCCAACATCATTTTGATAAAAACAAAATTGGTTGTCTGTAAAGTCGGTTTAAGGACGATAATTTTACGTGATAACGTCACAAGAAAACATCGGCCGAAGCAGTGGAAGAGAGATATATATGTCACAAGCCGAATGCTTAGACCGATCGTGCCTCTCTATCGCATGTTCCGCGCTCTCGATTGCACGCTCGGCTCGGCATGAAACGTGACAATGAGTCATGCTTTTTCGTGCGTGCAGCCGGCGTTCATCGATTTATAACACGTCATAAAAAAATGAGATTTTTTTCCGGGATAAAAACTACCCCGTGGCAATCCTCATACCTTAAACTATCCTCGCAATAAAGTCATGATCATCTATTGGTTCTTTTATAACGCGACGGAAGGACAAACAAACAAATAAACACACTTTTACATTTGTTATATTTAATATGGACTACTACACAATAAGATCGCTTTACATAAAATTTTGTCTTTCAGGCATGAGTCTAATCCCACGTTATTAGTACTGTGTTATTGGTATACTTATAAGTTATTATATTCTGTACTCTACTGCTTATTACGTCTTTGATATCAAGCTGGCTTCTCATTTGGAAATAAATTTCTCATACGCTTTGTGTTCTAGATACTTGAAGAAGAGCTAACCCGAAATATGAGTGAGATTACGACGCAATGATGGCACTTTATGGAAATACTTAAATTTGTTAATATAAAATTAGCACAATAGAAAATTTAAGTTAAATTAATTCAAAGACCGTTGGTGTTGTGGGTGCTTTCCATCAGGCGGGCCGTATATAATTGTTTTCGACGTCAAACCTTATTCATCCCACTGTTGGGATACGGGTCTACCCTCAATCGAAGGGGTTGAAGACATACTTCACCACGCCGCGCGCCGCTCCACTGCGGGTTGGCGGAGGCCAGTGTTTTCAAGCCGCCCAAAGGCCACTGATTTGGCTTAACGACTGTCATCTAATGACTAGAGCCGTGACCGATGGCTTAACGTGCCCTCTGAAACACGGAGGAGTTCAAGATAAATAAACCATATGGACAGGCTACGGTCTACGTAGCTTAACTTGCCTGTCCGGTTAGACTGACACGTGCAACGATGCCATCGAACTCCTTGATAATATTTAAAATAATTCTTGTGTAGTATAAAAAAGCCAGAGAAAAGTTTAATATTCAAAATCAGAAAAACTTGCTACCATGATTTATATACACTCGTAAATAAAGCGAAGGAAACTTTTTTCTATGTCAAACTATACCTCTAGAATTATTTTTATCATCCGCGAAATATTCTTTGAAAATGATTGCTGGTCGGTTTGACTGTCCCATCCAGGCGCACTGGGTAGCAGTCGTCACTGGCAGAGTCATGTGAATTACAATACAAACATATTTTGGATTGTGATTCACTTGAATGTTGTCTAATACTTTCTTCACTCAACAGACATGTTACTAACCCCTCTATGGATGTCTTACGTTCGAAATATTTATTTCAATGAATAAATAAAATAAATAAATAACCATTTATTTTTTTATTGTAGTATTTTATAAGACAGTAGGTAAGCGTCAATGATGTTATATTTCGATTCATATGTCACACCCGTACTAAACTGCATCAGAAAACGGTTCCTGCTGTTGCATAACAAACTACCTATAAATAGTTACACAGACTATCGCCAACCTTATCATATGAGCGATTTATTAAGCTTGATATCTCTTTTTCTCATTAAGCGCAAATTCTCCTTGAATAAACATGTTTTTTTTATTAAAGTGTACATTCGTGTGATATGTGATCTCTTTGGCTTTAATTACTTTATCAACATCATTATGCATTTACGAAATATAGAAGACTGCATGTTTACCTATTTCAATCAACTGTCACAAACGTCAGATTCGTCGACTTGCTTGTGCGAACTAAATTGCTAGGTGAGACACTTGTCTTACTTTTCGGGTTTTCGTATTTGACGCTTAGAGGCATATACATATACAGAAACGTAACATCATTGGTAAGCGTTAAAAGTGAGTATCACACCAGCCCCCCTAGCCAAGTGTAATTCGTAGCGTAACGAACGTTAGATAGATCACATGACATTTGTCAATTCTCATACTAAAATGTTCGATTTTGACAAATGTCACGTGATCTATCTAACGTTCGTTACGCTACGAATTACACTTGGTTAGGAGGGCAGGAACGTTTATCGTTTCGATATCGTTTAGTTACGTTTTACGGGGACATTAGTGCATGGGCCGCGCTAATATCACTCGCTCTCTGGTGGAGGAGAGCCGCGAATAACTTCTGTTGGGGATCAAGAGCACATCGAATAGAGTGTCCGATTAGGGGCGACAGGACCTGGTTCCATTCAACCCCACTGAGGCAAAAGTATTCACATTCACTGCTAGGAAACTTTCTTTTTACTGTGGCTCCTCAATTCCAGAACACACCCGTTACCATCGCCAAAAGTATTGAGATTCTTAGATTTGAAATCTGCAGCGATGTCCAGTTGTGTTGTGACCTGGAGAGGGCGTGAAGATGTTACAGGGTCGGCAACATGCGTGTGAGACCCCTTGTGTTACAGGCGTTCATATGCTACGGCAATTGCTTGTTTACCACTTTAGTGGTATAAAAAACAACAATGTTCACTATCCATTATGTCATTATATCAAACAACGGAAGAGGTGATTCCGAATTCTTTCATTTGCATTCTTTCTATTTATTTCGGTAAAGTAAAAAATTCGGACGGACGAAACTCATTGGAAATTCAAGTAATAATGTGGAAAGGCATCCCGGGTGCACTGCATAGTTATTGGGAAGAGGTACAAGGCTGGGAGGATATTCGGTAGAATAGTGCCGGGTGCAGGAATGTTTATGGTATGTGCTCCGGTGATATAAAACCACCCCGGCTCGGGCATAGCGTGTCGAAATGCTCTAACCATACCTACATACTTGTATGTACGCATTTTGTTTCTGCACTATGACCATTGTATCTTTGTTTTTGAATAGCAGTTTGAACTTAGAGGTTTTTCTAATAGTAGAGTAGAGTTAGAGTTAATAGTATATATCCTTTCTTATGGATTTCATCAACCCTGTATTAAACTAATCTGTCTCGTTAAAGTTTTTAGTTTTAGGCAACTTGTGCATTGTCTAATAATTATAGCAAGTGCAAGTGGTGCTAGCCTATAAGTAATTGTTACACTTATCGTAAAAAAATAATATGTAAAAGCTTATGTAATAGTGTAAACAATAATTGTTGGCAAGCCAAATTAATAAATAAACCCTGGTTCATCGGTTTTAAATATTAGCCCAGATAGATAGAGAAAGCAGCATCTTGTCCTAGGTGAGCAATTTCCGTTTGACATTAAAACAAGCATCAAAACGCAAATAAGCAGCGTGGTGGAGCACGCTCTAAAACCCTTAGAGTAATCGTAGACCATAATGTACCTATGTATGGTATATCCACAATGGAATATATATGGCTTGATGCTGCTTGCGACTTATCGAAACACGATAATATAAGAATCACAATTACAAACCACGAACCAATATATTTTCATTTTATTTTGTGGTCTACGGTAAAGGCCAGTACATTGTGATATTTAGTTCGCAAGTTAGCGAACCGCACATTAGGCGATAGTGACCGCGGGTGGTAATTTATAGCATCCGTTTGGCCAAGACTACGCTCTATGTGATATAGAAATGCAGTACTTAATCAGTAGCTATGTGTATAACGGTAACTATCTATTAATTTGGTTAGATAGATATTATTTTTCCTTATTTATATGCGTTCTATCTGCTTCCATTGTGGCAAGTAGGTTAGCAAGGTACTTAGCTGGTATTCACTCAATCCCGCCCCATTTACTGTCGCGGCTAGATGTTAGCGTTAATCCAAAACAAATACTCCAAAGTTCTAGATAAAATGCCTTCCTGTGTGTTCTCTTTCATTTCCTATCTTTGCGAAACACAAGTATATACGTATAGCTATTGGATAAGCGCTTTGTAGCCAATTTTTACTGCCATGATGTTATTTTTAGCAATAAACTTGAAAAACTATTTTTTTACTGTCGACAGTTAGTCAAAAACCTAAACTAAATTTTAGCTAAAAACCTAAAATATTTTAAGTGAAGATATAGAAAGATAAGCGAAGTTGGTAGAGTTCATATACAATGCGAATGAAAAAGGAGACGACACGCTCCCTGAGACACACCAGCAGACGTGTAACATCACAAAGAAAAGCTATCCTCAATGCGAATACGCCGCCTATGCCCATAGAAGTAAATTCAAACTACTCAGTTATGATTGGAGATATGATAAGACAGATAACATAGCATGCCTGTGAACTATATTGAAATCTACAATATTAATGGCATTACTGAAGTCTAGGAGTGTTAAGACGGTAAGATGTGATTTTCCCGTGCCGAGACGGATATTATCCATAATTTTGTTAGTGCGGTAGTCATACTGTGATCAGATCGGAAACCAGATTGAAAAGATTCAGGATATTATTTTTAGAGAGAAAAATATTAAGTTATAGCTGAATAAGTCGTTCAGTATTTTTAAATAGGGAGAGAAATATGGACAAGAATTTGTTCTCTTAGGCATAATACAAATAGAGAAGTAAGACAACTCAAGCCCCGAGCGGATGATAGTAGCCTAAACACGTAGGGCTATCGCTTAATAGTTTATTTACCCGTCAAAAATACTTAGTCAATCTCTATATACAAGTAAGGCACAAAATACAAAATTAGGTAGAACGAAGGGTTCCGTAACTAAAACAAACAATCATGTTTGTTGTATGGGAGCCCCCCTTAAATATTTATTTTATTCTGTTTTTACTATTTGTTCTTATAGCGCTAACAGAAATACATCATTTGTGAAAATTTTAACTGTCTAGCTATCACGGTTCATGAAATACCTACAGCCCCTGGTGACAGACGGACACCGGAGTCTTAGTAATAGGTTCCTTTTTATCCTTTGGGTGTGGAAAAAAAGAAGAAAGACAATTCTGGATTTGATAAATTGTTATTGAGACATCCATGAACACTGCAATGTTTTTATGGCTAGTCGACTTTGTAGCTATCTTTAATGTATATGTAGTTATATACGACGTAGGTAGGTACTAGTTATGTAACGAATATTCGTATTCGCATTCGCGAATATTCGCATATTTCTCGACATTCGCATTCGCAATCGCAATTTTATGCGAATGTTTTGTGAATATGAACGTCCTAAAAATAATTAAGATTTTCAATTACAAAAAGATAAATAAAATAATAATAAATATTGTCAGACAAATTACACACAGCGCCATCTAGCCCCAAAGTAAGCGAAGGTTGTGTTATGGGTACTAGACAACTGATAAACATATGTAAATACATTTTTTTTGTAAATACATACTTCTGATATATATAGAAAACACCCAGGTTAAGACAAACAGACATGTTCATGCACACAAATGTTTGTCCTATGTGGGAATCGAACCCACGAGCGTTGGTGTCGAAGCAGCGTCATTGACCACTACGCCACCGAGCTCGTCAAATAAGTATTATCTTCTTATATATTTATTTCAAAACCTTATCTTCTGTTAGGATTTTTTGTTAACTAAACAATAAACATCACTCGTAAATCAAACAGCAATCGGCCTTCTTCGGATCGGCTCGACAATGCTCGGAAGTAGATGCAAATAATTACAAATGTGTGCGTGTAACTCGCGCGCCAACTTAGCTGTCAAAACAAAGCCATAGACAAATGGCGCTAAATACAAAAGTCAATATTCGTATTCGCATTCGCATCCGCGAATATCAACGGCAGATATTCGCATTCGCTTTAGCGAATGTCTAGAAATTGACATTCGTTACATCACTAGTAGGTACCTATATGCTCAATTTATTAACGAACGTTAGCGCAGGCGCGAATATTGCGTGGAAGCGGGCTGTTTTACGAACGGCGCAGCCCCGACTGGCGTTCCGTTTAAACTCATATAAATGTTGTCAGTGTGTGCGTGCGACGGCCATACGTACGGGCGCGCTCACATACAAACCGCGCTCGGTGCGTTTGTATGAAGTTATCCTACTTATTTATTTGTACTATGTCTTAGGTAACAAGGACAAAAAACATGCTTTCAAATTGAGAAGATGGCTATATTATAAGAAAATACTAACGTTTATTTCATTAAAATAAATATCAGAAATTATTTCTGATAATATTACTCTTCAGGGCCGATTTTTCAATCCTCCGATAAACAGACAGATAGTGTTTATTTGACAGATAACAAAATATTGCATTTATCAATCGTCAGATAGGCTCTATTTGGCGAATAACGCCCTTATCTGGGGAATAAATCTACTTGTCTCTTTGATGGCCAGATAAGAAACGAAAATCTAAAGATAGGCTCCAAAATCCTTGATCCAGGCCCGTAAAAAATAATTCTTAAATTTATTCGTTCGGTAAGGTAACCCAATCATTAGATAGGTATTTATACGCCAAGTCAACCTTCCTTTCATTGACGTTTATTTTGAGGTTATTTCTTGTTTCTCCAAACTATTGATATTTTCGATACTATTGACGACCTGGCAATTGAAGAAGAGGTTATATATTATGAATAATTAAATCAAGAACAACTGAACTTCAACATTGTTAAAATTAGCAGCACGTTCTCTATTTTTTGATTCCATTGTCAGTTGCGATAAAAAGTTGCTGGCAAAAACCGAAACCCACCAAGTAAAAATCACCACAGAAAATACCACGACCACGAACGAATGAGCAAAAGCGTATAATAGTTTGATTGATGCATAGAAATTAGAGGTTATGATTAAACGTCAAATATACAAATGTCAATCTTTTTTTGTCTTCTTCTAACACACGTAACAACGTATGCGTACTTCTCGCTCGTACTGAATCAGAGTGAAGTTTGCAACTAAAAACCTTGGATAGTTATCAGCTCGTTATCTGACCATTGAAAATTCTACCAATTTTATCCGTCCGTTAAACAGTCGGATATTTTAATTCGCTAGTTAGTAATTTGTTAAGTTATTCGATGATTGAAAAATCGGCCCTTAACTAATTTAATTAAACATATAAATAGGACTTCAACTGACTAGCTTAAAATAGTGACGTCATCATTTAGCACATTTTTCAGACAAAATTTCTGTTTTGACTGCTGATAAATAATAACAAATTTGAGTAATTATTGTAGGAATAGAACCTGAGACTCGATTGATACCACTTTTTAAACTAAGCCGAATGCCAAGCGGCTGAAGTAGTAATCGTAGCTATACTATGTAGTTATCAGCAATTGATCTAGAATCTCGAAATCGCAACTCTCTTATTTTTTTGCTTTTATGAGAACCTTCTCCTGTATAACAAGTACAACATAAAAAGAAATAGCGAAATCGGTTCAGCCTTCACGCATGATATCGTGCCCAAAGCAAATAGAGATTCATTTCTAATAAATAAATATAACTGAACAATTTACACAGCGCCATCTAGTCCCAAAGTAAGCGCAAAGCTTGTGTTATGAGTACAATACAACTGATATATGTACTTAACTACATTTTTTTTGTAAATACATACTTATAATACATAGAAGACACCCAGACCAAGATAAACAGACCATAATAAAAATACTTTGAATGAGTCAACCCTATAGATATCCTTAACCTCAAAAAAAAATCGGTTGCCTGTAAAGTCGGTATACGGGCGAAAGTTTTACGTGACAACGACTTTGAGTGGTAAAATGTTTTCGAGTGGAAGGGACGCATGCCTTTCACTTTTTATGTCTGTCTCTCTCGCTCTTAGGCGGGCTAACCATGCCCGAGTGAAAGGGACGCGTGCCTCTCACTCGCTCTCATTGTAAGCGCATAACGTGAGCGCGTTTCTTGAAGTGTCACCCGGCTAACCAATTTATAAGACGTTGTCACGTCAAAAGGCGTAACTATTTAATAAAATAGTTACGCTTTTTTGCTTTTGTAAACATAATAATGTTTATCAATCTCAGCATCATAATTTATTCTACTGACTCTTATTGAATGATGTCTAATGAATATAAAGGAAAAATCAAATTAAATCTACCATTCAATCGAAGTGAGGTATATAAATAATCCTTTTCTTCAGTATATTTTGTATACCACAGAGAATGTAGTACCTCACAGAATACCGCAGCTAAATAACAATTCCCTTGAGGGTTGTCGTGTTCCTGCGAGTGAGTTAGGTCACAAGAAAGAAAGGAGTTGCTGCGTTGGCAGCGGGGGTGGTAGCGCGCGAGCGATGTTTCATGTTGCTAGCGTTAATATGGTCGTAACTGATTCACATCAGGTGGGCCGTATGCTTGTCTGCCACCCGACGTAGTATAAAAAAAAATACGTGTGGCACTCGGGGACTGCCGCGTTAAAGCTATTGCATAGCATTTTTTATCAACTTATAATTATTTATTTATGCAGTATTTTTACTAAGACATTTACACCTTCTCAATAGTCATACAAAACCCAAACTGATATAGAATTGACAATAACATACTTATATTTGAAATAAAATGTTAATCCGAAACTCTTACGGTAGCACTTAAGCTCTCGTGAAAAGTAAGGTTAAACGCCCGAAAAACTATATGTCAAGTTCAAATTATCGTGTCGGGCTCGTATGATTATAGTAAGTCACCCGTAGCAGTAAACGTCAAACTCCGATTTCGTTCCGTTGACGGGCCCGTAGTAATTGTCGTGGTAGGAAACAGCCCGAAAATATGGAGTTCGTTCGGGTTTCGTGTGTTCTTAATAGGCCTCCAACTCATCTCGATCCGTGCGAGCTTCGTATAGTCGTACCATATACATACACGTTAAACGAACGCTCGGCCGAGCTACATGGTAGGCGGAGTGGGGGTGTTAGGTTTTATATTCGTTTCGGAATTTCTTGATTCAGTCGCCGCGCTCAAAGCCCGCGATAAAAGCTATTTTATTAAATCAAAATTTTATGCCATCGTATGTATTTTTTTTTATTAATTAAAATTTTATCCCAAAATCAGCAATAATGTCAAAAATAACGATGTCAAAATCGAATGTCAAAAATAATAATAGCGAAAAAGTTCAAAAAAAGTTTATTAAAAACGGACTTAAAATTAAAACTCACTTTGTACGACTATAGTAGTGCTTTATATTATTTAAAAGACCATTCTGTGGGGTGGAGGGTTGACAACCTGAGATACAGGAATTATCCTAGTTCAGGTGTCAACCCACCATAATATCATATTGTATCACAACACAATCCATGTACATTTATATTAAGTAATCCTGATTTATGGTGAGAAATAAACGATTATTATTATTATCTCATTTATTTAATTTTAATCTTGATAAATACATTTTTTAATATATAATATAAAAAAAATACATTAAAAAACATATAAAACAGAATCCCCCCGATAGCGGAAACAAAATCCAAACTATCGATGGTTAAGGTCACAAAGACAGAAACCTCCTCACAATACGTGCCGTGCAAAGGAGGACAGCTTTCTGTATTTGGCCCTTGATCCAGCTTCCCAACGCGAGCTTCTTGAGATATAGGTCGAAGCTCCTGGCGATTAATCCATTGGCCGTCACAACTATCGGAACAATCATTGTTGAATCGACGTCCCACATGGCGGTAATCTCATGAGCTAAATCAAGATACTTAGATAATTTATCTTTTTCAGCTTTCACAAGATTAACGTCATGTGGGATAGCGACATCAACAATGACTGCTTGGCGCGTTAATCGATCTATTATCACGATGTCAGGTTTATTGGCTACAATAGTCCTGTCAGTGATAATAGATCGATCCCAGTATAATGTGGCATGGTCATTTTCGAGAACTGCTTCCGGCATATACCTGTAGTACGGTACCTCGGTGATCACAAGACCATATCTCAAAGCAAGCTGCTGATGGATAATCCTGGCTACTTGATTATGTCTGTGCAAGTACTCGCCGTTAGCAAGATGAGAACAACCGGAAATTACATGTCTGAGGGATTCCCCAGGTAGATGACACGCCCGACATATATCAAGCGTGCCATCTTTCATGATATATTTCCGGTAGTTATTCGTCTTGATAACTTCGTCCATAATTCCACAGACAAAACCATCGGTTTCCCCAAAGAGGTCCCCGAAACGTAGCCAAGTTACGGAGCTAACAGGATCTACATCAGGTCCATGTAGAGCCTGGTAGAACCGTCCATGCAGTTCTTTGC
Source organism: Hypsopygia costalis (assembly GCA_937001555.2). Classification (NCBI taxonomy): domain Eukaryota; kingdom Metazoa; phylum Arthropoda; class Insecta; order Lepidoptera; family Pyralidae; genus Hypsopygia; species Hypsopygia costalis. The sequence goes on from OW443326.2 coordinate 20,828,309, forward strand.
CTTGCCATATGGTTCTGCGATCATCAATACTTAATACTACAGGTTTACGCCAGTTCTCGTTAGCTAAAGACAAAGGGGTTAATCCACGATCGATACCAACCACATCTCTATGCATCTCCACGTCAGTTTGTAGGAAATATTCCCTGAGGTTGCATATCTCTCGATTATGTAGGGTTTTAGCATTTAAAAAGCCTCGACCGCCACATTTTCGAGGGATATACAACCTCATTACTGATGATCGTGGATGATGCAAACGGTAAGTGGTTAATATCGTTCGGACTTTCCGGTCAACAGCGTCAAGCTCAGTTTGAGTCCACTTGAGTATGCCAAAGGAATATATCAAGACCGGCATGACCCAACCATTGTAAGCACGCACTTTATTGCGCTCTGATAAAAGACTATTAAGTACTTTTTTTAGGCGGCCAAAGAAACGTTCTTTCAGTGATTGCTTCATGTCTGTCTCAGTAATTCCCAAATTTTCAGACATACCCAAGTACCTGTAAGTCTCAGTTTCCGAAAGGGATTTCAAGTGTATAGTATCTGAGAGTTCGAGTCTCTCAGATACTAATATCTTCCCCTTCTTTACATGTATGACCGCACATTTGTCTATACCGAATTCCATTTTAATAGATCTACTAAAGTTTTCAGTTACCTTTAGTAAAGCCATTAATTGGACTTTGCTACATGCAAAGAGTTTCAAGTCATCCATGTATAGAAGATGAGATATAGCCTGACCTCCCCTTCGCAATCTGTAGCCTAGCTTTGAATCCTCTAATAATGTGCTTAAAGGATTCAAAGCTAAACAAAACCACAAGGGACTCAAACTGTCACCTTGGAATATACCCCTTTTAATCTTAATTGGTTCGTCGTCCCCACTGATAGACCGGGATCCTGGATAGAGAAGGACTGTTCTCCATTGCCCCATACATGACTTTAGGAAAGTGCATAGAGTTGTATCTATTTTATACAACTCTAAGACCTTTATAAGCCATGTATGAGGCACCGAATCATAGGCCTTCTTGTAATCTATCCAGCATGCCGATAGATCTTTGTGGTTTCGACGTACCTGCTGATTAATGGCCATGTCAATAAGGAGCAACTCCTTGGTACCACGAGACCCATTCTTACATCCATTCTGAGTAGCACACATAACATTATTTGTATCAATATGATGCGAAATTTTGCTTCTCAGAATGGATGTAAGTAGCTTATAGATGGTTGGTAAGCAGGTAATCGGTCTGTAGTTTTTGGGGTCCGTGGTACTTCCGGATTTATAAAGAAGGTGAGTGACACCAGTGGTCATAAAATTGGGGAGAGAATCGGTATCTAACGCATGTTGGAATTGATATGCCAAACAAGCATGTGAACTTGGTAGCCATTTTAGCCAATAGTTTTGCAATTTGTCCGGTCCTGGCGATTTCCAGTTAGCCAAGGACCGAACAGCATTGACTACATCCTCTTTAGTGATGGCTACAGTTGTCATAGGTCTTATCGGTTCACATGCTTGTTCAATCATCTCAATCCATACATCGTTAGTGTGACTGACAGGCACCGACCAGATGTTTCGCCAGAATAAATTCACAGCTTCTACATCTGGCAGATGCATATCAGTCACACTTTGTCCGGGTCGCTCCCAAATTCTATACACCTTCTTCTGGTTGTTTTGAAACATGCGATTTTGCATATATCGATCCACACGTTTCCGATATCTACGTATGCGGTTTGCCCATGCATAGACTTTTTGTTTAAATAAGTCTATACGTTCTGTGACCCGTGACAAATATTCCTGTGGTACAATATTAGTACTAATAAATGCTCGGGTCACAAAACGCATAACCCTAGGGCTGGTGTTACCCGCCCTGAAACTAATAAGTTTACCAATGAGAACCCTGGCATCAGCTATACGCTTCTCAATTCTATATTGCCATGCATGTTTTTCGTGAGCAGGTCGTGTGGTTCTGTCACAATTTGGAACTTTAACATGAGTCACACGACATGCAGTAACCGCTGCACAATATAAAATTGAGTGCGTATCTACCAAGTTTTCACTGCTATCAAAATAGTTTGATAACAGTGAGTCCAAGGCTCCCATTAGTTGCCTATTTTGTCTATTCATTATTATTATTATTTCTCATTTTACTCTATTTTATTACATTTTTAAATATAAATATAAAAAAAAATACATTTAAAAATATAAAAAAACAGGGGCACCCGCCGGTAGTGGAGCGAAGACCCAAACTACCGGTGGTCAGGGCTCCAGAGTGAGGAATCTCCTCACAATGCGGGCCGTGTCCAGAAGAACCGCCTTCTGCATCTGGTTCTTGACCCAACTGCCTAGCGTGAGCCTCTCGAGGTGATGGTCGAGGCTCTTAGCTATAAGTCCGTTTACTGACACGACTATCGGAACAATAATCGTTGAGTCCACATGCCACATGTTGGTAACCTCGTGGGCCAAGTCCAAGTACTTAGAAAGTTTCTCTTTCTCGGCCTTAACGAGGTTCTCATCATGTGGAATGGTGACGTCAACGAGAATTGCACGGTTCGTCACCCGGTCTAATACCACAATATCAGGTCTATTTGCGAGAATAGTCCTGTCAGTGATAATAGACCGGTCCCAGTAGAGCGTGACACTACCGTTCTCGAGAACTGGCGCAGGTGCATACCTGTAGTATGGTACTTCAGAGCTCACAAGGCGATATTTAAGAGCAAGTTGCTGGTGTATAATCCTAGCTACTTGATTGTGTCTATGCAAGTACTCGCCGTTAGCAAGATGAGAACAACCGGAAACAATATGCCTGAGTGACTCACCGGGACGGTGGCATGCTCGACAGATGTCGACCGTACCGTCCTTCAGGATATATTTCCGGTAGTTATTCGTCTTGATAACTTCGTCCATAATTGCATAGACAAAACCTTCGGTTTCCCCAAAGAGGTCACCGAAACGTAGCCAGGCCACCGACGCGAGCAAGTCTACATCAGGCCCATTAAGAGCCCGGTAGAATCGCCCATGTAGCTCCTTGCTCTTCCATATATCCTTGCGGCCCTGAGTGGTAAGCACAGCTGGTTTACGCCAATTCTCGTTTGCCAAGGATAGTGGTGTAAGGCCCTAATCAACTGCTACAACGTCGCGATGCATCCCACTTTCACAGTTTAGGAAATATTCCCTGAGATTGCACACCTCACGGTTGTGTAGGTTTTTGGCATTTAAAAAGCCACGACCCCCACACTTCCGTGGGATGTACAATCTCATCACTGACGATCGTGGGTGATGCATGCGATGCGTTGTAAGCAGTTTTCGGACCTTTACATCCAGGGCGTCTAATTCAGTCTGAGTCCACCTTAGTATGCCGAAGGTGTATATCAGCAGGGGCATAACCCAACCGTTGAAGGCCCGAACCTTATTACCACCTGACAACAGACTTTTTAAGACTTTTGTCAGGCGACCAAAGAATCGGTCCATCACCGATTGTTTTATGTCCCCGCCGGCTATACCTAGAGACTCCGACATACCAAGATATTTGTAGGTTTCGACTTCAGAGAGAGATCTGAGGAACATTGTCTCTGAGAGTTGTAAACTCTCCGAATTTGCAACTCTACCCCGCTGCACATGTATGACCGCACATTTGTCAACACCAAACTCCATACCAATGGCGTTACTGAAAGTTTCGGTTACTTTCAGCAACTCCACAAGGTCTGGTTTGTTTGGTGCAAACAACTTGAGATCATCCATATACAGCAGATGAGAAATGATCTCACCCTCTCTATGAAGTCGAATGCCCAACTTTGAATCCCTTAACAGAGTGCTAAGTGGGTTCAGAGCCAGGCAGAACCATAACGGGCTCAGGCTGTCACCCTGGAAGATACCACGTTGAATCCTTATAGGATCCACCAATTCAGGAGAAACTCCGCAACCCGGTTGACAAAGGACTGTGGTCCACTGCCCCATGCATGAACTGAGAAAGGAGCATAGAGTTGAATCTATTTTATACAACTCCAGTACCCTTCTCAGCCATGAATGAGGCACCGAATCATAGGCCTTTTTGTAGTCAATCCAGGCGGCAGAGAGATTCTTCCTGTTTCGGCGGACCTGTTGGCAAACGGCTATGTCAATGAGAAGAAGCTCTTTAGTACCACGGGACCCAGCCCTACACCCATTCTGAGCAATGTCCAAAATATTATTACACATAATGTGTTTAGTAATTTTAGATGTCAGAATGGATGTAAGGAGCTTGTACAAGGTTGGCAAGCACGTGATGGGTCTATAGTTCTTAGCTTCCGTGGTACTACCATTCTTAAAGAGCAGGAAAGTAATACCAGTAGTCATAAAACTTGGCAGAGATCTAATTTCAAGGGCTTCTTGAAACTGAGTTGCCAAGCGGGCATGCGAGCGACGGAACCACTTAAGCCAAAAGTTGTGCAATCCGTCCGGACCTGGAGCTTTCCAGTTATGTGCCGTTCGGATTGCACAGCTAACGTCTTGGGGGCTAATGATAATAGCCTCCATGTTTCCGATCGACTCACATGCACGCTCGACAACGTCAATCCATGCTCCCTCGGTGTGGTTGATAGGCACCGACCAAATGCTTTGCCAAAACTGCGACACAGCTCCAGCGGTCGGAAGTTGCCTATCAACCACACGGCTAGTAGATCTCTCCCAAGTTCGGTATACTTTCCTTTGATCGCATTGGAAAAGCCGATTTTGATGGTACCTATCCACACGCTGCCTGTAACGACGAATACGGTTTGCCCATGCATACACTTTCTGCTTCAGAAAGTCTATGCGCTCTGTGACCCAGTGCATATAATCCTGGGGCCTAATATTGGTCCCAGCAAATGCCTGGTGCACAAAGCGCATAACTCTCGGGCGGTTATTACCCGATCTGAAGCAGATTAGTTTCCCTATGAGGGCTCTAGCCGCGCTGATACGCCGCTCGATTCTCATTTGCCATGCAGGAACATCGACAGCTGGTCGCGAGGCTCGGTCACAATCCGGAAATTTGACTCGAGCCAAGCGATAAGCCGCGACAGCTGCACAGTAGAGTATCGAGTGGGTATCAGCAAGGTCACGGCTAGATTCCAGGTAGGAATCTAGTAAGCGGTCTAGAGCCCCCATAAGCGCCATATTTTGTCTATGCACGGGCAAACGTGGTAGACGAGGTCTTTCAGCAATTGGTGTGGATCTGTACGCATAAAGCGCCTCATCCAATGCTCTTCTCAGTTGCTCATCATCCTGGGTTGGATGTACGCTCATGTTCACATATTCATCTGGCACTGGTCCATCTTCCGCATGCGTTGTTGCCGAATGTATGTTATTCGACATCATCGTAGGCGGAGTTTGGCTTACCTCGGTGACTATGTGTACACGTTGCGTGTCCCGACGAAGTCGCTCAAGTGTAGACTCCTCCAGCAAACGGCAACGCTGGATAGCCCTCACTTGATCCGACAAACGCTGAACAGAAACGGTGACAGTCGGTTCAAGCACCTGAAACAGTGGAAGCATACGAACACGATACGCACTGATTATTATTATTATTATTATTATTATAAAGTTACAAAAAGGTTAATGGCCACATCGAGGCGCGAACGTAGAAACGATAGTTCAAATTGGTCACACATTTACAACTGCGCCATTGACTCGATAATACTCACTGGCGAAATACGAGTATGTATTGTATAAGGAAATGTTCTTAAGCCAGGTCGAATCCAAAGGTCATATTGATTCGGTCGCCGCGCTCAAAGCCCGCGATAAACGCTATGCAATAGCTTAAAATCTTGTTTTCGTAACCTATTTAAAGAAATAAGAAGTAAGTAGTGAACGTACCTATTGAAAAGGTAAAATGAACAGTAAAACTCGACTTTCCGAGGCTGCAACCTATTTGCGGTAAGCGTAACATGTTAAGGCAACTAATTAACTAAAACTGTCAGCCGTTGTTTACTATTGGTTTCATTAACCATTTTAAGGATCGTTTCAGTTTTAATTTCTTTAAATAGTATCGCGTTGGATTTTTGAAATGGCTATGTTTAATTAAACCTCTACCTACAACGATAAGTTACGTTTTGCGTTATGTACTTATTGTGTTTCTATTGTTTCGTGTATTATTTTTTAGATGTGAGAGGGAGGCAAGCGAGCATGTAGGTCACCTGATGGAAAGTAATCACCACCGCTTATAGAAATCAGCAACACCATGGGATCGCCGGTCCGTTGTCATCCATTTAAGGGAAAAATTTAATTATATTGTATTGACTTAAATACATAAATAAATAAATATTCCAGTACAAATTACATACCGCCATCTAGTCTCAATCTATACAAAGCTAAGGGTACTAAAGACCTGATAAGCGAACGCATTTTTTTATAAGTTAAATCATAGAAAACAACATATTTATGAACACAAATGTGTTTTGTGCAGGGGTCTAACACGTACGCGTGTGACGCCCTTGTGCTTGTTTACCTTTTTAGTGGTATACAAAAAAACTATCTTACTATACTGCCGACATGACGCTGTGTACCTTGTCCATGAAATCTAATGTGTAATTGTGTGTCAAAAAGTTGTCCTTGCATATATTTAACAAAACAGTAGGTAATATTTCTAAAATGATCACATGTATGGTTATGCAAAATGTATGTATATATATTTCATTGAGTGCCTGATACATTTCAACAATCTTTTCTATTTGATTACACGTGTATCATGAGGAAAATGACTGTGCCGACGAGGAAATGAATAGAATAATATAATATATAATAATATACATACCTACGTAGCAAAATTCCATTTAGTAAATAGTACAAGGTTTACGGCTTTTACTCTCAGCTTCGCCCGCGTGGTCATTATAAAACCTTTTTTACCATAGGAATGAATATTACCGGGATAATAAGTAGCATATGTCACTCTCCAGATCTTACATTATCTCCTTAAAAATATTACCATTGGTTTCTATTGACGATTTTTTCGATTAACACCCTTTCAAATTTATAATATGCATTTAGTAATTTTAAATACAAAGTTTAATTAAAAAGCTATGAAATGAATGAAAATCAAAAAGTATTTTTCGAGGTATTCTATTGAATACCTCGAAAAATACTTTTTGATTTTCATTTTTAGTGGTATACAAAAAAACTATCTTACTATACTGCCGACATGACGCTGTGTACCTTGTCCATGAAATCTAATGTGTAATTGTGTGTCAAAAAGTTGTCCTTGCATATATTTAACAAAACAGTAGGTAATATTTCTAAAATGATCACATGTATGGTTATGCAAAATGTATGTATATATATTTTATTGAGTGCCTGATACATTTCAACAATCTTTTCTATTTGATTACACGTGTATCATGAGGAAAATGACTGTGCCGACGAGGAAATGAATAGAATAATATAATATATAATAATATACATACCTACGTAGCAAAATTCCATTTAGTAAATAGTACAAGGTTTACGGCTGTTACTCTCAGCTTCGCCCGCGTGGTCATTATAAAACCTTTTTTACCATAGGAATGAATATTACCGGGATAATAAGTAGCATATGTCACTCTCCAGATCTTACATTATCTCCTTAAAAATATTACCATTGGTTTCTATTGACGTAAAAGAATAACATACAACAAACACCCTTTCAAATTTATAATATGCATTTAGTAATTTTAAATACAAAGTTTAATTAAAAAGCTATGAAATGAATGAAAATCAAAAAGTATTTTTCGAGGTATTCTATTGAATACCTCGAAAAATACTTTTTGATTTTCATTTTTGATATTCAATAGAATACCTCGAAAAATACTTTTTGATTTTCATTTATATTTATATTTATCGTGGTTTATTAACCACAGTGCGTACTACTGCAATAATGAACTCTTATAAAATATCAATATCTACAGCAATGTTGAGCATCATTTACATGTTTATTCTACGCTCTTTGACGTCACTACCTGTTTTTATATTTATCCGCCCGTATCATTATTTCGTATCATTATTCAATCATTCGGCCCGCCAAATTGTAAGTGAAGATTTTTCTCTCCCACTACCGAAAATCAGCAGGTTACAATGCCTGCAACCATTTAACTGATCCGTAAACTGGTCATCGCGTGCTTTTGGAGGCACGGAGATACTCTTTAATAAATACTATGTCGGGTGGCAAACAAGTTGTATGCTTATTAAAACTCACGTGAGACATTATACTACATTAATTAGATAAATTAAACAAACAAAGACAAAGGGTGGACGTGTCTGGACATTCGCCCTGATGAAGGTCTCCTTTTGAGATCGAAACTAGTCGGCTTTCCCGACAAAAAGACGTGAGTGACCCGTTTAATTTATCTAATTAATTAAGTTGTATGCTTGCTTATTTGCAACAACTTGCTTATTTCCTTTCTCGTGGTCTCCCTCACTCGGAACATAACAAGTACAATCTTCAAGGGAATTGTTATAATGGCGTGATCGATTACACTAACACACGCAACGACACCGTTGAGGTAGTTAATGTAGCGTAAAATTTTTCAATTCAGCCTATTGCATAAGTTGGGGTTCTGAACAACTAATTACAGCTCGGAAATGTTGGTTTCAATCTCCTCATGTAACGGACGTGTTAACCTACAAGGAGGGCCTGTAATATAAGCTTAGCCACATTTAATTAGCACCCTATTGATTCGAACTACCGGTGGCGGCGGCTGCTTGAGCACATATTGTTTGACTAATTAACAAATTATTTGTAACTAAAGATATAATAAATATAATTTATTAGTATTATAATGTGCGAATGTGTTTTTTGAAAGTAGTTGCTGCGTTGTTTTAGTGGAATTCATCCTGAAATGTTGGATTTTGTTTCTTAGAAAACAGACGTTATAAATAAAATTTATATTACAAAGTTGTCAAACTGATTGGGAGGTTGTGGGCCGTTGGTGTGGTTTTTGGTTGGTTAGCTATGAATTTTTGAATGCGCAATTTTTCCTATATTAAATATTTAAAAAATGTTCTTGAGGCACTTTGAATCTTACAACATTTTAAAACCTAATTTTCAATTATGAGATATCATAACACCAGGCTAAAAAATGGTGACTAGTAATTTAAAAGTATATTTTTATTTGCGCCGAATATGTACCTACTTGAGGCACGCTGTGATTTATACACAATAATTGTTGTGTTGATAAAATATCATATATTAAATGACAGGCTGTTCTGGTGGTTATTTAATCTTACCAGGTTATGATCATTATTTCCTGCGTGTGCGTGTGAGCAGCATGATGGGTTGCCTCCCAAGTAATATAGAACCCAATGAACATGGATGGCAGCTAAAGGTTGATAAATTTGATTTTATTGCTTCGATGGTGATTGTATGCTGCAATTAGTAATCGATGCGATTGATTCTAAAACATTTGAGCACTCTGATAAAAAAATTATAGGTATGTAATAATATTTTTTTTATATAATTGCACTATTTATTGCATTTCACATTTGTTAAAAATATATTGTTATTTTCAATGAAGAAGAGCTAATAGAACTTAACTCTAAGGATGAACAATAAAAAAAAAAATACGTCAGAAGTATAACAAAGAGTAGGTTTCTTTTTTTTAATTATTAAACCATAATAAAATAACAAAAAAATATTGTATTGAAATTTTATGATTTCTAGTGTCCGAACGAAACTGGTTTTTACGACCGAAACCGAAACCGAACTTCGGCAAGAGTCTCAGTTTCGGCCGAAACCGAAACCGAAACTTTTACGTTACAATTATCTAACTGTAGGTACTTTTCTTATAATTTGGGGTGTAAGTGGTTCCTCAACATCTCTGAATCAAAGCCAACTTCACTTGCACGCGGTGCACCCTTCTAACTGACAAACGAAGCTCTGGCGAAAAGAAAGGTAGGGAGCGTAATTGTAAGCTAACCGACTCGGGAATGTACCTCCATCTCACAGAATACCGCAGCCAAGTAACAAATCCCTTGAGGGTTGTTGTATTCCTGCGAGTGAGTGAGGTCACCAGAAAGGGAGGAGATACTCCGTCTGCAGCGGTGGCGGTAGCCCGCGAGCGATATTTTATGTTGCGATCGTAAATTTTTTTCGTTAAGGGTTTGGGGTGTAAGTTTTTGGGGTGTAAGTGGTTCATCAACATCTTTGAACCAAAGCCAACTTCACCTGCACGCGGTGCACCCTGCTGACTGACAAACGAAGCTCTGGCGAAAAGAGAGGTAGGGAGCGTAATTGTAAGCTACCCGACTGGGGAATGTACCTCCACCTCACAGAATACCGCAGCCAAATAACGGTTCCCTTGAGGGCTGTTGTGTTCCTACGAGTGAGTGAGGTCACCAGAAAGGAAGGAGATGCTGCGATGGCAGCGGGGGTGGCGGCGCGCGAGCGATATTTTATGTTGCGAGCGTTAATATGGCTACGGTAGCCGCTTCACATCAGGCGGGCCGTATGTTTGTCTGCCACCCGACGTAGTATAAAAAAAAAAAAAAAAAAATATGGCTACGGTAACCGCTTCACATCAGGCGGGCCGTATGCTTGTCTGCCGCTCAACGTATTATATAAAAAAAAATTACGTTACGTTGCGTTATAAATAGATACTTGGTTATAATTATTAAATTAAACGGTGAAACTCTAAATCTTTAATATTATCACCACTAATGCACTATCGAAAGTACCAAGTACTAACTATTGTTTGTTTACGTATAGCATTACCGAATGAGTTAAATTAACCACATAATATTCAGATAGTTATGTTAGACTTGATTATACCTATGCATTAGTTTGTTATACTAAATTATTATGTTTACAACCTACCCTTGATAAATACAATATCATATGATAAAACTTCCGAATTCGAAACAAATCACACGAAAACTCACAAACAACAAACAAAACGCACTGCAAACGCAAACAAGTCACGACATGATTAGGCACGTAGACGCGGCAAAATGTCTTCGTCGCTTGGATGGAATTTACTGCGCCGAACATGACCGAGCACAGCGCGGGAACTCCCGAATGAAATTTCGGTTTCAGTCGTAGTTTCGGCAGGTTTGCCGCCGAAACCGAAACTAAACCGAAACTCGTTATTTTTGCCGAAACTCGACCGAAACCGAAACCGAAACCGAACATTCGGTCGGACACTATCAGATTTCTAAAGATGTTAAAAAATATAACTTTTTTGCTCTCTCAAAATTATTCAATTATGTAAACCTATTTACGCCCGCCAGGCCTATAAATATTCTTTGATAATTTTGATGCGTTGGAGCCCATTGGCCGCATTTGAGGACGGCATTTTTTATAAATTGAACGTTTGATTAAAGAGCTTCACGACTTAACAGTCAAATATAGTTTTGGGTTTGGATGGATTAATTAAATTAAGATAGCTCTCTTCATAGTTCGCTGTGTGATTTTTAGCTTGTGAACAAGCTTGATAGTCAGTGTCCAAGTCTCTGCACCGTAGATCATAGCGGGGAGGGTGCACTGGTTGATGATTTTTGTCTTTAAGCATTGGATATCCATGCGGTGAAGATGTACCGAAGCTTTTCGAAACCTGCCCAACGCAATCAAATGCGTCTATCTATCTCTTTGTTAAAATTACCCCGACCAAGCTTAATGGCCTGCCTCAGGTTGACATAGTTTTTAACTACTTCAATAGCTGTATTCTAACTGGGTTAGGGACGACTCAGTCATTGTACTGGAATTCCGTTTTGCCAAAATTCATCCACAACTCCACGGATCGTGAAGTATCGTATGTTTTTTAATTGCTGGAAAAAATAATATCCTTGACTACAAAATTGGTAAGGTAGGTATCGTCTTAATTCATTTTTAACCACATATACGTTAAGTTGTGGAATCACATTCCTCCAACAGGATATTGGGAGTTTGCAAGAAAAAACCTATTTGCCGTAAAAATGCTGGTAACATGTCATTGATGATGTGGTGATTACTCACCATCAGAAGACTCAAGTGTGAACGAGCAAATGAGCTTTATGATGGTTGTATGGTGTCCTTCTTTTAACAAATAAAAAATATGAATACACTTTGTTTTCATAATTCGTGTAGCACTTCTTCAAATTGGAAGGAACCTAAAATGACTACAAACAGCAAGTTGACTTCATATTCTTCTCTGTTATGTGAACTTTACTCAAAAATAGTTTACCAGAAGGCCAATTCTCCTAATTTTTCTACGATCGCAGATTGGAAGTTGACCGAATCGAGACTGAGTTGTGAATTGACTCAATTATATACCTACTTGATTTCATTAATTAATTATAAGAAATTCTTATTGTTGACAAAGTAACATTCTTAATTTGATTAATATTCGGTCATATTTCGATATAATCCTACTTAAATATAACTTTGAAGTTACATAATGTGATACGAGAATATCAATTTTGACATTTGTGAGATCGAGACTGGATCGGAACTGAATTTTGACTACATTTTAATTACGAGAATTGCCCCTCAGATCTCATCCGCCATCTAGAAGGAAATTTTACAAAACTATTTTCATTATCTACTGGAATTTGTGAAAAGTTGTTTTTAATTTTTAATGCATTTGCCGCAGAGTTCAAACTTGCTCGGCGAACACATTCTTTGCGAAACATAAATTATGGAATTAAGTCTGAACTGAATAAATAAGGCGGTGTCTGAAAGGACATTAGAGTAAGTATTTGAAGCACAGCAAAAAAAGGGAAAAGTTTAAGCCAAAGTGTGTGTTTCAATATTATGAATATTTATGTACACCTGGGTAATACTAAATGCTTGACTATAAAACAAGTTTATGCGATGAAATATATTTTGAAGTTTCCTATGTATATTTGTATCAAAATAGCTTTAAAGCTTGTATCACTCCGCACTATAAGTATGAAAAGACGCGGGTATTGGTCGATGGGACCAAAGTGCATAAAGCATTCGACTATAAATATTACTTTGACTGAGTAGTCGGTTGTCACGCGCTAAGCGTAAAGACGCGAAGTTGTCGTTCGTTTGAACAATACGAATTTCATCTAAAGTTGGAATAAAATTAATGCCTATTTATTTTTTTATCAATTTGTTATTCACAGTACACTTCATTTCTTTTGATACGCTACGTAAAAGTCATTATTCACAAAAGGATATTATGTAATAATAGATAAAAAATAAATATCTAAATAAATTATATTTATATTAATAACATAACTACCCTAATGTATGTAATATGAGATATAATAAAACGTAACTAAAAATAATATGAGGAGTATTTTTAAAAACAACAGAAGACCAAAACATTTTTTTCGTTTTTTGACTGTCTGTCTGTATGTTTATACACGCGTCACTCTACTACTGGGTAAATGAATTTCGATGCAGTTTTCACACGTTGTTCACTCGGCAGATGTGGGCGGCCCACTGCTACTTCAGCTTACTGATTTTGGGAGTTATGTGGGATGTATGGAGGATGCGATCCCTGAGAAAATTCCGAGCATAGTTCTCTCCATAGCTTGCTATGCAACTTTTAGCTTGTCAACCAGCCCGACGGTCAAAGTCCAAAGTGTCGATCATCAAACACGTTTGCTCAAGCTCGATCACTACGGAATTATGGGAAAACACTGAAAATGATTGAATCATATCTTAGCAATGGAACTCAAATATTTAATGTAAACAGTATTTAATCGTGTGACTCCAATATAGAAATAAGTGTGCCCCAGGGATCTATTTAGGTTCCGTTTTTGTTCCTTATATATCTTTCTCTCTGACTGTACTGTTTGTTGAAGACACATTGTTTATATTTAAGGTTGCTAGACAAAATATCAAACTTTTATTAAAAACAAATAAAACTATTTGTGTTAAAATCACCCTTTTTAACGTAAGGCAGGTCGATTAGAATATTGTTATAGATAATAAAAACTTTTTTAAGTATTCCTTGGCATTACAATGGACTCGAAATTGTTGACAGATGTAGCTACCGTACGACTGATTTGCTTTACATATTTTCACAGTATTACGTCATAGTATTGCTGCGGGGTAAAGTTGCCGATATAGAGACAATATATATGTTGAGGTTCGCCTTTGGTTGGTTAAACGCACTACACGTTTAATCAATCATTTGCCATCTCGCTCAGTGCGGGCTAGGTAACTAGGTAGTGGAATCGCTCGGCTCTCCGGAGGGTTTTTGTGGCAGGGAACCACTAGTACCTTACCCATCGAGCTTGCTCTGGGTAGGCGGAAAGTGGGCCACAGCAGCTTGCTGCACCCCTAGTCGTCGAGTGATTTCATCCCCGTGCTGAGTTTTCTCACTCCCTCGCACCTATTCGGTTGTGTGTCGGCACACGTACCCGGCTCGTGGCGTACTCACGAGTGCGGGAAGGGACTGGCTAGGGTTTTTCTGAGAAAAAACTTCTAGTCAGTCTCGTTCGTCTGTCGTCGTCGTCCCGCGAGTAGTTTCTGTCCGTCCCCGTAGGCTTTTGCCCACTTTGCTAAGTGTTGTTTATTTGTTTCTTTGTCCCTTTTGTATTGTAGTGCCGTCCTTGTCCCTCACTGTAGGGAAATTTTTACTCTTTGTTTTTGTATTCGTCGTTGTTAGGCGATTTCGTAGCTTACTCGATCGTTTGTTGCACTCAGTGTCCGCTATAAGCGAGCAGTGGGTGCAGCAAGCGACGACAGGGCTTCCCTTTTAATCGGTTATCCGAATAAAAGGAAAACCAATGGATTAGTATCGTTTAAATGAGGTTGCTGATTTGTGGAGGATTATTATTGCAATAATCCGACACCAATTTTTCTCCTTGTATAAACGGGCCTAAGCCCGACTTTCTAAGGATGTCTGACTCATCCTCTTCTCCCACCCCTTCGGGTAGTCCAACCCCGTCGTTGAGTCCACCTCCATTGATTCCGCCGGAGTTACTTTTTCCCAAGAAAGGGCGCAAGCGCCAGACCCTTCCTTTAGGAGGGAAAACCATCGTGCAGCGAACGCTAGCCGATAACTCAATGATTCCCATCCCGGCCGCTCGGCTTGGCTTTAAGGGGAGAACTCCCTCTCCCAATACCTCCCTTCCCCCTTCCCTTGAGGCCCTACCTCAGCGCAAGGCTCCCCAAATTATAACGAACATTCGTTTCAAGGGCGATACAGGCCCTAGCTCCTCCTTTGGCGCATTAGGCGCCCGTAACAACCCTGCTGAGAAGAGGGTTGACCCTCCCTCGACTGTGTCTGACGAGAGTCAGGCGCACGACGATAAGCGTCAAGCTGTGTGCGATTCCGATGATGACTCGGTCGCAATTTCGGATCCGGACTCCGCAGAGTCTGTAGAGCCGGCCATAGCGTCGTTGGGTTCAAACCCAACTCACTCGCCCGCAGGGCGCAGTACTCCCCAACCCCTTCAACCCCCTTTTCCCCCTCAACATCTTCCGCCGCCTAGGTCGCCGTCGAATGAGGGTGCAAACATTGTTCCACCTAGTTCTAGCTCTACTTCATACGCGCAGATCGCTAGCGTTGATAGGGTAGCAACGGGTAGCAACGCGGATCCGGCTGGGATTAACGTTAGGGCGCAGTCCCAAACAAATATGTCCTACGCGGACATCGCGTCACACGCGCCGCGACGCCTGAATCCGAATCAGGCCCCAATTTCACCCACGAATGCAACCACGGAGGGAGCTCAACCCATACAAAGGGCTAAGGGCTACCCACCTATTGTGGTTGAATTATTGCCCAACTGGCCGCAACACTTCGCAGCGTTGCGTGTCCAGTTGGGCCACCCACCCAACGCACGACCCTACCGACAGGGCGTGCGCTTTTTGCCTAAAAGCCCTGACGAATATAGGGGTATTCAGGCGTACCTCCGCAACCTGGGAGAGCGTGAACCGCGTCTATCTTGGTACTGCTACTCGGTTGCGGAGGAACTCCCTACTAAAATCGCAGTACGCGGGCTGCCGGGGAATACCAACCCCGCCGACGTCGAGGCGGCGTTCGAGTCGCTAGGGTACTCTGTGCGGCTTGTTAGGCTAGTCACTTCCAACTGGGGTAGGTCGGGCTGCCTTTTTCATGTCCAGTTGGACCACCTTTCAAAGGAGGAGCTCGCCAGACTCTATGCCGTGGATGAGCTTCTGTTCATGCCCGGCATCACTATAGAGGCATGGCGGAATACCAGGCGCCTAGCCCAGTGTCATAGGTGCCAGGCATTCGGTCATGCCTCGGCTAACTGTTACCGCCCTATTAGGTGCATTCGTTGTGCCGGAGAGCACATTATTTCCAACTGCCCAGTTGACAAAGAGGCGCCGCCGACGTGCGCAAACTGCGGCAATTCGCACACCGCCAACGACAGGCGCTGTCCCTCTCTTAGAAAGGAGGCTAGAAAGAGAGGGATACAGTTGTCGGGCCCCCCGCCGCCTCAAATACCATCTCAGCGAGCCACCCGCCCTTCCCAAGTGCTCTCCGAACAGGAAAGGGCGGAGGGGTGGCAAATAGCCGGGGAAAGACGTGCCAACCCCTTAGTCGACCGTCAAACAGGGCAAGTAGGGCAATTACCCACTACCCTAGCGCCACCCGCGAACCCCGCGCGCTCGAAGCGCAAACCGCGTTCGCGCAAAAACAAAAACAAAAAGAATAAGCCCGAAACCGAATCCCGTCCGGCGTCGCAGGCAAGCTCTCGGCCGGCGTCGCTGCCAGCCTCGCGCCCGACGTCGCGTCAGGCGTCGCGACACCAGTCGCCAGTCGTGCACTTTCACGCCGACACAGGCGCTAACCTTTCAAATGGGCCTAACGCCGCGCCCTCAGCTCCCCTTCCGCCTCGACAGAGCCGTCGCGACGCTTTTAGTCGCTCGCAGGCGCCTCAATCGGCGCAAGACAACTATTCCGCTCGGGCGCCGGCCTGGCAGCGTCGTAAGCCCGATAGTCGGGCGTCCTCTCGCCCGCAATCCATTTCTACCAGAGACCCTATAGCGACAATTGTAGGGATTCTGGTAGAAATGTTACGCGAAATCGCCGCAGGGGTTGAAGTGTGGACGGCGGCCACAAACGCCCTTATGTCAATTTTGTCCAATCATAATTGAAAGGGGTTGTAACCCTACAAAACAAATTTAATTTAAATTTAATTTAATTTAATTTTTGTAAATTCATCGTAGTTTTGGGTTGTTGGGCGAGCGCCCTCTGGAGGGGCACTCGCACAACAACCTAAAACACAAAACAAAAAATTTCAATTTTCCAAATTCCAAATTTATTTTCTTTCTTAATTTTACCAAACATAACATGTGCAATTGCCGTGTTTCGTTCAAACATATACTTTATGTATCAATTACCAAACCAAACAAAGTAGGTGAATGTTGTTGTTTCCGTCCAATACTTTTGTAATTTATCGTCTTGTTGCTACCCGTTGCAAAACGTCTTAGTGTCGCATTTGGTCTTGTTGCATTTGGTCTTAGTGTCGCTTTTGGTCTTAGTGTCGCATTTGGCCCTAAGTCGCTAAATCAAACTCCCAAATTAATATAACCTTGTATGCTTAAATGTGTTCGGTAAATATTCCTCACTGTTTGTTCGTTTCAGTTGTTGTATCCTTGTATGCAGCAACTGAAAGGGACAATGCAGCCGTGTGCATGTACTCCGGTACATACACACGGCTGTAGGTAATATTTTCCTTTCAGTGGTTTAGCATATGTCCCAATACGCCCAAACCCGGGTATTGGGACATATGCTGTCTCATCGTGTTGTCCTTGTCTCGCGTTCATGCATTTAATCCCTCGAAGCGGCGTATCCGTGCACGGTGGTGCATTCATACGTGTGCAGGTTAACTGTTTTCTATATGCTAGTCATATTTTTCCTGGGTATTTGTGCGTGTGTATGCGTATATATATAAATATGTATATGTACGCATATACACGCATACTACTAAGGCAGCCGTATGCATAGGCTTAGGTTTATGCGTACGACTGTAGGTTTTTCTTTTTTCCAGTGGTATTAGCACATGTCTGAAAACGCCCAACCCGGGTTTCCAGACATGTGTAGTCCCTGCGTGTGTTGTCTTCGTTGTATTTGTTACTTGTTGTGCTGTGTGTGTGGACGTGTGCACTCTTAGGGGTGTATACGTCCATACATATAGTACTTACATGTGCAGTGGTGTTTCGCCTGGTTAATGTCGACTTAGGTCCCAGGCAGGCACCACTGTACTTTGTCCTTGTTGTATGAGTAATAGTAGATGTTGTTATGTCCTGTACTCTGTCAAATCAACCCTTTAAGCCCTTTAGTGGCTCAAATAACATCCCACACTGACCATGACCTGCTTTCCCACAAGCGTAGCCGCATTAGGGCGGCTCCCACAAATACTACGCGGTGGTGCATGCACCACCGGAGACTGCCCGGGTAAAGAGTATCTAACTCGAGGCCCGTACGTGTCCCTTGTGGACACATGACTCTCAGGTCAGGTCAGGTCAGGTCAATATATGTTTTACAGAAACTGATTTTTATTACTTTACAGAAACTTTAAAAGAACTGTTCACTTAATTTATGGCATGGGACTCACTTAGGGAAATAAATATCCTTACTGTTACACCTCAATATATTTAAGAAAATATTATAAATGTGCGTAAAAATATATCAAGCTTCCCTAAATAAGTGACAGTAGTGGTGGTATCAATTTGCGAAACAATCACAAATTAATAATACCAAAACATATGATAAGATCAACAACTCTTTCATAATAAATTAGCTAAATAAATGTAAGTTAATAAATTACCAAAGTCAGTCCTTGATTTACCTGAAAAGGAATTCAAAACTTTCAACTTGTGTTTAAAAGTACATAATACACACATTATGTGTATTAATGTGTAACATGCGTGGTACAGTGTGTACTTATATGCCATATAGCATAGATATAATAACAATGTAAGAGGCTTAAATATGAGTACTGCAAGCCGTGGTAGTATTCCTAGTACGTTACACAACTTCGTAAATTCTATCTAAGCTTCAATCAATACGTACCCTATTGTCCATTAGGACCCATAGAATGCAACTCGGCAGTCGTAAGTCTAAGTGCTGCATCTGAATCCACACTTCAGAAGCCTTCAGTGTTTAACGTTGCAAGTTTCTAGGAATTATGACGATCTCAGAATCCAATTTCTAACATTCCTGATTGTATTTACACGATAACCAACAGTAGTCTAAGGCATGTATAGAAATGTATGTTGTATGAACTGAGAACTATATACAAAAGTTTAGAAAGTTTATAAAGAAAAGAAGGAATAGCCGCCTTGGCGGAGGTGGCAGCGAGCGAGTGATATTTCATGTTGCTGGCTTTTTAATATAGTTATGGTAACTGCTTCATATCGACAATATTATAAAAAACAATACGCGACCCGTTAAAAAATTACCTAGAATCATTGGACTTAATGGAGAGCTAATTTATTATTATACCGTGATTTTATTTACTATAATATCATAACACATCAGTCATATTTATTCCAATTAATGCTATATCGAATAAACTCGCATTAACTCTGCCTCTTAGTTTTCACTGCTTTAAGACAATATCCCGCAGAATGAGAGATAATACAGGGCCGTCTCGTTATTGGAAAAACAGTAACAATTTTTTACTGAAATGTCTACCTGGTATTTATTTTGTATATGCTTACGTGGTACTTGTAATGAGCTTTGAGATGAAATCATAAATACTCTGACAAAAGATAGTGTTTCAAGTCAAGGCGGACTTGTACGTTATACGAACAGGGACTTTATAATCCTAACGAGAAGACATTTGAAAACGAAGACAGCACTAGATAGAGGATCATCATTTGTATGATTGTAAATTTCTAGAATGAATGCTTAGATGTATAGTAATGTAATTCAGCGAGCTGTTCGCCTTAGGAAATTTATTGCAAAGGAATTCGATGTTTTGCTCGGAACAACATGAATTTGGCAGACTTTTCTTTGTATTTCAACGAACATCGATTTAGGATGTACAGTAAACATTATATTGGCAACATGCACTTGAGAGCATCGACATTAACATCGTATTACTAGATTTAAAAGTATCTTTTTAATTTATCGAGAGAACAAACTGATATTTTTCCTCAGATGGAAAATAATATTTTTCCAACATCAAAACTAAAATTTTTACTTGTCTTACTTACTTTTGCATTTATACTTTCTTTTGTATTTATTCTCTCCTCTACTTTTTTTTTTCAGTTTTCTTTATAATTTCGTTTTTCCCTTCTCTTACAGTTTATACTCTCTCATTGTATGATTTTATAATTGTAGTATAAAAACTTTCTTTTCAGCGTTAGTTTATAAAAAATATATTAATATATTACCCCGCACCCTAGGTCCTTAATAACGGTTAAGATCACTTCCTAGAATAAACTCACTAAGTGTTAAGTTCTTCGGACCAACTGATTCTTGTAAATTTCTAACCCATGTGATGTATTACACCTTTGTGATATATATATATTGAAACTTGAAATGTTTGTGATGCCCCACACTCTATATATTCTATGCCCAAGGGTTTTGGGTTCGATTTCCGCACCAGGATAAATATTTGTAGGGCCTCTAATATTTGGATAGAGTCTGCTGTGTATAGCATACTGTTGCCCTCGTAATGAATATTCGCTATAGGATAGGAGAAAGTCATATATTCGTAGCACACTGCTCATATTATAAGTTTGAAAGGTATTTGGATATTGAAATGTTTTTTTTAATCACGTCAATTGAATTAGATAAATTTTGGCACAGATGTACAATATGTTCTAGATTAGCTGCTTATCCTATAGATTTATTTTACAATAATAATTGCTTATAAATTTATGTTCTTTATTTAAATATTTTTTCTCATCAAAATTACCTAAGCAATTGATGCAATTTTATTTCATGATTCGTGGCAATCATTGTTTTCTCCTCAGAAGCACGTTTACTAACTAGTGTGCATTGCGTACAGGTAAGAAGCCGATAGTATCATCACGTGAAACGAAGCCCCGGGGAGATTAATATATATATTTCGACGACATCTTACAATGTTACAATGTCCTATATCATACTTTTAGTTACAGGAGGCAGGGGTAAGTGTTTGACATAAACCTCGGAGCACAAAGTAGTCCAACGACTTTTTATTAAGTTTGCAGAGTATTAAGCTTAACGAACGATATAAGTTATTTCATAGTGGGCCGTGAGACTTTTAAGTTATAACTGTTATGTAAGTTGCTCATCATCTTTAGAAGCAACATCTATGTCATCTGCATGATCGTCCTGCTACTTTACAAATAAGTGTTCCTGTAAATAAGGCTTGCATGCCAGATTGTATGAGGTGAGATCTTCAGCAAAGATTGGAACATCAATAATCATAAGCGACTGGCCTGTCTTGCGTTTGTCTATACGTGGCCTCCTTTATATGATCTTTCAATCCCATCAAGAATGGATTTTCGAGCTATTCGCTCAGTCCATTGTCACTTCAGCTTACTACTTGGTTGTGTCATCGGTCTTAGATCAACTTTTCATTCCCTTTGATTGAGGGGAGCCCCGTACCGTAACCGTACCCCAGCAGTGGTATGAATATAGATTGATGCCAAATTCTATCTCTTCTTTTAAAGATATCCATGATGAATATTCGTACACAAAATCTACATCGAACGATAAACCCTGTGTAATATGCGTACAATTTCGAAGAAAAATATATTTTCCATCAAACACGTGATATCAAGTTGACAGGAACTTATCCGAATCGTATTGTGGGAATATGCCCCTCTCCGTCCGCGACGGATGTCATATCATCCTATTAGAAGTCACTTCCGTAGTTTGTGACAGATTCATGGTTATTTTTGCTTCCATTTGCAAAATATATTTTTATTTGTATACGTTTATTTACTGGTAGATTTTCTATTTGTGCTTCAAGAATCAGTAATGGGAGAAACGGTATGGCCACTTTCGTAACTCAAGCAGTGCGTCCGCGCTCGACTTGATGCATCCTTACCTTACCTCCTGTTACATTCCCTGAGTGACCGGTCTTAGTTCCGCGTTGTGGTGATGGCGTTAGATTTATATATTCATCTTAAATGGTCTCCACATTAGTTGAACTCGAATTTGTCCGACTGTTTTTCAACTGTAAGTTTTTCAATCCGATTTATCTTGTTAGACCAAGGATTCCATTTTCTCAGCCAGTGGTCCGTGAACCACTAGAGGTATACAAACGTATAATGAAAGATATTGAGCTTTATTATACATAGTACTGTGAATTCGAGTTATAGAACAATTTATTTACATGACAGTTGAAGTACACCCCACAAAAAACATCATAGTGGTCTTCGAACAAAAAAGGTTAGGAACCGCTGTGTCAGACGAACGTTTGTTGGTAGGTGCTTCGATCTTTATGGAATGATCTGTATGCGAGTCAGAGTCGCACTTCTCCAATGTTTCAGATGCTATTAAGCCACAAGACATTCTATTTTTATACAATGTACACCATTTAAATAACAATAAACGCGTTGTAGATACAGAATACTTAGAAATAACTCTCAGACTATGTCAAATAAAGCGATGGAAGTCCGACAGAGTACTTATCACTTATCAAAGTATCTACGTAACAGCGCATTTAGCGATAGTACATGTGACGTAAAGCCGTGGCGAGTGCTCGAAATTTGATTAATAATTTTGGGGCTATGTCGCCGGCCCCGCGTCATCTTGTATATTTTCTGGTAATTCTATTATCATAAGTTATCTTACTTTTGTAGTTGTCTGTAGTAAGTTACTTAGATCAAAGTGATATAAACTAGTTCGGCTTTTTACTCTGTGATGCGTCTTATTACTAAGTATTTAACGAGTATAGATGGCAAATGTAAGTCACCCTATTAATGATATAGAAAAAAAAAATTCAGTCGATTTTTTCGAATACTACAAATAAGGCGCAAATAGGCAAATATTTCGCCACGTCCGAAAAACGTATTTTCAAGTTTTATAATTTTTTTAGTTGCTTATTAATAACCTCGTCAACCTAGGTATTATTATTCACTTTTAATGCTCTCTATGCCTATGTTTGGCGTAGATTCTGATGCCCAACATTCGATTTAAGTCTCTCAAAAAGGCGGTCAACAGTAGCGATCTGTTTTTTTATTTTCAAAAAATTAAAAGATATACTAACACAATATTTATTAGCCCCTAGAAATTATAAATCAAATCTAGAATAAACTTCTGAATCACACGAAACCGGGCTAAACGACTATAATACACTTCTTTTTAAAGAAATGAAAGCTACGATATGAAAGTTACCTTTTAGATTTATGTAGAGCACAATGTACTGTGATCGTTTTCCCCATAATCGACTGCAATAATGGTTGGAAGCAGTAAATATTGCAATGAAAAAGTAACAAGTATATAAAAGTGGCTGCTAGCGAAGTACTTGATAGAGCCGGTAGCTATAGCTGGAATAGCGCGGTCTCCGTAAACAACCACTCAGCTGAGTAGAGATTAGTGCCGACCTCTTCTCGCTAGAGCTCAACTATTCTGATATTAAAAATGTCTGGCGATGGCGTTTTTAAAGTTTACTTTACAGCAAAAATGATTGCATATTTATAGGATTTTGATTTATAAATGCAATAATAAATCTACCTACCTACTGGTACGCAGTTACCACAGCCTATTGACTGCATGTATTGTACTATTACAGACTTTTAACAAGCTTTTATTTAGTTTCATAATGGTGTCTGTAATCAATTCTTGCGACTTAAATTTGACCCACTTCCCAATGTCTGATTGAGCTGAAAGGCAGACGTTTATTTCGCATAACAATGCACGATTATCTACATGTTGCTACTTTATTCCAATATGGCGGCCGCCACAAAATACCAGTTTATGATGTCTGCATTAAGCCTTATGATATGGGTATCAAATAGAAGGACTTGACGAGCGAAAAACATTAAGTAAACAGTAAAAAATCAAGCATTATTAATATTTTTCTTATTAAATAATATTAATAATGCTTGTCTCAAAAAATATTTTGTATTTAGTTGTTCTTGTTTCAATTTATTTTAAGTTTGTTCTGTGAACACTGATATACTAAATAAGCACTGCAGAGGGAGATAATTGAGAGACAAACGTAGTTATGCCAGTTTTAATTAGTCTTAAACCAAATTCGTTCCTTAACTACCCTTTCTTTGGACCGTGGAATAGTTTATATAATTTAAATGTAAAGTTTCATGCTTCATTATTACATGAAGATATCAGGATTAACGGTTTACAAGTAACATATATTTAAGTTACATGTTTTACTTGGTAAATTGGATAGACAATTGTATGACTTCATATTTTGTAGATCTATCAATCGGCCTCGTAGTAGGCTTCGTAGGCATCGTAGACTTTCAAAAATATATGTACTTAACTATGGAAAGGGACACAAGCTAGAACCCAATAACTATAGAGCAAGCGCCTTAGTTCCAATTCTGTCGGAAATATTGGAAAAAGTAATGCAGATAAGAATTAATAAATCCTTGATTTCCACAAGATTTTACAATCAGATCAGTATGACTTTCTAGAGGGTAGCTGCATTACGTTTGCAAGTCTTAATTTTATAAAGTGACAAAATGTATAAATAATAGAACTCCAAACATGTCGCTTTTCCTTGACATGAGCAAAGCGTTTGTTTTCTTCAACCATTCTCAAATTAAAAAAAAGCTCGAAATATATGGCATGAAAAAATAAACTATTTTTTTGACTTTTGAATTGAAAATCTAATCACCGAAAATTATTAAAATTTAGTAGTAACAAAAAATATTAAAATTTAATTTAAATTTAACTTAAATATCACACAGTGTTGTAGTTTTATGAATTTAAAAAAATCATAAAACTGCTGCATTATATAATATAACAGTGATATTTAATTTTAATATTTGTTATCCGCATCCTTTTTATGATCAATAAAAGTTTTGATGGGAGTAGGGAGAAGTACATTTTGAAAGGATAAAATTATTTAAAAAAACATGTTACTGTTGAATAAACAACCTTATGGAAAACGCCCTGTCGAACGCCATCTCTATAAGTTTATTAAACAACTTGAGGAGAACCGGCTGCAAACAGTGTGCGATCATCTTAGCTCCAATGTGTGAAAATCCTGCTGATAGCAATAGATGCGGATGTAGAAGGAGGCCGTGACCATCATATCAAATAACTCCTCCGAACACCGAACACAAAACATTGTATAACCGGTAGAACACATAAAGGTAGGAAAAGTCAGTTAGACTTTCAGGTTTAATAGGTCGTCGTCTCATAGCTCGCTTCTGAATCGAATCCTGTTCACCTGTAATTAGACAAGATCACTTGCAATGCTGTCAGATAACATAAAATACCGGTATCATCAGAACGTAACTAAGAAAATCCAGTCCATTACGATATCCGGTTATAGGTATTTGTATAAAATTATCCGGTAAAAGTTATTATAAAACTATATACTTTTAGACGTTTTATTAAATATCGAGGGTTAGTAAGTAGATTTGAGGAATTTTTAAAATGTTTTCAAAGGAAAACTTAATTACACAACCGATTATTCATCCTTTAAGGACGCATTCCAATGGGTCCTTAGATTATTTCAATTTTACGAGTCAGTGATCTGTCAGGTTCATTTTCCAACACCGAAAATGTAGAGTAAAATTGAATAGATTTTTTTTATTCATGTATAAGGAATTGTTATTGGAATCTTTGGAAATATGACTCAAGATCTAATTAGGTATCTTTTCCCCGTTTTTATAAAGATGTCCGCCGTAAGCAAGATAAGTACTATTTACCTGTAATTACAGACTCTCTGGTTTTGGTACTTTTTTGATCGTTATGTATACTAATCGACATTTGTGAAAGAGGTAAAATATCAAGAGGTAATAAAAAAAATTCATCTCAATCATGTTATAAACACTTTATAGTGTTTTAACATATATAGGGAGATCTATGACTATCGATATCATTATCATCGAGGCCGTTTAAAATACTTTTAGTCTCATTGTTGTGTACGTAATCGGTGTAACGGCGTCTTTTTTTTTGCTTATATAAGAAATTAATCAAATAAAATACGCATTAACATCAAATATTATTGTGTAGATACTATATTTTGATATGTGATCCCTTGGCTTTATTTACTTTATCAACATAAATTGTGCATTTTCTCTGAATATAGAAGACCTATATCAATTAATTCTCAAAAGTCAGTGTCGTCGGGTTGCTTGAGCGTACTAATTGCGAGGTGAGACTGTTGGCTCACTTATCGGGTATTCGTTTTTGACGCTATAGTGGCATAGTATTGATAACATCATTGACTCATTATTATATGTATGTATTTAAAAAAAAATGTATTTAAGTATTATATATCAGTTATCTAGTTACCATAGTACACGCTTTGCTTAGTTTGGGACTAGATGGCCGTGTGTAATTTGTCCAGGAATATTTATTTATTATATATTTATTCCTTGATCAAAAAAAACCGTACCGCGGCAAGAGCAAGATAAACTAGCGTGGAGAGCGTCTCGTATGATCAATGAAGAGGGAAGACGCTTGATCTAGTAATATCGAACAATTAGCACCTGTAACAATAATTTATCCCAAAAACCAGCTATTGTAGTTATAAAACATGAAAGACCATAAATTTTAACTTTAAATGTAAGTTTGTTCGGACATGTTTTTTGTTTGGGGTGTAAGTGGTTCATCAACATCTTTGAAACAAAGCCAACTTCACCTGCACGCGGTGTACTCTGCTGACTGACTAACGAAGTCTGGTGAAAAGAGACGTAGGGACGCTCCCTTCGTAATTGTAAGCTACCCGACTGGGGTAGTACCTCCACCTTACAGAATACCGCAGCCAAATAACAATTCCTTTGAGGGTTGTTGTGTTTGCAGCAGGGGTGGCGGCCCGCGAGGGATATTTTATGTTGCGAGCGTTAATATGGCTACGGTAACCGCTTCGCATCAGGCGGGCCGTATGCTTGTCTACCACCCGACATAGTATAAAAAAAACGTGCGAAGCTTAAAAATATTCAATACTAGCCTAACTTAAACCTAACTTTACTTCAATATTTAGAAGTGCTCTAATTACGATGGACCTGAAAAACGTCGAAGGAAGTCGATGGATCAAGTAGCTCTCAGGATTGTGACGGACATTCTATGCTCGAGATAGGTCTCGAGTATTTAACTGTAGTGAATACGTACTGACATGATGATTATGATAAATATTCCAAATGGATCTTTAGGACAGATGTATAAACAAGAGCAAAGGCACAGGCATAACTTGTAGTGAATAAATTCAGAATCTATGGCCTCACTACTACAAGGGTATCACTTGCGCGCTGCCGACCCAGTAGAGTAAAAACCTCTTTACACCTTTTTTGAAGACACAAATTCCTTGACTGACCTTCAATTAATAAGTTATTACTTAGTTTATAAGTAACTAGCTGTCCCGGCGAACTTCGTACCGCCTAACAATCAATGAATGTCGTGGTACATATTAGCTGAACTAAATTTATGATTTTATGGAATTAAAACAATGAATAGTAGAAAATAATAGAGAAGCTCGATGGCGTCATTGCGCGTGTCAGTCTAATTGAAAACGCAAGTTAAGCAACGTCGACCGTAGCCTGTACACGGATGGGTTTATATGTTATATTATATATGGGGAAACTAGATTAGTTGGACTATTTTATCCGAAATTTTACACGAGTACTTCTATAGATAAATGAGTTACATCAGGATTTTTCAATATTCAACCCCTAAAGGGGTGAAATGGGGTAAAAAAGTCTGAAAATCGTCATGGGTATTGTATTTAAGGTTTAGCGGGTCACTGATTAGGAAAATAACGATTATTTTCTAATCAAACGTAGCCGACGTGACATAAAATCACCCCTGTGGGTGCGATGGGGTTGAAATGTCATAATATCAATATGAGTGTTGATTCTATGGTTTTCTGGGACGTGCATGCATAATTACATATAATTTCTCCGTCTCGACCAAAACTGCTTTTATAAAGTGAAGGAAAACACATCAAACTCAATTTTATACAAAATTGCGGCCGACGTCCGTCAGTTGAGGGATTTTCTTGTAAAATGCAGCAGAAATGTTTTATGATTAGATCTCTAGGAGATTGGTCACCCCGGGATCTTTTATGCCTTCATACTTGGTACTACGAGTACACAAAAGCAAGAAGCATAAATGGACTCTGTTTTGCAGAATAGATCCAACCGACAAATTCCGCATTTTTAGGGTTCCGTAGTAAACGAGGAACCCTTATAGTTTCGCCAGACGTCTATCCGTCCGTCCGTCCGCGGCCTAGCTCAGAGACGCTTTATACTAGAAAGCTGTAGTTTAACATGTAGACACATATTAACTATGCTGACAAGGTGGTAGAATAAAATTTTGAATAACATTTTTTTTCGTGGTACCCTACACGTAAAATGGAGATAATTTTTTTTTTCTGCACCTACCCCATGGTGTGTGGTGTCGTTGGATAGGTCTTTTAGAAACATTGGGAGTGTGGGAAGATCATTTTTCGATATAGTAACACGACTTGCTACTATTTCGAAAACATCCTCCGAATATCGCCCATATAGGTAGTAGCTTAAAATCAAAATATTATCTAAATTTCAATTTCAAATTTCAAAGTATTATTAACCCAAGTCTAATCTACTTCCTTTCGATGTGTGCGCTGGCGGTTATTGTCGATATCTTTTTTTAACACATGAAGTTAGGGCTTTGTGGTTTCGAAATAACTCGTTAGTATCTAGAAGCTATACTGGAATGTCTTTAACACATTGGTAAGTACCGTTATTTTGATAATACGACTATGTTTTACTTCACGGCGACGTATGATTTGTGGTTTTGTAACCTTCATGATTTTTGTTACTTTATGTCTTCTGTTTATGTTGTGATTATTATCATGTATCTCACTTAATTCACGGGTCCAGCCCGGTCATTTGATAGGCGTGCGCGGAGATATGGATCCAACGCGTAGAGGCCCCTTTGAGAAGTTTGATGTAATGTTGTACGCCCGCCGTGACCCGCTCCAGGATATGTCAATGGAACGACATACCCATGAGCAGGTCTCGGTAGGCGTTGAGACTATTGCGAAGTGTGATGGAAAATAAATGGGCTATGGAGATGAGATCTAGGTGAACTTAATACCGGGCTATTACAGAAGAGGGACGGATGCCTGCCATAACTGCTTTTATTGCTAGTTATTTGCGGCAGGCGGTGGCTTGCCACTCACTAGATGGGCCCCCGAAATGCCAGGAAAACGGCCGGGGGCAACACCGGTGTGAGTGACTCAGGGATGTCGAGAGGTGTGCTGCGCTTTCTCCGAAGTTACTCGCGGCGTGATGCCCTTTAACACTTCCACCCCTGGAGCATATAGCTCTAGCGGCTCCTCTCTGGACGGCCAATGAAGGCAAGCCAGAGCTGAGAGTCCTGCGGGCCTTCTTGTGTTTACACTCCGACCGATGAAGACACGTCGGATACGAAGGCCCTGACCGACTCTCTGGAGACTCGGGTCCGTGGTGTCGCTACTCACACAACAGCTCGCCACACAAGTTGCCCAGCGGATTGATGATTATTATTATTATTATTTAGTGTGTTATTATTATTATTAATTATTATTTATTTATAAACATTTTTTTCTGTTTATTTAAATGTAATAGATAAAGTCATCATCCTAGGAACTAATACCCTCGGGCAATGAGGTTATTTTATACGGAGAAATGCCAGGAATTTTTTTTAAGAGAGGTAGGGAGCGTAATTGTAAGCTACCCGACTGGGGAATGTACCTCCACCTCACAGAATATCGCAGCCAAATAACAATTCCCTTGAGGGTTGTTGTGTTCCTGCGAGTGAGTGAGGTCACCAGAAAGGAAGGAGATGCTGCGTTGGCAGCGGGGGTGGCGGCGCGCGAGCGATATTTTATGTTGCGAGCGTTAATATGGCTACGGTAACCGCTTCACATCAGGCGGGCCGTATGCTTGTCTGCCACCCGACGTAGTATAAAAAAAAAAAAAAAAAAAAAAGATGATCACAATAGACTCTAGTGGTGCCTCTAAGGATGAATTATGGAAACTGATTTGATTTTTTCGCTAGCCGATTCTATGCAAGATCGGATCGGATAGATTGAGTGAGATTCTTGTTACCTACCGCAAAGAGCCGGCGTAATCCAGGGCCTGCACTTTTGCCGCTCATGTAATCTAAAATCGATAAAATGCTCTCTCGGTGGTGGATAGGTAGATTGAGAATCATTTTTCGCAGTTAAGGTAAGAAATTACCACGAAGGCAAGCCATTCGAATTATTCTAATCTACTTACATGGCGCGTACATAAAGTGTAAAGTGGGTACCTTTGATCAATTTTGTGATATACTTTGCAATAAAAATGTGGAATACCTAATAACATATGTCGCAGGAAAATGAGGAAATCAGGGATTTTGCGAAATTCCTTGAGATATCACGAAATCCCGGAAGCTGTCTAATATTCTTGTTAATTACATCTTCATTAAAGTATTTTTTAATTCAGTTGCTCAAAAAGTGGCGTATTGCAGGGACGTATAGCGTTCGGGATGTGGGTTTATTTACATTACATACTCGAGCTTTTTCTTTACCTTTTCCGAACTCGTGCGTCCTCTTTCCCAACTGTCAAAATAATGTCGATTAAAAAAAACCAACCACGAAGTTTTTACTAAAAAAAGTTCATGGAAGTTTTTATGATCCATGCAAAAAATTCTAAAAAGAAGCTACTAATTTGTTTCAATATCAGATTCAATGATTTGATTCAATGAATTAGGTTAGGTTACATTTCATTTCATCTGATTAAATTTCATTTTCATTTCATATCAATAAAAAAAATCTATTGAAGACTTGGCTGTATGGGCATAGTTTCCTTTGCCTTTGAAAACAAAAAAAAATCTCTGCTTATATTATTTTACGGCTGGCGCCATTTTCCAAAAATTTTCTTTGCGAGTTTAGTTGTTTGTTGCACAAAATGAGTAATTTCGACGATATTTTTTTTGAATTAAGACCGCCGGAACTCAGTATAATTGCACAAAATGCTTCGGAGAACATTTTACCGGAAAAGTCAAAAAGTCGCTACATATCTACATACGACGAATTTATTGCGTGGAGAGAAGATATTATTTTATTAAATTGCTTCATTTTTTCGCAACTGTATTAAAAATAGTTGTTCAGTACACGTGCGGAACCGTCATTGCAACTTGTTCCGACTGTCAACCCTCACCTTCGGCTGCGCCTCGGCTCGGGTAGACATTTGTCGGAACTCTTTGCAATGACAGGCTTTCCGCACTCGTTATGAAATATCATCATCATCATCAGCCTGTATCTATCCACTGCTGGATATAAGCCTTCCCCAATGCTTTCCACCAAATACGATCCTCCGCCTTTTATGAAATATACTATAGTGAAATAAGAACAAATCTCTAGTTTATTGAAATGATGATATAAATTATTTACCAAACCTAGAAGTACTTTAACTGCTCCAAACCAAGCTATAAGTACTCAATTTTTGAATGGAATAAAACAGCTACGCAACTATATACGTTATTACGTAGATTTCGATAGGGGTTGTTACCCCATATAAATCGGACTGTTAATCCGATTTAGTTGGTTTAGGTTAGGTTAGGCCATTGACCATAAAAAGCCGAGCGGGCGGAGCGAGCAACGCTCGACTTTCTTTGAGAGAGGGAGCTGAGCTACTCACACTCTTTTTAAGAGCAATGGAGCCTAACCTAACGATAATCGGTGCAGGGTGGTTATATCGGAGTTTGTTGCTATGGGGAAGTGCCAGCCACACCGATACCGACTAAAACTCTACGAACTCCTTCTCTCCGCCGATTGGCGAGGCCACGGGAACGGTGAGGACAGCTTTCTGTATCTGACCCTTGATCCAGCTCTCCAACGCGAGCTTCTTTAGATGGTCGTCGAAGCTCTTGGCGATTAAGCCATTGACCGTCACAACTATCGGGACAATCATTGCTGAATCGATGTCCCACATGTCGGTAATCTCATGATCCAAATCAAGATACTTAGATAGTTTATCCTTTTCAGCTTTCACAAGATTAACGTCATGTGGGACAGCGATATCAACAATGATTGCTCGGCGCGTTGATCGATCTATTAGCACAATGTCAGGTTTATTGGCTACAATAGTCCTGTCAGTGATAATAGATCGATCCCAGTATAATGTGGCATGGTCATTTTCGAGAACTGGTTCCGGCATATACCTATAATATGGTACCTCGGCGATCACAAGACATATTTCAAGGCAAGTTGCTGATGGATAATCCTGGCTACTTGATTATGTCTGTGCAAGTACTCGCCGTTAGCAAGATGAGAACAACCGGAAATTACATGTCTGAGGGATTCCCCAGGTAGATGACACGCTCGACAGATGTCAAGCGTGCCATCCTTCATGATGTATTTCCGGTAGTTATTCGTCTTGATAACTTCGTCCATAATTTCACAGACAAAACCTTCGGTTTCCCCAAAGAGGTCCCCAAAACGTAGCCAGGCTACGGAGGTATCAGTATATACATCGGGTCCATGTAGAGCCTGATGGAACCGTCCATGTAGCTCTTTGCCTTGCCATATAGCCCTGCGATCATCAATACTCAATATTACAGGTTTACGCCAGTTCTCTCGAGCCTAAGACAAAGGGGTTAATCCTCGATCAATATTAACCACATCTCTATGCATCAGCATGTAGGAAATATTCCCTGAGGTTGTATATCTCTCGATTATGTAGTATCTTAGCATTTATAAAGCCTCGACCACTACATTTTCGAGGGATATACAACCTCATTACGGATGATCGTGGATGATACGGTGGGTGGTTAATATTGTTCGGACTTTCCGGTCAACGGCGTCAAGCTCAGTTGGAGTCCACTTGAGTATGCCAAAGGAATATATCAAGACCGGTATGACCCAACCATTGTAAGCACGCACCCTGTTGCCACCTGATAAAAGACTATTAAGTACTTTTTCAGGCGGCCAAAGAAACGTTCCCTCAATGATTGCTTCATGTCGGCCTCTGCAATTCCCAAATTTTCTGACATACCCAAGTACTTGTAGGTCCCAGTTTCCGAAAGAGACTTCAGGTTTGTAGTATCTGAGAGTTCAAGTCTCTCAGATACTACAAACCTGATACCCATGAGCAGGCCTCGGCAGGCGTTGAGACTATTGCGAAGTGTGATGGAAAATAAATGGGCTATGGAGATGAGATCTTATTATTATTATTCCATTTATTTCACATTTTACTCTATTTTATTACATTTTTAAATATAAATATATAAAAAAATACATTTAAAAATATAAAAAAACAGGGGCACCCGCCGGAAGTGGAGCGAAGACCCAAACTACCGGTGGTCAGGGCTCCAGAGTGAGGAATCTCCTCACAATGCGGGCCGTGTCCAGAAGAACCGCCTTCTGCATCTGGTTCTTGACCCAACTGCCTGGCGTGAGCCTCTCGAGGTGATGGTCGAGGCTCTTAGGTATAAGTCCGTTTACTGACACGACTATCGGAACAATAATCGTTGAGTCCGCATGCCACATGTTGGTAACCTCGTGGGCCAAGTCCAAGTACTTAGAAAGTTTCTCTTTCTCGGCCTTAACGAGGTTCTCATCATGAGGAATGGTGACGTCAACGAGAATTGCACGGTTCGTCACCCGGTCTAATACCACAATATCAGGTCTATTTGCGAGAATAGTCCTGTCAGTGATAATAGACCGGTCCCAGTAAAGCGTGACACTACCGTTCTCGAGAACTGGCGTAGGTGCATACCTGTAGTATGGTACTTCAGAGCTCACAAGGCGATATTTAAGAGCAATTTGCTGGTGTATAATCCTAGCTACTTGATTGTGTCTATGCACATTATTATTATGTCTACTTATTTATCTACTTATTTATCTCTCTTAATTCACGGGTCAAGCCCGGTCATTTGATAGGCATACGCGGGGATATAGATCCAACACGTAGAGGCCCCTTTGAGAAGATTGATGTAATGTTGTACGCCCGCCGTGACCCGCTCCAGGATATATCAATGGAACGATATACCCATGAGCAGGTCTCGGCAGGCGTTGAGACTATTGCGAAGTGTGATGGAAAATAAATGGGCTATGGAGATGAGATCTGGGTGAACTTAATACCGGGCTATTACTGAAAAGGGGCAGACGCCTGCCATAACAACTTACTTATTATTATTATTATTATTTAAGAATTAGGTACTTACAGCTGAATCGGAAAGGCTGCTTCACTCACTAAAATAGTTTTGGAATTAGCCATATCACTAAACATTTTTTAGTAAATAGACGTAATAAACAAGAATATTAGACATTTACCGTGATTTTGTAGTATCCCTAGGAATTTCGCGAAATCCCTGGTTATCTCATTTGACTGCGACATACATACACGATCCTGACCGTCTTTGACATCAAATGTACAACTTAGTATACCAAATTCCATCTAAGTACATCGAATCAGCGGTTTAGGATATACTCACAGAGGAGCTTGAATGTAATTCGGTGTTCCGCGTTCTATATAATGAGCCGAACATCGAGTCAGGATTACTCACTCTATACCTAATCCTGACCATATATTTATTTTATACTACGTCGGGTGGCAGACAAGCATTCGGCTCGCCTGATGTGAAACGGTTACCGTAGTCATATTAACACTCGCAACATAATGTATCGCTCGCGCGCCGCTACCCCCGATGCCAACGCAGCATCTCCTTCCTTTCTGGTGACCTCACTCACTCGCACGAACACTCACGGGAATAGTTAATTGGCTGCGGTATTCTGTGGAGGTGGAGGTACATTCCCCTGTCGGGTAGCCTACAATTACGCTCCCTACCTCTCTTTTCGCCATAGCTTCGTTTGTCAGCCAGCAGGGTGCACACTTACACCCTTATTTTATATGTATGCACATAATATTAACATTTTCACCGTAAAGGATTATAAAATTGATCATCATACCGATCAAACGTACGTACCGTATACGAACGTAGCATAATGATTTTAAGCTGTATTCTCAAGTTAATCTGCTCATTAAATGACGTACTTGGATGAAATTTGTTACGAGTATTCCATGTTGTGCAGATTAAAGTAGGGCAATACGGACACACTAAATGAAGTCCATATTCTTAGTGATTAAAATGAGAGTCAAAATTTTGTAGGGAGAATAAGTACTTTGTAGGATGCAGTAATATAAATATTAACGAGTATAATATTTATATTATTGCATCCTGCATATGGCATATCCATACTAAATTACGTCAGAAAAGGATCCCGTCGCCTGGGATATATATGGCTATCGCTATCCTTATCATATCGGTGCTTTAATGTGTTTGCTAGCTTACTTGCTTGCTTGTTTAAATATACAAATACAAATGCTTTATTCAGTAAATTACATATAGTTACATTATATCGTGGCCGTGGTCTCCTTTTAAGTATATAATACCTGTATATAAATATGCTTATCTCTTTTCCTCGCTGATTACTTAATCAGCGCAATTTTTTGTAAAACATTGAAATTAACCTAAAATAAGCGTTAACATGAAATATTATTGTTTACTTTAGTGTATAAATATATATATACTAGCTGACCCGGCGAACTTCGTACCGCCTAACAATCAATGAATGTCGTGGTACATATTAGCTGAACTAAATTTATGATTTTATGGAATTAAAACAATGAATAGTAGAAAATAATAGAGAAGCTCGATGGCGTCATTGCGCGTGTCAGTCTAATTGAACACGCAAGTTAAGCAACGTCGACCGTAGCCTGTACACGGATGGGTTTATATTACCTCGAGCTCCTCCGTGATTCGAAAGACACGTTAAGCCGTCGGTCCCGGTTGTTATCAGTAGCTCATCTTGAGCTCCTCCGTGCTTCGGAAGGCACGTTAAGCCGTCGGTCCCGGTTGTTATCATTAGCTCATCTTGAGCTCCTCCGTGCTTCGGAAGGCACGTTAAGCCATCGGTCCCGGTTGTTATCATTAGCTCATCTTGAGCTCCTCCGTGATTCGAAAGACACGTTAAGCCGTCGGTCCCGGTTGTTATCATTAGCTCATCTTGAGCTCCTCCGTGCTTCGGAAGGCACGTTAAGCCGTCGGTCCCGGTTGTTATCATTAGCTCTTCTTGAGCTCCTCCGTGCTTCGGAAGGCACGTTAAGCCATCGGCCCCAGTTGTTATCATTAGCTCATCTTGAGCTCCTCCGTGCTTCGGAAGGCACGTTAATCCGTCGGTCCCGGTTGTTATCATTAGCTCATCTTGAGCTCCTCCGTGCTTCGGAAGGCACGTTAAGCCGTCGGTCCCGGTTGTTATCATTAGCTCATCTTGAGCTCCTCCGTGCTTCGGAAGGCACGTTAAGCCGTCGGTCCCGGTTGTTATCATTAGCTCATCTTGATCTCCTCCGTGCTTCGGAAGGCACGTTAAGCTGTCGGTCCCGGTTGTTATCATTTAATGACAGTCGTTAAGTTAAGTCAGTGGCCTTTAGGCGATTCGAAAACACTGGCCTCCGCCAACCCGCAGTTGAGTATCGTGTTGGAGTACGCTCTAAACCCCTTCGGTTGAGGGAAGACCCGTATCCATAAAAACTGAAGATTTCATAAAAATAAAGATTTCCTTATTGTTAATTTTTTTAAAAAAAAACGTTTTGTTTTATTTTTTTTAGTTTTGAAATAGGTTTTATCATTTTGGTGATTTGTAATTGTCATTTCTTTTGATGTTTACTCTGATTTGATTCTTGCGCTCGAACCCCATGGGAAAAGCGTTTTCACCCCTATCGATTTGACATTTTTAAATTTTCATAACAAATCACAGACAACTTTCGCGACATAAAAGTGACACCAATCGATTTGACGTTTTGATATTTGACAACCAATAAATATCGTAATCCCTTTTTCAACTGACACTTTCATTTGTATGGGAAAATGTTTTTTCTTTTATTTTATTTTTTCGAGAATTTTCCAATGTTTTTAAGAGTCATTCTGCTATTCGGGACGGAAACAAATCCAACAAATCAAAAACCATGGCAATCGGTCCAGCCGTTCTCGAGTTATAAGTGTTGTAACAAACACGACTTTCTTTTATATATATAGATAGTACATAATGCGGATAGTTCTCGAAGATTGGGACAAGGGAATATCCGTGGGAGGTCGAAAAATATCTAATTTAAGATACGCCGATGATACTACCCTCCTGGGGTCAACCAGAGACGAAATCGAAAATCTTCTTCAACGACTAGAGACCACAGCGTTGGATTTTGGACTCGCAATCAATCGCGACAAGACCAAAGTGATGATTGTAGACCGTGCTGGCAATCAGTCCGATATTCAAAACATAGCAGGATGCCAGGTAGTCGAGAGCTACGTATATTTGGGCTCCACTATCACCAATGCTGGGGGCTGCGAGGATGAAATTCGAAGACGTTGCGCCATGACTAGATCCTCAGTAGAAAAACTCGCAAAAATTTGGAAGGATCGCAGAATAACCAGAAATACAAAGATTCGTCTGATGCGATGCCTGGTCTTTCCTATCTTCCTATACGGAGCCGAGACGTGGACGCTGAGGATGCAGGACCGTCGTAAGATTGACGCATTGGAAATGTGGTGTTGGAGAAGCATGCTCAGAATCCCATGGACCGCGCACCGAACCAACGTTTCCATCCTGAAAGAACTCAACATCAAAGAGAGATTATCGTCGACTGTGCAATTACGAATCCTCAAGTTCTTTGGACACATAACCCGCAACGAGGACTCAATGGAACGATTGGTGGTGTAGGGGAAAGTGGAGGGCAGAGGATCACGTGGGCGTTCTCCAACACGATGGACCGATCTGATTAAATCTCTGACGCACTCCACTATCAACGATTGCTCTAGTTCCGCTAAACATAGAACTGCATGGCGGCGAATCGCAAGAACATCGGTTACACATGAATCGACCGAGTTGTGACCACGACCACTCTGTCAAGAGTGCACGACTAAGAAGAAGAAGATAAATATATAAGGACATTTCATACGTCAGTTTCGTCGGCTTGC
This sequence comes from Hypsopygia costalis, assembly GCA_937001555.2. Classification (NCBI taxonomy): domain Eukaryota; kingdom Metazoa; phylum Arthropoda; class Insecta; order Lepidoptera; family Pyralidae; genus Hypsopygia; species Hypsopygia costalis. The sequence continues at coordinate 20,866,280 of OW443326.2, forward strand.
TTGTGCGAACTAATTGCATTGTGAGACAATTGGATCACTATTTGAGTGTACATTTTTTACTCTTGTGACATATCTATAGCATTTATAACATCCTTGGTAGGATGACTGCTCTTTCTTCTTGAATAGCAAACTCGTAAAACTAAATATGTTTTCGTAATTTTTATATATAAATATGATCCATAAAGGAGTACAATGATGGAAAACAGCATATTATACAACAAATGCACAAATCGCAACATGAAATATAGCTCGCGCGCCGGCACGCCTGCTGATAACGCAGCTACTTCTTCCTTTTTAATCGCGTCTCTCAATCGCAGGAACGCTACAACCCTGAAGGGTATTGTTATTTGTCTACGGTATTATGTGCGGTATTATGTGTGGAAGTGACTCCCCAGACGGGCATCTTACCAATACACTGTACCCTACCTCTCTTTCTCCGTAGAGGAGATTAGGGGTAGAGGGCAATATTAATAATCTATAACCAATATTTGTACAAATATAGACGAAAATGCAAACCAATTAAAACCGAGTATAGAATAGAATAAAGCCAAAATGAACCTTTAGACTACATTAATATGTAGTGTAAATAAATTTCTAAGTATCTACTGATCCCTACAAATTCATGTATGGATTTACATCTAAACAGACAGCGAAACAGAACTAAAGCAAAAATACGGTATATTTTGCACAAAGTTATAAAGAGAGACCCAGTTACATTAGTTAAGCACAGCGACAACTTACGTCGTTCTTGCAAAAACTTGACACACTTTTCCAGAAGGAAAGGCAAAAAACGGCAAAAGTTCAAATTACAAACAACAATAACGGGCGAAAACGTTATTTGCACGCAACTGTATTCTGACATCGAATCAACATTCGTCGAGTTTCCTCATCTATACATATTTTTAGCTTATTTATAATGAGAAAAGTTTGAAAAAATACGGAATATATATATGAGAAAGAAATAAAAATAAGTTTTAATGCTCGAGAGATTGGAGACAAGCCGAATCGACTTTTTCATTTACGCTCCCCTGTAATCTAATATTTTACATCTGATAGTATTTATGAATATGAAAAATATCTCGGTTGAAAAACTTTTGAAGTCTCTCAAGAAGTTTGCGAATAAAAATATTAAGGTGCTCGGCAATTCAACGCTCTTTTTTCTCATTTTGTCATGATTCATACATACGGATTCATATTCCTGTTTAAAGTACCTTATACTTTATATTACGAAAAGCATAGCAGCAATCATATTACTACGAAATGAATAGCTATTCATATGTTTTGCTTATTTATGATTAGTTAGTATTCACCATGTATAATACATTTAACTTTTTTCACAGGGTTTACGCATATGAATTATCCGAGTTAGGTATGAAATTATATTACATGTGATTCATTTAGAGGTACTTCTTTTGGATTATTTTTTTGACAGAAGATGTAAATTTGCAAGTAATAATAACCAGTCATGATATCAACTTCAGTAAATATAGTTTGAAATTTGATCATGTAAAATTTTAGCCAGGCTCAGCGTTTACTAAATATTTAGCAGCATTAAGGCAACGTAGGTTTATAATTTTGATTTTCAAACCAGGGGGCCTACCGCCGAAGCCGAAGCCGATTACCAAGGAATATTTTAATTTTAATTTATAAGTCTTACGTTTTAGTTATTGACAAACATCTTTAGCACATTCAGTAGAGCTCTAGGGTTTCTATCGGCTAAACTAAATACAAGTCCATAAATTTAAGCTGAAGTTCGATTTTCTCAATCAAAAAATCGGCTTCAGCCTCCTGTCTTAAGTTATTACGTAAATATCTAACCTAACAACATCTTTTAGTGACCATATCAATAATATAAATCTTTTATGTTTTAAATAAACAGAATGGCTTGGCAATCGCATGTGTACACAATGTATCTCACAAGTGATAGATATTGTATTAAATTAGATTGTTTAATTTTTTATTTTATTTTAGATTTTGACGAGCTCTGTGGCGTAGCGGTCAATAACGCGGCTTCGGCACCAACGCTCGTGGGTTCGATTCCCACATAGGACAAACATTTGTGTGCATGAACATGTCTGTTTGTCTTAGTCTGGGTGTTTTCTATGTATCATAAGTATGTATTTACAAAAAAAAATGTATTTACGTATGTTTATCAGTTGTCTAGTACCCATAACACAAGCTTCGCTTACTTTGGGGCTAGATGGCGCTGTGTAATTTGTCTGACAATATTTAATATTGATGTGGTCACTATAAGATGTTGTTAAGTTAAATATTTACGTAATAACTTAAGACAGGAGGTCCCTTAAGCAGGGACTGAATAAATTAACCGACTTGGTATTACATGGATCTCACAACTTTTTACGGTAGAAGAACTGAGTTGCGAGACTTGGGTTTTTTACAGGATATGTTTTTGATGGTATGCCGATTATCAGGACCATAAATGAGCATGACTTGCTCTAAGTGCCACAAAACACATTCCTCATAGAACGCTGATTTTCGTACTCGACGCGATTGTTTTGATCGTCAATTCTCGCGAGGGCCAATTTTGTACGAGGCGGTCAGTATCACGCGCGTTGACATTGACTTTGAAGGTTTTCATTTGATATCAAAATTTATAACCAAACTTACACCCACAGGTAATGAAAATAAATTTGATATTTTTCATTTTTACAGGTTTTGTTTTTGATGGCATCACATTTCTTTTTATTGATAATCGTCCTTTCTTTCTTTCTGGTTCCTGAGACTAGCGCGTTCAACCAAACAAACTAAACTCTTCAGCTTTATATATTAGTATAGATATACACGTACATTGATTCATTCACTGCAAATGTAACTTTGTAATCCTATATATTTATATATGATTACAAAGTTATTCATGCAGTTGGTGTATCTAGAAAACTGGACCGAAATTGCGAAATATTTAAGTTTTTCCTTGATTTATACACTAAACACTAACTGTATTCTATATTTGAAGCTTCTACGTCTGCTAGAAGTGCCTTAGAGTTTTGATGATCGGTCAGTCAGTGAGTGAGTGACAAAATTATGAAACTTTGCCTAGTTTTAATTCTTAAATATATCGTGTTTATACAATCCCTGCTTTGATACAAAAAAATCGGGCTTCTAGTTTTATCCACAACAAAGTTATAGGGGGTCAAAAACGACCTGAATTGCTTCGAGAAATGGATGGTACGGCAAATTAATTTTAGTTTAATTACACTCAAACAGCACAACTATTTTAATCACGTGTAAAATTACTAATTCGTATTTAGGATTTCTAAAAAAGATAACAGTGATTCATAATTTACTTTTAACAAAAACTACCCAGCGGAGAAGCGGGCAGTTCACACCAAAATATTAAAGAAATAAACGGGGCTAACTTTAGCGTAGCTTCATTAACATTCCTCCCTCAGGATGGGCCTCAACAAAAAGAAAACTGTTATGAACTTTTGCAACACTCATAAGCACTAACAGTTTAGAGCGGGCAAGTATCCGCCAGTGTATGACTCGGCCTGTGATGTCGAAGAACGTGATCGGCATACCGGCCTTTCCCCCGCGGGCAGACCAAGCGATATTTGCTTTTTTTTATTACCACATCCATATTTCAACACGAATACCCCCAACAATATTTGGAAGTACTGAGAGCGCTAATGCGTGCGTGGCAGGAAAGATGATTTCGGCCCTCTATTCAATATTCTCTGCGAAACAGTATACCTACCCACAATTGAATAAGCGTTATTTTACTAGCATATCCACTTTTTCTTATTGCAACATTTGAATTCATAGAACGGATCAGGTTTGCGATTAAGTTATTTACAATAGGTCGTTGTGAATGCAAATGCTAGTTTAAATTGCGAGTTAAGAAGCATTCCCCTATAAATCATGGGCGTTAGTCTAATAACGCTTTATTATCTCGGCTTGTATCGGACTACTACTGTTCTGCACTGAATATTCCAGTCCAGTGTCGTCGAATTAGTATGCAACGCAGTTCTTGTTCGAACAATTTGAAATAATGTTAGGTATAGTTGGTATTAATGGAGATACAGAGATACAACTCACTAACAAAATTTGAAACCAAAGCGGCGAACTGTGCCGGCTTGTCGTCTTACGAAATCGCAACAATAAAATACTTATACGTAATATTTTGCTGTTGGCCTGATCTTCCTTAGAATTTAATTCTTCTTTATATAATGGGCATTTTGTTATACCTAGTAATTAATCATTAATCCTTCATGGTGCTTTGACGTTGACATGAAGTAAACGTTTAATTCAATAAAATAAAGGAGATTAAATACAATGAACATTTTTGAAAACCTAAAGGAGCGATTGCTGCATTGACAGCGGGGTAGCGGTGCGCGAGCGATGTTTCATGTTGAGAGTGCTATTAATATGGCTACGGTAACCGCTTCACTTCAGGCAGGTCGTTGCTTGTTGTTGTCGTCGTTTGTCTGCCACCGACATGGTATAAATAAAAAAAACAAAAAGGACTACTCCTAAATATCATGTTTTTTTTTAAGTAAGAGATGAAGGTAACGCAAACTCGTGTAGTGCGCCTGATAAGTATAATAGAATCTATAATATGGCATGATTTTCATGCCATGTATAGATTCCGAGTATATTTATGTCGAGTATCTTTGTGCATCAATCTAAATGTGTCTCAATCTCAATCTCACTTTACGTGTAAGTTCATTATAATATGTCTTTTAAGGGTTCCGTACCGCAAAAGGAAAAACGGAACCCTTATAAGATCACTTTGTTGTCCGTCTGTCTGTCTGTCTGTCTTTCTGTCTTTCTGTCTGTCTGTCTGTCTGTCTGTCTGTCTGTCTGTCTGTCTGTCTGTCTGTCTGTCTGTCTTTCTGTCTGTCTGTCGGTCTGTCTGTCAAGACCCTCTAAGTCGAGAATGCGTGGAGGTATCAAGCTGAAATTTGAACTGTATACTCAGGTCTACGGTCCCATGAAGTTGTAAAAAAATCAAACTGCTCAGTTTACGTAAAAAAAAGTTACAGCTGTTTATTCAGCAAAAAACGCATATTTCGACATTCTCAAGGGAATCAAAACCTATAGGGTACTTCCCATTGACCTAGAACTATGAAATTTGGCAAATAACATTGTTATAGACTACAAGTACAGGAATAAATCTCAAAACTATACATTTGTAATTAAATCTTAAAAAATAGGGGGTCTATATTTTTTATAGGAGGTCGAAATTTCAAATTGAAACTACTAGTTCAAATGGGGTATCATATGAAAGGGCTTTATGTGCACATTGCAAAATATATTTTATTTATTTTTTTCCGACGCATTTTCTTATTTATAATGAAAAATATCAAATTTATAAAGATTCTACGTACGGAACCCTCGGTGGGCGAGTCCGACTCGCACTTTGCCGGTTTTTTTCTATATATAAGAGGGGCCAAACGAACATGTGGGTTACCTAATGGAAAGCAATGGCCACAGCCCATGGATCAGCAACATCAAGGGGTCGCCCATCCGTTGCCAGCCTATATTCCTTCCTTTCTTTCTTTCTGGTGACGTCACTCCTTCGCAGGAACACAACAACCCTCAAGGGAATTCTTATTTGGCTGGAGTATTCTGCGAGGTAATTCACTAGTCGGGCAGCTTAAAAAAAATACGCTATGCCCTACCTCTCTTTGCGCCAGAGCTTCGTTTGTCAGTCAGCACGGTGCACGTGCAGGTGAGGTGAGATTGTGTCGATGGCAAAGATTATAAAAAGCCATTAGAACGTACGTAGAAGTACGTACGAGACCTACAGGCTGTTTGTAAAAATCTAAAAATCTTTTTTAAATACGAGTTATAAATGAAAAACATTTAAAACTTTTGTTACCATTGTATACAATATTTTTTCCAATACGTGTAAATTTGTGAAAATAAATTGTTTGGCTGAATGAAATTACGTGTAAAAGTATTGGTAAAAGTTAAAATTTGGTTATATTGATTTTGTTGGTTTCGAGAATTGTTTACCAACAATTTTGTTTACTATTAACATTGGTTTGGAATTACTTTAATAACGAGATCTGTAGAAACGAAAATCGTGAATCTGCTGTAATGTAACAAACAATTCAAAAACAAGCTCTGAACATCGAATTGCTTTGTCTGTAAATATTCTTATTGATTACTGTAAAGGTCAAATTCTCATTAGGACTCACTTTTTTTATTTTTACTAATTAATATTAATAATTCCCAGACATTAATAAAATTTCGAAGCGTAAAGGAAATTACTCATGATGTGATGTCACCGATGTCGATCGCACACAGATTTATACGATACTAGCTGTTACCCGCGATTTCGCCCGCGTGGTCCAGGGGAGCTGCCATTGATTTGTGTATATTTTTCTTTTGTTGTCATTGATTTGTGTATATGTACAAATTTTAATGATGATCGGCTGCATAGTTAAGGCGTGAAGAAATAACAAAGAAACGAATTTACTTTAACACATAATATTAGTATGGATGGAAAGCCCACACTCAAGACAAAAAAAATGTTCACCACATAAATGTTTGCCCTCGGCAGGTATCGAATTATTTTTTCCGTGGAAATAAAATGTTTTTCCTGGATAAAAAGTAGCTTATGTCACTCTCCAGACCGGAAACTATCCCCTGTTAAAAAATCATGTCGGTACTTAGGTTTCTTTCGACGTGAAAGAAGGACAAATGATTATAAACTTTATTTTTTCCCATGGGATTAAGATGTTTTTCCGGGATAAAAGTAGCCTATGTCACTCTCCAGACCGTAAACTATTCCCATTAAAAAGTAATGTCCGTACTTAGGTTTCTTTTGACGTGAAAGAAGGACAAACAAACAAACACACTTTCACATTTATAATATTAGTATGGATTATTACTCGTAGTATAGATTATGATATCTCGTAAGATGTTGATTGAAATCGAGTGATGTCAAGGACAATTTTATTCATAATTAAATACTTGTGATTACTTATTAATAACATATTTATTTGCAAACTCCTTCTCTACTCCTTCGCAAATAATGCATTAATTACCAACAAATTTGATTACCATAAAAAAAGGTTATAATGAGTAAATCTTAAAAGATAGATATATGCTGTCGCGGACTTTTGGGGTGTAAGTGGTCTATCAACATCTTTGAACCAAAGCCAACTTCACTTGCACGTGGTGCACCCTGCTGACTGACAAACGAAGCTCTGGCGAAAAGAGAGGTAGGGAGCGTAATTGTAAGTTACCCGACTGGGGAATGTACCTCCACCTCACAGAATACCGCAGCCAAATAACAATTCCCTTGAGGATTGTTGTGTTCCTGCGAGTGAGTGAGGTCACCAGAAAAGAAGGAGATGCTGCGTCGGCGGCGGGGGTGATGGCACGCAAGTGATATATTATGTTGCGAGCGTTAATACGGTTACGGTAACCGCTTCACATCAGGCGGGCCGTATGCTTGTCTACCACCCGACGTAGAATAAAAAAAAAAAAAAAATTTGAACTTTTAAACAGGAACAAGTCCATCATACATGATTTTTGCGTAACTTCAACCGTTTCCGCAGCGCACGCAACGTAAGCCCTCAAGAGGATTTTTTTTTTTTTTTTTTTTCATTGGTGCTCCGCTCCTATTGGTGGTAACGTGATGTTATATTATAGCCTATAGCCTTATATCCTTATATACATATATCCTTGAAATATAGGCTATCTAACACTAAAATATTTTTTCAATTCGTACCAGTAGTTCCTGAGATTAGCGCGTTCAAACAAACAAACAAACTCTTCAGCTTTATAATATTAGTATAGATTTGTCGCCGCCAACTGATTGAAATCCTCATTCATTGTACGGCCAGGCATTTCGTTAAACAACAACGCACTGTTGTTGTTATTTTGTCACTGAAAGTAATTGTCTCGTGTCAAGTAACCGTAATTTACGATAATTTTTACAATAACCATTTTATTATGATTGATGTCTTCAATCCTTTTTCATCTTACTGCTGAGATACGGGTCTCCCCCTCAAACGAAGGGTGTCTTCCGAAGCACGGAGGAGCTCGAGATAAATAATCCCATGGACAGGCTACGGCCAACGTTGCTTAACTTGCGTGTTCGATTAGACTGACACACGCAATCGAGCTCCTCATTATGATTGATAATTACCGATAAACGATAATTCTAACCAAACAACTTCTTTATCACATATAATTGTGTAATAGTGCTGAAAACTTGATTATATTATTATATAACCGGATATGATTAAAAATATTAGTTATTAACGCCTTAGTGTAAACAAAACGAAACTAGCACCACAGTTACCGAGAAACACTGATTTTGTTTGGTTGACTTATTCAATGAGACGGCGGTTTTTCAGTCACTCTTTTAATTTTGAATATTTGAAATGCCATAATTATTCAACTAAAAACCTAGGTTTGTGGTTAAATGGCGTTGTTCAATGAAAAAAACTAGGCGTACAATTGAACTGCTATTTTAACCAGTTGGCGCCGAAATATGATTTTGAGTACACAGTACGAGTAATTTAGTTGTAACTAATGTATGATACTTGTTGTTAGCTTTTTGTATTATATACGCTTTGTGTTTTTATGCGAAATCAGTATGAGTTGGCGTAAAAACTATCGAATTTTATTGTGTATAACATTTGTGCTTGACATCCTGGTGTGTTTACCATATTAAATAAATACATATCATATATAATTTTATACAAATATACGACTACAGTAGCGTACATATAAATGAAAGCGACGATTCAATATCACTCACATCGCGTCGCATTGAGTAATGTCGCTCAGTAAAACGCCCACACGCAACCGTGACTTCTGCCAACACTTCCTACAAAGAAAATAACATAAAATTACAAGGAAAATAACACAAAGCTTGTGTGTTATTTTCTTTGTACGACTTACTTGAATTTATATTATGTTACCTATCTTATGCTGCTCGTATTTCATTCAAAAAGGTAACAGTTCATTAGCTCTCTTCAACAGAGTCGATTTACACAATAAACCATTTTGATATTGTTTTAGTTTAGATATCTGATACCTGTGTCTATTAACTTCCACATTCGCCTCTTTGATAGAAAATAAAAAGGGAATATCGTATAATATCACCCCTATTACAGGAATGAAATGATATTTTCTTGTGTTTTCTCTTCATTTCGAGAATTTTATATGTATTTATTAATCACACAATGTTTTTTTAGCAAAAATATGTATTAGTATAGTTAAGAGCACGTCAAACTTGATACCTACTCCGTCCTTTGAACCATGTCTTTGCCGTTTTAATAGATGTTGCAATCGTATTGTGACTGTCAAGCGTGATCTGTTCATAGCTGTACAAAACTCTCTACAAAGGTGATATAATAATAGGTACAGTTATAACATGTGTTATTGGAACTGATATATTATGACCAGTGATCGGAACAGGTAGAGTGATTTAGGGTCAATAATCTCAAACGCTGATATTAATATGGACATACCTCCGGGATTTCGGGATTTCGAAACTATTGAGGCTTTAATTCTCCGGGGTTCCGGTTGGTTTGGTAAGCAATAAAGCTATCTAGCTTTACGTGCTTTCCAAAGCTAAGTCTGAACATAGGATTCCGTTAATCAATCAGTTTTTTATTTAATTTCAAATACATATAGCAAACAAAGTACTACTTAAAAGTGCTTTGCTATCGTAACCTCTAATTTCAAATACAATGGCTACTAAATCACGACCTAAATAATATTTAATGAAATCCCGAAATCCCGAAATTTTTCGATAACAGTTCATTAAAAAGGCATGTCCATATTATGACAGCATTTTGCAAGTACAATAAATCACTCTACCTATTCCGATCACTGATTATGACAATACTATGCAAAACTCCCTTTATCGATAAATAAAAATAAACTTATCTTCATCTACTGAATTTCCTGATAAAAGAAATGCAGCAATTATAACTATACTCGGTACGGTACATACGATACCTTGTGTTAGCGATGGAAAATCAACCTTCGTATCGACGCAGTCTAAAATAGCGGCAAAAATAACATTCTCTATATCATTTTCAGAGAGTGCTATCGATTCCACTGCACCTATACCAATCAAAAACAACGTACGACTGAGATATTTAAGGTATATCATTGGAACCTTGGAAGACACCGCAGTAGGAGTAAATAAAACTTACGGTACGATGACAGAGTATCGTTATTACGTACAATGGTTAGAATCGTCAATACGTTAACTAAAAGTATAACCACTCAACGCCTACTCCCGAATTGTAGGGAAAATATTTAGAATTGTTTTTATCAGCATTGTTATTTTATTTTATATATACGAGATATGACACCTTCAACGATATACTGGAGATTTCCACTATGTTGTTGACAAAGGTTCTATGGACAAGGAATCCAACTAGTCTCCCAGGGGCCAGGGGCCTAGTAGGATTCCTTCAAGATGGTAGAAAAGGTTGTCAGATTCTAGGATCACGGTATTATCCCCCTGTCATCGAATTTCCTACAGAATCTGAATCTGCCATTTTATAGATCTCAATCTTACTCCAAAACTGCCCAAAACCTAACTCAAAGTCCGGGTGTTGTATGTGCCAATGGTCAGTTGGTGGTGGTGGCCTGCCGACCGGAGATTTTTAGCACCCCCGCCCTGCCGTAACTGAAACCGCTACTTTGGCTTTGGCCTGGAATAGCAGGGTTGCCCGGTATTGCGGGCTTCATATATAGGCGTCTGTGCATAAAGGAGAAAATGCCACGCTTGACTGACATCAGAGCCTCGTTAGCTAACCGTCCAGGGTGCATCACGTGCAGGTGAGGTTATCTTTGGCTCGCGGGATATCTGTAGGCCACTTCAACCCTCCCTCCCCCCTCTCTATGAAATAATAACACCACTACCAATAATACACAACTAAAATAAGCTAAAAAAATATAAAAATATGTTGTAGGTAGTTCAAAATCGTGTTTTATTTTCGCATTTTGTGCCACGTATACGGTTACCCACGTATAGGGCTATCATATTACGGTTGCCCCAGTGTGCGTCGGTTTGACTTGACCCTTTTTTTCGTTATCTAAGAAAGGTTCTAACATGTTCTTATTTTTACTTTGTTTCAGTATGCAACCAATTCGCCCGTGGTGTGATCGCAATGCTTGGGGCGGTGACGCCGGACTCGTTTGATACTTTGCATTCCTACACGAACACCTTCCAGATGCCTTTCGTCACGCCCTGGTTCCCTGAAAAGGTAATGTGAAACAAACAGTATTTTTTAAGGTGTTCGGAACAAGTATAATTGATTTTAGATTTACGAAAGTAAGAGTGTGTGCTAGTGAGCTGGCCTTATAGCTCTTAGAACTGACGGCCATTATATACAACATGACAAGTAATTATTTGACTTAAATAATATTGTAATATGCACACAACTACATTTGATTTGATTTGTATTCACATTAGTATTATTTTATAAATTTTAGTGATTAAAAGTATTCACATTATTCGTTATTTGCATTCATTAAAATGAATGATGAATTGTAATGAATGAAAGTGGCTGATTTTCTAAAGATTGAATTTATTGTTATATTCACAATCGTAATTACACGAAACATTGTTTTGTATAAGAACAATTATTGAACAAAACCAAAGTGTAATCCTTTCTAAATTATTTATTGTTCATAATTTCCAATCTAAATTAACTTGAGTGTATTAAAAAAAAAAATGCTTATTTAAAACAAATAAATGCCAAAGGACTTAGAAAATGTTCTTACTACGTAGTACTATCATTTATACTGTGCTTTTACTACTCGTAAAAGAAGAAAATAAATAGATAACGACATCATAATTCAAAAGTCACATTTTAAGTATATTTTCATATAAATGTTTCTATAGCGAATAAAAATTACTTATTTTGATCAGATATAATGTATTAATGCGAACATAAAGTAATAGCTACTCTGTTCTATTTTCCTATTGTCTGTTTCGAGGCTATACTCTACGAGTATATATATAATTTCTGACTCCTTCTGCTTCTCCCTTTTTATTTATTATTTTTATGCAAATTCTATACTTTAATTAAAATGGAAGGAAGAAGAGAGGCATGAAAATGGATAAAAGAAATGAGAGCATGAATGATAGCAGGACGAGATGGCAGGGAAAGACCAAAAGCAAGAGAAGTCGCAAACAATAGTAAACGTGTAGTAGTAAACGAAAAAAAAGTTCGCTTTGTTAAACTACCTACGGAAAAAATATAAAAAGTTCTGCGAAAAATGTATATTTTATTAAATATTTTTAATTGATATTGCTCAAGTACTTAATGGAATTAACATTTTTGAGATTCTTACTTAGTCTATTTAAGTTGGAAATACTTCGTAATGATCAAAAGAGTTTATTATCTGGCATTGAATTTCTTACTAAATATTAATTTATGATTCCAGATGAATACGCTGTAACTACCTAAAATATTTTTTCTTTGTATGGATAAGTATTTGAACGACAGACCTATGATCTTTTTTTTGCATATTAAGAATGAGCTATTATCATAATATTCCAGTTATACTTGGCCACACCCAGCTGAATTCAGGCTTTTCATTTTCCGCAGCGGTCGTCTGTCATCTGGAGTTGGATGTTCTATAGTCCTATGCCTAATCATCCCATACTACTTACGTGCTTCAACAAATGGAAAAGAAACGAAAGAACCACCAATTCACCATCATTACCAGCATGTATATGCTGGATGTAAACCTTTACCAATGCTTTCCACCATATGCGATCCTCTCCTTTCCTCGGAGGATCCCCCACCGCTAGGATACTAATTCGACGACTTTTAATCCGTCGACATTAAATTCCTACACAATTTTGATATCTTTTACTGTATAAACCCCGAATGTATATTCATTATCGTCATCAGCCTGTCCACTGCAGTTTATAGACCTTCCCTAATGGGAACACCAGATACAATCCTCCGTCTTTTGCATTGAGGCGCTTCGAAAGATTCCAGAATAGGCCAAGTTTCGATGGTAATGGTCCTACCCTACCAGCACCACAAACCACCAATAAATAAGCCATCGTGGTCGAAATCCTTCTGTTTCTCACATTATGAACGTTAAACTCGATCAATTTATGTATAGAAAAAATGTAGCCTAAGACAAACAGATTTATATAAATAAATAAATATTCCTGGACAAATTATACACTGCCATCTAGTCCCAAACTAAGCAAAGCATGCACTATGGGTACTAGATAACCGATATAATACTTACATACATTTTTTTTAGTAAATACATAGAAAACACCCAGACCAAGACAAACCGACATGTTCATGCACATAAATATTTGTCTTGTGCTTGTGTAAGAAGATCGAACCCGCGACCTCGGAGTCAAAGTGGCTATTGCTAACCATTCGACCACCGCGCTCGTCTAGCAAACGTCAAAAATCATCATTATTGAATACTCAAGATGACGTGAATTGTGATTTTTTTACATTTGAGTCACAGGAATTGTATATTTGCTTCTCCGGAATGATATACGATCCACTCAATCTCTACAGCTTTACGAGGGTAATCTCGTTATTATTTTTAGGGATCCATACCTAAAGGCTGTCAATGGGGCTTTATTTACCAAACCTACATCGTCAGTCTTTGAGAAATTTGTTTTTATTATTTTATCGATATAGGTCTTCGAAGTCTGTGGATACGTAGCGAAAAATCCTTGGTCTGTGATGGATAACAATGTCATCACGGTAGAAAGTGCGTCATAATCATCAATAGGTTTGATGCGCCATATACCTAGGCTACCCTCCACCTATAAACTCTTAATTAGACAATATAATATCCAAATAACTTACTTGAGCTTACTTTATGTATTATAAAATCATAAAATAGTGTATTTTGATAAGTATTAACTAAGATAAAATGCGGATATTTTCATGAAAATATTTAAGGTCCATAACGTTACTCGTACAATGTTTAAAACTAAATATGCCTTACAACGTTTAATTTTTAAAGTTTATGGTTGAGATAATATAGACTTCGGAGTCATATCTTAGAATAAAACACGCGATCATTTAATAAAATCATATTTTGCCTAGACTATTATCGCTGTTGTTTGATTAGAAAATAATAGAATTCGTTTGAGGATATGGTCAAGTAACTGCCAGACGAATAGCTTGTTCAAACACAAACAGTATGTACTAAGAAAATATAAAGTGACAATGAGTGTTACGGAACCATATTCTACTCGCAATAGGCCGGATTTATACAAAATCAATTCTATAATGCGTAATATCAATACGCGACAAATTGATAATATTTTTATTTCTGTATGTTGGAAAAAAATAATATTTTTATCGTTGGACAAAGATTTTTTCAGACTACATAGTTTTTGACAATTTTATTGCTATAATACCTATAAGAAGTAGACTATTTGTTTCAGTATCAAAAACTAGTTCCTCTTATTTTACCATTTTACGTTTACTTTCATGAAATCGTATAAACTATGTATAACTTAAAAATTATAAATAATATTTCAAACTCATAATTTTTTTTTTAATGATCACCAATAGGTACTTCGTTTCTTTGAAGTAACCATAAATTAATATTGCTTAAATCATCATTATAAAAAATGAACGACCTGTACACCAAAATGGAATAAAAGAAATAAATATCAATGCAAAGAAACTCGAATACAAAATTAATAATAAGGAAAATATACTAACATCCGAATTTAAGGATGATACCACTGACAAGCAAATAACAACATTGGAAGGGAAAGAACGACCTTATAAAGTAAATTTCAATAACAGCCTCATTAAATTATTCATGTTACTCTTGTAATTTGTCCATTTGTGTTTCTTTTTAACAAGACTTTGAATATTGAAAAAATTAATACGAAACACCTCAAGCTATTTATTTTGTATCATGACAAGAACCGATAAAAAAAGTACACAACCGGCTTGATAGTAAGTAGTTATCGTAGCGGACGCTTGCAACACAAGAGATAATACTTTTGAAGGACGTCATACTATATACACTTCAGAGAGCTTCTGCAGGAACTACATTGCACAAAATGCAATGAACCACAGATATCGATCATTTCGATTTCATTATCATCACTAATATTAGCTTGTGTCTAGCCGTTGCTGGATATTTTCTTCGCAATGCGTGGCACCATATACTATCCTTCTCTTTCAGCATTCAGCCATTTCCTGTCGCTTTTTTGAGTCTGTCTGTCATCTATCCAGTTAGAGGGGAACGGTCCAACGCTTCTACGATCCATGTGCGACCACGAAGATTTTTCACTTCAAGATTTTCCTTTATTATCTGATTTCACTTACTCCTGTCACTTAAGCTTGCTAATTCTTAGAGATAGATAGTTCTCAGTCGATTTTTTTAGTTCCGGCACACTCTGGTAACTCCATACAAAAAACAACAACACAAACGGACCGCGTCTGTATACATACGTACAAATACGTGTGTGTCTTAGGGTTGACTGTGACGAAGTCTTTACACTTTAGGTAATATTGTAATAATAAATATCTTTTAACGTTTTGTTAAGACTGCATTAAATCCAGATACGTTACCGTACTACACTATATGCTTCACGCGGCTTGTAACTGGTTCTAATGTTGTGGATGTCTATTGTTTGTTGACAATGTGGAATAAATATTTACTTCCAAAAATTCTTAAAACGCCGAACTGTCGAATCAAATGTTGAATCAATAATTTTGACGATTCAATATGTAATCCACTGTTAAATCTGGAAAGAATTATTTTTCCAGTTTCAACAGTGAAAACCAATAATGACGAGCTCGGTGGTCAAATAGTTAGCAATGACCACTTTGACTCCGACATGAGCATGAACATGTCCGTTTGTCTTGGTCTGGGTGTTTTCTATGTATTATATGTATGTATTTACAAAAAAAAATGTATTTACGTATAATATCAGTTATCTAGTACCCATAGTACAAGCTTTGAGCTTATTTTTTATTATTATTATTTATTTATTATTTATTTAATAGTTTAATGGTGATTATTAAATAATAAGAAATAAATAATTGTATCATTTAAAAGTTCAGTTGAGAATAGATTACAACGTCGTCGTCAACCTTTATTCATTCCACTGCTGGAATATGGACCTCCCCTCAGTCGAAGGTGTTTTTTTTTTTTTTTTTTAATAAAGAAGCCAATCGCAATATGCGTACACTCGGCGGTGTAAAGTGCCGCCGAGTGTGCGCAGATCGGCTTACTTCGTATATGGCGCACACCCCTGTCGTGGACAAGGTTCTTATCTATCAATTCGAAATCTGTACATACTTAACTAAATTCTTAGTAAAACCTTAAAACTACTTACAATGTTTAGTTAATAATAAATTATGCAACATGGCGCAATAGCGAAAATATTTACAGATCAATAAATAAAAATGCTGCAATAGCATTATAGCTACTTATCATAATAAAATATATACATAATCTCCATGTTATAATGGTCAATATAATAATGATGCAATAGCAATATCTTGGCACAAATTCCTATTTCTATTAATAAAAAAGATAATACAAACATTAAATCCACATTTTAGGAAGCTGACGAATTTGAGGTGATGGCTTGGTCAATTTTACATCTAATTTGTGTCAATCCATCCCCAGCTCAGCAGTCGAAGGTGTTTACAGTATAATCCACAACGTTGCTCAACTGCGGATTAGTTGAGGCTAATGTTGTCAAGTCGTCTAAAGGCCACTGACTTAGCTTAACGACTGTCATCTAATGACAACAGCCGAGACTCGAGCTCGAGATAAATAAACCCATCCATCGGTAGGTTAAGCTTGTCGTTGCTTACCTTGCATGCTCGGTTAGACTGGCATGCACAACGACGCCCTTGAGCTACTTATATACGAGATTATATACTACGAAAGAACTTTCGTAATACGCGGCGCTGCGTGGCAGCCCTTGAGATCGGTTCCACATTCGACTCAGAGGGGAGGTGAGGTCGCCTTGTGAGAGCGGCAGGGAGTGGCCATACTTTATATTATTACTATACTGTGGTTCCGAGTTCAATCCTTGTATAACATTATCTATTGTTCTCAGGTCATCCCACCGTCATCTGGTCTCATCGACTATGCTATTAGCATGAGGCCTGACTACCACAGAGCTGTTATTGATACTATCACTTTCTACGGATGGAAGAACGTCATCTACATTTACGACTCGCATGATGGTAAGTAACTAGTGCTATATTTAAAAATCCTCACTTTCTTACTAATATTATATATAATATTAGTGAGGTCTTCCTTCTTTTATTTAAATTATCAAAATAATTAACTATAATACTAAACTTAATATATACAAATAAAATATTTACAAAGAGGTACAAAAAAAACCGGCCAAGTGAGAGTCGGACTCGCGCAAGAAGGGTCCGGTACCATTATCTATAAAAACGGCAAAAAAATCACGTTTGTTGTATGGGTGGATGGAATATTATATATAGTAGTATATTATAATATTAATAGAGGGTTATATATATAAAATATAAGTGAGGAAGTGAGGATTTTTCATATAGATTCCGCATATGCGAAAGTGTGTGTGTTTATTGTATGGAAATCGGTTGAGTTATTAAAGCGTGAGTTTTCATATTTGTTTTTATACTACCGTGAGTGACAAACAAGCTTACGGCCCACCTGGTGTGAAGCGGGTAGCGTAGCCATACCAACCCTCGCAACATGAAATATCGCTCGCGTGTTACCTCCCCCGCTGCCAACGCAGCAATTTCTTCTTCTTTTCTGGTGACCTCACTCACTCGCAGGAATACAATAATACTAAAGGTAATTGTCATTTGGCTGCGACATTCTGCGAGGTGGACGTACATCACCAGTCAGGTAGCTTATAATTACGCTGCCCTACCTACCTCTGTGCCAGAGCCTCGTCAGTGAATCAGCAGGGTGCACCACGTGCAAGAGAAGTTCGCTTAAACTCTAAAGATGACGGTGACTCTATTACACTCCAAAACATACTAGAAGTCCATGATAAATGTTAAGATACCTTTTATTCTGAAAAAACCGGACAAGTGCGAGTCGGACTCGCCCACCGAGGGTTCCGTACGTATGATCATTACAAATAGTTCAGAAATCTAACCCCCTATTTTTTAGGATTTAATTACAAATGTATAGTTTTGAGATTTATTCCTGTATTTGTAGTCTATAACGATATTACTTGCCAAATTTCATAGTTCTAGGTCAACGGGAAGTACCCTATGAGTTTTGATTCCCTTGAGAATGTGTCGAAATATGCATTTTTTGCTGAATAAACGGCCATATATTTTTTTTACCTAAACTTTGCAGTTTGATTTTTTTACAACTTCATGGGACCGCAGACCTGAGTATACAGTTCAAATTTCAGCCTGATACCTCGACGCATTGTCGAGTTAGAGGGTCTTGACAGACAGACAGACAGACGGACAACAAAGTGATCTTATAAGGGTTCCGTTTTTCCTTTTGAGATACGGTACCCTAAAAATTATCAAACCTTTGGCGAAGCCGCGGTCAGAAAGTTCTACAAGTTACAATCTAATTTATAAATATATAACTATAAATAATAATAGGTATCTAAGCATAGGTGCTAACATAGAATGGATAGGGATTGAATACAACAAACGCCGAAGGGCAGTAAGGTAATACAATCCACTGCGTTAGTAAATTTTCAATTTGTATTCGTAAGTAACGCGTCATTCTACGTAATTGTGACATTTGAATTTACGAATTCGTAGCTCGAATAAAAATTGTTTATATTTTATGTTGTTACATTGTGTCTATATTCATCACTTTTTGCGGTAAACCAGAGGAATGTTATTTTTTTAATATATTATGTTCAGAATGGCAACTCGTTTCTTTTTGTAGGTAACCATGCATTTTTCTTTTCGGAGCTATTTCTTGTGTATCCAGCTACGGACTTTTTCAACACCTTACCATGTTGGGTTTTCTCAGAGGCTTTGTGGTAAAAACATTTGATAAGTCTTGATGGTAAATGTTTTTAAGTTTATTTTATTCAGAAATTGCCGATTTCTGCATTTCGAGACTACAAAGTCAACCAGATTTATTTGTTTGTCACTCTGAAAAGCATTGTTACTGAATAACTAATGTCCATCAGCGTTCTGTTTAGATTTAGCGCCTGGCTTTTATGTATGCTAATAGACTATACAGTACGTCAGACGTCAAAACAATTTCTTATGGGGGAAATCATTGCTAGTCGTCTGCGTAAATTGAAAAAAAAGTTTAGTTACTTCTAATAATTAAAAAAAAAATCAAATGACTCGCTATACAATAGGTGAATTCTGCTACGTGTAATATTAAAAATAATGCAATATTTAATTTACAAATTTCATAGTTATAACTAGATTTTTGAAGACAAATTGGACCTATATTTAGAATTGTTTGAAGGAATCCTATGAAATGTTAATTTCCATTAATATTTTAATAAATCATGCAACACGAAAGTTGAAAAGTTATAATTTCAATTTAGACTGGACCAAATAACATGGTAATAACTAAATTTAATAAGTTTTTTAGAGTATTAAAAACGACGAGCAAAGCTCGGATGCTCAGTGTACCTTAGAATATTAGTTATCGCATCGCAGATCGCTGATCGAGAAACTTCTACTTTTGTATGTTTTACGCTATTATTATTTATAGAACTTTAGAAAATTGATATATAATCCTATGCACATATTTAACTGCTCATATTCTTCAATCCGTAAAAGTAACCGTAAGCAACATATTACGACAAGAAAAACTGGCAAGAAATATTGTTAAATTCAGTAAAATGTCACTAATAGATTTTATACCACTAACTGATGTGAATAGATAGCTAAATCTGTCAAACTTACTAGGTACGAGTATACATAAGCATGATTTTTAGTTTTTACTTCATAAGTATGTGTAAAGTTTTTGAAAATAATTTACTTAGACATGACATTTGTAACCTGAGTTATAATATCTTAAGAAATTATTCTGCACTGGCAAGAAGTAAACTTTATGAAATAATTATAGTAAACTTTATACATAATATTACCATTAAATACGTATCAGTATTACTTATATATAAAAAAAAATGTCTCGTCAAAATGTCACCTAAAGTCCTGAAAGGAGAATTACCGTAATTCAATGTAAACTGATTTCACCTGAAGCCTCACTAATCTCCAAGGATTTACTCCTGGTCGAGATGTCTATCCTATTTAATGGGTCAGTCCCTGTTTTTAGCAGTCAGTAAATAGACGGTCTTCTATTGTGTTATAATAGATCATTTAACCAGAGCAAAATACGATAGCAGTTATTTGATCACAACATCTTTATGATATATGAAATTCCTGCCCAAAATCAAATGTGCTACTAGCCTACTACAACTACACATCTTCGTCGTACAAGAATACCGCAATGCTTCAAGACTAGTTTTCAGCCAACCTCCCGCGTCTTTTTTTGCGTTTGTGTCCTTCCTACAATGACCTGTGGTGCCGAGGCTTGAACATTGGAATGGACTGGTCCACAGACTAAAGATCGCGCAAAGAGCGATGGAGAAGGCTATGCTCAGGGTTTCTTCGAGGGATCGAATCCGGATCGAAGAAATTCGACGGAGAACCAAAGTTGTCGACATAACCTGCAGAGTTTGCAAGCTGAAGTGGCAATGGGCTGGTCTCATCTGCCCAGTAAGTGATGGCAGATGGAGGAAGCAGGTCTTAGAGTGGCGCCCGCGCTTAGGACACCCTTCTTCTATATGATCCATTGACCTTAAGAAAGCAGCTGGAAGCGACAGGACACGAAGGGCGGATGGTAGTATTTGATGGAAATCATTGGGGAATGCCTAAATCAAGCAGTGGGTATACAGGCTGATGACGATGTTATAAAAATCACTATTCCTCATTCAAAAAATAAGAAGAGCGTTAAATAAATTTGTAGTATTGGTGGTCATAATATTATTCTTTCTGTGCCTCTATCGACAAAACGAATAAGCCAAGTTTAATTCGAAGTTTGATGAAAATGGATTTAGTACTTCCGACTCGAGATTCAGCGAGGTCAGGAAAATCCGGGGTTTTAATAAATTTAACCATATTTCATTTCCCGATTCAAATAATTATCAGCCTTACCATTTCCCATTATGCGGGTCGGCGTAATATGTCTTTTCTTTCGGAACCTTTCTAAATAATACTGTGTCAATAAAACTGGAACGAGCTATTGTGTGAGCCATCAAATTTTAGCACGCATGAATTTCTTTTTTCGCCTGACTTGTTAAAACCATTTCATCTCAATATCAAACCATTTCCATAATTTATCAGCAAATATAGTTGCTCCTATTTTTATTTATACAGCATGATAATTCCCACAAGACTGTGATATATTTTCCTGGCAGTCTTTTGACTGTAAACAATTAACCTAATGTCTGACCTAATACTCCGGAAGACAAAGGAGCGTTGTGTGGGTTTTTCCTTTCGCCATTTCGAGGTTCACTTATGTGGCACGAATCATCAATCAACCGATGAACTTTTTCTTGAACTGTGCCTGAAAGAACTTATTTTCTCACATACGTTGAGCCATATTTTGTCGAGTTCTTAAAGAGATTCTATACTCAATAAATAAGGCGCAGTGATGTTTTTTGGTTAAGGCGATTATATATGCGAACTAGCGCCTTGCAGTAACATAAATTGTAATCTATATATATAAAAGAAAGTCGTGTTTGTTACAACACTTATAACTCGAGAACGGCTGGACCGATTGCCATGGTTTTTGACTTGTTAGATTTGTCTCCGTCCAGAATAGCAGAATAACTATTAAAAACATTGGAAAAATTACGAAAAAAATAAAATCAAAGAAAAATCATTTTTCCATACAAAATGTTCGTGGATGTCGGACCTGTCAAACGTGACGTTAACGTGCGTACGTCAAATGTATGCGTGCGTTCAGAAATGTGGGTATAGGATAATAAGTATTAAAACATTGACAAAATTGTCGAAAAATTAAATTTGAAAACGGATTGGGATATTTATTGATTTTCAACTAAATGTCAAATCGATTGGTCTAACTTTTAGGTCGCGAAAGTTGTCCGTTGTTGTTTTGAAAATTGTTTATGAATGAAAGCTTGAAAATGAATATTAATTGGTTGTCAAGTGTCATGGTACTTTATTTTGTGACATAGTAAAATACTGAACTTAATATTTACCCACTGCTGGGTAATATTAAATACGGGTCTTCCTTCAACTGAATATGTTTCGAGCATACTCTACCACGCTGCTCAACTGCGAGTTGGCGGACGCCAGTAATTTCAAGCCGCCTAAAGGCCACTTGGCTTAACGACTGCCATCTAATGATAACAACCAGGACCGACGGCTTAACGTGCCTTCCGAAGCACGGAGGAGCTCGAGATAATCTAATGATAACAACCGGGACCGACGGCTTACGTGCCTTCCGAAGCACAGAGGAGCTCGAGATAATCTAATGATAACAACCGGGACCGACGTCTTACGTGCCTTCCGAAGCACGGAGGAGCTCGAGATAATCTAATGATAACAACCGGGACCGACGGATTAACGTGCCCTCCGAAGCACGGAGGACCTCGAGTTAATCTAATGATTACAACCGGGACCGACGGATTAACGTACCTTCCGAAGCACGGAGGAGCTCGAGATAATATAAACTCATCCATGGACATGCTACTGTTGACGTTGCTTGACTTGCGTGTACAATTAGACTGACACGCGCAATGACGCCATCGTGCTTCTCTATTATTTTCTATTATTCATTATATTAATTTCAAGACATCATAAATTTTGTTCAACTAATATGTATACCACGACATTCATTGACAATTAGGCGGTACGAAGTTCGCCGGGCCAGCTAGTTTGTAAATAAATCATTGTAACACGAAGCGAGTTATCAAATATTAAATTAATTACGTAGACAACGAATATCTTTACATCGTTACCCAATACATAGACTACGAAGTACTAATAATATTTGAAATGTTCATATCGGCGATGTATATTCATATTCTTGTGTTGTATATACTTTATTGAGTTTGCTATAAATTTAAATAAAACTTTATTTTTATAATTGTTTACGAAATATGATTATTTATTCACTGGCGGCACTAGTTCTTCCCACTAATCATCTTAATACGGAGTAGGTTTAACAAAGACGTAGATTCTCCGTACAGAAGATCGCAACCCAAGACCCCCTTATAAGACTTATTATTCCTGCAAGTGTAGCCTTTAAATAAGTGATGTATTAGCAGCGAGGTTGATAATGCTTGCGTAATACCACTGGATTAACAAACGTTTAAGTTAGGGTGACATTTATATTCAGGAACGATTAAGTGCTCGTTTGGTAAATCAATTTAAGTAATTTGAAAATATCAAAACATTAATAATTTTATATAAACGAACTGCAGTTTTTACAGATTTGTGAACCACAAAAAACATAATTTAAACGAATGCAAAAGACAACAGCCATGGTAGATAAATATCCAAATATGTGTGAAACTGCAAGTTTGTTATTTTTGGTTTGGTTTGGTTTTGTACAATAAGTATATATTTTGCAACAATGGGTAAAATTTTGCATTAGTCTAATTTCCAGTTTGCAGAACATCAAGCAACATGACACAAAGCATAATGCTAACAATATTTTCTTTTTATACTACGTAGGTCAATAAGCACACGGCCCGCCTGATTACGCTCGCAATATACTTAACTAACAAAATGGATCTTGCAACTTGGAATTTCAAAATAAATATTAATAATATAAAATATCGTCGTAACGTCACCTCCGCTGCCAATTCAGCAACTCCTTTCTCCCTGGTAACCTCATGACAACTTAAAATCTATAATTTAATTTATAACCAAAAATAGTGAACGGAAAAGTAACAAATGTTAATATTGTAACGAAAACTCGAAACATTTTGAATTTGTTTAAAATTTTTATTAAAATGTTGGTTTTAATTCATTTAACTTATTATTTTATAAAAATAATAATAAGTTAAATGAAGTAAAATAGTATTATTGAATACACCTTCAGCCATGTTACAAACGAGGCGAAAATCACGCAGATTTTTTGTCGCACATCTTGCGATAAGTTGTTGGTTTTCTCACTTTTCTCGATTTCGACCTTCTTACGTACTACATGTCAGTAACGATATGCCAGAAATCGTCAGTATCACAATTAATGTAAATTGATGACTTATGTTTTGCTAAGTTTACTGGGCTATAAGGTTTTCGAGCGATTATTTTAAATTTGTACAATATGTATCTTTAATCGGCTAAGGTCATATTATATCGGATTATCTTTTCTGTAAAAAAATAACGACAAAACATTTAATGATTTTTTTTTCATAAATTTTAAAGTTTTTTTATTCACAAATAACCTTTAATTATATCAGTCGAATTCCAAAAATATATAATGTACATAATTTGATTTTCTGTCAGGATAATATATTAAGCGTAAATTTACTGTGTTATTATCAAAACTGTTTCTTTTCAAAACAAGTCGTGCATTGTTGTGTGTAAAATATTCGTTTATAAGGTAGTCACTACAGTTAAAATAGCACACTATGAATATAATACTAACTTACTAATATTTAACTTACTAATTTTAGAAAAAAAAAATTTTTTTCATATTTGTAATATTCTGGCAAGTTGGCCGAAATCAAATATTTAAATAATAAATGATGATTATAAAAAAAATGTATTAAAATTATTATAATAATAAAATGGCTGGAACTCTACCTCACTTAAAATACTATTATATTAGGTTGGGGAAAAAGTCTTTTCGTATTTTATATGAAAATTCAAAACATTTTTTACTAAAGTTTATTTACATTTAACTAAAGTATGTAGGTGCCATTTTGTTCGATAACTTTTTGCCATCTTGTAGGTAGAGACATGATCCCATTACTATAGAAATTTTGGGACTTCTGTTCAAAAAACCACGACAAGTGGTTTTGGCAGTCTTCTCGTGATGTTAACCTGACATTGCCTAAAGAATTCTGAAGAGACCGAAACAGGTGGAAATCAGAAGGTGCAAGGTCAGGACTATACGGCGGATGCATTAACACCTTCCAGTCAAACTCTCTTAATTTTTGCTGAGTGGCTAAAGATGTGTGAGGTCTAGCGTTATCATGATGAAAAATCACACTCCTTCTGTTAATTAATTCCGGCCGCTTTCTCTCAACTTTTTGCTTTAATCTCATCAGTTGTTCACAGTAGAGTTCAGAATCGATAGTCCTGCCTGGCGGTAACAGCTCATAATGAATAATGCCCTTCCAATCCCACCATACACACAGCATCACCTTATTGCGGGTTAACCCGGGTTTTGCCAGAGTCTGTGAAGCCTGACCGGCCTTTGACCACGACGTTTTTCGCACGTTCTTGTCGTACGTGATCCACTTTTCATCACCAGTTATAAGCTTTTTCAAAAACGGTTCGCTTTCATTACGTCGTAGTAAAGAATCGCAAATGAGTACACGGTTCATTAAGTTTCTTTTAGTGAGATCGTGAGGCACCCAAATATCGAGCTTTTTAGTGTACCCAGCTTTTTTCAAATGCGCCAAAACTGTTTTGTGGTCAATTCCTAATTCTTCAGCTACGTCGTAACTACTGATATGCTGATCTTGCTCCACTTTTTCAAAAATGGCATCCATTTTATCCGTAACAGGGCGACCAGAGCGACGTGCATCTTTCACATCAAAATTTCCTGATTGAAAACGCTTAAACCAAATTTGTGCTACTCTCACAGACACTGCACTAGATCCATAAACGTCACAAATTTTTTTCGCAGCTTGCGTTGCATTTTTACTTTTTTTGTAGTAAAATTTTAAAATGAATCGAATTTCTTCATTAGATTCACTCATCTTGACAGTAAAAAAAACAAATGAAAATCACACATTTACCTAATTTGAATTTGGTATTATCTTTTTTAAAATTTAAACTTTTTAAAGATATCAAAACCTGCCAGATACAAATGGTATAACCAAAGAGATTTTATTACAAGTTCATACATACTAAAATGCGAAAAGACTTTTTCCCCTACCTATTAATAATAGTATTTTTACTATTATAATAATAGCATTTTTAAGAGAGGTAGTTTTTAAGCTGCCCGATACCGCAACCAAATAACAATTCCCTTGAGGGTTGTTGTGTTCCTGCGAGTGACCGAGGTCACCAGAAAGTAAGAAAGGAAGGAGTATAGGCTGGCAACGGATCGGCTACCCATTGGTTTGGTTGCTGATCTCCATGGGCGGTGGTGATTGCTTTGCTTCAGGTGACCCATATGCTCGTTTGCATCTCGTATAAAAAAATAATAACAAATCTTAATCTTATAACTTATAACGTTAATAAAACCCAATAGTTCCATGGTATTGTTACGCATGTCAGGCTCATTAGACAGAGTGATCCATTGATCACGCTGTCTGTGATTAGTTTTATTTGTCATCAGCTTCTCCATGCTGCGCTATAGATGACAATCGTAGTGAAGCTTTTTGAATGACTTGATATCTTTAGCCTGCAGTACAAATACTGCATACTACTAGAGTATATTATTCTATGATACTACTTAAAAGGAGCATGTGGAGTATGATTTGTACCTCCTTTGATTGTAGGGAGACCTGCCCCCTTACCACCATCTCTTATTGCGATTAAATAATTGAATAGATTGCTTATTCATACCAATGAATAAGCGACTCTATTTCAAATGGAATAGAGTCGCTTATTCATTGGTATGAATAAGCAATCTATTCAATTATTGAATCGCAATAAGAGATAGTCGTAAGGGGGCTGTATCCAAGTCAGTACAGGATATTGTAGTTGTCGAAACGAATGTTTAAAAATTTAAAAATATAAACAAAAGGTGCTTAATTAACAATTGCGTGAGACCGTGTTTTTGTTACTTGTCTCTTATAGAATAGGTAATTAATTTTTCCTCAAATACCGCTAGTATTACAACAGGGACCTCCTTAAGTACTAAATGGCGTGACTATTTCCCCCACATAAGTGTATCAGCAAACTAATTGTCATTTGATACACAAAAACAACATAAAATTCATTGCGAACTAAAAATAATTTGTTGGAAAATCTACAACTTTTTAATTCTCACAAATTGTTTTTAGTTTTTCTTACTTTTGTCAATTAGAGTTTCCACAATTTTAGTTCAAGCTTTTATTTAGTTTCATCGCGGTGTCTGTAATAAAATTTTGCTAGATAAATTTGACCCGCTTCTTAGTGTCTGATAGAACAGAAATATGCCACATTTAAGTTTTGTTTGTTTGGTTCTAATGACAATGCACCTTGACCTAAACGTCCTCATTTTTTATCCAAGATGGCAGTACCCATAAAATGGCGGTTTATAATTTTGACTTTAACCGCTACGATCTGAATGTCAAATGAAGAGTAAAATACAATGTATTTAACATTATATAATTCATTTATTTTATTATAAACTAGTAAAGGCTTGTGTAAAAAAACATTTTTACTTTAAGCTACACTGTTTTATTTACCTGAACTTTTATTCACTGATTCAGTAACATCACACACATGTATAGCTCATTAGTACAGGGTTCAATCAGCACAGCGTGCTATGAATACAAATTATTCTCATTATTGTAAACAGTGCAGCCATTACCGAAGGGAGTCGAAAATATTGTAGGTACAATGTCTAAGAATTAAAATTCCGGACGTAGCTACTTTTAAAACTCGCCTTCTTTCTGCCTCTGAAATAAAGGCGTAACATTTACCCGCCTTAATACTTTCCACAGTCAAGAATAATAATGAGGAGAAATATCTACAAATAAAAGTTTTGGGTAACCGAAACTGTTTAAGCGTAGAGTGGAACACATACCAACTTATTATGGACATATGAACATAATTTTGATGATTTAAATTATTCTTTTTTTGACTGTAAGTGGCTCTTCACGACCTTTAGATCCGAAACCTACACGTCGTGCACCCTGTTGACTAGCGAAAGAGGCTCTGACAAAAGAAAAATTAGCCCCGTGTGGAAAAATACCGTCTGGGAAATTAGTCCTGTGTGGGAAAATACCGTCTGGGAAATTAGTCCTGTGTGGGAAAATACCGTCTGGGAAATTAGTCCTGTGTGGGAAAATACCGTCTGGGAAATTAGTCCTGTGTGGGAAAATACCGTCTGGGAAATTAGTCCTGTGTGGGAAAATACCGTCTGGGAAATTACCCCCGCCTCACAGAATACAGCACAGAATTCCCTTGAACGTTGTTGCGTTCCTGTGACTGAGTGAGGTCACTTAGAAGGAAGGAGTTGCTGTGATGGCAGAGGAGGTTGAGACGCGCAAGCGATATTTCATATTCCGAGCGTTTATATGGCAACGGTAACCGCTTTACATCAGGCGCGCCGTAAGCGTTTTTGTCATCCGACGTTGTATAAAAATATCTTTCTATGTTTTATACATATACGCGTGCATATGTAGTTGTACCTATTTTATTATTAAATTGTTTCGATTGTAAAATGAAATTAAATCGGAAATTATTTTTTACAAAAGTGACTTAGAGATCTATCGGTTTAAACGCTTTTCCACACTACAGGCGTGTGGTTTCCGGCAGACTAGAATAGAATCACTCCGTCTCTTCCCGTGGATGTCGTACAAGGCGACTAAGGGAAATACATTATAAAACATCGATCAGGCCTCCCCAACCGGTCTGGCCAGCCAGTGTAGGCCAAAGCCTCCAACTGTCTGGGACGGACGAGAGAGGGTCGTGCTCCTGTAGTGGAGACTGAAATGACCTGATGATGAAACGCTTTTCAGTAATGTGCGTTTTTACAGACAGACAGGATTGAAGGAATTGAATTCTATTATAATATGAAGCATGTGTACGCTGAATGATGACGGATTTCTGGCCTAGTTAACTTGAACGTGTAATACCCAAATTTTATCCCATTCATCCATTTTATTGCATATAATTTAGAATTGCAAATGTAACGAAAAGCACACAATTATCAGTTTATAGAATTACTTGGTACCTTTTATTTTCTAACAACATCAACATATTACAGTAAAATAAATAATAAATATTATAATTATTAAGCTTAATAATAAATATATTATAAAGTCCGTCCCTCTTCTGTAATAGCCCGGTATTAAGTTCACCCAGATCTCATCTCCATAGCCCATTTATTTTCCATCACACTTCGCAATAGTCTCAACGCCTGCCGAGACCTGCTCATGGGTATATCGTTCCATTGATATATCCTGGAGCGGGTCACGGCGGGCGTACAACATTACATCAAACTTCTCAAAGGGGCCTCTACGTGTTGGATCTATATCCCCGCGTATGCCTATCAAATGACCGGGCTTGACCCGTGAATTAAGAGAGATAATAATATATTAAGTTACTGAAAATATTAATTATCTCGCGTGTCGCGTGAATTAAAGTGGGAATGAGATATCTTCCGGCAGTAAAATGTTGTGTATAATCTTTATTAGGTATTCTCCAGTATAAATATAAAGCTGTCTATATAATATGTATTGTAGTGTATGTATTTATAGATATAGTATTTAAGAGCATATATAAAATGTAAACCTATTCACACGTCAGCATCACCTCCTGCTCATCACCTTTACATAGCGACCTTTGCCACTTGGGCGGTGTTACGGTGTTCGATTGCACGTGTTTTTGTATATACATAATTAATAAAATCGGACAGTTACATAAAAATGATTGTTAACATAAATGTCGACCTTACGTTCAACAAAAAGTAGGAAACCCAGATTATCCATAAAGTTTAAATTTTGATTATGAGTTATATTTATAATAGATAAGAAGTTCCGATTAGAGACATATGAACTCATACAAAATAATCGAAAATTAATAATATCTAACACAATAAATGTTTTAGTTCAGTTTTTTTTTAATAATCATTTTATATTAAGTTGTTTTTATCTGAACTAATCGGTGGAATGTACAAGTTGCTAAATATAGAGTGTCATAGATTCCGGAGCATCTCTCCCGGTATTGATATAAGAACCCCTGATACAGTGGAACGTTCGAGTGCGAGTTCATTACGTACGGAATGCATCACTACAAAAGGAATTGCGACCAAAGTACAAAGTAAACAATCGAATATGAATTTGATAACCTTAAATAAAGGTTATAAAATAATATGGTATAAAATTCTTGCATTGTAAATTATGCACTGTAGAAATATGTTTTTCCTTTTATAAGAATTATAAGTTCATGTATATGTATCAATACATATGTCATATCAATATATATGTATAACGGTATGTCTGCCACATTCCCTTTACTCCGAAAATACTAGACCAACTAACTTGAAATTTAGAATTTTTTACTTATCTAGTTCAGGCATCCGTCAATTAGGGATTGACGTATGCTTTTTATAGTTATAGCTTTTTATATATATATTTGACGTATATTTTTATATTTGAGAGATATATGCCTTCACCGCTAAAGAAAGCTATTTACTGTGGCTCCACAATTCGAGAGCACAACACCTCTCATCGCCAATAGCATTAGTATTCTGAGCAACGAGATCTCTGGCAACGTTCTGTTTGGAAGTCACTTAGAGGAGATCAGACTGGCGTCCAAGAAACTCGGTGTGCTCAACAGATCAAAGCAGTGCTTTAGTGCCTTGCAAAGACTTCTTTTGTACAAGTCGCAAGATTGACCTCATATGGAGTACAGCCCCCTTACCACCATCTCTTATTGCGATTCAATAACTGAATAGAATGCTTATTCATACCAATGAATAAGCGACTCTGTTTCAAATGTAATAGAGTCGCTTATACATTGGTATGAATAAGCAATATTATTCAATTATTGAATCGTAGTAAGAGATGGTGGTAAGGGGGCTGTTCATAATGGAGCAATGAGAATTCACCTATGGACCAGGTACCGGGATACCATCATGGGCCTTGTGATTTGATCTAGAGACGAGCCATGAGAGTCGTCGACGACGCTAAACTTATAAACGTAGGTATTGAACCCTTAAGTTTAAGGAGAGTCTTTGGCTTCCTTTGTGTGTTGTACCGATGTTACACAGGGTTGTGTTCGGAAGAGTTGTTTGATACTACAACAACCTACAGCCTCCTTCTACAGTCGTACCGCTCGTCATCGGCAGGAAATTCATCCTCGCACATTGGAGCTAAGATAGCCGCAAACGTGTGTGCGTGAGGCGCCATACAAACAGATTCGTATCAGAAGGGAGGTGAGGTCGATACCAGGGAGTGGCCATACTGCAAGTATTAAAATTACTTACACTAGGGTAAAAGGTTCAGTTCTTGTATTTATAGGAAAAGCAAACATAAAGAACGATAGGAAATCACTGTCATATTCAGAATAGATAAATGTTAAAATAGAAGCAAATAAGATTTTTTTTCGAACAGATACGAAGCCGATACGACGTGAAATTCATTTCATGTCACAGTCAGAGTATCAGCTCGAAGAAAAGAGCACTTTGGAAACGGTAAAGCCCATTTACATATAAAACGTGGTTGGAAGTATATGTCTACGTACAGTATATACTTATATTATAGAGTTGATATATTGGAAGTAGCAGTTGCTTACGTTACGAATATATAAAATTACATCTATATAGGTAACATGAATATAAAAATATTTTACTTGAATGTGTTAAAATCGACTTTGAAACTTCATACACAAAAGAACAACTACATAATTTGACTTAGATGAAGCTACAGTCATATGTCATTACAAAAACTATTTATACTACTTAGTCAATAGAGATGTAAAGTGTGTATTATGTGTTTTATACCGTATCTTAGATTAGTAATCTAAGATACATAGTATTTGGTATAATACAGTAGCATTCCGTAACTTACGGTAGAATTGGTTTCAAATTGAAAGAGGTAAATATGTTTTGTTGTTTGATCAATTATTCATTTAAGCAATCTAACGTTAATCGTAAATTTAACGCGAGATGTGCCTGTATCTAACTGGTTATGACACAATATTAAGTGACTTGACATAATAAGAAATAAAATGTCTCTTAGGAAATAGGCAGATAAATATCGCGACAAGCTTATATAAAATTTTAATTGTGTGATAGGTACATAGTACTAAATTGATTGTTTGATTTAATTAAAAGTTTATTTTCATTTTTTTAGGTCACTTAGATAAAAGCTTGTTTTTAAAAGTTTTTTTTTAACATTTTATTTATTTTTAATAGTAATTGCAATCTACAGACTCAGGGGTCGGTACCGTTTGTTAATTATATACTTATATTATTCTATTTTATATGTCATAATTTTCTAACAATTTATTCGTCGGTATTATGCTATAATCATACGTCGCTATTATGCTAATAATAATCATACTATTGTCTAACTACTTCAACGATATTCAAATTTAGAGTGTCCCAAGTTAGGTCTTTTTCATACCACGTCTCTTAAGATAGTGTAAAGCAATGATTTTTTATCTATTAAATATATATGAGTCAATTGAATATATTTCATCAGAAGGAACCTGTTAGCATACTTCGATATACAGCTTTGGAGCTTGACATTTAGACCTTTGTACCGTTCTTATGCCGTACGTAATAAGGGTTATAATCGCATTATGATGTTAAGCGTACACTGCTATACCTATGCAATTCCAGTAGACTATCCTTTAGGGGTTGGCTAGACAGATAGCGGTCACTTTTGAAAGCTTATTTCAGAAATTCGTGAATGTAGTTGACCGCTCTTGTTTAATAATTATGTACTCGTAACGTAGAACAATTGAACGAGAGATCGCTTTCTATCGCTTGCTATGCGATTTACCAAATGGTTACCCCCTTAGATCTTCAACATAACTTCTTTGAAGCATCTCATGATTTTTTAAATGTTCTTTTTACAATTGTAAAATTTGGAAATTATGGATAAATTATTGTACAAATTTTAGTAAAGTGTATTATATATAAACGAGCAAAATTTTAATTATGTTTTTGAGATTGTGTTATCAATTTTCAACTTTACGTTTGATACCTTTAAATTATTGTCGATATGTCAATTTCCAGTTATTTCGTTGCGATGTGTTATAATTTGTGCCAAAGTACGCATAGAGCAGTATGCCTCTACTATTATTTTGTCTGTAGTTATATCTAAGGGCTATACTTATATACGAAAAAACTGATATCCATTTGACGAGTAGTTTAGAAATTTTAAAAACACAGAGTAGATTGTGTATCACGCATTTTTTTTGTATAAGAAACGCAGCTAAGAATATTAGTTTCAAATACAAAACTAAAAGAAGAGTAAGTTACGGAGCATATTTAGAAAATAAACGTATAACAATAGAAAAGTTTGCAAGCTATCTGGAGGAAAATAAAAATGACATAAAAAGTAAGTGCGGATGTCGTACTAGACGGCTGGGAGTCGCGGATTCCGGATACGATGCAGATGTTAAGTCGAGGTGGATATAAAAGAAGCAAGCATTAAGAGCATAAAAAGAAAGTGGCGCACTAAAAACTGCCTAAATAAAAAGAATTTTCTTTTTAAATAAGACTAGCAAGCAACCTTTCATGGAAGCGACAGATGCAGTTGATGTAAAAAAATTCAGGATACAAAATAGAACTGAATGCAAATTAGAATTAACTGCTAGAATATATGAATAAACTACAATGAAATAATATCATAAACAGAAAACCGGCCAAGTGCGTGTCGGACTCGCGCACGAAGGGTTTCGTACCATTATCTATAAAAATGGCAAAAAAAAACACGTTTGTTGTATGGGTATGTATGGTAAAATAAATAGTTAAATTAAAATAAAACAAATATTTAAGGAGCGCTCCCTTAAATATATGATTTATTTTAATTTAATTATTTATCTTTAAAGTGAATATATATTTATTTTTTTGTGAATGTTTCAAGCGTCTACCTGTTGCCGTTATCAATATCAAGCAAAAACGAGCAAAAAAAAAATCATGTTTGTTGTATGGGAGCTGCCTTAAATATTTTTTTTATTCTGTTTTTACATAATATTGTACAATTTTTCGAAAAATAAATAAATCTTACTACTAAAATTTACATCGACTCTGATTTCTACTTCGATTCATTTCATTGTCCTAAAAAACGCTGTGTAATGATTTGTCACTAACGAGTGGATAACGTAGATGACATGAGAAATTATAATCAGAAGTAAATTATAAATTGGAATCCGAATTTGGACTTTTCTAAAACTAGGAAAATCTATTCAAAACACACAGGATTATGTTCATAAGTCGGGAGATACCAGAAGAACGGAAATAAAGTGGATATCGGGTTTGAACACAGATCGATCTGATACCCTGATACCCTCTTCACTGTATCTGTCACATCAAAGTCGATCTGCGCGAGACACTAATTTGAATACGCACTCTTGTTATTGAACACAAAATTAAAATATATTCATTCTTCATCGAATTTATTATGTCTGACCCATAATTTGTTTTACAACCTAATAAAATGCTCAATAAAACATATAATAATTTACAGAAAAAAAATAAGTTTGGGTTTCTTCAAGAAAGGTGTGAAGGGGTTTTTACAGAACCGGAACGCGTGGATGAGTGTTGCGAGCGTCCATAGGCTGCAATGACTATCAGGCAGATCGTATGCTTATTTCCACTGTAATTGTATATAAAAAAGTCATAAACTGTAATTAAATAACACACAATATTGAAGTTATGCATAATAAGACAGTGCTGCGAGAGCCAGCATTTTGTTATTGTGCCACGGTACCGGGTTCCGTCTCATCCCTTGTGATACTTTGGTGTATACAAGATAAGAAAAAATTAAGTGTCTTTGATTGAACATTTAGATACATTGTAGAAATAATAATCGAAGTAAAAATTCGCAAAATTATGTATCATTCAGTATAAAATATGCTGAATGATACATAATTAATAATTATAAATAATATAGGTATCATTAATATAAAATGTTTAAATATATAGTCAATCCAAGACCTTTTTTAGAAATAACTACTTCTGAAACTTTGAATTGATAGAAAAGTTGATTTCTTTAAAA
The DNA here is from genome assembly GCA_937001555.2 of Hypsopygia costalis. Taxonomy (NCBI): domain Eukaryota; kingdom Metazoa; phylum Arthropoda; class Insecta; order Lepidoptera; family Pyralidae; genus Hypsopygia; species Hypsopygia costalis. Next base: position 20,901,258 of record OW443326.2, read on the forward strand.
TAAATAGTCTGAAGAATAAATAGACTGGGCACTGTTTTCGAAAGAGAAGTTATTACAGTTCCCGCTCAGCCGTGAGGTAGCTAAATTTAACTTTTTTTAGTTTCGTCCAAAGTGTGATTGAGTCAAGCTGACACGTAAAAGACATCTCATTTTGAACGTAAAACGAAACTTTCGAATATTTTTACATCACCGGGTTTTTCCATCAAAGCCTAAGTATCCGTTACTTATAGTGTTTCGTAATTGTCAGATTAATTAAAATGAAAAATTAAAACTAAAACCTCCTTTAATTTTAATATTCGTTGGTAGCGAATCAGCAAGATCATCGTTTACTGACGTCATCATTATCGGCGTCGATTACGGATCCCTGTTGAATATCAATCGTTAGCATTTTTAAATTTTTCTCCATTCATAGAGAGGGATTCCTTTGCATTCAGTTTTTCACGCAAACTAGGATTTTCTTTTGTACACGAACATCCGTTTAGGTATTGCGCATCTCCCCGTTTGAATAGGTCTCGATTTAACATTGTGCCTTTAATCTTGAAGTTAATTAGGACTTGACGAGGAATTGACAATGAGCCTTCTTGAAAATAACCACACATTTTGTTGATATTAAGCAAGAGCTAATAGGCAATTAATTCTGCTATACAATATAGGTACACGGCGGAGTGAAACTTTAATTGCTCGCTTTGTTCCCAAATACAATAATAAACTAAATCATATTCTGTCATTTGCGGTAGACAAATGCAAAACAATGCCAGTCACCAAAGTAGCAGCGTTTACCGAGTAGGTAATAATACTTGTATATCGCTTAAGTGATTCCATAATTAAAATATTATTAAAAAATCTCCTTTGAAAAATATCTGTAAGATAAAACTTATAGATAATTTTTGTTTGTTATTTGTAGTTGTTTTATTATAGGTATACAAGTAAATGTTCATAAGGGTTTTTATTATGAAACCGAAGCTTAAATTAAGTGGCAACTGACTAGGGTGACAGTACGACCATATCGCAACCTATGGACGCTTGCGACACCGGAAGCATAACTCGCGCTTTGGCGACCCTTTTTGCCGACGAATGTTTTCTTCATGATAAATCTTTTGTAATCTTAAGTTACTAATAAATTAACTAGTGTTTCGGCCGCATCTTTGCTCGTCGCAACATTTTCTATATTTCATTATTGTTGAAATTACAACAAACAATTACGTGCATTACCCTTTTCGTTCGAAGTTATATAAATAATCATCATCAGCATGTATCTACCCACTACCGGATATAAGCCTTCCCCAAGACTTTCCATCAAATACGATCCTCAACTTTCCGTTATCAGCCGCTTTCTTAAGGTCATTGGACCATCTAGAAGGAGGGGCCTACTTGTGAGTATCAATTGGCAAGAAATACACTCGTCAACTGAGGTTTATGCATGACGTTGGAGATTTAAATTAAAATGCATGGAGTACCAAAATAAAATATAATGTTGCATATTAACGGCATATTTTATTAATATTTCCTCGCACAATACTTAATAAAATTTTGTGCAATACGCGTCGGCGAAGGTAAAATTATTTACTAGTTTAAAAACAATTTGGCACATTTGCATTGTACTTGTGTCATTTCGTCGCAAATAATAAAAATTATTTTCACGTCTCTCATGTTCGGTTCAGTGAAATGGGCATCCAGATCATAAAATTTATTAATCTACTAGTAGTAGTAGAATGGATTTAATTATTGAGTTGGGACGTATAGGTATGTATATTTTTTAGATACATATTTTTTCTTTCGTTTTCATTCCTGTAAAATATGTTCTTGTTGCTGGCGTATCCCCTTAAAACGCAAATTATCCCCGTAAGCGATTAGATAATTATGATCTTTAAATTATATATTTTGAACACAATCAGAACGATTGCAATAATATTCTGCAAGTATAAAATAAATAATGCAATATTCACTCATACAGCATATAAACTCGTACAGCACCGTCAAACTAAGCAGAGCTTGTACTGTGTGTACTAAATAACTGATATACGTGCTTACTTTTTTGTTTCGGAAAAACATATATAGGTATATAATGCTAAAAATTATCCAGACGAAGACAAACAGACATATTCATGCACACAAATGTTTGTCTCGTGCGGGGATCGAACCTGCCACATAAGAGTGAAAGCGGTCATTGCTGGCCATACACCGGGCTCGTTTTTTTTTTATTTTTATTTATATTGATATTACAAATTAAGTTTAACAATTAATATAAGTATAACCGGGAACTTATATAACGACAAAGGCCATAGGTTCTTATAGCGAAAAAAATGGTTCCATTCTCTATCTCGCTCTAACATACGCGTACACACTTTCTATCTCTTTTACATAGCCAGTTTTCTGTAGAGCATGGCAAAGAATCGAAGTCTATAATATACAAAAACAACGAGCGATGAAATGAGAACGATTTATGTCCAAAAATTTTCTTATATTTTCTTACTAAGAAATTCCTAATAACTTTCAAAACAGTTTGTAACAACTTGTTATAATTTGTTTTTAAAATAAGTAATAAAATAATACCAAAAGACAGGAAAATTTATCTTCAATCATATTATAAATTGCTGAGATATATTCGTGTGAGTTAAAGATTTTATGACAGCAATAGATTACCCCTCGCTGTTATTGAACCACCCTAATCGTCTAACTTGATACAACCAACAATAGGGCAGATCCTAACGTATTGTCGCACAGAATAGGAAGGATTTACCCAAACTCAGAATAAAACAAGCTGCCATCTCGACTCAGCCGAGTAAATGCCTTTGTAATCACATTGCAACCGTTTGTGGCCAAATGTAAAAGAAAGTTTTCGTCTGAATCTAAAATTTCTTCACATATTCTCAATACCGGTTGTAAGAAACTTTTATTTTTCATTTTGTATTCTTAACTTTATCCTAAAATATGTTTTTGTTACTATGTATATATTAGTAAGCTAGGCTACTAGGGTAATACGTCAGTACAGTCACGGATCAAAAGTGCAGTACTACCAACTTTTAAAAGTAATTTAAATTACCTTTAATCCCTACTAATATTACAAATGTGAATATCGATTGTCACTTTCACGCCGAAACTACTCAACCGAACATCATTACACTCATTGTACTCATGTTCTCAAAGGAAGGAAGGATGTAGTATACGTTTTATTAAAAAAAAAGTAAATGCGGCCAAAGCCGCGGCTGGAAGATAGTTTTAAATAAAACACTCGTTCATTCATCATCATCAGGTCATTTTAGTCTTCATTATAGGAGCACGACCCTCTCTCGTCCGTCCCAGACAGGAGGATTTGGCCTACACTCCCCACGCTGGCCAGACGGGTTGGGGAGGAATGAAACTCGTTCACTAATAATATTAAAATTGCCTTCAATACATTTAATACTAGAAAAGGATTGGGTCTACAAAATAAATTGTAGATTTTTTTTAAATCATTATAATTATTTATTAGTTATTCTATCTTAAACGCATAAAGTTAATTTGGTATAAAGTTGATACTGTTGATTGTTGGCACTTGGTGGAACATTATTATCATAATGTTGTAATAAAGCACGGTAATATTAAATATAATAACGTGGAATAGTACAAGTGCTTTATTACAACATTATAATTTGTTATATTACCTTTATGCTTAAACGTTAAGTAGGTGGTACTGCACTTAAGACCCTTAGCTGTACCTGCACCTTGATTGTACCTAGATGACCAAGCTTTGGTCGGTTAACGGTTCTTTTTTAGGAGATAACGGAATTTCCAGAATTAGGAATTAACAAGGTCGATTTTCTCATCCGCAAAGCCCTATGTTATTATCATCGAAATTGTTACAAAAAATCGAGTGTTATATATTCATGCTAGCTCGCGCCCGCAACTACGTACGCGCGGGACTAGCATAATGACCTGCCCCCTTACCACCATCTCTTATTGCGATTCAATAACTGAATAGAATGCTTATTCATACCAATGAATAACGACTCTATTTCAAATGGAGTACAGTCGCTTATTCATTGGTATGAATAAGCGTTTTATTCGGTTATTGAATCGCAATAAGAGATGGTGGTAAGGGGGCTGTATACCAAACTTCAACTCGATCGGTCAAGTGGTTTGAGCTGTGCTTTGATAGATCATTAACGGTTGCCTTTTATAGATATAGCTAAATCGTACGTGCAACTCCGTCTAGGTGACATTTTGAACTTTTCAGTGATATTGGTTATTAATTTCATATTATAACTTTTTTCACTGAGATCAGCCGATTACCATCAGATTTTTTGATTCCAAAAATTGGTTTTGGGTTAAAGTTACTGACAAACATCTCTAGCTTAGTCAGTAGCGCTCTAGGGTTACTTACAGCTGAGCTAATCATAATTTCCAACATTCTAAACACTTGTGTCATTTTCGCATTCAAAAAATCAGCTTCAGCTTCGGCGGTAGGGCCCCTGATTGCAATGAAACAAAACCTAATATAACTCGAAGCTAAGCTTAATTAATTTATGAAAATCGCAAAATAATCCATTCAGTATAGTTTTAAAGAATAGCGTGCAGCAGTAATAGAGTTACATCGTAGCTTGTAGTAATTACTTATACTGTTTACTTTGATTCGAACAAAGTAATAAGACCAAATAGACTAGAGACATAAAGGCATTATAAATAAATTATGGCACAGTAATAAAATTGCATTGTACCTTGTGGTGAGATCAACAGCTTGCAAAAGAATAATGCAATAATGGCGGCCTGCCCTTTTTTTATAAAGGGTAATAACATATTAACATGATTCTTAAAGCGTTAACATTAATCTTTATCCATATTACATAATAATTCAATTATATAAAATTCAATCATATAAAAAAAAAAAAAAACGTAAAATTATAATAATAATATTAGAGTGACATAGAATAGTAATATTAAAATCAAATATGTAGGTACATCTGAAATATGATTATTGGGGTGTAAGTTGTTCATGAACATCTTTGAACCAAAGCCAACTTCACCTGCACGCGGTACTGACTGACAAACGAAGCTCTGGCGAAAAGAGATGTAGGGAGTGTAATCGTAAGCTACCCGGCTGGGGAATGTACCTCCACCTCACAGAATACCGCAGCCAAATAACGGTTCTCTTGAGGGCTGTTGTGTTCCTGCGAGTGAGTGAGGTCACCAGAAAGGAAGGAGATGCTGCGATGGCAGCGGCGAGCGATATTTTATGTTGCGAGCGTTAATATGGCTACTGTAACCGCTTCACATCAGGCGGGCCGTATGCTTGTCTGCCACCAGACGTAGTATAAAAAAAAAAGATAATAACATATCGCACAGTAAAACTGAACTGAGAATGAATTAAAGCTAACATTTTTGTTAGCGTACCCACACTGTAAGTATTATTCAATTAAATTTATGCTATCACGCGCGTGTGGGATAATATTAATGTATTATACATAAAAACCTTCCGGAAGACATTATCTAAATGGTAGCGGAAACCGCAAAATCCGTCTCGTGGTTTAGGAGGAGTTAGCGGCTAGCAGACAGAAAGCCGCGGAAAGCTTTTATACTACGTATAGATATAGTTACACAAGAATTGTGCATTTAGTAAAGGATTTCCTAACATTTTGTATGCCCTACCTGCTAAGCTGAAGCCGATTCCAATCGCATATGTTAATTGAGAATATCAAAAGCTTATGGCATCTGTGTTTAGCAGTACTATTACTTATACTGTGGTCTAGCTTAGCTAGTAGAAATCCTAGTAGTAGTAGTCTTAGTTGTTTGCTAATAAACAAGACCTATTTTTCGAATCAAAATATTAGACGGTATTCGGCTTCAGCTTCAGCGATAGGACCCCTGATCTGGCTGATTATAATTTATTTTTGACCCACTACTTTTAAACTAAAGATTATGAAAGATATTAGCGACCATAACTGCGCCCGTGAGGGATTGATGTGATATATAAACTATATATCATATATAGTATTCATCAATAAATGAGGTATCCAACAGTAAAATAAATTTTCAATTCGAACTTGTACTTCCTTTTTTTTTTTATACTACGTCGGGTGGCAAACAAGTATACGGCCCGCCTGATATGAAGCGGTTACCGTAGCCATATTAACGCTTGCAACATAAAATATTGCTCGCGCGCCGCCACCCCCGCTGCCAACGTAGCATCTCCTTCCTTTCTTTCTGGTGACCTCACTCACTCGCAGGAACACAACAACCCTCAAGGGAATTGTTATTTGGCTGGGGTATTCTGTGAGGTGGAGGTACATTCCCCAGTCGGGTAGCTTACAATTACGCTCCCTACCTCTCTTTTCGCCAGAGCTTCGTTTGTCAGTCAGCAGGGTGCACCACGTGCAGGTGAAGTTGGCTTTGGTTCAAAGATCTTGATGAACCACTTACACCCCAAACATTAGAGTGTTCAAACAAACAAACTCTCTAGCTTTATAATATTAGTATAGATGACACGAAGGGAGTGTAATACAAGGCCTGGTATTTTACTAACATGGCCGGGTGCTAGGTTGCGACCCGTTTGTGAAAACTCTGATAGAGAATATAAGAAAACATTCAGCATAGTAAATACGTTTAGCTAAATTGTGAAGAGTTTTTATGAGAATTAATGAATTATGAGACAATATTTGCAAGATACGGCTCGCAATAGTCTCCTCAAACAAGAATGTCTTGTCGGCTGGAGTGCCCTTAAAAATATATCATCGTGATAGTATTAAACAATTATTACTAAAATGTGCATGACAGCATGTCATGCTATTGCGTACTTACAAATAAAGCCAAGCGCAATAACAAGCAAAAATATTGATCTCTTTCTTCTTATATTCGAGGACAGGCAATGTACTCGCACATACTTAGTAAAGTAACTGATAATGGCTTCCATTTTCCTCTGCATTTAAATGGGAACTAATATCATGTGGCATATGTGGGTCTAATATTCACATTTTATGTGACCTCACGTTATGAGATCTTCGTGTATAAATTCACTAAAGTATATACTTTGCAGAGCGATTTTAAATTCAGAATTTTTCCAGCACTTCTTTTGTGGTGTGAGATTGGTCGAGCGGTACTAGGAATATTTTTTATTTATAGATTTATGAACTTACCACAAAAAGGAGATTCTCTTGTTTGACCCGTAAGTACGTTCGCGGATTTGTTAAAAAACGAATAATTCGTAATGGGTTTTTATATTCGACTGTATATTATTTTATAAATATTACAGTATATCTGGAAAGGTTTAAAATTTAGTACTAAAACGTAGAACAACCCTCAAGGGAATTGTTATTTGGCTGGGGTATTCTGTGAGGTGGAGGTACATTCCCCAGTCGGGTAGCTTACAATTACGCTCCCTACCTCTCTTTTCGCCAGAGCTTCGTTTGTCAGTCAGCAGGGTGCACCACGTGCAGGTGAAGTTGGCTTTGGTTCAAAGATCTTGATGAACCACTTACACCCCAAACATTAGAGTGTTCAAACAAACAAACTCTCTAGCTTTATAATATTAGTATAGATGACACGAAGGGAGTGTAATACAAGGCCTGGTATTTTACTAACATGGCCGGGTGCTAGGTTGCGACCCGTTTGTGAAAACTCTGATAGAGAATATAAGAAAACATTCAGCATAGTAAATACGTTTAGCTAAATTGTGAAGAGTTTTTATGAGAATTAATGAATTATGAGACAATATTTGCAAGATACGGCTCGCAATAGTCTCCTCAAACAAGAATGTCTTGTCGGCTGGAGTGCCCTTAAAAATATATCATCGTGATAGTATTAAACAATTATTACTAAAATGTGCATGACAGCATGTCATGCTATTGCGTACTTACAAATAAAGCCAAGCGCAATAACAAGCAAAAATATTGATCTCTTTCTTCTTATATTCGAGGACAGGCAATGTACTCGCACATACTTAGTAAAGTAACTGATAATGGCTTCCATTTTCCTCTGCATTTAAATGGGAACTAATATCATGTGGCATATGTGGGTCTAATATTCACATTTTATGTGACCTCACGTTATGAGATCTTCGTGTATAAATTCACTAAAGTATATACTTTGCAGAGCGATTTTAAATTCAGAATTTTTCCAGCACTTCTTTTGTGGTGTGAGATTGGTCGAGCGGTACTAGGAATATTTTTTATTTATAGATTTATGAACTTACCACAAAAAGGAGATTCTCTTGTTTGACCCGTAAGTACGTTCGCGGATTTGTTAAAAAACGAATAATTCGTAATGGGTTTTTATATTCGACTGTATATTATTTTATAAATATTACAGTATATCTGGAAAGGTTTAAAATTTAGTACTAAAACGTAGCTATAGATTAAATAAGTCAGTGAAATATTCTTAATCAGTGATTGAAAAGGGTTATTTTTGAAGTGAAAACTTCTTTAGCGGCGTTGTGCACTTTTTGGGATGGGTAAAAAATGTTAAACTCGCGTCAGGATCACGTGTCCTGATAGTAAGACAAAGCTGCGAAACTACAATATTCAACTTTAAGCAAAGACGATACGAATGAGATTGGTTTACATCGAAATAGTTTTGACATCAAAATAGTAAGATAAAGCTGCGAGACTCCAAAATTCAACTTTAAGAAAAGACGATAAGAATTATAATAGAATGATGAAATACGTAGTATCACCTCGTTCGAGAACGACGTTTGCGTTTAAAAGAACTTAGAATATAATACTTAACACATAAAGTACATTTTAGTGCGACGCAGGACGCTTGTACGAGTATGTACATGCATACAAACACACATGTGTTTGTACTACAGTCTGCTACGCGGATGCGCGTTAATATAAAACTAAAAATAATATATATATAGATTTCTTCTCAATGCAAATGTTTAAATTCCCATTTCAACGAATTGAAACTTCTACTTAGATTCTACTGATTTCTGACTTTGAATTTAAAACAATATTTTCATTGGATACAAATTTATGCACGGAAGTTTTAGAATAAGTCGATTCAATGTGAATACTAGATAGAAATGGTTTTATCGACTTCCAATTTATTCAGGGAATTTAATGTATAAAACCCGTGGATTTTCCGCTCCTAACCGCTTACTGGGGATTCCTTGCCCCGACCATAATGAATTTTAAAGTTATGCCCGCTCAATTTAATTTCATAGATAGTGACGTGTGGAAATGAGAGCGGAGTTGAGCGGAGGCTTACACAGTTGCACTAGAGTTTCATTTGTAATATTATATTCGTTTGGAGACCGTAATCGCTGTTCATCAACATCAATACCTATAAAGTAACATTATGAATATGTTAATGGTCCGTGGACTAACAGGCCTCTTCGGCAAATGTGTGTAGTTAGATATTTGCACTGTTTGAAGTATTCTGCAGAAGCCGCTGCTGCTCCAACTCAGTAGCCATGAGGAAAGACGGGGCTATGTCTATGCACGTAGCAACCTACACAATTTTATTGGGCTTCTAAACCTCCTAGGCACCAAAGTCAAACCATAAGGTATCTTGCTGTTGTCCTGAGCCAAATTATTAGCAGAGTACGAATAGCATCGGCCATTAGATTCTAGTATGGCACGAATGGTATTGATAAGATCACAAATTATTTTGACTTTTGACGACATTAACACTCGTACCTCGCCGGAACAGAATAATGCTCAAAAGTAGTGTTATTTGACTTCAGTTTTCTAAGAAGGTAGAGAGTGTAATTACCCAGTTTTTACTTAATTTTTTTAACCAATAGGTGTGCAAAAAAAAAAAAAACTAACGCAGAATAAGTAAAATAAATACTGTATAAGAAATCATTTCTAGTACATTATTTGTAGTTTCATATGTACGTCTTGTTTTATATAGTTCCCTTGTTAACAGCTTATAATGGGCACGCACAGAGACCTGATGAGCTTTACTAAACAGCGCTAAAATACTACAAACTCTGCACTCGCATGAATCAGATCCAAACGGGCCTTTATATTAAAAAAGCAAGTGTAAAAAATCTTAGACTTCTAGGTTTTACAGACGCTAGATTTGCGTCGCAAATATGAGATAGAAGGTCGAGGTTTTATATAGCGCTGTCATAGTGTTAGTCCCAACATATCCATCTTGGGTGTCGACATATCGAGTGATGTTCAGTTTCGCGGCCACTTGGAGTGCAAGGCCAAACTGGCTTCTAAGAAGATTGGGGTCATCAATAAAGCCAGGCGGTATTTTACACCCCGACATCGCCTTCAACTATATAAAGCCCTCACATGGAGTACTGTTCGCATCTCTGGGCCGGGGCGCCCCAATACTTGCTTACTTCATTTGACCGCATACAACGAAGAGCAGTTCGAATCGTCGGGGACCCAATGATCTCGGATCGACTGGACTCTCTCTCTACATGCAGAGATGTAGCGTCTCTTTGCATTCTATACAAATTATATCACGGGGAGTGCTCGGATGAGCTGTTTGATTTGATACCTGCCGCTGAATTCCACTATCGTACAACTCGCCATAAATTAAAATTCCACCCATATCATCTTGATAATTGGCGATCTACTACAGTACGTTTCCTAAGGCATTTTATACCACGAACGGTTAAATTGTGGAATCAACTTCCCTCAGCGGTATTTCCGAACAATTACGACATGGGAGCCTTCAAGAATAGAGTATTTAATTCCCTTAAAAGGCTGGCAACGGATCGGTGATCCTTTGGTGTTGCTGATCTCCATGGGCGGTGGTGATTGCTTTCCATCAGGTGACCCACATGCTCGTTTGTCCCCCGCTCATAAAAAAAAAAAAAAAAATATATATAACTTTCGCACATTGATGTGCTTTTCTTTGAAAAAACTAGCACGTGAAGCAAAACCGATAATTGTATCAAACGTACTCGTAACTTACAAAACAATAATAGAATCATATCAATATGTTTCATTTTCTTACAAGATGATGTAGTGTAGAGAGCGTACGAGTATGTTACTCTTTTTGTGTGAATCCTGTGAAAACGATCAATTTGTATATAGTTTTCTCTGACTACAATAAAAACAGAGAAATAAACAAATGCAAAGAGTGCATATTTAGAAAAGGAAGTCATTTTGAGGCGTTACCGAACTTAACGCCATTACGCCAACTGTAACATTTTAAAATCAGCCGTGCGATATCTAAGCGTCAGACAGGCGGAGGAATTTATCAGTCGTAACGTTTTTGATGTTTTATCGAAGCTCTTTTGACCATCACGCTTTAAATATATATTATACATTGCTATATTGAAGATAGGTAGTAAATACCTACTCTAAAAAATACCCACCCATTGGGTGTATTTACCATACCCATATTTACCCATTTTTACTGGGTATTTATAAATACACATCTTTTAATTATTTTTCTTTAGTAAATTATAGTTAAACTACTCATTTAATAATACACATACATTTATTGAAATAAGCAAGTTGGTCGTAACTGTTGTTATTATTTTAACAAGTTTTCAATATGGACGAAACTCAGCAATTTTAGAAAAGTTGCAGCCATCTCTTCTATGTAAGTACCTAAAACTGGTGTAGATGAATTCGTAGTAATAGCTAGACCACGGAACTGGCTGTTTTAAAGCGTAGTTTTTGTAACTATGACGTCACAAACATGACTGCATACCGCTGTTTTTTTTTTTTAACTTTTACCCGCTCAACGGGTAAATACCAGGTACCGGTACGGTACAATACCAGGCGTAAACGGGTATTTAACTAATCTACCCGGTTATACCCTTTTTTATCTTCCTGGTATTTACCCGCTGCCCATCTCAAGGTATGTATTTAGAGTTGCCAGATGGCCGAAATTTCTGGGAATGTCCCGAAATTACGCGTCTAGTTCCGAATTTCGAAATTACGCTTTTCTGTCCCAGCATTCACAAATACTTATAGTAGTGTTCTCAATAATCATAATACTGCCGTCATAAACGTGTGTTCTACTGTAAAAATTAACTTAATAACGTATAGCACCCCTTCCCCCTTCCTTCTCTCTCAAAATGTTTCAAAATGTCTGTATTTGGCAACCCTAAACATTTACAGTTACGAGTACACATACTCGCATAAACTTAAATAAAACGTTTTTTTGTAGAACAATCCGGTTTACAGATAGACAGCTCACTTTTCAATGAGAACTCGAAGGGTCAGTCGATGTTCACTATACTGAATTTTATCCACATGATCGGTCTGTTAACTTTCGACATATCCCGACCAAATACTTTTTTAACAAATAATAGGAGACGTAGTTGCAACAAAACAACTTCACATTTCTCGTTGCATAGACAGTGGATACACAGGCATCGCTGTAAATATTGCCAAATAAAACCCTGTCATTTCACTGCGTCTTCCATCCACCGAAACACAGTGTGCAAACAGCTCTGTTTGTTGAAAAACATGGACGAAACTGAGATGTAACATAGGGTCTCGTAAAAAAAATAATCTCAGAATTTTCATCTTCAAATTCGATTTGATGTTATCTGACGATATATATGATGTTATTTTTTTAATTGGAACATGGTATGTGACTTCTCGAGCCTACCTGATGGGCCTTAGGTAGTCCAGGAAAACGACGAAATCACGTCATGTATTTCATGATATCTCGTCGAGTCTACTATACCAGCCTAGAAAAAAACATTAATTTATTATCGATATGCACCCCAAAAGTTCAGTTTAAATCAGTCAATTAAAGTATTAAAAATGTACCACCTATATCCACATTGTCCATTAAAGTAATCATCTAGATTGGTAATAAATTAAATAGACCTATAGTTGATACTTTTAAACAATTTCATGAAATTGTTTCAACGAATATCATACGTGTAGAGATATATGTACGAGTAATATTGGCTGTATTTTTTACAAACTTGAAGTTGACTGGAATCCTTATTGTTTTATTGCTCAACAATACCTAGCGCATTACGCAAATACGGAGTGGACTTTATGATCCAAGATAAATATATTATACCCATTAACGTCAATTTCGAGTTGCCTACGGGATTGTTGCGGGAACTACGCCCACAAACCACATCAGCTTGGGTACGGTCAATTAGCGATGACGTGCAATCTCATATTGGTTTTAATCATTAAAGCTGAATAAAAGATACCTACTTTTAATTATGTTGCAGATACTGCTAATAATTTAGTACCTACTAGATACAATTAACATAAAAAATATTTTACATAATAATGGTAGTATACAATAAATAGTTTTAGATAGTGCATTATGTAAATTGTATTTTTACTATTTGCACCTTATTTGTGTGTGAAAATGATGCTATGCTTGTTTGTCATCTCAATAGTATAAAAAAAAGGTTAATGGCGTGCCTTGGGTCCGAAAGAAAGTCATCCTTATTCAAGAATTAAACGGGGTTAAAAACAAATAAGCGGCAGACTTAATCTTTTTCGTAACTGTAAAAGTTAGAATTAAAAATATTAAAATAGCCTGTCCCAAAATATGTCCAATCTATTTGATGACTTTTTCAAAAATCTAACCAAAAAGTCTTGGTCAAATTTCCTTTTCTTCTCCTTAGTAAATGTTATTGCCATTGAGAAAAAACGAAAATTTGTCCAACAGTCCTGGATTATACAATTTTTTATTCTAGTACTACCTTAATCTTGAAAATTCTGGGCACATGGGCAAGTTAAATATGATAATTGAATTTATTAAACCATTAAAACATAATAAAAATTGAATTAACCTAACCCTTCTAATCCAAATTCAGTCCTGAAGCTGTCTAGGAGCATGTACGATTTCGATTGTGAGGCATCGTCGTCATCGTCATGATTGATGATGCCAAATTTGTAAATAATGATAGACACATTCGTATTTATGTTATTTGTGTAGGATAAACAAATTAGGATCATTAATTACGAACCGTCGGCTAATATTAATTTGTTCGTGATGTCGGTATCAGTGTCGAGATTATGACAAATATTGGTCACTTCGTCAGTCCAAACTTGCTATATTATCCACAATGGTAAATACGATATTCATAAGAACAGAATCGTTGTTGTAATAGATATCCTTTTTGGTTGACTAACTCATTCCAAACCATTGATTAGGTCAAGGTTTTAAATGATTATTAAGTAATGGGTATCAAAACGACCTTTACAATATTTTCCTGGACTATTTTACAAAACGATGTCTAATGTTAGTAACAATTATATGATTATGATGGAATTAAAAAAAAATCAGTAAAAATAAGTTCAATTCCAACGACCGTTAAAATAATCTAAGGTTTTACTCAAATTGTTTCGGTTTCGGTTTGTTTGATTTCATTAGGCTTTTATAGATTCACTCGGAAGGTAATTTATTTGAACTAATACATCTTTTTTTTACGACTAATGGAATAGTGTGATACACACACACTAGCTGTTCCCCAGACTTTCTTCGCGTGAGATGTGGACTTAAGTAGTATCTTTGTACATTAAATGGCAAGTTGTTCTTCTTCTTTTTGTTTTTTGTATGCACTGTATTGTTGTAATTTCTACTTATTACAACCTTTTTATGTAAATCGTTGGATTGCTACTGTGGGACTGGGCACGCTAATCGCATAAACAGCTTAATATTATTTCAATAAAATTTTCACTGATGTATTGCGGTAATCTTTCTGTAATATTTAGTATTTGTTTGATTCTAGTTAGTTCACAAACAAAAAAGTTTACTGTACTTATCAAACGTTTACATGGTCGCAGTCTCAGGCACAGTAAATAATAAAAACAAATACAGTCCCAATTTTTTAAATTTATTACAAATATAATGTGTTTCTGACAAGTCAGAGTCTAAAAATTATGGGAAATAATAAAATACTAGAGCAATTCAAATTCTAAATCAGAATAAGATCGTTGTAATATTGTTGAAGATATGCAAGTCCTCATGTTTCATTCATAAAGGGGTAGCTATAACAATATTCCCTGTTTTCCACTGAACAAAGCTAGGTACTATTTTAGGGAAAAGGGAATTCGTTACGTGATAAGATTAAGAGATTAGTGCAAAACGCTCTCGAAGTGGCAGTGTCTAGGGACAATGTCGTTTCTGCTTATACAAGAAGAGTCAACTTTTATCCAGGCTTGTGTTTTTGAAATGTTTTACATATTAAATTACACAAACATTGATTATTCTTCACATGAATCAAAGCTTACAATATAAATCGATATCATTATATTCTAAAAGAAATGGGAATAAACAAAAAATGATTTATGTTTGTAAAACAAGTTTTTTTCAATAGATAATACACAAAAAAAGTAAATAGTATAGTATAGGGCCAAATATGGAAGTCATAAATGAGTTGTTTTCAAAATAAATGTACGTCCCGAAAATTTTAGTAAATTGTGCCGTCAGGAAATGGTAAAAATTAAATTAAATTGTTGCTCAATACAACCATGGTAAAACGTCATTTCCTAACAAAACAATTTACTGACACTTTCGTGACGTACATTTATTTTGAAAACGACCCAAATCGCCATTTTGTGCCGGCCGCCATTGGACTAAAAATACTGGCATATATGTGATAGTGCATTGTGACTATGTATGACCAAACGAGTGCGCCGAATTTTAGCTCAGTTGGACTCTACGAAGTGGGACAAATTTAACTTTAACTTTTTTTGTTAACGGATAAAAACTTGTAAAAAATACTTTGTTTTAATAGAGTGTACGATATGTCAATTTTATTTCATTTCGAAAAGGTTCAAGTATAAAGAAATCATTGAAAGTAATGTTTTTTTTATAATTGCTCATTATTCTATAACTCGTCCCATAGAGTATTCCGCCACACCAAAGAAATTATACATCTCGTGACATACGTATTTTGGCAACGCTTTCCAATTGCTTATGCTCGGGGGATAGTGTTTTCAAGTCACCGAAAGACGACAAAAGGGACCCCGGATTTAACGTACCCTGAAATGCACGCACTTGACACCAAGAAGCCCATCCCTAAAGAGTCTGAATCGCAATATTTTCACGTACTGAGTTTAGTGCAAGTTTTTTTTTATCATATTCGAACGTGTTAATGTTTACAAGCCGACAAAAATGAGAAAAAGTTTCATATTGTAACACGCGTCTGGTAAATATACCAGACGCGTGTTATGAATTCACAACATGAGAGTTCTTCTCTATTTGGTTGAATTGTTTACGTTGATATGATCGAACGCGAACAAAAAACTGGCTCTAAGCACGTTGATAATAAGCATGGTTAAATATGATTTTTTACGATAATCGAAGTGTACAGCTTGACTACAGTATTATAAAGTTCCCTTTAAAATTTAATTGTATCGTCTACAAAAATACATATAAATATAAAAATATTCCGAGACGAATTATACAGTACCATCTAGTCCCAAACTAAGAAAAGCTTACTTGTACTGTATGAGTACTAGATAACTGATATATACACCCGTACCAAGATAAACCGACATATTCTTGCTCACAAATGTTTTTCATATGTAGGAATCGAACCCGCGATCGCGGAGACAAAGTGACCACGCCTAGCTATTCGACTACCTGGCTCGTCAAAACAATACTATGCACAACTACAAACTGCATTTTTTACTTTTTTTTGAAATTTCGTCATAACGATTCCTGATGTTTATTCCATTGACTGCGTTTAAAGACTGGATCGGCAATGATGAATTTCCTCAAGTCACGAACTGTAAGCAATTGACTTGTTGGCCGTCGGCGAAGTCCCATTCATGGCACAATATAAGAAAAGACGTAATCATGGTCGTAGGAATCACGTCCAACTGGCGACAAGACCGGAATTCCGTTGGATTCAACGTCCCAGCAGCCTTCGTGGATAATTTTCTTTACAAAAAAGAAACGGATTTTTTGCTTACGTTTTTCACAATTAGAATAACTAGTCGAATTTTTATTGTATCATGTTATTTTAGTAAGTTTCGTGCTTTTAAGTTTTGCAAGTATTCTTTCATCTATGTAACTTCAACTGAAATTTAATCAAAATTAAACTACTATTCAATTTGCAATTGAGTTTGTTTGCTTGCCTTGTAAAACTTACTGAATGCAAACAAAAATAAATGTACAATAAGAGTATCATATTTATTCGAAACGGGATTTAATTCAGCCAATCGCAAAATACTTAAATGCAAATAATGAAATTTCTGTAGTTTGGTACCATAATTAAATTGTTCTTGCCTCCACAACGTAACACAAATTGTAAAACAAAGACCATTTAAACCATTAGACCATTAGTAAAAATGTTTCATCATCATCATTAGCCTGTATCTACTACACTGCTGAATATAAGCCTTCCCCAATCATCATCATCATCATCAGGTCATTTTAGTCTCCACTACAGGAGCACGACCCTCTCGTCCGTCCATGACAGAAGGAGGATTTGGCCTACACTCCCCACGCTGGCCAGACTGGTTTGACTTCCCCAATGCTTTCCACCAAATACGATGCTTCCACCTTCCGCATCCAGCCGCTTCCAGCGTTTTCTTAAGGTCAAAGATGTTTATCTTTTCCCATTGTTTTTACATCTGTTTTTAATTTAGCAGAATTTATGTAATGATTTTTGCATTAAAAAATAACAATCATAACAAAGAAAACTGGTCACATTGATTTTTTTTCAGATCAGAGAAGAAGTGAGTATTAGCATGTCAATCCAATAATCTATTTACATATAAATAAAACGGGAAACTGTGTTTTGATACGGGTCTTCCCTTAATCGAAGAGGTTTAGTGCATACTCCACCACGCTGCTCAACTGGAGGAGGCTGTTTTGTTTACCTGGGGTAATATTTAGAACAGCTAATCCTATATCCTATCCATCCTATCCTATCAATGATATAATTAATGAAATTTTAAAAGAGATTATAGGTATAATATTTACTTATTGTCTTATATTTTAACCTCTGTAAGACCGGTGTGTAATATATTAAAACAAGACTGTATAAGCCTCTCACACTAACCATTAATTAGTAACCAACAAAAACATTTTTTCTTCGAATTGGAGTTGTGTTCGATAAACAAGATACAATACCGTGTCATTTTTATTTGAAAATGGCTTTTTAATCTTCATAACATTCGATATTTCCAATTAAAAATAGAAAATCAAAGTGCACGTATTCGATCTCTTGTGGTCGGTATTTACTTTATAGTCAGGAAGTTTCCTACATCATTGCCAGGCAAAGTAATTACCATTCTTTGATGTCACGTTGAATGTAATAAGTTCATTTTGAAATTTTAATTAAAGGTTCTATTCCTGTGACTGCATATAGACGCGACAATATAGATTTAGGGTTAAGACTTGGTGCACAGATTTTGTTATATCTTTTGTACAATTAAGATCACTTCGACCTTGATTCTTCAAGTTTTGTACCATTCTTATGAATTACGTAATAAGAGTTACAATATAATATAATAGCATTGTGACTATCAAGCATGATCTGGGGCCCTACCACCGAAGCTGAAGCCGATTACCATTGGATGTTTTGACTGCGAAAATGACACTACTGTTTAGATTGTTAGTAATTATGTTTAGCTCAGCTGGAAGAAACCCTAGAGCTCTACTCATTAACCTGGAAATGTTTGTCTATAACTTTAACGTAAGACTAATTTTTGGAATCAAACAATCTGATGGTAATCGGCTTCAGCTTCGGCGGTAGGACCCCATATGTTAGTATCGTTTATGAAACAGATTCATAGAAGTAATTTAATGAAAGGATCAGTTAATAAAAAATAACCGTACAAATCGAACTCAAATTAAAGTCACACGGTACAGTTTACGTAACTTTTTGGAAACCGCGCGGCGCCACTCCCGCTACCAACGCATCAACTCCTTCGTATCTGGTGATCTCACCCTGCGGAAACACAACAATCCTCAAAGGAATTGTTATTTGAAGTATTCTGTGAGTGATAATGAATTTTTCTTCTTCATCTTATACTCGGCTCAAGGGTCAATTCAAAAATATCGTCAGGAATCTTCTTGTTACTCAATTACTGGTAATAACTCAACAGTAAAATAATTTTAACCACTCTAGAGATTACTTGCACCATAATACACTGTCTTTATTATGAAGTAACATCAACGCATAGTAATTATGAACATTTGTTTAGTAGCACGATCTCGTTCAACAAGCTCATGCCAAAAAGCTAGTAACTCTTAACGTCTCTGGCCAGTGATGACAGCTTACAAATGGCTAGTATACTTGTTTTCACCTTAGTGGTACAAATTTAACGTGTAACGTCAATAGAGAACTAATAGACAATTTATAAATCTGCAATTTCACTGTATAGACAGCACGCGTCAATATTTTGCCATTCATTGCCTTATGAATAGCGATCCAACAAAGTTATCAAACAACTTTTTAACAATAGTTATGATAGTATGGGAAGAAGAGATTCTACTTTTTATCGCAGCCATAATGTACGAGTAATTCCCATGGGGTAAAACTTTGAAAATATACAAAATAAACGAATAAATGCGCACAGCTACCAGATCATAGAAAATTTGCTTTTTTTTTTTTCTTTGAATACTACTATGTATTTGTTTTGTAATTGATACATACTTCTTCAGCAGTAACAGTTTTGGAATCGATGGCTGCTACCGTTGTATCTTTACTGTTCTGTTCCTGTAGAAGTCTAGACATAAATTCTTCTATGTTCAACGAACTAATTCCAGGCATTTAAAAATTCCCCTTCCAGTTTATTTTGTGCGTTTATTTTTAAATGATCTATGTTGAGCTTCTGAAGTCTGCGAAAACAGCCGCCAGGTACAGTTGCCATCTGTTGACCATTTTATTTCTTTATTTTTTTCATTTTGATAGTATTTTCGCGCTTCGTTGTACGGAAAAAAGCTACATCTAAAGGTTCTTTGACACGGTTGGAAATGGATAGCAGGAAAACAAAATCAATGTTGTCTACCAACAAGTGACGGTATAATGTCTCCTATTAGGCATTTTGTTCCAGGTTTATTTTTAATAAGATGGAACCAAAAAGCGTTTTATTTAATCATCAAATAGCGTTTTTTCAAAACAACTGCATGATTATGTCTTGAACCGTGTGCCTATATGGCCATTCTTTTATACAATGTGTCAAATACACAACTATGGTGGTAACATATCTCCACTTCAAACCCCCGTCATGTTACTGAAACTGAACTTTTGAATGATTAAATATTGATATACTCCTAAGATGGATTAGTTTCGTCATATTTTTTTACATTTGAGTGTTCTTACCTGAAGGTATTCAGTAAGTATACAGTAAGGAATGGGGTGCCATTTACAGATTTTAATTTCGGGTAAGTAATTCTTTAAAAGGTCGAGGAAAAATACCGACCTTATTTACTTCCTACATTCTTTAAAAACTTTTTATTATGTAATATTTTTTTTATTATATTAAGCGTTTCCACAAAATCTGCCACTAGAAAATTTTAAAAACTTTTATTGATTAAACCTTATTTGTTCAAAAACGCTTTAATGATAAATCGTAAATCCATAGTAGTATGTCTTACCCCTATTCTGAACATCTCTTTTTTTTTTGCAATACGTTGCTCGACTTCAGCAGTGAGTGCAGTTGGTTGTAATTTTTTCATTGTTGTGCTTCTAGAAAACAACAAAACAACATTTGTAGAACACAACATTCATGTATGTTGATTTTTGAAGTTTATTGAAGAGAGCTGCTTTAGTTTCTTTACTGGTTTCATTAATATAGTAGATTGGTAATTTTTGTACCGTTTTTATTAGGATCTGGTTTGTACTAGGTACTTTTTTTTATACTACGTCGGGTGGCAGACAAGCATACGGCCCGCCTGATGTGAAGCAGTTACCATAGCCATATTAACGCTCGCAACATAACATATTGCTCGTGCGCCGCCACCCTCGCTGCCACCACAGCAACTCCTTCCTTTCTGGTGACCTCACTCACTCGCAGGAATACAACAACCCTCAAGGGAATTGTTATTTGGCTGCGGTATTCTGTGAGGTGGAGGTACATATCCCAGTCCGGTAGCTTACAATTACGCTCCCTACCTCTCTTTTCGCCAGAGCTTCGTTTGTCAGTCAGCAGAGTGCACCATGTGCAGGTGAAGTTAATATCATATGAAGCTCTTGTCAAAATTATGGAAGCTTTCCATTGTCCCCCTTTATATTTTTTTCAACCTTGCATATGTTTATTTTCTCAATACTAACTAGAAACGTTAGTTAGTACCTTCCCCAGAATTATTATATGCGACCTTAACTTACTTTTGATGACATTATTTACTGCGAAAATTTGAGCGTGTAAGAAAATATAAATTTCGTAGGTAGTTTCTTTTATATTAAATTTTAGTCACTTTTCTAGACTTCTACCTTCGACCATTAGTATTAATGATCGATGACTACTGGGTTAAAAAAATTCCAGTAATTTTTAGCTCCTTGAACGCGATAAAAAGTTTTCTTTTTAATCTGTCTAATGTTGCCAATTATTATACTTTTAAAAATAGCTTTTCTACCGAAGTTTACATCACAGAGCGAATGCAATCAGTGGAGAACATACTTTTCGGAACTGTTTTCTATTCACCCCTTGAATTCTATTCACCCCATTTTATCCACTATACCTATATCTATATCTCTCATGAGCGTCGCTGCTCGTTTCAGTATAGTCACGTAAATAAGCGATGAAGATCAATGGCGTCACTGCGCGTGTCAGTCTAACCGAACACGCAAGTTAAGCAATGACGACCGTAGCCTGTCTATGGATGTGTTTATTCATCTCGTGCTCCTTCGTGCTTCAGAGGGCACGTTAGTCGTCGATCCCGGCTGTTCTCATTAGATGACAATCGTTAAGGTGTGAGGATGAATTCCCTGCCTGTGGCGATCGATTCAACTATAGAAAGAACAGTGGGCATCATATCAAACTACTCTTCTATACATAAAACATTGTACAGATGGTAGAATATGCAGAAACAGGCAAAGTATCTCCTTGTACTTAACGGCTCAATACCGTCCGTGAGCTTGGAATCGTCGGATATATAAAAAAAACTATCTAATTTGCCGACTGTACATTATACACATTACTTAAGAGAAACGTCGTCGTTCCCTATAAAAATCAACAAGTAGAGTGTCCCCAAGGGCCCTTGAACATACTTACTACTGATCGAAACATCGGATAAGCTCGTCGGTCGTTACCATGCCGGACTTTTGAAGACAAAGAAAAACTTTTCTATCGAATTTGGCAGATGCTGCAAAAAGATCTTTAAGAAGTTAGTGCACGAAGAACGAGTAAGTACTCTACGTGTAACTGCAAACGTTTGAAGACTCAACCGAATTCTTTTCTAAATTTACTTCAGAGACTATTTCAATCGTAGACTTATTTTTTTTTTTATGCTACGATGGGTGCCAGACAAGCATACGGCCGTATGCTTGTCTGGCACCCGTCGCCTGATGTGAAGCGGTTGTCGTAGCCATATTAATGCTCGCAACATAAAATATCGCTCGCGCACCGCTACCCCCGCTGCCAACGCAGCATCTCCTTCCTTTCTGGTGACCTCACTCATTCGCAGGAACACAACAACCCTCAAGAGAATTGTTATTTGGCTGCGGTATTCTGTGAGGTGGAGGTACATTCCCCAGTCGGGAAGCTTACAATTACGCTCCCTACCTCTCTTTTCGCCAGAGCTTCGATTGTCAGTCAGCAGGATGTAACGCGTGCAGGTGAATTTGGCTTAGTTTCAAAGATGTTGATGAGTCATTTACACCCAAAATTATATAAATTTATAAATAAATTTAAATATTGTTGCTTAAAAAAGTATGCGTCGGTTAAGTTATAATAGTAGTACTACGTACAGTATGGCCTCTTTCAGTTGTGTATTTGTGTACCGTTATTACCAAAATTACAAAATGTATCTTCAACACGTATCGCAAAGCTGGAGTCTTAAAAACAATTTCATACGACGACAGCGACTTCGTAATACCAAGAAACTTTTAATACTTTACATCACGGAACTAGGGCTTAAGCGCATAATGTAAGAAATTCTAGTTACTATATGCATCACAATCCTAATCCCTATCTGGAAACTAGCGACACGTAGAAGGTTTTATATACTAAGCCACACTATAAGTATAGCCACTCCCTGCCGCTCTCTTGTATCGACCTCACCTCCCGTCTAAGACGAATCTGGAACAGTATGTATGGCGCCGCAAGCACACACGCTCATACTCGCTTGTCTCAGACGTTATAGTTTATGTAGTAGTTAACGACGTGACATTTATATGGAGTGACTGGGGTGTGGCGTCTGAAAGATTTTATAGTATTATATTTATTACTAGTTTATCTGTAGCGCATAATTTGCTAGATGCATCCTCGCTTTACGTAGTAGATAGATGTTATTATAGTTTCGCCAGAGCTTCGTTTGTCAGTCAGCAGGGTGCACCACGTGCAGGTGAAGTTGGCTTTGGTTTAAAGATTGCATTTATGAAGGTGTTTAATTTTCCTTTACTTCTAGCGGTTCTTAGAGGATTGGGGCTACAAAATAAATTAAAAGATTTTTTTAATAGGTATCCTAGTAAATTTCAATAGTAGTAAAATATTTTATTCAATGCTAAAGGTAAGATAGGTGGTACTGCATTTATGACCCATGACTATACATTTTTACAGCGAGCTTAATGAAATTAAAACAAGCATTTCTTTTATTAACTTATTAAGCAGATACTCAATACATAGCTACAAAACACGGATATGTTCTCATCTCTGCGATAAATGTATACTTTTCTTTGTTACCGTGCTTTGTGGTACAAAAAATATTATTACAAAATAATATTATAATTACTATAAAGAATTGAATTTAAACCATTCCACAGCATAGGTCCAAAAAGTGATAGTTGTATCTCGAACATATTCTTAACAATGGTTCAATATGAAAATGTTCACAAAGCAGCCATAATTTGCGTGTGAACGAGCCATAACCGTGAAATAAAAGTTTTACAAGTGCTATCATACAAACTACTTGAGGGAATGGATGCTCTGGAAGTGTAGACACCTCGGAACGTGTTCTTACAAAATGTAGATAGGGAACAGAAAAGAAAATACCTGAAACATGTCTCGAATGGAAAGGTGCGGTGGGAAATGCAATGTGTTTGTCCAATTACTCAAACGCAATTTTAGGTCTCGCATTACGATTATCTTATATTTAAAAATACGAAATAAGAATAAGATTCGATTCTAAGTTAAAAGAGCAAATTACTTTTATAAAAAATACTATAAATAATAATTCTATATTTTATAGATTTATTATTCCATTTATTTAATATTTTCTTTTTTTTACATTTTTAAATATAAATATAGGAAATAAAATACATTTAAAAATATAAAAAAAAGAGTCACCCGCCGGTAGTGGAGCGAAGACCCAAAGTACCGGTGGTCAGGGTTCCAGAGTGAGGAATCTTCTCACAATGCGGGCCGTGTCCAGGAGCACCGCTTTCTGTATCTGGTTCTTGAACCAACTGTCTAGCGAGAGCCTCTCGAGGTGATGATCGAGGCTCTTAGCTATAAGTCCGTTTACTGACACGACTATCGGAACAATAATCGTTGAGTCCACATGCCACATGTTGGTAACCTCGTGAGCCAAGTCCAAGTACTTAGAAAGTTTCATAATAGATTTATTATTATTATAGCCTCTTTGTTTTCTCAATAATATAGATACATTTCAGGTAATCTATCTTACTTTCGAAAATTGTATGCAGGAATTTCAATTGTTCGAAAACGGTTTGTCGGGGTTTTAAATGCGAGATAGTTTTTTTTACATAGTTTATGTTTCTAGTTAACTTAATTTATATATGTTTCGATTTCTAGATAAGCCGTTGTCTGATTATCAAAACACGCCCTTTGGCAGATATTTTACTTTATATTATTTTAATTTCTAAATATATTAAAGACATAAGTAACTTTATCATAATAATAGTATGATTTACACAGGTTTTCATTAACTATTAATAAACCAAAAAATAAATAAAAATACGCGATTAAATTATGTATCGAATTACATATTAAGTTAATCAGACTAAGTTAGATTTCTGACCATTCATTATTTTCCTTTGAATTACATATCTCTATCACTAGATTTTTTATCATAGGTTACTATACTTTTAAGATAAATCAAATAAAATTTAAAGCGAGTAGACATCAAAATAAATTTAGTAGGCTGCTCTTCACACTACACTACGTAGTTTGTGTATTTAACTACCTATTCTATAATAGCCTAACCTATTCTATAATATTTGAATTATTATTTTGTCATTTGAAATGTTGTCTTCTCATAATATAGGTAACATTATTATGCACGTTAAGTTAGAAGTGGGGTGTAAGTGGTTCATCAACACCTTTGAACCAAAGCCAACTTCACCTGCACGCGGTGCACCCTGCTGACTGACAAACGAAGCTCTGGCGA
This sequence comes from Hypsopygia costalis, assembly GCA_937001555.2. Taxonomy (NCBI): domain Eukaryota; kingdom Metazoa; phylum Arthropoda; class Insecta; order Lepidoptera; family Pyralidae; genus Hypsopygia; species Hypsopygia costalis. The sequence goes on from OW443326.2 coordinate 20,926,605, forward strand.
AAAGAGAGGTAGGGAGCGTAATTGTAAGCTACCCGACTGGGGAATGTACCTCCACCTTACAGAATACCGCAGCCAAATAACAATTCCCTTGAGGGTTGTTGTGTTCCTGCGAGTGAGTGAGGTCACCAGAAAGGAAGGAGATGCTGCGTTGGTAGCGGGGGTGGTGGAGCGCTAGCGATATTTTGTGTTGCGAGCGTTAATATGGCTACGGCAGCCGCTTCACATCAGGCGGGCCGTATGCTTGTCTTCCACCCGACGTAGTATAAAAAAAAAAAAAAAAAAAAGAATTCAATACAATAGTATTCGAAAATAATAATAATCGTAAATCGGAATTTAATCCGAAAATAATTGAGCATGCAATATATAGTGATCGAGAAACTTACTACGAGAGTACTATTACTTATACTGTGCTACGAGTAAACGCCTCCTCCAATATAAGTTTTACAAAACTATAATGTTTACTATTTTTGTTTTTACTTTAATTTGGATGTTAAAATTTAAAACAAGGCAACTCTTCTATTATGTTAAAAATGACTTACATTGGCAGATAGCTGAGTAACTTTACTTTAGAATTAAAGAATGCATTCCGGGCAAAAACACTAAAACTCTTGGAAATACGGACGAAAAAACGAGTAACAGCTATTGTAATAAGAAAGAGTTTAAATATACTGTACTGTATGCTCCCATGGAATAACGTCGCCATTGTTTAAATATGTAATTATCGTAACCTATTGCAATCACAACTCTAGTTGAAATGTTCTACTTTATTTATCAAGAACGGTGTGTTTCGATACGTTAGTACTATTACATATACTGTGGTTTCGACAAAGTACACGGAATATTTGGGAGAGTTAGAATCAAGCTAGCTTGTCTTACTATGTAAATTGCGAAATAGATTCGAAGTTGATTGTCTATTATTTTAGTTTACTCGGGAATACGAACTGAACTGGAATTCACGAAGCGGCGATGACCGTGAGTACCTGGACGATAGAACAAGCAAACGTGGGCAATATTGGGTGCAATGTTTCAAAAACTCTGACATGCAAATTTGCGTTCACATATATGAACTACAGGTTGTATAAAAATTTAGGACATTGGAGCCTTAAAGAACAGTGTCTATATTTCCCTTAAAAGGCTCGCACCGGATCGAGACCTATTGGTGTTGCTGATTTCCATGGGCGGTGGTGATTGTTCAGATAAAGTATACGCTAGTGATGAATAGGAAGTGTCACCACGGATGCAAAAACAGAAATACATGTCAGATTATTTTTACGGAAACAGAAATGAAAAAACATTTTAGTATAAACATTACACCTCCGTGATGTACGTTTAAAAAGGCACGTGAAACTGTCGGCTTCGACACTCTCGGCTGTGGTTATTAGACGACAGTTGAAAACACGCAGTTGAGCTGCGTGATGGAATGCTCTAAAATCCCTTCGGTTGAGGGGTCACCCGAATCCCAGCAGTAGTGGAATGAATAAGGGTTGACGACTACTATAAACAAACAGTAAAATTTATAACTTATGTAACCCAAAGCGTACAATCATCTATTTGGCGTGCTCGGTCGTTGGAGATCCACGGTAGAGCACAATTCGAACCGTGTCGGTTTTTTCGGATCTCGTTGCAGTCCACCAACAGAGTGCCTTTAAATTCAATTATGAGGTAGTGGAAGGTTATACATTCGAATTGCCAACTCTTTTGCCTAGTACTTATTCTTGACGAGCATAGTGGTTGAATGGCTAATCTTGACTAGCAATGACTTCTTTATGTTTATCTAACCTATTCGAAATATTGCGCTATAAATGTCAAGCCGCTGAATGGACTAGATGAACTTAAAAAAAATATATAGTTCGTGGTGAATAACCCATTGTTTAAATATGTCATCTTCATCATCACCAGGTCATTTTAGTCTCCACTACAGGAGTACGACCCTCTCTCGTCTGTCCCAGACAGTAGGAGGATTTGGCCTACACTCCCCACGCTGGCCAGATGGGTTGGGGAGGCCTGATCGATGTTTTATAATGTATTTCCCTTAGTCGCCTTGTACGACATCCACGGGAAGAGACGGAGTGATTCTATTCTAGTCTGTCGGAAACCACACGGCTATTTACGGCCACGGTTTAAATATGTAAATAGGCCAAAATAGAGCGATTAAAATGGCGCACGGTAAGGCATTATATGTTAAGATGAAGATGCTATATTTGTTAATAGATGAGACGTAAGGCATATCAATCCCGACTGGGGAAGGACATTCACTTCATAGAAAATCGCAATTATATAATAATACTCTTGAGGATTGCTGTGTTCTTCTCGCGTTCTCGTGAGTGAGTAAGGTCACCAAATGTAGAAAATGATACTTTCGTTGGAATACTACTTCTAGTATATAGCAATCGTCTATAGGCTACGATAATCACTTTACATTAGAGAAGTTGCTACTTCGACATTTAAGAAGTTAGGCACCAGACACGATATAAAAAATTACAAAAAGACACAATTAACGCAAGTTTATACAAAGATTACACTATTCGAAACACTATTTGCAATAATACAGAAAATTACATACTGTCATTCATCAGAAATAGGATTCATTTATATAATTTTAAACATTCACGGTTGTTTACATCACTATTGTAAATACGGAACTTACCGCGATCGATTTTTGTATTTCCCCAATATTTCGGCAACGTTGCAGAGACGCTATAGTCACGTCATAAATAGGATACATTTGTTCACATACAATCTAAAATGAGTTCATACAGAAAAATAACACTATTTGCACTATATCAATTGGAAATGACGTAGTAGCATTCATCAGAAGTGCGATTCATTATGCACTAGCGATCTAGCGCTTTTGTCATAATTTAAGTGTAATATCCGCAAAAAGATTGAAGGCGTGACGAAGACGCGACGAGAAGAGGGTTGACGTGTGCGTAATGAAGGCGTCTCGCAAGATTTGTCGAGTCTCGGCCATCTCCCGGCAGACCCGCCTCATTGCAATTTCATAACGCGTCATACACGCCCGCCCTTTTCTATTTTTCACACCTTAGAAACACTGCGGATCAATTACTTAAATGTTATTTGGATTTGTTATGGAAAGTCAATTTCTGGGTTTCTACCATTTTCATGTTTACATTTCTTTGACAAAAGATACAATAGAATACTTTCTGCCAAGATTGTGTTTATAAGACTTTAATGCTCAATACGTCAAATGGCTATGGTTATAAGGAAATGCATGAAAATGCATGGCTTCAACGTAGGTGTACGCGTCACCATATATACACAAACGAATAGGGAGCATGGTTTTTAGTGGCTTCTCATCTAATATACCTAGACCAAAAGAATATAGCGCTTTTCCATTGATCTGAGATCTATGCCGTAAGAAAACAAATTTTAGTTAAGTTTAAGTTTCTTAACAAAACACAATCGTTGTGAATTTTAAAAGAACGAGCGTTAGAACCGCTTTGCAATTTTCCATGTCACTTAATGTGTCATCGATTGATACTATGCAAATTTGACAAGTTTACATAGTAAAGGAGGTGTAAACAGTATTGTACTTACAGAAATAAAAGCAAATTTCAGAAAGCCGCAAATATTGAAAGTTATATGAACACCGGCTAGCGTATTTAAAATTAATTTACTGTTAAATGTAACTGTGAATGTATGTGAGTTATTTAAACTAATTTAAGCGGAAATTTCATTTGAGCGATTCACTCAAATGAAATTTCAGTTCGTTTATAATTTAATATTTTGTGCATTTTAATCAGTTGGAGTTTGTAGTAAGTGTAGTTATGCTTTTAAATCTGATACGTTTATGTTGTAAATAGTCTTTGAGAATGACAATTACTAATTCAGTAGTAGTCTTACTTTAAGTGTACTTTGGAGGGCTTTGGGCACATAGCCAGCGGATCGAGGTTGTGGAGGGATGATCCCTTAAACGCTAACTCCGTTGATAATTGTTGACAATAAAGAAGAAAGACATTTCCATAGCATATGTTGCCACAACAAAACGTGGAAATAAATCATATTAGTCTATTTAGATACACAGAAGTTGGTTTCATCGTGCAATGAGTCTTTGAAATTTTGGGGTGTAAGGAGTTCATCAACATCTTTGAACCAAAGCCAACTTCACCTGCACGCGGTGCACCCTGCTGACTGACAAACGAAGCTCTGGCGAAAAGAGAGGTAGGGAGCGTAATTATAAGCTACCCGACTGGGGAATGTACCTCCACCTCACAGAATACCGCAGCCAAATAACAATTCCCTTAAGGGTTGTTGTGTTCCTGCGAGTGAGTGAGGAAGGAGATGCTGCGTTGGCAGCGGGGGTGGCGGCGCGTGAGTGATATTTTTAATGTTGCGAGCGTTAATATGGCTACGGTAACCGCTTCACATCAGGCGGGCCGTATGCTTGTCTGCCACCCGACGTAGTATAAAAAAAAAAGAAATCTATGTCTCAATAGAACAGAGGGGTGATGAAAATTAGAAAATATATACCTATGCCAGGGGTCAATCAGACAAGAAAGTTGGGGACCTCTGAATTATATCAATTCGAGCAAGCATCATGCTATCGAATAGGTAGCAGGTAAAATGCATATTTTTTCACTTTAACTTTTTTAGGGTTCCGTACCTCAAAAGGAAAAACGGAACCCTTATAAGATCACTTTGTTGTCCGTTTGTCTGTCTATCAAGACCCTCTATGTCAAGAATGCCTGGAGGTATCAAGCTGAAATTTGAACTGTATACTCAGGTCTACGGTCCCATGAAGTTGTAAAAAAATTAAACTGTTTACGTAAAAAAAAAGACGCATATTTCGACACATTATCACGGGAATCAAAACTCATAGGGTACTTCCCGTTGACCTAGAACTATTAAATTTGCCAAGTAACATCGTTATAGACTACAAGTACAAGAATAATTCTCAAAACTATACAAAAATATTGGGTCTATATTTTTTATAGGGGGTCGAAATTTCAAATTGTAGCTACTAGTTCAAATGGGGTATCATATGAAAGGGCTTGATGTGCACATTGCAAAATATTGTATTGGAATAGAATGGAGACCGATATTTTATAGGCAACTTAAATTAGTTTTAAAATATTTACAGAAAAAATTTGCTAAGAAGTGAATAATTGTGGGCGGTGACTTCAACACTAACTTTCTGGTAAATTCTAAAGAAACAAATGACTTAAAAAATGATGCTAGAATATAACTACAAACAGCTCGACCAGCATCCTATCCGCGTTGCCAAATTGTTGAGCAAGATACAATAACTGTTAAAGATCTTGGATTTTCACACAGTATAAGTAATAGTAAGTGTGTTATTTTACATTTAATAAGGACACAAACAGTAACAAATTTTGGTTCGTTCAAAAACGCTTATATAACGAAATAAATATGAATAAATTAAAAAAATATCTTCAAGGTATTGATTGGAATAAAAATATTTCAATTGAAAAAGATGTAAATTATAACTATAATCAATTCAATAAGATACTTTGCGATGCTCTTGATCAGTGTATACCTAAAAAACGCATAAAAAATTATACGAAAGTTAGAAGTACTTGGCTTACTCAAGGTATATCTAGTTCATATAGTATTAAATAAATAATAAATAAATATTTCTGGATTTACACAACGCCATCTAGTCCCAAATTAAGCGCAAAGCTTGTGTTATGGGTACTAGATAACTGATACTGTACTTAACTGACTTAACTTACTGTTTTTTTTTTTTTTTTTTATAACAGAGGGTGGCAAACGAGCATGTGGGCCACCTGATGGAAAGCAATCACCACCGCCCATAGAAATCAGCAACACCAAGGGGTCGCCGATCCGTTGCCAGCCTTTTAAGGGAAATATTGACTCTGTTCTTGAAGGCCCCCATGTCGTACTTATTTGGGAATACCGCTGAGGGAAGTTGATTTCACAACTTTACAGTACGTGGTAGAAAATGCCTTAAAAAGCGTACTGTAGTAGATCGCCAAATATCAAGGTGATGTGGATGGAATTTTAATTTATGGCGAGTTGTACGATAGTGGAACTCAGCGGCAGGTATCAAATCAAATAGCTCATCCGAGCACTCCCCGTGGTACAATTTATATAGAACGCAAAGAGATGCAACATCTCTGCGTGTAGAGAGAGAATCCAGCCGATCAGAAATCATTGGGTCATTGACAATTCGAACAGCTCTGCGTTGTATGCGGTCGAATGGAGCGAGTAAGTACTGGGGCGCACCAGCCCAGAGATGTGAACAGTATTCCATATGAGGCCTAACTTGGGCTTTATACAGTTGAAGGCGATGCTGTGGTGTAAAATACCTTCTGGCTTTACAGATGATGCCAATTTTCCTAGAAGCCAATTTGGCCTTGCAATCCAAGTGACTACGGAACTGTACATCTCTGGATATGTCAACACCCAAGATACCAATGCTGGAGCTAATAGTAAGGGGAGTACCTTCCAATCTAGGAGCCACGACAAATGGGGACTTTTTTGCAGTAAACGCACATACTTGTGTCTTTGATGGATTCAGCTGGACTAAGTTCAGTCTACACCAATCAGAGACGTGTCCAAGAGACGACTCAATCTCAGACACAAGTTTTTCCCGGTACTCATCGACGCAATCCCGAGAAACATTACATAGACCACTGTATCTTGCGTCTACGGTACTGTCATCTGCATAGCAATGGATGCCGCATACATGCAGCAAGTCATTGATATGCAGAAGAAACAATGTAGGAGACAATACGCAGCCTTGTGGCACACCAGCGTTCAGGGGTAATGGATCCGAGCGTGCACCGTCAATCACAACTTTAATGATCCGCCCAGTGAGAAAGCTGGCAATCCATGTGCAGAGTCTCTCGGGTAATCCAAAATAGGGAAGCTTGGATAGTAGCGCTTTATGCTACACCCGATCAAAGGCTCTTGCTATGTCCAGACTAACAGCCAAAGCCTCGCCCTTGCTTTCCACTGACTCTGCCCAACAATGAGTCAAATATACCAGAAGATCACCAGCCGAACGACCATGGCGAAAGCCATATTGGCGATCATTAATCAGCTGGTGATCCTCTAGGTATGTTATCAGCTGTTGGTTGATAATATTTTCCATTATCTTGGAAAACAAGGAAGTTATAGCAATGGGCCTGTAGTTGGACGGATCTGAGCAAACACCTTTTTTAGGGATCGGGTGAACCAAAGCCTCCTTCCACGAGCTGGGGACCACGCCAAGCGAGTACGAGTACCGAAAAAGGCGGACTAGAATTGGGGCTAACTCCGCGGCACATATTTTCAAAACAACGGACGGAATGCCATCCGGCCCACTCGACTTATGGATGTCCAGGGAGCAAAGCGCTCTACGCACGGCTCTTTGCGTAAAGTTAACTTCTGGCATAGAGCTCTCACACCGAGGGATGGTAGGTGGTGTGGCTCCCTGGTCATCGAGAGTCGAGTTAGATGCAAAAAGAAACCCTAGGAGATCGGCTTTTTCTTTTGCAGTATGGGCCAGCGAGTCATCCATCCATTGCAGTGGTGGAAACGACGACTGACAGAAGTTACCCTGTACGGCTTTGGCGAGCGACCAGAACGCACGAGACCCAGATGGCAAGCGCACTAGTCTCTCGCCAATTTCGCTTATAAATCTGGACTTTGCCTTCGCGACACAACCCTTCAACGATCTGGAATCAGCGTTGTATTTTTTTTTGAGTACGCCGGTATTTGGATCTCCAGTGGCCCGAGCATTGGACCAGGCACGGTAGGAATCTTGCTTCTGACGCGACGCGGCTCTGCAAGACCCACCGAACCATGGTCGAGATTTGCCGCCAATGGGCACCGCAGAATTAGGAACAAATAGTTCCATACCCTGCAGAACCACATCAGCGACAGCATTTGCACAGGCACTGGGATCATCCAGCGAGAAGCAAACTGGCCCCCAGGGGTAGGAAGCCAGGAAGTCACGCAGCCCATCCCAATCTGCTGACCTGAAATGCCACACACGACGGATACCTGCTGTACGCGGTCGCTTTTGGTGTATGGGTGGCACCACACATTTTATCAGGCAATGATCTGAGGATCCAAGAGGGGCGCCAACAGATACGCGATAGTTGTCCAGGTGGGAGGTCAGCAGAAGATCCAAAAGGAATGGCACATGGTTCTCCACATCCGGTACCCGAAAACTTACTTAAATACATTTTTTTTTGTTAATACATACTTATAATACATAGAAAACACTCAGACCAAGACAAACAGATATGTTCATGCACACAAATGTTTGTCTTGTGCGGTGTGAAAAAATTGACAAATAAAATAAAAAGTATGTGGCAAATAATAAAAGAACGTACAAATAAACAGACAAAACAATCAACACAAAATATATCATTGCAGATCCATAATATGATAACGTCTAATCCGAAGTTAGTTGCAAACACATGAGTTATTTGCTACGGCTGCAGCTGGCAGCGCCGGGCGCCCGGCGGCGGCGGGGCGCGGGGGCGCTGCGCCCAGGCATAAAAAAGCTTTGGGAAAACCGGCACATAAAAAAGGTTTAAAAACAGACCCAAATAACTATCGTCCCATTGCACTTTTACCAGTTTTTTCAAAATTATTTGAAAAAGCGATGTGCCAACGTTTATGTTCCTTTTGTGAAAAATATGATATTTTTGATGATTCCCAAAATGGATTCCGGAAAAACCGATCCACTATATTAGCATGCTACAAGTATATTTATACCATTTTAAATAATAAAAAATATGCGGTAGGAATATTATTTGATATGTCTAAAGCATATGAAAAAGTTAATTATAATATATTGCTTGATAAATTGTACGGCATAGGGATACGTGGCTTGCCTCATTCCGCCGCCGCCTGCCGCTTCATACTTGCACCATCGTGAACAATATGTTGAGGTTAAACAAATGGATGTGAATGTACACGAAATTCAAACTATCGTCGGATGTCCAATTAATGACAGTTTAGATCCCGCAAGGCAGCGTCCTTGGATGTATTCTGTTCATCCTTTATATTAATGACCTACCAAAAATCCTAAAGGAATCGTATGTGATGTATGCGGATGATTTTTCGGTTCTAGGATACTATTGTAATAATAATATTGATCTAAACCAAAAATTATACAACATAGTAAACGAAATTTCATGTTGGATGAGCGATCATAACTTGCAAATAAATTTTACTAAATCTAAAATAATGCAGTATAGGCCGCGACAGAAAAATGAATTAAATATATCTTTCTCATTAAAAAAAAATATAAATTTATAGTGCGTTCCAACGTATAAGTTGCTTGGAATTGTTATTGATTCTAATCTGTCATGGAAACCACATATACAAACAATAACTACTAAATTATCTCAATTTACGTACGCCCTTATGGAACTGAAGAAGTCAACAGACACTAAGACCGCTGTCACTGCGTACTACGCGTATGCTTACGCATGGCTGAGCTACGACGTGATGTTGTGGGGTAATAGTCCGCACGCGCACAAACAAACTGACAGTAGTAAGCCCCATTTTAGAAATCTGAAGATCTTTACGTTACCTTGTATTTATATTTTGGAAGCCTGCAAATTTGTTAGAAAGTTTCCAAACTTCTATACTACGCTTGGTGATGTACCCCGTCGGTACGAATCGAGATATAAAAACAACCTCCTCATTATGCAATCTCAATCATATTCAATGTCTGTTAAAATCTATAATAAATTACCTTCAGATATAAAAAAATGAAACTGTGATTAGTAAATACGTAAAATTAATAAAAAAGCTACTTCTTGAGAAAACTTATTATACTAACAAGGAATACCTCGAAGATAAAACGCTATAAATATCTGCCTCCCTCTTATCCATATTGCTATGCCTGAAAAGGTACATGTGTACATAATGAAAAATATCAAATTTATAATGATTCTACGTACGGAACCCTCGGTGGGCGACTCCCACTCGCACTTGTCCGGTTTTTTTAAACAAAAACTAGGCTTTGTCTATGAGCCTATGTCATACAAGTCTATACCACAAAATACAACGCAGTGTTAAACATGAAGTTATTTTAACTCTAAGATAAACTTTGATTTTCTAAATATATATAAGTTAGCCTAATAGTAACGGTCTGCAGCTTCGTCAGTGCCTAACCAGCTGTTAGTATGTTGTTCTCTAATTAAATCAGAATATAAACAATAACTAATAAATTAGTTAAGATTCTAAGTCGTAATTGAATCACAAAACATCGAAACTTTAAGATTCCATTAAGGTTTGTATATTAAATTTATCTTAAACTTCAAACAATTATTACTATTATGTTTTTAATGGATGATATTAGGTTGTGTTCAACTTTGGGGCATTGGATTTGGTTTTGATTACGTGACAGTGCCACCAAAGTGTGACAGTAGTGTTACTGATATGTCTGTTACAAAAAGTACATTGATAAATAGGAAAGACTGTTATATTTGAAAAGCCGTAATGACACACATTTTTTCAAGAGCATGTACATTCTCGCAACCCTAAAAATATTTTTAAATTTTTAGAACTTTTGTATATAAAAGGGGTTGAAAAGTTTTTTGTTGAAATGAATTTCAGTTTATCTATTATTTTTTATTAGTTAAGGTAATCAAATATTCTTAGGGTGTCAGTGGTTCATTAAGATCTTGGGATGTAAGTGACTCATTAAAGTATTTGAAATTTCAACTACACGTGGTGCACCTTGCTGACTGACAAACGAAGCTCTGGCGAAAAGCGAGGCGGCCTTTACGGCCTTAATGCCTTGGAACACACAAGGAATTATTAAGAAAAATGGTAGGAATAGGAAACTTTTGGCATTTGACTTCACCTCTTGGTAATGAGAGCGATAGCAATATGGCAAATTATGCATTATAATATTATAATGCATAATTATAATATTATAATACATGCATGTATTATCTTTAGGCTTATATAAGCCTAAAGATAATACATTACGAGTCAAAAAAACGGGTTGCAATCTGGGAGTGCCGGCAGTAGTGAAAACTTCAACATTAACGCTGTGCAGTTTTGAATATTTTGGAATGGTTAGGTGATAATTTCGCACGAATTGCTTTATTCATCAGTATAAAAGTATCATTTATGTGATAAAATACAATATTCATTTATTGCGCTATCGTACACAAACATGACAATTTATATTACATTAAAAATAAAATATAAAAATATTTTCGCCGCGCGGTAGAAAGAGAGAGGGATATTACTTCCTCTCCTACGCCGCGCCTCGGTCTACTCTCCCTCCGTCTTACGACTTTTCGATCAGGTCACATGTCCTGACGCGAGTTTAACATTTTTTACCCATCCCAAAAAGTGCACAACACCGCTAAAGAAGTTTTCACTTCAAAAACTAACATTTTAAAAAACCTAGGTCCATCATTAATGAAATCAAATATCTCAGTATTTACCAAAAAGGTAGCTGGAACTACCAGTCACGGAGAACACCTGTATCTGGCGAGTACCGCTCATTTACATTCAGATACTTATAAAATGTTCATCTTGTTTGTTAAAATTTCAATTAAGTTAAAATTCTTATGATTACTTCTGAAACTTACGAAAGCCTATTTAGAAACATTAATAATTAACGGCATTACGGGAAAAGTTTCATAATAATTTTACTTTTTATGCTTGTAAAACGTAAGGACTGCGAGTATTATGTTTTCAGTTTGAAAAGTGTTGTACACAAAAGAAAACGGTGGTCGGTGGGCGTGCGTTCAAGACTATTCGCCTATTCATCCATTTTAAAGGATGTTGAATGATCCTTCACGGTTTGAATATAAAAACATAATTTATGTACTCCCTAATAATAAATTCGAAACGGGGTTTGATATTAAAAGTGAGATGTTGGACGCTGTGGTAATATTTGAAAAGACAGTAGGCCATAAAAGGTGTACTGTAACGAAGTTTATAACTTTAACAAAATGAATGGTTTTTCATAGCTACCTTTTTATACGAGTATATCTCGCAGTACTTGTAAGAAAGTAGATTTGTATGACTTTTGTAGACAAAAGTTTTAGACAGACGATCTAAACATTTCAATCAAGCATAATGATCATTATGCACTAAGCAGATACAATTTATTTACAGCGAAATACTGCTTGCTATATGCGTGTCAGAGACCATAAAGATATATAAATATAAAGAGATATAGCCATTCCTGTCTCACCTATAGAAGTGTCTCGCTTTAAATATATCGTCTATAATGTATGACTAGTTTAATTGACTCAGGTCATCATTTTTCGAAAAGGTTGAAGAAGGAAAAGATATAAAACTGTATAATGAATTAGACGACCGACCTTACATACATTATTTACTATTTCCGACATAAGCTGTAAAGGGATTTCTTACGTTTTACCTTTCCCTTAATGAGTGGAATACAGTCGGCATAGCTACTTATTAACGTATCTGCTATTATTAAAGTATATTTATTTTAACTTTCCTAGTATTTAAATGAGTAACATCCGTGTCTGGCGAGGCGACTATGTTAGGTGTTCCATAGACTTAGATTATATTTGTAGATATGCTGCTAGAGATAACATGACAGTGTTAATAATTTGTTGCAGGTCTCCTGCGTCTTCAGCAACTGTATCAAAGCCTGCAACCTGGCAACACAACATTCCGTATATCGAACGTGAAACGAGTCTCCAATGCTACTGACGTCGTGGTATTTCTGAGTGCTATAGAACGTCTTGATCGCTGGAGCAACAAATACGTCGTTTTGGACTCTACGACACAGTTGGCGAAAGAAGCTCTAATTTTACATGTTCGTGATGTGCATCTTGGCAGAAGAAACTATCACTATTTTCTAAGCGGACTGGTAAGTTATACATTTTTAATAAGTTATCTCAAAACATCCATATATGGATTTATTACTCTTTCCAATGATTTTGTATCAACTTTGGGATTTACATGTTACTAAAGGCTAAATATACATAAACTTAAGCTTCGATATAGTTGAGGAGCTCGATGGGGTAGTTGCGCGTGTCAGTGTGATCGAACACGTAAGTTAAGCAACGTCGAACGTAGCCTGTTCATGGATACAAGCATGGTGCTTCGGAGGGCATGTTAAGCCATCGGTCCCGGTTGTCTATGTCTACATAAACCAAGTCAGTGGCCTTAGGCTGTTTTAAAAACATTGGCCTCCGCCAATCCGCAGTTCAGTAGCATGGTAGAGTTTGCTCTAATCACTTCCGATTGAGAAGAGACCCTTATTCTATTAGTGGGATGATTATGGGTTGATGCCGACATAGTTGGGTTAGTTTAGATTATGCTTGTGACCAAAAGCCGAACGAGTGAATCGAGTGAGCCTCGACTCTTTTAGCCAAGGGGCTACATCTACATTTCAGTTTAGCCTAAAATTAAGTTTATCTTTACACCTAGCTTTAGCTGTAACATACATAATAATCTGCAAATTTTATTCCGGTACTGGGTATAGGATAATTTGGAAAATATATCTTTATTTAAAGTTCAGTAATTTTTATCGGCCAGGTAGGCAATATTTATTTAAAAAATATATTTATTTAAAAAATATATTTATACGGAGTGTTCACCATCATCTGAACATAATCCTCCCCTTTAGAGTCTTACAATGATGGGTTTTGTGCTATTTGCATCTATCAGCTCCCAGCGATCTTTATCAGATCCGTTCATATAGTGGGAGGTCGTTCTATACTGCGTTTTCCGGTTCGCAGTTACCATTCCAGAATGTTTCTACCCCATCGACTGTCTCTTCTACGTGCAATGTGGCCTGCCCATTGCCACTGCAGCCTACGGAGTGTTATCTAACTATATAATATATAAAACAAAGTCTTGACCGATTTTTATGTTCTTTGTTTTGTTGGATTTGTGTCCATCTCGAACAGCAGAATAGATTCATATATCAGACAATTTTAAGAAAAAAAATAGTACGATACATTATCAGGACAAGGTTTGACAAGACAAGAAATTCACTGGAATGAGACGGCAACGGGAAGATTGAGCCACAACAAAGCGTGGGCGGGCCGCTTGTGTAGAATAAAAAGCCGAACGAGTGAATCGGGTGAGCCTCGACTCTTTTTTAGCCAAGGGAAATATTTTTACTTCATGATAAGTATTCATAATAAATAAGAAACATTTCATCACCCTCCCCTTTCATTTAATTGTCCATTTAATAACACTCTGTATATTTATAATTATAAAAGTATAATTATAAATTGTTAGGTTACACATTATAAAACATTATTCAATGAAAATTATTCCTTCAAAATTTATAATACAAAATCGTTTTAATATACCAACGATATTACCCTGAACTAGTCGATTGATGCACTACATTTCGAAACACGAAATAATTAACATTTCGAAGCAGTTCACCGGCAAATTTGAAATTACAGCATATAACAAATTGTAAGAGAGCTATTGTATACATTTAGCAAATAATTGTGTAAATATTGGATGGAAATGAACAAAATTATTATGGTGTGTACACACGTGTATTGACTTTGCGTAATATCTGTATATTATTTAAAATATTCGATAGATTTGGGACCATATCTTTTAACTTCTATCGACCTTCTGACGAGTCAAAATTCTTCGGTTATCTCACTGAGCTCAATTAGATCACTCCGCTCGGGCACAGTGAAACAAGGTATAATCTTCCCATGACAGATATGTGACGTAATTTGAGCTAAACTATGTCATCAGCTGTATTCTCTATGAAAAATGGCAGATTTTGACAACCGAATTCGTGACGTAGTCTTGATGTCTAGGAAGGGAATACATAGTTTATTGTATCATGGCTTTCAAAGGCAATAAGCGATTTATTCGTTTGAAACGTTTGAACTATTGGAGTTGCTGTCAACTATTATTCATCCCACGGCTGGGATGGGATACGGGTCTCCCCAAATCGAATAGAATAGAGCACCAGCAGAATACTCCACCACGCGGCTCAACTGTGTGTTGGTAGAGGCCCGTGTTTTCAAGCGCCTTTGGCTCAACGACTATCATCTAATGACAACATTCGGAACCGACGGCTTAACGTACCTTCCAAAGCAAGGAGGTGTTCGAAACAAATAAACCCGTCCATGGACATGCTATGGTCGACGTTGCTTAACTTACGTGTTCGATTGTACTGATATTCTTGTTGGGGTGTAAGTGGTTCATCAACATCTTTGAACCAAAGCCAACTTCACCTGCACGTGGAGCACGCTGCTGACTGACAATCGAAGCTCTGGCGAAAAGAGAGGTAGGGAGCGTAATTGTAAGCTACCCGACTGGGGAATGTACCTCCACCGCACAGAATACCGCAGCCAAATAACAATTCCCTTGAGGGTTGTTGTGTTCCTGCGAGTGAGTGAGGTCACCAGAAATGAATGGGTTGGCGGCGCGCGAGCGATATTTTATGTTGCGAGCGTTATTATGGCTACGGTAACTGCTTCACATCAAGTGGGCCGTATGCTTGTCTGCCACTCGACGTAGTATAAAAAAAAAAACATTCGTAATGACACCATCGAGCTCCTCAACTGAACTATTGGAGTAATAAAATAATACTGTTTTGGAACATCATATTACAACCCCTGGTAGTTATGATGACATAGGCATCCGCTTGATGGTTATCGAAATTTCCCTCAGAATACCGGGATACCCGCGTCCGAAGTCGCGGGCGGAAGCACTAGTGTAATAGACCTGCGGTTCATACACAGACCGACTTAAAAATACCTTTGTTTATAGGTGATGGACGATCGCTGGGAGAAAGAGGTCACCGAATTCGGAGCCATTAACATTACGGGATTCCGAGTTTTGGATTTCTCCAGAAAATTCGTTAGGGATTTTATTGGCGTTTGGAAAAAGGACTCTGTTTCGGTAAGTAATTTATTCTTGTCACTATTTAAGGTGAAGGGCACTATGTACGTTGTAAGCTATTTTGTTCTTATCCTTTTTTCGTAATTTTCCTTTTTACTTGCTTGGTTGTTGTAAAACAAACGGAAATATGTTGTTGAGTGGAGCGAGCGGAACCTTTATTTACGCCGAAAAGTCACTTTTGGAAATGAATAGGTTCCAAAATCACTGAACCAATTTTAATGAAACTTATCACAATTAAAGACATCGACGTGCTTGTGTCGAAAAAAAATGAGATCGATTATGCCCTTGTGGAATGATCATCAAATACATTTGCCATTGAAATCAATGGAAGTGTATGTTACACTCTGGGAATCTACTCGCTACACTCTATCTCGATTTCGGCCCGTGGGCTAGAATCCGGCCTTGTCATAGATATAATTATAAATAAAATTAATGAACACACCCCAAACTGGTTTCAAACAAAAAATAGGGTATTTTCCCGAAACCATCTCGAACAGAACACGTCGAAAAATATTCATATTTTCGAGTCTACTAGCTGTACTAATGGCTCGACCCTCTTTGGACTTGACTTGTTGATTTTTAATTGTGAGATCGCCTCTGGCGAGCTTGATTTATTAGAGGTAATGCGTATTCCTCATACAGTGACTGTTTCAGAGATGCCACATTTAGTACATTACTAGAGTAATAAATTCTCTAAATAATCAAATAATACCTCGGGCAAGTGATGATTCTGTAGTAACTAGGTACAACTAAGCGATCCATAGACGCACTTGACTAGGTAAGGCAGCATCTTCGGCATATTCTCAGTCTGCAAATACCGTGACGAATTGAGGAGAAACGTTGAGGATGGCCCGTAATATGTAAATCTTTATGGTGTAGACTCCAGAACGAAATATTCAACGGAGAACCAAAGACGCTTACGAATTAGCCAGTTGAAATGACAGTGGGCTCGATATATCTGCTGAGTCAGTGATGACAGATGAGAAGAAAAGTTGGCCATAGACTGCGATAACTGCATCCCATCAGACGAATATAAAAAAATCCTGCGGCTCCTAACAATGCCCAATCCAACATTCTCAACTAGATAGAATGGGGCCTCAACAAAACTACAGGAGGTGGCTCAAAACCTGACAATCGCATATGGTGGAAAAGGCATTAGGGATTGGATGATATAGTTATACTGGTTAGATACTGGCTGATGACGATGATATTATAGGGAGTATAAGTACAATAACTTCATTATCATCATTGATACTCTGTGTATACAGTGCACATGGCACGTGTAAAAAGAGCAATATATTGCTCGTTAACTTGCTTAGACTGTGCTTAATTTGGAGTATTCGGTGAAATGCTACATTTAACCAATTATCTTAAATCATATTTCCCAAAACTTCATCATTAAATTTTGATAATAATTACGGCATTGTTCAAATTTAATTGAAAGCTATGTTAATCAGATAATCCCTTGATAAAAGGCGTATTTTAATTATGGAAGTTAATACTTCAAAAGATTCAGTTAAAATTTTATTACCTGTCGTGGCTAAATATTTGATTAAAATGCGTGTGTATTGCTCATAATTATAATAGAATACAGTTCAGTACAGAAAAGTTATATCACGTTAATCAGGGTCCAGACGTAATATAAAGTAACGCATATTCTATCTGTGAACAGCATTACATTCTTTTATTGACTGTCCATTTTTATTGCGAACACATAGACACTTGCAGTAATTGTTCGGACGTTGGCGTTCGTGGGGGTTATGACATGTGGAGGTTCATGATGTGAAGTAACGAATGTTCGCTTGAACTTATTAGTTTGTATCAAGGATAACCTGTGGAAGTTAAAATCCAAAAAAGCTTGGAAAAATTTGAAGTAATATTGCTGTTTCGTTGGGAAGAGACATAGAGAACTTTTAGAAGAAAATAATTAGTTTGCTGCCATTTATTTGTTAAAATTTTAAAATATAAGTAATAAAGTTCTCTCTCATACAAATTAGTTTTCCACAATCGATGCTTCAGTTTCTCCGATCTTCAGTGATAAATGTAAATGAAGCGCAATCTTTCTATTCAGCATGTAGCAACTGAGTAGATCGGCTTTTGAAAAAGATTTGTGTCACATGATTCGTATTAAGTTCAAGTACCGTCCAGCATGGACGCTAAGTTACACGTTACCATTACTTACATCTGGACCCGGCTTTATACTATGGTAAAGCGAAAACGTATTATTTCATCTCGTAACATATCATTTCCATCTGAATTGTACATAATTATACCGTAAATGTTTATGAATTTTGAATTATTCAAATTATTTTAGGCATTCAATTTACGAGTAGGTATATGTTATTCCTAAATCACAACAAAATTACTAAGTAAATTTTTGTACAAATAAATTCATTATCTTTGCATAGTAATGAAAAAGGATACGATAGATAACAGCAAAGGCACTTAAACTAACCATTTACCCTTGAGTCTTTTATGAACATTTATTCAACCTCGCCTTAGAAATCCGTAACATCAGAGCATTCAAATTATATTACCTTCTTGAAGGAAAATCCAAATTCACTAACTAAGTTGAGTACTATCCAAAGACCAACAATTTATGCAAACGTATTTAATATCTCGATGATATCTTACCTTTGAATAGATAATATAATATTCATTAATCTTGGTAAATTTCAAGACTGCATTGTTATAGTCTAACTTTGGCATTGTTATATATATTATATATGCTATATATTATTGTCGTGCTTCTTAGATTCGTACCGATGACAATATCAGTATTATTTTTTTGCACTTTAAGCATTGTTCATTTAGAAAACGATTTGTCAGTTCATTTACTTGGTTATTAGAAAATGTTTTTTCGTAATAACTGAAGTATACGGGTAGAAAAGCACGAGCGACATAAAAAAATGACAGATTGTGCATACCGTAAGCAACATTGTTCCCTATGCTATTATTATTACCCGTTTTTGAGTTATAGCTTCTAGAATCCCAGAAGTACCTATCATTACTTTTAAACGAAATCCGTTGGTTTAGGTATGAACATTCTCCTTTTGTCTAATAAACTTTGAAACACTATACCTCGAAATTGGTTAATAACAATAACATAGTCTTTTTCGGGAAAAATGTTTTGTACGGTAGGCACAGTCTATCATTTTTTATGTGTCGCTCATCCCTTTCCATCCGTTATAATATGGTATATGGTATTAATTTGTTTGTTTGGTGAGTTTATTAATTTAGAGCATTTAGACTCAATATTGGTTATATTTACCACTCTTTCAAAATTGCGAGGTTTGAGTGATACCCATAAAGAATATACCTAGCGGATGGTATATTAATTTTATGGTGCTATCAAGATATCACTTACTAGTAAATGTGACAACCCGTCGCTTCATCTTTTAATTTGTACACAAAAATACCATGTACATTTCTGTTTAAAATGCTTAGTATCTCATATCAAAGTAAGACGGTAGACTATTTTCAGTCAAATAAAGTTTGAATTAAATTTTTTGTCTTTAACATGATGCCTGTCCTTGTGCTCTATCCGAATTTGAAGCCATTAGTGAATATCCTCTTTGACTATTCGAAATAAACTAAGAATTTTGTGAAGAACATTCATAAAATGATTTATTATTCATTGCAACAAAGTGGTACGAAGTGCGCCGGATCTGTACCAAGTCACGGATAAAATGTGTGTTTATCTTTCAAACTGATTTTACTTCGTCGGCGTGGACTTAAGAAAATTAACAAGAATTGCTAATAATCGTTCATCTATTAGGCGTATCAAGATAAAACATAGACATCTTTTAAGTTAGACCTCCATTATTACAATGTGAATAATGCACTTAATTTTGTGTGTTAGTTTTCGCGAGATGCTAGTACAAACATATAGACAGACAGACAAAAATACTCAATATAATTGTTTTGGTTTCTTGTGCCTGCAGAATTGTCAAATCATTATTTTTTTAAACATCTATATACAGATATCGGGTAGTTTGAATATTACTTACTATATGTTTACCTACATAGAAGAATTTTTTTTTTTTTACAAAATGTACAATAATACATTATGTTTCGTTTATATGCATCGTTTATATTGTCAATAAACGACACTTAAATACTATATACAGGTATTTTGATTCATTTCTCTCAATTCTAAAAGTGTG
Source organism: Hypsopygia costalis (assembly GCA_937001555.2). Taxonomy (NCBI): domain Eukaryota; kingdom Metazoa; phylum Arthropoda; class Insecta; order Lepidoptera; family Pyralidae; genus Hypsopygia; species Hypsopygia costalis. The sequence continues at coordinate 20,946,617 of OW443326.2, forward strand.
GGGACGAATCACAACTATTACTATGATGTAAAATATTGCATTTTACTGCACCCTGAATTCGTCATTTGTAAAAGTCACTTCGCCATAACCTATATTATATTTCTCCTTCATTCATAATATAGAATATCTCATCCGGAACACGTGTCGGTCATCAAGCATGTCACGCCAACTCGATAAATTCCGAGATTGACTCGCTAAATCTAGGATTACCCTCCAGTTTTAAAGTGACGTCACTTTCTCAGGAAGTGTTCATTGAGATTCGTCAACGTGACTTCTCAGTTAGGAGAGGGGTCACATCAAGGGGGGTGGCTATTACATATTTACGTGATGGCAATATAAATTTGCTCGCAATTGAACAATTTTCCGTTGAAGCACGCCTCAGAATCATTATGAATTTCTAATTATGAATTCAGTGGACGAACATCTTAAACCGTCCTTTTTTAAGAAAAACATCTTTCCGGCGGCTTTGAAACGTCGATTACTTTACTTAATTTATAAGCAAATCATTCTGTTTCCTCTTTATTACGATGGATATTTATTAAATAGGAGTAAGAAATTGTCTCTCGAGTTTTCGAATATACTCTATAATAGGATTGAATTTATTTTATTTTCTAGAACATTTCTTAAATTTTATTTTTAAGTACTTGGTTATAATATGGTAGGTAATAACTTCCCTTGTGTCTTTTTACCTCGGGCAATATGATTGACATTGTAATATATCTATCGTATAAGCTCTCAATAGTACTTCACTATCTACAAAAAAAATCTATTAGATTATAGAGTTCAAACTAAAAATGATATGCATATCCTAAAAACAAAAATTAAGGAAAAAATAAACACATCGATAAACACTTATCTTAATTTATATTTTATTGATAATAAACTTGTAGGATATTAAAAGTGCGTATATGTGAAATTTAATAAATAGATTTGATGTTATTAAGTAAATTGAAAAGATTGCGAAAGTCATTCAAGTAGTTATGTAGATTAAAATATTGAAAAAAGGTGACCATGTCTATAGAAATATACAGGAATAAAACGTGACAGCGACCTTATCGCATCCAACAGGATCATAGTTCATATTCAAGCTAAATATTCAGCCAGCCATTTCCAGTGTAATATTATTTAGTGTTATAATTTATAATGTATTCTGAAATTAAATGAGAATCCCAAACTTTTTAATTCAGAAATAATAATGTGAATACCAAGATATTATACAAATATTTCTTTTATTTCACACGACTAACTTCTTGCGTATTTGTAATATTTAGTAATACTTTGTGGTGTGTATAAATAAAATTAATTTCTTGATAATTTATTGGAATACTAAAACTAAACCCAAACCTTTTTTCTGGGCACACACGAAGAGATTTTAATAATCTCAGTAAAATTATAACTATTTAATTGAAATTAAACACATCTCTTTGTTCTACAGGCGCAAGCTGCTCTCATGTACGACGCGGTTCTGGTCCTGGTTGATGCAGTAGCCCGGCTTTTAAGAAAGAAGCCTGATATCTTACGAGCCCCAACAAGACGAAATGCGAATGCCAACACCAGTAGGATTATCGATTGCAATCCTAAAGGCAAGATTAGCCCCTTCGAGCACGGCGATAAAATTTCCAGATTGATCAAGAAGGTACTTGTTTGCTAACGCGATGTTTATAATCTTTGTTGTGACTTAAATTATAATTAGTGACGTATAAAATATTTGATTTTGACTACAACATACTTGAATTGTGCCTATACTTTAAAATGACTACCATATATCTGTGGTTATATATAGAATTATTCATATAATAGCAACGTATATCGACTAATCGTACTAGCATTTGCCAATTAGATTACACTCTAATTCGATGCCTGGTAGAGAAAGTACTCCATTGAACATAAAGTGGACCCTCGACGACCATTATGCATCAATTGTGTTAAATGTAACATTATGCGTTGAATGTATCAAGTAACATGTTTATTGATGTGAATAGCATTGGCAGCGTGCGGACTTTCATGTTATCCGAGATCCATTTAAATTGATATTCTGAAAGTGCATTTGTTTGATATTACCATTTCTATGTCGACAGATATGATATGTCAAAAGTTACGATAGACGCTGTTAGTTCCGTGTTGATTATCGATCTTTTGAAACAATTGATTCTTATGCGATAATAACCATTAACTATAATTTATCTCAACTTTTCATTTTTAATTTAACAGTTCTGTTAAGTTCATGTTGACTTAAGAAAACAGCCTTACATTTCTGTGGTGTATGTAACGGTAATGATTTTAATACTTGCTTAAAATATTACTCTAATAAATACTAATATGAGGAATCGAGATTTACTAATAGTAGAGGGGTTGAATTCGGGCGTCAATGTCACTAGTATCCATTATATTAAAACTTTTGTGTTATCATCACTTATTTAAAATACAGTTACAGTAATAATAATTAAGGTCGGTATTTACCTGTTTACTAAACGTCAATGAATGTGACGCGGCCGGGGAGAATTCATTTCTCAACATAATAGCAAGGAATAAATAAATGCATTATACGCATAAAATTTTGCTAAAACTTTATGCGTATAATGCATTTACATTTACTTAGTCAAAAATTTTAATCTGAGGACCCTGGGATTGGTACCTTTTATTTACATTTTTTTATTACTATTGATTTCAATTATTCTAATTTGTGTGTATAGGTACAACAGCAAAAAAGAAAGTGAAGAGAAAATACAAGAGCTAACTCAAACGACTTTAAATAACATGCAAATTGTTGTATAAGATAAAATTTTAAATTAAGTTATGAATTACAACGATACGTATGAACTTTAATTTATACCATACAATCACTTACTGTCTATTTATACTATTATTATACTATTTATACAGCATATAATATAAACGAACATTATTAAGACAATCATAATAATCTTGACTATCGTCAATTGCATGACAAACTTACTTTTGTGTTTTGATTTGGACGAAATTTTGTCAAGGGAGCTCCTGTGTCTACACGTTTAAGTAAAACGGTGCACAAATTTAAATGCAAAGTTCAAAGGGTATGTTTTTACAGCAAGTTAATTTTGACTGACAAAGGCCCTCACGACATTTCAGCCCTCGAAGAAATAGCGCAATGAATACTAGAGATCGACCCAGTTGTACGTTATGATAAAATTTATAACGACGTGGAATATACTGAGAAAGAAATTATTAATTACGTGCGTATTAATGAGATTATTATTTCATTGACTGACATTCCAATCAATATAAAGTCCTTTTAGATTTTCTCAGTACTAGAAGACTTATTGTTTCATTAATTAATTATAAGTACTATTTTTGACAACATAGAAAATTTTGTACTGTTCATTGATACTGGTGACTGTTGGCACTCGTTGTCATTGATTTTACGCTAGGTGAATGTTTTATAGAAACGAGAAAACTATCTAAATACCTTAATAATACTATAAAAGCGAAACTAGGTAAAAATAAATTTAATTAAGCGGAATAGTGCAAGTGAGTTAAATATATCAAAATGTAGTATTAACCCACCAAAAAGCATTTTCGATTGTCGCATTTACGTGAGTGTAAAAAAAGAAGATTCTAAAAGCAGCAAACGTTATAAAAAGAAAAAAAAAATACAATTTTGGGCATCTAACGAAAAATACGCCGGACAATTTCAAGTCAGGCTCACGCACTGTAGGTGTCATTACAAGTTACACAAAACCATTTCCTTGATGACTATTCGAAATTATCAATTAATCTATTTTTTTTCCTTATGTTGTAAAATTTTGCTTCTGGCTGAATTTGGTGATTTTAGGCCAATGGGAAGTGCCCTGTAGGATTTGATTTCGTTGCAAGTGTCAAAATATGCGGCATAATCCGACGTAACTTCTTCTTGACATACCTACTCGTACATACAAGATCGAATATCTGACAGCTTTAATAGATTGCAGATCTGAGTATTTCGATATAATTAATATCAACTTGATATCTCTACATGTTTCTGAGAAGGGGTTTGACAGACAGTCGCACATCGAAATGATTTAAAAAGACTCCTTTTTTTCTCTTTCCTTTTGAAGTTTTTAAAATACATTACTTGCTATTTGTTGACAACAAAATTTTCTCTGGCCGTATTTTGAGATTTACTAAACAAATTTTTATTAACTAAATCAGAGTAACGGTAATTCATAATTATTCGAAAAGATTTATATACGCCTATTCGACTAAATATTCATAATTATTTGAATAGATTTATACACAACTTATTCTTTATGAATATGAATAATTATGAATATAGTTTACTTTATTAAATAGTGAATTTATTACCCCTAAGTTGACTTAGTACAAAGATACTTCCTAGTTGGACCACGACATACATGTAATAATTTCTAAACCATTCAAACTTATTATTCTAAACCTGTTTAATGAAAGGTATTATGTCTGTAGTATTTTCGGGTATGCCACACTATCTCTTCAAACGTGGTTAGATTTCTCTTGCGATTAAATATTTCGTAACCTTTCGAAAACCAAAAAAGAAGGTGTAGACTTTAAGTAGGTTCTGTATCCCATTAAGGAATTTGATTACAACCTTAATTATAGTATCACTACAGGCAGAGTATGACATTATACCACTAACAAAACAGATGCTAATAGATGTAATAGTGTTATGATGATACGTTCAAGCAATTCAGAATTAAAAATATTTACTTTTATTATCATTATGTAGAATATAATGTACTAGAATTAAAAAACCGAGACAAGGAGCAAACTACAGTATACCGACATACGGTATACTGTAGTAGAATCTATATCGATTATATATGCGTAAAAAATATGGACATATCATAACGTTATTTCAGTTATGTTTCATCTGTAAAACATAATAAATAGTATATTTGTTACGACGATTCAAAAAACATAAACCCTTCGCAACAAACCCATGCTTGTTCACGGGAGTTATTTTAAATTCCCTATTGCTTGCGCGAATGATTGATGCCAATTCATACATTCAATTACGGGTATGAGCGAATGCTTCGTTATTCATGCGTGCCGTGTACGTGGAGTAGGCGACGGCATTGAATATGTAAAATTTTACGATGATAGCACAATATATGTACAGCTCCCCTAACTACCGCATCATGCCACCGTACACGGGATACTATTAAATTTCACGTCTAATGGTGTGCGACGCAGTAAGTACTACTTCAACCTCAAGAGCACCGCTAACAGAATTATAATATAATTAATTAACAGACAGCAGCACGAAATTGCGTTCATTCCATATCGATGTAGTCGCGACTTTTGTTAGGGAGCGAGAATATAATATTTTTCAACTTAATTAAAATAAAAACCACATAGGTATGTAAAGATAAATGTATGTTAGTGTACGAGTATATCAGTGGTAGCCTTGTCTTTCTTTTCAAGTTAATTAAATCTCTCGATTAGTTAGCGCGAATACGTTTAAGAAGATACTAAGTGTTTGAGTATTAGATAGCTCTGCATATCCAGTACAAGATATTGTAAACCCTGATGAGATTGCTATCACTTTATATTTTCTTTCTATAAAACATCAATAATGTATATGTAAGAATAATGTAAGTGTCTAAAGAAAAAAAAAATCAAGCGCTATGACGTACCGCTCTTATATGGCAAGTGTCCTCTCCTCTCTTGTGAAGACATAAATTGTGAAGGGACAACTGGAGTTGAGACGCTTTACTGGAAGTGAGCTTAGTTTACTAAGAATGTGGTTTTTATTTCTCTAAGTCGAAAACCGTGACATATAACACGCGTCCCGCATCAAATTCTTCGCCCGGGTGCTTCACGGCTCTTCAGATTTTATGAGGTGTTTCTAGATTGAATCGGGATTTTGTCTATTTTCGATTACCGACGCACTATTTTTAAAACAAACAATAGAAATAGTTGTTGTTTTATGATGCTTGAAGCAATCTGAAATTGTTTGCATTGAGAACAATTTATTTATTATATTTTCATAGTCCATAATTTCGAAATTAGAACCCATCATTGACTGTGCGTGTTTTCTAGTTTTCATATTACTGAGTCCAGAATACTTAAGAAATTGTTAACGGTTTAAAAAGTTTACGTCTTAAGTAAAATGCCACTACGATACTTCCTCAGTATAATTAACTGCTATAATCCGACTTTCAACGGCTATAAAATCTAGGTTGACGGAGTTTCCAACGAACACCAAAGAGATTCTACTGTGACTGCTGCGAACCGTTTTTATAAAAAATACATACTTAAGTGTTCTTATCTTTAATCTGCGTTTTAAATTGACAATAGTGTTGATCTAAGTACACATATATTTTTGTGTTACGTTTTCAATCAATAGATTTCTCATAATCGTCGATGATGGGCGACGTAAATCTAATTTTTCATTCACAAATTAGATTGGGATGGGAACGCACAGACGACCACAACAGATGAGAGGGCTTCATTTGAAAAGCAAGCACCCTAAAAATTTTAATCCTTTGCTAATTCCCGATTTTCCAAAGGTGTGGGTCTGGGGCCTGCTTCTAATGAATTTTATAAAGTTTATTGTTTTTTTTTTATTATTTTAATGAAAATAATAAAAAATACCCTACATGTGATAATAGTAACAATTCGTGTTCTAGTTTTTATGGTTATAGGTATCATGTTATTTTTGTCTAAATCTTTATTATTTTCATCATCGTCAACCCTTATTCATATCCACTTCTGGGATACGAGTCGTGATGGAGTATGCTCTAAACCCCTTTTAATCGAAGGGGTTTATAGCATAGTCCATCACTAGGTTTTATAACATCTGAATACACTGACTTGACATAACGACTGTCATTTAATGACAATAACCGGGACCGAAGGCTTAACGTGCCATCTGAAGCATGAAGGAGCTCGATGTAAATAACCCCTAGCCCATAGCCTGTCCATGGCTGGGGTATCCATGGATAGGCTACGGTCGGCGTTTGTTAACTCGCATGTTTCTCCGCACCGACCATCGAGCTACTCAGCACAGTTTAATTACATCATGTCTCTATTTTAATGCGGCAGTACCTATTCAAATTTTTGCTTAACTTTATTTTTTACAAAAGTTTATTTCTAGTGTTTTACACTTAAAATCCTACTCACAAACTAAGTATATAGTTTAAGTTCATCTCCAATTTGTTTTGTTTTACCAGGTAGATCAAAAATTTATTCGTCAAATATACAAGAACACAGGTGGTGAAAACGGTGCTGCTTTTTATATTGGATGGTCCATTTGGGATACAAGCAATTAATTAGACACCTCTTGGTGACGTGTAATTAACTCGTTAACTGCACCCGATTTATATGGTAGCAATTTGAGTGTCCTCGGTTTTTCATTTTGTGAAAAATGTCCAGATGTTTCGTTTGATATTTTGACCGTAGAGTTTTAGCATAAAAATATAATAATCGTTTGTTTACTTATCTGGGTATGCGTAACTTCCTAAAGAGATAATCTAACCTAACTTAACCATAACCTTTACATCACTTGCTTAATCAAGATCAAAGACAAGATTGTACTCTCAAGCAAGGCTTAGTTTGTACCTACGTTGCTTGAGAGTACTGACATGTTATTAGGTAAATATTATAACATATTTTGTGGTCAGCATATATATCTTTTTCCAAATTGGCCCTATACAGAGACTTTTACGTTTATTGCGATACCTGACATAATTATAAGAGTGTGTTATTTATGAACTATTCTAACAAAAATGTGTGTATATAAAGTTATCATAAAATATATTAAATTTAACGACAAAAGCGACTGTTTGCTTCAGACGGAGATAGATGGTCTGACCGGCACCATCAGATTTAATGAGGAAGGCCACAGGAAAAATTTCACCCTGCAAGTCATGGAGCTCACAGTAGACGGTGATATGGTTAAGGTAATATATCTTTTGTTCACGACCTACTAGATCATTATGCTATTAAATATTAGATATTTTACAAATTAAGTTTATTTTTTCTTATATAAAACAAAGTCGTTGCGTAAGCGAAGACAAAGACGCATGTGTATGAATAGACCTTTTTCATGACTTGGTGAATAAACCGAATATAAATGAAAATGGCGCGTAATAACTAATTGGATCACAGAGTATAGAAATCAGCATTCAATGGAAAGCTTTTAAATTTAATGAAATAGCAACAGTGGCAACATCTGTACGGCCAGTATTAACAAAATTATTGTGTAAAAATAAATATTTAATGTAAGAATTTTGATAATATTATAGTGAATACTTTAATTATTCGAATAAATAAAAATAACATGACATAGCGTGTGTTGATAATTGACTGATAATTGACTTTATTATTAAATATGAGTGAAATCGTCATGTATATAAATAAAATAAAATTTATGTAAAATATTTCTGTTTTTATCAAGATACTGGCTGGTGCGTTATAAAAAATATTTATTACAGAATAAAGTTTATTAAATGATAAAATTAAAACAAAAATAGTCTATGAGATATTGACAAGATTTTACATTTAATTACAATATTTATTTAAACATAATTTATGCTTAACTCATAGGCGGGAATTAGGTCATTCAATCAACACATAATTTGTTCCGTTAAGATATCAGACTGTGCCTTAACGTCAATCTAGATATTGTCTACTTTTATTTTTTTATGTTTCAGTTTGCAATAATGGTTTATATAATATCAAATCTGAACAAATGTTCGAGATCTTTGCTTTTATATATTATAATTATAATAAAGAAACGGCTATACTATAATATGTGATAGTGGCTCACAAGGGGTGTAAGTAACACAAGTGCCACAGCCAAATAACAACCTTTTAGGGTTGTGTGTTCCTGCGAGTGAGTGAGGTAACCAGAAAGGAACGAGTTGAGTAATGTTGAAAGAAATTATAAGTGAATACAATAAGACCTGAAGGCCAATTTTCGAAACTCTCGTAATATATCATATTTTAAAGAATGAAAATTGAGCAAAACGAGATTAAATGGTGAATTAACTAATAATTGTGCCCTAGAATTCATTAATTAATTATTATTATCAAATATTATTGTTGACAAATTAATAATATTCTTAGTTCAGTTTCTAATCGTATTTCGATATAATTTAACTTAAATTAAATTTTGAAGTTTAATAATATTACGAGAAAACCAAATTTGACTTGTGAGGTGGAGACTAAATCGAAACTGAATTTTTACTACATTTTAATTACGAGAAATGATTCTCTGAAGATAAGAAGAACTGCATTCTGCAAATACATAAAATTTCCATGCAATACGAAAAAAATATTGTGCCTATAAATATAATAATCACACTGTTGCGATAAGCAAGATATACAATTAGTGAACATCGATTGTTATTATTGGGATTGGATGTAACTCGTAATTGTGTTTGTAGAAATAATGATCATGTAATTACTCGGTGATCACAAATCTGTTGGAATCGAATTACAAACTTATTTGTGGGATAGCATAACATGTATTTCTGGTTGTATGTCGTTTTACGTTGACATACAGGAATTATACCTAATTTATAAGAGACCCTGCCGTTTCCTTTCCATGATACAAGGAGAATCTAGACTGCATAATCTAGATTTCATGGGCGTTTTAAATTTTTATTTTGCTAAATAAGAATTAAGTTTTGTAAAATCATATTAATTAAATGATTGTAAAAAGAAGACAAATATGTACAAATCAACTTCTGAATCTAACCCTGCAACTAAGTCTGCAACTAAAATATAAAGATAAATCATCTTAAGGATCAAAAAACCTATTCTGAATGAAGAAAAAAATGTTTAGAAGAACATTTAACCCGACATTCTTTTTTATTACCTACTAGCTTCCATCTGCGGCTTCACCCCTGTTTAGTTTTTTTTTTTTATAAAAAGATTTAATAATTGAGATTATGTGTACAAAGCTTCATTACGATCTGTTAAGTAGTTTAGGCGTGATAGCGTTACAAACAAACTCACATTCACTTTTATAATATTAGTAGGGATGTGCCAAATATTATCATTTAAGATCTGATCATATCTAATGAAAGATAAACCACTGGTTCTTTCTTCATTAAATTTTACACTGTTTAAGCTAAAGATTGTATTTTTGTTAATACAAATCGAACAGCACCTGTTATGTTTAAGCTGTACCGTGTGCCAAAGAGACACACATACATATACTCGGAAAACATAGCCCTCCCTTCTTCGTTAGTAGGGTAAAAATAAAGAACTATTTGTAATCCTTTTGTAAAGCAATCGTTCCTAATTTTTTCTTTGATATTTTGATGTTGCACTTAAAAAAAGTAATGCAATATAAAGTTAGAAAATAATCTAAAATACGAGTATCATTAATAACATTAGCTTCTTAATTTTTCATTAATATTTTGATGTTGCATATAATAAGAGAGATGCAATATCAAGTTGTAAATTAATCAAAAATATATTAATAAGCATATTTTTACAGATTGGAACATGGTACGACAACAAAGGTCTAATATCTACAGCCTCAAAATCTTCAGCGCTGAAACTGACAGAGTTTTACAATCGCAATAGGACTTATATAATAACAACCATCGAAGAACCCCCTTACATCATGCGCCACCATCCTGATCCTGCATTGGAAACAAATGACCCGTATAAGGGCTTTTGTGCTGATTTAGCTGACTTGGTATCTCAGAAGCTGGAAATCAAATGTAAGTTACATAGTATACTCGTATATTTGTTGACAATTTCATGGTTTTTTTTTTAATTGATCTGTATTTAGGAGCTCTATGGCGTTGTTGCGCGTGTCAGTCTAAACGAATACGCAAATTAAGCAACGTCAACCATAGCCTGTCGATGGATGTTGGCATTAGATGACAGTTTTTAGGTGGCTTGGGAACACTGGACTCCGCCAATCCGCAGTTCAGCAGCGAGATGGAGTATGCTCTAAACCTCTTTGATTGAGGCTAGCTGCGTATTGCAGCAGTGGAATGAATAAGTGTTGACCACGATAGGGCCAACGCTTTACATACTTTGGCTAAATTAAAACTTCTTTAATGTTTTAATAATGCCAACGAATTATTAGTTGAAATATCAGTTTGAACTGGTTTGCTTTTTACGGTATGCCGATACCTTTGACTTTAGGAAATAGTTCTCTTACTTATCAAGGAAGTAACCAACATTGCCTATATTAATTATAAGTTATATTGAGACGTTATTATATGTTTATTGAAAATCCCGAAGACGTGCGTAGTGGGAGCTAAAACGCGTTGCGATACTCTCATTATTAGGATAGCTCTTTCAAATTAGGCAAGAGCGTCGTATACTTTTCTTCGCCAAACAATATATAATCATAGTCTATTATTATTCATAATAATTTATTATGTAATCGAATGTCTAGGACAATTGTCTCGTGTTAAGTTATGTCACGATCATGAAATTTGATTCATGAGTAGCTTAGGGCGTCTTAGTTTAAAGGCACCTTGGGGTGTCATTAACTTGTTTCTTGTCTGACACCTGAAATAATAATTCATCTAATTATAACTCGGCTGAGTATATTTTTAAAGATGCCCACAAAATTAATCTATTCAGTAATATCACGTAGCTCGAATCATGCGTGTAGTGTGCATTACCAGATTGATTTCTTCGAAAACTTCTCGGAACGAAAACATTATTATTTGTATTTTTTTTTGTAGTTTGTTCGTTTGTAAAAACTTTTTTGTACTATAAAATTAATGCATACACAGTGTTAATAACAATGTTTGTACAATAGCGGACTTATCCCATCAGGGATCTCTTCCAGTCAACCATAGAATCACAACAGGCAACCAAAACTTTTGCGAGGCAGATGAAATTAAGCATGATGTTTATTATCACTATTACTATTATTAGGTATTACTATTGAAAACTTCTAATAGTAGGTATTTCAAGTGACTTAATTACATATAAAAAAACATTTTTTTTTAGGATTGATTGAACTAAAATGCCAATTTAGTTTTCACTTATTATATAATGAAATATGAGTTCGAATTTTGACTTTCGCCTTGTATTCATTTTCGCAATAATTCTTAGGTTTAGCAATAATGTCAATTTAACAAGATCCTGTGGCGCTTACTATCACATATATCAATCACTAACAGATTTATTTTGATAATGATGGCCACAGTAATAACTCAGTTAACATTTCTTTTTTATTTCAAGAGTTATGCATGCTACTCAAATCCCGAGTACATTCATATAGAAAATTATATAGGTATATATAAAGTAAGCTATATATAAGTATAGAGTAAATTTAATTTCAAACTTCGCAGATAATAATGATAAGCTCAGTCACATCACGATCACTCCATACAAAAGTTGCGTCGTTCACTATTACACAAGCAATGACAGAGTACAGATTGTACAGAGCGAGCATTAGCGTGTGTGCGCGACGTGTGTCTCGATACGAGAGAGCGGCAGGGAGTGGCCATACTGTACTATGACTTATACTTTGGCTTAGTGTATAAAACTTGTACGTGTCGCTAGTTTCCAGATAGGGATTAGGGTTGTGATGCATAAAGTAACGAGAATTTCTTACATTATGCGCTTAAGCCTTAGTTCCGTGATGTAAAGTATTAAAAGTTTCTTGGTGTTACGAAGTTATTGTCGTATGAATATTAATTATGAAATTGTTTTTAAGACTTCAGCTTTGCGATACGAGTTGAAGATACATTTTGTAAATTTGGTAAAAACGGTACACAAATAAAAACAAACTATATCAATCCATATTAATTCCACTGTTGGGATATGCGACACCCTCCCTCCAATATGCTTAGAGCGTACTTCAACATACTGCATAGCTGGGTTAGCGGCGGCCAGTGCTTTCAAGCTTTAACGACTGTCATCACCCAGGACCGAGAGTTTAACATTCTCTCCGAAACTTGGACTAGCTTGACATAAATAAACGTATCCATAGGCAGGCTACTGTACAACGTTGCTTAACGTGTGTATTAGATTATACTAACATATACAATGACGCTACTGACCATTATTCGTATTCAATAATTATTTTTATATACTAATTATGTTGAATAACTAAATTAATCTGAAGAACCAATTCATTATCAACAGCTCATATTTTACAAGCAAAACCAATACTGATGGTCTCTAACGACCTTTTGAGAGCAATTATGTTGCACATTAGCACCGCAATTGGAAGGAAAGACATAGGTCGTGATATATGCAAGTAAATAAAGCTCCATGACACCTGATGATATGATACCTCCATGACATCTAAATGATAATTGCTACTTCACTAATTTAACATTTATTTATAGTACTAGGCAACCGAGCTTAGGTAGTGAATAGGATAGGGTTGTGCGATATAGCTGAAAACGGCGATGCGATTTAACTAAAGCACTGAAAAAAGCATTGAAAAAAGTTATCATGCAACGGAAATACCTTTTAGCACCACCGCATACGACTCGTCGAATTATTGGCACTCGGGTGCCGCAAATCATCCGCATGCACTCCACATGAAGTAAACGCCGCGTCTGATGAAGCGACAAGGACGAGTCGTATGGTGTCAATGTGATACGCTACGATTACGCTACGCGTCATGGGCAGAGGTTCTATGTGCTCAAACGCACTAGGCGACTGTAACCGTGATCATTTGTCGCAGCGACCAACTTTACATGCTGTTCATGTTCAACGTTATGTTCAATACCACGCATGACATGAGTGCGACCAGTCATTGCCCAGTGGATTTCAACCCTTTTTTATACCACTAAAGTTGTAAACAAGCATACGGCCCGCCTGATAGAAAGCAGTTACCGTAGCCTATAAACGCCTGTAACGCCAGGGGCATCTCACGCGCGTTGCCGACCCTGTAAAATACTCTTCACGCCCTTTTTGAAGAACTCCATGCTGTAATCTCCTGAGAAAACCTCGACAGGAAGTTCTATACAGTAAAGGCATTTTTATTTAAAAAATTATATTATCTTCAATCATAACGTAATGACCACCAAAAGTCGCTTCGATTTATGAAAGAAAAGGGTTCTTATAAATGTTTAAAAAATATAATAAAATACCTTTTTCATTATACCTTTTTCATTATATCATAAGTCATAGATAACCAAAGAATGCTTCTCGTAAGATAAACTAATGACAAACCGGAATGGAATAAATATTTAAATTAAAATTAGAAAAATTAATCCATATAACAAGACGAGCTCGGTGGCGTAGCGGTCAATGACGCGGCTTCGACACCAACGCTCGTGGGTTCGATTCCCACACAGGACAAACATTTGTGTGCATGAACATGTCTGTTTGTCTTGGTCTGGGTGTTTTCTATGTATAATAAGTATGTATTTATAAAAAAAAAAATGTATTTACGTGTGTTTATCAGTTGTCTAGTACCCATAACACAAGCTTCGCTTACTTTGGGGCTAGATGGCGCTGTGTAATTTGTCTGACAATATTTATTTATTTATTTATTTATTATTATATCAATTAAAATGTAAATCTGCAATGAGAAAGCAGAAGAGTTAAGAACCTCCTTTTTGAAGTGGGTAAAAGTCTTTTTCATCATGCGTCATAGCTTTCTTTTTCATCATGCGTCATAGCTTTAGCCTGGAGCTAAAATGCAAGGGTTCCTATGTCGCCCTTGCCAATCACTGAGAAGTTTCAAATATCAAATGTTAGTCCGACTTGAAATTTATATTTAATACTTATTCTAGGTAATATTACGTAATATATGTGAATAAAACGTATTATTGTATATTTGTTTAATGTGATATAACATCATAACACAGATAGGTCAGTCAATATCGACATCAAATATTATATGTCTAATGTCGATGTTTGATTATCGCAATTTCTCGAGCAGCACTGGATTTTCAGGGTTGCCAATTTGGGTATAAAACTACTTTCAAGTGACTTAATTACATACGTTTTTTTTAGGGTTGATATTGATTGAACTAAGATGCCAATCTGCTTATATACCTAATAGACTGCAAAGAAAAACAGTAATTATTTTTTTTGTTCTCAGATGAATTAAGGTTGGTTAAGGATGGCAAATATGGACATGAAAATCCAAAAATCGTCGGAGGATGGGACGGCATGATCGGAGAAATTGTAAGAAAGGTAAGTAAATTAGAAAAGTATACAACTTTTATTAGCGCTATCAGAATTCATATACACATACCTACTCCTTTAACTAACTTCTCGAGAAAAGTTTGGGAACTTATTTGGTAAATGTTTGTAAACAAAATCTAAATAGAATTATTTTCTAATTCCAGTTACTTTTAATTTTCATCTAAAGTCTAACTGGCTAATAAACATTAAACGTTAGTAATTCACATTAAGAGCAATTCATTAAATACAATACAAATTTCATTAAATCAGTCAATGACAAAGACTTGTCTGCAAAATTTGCTGCGAAGAACTTTTTAATTAAATAAATACCTTTGTAGGCACGCTATCTATATAAATTGAATTATAAATATTGAGTTGAGTTGTAACTTGATCAAAATGATCTTTCAAAAGTTTGCCAATTCCAGCAAATAATAAAAAGGGGAGGACACGGCCGTCTTTATAGTTGCCGCTTTCGATATTTTCGGCGCGATAAAACCGGTAAACTTAGAAAAATATCAAGAGTTTCCTATATAATATAACCTCTGTAAATGGTTTTCCTTTTCATAGCAACTTACGAGGCATAAATCTCAGACGTCGTTCCCTTATCGCACACATCTATAAGTTATGTACCTAATGCCTCTGAAAAAATATTATAAAAAATACTCATTTCCCTTCTCTACTATCGGGCTGAAGTCTGTCTATTTTTCGTACTCGCACATTTTTTGCGGACCAATATAAATTTGTCTTTTTATGCAATTCATGTCGTAAAATATTGTGAAATTTTTACAAACTGACGCGGAAAAGCTAGAATTTTAAAATTTTGCTACTGTAGAGACAAATAAATGAATTATTTGCTTACATACTATACTTCTGATCGGTATAGGTCGGCAAAAGGCTTTTTAGGCTAAAACTAGTTTTAAGGGAATTGGGGACCTAACTAGGTTTAGGTACGTGAATTTTTCGTCCACGTAAATCTATGCTACCTATATAATTATATTGTCAATTGAATTGAAACCTTTACAACCATTCGTGAGATTGTTTTGTTTGTAAATCTCTATTGTGCACAAATTCACTATACAATTCCCGTGAGTGATGCCTGTCGTATCGCAAGCGTCCATAGGCTACGACAGCTGCTTTCCATCCCACGGGTCATAAGCTTGTTTTCCATCCTAGTTGTGTAAAAAAAATACAAAATAATAAGAAACAAATTCGTATTATGGCGGACATATCCACTATAAAATACCAAAAGGACAGGATACACACACACATGTGATACACATCATACTCGTATATATATACATATCCATATGGATATGTATATATGTATATATATACATATCCATATGGATATGTATATATATGATTCAATTTATTAATTTAATTAAGTATATATTTATATATATACTTAATTAAATTATTAAATTGAATCATATGAATATATATATATATATGTTGTGCATCACATCTATTTTGAAGAACTTTATATTATAGTATCCTGGGAAATCGCGACAGTTAGTTCATTCCACAATTTAATAACGTGCTTTAAGCTCCGGTTGAATCGCACTGTATGCGAGTATTTTGATTTCAAAATGTGAGGATGAGGATGTATTCCCCAACGACGGTGAGCGGTGCGATTGTAGACAGAGATCGTTTGTATCATATCAAACAGCCTGTTATATAATCGGTAGAACATACAAAGGGTAGCAAAATCTTCTATCAGACTTAGAGGCTCAATATGTTGCGAAAATTGTCTTGTTAGTGAATCACAAGTATTCGATAATCTCAAGTAAGCTAATATGTTGGAAAGTGGTTTGCGGGCAGACTAATTATTGAACTCTTTATCTAGTTATGGACATAAAAATACTCGTAATACTGGTATGCTTATCAAAAAAAACCGGACAAGTGCGAGTCGGACTCGCCCACCGAGGGTTCCGTAGGTACGTAGTATCATTATTAAATTTGATATTTTTCATTATAAATAAGAAATAATGCGTCGAAAAAAATAAATAAAATATATTTTGCAATGTGTACATCAAGCCCTTTCATATGATACCCCATTTGAACTAGTAGTTTCAATTTGAAATTTCGACACCCTGTACAAAATATAGACCCCCTATTTTTTAAGATCTATTTACAAATGTATAGTTTTGAGATTTATTCCTGTACTTGTAGTCTATAACGATATTACTTGCCAAATTTCATAGTTCTAGGTCAACGGGAAGTACCCTATAGGTTTTGATTCCCTTGAGTGTGTCGAAATATGCGTTTTTTGCTGAATAAACGGCCGTAACTTTTTTCTACGTAAACTTAGCAGTTTGATTTTTTTTTAACTTTATGGGACCGTAGACCTGAGTATACAGTTCAAATTTCAGCTTGATACCTCCACGCATTCTCGACATAGAAATTCTTGACAGACAGACAGACAGACAGACAGACGGACAACAAAGTGATCTTATAAGGGTTCCGTTTTTCCTTTTGAGATTCGGAACCCTAAAAAATGAAAATGATTTCGTTAATTTTTCATCTAAAAAAATATTATGGTTTTATTAAAACTACTATTTTATATGGAAGGAGCTTCATGGCGTCATTGCGCGTTTTAGTATAATCGAACACGCAAGTTAAGCAACGTTGACCGCAGCCTGTCTATGGATGGGTTTATTTATCTCAAGCTGTTCCGTGCTTCGGAGAGCACGTTAAGCCATCGGCTGTTGTCATTAGATGACAGTCGTTAAGCCAAATTAAACAC
Source organism: Hypsopygia costalis (assembly GCA_937001555.2). NCBI lineage: Eukaryota > Metazoa > Arthropoda > Insecta > Lepidoptera > Pyralidae > Hypsopygia > Hypsopygia costalis. Next base: position 20,964,441 of record OW443326.2, read on the forward strand.
TGGCCTCCGCCAACCCACAGTTGAGCAGGGTATCTACCCACAGAGGAGTAAGAGTTGGCGACGTGCTCCGACTAACGAGTGAGGTTACAAAAAGTGAGTGAGGTGCGCGGGTAATACTCTTTGCATTATATCTATTTACGTTGAAATAAAGTCGCTTATTCATTGGTATGAATCTGCATTCTATTTAGTTATTGAATCGCAATAAGAGTTGGTGGTAAGGGGGTCGGGGTCTGTATTTAAATACAGTAACCGCTTTATATCAGGTCAGCTTATACTTGACTGGCACCTGACGTAGTATATACAAAAGAACTACTGGATACTATTTAAAGATATTATTATATACCAACGCAAATTCAACGCTATACAAAAAAAAAACTGTTTCTTTATGGCAATAAAAATCTGTAATAAAATTCCAAAAAATGTAAGGGAACTAAACGTTAATCTATTTAAAATTAGATTAACGAATTGGTTAAAAGACAAATGTTTATAATGATATGAAATGAAATTACATTATATGAAACCGTCAACTTATTATGAATCAACTTATTACATTATTGACATTAATATTTTTTGACATATTTATTAATTTTTAATTAAGTATTTTGGAATGTATACAAATTTGCACACCATCAAAATATGGCAAAATATGAGAACTGTAGTTAAAAAATAAGATCTGTATAACCATATTTTATGCAAATGAATTACCTTTATCTTATCTTATAAATTTAGGTAATAATTATATTGTTACTATTTATATGTATCTACGTGTAGTTAATGTATGAGAGCAGAGTGGTAATAGTTAACCCATTTTATGACGAGGCGGCCAATAGGCGTCACAAAAAATCATTAATCACATGCTAAAGGCGCCCATCATCGTCTAGGTTTTATATTATTTTGTACAATGTATATACTAAATAAATAGTATATAATATAGCGGCTTGAAGCTAAAATTCTTAATAAACGTAAACCGGCAATAGACGGGTTAGGTACACACATACTTACCACGCAGACGAAGCTGCGAGCTCAGCTAACTAGCTGTGCCCGTTCTTTGGATCTTACCAAAGAACACGATTTGTCGTGGAAAGGATTCACTCTGAATTATCCAGAAACGAGGTAATAGTGGCTCTAGTAATGCACACCTACTGCAACTCGGTCATGTGAGACGAGTAGTGAAGTGAGCAAGAAATAGTGCCTTATTATCAACTGAGTCGCGTACTTAAAGCTAAATGTGATGCCACAGGTACACCGTATTATGTACAACGGTTGTCTGCTGATCTGAAGCGGTCCTTTTTGAGAATTTTCCAAATTTCCTTTTGAACGAATTTTGAGGTCGACACTCGACACATCAATAGCTAGTCTTAAATTGCATACGTCTATAAGGTAACTGTTTCACAGCAGGTAAGCTGCAGGCTCCTTTCATTACTCCAATATTTCAGTTGAGTTGGATGGCGTCATTGCGCATGTCGGTCTAATCGAATACGCAAGTTAAGCAACACCGACCGTAGCCTATCATCCATGGATGAGTTTATTTATCTCGAGCTTCTCAATGCTTCGGAGGGCACGTTAAGCCGTCCGTCCCGGCTGTTGTCATTAGATGACAGTCGTTAAGCCACGTCAATGGCCTTTAGGCGGCTTGAAAATATTGGCCTCCGTCAACCCGCATTTGAGCAGCATGGTGGAGTATGCTCTAAACCCCTTCGATTGAGGGTAGACCCGTATCCCAACAGTGGGATGATTATGGGTTGATGCCGAAGCTGCAGGCTTGTTTAGCTTTCAACTTGATATTACAAAGAGTCGAAAGTAAAAAAAGAGTATGAAGCAAGAATGGAGTACGAAAATTATAGTTAAATATAATTAAAATGTGAAAATATTTTTCATACTATATCCGGGGCAGACATGCACATTATCTTCAGAGAAGCACATAGTTAGAAGCGGTTACTGTAGCTAATACTTGTCACATAAAATATGGCACCCGCGCTGCTTCCCCCGCTGCCGTCAGTAACTTCTCCTTCCTGGTTACCACATTCACTTGCAGGGACACAGTAATAATAAATATAAATCCTCTATCTAGGCCTCTAAGGATGGATTGTTATTTGACTGGAGTCTTCATAGGTGGTGGTATTTCCTCAGTCGGGCAGCTTATTATTATTCTGAGCCCTATATTTCTTTTGTCAAAGCTTCGTTAGTTTATCAGCAGAGTGAGCAATGCGTACCTCACGTTTTGGCCAAAATGACGGTGAACCGCTTACATCCCATAATACCACATCATAATTTATTTTTAGTGCAAACATTGTAGAAACCTTTATTAGACATACCTAGCCTCGCAAACTGAACAACAAAAGTGCACATATTTCATTGCATAAGTTGCCAGTAAAGCAAAGCCAGGCCGGGTACAAGTGCTCAATGTAGGAACTTAATGAAGTTCGTCCCTTGTTTTATTAGATTGTGGCCAGCTAGTAGTGAATAGCTTAATATAGGCCAAGTAACATACCCTTGTCTTAGTGTTGCCTTGCCTTAGTTACAAATGAAATTTGATAAAGACTTTGCTTTGTGTACTCTTGTCGTCTGTAATTATAGAATACTAGCTCACTCGACAGACGTTTTCCTGTATTCAATGAATATTGAATTCGAATTGGTTTCGCGCAACCTGTCACATGACTCATAGTTTTGTCAAACGACATAAAGTGACATTAGTAAAGTTAATATAGTCGTTCAGTTTTCTTAAATTTTCTAATTTTCCGCACAATTTCTTATTTTTTTCTTTCTTAAGAATCTTCTCCTGACAATATCAAATACAAGAAAAAAAGAATTAGCGAAATCGTACCAGCCCTTTACGCGTGATGCGATTACATAGGGCAATAGACATTATTTTTTATATATTTCGATATAATATTCCTTACCTATCATATTCTCTTATTCTTTATTTCTTCTCTTTTTCTCTATTTCTTCTTTATTCATCACCATCATTCCAGCGTTATTTTCGATTACTTCCAATGCTTCCGCTACGGAGTCTGGAGGCCCCTTTCCTGCTTTTTCTTCTTTCGAACGGTCTTCAGCATATTTTGTTGTAAGACCATTAGCACGCATGTCACCCTTATTACGTTAAACCAGCATTTATTAAGGTCTCTCCACATTCCCGCGGCGAATAACGCCGAGTATCGGGGTGCGAATTGCGGCAAATAAAAAGAATGCACGTCTCGGTTCCACTGTCGCATACATTCCAGCCTGGTTCACAGTATAGTTCGTGCACTTAACGACAATAGACACTGAATGATAAATTGCAATTACGCTTATATCAAACAAAAGAAAGTAATTCAAAATTGCATTAAAGCAAAAGTTAACTATTTGTATATCGGCAATTGTCAAAATGAAGCTCATTCCATGAAGTATCAGGTAGTCAAAAATTACATTCATATGTTTTGAGAAGAATCCAGATTCATCCCTTCAAAATTCCCAATGCCTCGTCTTGAATAAAATTGTCAGTGTCAGTGATTAAAAATGAATAATGGATAATAGTGCAAAAGTACCGTGTTACATAGTTATAATCCACTTGCTTAGTACAATATTTAGTATTCTGGGGAGCAGCGTCTCAAAGGCGTGTATTAAGTACTAACATATATTTCCAAATAACTAAACATGCAAATACAATTCAAATTTATAATTCGGTCTCGAAGTTACTACGCGGACTTTCAGATGTGGTTTCCTCAAAGGTATATCAAAACAGACGTGTCTCGGTCCTTTCGATTGGAGCGCTGCTGTGCGGTGTAGCGATGCGGGATATGACTCGCTATGGGATTCGATCCGCGCATACAGTTTCTGATAGAGGGAACTCAACTTATGTCTGACCTCTAAACATGAAATGGGACTCCTTTTCAAATACATGCTAGTTTCTTTTCTATTGGTTCTGGGACTCTTTATATTTTTGCTGTTTGATTATACTTTTCATCGATCGTGTAATTCTGAGCTTGCTATATTCTTATATGGCATTATTAATTCTATCTAAAGGGAAAGTATTCTAAACAATGGAATTAGCAAAGTTTGGAGGATACATTCCTTTATTTTAGAAAAGAAATAAAATTGTATTAAAAGACTTTTTAAATTACGCTTCCTGTAGACAGGAATCGAACCGGCTAAAATTAGATTCCACCTAATTTCATGTACATTTTTTTACAAAAAATTAGAAGGACTGTTTGGCGTGATAACCGCGTGAAGCCGAAGGCAAATAACAGTATAAAAAAAGAATTACGTTCGAAAATTCAATATTCTAATAATGACAAAAGATCTGGGTTCCTAGTACAATCTTTTAAAGCAACATTATTTTATCATTACACTGAATTACGTACCAAGACATCCATAGTAGTAGGTATTGTTTATATTTCAAAAAGTGTAACTTATACTCAAAAAGTGTAACGATAACGTTACACTTGAAAACCTGCAATACGTGAAAAGTGTTGCAAGGAATAGACAATTAATTTATTTACACTGTATTCCTGATAACAATAATTTCTTTTCAGGAAGCCGACATAGTGATAGCCCCATTAACAGTTACATTGGAAAGGGAGACGGTAGTGGATTTCAGTAAGCCGTTCCTCTCATTTAACATGAAACCTAGTAATGGATCTGCAGGGCTCTTGTCGATATTCACTTTCCTGATGCCGTTGTCAAGAGAAATATGGGTAAGTGTTTATACACAAGCGACCATATGATTAATTGTTCCTGACTGCCCGGCTCATGTTGAAAACCCTAGGTAGAGTTTGCTAGCACAGATAGATGTTTGATCACAAGCAAATAAGTCATACAATGGCGGTGGCTTCGAATTTCGAAAACTAATATCTTAAATTATCTTCAATAGTCTTTACGATATTAGTTTCAGTACTGAATCCTTCTATATCCTTTAATCTAAGTTCAGTACTAGTTTAGCGTTGTCTGGACTCAGCGTTTTCGCTTAACAATATAACATAATATTTATAAAAATAATATCTGATATCGACGTCATACGCGTATTTATTGTTAAAAATATATTACCGATTTAGGATCAAATATATTCAATACTTATGTTAAATGTCTTTGTTTAGCATATAACTAAGGTGTAATTTTAACTAGTCGTGTGGTCGATTGGCTAGCAATGTTCACATTGATTCCGGGGTCGCGGGTTTGATCCCCCGCACAAGACAAATGTTTGTCTGCATGAACATGTCTGTTGGTCTTGGTCTGGGTGTTTTCTATGTACATATATGTATTTACAAAAAAAAAAATAAGTATAATATTAGTTATCTAGTACCCATAGTAAAAGCTTTGCTTAGTTTGGGACTAGATGGCAGTGTGTAATTTGGCCAAATATTTATTTATTATAATCTAGGTATCTGTATCTGCGACCTTATACGAAATGGTGCATGATCGTGAGGGCATTATTTAAAGTATATTTTTCTGAAATTTTCATGTGTAATGCGCGAATCGGACTGCTTATTGTAATTTTCAGTAAATTACAACATCAGATTACATCACAAACTCATATTAATTTGAGAATATGATAAAAAGTATCTTCAAACAATTATTGCAAGTACACATTGCTTTTCAAATTCTTTTGTACACAAAGAAGCTTTCCTCTTTAAATAGCATTGAAGGGTATTTAAAACTTGTCTTATGGAAAAATACAATTATATTATCATTACTATTTTTATTTTCAGTTCTGCTTATTCTGCAGTCTCGTTGCTGTTACCGTCGTCTTATTTCTTGTGTCGAGATTCTCACCTAATGAATGGCGAATTGTCTCTTTTACGGATACTCAATCTTCCGATCATTCGGAAGTTGCAACCACGAAGGTACAATAGTTTAAGTTATTTTAACTTAAATTTATTCAGATGAAGTTCTTTAGTACACTAGTCATTTAGAAAATAAGTGAATGATTTCATCTTCTATATTGTTATAGAATCAGTCGCTGCATATTGTTACAGATCGTTTTGAAAATATAAATTTCTACGAATATTCTGTGTCAACTGCTCATTCAATTAAACTATTATTGACTATGATTTAGATACAAATATTCAAATTTGACTAGAATAGTTTCTAGTCAAATTTGAGTCTTGCTATGAACAGTGTTCTCATTTCTTAGAGGAAGCTTAGCATATTAGGTTTAAGAAAACTAAATTAAAATAAACGTGCTGGTCCTGGATGTTACAAACCAGCCGAATTTTCTTCTTCTTACTCGATACCTAGAGCGTATCGACTGGTCATCATTACGAATCGGTATGAGTGACGATTTTGGTAATATGGCGCAATTCGTCACGGACTGCAGCTTTCTGGGTGCATTCTTAAACCGAACATTTAGTTGCGGCCTTGATCTACATCTACATAGTCTGTCCATCGTATGAAGCCGAATGCACACGGCCAAAAACGACGGCACAGATAACATATATTACAGTATCGTGACTTTATGCTATTTCTTACTCATGCATGCATTTAATTCAAATTAAATTAAATGCATGAATGAGTAATAAAGTTTAGTCTTCAGAACAATTGAATGCTCTTTTAGAATAGTATTATAGAATAAAAAGAATAATATTTTTATTAAATTCTCTTATAATTTTTCAGACTACTGTTGTCAACGAATTTAGCTTCTGGAACTCTTTGTGGTTCGTTGTGGGTTCCTTAATGCAACAAGGCTGTGAGATTACGCCAAGGTCAGTGTTTATTAATACACCATTGTGGAAAATATATTAGTTCTTATGGATTAGGTATATAAAAATTAACATTCAGAAAATGCAATCACTCTTCATTTTGATATTGAATATGTTGTGAATGTCCTAAAATGCCTTTTGTTTCACAACAATAATTTAACATGTATTTTTCTTTAACTTTGTATTTTAATCTTGGTTGCACTACAGGTCATTGTCTGGAAGAATTGTAGGAGCTGTATGGTGGTTTTTCACGTTTGTAGTGATTTCATTTTACACTGCAAATTTAGCATCCTACTTAACATTATCGCGTTTATCAGAACCGACACAGACTTATGAAAAAATTGCTACGTGCCCAGAGGTAAGTGATAACTACCAACAATTAAATAACAGTTAAATTATCAGATGACAACAATCATATTTGTGTTACTAATAACAAGGGTTTAAATAACATAATTTATTCAAAAGCAATTTGTTTTGGTAAGTCTTACTGAATGGATTATTCACATAAAATATACAAAAATAACAAATGAGCCAAAGAAAATAACACACTAAAGACATAATACGTAGCATTTTAAAAAGCCATACTTGCCTTCAGATTTATCCAAACGGCTCAACAGTGAGCAATGAGCGTTAATCGTGGAACGTTCGTGAAAAATACTCAATCGATGGTCGTATTTTATCCAGCATCCAACATCTCGCAATGTTTTTTTTCAGGTTACTCTGTCGTTATATCGATGTAATGAGTATTTGTGGTTGGCCTGTTAGCTTTCAGTGGATTTCATTGCATGGAAACTTGTTTAATGTGAAATATTTTCGAGCTCGGTGGTCGAATGGTTAGCAATGGCCACTTTGATTCCGAGGTCGCGGGTTCGATTCCCGCACAAGACAAACATCTGTGTGCATGAACATGTCTGTTTGTCTTGGTTTGGGTGTTTTCTATGCATTATACGTATGTATTTACAAAAAAATAATAATATTTAAATACATATATCAGTTGTCTAGTATCCATAACACAAGCATTGCTCTTAATTTGGAACTAGATGGCGCTGTGTAAATTGTCTAGAAATATTTATTTATTTATTTTTCAGGATACATCAAATTCACAAAGAGATATTGCAATCCGTCAAGTCCTACCAGCGGATGAACATGGTTGGCTGGCTTTCCTCATGGATAGATCTGCACCGACTCCTGATGTGGATATCAACAAACCATGTCAAATGCTCGTCACAGTGTCTAACACGGGGATCAAGGATTTTGCTATCGCTCTGCCCAAAGGCTCCAAGCTGCGGTATGCATCAAAATTAGGTTCCGTTAATATGCATTTGCGAACTTTGCTAAGCAATAATTTATATTATAGCTCTGCGAATTTATATTTGCGAACGTTATTTATTATATCTTTTGTATTTTTGAAGAAATATTGGAACTAATGTGTAAATTATTAATATAATATACATTAAGGAGTTTTTTTCTAGGGATGGCGTCAACCTTGCTTTGCAGTCTTTGAAAAATGAAGGAGAGATACAAAAACTAATACGCAAATGGTTTACAAAGACGGAATGCCATATCACTGAACAGGTATAATTCTGTATATTTTCGTCACAGGTATTATTAATTTTATTTATTTTGGTTGTTCAACATTGTGCTCATTTACAGCCCATCAAAGGGACAGAGTTGTCGTTGAGCCAACTAGCTGGATTATTCTACGTGTTGATGGCAGGCCTGGCATGTGGTCTTAGTGTTGCTTTATTGGAGTTCTGCCAACATGGTCGTCGGGAGGCACGTCGTGCTAATGTGCCACTAGGAGCTGCTCTAAAAGCTAAAGCCCGCATGGCTTCCCGACCTGAACGTAAGACGCCGCCGCAGCGTACTCCTCAGCGCGACAATGAGCGCCTTGGATGGAATGGAGGAACCGCTTACAGTGTAAGTAATCATAATTTGTATTAAACGTATAAAAAAACTGTATAAAAAAAATATTATTAAAGTGTAAGTCAAAAATAATTATCTGAATAATCATGACAACTATGCATACGGCCCGCCAGCTTTGCAGCGGTTAGTGCGACCGTATACACAACACTTGCAAATGTAATATCGCTCGCGTGCTGCCACCCCTGCTGCCAACGCAGCAACTCCTTTTTTCTTGGTGACCTGATAGGAACTCTGCAAACTTCACGGAATATGTTGTTTAGCTGCCTTATATTTTGCGTTGCGAGTAATTTCCAGCCGGGAAAGTAAATAAGTGTGTCCTACCTCTCTTGAATTATTATTCTTAACACACTTGTTGAAGTTCTAATAAAAAAAAATATTTCACAGTATTACTCACCAGCCAACCAAATTGGTCAAGAGGAGACGGCACTGCATGCGAGTTTCACGCAAGTCTGATCTTCCGCCCGGGACACTGGCACCATTCGCCGGACGTCCCACTCTAGGCAAATGTCTAGTTCAGTTGATCTTTATCAACTGTAAATCATTTTTAATGTATCTTAGTAGATATTCTGTCGATAGTAATCACAATCTAATGGACTACACAATACATAACAGTTATCTCATAGATACTCGTAAATTTTAACGGAGGCCATCTCTTGACGCGTAAAAATTACAGCACGTTGAGACGAGATCAAAACCATGTACCAAGGAAACTGAACTGAGGAAAGCTTAAGCTAGAGAATTAGAATCAAAGAGCGATTTTTAAGAAGCAAAGTGATAAAAATTACTAAAGTTTTAATCTCGTCTTGTACTATGGGCCTATTGCATATTCACTATTATACTTAGTGTATGGATGTAATCAAAATAATTGTATTAAATGGATTCAAACTCTCCTTCCTATTTACTGTATAGTTGATGTACCCATTTTCAATGTCATTGAATCTCAGATTGTAGATTAATACTATCAATGGAGTATCTGTCTCTAAATCATTGTCATAATGACTTATCCCTTATATTGTATGTATATGAATGGCCTGTTTATAAAACTGCCTTTATTAAGGACCTGGTGCCAAAAACTCCCAAAGGAAAGATATTCTTTATTGCCAGGGATTATTATTAGTTTATATTAATTAAAATAAAGGTATCATAAGTAAAAGTTATAACAATTATACAATTTTGACATTGCCGATAATTACTTTGTTATAAATATATTATTTTTAAATAAAGACCTTGGAAAGAAATGCATCAATATATAATAATATGTATAATAGTTGAGTTGAGTAAGATATTTGTGAACTTAGTTACAGCTAAGATACTAATTGAACCAATTGTCAAACTTGAATCAAACAGTGCAGTGATTCGAATGCGCTTTTAGTTTCCAAGTACCTATATTAAATTTCCATTGCATTGCACTAATTGCATAAACTCGGGTTACTTGGTAGGAATTAATTATTCTTTAAGACTATATTCCAGACGTGGTATTCTAATTAGAAAAAAGAATATGGCAAACTACTGTTTTCATAAATATTCTATTAATAAATTATGTGAAGAAAGTATTAAAAGAATTTTGTGCAAAATTGTGTTTATAAATAATTCCACGTAGTTGTATCGAATAAAAAGGCAGCTTTTAACTTTATTTAATACGGTTACGAGTAAATTTTTAAGTTAGGCTTAAATTTGTTAACAAAATAACTTCAAATATTCTCTAAATATTTTTTATGGATACAATTTTGATTCAATCGATGTTTCGATCTTCGATATTTGTATAGATCGATATGTGTAAGCCACTTCGAAAATATAACCTTAATAAGATTATTATTACTAGAAGTACGGCGACAACTCTCATTCATCCCACTACTATGATATGGGTCTCCCCTCAATCGAAGGGGTTTAGAGCATACTCCACTACGCTGCTCAACTGCGAGTTGGCGGAGTACTAAAAGCAACTAGAAGTACAAAAGAGTAATTTTACCTTACCTACAATTTATAAACTTTAAAGGAGCGTGTTGACTGAAGTATTCGTTTTGTTTTATGTAGAGACTATAGTAGTTTAAAAAATAATTGCTATAAATCTCATATCGAGGTTGAGATAAATTTCTACATAAATCAGAGTCGGCAACGCGTGAGTGATGCCGCTGGTGTCACAAACGTTCATAGACTGAGATGAGTGCTTCCCATCAGGCGGGTCGTACGCTTGTTGGCCACCCTAGTACATAGTATATAAATATATTTCAGCTTATTGGGGTTTAAGGTTGGTGATTTAAGTAAACATTTTTCACAGGGCTGACTAGAAAAAGATGGCAAATACATTTGACGATTATTAAAACGCACTAGTCGACAATGACCTCAACACCCAGTGTGTTTCAAGATTATATGTCGTGAAATGAATTTATCATTTACTCTCACTAATGTGTTTAATCGACAATTTATTTATTGATGCATTTTTTTACAATGTCTTCCCAATTGTCTTAATCGAATATTTTGTTCATAAGATTGCGGTTCAATAAATGTCCTCTATCCTAATGCCTTCTTGGATCTATATGATAACATACGTCAACATTATTAAATAATAGTTTGTTAGTATATTTTTAATCAGTCTGTATTAATATATCTGAAACATAAAGGCACGTATAGATGTAAGCTGTCAAGCTGCGTCTAGAAATAATAACATTGAATATACCTCTAGATATGCAGCATGATTTCTATAAAATATTGTATCAGCTATATATGTTGGTATTTTTTATTCACGTTAATTTATTAGCTTGGTGTTTAACCATTTAGAAAAAAATCAGGGTAAAAACCTTTTCTAGCGAGTAAAACTTTTTCAATTAGAAAACATAAAGTTTATTCTAAAATAATATACTTACTTATAGGTATAAAGATAAACGTTACTTATTGTAAGTTACCGCATGGAGAATGTTCCGCTTCTGTTAACGTCGTAATTAACCGATTCGCAGTAAACAATCTCAAAATTATGTTATCATTACCTTATATAATAACTTTCGGCAGAGAACAATGACGAGACATAAAATTATATTCTGTAATATTAATTTGAGCGAGCTAAAATAATAATTATAGATTTAATTAATGATGTTATGTTGATATTAATTAAATATGCTAACTGGTAAATTAGTGAACTATATTAAAAACTGAATTCTATCTACGCATTAAAAATACAAAAAAAAAACGACGTTTCCGTGTAAAAGTGAATAGTTAGTGAAACATAATTTGCTAGGTGAGTAAGCACATATACCACACAAACTACTGTGAACTCGTATAAATTTCGTGTAACACCATCAGTTTAAAAATCCTTTACGTGACGAATAAAATACCCCGCACAGCACTTGTCGGTATATGGTATATTATATAGGTATATTAAATACCTACCAGTATTAATTTATTGCTAAGAGCAAAATTCAATTATACATAAGCAGCTTGCCTATATACGCTATAATCTAGATTGACAGATATACTCTAGACACATCCGATTTTGAAACAATTCAACAACGATAAATATATTCGGTATGTTTGCGACATAAAATTAAATAAAATTGAATATCGAAGAGTTTTGAAACAACACTTATTTTGCATTTAAAATATAACCTAAAAGTAGATGTTTTACTGAATGTTTACTCCGTGATTAATGTTCTGGTATTAACAATAATAATGACTAATAATCTAGATTTTCTGATAAATATATACATGTAAGGTTTTAGAAATAGGGATAATTGTGTCTGCATAATACATAACAGTGGTTTTACTGTGTTTAAGACAGTTTCCCCATATAGATGTCCCCAAATATATAATCCAAGTATTTATAAAAACTACGATCTACTATTACTGTGTACTCGTCTATAATAAAGAAATTCATTATAACAGTGTGAGTAAGTACCCCTGCATGAACGCCCTACATGTTATCATCTGTTATTTCGAAATCTGGCAGATCAGGGGCTCTACCGCTTACGCTGGAGCCGATTACGATCGGATTTTTTCATTGCTAAATTCTAACTTCACTTAAATTTGTGCTAATAGTAATAAGCTTACCCGGTAGGGACGGAGGCGCTCTACCCTTTAAACTGAAGATGTTTATCACAAATTTAAACAGAAGATTGTCGCAATGAAAATACCCGATGGGATTGAGCATCAGCTTAGGCGGTAGGCCACCTACATCGTTTAAGAAAATGTCGGCATGTTAATCGACATTCATGGTTACTATAAATAGTTTTCTCATGACAAATAAATAACTGCATAATGTGTATGTATTCTTAGACACGCAACATATAGTCTGGTTTTCTGTCAACATGTTTGAAATAAATGTCATACGCAAACACATGCAAGTGATCATATGCATTTGCCAGATTTATAATGGCTGAGTGCGGATAAATATAACTATTATTCACACTCAGTATGTATAAGTAAATAAAATACTTTTGACAAATATTCGCAACGAATACCGAACATGCTTAAGCATTGCAGCTTACAACCTCTGCTATTAATCTAAATTTAAAAACAGTATAGGAAACAAGAAATAGGTACTGTCTAAAATAATAAAAAAAAATACCGTTAGATGTGTATTATTAGATCAATTTAAACTCATGACTTCATCTCATATTATGTTACTCAACTATATTAACTGTAGATACTTAGTGTCTCTCGATGTACATTTCATTCTAAAATAGATTTAAATGAATACTGAAATAATACATTTTGGGTGTGATAATGATAGACATATATATTATCATTAGTATACATTACTAGATAGATCTATGATAACTACTTTGAAACATACATTTCTTATTTCGATACTTCCAAGGAACACTACGCCAACTAAAATTTCGATAGCTTTCTTTTTTCATCTACATGGATTAATTATTTCTGTATCATTATGCTACCTGAATTTTATTTACAAAAGACACACAGACACAATAAAATAGTTAAATAGAAACTGCTAAGTAAATGTATAACTCATATTAGCGGTGTGTATCTGGATGTGTATGTTTTGTGTTGGCGTAGTGTTCATTGGAGGTATCGATTTGTGTATTCTCATAACTCAACTTTTAAATATAAAGTTTCCTTAATTTTTATTTTTATATATAATTTCTCATTATCTCTATTTTTTAAATTTGTTTTTAACAAATCAGGCCACTTAATCACAACGATAAGCAAGGAACTTAGGTAATCTAGTAGACTTTTTAGTTGATAAATAATTTGTTTTTTCCAAATTTAAAATATGTTTAAGTATTTCGTAATCATGACTTGGCTTAATTTTTTAGTTCCTCGTTTATCATTGTCATTAAGTCCGCAAACTTTTTATCTGTAAGATATTGCCAAAGGCATAAAACTGAATCATATCAAGAAATAATGTGAGTTTAGAATCATGAGCGTTTATTACAATTATTTTTTTTGTCTAGAATTATAATTAACTAGTCTATTCATTATCATAAGTTTTATTTACTTCTCGAATAAGTTATGCTTCCGTCCTATACTATTTATATTTTTTGAAAAAGTTAAAGTGATGTTTATCGCCATTTTCTGATATGTATTTTCCTTACCAGATACCGAAACGATTGACCAATTCTCTGTTAGCTCGTGGTTTTCTCCATAGCGTTACCGTACCGAAACGATTGGCTAATTCTTTCGGCAAAATTCGTAGTATCGTTTTCGTAAAAGAAAGAGCTTTGTTATCGAAATCTAACACCGTTTTTCTCCACACCGGCGCCGACGATACCGCGTACCGAAGAGTTCATTCTTCAAGCGTCGGTATTCGAAACGCTATGGAGAAAACCATGAGCAAATAATATATTGTTTGCTCACGGTTTTAAGCACTAACGAACCAATAAAATGTATTCATTTCCAAATGCATTCCTGTGTTGTTTTAACTTTAGTTATTCATTTTATTTTATTAAAATGAATGTATGACACGTTGGTTGTAATAAAACTATAAAATTGTATGCAGCTACATCCGTCCGTCAGTGAAGTCTGAACTTTTGCTCCCGGTGGGATGGTTAACGCTTGTAAATTCTGGTAAATTAAATTCGTGTAAAGCCCGACTACGACATGCGAAAGTATTTTGCAAACATATTTGCAAATTACAGTTTTGCGTAAGATGTCACTAATATTTGAAAATTGATTATGGAATTTAATAAAAAAAAATGGATTGTAAATTTCGTTATTAGGTAACCTACCCAGCAAACCATACACCACCATATAACTCAGTGGTAACCCCACACAGGGAACGTTATTTCAGTAACGTAATAACGCTTGCGAAATTAAAAGTAAATTATAAATATAAATTATAACTAGATGTTGTTGGCCAAAATCCAATCAAAATCCAAAGAAATATTAATTGATAATTAATGAGTAGTCGGGTAAGAGGTCGTTGAAATTATACATTGTTCAAAACTGTTTATTAATTTTAAAGCTACCTTTGAAACGTCACAATTTGAATTCCTTGATTACGTACAGCATCTCCTTATGTTTATTTCTACCATAAAATATACATAAGTATTATTAAGTTAATATTATTCTTCGAATGACTGATTTACATAATCGTTTCATTGATGGTAGTGCATAGGTTTAAGGTATTTTAATATGTTATCGTTAAATAAGGACCCTATGGGTAAACTAAAGTGTTAAAATAATTACAATACTAATTCAATGTCTGAATATTATGTTATACTACAATAATCACATAGAAATAATTAACTCAGTAATATGGATGTTTGTTATGATGAACAACAATAAATCAATAAAATACTTATCACATTGTTGTTTTATTTCATTCCCACTTCCTTTAGATTTAGAAATAAACCCACAAAGAATTCTAGCTAAATACTTTCATTCCAAGGCCCTAAGTGACGCCTACGGGGAATTCGCAGCAATCTACTATTCAGTTTTTCCAGTTTTGTGGAAAAATTTCTATTGTAGTAAGACTCAATTCTACTTCGATATATTTTACGTGTTTGAACTTGCTTACGTCATCAGCTATATTTTGTATGTGAATGGTTTTATATGAAAATGACAGATTTTGATAATGAAACTCGTGACGTATTCTTGGCAACATCTATAACGGGAAGAACATACATGGTGTTTTTATATGAGTTGGGCTTTGGTCTTAGAATATGCCCAGAGATCAGCAGCCCTACTACCTAACCTGAAGCCGATTCAAATCGAATATTTTCAAAAATAGGTAGGTAGGTTTAAAAAATAGGCATCAATCTAGATTCACAATTACCTGAAGATATATATCAGATAATGCTTAGTATTCACATTTATACATACCCATTATGTGCTCACATTGTTGTGCCTATACATAGTGCACCTCAACGGCCGATGTCCGTGTCGACACCAGTTGGCAATCGGCGCGGTGTAATATCAGCGTAGGTATTACACAGCATTAGTGCTGAGCGATGGCTAAATTGGCATCAAGTTAATAATAGGTTATATTGTAATAACATTTGTTGTCATTGGTTTTTGTGATGTCAATAAAACTATATTCTTCTTTTTTTTCTACATATCATGTTCTGACGCCTTCGTGGTTTAATACAGCCTATGAATATCGGAACACACCTGCGTGTTTACCCACACCTCCCATTACACCGATCTCACGCAACCGGGATTGCTACTGATGCGACACGTAGAAGTGTGAACTAACGTTAACACTTGTAATACCCATACATTTAGGTTTTATAAAAACCTAAACATCTGATTGGAATCTGCTTCCGAAGAATTAAGTATTGTTATAAACCTTCGTCGTTATAATGTGATTTTTTGTAGGTATTATATAAAATAATAAAAAGCGATAAACGCTTTATTCATTAATATTATCATCTTACTAGTATTAACATAATGATAATATTCTTTCTACTTCTCTCGGTGATAATTCATAATGACCTTATAACTTAGGGCATAATAATAATGAGACACTTCTAACAAGATGTCTATCTTTTAAACAAGGGGTTTTCAAAGAGGGTGCCAAAAGGATTTCACATGGTCGGCAACGCGCTTGTATTGCCCGTGACGTTAGAGCCCTGCCCTACCGAGATGCCAGGGAAGCTGCGTCGCGTCGCCGCTGGCTATGTATCAAACAAGTTAATATTTGAAATATATGGCAGGTAACTCACTTGGCGACCTTATATTACATATAGCTATGTTACCAATTTAGAAGCGTAAGATTAAGAATTTAAAAAGATTACTTCATTGGGACGAAGAGTTCTTAATGTTACGCTTCTAAATTGGCGATGTCGCTAGCGACACAGGGATTACCTGGTTCTGGTAACCAACCACGAGCATCAAATGCCATAGCCAGGTGATCTTTTCAGTCAATTCATTTACGACATCAAGGATTGGTATATTAGATTTATGTAACATTTATGTAAGTATGTTGCAGAAAAATAGAAAAAGAAAAATAACAACGATCTGTTATTTTTTCTTTTTCTATTTTTCTGCAAAGCCAAAGTGTCTTTTGTTTTTTGAAGCTGTATAGGTATTTAAAAAAATAACTTGTATTATTTTGCAACGGCAACTAAATGCTTCGGAATAACCTTTTGATGTACTATTTGTAATATTCACGACGCGACGGTTTTGATTTCAAAAGTAAGAATACAATGGAAATTAAATATTTCGATATCGGTACGCCTGTCACAAATAAATTGTGTTAAATTGAGCAAATTTACAGCTTCACCAATGCTACTTAGATATGTACTTTTGTAATATTAAAGGCTCACTGCTGACTGCCATATTTAGAGGCAAAAGTAACCTTACCCACATGTCCACCGTATAGGTAACACGGCTCTGGAGAAAGAGAGGGCATGCGAGGTCACAGCAAACCGCAGCCAAACAACAATAACTTTGAGGATTGTTGTTGTTCCTGCAACTGGTCTTTTGATGTAAAGAGATGTTGCCTTTGCAGTGGGGAGTGCCGGCACATGAGCGAAGCTCCTCTAAGCGTCATTACGCTACGGTTTACATTAGTTAATTTAATTCATGTGTTATTATGTTGAACCCAAATAAATGTACATGCAATTTCATCTACATTACTTTACGTCATTTCGCTGCCAATTAGTTTGTGCGAAAAACTGCTTGGCAATACCCATGCGCTACAGTTATCACATGCCATGGCTGCTATGGTGGTTTCAATCCCAGCAACTGCGAGTGTCTCTACGCCTCTTCAACATCTGAAAGAGAAGATACCTGCTGCATCCATGATCTTAGCTTCGACAAAGAAATAGATAAATATCACAATTTATGCCTTCTATAATACAAACAGAATATTACACATATTTAATATAAGATGAAATTGAATATTAGGGAACAATAAGAAATAATAATACACAAAAAAACATGGCGGTATCTCAGGAAGATCGTAAACTTGAATAGTAGTCGGTGTAGTATTTTTATACATGACATCTCTTTTTTAAGAGACGTCATGAATCGTCTGGCACATGTGCATTATAAGAACTATTTTGGATATAGAAAAAAATGCATGATAGGAGAGATTGCAGAAAGTGGCAGTTGTACGAGCGCCTGGCGGTGCAACAGCCGGTCTAAGCATTAGACGTTTCACATCAAAGAATGATACTTCGATAAATAAACGCGAACTACTCTCAACAAAGCACAAAAAACGATTTCGTATTCTCGACTCCACTTTGATCCCGTAATCCGACCCAGTTGAAGCGACTTTAGTTGTTTACGCATCCGTGTGTTTGCGGGCATCCAACAACCGTTTGAAAAATATTCACAACTATTTACTATACAGGCGAACTTTGAATAAGTTTGTCCTTTTGCAGCCATTACTATGCCGTTTGCTTTTTTGTTTTAGAATTTTAGATTGTGTTGTAAAAACCTAGTTATTATAAGGGAACAACTACACGGTCCTACATAGATATGCTTGTTACTAACTACTAATTCCTTTTTTGCCAAGGCTGTTCCTTGTACTGTCTGTATAGTAATGTTTTTAGTTTACCATCATCTGTCATCCATCCAATACTATTAAAAATGGAAGAATATAACAATTAAAAAAAACAAAGTTAAATTAAAATAATATTTTTTAAGTCTATTTAGAAGTATTTCACGTATTCCAAAAAAGTGGATAAATATTTCTAAAGTATACAGTAATAATAGTATGAGTAAAATGGCAATGTATTTATATTTTTCTTAACCATAATGATGATACTTAGAAGAATTGTTAGAAAAAAATCAATCAATCAATTACGTTAGACTTATTTCATAGCTAGTTGTTAAGTACGTAATAATACAGGTTTTTGTTGCTATTATCATAAGTATATTTGTAAACTTGTTAAACTGTAAATAAATAAATACCCAAAACATAATAAGGGCGATATATACAAGCCGAGTGGGTCAGATGATTCCGGCAGTGGTGTTGAAGCAGTGTGCTCCACTACAGGAGCACGACCCTCTCTCGTCCGTCCCAGACAGAAGGAGGATTTGGCCTACACTCCCCATGCTGGCCAGACGGGTTGGGGAGCCTGATCGATGTTTTATAATTTCATCATATGACATCCACGGGAAGAGACGAAGTGATTCTATTCTAGTCTACCGGAAACCTCACGGCCATTTTGGGCACCGGGTGTACGTTGGCAGTCTACCAAGATTACAGAACTTGCCCAGTGGAGAGAGGAGCGAATAGGCGCATCCGTACCGGACGCAACTCGGGAGCCCACTGCTTCAACACCACTATCGGAATCATCTGGCCCACTCGGCTTGTATATATCGCCTGAAAAATTTAAAAGAGTAAGCCTGTAGCAATTTTAATGTAAAACCAGATTTTCGTCTTTTTTTTTCAAGTAAAATCCACTAGAGGCATTTTATTTCATTTTTAAGATATACTTTGGTTATGAGTTTTAAAAAGTAACACAAAGGTAATATACTCGCCTGCACTTGGTGAAGTATTTACTAGTATTCTCATAAAACACCATTTACGGTGTCATATTTATTAATATATTAGGTATGCAAATAAAAGTGCATTCTATGTTTCCAATCATCAACTATCAGAATAATGTATTTTAAATCAGAGTGTAAAAGGTTATAGCTGAGTTAAGGTGAACGCACATATTTATACGAGCTGAGCGTACCGAACGAACGAAATGAAACGCATTTTATAATTCTAATATGAAATCTATGACACCTCTCAAACCTATTCGCGCCAAACGGGACGGATGGGTAGGTGTGCGGGGTTTTATAAGATTTCATATAAAGAATTCTAAAATTGGATTCATTCGGTTCATTCGACGCGTTCCTCTCAGGTAAGTATGCGTTCACTCTATACAAGAAACTTGGTTTACATACAATAATAATGCGATAAATAGACATAGATTACTTTTTTATTTGCACACTGAACACACAAAATACAGAAACTTAAAATAATTCTAATAATAAAAAAAAACCGGACAAGTGCGAGTCGGACTCGCCCATTGAGGGTTCCGTAGGTACGTAGTATCATTATTAAATTTGATATTTTTCATTATAAATAAGAAATAATGCGTCGAAAAAAATAAATAAAATATATTTTGCAATGAGTACATCAAGACCTTTCATATGATACCCCATTTGAACTAGTAGTTTCAATTTCAAATTTTGACACCCTATAAAAAATATAGACCCCCTATTTTTTAAGATCTATTTACAAATGTATAGTTTTGAGATTTATTCCTGTACTTGTAGTCTATAACGATGTTACTTGCCAAATTTCATAGTTCTAGGTCAACGGGAAGTACCCTATAGGTTTTGATTCCCTTGAGTGTGTCGAAATATGCGTTTTTTGCTCAATAAACGCCCGTAACTTTTTTCTACGTAAACTTAGCAGTTTGATTTTTTTTTAACTTCATGGGACCGTAGACCTGAGTATACAGTTCAAATTTCAGCTTGATACCTCCACGCATTCTCGACATAGAAATTCTTGACAGACAGACAGACAGACAGACAGACAGACAGACAGACAGACAGACGGACAACAAAGTGATCTTATAAGGGTTCCGTTTTTCCTTTTGAGGTTCGGAACCCTAAAAAGAACTTGGAACAAAACTCCAGTACAACCGCGAGCCATCATCTAATAATAATAATCACTCAAATGTCACTGCAATAAAAATTTAAGTAAAAGTCTTTTCATGAATTTCTTGTGTTATAACCTAGATTTTCGACCTATGGATGGAGGTTATATGAAAATCGAGACTGAGAGAAAAGGTGTATGAACCCCAATTATGAAGGGGAATGGCGTCCAGGGATCGCTAGCGGTCGGGCGTTGTCAAAAATTAAATTTGAGCCGTTCAAAAAAAATCGGAATCCGGGTATGAAATACTCGAAGCCAAAAAAAAAAATCTAAACGTAACCGGATGGTTCTAATGTTGAACCACTGTCCATCACTCAGGCGCGGCTCCCCTCAAAAAAAAATAAAGTACACGAATATTTCCAGGGGTCAGTGGTGACCCTTGTTAAAAATTACATATAATAGTAACCTCAAAAAATTTAAGTACACAAATAATTCAAGAGGTCAGTAGTGACCCTTGTCCAAAAAGAAAACATCGCTTAGCGAGGTTACACAAACTACATAAAATAGTAAGCCAGCTATCGCTTAATACCCTAGTTGATGCCTGAGAAAATGTGGGCGCTCATACACCTTTTCTTCAAATCACTATAAATATATATTCTAAATGGAAGTTACAGGTGACATTACCGTATAACAAAAAAATATAAATCTGGTTATGGTTCAAAACAAAATTAAAACTTTTAAAATTCCATAAAATGAGCTCAAAATCTCTGGCTTACATGGGTGTCGGACATAAACGGGTAATTCCGGAGTAAAAGTTATAAAAAATTAGAACGGCTTAACCCCTAAACCGAGGGGTTAGGTAATACAAGGTTCACTTTAAAAAAAATGTTCGCTCGAAGAGAATCGAAGGGAATTTGTTTGAATTCATGTGGCATCGATAACTGCGAGTACACTCGACCTTATTGGTTACATATGTTTAATAGGAAAAACTTCAGTGGGCGCCAGCTCGCTTCTCAGCGTGCAGTGAAAACTAATCGAAGGGTAAAGGTACTGGTGGTGGTGGTGTACACTGGTGATGACCCGATGTATGTCCTCGAAGTCTGCCACTTCAAAACGATGAAACCACTCCGCAACCGTCTTCTTATTAATCCATTAATAGTACAGTACTAGTCCGTTCATACTCCAGCACTAGTCCACTCATCATCCAGCACTAGTCCGGGACGCCGTCTCCAAATTCCAAGACCTGGAAAAACTTGAAGGCTCCCAGTTTAACAAACATCAAAGGCCAACGAACTCCTAACTGACACGGGGTACACGTATTACAGATGCTAATATCCGACAAATCTAAAAAGCAGTGTGTCGCGCGAGATTCCGCAATACAATACAATAGCACTTTCTCTTTTGTGTGAGTTCCAAGACAGCAGTTTGTATATTACCCATTGCGTGCTATTAGCTGCATTGCTATTAACAAATGCTCGCAAAACATAGAATTAACTGGAAAAATATAAATGATGTGGGAACATGGGTGAATTCATATGAAACAAAGTGAAAGTAAAGTAAAGACGCGGCTGCGGCACCAGCGCTCGTGGGTTCGATTCCCACATAAGACAAACATTTGTGTGCATGAACATGTCTGTTTGTCTTAGTTTGGGTGTTTTCTAAGTATCATAAGTATGCATTTACAAAAAAAAAAAAAATGTATTTACGTATGTTTATCAGTTGTCTAATACCCATAACACAAGCTTCGCTTACTTTGGGGCTAGATGACGCTGTGTAATTTGTCTGACAATATTTATCACATTTATTCGGCGGGCCGTCGTATGATGATAATGGCTTAATGAGCGGAACATCAATATCAATACATATAATAAAATAGTAGGAACCGCGTGTCTGTACATTTGATAAAATTTACAAAAAATGGGTGTGGGCGATAAAAAAAGAGTAACAGAACACAAAAAAGTTTTTTTTGATTATTTTGTCTGTCTGTCTGTATGTACTCGCTAATCTTTAAAACTACTGAACAGATTTTTACGCGGTTTTCACTAAAAGGTTAAGCTCATCCCTGAGCAACATATAGGCTTTGTATCATCAAAATCTGATGTCAGATTAAAAAGTTATCGTCATTTAAAGTTTAAAGAAAATTTTTCTATTGAGAAAATCACTGAATCACTCATCACGAAGTCACAGAAACTACAAGTGCAAGGAGTCTCAAATTTTGTATGGGGGTTCCTTTCAGGACGTAGATGCTCACTAAGACGGGAATTTGGAAAAGTCAACCCCTAAGAGGGTGAAACGGGGGTCCAAAGTTTGTATGGGGAACCAAGATTAGTTGGACTATTTTATACGAAATTTTACACCAGCACTTCTGTAGATAAATGAGTAAACACGTGTTTCAGGATTTTTCAAAATTCAACCCCTAAAGGGGTGAAATGAGGTGCAAACGTCTAAAAATCGTCATGGGTATTGTTTTTATGGTTTATCGGGTCGCTGATTCCGAAAACAACAGCTATTTTATAATCTAACATAATCGACGTGACACAAGAGCACTCCTGTGGGGGTGCGATGGGGTTGAAATGTCATAATATCAATATGGGTGTTGATGCTATGGTTTTCTGAGACGTCAGTTACGAAAATTGCATCGATTTGAAAACGTAGACACGAAATTTCCATCTCGGTATAAAAATCCAATATTAGGAACACCTGATGCGGAACAATAATAGTTCCGGTAAACTATAGGAAATATAAAAATACCGCCCTAGCAAAAGCTGTTCAACCTGATGATAATTTTTTGTTGAGATATAAAAATCCAAGATTTAGAACACCTGATGCAAAACCATAATGGTTCAGCTAAACTGTAACAAATATAAAAATGACGCCTTAGCAAAAGTTGTTCAGCCTGCTTAGCATTTTTTGTTGAGGTATAAAAATCCAAGATCTAGAACACCTGATGCAGAACAATAATGGTTCAGGTAAACTATAAGAAATATAAAAATGACGCCTTAGCAAAAGTTGTTCAGCCTGATGAGCATTTTTTGTTGAGGTATAAAAATCCAAGATTTAGAACACCTGATGCAGAACCATAATGGTTCAGCTAAACTATAAGAAATATAAAAATGACGCCTTAGCAAAAGTTGTTCAGCCTGATGAGCATTTTTTGTTGAGGTATAAAAATCCAAGATTTGGTACACCTGATGCAGAACCATAATGGTTCAGCTAAACTATAAGAAATATAAAAATGACGTCTTAGCAAAAGTTGTTCAGCCTGAGGAGCATAAATAGTTTAACAAAATATTGATTGTATTGTAAAAAAATAACCGCGCAGAGCTACTTTTATTCTTACCTGCTACAAGTTAGACGCAATAGTTTTATTTATTTACAAAGGTAACGTGGTTTATTTAGTCAGTTTAATATAGACGTGTACGTTAAAATTGAAATGGAACGATTTGTATATATTCGCACAAACCAGAAGAATGCGTGCATTTGCGGGACGTTATGTAGCAAGATTTTGTGGTGCAAAGTCTTTTAAACATCGAGAGGAAACTGTTTTTCTTAGATGCTTCAGGAGGGACTGGAAAAACATACCTGACGAGAGCAATCCTCGCTGAAATCAGGCGCCAAAATAATATCTCACAGCAGCATCGCCAGGTATTGCATCCATATTACTTCTAGGCGGAAGGACGCAAATATAATGTTCAATATTCTACTCGATTTATACAGAACGGAAATACCGACATGCTTTGTAACACGAAACTATGACAAAGCGAAAATGTTTCAGGATTGCTGTCTAATCGTTTCAGATGAATGCGAAATGGCCAACAATGTGGCTTTATCGAGGATTAGTAACGCTTCAGGTCTTTACATATTAGCTCCCGAAGGAAAGACTCCCTTCATTTCTTTTTTAAACTATGGTTACTATCTATCTATATACTTATAATAAATCTGTAGAGAGGTCAATTCTGTACATGAAATATATTTTCAAAATAACTATCTGGGGGTGATTAGTGGTCGATACTGATACCAAAAATGCAATCAGTAAAATTTTTGTCTGTCTGTCTGTCTGTGTGTCTGTCTGTATGTTCGTTATAGAAACAAAAACTACTCGACGGATTTTAACGAAACTTGGTACAATTATTCTTCATACTCCTGGGCAGGTTATAGTATACTTTTTATCACGCTATGATCAATAGGAGCAGAGCAGTGAAGGGAAATGTTGGGAAAACGAGACAAGTTACTCCATTTCTTAAGCTTCCGTCGCGTGTTCAGCCTTAATGGTTAAAGCTACACAGAAATCATGTATGACGGAAATGTTCTCCTTAAAATTATATAAAAATTATCCCACGACAGCATATGTCTATCTTTTATGGTTGAGTCAGAAACTTGCCAAGCACCGCGCCCGTACTCAATGAGTGCTGCCGCGCGGGGGGCAGGGAGCGGGCGGGGGGGTCGTTACGCGGCGTGGTACCACATGAGTAAAAAACGATGGTAGTACGGCATAGAAAAAATATGCCTAATTGTGCTTGCCCAAACGTGCAGACACGTGACAATTATTGTTTTTTCCGTTGCAAATGCATTATTATTCACTGCAAATTGTTTACAGTTCGATTTGCTTACTTTAGTAGATAAGTTATTAAATATTGTTTTCTTTAGTTGGGTCATTGTTTTGTTTATTTCATTCGTTAAAAGTAGATTACTTTCGAGTTTAATTAGATGTTATTACGTCATTATTTTTTGTTGCACATTTGGATGCTAGGCAGGTACCTGAGAACGGTAAGTTAATTGCCCTCACCAAATAAACAGTACTTTTTTGAGCGTTGTACAAACAAAGCATTTGACCATCTGTGAATGTAAACAAAAGATAAGAAAGCTTAATAGTTTTATGAATGAGTCTTTATGCCTTTGCATGCCGACTCAGTCAGAAGTCGCAATATCCGAAAAAAAATGGCATTCCAATTATTCTGCTCCGAAATTTAAGACCACAACTTTGCAATGGATTTCGGCTAAAAGTAACCCAGTTGCAACAAAATATAATCGAGGCTCAAATTTTAACAGGTTGCGGGTCAGGAGAAACCGTCTCTATTCCCAGAATTCCCATAATCTAAATCTATAAAAGAAGAAACTGACTGACTGACTTATATATCATCGCACAGCCCAAACCGCTGGGTCTAGAGATTCCAAATTTGGCAAGTAGGTTTCTAATGACGTCTAGGGGTGCACTAAGAATGGATTTTTCAAAATTCATCCCCTAAGCGGGTGAAACGGGGGTCCAAAGTTTGTATGGGTAAACAAGATTAGTTGGACTCTTTTATCGGAAACTTTACACGAGTACTTCTATACTTAAATGAGTAAACACGTGTTTCAGGATTTTCCAAAATTCAACCCCTCAAGGAGTAAAATGGGGTGAAAAACGTCATGGGTATTGTTTTTATGGTTTATCGGGTCGCTGATTACAAAAACAACAATTATTTTATAATCCAACGTGGCTAACGTGACGATCATCCTCTATTGAGGTGTGATGTGGTTGAAATGTCTGTATATCGATATATGTGTCGTTTTTACAGGTTTTCGGAACGCCAATCCATACTAATGTTATAAATGCGACAGAATGTCTGTTACCTCTTCACGCTTAAATCGCTGGACCGTTTTAGATGAAATTTGGTTGAGAGATACCTTGAGTCCTGGGAAAGGACATACTTACCTAAGATACTTTTTATCCCAGAAATTACCTATTATTGTTATTTATTGTACCCGTAGGGTGAAAACGTGACCATCATCTCCTATTGGGGTGCGATGGCGTTGAAATGTATAAAATGTGTTGAAAAAGTCTGAAAATCGTCATAGGTATTGCTTTTTAGGGTTCCGTAGCCTAAGGGTAAAAAGGAACCCTATTACTAAAGCTCCGTTGTCCGTCCGTCCGTCCGTCTGTCACCAGGTTCTATATCATGAACCGTGATAGTTAGACAGTTGAAATTTTCACAGATGATGTATTTCTATTGCCGCTCTAACAACAAATACTAAAAAACAGAATAAAATAAATATTTATGAGGGCTCCCATACAACAAACGTTATCTTTTTGTTCTTTTTTTGCTCACAATTGATAACGGCAATAGGTAAACGCCTGAAATACTCAGTCATAATATTTAGTTACATATTCACTTTAAAAATAAATAATTAAATAAAAATAAAACAAATATTTAAGGGGGGCTCCCATACAATAAATGTGTTTTTATAGATAATGGTACGGAACCCTTCGTGCACGAGTCCGACTCGCACTTGGTCGGTTTTATGGTATATCGGGTCGCTGATTACGAAAAAAACTACTATTTAATAATCCAACATAGCCGACGTGACAACTCTGTAGGGGTGCAATGAGGTTGAAATGTCATAATATCAATATGGGTGTCGATTCTACGGTTTTCTGGGACGTTAGTTAGGACAATGGCATCGATTTGAAAATATAACGTAGTGGACACGAATTACTTAAAAAGATTTTTCAAATTTTACCTCTAAGAGGGTAAAACGGAGGTCCAAAATTTGTATGGGAAAATGAGATTAGTTGGTTTATATGGAAAAACGAGATTAGTTGGACTATTTTATCCTAAATTTTACACGAGTACTTCTATTGATTAATGAGTAAACATGTGTTTGCCCCGAATGTCACGCGAGCGAAGCCGCGGGCGAAAGCTAGTCTTAAATAAAAATAATAATTTGTTGACTTTTAACGTATAATACTGCCCCAAATATTTTCTTATGTCCTACATGCTACATTAGTTCGTATTTGTATTAATACGCCGGAATCATAAAGTCCATGCGAACGAAGTCGCGGGCATCAGCTAGTAGCCAATAATTTTTCAAGTTCTTGTTTAGGGTTCCGTACCCAAAGGGTAAAACGGACCCTATTACTGAGACTCCGCTGTCCGTCCGTAAGTCCGTATGTCACTAGGCTGTATCTCATGAACAGTGATAGTTTGACAAATGAAATTATCACAGACTATGTATTGCTGTTGCCGCTATACAACAAATACTAAGAATAAAATAAATATTTAAGGGGGCTCCTATACAACAAACGTGATTTTTTTTTGCTCGTTTTTGTTCGACATTGATAACGGCAACAAGTAGACGCTTATAATACTCACGGAATATTTAGTTATATATTCACTCTAAAAATAAATAATTAAATTAAAACAAATATAAGGGGGGCTCCCATACAACAAACTGGATTTTTTTTATGTTTTTATAGATAACTAGCGGACCGCCCCGGCTTAACACGGGTATTTAATAAAAAATTCAAAAATTCTCTCTGACTTGCAAGACGATTTTCAGTTTCTGATGAAGATTCTCCATTACGACGTATTTTTGATGCCCTCACTTGGGAACTATTTCTAGAAAGTTGAGATCATGATATTTTGGGCATATTAAAATGTAAAAAAAAAAATATTTGCAAAAATATCTAATTTTTGTTAAAATAAAAAAAAGGAATAATGGGGAAAATTATAGCAATGTTTACATCAAAAATTAACTGTTGTACAGGAATTACCTATATAAAATGTAATTGAAATATTATTATAACTACTATGTCACTAAGCTGTTTGGATAGATAATATAAATAATTATTATCAGGTAATACATACCTACTTACTGAATAAAATATAAATTAATGGGTTTAGTTCAGAAAAGACCTTTTAAAAAATCAATGCAAATATTTATTATCAGGTAGCACCTACTTATTGAAAAAAATATAAATAAATGGGTTTAGTTCTGAAAAGAACTTTTAAAATTACGTACTAAACGAATTAAAGCGAATTCAAAATATTTCCAAGCGAAAATTATTCTATTCCTCACACGACCGCTGCGTAAGGAGCCGATTGCGCGACTGGGCCGCGCGGCACTTTATTTCTTAATATTGACTCCCCCTCCCAGTGACGCCCCTATATCGCATTTAGTTTATAACCGAGCGGGGTTTTTTCTAATACTTACATTTTTAAACACGTGATATCTTTCGAATGAAATGTCCGAATTGAATAATTCAAAAAGTTATATAAAGGTATTGAAGCAGTCGTGAATACGAAGTAATTTATTTTGATACGGATTAATATCAAGATACAAATAAAGATACTTTTTTAGCGCCGGCATTTCAATTAAATTTATAAAATAATGAACACTTATTGTGGCATAATATAATAGTTAGACATATGCCGTCGCGAGACTTTTTGTAGATAATGATGTGTTCGGCAAAGTCGTATTACATTATTTTGTTCTATCATCAATAGTTTTCGCAGCGCACGCGGTGTAAGGAATTTTTTAAGTATTTTTTTTACATTATTGGAGTTTTAGTAAGGATTCCTAATCTTTTGTAGCAATAAATATAGCCTAAGTTACACAGGATGACTGTAGCTTTCCAATGGGGAAAGAATTTTTGAAATCTGCACAGTAGTTTTTGAGTTACTTTATTACAAACATACACAAACATAAAAATACAAATCTTTCCTCTTTATAATAGTAGTGTAGATGTTACGGAACCCTTCGTGCGAGAGTCCGACTCGCACTAGGCCAGTTTTTTTTTCTTATCAACAACCAATAAGAGCTTTAAAAAAAACATTTTTTTGTTGTTCTACTTTCATAAATAAAATTTATGATACCATTTCATGAAGCTCGTGAAGCATTTTTTTGGGCAGCAATCAGTTTCTCCATTTCTTTTTTAAGTAAGTAGTTTCAATTCAATTCTTCTTTTCAGCGATCGTGATTTTCTCACCAATGACAATGCTTTTTATCTTTAGCATAGATATCTGAGTACGTGACTATGTTTTAAGTAGTTTAGAAATAATCCAGATCACTTAATGTTTCCACTTTGTACAATATCTCCACTAAAATTATCAAGTAGAAAGATTTCTTTCTTTCTTAAAAACTATTTCTCACTATCGTAAAACACTAGAACGATCTACGATCTTAAAATTTTAATGATAATATATAAGTGCTATGTGTTATACAACCAAACAATTTTTGGTGGAAAAGTTCATTTTAAAAACATGAAATTATAAAAAAGAAATATTACCTTTAGAAAAACATTAAGAAAACTATAACCCCGCCTAAACAATAATATTAATTATTGGGCCATTCTAAAAATTGATTTACAAGCCTATTCTTTCACTATTAAAAGTCCTTACTATACTATTAACAAAAAGACAAACAAAAATTTTAAAAGATGTTGTTTTTTGTTATTAAAATGTTAATGCCGTTACGAGTAATTACTTTCTCTATGTTATTACAAAGAACCATTATTTTCACATTACAATAAGAAAATATTAAACGGAAAAGAAACAAGACTGCAAAATGGAAACATTTCTGTTATTATCCTCCTATTTTTTTTCGCGGTCGCATATTGAACTATTTCCTATGTCCTATGTCAATCTCACAGTTAAGTCGAATCGAATGATACCTCACATGTTGAAATCCATCAAGCGGTTTAGGCCGTAGTGCGTGCTAAAAAAAATCGGTTGTCTGTAAAGTCAGTTTACTGACGATAGTTGAACGTGACAACGTCATAAGAAAATACTGATGGAATGTTTGCATTTTTCAAAAATTTTAATGGAACGCCTCAGAGCGAGGTAACGCCGCATGAGTCATGTTTTTTCGTGCGTGCAGCCGGCTCCATCGAATTATAAGACGTTGTCACGTCAAAAATATACATTCATACATACTTTACATGAAAAAAACATAACCCTCTGTTCTTCGTCAGTCGGGCAAATACAAACTTCAATTTTATTTGGGGTGTAAGTAGTCTATGCCATCTTTGAACCAAAGCCAACATCACCTGCATGTGCACCCTGTCAACTGGCTCTGGCGAAAAGAGAGGTAGGGCACAGCGTATTTTTTAAGTTACCCGACTTGGGAATATCTCACAGAATACCGCAGCCAAATAACAATCCCCTGAGGGTTGTTGTGTTCCTGCGAGTGAGTGAGGTCACCAGAAAGAACGGAGTATAGGCTGGCAACGGATCGGTGGTGATTGCTTTGCCCCCCTCTCACATATAAAAAGAATATTTGCAGAAGTATGAAAGTTTGTAAGAGTGGACTTAGATGCAATTTGGCATGCATTACGGTAGTTATGTTACTTATTCTGTTCATACATAGAATGTGATCTGAACAGACGTCTTCTTATCAAGGCTTGTAAATTAATAAATTAAACTCAGACATTCCCGTATTTCTGTCGGGAAAACCGACTTTCTATAGAGAAGGAAATAGAAACTAGTTCGCGAAGAAACTCGAAGCAGCGGTACAACAAGTCTGGACATTCATTTTGATGAAGATTCCGGTTAAGATTGGAATTAGGAGACCTTTACCGTAGCCAAATAACAATTCCATTCTTGAGGGTTGTTGTGTTCCTGTGAGTGAGGTCACCAGAAAGAAAGGAAAGGCTGGCACCGGATCGGCGACCCCTTGGTGTTGCTGATCTCCATGGGCGGTGGTAATTGCTTTTCATCAGGTCACCCACATGCTCGTTTACCTCCATCTCATGTAAAAAATAAACCTTCCCGATAAAAATACGTGAGTGACAAGTAACATAGTGTTTGATCCGTTTAATATAATTTAATAAATTGTCTCACGTGAGAATTAATAGTACTACTCAGTTTGCGTGGAGCAAATCCGCGGGCAGTAGCATAGTAGTATTCATATCAAGAATAGACCGCACCAAGTTCATTATCCCAATCGAACGTCATTACAGTCATTACAATAATATGGTATTATATTCAACATGAAAAAGCAATACTTTTATTAGGATACAATACTTAGCGATTCGGTGAAGCAATCGTTATTGGGGGCTTTTAAGCGAGCCCTAATAGTATATTTGACTGCGTTTCCGAATACAGTACCCATTAACTTAATTGGATTCCTTTTGGCTTGGTATGACCGGAATCAATAAAGCGGCTAAACAGTTTTTTGTTTTGCAGTAAGTGTAGAAGGACCTTTTATGTTTACAATTCGGACTGTTTTATTATGTCGTCATCATCTGCTTGTATCTATTCACTGCTGACTAATACTTTTTTTTCACTAAATTTGATCCTTTGTCTTGCTCACACAGTGACTACCATCCATTTTCTAGCTTCCGTACCTCAAAAAGAAAAACGGAACCCTTATTGACGGGCTCGGTAGTCGAATGGTTAGCAATGACCACTTTGACTCCGAGGTCGCGAGTTCGATCCCCGCACAAGACAAACATTTGTGTGCATGAACATGTCTGTTTGTCTTGGTCCAGACCAAGGCCCAGGCGTTTTCTATGTATTATATTGTATTTATTTACAAAAAAATATATTTTATGTATTATATCAGTTATCTAGTATCCATAGTACAAGCTTTGCTTAGTTTGGGACTAGATGGCCGTGTGTAATTTGTCCAGGAATATTTATTTATTTATAAGATCACTTTGTTGTCCGTCTGTCTGTCTGTCTGTCAAGACCCTCTGTGTCGAGAATGCGTGGGAGGTATCAAGCTGAAATTTGAAGTGTATACTTAGGTCTACGGTCCCATGAAATGGAAAAAATCAAACTGCTATGTTTACGTAAAAAAAGATATGGCCGTTTATTCAGCAAAAAACGCATATTTCGACACATTCTCAAGGGAATCAAAACTCATAGGGTACTTCCTGTTGACCTAGAACTATGAATTTTGGCAAGTAACATCGTTATAGACTACAAGTACAAGAATAAATCTCAAAACTATTTATATGTAATTAAATCTTAAAAAATAGGGAATCTATATTTTTTTACACGGGGTCGAAATTTCAAATTGAAGTTCAAATGGGGTATCATATGAAAGAGCTTGATGTGCACATTGCAAAATATATTTTATTTATTTTTTCTGACGCATTATTTTTTATTTATAATGAAAAATAAAGAATATCAGGAAAAAAACTGCGCGTTTAGATTCCTGCCCCCTTACCACCATTTCTTATTGAATCGCAATAAGAAATGGTGGTAAGGGGGCTGAACTTATAATAATCCTACGTACGGAACCCTCGTTAGGCGAGTCCGAGTCGCACTTGTCCGGTTTTTTTTAATCTTTCTTCCCAAACTACCATCACTGACGCGACAAATTCGGCCCACTGTTACTTCAGCTTGCGGCATTCCGGATTCGATTCTATCGAGGCTCTAGTTTTAATACATACTTAAATTATTTTGTTTGCAGAGAGCCGAAATCGTGCGGGAATATGCAATTGCAGGAACTTCTTAATTCTAAAGCGTCTATTTTTTTAAAACATTAATGTAACACAATATATATCTTTTTTTTATACTACGTTTATTATACGTCCGGTGGCAACGCAGCAATTCTTTCACTTCTGGTGACCTCACTCACTCGTAGGAGCATAACAACCAAATCAAATCAAATTGTTATTTGGCTGCGGTAGCTACACCTGGTAGCTACAGTCGGTTCCCTAAGATAACTGACCATTCCGCCATACATGTCATTATGACCATCTTGGTCAATTATCTTAATTAAACGTCCGTACTTCCGCAGTTGAGCAGCGAAAATTACGATGTACCCCACCTCTCCTTTGCCAGAGCCACTTTAGCTAGTCGACAGGCTGAACCACGTGCAGATGAGGTTGGATTTAGTTCTAAAGATTGTGATAATTAAGCCACTTACACCCTAAAAATTTATACGAACATAATATTTTTCTTAATGTCATATTTTCTCCATAACCGTGTTGTATTAATTTTGGATTTTATCCATTCCAGCATCGGATTTAAGTGATGCCAATCAAGACAATAGAATCCTAAAATTCTTCCGGGCAACATACATTTGGCGCGCGAGGAATCGAAATTTATCGTTGATTGGAAGTGACATTCCAGCTGGTTCCCCAGACCCCAAATAGACTATTTGACATTTATTTTCGATTTATTATGTAAGAATGTCATTATAACTTGAAATAATTACTTCGATAGAATAAAAAATTCTGGATATACGGTAACTTAAAAATCCCGAAAATGATCCATACAAAATTACAAAGCAAGTAAATTATGACGTCACAGGTTCCAATTTTGTATACATATTATGACATGACGGCTATGTTAATTGCGTTTACGCCGTAATAAAAAATATAGTTTTTTTTATCGTTTTTTCAAGAGTAAGATTCAAATGGACTTTTCCACCAAACTATGATTGGCCATAAAACAATTTGGACGTGAGTTATCAATGTTATTATAATAAAAGATCGCAGATCGTTCTAGTTCCGTTTATTTTATGATATTGATGACACATATTTAATAATTTAAAACATTTTTAAGTAGCATATTATTCAGTGTACTAATAGTTACTAATCAGTAATTAGCATTTTCCTCATTCCACCGAGCTCTGTACAATAAATAAATAAATATTGTCAGACAAATTACACAGCGCCATCTAGCCCCAAAGTAAGCGAAGCTTGTGTTATGGGTACTAGACAACTGATAAACATACGTAAATACATTTTTTTTTTGTAAATACATACTTATGATACATAGAAAACACCCAGACTAAGACAAACAGACATGTTCATGCACACAAATGTTTGTCCTATGTGTGAATCGAACCCACGAGCATTGGTGTCGAAGCCGCGTCATTGACCGCGACGCCACCGAGCTCGTCAATGTAATATATAATAAAGTACTTGTTGAGATCAATTCAAATATATCTATATACTTACGAGCATAATAGCATTGGCCGTATGGTTTCCGGCAGACTAGAATAGAATCACTCCGCTTCTTCCCGTGGATGTCGTACAATTGCGACTAACGGAAATACATTATCAAATATCGATCAGGCCTCCCCAACCCGTTTGGCCAGCGTGGGGACTGGGGAGTGTAGGCCAAATCCTCCTTCCGTCTAGGACGGACGAGAGAGGGTCGTGCTCCTGTAGTGGATACTAAAATAGACCTGATGATGATGATGATGATAATAGCATTTCCATCCACATTGCATAGCTGCTAGCCGAAAGACTAAAAATGTTTACCAAGAAACTCACATTACATTTACATATTTATTATAATTTATTTTAAAACTAGTTTTTTTTTTTCGTTATCATTATTATTTATTCTAGACTTCTAATGACGTATACAAAATTTCACAGGAATCAGTTCAGTTTTTTTTTTTATACCACTAAGGTGACAAACAAAGCATACGGCCCGCCAGATGGAAAACAGTTAGCAGTAGTAGCTTAAAATATTATTAGTTATGTTAGTAAAGTTAATAGTGTGTTTTATGTTTTCTAGTAAGTAATTATGTTATAATTTCGGCACTAGGTAACTACATTTTAACATTTTTTTATATTTTTTTCAATATACATAACAGTATATAATATTTAAATTGGTGTTACATTGTGATGCATAATAATGTATGAAAAATGGGAATATAAAAAGAAAGCTACCGTAGTAGCACGAAAATACGATAAACTAATTAACCCGTAAAATACAATTACTAGTGGTTTCGTTTAATATGCAAATAGCTTTAAGCTCATTGTTACACAATAAAAACAAGCGTCCTTTGTCACTTACGTGAATATCAATGAACGTAGTTTAACTTTAGTAAATACATTCCGTTATAAAAACTATCACAATTCTATACAATGACATATTTGCATGCTTGCTCGCTTGCTCTGTCAAATGACAGCATACGCAATCTGTGAAATGAGTGACAGTTCTGTCAAACGACATAAAGTTATATTAGAAAAGTTAATGTGGTTGTTCAGTTTTCTTATTTTTATCTTTCATAAGGACCTTATCCTTCGATACCGTCATTCACACTGTGACCAAGGGAAATAGGCATTTATTTTTACATACATATACATATAATTTTTTCGTTCCTGGAACAAAAATATACAAAGCCAACGCCAAACTAAATAAAGCTTGTACATAATATGTACATATCACTCAACTTGTAACCATATTATGGTTACAAGATGAGTGATATTGATACATACAAAAATACATTATTTTTTATAAATATATTCGAAAATAGAAAAACATCCACACTAAGCCAAACAGACATGTTCGTGCAGGCAAATGTTTGACTTATCTTGAAATGGGTTCAGTGCTGCAATACCGGTGGCACGTCGATGACGACCTTCTTGGATCTGTTGTGTAGTACAAGAAAAATGTTTAACTTACAGGACATCGAACTCACAATCCTCGGAGTCAAAACCCTATGGCCTAATGGTTAATTTATGCCTTCTAATCCTACGATCCGAGCATAGACAAATGTTCAAAAAGCATACGAAGTAAGCCGCAAGGCGCAAAGCTAGTTAATTTATAAATTCACTAGCTTCCGTCCACGACTTCGCCCGCGTGACTGTCGGTTGTCGCGTAAATTTTTGGTCATTCCTCGGGAACAGTTTATTTCGTCGACGAGCCTTCCTCATCCCACTGCTGTGATACGGGTCTCCCTCAATTGAAGAGGTTTAGAGCATACTCCATCACGCTGCTCAACTGCTAGTTGGTGGAGGCCAGCGTTATCAAGCCGCCTAAGAGCCACTGATTTAGCTTAACGACTGTCATCTAATGACAACAGCCGGGACCGACAGCTTAACGTGCTCTCCGAAGCACGGAGAAGCTCTAAATAACATAAAGCCATCCATGGACAGGATACGGTCAACGTTGCTTAACTTGCGTGTTCGGTTAGACTGACACGCCCAACGACGCCATCGAGCTCCTCTAGAACAGTTCATTTGTTTGGGATAAAAGGTATCCTATTATTTATTCAAGACTAATGATGTATGCAAAATTTCACAGCAATCCTTTAGTAGTTAAGGCAATTACTAATATTTTTTTTATACTACGTCGGGTGGTCTAAAAGCGCAATTATCAAACAAACTCAATTTCCCATTTATAATATCAGTAATGAAGTAAGAATGGTAAAGTAAAGCGATTTCACGTTTCGTACTACATCTTAACCGAAAACCGCTACAGACGTGCAATTCATTATCTGTGGTGTCTTAGCGTAATAAATATCTTGTCTGGATATCAATCTTATTTAAGCATTACGAGTGATCAAAGCGAACGAAAATGCGAAGCGATTCCGATGCTGTGATACGATATTTCAACGCTAAGTGACGATTTTATTCTGTGTGCACGCGATTTTGTTTGGGTTAGGTTACGGCACTGACATTACATAATGACGCGCCGTAGATGAAAATCGCGGCGGCAAAAAGTAGCAATTAAGCACTTACTCAAATTATATATTTTGGGGTGTAAGTGGTTTATCAACATCTTTGAACCAAAGCCAACTTCACCTGCACGCGGTGCACCCTGCTGACTGACAAACGAAGCTCTGGCGAAAAGAGAGGTAGGGAGCGCAATTGTAAGCTACCCGACTGGGGAATGTACCTCTACCTCACAGAATACCGCAGCTAAATAACAATTCCCTTGAGGGTTGTTGTGTTCCTGCGAGTGAGTGAGGTCACCAGAAAGAAAGGAAGGAGATGCTGCGTTGGCAGCGGGGGTGGCGGCGCGCGAGCAATACTTTATGTTGCTAGCATTAATATTGCTACGGTAACCGCTTCACATCAAGCGTATGCTTATCTGCCACCCGACGTAGTATAAAAAAAATATTAGTAATTGCCAGTATTTGTGGAACATTAGATATTTATCCATGCTGTAGTAAACGTAGCTGTATATATACATATATATATATACAGCTACGCTTGTCTACCCGCAGTTAGAGAACAAAGAAAAAGTACGTGAACGTCTGATTTTGGTTCGCTTAAAGTACTGCACTGCAAGATTGTCACATTTCCGATCACCGATCGCCATGTATGTTTCTTTCTCTTTCACTCTCACACCCACTTGAAATACACCAGAAAGAAAGGAAGGAGTATAGGCTATAGGCTGGCAACCGACCGGCGACCACTTGGTGTTGCTGATCTCCATGGGCGATGATGATAGCTTTCCAAAAATTGACCCACGTTTATATAAAATAAAAACCGGACAAGTGCGAGTCGGACTCGCCCACCGAGGGTTCCGTAGGTACGTAGTATCATTATTAAATTTGATATTTTTCATTATAAATAAGAAATAATGCGTCAAAAAAAATAAATAAAATATATTTTGCAATGTGTACATCAAGCCCTTTCATATGATACCCCATTTGAACTAGTAGTTTCAATTTGAAATTTCGACACCCTATAAAAAATATAGACCCCCTATTTTTTAAGATCTATTTACAAATGTATAGTTTTGAGATTTATTCCTGTACTTGTAGTCTATAACGATGTTACTTGTCAAATTTCATAGTTCTAGGTCAACGGGAAGTACCCTATAGGTTTTGATTCCCTTGAGTGTGTCGAAATGTTCGTTTTTTGCTGAATAAACGGCCGTAACTTTTTTCTGCGTAAACTTAGCAGTTTGATTTTTTTACAACTTCATGGGACCGTAGACCTGAGTATACAGTTCAAATTTCAGCTTGATACCTCCACGCATTCTCGACATAGAAATTCTTGACAGACAGACAGACGGACAACAAAGTGATCTTATAAGGGTTCCGTTTTTCCTTTTGAGGTACGGAACCCTAAAAATGAAATCCGCCCTCTGGTATAAAAATAAAAATGTTTCGCACGATTCAGGCAAATTATAAATTTATTTATTTTTGTAGTATTAAATAATACCCTACTTACGCTGTCCAAATACACCGGAAAGCGATTTTTATCTACAAAATATTAATAATTGTGTTTGATTAGCACTAATGTGTTGCCGCGACGGTAAATGAAACGGAATGGATTGACCGGGCCTTGCTTTCTTCTTCGTACAATGGTAGAATAAATCTTTAAGTAAAAACATTTTAAATTCGCTTCAAAATCTCAAATTAAATCAAAGGACGATATTGTTCTAGCACTATTAAGCTATCTAGCTATTATATACCAGTAATTGCCAGTATTTGTGGAACATTAGATATTTATCCATGCTGTATATCTTACAAAAGCAAAATGCTTGAGCTAAAATGTTGCAGCATCGTTTTGTCACGTCGCCGATGTCAAATAAAATAACAGATTATCGAGGAAGCCCCGCGAGTTGAATACCAAACTGTTAATGGCTAAAAGCGATTTCGACTTAGAAGGCACGTTGTTGAACTTAGCAACTTCTTGTTAAAGTATGTTAATTCCTTAATATGCTTTCAGATTTTGAGTTTGAACAAATAAAAGCGTTATTTTTCTTTGCGATTGTGAATTTTGACTAATAACACCTTAAAAGTGACTAAAAATCCTTACCGAATTATAATCTGCGCCATTATTGGTATAATATTAGTTATTATTGGTTTCATATTTAAATTATAAGTGGTCATGTTATTCCTTATTACCCGTCCGACGAAGAAAGTGGGTGATGATTTTTGAGCATATTTTACTTTCTACTACCTATTTTAATATTAAGTGAAGGTTTGTGAAGATGGCAGGCATGTGTATCCTATGTAAGATATAAGGATGTTCTTTCTGAACGGTTTATGGGTTTTGATTAAATTTAGCTATATCTATAGAATGTTCTGTTCTGGATTAACATATAGGATCACAGATATAATGTATGTCTGTGTACTTTAGGCCAAGACTACACCAAAGCGAGATGTGTGGGGAGATGTTTCCATACATTACATACTTCGCTGTGCTCCGCTGGATGCCGCACGCGGTGCCAAATATATGTCTAATTTCTTTGTCGCGCTCTAAAGACTAGACAATTTTGTGTTGATATGTCAACTTGCAATTAGTTATTTGATACATTTAAAAACTCTTTATAATCTGGTTTGGATATTTTATTATTTTCAAATTTGTTAGCTTTTCTTATTAAATCTTCAAAATAATACATTTCCTTACCCACTTTTCAGAAATGAAATAAACATTAATATAATAGTCGTGGCCTCTTTCTTTTAATCGCTTGTTTCTACAAATGACAAAAATTATCAAATCCGACTAGTAGGTTCAAAAATACATTATAATCTATATAAAATAATCTGCGCTTTGTGATTCATAATCCAATAATAAATTAAATTGTAAAAGACGCATTATCTTATACCGCGACTATGGTCGAACGAACGAATTTGTGATAGTGGTTGTGCGACTAGCCGGTCTCGTTGTACGCGATATCTAAATATATAAAAGAAGAAACTGACTGACTGACATATCAACGCACAGCCCAAACCGCTGGGTCTATAGATTCCAAATTTGGCAATAAGGTTCCTTATGACGTCTAGGGGTGCACTAAGAAAGGATTTTTCAAAATTCATCCCCTAAGGGGGTGAAACGGGGGTCCAAAGTTTGTATTGGGAAACAAGATTAGTTGGACTGTTTTATCTGAAACTTTACACGAGTACTTCTATAGATAAATGAATAAACACGTATTTCAGGATTTTTCAAAATTCAACCCCTAAAAGGGTAAAATGGGGTGAAAAAATCAGAAAATCAGAAAATCGTCATGGGCATGGTTTTTATGGTTTATCGGGTCGCTGATTACGAAAACAACAACTATTTAATGATCTAACATAGCCGACGGTAACATAAAATCACCCCTGTGGGGATGCGATGGGGTTGAATTATATAAAATAAGAAACTGAGTGACCGACTGATATTTATCAACGCACAGCCCAAACTGCTGGGTCTAGAGATTCCAAATTTGGCACGTAGGTTTCTTATGATGTCTCGGGGTGCACTAAGAAAGAATTTTTGAAAAATCATCCCCTAATGGGGTGAAACGGGGGTCCAAAGTTTGTAT
This sequence comes from Hypsopygia costalis, assembly GCA_937001555.2. NCBI lineage: Eukaryota > Metazoa > Arthropoda > Insecta > Lepidoptera > Pyralidae > Hypsopygia > Hypsopygia costalis. The sequence continues at coordinate 21,004,766 of OW443326.2, forward strand.
GGGGAAACAAGATTATTTGGGCTATTTTATCCGAAACTTTACACGAGTACTTCTATAGATAAATGAGTAAACACATGTTTCAGGATTTTCCAAATTCAACCCCTAAAGCGGTAAAACGGGGTGAAAAAGTCTGAAAATCGTCATGGGTATTGTTTTTATGGTTTATCGGGTCGCTGATTACGAAAACAACAACTATTTTATAATCGAACATAGCCGACATGACATAAAATCACCCCTGTGAGGGTACGGTGGGGTTATAATATATAGGCATTTCAACCTCATCGCACCTCAATAGAGAATGATGTTCACGTTAGGGTCGCTGATTACGAAAACAACAACAATTTTAAAATTCAACTTGGCTAACGTGACCATCATCCTCTATTGAGATGCGATGAGGTTGAAATGCCTATATATTATAACCCCACCGTACCCTCACAGGGGTGATTTTATGTCATGTCGGCTATGTTCGATTATAAAATAGTTGTTGTTTTCGTAATCAGCGACCCGATAAACCATAAAAACAATACCCATGACGATTTTCAGACTTTTTCACCCCGTTTTACCGCTTTAGGGGTTGAATTTGGAAAATCCTGAAACATGTGTTTACTCATTTATCTATAGAAGTACTCGTGTAAAGTTTCGGATAAAATAGCCCAAATAATCTTGTTTCCCCATACAAACTTTGGACCCCCGTTTCACCCCATTAGGGGATGATTTTTCAAAAATTCTTTCTTAGTGCACCCCGAGACATCATAAGAAACCTACGTGCCAAATTTGGAATCTCTAGACCCAGCAGTTTGGGCTGTGCGTTGATAAATATCAGTCGGTCACTCAGTTTCTTATTTTATATAATTCAACCCCATCGCATCCCCACAGGGGTGATTTTATGTTACCGTCGGCTATGTTAGATCATTAAATAGTTGTTGTTTTCGTAATCAGCGACCCGATAAACCATAAAAACCATGCCCATGACGATTTTCTGATTTTCTGATTTTTTCACCCCATTTTACCCTTTTAGGGGTTGAATTTTGAAAAATCCTGAAATACGTGTTTATTCATTTATCTATAGAAGTACTCGTGTAAAGTTTCAGATAAAACAGTCCAACTAATCTTGTTTCCCAATACAAACTTTGGACCCCCGTTTCACCCCCTTAGGGGATGAATTTTGAAAAATCCTTTCTTAGTGCACCCCTAGACGTCATAAGGAACCTTATTGCCAAATTTGGAATCTATAGACCCAGCGGTTTGGGCTGTGCGTTGATATGTCAGTCAGTCAGTTTCTTCTTTTATATATTTAGATATCGCGTACAACGAGACCGGCTAGTCGCACAACCACTATCACAAATTCGTTCGTTCGACCATAGTCGCGGTATAAGATAATGCGTCTTTTACAATTTAATTTATTATTGGATTATGAATCACAAAGCGCAGATTATTTTATATAGATTATAATGTATTTTTGAACCTACTAGTCGGATTTGATAATTTTTGTCATTTGTAGAAACAAGCGATTAAAAGAAAGAGGCCACGACTATTATATTAATGTTTATTTCATTTCTGAAAAGTGGGTAAGGAAATGTATTATTTTGAAGATTTAATAAGAAAAGCTAACAAATTTGAAAATAATAAAATATCCAAACCAGATTATAAAGAGTTTTTAAATGTATCAAATAACTAATTGCAAGTTGACATATCAACACAAAATTGTCTAGTCTTTAGAGCGCGACAAAGAAATTAGACATATATTTGGCACCGCGTGCGGCATCCAGCGGAGCACAGCGAAGTATGTAATGTATGGAAACATCTCCCCACACATCTCGCTTTGGTGTAGTCTTGGCCTAAAGTACACAGACATACATTATATCTGTGATCCTATATGTTAATCCAGAACAGAACATTCTATAGATATAGCTAAATTTAATCAAAACCCATAAACCGTTCAGAAAGAACATCCTTATATCTTACATAGGATACACATGCCTGCCATCTTCACAAACCTTCACTTAATATTAAAATAGGTAGTAGAAAGTAAAATATGCTCAAAAATCATCACCCACTTTCTTCGTCGGACGGGTAATAAGGAATAACATGACCACTTATAATTTAAATATGAAACCAATAATAACTAATAATCACCCCTGTGAGGGTACGGTGGGGTTATAATATATAGGCATTTCAACCTCATCGCACCTCAATAGAGAATGATGTTCACGTTAGGGTCGCTGATTACGAAAACAACAACTATTTAATGATCTAACATAGCCGACGGTAACATAAAATCACCCCTGTGGGGATGCGATGGGGTTGAATTATATAAAATAAGAAACTGAGTGACCGACTGATATTTATCAACGCACAGCCCAAACTGCTGGGTCTAGAGATTCCAAATTTGGCACGTAGGTTTCTTATGATGTCTCGGGGTGCACTAAGAAAGAATTTTTGAAAAATCATCCCCTAATGGGGTGAAACGGGGGTCCAAAGTTTGTATGGGGAAACAAGATTATTTGGGCTATTTTATCCGAAACTTTACACGAGTACTTCTATAGATAAATGAGTAAACACATGTTTCAGGATTTTCCAAATTCAACCCCTAAAGCGGTAAAACGGGGTGAAAAAGTCTGAAAATCGTCATGGGTATTGTTTTTATGGTTTATCGGGTCGCTGATTACGAAAACAACAACTATTTTATAATCGAACATAGCCGACATGACATAAAATCACCCCTGTGAGGGTACGGTGGGGTTATAATATATAGGCATTTCAACCTCATCGCACCTCAATAGAGAATGATGTTCACGTTAGGGTCGCTGATTACGAAAACAACAACAATTTTAAAATTCAACTTGGCTAACGTGACCATCATCCTCTATTGAGATGCGATGAGGTTGAAATGTCTATATATCAATATACATATGTATCGTTTTTACGGGTTTTCGGAACACCAATCCATACTAATATTATAAATGCGACAGAATACCTCTTCACGCTTAAATCGCTGGACCGATGAAATTTGGTTGCGAGATACCTTGAGTCCTGGGAAAGGATAAACCTAAGATAGTTTTTATCCCAGAAATTACCTATTATTGTTATTTATTGTACACATAGGGCGGTAACGTGACCATCATCCCCTATTGAGGTGCGATGGCGTTGAAATGTCTAAAATGTGGTGAAAAAGTCTGAAAATCGTCATAGGTATTGTTTTTATGGCATATCGGGTCGCTGATTATGAAAAAAACAACTATTTAATAACCCAACATAGCCGACGTGATAACTCTGTAGGGGTGCAATGGGGTTGAAATGTCATAATATTAATATGGGTGTTGATTCTATGGTTTTCTGGGACGTTAATTACGACAATGGCATCGATTTGAAAATATGACGTAGTGGACACGAATTACTTAAAAAGATTTTTCAAATTTTACCTCAAGAGGATGAAACGGAGGACCAAAGTTTGTATGGGAAAACGAGATTAGTTGGTTTGTATGGGAAAAGATTAGTTGGACTATTTTATCCTAAATTTTACACGAGTACTTCTATTGATTAATGAGTAAACACGTGTTTGCCCCGAATGTCACGCGAGCGAAGCCGCGGGCGAAAGCTAGTTGAATATAATATAATGTAAATCGCCTAGAGCGCCGAGCCCATAGAAGAGCCGGATCACAGTGACTGGCAGTAATATTTATTTAAAAAATACCTACCAAATGAAATCGTATTACCAAAGACCCTATATTGTAAAATGCAGTATTCCTACTTATTACTCAGATTACGATGCCGTTTCCTCTGTCACGTTATAAAGCTCTTTGTCTCAAACAGCGAAAAAGCTATCATATTTTTATTTAGCTCTAGCGGCCGCTAGCGAATACATTCGCTTCGAGTTCGGAAAATAAACAATTAATTTAATAACGCTGCTTCCATTTGGTGTATCAAGATGGAACATACATCACTTTTTTTTAAAGACAAAGCTACATCTTTACCTACCAAATCCGCTTCCGATTTCTAAAACAAACAGGCAGATAAAAATAACCGTCTTGGCTTTTATTCTTCTTAGGAAGACCACTTATTTATTTTTTCCTTAATGAAATTCTATGTCCAAACATCAGCCATGTACCCGTAGTATAAATATGTAGATTATTCTATAACAAACAAATGAATCAAGCAAAGAAAAACATAACAAATCTAAAAATTAAACCTAATTAGCTATTGACATCACAGAATAATTACATAAAAAGAATGCCCCAGTTTTCAATTTAATTCTAAATTAACAAAGAAAGAAGCTATGTTTCGTGAAAGTTTACGAACGCAGAATTATTTGTTGTAGCCGGAGGTCTTACAAAGCAAAAGTAATCATTTTAATTTAAATGAGGGCACTCTGACGACATTAATTATTATTATTAAGAGAAATGAGCTGGGAACTGTCCTAAAATTATTATCTGATGACAAATTTACGAATGTATAGTCAAAGCTGCCTACTAGTACGGCGGACATTACAGGCCGTGGACTTTGATTGCACCCCTTTATCGTTGCCGAGTGTATTTTAACTAGTAATACACCTTGTCCAATCATTTATTTTATTTTTGACATTTGCCACGCCTATAAAGTTCCATAATCAGTACCAGGCAAATTTAGACAACAAAACAGGCTGCAATCCGGTAGTGCCGGCAGAAGTGAAAACTTGAACATTAACGTTGTACATTTTTGAATATTTTGGAATGGTTAGGGAATAATTTCGCACGTATTGCTTAATTTATAAGTACAAAATTACTATTATTTATGTGGTAAAATACAGTATTCATTTATTGCGCTATCGTAAAGAAACATAAAAAATTATATTACATTAAAAATAACAGAGAAGAAACAAAGAGAGGTGGATATTACTTCCTCTCCTACACCGCACCGGCGGTCTACTGTCTCTCCGTCGTACGAATTTTCGATCAGGTCACGTGCCCTGACGCGAATTTAACATTATTTACCTTAACTTAACTTATTGCCAAATATTCAAAAGATATTGTTGGATCTTTCTCTCCCTTCATAACTGACTCCTCAGTGTTGACTGACGTAATTATGTATACAAACATACATATAAAAACGATTCAAAATCTATTTTGAAGAGACAGAGACTGTAAAGAGACTGATATTACCATGCAAAATATTTCATATCCTCTTCAACAGATAATCAAACGATTCAATGAAACTGAACCTGGGACTTCAGGTACTGAAAAACCTGATGGAATCTGCGCAATTTGGCCGTGGCGTAAAGATCGCAAAACAAAAAAGACGTGTATTACCTGCAAGATTTTTTATATGTACGGAACACGAATATACTATATGTGATATTTACAAAGCATCTTCATATGATGTAGATTAAAAATGTGCCATTGTTTCTCATTTATTTTTTAATTAAAGTTACTTAATTTAAGTTTATTCCAAAAGTAGTAATAATAAAGGTCTAAATAGTTCCTTTGCTTTTTATTGTAATTTTATAGTATAACAACGATTGTGTACTAAAAATAAATGATTGATTTAATGAAACATGATTGTTTTATTACGGAACAGTTAAAAATATATAAGTTTTGATGTTTTACGTACAATTTGACTATTTGCAAAACGTGAGCAAAATGCTGTATGCGTGAGTGCCCGTGTAAGTTTTAGGGGCGCGAGTTCTCCCGGGTTAATATGGCTACGGTAATCGCTTCACATCAGGCGGACCGTATGCTTGTCTGCCACCCGACGTAGAATAAAAAAAAACAATGGCTAATAGGTTAATAGGCTAATAGGTAGGTCGTGTCGTCTGTGCGCCTCCAAGACTCACGTATACTTAATGATAACCCTTTAGAAATTATCATAATTGTATCTTTCGTAATAATAACATGTGAAGTACATATGTAAATACATTTTTCAACACACTTTTTCATAAAGTGGCTCTTATTTCACCGCAATTAGGCACATAATTACACCTATAATCAAACTGTGACTTTTTCATTACTATTATTCACTAGTGAGTTATAAAGTTTTTTTTTTTATTGGATGAGTTGCTTTGTTCTAAAAAAGTTTCGATACAAAAGAGATCGCGTTCAATAGTATAAATAAATTAATGTACCAATTGCTTGCTCATTTCATGCAAGTTCAGAAAATTTCAAATAAAACTTTCCCTCAAATATAACTTTTGTTTTCTCTGTAATAAAGAAAACTTTAGATTCGTCATTTTGTACGTGGCTAAAACGCTATCCGCGAAAAGCTAAAGAAAAAACCTTATTCTTTTAGTCTCAGGCCGGTCGCCATGATAGATGCGCGTGCATAGGAAAACCTGATTAGTTTTCCCGCCATTAGGTACGAAAATTTTTGTCACATCTCGTTTTATAGTTTTTTTGTATTATTTTATTCGCAAGTGTGTTGAAAAACGCCGTATGATACACGTGTGTATTGATGATTAACGTCCTCGGCTCTCTTAAGACCCTCGCCTAAAAGGCTCGGGTCTCAATAGCGCCTCAGCGGTAATCACCAACATTACACACTTGTACCATAATGTACTATTTTTTTATGATTATATAAATATAAATACGCATACATACATAGAAAACGCCCAGACTAAGACAAACAGACCACCGGGCTCGTCAATTGTTTTAATTTGCTTATCGGCAAATAACATAAAATTTAACTAGAATCTTTACAACCGGTTTTAGTAAAATTTTATGTCATTTATGAAATAAAATAATAACATAAAAAGGATTTCATCTGACTTTTCAATATAACTTACCATAAGACAATATCTAATCTTAATCTATACATATATATAAAACAAAGTCGGGTTTGTTCGAACACTTATAAGTCGAGAACCGCATGACCGATTTTCATGGTTTCACGAATCCCGAAAAAAAAAAAAATAACGAAAAAAGGATTGCGATATTTATTGGTTGTCAAATATCAAAATGTCAAATGATATTGGTGTCACTTTTATGTCGCGAAAGTTATCTGTGATTTGTTTTTAAAATTGAAAAATGTATCATCGATTGGGGTAAAACGCTTGGCCCATGGGGTCCATGCGCAAGAATTAAATCAGAGTAATCATTAAAAGAAATGACAATTACAAATCACCAAAACGATAAAACCGATTTCAAAACTAAAAAATAAAACAAAACTTTTTTTTAAATTTTTTGATTAAACAATAAGGAAATCTTTATTTATATGAAATCGTCAGTTTCTATGGATACGGGTCTTCCCTAAACCGAAGGGGTTTAAAGCATACTCCACCACGCTGCTTAACTGCGGGTTGGCGGAGGCCAGTGTTTTCAAGCCGCATAAAGGTGGTCTTTAACTTGGCTTAACGACTGTCATATAATGATAACAACCGGGACCGACGGCTTAACATGTCTTTCGAAACACGGAGGAGCTCGAGGTAATATAAACCCATCCGTGTACAGGCTACGGTCGACGTTGCTTAACTTGCGTGTTCAATTAGACTGACACGCGCAATGATGCCATCGAGCTTCTCTATTATTTTCTATTGTTATTATTGTTTTAATTCCATAAAACCATAAATTTTGTTCAGCTAATATGTACGTACCACTACATTCATTGATTGTTAGGCGGTACGAAGTTCGCTGGGACAGCTAGTAAATAAATAAAATTAGAAATGACGCACAATTGACTGAATTTGGATTAAAATAAACATGGAGTTACATTTGCTGCCCAATAATTTTATTCTGATCATACGCATCACATAACACGTTATTTAAAATTCAAACTATTATAGCTCATTATGATGGAAAGTCATAAATATTCAAATTTTGAAACAACTAATATAAATTATTACCTACACACTTTATGTATTTATTGAAGCGTTATTATTTTCAAACATAATACGTATAGGTACAATTATATTAAGGATAATTTGAGGTCATTAAAATTATAACAAAATGTTATAAAATGTAGTAGGTATGACTATATTATGAGTATCATTAATATGATAATAGTTATTCTGAGAATATATAACGAATAAATTAACAGTACTTTAGAAGAAAACAAATTTTCCATGTAATTAGTTCTATATCTGTAGGACTGTACCTGGGCGATCGAGAATTGCTCGGTTTGTTAAAAATCGATTTTTTCTATAATTGAGATCTAGATAAACTGGTCATTTGCCTCCGTAAACATCTATACAGTTATTCATCGGAATCTTTGGAGACGTTTGAGATATCATCGTGGCAAATAATCATGACTTTTAATAGGATACAGTAGGATTTAACCTTCAAAGAAGTTCCCTTCTATTCGGACACAAGTCATGGTCGATTTATAATATCTTAAGTAGGAGTAAGGCAGCAGTAGCATTTCCATATAAGACTACAATGAGAAAAGTGAATGCTAAAAGCTAACACTCACAAATAAAAAAAAAACAAGAAAGGAAGGAGTATAGGCTAGCAACGGATCGGCGACACCTTGGTATTGTTGTCCTCCATAGGCGGTGGTGATTGCTTTCCATCAGGTGACGCACATGCTCGTTTGCCCCCATCCTCATAAAAAAGCTCCTGTCCCCAGAGCAAATATTTTTGAAGAGAAACGACGAGACATAAATCGAGACTAAGCTGATTAAAATATTGTTTACATCGCTCACTTTCGTCTCTCTTCAATAAATCACATCGATAAGAAAAGCAGAAATCTCTTTAGCTCCAGATTACGGGACATTAACGCACCAGCATTTGTTCAATCATAGTAATGGATAATATATGGAAGTCAATTGGCGTCGGTACGGACGCTGGAACATCAAGCAGAGATAAGTTCGTAGATAAGGGAAGGTCATTTGTGGGGCGTGATTTATACCTATCGCGTTGAGGTGCCCGGATCTCGACCTACGCTTTCAGGTACCTATACTTGAAGCTCCAGTTTATCAACTTTATCTAATGTTTCAATATATTTTTAATCAATTGGCCTATCGGGAGTTTCATAATAATATCGCATTTTAGTTACTGAGGCCGGTTTGACAGCTGTATTTAATTTGAGTAGTATACTCGTATTTCAGAAATGACTTGGTACTTAGATTACCTAAACACTATTACGCAAGTTTGCACTAGATTAAATGTTTATTTAGCACTAAAATTGTAAGGGTAGAGAGAGTTAGTAGTATGTTGTATTTTGAAAGATTCTAAATGTATTTTCATTCGTTTTTATTTTTTATATCGAAAATTCATAATAAACTAATTTGTGATAAAAGTATAGTTTTTTAACAAATGATATTTCTAATTATATCAGTATTTTAATACTATTATTAAAAGTTGTAGAAGCATGATGTGCTGAAAGTTGTGATTAAATTATATATTTTAGCGTAGATAAATTATTCGTATTAAAAAGAAGAAAGGAAATACTTGACAGGAAACCAAATTTATCGATATACGAGTACTTATCAAATTCTGAATAAACAGCAACTAAGTTCAGTTACATCTACCGAATAAGTGAAAGCAGATGGGCCCGATGGCTGCGTTCTAAACCTCACTATTTTAGTACTATACACACACAGCAATATGCACAAGTTTACGCACACACACGCAAAGTCAAATCGACAACTGTGAATCGTCCGCGGCTACGCAACAGAGAACCATTGCGATGAAATCCGCCAACAACTAAGCGACACGTTCGCAGGCATGGGCATACGAGCACAGAAATCAGTGGCTTTTCTGTGCATACTAGCATCCGTGCATACCTATGAAGGAACGCTTGCCGCGCATACATGGTCATTCTACTCTTTTTAAGTATTTTGTAACCCATACAGTTCCAGTAGTTAGTCCTAGCCACAGAGCTAGGATGTATAAATGAACAATGCCCGGTTCAGAGACATTACCAAAATTGATTGCATGTGTGAGTTTGTAGTGTTGTCTGCATTGCAGATAATGTGTTTTATCGATAAACTATACAGCCGGGATCTATGGCATATCGCATTGTGTAATAAATTTGAATTGATTGCATTTTATATTATAAAATACTAGTTTCCAAATATTGCTTCACTCGCGTGGGTGACGTGGTTAAATGATTCCAATGGCAACATTTTGATGCTGCCACTTGAATTCCCATCTCCATTTAAAAAAAAAACCGGACAAGTGCGAGTCGGACTCGCCCACCGAGGGTTCCGTAGGTACGTAGTATCATTATTAAATTTGATATTTTTCATTATAAATAAGAAATAATGCGTCGAAAAAAATAAATAAAATATATTTTGCAATGTGTACATCAAGCCCTTTCATATGATACCCCATTTGAACTAGTAGTTTCAATTTGAAATTTCGACACCCTATAAAAAATATAGACCCCCTATTTTTTAAGATCTATTTACAAATGTATAGATTTGAGATTTATTCCTGTACTTGTAGTCTATAACGATGTTACTTGCCAAATTTCATAGTTCTAGGTCAACGGGAAGTACCCTATAGGTTTTGATTCCCTTGAGTGTGTCGAAATATGCGTTTTTTGCTGAATAAACGGCCGTAACTTTTTTCTATGTAAACTTAGCAGTTTGATTTTTTTTTAACTTCATGGGACCGTAGACCTGAGTATACAGTTCAAATTTCAGCTTGATACCTCCACGCATTCTCGAAATAGAAATTCTTGACAGACAGACAGACAGACAGACAGACAGACAGACAGACAGACAGACAGACAGACAGACAGACAGACGGACAACAAAGTGATCTTATAAGGGTTCCGTTTTTCCTTTTGAGGTTCGGAACCCTAAAAATATTCTTTCAATTCTCGAGTTTTAGTGATTGTTATGAATTGCCTTCAAATCTAGTTGGGGTTTATTAAAACACTTTTATATGTAACTAACCTTGGTATGTTACTAGATAAATTCATATTTGCACTAAAGATCTTATTCTTTCCAGTAGTTTTTAAAATATTACAAATGATTAAAAAACAATTGCGAGATCTGAGATAACGGCGAATGACTAGATTATTAAATAAGTATTCCTGTATTAAAAAATGTACATTACACATTAAAATCCGGCTCGAAACTAAAAAAAAACTTGTTCTATTTTATGGACTAAATAACTGATGAACATACAAAATTATAGTTATCGAAAACCCAATGAAGAATCTTTAAAATTCTAATATAATTTTCTTTTATCTTTGACAATACCATCTATAAGGAGCGCGTCCAACGATTTGTCGTCACCCGCGTGGCTTCTAATACCTTCCTCCTCCATCTGCCATCCACTTCAGCTGAAATGAAAGTAGAATTAATAAATATTTAGACATTATATCTACAAAAAAACGATAGATTTATGTACAAAAATGAAACCAACAATATATCATACAAAACAAACATCAAAATTAGGCAAAAATGCCTAATTTTGGGAACGATGTGAAAATTTTAAAACCGGACAAGTGCGAGTCGGACTCGCCCACCGAGGGTTCCGTACGTAGGATCATTATAAATAATTCAGGAATCTAACCACCTATACGGTACGGAACCCTAAAAAAATGGCGTTCAAATATTCCGTCGTCACATCATCAAATAGTACTGTGGCGACAAGGCATGTCGAGTAGCATTTGCACGCTGAATGGCAATGTTTATACGGTGTGCTAAATAGAAACGGTCCTCTTGGTCACGGAAAGTGTTGACCAAACTCTTTGATACTTGTTTAAAAAAGGGCCGCACACTCGCACTCCATGTCAAGCATTCCACTCCAAACGGTTCCAAACGGCTGAAATATAAATTACTAATAGGATTTAAACATTTGCGTCGTTTAAAGGTCTCAAATTGTCATTTTTAGGGTTCCGAACCTCAAAAGGAAAAACGGAACCCTTATAAGATCACTTTGTTGTCCGTCTGTCTGTCTGTCTGTCTGTCTGTCTGTGTGTCTGTCTGTCTGTCTGTCAAACATTTCTATGTCGAGAATGCGTGGAGGTATCAAGCTGAAATTTGAACAGTATACGCAGGTCTACGGTCCCATGAAGTTAAAAAAAAATCAAACTGCTAAGTTTACGTAGAAAAAAGTTACGGCTGTTTATTCAGCAAAAAACGCATATTTCGACACACTCAAAGGAATCAAAACCTATAGGGTACTTCCCGTTGACCTAGAACTATGAAATTTGGCAAGTAACATCGTTATAGACTACAAGTACAGGAATAAATCTCAAAACTATACATTTGTAAATAGATCTAAAAAATAGGGGGTCTATATTTTTTATAGGGTGTCGAAATTTCAAATTGAAACTAATAGTTCAAATGGGGTATCATATGAAAGGGCTTGATGTACACATTGCAAAATATATTTTATTTATTTTTTTGGACGCATTATTTCTTATTTATAATGAAAAATATCAAATTTAATAATGATTCTACGTACCTACGGAACCCTCGGTGGGCGAGTCCGACTCGCACTTGTCCGGTTTTTTTTTTTTTACGATCGTATTAATAAAAACATGCTTCACATTTTCGTGATATATACATACATAGCCTTTGACCACGCACACACTTTTCGTGTAACTGTACTTGTTTTATTATTGTTTTTTATAATGTTTTTCGTCTGCATGTATTTAATTTAACCCTTAAGTATTATGATGCCCTTTTGTTGCATAACTAACATCGTTAGAGGAAAATGTATCATATTTTATAGATAAAATTGTAGCAAGGCTTGAGTACTTGTTGTTTGTTAAATGTCGCCATGTCAGTAATAATTTTTTTTAATTTACATTGTATACTAATTTATTTTTATTTTAGAGTCTATTTAATCTATCTATCTGTCTATCTACTGAAATGACTTATTGCCTGTCTTGTATATAATACCTACCTAACAGATCCGGTACACAAAAGATTTAAGAAATAAATAAAAATGCACGACTGCGGTATAATTTACGAATATGTTAGTTAAGGGTTAAAATGCTCCTCTTAGAAGCCTGTCACAGAAAGTACTTCAGTTAATACTACGGCTTTAGGTTGCAAGTCTACTTGCATGAAATTTCGTCCATCCAGCGTTGTCAAAGAATATTCGTACTTTAGTTGAATTATGTTTCGAATCAAACCCTATGTTACGAATTATGTTCGTCAATCAACTACATATATTTTTTTAATGTTTCTGGTCAAGCTATACCTACAGCGTCATCTTGTTCCAAACTAAGTCAAGCTTGTTGCCTTAGCCATAGATCCCTAGTATCCAGAATGGATAAACATAGTTTTTTTTAAACACACACTTAATGTAGAAAATACCACCAAAACAATCATACATGTTCATTTATGTTGCATTCACAACGTAACTACGAGTACTTACATCAAATCTATATTAATATTATAAATGTGGTAGTGTGTTTGTTAGTTTGTCCTTTTGTCTTGTAGAAAGGAACTGGTGGATTGATATGATTATTTTACCGGAATAGTTTAATGTCTGGAGTGATAGCTTACTTTTCAAGCAGGAAAAAATACCATGGAAAAAAAGTTTTATTGAAATAAAAACAAGACGGACGAAGCCGCGGGTGAAAGCTAGTTGTTTATAACTATACCCGTGTGATTAAGCTCTTATATCCAAACTGGGGGCACATGAAATGTAGAGGATAAAGGGGACGGCCGCCTGAACAAATGTACGGTATAGTATCACATTATTGGCCGCGACCAAACGGTCTGAGACTCTGATTAACATCTAATTTATTGCCGCGTCCTGAGTACAGTTAGACATAATCAAGATTGTCTCTTCCTTATATAGAACTTGCAAACCCATCTCAACTACTTTCTTATTGTAAGAAGGGTGTTCTGTGAAAAAAATGGAACAGCGTTACTAGAGACGTTGACTTCAAAAGAAAATAATGGTACAAATGTCATATCTTTAAAATGTCTAGTGCACATAACCTACTAGCTTTGCGCTTAATTTGGGACTGATGGCGCAGCGTTGGTTGTTGTTGAAATATTTATTTATTTATCTTTGAGAACACTGTTGTGTTCTCAAAGAGGCAATTCGACCAAGGCCAAAAGAGGGGCAATTCTCGTAATTAAAATTTAGTCAAAATTCAGTTCCGATCCAGTCTCGATCTCACAAATGTCAAATTTAGTTAATAAACATAGTCTCATCGTCGAATAACCCTATTAAAAAGTAGCGTTCACGGTACCCAGGCGCGCCGAGTTGAATCGCGTCGAATCGAAACTCATTGCTCGTCAGGCGAATTAATATCGAATCGCACCAGGGAAGCCATGTGCGATTCGATACAATAAGGCCGCTCCTCAGTCGCCGCAAGAAGCCGACAGCGTGTCCGCGAATTATTATTATTGTTTATGTACATATCGTTTAAAATTTGTATATCATCGTCGTAAAAATATGACGACGACATATCACTTTTTAAACGATACAAATATGAAAACATACTTTTTCATCACAAAGTATATAATTTTTTTTTTCATGCAAGTAAATACGACCTACTTCGTTGAAGAGAAGCGATGAATGAAAAATTCGATTCAATTCGTCTCAGATGAATGCACAGGAATAAATGCGATTCGGCTCGATTCGACGAGTTTCTGTTGTAATCGACGCCAGGCTTTATACAGAATACAAATACTGCTACGAGTAACACATTAATTCAAGATCACGTATTTAGTCCTACGATACGGGATCTTGGGATCGGTGACAGTGATATGTACTACAATAGTCGTGACTGGATCTACAATAATTGTTTTTAGGGTTCCGTTTTTTTTATATACTACGTCAGGTGGCAGACAAGCATACGGTCCGCCTGATGTGAAGCGGTTACCGTAGCCATATTAACGCTCGCAACATAAAATATCGCTCGTGCGCTTCCACCCCCGCTGCCAACGCAGCATCTCCTTCCTTTCTGGTGACCTCACTCACTCGCAGGAACGCAACAACCCTCAAGGGAATTGTTATTTGGCTGTGGTATTCTGTGAGGTGGAGATACATTCCCTAGTCAGGTAGCTTACAATTACGCTCCCTGCCTCTCTTTTCGCCAGTGCTTCGTTTGTCAGTCAGCAGGGTGCACCGCGTGCAGGTGAAGTTGGCTTTGGTTCAAAGATATTGATGAACCACTAACACCCCAAATCATCTACAATAGTTGTGTATATTACATGCACATATGATGATTAAAACTATCATTATTCTACAAAAAAAAAGAAACATTCTGCTTTATTTATAACATGGGTTCCTGGGAATCACTATGAGGTAGTTTTAAAGAAATAAATATCATTCCTTATTCTTAGTTTTCAATATGTGCAATATTACAAATGCTCTTAAAAATATATACGCACGCATACTTAAAAGAGTTGAGCATACTTAAGATAAGTACAGTAATTCTTAGAAACAAAAATAAGTTGCACGTTCTGATATGTCGGCTTACTAGGAATTTAAGTGTCTGAAACGATCCTTTATTTTCCAGAAAACGTTTAAGAAACACATTAAAAATTATCTTGGCAAGAAGGCTTGTTTCAGAGTTGATGAATGCTTAACCGATAAAAATTTTGTTTTGACAGATTTGGGTATAATTCAGCATATTAGCACAGATTTAACAAATAATATCTAAATGTAACTTACATGCTGTGTTGTAATGTTGATACTGATGATTGTTGGCACTTGCTGGGACGTTTTTAATATTTTTAACCGACTACAAAAAAGGAGGAGGTTCTCAGTTCGGGTCTACATATTTTTTTAAAATGTTTGTTTCTTAATTACTCCGTGATTAAAAACAGATTTGACAAAAACTTTTTTTATATGAAAGAGATAATTCCATATTTGTCCCATATTTTTTTCATCATAATAATTATCGGAATCAGCCTGTATCTACCCACTGTTAGGTTTGTTATTTCATTACTCCGTCATTTATAAACCGATTTGAAAAAATAAATATTTGAAAGAGTATACCTACTTCCAATTTGGTCCCATATTTTTTCTATCATCATCAGCCTGTACCTACATACATAAATGAAGAGTAATGTTTGGAGTCAGTTTTTTTTTAATTAAAATTATTATATAATAAAATGCTATGTTGTATCTTTATATCTAATTGATGATCGGACTTAGATGCAAAGATTACACACAATACTGTTGTTGTTAACGTTCTGTCACTACCTCTGCTAACATCAACGAAGCATCTCTTTCCGTCGGATGACCTCACTCACTCACAGGAATACAACAATCCTCAAGGCATTGTTATTTGGCTGCCGTATTCTGTAAAGTGGAGGTACTTTCGCAGCCGTGCTCGACAATACTTGACCAGTTATTACGGAGCCTCGTATCCTTAACGGCTGGCTGCACCACATGCAGGTGACGGTTGCTTTGGCTAGTAGTTATTGTTGAGTCAAATACAAATTATTTTTTCATGTATTCTCAGTTTTTTTTAATACGTTCTAGATCGTAACAATTATATTATGTTAATTGCTGCCACGGAACCCTTCATGGGCGAGTCCGACTCGCACTTGGCCGCTTTTTTTAAATATTAATCACTCTGCACACCGAGGCCAACAAGGCCAATGTTCAGCACATTCGTATCGGTACCCACTACACACAGATTAGTCTAGGGTACCACTGGTTAAATAAAAAATAAAGATCATCATCATCATCATCATCTCAGCCATTGAAAGTCCACTGCTGGACATAGGCCTCCCCTCTAGATCTCCAATAAGACCGGTTGGAAGCGGCTTGCATCCAGCGCGATCCTACGGTCTTAATGAGGTCGTCTGTCCACCTTGTGGGTGGACGTCCTACGCTGCCACAGTATTACTATTTTACGCTGCGCTTGCCGGTACGTGGTCTCCACTCGAGAACCTTTCGACCCCATCGGACATCGGTCAAAAATAAAGATAACTCTAATAAACAACATAAATTTAAAATGTTCACATATATAACAGGCAAATGTGTTGTAGGTATGTATTTGTTGTTTTCTTGTCAATAAATTGTTTAAATTGTGTAAAAAAAAATTCATTCCCGGGGTTCATTGCTGTCGCGGGGGTAAGACTACGGCTACCTTGGAACTCACAAAGAATTTAATCAGAAGATATTAGTTAGGAGTATGAAGCTTTTGGAATTTGACTTCCCCTCTTAGCAATGTGAGAGACAGCCATATGGCATATAAGGCATTAAAAGCCTATAGACATAGCTAGTCAAGTGAAGCTCAACTGCCGTGCACCACGGATTTTAAGTATCTTTGAGTTGTTACCTAACACATCGATTCCAATAGTAAGAATTGTAAAATCTTCTTTAATAGGTACACTATTTATGTAATACTATACCTATCAATGGTATAGTATTACATAATAATGGTAGTGGATATCGTACAAGGCGACTAAGGGAAATACATTAGCAAACATCGATAAGGCCTCCCCAACCCCTCTGGCCAGCGTATGGAGAGTAGGCCAAATCCTCCTTCCGTCTAGGACGGACGAGACAGAGTCGTGCTCCTGTAGTGGAGACTAAAATAACCTGATGATGATGATACCTATCAAAGCGTGGTTGTATGAAGATTTGTCTCTGTTTCGTTTCTCTACTCATGTGGTTTGAATTAGAGAATCTTAATGTCAGACCAATCAACAATGAAAGAATTTTTGATCAGTAAGAGTGAGCAGAAATATTTCAGTATTTGTGTTATAACAAGTTAAAGTAGTCAATAAACTAAAAAATAGTTTTCATCAACTAGACTATTTGAGTTTTGTTTGTTATCCTAATTACTTTTAAACTTCAAAGTTACATACTTGAAATTTACAATTCGACGGAGTTAATAGAAAAGTAATCAAAACAGATACTTTGGTGACGCTATTTTATTTCATAGTAATTATTTCATACACTCGCATAGACAAGATAAATCTAACGACGTATCATTTATTAAAATTGATTCAGCCATTTAGTAGTTACGAGAGATGAACGCGACGGTTCTATATACATGCATAAATACATATACAAACAGGTCGACACAATATGTTCCTTTGCGACAGTCAAGTACAAAAGAAACCTAAATCATTTCGTTTATGCATAAAAATAATTTTAAATATCTTCAGAGTATAACTTATTTGACACAAATAAGCCGACTTTAAAAATACGGTGAGTAGCTCCTATAATTCAGTCACTAGCTCTGGTATCTTATAATGTAGGGCCGTCGTCATCGTCGTCAACCATTATTCCCTCTACTGGGACACGGGTCTCCCTTCAACCGAAGTAGTTTAGATTACCCTCTCCACCACCCTGCACAAC
Source organism: Hypsopygia costalis (assembly GCA_937001555.2). Lineage (NCBI taxonomy): Eukaryota > Metazoa > Arthropoda > Insecta > Lepidoptera > Pyralidae > Hypsopygia > Hypsopygia costalis. The sequence continues at coordinate 21,022,927 of OW443326.2, forward strand.
TGCAGGTTGGCGGAGGCCAGTGTTTTCAAGCTGCCCAAAGGCCTTGTTTTAACCACTGTCAACTAATAACAAAAGCCGGGACCGACGGCTTAACGTGCCCTCCGAAGCACGGCGGAGCTGGGGATAAATAAATCCATTCATGAACATCTAAGATCGAAGTTGCTTAACTTACGTACCTATTCAATTAGACTGACACGCGCGATTATTTATTTATTACGATAATCTAGGGTAATAATATATATACTAAAACCTGGTATTGCAGACGTCCATAGTCTGCGGTAACTGCATTCCATCAGGCAGGCCGTATGCTTGTTTCCACCTTTGTAGTTTAAAAAATTCTTCGCAAATAAATGTTCAGACAAACAGCGAAAATTCCATCCAAATCAGATAAGTAATCCTTGAGCAAATCGCGAATATATGTACTACATTATATACGGGTAACAGCGAACCTACCTTCATGAAGTCGGTTAATAAAATTTAAAGTACCTACCTGTGAATTCTAAAGAATTATTATTTGAAACTGGCGACCCAGAAGTGAGAGCAATAATAATTCTTTGCTAGAAACATGGCAATAATGGTAGAGGTCAACAACATCTGGTGCCTTCTGATTTATGACATCAGGGGAAAAAACGCTCTCGAGCAGTCGGCGGTTCGTTTCTTGCCTTTCTACAAATGACGAAAAACGATTTTAGCACATTTCAGCTGAACTTAGTGACCGAGCGTAGCTGTTCATAATACCTGTGTATAATTTCTTTGTGGCGTATAAACTTTAGATTAGATATTAAGTTTTTATTAAAATGTATAAATAATTATATATAATATTATGGTATAGAGACGTGATATAACTTTTATTTCTTTTTATAGCTACTATACTGTGTATATTTTTAGTTAATTATTTATTTATTGTATATAATAAGCTTAGACAGGTTTTTTTAATGTACTACAAAAGTTATATTCCTTTATCAATTCTAAAATTCTTGTACCTACAGACAAAATTTGTACATTTGGGAGGAAACGTATTACTTACGCCAATATTGTATTGTGTAATACTTTTTTTTATATCACTAAGTTAGAAGACAATTACTATACGGCCCGTCTGATGTGAAGCGGTCACCGTAGTCTGTGGACGCTAGCATCACTAAGGGCATCACTCGTGCGTTACAGAACGTGTAAAAACCTCTTTACACATTTTTGAAGAACCCCATTCTGTAGGCTCCTGGGACAACCCTGACAGGCAATTTATTCCACAACTTGATAGTTCGAGGGAAAAAACCTCTCTGAAATCGAACACTACGCAACTTTGAGTATTTCGGTTCTAATGTGTGAATGATGCCTGCCGATGGTGTTTGAGTGTGTGTTTTAAGACGATCTCGGTGGTCGAATGGTTAGCAATGGCCACTTTAACTCCGAGGTTGCGGATTCGATCCAAATATTTGTGCATGCATGAACATGTCTGCTTGTCTTCGTCTTGGGTGTTTTCTATGTTTTATATATATGTATTTACAAAAAAATATATTTAAGTATAATAGCAGTTATCTAGTGGACATATATTATGGACACTAGATAACTGCTTGTATTCAAGCTTTGCTTAGTTTGGGACAAGTGGCTCGTCTGTAATTTGTCCTGGTATATTTATTTATTTATATTTCTTTACTATATATACACTGCGACAAACGGAAAATATTCTCTAAAAAAAGTTCATTCGTTGCAAATTGAATTTCAAAATATTAAAATATTTGTCTCCTGGCTTGATACATATTTTACTTGCACAAAATATGGTAAAGTAATGACAATGATTTGGTGATCATACATGTTTTCCCAGGTCAGTGGCATGCAAATATATTGTTGCTTGTTACACTGTGATATTGTGGAAGCTAAAAGATACACAATCTTAACCTTATGCATGCCACCAGTTTTAGTGCTGTACTACGTTATTACTATTACTTATACTGTGGCTGTACATTGAGCCGTACCAACGACATGTCCACCATGGGACCATGGCACGCGAAGGTTAATATAATATAATAATAAAACCTGTCACAATATAATAAGAAAATTCTAAATCTCATTACATTTACATACTTTAATTATTCTGAGTCACTACAGTTACTAATAAAAACCGGACAAGTGCGAGTCGGACTCGCCCACCGAGGGTTCCGTAGGTACGTAGTATCATTATTAAATTTGATATTTTTCATTATAAATAAGAAATAATGCGTCGAAAAAAATTAATAAAATATATTTTGCAATGTGTACATCAAGCCCTTTCATATGATACCATTTGAACTAGTAGTTTCAATTTGAAATTTCGATACCGTATAAAAAATATAGACCCCCTATTTTTTAAGATCTATTTACAAATGTATAGTTTTGAGATTTATTCCTGTACTTGTAGTCTATAACGATGTTACTTGCCAAATTTCATAGTTCTAGGTCAACGGGAAGTACCCTATAGGTTTTGATTCCCATGAATGTGTCTAAATATGCGTTTTTTGCTGAATAAACGGCCGTAACTTTTTTATACGTAAACTTAGCAGTTTGATTTTTTTTTTACTTCATGGGACCGTAGACCTGAGTATACAGTTCAAATTTCAGCTTGATACCTCCATGCATTCTCGACATAGAAATTCTTGACAGACAGACAGACAGACAGACAGACAGACAGACAGACGGACAACAAAGTGATCTTATAAGGGTTCCGTTTTTCCTTTTGAGATTCGGAACCCTAAAAAATGTTAAAATTAAATTGATGTTTTGTAATTCAAACAGTATTAATGTTTTGTAAATCAGTGCATATTATTATTAATTCCAAAATACAAATGTTACTTCCAAGTCTCTCTGCATAAAGAAAAATCCTAATCCAGTAACCAGTTATTATTATTTTTTTCATTTTTTTTTTGTATATTGGTTCAAAGTAGGAATCATGTCAAACACTATTAGGGTTTACCTTTGCGACATTTATAAAATTCTAATTATATTTTATATTATAGAATGAAAAAAAAACGACTGTGCTTTAGATCACAAGACTGAAGTAAAACTTTAGTAACTCTAGTACCGTCTAAACTCTAACAAAGAGAGAAAGAAAATATGCGTGCGAACATACCTACACACTTTTTTTTTAGGGTTCCGTAGCAATATGGCAAAAAACGGAACCCTTATGGATTCGTAATGTCTGTCTGTCTGTCCGTCCGTATGTCACAGCCACTTTTCGAAAGTATAAGAGCTATACTGTTGAAACTTGGTACCTAAGTAGATGTATTCTGTGAATCGCATTAAGATTATCACACAAAAATAGAAAAACAAACCAATAAATTTTGGGGTTCCCCATAGGTACTTAGAACTGAAACTTAAAATTTTTTTCATCACACCCATATCTATCGATAGGTCTTCAAAAATGATATTGAGGTTTCTAACATAATTTTTATCTAAACTGAATAGTTTGCTCGAGAGACACTACAAAAGTCGTAAAATGTGTGTCCCTACCCCTGTAACCTCTAAAATAAGAGAATGATAAAACTAAAAAAAAATATATGACGTACATTACCATGCAAAGTTCCACCGAAAATTGGTTTGAACGAGAGTAAGTAGTTTTTTTTTAATACGTCATAAATCGTAACTTTTATATTATTATGTTACTTGCTGCTACGGAACCCTTAATGGGCGAGTCCGACTCGCACTTGGCCGCTTTTTTTATTTTATACTACGTTGGGTGGCAGACAAGCATACGGCCCGCCTGGTGTAAAGCGGCAACCGTAGCCATATTAACGCTCGCAACATAAAATATTGCTCGCGCGCCGCCACCCCCTCACAGCAAGCGCAGCATCGCCTTCCTTTCTGGTGACCTCACTTACTCGCAGGAGGAAAAAGAAAAGAAATCCACACATTATAATTTTTCAGGAGACGTCATTCTCGGATTCTCGGTCGTATTAGAAACAATATATATGCTCAGAGAACCATATTTATCGTCTCTGTAGTAATGCCCTTCTAATACCCATCTAGTCAACGCCTTAAAACTGCCATCGCTAGTTTTAATGATCTGTGTAGAAGTCAAAGTTGTAAAACTTATTGGACAGGGGGAGTGCATTAATTACATGGACCAACTTTAGAATGATCCTTTGTTGGTTTAAGAGGTCACCTTTTCGCCGAAGATTAGGAGAGGCTTTTAGTTAAGTCAAATCTCTTTATAGTCTGGCCGTTGGTATATTAAAAACTTTTATTTAGTTTCACACCGCCGTGTCTTTAATCAAAATTTGCAAGTCAACCTTCAAGCGGTCACGCAGCGTCAAATCGACCGCACTTCACTCAATTTTGTTCATAATTTCAATAATTTTTCTCACAATTATTTCTCGTATAATGTAGCCTCTTTTAAGTTCACTGCAAACAAAAACTTTTTGCCTAAATCGCTTTTATTTCGGTAAAGGCGTGGGCGTCGTAAAGACTAAACGCGACCGACGTCGAAACGGGTACCCGCGACTTGATTAGCTTAAGTATTTTTTATATATACAGTTATTCTTATGTAATTACGCATAAAAATAATAAGATATAGAGAATAAACCAGTACTAATAGTGTTGTAAATTTTGAAGTTCCCAAACACTTTACTAATGTATGCCGTTAAATTACAAGAGATAACATTTTTTTAAACATTTATGTTGTCAAATTGCAACCAAAATTTACAGGAAACGTGATTTTTTTTAATTACCATTTTAATTGTAACTCATTAAGGGTTTTAAAATATATTAAAATATATTATTATCTAAATCAATTCTTCATAATTAATTCTATTCACATAATATGTGTAAATTGATAGGTAAAAAGTAGGAGGGATAACCTTTAACCCCCAGAAAAATGCAGCTGGAAAAAATATACAGCTGCTAGATTTGTTCGAATTTAATCTTAAATTGTAATATAGTTTTGTGCATAGGTACTTTAGAAATTTGAATTTCTAAAGTATGCACAGAATGTTTTATAGAAATAGCTGTATATAGATAAAAAAAAGTAAAAACAGAATAAGCTGGTTTAATTTTCAACCAGCTTCCGTCCACAGCTTCGCCTGCCTTCACCATATTATGGTAACAAAAAGAATCACAAAATTGCGATTCATAATTTACACATTAGTTAGCAATGATAATGGATATTACATGAAAGCCGAACTACAGTAGGTAACTCGTTAGTAGTACTAGTTGTTTAGTACTTTTTTTTATTAACAACTAATAAAAAGTTTTGTTTGAGATTTGTTTGCTCATACGAAGCCAATAAATTAAAAATGAACTAAATATAAAGTCCGTGTTGAACAAACCGTAATATCAAAATTGTAGAAGTTTACAGTAAAAATCGGAACATAAAACATTTTGTCGCATCGATGGAACGATGTAGTTTCAGTTATTGTTCCGATTCGGGCAATCGTGGCATGCAAAACCTTGTTACGGTACGTTAATTATTTTTCGAATTTGGATGCCATATTCTGATAACAATAAAAGACCAACACACGCAATAGTTTTAAACAAGCAAAATTGCGTTTTTAAATGCCCGATGCAAAAACAACGGGGTGTTATAAGTTTGACTTTCTGTGTGTGTGAGTATCTGTCTATGGCATCGTAGCTCCCGAAGAGATGAAACGGTTTTGATTATTTTTTTTTATTTGAAAGATGAATTAGTCGAAAATATTTTTAACTTTGTTTGATGAAATTCGGTCTAAGATGGCCGCCGCCACAAAATGACGGATTAAATATTTCTTCACAACCCTTTCAATATAGATATGAAATGAAAGGGCTTGACTAGTAGAATACTAAACACTATGATAAATTTCAAATTTAAGATGGCCGCCACTACAAAATGACGAATTAAATACATTTTTCACAACGCCCTCAATATGGGTATCAAATAAAAGGGCTTGACTAGACTAGAAGGTCGGTTTTTTTTTTAATTTTTAATTTAATTGGCTTGTGTTGTATGATTTCTAAATAACCAGAATTTGCAATTTTTACATGGTTGCTTTGGCCATAAAATTTTAAACATTTCCGTGGCAATTCAATATTTACTTTTATAAAGTTTATTTTATTTGAATTAAAATTAATCCTGGTTATTTTAATAATATACTCGTACCTATACCTCGTTATATTAATCTGGTTCTAGAAAGGTTTTCTCCGATGTACTACCAAGCTGTGGAATGAAATGCTTGTAGATATTTTCCCATGAGACTACAGCATGGGGTTCTCCAAAAGAGTGTGAAGAGGTTTTTTTTTCTACGTCGGGTGGCAGACAAGCATACGGCCCGCCTGATGTGAAGCTGTTACCGTAGCCATATTAACGCTCGCAACATAAAATATCGCTCTCGCGCCGCCACCCCCGCTGCCAACGCAGCATCTCCTTCCTTTCTGGTGACCTCACTCACTCGCAAGAACACAATAACCCTCAAGGGAATTGTTATTTGGCAGCGGTATTCTGTGAGGTGGAGGTACATTCTAGCTCTACTTAATACTAGTCGAGCAAAAACAACTGCATTGAAGACAAAATTCATCCATATTATTACAGATGGCTGCCTGAGCGGCAACGATAATTACGCTTCGGCTCATTTTGGCTGAAATCCAATGAACTATTCAATCGACGATTTCGTGTCATTGATAATATTTGTATAGCTAGCTATTATTAAACTTAAAACTCACATTATAATGTATATAAACATGCATTTCCAATTTCTCCGAGAGTTGCTGATGATATCCTTTCATCAGCGTTATACAAATACACATAGATGTTATTAAAAATTACAAGTTTACTTGGTTTGAGTTATCTTCTGTTACACTAAAAAAATGCCTTGTGTGTCACTCTTACTGTGAGTGCTTCACACCCAAGCTAAAGGCTGCCCCTGATACCATCTGTAGGAACTCTTAAAAAGTTACGGAAACCACTAGCATACCTTGACCACTCCATATAAATGCCGTCGTTATCTACTACATAATCTATTGAGAGCGAGTGTGCGAGCCATACAAACTGTTCCAAATTCACCTCAGAGGTAAGGTCAATTCGAGAGAGCGTCTAAAGAGTGGCCGTATTACATGAAGTTGTACTATTACTTATGGCACTAACAGAAATAATGAGAGGTCAAAGCCAACAGTTATAAAACAAGATTTTACCTTATAACTTTAGCTTGATTTGGTAAATGAAAAATTAAACAAAAAAAAGTTTTTTTAATACTACGTCGGGTGGAAAAAAGGTTACGGCTCACCTAATATGAAGCGGTTACCGTAGCATTATTAATGCTCGCAACTTTAGATATCGCTCGCACCCCGCTTCCCCATGAAGTGGAGGTACTTCCCCAGCAGGGCAACTTACAAATATGCTGTACCCTACCTCCCTTTTGCCAGAGCCTCTTTCGCTAGTCGGCAAGGTGCACCACGTATACAACAGAAAATAATAATCAGTAAATACAGTAGGTATGTTGGCGGTCCCCACAATAGGTCAGGCATGTCTCTTGGAGGCCTTATAACCAAGTTAAAAGTTTACGCTTGTATTTAAATGTTCAATATATTACCGACGACTGAAATAACTTTTGTACTTTTAACAACATTTTTAATAATACTTTTAATACAGTTGTCAATGAAGTTTATAACAAGTCACAGAAAGTTTATAAAAGTTCGTAAATGACAGCGTAATTTATACGTAGCATTTGACGAGCTCGGTGGCGTAGCGGTCAATGACGCGGCTTCGACACCAACGCTCGTGGGTTCGATTCCCACATAGGACAAACATTTGTGTGCATAAACATGTCTGTTTGTCTTAGTCTGGGTGTTTTCTATGTATCATAAGTATGTATTTACAAAAAAAATGTATTTACGTATGTTTATCAGTTGTCTAGTACCCATAACACAAGCTTCGCTTACTTTGGGGCTAGGTGGCGCTGTGTAATTTGTCTGACAATATTTATTATTTATTTATTATTACATGCAAACTCACTTACAAACCTAGTTGAGAATCTAATCTGGGAGACACAAAAACAGTTTACGTACTTATATGATTAAAGAGCTCTGCTCAAGCAGCTCGGTTTGCTTCCTATTAGGCTTCGGAGAGACTTTTACATACTCACACTACTATTTAATATACTGTTTAATCCCGATGGATCCGAAATCGTTCCCTTAGACATATAGGGGCCGATGCCCCTATATGTCTAAGGGAACGATTTCGGTTTCGAGAAGTCGATTGTCGTTTGCGTTGTTCGGGGACACGGATTTTGGACATACCCACTCAAAACACCAATGCGTATACAAATTCATTTACAGTAAGGTCGACAAAAATGTGGAACGCATTGCCTGTTGACATTCGGATGGCTCCAACGTTATTTTCCTTCAAATCAGGACTAAAAAGATTCTTTACTGATGAGACTTGAAATTACCTAATAATTTCATTCCCTGTGTACTGTACTGTTTCATAATTCAGTTGTTTGTGTATTTTATGTATTTATTTGTGTAATTTAAATAATTAGTTGTTTTGTAAATTTCCTTCTTTAATTTATTACTTGATTTTGTTCTTTGTTCTACTTGCCAATTGCTGTAATGTCCACTCCACGCAGTTACTCTAAGGTTGACTGGAAGAGATCCCCAAGTGGGATAAGTCCACCTTTGTACCACGTTATTTTCATGTACTTATTCAATATGTAATTTGAACAATAAAGATAATACAAACAGACAAACAAACAAGAAATATACAAAAGCCAGTTATGCATAATTAAAAAAGTTGGCGCACATTCTATATTTATTTGCTCGTTTGCTAAGATTTTATAAGTAGTTTCTCTTAAGGGTTTCCATATTTTAACACAAGTTTGTATGGAGAAAACGACGCGAGTCGCATGCGCGAATTGTAACAAATATCTCATATTAAAAAAATTAAGATACTGCCTAGACAAACATTTATTCCGTGACATTCGTTATTAAAAAGTACAGTAATGAACAAATCACGGGGTTACAAGCGGATTATTTGAGTCAATTTAACCTCAACTTTATTTTTTTAAAATTTTATGAAATATTCAAAAAAACTACTAAAATAAATCCCAAACTTTTATCCTGTAGATTAATAAAAAAAATAAAACACAATGATTTGAGCTGTATTTTTTTTCATCATTTCATTTTAATCACATAATACAAACAATATTAAGTTATGATAAAACTGCTGGTTACGGCCTTTGATATTGACGTAGGTAAGGAGTTACACTCAACATATACATGAAATTATGTAATAAACTAAAAATCACAGTAATAACAACCGTAATTAAAACCGTATATCGCATCACTCACGCGTAGCCGACCCTGTAAAAATCCCTTTACGCCTTATTTGAAGAACCCCTTACTATGTACATACATAATTATGTAGTCCCTTAGAGAACCCTGGATTTCATTCCACAACTTCAGAGCTCGACGTAGAAAACTCCTCTGAACCGCACATTTTGGTTCTAATATGTGAGGATGAATTTCCTGCCTATGAAAAGGCCGCAGACAACATATCAAATAACATGTTTAAAACAAAACAACTCATCAGACTAGATTGTTGGTTTGCTTTACACTTTGTTTGAAATGTTCGTAAACGCATGCTATATTTAACATGACAACAGTAAAATATTAAATATTTATATAGAATGTTTCCCCACACATGTTTGTTCAAGAAAAACATGCGCTGAAAAAGGCTAACGTAAAGTTGGTATATTAAATATAAGACATACATGAAGCTGTGCGCTGTCCAGACAAAATCAACACTATCTGTTTTATTTATTCTACTCAAACACGTGTCAGTTATGTTTGTAACGATCCTCAGAGGTATAAAAAGTTTGAAATATGTTTACTACCTTTTTTTTAATGTGGTTGGCCAAAATGTCTCCAACTTGTCTGATGGAAAGCACAGGTGAAGACTAAATGTGAGAACAGCCATCACTGAACATCCTCACAAAATTTCACATTTATATCATTAAAATTTATAGGATATAAAAATCTTAGTAAAATTTTTATATGGTTACCATGTGAGAAAAGAAAACAGACAAAAATTATCTTCTTAAATTTGAAAAATTACCACGTCGGTGGTTTTTACTTTCACACTTTTTAATTTCCTGTTGATTTGCTAATTTATCTACAGCCAAGAGCCAAGTTAATATATGTTTGCAAATTTTGTGAATTGGAAAATAGAACGATTATTAAGACATTGTTTTTCTATAGAACTTTTCAAATATTAAAAAAGCTTTAAAACTTATTACATTTGAAAACTTATCGAAGTTTGAAGCACATTGTGGGAAATACCTATAACCAGCAATAGACAGATAGATAATGATGATGATGATGATAATGGAGAACAACAACAATGGAGGAAACCTTCTTGACCAAAGTTTCTAAAAGCAGTTTCTGTCGCGTAAGTTGATTTATCATTAATTCCATACAATTATCATAATTATTTCTAATTTGTTTTAAACCAATAGATTATTTTTAAGAAAAAGTAATTTTGAGTAGCGGTCGGTCTTCAAACGTACCAGCTGTGTCATTCTTGAAATTTGATTTCAATTAAGGAAACAAAAGCCAAAAGTTTTATTAAAACGGAACATCGCTGTCGGTTCTTTCGTACGTCGTTTAATATTTAATACATTCCTAAGACTAGGGATAAATTTGATTTTCCATTTTCGTTGCGAATATTGTTAATGGTTTTATAAATTTCTTAACATCTATTAATCGTGGCAAAAACAAGATTATAACAATCGATAAAGCTTTGGTTATTTAATCATGCTCTTTCAGATTTAATTTTATTAGTATTATGGATATAACTCAATTATACATAATATACCGGGTGGAAAAAGACGAACGACAGTCCCAACATAAGAGTTTAATACTCGTATGTTGTTTCGTCATCAATCGTCGACAACCCTTACTCATCTCACTGCATACGGGTCTCCCCTCAATTGAAGGGGTTTAGACCCTACTCCACCACGCTGCTCAACTGCGGGTTGGCAGAAACCAGTGTTTTCATGTTGCCTAAAGGCCACTGACGTGGATTAACGACTGTCATTTAAAGACAACAGCCGAGACCGACAGCTTAATGTGCCCTCCAAAGCACGGGGGAGCTTGATATAATATCAACCCAACCATGGACAGGTTACGGTCGACGTTGCTTAACTTGCGTGTTCGATTATACTGACACGCGTAACGACGCCATCGATCGATCGATCATCTTTTCGTATGTTGTAACTATTCTTCTTTAAAATAAATCATTTTCTCACTTCTGACAATCATAAGGCGAGTAACAACAGTACGAGGCAGGATTGGTCTGTTATTTGAGACACGGTCATGTGCTCTTAAAATTATTTTAGGATTCTCTGGATGCCGTGGAGCACATCTGTTTCTTTATTATTTCGTTATTATTTCGTTGCCGTTATAGCTGCATTCACCATACCAACTTCAATAAATCCAGACAAGCACGAGCGTTTAGCGGCATTTTAATAATCACCTATCGACATCAACACAACTTCACCAGGATCAGATTAATCATCATCAGGTCATTTTAGTCTCCACTACAGGAGCACGACCCTCTCTCGTCCGTCCCAGACAGAAGTAGGATTTGGCCTACGCTCCCCACGCTGGCCAGACGGGTTGAGGAGGCCTGATCTATGTTTTATAACGTATTTCCCTCAAGTCGCCTTGTACGACATCCACGGGAAGAGACGGAGTGATTCTATTCTACTCTGCCGGAAACCACACGGCCAATCATTCATCAAGATCAGATTAATAATCATGCATAATGATTGGCAGCAGAGTATGTGTAAGTGCATACTTTCACATATTCTGCTGGACTGCTGCCAATCACACGTAATTCGAAATACACGAAAAACACTAATTAAAACTCCCGCGGATTCGGAAAATATGACGGACGCAGTGTCGGCATTGCCTCGCGATTAAAATCATCACTCCATGTTTACACACCGTGATACACATATCTCCCCGACACTGAATTAGTAAAAACGAATAGCCACTTAAGTTTATTTATGAGGATAAAAAAAAGAACAAGCCGTTTCGTTGAAATCTGTTCTCAAGTAGGCAGAAACGTGAAGTTGTATCAATAAAAATATCAAACATAATTTTAACAAAAACAACAACCCTCTCCAAACATTACTCTACATTTCTATATGTAGATACAGGCGGATGATGATGATGAAAAAAATGGGACCAATCTGGAAGTATACTCTTTCAAATAAAAAAAAGTTTTTTTTTAAATTGGTTTATAAATGGCTGAGTAATGAAATATCAAACCCAACAGTGGGTAGATACAGGCTGATGTGGTGATGATGATGATGATGAAAAAAATATGGGACCAATCTGGAAGTATACTCTTTCAAATAAAATATTTTTTTTTCAAATCGGTTTATAAATCACGGAGTAATAAAGTAACAAACATTAAAAAAAAATACAGTACAATTCTCCTCTTTTTTTGGAGTCCGTTAAAAAGGCACATTTACAGTGATACTGGTAATTGTGGTAATTCTGATACAGATCGCATAAGGTTCAAAAATAATTATCTCAAACGTCAAAATGCAATTAATAACTATGCAGATAATGCTTTCCGGAGAGCGCCGCAGATAAATAATATTCATCGTTTACGACGCGTTTTAGGTTCCTTTTGTCGACAACCCTTATTCATCCCACTGCTGGGATACGGGTCTCCCCTCAATCGAAGGGGTTTACAGCAGACTCCACCACGCTGCTCAACTGCGGGTTGGTTAAGGCCAGTGTTTTCAAACCGCCTAAAGAACACTGATTTAGCTTAACAACTATCATCTAATGACAACAGCTGGAACTGACAGCTCAACGTGCCCTCCGAAGCACGGAGGAACTTGAGATAAATAAACCTATCTATGGACAGGCTACGACCGACGTTGCTTAACTTGCGTTTCGATTAGACTGACACGCATAACGACCATCGAGCTCTTCAGCTCCAAAGCTCAGCTCCTTCAATTGCGAATTCGTCGTAAATCTACTTGTTTCATTTATTTTCTTTAAATATGTATATATACATAATTTATTATTCAGTTAGTTATTAACAAAATTAATAGAAACTACGTGTAATCAAAGCATATTTTACATAGTAATATATTTTGATATATTTCTAACTGTAACAATTTATGTCTAAGTCTTGTGATCTGATATTTTTTTATAAAAGAAGAAAAACTTAAAGCGACGAAAGCGCCAACCGCTGCTCGTATCAATTTTGCTGTGACATACCATCCTTTTTTATTTGAGGAGGGACATTTAATCGCCGTGTTCACTCTACAAAAAATATCATTGGTCGTGCGAACTTCGAGGATAACTCAGACACATCAGAACAGAAAATTCCGATAGGAATTTTATTCTTCCTCATAAAAATCGTTCCGTGATACTTTTGGATATTTAATATATTTAACAAAGGAATATTTGTTGATATTTGGTTTAGTCATTCATCTCAGTATATAATTATCGATTCTTCTTTTTCAATAGATTCAATAGTTCTTCTTTGTCAATAGTTCATCAAGATTCACGTCACTTGCACAAACCATTTATCACTTTAGATGATATTTGTTTTTAACTTTAAAATACATACTCGCAGGTTCTTATAAAGTCGGATGAAAACTTCGATGAAACATTCGTTGGTTGATCAAAAAATACTTGCAGTACTTCTCTAAAGAAGATGAATTAATTATAAAATGTAAAATATAGATCGTGTGAGTGAGTCCAAATACCGCATACCTGCCCAATCCTGTTAATTTCTAACGGGCTCGTTTCGTTACCCCAACTTGTTCCACCCGGTGACGTACGGCACGACCTACGAGCCCTTCTAAAGATAATGTTTACTCCATTCGTTTGTTTGCAGAACGCTTCTAAACTTAACAACGCGCTAATATTCCTAATATTCTATGTCTAACTGGCTTTTCACTGGTGGACTCTGTTTTTGTACAGCTTGATTACTTGAAACACATGGGATGTTTCAATTGTTTATGCAGTAAAATATTGACATGCATATTTAGGTCCGAATAAAATAATCTAAGCTTTTTCTCTAGAAATCCATTCTGAGGCACGGGTTACTTTTATTTTTTATTACTTTGTACGTAATAATGTATGCTACTTACTCAGCCAGTCCTTTGGATTTTATTGTTAATTGATATTTTATATAACTAGCTATTTTATATAAAAAGCCAAACTCACCACCACGTGAGGCGCACTGGTAATTAACGTAAGCAGTAGGGTATACCAAGACTATTGACCACTTATCAATATAAGTGGATATCCACTTATCGATAAACAATTTTATCGAGCCGGACGACGAAGTACCTCCACCTTACAAAATACTTAAGAATTGTTGTTTCTATGATTGAGCATGATTAGCGGACGCTAGGAGATGCCGAAAGAACGTCACCGCTCATGCGACAGTTCTTGTTTTTAAGGCATCTTGTAAGCTAAGATACGTCATATTCTTATTTAGCACCATAAGTGCTATAAAAACATACGTACTTACTAAATATCTACTAAACACTTTTCAACCATTTTCAGATGAAGGTAAGAACCTCACATTCACAAAGTTTACCTTGATGATTGTCGTTGAATAAATTATTTGCTTTCTTCCATCTGCTCAAATATGTATGTGATAAGGAGTGCGTTCTGATGAAAAGCTTCCATATTGTTAGAATAAATATGCTTCTTTTAGTATTAGTTCCCGTTAGTTTAGTATTGGCATGTTTAATTTCCATTTACAAATAGCCTGCCACTCAATTTTATCAAAATTAAATTTATTTACAAAATATGGATGGAAAATCACTTAATTTATCTTTAATACACACTCATTCTTCGAAAGAAGGCTCGTAAAAAGAGTGACATGGTGGTTAATAAAGAATTTTTAGAAAGGGGATGAAATAGTTGCTTATGTCCGCACGAAAAATGAAATGTCTGTTTTGGTGTCCAAAAACTCATTGCAAAATTGATTTTATTGCTAGCAATATTGAGAGAGATAGATAGATTCCTACTGTCTAAGTTGAAACCGATTCAGATACATTGTTAATTCAGAAACTGAAACTTTAATTTAGGTAGTTTAGGCGATAGAGACCGTGTCCATAGGCTGAACTGAAGATGTAGGTACTCCTGTTTGCTTGATACTGTCTTCTTGGAAACTGACCAAAAATACACGAATCTTTTAATCGAAAATGTCACTAAAGTTGCACTCTTCAATTTCACAAAACTTGCAGCATAATATTTACGACGTCGCGAAGTACGTGAATGCGACTGTAGAAAGATAGGTTTATAACTGGCAATACTGACGTATGCCGTGACTAGGCTTTCAATTGACAGAATGTAAATATGACAGTTGAGAACGATTGAAGAAATTGTCGCGCGTCCGAGGTATATTCGCGCCTAATATTTGCCACTTTCTGAATCATGCCGCCGTTGAAGCAAAAACTCGCAATACCGTGAGTCTTAATTATTTAACCAGAGATTGTTTTATATATACCCAAATATTTTTTTATACTGCTAGTGTGGTAACAATAGGGTGCATACCATGACTATAAAGGTTCAGCACGAACTGAACAGCGTTATTTCATTAGCGGAATTGGATATATTTACGAGGCTTAAATTATGCTAGTATTAAGTTCAAATGTAAGATTTATATATAAGGTAAGTTCATTACAAGTTATCAATGTACAGGTTTGGACACTATCGGTATACAAACATGGTTTTTGATACAGCAAATACGAATATCAGACACCATATTACGTAAGAGCATTTATCAGTATAAGGAATCTGTAACAATTCACAACATTCAGATAGATATATTATTATAGATGCAGTTAATTGTTACATCGGTGTTCGTATTTAGTAACAGTACAGTATTCAGAGATCAGAAATTCTGATTTCTGTATGGTTATACAATATATCACGTGTGGTTCAGGAGTGACTGTTATGGGGAGGAACGAGATCACTTGTGACTGATTAGTCCATATTCAGAAGACGATTACTATTCAAATATTTAAATATTATACTTAGGAGTTATCTTACATATGAATTTAGTATAAGTATATTTACAATGACGTAGAAATCAACTCAGTTAATCGTTCAATACCTTGTCTTCATGTATTTAGCGACATGCATTAATGTGTAGAAATATCAATGATCAGTAAACCATGATATTTTGATTACAGCTACACTTATTCGACGTCATTGATCCAAATTTTTATAGGATACTCCAAATTGTCATTCAAAGTCACAAAATATCGCACTATTAGTTCATAGATTTGAAATCGTTATCACAAGAAGATTAAGGGATGAGATAATTCATGTAACATAAAGCAGGTCTATAAATGAAGATTTGGTGATCTAAAGGAATAATAGTGTGGACGTAACAGTATAGAGGATTTGGAACAAATTGTTTGCGAAAGGTAGACATAAACACCAGTTTGTCGCGTGAATTGCTTAGAATCCCAGTTTATTGACACTACGTAGTGTGATATAGCATTAGTTTATTTTTTCCTTTCAGTTTGTTAGTAATATCTCTTAAGAGGAGTGAATTTTTTATACCACGTTGGGTGGCAGACAAGCATCCGACCCGCCTGTGTGAAGTGGTTACCGTGGCCATACTAATTCTCGCAACATGAAATGTCGCTTGCGCCGCTACTCCTGCTGCCAACGCAGCAATTTCTTCCTTTCTGGTGACCTCACTCACTCGCAAGAACACAACAACCCTCGAGGGCATTGTTATCTGGCTGCGGTATTTTGTGAGGTGGAGGTACTTCCCCAGTCGGGCAGCTTACAAATACGTCGTCTCTTACCTCTCATAATACCTATACCTATGTGAGCTAACTAGTGAACAAAAAATTATAGTTTGTAAATGATTTTTTTCCACACATTTTTTTCCACTAAGACCGTGAAGTTTGTGCATCAGTTATCTATTTTTTTAAAGGTAACACTGAAAAAATACACAAATCTCTTAAGAGGACTATAGAAGATAACTAGCGCCACCACTGAATAAAAATTCATATTTCTTATAATCGTTGAAATCATAGTTCGTAAAATAGAAAAAACCGTAATTATAGACCACTACCTATTTTTCCCACAAAGACCATGTCTTGAAAATCTATACAGTAATGAAAGTATCTAAGAACGTTGGCTTTTATTCATGCTTACCAGAAGGACATCCTCAAAAAATATTTATCTAGAAACCCGGACAACTCCAATAAAAGATACTCGTATTTTAATAACATTAAGAGAACCCCGTTAAAAAGATTTCTATTATACTCATTTCATTAGATTCTGAACTAAGAAAAAAATATTTACTAAAAACTTATCAAAATATATAAAAGAAGAAACTGACTGACTGACTGATATATATATCAACGCACGGCCTAAACCGCTGGGTCTAGAGATTCCAAATTTGGCAAGTCGGTTTCTTATGACTTGTAGGGGTGCACTAAGGAAAGGATTTTTCAAAATTCATTACCTAAGGAGGCGAAATGGGTGTCCAAAATTTGTATGGGGAAACGAGATTAGTTGGACTATTTTATCCTAAACTTTACACGAGTACTTCTATAGATAAATGAGTAAACACGTGTTTCAGGATTTTTCAAAATTCATCCCCTAAAGGAGAATAGATATATATAGAATAGAAATTAGAATTAACTGAAAAAATCAATATTACAAACAATAATCACGAAAATTAATAAATTATTAAAAGTTTTACGTCAGTCTCCATTAAATGATAGTAAAGTTACAATACACGCAGTACTACCAAAAGAAAAAAATAAGTCTTTACACCACCAGGGAAATGTCAGAAACGTTAAGACAGACTTTTTAATAGATTATTCCATTGCAACTAAAGATCACTGAACTGGATCAACAATTAAAGCATGCTGTAGACAAGATACACTGTCTAAACAAACGTATCGAGAGCCTAAAAAAACCGGCCAAGTGCGAGTCGGACTCGCGCACGAAGGGTTCCGTACCATTATCTATAAAAACGGCAAAAAAATCATGTCTGTTGTATGGGAGCCCCCCTTAAATATTTGTTTTATTTTAATTTAATTATTTATTTTTAAAGTGAACATATAACTAAAGGCCATCTAGCCTCTGGTAATGTACTACACAATTCTGTTCGTCTTGCAATAAATTTTATAAGTTCGTCGGCTATTACTCAGTAACTGGTAAAGTCTACTTAGCCGTGATAGTTTTCCTTTTAAATTCACTATATGGACTACTTATAAAATATTTTTCAAAATTTTATTCTACCACTTTGTCAGCATAGTTAATATGTGTCTACATGCCAAACTACAGCTTTCTAGTATCAAACGTCTCTGAGCTAGGCCGCGGACGGACGGACGGACAGACGTACATGGCGAAACTACAAGGGTTCCTTGTTTACTACGGAACCCTAAAAACAGAAAAGAACTACTGCAGACATACGATTGTCGCTCCCGGAATACACAAATATGAATACTTCGACTGACACTGAACTACGAAACCCAAGCAACAAAATATTTATATTCCGGACTCAACGTTTTGTGGGTCTATCATCTGCCTTGATACGAGCAAGAGAGAATACGTCGCATGAAAAATAGGTTATCACGTCTACTGCGAATCAGTACGCACTAACTACCTATATACATCATTTAAAAATTGTGAAAACACTATACTTACTTCACAAAGAACAAAATAGTCATACATATATGTCGGGGAAAATGATTATGATGTAAGATAGAAAATTTCAGTAGACACATAAATCAATTTATTTGTGCTCTCAATAAAGTGAAAAATACAACTAAAGTCAAAACTGCTAGCATTACCTATCGAGCATACGTCGAGTCTATCTTACGCTACGAATTACTCATACGGGGTAAATAGAGTACTTATTGCAAAAAAAAAAAAAAATACATTCGAGCGATATGTGGTATCTCGCTGGATCAATCTGAACCAATATTTAAACGCCTTAATTTACTACCTTCATTATACATTATATGAAGCTTGTAATTTTATTATTAAACATAAAGATATACAAATGACTTTTACAGTATTAATGAATTTCTAGAACATAAGTTTCAAATTAAAAATAATATTTGAATGCTAAAGTAATAATTGGTAAAGACATAAGCGCCTTACTTGAGCACCCTTAGATCATTGTACCCTTCTCACAAGTTATTTTAGTCAAACTCTTGAATAATGAGTTCCAAGTGCAAAAATACAGGCGAATTCAGGAAATCTGTAGAATTTATGAGACAACAATGTCGAAGCACTTTAGATTAATAAAAGTCTAATACGACTCGCCTGATATGAAGCAGTTACCGTCACTATATAAATGCTTGAAACATGAAAAATCGCTTGCATACTACCACCCTGGCTGCCAACACAGCAATTACTTCCTTCCTCGTGACCTCACTCCTCGCAGGAACGCAACAACGCTCAAGGGAGATGTTGTTTGCTGCGTTATTCTGTGGGGTGGAGGTGCTTTCCCAGGCGGATAGATTATAAATTCGCTGTGTTCTCTCTTTAACCGTTAATGATATAACGAAGGAAAAGGAGCAGTTGAAAATTTAAGTGGGAGGAATAACCAAATAAAGTTATTTTTTAGTGCTAAGTCTAACCTTTGCTCAAACAGTATTTTTTTATCTCCTAGCCAGTATTATGTTTAAAATGAGAGTTAAAAAAATAAACGATACCAGCAACCAAAAGTATTATACCTGTAAAAGGTTAATAAGATTGTTTAGCAGTTGGATTAATTTCTCTGTCAATACAAATTGTAAATTAATTCAAAACAAAACGATTTAAGTACAAAATATCATTTATCACAAATTTTCAATTTATTCAAATTAATGACTAGATGAAGTCAGTGAATCGTGCAAATAATAATAACAGAGTGCACTATTCACCCACAAACGCTCCTACATAATATATAAATATAAATAAAACGCAAATAGTTCTTAGCGGTATCATGAATTGTATTTTGACTGAGATCAATCAACTGTATTATTCTATCTATCTATCGTTAGATAGAATAATACAGTTGATTTATCTAGAATGTGATAACACAGAGTGTAGGGAATTGAAATAAATACTTTTTTTTTTGTATTTGAGAGGGGGCAAACATGACATTCTTTAAACTTGATACTGTTGATTGTTGGCACTCTGTGAAACATTATTATCATAATGTTATAATAAAACACTTGTACTATTCCACTTAATTATATTTAATTTTACCGATATATTTAATTTTGCCTTAGCGGCGAAACCGGTCGGTAAAATTAAATATAATTAAGTGAAATAGTACAAGTGTTTTATTATAACATTATGACATTCTTTCCTTTCTCGTGAACTCACTTACTCGCAGGAACACAACAACCCTCAGGAGAATTGTTATTTGGTTGCGGTATTCTGTAAGGTGGAAGTACGTTCCCAGGCGGGCAGCTTAAAAAGTACGCTTTGGCTTACCTCTCTTTAAATACATATATTATTTAATATCATTATGTTGAAAAAAATACCGATAATGCCGTCAGCACAGTACTTCCACAAAACACAGAGCGCGCTGTATTTTGGACCACTACGGTAACATCCACTGTTCTACCAATAGACAGGGGGCAGATCCAACGTACTCTATAATGCTCACTGAAATATAGTTTAGGGATACTTTTTTTTTAAGCTGAGTTGGAAAATATGTTTAGACTTGATCAAACGAATAGTATTCAGAATAGCGACACGGTGGTGAATTTTTGATTGCAGTTTAAAAATACATTTATCATCATTATAATTATCATCTATAGATTAAAATTATATTGCAAATATGATCCATCTCCAATTAAACCAATCATAACGGATATTGTTATTGACAATGAAAACATAATTAATATTGATAAAAGTAATTCAATATGTAATGTTTGAAGTATTTAATATTAACTAGCTGTCCCGGCGAACTTCGTACCGCCTAACAATCAATGAATGTCGTGGTACATATTAGCTGAACTAAATTTATGATTTTATGGAATTAAAACAATGAATAGTAGAAAATTATAGAGAAGCTCGATGGCGTCATTGCGCGTGTCAGTCTAATTGAACACGCAAGTTAAGCAATGTCGACCGTAGCCTGTACACGGATGGGTTTATATTACCTCAAGTTCCTCCGTGATTCGAAAGACACTTTAAGCCGTCGGTCCCGATTGTTATCATTAGCTAATCTTGAGCTCCTCCGTGCTTCGGAAGGCACGTTAAGCCGTCGGTCCCGGTTGTTATCATTAGCTCATCTTGAGCTCCTCCGTGCTTCGGAAGGCACGTTAAGCCATCGGTCCCGGTTGTTATCATTAGCTCATCTTGAGCTCCTCTGTGCTTCGGAAGGCACGTTAAGCCGTCGGTCCCGGTTGTTATCATTAGCTCATCTTGAGCTCCTCCGTGCTTCGGAAGGCACGTTAAGCCGTCGGTCCCGGTTGTTATCATTAGCTCATCTTGAGCTCCTCCGTGCTTCGGAAGGCACGTTAGGCCGTCGGTCCCGGTTGTTATCATTAGCTCATCTTGAGCTCCTCCGTGCTTCGGAAGGCACGTTAAGCCGTCGGTCCCGGTTGTTATCATTAGCTCATCTTGAGCTTCTCCGTGCTTCGGAAGGCACGTTAAGCTGTCGGTCCCGGTTGTTATCATTTAATGACAGTCGTTAAGTTAAGTCAGTGGCCTTTAGGCGGTTCCAAAACACTGGCCTCCGCCAACCCGCAGTTGAGCAGCGTGTTGGAGTACGCTCTAAACCCCTTCGGTTGAGGGAAGACCCGTATCCATAAAAACTGAAGATTTCATAAAAATAAAGATTTCCTTATTGTTAATTTAAAAAAAAAAAACGTTTTGTTTTATTTTTTTTAGTTTTGAAATAGGTTTTATCATTTTGGTGATTTGTAATTGTCATTTCTTTTGATGTTTACTCTGATTTGATTCTTGCGCTCGAACCCCATGGGAAAAGCGTTTTCACCCCTATCGATTTGACATTTTTAAATTTTCATAACAAATCACAGACAACTTGCGCGACTACCAATCGATTTGACGTTTTGATATTTGACAACCAATAAATATCGTAATCCCTTTTTCAACTGACACTTTCATTTGTATGGGAAAATGTTTTTTCTTTTATTTTATTTTTTCGAGAGTTTTCCAATGTTTTTAAGAGTTATTCTGCTATTCGGGACGGAAACAAATCCAACAAATCAAAAACCATGGCAATCGGTCCAGCCGTTCTCGAGTTATAAGTGTTGTAACAAACACGACTTTCTTTTATATATATAGATTATCCTATACCCACATTTCTGAACGCACGCATACATTTGACGTACGCACGTTAACGTCACGTTTGACAGGTCCGACATCCACGAACATTTTGTATGGAAAAATGATTTTTCTTTTATTTTATTTTTTTCGTAAATTTTCCAATGTTTTTAATAGTTATTCTGCTATTCTGGACGGAGACAAATCCAACAAATCAAAAACCATGGCAATCGGTCCAGCCGTTCTCGAGTTATAAGTGTTGTAACAAACACGACTTTCTTTTATATATATAGATATTGAAAAATATCTAGATGCGCGAGCCTAAGGATCAATTTACTACGCCACGGATCGTATTTAAGTTTGTAAGTTATACAATTGACATAAAGTTCATTATGTTCACATTGTTTAGCAATTTGAATAATACATAATTATTTAACAAATAGCAACAGTAGGATCATTATTTTTGTCTTGATACACCTAAATCATATTATGTTATGCACTTAATTATGTATTTCTGCTGTAATATAGTTTTAACTTCAAATATTTTCGTAAACTACCGAGACTCTCAGATCAGAGAAAACTCTATAAAAACTATTGTATTTTGTTTGATTGATAGAGAGCTGCTATAAAAGGCTGGAGTGGTTTAATAACAAAATTAAAAGATACAATCAACTACAAAAGTGACAACCTCTGGCAGTTTTATTGATAACATTATCCCTTATAAATTGAATTTTAAGCAACACATTCTTGAAACAGTAAAACATACAAAAAGAAATCAAAACACAACTTCTGATATTTTTGAACAACCTTTATTAATGTCTGAAAGTGATTATAAGAACTGTGGAAAAATATGCACCTACGCAGAAGTTTTTGCAGACATTATGATGAAGGGTCAAATCAAGCACGTTTAAACACACGAAGCCCTCTTATCACGTGCAATATTAAAAAACAGATTTTTGGGTGGCGTGCTTGATGCTACAATTTTCTCTGAAAAATTGATAAATAAATTCAAGTGAAAGTTACAATGTTTGAACAGGGTCCTTTAACGTATAATTTTGGCTGCAATAATAATAATAATAAGCCCGCTGTTGGTGTGTAACCACACCACGGACCCGAATCTCCAGAGAGTCGGTCAGGGCCTTCGACTCCGGCGTATCTTCATCGGTCGGAGTGCAAACACAAGAAGGCAGGAGTCTCAGGTCTGGTTTGCATTCATTGGCCGTCCAGAGAGGAGTCATTAGAGGTTTATGCTCCAGGGATCCACGCGTTGGATCCATATGCCCGCGCACGCCTATCAAATGACCGGGCTTGACCCGTGAGAAAAAAAGAGTACGAATAATAAGAATATGAATAAAAGTCAAAATAAAATAATATAAAATATAGAATAGTGCCTACATTAAGTTAACAATTATTATTAATTTAGCACAGCACTCAGGAAAGAGATATTATGTTTAATACTGACGAACCTAGATTGTTTTACTTTGCACATTTGGATACCTGTAGGGATTGCAATCAAGCGCTGGATCGAGCTGGATTTAAAATTGTAGAAACTTGAATAAGCGGGATATTTATTAATATATATCCAATATGGTAAATAATTAAAACAGTTTGTCAGGTTGATTTACTCAGATTCTATCAAAATTCATCTGAAGTAGAAATCAAACCTAGAGACACAATCTAGAGAGGGAGAGTTACACATTTAAAAGATTTAAATAAATAAATAAATGCCACAAGGCCAACGGAATAGCAAATATTTTTGCTTCGGTTCAGTTCGGAGTAACAAAAGCCTGCGGAATAAAGCGGCAACGTATAATTTTGTTGCGTTTTTGTATGAAAAGAAAGTGCGGATCCGCACCGTTGGATCCAGCGCTGAAAGCTGGATCCAGCAAGACCAAAAATGTGGCGGATCCTGCTGGATTGCAGGTCCAACATTGCAATCCCTAGTCACGTGCCTATACAATATTATAACTAAGGTGAAATCTATTTGAAAACAATTCAGATCGAAGATGCCCATATTTATAAAAAAAAAAGTATCATAGATTGTAATATTTTATTTGGATTATCATCAACTACCTTTTTTCTTACTACTACCTTTTTTCGCAGCACTCTATCGAGTGCTGCGAAAAAAGGTTGGTAGTTTCATAACAGAATTAATAGATAAGCAACTACAAAGCCCCGTTGCCGGAACTGGCACTTAAATTCACTTTCACATTCAAGATAGTGTGATGAAAGTGAATCTAAGCTCTGCGGATTTAGAGTAGTAATGATTTACACATGTTTCTTATATTTAGTTTGTATGACGTTTCTAATTTATAAAGTCCAAGGAATAAAGATATTTTGACTTTGACTCAAAAGAGGTAAAATCTATAACAGTTCTATATATAAAGATATTCCTTACAAATCCTATTTTTAATATTGCTTAACTTTTATATATATATATATACAACTAAGATATATATTATAATATATATATATATATATATATATATATGTATATATATATATATATATATCTTAGTTGGATGACAGAGGCCTGCTATAAAAGGCTGGAGAAGTTTCAATACAGAATGTACAAATAAGCAACCTAAAGAGGAATCAATTTTTTTAAGTTCATTGCATTCACTGCATTATAAGCAGGTGATTTTTTTTTTTTTTTTAAGCTGATTCAGGGCCATTCTAATCTCGTACAGACTGATGTCCGGGATATCCTCGGTGAAGTGTCGGGTCAGCTTGGCTCTTGGGTCTTTGGCCGCGCTGTTAGCAGGCTTGGCAACAGAAGCGTATAACTGTCCATAGAACCTTTCGATCTCCTCCAATACCTCGGCCTTGGTCGACGCTATACTGCCATCTTCCCTCTTCAGCTTGGTCAATTGGCTTTGCCCTATAGACAGATTCCTTGCAAACACTTTGGAGCCTTTGTTCCGCTCTATCGTCTCTTTAATATATTTCCTATTAAAGAGACGTATATCGTGCCGCAAGGATTTCGAGATCTGTCTATTGAGCCGCCTGTATGACTGTGCGTCATAGGAAGACTGCAGCCTCAGCGAGCGTCGTTCAGCCATGAGGTTTAGAGTGTGATCGGAAAGTTTCTGAGGTCTATTTGAACGGCGGGGTCTAAAGAACTTAGAACCTACCGTTTGAACAGTTTCTACGAGCCTGTTGTTAATCTCGTCCACTGATGCTAAGTTCTCCAGGCAATCAAAGCGATTAGAGAGCTCGAGCTGAAAGTTCTCGGGGTTTTGGATATCGACACGAGTAGGTCGGAGCGTGGACTTCATCAAGCGGGACCTTTCCAATTTAACGTTAATATTCAATGTGCCTCTTACCATCCTGTGATCGCTACCGGTTTTCACCCTGTGGATCACGGAGACATCAGCTTAAAAACAACAAGGCGCCGGGTGATGACGGAATCACATCAGAGCTTCTGAAAGCGGGTGGAACACCGTTGCTAAAAGTCCTTCAGAAGCTCTTTAACACCGTCGTCCTCGAGGGCATAACGCCTGAAGCATGGAACAGAAGCGTGGTGGTGCTGTTCTTTAAGAAAGGCGACAACACCTTATTAAGGAACTATAGACCCATCTCGCTTCTGAGCCATGTTTATAAGCTGTTTTCAAGGGTCATTACGAACCGTCTCGAGCGCAGGCTTGATGACTTCCAGCCTTCCGAACAAGCCGGTTTCCGAAGAGGCTTCAGTACCATAGACCACATCCACACGCTGCGGCAGGTTATACAGAAGACCGAAGAGTATAACTTGCCACTTTGCTTAGCGTTTGTGGACTATGAGAAAGCCTTTGATTCGGTCGAGACATGGGCTGTGCTTGAGTCTCTCCAGCGATGCCGTATTGACTATCGGTACATCGAAGTGTTGAAGTGTTTGTATAATAATGCCACTATGTCGGTCCGAGTACAGGAACAGAGTTCAAAGGCGATCCCTTTGAAAAGAGGCGTAAGACAGGGAGACGTGATATCTCCGAAACTGTTTACGGCCACTTTGGAGAACGCCTTCAAGCTCCTGGAATGGAAAGGATTCGGCATCAATGTGAACGGCGAATACATCACTCACCTTCGGTTTGCCGACGATATCGTAGTCATGGCAAATTCGATGGAAGATCTCAGCACGATGCTCGAAGGCCTCAATCGAGTTTCTCAACAAGTGGGTCTTAAAATGAACATGGACAAGACGAAGGTAATGTGTAATGCCCATGTTGTACCCACTCCAATATCTGTTGAGAGCTCGGTTCTTGAAGTTGTTGACTCGTACGTCTACCTAGGACAAGTAGTCCAGTTAGGTAGGTCCAACTTCAAGAAAGAGGTCAGTCGCCGAATCCAACTCGGCTGGGCAGCGTTCGGAAAATTGTGTGATGTCTTCTCGTCCGACATACCGCAGTGCCTCAAGTCGAAAGTCTTCGACCAGTGTGTGTTACCAGTGATGACTTACGGCACTGAAACGTGGTCCCTCACTATGGGCCTTATAAACAAGCTCAAAGTAGCCCAACGAGCTATGGAGAGGGCTATGCTCGGAGTCTCTCTGCGAGATCGAATCAGAAATGAGGAGATCCGTAGAAGAACCAAGGTTACCGACATAGCCCAGCGGATTAGCAAGTTGAAGTGGCAGTGGGCAGGGCACATAGCACGGAGGACGGATGACCGATGGGGTCGAAAGGTTCTCGAGTGGAGACCACGTACCGGCAAGCGCAGCGTAGGACGTCCACCCACAAGGTGGACAGACGACCTCATTAAGACCGTAGGATCGCGCTGGATGCAAGCCGCTTCCAACCGGTCTTATTGGAGATCTAGAGGGGAGGCCTATGTCCAGCAGTGGACTTCCAATGGCTGAGATGATGATGAAGCAGGTGATTTAAAATTATAACACATAAATTATTTTTTTGAAACAGTAAAAAAGACACAGGAAATCAAAACACAACTTTCGTTACTTTTGAACAACCTATGTCTATGGGTACATTACGTCCGGAAGTAATTACCGGGATTGTGGAAAATTATATACGCTGCAGTGTTAAATAAAAAAATTGTCAAGCGCATTTGCTAAACCAGGAGCCCTCTTAATAAACCGAATTTAAAGCAATTTTTGGGGTAGTGAATTACATAACAGATAGGTATTATTTTTTTTCCAAATAAAGGTCCAACACTGATCAAAATGATGTACCTAATCTATTTAAAATCTGAGGAATAAATCCAGCGAAAAATTTGAATGCTCGAAAAGTAATGAACCCGCAGTGCAAATCTGGCTGCAGTTTATAGAAATGCTGACTTTGATTCAACAGTTAATGTAAGCTCAGCTCAGGAAATTGAAATTTCGTTTAGTACTGTAATACAGTATGTCATTCACTATATTGATGTTATTAGCCAAGTAACCGTCTTACATAATATAATGATAACAGAGTAACCCATCGCTAAGGGCTAATAAAATGTTGGTCACTAATTGGTCACTTTTAGTGCAAAAATGACCATTCGTATTTACAAGATACAAATACATAAAATAAAAGATTACTAGAAAAATAATATGACAAAATAAAAAGAGGTATTTTCTACGATACGACAAAAGGATCGTCTCTGATTTGAAATATAGACTGATCATAATATTAATCTAACTCTGATGATGACAATGACAAAGTTACAAAGCACGCACATACAAAGCAGCGACATAACAGAACATGACGTCTTTTGAAATGAATATATTCAGTGCCGGTTATACAAAGTTCGTGACTCTTTAGAATCATTACTCAAAATTAATAAAACGCAAAAGCTAGTAGTCTTGTTGATTCAACACAGTCTATAATAATTATTATTCGACATACCCGACCTCTCGTTTGCTAGTTGGCAGGGTACACCACGTGCAGGTGAGGCTGACTTTAGCTCTAAAGATATACAGAAACATGTAATGAGTAGGTAAGTCAAACATAACGTTTTGAATATTTTCATTACTACTTGGTAGGTCAGCATTTTCGCACATGACTGTACATAAAGGTTTTTGTTACAATGTTTGAAATTACAACTCTGATACCAAATAAAAACTCTAAACCTCTCCTAAACTTGTTGAAATCTAAAATACACCCCCCGTGTGAATAGACACTGTAATGCTTGTGGATGTGAGAATGTCTTCGCGCTTTAGTACTTTTACTTTAAGTATCTGTTTACACGACTGCGACAAAGCTCAATAAAGGAGAGTTCTGTGATTGACCCGTATGCATGCATGTATGTATGCCATGTGTCTCAATATTCCTTGTAACTGCTACATGCCTGATTCGATTGTGATGAATTTACATGACGTTAAATTCGACTTTGTTGCACGAGTGATACTGAGTGTATTATAATTTAATTCAAGAGAGGTAGGGATCGTAATTGTAAGCTACCCGACTGGGGAATGTACCTCCACCTCACAGAATATCGCAGCCAAATAACAATTTCCTTGAGGGCTGTTGTGTTCCTGCGAATGGGTGAGGTCACCAGGAAGGAAAGAGATGCTGCGTTGGCAGCGGGGGTAGCGGCGCGCGAGCGATATCTTATGTTGCGAGCGTTAATATGGCTACGGTAACCAGTTCACATCAGGCGGGCCGTATGCTTGTCTGCCACCCGTCGTAGTATAAAAAAAATATATAAACAAGTATAACAAATTTTCCCTTAGTAAACAATCGACTATTTTCTTAAAGCCCATAGACTAGGATATCCGATAAAAAGAACTATTAGAAGGCTTCGATCAAGTTTATACAACAGTTGTTTATACTTGATCGAAGTTAGAAGGTGTAAAAAATATATATTACATCTAATCTATGAAACTCATTAGAGGTACGAATCCATAAACACTCAAATTAAAAGCTGATATTATAACTTTTGCTATACATATATTTTTTAACTTGTATTTTGATCTTCCTCTTCCTCTATTTGCTTCTATCTGGCATTCTATAATATGGTTAATGAAGGCGTAATGTCTTGTAGTTAGTTCAAAAGGAATAGTATTTTCGTTGATAGTTTGAAAATGCCCCGAATCCGTTCCCGATCTTTTCTTTCAAACTAATATTTTCCGCCCGTCTCCACACATCAAACACATCCAAATTTTAAATGTTTCAAGAATGTCCCTTTATAAACTAATGTCCATGCTCGACATGCGTATAAATATACATTCCAGATATAATTCCTAACGAGTCTTTTCTCTGAAGCCTTTGGTATTTTGCCTCGCATGAGGTATTTATTTTTAGTAAATGATTTTTGGCCATTGCCACAATAGATGGAGTGTGTCTGGAATCACTAGCATAAAAAAATAAGGTTACCGAAATATTTGTAACAATGTGAAGGAAAAAGTGGGAGTCATAAAGTTGATACTGTTGATTGTTGGCACTTGGTGGAACATTATTATCATAACGTTATAATAAAGCACTTATACCTAGGTTTACCTTGATAATACCTTACAGGTGAAACCGGTCGGTAAAAACAAATAATTATGTGGAAACAGTGCAAGTGCTTTATTATAACATTATGAAGTAGGAGTCATGTCGTATCATGAGATGAAGCGACTCGAATGCGGAGTATAGAGGCAGATGGCAGACGCTCCACCGACAAGAGCGGAGCGCTGAGGATTATGAACTTAAATAAACTAAACAGACATTCCTGGACATGTTATATCCACCATCTAGTACCAAACTAAGCAAAGCTAAGTACTATGAGTACTAGTTAACAGATTTTTTTTGTAAATACATACTATACATAGAAAACACCCTATACAAAAAAAAACAGACATATTCATGCACACAAATATTTGTCTTGCTGGAATCCAACCCGCGGCCTCGGAGTGACAGTAGCCATTTGACCACCCGGCTCGTCAACTTGTTACTTAACATCTTGTTATTGGTAACAAACTTCGAGATAAGTACATCTCGCCTTTATAAAAGGATTAACTTGCACTCCCGAGCAGCGTTCAAATTTCGCCCGTGGGAAATAACACATACGAGCTTACGAGGATTGCTATCGAACTCTATACATGCTCTCTAGTCTAATGACGTCACAGGTGCGCTTTCTGCTTTAGGGTTGGCCCTTTTGTTATATTTTCGTAGCGAATGTGTGATGAGAAGTTATATTAATAAACATGACGGCGTGGCGCCTACGAGCTGCTAGTCATTTCTAGGAAAAGAGGTTTGTACAGTACTATTATTTATTTCTTGTTTCAAGTAAACTAAGCATAACCACTGGACGTAATACTTATTACGTAACTAATAATAATGTAAAAATATCCATACTAATATTATAAATGTGAAAGTGTGTTTGTTTGTTTGTGTTTGTTTGTACTTCTTACTCGTTAAAAGTAACGAATCGATTGACATGATTTTCTTTGGAGATAGTTTAAGGCCTGGAGCACTCTCCATGGAATAAGATGTATTTCCGGGATAAAAAGTAGGTCATGTCACTACATAACCTACTTTTTATCCCGGAAATACATCTTATTCCCACGGGAAAAAATAAAGTTATAATGATTAGTCTTTCTTTTACGTCGAAAGGAACCTAAGCACGGACATGATTTTTTTAACGGGGATAGTTTACGGTTTGGAGAGTAACATAAACTACTTTTTATCCCGGAAAAACATCTTAATCCCATGGGACAAAAAATAAACTTTGTAATCATTTGTTCTTCTATCACGTCGAAAGGAACCTAAGTACCGGTATGAATTTTTTAATGGGGATAGTTTACTGTCTGGAGAGTGACATAAGCTACTTTTTATCCCGGAAAAACATCTTAATCCCATGGGAAAAAATAAACTTGGTAATCATTTGTCCTTCAATAACGTCGAAAGGAACGTAAGTACCGACATGACATTTTTAACATGGGATAGTTTCCGGTCTGGAGAATGACATAGGCTACTTTTTATCCAGCAAAAAAAATTATTCCAACGGGAAAAAAATAAGTCTATAATCATTTTTACAGGTTTTATCCCACGAAGTAAAAAAAATTCAACAAAAAAAAATATACACAAATCAATGGCAGCACCCCTGCAGACCATGCAGGCGAAGCCGCGGGTAACAGCCAGTAATATATAAATGAGAGAGAGAGAGAGAGAGAGAGAGATAATGCTTCTTGAGAGGTCAGAGAAATCTATTTGTGAGTAAAAACGTATTGTGCTTTCATTAAATGCATTATGTTGGCATCGTTGCTATCACCACGATAAGCATACAACTGTGTATACGGCTAACTATGCGCTAAAACCTAAGCTAAACAATATTGTGGTTCTTAATTTATTAGGTTAGATAGTAGATTCGTATTTAGCAGATAAAATTTTGAATTTACGAGTTAATTTATAATTTCGAAGATATTTCATATCACATGGTGTTTGCTAAACATAATCGATGTCGAAAGGTAATTTACAGTCGAATGATGTACTAATATTATTGTATATATACGAGTGCGATATGAGCTATAGGCATAGAAATAATGTTTTAAACGCAGAAACATAGCACCTTTGCGTGACCGAAAACATAAAGGAAACGACTAATACGTGTTATGTTAGTTATGACGTGTTTATTTGTTGCACCCGCGGGAAATAACAACACATATACGTATTCGCTTCCAAGAATTGTCGATGCCTTATAGTTTTTTCTTCATAGGAAAGTGTGATTTTTCGGTATTCGTTTCGGACAAGTTTGTTTCTGTTTTCTTGACACCCGAAAATAACTTACGATAACTTTCGTTGAAATCTAAGAACCTCTAAATCAATTTGCTTCCTCCATTTATAAATTACAGAGGTAATAGATATAAGATTGGTTGTGTGGGTGTTTCAGTTAATGGATGTTTTTATTTTTGATCTTGCCCGTGGGAAATAAAATGCGTATCACATATGAATTGTAATTCAGCTCCCATGCGGATTTCTATCAAACATGGTGCAGGTGCGCTGTTGACTAATAGGGTTGGTACCATCCAAGCTTGTTTATTAAATTGGATATTTTTTTCCGTAGTCCAAATAAGAGATCTAAAAATTTATAATATTAGTACAGATAAGTAATGTATTCTGATAATATAAGCATTAGCCACTTATATTGCAGGACTGAGAAACTAAAAGAAATAAAAAATAAAGTCAAGTTTATGTAGCAAACTAATATATTTTTTGTAAAAAATAAATGTTTAGTTTGTTAAAAGTGTAGGTAAATATATCACTACATATATTAAGTTTTCTAATAAATCTCTTGGGAAAATTATCTCACAGTATAGTATAGTTATATTATATGTTACATAGGAACATATAAGATAGTTTTATGTAAGCTATTCATATCAGTCACCTACCATTAATATGAAGACTAAAACCACTACTAAAACACAAGTTATTTAGTAGTATTATCAAAATATGACGAATAGACAACCCTTATGCAAAGATGTTGTTTTATGAAAGCGTTCGATGTATTAAGTATCGGAAGCTCCTTGGCTTTTCTCTCGTACTTGAGGAAAAACAAAATTAGAGACACTATAACATATACATCATCTAAATATAAAAAGAAAAGTTTCGATTTTCTTAATCATTCATAGAGGACCATCTGCAGACCCCGGCCTTTGATCCCAGAAAGCTCATTTTTGCACAAATCTTGATGATGAGTGAGATATAACTCAATTTCAGAACTCTTTTTGTATGTTTTTGGAGTCTACACATTGGGAAATTAATGTTATGGAGACGGTATATTTTTCGCCAACAGAAAGTCTACAAAGTTATGAAATAGAACAATAAAAATATGTAGAGAGAACACGAAATGAACTGCGTATTTTTGAAATATGAAAACCATCACCCAAGTATTTTTCTATGACTTGTAAAAAAAGGCGGTTAATATTTTCAGAGTGAACATAAATATGTAAGTATATATCTGAGTGCTTATTTATTCCACTGGAACTTTGGAATACTTTACCAAATTTTGCAGTTTATTGAATTAAAAGACAAGTTTCACTAATGAACATATCCCGTTCAGACTTCGATGATCGGTTAAGTGCCGTTTGCTTCAATCGACTGCGATGCCTGACCTGCGATCGTTATCGAATTATAAGTTCATCTATCATATAGTCATTATTGTAAATATTAACAGTTAACAATAGATAAATAAACGAATACAAGCATCAAACAAGCTGTGAAATTAATTTAATTTTATGAATATATTTTTTTATATAAGACCTGATGGAAAGCAATCACCACCGCTCATGGAGCTACACCAAGGCGTCGCCGATCCGTTGCCAGCCTATACTCCTTCCTTTCTTTCATTCTGGTGACCTCACTCACTCGCAGGAACACAACAACCCTCAAGGGAATTGTTATTTGGCTGCGGTATTATATGAGGTGGAGGTACTTCCCCAATCCGGCAACTTAAAAAATACACCATGCCCTACCTCTCTTCCTATGTGTATGCATTAAAGGCAACCGTTACTGACTAATCTATATATCCACGCATAGCGCATACCATTGACGGATAGGGTATAAATTCCGCATACGGGTAGTATTATGATGACGTAGGCATCTGATAAGAAACGACAAAGACTTTTAAAAAAATCTGCTGGAAACCGGTAGACATGCGTGCGAAATGGCGAAAGCAAGCTAGTATTTAATAAACCTATTATGGCAATACACAAAAAAAATGTGCTTAGAAAAGTAAAAAAAAAAAAGGTTTATCGTTAGATAATACATCGGTGTGGGTTTAATTATAAACCTGTCAGGTTTCGAATAAAGGTAAGCGGTACACGTAAAGTAACGTGAGCGACGGTAGTTACCAGCCCTTCCCGAAAAGGAGAACAAACAGAAACCTTTTCCTCAATTAGGCAATTTCTGTGGACATAAATTCGACGAGTGTATTGGGCTGGCCAATGTACAGTAATGTTACATAATTATTGTAATAATTCAATCTGTTTGCAAAATACAAGTTATGAAACTGACCCGAAACATCGAAAATCTAAATACATAACAAAATGATGTTAGAATCTCTGAACTCAAAATGGATAAATTTCAAAAAAGATTAAAATGTATTAATGAAGATAATTCGCCGGAGCGTATGATTAATATTTATGTATCAATATTTTTTAAGTTATTCTATCTTGGGTTAATGTTTTGTTCTGGTAGTCCAAATATTGAATTAGTCACGGTCGAGACACATCTCAGAATTTAAAGCCAATTGCGCTATTGAGACACTCAGTTATCTTCATAAAGTCTTAGTACGAGATTCTCCCACCTACCTACTCGGTCGCATAGTCGGGTAAAAAAAGGCCATTAGTCGATTAAGGTTCGTCGTCAGTTGGCTAATTTTTATTATAGCTAGGGTGACGGGTTCGATTCCAGTATTCCAAAGTTCGAGTACAGTATTAGTAAAAAAAAAAACAAACATATTTCGACCAGTAGGCGAATTTAAAAAGTTTAAATAAAAAAATATTAAATAATACGTTCAATTTAATTTAACAAACAAACGGCTCGTTCTTTTTTCTACTCTCGTGTACATATAAGTAGCGCTTTGTTTTTACTAGCTTAGGTGTCGAGGATATGTACGAGAATCAGGGAGTGATGTGATGGGATTTGATCGCAAGGCAGTGTCAACACTGCGTCCGCCATATTTTCCGATACCGCGGGATTTTTAATTAGTTTAGTGCTTTTGTGTGTTTTGAATAATTGGCAACCGTGTATGTTAAAGTGCATATGTTTATGAATCTGATCCTGGTGAAGTTATGTTGGCTTTGATAGGTGCTTATTAAAATGCTGCTAAGCGCTCGTGCTTATCTGTATTTGTTGATATTGTATGATGAACGCAAATATAACGGCAACGAAACAATATGGCAATACAGAAGCATATTCCTTCACCGCATGCAGAGAATCCTAAAATTATTTTAAGAGCCTGTCTCAGATATAATAAGCGACTCTATTTCAAATTGAATAGACTATATTTCAAATTGAATAGAGTCGCTTATTCATTGGTATGAATAAGCATTCTATTCAGTTATTGAATCTCAATAAGAGTTGGTGGTAAGGGGGCTGGTCTGTTATCTGAGACAGGCTCTTAAAATTGAATAGAGTCGCTTATTCATTGGTATGAATAAGCATTCTATTCAGTTATTGAATCGCAATAAGAGTTGGTGGTAAGGGGGCAGTCTTGCTTCGTTCTGTTGTTACTCACCTTAGGGACCACCGCCCATTGAGATCAGCAACAACAAAGGGTCGCCGGTCTGTTGCCAACCTTATACTCTTTCCTTTCTTTCTTTCTGATGATCTCACTCACTCGCAGGAATACAACAATCCTCAAGAGAATTGTTATTTGTTCGCCTCGTTTGTCAGTCAGCAGGGCGCACCACGTGCAGGTGAGATTGGCATTGGTTCGAAGATGTTGATGAACCACTTACAACCCAAAATATCCAAGGCAGACGTCTTCTTACTCTGAACTGCAATGGACTTCATTGTTCGTTGCCTTTTTTGGTGGTCGCCGCTGTTAATCCTGGCTTCACAGGAGATACAGCGGTTGGGAATGTGTGGTGAGCCCCCGTCTCATGAAGAAGAAATCTCACGCGATATATGTTTGTAACGAATCGACTAAACAACATTAATATAAGACCATAATATGTTCATCATTTTCCATTCGGTATTTTATATATTCCCATAAAAGAGCCACAGAAATTCATACTTGTTCCAAATTTAATCGATTCAGAGTAAATTAGTTGTGACACACGATGATTAATATTTAAGGTACTTTTTTTCCATTCGGATGTATGAAACCCTAAAAACAGAAACACAAAAACCATTTTTTTTTACTTGAAACTGGAATGTGAAATGAATATATGAAGTTTAAACTTTGCAGGGGCTACTAAATTATGAATAAAATCACCCAATATTGCTATGAAAAGGGATAACATACGATCATGTTTTAATTATATTTTTTGCGTCCATGTTTAGCTCCCTAGTCGATATTCTCGAATGCCGAACCCATTTATCTTTACGTAGTCCCCTTATGAAGCTATTCGCGAGAAATTCTTTTGTTTGATCAACTAGGAAAATACGCGGCTTCATAGCATTGGCGACCCTTCTCTTCATGCTCATCTATACGATACGATCCAATATTTTATTCAAACACAAACTTGGGAAACTATTAAAGTCAGGACATTGTCGCTAAAATCAATCTTAAACTGTAACTTTTCCTTCGTAGATACTCTGTGGCACACAAATAAAAGGGGCTCTGAATATCTAATGAACTTCTTCACCTCTCAAATAGCTATACAGTAAGTTCTGCGAGTCAAATAATTTGAGTGCGCCGCTCAGACCATGACGCTGGCTTCTCCTGTGCAATTAAGTGTTTCGGCTTTCATTGCGAGAAACTTGAAATCACTTCTTTGAATACATTTCAAATTTTGTGTGTCGGGTGAAACATTAGCGCGCAAAGTTTTTGAGTTCCTGTTTACAGACTTTGATAATACTTGAACTTGTTATAAATCTATTTCTTAACTTAATCAGTACTAAATCACATATTTTGTGCCATACAACATCCTTATACATCATACTCGTATGGTGCTCGTGGGGTATAAAAAAAGTAAGTGTCGATTTTGGAAGCCCACCAGAAATATTGGCACTGCCCGAAGAGATGACATGTCACCAGTTACGACAAAACATAGTATATTTGTATAGAAAACCTACCTATCTAATACTTTGAAGTAACTATAGATTCCTGCCACATGACTTTTATTACAAAAGTGTAGTCTTTCAAATAGAAGTCGAGCATAAGCTCCTGAGAATTTAAGTAAAATAGAAACGGTAACATGGGACAGCATTTCTATATCCCACAAATACTAGGTTGTTGCTAAATCGTATTATAGAAAATTCTGAATAGCCACTTGGTCTCGGCGGCTTCTCTCACGAACTTTTATGTTGTGAAACTTAGCTGTTTGTACTTGACACTTATTGCTTTTATATTTTACGAGCATTACAAGGATTTCTTGTTAAATGTTAGTATTGCTGGCTAAAAATTGGCTTAGGATCCTTAGTTTCAAAATGACTTACTTTACATTGATAAGAACAGAATTTTGTTTTGTTTGTATTCTAAAATATTGCTTTCTCTGCCAATTTGCGATTTGATTTTGATTCATTGTTAGATTCGGGCAAAGGGAGTTCTGAGAAACCGGTAATTTCGGTAAGTCTGTTATGTTGTTATTCCTTTGTAGTATTGAAATCTCCGTATCTGCAGTTAATTTTATTATACCTATCTTGACACGTCTTGGAAGTGTTCATTTATTGTTATAACAGGAGGTAATCTGGTAATAATTATAATCAAATATTTATCAATATGATGTAATAACATTCACAATCACACCATTTTATGATTAATTGATCAAACAAAGAGACCTAAAATTAATTATTGCATATTGTGCAATACATTGAGAAAGGTTTATCTAGCATTGGGTAGATATATCCTGATGATAATTATGATGATGGAGAATTTCAACCCAATCTATCAGATTTTGCAATTTATATATTTGAAATAAACTTTTTCACAACTCATAGTTACAGTTATAAATATTTTAGAAATCTTAAGAATAGAAGCAATGATATAATTCGGTGCCCATAATAGTATTCTGATTGGTATCTACCAGCGTCCAGGTTCGTTGGCTTGATTTATTTCTATTGTCCGGATAAGCTCAAGATATGCCCGGATACGGTCAGCTTTGCTTCCATAATAATTGGGTAATGAACATTAATTCCATATCATCATATAATCACAGCAACAGTAGAAACTATAACAGTTTGCAGATATAAATTATATTACTAACGTACGCAATCGGTGTGCTCAAATTTAGCTTACGTTCCTTCACAGTTCTCAAGTTTGGCAAAATTTACATTTTACGTAGTTCAAACTAGTACTGATCGCCATTCACAACCCTACTATTCGGACATTCAATTCGATGACCTATACGTTATCTTTTTTCTTCTTACAGGGTTAGAAAGAAACGACATGAAATTTATCGTTCCTATCTTTCGGTTGGCTTAATAGAAGGGCTGAACCTTGTTTCTCATCGGCTTTCTCCCAAAGTAGCGATCAAAATCAAAGTTGCTCAAATTTGCAATGGAAATATCTTTTTATTTCCCCTTTGAGCTTTCGAGGTTTAAAAGACCCCGAATTGTCAACTGCTTAAGGATATTAAAATTCCTAGTCAGTTCTATAAATCGCATTAAGAGGCATTTTCGTTAGCAAGGAAATTGATAATAAAGTAATTTGTAAAACGCTGAGATTTATTTGATATGTATATTTTAATTGACGGTAACAAAAAAAGTGTAAAAAAAACACTGGCCAAGTGCGAGTCGGACCGCGCACTAAGGGTTCCGTACAAAAACGGCAAAAAAAAAACACGTTTGTTGTATGGGAGCCCCCCTTAAATATTTGTTTTATTTTTATTTAATTATTTATTTTTAAAGTATAGTAGTATATAACTAAATATTATGTGAGTATTTCAAGCGTCTACTTATTACCATTATCAATTGCGAGGTAAAACGAGCAAAATAATCACGTTTGTTGTACGGGAGCCCCCTGAAATATTTATTTTATTCTATTTTTAGTATTTGTTGTTATAGCGACAACAGAAATACATCATCTGTGAAAATTTCAACTGTCTAAATATCACGGTTCATGGGATACAGCCTAGTGACAGACGGACGGACGGACGGACGGACGGACAGCGGAGCCTTAGTAATAGGGTTCCTTTTTACCCTTTGGGTACGGAACCCTAAAAAAATCGAAGCCAAACTTTTACTAAAATATTTTTAAAATGGATTTAAAAACAGATAAATACTCACACTTATTGATACGTATTACGTCACATCTATTTCAGAGTGTGATGAGCTTCTTGATAAAGTGACGATGGCTACTTGATGCCCAGGATTTCAAGTTTGGTCCCGTATTTGTATGTTACCTATAAACGCTGTTAATTTAATTTTCATTCAAATCTGTAGTCTTTTGCGAGATCCTCGTGGGCATATCTTTATTTAAAAAACCGCCAACCCGCAGTTGATCAGCATGGTGGAGTATGCTCTAAACCTACTCGATTGAGAAGAGACCCGTATCCCAACAGTGGGATCATTACGTGTTGAAGCCAATATCATCATCATCATTATCATCATCATCAGCCTGTATCTATCCACTGCTGGATATAAGCCTTCGCCAATGCTTTACACCAAATACGATCCTCCGCCTTCCGCATCCAGCCGCTTTCTTATAGTCATCGGACCATCTAGAAGGAGGGCGTCCATCGCTTCGTCGTCCTGCGCGGCCTCCACTCTAATACTTTCCTCCCCCATCTGCCATCACTTACTCGGCAGATATGACCCGCCCATTTCCACTTCAGCTTGCAAACTCGAAAGGCTATGTCGACAACTTTAGTTCTCCGTCGAATTTCTTCCTTCCGGATTGGATCCCTTAAAGAAACCCCGAGCATAGCCCTCTCCATCGCTCGCTGCGCGACCTTTAGCCTGTGGACCAGTCCGATGGTTAGTGTTCAAGTCTCTGCACCAGAGGTCATTGCAGGGAAGACGCACTGGTTGAAGACTGTAGTCTTCAAGCATTGGGGTATCTATGCGGTAAAGATCTGTGTATTCTCTACCATAACCGGGCTAGGGATGACAACATCATTGTACATGACTTTCGTCTTGTCGAAATTCATCCCCAGTCCCACGGATCGAGATGCAACATTGAGATCGGTCAACATACGACTGAGATCCTCCAGCGATTCAGCCATTATGACCACGTCGTCGGCAAATCATCATTATCAGCCTGTATCTAATCACTGCGAAAAATTCTACTCTTTCCTAATGCTTTCCACCATATGCGATCCTTCGATTTCCGCATCCATCCGCTTCCGACCACTTTTTTGAGGTCATTACCATTCCATGAGGCCATTCAGCCTTGGTTGATAGTTTGGTAGAACGGCAGATTATACTCTGTAGTTTTTTTGCATAAACTGTCGCAGTGTATGTATGTGGTCCACGTTATTGTAGCCTTTACGAAACCCAGGTGTTTCGGTGGCTGATTGTCCTCAAGCATTCCATATCACAGTAAATTTATAATAATATTTTATTTATTGCCCATATAGGTCCAAGAAATGACCCACACGTTAACCAGTGAGCTCGAGGGCGTCACTCGTTGCGCGCGTCAGTCTGATTGAACACGCAAGTTACGCTACGTCGACAGCAGTCTGTGTTATTTATCTCGAGCTTCTCCATGCTTCAGAGGGCACACTAAGCCGACGGTCATGGCTCTTGTTTTCTCACGTGACATTGTTTTTTAAAAGATACCTGCTAATGTTATAAATAGATCTACGAGTAATTATACAATATGACATTTTAGATTCCCAGTTAGAAGGAAATATAATCCACACTTTCCCTTTTATCATTCCACATTTGATAAGAGTTATTGACAAAACATGAGATATAAAACACCCGAGTTTTATATCTAAACAAAAAAAATAATTTGACTTGGTGGTGTGTCATAAACCATTAGTGAATATTGTGAAAAATGGGGTTGAAAATGCCTAATTTACTTAAGTGATATATAATTAATACTTTTACATCAAGTTATGCAAAGGATGAAATTATTTGACACAAATAAGTTATACTACTAAAATAGTTTTAAATTGAAACTTAATTATAATTTGCGATTTATCAATTGTTGTTGTTCTTTAATTCGTAGTTTTGTTTGTTAATGTTAATAACCGTTTTTTATTCATTGAATTATAAAATTGTCTAGTTAGCACAAATATTAACTTCATATCATAGGTATTAACAATAATACCTATATAAAGTAACTCATTATTAAATAAGTTACTTTAAACGTAATGCGCATTGTGTTACTAATGTAATCCATATCTGTGGTACGGGTAACACTAATATTAACATTTAACATTTGCACATTTCATAATACTCTCCAAATGTAATTGTAAGATGTGAGTATTAGCAGCTATATATATTGCGGCTATATAGATATTGAATTTCATTTCGATCCTAATGTCGCAAAATTATCATAAAAATCTTCCACAATTGTGTTTTCCTAATATAGGAGACATTGATATTTTAAATAACTTATCATAGAGTTTATTATTTACTTTTTTAGAAATTAATATTCTATTATAATATTAAGTATTTCTGTTACAATTTCTTGAAATGGAGTAAAATTTCAGTTGAAAATGTTGAATTTGAAGCACGAATTTTCTTTCATCGAGTTTTCGCCAAACATAAAAGAAATAACAGAAATAGCCTTGCGAGAAATTAAGTCCCCGTAAGAATTTCTCAAGATCGAATAAAGCTCTGTTGCGCTATTTGAAATGGCCCAGTATTTCTCATAGAAAAGGTGAATTTATTGAGTTATTATAGTAGAACTATTTTATTTGTACCCCAACATTTAAATTGGTGTTAAATACATCAAAATAATCATTTTACTGGGTAAATTCATTTGTTTGAACATTTCTATTGTAGTAATAAAACACTCCTAGAAGAGGAGCTCGGTGGCGTCGTTGCGTGTATTCTGTCTCTCTAGACAGAGAGACAGAACACTTCGATTAGACAATCGAACCCGCAATTTAAGCTATGTCATTATAAATATTAGTCGTGAAGCTAAGCCAATGAGACCCCCGCCGAACTACATCATTTTTTGTTTCATGACTTTTGTAAGTTAAAAAAAAAACTACGGGGGCTTAGTAAACAATCGCGTAACACAGTTATTTTGATGTGATAAGTAATTACTCGACCGTTATTTATCCCACTGCTGGGATAAGGATCCCCCCTCAATGGATGGAGTTTAGAGAATACTGTACCACGCTGCTTAACTGCGGGTTTATGGAAGCCAGTGTTTTCAAGCCGCCCAAAGAGTTGGTTTAATGTCTATCATCTAATGACAACAGCCGGGACCGACGACTTAATGTGTCCTCCCAAGCTCGGAAGAACTCGAGATAAATAAAACGATCCACTGACAGTCTACAGCGGATGTTGCTTAACTTGCATCTTCGATTGGACTGAAACGCATAACGACGCTATTGAGCTCGTCATTTGATTTAATAATATAATATAAATATAATAATAGTTAAAAACGGTTGATTCAGCCGTTTATTGTACACTCGACGAACTGGATATTCTTGAAGGGTATTTAAAAGATCTTATATTACAAAGAAAACTGGTTTAAGACCCAGCATTTATGTTCAAAGACTAACGAATGGAGGATTTGAAAGATGAAACAAGGGGAGCTCATAGCGTCCTAGTTTTAAAAGTGATTATATGTACTTACCCGACTGACGAAGATGGGTACGACTCTATGCCTACAGCTAATGCTACCATGTGCACCAACCTTACGGTTACATCACAGGATTTTACTAGGCGAGTCTCTCGCCCAGTAAACCAGGAGCCCTACCGCCGAAGCTGAAGCTGATTACTATCGAATATTTTGATTCGAAAAATAGGTCTTGCGTTTTAGTTTTGACAAACATCTTCAACCTAGTCGGTACAGCTCCAGAGGTTCTACCAGCTAAGCTAAACACAAATACCACAAATCTAAGCTGAAGTTTGATTATCGCAATAAAGAGAACCGATGGGAATCGGCCTGGTTCCTATGATGACCTGGTTGGTTTACTTAACGAGAGACTCGCCCTTTTACCTTTACCTGCCTCGCTATCGCATCCAGTAAACCAACCAGGTACTCAAGCGGATTGGTAGCAAATCTTCCTCCCGTTTAGCCAGCGATTAGACTACTTAGGTACTCTTAAGTCGAGTAGCTCGTAGCGTCTGACGCTCGGTTACTCAAGCATCGGGGCCCTACCGTCACTCCCCAATCTCCATGATGGGTACCAGAGCTGTAAGACGCGCTCCCCGACAAAGGGCCGCTTTTTTTCTTCCCGACGCACTCTGTATGCTATCGTAATTGTATCCTCACTGGGGCGCCACATGAGATGTTCATGACAGGCACGCTCACTTCTTGATGTCCGCAGAATGCCTACCCTTGGTCTACGATCGATAGAAACAATCGCCCGTCGTCCTTTTGCTAAGTAGGCAGGTACCCGAGCTGCGCAGTAAGCTTGGGAAAGCCCGCTGCGCTAAGGCTGCCCGGAGTCCCGTGGGCGACCACTGTGGCGGCCCTTTCGCCTTAGGCTAGCAGCAACCTACAACGCTACGCGCGAGGTCTAACGCCCGGCCAACAACTATGGCAAGGCAGACGACCATGGTCTACCTCTGTAGCTAAACCACATGTACTTGAGTAAATTCACGCACGTAAAGCCACCTCGAATCCGGACCAATGACTGGAAAATTATGGGCTTGCCAGACAGTCCCCGAGGTACCCTGATCGATCCAAACAACCGGACTCGTAGTTCCAGTAGCGAAGTTCCCCGCCGTCGGATTCTCGTCGTGGAGTAATGAAGAAGGGTACAAAAAATGTTGGAATTTGCAGTCGTGCAATCGTGTTGTTTTATTTCATTTACAATTAAATATTGTTGAATGTTTTAACTGTAACGTCGGTTGCCGTTTGGCACTTGTTTAAGTGTACGAAATAACTACCTTCTTATGTTTAGCGATATAGATGATGCGTGGGCATGTAAATAATTTCTAAATTTATTAGGCATTAAAATCAGTTTACTCTTTTGAGATACTGACTCTAACGTGAACATAAATGAACTCTTGAACTGTTAATTGGATTTTGCTAAAACTTTGTAAATTGGAAGATAATATATACAAGATTAATATTTCACTGGGGCTTATGATCGGCAAGGTAGTAAGTTTTAAGATAACATTTTTTTTTATAAGAAAGTAAGGGTTTACTTTCTGTAGTTTAATATTATTCTGTAGTTTATAATTAGTAGGTATTTTTACTTCAATGACAATGACAATTTTTTCACATAGACCAGGATATCATTCCTATTACCCTTCATTAAAGGATACATCCTTCGAATGTAGTACTGCATAATACTTAAGAGACTGTAGCTTTAGCAATGATAAAATTACTATGCATATAAAATACTTTTATAATTTAATTCATAATAATTATGTAACAATTATATTTAGTTCAATTGTGCCCTGTGTATACAAATAACATAAAGCTAGACTCAAATTATAGTATTTTCTTTTTGGATAAAAATGTTTTTATTAAAATATCTTTCTGCGTTATATAAGATTGTAAGGTCCTCATAATAAATAATGTATCTATAACAGAAACGTAACTCAAAATAGTCATAAGAAATCATTATTAGTTTAA
This sequence comes from Hypsopygia costalis, assembly GCA_937001555.2. Lineage (NCBI taxonomy): Eukaryota > Metazoa > Arthropoda > Insecta > Lepidoptera > Pyralidae > Hypsopygia > Hypsopygia costalis. The sequence continues at coordinate 21,067,402 of OW443326.2, forward strand.
AATAAAAATACCTATCTCAAATATTAGCAGCATTTTTTTCAATTTAATGCAAATTTCTTTAAAAAAAGTTATTACACTAACTTTTAAAAAGTCTTAAAAAATAACACTGTTACTATTTTTTATTATTGAATTAGTAAACATAATATTAGTACTGCGCGAGATGGGTATTTACTATCTCGGTTTTAATAACACAGCGCATAATAAAATTTATGTTTAAAATAGAATGTATTTTTTGTTTTGTGATTACATTTATATTATTAAACAGTAATACCAGTGGCTACAGGGCCGGTTGTCCGAAAGAAAATATGATAATTGAAACACAGAGCAATAATTTAAAGTATTATTATTTTTTATTATTATCTTTAAAATGGTTCCTTATGATGACTATAATTTAATTCTATTTTAATTATACCTAATTCGCGACGATTTTTTATTACATTGGGTAGTTTATAAATTACGTTCATTTATTGACAAACGGAGCTCCTGCTTATGGATAAATAATAAAAAACTCTTAAAACCAAGCATACAATATTTGATTTTTCCAGTTTTTTTTTTCTTTTTTTAATATAAATTTGAGTCTACGTCCTTTTATTCGTTCTTTGGACACATCGTAATAAAATTCGTAATAAATTAATATAATAAAGACAATAAAGTAGTAAAATACTTATATGAATTGACTGCTTCAGCGTACTACCATCATAAAAACCTATATTAGGTACAAAACCTATCATCATTTGCGTTAAATCCAAAGGGTATAGAGGGGTATGGTGACGTGGGAGGGGACCCCCGCGCCCCATTCCACGCCGCAGTCCGGCAGTCGCCCCTACGTCTCAGATTTGCGCACAGCATTTTATGTTTTATCGTTGTTTTTAACACGATAATTATCCTTACGGACTTTTAAACACCATTATTTAGTATGTGAGTCGTATAATTGACGTATACAAAGGGGTTTTTGCGCAAAAATGTCGCTAAAACGATTATTAACAGTCATCTCGATCGTGTTGTTGTCTCGCGTGTGTGTATTGTCAGCCCAGACATTTCCCGTCGAGAAAATTGCAGTTGGTAAGTATAAATTATTTACGAAAAATTTACAATTCTCGTCATCATGCATCATAAGTTATTAATATATTATTAATTTATATAAGTTATTAATACATTTAATTTTATTAATTTTCATAATAATCCTATAATAAATTTATAATAATGCTGTGCATATAATTTTTAAAGTGCATTCTTTAATTTAAATATAAATCTTTTTTTTTTTAACAATACTTTTAAAAAAATATCTCCTGTTTTCATTCTCTCTCACTTCAATCGGATCATTCTTTCACACGCTTCATGGCAGCTCAGCTTTGAAAGCGGATCGATTTTCTCACTCTACCTCAATATTGTTGTCTCTCTTACGCCAACCACGCGCGAATTTCATAGAAGGGCGGTAAGTACTTAACACATTCAGGCAGTATCCGCGGCGGAAATCGAATCTAATGTTTTTTTCATATGAGCGATTTGATAAATTGAGGCTGTATGAACATCACAGTCATACAACAGTCATGTCAGTGGCCTTAGGGCGGCTTGAAAATATTGGGTTCCACCAACACGCAGCTGAGCACCGTGGTGGAGTATGCTCTAAACACCTTCGATTAAGAGGAGACCCGTATCCTAACCGTGGGGTTATGGCGAGTTGATTCCAAATAAAGGCTTACAACAAATCCCTCAGTCAAATTTATTGTAAGAGTTGATATTAGTCGCGCCATGCAAGGACATTTAGAAGCTATTAGGACTTAGTTCCGACAAAAATAGCATTTACCAATCATATTAAACCTTTCTGTTATATCAGGATATATATTTTTAGTAGGTCGAATGATTACTCACCACTTTATATACATGTCGCAATTGCATTTTAGCTCCTATTTCTTGCGTCAGAACAGTAGAAACGTCAAAGAGTCAAACTTGACTTGCTTCTTGTCGTAAATTCAATGCCACGTGTCTTCTGTAAGTTACGTGTTTACCAATTTGGCAATACCTTATATAATTTGATACCAAATGGCAACCGTATGTAGAGAGTGACACTTCCAGTATACAATGGTCCCGCGTAGCCAATAGACGTATGTAGTATTCGTAACGCTACGCAGATCCTTTTAAACTGGGTGGATGTTAGGGACGGGAAGTGGTCAAAGGCCATAGTATGTTCACTTAGCATTTAAACGTAGGTTTTATTTTTTATTATTTTGCTTTAGTTTTGTTTAATACCCAGCAGCTTGTCTGTCACTTTAGTAAAAAAAATACTAATATAATTATGTGAAAAATTGTATGTTTGTTGTACGGTTAAACGGGGTTTTAATGAAATTAGGAACAAAGGTAGCTTATTTACATGGGATAAATTTTTTACCAGTATAGTGTGTTCACATGAGTGAAACTATAGGCAAAAGCTAGTAGAATATTTTTAACGAGTGAATCCACATTCGGAGATTGAAAATTTTAGTGTAGCCGCACACCATGAACGTTCGCTTTCATCGTGTGCGTTGATCCATTCATCTGTGACATTTTCACAGTTCCTCAATTTTCAGGCTGCAAATACATTTTGTAGGTAGACGCTTCCCATCTGCGTGTTACTGAAAATAAAATACTGAAATGTACCTCCATATTCCATTTCTTTCTCCATTTTTGTTGAAATAGATCTGTCCATACGTGGTGATACAACGAGAAAAATGTGTATCTTATATGTAGACTAGCCGCCTGCCCTGGCTTTGCACGGATAGAAAGAACTCTATTGGTTTACGAGACCCACGTTAGTAAAGTTTCCATGTTGAATTGCGATTGTCGAGCTTGTATTTTTTCATCGGGTAGTATGCTTACATGCCTTTTTTGCCACTCACCGTAGTAGGTATAAAAAAAACCGGACAAGTGCGAGTCGGACTCGCCCACCGAGGGTTCCGTAGGTACGTAGATCATTATTAAATTTGATATTTTTCATTATAAATAAGAAATAATGCGTCGAAAAAAATAAATAAAATATATTTTGCAATGTGTACATCAAGCCCTTTCATATGATACCCCATTTGAACTAGTAGTTTCAATTTGAAATTTCGACACCCTATAAAAAATATAGACCCCCTATTTTATAAGATCTATTTACAAATGTATAGTTTTGAGATTTATTCCTGTACTTGTAGTCTATAACGATGATACTTGCCAAATTTCATAGTTCTAGGTCAACGGGAAGTACCCTATAGGTTTTGATTCCCTTGAGTGTGTCAAAATATGCGTTTTTTGCTGAATAAACGGCCGTAACTTTTTTCTATGTAAACTTAGCAGTTTGATTTTTTTTTAACTTCATGGGACCGTAGACCTGAGTATACAGTTCAAATTTCAGCTTGATACCTCTACGCATTCTCGAAATAGAAATTCTTGACAGACAGACAGACAGACAGACAGACAGACAGACAGACAGACAGACAGACAGACAGACAGACAGACAGACAGACGGACAACAAAGTGACCTTATAAGGGTTCCGTTTTTCCTTTTGAGGTTCGGAACCCTAAAAATAAACTAAGCTGATGGAGCTGTCACGTATTAATAGTGCAAAAAGGAAATACGTTGTTGCTTTGATCATCAAAACATCATCAGCTAACGATTTTACTTATTTTCTAATATGTTTTCAATTTGGACTCTGACCGTTGGGCTCGTCTATAAATTGATACCCACTACGTCTCTACTTCATAAAAAAAAACTATGTATTATACCAATGCTGCCCTCTTACAATGGAAGTGTTACAGTCAACAAGCTGTTATCTCTACACATGCCATTTTTTTACTCATTGCAGCGTATCCCTTTCTATCTGAGCAGAATATAGAAAATTTTAGAAGTTTGTCTTTGTGAATTATAATAAGATTGTTTTAGGAAAGTTAACGTCTTGAGAACTAAAAATGATTTCGACTATAAATTCCTTTGTGTCTTGAAATTTTATCTCTGACAAAGGTTGGATACGTTGGGAATAATGCTAGTGGCGTTCCTTGCATCTTATTGTGGTATTTTGTCTGTGTGTCTACCTTAATTTTACCAATATAAAAAGTTATTTTTTGAGACCGCATAAAATGTCAAAATTATAATTTATGACCTTTTAGCGCACTATCACAGAAATATTTTATTAATGATGACACGGTCACAATAGTATCCACAACACGGTGACTGCGTGTCTCTTTTGAGTAGAATGAAAAAGTCAAACATGCACTTGACGTCTTCGATAATATTAGGAAGGTATGAAAGTTCTCTTCCCACATCTTTCTTCCGTAAATGGCAAATAAGATTTTTATAAGATATCAAATTTACCGATATAACAGTTCTATCTGACAATTCCCTTGATGGTTGTTGTGTTTCTGCGAGTGACTGAGGTCATCAGAAAGGAGGAAGATGCTGCGTTGGCAGCAGGAGTAGCAACGCTTGAACTTTACATCAGGCATCGTATACTTGTCTACTACTCGACGTGGTATAAAATGCTTTTTAACATTGGACGCTATCAATTTAGTTAAAAGGTATAGTTTTGTTTATTGAACAATAGTTACCGAACATGCGAACACTACACGAATTGGGGTCCGATTGCAAACAATACGATCTTTTGACTTTAAAACTGCGATATATTTCACAAATAATAAATTTTATCCCTCTCTTGTTGTCAACGAGCAGTTGAAATGCTTCTGACAAATGACGCTCGCTATTTAACGTTTCACAAAATTGATACTGAGGGGAATATATTTAAAGTTGAATGTTTAAAGTTTAACGTGCGTACATGACACCCCTTTCAGTCGTGAATTTTTTTAAGCAATTGAACAAAAAATATGGCTTCTTATTTTATTTTAATTTTGAAATACATGTTACACTTAATTTACATCATTTAGTTATGATATAGTATTGTCTATATGTATAATATGTATCTGAGTATGGTGTAGTATGATCTCTACTATAACACGCATTTTTTTTTAATTACTGCTTCAAGATATACTAGTTAAGGCAATGTTTCTCGGGTTTTTGCGACGATGAGTACTGTACAAAATTTGTGTCTGAGATTGAGACGTCCTTTGGACGCGTCACGGATTGAGGTAGATTGAATTTGCTACTGCAAAATCCCATAAATACACAGGTTTGATCGTTGACCGATAAAAAGTCCAAGTTTGTCGTAGCTCCTAAATTGGAAGGCGCTCCCCTTCCTTCTTAGTATTATATTTAGTTTCGCGGTCACTTGCAATGTAATCGATAAAGCCAGGCGGTATTTTACACCCCGACATCGCCTTCAACTATATAAAGCCCAGGTTTAACCTCACATGCAACACTGTTCGCATCTCTGAGACGGTGCGCCCCAGTATTTCTTGCTCCATTTGACTCGGATCGACTGGACTCTCTCTCTCTACACTTAGAGATATAGCGTCTCTTTGCGTTCTATAGAAATTATATCACGGGGAGTGCTTGGATTAGCTTTTTTTTATACAAATTAGAATGTCATTCTTGATATTCCAGGCCACCCCCAAAGTCGTCATCTGAGAAGATGACAGCTTGGGTCCTTTTTTATACATGAGGAAACCCGTTAAGGCGGGGTGTACCTGTGGTACTGCAAATTCCACAATTTAGAATTCATATTTGAATTAATAAACAGAGAATTAAAATCTAGGAAAATTATATTGATATTGTTGAGGATATATACGAGGGAATATATCCGATGGAAACATGATTTGATGACGTTGACTCGATAAAATAAATTTACAAAGTTACCTCTTTTCGTGTCATTTTATCTTCAATTTTCGGTTTTATTTTAAAAATAAGTAATTTGACATTATAAGTCATGTACTAAAAAAAAGGTCATAAATAACTGGAGGTATTATATATTTTTTTTATTACATCTTTAAAAATTTTAATCGATTATTCAATAGATTTTCAGCTCGCAGTGTCTCGCGAAATTGTCATATTGTTTCTAGCGCTGGCTCACCTCGCCTTAAGTACACCGCCTATCAGGGCAACGTACTCTTTACCAGTGGTGTTTATATTATTAAAACACTATTGTGTTTTAATATTAACGTACTTACCATGAAAATATACATTATTGGTAGTAGATACATCACTTACAAACTGCAACTAACCTATATAAAACAAGTTGCAATAAAAATAATTTCAAATCAATTCAATCTTAGAGATTATATAAAAAGGTAAATGTGTCTAAAGAAAGAAGTCTGTCTTCAATATATACCTATAAACCAATAGAAATCATTGAGTACTTTTATACTCACGCGAATAACGACGCATAGCAGAGAATCGAAAGCTAACATAGACTACTGGAAATATATTTGACAGAGTTTCATACGAATATGGAATGTTTCATAACAAGCCTTTTCATATGATAATATAATGTACACGCACAGTTTGGAAAACTTTTCTTTTGCAATATCTTTACGTGTCTTACCCATAAGTGACCCTCATATTCAAAATTCATTATTCCGGAATTTAATATTTTGGGCTGTAAGTGGCTCACCACTATCTTTGGATCCAAAGCTAACCGGGCTTACATGTGGTGCAAAGAGGTAAGATATTTGTAAACTGCTCGACTGGAGAAGTACCACCACCTCACGGAATACCTCAGTTAAATAACAATTCCTTTGAGGGTGGTTGTGTTCTTGCAGGTGAGTGAAGTCACCAGAAAGAAAGGAAAAGGAAAGTTGTTGCGGCGGCAGCGGGGGTGGCGGCGCGCGATCGATATGACTAATTGCTTTACATAAGTATATAAAAAAAAAAGAATTGCTAGTAGATAAATAATATATAATAAAAATAGGATTGATAACATTTTTCGAAATCCCGAATTGATATCGGAAAACCAAGGTCACTTTACATTACTACTTTTTGATGCTCTACACGAATCCGAAGTCAGAATTTCTAAATTTTGAGTTTCATGGCAACGGACAGACAGAACGACCGGACGATTTCATAAGCTCAATGAATTTCGCTGAAAATATAAGCCTTGTCTAATGACAGAGTAAAGAAATTAATTCATTTCATTCAAAAAGCTAAAAAAAATATTTTTACCGACCGGTTTTGCCTTTACGGCATTATCAAAGTAAACAGATCACGGTTGTGTTTTTACATAATTTATTTATTTACGTTACACGTCCGTCTTTGGGTCATGGAAATTTGTGCGTCCCAAATTTTTTCGTATAATCCAGTAGATTCTGAGCAAATTAACTGTAACACATGAACAGATGACACTAGTCGAGCAAGACGGAGATACGAATCATTCTGCTCTTAGTTTGCTCACTTGATTGTCGTCGATCCGGCGTTTCAGCTGGCCCAAGAAGTAGCCTACATTGTATGCGCCGTTTATCAACGCTTCCGAGAGCCAGTATTCGGATTTATAACCGATAGAGTGGACAAATATCCAAATAATATATAAACCATTTCTCCGGGCCAACAAACCGCATCCGTGATGGATGAGTACATCCAACAAACGCTCAAAGTGTTCCGTAAGTCCGTATTTTTTATTTGAACTTTCGGAACCTAAACCAAATCAGTTTTTCTCAAAGAACCTATACGTCGTTAATGCATCAGGCAACCTTGGTAACCCACCCGTATAGAATGGCCCTGAACTTATAGGACAATACCCGATGCAATATCTTTACTAGGCCGGTTCGTTTGTGTTGCGTTCGCTATATGAAAAACTGAATGCTTTGATTTATATTGGAGTATGAGTGGGTCTTTAAATTTTATTTTTAGTCGGGCACATTTCATTCAAGCTTGGGGAACACTGATCCAAATCCCGCGCCAGCGACGACGCAATATGCAACAGCGATGTAGACAAAGCAATCTTGCAGTCACACACTGAGTAGTGCCTTCGTGCAAATTTGTTTTCAAACAAGATGATACCGTTGCTATTTTTGAAGTCAGAAAACTTAAATCATACTACACGGCACACGGTTAGAAAAATGAGAAAAAAATTGTAATAACAAAGTTTAAATTTTTTCCATATCAGATTCAACTACTCTGGAAACTAATTTTCTAAAGCGAGAACCATTTGTGTAGCAAAACAGCAACTTAGTAGCAAGAGCGAACTTTTTCAACAACTTTATCGTAGGACACAATATTTGGAGGAAGTTCCTGTAATTACCTGCCTAGGATAGTTTCATGCTCACCTAGATCGAAACACACCTGCGCTCCGACCTGGACATGGACGAAACAGGAAAAAGTATACAATCTAACTTCAGTTAAGCCGAGCGTACGATTGGAAAAAGGTTGGCTTTAACTAGCGGATTTAAAACAACAACAGAGGAATACAAATCGATCTAAATGTACAAACCTAGTAGTAATTTTAAGGTATGAGTGATACTTTTTATTAGAATAATGTATCGATATTGCTAAAAAAAAATCTGAGCGGTAGTCACGGAAAAACAAATCATGAACAATGTCTATCCTTCCAAATAGGACTCTCTAACATTTCAACAGGCTTTGTCACTGTAGTCAACCCTTATTCGTCCCACTGTTGGGATACGGGTCTTCACTCAATCGAAGGGGTTAGAGCATACTCCACCTCTCTGCTCAACTGTTGATTGGCGGAGAACAAAAAAATCCATTACATGGATAAGTAATTCGCAACAAGTGGTATTCAGTAGTTTACCTCTTCTTATCAATATTTTCTTTGATTGTTCTTTATGATGATTCTTCGTTATTTCTTTTTTAGTTATTCGCTTTAATATATCATTGTTAACATTTATAATATATATACACATTGAGTGATACCTGTGGTGCCGCAAGCGTCCACAGTGTGAATGACTTATCGCTCGTATACTTTTTGCATAAACATACTGTTTATGCAAAAATGGTATGAAACCTTCTACACTTTAAAGATATTTTTTTAAATATAATAGATGAAATATATTATGAATCAAAAAGTGACAGGGTCTTATTTGAAGCAATTTTCAAGAGGCGATACGAGTATTACTCATATGAACGTTTCGATATCACATAATACTATTCTTGTCTAATAGGATTGGACATTGTCGAGGCGTCCAAGCATTTGTATGGGATTGAACCACTATGCGACAACGGAAATTTGGAACTAAAATTTACATCCAACTTTTCATTCACAGGCACATTCACAGAAAGAAAGAAAATCTTATAAGTGGTATCGGTATCAATCCATAAGTATTCCACTATTGGGAGACGGGTCTCTCTTCATTGGAAGGGGGGTTTAGAGCATTCTCCACCAACCTGCTCACCTGCGGGTTGGCGAAGGCTAGCATTTCAAGCTACCTAAAGGACACTAACTTGGCTCTAAGGGCCGAAACACATAACCGCGTCGCGGCGACGCGCCGCAACGCAACGCTCAACCGAGCGTTGCGTAGCGACGGGCGGTACCGCTGACTTTGGCGGTGCGTTGCCGCAACGCGGTTATGTGTTTCGGCCCTTAGGCTATAAGCAATATACAGTTAATTATATACAAAATCTTGCACAATAATGAAATAGTTACTTTATTCAACTCTGAACCGAGTTATAGTGAACACCAGCAATATCACTCATACCAGAGCTCACTGTGACTCACGCGTTGCCGACAATATAAAAACCCCTTTTCTTGAAAAACCACATTCTGTAGTTTCCTGGGAAAACCTCGACAGGGAGTTTAATCGGCAACTTGTGAGTTCGCATCCCTCCTTTGGACACAACGACCATTGATTCCAATATTTCTCTGCCTATGGCTGGTTGAGCAAGTAGCGAGAGAGGCTGTAGGGATCACATCAATCAATTCCTCTTAACACAATGCATTGTACAGTTGGTAAAACACAAAGAGAGGCAAAACCACTCGTCAGACTTAATGGCTCAATGGCGACTGTGAGCTGTGAGTATCCTCATGGGTCGTCTCGGAATGGAGTCACAAAGTGCAAGCTGATATTTTCGTGCTCCCGCACAGAAACGACACAATGCTATTATAAATGAGGTTGCCCTTGTGCTATAGCAGTAATAAAGCAAAAATGGAGTACACCTTGTTTTTGTTGTAGTGATATCGGAATTGGGCGTCACTGGAGATCTCGACAAGAAATTTAGCTATTGGAAAAATAAACAACAAATATAGCTATTGAAAAAAAAATCAGCTTATATACGTGGGTCAGGAGCGAGATCGGTCTGAAGTTCTTCGATAAGGTTTTGTCACCTGAACCAGGAGTTTGGTAGTATTGTTCTTGGAATATCAACAACAAGACTATCAAACTCCTGGTCCACGCGACTGGTGCAGTTCCGTTGTGAATGACGGAATTAAACAGATGTTGTAGTTCTTTTAGTACTGGCGTTCCTCCGGCTTTTGACAGTTCTGTTGTAATTCCGTTTTTACCAAGAGTTTCACCATTTTTCACACTTTTTAAGGACTATCTTAACCGGGAGAGGTTACTAATAATAATAAAAGTAAATAAATAATTGGAAATAGTACTAATGTTTTGATTGTTTTCGGTGTAGTGTCGGGTTAACGGAGCTCGACAATCACTTACATGAGCAACTAATGTAGGGATTGGTTCATGAGCAGCACAGAGCTTGCCATAAAATCTCTCTATCTCTCGAAGATCTCTCTATACGAAGAGATAATGCGGCCATTCTCTTCGACAGATACGTTTTTCTAGAAGGCCGTGAAAACACTTGTAGCCCTTTGTTTGTCTCATCTTTGACTATCACATCCTCAATGCATTTAGCATTAAAGGCGCGATAATCGCGCCGTATCAGTCTTCTGATTTCCATGTTCAAAGCGACATATTCTGTCGAGGCTCTTGTAGATGCAGTCGCCTCTTCATCTGGGTCAGAGTCTCGCTAGAGAGCTTTTCTTTTGGGACTTTATTCTGCCACCCAAAGTTCTTTTTGCCGACTATGTATGGTGTATTCGTTTATCAATATGATGACTCGTCCATGTTCAACTCGAACTTTTCCGAAAAATGAATGATTTGGAGAAGAGTCGGACGTAGATTAGATCTCATTTTGCGGGCTCTATTGGGCTTGAAGTCAATACTTAGGGTGCCTCGTAAATCAATCGGCACCGCTACCGACGCTAAACCTGTTTACCACTGAGATATCCCTAAATATACGCTTCTTATTCATTGTGATAAAGCCGATGTCGTTCTTAATCATTTTATCGAGGCATTGCCAGTTTTCCTGCCTCTGAGGCTTCTTTTTGAAGAACGAGTTTATCAAAAAGAGCCCCTCCATCTGGAAGAAATATACCAGCGGTGATCTTAGACTCCAGACTAAACCCTCCGATAACCTCATAGCTTTCTTGTACTCCCATTTGTCTTATATTTTGATTGAAAATGTATTTTATTTTGTAATGAAAACGTAAATCTCAGTAAAAGTACAATTCGTCTACACTTTTAACTCAGCTGCAACGTGCAAGTGCAACATACTCGTACACTTCAACTTTAGCGACTATATTTTTTCCCACGTCAATTAACTCTTACTTGTTCCAAGGTGCAGCCCTGCAGTTTGTGCACGGCAACAAGCTCTATTGAGCCATTAAGTCTGAGAAGTGACTTTGTCCCTCTTTGTATTTTCTACCTACAGTACAATGGGTTATGTTCAGAGGAGTTTGTCTGACGTCATACTCATAATTTCCTATATTCGCACCGGTCGTCTACGGCAGGGAATTTCATCCTCACATATTTGAACTGAGCTGGGGCCCTACCGCCGAAGCTGAAGTCGATTACCATCGAATTTTTTGATTGCAAAAATTGGTCTCAGATTAAAGTTATTGACATTGTAAAATATCTTCAGCTTAGTCGGTACTGCTCTGGGTCTTTTACCAACTGACCAAAATATAATTACTAACAATCTAAGCAGTAGTTTCATTTTCGCAATCAAAAAACCCTTTGGGCTTCAGCTTAGCCGGTAGCCTGGTCCAGACATGGTTCCAGAGAGGGTTTTGCTCTAGAACTATCAAGCTCTGAAATTAATAGATTATCGTGATTTCTTAGTTGTATGAAATAATATTAGTTTTATTAAATTTAATATACACAGTATTGGACATTTCACTGACTAGTTAATAGCGACGCAGTGCATTCCAATCCAAAGCGGATACAATTCTATGTTTAATACAAGTTTATTCGTTTCAACTCAACCCCCGTTGACTGAGAACTCGCTATTTGTTTTTTCACAATTTGATATCTCAAAAAAGATTCAACTGATTATCATTGACAGTATAGTAATTGTAATCTTATTATATACGAAGAAACTTGATTACTAAGGAATATCTCCCTTTCAAAATTTTCCGAAATCCAATCAACCATTCTAATATAAGCATCCAAACACTAAGTTAAACCGAAACGCTAAACGATATTTCCTACGTAAACTGTAAAACTGGACAGATAGGAGAAACGATAGTGAAATATCATTATGTTGAGTAAAAATTATAATTAAAACATTTTTGAAGTATAAGCCAAATCAACGTATTTACAAATTCTTTCATGTATATCTACCAACATATATGGTTTTAGGATAAAAGCTTTCAAAGTAACGTCGCATTAATTACATCTTCTCATCAAGCTTCTTGGATCTAATTAGTAGTACTGTCTATTGTTACAAATGAAATATTTCTCGAAAGACTTGTCATATCTTCACTATTATAATATACATAAATTATCTGTATCACAAATCTGTCTTAACGCGACAGAAAGAAAGAGAAAGATTAAGGTTATGGCGAGAGTTTTGAAATGACTTTCATTTGGTTCTAATGCAATATATTATACATATATCGTATATACATACATACAAAGTATAAATGCATTCATAATTGCATACATTCGTAACATGTTTATTTCATGAGCTTGATATTCTTGTTATTTTTTAAGTCGAATAAACCGTTATTGCTTTTCGGTATGCATGATAGGATTAATCTATGGGTAATTTTTGATAAAATGAACACTAAATAATAGAGTGACAAGTGTTCACAATATGCAGTAATTTTATTTTGAATTTATTCAATGGTTTTTGCGCGAACAAGCCCGCATGTGTGACTATTACATCGCATCAAAAGGTAGCTTTGGGATATCGGCCCCACCCTAGCTTGGCTTGGGTATAGCCCGTTATTGCGTGAGAATTTTGAACAAACTTTCACCCCCAATTTTAAATCTCCCCTATGGGATGAGATTTTTATAGTACTTAACATTATAAACTTACATAATATTATTAACCTACATAAAATCATTTTTAGAGATTTTATAAAGATATTTTTTCATACAAACTAATTTTCCCTTTTACTTTTTTCCACTAATGGAAGTTCGCTTCTAATTGGCTTCACGAATTCGTTTCTCTCTTTTGCCAATCGGAATAGTTGCTCGGTGCTAGTAATACCTGCCCACTCTCGTATGTTCCTACGCCATGATTTTTTACAACTACCGACGCATCTCTTATTCTCTAATTTGCCGAACATTTGATAATGATGGGCTGTTAGAAGCATCTGGTATCTAACATGTCTTAACACAGGGTATATATTCGCATAATTTTCTGTACTCCTAATTGTTATTGGGAGACATATTTGTGTATGGTATACATATAGGCCTAATTTATTTTCGCATAATTTTCACTTATCTTACATATTACTTACCCCTGACTTATTAAGCCTATTATATAGAAAGAAATTATATAAAAAGAAGTTAATTCCACAGTTTCACCGTGCGTAGTATAAAGTGTCTTAGGGTGCGTACTGTAGTAGATCGCTAATTATCAATATGATATTATGGATGTAATTTTAATTTATCACTGCTTCAGTAATACTTCTGGTTGGCATTACCGGCCCTATAAAAACCCCTTCACACCCTTCTTGAAGAACCTCATACTCATATATTACAACTTTCTCATCCTATTAAAAGACGCATGGGAGTTCTCTATTCGGATGTTTATATCTTGTTTCGAGTCCCATGTTTCATTCGCCCAAGTACCAAGGTATTTATATTGCCGGGTTCCTTTTCGCTACTTTCATGCAGTCTGTCCAAAAACAACTGAAAGTCACTTTTAGAGGAGGCAATGAGTACTGTGTCACCCTCATTGCATACATTGTTGATGACTTTACCGTTGACCTTTACTCCGACTTCGAGCCCCTCCAGCGCTTCAGACATCACTTCTTCAGAGTAAACGTTGAAGAGGAATGGTGACAAGATACAACCCTGGAGAACACCGATGCCGCCCTGTGTAAAAATCCGTTATTAACTGATATTTTCCGTCTATAAACTACCTACCTGCAAAATTTCAACTTCCTTGGTGTCGTACTTTTAAGAGATTTCTTGAGTTGTAACATGTAACATAGGGAGGTTAACTTACACATCGCTGTTATGCCTTTGTTATCAACGTCATATTTCTTCAACGTATCGACTACACATCTTTCATAACAGATATTTTGTTTTGAACGAATATTCTTCCCATATTGAGTTTTCACGAAACAACAGCGTGAAAAGTTTTAACAATATTTGGATAAAGTTCGTAACATTACCAGCCACCGAAGTTGTCTTGCCGTTGCTTTTTGATACCTCTCACATCGCACACAATGTTATGATCAACTTTTGTTATGCGCGTGTGTTTCATACTTATTACTAGCATTCAAAGGCGATCTGTTATAAAAGAACTCGAATACTTTCAGTACATTTGGAGATACGTGATACAAATAGAGATCACCGCACAATGAAAGTTGAAACTCTTATGACTATATGACTTTCGGTAGTCCCAAAACTTCGCAATTATTGTATTCCTATTTCAAATAAACTTATGTATAGGATCTTCTACATCTGTCCAAATTGTTAAAGCGAAGTTGATAGTAGTGAGTCTGTTATATGATTAACAAATCGTAACGAAATTTCTTGCAGAACTCACATGAAATTACTACAACTACAATAGGTTAGAATAAATTGACAAATTGTGAGTTAATGTCAGTCATGGGAATACATGTTTACAAGTTTGTCAAATAATTGAAAATATATTGTCATTCTTGTGAACAAATATTCTCATGGGAATATTTGTATACTAGATTTACTAAAATTTTTGAAAATAAATTGTCAATCTTGTGAACAAAATGTTCTCATGACTGTAATATGCATTACAGTCATGAGAACATTTTGTATAAATCCATTTCCAGATCAAGCATGCGTACCACGCATGCTTGATCTGGAAATGGATTTATAAATATGAAATAAAGCTGTTAAATTAACTTCATGGTTATATTTAAAAACATATTATCATCTATTTCATGAGATTCGATAAAGTAGTGTATGAAACTGCACATAATTAGGTCTTAAAATATTCGTGTGATACTATTATCACATTCGCCTTCGGCTTATGTGATAAACTCACGCTCGTATTTTAAGAACCCTTTTATGCAATAGTTTTCTAAACTACCATATAGACCGGTGTCTATATAGTAGTTTAGAAACCGGTGTTTGGCATGGCAATCATGAGATACAGAATGTAGAAATTTTATGTTTCGCACATGTTTCTTATAAATCTGTCTCATTCTGTAATATGATGATGAAGTTACTCTTTTCTTCTCGACTGAATTCGATGTTAACTATCCAATTTGTCCATAGTTTACTCTGTCTACGGGAATATAATAATATGTTTACAAAATTGACAGATCTTTATTTTTTTTTAAATGGAAAAATTCACCTCCCCCCCCCCCACTAGTTGGGATCCCACCTAGGGGGGGCAGGTGAATTTTTCCATTTTATTTCTTCAACGTATGGAAAAATATTTGTCTGTCAAGTTGGCCAAGACAACTATTTAAATAATAATAATTGACAGATCTTATTGTAGGTTGC
This sequence comes from Hypsopygia costalis, assembly GCA_937001555.2. Classification (NCBI taxonomy): domain Eukaryota; kingdom Metazoa; phylum Arthropoda; class Insecta; order Lepidoptera; family Pyralidae; genus Hypsopygia; species Hypsopygia costalis. The sequence continues at coordinate 21,083,206 of OW443326.2, forward strand.
TGCAATTGAATGGGATTTTGACATTTTAATTCTCTACGAACATGTCTTAAATTGAACGTGAAGAATTCACATGTAAGCCTCTGGCTCTGGGCCAGTTTCTACTACGTCTACCAACAGTATAGAAGTTTGAAAATTATCCTCCCGGTAATAAGGCCACGTTATAAAGTAAGGTGTTTATGACCTATGAAAAGCCCCAGTGCGGGATAATACACAAGATTAAGGCTTTTATTATAGTTTAACGCGGTAATGAAAGCTAGGTCTTAAATAAAATTTTAATTTCTGTATCAATAAGGTTTATCTTAAGAAGGTTACTATGGCTGTGTTGGCAGCGGGGGTGCTATTTATTTCTTGTTACGATCTTTAATATGGCTACAGTAACCGCATTACATCAGGCGGGCCGTATGCTTGTCTGCCACCCGACGTAGTATAGAAAAAAAATGTTCTTCTCAAGTCCAGCTTATCACTGTGCGTACTCAGGTCGTACTACGTTCATGTGATATCGACTTAAGCTCTTATAAGGTGGTGAGCTATGAGGTTCATCTCAGCTAATTTATGACGTATTATTTTAAATTAAGGTACAATTGAAATATTTTCAAACGTTTCATGGCATTTAACACGCTGTGAAACATCAATGGGTGTAGGCTGCTCTTCTTTATCATTCTTAGTCCAAATCAGCTGCTCGTGGAAATCATTTGCTAGTTGGAAGGGTATACACCCTTCCAACTAGCAAATGGCGCTCTGGTGAAAGAGAGGTATTATCAACCTCACAGAAGACAGCTTTCAACAAAGACTTTACTCACTCACAAGAACACAACTATCACCCTTTAGAATTGTTAGGTTCCTGTGAGCGAGTAACATCATCAGCCGTAGAAAGTTGCCTCTTCTACTACCTATAAGCGTTTATAGGTTTACAGCCTTACATGGAGATAGGCAAAAAGAAGAGCTCGGTGGCGTAGCGGTCAATGACGCGGCTTCGACACCAACGCTCGTGGGTTCGATTCCCACATAGGACAAACATTTGTGTGCATGAACATGTCTGTTTGTCTTAGTCTGAGTGTTTTCTATGTATCATAAGTATGTATTTACAAAAAAAAATGTATTTACGTATGTTTATCAGTTGTCTAGTACCCATAACACAAGCTTCGCTTACTTTGGGGCTAGATGGCGCTGTGTAATTTGTCTGACAATATTTATTTATTTATTATTTATTTACAACAAATTAACAACAAATATAAACTCCTTATCTATGCTAAAAACTGGGCATTTATATATAATATTGTAAACCGCCGGTAGAAACTTGTCTTACATCATTTTATTCTGAATGTAGAGTAATAACATTAGGACCTTCATCTGTAAATGCAATCTACATGAAAGCTCGTTGTGGTCGACCGCAACGCGATTTACATTATTATATGCTACGAGTACGTATAATTTAAGCAGTAAGTAATATTCAAGAAATTATTTTTGACCGGTTCGGCGTAGAATGTCCTGTGGGATTTTTACATACTTATAATACATAGTAAACACCCAGACCAAGATAAACAGACATGTTCATGCACGCAAATGTATGTCTTGTGCGGGGATCGAAGCCCCGACCTCAAAGTAGCCATTGCTAGCCATTTGATACCGGGCTCGTCAAATATCATTGGAAGTACTTTTGTTGCAATAAAAAAGTTTTTTTAATCTCCTTTTAATGAGGTAACCGTTTCGCATTCAGGTAAAATATTTTCCAGTACAAACAAATCCCTCTTCATAAAAAAGGTATCATGAAAAATTATTACAGTTGTTTCAAATAAACTCAGTGAAATAAAAATTATCCAGCGCTGCGAACTAAATCTAGAAATATAATTGCGACTATGAGTGAACATTTTATTTCCGTAACAATAACTTTACACATTTCAGCAGCGATATTAATTTATATTTATTTTATTAGGTACGTCAAGATAGTTTAAATGTAGATATTTTTTAGAAAATTCATTGCAATCACTTAAGTTATTGCATCACATGCACACTACACTATTACATAAACTTAACTACACTTTGTGTAGAATTGAATTTTGGCAAATTGTACGAACTATAGTTGTATACGGTATATATACATTGGGTATACAGTATACCCAATGATGTTATATATATTTAATTATGTCTACAATGTATAGTACATATAAGCGTCTAAAAGGTACAACCGAAAAGTGACACAATTGTCTCACCTCTCAATAAGTTCGTACAAACAAGCCGATAAATCGGACGTTTCTGGCCATTGAGTGATATAAGTAAAAATGCCATCTTCTGTATCAAGAAAACGCACATTTTATATTGATAAAGTAAATTAAGCCCAAAGGTCGTATATCACATAAAATTATACAATAGTTGATATTAACGGGTATAAAAAAATATTTTGCCACAAAAAAGGCGATGCTGTGCCGATTAGGCACCCAGCGTGGGAAAGTGATATAAAATATATTAAATCTCTATTTAAGTCTATCTCCCAGGAGACGGAAGCCGATATCAAACGCAATTTAGTATGGATATGCTATATCTGTTGTATTTATAATGTCATTGTGTATAGGTACCTATAATAATATTATTTTATAATTAAAAAGCATTTATCAATATTTGGTAGTCCAGTAAAAAATATATAACACTGAAAAGGAGATAAGGACACTACAGTAACTAAAACATGATCATGTAATGTTGAATTACATTTGAATAGTATATTTTTTTTTTAAATGAGGGGCCAAACGAGCTTCTTGGTCACCTGATGAAAACAATCACCACCGCTCATGGAGATCACCAAGATCAACTACACTCCTTCCTTCCTTTCTTTCTTTGAATCCACTCACTCGCAGGTACACACCAATACTCAACTTAAAAAAATATGTTATGCCCAACCTCTCTTTTCACCAGAGCCTCATTTGTCAGTCAGCAGAGTGCACCACGTACAGGTGATTAATCAATCCGGTAATAGCTTGGTCGATCTTTACTTGGTATAAAAGTACCTCTCCACGTCAGTCTGTCCGTTTATGCGCTGAAGAGGTTTTACAGGGTCGATATACGGTACAATATATTTATTTATACAATATATATATATATTTATATATATAAATGACGAGTATTATCTAACCGTTAGGTTATACTCGTAATCACCAAGAGCAAGCGAGCGAAGCGAGCGATAGCAAGTAAGAGTATCGCTCGCAACTCACCTCGACAAACCACCCATTATGTATTTCAATTAATATACACATAAATTAAACATTTTCAGGAGCTGCGTTTCAGCTAATATGCACATCTTTTGTCGTAATATATACAATTTTTATATATGTAAATAAATTCAATATTTAAAAACCAAGTCTCCAAATACTGCACCCATTTGAAGTCAGGGCGGGTCGCTACTAATAGATATGAAACAAAACCGTTGCTTGAATCTCGAAACGTCCGTAGATATCAGAATACAAACCCCACAGACGTTCCGGCGTAATATAGAAAAGAAATGACGTTGCAAATGGAAGAAATATTGCTAGAAATGGCTCCTCAAAATGGCTCTTAGGACATAATGTTCGACCGCTGGGTGCGAAAAAAGACATAGTGATAGTAGGAAGCCACGAAAAGCAAGGCTGCGACTCCGGATAGTATTAAAAGAGCCACCGGGATGTGGTTTCAGTGATTCAGATAAACGTTCTGGTCAGCAGTAATATATCAAGCCGATGATGCTTGCCAGAATACGGGTGCTTTTGCTTTTTCCCTATATATCCGATGAAGATATCCAATGAAGTGTTCGGCCACTTATTTCGAGGGATTTCTATTGGAAATAATAATTCTAGGTTGCAATTGTGATTTGATTTTACTCAACGAGAGTTGAAAATTATCTAATATAAAATGATTAGCTACTTGATAGGTAGGTACATATTATATATGTACATATTATTTTAAGATGAGCATGTTGAAGGGCTAGTAAATAAATTGGCAACTAATGAGTATTTTTCTGGTGAGCTCGTTGACATGACATCGTTGAGCATGTCAGTCTAATCGATGACGCAAGTTAAGCAACGCCAACTGTATCCAGTCTATGGATAGGTTTATTTACCTGGAACTCCTTCGTGCTTCAAAGGTCACGTGAGGTCATCGGTCTCGGCTGTTGTGATTCAAGCAGATTTGGCTTCATTTTGGCCTTTGTGCGGTTTGAAAAGTTACCCTCCACCAACTCGCATTTAAGCAGTGTGATGGAATAAACCTCTTTGATTGAGTACGGATCCGAAGCTTGATCATTACTAGTAGCTTCGATCATGATATGTTTAAAACGTTTAAAATGCACATGATGACATCGTAGTCAAATTTATTGGCATAAGCCAAACTCAAAGGACAATCTTTTCTTATTATTTGGAGTCGGCGCAATATGTATTTTTCTTTCCGTTCACTCTAATCAGCCGTCATATCTACAAATACCCTTTCGTACACATATCTCACACAATCCAACCACTTCTTTTTTGATCTTCTTCCCTTATTATTCACATTTAAATTTGTCGTTTTTTTTTCGTCACATATGAAAATCACATAAAAGACATATTAAACATTTTATATTTGTTAAAAAACTGAAGTCCGTAAACCTTCCATCTAAACAACATCAAGCCCGGCTTTGAACTGAAATCGAATTTGCAGGAATTTGGCAATAAAATGTGGTCCGTGTTGATTAAATTTATTTATAGAAATATCCGTGTTGTTATTGTTGTGGCGTAGTTGTAGTTGCGGTTCGTGTGAAACAAGCCTAAGTAATAGTACCACGTAGTTTCGGCCAGCGGGTATGTTGACAATGTAAATAAAATTGACATTAATAGCGATTAATGACAATTTTATTTACATTGTCAACATACTCGTATTTGGCATCAACTCATTGCCAACCCATTATCATCCCAGTGCTGGGATACGGATGTCCCTTCAATTGAATGGGATTAGAGCATCCACCACGCTTGTCGACTGCGCATTGGCGGGGCCAGTGTTTTCAGGGCGCCTAAAGGCCACTGACTTGGTTTTACGACTGAAGACTGTCAACTAATGACAAAAGCCGAGACTAACGGCTTAACGTGCCCTCCGAAGCACGGAAGAGCTTACGATAAATGAACCCATTCATCGACAGGTCAACGTTACTTAACTAGCATGATGATTAGACTAACACACACAACGATGCCATCGAGCTCTTGAGTATACTCATACACCTACTCTAAATATATATTTTTTTGTTCATAGGTGCAATATTCGACCAAAACACAGAAGAAATTCAAAACGTATTCAAGTATGCAATGACAATGCACAACCAGAATATAAGTAGTCGAAGATTGGAGCTGCAAGCCTACGTAGACGTCATCAATACTGCAGATGCATTCAAGCTGTCACGGCTCAGTGAGTATTTAATGGAAGTGTAGAATCGTTTCGTTAAAATATTGAGGATTTTTACCAGCCATGTAAAAATGCTGCAACGTTCTTGTTTGGTTTTTTGTCTCTATCAAAAAGAATTGTTGTCTTTATCAATTAAATTTTGTTATCGTTAACAACTACTTTTACGACTTTTTTGGTCCATGTTCGCCATTATAGATATCGGAAAGGAACCACTACAACCCTCGAGGGAATTGTCATTGTATTTTTTTTATTTATATATTTTTCTTTTATTTGTGTTATGGGACCATGTTTCTTACTAAATTTCATAATACTAGGTCGATGAGCATGTCAAAATGTACGGCATGATCGGCGGTATCCTTAAACTGCGTTAACTTAGAAATTGGATTGGATTTTCGCAGCTCCTTAAGATTGTAGTTCAAAGTATTCGATATTAATTATTATTGGTACTTTAACGTGGTCCTGAGAAAAAGGAACTTAATCTTGACAGACAAGCGGACAGACGGACATCGAAATTTCACATAGGATGCCTTTTTCACTTTTGATTTACCGAACGCTAAAAATAACAAACGGAATAAAGGAAAATGCACTAATATATTGGTACTAGAAGCTAGACCTATATAATTAATGTGTTGTTCACAGTATTATATAATTAGTAGTCTTTGTAATGCAAATAAAGTTGGTAAATTTTGCTTTTGAATGTGGAATAGGATATTGTGCAGTGATTTCTATGCATGATAAGCTTTTGAGCTAGAATATGGCGAAATGATTAAGTGATATAAAAATGATTAATAAAATGCAGTATCGCATTGTACATACCCGTGTCAACGTTCCTACTCGATTAGACACTCTATATTTCTTTTGTATACGCTTAGCATCTAACTTTAAGGTTTGTTAGTCAACTATGCCTGTTATATTTCTATGGATATGGATTATTCATACTCATTTTTGAACCTTTTAAAAAATTATACTATTTAAAAAAGCTAAATTAAAATTAAATCTCGATATTTTCTAAAAATGGCCCCCGTGGCATTGCACCGAAGATGTTGGCAGTGTTTCCTCCCTGTATTGCGATACAGACGCGTTGCGCTAGAAAGCAGCCATCTCTTCGGTCACCGGTGGCCTCGTTCTGGCGCTTGGAGAGATCATGCATAAGCATTAGTGCATTAGGACCCCACGAACCCTCCTACTCGACTCCTAAAGGAACAACAGTGTATTCCAAGTCGGGACCGCGATATCTTTTCATTTTTCATTACAGCATTGCCACGGTTAGATCTATCTAATGATGATGTATATGCGCATGAGTCACTGTAGAACCAGTGATCCGTTCTTCAATATCTTGTAAAAAATATTTATAATCGAGTGATATCACTCATCTTAAATGCCGAACTCGTTGTCACTGAAACAATATGTATAAACCAGGAGCAAATCTGTGCAAGTGAAACTCTTAAAAATGTATCAGAAATTGAATTGGCAATGAGCAGGAGATCTGGGTAGTATTGGGCTATTAGTATGATATCTTGTAGAGATCGGTGCGAGAGAGAGGTAGACAATAGATTATCCTGTTAAAGATTCATATGGCGACTTAGTTTAGTTGTGGGTTTTCACGTGTCTTATGGCCGTGGTAGCTTGATCTATAACACTTTCTCCACCAGTTATTTCAAAAGTTTCAAAGTCTCTACTTTGCCTCCCTTTGTGTGTTATACTGATTGTTTTGACTGTGTTCAGAAGAGTTATTTGATAGTATGCCAACGGCTTCTTTCTACAATTTCTTCGCTCGCCTTATGTAGGGGATTCATCCTCACTCTTTGGAACCGAAATGGCCGCATACAGTGGGGTCCCAAAGGAGACTTCTCCCCCGTACTGTGGAATGTATTCCCCGTTGTGGTTTTAATTAAAAGTTGCATTTTATTTTCTCTCATGTGGATGTTTATCCATCTCATAGATATCACATTTGACAATCAACATGCTAAATTGTATCAGAAAAAAGTTCCTGCTATTATATGGATAGCTAACTATATTAGTTACCTAGTTTGGGGCATAGACTATCACCAGCCTTATCATATCAGCGGTTTAATATCCTTGCTATATCTTTTCCTCACCGAGCGCAAAATGGCGCCAATTTTCATTGCAAAAATATGAAATTAACTGAAGTACGTGTTAAAATCAATTATTTATTATTATGTACTTTCATGTGATATATGATACCGTGGACATTGGTTATTTTATCAACATAAATTATACATTTTCGAAATATAGATTATCTACTTCAATCAATTGTCACAAATGTGACAACAGATTCGTCGGCTTCTGCGACAATAGGCTTAATGACATTTTTTTTTGTTATGTAAGGATGTCACTATAACAAGTGAAAAAATGACTTCGAAAGCATAAAAACTACTCAAAACTTTTTCGAAAACGCTCCATACAAAAGGCGACGTTATTTATTTATGACATCACATTATTTTGTATGCATTAAAACAGAAATTTGTACAACAGCAATGTTATATTAAATATTGAGTATATGTACACAGTTAGTAAAATGAAATAGTGCCATAACAAAAGTTCTATTATTTGTTATGGTTTTTCCAACGTTAATATATATTTTTATCTAATCTCATACTGAAATTTACACATTAAAAAACTAAACACAGTATCTTAATGACAGTCTTTACGCACAAGCTATCAAAATAAATTTAAAAAGTTATTTTTCGATACAGCTCTTCTATGGACAACTGTATCGTAAAATAATTTTTTTACCATTTCGATACAGCTTCAGCCCTGGATACAGGTATTTTAAACAGGTTGCAATGCAAATACATAGCAACTTTGTAAAATTTTTCAACATAATCTGTGAACGCGGCGCCGCGCGGCGAGTCGCGCATGCGCACTACGCATGCTCGATCTGCAAATGGATTTATAAGTAAGAATTATAGCTGTTAAATTAACTTCACGGTTGTATTTTAAATATTATTATCATATATTTCATGAGATTAGATAAAGTAGTGTATGAAACTGCACATAATTAGGTATTAAAATACTCGTGTGGTCTATTATAACATTCGCCTTCGGCTCATGTTATAAACTCACACTCGTATTTTAAGAACCCTTATTATGCAACAGTTTCATAAACTACTATTTTAATAGTTTCATCTTTTTAAAATGCACCTTCCCACCATACTTTGATCGACCATAGAACAAATCAGACATAAGTTATTAAAATGTTACCATTGCAGAGGTATTAGTTTTGTGTGTGTGATATATTTCTAGATAAATTAAGTCGCGGGTAGTGGGTCGCTCGTAAGTATAATTAACTCAGATCTATATAATGTACCAAAACCGTCTCCTAAAATATACTACACTATTTATATAACCGATCTAGTCACAAATATATAATCCGTTTTTACATATAGTTTACTCTAGGGCGTTTATTATTCTGTCTTTTTAATAATCAAATAGTGCCAGTTACTTTGAAATGAAATTAAACTTGTACAAGTGTGCAAGACTAAGAAGCATTGTCTCATTTAGCGAGCGTCTTGTCTTTGAGACGCTGTCATCAACACTCCACGTGATCAGAATACGGAAAGAGTGCCGCAGCAGCACAATCGATAACAGTGAAACGGGTGTTATTACTTTATTTACATAGAAAACATGAAAGGAAAGGAAGAAAAGAAGTTTAAATGAACGTTGTATGCATGATTGACATTATAATGCATATTTTATAAAATGTATAAATATTTATTAATATTGTGAAATACAGAAGACTACTTCTAGTCTACTCAGATCGTTACATCTGTAAAATTTAATTTTAATATTTTACATCCGATTTGGTTGTATGGTTTATCAAAGCTTTGGTGGCAAAGTTCTTTTTAAAAGGATGAAATTCATATAACATTAAATAAACTTTTAAATTACTATAAATTTTGTTCCTATACTATTTAAACTATATAAACTATATAAACGTAATATTATTTATGTATTATTAACATAACGCGTGGCGTCATAAGCGTTTTGTATGGAGCAGATTTCAGAATTTTCAGAACAGCAACGGGAAAGTCTAAAATTGTGATTTTATGGAATCGAAATAATTCTTTCATCTATAGTTATATTATTGCGCCCCTATATACCAAATAGAAAAAAATGGTCATATATTCTTTGGGGAGCAGTTAAGTTATTTTAAAACCAATATTATTGTGTCATCCAAGATAACGATCACTTACACGCACAACTGATATAGGGGCAGGTGCATGTGTAACATGTAGTTTACTACAGAATCTCTCTACCTCCGCGAAGATCCTCTAGCTTGAGTTTCGACAGGTAAGCCTTCAGAAGGCCGTGAAAAGACTTTTAGTCATTTCTTCTGCGCTATCATGTCTTCAATTTTTTTATTTATTTTTTTTATTTATTACAATCTTTATAATATAAACATCTCAATACATTTTTCCAGTATACAGTTTTACAGTACAATTCGTTTAGCGTTGAAGACGCGATAGTCCCGCCGTATCAGCCTTCTGATATGTTTATTTAAAGCAACATACTCTATCGAAGCCCTAACAGATGCTGTCGCCACTCGTTGCTTCTGCAGTAGAGCCAGAGTCTCGCTAGAGAGTTTAGCGTTTAAATGTGTTTCTATGCCTATTACGTGTAGTGTTTTCTCTATTCCATCTGATGGCTCGTCCATGTCTGCATAGTTTCCAACGAACTGAATCGGTTTTAAAGTTCCAGTTGGAACATTTCCGAAGTTTGAGTGATTTGACGAACAGTTGGACGTAAATTCGACTCCATCATACGGGCTCTTTCAAGTTTATAGCTGATATTTAGGGAGCATCGTACAAGTCGGCGGTGGGTATAATATTATTATATACAAATGTTTAAGAGTGTTAGGGTATATCGTATTTGTAAACTGCCCGACTGGGGAAGTACCTCCACCTCATAGAATAACATTTCTGCAGATAAATAACAATTCCATTGAGGGTTGTTGAAGTCCTGCGAGTGAGTGAGCTCACCAGAAAGGAAGGAGTTGCTGCATCGGCAGTGGAGGTGGCAGCGCGAGCGATATTTCATATTGCGAGCGTTAATATAACTACTGTAACCGCGTGACATCACTGCCAACCGACGTTGCATAAAGAAAAATATTTTTAAATAAAGTATTTTTTGTATCGCTGCATTTATATATCATCAAGGGATTTCACAATCAGATACTACCTGTTTTCAACAGAAGGACATAATAGATAAAAATAACGATATTTTGCGTGTCTCCAGCAAAATGAGAACAATACAAAAATACTGACGCGGAAATTAAAAGGAGGAACAAAAGCAAATTACCCGTGAAAGAGGATGAGCGCTGGTCGCTGAAGCTCACGCCTATTCGCTTTAATGGCGACTACCTCCCCGCCTTCTGTGGAACATGCCACAATATTTTTATCTTTAAAAACATAATGCGTGAAATCTTAGCTATGTACATTTTTTACCCGACTGCCGAAGAAGCAAGGGTAATATTTTTCAAGAATAATTATGTAAGTATGAGTATATCTATGTATGTCTAATTCTTTGGCACAATCGTCATACCGTTTGATATTGAATTTCTATGCGTTAACACGAATTTCTACCTCTACGTGGGGATTAACTTTCAAAACGTTAAAAATTATTTATACCGCCACATACTTAGGTTGTGTTACGTACGGTTCACCTGCATGGGCTGATAGGGCTACTATAGGTGCAGCACGTCGTAAATTGCTTCAAAGCCAGCGCCTTGCTCTGATATTTTTATGTAAATCGTATAGAACTGTAAGCACCGAGGCACTACCCGTGCTAGCAGGTGTATTACCAGTAGACTTAGAAGTACAACGCCGCGCTTCAATGTACTATACATCTAAAAATATGGTCCCTGATTTTCTGAAAATGCGTGATCGTGAGAAAATACTTAGACTGTTCAAACCTATTAATGAGGTACTTGAAACTTTGATGTCTGAATGGCAAGAAAGGTGGGATACTTCTACCAAAGGACGCCACTTGTATCTGTTTTTTCAATCGGTAAGAGATAGACTAAAGAAAAAGTGGTTAGAAGTGGATCACCCCGTTGCGCAATTTTTGACTGGGCATGGCAATTTCAAGGCTAAACTCTTTTCGTTTAAATTAGTGCCGTCGCCCTTATGTGAATGTTCTACTGCAAATTATGAATACGATCAAACAGCACATCATGTTCTCTGGGAGTGTGATCTTTGGCGGCGGGAGCGGAATGACATGTTGAATTCATTACAGGTCGCATCCGGGGTAGTATACTATTCTGATTTGGTAGCAACAAGGGAGAATTACCAAGCGTTCAGACGATTTTGCAATTCTTATTATTGGAATCGATGTGTTAGGTAACAACTCAATGTTTTAGGTCCCCAATAGTGTTAGGTAGATACTTAAAATCCGTGGTGCACGGCAGTTGAGCTTCACTTGACTAGCCATCTCTTTAGGCTTTTAATGCCTTATTTGCCATATTGCTGTCTCTCACATTGCTAAGAGGGGAAGTCAAATTCCAAAAGCTTCCTACTCCTACTAATTTCTTCTGATTAAATTCGTTGTGAGTTCCAAGGCAGCCGTAGTTGTACCCCCGGGACTGCAATGGACTTCACTGTTCATTGCCTTTTTTGGCGGTTGCCGCTGTTAATCCTGGCTACACAGGAGACACAGTGGTGGGAATGTGTGGTGGGCCTGTATACCGTTTGATATATTGTCATTTGTCAATATATGTAGAGTACAGGGCGTCCTCGAAAAAAAAAGGAATAATGTAAAAATATTTTTTGGTTGTATTTAATAATTTATTGTTGTAGATAATAGGCGTAAATAACAATTCTAAGTCTATTAACACTAGATTGCAGATGAATGAATATAAATAAGAATAATCTATTTTTTTATACTACGTTGGGTGGCAGACAAGCACACGCCCCGCCTGATAATAAGCACGCGCAACGGCACCCTTGCTGCTAACGCAGCAACTCCTTCCTTTCTCCTTACTACTAACACTTACTCGCAGGAACACAACAACCCTCAAGGGAATTTGAACATTTTTTTTTATAATAATAAAACAATGTTGTTTAGGAATAGTTTTTACAAAACTGGGTTTGTGAAACTGGAATCTATACTGCTAAATTTAGAGAATATTGCATAAATTCTAACACTTCAGCGTACGTATTATCCTAAAGAGACTTTGCACGTGACAAAGAAAATGTTGCTACACTTTATATTTTAGGTAAGATTTAGTTCGTAAAACAGTCTCGACTTAAGACTGTCAGCATTTTATAGTAAACGTGACTGCCCTTAATGCTTCATACGAAAAGAAACATTTTGCAACTTACTTAGAAACATACTTACCTACTGTAAAAGTAGGTTTGTCCACGAGATTAGAATACATTTCTTTTAAACTACGACGAGTGGCAGATCAGCATACGGCACGCCTGATGAGAGGTAGTTACGGTAGCCTGTAGACGCTTGCAATAAAAAATATTTGTAGTATTAATAACTATTGTGTTAATCTGTAGAACATATTCTATTTGTATGACAAGTTTCAACCGAATCAGAACGTACAGTCGTTTACCCGCGAAAGAGAGAGAAACACACATCCATACTTCCTCACTAACCATCGCATTTATACTATTAGAAGGATTTCTTTAAGCAATGCTTATAATCCAATTAAGTTCAAGAGATGTTACACTCTAATTTTACACCATTGCACTGCACACCATGATTTCTTTTTTTATCTACAGGAAGATAAAGGACCATTTTTAAGCCACCAAGCATTTTTAGTTACTAAATCGAAGATATTTTGTGTTGATATTGTAAATGCAACAAAAGCTGCCACCAGTCGGTGTGTCCCATTTACTTATTTTTAATATATTTTTTTTTAATAAAAATGTTAGGAAAGACATAGCATACTATGTCCTTAATACCATTGAAAATATGTGTACAAGGTTTCATGATGATCGGTCGAGTAGTTTCGGCGTGAAAGCGTAACAAACAAACTCACATTCACATTTATAATATCAGTAGGGATTAGTAGGGATAGTAGGAATGTGTTCTATTTCAAGGACAATACTATGAATTAGGCCATAATGAGCACAAATGCCATAAAAAAATTAAACTTGATCGAAATAAGAAATGAAATCAATTCAATTTAAAACGCACAGTGAAATCATTTTTTGTGTGGTAAAAGTTTTTGTGAAAATGCTTCTGTTCATTTAAATTTTAGATTTTTTCTATTTTGTCTTTATGCTATGCTCAATACGATCTTTAGAGCCAAAGCCAAACTCACCTGCACTGTCACAAAAAATATTATTATTGTCATGTGTCATTAACAAAATGATGCTTATCCACGTCCACGCGATCCCCACTTGTAAGCTATGTAAGTATTTCATTACCGTCAGTACCTATATGAGTACCATATAAAAGCGTAAGTAATTTATTTTATACATCGGGTATCAGACAAGCTACAAGCTTACGGTCCGCCTGATGTGAAGCGGTCCGTAGCCTTGTTGACGTTTGGAATGATATATCGCTCACGCGCCGCCACGCCCGCTGCCAACGCAGCAACTCTTTTTTTTTTTTTTTTTTTTTTTATACTACGTCAGGTGGCAGACAAGCATACGGCCCGCCTGATTTGAAGCGGTTACCGTAGCCATATTAACGCTTGCAACATAAAAAATCGCTCGCGCGCCGCCACCCCCGCTGCCAACGCAGCATCTCCTTCCTTTCTCTGGTCACCTCACTCACTCGCAGGAACACAACAACCCTCAAGGGAATTGTTATTTGGCTGCGGTATTCTGTGAGGTGGAGGTACATTCCCCAGTCGGGCAGCTTACAATTACACTCCCTACCTCTCTTTTCGCCAGAGCTTCGTTTGTCAGTCAGCAGGGTGCACCACGTGCAGGTGAAGTTAGCTTTGGTTCAAAGATGTTAGTGAACCACTTACACCCCAAACTCGTTCCTTTCTGGTGAACTCACTTACTCGCAATAACACAATTACACTCAAAGGAATTGTTATTTAGCTGTGGAATTCCGTGAGGTGGAGGCATTTTCACAGTTAACCAGTTTAAAAATACGCTGTGCCTTCCCTCTCTTTTGGCAAAGCCTTTTTCGTTAGTCGGCAGTGTGCTAATAATAGTTTATGAAACTGTTGCATAATAAGGATTCTTATAACTCGTATAAGAATCCTTATTATGCAACAGTTTCAAACGAGCCGAAGGCGAATTTGATAATAGCATCACACGAGTATTTTAAGACCTAATTATGTGCAGTTTCATACACTACCTTATCTAATCTCATGAAATAGATGATATTTATCATTGATAAATAATATGATGATAATTTAAATAAAACCATGAAGTTAATTTAACAGCTTCATTTCTTTCTTATAAATCCATTTGCAGATCGAGCATGCATGGTGGGTTTCTTATTTATGAAAGTACTAGCTGGCCCGGCGAACTTCGTACCGCCTAATTGTCAATGAATGTCAAATTTATGATGTCTTGAAATTAATATAGGTATAATGAATAATAGAAAATAATAGAGAAGCACGATGGCGTCATTGCGCGTGTCAGCCTAATTGTACACGCAAGTTAAGCAACGTCAACCGTAGCCTGTCCATGGATGAGTTTATATTATCTCGAGCTCCTCCGTGCTTCGGAAGGTACGTTAATCCGTCGGTCCCGGTTGTAATCATTAGATTAACTCGAGGTCCTCCGTGCTTCGGAGGGCACGTTAATCCGTCGGTCCCGGTTGTTATCATTAGATTATCTCGAGCTCCTCCGTGCTTCGGAAGGCACGTAAGACGTCGGTCCCGGTTGTTATCATTAGATTATCTCGAGCTCCTCTGTGCTTCGGAAGACACGTAAGCCGTCGGTCCCGGTTGTTATCATTAGATTATCTCGAGCTCCTCCGTACTTCGGAAGGCACGTTAAGCCGTCGGTCCTGGTTGTTATCATTAGACGGCAGTCGTTAAGCCAAGTGGCCTTTAGGCGGCTTGAAATTACTGGCGTCCGCCAACTCGCAGTTGAGCAGCGTGGTGGAGTATGCTCGAAACATATTCAGTTGAAGGAAGACCCGTATTTAATATTACCCAGCAGTGGGTAAATATTACCCAGCAGTGGGTAAATATTAAGTTCAGTATTTTACTATGTCACAAAATACTGGGGTGTAAGTGGTTCATCAACATCTTTGAACCAAAGCCAACTTCACCTGCACGCGGTGCACCCTGCTGACTGACAAACGAAGCTCTGGCGAAAAGAGAGGTAGGGAGAGAAATTGTAAGCTACCCGACTGGGGAATGTACCTCCACCTCACAGAATATCGCAGCCAAATAACGGTTCCCTTGAGGGCTGTTGTGTTCCTGCGAGTGAGTGAGGTCACCAGAAAGGAAGGAGATGCTGCGATGGCAGCGGGGGTGTCGGCCCGCGAGCGATATTTTATGTTGCGAGCGTTAATATGGCTACGGTAACCGCTTCACATCAGGCGGGCCGTATGCTTGTCTGCCACCCGACGTAGTATAAAAAAAAAATAAAAAAAAAATAAAGTACCATGACACTTGACAACCAATTAATATTCATTTTCAAGCATTCATTCATAAACAATTTTCAAAACAACAACGGATAACTTTCGCGACGTAAAAGTTAGACCAATCGATTTGACATTTAATTGAAAATCAATAAATATCCCAACCCGTTTTCAAATTTAATTTTTCGACAATTTTGTCAATGTTTTAATACTTATTATCCTATACCCACATTTCTGAACGCACGCATACATTTGACGTACGCACGTTAACGTCACGTTTGACAGGTCCGACATCCACGAACATTTTGTATGGAAAAATGAATTTTCTTTTATTTTATTTTGTTCGTAAATTTTCCAATGTTTTTAATAGTTATTCTGCTATTCTGGACGGAGACAAATCCAACAAATCAAAAACCATGGCAATCGGTCCAGCCGTTCTCGAGTTATAAGTGTTGTAACAAACACGACTTTCTTTTATATATATAGAAGATGTGCATATTCAACGACCGCGTGCGTAGAAGATATTTTTTTGTAAATATTTAAAAGTATCAATGAGTATTATGCATTGGTTAGGTTAGGTTATTCCTTTGTCATTAATATTAATAATTTGCGTATTTCATTTACATGCCTATGTTTCAATAAACAAAGTTTTGTAACAATACCTATAACTTCCTCCTAATACTTCTTCCGTAACAATAACAATAACCCAGGGCCGTTTAGTCGAAGCATGAAGAAATATTTACATGGGTCGTTAGGAGGTAGACCGTCAGCACTGAGATAATCGTAATGATGGCGGTCCTCACATTTAGTCTTCATTTGTGCTTTCCATCAGCCTAGGTGAAGACATTTTGACCGACCATATTAAAAAAAATAACAATTAATTTCAATATCGGCAACAATGTATTTTTTTATATGAATGTAGTACTGTTTGAAGGTAGCTAATAACAGAAATACATGAACCACTCAAAATATTATAGAAATAATTATTAAATTTGTCTCATTAATATTATATCATTTGCTTTCAATTTAAATAATTTCCGTCAACAGGCAGAGTTGCGATGCGACGTCTATTTTCAACCTAACTAGTTCGTAAAGTTTTCGCTTTGTCCACTAATGCCCTTTGCTAAACTAACCCTTATACGAGCCCGCAGAATTTACTAGGGCGTTTGGCCGAAACTCTTATTATTAATTACATAACACATTTAAGTCTAATTAACTACTGCAAACTGATCAACTTACTTTTGCCATTCAGTTGTTTACACTTTTAACATCTGAATGTTAAAAGTGTAAACAAAGACTATATAATTTAAAAAATAATGTAAAGGAAAGTGAGCAATATTTTAAGCAGATAAATAATATACAATTTTCAGTATACCAAGTCAATAGATTGCACCTAATAAAACAAACAAGTGCTTATGCATTGTACCTATTACCAAACCCATGACAATGTTCACAATAGACTTCCCCAGTCGGGCAGCTGAAAAAATATGTTATGCCATACTTCTCTTTTCGCCATAGCCTTGTTTTTTAGTTAGCAGAGTGCACCACGTGCAGATGAGGTTAGCTTTATTTCAAAGATGTTGATGAAGCACTTACATCCCTAACTTTTTTATTATTATTTTGCATTATATAAAGTACTATGTAGCTACGTACACGTTTTATATATTGATTGTACATATTCGTATATCCTTGCTGTGGTTAGTGTTCGACATTGTACGAGTATATCAACATTCATTTAGGGCACGCAAGACAGTTGATTAATCAAGCTAATAACACCCTTGCCATATTTATGATTGGATAAACCCTCTACCCAATCATAAATATTAGGTATTACATGGGTATATTATGTTCCAAGCAATATGTATCGTGCTAATTTACATACAAATAGACAATTATACAATATATTGCAACATGAATATGTTTGCAAGAAATAACAATTTGTTATCAAGTTTATGCGCATGAATTTCAGTCTCAGGAGTGATCTATCTAATGCAAATCATATTATACCGCATTTGTCTATAAACTAAAATTAAAATTAAAATAAATAAACAAAATAAATATTTCTTGATAATATACACAGCGCCATCTAGTCCCAAATTAAGCGCAAAGCATGTACTATGGGTACTAAATAACTGATAAATGTACTTAAATACTTATAATACATAGAAAACACCCAGTCCAAGACAGATATGTCCATGCACACAAATGGTTGTCTTGTGCCAGGATCGAACCCGCAACCTCGGAGTCAAAGTGGCCATTGCTAACCATTCGACCACCGGGCTCGTCAATAATAATCGTCATAATATTTTTTAATAATGATCATTTGCTTTCTGCAGCACACAGATGCATCTTTTATTCTGCGTTCTGTTTCCTAGTGCAGTGATTTTCAAACTGTGGGTTGCGACCCCCAAGGGGGTCACCAAGTTACATTCGGGGGGTCGCGGGGGAAAACATGCAAAGGTTTTTAGATCATACGATACAGTAAAAAAAAATAATCAGGCCTGATTCTTGTTCAATTACTCATCAACTCCAATCTTTAAACACATCTTTTACCAATTGAAGTCTACTCGTATTTTCTCTTCTTAATATTTCTGCTTACAATTAAAGACCTAATTAGTGCACTTAAGGACAAAGTCGGTAGCAAATGGCACTAACATTTTTAAAGCTTTCATAGCCAGCTGAAGTGTTGAAGTTTTTTCATCAAGGGAGAGGGGAGGGAGGAGGGGACCGCCAGATTTTTTAACTTGGTCCCGAATTTAAAAAGATTGAAAAGCACTGTGAGGGGATAACTTCTCTCCTTGTTAATTTTTGTATGTGTGTGACTGTAGTTTGTAATAAACGTATTTATCTAATACACGAGCAAGATCGAATGGGTAACGATCTTATCTTATCTTATCTTAAAGTGGATTTAGTGCTGCAGCACCGGTGATACGTCGACCCTCATGGATCTTTTGTGCTCTCCCTAATCCTTTAGTCACTCGCCCCTGACTGTCTGGAGATATGTTCCATGTACTTCAGTATGCCGCTTATTGGGAAGAACCTGTAGTCCTCCAGGTCCGGGTATGCCTTTCCTAGGATTTCCATTCGTTTGCCGGCTAGGGCGTCACATTGACACATCAAGTATTTCATGGACTCGTTAGACCCTTTGCATGTTCTGCACTCTGGGCTATCAACACGTCTCATTTTGTATAGGTGTCCTTGACAGGCATAATGGCCTGTCAGTGCTCAAAGCATCCGTTTCTGTCATATTTATGTACATATCTGTACAAATTCATTGTACCTTCACCATGGCTAACGATGCTGACATTTGGTATCAAGGGTCGCGGTTTCGATCCCATCACAAGACAAACATTTGTGTGCATGTACATATAACTCAAAAGATAAAACAAAAATCATTTCTGACTTAAATGATAGAAATTGGTGATTGTCGACATACAGTGGTGCATTTTAATAGTCACCGATTTCCCACACTCAAACACTGAAATGTTAATCCATATAATATTCGTTGCACTAGTTTGTTTAGTCTCCCGTCCAATAACTTTTTCTATTACTATCTCTAGGTTAGCAAGAAGAGATCTCTTGTAGAGATAAGCTCACCTTTGTATACGTCGAATATTACCATGTTTTGTAATTGTTTATGTTATGCGCAATAATAATGTCATAAGAAAAAATATTTGACTAAACAACAATCTATAACAAAAATCGCAAAGGGTATTTAACAAAGTATCTAAACCTCAGGAGAATGTTTGAACAAAAGGCGATACATTATTTAGAAAATTCGTTTGTCTACCTAAAATGACAGCGGGTTTTATTACGTTATTTTAAAGGCATCTCCTAAATTGGGAGTTATTAAAATAATTTAATTTCTAATATTTAACAGGTAACATTACGCGATCTGAAAAGACGATGCGATTTCATTTGGTATGGTCTGTTAGGCTCTGTTCATATGATAAATGAAGTAAAAAAAAATAGGAATATTTTTATTCAAAAATTGTGTTATAATTAAGGTCAATTGAAACATTAATCACATCAATGTCTACGACTCGACAGAAGTAAATAGATAGAATGCAAAAATTCATCACCATCACAAACCTTCTTGGTAGCTCAGTTTGAAAGAGCACTCGACCGGGTATCTAAAGGTCATAGGTTCAGTTCCCCTGTAAGTTGGGGAGGTGATTTATTACATTTTTTTTAATATTTATGTAACATGGATAGATATACTCAAAATCATACAACGTAATCCGTAAGAGCTCCCAGTTAATAAACATATTAAAATCGATCAGTTACTTAATAATACATACATACAGACATACTCGTACACAGTCAAGTAAAAGCTAAACATATATAAAATAGAACTAAAAGAACGGAAGTTGAAAACGTTTAAAAAATGTGCATAGAAAATAAATTGCCGCATTCTAGGTGAGAGCGGCCGCGAACTTCCATTGTAATTGCACCCTAACGCAATTACCCTAAAAGCCTGTCAGTGGAGCTAAATTTAATGAACTCGAAAATAAAGTGAATTGTCTTCTTTAATCCGTCTTTTTCTTACGAATTAAAAAAATGCTGCCAAGTAAATTTCAACTGCTGTATTAGTGTTCTGTTTTTGGGTTTACAGAAATTAAAGCTCTACTACTTACTTTATGTATTTTCTATTCTTTTATAAATGCTATATATACAAATTTTATCAAATTTATTTATTCGTACCAATACGAGTATCTATAAAAATATTGTTAAGTAACTTTGTAATTTACGTTAATATCCACACCTAGGGGAAACAGGGAATTTTTTCCATTTTTCAAAAAATATTTACGTTAATAATTGTTAAGTACATTATCATAAGGTATAGTACTTTTTCTCATAATGTTCATGATTTACTTATTTAGGTTCACTGACTGGGTACGTATTATATTACTGAAAATTCATAATACTCGTACATACAATTAAAATAACTACGTTACCCGATATACCGAAGCTCAATATGGCTATTTCAAAATAAGCGAAAGTTTAAAATACCGAAATTTAGAGGGCCGTATGCTCGGGGAGAGAAGATTATATTGTTTGCAATGGATACACTTAAAAACTACTGAACCGATTTAAAAAAATATTTTGTTAGATGCTATAATCTTTTGTTAGAAAGCTACATGATGAACGAGTAAAATAGGCTATATTTTATTGCATCCATGCGAAGCCGGAGCGAGTCGCTAGTTATATATATAAAAGATTTATGACATAACTGTAGATAAAAATATTTATGCCCCTCTTGTAGGGCAGTAAATGACATAATTTACTTCGTTTACGAGCTACGATTTTTTTCAGAGTGCAGCGCTAACTATCCTGTGTGCTGCATAGATGACGCTTTGGCATCTCAGCAATTACAAAACATAAGAACGTAACTTTGGACTACCTGATATTTTCCAATGATGTCTTATTTGCTATATTGCTGTCTTTCACATTTCTAAGAGCGGAAGTCAAATTCCAAAAGCTTTACATTACTCGTAATAATTTCTTCTGATTAAATTCATTGTCGATTCCAAGGCAGACGTAGTGCAATGCACTTCATTATACACAGAAGACACTGTGGTGTGGATGAGTGGTGCCTCTCCCCCGTCACCTGGTGCACATTCTCATCAAACGAGTATGTGGGTCACCTGATGGAAAGCAATCACCACAGCCCATGGAGATCAGCAACATCAATGAGTCGCCGATCGGGTGTCAGCCTATACTCCTGCCTTTCTTTCTAGTGACCTCACTTACTCGCAGGAACACAACAACCCTCAAGGGAATTGTTATTTGGCTATTGTTATTCTGTGAGGTACTTCCCCATTCGGGCAGCTTAAAAAAATAGGCTATGCGTTTGTCAGTCAGCAGGGTGGGCCACGTGCAAGTGAGGTTGGTTCAAAGATGTTGATGAACCACTTACACCCCAATTGACAACTAGTTAATACTCAATAACATTTACAAAGATAATTATAAATTATTATTTTCTTTAAAAAAATATTCTAATGAAACCTTTTTTTCCACAGTATGCAACCAGTTCGCTCGAGGGGTTTTCGCTATGTTGGGCGCAGTGACTCCAGAGTCCTTTGATACTCTACATTCATACACGAACACCTTCCAAATGCCTTTCGTCACTCCATGGTTTCCAGAAAAGGTTCGTATTCCTAATAAATAGATCAACACCCGTACTGTACACATATTATTATTATGAATATATAATATTATATTCATAATAATCTCATTTTAATCACGGGTCAAGCCCGGTCATTTGATAGGCATGCGCGGGGATATGGATACAACTCGTAGAGGCCCCTTTGAGAAGTTTGATGTAATGTTGTACGCCCGCCCTGACCCGCTCCAAGATATGTCAATGGAGCGACATACCCATGAGCAGGTCTCGGCAGGCGTTGAGACTATTGCGATGGAAAATAAATGGGCTATGGAGATGAGGTCTGGGTGAACTTAATACCGGGCTATTACAGAAGAGGGACGGACGCCTGCCATAACTGCTTTTATTGCTAGTTTTACATATATAATAATATTATTATTATTATATATGTAAAACAAACGTAAGTCATTATTTAAATTCCGTTCCCCGGAGAGCACGTTCAACCATCGGTTCCGACTGCTGTTATAAGATGACAGTCGTTAAGTCACTGCCCTTTGGGCAGCTTAAATGTAGCTGGATTTTGCTGGATCGGAGCAAATTCAAATGAATCCAGTGCGAATCCAGCACTTAGTTTTTTTTTAACTCAAAAAACTTGAGTCACCTATATATTTATTCATTAATATATGTATTACTAGCTGTCCCGGCGAACTTCGTACCGCCTAACAATCAATGAATGTCGTGGTACATATTAGCTGAACTAAATTTATGATTTTGTGGAATTAAAACAATGAATAGTAGAAAATAATAGAGAAGCACGATGGCGTCATTGCGCGTGCCAGTCTAATTGAACACGCAAGTTAAGCAACGTCGACCGTAGCCTGTACACGGATGGGTTTATATTACCTCGAGCTCCTCCGTGATTCGAAAGACACGTTAAGCCGTCGGTCCCGGTTGTTATCATTAGCTCATCTTGAGCTCCTCCGTGCTTCGGAAGGCACGTTAAGCCGTCGGTCCCGGTTGTTATCAATAGCTCATCTTGAGCTCCTCCGTGCTTCGGAAGGCACGTTAAGCCGTCGGTCCCGGTTGTTATCATTAGCTCATCTTGAGCTCCTCCGTGCTTCGGAAGGCACGTTAGGCCGTCGGTCCCGGTTGTTATCATTAGCTCATCTTGAGCTCCTCCGTGCTTCGGAAGGCACGTTAAGCCGTCGGTCCCGGTTGTTATCATTAGTTCATCTTGAGCTCCTCCGTGCTTCGGAAGGCACGTTAAGCTGTCGGTCCCGGTTGTTATCATTTAATGACAGTCGTTAAGTTAAGTCAGTGGCCTTTAGGCGGTTCGAAAACACTGGCCTCCGCCAACCCGCAGTTGAGCAGCGTGTTGGAGTACGCTCTAAACCCCTTCGGTTGAGGGAAGACCCGTATCCATAAAAACTGAAGATTTCATAAAAATAAAGATTTCCTTATTGTTAATTTTTTTTTAAAAAAACGTTTTGTTTTATTTTTTTTAGTTTTGAAATAGGTTTTATCATTTTGGTGATTTGTAATTGTCATTTCTTTTGATGTTTACTCTGATTTGATTCTTGCGCTCGAACCCCATGGGAAAAGCGTTTTCACCCCTATCGATTTGACATTTTTAAATTTTCATAACAAATCACAGACAACTTTCAATATTTTTAAAATATTCAATAATATATTAATAAATATTCCAATCCTTTTTAACTGGCACTATTTGCATGGGAAAACGTTTTTTCTTTTATTTAATTCTTTCGTCAATTTTTCAATGTTTTTAATACTTTCCCGACCAAGACACGACATTATTTTATATATTATATAGATTTATGGAGCTTGATTTAAATTTCTGAACGCACGCATAAATATTTTAGAACCAATAAATATTTAAATCCACAAAGCTGTTTTCAAAACAAATCACAGCCAACTTTCAAGACGTAAAAATGAGACCAATAGAGTTAACATTTGTTTTTAATCTATGACATTTGTTCTATAATGAGCTTAATATACATTTCTGAACGCACGCATACATTTGGCGTACGCACGTACGACAACGTCACATTTGACAGCTACGACAACCAAAGAGAATGTAACCACTACGTTTTAAGAGACGGATGTGCCATACAAATAGCGTAAATTCTAAATGTATGAAATGGGAGCGAAAACAATCAGAATTTGTACCAAATTCGCTTCCGATTCATAGAGTCGTTTTTTTACCTTGAGTTGCGCCAGGCTGACGACAACCACGAACATTTTGTATGGGAAAATGTTTTTTCTCTTATTTTATTTTTTCGAGAATTTTCCAATGTTTTTAAGAGTTATTCTGCTATTCGGGACGGAAACAAATCCAACAAATCAAAAACCATGGCAATCGGTCCAGCCGTTCTCGAGTTATAAGTGTTGTAACAAACACTACTTTCTTTTATATATATAGATATGGTAATCATGAAAACACTTTGTCAAGTTCATTTACTCAGATTCGATAGAAAGTCATGTGAAGTAGAAATCAAATCAAAAATAGCGCTGTGGTGTAAAGAGGGCAAGTAGCACATGCCACAAAGGCAACAGAATTTCCATGTTATGTGATTCGGTTCAGTTCGGATTAACAAACTATAAAGCCTGCGAAAGAAAGTGGCAACGTAAAATTTTGTGGCGTTTTCGTGCGAAAAGAATCTCAGTTACTTGTTCTCAGCTAATTGAGGATCCGCATCGTTGGATCCAGCGCGAGATGTTAGATCCCAAGCCTAAATATGTGCTAGATCCAGCTGGATTGCCGGATTGCGGATCCAACTTTGCAAAATTTAGACCTACGCCTACGCTAGCCCGCAGTAGAGCAGAATGACATGACACGCTCTACATCTCTACGATTCACTGAGACCTATAATACCGGCATTTCGTAAGCATGGGGTGTTAATGATGATGATAGCATATATGTAATAATAATATGTCGTATTTTTTATATTCCTAAACGTGAGAATGTCTATATTCATATGATCGGTAGATAGGTTTTTGTGCTATACAATTTATATCACGGGGAAGCAGTTTTGGTTATTGTGTTAATTTTATTTCAGTTAATAGTGTAAGAACGTAATCAATAGATATTTTGTGCCCTAAATTGAATATTTTGCACTGTTTGTGATCACCAAATCAAAACGAATGTACGTCCCAGCGGTGAGCGACATGTCTGAAGTGATTGGCTATTATATACGGATGTATCTAATTCCTAATTGGCCAACCTGTAAAAGGCACCAATAATGTGCACCCTTTAGTTTTAGTCGCCGACAACCCTTATTCGGTCCCGTGCACCTTTATTAAGTTTATGACTAAGTAAATATAAGTGAATTAAATATATGAACGGCTTGTGAATAATTAGGTCTAAATAATGTACAATCGATATTGTAAATGCCAATCCGGGCCTTATCCTAAATACACTGCTGTACAAATTATTCATAAAATCTAGAACATTCCGCTCATAGATAATCTAAACTTGTACCTACTATCTTATCGATAAATACGTAATAATACTCATAAATATGTAACTACATTAAACCAATTTAATAAATCCAATGTTCGGACTTGGTATTATAGTTGGAAACAAATGACACCGAGTCAAAATAAAATAACTTCAGTGTCGGCTCAAACTTGTATAAACACCAAATCAAAGGAGAAAGGCGGATTTTTTCGACGACTTTTACTAAAACCGGCTAGCTCCGGCGTAGCTTTGATGAATATAAATGAAATCACTATAGCCAAGTAGAGTGTTTGTTGGATTTTGCTGACAGTCATTACTTTGATTCAATTTCTACTTTTACTACGGACTGAAACAATTTGTTAAGATTAGATAGCGTAACAACATCTTGAGAACATAATCAAATCGTGCAAATATAAATTATTGTCTTTATTTCACTCATCTCCTTCGTATTTTCTTTTTGTTTCCAAGAAAGTTTGTATTGAACACCATTATGTGTACGAGTAACTCTGAAATCAATTAAATCAAAATTGATATTCTTGGTCGAGTGCTCTTCCAACTGAGTCTTAGTTGGAAGAATGTTTCCATTTTTATATTTCATTGATTTTAAAGTTACACATAATGGTGTTCGATAGAAACTTTCTTGGAAACAAAAAGTCAGTTGGAATAGCACTCGACCGGTCATCGAGAGGTCGTGGGTTCTAATTCCACCTAGGCGAGGGAGGTGAATTTTTCCTTTTTAAAAAATACAATATTCTGGCAAGTTGGCCAAGACAACTATTTAAATAATAATAACATTTATTTCTTTAATAAGTCTAGATGTATCGTATCCTGTTAAATAGATTAATATTTTGATTTTCTACAGGTCATCCCGCCTTCATCAGGGCTAATTGACCACGCCGTGAGCATGAGGCCAGATTACCACAAAGCCATTGTTGATACTATTGTGCACTACGGATGGAAGGAAATCATTTATATGTACGACTCTCATGATGGTAAGCCGTTTTAAGTATTTTTCATATTTTAATTGTATACATATTATATATGAGAGTTAATTTCATATCTGTCAACGTTTAATCAACGTCTGTGGCATATCTACTAAGTTATAAAACTTATAAACAAGAAAGAGTCACTGACTTTCATTAATATTGAGAAGATATTTTGGAATTAGTATTAATTAAACATTTATTAACGTCTGACCAAAATAAAATCTCTTTTCAGCCCCTTCATTAGACCTTGATCACCATTTATATATTACCTGCTTATTGAGATTATTACAACAAGCCCACCATAGGTTCTACTCATAGATAGTATGGACTTAGGTATCCTGCAAATTTCTGGTAATACCCCAGCTACAGATCACTTGACTCAACAAGTATAGTGATTATGGAAGGAAGCCCCTTCAATCGTAGTGAACTGACTCCACGGAACCACCAACCCCCCGCCACCAACCACTAACCCCCCGTGACACTAGCACTAGCCCCCCGTGACAATCCAAGAAGAAGATGGCATTCATTCAGCTGATTTTGTTTGACAATTTCGAAGCGGTCATATTAGTGGAAGTTGTTCATATCGCTTCATAAAATAGGTAATATAACAAGTTGAAATATTTGATCAGATTTTCTTGAATCACAACTAAGATCACGTTACCTACAATATTTATTAGATAATTTTAGCGCACCTTCGTTTTTGTCAGAGGTTAAAATAAATTAGAATTTACATATGTAATACAAGTAATAAATATATGTAAGTGGCATATGTGGCTTACCACTGTCTTTAAGCCAAAACCAACCTTACCTGATGCATACTGCTGATAAACTTATAAAAAAATGATTATATAGGTAGTGGTAGGTATATTATCGCATATTTATAAGGTGCCTGATTGTCGTAGTATCACAGAATACCGCAGCCAAATAACAATTTCCTTGAGAGATGTTGTGTTCCTTGCGAGTGAGTAAGGCCACCAAGAAGCAAGGAGTTGCTGCATTGGCAACGTGGGTTTCGCAGTCGGGGGTAATATTTCATGTCGCGAGCGTTAATATGGCTACGGTAACCGCTTCATACCAGGCGGGCCCTTTGCTTTATTTGCCACCTGATATAGTAACAAAAAATGTTTTTTTTATTCCACGCGACGCTAGTAATACTTACTAAGTGATTATTATAATTAACTGTAAGTAAAACGAAGACTTTGTAAAAGCATTTCTCCTATTTCTTAATGACATTACTGTAGGTAGGAAGCGTTAACAGGTAATCTTAGACTAAAAATACAAGAGGACGTTACACGTGTAATCCAAGATGGCATTGTCTCTCTAAGGGCTGTCTATAAACGGAGGCTTACACAACAGTAATATTACTTTTTTGGGAGATAACAGCAAGCGGAATGCTGTGGTTTTTCGGATTAACTTTTAATATCTGTGAATATTAAGATAAAGGTTAAACGGGGTGAGCTCAGGAAGTAGAGGTTCATTCTTCATTGTTTTGCTTTAGAAATGGTGGTTTTATAAATCGTAAATTTTACTGGCTCCAGATTACAAGGCACCGAGTCTTCTGATAATAAAATGTCGACACGAAAGATTGCGGGCTAATTTGTGGGCTTGGCTAGTAGACGGTGCAGTTTTAATGGCGGGCCTATCTCTGATAAAGTTACGTCGACCTCAACTTTTTAATTTCTTCGTATTATTGTTCTTGCAATTTTTGTTCGCTCGCTGTAGTTTTATATAATAATGAAGTTATAAATGTTTTATGTACTTCAGAGATGATATTCACTGAACGGAAGCATGAATGTTTATGGATGATAGTAAATTGGTAGGTATATGAATGAAAATTATTAACAGAGGCCGCATGACTGGTAGCACAGTATAAGTAATAGTACTACGTACTGGAAGTAAAAAAATAGAGATTTGAATTAATTTGAAACTGTGAATGCTGGAACAGATGAACAGAGTATGGATATTTTTTTGAAGACGTATCTAAGTAAGGGTTTTTACATATGTTCTACCACCCGACGTAGTATAAAAAAGTCGTTGAAAAACACAATACCTACTTCCACTCGATGATACGCGGGTACTGGTATAGACAGACCCAACACGATCATGACTGACGCCGATCCAGCTTAAAGGACGTAAGAAAAAAGCGTTCCGCTCAGTCTTCCGCAATTTAACTATGTACCATCTGTTAATACGCAGATTAACTAGGTAAAGTGCAATTATCAGCTACTTGAAGTAAAATGTCGCACTAACGGATCGTACCTGAAAATAAATAGCGTAGATAAAAAATATTTTTGGCACGATCATTTACATCACTAAAAATGGTAATATATTATAGTGTAGTGAAAATTACATTCTGGTACCAGATACTATAGTATTTTTGACCTAAATTTAACCTACTACATTTTAAATATACTACTGCATAAAATTAACCTCAGCTACTTAATACTAGCATAATACATACTTACCCATTCAAAATACGATAGCGGCTTCCCCATTACAGATATTACACTTTCAGATTATACTGAATGTCAACTCTCAATATCGGACATTGACAGTTGACATTCAGTATAATCTGAAAGTCTATAATATCTGCTGTCTGTAATGTTGCTGGCATTTACTATGTAATGTTACAATATAAATATGTTTTAAATCTGTCACCATCATTTATGAATCTTGTATGGATTCTATGAGTTCAACCATTTTGTCACAGTATTAAAATAAAAAAGTATTCAACAGCTGAACTAATCAGGGGCTTAAGCTGAAGTCCGATTAAGCTGAACTCGATTACCATCGAATATTTTATCGAAAAATAGGTCTTACATTTTAGTTATTCACAAATAACTTCAGCTCAGTCGGTAGAGATCCAGTATATCTATCAGGTAAGCTAAACACAATTATTACCAATCTAAGCTGCGGTTTGATATTTTCATTCAAAAAAAATCGAAGGTAAATCGGCTTCCAATTCGGCGGTAGAGCCACAGGTCACGAAGCAAAGCCATCCGCAACTTCTGAAACTAGTTTTTAATATCCGTCTCGCTGTCTTCCAAGAAATATACAAAATATTTGATGCATTTTTAACATTTTCTTAGAAAATATCGCTAAGCTACTCGGTTATTTTAGACTAAGACTTTAGAGCGTCATAAATAATATTTATAGGCTAAGAGTTGAACACCTCATTCGGGACCGGCCGGGTACGAGTTATGAATTTTGCCCCCACCATTTACAAGTGGGGCTTTATTTATTACAATACCTACACATGTATCAAACACTGATCAACTTTGTTTAGGAGGAACCCGTTCGAAAGTTTGCTGCGAAGAATTTTCATTTTGCCGAAGAAATTGATGAGATTTTCTTGTACCTTTTTAATCTGGTTGTATTTTAATTGAATCCGTATGAGATATACTCGTAGTTCGTACATTTCTATTAAAACATATTAAAATTACCTCAACGTACTTATGTAATTTTGACTTTGAAAGGCGGCTTAACAATATCTTCTATCAGTCAACAAAGTAGATAAAATGAAAACAGGGTCTAGAAAATTGTTGTACTTAATATATATTCAATTAACATAAAAAGAAATAAAACGATATTACTCATACGAATAAAATAAATATACATAAGAATATATAATAAATGTACATATAAATACATAGATAATGAAAATTGAATTTATTTGAAATCCCCGAGTAAAATATAAGTGAAATTTAATAATACTGTCGAAAAATATCACACAAATATGACTAGTTAAATAGATTCTTATGATATTTTTCGACAAGTCAAATTGAACGCAATCATGTGGAATAGCTGA
The DNA here is from genome assembly GCA_937001555.2 of Hypsopygia costalis. Lineage (NCBI taxonomy): Eukaryota > Metazoa > Arthropoda > Insecta > Lepidoptera > Pyralidae > Hypsopygia > Hypsopygia costalis. The sequence continues at coordinate 21,113,508 of OW443326.2, forward strand.
GTTAAAATTCCGTTAGTTAGTTCAGGAAAAGTAGTACCGTCAAGCAAGTATCTAACTGTCAGCAAAAGTCAGCATATGATGTATGCAATGCAACTGATATATATCCACAGGTGCTTTTTTAGTAAACTAACTACTACTGTGCGAACTAATGGTAAACTAAATATTGACGGAACCTAAGCACTATAAAACAAAATATTTAAAACCTATACCCAGCTACGAAATAAATTAAAAAGTAAGAAATAAGTTGCATTAAATAAATCAATCAGTTGGATATTTTGTTTAAGTATATTGTTATTTAGTTTTGTTGTAAATTTTGCATCAATAATGTATTTGCCTTGCAAATTAGAATGTATGCTATTTGTAGTTAACACCGGACATCCACGACATTTAAATTACATTACACCTAATTGATTATATGGTTATTGTCGAATAGATCTTTATGCATTATCAGAATCCTATTAAATACCAATTCGATTGTAATTGATAAAAAATTTGATTGAAAATTAATTCGATAATGGCATATTGGCTATTTTGTTTGAAATTCATTCGCTTTGGTCTATGGATAGTATGGACTCTCTATTCGGCATGTTAAAACTTAATGGATACAACCAACATTATAAAGAAACTTATATGTTTATTACCAAAAAAAAAGAAATATATATATATATATATATATATATATATATATATATATATAATACTTTGAAATGAAAACCATAAATGTATGGTTTTCATTTCAAATAATATAATTTATGGTTTTAATTTCAAAGTAGTAGTTAATTTCATACAAGGATTATCATCGATCCTTGTATGAAACTAACTAGGTTTATTAAAAAATTGGATATTAGCGCATTTTATATAATAGGAGTGTACAACACACAAGCCTGTGATAATATTAACAAATTATTAAATAATCTGTGATATCATATTATAGTACAAAACTACGTAGCTAAAGAAATCTCGGATGTTATCGTTAGCCAAGTTCTGGCGGATGGGAACATTGTACTCTACACTAACCCGCATTGAGGAGTGTGGCGGAAATTTCCTATCGAAACCCGCTATTGGGATACTGGTTTTAATCGATGAAATGGAGAGCCGTGTCCCAACAGCGGAATTGGAAACAGAACTTACTTATTTACAGAAATGATTTTCTTATTTCTTTGGATAGAAAAATAATTTCTAACGAACGAAAGTTTTAACAGATATTTTTTTCATATAATATGTAAATTCTATTTAGGCGGGTCGTAGCCATGTTTTCCATCCCAGTGGTATAAAAAAATGTACGAAAATATTAGTTTTATTACATATAATTATCATCATTGTCTGCCTGTATCTACTTACAGCTAGATGTAGGCATTCCACGACGTATTCTATCATATTTAATATGATCTTCCGCTTTTCCAGGCAAATTACAGGCATTTTTAGATCAATTCAACATAATCAAAAAAGATCAATATGGCTTTCAAAAGAATAAGTCCACAACACATGCAGCCTTTCAATTAGTTAACGAGGTTCTCCAAAGTGTTAATAAACAAAATTATACCACAGGACTATTCCTCGATATGACAAAGGCCTTCGACTTTGTTTCCCATGATCAATTGTTGGCTAAACTTGAACACAATGGCATTAGAGGACCTGCACTAAATTGGTTAAAAACCTATTTAATGGATAGACACCAGAGTGTTGAAATAACTCAACTTGACTCTGATTCTGTAACACAGATATATAGATCTAATCCGAAAAATAATCGATTTGGCGTCCCTCAAGGTAGCGTGTTAGGTCCCTTATTGTTTTTATTGTACATTAATGACCTGGCTGAAGTTACTAATCACCGGACAATTTTATTCGCGGACGACATCTCTGTTATGGTTACAACTAATAAAAACAAGACTCTAGTACAACACTATACTGACATAAAAAACACACTGACATCTATTATTAAATGGCTGAATACTAATAATCTTGAATTAAACTTACATAAAACAAATATAATTAATTTTAATAACTTTAAAAACCAAATTGTAAATATTGATTATGAAGGGCAAATATTGACGAGCACTAGCAGTGTAGCATTCTTAGGTTTAGTATTAGATCCAAGATTTGATTGGAAGGATCATGTGGATAAGGTATGCAATAAACTAAATAAGTTTTCTTATGCACTGATGAAATTAACTAGGATGGCCAGCAGAAACACGGCCATTACAGCCTATTATGCATACGTTGAATCTGTGCTCAGGTATGGCCTGCTAATCTGGGGAAACAGTACGGACAAACATAAAGTATTTATTGCGCAAAAACGGTGCATAAGAGCAATTTGCAACATAGCGCCAGATATATCTTGTCGTAAATATTTCAAGGAATTAAAAATCTTACCGTTACCTTGTCTCTATATACTCGAAATAAGTACATATGTTAAACAAAATTATCAAAACTTTCAGGAAGCTAAAGATGTGTACCCGCGTAATACCAGAAATCCCAGTAGGTTGGTCCTTGATACCATCCCTCGAACTAAACGGCTTCAAGATAATTCGTATGCAATGTGCATTAAAGTTTATAATCGGATACCTAGTTGCGTAAAGCAGCTCCCAGTACGCAAATTTGGAAAAACACTCCGAAATTGGTTGCAGGAGAAAATGTTTTATTCGATAGGGGAATTACTCGAAGCATGACAATACTGTTATCGATTTGATTGACATTTAATATAATTATATTAGCAAAAATGATACTAATAATATCCATCTGGCTATGACTTTAAAATTGAAATTGTTAATATTATTATTTCTGTTTAAATTGACATATTTGACAAATTTATTTATTTAACTTAATTGTGTATATTTGCATGCCTAAATATTTCTGGCAAATGTGATGGATCAAACAGCTAATATTATTTGTACACCTATATACCCACATTTAAGCAAATAAATGATTCTATTCTATTCTATTCCCTACTAGCTTCTAGTCGCTTTTTTAAAGTCATGGGCCTGTCAAGAAGAGGTCCTCCAACAATTCGCCCTCCGTTGTCCCGTTTTCGGCCTTCCCATTAAGACTGTCTTTCCCCATCCGCTATCATTGCCTCAGTTAGCCGGCCCACTGCTACTTTGGCTTGCCAAACTTGAAGCTGTGTGGGCAACTTTAGTTCCCCGTCGCATTTCCTTGAGAAATTCCTAATCATAGCCAACATGACGACTCGGCGATATTCACCTTCCTAGTCTTTGATACGTACGTCATAGAGGCCAGGACATACTGGTTAAATACTTTATTATTACAGATAAAACGTTTAAAATATATAAGATGAGTACACGCCGCTGCAGTGCACTTGGTACAATAAAGACTCTCCGCGATGCTAGAAGGAAATACTCGTACATCAAATCCAGAAGCAATACGATATTAAGCTAGAATCCATAACAATAAAATAATGTTACGATTCCGAACATTTCCAACGTCAAGTTCGCTAAATGCTCGGATTGGCTTAATAGGTACTTTTCTGAACGACATAAGCTGAAACTATAATATAATTTAAATATTATATAGTAAATGTCTAGTATATACTCTTAATGCGTTTGTCACCTTTGTTAACACAATTAATCTTTTTGATTAGTTCCCGCGTGCGTCATCGTATGGGCGTATATTTCTGTGTCCGATTTGACCTGTGGATTGATTATTATAATTTTCGGTATCAACTCATAATCGTCCCACTGTTGGGATACTGCTCTCCCCTCAATCGAAGGAGTATAGAGCTCCACGCTGCTCAACTGCACGTTGGCGGAGGGCAGTGTTTTCAAGCCGCCCTAAGGCTACTGACTTGTCTTAACGTGCCCTCCGAAGCACGGAGGAGCTCGAGATAAGTAACCCATCCATAGAAAGGCTGTAGTAGACGTTGTTTAACTTGCATGTTCGATTAGATTGACACGCGCAACGACGCCATCGAGCTCCTCACGCCATCGTCATTATGAACTATGATTATGATATAATTATTTCTTTATTAAAAAACTTACAACAATATTGTGAACAAAAATCTCGAAATCATTTCTCATCGAAATCATTCTCCGTCCAAGTGCGTCTTTGGAATTCTTTGCCATCTAAAATTCTGAATGCTCAATCAGTACATACAATCCTTCAAAAATCTTGTTAAGGTTCATCTATCTCATAATGTTATTTGATTATTTTCTTAAATTTTGTTTCCTCTTACTCTTAAGTATCTACTAGACATATTTGTATGTTTATATTATACGTATGTGTATAGGCATGTATTTAAAAATATTTGCATACTTATATGAAAATAGTTAATTTCAAGACCAAGGGAAATTTGTATAAAATATTTTAAACATAGATTACACCAATTCAAATTACAATAACATAGTTATGACAGGACTACGACTATCAGGTTAGCTAGTTTACAATAAAAAACCTGCCAAGTGCGAGTCAGACGCGCGCACGAAGGGTTCCGTACCATCTATCTATATATATAAAATTCAAAGTCCTGACTGACTGACTGACTGATATATCAACGCACAGCTCAAACCGCTGGGTCTAGAGATTCCAAATTTGGCACGTAGGTTCCTTATGATGTCTAGGGGTTCACTAAGAAAGGATTTTTCAAAATTCATCCCCTAAGGGGTCACCCCCTAGGTGCTAGGAGTCTCAAACTTTGCAAGGGGGTTCCTTTTAGGACATAGGAGCTCACTAAGACGGGAATTTGGAAAATTCAACCCCTAAGAGGGTGAAACGGGGGTCCAAAGTTTATATGGGGAAACGAGATTAGATGGACTATTTTATCCGAAACTTTACACGAGTACTTCTATAGATAAATGAGTAAACACGTGTTTCAGGATTTTTCATTATTCAACCCCTAAAGGGGTGAAATGGGATGATAATGTCTGATAATCGTCATGGGTATTGTTTTTATAGTTTATCGGATCGCTGATTACGAAAATAACAACTATTATCTAAACAAACATAGCCGACGGGACAAAAAGTCGCCCCTGAGGGGGTGCGATGGGATGGAAATGTCTAAAATGGGGTGAAAAAGTCTGAAAATCATCATGGGTATTGTTTTCTTGGTTTATCGGGTCGCTGATTACGAAAATAACAACTATTTTCTAATCAAACGTAGCCGACGTGACATAAAATCCCCCTTGTAGGGGTTTTATGGGGTTGAAATATCATAATATCAATATGGGTGTTGATTCTATGGTTTTCTGGGACGTCCATTAATGGCATTGATTTGAAAATGTAACATAGTGGACAAGAAATTAATTAAAAGGAATTTTCAAATTTTACCCCTAAGAGGGTGAAACTAAGGTCCAAAGTTTGTATGGGGAAACGAGCTTAGTTGGACTATTTTATCCTAAATTTTACACGAGTACTTCTTTATATAATTGACTAAACACGTGTTTCAGAATTTTTAAAAATTCATCGCCTAAAAGTGTAAAATGGGTCCCAAAAGTCTGAAAAACGTCATGAGTATTGTTTTTATGGTTTATCAGGTCGCTGATTACGAAAATAACAACTATTTTCTAATCAAACTTAGCCGACGTGACAAAAAGTTGCCCCTGTGGGGGTGCGATGGGATGGAAATGTCTAAAAGGAGGTGAAAAAGTCTGAAAATGATCATGGGTATTGTTTTTATGGTTTATCGGGTCGCTGATTACGAAAATAACAACTATTTTCTAATCAAACGTAGCCGACGTGACAAAAAATCACCCCTGTGGGGGTGCGATGGGGTTGAAATGCCATAATACCCACATGGATGTTGATTCTATGGTTTTCTGGAACGTTAATAATGAAAATGGCATCGATTTGTAAATATAGTGTTAATGAAAATGGCATCGATTTGTAAATTAGTAAATTTTACCTCTAAGAGGGTGAAACGGAGATCCAAAAATATTATAATATTTAATTTTAAACGAGATTAGTTGGACTATTTTATCCTACACTTTACACGAGTACTTCTATAGATAAATGAGTAAACACGTATTAGCCCGAATTTCACGCGTGCGAAGCCGCGGGCGAAAGCTAGTTATCTATAAAAACGCCAAAAAATCACGTTTGTTGTATGCCCCCCCCCCCCCTTAATATATGGTTTATTTTTATTTAATTATTTATTTTTAAAGTGAATATATAACGAAATATTATGTGAGTAATTCAAGCGTCTACCTATTGTCATTATTAATTGCGAGCAAAAACGAGCAAAAAAAAATAACGTTTGTTGTATGGGAGTCCCCTTAAATATTTATTTTATTCCGTTTTTAGTATTTGTTGTTATAGCGGCAAAAGAAGTACATCATCTGTGAAAATTTCAACTGTCTAACTATCACGGTTCATGAGATACAGCCTGGTGTCAGACGGACGGACGGACGGACGCACCCTATACGTAACAGCTAATGCGCCCCGTGTGCCAACCTTCCGGTTATATCACGGGTTGCGAGTCTCTCGTCCAGTAAATCAACCAGACGAGAGGACCTTTACCTGCACCGCTTTTGCGCTCAGTAAACCAACCGAGCACGCAAGCGTAGCAGTAGTAGGTCTTACTCCGCTTTCACCTGCATGCAGGCTACTTACGTACTCTTAAGTCGAGTAGCTCGTGGCGACCGACGCTCAGAGAACCCAAGCATCGGGGCCCTACTACCACTCCCCATTCTCCATGATGGGTAGCCGGAGCTGTATGACACGCTCACATCCCGGCGCACAAGTACAAGTACAAGCGCGCCTAGTGTTTCTGTACCCACACTGGGGCGCCGGATAGCCGGCTCCCTGATTTTCTTGACAGGTACCGGAGCTGTATAAGGCGCGCTCACTTCCCGACGTCCTTCAAAGAAGAAACGCCTACCCCGAGCCTACGGTAGGGTGACCGGGGTGACGGAAGCGATCGCCCGTCAACCTCCTTGCTCAGCAGGCAAGTACCCGAGCCGCGACGTCAGCTGGGAAGCCGACGGCCGCTGTAAGGGCCGCTCCAAGCCCCGTTGAGAACCACTGTGGCGGCCCTTCGCCTTAGGCCAGTGATAACCAACTCGCTACGCGCGAGGCCGAGCGCCCGGCCGACAATATGGCCAGGCAGACGAACATGCCCGACCTCTGTAGCTAAACCACATGCACGTGAGTGATTACACGCACATAAAGCCACCTCGAATCCGAACCCATGACTGGCAAATTGGGCTGCCGCCAGTCCCCGAGGTACCCTGATCCAAACAGGGGGACCCGTAGTTCCCCCTGCGAACTCTCCACAGTCGGGTACTCCGTGGAGAGTGGACGGACGGACGGACGGACGGACAGTGGAGCCTTAGTAATAGGGTTCCCTTTTACCCTTTGGGTACGGAACCCTAAAAAAACAAAACTTTCCAATGACCCGAGCAAAGCTCGGTCGGAAATTATACAGAATATTACAATTCATGACATTAGATATCCGTATCTAATGTCATGAATTGTAATATTCTGTATAATTTCAGTACGTAGGGGTTTGTTAATTTCGGACTATTACTTATACTGTGGTGTCGGTATCATTTTGTAATGTTTAATTTAAATTAGTTGCACTGGCAACACATTCTTTCAAGCTATTGACTGCGCTGGTTTGTGATTGGCTAAACGATCACAGGCTAGCATTTAGTCATTTCTGATTGGTAAATAACTACCTATCAGAATACTTGATTACTACTGCGAAAATCAGACGAAAAGTTGAAGCGAAAGCGGCCTTTTGAACATTCTTCGTTCAACTGTTGATTTGGAAGGTTGAAACAGAAATTAAAAGTAATTACATCATTCTTCAGTGTTTTTCTTCACATCTAATACTAATCTGCATCAAGGTGTAGTAACTATATTACGTGGGAGATACAAGGAGGTCTTCCAACAAGTATGATATACTGTGAATATTATTATAACATGATATAACCACTATAATTAAGATGTTCATGTCATAAATCATCATAATCATATAGATATACATGGTATCACCATAATAATAGTGGTTACATTGTTTCGCAGACTAAAATTTGAGTTCTTTGTTTATTCCACTGTAGGTAATTGTTGAATGCATTAACCGAAATGTGTGTGAGTTTATAAACCTAATTTAATTCTGTATATCATAGAGCGCCTAAACTGTCATAACTTCATGTTGTTTCTGTAACGGCTGTAGTGTTTCAAATTATTAATTTGTACCTAAATTACTTTTTGTTTAGCATATCAGAATCCTAGAAGAGGTGTAGGGTACATCGTATTTGTAAGCCACCCGACTGGGGAAGTACCTCCACCTCATAGAATACCGCAGCCAAATAACAATTCCTTTGAGGGTTGTTGTGATCCTGTGAGTGAGTGAGGTCACCAGGAAGGAAGATGTTACTGCATTGGCAGCGGGGTTGGCAGCGAGCGATATTTTATATTGTGATCGTTAATATGGCGACGGTAGCCACTTTACATCAGGTGGGCCGTATGCATGTCTACCACCCGACGTAGTATAAAAAAAACCATTCTATTTATATCTCGTTCTATATATATGAAGGCACTCTATTATAATAAATATTGGGGTGTAAGTGGTTCATCAAGATCTTTGAACAAAAGCCAACTTCACCTGCACATGGTGCACCCTGCTGACTGACAAACGAAGCTCTGGCGAAAAGAGAGGTAGGGAGCGTAATTGTAAGCTACCCGACTGGAGAATGTACTTCCACCTCACAGAATACCGCAGCAAAATAACAATTCCCTTGCGGATTGTTGTGTTCCTGCGAGTGAGTGAGGTCACCAGAAAGAAAGGAAGGAGATTTGCGTTGGCAGCGGGGGTGGCGGCGCGCGAGCAATATTTTATGTTGCAAGCGTTAATATGGCTACGGTAACCGCTTCACATCAGGCGGGCCGTATGCTTGTCTGCCACCCGACGTAGTATATTAAAAAAAAAACTGGACAATTTACACAGCGCCATCTAGGCACAAATTAAGCGCAAAGCCTATGTTGAAGAGCGGGGCTTTCCTAACACAAGTTTTTTCTAAAACTTAAAAGGAAAGTCCCAACCCTTGTAAACAACACAAGTAAGAAATAAATGATTTTTGATTTTTTTTTTTGATATGGGTATTAAACAACTGATAAATGTACTTAAATACTTTTTTTTTTTGTAAATACTTACTATACTTATAATACATAGAAAACACCCAATACACACAGGCATGTTCATGCATACACATGTTTGTCTTGTGCGGGGATCGAACCCGCGACCTCGGAGTCAAAGTGGCCATTGCTAGCCATTCGACCATCGAGCTCGTCCGTCGTCCGTCGCCGTCGTCGTAGTATGCACTCGATTACTTCAGGATTTATCAAGTCATCAATGTAATCTTTAATCATCACGAAGCGAACCAAGCCTGTTTTAACTTTCATCCGTTGCATTTCCTCGCTGCTGTTTGAGTACGTTTGTTTCATCCGATTACCACAGAACGTTTGCCGGGACCGCCGCCATAAAGTTTTACGTTCTGCCTGGATTGCGAACCACCTCTGCACTAAAACTGCACGTAATGCCATTATAGTCTTTCTCTTTCTTACGTATTACAATGTGCTTTGTTCTAATCGTAACTGGAAAAGGACGTTCAGTTTGTAATGTGGGGTTTAAATTATGAGTTATGTCGTTGACTTAGATTTCATCGTGGTATTAATTGGGTAATTTCAAATTTGATGTTCGCTAGTCCTTATGTTCTAGCATAAAAGTGAAGCTCACATAAAAGTTAACTTGTCATTAGATGGGTTCAATAATCTTGAGGTTTTTCGTACTTTGGAAGATTTTGTTATTGATGTAGTGGCTATGTTCAGACTATTCTTTTTTTTATAAGAGGGGGGCATGTGGGTCACCTGATGGAAATAACTACCACCGCCTATGGAGATCAGCAACACCAAGGGGTCGCGGATACGTTGCCAGCCTATACTCCTTCTATTTTTTATTTTTGGTGACTCACTCGCAGGAACACAACAACCCCCAAGGGAATTGTTATACAGCTGAGATATTCTGTGAGGTTGAGGTACTTCCCAGTGGGGCAACTTAAAACATACGCTTAGACCTACCTCTCCTTTCGCCAGAGCCCCGTTTGTCAGTCAGCAGGGTGCACCACGCACAGGTGAGGGTCGGGACACCCCAATGATATTTCTTATTCTCTGAATCTGATCGTCTGATTATTTATTATTAGGTCTGGTCAACGGTCTGGTAACTATGATTAATACTGTAATTAATAGTAAATCGTAGAAGACTTTACTTTTTTAATAATGTTTCTAATTATTTAGTTTTGGTTTATTCTGATTAGATTAGAATTGAAACATTATTTTTTAATATAAATAAAAAGAAAGCATGAAGTATGAAGTTCAAGGGCCACAGTTTTAGGGAAAGCCAACGATTTGAAACTATAAACAAGACAATCGACTTCAATGAAAGCTATTCTTTTCGGAGAAGGTGGAGCTAGTTCCGCAGTCGGGCTACTTATTAATATATGTCATTATGTCTTTTACCAGAGCCCCGTTTGCATATATGAAGCAGTCAAAGGCCACGCCTGCACGTGGTACACCACATGCAGGTGAGGTGGGTTTTTTCACTAAAGATGACAAAGAGCCATTAAGGTTGGCCACTCAATGTAAACAAAAAACATCTTATAAAACATTTTTCTTTCATTTGGTATTAAATTTGTAGAATTTTACCGAAGGTTATTATTTTTTATTCCGTTCCTTAAGAAAGGTACTGTTTTATTTTGTCAAAATGATGAGATAGCGGGAATAACAGTATTTATTGTAGCTTTGTATTTCAGATGTAACGAAGGCAGAAAAATCTGTTTAATTTTTATATTTTCGGATTCTCAGAATTCTAACAGTCAATAATGATATTATGTTTTATTGATTGGTCTTTGATACATATCAGTATTATTATTAGAATATATTAGGATTCGTGGACTGAGAAATTATTTTTTCGATCCACATACCTAAACAATACATTACCCTTATGGGTAAATGTATTGTTTAGCCGTATGCGCTCATTGCCCCATATTTAAAATACAAATTTAAATGTACTTTTTGAAACTATTTAATTATTATCGATTTTTTACTTTAACAAAATTCAATGTCACTATATCTTTACAAACAGGTTAAGTTGTAAATATATAACGTTGATATGGTAAAATTTTCAAATTTTATAAAAAAAATATAAAGTGTACAATTTGCTGTTCTGTATGGATTTTGTGGACTATGAAAAAGCCTTTAAACTACTACTACTGTGTTTACTTATACTGTGGTAATAGCTTGAATTAAGACTTGAATCAGCCTCTTAGTCTTGCGGCAGCCTCCGATACGGATATTCTCAGAAATCAAAAATTGCATCAAAATGTATGCCAGAGCGGAATTTTGGATGATCCCACAATATATTCAAAGGTAGAAGATCGATACGATAAAATCTACATTCCAGCGAGATGATATCTGTATTCAATTTATTCTGTATGAGACTAGAGCCACCGGTGGGTCGGCGGTCTCCGTCATATGCAAACGTTGCGCTGTGAATTCTGATAATTATACCTATACGAACAGTTTTGTGTTTTACTAGTGGTTGCCCATTGATGACATGACATGACTTTAACAATAAACAAAAGAGTATATATGCGTGTGTGTGTCAAATACATGGTAGTGTGTGTGTAATTTTTTTTTTATTGATTTTATATATTTTAATGCATGATTAAAAAAATATTAGAATTCTGCACTCTTTCTCTATATAAATTATAAGTGTGCGAAATTTCATACTCCTCCGTCCGAGCAATTTTCGTAAACAGGGGTAGAAAGGTTTTGCTTCTCGTATTAATATACCTAATTATGAATTTCCTTTAAGGAACATTCTGTAGTTGGATTTATTAATTACTTTTTATTTTAAAACTGTAAACAATCAAACACTAAGGCTATTTGTTTATTTATTGAAGCACTTTCTTAACGACAGTAAGATTAATGGTACAAAAGGCGGACTTAATGCTAAAAGCATTCTCTACCAGTCAACCTTCGGGAAGTGCAGACATCAAAAATGCGGTTTAAAAATATATTATGAAGAAACATAAAAAAGTGACTAATAAACTATACATAAACTATACACATACTATCTAGCAAAGAAGTGTTTTAGTCGTCATAACATTTAGATAAAAACCTTTTAGTTTGTAATTTAATACAACCTAAAAGGCTTTTAGGTTGAAATTTTAATTTAATTTGATTAGCCCGGTGGTCGAATTAGCGATTCACCTTAGACTCCGGGGTCGCGGGTTCGATACCCGCACAAAACATATATTTGTGTACATAAACATGTCAGTTTGTCTTGCTCTGGCTGTTTCCTACGTATTATACGTACGTATTTACAAAAAAAGTGTATTTGAGTATAATATCAGTTATCTAGTACACGAACTAATGACCACACTTTGCAGAAAACTGCAAAGTGTGTGCCGCGTGGTCATTAGTTCGTGTGCCTCGGAAAAATAAGGTAATCTTATAAAGCTAAATATCGGACGGAAGAAAAATACTTACACAAATAAAAACAGATTTATTATTGAGCTCAAATTTTCGTTTTCCTAGATGCAGAAAGAATGCGGAACACTGATCTAGTAGATACGCATAGTACTTGCTAAGCTGTACTTGGTTTGGAACTAGATGGCATTGTGTACTTCCTTTAGGAACATTTATTTAATACCATTAACAATTCTATTCGATTTCTAAAATCATCAATTATTGTGGAAATTAATTCTAATTTAATTTAGTAAGGATCGACATTATTTTTGGCGTCATACTAAGTCATATTCAGTAACATCTATGTATTAATGAGTGATTTATAATACATATGTACTAACAAATCGGATTGTATGGCATCACTGATTGAATTTAAATCTTTTAGCAGACCATTATTTATTTCAAAAATTGGGACCAACCTAAATCAATTTATGCTTGCGAGATCGTCTTTGAATGTTTACATGGTTCTTGGTAAACCAAGAAAACCACCAACAACACAAGAGAACCAACCAAATCTACGACATTTTATATACAAACGAGCCATAGGGGAACATAACAGCAGTAAAAATTGGCTATGAAGTGCTTCCGCAATACCTCTTTACTACTTTCAATTAATACCGCATATGCATACATGCGTACGCACGTACGTTGCGTTCATGCAATACGCAAACAAAGGGAAATAACTAGAACACACAAAAACACCTTTTATCTATGATTGTTCAGTAATTGTTTTCAATTAATGCTAACGTCTTGTCGCGATGTTGATGTTGCGGCACTGAGTGAAAGCTCGGTAAGTACCTTGCTTTTTCCTTGCTACAATGGAGGCAGATAGAACGCATCTATAGGTAAAAACATCTTGAGGTTTAATAGTATAAGATTTGGTACTTTCAACTTAAACTATTTATTAGTTTTTACAGGGTCCATAGGCTACGACTACTCCTTCCCATCAGGCGGGCCGTATGCTTGTTTGCCACCTGTTTTATTTTTATTATACCACTAAGTATATTTGGCCTGCAAATACATATTAAAAACAGGGCTGAGATCGCTCTGTAATCCCAGCAATGATACATGTGGGTGGGCCAAAGTTTCAACATCACATCTTCTATTATATGTAGGTAATGTTGTATTTGTGTACTTTTGCATTGTGTATGTGATGTTGAAATAAATATATTTCTAAGTATAAAAAACACACACATATACATACATTTAACCTTCAAGTACCACCTCGTTCTCATAATTTCTGGAAGGTAAAAAGAATATTGTGTCGAGTTCCCACGCTCAGGACCGCAATATCAAAATGTGAATTTATTGCGAATAGCAGAGAAATTGATATTTATGCACTGCCGTAAATTGCGCGAAGGAAGAACCTTGAATGGAGTGGTTTGTGAGTAGGTGGGCACCCCCAAATAAATAAGAAGTAAGAGTTCTTGTGATTTTAATTTCTTCAAGGCGCCGTTTGCGCTTGGCGGTCGCGTTCATCAGGTAACTTACAATATAATATTTGTAACAGGGAAACTCAATTAAGAACTTTGTACGTACAATATAGAAAATGACAACCGCAAATAGGAACAGCTTCATTATATGTGAGGAAGAATGTACTTTGTACAATAGTTGTTGCGATCCATCGTAAGATTTGTATGAGTAAATTGCATTTAAATTGAGTGCAGGTGCAATTTCGTAGTTAAATTTTGAGTGATCTAGAATAAACCCACACAGGACATTTTAGAACAGAATCCTATTCAGAAATTCACTAACCTACTAGCTTTAACCTAGGCTTTATGTACGGTTTCTAAAATGTTTCCAAAAATAATTCAATTAATTTCCTCAATTTGTTAAATTGTGTGCATCCTTAGTAGCAGTTCCAACGAATATACATTAGTCACGAGAGTTTTGAGCTATTTTTTTTAATACGATAGGAGGGCAAACGAGCATGTATGTCATCTGATGGAAAACAATCATAACCGCCCATGGAGATCAGCAATACCAAGGGGTCGCCGATCTGTTGCCAGCCTATGCGCCTTCCTTAATTTCTGGTGACCTCACTCACTCGCAAGAACACAACAACTTTCAAGGGAAAGTGCAGCCATAGCTTTTCTAACCTCAATTCCTATTTCTATGATTCATCAAGTTTTGATCAATGAGTAATAGTGGAACTATTTTAGGAAACAGTATCACTGTAATGCGTAATGATAATACTGAGACCAACCCGATATTTATACAGAAGGACATTTTAAAGCACAAGACAGTATATGAACATTATCTTTTATTCTCATTGAAAACTTATTGGCTCCTGCTGTCCTTGTCACCCGATTTGTAATTAATTTCATGACTCATAGGCTTTGAGAGAACGTTATTTACTCTGAGTTATTGGGGCTCAGCTGGCTTGCCCGAGGCGCGTCAAGGGCCCCGACCTAGAGGGCCATTGAAGAAGTTGTATTAATTTTAACTCATAAACAATAATGAATATTAATGGCGTTTACCGTTCGCATGCAAAATTAACTAAATTTCGAACAAAGTACTTCGAAAAACAAGTAAATATAAATTAAAATAAGGATAAGGTTCATATAATTGATTGAACCTTTCGGGTTCATTGTTTGTATAGTTAAACCGTTTAAAACGGTGACCTTACCTGTTTATCCTTTAAAGGGTCATTACAGATACAGAATTGCTTACATCGATTTTAATCCTCTTATCACCTTTAAGCCTTTGATTAATAGTAGTGGTATAATGTATATGAAATAACTTGAACTATTTATTCACAATAAAGTATTAAAAGTGGTTGTTTTCGTACAAAGGTATAAACGTCGAGGGATGGTAATGCCCGCCGAACATCTCCTTGAGAAATCGAGATTTCCGGCATGAAATCACCACACCGCGGGATGGAAGGCGGTGCGGCGTCCCCGTCGTTCAAAGTCGAGTTTGAGGCAAAGAGATTCCCCAGCAGATCGGCTTTCTCCTTGGCACTATGGGCCAGACTACCATCCGGTTTTCGGAGTAGTGGAAAGGACGACTGACAAAAGTTACCCTCGGCAGCCTTAGCGAGCAGCCAAAAAGCAAGGCTCCCAGATAGGTGCTTAGCTAGACGCTCACCAATCCTGCCGATGAACTCAAACTTTGCCCTGGCAATTACTCTCTTACTGAACCTGGAGGCAGCATTGAACTCCCGTTTCAAGTCGGAAACACCGGGATCTCCATTAATACGAGCCGTGGTCCAAGCCTTGTATGCAGCTTGCTTGCGGAGTTTAGCTTCTCCGCAAGACCGATTAAACCACGGCCGCTTCTTAGCACCTGAAGTAGCCACCCGACGGTTTAGAATAAATAATTCCATCCCAGCCAGAATAGTCTCGGCTACAGCAGCTGCACAGGTGTCTATATGTGCCGACTCGAAACAGAGCCGCCTCCACGAGTACGATACGTAAAATTCACGCAGCCCATCCCAGTCTGCTGACTGATAGTGCCACATGCTACGCCATCCGGTAGACCGGGGTGCGTCAGGGCTAGCGCATGGCCCTTGGGTCCGGATGAGGCAGTGGTCCGATGAGCCTCGTGGCGCATCCACAGAGACTGTATATCCATCCGGATCTGTGGTATGGTCCTCTATATCTGGTATTCTCGAACCAGCTGTGAGAAACCATAGGCCAGAGCAAAATCATGAACAGACCTCCCTGCGAAATCAGTGGACCGAGAGCTGAGGTGGGCATTAAAGCCTCCCAAAATCATCAACTCCGCGGAAGGGTACCTTTCGATAACTAAAATAAATAATATCCGACTACCTGCAAAATCAGAAGATAGTTCTGGTATCAACGAAGTAAGAATATACACAGACGGCTCCAAGACCACATAGGGTACGGCCGGTACGGGGGCTGGCGTCTTCTCGAATGACTTAAACATATAAATTTTAACCACTATAGGCAAGTTAAACACCATCTTAAAACAGGGCGGCACAGGCGGTTGTAGCCAGAGATGTCAGAGATCTTAATATAAAAATGATCTCAGACAGATCTCAGGGCATCCGTACTGCAAGCCCAACGAAACAACACCATAACCTCTGTCCTTATACTGAATAGTCACAACACACTCCAATCCATTGCAAGCATGAATACAGTAACGCTGCAATGTATCAAAGGACACAGCAATTCCCTTCGCAATGACGCAGCTGATCAACTGGGCAAAAGGGGATCGGAACAACAGTACTGGGACCGGAACCACAACTGCCCATACACCAAGCCCAACATGGTTTAAATGAATGAAAATTCATCTAACTGAAAGAAAAAGCAGTGAAGGATACAAAGATTGCAGTTCCGGTGGCATCAAAAAGGCTCGCCCGTAACCTCATCAAGTGAAAAGGGGACAAAATCCGCAAAGCAATAGGTATTTTAATCGGTCACTGTCTCCTAAACAAACATCTGTTTGCTATAGGTGTGACAGACAGCCCTTTATGCAGACTCATGCAGGCAAAAGAAACGCCACAGTACGTGCTTACAGACTGCAGGAGCGCGGCAGATCAACGGGCAGGACTTCTCCGATCCGGCATCACTCCCGGAAGCTAGCAAATCTGAAAAGGCTGCCTTTTGTGATGTCGTCGGCTAGCTGGAGTGAGATCACATATAAAGACGCGCACAATGGCCCAATCAAGTGGCTGAGTGCGGAAACAGCCCAGTGAAACTAAACTAAATTAAATTAATCGTGCCATTATTTAAAACATAATAAGATTATTAAAATAAACATATTTTATACAATAAAATTGTTTTTTTTTTTTATTATAACTAGGTAGTCAAAAATATATTAATTTTTGGCTAGTTAGAATTAGAATTTTATTTTAATGCCAAGTTACTTTTAAACGTTTAAACTGTGATCACCTCTTAAAATCTTTTATTTTGATATCCTAGGCTTAAAAGAAAAAATAATCTACACATTTTCATTTTTATAACATTTGATCAGTTTTTTGTACCTAGTGATAACTCCAGCAACCATTTTCGGTTCAATAATTTAGCACTGGTAGATAAAGGAAATTTATATTAAGACGTAATTATGTATATTGAGAAACGTTTTTTATGCATGGTTACTTAGTCTATGAAGTCATGAAAACTTATATTCAATATTACTAAATCTGTCACATTCAGACAAATAAAACATACTGAAGAAAGCTTTTTTGTTCGCCAGGCGGATCCTATGATCCTACGCCAAAAAGCTTTGTACCCTGTTATTCTATCAAAAGATCAAGTTTCACACGAAACTCACATTATGTCCAGCTATCGGCTTACACAAGTTTGAACTATGTATATTAAATTATATTTTATTCTTCTTTTAAAATACACGGGAAATAAGTTTAATTAAAATAATAACCACGCATTGACACTTTGATAAATGTGTATCTTGATCATCATTTCTTATTTTTGATATTTAAATTTTCCATAATCAGTTTAGTCACAACACAGATTTTACCTGCATTATTTCATCAAGAATCATAGTTGTTATTTTATATCAATGTTTTTTTATGATTATTAAAATTTATTTTTATTTGAAGCTTTATTGACCACGGTCAGCTGGTATTTAGAAGTGGACTTTAAGCCAATTGCATTCTCTACTCGACCATTATATTAGAAGTAAACATTATACGTATCTGCGTGTTGACAATAGACTCAGTATTATCTCATATTGTGGTGAGAAAAGAAAATTATGTTATTTATTTTTGTAATGTCATTGATTTTGGTGAATAACTTTGTGGTCATTTAAACATTCGTATTTGTATTTTACAAAAGTTTGAAAAGAAAACCAGTTGAACTACAGTTCAAACAGATTTCTTTTCATACTTAGAAGTGGTATGCAAAGAAGAATCACCACAAATTTTAACGCCCCTAAAACCTATGATAAGCACGATAGCATTTCTGTGCTCCCTTTCCATTGTGCCATAATACAATAATTTTATTTTTAAATTGGTTCCTCTCCCACATATTTATTTTACATGTGGACATCATTCTTGCTCCCAATAATATGATGTTGTTATAAGATCGGCTAGCATGTTGCGCTAAGATATGATGATATTCCCTTGTTATATTTTTATAATATTAAAATTTTACTTGATTTCTTTTCTAGTATTTGTCTATTATGGATACATTATCTACCGCATCGGCGTATCTCTTATACGTATATCTTTCGAAGAGACTGAAAGTTTTGCGGAACTCGAAAATAAAACAATTTCAATGGTGGTGTGCTAGTCAGCTTTAACTATATTTTGTTTTTTTTTAATTGGGGATAATAACCTGGGACCCATAAAAAAAAAATGTCTACATGTCTACGCTTTTCACCTCTCCCAATTTTGTATGTTTGCTATCGCCATCGAATACCCATATTAAAGATTTTTAAGGCATATAACAATATACCATGTTTCATCTCCATAATATGAATGTCATTCAACAATTCCTTCAAAATTATGGCCGAAATATTAACAAATAATTATTATTATTATTTTTTTTTCTTACTTCCATACTAATATTATAAATGTGAAAGTGTGTTTCTATGTTTGTTTATTTGTTTGTCCTTCTTTCACGTCGAAAGTAACGAACGGATTGACATGATATTTTTTTTGGAGATAGTTTATGGCCTGGAGAGTGACATAGGCTACTTTTTATCCCGGAAAAACATCTTATTCCCACGGGAAAAAATAAAATTTATAATCATTTGTCCTCCTTTTACGTCGAAAGGAATCTACGTACGGACATGATTTTTTTAACGGGGATAGTTTACGGTCTGGACAGTGACATAAGCTACTTTTTATCCTGGAAAAACATTTTATTTCCATGGGATAAAAAATAAACTTTGTAATCATTTATCCTTCTATCACGTCGAAAGGAATCTAAGTACCGACATGATTTTTTTAACAGGGATAGTTTACGGTCTGGAGTATGACATAAGCTACTTTTTATCCTGGAAAACATCTTATTTCCATGGGATAAAAAAAAACTTTGTAATAATTTGTCTTTCTATCACGTCGAAAGGAACCTAAGTACCGACATATTTTTTTAACGGGGATGGTTTACGGTCTGCACAGTAACATAAGCTACTTTTTATCCCGGAAAAACATCTTATTTCCATGGCATAAAAAACAAACTTTGTAATCATTTGTTCTTCTATCACGTCGAAAGGAACCTAAGTACCGACATATTTTTTTAACGGGGATGGTTTACGGTCTGCACAGTGACATAAGCTACTTTTTATCCCGGAAAAACATCTTATTTCCATGGGATAAAAAATAAACTTTGCAATCATTTGTCCTTCTATCACGTCGAAAGGAATCTAAGTACCGACATGTTTTTTTAACGTGGATAGTTTACGGTCTGGAGAGTGACATAAGCTACTTTTTATCCCGGAAAAACATATTATTTCCATGGGATAAAAAATAAACTTTGTAATAATTAATTAATTAATTAATTCATCCGCAGACGATGATGATTAAAATTTGTACATATTGGTACTACGTTATATCTCACGAAGTCGAAGTCAAAAAAATGCAACAAGAAAAAAATATACGCAAATGAATGGTAGCGTCCCTGGACCACGCGGGCGAAGCCGCGGGTAACAGCTAGTCTTTAATAAAGCTATCTGTAACTGCTACTGCCTGCTTAGTAGTGTAATACTTAACAGTTAGATGTCGCCTTATTGCGGCTTTACAACAGTAAAAATAAACAGAAAAAAATGTCATCATCACATGCCTTCCTGGTAGCTCAGTAGGAAGATCACTCAATCGAATTAAAAATATATCATATTTTTAACTAAGTACAAAAAATACAAATTTCCTACAAAACTTCCTAAGCAATCATTTAAGTAAATCACGTATATTATGTACACATAATAATATAGATTAATTGATATACATAAAAAAGGACATATATTTATCTGCTAAGGATTTTGAGAATAACGATGGTATGAAGACACGTGCAAAACCTGTAGGGAATAATAATTGGTCCATCATCAAGTCATGGGCTTTCTGTTTCGCAAACTGTAGAAGTTCCCTTCTAAAGGGCAATTCCTTCGTCTTTTAATGTCTTTATTAAGTCAATCATGAACTTGAGTTGATGAAATTACAAGGAAATTGGTCTTAGTACGGTGACGTTGATTTATTAAATTTGTCCCGCATACTAAAACATTTTTCGCCAGAGCGGATTGGTCTGTTTAACGTATTGTAGTAGCACAGTAGACAAAACAGGGAAAATATTTTATTTAGGTTAAGTAGTTTTAGATATAGGTATTAGTTACAAAGAAATCTATACTAATGCTAGCTGACCCGCAAACGTAGTTTTGCCATAAAAATAAATATCAACCTATTTTCAGACCTACTGAATATGTATATAAAATTTCATAAAAATCGGTCAAGCCGTTTCGGAGGAGTACGGTAACTAACATTGGGACACGAGAATTTTATATTCTATACTGATATTATAAAGCTGAAGAGTTTGTTTGTTTGAACGTGCTAATCTCAGGAACTATAGGTTCAAATTGAAAATTTATTTTAGTGTTAGATAGCCTATATTTCAAAGAAGGCTTATAGGCTATATAACATCACGCTACCACCAATATGAGCGGAGCACCAATGAAAAATGGGGAAAAATATTCCATTTGAGGGCTTACGTTGCGTGCGCTGCATAAACGGTTGAAGTTACGCAAAAATCATGTATGATGAAATTGTTCCTCTTTAAAAGTTCAAAAAAAATGTCCGCGACAGCATATGTCTTTTCAGATTAACTCACTATAAACTTTTTTATGGTAATCAATTTTTTTTTTTTTGTAATTAATGCATTATTTGCGACGGAGTAATCCAAATAAATAATGTTCTTAATTAGTAATCACAAGTATTTAATCTATACTAATATTATCAAGCTAAAGAGTTTGTATGTTTGTTTGTTTGAACGCGCTAATCTCAGGAACTACTGGTTCGAATTGAAAAAATATTTTAGTGTTAGATAGTATATATTTCAAGGAAGACTATAGGTTATATCATATCACGCTAACACCAATAGGAGCGGAGCTCCAATGAAAAATGGGGAAAAAATATGTCTTTTGAGGGCTTTGGTTGCGTACAACGTGCTGACACAGCACGTTTGTACACAGCGTAAACAGTAGAAGTTACGCAAAAATTATGTATGATGGAATTGTTCCTATTTAAAAGTTCTAAATATAGTCCGCGACAGTATATGTCTGTCTATCTTTTAAGATTGACTCACTATAACATTTTTTATGGTAGTCAAATTTGTTTGCAATTAATGCATTATTTGCAAACAAATTTGAAAGCAGGTATAAAATTAGTAGGTACCTACATAAATTATTCACCATAAGCTTTTTTCTTAATTGTACGGTTATGTTAAGTACTTGATTTCCTATGGTCTTACCACGATAACTGATATTCACGCGGACGAAGTCGCGGGCAACAGCTAGTCTATAATAATATTATAGAGCTGAAGAGTTTGTTTGTTTGGTTGAACGCACTAATCTCAGGAACTACTGGGTCTAATTGAAAAAATATTTTAGTGTTGGATAGCCCATTTACCGAGGAAGGCTATAAGCTATATAGCATCACGCTACGTTGAACAGGAGAAGGGCCAATGAGAAATATTGCAAAAAAAACGGGGGAAAATTATTCCTTTTGAGAGCTTCCGTTGCGTGAGCTGCCTAAACGGTTAAAGATACGCAACAATCAAGTGTTACACGGAATTGCTCCTCTTAAAAAGTTCTAAAAAAAAAGTCCGAGATGGCATATGTTTATTCTTTATGACTGGCTCACTATAATCTTTTTAATGGTAATCCTACGCTTCACTTTCACCGCTTTCTATCTGACACACAGACGAAGTTATGGGGGTCAGCTAGTACGTTATAAATGCGAAAAACAAATGTTATAAATATCATATTATATGGGCTAGGGCACCGACATACCAGCTTGGACCTTGTGATTCGACCCAGAGACGAGCCATGACAATCGTCGACGACCTTAAGCTTACACATGGTATTGAACCCTTAAGTTTAAGGAGAGACTTTGCTTCCCTTTCGTCTAGTGTTCTACTGATTATACAATGGGACGTGTTCAGAAAAGTTGTTCGGTATGATGCCTACAGTCTCCTTCTTCAGTCGCACCGCTCGCCATCGGCAGAAAATTGATCCTCACGCATGGGATGATTAGCCAAGATGGTCGTGAACTGTACGGTTCCATAGAGGTTTACTGCGACGGACTCTCAGGTTGTGGAATGAATTACCTGCTGAGATTTTCCCAAGAGACTGCAGCTTGGGGTTCTTCAAGAAAGGCGTGAAAAGGTTTTTACAGGGTCGGCAACACGTGAGTGATACCTCTGTTATAGCGATCGTTCATAGTCTGCGATAACTGGTTACCATCTGACGGGTCGTGTGCTTATTTGCCACCTTAGTTGTATAAAAAATCTTTCGGCTGATTACAGATGATGAAATGAGAAATTATGATGATGAATTACAGATGTTGACAAAAACACGTAACTGTATAACAAAAGTGATAATATCCATATTTCATTGCATACAAATACATTTTCGTTACTAAGGTTACACTTATGTAACATCACTCATGGTTTTAGCTTTTACCCTCGCTAAATAGGTCATTTCCCAAGTTCTTATCTGAAGCATTATTATCAATCCGAAACCCACATTAGCTTGGCCAACCGTACTAAATTAATCTGATTTGAGCTAGAGTTCATCTGTGGTGCATGAGCGCGTGTTTGTCTGGAGGGTCCTACCACATCTATGCGATCAGTTAAAATCGTGACAAGTGAACTTTGGAAGTGTTGAAATTTTTAAATGTAAAATGAAATCTTTATCTTTTTCCAGAAAATTATAAAGGGCGCCAAGTAATTGGGTATAATACGTTGCCTTATTTCAAAACTGACTGATGACTTTTATGGAATATACATGTTTTTAAAGAAAATACTTAAGATTTTGAGACTACAATGTTTGCAGAAAATGTCAATGTCAGGTTCGCAAAATGTCATACATAATGTTGCATTCCGCGTAATCAAATTAAATAACAAATAACGACATACAGCGGCTCCATTATGCATATAGGAATATTATATTTAGAGACAATAATAATAATTATTTCGCATCGAAATATATGATTACCTTAAAATAATAATCCTCATTAGGTATACCACTAACAAAGTAAAGCAACTAATTGTTGCAGACCTTTTTCGCTTCTATTAAGTTTTAGTTATCTTTGTGACGCCATCGCAAAAATACCTATCAAACTTATCAATAGTGTCACGAAAATCTTATGCCTGCTGCCGTTTACACAAAGACGTCATTTATGCTTCACTTGAGATCAACTGTACCATTGTCTATAAGCGACTTGAAAAAAGAGGCTCTCACATCAACGATATATTTTTTTATGAATGTTATGTTATTTATTCTATCAATGACGTTATGCGATAGCGTCGTATGTGTATGAGCCGATTTAAGAAATGGTTTTTTTTCTTCGGAGATGCTCTCCTAAAATTGTGTTATAAAACCTTTTATATAAAATGAGACAGATTTCAACAAAGTAGATACAGATGGGGACTACGTGGAGGAGCTCGATGGCGTCATTGCGCGTGGCAGTCTAATCGAACACTCCTCCATCCCGCACGTGAGCAGCGTGGTGGAGTATGCTCTAAACCTCCTCGATTAAGGGGACACCCTTATTCCAGCAGTGGGATGAATAAGGGTTGTCAACGATGTAGTTATTATATATATTGTAAATGTTTATCAGTTATTTAGTACCCATACAACAAGTTTTGCTTAGTTTGGGACGAAATGGCGTTGTGTAAATTAAATTATATACAGATAGAAAAGTTGTTGATATATTATATTTCATACATAGATGTCATTAGTATTTTCTACATACTGCATGTAAATTGCAGAGAAATTAGTCTATGTAACCTATTCTCTTCTAAGTATCAATAATAATTGCTAAAAAAATTAGTTAGCATTCATTATCGTCGTCAAGTTGATATTAATCACGTGAGTGTAGTAATACCCCAAGACGTTTTATATCATGTATTTTTGGGAGATGTTGAATAAATTGGATTTCCGTGCGTCGCACGATCCAAATTTTCCTTATAATCACATTGGAGATCTCCTTGTTTTGTCAATGGAATATCGTTATTCAACCTGTGTTTACATTAAAATATACATAATAACTTTTTTTTTAATCTTTTTTTGAATAATCAACTTCAGTGATACTTTTGCTGAATTATCTGTGTTATAGCTCTGGTTCTTTATAGTATAGGGCAATGTTTTATAGACTGTAATCATCCCAGAAAAATATGAAGTCGAATAACGAAAGCTCAATACGAATATGCACATCAAACCGGGAGTTTTTGAGAAAATCGTGACTATTATTAATTAAAGCGCAGTTTCAAGTTATGATTTTAAAACACTGTACCTACCCAAACATTCATTCAATCACAAGTAACAGTTTTAAACACTACTTATATTCTCCCCACAATTCAATATCAAGCTATTTGCAGAAAGAAATACAGTAACAAATTGTGTTTCCTAGTTTGTCAAGATAAAATGTTTCTCATAAAATCAATTTCTGTAAGACACCAGACCGCATCTTTCTAATCCAATTTGTAACCTATAAGCAAGGATATTGGAATATAGGGTTGAGGGAGAGGAAAAGAACAAAAAAGATCCCATCGAGCAAAATTGGTGTAGAAATAAGGATGACGTAACACAAACCGCAGACGAACTCTGAGAGTGTGGTCACAGTATAGACGGTATCAGTAAGGACATTTCAATATACAACCTATTACCTACCTACCTATCACAATTGCATTGCAGGTTTTTACACGAAAGCAATGGCCATAGATAACTATATAAACTTCACTATAATTATGGAAATACAAGTAAGTATTCCAAAATTGAAAATATCAAATACCTACTCATATTTTCTCACTTTAAATTTTTTTACAACTATTCATGATGCAGACGGCACTAATAACATGCAATCCGTCAGTCGTCTACACTAAGACTGGCACACGATTGTTCCTCTTTTCACGAATTGTTTTTCTTTTGGTTTGGGCACTTTTGAACGCAGATACGATATCTATTGTATGATAGGTCAATGTCCACAATATAAAAAAAGTAAGAAATCTTAAGGAACTGTCAAGAAATAAGCTTTGTATTTTATTAGATGTGATGTCAAATGGCACGAAAGTACCCAACAAAATATTAGGAACTCCATATTATACACCGTAAGTTTTTAATATTAATTAAACTACTTTCCGCTTAATCGCAAAAAGACAAAGTAATTAAAATCCATTCAACATAATTTAATACAAAAAAAATATTTGTGGTTGCTAAAAATATTAGTATATAATTAAGACATATATACTTAAAGCAATTTCAAACAAATAATATTACTAATAACATCTAATTTATACAAACAATACTGCTGGCTCGTTTCGAGTTATATAATTTTTACATATAATAAACCTTCATTAAAATAGAGCCTTATAATCATTCTTTTCTTTCTAGTAAGTAGAACTAGCAATGTATTTTTTTTATTAATACTTCAAAGAATATTTTAAACATTTGTGTTAGTAAGGTTGAGAGTCTTGAGATCCAATAATTGTTCCATAATATAAATGGCCCTCCCCAACCCGTCTGGCCAGCGTGGGGAGTGTAGGCCAAATCCTCCTGTCTCTGACGGACGAGAGAGGGTCGTGCTCCTGTAGTGGAGACTAAAATGACCTGATGATGATGATAAATGGCCACTTAAATTATATCAGACTATTGTACTTAGGTATAACACAAATTGATAATTTAGTCTTTAACTTGCTATGTCACGAATCGTTTTCCTACTCATATCATTTATACTGTGAAATAAGCGAACGATCAAGAAACAAGAAGAATTTCCTTCACGCTAAAAGTCATTTACGACTTGGCAGCGTTTGAAATAATTTCTTTATATGCAGTACGCCTAAGTGTCGTCTGTCGTGTTACAGCCTAATGTAGTAAGATATCAATGTTCTATGGCTTTGTTCTTTGTTGCGGCATTTATGTATTTAATTAGTGCGCATGTATGTAAGTTCACAAACGACTTAATACTCGGTGAAGGTGCTAGGTGCCAGGATTAAAACGATAGTGAAAAGTTATTTAGAGTAAATAATTTTATGCAGATTTAATCTCAAATTCCGTCGTTATATGTTTATAAACATTTCCGATTTTATATTTCACATTGGATGTAGCTGACGTGGAGTGATGACGAGCTCGGTGGTCGAATAGCAATGGCCACTTTGACTCCGTGGTTGCGGGTTCGACCCCCCACACAGGACAAATATTTGTGTGAATGATAATGTTCGTTTGCCTTGGTCTGGGTGTTTACTATGTATTATATGTATGTATTTACAAAAAACATAATATTTAAGTATAATATCAGCTGTATAGTACAAGCTTTGCTTAGTTTTGGACTAGAATGCAGTGTGTAATTTGTCCAGGAATATTTATTTATTCATTAATTACTAGATAGGTATTTATTGCTGAGAGTCTATAACAAATATTCTATGGTAAATCATGAATTTGAGTAAACAACACTTCATACCCTCTTTGAGTCGCATGAGGTGCTACTTGCTAGTCTTTGACGTTATAATTCTGATTTGATGGCAATCAGTGAAAATTGCCAGACGTTTAGGTGATCCTGCTATCTATGCTTTATGTAACAGCTCATAGTTTTTGATTACCAATAGTAAACTATTTTAAATGAATCGTGGTCACAGCAGTTACCACGATTCATTTATTTGGTGCTATCCAGAGTTGCTGTCGTATGTCTCGGGTCAAAACGGATTTTGACAACCGCTTAGGAAAGAAGGTTCTCGAGTGGTGATCCCGTGCTGACGGACGTAGGTGGGTAGGTGGGACTCCCCCTCCCTTACTAGATGGAGCGACGACCTCAAGTGAGTTGTTGGGAGTTAGCAGTGGACGAATGCGGCCTGATATGATGACCTGTGTTTAATACTCAGAGCTGTACGGATATATGAAAGAGTAAGGAGCTGCATGGACGATTCTGCTGGGGTCTTAATGGACCTGATGTATACTCGCTCACGTCGGTAGTCTCTGGCTATGGTGCGGAAGGTTTTGTCTATGCAACTACGGACAAGTTATGTAATATAAATATATCCTGAAGGACGGTACGGTCGACATTTGTCGAACATGCCACCGTCCCGGTGAGTCACTCAGGCATATTGTTTTTGATTGTTCTCATCCTGCTAACAGCGAGTACTTGCACAGACACAATCAAGTCGTTAGATATCAACAATATACAAATGTGTCTCAATTGGATATTGTCTTTTTATTTCCACTGAATCAATAACAGTCCCCTTGTTAATGTCTTTAAATTGCTATCAATGGCAATAAAATATTTTGATAGCAATCTTATAACTCTGTAAGTGAACTGGCGACAATTCGCACCCCAGTTGGGGTATAACGACATCGTTACAAGGGCACCGATCACGTAAATGTCGCGGTTATTAACTTTTACAGCTCTGACCGACGATATTAAAACAATTTGAATTATCTTTTACAACACCTCAATGAGCGGAAAACTTCTAGTAACATTGAGCATTTATCTATCGCATTACTATTATTAGTATTCCTTGTTATCTGAGGGCTTGATAGTCTTTGCTGTCAAATTAGTATAAAATTTTATAGACATTTCTAATAGACAGTAGCGAGGATGGAGGATTCTTAATCTCGTGGAATTAATCCCTTACCCCGTCAATACCAAAACTTGTGTGGTTTGACGATAGACATAGTCAATTTAATCTATAGTGTTTTAGCTTACGTAAACTCAGGTAGCCCGGCAGTTGCCTGCATCTGCTACGTCAATACCATTATTTGTTCTGGCCATCTGCTAACTCTAGGAGGTGGTGTATGGGTCAGAAGTAGTTCACAGGAACTAGTTACTTTGTTTGGTACCTCGATTCTTAACTTAAATCATCTAACACTTTCGAGACAAGAAAATTTACAAGCGCCTCCTAAATATTTTTAATTCCTATCTATCAATGGCAATGTTTTGCAATTGTTGTTTTTGAGTATTGGTACCGCAATAGGTATATAAGTTTTGTTTAAAATATCAGGGACATATTTAATCAATTACTTTGCAGAAACCATCTACATAGGTCAGTTAAATTTTCTGCGAATCGCCCACTTGATAACCTCCATCGTACCACCTACGATAGTGTGTTATCAAATACTTTGAAAAAAAAACTAGTCTTGAAAAACTAGGTTACGTACACTGGCAGCTACGAATAACTTAGGATTCTTTTAAAATTTGTGCAATCAATTAATTCTCAAATACTTTATACCAGAAAGCGGCACAGCTTCTTACACACACTGGCTACAGTCTCTTAGTCCAAATATAAAGCTGTATGAGCTTTGAACTTGAAATTAGATGATACAAGGAGCACTACCAATTACCAATTTTTAGGCTATACACATGTAATAGAACAGTTGGCTTGAAACTTCACCATCGCTCATAATTGTCGCATTTGAGATAAGGTTGAAACAATTCAACTAAAGGTTAACAAAACCGCAACACTGTCAGCGTAACATTCAAAAGGCTTTAATTCTTCGCTTTCAGCGAGCGACAATTATAGTCTTACGTCAGTTTTCAGTGAATTAGGTGAAGAGTATTATTTAAAGAGAAATTATTTACAAGTTACCTCCTTTTACTTCGCCGTAAATTTATCAGAATGCCTTTAATCGACGCTAAAAGTGTCTTGTTATTTTTTTAAATGTTACTTATAACACATTATAACTTATAATAACTTAGGCGTGACTTTATTAACGAAATCAGCCAATGTGAATATTTGCGTTAATACTCCAGCATATTGTATCCGTGCATAGGTACTTAGGTTAAAACATCTCAGTTTTTATATTTAACTAGCTGCCCGCCCCGGCTTCGCACGGGTAGAAAGTGTTGTTTTCTTTTCCTCGAAATTTTAATGTCCATAAGAACCTTCCTTATACCTTAACAAAAATATTAAAATAAAAATTAGCAGAATTGGTCCAGCCGTTCTCGAGTTATGGGCTTAGCAACATTCATTTTAATATGGGACCACCTGGAGAGTGTACCCTCTCAAACGAATAAGAATTATTAAAATTGCTGTCCAATTGACGGAGAAATCAGACGTCGCCTTGTACGACATCCACGGGAAGAGACGAAGTGATTCTATTCTAATCTGTACCACACGGCCGTAAGAAGGAAGAGAGTGGTATACGCGGAATAAATACAGTTTCATCGGCACCACTTCCAGTGAGAATCTCAGCTTCAATTATACATATTTCGCTGCTAAACATTGACTTTACTTCAGGAAGGAGATCTTCCCCAAATTTTAATAATATTTTTGAAAACTCTTGGGCACGTAAAGTTCTATCTACAGCTTCTACTGCCTTATTATTGGCCATTTCGCATTCATCTGAGACAGCAATCCTGAACCATTTTCGCTTTGTCACAGTTTCGTGTCACAAAGCATGTCGGTGTTTCCATTCAAATCGAGTATAATATTGAACATTGTATTTGCGTCCTTCCGCCTAGAAGTAATATATGGCTGCAATACCTGGATTGATGGATGCTGCTGTGAGATATTATTTTGACGCCTGATTTCAGCGAGGATTGCTTTTGTCAGATATGTTTTTGTCTCCTAAAGCATCTAAGAAAAACAGTTTCCCCTCGTTGTTTAAAAGACTTTGCATCACAAAATCTTGCTACATAGCGTCCCGCAAATGCACTCATTCTTCTGGTTTGTGAGAATATATTCCAATCGTTCCATTTCAATTTTAGCGTACACGTCTATAATAAACTGACTAAATAGCCCACGTTACCTTTGTAAATAAATAAAACAATTGCGTCTAACTTGTAGCAGGTAAGAATAAAAGTAGCACTACGCTACGCGGTTATTTTTTTACTATTGTAAAAAAATGGATTGTATTCAATCCATATTTTGTTAAACTATTTATTGTTTTTTTAAGTAGCTTTTTTAGTTTTTTAGTTATTTTTTTAAACTATAATTTATTGTAAACACTATGTTGTTTATGCAAATAAATTTAGCTTTGTTCTGCATCTTGGATTTATATACCTCAACAAAAAATGCTCGTCAGGCTGAACAACTTTTGCTAAGGCGTCATTTTTATATTCCTTATAGTTTAGCTGAACCATTATGGTTCTGCATCAGGTGTTCCAAATCTAGGATTTTTATACCTCAACAAAAAATGCTGATCAAGTTGAACAACTTTTGCTAAGGCGTCAATTTTATATTTCTTATAGTTTAGCTGAACCATTATGGTTCTTCATCAGGTGTTCCAAATCTAGGATTTTTATACCTCAACAAAAGATATTCATCAAGTTGAACAACTTTTGCAAAGGCGTCAATTTTATATTTCTTATAGCTTACCGTAACCATTATGGTTCTGCATCACGTGTTCCAAATCTTGGATTTTTATACCTCAACAAAAAATACTCATCAGGCTGAACAACTTTTGCTAAGGCGTCAATTTTATATTTGTTATAGTTTAGCTGAACCTTTATGGTTCTACATCAGGTGTTCCAAAACTTGGATTTTTATACCTCAACAAAAAATGCTGATCAAGTTGAACAACTTTTGCTAAGGCGTCAATTTTATATTTCTTATAGTTTACCGGAACCATTATGATTCTGCATCAGGTGTTCTAAATCTTGGATTTTTATACCTCAACAAAAAATACTCATCAGGCTGAACAACTTTCGCTAAGGCGTCATTTTTATATTTCTTATAGTTTAGCTGAACCATCATGGATCTGCATCAGGTGTTCCAAATCTTGGATTTTTATACCGATATGGAAACTTCATGTCAACGTTTTCAAATCGATGCCATTTTCGTAATTGACGTCTCAGAAAACCATAGAATCAACACCCATATTGATTATGACATTTCAACCCCATCGCACCCCCTCAGGAGTGCTCTTGTGTCACGTCGGTTATGTTAGATTATAAAATAGCTGTTGTTTTCGGAATCAGCGACCCGATAAACCATAAAAACAATACCCATAACGTTTTTCAGACGTTTGCACCTCATTTCACCCCTTTAGGGATTGAATTTTGTAAAATCCTGAAACACGTGTTTACTCATTTATCTACAGAAGTGCTCATGTAAAGTTTCTTATAAAATAGTCCAATTAATCTTGGTTCCCCATATAAACTTTGGACCCCCGTTTCACCCTCTTAGGGGTTGAATTTTCCAAAATCCCGTCTTAGTGAGCACCTATGTCCTAAAAGGAACCCCCTTGCAAAATTTGAGACTCCTAGCACTTGTAGTTTCTGAGATTTCGTGATGAGTGAGTGATTTACTCTTTTATATAATAGGTCGGGGAAAAAGTCTTTTCGCATTTTAGTATGTATGAACTTGTAATAAAATCTCTTTGGTTATACCATTTGTATCTGGCAGGTTTTGATATCTATAAAAAGTTTAAATTTTAAAAAAGATAATTCCAAATTCAAATTAGGTAAATGTGTGATTTTCATTTGTTTTTTTTACTGTCAAGATGAGTGAATCTAATGAAGAAATTCGATTCATTTTAAAATTTTACTACAAAAAAAGTAAAAATGCAACGCAAGCTGCGAAAAAAATTTGTGACGTTTATGGATCTAGTGCAGTGTCTGTGAGAGTAGCACAAATTTGGTTTAAGCGTTTTCAATCAGGAAATTTTGATGTAAAAGATGCACGTCGCTCTGGTCGCCCTGTTACGAATAAAATGAATGCCATTTTTAAAAAAGTGGAGCAAGATCAGCATATCAGTAGTTACGACGTAGCTGAAGAATTAGGAATTGACCACAAAACAGTTTTGGCGCATTTGAAAAAAGCTGGGTACACTAAAAAGCTCTATATTTGGGTGCCTCACGATCTCACTGAAAGAAACTTAATGAACCGTGTACTCATTTGCGATTCTTTACTACGACGTAATGAAAGCGAATCATTTTTGAAGAAGCTTATAACTGGTGATGAAAAGTGGATCATGTACGACAAGAACGTGCGAAAAAGGTCGTGGTCAAAGGCCGGTCAGGCTTCACAGACTCTGGCAAAACCCGGGTTAACCCGCAATAAGGTGATGCTGTGTGTATGGTGGGATTGGAAGGGCATTATTCATTATGAGCTGTTACCGCCAGGCAGGACTATCGATTCTGAACTCTACTGTGAACAACTGATGAGATTAAAGCAAAAAGTTGAGAGAAAGCGGCCGGAATTAATTAACAGAAGGGGTGTGATTTTTCATCATGATAACGCTAGACCTCACACATCTTTAGCCACTCAGCAAAAATTAAGAGAGTTTGACTGGAAGGTGTTAATGCATCCGCCGTATAGTCCTGACCTTGCACCTTCTGATTTCCACCTGTTTCGGTCTCTTCAGAATTCTTTAGGCAATGTCAGGTTAACATCACGAGAAGACTGCCAAAACCACTTGTCGTGGTTTTTTGAACAGAAGTCCCAAAATTTCTATAGTAATGGGATCATGTCTTTACCTACAAGATGGCAAAAAGTTATCGAACAAAATGGCACCTACATACTTTAGTAAATAAACTTTAGTAAAAAATGTTTTGAATTTTCATATAAAATACGAAAAGACTTTTTCCCCAACCTATAGATTTAATTTTGAGAAAAATATTAAGGTTTTTACAACGTTAAAGAAAAGTTACCAAAAATGAGACAAACCAACATTATATTTAGATTAAGATATAAAACAAATAAAAGAGTAACTTAGGTTTAAAATGCAATTGATATTAAAAATTGTACCCAAATAATTTTTCTCTACCAAATACTCAAAATAATTTCATCATACTGTCAGTATCCTTCCGCATTCAGACAATTCATCCGCATCTGATGACGTCATCGGCGCTGAAGCTGATGACGTCATCAGAATTTCACTGAGATTCCTGTGGTTTCTTCTGATTCGGACGATACGGATCGGATAGATATGCGAGGTGTCACAAGTTTTCATATAAAGAATTCTAAAATTTGGTTCGTTCGTTTCGTTCGGCTCGGATAGATGTGCGTTCAGCATAAAGTTGCCAAATGAACTACTAATCGAAATTTTGTAGCAGAGACCTAAAGCATGGATTAGTAATAAAATAGCTGCATATTATTGATATCTAGGCGGGCTTTAAAAAAAACCAAGTGAAAAAGATCGAAGCGCATACGAGTAATATTTCACCCGAAATTTATTGTAAGTCACTAATAAGTAACAGAGACAAATATCATATCACATTCGACAAGTTTATAAGACAATATGTGCTACATTCGCAGCTGACGTCACAAGCCATTAGACCGACGACAGTGTAAAACCTCAAGGGTCACGAGTTGAGACGCGGCACATGGTGTGAATAGTCCGGATGCGGGTGAAAGTTTCACCGCATCCCGCCCCTCACATTTATCTCATAACAACAAAACTGTTTTGGATATTCGTTTGCCGGTCAGCGAGCTTAGCAGGTCATGACTCTGTATCGGTTTAGAATTTCCGATGTTAAATATTCGAATACCAATAATATTGTATATATAATGTTAGTAATGTTGTAGCGACTGTTAATATTATTTCCAACCAGAGCGAAAGCATAATTTCATAAGTAACTATATTGAATTTTTTCCTGAATCGGTAACTTGATTAGAAAAACTACAATTGTTCACTAAGAAAAAGATAAATATTGATACATTATCGATATATCGACTTTCTAAACGGATGTATCGATATGATATGTTATCGATATCGAATCGCCGTATGTCATTCGGCTTTCCACGTCATTCTCATTCTTTTGAGTAGTCGTTTACTTGGGCTTTGGACACTCTATCTTTAAGTAACAGAGACGTCCTCTTTTCTTTCGGACCCGGATATTTCGTGTATATTTGATCCTTCATGTCGCATCATCACACGTCCATATTATCTGTGACGGCTTTCGAAGAGTTTCTTTTCAATTGGTAGTTTCCATGTATTTGCTCATTCCTTACTCTGTCTTATAAAGTCAAAGTCAAACTCTTTATTGCATTACTAAGTATTCAGAGGATGTTCAAATCATGTAAGCACTTATATGATTTGAACATCCTCTGTCTTTCCATCAAGTCTTTTTCAATACCTACCTGAAAAATGTTACTAAGTGGTTACAGGTATTGCAAAAGAATTGAGGCGTGACTGTGTGCTTAAATCCTGACGTGCCGCATTTCGTAATTATACAGTTACTAGCTGGCCCGGCGAACTTCGTACCGCCTAATTGTCAATGAATGTCGTGGTATACATATTAGTTGAACAAAATTTATGATGTCTTGAAATTAATATAATGAATAATAGAAAATAATAGAGAAGCACGATGGCGTCATTGCGCGTGTCAGTCTAATGGTACACGCAAGTTAAGCAACGTCAACCGTAGCCATGGATGAGTTTATATTATCTCGAGCTCCTCCGTGCTTCGGAAGGTACGTTAATCCGTCGGTCCCGGTTGTAATCATTAGATTAACTCGAGGTCCTCCGTGCTTTGGAGGGCACGTTAATCCGTCGGTCCCGGTTGTTATCATTAGATTATCTCGAGTTCCTCCGTGCTTCGGAAGGCACGTAAGACGTCGGTCCCGGTTGTTATCATTAGATTATCTCGAGCTCCTCTGTGCTTCGGAAGGCACGTAAGCCGTCGGTCCCGGTTGTTATCATTAGATTATCTCGAGCTCCTCCGTGCTTCGGAAGGCACGTTAAGCCGTCGGTCCTGGTTGTTATCATTAGATGGCAGTCGTTAAGCCAAGTGGCCTTTAGGCGGCTTGAAATTACTGGCGTCCGCCAACTCGCAGTTGAGCAGCGTGGTGGAGTATGCTCGAAACATATTCAGTTGAAGGAAGACCCGTATTTAATATTACCCAGCAGTGGGTAAATATTACCCAGCAGTGGGTAAATATTACCCAGCAGTGGGTAAATATTAAGTTCAGTATTATGTCACAAAATAAAGTACCATGACACTTGACAACCAATTAATATTCATTTTCAAGCATTCATTCATAAACAATTTTCAAAACAACAACGGACAACTTTCGCGACGTAAAAGTTAGACCAATCGATTTGACATTTAATTGAAAATCAATAAATATCCCAATCCGTTTTCAAATTTAATTTTTCGACAATTTTGTCAATGTTTTAATACTTATTATCCTATACCCACATTTCTGAACGCACGCATACATTTGACGTACGCACGTTAACGTCACGTTTGACAGGTCCGACATCCACGAACATTTTGTATGGAAAAATGATTTTTCTTTTATTTTATTTTTTTCGTAAATTTTCCAATGTTTTTAATAGTTATTCTGCTATTCTGTACGGAGACAAATCCAACAAATCAAAAACCATGGCAATCGGTCCAGCCGTTCTCGAGTTATAAGTGTTGTAACAAACACGACTTTCTTTTATATATATAGATAGATGTTTGTTTCCTATAAAAATACAAAAAAATCACTTACATAAGAAAAGTAAGGTACGCTTATTGTATATTAAACACCAGGAATACAGAAGAGATCCATACGATCATCATTTTCAGGTCATTTTTAGTCTCCACTACAGGAGCACGACCCTCTCTCGTCTGTATCAGACAGAAGGAGGAGGATTTGGCCTACACTACCACACTGGCCAGATGGGTTGGGGAGGCCTGATCGATGTTTTATAATGTATTTCCCTTAGTCGCCTTGTACGACATTCACGGGAAGAGACGGAGTGATTCTATTCTAGTCTGCCGGAAACCACACGGCCAATCCATATGATACTTATTGTTAATGTGCAATAAGTGTATGAAGTGTATGTATAGATTGTTCTTTCATTTGTTCCTCAAGATGAACTAGGTATCCTTTTTTATAACATTAATAAATATTATGTAAATTAAAAGCTAACACAAACAAATTTCTGCAAGTATATTGCGTCCTTACACTTTTCCTCGCCACAAAACTTGCACACGTGTCCTGAAATTGCTATGATACAAAATATCAACAGAGTATAAATCTCCCGATCTGCTCGTTGTCAACCAAAGCACGTTTCGTCCGGGGTCGACCCCACGTGCGACCATTGCAAACCAAAGAAGCCATTTACATTCTTAAATCACTCAATTTTCACTTGTAAAGTCATGTATCATATTTTATTAAATTGTGTAAAATATAATATTTTACACGAGCAAATATTGGACATATTTTTACAAGACAAAGCATACTTAGATGACTAATTTGTCTAAAAACGAAGTTATAGTATTGATGTTACAAGACAAAGCATACACACTATTTTATTATTGATAATAGTAGTTTAGAGTTTATTAGTAGTAGAGAGGAGCTCAATGGCATCGTTGCGCGTGTCAGTCGAATCCAACTCGCAAATTAAGCAACGTCGACCCCTCGCTCTAAACCCCTTCGAATGAGCGGAGGCCCGTATTCCAGTAGTGGGGTGAATAAGGGTTGACGACAACTAGTAGTATATGTAACAGAATAAATTATTGGAAGAACGTCTAATAAAATCTGTATCTATAAAAGGCAAAAGTTGGTCTGTCAACTAATCTATCAACGCACAGCTCAATTTATTGAAATTTGGCATTCAGATAAGTAACGGGTAATATATATATATAAACATATCTATATATATATATATATTACCCGCGTATCTCAGTATCCCGTGGGAATTGTCAAAAATCCTTTCTTAGCGGATATCTATGTCTTAATAGTAAGAACATATATATATATATATATATATATATATAGTGACTTCTTAAAGTGTTAAGGTGTTGGTCACACTAATAATGCAATTAAAAAGTCATTTTCAAATACGATTAGGTAAATGTTCAGCAGTTTAGTTAAGTTATAGTAAAACTAGCGCAAAATACATTTTCGTAAATATAGAGGTCATACATCAGACTGCAAATACAGACATGTTTGGCTGAAATAAATATTTGACGATACAAGAACCAACAGTAAAATGTTTACACGATATGGCCCACGACAACTTCATCAATTTCTTTCGGATTATATTGACATGTCGACTCTTAAATAAAATCGTGTAATAATATTGATTGCATCAAAACATGAAATTAATACAACCTCGCCCCAAAATTAAAAACAAATGATATGGTAATGTTTTATCCGTGTTTGGACACAGAAAATATCACGAGTACCTTCCTGGGCATCTGACACGGACCGAAAGAGTTTTTATTTTTTTGCCCCTTTAGAGCACGCTTTGTCCCTTTTTCGATTCGCTTGTTTTATATGGGGCGTTTAATTCGATAAAATTCGTGTGGACTCGAATTGCTTTACAAGAGCTGGATATAGACCGGCATATAAATGTTTCTGATGTCAATTGAGCATTATTATGATATTTTTATAGAGTCTGTGAGTGCCTGATGGTATGTATCTTTTCTGTTATGAAAATACAGATTTCAAATGTGTGATTTAATTTATGAAGATCACAGTAGGGAACTTTCTTTTGTATATTCATGTGTACTCGGTTTCTCAACAACTGCAATAATACACTGGACAAAGGAAATTAAAATCTCTACGATATTCAGATGAAATTACGAATTTTACAATATTCTCGCATATTTTCAATCTTTTTGTTCAAAACCTATTTCTTTTTGTGATGAAATACGAAGGTAGGTTTATAATAGTATTCATTGTAATTGTCAGTCAAAGGTTAAATAAACTCTACCACTATTGAAGTACGGTACCCGTCAAGTATGCATACACACCTTACAGGTACGAATGACGTAAACTCCGAGGTCTACATACATATTAGGTTGGGGAAAAAGTCTTTTCGTATTTTATATGAAAATTCAAAACATTTTTTAATAAAGTTTATTTACATTTAACTAAAGTATGTAGGTGCCATTTTGTTCGATAACTTTTGGCCATCTTGTAGGTAGAGACATGATCCCATTACTATAGAAATTTTGGGACTTCTGTTCAAAAAACCACGACAAGTGGTTTTGGCAGTCTTCTCGTGATGGTAACCTGACATTGCCTAAAGAATTCTGAAGAGACCGAAACAGGTGGAAATCAGAAGGTGCAAGGTCAGGACTATACGGCGGATGCATTAACACCTCCCAGTCAAACTCTCTTAATTTTTGCTGAGTGGCTAAAGATGTGTGAGGTCTAGCGTTATCATGATGAAAAATCACACCCCTTCTGTTAATTAATTCCGGCCGCTTTCTCTCAACTTTTTGCTTTAATCTCATCAGTTGTTCACAGTAGAGTTCAGAATCGATAGTCCTGCCTGGCGGTAACAGCTCATAATGAATAATACCCTTCCAATCCCACCATACACACAGCATCACCTTGTTGCAGGTTAACCCGGGTTTTGCCAGAGTCTGTGAAGCCTGACCGGCCTTTGACCACGACCTTTTTCGCACGTTCTTGTCGTACGTGATCCACTTTTCATCACCAGTTATAAGCTTCTTCAAAAACTGTTCGCTTTCATTACGTCGTAGTAAAGAATCGCAAATGAGTACACGGTTCATTAGGTTTCTTTCAGTGAGATCGTGAGGCACCCAAATATCGAGCTTTTTAGTGTACCCAGCTTTTTTCAATTGCGCCAAAACTGTTTTGTGGTCAATTCCTAATTCTTCAGCTACGTCGTAACTACTGATATGCCGCTCTTGCTCCACTTTTTCAAAAATGGCATCCATTTTATCCGTAACAGGGCGGCCAGAGCGACGCATCTTTCACATCAAAATTTCCTGATTGAAAACGCTTAAACCAAATTTGTGCTACTCTCACAGACACTGCACTAGGTCCATAAACGTCACAAATTTTATTCGCAGCTTGCGTTGCATTTTTACCTTTTTTGTAGTAAAATTTTAAAATGAATCGAATTTCTTCATTAGATTCACTCATCTTGACAGTAAAAAAAACAAATGAAAATCACACATTTACCTAATTTGAATTTGGAATTATCTTTTTTAAAATATAAACTTTTTAAAGATATCAAAACCTGCCAGACAAATGGTATAACCAAAGAGATTTTATTACAAGTTCATACATACTATAATGCGAAAAGACTTTTTCCCCTACCTATTATATAGCTTAAATAATCGTTTTTCTGGCGAAAAGCTAATGGATAAAGGATGAAGGAGGAAGGTAAAGAATGAAGCTAAACCTTACAATAATAAAAAAATGATTCTATTTTATTTATAATACCGTACGACAGCGATGAGGCAGAGTGGAGATGTATGTTTATATAATAACTTACGTACTATTCACCTTCTACATAGTTGTTACTACTCCTAGTGTGTTAAATTATAATAAATGCTACAATTTGTACTTAATAATGACATAGTTATCAATTTAATATATTTTTAATTCGTTTCCTACGATGCAATTCTTCTTTTAGTAATGCTCGACGAACGGTATAGACCCGGCTATTGAACTAGTTCGCAAATATAGCAGTCGATAACGAATCATTGCTCTCATATTGTGGACACATAAATCTCCGCTGTGACTCATAGATAATACGGCGACGACCACCACTAACCCTGTCTTCATGACGCATCACCCAACTTTTAACGACGATACCCTATAACCCTTTCCTTAATTACTAATCAGAATGGCTATACTTTAATTACTTTAAAGCTACAAAACATATCAAACTTTAAAAAAATGCAATTATTTATTTAAACACAGAAACTTTGATATAAATACGATTTACTTCGAATAAAACCCATCTCGATCGCACTTACATGCACTATTGTCCTAAGGAAGTATATTTCTTTCTTTAAATTTAAATACATATATTTAATAATTTTTAGGTTTGCTTCGCCTGCAGCAGCTGTATCAATCCATGCAGCCGGGTCGTACTGTATTTCGAATCACAATGGTAAAGCGCATTACTAACGCATCGGATGCAATCGAATTCTTGTTGGCTTTGGAACAACATGATCGTTGGGGCAACAAACGCATCGTATTGGATTGTAACACTAAAAATGCTAAAAATATACTTCTGAGCCACGTGCGTCAAGTACAACTAGGACGGAGGACATATCACTACATGCTAAGCGGATTGGTACGTATTTAGTTCAGAAATTGTCAGTATTTTTTTTTAATCGTTTAAAGTTTTACTCAGAATAAAGTTTGTCTCCATTTGTTTGACACCAACGGTTTTCTTGTACTATTTCTTTGCTCGCCTCGCCACGGACAGTTCATCCTTACGTTTTGGAACAGAAAAGATCGCGTATAGTGCGGTTTTAGGTGTAATTTCGCCGCGCACAATAAGTTGTGGAAGAATTTTTAGTTGCGGTTTTACGGGGCATCTATAGTATAGGATCCTTCAAAAAGGTCTTGAAGAGGTTTTTACACAATCACCCTATGGCTACACGAGTCCATAGACTATGGTTGCTTTCGATTAGGTAGGCTGTTTTAGAAATAAAAAAAATATTTCGGAGTAACCAGTATTTATTTTAACCATTGAATTAACTTGGTAACCCAAGCTACGATTACTATTAGGAAAGTCAATAAGTTACGCGAAATCTGTACAGTTTCATGACGCGGAAAATTAGGACGCGACCCTCGGCATCGTAATCACAGTTGCTATTTCTCGACCACTGGAGCTGCTGATGTTAAATACGATCATGACATTATAGAGATATATCTCAACCAGAAATCTTTAGATCATATGAGCATGTTGAGACCTGTCGTTAAAAATTCAGAGGATCTTTCTGTGTTTATATAATACTATATCATTAAACCCCATTTTAAATATCATATTAGGGTCAGGGATGATCGCCATCATTAAAGCCTAAACCAACTTCTCTACGTCGTTCATTTTCTTTATTTTTTTATGAGAACAGTTAAAGCGAATCAAAATAAGTGCATTTATTCATCCGGCGCCACAACGATGTCGCCCAAGTTTAATTTTCATACAATTTTCGCTGCGACACTCTAGGTATTGTGACACTGTTACTATTTGTCAACGCAGTTTCATTCCATGCATATTCAGCATGAGCGTGAAATAAATAACAATTACAATTTATGCCGGAAATGATACAAGTTGTGTCCTACATGTCTGTTTAGGTTTAAGTCTGAGTTTCACAGGTTTATTGGACAAAGTTTTGTTGGCACGCCATTGCAGTTACGATTGTGTTACTGCCAATTAAATAAAAATAAACTTGTTTGACATCAAAATACCTCATAAGGATTATTAGTCTTAAGTTAGTAATATTAATACTATAAAAATTCAATACTGTAAAAAAAATGTACGTAGTTGCAACAATCATTATCAGATGTTTGAACTAAAGCCAATTTCACCTGCACGCGGTGACTGACAAACGAAGTAAAGTTGATACTGTTGATTGTTGGCACTTGGTGGAACATTATTATCATAATGTTATAATAAAGCACTTGTACTATTCCACGTTATTATATTTAATATTACCGACCGGTTTCGCCGCTAAGGCATTATCAAGGTAAACAGATGGTGTTTTACCGGTTTCGCCGCTAAGGCATTATCAAGGTAAACACCATCTGTTTACCTTGATAATGCCTTAGCGGCGAAACCGGTCGGTAATATTAAATATAATAACGTGGAATAGTACAAGTGCTTTATTATAACATTATGACAAACGAAGCTCTGGCGAAAAGAGAGGTAGGGAGCGTAATTGTAAGCTACCCGACTGGGGAATGTACCTCCACCTCACAGAATACCGCAGTCAAATAACAATTCCCTTGAGGATGTTGTGTTCCTGTGAGTGAGGTCACCGGAAAAGAAGGAGATGCTGCAATGGCAGCGGGGGTGGCGGCGCGCGAGCGATACTTTATGTTGCTAGCGTTAATATGGCTACGGTAACTGCTTCACATCAGGCGGGCCGTATGCTTGTCTGTAGCCCGACGTAGTATTAAAAAAGAACAAGATATTGCTGACTATTACGTAGGTGGGGTGGTGACGAGCTCGATGGCGTCGTTGCGCGTGACAGTCTAATCGTACACGCAAGTTAAGCATCATCAACCGTAGCCGTCCATAGATGGCTTTATTTATCTCGAGCTGCTCCTCCTTTCTTCGGAGGTCACTTTAAGTCATCTGTTATGGCTGTTGCCATAAGATGACAGTCGTTAAGTCAAGTCAGTGGCCTTGTAAAACACTGTCATCCGGCAACCCGCAGATGATCAACGTAGTGGAGTATACTCTAAACCCCTTCGATTGCGGAGAGACCCGTATTCCAGCAATGGGATGTATAACTGTTGACCACGACGATGTAGGTGATAATGTCGATTTCACAAAATCATGTTTCATTTATTTGCTTTTTACTAACTTTTGAAAAAGGAATGTGGTACAAACCAAAAAATTTAATAAGCTAGATGGACTTGGAAATTATAGGAAATATCGAATATCGAAGGGAAATATATAAAACCTCTGACCATTGTGTCAGTTCCTATACAATTGAATCCAAAAAATGACCTCGATATCACATTTCCTTTGCCAATTTCCCCGATTGACCGAACTTTTATTCTTTATATAATAATATGAGTGTGTAGCTTTTAATGTTGCATCACTATTTTAATAACGAATTAGTGCATTCGTGGTGCATCCACTACAGTCGACGCTGTATCACAGAATGACAAATAGTACTAGTACAGGAGCGAAGAAGCCGTTAATAAGGTCATTTATATAAATAG
Organism: Hypsopygia costalis; assembly: GCA_937001555.2. Taxonomy (NCBI): domain Eukaryota; kingdom Metazoa; phylum Arthropoda; class Insecta; order Lepidoptera; family Pyralidae; genus Hypsopygia; species Hypsopygia costalis. The sequence continues at coordinate 21,156,674 of OW443326.2, forward strand.
TCACTCTAGACGCGACGCAATAAAGAGCTCTTTAATTCGCACAGTTCGACGCGTAATACGTTTGTTTACACGGACCCGCCTATTTTAGTGTTTCTCTTCATTTGTGAAATTCCGTCCTTTTCTCGATAAAATAGGCTCGATTAAACTCTTTGCGTGACTAATAAATCTTACTAGCCGCCCGCGACTACGTCCACGGGAACTTAATATTCTTTTATACAGTTAATACTATATTAATATGGCAAACAACCATAGGGCCCACCTGATAGTAAGCGTTTACCGCAGTATTTTATTTTTATTTTCTATATTTATAATAATTAATATCAAACAAATATTATTAGTAACTCCGTTCCTACCCATTGTACCATTGAACCATGCACCAGATTTTAAATTACTCTACAACGTTACGACAGTGAAAACCGCATCGAATTTCATAGTAGTTTTTTCGTAATGCGGGTATAAACATACATACAGACAGGCAAAAATTAAAAAAAAAATATTTTGGCCTTCTATTGATATTAAAAATACCCCTCACATTAATTTTTGTTAGATGATATCTGATATGTACAAATATTAGCTAGTTACTATTTTATTATTAAAATTGATATCTAATGATATTTAATTTTTATCTACTATTTATTATCCTTTTGTGACCAACAACTTTAACGTAGGGTATCAAAATGTGTACTGTCCGATATAATACATAAATGTTTCAAATAATTTGATAAACACAGATAGGGTCGTCAGATAGTTATTCAATAACTTTAGATGAAATTCATCTCGTTCAAACGAATGACACAAACTGCGCGCTTTTACGCTGTGCGCGCGAGCGAGTGACAGCCGACCGCTTTGTTCCATCGACTGGGGCACGCGTCTTTTCATATATAAAGTGCGTAATGAAACAGGCCTGGCTGTACTGTCAACTTACATGCTTGACCAATCGACCGAAGGGAATAAGATGTTTAAATCGAGTTGGGACGAAAAAATATTTTTTATAGTTCGTACATACATGCGCCGCGCTAGCCACTGCTCCGATTTTTATAAAACTGATATAAATTTACGTAATGTTCCCTTGAGGGTTTCTGTGTTCATGTAAGTGAGTAAAGTCACCAGAAAGAGTTGCTGCGTTGCAAGCAGGCGGTGTGCGAGCGATATTCCAATTTGCTGACGTTATTATAATTACGATAACCGCTTCACATCAGCCGGGCCGTATGCTTGCCTACCACCCTAAATGAGCCGTATATTATCTGGTAATGTACATGGACTCGTAATTACTCACTGTGCATTGTAATCTGTGCAGTAGGTTTTGAGATTTTGACAAAAATAAAAAAAAAGGTTGGTCCAATTCGCAGCGAAGGATTTATATTGTTTATTGGTAGCTTCTCATATTGTTCTCTAGTAAATAGCCAATGAAGTCAATAGTTTGAACTGTCTTAGTTTTCTTCACTATCTTGTCTATGATGAAGTGACGCGACAAACAGCGAGTAAAGCAACAAAAAAAGCTGTGAATAATATATTCGATCTTACGGATATCTTACTAACAGGTTATGGATGATCACTGGGAGAACGAAGTCACAGAGTACGGAGCAGTCAATATAACAGGGTTCCGTATAGTCGACCACTCGCGTAAGATTGTGCGCGATTTCATGGACGGTTTGCGACGAATGGACACCCGTTTCAAGGGGACCATATCGGTAAGTGCTCCGCTTTCATTACACTATAGCGCTATCCGCAAATTAATTTAATCGATATGGTTAAGCTGGAACTGAGAATCGATATAAGAATAGCGAGTACAAATTTCATGTTGATGACTGCACTGATCATTCCTACAAACTGTATAACAAATGAAGATGATTTTAATTATTTTATACTAGTCTCTGGAAAAATATCGTTTTGATTTTGTAAAAGAGACACATTTTTTTAACTATTCATTTTAAAATAATCATTCAGCTGCATTTCTATCCATATAATATAAAGGACTAAACCTTAACATTAGGAAACAATTAGAAATAATAAAACACAAAATTTCCCAAATTCTTTTAATAAATAATCAACTTTAAAGTTGTTTATTCAACAATTCTCCTATCTTCAATTGATTTTCTATTATCCCCTCTACCTTCTCCACTTCAGATATTTTATAGAGGTCGTGAATGAGATTGATTTGTCATTTGCAGGTAGGGTGTAAAATATACAGAGCATCAAAAATAAAAAATATTTTCATAAGCTACAACTACTTCATAACCCATTTTCGTTTGAAAAGGATTCCGCTTCATAAATTCCATTACATTAATAGCTATTTCCATTAGTTTGATGCGATATGAAGTTGATATAACAAGACTGTGCATAAGCTACGAGTATAATAAAATAGGTTCCTTAACGCAATTGCAACACCTTTGTATTATTACCTCAATGTAAAAAAGGAACGTAATGGAAAGGAATTAAATTAAGCATCCATTTTGAGGCGAGAAAAGACAGTGTATCCCTAATTTCATTTTGCCATCAAAATGCTGTTTTTCCGTGTTATGATTTATTCGACCATAACTTTAGAGGGTGTGGGGAGGGCGTTAACACAGCTCCCTCTGTACGACCCTCATCCTGTGGTTCGTCTTCCGTTACAAGTCACAAACATGCCATATAAGTCTTCATCAGGGCTGAAATAAATTAAAAAGAATGCGATATTTTTATACCGTACAATTCTACATTTTGTATATTATAGTAAAATCAATCGCCAGACATAGATTTTATTACTCTAATCGTCATAATTTTGTCATCCCTTTATTATTTCTTTAGTATCTGAATGACATAGTTAAGCAATCGCCATCGTTTATTTGAAGTCATATTGCAAATACGCCCCAATTAGATATTGCGCTTAAAAGTTTTTCGCACTTGTAAGGATACATCAATGTCTTTTAATATCTACGAAATTTTATGAGAACGCAAGGATAAATAGCTACCCCCAAGGTGCTAAAATTGGCATCTCACGATGAAAATTTTCATGTTGAGTAATAACCCGTTTATGTAGATTTCACTAACTCACGAACCTCGTAATGAAACCGTAAGTGCCCTTCCCCTGCATAAATTATTATTCCATATGATCATATGGATCCATCACTGAATAAATACACTTAGGTACTTTTTCGTGTCAGCTACGCCGTTCAGTTGGAAATTGTTTCCGAGGAAAGTTAACTCATCACAGTTGTTAACACGAATATAATGTACCTATATGGTGTATGAGGAGATTGTGTATATCATTTATTCAAATATGGATATTAAAGCTGCCGTCATCTTGTGTGTCTCTGGAATTGAGAATTCGAGGGTTGCTTCTTACATTCTCATTTATATTATTTGTGTTTCATATTTTATTGTACGAAGCGTTAAAGAATAAAACCACTAGTACATACTTAGGACTGCTTACTGGTTTATTACCTTTTTAGTCTTTGAAACCATGATTCTAAAATGTATGCTAGATGTTGTCATAAACATTACGTATATTATTTTTTGTTGTATTACATTTTGTTATTCCTTTGGTAAAACTTTTTTAGAGTTTTAACAAAATTGTATTTGGTTTTTACATATTTCTAAAACAGTACTTCGAAATGTAAACCATAGAAATAAAAGCGTAGTTGAATGCCTATGTTAATGTCATGAAAAATCGGTCTCATTTATTCTTGTTCTTACTAAGGCCCAAGCAGCTCTTATGTATGATGGAGTACAAGTGTTAATGGACGCTCTTGGGAGATTGTGGAGAAAAAAACCAGACGCTTTCAGAAGCGCGTTACGACGTGCCGCAGGCCAAGCAAACTCGACGAAAGTCATTGACTGTAATCCAGGAAAAAGTTGGGTAGTGCCTTTCGAGCACGGTGACAAAATCTCTAGATTGATTAAAAAGGTGAGTCCAATTCTCTATTTTGAACAGGTTTGATACAATAAAATTTGTTTGATACAATACTTTATTTTATTAAATTATTTAATTAATTTGAATGTAATACACGAAATTAGTAGACTATTAGGTCTATTGATTTTACAATCCAATCTCAGCAATCTTACTAATATTACAAATGCGAAAGTTTATAAGAATGCACACATCCAGGACATTTGTAATTTTTTCACGCGTATAAAGCTGAACGGATTTGCTTAACATTTGCCATTTTATATAGAATGTAATGAAAAGTTTTATTAGAAACATAAAATATATTTTATTCAGGTGTTGTTTTAACCTGCTAGTTATAATAAGATGTAAGATATCGTGCATAGATGTTTATCTACTCTCATACTGAAATTTAGCGATTAAAAAACTAAACACAGAATCTTAATGTCAGTCTTTTACGCACAATCCATCAAATTAAATTTAAACAGTTACTTTTCTATACAGCTCTTTATGGACAACTGTATCGAAAAATAACTTTTTTCCATTTTGATACAGCTTCAGCCCTGGGTTCAGCTATATCAAGCAGGTTTTTGCAAAAAAAATCTACAAAATCTGTGAACACGGCGCCGCTGGCGTGTCGCGTATGCGCACCATGCATGCTCGATCTGCAAATGGATTTTATGAATGATAAATAAGAAATAAAGCTGTTAAATTAACTTCATGGCTTTATTTAAAATATTATTATCATCTATGTCATGAGATTAGATAAAGTAGTGTATGAAACTGCACATAATTAGGTCTTAAAATACTCGTGTGATGCTATTATCACATTCGCCTTCGGCTCATAATAAACTCACACTCGTATTTTAAGAACCCTTATTTTTGCAACAGTTTCATAAACTACTAAAATTTATTGATTTTTTGTATATTATGTAAGTTAGTATATTTTTTAAGTAATGTTTTCTTTGTTTCCTATTGAGGGAAGAAGAGAATAAAAATAAATTTTCATCTTGACTCAATTTGAAGATGACAGCAACTTTACTAGTATAATTTTCATATTATCATGTTATATTCAATGCACTAATTTGACACGAGGAAATAGTTGTCGCCACCATCGGAAGACACAGTAAGCTAGTAGCACTAATAATAATGGCATAAGCTTTGCAGCGTCAAAATCCATGGCGATAAAAAGCACAATGTATTCAAATAAAAACATATATACATAGAAGTCTCCAGATAGTATCACTATCAAACAAATCTATCATGTGCTAATTGACAACTGACATAAAAGCTCGATTGGAAATGTCAGGTTGCTTCAGGGAGAAAATTTTAAAAAAGTAAAATTAAGTCAAAAGTTTCAACTGAACATAGCTAACAGTTTTAAAGAATTACAATCTCAAGAGCACCCTAATGGCAAATACGAAGCAGTGAAGAACGTAATGCAAAAAGAGTAGGTAGCTTAAAATTTTAGGCAAGAGGAAATGCACCACATATCGCAAATGGTGGAATCAGGAGTGTGCAAAGACCTTGAGAGAGCAACGAAACTACAAGGTACTGTCATAACAGGATAATATATGGCTCATAAAGTCAAGCCATGAAGCTCGAAAGCGGTTAAGAGTTACTATACCACAAAGACATCTCGAAGACAAGATGATAGATATACAAACTGTTATAAAAGTTGAAAGAAGTAAAAATTCTCTCAGGAAATAAAAAAAAAGTTAAAAAGAGTTATCAATGTAATGCGCAGCCCTTAGAGGATGACATCTACACCCTTATCTCCGTACTCGATACCCTGAGAACCGAGTGGCGTGAATACTTCAAAGAGTTTTTGACTGCGAACTTATTAACTACACCGGTGCCGAGATGGTGACAGAGCCATACGAGGGAGGTGTAGATACTCCTAGCTTTGATGAGATTAAAAAAGCCGTGCGACTCAAGAACAACAAACGCCATGGAATTGACGCTTTTTAGAATTGAATGGAACGTGCTAACGGAATGTGTGTTGCTAACGGCATACAAGACTCTATCCTATGTTCTTTTGGACCGGTTGGAATCATATGCAGAGAAGATTAAAAATCAAGGTTAAGGACTGTGGTTAAGTTGAGCCCGACCCTCTAGTAGGAATCTGAAGTGATCACAGGACTCAAACAAGGGGATGCACTATCACCACTGCTATTCGACAATACTTAAACACTAAAAGTTTGGGAAAAAATGGCGGAGTCGAGTTGAATAATAAACACAAGGTGATTGGATACCACCTAGCACTCGTGGAAGAATGAGCAGAAAAGCTTTCTAAACTGGCAGTAACTTTGATAGATAAGACTTCGAGGTTCGGTCACAGTAAAAGTAATAGTTGGTTGGGTCTCAAAATAAACGGGAATAAGACGAAATATCTTCACATGAAGAGTTACAAGAATACTAGACAATGACAGAAAGATCTAGCGATCAGACAGACCACCTACACAGGTGCGGCGAAATTTAAATACCTAGGTTGCATAGTGACGGATACCAATCGAAGAGAGAATGAAATAGATATCCGTATCCAAAAATGTTCCGCAGCTGTTCATAAATTTTTAGTGTCGAAGATTATAGCCCGATTTTATGTCTATAAAACCATCATTAGACTACTTGTTATGTATGGATAGTTGACCGTTAACCCTTAAAGAGGAAAACAAACTATTTATGGCAGAGAAAAAGATTCTCAGCTAAATTCTAGGACAAATCAAACGGGAAGACGGCACATGGAGAGTTCGCAAGACAAGGTGGTGGTAGCTGGTAGCTGAACCAAATATCATTGGCGAGTACAGGGCACCATGACTTCACTATTATGGCCACCTAAGGAGGATGGAAGAGTATCGAGAAACTACAAGAGCATTTGCGAGACAACCTTTTGGAAATGGTCCTGTCTGCCGCCCTAGACACAGATGGAAAGATAAAGTGTTCAAGGATATTGACGCTCTACATACAAATCCCAAGTGGCCCAAGACAGAAGCATCTTTAAGTGTCGAAGGATCTTTTTTGAGTCGTTGAGCCAGTAAACTGCAATTGCAATTGCATGTCTATATTTTTTATTTTAAAGAAAACTCTTTCTCTCTCGCTTGTAAATTTAAAATTTGGTAGTCCAAAAGTTTTAATTAATTAATTAGCACGTGGTTCAAAATTTTCTAACTAGATAATTTTGTTTCAGACTGACATTGAAGGACTAACTGGAAACATCTCATTCAATGACGAGGGACATCGTTATAATTTCACATTGCAAGTTGTTGAAATGACTGTTCAGAGTGCTATGTTGAAGGTTGGTTCTTTTACTTTAGTTAAACTTTGTTAGTTTGATAACTTTACGTACAACAGAAGTACGAATAAAGCCTGGCGTACACGGGTAGAGATAAAAGCGGTTGAGTAGGAGTACATTGCGGAGCTACCAGCACGTTAACATAGTAACAATCAGACTAATATTCAATGTAACGCTAACCGATTTTACCCTATCAGTGTCCAGGCTTTAGAATTAGAAACAGAAAGTCTTTCTAAGTATTCAAATTTATATATCTTATGTCCAAAAATCAAGTTTTTTTTATCTAGTAAATGAAAGAGAAGTTATATCACAGGTAGCATAAGAATGTAGTTGACGTTCGTTATTGTTTTTCTTTTTTTTCACATTAACCACATGGATGGCATAAGTGAAAACTCTTAGATGTATAAACGTCTTTATACGCCCAAAAACATGTTCAAAATAATAATATTACAAGCTAAAACACCAAACACATTCTCGTTGTTAGTTTGCCATAATTATGTCATTATATAAATATGATGCACCGGATGGATGTATAGAGAGAAGTAAGTTACCAGAAGTAATTTGGTAGCCTAAATTAATATTAAGTCCATTTCGTTTGATATCATCAGTATCACGAATAAGCACATATTGTAATCCTAATGTTATTATTATGTATATACAATATTTTCTTGAGGAAATGCTGATTAAAATTTTACCAAAAGCGTTAATGAAATTGGATTTCCTTTTACTTCACTTCCATTCCATAAATTACTAATGATTTTTCTACGTCCATAAATCAATTTGTTCAAGTTTTAGCGCCATTCTTACCGTCTCTACCTGGAACAAAAACTTTCGAAATTGCTAACCTTTGTTTTAAATGTGCTTTCTACTCTTTATTTTGAAGGTACGATTATTTCATAACCTACTCTGTAAATTACCATCTACATTTATTGTTGCATAAAGTATAACTAGTTCGATATATTTTATTCCTGAGTAATATTTAGTGTCTTTCTAGTTAATCCCCGCTAATCCACCAATGTGTCAAAATGTCTTATTTTGTTGCATTGGTGTCTTATCTTGACGTGACCAAATGGAAACAAATGTTATAAAAAAGAGATCGTGCTTTAAACACATATTTGTAATAGTATTATTTTGGATTGTACTTGATTTGTCGTTTAGAGTTTTGTGTATTTTTGTGTAGTTGTGTGAAGTAAATAAGATAAATTACATACTTTTTGAAATTTTGATTTGTTTTATAATCATCCATCTATTGTGAGTCACGTTGCAAGTGAGAGATATTGAACCCTGTGATCACGCTGTATCAATCCATTGCTGGATATAGGCCTAATGCGATCCTCCGTTTACGGGGCCAGCCAAGTTCAGCCGCTTGATAAAATCCCAGGCAAAGCTCCCTGCACGACCTTAAGCTTTAGCGATAATGGACAATATTATTCATCATCATCATCTCAGCCATTGAAAGTCCACTGCTGGACATAGGCCTCCCCTCTAGATCTCCAATAAGACCGGTTGGAAGCGGCTTGCATCCAGCGCGATCCTACGGTCTTAATGAGGTCATCTGTCCACCTTGTGGGTGGACGTCCTACGCTGCGCTTGCCGGTACGTGGTCTCCACTCGAGAACCTTTCGACCCCATCGGTCATCCATCCTCCGTGTTATGTGCCCTGCCCACTGCCCTTCAACTTGCTAATCCTTTGGGCTATGTCAGTAACCTTGGTTCTTCTACGGATCTCCTCAATTCTGATTCGATCTCGTAGAGAGACTCCGAGCATAGCCCTCTCCATAGCTCGTTGGGCTACTTTGAGCTTGTTCATAAGGCCCATAGTGAGGGACCACGTTTCAGTGCCGTAAGTTATCACTGGTAACACACACTGGTCGAAGACTTTCGACTTGAGGCACTGCGGTATGTCGGACGAGAAGACATCACGCAATTTTCCGAACGCTGCCCATCCGAGTTGGATTCGGCGACTGACCTCTTTCTTGAAGTTGGACCTACCTAACTGGACTACTTGTCCTAGGTAGACGTACAAGTCAACAACTTCAAGAACCGAGCTCTCAAAAGTTATTGGAGTTGTACAATAGTTGGTACAATATTATTATAATTAATATATTATAGCTATTATTATAACATTGAACAATAGCAACTAAATTCGAATTTTGGTCTTGTTAAAGTTATGAACATGTTCCCTTAGGTTGCGACATGGTCGGATACGCAAGGCTTAATGCCGGTACATCCTAAATATGTTCAACTCCGATCCCCAGCATCGTACGACACGAACAAAACATACATAGTTACAACGGTATTACAAGAACCGTACATGATGCAAAAACCTTTGGAGTATAGCCAGAAGGAGGAACTTTATGGATTTTGTAAAGACCTCACTGATTTGATTTCGAAAAAACTTGGCATTAAATGTGAGTATAAAATTGTCCAAATAAATATAAAGATTTAATCAGTAACTATAGCGTAATATAAATAATATAGCTGATAATTTATGGACCTATAATCGTAGATCCATTTTATTACACTAACGGAAATACTTTTTGACATGAAAGTTAAGTAATTATGCTTAACTAATTGTTATAAAATTAAACTTAATGCGATAAAATTTAATAATTAAAGATGATCATGATGACTTGAAAGTAGTGTTCGGATAATATATGCTGACCGAAAGATTTGATTCTGAAATTAAATATTATGGATTATGCATGTTGTAATCGCAGGAAATATTCTAATTTGGAATTTCTTTCAGATGAACTACGAGTTGTGAAAGATCTAAAAGATGTAAAAGAAATCAAACATGGAAACGATTATCCCTTTGAGAGTTTATCTGAACTAATCAGTGAAGTAGTTAGAAAGGTAAGTAAAGTACCTTGGTGAAATATGTTACAAACGTTGTGGCAAAGTAATATCACAGTCTATGTAATTCCACCTAGCAAGAACACTCCCCGCTGCTCTCGCGAGTCAAAACTGAATTGAATCTATGTTCGTTTACATGAATAAATGTGCCTGCACATGTGTGAGCTTGACAGGGTAAGCATCTCAACCTCACAGAAATTAGATCGCAGCACAGCCAAATGCCAATTCTCAAGAGTTCTAGACGGGTGTAGCGTTCCTGCATGTGGGAAATCAGGAAATTAAAAGTTTGCTGGGTTGCGAAGCTAGGATAGCGATTTTCTATGTTATTATTAATAATATACCTAATAAGCTACGCAATGATTTTCTACCTTATTCAATATATGATATAATCGTATTATGACATGTATCACACCGCCGCCGGTGATGATCAAGTAATGAGTTGAATAGCTACGTAAAAGACTCACCGGCATTCTTCAACACTTTTTCACGTGTGATCTGTATCTATTGTATTCGTTTCTTTTGAGATAACTGCTTATACGATTATTATTCTATTTCTGAGTGTAAAGGAGATTGTTATAGCGAGAACCATTAAAACGTATCTAATTATTGAGTGAATATATATGAGAAATATTATTATTAACATTCAATAGATATTTAATTTAAAACTTTTCTAATGACAATGTTGAATAAATAAATAAAAGTCCTTGGAAAAATTATACAGTTCAATCTAGTTCTAAACTAACCAAAGCTTCCGCAAAGGTACTAGACAACTGATAAATGTACGTAAATACGATTTATAATATCACGCAGACCAAGACAAATAGACATGTTCATGCACACAAATGTTAGTCTTGTGCGGGGACGGAACTCGCGCCCGACAAATGGCCATTGTTAGCTATTTGACCACCGAGCTCGATGAAGTGGATCTATTTTAATGAGTTTATGGTCATTCAGGAAATAAATTTTTAGTTACTCATTTGCCGTCAGTTCTATTAGTATCAGTTCTATCTAACTGCGATGATCCTGCAGTATTTGATCCAAAAACAACTCTGGATTGTCCACGTTTATTTAGGCTTTGTGTCCTGACATCACTCTTTGAAATCACGGTGGATATTTTCAAGTAGGTATTGATAATAGACGATTATTGATCTTGAATGATATCGCTGATGCACATTAGACATGTCTTAATTAAGTTTAAGTCATCAGAAAGTTGTAAATTGTCATAATTAAATAACTTATTAGGTGTGGTCAAGTATGTAATATCGTTCATTGATACAGACACATGGTCTGTCTTTGTTTTCTAAGTACTCTATTACAGATTCAAACAGCTCGTTTACAAACTCTATTACAAACCAAAAGCTCTGTCATTTAAATGTCAATTCTAATTTTATTAACTGCTCTGATACATATTGCAGTGATGTATGTATTTGGAGTGTTCATTTAGATTTTTTGCAACTAAATGCATGAGATGAATTATATAATGCACAACAAGAACGTCCGAAATTTTGAAGCGCTATGAATTCTATGTGAGGCAATGTCTAGCCTGTGCGCCATCCGTAGAAACTGAAAAAAATGCTACCTCAAAGGAATTTCTTGTTCGTCACATAATTTTTCGAGAGTATTAAATGTGGTTTCTTCTTTTGTATCTGTTTCCAAATTTGTATCAAACAGTTGTTGACACATTTCTCATCCGTGAACTCTTCTTTGATGAACCTCGCGCATGAGAATAACAATGCTTCATTGGTTAATAAAAAGGCTCATTCCAACTGTATTGAAAATGGATAAATCTGCAAACGATTGAATGTTTTAGCCAACCATCTATTAGTTTTGGCACTATTGCTAAAGGAGTTTTGCGGAATAATATATGTAACTAGTTTGTGGAGTACAGTGGCTTATTACTTTTTATATTGTTATTAAAACTATCTTTCTCAATAGTACGTAGTGTGTGTGTTTTAGTAACCAATAATAAGATATTTTTTATTTTTTTTATACGACTAAGGTAACAAACGTACGATACACTTGATGGTAAACAGTCATCGCAGCCTATGGACGCTTGGAACACTAGAAGCATCACTCATGCGTTGCCAACCCTCTAAAAACCCGTTACGTAGATATTGTATGAAGCTCGAACACTGTCATCGTCTTGCTTAGAAGCTGATGAAAACTTTGTTTAAAGGATGGCTCAATTTTTCATGTCGTTCGTGCATTATCACTAGAATCAAACGGGTGAGCCTTTTAGCTTAATGGAACACTGGGGAGTGAGACAAATTTAACTTGCAAGATTTGTTTAAACCACAACAAAATCTGAAAAAAATATGCGTGATCTTTTGTGGGTTCCGCCTTTTCCTCCTTGGTATGAAACTGTATAAAACACCTAAAAGTTGATAAAACTATATGAGTTATCCTAGGTATTATCTATAATTAGTTGTTGTATATAATTTGAACCTCTATTTGTTCTTTTAATAGATTTTTACAAAGAGCCAAATTCAGATTATATTCTGTTGCGATTCTTCATGAAGTTAGCTCATAGTTATTAAATAACTAGTTGTTACCCTCAACTTAGTTCCAGTGAGTCCGTAAACTCCCATTTTTTTCAATAAAAATAATGTTTTTTGCAAAATTATGCGAGAGCTCTTCGGGAGGAGGAATCTTACCGGGACAACAATATTTTTTGCCGTGTGGTTTCCGGCAGACTAGAATAGAATCACTCCGTCTCTTCCCGTGGATGTCGTATAAGGCGACTAAGGGAAAATACATTATAAGACATCGATCAGGCCTCCTCAACCCGTCTTGCCAGCGTGGGGAGTGTAGGCCAAATCCTCCTGTCTGTGACGGACGAGAGAGGGTCGTGCTCCGGCAGTGGAAACTAAAATGACTTGATGATGAATATTATGTGGTTAGGCATGTCGTCGTCGTCAACCCTTATTCATCCCACTGCAGGGATATGAGTCTCCTCTCAATTGAAGGGATTTCCACCACGCTGATCAACTGCGGGTTGGCGAAGGCCAGTGTTTTCAAACCGCCTAAAGGCCACTGACTTGGCTTAATGACTGTAATTTAACGACAACACCCGGGCCCAACGGCTTAACATGCCCTCGGAAGTAATGTATATTAATTAATATTATTACAAAATAAAACCGAATGAATCAAGTAATTACATCATGAATATTGATAACATTTAAATCATAAAATTTCATCGAAATCTGAGTCAGCCGTGTTCAGATTGAGCTTCTAAAACGGATTTACGTATTATAATAAACCTGCCAAAGAGCTAAGGAGCCGAAGCAGCGGGTACATTTAATAGTCCGTGAGTTAGAGACGGGGATTATCGTTGCCTAACCGTATCAGGAAACTGAGTCAACCTGTTCAAATGTTCGTAAATGGCTTACTCTAATGTAAATGAATCATTCGAGTGTGAACCAGCTCTGAACGCGATCGATTAATATCTGTCTCTGAACTGTTAAGCACAATTGTTTGATGATATAAAATATGATTTTTACCCAAACCCATCTATCTATAGTTGTGATCTATAGTAGTAATAGCAATCACCACTTCTGTATCCATAAAAGGTTACTGACTGATATAACAATGCACAGCTCAAACCACTAGACGCGTTTGATTGAAATTTGGCATACAGGTAGCGATTATGACATAGGAAGCTAAGAAAGGATTTTAGAAAATTCTTACGGTATACCGGGATATAAGCATACGAAGTCCCGGGCGCAAGTTTGTTAAGATATGAATGCCAAAATTTGCGAAAATATTTAGTTGTTTGTGGCCTTAATCATGCATGTTTACGCGTATAATTTGGTACACATACATAAAACCCATACATAAGACCCGTATCCTGACAGTGCGATGATTACAGGTTGATATTGAATAAACACAAAAAGTACAGTAAACTGAAATTTGAAGATGATAAAGCTTATGTATAAAAAATATTGAACTTATAAAGAGATCCCTGATGACTTGTTTGATAGAAATAATAATTATAAATAAATCAATAAAAATACTTACAAGTATTTGTTACTGCTTTATTATGACATTTATTTATTTTTTATATCTTATTTGATACATTTTTAATACATAATATAAAAAAATGCATTAAAAAAATATAAAAAACAGAATCGGGGGGCCGATAACCGGAACAAGGTTCAAACCATTGGTGGTCGAGGTCACAGAGACAGAAACTTCCTCACAATACGTGCCGTGCTGAGGAGGACAGCCTTCTGTATCTGACCCTTGATCCAACTTCCGACGTGAGCTTCTTAAGATGTTGGTCGAAGCTCTTGGCGATTAAACCATTAACCGTTACAACTATCGGGACAATCATTGTAGAATCGACATCCCACGTGTCGGTAATCTCGTGAGCCAAGTCAAGATACTTATTTAGTTTTATCTTTTTCAGCTTTAACAAGATTAACGTCACGTGGGACTGTTACTGCTTTATTATTATTATTACAATTCCTAAAATAAAGAATTAATAGGTTATATTTCATAATTATAAATAATTATGAAATAATTATAAATAATTTTCGCCTAAAATTCTGGATATATTTCATAATTATAAATAATTATGAAATATATCCAGAATTTTAGGCGAAAAGCAAGAGAAATGATGATAAATGACACAAATAGCCCCCGAGTTAAAAGAAATGGTCGATTCAATTTTGAATTTCTAGATGGAAGCACGTACGGAAGAAGTAAATCTCTATTCCATTAACCGCTGCACTACAAAGAGTGAAGTTTGTTTAAAGGGATTTATTCTTTGAGATAAAATAATGCAATTTATCGCGACTTCGATGTTTTTCAAGCAGGCGTGCTGTGTCAAGAACAGTTAAAAACTTTTTATTTAAATTGAATCCCATTGAGGAACAAGTCAATTTGAAAGAGCAACTGAAGTTACCGGCTACTTTTTAGTAAAACTATGTACTTTTCTTCAGTTAGTTAAAAACAATATTTGATAATATTTGTTGGGTATAATCACAGGTATAATGGTAGTTTACACGCCAATGGGTGTAAGGTACTAATTACATACGAGTGAGTATTTGAGCCACGAGTGATGTAATTTGAGTTTACCCCCGAATGGTATATACTACATTGTACTACAGCAGCAAAAATATGAAATAAAAGAATAGGCTACATGACAATGTTCTGAATTATAAAAATATATGTAGATATATACATATTTCTCAATATCGTAAAATACACAAAATTAGAATGATCTGCGATCTTTCATCTTAATAACTTACGTCAAAATATTTTATAATCGATCAGTTAGGTGGGAAAGTCCTGTTTAAAAGAATGAAAATATAAAAAAAATACTATTATATTACCATTGAAGAAACAATAAAAAATATTACTTTTTGTTATGACACTAACTACTTAAACGCAATTATTTACAGATCTGTCATACTGATTTCTGATTTAATGCATACAAAATACTTAAATAGGTGTAACGTTATAGCCTTTTATATGAGCTCCAAAATTGTGATTTTCAAGTTATTATATCTTGAGAAGTTTTTATGCTCGAAATAATTCTTTCTAACAATTCTTAAATTACCAAAGTTATTGTACATTGAATCTTGTTATTTCTTTTAAAACTTAGTGATAAATAACGACACAAAGGTAACCAGAGAGCGGAGGGGGAACGTCTCACTGCGGCGCAACGGGATCACACTTCGAAACGCGAGACACTAACTCTGTTTATTCAACCATAATCCTCTCGGTAATACTTGTTTGATAATAACTGGCTTTGCCAGACACTCTTTTACTTTGCCAGCCTCTACTTCTTTACTCACTGGATACGTCTTTTTTTACTTAGATTTATTTAATATTATGATATATCTTTGACCATTTTTATTAGATAAATTTGGTATTTTTTTGTGTACAATACATATTATGTGTCTACACAAATAATGCCACATGAAAAATGTTTGAGACTAAACTGTGGTTCATAAAATAATTTTCTTTGGTGAAAAGATTCTTTGTTGTATGTAATTTAAATAGACTGATATATTTTTTATAAGCAAATATTTTATTATTGTGAAAGATACATTAATTGTGATTTCAAATATAATTATATTTCTTATAGATATGTTTCTTTATTTTATATTACTTTGTCTGTGAAAAAGTAATTATCACATTATCCACGTATTGCATTTAGGTTAAGGTTAAACCTTAATACTTCACAGTTCGTCTCCATCCAATCTTCAAGGGGTCGCGACCGAATCGCTCCCTTAAAGGTCCTTGTTTATTGAGTTTCAGGCGTATTATTGTAATAATAAAGGATTTGTGCGCCCCGCCCGTCGAACACTCGTTTGCTTTGCGAAGAAATTTGACGATAAATCTAATATCCGACGAGGGTTACGCCTATCTTTGTCTTTATGGAACATAAATGTGCATCTTATATAATACTTTATTTTTGTTTATATATTTGATGCTATAAATAAACATTGTTTCTGAACAGGATGCAGATATAGCTGTGGGACCATTGGCTGTGACGCCAGAGAGGGAAAAGTTAGTGGACTTTACCGAACCATTTCTGTCTATTGACAGCCCTGTTACAACTACGAAGACGCCTAAGCAACTGTCTGATACTTTCAGCTTTTTGAGACCATTATCTAAAGAGATCTGGGTATGGCCTCCGATATTTTTCTGATATTAATTTAGTTTACATTATAGCATTCTTAATTGTTATATTTGCATATGCTGCAAATTATATCATGTCACCGTAAAATACAATAGTCCTATTAATATTTTATTTATGTGCAATATAGAATATTATAATATCATAATAGACGATAAAGTTTTGCGAGCATAACTCTATATTCTTGGATTTCATATCTAGCGTAGCGTAGAGTTGAATTTATTTTAAATATGTATATAATTCTAAATATATGTTATGTATGTATTAGAAAATATCATATTGTGTTTATTAGTTATGTCGTATGTGCCTATATATTTATTTCAAATATGTTAGTAAGGTAATTTCATCTATTCGTAGTCTTGTGAACCCTAGTACTTACTATATTGTATATCTGTTACCTTAAGGCTGCCTTGAAAAGATTGCTTTTATTAATAAGACCGCCGTGTTGCACTTACCTATTTTATAAGTGAATATTTCCTGTATACTGACAAAATTATCTCTGTAGTTTGTACAGTGCAAATAAAGTATATTCTATCCATCTCTATATACTGTTGAAACATTTGTGGATATATATCAAACATGCCGAGTCAGACTTTAATGCCACATGTATGGAACTATGTGAACAAAAGTTTACTGCTCTATCTACATAATATAACAACTGACTTCGGAACAATGGTAGAACGCCTCTGGCATTACCGAATATGAATAATACCGATACCGATAAACTACGTGAGTTCATGTACATAATGAGGAGTGAGCCTCAAAGTAAATACCGTTTAATATTAATATACGATTCTTGTAAGTATAATTTAATTTCCTTTTGAAAAATATCTGCCAGTTTTATGTTTAAATTGGTTTTTCATTACTTTTAATATAATTAGGAACAGAATATGCTTTATTTGCAATTTACAATTAAGTAAGAATTTTATTTATGTCGGTATAATAATTCGTAATAAAAAGACTAATATGTTTGCAGCTATGCGTGCTCTTCAGTTTTTTCGCTGTTAGCATTGTCTTGTTCTTGGTATCACGGTTTTCTCCGCATGAGTGGCGCTCCATTTCTATATCGGACACACATTTGGACCATCCTATTAGTAGTACTAACGAGGTGGGTAGACATATTCTCTAAGTTTAATATTTGCTTTCTGCACAACTGTGTAATCAAACGTATCTGCTTCCAGATAATATTGCACAACGAGTTTAGCATTTGGAACTCATTTTGGTTTTCCCTCGGATCGTTTATGCAGCAAGGCAGCGACGTCGTTCCGAGGTACGTGATAAAGTTCTTATACGAAATCACGAAGCTCAGAATCTTCGCAAATAAAGTTTCCATGAAAAAGAACAACAAAGTCCGTTGCCAATATGGGACTGTTTTAAGTAATGCGGTCAATATTACTGCTGTGGCAGATATGAAACTGTAGATTAAATTCCATGACCTGAGTTCAATTGCACGTGCTTGGAATTTACGTAATAGCACGTATAAAGTGATCATTGGGTGTAAAAGGAGATTCGATAACACTTTTATTTAAGGTAATATCTGACATCGATGTTTAAAATGAAAGGTTTGATCGTTTTCGTAACATAACAATATCAACAAACATTAGTCACATCAAGACACTAATCACATACAATTCAAGAT
Source organism: Hypsopygia costalis (assembly GCA_937001555.2). NCBI lineage: Eukaryota > Metazoa > Arthropoda > Insecta > Lepidoptera > Pyralidae > Hypsopygia > Hypsopygia costalis. The sequence continues at coordinate 21,174,975 of OW443326.2, forward strand.
TGGGTGAACCGATTTTTATGATTTTTTATTTGTAGGATTTGTTTCTACTTCGATTAGCCAAATAACTATTAAAACATTAATTAACTAAAAAATTGTGAGGAATATATTTTTTCATGAGAATGTGAATGCGAAGATTGAGCCACAGCGAAGCGTGGAAGAAAATAAATTGTGTATTGCTATTGGCCAATTTATTTTCTTTATTTTTTATGTTAATCTACAGGATAATAAGCTTGGAATTATTCTTGGCTCTTTTTTTAGAATATTTCATAAAATTTAATTGTCAATGCCCTAACACCGGAAGGAAACCAATGTTTTACGTTATCATCGGTTAAAAGACCGTTAACATTTCCTATGATGAGAACCTCGTGATAGTCGAGAAGATATTTAGTACTATAACTTAGCTCAAAAAATATTCGCTAATAGGTATGTGAAATTAATAAATAAATTGTCCTAATATTCATGACTGTAATTAAGAAACTCGTTTTATCTATAGGGACTTTAAAAGTTTGTTTTAGAACCATTTGCTCATTATAATTATAGATATTTTAAATAGCATCCGCAAAAGATTTATCACTCTGAAGTCATAGCATCCGCTAGCCGCTAGGGTCTTGGCTTGGTTACGGCCCGATGCCCCTTTTATTTTTTCTAATGGCATATTAAAAAATTGGGTCTATGGTTTAAGGATGTAAATAAAATACCTATTGTTTAAAGTTGCACTATACGTTAACTGCACAAAATTAGAAATAAGAAAATTAAAACTGAGAATGTAAATATTTCATATGCCGTTAGGTTCCTTACATTTACTTGTATAACTTTTAAACATATTTTTTTTCGGGCCTTTTATTCATACTAATATAAATGTGAAATGTGTGTGATAAAGGTGAAATGGGAATTCCTCTTTTTCGACAATTATTAAAGGAAATGAAGAAGGATATTTTATCGCAGGTTATGCGATGGATTCCACACTATTTTCAGTTGAGCACTAGTTCTTAGTTAGTCAGCTTCGCCAGCTTTTTGGTTTAAGATTTTTTTTGTTTATTGCTTTTTTCTGGCCTATGTTTTAATATCTAGATCAACGGTCGTTACATAAATATATCGTTAATGTTCCAACAATGCTACGTACTAAGAGTGAAATAGTATCAAAAGTGACGAAAGAATTGACTACATTGAGGTGACCCGTGTTTATGGACCTGTGCATGCCTTTACTTGTAAAAGCCCGGCAGAGGATTAAAAGCAATATAAGTACAAAAAACAAAAAAAATATTAGTTGGAAACACTATCCAATCGTATGTACATAGGTATAAAACTATGTACTTCACATATAAAACATTATTGCTGTAGGAGAACTTGCGAGCTAATGCATTAGTCTGAACACCTTACCGCAAGAGCCCCGTTCTTACTTTACCTTTTCTATATTTTTAAATTAAGATTCTTTTTCGTAATATAAGATTAACTGGATTAGACCACTTAAAAAGTGTATTTCATTCTAGATTTTAATTTATTATAATTAGTTATTAGATTAGTGTAAATGCCTCTAATCATGTAATTTTTTTATACATCAGGTCCTTATCTGGAAGGATTGTGGGTACAGCTTGGTGGTTCTTTGCGCTCATCCTGGTTTGTTCGTACACCGCGAATCTTGCTGCTTATCTGATCGTGGAGCGTATCGCAGAGCCGACACAAGCTGCAACCTCAGGCTTGACACATACTGAAGTAAGAGACACATGCCCTATTACAAAATGCAGGTAACAAATAGCTCTGGTTTTCAGAAACGATGCAAAAGCGACTGCACATTTTTTTACTGTTTTGCTTTTGAATGTAAAATCATAATGACGGTTTGGAAATAAATAAATACCTACTCTTCAACGAATTATACACTGCCATGTAGTCCCAAACTAAGCAAAACTTGTACTATGGATACTAGATAACTGATATTGTACTTAAATACATTTTTTTTTTAAATACAGTCATATAATACATAGAAATCACCCAGACAAATAGACACGTTCATGCACACAAATATTTGTCTTGAGCGAGGATCGAACGTTAGCCATTCGACCACCGGGGTCGTCTCTATGTATGTTCTTACTAATGATACAAAGGAACTAAACTGTCAAAGTTTTATTTATATAAAAAAGCATTGCTCTGAAAAAAAAATAACTTTAAAGTTATCGGTCGAGTGAATTTGCTTTAGTGGCCTATCATATTATGGGAGCGATTTTTGGACGTAAGTTGCTCAACCATATCGTCGCATAGTAACTTCTTGTTGTGCGGCGTTATTGCAGCTATTGTTGCGATATCGCCACGATAAAGTAATGTCACAGCAATAACGCGCCATTATAGCGGCGTTTCGTTCACCTGCTTTTGAATATAAAATCATAACGACAGTCTGAAAAGATCTATGTATCGTTCTTTTTATTTTTCTTGCTGATGCAAAGAACCTAAACCCACATTTTTTATTAAATAAATAGTTTTGATCTGAAAGAAAAAATCGTATTAACTTTAAATGTGTCCGTCGAGTGAATTTGCTTTGAGTGGCCTTTCATATGTGAGCGATTTTTGGACGTAAGTTGCTCAACCATGTCGTTGCATAGTAACTTCTTCTTGCGTGGCGTTATTGCAGCTATTGCTGCGATACCGCCACGACATAGTAATGTCACAGCAATAACGCACCCATACAGCGGCGTCTCTTTTACCACGTAACATACGTACCAGTAAGACTGAGATAATTCTATCGCAGTAAATTTAATTATTCTTTCATTTTTAAATCTGTCTTCATAAAAATGCACTTTTTTACAAGTGATAACAAACGTCGTACATTGTCCCAGTGGTATAATTGCATCACGTCTAAAATCATTATGGTTATATGCGGCATACTTACAGTTATAATATCGCGAAGATATAAATATGAAAGTGCGATACTGTCCACACCCAAGAAACGTTTGTGTGATAGTACCCTAAGTGCTCTAGTAACCACGCCACGCTATGCTATTTTTTGTGTATTTTTTTGTCATAACCAGTACATATTTTAATAGGTATTATCATTTTGACTATAATATTACAGAAGCATATCTTCTACTCATATAATAATATTATCTATATTAAATTCGGAAAATATAATAACATTTGTTATGAATGAAAAGATGTGGTCATTAGTCTGACTCGTCTGTATATTTGAATGTATTTTCAAAATGTTTTCACAATGCTCTGTAATTAGGGATACGAACGGGATACGAACTTGTCTTTTCTTCGATGTACGTTTTATGAGTTTATCAAAATTGCAAAATTTAAACATTTCTAATTTCAACAGGTCATTTTGTATGTAGTGTACTCGTAATATTCAATTATCTCCACCTTTGTTACCATAATTAAATTCGGTATCTACGTAGCTGAAAACAATAGTAGTACGTAATTGAACAATTCATCAAAACTTCACTGAATACTTCTTTTAAATGTAATGGGCTTGTAGTCAATATTTAATTTTATGTCTAATAAATCATTTTTTGGCTACGTGCTATGTGGGTCACCAAATTGTCACAGAATTAAGACCTAACAAATTTTTGCTCCCGTAAACTTATTTTTTTATAAATTTCATTGAAATCTTTACAGTCATTTGCGAAATCCGTTTCAGAAAACTTAGATTTGGCTACATAATCGTTTTTATTTACACAATATATTAAGTTATTATTAGCATTGTGTTATTGTTATATTATAAGGTTTTTTATCAATGTTTATAATTGAACTCGATTTTATTTTTCAAAAACAATAAATAAAACATTTATTAAGATAGGTGTTGTTTTTATTATTTAAGAACTCATATGTACCATGGAGTAATAAAATAAAGGACACTGCAAATGAAGAAGAAAACAGTGTCGCTGACTATTCTATGGAAAAGGAAGGACTGATGGGGTGCAATGCTATGTCACGAGTTTGTAGAATAAAGCACGTCGATTTAGCTATCGCAACTGCTAAAGGATCCGCATTGAGGTATAGTAAACTTATTTAACAAATGTATCGAAGTTTTTCACATAAAATTTCATTATTATCATGACATGATAAAACTAACCTATTTGAAGGAGTTACTGTCCTCATTATGATACCTACTGAGATATTAACGAATGTTAAAGATTTTCTGTTTAGCACAGAAAATACTAACACACACATTTAGCCCATTCTATTGGCCTATCGACGTCTAAGTTTTAAACTTCAACTTCATAAAATGTTATTAATTAAATTAAACATATCATATTTACGTACGTACGTCGGTACGTTTGTCGGGAAATCAGCCTAGTTTCGATTTCAAACGAAGACCTTCATCAGTGCAAGTGTCCAGACGTGTTCACCCTGTCTTTCGCAACGAACAATGCGCATCTCGCTAATGCTCTTGCCGCTCGATTCGAAAGGATGGCGGGGTGTTAAAAACGTAAATGCGACAGTAGTCATTTAACTTCTGTATTCATAATCTGGTATCTTTAAGACTCGTATTACACATATTTTTTTGTTACGTAAACATTCTTAGCTTACCGTCTAATCTTATGGTAAAATCCAAGTTCGGATAAGCATCACATCCGCTATGTGTTCTCTACCGAGCTTAACAAAGGGGGCGGTTAGAGAAAAGTACCCACCTTTTATAGTCTTTAGGGAGCCCTTTGAGTCCCGTATTTTACGGGTAATGTGCGGGTCTTAATACTAATGGTCTAGATTCCCCAATGGTCAGGAGTTTTGGTCTAAAATGCCGTATTGATCGGTTCTGAGCTGTATTATGTATAACTGTTTACTCTTTTTCTATTTTCTTGAGATATGAACAACTTACTTGCTTTATTTTTGATATTTGCTGATTATTTACCCCCACCTATCTATTTTCTATTAATATTTTTTTTTCTATTGTCCGCAATAAAAAATGTTGATTCCTGTACACCCATCCTGTAATCGATACCAATACTTTTTATTTACTTGTTGTATGTTCATTTTACGAGTATCACACGATTATTTCCCACATAGTACCGATACCGATACTACTTGAGTTCTTGATATTAAGACCACTTGGGCTATACGAAATTTAAGGCACGGGTAAGGGGATATTAGGTTAATATACTCTTATCTCCAAATATAATATAACCAATATTGCTGAACACGAGACAATCAAAGTGAAAATAAAGAACCTCTATGTGGAATATCGATAACGGAGCAGCGTAAATTTTCACTATAGAGCCCCACTATCTAGCTAAAATCGCGCCTGCATGCGGTAATTCCCGGTAGAATACTGAAAAGTCGTAAATTTACATGGGTCCCGTCAGGAAAGTCGGCGCTACATTTCGAATTTATACCACTTCATTTTTATGGTTCCTACCCTCAGACGTGATTTTAGACTAGTTAAAAAAAAACATTATTTATGATACGGACGTGGTTTTCGTGGTGTTAATATGGAGGGTAATATTTTTTTACGTAATATCAGTGTATACCTTGTACGATATTCTCGAGTTACATCAGTATTCTACGCGAATACAATTAAGACTAATATTTTGGCATCTGACAGATATAGATAACAAGCTTTTGTGATCAACCTACATTCATCTTTTTGCTGCGATATCTCCCCTTAATCGAAGTGAAGAGGCTTAATGCATTCTTCACCATGCTACTCGAGGGGCCGTGTTGTTGTGTTGTGAAGACAAGTGTTTTTAAGCTGCTCAAGGGCCACTTTTTAAAAATGAAATTCTGAGGACTACGCAAGCTGAAGCCGATTACCATAGGTTTATTGATTTCAAAAATTAGGTCCTAAGTTAAAGTTATTAACATTTGCAGCTTAGTCGGTAGAGCTCTAGGGTTTCTACCAGCGGAGCTAATGCATAGATTGCTGCTAATTATGTAGCAACTATCTAAGCAGTAGTTAATTTTTGCAATAAAAAATTCCGATGGTTATCGGCTTCAGCTTCGGTGGTACTCCAGTTCTCAGTAACAGGATAATTAACATTTTTTATCAAAACATACATATGGAACTCTTATCAACAAGCAGCATTAGTGATAATCTTTGAGATTTAGTTTGTCATAATAAAATAATATGATGGATACAGGTGCTGTTTAGATAGACTGGGCCGCAATGAAAGCGTAACAAAAATATATTTTTTTGAAATCGTTTTTATTTTATATTTATGGTTTTAATACAATCACCAAAAAGAAATAAAAAGATTTTACTTCTGCCTATATTTGTAAGGAAATAAACTTTAATTCAGAATTTATTTCATAAAGCTAGCTAAAATATTTTGGAAGTTATTGATGTTTTTACCGACCCGCTTTCATTGCGGCCCAGTTTATATCGATCGTGTATGTTGATATTAAGTTATATTTAACTATTTCAGGGAGGGAATAAACTTGGCCATAGTCAGTTTAAAGAAAGAAGGAGTTATTACGAAACTGTGGCGAAAATGGATATTGAACGGCAAGAAACCTGATTGTGATTTAGCCAAAGAGGAGGTAAATATTTAATTCCTTTAATTATTTTGACAATGTAGAAAGACAAGCATATGATCAATGTAAAAAAGAAAATGGTAACTTATTATTACTTGAACTTCTATTCCTCCGGAGCTCGTATTTCCAGTGGTAAAACACAAGAAAATACTTACCTTTTATCATTTATCATTATTATTACCCTTATCTTTTATCATTTTAATCATGCAATCCTTACCTACTCGAAAATTACCTCGTGATGAAACAAAACAAATTATTTTGGTGTGAATGGTTCATCAACATCTTTGAAACAAAGCCAACATCACCTGCAAGTGGTGCTTGCTGCTGACGGACAAACAAAGCTCTGGCGAAAAGAGGGTAGGGCATTGCGTATTTTGTGAGCTACCTAACTGGGGAAGTACCTCCACCTCAGAATACCATAGCCAAATGACAATTCCCAAGAGGGTTGTTGTGTTTCTGCGAGTGAGTGAGGTTACCAATAAGAAAGGAATTGCTGCGTTGATAGCTTCATGTTGCGAGCGTTAATATGGCTGCGGTAACCGCTTCACATCAGGTAGACGATATGCAACCCGGCGATGTATAAAAAACGCATATGCATAGTGGTCGAAATTGTTAATTTTTAGACTGATAAGTTGATAACAAATGTGCGAGTGGCGTTACAAAACCAACGGAAGTATTTTCTAGATAAACAAAATATCATTGAGTTTGGTATTTTTTTAAATAAAAATGACCAAACTCAATGTCACAATATTGTTCTCGAATTTTGGTGCATACAAAACCATGTTCGGTTAAACTATCGAGTTACTTTGGAAGCGAAAAATAAGAACGTAGACGATTTCAACTTAATAATTCTAAGTAAAAGCGCTGGCCAATTGCATTTATTTAAGACGGTCGATTCAATTACCGATCCAGATGAAGTCGTCAATAATATCCAGCGGAATTTCTGAATTCATAAGATTTCCTGAAATACCGCCGCATAATTTATAGCTCTAGGAACGCTCAGTGATAATCATGTTACACAATTTAAACCAACTGAAACTATGTAATTGGATACGATTCGCTGTTCAGAATCTGAAGAAAATAATATAAGTGGTATATTGTTCCAGGTTTTGAATAACTATTACACGAATATGTATCTGTTTTCAGTTACATTTTACATATACTGATCGGTATTACCTTTTTGTATGAATCCAGTAGCTCACAATAATAAATTAACGAATATAATAGACTGTAACAGAAATTAGCAACGCGAAATGGGATGAATTTACTTATATACTGTACCAATTTCGATAACATGAAAACACATCAAGCTTTCCATACAAGTTACTCGTTTTGCTGAAGATAAAGTATTTTTTTATACTACCAATATTATAATCGTAGATGTGGTATTGCACGACGTTATTGGTAAACACCTTTAAGAGAGACACTAAGATAGTTCAAACCGCTACTTGGAAAGAACCCGGTATCTAAAGCACATTATAAGTAAAAGGCTGACTGAAAGAGATATCTTTTTTTTTATATATGAGAGGGGGACAAACGGTCATGTGGGTCACCTGATTGAAAGCAATCTCCTATACTCCTTCCTTTCTTCCTCACTCGCAGGTGGAGGTACTTCCACAGTTGGCCAGCTTAAAAAATACGTTATGTTACCTTTCTTTTCGTCACAGCCTCGTTTGTCAGTTAGCAGGGTGCACCACCTGCAGGTGAGGTTGGCTTTTGTTCAAACATGTTGATGTAAGTGGTTCTTACACCCCACCTGTTAGAGATGATCCTACCTAGAGATGCTCCGTAATAATCAATTACTTAATTATTACGTCTGTAGTTCCCAAAGGCAGGATCATCCCATATTATTTAATGCAATAAAATATATGTATTCGAACAGGATGTGATAGAGATAATAGACTAATAAATACCCTAATATGCCACAATGTTTATCAAAATTTTATAACGCAGTAGGTAATTGTTTATCTTAAATTTTCCAGGAAACAACAATCACGGAAATGACACTAAGCCAAGTAGCTGGTATTTTCTACGTACTAGTTGGTGGCTTGGCTTTGGCACTTGGTGTCGCATTGCTGGAATTTTGCCAACACGGTCGTGCAGAAGCAGCTCGCGCTAATGTACCACTGCGAGCTGCTTTGCGAGCTAAAGCTCGGATGGCTTCTCGTACTGATAGAAAAACTCCACCGCAGCATACACCGCAAAGAGACCATGATCGTCTTGGATGGAATGGTGCAGCTGCTTTTGCTGGGGTAGGAATTTAATTATTAAAATTTCTTGACAGAAATAGTTACAGTGTTATTTTTAGACCTATGTTAATTTGCTGACATTGAAATTTTATGATAAATAGTCACGAAAACATGCAATGATAATATTTTTATTGTTTATTGATAATAATGTTAAATCTTCTTATTTCAATCACTTATTATTTTATTATTTATCAGAAATTGAAATTTTCACATGAGAAAATGCCTGAGAAGGCCTATTCTTTGAAAAAAGTTTGAGTTTGAGTATATACGTAATTAAATAATAATTATTTAAATAGTTGTCGGTTAAATAGTCGGCCAACTTGCCAAAATATTATAAATATTAAGAAAATGAAAAAATTCACCTCCCCTCCTAGGTGGGATTAATACGTACATGTATCCACGACATTAATACGTACATGGTGCCACATTACTGCTAGCTCAGTTGGAAGAGCACTCGACCGTTCATCGAGAGGTTGTGGGTTCAAAACACAACAAGACGGCTAGTTGAATTTTTCCATTTTTAAATATTTATAATATACATATATTACATTAATATTTTTTTTATTAAATGCATTTGCGGATTTTTTATTTGACGAAAACATAATCTAGCATGTGGAATCTATACGTGGGTACTACCGCTACCCAGAACGTTAGCGAATACTGACTAGATTTGAATAAATATTATATTAAATGTTAGATTATTAAACACTAATGAGTAAAACTATCGGTCCACCTACATAAAAATTATGTATTGTGATTAATGAAATTATTTTGATTTCAATTCCATTACATTCCATTCAATATTTTGCAGTATATAGTCTATGTATGATGGCTATACAGTGTCTAATGTCTATGTGATGACTGTTATTATTATTGCAGTTTGCTATTTTTATTAAATCATTGGATAATTACACCATCTGGTGGTCAAAAGTAGAATCATCTGATCATTATTATTACTATGTTATGTAAAATTATTTTAACATTTTTATATAATAATTTTAATTTTTTTTTCCTATCTGGTGTCCCAAGACACCACTCGTTTTTTTATAGGTTGTTTTTATCATCATCGTTACATATACAGTTTTATTATATAGTTATTTTTATTATCATGTTGGTATTAACCAATTGGTTGAAACGAGCATACACCTCCATGAATATATATACCGATATGTTTGACCAAGATTAAATTATTATTAATTAAATTATTATTTATCTGTTGCTTACATTGATTCTGATATTGGTCCAGTTGTTAAGCTAATTCAGTTGCTTCTAAATACCAATTGTAGTTCATTTAAAAACAAGGCGTGTCACGCTAAAACTTATGACAGAAATTGCGAAATATTTTTTTATATTTTTCAAGCCGTACCCATTTCTGCAGTTCTTCATGCCGATGAACTGCAGAAGTACCCGTAGCCCGTCTATGCATAAGGAATACCTTTCATCTTCCCTGCAAAAAGAAATATTTAGAATACAGTTGTCGGCATTAAAATAATTATTTAACAATTTTTTTTACATTGCTAAAGTGGGAAACGAGCATACGGCTCGCTTGATGGGAAGCATTTACCGTAGCCTATGAACGCCTGTAATACGATGGGCATCACACGCGCGTTGCTGACCCTGTATACATAACACGGTTTACATTGTTATAGATGATGTAAATTTATTTTTAAATCTATGTATTAAATCTATGTATGTGTTATGGTAAATGTAATAAATTAGTTATTATTCAGAGTGACTTGGTCAATGTGATAAATCATGTTTTGGTTAGATTTGAGTTGATTTTTTGGTTAGGTTAGGGTTTTCTTGTGTCCTGTCACCGGTAATAGCTCCGCGAAGCGGAGACCTACTTGATTCAACCTAGATGATGAATTATTTGGTGCCGAGTAAGCTTAATTATTAATAACTGACATTTACTTATTTTTAATCTCTTATTTGATACATTTTTTAATATACAATATAAAAAAAAATACATTAAAAAATATAAAAAACAGAATCCCCCCGATAGCGGGAACAAGGTCCAAACTATCGGTGGTCAAGGACACAGAGACAGAAACCTCCTCACAATGCGTGCCGTGCTAAGGAGCTAATAATTTAAGATGCTAAGCTAAGCTAAGCCTTCTGTATCTGACCCTTGATCCAGCTTCCCAACGCGAGCTTCTTGAGATGTTGATCGAAGCTCTTGGCGATTAAACCGTTAACCGTTACAACTATCGGAACAATCATTGTAGAATCGACATCCCACATGTCGGTAATCTCGTGAGCCAAATCAAGATACTTAGAATAACTAAGTATAGTAATTATTTAATTTATAGTAAGTAATTAATTAATTAATTAAGCCAATGTAATAATAACTAACATTTTATTATTACATTGGCCGGTGATTATAAATAATAACCAATTTATTATATTGTCTGCAACAAGTATATTATTGTATATGTTACAGACAATGAGGACAAACTCTATTTGGTGGTTTAATAATTTTGCTCATTAGTGTTTCGATGTGTTTAATATTAACATTTTTATGTTTTTAGAACTATAATTTAATATTAATTATTTCTTTTAATTTGATCTGTAGTACAATGAGTTCCTCCTAGGCAGAGAAATGTTGGGACATGTCCATCGCAAGATATATTAGTCTCTCTTAGGACGTAAGTTGCAAAATACACTGACTTCAATTTCAAAGCATGTCCCAAAAAATCCATTCAGTGTGCCGTGCATTCAAATTATTTTTATAAAGCTACCTACCTACCGACTTATAATCATAGCAATATTCCGAATATCACAATATGTGTTTCGAATATCACGATTTTATTATTTTCCCCACAGCAAATTTTGTAATGTCTGCTCCCTGTCCATCAAAATAGAATTTTATTTGCATTTTTATACCATTAGCAATATCTTTTCTTATATCCAATATTTCATAACCTGCAGTATTGATGTACAAAAACGATGGTTTGTTCCTTGTCATCTTAAATAGTTAATTATAATTAAATCAAGTTTCAATTGTACATCAACTGTTTTCAGTACTTCGCCGCCGGCACTCAGATCCCCCAAGAAGATGCTGTTCATGCCAGCTTCACCCACGTTTGATCTTCGGAGAAGGGCGGCGGCGTAAATGTGCGTCGGTCGTCCATCACCAAACAACCGAATAACGTAGACCTGTATCAACTTTAATAGTCACAAGAGATAAAACGGCTGTTTGTTTATAGCTCATTCGCATTAGTGTTCATAATTTTTGTTTATGTATATTGATATTTAATTCAATAGAAAATTGAAGATTTCTTACCAGGAGATCCAAGAACCTTAGTAGATATGCTACATTAAGCATCGACGATTAGTGTTTTTTTGAGTTTTCATCGACATCGTTCCCATTTTGGCGACTGTGTTGGGTTGGCAGTATCGTCCAAAAGTAGTAGCGACCAGCCATTCGATTCCCGTAATGTTATATAGTTTTTTTGTCGTAGCGACTTGGTCGTTGGCTGCACTCACACATTGTTATTAGATTCGAAATTTTCATATATTTTTTTTTTAGTATATTCAACGATCATTCACATGAGGGCTATTCCATAATTGTGCGTTTCAATTGAACTTGGTGGTCTTTGCGTGAATGAGTATCGAGTAAATCGAGAAATAGTAAACGTGAAGAAATCCAATCGAGTTGTCGTCATCGTATCCAAAGTACTTCAATGACCGAGTCGCTGCGGTAACTTAGTTGTTGAACATTTACGGGAATCGAAGCACGACATTCAAAGATGTGCGAAGTGTAGCAACAGTCGTTCTGTTTAGCAACTCGATAGCCACGATTAACGTTTTTACGTGTACGGTGAAGAGCGATCGGTAGCTTTTTTATATCACTAAAGTGGCAAACAAGCAAACGGTCGGCATGATGGAAAGCAAAATTATTAATTCAAAAGGCATTGCATGCCTAATTAATCAGCCGAACTTCCGCACAAATTTTAACAGTAGTAATTTTACTTTATGTATATTATATGTACAATCTGTTTGTTTAACCCAGCCTTAAATTTTAGACAAAATAGAAATCATTTTTCCTGCCGCGGAGGCATTCTATTGAATGCCGAACAGTCAGAACCAGCAATGTATTATAAATTAATTTCAGGAGATGTTTATTATATCAAAATGTAATGTGGAAATTTGTTCAACGGATAAGATAGATTTGTTTTGTGCCCCGCAAAAAGAAATTGATACGTCGCGAAACAGAACTCCGTCAATTTCGGCGATGAACAATACTTACCTAGATGTCAACGATCGATTTCTGTTTTCAGGACACAAAAAATATCTAACCCAACCGAAAAATAATCGGCACTGCACAGTTTCTATACAATGCGTATGCACTGTGTAGATTACCAAGATATAGTGTGTAATAATATAAATTGTTAAGGCGACCATAATTGATTATAATTAAAATTAAATAATGAAATATGTTCGCAAAAAAAAAGTACGGCAAATCTAGCGTTATTGCGTTCGATTCACTCAAATGATATTATTAGATAGTTTTTTTTTATGTGTTTAGTCGTTAATGTCACGAGTATTCTTTTAACTAGAGAAAAAAAAGGAAGAAACATTCTAAAGAATTGTAAATATTTTTAACCTGATATCAGTTATAAGTGGGTCCATGCTGCCATAATTAGTGCCGCTCTAATAAAAAAAAATATTATTCCCTATAGTAGGGGAGCCCAAGAGGGGGATTTCGGGAATTACTAAAGCGCGGCAGATTAACATACAGGGAGATACCTTGTACTCGATTAAATGCCTCCACCAAATATGAGCCCCATATATATGGCCGCCCGTCCAGGATAAAGGATCAGATTAGTAAAAAAAAATGATCATCTGAGGTTCTCGAGCGCGTCAGATTAAGGTAGGGAGAGTTAGTTACATGCTAAAACGTGTATATTCCACTAATCTGACAATTTCAAAGTGACGTAAAAAAGGAGAGGGCTACAATGTTGTAAAAAAAAACGTCAACTCGACATTCTCGAGCGTGGCTAACTTTTTTTTATTTTGAAGGGAATAATTTAGGTTTACGAAAAATATATAATCTGACGATTTCCATAAGCCGAATTAAGAAAAAATAATCGATAAAGATTAAAGCGTGCAGCTACGTGATGCCTGTATTCTCCTCTCCGTAGATGATGATGAAGATGTAGTCATAATACCGGATATCCTTGAGGATACTCCAGAATTAGGTTTTTTTTTTTCCAAAAATTAAAAAAAGAACGTTATTCATATAAAAAATATCGTTAAATATTTTAATGATTTCTTATGCAATCTGAGGATGAAATCGAGCCAGATGAGGAAGATGATGATTCTAGCGATGAAGATGATAATTAAAAAAAAAAAAAAATGAGGCTGATGATGATGATGATGATGACAAGTATTCTACTTAAAAAATATACACTGTTTTACTTGCATGCTATTTCTTCAACTTTTAAATTAATTAAGTTCCACAATAATTTCCAAACTACGCAACGAATCAAAAAACTGTGTAACAATTTGTAGGGCCCATAGCTTATTACTTCGTCAACCCTTATTCACCCCACTGCTAGGATACGGCTACCCTCAATCGAAGTCGGGTTGGCAAAGGCCAGTGTTTTCAAGCCGCCTAAAGGTTGAACACTGACTTGGCTTAACGACTGTCATCTAATCACAACATCCGGGACCGACGGCTTAACATACCCTCCGAAGCATGGAGGAGTCGAGATATTATAAACCTATCCGTGTACAGGCTACGGTTAACATTGCTTAACTTGCGTGTTTGATTAGACTGACACGAGTAACAACGCCATCGAGCTCCTCATATAATTATTATGTATGTGTACTAAATTGTATAATTTATTACACATACATAATATATGAGCATCGAGCTCCTCGTAGTTTTTTTATAACTTTGACAATTTATGAAACAATGTGAATAAAATTGATGTTGATGCGACATGTAGAATATGAATTTTATATTTAAGATGCAGAATTACAATGGAGCGGTGTCCCCCAACGCGACGTATTTTTTTTAGAATTATTAATACATACTTATATACTTTAAGATTGAGTTTCTTTTATTATTTTTTACTTTTTAAAAGGTTATTGTTCGCGGGTTTTTTTTAATTTTTAATTTAATATTTTATTTTATAGTTTTTATAGGTACATACTTATAATGTAGATTAACTGAAATGAATATTTTTCATTTAATATCTTATTAATATTGTAAAGTGCATTTCATTTGCTACCCTACTTGGGTATATTTGCTGACATTCGGATTTCCATCCCCATTTTCTACCCCCCCCCCCCCTCCACCTATATTTGAAGACATTGGGTATTTTCCCCACTTTTACCCCCAGAGTTTTTTCACAGCTCAAACGATTTTCATTGAACTTTTTATTGTGTGATGCGTGATGCGCTTTCATTTGAGACCCCACTCGAGTATATTTGCACAAATTCGGTTATTCTTCCCCACTTTTACCCCACACAACTTTTAAACGGCTCAACCGATTTTCATCAAACATATCTAAGAACACTCGCACATAAGTCACCTTTAATAAAAAAAAAAACTAAATTGAAATCGCTTCATCCATTCCACAGACAGACAGACAGACCCACACACACACACAGACACGTCAAACTTATAACACCCCTCTTTTTGCGTCGGGGGTTAAAAAAGGAGAAAAAAAATATAGTTACTCCAACCCATGTTATAACTTCAGCTATATTATACACTGTAGTTACATCTAACACGTCCGCTAGGAACGATGGGTGCGGGCCGACTGAAGTGTGGCCGCGCTGAACTTCGCTTAGTTCATCGCGATAAAACCCTTTGATGTGCGAAAGTTTACCGACAGCGGAGCGATGTGCCCGAATATTCGCGTTATCGCGATGAGTGCGGCCTAAGCATTACATCCCCTATCAGAATAAGCAAAATATCGAAATAAGACTTAATCCGCTTTTGAAGCTTATCCATTGCATTATTTCATTTCTCCTAAAAATATCGCTAATGGGTTATAAGTTAAGTGGAGTATTTTGAAGCTTATCCATTGCATTATTTCATTTCTCCGAAAAATGTCGCTAATGGGATTAAGGCAGTCATTTTGTAATACGCCATATAAACAGTTCCTACTTGTGCCTGTAAAATTCATCCAGAAGGACTTTCGCATTCTGTATAAATAAGTCGACGATGTGTTTTTAGTACAAAAGGTTGACTAAAGTTAAATATATTTCATAAGTATAGCACACTCAACACGAAGCAAATTTCAAATATCATATTAGACAAACTGATAACAAGTGATTTTTCATAAATTTGCTTATCAATGCGAAAATTATCATAAATGTGAAAGATAAGAGTATTATGTATCTCTCTTAATTCACGGGTCAAGCCCGGTCATTTAATAGGCATACGCGGGGATATAGATCCAACACGTAGAAGCCCCTTTGAGAAGTTTGATGTAATGTTGTACGCCCGCCGTGACCCGCTCCAGGATATATCAATGGAACGATATACCCATGAGCAGGTCTCGGCAGGCGTTGAGACTATTGCGAAGTGTGATGGAAAATAAATGGGCTATGGAGATGAGATCTGGGTGAACTTAATACCGGGCTATTACAGAAGAGGGACGGACGCCTACCATAACTGCTTTTATTGCTAGTTATTTGCGGCAGGCGGTGGCTTGCCACTCACTAGATGGGCCTCCGAAATGCCAGGAAATCGGCCGGAGGCAACACCGGTGTGAGTGATTCAGGGGTGTCGAGAGGTGTGCTGCGCTTTCTCCGAAGTTAGAGTGTATGAGAGTAGAGAGTATTATTATTATTATTATGTGGAAGTTTGTGATGATGTATGTATGTGTGTGTCAATTGATGTCTGTTATTCTTTCAGGGGAGAACAGTTTAACGGGTTTGGATGAAATTTGGCATACATATAATATGTTCTGGCATAACTTATTTACATACAGTAGATTTATTAATTAGATCCAAATGCAGTGCCACAATAGTACATTATAAATAAGTGAAATTTTATAAGCAGTTCTTGCATTTCATAGTTCTGGCATAAGTTATGTACATACAGTAGATTTATTCATTAGCAAGTGCAGTGCCACAATAGTACATTATGAATAAGTGAAATTTAATCTACTATGCAGTTCTTGTATTTCATAGTTCTGGCATAACTTATGTACATACAGTAGATTTATTAATTAGATCCAAGTGCAGTGCCACAATAGTACATTATAAATAAGTGAAATTTTATCCATGAGCAGTTCCTGCATTTCATAATTCTGGCATTACATATTTACACACAGTAGATACATGTAGTAAATAAGTTATGATAATAATACATACATATATAATTGTATATATTAACATGTATAATAAGATAATGAATCGATTCAATAGGTAGGTAAATCGTATTTTTTTTAATTATTTATAAATAGTTGTGCACAATATACACTCATGGACAAATTTAGAAGAATGCAAAAAAAAAGGGTTAATGTCTCCTGTTGTAATTATCTTGCGTATTGACCACATACATTAGTAAATCTTATTAAAAAAAAGTTTTGGAATTTTCTTTATTTCGAATTTCATTTGTTTTTATGTAATTATGGCGTAATAATGTGCTCTTCTTACTGAAACATTTTTCCAACTTCTGGATTTAAGTTTAAATTAAGTTTTGTTTAAATTTTTATTACTCTATCTAAACGCCACTCAAGTTGCTAGGGCTGTTACTTTAATTGAAACTGGGCACACCTACAAACATGTGGCCCAAACATTACGAGTATCAAAATCTGTGGTACACCGGGTTGTCAAGAGGTATCGGCAGACTGGACAGTATACGAGACTCGTATGATAGGGACGTAAACGGAAAACTGTGGCTAGAGACGACAGGTTCGTCGTTACCAGCGTGCTCAGAAACTGAACCTTGACTTCTTCTGAGGTAACATCGAAGCTCCAAGAAGTTACAGTAAGCACAAAAACTGTGAGAAGAAGACTGAATTCGGAACTCCGCGTCATAGAGAATGGATCACTAACAGCGGCACGACATGTAACCGAGATTTCGGAAGAAATTGTAGTGCCATTTGCTCATTTCCTAGGAGATGGATTCGTTCGGCCGTAATTGTTGAATACCTTGTAGACATTGAAATCAATATTATGCGCGCTAGCCAGACTTAAACCCCATAGAGCATGTATGGGATAAGCTTGGAAGACAAATTAAAAAGAGAAATCCTGCTCCCACTAATCTGAGAGATCTTAAAAACGTAATGCGTTTTTAAGATCTCACAGATTAGTGGGAGAATGGAATGCAATTCCTCAAGATTTTATTGATAACTTAATTAGGGGTATGCCAAGGAGATTGGAAGCTGTTCGTAGATCTCGAGGGGGCAACACTAAATACTGATTAAAGCCCACATTATGGCAATTTCTAAGCATTTCAAAAAAAAAATGTTTATAACTGTTTCCTTCCAATAAAATTTATCTGTTTTTTTTTTAATTTGTTTAATTGTGGCCGTTAGATCGTTTTTTTTTTCAACGTTTACAATTTTATTAGAATTATCGTATTAGAAGCAAAATCAAAATAAATAAATTTAATTGTCACAAATATCCATGATATTTTGCTTTATACACACCTTTTTGTGTTCATCTAAATTGGTCCATGAGTGTACGAGTAAATAGAAGTATTACGGTGCCAAAACCTATATTAGGAATTTTATTAATGAGATCCAAGTGCAGTGCCACAATAGTACATTATAAATAAGAGAAATTTTATCCATAAGCAGTTCTTGCATTTCATAGTTCTGGTATAACTTATTTATATATAGTAAATAAATTATGAAATTAATACATACATAATATATAATTGTATATATTCAACATGTATAATAAGATAATGTAGGATTATGATTAAGACATGTACGAATAACATTGGTATAAATTGTTTCGATTCAGTAGGTAGGTAAATCGTAATTTTTATTAATTAGATCCACGTGCAGTGCCACAATAGTACATTATAAATAAGTTTTATCTTTAAGCAGTTCTTGCATTTCAGTCATGTATAAAGATATAATTTGATGAATGAGAATGGATAGAAAATTAAGTTAAATAAAATTTAATCTCAAATGTAACCTAGATTTTGAATTTAAAATATTAACCTAGAGAAATAAATTTGATTAGTCATTTAATCCCATTGATATAATATGTAAGCAAAACGAAAGACACAAGAACCGAAAATAATTTGTGGTTGTAAAAAAATCAGGAGTAGCTTCCAATACCTATAGATATCATTATATTGGTCTTCCGTCGACTAAGCAGTTTATTAATGTAGAAAACATTTACACATATATCTCGTCTCACATCGTTTTGTCACTTTCAAGTGAAAATCTTGTATTTTTTATTATGCATACTAAATTAGATGTTTTACTAAAAGCATTCGATTAATGATAGGACTGATTAAAATTTTCTAACCAGGGCTCTACCACCTAAGCTGAAGCCGATTGGATTCCCATTGGATTATTGCGAAAATCAAATTTCAGCTTGGATAGTGGCAATTGTGTCAACTGATAAAATTAAAAATATTTGTCAATAACTCGAAGCTGTTATTTCGAATCAAAATATTCGATAGGAATCAGCTTCAGTTTCGACGGTAGGACCCCTGGTCATACAGGCTAGGTTGGGAATTAAGATCCGTCTTGCCACATAGATACCTTGGGTTGGACAAGAGACTAAAAGTCGGCTTGTTAAGTACTAGTTTTCCCAATATTTTCGTAATGAAAGTATGAATTATGGGGTTAATTAACATATCGTCGGCTCCGAAGAACAAAATGATAATGGCTATAATCATAGTTTTAATGTTATGGCATATTCGATACCCTGACGTAATAATGCATCTCCATATTTTTTTTCCGATTTTTTCTATGATTATTTCAAAAGTTACAAAATGTTATTATTTTATTCAGCGATTTTTTTGATATAACAATTTACACGAATAAAACAATATTATATTCTTAGCAATTTTTTTTTTCTTAGCTATGAATAATATCTGTAGTTAACATACTATTCTCGTAAATAATAGTTACCGCCGCAATGATAACCGCATTTGTCATTTTATTCTCGTTCAAAAACATCTAAGCGCGTTTGCTAATGCATTCTTAGCCTAACATCGCTGTTAGGTGTGAAATACGAAGTGTGTTGTTGTTTCTTTCTTCTACATTGACAGATATTTTAACTACAGTAGATGATGGCGATATTACCTTAACTGCCTGTCAAACTCTCGATATAAACTCCAGACCTGAAACTTTTACTGCAAGTGAGGGCGAAGGTTCTACAAGTGTAGGCGAAGGTTCTGCAAATGTAGGCGAAGGTTCCACAAGTGTCGGCGAAGGTTCTGCAAGTGTAGGCGAAGGTTCGTCATCATTTACTACTACTAAAAAAACAAAACTGCTAACACGAAAACGGATTCGAAACGAACAAGAACGTCAAGATGTAATGAGCAAGAAATTGAAAAACTCGGGAGAAAGTTATATGGGATGCAGATCCAAAAAAATATATGAAAAAAAAAAGATAAAAGGAGGATGTAAATGTACGAAAAAATGTGAGGAGAAATTTACATCAGAACAAAGGGAAGATATCTTGCAGAGGTATTATAGATTAGGAGATATTGAGCGGCAATGGCAATTCATTATTAATCATTCGACAGTTGAAAAAGTTAAGAGAATCAAGTTAGATCGAAAAAATAATCGCACTCAAACGATCAAATACTATTTTGATTTATGTAAGGAGAAAGTACAAGTATGTAGGCTTTTTTTTATGAACACTTTAAGTATTTCCAGTCAGACAATTCATACCGCATTGGAAAAGAACAATAGCGAAGCATTAGAAGATCTACGAGGAATTCATCACAACCGACCTCGCAAAATGCTTATTAACACAGAAGAAAGCTTTGTCAATCACATCAACTTATTCCCAGCAGTCGAAGCACATTATGTACGAAAAGAGTCTAACAAAAAGTAGCTTTCAGAATTACTCAACATATCGAAAATGTATCGCCTTTACAAGGTCTGGTTTGCACAGCGCAGTTATGATTTCCCGATGGCTACAAAACGCCAGTATGAGACAATTTTTAATACAAGATTTAATTATTCCTTCTATAAGCCAAAAAAGGATCAATGCTCTAAATGCACTAATACAAATTTTAAATGTCAATATCCTTTCAGGTTTTCTATGGTTGACTGGAAGAAATCCCTAATGGGATAAGTCCGCCATTGTATGATAAAGTTTGTTCTTTTTCGAAAAATATTGTATTTGTATATTGTTATTGTACAATAAAGTTTTTATACTATACTATACTGCACTCTTTACCGCCAAGCTGATTCTACTATCTAAGAAAATTTACAAGAAAAGTACGATCAACATTTACGAAATAAAGAAAGAGTTCGGCAAATAAAAAAAGATGAAAAGGAGTCTTGTGATCCATCGAAAACTACTATAGCGATATTCGATTTGGAAAAAGTTTTAAATATACCTCAATCTGCTGTTGGAGTATTCCACTACAAGAGAAAGTATCCTATTTATAATTTCACCATATTTGACGCCACTCAACGCAAAGGTCGTTGCTACCTTTGGCACGCGCAGATCGCCAAAAGGGGAGCCATTGAAATAGGAAGTTGTTTATGGCAATTTTTAATACAGAAAAACAGAGAGGCATTCAAAACACATCTTTATATTCTGACGGCTGCGCAGGACAAAATAAGAATAGATTTATATTCAGTCTATACATGTGTGCTGCCAAAAAACTCCAAATGAATATCACTCACAGATTTTTCGAGACTGGTCATGGTCAAAGTGAGGGTGACTCGATGCACTCTAATATAGAACGCGAAATGAAAAACCAAGTTGTGTACACTCCAGATCAAATATACGCAATTATTACCAATGCCAAAGTAAACGGTGAAAAGTACATTATTAAAGAAATGCTACAACAAGATTTTTACAACATAAAGGAATTACTCGACGATAAAAACTGGAGTCATGATGGCGATGGTAAAAAGATAATGTGGTCTAAAATAATGGAAGTCAATGTAACCTGTTCCGAACCATCCATATTGCGGTTTAAATACGATTTTGATTCTGATTATTCTGTACTTAATACTGAGCGGCAACAAAGATTCAAACGGGGTACTAGGCATGCAGCTTCAAATTCATCTAATTCTAGTGGCAGTCTTGATTTAAAGAATGCATACACGGAGACTTTGCTAATCAGCAAAGCCCTACATTCTGATCGCATAAGTCATTGTAAATCAAATGACATTCCAACCTATTATCATGCATTCTATGAATGTTTAAAATATGCTGATGAGGTAGAAGGATCAAATTATGATAACTGTGCTGATGAAGATTGATCAAGATTTTTGTTGTTTTTTTTTATTTTTACTAATATTTTTTGAAGTTAGAATGATTAAAATGACAGACTGATTATTATAGGTTGATTTATTCGTGAGCTATTATTGTATTATGTTTCGATGATTTAAGCCTAGAGAACAACGTTTTTTATAGGTAGACCATTTAAAAAATAACCAATAATTGTTAAGTTTAAGTTTTATTTTCATAAAAACTTTTTGTTATTATTTTTAGTAGTTTCAATTTTGTTTCCAAAATAAATAAAGTTTAATTATCTTAAAATAGTTTAATTTACATACCCATAAAAATAATATAAGTTACTCCTAACGTAAATTCATAAGTGAATATTTTCAAGAAAAAAATGATAATATAGCTTTATTGACATCGTTGGAAAGTTCGTATATTGTAGAATATGATGACAAATATACTTTATGATATTTTTATCAACGAGTCTTAAATTAGAATAAAATTATAAGTGCACATTAACAAAACTAGTTAATCATAAAATTTCGTCTAATATGCAATTCATCAAAATATCTTAATTTCTGTTTCATAATATACAATATTTACTAATTAAAATGATAACTCAAAAAATTAGCTATCATTAAAGACAACTCCCAAGTTTCTCCCTTGGACCCAAGAGGAGTAAACTCAGTTTATATGTTTTTTGCCTCTCCTGTAAAGTTATGTTTTTGCATTTATCATTTTATTCTCCGGAGCCGTCGATATTATTGTGTATGAAATGAAGTCTTTATTTTTATTTTATTACAGTTATTATTTTATTTGACATATTATTGAAGCTATTGATGTACTTACCTATCAATCGTTTCTTTATATATTAAACTGTGTAATTGCCTATGTTGTCGCATTAGGTTATATCCTGTCATGAAGAAGTCTAACTAAAAACATAAATCAGGTCATTTCATATATACGTGCACTCACTTGAAAGTGACAAATTAGATTGTACACAATACACATTGTATATCATATTTATATCCAATATTTTCAAGTTAAATTTAATATAATATTAAGGTTTTCAAATATTTCCTCTAAATGTTAAAATACGGGTAGTTATTATCATAATCGTTGAAATGTTTAAAATAGATTCGCTAGATTAAAAAAACATAAACTTGACGTTATTTAATGGAAATAATTAATACTTTTATACATCGTGTATTATTAATACAGAAAGTAATTTCTGAGTGTGTTAAATTAATCATGTGTTGTCATGACAAGTGAAATATCCGATATACAAAATAAATATATGACAAATTGATTGAAATAGTCGTTAAACTGAATTTTAATTTGTTTTTTTTTATTTTAAAATATTGTTGTTCATCAAATTCAAGAAAACTGTCGTTAAATCGAGATGGATTTATCCGAATTAATGTATTAAATAAACAATATAATGATTTTTTTCCGTCTGAATTGGGAATTTTTTTTTTGTTTACAAAATCGGCGCAATTTCAGATGTGGGCTCATAACAGATTTTTGGAACTCTGTCTTCTCCCCAAGAGAGTTGTATGTATGCAGATAAAACCATCGAGAAATTGGAACCATTATGAGACGACCTTCAACAACTTGATTTTTGACAATCCCGATTAAACCACGTGGACCGGACAGATCACCGATATACCCTAACTAATCCTAGTTAGGGTATATCGGTGATCTGTCCGGTTCACTTTACTGGCGACGGGGATCGATGCAAATTCGTATTTTCAGTAAAGAGTGATGTTACATTGTGTAACCTAAACGAACCAAAGTGAAACCCAATAAGTGTGTAACGTGTACATTAAATGTAATGAAGTTCTTTATTTATCTTTTAAATCTGTTGATTTATTAGGAACATGTATTATGCTTCACCGAGTGCATTCAATTAATACATTCAATCAATTCAATACAAACTAACAACCTGTTTTAATTCGAAGAAGTTGTTCAATTTGATACAAAAGAAAAAAGTTAGGTATTTTTTTAACAGTATCATCGGCACAAAAAAAAATAAGTGTGAATTTGCAAAGCACGTTAATAATTTTATTACGAGCACTATTACTACTGTGAATGTTAGAATCTTGGACTGAAAGACTGGCGTTCGCTGAAGCACACGACAATAATCATTAATGTAGGGTTAGTACAATGGTGTTGTATAACATCATTGGATCAATATCAATGGATTAGAATCAACAATTAGTCTATTTGACCAAAGGGATTGATATATGAAGTAAGGGTTCGCCACTGATTTGTGTCGTTGACAATGAAAGATTACAAGGTTTTATAAAAAAGAGAAATCTACTATAGTAGTTTGCTCCCATTCCTTGAAGCGTCAGTTTTCTTTCCAAATGTCAAGTAAATGAAACGATAAGTAAGGCAAATATTACATGACTACGACTAAGTTTAAAATGTATATATTTTAGTACTATATTTGCACTAAATAACGTCAAGATATTATAAATTTTGAATAGGCTAAATATCTGCCAGTAGAAATAGCATATCCATGCAATTAGTTTTAATATATATTGACTGTTTTGTTTCATGTTCAATTAAAATGTTTTTAATATTTGTGTAAGTTATTCATTAATAAATATTAAACTTACAATATATTTGTTTTAATCAGTTTTAATATTATTCCTTGTTCATAGCTAATAGATAATGATGTGAATTGTTTCGATCAGTGTATGTTGTCAGTAATAATGACTTACGGTACGGAGATATAACTCCTTAATATTGGTGTAATTCGTAGGTTCAAGGTTCAGATGCAGATGCAAAAGCTCAGATAATTTTTACCCGACTGACGAAGAAGGGGAGGGTTTTCGAGTGTATGTATGTATATTTTTGGCATTCCTTATAGCTTAAACCGGATTTTTTGTATCGGTTAATAATTTCTTGTCAAGCGATAGATTTGGGAGTACAACCATAGTATCATAATAACACCAGCAAGCTGAAATAGCAGCGGGTAGACCACATTATAGTTCGCGGAACCGAAGGTGGTAGAGACAGAAATGGCAACCACGAAACAAAAGCTAGAGTTAGACATACAATATTGTGCACAGGATGGAAACGACAAGCGATCTCACTCGAATATTCATAATCCATAACTGGTTACTGATCCTGATAGTGCTTCATGAACTCTATCAAAAGGTATTGTCTCATTTATTGCCGGTTTACCTATACAATTTTTTTAATACAAAACCTAGACCCCGATGAGCGGTCTCGGTGCTGTATAGATATAATAATATATTAATAGTATATAACTCTGCACTGAATAGTAGTTTATTAAACAAATCTGGATCTATCTGTAAACTCCATATTTCGACTTAGGAGATACCTTTAGTCTAACGACGTGGCATGTGACATCAGCGTGTGAGTGTTAAGGAAAGGAAAGTTAAGGAATAATCTAGTTGGATCTAAATGTATCATGGATGGAAACATTAAAATTACGGATAGAATTGGTTTAGCTTTAATATATAATATTATAATATTTTTGCAAGAAATATTTCTTAGTCTTAATTGTATGTAAAGATTTCTTTGATAAGCAAATGCTTTAAGATATAAACAATTCGTTCTTTCAGTGGGTGATTGTCTTGAGAAAGGAACATGCGAAGGTAATAATTATGCGATACTGACTAATATTTAATTTGTTAAGGCAACGTAAAGAATTAACAACTAATTTGTATATAAGTAAAAAAAAACCTTTATATATGACACATACCTACATAATATCAACGTTCGCGTATCACTTCATATTGTTAAATAAAAATAGCAGACAATGCCAGTACGACTTGCACATAATTTAACCCATTGATTATCGGGTCGGCTTATATATTATGAACCTTACCCTCATGCCGCCATACATACAATTTAGACCAGACATTGAAGCACAAAGCCTAGACGCCGATAAGCGTTTTACGTTTACATGGACGAATGGCTAGTAATGCCCATTTGACTCCAAGGTCGCGGGTTCGATCCTCGCACAAGACAAATATTTGTATGCGTGAACATGTAAAATACATAATGTATTTACAAAAAAAAGGTATTTAAGTACATTTATCAGTTGTCTAGTAATCATAGTACAAGCTTTGCGCTTAGTTTGGGAGTAGATGGCGCTGTGTAAATTATCTTGAAATATTTATTTATTATTTATTTAATATGAGGGTGTTTATAGAAACAATAGAAATCAAAACAATATTTTTTTAGAGTTATCGCCTGTCTATCTGTCTGTATGTTTATACGTGTGTCATGCAAAAGTCTCACTTAAAATCTGGTGTGTGCTTTATTATGACACGCCGAATAAAAAATGAGTCAAAAAATTAAGGATTTTTTTAGGCTACATAGGCAGAGAAGCATAGAAGCATACGGTCCGTCTGATGTGAAACAGTTACCGTAGCTTTATGAACGCTCGCAATAATATCGCTCGCGCGCTGCCGCCCCCGCTGCCAACGTAGCTATTCCTTACTTCTTGGCGATCTCACTCACTCGCAAATCCACAAGGGAATTGTTATTTGGCAGCGGTGTTCTGTGAGGTACTGAGAAGCTACTTCATAAGACGGGGAGCTACAAATACGTTGTACCCTATCTCTCTTTCGCCAGTTATATTTCAAAGTTCACGCAGACAAAGTACCCCTACTTTGTGTACGGCACTAGTGCTCTATAAAACTTAATATACATATGAAAAATCACCAAATCTGACTTTCTTCATATTTATTTATTTGCTCTTTTTCAACATCGAAATGACGCATCGATTAAATGCGTACTTATGTCAGAAATGGTATGTACGAGTATGTAGACAAATGAAACGTAAACTTTCCAGTTGTAATTGACTTAAATTCAATTCGGATCAGCGATCCCAGATGCACTACGTACATATTAACTCAGTGCTTTCAATATTAGAATTTCCGATACGCTAATAAGCAGGTTTATTCTTTGTAAGGGTTTAGTTGTTTGCTAAAGAATAGATTTTCCTAATCGCGATAAAGAAAATAAGCAGAGTGTTGACAAGACGTGCCTTCAACAAGGTTTGATGTATCAGCTAAACGTGCTCCAGCGTGACTCTATCATCATTATTCTGTTTTAAATAATGATACGCAATATTGGTATTTGCTGGAAATGTTTGGTAATATTTATCATATCGTTTAACCCTTTATGCTTGGTTAATTGAAATCTCACCGAATGCTGATGGATCGGCAGCCGTAAATGAATTTCGATATACAAAATTTAATGAACAATATAGGAATAAAATAATGTACATTTTTATTGCTGCTCGCATAAATTTATAGCATAAGATTAATTGACAAATAATCAAGAAAATTACAAGTGTCACTCTTCTTCTTTAATCTTATGACTTGCTGAAAAAAAAAAAAACTAAAACGACTTAGTCATGGATCTTCAAGGAACACCTGGACAATACGAGTGAGGACAGTCCAGTGAAAAAAAATCAACAAAAGCTCTTGGATGTTTATTTGGTGCAAAGGAGTACAGAATTATTGCAAAATTGTTTTAATCCATTGATCGCGCTCGACTTCTAGTTGTCTCGTCCAAGGAATCTGGTATTTAGCTTCATTCCATCCAATCTACAAACCTTGGCACATTGCTGGATAGTGAAAGCATTAGAATCGCTATTGGGCTCCGATTGGATACACCCGTACGCTTACCCCATCGATGCTCATGCGGCAACGATGTTGACCAATATGGGCGCCATGGATATTTACACTGTCTCCGATGGGCCGGGCTGCTGACTCGTCGCAGCTCTCTTTATGACATCAATAGAAGAGCTCTTGTTACCATTAATGTTCCAAGCACCCTAGAATCTAGGGGAATCATTCGTAATGACGGGAAGAGACCTGATGTCGTGATAGCGTAACACTGATTCTGTGAGATCGCGGGAGGTCACTGATGTAGGATGCAACATGACGTGTTGACACACTTGCGCCTTTGCTTGTCTCATCCTAGTGCATTGCTTTCGAGAACTGGGGACAGCAGCTTAAATGACCGAAAGAAAACAAGCGGCTTAAATATGAATGCCTCGCAGGAGAATACATGTTTATATCGTTTGAAGTAGAGACACATGGTCCATGGGGCTCATGTGCGAAGAAATTTCTTTCAGAAATGTCTTCAATTCTGGTCGCTCTCTCTGAATACAAGAGGACTGGTTTTGTCTGGGTACAGAAAATTATTCGCATCGCGATGCAGCGAAGAAACGTAGCCTTTGTTCTTGCCTTTCTGCCGAATGGGTTTGATATTTTCGATGTATAATTTATAATATTTATAACTTATAAGTATTTATTTTTGTTTTTGTTTTTAGAAATAATTTTAATTTTGGTTAAGGTTATTTAGTTTCAGTTTAGATTATTAATGTGTTTTTATTTAAATAAAATATGACATACAAAATTGACAATATCGTGAAATAATACATAATTTGCCTTTACTATATTATAAAAATAGGTTTCCACAATACACGGATACCTACACTGTTAATAGGAAATTAAGTTATAGATTTATTTATTTAAAGCAGCGCGCTAAAGGAAAATGAAAGCTGCCAATATCGACATCAATAAAAACCTTTATATGGCCATTTTAATATATTAGTGAGACTGTTTGCAGAGTGGTATTTTCAAATATGGACAGAAAATTTACCGCTTGCTAAACATACTGAGCCACGGAAACGTGAAAAAAAAAGTCCTTTCAACATTCACGATAGTAATGCCAATTAAGAATTGATGTGCCTCTTGAGTACCAAGATATTGAGGGGCTGAACCGATTTCAAGTAGTAGAGTAGTAGCCAATCAGTAAAATTTATTGATAAGGAAAAATATATTTTGACATGATCAGTGCAAAGAAAAAGCTCGAGATTTTCCGTACTACGAGATTCCAGAGTCGAGATAGTGATTTCATCTTTATCATTCATTGATTAATAAATCGTTTATTTTATTTTATATGTCGTTAATATTTTATATGTCATTGGAAATTTGCCACGTATCACTGTCCCGGATATTCATTACCACTAAAATTAGAGCACAGGTTTTAGAATGGGTACACTTAATCTGAATGTGTCACCAATGTCTGACATAAGTATACCATACCAAGGTGACCCGGTACAGCACTGTACAAATATACTCAAAATAAAAGTATTTTTTATACTATTGTTTTGATATTTACAACTCAAAATAACGAAAATCCTATTATGATGCAAATGGAGCCAAGTGAAAATGTTTTAGGTGTATCTTACCGAGTATCATTTTATAATCTAGTAATTTGAAATATTAAATGTACTT
This sequence comes from Hypsopygia costalis, assembly GCA_937001555.2. Taxonomy (NCBI): domain Eukaryota; kingdom Metazoa; phylum Arthropoda; class Insecta; order Lepidoptera; family Pyralidae; genus Hypsopygia; species Hypsopygia costalis. The sequence continues at coordinate 21,204,343 of OW443326.2, forward strand.
CTAAGACTTCGTTCTAACACTTTATAGAATTAATCGTTTGATCTAATAGCGTGGGCCGTATTTGGAATCGAAATAACAATATTATAATATTTACAAAAGATATTAATTGTCGACAGAGATTCGTTCATGTGCGAAAATCTAAGTAATAATTTTGTTGTTATTTTTAGTTTTCAAATATTTGAAATAAATAAGCTGTCTTTCGGTTAAAATAAACTAGTACGTTTGTTTCAACCGAAAGACATCAACGATCTTAATTTACAATGATCGATTGTGTGCCATTAGCATCCATCTATCTACCTAGTTTTCGACTATTTTCTCTAAGTTGGGCTTGTCTTACTGGATAATTTTAGGTAAACATAGTCAACAGCTTCAAGAGCAGAATTACCAACTGTTGCTATAATTACATCTTACGCAGTCCAGGAACTTGAAAATATATTAATTTCAATGAAAAAATTGGTACCCAAAAAGATATTTCTTTTATTTTAGTATATTTATCAGCTATATAACACCCATATTACAAGCTTCGCTTAGATTAGGACTAGATGGCGGTGAGTAATTTATCCCGGATATATTCATCTATGTTTATCTTCGTCTTTCGAGATCAATAAGCACAATACATCAAGAACCTTGTATCAAGTTATACCTTCTTCAATTTCAAAGTAACTATAACTTATCGATTCCATAATTACCCAAGGACAAAATAGTTATTACAAGTAATGACTGTATAGAGACACGTGTCAGTAAATTAATAAACAATACTTGAACACTTTTGCCATCGGTGTATTTGTATTTAGTATTCTCATGGCGTTTCTTCATTTTATGTAGGTCAAACTTACTTCTGTGGTGAAGAAGGTATTCTATATTCCGAAGTTTCACAGAAATCCTGAAATATTCACAAGATAACCTTCAGTGAAGGCTTATAAAAATCGGATGCTTTGAATCGCAGCATCCCTTCGAGCGACTTATTTTCTCCGCTTTTTAGATATAAACTGCAAATATCTTTTGATTAACTTCTACCTAACCATAATAATGTAATCATTTCTTTAAGAAATGAACAAATATATTATTAACCGATTGGGGAAAAGCTCAATGAAAGGAAGGCAGTAAATAATGGTACAAAAAGCGGACTTAATGCTGAAAGCTATCTCTAACAGTCAACCTTCGGGAAGTGCATACATCCCCACGACAGCGGTTTAAAAAAAATTAACGCTGGTCTAACAAAAATAGTGACTAATCTATATATATAAAATTCAAAGTCCTGACTGACTGACTGATATATCAACGCACAGCCCAAACCGCTGGGTCTAGAGATTCCAAATTTGGCACATAGGTTCCTTATGATTTCTAGGGGTACACTAAGAAAGGATGTTTTAAAATTCTTCCCCTAAGGGGGTGAAACGGGGGTCCAAAGTTTGTATGGGGAAACTAGATTAGTTGGACTATTTTATCCGAAACTTTACACGAGTACTTCTATAGATAAATCAGTAAACACGAGTTTCAGGATTTTTCAATATTCAACCCCTAAAGGGGAAAAATATATAAATATTGTCAGACAAATTACACAGCGCCATCTAGCCCCAAAGTAAGCGAAGCTAGTGTTATGGGTACTAGACAACTGATAAATATACGTAAATACATTTTTTTTTGTAAATACATACTTATGATACATAGAAAACACCCAGACCAAGACAAACAGACATGTTTATGCACACAAATGTTTGTCCTGTGTGGGAATCGAACCCACGAGCGTCGGTGTCGAAGCGGCGTCATTGACCGCTACGCCACCGAGCTCGTCAAAATGGGGGGGAAAGTCGGAAAATCGTCATGGATATTGTTTTTATGGTTTATCGGGTCGCTGATTACGAAAAAAAACAACTATTTTATAATCAAACGTCGCCGACGTGACATTAAATCACCCCTAGGGGGGTGTGATGAGGTTGAAATGTCATAATATCAATATGGGTGTTGATTCTAATATCAATATGGGTGTGGAATCCAAAGTTTGTATGGGGAAACGAGATTAGTTATACTGTTTTATCCTAAACTTTACACGAGTACTTCTATAAATGAGTAAACACGTGTTTGCCCCGAATTTCACACGAGCGAAGCCGCGGGCATAAGCTAGTATATTATAATAATATGAGAAGCTCGATGGCGTCGTTGTGCGTGTCAGTCTAACTGATCACGCAAGTTAAGCAACGTTGACGGTAACCTGAACTTGGATGGGTTTATTTATCTCGACCTCCTCGGAGGGCACATTAAGCCGTCGGTCACGGTTATTGTCTATTGACCTTTAGCCAGCTTGAAATCACTGGCCTTCGCCAACCCGCAGTTCAGCAGCGTGGTATAGTATGCTCTAAACCCTTTCGATTGAGGGGAGTCCCGTATCCCAACAGTGGCATGATTATAGGTTGATGTCAAACATTATAATAAACTGTACTTACTTATATACATATTACATTCGTACATATTCTTTTATACATATACGAGTATCCATACAGATATAAACATAAATAAATAAGCCATATATGTAATTGAAGAAACAAAACATACATCACAGAAAGAACTGATGGAAAAGCTTTTTAGAGTGGAGTTATTATTAGAACGGCGACGACGTAAACTCGAAATAGATAAACCCATCCATAGATAAGCTACATTTTTGACGTTGCTTCACTTGATCGATTAGTACTAATACACGAAACGACGCCATAGAGTTACTCTGAAAAAGTTTCAATATCTTAAAAACATACTTTTTTAAACAGTATAAATTATGTGTGTAATTAAAATAAAAAAGTATATAGTATAGTACCTACTATAGAGATTGCGTCATAATAATTATTAGAATTTCACAATTTTCGACAAAAAAAAGAATGAAGCCATCGAAGATACCTTTTAGACCCTTTTTTCGTCAATATTATTAACTACTAATTCACTACTACTAAATTACTAAAATGTTATTAGTTTAGTTTAATTAATTTGGGTGTAAGTGGTTCATCAACATCTTTGAACCTAAGCCAACTTCAACTGCACGCGGTACACCCTGCTGACTGACAAACGAAGCTTTGGCGAAAAGAGTGTAATTGTAAGCTACCAGACTGGGGAATGTACCTCCTCCTCACAGAATACCGCAGCCAAATAACAATTCCCTTGAGGGTTGTTATGTTCCTGTGAGTGAGTGAGGTCACCAAAAAAGATCTCCTTTTTTGCTGCGTTGGCAGCGGGTATGGCGGCGCGCGAGCGATATTTTATATTGCAAGCGTTAATATGGCTACGGTAAACGCTTCACATCAGCTGGGCAGCATTCCGGAAACTGGTGACGATGATGATGATGGCGATATTAAGAAATTTATTTAGTGTTTAATAAGTAGATTTTGTATTTTTTTTTGAGACATTTGACTCATATTAGATATTCAACAATAAAATAGATATTACTAGTATTTGAATCAACTGCAATCAGGGATTCTGTTAAGAACACGGTTACAACTGTAATTCTGCTAATATATTATTATTATAATAATAATTGACCACCGATAGTTTGAACCTTGTTCCCGCTATCGGGGATTCTGTTTTTTTTATATTTTTTAATATATTATTGTTTTATATTACATATCTATTAAAAATGTATTTAATATGAAAATAATAAAATAAATGAGATAATAATAATAATTTTCCTAGACAAATTACACACGGCGGATAACTGATATTATACTTAAATACATTTATTTTTGTAAATACATACATATTGATATAGGTAATAGAGTGATATCAATAATAAACTAATATCGACTTGTCCTACGAACACGGTGGCGAAAATAGGACTGCATTGCATTAGTTTCTTAATGGTAAAATCTTGTTGCTTGCTTCTACGCTTTGCATGTGTTGGTAAAAGAGCAACAATTGATCTATTCATAGGGATATTAGTTATTCGAGTGTGGTAAAATCTAAAAGAGGGTTTGTATGCATAAAACCTATTGCATATGTATGAACGTGTATCCGATGAATTTGATGAATGTCACGTCCTAAAATTTGTTTTTATAACACGAGTATCTCTAGGTGCCTAAAAACTGGAAAAAATACAAAATGCATGTTTTGAAAAAAGTTTTGCAATAGTATAAAATTGTGGTTTCAAAATAAAAAAAAAACACAACATTATGATTTAAAGTAATTGGAATAATAAATTGATAAACAAAAACAAATAAGTGATCTAAAGGAACGAAAACAGCCATTCTTTATTTGAAAAATCAAACGAATGTCAATCTCTAGGCCTTTGACCACTTATTTGGCGCACGTTTCATTTAAATTTATTAATAATACATCTAATTACATATTACTCATTAGTAAAGTTTACCTCACAGGAGGTACTAGGTAGCATTCTACCTAGTACCTACTGTGAGGTAAACTTGCACTAATATCTAAGTAATATTTACTTCTTGCGCAGTTGTGCCAACAGCTGATATCTAGTGCGGAGGCAGAATGTAGTTGGCACGAATTTCACTTCCAGCTTTCCACAATATAGTTAGTATGCAGTAGGCACTCGCCCTATATCCATGTATTATTGCGCTGTTTCCGAATCTAACCGCCAACTTGCGAGTAGTATTAACAATGTAAAATATTTTTATATATACGAGTATAATACATTACTTCAAGTTACATTAAGGCTGTACATGTACAAATTATTATATTTAAAAAGATCCTAGCAATCGATCGTATTGATCTTCTGTTATTTTTGAGAGCAAAAATATGCCTTCTTAATTTGAAAACTACAAGCGGAAATTATTCTAAATGTGAACGCACACTTACCAGAACGCGTAAGACGAACCGAACGATACGAATTTCAGGATTCTTTATATAAAATCTTATCAAACACGCCCTTTCAGATTCAGCTGGCGTGCGAGGTTTCATAAGATTTCATATAAAGAATTCTATAATTAGTTTTGTACGGCGTGTTTGACTCGGATAAATGTGCGTTCACTTCTAAGGTGACCATTTATTAGAGTTACTATACTTCTTTTTTTTTTTACACGAAGGTTTTCTCAAATATGTATTTGATTAGATATTAGAAATAATTAACTATGTTATCGACCGATATTACTAAATCTACCGACATGTAAAATCAAACGAATGTCCTTCGTAGTAGCTCGATTATGATGTGTACCACTACTTGCGTACTTTGTAGTAGTAGTGACAGGGGCCTGTCACTTAATACAATACATATACTATACTACAATACTATAAACAATGAACTACAAACTGTTCCAGATTTGTCTCAGAGGGGAGGTGAGGTCGACACGAGAGAGCGGCAGGGAGTGGCCATATTATACGTGGTACTATTACTTATACTGTGGTAGTAGCTGAAGCTTGCTAGCTAGCTAGCTTTACACAGTAACTTTCACGTTGGCGTCGGTGTAAGAAATTTCAACGCCAATTATTCTCGCCATTATTCTCGTATAAGACTCGAGTTGTTAGTTTATTAACCGTCGTACTGAAATATTTAAATTCCTGGACAAATTATCATTGCCATCTTGTCCCAACTTGAACAAAGCTTGTACTATGGATACTAGTGCGGTGAGAGAATACTTACATATAATACATAGAAAATACCCAGGCTAAGACAAACAGACATGTTCATGCAACTGTATCTATTGTGCGAGAATCGAACCCGCTAGACATTCGGCCACCGGTCTCAACCTACAATCTTCGCGCTCGTCCTATATATATTACATTCCTCGACAAAGGACAAAACTTCACGGGAGAAATTCGAAAGAGAGACGGGAGAGAGGCGAAAGGGATTTTTATCCCATTCTCAAATCATGGAATACAAAAAAAAAACATCGGACGCGCAGCATGCGCCACCATAGGGAATTTGTTTTTTCGACATCCCCAATTTATATCGGAAAACCAAGGTCACTTTACATGACTACTTTTTGATGCTCTACACGAATCCGAAGTCAGAATTTCCAAATTTTGAGTTTCATGGTAACGGACAGACAGAACGACCGGACGATTTCATAAGCAATGAATTTCGCTGAAAATGTGGCATGTAAACTCCATGACTAAGGTGTTACGTCATTAAAAGATGTTGTCAACTCTACACTAAATCATCTCCAGATATCGTAGTCGGTTAGGTAATTTATCAATTAAAAGTAGATTTACTTATGCATTTTGTGAACATATTATTTTCATGTATAAAATGTACTATTTCAGGAATGTTATGGTATATGCGAATACAATTCACATACAATTAAAAGTCTCCTAGTCAAGAAAACGATGTTACGATTGTTCAGTTGTTATTAATAAGTTTACATTTTACGAGAATACATACTGTTTTCATAAATATTTATATAATAAGAAAGTTACAGTGAGGACATTTATTTCTTTGAAGGGAAGTTCCCTTAGTGGTTCCCTGAAACTCATCTTACAAACGTAGCAGACACTCGAAGTTCTTTTTTGTATAAGAAATATTGTTTCCATGTTAATTGTTTCAAAATTAATGAGGAGCGCGATGGCATCGTTGCGCGTGTCAGTCGATACAGTTGTCCATAAAGAGCTTTATCGAAAAGTAACTTTTTAAATTTATTTTGATGGCTTGTACGTAAAAGACTGACATTAAGACTCTGTGTTTATTTTTTTAATCTCAAAATTTTAGTATGAGAGTATTTAAACGTACTATCAACACTCTACAATCAGTATATATTACAACGAGTGACTGCACTGTTTATTTTATGCCAAAACGAAAAGGCAGGCTCTTACCGAACCGGCAACCGCTATCCATTCCGACTGGACTAGATTGTGGACGGTTTGGGGAATACCGATCTGCCACTAAATTATTACTATATAAATTACTGTTACAATAGTAGCTCTGGTCATTGTTTTAAATGTTAGTTCAATGGCAGACAAGCATATGACCCGCCCGATGTGAAACGGTTACCGTAGCCATATGATCGCTCGCAACTTGAAATATCATTCGCGCATTGCCACCCCCGCTGCCAGCACAGCGAATCCTTACTAATAATTCCTGTAATATGACTTATCATACACTCAGCAGTAAACAGATTTTGTGCTAATATAATTGCAGATTTTTGAGTTAAATCATTTAAATAATACCACGTTTACTTTTACATAAACAATAGCGTTTGTGCAGAGCGCGATGAGCGTGTGTGCGTGCGGCGCCATGTAAACTGTTCCAGATTTGTCTCAGAGGGAGGTGAGATCGATATGAGAGATGGACAGGGAGTGGCCATACTGTACGTTGTACTATTATTTATATATTAAGTGTGATTGCACCCTATATATAGTTTACATATTATGAGAAATCTAATTCTCAATCTAATATTGAGATAATATTGTTTTATATAATAAAAATAAAATAAAACAAAGAAAAAAATAAATTAAATACTACAACTAAAATTTGGTAAGGAAACATTAACGAGTATTTTATAAATTTACAGAAAAAGTATGTAAGTATGTAATTACATTTTTGGTACTGTTTAATATTCGTTTGAATTATGAGCGGGTATGAGAACCAACTGTACCGCCAAGTTGGCAATAAGCCACAAAGCGTACAGATCTCGTACATAAAAGACCTACAAACGGCCTTTTGGTCAATTTTTAAGTAGGCTGAACGACTGAAACTCTTCCAGTCAACCATTACAGACTTGAATGGAAACATAGTTTGGCAGAAACATAGGTACAATAATGAATACATGGTGACAAAATAAGGATAAATATAAGAAGAGTCAATTAAGACAAAAGTAAAAGTAACATTTAGACATAAGTTTGGACAGACTGTATAACATATATATCAGAATAAGAGAGAGAGTTATAGTTAATAGGACTAATTTAGTGTAACACCGCCCGCCTATCAGTTACACCGCCCAAATGCCTTCTCAGGTGCAACTTGAATGAATCCATACTTTGTGACATCATAACATCAATTGGGAGCGAATTCCAAAGACGTGCACAGTAAACGATTTAGTGTAGGAATAGGAGTTGGGAACAGGAATATTTAATAATGAAAGGTTGCTAGATCGAAGACGATCATCCATAGAACGAAACTGGAACCGTTCACGTAGATAATAAGGAGCTTATGGATTAAAAAGCACATGAAATAGAAAGGACAGGATATGAAGAATTCTTCGTTGCCTTATTGGTAATAAGTATGTCTAAGCGCGAACGGTATTCCGAAATATGGTCTGATTTACGCAAACCAAAAACAAACCTAATGCACAAATTCTGAATGCGTTCCAGTTTATTAAGTAACTGTTGGATCCAAATAAGCCACATCCTCATAATCAATCAGCGGAAGTAGGAGGCTACGTGCCAATATAGCCTTCGTATTTACAGGAAGAAAAGCCTGAAGTCGTTTCAAAGAATGGAGAGAGGCAAAAACCTTGCGGTTTACTTCGCTTATTCGCCCAAGACATGGTTTGGTCAATAATGATGCCCAGGTTTTTAACTGTTGGGGAGAAAGGGATGATGCTATTATTAAAAACAATATCCGGGCAAACAACATTACAATTTTGGACTTTTGATATAAGGTAAGGGCTACCAATAATAACTGATTGAGATTTTGAAGGATTGACCTTCAATCCAAAGTCATAAGACCATTTAGCAATGACGGAAAGATCTTTATTGAGAACTCTAATAACATCCTCAAGGTTTTCAAGCGAAGCAGCTGCATATATTTGGAGATTGTCAGCATAAAGGTGATGTAAAGAAGACAAGAAAGAGGGATGTTATACTATTAATAAAAATAGAGAAGAGAATTGGGGAAAGTACTCCTCCCTGAGGAACGCCCGAGTTGAGGTGACACCAGTCAGATCTGGTTTCATCAATCTTCACCAATTGGCGACGATTGTGGAGATATGAATTAAACCATGACAAGGCTGATAGTGACTGATTAACTGCACGCAGCATGCCAAGCAATATGTCAAAGTCTACCGTGTTAGATGCATTACTAAAATCTAAAAGAACCAAAACCGTTAGCTTTTTGTTTTCCATATGGAGTCTAATACCTTCGGCTTGAACGGGTAATATAGAAATAGGTCGGAAGTCTGAGAACTTCCGACCTATTTCTATATTACCCGTTCTTTCAAAGGTTCTGGAGTACTTTGTGCACGAACGCTTATCCAACCATCTTCGCAAGCATAAACTTCTAAGTGAACACCAGTCGGGGTTTCGCGCTGGGCACAGCACTATCTCTGCACTTGTTAAGGTTGCCGAAGGTATTAGACTCCATATGGAAAACAAAAAGCTAACGGTTTTGGTTCTTTTTTGGAAGAGGGGTTTGATTTCTTTGGAAGAGGAATCACATGGGCATCCTTCCACAATGAAGGAAAAACACCAGAAGAGAGAGAGAGAGCAGTTCAAAATGTCAGCAAGAAAGGGTGCGATCTGTTCTTTTATAGGATGTAGCATACTAATGCCAATGTCATCATTACCTTAGACTTGATGGAACCTAACAGTTTTGCAACCTCGGCTGCCGATATCGCACCCAACTCAAACTGCGCGAAATCAGGCGCTACTGAGTTTAAATGTGCTAATGTTGACAGCTTCATAATAGGGTTAAAAGCACTTGAAGAGTAGCAAAAATGTTTATTCAACGACATCGGATGATATTGATGGGTGATCCTTGCCAACACCATTAGACTTCAAGAACTTCCATAGTTCTTGAAGTCTCATGGTGTTGGCAAGGATCACCTTTGGAGGACAATCTTCTATTGAAGAATGCATATACGCACGTTTAGCTTCTCTACATGTTTTATTACAGCGATTGCGCAATTCGACGTAGTTGTTTCGATTTTCCAGGGAGGAATCATGGCGTAGTTTGATTTTCGCTCTATCCCGTCGAGCCATAAGTTTGTTGATTTCTATTGTGAGCTACGGCGCTGGTAAATGTTTAACACGATTTTATGCACAAGTATAAATTAGACGTCTTAGATCATCTTACATAAATATTTTTTGTTTGTAAAATCTTTATTGCATTAAATATTCGGCCGTGTGGTTTCCGGCAGACTAGAATAGAATCACTCCGTCTCTTCCCGTGGATGTCGTACAAAGCGACTAAGGGAAATACATGAGCAAACATCGATCAGGCCTCCCTAATCCGTCTGGCCAGCGTGGGGAGTGTAGGCCAATTCCTCCTTCCGTCTGGGACGGACGAGAGAGGGTCGTGCTCCTGCAGTGGAGACTAAAATGACCTGATGATGATGATGATTAAATATTACTTTATACAGATTGTAGTGATAAGACATTGGACTGGACACAGACAGTGTACAAGGGCGGACTTATCATAATAAATAAGGGATCTCTTCCCGTCAACCTTTGAGTCTGTGCGAGATGCTGGGATTGTTGGAGAGAGAGAGAGAGATCGAGTAAAAGTCTCTGATGTCAAATTACTAGGTGCACAGCGTGGATTTATTTGCCACAAGTCTTCATACAAAATTCTTCTTACTGACTAACTATCTTCTAATTTCAATTCAGGAGCGCTTCAGTAGTTACTATCTTCAATTTTCTATTTCTGGAGCGCTTGAGTATTTCTTTCTTGATTTCCCGTCGTCTTGCTGAGTCGAAGCTGGAACTATTGATTACTGTTGAAGCTGGAACTATTGATTACTGTTGAAGCTGGAACTATTGATTACTGTTGAAGCTGGAACTGTTGAATGCAGGACATGCTCCGACTATTAAACAAAATTCTAAGTAGGTCAACCTATGAGTCCACAAAGACGGCCGACCAATCAGGGCTCTTTAATTCGACTCTACCACTAAATCTTCTAAATCGTCTAAATCTTCTAATTTTTGCTATCTCTTTCTATCGGCATGTCCTGACATTCGCGAGTTCACAAATATTTATTAAAATCTATCTTTCTATTACAAAGGCTTATTTAACTTAACATATTATAACAAAAATCATTCAAAATACAATCATAATTAACAAAGTGTTTGCGCCTCTTTAGGGCGACCTAGTAGGATATTGAAAAGGTTGTTATTATTCTTTATTGATTTATACGTACAATCTAATGTTTATACATAAAAATATACATAGTCATCTATTATAACAAACAATAATTTCACTTAAGAATCTATTAACTAATCGTTGTCCTGCACATTTCTCCCGCCGTGCATCGTGGTCGCCGTCGTTCGACACGATGCAGAAAATGGCTGTGCAGGCTCGCTGGTGTCCACCGGGATGACGACGACTTTCTTTGCTGGCCGTCGGAGCACTCCTCCTCTAGTTGCCACGTCGACTGTTCTGACGATTCCGTCGGGGCCCGGGTACGTGGCGCAGATTCGTCCACGTATCCAGGTGTTGCGTGGATGATTGCCGTCGACGATGAGGACCAAGTCGCCGTTGTGCAGAGCGGGCCCTCGTCCATGGGGCTCCCGCCGGTTTCGGAGTTCAGGCAGGTACTCCCGGACCCATCGGGCCCAGAAGACGTCGGCAAGGCGCTGGGATGCGCGCCAGCTGGCTCGCAGGTTCAGGTCGCGCTCGCTGAACTCGCCCGGTGACTGTAGGCGACCTGGCCCGCCCAGGAGGAAGTGGTTCGGTGTGAGGGCTTCTGGGTCTTCTGCGCTGACGGAGACATGCGTGAGTGGCCGGCTGTTCACCGTGTGCTCGGCCTCGACGAGCAGGGTCTGCAGAACTTCTTCTGAAGGGTGACGTTCGTGCAGTGTGGCTGAGAGCGCTGTTTTTACAGAGCGCACCATACGTTCCCAAGCGCTGCCCATGAATGGAGCGCCCGGGGGTATGAAGCGCCAGTCTATGGTCTTTTTTGATGCTTCCTCTGCCATGGTCGAGTTGATGGCAAGACGTAGTTCTTTCTCGGCGCCGTGGAAGTTGGTTCCGTTATCAGACCACAGTTGTGATGGACGTCCTCGGCGCGAGATCATGCGTCTCAGCGCCATGATGGCTGAATCGGAGCTGAGGGAGGCGGCCATCTCCAGATGTACTGCGCGCGTGGTGAGACACGTGAACAGAGCCACGTATCGTTTCTGGTGGGTCCGTCCCACCGTGACTATGAGTGGACCGAAGAAGTCCCACCCGGTGTAGGTGAAGCTTCGCTGGTGATGTGCGAGGCGACATAGAGGAAGGTCACCAGTCGCAGGGTGCGGTGGAGACGCCGTACGCATACGGCACCTGATGCAGTTTCTGATGACTGCCTTCACAGTGGGTCTAAGGCGTATGACCCACCGTTCTAGACGGCACTCGTTGACCGTTGCTTCGACGCCCGCGTGATTCAGTTGCTGGTGAATATGTTCAATCCATAGCCTTGTTGCACGATGTTCCCCATGCACCACCAGTGGATTCTTCAGGGTTTCAGGTACCCCGGTTGCCGCATCTATTCGAGTTTTCAGCCGCAGTTCGTTGTCGGTGAATTCGACGGTCAGTTGATGCAGCTTACTATTTTTCTGTGGTGGCCTTCCGATCTTCATTTCGTTGATTTCTTCACCAAAGGAGTCTTCTTGTGATGCTCGGATTATTAAGTTTTCGGCGTAGCGTAACAAGTCAGCTGAGATCGGCCTATAGTGCCCTATTGAAGTTGCAGTGATTTTCCCTGCGTGTTTGACTGCTTGTTTCTTCCTATAAGTTCGGCGCCAATCTGAATCTTCCGTAGCATTTTTCTTTGTTCGTTTATAATTTACTATTTCGTCGCCTGAGTGCTAGATTGTCCAACCGACCATTGAGCAAATTTTTCACCAGGAACGTTTTTATGTTTATTTTGGTAATGCGTGCATAAGATGACTAATTATTTATTATTATATGTTTATAAGGATCTATGGAATTAAAAACTATTCTGTTAAAATTATAAGGTGAAGAAGTTTCGTGTATTTTTAAGTTTGAAAATGGAGGTTGAACAAAATAGCACAAACGAAATTACGAATGTGGACGTTGAACATAAATGCATTGCACTTTGGACAAATTGCAAATTTATCCGTTCAGTGCTTATTTGTTCAAACTACCACTTTCAAAGTACAGGGTGCTTAAAAAAATTGTCTCATATCAATAAAATTTAAAACTTTATTAAGAAAGTAAGTAGGTATAAAATTAAAAAAATTAAAAATCACCAAATGCATGTTTGTTTGTGTACGTGAGTGTAGTGTGCTTTTGTGTGGTAGTATTGAAGTGTGCTAGGGTGTTTTGAATGACTGGTGTGTACAATGTAAGCAAACGTTTGTGTGTGTATGTGTGTGAGAGAGAGAGAGATGGTTGGGACTTGTTGGGACACGTGTAGTGAAAAAAAAAATTAAAAAAATCTTGCTCTTTGTTCTGCCCTTTTCGTTTTTGTTTCCTGATTTATTATTTGCTCTTTTGAATCTAACGATATCCTGACTGTCGCAATCCGTCCAGCCATTTGGAAGATACGTGGTAATAAAGAAATTTACAAACATACATACATGCATACATACATACATTATAGTATAAGATCCCACCTTATGATGACCTTCACCGTGTTAATGGATGAAAAGTATTTTATATTCAATTAAATATGTCAATAAATATATTGAAAATGGGTTGTCTAAAAAATTTCAGTCCTGAATATTACAATAAAAACAATAACAATAAAAAAATGTTTTTTTTTTATACATTTCACTGGTTTGGTAAATAGACTTATCTGTATAGACGTGGATCTTAGACTAATACAAGATACGCGCGAAAAACATAACCCTTCCTTGGCAGTCGGGTAAAAATACTATTGTGTGTCTTGAAACATTTACAAATAGTACTTAATTTTTTCAAGAAAAACTATTTGATTGCGTATCTATTCAGAGAACAGCGAATAATTTTTATTCTGTGTCAAAATATAAACATCCTGTATAAGATCATTAAAAATGGTATTAAATTACTTACCGTTCAATGTCGGCAGGTTCCCGAGTATTTGTTCCCTTGTAATATGTTCGGGACATATTAATAGAATATTATTAACTGTGGTTTGACTTGTTATTTAATCTTTTTATAGTTTAAAATGTGTTTTTATTTAGCAAACGAACTGCTTTCCAACAGAACCCAAGCCAGACTGAATCGCAAAACAAAATGGCGTGCGCCTACGTCACGCATATGACCAACTGTGATTGGCTACCTAGGTGGAGGTTGAGCAAATAAGCACGGAACAAGAATTAAAACGTGGGACTTTGAATAAGTCGTGGAAGTTGGATAATAAAGCACGGAATTTATATTTTTTCCCAGTGTACAATAAAATTTTAAACAGAAATATCTACCATTATTTGGAAAAATAAGCCTTAAAAGTCAGTGCAATAGAGTCCACGTTTCAGCGTTTATAATTCTGCATTCAAAACTAATTTTTGGTCAAAATGGTCGGTTGGACAATCTAGCACGCAGACGACGATTTGTTTCGACGGTCGACATAATTCGATAAATTGAAGTACTCGTGCTGTTGCGTGTAGATAGCGTTCCCATTTTGAAAATCGCTCGACTGTAGGTAGACTATACACTAGGCTCGGCGACACTTCTTTGGTTATTACGGCGTAAGTTCTTTCTTCTCCCGTGTCCTTCTGCGTACTTTTTTCTGCTTCCTGTGGCCATAATTCGGGTTCCTCGTATAAAAATTCGGGGCCACGGAACCAACGGTGAAGGCTGGTGAAATCTGTAGGGACGTCTCTGGTAGCGTCGTCGGCGACGTTGATTTTCGTGGGTAGCCACCTCCATTCGTTCGCCGTGCCGTGTTCTTCGATTGCTGCGATGCGGTGAGCGACGAAAGGTTTGTAAGACCTCGAACCCGTGCGAATCCAAGTCAGCGATGTCCTACTGTCAGTCCAGTAATATGTGGCTTCGGGCTTCCGCTCGTGTTCCTTCCTTACAGCTGTTGCCATGCGTGCACCTAACACTGCTGCCTGTAGCTCGAGTCGCGGAATCGAAGTAAGCTTAAGTGGTGCGACTTTAGCTTTGGCCGTGATGAGCGTCACGTTAATGTTGTCGTCTTCAGAAACAGTGCGCCAATATAGCGCGGTGGCGTACGAGGCTTCGCTGGCATCTACGAAGACATGCAGTTGGAGTGATTTCGCAATACTGTAATCTGGGTAGCATCTAGGCACGGTGACGTTGCTGAGATTCTTGAGGTGTTGCATCCATCGGCTCCATTCTTCTGCCAGATCTTGATCCAAGCATTCATCCCAGTCGGTGCCTCGCCTCCAGACTTCTTGAAGTATCTGCTTAGCTCGAATAGTGATTGGTGACACCAGGCCGAGCGGATCGAAGAGTGACATCACTATCTTCAATGCTTCTCTCTTTGTCGGCGTGTTGCTGTTCAGTACCGTCGCTGGGACGCGCACCAGGTCCAAGTTGAAGCCCAGCTGGTCTTCATTCGGTCGCCATATGAGACCGAGCACTCGTTCGAGCTGGCATTCATCTTTTAAGTTCACCGTGGAGTCTTCTGATGCTGCTTCTCCCAGCTGTTGCAGTAGTTGGGTGGAATTCGAAGACCATTTTTTGAGTTCGAAGTGTGCGTGTTGATGGATTCTTCGAACTTCTCGGGCGATGTGAACGGCGTCTTCGATATTTCTGAAACTATCTAGGTAGTCATCGACGTAATGGTTCTTCTTGATGGCTTCTACGGCGCGTGGGCTTTCTTCTATGAACTTCTCAGCGTTGATGTTCTTTACATATATTGCTGTCGCAGGCGAGCTTGACGCGCCGAAAATCACTGACTTCATTCTATATTCTTCCGGCGGCTCGCTGTCACGACGGTTCCCACGCCATAAATAACGTAATGCATCTCTATCTTGTTCGCGCAGTTCTATTTGCATAAACATTTCCGCTATATCTGCAGTTACGGCGATCGGATATTGACGGAAACGCATCAGTACGCTCGGCAGCGGCTGCAGTAAGTCAGGACCGATGAGTAGTTGATCGTTGAGTGAAGTCCCACTAGTCTTGGCTGCGGCATCATGCACTATTCTCATTTTCTCGGGTTTCTTCGGGTTGAAGACAGGAAAGTGCGGAAGGTACCAACATCTATTGACGTTTGTGTTTGTAGGCGGCGCGAGTTCGGCGTAGTCCTTTGCTACGAGTGCCTCCATTTGTTCGCAGTACCTCTTCCTGAGCCCTGTGTCACGATCTAATCTTTTCTCAACTGTGTGAAGCCTCCTTAGAGTATTTTCGTAATTATCCGGCATCTTAATATCTTCACTCCTCCATAATAAGGCGGTCTGGTACTTTCCCTCCGAAGTCCTCTTAGTATGTTCTTGTAAAATACGAAGTGCCTTTTCACCTGGGTCGCTGTTTGGTCTTCTTGGATCGATGTAGAGGTTGTCAGCTGTTATGAAGTTCTTCACTATTCGGTCTATGTCTTCATCAGCTGAGTGGTTGATGAAGTTGACTCGATGACCCAAGGTTCGAGTGTGGCTGCCGTGTAACACCCATCCCAGTTGTGTACGCGATGCAACTGGCTGATTTCTTCTACCTGTTCGGGATTCTGTAGACAGCAGGAGGTGCCAGTTATCTTGGCCTATGAGGATCTTCGGCTTCATGATGCCATGCTGTAGCTGATGAGAGATGTCCCGTAGATGTTCGCACTCAGTGATTGCTTCTATAGGTATCTTCTGAGCTGCCAAGTCCAAGTTCTTTATGGTGCGCGCCTCTATCTGTAGCTTGTTGGCTCCACGTCCTCTTGCGTTGAATGTTACTCGATGAGACTTCTTGTAGGTGGCGGTGTCTCCATCGAAGGTCGAGATGTGCAGCGCTTCCTCCGGGCCGTTGGCTCCTATTTGTTGAGCTAGTTCTTCATCTATCAGGGTGATGGTGGAACCATCATCCAGTAGCGCGAAGGTGCTTGTTTCTCCCGCCGGTCCGGAGATGTGCACTGGTGCAATCTTCAAATATGAGGCTGGTTGCGGCGCCCATGCTGAGTTGATTTTCTCTTCGACCTCTGTCTTTAGGTCTTCCTTTTGTGAATGAAGCATTCGGTGGTGGTAGTGCTTGCAGTCGTTTACTTCACATCTCTTGGGACGGCAGCTATGTGTACTTTTCCTATATCGCAAACATCGGAAGCAAAGTCGGTGTTTCTTCGCCATATCCCAACGGTCATGCACTGTTGCGTTCTTAAATTTGTAGCAGTCAGCTGTGGCGTGTCCTTGGCGATCACACAGGTTACATTTCGGCTGCCACTGTTGATACTGCATGTTGTTCACTCGATGACGACGGCGAGTTTCATAACTGTCTGTTGATCCTCCTATGTTCTCTGGTGGTGCATACGGGCTGCATATTTCCGCTTCTCTTCTTATGAAACGGCTAAACTTCAACAGGTCGGGCTCTTCTCTCGGTTGGGTGGCTGCATATTCATACCACTGCCTCTTCATTGTTGGAGTTAATTTCTCAACTATATTCTTCGAGACTTCGGGGTTGTACAGATAATACACACAGTTGAGGGCTTGCATTGTTGCAACGATGTTTTCAACTTTCGTTGCGAAAGTGCAGATATCGCGCGGTGAGTCGGTGAGGCGTGGCAATGCTCGTAGTCGATCCATTTCTGCCATTGCTATCGAGTCTGGCCTCCCGAATCTTGTTTCTAATGTCTTCATAATGCAGTTTGCGTCTGCGTTCGCTATAAATAAACCTTGTACAGCTTCCTTTGCAGCTCCCTTTAGACTTCTTCGTAGTCTCGATAAATTGTCCGTCGTCGAATATTGATAGGCCGACTCGTAGTACGTTGCTTTGAACGTCAAGTAATCTTGATACGCTCCATTGAAGTTCGGTAGTTCTTGCGTTCTCGATCCTGTATGTCGGGCTGATAGGACGGCTTGAGAGATAGCTGCTGTCAGTTCTTGCAACTCGGTTCGCCGTTCTTGTTCCTGAGTAGGCGCGGTTGCATGCGGCGTGAAGCTGTTCGGCTGGCAAGAAGCTGTTGCGCTTGCTTGCGGCTGTGACGTCGCTGCGACGTTCACTGGTGACGCAGCGTTGAGGTTCGGATGCCAGGGTGCTGCGATGGCTGCTGGCTGTGACGGCTGCGTCATGGCGATGTTCGTTGGTGGCAAGGCGGACGACGGAGCGTAGAAGTTCAAGTGCCAGGGTGCTGCAAAGGCCGCTGGCTGGAGCTGCTGCGTCGTCGCAATGTTCGGTGCCACGTTGACAGGCGGTGCGCTGGAGATCGGTGGCCACGGAGCGGCTGTGTCCGTTGGCCTATAAAGTTGCATCGCTGTCTGGTTCGGTGCAGGCGTAGATCTTCCTGCTGGCGGCGGAGGAGGCGGCATCAATACTGCGGCGTGTTCGGTCACGGAGGGACGCGGAGCCGACGGAAGTGCGGCGGTGACTCCCGCCGGTGTTGGCGCTGGGGTGCTCCAGGATGCGGCAGTGATCACTGGAGCCGGTTCAGTAGTCGCCTCTGGTTCAGGTTCACGTTGTCCCTCGGTGATGGCAAGGTGGCTGGACTGTAGCCACGTGCGGACGCGTTTCTCTCCTCCTTCACTATCGACTGCAGATGCTGCGTCTTCTTCATCACTTGATTGTGCTTCTATTTCTGCTATACGAGCTTGGGCGAGTTCCAACTTCGCTCTGGCGAGTTCATGAAGGGCTTCAGCAAGACGACGGGCTTTCGCAGACTTGTGGCTTGAGCTCTTGACACGCGACGGTACGGCTGAAGGCGCACAGAAGGGTTGACTGGTGGCAGCAGGCGGCGCGGTGGACTGCTCTGAACGCGGCGCGAAAGGTTCGGTGGCAGCCTGCGAAACGGCAGGTTGCTCAAGACGCGGCGCGTGTGAATCCAGGGCGGCCTGTTGCGTGACTGGCCGCACGGCGCTGGACTCGTTGGCTATGGCAGCCCGCGGCGATGCTGTCTGCTCGGTCGTGGCGGATGTGGCGCCGGTGACTGTTGACTCCGTCGCAGTGGTGGCTTCAGACGACGTAGTCTTCTCTGCAGATGACCCTGTAGCCGTTGTTCCTGATGGTGTGGAACCTCGTTGTCTTCCACCATGCTGTGACCTGGTAACAGGCATCTCGGAAAATTACTCGATGCTCTCTCCCCAAAAGATCCGGCTCGAAGGACCAGCTCGATGTGCGAGATGCTGGGATTGTTGGAGAGAGAGAGATCGAGTAAAAGTCTCTGATGTCAAATTACTAGGTGCACAGCGTGGATTTATTTGCCACAAGTCTTCATACAAAATTCTTCTTACTGACTAACTATCTTCTAATTTCAATTCAGGAGCGCTTCAGTAGTTACTATCTTCAATTTTCTATTTCTGGAGCGCTTGAGTATTTCTTTCTTGATTTCCCGTCGTCTTGCTGAGTCGAAGCTGGAACTATTGATTACTGTTGAAGCTGGAACTATTGATTACTGTTGAAGCTGGAACTATTGATTACTGTTGAAGCTGGAACTGTTGAATGCAGGACATGCTCCGACTATTAAACAAAATTCTAAGTAGGTCAACCTATGAGTCCACAAAGACGGCCGACCAATCAGGGCTCTTTAATTCGACTCTACCACTAAATCTTCTAAATCGTCTAAATCTTCTAATTTTTGCTATCTCTTTCTATCGGCATGTCCTGACATTCGCGAGTTCACAAATATTTATTAAAATCTATCTTTCTATTACAAAGGCTTATTTAACTTAACATATTATAACAAAAATCATTCAAAATACAATCATAATTAACAAAGTGTTTGCGCCTCTTTAGGGCGACCTAGTAGGATATTGAAAAGGTTGTTATTATTCTTTATTGATTTATACGTACAATCTAATGTTTATACATAAAAATATACATAGTCATCTATTATAACAAACAATAATTTCACTTAAGAATCTATTAACTAATCGTTGTCCTGCACAGAGTCCCTGAAAGGAAACCGTGAATTGGCGGCGAAGAAAACATATACTAATTATAATATAGGTACGTAACAAAAAAAGACAAAACATAAGTAGGTACTCGTACATCTAAAACGTAAGATTATATAGTATAAGATATTATTATCGTTTGTATGTACGAGAAGGTGTGTATTATGATATAGGTTATACATCTTATATAGATTACTAGCGGCCCGGTACGTGCTTCGCTACGTATAAAGTGAAATACTAAAAAAATTTAATTGGAACATCAATTTCATTTATTCAAACAAAAAAATATTTTATTAATTGCTAGCTATTTTAAAATTTAATCCAAAACATTTGAATAAACAATATTTTTTGTTTTTACATTTTGAGCATGAATAAACAAACGGGGTACCGACTCTGGCACAGGCAACATAAAGTCGAAGCATGTCCAAAATGAAATGACTGCATGAATGACAAAACGACATGATTGTACTGTCAACACTGAAAAAAGTTTCAATTTGACAGCACAATCCCCATCTGAAAAAAGTTTCCATTTGACAGCAAAATCCCCATTAGCAAAATGATCCGCCATTTATTGAATTCATTTGTTACAAAAAATGTGATAAATGAAGAACCGCTCTACCGATTTTGTGCAAACTTCACATAAACCATCTACTATATAGTCCGAACAAAGCCTAAACATTTGGTTTGGATAGGTGAGCCCGTTCTTGAGTTATAAAATTACAACGAAAATTGGCATTGATTTTTATATATATAGATAGATAAATAGTTCAAACACTAGGCTATTTATTTCCTATTTAGGCCAAGTTGTGCAACTTCAATATAAATCCAATATGAAATAAATACAATAGAACAGTAAAACATTTTTGGAACCTATGCTCAAATATCAATAAACATATATTAAAAAATATTTATAATATTCTGGCAAGCTAGCCTAAATCAACTATTTAAATAATAATTAAAGAATGGTGTTTCCGGGTGATATGGTAAGAACATAAATTTATATTATATATACCTAAGGGACGTAAGTAATACAAATACAAAAAACAAAATAAAAAAATATTTATTGGCAATAAATAGGTTAACATTTCAACAGTTGTTATTGTTTAATAAATCACAAGCCTATTTAGCCATTATAAATAGCATGCAAATGGAACAAATTTTAACTTAAAGAAATATTTGCTTCAAACATTTAAAATTGATTAATTACCATTAAATTTGTCAGTAATCAAATCATACAATGAAATTGTACTCGCAATATTACTTCGTATGTGTAAAAAAAAACAGTAAGTAAGCCATTTAAAGTCTGAAAATATTATTGAAATGTGCCCAATTACATCGTGTTCACAGTTGTCTAGATAGTATAGATTTTTGATAAGAACTGTTATCTAAGGAATATAGCCAAAAACACAAAAGGTCAATAGGACTGAAGCGCGTAGTTCAAGTAGTCCGCGAGTAGCTACAGATTTACATGACCAACTCCCTCTCGAACAAAAACTTATGAACTGCTTCAAATTGTATCATAAAACCTAAAAATTGTCAGTTGCGACTTCTTGAGGAGGTTGAGTATCAGCAACCTTATTGGAATACTCCTTTCAGTACACCAATTGACAATCATTCTACAGCAATTTAGCAGCAGACGTATTAATTAACATAGTAACACACACTAAGTATTTAGCATATAAACTGCCATCTAGGAAATTTTCAACTGAGAGGAAATTACAAAACTTTTTTCTTTCACACATTCGAGCGACCAGCTGACAAATATTCCACCACATTATAGCAGCTGACGTATTTTTTATTCAATGCTGGCATATAAACTATCTTCAAAGAAATTTTAATCTGAGAGGAAATCACTGAACCTTTTTTTTTTCTTTTTTTTTACATGTTCGTGCGATCAGCTGACTTATATTCCACTACCTTACAGCAGCTGATTATTTTCCCCTTCAAGAAATTCGGTTAACTATATAATTAGATAAATTTTCAACCGGGTGGAAGTAACTGATTTTTTTTCTACGTGTTTAGGGGGATGTTGCTACTCAACTCGCCCACGGAGCCTCAGCTGACATTTTTTTAGGTTTTCGCTCAGAAAGGATTAGTCATGTAAATCTGTTACTGGCTTGTGGTCTAAATGAATTATGACGTCACGCTTTCATAATTTGCATATCTTAAATTACAATTTTGTACGAGAGACAAGCGACGTTAAATATTGCGTTTATGTAGCTAGTGCCGTAACATAAGTTGTTGTATTTAATAACAATTAACTAATTTCCCATTAATTTATTAATTAAAGACAAAATAAAACATAAAATAATTACATTTAATTTGATTCTTATGTTATTACTAAATTAAAATTACTTAACTCAAAATGTGTGTCTTATATTTAAAAAATAATAAATTCGACACCTCTTCTGGTAGAACAGACTTCTTTTTCGCGGCAACTTCCTTAAACTAGAAATTTACGGATCAGAGTTTAGAAGAAGTCTTTGTAAAAAATCGGTATTTGTGACAACTCGAGATATTTTTCTTTTGAATGAAAATTGCTTCACTAATTTATTGCAAGAATCAGCGGCTTCTTCCGAGAGCTCACCGATTGACAATAATGAGTGATCAATTACTTCCGATCCATGAATGAAAACTATAAGTACAGAAGCAAGCATCTGGCATTTCAACATCTGGCACTAACTGCGTCAGGGGTTGAAAAACTCGACGACGCGGCGACGTCTGTCAGCATCACTTGTACTGTCCTTAATAGACAACCAAGTATCTAATACCAGCATTCTTTTAAAAGAACAATTCAAAGTTGTACCAGAACCAAAAAAAAAATGTTTAATACAAATTCAAGAATAATAGATATCTCGTAGAAAATGCTACGCAGCTTAGTGTACGGCGTAGACCTTCAGAGGGGCTTACAATCGCAACTCATCGCACCTAACTTTTTTTAAATTACATATAACTAACAATTTGATATAAAAATCATGCTTGGAATATGACGCCAACATAGTTAAAAGTTTCAATATAGTAAAATTATAAAAAAGAAAAAGGTAATGCAATTGCTTCGGCGTAGCACCGTATTTTGAAATATATGCTCAATTAAAAATAATTAAAAATATATAAAATACGTAATACATACCTTCAACTACAATATTCATTGCAAAACAATAACCACAATCACTTGAAACTCGGCAAAACACGCATCACGAAATAGAGCGATCAGCACTTATAATTACGCTAATTAAGGCGACTAATGCGATGCGTTCACTTTCGATGCACAAAAATAAATGTTGCAAATAACTGATTACAATTTCTTTTCTACCCTCAAGTAGTATGACTAATGATGAGTAATTAGGGTAAGGTATCCTGGCTTAATTCAAGCATCGTGATTAGAGTCCTATGACCTACTACGGTACCACCGTGCAGTGGTATGAATAAGGGTTGACAACGACGAAGACGATAGAATATGCTTAGGCCTTAGATTATCAATTGGTCTCCGCTCCGCTTCGGCTAGATGCCGCGGCGCACTTGTAAAATGCGGCAACAAATACTACGCCGAACTCGGCGTACCCGAGCCTGTTGCAATACAATTCATCACGCACACTAGCATCTCTGCACATCAGTTTCAATACAATTCTTCGCGTACACTAGCATCGTTTTACGCACACTACAATATTGAGTTGCCGCATTCACGGAGCTGTTGTTTTTAGATAGTGCGGCATCTAGTCGAAGCGGAGCGGCGACCAATTGTTAATCTATGGCTTAGGCGTTTATTTGTTATGAGACAAGATATAAACAACTTTTCTTTTGTAAATAAATTGATATTATAAATATTAAGGAGTAGAGGACTGTATGATGAAGGAATGGAAACACGAAGATATATGTACAGTAAAAGAACGAGTTTAATAAGATAATATTACTTAGTTTAATAAGATAATTAGAACAAATGGAGCAGACACAATGATGACATAGAAACCGTAACTAAGTAAAACAATTAAAAAAATATGTCAATACAAAATAATATTATTTATAAAAAAGATTCTATCCAGCCTGTCGCCAACAATAAATATATAATGGCGGAAATCAAAGCCACCCACAATCTTACGATAGCAGACCGGCGTTCTGCCATTAGGCCATGGAGGGCGTCAGTCATATTATATCTTTTCTTTGGTCAAAATCGGTTGCCCTTAAGAATCAATGGCCACTTATTTCAAATATATAGGGGTATGGTCCGTTCGACGATATATGTCATTGTCAATTGAAGTCACGCGTCGTATAAATTGTTGGTCTTATTTTTTGCAATGGATTCAGCAGAAGAGACTCCAATTTCTACATTGAATCACATAAATGGAATTTATTTAAGGAATATTAAATGGTACAAGGAAGAGTGCAAGGTGCAACGATTCCGCAGCCGATCCCTTACTAGATGGACAGATCTGAAAGCCAATTCTCCTAAATATTTAACAACGCAGAATGACAGTTAACTGTGAGTGGAATCCCAAAGAAGCCACATGTGAGGGGTGGAATCGACGTAGTCTTTTGTGTTTTTAGCCATATTATGTCGAATCCATGGGCAAAAATCAAACCACGAGCTTTTATTTTACCAATAAACCATTTATTTCTTATTCCACTGTAAAAAAAGAAACATTATTTGTAACTAAACTATATCTTGTAAGAAATATCCTGATATTTTGTTCAATTGTATTGTATTGGTATTTTACCTTTATTTATTGTATTATTATTGTGCCTTTGTGTTTCCAATATTCCGATAAAAGTAAATATACTTGTAAACATAATACGATTAAATATACAAAAGCCACGGAAACCGTAAATAGGCGGAAAATAAAATCCGAATCTGAGTTCTGACAAAAGCGTATTTCTAGAATTCAGAATTTATTTGTAGTAATATTAATAAGAACATAATTTCAGTGGCTTATCGCCACTGATGATCTTAATCGCCATCTTTAGAGAAAAAGCCAACCTGCACGTGGTGCACATTGCCGATTAGTGAAATAACCTTTAGCAAAAGGGAGGTAGCACATGTCGAACTCTACCGGAGAAGTACGTTAAACTTATAAAAAATTAAGGAAAAGAACTAGCCAGGAAAGATAATAACAATAAGATCCGAACAAAAACCATAAAAGTAAAAAATATAACAAAAAGCAATACATACATCAGAAATGTCAAATACATTACAGGTGAACTACGGCCAAACCAAGTACCTATATACATAATTAACTTTTAATTAATACACGGGTAACGGAAACAAAACATGCCAAAGGAACTGCTTAAGTTAGTACACAATATCGGTAATCTATCATTAAATATTACTAAACTAACAAGCTAATATTTCAAAAGTTTGGTACTCTTTATGATATCATCTTGTACCTAATTTGTGCCATAGAAATCTCATAGGTACTGTCAAGGTTTATTTATTCTTCAACTTTATACTTCAAAGTAGTGAAAATATTTATTCTAAAAATATCAGCTCAAAATTCTTACTCATTAAAATCATACCGAAACATTGACTGTTAAGTTGTGAATTTCTGAGTCATAGCTTTTCTCACGGAAAACACGAACTGAATGCCTTTTCAAAATATAAACTGAATGTTATTTCATTTTATATTTTCCACGAGAAATTCCATAAGCAGCTTAAAGTGGTGCCAGACAGAATTTCTAAGAGGAAAATATGGGATAGAATTGCGCAAACTGGTAAATTGGTCAGAAAGCGAACCTAGTTTAAAGCTGACAGCTCAGTTAAGTCATTGAATGCAATGTTTGAAACCGTGTAAGTACTGAAAAGCTATTTTATGATAGTTGAATTTTGTCATGGTACTTTTACGAAGTTAGGCTTTTATTTTATTTAGCACCAATTAGTTTATGCAATTTGTGTAGGGATGTCTCTTTTGATGAAAGATGCTACCGATAGATTTATCAATTGGTAATTGAAGAGCTAAAGTTAGGTCTATGATTCAATTCAATGATTATATGATCGAACACATCAACGTGGTCATAATTGCTGAATCGCTGGAATATCTCGGTCGTATGTTGATCGATCTCAATGCGCTCGATCCGTAGAGCTGTGGATGAATTTCGACAAAACGAAAGTCTTGTACATCGATTTTGTCATCCCTAGTCAGTCTGTCGTAGAGAATGCACCTATTGAAGTGGTTAAAGACTATGTCTATCTCGAACATTTCATACAGCTTGGCCGGGGTAATTTCAACAAAGAGATCGATAGACGCATTCAATTGGGTTGGGCAGCTTTTGTAAAGCTTCGGCACATCTTCACCGCACAGATACTCCAATGTTTGAAGACTAAAGTCTTCAACCACCTTATGCGACTCTCTGCACAGTAGGACCTGCAATGACCTACTGTGCAGAGACTTGAACACTGACCATCGGACTGGTCCACAGGCTTGAGGTCGTAAAGCGAGGGATGGAGAGGGTTATGCTAGGGGTTTCTTTGAGGGTTTGAATTCGGAACGAAGAAATTCGACGCAGAATCAAAGTTGTCGACTTAGCCTTCAGAGTTTGCAAGCAGATGCTCACTTCTGCTTGCAAACTCTGAAGGCTAAGTCACATCTGCTGAATAAATAAGTAAGAAAATGGCAGTTGGGGAGAAAGATATTAGAGAGGAAGCTGCGCGTAGGGCGACGTAGCGTCGGAACTTTCCTTCTAGATGGGCCGATGACCTTAACCAAGCCTCTGGCAGCGCCTGGATGCGGAACGCGCAGGAGCGTATGTCGTGGAAAGTATTGGGCAAGGCTTATATCCAGCAGTGGGCTGATGATGATGATGATATGATCGAAGATTCAATAGCACTTTTTTTGTTAAAACCAGGCCACATAGTATGTATTTTACATCATATAACCCCTCTACATATAACATATAACCCCAATTAGGCTCAGGTTGGTTGATAAGATTTGGATTCGAGTAGAGAATGCTTAATATTTTCATTCCTACTATCTACTTATATAATTATACGTATTCATTGTAAACTAAAGCAAAACCATTGTTTTGCTTATATATATTATACTAGCTGTCCCGGCGAACTTCGTACCGCCTAACAATCAATGAATGTCGTGGTACATATTAGCTGAACTAAATTTATGATTTTATGGAATTAAAGCATAAATAACCAATAAATATTTAAATCCACAAAACTGTTTTCAAAACAAATCACAGCCAACTTTCAAGACGTAAAAATGAGACCAATAACATTTGTTTTTAATCTATGACATTTGTTCTATAATGAGCTTAATATACATTTCTGAACGCACGCATACATTTGGCGTAAAATAATAGAGAAGCTCGATGGCGTCATTGCGCGTGCCAGTCTAATTGAACACGCAAGTTAAGCAACGTCGACCGCAGCCTGTACACGGATGGGTTTATATTACCTCGAGCTCCTCCGTGATTCGAAAGACACGTTAAGCCGTCGGTCCCGGTTGTTATCATTAGCTCATCTTGAGCTCCTCCGTGCTTCGGAAAGCACGTTAAGCCGTCGGTCCCGTTTGTTATCATTAGCTCATCTTGAGCTCCTCCGTGCTTCGGAAGGCACGTTAAGCCATCGGTCCCGGTTGTTATCATTAGCTCATCTTGAGCTCCTCCGTGCTTCGGAAGGCACGTTAAGCCGTCGGTCCCGGTTGTTATCATTAGCTCGTCTTGAGCTCCTCAGTGCTTCGGAAGGCACGTTAAGCCGTCGGTCCCGGTTGTTATCATTAGCTCATCTTGAGCTCCTCCGTGCTTCGGAAGGCACGTTAAGCCGTCGGTCCCGGTTGTTATCATTAGCGCATCTTGAGCTCCTCCGTGCTTCGGAAGGCACGTTAAGCTGTCGGTCCCGGTTGTTATCATTTAATGACAGTCGTTAAGTTAAGTCAGTGGCCTTTAGGCGGTTCGAAAACACTGGCCTCCGCCAACCCGCAGTTGAGCAGCGTGTTGGAGTACGCTCTAAACCCCTTCGGTTGAGGGAAGACCCGTATCCATAAAAACTGAAGATTTCATAAAAATAAAGATTTCCTTATTGTTAAATTAAAAAAAAAAAAACGTTTTGTTTTATTTTTTTTAGTTTTGAAATAGGTTTTATCATTTTGGTGATTTGTAATTGTCATTTCTTTTGATGTTTACTCTGATTTGATTCTAGCGCTCGAACCCCATGGGAAAAGCGTTTTCACCCCTATCGATTTGACATTTTTAAATTTTCATAACAAATCACAGACAACTTTCGCGACATAAAAGTGACACCAATCGATTTGACGTTTTGATATTTGACAACCAATAAATATCGTAATCCCTTTTTCAACTGACACTTTCATTTGTATGGGAAAATGTTTTTTCTTTTATTTTATTTTTTCGAGAATTTTCCAATGTTTTTAAGAGTTATTCTGCTATTCGGGACGGAAACAAATCCAACAAATCAAAAACCATGGCAATCGGTCCAGCCGTTCTCGAGTTATAAGTGTTGTAACAAACACGACTTTCTTTTATATATATAGATATATATATATTTCTCGGGGAACACAATGGTGTTCCTCAATCATCAAATCATCAAAATAGTACCTTGCAAATATAGTTGTAAAAAAAATAAGAAGAGTTTAATGAAAGTAAATATTTTACTTATCTCAATTTCTGTACACGAACATTATGGAAAAGTAGGACATGGGAGCCTTCAAGAACAAAGTCGACATTAGATAGTTAATTGATTTTGCGAAAGTCAAATTTACAGACAATTTGATTTATACTACTTTGCGTGCTTCCGCCGCCAATTAGTTCACGCAAACTACTGCCGCTAGGCACCCACTAGGTTAGTAGATGCATGCGACTGCTGTGACTGCTCTGGTCGTCTCTGCTCCAGCTGCTGCGGTCGGCTCAACGACTCTCCAACTACTGAAACAGAAGAAACATTCGACTGCCGCCGACTCGACTGCCGTGGTCGCCTCTGCGACACGTGTTTTGCGTCCACGCGAGGCATTATCAGGCGATCTGTCGATGTTGATGGTTAGAACACCAAGGTTGTTGTTCTAACCATTAACCAAATGGAAAATTTTCATATATCATCATTTGTAGGACAAATGATGAAAATTATGAAAAACGGAAAATTTTCATATATCATCATCCCTCAACAAATTACAGTACACAACACAGTAGGACAAATGACATTTGTAGGATGATGATAATATGAAAATTTTCCGTTTTGGTCACCCCACACTCGGTGTCGCTTAAGCTGTCTATTGAAGTGTCATCTCCAAAAGGGACTGAAAGGATTCTCAAAGGTGTTAAAATTTACCCTGTCTTTGTCATCCCACACACTCGGTGTTGCGTATGTTATGTATGTATTGAAGTATCGTCTATAAACAGTACTGAAAAAGTATACACAACCCAATGTTAGAAAAACAATAAAATCGTATAAGCATAAAACAGAAACAAAAACGAGATTTAAAATTTTAGATTAAACACACGGCGACTAATGACCAAAGACGCACTGATTAATGAAATATTATATACGGATGATATCTGATATTTTAGGAAAATGCGCAATGCGCCTGGTTTTTGCTCATAAAAACATCTAGTTATCACCTATTTTAAAAAAGTCCAACAGTCCTGCAAGATGAGAATGTTAAATCACCAGTATTGCCGCCTATAATACACTGCGAAAGATAAAATCGGATGCTAATAGGTAAATAACCTTGACTGAGTGTACGGCAATAACCAATTTATTTACTTATTTAAAACTTTATATAAGAATAGTATACTCAAGTCTAGAAGAGTAGTTATACAATATTTTTTTATTATCTGAAGTCCACGCGTACGACGTCACAGGTGGCTGCTAGTTTTTAATAAAATACACTATATTCCACAAATTACACATAAACTTATGACAATAATGTTTTGACTTCAAAGGTGGTTAACGTTTCATTCCATTACAATGCAATAAGCGCATTGTACGCTATCAACGTTCAGGTAAACCATGATTTAATATGTAAAGTAAACTAGGAAACCTGCAATCCGATTACTGGCGCTGCAATAACGTAACGCAGGTGCAGTAAAATGAACACTATGCAAAAAGAATTAAGGTATCGTTTTCAATATGCATATGCCCTCTGTTGTCGTTATTTTTCTTTAATATTTTCAATATCCGGCCAGTTTTTATTTTAAAAGCTTTGCAAGTAAAGGAAATATTGTTAGATAAAAGTTTTGTTTTTATATTACATTATAGAATACTGTCATATATTAATATTAACTTGGAATATGAGTGCCTTTATTTTTAAAAAGTAGTTTGTCAAGTATCAAAATAGACAATACTTTTTTTGATATCCTACAGCTACAGTTGCTATATCTTCACTCATGCAATAAATAAAATAAATACAGCTATTGGCGCCAAATTTTAGATTAGACGATGTAAGTGCGACGCGATACGGGCATCCACGTTCAATTACTTCGATTATTTATAAACAATTTTTTTTCTAATTGAAATATGACGTTTATTTCCCCTGTGGCCTAAGAGAGCCCGTGACTGCCAGACCTTCATTATTCATTGTATAAAAGCTGAAAGTTTCTGTGTACATGTCTCTAATACTGATGAGTGAGAACAATCATCGAGTATGATAACAAAGGTGTATAAATAAAATTCCTCCCCGAAATCGTCAAAGTTTCTACAAAATAGTTTTTATTATCTTTGGGAACAATTTCAGAAATCACGTCTAACATTGCCAGACAGTTTTTATAGTGCCAACACCCTGCCAGACATACTTAACTTACAGGATCCTATAGTGTTATATGAATTAAAAAAATATATTCTCGTATTTAACGAAAAAGCTTCTATGGGTTTATCACTTAGCAATATATAGTGTTATAGTTTATTTTAATTGTTTTGTGAATAAATTGCGTCATATTATTTCAATTAAACATTATTTAATTCGAATTTATTGATGTGATTATAAAATGAAAATATTTTCTGAAATCTTAAAGGTATGATTTGTGGTCGTCAAAAAAAAATCCATAGCGAAGTACACGCTCGTATCTTGGAAATTAATCATCATCAGCCTATATATGGGCCCAAAGCTTTTCATCAAATACGATCCTCGGCCTTCCGCTTCCAGCCGCTTTCTTATGGTCATCGGACAATCTAGAAGGAGGGCGTCCAACGCTTCGTCATTCTACGCGCGCCTCCATTCTAATATCTTCCTCTCCCAGCTACCATCACTTACTCGGCAGATGTAGGTAATCCAATTCCATTGCCACTTCACCTTACAAACTCTGAAGGCTATGTTATGTCTGAAGACAACTTTAGTTCTTTGTCGAGTTTCTTCGTTCTGCATTAGAACCCCGAGCATAGGCCTCTCCATTACTCGCTTAGCCGATCGTCCGATGTTTACTGTCCAAATCTCTGCACCATAGGTCATTGCAAGGATGACGCACTGGTTGAAGACTTTAGTATTCAAGCATTGGGGGTATCTGTGTGGGTGCGGCGAAGAAGTGCCGAAGCTTTCCAAAAGCTGCCCAGCCTAACCTAATTCGTAAGCCGATCTCTTTGTTGAAATTACCCCGGCCAACCTGTCTGCAATGTCCGAGATAGATATATAGTCTTTAACTACTTCAATAGCTGCATTCTCTAGGATAACCGGGCTAGGGATGACAAAATCGTTGTATACGACTTTCGTCATGTCAATTCATCTCCAGACCCCCGGATCGAGATGTAGAATTGACATCGGTCAACATACGACCGAGATCCTCCAGCAATTCAGCCATTATGATCACGTCGTCGACAAACCGAAGGTGGGAGATGTACTCGCCATTCACACTAACGCCTCTTTTTTTTTTTAATCCAGTGTTTTAATTACGTCTTCCAGAGCAGCGGTAAATAGTTTTGGGTAAACGACATCCTCTTGATGTACTCCCCGCTGCAGCTGAATAGGCTTAGATTCCTGATCCAAGATGCGCAAAATTCATTGCAGCGCTATACAGCTATCTCTGTACCTTGATATAGCGGTGATAATTCCCTGGTATTTAGTAGATATACATAAATAATGCATGGGAGACTCAAGGATCACAATGTCCTCAGCAACTCGTCGGGTTTCCGACAGACCTAGAATCTGACAATTAATAGAGTTTATTTATACCTCCAACTCCCCCACATTCTCATATCCATCAAAGCGTCGCAACGTCCATGTTTTGAAGGTGCCTAGGTCAGTTTATGGTGCTGGCCTGATGACCGGAAATTCTTAGCACCCACTGCCCTGTCGTAAACAGAACCACCTACCGTAAATGGAATGACAAGGCTGCCGGGTACTGAGGGCCATATATTGTGGTTGTCACTCTTAGGGCAGGCGGGTTGGAGACTTTCGCCTCGTTAGCTGACGGCAAAATGCATCACATGCAGGTGTGGTTGACTCAGACTCAAAAGATGTTGACGAGCCACTTACACCCCTATATCCAGTAGGAGATTCTCAGGTGAAGTTGAGGCGCACTATTATATTATATAAAATTATTTCAAAAATACCACGGTATTTGGCAGTAATATAATTAATTACATTCATTCAATTATCACCTACACTAATTCCAATAATTTAACGATTGATCATTAATTGAAATGATTATCGAAGCGAGGTTTCGATAATCGTTTTCAATGTGGGATGCTCGTCGGGCCTCGCCGTGACATTTGCGGTAGACCACGCAGCCGAGCGTGACACTCACTGGCTGGCGACTGTAATTTTCGTATCACTATTTAATATTTCTGCTTTCATCTCATTTTATTTGAAATATGTCATAATATTACTTCTAGCTATATATCTACTAATCATACTTTAAGCAACTGTGAATAATGGTGCAGCAGTGAGTGTAATTAATTTCATTATTTTTCATTAAACTTTTTCATCATCATCATCTTCAGCCGGTATCTACCCATTGCTGAATTAATTGGTTGGATTGCTGGATAAATTTAAAAATCAAAAAATCATCTACGAAGATAATATCAATAAATACATTACCTATAAGTTTATTTGACCGTGGGATCGTTTTACAAATATTTAATAGATTAGTTCTGGACGATAGTTGTATTAGTAGATCATGGAAGTTAATTAAATTATATCCCTAGCAAATTATTTTACGTCCAGTTTACACTTATTTACTGCATTTTCGACATTTTTTTAAAAGTATTATGTTCTTGTTTTGTTTGGAATTCTAAATGACTGATTGAAACTTCTAATTGTTGACGAATGACAGTATTTTATTTCTTACTGGCTGCCAGCCCCGGCTTCGCACGGATAGAAAGTGGTGTTTTATTTTCCTCACAATTTTTACGTGTTTTCTCTCCATGAGAACCTTCCTTATACCTTAACGAAAATATTAAAACATAACTTAGAAGAATTGGTTGAGCCGTGCTCGAGTTTTGCTCTTAGCAACATTCATTTTTATTTATATAGAAGATTAATGTAATTTAAAGAAGGCACCCGTACAATATCTCTTGGGTGAAATGTCTAGCACAGTTTGTTATTTTAACATATTATCTTCTATTTTGTGTTTAATCGTTTATGTTATTCTTTTGTTATCTTGTGCATGTATGTTCAAGATATCGCAACTGGCCTTTTTTGGTGGTCTCCGCTGTTAATTCTGGCTACACAGGAGACACAGTGGTGAGAATGTGTGTTAGACCCCCGTCCCGACTAAAAAAAAAAAAAAAAACCGGACAAGTGCGAGTCGGACTCGCCCACCGAGGGTTCCGTAGGTACGTAGTATCATTATTAAATTTGATATTTTTCATTATAAATAAGAAATAATGCGTCGAAAAAAATAAATAAAATATATTTTGCAATGTGTACATCAAGCCCTTTCATATGATACCTCATTTGAACTAGTAGTTTCAATTTGAAATTTCGACACCCTATAAAAAATATAGACCCCCTATTTTTTAAGATCTATTTACAAATGTATAGTTTTGAGATTTATTCCTGTACTTGTAGTCTATAACGATGTTACTTGCCAAATTTCATAGTTCTAGGTCAATGGGAAGTACCCTATAGGTTTTGATTCCCTTGAGTGTGTCGAAATATGCGTTTTTTGCTGAATAAACGGCCGTAACTTTTTTTTACGTAAACTTAGCAGTTTGATTTTTTTACAACTTCATGGGACCGTAGACCTGAGTATACAGTTCAAATTTCAGCTTGATACCTCCACGCATTCTCGACATATAAAT
Organism: Hypsopygia costalis; assembly: GCA_937001555.2. Lineage (NCBI taxonomy): Eukaryota > Metazoa > Arthropoda > Insecta > Lepidoptera > Pyralidae > Hypsopygia > Hypsopygia costalis. Next base: position 21,238,310 of record OW443326.2, read on the forward strand.
TATTGACAGACAGACAGACAGACAGACGGACAACAAAGTGATCTTATAAGGGTTCCGTTTTTCCTTTTGAGGTACGGAACCCTAAAAACAAAAAAATGTCACATCTCCTAACTGAAAATCCTAAAGAAGATTTTCATTTTTCTTATATAATATTTGTGTCTGTTTGCCTTGTCTGTATAGTGTCGAGTACTGTGCAAATAAATGTTTTTCTTTATTCTTCTTTTTCTTCATACATAGTTATGAACTCGTGACCCGCTAATATGTGTAGCGGTTGGTAAAGGTACAATTCCGAGACAGGCAGCAACCGGCGACCGCAGCTGCAGACCGCAAGCGACACTATCGGACTATGTGAATTTCCGCAAATCTGCCGTCGCGATACTGTTGCCGCGCTTGGAATTAATTTCATTGAGATTCATAGAGAGCAGTAGTGTCGCTGCGCAGTCTGCAACTGCGGTCTGCATTTGCCGCCCCTCTCGGAATTGTACCTTAACTGCAGTGTATAACAACTCAGCCAAAATAGTAGTAATGATGCTACATTTGTTTGGAGAGGATACGTTCGAAGCTTGTACGCTAGCATCCCAGCAACTCCATGTATGTTAAACTCACTCGCTAGTAGGAATAAAACAAATACATTATTTAACTGTGGCTTCCTATGAGGTACTTACCATTCAATCCCACCTATATTTTTCATGTGAGAGGATGACAAACGAGCATCTGGGTCACCTGATGGAAAGCAATCACCACCGCCCAGGGATCCTTTCCTTCTTTCTGGTGACATCACTCACTCGCAGGAATACAACAATCCAAAAGCGAATTGTTATTTGGCTGCGGTATTCTGTGAGGTAGGTACTTCCCCAGTCGGACAGCTTAAAAAATACGCTATACCCTACCTCTCTTTTCGCCAGAGCCTTGTTTGTCAGTCAGCAGGCTGCAACACGTGCAGGTGAGGTTGGCTTTGGTTCAAAGTTTTAAATGAACCACTTACACACCTATTTCTTTTCTAGTACTAAACAATTACACTGAAACTTATAAAATGATAAATTATTACTGCAATGTTATTTGCAACGAAATTGCCTCTTGGTAGAACAAATTAGTTCATAGTGGCTGCCTGCCTGCATTGTCCGATGTTGAGGACAGCGAGAGAATGGGAGCGGTGAATTAAATTGCATCGGGTCGGAAAGTGCACGCGCTGCGGTGAGCACAATTTACGGCTCGTGGTATGTTGTCAACCTATGAGCAATTTCCATTGAACAGTCTTTTTCAGTTTTTAATAAAACACAAAGGCTTACATTTTACTCGCTTCTCGTGCTCATAAAAATCTAGTTTATTTAGCGTGCAATAACAAAATATTCTACATTATTCTAAAGCAATTTCCGTTGTAGTTTTTATTAAAGCGCAAAGGCTTACATTTATTATCCCTCAAGCATTACTAAACATCACTAACATTATTTAATTTAAATAAACAGTTTTATTTTAGTTTAAACATACTATTTAAACGGAATTGATCGCCATTTGCTATTTTTTTATTCTTATTTATAGCAAACAATTCTGGCTTAAAGATTGTTTCTCCCAATTCCAATTTAATTTTTTTGTAATTAACAGGTGTATTTCATTTCATCGAGAAAAAAATTAAAAAATTGTTAACCGATTACGGAAAGAGAATAATAAAAGGTAAAAATCGAAGCGTCGTATGGAGTGAAAACAATTCGATTGTAAGTCAAAAGACGACCGCGGAAGACCTACACCTAACGGAATTATTGGGGTGTAAGTGGTTCATCAACATCTTAGTATCAAAGCCAACTTCACCTGCACCCGGTGCACCCTGCTGACTGACAAACGAAGCTCTGGCGAAAAGAGAGGTAGAGCGCGTATTTGTAAGCTACCCGACTGGGGAATGTACCTTTACCTCACAGAATACCGCAATTCCCTTGAGGGTTGTTGTGTTCCTGCGAGTGAGTTAGGTGACCAGAAAGAAAGAAAGGAGATGCTGCGTTGGCAGCGGGGGTGGCGGCGTGCGAGTGATATTTTATGTTGCGAGCGTTAATATGACTACGGGACGTAGAATAAAAAAATCTATGAGTGTATATGTTGCAGTTAAAACTCATAACCGGCAAAAACCACATTTGATTGAAAATATCGGATAATTGGTTTTGACCAATGTGTTAGTCAAAAACAGTTTTGATGAATTTTTGTAGTTTAATGTGGTTTTTACTAACGTTTTTCATAAAAAGTAGTTAAATTTGTTTTTAAGTTCTGTCTTTTTATATGTTATGATATACTGAATACAAGAAAATCTAGGTGCTCCTAGGTTTGGTCTCGGTAAACTTCGTGTACCTCACCTCCCTCCCTGTCCAAAAGCAAGTCTAGCCTCGTTCGCTACGCTCCCTTGAGTTTTGTTGATCACAAGCACAACTTAACCTAACCAACATCTTCCGGAAATACTACTTTTGACTGCATAAGTCACTTAAAAGTGGTTCTGGCCAACGTCCTTAGTCAAAGCTATTTTTGACCAATTTTTGCAAAAGTGATTTTGACTAGTTATGAATTTTGACTGTCACATTTTACTTATTTTTTTAGTTTCCGTTTTTAGTGATCTATATACAGGTTAGTTTATATTTTATTATCTAGCTGAAATGTAAATGTTTAATAATATTATTCAGAATTGATATATTATTATGTATTAGAAAACTGTTAATAGTAATTATGTAAGTCAAATTTTATATCATCTAATATTCTACCCCATCTTATTGACTACTGCAGTTGCTACGTTATTGCGACACCAAGTGTCGCGCGTATGTAATATTCATGAGTAAGACATGTAACAGAGTGGAAAATCATACAAATTGCATTTTCATATGTTGATCCTGCTACTTCCGATCATATGCTACCTACGGCTAACGTTCACTGAAATCGCAGATGCGTTTAAATTTAATGGGAACTTGTATAACTTTCAACCGTGGCGAAAAAAGAATACTTGTTTGTGATTCTTTTTGAATTTGTTATTATTGAACATTATATCTGAATTATATTTAGTAGGCTGAAGTAGCAGTGGGCTAGGCATATATACCGACTTTGTTTTTTTTTTCGGTAGGTTAGAATAAAACTGAAATAGCGACCGCAGATCGCTTATTTATAATAATATGTAGATAAGTAGCTTAGAATGATAGTCCACCACACTAGATATACCTACGACCTGGTAAAGATTACAAAGACCTGATGAATGCGCACGAAGCAGAATAATCATTGTAGAAATGATGATAATATTTAGCACCAAAAAACCCACACACACATTTTAATAACCCCCCTTGATAAAGGGCCATTGTCAAAAATAAAAGTGGTGCCTGTTCCAAAACGTAAGTATAGACACTTTTCTAATGAGAAATACATTAGAATGATGGTTGTAGGTAGAACAACAAAGCGTTTTTAATATTGATTGATTTCTTAAAACCCTTTACGTGAAATAAACCGTCGATCGCCTTTCGGCGTTCATCGAATACGTATAAGTACCAAATGAGCGCGTAGGGGCGTTAAATAAAGTAACAAATTAAAACCAGAATAAACACATGCTTTTTTTTCACAAGCTTTTATTCGTTGTGGAAGTGGGCGCCCGTCAAGATTTGTCCAATAACTTATTAACTGTATATCTGGAAGATCCATACCTGAACAACTTCATTATTTTTGTCAACAGGTATCCGTTTTCATTCTTTTGAAGGAAAAATAACTAATCGTTTTTCACTGTTTGCGATGCTGTGACATTAGAGGTATAATGCTTCATCGCTTCGTATAAATTTCCTCATTTAAATAGGGTGCAAATGTTCTTTTTGGCGTAGGTCAATTCGTAGGAATTGTTATTGTATTATTTACTATGAAATAAAAAGATACAAATATTATTAAATTATTATTTTCGAAAATCGTTAACAATGGAGGTTTTATCAGCTCTTATGAATCTACTACAACCCCGTGATGCACGTCCTCTCCGATACCTGTTTTCCTATAATTCCAATCATAGCTGACTCACGTACTTGTGATGCTCGCACAGCTTGGAAGAAAATTGCAGTTAATTGCGAGTATTCTTAGGAGTAAATTTTTACTTAAGTTGCTGGAGTCGGTCCTGATTTTACCCGACACTAAATTCAAACAGCTTATCAAGACCACCTTATGCAAAAAGGCTTACTACAGGACCGACGATTACCTTAATGATAAAAATGTATGGCAAATTCTCGGCACAGGATGTGAAGCACAGGCGTCTTATCTTTAGAAGTAGTATTGTGGATATACATATTTAGACTTTTATACAATATGATGATTTTTTATATATTTTTTTTTACTATTTTATTTTACTTAAATTTTTTTTTTCTCTTATTTTGGTTGAATACCATTTTTTTTATTGTATTATGTATAATGATAATATTGTATGGCTATTTAAAAAAGACCTATATTGACAGAGTTTCTTTCGGCATTTCTTCTCGTCAATGGTCATTCCGAAATGCTGGTAGATAAAAAAATATACTTAATTGTAAAAGACGTGTCTAAGTGCCCGCGAGGGCCCACAGAATAAAGAATTTTGACTTGACTTTGACTTGACTTGACTTAAATAATTACTTTTGTCAGTCGTTCTTGTAATTTGCAATACAAATGTTTACCAATCCTTTTATTTATTGTGAAGTACTGTAAAGGCGAACGCACACTTATTCAAGCCGAACGCATCGTTCGAACCGAACAAAACGAATATTTTATATGAAATCTTTTGAAACCTTGCACATCGATTCCAGGCGATTTGACGCGAAACTGAAATTCGTTATATTCGGTCGGTTGGACGCGTTCGGCTCGGATAAGTGTGCGGTTACCTTTAGTATAACTTATGACTAGAAAATGTTCCCAACCTGGCGTTTATTGTAAATCGATAAATATGTTTTCAAACTTAACTCGCCCCTACACGTCCCTTACAATACATTCACTATTGTAGATCTTCTATAATAGTACTCTAACAAAAAGATGTTAAATAAATAATCTAATGAAATATTTGTTACAGACATGGTAAATTTGCCTCTTTCAGAATAACTCATGCGAGAATGACCCCTATTATTTCTTCTTAAAGTTCAAATAACCCTCTGAATACAACACAAAGGCATTAAAACGTTACTATGTTAAAACATGTATTATATATTGGAGTACCAGTTCAGGCGGGATAATATACGTTCTTTATTCTGGCAATAAAATTATATGTAGCTTGATGGGATTCACATAAAAGGTATAATTTATTATTTTAGTGGTGTTCATAACCTGTAATAAACTTACCATTAACGAACATCGATAATATTTTAATGTTACAGAAATTAACGTATATTATTGATAACGCTATAAATAATAAATGGTGATAGAGAATTGAAAGGCTAATACATATTTTTACGCACGGTAACAGTACCGTACGGTAAACACAGGTTTACCTTGTCTTTTCTAATAGTCTTCTACACTTAAGAGCTGCACTCTTATCGATGGAACTTATGCCACACGCTTCTATTCTACGTGTGTCTCTCCAGGTTCCTACCGCCGAAGCTGAAGCCGATTACCACCGGCTATCTTGATTCAAAACTGTTGGTCTTACGTTTAAGTTCACCTTCAGCTTTACTAAGCTGGAGGTTTTACTAAGATGGAGCTCTACCTACTGGTAGCGCTCCATTGTTTCTACCAGCTAAGCTAAACACAAGTAGCATAAATCTGAGTTGAAGCTTAATTTTCGCAATCAAAAAATCCGATGGTAATCGGCTTAAGCTTCGGCGGTAGGGTCCCCGTTCTTAATACAACGTAACTCCTACCTCTTCCTTCACTTCTTTAAAATAACTGTGCCTTGGTGTTGGTACCCTTTCCCTCTTCTATAATAGTCTTTAACGCGGCATGCATAGAGTTCCAAGACTAGCTGCTTGTATGCATGACGACGACGAATACACAATGACAATAAATTTGTGGTATAAATGTAATGCAATATGATTATTAACCAGTGAATAAACGGAGTTCGAACGAAATGAACGTGTAGTTTGTTATCAACACTCTCCTTCCTCCGCTGAACACCAGATGGCGACCCTGGGCAGGCAGACAACATAGAATCCGAACGGCGTGCGCACGGCTGCGCTCTGCGCGCCGTGCGCCGCGCGCTTATCGCGTAAAAATAAATGAACAATAGTGATGAACATTTAGTGTACAGACATTGTGATTAAAAACAAAAGTGCGAATATGAACATATATAAACTATGAATATAGACATTGTGTTAGTGATAAATTGAACTTTAAAAATATTCTACATCGAAATTTCGAAAAATGGGTGTACTTGAAGTAAATGCGGACATAGATAAAATAAATACAGAGATACAAAATGATTTGAAAAATGAAATAAATATAAGTACTAATAATGAGTACCTATTGATAACAATTTTATTAGTATTAATTATGATTATCATCTGTGGCGCAATCTTCTTATGCAAGTTGTTTTATAATAAACATATCGAGAAAATGGTGGAATTAAGAACATTAAGAGCAGAAATAAGGAAGAAAGGAAACGATTCAAGAGTAATAGAATAAAGATAAATAATTAGAGAGTAGAGCAGCCGGGAGATGTTGGAGACTTGTAGAGCTGTTGGAAAACTATAAGGAAAGCAGCCGGGTGTTGTTGGAGACTCGTAGAGCTGCCGGGAGTAGGAGTACCGATTATTGATAAAACAAAGTGATAGTGATGTGCGGAACGAATCTACAAGTTCAGTATGTATTTAAATATTAATTATTATTGACTTTCAGAGCAGAAAAATTTAATTAAAATTTAATTACGTTGTGTAAGATTAACGAACAGAGACTATATAATTAAAAATATGAATATGAAATAAGTTGAATTATTAAAACAAGGATCGAAGGTGGCCAAGGCACAATTTTATGCCTCATCTCTTCTAGGTGGGGTTACCGGCCGATTGTAAACGTGTCAATATATATATAAAAAAAAAAATATCTATTTACCTAAAGTCGACCTTGCCAAGAGCATGCGTTGCATTACTTATACTATTTATGATGAGATATGTTAAGAACATATTGTTATAATTGTGTTATGTTATATGATACATTTTATTACTAGTGTAATACTGTGTTAATGTTAATAATGGTTACTTTAGATTATGGAAGAATTGGAGTCTACAGTTGTGGAAATAGAATTAGAATTAGGGAAAATTAAAACGGATTTAACGAAATTAGGTTCTAAAAGAAAACAAAGAAAAGATTATGTTTTGAAAAAGATAGAGTTAGCGGAAAATTTAATTGAAAAGTTTAACGAGTTAATTAAAGACAAGGAAATTAAAACAGATTTAATTGAGTATATTAAATTAATAAAAGAACATTATAAGCAGATAAAAATTTATAAAACAGAAATAAATAAAGAAGATTTTATTGAGGATAAAAATATAAACGATAAAACATTAAATATGGATAAATTCGATTTAAAAACGGCATCATCTCTGATACCGGAATTAAACGGTAAACAAGACACAGTACATAAATTAATAAATACATCGGAATTATATTTGAGTTGTATAGATCCAAATAATGAGGATAAATTAGTGAATTTCATATTGAAAACAAGACTGGATAGGAATTCCAAAATAAAATTAAATCAAAAATACGAATCATTAAAATCACTTCTAGATGATATAAAAAAATACATATTAACAAGTAAAAATGCAACCTCGATTATGACGCAAATGCAAAATACTTATCAACGAGATGGTACTATAGCTCAACTAGGCTCACGTCTAGAAACACTATTCTGTGAATTGACAATATCTCAGACAAAATCAGACGAATCGTCAGAAACGATTCTTAAACCTATAAATGAAAAGTTTGCAATAAGGCAATTTATTAACGGCTTACGAAACCGTCACATAGCAACGATAATATCGGCTCGTAATTATGACAATTTAAAGGACGCTGTTCGCGCCGCGATAGAAGAAGACGTAGAAGATAATGCTAGACGAAATATTGACGCAAGTACATCAGCAATGTACTTCAGGGGTAATTACAGAGGAAATAGATTCCATAGATCACATGGGTATAGGAGACCACAAGGTAATTACAGAGGGTTCGGACAGTCGCGCGGTCAAAATTTTGGAAATTATTATCAACATAATAACGCAATTCGTTACCAAAACTATAACCACAGAAATAATTACGGTAATGGTAGAAATAATTACCAAAATAATAACAGAGGTCAATTCTACCAAAGAGGACAAAATAACTACAGAGGTCAATTTTATCAAAGGGGACAAAATAATAATAGAGGCCAAGGTCAATTTTATAGAGGCCAAGGGATAAATTCGCGAGGAAATTACCAAACGAACGCGGTAATAAATAAAGGAAAAGAAGAAAATAATAAAGAAACCGAAAAATTTTTTCGTGACTAAAGGGGAAAATTACTATATATGTAACACGAATTCAAAATTTACGATTAAATTATTTGTACACAATAAAATAAAAACCTTTTTAGTAGATACAGGAGCAAATATTTCTTTAATAAAACAGGATGCAATCAGATTTAAAAATATAAACAAAAATTCAACAAAGGTGTCCGGAATAGGAGGAATTATAAACACGCTAGGAGAACAACATATAAATCTGTATATACCTAATACAAAAACATACATTGTTCATACATTCCAAGTAGTAACGGAACTACCAAATGGGTTTCATGGTATACTAGGCCTTGATTTCATTTATAAACATATTTCAAACATAAACTTTTTGTCGAATACAATTACTCTTAATACAATACGATGCCAGTACAAAGTTAAAGTACATAACAACTCATATTGTAATTCATTGGAAACGATAAGTCATAATAACACAATAACAAGAACAGAAGGCGTCTCAAACCCGACACTTTGCGATATAAGCATATCGCAATCGGTAGCAAAACAATCGTGCACTGAAATTCCGCCTCGTTGCGAAAGAGTTATCAAGTATTGCATTACGAATAACGAATACAAAGAACAATGTGACTACGTGTTACATTCTACAGAAATAAAGCCAGGCTTACACGTGGCGAGTCAAATCGTAAAAATAAAAAACGGAAAAATACCTATAACAATTTTAAACACAAATGAAGAGTGTACTTTTATAGAGAATATAAATATAAATTTAGAACCATTAAATAACTACACATTATGCAATTTCAACAAAGTTAATAATGATAGTCCGAGAGCACAGAGAGTATTAAAACAATTAAAATTAAACCATTTAAAAGGAAATAATAAAGAAACAATAAAAAATATTTGTAGTAAATATGCGGATATATTTCATTTAGAAGGCGATAAACTAACATATACAAACATAGGTACACAATCAATAAAAGTAAAACCTAATACTCAGCCAGTCCACTCTAAACCATATAGAATACCAATTCCATTAAGAAATGAAGTAGATAAACAAATAAAAAAGATGTTAGATGAAAATATAATAGAAGAAACTTCAAGCGCGTGGAATTCACCTATTTTATTGGTAAAGAAAAAACCTAATGATGACGGCAGTAAATCATACAGACTTGTAATAGATCTTAGGAAAGTGAACGAATCAATTGAAAATCTATCATTCCCAATTCCAAATATTACTGATATTATAGATTCATTGTCAGGGGCAGTATATTTCACAAAAATGGACCTTTCAAATGGGTTTTACCAACTTAAATTAGATGAGGACAGTAGAGACATTACATCATTCTCAGCAAATTCAAAACAGTATAGAATGGTTCGTCTACCTCAAGGACTAAAAATAAGTCCATCTGCCTTCAGCAGAATAATGTCTATAGGCTTATCGGGACTCACCCAAGACAAATGTTTCGTATACTGTGATGATATTGTTTGCTTCGGCAAGGACCTTGAAACACATAATAAAAATTTAATATCAATATTCGAGAGATTTAGAAAAATAAAATTGAAACTCAACCCACAAAAATGTGATTTCCTACAAAAACAAATAGTATACCTAGGTCACTTAGTAACGGAAAAGGGAGTATTACCCGACCCAAGTAAAACTACAGTAGTAAAGAATTATCCGGTACCAAAAAATTCCGACGAAGTAAGAAGATTTGTAGCATTTTGTAACTATTATAGGAAGTTCATAGAAAATTTTGCGACTATAACAATACCATTAAATCAACTATGCAGAAAACACGTAAAATTTAACTGGTCAAAAGAGTGTCAAAATTCATTTGAGACATTAAAAGAAAAATTAACGACACCACCTTTATTGGAATTTCCTGACTTCAACAAAAACAATTATTTCATTCTTCAGACAGATGCAAGTCAAAATGCAATTGGTAGTGTTCTAATGAATAAAAATAATAAACCAATAGCTTACACTAGTCGACCATTAAATAAAGCAGAACAAAACTATCCGACAATACATAAAGAGTTATTAAGTATAGTATGGAGTGTTAAATATTTTAAAGTTTACTTGACAGGCAAAAGATTCGAAATACAAACAGATCACCGTCCTTTAGTTAGTTTATTTAAAGCTAAAGACCCGGAAAGTCGATTATTGAAATATAGATTAGAATTGGAAGAATTCGATTACGATATTGTATACATAAAGGGATCGACAAACGTTGTAGCAGATAGTTTGAGTAGGATAATAATAACATCAGATGAGTTGAAGGAAATGACAAGAGAAAATAATTGTAACGTATTAACGAGAAAACAAAAACAATTATTAGACAAAGTACAAAATGACAGTTCTCAAGGTAGTTCTGATTGGAGGACGTCCGAAAAATCAGAAATACCGCGAAAACAAGACATTGACAAGACAATAAAAGAAAATATACGAGATGAAATACCAATAATGTCAGAGATATTACAAAAACCTATCGATAGTGTTGACCTAATATTTAAAACAAAGGACGAGATAATTAAGTATAGAAAACAAAATAAAATAAGTTACGAAGAAAAATTATTATTATTCGTACCTAATAAAAATATAATACTTACAGACTTAAGTTTCAAACAGCATTTTACTCGAGCAGAATTTGCTGACATGTTACAAGAGTTTTGTAAAAAACTAAATATAAAAAGTATAAATATAATAAAAGAAGAAGATAAATTATCGTTCTTAAAAGACTTAAAGAAAGAAATATCTAATAGAAAAACGTGGAAAGGTCCAAGAATAAATATTTTGAGTAAAATAATAAGAATTACTGATGAAAACGAGAAATTAAAAATATTAAATGATTATCATTTATTGCCAACAAGTGCACATGCAGGTGTAAGGCGTATGATGAACAATATAAAACGTAAATATACATGGAGTAATTTAGAAAGAGATGTAAACAAATTTGTGACAACATGCAAGAAATGTCAAACTATGAAACATTCTATAAATATAAAACAACCATTAGAAATTACTACAACGGCATGTAAACCACTAGAAACTATTTATCTAGATTTGCTAGGTCCTCTTCCTAGAGACGAAAACGGAAATACATACGTGTTAACAATTCAATGTGAAATGTCAAAATATGTAAACGCATTTCCAATCACATCAAAAGATACTGTAACAGTTGCAAAATCAATTGTAAACAACTACATATTAATTTACGGAATTCCAAAACGTATTGTGTCCGATCGCGGAACAGAATTTATGAGTTCAACTATGTCGGAAATTTGTAAACTACTATGTATAGGAAAAATTAATTCAACAGCATATCACCACGAAACAATAGGCGCTCTGGAGAATACGCATAAAAACCTAAGAGCTTTTATAAGAATTCAAAGTACAAATTCTCCGTACGAGTGGGCGAAATGGTTACCGTACTGGACATTCGCATTCAATACCACTGTACATTCTGAAACTAATTATACACCGTATGAATAAATTTTTGGAAATTTATGTAATCTACCATCATCTATAACACAAAATCCCGTTGATCCACTTTATAATATAGACAGTTATATAAGTGAATTAAAATACAAACTAAAAATAGCTCATAGTCACGCTAGAGATAATTTGATAACACAGAAAAAATTACGTAAACAAAAATATGACGAAAATGTAAGACCATATTGGTTTAATAAAGGAGATATGCTATTGATAAAGAACGAAACGAATGATAAAACGCAACCTATTTATTTAGGACCATATAATGTAATTGAGGACCTAGGCACAAATGTAAGAATAGAAAAAGGGGATAAGATAGATACTGTTCATAAAAATCGTACTAAAATATATAAAACATGCGATTAGTTTCATACGAGACAGTAGTTATTATATAAGTAAATTAGTATAGGGAGCTCTCTATTAGGTTAATAACTCTATTAGGTTAATAACTCTATTAGGTTAATAACTCTATTAGGTTAATATACTATCTATTATGTTAAAAAGACTCTATTATGTTAAAAAGTTTCTATTATATTAATAAGTGTCTACTATGTAACTTCTATAGTCTACTGTATAATGCGTAATCGCTATTCATTGTTATATAATATATACTATTGTAATATTCGTTGTAATACGAATTATTGTCTTGTAGTATGTAAAATGTTCTTAATAAGTTATAGACATGTAAGAAAACATTATATTCTACTAGGCTAAGTTTTGAAAAAGAAATATATATATTTTTTCTATTTCTATAAAAGGTAGTAATAAAACTCAAAGTTATTAAAATCGTTTATTGCTTGCAAAATAATTTCAATTACATATTACATTCACTTTTAAAACATTATAAAATCAACATATTTAAGAACACATAATGTAATTCAAATTCATTAATACAATATTAAAGAATCCATTCTTGAAACAATGTAAGTAACATTCCTTAGTCTATAAATAGAACGCTGACAAAGAATTGTACGAAGTAACTCTGTCACACAGCGATAACATAAACATTGTATAAGTACACTGAGCGAGAAAAATAAATTGTAATAGATGTATAAAAAATAAGTTATGTTAAACATTTTTTTTTTAATATTTTTTTTTTGAAAAGGGTGATGATGTGGTATAAATGTAATGCAATATGATTATTAACCAGTGAATAAACGGAGTTCGAACGAAATGAACGTGTAGTTTGTTATCAACACTCTCCTTCCTCCGCTGAACACCAGAAATTGATTATATTGACTGACAGCTATACAGACATAATAGCAATGTATTTAAACTAGAAAATTATATTTAATATTTGTTAATAATAAAGATATGCATAAACCGTTTATTCCAACAAGACTTGTCATTTATATCGACAACAATCTTAATGCAAGTGTAATATCGTATTAAGTGTACTAGCATTTTCTTTTGTTTATTTGTTTGTTATGTTTCCAATAGTTTCGAACACCAAAGATGTTCTCATTTTCGTCCATATGTTTTAGCCCCTCTTCATTCGTCATCTTTTCTTTTCTGCAAATCCTCTCAGTGCACCTACAGCGCCACCTTTCGCAGGTTCCAAGCTCATCTCTTGCTTTTGGAATTTTTCTCGTCCATATCTCTCATGCGTATTCTCTAGATATAGGTCATGCTTGTACTCGAGATATTAGGTCAGAATAAGCCATTTTGGGTGGCGCGGCTCTTGTTTTAGAACTATTATCAAAATTATCTCTTGTCATAATATGTTAATTTCTTAACTAGGTCGCTCCCAAATGACGGGGCGCGGTATAACGTTACACATTCGGTCTAAGAATGAACTTTCATACTTGCCGTCTAGATCTAGTTTAGTACATGTGTCACAGCCATTGTTATGAAAATTGGCTTCTAAGAGCTACCAGTTTGATATCAGTCTTTAACTGATTGTTTAGCGCTGAAATCTTGGCCTCGTAATTGCTTGCAAAGTGATTTTAAAAAGCAGTTTTGTCATGATAATGATTCATAACAACGTTATAGGGTTCTTCAAGAAAAGCGTGAAGAGGTTGGAGTGGGTCGCCAACGCGTGAGTGATTCCTCTGGAAAGGGTGTCCATAGGCTGCCATGTCCATGTCCATTGAAATGTTTCAACATTTCTCGTAATCTATCTGTCTACCGTTTTATAGACATGCTAGCTGTTACCCGCTAGCAGCTTCCTGCCGCCCGCGTGGTTTAGGGGAGCTGCCATTGATTTGTGCATATTTTTTTCTTGTTGTAATTTTTTTACGTCATTTGATAAAAAGTAGTACCAATATATACAAATTTAATGATAATCAGCTGCATAGTTAAGGCGTACTTTTTCCCATGGGATTAAGATGTTTTCCGAGATAAAACGTAGCTTATGTCACTCTCCAGACCATAAACTATCCCCGTTAAAAAAATCATGTCGATACTTAGGTTCCTTTCGACTTAAAAGAAGGACAAATGATTACAAAGTTTATTTTTCCCATGGGATTAAGATGTTTTTTCGAGATAAAAAGTAGCCTATGTCACTCTCCAGATCATAAACTATCCCCATTAAAAAAAATATGTCCGTACTTAGGTTCCTTTTGACGTGAAAGAAGGACAAATGATTATAGACTTTATTTTTCCCGTGGGAATAAGTTTTTCCGGAATAAAGAGTAACCTATGTCAGTCTCCAGACTGTAAACTAACCCCGTTAAAAAAATAATGTAGATACTTAGGTTCCTTTCGACTAAAAGAATGACAATGACTACAAAGTTTATTTTTTCCCATGGGATTAAGATATTTACCGGGATAAAAAGTAGCCTATGTCAAACTCCAGTCCTTAAACTATCTTCAAAAAAATCAGATCCGTTCGTTATTTTTGAAGTGAAAAAAGGACAAACAAATAAACAAACAAACACACTTTAACATTTATAATACTAGTATGAACTAGTATGGATTGTTTTTTTTTTATACATAGCTGCGCAGTGAGTTAGTACCTTTAATTCATTTAATATGACATAGACAATTTTTATTGCAATAACAATATAATTAAAATCTACTGTAAGCCGAAAGCAATTAGTACAAAAGTGATTTTAATAATGACAAAAAGAACCTTGCTTTTAACCCTCCTATCGTCCTATTAAATAAAACTCAACATCAGTATATTTTTAGATTCCTGATGAAGTTAAGGCGTACTTTTTCCCATGTGATTAAGATATTTTTCCGAGCTAAAACGTAGCTTATGTCACTCCCCAGACCATAAACTATCCCCGTTAAAAAACGTCAACCTCATGTCACCGTGTCCAGAACCTCAGAAGCCATATACTTAAAATTGTCTAAACCCTATAAAATTAAGTACATTTGTACCGCTTATAGCTAGTTAAACATATTTGGCAAATTGAGATTGGAAGTTTCAAGCTTGGAGAATGGTAAAAGCAATTAAAGTTACTAAATCGCTGTGCAGCTATCGCAGACTCGGATTAACTTGCTAAGCGGACAAGTGTTCCGTATGCTTTGTTCTTTCACAATACGAGAAATGTCGCACTACAAGACGTTCTACTTATAGAATAGACGAATGTGAAATCGGTAGGTATGGAATTAATAAATTTTACAGCAGTCATTCGAAAACGTTCGTGGAAAAAGAATATGTCAGTTTTTAGTCGGTTTTTACTCAGTTTTTTGTTTCAGTTAATATGCTTTTGTTATATAAATAGCTTATGCCTGCAATTTCGTATGCAATATTCTTACTTTTTTCTTCCTTCTACTTTTGGATTCTTCCTTTAGAAAGTAAAATTTCTCGGGCCAATGGTTTAGGTTGTGCATTTATTAGTCAATCATAATTTTGCTTTTCAAATAGATGTCTAATATGACAAAATTTTTTGTCACTTGTAAATTCTCTAATTTGCATAATAATAGTGGAACTCGCTGGCGTCGTTGAGCGCGTCAGTCTAATCGAACATGCAAGTTAAGCAACGAGTACCGTAGCCTGTCCATGGATGGGTTTATTCATCTCGAGTTCCTACGTGCGTCTGTGGGCACGTTAGGCCGTCGGTCTTGGCTGTTATCGTTAGATAACAGTCGTTAAGCCAAGTCAGTGGCCTTGAGGTGGCCTGAAAACACTGGTCTCCGCCAACCCGCAGTTATCAGGTCTGTTGAGGTGACACCCGTATCCCAGTAGTGGGACGACTACGAAATTGCCTAATATTGTAATAAAAAAATTGTAATTGCTAAAGGTTACAAATTAAAAAAATATATCATTTAAATTGTAAATTACATTATTTAATCTTTTTTTTGCTTTTATAGGTCACAGGATAAAGGTCTTTATTTAAATAAAGAAAACACACAATACAACTATAAAACTAAAGTACCTAAAATTTAATAATACTAAAATAAAACTAAAATAAATGTAAAAAGTTTGTGGCATCGTTTCCAAGATGCTAGCAGCATTACTTCGCTGGATGGCTAAACTGATCCTTTGGGCGAGGAATGTGCCAGATCTTGGGTCACCAGTTACGTCGACCACTCTTTTTCCTAATTCTTTTACAAACCTTTTTGTGCTGGGACCCCATGAATGGAACAAATGAATATTCGGGGCCGATAACACTGTATTTGTTGATCTTAAGTCGCTCAGCCGTCTCAGCCGGTATAGGTCACTAACATTCAGGCTCTACTTTTTTTTTGCATATAATATGACCTCATTTCTAAAACAAATTATAGCATGAAATGTGCCAGCACACATGAATAATACTTCCATATCTAGTACTATTGCTATTACTGAGTTATTGCTTGCGTGATTTCCCAACGGTTCTGCATAAGCAGGTATAGATGCCTGATACCTTTTCTAGGTCACAATTGCATGAAACTTTTAATCTGGTCTATAATTGGTGCGACGTTTTACGCACGCTATGTTGCGACCTACAAATATTAATAGTTCTAATCTTATTAAAAAATCTGTTCAACATATTTATTATATACAAACAAAACCAAACAGATATGGACTTTTTCATGACTGTCAATACAAAACTTATCGTAAATGTTACTATTAAGGGGATGGTAGATATCAATGTCGAAATAATGATATTATTTTTCTATAGATATGCCATTAAGCGTCAAAAATTAACACTCGAAAAATGAGCCAAGTCTCATCTCCAAACAAGTTTAGTAGCAAGACGGCAACTGACGGTTTTTTTTTTATTTTTATTGATAATTATTACAATCTACAGACCCGGGGTCATACCTTTTATTAACAATGTTCTATTTTTATATTACAATATTCTTACAATTAAAAAATTGCACGTCGCTATTATGCTAATAATTATATTATTGTCTATTGTCTATTACTACTTTAAAAAAACTGACGATTTGTGACGAGTTGGGACGGTTTTAAATAGCATCTCATTTTCGAAATACAGAAGACCTATGACTATACTAGCGGCCCGCCCATGCTTCGCTGTGGCTCAATCTTCCCGTTCCCATCCCATTACAATGGATTTCCCCATACACACCACATTTTATCGTCGACTGCGGTAGGTGTTTGGTATCAAAATAAAGAGCTTATTGAGGCCATTCGCAATATGTTCAAGCATGAGTCTAACTCTGATAAAAGACATTCATATCCCTGTTCACCTACTTAGGTTTTTTTAGGACTACATTCACAAAGTTCCGATCCGAAATGCATATTTAATATGCCTTTTTACCCCTTAAGAGATTGAATTTCAGAAAATATTAAATAAGAGTTTTATTAAATTATGTCAAAGACCAATATTACGAATTCCAAACAGATCTGACCACAAACAAAAAAGTTACATACAAACGTTGATATCCCTTTTTACCCTTGTAGCCTACACTTAGTACTATTACTTATACTGTGCCTACACATACAAAAAAGCCCTTTTGTACCTCTAGGGGGTACAAAAAAGTAATTAAAGCCTAAGGGATCACAAACAAGAATATATAATAATTTTGAATTTTTGCAAGTAGAATTTTGATTTTGGTTAGGAAAAGAGATACCAAGTTCATTAAATCACTGATATTTTATGTTGCAAGCGTTAATATCGCTACGGTAACCGCTTCACATCAGGCGGGCCGTATGCTTGTCTGCCACCCGAAGTAGTATAAAAAAAAATGATAAGAATGGCGATAGCCTGTGCATTTATCCATCACCAAAAACTGTCATCTGATGCAATTTTGTATGGATATGCAATATCTATACAAATATTACTTCGATTAAATCCATTATGTTTAATCGAAACAATTTTTTTCGTAATATAATACACTAAGTACCTATGATGTTTTAATTTTTATAATAATCTACATAGTAACAGCTTTGGGCTCATCTTGGTAGATTTTGTCATTTCGTCATCATGCCGTTGACATACTGTATTGAGATGACAGCCTCAGCAACAAAAGTGGAATAATTATGTCCTTATATTTCCAGAATCGCAGTATTTATAGTACAACGAGCGTAGACTCGAGCATTGATAAAAATTACAGATATTTCCATGGTTTTTAGGGTTCCGAACCTCAAAAGGAAAAACGGAACCCTTATAAGATCACTTTGTTGTCCGTCTGTCTGTCTGTCTGTCTGTCTGTCTGTCTGTCTGTCTGTCTGTCTGTCTGTCTGTCTGTCTGTCTGTCTGTCAAACATTTCTATGTCGAGAATGCGTGGAGGTATCAAGCTGAAATTTGAACTGTATACACAGGTCTACGGTCCCATGAAGTTAAAAAAAAATCAAACTGCTAAGTTTACGTAGAAAAAAGTTACGGCCGTTTATTCAGCAAAAAACGCATATTTCGACACACTGAAAGGAATCAAAACCTATAGGGTACTTCCCGTTGACCTAGAACTATGAAATTTGGCAAGTAACATCGTTATAGACTACAAGTACAGGAATAAATCTCAAAACTATACATTTGTAAATAGATCTAAAAAAATAGGGGGTCTATATTTTTTATAGGGTGTCGAAATTTCAAATTGAAACTACTAGTTCAAATGGGGTATCATATGAAAGGGCTTGATGTACACATTGCAAAATATATTTTATTTATTTTTTTCGACGCATTATTTCTTATTTATAATGAAAAATATCAAATTTAATAATGATACTACGTACCTACGGAACCCTCGGTGGGCGAGTCCGACTCGCACTTGTCCGGTTTTTTTATTTTTATTTTCTTTACTTGGGATATAAACAGCATAACACATAAATAAGATACAGATTATTTCTACAATAGATAAAGCTAATGTACAAGTTTATATACAGTCTTCCATTTCTTTGCAGTAAATTATTGCACAACTCGTAATGAACGCTGAACTGACGGCCAGAGGGATGGGGCAAGAAACTTCTGGAATGGCGACCGAAAACCGCCAAACGCAGCGTAGGATAAACCGTCACTATATGGCCAGACGATCTGTTAAAGATTGCGGCAAGACGCTGGATGCAAACGGCACAAAACCGATAATTGTGGAAGTCTGTGGGGGAGCACTGAATGTTGTTTGGCTGAAATAATGTTGATGATATTGTCAAATGGCGAAGTATAGTTTCAATGTTTAATATTGCTACTAATTTTTGAATCATTTTATTAAATTAATTTGTAAGGTGCAAGTTTTTCTCTTTGGAATTGTATTGAATGACAGACATAAGTGAATCACTTGACAGCTTATTCCTACTTAACTTACCTTAAACCTTAGAACAAGGTATCCCGAAAGGTCCGAATAACCGAAACCAATGCTGGTTCTCAAAAATTAACAAAACATTCGTCAAAAAAAAAGTGACTAGTTAGGCGCCATATAATAATTACAGCTGCTAGGGTTCCGCTAGGAAAAGTATAATCAATTATGGTTCCGTGGCAAAAAAAAAATGCCTTAGAATACAGTGTTAATGTTATTTTGTGTAATTCGCTTTGGTTACGGTTTCACTATTTATCGATATTTGTTGTATCTATTAAAAGGCAACCGTTACTGACTGATCTATCAATGCACAGTTCAAACTACTGGACAGATCTTGAGGCCTACCGCTTAAGCTGAAGCCGATTACGATCGGATTTTTTGATTGCTAAAATCTAACTTCACTTTAAATTAGTGTTAGTGCTAATAAATTTAGCAGATAGTAATTTTTCTACCGATTAAACTGAATATGTTTATCTTACACTCCAAGTCTCGATTTTCACAATTAGAAAACCTGATGGGAATCGGCTTCAGCTTCGGCGGTAGACCCCCAGGTTGAAATTTTGACATACAGTAGCTATTATAACGTAGGTATCCGCTAAGAAAGGATTTTTGAAAATTCCCACGGGATAGAATACGCGTGTTATAAGTCACGGGCGCAAGTTAGTTTCAAATATTTTTTGTAGTATTATAATTAAAACCCACGTGAGATAAATACTGACTAATTAATTAATTACATATATTGAATATATTGAGAGATTTAGCAGCTATCAGACACTCGCTCTGATGAAACTTTCGGTTTGAAATCGGAACCCGCCGGCTTTACCGACGAAAATAATGAGTTACCTGTTAATTAATTAATTATTCATGGTGTAAATCATTAATGTGCTAAAATCCTGCCGACATCTTCGTCCAACTGTGTCTTTTTTGCGTGTGTTTGTGATGTTATTTGTTCTCTGTTTCTGTAAATACAGTATCAATTAACGTAATTTTACCTTGGTGCTCGTTCCTTTGTTAACGATTTGCTTTGCAAACAAAGATTGTGTAAAACAAACATTTGCTATCCAAAACTCCTGTTTTATTGACAAAAATGACAAATAGAAAATAAATTGATCTCGGCGCGCTTAGACTTGATTGCTCAAACACGAGAACAGAATGTAGCAAAAACATAACTATGTTTAAAGTCTAAAAATGTGGAACAATAAGCATACAAGGGTATGGTTATAAGCTACTAGTATAAACACATTGATAGTTCTCGCTAGAAAATATCGAAATATATCCTCCTAGCTAGTTATAACTAGATGACGCGGGGCATCAATCAAGCCAAGCACTGGACTGTGAGCACACTACGGGAGCAATCGTACTCGGAGCCGTATATAGAGAGATTCGCTGTTGTGGCAACGTAGAGTTGAACGGTGGGCGTCAATACACATTGTAGTTGTAGTTTTTTTATACCTAAAGTGGAAAAACAAGCATATGGCACATCTGATGGAAAGCATTACACGCGCGTTGCCGACTGTATTCTAAAATCTTTTCACTCGCTTTGTGTGCGTGCTTTGGAGTACCGCATTGTTCTACTTTTATTTTTACCGGTAGGTGTGGTATCTAATGCTGGTACTTTTTATTTGTCCCGACAAGAGTGCCAGCATTGGATTTTATTTACGAAGTCATCTTCTGCGATAAATTGAATTGCTAGGAAAGGTTAGCACGTATTCCCTTTTTTCCAAACTTTGTTGACATTGATAGACTGTCCACAATATCCATAATAGCATACACTTATTAACTTTGTGGCATGTACTTGTTTCAAGGTAAACTAATCAAGGATCTTGGAAACGACACATACACATACTTGTTGCCGGAATAATTGTGATTATGATTTTTGACCTCAACTGACCCTTCACGGTGCAGAGGGAACTATCGAATTAACAATTTTATATTTTTCTTATTTTATTCTTAATCCTATTATAAATATCAGCAATGGCCTCATCAAAGTGTGTGACAAAGGAGGACATCAGAGGTGCGAAGACTCCGTCAACTGATGTAACTGAGGGGTGAACGTTGTATGTCGATTCCCACGTTCATGTTTTTTTTTTTAACCGACTCCAGAAAAGGAGGAGGTTCTCAATTCGGCTGTATTTTTTTTAATGTTTGTTACTTTATTACTCCGTGATTTATAAACCGATTTGAAAAAAACTTTTTTTATTTGAAAGAGTATACTTCCAGATTGGTCCCATATTTTTTTCATCATCATCATCAGCCTGAATCTACATACATAAATGTAGAGTAATGTTTGGAGTCGTGTTTTTTTTTGGTAAAATTGTATATTTTCTCTTTTTTTCGTCTTCTTCTCTACGTACCCAAGTACGTATCATATACATATCCAAATATGTACTATTAGTAGCAATAGACAGACAAATATGTATGGTTAAGTCTATTGAAATTGAATGTCTGTGAGTCTGTAGTAACTATACGTCAACATTGACAATCCGAACTTTATAGCATTCTTTCTTGTTTCATTCATTCTTGTGCCGTGCGTTATAATATAAGGTACAATCGCATAAAGACTATTAAGCATGATCTGCTCTAAACTGTACTTATGTAAGCAGCCAAATAAGTTATGTTCACGGTGTTTACATATAGGTCTTTAAGTCCAAGTCCTTTAGTGTATAATGGTTGTGTAAAAAAAACGGTTGTCTATAAAGTTGGTTTACTTACGGACGATATTTTTTTTAATAATGAAGAACAAATATATAAGGTTATAACGTTAATGAAATTCTAAAAATTCAAGATTTAATTACCTTTTTTGCCGCAATTATTGTTGTAATAAACAATGGAATGCACATTCATGTTTCACTTCACTTTATAAAAAAATGGCTGTCTCTCTTCTATTCGATTTTCGATTATTTCGATTTGATGGAGTGGAAGAGAGATAGATGCATCACGAGCCGAACGCATAGGCCGATCGTGCCTCTCTATCGCTTGCACGCTCAGCTCTGACGGAACGTGACAATGAGTCATACTTTTTCGTACGTTCAGCCGGCGTTTATCGATTTATAAGAAATCATGTCTAAAATTAAAAATATAAACCGACGCAGTTAACCCCTCCGAGCGAGGACCTTTATTAGATAGATCTATTTAAATTTGGCAGAGCTTTTTGAGACAACGTATTTAAGCGAAAATTGATTAAGTACTTTTAATTCAGTTATCTGACCTTACGTCGCAACCTTAGTTTATAATTATTAGTGGTTTTTCAGGACGTCAATTATGTAAAAGTCAAAATAATACACAATCGACTAAAACAATCACCGATCAAGCATTTTTTTTAGTTTATAGTACGCATTATGTTTGAATCTTTGAATTAGTAGGTACTGGAGATGTGTCATAAATTATTTGTTAGATTTTTCGGTAAACATGTTTTTAAGACTAACGAGCGACATGTAACCTATAATGCTCGTAGTGCTGCTCTAACGAGGGATTCGCATTATAGTAGTCATGCGTGAATTTAACTACTATCGTACCGTATACTATATACCGTATCTAAGAGTATGTTCATGCACAAAAATGATTTTCTTGCGCGGTGATCGTACCCGCGCCCTCGGAGTCAAAGTGGCCATTGCTAGCCGTTCATCTACCGAGCTTGTCAGTCAGTTAAAAAGAAATATAGAGATTAAAAAACTAAACACAGAATCTTTCTTAATGTGAGTCTTTTACGCACAAGCAATCAAAATAAATTTAAAAAGTTACTTTTCGATACACTCTTTTATGGACAACTGTATCGAAAAATAACTTTTTAAATTTATTTTGATACAGCTTCAGCCCTGGATACATATTTTAAACAGGTTGCAATGCAAATGCATTGCGACTTTGCAAAATTTTTCTACATAATCTGTGAACGCGGCGCCGCGCGGCGCGTCGCGCATGCGCACCACGCTTGCTCCATCTGCAAATGGATAAGTAAGTAATAAAGCTGTTAAATTAACTTCATGGTTTTATTTAAAATATTATTATCATCTATTTCATGAGTTTAGATAAAGTAGTGTATGAAACTGCACATAATTATGTCTTAAAATACTCGTGTGGTCTATTATTACATTCGCCTTCGGCTCATGTGATAAACTCACACTCGTATTTTAAGAACCCTTATTATGCAACAGTTTCATAAACTACTATTATATTATTTAGGAGTATGCAGGATCTAGAAAATATTTATCTCGAGCTTCTCCGTGCTTCGTAGGACACGCGAGATTTCATTAGATGACAGTCGTTAAGCCAAGTGGCCTTTGGGCGGCTCGAAAACACTGGCCCGCCAACCCGCAGTTGGACAATGTGGTAACTGTTAAAACCCAGGTTATTTGTGCCGTTGGCAGCACAACTTTTCATGGAATCCCTCGACATCTATACAAGCGCATACTAACGGCATTTATGAAGCGATATTCTTATATGCCGCGGCGTTCTTTATCATATCCCGATTCTTGATCATATCACAGCTGAGTATACAATTTTAACAAAGCCCTTTGGTTATAGCTGCTATCGCTTAGTATGTAATAAAAAATATACAAACATCAAGGTCAAGCTTCATGATTCTATTCTGTGTACTAGCTGTAACTATTGAAGAAGAAAGTACTAATTTCTCCAGAGTGTTGCTTCGGCCTCCCGAATTTTGCCGATAATATGTTATCGCTTCCCTAAGCCGCGGTGGTCGAATGGTTAGCAATGGCCACTTTGACTCCGAGGTCGCGGGTTCGATTCTTGCACAAGACAAATAATTATTTGTGTGCATTTACATGTCTGCTGTCTGGGTTTCTTCTATGTAAGTATTATATTATAATACATAGAAGAAACCTAGACCAAGACAAACAGCAGACATGTTTATTAGGATATTCTGATATATACATTTATAAAAAAGGATTTAAGCAACAAAAACAAGTTACGCTACGAATGAAAGATCATATTTTATACATATATAATAAATACATATTTTTGGACGAATCACACACTGCTATCTAGTCCCAAACTAAGCGAAGCTTGTATGTACTATGACTACTAGATAACTGATATTATATTTAAATACATTTTTATATTTTTTTAAATTAGCTGACGATCAACGAATTCCGCGTTTTAAACTAAAACTAATCTAAAAGCCTATCTAATTTATCTATAAACCAAAGAAAAAGTTATGGGATAAAAAATAAATATATAAATAAATACAAATTTACTTACATATAAAAAATATCCCCGAGATCGTTGTCTTTCGGCAGTGTCCCCAGAACACTGGCGAATTTTTTTTTAAATACATACATATTATGTACATATTATCGGGTGCCAGTACCCGACGTAGTTTAAAAAATATATCTCAGTGTATACCACCACACTAAAGTGTGGACGCCACTGCCCGAGCGCAGACGAGCGCCTTTGATTTGTGCAGAAAAACCGACAGCGCTCCGAAGTGAGGCAAGCGAGTGACGGCGAGCGAAGTCAAGTGCCGCCGCCAAATGACCTCTACACACGTTGGCGCTTGGCTTCACTCGGCCAACTAGGCGAGCGCGCCGAGTGATGACAAGGCAAAGCAAATAGGCAGTCTACATGTTGGCGTTGGTCATCATTCGGCAAGATAAGATAAGATAAGATAAATTTTATTGTTCAAAACTGTGTGATACAGGATGTTATACTGAATTTTAATGGTAACAACAGTTGCCCATTTCGGACGTACAATAATTATAATTATTATGTAGTTATTTATAATAATCCAATGTTCATTAATAAAATTACAATAGTATTTGTGATATATCATACATTAATTTCGTCAAAATATTCATTTAAATTATAATAACATTTACACAATAGCCATTCTTTCAGTCTTTTTTTGAATGCGACTCCATCTAGACATTTAATATGTCCAGGTAAATGATTAAATACCATAATTATATGCACTTTTGTCAAATATACGACTGGATGATTGTGCAATACACATATTATATTTATATTGCTGTCGTATGTTGTCCTTTGCTCCGCTTCGTTTGGAAAAGAATTCTTTGTGTTCTTTTACAAATACACATATTTCTAGTATATAAATAAACGTCAAAGTTAAGAATTTGTAATGTTTAAATACATGATGAATCTAATCTATCAATTTTGTATATAATACGAAGGCATTTTTTTTGTAGAATAAAAGTGGACTGAACGTTTACGGAGTTACCCCATAGTATTATGCCATATGTAAAAAGTACGGGATAAATATATCCATAATGAGCGTTTTTTGCAATTTCTATTGAGGCAACATTCGCTAAAATCGAGATAGCATAACAACTTCTAGAATTTTTTTTATTAATAGTTTCGATGTGCGACTTCCAATTTAGATGTGTGTCAATAGTGACCCCTAAGAATTTTGTGTTGTTCACTAGATCAACTTTAGTTCCGTTCATAATAACATTTGATGTCAATGGCAACTTTTTATAATTCCTAAATTCTACAATTTTCGTTTTTTCCAAATTGACTTTCAAATTAATCGATGCTAACCAATTGACTACAATGTTTAATGTTTTTTGAATTTCGTCAATGATACTTTCGTGGCCCAGTTTGTTTTCAGCTATAAATACTGTGGCATCATCAGCAAACATAACACATAAATGATTAATGACTAGAGGTAGTTCATTTATGTAAATTAAAAATAACTGAGGTCCTAATACACTACCTTGTGGTACTCCTATCAAAACTTTGTCAAAATTTGATACTACTCGTTTAATTGTCTTTGTATTTTTGTCATAAGTATCTAACGCCGTCGCTTGTACTCTATTTGTCAAATAGGATTCCATTAATTTCAGGGCATTTCCACGGATGCCTATATGCTCCAGTTGCGTTAGCAATACTTTGTGAATGACACAATCAAAAGCCTTTGATAGATCTAAAAATAGTCCAGTGCAAGTTCTTTTACTATCTACGTCGGTCCATATTTGTTTTTAATATTTTAAATATAGCTAATATCGTATTTTTGCCTTTTTGAAATCCGAACTGATTTGGACTTAATGTTTTATTTTTATTTAAAAAAGACGATACTCTAATCTCTATTGATTTTTCAAGTACTTTTGAGAAATTTGGTAGTAATGCAATGGGCCTATAATTACTAATTTCATCCTTTAGTCCATTTTTGTTGAGAGGTATTGTTAGTCCTTTTTTCAAATCATTTGGGTACATTCCAGTCTCAAACATTAAATTATTTATATGAGCTAAAGGCCCAGCTATAACGTCCACACTTAGTTTTATTAATTTCATAGGTATGTGGTCATAACCTGTTTTTCATTTTTTTAATTATATTCTTTATTTCCATAATACTTACTGGAGTCAAAAAGATGCTATTTAAACTGGACTGTGTTACCGGTTTGTATGTAGTATCGAAAATTGACAATTTGGGTTTGTTTAAATTAATAAAATAGTCATTTATTGTTTTAGTTAAGTCAAAAGGTTCATCTATAATTAAGTCATTTATTTTTATATATTTTAATGTTTCTTTAATGTCATTTGTTTTCGTTGTATTTTGTTTTATCACCTGCCAAGAAGCTTTACTTTTGTCAGAACTATTCCTTATATAATTTATATTAGCATTTCTTTTTGATTGCTTCGTTACAAATTTCATGATGTGGCAATATTTCTTATATCTGGTTTTTATGTCCGTACTATTCGTTTATCTTTTTTGTAAATACAACCGTCTTTTGTTTTTACTGGATATTATTATGCCTTTGGTTTTCCAGTTTGGTTTTCTTTTGTATGATATTTTCACTTTTGTGATCGGTATGCATAGATTGAATATAGTAGAGAATATATCTATGAATATTTTGTATGCTTCATCAGGATTTAATTGGGCATAAACTTCAGCAAAACTAACCTGTGTTATATATTTCAGAAAAACTTCTAAGTACTTGTCTGTGTTCCTACGGTAGACATACCATGACCTTTCACTAAAGCTGAGATTAGAGGAGATCGATATTAACTGACCTGTGTGATCTGATAGACCAACGTCCAACACTTGTGCATCATAATGTTTTATATTAGTGAAGATATTGTCGATGCATGTTTGAGAATTAGTCGTGATTCTAGTGGGTTTGTTGGTCGTAGGATGTAATTTATATGAATGAAACATATTGAGAAACAGCTCACTTTTATAATTTTTCTCGAGAATATTTACATTAAAGTCACCTATAATAAATATATTTTTGTAGTTATTTCTTGTTCTTATTGTTATTTTGCGAAGTAAAGTTTCCATGTTACTTATAAATACATCTAAATTACTATTTGGAGTTCTATATACACAGACCAGTAAGTAATTTAACCCGCATATTACCATGCCACCACATTCAAAATGGCTTTCAATCGACATTTCTGATATCATTGCAATTCCAATGAATTGATATCATTCAATTGAGTTTTTAGAGTATATGGCAACACCACCTCGTTTTTTACGTCTCCTACAGAAGTGAGCAACTTTCTTGTAGCCATCTAATTGAAAAATATCTATTTCGTCGTCTTTTAGGAAAGTTTCAGTAAAGCAACAAATGTCAATATTTTTTTCTTGTGTCAAAATTTCAAGTTCATACAAAGTATCAAGTCAAAGACTGACCGTCTTTGATTTGATACTTTGTATGTTCATATGTAGTATTTTTACGCAATGTTTGTTATTGTGTAGTACGAAAAAAGTTTTGTGGCCCTTCCTGATCAATATCTACATTTCCTTGATTTTTTTGTACAGTTATATTATTAAGCTTTATTCGATTAAAAATATATGGAATTGTGCATTGTGTTTTGCGTTTTAATGACGTGTTAGTATCTGCACTATTTATTTTGTTATTGTTAATATTGAAGTAACTCGTAATTAATTTTTGTACCGGTTTTTGTTTCATTTGCATATCGTTTGATTTATAAAATTTACTTTGTAGCCAATACTAAGTATCTCCCTCAACATAAACCTACTTGTATATAGTCTACGTAGCCCAAGACGGCTGACATGCTGCAAGGGTATGAATGTGGTATGAGTTAGCTGAGAACAAACTAGGCGTAGAAATTCATTTTGCATGTTCACATTTAGATTTTTATTATCATAGATTTCACCAATCAAAACGTTTGTATTTGTGAGCAAAGTTAAGTGGTAGTAAAGACACGATCGGAAGCCAAGCGGGTTTCTATCGTTCGATCCCGCTAAAATAATGACATAGTCCTCATTGGTGAACTGCTTACAAACATCATTGCAATCTAACAAAATTTCTAAAAGGCTCGGCCAACGTATATAGGCGACTTTAAAGTGTTAATTTATTCATAATATTAAAATCCGTTTTCAAAATATGTTTAATATAAAGGTTATTTTTATATATAAAAAACATTTACACTAATAATAATGTATAAGTATTATTAGTGTCGATAGTGTGTGCGGTCGCTGCACTGGGCCAATCTGTCATATATTAAACTAACGTTCAAACATTATAAACAAATAACCTTTTATCGCGTAACACTTCAAATTCGAAGAAATACTTCAGTTCATAACTACATAAAATATGATCTATACTGATGATAAAATAAATAGCTCATAAATATAACTGAAGTTTCGAGTGGCATTTTTGGGCACGAAGGGCAGTCATGTCAGGTCATTAAAATGTTATGTGTGTTCATAGTTATTGAGCGTTTACACGAAAATATCTGGCTCGTAAAATTTGTAGCAGTTTATTTCTTTTGATATATTTTCTATGTTTATAGGAAATATGTTTTAGAGGTTTTAATTTTGTGTTATTCAGTTGGTTTTGAGACGTCACGTGGTGTAGATACTATAGTAATTCATCTAAAACATCTAACTAACAAATAAAATGAATTTAAAATAAGAAGAAGTATTTTTTTAAACAAGATTTTGTTATTGTCAATAAAAAAATTGTACTTACTAATAAACTGAGCATCTAAAATTGTGAAACTGGGCGACTATTATATTGACTTGGCGCCTAAAGTTGATATAAAATATACCAAACATAACCTAGTATTTCTGTGGCTCATTTAGTATTTTTTGTGGCCCTTGTTATTATTTTCCATTACAAAATAACTAAAAAGCTCAAAATAAGCCATTTATTTTGATACTTATATCGAAGGAGTTAAAGTGGAAATTACTAATCTACTTTTTGTGGAGTCCGCCATTTTGGTTTAAAAATGGTGGCATTAAGGCAGACGTGAATTGTCACAAGAAATAAACGAGTGTGTGTAAAATTTAACTTGCAAGATTTGATAACAGATACCGCGATGAAACTAAATAAAAGCTTCTAAAAAGCTTCACTAATAAATTGGTCATTATTTATAATGGCCGGTCAATGTAATAAATTGTCTAGTATTAATAATTAAGTTTATTTGGCACCACATCATTCATCATCAAGCTTGACGGAGCTCCGCTTCGCAGAGCTCCTATTTCCGATGCCAGGACACAAGTAAACCCTCACCTAACTAAAAATCAACTCAATTCTAACCAAAACATGTTTTATTATCAAGTATAAATGGTCAGTATAAATAATAACTAATTTATTACATTGACCATAACATATAATAGGTAGGGGAAAAAGTCTTTTCGCATTATAGTATGTATGAATTTGTAATAAAATCTCTTTGGTTATACCATTTGTGTCTGGCAGGTTTTGATATCTTTAAAAAGTTTATATTTTAAAAAAGATAATTCCAAATTCAAATTAGGTAAATGTGTGATTTTCATTTGTTTTTTTTACTGTCAAGATGAGTGAATCTAATGAAGAAATTCGATTCATTTTAAAATTTTACTACAAAAAAGGTAAAAATGCAACGCAAGCTGCGAATAAAATTTGTGACGTTTATGGACCTAGTGCAGTGTCTGTGAGAGTAGCACAAATTTGGTTTAAGCGTTTTCAATCAGGAAATTTTGATGTGAAAGATGCACGTCGCTCTGGTCGCCCTGTTACGGATAAAATGGATGCCATTTTTGAAAAAGTGGAGCAAGAGCGGCATATCAGTAGTTACGACGTAGCTGAAGAATTAGGAATTGACCACAAAACAGTTTTGGCGCAATTGAAAAAAGCTGGGTACACTAAAAAGCTCGATATTTGGGTGCCTCACGATCTCACTGAAAGAAACCTAATGAACCGTGTACTCATTTGCGATTCTTTACTACGACGTAATGAAAGCGAACAGTTTTTGAAGAAGCTTATAACTGGTGATGAAAAGTGGATCACGTACGACAAGAACGTGCGAAAAAGGTCGTGGTCAAAGGCCGGTCAGGCTTCACAGACTCTAGCAAAACCCGGGTTAACCCGCAACAAGGTGATGCTGTGTGTATGGTGGGATTGGAAGGGTATTATTCATTATGAGCTGTTACCGCCAGGCAGGACTATCGATTCTGAACTCTACTGTGAACAACTGATGAGATTAAAGCAAAAAGTTGAGAGAAAGCGGCCGGAATTAATTAACAGAAGGGGTGTGATTTTTCATCATGATAACGCTAGACCTCACACATCTTTAGCCACTCAGCAAAAATTAAGAGAGTTTGACTGGGAGGTGTTAATGCATCCGCCGTATAGTCCTGACCTTGCACCTTCTGATTTCCACCTGTTTCGGTCTCTTCAGAATTCTTTAGGCAATGTCAGGTTACCATCACGAGAAGACTGCCAAAACCACTTGTCGTGGTTTTTTGAACAGAAGTCCCAAAATTTCTATAGTAATGGGATCATGTCTCTACCTACAAGATGGCCAAAAGTTATCGAACAAAATGGCACCTACATACTTTAGTTAAATGTAAATAAACTTTATTAAAAAATGTTTTGAATTTTCATATAAAATACGAAAAGACTTTTTCCCCAACCTAATATATATATATTTCTTTGGCATGCTCTACAGCTTAAACCTCTTGACGAATTTCAACATATGAGGTGTCATTCGATTCGTCTCAGCTGTGAGAGTGACATGGGGTACACTATATAAATACCACTGCCTAAAGAAGTAAACTATACCTCTATGAAGAAAAAACATCTTCTAAATTGATCAAGTGAAGTATCAAAGACAAATGTTGTCAATGGTGATTACAAAAATATTATTAAAAAAAAATAGCCCGTCGATTGAGGGGAGACCAGTATTCTAGAAGTAGGATGCATATGGGTTGAAAAATGGAAACTATGTTTAAACCTTCTCATCTATCTATTAGTTTTTCCTCTTCTTATATATTAGTTCATGCTTCGGAGGGCACGTAAAGCCGTGGGTTCTGACTGTTGTAATCATAGATGACATGTCAATGTCGTGAAGCCAAGTCAATGGCCATTAGGCGGCTTGAAAACACTGGCCTCCGCCAACCCATAGTTGAACAGGGTAGTGGAGTATGCTCTAAACCCCTTCGATTGAGGAGAGACCCATATATCAGCAGTCGGATGAATAAGGGTTGACGACGATATATTAATTATTAACTTTTTTTAATTACCTAATTCTAGTTCACCTTGCTGTAAACCCTCGGTGGTATTGTGGTTTATTTCCGTTCACAGGTGTTTGATTGTGTCTGTTGTCACAACTCTATTATGCATTACGAAGGTTGGTGTCGCTTTACACTCACTATATTACCAAGGGCATGACTAGTAGTAGGGTGTGTCTTGAAGGAAAAAATACATACTCGCAAGGTAAATCGTGAAAAAAAAAATTATAGGTTAGTTAGTTTATTTCTATTGATGTAAATTTGATGATAGAAAATTATGATGTACCTAATAAACAATTGTAAACCCTTAGACTAATGGCCAATTTAAGAATAGTCTGAAGACAAATCGACATCTAAATTGGGTAATTTTGAGAATCATAAATGCCAAAATTGATACACAATACTGTGGGACGAGACAATGATTAACGCAGAATATAGTATTCGCAATATGATCTTTTATAAAAAGACTAAGAGTCGATTTAAGCCAAGTTTATTAGATTCTTACAATATAAGATTTAGAGTGTACGTGGTTATTCAACATCTTTCAAGCAAAGTCAACCACACCTACACGCAGTGCACCCTGCTAACTGACAAACGAGGCTCTGTCAAAAAAAGAGATAGGGCATAGCATATTTTTAACCTAATGTATTCCTTTTTGTTCAACAGCAACTAATCTATATATCGACGGCGGAAAGCGAAAACGTCGTAGTCCACAAAAATGATTTTTTTTATTGCACTGTTCGAATCAGTAAAAAAATCTGCATCAAATGGGCCGCGTCCCATAATTCTACGATGAATAGATACAAAATTAACATTTTGAAAAAACAGGTTTTAACTTAAACGCCTGCATTCAAAAAGGCTAGCTACAGAAAAAAACCAGTAATAAGAGTTCGAATCAATAACAAGTCTAATATCAAAAAAACGTGAGTCTAAGTTAAAAAGCACGCTAGTTAAACTTAAACGTCAATTTCAAAACATATTGAAATTTAAATTATTTCACTTTGCTTATTTTCATGTCAGTATAAAAGCAAGCTATTATTATAAGCTGTATGTTTTTAACAAATTAGTAATATTAACTAATAAATTATTATTATGTTTTCCAAACATAATAAAATAAAGGTTAGAGAAATATAGTGCTAACTAGAGCGTTTTTATATGTATATGAGAGAGGGGCTTAGGAGCATGTGGGTCACCTGATGGAAAGCAACCACCACCGCCCATGGAGATCATCAACACCAAGCGATTGCCGATTTGTCGCCAACCTATACTCCTTCCTTTCTTTCTGGTGACCTCACTCACTCGCAGGAACACAACAACCCTCAAAGGAATTGCTATTTGGCTGCGGTACCTTCCCAGTCGAGTAGCTTAAAAATTACGCTATGCCCTGACTCTCTTTTCGACAGAACTTAGTTTGTCAGGCACCACGTGCAGGTGAGGTTGGTTTTGGTTCTAAGATGTTGATTTACACCCCAAAAGTGTGGTGTATGAGTGTCATAAATTATAAAAAAAATATTATAAAACAAGAACAAGAGAAACACTGAATAGTTGCGGAACAAAGAACTGAGTAAGACTACTTATGAAAAGACGAATATGTATGTAATTATGCTGATGATGTCAATTTTATAGCGATTTACTAAAATAAAAATAAATAAATAAATAGATTGTATCACCAATACAGTATAAATTGATTATATACATAGTAAGCCATATGCAATAAAAGTAACAAATACCAATCAATGTGAATTGTTTATTTATACATTGGTTTTTCGTCGAACAGTCGCAGTGCAGTGTCTGAGTACTTGTGGCATTTCTTTTTTCCTTTACTTGGCAAACTCTTAAATCCAACTTAGCGAGCGGTACGTTGATGTGAGTTTAATTTCTTTTTAGTTCGTGTGGGTATCTCATTTTATAGAACTGTACAAAGAATATTATGACGTATTATCATGGGCATTGTACTTATTTACGTCAGTTTTGTCCTGTATTTAAAAACGCATTAAATGTATGTTCAGTCTCAACGCCTGCCGAAACCTGCTCATGAGTATGTCGTTCCATTGACATATCCTGGAGCGGGTCACGGCGGGCGTACAACATTACATCAAACTTCTCAAAGGGGCCTCTACGCGTTGGATCCATATCCCCGCGCATGCCTATCAAATGACCGGGCTTGACCCGAGATTAAAAAAGAGATACAAATAATAATAATAATAAATGTAATTTATTTCGATGAACAAGGGAAGGGATAATAACTATTATTAATTCCATTATTAATTCCATACAGGAGTTGATTTCTTAGTTAACAAATAATTAATCATATCAATGGTAATGTAGACATTACTTGCCACTACACGAGCAGAGTCGTTCTTGTCGAAAATATCTTCATATTACATTTTCGTGTCTTCTTTTTGTTTCACAAACTATTTTATTTAAAAAGCGCAATGCGGAGCATCGTATGCGAGCGTGCCAGACTTCAGGATCGTAAATCTGACTTCGCTGGTGCTGTGTTGAGGCAAATTTATAAACAAAGTTCAATCTTATAGGTACTTACTGTCTCTTTCACTAATGAGTATTGACTAAATGCTAATGACCCCAAATTGTAATCTAGTATTAAAGAATGTAATAATTACACATAAATCTATACTAATATCATAAAGCTGAAGAGTTTGTCTGTTTGGTTAAACGCACTAATCTCAGCAATTACAGGTTCGAATTGAAAAAAAAAATAGTGTAGGATAGGTCATTCATCAAGGAAGGCTACAGACTTCATTAAATATATAATATCACGCTACGACTAACAAGAGCGGAGCATTAATATAAAATGGTGCAAAATCATAGAAAAATATGTTTTTGAGAGCTTCCGTTGCGTGCGCTGCGTAAGCGGTTGAAGCTATACAACAATAATATATGACAGATTTGTTCCTTTTAAAAAGTTCCAAAAAAAGTTCGCGATAGCATAATGTCTATCATTGAAGGTCGGCTTACTACAACCGTTTTATTGGTAATCCTATGCATTACTCTCAAATGGAGACGAAGTTGCGCAGTTCAATTAGCTATTTTTATACCACTGAAGTGCTATACAAGCATACGGCCCGCCTGATGGAAAGCAGTTACCGTAGCCTATGAACGCCTGTAACACTAGGGGTGTCACACGCTCGTTGCCGACCCTATAAAATCCTCTTTTTGACCATCTTGAAGAACCCCATGCTGTAATCAAACAACTCCTCTGAACACACCCAACATTGAACATTGTACATTTGGTAGCACAAACATAGGGATGTAAAATCTCTTCTCAGACTGAAAGGTTCTATACCGTCTGTCAGTTTGTATTCGTCAAAAAACAAATATATTAAAAGCGCCGTTAAAATATACTTCGTTATCACGTGTATTATTTTAATCAATCATACAAGTTCAGTAACGTCGTTTGTAGCCTGAGTATTGTTTAAATCTGCTATTTGTATCACGTGACTCATGCGGTAATTCGTTCAACCCGAGACCATGTTGCCTGCAACATCGCCGAAATATTAGAACGATATTAAAAAAAAAATCTTGATATGTTTTGTACCTATATGAAATAGGGATGAAAGTCGGTTGATGCAATAATACTAAATAACAATGTTTACAGATGGAAATGAAATTCAACACCGGGTGTTGACAGTTGATTGACTCAGCGGAAAATCTCCGGCTGGCACCGGTATCCGTAGGTAATATAATACTGATATTACATTTTAAGGTTATTGTCTCGTCCCAAGACAATTCGGATATGCAATAATGCGGAGTTTAAGTGGTTCAACACTATCTTTTGAGCCAAATTCAATCCCACCTGCACGTGGTGCACCCTGCCTACTAGCAAAGAACCTCTACCTTACAGAACACCGCAGATAAATAATAATACCTTCGACGACTGTTGTGTTCCTCCGAGTGAGTGAGGTTTCTAGATGTAGGGAGATGCTATATTAGCAAGCTGGCAAAACATTTTGTATTGCAAGCCTATGGTAACTACTTTACATCAAGCTGGCCCTATGCATATTTGGCACTCGGCATAGCATAAAAATGCAACATGGAATGCAAATTAAATCTACTAATTTGTGATATTCGTGTCGAGACTGCTCTGAGTGAACTGCGTCTGGAGTACGGACGGCGAAACTTGTGATTAAAACAAACAGAGTGCGTACATATATTTAACACTGAGTGTGATGCATTGTGGTTTGTGAATAATTTAAGTTGAAAGTTCTTCGCTTGTTTTGGAGTTTTGACTATTGTCGCGTTAGTCTCAGAGGCGGCAACGGAATGACTAAACTGTCGCTGGATCGGCTGATTTGGTAACGTGTCGTGTAGATCAGTTCATGTGTGGCGTATGAAGCCGATCTGCCAGCACGTCATTGATGAGTTTGGTAGGTACAGTATTAATAGGTACTGTCGGCTTACTAGCAAAGCCAATTGGCCAATCGAACAGCAAAAGGGCGTTGCTCTCGAGTCTTTGTTTATTTATTCATAGTCAGACTGTATTCAAGGCCGGCACTGCCAATGATGCTATCTAACTTTGAACAAATGACGTACGTAATGTTTTACAACACTCCTAATATATGCAATCTTATTTATATAATAGACACAATAGAGTCAGCGATGCAGATGTCATGTAGATTTCGTGGAAAACTCCTAGAGTGGAGGATGATGGGGCGATGAAATTGCAACTCTCTCTGTCTTTCTCTCGAAGAAATAAAGCCCTCTGGTTGGAAAGAAGCTGGATGCGGAAAGCAGAAAATCGCACATGGTAGAACGCAGTAGTTTATTTTCAGCAACACAGGTTGATGATGATGATGATGATTACGTACAACTTAATTCCAAGAAAAATAATCAACACACGCAGTAATATATAGTTATAGTGTAATAAGTTATAACTAAACTAACTTTAGAGATTAAAAAACTAAATGCAGAATCTTACTAATCTCATACTGAAATTTACACATTAAAAAACTAAACACAGTATCTTAATGACAGTCTTTACGCACAAGCTATCAAAATAAATTTAAAAAGTCATTTTTCGATACAGCTCTTCTATGGACAACTGTATCGTAAAATAACTTTTTTACCATTTCGATACAGCTGCAGCCCTGGATACAGGTATTTTAAACAGGTTGCAATACAAATACATTGCAACTTTGCAAAATTTTTCTACATAATCTGTGAACGCGGCGCCGCGCGGCGCGTCGCGCATGCGCACTGCGCATGCTCGATCTGCAAATGGATTTATAAGTAAGAATTATAGCTGTTAAATTAACTTCATGGTTGTATTTAAAATATTATTATCATATATTTCATGAGATTAGATAAAGTAGTGTATGAAACTACACATAATTAGGTATTAAAATACTCGTGTGGTCTATTATAACATTCGCCTTCGGCTCATGTTATAAACTCACACTCGTATTTTAAGTATGCAACAGTTTCATAAACTACTATTTCGATACTGCTCTTTATGGACAACTGTACCAAAAAATAACTTTTTTTTCCATTTCGATACAGCTTCAGCCCTGGATTCAGCTATATACCTTTAACTATGGACGTTACATTTTTGTTACACTACTATGGACATGCGGCCTCACAGACCGCTATCTTTACGGCTTGGTTTCTATCTTGATGAGTAAGTATTGCATCAAAAGAAAATGTCATTTTTAGTTAGTATAACTTCTTTTACAATAAAATATAAAGAACAAAGAACATAAAAAACTTAACATAATCTTCTCAAAACTAAACATAAAATTTTTGACAA
Source organism: Hypsopygia costalis (assembly GCA_937001555.2). Taxonomy (NCBI): domain Eukaryota; kingdom Metazoa; phylum Arthropoda; class Insecta; order Lepidoptera; family Pyralidae; genus Hypsopygia; species Hypsopygia costalis. The sequence continues at coordinate 21,276,044 of OW443326.2, forward strand.
GGACCCAACTTGGTCATATTTATAGGCAGTCTGTGCATAGCGGCTTAGAACATTGTAGGCATATTGGCTTATGCCTTTTACCTGCAGTCGTTCATTGATCGTTTTTTGACATTTTAGTTTACAAAATCACCGTCAGCGTCAATTCATAACACAAACGTGGACGCGCGGTCTCACAGACCTCACTCAAAATATAAAGCGAAATTTCTCACGCAACATTCAGCCGGTGACCTAACCTTCACTCTCATCGGTCGTTTCGCCACTAAAACCGAAGCTATCAGGCCGGCATACGCGTGAGGTACGCGGGAGGAGGGGGGCACGAGAATCATAAACTGTAAGCGGTCCGTGAGACCGCACGTCCATAGTTAAAGGTTAAGCAGGTTGCAATGCAAATGCATCGCGCGGAGGGTCGCGTATGCGCACCACGCATGTATATATATATATATATATATATATAAGTTCTTAGTGAGTTTATCACACTCGTATTTTAAGAACCCTAATTATGCAACAGTTTCATAAACTACTATTATTTTATTACCAAAAATTTGTATACTCAGATTGTGCCTAAGTTTTCGCCAAAATATGGTATCATTTTAACTACTCATTGAATGGTTAACTGGAAGAGATCCCTTATGGGATAAGTCCCCCATTGTACATGTAAATCTTTTTATGTAATTTCTTTTGTACAGTAAAGACTTTAACAACAACAACACTTTCAGTCAGTGGACACCATACAATAATCAGTTTTCTTTGGAATTCTAATTCAAAGATTATTTTGCTTCATTTGTTGCAGCTAGCGGGAAAATACTATTCATGCCTTCTATTTTATAGTCGCATTGCAGTACAAGAATCAAGCAAATGGCGGTTCTCTTGTTTGTAAACAGGTAACTTCAATGACTTTAGTTACTACCACAGTATAAGTAATAGTACTACGTACAGTATGGCCTCTCCCTGCCGCTCTCTCGTGTCGACCTCACCTCCCCTCTGAGACAAATCTGGAACCGTTTGTATGGCGCCGCACGCCCATACGCATATTCACGCTTTGCACAGACGTTATTGTTTATGTAGTAGTAAACGACGCGACATTTGTATGGAGTGACCAGGGTGTGATACTCTGAGGTAGCAAATAAATATACGGCTCATCAGATGGAAAGCAGTTAATTAGCCTAACGACGTTTTATAGAAGCCAGGTTGGCGAGACAAACATGAGATATGTATTGTTATAGATTTTATATCGCGCTGTCACACAACAAATCCGCTCGTTATTATTCTTTCCTTTGACAAAACCAGCACGTGACACGAAACAAAAAATCGTACCAATCCGTCTCATTTATAAAATCCACGTGTCCAACTGAAAATCTTCAATTAGAGTAATAACTACACAGGCAAAATTACACAGGGCACATTTACGAAGATATTCTTACCAAGAAAATCCCTAAGGAGCTCGACGGCGTTGTTACGCAAGTAAATGTAATCGATCGCAAAGTGAAGCAACATCGACCGTAGCCTGCAAATGGATGGGTTTATTTATCTCGAGCTCATCCGTGCTTCGGAAGGTACATTAAGCCGTCGGTTCCGGCTGTTGTCATTAGATGATAGTCGCTAATGTAAGTCGCCAATGGCCTTTATGTGGCTTGAAAACACTTCGCTAACCAGGAGTAGCGTGGTAGAATATGCACTAATCCCAGAGTCGATTGAGGGGAACCCCGTATACCAGAAGACGTTATTTTTTAATAATATGGCGGGTGGCAGACAAGCATACGGCTCGCCTGATGTGAAACGATTACAGTAGCAACATTAACGAACACAACAAGAAATATTGCTGCCAACGTAGCAACTTTTTCCTTTCTGGCAACCTAACTCACTCACCGAAACACAATAACCCTCAAGGGAATTGCTATTTGGCTGCGTTATTCTATGAGGTGGAGTTACCCAATCGGGCAACTTAGAAATAGAAACTTAGATGTACTCTACCTCTACCTATCTTAAATAAAGAAAAAAGAATGAATGAGGATTGAAAATTTGCCTATATTTTCACTCAAAGTTAATTAAACTACTCGCAGAAGTTTTTGTCGTTCGCACGACTAACTACTAATTCAGCAGTATTAAGGAAACTTTAAGGTATCTGACTTACTTCGGTAAGATGTACGTTTTTATTTTATTTAAGTTTGTAATTCATTAGCGGACTAGTTTTTAATGGGTTCCCAAAAAAGGTCTCTATCTCTGCTGACGAATGAGGGAATATGCAGGAAAAATTTATATGTCTATCGATGTATAAACTCAATTTACTCTTTGATACGAGTAAATAATAGTGTGGGAATCAATATCACTGCGATTAACGCTACGCTAACGGTCCCATTTCCTCCTCCTTTCTTTGACTGCATTTAAAAGTGTCATAGGAAAAGAAAAAGACAATCGTCTTATATATTGTTGTTGTCTAGAAATAGTTTTTTTTTGTTTCTTGTATGATTATAAGTACTCATGTTGATTCCAATAAAATTAAAAAGGGACGTAGTATAATTACATTCTTTTTATTTGATGTCTCATACAATGCTTTAGTGTCACAGAGCAACAAGTGGTTATTTGTTGTTGCATTTGCATTAGATATTAAAGAAGCCGATCACGCTATCTGTACTTTGATTCCACTGTCGGCAGTAACTTATTATTACTAGACTGTCAGTCTTTAAATGCAATCTATAATGCAGTTGTGGTTGACAGACTGCATACGAACTAAGGCATCTGCTTTACTTACAGATTTACATACATACAAAATGGTTTATTTGTCGTAAAATCACAAATAGTATACATATATAAGAGTAGACGAAACAGATAGAGGACAAACTATAAATTCTATTTATAGGTCTATAACTATAACAGAATGGGTAATTTGGAATGTTGTACAAAGCAACCCATAAATTTCTGGCTATCACCATAAGGTGTAATGTGAATTTACACATGCTGTTGCTGTCATTAAAATCAAGTTTCTGGATACAAAATATTTAACAAACCAAAAGAAATGTAACAGTATTTTATGTAATAAACGATACCACAGCCCAAAAAGCTAATTTCCATCAAACTAGACTTTATATCAGCAGCTAAATTTGTGTGTGCTAACCAATTTACCGATAAACCAATTTCCTGCAACACAAATTGCATAACATCGATCGCACGGTATGAGTGTCGATGTAGGCAATATTATTGGACCGTTGAAATCCGCTACGTTTACAGAACTGGAAACCAAAATACAGCCAATGTTTAACGCAATCATTTTAATTGGCTTTGTGTTCGAATATCGAGTTACGAACTCAATGAAACAAAAAGTTAAGTGAGTTTTAAAACTCGATTGGTTTTTGTATTAACAAAATTAATATTTCAATGTTTGTCAGTTCTTTAATACTTTATGAATTTTAATGTGTATTTGTGTGTTTAATTCGATTATTAAAACCCAGTTTATGGTGCTTGTTATGTAGAAAATTCTAATTAGTGTAACATTTCCTATGAAAGATATTTTCTATACCTATGAAGATTAAGACCAGACTCTCCACAATCTGCTATCAGCGCATCCTAGGGTATTTCGGTCACATAGCTCGGAAGCAGCCAGCAGCCAGCAGCCTTAATAAACTGGTTATTGTGGGCAAGATGGATGGGAAAAGACCTCGAGGACGATCACCAATCCGCTGGTCTGATTCCATAAAACAGGTTATGGGCCTCCCTGTAACTACGGCCTTCAGACAGGCTGAAGATAGGGTGGTGTGGAAACATCTTGTCAACCCTTCTACCAAGGCATATCAGAACGGGGACGACCTTCAGTAATGAAGAATACGATGAAGAAGGAGACGCCTATGAAGAAAATATATGGTTTTTCTAATACTCGGTTTTGGAATCATTCTATAATATAAAATGTTCAAATATCAGGTGACGTACTAGCGACAGACTCGGCAAGATGAATAAATATAATAATACAAATATGCGTCGTACATACTAGAAAACATATGCTGTTTTTTTGAGAATCAATCCTTTCGAGAATCTGTCCTTACGCGAACAAAGATAACTTTCGTTCTTTGATACTACGTCAAATTTTCTCGCTCCAGATGCGATCCACGCACACTCACTCACAAAACTCTTTCCATCGCTATCGGCAGGCTCTGTAGCAATCTAAGGGTTAGACCACAGCGAGGAGAACGCCATGCATTGGTATATTTATACGGAGCAGGTGTGCTGAAGCTTTTTAAAACCTGCCCAGCCTAATTGAATGCGCCCATCAACATCTTTGTTAAAAATACTAAGGCCGTACTCCAGTACGAAGTAGTAAGGCTCATTCGAAGTGTCTATTCACTTCAGTGGCTGCATTCTCTACCATAACTAGGTTAGGAATTACAAATTTGTTAGACATGTCGTTGATCTTGGTACGAGACTTTTTAGGGTTCCGGCTAAAATTGTATGTGCCTTATAACGCCACTGTTTCGTCGGCAGGTTCTTACTAATTCAAAAGTTTAAAAATTATCTTTATCTCTGAAGTTTACCAAGAGAAATAGTTGATATTTGTACATGTAAATATTTAACACTGGCAAAAGCCTATAATTGTGCAGTGATACGTTAATGGACGTAAATGTTACACATAAAATAAAATATGACGCAGAGGATTTTTATCATTTCGAATTTTAACTAGGAATTTTAAAAGCTTGCGGACGTTATTTCACACCAGTCTATTTTGACACGTGTTGGGCAATAAATTTATGGTGCCAATTAATGTTGATATTTATTACATTAACCATTTTATGTTGTTATACTTTTTGACTGTGACTACAAAATAATGCTGGGAACTTAATTGGATTATTCTTTTTTACAATAAATCAACTTGTAATAATTAAGAAAACACTGATGACGTCATATTGTAAACAAAACGACACGACCGAGAAACACACCTACTACTTCAATGATATAGCGGTGTTTCAGTTAGCTGGGAAGTTGAACGTTTTAAATGCAAATCATGATTCAACTATAAAACTAGATATGTAGTTAAGTGGTGTTGTTCAATAAAACAGCTAGCCGCGTAATTGAATGGCTAATTTAACCAATTCCTTCGTAACTGCTATACGGCTAAAAAGATTATGATGCATGAATGCATGATTCTTCAGTAATAACTAGCTTTATTATAATTGAAAAAAAACAAAATTGTCGATTTTCAACGGCTTGAAAATTTTTACTTCAAACCCCGACGAGTAGCTATTAAAATGAAAGCATTTGAGAGTCAATATCAAAAATATATGTCACTTGAGATAGCAAAAAACAAAATATACTCAAATTACCTACATGTCTTCTCTTCTCAGTCGATCACTCTTGACAGAGCGGGCGTGGTTGTCAAGACAGTGCTGGCGCAGGATCTTCCGTACTGCCTCTCCCGTGGGCGAGGGTAGCTGCTTGGGCAATGGATCTCCACTTCTGTCTGTACATTGCGTTGCGAGTACATTGTATTATCGTGGACTGGGTTGCTGACTTTATGCTATCTGTCCAACGAGTCGGTGAACGGCCTCGTGCCCTTTTACCCTCCATCCCCTTTTATCCTCCTTGGACCACAAGTCTTTCCATTGACGACTCATTTCTAGTGATCTGCCCAAATAACTTAAGGATTCGCAGTTGAACAGTCGACGAAAGTCTATCCTTTATATTAAGTTCCTTGAGGATGGAATTATTTGTGCGGAAAGCAGTCCACGGGATTTTCAGTAACCGTCTCCAGCACCATATTTCAAGTGCGTCAATTTTGCGACGGTCTTGTAGCCGCAATGACCAGGTTTCGGCGCCATAAAGGAAAATTGGGAAGACGAGACATTTCATGAGGCGAACCTTTGTTTTCCTAGTTATTCGTCTGTCTCTCCAAATTTTCCCAAGTCTTTCTACGGCCGATCTTGTGATGGCACATCGGCGTTTAATCTCGTCGCCGCAGCCTCCATTATTTGATATAGTGGAACCAAGGTAGATGTAGTTTGACACAACCTGGCAATTTGCTACCGTGAGTATATCCGGTCTATTTTCGGCTGCCCGGTCCACTATTATCACTTTCGTTTTGGATCTATTGATAGTGAGCCCAAATTGGAGACTAGTTCTTTCCAGGCGAGACAGAATTTCCGATAGGTCTTCCCTTGTCTGGGCAAGAAGTGTAGTATCATCCTACCTACATGTCTATGTGATCAAAACGAATATTTTCTTTATATGAGATGGGGGCAAACGCATGTGGGTTACCTGATGGAAAGCAATCACCACTGCTCATGGACATCAGCAACATCAAAGCCGATCTGACACTACATTTTGTTCTTTCCAGTCCATATACTAACTTTAGATTCCAATCGATAGTTTAAATGTTTTTTTACTTGTAACTGTTCTTAGAAGGACTTATAACAATGGCGTATATTTTATTTATAACGCTGCGACCTCATCGACGGGTTAATAACACTAGTCAATAAAATTACAACCCAGGTTTGCAGCAAAAACCTATCCTGGCCTATTATTACACTCTATATATTTATTATCGTATCATAGCCTAGGTAAAACGATAAAGTTGAAAGGAAATCATATTAGGTACAGAGTTTCGCTATAAAGTTTTAATAGTTGTGTTAACTATTAAAACGTGACAGCTTTTTGTAACTAAACTGTGACTGGTGACTAAACTGATGAATATGTTACTTTTTTTGGGCCACCTGATGGTAAAGCAATCACCACCGCCCATGGAGATCAGCAACACCAAGGGGTAGGCTTTAGTTCTTACTTTCTGGTGACCTCACTCACTCACAGGAACACAGCAACTCTCAAGGGAATTATTATTAGTGGTGTTTTCTGTAAGGTGGAAGTACTTCCCCAGTCAAGCAGCTGAAAAAATATGCTATGTCCTACCTCTCTTTTTGCCAGGCCTCGTTTGTCAGTCAGCAAGGTGCACCAAGTGTAGCTGAGGTTCGCTTAGGTTCAAAGATATTGACGAACCACTTACACCCCAAATAATTCAATTTAACATAGATTATACCCCTAATAAGAACATACAGCGTATGTCAAACGGTGCGCCAAAAGGTACCTTTTGGCGCGACATTTTATTGTACTGATTTTTCTTTCATACGATTTTTATCAATCGAAAAAGGAATTATCTAAGTTTTGGGAACACAAAGAGAACAAGATCTAAATAGAATAAAATTCAATGACTCGAGAAATAGGAGTCGGAACGTTTATCGAAAAAGTAACAATAACTGGGAACAAAAATATTACTACACGATACACGATATCCTTTCGGGGTGTAACATCCATGACTGCTTACGATCAGGCTGGTCGTATGCTTGTTTATCATATGTTTATATATGTTGTTGTTGTCAGGGGAGTAGCGTATAGTCAAGGATTCATAATTCTACCAACTGATCTGAAATTAACTCCCGCAAAACGAGTAACTAACAGATTTTTCAAATCTGAATCAGAAAATTCGGTTGAAATTGTCATCGATAGGTCTCGTATAAATTGTTTTCTATCTAGTCTCGTCTTAAAAGGGAACATACCTAGGACATATTAGACAGAAACGATGTTCTGAAATAATTCGGTTACCGAGAGAGCTACGCCTATCAACTTTATTAACAGCGTGGAGGTAGTCTAGTATATAAAACTAAATTAGAAGTTAGTTAAGAGTAAAGAGTTTAATATTGAAGTTGTTCTTGCACTTTAATTTATTATGAAAGTTAGTTAAAGCAAGGGATTTATTAGTGAAGGTGTTATACTCGTAAATCATTTTATTGTTAAAGTTTAAAATCACAGACACGCGGTTCCTACTGTTTTATTATATGTATGATATTGATAATTTATATTATTATATATTTTATATATTTTTTAATCGTCGGTAATCGTCTTTATACTTCAGCTCCTTACTGGGTGCTTTTAAACTCGAAGACTGCTTTTTTTTTTTATTTAAATTAAAATAGTAATTAGATGAATACTGTAAATAAATCAAACTCAGATTTTATTGTACACTTTTGAGAGACTCTCTTAGACTTTTCTGATGTGGTAGCAGCAAGGGAGAATTACTAAGTATTTAGACGATTTTGCGTCTTTGATTTGCGTGACTTGGTCGCTACTAGAATACAAAGTTCGGCGCGAGTAATGAAGCTAGCGAGGTCAGGCGCGGGGAAATTTGGGCCACTCCAACTGCATCATTTTTAAGCTATTGCATAGCTTCTATCGCGGGCCTTGAGCGCGGGGACCGAATCCAGAAATTCCGTAACGAAAAAACCTCACGCTCCCCACTCCGACGGGCAAGGAGGTGTGGCTTGAAGGCCGTGCATCGTCTAACGTCGTTTCAGTTCGGCAGTCTTCGACACGGCGTTGTGTGCGTGCGATTAGACGTATTGTACGACTCTACGAAACTCGTTTTATTTATTTAATAATAGAAAAAATTGTTTTCTCAACCACCACCCTCAACCACACAGGTCACCACGCTCAAAAAGTGTAACTTGAATTAATGAAAAAGCAATACTGCATGAATAAAATAAATAAATAAAATTATAATTGCATAAGTTGATACAAAATGCTATGCAATAGCTTTACCGCGGCAGTCCCCGAGTGCCACACGTCTTTTTAATGCGGATATGTATTGACTCCATGCAAATAATTAAGGAATAAACGTTTATTTTGAATGATTGGGATTATGAAACTGCATTAAATCCAGTTACCGTTACAGTTGCCGTGGTAAACTAAATATATCACATAATTGGTTATTATGTTTAATAACCAATTATGTGATATATTTAGTTATAACCTAATGTCGTAGTTGTCTATTAAAAATGTGGGTATTAATATTCAGCTTCCAAAACTTCCAAAAATGTCGAACTGTCGAATTAACTATTGATGATTTTGTACTGAAAAAAGAAATAGTTTAATGATAATAAGTACATAATAAGATAAAAATCATTTTACCATATATAAGTTCAGTTGAGAATAGATTATAATTATATGTAATACAAACGAACTTTCGTAATACGCGGCGCCGCGTGGCTTGCCCTTGCCCTTGCGATCGGTTCCATATTCGACTCAGAGGGGAGATGAGGTCGCCTTGTGAGAGCGGCAGGGAGTGGCCATGTTTGTTGTACAATTACTTATACTGTGGTAACACGCAGATAAAGTAAACGGCACAAGTAAAGGTAGATCTAGCCATATTGTTTCATACTAAATATATAAAGTTAGGTTTCAAGTAATGTGAATATGTTTTTTTTTTATAAATTGTAACGATACGCGAATACCTACAAACAACAATCAACAGAGCCTCTCCTAAACACAAAAAATATACTTCGGTTTTCATAGTAAATAATATCATTTACTATTTAACAAACTTAAAGTGCAAAATTCAATATACGGACACACGATGGACCTCAATACATATCTATGTACACTAGCCTTTATGATTTTAAAATTACCTGTTAGCAAACAGCTGGCAAAATGAATGGAAGTAGTCATCTTTGGAAATGATAGACATAATAAGAACAAGTAGACTTTATAGACAAAAGTGAGCGTTAGGTATTGTTTTAATGAGTGGAGGCAAGTTGTAGGTAAAAGATAGCGCTTCCCAACCTTACATTTTGCCCATGAAAATATTTGAAACATAAACATGTTTCCTAACACTTAGGTACTTATAATTGACCAAAAATAAAAAGAAACACACAACACACTATAGACTAAAGTAACTAAAAATAAATATATAGGTATTAAAATATGTTAAAAATAACACTAATAAAAATAATAATAAATTAAAAGTAAGAGCATAAATGAGAATGCGACTTGCATCGCAGAGGTCCTCTATCCATTGTTTTTTGCTCTACATTTACGAGTGTTATGCAGTGTGTTGAGTTATGTTCGGACGTGAGTGAACTTATTAGATGGAGTAAAGGTGTAGGTGTGTAAGCGAAATTAGGAAGGTGTCAAATAAGGCAATGTTTTTTTACGAGCATCTTTTAATTGATAACAAAGACCTTGCTAACGATGTTATTGCTACTCTAGATATTCACATAATTTCCCGCCTGGTTTGATGCTAGTGTGTAATATTATGTATAATATTAATGAAAGTAAAATAGTAAAAAAAAGTATATGAAATAACACAACACAATTTCACTTAGTTTGTAGACAGATGACACATTACGAGTAGGTATTTAAAATCAAACTCCAGACAACTAAGTTTTCCTCTATCAAACGAAAAATTTTCACTATAAACTTTCTATACCTACTGCTGCCATTATTTTGTCAGTAAAAGGCCGTGTGACCAAAATAGTGTGCAGCGCCTCCGACTACCGGCCAAAATCGTTTTGCTTTGCATTATGAATTCCGGTTCAAGATGAGGAAGGAGTTTTTTCACCACCTAGTGACTTTTACATGTCTGTAACATGAGACATACAATTTTTTTTTATCTGGCATTTTTAACTTATGATATATGATGCCAATGTGTTACAGTTTTATACAGTACAATTTAATTATAATGTCAAGTAGGGAATCCTCCACGCATTTCATTACAATTAATGAATGACAATACTGATGTTCAAATTATAAAATAATATATGAAAAAAATACATTAATAATTGTACTGAATCTAGTTATCCTAAAGAAAATGAAAACTACTTAGAAATACAACATTAATATAAAAAATACTAAGTATTTATAAATTATGCATCGATAATAACCAGTGATCGGAATAGGTAGAGTGATTTGTTGTACTTGCGTAATGCTGTCATAATATGGGCATGCCTTTTTAATGAATGTTATCGAAAAATTTCGGGATTTCATTAAATATTATTTAGGACGTGATTTAGTAGCCATTGTAGTTGAAATTAGAGTTTACGATAGCAAAGCACTTTTAAGTAGTACTTTATTTGCTATATGTATGTGAAATTAGAGGAGCTCGATGGCGTCGTTGCGCGTGTCAGTCTAATCGAATACGCCAGTTAAGCAACGTCGTCCACAGCCTGTCTATGGATGGGTTTATTTATCTCGAGCTGCTCCGTGCTTCGGAGGGCACGTTAAGCCGTCGATCCCGGCTGTTATCATTAGATCGCAGTCGTAAAGCCAAATCTTGAGGCTTGAAAACACTGGCCTCCACCAACAAAACTGATAGATTAACTGAATCCTATGTTTAGACTTAGCTTTGGAAAGCACGTAAAGCTAGATAGTTTTACGTGCTTACCAAAGCAACCGGAGCCCCGGAGAATTAAAGCCTCGATAGTTTCGAAATCCCGGAGGTATGTCCATATTAATATCAGCGTTTGAGATTATATAGGGTAGTTGTGTCACTTGTACCATCAATGGTACTAGTCAATGGTACTACTGATCCAAAGGGGAGATTATTGACCCTAAATCACTCTACCTATTCCGATCACTGATAATAACGAATCCATGCGGCAGGAACACCTATTTACAGTCAGTATATGAAAGGTCTTAAAAGTATCATTATGTTTTGTAATATCGTTTTGTACTTGGGATATTTGTACTTTCATACTCTTAATGATGTTTACTGCTTTAACTAATGATATTTTTTTGCACGGATATTTTTTTGGATATAGAGAGAGTATAGCATATAGAAAACAATACCCATATTATACGTAAAAAATTGGCAGTGTCTAAAGCATTTAAATCAAGCAACCTCAAATAACACAATGCTATAGGCTACAAAATTGGTAAAAAAATTAAGGCTGTTAGGTTTACTTGCATTCTTTCAAAGTTTTTCGGAGTATTTTTTAAATTTAAAAGTAAATCTAAATTTTTTTACTTAAGTTACCTTTCTTATATATTTTTTTAATGTGTAAATATCCAAAAAGTCATTCAACATCTAAGCAAACTAACTTACCATTCACACTATTAATGAGATATACGACTGTAACAACGCTTCGGCGCCAAGTTTGAATGCTACCCAGGCATTTTGATAGCATTTGATGGTGAGCATTCGCCGCTCACATCTTCACCTTCTTATCTTATTTATATCATCCGTTTATAGCGAACATGTTTTTATGGATAAAATATTTATTTCTGGTTGGGTATAATTACTTACAAAGTCAAAGGATCAAGGAAACATGCGTATAATGAAGTTCTCAGAACTTATTCCTGTCTACATATATTTTAAAAGTCTTAAATAGTTTGTTTAAATTCGAAAACTTTTTCTTTTCAAACCGGTATCTTTCTGATCTGGCATACTACACTGTTTCCGTGGCATCCTAGTTACGCATATCTATACGTTTTCTCTATTGCAATTCGTCTAAATTTCAATATATTTTATAGGTTTTGTAAATCTCGGGAAGTTACTTTAATAATAGTGGTTCTTACTGAAAATCAACCTAGTCATCAGAAAGTAATAGCGTTTCATAAATTTCTATTGCTTTATTCATAATTGCAATATGTGTTATTAAATTCTTGATAAGAACTACTAATATTAATACCAAAGTAAATATTGAACTGACTAAAGAAGTTCTGCTTCTTTAGTTTAAGAATCGCTGTCGCTGGGGCGGAAGGCGATACGAGAGGGTGAAGATTGCCCTTCCGATGTCGGAAGTGTTGGCATCTTCAAAGCCGTGACTGACCTCCACGTCTGGTTGTACAATTGGCTTCTCTGAACTATTGGCTTTTAAAATATCTTAGATTACTCCACAAATATAATTTTAAATCAACAATAAGAGTACCTATAGTTATTTTATAAACTAACTGCCTTACGGGTTGGGGGGAGGTATACTACATATATGTGTGTGTAATTATGTATGCAATAATATCTTATAAAGCTGAGAATACATTTGCAAAACAGAGAAGAAACTAGCAAGCTAAAAAACGTTTGGTACCAGTAAATGGCGTATTGTGAACACATTTGCAAGTGAAATTAAATGGAATTGCTTTGGGGTATGCTTGATTACAGCTATTGCCACCTCCACTTCACCCGTATATTGCATGCAATAAATCGAATGTCTCCTGTTGGCTACATGCATATATAAACTGATATATTATCATTACAAAAAATCGAGATTTATATATTCGCCGCATATTCTAGCAGTTTGATGACATATGCTTCACAAAACTTATACTGCGTAATATTTTTATTCCTATTATACTTTAACTTAAACTTATATATTTTTTAATTTATTGAGTTTATTGCAATGAAATTGCTACATGAAACTGCCCACAGTCTACTACCGCTTATAACTAATAATTAATCCTCAACAATGGGATTGAGTACTTACATTGGTTGATTGAATTTGATTCATATTATTTTGTAATTTTAATATTACATACAAAACCTTTTTACACTAAAAATTCTTGTCAAATTCAAAATCCTTTTATTTGTATATAATTTAAAATATTCTTAAAATTTACGTTACAAACTCCTATTTAGATATCATAGCTACGTACGGTTGGTTATACTTGTGTATGCAAATATAATGTTAATCCCACCTTTCCGTTAATCCTTTGCAAATATACTCTATTTCCAAACGCACAAAGATCAAACTTACATTTTGGATGTGCCGGCGAACGTGAGTAGATAGATGGGTCTTCGCCCTACATCTGTGTTCGTTTACCCTCGTCTTAACAAGACAATACAGTATTTATTTGTTTAGGACGTCAAGCTTGTTCAAAGAAAATTACCATTTTACTTTTTGTGATATGACTATCATAGTTTCATTATTCAATGCGATAGATAAATATAAATGGAGTTTCTTTGATTTGGTCATAGTTTTACTTCTACAAAACCAGAATAATCTGCATTTTAAGTGGATAACTGGACTATGTTAAGCAGAATAGATACAACCAACATTTTGATACTTTTAACCAAGTCTAAAATTTAGCCAAATAATTATTTGTACCGAATCTGTCTAAAAAGTTAGTTACTATATGCTCTATGAAGAATTCTGTTATAAATTGCTTATTTCCCTAAGGAATGAACTCAAATTTTAGGTTTCCTCGTCCGTTTCTCGTCTCAGTGGGCGAAGAGGTCCAGAATAAAGATAGTACTTACGAAAATATTTCTTGTACAGTTACGTGGATTGTTAGGTAGTTCCCAAGAACAAATTAGATGACTTAGCTACTTCTTAGACCATGAATTTTATAAATCAAATCGCAAAATACTCAAATGTATCCAAAAAAATATACGAGTATATTTGGCCCTTTACATACTCGTACTTTTTGGGTCCAAATGTTACCTACTACTACGTGCTGCAATTTTGAGAAATTCTAAATCTTATTTCAAGATACCTAAGTAGACTCTCAGGGATAAATTTAGAAAACTATCGGCCTAGTTGCTAAAATCAAAATTGTGGCATTTGTAGGTCAAAGACAAAGCTGTTAATTGAATGGCAAATTAAGTAGCTAGCTGCAACATTATCCATTAAAAAAAATCTTCTTTTTTATAATATTAGTATAGATCAGTGGTTCCCAACCTTTTTTTGTTCGCGGATCACTACGAGGTTTTTGTTGGGAGTAGGGTCCCCAAGTATCATGTAAAGCCATTATTCTATAACTAGACTTGTTAGTATTTTGTATGATAGTACTAATCTCTTTCATTATAAGTTTGTCATTTCATTATAAGTCAGAGACCATATTTTTACCTCTCACGGACCACTGGTCGTCCTCGGACCACCGGTTGGGAACCACTGGTATAGATGTAGATGAATGAATGAATGGTCCAGTATTTAAAAGGAAAAGTAGAAAAAAATTAAAAAGCAGTAAAGAAGTAAAAAGACAGAAAATATTATAAATTTCACCAAGTTCATCTAATACAGATTTAAGTTTTGAACGTCATCGAATACAATCAAATTGATGGCCTACTAGAATTTTGATAACAGAGTTGTGTTCAGAAACCATACAATTGACGAATTGTGTGGTATTGATTGATTGACATTAATTTTAAAAGCAATCTTGGACCAGTAACTAATAAGATGAAACTAGCGGCCTTTTTTTAAAATTTTAATGACAAGGTTGTATTCCGAAACTACACTGATTTCAGATATCAAGTTTTAATTGACTAGCCATCTCTTAAGGCTTTTAATGCCTGATTTGCCATATTGCTGCCTCTCAAACATTGTTAAGAGGGGAAGTCAAATTCCAAAATCTTCTTACTCCTACTAATTTCTTCTGAAGGCAGCCGTAGTTTTACCCCCGGGACTGCAATGGACTTCACTATTCATTGCTTTTTTTGACGGTCGCCGCTGTTAATCCTGGCTACACAGGAGACACAGTGGTGGGAATATGTGGTGGGTCCATCAACTTTTAATGCGATCGGTCCAATAACTAAAAAAATCTAAATGGCAGCCGTTTATTTTTGAATTCTAATCACAGAATCGTTATTTGGGGGTTTACGTAGCATCGGTATCGATGCTACGTAAACCCCCAAATAACGATTGTGAATGCGATTGGATCGGGAGTGAAAATATTTTTCTTTTGCGGCTTGCGGCTTGCGTAATACTATAACTACTGAACAGACAGAAGGACATCATAAAAATAGGCACGAGTTGTTGAAAATTTTGGCATTAGTTAATTACTCTGCCAACCCGCTGTTGAGCAGCGTGTATGCTCTAAACCCCTTCGATTGAGAGGGACCCGTATTCCAGCAGTGGGATGATTATGGATTGATGCCGAAATTCACATTAATAACATTTTAAAACTTTACAAGTGCAGAAAGTTTTTAGCAGTACATAGCAATAATGGAACTAAATTCAAGCGGTACGTAATATTTCGACGAGCGCGTTTGAGTCTACAGTACTGCAATATCATGAAGCCTTGAAAAACGATTTCTCACGCTATGTATTTTTCCTACGGGTAACTCGTAATATTTGCCAGTGACTTATAATGTCCCCAAATATGAGTTTTATAAAGATTAAGATTACTACTCGATCGACAGAAGAGATATTGATAACGATTTTAACGAAAATCGGAGTTCCTCAAACGTCCATGTGACCCCATGAGATGTCCATAGAAGTATGGAAAATATAACATAGATTTTATTTGTAAAATTCATTTATTCAATCAAATGCCGCAATATGTCAATTCGGTCATATATACTAGTATAAGTCAGCGTAAAACTGACGGAACTACTCTCAATTTTATAATTTAATAAAAATATTTAATATTAAAAATTTTAATAAGAATAAAACAAGTTTTGCTGGTATGTCCAGTACTTATTAATCATTTTAAATGCGCTACTGCTTATTTATTCATGCTGAAGTTAGAACACTATTTTAAATTTCATAAAATATTTTTTTTAAATTTAAATTGAATAATTTATACACACCTTCTACAAATTTTGTTTCGAAGTATGCAATATATTAAAGCAAGCCTCTTCTCGAACCACAGAAAAATCTTTAATTTTTTACGGCTAATGCCCCATATGAATATTTTTAAAATAAACGACTTTCACCTTACCACTTCTCGGGTTAAGATCGAAAATTTAGAAACGATCGGACTCCTAATAAGATTCCTGATAATGTATTCAATATATGTATCTAAAGGAACATTTCTACGGATTTGCAGTTAAATTATGTGTATTTTGCAAATTCACAGAGACATTAATATAAGAGATGTAGCTACAATTACTCGTATTTTATGTGACTCCAAAATTACGAATTCATAATTTTCTCATTTATATTTTGTTTTATTATTTTAGACGAATAGGTGACTGCTTGATATTTGAGGTTGTGAATTGAATATATTTAAAAATATATTTATTTACCAAAATAAAGTATTACAAATTAAATTCGTCAAATAAATACAGCCTTTCCCAGCCAGAAATATTACAACCGCATAAAATGATATTCGACAACAATAGCGAAATTGTCGGTCCGCTCCACTGCGGACTGACGGATTAAAAGTTGAAAATTTGCTGTAAAATCAAGTGAGATTTATTTTCCGCGGTGTGGCGCGCAGGTTTGAAGTTTTAATACGAAGGAGTCCGGTTGTAATTAGGAGGTGTACGCGTCGCATGCTGCGACGGCACGACGGTCGATAGCTAAAGCGACAGGCGGTGCCGATGGCGTCCCGGGTCACGTTTGCCCCGATCGATATCGGCGCGGTGGCGGGAGAGCGCGGCAGAACCACCAAAGGCATCCAGTCCGCCGCGACATCGTCGGCGGCGAACGCGCGACCGACAGACAACGCGCGCTCCCATGCTACCACCGTTCGCGCAATGAGCGGCGCTCGCCCCCGCAGCGCGCCGCTACTGCTCGCGCTAGCGGCTGCGATCCTACCGCAAGCCAATCATGTCGCGTAAGTATAAACAAGAAAAAAAAATATTAAAACTTTTAATAAAACTTAATTTACTTCTCCGATAAGCCGAAACGATCGTAAATCTCAGCGAGGTAGTAAAACGGAATGCATTAGATTTACGACTTATGACATAAGATTTCTTCGCTGAATAATAAACTGAGGACATAAATGTGTAATTCTCGTTAAAAATATATAAAGTTTATAAAGTTTCAAACTTTTACAGTAACTTTAAAATTTGTTGAAAAGTTAGTAAAAGTCTAAACTGAACAAAAGTATTAAATAAAAAGTCGACAGAAATAAGTTAAAGGGTAAAAGACAATTTTATTTACGATTTAAAAAGTTTTATTTAACTTTAAAGTTTAATAAAAAGTAACGAACTTTTTGCTAATACATAAAAATTGAGTTTAACCATTTATTATATTAGTATAAGACTGGAATAAAACGTTTTTTGAGAGATTGTTGCAGTCTACTGAAATATTAGGTCTTTTTTTTGCGTATGAGTAAAGAATTTCAGATACGACTCCTCAGTCATATTTGAAATTATTACTTAAAATTTAACGCATAATGGAATGTCTTGGATAAAAAAATAAGATTCTAGTATTAATGGTGAATTCTTATTGATTGATTCAGCGATTTTCAAGTGAACATTTTCTTTCGTTTAAAGCTGATTTTCTTCATTTAGGTGACTGTAAAACTTGATTTCGTCTAGAGTCAAGATTATTGTAGTTCTATTTTATTATTATCGACATTATCTCAGTTGTCATGGAGGACAATAAACTATTATTTATATTTTTGTCTACCTGCGTAAATGGGTTCAATTTTAACTATACCCGAGCTTAACACAACGTACATCTCAAGATTATGTGTAATATCTTTGAAAGGAATTTCCTTATTTTCATTATTAAGAAATTAGTTGGGTTGTGTTTTTTCTCACGATTATTTTAAAACGTTTCTTTTTTTTATTTCTATTACACTTCTACCACAATAATTATGCACAAATATCGAGAAGACATTTTCTCAAGTACATTGATATTTTTTTTATAAAATAAAAATCGAATGTTGCATTTAATCCGGTTCAGTCGTTGACGTCTTTTAGTCCCTGCGAATGTATCACAATAGAGTCGGTAGAACTCAAGTTATCGATCCCATTTTTTTATTACCTTCATTAACATGCAAAATAGCCTCATGAATATCATTAGCTATTAATCATTATTGATTGTTGATAATAATTAAAATAACACTATAAGCGTTGTAGATATTTTCAATAGCATCATATTTTCAATATTATGTTAATATTTATGTATTGTTAATAAAACTGGTATAATTCAGTTTAAAATGAAATTAGTATTTCCATTGTTTGATAAACGAGTATATATTTATACATTGATGTATTTTTCCCCATTCTTTGGCCTTTGTCCTCGCTCCAAGTACAAACAGACAGAGAAAATTATAATGACCTATTCCGCATTCTTTTTTCTTTTTTTTGGTGGGTAGGGTTTTTATGTACAGCCAAAAGCAGATCATGCTTAACAGTACAATGCAATTCTTATTACGTACGGCTAAATTTGGAAGTGTCAATGTTGAAGTGCTCTTAGCTGTACCAAGAAACCTTTAAAAAACTTTAATGGAAGCTGGAAACTTGCTTCTTTGCTAGTCTACTGGACAAGAGAAGGGTCAATCAGCTTCTATGTTTAAAATACAGTATGTAGGCAGAGATAAGGACTTAATATGTCTCCTGTTTCAGTCGCTAAGTTTCCGTAGCATTAAATCTTTAATCTTCACGAAAAATCCCAAGAAATAGGAGAAATGAAATTAACCATATAAATCGTACTGTAGTACCAATCTCGAATAATAATTATTTTTATGTGGAAAATTACATAAATTATGCTTGAATTCACGTGAAAAAACAAAATCACAAAAAAATAGTCACTCCATAGCAAAGAAGATATAAACTGAAATAACCACAGACAATTTATACAATACAAATAAAAGAGCTACGGAATAAAAGGATGCCCGGAGCTATGATGCCACAGATAAAAAAGACAACGACACCGTTGCTTTTAGCATTAAAAAGTATTACACTTTCAGTTTGCATAATGGAAATAGTTCTGTTTACAATAAGATTGTATTGAAGTTTACCTGTCATTAGATGGGTACTCCAACCATTACAACTGTACACCCTTTTCTTTTTTTATACTGTTACAACTCTTTCAGTTACGGGTATCAATAAAAAAATATACTAACGCATAGACTCACCGACATCAGGATTATTTCAAAGTATGTTGAACATTAAATGGGCTATGGAGACGAGTTCTGGGGATAGAATGGGCCGTCATATGAGTCATAGGAGACATATACCCGCCACTGAGTCTCCTATGACGCCAGGCCAGGATTAACAGCGGCAACCAGCAAAAAGGCAAAGGACCGTGATACGTACATTGCTGTCACAAAGGTAAAACTATGGCTGTCTTGAAACTGACAATGAATTTTATCAGAAGAAATTAGTGGGAGTAGAATGTCTTGGAATTTGGCTTTATGAGGATATTAAATATTGAGCTTTTACAGGAGAGAAACGAACTCCTGCCATAACTACCGCGACTGATAGTTATTTGCGGCAGGGGGCAACTCTCTACATGAGTTTGTGAAATCCCAGAAAAATCAGCTTGGGGTAACTTTGGTGTGAATAGCCTAGGTGTGAGGTATGCTGCGCTTTTTCCAAAGTTCCTCCAACGAGCACAGAGCTCGATTACTTCTCTCTAGACGGCTAATAAATATAAGCCATAGATGAAAGTCCTGCGAAATCCTTCTTGGTTTTCCACTCCAAGTTACTTTTTTTTTGGGGTGCAAGTGGTTCATCAACATCTTTGAACCAAAGCCAACTTCACCTGCACGTGGTGCACCCTGCTGACTGACAAACGAAGCCCTGTCGAAAAGAGAGGTAGGGAGTGTAATTGTAAGCTATCTGACTGGGATATATACCTCCACCTCCCAGAATACCGCAGCCAAATAACAATTCCCTTGAGGGTTTTTGTGTTCCTGCGAATGAGTTAGGTCAAGAGAAAGGAAGGAGTTGCTGCGGTGGCAGCGGGGGTGGCGGCGCGCGAGCAATATGTTATGTTGCGAGCGTTAATATGGCTACGGTAACTGCTTCACATCAGGCAGGCCGTATGCTTGTCTGCCACCCGACGTAGTATAGACGTAGTATAAAAAAACTTACCACAGCCCGACATATGATCCTAAGACGACACAAGAGCATGCGGTACATACTCGTGAATTTGTAGTTAGTTACCATCAGACCTCAGCACCTGTAGGTTGGTACATACTTGGTGGTTTGTACAGGTAAAATTTATATATCTGTATGAGTCTTTGTATACCTAACTAAATATATTAAAGAAAAAGATGACAGACTGACAGATCAATCAACTCAGAATTGAAACTAGTTAGTGGGCGGAGGGGTACGGTGGGTCTGAAGCGTGGATCAGGCTAGTATTTAGCATATAGCTATTAGACGCAAGCAGTCAATAAAAAGTATTTTTGAAAATTTTACCGGGATACAAGAATGGGAACGGGATACAATGAATTGAAACTTAATTCATAACTTTAAGAAATTTACTTAGTAAACTGTAAAGATTATTACTAATTCAATAGCAGTGCGACTTCGTTAGCGGGGAATAATCTTAAGTAAACTTAATATACTGCCTATATTTCCCTTAAAGGCAACAGATCGGCTACGCCTTGGTGTTGCTGATCTCCATGGGCAGTGGTGATTGCTATCCATCAAGTAACCCACATGCTCGTTTGCCCGCCTCTCACATAAAAAATAAATAAATTAACTCTGACTTTGTTTTGGTCTGACAAACTAGTGAGGGATTGCAATTGCATCTACAAATGGAGATGAAGACACTTCCAAGAAGAAGTCAAATTTTGATCATCACAGTCAATACAACATTTTGGTATGAAACTCAAACTTAACTAAAATCCCTTTTGTATATTTCACTTTTATTTCAAATTGGTAGTATTTATAAACGAGCAAAATGAACAACTTGGCTGAAAGTAATTCAATATAATATTCAACCACAATAAACCGTTATGGGAGGCAGATTAAGTGAAAACGTTGAATTATAGAAAAAAAACATAAAGCCTCTCTGATGAAGAGTCAATCGAAAGCGCTTCAAATGCTCTCCACGGCCGGTGTTTAAAATGGCTTAAAACATTTCAATTTCAGCGCGCCGATGCCACGTTCGAAAATGCGTATTTCTCTGGTATTACGGCAGAGGTATATATTTTGTAAATAATTTGATATTTGCAGAAAAGCAAGCTTAGAAAAAAGCGTAACGTAATAGTTAACTTTTATTGCATTGTTTTTTCGTTACATCATATGATATATATGACTGTGATATACGGAATAATAACTGGGTTTAATTTAGTAAATAATTTAATATTAAATAATTAAATGTAAATAAAATAATTTACTAAATTAAAACCAGTTATTTTTTTCGAGAATCATAGCCACATGCGTCACATGATCTCAGGAAAAAAACAATACAATAAAAGTTTTGTGAAAAGATAAAGATATTGAAAAATACGTAAACTTGCAGCTAGATAATACACATCTCCCAAACACGCAACGTCTAGTACGCCAATTAATTTTAATTTAATGTTAAAAGCCCAAATATACTTATTTCCATACTCTCGCCAAATAAAGGAATAAAAAAAAATAGTAAATAAAAAACACAATGTATGTCAGTTTACCTGCACTGCAGCTAGATTCAAAATTTAAAACATAATTACGAGTATGCTTACCTCTCTGGACAAATCAAATTGGCATAGAGCTTTATTTTAGATCAATGAGTGGTAATTTTTTTTTTCTTATTCCTGTTTATTTTAGTAATGAATAAATTTTAATTAATTTTGTACACATATTGTATGTGAGTATTAGTTTCTATTATGTAAATTAATTCTCGGCAGGTTGAAGAAATACATTAAAGACATTTACTATAACATTGTCTCACAGATTACCTAACATTTCTTTTATGCAGTTATCCAATTGTCAATGGTGTGAATTCTGCGATACTGACATATATGATGAATACCAAGTATGTTATGTCCCGTGCAATCAAGTCGAAAGATATGTGGCTGCCTGTGGATTTGAAGGTATTTGGCGCATTTGTGTCACGCCTTGCCACACATACCTCGACGCCCGTGCTGTTCATTGCTTGCAGTGATATATCCTATCACATAGCAAACGTCTACGTCTATACGAGTACATACATTACAATTCAATTCAATTGTGCCGTATTATTTGCACTACATATTTCAGCAAATAGCGATACGGTTTTACCGCGGATCTTCATTTTCTGTTATACGGGAGAACGCAAAAGATATTGAAGAAAGAAGACAATCTTCGTTGAATCAAATAGATACTATTCCGATTTATTGACTATGTGACAATTATATAAGGTGCTTCCTGTAAGACGTTCTGGCTCAAAGCGAAGATCTCCGTATATATGAGTAGGTACATATTTGCAATTCAAGGCAAGTGTGCCATAGTATTTGCGCTACATGTTTCAGCAAATAGCGATACGATTTTTACGCGGGACTTGAGTTTCGATTCGAAAACGCAAAGGATATTGAAGAAATAAAACGACTTGTTCGAAATATGAATAGTTTATATTTCAGATTTTATGATTATGTGCCGACGTTCTATATTAGTTAACGAAGGTGACGACTGACTAACTGAAGTGGTAGTAAAATAAACGAATATATTTCATTATAAAACTGTCATAAAAGAAAATAATTCATATATACACTCAGCATGAAGACTTGGTTGGAATTAATTCTGTATTTTAATTCTATAAAAAATACTGCAAAGCTGCTAAGAATGTAAATAATGTATCTACTTATTTACATTGTTTTCATTTACAATATCGACAAGAACTTTTTATGACTTATGTACATAGACGACTTGAATTATATTTTTTTGGAATTAAATATAATCTTCTATTATGTAACATTTTTATTACTTTAGTTCCGTATCGACAGTCATAGTCCACTACAGCGCTAACAGTAACTTTGGCGTTTAGCGATCTTGAGGGTTTATTTATATACAGTTAGGTATTCCGTTCTTCATCGCACAAAGGTCAGCGATTTCCGTCACTTAAGGCACAGTATAAGTAATAGTACCTTAAGGATAGTGACTCAGTTTAATTATTACTGTCAATTAGGTAGTGACATACGGCTTTGTATAGATCTTGTTTTTAAACGTTATCAACGTTTTCATAAATGACTACCGCATAATGTACATTTGTCTAATAAATTACATTGCAGTAGTTCGAACACGATGTTGGCCTAATCATAATTTTAGTCAGCTAGCTGTACACCAAAATGACCTAGGTTCTGTTTGACCTAGTTGCATTTCCACGAGGTAACAGAGTTTAGCGCAAAGTTCCGACTGGGTCATGTAAGATTTACAATACACAGGTAAGAGCACATCTAGAATACTTTATGTATGTCTCTGTTTTGCCTCGTGTAATAAGACCGCTAGTATCAACCGTAATGTACTTTTACAAACTAAGCTCAGGAATAAGAATAAATATTTTTATACTATAATTCACTTATTTCATTTGATACCCATAGGTATAATAAAGGATATCGAAAAATTTGATTACTGTTACTGGGACAGGTGAAACTAGATAAAAGGATAAATAATCAGGACCCAGAATTATATTAAAATACAGATACCTTACCCCCACGTCAATTTACGCTATACCAACCGCAAACAAATTGACATCAAAAAACAATTAACTCTTAAATTAAGGACGACGGGTGGAAACAAAAAATAAGTTGTCCGGGTACATTACCAGAGTAATACTCCATCCCCCTTGAACCTTTGTTCCTCGGGCTTTACAGGGATATTATTAGTATACACTGCATATAGCGATGAAGATATACAAGGAGGCATGGGCGGATATAAAACTGATATAAAAAGTAAATACGTCCGCGTCGGCTGATACGCCACTGGATTTCTCACAACATTCTCTCACAATGTCATCAACTGCAGGTGTAACATAACTTTGCACGACATAGGAGCCGGACGGTATGGTTGAGCGGGACAACGAAGTTATTGCCCGTGATTTGTGCGAGCAGACGGTGCAAGTTTGTACACCATATTTGACCGCATGTTCTATTCAATCCACGTTCAACTCAGTTTGCGGCGAGAGATATATAAGTTTTATGTATCGACTCTTGGATATCATCTTTTAGTATACCATACGAACTGATTCCTGATACGCCTAGCCGTGCTTCCAAAAATAATACAGACTCTCGTAAAACAAAACTTTCAAATACCATATCTTTTAAGATAAAAGTTAATAATTTAACAAAAAAAAAATGATTTAAGTTTTTTTGTTTCCTTTTATATATGTATCTGTGTCATTCTCATCGTTCAAATTAGTTCGTCTCTTGTTGTTCGTTCATTGTTAAATCTCAAAATTAACCCTGTCGTGTTTGGCATTTGTGTTTTGTGTATCCTCACAAACAACTCATCTCATCTCACCCTCATCTTGTGTCGTCCCAAAATTAAACAAAAAAATGTCTTTTCTGGTTTGCAGTATTTTATGTAAAGGTAGACTCGCTTTTTCCACACAATCACAGTTTTGTTGGAACAAAAATTGTTAATCTCACGTTGAGTTTTGAACAGTTGTCAGATGAGAGTTAGGGTAAGAAAGTGACATGACACGGAAAAGCTAATAATAAAATTTCAATATTCATTTAGTAAGTACTATACACTAAATATAAATAATAATAACAATATTAATTTAGTTGCTAAAATTTCAATATAGCGGGCGCAGGCGCGCGGTTACCAATTTTTCTAGTTATATTCGTTATGAGTTTTGCATAAGACTGCAGTGAATTTGCTGTTAAAACTCTTTGTGGTAGTTGCCGCTATAAATTTTGGATACGCAGATGAAAATGTATGACAGGTCTGTCTCATTTCTACTGTTAATGTTTTTCCCACACTCCTGCTACGATTTTGCATTAAATGGGAGTGGTCCTCCCCTGAAGATAGCCCGGGCATGGAGCCAAAACGCTTGAAACCAGTACGCAGCTGCCCAGCTACTCGCCAAATCAGTTGAGATAAGTCATACCTGGTTTTTACTGTTTTCCAATTTATTTGTATTTTTTTCTTGGATAATACGTTGAGCTCAATTTGTTTCAAGTAGATTGTAACAATCAATAACTAAACATGAGAAGTTAAAAGGTAACATAAAAATACTGGTCAAAATTAAAAAAGTACCAATATTTTTATTTTTCTCATTTTCGTAAAATAATACACGAAAACCAATTGCCTCTTGTTTTTTATAATCTCCATCTAATTTTTTTCATGATTTTTAAATCTTTACGTTTGTCTAGTAAAACACACAAAAAGTGGTATCTAACGATGATAAAGGCGATTTCGATAAAAAGTTATGCCCCGGCTTTTCAGGCGGTTGTGAAAGTTATCATAGACTTTGCTTTCGTTTATGTCGGCAACATTGCGCCTTATACAAGAAAATAAACTAAAACAAACTAAAACAAGATATGGTTTGAAAAATAATAAAATGTTGTATAATTACATCAGAATTAAATTATCCCTCGCAATTTTGATTAAATTTTGACAAATCATGGCTAATTAAACCATAGGTCAACGTAACTTTCATCTACCTCTTGATAATAGCAACTATTTGCATCGTGCAGAGAGACGAAATTATATAGCAACTGCCTCGTCAGTTATTTAACGTTCTTACGTCTGATGCTTTATTTAATAATTGTCTCTGATATATTAATTGCAGAGTTTGTGCTACTCTAATATTTTAAAGCATTTTCCACCACGTACGGTGAACTTATTTCCCTGAATAGTGTTCCTGAATAAATACGACTTGAGAGCATTCGAGAAAATAGTTGTTTCCTTAAAAAGGGTAACAACGAATCAGTGACGTAAATGGAATTCGGACAAAAAAAATCACTTTATCAATTGGAACACTACTTAAACATAAATCGCAAACATCTCATATGCTTCTTTAAGTACTTTAATTTGATGTGCATTAAAATTAATAAAAGACAAATTAAACGTTATATCTTTAATTTGTCTTTTATTAATTTTACAATGACACAAACAAATAAATAACCAAACAGAGATTAAAAGAAACAAATTATAAAATAACACCTCTAGAAAACATATTTATAGTAACAAACTTTTATTGCTTGGTTATTAAAAAAAAACTAAAAAGTTTATTTACTGTGTTTCCCTCATCGAGCCCTTTCATTCGATACCCATATTGCTAAAGTGAAAATTATAAACTGATACTTTGTGGCAACTACCATATTGATTAACGACGGCATTCAGGTAATCGTGCATTGTCACGGGAAACAAGTGAATGTGTCAAATTCTCAAATGAAAGTTTGATTACAGACACCGCGGTGAAACGAAATAAAAGCTTGATAAAGCACCAAAATGAAATATAAAACAATATTATAGAATAACCAAATATTAATATTAAAATTTTGTAGGTGTTAATGTGACACCCACAATTCAGTATATTTATTCAAATAGGCAACGTGTAAAACACACCGCAAATTATTGGTCGGGTATACGTGGCTGAAATTAATTACCATATCCAATTTACATAGCTTTAGACAAACAGTGGTTTGATTAATGTTTTCATTAATATAATCATCCAAGCGTAAATAAATAAACTAATATGAGTTTGTACATCAAATTATTTAACCCTTCCGTTAAACTTCCTTCACTTTGAAATTTCAATTATGCCCCTGGGCATAAGTATACTAAAGTTAAATATCTATTATATATTTTATCACAAGGAAGAAATCATTCTATTTTCAAATACTAAATAGTAACTTGCGCCCACAACTTCGTACGCGCACTTCCCGGTATCGCTAGGGAATGTGGGAAATCCTTTCTTTGTTCATGCCTTAGTCATAATAGCCATCTGTATGCCAAATTTTAACCTGATCTATTCAGTGGTTTAAGCTGTGAGTTGATAAATCAGTCAGTGCATAACGATTGTCTTTTATACAAGAGTTATGAATATTTTCTTCTATTCAGTCGACAGTACTACATTTTTTTGACCAAGATACTTCAGACTCTGAAAGTTGCTAGTGATATTATAATTGGATACAGCCAAAAGCTTTATTACAGGCTTCAAAGTAAAGATTGGAATGTGCTTAAACTGAATATTTTTAGAATTACTTATATGAAAGAAATAGTAGTACGAGTATATGAATGACCGAGCTTTGCCAAAAGCTGCATCTGCAAGCTTTCAAGTAAAATGTTACTATATAGATGACCGAGCTAAGCTAAGATTCTACGTTTTTCATAGAGAAATCGATTTTTATATTAGTCTATGGGTTCATCGATATCGTTAAAGCTGTTTGCGTTTGTAAATTTGTTTAATACTATATATATTGATATATTTTATTTTTTTATATTTTATATCTATATAATATGACAATATAACTCAAGAACAGCTGGACAGATTTTTATGATCTTTGATTTGTTAAATTTGTCTCCATTCCAAACAGCAACTATTCATGTATATGAAAAATTAACGAAAAAATAAAAATTATGGTCAAATTGCCAGGACAAGGTTTGTATGAAAATCAATGGCATGAAATGGGAACGAGTAGATTGAGCCACAGTGAAACGTGTATTTAATATAAAATCTGTAACTACTTCTTGTAATCTTGTATTTTAAAAACTGCCAATCACAAGTAGATGCCCTTTTATCATTAACATCGTACAAAAATATCTAAAATTATACGCAGTCATAATTATTAAGAAAAGTCGATTTTTTATTTTACTAAAAAATGAAAGACTTTGCATAAAAATAAACACTTAGGAAGCAAGATTGCTTAAAAACTCTATACAGCGTGAAAATGACGACGACGGAATGCCATTTTAAAAGCTGCGAAAAACATCTAAGAGCCACTTTTAGCAATAAAAAAAAATAACGAAGGAGATCCACGTCTTTTAAATTTCGTTCCGTGCTGTTAACGTTTGATGTTATTCTAATTTTTTCTCAGTAGTGAATATATAAAGACAAACTGCAGGAAAAGAGGCTTTGTTTACTCCTATATACTTATATGAAAATTGCTTAATTGCTTACGTAACAAAGTTGTTTTGAAAAGCGGGACGGAGCGGGATTTTTCAAAATTTACTAGGAATCCCAGAAATTTGTATAATTTTATTGTTAGTACTTGTAAGGCTTTTGAAAATATTATTTTTAAGGAAGAATAATTCTTTATCGTACTTAGTATATTAGAAATATTACAAAACATATGGCACGAGTCACGCTTTTTATATGTGATACTTGATACACCATTATACGTAAGAACAATGTAATCCTGTCCTGAGGTTTTAAATAAAGAATATATTTGTTACTACTATTGGTAATTATAAATTTGTCGTAGCTTTCGGCCTAAAAACATATATTATTGTTATTTCCTTATCCTCCTATTCTGTTTAATAAACGAATTCTTGTTTAAATATCACAATACGTCGTACTAATTTGAAAGAAACTCAAGTTCCTATGGGAACTCTATTTTCGTTGTTATGTTTGCCTTACGTCATTCAATCAGGCCAAAGTATTGCGTCAAAAGTACCGGTCCGATTGATTTTCCGGCAACGTTACTTGCATATTCATGCTGTTTTCTTTCGTATTATTCGAGACTAGCAACGTTGCCCTATTTCGGTCGGTTAATCGTGACATGTTTGGAGATATACTTTCTTAGGTATTACGTAATGTTGTCTGAATTACATTTTATATCATCGTCATCGCTGTTTACATTACATTTAGATCTAAATAGATTTTTAATCGTCATAGATCTATATGCTATAATGTTACTAACAAGAATTTATATGCTATAACTTATTTAATTTGCAGTATTAGCTGAAACCTAATAGAAGAAAACTTTTAAAGCTAATAAAATAATTTTACACTTCTTAGCTTAGAGATCTTGTGATTAAATGAACTGAAATGAACAATATTTCTAAAGAATAACTGGTACAAATGGGAATTACAAAGATTTAAGTCAGTCAGCTTATCAGTCGAGACGCAATCTAAGTTTCTATGCGACTACAACGTATTTCGTAACAAATTTCGTCGGCATAAAGTAAAATAGATTATTTGCCAAAAAACGGACGAAATGGTTAGGAAGAGCTTCATAACTCACTAACGAGCAATCAATTGTTGCGTTAGCAGTTAAGGTAGCGACTCACGAACAATGTTTTATATTGGCTACGGTAAAAGCTTCACATAAGGTAGGTTGTATGCTTGTTTGCCATAGTATAAAAATCTGTTCAACCGTTTGGAGATCATCAGATCTTTTCTAGTTTATTACGAGATATGAGCAGCTTCCTCATGTTTGAACGATTCGAAAATGTGAAAAAATATATAGTAACCTTATTTGGGTGCAGCAATATTACATCCAACTCGCAACTTACAGCAGAGGTTTTTGATGGTGATTGTAATCTGATAATGGACTAGAAGAAATACTTTTTTCGGATTAAAATTAGATACATAATAAATATCTTTTGGAATTGGATAAAATTACACTTGTGCAAATTTTCAAAGAAAGAGAATACATTTATTGACATATATACTTACATTAGAAATTACTACATACATAATTTCATTATGATAATTGAAGTAGTTTCGAAATTTATCGCTAGCAAAGATTATGACACTTAATTTTTATTTATATAAAATTTACAATATCTATAAAGTCAATATACCTAGCGGACTATTGACTTTATGGGTTTACCGCTTCAATAAACGTCATACTGCCGATTCGATCATTGACAATTATGGACTGCATACACGTCTCTCTAGACTGTGAGTGATGAAATTGAACCGAGAATTCTGCACGGAATTTCGACTGCATGTGTTAATTGCCGATCATATGATTTCATGTTGTTTGACGTCAATAACAGATTGAAGGGCGTCGGATAGTCGGTGTAAACCAATGATATTCATGTGTGAATAATACTGATGACGTTTTATTGTTTGAGATAATACTATAATTCTGTAAAAACTTAATACTGTTGAATGTTGGCACTTGGTGGAACATTATTATCATAATAATACAGCACTTGTACTATTCCATGTAATTAAATCTATTCTAAGGTATTATCAAGGTAAACAAATGGTGTTTGTGTTTCTACAAAACATTTATATACCGTGCAATCAATGGCCTACTTAATACTTGGTGGATCAGTACAAGTGTTTTATTATAACATTATGATTCTCTAAATAAATAATTAATTTCTTTTGATTTATTGTAAACATAAAGTTAATAATTATTATATAATTATTGAATTGTATTGAATGTAAATATGCAGTATTTGTTTATATTTTATCTATACATTAATTATTATGTCTTAATTAGCTGGTCTGATCTACGGATGGTATTAAAAGTATTCAAGATAGATAGATACTCTTATCTATCTATCTTGAATGCTATTCACTTTTTTTTTAACCGGTAGGAATACTGTTGTAATAAAATCTCTACTATGTATTATGTTTTAACTTGTGTTGATAGATTTTTTTTTATATATGTATTATTGTATTATGATGCCGCAAAATATCTTCACACGATAAACTGATGATTCTAAAGTTAATTAATTTTAGAAGAAATTTATCATGTGAAGTGTTGGCTACATTATATAGGTATTTCGGCGCAACACACAAAACGCATTAATGGGCGCGCGCAAGCAAATCACGCCATGATGCGTCATGTTCGCCTAGACTCGGCTCACAGCCTCGATAGGCCCGACCTCGCCCGAACGCAGGGGCGGGTTGCTTGCGCACGTATTTCTAAGGCGGCCGATCGCCCATACGGAGCCACTTCTATGAGTTCTATGCGAGACGTCGTACCGCAAGGACTGTCTAATAGATGCTGTTGCTTTAGTCATTAAGAATGAATGAGAATCAAGACAATGACACCAGGGAAGTTGGAAATGCTGACGTCACGCTTATTAAGAATACAAAGTCATTCTTTCGACATCAGAAGTGGAGATATCGGAGGGTCACCAGTATTATAGCAACAGATGATCCTGTCCATGTCCCATCTCTCCGAGAAATCTACGAGACTCTCCGAGTCTCTCCGAGAAACCTACGAGGCTCTCCGAGAACTCCACCAGGACCTTCAGAAACATAATTATGACCTCGACTGACACTAGTATTCTTAAATAATGTGGACATTTGTGTGTTCACTATGCGTACTACGGATATCCAACTCAGAGAAAATAATTTTAATTATTACAGGCAATCACAATGAGAATAAACAAGGCTGGTGCAGAGTGCGCACCGCTTGTCAGAATGGCCGTGTCGGCGCAACACACAAAACGCATTAATGGGCTCGCGCAAGCAAATCACGCCATGATGCGTCATGTTTGCCTCGACTCGGCTCACAGCCTCGATAGGCCCGACCTCGCCCGAACGGACGGACGGGTTGTTTGCGCGCGCCTTTATAAGGCGACCGATCGCCAGTACGGAGCCACTTCTATGAGTTCTATGCGAGACGTGGTACCGAAAGGACTGTCTAATAGATGCTGTTACTTTAGTCATCAAGAATGAATGAGAATCAAGACAATGACACCAGGGAAGTTAGCAATGCTGACGTCACACTTATTAAGAATACAAACGTCATTCTTTCGACATGTATAAATAATAAATAAATATTCCTGAACAAATTACACACCGCCATCTAGTCCCAAACTAAGCATAGCTTGTCTATGGGTACTAGATAACTGATATTATACTTAAATACTATTTTTTTTGAATTCATTATTTATTAAGTACATATTATATTATAAAAAGTACAATCTAGCAATAGAAATCACATAGTCATACAGTCGTTACATAAACCTCCATGTTTTGAAAGTGAAAATAAAATGACCCTCTACAAACTTGCTACCATTTCTTGTCAAATCCGTTTACCGGCTAAGCCTATTGGTTCTTTGCACTAACATTTTCTTGCAAAAGGATTTTCCGCGAATAGATTTTATGGGTTCAACAAAAACCCATTAGGGGTTTGAAATGTCTTCGTTTTCCACGTATTTCCCTAATACAATTTAAACGTGGTAGGTACCTACTTAGTTTGAAATTATATCTACTCTAAAACTAACAAAGATACAGAAATAACTTCAATCGGGAGAATGCTCACCAAACGCCGAAATCGCCATATAAAGCTTACACTAGCACATTTGCAATACGAAACTTTATCAACTTTACAGACATGTAAATAGATACTGTACTGCTACAGTTTTACACCAACACACGATTTACATTACATTTTGCTTTTGCCCTTACGAATATGTCAGATGTTAACAGAGTTTAAAACAAATAACCTTTATAAATGCTCGTGCTGCCTGCAACACCCACACGCGGGTCGGTTTCACGGATCAACTGGTGTCACACTAGAACTGAAAGTGAAAGGTGTAAAGTAATATAATCAACTATGAAATGGCAACTTTTCAATAGATAGTTTAGATAGATCGGGTAGATTTTATCGGATGGCGAACAGAGTGAAATGTATGTTGAAAATTTGCAATCCGCTATTGCCATTGCAGTATATATAACTCATACTAGGCCAAGCATGTTTGAATCTTTTTATTTAGCTGAAGTATTCCCAATTTATCGATAAAATTACAGATAAGTGTTGTGTAGTCTTTCATTTTAACCTGTACATTAACTAACGAGTTAAAATACTTGTAAGCGATCACTTTTAGTCCATGTTGCCATGCAGTCGTGGTCTCGCTGCATGCAAATGTCAGAAACCCTGAAATGTACTTTGTCGATGTACACGAAATTTTTATCAAACTGAAAGACGTTTCATGTAAAAAAGATTGCATGTATACCTAGTATTACCAATACCAATTTGATTACAATTTATTAAATTGAAATGTCAATAATAGTGCATGTGTCCCAGGTGCATACATGTCCCGAAGCTAAACTGGGAGACAATACGTTTGCATTAAGTTCGTTTTTTGTGAAAATTTATTATGTGCAACATAGAATAAATAAATAAATGGAATACATATCTAATTCCGGTTATTTATTACATTAATATTAAATAGTTTAGTCGCCTTTCTGGGTACACAAAATTATATATATTTTTTTTTATATTCTTAGATTTGATCTTTTATTGCATTACCGTAATTACTTAATACTTATTTTATAAATATAATATCACTGCATTATCGTGTGTAATCGGTATAATACGCATGGAAGCTCTGTTTAACCGGAAATTCGGGCCTATCGCTAACCTGTTGTAAATTTTCTTCGCGGCGCCATGTCCGAACGTCGCCTGTACAATCTAATATGTATTAACATTATCAAAAATCTGGTATATTAGTATTAATGTCTAACTTGATTACAGATAATTCCGTACAATTAGATAAATGAACGTATTCTCAAAAGGATAATATGAGATACAGACGTATGTACAATATTTAGTAATCAAACCAATATAGTCAATGTATATTTTTGTCCTCAATAAAAACGAAATCACATATTCATTGAATTAATTCCCAGCGGGAGGTGATTACGCTTATTCACTGTTATTTGTAAAAAAAAAAATATGTTGTCATTTGCAAAAAAAATATTATAAAAACAGTTCTATAAATACTAGATTAATGGAACTAATTGACAGAGAACTAGATTTCAGACACAGTAGATTAAGGTTTCTACACATTGACCTACCATTCAATGAAATTGAAACAACTACAACCAGCTATGCGGCTGTTCTTTAAAAAGCCACAGTTAGATTGTGAGCCAATTGTGCAGCTGGTTGGTTGTTTAGCTTGTGGCTTTTCGAATCAACCGACAGCTGACAAGTTGGGATATTGTATAACCAGCTGGTTGGTTTGTCTGATGGCTGTCATTTGCAAAAAAATATATTATAAAAGCAGTTCTATAAATTTTGAGAAATACTAGATTAATAGAATTAATTGACAGAAAACTAGATTTCAGACACAGTAGATTAAAGTTTCTACACATTGACCTACCATTCAATGAAATTGAAACAACTACAACCAGTTATGCGGCTGTTAATTAAAAAGCCACAGTTAGATTGTCAGCCAGTTGTGCAGCTGGTTGGTTGTTTAGTAGTTGGCATTAAGCGCTCAAATGAGTACAGCTAAGTAAGCCGTGGCTCAACCGTCAAATGCGCCAACTGAGCCAGCCGCCCCGCTCCCTTAGCCGGTCTCAACCAATAAACTGTCCCCGTAGCATTAATAATAAATTAAATTAAATATGACCGCAAATTGATTTATTATTTTATTTTACAATTTGGTTTATTTATATTATTAAGGTGAATTATCCATCCATCCATACATAATATTATAAATACAAAAGTAAGTAGTCTGTCTGTTTGTTGCGCGCGATAAACGACTTTCATGCGGGAAGATTATTTTTGGCATGTTCCTGAAGCCGGTTATATCAAGCGGTCGCGATCAAGCCTGCAGCTAAATAACCAAACAGCTGACTACGAGTATAGAGCCAGTTATTTTATGGCTATAGCGCCAGCCATCATTTAGTCGCCGGACAGGCAACATGTTCATACTATATTAGAGCACTGCTCTAATACTGTATTATGTCAACATCGACACTAAAGCTGGTTTCAGAAAATCACAAACAATGAACATAGCCAACTCTTGACAAAAATTGAAACTATTCTCACAAAGTTCGAACAATTTAACTGCGGCCATGTTTCGTGAAATTTGTATTAAACCCGACGTCCATATGAACAGGTCAATATTTCTACATAAATAATTCTATAGAAATACCTATGTCTAGTACACTATATATATTCGTTATGTCTACTGTGTTTTCATAGAAGTTGCTTTCTCAATATTCTGTCCTGTGTCAACATCCTTAGATTTAATGATACATAATCGCATTGCATTGCGGCACTGCGCCGCCGCAAAGGGCTCTACAATACTCGTACTGCCGTAGCGTGAGGTATCCGTGTTTTGCAATCCTTGTTAAACATATATCTTAAAACACTTTTAAATAACCTATTAAATTACGAGGTTTTCAGACAGTGTTACTTCACTAATACAAGGGAGACGACACTATGTTAGACTTTCTGAAAATCTCATAATGGACCCTTAATCAATGTTAGTTATCGTGATGATTTTTGCTTTCTACTTTTTTTACTTTCATTGATATCGACAAACTAAGTCACAAATCAGAAATTCGCGTCGTCGACGCACGTCGCAAATTTCTGCATATTTATTTACGGGCTCTAAATGAATCGTAAGGAATATGAAAGTTCCTAAAATAATTTGTTTATAGATATCGCAGTCTAGCCATAACAACTCCGTTTTGTCTTTTTAAAGCAGAACGCTTTAAAGTATATTGAAATGTGTAAGCACCCACAATGAAATTGCATTAATTCCCACATTTACACACCTTGTAAATAAATGAAAACTAACGAAGTTAAATCAAGTGCAATCTGTTTCGAATATTCGAAACAGATTGCATTTTGATCATCATCGATGAATGTAGGTAATGTAACCTATGCAGTTTAATTAATAATAATAAATAAATATTCCTGGACAAATTACACACGGCCATCTAGTCCCAAACTAAGCAAAGCTTGTACTATAGGTACTAGTTAACTGATATTATACTTAAATACAACATGTATTTCTGTAAATACATATACAATATAATACATATGAAACGCCCAGACCAAGACAAACAGACACATGCATGCACACAAATATTTGTCTTGTGTGCGACCTCGGAGTCAAAGTGGCCATTCGCCATGGTATCCATTCGACCACCGAGCTCGTCAAATTGTAACACTTTTATTTTTATCTAAGTTGTAATAAAGATGTTACTCATCGTTTATTAATAAGAAGATAATATAAACAACGTACATAGCGTCTATTTTATAATGAAAAACTTCTTTGAGGTCGCCATCACAGTTAACTGATGCCGTACTTTGCTCTATTTAGCTTGAAAAACATGAAAATACTTAGAAACTTAATGGAGGAGACAGCTTCGATTCAAAGCATTCATGCATTTTCCAATAGAAGGTATCAAAGCGTTAACAGCGCATTAACGTTGCCTTACTATTAATACGTCAAAGGGGTGTGGCTTACGCCATTAGCACGGTGTACTAAGTGCTATTTTTATTCTTTACTACCCTCCCTGGCGACTTGCACTTCGCGTTTATTTAGTATCTTGGCAGTAGGTAGTGGATATGACGTAACATGAGTTTTATTACAGTTATTAAATGGGAAAGATTTTCTTTATTGATATATTATGTAGAAATATATAAAAATATATTTCTACAAAGGTAGCCATTGTCTCAATACGTACTAGTACATGCTTTCTATGGATCCGTGTCTAAAAAAACCGGTCAAGTGCGAGTCGAACTCTCGCACCAAAGCTTCTGTTTCGTAAAGCGGTTACCGCCGCCACATTTACGTTCGCAACAGGAAGCATCGCTCGCGCGCCTCTATCCTCGTTGCCAACGCAGCAACTCTTTCCTGATGACCTACTCACTCGCACCTGTGACGGAAATGTTCAGTGAAAATCGCATTTCGTGGTATGGGCATGTATTGCAGAGGTATGAAACATATTTGACAAAAATATTGATGAATTTGAATGTGAATGGATATAATTAAGGAGAAAGATTGAAAAACAAGTGAATGTATTGTGTGAGAGATGATGTGGGTAAGAAAGGTCTAACTGTAGAAACGACAGCTGATAAAAATTAAAGAAAAAAAGACATATTGTTCCGATCGACAATAATAGAAAAAAGACAAGCAAATAATTTAGTACAAATAATTTATACTCGTATTAAATAAGTTTAATGGCTGCCGTAAACCTGTAGTAACAAGAAAACATAGTAATCTATGTTTTTTTTCCAGGAACGATTATAATTACTTTTCCAATAAACGAAACGTTCCAGCAGTGTGTAAATTCATTCGAGGTATTTATAATGTCATACTTGGTTACTCTTCTTCGCTACAATTGAGGTGTCTAGAATGAAGTTTTTTTTTTTTTTGCAAAGTTTTCGTATTTTTTTCTAGCTAATGATTTGATTTTGTTTTTAGAAATTCATTTGTACGGTTTCGTCGAGGGGCCTATTTACTTATAACGAGGTATTATAATAAGTATAAACTAGATTATTGATTTTTCTAAATTGTCTGCTCAATTAAACATGGCATACTGATAGGAGTCCATCTGAACCTGTATTTTTAATTATTAGGGACTGTAGATGAGGTAAGTCAGTATAATCATTATAGGAGTTAGAATACCAGTTTTAGATTGTCGTTCAAACAATAACGAGTAGTCATACTGCTTTTGGGTCAATGGTTGAAAAGAATACAAAAAGCAACATTCATTTATTCCAAGACATTTATGAAATTACTTCTCATGGACGTAACTTACACAGTTTTTTACTATTGCCCAGGTTCGTTACAATGGCGCAAAAGGTCCGTATTTGCATACACGATCTGGGCAATATGCTCACGCGAAGCGGGTGGCGAACACGCAAACTACTACTTACCTGTCTGTTTCTAATATAAGAACGCGTCCATATCAAGGGGTAGGGCAATATTTCGGCGAAATGGCTAGCATCAATTTTCTTTATACTATTCTTTTAATATTCATAGTTAAGCATATATACCAATATATGCTTAACTATGAACATTAAAAGCTACTAAGCTAACAATAATCTGACGTGGTCTCTAACAGTGTATTTTTTATGTACTAACAATTTATTTGCTATCGCTCCAAAGTAAATTCATTAACTACTTGACATAGGTCGAGTTGATCGAGTTTCGACGGAGTTACAGACTACGTTGTAGCCCACAAAATCCTCGTAGAACCACAGTATAGGAATACTACGTACTGTATCACTCCCTGTCGAATCTGGAACAATTTGTGCAACGCAGCTCGCACACACGCTCATTCCTGTTCACAGACATCAATGTTTTTGTAGTAGCTAACGACGCGATATTTGTTTGCAGTGGCTGAGGTGTGGAAAAATGTAAGGTTATGCTTGTTTGCCTGCATTATCTGTCATAAAGTATGTATGTAGTTGGCTTTCGTGGAATCTTACTTGCACCGCTAGATGGTCGATGCCTTTAAACGAGCCATTGAAAAGAACAAGTAACCTGACTTGTTAGCTCAGTCTATATTCATCAACAAGGTTTTATCTCTTTTTCAAAAACAACACAATATATATTTTTTTAACACAACACAATTTATTTATTTAAGTATATCAGATTTTAACAAAAAAACTAATTATTTCTTTTTCGGATTAAGCAAAGTAAAACGTCAATAATTTAATTTTAATTAAATTCAAGAATTATTAATATTCGCCAATAATAATTATAGCCAATTATTTGTTTCAAGTATCTATTGTCTATTTGTAAATTCTATGCTAAAACAAAGTATGTTCCAAGTTTCTATATTAAAAACAAGCAAGTTTTATCAAGATACTTGTAATTCATATCGATTTACAGATACATAATTTCTGTATTTTAATTTTTGGTGGAAAGTATCTTACGCTTTCAACAGTTCTGTTGTAATTTCGTTATAACCAGAAGCCTTACCATTTTCTGGCTGTCCAAGGGTTATCCTAATCTCACCCACACTGATGTTAGGAATGTCTCCGGTTTCTTGTCGGGTTAGCGGGGCTCTGCGATCACTCACACGAACAGCTGATGTAGAAACAGAAGCATGTGCAGCGAAGATCTCTTTTGGCTTGAAAAACAAGATTCGGCCACCCTCTAGCCTCGACAGGTAAGCCTCAGTAGAAGGCCAAGAAAAGACTTTTAGCCCTTTGTTGCGAGCTATGACGCCTTCAATTCATTCAGCGTGAAAACGTGTTAGTCTTGCCGTAGCAGCATTGCGATCTGCTTATTTAAAGCAGCAGACTCTGTCGAAGCTCTAACAGACGCTGTGGCCTCTCGTCACTCTCGAACTTTATGATGCCTTATGTACAAAATATCTAATGCCAACTTCGTGTAGTGTTTTCCCTATTCTATCTGATGCCTCATCCATGTCCGCAGTAGTTTCCAACGAACTGAATCAGTTTTGAAGTTCGAGTTGAAACTTTTCCGTAGTTTGAGTGATTTCAGGAAGAGTTGGAAATAGATTCGACATTTATTTCATCATACGGGCTCTTTCGAGTTTATTGCTGATATTTAGGATGCCTCATACAAGTCGGTGGTCGCTACCAATATGAAAACTGTTAACCACCGAGACATCCTTTTATGAGTTATGATGAAGTCGATGTCATTTCTAGTCACTTTTCCGGGGCTTTGCCAGATCCATTTCATCTGGAGTTTTTTATTTTTATTTTTTATTTTTTTATATATACTACGTCGGATGGCAGACAAGCATACGGCCCGCCTGATGTGAAGCGGCTACCATAACCATATTGACGCTCGCAACATAAAATATCGCTCGCGCGCCGCCACCCCCGCTGCCATCGCAGCATCTCCTTCCTTTCTGGTGACCTCACTCACTCGCAGGAACACAACAGCCCTCAAGGGAACCGTTATTTAGCTGCGGTATTCTGTGAGGTGGAGGTACATTCCCCAGTCGGGTAGCTTACAATTACGCTCCCTACCTCTCTTTTCGCCAGAGCTTCGTTTGTCAGTCAGCAGGGTGCACCGCGTGCAGGTGAAGTTGGCTTTGGTTCAAAGATGTTGATGAACCACTTACACCTCAAAAAGTTTTCTTTAAATAACGAGTTTATCAAAAAGAGCCCCTCCATTTAGAGAAAATTTACTACTATTTGTCTCCTGTGGTTCATCGACCCCAAAACGAACTCGGCGAATCGGTCATCGGATGACCGATTCGCCGTTTTTTTGTACTCCCACCTTTTGAAAGCCACCTATTGACGTCCCCGACAACAACCGTGAAGTGGGTCTTGGTGGTATGGCCTTTGCAACATTTTCATACATGGCGTCGACCTCTACATCCCGGTGTGTCGTCTTCGGAGTATCTTTCTGTCACTTTTAACGCAAGATATGCTACCCCCCACGACACACTGGATATCTCCACTGCGTTATTGACAAGAGCTTTATGAGCGAGGAACCCGTCACCGCCTTGGGAGAGCTGGTCTT
The DNA here is from genome assembly GCA_937001555.2 of Hypsopygia costalis. Taxonomy (NCBI): domain Eukaryota; kingdom Metazoa; phylum Arthropoda; class Insecta; order Lepidoptera; family Pyralidae; genus Hypsopygia; species Hypsopygia costalis. The sequence continues at coordinate 21,316,443 of OW443326.2, forward strand.
CTTCACGTTAGTAGAAGAGGTTGCCAAGTCCTCTTCCTCTCGTCGGATTTCAGACAGACCCAAAATCTGAAATTTGACTGATCTTAATTCTATTTCCAACTCTCTCACATCGTCGTCATGCGGTCGGGTTGATGACTGTCGCCAGAGCCCCGTTCGCTTATCGGCAATAATGTAATTATATCTAATGTAATTATTGCCAATAAGCGGACGATATGATATCCACATGCAGGTGAGATTGGCTTTGCCTCCTGAGATGGTAGATGGATAGATAGATATAACACTTAGTGGGTCGCTTTTACACATTTTACATAGTCTAAGACAGTGACAAATACTTAAATAAATGCAAATAAAGATTCACAAGTGGTAGTGGGCCCCTTACACCCCACCACACATCATCAGTCATTCACAATAGGATTGCGCCAGTCGCGTCGAGTAGGAGTTTGGTCATTTTCTTCTACAAAAAAAAACCTTATTCAAATGAAGCAAGTAAGTACTAGGACTCATCGGCCTATAAATGTGAACGGTACTCCATATAAGGCCTAATCTGGACTTTATATAGTTGAAGACCATGTTGTGATGTAAAATTCTTTCTGATTTTACTGATGACGCCAATCTTCCTATATGCCAATTTGGCCTTACACTCCAAGTGACCGCGAAACTGTACACTATATCAACACCCAAGATACCAATGCTGGACCGAATACTCCGGGGAGTACCTCCCAATCGACTACGATAAATTGGGACTTTTTTTGCGTTAAACGAGCAAATTTCTGCCTTGAGGTATTTAGCTGCACCAAATTCAATCTACTCTAATTTGAAACGAAGAGGCGCCTCAATCTCAGACACAAGTTTTATTCGGTATTCTTCAACGGAATGTAGGGGACGATATTAAACCCTGTAGTACACCAGCGTAGGCTAATGGATCCGAATTAGCTCCCTCATGTACAACTTTAATGCCCCGCGCAGTGAGAAAACTGGCAATCCATGTACAAAGTTTCACGGTTAACTAAAAAGAAGCAAGTTTGCAAAGTAATCCTTCATGCCACACATGATCAAAGGCTTTTGCTATATCCAAATTAGCAGCTAAAGCCTCGCCCTTGCTATCTACTAACTCCGTACAATGATGAGTAAATATTCCAAAAGACCACAGCTGAGCTGACCACAAAAACTAACGTTTTTGTGGTCATATATTTTTTTTTTGTCATATTTTTTTATGTGGTAAAAACGATTAAAACACTAAACAACGTTATATTGCTGTCCTGTAATATTTGTCTAATTTAGGTTATTTGAAGTCGGCTTAGAGCAGCCGATTTAAATAGTGGTCGCAGTTCCTTTAAGGCTGTAATTCTAGCGTTAATTTTGTTTTGTATTGGTTGGAAGATCTGCCGTTTTTCAACTATTATAAGTCTATACTAATCTCGGCCATACTGTTTTTGTTGTACTATCGAGTTAGTGGCTAAGTGGCCACTTACACCAGCAGCTTGGGTAGCACTCAACCTTCACAAAAAATTCTGACTTCGAAAAGACATTATGGCCATACTTTACCATAAGTTTCTACAAATTTCTGTTTTCTGATACCTATCTGAAATCTGAAAACTATTTTTTAGTCCTTGTTGTACGCTATTGCATCTGCAATGTATTTCGTATTGAAACTTCGTATTCTGTCTTATGTCTGTACCTTATTCCTTTTGGTGAATAAACCACAATTAAACATTTGCTACCATTATTTGTGACGTAGTTGGACTACACATAAACGTACAAAGTTCCAATACTAGTTTAGTTTACGTCAACAAGGAAACAATACCGTGTACATGTGGAGCAAAGCGCCCTACAATCAGCATTTACGTTCGGTGAAAAGCCAAATAGCTCGCTTGTTGCGGTCATAAGTATAACTCTTTTATTACTGTAATCTCAATAAGTTGCCGTATGACATAAAGTCACTAGAAATGGAAATAAATCGATCAATATTTAAGGAAAAAAATTGCAAGGTGTGCTCGCACCCTAATGAGAAAAATTTTTTTTTTGAGTAGGTGAATTCGTGATACCATGTATTAGAATCAAAAAAAGATTTCCCATATTGCCTACACATCGAAGTGAAATTGGTTTGGTTGGACGATTCAAGTAGGTAAACATTGTGTTGTATCCAGGCCAGAATATAGCATTTGAATTCTAATAAAAATGTAATCGGATTATAAGAATCTGCTGTAGGTATATGCTCCGATATACCACTCTTGTGGCTATATAACTTCGATTATATTGTGTTTTACTCTTGTTAATGATCTGATTAACATTAACAAAAATGATAAACAATATAATAAACAGAAATGTAAGATGATAAAAAAATTGGAATAATTACTTGAACATATTGAGTAAATAATGGTCATAATACCTGCTATTCGATTGAATGGCATCATAAAGCATAACTTCACCCTTCCCTATACTGTAATGGAGAGCACAATTAGCTCAGTGTTAGAGCATTAATTGAGTGATTGCACATTATGGCAATGAACCGGTAATTGAAGACCATTGTTGTATTGTGCATTCCAATCACACGTATAGATTAAACTATCCCTTAAGATTAAACTATCCCTTCTGCTCCTTAACTACGCAAACTTTTGTTATTTTGATCTCCCGGAAAAGGTGAACTTGTCAAAATCTCTGTATTCGTATTATTTATGGTCTTCGTAAATATGATCATGTTTCTCATTTACGATTTCATCCCTCAGCTCAAAGCTCCCTATCCGACTTCAGAGAATCTTGTTTGTATGTCTAATTGGCTACTCTATTTCGTTCCCTTTAATCAATTCATGCCTTTTTCCTTTTAGTATTCCATTTGGTATTCATGTTACCTTGATTTCACCTCTTCTAATTATATACGGTCAAGACTAAAGTTTATAAATTACTAGCTGGTATCCTTACTTTAGTTGCATGACTTTCGTAAGTTAAGCGCTTAGATAATATGTATTCATATCTATTTTCATATAGAATTTTTCAATAACGAATGAAAAAATATACGGGAAAAGAAATACTGTTTTAACGAATACATTTTTGTATTCTCATAAAACACTACCAGTTATCAAGCTGGCAGCAAATAACAAAGATTTTTTTATTTTATCACGTACGAGCCGTCCTCGTCGCTCGAAGCCCGCTCTCCCTGATTACTGCACCACGTCTGTAAACGAGAATGTTCTCGTCTGACCGCAGTGCTTCGTGATTTTTTTAACAACACATTGTTAAATTCTGGAATAAAGGTATTTCATTCTTCGCTCATTTATTATATGTATTATAATTTAAATACGTATCTTATTGTAATTTGAGCATTTATTCAATGCGATTTGTGCCTATCTTAATCATTGTTATAGTATGAATAATCTAAGTGTATAATATATGATGTGATATACCTAGCTTGTAAGATAAAACCTTAGAGTTGTGATGACAAGCCAATACTATCTCTATTAAAACAATATTGTTGTATTACTGCAATATAGATGTCAAACGAATGAATTGTGCATTCCCTGCTACACTAAAAAAAAAAACAACGCTATGAGCAAATGCTCATAGCGTAGGATAGTGCATATAAATATATGCACTATCCTTTATAAATATAAATATGTGCATATAAATATATGCACTATCCTTTGTGTATATTTTATACCAAGTCACGTATTTTTATATATAAAAGCAATATTGCACGCTGTTAAAAGTTAGCTCATACTACGAAATTCATAATGTAAGGTTAAAACAATGCTGCTTTGTGCCATTGTAGGATGCACCCAGTAATCTAAAGAAAAGTTATTCTCATACCCCGTTCTCTTAGTAGCGAATTCTTTGAAATCGTACGGCAACCGCATTTTTTTTAATTTATCTATGTTAAATAGTGATATGATGTGTGAAGCACAAGAATGATACAAGATTTTTGTTTTAGGTTTATGGAAATAAAAACAAGTATTGCTAAAAAGTATACATACGAATAAATTAAAGTTTTTCAACATTGCTCGGCGTCCAACTTTGTCGTCTATTACTACAAATCCACTTACGATATGAAAAAGAACGTTCTACACTTATTGGCACCGTGCTTCAAAGCGTCAATTTTAGATGTAGGATATAACATATACTGTACGCAATTTACGAGGTTACACTTGTCAGCTGAGCGTTTGATTCAGTTAGTTAGCTGCTCATTCGACTTCACTGAACTTGAGTTTCCATCCAATTTGCAGATCGTCGTCAGTTAGCCAACAGTCAGACTGAAATTATTTGCATGTCGTAGCATCAGGTTCATCAAAAAGGACTTAAGGAGTTTTATGCACGGTCGGCCTGTTTTGTTCCTTTTTGCCTCCAGTATTCCAAGCATTCATGACTGCTGCATCAAATAGGTTACATAACACGTTAGTAGTTTAAAAAAAATTATAACCCTCTCCGATATTTTTGGATCAAAAACGCCAAAAACTCCTGGCATTTATTTTTTATTATATTACTCACGTATTCATATTCATAGAAATAATTATTCCATTTAATCCTTATTAAGCTGCGCATAATTAATGTATTATAATAATAACAACTGGGGCTAAATAATGCATTAAGCTGCAATACATTAACGTCCACTATAAGCGTTGGTAAAGCGGTGGTTTATGTTTAACTGACTGGAGTCCTTTAATCACTAGTTAAATTGGAAAGCGTTGTCCAGCAGACCTAAGTAACTCTTAATAACTGTAAATTAATGTTTTTAAAACTCAGTGTTTGTGTAAACGTAACCCTTTTTATGAAAAATAAGCTATCAGTTGGAGAATTATTACTAACATACTTGAAAAAATGTTTTATTGCCCCAATCTCAAAGCTCGTAGTATCAATCTAATGAAAGATCAAGGATGATAAATTTTGCTGGACTAAAAGTAACATACTAACTTTTCAATACTAGCTCTCTACGTTTACCTCTAAGAAAGTATCGGGCAGGCGAGACGCCCCTCACCTTAGGTGTCCAACCTTGATCGAACCAATATTGTACGATGTACAATAGACGTGGCATGACGTGGTATCTGTGCTAGTATAAGTTTACATACAATTTTGTGTAATAATTTGACTATATTATATTGTTGTTATAAGGGCTGTAGATACATACAATAAAGAGAGAAAAAAACCGTGTTAAATATGACACAAAATCTTGTTGTTTTATCGAAAACCAATGTGCATTTCTTCCTCATCTTCAGGTAGATTGTACGTTGGCAACATACGAGGCTTTGATGCCAGGCCAGACCATAACCAATAAAACCATACCGCCGAAGCTAAAGCTGGTTACCATCAAATATTTTGATTCGAAAGATAGGTCTTGCGTTTCAGTTATTAACAAACATCAACAGCTTCGCAATCAAAAAATCCGATGGGAATCGGCTTTAGGCTTAGGCCCAGTTTTCTACCTTGAGCTTCCAAGTTGTGGAATTAATTTCCTGACAAGGTATTCTTAAGAGACTACTATTATATATACTATACTATATACATACTATATATAATAGGTAGGGGAAAAAGTCTTTTCGCATTATAGTATGTATGAACTTGTAATAAAATCTCTTTGGTTATACCATTTGTATCTAGCAGGTTTTGATATCTTTAAAAAGTTTAAATTTTAAAAAAGATAATTCCAAATTCAAATTAGGTAAATGTGTGATTTTCATTTGTTTTTTTTACTGTCAAGATGAGTGAATCTAATGAAGAAATTCGATACATTTTAAAATTTTACTACAAAAAAGGTAAAAATTCAACGCAAGCTGCGAAAAAAATTTGTGACGTTTATGGACCTAGTGCAGTGTCTGTGAGAGTGGCACAAATTTGGTTTAAGCGTTTTCAATCCGGAAATGTTGATGTGAAAGATGCACGTCGCTCTGGTCGCCCTGTTACGGATAAAATGGATGCCATTTCTGAAAAAGTGGAGCAAGATCGGCATATCAGTAGTTACGACGTAGCTGAAGAACTAGGAATTGACCACAAAACAGTTTTGGCGCATAAAAAGGTCGTGGTCAAAGGCCGGCCAGGCTTCACAGACTCTGGCAAAACCCGGGTTAACCCGCAACAAGGTGATGCTGTGTGTATGGTGGGATTGGAAGGGCATTATTCATTATGAGCTGTTACCGCCAGGCAGGACTATCGATTCTGAACTCTACTGTGAACAACTGATGAGATTAAAGCAAAAACTTGAGAGAAAGCGGCCGGAATTAATTAATAGAAGGGGTGTGATTTTTCACCATGATAACGCTAGACCTCACACATCTTTAGCCACTCAGCAAAAATTAAGAGAGTTTGACTGGAAGGTGTTAATGCATCCGCCGTATAGTCCTGACCTTGCAGCTTCTGATTTCCACCTGTTTCGGTCTCTTAAGAATTCTTTAGGCAATGTCAGGTTACCATCACGAGAAGACTGCCAAAACCACTTGTCGCGGTTTTTTGAACAGAAGTCCCAAAATTTCTATAGTAATGGGATCATGTCTCTACCTACAAGATGGCAAAAAGTTATCGAACATAATGGCACCTACATACTTTAGTTAAATGTAAATAAACTTTATTAAAAAATGTTTTGAATTTTCATATAAAATACGAAAAGACTTTTTCCCCAACCTAATATTATGGGCTTTTTCATTGCCGACTCTGAAAAAAGGGGTTTTTTCAGAGTCCGCAATGCTTAAGCGATGCCTCTGGTTATAATATTGATTATGACATTAATAGAAAAATTAAAATTAACACACTGTAGATGATAATCACGCACAAGACGGATCTAAATATCGAACTAAACGCTAAAATGGCAAAACAATGCCGTAAGAAGCTTACACGTACAACATATTCAGAAAATCTATTACTTTTTTTTTTAAAGTACAAGAAAGTTTTCGAGCGTGTTTTTTATTTCTATATGTTTAAATCGTGCTTTCATTACTTAACTGGACGCTTGAGTTCTAGAAATCCTTAAGTCCAATTAAGACCAATGAATATAGTTTATTTTTGTCAATAGATTGGTCGCTGGGAGTATTTCTAACAAAATACCTAAGTATCTAGGTTTTTTCTGTACAAAATTTGTAAAACCTACTTCGACATTGGGAAAGAAATACGCAACGGAAATATAAACAAAATAAACTAAAATAACTTTAAAACTTTCGCGTTGCGTGATTTATGAAAATAACAAAGAGGATTAACGCGATGATGCAAAAGTAAAATAATAAATGTATGTAAATACCCTTACGCATGATCGCGTTAATTCCCGTTGTTATTTTCATAAAATAAATTATATTCATTGGTATTGCTACTTCAAAATAAATAAAAATGCACTCAGGGATATCTAGAACCCGAGCGTCCAATTGTACTTGCTCTTAAAATAAACCTTACACAACGTGTTAGTCCAAGTACGAAAAACCTAAAACACCCCAACTTATTTTAATTATAATAAATTGATTTATCAAAACAATTTTCATGAAAACAAAAAGTTCAGGAAAATATGCGCACTTTTAGTTTTCCTAACAAGTCTGATACTCATTGTCGCTTTCTTATCACAAAAGACGCAACGCGCCACCTGCGGCCGGAAACCACGAGACGAGTGAAATAGATGCATAAATACCTACGTCCAATAGGAACTATGGAGATAGCATTTAACACAGAGCGAAATATTCACACCTAGCTAACATGCGAACCATTTAACATGGGTAAAATATACCGACAGATGCAATATTAGGTTAGTCAGTGATTAAGTTAACATTACATTATCTTAATCAATGTTCAACCTTTGATAATATTTAACATAATTTAACAATATTTTGTTAAGTTAAATATTATCGAAGAGCTTGATGGCATCGTTGCACGTGTCAGTCTAATCGAACACGCAAGTTAAGCAACGTCATCCATAGCCTGTCTATGGATGGATTTATTTATCGTGAACTCCTACGTGCTTCGGATGACCCGGTTGTTGGTATTAGATGACAGTCGGTTAGCCAAATCAGAGGGCTTTAGGCAGTTTGAAATCACTGGCCTCCACCAACCGGCAATTTAGCAGCGTGATGGCATATGCCCTAAACTCTTTCGATTGAGACTGGGAGGCCCGCATCCCAGCAGTGGGATGAATTACAGTTGACGACGACGACGATGTTGAATATTTAATTTTGTTTACTCATACAAAGACATTCGTATTTATTAGTCCGAGAGAAAAAAAATATGCACCGAAATAAAGCATGCCAATAAATTTAATTAGTTTTGATAAACTTACTATTTACATACATTTATACTAAAATTGTTAAGAGAAGAAATATTTGTTTTTGTTTGTTCGTTTGTTTGATTGAACGCGCTAATCTCAGGAACGAATTCACAAATTATTATAGCGTTGGATAGGTCATTTGTCGAGGAAGACCATATGCTACACTCATACTACGAGCAATGAAGCGAGGCATTAATGAAAAATATTGTAAAACGGAGAAAATCCCACACGAGCGAAATCGCTAGTTTATTATAAATATAAATTCTTATAAAGAAACATGTACAATACAAACGCGAACTTATTACTAAATGGATCGATTCAAGTGAACATACAAGAAGTCTTCAATAAAATAAATTAGGTACTGACTTCTGTCAAACCCTGCCGAACACAATGATAATAGATAAAAGAGGCATTTCAAATTACTAAGTATTAAAGTGAGCTGCAAAATAATAAGGTATCGGTAATACTGTCACAATTTCACATCAGTCTAACAAGCGGTTATTACCATTGGACAGCCCTACGTTTACTGCTGTTAACGTTGGTACTTGCATGCATCGAGGGCTATAATGTAGCTTAATTATATCGAACGGGGAAATGATATCCTTTGCTACCTATTTATTTAAATATTATTGACAGAATGAATGCGGACGTATTTTATTTCAAGTTTGTCGCACAATGTTTTTACAAACATTGAGTTATAGTACGTAATTTGGTTGTGTGTCGTTAACGTTAATTTCTCGACGTTGTCAATTTTCCTGGGTCAGTTTAGTAAACTTTGCTGAACGTTCATCTTGGCGTTCTACAGAGTAAGCGCATGTACGGATGTGTAAAATATCTTACATTAACATATTATGTTCTAACCACTTCATTTACTTAAATTTGCTATATTTTTAAGTAAATTGCAGGCTTGCAATGGATTAATAATATCAAACCGAACCGATCAAATTATGATAAATAACGTTATGCCAGTATTGTCTGTATTATAGGTATGTTATATTACACATTGCACATGAACAACTTTTAGTATTGCCTAACCGGATATTAAGTTACATGTTGTAAATTAATGGGTATGAACAATGATGTTATTAATATTATAGATATCACAAGCGTCAAAAATGTACTCACCCAAAAAGTGAACTGTCTCACTTCACAATTAGTACGCACAAGCAAGCAGAATCAGATGAAATTTACGTTTGTAACAATTGATTGAAATACATAAAAATGCTCTGATCGCACATTTTATGTTATAAAAGAAGTTCAAACCAAAAGAATCAAAGAGCACACTAAAGAACAAAATTATAATTGTTATTGTCGCATATTATAATTTCATATTTTTGCAAGAAAAACGACGCCATTGCGCCGACTACGTATTCAGTGAGGGAAAGAGATAGCAATTATATTAAAGCGCCAAGATGATAAGGATAGCAATATACACAAATCTCCTAGCGAATGGAACCGTTTTCTGACGCTATTTAGTGTGAGTATGCCATAACTTATTTTTATTATTTTAATTCACACCCTAATGATGCTATAAATACTATAGTATTTATAGCATCATTAGGGTGTGAATTAAAATCGATAGTTGTTCGATAAAAAAGTTCAAAAGCCACCTAGATTTGTGGCTGTTGATCACAAATTTTAACAAATAGTCATCTTTTTATGTTTTGTTTTTATACAACGCCAGGTTGATACTTCGGTACTCATATGATAACAACCTTGCGGCCTGTCTGATGTAAAATGTCCATATTACATTAGGCGGGCACTACAAGGAGTATTGCTTGAGTGTTGACACCCCCGGCTTACTCCTGATGATCAGGTAACCACTGGAATTCAACAATCCTCAAGAGAATTGTTATTTGGCTGCGGTCTTCTGTGATGTGGGAGTAATTTCTCAGACTGCCCATAGCAGTCAACTTCTCTTTCGCCCTATATATTTATGCCCTAGTATGCTAGGGCATAAATATATTATATAGGGCGAAAGAGAAGTTGACTTTGGCTCTAAAAATGTTGAGACACTTTGTAATGTATTTTTAATTGTTAAAACAACCGCGAATTTTCGATGTCGTTCATTCGATGAAACCACATGTTATAAAGACTTCATAGAGACTAGACGCAAATACTATTAAATTGTCTGAATTTTAAAATGTATACAGACTACATTAATAATGATGAAAATATACATGAAGGTGAAAGTATTCTCTGATATTGTTCTTAAGGTTAAAACTCTCTGACCTGACCTGGATCTATTGTGTATCGCTGCTTGTAGTTCATTGCCGAGGTCGACAAGAAAAAAATGTACTCATTTACATAGTCTTGCAACTGTCGTCTTATTCTTGAAAATAAATTCAACGACAGTCCCTATCACACCCAAAAGACAGTACAACTGTACTGTACTAGTATAGGTATAGAACATTCTTGACAGTCGCAATGCGATTGAAACTTATAATGACATAAGAATGGTACAAATAGCGAAGTGTTATCAAGCTTTACATACAGTGCAAAAGTTACGTTACGTTATATAAAAACATTGATTTATATGTATGAATAATTACCGTATGTAAAAAAATTGCATTGTATTGCATTGCAACTATTTTCTATATTAGTTTAACTGGCCTACGAAATTGGATATTCATTTCTTAGTTACATAAAGACGTTCAGTTTCTTGTAGTCAAAGAATAGATGACAGTACTATTCAACAGAAACAATTTCCTTTAATCTTGATGTTAGCTACCCTTTTACATACCTACATAATATAGTTACATAAGTAACTAAATTTGGCCGTGTGGTTTCCGGCAGACTAGAATAGAATCACTCCGTCTTTTCCCGTGGATGTCGTACAAGGCGACTAAGAGAAATACATTATAAAACATCGATCAGGCCTCCCCAACCCGTCTGGCCAGCGTGGAAAATGTAGGCCAAATCCTCCTTCTGTCTGGGACAGGCGAGAGAGGGTCATGCTCCTGTAGTGGAGACTAAAATGACCTGATGATGATGAAGTAATTAAATTAACTAAATGTAGGTGTAACACATCACGGGCAAACTAAATTCTACCGTGACGCATGGCAGTCAACAATACTGTACATCGCTTCTTGTAATAATTACTAGCGGCCCGCCCACGCTTAGCTGTGGCTTAATTGGTCCGTTCCCATTTTATTCCTGTGGATTTCCTATACAAATCTTGTCCTGATAATTTCATCTTAATGTTTGTTTCGTTTTTTGTTCTGATATTTGAGTTATTCTATTCTCCAGGATGGAGACCAATCCAACAAAACAAAGATCATAAAAATCGGTCCAGCTGTTCATGAGTTATAAAGGGTGTATCTAACCTGACTTTTTTTTATATAAGACTAGCGGCCCGGTACGTGCTTCGCTACGTATATAGTGAAATACTAAAAAAAAAAAATTGGAACATCAAATTCATTTATTCAACCAAAAAAATATTTTATTAATTGCTAGCTATTATAAAACTTAATCCAAAACATTTGGATAAACAATATTTTTTGTTTTTCCATTTTGACCAAGAATAAACAAACGGCTGTACCGACTCTGGAACAGGCAACATAAAGTCGAAGCACGTCCAAAATTAAATGACCGCATGAATGACGTAACAACATGCTTGTACTGAAAAAAGGTTCAATTTGACATCACAATCCCCATCTGAAAAAAAATTTCAATTTTACAGCAAAATCCCCATTACCAAAATGATCCGCCATTTATTGAATTCATTTGTTACAAAAAAAATAATAAATAAAGAACCGCTCTACCGATTTTGTGCAAACTTCACATAAACCATCTACTAAATAGTCCGAACAAAGCCTAATAATTTGGTTTGGATAGGTGAGCCCGTTCTTGAGTTATAAAATTACAACGAAAAGTGGCATTGATTTTTATATATATAGATACTATATGTCCCTGCAAACGTTGTTTTGCCATATAAATTTTGGGGTTGATGGTAGAAGGGTGAAAATTTGAAGTTGTATGTATTTTTCAATGCTAAATCTTAATAAAATAAAAATAAAAAAGTCAATAAAATAAAAAAATATATTTAGGGGTGGGTCACCCTTATCATTTACGTGTATGAAAAATAGAATTTGGCCTATTCTCAGACCTATCCGATATGCACACAAAATTTCATAAAAATCGGTCCAGCGGTTTTGAAGGAGTTTGGTAACAAACACCGGGAGACAAGAATTTTATATATTAGAAAATATTGAGTCACTCACTTGAGTTCTAGCGCTGTTGACAATGGATTTAAGTAAATTCCTACCGGCTATTATTCAAAGTTCGAAATGTAAAAGTGAACTGGTAACCAAAACTTATTGGTACACCAAAACTTATGTACAAATACTGTAATATTTGGACGAACTATAACAAAGCACATTGTAATAAGTACAAAGTTACAAAATACTCAATATTACAAGTACCGATTCCCTAAAACGATGCACAATTTGCTTTTGTCTTTATACTCACATAGGTAAATACCATAGCGAGCGAGACGCGCCGAGTGTTTAGTAAGCATACGAGTGTTCCGGCCACAAACAGCTTTCGTCCCGGATGAGAGGCGACATACTGCGGTATTCTGAATTAGAGTTAGACAGTTCATAAAGACAGATCTCATCAATGTAACAAACGTAGTTAATTTACATAATAAAGTGGTAATTTCGAATAATTTTTATTGCTATCAAATATCTTGTTTAACGTGAAATAAGTATTTTGCAGTCTGTCTCGAACCTGATCAATACAATTGAATTATTTATTTTCTAGTTAAACATTTTTTGGTCTTACTTATACAAAGCACTTAGAACTTAACACCCTTTTCGGATATTGCAAACAGTGACAACATAGGGTCCCGTCTAGTGAGTGGCGAGCCACCGCCTGCCAAAAATAACGATCAATAGAAGCAGTTATGGCAGGCTTCCGCCTCTGTGTGTCTCCCTCTTCTGCTATAGCCCAGTGTTAAGTCCACCCAAATCATCCTCAGAGCCCATTTATTCTTTAACACACTGCAATAATTACAATGGCTGCCAAGACCTGTTGTTGCTCATTGATATATCCTAAAGTCACGGCGGGCGTATACCGTGACATCAAACTTATCTAAGGGACCTCAACGCATTGGATCCATATCTCCGCGCACGCTTTTCAAATGACCGGGCTTGACCCGTGTACTACAGAGATATATACTATTTTTTTTTAATTATACTACGTCGGGTGGCAGACAAGCATACGGCCCGCCTGATGTGAAGCGGTTACCGTAGCCATATTAATGCTCGCAACATAAAATACGCGCGCCGCCAAACAACAACCCTCAAGGGAATTGTTATTTGGCTGCGGTATTCTGTGAGGTGGAGGTACATTCCCCAGTCGGGTAGCTTACAATTACGTTCCCTACCTCTCTTTTCGCCAGAGCTTCGTTTGTCAATCAGCAGGGTGCACCGCGTGCAGGTGAAGTTGGCTTTGGTTCAAAGATCTTGATGAACCACTTACACCCCATAAATAATAAATTTTAATTTAACAAGTCTATTCATAATTTTATGTCACATTTTTTCAAGTATTTATGTTCTATAGAGCGGCGTAGACAGTGTTCTTAGTTTAATTACCAATTAAAATGTTCAAGTGGTTAAATTTTATAAAGAGTTTAGTAAATGTTAAATTGGGGAGTGTATAAGTGTACATTTTAGTGGTCTTATATATTTAAAGCACTTAGAACTTGACATAATATCAAATAGCAATTGAAAATAGAAGCAACGCAATGTTGCCTCTGTTTTCTCTGTTTAATTTAAATTATTAATAAATTTAACAAGTCTATTCATAGGTGATATTTATTATAATTATTTGAAGTAGGGTTCAAATAGTTAATTCTAGAGGAAGGCAAAAACGATTTTTATGTCGAGTATGAATATTATGCGTATTCTGGAGTTTAAAGAAACCATAATTCACTATCTGTGCTATTATTCTGACAACACTTTTTGTCTACTTTCATGGAGTTAATCGTGTCTGAACACTGACAGTTCTGTTATAATCAATTCTTTGTTTTCACTTAATGATACCATATGCTCTTCTCTTAAATTGTTATCACTTAACGGCATGTTATGTGGGTCGCACATTTCTACTTCTATCGAGTTTTTTTTATTGATCCGTGGCCAAATTTGTGTCTGATTCTGTAGTGGTAGAAATATCATTGTTTATTCCTTATTTAATTTTCTGTAATAGGTATACTCGTACCTTAAAGGATATACGAATATAAATATACTTTCATTTAAGAATTGATAAATTAATCACATTGCATAGTAGGTAAACTTCCCTCAAATTCTGTGCGACTAATTTCTTTGCCTTACTCAGACTTTCAGTTCATTTATAATGAAACTTTATTCCAGTTTATTAAGTATTAAGTAATCATGTAGTTCATTATATATAATGTATAATTAAAAAGATAATAAAATGACTTAACCCAATCACATAAAATCAAATTAGAAGAACGAAGCAAATGTGCGTGACAAATTACAGAAAAAAGGAGTAGGTCGAGACACAAGGGATTAGTGCTGCGGAAGGTAGGTACGCATTTGTTACCTTTGTATTCCCTGTAGTCAACAAACCAACACTAATGAATAATTCTTATTGCGTACATACGTAATTCTACTTGTCGGCGCAATCAAAAGAAATTTTATCACTAATAGTAGGCATTGAATAGGCATTACAATATTATTCACTCAGGTTAAAATATTTATAGGATAACATTTCATCAAAGCCATACAAAATTTCATTAAAAACCGTCTAAAAACGTTACAAAAGAAAGACGATAGCAATAGAGCCATTGTTGTCGATAGGAATTATCGTCGTATTGCAGCCAAAATCTGCCACAAAAAGATTTCGCCTCAATTGAGCGATGTTTAGGTTTAGGCTCGCGCCGTGAATGTGAGGAGGTTTTCCATTCAGTTAGAACTTTTGTACAATAAATTAGTGGACTGGAGGCGGCGGATGTAAAATGTACACATCCAGTTCGGTGAACAGAGAAGTCATACTAACGCAAGTAAAGAACAAAAAATTCCAAATTTATACATTTTTCTCTCTGCGGTTCTCCTTCAATCAAATTTGACGAAATTGGGTATTTGACTAAAATTTTTTTCTGTTTGATATGTAGGGACGTCTCCATAATATAACCATAGGTGAAACAATTACTTCGATAGCACAAAAATCTCTCGAGATATGGTAATTTGAAAATCACAATTTTTAGACTGCCCCAAAACGCTCCATACAAAAGACTACTGAATTATGACGTCACAGATCTGTATTTTGTATGCATCAAATCAGAAATTTGTACGACAGCTATGTTAAATATTACGTTTATGTGATTAGTATCATAATAAAAGTTATAGCATTTTTTATTGCTTCTCCAATGGAAATATTATTTTTTAATAATTTCATACTTTTAAAATGGACTTTCCCGCCAAACTTTGATCGACGCTAAAAAAAGTCTGACTGAAGATATTAGAATGAAAGTTTGCAGATCTTTATAGTTTTGTGTATTTTACGATATTGTTAATTTATTTGTACAATTTTTAAACATTGGAAACAACCCAATTATACCTACAGCCGGTTGACAGGCAGCCGACTCTCTCGGTCCGACTGCATTAATCTCATCATTCACTCAATCGACTCAAAGGAAAAATGAGGTCGAAACACAGCAGGTAGTGTCTATACGTAAACATTATTACTTATAATAGGGTATAGACTTCTTTTTGGGGAAATTATTTATGAATATCACGTTACCCAATGAGGCCACATGGGTATGTCGGAGTCTGCTGTCATGGAAGGATGGCAGCCATATCGATTAAAACCCTACGATATTCTAGTCTAGTTATATGAGGCGGCCATGACAAATGCATCAGCTCAACTTCCGTGATCCGTCTGTGACATACGGCACATCAACACCAAAGGTTATTTTTAACGAGGTTTTCTTCTTCGATTCCGGGCCAATGAAACAGGCTTTCCGGGCATCAACATATTTCCTGGCGTCGGTTTCATCTCCCCCTACTCAATAATATTTTGTGGAGTTCTTTTTTTTTTTCAACCTTTCGGAGCCGATGAAACCAAGGGAAAACAAGGGAGCCCCCTTAGCGGCGTTTTCATCTCCCCTTTTCTCTGTATTTTTTTAACAATGTTTATTCCCAGTGTATAAATATACGTATCCCCAGTGTACCCTTATCCAAGTGTGATCTCTGTTATTTAAGAGAAATGGGAGGTATAAACGTCCAAAAGCGCATCACCATATCCTGCTCTGTCAGAATATTAGCCAACTGTCTATAAAATCTCCGCCAAGAGAAGTTACTGATTGTTGTTTAAAAAGGTGCATCAGGCCAGGTTGTCGCTATTCCCTCGGTCCTACCGGAAATATCTAGTAGAACAAATTAAGCAACAACAAAGTCGAGCACACGATGAAGTTTTCCGCTTGGACACATACTTTGGCAAAAAATAACACAATCTTAAGAGGTTAATTAAAATTAATCGCTGAGATCCTAATTAGGTACAAAGAAAAATCTACATAATATACTCAATTTAAAGCGACCTAAGTACTATGAATATAATACTTAGGTCGTTTTATATCACCTCAGTGCGCAAAGGCTAAAAACTAAATTTGTAAATCATTTGTCCAGTATCAGCTTAAATACAGCTAAATCTACTTAACGGACTGGGCTGAAATTTAACATATGGATAGGATTTTGGAAAATCCCTATGAGATGCTGGCATATACAGGTACAAAGTTGCAGGTGAAAGACTATCTAATAAAAAGGGCAATAGCGACATATTGCACTATTATTTCAAACAATTTCATGACTTCAGAGGTGTTAGCACGAAAATCCTCTTAAATTAATAATAGGTTTTTATACCTATTTATGAACTCACTTCATACCCTTTTACAGTAAAATGATATTACAATGTTACTGAGACGGCGGAATGAAGAAATATAGAATATTTTCCATCCGCTGCCATTTTCTCTTATAGGATTTCCACTGTTTGAACAATATTTCTATAAATGTTATCTTCGTAATTGCGAGAAAAACTGATTATTTACCTTCAGGTTGATTTATTTATACCTTAAAGATGAAAGTAGATTATTGTATCAAGTATTATATAATACAATAAACATTTTATTTTTGAACCGTGTGTAGCTTTTCTTTTCTTTGGATTGGCTCAATTGGTAGCAACACAACCGGGCTTAATCCTATGTGCTATGTATGTGGCTATATCTTCGAGCCTAATGTAACCTCTAATCCGGTAATTGATTAACGAAGATCTGGTAAAACAGAGGTAAGGCTTAGTATACTCATAAGCCGTCTGGATAAATAGGTAGCTCCACTTCATGAAAGACCTCAGACAAATAATAAATCCTTGAGATTTAGAAGGTTGTTCGGTACTTGCGATTGAATCAGGTTCACAGGAAGGAAATCCTAAATGGTAGTAATATTGTTAAGGTAGTTAATATTGCAAGCTAAAGAATAACATACAAAAAATCTACTACTTTTGTTGAACAATACTACACAAACAAAATATATTTAATGTTATTCTAACTTCAAGCTTTTCAGATCCTTGCCAAACTTCATCTACGACGTGAACTGTGCAAGTTTCTACATCAATCTCAATAGTATTATGAAAGTTTAAATTAACGTCGCATACATTGTTGACTGCCTGAATAACTCAGTTCAGCTTAACTGTTCTGAATGTAAAACAATGAAAGCGAAATTGCGACATACTTAGGTCTGCTAGTATGTATGTATACATACTGGCAGACTTAGGTATGCCTTTCTCACTTATTTTTGTTTAAATAAATTTGCCCAACTTTAAATATAGGTACATATATCTTGGTTCTATTTATGAATTTGCTACCAGCACATGTATTTTATGAGAAGCTTGGTAAGCTTGGAGGCGTCGTTGTGAGTATCAATCAAATCGGTCACGCAAGTTAAGCCACGTCGACGGTAGCCTGTCGAAGGATGTCTTTCGATTGAGAGGAGACTCGTATGCCAGCAGTGGAATGAATATAGGATGATGCCGACATATATTTCAAATGGATGTAATAAGATTCACACTTAACCGAGTGTCTGTCGAGCAATGGCGCCAATGGCTAACTCAAATGTATGTTGGTATTAATCAAACGTCGGGACCACTCGACGGCAGAATACTTTAGTAGTTCCACATTGTAACTAATCCATATTAAACTTGGATGTTTGTCAAGATCATAGCATAGTTCTATTGTGAGGATGGAAGTCTGGCAATTTGTTTCTTTTTCAAGTGTAACCGCCGATTTTATAAAAATTTGGATTTTGATAAATTTTGGAATGACAAATATCGATTTTTATTATACAACATGCGACTAGGATGGGAAGGAGGAAATAAGTGTACGACCTGCCTGATGTTAAGCAGTCATCGCAGTTTATGGACCCTCGCGTCACCAGTGGCATCACTCACGCGTTGCCGACCCTTTAAAAACCCCTTTACGCCTTTCTTCAAAAACCCCGTACTATAGTTTCTTGGAAAATCCTTGGCAGGGAATTCATTCCACAACTTGAGAGTTCCAGGTAGAAAACTTCTCTTACCTACAGTCAATTATCAGCCAGGAATCGTGCATTACGTGCCCAATTAGGTTCTAATGTGTGAGAATAAATTCCCCTATGGCGAGCGATGCGACTAGAGAAAGAGTCCGTGGGCATCATATCAACACACACAAACAACCTCTGTACACAACCCATTGTACAGTAGCAGAATACGCAAAAAGAGGCAAAGTCTCTCCTCATATTATTTATTAGACGATTCACAGACGGTGTGAGATACACTTATATAGTGTGGAAACAGTTTTATAAAAATCTCGTGGCACGGCATTTGAGGTTGCACTCCTCCAAAACAGCTCGATCGATTGTTACGAAATTTTCAAGTATATTTGATAGGTATGATAATATAAATAAATAATAATAAATATTGTCAGACAAATTACATAGCGCCATCTAGCCCCAAAGTAAGCGAAGCTTGTGTTATGGGTACTAGACAACTGATAAACATACGTAAATACATTTTTTTTTGTAAATACATACTTATGATACATAGAAAACACCCAGACTAAGACAAACAGATATATTCATGCACACAAATGTTTGTCCTATGTGGGAATCGAACCCACGAGCGTTGGTGTCGAAGCCGCGTCATTGACCGCTATGCCACCGAGCTCGTCATAATAGGCCGTGAAGTACATTTCATTAATTTATGTGGCTGAACAACGTTTACCGGATCAGCTAGTAGTTTATAAAATGATTATCCGAAATTTCGATGTTTCCATTTACCATACATTTTAGTCGACTACGCCTATCGATTTGTTTGTTAAAATTACCTCGACCACGGACCTATTTAATAGAAGCGACAATTCGACAATTTAGTCACAGTTTGATAAATAAGTTGAATTGTCACGACCTGTGCCATTTAATAAATATGACTAACAAGTCCAAATCATCATTGGCTATTTATATTGTTATTATATATTAATAGCAAAATGTACCTACGAGTATGTGTGCTTTCTCGCCATGATTGAGCTCCTTTCAATATCTGTAAGGTTGATTAGTAGATATCTCTATTAATGATAAGTCCGCCTATGTATTCCTCTATTCTATATATTTAAGAATTGTATTATATATTGTTAACATAATTATATATAATTATATATTGTTACATTAAAGAACTTACAAACAAACAAACATTGGCTTGTACTTTTCCGATTACTTGAATTTAGCGCAGTATGTCTTTTTCTTCCATTCAACCGTATCAGCCATCGTATCTACACTCAACGCTTATTTACCCATATCATCTTTCATACAATCCAAACACCTCTTTTTTGGTTTTCCTTCCTCATTATATCTATTCAAATTCATCGTTCTCTTTTTCACTGTCTTTCTTCTTCCTTTTGTTTACCATACCTTATCAGTTATCATATCCATTCCAGACACGCTATGCATCCATCTCAGCATTACTGATTACTAATTGATTATTAAGTATAAATACGATAGGTAAACAAATAACCCGTTTAATAATGGCGCCAATTTTGAACAATATATATTAACTAACCAATTACTTACACAGTTTTCAAGAACCAAAGTAATTATATATTTGATGTGAAACATCTAATGCGGGAAACCTCAAGCATGGCAACGAGCGTCACCACGCTCTTACAAGAAACATTATCACTACTAGAATTTACGCGACTATTATCGTCTAATCCTACCTAACACAGGCCAAGGCCGCACAGTCGTCGAATTACTAGTTTTAGATGAAAATGATCTTGTTATCTTTTTAAATGATAAGAGTTAATATATATGTAATGAGGCATATTCGGTGACTTTATTTTATTATTGATAATAACATAGCGTGCATATGATATACGAATTAGGTAGAATTATTTTATTAGGTAAAATTAAAAACCGTTTTATAACTTGTCAGGAAATTAAGAAGAAGGCGATTTGCTAATTACATATAATTACGTTGACAACACAGTTGATATTATTTTATCTTTGCAAACATAATCATAATGAAATAATACAACATACAATTTCAAAATTATACATACCTACAATTATATAATTACTGTAATAAATGGATTTTATTTTTGACAAATAAATTTATAAATTAGATGCGTGACATGAGTAAACAGCTAAACACTTTTAGAAGAAATTTTAGATATACAATATGTTCTGGATTGACTGGTAAGATAATTTCAACACGTTTGACACGTCAAACTTATAATACCACCATCAACTACAAGAATCTAAGTGCCTCTAAGTGTTGACGAAAACATATACTCGTAGTTACTACTATATGTTGTCGTCAACACTTGCTATGTACAAGTTAAATACTATGAGTGTATTTAAGATTACATATAGTCAAAGTATTGTTAAAATTTTACAAATAAAATGATGTCATGAAAAAAAATCTGCAAACACAAAAAGATAGATTTGAATCTATCTTTTTGTGTATATAATAATAATATATCTTAGTCTTTTAAAAAATGATCGATGGACGACAAGTACGCGTTAAAAAGTGATGAAAGGATTACAATGCAGGTTTTTTAAAATTCAAATCCACGGACTTACAAAAAGGGACCAAGTGCGTGTCCGTCCACACATAGTGTGAGGGTTCCATAAAAGTGATACTATACGATAATGGCATGACTCAACGTTTTACGGCTTTTCGTTTATGACTTGAAAGATTATAAGCGTAGGATGGCCGCAATAATTTCCATTGAGAGTTTTGAGCGTAACACATTATCATATTATATATATCTAATCGATCCAGGACAAATTTTATAGATTATTTTCGAACAGAATTAATCGACCCTGTTGGTCCGAAATTATAGTGTTGAACTCTGAACTGCTAATATAATTAATAATTTACTCCACGAATATACCTAATTCGGGACATTGGTAACGATTTTAGATGTATACGAGTAAGTATGTCTGTTTAGCTAGCGGTGTAAATAGACTCGTGGGGAAAGAGGCTTACCTGGGGCATACATTTTTAATAGACCAAAAATGTATGTTGTGGCGTAAATGCACATTTTTCTATTATTTATGAGGAACACCTTTTTCAAATATTCAAGGCTATGTTCAATATTTTCTTCTGCTAACAAACCTTCGTGTCATTTGAGCGGGGCCACAATAATAGTTATACTGTAAATGTAAAGTATATAGTACTTAGTATGCAATAGTACTAACGTATTCGTGATTTTTGTTCATTGTACATACAGTGATCCTTACACTGATCATACAAAATCATGGAATGTTTTTTATGTACCTGTTGCTTAGAAACGAATATGCGTCATTTTTATTAAATAGCCGGGGCAATGCTTTGCGTTGATATAATATCAGATTAGGGACTAGTTTTATATTTATCACCTGAAATGGTCTCCGTAAGAAGTAGTACTCTCAGAGACCCTTCTCCCGGTTGTAACTCTTTTAGTGTTTAGCTGTATTTTTAACCCCCGACCTGTGCCCCGACGCAAAAAGTGGAGTGTTATAAGTTTGACGTGTCTGTCTGTCTGTCCGTGTCATCATAGCTCCCGAACGGATGAAGCGGTTTCAATTTAAAATTTCAATTTAGTTTTTTTTTATTAAAGGTGACTTATGTGCGAGTGTTCTTAGACATGTTCGATGAAAATCGGTTGAGCTGTTTAAAAGTTGTGGTGGGTGAAAGTGGGGAAGAATAATCGAATGTCTGCAAATATACTCGAGTGTCAGCAAATATACCCAAGTAGGGTCTCAAATGAAATAGCATCACATGCACTTTATAATATCATTAATAGGTATATTAACTGAAAAATATTCAAAAAATCGGTTGAGCCGTTTAATGTTAATAGGACTAAAAGTGGGGATGGAAAACAGAATGCCTGTGAATGTATCCAACACAAAAACACAACAATCTTCAAAGGAATTGTTATTTGGCTGCGGTATTTTGTGAGGTGGATGTACATTCCCCAGTCAGGTAGCTTACAATTACGCTCCCTACCTCTCTTTTCGCCAGAGCTTCTTTGTCAGTCAGCAGGGCACACCGCGTGCAGGTGAAATTGGCTTTGATTCAGAGATGTTGATGAACCTCTTACACCCCAAAACTTAAGAGTTTGGAGCGGTCCCCCAACGCGACGTATTTTTTTTAGAATTATTAACACATACTTAGGTAACTATTTTAAGGTTAAGTTTCTTTTATTATTTTTTACTTTTTAAAGGGAACTTTACACTCTTTCAGCAGGAACGGTTTTCGTGCCGGGGGTTTTATTAAATTTGTTATAAGTTTATTTTATTACATGAAATATATGCTAAGAAATAACAAATTGCCTGTTTGCGCCAATATAGAAATTATTATAATTTTCTCATGCATGCATCTCACACATTTTCTGTATGAATGATCCGGCAGAAAGTGTTACTAGTTTGCGGCCCCGACTTTATTCGCGCGTATCCAAATATCCAGTAGGAATTTTCAAAAAGTCTTTTTAGGACGCCTTCGTCATAATAGGCTACTTGTATGCCGGGGCAAATTTTATTAATTATTTTCGGACAGAATTAATCGATCCTATCAGTCCGAAATGGTAGTATTGAGCTCTGAACTGCTACCATATTAAAATATACCTAATTCGGGACGTTATTATTAAGACGGGACAGGATTAATTCTCTCCAAAAATCTATAAAATTAGTTTACAAATTTACTCCAAGAAATTACCTAATAAGTACATAATAGGCTACTTGCATGCCAAATTTCAACTCAACCCATCCAATGGTTAGTGCAGTGCATTGGTTAACAGTAACGGTTGAAATTTATAGGTAGGTACAGATTTTGTAATCACGCTGCCAAAGACCATCCGAGAAAATACTGCATTATCAATGTAGCACGAACAATACTCCTTGTATTGTGATGTTAGCTAAGATAAGTTACGTTACGTTTTATATCACACGGTATGTTTCTTTGATACCCTACGAGGGTATAAAATCACCTAAATAGAAATATCAGTTCATTTGCAGGTATCCTACCTGTGAATTAACTGTATATTGCATAAATCGAAAGAAGTTTGTTCCTAACCAACATTCCAACCAACAAAAGGTTCTCTACTCTAATACGCGAATGAAATTGCCTGTGGTCGACGAGTTTCACGTTGCAAGTTTTAAAATTACCGTGCTTAAAAGTATGCCGTGCGAAATGCAGAACATCGAGTTTCCCTAATTTTAGTTTTCAAAATACAATAAGCAACAGCTCACTTTACATCTCGCCTCACATTCACCAACAATAAAATTTTCGTAAATGTAACTTGAATAGGTATTTTGTGAATGTCGTTGAGTTAAATATTAAAGACTTTGACGACGAGTTATAGTCAAATTTAATTTGTTATACCTAATAAAAATTATGAACCAAAATTCCAATATTTATTTTATATACGATATTGTTTTAAGTATAAAATTCACCAATACTTGACAGATGATTGATTGATTTATGGTCTACCATCATTTGTTTTGCATTGATACATTTTTTCTATAAAATTATACTTAAGCATAAACTTAAAGTTATATGTAACGACAAAAAATTATAGGTAAACACGACATGCGCAAATTAAAGCCGGAAATGAATAATTGTATTTAAAAAAATACATAATTACTAGCAAAGTACCCGTGCTTCGCTACGGGAACACTCCTGATTTGCGTCTATTTTTGTCTGGAATCATATTCCAGATATTTAATTTTTCCCCCATAAAGGTCTGTTTCGCATTGACAATTGTTACAAACATATACCATTTAGGTTAAGACCTCCCGATAAATAATATTTTTGGCTTTCGCACCAGGAGAAAAAATTGCAAGGCTACCAACCAGGAGAACTTACTCGTTAGCAGGCTACATACCTACAACAGATCATGAGAGAAGCAGTCCTGTCTCAAGTCAACCCCAGTGACCTTTAGAGACTGCCTCTGAGATTTGTTAATGGTCATAGCGAAGCTTACCTTTATGGCAAATTGAAGTCTCTTAAATTGAACGGAGTGGTCTGATGGAATCATGGGAATGCCGGGTATAAAGACAGATTCCCCAAGAGCACATCCCTTACTGTGCTCACTCAACAACTGAAACTCTTTATTCCAGTTGTTAAAGATGTGGTTAATAATGGTGGCACGAAGCTCCTGATGATACACCTACGTTCCATGTAAGTGGTAGAAGATGGAGCGGAACAGGCAAGATCCATCACCTTACACAGCTATAATATTATGGAGCGTCATCACACCTTCCACAAGTACATATTCAGTCAATCTTGACGTAATTTTTTGAAAAATGCGTAAATTCTGATATTATGTATACCACCCCAAAAAGTCGGTACTTAGAATCTGTTTTTCAATTACTTTTCGGCACCAGGTGTCATTTGATTGAAGGACGCGGTTTTTTTGGTTTTTTTACATCCTACGCGTGCGATGTACAATCTTCCGAAAATGGAATGACTATGGAAAGGCCTCTAAGACTACGGGAAGGTGGGCGGTGATTTCTCATGGATACCCGCGTAGCTGGAAATAATTTCTGTTATATAGCCTTTCCTTAACGATGAAACCACAGATGTACAAATACTATAGCGCCATCTAGTGTTGAGTTAAGTAAAATATAAATAATATAACATTGAAAAAACGCAAATGGCAGAACATGGTCTGCACTTTTAATTTGTATGATCTATATATTTCTACCTATGTAACATAATCTTTGTACGCCACCGCAAATGGCAGAACATGGTCTGCACTTTTAATTTGTATGATCTGTATATTTCTACCTATGTTCTACAAAGAATAAATGAATTATGAATTATTATGAATTATGAATTATAAACATTTTTTAGCTGGGCGATGATCAAAATAGTCCAACTAATCTCGTTTCTCTTCACAAACTTTGGACCTCCGTTTCACCCTCTTAGGGGTAAAATTTGAAAAATCCTTTTATGTAATTTCGTGTCCACTATGTTGTATTTTCAAATCGATGCCATTTTCGTAATTGACGTCTCAGAAAACCATAGAATCAGCACCCATATTAATATTATTATGACATTTCAACCCCATCGTACCCCCATAGGGGTGATTTTATGTCACGTCGGCTATATCGGATTATAAAATAGTTATTGTTTTCGTAATCAGCGACCCGATAAACCATAATAATGACGATTTTCAGACTTTATCACTCCATTTTACCCCTTTAGGGGTTGATTTTTGAAAAATCCTGAAACACGTGTTTTCTCATTTATCTATAGAAGTACTCTTGTAAAGTTTCTGGTAAAATAGTCCAACTAATCTTGTTTCCCCATACAAACTTTGGACCCCCGTTTCACCCCTTTAAGGGATGAATTTTGAAAAATTATTTCTTAGTGTACCCCTAGACGTCATAAGGAACCTACTTGCCAAATTTGGAATGTCTAGACCCAGCGGTTTGGGCTGTGCGTTGATTAGTGAGTCAGTCAGTCAGTCAGTCAGTCAGTGAGGACAAATCCTTTTATTATTATAGATAGATACTTAGATAGATTATGATAAAAGGTTAAATAAATACTCGTATATAAAAATTACAGTATATTAACCATAAACTTAGGATTCTTTGCTACACTCTAAAAAGGCCGGGAATGTATAAGACATATTTGTCATTATATAAGTTCCCGATATTATTATTTTTTGTGACGATGAATGTTTTTTTAAATGTTTTCTTCATGATACGAGATAAATATAAATAAATACCTAGATGCCATAAAGAAAACAAAAAAAAATAGCTAACCTACTTAAGTTATTTCAATTTACAAGTGAATTATAAGTAGGTATACCACAATTTCTGAGTAGTACATTCTTAAAGATTTTCGCACAAATGGTTGAGCTCGTAGCCTTCGGATTTGTCGGTCGGCCTCCATCAATCAGCAATGAAACTGCGTATCGGAGTACTCTCCAGACCCTTTCGACTGACAGGTGACCCGAGGAAGACCCGTGTCTCCGGAATGAATAGGTATTCATTTGACGATGTATAAAAACCAGCAAAAAACTGCGTTAAAGGATTGAAAAGCAAATCCAGACATAAGTACAGTATATTCGCACGTATACTAGGGGATCTACAGCCTACTTTTATTTAAATTATTCAAATTAAATCAATAAAATATTTATTTTGCAACAATACATCTTTAGTTACATATAGTGCAGTAGAAATAAATAAATAAATTAGCAATTTACATTAATTGCGGTAGTAATGATTTTTGGCACATCGTTACAGACATGTATGAACATGATTACCTTAAAATCGCAACCGAGTTGTAAGTACTAAATATGGTCAAAATTAAGAAAATCGCCAATTCTTATATCATTCAGTATCAAATAGTGTGGTACTAGTCGCAACTTTACCATATCCACTGGGCCAATAGCTACCTTTTCAAGCAATTTGAAGAGGTTGCCACATACGAAACCACATCTGAATTCATTAAAATGGTTCTTCGCCTATAACTCCAAGGTTAAATTTGTGATATTAGTTGCAAATTGTTCGAATACTTGTAATAACCTATTAGATATATTATAAGTTAGTAGCCACGTGTCAGATACGGAAGAATACGAAATTTGATTCTAATATTTTTTATCAAAATTTTACTTCGTGCATAGTTAGTGTAGTCAAAATTATTACTTATATCCTATTTAGAGTCTGGAGTGTTCAGAGGAGATGTTTGACATGATGCCCACGGCCTCCTTCTACAGTCGCACCGCTCGCCATCGACAGGGAATTCATCCTCACACATTGGAACCGAAGTGGTCACGTACTGTGCGATTCCAGCGGAGTTTTCTTCCACGTACTACTAAGCTGTGGAATGAACTGCCTGTTGAGGTTTTCCCAGGAGACTACAGCATGGGGTTCTTAAAAAAGGGCGTAAAGAGGCTTTTACAGGGTCGGCAACGCGCACGTGATGCTTCTGGTGTTACAGGCGTCCATAGGCTACGGTAACTGCTTTGCTTCAGGCGGGCCGTATGCTTGTTTTCCACCTTAGTGGCATAAAAAAAAAACTGTATTCTATATTGTGGTCCCAACGTAAGAGAATGTTACGGAACAAGGTCTATTTTACAAGTGGAAAGCACTCTACGGCATGTACATTCCGTCACATTCCGCCTGAGCCGACTGAGTAAGCGAGGGCGCGGCTTGTGACGCATCTATCTCTCTTCCACTCCATCGGCCGATGTTATCTGACGTTATCACGTAAAATTATCGTCCGTGAACCGACTTTACAGACAGTCACCATGAAGTAGGTATGTGACCTATTAATCTTTTTGTTATGAATGACAAATTGTTATTGACTGCTGTGTCATTTTGCTGTCAATTACAGTTACTAGTGTAAGCCGAAGTCTTTGATGTTTTGCGACATGCCGCTTTCGCTAAAGATAACAATAAAATGTCACAATAACGTATTAAAACGTCATTAAAAAACATCCATGAGGTATGTTCAGTCGTAAGGTTTGAAATTTTGTAATTTTAATCATGTGGAACGAGCGGAGAGCTTATATACGCTGAAAAGTCGTTCTTGGAAATGAATAGGCTCCATAGCCACTGAACAGAGTTTGATGAAACTTGACACAATTAAAGACCTTAAAATGCTTGAGGTTTGTGTCAAAAAAGAAAGAGATCGATCATGTCCTTGAGGAATGATCATCCACTCCACTCCACTCAACCTCGATTTCGGCCCCGTGGGCTAGAATCCGGGATCAGCTCAGGATCAGATCAGGGCATTATCAGCTGAGTGAATAAAACGCATGATCTCGCTGTCGCGTCATAAAAAATAAGTTTAATTATCAAATTAAATACCATAAATTACATATCAATGTATATTGCTACTATAGTTATCGATTTTACAGGCTTATTTATCTACTATTTTGATTGCAGCTCTCAATGTCTCAAATTCTAGTGGATTTTAAAATCTTAAATCACTTTTGAGTCAATAAAATCCTGCGTCATATAATAAGCATGACGTCTCTAGATTTTTTTTTATATTACGCCGGGTGGCAGACAAGGGTTTGCCACCCGGCGTAATATAAAACAACAAAGTGATCTTATAAGGGTTCCGTTTTTCCTTTTGAGGTACGGAACCCTAAAAAATCAACGTAATATAATATCAGTGTATATCATCGTAATATAAAAAAAAGCCAGATCCTTATCTGGCCCGCCTGATGTGAAGCGGACACCGTACATAATATCGCTCGCTGCCAACACAGCAATTCCTTCCTTTCTTGTGATCTCACTCCCTCGCTGGAACACAACAACCCTTTAGGTAATTGTTGTTTGGCTACGATGTGTGTGATGTGTCGCTGTGAGATGGAGGTACTTTCCCAGTCGGGCCGGGCAGCTTAACAAATACGCAGTACCCTACCTCTCTTTGGCCTTTGCCTAGTCGGCAGGGTACACCATGTGCAGGCGAGGTTGGCTTTGGCTCGAAATGTCCTAGCCACTTACACCTTAAAGATGGACCAATGACCTAACCAAAAAAACAACTGGAAGCTTGATGGGGAAACCGGAGGATCGCGTATAGTGGAATGCGTTGGGGAAGCCCTATATATAGCAGTTAATAGATATAAACTGATAATGATGATGAATACGCGTCTGAAATCGAAAGCAATAGTGAAAGTGATAGTATATTGCGGTAGATGTATACGTATATAGCTGTTCATTCAGAACATTTCGCGTAATTTCGCCCTTGGAGTCTATCAAATACGTTGGTACTATAGACGAGAGAATTTCCCGGAAAACGGCTAGGTGTTCCTAGAAACGGTAAAGCGAAATGCAAACAGCATTTCCGAGAACTCGAGGCAGACGTGTCTGGGCTATGAAAATAAATGTTTGCACAAACTAAGTACTGGGAATAGAAGTTAATAAATGGCAAACATTTGCTCGCCTTTCCGTGACTTTCAGGGTTTAAGTTGATTTTTATATAATTGTATTTTTAGGTTTGATAACCTTTGAGGTCTGAGGTTATATTTAGTTTAGTTTATATTGAGACAAAGAGAGGTGAGGGTAGGGGAGGGGAGAGGGGGGGAGGGTAATATTTTCAAACTTTTACTAGGGGAGCAATTTAACAATTTCGAATTAGACAAAAAATACCTTCTCACACAATACTCGTACATATGTCGCCTCTTTTTTTTAATCTATCTATATATATAAAATTCAAAGTCCTGACTGACTGACCGACTGATTGACTGACTGAATATCAACGCACAGCCCAAACCGCTGGGTCTAGGGATTCCAAATTTGGCACGTAGGTTCCTTATGACGTCTAGGGGTACACTAAGAAAGGATTTTTCAAACTTCTTCCCCTAAGGGGATGAAACGGGGGTCCAAAGTTTGTATGGGGAAACGAGATTAGTTGGACTATTTTATCCGAAACTTTACACGAGTACTTCTATAGATAAATGAGTAAACACGTGTTTCAGGATTTTTCAATATTCAACCCCTAAAGGGGTGAAATGGGGTGAAAAAGTCTGAAAAACGTCATGGGTATTGTTTTTATAGTTTATCGGGTCGCTGATTACGAAAATAACAACTATTATCTAATCAAACATAGCCGACGTGACAAAAAGTCGCCCCTGTGGGGGTGCGATGGGATGGAAATGTCTAAAATGGGGTGAAAAAGTCTGAAAATCATGATGGGTATTGTTTTTATGGTTTATCGGGTCACTGATTATGAAAATATCAACTATTTTCTAATCAAACGTAGCCGACGTGACATAAAACCCCCCTGTGGGGGTGTGTTATGGGGTTGAAATGTCATAATATCAATATGGGTGTTGATTCTATGGTTTTCTGGGACTTCAATTACGAAAACGGCATCGATTTGAAAATGTAACATAGTGGACAAGAAATTACTTACAAGGATTTTTCAAATTTTACCCCTAAGAGGGTGAAACGGAGGTCCAATGTTTGTATGGGGAAACGAGCTTAGTGGGACTATTTTATCCTAAATTTTACACGAGTACTTCTATAGACAATTGACTAAACACGTGTATCAGAATTATTCAAAATTCAACGCCTAAAAGGGTAAAATGGGTCCCGAAAGTCTGAAAAACGTCATGGGTATTGTTTTTATGGTTTATCGGGTCACTGATTACGGAAATAACAACTATTTTCTAATCAAACTAGCCGACGTGACAAAAAGTCGCCCCTGTGGGGGTGCGATGGGATGGAAATATCTAAAAGGGGGTGAAAAAGACTGAAAATCATCATGGGTATTGTTTTTATGGTTTATCGGGTCGCTGATTAGGAAAATAACAACTATTTTCTAATCAAACGTAGCCGACGTGACACAAAATCCCCCCTGTGGGGGTGCGATGGGGTTGAAATGTTATAATATCAATATGGGTGTTGATTCTATGGATCTAGGACGTCAATTACGAAAATAGCATCGATTTGAAAATATAACATAGTGAACAAGGAATTATCTAAAAAGATTTTTCAAATTTTACCCCTAAGAGAGTGAAGCTGAGGTTCAAAGTTTGTATGGGGAAACGAGTTTGGTTAGGCTGTTTTATTCAAAATTTTACACGAGTACTTCTATAGATAATTGACTAAACACGTGTTTCATGATTTTTCAAAATTCAAGCCTTAAAAGGGTAAAATGGTTTCCAATAATCTGTAAAACGTCATGGGTATTGTTTTTATGGTTTATCGGGTCGCTGATTACGAAAACAACAATGATATTAAAATTCAACGTGGCTAACGTGACCATCATCTCCTATTGGGGTGCCATGGGGTTGAAATGTCTAAAATGCGGTCAAAAAGTCTGAAAATCGTCATGGATATTGTTTTATAGTTTATGGGGTCGCTGATTATGGAAAAAAACAACTATTTTGTATTAGTTATTAACACAAATTTTGTACTAGTTGTTATCCAATACAAAGTTGAAATGCCATAAGCCCATAATACCAATATGGGTGTTGAATCTATGGTTTTCTGGAACGTTAATTACGAAAATGGCATCGATTTGTAAATATAACATAGTGGACACAAAATTAGTTAAAAGGACTTTTCAAATTTTACCCCTAAGAGGGTGAAACGGAGGTCCAAAAATTTTATGGGGAAACGAGATTAGTTGATTATTTTATCTTAAACTTTACACGACTACTTCTATAGATAAATGAGTAAACACGTGTTTGCCCCGAATTTCACGCGAGCGAAGCCGCGGGCGAAAGCTAGTCCAACCTATATTGCAAGAAACCGGCCAAGTGCAAATAAATTATTAATTTTGATAATAGTATGTGATGTGATGACTCTAAATGGATATAATTCGTAAGATACGGTCGTAATCATTTTTTATTTTATTTTTTATGAGAGGAGGGCAAATGAGCATATCGGTCACCTGATGGAAAGCAACCACCAACGCCCATGGAGATTAGCAACACCAAGAGATCGTCGAATCGTTGCCAGCCGATACTCCTTCTCACTCTCTCGCAGGAACACAACAACCCTCAAGGGTATTGTTAATTTGGCTGCGGTATTCTGTAAGGTGGAGGTACTTCCCCAGTCGGCCTGCTTAAAAATACGCTATGACTACCATTCTTTTAAAATGTAAATTTTTCCTTAAGTATTATTGCTATAGTGTAAGTTGTTTTGCGAACTAATCTAACACATCTTGTCCAGACGAGCCGAGTTTATCCGACACAAGACGTAAATATGCACAATGTGAACAATAAACTTCAGATTTTATATACGAATGGTGTCTCGCAATAAATTGTCTCACAAGACAATATTTTATTACGTTAGTTTTAGGTCTGTCTCACTGTATAAAGTGTAATGTATTCGCCTTTGTATACCAGTATATAGACTCATACTAGGAACTATTTTACAGAATTAATTCAATTCGTATCCCTGCTTTTTGTAAGATATAATATTGATATCAATATATACTATCATGATTTGATAAATTGAAAATATTCTTAAAACTTCGCTCTTATCATTTAATGTATTTTGTAGAATTAACCGAACCTTATGTTTGTTGTAAAATAGTCTAATCAGTGAGGTTCTCTGGATGGTACATAAAAGTATGTTAACATAAATACCTAGAGATCTTATCTTATCTTAGAGTGGGTCCAGTGCTGCAGCACCGGGGACACGTCGACTTTCGTGGATTTTTTGTGCTCTCCCTAATTCTTTAGTCAATCTCCCCGGCCTGTCTGGAGACATATTCCATGTACTTCGGTAAGCCGCTTATTGGAAAGATTATTCCTATTTATATAGATACCTAGAGATACTCTCATCATTACCTAGACGTGTGCTTCTATCGTCACCTATCTTCAGGTTAGAAAATGAAAACGAAATACCTACGAATTATAAAAAAAAAATATAAATGATTGTTACTCCGATTTTGTTTTTTTTAAAAAAAAAAGAGTTTTTGTTCTCTTAAATAAATGTAGTGGTCAGTCAATCAATCACGCAAGTTAAGCAACGTCGAACATATCCTGTCTATGGATGGGTTTATTTATCTTAAGCACCTCCATACTTTGAAGGGCATGTTAAGCTGTCGATCTAGGCTGTTGTCATTAGATGACAGCCGTTAAGCCAAGTCAATGACCTTTGGGCGGCTTGAAAATACTGACCTCCGCCAACCCGCAGTTGAGCAGCGTAGTTTGCTCTAAACTCCCTCGTTTGAGGGGAGACCCGTATCCCAACATCGAGGAATCGCTTCCTAAGATTCTGTATAACTTAAGGTAATATGAAGTATTACTAGAATTTGTCGTAGTAATTATATTACTTTTATATGTAAAGAGAAATTTTAAGTAACAAAAATAGATATTTAGGTATCCGTTCCATTGAATCCGAGGTGATTGAGATAAGCCAGATTAAATGGGACTTCAACGTCACCTGTTTCATACATGATTTGCAGGGTAACAAATATAGTTTTAAAAGATGAGAAAGGAGGAACACTGCATTACTTACCACATCCTGCTTGCAGCGTTGAAACAGAGTATTCCTTTCTTTCTGGTGACCATCACAAAGAAAGGAAGGAGTATAGGCTGGCAAAGGATCGACGACCCCTTGGTGTTGCTGATCACAATGTTCGTTTGCACCCATCACATATAAAAAAATATGCAAAGTACGGTAGTTAGATAGATTATTACAAATTGAAATTCAAAATACTTTTCGTCTGGCAAAACTAAACCATCTTACTAAAATACTTGACTATGTATATTGGAAGTGAAAAGAAAAGCTTTTCTTATCACAATACATCTCTCAAGTTCTTACTAAGCTTTTATATTCTTAACCCTTTGGAGGCAGGAGAGGTGAATAATATCCACATTTCTCTGAGCATATTTAAGTAGGTAATATCCGAGGCACCTATAACAATATTTCTTGCCCATATCAGAGTAAGTCGAGTAGGGAAACTTACTAACAATAGACTTTAGTGAAATTTTTGGGTTCTGTCCAACAACTAAATAAGGTCACAGCAACTTCTGAAGAATCGCTGCTTTGGCAGTTGGGGTGATACCAAAGAATAACGTATAATCTTGCCGTGTCTATCTTCTATCTATACATGGTATAAAGCATAGTCGCTTTCCATTTGTAGTCATTAAATTGATAATGACAAGGCTACATCAAAAATCTTTTACTATACCGGAACGAGACTACATGTCGGCTATTAAATGCCGGGCGAGAGAGTACCAAATGCTTCATTGTTTGCGGGGATGCTGGATGTGCTATGTCAAACATTGTCATTTTATTATGTTTAATGACTAGTTCAGTGGTCGAATGGCTAGCAATGGTCACTTTGACTCCGAGGTCCCGGGTTCGATCCCCGCGCAAGACAAATATTTATGTGCATGAACATGTCTGTTTGTCTTCGTCTGGATGTCATCTATAATACATAGATTTGGTATATATTTATAAGAAAATATATTTAAGTATAATATCAGTTAGATAGTTTTACTTTAAAAAGTAAAACTTCCTTCTAAGCTCTATTATTCTCTCGTCAGACAATCTTTTTATTATAAAGTTTTGTCCATATTTCTTACGAGTCAATGACTTTTATTTACAAACTTTGCGCCTTTTTATTTGATCTTTATTATTTCGTATAATATCAAACAGATTAATTAATTAAGCTTAAATTGTGAATATTTTTTTTATTATACCTTATCATATTCTTGAGAGATAGAGTCGACTTTGCGAAACTGTTGCATTTGTATTAGTTTTAAAATAAAACCGGCCAAGTGCGAGTCGGACTCGCCCACCGAGGGTTCCGTACGTAGGAACATTATAAATTTGATATTTTTCATTATAAATAAGAAATAATGCGTCGGAAAAAATAAATAAAATATATTTTGCAATGTGCACATTTTGCTTCAATTTGAAATTTCGATCTCCTATAAAAAAATATAGACCCCCTGTTTTTTAAGATTTAATTACAAATGTATAGTTTTGAGATTTATTTCTGTACTTGTAGTCTATAACGATGTTACTTGCCAAATTTCATAGTTCTAGGTCAAAGGGAAGTACCCTATAGGTTTTGATTCCCTTGAGAAATGTGTCGAAATATGCGTTTTTTGCTGAATAAACGGCCGTAATTTTTTTTTACGTAAACTTAGCAGTTTGATTTTTTTACACTTTATGGGACCGCAGACCTGAGTATACAGTTCAAATTTCAGCTTGATACCTCCACGCATTCTCGAGTTAGAGGGTCTTGACAGACAGACAGACAGACAGACGGACAACAAAGTGATCTTATAAGGGCGGAACCCTTATAAGAACCCTTTTTTCCTTTTGAGGTACGGAACCCTAAAAAGATTATATTGTGTGTGTTTGTTTGTAACAGATACACTTATTAAGGATTTTATTTATGTGTAATAAAGACTAAAGACATAAATATTTTTGAAGTTATAAGGACATAACCATACACGGCTACTACATTTGGCTTAGTGTGCAAGAATTTTATGGCTGCATCGCGTTTTCAGTTGCAATATCGAAATCGCGTGATTTAGTGATTGTTTCAATACTGCATCGTTTTGACGACTCGTGTGTCTTCGAGCGTATATTATGTATATCATTCGAGCGTAAAATCGATGGCCCATTTTCTAACAGTGTCTATATTTTTATTGTAATTATTGCACTGACTAATGTTTGACTAATGTTTTATACCTACGAAAACACTTCTACTACTTTTTTCCTCATACAAAAAATAACTATAACCTTCTGACGAAAATCCGACTGTCATTTTGGAGTTGCGCTTAGTCTTAGCGCTTTGGAGAGTGCTTAGACTAACCGAAAATTTTGAAAAATTCCTATCCTGTATGCTTAAAAAATACAAAGCTCTGTTTAACATGGGGTTGCGATTGTTTTATAAAGTTAACAGTTCGTATATCAGCGACTGCCAAAATTAATTTAATTACATGTCTGGTAGTCAAAAATTACATTCATATGCCTTATAACCTTTTGGAATTTGCCAAATTGATGAATTTAATGGCAGAGATTTAGATTTATCTCAACAATATAAACGACAAAAAGCTTTTTACCCGACTACGGCTAAGAATTTGATCGTCCGCTGGTAATAGGCTACATGACGTCACGTTATATTGTGTGTGGCGCCCTCTAGTGGATATAACTAAACAAAAAATATGTTTTAATGTTACCGTGTTGGGTATCGAACTAAGGGCATAATTCAAAATTAATTAGCACATTTCAAAATTAATTATGATGTTAACTATTTCTTGCGGCTTTGCTAGTATAATTCCTAATAATTTCTAAAATCATGCTTCAGAAGAGAGCCGACGTATTTTCTCTCCAAATCTACGCAAAATGCATAAAGCCATGGTCATTTGCCACGTCATGTTTATAGCGTGATGCACTTTGCTCTAAAGTTTATGAATGAGGTGGCATATAACCAGGGCGATATATATGTATAACCACACTATTCTCTTAACATCACTATGATTATGTATTAAATGTTTAAAAAAATATTACATGTAAATAGTTTTTTTTTTAGATTATAGGTAAATATTAAATAGTTTGTACATAAAAATTTCATAAGACAATTATTTTATTTCAGACATTTTATAACGTGATATTACAGTAGTCGAGATTAGTTATTGGACTTACTTTTTATGCAATTTTCAGTTAATTGAATATTAATATATTCAAAATTTTAGATTTGATCCCGGTTTTAATGGGTTTCCAGTGCCAAAAATTCGTTATATAATTTGACGAATCTATACCTAATTGTTATAAAAAATGATAGCAATGGCAAATTGGCCAGGTGCTTTTAACAAAACACCAATAACCTTAAAATAAGTATTAACATAAATAATAGTCGGTAAAAAATTATTCACGCCAACAATTCATGCCATACTTGAAAAAAAAAACATAACATGATATAATATTTTTTTAAACGACCAATTAGATTTCTCGATTAGATGATTAATTTCTTGCGATCGAAGTCGCTCAATAGACTGGACAGTCGCAAATAAATACAACACCTAGTCGAAATCATAAATGGAGTTCGCCTACCAAACGCAAAACTAAGCCTTCTTGGACGCGGATAGAGTAAAATAGCTTTCATTGTAATATTCTTAGTATGATTGTAGCTCCGCAGTAATGTAGTAATTTACTCGCCCGATATTACTCTACCTGTGTACGCCAGGCTTTACGCGAGTTCATCCACTAGGGATTATGACAATTGAGGCTCTTTCGCTCTTGTTTACAGTCGCTTATATATAGCGGGACGACGAAACTAGACTTATAAAACTACTGGCACTGCTTAGCTCGTTAAATGTACGTTACAAATTTTAACAAGGCCCAATACTTATACCATTTGATAGATATTACGATAAACCTTCTCAGTTATCCAAAGGGCCCGTGGTATGCCACGGAATATATTAAAATAACGCTAATCGTATGTTGTTCCAAAAGTACCTCTCGGTTTATGTAAGGATCTCTCATAGAATAGAAGAAATTCATAAAGAAAATTTTCTCTTTCTAACAGGCAAGGAACTCATTTAATTCGAGAGAGAGAGATTTATCAAGTATTGTTTGACTAATGGTATCGGTTACTTCTTGAATAGATATATAATAGGACAAATTGGTAAGTAAACTGGAGTAAGAAAGTTGCTATTCACCACTATATATTCTATACCAACGTTTCCCAATTAGGTTTTTTTTTTCAAATATACCTAGTTCAAATTCGCGTATTAGTTATTGCATTGCTGTTAGTATTTTGTTGTTTACTAACTAATTTTAGTCAAGAAATTGCCAAGCGTACCCCTTGATGTAGTTTTGCGGATCCCCAGCGGTACACATATCACTAATTGAGAAACACTGTTCTATACATAAATATAACTCTAACTGGTCGATGTCTGTACGTAGGAGATATTCTAAAAAATGTAATGATAGGAGCAATAAAAGCTGATGAGAGCAATAAAATATGTATGTTTGTATGCGTATCATAATAGAAACTACTGCACACAATTGGATGCGATGCGGTTTTCACTGTTCTAATATTGAAGGTCTAACTTAAAATCTTGCATATGTTTTATTTTAATGTTTAATGTGATTACAAGAGGTGTTATTAACAATAATTATTTGTTCTCTGAAGGCTACTCGGTCGAAGTCACGGGCGACCGAAGTTGTTAGAGTAAAAAAAAAAAGGAAGTAGAAGGAGTTTCCCAGGAGACTACAGTATGGGGTTCTTCAAAAAGGGCGTGAAGAGGTTTTTACAGGGTCGGCAACGCGCGTGTGATGCCCCTGGTGTTACAGGCGTTCATAGGCGGCGGTAGCTGCTTTCCATCAGGCGGGCCGTAAGCTTGTTTGCCACTCTAGTGGTATAAAAAAAAAAAAAATCAGAGAAACGCATTAGTAAACCTTATCCAATCCAATCTGGGGACTGTGGCGCCTTAGTGGCTGCCATAACTTCCTCGTGAATTGCGTGGGCGATATTCGTATTGTACGGTATCGATACAGTAGAAATATATATAGTGTCATAAAACATAAGCCATAGTAAATTTAGATTTTTTTTTTAAATCTATCATCAAATGGTTTTATGCTATCTATCAAGTAGTAACTGTTCTGTGATATAGAGTATAGAAGAAAATTTATAAAAAAATAGAGTCTTTAAACGAGAAATAGACACAAAATTAAATAATTTTATTACTTTTGTTCTTCTGTCGCAAAATCAGAAGTGGGTCTTTAACTTGGAAGATTTGAATACACACACTACGAAACTAAATAAATTTATTTCAAAATAAGGCTGCTAAAGTTTGCCACCTGCAAGCATTATACATGGTACAGAGAATGCAAACACCCCGAAAACTTTGCTAGAAAGAACGAAAATGAAAAAGTGGGTAAAGTTGCCTCATCCTTCCGGAACACAGCAGTATTAGCCTGTACAGTGTACAAGTATGTATGTATGTTGATTAATTATGTGCGTTTACATGTATAATGAGTTGCTTAATTTAATTTTACGAGAAGTCCGTTTTTTGAATTCCGTGCATCAAAAGAAAAAAAGGTCTTATATCTATCTATCCATCTAAATAAGATACGGCTGTTTATGCCAGATATTTTGACACTGGCAAAGGAAAAGGTACTTCCCATTGATTTCGAAATATGAAATTCGTCAGAAGCATGGTGGTTTGTATATAATTTAGTAAGTGACCAAAATCCTTGACCAATTATTTCATACTAAAGGTATGAAGAAGGCAGGCGGAAGACCAATTCGAAAGAAACTCCTGAGTATCTTCAAGGAGGCGCTATTTACAGGTTAAAATACAGATAATAGAAATAATAACGTCAAATAGTTGGATAGTATCGTCGTATTATTATTTCATAAGAAAGGTGTGAAGACGAGTAACACTACCGACCAATTGTATTTTTTTCTCTCTTTATTTAATTTAGGGTCTTTGGTTTTAAAAAGATATGTCATCGTATCTTATCATCTATTTAACATTTTAGTATTCATGCACATATTTACATTACACGAATACATACAAACACACTTATACGAGTACATATAGACGTATGCACATAAGCATATGCATCCACACATACATCTATTCACACATATTCATACATACATATAGAATAGATTCATAATATAAACATCAGAACCGACGCGCTATCATATCGTATACAGCTTTAGCCCCAGAATATGTTGGGTGATCTAGAATGCCGTGAAAAGCTCCTATATCCCAGATATTTATCCCAAAATCGGACACCAGAGCGAAATGCTCTGGTGTCCGATTTTGGGATAAATGTTTTACTATCATTCTTGACACATTCCATCAAGACATGTTGTACATCATCAATAACACCACACTCATTACAGTTAGCTATCTCTACTTGTATTACTGAGCCAAATTTACACCTGAGAGGTAATTCTCGTAATTAAAATGTCAAAATTCAGTTCCGATCCAGTCTCGATCTCACAAATGTCAAATTTAGTATTCTCGTATCACATTCTGTAAATTCAAAGTTTAATTTAACGTGGATTATATCGGAATATGACTGAGAATTACATAAACTAAGAATGTTAATTTGCCAGCAATAAGAATTGATAACAATTAATTAATGAAATCAAGTATATAATTTTAGTCAATTCACAATTCAATCTCGATTCGGTCAATCTGCGATCGTAGAAAAATTACGAGAATTGCCCCTCTACTCTTACGTGTCATTACGTTACGAATAGCTAAACGATTTGACGAAGAACCATGTCGAACGAATGTGCAACCTAAAGAACAAGCAGAATTTAAAAGCAGCTACAGCACAATCGAAATCCAAGTTAGTATAATAGACGCCCATTTTATAGATGCTCGGTTTATTACTACCCTTAAAAAAAATAAAACTGCCTGTTCATTTCATTCAATAATGTTATAAGCTCTTAGCATCGAAAGGCGTTATTTAAAATGACGCACGGAATCGACCGAATACATTACAGTGCGTTTTCGGTCCCCTGCGTAAGGTAGGTTTTGCCACGCCCTGCGAACCCTTGTTTTAGTCGGTAATTATAACGTTAGATACTCATGTTTTTTCATGAAGTTAATCTCTTACTAGAACTATTAGGTAATATGAAGTTCGGCATTAACCCTTTCAAATTAAATTTTCTTAAAATTGATGTTTTGGAATACAAACTGGTTGAAATGGCCTTTTCATTGTATGGCTAGTAGCTCTTTCATTAAATGACGCCATTCAATCAAATGTCCAAACGTCTATTAGGCGAGTCGCTGAACAACGTTCTATAGTACAGCTGAACGACGCGACCACGCGACGTTCAAGTAACTGATGTCAATTTGCTAGATTAAATATCATAATTACATTTCAGTTGATTTTAGGTGTTCTAGTGTTCTATCAGCAGTCTCCGTCTATCTAGTTCATGTATTATCTCGTACCAAGTAAGGGTAATAGTTGGTATTTATTTACTATAACTTTATGTTTATATGTATTATTTATAATTAGTATGTGCGCAAAACCGTCATGTCATGTAATACCACCGCTATGCAGCATTCGAAATGTTCTGCAGCATTGCGTATGAAAAAGTGCTTCTGTGTTTGTCTATCTGTACTACATTGTAAACTGTGGCTGACTAACAGTATGTTATATGATAGGTCTAATTGTAGTACTAGTCATAAAATGGCTTTGTTTTATAAGTACAACTTTTTGGGCAATTTTAAATACTTATTTGTTATTAAAAAAAAACCGGGAAACATTGCACGTATAACTTAAAACAGTCATAACATTTAAGGATTCTAAAGCTAATTTCAAATGAACACGCAGTTGAGATAAAAACTTAAATATGCACATCTATCTAAAACCAAGCGTTGCGGTGTACTAAATGTTGAAACAGCAGAGAAAATCGTTTCGTTGAGAACACCGAAATTCGCACCATGTGGCCAAAACCGTAAGGGTAAGAATTGAAGGTTGGAATATTTTCAGGGTGTGCCCTGCGCGTTAGACTGCCGACGCCCCCCGTGACTCCGGGAGTGTCTATTTTTAGACTGGTGAAAAAGGCGTCAATCTCCTTTAAAATTTAAGCTCCTTTCGTATATTGTTATTGAAAAGATGAAAGTTATTTGTTAAATAACTTATACTAACCTTGTTAAAAATTCTTATGGTTTACCTACCTATTATAATTTCGTAAATTGTATCGCGAAATGACGTGAATATTACTCCAATTTCAAGCTCAAATAGGCATTTCAAACAGTTCACGCTATTAACGGGTGATAATTGTGTGGTTAATAATTCACAACACTCAAATGAAACCGCTGTAATGTTTTATAGTGTAGAGAGATATTTCGAGTGATTTATTTTATACATGAACTCGATGCTTTAATTATGGCGATTTAAATGCATATTGGGAATGAATGAATAACATTAGAGATTATTAAATAATTTCACACCATTTCAATAAAGTTTCTGCTACATAATGACTATCCAAAAATGTAGTCTATCAAATTTTACAAAGTTCCTATGAAGAAATGTTGCTAAGATTGCTTCAATTCATTGATTAATAAATACTCTATTATTTTTGAGAGTGAAAATACATCTTGCTAGTCTGAAAGAAGGTGCAGATGAATGTCAATATGTAGGCAATAGACTATTGATATAGAACTACACTGCTCAATAAGAT
This sequence comes from Hypsopygia costalis, assembly GCA_937001555.2. Classification (NCBI taxonomy): domain Eukaryota; kingdom Metazoa; phylum Arthropoda; class Insecta; order Lepidoptera; family Pyralidae; genus Hypsopygia; species Hypsopygia costalis. The sequence continues at coordinate 21,358,804 of OW443326.2, forward strand.
GTGTACTTACTTTTACCAATCTAGATTTTTTTTATATGAGAGGGGGGCGAACGTGCGTGTGGGTCACCTGATGGAAAGCAATCACCACCGCTCATGGAGATCAGCAATATCAAGGTGTTCCTTTCTTTCTAGTGACCTCACGCAGGAACACAACAACCCTCAAGGGAATTGTTATTTGGCTGCGGTATTCTGTGAGGTGGAGATATTTCCCCAGTCAATTAAGCTGCCCTTAAAAAATGCGCTATGCTCTACCTCTCTTTTCGCCAGAGCCTCGTTTGTCAGTCAGCAGGGTGCATAAGGTGCAGGTGAGGTTGGTTTTAGTTCAAATATGTTAATGAACTACTCACACCCCATATAATAGAAAGAGAAGTAATACAAATTACGTTATTACGCAATAATCAGTATATTCAAAAACGCCAAGAATAAGAGTAGATTATGTAAGCTAGAATATCTAGTAAGTATCTAAGACACAGTCAAACTAATTTACTAAAACATTAATTTCATCTTCGGAATATTATATAAATTTTATGATTGAAATTATGCGGTGAAGATCATTGATCAGATTTACGGCTAAATCTGATCACAAGTTAAACAACGTTGTCGGCAGTCTGTCATAATTTTAATTTACTGACCTATCAGCTACCGCTAAATACCTACAATTAAGTCAGTTACTTTGTTATGATCTTTATGAACCTTGCATCCAAAGACAGTGAAGAAGATAGTCGAAATATATATACAAAGAAATATCATACATTTATATCGTGATATCTGTATGTGTCCAACGAAAAGTAAGTTTTATACTTTTTTCCTAAGCCTCTTATAACTTTATTGCAGAAAGATCCGCACCATAATAATGAGATGAACGATGAATATCCGATGGCTTATGAATTTTCAAAACTTAATTCATAAAGAAGCTCAAATCTGCTTGGGTTTTAATTACACTAATTGGTGTTATATTGTTCACTCAACATTGTAAACACTGCTCTAGTGTGACGTCCCTTGCGCCTATTAGCTGCTATGACTGCTTGTCATCAAACTATTAGTTTTAGGCTTTTTTTATACCTCACATGTAAAATTGAAAGAAAAACCAAATAAAAATCTAAACAATGGTGTTACAATAAATGGCTAAATCGATGAAGCATTCCATTCTCCAAAACGAAGTTATTCATTTAGTTCGTCGGACTGGAAATAGGTGGACACTGACAAGCCTTTCAAGTACAAATCGCATGGTTGCATTCCAAAATCCGCCAGTAAATATCAAAAACGAATGCCATTGTAAAAACCGCGTTCTAGCTATGGATTTCCAAATGCATTGAAATCCAGCACTCCACTCTATTTGTATCCACTTGCCGCAGCCATTTCGACGCACTCCAAACGCACCGTGAAAACTATGTTCGTTTTTATTTCATTTCGAGTTGTATTGTGGTCAGAAAATGCCGCGGTATAGCTGACTGGCTAACAACTAACGATGGCCAACAGAGAATTGTCTACAGATCATCATCATTGGCTCGTCCTTTTCCTATTATTCGGGGTAGATACAGTATGTCTTTTTCTTTATTTTACTATCAGCCGTCATATCTACAATTACACCATTCTGACATCCCAAATTTGGAGAATTGTCTGTAGACTTACAGTCAGGAGAATTTTATATCAATAAAAGCACAGATGGTTTTTTACATCAACCATTCATTCGCATTTCCTATAAACCTTTTCCTTTATATGCCTTTTTATATAAACGGTGAGCACTTTTATTTAGGTGTGGAAAGCAAGGAACTCACGATTATATTTAGAGCGCAAGTCAAGTCAATCTACGACACAGTGCAATTATTGTATATAAACACTACTGCATACAGATTAATATTTTCTGTTTAACTTTATAAAACAACTGGCAACTTATAAAGATATATTAATTCACAAAATAATTTTAAAATGGAAAAATTCTCCTGCCCCGCCTTGGTGGGATTTGAAGCCATGACCTAGATGACCGGTCGAGTGCTCTTCCAACTGAGCTACAAGGAAGATTTGTGATAGTGATTATTTTTTTCATTTTATTATCATATTTAATAGCATCTAAGCTCTGCGGATTTAAGTAGATAGTAATGATTTAGATACATGTCTTATATTTAATTTGTATGACGTTTCTAAGTGCTTTATAAAGTCCAAGGAATAAAGATATTTTGACTTTGACTTTGACTTTATTGTTTACTGCTCTGGCGTCGCAGTGTGGCAAGTTGGCCGATATCGAGTGTTTAAATAATAATTATATATTCAATGTTTAAAATATTATTTAGGCAGCTACTGCAACATGCGAACCTTGCGTACAAGTCCGACTTACCCCAGTATGTCGTGTCCGTGAGCGTTGTCTATGTGTGAGTTCTTGAATAGTGTTTTGTACGTACCTTCACTTCAGTACTCTCTATATTTTGTGGTTGTAGTCACAACGCGCGAGCGATACTTTTATTGCAAACGTCTATATGCCATGGTAAAAGTTCTATGTTACTCACAAGTTTCATGTTACTTTGCACCCGTCATGATACAAAAAAAAATGATAAATCGTTGCCGCGTTTGTACCATTTCTATTTTATTAAATCACAAATATTACAAAAGCGTCCTTTCAATGTAGCAATCAATGGACGCTATTAATTTTACATTATCGACGACTGTGGTTTCGAAATTGACGGTCAATACACATCAGTGCAATTTTTTACGAAGGCTATCCTAAGTAAAAACAGCCATCTAAATGTCTGTCGCATATTGCAGGTTCTACCAGTACTATAACTAAGCCATATTAGAAGTAATAGTACTACCACTGTATAAGTAATAGGACTACGTACAGTATGGCCACTACCTTTATTTCGGCGGTAGTTGTGAAACAAAAAACAGTTAGCTCTTGAACATAAGATATATTTAAAATAATTTAATTTAACTCACGTAGTTGTTGCTTAGTAATACTGTGACTATTAGATATCCACAACACACACTTTTTGATGCACTGTCCTGTCGGCAACTTTTAACACATTCACCACAACAAATATCACTACAATGGCGACCTACGATGAGATTCTGGATACACAAAGGAGCTCATCATCTTCAGCAGACTGGAGAGCACTCAGCTGAAGATGATGATCCACTTTGTAGCCAGTTGAAGGCTTCTACACCTCGTCTTCAAGTTAGCGAGACGGCCAGCCACCTGCATGCAGAATTCACCGAGTCCCAGGTGTGGTTTATTATCACTATACTGCGTCAACAAATCACTGATCTCTCTAAAGTTATTGATGCTATTGCAATGCGGCATCGTAGGAACTATCTTCTTGTCACTGGCATCTCAGAAGATATAAAGGACGACCTGCACAGGAATACAGCTGATATCTTTCGAGACACATTGGAGTTGGATATATCCCCAGAGACACCCACTTCATGGTACCAGACAGAGATTATTCTCTGTCAGTGACCCCTCTGCGCTCGCGGTATCAGAAAATGAGCCCCAGCCAGCTGGACCGGGTTCTTCTGCATTAGAAGCTACTCCGGAGTCAAGTTCTCGTCGTTTCATGAGCTTATCTCTCTGTTATTTTGTTCTTTCTAAATAATTCTCATTATACTTGTATTTATTTCTAAGTACCTTCTAACTGTGATAATTTTAACATTTATTTTTCTCTGTCAATCATTTCTAATTTCACTTCGTGTGTTATAACATAAAACTAAAATCTCAATTTGTCATTGTATTGTCAATGTTAACTGTTTTTTTTTTTGTTTCTTTGTCCACGCAAAGAAACAAAAAAAAAACGCGGAAACCATGCGCGAACGCGTGAAAGCGTGAATGTGGAGTCGCTTCGCGTATTTTTCGCGGATTCGCGCCTTGTTTTTTGGCCCGCGTCAAAGGACCTGCGAACGCGCGAAAGCTGCTTAGACACGACAGACTCCACATTCGCGTGTTACTCAGTTGCGTGCAGGTCACCGTCGAGAACAGTTCTGTTGTGCTATTCCTCTTGGTTGTATTGTTTGCTTATCCCACTGTGCAAAATGACCGTAAATTGGACAAACGAATTAGAAAAAGTTTTTCTAGAGTGCATTCAAATGGAACCAGTTAATTAAACCTTTTTAATTTGTTTTTTACTTTTAATGTATACATAATTATAATATGCAAATGCACACAGCAGTAGGCCTGTCGAAGCAACAACTTTGTCCATATTCGTCGAGCGCGCGAACCATACTTTGAACACAATTGTGAACACTGTGAATGAGGAGCCAAGAAGAGTTCACGAGTGATTCGCGCAGCGGTTTGCGCCGCGATTCACGCCCGCAATTCGCGCGCGAATGTAGAGCGCCCATTAAAATTTAAAATTATATATTATAAATATGTATGTCACTAAACTTCAGCGTGTCTTCGACGGCTAGCATTGACACTTTCGACGAACCGCTGACAATTAGCACTTTACTTGAGCAAGCTATCACTGGCGCACCTCATTCTTTCAATGTATGCCATCTGAATGCTCAAAGCATACCCTCACATTACATCAACCTTCTTGACACCTCTTCGAATTCTTTTCATTTTGTCTTAATTTCTGAAAGTTTGCTGAAGCCATGCCTCTCATCTATATCTTATGCTCTTCCAGGGTATGTTTTAATTCGAAATGACCGGACTAGCAAAGGCGGTGGGGCCCTTCAGCCACGTTGGTAACTATATAGTTCATAACCAGCTACGAAACAGTAATTTTTTTCACTGTTTTGTAACTAGTTACTAAGAAACACCCCTTCAGCCACTTTGGTAACTATATAGTTCATAACCAGCTACGAAAAAGTAATTTGTTTCACTGTTTTGTAACTAGTTACTAATAAACACTTATATTTTCTATTTTCGTAATTTTTCATAACCAGTTATGAAAATATACTTTTTCTTCTCTGTATGTAACCATTGACTAAAACCTTTTTTCAGCAATTAATGCTATCCGTAAAGAATTCCCAAATACCACAGTAAAAGGCTGTTTCTATCATTTTTGCCGCAGCCTTTTCAATAAAGCCAAAAAATTAGGAGTGAATTCGAGAGTGCAGAAGCGGCATGTTGCACGATGTGCGGGTTTAGCTCGTTTGCCTTTTAAATATATTACTTCCGGCTATCAGTACATCATGAAAAAATCGCTAAGAACTGAATCAGTAAAAAAGTTCAATTCCTATTTTAATCATTTTTGGTTACATGACATTAAGTTCATCAAAATGTGGTGTTGTCAAGTAGAAGAAATACGTAATACAAATTACGTAGAAGGATGGCATTCTCGTTTAAACCGGTATGTGGGTGTTAAAAATCCGTCTATCGCGAAAGTGCTTGACATTTTAGAAAAAGAAATGAAGATCAAAAACAGTACCGGGAAGGCTAAAACCCGAAAACAGAGCATGTATGTTGAAATTGATAAAGAGATCAATTCGGCTATTGAAGAGTTGAAAAGGAAGACAATCACTGTTGATCATTGCGTAGAAATTGTTGCCCCTTTTGTAAGTTTTTTGTAATACTTAGTTAACTATATATATACTTGCCATAGAAAACAATAAAAAATATTCTAAATTTGTTTTTTATAAAGTGTTTATTAGTAACTAGTTACAAAACAGTGAAACAAATTACTTTTTCGTAGCTGGTTATGAACCATATAGTTACCAAAGTGGCTGAAGGGGTGTTTCTTAGTAACTAGTTACAAAACAGTGAAAAAAATTACTGTTTCGTAGCTGGTTATGAACCATATAGTTACCAAAGTGGCTGAAGGGCGGTGGGGGTGTAGCAATATACCTGCGAAGTGATATACCCTAATACCCTATAAAATTCTGTTCTCTTCTTCGTCACTGTATTCTGCTTCTGCAGAATACATTTTTCTTGAAGTGTCCATCAAGGGTATTAAGTGTGTTCTTGGAGTCGTATATTGTCCGCCCACTATAGACTATTTCTCTCATATTTAATCTATCTTAGAACTCCTATACTCGGACTACAGAAATAACATATTCTTGGGTGATTTTATACCAATCTCCTGAATAATTCTATACAGTCTCTCAAACTTCTAAAATTGTCAAGTCAGTCAATCTGTCTATTCTGCCTTCTGAGCCTACTTACTTATCACAATCCTACGTCTCCTGACACATGGCTTGACTTAATTTTAACCTCTGTCCTTGACCATGTAATTAAAAATGGCCAATTAGTTGCCCCTGCTTTTTCAAAACATGACCTTATCTTTCTCCAATACAATCTCCGACCACCTAAACCTAAACCGAATTTAATCTGGATGCGTAATTATGCGCAATTAGACCGCACTAAATTAAAGGAAGACGCTGGTAAAACCGACTTCTCTGTAGTTTACACAGCTCCGACGGTTAATGAGAAAGTTTCTCACCTTAATAACATTATTATTAAACTTTTTGATTCCCTTGCACCGCTTAAAGCTATTAAAGTAAACCGGTCGGCGGCCCCTTAGATTAGCACAGCTGTCCGTAAAGCTATGTTTTGGCGTGATCGGGCTTTTCGCAAATATAAACGCGACAGGTCTGATGCGAATTGGAACTTAAATAATTTGGCACGTAATAGATGTAATAAAGTGGTAAAGGTCAGTAAAATGGCAATATTTCCATGAAAACATGCATAATTCTAGTTCAGCCAAAATATGAAAGTTTCTTCATTCACGTGGTGTAGGCAAATCTCATTTCTTTCACACCTGACGACTTTAATAACCACTTTTCTGCTACTACATCTCTTGACCCTTCCACTAAATCCACAAGTATTTCATATATAACTTCCATGGCTTAACATCATTTTCTTTTTCTTCAGTATCAATTTTATTGATCAGATAAGTAAATCCATTCTCTCCATTAAGTCAAAAACAGTTGGCTCTGATGATGTAAGCCGAGAAATGATTATCTGTATTATTGAACAAATTCTCCCTGTCATTGCTCATCAACTACTCCTTTTTGGTAGGTCCAATTTTCAGGAAAAAAGCTTTTATTGTTCCCGTTCCCAAATCCTCTGTGCCTCTGCAATTGAACAACTACAGACCTATATCAATTTTGCCATTCCTTTCTAAAGTCTTAGAAACTGCTGCACACATGGTAGATCATGATATCCTGCTTGCTATTTTAGAACATCTTAATTTCTCACCAATTGTGTTGGATTGGTTTTCGTCATATCTTCATGGTCGTCAGCAAGCAGTACGGCACGAGTTGACGATATATATATGCAGTACGGCACGAGTTGACGATATATATGTCGCTGCCAACTGGTTAAAATAGCCGTTCAATCAAACAGCTAGCCCTTTGACTGAACAACGCCATTCAATCACACGGCTATACGTCGTTTAGTCGACTTGTTGACTGCAACGTTCAACACTACAGCTAAAAGACGCTTAGCCAACTGGTTAAATGGCAAATTAACTAAGGTGACCATTAGTTTAGTATGTAATTTGAGAGAATAATAATACCTACCTAATAAGCAAGCCGGTTTCTGGGACGTCTCCGGCGCTGAGGGAAGTGCAGCCCCTTCGCCTTTGCGTAACGGTGGGCAGGCACTCGCCTTCGCATCTCCTACGGCTACGGCTCGCATGGTGCCTGCCCTTCGTTACGGCAGGCGGGGGCTGCACTCCCACAGCGCCTCCGGGCTTACAAAAAACACTCTAGTATCGATCCGGCAAATCTACGTGAAGTCAGGGTTGGCAATATTTATCTTATATGGCGGGGGGCTTCGCCCCCCGGACCCCCCGGATACACGGTCTGCGCCCCTAGTTTATGTATTTACTACTTTCTTTCCGAAAAGTATCTTGAAACAATCACAAACACCGACTAGTTGACGCCATATTGAAAACAAAACGCACCTAGGGCCGCGGTGGTGAGCGCTGAACTAGTTCAATTAGACGGTGGCTTTTCAATCAGCTGTAGTGTTGAACGTTTTGAGCGACTCAAGTATTCAATTAAAAATCTAGACGTGTGATTGAATGGCGTTGTTCAGTCAAAGGGCTAGCTGTTTGATTGAACGGTTATTTTAACCAGTTGGCTGCGACAAATATATCGTCAACTCGTGCCGTACTGTCGATTCTACATTTAATTCACAGTTCGTCGTTTTTGGAATTGATTTAAGTTGAATGTTGATATTTATTCCACATTTTCTATAGACGACTATGAGTTTAGATTGTATGATGACAACCCGCGTGAAACATTTAGTGTACCACGGTAACGTAACTGGATAATTAGTATGTAGGTAACGTAAGTCTCATAATCACAATCATTGAAAAAAAACGTTTATACATATATGTTACAAACTTATTACAATATTTTATTATAATATTTACAACATTTAACGTCTTAGGCTACAGCGAGAGACCTAATTTGTTATTATTTTTTGAAACGTCTCTACGAGATCTTCATATCGAATGCCTGATGCTGCTTCGCTTAGAATGAAGTTGACGCCTGCCACCTGCACCACCATTCCTCCACTCTTCAAACTAGCGTGCTGCATCGTGAGTGGTGCACTGTCGCAACGAATTACAAGCTTGGAGTCAAATCAAATCTTTTATACAATGTGAAATCCTGACTTTGTTGCAATCATACGCATAAATACATACTAAATTATGCTTTTAAATTTAATGATAGCTAACACTAAACCTTATCGGCTAATAATTCCAGTATTAGCATTCCTATTTAAAACAGCGGTTGAGGTTATCCGGTTTTATTACTGTATTTTTATTACGCCATCACGCCAGTGCAGTTTCAATTCGAGTAAATGTTCAATAGCTACGATATCGAGACTTACTCGTTGAAGGATACGATTACTACTTACCGTATTAATTTTTTTCATGAATACTATTTGCCTGTATACTCCACATTTGTTCACACTAAGGCCATTGCATTCAATTGTATCGTACAAACATATGGAATGGTTCTTATATGAATGAGTAATCTATACATATAATAAAACATCTATACATATAATAAAACAGTAATCTATACATATAATAAAACAGTAAAAATAATGTGTCTGTACATTGAATATATTTACAAAAAAACAATTGGAGGCGATGGAGATATAGTAATAGAGTATGAATTTTAAAAAAAATGTCTGTCTGTTTGTCTGTATGTCTGTTTGTCTGTTTGTACACGCTAATCTCTGGAAGTACTGGACGGATTCGAATGAAACTTTTTTTGTTATATAGCTGTTAAGCCTGGGCAAAATATAGGGTATAATTGATTTTGGAAAGTGGAACACCTGATGCAGCACCACAATGGTTCAGGTAAACTATAAGAAATATAAAAATGACGCCTTAGCAAAAGTTGTTCAGCCTGATGAGCATTTTTTGTTAAGGTATAAAAATCCAAGATTTGGAACACCTGATGCAGAACCATAATGGTTCAGGTAAACTATAAGAAATATAAAAATGATGCCTTAGCAAAAGTTGTTTAACCTGAAGAGCATTTTTTGTTAAGGTATAAAAATCCAAGATTTGGAACACCTGATGCAGAACCATAATGGTTCAGGTAAACTATAAGAAATATAAAAATGACACCTTAGCAAAAGTTGATCAGCTTGATGAGCATTTTCTGTTGAGGTATAAAAATCCAAGAGTTAGAACATCTGATGCAGAACAATAATGGTTCAGGTAAACTATAACAAATATAAAAATGACGAATTAGCAAAAGTTGTTCAGCCTGATGAGCATTTTCTGTTGAGATATAAAAATACAAGATTTGGAACACCTGATGCAGAACCTTAATGGTTCAGGTAAACTATAAGAAATATAAAAATGACGCCTTAGCAAAGTTGTTCAATCTGAAGACCATTTTTTGTTGAGGTATAAAAATCCAAGATTTGGAACACCTGATGCAGAACCATAATGGTTCAGGTAAACTATAAGAAATTTAAAAATGACTCCTTAGCAAAAGTTGTTCAGCTTGATGAGCATTTTTTGTTGAGGTATAAAAATCCAAGATTTGGAACACCTGATGCAGAACAAAGTTAAATTTATTTGCATAAACAACACGTGTTTACAATAAATTATAGTTTTCAAAAAAAGGAAAAAAAATCACGTTATAATAGCTAATAGAACAAAAAAAATTTTTAAGTAACTTTTTTAGTTCTATTTGCTATTATAGCGTGTTTTTTTACTTTTTTTAAATCTATTTATTATTATCTATTTCTATTATATCTATTATCTATTTTTTTATGTCTATTTATTATTTAATAAATAGATTAACAAAATATTGAATGTATTGTAAAAAAAAAACCGCGTGGTGCTACTTTTATTCTTACCTGCTACAAGTTAGACGCAATCGTTTTATTTTATTTACAAAGGTACCGTGGTCTATTTAGTCAGTTTATTATAGACGTGTACGCTAAAATTGAAATGGAACGATTGGTATATATTCGCACAAACCAGAAGAATACGTGCATTTGCGGGACGCTATGTAGCAAGATGAGAGTTTATTTGATTTGGTGGTGGAAAGTGTTTTAAGCGACGAGGGGAAACTGTTTTTCTTAGATGCTCCAGGAGGGACTGGAAAAACATACCTGACAAGAGCAATCCACGCTGAAATCAGGCGCCAAAATAAGATCTCGCAGAAGCATCGCCAGGTATTGCAGCCACATTACTACTAGGCGGAAGGACGCAAATACAATGTTCAATATCCTACTCGATTTAAACAGAATTGAAACACCGACATGCTCTGTGACACAAAACTGTGACAAAGCAAAGGTGTTTCAGGATTGCTGTCTAATCGTTTGAGATGAATGCGAAATAGCCAACAGTAAGGCACTAGAAGCTGTAGATAGAACTTTACGTGCCCAAGAGTTTTCAAGAATATTATTAAAATTTGGGGAAGATCTCCTTCCTGAAGTAAAGTCAATGGCAGCGCAATATAATTGAAGCTGAGATTCTCACTGGGAGTGGTGCCGGTGAAACTGTATTTATTCCGCGTATACCACTCTTCTCCAAAAAAAAAAATCCATTTTAATTTTAAACGTACGCAGTTGTCTGTGACCTTTGCTATGACAATAAAAAAATCACTAAAATTCGCTGGTGTCAAGCTTAGGACTGGTCTTTTCATATTAGCTCCCGAAGGAAAGACTCCCTTAATTTTTTTTAAACTATGGTTACAATGTTAAACAAAAAAAAAATTGACTTTTAACGTATAACAAATATTTTCTTATGTATCTTATCAGTATTAGTTCGTATTTGTATTAATACGGCGGAATCATAAAGTCCACGCGAACGAAGTCGCGGGCATCAGCTAGTAAATAAATAAATAAATATAGGGGAAAATTTATGTAAAAAAATCGAACTTATCAGTTGTGTGAATGCTGCCAAATGGCATCAGCCATTATGTCACTACGATAAAGTAACGCTGCTAATGCTCTTTTTTCGTCTTCTTTCGTTACGTGACTTTACTCAATCGCCGACACATAAGACACAACAATGCTCAAAAGTAATTTTTTTTCTGTGGTCCTTAGTGAGGTGCTTTTCCAACCGAGCTTGACATGACCAAACTTTCTTTCGTCAGTGTCTTATTTGTCGATTGGCAGGGTGCACCTCGTGCATTTGAGGTTGGCTTTGGCTCCAAAGATGCTGGTGAGCTACTTGCATCCCAAATGATTTGTAGACAAAATTGCATAATTAATTTCTTCAGTTCTTACCAAGGATAGATTTTGACATTAACATTTTTACATTAACTTCATAAGTTTTTTTTTTTTTTTTCAAAACGGAGCGCTACTTCAGTACTATCCTTTCCTTATAAGAGTAGTTAGCGAGATCGTAGGCATCCTAGGCCTGTGGTAATAAAGTACAAAATAGAACAGAAAAAAAAACTCGTAAACAAATTCTGGTACCTAAATTCAATTCCAATTTAAAAATACCAAAAAACTAAAAACGGCCTTGAATGACATCGACGAGACCGAGATGTTAGAAAACAACTGCCAAGCTGTCTACCGCGTTTGACTACGTTAGAATTTTTTACTCTTTTTACATTTTCTCTATTGCTTCATTTTTATTACGTCGCATGACGTCGGGTGGCAGACGGGCCCACATGGTGTGAGGCAGCTACCATAAATGCTTGCAACTTAAATCGTTCGGCCACCTGGCCGTTCTGCGTATACACATATAAGTGGATATATTAAGCCAACATAGTTTTAATCATAAATATACTCCTCCTGCCTATTTGACGAGCGTTGTCGTTAAACTATACATCATAAAACACTGTTATTTTTATCAATTTATGGTTTTATTTATGTAGTCTATTGGGAAAGAGGTTCAATTAAAATGGTAATTTATTTGGTAAGGTTTTACTTAGTTATTATTAACATATACTAAGCCGGATAGCCCACGGGGCCGAAATCGAGATTGAGTGGAGCGAGTAAATTCGCTGATTATATGTTTTCCATTCATTTCAATGAGAAAGATTTGATGATCATTCCTCAAGGACATGATCGATCTCAATTATATTTTGACATAAACCTCAAGCTTTAATTGTGACAAGTTTCATCAAAATCGGTTCAGAGGTTTTGGAGACTATTCATTTCCAAAAGTGACTTTTCGGCGTTCCTCTCGCTCAGTTCGCCCCACTCAACAAACAACAATTATTAACAGAAATAGAATTATTAACAGAAAAAGACATAGAAGAAGAAGAGAGTAATAATCAGATCACAAAGCTATAAGTTTTTAACTTTGATACGTCTACTGTTGTTGTTACGGTTTGATGTATATTATATTCGACGTAACAACAACGATGAAGAACCTGTAATATAACATAGCTTGGATTCTAAACTACTTATATGGGGGTTTATCAATACATAACAATACGGGACGGGGGCCTACCACACATTCCCAACACTATATCTCCTGTGAAGCCAGGATGAATAGCGGCGACCGCCAAAAAGGCAATGAACAGTAAAGTCCATTACAGTCCCGGGGGTAATTAAGTCTGATTGTGAGTAGTCTTTTTTGTCAGAGTTTTTTTCGGTAATTGTCAGAGTGCAGTTCCTGGAGGCGTCGTTGGCTTTAGCTCTAAAGATCACAGTTAGCCACTTTTTTATGTCTACTGTAATTTATGTGTAACTGTGTAAATTCTTTATACATTAAAGACATTCACATTAACAAAGAGTAATGCATTTCTAAAAGCATTGAATAAATTAATAGTAAAATATCTTAAACTTACAAAGCTATAATAATATCTAGCAAAACGTTTGCAAAAGATAAAATCATTTAGTCTTAAATGTATTTCGCTATATCTTCCCTCGAATCAGTTAACGTCTTCAGAGAAAGGAGGCAAAAATTAATTGAAAACTGTAAGGACCACTTCACAGCGAGTGTCTTATAAACAAGTGAAGCACCATTGACGTTAAAACGCTCTCGAGAAATTATGAAGATAGAGATTGGCCATATCTGAAGGGGTTAACTCTAGTCCCAAGTATGTAAGCGATCTAACGGAGGCGCTTATCTCTCGCTGAAAAGATAAAGACATCCTGTAACCGTATTCTTTTGATGTTGAATCTTCTATGAATTATTTAAACTAAGGGGTTTATAAATTAAATATTATCAAATTGGAAATCAAATTGTATCATGTGGAAGGTCACACGATACAATTTGATTGCCAATTTGAATAGCCAATTGAATTGGGTACAATCTGATCGTCCGTCCACATGTACACAAAAAGATGACTTTGAATTTCATATTTCCGTCCAAACTACACAATTTGATTGCCAATCTAATCAAATTGGACGTAAATTTGTATCGTGTGGTAGGGGTTTTACATACAGTTCCTCAGAGACTTCTTTATATAAGTCATTGAGGAATCATACCAATAAACAAGGAACGGTGAAATCACAACCAAATCCAAAATTCATCTTTGTCGTTTGAAATTTCACACTACGTAATTCTTAATACGACTAATGTGGAAAACAAGCATACGACTTGCCTGATGGTAAGCAATCATCGTAGCCTATGGACGCTCGCAACATCAGAGGTTACCGGCTGTAGTCTCTTGGGACAACTTCGACAGGTAATTACATACAATAAATCCATACAAACTGCTTTGTACAGAAGTGAAAAGTTAATCTTTCGCTTCCTCCCTGCCGACTTTACTCGATAAGCATTACAAAGCCGAACGTGACGCGTAACGAATCCGAGCGTAAAGGTTCAGTCTCATTCACACAAAAACAAGTGGTTATCGCTCCTAAAGAAGTTTTTACTTAATTTTATGATCACAATTTTTCTATGTCCCACCAATATACAAAGCATACAAAGTTAATTTTGGTATAGATACGTAGTACTATTAAGTAATATAATACTGTGATATAACTAAGGTCAATATTAATAAATTATGAGATACAAAGGTCACAATCTCCATTTAAAGTGCGAATTATTAAATAAATAAATAATATCATTCTGATTACTTTGCAATGCAATATGTTATCGCTTAGGAATTCATTTACTACTTACTTACTATTCAAGCTTTATTTATAATTAAATTAAATACAGTACGCTTGCATTACATTTTTAGTTTTTCCACAGTATAAGTAATAGTACTACATACACCCCGGCCACTCCATACAAATGTCGACTTGTTCATTACTACATACACAATGGCGTCTGTGCACAGCGTGAATGAGCATGTGTGCGTGCGGCGCCATACAAACTGTTTCCAAATTTGTCTCAGAGGGGAGGTGAGGTCGATACGAAAAAGCGGCAGGGAGTGGCCATACTGGTGGATTTTCTATAATTGTTTTTAATTGAAGTTTATTTTAATAAGGTTATTTAGTTTTAGATTAGATTTTTTTTAAGTTAGGTACATGGTTATTGTGTTTGTGAAAAACAATATTCGTTAATATTGTTTTTCACAAACATAACAATGTCAAAAATGTAAATCGACGGTAGAGGTAATTTTTTCAGCTCCAGAAAATGTGATCTGCATGTGTCAGACGGTTTAAATTAAAATATTACATATATTGAAAATAGTCTGTAAACATTTATTTTGAGCTAAAAATGCTTCATCGCTTTTTGTGGCGCTACCCCAAATATACTGGCATATCGTAGGTCGTAGGGTAGAAGCGACATAATCATGATAAGCTGTCAGATGTGCATTGCATAAGGCGTCAGAAAATTTATTCCAGCAGTGGGATGGACTTTGTTACCTTTGTTTCTTCTGCTTGTTAGTTTATATTTAGAGTCCTAGCATTTTAATATGAATTCTATACACGCCATGTGAGAACCAGTACCTGCCAGGGCCGCACGACACTGATCCAGGAATAGAAGCGACGAAATCACACGCTTCATGTCATCTCGTTGCAACCACTATATATAAATGAAAACTAAATAGATAAAAGCTTGATGCTAGATAAAAAAAAAGTCGAACGCATTTTTTGTTCAGTTAACGAATATAAGTAATATTCGTTTCGAATATAACACTCAACTGGCCAGTTTCAATTATACGAATGTGTTAGTGCAGTGAACTTTGTTTTTTCTGCACGGCCGCCCGATATACGGTTTACAAAAACTTTTTCCATATCTGCAATTTCGCGTAGGTACTTACATGTCCAACTTTATGAAAAGTGATAAATAAAAATGCAACAGGATTTTTTGCTGCGAGCTATTGAAAATATGCTTGCTATATTTGTTACAGTGAGTGAATTGAAAGGCAAAACTTTGGACATACTGTACATTTTAGGTATTTGAGTATCATTTATTTTTATTTAAGTATTAGGTGACTCGGCAAACGTCATTGTATAAAAAATAAAAAAAGAATCGGGTCGTTTCGGAGGAGTACGAACCCAAACACTGTGACACGAGATTTTTATACATAGATATAACATATATAGGCGAATTATCGTCATTCCTGGAGTAAAAGTGCTTCACCAGCATCTTTAGAACCAAAGCCAACCGTGCAATTAGCAAAGTTGCGAAATTCAACCTTCAACACTCAAAATGCAACGAGAGAAAAATGGGAAGAACATTTTTGAAGTGAAAACTTCTTTAGCGGCGTTGTGCACTTTTTGGGGATGGGTAAAAAATGTTAAACTCGTGACCTGATCGAAAATTCGTAAGATGGAGGGAGAGTAGACCACCGGCGCGGCGTAGGAGAAGTAATATCCCCCTCTCTTTCTACCGCGCGGCAAAATGTATGCCGGCTGTTTTTTTTATGTAATATAATTTGTCATGTTTGTGTACGATAGCGCAATAAATGAATATTGTATTTTACCATGTAAATGATAGCACTTTTATACTGATAAATAAAGCAATTCGTACCAAATTATTCCCTAACCATTCCAAGATATTCAAAAATGCACAACGTTCAAATGTTCAAGTTTTCACTTCTGCCGGCATTCCCGGAGTGCAGCCCGTTTTTTTAGTACATTGACTATTTTTGAAAGGATTCAAAGACGCTAGTACCATTTTCAGTTACAAAATTTAATTTAAGTTCACTCAGATTGATGTATGTAATAAATACTATTTATTTTCAGTACTAACGGGTACTATGAGTTTATATTACGTCGAGTTTCCAAAGCATCAGAAGGCACGTTATGCCCTCAGTCCCTGCTGTTGTCATTGATTGACAGTCGTTAAGCCAAGTCAGTTGCCTTTTGGCGGCTTGAAAACACTGGCCTCCGTCAACCCGCGGTTGACCAGCGCTATGGATGCTCTAAACCTCTTCAATAGAGTAAGGGTTAATGACGATATTAATTAATTATTTACATTAAATAGACTTTATCTTTGTTTTCTATATTCTGTATGAACAGATAAATTTCACTCATTTATTTAAAATATCAATACTTTTAATAAATTTATTCACATTATATAATTAGATATATATTATTAGTTTTGTTGTTAACTATTTTTACATATTCTACAAAAACGTATGAGGCTCCAAATACTTATAGAGTACAAGCTTAAAATATTCTTATTTATTAATGTACAGCTTTATGGAATCTTCTGGTTTATCCTGTAAAGCTAGCAAATTCCACAGGAATTCTCTCTTAACGAAAGAATCGAGAAGAATTCAACCAATCAATTTATATATTTAATAGGAATTTGTTTTCTATACATTTAGTAAATCTTAAACTTATCTTTAATCCACAGAATTGTTATTTCATCTAAAAAAATAATCTCAAGTTTGCATTCTCACATTCACAATGCATCGGGTGATGGAAATCGGTGAATACGAAAGTCGATATACGCCATCCAGACTCGGAACAAAAATAAAATACTGAAAATGGAATGCATTTTTCTCTATTTTTATTCGATGTTATTTTTCCACTCCGTTCTAATTTTTCCACCACCATTTCCCGCTTCGTTTTATATTTAGATTTTATTTTTACACCTCGGGGTTTCCGATGTTGGATATCGGTTTATTTGCTGCGGACAGGTAACAGACGTAAAGTGCTGCGATGTTTCTCATCTTATCACTCTTGGTGTTTTGTAAAACATTATTGTTTTGATGCGAAAATTTGGGATTCATTGTACCTAGATCTTTTATTCTATACTTTTTTATGAAATCATAAATATAATGTGTGTTTTGTATACGACCTGACCTACTGGGGAATGTTTAAGGTTAAGTCTTTTTTGGTGAAAGTTTCATCTTTTTTTTATACTACGACGTGTGGCAGACAAGCATACGACCGACCTGATGTGAAGCGGTTACCATAGTCATATTAACGCTCGCAAAAAACGCTCGCGCGCCTTATCCCCCGCTGCCAACGCAACATCTGCTTCCCTTCTGGTGACCTCACTCACTCGCATGAACACAACAACTCTCAAAGGAATTGTTATTTGGCTGCGGTATTCTGTGAGATGGAGGTATATTCCCCAGTGGAGTAGCTTAGGGAGCGTAATTCCCTACCTCTCTTTTCGCCAGAGCTTCGTTTGTCAGTCAGCAGGGTGCCCCGCGTACAGGTGAAGTTGGCTTTGGTTCAAAGATGTTGATGAACCACCTACACCCTAATCATCTTCATCATCATCATTTCGGCTTAAGAACACTAACTGCTTTTATAAATATTTCTTTACAAATTACATAAGTACTATCATCTAGTCCCACAACTAAGTAAAGCTTATACTATGACTAATAGATAACTGATATATATTATATTTACATTACATACATTTTTTTCGTAAATACACACATATAATACATAGAAACCACTCAGACCAAGACGAACAGACATGTTCATGCACACTAATATTTGTCTTGTGTGGGGATCGAACCTCAGAGTCAAATTGGACATTGCTAACCATTATAAAACCGGGCTCGGCAACATGACACAACATGAGGGCTGTTGAACATAGGCTTACTTATATATACTTCCACAATAATCGATTTTTTGGCGTTTGTATCTATCTCATGTCTATCCGTTACCTTAATCTTGCTAATGCAAGGAATAAGTATATAACCCTATTCTTATCCTTAGGAAGGCCGTCCTATGCAGCGCCATCCGGCCCTGAGTCACCACTCCAGCCCTATTTCCAACGACTGTCAATTCTGCAAACTAGGTTCCCTGCCCTGTTGATTCAACCTGTTGATTTCAAAAGCTATGTCGGTAACGAAATCATATAAATATAAAATTGACTGAAAAACTACATCACTCAATTTTTAAACGTAGATAAAACTGCATTCGAAATTTTTTCTCATTCAGTTTCTTGCCTCGCCGGGAATCTTATAGAAATAAATTCTTCATGCTAAGATTTTATTTCTAAACTCATTTTTCTGTAAAAATAGAAAAGAAATAAAAATATCATTATTTTGCGTGCAATATAAATCGTTTGTGATATCAATAAATATCACCTCCTATAAATACAACGGGATCGTTTTCATAACACCTATTATCGTCGATAAAAGAAATGCATGAATTATGTCTTTGATAATCTACTAATATTATTCATTGAGAGCTTTTCAACTATGTTTTGTAGCATGCTTCATGATAAATAGACTCATTTGACTGTGCTTAAAACAAAGATGTCAAAAAGATGTTTGCGTGATAAAAAACGTGTAAAAACAAAACTTGCGTGCTCAAGGACTAATTTCAATTTCACTCCACTCTGTTTCTTTTTCGGTAAATGAAAGGCAATATTTAATGTTGTGAAGGAAACATCAAAATTAATGAAATTATTACGTTCCGACGGTTTTTAATTAAAAGGATAGCTAAAATCATTTCAGATTAAATACAGACCCTCATTTATATGGCTTAATTAAATATAATGTTGTTTTTGTTTTAATCCATAACTAGCTTTACACTGAGACTTCACTTATTTGGAATTTGGACAGTATACTCTTTTTTTGAAGAACTTTAGACTGTAGTCTTTTTGAAAAACTTAGAAAGGAGTTCATTGTACAACTTGAGAGTTCGAAGAATATTCTTCTGGAATCACACAATATGGGTCCATTTTAGTTTCAAAGTATGTTTAGTTCCAAATTCTTTACCTATGGTGAGCCGTACGACTATACGAACCCATTATAAAGTCAATACGCACAGAGAGTCAGTGTTCATGGTTAAATATCGTCTTTGAGTTTGAAATCGTCCACTATCCTCAGAGCTCGCCTCTGAATCAAGGCACAAGGTGTTAGCTGGTATTTAGGTGCTCCGGCCCAGACATGAGAATAATAACCCATGTGAGGTCGCACTTGCGGTATTAGGGCAACCAGTGCAAAAATCATCTCAGGTGCTGCAATCAATGGATAACATGTCATTAATATGCACCAGGAACAAGTCGAGGACAGCATAGAACATTGCAGTCGCCAGCATGAATGCTAAAGCTGTAGAAGCGACTACTGTGCACCAAAGCCTTGATGCATCTATCGGACACAGAGTTAGCAACCCATTTGAATCATACCCTCGAGTAGTCTGTATGATGGTAACTTCTATAAAAGGTTGCGGTGCCACTCGAACGATATCGAAATCGGTTTAGCAGTTTCAAATATGATTTAGGAGATAAACCTATATTTTTCATTATAACAATACGCATATAACAATTTGAGCTCACTATAAGGCAGTTATTTCAATATTATATACCTACTGATATTCAATCAGGAGTTAATCAAGAATCGGTTTCAGTTTAGGCGGATCCAGCACTGAGGCCCTACCGCCGAAGCAGAAGCCGATTACCATCGTATATTTCGATTCGAAAAATATTTAGTAGTTTTAGTTATTTTCAAACATCTTCTGCTTAGTCGGTAGAGCTCTAGAGTAACTACCAACTAAGTTAAACACAAGTACCACACATCTAGGCTGAAGTTTGATTTTCACCATCTAAAAATCTGAAGGGAATCGGCTTCACTTTAGCCGGTAGGTCCCCAGGTCTGCATGCCTATAATAAATACGTCGGTTGACAATCTTGAGTTTTCAAAATTAATTCTATGTAACTATTTAATCTTAAATTTTTCGTATACACCAAAATACAAAATACAGCACAAAATATATAGGTGATACAAATATAAAGTGTGGGTTTATCCTTTGAAGGATTTTCTTTCAATCAATTATTTGCCGTGGATTAATAGAAACGAAGGGTTGCAAAACAGTACATACAGAGGTAGGTCATGTCGAACCCGACTGGATAATTACCTCTATCTCACAGATGACCGCAGTCAAATAACAATTCCCTTGCGGATTGTTGTGTTCCTGCGAATGAATGAGGTCATTTTGAGAATCCTTGTACTGTAGGCAAAGAAAATAGTCTGAAATGAATCTACAGTTGACATTGTTCTTCTCCGTGGTGGAGTATGCTTTAAACTTTTTCAATTGAGAGGAGACCCGCATCCCAGCAGTAGGATGAATAAGCATTGACAACGACGACAACATTACTTAACTTGCGTTTTTACAGTACTTAGGCCGAGACGCGCCGTATACCACCACCGTGGTTGGTACTGAGCTATGAAATCAATTGATATTACTGTTATAAGTAGTAATAAGATTTTATTTGAATTTCAACTTAAACGGTCTTGTTGACTCAAAACTAATATTCTTCATTAAGAAATTATTATACTTGTGCATTATTTTTTCAATTATAGTGTATATAGGTAATTGTTTCTTACAATATTTCGGGTGGGTCAAGCATTTCAGCCTGAAGTGAATCGGCCTACAATATAAAATATCGCTTCCCGGTAACTTCACTCACTCGCGGATATACAACCTGTCACGTGAAATGCACCGTGTTAAATACTTACGAATATCTCTTTTTTTTCAGGGGTGCCGGTGGGGGTGGCATGTTCGGCGACGTCAATATTTCGGCCATTTTGGACTCATTTAGTATAAGTTATGACAAAAGAGTAAGGCCCAATTATGGAGGTTAGTATTGTTTATAGTCAACTGTATTAAGCTAGAACTTTAAGTTAGCGATTCGAATGAAAATTTTTATTTATAATTATAGACAAACACTCAGAAATTAGTTACCGTTAAAAATAAATTGAAATAATTAATGCCTACATTATTCGCTGATCTTCTAATTTGTATAAAACTGAGAAATAGAAGATTGATGTAATTGATTGACTGATTGATGTATAAATTACAATTACAATACTCTAAATTATAATTCATACGGTGGAGTTTTTGTAAGAATAAGTTCAGGATAATATATAGTATAAAAATATGGATCCATCAAATAAATGCAAGTACATAAGATAATAGTATAAAGAACAAACATTATTTCATTATATTTTATCTCTAAGTACATAATTGAAAAATATGTAAAATAATAAAAAAATACTTAACATAGTACCTGCACGTATTTAACTTGTAATGGTAGGAGAGAATAAAAAAAATCAGTTTAATATAATAAATAAATTTTATATATTAAAATTTATATTTAAAATCAGTTTATATTTAAAATCAGTTTAATATAATAAATTTATTATGTGATTGATGGATTTAAAATACGTAAAAAAATTATATATGGACCATATAATAAATCCATTTTGTTCGAAAATGTTATGTAAAATAAAAACTTTGTTTCCAAAAAACGGGTTACAATATTATATTGGCCGTGTGGTTTCCGGCAGACTAGAATAGAATCACTTCATTTCTTCCCGTGGATATCGTACGGCGTAACGGGTAAGGCGACCAAGGGAAATACATAATCAAATATCGATCAGGCCTGCCCAACCTGTTTGGCCAGCGTGGGGAGTGTAGGCCAAATCGTCCTTGATATCCTAGGACGGACGAGAGAGGGTCGTGCTCCTGTAGTGGAGACTAAAATGGACCTGATGATGATGATGATGATTAATATTATATTATTTTAGGGCTAAACAAGAGGCGGCTGCGTTTTTTGGGGAATAAGTATATTTCAACAAACGTAGGTATATGACAAAGCCATCAGCTATGTCAATGTTGTAGAAGTACATTGCATTGCCAGTAGAAAACTTTTACTTATAGTAATAAAATTAGTATTTAAAAATAAGATGTAAACTTATTGGTATCTTTGAATCGTATAGAGTTAGTATTATGTGAGGGTAGATGTGTGTTGATGTTTGTGTATAACACACACACATATATACTAACACACAACTATCGCAAATTTTTGCTAATTTGTCCTCACAATAGCTCCTATGTGAAGTTATTATAAAAATATAAACATATTAATACCTTTTTATTATAATCATTTAATTCTCATGAAACAGTAAATTCAATTATTAAAAGTTAAGAATAGACCAACTATAAAAGATAATCATAAAATTTTACAAAAGAAGCGATGGAAAGAAGGTTATAAGGGAATATTGTAAGCTGTATTATTACCTGGAAACTATTTTTCTTTACCTAAAGAATTATTGTTATGAAGTTCATTATAGAATAATCGCTGTTGTTCGTGCTGAAATGAAAATAAAACGAGGAGTGAATATTTTATGTAAAGCAAAATGAAAAAGCCGAGGCTGGTCGGCCTTTCTCTTTAACATTACAATCTTTTTTATACGGTGAAAGGAAGAAAAAGTTTCCACCACGTAGATGATGCAAAAATATTTCTTTAGTAACATAAGTAGTTTTAAATGACCTGTATTTTTCTTGTCATTGTATTTTTAATAATACATGAAATAATATATCTTTGAATACGTTGAAGGACAGAAAAAGTTTTCATGACGCAGATGATGTAAAAATATTTCTTTAGTAACATAAATAGTCTTAAATGACGTGGGTTATGTATGCTTCTTGTCATTGTAAGTATTTTAAATAATACATGAACTAATACATCTTGGAATACATCGAGGAAAGAAAATAGATGATGCAAAAATATTTTTTAGGAACACAACCAGTTTTTAACGAGGTTAGGTATTTTTCTTGTCATTGTAGATATTTTAAATAATTCACAAAATAATATATTGACATATGTTTTCACAGCGTTGATGACGCAAAAATATTTCTTCAGTAACTTAAGTAGTTTTTAATGAATTGGCTTACGTGTTTTTCTTGACATTGTAGCTATGAAAAAATTATTGATGTGAAGAAAAAATTTTCAGAGCATAAAAATATTTCTATATGTAGTTCCAATAAGTAGTTCTAAATCACTTTGGTTACTTATTTTTTTCTGATTGTAAGTATTTTAAAACACACAAAATAAATATTATACTTTATCAAATATTTAGCGTGTACCAAACTTTCAAAAATATTTAAACAAAAAATACAACTGACTTTTAGCACTGTTAGTAGATATTTGCTTTTAGTTTGGAAATACGAACGAGGAAATAAGCTTTTCTCCTTTTTAAAATCAGTGATACCTACTTTAGACGTCTCAATTTCCGCCACTACCGCTTCACTGCCTTTAGCACCCACAAGGGAGCGAAGGCTGCTATATATCTTGAAACTAGAAATTGGCTTGGTAATATAATAAATACTTATAACATAATTTTTTTATTATATATATATCGTACCTACTTAGGTCATGATTATCATGCAACTAGGATATAGGAAATGAGAAAGTTAGATATTAAAAATTATTATCCACACATAAGGAAAGGCGTAACAAAACCACTCACTACACTTATCTGCTATTGCTTAACTACCCATGAACGTTTAAAGATAAAAATTAAGTAAATAGAACAGATGACTAGAATCCATAAGACTTTAATGTAGATAATAATAATTTTAGTAAATCAAAATCGTGATTCGGAACTTAGTTCCCGTCGGTTTAATTGCTTAGCAAGTATACTGCAGATATCAAATTATCCTTAGTCATAAAGTTGCGGCTTCACTGCGCATTTGACTCTGTATTGCCTTGGGGCATTACGACTGGCCGCTTAGCTCAGATGTGCTTTGCTAACTATTTTATGTCTTCAGACTTAGTTCTGTCAATACAAGGCTCGTGATATTATAGAAAACCGTATGATTTTTTACTGTGCTGGAGAGTAAATTAATGTACGCAAGGGTAACTTAACAAATGTTATGTTTATTGCGTCATTTTCAGGACCACCCGTGGAAGTGGGGGTTACCATGTACGTGCTCTCCATCAGCTCTCTCTCTGAAGTGAAAATGGTATCTTATTTTCAAAGCAATATTAAAGACACAGCGCATACATAGCAAAGATCTGTCCCTTAGTATGATCACCAACATTAAACCGTTCATTGTAGCACCCGTGTCCACGGTTCGATCGCAATTAAGGCGCGACGCTATATGATGGCGCGGTGCGCGTGCGTTCGCGTCGTGGTGTGGGCCTGCAGGCTGCCTACTCGGGCCATGTTCGTCCCTTCTCATGCCCACAAACCACGTGTCTGTCTGCCCTTCTGCCACCCGCACGCACCCCGCGCCTCCCGCGACCCCTCCGTCACAACATAGACTTCACACGCAACAAACGTACTACATGCAAAGAACCCCCGTCCGCGCCTATGCACGAAGGTGCACTCTCTTTGTGTGGAGCATTTTTGCTGCTTGTAATCTCTATATTGTGCCTCTACCTAATTTAGCCGGCGATGGGGCACGTCACCTATGGTTTGGTTTTCACGGCGCCAGGCGCCCGCGCGACTCACGATTGGGCTTGATTGCAGGTCCGCCAGTGGAGGTGGGAGTCACCATGTATGTGCTCTCAATCAGCTCCGTCTCCGAAGTGCTCATGGTACTCGCCACTATCAGCTCACGCTTGTCTCGGTCGCTCCGGCCGCGCGCTGCGCCGCTGCGACCGAGCAGCCCCAGATACGAGGCTGCGAGCATGTCCGCGTTTGGTGGAGCAGAACGCCCTTTGTCCGCCCACTTGCTTTCTTATTATGTGTTTTAGGAATCAATGTACCCTATTAAAATCCAGAGATAACAATATAATAAGAAAAGCAAAAACCCTTGAAAGTTATCCAGTTGTGTGTCCAGCAGTATTCGTAACTCCAAAGTTGCTGCTACGTGAATATTAAGTGATGACGTCTGTTCGTTTTCGTAATCCGCGATAAAACTAGTTGAAAATTTAGTCATACATAAATCACGGGCATCATTAGTCATCACATTTTTTCAGTTTGAATCAAAATAAGAAAAAATGTATTGTTTTATTTTATTACAAACGTATAACCTTATTTGTTTTATTTATAATAAAATAGAATCATTATTAAAGATAACAAACAGATTATCATCACTCGCCTTTGTTTTATTTTTGTGTCAATCAATTCGTTTTATTCATGTAAGCACTAAAATAACTGTATCTATAAAATATCACTGGCATGGAGAAAATATCAGTCTTGCCAAATCTTTATTCTTAGTGTGATATTCGCTCGATGTTCATCTATATAATTATATTTATGCTCTATGGATTTGCGACGACTGTACAAAATCTTATTGTGAATCATTTTGTAGTTTGTTGTGTATGTACGTATATGTGTATCTACCGAAATATTGCCAATATAACCGTAAACTCTATTTTCTCCCGTAACTTGGAATACCGATGCAATTGGCCTTCCGTTAATCTCTTTCTCAAATGGTATACTAAGATGATTCTCCTATTCGTAAATTTAGTTTTAATGATAAAGTAAGACTGATATTAAACAAAGGCCAACATTCGGTTTTCCAATGTGTCTAAGTGAGCTTGCTAGGTATATTTGGGTGAAGGACCCCAAAGTGGAAACCAAATCAAGGTTGAGAAGGTCACAGTGAGACGTGACCCATGGCCCAGGGGGGAGGTTGCCATATTTCCAAGTCGCAAACCCGCGATTCGAGCTCATTAATGAACGTTAATTTGTTCCACAAACCTGGTCCAACTTTACTTGTGGCAACTTGTATAACGTGCCGGCTTGTTAGCTTCAATTAAGAGAGGATTGCCTTTATCGAGCCGTGGGTGCCTGCGCCACCCACACACCTTGCCCTCTCCTGTCACTTAGAGCACCTACCTACTTGTTCATTCTTAGACCACACCTGTGTTTCTGTAGGCTTCATGTCACTACTACACTCTGCACATTTTATTTGTTTCCTTTTGGTAATTGTTTCCAGCTTACCGCTCATATTGTCTATTGGATGTAGTGCAGTGTCTATATCATAAAGTGTCATTTTTATCTGAAGTTACAAGAACCAAGCTTCGGACTTTGTACTAAGCCCTAAGTCTTATTTAGACTCTTGACATCTGTCGCAGTGCATACTGATATATTTAAGTAGGATAATGTTTCCAAAACAGCATGCAGATGTTAGATGTTTATGTAATAGTATTTGTAATTACTACAATTCATTTTAACTCCCGAATTGCAAAAGATTTTGAATATCAGTAACCATTTAAAGTTTGTCTATAACATAGTTCCCACAAATTTGCAGATGTAATAAATCATATCAAAATTCAACGAAATAATGTAGGAACTATGTTTTGCAGAAAAATAAAAGATTTAGGAGGTGTATAATTTGGATGTTTTGTGTTTATTTACGCATCCTTTATGCATTACAATGATCGTCTTTTATTTCCTCAGGACTTCACACTGGATTTTTACTTCAGACAATTTTGGACGGATCCGCGATTAGCATACAAAAAGAGGACTGGAGTGGAAACTTTATCAGTTGGCTCAGAATTCATAAAAAACATATGGGTGCCTGACACATTCTTTGTAAACGAAAAACAATCTTATTTTCACATAGCAACTACTAGCAACGAATTCATCCGTATACATTACTCAGGCTCAATCACTAGAAGTATCAGGTAATATTTTTTATACCGATATATATTATACTACGCTTACACAGGTAATTTTTAAGCAATAATTATTGGCGATAGCAATTAATTTAATGAAACATATCTCCTCATTCTAGGAATTCTAGGGAACTAGCCTGCTCAGAACCAGAATCAATTAATCATAAATTTCTTTCACAAAATACATACAGGGTGTAATTTTAAAGACTGGTCAAATTGATAGACGCTATTGTGTAGCTGATACTGATCATGACACTAAACAAAACTATACCTTAAAAAACATCAAAATCAGTTTAGTTTTTGTAGTCTGACATTTTAACGTAGGTATACTGTAATGTTGATAACCGCTGAAAGCGGTCACAATGGAAAGCGCGCAGAGGGCGCATGCGCGACAACACCACGTGTCTCCTACCAACATAGTAAACTTAACCTTTCGATAGCCATACCGCTTTTATGGTTGATTATTTTTTGCGTTTTTTATTAATTCGTGATTAATACTAGCAACATAACCGTCTCCTTAAATTTGACAAGCCTTTAAAAATACATAATTATTATCATATACCTGTATACGCCAAGGGTCAATGTGAACCCCTAAAAAGACCAACTGGTGGCCTATCTCTCTAGACCGGTGAAATATTTTACTTGCTACACTCAATACGGATCACACACTGGAAAGGCAAATGAGCATATGTGACGTTGCTATTAATATAATAAAGCATAATCACCCAATATTCCATAATTGGTAGGATTTATTATTCCAGTCCGAGGGCTATACCTCGAGAAGAATACCTCGAGACGTATTCTTACACCAAGATTGGCAGCTTAACTTCCTATAGCTGTTTCATAATAATAGCGAAAAGGATTACCTAGAATAGCTGAAGCTCGATGGTACCATTGCCAACCTAATCGTTCAAATTTAGATGATCTCCTCGCTTCCTCGTCGTCCTCCGTTCCGTTAATTTCGAACTCATTTATGCTTCGAAAACATGTTAAGGTGTCAGTCTCAGCTGATTATATTAGAAACGGTCATTACACCGAGTCAGCTTAGCTTGAAAATATTATCGTCCCAACCCGTAATAGAGCAGCTTGATGGCCAAAGGATTTAAAGTCTAAATCCCTTTGATTGAAGGAACACTTTCATTCCAGCAGTAGCATTAATATTATATAGTAGGTAATCTTCGAAAGTAGTCATCCCATTTGTAAAATCCTTTTACTGTTAGAATACTACGCTGTCGCTGAATAACATGAACTATATTGTATATTAGAAAAAAGAGGGATCCTTGCTAAGTCATAATAATATAACCCAAAGTGATAAATCTATACCTATAAAAGAGAAAGTGTGTATGTATGTTACGTATGTACTCCGAAACGGCTGGACCGATTTCAACGAAAGTTTCAGACAATCTTTAAATTGACTCAGCGGATAATCCTGTACCCCTGGACTACGCGGGCGAAGCCGCGGGTAACAGCTGATCTATAAAATACCTTACAACATGTGCGCTGTAAAAACTATTAATGATATAACAAAATAATGTACTGCGTCTTTGCAGAACACATCATTATGTACGAAAAGTTTCGCGACAACATATCTAATGTATAGTATTTTTGTTTATTTAATAATGAGAATAGCTTCTCATTATTAAATTAAAAAAAGTACTATTAACCAACAAGTTTAATAGTATTTTTTTAACAAAGTACAAACCTAACTAAAGTAAATAAAAATAAACTAATCGTAAAATTACTTAAAAATAAAACGAATAAAAAAAAAAGCATTTAACCATTCCTCAAAAATATCGGCCCCATACGGCAATTAGATATGTGTTCTTGCCGAACACATATCTAATAGTTATAATGTTTATAGTTATTTCACAAGAATTATTTTATTAATAACTAGATGACCCGGTGAACTTTGTTTCACCTACATACATCTATCTACTTAATAAATATATACGATCTAAGATCTGTGTCTCTTTAAGAAGAGCCTACCCTGTGTGCTCGATCCTGGAGGATGTGCATTTGCAAGACATTTGTTTCCTAACTTGCCGCTTTCCATAAAATTTGATAATACCAGCTTAAATGACTCTCTTGCAGTTTGCTTGCCATATCCGAGAATTCCTGACGCGGTCCTTCTACGAAACCTCGCGCATACCGTGCAGCATATTCAACTCCATGAAAGACAACACCTGTACGTGTCGCTCATATATTGGCGATCCTTTACTAACTTATAAAATGGTCTAATCTTGGATTTATAGAAGATTAGTCCTTTCAATTTGGCGGAATTTTGGAGTCACAGATGACACTGGTTACCTCAAGCCACTTAGTCCAAGCTACTGAAATCTCGCAGTCGATGTAATCCGATGATCGAAGCACAAATCCCCAGTACTTAAACCGTCCGTGAATTCGACCATATCCTTTATGTGCACGGTCGTAGGATCTTTTGTTTTGCAGCCCAAGTACTCAGTCTTTCCCGTATTCGGCCATACAGGCCATAGTTCTCAAGTGAGCTCTTCCATTAATTCACTCATCGCACCAACTGCTCTCTATCCGCATCCGCCAGTGCAATTATATCAGCATATATAAGAATATGCCTAATATGAACAAAAACATACTAAAGGCTGATCGCTGGTGGACACCGACGTTAATGGGAATTTTGTCTCTCCGACAGAGGTCTTAACTATGGATTTGGAATTTCGGTACATGTCTCGAATGATGTCGATGTAAACCCCTGGCAGCCATTTAGACTTCAATAAAGAAAGTTCTCGCCTAACCTATTTTTATGACTAAACGACAAAATGTGAATTAATTAAAATTAATGTGAAAATGTGTGTGATTTAGATACTTCAGAATAAATAATGAGGATCCGTTTTATTTTGTAATATTTAGATTTCTATTATTTATTAAGTACTGTACAAAGTATAATTTACTATAAACAGTCACTAACATATTTCAACTCCATTCTTGATGTCTATTAGTGTTGTGTCATTTCTATGTCACTTCTGAGAAAGTCATATTTGACAACCAACAAATATGTCGATCCTTTGTGACAATGACACTATTGATAGGTAGATTAGCCATCTTTGCTGCCATGACATTCGCCTATAGTAGTAACACTTTGTATGGGAAAATAAAATTGTTGTTTTTACTATCTTTCTTGATTTTTTTCCGTAATTTCTCACCGTTTATCCTTTCTCCCTGGTTTATATTTTCTCCCTGGGCTACGACAAACATTTTAAAACCAAAATCAGCTAAATTGGCCAAGCCGTTCTCGAGTTTTAGCGAGACTAACGAATAGGAATTCATTTTTAGGGTTCCGTAGTAAACAAGGAACCCATATAGTTTCGCCATGTCCGTCTGTCCGTCCGTCCGTCCGCGGCTTAGCTCAGAGACGCTTGATACTAGAAAGCTGTAGTTTGGCATGTAGACACATATTAACTATGCTGACAAAGTGGTAGAATAAAATTTTGATATTTTTTTTTTCGTGGTACCTCCCCTAAACGTAATATTATGGGGATGATCATTTTTCGATATAGTAATCTGTTTGCGAATTATTTACATTTAACATGGAAATGTTTGTTAGACGCGAGTTAGACGCAAGCCCACCCTGTATCAACGAAACTGTTATATTTAGAAATGTGAAAGTCATGGAAGTTCATATAGTGAATTTAAAAGGAAAACTATCACGGCTAAGTAGACTTTACAAGTTACTGAGTAATAGCCGACGAACTTATAAAATGTATTGCAAGACGAATAAAATTGTGTAGTAACATAACCAGAGGCTAGATGGCGCTTTAGTTATAGTTTATTAAATTAAAATAAAACAAATATTTAAGGGGGCTCCCATACAACAGACATGAATTTTTTTGCCGTTTTTATAGATAATGGTACAGAACCCTTCGTGCGCGAGTCCGACTAGCACTTGTCGGTTTTTTCTTTTTATATATAAAACTAGCTGTCCCGGCGAACTTCGTACCGCCTAACAATCAATGAATGGCATGGTACATATTAGCTGAACTAAATTTATGATTTTATGGAATTAATACATGAATAATAGAAAATAATAGAGATGGCGTCATTGCACGTGTCAGTCTAATTGAACACGCAAGTTAAGTAACGTCGACCGTATCCTGTACACGGATGGGTTTATATTACCACGAGCTCCTCCGTGCTTCGTAAGGCACGTTAAGCTGTCGGTCCCGGTTGTTATCATTAGATTATCATGAGCTCCTTCTTGCTTCGGAAGGCACGTTAAGCCGTAGGCCCCGGTTGTTATCATTAGATGACAGTCCTTAAGCCAAGTTAGTGACCTTTAGTCGGCTCGAAAACACTGGTATCCGCCAACCCGCAGTTAGGCAGCGTGGTGGAGTATGCTCTATACCCCTTCGGTTGAGGGAAGACCCGTGTACATAAAAACTGAAGATTTCATAAAAATAAAGATTCCCTTATTGTTTAATCGAAAAATTAAAAAAAAAACGTTTTGTTTGAAATCGGTTTTATCGTTTTGGTGATTTGTAATTGTCATTTCTTTTGATTTTCACTCTGATTTGATTCTTGCGACCCCATGGACCAAGAGTTTTCACTCCAATCGTTTTAACATTTTTCAATTTTCAAAACAAATCACAGACAACTTTCGTGACGCCAATCGATTTGAGATTTTGATATGTAACAACCAATAAATATCGCAATCGTTTTCCCATACAAATGAAAGTGTCAGTTGAAAAACTGACACTTTCATTTGTATGGGAAAATGTTTTTTTCTTAATTTTATTTTTTTCAATGTTTTTAATAGTTATTCTGGACGGAGAGAAATCCAATAAATCAAAAACCATGAATATCGGTCCTGCTGTTCTCGAGTTATAAGTGTTTTAACAAACCCAACTTTAGCGAATTTCGT
Organism: Hypsopygia costalis; assembly: GCA_937001555.2. Lineage (NCBI taxonomy): Eukaryota > Metazoa > Arthropoda > Insecta > Lepidoptera > Pyralidae > Hypsopygia > Hypsopygia costalis. Next base: position 21,390,751 of record OW443326.2, read on the forward strand.
ACCGCCTAACAATCAATGAATGTCGTGGTACATATTAACTGAACTAAATTTATGATTTTATGGAATTAATACATTGAATAATAGAAAATAATAGAGAAGCCCGATGGTGTCATTGCGCGTAACAGTCTAATTCTCTTGAGCTCCTCCGTGCTTCGGAAGGCACGTTAAGCCGTCGCTCCCGGTTGTTATCATTAGATGACAGTCGTTAAGCCAAGTTAGTAGTAGCCTTTAGGCGGCTCTATAACACTGGCCAACCCGCACTTGTGCAGCGTGCTGGAGTATGTTCTAAACCCCTTCGGTTGAGGGAAGATCCGTATCCATAAAAAAGGAAGATGTCATAAAAATAAAGATTTCCTTATTTTTTAATCAAAAAATTTAAAAAAAACGTATCATTTTTTAGTTTTAAAATTAACGTTTTGGTGATTTGTAATTGTCATTTCTTTTGATGTTTACTCCCCAATAGATTTGACATTTTACAATTTTCAAAACAAATCACGGACAACTTTCGCGGCATAAAAGTGACATCCAAACGATTTGACATTTTGATATTTGACAACCAATAAGTATCACAATCCTTTTTCAACTGACACTTTCATTTGTATGGGAAAATGTTTTTTCTTTTATTTTATTTTTTCGTCAAATTTCCAATGTTTTTAATAGTTATTCTGCTATTCGGGACGGAGACAAATCCAACCAAGCAAAAACCATGAAAATCGGTACTGCGTTTCGCGAGTTATAAGTGTTCGAACAAACCCGACTTTGCTTTATACCTATATATAGATAGATTCATAATAAATAAATTCATAATAATTATTTTATTTTAAAAACGGAATCAAACGCTGATACTGGGAAAGGATCTTCATTTGTAGCTGGTAATTAATCCTTATCAAAATAATACTTTTTAACTAGGACTGATTCAGTGCCTGTACATACATTACTTTGTGAATTAATCAATCCTATTCGATAAATATCGTGAATTTGAAAAACGTATTAGAATATAAATAAAGTCGTTACAAGATTATTTGGCCAAAGTGATGTAGGTACTTAACTTTTGCACTAGTCAATAGCTTGGTTTATTATTTTACACCACGTCGAGTGACATACAAACATAAGGCCTCTATGAAAAGTGGCGTTGCTATATCCGTTATCACTACATATACTATAACACAATGCCCCCGCCGATTCCTAATTGCGATAAACTCCAAAGCGCATAATGTGAAATATACGAAAATCCTAGTAGATTTTCGTATATTTCACCAATGTAAGGAGTGATTTATGAGAAAGATTTAAGTACTAATAAAGTTCATGTACATATAAAGTGTTTAAATTTACTCCCTTGGAGATGATTGGAGACAGATGTTGAAGATGTCGGTAAAAATAATGCCAACTGGCAGCTTTACTGCCGTAAGTCTCGTAAACTAATACAGTTATATCCGTGTGAAGCCGAAACGGGCCACTAGTGCCGAATAAAGCTAACACATGTAAAGTTCTTTAGTTTCCTTATATATTATATTGCGTAGAATAAGCGAAACTGAAAAATGTTACATCTGTACTTATTGCTTTATTTTTATGAATAAACGAATTTTATCTTATCCTCAGCACAGTAGGTCTTGCCTCTCTACCCATAGTGAACCTACCAACGCTACTTCGTTTTTCAGACAGATACTGAAACATAATCAACTCTATGGATTACGATGCTTTACTACCACTAAGGGCGCCAGATAACTGGCTGCCTGACTTACCCTGCTGATGTACGATGCGGTGGTAAGGCTTACTGTTCTCCCGACACGCATTATGGGTCTAGACTGATGACCGGTTAACCAAGTCGATGTCAACGATAAAAACCATTGCTAAGAAAGCATGTTGCTAAACTAACCCGGTACAAGGCAGATACAGCCCATATAAATGCTTTATTAAACCAACAAACCAGTTTTTTTTTGTCTGGTAAGCATGTATCTAATAAGATACATGTATCCGATCTGGCAAATAAATGTGTGCAACTACTATAATGGTTTGTTATGATAACAGAAGTTTGATATATTTCAGCATAACTGGCATTTATGTGGTTATCGATATAAACTATGTATCAATTTACATGCGGTTATAACCATAAAACAATAAAAAAAAAACCATAACTGGCAGGGCACGTCTTATCGTTCATACTTCTAAAGTGCTAGGCCCGAAGTTCCAAACAATTCATATTATGAATTTCTACGATGATCTGTAACAGTTCTTAAAAGTTACTTTTAAATATTTCCTTATTATAAATATTTTTCCATTTTTTAAATATTTATAATATTCTGGCAAGTTGGCCAAGACAACTATTTAAATAATAATCGTCATTATTTATTCTAATTACTACCTATTTATATGCGAACAGACTTGAATGACCGAACATATAAATAAATTTTCGTATCAATTTAATTTAAACATTATATTATCTTTTTCTCACTTTCGACGGAAAGTGGCTTTCAGGCCACCGGCACAGAGTTGCGAATATCATAAAATCATTTCCATAGTATTTATTAAACTACTTATAACTAATACTACTTTTGACAGTGTTCTAATGGTGGTTAGTAGGTGTATCATAATACTAATGATACACCTAATAAGCATTAGAACACTGCTTCACGAATAAGAACATTAAAAACTTCAGGATTTGCCCCCAGGTAGACTTTCTGAAAGTTTCAATAACGTGTATAAGTTTTTTTTATTTTTATAAATGCATGAATTGTATTAATGACATAATAATCAAAGATAAAAAAATATGAAAAATACAGTCACTCAATTTCCTAAAACTGTATTTACCTGAATCCACTTGAGTACTTTTCCCGTCCATACTTACAAAATTTGTCTAAGTCAAATCAAATCATTCTCTTAAATATGTTTATTTCCTCGTCTTATGTTTTCAATACATAATTATACAATGAAGTTAACATTTGTCTTGCTAAATATGTATCCATCTATACCTCTTATTTTTACTCATGATAAGAGTCCGTGTCTGAAATTGAGCGCATTTTGTAATAAAATGCTTCGGAAAACGAAGGGAAAAAATTTAGCATTTTTTTTACAAAATCGCCGCAATTTCAGACATAGACTCTTATTATGAGACAAAATAAGAGGAATTTATGAAATTCTTATTCCATAAGAATAGAAGAAAAATATTCTTATGGAATAACAATTTCATCTATGATATGGATATGGACGTTAACGTTTTTTTTAATACAACACTCTTAGTTGGCAAATTGAAGGAAATCGCTTGATGTAATGCTATGATTAAAAGTTAATAACCAACATCGCCTAGTACTTAGCAATTGAAAGTTACCTATGTAAGCGTGCCTCAATTAATATTCTGATCAAGGACCAGGAAGATGAAGGATTATTTAACATTGTATTAAACCCGTGTAAGGTAATGGTCACGCGTTGATTCATTAATTGCGTTCTGACTAGAGGAGTACATACGAAAATTTATCTTTATCACTTTGCCTGTAATCATCCGTTTTCTTTTTGTATAAGAAACTCTTGCTTTCTTATACTCAATGAATGTACTTCTATACTTATTTCCGACAATGATCGTGTTCCAGATTAACAATTACGGCTTCATGTCCGATGAATCTACAATATTTTCCAATGGACCGGCAACTCTGCCACATAGAGATTGAGAGTTGTAAGTACCTTGACTAATATGATTTATACAACAGAGTGTGTAACTAATTATCTGTTTATATATCACTTGGTAGCATTAACCAATATAACTAATGTAATGTTAATATTACTAACAGTTAGATTATACATAGTAAAACCTAAAATAATAATAGCACGCTTTGTGTGTATCCGATATCTGTAAATTAACGCTGTGTTTTAATTATAAGAACCACATTTATATCTCGAGCTACAAATTATCCAAATATTGCGCGAGGCATCACAAATAGGTAATTTATCGATGATAGAAAAATAACTGTTATCATATTTTGAAAATATACGTGTGTATTGTGCTCACCCAAAGCAATCATTGATTTGAATCTTTACCACAATGCAAGTTTATCACTAGGCTTAATGATATTGTGTTGTGACCACTTTCTTGTATCACAGATGCTACTCAGGGATACCCTGTGAGCACAAGCGTACAACTTACTCGTCGACACGTGCTGTGATTCCCCTCGTGTTTTCATAAGTTGGAACGTCTCCTTCTCGCATACAGCACCCGCAGAAGGCAGACTCGTAAAATAGTAAGCCTTTGTTCTCACGAGCATTAAAGCGAAAGAAAGGATATTGAGACATCGACGCTGCAATAGCTGAGCGGGCCGAAGGAGGCGGGGGACGGTGGCGCCCGTGGGGTCTGCACAACCACCGAGTGCCGTGCCGCAGACAGGGCGTACTGCACGCGCCCTACCGGCGCCCTCATCGCACGCGCGCACCGTCGCGACGCTTTCGCTCGTCACCTATCACCTGTCACCAATCACCTACGCCCACACCGACCGATTGCACTTGCATGATACTTTCTTTTTTGCTTACACAATTTAACACATCTCTGTATTTGTAGCAGTAACTCCATTATTATTTTTACAAAAAGTAGAAATATAATAAACACGTATTCTTTTCTGTTTCGGCTTATCACTTTAGTAGGTAGACCCGGTAGATTATATTTTTCTATCATCCATGATGAGCCGATCCGAAAAAGCCATGTTTCGCTAATACTTTCGGTTCTGCTCAATTATGTCTCGCCATTTTGTGCCCGCGAGTCCCATCCTGGACATCGCTGCGCCGCATGAGGGATACGCGATGCTTCGCAGCGTAAGTGATAGCGTTTTGTGTGTTTGGCATGTCTCCGGAGTCGGGTACACAATGAGAGACATTCGATACCATTGGAAAGACGGATTGTCGAGCGTCGGTATGAGCAACGAAGTGCAACTGCCGCAGTTTCGAGTACTCGGCCATCGTCAGCGCGCTACCGTTGTTACTCTTACCACAGGTAACCGAACACAAAAGCCGCTGTCCCAGCACTATCCGCCCATCGCTTCGCCACTGACCCCGTCTCCCTCAGCCCGTGTGCAGACGATCGATACCGCGACACTAGCACACACGCTAACACGACACGACAATCGCACGACGAAACGAGCGAATTTAACTCGCGACTCCCCCGCTCTCACCCCGACCGAATGACGACTCGATGCAAAACCCATTGCGATGGGCCTGGGGTTATTTTATTTATGTATCCGCTGCGCACAGTCGGCTACACCATGCGGGACATCCGATACAAATGGAACGAGGGGCCCAACTCTGTGGGTGTATCGAGCGAGGTGTCCCTGCCGCAGTTCAAGGTGCTGGGTCATCGTCAACGAGCTATGGAGATCTCCCTTACAACAGGTACTTGGTTTCGCGGGGGAATATTCTACTGATAAATAATACACCACAACGTGGAACACTGGACAGAAACAGCCACGATTCTTTTCACATCCTGCTTCTGTATTATTGCACAAAAACACAATGAGTGGTGTGATACTAATATCGATTTTTGTATACAATAAAATTGTCTGTATAACACATCTTATTTTTATGTTTCAAGACTAGAATAAAAATATTAGTTTCTTTTGTATCATCAAAAGTAATTGTTCCGTTATTCAACATCATTAAATTCCTTAGTTTTAGAATATTGTAAAACTGAAGTAGTAGTATGTTCAATATTTAATATGTATAATAATTCTACGGTTTATCAATTTTCAGGAAATTATTCAAGATTAGCTTGTGAAATTCAATTTGTTCGATCTATGGGTTATTACCTCATTCAGATCTATATTCCTTCTGGTTTGATCGTCATCATATCTTGGGTGTCATTCTGGTTGAATCGAAATGCTACACCGGCTCGAGTAGCGCTTGGCGTCACCACTGTATTGACCATGACTACGCTGATGTCATCAACAAATGCTGCTCTGCCTAAAATATCGTACGTCAAGTCCATTGATGTCTACTTGGGTACCTGTTTCGTCATGGTCTTCGCCAGCTTGCTAGGTAAAAAATATTTTTTCACCTAATTTAACACAATATTAGAAAAAAGCTTTACACTAATTTGTGATTATGCAAGGCGATTATTTGTGTGTTAAATTAGTGCTAAAGCGACTCACTAAAATTATATTTTTAATTTATACGCTGTGCGAAATTGATAGTTACTGAATTATTCTATTACTAAAATATTGTTTGTTCTCCAAACTCTTGATATGGATAGCATTTTTCTTTCTTTACAGAATATGCCACAGTGGGGTATATGGCTAAAAGAATACAAATGAGAAAACAAAGATTTGTAGCAATCCAAAAAATTGCGTCCGAAAAGAAACTGCCAGTTGACTGTCCTCCCGTTGGGGATCCTCATACGCTTTCAAAAATGGGAACATTAGGTAGATGCCCTCCGGGTAGGCCTTCGGTAAGCTGTTCGGTAAATTCTTTTTGCTATTATACTTATTCGCATGTATATTTACTTTGTAATATGTTACAATCAAAACTTTTCCTGGTATTAACTACTTTTATATTGGGGCAAGAGTGGCTCACTACCATCTTTAGACCCAAAGTCAACGTCACCTGCACGTGGTGCAACCTGCCGGCTATCGAGGCTCTGGCAAAAGATTGGTAGGGTACAGTATATTTGTAAGCTGCCCGACGGTGGAATTACCTACGAGTAAACCTTACAGAATGCCGCAGCGAAATAACAATTACTTTGAGGGATGTTGTATTCCTGCGAGTGAGTGAGGTCACCAGAAAGAAAGGAGTTGGCCGATCAGACGGGCCGTATGCTTGTCTGCCACCCGACGGACGTAGTATAAAAAACTTTTTCACAGTTACTGTGCCTAATTCCCGCACTGTGATCACAGTATGATAAGATAGATTTGCTCGTACTTTTACTGGTACAAGTAAATACTCAAAATAAATGTAAATTAATATCAGTTATTATACTCTATGTTTGAATGACGAGTAAGTTTTCAAACGTACAACTTACTCGTCGAGACATGCTGTGATTGCCTTCGTGATTTCATAAGTTGGAACATCTTCATCTCTGACAGTCCTGCCAGTAATACCTGCTAAATATCAATAGTACTTTGATTATAATAAAGAGAATGTCCAATACATACACACAACACAAACCTATTGTATCTCCTACCAAGCTAAGATTAACAACTTCAACCATTAAAGTAGGTACTTCTACCTGCCCGTTTAAAAAGTAGTTTTTGCCGTAAAAATGTTTTGGTTGTAACATACAATGATTATTGCAAATTGTTAAAAAACATTTCCAGGAGGTCCGATTTAAGGTTCACGATCCAAAAGCACATTCAAAAGGAGGAACACTTGAAAATACGATAAATGGAGGGAGAGGTGGTGCAGAAGAAGAAAATCCTGGTCCCCCTCCTCACATATTACATCCGGGCAAGGTAAATATATTTATTGTAGAAGATATTCAGTAATAAAAAAATAAGTGCTAAGCGAAAGGTGTAATAATTTAGTTTGTCAATAAGCTTGCGTTAAATTATGCTATGCGAATATCAAATTAATTTATTACTTATAATAAGAATGCTGGCGATGATCATAATGTTGTCAAATTGTTATGCTAATCCATCTGATGATCACACTTTTGATTTCCAGGACATAAGCAAGCTCCTGGGTATGACTCCATCGGACATCGACAAGTACTCCCGTATAGTGTTTCCTGTGTGCTTCGTATGCTTTAATCTCATGTACTGGATCATTTACCTTCACGTGTCCGACGTCGTGGCTGACGATCTGGTTCTTCTGGAAGAAGATAAATAGAGGGCGTTGTATAAAATCCACTTGTTTTTCCATTAGAATCAATTCAATAATAATTTGAAACTAATTTCATACAGTAAAACTGCTAGCAACAAAACATTTTTAGTAAACTATTAGAGCCTCTACATTATAGGTCATATGGATATATACATTGATTTGAAAATGAATTTGTAGATATTTAACATTAATGGTTAGATGTTAACTATGAATTAATTCTAAAATATAAATTGTAAATACAGTAATTTCAAAGATACGATTAATTAATGCGAGTCTTTAGACTAAGACATAAATCATATTTGGAGTCTAACGTAGTTAACAAAATGACTGAAAATTTTTGTCACTTAGAAACGGAGCTGTTTTTTTTTTGTATTGTCTTAAAATATTAAGGTAGATACAAAATAGTAAGGAGAAACGAGTTTCATAGTGGAGACTGCGTTTAAGTATGTAGTATAGCTGGCGAGACATGTCAGCCCATAGATTGAAAGATAGAGACAAACCTATTGAAGGTAGATAATCTATCAAAGTTAGCTCTTAGTAATTGATGAAATGAATTAGTTTTTTTGATTGAAAATAAAGTCAGGATTCTGATATTGTCTGATGCATTTACAAGAAATGACATTGAATTATACAAATTACTGTCCATAACGTGAGGCATAATTTCTTTTCATATTTTCTGTACTTCGGTTGTAAGTAGTGTTGCTGATGATAACATCCTTGTAAATATTAGCCTTCAGTTCGATAGATAGTAAGACTCTCGAATTTCGATAGCAGTTTCATTGCATAAATCGAATTTGATTTTAATGGCAGCAAATTTTGTTGCATGTGTTATTGAATATTCGTGCACGCAGCAGGATTGTGAACCCGCTTAAAATTCCAAAACTTTACAAAGTTGTAATAAACGTTTCAAATTATTATTTGTGTGGCAAAATGAGTGGAATAGCAAATAATCTAGTATATAAAAATCTGATGCTCAACTTTCTCTGCTTGACCTATTAATTACTTTTTAGTAGAATTTTATATTCGTTAAAGGTTGATGATTTATTTATTCTTTGCTAGTTCAATTGTTGTGATTAACTTATTAGGTATTTTGTTTGACTGTAGTTGCTATAAAATCCAATTTACCCTGGACTATTTTTGTTTGAATACCGTAGCTTTATGTTGTAAATTGTACAAATGATTATTGAATGTTTTGAGCAATTGACTTGCTTTCCATGATAAATGCATGCTGAAATTTTGACAATGGAATTCAGTTAAATTTATTTGTACCTTTATGAAATGACTAAGTAACAGCATTTGTAGTAGTAAGTAACAGCCGTAAAATAGCCATGTCAGAAATCAACTGCATTTAGTTCCTATGCTAATTAGGTCTACCTACAGTGTACGGATCAGGTAAATATTCACAAATTACTATAAACCTATTTTTATAATCTTATTTTATCATTATAGCAGCAATGATCTCAATTTCATTAGCGGCATGCATGCGTGAAGTTGAAAAGTCGAATCTGAACCTCCAGCATGTATGTTCCTAACAAATCATACAAAATTCCTAAATCGGTTTCAGAAACAGCTTAATTCATTCTTCTCATCCTTTTATACTGATGAAAAAGAGTAATGTAAAATAAAGGCATTTTATACTTACCTAATTAAAACGATAGTTTAGTTACTTTAGCGTCATACAAAATGTGACATCTTACACACATGTAGATGCAAAAATTTTATCGCAATGTTTGAAAATAATAAGCAATAGTTTACAAAATTGTTTTGACTGAAGAAAAAAGTTTAGTATTGCTAATGTTTTTAAATAAAACAAGCTTATTGATAACAATATTTAGTGATTTGTTCAACATTAATTCCGATAAAGTTAAATGATCCCATGTGTGTAAGATAAATATCAATACCTAATTGAATACAATAGTTTATTATTTACATTTACTAGTGGATGACAGCCAAGTGGGCTTTGGTGCAAAAAAATATTTGAGTTACAAAGATCTAATTTAATTCATTAAACAGATCTATGGTAAAAAATAACAGTCCCACAATTAGAAGTTTGGAACAGATGAATGTGTCTTTATACTTCTACTTCTCTATTCTTCACAATAGTGAACATCGTCGTTAAATTGTATTTGAAGATTGTTACCGTTACTTGGTTCTAAATTTAGCTGTGAATTTCGCCTTTCCACTATAATAATTGGAATTCAGTCTAAAGTTATATTCAATGACAGTCTTTTTGAAAGAATCCAGATAAACTCTTTGTAAATTTTGTCATCGTTTTCTATAAATTCTTTCTTATCTATAAAACATAATATCATCAAATATGTTCAGAACAGTAGATATAATAATACAGAGTAAATCATTTTCTACGTCTGTTATGATGACCTACAGATGGGCGAAAATTAGATCTATTATTCAAACTTTTAATTTCTGCATACGACAAATTCATGAAATTCACAGAACATGGAATTCATAAACCATTTTCCTACCTTTCAAAACATTTGCTATTTCTTTACATAGATTAGACGCACAGTAGACCACGCAATGCTTTCCAAAATTAGTTCGAATTAGATGAATTAGCTTGTTTTGCTCGCTCGTATTGTTTATCAATGCTCCAGTAGTTGAGAAGCATTACATTGAGCATTAGAATTATGTTGTTAGAGTAGGAAATATACTTCTGTAAATTCTCTCACATTTCTACATAGACAATGTGATTGATTTGAAGTAAATATTCCTACCTTAACAACAAAACCCTCAGTTATCTGACAAGCAGGGTTCCTGTCTTCAGCTACGACTAGTACCATTCGATTCTATTATGGATAGCGGGTTCCTTAAGGGTGACTACTGAATGTACAATCTACCATTCTAAAGATATTGTAGATAATGTCGATAGAATAAAATAGAAATGTCGATAGAGAAGTATAGACACTGCCGTAACAGAAAACACCAAATTCATACTACTAGTAGCTAATTAATAAACAATAATATTCATAAGATAGAAAAATAATATTTAACTCGCAATGCATCGCCTTATGGAACCCTTGTTAAATATATAATTATGTTGCAAGACGTATCCGCCAATTGTATAGGTATATAGGAAATAAATGAGAAGTTACAAAATGTAAGAATAATACAATTTTACTAGTAAACATCGAAAATGATATAATGACAAATAGTTGTATTCATAAGATTTTACCAATAGCAATATTAACAGCTGATATCTTACTTAACAGATCAATGATTCTTCTTAGTTTTATACCAAAATGATTTTTTAATTTGACATAAAAAAGGGTTATTTGAAACGTGATACGTTACGACTTTTGAATGAACAAAAAGTGTTATGCCACAAGCCATCATCTGTCGAAATTAAATTGAACAAAATATGAAAGTAGTAATGTACATTTAGATGTCAAAATTTAGTATGATGCATATTGTAACTCATTTGCAAATTGGGAACCACTGATGGCGTCCATACATTTGCAGAGTAGACACCTGATGTGGGTAAACACATTATTATTGTAAAACTTTTCTATGGTTTGGCATAAATAAAGATATTATTATTATAATTTTATATAAGTAGACACACACATATATTTATTATTAGAAAGTTGACCTGAAACTTATTATAATTATTTATTTTGTATTGAAAAAAAAATATATTGTTATTACAATATTTTGAAAATGGAAATCAAAATCACAAAAGTAAATTGTTATACATACTGTGTGATAAAAATAAACTAAAATAATCAGAAAAAAAGAAGAAATTGCAAAAAGAATTTTTCGGTGTCGGTAAAATATAGCCCATGTTTTTGCAAATGAGTTTATCATGTACCTTTTAGAATATTTACCATGATATAGTAAATTGCACTCAGATATAAAAGGCACTTTGTAATCTGTGTATTTTTTATTTAATTGCAATTTATTATTGTATAATTACTAAATAAAATGATAGGTTAAGTTTAGGTTTTGCTAGTAGGAACTTAGTAATAAGACGCAGCCTGTGCAATACAGCAGGCTGCATCTTACAGAAACGAAATTCTAAATTATTTGTCTAGATATTAGTAACTAAGTACCTATGAGACAAATAGGTCTAAGGAAAATTGTATATCTTAGAAAATTATTTAGTGACATTATATGTGCCTATATGCACAAAGTACGTCACTTTTATGCTAGAAATTCCGATTAGATATTAATTTTATACTTTATTTAGTAACGAAATAATACGATAGCTCACTTTTATTTTTTAATCACTAATTTGATTACTTAAACATTGGAAATTGTGTTGTTCTTTTTTTTTTTGGATTATTATGGCTTTAAATTCTTGTATGTGTCTAAAAATAAAAAAGATTGCCCGAGCCATATTTGGGACATGCGAAACATTACTCATGCACTCTATTTTATAAAGCCACTATAAAGTTTAAAACCAAATAATTCATTACATTTTTATACAAAAGATAGGATCGGTTCATCTAACGATTTTGTGTTTGTTTATTAACAAAAAAATAAAATGGGCGACTTTTGGTTAACGGCATAACAGTTTCTGCTGTGAATTCGATATTTAATCAAATGAAATTTATTTTGTTAACTTTACCAATTATAAGAAACGAGGACCCAATAGGTACTAACCTTTTCAGAGTGTGTAGAACGCTTGGATTAATACATCGGTACACATTTCTAAAATGATTGTCCTTTCTCTAAGCGCTCTGTGAGAAAAAGATGGTTTTCAATGATGAACACTTTATTAGCTAGTTCACATAAAAATATTACACCAGACCGGTGTTTTAATATTAGGTTATTTGAAAAAATTGAAAGGGGTGCAAATTCAATAGTCGTTCAGGAGAACTAGAATTACAGAAAAACTACTCAACGTATTAACGCAAAATAAACTTATTCAAACCATAAAGTAATAAACTGTCTGTTGCTTAATTATTTTGAAGTTTATAAACTAGTAATGGTATGTATTTGTATAAAAATTGCTGTCAAACAATAGGTTTTTCGATACTTATAATTTATAAACTAATGTTTTTTAATTATGATAATTAACAACAAGCCTAGATTATGTTGAGACAAATTTATCATTAATATTGGCATTACAATAAATATCTAGCCATTTGACGAGAAAATAAAAGGAGTGGCGCACAAAATGAAAGCTTATGACGCAAACTCGATGAAAGCTTATTCGATCGCTTGAGTCTGGGTTGCTCTACCAATGATTCGATTCATCAGGACATTTATGTAATTATGAGTCAAATCGAAAATCCTCTTTTTTAATTGGTTATGCAGTATTTATAATTTCTTAATTAATTTAGTTAACAATGAGATTATAACGGCGAGTATAGATTATGACTATACTCGTCGTTATCGTTTCTATTACTCCGTCCGTTCCGGATATTGCCAGCCTTTTAAGAGAAATATAGACACTTTTCTCGAAGACTCCTAGTGTCGTAATTTTTCGGAAATACCGCTGACGGAAGTTGATTCCACAATTTCACAGTTCGTGGTATATAATGTTTTAGGAAATGTACTGTGGTAGATTGCCAACTATAATGGTGATATGGATGGAATTTTAATTTATGGCGAGTTGTACAATAGATTTATCTTGAAAAGTAATGTTATAAACGAATTAACAATTGAGAAATTAGGTAGCCCGACTTTTGTCCTTTTTTAATGCGATATTAACTGTCGAAAAATGTCAATTTTGTATCCTTAAACTCAATTAAATATAATAATAAAATAAAATTCATTTGATCAGAATATGAAATATATTACATATTATATTGGATATGCTCATAAAAAAAAACAATAAATTGTCGTTAACCAATAATCCTCTAAATTTCATGAATGAACAAAAATGTAAAATCGAGTACGGGGCTGTACTTGATTTTCCGTTTCTGCAGCGTCATCTCTTTTTTTGGAAATTAATGAATCACTTATTTTAATTCTATTACAATAATTTTTGTTCATGAACAACGCGTTTCTAAAGAACCATCCTTTTGTATAATTTGCACAGATGGCCTTTTGCGATAAATTCTAAATAAATGTTTGTTACAAATGGAACCTCATTTATAACGCCAATAAACAACACGTTATTCGCTAGGCAATACAAATAATATTGTTACAAATATAGTGTTAATATGTAGATTGAATGTACGGATATGTACATGTTAGTAAAAAGTTAAACTAAGCCTGATCTCTACTACATATAAAAAAATAATAACAGTATTAAGAATCATTTCAAAGGCAAAGTTTTACAGACTTAAAAATATATTATAAAACATGTATGAGAGTTCAGAATCGAACGCGTGTTACTGCAGTTTCAAACTGCCGAATTATAGAGAAGTGGAAAGGTGCATAATCCTTCTTTTCTTTAGTAATCTTAAGGTAATCTCACTTGTAAGAACACAAGAACCCTCTAGAAAATTGTTATTTGGCTGCTTATTCTGTTAGGTGTATTTCCACAGTCACACTGTTCTTAACTACCCTGCTCTCTACTTTTCCTTGAAGGATTGAGATGAGGTTGGATTGGGATCAAACATGATCACTTACACTTCATTCTTTATTGTTGTACTTACTTTATACAGGAAAGCTTACTGTTTTGTTTTGTGCAGATTTTGTTGAACCTGTCTAGATAATTTTATTGCTTTCGTAAAGTTAAGGTATAAATATAATATTAATATAATAAATGAATTGATTTAGCTAGAAGGTTTGGCGTGTCTAGTGTATCGTGAATGTTAGTAATACACGAATACAATTAAACGTAGTCATAAACCGTAAATTTCTGGGATAATTTAGATTCAAAATAATAGTACGGGGTTTATACGGGAGAGACACTGCCGGAGGCGACTAACGTCAAAAAATACAGGCGTTCTAAAGAATATTCTGTGAAAGATTGGCTCGAAAAGTCACACGATGCTAAAAATTCTCGGCGGAAAAAATCCGCCAATTGACTTTGTTTAAGCATGTCCTAGACTCACCAGGGACATGGTAATTTAGTAATTAATTGGATTATAACATAATAATCCAAATAGTAACCAAAATAGATCTTAGGATGAGCAACCTGGTAGTGGATAGTCCGCATAGCTCATAAAAATGATGATCGATGACGCAAACATTTTTTATAATGGCGACCACGGGCTGGATAGCGCAGCAAAGGACGATCTTCCTACTAGAGAGAAGGATTTCCTACTACAGAAGATTTCCTACTAGTGGATGGATCGACAATGCGGTAAAGATCGCAGCAAGCCGGTGAATGTACACCACACAAAATACTTTTTGTAGAAATCTACGGAGAGTTGGCAGGGATGGGTAGGGTGTGGGGTTTCCTGATATTATGATGATGGCGATGATGAAACTTGCCTTTACGTAACATTAATTTCAGATACTTACTAACTTTCAGTTTTACTTACCATTTTCGTATCAGAAAACTATTTGACTACAAGGTCTTGATGGAAAGCGTATCTATCACGGAAATATTGTTATATACGATAGACAATAGTAGGTCGCAGCTGACTTATTGATTCCCATTTTGATGGAGCGTTAAATCTGTACAGTACACTATGTGACCAGCGGCCGATTTATTACACATTTTTTGCTACATTAAGTTTACTAATTACCGTGAACTTTATATAAGTTCTGAGTGAACTGTGTTGTTGAACCGCAAACTTAAAGGAACTTCAGCTTTAGATAGGATATCTTCATAATGAATATCCTCAAATCAAATCTTGGATATTATGAGTAATTTGTTAATAAATTGTAGCTAGAGATCAGGCTTATGGAAATTCCAAGTAATGCCTCGCTATTTTATATTTCACTGGTACATAATAGACGTTCCTAAATCGCCCTTAATATGTTGAGTGCAAATGATAAAAAGTACGTATCTAAACTAGATATAAAATTATGTAATTTAGGGACAATTAACACATATTGCTCTATTTCACATAAACCCATTCCCTAAAACGAACTAACTGCTGTTTAAAAACGCTTACTTCTTGATTACTTTATTAAATTAAACATTTGTATGATTATAAATTAGTCTATAAAAAGCAAGAAATAAATTATATTCTGTTGAAAATACATAGGTATAATATATATGAAGAAGGGTGCGAAATAAAAACACGATTTTATATGGCTCACAAAAAGTCTTAATACTATGATTTTTTAATGAGATGGTTAGAGTGTAGTTCCATCTCAATATATTAATTAAATCAGTAGAATTATCATAAATAGAACCTACATTTAAAGAAACGCTAGAAAACTTTTTTTATATCGACATAAATTGAATGATAGGTTTTTATTAAGCACTCCTTGTAGGTATATATAGGATAGGTAGATATTCGAAAAATAACAAGACATGTACTTAAACAATTATTTTTAATGTAAGACAATTATTTTCTTTTTGGTGTACGAGTCCAGAACAATGTAAATTGCTGTTGGTTTGTTTTCTTGCTCAATATAATTAGGTGATATTTTAAAATTATATATCGATACGATCTTATTATAATAATTTACAATAAATTTCATGTTTTCATATTATTATTATAGCGATTCTGTCAATTTAATCTAAGTTATAAACATATTTTAAGTATGTTATTGATATAGGCTTACATTCCATTTTAAGGTGTATTTAAATACCTACATATTTTATTTAAAATAAAAAGCTGTTATTCCATGATTATGTAAATAATCATAACACGGTGAAAGTATAATATTTTTGTATAGGTTTCTTATCGAAATGTTTATATGAATTATATAATAAACAGAATATAGGTATTTAAGACGCAATATTCTATAAATATAATAAAAAATATGAAGTATTTATAATAAACTAGAACATGTAGAGATGACTGTTAAACATTAAGTTTGCGTCGAAAGTTAAGAATTTAATCGTAGTTCTGGCGTAGATGCAATTTATTTAATAAATAAATTGCATTTTCTTTACATTACTGTAAAAGTGTGATTACTCGTGTTGAATTTGCAGTGTTTATTAAATAACTATGAATTCATTGCATCAGAATTTCGACTGAATATCAGCAGATTATAAATATAATGGAGTTAAAATATCCACTGAAATATGCCTCTATGTAAATGTGTATTCGCATTATGTACATGGTCATAAATATAATAATGTTACCTGCAAGCAACGGAAAGTCGGCCAGACATTGATATTCAAAATATATTGTCGAGTTGTCTTTTAAATTCTGTGTGTGAAATTGCCCTTGTGCCATCATTAATGTCTTTGACGGCCTCGTGTGAGCCTTAATTGACATATTGTAGAACCGTCTTAAAGATACGTAAAGATTTAAGAGGGTTATATAGTATGTAGTCATTTGCGCGAATATCTTATGAAGTATTGTTATTAATACATAATGTGAATGCACTTTTACCATGACAGTTAGGATAAATAATTAGATCTAGTATTTTTCCCCCATTTATTGTAACACCTTCGCCACATTCGTCACCAATGTACCTACTTATATGCGTCACTTATACTACCCTAATCACACATGTGTCTGCTACAAACGTTTAAAATAAAACAGTAGTTTAGTCTTGTCATTTGTATTGCTCACTTTTAAAATATTTATTCGAAATCTTATATTGTCATCTGTTACACTCACAAGTTGTTATTAAACGCACGTCAACCTTAAACGATAATAGTTTAACAATTAAATTATATATCTAATAAATTACTTACCTACTCGAAAAACGCTCAAACATAGTATTGAGTTTGGAATAAATAATTTATTAAGTAATTTGTGACCACGTACAGAGTTGATACCTCATAAATACCACTAATTTACTCATTTTATAGAATTATTGTAGAAGACATAGAATGATTTACACACACATAGAATGATTAATGGATGATAATGTATAATCGTAGTATAAAATTATACAGGTAGTATAACTACGACATAGTGGCAAGATTAACATCTAAGATTGAAAAATTTTACTACGAACAATTTCAAATACATCTTCGATAGCAAGAAAGGTAAATGTTGAAGTAAGCGCTTATGTAAACATTATAAAGAAGAAACAAGTTTATATTTTCTTTTAATACCTGTTTTACCATAATATTGATAATAATAGTAGCCATCTTGGACATCATTGCACGCATTTGCGTTTAAGGTAACAAAGAACTATATTATATAATTTAATTCCAAATTACTTCATATGCTGATTTCACTTAATATAATTTTAAAACAAACAAATTTCTATATAATTACGTAAAATTATCAAAATATTTCGTGAAGTCAGTTTTATATTATTGTTAGCTACACTATAGTAATTTGTGTACTTATGAATAATTATTAATATGTAAAAATGAAATGAAAAAATAAAATCATTTTTCAAGTATACTATAGTTTGAATTTTATTAATCTATTCCTAAAATTTACCCGTATTACTCCTTTACTTTGATAAAGTATGCTAACAATTACAATCAATTTAAGATATTTTTTTTTGTAATGAATCTATTTATAAAATCTATTAAAGATGTAAATAGTAAAAGGTACAAATATGTATAATTATTTAATTTATATATATACCACAAATGTAAAACTACATGACAAGTTAAAAATGTTATACATATAAAATATGTACTTTTCTTATCTAGTGAATGAATTACGTATTCATTGTGGACAGCTTATGGACGGAGAGCTGTGATTTGATCAAGTTCATTGTTCCTGTAGATGTTGAAATCTGAAAAAAGATATCCCAATATTGCATATCATTTAAAACAATTTAAATATACAAATGAAAAATAGTAAGTAGTAGTTGAAAATATCACTTGGGTAGGCAGTATTATGTAGCTAAGGTTCCTCTTGATTATTATTTTTAATTAGTATTTTTTTATACTACGTCGAGTGGCAGACAAGCATACGGCCCGCCTGAGGTGAAGCGGTTATCGTAGCCATATTAACGCTCGCAACTTATAATTTTGCTCGCGCGCTGCCACCCCAGCTGCTAACGCAGCATCTCCTTCCTTTCTAGTGACCTCACACACTCGCAGTGGATTGAATAAGGTTTGTCGACACATATGGGGATTAAAAGTCTAGAGAGTTTTGGGTAATAAAAATAAGTCAGAAAACCTAAAAAACTTTTCCTTAACTTCCGTTACATTACAGTGAAACTAAACGTTAATAATTATAAAGAATATTCTAAAATGTATATTAAACTAAAAATAATCTAAAAACCTATCTAATTTATCTATAAAACAAAGAAAAAGTTATGGGATAAAAAATAAATATATAAATAAATACAAATTTACTTACAAATAAAAAATTCCCCGTCTCACCTCACGGTAACAGGGTCTAAGGCCGGTGCCGCAGCAGCTTCTGTAGAATGCCTCAAACGCCGCAAATATAGTAATTTAAGCAATAGTTACATATTTGAGCCGTTTGGGGTAGAGACCTTGGGGCCGTGGGGCCCGTCAGCCCACAAACTATTTAGAGATATTTCTCAAAAATTGGTCGACACGTCGTATAACCAGAAGGCTGGCCATTACCTTGCTCAGAGAATAAGTATAGCTATTCAGCGAGGTAATGCTGCCAGTGTTCTGGGGACACTGCCGAAAGACAACGATCTTGGGGATATTTTTTATTTGTAAGTAAATTTGTATTTATTTATATATTTATTATAAAGAATAGGCTATACCACATTTATTTCTTTCGATATGTTATGTAAGGTCGTCACAATAATATAACTATAGGTGAAAGAATTACTTCGATAACATAAAAACTTCTCGAGATATGATAACTTGAAAATCGCAATTTTGGACTTTCCCGAAAACGCTCCATACAAAAGGCTACTGAATTATGACGTCACACTTATGTATTTTGTATACGTTAAAACAGAAATTTGTACGACAGCTATGTGAAAAACTGCGTTTATGTAGCTAGTGCCATAACAAAAATTTATAGTATTTTTGATTATTATTCCAAAGTTAATATATTTTTTTATAATTTCGTACTTTTAAATTGGACTTTCCCACTACACTTTGATCGATCATAGAACAAGTCGGATATAAGTTATTAAAATTTCAATATCGCAGATCGTTCTAGTTTTGTATATTTTATGACACTGATAAGTATTTTTTTTATTTTTTTATCATTGTCGTCTAGCCTGCTAATAGTTGCAAACGCAGCACCCGTACCTATGGCACAAAATACATAGAGTACAGAAGTAAACGCATGTACATTCTTTATACCTAGATTCTAGGGTCGTCAAAAAATTAACAGTTTTTGTATGTTTGTTCTCTATCGAACATAAATTAGAAAATGTAAAGACAATCTTCAAATTCGAGGAACGTCGAAATTGGTTTGGTATTTTTTGAGAAAATTAATACTTATTATTATTTATCTTCTCAAAAAACTAGTTACTAGGGATTCTTATCTTTGTTACTAACCCTTAGTTTGTTTTCTTTTTTAGGATATCGCATAGCAGACAAGCAAACGGCCCGCCTAATGTAAAGCGGTTCCAATGTAAAGTTTCGCTTGTGCGTCGCCACCCTGCTGCCATCGTAACAACTCTTTCCTTCTTTTCGTCTAAGAAACTCATATATATGATAAACAATATTTAAAAACTGATACCTAATATAGCCTTCATCATCATTATTTAGGCACACAACAAATGTCGCGTCGTTTACTATTACATAAACAATGACGTCTGTGCAAAGCGTGAATGAGCATGAGTGCGTTCGGCGCCATACAAACTGTTCCAGATTTGTCTCAGAGGGGAGGTGAGGTCGACTTGAGAGAGCGGCAGGGAGTGGCTATACTTCACGCAGTACTACCTAGTACTATTGCTTATATTGTACTATTACTTATACTGTGATTTAAGCCAAAGGACTTATTTTATTTATACCTCTTATCTTTATTTATACCTCTATCTTTATATATAGAGAAAATGAATCAAACAATTCGTAAACCTATATAGGTTTACTTTCTACAAAGCTTTTTTTTGTGTTCATAGTAACACAAATAAAAGCTTTGTAGAAAGTATGTTTTATGTCAATAAACAGTATTAAATAAAAATAAATGTTTATTTCGGACAATAGGCTATTTGACTAACATTTTTTTCGGTTTGATATTTAGGGACGTCTCCATAATATAACCATAGGTGAAAGAATTACTTCGATAGCACAAAAATCTCTCGAGATATGATAATTTGAAAATCACAACTTTTAAACTGTTTCGAAAACGCTCCATACAATTATGACGTCACAGGTTTGTATTTTCTATGCATCAAATCAGAAAATGGTACGATAGCTATGTTAAATATTACGTTTATGTGATTAGTATCATAATAAAAGTTATAGCATTTTTTATAGCTTCTCCAATGGGAATATTATTTTTTTATAATTTCATACTTTTAAAATGGACTTTCCCGCCAAACTTTGATCGACGCTAAAAAAAAGTCTGATTGAAGATATTAGAATGAAAGTTTGCAGATCTTTATAGTTTTGTGTATTTTACGATATTGTTAAATAATTTATACAATTTTTAAAGATTGGAAAATAGCCTATTGTACAATCCATAGTTGTGCGTGCATGCTTAACCTATGTTAGTAGTACTGGTAGTACACTGGATCGAAGTTCACGCATTTCTCACGTGAATTCCGATCCAATGTCTCACCATTGGACAGTCTACCCTGTCCACAAGCACATTTAGAAAGTCGTTGGTGCTGGTTCGGACTCGTTGCAGCAGTGAAGCGACCCTTTTTAGGGTTCCGTACCCGAAGGGTAAAAAGGAACTCTACCTATTACTAAGGATCCGCTGTCCGTCCGTCCGTCTGTCACCTGGCTGTATCTCATGAACCGTGATAGTTAGACAGTTTCACAGATGATGTATTTCTATTGCCGCTATAACAACAAATACTAAAAAACAGAATAAAATAAATATTTAAGCGGGCTCCCGTACAACAAACGTGATTTTTTGCTCGTGTTTGCTTGCAATTGATAACGGTAATAGGTAGACGCTTGAAATACTCACATAATATTTAGTTATATATTCACTTTAAAAATAAATAATTAAATTAAAATAAAACAAATATTTAAGGGGGGCTCCCATACAACAAACGTGATTTTTTTGTCGGTTTTATAGATAATGGTACGGAACCCTACGTGCGCGAGTCCGACTCGCACTTGCCCGGTTTTTATTCTTATGATGGCGTGAAAGCCATCGGTGCCCACTGCTGCAAACATGCCCGAGGCACTATAGTAATTCGGCAGCCCCAACAGCATTCTAAAATTCTCAGCGTTATATTATGAAAGCTTTCCAGCTTCAGCTATGCAAATAATGCTTTAGCACAAATTAATATTTTTTGTTTACCTTTCTAAGATAAAAAATAAAGGTAGCTTAAAAAATGTGTATTCACTGTTCAAAATTGAATTTAACCCACTGACTGAGCAGTTATAACTTTTCTTCTTTCTTTAAATTTTCACGTTATTCATGTAAGTCACGTAGTGATTAAATCATGTTCGTCGTGAGCGTGCATAGGGTAACATTCGCGCGCCTACTGTCCGGCAGGGCCCGAAATAATGTGTTCGTGTGCCTTATCTATGTGTGCGTTTTTGGGAGCGTTTTGTATGTACCTTTACTTCTGTACTCTCTGTATTTTGTGTTTATAGTGATCTCACTTACAAATACAAATTGGATGCGATCTTCGGTGAGACGGAGGTATTTCCTCAATCGGGCTCATCATGCCTAAACTCTTCTTCGCCAGAGATAATAAGTTTGAATTGAAGTTGACTTTAGGCCAAGTGACCAATGCTATTAGAACGCTATTAGAAAGCTATTAGAACCAAGTGACCAAGTCTATAAAGCTTGCTTATTATGCTTGACATGCCCGAATCAATCATGTGATTGTGCATAGTGGATCACATCTACAACGTGTAACTACACGTACGCAAAACCTCAAACACCCCAACTGAGTTTTATTGTTATAAATTGATATATCTAAGTAACAATTTCAAAAAAAAAACGGAGATATTAACACTTTTTTGTTTTCCTAATAATTCTAATAGTTTCTGAGCTCTGTGGCGCTTAAGACTTTTTGGACGCGGCGGTATTACGTTTGTTTACCTACTTCACATTTTCTCGCTTGATTGTCGAGCGCAATTTAATAATAGACACAGCAATTAAAAAATTAAAAATAATAATAATTATTTTTCAAAACCAGTTACTTTAAATGGATGATAATTATGGAATTGATTCTACTCATGATTCTGAACAAACTATTTTTAGGTTTTGCGTATTTGTACGTTGTAGTTGCACTGAAGTAAAAATCAAAAAAATATTTTTGAAACTTATGCTTGCAAGTCAAAGGTAAAAAAAAAAAAATATGATAATTCTAACGCATAACTGTATTTTATGTTTGAGTCAGAAAAGGGAAACTAACTCATTACTGCTCCCCCGTCACATAAACTGGTGAATTATTAATACACTACGAGAAAAGTATTCACGTTAACAAGCGCCCTCTATAGTTCGTTTCATAATACCCAAAGGACGGTGGTACCTAATGGATATATAGATGGCGTAAGTATCGTCCTTCAAATACATTCAAATATTTACCAAATACTTATTCAGATTGGATGTCCCAAGTCGCTAAAAGCTTTTATATGATCCGGCTTCTCTCCAGCGTCGTACTTCGTCCACATTTTCTTGTAAAGAGATTCCAACGCTCGAGCGTAGTGTGCACAGTCAAATAACGTACTATTTAATCGTGCCTGCGAAATCTTTGCTCTGATGTATCTGCGGCTGTAAAATAAAAAAGAAAAGTTCTAAGCGTACAGTGCAATGAGAACTATCAACATCAACAGTTTTATTATAAAAAATTCGCTAAGAACTTTTATAACATCGATTCTTGAAGATAAAATAAATTTTCGATAATATATGTAGCATTTTATCTTCTTGTCTTCTTCTTAATTATATAAAATTCTCGTATCACAATGTTAGTTATCATACTCCCCAGAAACAACTTGACCGATTTTTATGAAATTTTATATACATATTTAGTAGGTATGAGAATCGGCTACTATCTATTTTTCATACCCCTAAGTGATAAGGGTTTTCCGTCCACCCCTAACATTTTTTTAACTCTTTGGACATTTTTTTTTATAATGTAGCATTAAAAAATACATACAACCCAAAATTTTCACCCTTCTACCATCAACCCCTAAATTTATATGGCAAAACAACGCTTGCTGGGTCATATCGTTTGCATATCGGGTAGGTCTGAGAATCGGCCAACTTCTATTTTTCATACCCCTAAGTGATAAGGGTGGTCCACCCCAATTTTTTTTTTTTTATCCTAGGAATAATGTATATATAGCTGACCCGGCAAACGTTGTTTTGCTGTTTCAGCTAGTTTTAATATAAATATTCAGTTACGTACACGCAAAATTAGGATTCTTTGACAATTTACTAACAAGGTGTAAATAAAAAAAATTAAAACCCGGATCAAGAAATCCGGATTTGTTACCGAGATTCGAAAGACAATATCTTTAGAGCCAAAGCTAACCTCACCTGCACATGGTGCATCCTGCCGACTAGCGAAAGAGGCTCTGGCGAAAGAGAGGTAGGATACAGCATATTTGTAAGGTACCCGACTAACGAAGTAACCTCTACGTCACAGAAAACCACAGCCAAATAACAATTCCCTTGAGGGTGGGTGTGTCCCTGCGAGTGAGCGAGGTCACCAGAAAGGAAGGAATTGCTGTGTTTGTAGCGAGGGTGGTGGAGGTGGTACGTGCCATATTTCATGTTGCGAGCATTAATATGGCTACGGTAACCGCTTCACATCAGACGAGAGATATGCTTGTCTGTCACCCGACGTAGCATAAATAAGAACAAAAAACTTAATTGCAGAACGCAATATAGAATGAACTTCTCCACGGCAATTTCAATATCGACCTCAATCTCTTTTATTTGCTTTATTTATTAATTCTATCACTGAAAATCTTTGCTCCTCCTACCATCTGTATGCAGACGATTTACAAATCTACACGCATGGTTCTTTTTCGCAAATTACGGACGCTATATCTATTATTAATGCTGACCTTACTCGTATATCACAGTGGAGTGAGTCTCACGGCCTGATAGTAAACCCATCTAAGACGCAGGCGATCATAATAGGTAGCTCTTACTTTATTTCTAAAATCGATTGGCAAAAGTTACAACCAGTTATATTTAATGGTATTAATATTCCGTACTCCGACACCGTGAAAAATCTTGGAGTGCTCTTTGATAAAACGTTATCTTGGGCATCTCAAATTGGAACAATCAGTAGGAAACTTTTTGCTTCCGTTGCCTGCCTTAGAAGACTGCAAAATTTTCTACTAATCGATACCAAAATTGCGCTTGCACAATCGTTGCTCCTCCCTAGCCTTGATTACGCTGATTCATGTTTTATTAATCTCACTGAGGAGCAATTAAATAAACTTGAGCGCCTTCAAAACCTTTGTATTCGGTTCATATTCGGTTGGCGTAAATATGACCATGTCTCTGAATTTCGTTCTCGGCTCAAGTGGCTTCCTATTCGACTTCGCCGTAATCAACATACCCTTTCTCTTCTATACTCTACTCTTTTCAATCCTGCCACTCCTGGTTATTTAAAATGAGCGATGCTCCTTTCACAGCGATGTCCAGGATCGTACTATGCGCAGCACCTTGTCCCTTCGCCTTGTAACACCATCTCACTCTTCTCAATAATAAACAAAATCCTTCATTGTGCAATCTACAAGGCTTTGGAATGCTCAGCCGTTAACTATCCGCAACGAGAAAACTATTACCAATTGTAAAAATCTAGTTAAAGATCACTATATTTCACTTACTTCTACTTAACTTATTTATTTATGTAATTTTATCTGTCGCTGACGGCTTTTCCATAATAAGTACATTTACGGAGTTTATGTATGTATTTATTTATATTCATGCATATAATTATGTATGTTTAAGTATAGTTATATATAAGTATATTTATAATATACCTATATAGTATATGCTGCGCCTATCTACCTTTATTTCATGTCTCCTCTACCCAAAGGTTGCCTGGAAGAGATCGCTAAGCGATAAGGCCGCCTTTTGTACTTGATAAGTCATTATTGTCATTATTTTTACTGTTTTGGTGCAATAAAGAGTATTGTATCGTATTGTGTATCGAATAAATATCTACGCAAATCGTTGCAATGCTAATATTTGCTTGTATCACACCCCGGCTACTCCATACAAATATCGCGTCGGTATCTACTACGATGAGCGCGCGGCGCCATCCAAACTGTTCTAGATCCGTCTCATAGAGGAGGTGAGATCGACACTAGAGTACGGCAGGGAGTGGCCATACTGTACATAGTATTATTATTTATACTGTACTAGTACGTAAGCTAGACTAGCATCTATTAATTTTGCAACTATTCGCTTATTTTTTCGAAACTCGTTTTCTCTTACGCCAGACCTTGAATCTATGCCATATTTAATGAGACCATTCCACTATTAAGTCACAATGCGATACTTCTATTCTTCTATGATATGGTATTGATTGTGTAAGCCTATACCTAGTTGTTTATATTTATGAATAAGATTAACTGCTTCGAATATGATTACTAAGTCGAATAGGATTTTACAACTTCAGTATTTAATATGATTGCGTTGATGATATCATTTGTATAAAGTCCAGTCTACCAGAGATCTTTGGGTCACCGACGATTCGAACTGCTCTTCGTTAAGTACACCGTCCCAGAGATGCAGAACAGTATTCCATGTGAAGTCAAACTTGGGCAATAAATAATTGAGGGCGATGTGGGGGTGTAAAATACCAACTGGCATTATTGATGACACCGTTCTTCCTAGAAGCCTGTTTGACCTTGCATTTCAAGTGACCGCTATAATCAACATCACTGGATATGTCAACACCCAAGATGCCAATGCAATTCCAATTTAAAAAATATAGAAGTAATCGCAATGGGCTTCTAGGTGGACTATAATCTTAGCAAGTATCTTTTTTTAGAGATTGAGTGGACCTAAGCCACCTTCCATGAGTTGGTGACCACGAGAAGTGAACAAGAGTACCGAAATATCCGTATTAAAATCGGGGCCAACTCTAGAGCACATATTTTAAAAAAAAACCTGCCTTGCTTGCAACGCGACTTTGCAAGACCTATCGAACTATGGTGGATATATGCCATCAATGGTCACCGCATAATTAAGAATAAAAAGTTCCATGCCCTGCAGACCAGCGTCAGCATTTGCACAGGTGCTGCGATCGTCCAGCTAAACATCACCCGCCCCCAAGAGTAGGAAGCCAGAAAGTTACGCAGCCCGTCCCAATCTGCTGACCTAAAATGCCACACACGACGTGTGCCGGCTGTGGTTACTTGCCCTGTGGTTTACTTAAAAACTTAAGTAAGTGCCTACTACTTACGTAAAAGAAAGAATGAGGTGTGCTTGGAACGAATAATAACTATTTTATCTAATGTTATAAACCTCCTTATCAGCCAGGTACGTAAACTGAAAACCTTTCCATCCGTTTAACCACGCGCCTCTGTTCTTAGGTACCTATTATAAAAATCTGAATGCCCAGTTTAGAATTCCGAATAAAAATGGCAAAAAGTGGTGAGATATTTATATGGATGTAGGTTATATTTAAAGCTCATTTTAAATAAAGATGGAATATAAAAAATTGAAATTAGACTATCTTATCGTTTGCTTATAAACTTACAAACATTACATCCTTTTACGTGTCTGGATTGTATTCATTTTTTGACGTACTCGTATTTAAATAGAAAAACAAATATAATTCTATTACTTATAGTTTGCATACCCTGTTCATGGCTATCTGTAGGTAACATATGACATATCCAAAACGCTGAGAGCTTTCAGCTCAAACTCCAGAATCGCTTCGAAGATACTTAGAAAATACCAAGACAAACAGGTCTGTTCATGCACACAAATATTTGTCTTATGAGGGGATCGAACTCACGACCTCGGATTTAAAGTGGCTATTGGTAGTCATGACCAACCGGTTCGTGTAGGCTCGGTAGGTAGGTAGGTAGTAGTAATAGTACTTAAATTTAATACTACTGTAATACCAACCCGCAGTTCATCATCAGTATGGTGGTTCATCAGTATGGTGGAATATGCTCTATACCCATGCGATTGAGGGGAGCTGAATGATCGATGAATAAGAGTTGACGACTACTGTATAATATTCTATCGCTAGCCTTTCTTTCATAATGTAATGCATATACTATTGAAATGAAGGCTATTATCGGTTATAGACAAGTGAGATGGAGGTATTCCCCAGTCTGGCAGCTTACAAATCCGCTGTATCCTACCTCGCTTATGCCAGAGCCTCTTTCGCTATTCGGTTATTATTTTAATAAAACTATTTTTATCTGTGGGAATAATGTGTGCAGTGCAGTGGGCAGATTATTATTCCACTATTAATAGCTATTAAAGAACTTCTGAACTATCCAATGGCAAGACTAATGTTAATAGTCATCGGCATCGTCGTTAACCCATATTCATCCCACTGTTGGGATACGAGCCTCCCCTTAACCGAAGGGGTGTAGAGCATACTCCACCACGCTGCTTAACTGCGGGTTAATAGAGGCCAGTGTTTTCGAGCCGCCTAAAGGCCACTGACTTGGTTTAACGACTTGATCTAACTGGCTTGGTCTAATGACAAAGCCGGGACCGACAGCTTAAAGTGCCCTTCGAAGCACGGAGGAACTCGAGATAAATAAACCCATTCATGGACAGGCTATGGTAGACTTACAGGGTATGATAGACGTTACTTAACTTGCATATTCGATTAGACTAACACGTGAAACCACGCCTCTATTTGTGTATGTTAGTAGTAGGTACAGTGTATAATTTACTTCTGAATACAATATCAACATCAAATCGCATAATTACTGAAAATTAAATATCATTACAATTTGATTGATATAATTGCTGTATTTTATTATTATTTATTTTTATTGAAATCGGGAAACGTTTCGCAAACACAACATTTTCCGACTTGTGTGGCTACTCGCCAATGCAAATACTCGCCCATCGGCGAGTTTACAACTTAAAATTTCTTTGATGATTATCTCGCCATAAGTTTTCAAGAATTTCTGGCGAGATAACCATGCCTGGAATTGACAATAGTAATTTCGACCGACATAGGATAAGAGCTTATTTATAGATAAATATAGAATAAATTGGATTAATTTTTAATCGTTAAGATACTGTTTATCAACTATCAAAACAATAAACAAAATCATTGGGGGAATCAATTAAACACAGTATATGATCGAAATTAGAAATAATAATCAAAAGTCCAAAATAAAAATAAAAAAACAATGTTCATGATCAACAAGAATAAAAAACCAAAAGTCCATTTAACAAATTAATAAAAAAACAGAAAATCTAATATTCCTACTCTTGATCGAAACAATTTAAAAAGTAAATAAAAATTAACAAATAATTTTGCCAAGAAAAATCAAATACAACAAATAACTCATTATTATTGTGAATTATAGATCGTGTATTTAAATCTGCGCTAGCTTCTCAATGCAATGACCCAGTGAGATTTCTTGGTCGGCTAATTCGCGTAAAAATTTTTCACTCATTATTTGTCTCAATTTAGCTTCTTCGGTTCTTTTTGTGATGTAATTATTTTTTTTCCACAAGGTAAAATAATAATCAGCGTCTTTTTGTAGTGCATTTAAAAGCACTGCTATATTTGGCTTTGCTTTAACTCTTTTATTTAATCTCGAATTCCATGATTCCGTGACATTATTGGTTTTGTACTTGGAATCGTAAAATCACCATTTATCAGACAGAGAGGATGTCTTCAACCAAGTGTTTTCAAAATAATTGTTGAAATTTAAGACTTTAGAGTCTTTTTTAACCATTTCACCGAGTATATATAGCCAGCCATCAGAAACAAATTCAGTGGGTAAGTAAGAAAGCGCTACACATTTACTGACATGAGACTTCCATAATTTGGATTTACATATGTCAAATTTCTTAGCTTTCCTCCACACAGCTTGTTTAAAATGAAACAGGCACCCTTGGGATTTTACATGAGGAAAAACACTCTTGACTGCATTCATTGCACTAATTTCAAAGTCAGTTGTTACTTTTTCAGGTTCAAATTCCGGTACTTGACTTTTACAAAGTCTAAATAACATTTCATAAGTACCTTGTTTCTTATCCGGTAGAAGGGCGTAAACTATAGGTACGAGTATGATATTCATATTACTATCATCAGTACTTCCCAAGTCTGCGTGTATGGAATAAATTTGGTAGAAAGGAGGAACAGCACACTTAAAGGTTCCATCACAATATATTGTTTTGGCATGTCGCAATACCTCTCTGCCCTCTTCGCTACAAAACACTAATATTCTAGAATTTTTTTCTGCATAGTCTGCAAACAACAAGTGCTTGAATTTTCCGGGGACACACATGTCTTTCAATTTCAAAAAACTTACTTTCTTTGTTTGTAATGATTTATTCCGGTGTTTATAAAGAGTCTTTTTTATATTATTAAAATGCGGCATTTTCTTTAATGATTCGAGATCAGTACATTTCATTTGCTCAATAATATCAGAATATATTGTTGGCATTGGTGTAAGTTCATTACATGCTCTCTGTAAACAAATATTCATTTTTTCTTTTACCGCATTACTGGCTTTATCAGGGATACAAGTATGCGAGTGTTCTTTTATTATAATAGAATTATCACTCACTACTAACTTTGCCGAGCAATTTTTCCTCGACGTGCAACGCCAGGTTGTATGCCCGTTGTAAGTTCCCCTTATATTGTATTTGTAACCATTGCATAAAAGTATCTGTCCTCCTCTTTGCGAGGGAATTATATTTAATGTATGACCCCTGCTAGTTGAAGGTTCACAATTCATGGCTAAAAACAAAATTAATCAGTATATTATATAAGAGCCCACAAAAAAATGAGGCTAAAATTGTTTCGATATGTGCTGTTTTATAATAATGTAGATAAAATAAGTATCGCCCTTTTGAGTAAGAGTTATTTAAATATAGCGTAAAAGTAAGTTTTTTGAAATTGAAAAAAAGTAAGTTTTTTGAAATTGAAAGACATGCGTGTCCCCGGAAAATTCAAGCACTTGTTGTTTGCAGACTATGCAGAAAAAAATACTAGAATATTAGTGTTTGTAGCGAAGAGGGCAGAGAGGTATTGCGACATGCCAAAACAATACATTGTGATGGAACCTTTAAGTGTGCTGTTCCTCCGTTTAACCAAATTTATTCCATACACGCGGACGTGGGAAGTACTGATGATAATAATATGACTATCATACAGGAAAGCTAAGAAATTTGACATATGTAAATCCAAATTATGGAAGTCTCATGTCAGTAAATGTGTAGCGCTTTCTTACTTACCCACTGAATTTGTTTCTGATGGCTGGCTATATATACTCGGTGAAATGGTTAAAAAAGACTCTAAAGTCTTAAATTTCAACAATTATTTTGAAAACACTTGGTTGAAGACATCCTCTCTGTCTGATAAATGGTGTTTTTACGATTCCAAGTACAAAACCAATAATGTCACGGAATCATGGAATTCGAGATTAAATAAAAGAGTTAAAGCAAAGCCAAATATAGCAGTGCTTTTAAATGCACTACAAAAAGACGCTGATTATTATTTTACCTTGTGGAAAAAAAATAATTACATCACAAAAAGAACCGAAGAAGCTAAATTGAGACAAATAATGAGTGAAAAATTTTTACGCGAATTAGCCGACCAAGAAATCTCACTGGGTCATTGCATTGAGAAGCTAGCGCAGATTTAAATACACGATCTATAATTCACAATAATAATGAGTTATTTGTTGTATTTGATTTTTCTTGGCAAAATTATTTGTTAATTTTTATTTACTTTTTAAATTGTTTCGATCAAGAGTAGGAATATTAGATTTTCTATGTTTTTTTATTAATTTGTTAAATGGACTTTTGGTTTTTTATTCTTGTTGATCATGAACATTGTTTTTTTATTTTTATTTTGGACGTTTGATTATTATTTCTAATTTCGATCATATACTGTGTTTAATTGATTCCCCCAATGATTTTGTTTATTGTTTTGATAATTGATAAACAGTATCTTAACGATTAAAAATTAATCCATTTTATTCTATATTTATCTATAAATAAGCTCTTATCCTATGTCGGTCGAAATTACTATTGTCAATTCCAGGCATGGTTATCTCGCCAGAAATTCTTGAAAACTTATGGCGAGATAATCATCAAAGAAATTTTAAGTTGTCAACAACAACTCTACTGTTAACGCTATCGGCTCTAACAAGTTCTACAAAATTTACATTAATGTGGATTAAGAAGGCGATAAACGACATCAACCCACAGTTACTCCCACTGTTGGAATACGGGTCTCCCTTCAATCGAAGGGGTTTAGAGCGTACTCCACCACGCTGCTCAGTTGCGATTTGGCGGAGGCCAGTGTTTTCAAGGCACCCAAAGGCTTGCACTGACTTGGCTTAACTAACGACTTTGACCTAATGGCAACAATTGGGACTGACGGCTTAACGTATTTTCTGAAGCACGAAGGAATTCACGATAAATAGACCCATCCAGAGATAGGCTACGGTCGGCATTGCTTAACATGCGTGATCTATTAAACTGACATGCGCAACGACGCCATCGAGCTCCGTCAGATGGCATCGTTGCGATATAGCTAGGTTTTAGATTCTAAAATAGATTAGTTTTTTCTAAAATTTACTGATTTTTTTTTATACCACTAAGGTGGCAAACAAGCATACGGTCTGCCTGATGGAAAGCAGTTACCGCAGCTTATGGACGCCTGTAACACCGGAGGCATCACATGCGCGTTGCCGACCCTGTAAAAACCTCTTCACGCCCTTTTTGAAGAACCCCATGCTGTAGTCTCCTGGGAAAACCTCAACAAGCAATTCATTCCACAGCTTGATAGTTCGTGGAAGAAAACTTCTCTGGAACCGCCCAGTACGTGACCATTTCGGTTCTAAAGTGTGAGGATGAATTCCCTGTCGATGGCGAGCGGTGCGACTGTAGAAGGGGGCCGTGGGCATCATGTCAAACAACTCCTCTGAACACACCCCATTGTACAAACGGTAGAACACACAAAAGGACGCAAAATCTCTTCTCAGACTTTAAGGTTCTAAACCGTCTGTCAGTTTGGGATCGTCAACAATCCTCACAGCACGCCTTTGAATCGAGTCACAAGGTGCAAGCTGGTATCTAGGCGCTCCCGCCCATAGATGGCAACAGTACTCCTTATGCGGCCGAACTTGAGCTTTGTAAAGCATAAGTCTTTGCCGCGGGTTTAAGTAATGTTTCGCCCTGTTGAGCACACCCAGTTTCTTCGAGGCCAGCTTGACCTTCCCCTCCAGGTGACATCGAAACTGGACGTCGCTGGAGATGTCAACTCCTAGAATACCAATACTATTGGCGATGGTGAGGGGTGTGTTTTCGAAGTGTGGAGCCACAGCAAATGGGGTTTTCTTAGCGGTGAACGCGCAGACTTGTGTCTTAGAGGGGTTAAATCGCACTAAGTTCTGTCGCCCCCAGTCGGACACTCTACTTACTGTGCTCTCAATTTATTTTCATTCTGGTACTTTTACATAAATGCAACAAACAACAAAAAGTAAGTAACAGTTTAAAGCCCTGAAATAACACCCATATTTTAGGTGCCGCTTGTGTAGTGACGGCCACTATTTTAATGAAGAAAAAAAAACAAGAATTTTAGACATCAAAAACTCTGGCTTTTTTTCATAATTATACCAAAATTTGTTGGTATACTTATGTTACTATAAATTGAATAATTACACTAATTAACACAGACACAGAGGCATAAATTATACTTATACAGAATAAAGGAATCATGTTCTATAAATAGGAAATGTTATTGGGACACGTCCGATGCGTACATGGACGCCTCTGCTGAATTCCCATAATTAAATCAAACTGGCGTATTTATTGCCTAAATGGCAACACGTTCTTTATTCACATCTCTCATAAAAGTCAAACCATAGTGGACGACCTCGGTGACCGAATGGCTAGCAATGGCCCCTTTGACTCCGAGGTCGCGGGTTCGACTCCCGCACCAGACAAACATTTCTGTGCATGAACATATCTGTTTTGTTTTAGTCTGGGTATTTTCTATGTATTATAATGTATGTATTTACAAAAAAGTATATAGTATATAAAATAGTTATAGTACAAGCTTTGCTTATGTTGAGACTAGATGGTACTGTGTAATTTGTCCAGGGACATTTATTTATTTTCGTCCAACTATGCTTTAATTTCATCACAATCACACTAAAAACTCAGTACAAAACGAGTCTTTAATGCTCTAGAGCAATAAAAATGTATGAAATTTCATTATTCCACAGTTTTTTTTAATCGCACCAAAAGGTGCCAATCTCAATGGATTAGCTCTATTCAGCCAGCCGATATCAATACTTTTTTTTTCGTACGTATTATTCGTTGCTATCCTACTTGTTCCAAATTTAAAAAATGATTGCTGCTAACTCTGAGTTAAAAATGAAAGAAATTTAAAAAAGTGATTTGGCGGGAACTTTGTTAATTTTGCTTGACAATATTTTTGAAAACGATAAAAGTGTGATACTATCTGATTTTGAGTGCTTCGGCTTCGAATTAAAATGGAATCATCTAGCGACACATTAACTCCGGAAAACATTCAAAATGAAGCCGACAGTGTTATAGAAAATCTTTTACCCTTAAAATCTCGAGTACAATACGTAAAATCTTATGAGAAATTTATTGATTGGAAAGATAGAAATGGAGCAAAGTCGTTCTCAGAGAGTGTATTTTTGGCTTATTTTAGAGAAGTATCGAAAAAAATGAAGCCATCTTCGTTGTGGTCCATATACTCACTCAATGCTAAAATCCACTGTTAGTACAAGACACAATGTGCATATCAAAGAATATTTAAAACTCACAGCGTTTTTGAAACGATCATCGGATGGGTTCAAAAGCAAAAAATCTAAAGTTTTTACAGCTCAAAACGTAGAGATGTTTTTAAATAAATCCCCTGGTGACATATATTTGGCTACAAAGGTATGTTTATCGAAAAAAACATTTATTTTTATTTTACTATATTATTTTTTATTTGAATGTACGAATATACAAACAAACAAATATAAATTTGCCCAACAAAACTCTTAACCTTACGTTTAATAATTGCTCAAACATAACTTTTAATTTCAATAATTAAACTTCTATTTTAACTGTTTGATATGAGTTTCTTTTATCTACTATTCCTATAGGTATTAGTTGAAAGAAAAGCAGATTATGCACCTCGCCTTAAGTAATTTATGTTGCCCTCGTGCCTGTTAGATTAGAGCCCTCGCTAACGCTCCGGCTCTAAATCAGGCACTCGGTGCAATAATAAATTACTTTGTGCTCGATGCAATAATCTACTATTATTATTTATAGTATTCACCCTATAAAATTCAATCAATATTCGGACAGGCTACAAAAAATTAATTCACATTATGCAATATTTATTTTAAAATTTTGCCTATTTCTGCCTAAATTCACCTATTTGCTCCGTTCTTGTCCCCTGTGGAAGTTTAATAATATAATGAATTCTGTAGACGTATTACTTAAGAACCAGGTGGAAGTTATTTTAAATGTAAATCTTGGGGATGATTCTTGGACTCAAGCATCACTGCCAATTAGATTTGGTGGTTTGGGTATCCGCAAAATTTCGGATGTGTCTTTGCCTGCCTTTCTATCCTCTATTTATAGCACAGCTAAGCTCACACAGGAAATGCTGACTCCGTCTCTTAGCAATTATTGTATCACTGGGCTTGAAGAGGCCAGAAATGCTTGGCTGGAGGCATTTCCAAACGCGGTTTTCCCTACCGATTTATCTATTCAAAGGAGCTGGGATAATATAAATTGTGAACATATTTATAAGAAACTCCTGAATAACGGTGGTTCACAAGACCGTGCGAGGTTGCAGGCGGTCGCGAGAAAAGAATCTGGGTTTTGGCTTCATGCATACCCATCAGTAAATACGGGTACTTTTCTGGAACCAGATACTCTACGCATATCAATTTCGTTGCGTTTGGGACTCGATGTCTATTCCACCCACAGTTGTCCTTGCGGTGCTATTGTCGACCGCCTGGGCCACCACGGCCTTTCCTGTCAAAGGAGCGCCGGACGTTTCTCCCGCCACGCCGCTCTGAATGACATTTTGCGCCGTTCTCTTGCCAGCGTCAACGTACCGGCTATTTTAGAGCCGAATGGTATCGTGCGTGACGATTGCAAGAGGCCGGACGGAATGTCTCTCATGCCGTGGAAGACTGGAAGGTGCCTGGTTTGGGACGCCACTTGCGTGGACACCCTTGCCCCGTCACATCTTCAGGTTTCCACGGTGAGAGCTGGAGCGGCGGCTGAGCTGGCGGAGAAGAACAAAATCTTAAAATACCGAGGTATCGGCTCCCAATACCTATTCAGCCCTTTCGGAGTCGAAACCCTCGGTCCTTGGGGCCCCTGTGCCTTGAGTCTTTTTGAAGACATTTCAAAGAGACTTTTTCAAGCCACCGGGGACCCAAGAGCCGGCGCTTACTTGGGTCAGAGGCTAAGCATCGCCATCCAAAGGGGTAACGCTGCTAGCGTTTTAGGCACGCTGCCTCACGGACCTACTTTAGATAGTTTTTGTTAAGATAGGTTTACACAGTTTAGTTTAGTTTTTATTGTCTGCATTATATTATTTATGAATTGATAATAAATTATACGTAAGAAAAAAAAAAAAATAAACTATGTAACTCTTTATGTAATATTGTTATCAATACTTTTTTACATATATTATTTTTAGATATCTTTCTTCGTATATGTATTACATAACTAAAGACTGCAAAGCTGAATGTCACGGTGAGGATAACAGGGCTGATTGAACATTGTATCTTTCGGAATTCATGTGTGACGATGACTTGAAGTTTTTCTCACTTCAGCCTTTTCACCTTAGAACATCACGGCCCAATTTCGTAGTTTTCTGCAATGTTTTCCTCATCGTAAATATCGTAAAGGTCATAAATTGATGTATAATCAGTCTATAACCAGTATTGAGCCATTAAATCTGAGGAGAGACTTTGCTTCTCTTTGCGTATTGTACCGACTGTACAACGCAATGTGTGCAAAGTTGTTTAATGATGCCCACGGCAATTATAATTATAGTCTCACTACTTGCCATACATTAGAACCAAAATAGGTACCGTGATGTTCACAACGACCTTAACAAAAGGTGGATTCTGGCCGTCAGGACTTGTTTTCCGAAAATTTTGGGTTCGGTTACACGCGCGCAACACGCTGCTGACCATGCACATTTAATTATAGATGTCTATCTAGTTATATAAATATTATTAGTTATAAATTCAGATTTATTATAGTTTATTTATTCGAACTTATTGTTTTGTTTCCATTGCAATTGTCTGAAATAAATATTATTAACTCTCTTTTATTCACGAGCCAAGTCTGGTCATGATGAAGGATATGGTTCCAACGCGTAGAGGCCTTTTTGAGAAATTTGATGTAATGTTATCCATACTTCCATATCCATATTTCCATACTAATATTATAAATGTGAAAGTGTGTTTGTTTGTTTGTCCTTCTTTCACGTCGAAAGTAACGAACGGATTGACATGATTGACATAGGCTACTTTTTATCCCGGAAAAACATCTTATTCCCGCAGGAAAAAATAAAGTTTATAATCATTTGTCCTTCTTTTACGTCGAAACGAATCTACATACGGACATGATTTTTTTAACGGGGATATCTTACGGTCTGGACTGTGACATAAGCTACTTTTTATCCCGGAAAAACATCTTATTTCCATGGGATAAAAAATAAA
This sequence comes from Hypsopygia costalis, assembly GCA_937001555.2. Lineage (NCBI taxonomy): Eukaryota > Metazoa > Arthropoda > Insecta > Lepidoptera > Pyralidae > Hypsopygia > Hypsopygia costalis. Next base: position 21,428,429 of record OW443326.2, read on the forward strand.
CTTTGTAATCATTTGTCCTTCTATCACGTCGAAAGGAACCTAAGTACCGACATGATTTTTTTTAACGGGGATAGTTTACGGTTTGGACAGTGACATAAGCTACTTTTTATTCGGTAAAAACATCTTATTTCCATGTCTTATTTCCATGGGATAAAAAATAAAGTTGTAATCATTTGTCCTTCTATCACGTCGAAAGGAACCTAAGTACCGACATGTTTTTTTTTAACGGGGATAGTTTACGGTCTGGAGAGTGACATAAGCTACTTTTTATCCCGGAAAAACATCTTATTTCCATGGGATAAAAAATAAACTTTGTAATCATTTGTCCTTCTATCACGTCGAAAGGAATCTAAGTACCGTTATGATTTTTTTAACGGGGATAGTTTACGGTCTGGACAGTGACATAAGCTACTTTTTATCCCGGAAAAACATCTTATTTCCATGGGATAAAAATTTAACTTTGTAATCATTTGTCTTTCTATCACGTCGAAAGGAACCTAAGTACCGACATGATTTTTTAACGGGGATAGTTTACGGTCTGGACAGTGACACAAGCTACTTTTTGTCCCGGAAAAACATCTTATTTCCATGGGATATAAAATAAACTTTGTAATCATTTGTCCTTCTATCACGTCGAAAGGACTATATATTCATCCGCAGACGATGATGATTAAAATTTGTAAACATATTGGTACTACGTTTTATCCCACAAAGTAATAAAATTGCAACAAGAAAAAAATATACACAAATGAATGGCAGCGCCCCTGGACCGCGCGGGCGAAGCCGCGGGTAACATCTAGTATACAATAATTTTGAATTTCGCGAGTCGTATACAAACTCGCTTTCTTTTACGATTTGTACAAGGAATTAATAAAAAATGTATACCGTCGGCCCAGTTATTGCCGGCTTCAATTTTCCCTTTTAAACTAAAGCAAGTAATCCGGACATTGGCGGCAGGAATTTTTTTTCTTTATTTATACTTTTTATCGTATATTCATAAATTTATGTACAATAAAAATTATAACTAATAATGGTATTTCCAGTAATGATGATGACATGAATAATACGTATTATAATGTAAATGGTAAACTTAAGTTGTATCTAAAATGCTCTTATTTTAACTGAGACTATAACATATAGTAATATAAACTATCCAATAGCTAATCCCGCACATTATAATTATAAACATTAGGTTGCTTTAGGTGTTTTTTTCATATATATCTTGAAGTATTACTTATCAACAAGCATAATTATAACTCTTTTGTTGCAAAACACGATCATCCTGTGCACAATTAAAGTCAACACGAATTTTACGATAGGAATTTAGTGTGTATTTACATATAGGTATGAGTTCAGCTCATTCGTCGTACAGGTGCATAATAATTTAGTAGCATTAAATTAATATTCTTTTTATTATTTTTCGGATTACTAAATGTAATTTGGAGATTTGGCCGCTATTCCATATATTCCTACTGACATTACCCCAAATGTTAGGGATATATGGAACGGGGGCAATTTGGCTTGACTGTCATGTAAGTTATCTAAATGTAACATAACACAAATGTGAATTGTAACTATGGTGCACCGGATGAGCATATACTTAAAATATACAAATACTTAAACCAAGTTCATGTTTTTTCTTTTTCGGGACATCACAAAAAAAAATTGTATACCTACGACCTCGATGGTTCAGCGGCTTGATTTAACTAACCAAACTGAATTCTGAATATTATATTTAAAATGCATTAGCGTTAGTTTTGCAGCTTTTTCGCTGTAAAAACTTAAAATAAACATTGTATAAAATTCTTGCGAAGGGGTGATATAATAAGCATCAAGTCGTATACAACACCTCAGTTTTTCTCATCGCTCACCATTTGATGAAATTATAATCAATATCATATTCTAGGATAGTAATATGGCTAAGTAAACAAAGGAAACTCACTAATTAATATCGATTCCTAGTTTGATAGCGATATCTTGGTATTCTTGTCTGCTATTGGCAATAAGTTCCGAGCATCCTAACGTCGATAGTTGAGATGCAGCCACTCTGGAAATAAAGGGAAAAATTCTTACATAAAATCTAAAGTAAACATAAGAGCAATTCGTCAGCTTGATAAAAAAACGAATTCGCAATGCAGTAATGATCAAAGTACACACTTACTAAAAAATAAGTGGGCATTTTTTATGCTATTGAACATAAAAAATGCCCACTTTTTTTTACGTACGCTAATCTTACTTATTACTTGTACGCATTTAAAACAGAAAGGATCCGTGGCAAGTCATGAATGTTCTTTGTTACGTAAAAAATATGCACATATAGGATTCGCGTAATGACCTGTATTAAAAAAGGAAAATCGCCATGCTTTCAGAAATTTCATTTATGTACAACTCGCACAGTCCTTAGCAGGAATGATATCATACAGTTAGCAGGTAGGTTTTGCGACTGGATAAAACTTCTCATGAAATAATCGTTAAAGATGCATAGGTACCTCGATGCTAACGTTTCTCCTGGCAAAGTAACTACAGGTGTGCCAGCCCACAGCACATCCATTGCTGTTGTGTGACCATTACAAAGGGGCGTGTCCAAGCAAATATCAGCTAATTGACCCCTTCGCACATGTTCTTCTTTACATGCTATTCTTGAAAATATTATACGCCCAGGCGATAATCCTGCAAAAAGTGTCATTCATATGAAAAGATTGTGTAGGCTTAATATGGCTTCGTAGTTTGCCATTCTATTCTAAGATTGCTTTGAAAACGAAAGTATACAGTAGGCGCGCATAGTAAGCGCGACTCAAGATCGCGCCAATGGCCCCGCGTCGTCATTGTCAACTCTTATTCATCCTACTGCTAGGATAAGGGTCTCCTTTCAATCGAAGGGTTTTAGAGCATACTCCACTACGCTGCTCAACTGCAGGTTGGCGGAGACTGCGGCAAAATACGGATGCAGCAAGGTGCGGAATGGCCCGCGTGAAACGTTAAATCGAATTTATTACCAGTAATTATATAATGTAATTTTCGGTCATCATTATTACATATTAATTATAATTATTGTATATTAATTAATTATAACTGTCATTCATGGCTCCTGCAAAAAAGATATTGAAGTTTAACATCGACGAATTAGAAGATTGCATGATCTCCTTATGATGATATGATAAGATAAACGAGAAATGTCTGTGACATTTGTCATGATTTATTTTATTTCATTTTAATTGCATGGCATGTTAATGAACTTTTATTACTTATGACACCACAACCACCAGCACAACAACCAGCACAACTTATGACAGAAATAATATTTCTGTCATAAGTTGTGTTATAGATGGTCCGATGACGTCAAGAAAGCGGCCGGATGCGGAAGGCGAAGGATTGCATTTGTAGATACAGGCTAATGATGATTCTTCATCTAGTATTTCGAAAAGGCATGATGAATGGCAAGCATGGCATACAAGCGAGGTGTTGAAAATAATCAAGTCTAAACATAGGATGAGTTACCGATTTTCTGAGCATATTTTTGTAGATTAGGTTCTCCTGCAGCTGGAAAACTTAAAAGCCAAAGCACACTGTTAGGCACCATTTTCAAAATATTGACCCATGATTCCATTACAAATGGATCTGCTTTGTATAACTGATTGAAGTTACAGTAAACAACAGCATCATTTGGAAGACCGTATTGTTTTCTTGATGTAATCACTATATCACTAAATATTTCTTCACCGGAAGCGACTTTTTTATTCGTATAATTAACTGATATCCCATTTTGTACTGGCGTACCACAGACAAGTACCTGAAATTAAAAAACAAAATATAATTTACATATATTAAAATTAAGTAATTAATTAAACACTTAAATGATTGCCTAAATGTTAGTTCCTACCTGAACCTGCTTTAGATTTATTGTCATTTCAATTACATATTTTGGAATGTCTATTGTTTTTACAATTACTTCTATCGGTGGATATTCTTCAAACATCACAAAACTTTTCTCTTCATTGACACTAAAGATTTTTTCAATATTTATGTTCTCTCCACAATTTATTAAAGCCTTATTACTATCATTATCTGTATTGTCGTCGATAATAACTTTATACTGTGATTTTAAGTGAGGAAACATTTGTTTATGATCTCCAATGAAATATGTGAGGGGCATATAAGCAAACTTTTCACTGAAATCAATTGTTGCCGACAAAGGAGATGACGTTTCGTCAGTTACAACATAATCCATGTACTCAGCCCCACTTGTTCCTGGATATCCCAGCCACATGACTTGCACAGGAGCTGGTCTCAAAGCAAATATTTCATTTCTAGCTCCTTTGGTATAACCGTTCATATTAATCAAAATATGTATGCCATCATCGTTTATTATTTTAGCTGCCTCAAAATTGCACGTAACTTGAGATAAATCAATAAAGTGTTCTGATTCTTCTACTATCTTACTACGGAATGTGGTACCATCGTCTGGATTTAAAGCATAGCAATACACTTCCACTTTAGAACGATCATGTAATCCTGGTATGGATTGCATTAAATGTGAAGTAGGGTGGTTACCAAAGTCACTGCTTACATATCCAATACGTAATCGCTCATTCAACCCACGTTTGTACAGAAATTTATTTATCTGCGTCATTCTCACTTTTTCAGAATATAAATTAGCATGCCGAGTAGCAATTTCTTTTCTCACTTGGTTTGTTAATGGATATAAGATGGAATGATGGGGATGGACTGAAGTTAACTTCTCACTAGATAATTGGTCATTTACTATTGTTACAATATTTTGCATTCGTTCATTATAATCATCCCAATTACATATGATTTGTAAACAATGAACTAAATTGCAGTATGCATCTGGAAAATCTGGCTTTAATTGCAAAGCATTATTGTAGAATTCAATTGCTTCAGTAATATTTCCCATGTCTTTATAAATACTTGCAAGATTACAGTGTGCATCAGCAAATGATGGATTAATTTCTATAGCCTTCTTAAAGCAAACGAGAGCTCCAGATATATCTTGTAATTCTCTTAAAGTGTTACCCATGTTACTGTACGCGTCGGCGAACTTCGGTTGAATATTTATAGCCTGTCTGTAATGCATCAACGCTTCGTAGTGTTTTCCTGTAATTGTGATGTTATAAAGACTGTAAAAATGAAATCAGCTTATAATTTTTGAGAGGTCGTAACTGTATTTAGAGTTAAGTAGTTTTTTTTTTATACTACGTCGGGTGGCAGACAAGCATACGGCCCGCCTAATGTGAAGCGGTTACCGTAGCCATATTAACGCTCGCAACATAAAATATCGCTCGCGCGCCGCCACCCCCGCTGCCAACGCAGCAACTCCTTCATTTCTGGTGACCTCACTCACTCGCAGGAATATAACAACCCTCAAGGGAATTGTTATTTGGCTGCGGTATTCTGTCATTCCGCAGTGGGGTAGCTTACAATTACGCTCACTACCTCTCTTTTCGCCAGAGCTTCGTTTGTTAGTCAGCAGGGTACACCGCGTGCAGGTGAAGTTGGCTTTGGTTCATAGATGTTGAGGAACCACTTACACCCCCTAAATTGAGTTACAATAACCGATTTAGTCGCTCTTGACTAGAATTCAAAGGTCAAAATCAGTTTCTAAAAACTTATTAAATTACTAAATACAATATTATATACAAATATATGTAGCATGAAGTTGAAAAGGAGATAAAACTTATGCTTCCTTCCACGAAAGCTCGAATTACTAAAAGACAGAGTTCTGAAAATTTGTGGCAACATGTATTATTAAGCGAAATATAGAATGTATACTTAATTTTTACGCACCTTGATGCTGCAGAAGCGATGCCAAATTACTGTGTGTAGCGGCAAAATTAGGGAAGACTTCCAAAGCTCTCATATACAATTTTGTAGCCTCTTCAATATTACCTTGTTCTCTTTTAACGTTTCCGAGATTGTTGAGTGTATCAACATGTGACGGGCATAAATGTAAAGCCTTGTTATAACATTCTTCTGCCTCTGAGACGAGACCCTTTTCCTTAAGTGCATTAGCGAGATTGCAGTAGGCATCTGGAAAATTTGGTTGGAGCTCTATGGCGCGGCGATATGTATCTATTGCCAGATCTATGAAGCCTTGTTTATAGTATATGCAAGCTAAGTTTCCGTGGACAATGCCGTTGTTAGGTGTTAGTTTCAGTGAATGTAGATATACTGCTACCGCTCTGTAACAAATAATACATATTAGACATATACGTATCTAAACATTTAGAGTTGCTTACAAACATAAAGTTTAAGAGTGCATAAACTAAACTATCATCATAACACATTATGTTTTTATACAAATATTTTGATAATAATTAACGTATAGCATACCACTATTGACTCAGGAGTATCTAAAAGTGTTTTTTGGCAAATACAACTCGTAGTACAACAAGAACGTAGAAATCTTGCCAAAATTTTGTAGCTTGGCAAGATTCAGCAAAATTAAATGGGTTTGGTCTCTTAGATAAGTCTGCTATACTAGGAGAAAGTATTTAAAGAGATTGAATAATCATCGAATTCTTCAAGTGTAAAACTACGTCTAGCAAATCTTAAATAGAACCGATTCAATTGACGTAAAGACAAATGTTGTGATTTTTATTAAAATCAGTTTAACGAAATACAGACTCTCCCACTTGTTGAAAACGTTAATGAAAACTTTCGAGGGATTTATATACTCGATGACTATAATAAACAAATCATTTAAGACGTTCTCTTATGTGTGAGCTAATTCTACAGAATATAATTCTATTGAGTTCTTTCTTCTTAAACGGTATACGCAAATCAAAACTTCTAGAACACTTAAGTAAGTAGTAACTTAAAGTGCACAGATGCAATGTCATTTATATAATAATATGCTGTATTTTTCGTAGTAAATGGTATTTAGTAATTTTATTGCCACGATGAGAGCGGAGTGAATTGGGAAAATCTTCCTCACATACTTATTCAGTAAAAATTTAAATTAGGTATATTATGTTATTTTTTTTTTACGTCGGGTGCCAAATTATGCTAATATAAGGCGCCTGATATATAGCGATTATTATTTGGCTTTTGTGAGGTGGGATTACTTCTCCAGAGATACGAAACATACCCCACCTCTCATTTTGTAAGAGCCTCTTTTGTTTATTAGTAGGGGGCACTGCTGCACCACGTACCTACAGTACATTGTTTTTACTTTAAGTATGGTTATGAGCCACTGACACCCCTAAAGTTATCATACGACTTATAGTTATACTAGACTCACTAGTTTATTGAATGTATTATATTTATGTATCTAAAGTATGCGTTACTTATTAACTGTGATGTATTCAAATTTGTATGAGAAACTTGGCAAGAATATTTTGTCAAATTATGAAGGGATTGCCTAGGCGTATTAGTAATAAAATATTTTAACAAATAAAACTAGGGGCATAAATTACACAAAAGTGACTAGGAAAAAATTGTAAAAGAAAAGTTACAAATAAATCTATAAGGGTACTTGTGTCATATAATATGGTACCGACCAAGTCTGACTTTTTACCTATCTTATTATGAATTCGGCTACTTAGCCGAAAGTAGTTTTATTTGCTACTTAGCCGAATTCATAATAAGATAGGTAAAAAGTCAGACTTGGTCGGTACCATATTATATGACACAAGTACCCTTATAGATTTATTTAGCCGAAAGTAGTTTTATTTGCTACTTAGCCGAATTCATAATAAGATAGGTAAAAAGTCAGACTTGGTCGGTACCATATTATATGACACAAGTACCCTTATAGATTTATTTGTAACTTTTCTTTTACAATTTTTTCCCAGTCACTTGTAGCAGATATCCTCTAAAACTAAGTAGTTTTAGAGGATATCTGCTACATTAAAAAGGTAGCAGTCTCTAAAACCGTCACTATATTGTGACTACATAAAGATAGCCCAAATGTATATTACGTTTGAACTGTAATATAATATTTAATCGATTATTTCCAGTAATCGGAATAGGTAGAGCTATTATAGTACTTACGATGAATTGTAATAATATGGATCTTAACGGGATACCGGGGTTTTAAATAAACATGACTGAAGTTGAAAATTACTGAAGTTATAAAATGCTATCCATGGTTTTAGGGAGAGGAGGCCCTTTCCTTTCATTGTACGTCTAATTATAAGTTCGACGGTTATAGAGTAAGCGAAATAAACAGAAACGTTATTTTATTAAACATATTTTTTATTCTATGACAATATTTTTATTATATATACCTATAAACATATTTTTATTGTATATACAAGTAATAAAATCAGTTTCAATTTATTGCGTTAAATCTCGGCATGGTAGTCAGATTCCGGAGCATATCCATATTAAAATCAATGTTTACTGTCCATGAACAAAAATGGTAGATCCATTTTAGTTACGCCGATCACAAAATTATTTCCCACATGGTATTGGCATATATTTCTGGACTAGTTAGACGGTCACTATTAACGTAAATGTCGTTGCGTCAACAAATTGGAGGCTGACTTAGAAGTCCAAAGTAACTGGCAACTGGAAAGACATACTTGACAGGGTCAGGAAGAGCATGGTCAAGTTTCAATTTGATCCACTGCGCCGCAGGAGCAGTAACTGTTGATTTCGATTTTAATAGTATGCCCTACGGTAAGAGCGAATTAACGACTATCGCGTCTACTGAAACACAGTTTTCAGGACCGCTCGTCCTTGCGTGGTGATTATAGAAGTCAAAATTATGCAATTAAAACTTGTAATGCGCACGATTTATATCAATTTCATTTAATGCAAAATAATCCTTTGTTGAACTAAACTGAAATGAAGAAATTTGACGAAGAACCATTTTGATTCTTTGTCGAATTTCTTTGTTTGGCGTAGCTCTCAGAGTCAGCAAGCTGAAGTGATGGTGGCCGGCCACATTTGCGAAGTCAGTGATGGCAGATGAGAAAGGAAAGTTTTAGAGTGAAAGCCGCGATGGAGGGACGAAGCATGGGGTGCCTATATCTAGATATACCGATAATCTCAAAAAAGCTAAAACCGTTTGAATGCTGGATTTCCCATTCAAACAAATAATGACCATGAGATTTAAACTATTTCAGACATATTATCTGATGAGTTGTAACTTTGATCCTTCATCATCAATGCGTAGCGAATTATTTAAAAGTTAAATTAGTATTCGTTAGAGGCAAAAAAATGCTGTGTAACATCAAAGTACGAAAAGGCTCCGTTGGTATCATTGAGTATTGTTATATTTGACGTAAAACCTCTGATAAATTACGCTCTACAGTCTCGACTTGAAAATCAACGTTGACAGAGAAAACTTAAATAATATATGAATACCTTTTATTTTTCAGCTTACAAGCAAAATAGGCTAAAAATATTTTCTCGTTTCTTTTTCAAAGTATTTCAAATTAAAAGAGCTGAATAAACTTTCTCATACTTAGTAAAACTCCCGCTGCGGATCTCGCTTAGCCGCCTACTTTTCGTCTTTTCGGAGCTTTCAGTTAGTAAAATTACAAAACTGAAACGGAACTGCTCGACTTCCGTCCATTTGACTGATTCGAGCAATTCCTACTTAATTATTCGAAGTAGAATTTAATTTAGCACGCAGACGACATCTGAACAATGCTTCTTTTTATTTTTATTTTTTTATATTGTTTTCTGGCACACAACGTGCTTGTGGTCATAAAACTGAACATAGTTCAATAAAACATAGTCGAAAAACAATGTTTTTGATATTTTATCGGCTTTCCCGACAAAAATACGAGAGTGGCCCGTTGAATTCAAAGCTCAGAAACCTACTGCGGAACACAAAAATTTAAGAACGCAAATTCGTAACGTAATGACATCTTTGGTCAGTTAAATAGTTTAGGTTGTATTTATCTATCTCGTCTCGAATTAATGTTAATAGTTAGTACGTTTATGACTAAAGAACTTGCTTGTACATTTGACTACTCAAACCTCAAGTACTTTTAGAGAGATAGTACTAAAAAAAAAGAGAATAAACTATCTCTCTAAAAGAGATTGTTTATTCTCTGGACTTCGGATCAGACAACACCACTATTGATAAAAAATTTAGTCAAACCACTTTTGACCACAAAAAAACATTAAAAACTGTTTTGAATAAGGACCTTGGTCAAAACCATTTTTGCTTGATTATTGCAATCAATGGTGGTTTTGATCGGTTACGAGTTTTGACTTTAACATATACACAGTCAATTTGACATTCTAAAAGTTGTCTCAAAGGTCTTACAAAATTGTATCTGCGTCGTAAGTTATTCGAGATCAAACAGCACAAAAATCGCTTTTTCATGATTATTACGTGTCTACACAGCTCCATAGACTAGACTAATAAGTATAATGCCAAGCCATTTTATTTGGTCTAAGGCTCCGCTGTCCATCCGTCCGTCCGTCCGTCCGTCCGTCCGTCTGTCACCAGGCTGTATCTCATGAACCGTGATAGTTAGACAGTTGAAATTTTCACAGTTGATTTATTTCTGTTGCCGCTATAACAAAAAATACTAAAAAAAACCGGACAAGTGCGAGTCGGACTCGCCCACCGAGGGTTCCGTAGGTACGTAGTATCTTTATTAAATTTGATATTTTTCATTATAAATAAGAAATAATGCGTCGAAAAAAATAAATAAAATATATTTTGCAATGTGTACATCAAGCCCTTTCATATGATACCCCATTTGAACTAGTAGTTTCAATTTGAAATTTCGACACCCTATAAAAAATATAGACCCTATAAAAAATATAGATTATTTTTTAAGATCTATTTACAAATGTATAGTTTTGAGATTTATTCCTGTACTTGTAGTCTATAACGATGTTACATGCCAAATTTCATAATTCTAGGTCAACGGGAAGTACCCTATAGGTTTTGATTCCCTTGAGTGTGTCGAAATATGCGTTTTTTGCTGAACAAACGGCCGTAACTTTTTTCTACATACTTTGCAGTTTGTTTTTTTTTTAACTTCATGGGACCGTAGACCTGAGTATACAGTTCAAATTTCAGCTTAATACCTCCACGCATTCTCGACATAGAAATTCTTGACAGACAGACAGACAGACAGACAACAAAGTGATCTTATAAGGGTTCCGTTTTTCCTTTTGACGTTCGGAACCCTAATAGAATAAAATAAATATTTAAGGGGCTCCGATACAACAAACGTGATTTTTTTTGCTCGTTTTTGCTCGCAATTGATAACTGCAATAGGTAGACGTTTGAAATACTCACATGAAATTTATTTATATATTCACTTTAAAAATAAATAATTAAATAAAAATAAAACAAATATTTAAAGGGGGCTCCCATACAGCAAACGTGATTTATTTTTTTGCCGTTTTTATAGATAATGGTACGGAACCCTTCGTGCGCGAGTCCTACTCGCACTTGGCCGGTTTTTTTTTAAACTCACATCCCATCAACGGGATGAATAAGAGTTCACGACGAGTGTAATTCTGGTTCAATATATTAAGTACTCATTTATACGAGCTTTTATTTAGTTTCACCGCGGTGTCTGTAAACAAATCTTGCAAGTTAAATTTGACCCACTTCCAAGTATCCAATTGAGCTGACATTTGGCATACTCGCTATGTTCTTGTGACAATGCCTAATTACCTAGATGTCAACACATTTAATCGTATATGGCGACCGCTTAATCAAAACACTGGGAGTGTTTGATTGACAGGCTGCGGTCTTTGTTGCTTAACTTGCGTGTTCGATTAGACTGACACGCGCAACGACGGCGCCATCGGCTCCTCAGGGGTACGCTTGCCATTAATTGGGAAACATTGCTATATGCGTATCAACATAACAGAAAATTATGGATCGATATAAATAGCAGCAGTAGCATACAATTGTTTTTGGAGGACCACATAATAAAAATAGATGTGTGTTTCGTAGTAATGTCGTGGGCTTCCGGAGGATCGTATAACATGTAACTTTAGTACACAAAAAATGGCCTAGATGGTCTATGTAAAATAAAATAGTGAATGGGAATTAGTGAATGAGAAATAGTGAATGAATTTTCTAAAACCCCAATATATTGAGCATATCTGGCGTATAATTTAAAAAGTTTTCAAAGTGTAAATCTTTAGGCGCGCCGTGCACTACAATTGTGATTGGGATCTTAAGCTCGGCTCTGTAATTACAGAGGGACTTCACCCGAACAATTGTTCGGGTGAAGTCGCCAGTGAAGTTTGCCCTTCTGTCGTGTAGCCTACCACACACCATTATATTTTCTTCGTTGTCTATTAGACGTCATAGGTTCTTTTATATTCCATGCTTGCGATTCCCGCAACGTCTTTTTCGAGAACAGATCGCAACTAATCCGCGTGCTCTGTATAAAAGACTTCGTAATATGAAAGACTTAACTCTTTCCTTTAAAATGAGTTTGTGGGGTGTTAGCAGCTCATTACCATCCTTAGGGCCAACACCAACCTCGTCTGCACGTAGTGCACCTAGCTAATTTAGAATACTGCAGCCAAATAACAATTTCCTTGAGGATTGTTGTGTTCCTGACTGACAAGTGACTGAGGTCACCAGAAAGTAAAGAATTGCTGCGTTGGAAGCGGGGGTGCGGCACGCAAGCGATATTTCTTGTTACGATTGCTGTATTCTTGTCTGCCACCCGTCGTAGTATAAATAGGGCTTACACCCTGGCGTACTAGTACCATCATGGAACCAAATCCAACCCCACCTATACGTGGTGCAACCTGCCGACTACTGAAACATGCTTTTGCGAAAGAGTAAGCTTATTATAAGAAGACCCTAGCATATTCGGTTCTATCCATTACAACTCATGAAATATATGAATCGCTTGCAATCTTTCTGGGTCTAACGTCTGGTTATCACTGAATGCATTGATCTGGTGGAACTCTGTTTCATTATTTCTAAGGATACCGAACCTATGGTCGACGTTTGCGGAATCTATTTTAAAAAGTAATCTGAGCCCAAATTCTCCTAGCAATCATTTGGTTGATATGTACGTTGTATCCATGTTTCTGCGTCTATCCGTAGTTCGTAATGTACTTTTGCCAGTCGCTTAGGTATTGTGCCAAATCACCACTTACGATGACTGTCGGAAGGGAAGGTTATCTTTATCTGAATTTCTGTCTGTAATTGTACTCTCGTAACTTAGACTTCAAAACCTATGTAGGAACATCGTATGGCTTCGTAGTTATTAAGGAGTAAGGTCTAAATAAAATAAAATAAAAATGAAATAAAGTAAAGGTCTATAATAAAAGTGTACAAATAATATACGAATATTGTTTGTACACTTTTATTAGTTTGCGCTGGAAGTGGCTAACTACCATCTTAGAGCAAAATATAACTTCGCCAGAGGAGTAATTCTCTTTAAATAAAATATAGTTAAAATTCAATTTCCATCTAGTGTCGATTTCACGAATGTCAAATTTTGTATTCTCGTATCACAATATGAAATTTCAAACTCAAACTTAAGTGGGATTATGTCGAAACATGACCGAAAATTAAACAAACTAAAAATTGGAATTTGCCGACAATCATCATCATCCTGAATCTCTCCACTGCTGGATATAGCCCTTTCCCAATGCTTTCCACCATATGCGATCCTCCGCTTTCCGCATCCGACCGCTACCAGCCACATGTTTGAGATCGTCGGTTTATCTAGAGAGGGGGCCCTACGTGGTCTCCACTCTAGGACTTTCCTCCCCCATCTGCCATCGCTGACTCGGCAGATGTCGCCAGCCCACTGCCACATCAACTCGCTGACTCTGAGAGCTATGTTTTGTTCTCCGTCGAATTTTTTCATGTTTGACAGAAGAAAAATTACAAGAATTGGCATTCTGGACATGTTGCACCCTTCCGACTATCGAAAGAGAGGTAAGGCACGTAGAATTCGGCTGGAGAAGTAGTGTAATTGGCATCATGAGAGTTATGCTTACAATGTGTCTAGTAATGTCGTATTTTCTAGTATTTAATGTACTATTTAGTGATGTAGTGCACATTAGATATAATAAAATAGATTTCGTTTCAACTCAATGAGTTTCATTTCAGCGTTCGTGACTTTCAGTTTTTATGACTAAGATCCACAACCCTAACGTCCATTCAAAACATAGTCCCGATAAAGATAAGTTTCGTATATTATTTATACTAAACGATAGCTTACTCTGATTGGGTACATTTTTTTTTCATTGAAATTATAAAAAAATGTGTTGAATGAATTCTGTTTCAAGTTTTCTTCTGTGTTAACTTTTATAAATTAAAAATCGTATCTTTAACAAAATAAAAAAAACATCTCTCAATCACATACAATATCTATACCTACTTGGACATTAAGCTGTCCGACTGCGGAAGTACCTCCACCTCTCAGAATATCGCAGCCAAATAACAATTCCCTTGAGAGTTCCTGCGAGTGAATGCGGTTACCAGAAAGGAAGGAGTTGCTGCGTTGGAAAGGTGGCGGCGCTAGTTATTTTATTATCAAGCGTTAACATGGCTATGGTAATTGCTTCACATCAGGCGGACTGTATGAATGTGTACCAACTGAGATAAAATCAAAAATCTATCGTGTAAGGATTTTTACTGTTTTTCTCTTCGGCGGGTATATGCCAACACTTAATAGCTGTCAAGGACTCCGGTTAGATAATCTCTCTAATAAACAATACGAGAATTCCTTAGCTGACGCGACTGCCTTATAAATGTTTCTCACATAATTCTGTGCGACGCTGAACTTCTTGACATAAGTAAAATAATTAAAGTTCATGCCTCGGAAAATCTACACTACAATAGCATTTTTAGCATTTTATGCGGCATAAATATGTGATAAAGTATTACACTGAATGCCGCACACTGGGGTATCAGTTCAAATGCAAATATAGTAAGTATTACGGCGAGTTAAAGTCGACTTTAAGTTTATACATACCTCTATGTCTCGCAGAATTTGCGGTCGGCTATGTCTATTTACTTTTCGCTGTGCGTTTGTGCTTGCAAAAATTATTAATTAATTTTGAAATACTGGCGATGAACAATAAATTCTTCTGTATAATGTTAATTAAATTACATAATAATAATATCAAAGGAACTTTACATTTCATTCGCCATAATTGCTTTTGACTATGCATATATTTTAATAAATTTCGATCAAATATGCAAAACGAAATTTTCTTCTGCGTTCAATAAGTGTTTAACATATTAATGAATATCAACGTCAAAGATGGTAGTGATTGGGTTTATTTATGCGATTTACTACGCCCCAGTATTACACTGTGTCAAATACACAGCTCAATACTAGTTTTTCAAACAAAAATATTAATTTAGGAATATTCCCTTAAAATATACGGAAGCAATTTTTGTAGGATTTTTAGATTTCATACAGAATAATAATTGATGTAAAAGAAAAATAAAACGAACATAGCCCTTTTAGGATTAATTGTGCGATTTATCGATATGTCACTGCCAATTTTCTGGGAACTACTATGCCGGTAAATTGGTTTGGTACACATATGAATTTCTGTGAACCAAACGTATTAGGAAACAAATTAGAAAAAAGAGTTACCTTAGTAATAGGGTTCCTTTTAACCCTTTGGGTACGAAACCCTAAAAATATTAAAAATTAAATTCATTTAATTCAAGTTAAGGTTCAGGACCCATAATTGTCAAAGAAAAAAATATATACCTACCTATGTCAAGATTACTTATTACAAATTCAACAATTAATTGTCACTACAATAGAATGCTAAAATATTATTACAATTAGATACCTACATTAGATTCACAATTAATTACAATTTAAATAGTCACAATTTATAATCGTGTCTCCATTCGGCATCGCAGGGCATGTCGATTTAAATCACCGCAAATTGGTTTAAATCATACTCCACCACGCAGCTCAACTGCGAGTTAGCGGAGGCAAAGAATTACACTCGAATATAACGAATTCATGCATATTAGGTACATTAAAATTTATGAAGTAGTGTACATGTTGTGTACATAACATTTCGAGCTTTAAAGGATGTGTATCCGCGTGGGAGCTTTTTGGCTACGCCTACACTATATGCCTACACTGTTTAACATTACTTTATCACGTTTTTGAGGTAAATATAATGTGAAATGTAAGCTCGATTTATTTCACCCAATATGCCACATAATATGAAAGGAACAACTGTCTGTACGTCCACATTTTCTGTCTCTAGAGCATTACTGGATTAAAATTGCTATAGTTTATGCAGATCTAATGGTATTGTATTATATTTTTACAATTTCGTTTGTATGGCATAACAGGGTTTGGGGATATGGGTCGTTTATTACACGACTACGGTGAAGCTAAAAGGAAGGGTTATGATTTTGACAGACTACGTAGGTATGAATGCAATAATATACGTGTCCATAGCGCAAAAACTGACCGATTTTAACGTATAACGTGATAAGTCGTTATTATGGTCCGGGAACATAGGCTATATTTTAACCGGCTTCAACAATAGGAGTAAATTTTTACCTGTTAGTGATTTTATCGTAGTCGGGTTGCAGTTCCTTTTAACTTTTTCTGTGTGCCTGTATGAATGCGCATGAGGTAATAATGCCACGAATAACTTTAAATAATAATAAATAAATATTTTTGGACAATTTACGCAGCGCCATCTAGTCTCAAATTAATCGAATAGCTTGTACCATGGGTACTAGACAACTGACCCAGATCAACACAAACAGACATGTTTATGCACACAAATGTATGTCTTGTACGGGGTTCGAACCCGCGGCCTTGGAGTCAATGTAGCCATTGCTAGCCAATCGACCACAAGGCTCGTCACTTTACCTTGTTGATTACCTAACCTCAAAACATAGAAATAGACAGAAACGGCGATAGATAGATCTTTAGATAGATAGATAGAATACGCTTTATTTACAGTTTCTCACCCTAGTCGTATAAAAAAATACAATAAATGTAAATATAATATAATGTACAAATAAAAAGGAAAATAATGACATGACTCACTAAAACATGTAAATGCGTTATTCCTAAAAGCAATATTTTTATGACATCCATTAGGTAACCGATTTGTGTAAGAATATAGACAGGGTTCGCAAGATAAAGGAAAGACAAATAAAGGATATGTACGAGTAGGGTTTACACTCTAGCACACCAGACTATACTATCATAGAGCCACGGCCAACCTCATCTCATCTCATCACGTGGTGTACCGTGCCGTCTAGCAAAAGGGGTTGTGGCGAAAGGGGTGAGGCATGTCGAGTCCGACTAAAGAAGTACCTCCTTACATAAAACAGCAGATCTGTCTGTCTGTCTCCTTGTTTAACAATCAAATGACAATCTGTAATTAAGGGGACAGATGAAACTAAATACTCGTAAATGGTCGTAGAAACGATTCGCCACTAATTTGTACCTCTACCGTTTAAAATTATTTGCTTGCAATAATATCAAGCGATAGTTGCTTTAAACGTGATATAAGCGGCTATAAGAATTTGAGATACTGAAATCTGTAATCGAAGTAGTAACATAGAATACTGCATGAACCCCTAGTAACCCCACTACTGGGTTGAGGGTCTTCCCTCGCTCGAAGAGATTTAGAGCGTACTCCACCAGCTGCGCAATTGCGGTTTGGCGAAGGTCAGTATTCAAGTCGCCCTTATGCTACTGACTTGGCTTAATGACTTTCATCTAATTACAATAGCCGGAACCGATATAACGTGCCCTCTGAAGCTCGAGATAAATAAATCCATCCATAGACAATTCATATCCATATCCAGTCTATATCCAGATCCATAGATGGTCGCCGTTGCTTAACTTGCGTGATCGATTAAAACTGACACGCAAACGACGCCATCGAGCTCTTCGGCTAGACAGAATAATAAGTCTGTAAAATCGAAAACTGTAGCATTAGGAAGTCTGCACATGCTGCGATGACTGCTTACCATCCGATGAGTCATATGCATGTTTGTAACCCTAGTAGTGTAAAAAAGTGAAAATAGTCTTAGAGTAACACTCCCTCTAAATCCAAATCTCATTTTGGGAAATAAAAAATCATCAGCTGACATTATCTTGAATTTAGTCGATAGCTACTTACTGCTTTTCTTCATCCGAATCTAAATGAAAACAGTAATTATTATAACAATAATCTAGAAACTCTATGATAGTGGATCCCAATTAGTTTTTCCTGCGTACCCATTTAAGCCCTTTGTGCTTCGGAGAGTAAGTTAAGCCGTCGCTCCCGGTTGTTCTCATTAGATAACAGACGTTAAGCCAACTCAGTGGCCTTTCGGCGGCTTGAAAAAACAATTGAGCAGCGTAGTGGAGTATGTTCTAAACTCCTTCAATTGCTTCTGTGAAGCTAGCGAGGGCCAGACATTCCAGCTTGTTTGGTTTCAGTGTCCCTCAGTCTCCAAACAAAGATGGAAGTTAGAACAGCGTTTGGGAATGCGGGTCACTGAAGCGAATGTATACCTGAGCTGATAGCAGGAAAAGGTAGAAATTAGTTTATTGACTACTGTGTCAAACTAGTTATGGCTGTCATCAAGCGGAACAAGCAAATTGGCCCAACCTAGGACCAATTTTCACTCGGGCTCCTATTTTCCGATAAGTGCCTCGATCGCGGTGGCTAGATGGGATTATTGAGTTAAGTGTTTGCCGATGACAGCTGTGGATAGATTGACACAAATAAGATATAAAATTTTACCAAGCCGTCGCCTTAAATTCGTCGGCGTCTATAACGTGGGCAATATACATATTTTAACCCGATTGTATAAATTATGACAATATTATTTAATTGATATTGCATCATTGTATTGATATTATTCGCTATTCCGTTATTGATAATTTTATCAATGTACATAGCTTTAAGGTTTATTTAAAAAGACGTTATAATTATTTTCCAAGAACCTTGTCCACGACAATGCTCTCGCCAATTATCAAGTAAGCCGATCTGCGCATACTCAGCGGCATTATACACCGCTAAGTATGCTCACATTGCGATTGGCATATAAAAAACCTCTTCGATTGAGGGCAGACATATTACAGTAGGATGAATAAGCAAGCTTTCTGCATTGTTGTCTGCGTATATGTATTTTACTAACTAAAAAATATATTACTTTAAAAGAATATCGCGCGTGTGGCTTGCATCTTCACATACCCCAGGCTACGCGTACGACTAATTGGGAAACACTGCTCTATGCGTATCGTATAGTATAAAATGTAGACCGGTATAACTATGCTTCCATTGTTTTTTGAGGACCACATAATAAAAATAGATGCGGTGTTCGCAGTAATGTCGTGGGCTTCCGGAGGATCGTATAACGTGTATTTTAAACTTTAGTACACATAAAATTACCTAGATACCTATGTGAAATAAAATAGTGAAAGACTGTTATATTTCTCTAAAAACCAATGTGTTGGGTAACTATGTCTGGCAGAGAATTAAAAATGTTTTAGAAGTGAATACTTCTTTAAGCGCCCTGTGCTATTTTGTAGCTAGTGAATCAGACTGCTGTGCCAACTCGCAGTTAAGCAGTGTGGTGGAGTATGCTCTAAACCCCTTGGATTGAGGAGAGACTCATACCCCAACAGTGAGATGATCATGCGTTGATGCCGAATGAGAATGAGCCGTAACGCTCGGCTCAATAATGTTTGTTCTAATGAAGTCGACAGGGAGGGAGCGAGAGACGAAGTTTTCACTTCTGTCGTCTGGTCAAGCGCACACCAATTTTTTGTTCGCTGTTTGTGTGACGTCGGAGGGTCTTTTATATTCTATGCTTGTGACTCCACACATACACACACACAGTATTGCGCAGCTTCATTAAAGGGTATATTTCACAAATAATCCCGCGTGCCCCGTGACTTCATAATACGAAGGACTTAAGTCTTTCCTTTGGACATTAAAATGAGTTCGTGTGTTGTAAGTGGCTTCCATCATCATTACGGCCAAAGTCAAATTCGCCTGCACGTGGTTGCACTCTAGTAGCAGTATTGGCTCTCGCTTTTGGCAGAACCTCTTTTGTTTATTACAATATAAATAACAATAGCATTAAATGAGGACTGTTATGTTCCTGCGAATGAATAAGGTTACCAGACACAAGGACCTGCTTCGATACCAGCGGGAGTGCCAGCACGCGAGCTATACTCGTTTATTGAAAGCGTATCCATAGTGGCATAAAAAAATGTACTGAACGAATTAAGATTCAACAGTGCTCAGTTAGAAATATGTAACACTATGAGTTAAGCAATTAAATAAGGGATACTATTTAACATAACATCGAATAAATACATTGCAAACCTAACCTAACCTATTTTTCACATCAAAAAATACTTATTGCACATCAAATACAGGATTTGATGAGCGATCAGATTAATTTGATGCGCAAATCAGGTTTATTTTTGTGGATCAATTTAATGTTTTTCCTTAAATAAGTTTAATTGAATTCAGCACAGCATTTACACATGATGCATGATTAAACAAACAGATAAACATAGAAAAAGTATTTAAAATGTTGTGTTGTCATTGATGTATCCAAAGACACAGCTTGCCAAAAATAGAAACGAATGTTCAAACAACCGTTACTATTTTGTTAATTATTAGCGAACCCCTCGTATTCGTATGGGCAGAACACTTTTGGTTTCCTTACAATTCTGTAACAACGTCCACTTCCTAATTTAGTCCACTTCTCATGACGTCCACTTCTTAAAATGTCCATCATCAGCAGCAGCAAATTGCAGCCAACTGTGGGACATAGACCCCGCCCAATCTCAATAAAATCAATAATTGTTTAATTGTGAAATGCTCTTTTTGTCAGTGGTCATTTTAGCACAGGTCGTTTTAGGAACTGGACTAACAAAGTGGACGATGATCCTTTTAGAAGTGGACCTTTTCGTAAATGGACGTTATAGGAAGTAGACCAAATAGGAAGTGGTCGTTCTAATATTATTTCTTTCGACTTTTTTAACAATCATCATCATATTTTAGCCAATTTACCTATAACATTTTAAATATAGATAAGTCATACCTGCGCAGGTATACATACTGTAAGCAAAGAAAGGAAAACATCTCTATATCTACAACTATTCAATTGATTCTGATTAGCGGTAAGGTCTTGATGTGATAAGTGGTCTATGACTGTGTGAATGCAGGGCAATTACCTTGATTTCTTCTTGCCGCAATGGACGCAAATAGAACACCTTAGCCCACAACTTCAGTAACTACTTGTTGGTTGGTTAAAGCTTAAACTTTATTTGTACTATGTCGCCTGATGTAAAACGTTTACTGTAGCCGCATAAACGCACGCCAGCACCCTTGCTGCTAACGTTTATATGCTCCATCCCATTTAGTGACATCACTAACTCGCAAGAACACAACAACCTTTATTGTGTGACTTATCTCCAATTGAACAACTTACAAATGCTGTGCCCTGCTTCTCTTTTGCCAGAGCCTCTATAGCTAGACGGCAGTGTGCACCACGTGTAAGTGAGGTTGGATTTGGCTCTAAAAATAGTATACCATTTGAATCATAAAAACGGCTAACATTTTTTTTTATAAAAAGTGTTTTAACTCCTATGTAAATCGCATTAAAATTAAATCAGTCATTCTAAAAACCACGGAGATACGGAGAACTTATAATAATATCTGTATAGGTATGTATATGCTAATATGAGTTAAAATGAGTTAAGTTTAATCCGATCCAATGAGTACCCACTGGGACGTGTTTGCACTCTCAGTACTGTGGGATCCTATCTACATAATACATATATTATATATTAAATACAGTACGAATTTTGCGACTTGTAACATAATTTAAATCGTGGAGGGTAATTTCCGGAACCACTGTGTCGAAATGAAAAATGATTTCGTAATTTGTAAGCTACTGATGCGGATAAGGTATATTTTTTTGGGGTGTAAGTGGTTTATCAACATCTTTGAACCAAAGCCAACTTCACCTGCACGTGGTGCACCCTGCTGACTGACAAACGAAGCTCTGGCGAAAAGAGAGGTAGGGAGCGTAATTGTAAGCTACCCGACTGGGTAATGTACCTCCACCTCACAGAATATCGCAGCCAAATAACAAGTCCCTTGAGGGTTGTTGTATTCCTGCGAGTGAGTGAGGTCACCAGAAAAGAAGGAGATGCTGCGTTGGCAGCGGGGGTGGCGGCGCGCAAGTGATATATTATGTTGCGAGCGTTAATACGGTTACGGTAACCGCTTCACATCAGGCGGGCCGTATGCTTGTCTGCCACCCGACGTAGTATATATATATATATATATATATATATTTGACGAGCTCAGTGGTCGAATGGCTAGCAATGACTAGGTACTTTGGCTCCGAGATGTATGTTTGTCTTTTCCTTTGTGTTTTCTATGTATTCTTTGTAAGCATTTACTAAAAAAAAATGTATTTAAGTAAATTTATCAGCGGTCTAGTACCCATACTGCAAACTTTAGTTATTTTAGGACTAGATGGCGCCATGTAATATTTCTACAAATATTTATTTATTTTATATTCAATTTAGTTCAATTTAGGCAAAATAGGGACGGGCCGTTAGTTATAAAATAACGTCCAATATGGACCTCTAGGACACCAAGATACTATTTTCATTCGATATAATTCTAAATTATACCTTATTTGATAATACTACACTTAGACGCGTGTTACACTTTTTTAACATATTCTTGTCATTTGCATTTTTTTTTTTCTATTTTGTCCATTTAATTTCTATTTTGCCTAAATTGAACTAAATTGAATATTCAATTTAGTTCAATTTAGGCAAAATAGGGACGGGCCGTTAGTTATAAAATAACGTCCAATATGGACCTCTAGGACACCAAGATACTATTTTCATTCGATATAATTCTAAATTATACCTTATTTGATAATACTACACTTAGACGCGTGTTACACTTTTTTAACATATTCTTGTCATTTGCATTTTTTTTTTTCTATTTTGTCCATTTAAAGTAGTGATCATAATTATCCATAATCACTACTTAATATAAAGGGGATACGTATACAAGAAGATAAGCTCAAAAAATACTGGAAAAAGTGGTAATACGGTTTTGGGTAAATTGGCTGAATCATAATGGTAGTTGAAGAATCGGGATCCCACTGGGCGCTTTACTAGCCTACGCCGCGTGCGAAGCCGAGGCGATTCGCTAGTCAAATATAATTTAGAATATCTATAAGCAAGGGAGATCTGTCTCTCAGCGTGACTGTGCCACTGTCCTTGATAGACAACTGGAAATAGATGCGGTTTTCATAGTAATTTCGTGCACTTCCTTAATGACTGTAAAATTGTAATTGTCTCATCACATAAACAAATATGAACACTTTAAAACCAAAATAAATTAAAATATTTAGAATGCTAGAGTAAAATATATTATTTCAACCTTTGAACAAATTACTAGCCGACAGGTACGCCCTGAAAAGACGATGATTCATTAATGTTTTGACTGCTTTTTATTCAAGCTTTTTTTTTTTACATAATTTATGTGAAAAATTTTACTGGTCATTCGCTGGTAAGTGAAAGTAAAATATAAGTAAAAAAAAACTTCTAAAATAAATAAATAAAGTATATTTATTACTTGAAAATTAATTATGTTATTCAAAAAATCATTAAAGCTATAAAATTACAAGGGATGTAAAAACAAAGAAGTTTTAATGCAAAAAATAAATATTAAATATTATAATAAAATTACCTCTTAATTTTATTTTTGAACCAAGTGATGCAGCCATTGGAGAATTCAGATGCTTGAGCGGTAAGCCGCGGCGGAGCGATGTTGATGACCGTATACACGACGATACATTGGTAATCCATAACAAAGACATGTCCTCAGGCCGAACGATGTTGTACTGACGAAGCAGACGTGCAGCCACCGTCTCAGGGCATCATCAGTGACGCGCCAGCGCACCTTGCCAACTGCCCAGCGCGACGCTGCGTCGACGCACACCGCGGCCTTCGTCTACGTGTTTATACGTTCAAATCTCTCGCATATACCACAATATCTATTAGCGACACCAATACCATGCGCAGCCGCCATCCAGCCGCCTCAATGTTATAATTACATCACCTAAAAAACTCATCAATCTAAACCTAATAAAATAGTAAACTTTGGAAAAAGTTTCAGATGTTCAACAGTCAGCTGTTTCTTTGTTTACGCTGCGGCGCTAAATTGTCAGCGGTTCAAAGGGATGTTTTACAATTGTATTGAAAGTGCGATAAAACTTTTTTTAAAGAGCTGTAAAATGTTTACGTGTAAGCTATAAAGCGTGCATGTGCGGCGCACGATATCGATTTGTATGTGAATGGGCGGCAGCGCTGCCGGGGCGTGGTGTCGCGGCGGGCGCTCGAAGCGACTGTCACTGCTAAGACTGGGCGGCTGTGCTGTGATCCAACTCGCTGGAAGAAACGTCACTGGCCTATTACTACTTAACTGTCTCTGATATAAAATTTGCGCATTAATTTCACAACTAAAAAAATGTAAAATACATAATCATTTCGGCGCTAGAAATCCTTACGGCCCCCTTAAGATTTGTCCAGCCCGGGCACCGCATTGTCCCAGTGACCTATTTCGGAGAGTTTAATAAAAGTGGTCATTATGGTGGATCTTGAACAGATTTGTAAAAATCTAAGTAATAAAAAATCTGTTTTATGTCGAAAAAGTTGAAAAATGTTATTGTTAAAAAAATACAGCATAATGCCTAACATTTGCTATTTAATTTTATATTGCAAAAAAAAACAATATTTATTTGATAGGTAATTCAGTTACTTAAATATCAAAAATCGATTAAATTAAGCTCACTGGTAAGCCCTTAGGAGATACTGCGTTAGCAGCGGATGTGATAATGAGCGAGTAAATTATTACATTGCATCCGTAAACAATACCGGGCGAGCTACGTGCTTGTATACTTCCTGAAATGGTATAAACAAATAATACCTATAGATATACCTCATACCTATAAATATTTTTACTAATTTGTTTACTTCCGGAGAGCACCATTTAATAAGAAAGAAACAACTTAATTAAAATAAAATAATACATCACATTAAAAAGACTAAAGTATGAAAACTATATTTTATGTAAAACAGGCCAAGTTCAAAATCAACTACTATTTCTATGTTTTTCCACTTCAAAAACTATGTCAATGTCTTTTATATCATAACGAGACATTATTTATACGCTATATTACATCATCATTAATTTTGGTCATTTACACAGATTACGCCTGTTAATCGGTATTCTTATAATTTTTCATCATAGCTTCGTATCACGTAGACATTTATAAACGCGCGCGTTCTTTTAAATTTAAAAGCTATATAATAATAGTTTCGTCTGAATATTTTCATGTCGAAATGAACGTAACTAACGTGAAACATATGTGTGATATAGATAAACCATTGCGCTAAGGGAAACAAATTGACAGCTCATTTAACGGCATCTGGGTACAACTGCCAAACGCATGTAACCTACCCATCTGCTACAGAAAGAGATCAAAGCGTAGATATATTGAGCACGTTAAGAAAATCCAGCATATCTTCTGTGGTTTATGTAAGAATATCTTAAACTACTTAGGAGATGAAAGGTTACACACGTCGTGCTAACGAACTAGCATTGAAAAGAGGAAAATAAATACTTTGAAGTGAAATACGAATATAAATGAATATTAAATAAACTTTATTGTAGCAATGATAAAATCAATACGTTCCAAGAAACGAACAATAAATGTTTTACGTATATATGGCGTAAACTTTTCGTGTTCACATTATTACTGATATAAAATTACCTAATATCATAGTCTAAAATATATTCTACAAAAAAAAAAGGAAGACATTAATAACAGAGACTCTTTACAATATGTTTTTTTTTACAAAATCTATAAATAGTAACTACTGTAATAACGTTTTTATAAAATCAAGAAAAAATAATCCTGCTATTTTTATTTGTTAAATTCCAGTTTAAAATCTATGTCAATGTCTTAAATGTTCCACAATAAACAACATTATTAACCTACAATGTTCTAATATCAAACAGAAATTGATCGTAAATTTAACGTTTCACTCGTAATTGCTCATAAATTGTAGAATTCCCAAATGTTAGCTTTAACTGGGCTATATCAGAAATATCCAAACATGTGACATCCACATTTTCAATGTTAAAATCTAATTTTATCGCTACTCTTGTCGCTCACTTGCCAACTTTCATACGATTTTGACAGATACGTAAGTAGTTATAATTAAATTCAAGAACCATTGCCAAGGACCCCGGTTTAATACACGCGTGGTCGGAATCTTCCGTGTTCTTATTAAATAGATTAATTACTTATGGTATTATAAGAGCAATGTTTGTTGTACTAAAAAAGAAAGCTTTTTATTTTGACATCTGCTTTAAATCATCGTAGCTGTATACGACCTCATTTTGCACAGTTGCATCATATTAGAAAAAAATGGAGCTATGAAGTTTAAATTTTGGCACTATGCCT
This sequence comes from Hypsopygia costalis, assembly GCA_937001555.2. Classification (NCBI taxonomy): domain Eukaryota; kingdom Metazoa; phylum Arthropoda; class Insecta; order Lepidoptera; family Pyralidae; genus Hypsopygia; species Hypsopygia costalis. The sequence goes on from OW443326.2 coordinate 21,454,884, forward strand.
AAACCAATCCAGTAGATCGACACGATTAGAGTGAACATCGACCGATAGCTTGCAATGGTTCGGTAACTATGGCAATACTGTGATGGGGTTCTTATTTTACTCTTGGCCATAATTTACATATTCTTTCGTTGGATTCGTTCCAGAAATTGTTTATTTTAATATTATAATGCTATCGATTGCATTTTTTCTTACTGGCTGACTAAACTGAGTTACGATTACGATCGTTAAATCATTTCTATTCTGGCTCCAAAAGTAAACGAATGGGTGAAACCAGAGATTTGGTTTGTATTTTGTTAACATACGTATTTGTGTTTCGCGGACTCGGGTTTTCTCCGTTTGGTTCACTGATTACACGTTTTCAAAGGAAAGTTAAATTTCCAGTCGAATAAAGTTTGCTTCGATACCACAAAGGGCTTCAGTAATCATTGAGATATAGCTGAGTGTTCCCAAGTTATTAAAGCCCTTCAAAGATAACTATTTTAATTATAATATAAATTAATTTTGATTCTAATAATGAACGTTTCAAATAATCCTTCTTAATGTGTTCATAGATTTTAGAATCGAATTTACGGTACTTACACAAAAGATATATTTAAAAAAAAGTAAAACTCACAACCAGTTAACACTAAAAACACTGTAACTTAAAAATGGTAACTTGCATATTAAGACGACATGGTAGTTAATATAAATATCCATAGGCATACTGATAAATTAGAAAGCGTGTCTGTCTGTTTGTGGCCATTTCATGACTATATTTATTTGAATGAAATTAGGTATGAACATAGATTATATCCCTAAAATGGACAATGAGTACCTTTTGGCAGGATAATCGATATTATACGAAGAAGCTACGGGCACTGCGAGTTTATAATATAACTTTTATATAATATACTTTTAATAACGTGGAACAGTACAAGTTATAACATTATGATAATAATGTTCCACCAAGTAAAAGTTAAAAATTGATACTGTTGGTTGCCAACAACCAACAGTATCAATTTTTTTAACTTTTATATATAATGCAGATGTTTAAAAAAAATGAGCCGTCGTGGGATGCCTGGCAAATGTGAAATATGGATACTATTTCGTAAAAAAATAAATAAAAATATGTTTAATAAGATGAATGGTTTATAATAATACTAGCGACCCGCTCCGGCTTCGCACGGGTGCAATGCTGATACTAAATGTACTACAGAAGGTCTTTGCGCTTTGTCCTATCCAGTCCTTCCCCAGTTATAGGCACACGCCGCCGGCTCCGCGGCCGGTACCGCCACAGCCGTTATGTCCCTGCATTTTAAATGTGTAATATCTTCTAAACTATTCATTTAAATTACATGCTGTGAAGGGCCATATTGATCTATATTAAATGCGCAATGTATTTAAGGTACTTAATTGGATAAGGATTAATTCTGTATTGCTTAAAATCGCTTCGTAAATAAGGCATTATTTCTTGTAAAAAGCAAAGGATAAAATAACGGTTATTGTGTGTTACCACTAAGAGATAGACATATACCATCGCGAACTTTTTTGTAGACCATTTTAAGGTGAACAATACTGTACTACATTATTTTGATCTATCTCGTTGGGTTCAGCCAGCGTTTGCAATGAAAGAGCAAAAAAATGTGTTTATTTACGACATCACATTAGAAACCTCTAAATTATCAGTGTTTTTCTACTATGTTATGCATATATTATACATATAAACTTTCCAGTTGAATCACTCTATCTATTAAAAAAAACCGCATCATAATCCGTTGCGTAGTTTCAAAGATTTAAGCATACATGGGGACATAGGGACAGAGAAAGCGACTTTGTTTTATACTATGTAGTGAAATTACCAGAAAAACCGTACGGTGTTCAGTGGTTCGGGAAGCCAAAAGCAAATAAAAACATTGTAAAATAATTATTTACAGTATTTCTTTTTTTTTTTAATAAATTAAGCTTGTATATATTTTAATTCTGCATATTATATCCATAGATATATATTGATCATAGTGTGCAATAAATTCAATATATGTATGTATTGTAAACAAGTTGTTTTACCTGCGTTTCTATGTAAACATAAGAAAATATTATCGTATTTTTGGGTATATTTTATTATCAATAATACCTATATTATTTATTATTATTTACATTATTATCATTTAACGAAGAGATTTCAAAAAATATCTAGCTGTTCGTGAAAATAACAATATGAAGAATAAAGTATACCCGAAAAACCGATATTAAATTTTCTAGGATTTTCATAATATTATATTAATTCGATATAGATTGGAACACCTGTTAATTTGGATTTAAATTGGGCATATTTCTTTCCGTTGCCGAAAAAGTACCTATGTAAGTTTAAATGGAAAGATTAAATGTACTAAATATGCTCAATCGACTGTTCATCAAATGTTACATGAGAAACGATTATACCTATAAGTTGTTTTTATTCCCACTGCCAACACGGCACATCAGACGTACGCTTAACCTTACCATACGGTACAGACACAGCTTGTTTCCGATATAATGTTTATGACGAACCCTATTTTAGAATTTGGAGACGATTACATAGGTCCAACCTACAATCTCTCAGAAGTTTCAAATGAAATGGACTTCAGAATAATTACCTCACCGAAATTCCTCTTCGTTACGTGCCTTATCTTATACGTTAAGAAATGTGAATACAGGTATGATTTCGATATCTAAGTAGATAGATTTTCGATATATAAGTAGGTAGATAAGGCACGTAACGAAGAGGTGACACGTCCTTAAGAAACCTAGGCTTTATATTTATAATGAGTAGGCGATATCACATAGGCAGTGACGGAATTTTCATAACACTGCAGTTATTAAAACACAAAGTTCACTCAGCAGCTAGACTGACGACTTGCTCAAGATGGCAAGGAGTCACTGGATGCAGAAAGCAATACGGCGGCAACTGTGGAAATCGTACGCGCAGACTTTTGTTATGCAGTAGACAAAAATACGTTCAGGTGATGATAATGATGAAAAAAACGTTTAAAAAGTATCCTAAAATATCGGAAATATGTGAATGCGTCTATTCATAACTTTTTAATTGATACTCCGCTCGTAAATCGTACCTGACAGTAGTAGAGTCGCAACTCAAATTTTGATGTTGTGCCAAACTTTGACTTATGACTATTACTTGTACTAATAGCGCTATAATTCCGCGTAACAACAACTTTTGAGTTGTGATCTCTGTATTTATTCTGATGACCTCCAGTGTGGGTTAGCAATGGCGGCTTTAACACCAAGGCTCGCTAGTTCAGTTCTCGATTAACATTTTACTTAATGATCATGTTTATTCGTCTTGGTATGGATGTTTTCCAAGTACCCGTGGAATATTTGATAATATCGGACTAACACACCATTTAACATCTTTGTTCATATATTTTTTCCATATTGAAAAAAACATACCTATATACATTTAAGTAGCTTGACATTGTAAAGGAAAAGTAGATACCACACCAATGACAGCCAGTTAAGCAAAAAAAATATGAAGCTGTAAAATAAATTAATTCAAAAATGTTACCTTTCCAAAACTGTTTACTGTATTAGAAGAGGTTTTCATGTTTTTGGATAAGGAAGGATGCGGTATTAACATCAATGGCGAGTATATAGTAATCTATGATTGACAAGATAGTATTTGCTCATTGGGATATCCTTCGGCTGATGATTATAAAAAATATACCTTTAAATTAACGAAGTTCGGGCGAAGTAAATATTACATGTTACAACAAATACAACCAACGAGGATCTAACGATGGATCCTGAACATCGAATTCTTTGAGATACGTCTTCACGTACTAACGTGCATAATGAAGCTAACAAGTGGATAATGGATATTGCTACAAGAATTCCTGACTATTGCCAAATTTGTTAAGACTGGTTGAAATTCAGTTCCTTCCCATTATTAGTAACTGTGGACTATAATTCACGAAGGTTTCGATCCTTACCTCACAAATTATGCTTACATGGTTGACATACTTACCGCTCGCTTGCATAATTTAAATTCGTCCTTAATGATACCAACCGCCCTGGTACGATTAGATATAAACATCCGATGCCGACTAGTGGTTTGGATTAGCAAATGATCCATACTTGCTAGCGCATATTGTCATGAACTGTGCTGCGGCACCCCTACGTAAGACTCGCGCGGCTTTTGCTGAAGTAGAAGCGCAATACGCTTTCTTAATACTCTATCATAAGGAATTTATATATCTTTTCAATAGACCATATGGGACTAAGGAAATAGATATTTTCAACCAAACCGTTCCGAAGACGGTCGACATATTAACTACATTTCCTCTTTTCAGCTTTGTTTTTATGTTACGATCATTATACCATTGAAGTTTGGTCTTTTAAAGCCATGAACTATTCAACAAACTGACATTCCTTATAACGAACTCACCATCTGGTACAACGCACAAAAAATACCTCTGTTATTAATAAAGCACGTGTACTACGCACTTGCAATTGTACAATTAACAAAATGTTAATAATATTAATTTACTCTATTTTTTCAGCAGTTTCTATATTTGTAAATGACATGAGTAACTTACCGTAAGGTGAACCCGTGAGAACTAGTCAACTCTAAAGTATTTGATATTGCTACATAATTAGCCAGATTGCACACTTTTATTCCACCTTTTATCTTCTACGTCACTAACATCACAGTTATGTTATACTATGGCGGAAGAATAAAACAACATTACATCTTGCTACCTTCATATAATTTTACAATAAACTTCAAACATTGTAGACTTCACAGTTTGTTGATAAGACAAAATTCTTTGAGGCATAGTAAACTTTAGTTTTTAAACAAATTTTAAATATGATAATATATGAGTACGTTTATTATGATAAGGAAATTTTGGTAAATATCATGATTCAACATTATTAATATAATATCTGGCATTCTCTTCCGAGGTAGAAATTGTCACATTTATTTCTCAAAAAGCTAATTCTATCACTTAAAAACATTCATTGACAGTCAAGTTGCAAAATTACTTTTTCACTAAATAATTATCTTAAATCTTTGTTATATGGTTGTTTATTTAGCCTCATGTTTTTTATAAGTTACTAAATTGAGGAAACAATGAATCGTGTACTTGTTGCACCGAAATTTGCTAAAAACAACCGTTTTTTGCACATTTTACTTTTACAACCGTATATTATTTTATCAATTTTCGGAGTTCTTAGAAAATATGGGGATTAATAAACAACCGTGTAACACAGATTTTTGATTCGTTGGGTACTTCGGGAATAATATTTTTTTTACTCCAGTGATCCTAATTTTGCACGGATTTAAAACAAGTCGATGACGATCAAGTGGCTTTCAGGCGAGCATCGTATTGTATTTTAATTTTTTCTTCCCCTAATTGTTCCTTTAAATATCACATTTGAAACTATACGTTAGTATCCCATTATCTTAAAATTTTCAATGACGACATTTTTGTAGCTTTCGCATTTATGCATAGAGTTTTCATGAGCATGGCATAAATATTTGTTCTGTTATAATTAGTGTCCGACCGAAACTGGTTTTTACGACCGAAACCGAAACCGAAACCGAATTTCGGCAACAGTCTCAGTTTCGGCCGAAACCGAAACCGAAACCGAAACTTTTACGAAACAATTATCTATTCTAAACAATTAATTATACCCCACCCACTTATACCCCCAATTATAAGAAAAGTACCTACACTTTTCTTATAATTGGGGGTGTAAGTGGTCCATAAACATCTCTGAATCAAAGCCAACTTTCGGGGGTGTAAGTGGTTCATCAACATCTTTGAACGAAAGCCAACTTCACCTGCACGCGGTGCACCCTGCTGACTGACAAACGAAGCTCTGGCGAAAAGAGAGGTAGGGAGCGTAATTGTAAGCTACCCGACTGGTGAATGTATCTTCACCTCACAGAATACCGCAGTCAAATAACGATTCCCTTGAGGGCTGTTGTGTTCCTGCGAGTGAGTGAGGTCACCAGAAAGGAAGGAGATGCTGCGGCGGCATGCAGCGGGGGTGGCGGCGCGCGAGCGATATTTTATGTTGCGAGCGTTAATATGACTACGGTAACCGCTTCACATCAGGCGGGCCGTATGCTTGTCTGCCACCAGACGTAGTATAAACTTCACCTGCACGCGGTGCACCCTGCTAACTGACAAACGAAGCTCTGGCGAAAAGAGAGGTAGGGAGCGTAATTGTAAGCTACCCGACTGGGGAATGTACCTCCACCTCACAGAATACCGCAGCCAAATAACAAATCCCTTGAGGGTTGTCGTGTTCCTGCGAGTGAGTGAGGTCACCAGAAAGGGAGGAGATGCTACGTCTGCAGCGGGGGTGGCAGCGCGCGAGCGATATTCTATGTTGCGATCGTTAATATGGCTACGGTAACCGCTTCACATCAGGCGGGCCGTATGTTTGTCTGCTACCCGACGTATTATAAAAATAATAATAATAATTACGTTATAATTGCTAGATACTTGGTTATAATTATTAAATTGAACGTTAAAACTCTAAATCTTTAATATTATCACCACTAATGCACTATAGTAAGTACCAAGTACCTAACTATTGTTTGTTTACGTATAGCATTACCGAATGAGTTAAATTAACCACAAAATATTCAGTTAGTTATGTTAGACTTGATTCTACTATAATCTACGCATTAGTTTGGGGTGTAAGTGGATCATCAACACCTTTAAACCAAAGCCAACTTCACCTGCACGCGGTGCACCCTGCTGACTGACAAACGAAGCTCTGGCGAAAAGAGAGGTAGGGAGCATAATTGTAAGCAACCGACTGGGGAATGTACCTCCTCCTCACAGAATACCGCAGCCAAATAACAATTCCCTTGAGGGTTGTTGTGTTCCTGCGAGTAAGTAAGGTCACCAGAAAGGAAGGATATGTTGCGTTGGCAGCGCGGGTGGCGGTGCGCGAGCGATATTTTATGTTGCGAGCGTTAATATGGCTACGGCAACCGCTTCACATCAGGCGGGCCGTATGCTTGTCTGCCAACCGAAGGAGTATAAAAAAAAAAGTATGTTATACTAAATTATTATGTTTACTACCTACCCTTAATACAATATCACATGATAAAACTTACCGAATTCAAAACAAATCACACGAAAACTCACAAACAACAAACAAAACGCACTGCAAACGCAAACAAGTCACGACATGATTAGGCACGTGGACGCGGCAAAATGTCTTCGTCGCTTGGATGGAATTTACTGCGCCGAACATGATCGAGTACAGCGCGGGAACTCCCGAATGAAGTTTCGGTTTCGGTCGTAGTTTCGGCAGGTTTGCCGCCGAAACCGAAACTAAACCGAAACTCGTTATTTTTGCCGAAACTCGACCGAAACCGAAACCGAAACCGAATATTCGGTCGGACACTAGTTATAATGATTGCCTGATTTTTGTGTCAATCATTACATGTACAATGCTTGGTACCAATTTCAGAGTATTAAAGTAAACAATTTTCGTTAGATATGTTTAACTTTTAATAAGAGGTATGATTATAATAATTGTTAATAACTTCAACAATCTTATGAAGTAAATAAATAGAATTAGGGATACTACCTTTAGATTTAAAGTGAAGAATATTTTCGCAACGTATAAGATCGTGGGAAGAGAAATCTCAATATTTTTTAATTATTATTAATCGTGGGATTAATAATAATTAAAAAATATTGAGATTTCTCTTATGCCATTTTTTTGACATAGGTAACGAAGCATTTACTAAATGTTGAAGTTCTAGCTAAGATTTTCTTAAGATTAAGTATGGCCTTTAAAAACTATAGTGGCTTATTTTGATGTTTGACTTATTTTAGTCTTATTAGATAACCAAAACACAATAAAAAAATATCGCTGTGATGCACATAGTATTTATTTACTAAGTAATAATAATTGAACAATCGGGTCTGCAAAACTATGTTTTATAATATAAATAATATTATATATATATATATATATATATATATTATTTATTTTTACCTTTGCTACCATGGAAGCTATTTCCATCCGAAAGCCAATCCGTACTTGCCCCTTTTTTCTTATACTTTCTGATAATCATGATTCTGACCGACTTGATCGTCTCCATACCTCATAAAGCATTGAAAATGAAACTCAGACTTGATTATAGTGACTGCCAATCATGACGCAATAAGTGTTTCGGAAGAGCACACCTTATTTATTGGACCATATATAACATCAATTAGATTTATTAGAAATTCCAAGTACATTAAGTCCGTTTACTTAGAAGGTTCTGGTTTCGGGGAACAACCTCGATTAGGAGAGCTGTTGCCCGAAGTACTTTGAGGGCTCCTGTCGCCTACCTGGAAAGGAAAGGGTTTATATACTGATTTAATAGGTATCTTCCATTACTCTGAATTATTCAACTCGCGAATTTATAAGTAAGATTTTTTATTATTTAAATTTATAATCTATAGACCTCGGGGTTAATATTCATTAGCCAACCCGCATTTGACCATACTTCACCACCCTGCTCAACTGCAGGTTGGTGAACGCCAGTGTTTTCAATCCGCCTAAAGACCACTGACTTGGCTTAACGACTGTCATTTATAATGACAACAGCCGGGCCGACAGTTTAACGTGCCTTCCAAAGCACAGAGGAGCTCGAGATAAATAAACCCGTCCATAGACAGGCTACGGTCGACGTTGCTTGACTTGCGTGCAACACAACGACACGCAACGACGTTACCGACCTCCTCATATATCTTAACTAAATTCTGAGGATCATACCAAATACGGATGAAGTTTGACTGTAGGAAATTAAAACTACGATAAAAGTTACAAACATTTTGTATTATTTTTTAAATGATAAGGAATTTAGAAAAAAGAAATAGGTAACTTTATTCTTTGAGATTTGTTATTTGCGCTTAGCGATAAAATCTCAGAAACGCAGCAAAGACAAGGGTCCTGTCATTATCTACTGAACTTAAACGTTAATGATAAAAAGTTGTATCTTGTGAAAATACGATACAAACGGTGGTTCTACTCCAGTGCTGTGATACTAAATTCCTACTGTATTTATACTTTCTTTCATTAACAGTATTAATAATCGAAGATTTAGAATAATAAAATATTTTAATTGTAACCTAGGTATTGGATATATAAACATATTATATAAAACTATGATTTTATGCATAGGTACGTCAGGGCAGTAAAATTGACTACAAACGAAATTGCATTGCGTCGTCACTGGGAATACCGGACAAAAAAAACTAGAAAGAAAGGAAATTTCCTATCTTTCTAGTTGCTACAATGGAGAAAGCATGTATATTTAAAACATCATAGTTATAAACTAATATATATTTTAACAATAAGATATATAAAATATTATATGTGTAAAATTATATATAATATGTGTATAAACTAAGTTAAGGTTAACCGCTTATGTTCAGCAAATATATATATGTATATATATATATAAAGACACTTGTTCAATCTGCTTGAACCGATATTCGAGTTTTGTCCGCTTTTCCCAAATGTAGAGAATACTCTCAGCCAACCTGTGAACAAAACAACAAACAAGTGCCTAATGGCAGGCACCTTTTTTTCAATTTTAATAATGCACAAATTTCCGGGTTTACTGAGTACACACCATAATTATGGATTCGTAACCGGAACCTTAAAAAATCGTCTCTCATATCCATTTACGAGAGTCAATTTAAACGAAACCACCAAAAATAATTTGAGAGGTGTTTTGTATCAAAGCTCTTTGAAGTTATGTCTCTGACATCCTCTCAGTGAGCATAAGTGGGTACTGTGCCAACATAATAACGATCATGTTGTTTAAGGTTAATGTATCTTTGAATTTTTATGTTTATTTTTTTATATTCATTTCAGAACTCCACATCAATCCATAATCATCCTACTGCCGAGATACAGTTCTCCCCTCAATTGATGTGGGATTCAGAGCGTACTCTACCGTGCCGCTCAACTGCGGGTTGTTTGTGGAGACCATTGTTTTCAACCCGCCCAAAGGCTATTCTAATGACGACAGCCGAGACCGACGAATTAGTATGCCCTCTGACACACGGAGGACCTCTAGATAAATAAGCCCATCTATAGACAGGCTGTGGTCGACATTGCTTAAGTTGCGTAATCTATTAGATAGTCGCGCAACGACAGCATCGCGCTTCTTATCCATATTTATTTAATTCTAAAAAAATTAGAACACTAAATTTAGAAGAAGAAAAAAAAAGCGTGTCATTTTCTAACTAATTCTGTATCTACTACGAGGTACTATGGTTTGTAACTTTTTTGATTTCACGGCCGGAAATTTAGAGAGGAGGGTCCTTGGGAGGGACACATTGTTAACGACTTTTGGAGCTCATATAGATTTTTCTGTACCCCCCACGATGATTGATGCGCGCGATTATTTCACTCGTAAATGCCTCTTTGTTACGTGAATGGCGTGCATAGCCATTTTTTTATTTATCTTCGTAATGTCTTTATATTGTTGTGCGGTTATTAATGAAAGATTATTCTAGGAACCTTTAAAAGAAAAAGCCTACATAAATGTAAGTAGCATCTTTTTAACATGTGGCTTAAAAAAACCGTTGTCAGATTTTTTATACCACTGTATTTATTGTTGCAAACAAGCATACGGCTGACGTAAAGCAGTTACCGCAACCTATGGATGGCTGCAAAACTAGGAGCATCATATATGCATTGCCGGTCTTGAAAAACATTTTGAGGAACCCCAAAATTCTGCTGAAAGTGTATTTTTCGGGAAACTACTCGACAGGCAGTTTATTCCATAACTTGACAGTACGTCGAAGAAATTGTCATGGGTTTACGTCATTTACCTTACATTTCTTTTTCTATACTATGAGGGGCAAACACGTATAAGACCCACCTGATGTCGGTGGCGGTTACCGCAAACCCACGAAATGTTCAGTTCAACGTGTAATAACATCAACTCCTGAATAACAGGAAGTGGTTCTAAAAGTGGAAATACGTAAATATTAGGCATTGGCTCACATCGTTTTTCCAATAATATCCAATCTTTATTATACCATGTATATAAAACACACTAAAAGTTTTGCACTTCTAGCTAATCGGAACTATTTTAATTTCGAATGTTATATTTTTTGAAACGACTTGCAACCTTCTTAGTAATAAAAAAAAAATTGGCGGAAATCATTTGTCAATTGTTTTTTATCACACATCAAAGCTCTACGTACGCAACGAAAATGGAATTAAGTCGATCTTTTCGACTTAATTCAATTTTAGAGCGGTGATTTTTTATGATTTTAAAAGTTCTCTCTCTCCGCAAGACTCCTTCCAACTGCCGTCAACGAAAATAATGTGGCTAATGTTAAGGGGTCGACAACTGTCAAAGTGGCGCTAGCAGCGCAAAAACCAATAACAAAGCAGTTTTTGTATGAAATTAGTAGCGAATTCATAGATTGAGACCATTATTGAGAAAATGCCTAGATGTTGTGTACCAAATTGTAAAGAAACTGGTGGCCACCAGTTTCCTCGAGGTGAGAAACTTAAAAAAATGTGGCTCTAAGCGATAAATATTATTAACCATTCTATTTATTATTATTAACCATTTTAATTATTAACTCGCATATTTTCCAATTTAACGTAACGAAACGTTTAATGATAAATGACAAAGGTTCGTACAGTGGTGGCGCCATCTGAGATCAGCTTTAACTTGCCAACCCCGTTGAAGAAAACCCGCGGATTACCTATGCGACAACTCGAGGACTATTGGGGATTGGTATGAGCCAATGTCAGAAAATTTTACACAAAGAATTAAAAGTTCGGAAACTTTGTTGTCGTTGGATCCCTCATGAACTGACAGCGGAGCAGAAGCAGGTTCGCGTGGAATGGTGATCACAGATGCTACTGAAGTACGACCACGGACATTCTAATGTTGTGTATGACATTGTCACAGGAGACGAAACGTGGATTTATTTTTTTGAACCCGACAAAAAAAGCAATCTTGTTAATGGGTGTTTGAAAATGAGAACAGGCCAACAAAAGTGAGGCAGGCGAGAAACGTTGGTAAAAAAATGATCGCGTTTTTTTTCTCAGCTACGGGTCCCTTCTGCTTGTGCAGAAGGGACCACTCTGGAATTGTTTCCACTTGAAGATCAAAAGAGTGTTAATGCCGAGTGGTATTCTACCATTTGTTTACCCAGGATGTTAGAAAAAGTTCGCGAAAGACGACCAAAAAGCCGCGTTCTCCTACATCATGACGCTTCTTCACACACGGCCAATGAAACAAAGTCATTTTTAGCTTCCGAAAAAGTACAACTGTGATTTCTGTATTTTCCCCAAAATCAAAGATTTGATGAGAGGTTTCACTTTTACCAACTCCGAAGAGGCAGTGATAGCGTTCAATCAGCACGTTGAAAACATGCCTTCAGATCCGCGTTCCTCCTGTTTTAAAAAAGGTTTTGATCGCATGAAAAAAATAGTTAAAATGTAAAGGAGAGTATTTTAAAAAGCAATAAACAAATTTAAGATCCGCTCTGTGTTCAAATTATGAACACTGGCACATTTGCTGTGTAGCTCGCACAACTTGCTACCAATTATACTTAATAAAATTATGATCTTAAAAATGATATAAATTTTTATCGGGTTTTATGAAGTTATTTAATGTAAGACCTAGTTACTTTCTTCTACTATATATTTGTAATTGACAACGCGAATATTTATTATGAATACCGATGACCATTATTAATTCAGAAGTACTGTAAAAGCTTGTAAAATCAGTGGATCATTGGCAAGTCAGTCGTTGAATACAAAATAATTATTTAAAGTGGTGGCTTCAAACTCAAGGCGAAATTTGGTTACATAATTATGCCGCCTGCGTTTATTTGTGAGTATCGATTAAATTGGAAATTAACATGGGGTGGGTAAAGAAGAATCAGAAAGGGCTTATCACGATTATAGTCTGTATATGTAAATTAACTCACACTATCTACAGTGTTCCATTTGGTTTGAAGTTTGTTATTCTGTTTGACGTTCTAAAATAATGTTTGCCATGATGAAACAAAAGCAATGTGTAGACGTCTTTTGAAAAGGGAATACATAATTATTTATATCGTAATATTAAATTGGGTGTTAGGTACATTGTCCAATCCGCTTACTCCCAAATTCTTGATCTAGAAATTCATGTTCTTAATTATCATTATTATTATTGTTTTTTTTTTTTTGCTTTTAGGTATATATTTACACAATTTACCTCTATTATTATTTCTCGTTATATTTTCTTTTGCATATAATCAAGACACCGTTATTTTATTTCTCTTCAGCCATTGTTTTTTAAAGTAAAAATCAAATAGTAGTTTTCATTAGTCTTATTATCTAAATTCGTCTTCAATAACACTGAATACATACAAACTTTAAATCCCGAGTTAGCGAAGGAATCACAATCGAACAAGTAACAGTAATATTTAACTATCTAAATATGCTTCCTACTCCTACTATTTTTTTCTGATTAAATTCGTTGTGAATTCCAAGGCAGCCGTAGTTTTACCCCCGGGACTGTAATAATTTCATCCTAACACAGGATTTACCCCACGTCGCTTAACTTAAGTGATCTATGACATTGATGCAATGGAACAATCACTCGACTTAAACTGCCAATAACAGTAGGTCTACAAAAAATGCTAGTGACAGCGTAAGACCTAAAGAAAATCGCGGGAATATAAACTCCGCAATGCGGCCCTAGGCGAAGTAATCGAAGGCAGACCTTGTATATAGGAAGGGTATTAACTATAAACGATTTTCTATATCACGTTATTATTGTTCGTAACAAGGGAATCCTTCAAATTGCGAAGCCGATTTAATTACGTGGATATTATATCCGCAAGATGTGGATAAGGTTCGTAAAAGTTATTAGTACTTGTAATATACATCATGTGAGGAGCTCGTATGGCGTCGTTGTGTTAGTCTAGATAATCGAATACGCACGTTAAGCAACGTGGTAGACGTTGCCGTAGTCTGTCTATGGATGGGTTTATTTAGAGCTTCTCTTGTATTGGAAGGCACGTTGATCTGTCTGCCCCGGCTGTTGTCATTAGATGACAGTCGCTCAGACAAGTGGCCTTAGGGTGACTTGATAATACGACCTCCACCAACTCGCAGTTGGTGCAGTGAAGTAGGCTCTAAACCCTTTTGGTTGAGGGCAGCCCTGTATTTCAGCAGTGAGACAAGAGCATAGAAGATTAAAGTCTCCAAATGACACTCCCTCCTTGCTTCGAAAGACTCGTTAAGCCAATTCTGAGCGTCTCAAGCCCTTCGATTAAAAGAAAACTCCAGCACTGGTATGAATATGGGTTGGTGACGACAATGTTTTAAAATAAGCTCGTGGAAAGTCATCGCTTCAATATCACAACAACATGAATAATCGTTACATAACTTAATTAAAAGAAGAAAAAAAAAATTAATTTTTGTCCGTAAATGTGTGTTTTTTCCACAATAAATCCGAAGAATTTTAAGACTGTTGCGTTATAATAATGATGACATCCCATAAAAAAAATTGCAATCAAAATGCGGTTTACATTTTGACCAAAGATATATTGTGTGATATGTGTGTAATTAATCACATTGTGTGATAATAATTTAAATATATGGCATGCGGAAATCAAATCAAACTTTCGGGCGTATAATTCCGGCGTGTATATGATCTTTTAGAGTTAATACACTAAATCTTACTTGAAGGACCTCGCAGGAAACAACTAATTTTATTACTTTAATAAAGGTGAAAGTTTGTGAGGGGGCTGTTTTAAAAGGTTAAACGGATTTAGATGAAAGATATACAGCTAGATTGAATGAAATTATGGAAGATCTGAAGGCGGCGCCGTGGGTTGATAATATCATAACTCAAAGTATTGTATATAAGTATATACAGGGCGTCCCACGGCCATACCACACGGAGGGAAAGTATATTAAATATTGAAGATATAATATTTTACTAAAAGAAAACATCATTTTATTTTTAACAATATATTCATAGATTTTTTGAAAATCGCCTGCCTCAACCGGGAATCGAACTCGTGAAAAAATAAACACACTTGTATTTTATTATATCGTTCGACAGAGTTAATCATAAGGATTATTTTTTCCTTAAAATAAATAACATAGCATCTTAAATGAAAGGAATATAGTGAAATTTAACATTTTGTTTAAAATTTTATTCAGGAAAATTTCCTCCGACTTTGCCGTGCTTTCAACTAACATACTAACATTTTCATTTCAAATCATTTAAAATAATTAATAAAACACGGACTACAATAAATAAACAAACGGTGCTAGCTTTAAAAAAAATATATCAAATGTTTAAAATGTGATCCATTCTTTAGTATACAAATTCTCACTCATTTAATAATTTCCTGTAGATTTGGAATAATTGCACACTGTGGTACCGCTTCTTGTAAACAAAATATTTTACATAATCAAAAAAAAAAACCCAGTAAGGTTAGATCTGGGGATCTTATCACTTATTGATATTTTTTTAATCACGTAGGTACTTATAATAAGGATCTCTACTTAATGACTGTGATCGTAGATATCCCTGCACAAAACAGACATTAAATTTGTGTGGATGATCTTTGCCTGGGTATTCTCTAACAATAATTTATGCATTTATAAAAAAAATGTACTTAAGTATTTTTATTAATTTGCTTAGTTTGGGATAAGATGGCGCAGTGTGTAATTTGTTCTGAATATTTATATATATTTAAGTGGTTATCTCTACACCGCCATTTTGCGGTATCCTCATAGTTGCTCTAAGGCAGTGGTCGTCAAGTTGTAGCCTGCGGGCCGCATACAGCTCGTTTCAAATTCTATGCGGCACGCTGCTATTTATTAAACTGAACATGCCAAGAAATTGAGAATGATATTAATTTTGTACATTTAAGTGAGACTCTGTAGACTTGTATTAGATAGTACTATTACTTACATGTACTACGCTTGTATGAAACAGCACCAATGCTAATTTTGTAGTCTCTACAAAATTAGCATTGGTGCTGTACACCATTTAATTAATACTTTTAATTTATCTTTATACTCTTTAATTAATATAGGTATGCAGCCGTCATGCTCTATGTCGACTCTATTGACCCATAACAAAAAAAAACATTGACGACCACTGTTACTGACTAAGGCAATGATTAAGATATCTTACATAGGCTGTCCACCCTTATAAACAATACGGATTATCTTCCACATACAAACTCACCAAATAGCTATACATTTACATAGAAGCCAGATCTAAACTCCAAAACTACTTAACCAAATTTAATATCTGCACACCGCGTTTGTTTCACATGTTGGCAAAACTCGAGAGAGAATAGTTTTTGTCTAATTCATCCTCTAAAGCGTTAAAATGAGGGATGAAAGTTTATATGAAAAATGATGTGGGCAAAGTTGCTGGCAATCCCTAGTATTAGTATTTTAAAAACCTTATGGAAATATAACATAAACATAGGTACTTTCAATAAACGTAAAACAATGAAGTAAAATTTAGTTAAACCACAGACCTTCATTTCGCTATCTGTGGTTAAATAAACCAAAGAACACGAGACAAGTAAAAAATAATCCAGAAAATGCCTACTGTCAATTTCAACTTCATTTGTATAATTATTTCCATTTGTACAAAGGTTCAACTCTTTGCTTCAATTATATTTTACGCCTTATGTTTTTTAAGATAATGATCTCCCTTCTACTTTTATTTTGTTTCGTTCCCGTAAATTGTGTGATTCCACATTCATTCAACGTTTTGAATGTAAATAAATTTATATCCAGAAAATTACATTATTCAAAACTCAGAAAATTTTATGATAACAAAACAAGTGGAAAGGGACGAGCGACACAGGGAAAAATACAGATTGTCCATACGTAGAACAACATTTCCCCAAAAAACCCAGGCTATTATTATTAACAGTTTATGAATTATATAGCTTATCAAACTTTCAAACAGGAAATAAGTCCTTCCATAAACCAGCTGATTGCGTATAAAGTCAAGAACCGGCACTTCTGAGATTACTAGGGTGGTGCCTCTTATATCTGTCATCTGTGGTAGTGCGCAGGTCTGGTCTGTCTATCATTGCGGTTTTGTGTGTAATCAATTGCACATTTTGTGTGTAATCTAGAACTCTAGTGTGTATCATGTGTGTAATAAATAATAAGATATCTTGCAAATTTCATAATGTACTTGCAAATTGCAAAAAGGAATCTAAACGTGCCGGAATCGATTAATATTATTTACCTGCGGCACTCTCCGCCACGGATTATCTAGACAGTTGTTAATTACGTTTTGACATTTGAGATAAGCATTTTAGGCCCTTACGACGCGGTCTGTGAATTACCAAAATTACCAGTATCACAGTAAATGCGCCTTTTGTTTGATAGTTTTGTTTTTTTACAACTTCACGCTTTTTTTCTACTACATCGGATGGCAGACAATCGTACGGCTCTTCTGATATGAAGCGGTTACCGTAGCCTCTTACTTCGAGGGAGCATGACCTCACTCACTCGCAGGAACGCAACAACCATCAAGGGAATTGTTATCTGGCAGCTTACAAATACGCTATACTCTACCTCTCTTTTACCCGCCATATTTTCCGCGGATTTTTTAATTAGTTTTGTGTTTTTAGTTTGTTTGTAATAATTAACAGCAGTGTATGTGAAAGTGCTATGTGTACGGATCTGATGAGGAAGTTATGTTGATAGGTTCTTATTAAAATTCCGCTAATCACTCGTGCTTGCTGATGTTTTATGCTGAATACACCTATAACGGCAAGGAAACAATACGGCAATACAGAAATAGAATGATCTCCTTCACCGCATCCAGCGAATCCTAGAATTATTTTAAGAGCCTATGACCGTGTCTCAAATGACAGACCAATCCTGCCTCGTACTGTTATTCGCTTCGGGGTTGTCAGAAATGAAAAAAGGAGTTCTTTTGAAGAAGAAAACTTGCAACGAAATTTTTGTTTGTATCTATTGCAAAAGGATGAAATAACATTTATATACCACAATATTGTGCGGGATGTCAATTCTCATTTTCTACCCGGTATAAGTTACATATTAGGACCGAGTAACTACTTCCACGTAGCCAGTTCAGAAGGATCAATCAATCATATACCCGGTATTGGAATTTCACGAAAAACTAATAATGCCTTGGGTCGACTCAATGGATCAAAACGAAACTTGGCTAATAAATTTGATACACACAAGGAAAATCATAAAATCGGTCAGTGCTAGACCAAATACATAT
Source organism: Hypsopygia costalis (assembly GCA_937001555.2). NCBI lineage: Eukaryota > Metazoa > Arthropoda > Insecta > Lepidoptera > Pyralidae > Hypsopygia > Hypsopygia costalis. Next base: position 21,473,164 of record OW443326.2, read on the forward strand.
TTATTTATATATGTGCCGCAAACAAAACAAAGCTACCATTCAGTTCGACATTTTTGTATAAAACATCTTTGTTTTTTGTTACAAAACACTCCTATACATTACTTATTATATTTCCCGATCCGATATAAACACAACACATCTACTATCTATATCAGCAATGCCCAAAGTGGGTAACCATCCGTTTCTTGTTTTATAAAGATTTTATACCTGTAATTATTTGATGTGGATTTCCATAATTTTATGGAAATGAGTTTTACTTACTGTTCCTTTATCTTATAGGTTTGAGAATCCCTGATCCTAACGTTAGCTGCATAGTATACGTATAAGGGCAGTATAACCACTCCATAGATACCCGAAATTGACGCCTCGCGCCGTTCTATGATTCAATGCGCAATAAAGCGCATTTATTGCTTAAAATTATATAGGTATCTATGTCAGTCCATCGATTTTGGACGGTTGTAAAGTTTTTGACTACTACTTCAAATGTCTACTGTGCCATATCTCATTGCTAACGCCAAATGTTTGTCCATCATGCGTTTTCTAAGCACATTGCTTGTCTTTAAGGGTTACTTACATTGCTGTCACTAAGAGTTACTGGCTAAAAATACAACAAAAAAAAACAGAGTGATGCACTCAACTTCATAGTAATTATTAACTGTGTATTAGTGGTTGTTCAAAGTAATGAAACTCTTGACGTTGCTTGCTATTCACTTTATTCCTAGGAGTAGCTTAACTGTAATACTGACAGTTGCGATCGTTTATTTCACACACGTGTTGTCTGTACGAGCGCTCGATATCGAATGCCTGATGCTTGCTTCGCTTGGAATAAAGTTGACGCCCTCCTCTCCACTTCCAACACTCTTGAAGAGTGGCGTGCTTCATCGTGATTAGTCGAAATGCTGGCGCAACGAATTACAAGATTGGAGTCAAATCAAATCTTTTATACAATGTGAAATCATGACTGTGGCAATCATACGCATAAATACACACTAAACAATTATAAATTATGCTTTTAAATTTAATGATAGCTAACATGTGATACAACAGCCTTAATAAATATACAAATACTCGTATTATGCGATGTGTTACTATGCTATACTGCTGAATATAGTAGAAGCATCTCGTGAGACACGTATGTGCATTATATTTAAAGTTTGTGGTACGACAACATCTTAACAAACTATAAAAGCTTTGTTGGAGTCGCTTTAGTATACGGCAATAAAGTGTTGTCGGTTTTACCGCCGATAGATATATAGACCAAATTGTCTAAAACAGCTGGGAGTTCATACGAAATAAAGAAAAATATAGGCACTTAAGCGAGATAATGTAACTTAGGCGGATTAAATTGAGTGGACTGAGATTTCTTAGAATTGGTCAAAAAAATATTTTGTGAGCTAGCAAAAAAACACAGAAAAATGTTTTAATTAAATTCTCGTAATACAGAATGGCCAGCTTCTGTCCGCAACTTCGGACATACATCGTTTGGTGTCGGAATACGTGATCGGTAATCCGAAGAAATTTCGAAAAAAACCTCTTATTCATTGACTACACCACTTTACGGCGAGTAAAAAATATTTTTAATTTGTATATAACAATTTCTGTTGTATAATCTATGCCAGCTTTCTAGTAGTAGTCACACATTGGAGACTAATTGGTCGCGTACATTGCGACCAGTTAGACAAGACAAGACAAGTTTTCTCCCGCGTACTGCCAAGATGTGGAATGAACTGCCCATCGAGGTTTTCTCAGGAGACTACAGCATGAGGTTTTTCAAAAAAGGCGTGAAGAGGTTTTAACAGGGTCGGCAACGCGCGTGTGATGCCCATGGTGTTACAGGCGTTCATAGGCTACGATAACTGCTTGCCATCAGGTGGGCCGTATGCGTACAAAATAGGAAGCTTAATAACATAGTGACTTTTTGTATCGATCGTTTTCGGGAAAGTTCAAAATTGTGATTTTCAAGTTATCTTACCTCTAGAATATTTTACGCTATCGAAGTAATTTTGTCTGAAGTCAAAAAAATATTTTGTGAGCTAGCAAAAAAACACAGAAAAATGTTTTAATTAAATTCTCGTAATACAGAATGGCCAGCTTCTGTCCGCAACTTCGGACATACATCGTTTGGTGTCGGAATACGTGATCGGTAATCCGAAGAAATTTCGAAAAAAACCTCTTATTCATTGACTACACCACTTTACGGCGAGTAAAAAATATTTTTAATTTGTATATAACAATTTCTGTTGTATAATCTATGCCAGCTTTCTAGTAGTAGTCACACATTGGAGACTAATTGGTCGCGTACATTGCGACCAGTTAGACAAGACAAGACAAGTTTTCTCCCGCGTACTGCCAAGATGTGGAATGAACTGCCCATCGAGGTTTTCTCAGGAGACTACAGCATGAGGTTTTTCAAAAAAGGCGTGAAGAGGTTTTAACAGGGTCGGCAACGCGCGTGTGATGCCCATGGTGTTACAGGCGTTCATAGGCTACGATAACTGCTTGCCATCAGGTGGGCCGTATGCGTACAAAATAGGAAGCTTAATAACATAGTGACTTTTTGTATCGATCGTTTTCGGGAAAGTTCAAAATTGTGATTTTCAAGTTATCTTACCTCTAGAATATTTTACGCTATCGAAGTAATTTTGTCTGAAGTCCTTACATAACATATCGAAAAAAAATATCAAATAGCCCATAAGTTTCTAACGTAACACATAACTTATAAACTTATAATGAACGGCATCATTAAAGCTTGGTTTGGGGCCGATTAATGACGTCTACACCACCTCACTAATCCGCCCCCAGAACTTGCATGATGCCGTTCGTTAGTTTGTTTTTTTAGCGGCTCAGTGTGTTTGCACCTTTATTGTTTATCTGACAGCAGACGTAAATCCGGCACTTCTCTAATCCTCACTGACTGTAGGTACAATATAACTACATCAGAAGCTCAGTGTATTAATACTTTATCCCTGCTTAACTGTTGTATTAACTCTGATGTTCAGTATGGGGTTAGGTTGAAGATATTAAAGATGCGGGCCATAGCCAGTCAGACACAAATCTTCATCATGATCCGCGAAGAATATCAAGTAGGGAAGTTGAGCGATCTTCCCTAATGTAAAATTTTGGTGTTAGTGCTTTTTGCAATAGTTTTCTGTTTTGTACCCATACTCACCTTATTTTTATGCAATAAAATATGTCATGTCTGAAGGTTATGAAATAGACTTCTGTATAGTTAAATAGGTTAGATTTTATCATGGCACAAAATTTTACATTTTTATACAAAAATTATATATTTTTGAATAAATTGTTAAATTTTGTGTTAATATGTTGTTTTTTTTTTATAAGCTTTTATTTACTTTCACCGCGATGTTTTTAATTAAATCTTGCAAGTTAAATTTGATCCACTTCCTGGTGACCGGTTAAGCTGAAATTTGTCACTTAAGCAGACATGCAAATATTAAGTAGTATTTTTGTCACAATATTCTATAAAATCTTTAATACTATAAAACAGTTAGTCATTAGCCAGTCACTTAAATTCCTCCTAAATTTATTTCCATGTAATAATTTTAATTTATTCGGTATTTTATTATAAATAGTTATTGCATTATTAAATACATTTTGTTTAAAAATATCTTTATGACACCGAGGTTGATATAATAAATTAGCAAACTTTGCTCGTTTTTGACGTGGAATAAATTAATCCAATATAGCGGCCGCCACATAAAAGGGATCTATAATTCTGTGGAAATTGTGATGTGTCACACATGATATGGGTATCAAATGTAAGGGATGCATGTCCGAAATACAGTAAGCATTTTTTTAGTTCTCAGTTACCGATGAAAGACAGCCATATAATATATGTAATCAAAATACACCTCTTTAAAAAGGGTGCATAATAGCATATTTTTTACATAAGGCTCGCTTGATGTGAAGCGGTAATAGGTATTACCTGCAATCCAGTATGCAACATGTTAGCAATCGTTTCCACATCCAGTGTAGAGTCTTGAGCTGATATCTTCTTTATAGCAGACGACACAATGCAGAGGTCCCCTCTCAATTCGCTAACTAATGCGGTGATTTTCTGCGCATTGCTGAGTACTTCCACACTTTGGGTGTAAGGATTATATCGGACTCCGAACGGGCGCTGTATACTTTCAGCAAAAGCCCTGGAACAAATACATTTTCTCATTAACAATGGTAATAGCCGTGGGCATCAACCTACGACCATTTAGGTATTCGATACCATTGCAGCCCCGACAGGCAGTGGTCATCTCTACTCGACGACAGGCATGTTATCTGTTGTATATTACCACATACAACAGGCACACAAGGGACAAGGATATAGTTTAAATAATTTGTAGAGAGTCAAGAATTGCCCGCGGCACAAAAGAGCCTTAGAGCAACGGTGCTGCGCGTGCGATTCAGCTCATATGACCGCGAGGTCAGTGGAGCCATGGGAGGTGGTGGGTTTGTTGTATATTACCACAGAATAAAGTAATAGTACTACGTATAGTATGGGCACTTCCTGCCGTTCTCTCGTATCAACCTCACCTACCCTCTGAGACGAATTTGGAACGGTTTGTACGGCGCCGCACGCATACTCATTCACGATCTGAGCAGACGTCATTGTTTATAAGTAGTAGTTAACGACGCGACATTAGTATGGAATGTCCGGGGTGTGATATTACCACGCCGCTGCCACCTCTGCTGCTTTTCAGGTCTACTACGCATGTAGAAATGACCTTGTACGTCATCTGAAGCAGCAGATCCAATTATCACAAAACAAGTTATTATTTTCCCATGTACGACACGAGTTTTGTCAAAAAATCTGTACTTTTTCCATACAAAATACAACTGATGTAGTCTAGTAGAAATCACGTAACTTATGTGTGTGTGGCTTACAATTTTACTTCCACAAAATAACATATATTTCAATTATTCATTAGGATAATATAAATCAATTAGTATAGGGTAACATAAATAAATAAATAATCCCGGATAAATCGAATAAAACGCTCACCTCATAAGTATATCGTAACCGTATGGTTACGATATACTTATGAGTTATTATTGACTGTATAGTCAATTCGCCAATTGAAAGTGCAAAGATTTTTTTCTTTTTAGACTTTTACCTTCACTAGTGGCGTGAATTGCTGCCCCATGCCTAATTTTCTGATTCTAAATCCATAAGAAGTATGTTATCAGTTTAAGAACCGCGTAGCGCCACTTTGATTATAAAATAATATCTTAGCATTTAGGATAAATATCACAAAGTCTTAAGTATAGTCAATTACTAACACAATACGGCATTTTTATGTCATTACGAGCACTCAAAATGTTTCGATTTAAGTACGACACTTTGAATCAAAACTTGACGGCAGTTTTCGACTACAGAAAAACAAGAAACCATTGCCCTAAAACATTTATAATATATTTAACAGAAAATCTCGAATAGTACAATCACTGTTCGACGATTCGTAAATTAATTGGCTTATTTGCAAAGAGATTAAAGCCTCTGTAAAAGTTTATTGGTTTGATTTCTAAGAAGCCGTTAGGCAGAACATATTGACTTAGTTCTTAGCAGACAGTTACTAATCGGGAGCGACAGCGTGATTAGTCTCGGTGCCCGGTATTTTCCCTCCAATCAACCAATCAAATTATTTATATATTCATATCAGTAGTAACATTGATTTGTATCGTGAATGATAGAAACAACACAATTTTGTATTATTAGTACCTCAATAAAACTAATAATGTTAATTTAGGATCTGCGCAAAGACGCTAGGCACCACAGGCTTCTACAGCGTATAAGGTATACCTCATATACAATTACATATTAATAATATTTTCTTACGGCGAGGTTATAAAAATTCAAAATAGAAAAAATAACTTGACGTAATTTTCACTTACGGTCAACCGCACGTGAAGTGTTACTTATCCAGTACATAACCTCACGTAGGGTTCAAAGACCATGCAGATGTGTCACAAAATATACAATAAATCCTTTATTGGTTTATATATATAAGATACACAACAAATCGTTTATTTGTTTATAGGATATAAACAAACATAGGATTTGTTGTATATTTGGTCGTGTATAGTGAATATCTATGTCGTACAGGCTACATGCATGCCAAATTTCAGCCTGAACTGTCTAGTGAGTTAGGCACTTGTCTCACCACTAAGGCTCCGTCGTCGGCGAGAAAACGACTATTGTCTATCCATCTATCGACAATTGTCTTTCTCGTACAATAGATACAGATTGCATGTGAATAAATGTGATATATCCACGGTTGATCGCTGCCTGCGAGACTCTCTACTCATATTGTCGCAACGATAAAATCTGCCAAATATAATCACTAAGCGACGATTCTTGCTAGCCGGAGACACTCGCTGAGAGACTCTCGCTTAATATCAAACCTTTCAAACAAGTGACAACTGCGAGGAATCGCATGTTATATTCGCACACAGCCCAACGACAAAACTATCGCAGCTACACAATCGAGATCTCGCTGTTAGAAAACTCGTCTATAGTAGTTAACCCGTTTCTCGTTCATCGCTGGCGGTGAGACAAGAGCTGTGTGTTGGTCCATCATTCAGTCAGCCAGTCATTTTCCTCTTTTGTATATATAGAATAACAACACTTTGTATAAACATATACGCATTGCTGTATTTTCTCTTTGTTGCTTCTTACATAATTTCACCCGGCTGGATTACAAGAACGCCTAGATTTTAGGTAAAGTCTACGCTGACAGTATGTTTACGTATGAATATATATTTACACAAGATTACCTATACGATTTATGTGTGTTTAACATTAGCATAGCGTATAATTATATGCATATGTTAGTTTAACAGTTTAAATGGAAATGAGTATCGTAGCATTTCTGTTTCTTGAGTAGGTGTTAGGGAACAAATGTAAACAAAACACACAATGAGCGAAGCACATTCTGCATCAACATGCTATATTCATTCCACTGCTAAGATAGGGGTCTCTCCATAATATGAGGTTATCGCATACTCCACCGCGCTGCCCCAGTGTTTTCAAGCCGTCCAAAGGCCACCGACTTGGCATAACGACTAATCAAAAGACAACAGCCGTAACCGACTGCTTAACGATTACGGCCGATGTTCCTAAACTTGCGTGATCGCGACGAATGATTAATAATAATGTCGTGAAATAATTAAACAATATTTTCATAGCGAGCTTTTTACAAACCAAGATGAGAAATGCATCAGCGCCCGTCAGTTAGATACATGTCTAGTTATGTTGAAATTTACGGCTTAAATAGTAAAAAACTATAATTATAATTTGAAACAACTAAAAAAATAGTATTATTAATAGAACTCATGCGAGACATTATAATAAATAAATTTATTAATATTAAACGGGTAACTCAAAATAAAAAATAATTGATCGATAATTAAATACCATTTTATTAAAAAAAAACACAACACAATACGTCATAGGTATTGACTTGTACGTTAGTGGTACCAAAGTCACTGTTTAAACACATTTCAATATTCTTTAACATGCAAATGGCCAACAAATGGAATAAAACAAAAACATTACTGTATAGTTATTGAAGTAACATAACATTTATTATGCGACCACTCTGACGCCTATATGACGAAAACTCCAAATATTTGCTTTAGCTGAAATATAGGTATGTGGCCTTGACATTACATTGTCAAGAGGTATTAGTTAAACTAGACCACAACCACAGTCTGCTCCGATCATAACGATGACATCCAGACCACAAAGTTCACATCCAGACAATGTTATTGTATTAAAAAGCACATGTATATATATCGCACTAGTGCGTGGAAAATGTAGCAGTTTTTTTTTATCATTACCTAGTAATCAACTAATCTCAGATTCTAATCTTCTATTTTAATCTATAAGGGATCAAAATACAAAATGTAAGTTATATAAGAGAGCCAACGTGGACGAAGTCGCGGGCGGTAGATATAATTCGAATTGGTTTCGCGCAATCTGTGACATGACAGACAGTTTTGTCAAACCAAATATAGAAAAGCTAATATGGTCGTCCAGTTTTCTTAAATTTTAAAATTTTCCACGCAATTTTCTTATTTTTTTTTTCATAAGAACCTTCTCCTGACAATAACAACACAATATAAAAAGAAATCTATCCGTTCACGCGTAATTCCGCGACCAAGGGAAATAGAGATGCATTTTTATATTTATATATATAGTCAATACTAGAACCTAGTAGCCCCTTGGTTTGAGTAGTCAAACCTCAGGTACCTTATCTTCTTCACCAAAGCAAGTCAAGCCTCGCTCGCTCTTTTAAATGACCATCACTTTTGACTGAGTTATGTAGTCAAAAGTAGTTTTCCGAGGACGTTGGTTAGGTTAGGTTGAACTTGTAGTAAATAACGACTCGACTTGATTTTGGACAGGGAAGTGAGCTAGACCCGAGGATTAGCTAGTCAAATCAAGGTGCCTAAGTTTCGGATTGATTATAACGTATATACAGAGTGTAAACCACAGTATGTGGAAACGACAAGTTATCTTACTCATTTATTTAAAAAGCCATTTCGTATTAAATTCATATTAGATGGAAACATCGAACATTCTTATATAGTTTAGAAATAATCGAGTCAGGTTCTTGCCATTTCTAACCGTATTTAAATGAATACATATATAATAAATTATCCATTCTTCGATCATTAATTCTTCAATTCCCATGTTATTATATAATAGTAAAATGTGTGTATATTTCGTGTTAAAATATATTTAGTAGAAAAAAAAAATCATCAGCTACTTTTTTAATGAGGTTTTTAATCATACCAGTAGTATAAATTGTCGCGCAATGATTATATTCCATCCTTTGATAATTAAGAAGATTGCAGCGCATTAATTGTTGACTGATATATCGGGATATTGGCCGTGTGGTTTCCGGCAGACTAGAATAGAATCACTCCGCTTCTTCCCGTGGATGTCGTACAAGGCGACATTATCAAATATCGATCAGAAGGCCAATTCTCGTAACTTTTCTACGAACGCAGATTGAAAGTTAACCGAATCGAGATTGAATTGTGAATTGACTAAAATTATACACTTGATTTCATTAATTAATTATTATCAATTCTTGTTGTTGGCAAAGTAACATTCTTAGTTTGTTTAATTTTCACTCATATTTCGATATAATCCCGTTTAAATTTAATTTTGAAGTTACATATTGTGCTACGAGAATACCAAATGTGACATTTGTGAGATCGAGATTGGATCGAAACTGAATTTTGACTATATTTTAATTACGAGAATTGCCCCTCAGGCCTCTCCAACCCGTTTGGCCAGCATGGGGAGTGTAGGCCAAATCGTCCTTCCGTCTCGGGACGGACGGAAGGACGGACGAGAGAGGGTCGTGCTCCTGTAGTGGAGACTAAAATGGACCTAATGATGATATCGGGATATATCGGATACATCGGGGTGTATGTGGCCCACTACCATCGCGAAAACCAAAGCGCATCTCATCAGCTCATCTGAACGTGGTGCACAATAAAGTATTGTTTAGATTACAACCATTAAGATTGACTGGAAGAGATCTCTCGTAGTACAAGCTCACCTTTGTATTCATCTGTGTAACAATAAATTGTTTCGTAGTTATGAAATAAAGAACATTGACTTATTTCTTCCTATATTTGTATACATCTATATTTGTATACATTAATACAAGTTTATAAAACAACGTCCTCCAGCCACTTTTGTCTGTCAAAAAGCGATAAACTCAAAAACTACTGATCGGATTTTTAATACGGTTTTCACCAATAGGCCAAGTATTTTTTTAAGGAAGTTTGGTATCTATTTATGTACTCGTAATTTTTTTTTTTTTTTTGTAAATTGGCTAAAATATCACGATCATTGTTTAATTAAGATGTTGGAAAAACACCATGCTGATAGGAAGCTTCACTGGCATGCGCCACGCACAATAAAGCTGATCTATTTGCGCAAAGCCGGGGTGGGTCGCTACTTGAAAATTATAATTAATGTTTTGTATGCATGTATATTATGAGTAAATAGGAGTGTCTATCTCTATAGAGCTTCGATACGTCCCACGCTTACGATTGATCGAGTAATATCATTATGATCTGTCATTTGCAATAAGAGTTATGACCTGTCTAGTCTATTTTGTAAGTTTATATAGTATCTTGGAGATGGTACGTGTCAGAATAATACAAACCTAGATTTTAAGAAGACTGGATAGCGCACGCTGTTCCGACTGTACTGGCGCGTCAACGCAAAAAAAAATGTAATGATTAAACTTAATCGTATTAACTTCCGACTCGCATATATACCGCTGATATCAGAGAATATTATCTATCGTCTATTTTAATGTACAATTTTCACACGAAAATAATTCTAAATTATCCGTACGGTGGGACAGTCACTTACATTAAATTTCACTGGCTGGCCGCGGTATGACGGACTACAAGTAGTGGCTGAGTATAGAATAACGCACATGAAAATGGTATATGTATTATCAAGAAGAAGAATTAGTTTTTTCTCTATGTTCATAACGCACAACGCGTTACGAAAAGAAGTATAAGTACGAATGGTGCTCATGAAGTCATAAAAATCAGAACAATATAATATATGTTCAGTTTCTCCTTGGTGCCTCCAGTGCGTCCTACCTACGGTCCACCTACGGTGCAAGCTGAAATGGCAGTGGGCTGGCCACATCTGCCGAGTCGCGGTGGCACATGGGGGAGGAAAACCCTAGAGCGAAGGCCCTGTACGTCGCAACGAAATATAGCGCCCCTTCCCCTACAATACCCTCTAGATGGGCCGATGCCATCACAAAAGTGGCTGAAAGCTGGTGGACGTGAAAAGCGAAGGATTGCATATAATAGAAAGCATTAGTGAAGACGTATATGAAACAGTAGATACAAGCTGATAACATTGATATAACTGGTAATTTCCAAGTTCTGTGAAAATGTTATTATCAACCTACGTATATTGAGATAGATATTTTCTTTGGTTTTAGTTTATGGCTCTTAAATACCGTAGCTCTTAAAATTGAGTTTATGGCCACTAATAAAGATTTTACGTTCACTTCAATAAACCTATATTACCATTGCAATTTTTTTTAAGTATAGCACGAAACAATAAATGTGCAAAAATATTAAATTTCCTATTGCTATCAATCCGTTTGTATCCATATGTCATTCGTATCTAAATTATTTGTAAGAGTATTTACGATAATAGTTTGAAATTATTCGGTGTAAGGACAAACTATTGATTTTCAAAAATGTATAGACAATACCTTTTATTCAGTTTTCCGTTCACACGGACTTCAGAAAATAAACAATTATTGTTAACAATTCCTTTTCAATTCGACGTCTCAAGATAAAACATACACCAGATTTTAACTTATTTCTCCAATATTACAACAGTGAAAATGGTAACTAATTTCGTCCAGTTTTGCGTGAGAACATACAAATAAAGACAGTTAAACCAATTCTTTTTTTTTTGTTTTCTCTGCTATTGCCTTAAAGATCGTTCATATTATTTTTTCTCTAAAATGTAGAGATTTAGGCCAGTTATAATTTTATTCAATGTATAGATTAGAGTAGTAAATGTACATACAAATAAAGACAGTTAAACCAACTTATTTTTTTTTTGTTTTCCCTGCTATTACCTTAAAGATCGTTCATATTATTTTTTCTCTAAAATGTAGAGATTTAGGCCAGTTATAATTTTATTCAATGTATAGATTGGAGTAGTAAATGTATCGTATTATATAATTAAATATAGTATACTCGAGTCGCTATGTATTATACTGGTATAATATAAACAATATAATACTGTATGATTTGTATTTTATTTTTTTAAGTAAATTATTTAAATTAATGTTTTATATCGCCTGAAGTTTCGTATAATTGAGCTTAGGCATTATAAATGGTATATAACGGACATGTGAGGATGTCTTACATAAGGCCTAAAATTTACGTTCATGCTATATGTAGTCCAGAAAAATTATAAAACTCGAATAAAATATTAGCAGTTTATATTTCTTTTTATTACCAAAGTTTCCGTTGGATAAACTTGTATAGATGTTACAATATTAGACATTTTTTTCAACACAATGCCATACAAAACTACTAATGTTAAACTGTCCATACAATATCTTTTGTTTATACTCGTACTACCCTAGTATACCTGACGGACTTCCTTATTAAAAAGATACCTAAAATATTAGCTACAAGTCTTCACTTTTACCAGTTGAAGAGGTAAAATGTTTGATCGCCCGTAAAATGGTGAAAAATTAAATGGTAATTTGAACCCGATAGCGCTGAAACCGTTGGAGGTTTATTTTTAACCGCTGCGGATGTTATTTCGGTGCTTCAATTTATAAGAAATCCAAAACGATTTATCATAATGACTCATTCACGTCTCGCGACAGACACCTTCGGCACGTTTCCAAAATTTTTTAAAAGTCTATACGTAAAGATAATATTGTGCGTCATATTTCGTTCATGAGGTGACAGATATTATCTCAGAATTTAAACAACAAATTCCGTCTATCAGTATAAGTACAAGTGAAGAATCAACGTCAAAGTATCTTTTTTGTTTGTAATATTGTCTGTAAGGTATAGCAATAGTCAAAACACAATTGTGTTAGGTAATAGTGTTACGGATCTCCTCTAGCGCTGCCAAAGGCTAGTGACCCAATCTTAAGTCTTTTTTTTAGAATCGTGAAATTTATAAAATAGCTTCATATTGTCTAAATGTTCTTTAGGTTATAAATTATAAAACAAAATAAAAGTTGTATCATTTTACAAAAAGATGCCAGCCAGGTAATTAACCTCTATACGCCACAGCATATGTTTTGATTAACCCCATCCTGTAGGTACCCCTGAGATATCCTCGACATTAAAACCATTACACAACTTGATATTGCGTGGGAGAAAACCTGCCTGGAATCCTATAGTACGCGGGTTACTTAAACAAGAATCCGGTAAGGGTTCATTTATTATACACAAAGACATTAATCATCCTAGGGCACTGCAATGGTCCAATCTGTATTGACTTGCCTTAGTTGTTTTGTAGATATTTCCATAAAACACGTCCGCTGGATCTGGGCTTGATTGATTGCAAAGATTGTATCTTTTAGCGTCAAAATAAATGTACAAATTTATTTTTAAATTTCATCATCATCAACATCATTATTATTATCAGTTGTATCTACCCACTGATGGATATAGGCAAAAGCCTATTTGGGAAAACCCAATGCTTTCCACCATATGCGATCCTCTGATTTCCGCTTCCATCCGCTTTCTTGAAGTCGTCGGTCCATCTCGGAAGTTTTTCATTTATTCGGAACTAATTAATTTAGTTAATAAAGCCATTTAGTTACTAAATGGCGAGTACTCTTACAGTAATTTCTTTATTATATTTAAATTCATTGTTATATCTTGCATAAATGTACTATTTAAAATCAAAAGATAATAGGTATTGAAAATTATAAACCTTTAGTGAGAGTAACATTTCATGTTAATTTTATCAAAATACACCTACAGATATACAAACAATATTTATGTTCGATTCTATATTCCCAAATCCAAGAGTTTTGGAACCTCTGCTATAGGGTTTTATAAATTGAGTTCTTATTTAATTCGCTTTTGACAGTCCTTTTAAGGTTACCTACATTTTTAAATTTCATTATTCTTCCAAAAGCTAGATACGAGTAAAAACGAGAGAAAAAAAATCGAGGTACCAGCTATATAGAACCCGATGTATTTCGGTATAGGTTGTAACGAAACTAATTGAAAAAACTACACTGCGCGCATTGTACCGTGTGAGGCTTGCGGCATAAAAGTTCACACGAATTCAACAAGAAAAAAATACAAAACCGGTTATGTATCAAAACTGTCTAACCTTTCAAAAAATATCACTATTATTTTATACTTGTGGGACTATTATGTTCGGGATATTATTATAATATACGAGACATACCGCTATCGATCTTTGTATTTTCATTGCAGACACCGAAATATCGGGAAAATACCAAAACCAATCGCAATTATAATCTACTGCCAACCCCGTTGCCAATGCAGCAACTTCTTCCTTTCTGGCGACCGCACTCACTCGCAAGAACAACAACCCTCAAGGAAATTGTTATTTGGCTGCGGTATTCTGTGAGGTGTCGGACAGTTTAAAAAATACGCTTTGCTCTATCTCTCTTTTCGCCAGAGCCTCATCTGTCAGTCAGCAGGGTGCACCACGTGCAGGTGAGGTTGGCCTTGGTTCAAAGATGTTGATGAACCACTTACACCCCCAAGATAAATACGAAATTACTATAATCACTATGATTACAACTTTTACAAATTTTTGAATCGTTATATCTCAGAAACGGAGGCTCGCAGGAAAAAAAGGATTTATATATTTTTTACAGATATTTTTATGATCTCCAATTATTGTCTGAGGTATTTTTAGGTTTTTTTTGATAAAACTTACAGTTTTGCTGAAAATCGCGAAAACTCATTTTGTTTACCTATGACTTCGAATATTTTTTTTTCCATACAGGGAAAAGATGGGGAACTTTCAAATTTTATTTATGATTATATTTTGAATGATTTCACCAATTTTCAGCTTGTTGTAAATTTATGTAGCTTCGAATGTCTAAATTGACCGGACTATACATACACTTGTCATGTTATTTCTTTGTAGTTTTGTTTTTTATTTCTTTTTAACTTATGTCTATCCGCGCTTACAGCTTTGTTTACTTATTCTAGATCTATGCTTAGGTACCAGTTTTTTTTTATTTACTTTATGGTTTTTTTTTAATTATTATTCCATTTACTTATTTATACGCTATGGTTACAGAACGTTACCAAAAAATATCTAGGAATTTACACAGTTTGGTGTACAAGAGACTTTTCCAATGACCTTTGGAGACAAAGCCAACATTACCTGCACTAAGTGCATGCTATTAATTTGAGTACAATGTATTCATGAAAGAGTAGTAGAAACAAATCCCGCTCCTTAGGAAAGTCTGCTGCCAAATTAATAATAGTCTAACAGTCTAACCATACAATCTTGGCTGCATATGTAATAAATGAAATAAATCCTTTCAATTGAGGATTATGGCAACCCATATTCATCCCACTGCTGGGATGTGGATCTCCCCTGAATTGAAAGGATTTATTAGATCGTACTCTACCACGCTACTCAACTGCGGGTTACCCAGTGGCTCAAGCCGCCCAAGGACACAGACTTTAGGTTATCGACTGGCTGACTGACTGACTCTAATGAGAATACAGACTACGCAGGGACCGACGACTTAACATGCCCTTCGAAGCACGGAGAAGGAACTCGAGATAAATAAACCCATCCATAGACAGGCTACGGGCAACATTGCTTAACTTACATGCTCGCATGACGACGCCATCGAGCTCCTCATTACAAGTTTAGAATACAATATTGTGTTTGTTGTATTTCTGAGCGAAATAATCTATATAAAAAAAAAAATACGTCGATTCATTGCTTAGTTTGACGGAACGAAGGATAAAGGAACAACTTTCGCAATTTTATTAAAGTTATAATTTGTCCAATGAATAATAATTCTATCTAGCACTTATAATTTTAATGGAATATGCTTAAGGAATATTAAGAGAGTGAATTTATTAATTTAAGTACCCTTGGGTCGACCACATCTACCTAAATAAAATCGTTTAAGTAAAAATATAATCTTCATGGAAGTTACGAGTATGAGCGTCAACTTCAACAAAGGTTGAGGGTTTTACTTCAACATCATCACTTTTTCAGTCGAAAGACAGTCCCTGCGGAACATATGTTTTAGAGTTAGTACTTCCACAATAGCACCTAACCTATGTGCATACAACGGCTTCTAACGTTTTTTCTAGACTTCATGCCCTCTAGTACGTTTTCCTACACTGGGTTTTTGTTAGAATAGTTATATAAAACATTTTACATTCTTATTGATTATGCCTTTGACCCCTTATTATAATACAATCGACTCAGACACAGCCTATGTAGGTATTATATTTCTAACAGTTTTCTAATCTTCTTCTAATAAATAAACTCAGTCTATCACCAAAAAATGCTCCATAGGTACCTCTATCATACGATTATTTAGCTTATTTTTTAGCTATTCATCATCGATAGTATGGTCCAAGATAAGAATGATAGTCTATAGACTATGACTTCTCAGCTGTATAATAAGCATCATGGCTAACAATATATACTGGCCGAAAACTTTAAACTTATATTTAAACGACGAGATTTTTCAAAGACAACTTTCCTTTTTCACATTTGAACGAAACTAACTGGACTATTTGACCGAAGCAGATAAACTTGTCGGCAACTTCGAAAACGGAGTTCCCGACTCGGAGACGACGGGCGTAAACAACTACAACGCAGTTTAACACTAACGCGATCGTTTACGTACGCTATTGTTATTGTTTATGTGTTTATTGTTTTTAAATAAATTCTTAAATATTAGTGGAGTGGAACAACAGGGATATACGGTGAAATCTTTCTTGCGTGAATCCACCGGTTCTCTTCAAGCATTGCAAACAGGTCCAACATAGATTCTTTCATGCCTCTAGCAAATCGAAGGTGAGCGTTACTCGCCCTCGCCATTAGTGTTGCCATCAATGCAGCGTCTCAATCCAGAAGCCTCTATGAATCTTTCAATGCAGCGGTGAACAGGTTCAAACAGAAACAAACATTTCATTTCTATTCATTTAATGTTTTATTAAGATCACAAATTATTGACAAAAAGTATTTATTTGAATATTTTGGGGTGTAAGTGATTTATCAACATCTTTGAACCAAAGCCAACTTCACCTGTTCGTGGTGCACCCTGCTGACAAACGAAGCTCTGGCGAAAAGAGAGGTAGGGAGCGTAATTGTAAGCTACCCGACTGGGGAATGTACCTCCACCTCACAGAATACCGCAGCCAAATAACAATTCCCTTGAGGGTTGTTGTGTTCCTGCGAGTGAGAGAGGTCACCAGAAAAGAAAAGAAGATGCTGCGTTGGCAGCGGGGGTGGCGGCGCGCAAGTGATATATATGTTGCGAGCGTTAATACGGTTACGGTAACCGCTTCACATCAGGCGGGCCGTATGCTTGTCTGCCACCCGACGTAGTATAAAAAAAAACCGACCTTTTTTGTTGTTTTGTTACATTACTACATAGTTTACGAGTATTGTCGATTAATGAAAGATATGAGATAATTACATTTATTTTTTTGTAGACAACAAAACATTATTATAGAAAAAAAACCTTTGAAAATAGTCCCCCTAAATATAATATAGTCCCCCTATAGAAACAAGGCCTTCAAATAATGGCCTTGTTTCTATAGATATTGTCAAGAAAACACTTCGAAAAAAATACCAGACATTTTAAAAAAAGTTAAAAGTCTTTAAGTGCGTTTGCGTTTCATATAAGTTTGCTGAGAAAATAAAGACAGGTTAACACAGCCAAATTTTCGGAACCTTGGCGCAAAATGGCATTTATGGCTATTTAAAGTAATATTTTATAAATAAAAACGACACCAAAGTAAATACTAGTTTAACGACTATTTATGTGTGAAATAAAAAAATAAAAATAAATAAAAAAATATTACTAATATTAGTTTTGGTTTCTGTATAAATAAATATCTAATATTACTCGAAAACTCGATTTTAATCAGAACCCACAAATTTCTAATTTAAACTCGAGTTTTTGATTAGTATATTTATTCTCTATATAATACTATATCTATCTAAAACGATATTTAGAAATGAACCAGAAAGCAATATTTTACTACAGTAATCGCTTCATAACAGACGGGCCGTATGCTTGTCTGCCACCCGAAGTAGTATAAAAAAATAGATTCTTAAACTTACCTCATTTTCTCTTTAGCCTCCTCAAACGAATCGGTGTAGTAATATGCGTTCTGGTATGACGTAATGATGCATTCTTCATTGACGGTAACATCGGGATCGAAACGCTTGATCTTATCTGGAGTACTGAGAGCGTGTTGGAGTTCAGCCACTGAAGATAAAAGACCGGCTCCATACACCCTGAATGTGCCATCAACTTGGCGACATAGACCGAACTCGACAGTGAAGAAGTATAACTGAAAGCCAAATAAAGAAGGTGAGTCTAGGATGCAACTTCATCTGCCAGAAGACCGTAGCCAATAACACCTATAAGGATTGTTGTGTTACGAATGAGTGAGGTCACTAAAGGTGAGGAGAAGGTGTGGTGATAGCAGCGGAAGCTCGAGCGCGTGAGCATTGTTTTTGAATTTCAAATGTCCATAAGCTACTGTAACCATTTTAGATAAAGCTGTACAAATGCTTGTTTGACACAAAAAGCAATTTCATGAAGAAATTACGACATTAAAGTGTATTTTATTACCATGTCGAGGCAAACGAGATATGAGAGTAATGTGAAATTGTTTCCGTAGCCTATAAACGCTTGCTGAGCATTTTGAAAAACTGGGCTATGACGTCAGTGTGTTAGTCAAATCAATTATATTTTTATTGATTCGTAATAATTTGTAAAAAGACAGACGAGTTACATTTGCAAAGAGATTCAGTGATAATTGTTTAATGATTTCCTAATATTTATTTGTTATAGTGAACTATTTAAATAGACCCATTTTGTTCATAAGTTCCTTATTATAGCCTTTTACTTACTTTCGTACAACAAATATTTTAAAACTTCTACTTACCGTTGCTAACTTGTCAATATCTTCATCAGCAGCACCAAGTGAAGCCAAGCCTAGTTCTTGAGAAAATTGGGCAAAGCTTGGATTTGCAAGAAGTGGCATATGCCCGAGCAATTCATGGCAACAATCGCTGTAAACACAAATAAATGTTAGTCGGCGCAAAATGAGAAAATTTTCTTCAGAATATTATTAAATCTTTTATTCATTCGAGATGCCGGTTTCTTCAATGAGAAGAGGCTAGAAGAGTAGGTCTCGCTATAGAGCTAAATGGGAGCCAATTACGATTACATAATAAGGTAGATAGTAAAAAGGAGATGGTATCGAGTAAACGCGATTGAAAATAGTCTAGAGTCATGGCTATGAAATATTCCTCAAATGCTGCGGTGAATAAAAATCTACTACGATTAAACCACGTTAATACTCTTAAGATAAAATCAAAAGCAAATTTGCTAGTCTTGTACAGATCTTGCAAACTCTGCACATCTCTCACTGTCTAATTAGTTGACATGTGCTGATTTGTCGCTAATAATAAAGTTGTCTACTCATCAGAGATTAATCACTGATTAGTGACGGAGTGATACTGTTACATGGCTTTGCTTTAGTTTCATTGCTCAACCAGTTTACTGGGTTTTTGTCGTCCATGAAACCATTTTTTTAGAATCAGAGAGAAAATGGCTTTGATTTGTGGTGAACGCACATCTATCTGAGACAAACACGCCGAACGAATGGAAATCAACAAGGCCTCGCACACCTATCCACGCCTAAAGAACCGACCGAGCTGAACGAAACGACCACGCTAAAGAATAATTTCCATTTCGTTTACACCTGTTGCGCTGTTGTTACGTGTTTTGTGATGGACTGCCACTCTTTGATTTGGATTTTCGTCATGAAAATCATCTACATTTTACACGTTTTGTAACATTTTCCCCTAAGCATCCAATTATATAAGATAAGCTTAAATAAATAAATATTCCTGGACATATTACACAGCTCCATTTAGACCCAAACTAAGCAAAGAATGTACTAGATAGCTGATAAAATTACTTAAATACGTTTTTTTTTGTAAATACATACGTATAATACATAGAAAACACATGTTCATGCACACAAATATTTGTCTTGTGCGGGAATCGAACCCGCAACCTCGGAGTCAAAATAGCTATTGTTAGCCATTTGACCACCGGGCATTATCATCATCTTAATCTTAATATATAAAAATTTCGTGTCACGGTGTGGAATCCGAAACTATTGAACCGATTTAAATCAAATTTTGCACACGTGCGCAGTTTGATTCAACTTGAGATATAGGATAGTTTTTAACTCAATTTATAGTCGCGTTATTTTTTTTATTGCTAATTATTTGTTCATAATTATCTGTGAGTACCATATCCACTATTGTAACAAATGGCGGTCTAAAGTAATTTGGTAGGGTAATCTTAATATATAAAAAATTCGTGTCACGTTGTTTGTCGACGATGGAATCCGAAATACTAAACCGATTTAAATCAAATTTTGCACACGTGTGCAGTTTGATCCAACTTGAGATATGGGATAGTTTTTAACTCATTTATAAAGCTATATTATTGTCTAAAGTGCCTATTATTATAAAAAGAAAAAAAAAAGAAAAGCACATAAAATTCTCTTCAATATAAAGTTATTTTGGATTGAGTGTGGCTCAGTAGTATCTTTAGAGCCAAAAGTAACCTCACTTGCACATGGTGCATCCCACTGGCTAGCAAAAAGGGCTTTGGTGAAAGAGATATAGGACATGTCGAGCCTATACTGGTGTAATCATAAAGATTTGTTATTAATTGGTCTTTGACGTGTTGCATTTGTTTCCGCCCCGATTAACAGAATATCTATTAAAAATCGGAAAAATTTACGTAAAAATATTTAAAGGCAATACGAAGTTCGCCGGGCTAGCTAGTAATATAATAAATAATTTCTAGAAAACTCTTATTCAGCCAATAATTGGAAATTCTTTAGTTCTATGCGCATGGTTAAACTGCACTACAACAAAAAATACAAAGGAAAATAATTATCAGCGGGGTTCTCATCATTATTACTAACGGTACAGACTAAAGTACTAACGTACTAGCGACCAGCCGTGGCTTTGGCTGCGTGAACTTCAGAACATAAACCATTATTAATGACTCCTTTTCTATTCGGTATTAAGATAACACATTCACTAGATTTTATGTCAGACCTCCAGTATTGCAGGTGTGAAAATCGCATCCAATTGCTATGCTGTAGTTATGCCAGCATAATACGCTCATAATACATTATTAAAGAAAAGTTGAATATAATATTTACACCGACATCAACATTTTTATCGCATGAACAAAATAATAGTTCTAACAAAGCTGAGCTTATTAAAATTTATATTATGACAGATCTCTTCTTGCTAACCATAAAGGCATGTTAAACATTCATATTTTTTCATACCACAAAGGTGGGAAACAAGTTACGACCCGCCTGATGGAAAGCAGTCACCGTAGCCTATGGAAAGCAGTCGCCGTAGCCTATGGACGCCTGCAACACCAAAGGCTTAACATACGCGTTGCCAACCTTGTAAAAACCTCATCACACCCTTTTTAAAGAACCCCATGCTGTAGTCTCCGGGGAAATCCTCAACAGGCAAAAAAACTTCTCTGCAACTGCACAGTGACCACTTCAGTTCCAATGTGCGGAGATGAATTCCCTGTCTAAGGCGAGCGATGCGACTGTAGCTAAAGGCCTTGGGTTTCATGTAAAATAATGACACAACTCATTGTACCTACTATCGGTAGAACCCACGAAGAGATACAAAATTTTTTCTCAGATTCTAAGGTTCTAAGCATATATTTTTATATGTTTTTGTATTATAAATAATCATCAATAAAGGTAATAATAAAATTAATAGCCAATAGAAAAAACATTCAATAAAAATATTATTTAGAAAAACGTTATTCCGATTAAGATGAATAACTGAAAAGTAAACTTGAAGTGAAAAGTGACAGCTATCCAGTCTAAAGTACCCTTTGTAAATAGTCAGCACTTACTCTAATATTAAAATTCCACTTTATACAGTAAACAACAGTTCATACCTTGAAAAATAAATATTGCTCAAACAAACTGGCTGAACATACTTTGAAAAGTCCACAAAGTTGTTGAACGATATTCTTGAGATGATTTAACCTTTAGTTGTTGCTTTTATTGAGAAAATATTAGTCTTTAGCGACTCAATTTACTTTGCAGTATTTACTGTAATAAGTAGATGGATTTATTGCAAGCTTTTAAATTCTGTTTTTGAATTTATTTTATTTATTTGATAGTCATTGCACTTTAGTCAAATGTTTACATTATTAATATCTCTACGTAGTATGTCTTAAGTTCATCTTTTAACATATTTGTATGCTCCCTCCACCAATTAATTCATGCAAACTACTGCCGACTGGCACCCACCCACTACCGTTAGTAGTTACATACGACTGCTGTGGCTGCTTGGGTCGTCTCTGCTCCAGCTGCTTTGGTCGTCTCTGCTCCAGCTGCTTTGGTCGTCTTTGCTCTAAGTTCTTTGATCGTCTCTGCTCCAGCTGCTTTGGTCGTCTCTGCTCCAGCTGCTTTGGTCGTCTCTGCTCCAGTTGCTTTGGTCGTCTCTACTCCAGCTGCTGTGGTCATCTCGGTGAATCTCCAACATCTGAAATAGAAGAAACGTGCGACTGCCGCCGCCCCGACAACCGAGGTCGTCTCTACGAAACGTGTTTCGCGTCTACGCGAGGCATCATCAGGCGATCTGTAAATGTTGATGGTTAGAACAAATACCTCGACAGGCAGTTAATGCCATAGATTGATAGTACACAGTTTGGGAGAAAGCCTCTCTGGTACCGCACATTAACATATAGCGATCACTTCGGCTCTAACATGTGTGTAATATAATCAAGGTTAAAACATCTTGAAAAAGAAAGCTACAGACGTGGATTCTCCTGCTGATAAGAAAACCTCAAAGCTAAAGTATTACCTACTTATATTATATTTATTTACTAGTGTTCAATCAAAAGTAATAAGTATAGTTTTGGTGTAACAGGCGTTAATAGCTACGGTAACTGACTTCCATCAGGCGGGCCGGCAGGTATGCTTGTTTACACCTTTAGTGGTATAAAAAATATTTGATATTTATGAACATGAATAGAAACATACTTTTTTGGTGTCATGATTAGTCATTTATTTCACTTATCTTTAAATCTTAGAAAAGCAATAAAAACGTTTTACAAAGTGCCAAAAACTATTCATTCATCTATACATCTATAATGATATAGATGTTTCATATCTAACTATTTATTCAGAGATATGAAACATCTATAATTATATAGATCTATATAATTATAGATGTTTCATATCTCTGAATAAATAGTTAATTAAGACTAAGTTTAGTCAAATCACACTAAAATTTTATTAAATAGAGGGTCAAAAAAAATATTTTTTATTGGCCGGCCAGTAGGAGGATTTGGGTTAATTTGTGTGTTGATGATGATGATATCGATACATATATACATGTATAATATGACTTATATATTACCTCATAGTATACATCTACATTTATTATTATTTATTTAGTATAATATAGAATATAATCTGGATTGAGATACAGGATACTTTCTATCCAGGTATTCTGTTCAAATAGGGCGAATCCGTGCGCCGAAGTTAGTTACCTAATAAGGTAATCGCTGCAAATTATAGCTAAGATTAATATATTACCTACATTTTATTACGTCCCCATCTCGTCAAATAGTAATAAAATCAATGAAAAGCATAAAACAAAATATCATCTTCACTTCTATTTCAGTATAAATTTGGCCTCAACTGGCTGGAAATTATTCAACGTCCTCAGCCCTTTATTTCACTAAGCCAGACATAAAATAAGGACAGATCTCAGAAGCTTCATTCCCAAATATCCTTACAGAGGCATGAAAAGATACATAAATTATACGGAACGCTGTGCGGCAGTCGTACCGAAATATTTCTCTTATCATAGTTGGCTTAATAACTTAGTAAGTTACGATACAGTAAATCTTTTATACAAATAAATACCTATTAGGGTTCAAGATGGTTGTCTTTTGCAGGTTTCAAATAAAACAAAAGTATTTAATTATAAGAAATAAAGTTAATGCAGTCAAATAGTTTTATTTGTTCATGGTTCAGTCATTTGGTACTATTAGACTTATTATAGTAAAGATTATTAGAGGTCAAAACACTTTTTTTTTAGATTTTAAGTGTCCCTCTGTATATTTAATAGCGCAACGACACCCAAAAACAATGTAATTATTACAAAATTGGATACGGTTTTTCATAGGAGGTTTCATTTATATTTGGTTTATGGTTTATCTTGATAAGCCGAATAGAAGAAGAGTTATTAAGAGTTTTTTCTAGTTTCCGAAGTCTACGTGGACGAGGTTGCGGTCTGCCGCTAGTTCTATTGAACTAAAGTCCTTAATAATCAGAGATAAACATTCCTATAATATGTTAATATTCTCTACCTAAGCTTCTTTTTCATTTTGCTTATTATCCTTTGAGACATGTTGTTTAGTTTTTATTTTATGTTGAAAAACAATAAATTATGTAATACTTACGGTTCAGGAGTATAGAATGGGTCAGACGAATGACGAATGTACTGAGTGCAATGAAACACTCTGAAAGCAAGGCCTGAGAGAAAATCCCTTGGCGACAAATAACCAGCAACTGGACGCAGTTGGAAACCAGTTTTTCGCTTCAAAAACACGTTGACATCTTCCAGCTGAAATGATATACTAAAATTAATTAACGATATTGTGATCATTAATAATTTTAAATACTGAAGTGAATTATTAAGAATCTCCTTCACTAAAAACGTAACTATCGACACACTCTTTTGTGTTTGCTATTTTTATACCACGTCGTGTGTCAAACAGATATATGGCCCGCTTGATAAAAAACAATTACCATAGTCTGTGTACATTTATGATACAAGTAATGAGAGTGGATCGTGCGCTTACCCCCGCTCCTAACGAAGCTTCTCCTTATGTCTGGTGATCGTAAGGTCTCAAAGTTACACTTACTTTGAGAGTAACTAAATGATTACTGTTATTGTTATTTGACTGTGGTCTTCTGGGAGATGGAAGTGCGTACTTCTCGGATCAATGTGGCCAGCCTACTGCCATTTACAATTGCTGACTCTGAGTGCAGTGTCAATTACTTTGGTTTTGATATGAACTAATAATGGGAGCATTTTTGGTTTTGTTTTAAGCGTATGACGTATTAACGAGAGCATTTTTGGCCCAAAACAGTTGCGTTTCATTTAAGATGTGTGTTGATGTGCAGGTTTGATATTTTTTAGACTACGCCATGTGGGAACCGAGCTTAGGGCTGCTTGATGTTACCACAGACATATAAACGCTAGGAACATAAAATATCGCTGCCAATCAGCATCCATCAGCAGCATCTCCCTCTATCTTGGTGATCTCTCTAACTCACAGGAACACAACAAGTGTCAAATGAATTGTTATTTGATTGTGGTATTGTGTGAGGTGGAGGTACTTCCAGAGTCGAGCAGCTTTTAAATTTGCAGTGCTCCTTATTTGGATACAATGCCTTCATTTAAAATACACAGTATCTTGTCATACAAGATATTGTCTTCATAATACGTAATCAGCCCCCTTACCACCAACTCTTATTGCGATTCAATAACTGAATTGAATGCTTATTTATACCAATGAATAAGCGACTCTATTTCAAATATTCAGTTATTGAATCGCAATAAGAGTTGGTGGTAAGGGGGCTGTTTGTTTGTACACAAATGCTGTGCAAATACAAAAATAAATTTATTAAGAGACATAGCAAGCAGAACTCGTCATAAATAAAATTGTAAGTACCTTCATAAATACTGAGACTATTTCATAAAAACGTATGTGTTATAGCGTGGCTATAAACCTTATTTATTACTAGTCTTGTATGTAATGATAAGTTCAAAAATATTTGTTCAAGCACCTTATAAAGATTTGCTATTATTCAATAAGTGATTATAAAAATGTAATCAGCAGTTGATATTAATTTTTACAATATTACTAGCGACCCGCCCGGCCTCGCCCGTGGGAGATATTCCTCGATTTTGCAAATTTTTTTTGATATTAAGCTTCTATTGATCAATGTGATAAAAAACACTTAAATATTTTTTCATATCGAACTGGTAGTTCTTGAGATTAGCGCGTACAACCAAACAAATAATATCTTCAGCTTTATAATATTACTAGCTGGCCCGCGCAAGTTCGTGTACATGTGAAAGAGATTATCATTAAAATTATTATAGTGAGCCTATGTTTAAAGATAAACATATGCTATCGCGACTTTTTTTTAGAACTTTTTAAGAGGAACAATTCAATCATATGTATATGATTGTTCCGTAATTTTAACGCCACGCGTGCAACGGAAGTTCTCAAAAGGAATAATTTTCCCCGTTTTGCAACGTTTCTGATTGATGCTGCGCTCCTATTGGTCGTAGTGGGATATTCGGTCTCGGCTTTTGTCGTTGGATGACAGTCGCTAAGCCAAGTCAGCGGCCTTTAGGCGGCTTGAAAATAATGGCCTCCGCCAACCCGCAGTTGAGCCGCGTAGTGGAGTATAATCTAAATACCTTCGATTGAGGGGAAACCCATTTCCCACCTTTGGGATGAATAACGGTTGACGACGGTACGAGTACTCACAAAAATCAGTTTGAAAATGTGGTTCGTTATTTTCCACGGACATAAAAATATTAACTACTTAGGTTAAAAAACATAATTCGTACATAACGGTATAATATTTATTTATAATGAGAAGCTAATGTGTACCAAGTACAAACTAAAATAAAGTAAATAAAAATAAAGTAATCTTAAAATTACTTAAAAATACATAAAAATAAAAGTAATAAAAAAATACTTAACTATTCCTACGGTATAATTGTTTATGAGGGTGTTTGCAACAATTTTCTACAATTATATTAATGTGACTAATGTACACTAAACCCGGCGGCCCTTATCCTTAATCTGTCACGCATACAAAATTGTACGAATAATTAATGATCTCCTATCCTTAACGTTTGTACTTACACATGAAAAATAAATATGCGGCTGCTGTTTTACTTTCTATTTTATTTAAGTAATATTATGTCGATCAGACAGCCAGTTATTTATAAGACATTCCTGCGGTTCTGCTAGCTGAAAGGTCTTTTCAAATAATATTTAAGAGGACGATAGATGTGTTGATTTTTTTTCGTAAAACTATTTCAAAATATATTCTTTTATTTTTAATGTCAGATTTAGGATTTCCCGACGTAGTGTTAGAAAAATTAACTTTAAGCCCTTTTTTGTCAAAAGGTATAAAACCAATATAAATTCTATGCTACATATATCAGAGCTACATATTTGAGCCGTTTGGGGTAGAGACGCTAGGTCCGTGGGGACCATCAGCACATAAACTGTTTCAACAGTTGTCAAAAAGATTGATCGAAGTATCACATGACCAAAGGGCTGGCCAATATCTCGGCCAGAGGATTAGCATTGCCATTCAACGTGGCAATGCTGCCAGCCTTTTGGGCACTTTTCAAGTGGGTAACGATTTGGCGGGGCTTCAATATTTATAGTTATTTATTTCTAAGTTATATTTAAGTAGGTTTATTAATAAGTTATTTATATTGTTTTAAAATTTAGAAATAAATTATTCAATATCTAGTGTATAAAAAAAATATATAAATTCTGCTGCGATATCATATCTCGGCTACTAAAAAGGTTGTCTGTAAAGTCGGTTTACGGACGATAATTTTACATGATAACGTCATAAAACATCGGCGTATGGCGTTGAAGAGAGATAGATGCGTCACAAGCCGAACGCTTAGGCAGATCATGCCTCTCTATCACTTGTTCCGCGATCTCGCTTGCACGGCTCAGGCGGAACGTGACAATGAGTCATTCTTATTCGTACGTGCAGCCGGCGTTCATCGATTTATAAGCGTCAAAAACATGATGTTGTTTACTTTTAATAAATGAGTTTAAAAAAAAGTTAAATTACACATATATGTTGTGTATAACTGAATCTATATCCTAAGTTGTCTTATTGTCTTGGTTCTTATTTTAGTTATATGATGTAATAGTGTTGGCAAACCTAAAATAAATAAATAAATATCATCTTCTGTATCTATAAAAGGCAACCGTTATTGACTGATATATAAACAAGCTCAAACTACTGGACGTATCGGCTTGAAATTTAGTAACTATTATTATCTAATAATAATATATAATATTTTTGCATATATAAATTATATATTAAAAAATCTATAAATATGATTTTTTTTAATTGAATGTGTTAATATATAAAAATAAGAATAATAATGAAAAAGGATTTTCGAAAATCCCAGGAGATATTCGCGTACGACGTCGCGGGCGCAAGCTAATTATCCTAAATAATTTCATGAGATTTCTAAAAACTAAAATCATCTCCTATAATCTTTTCATATAAAAAACTAAAAGAAATTCAAAGATTGGCGTAATTAGAAAAGTCAATTAGAAAAGCCAAAAAGTCATTAGGAACCACGCAGTTTGTAAATTAATATCTTTGTAATATCGGATATTACGTAATTAGATGTTGTGTAATATATGTGTACCAAATTATCTATGAAATTGTAGAAAGATTTTTGAGAGGTAAAAAAAGGTGTAACATTTCCTACAATTTAGGTACCTAGTAGGTACGCAGGCGACCGACCTATTCGATTGGCAATAGTTTCCAACTTCAAAATTGTTTTGGTAGATAGCGTCTCTTTAAGTACCCGGGCTTCGTTCGACGCATTTACCTCCATAATTGAATTTTCTCGGAGATGTCTAGATTGATTTACGTCTTCAAAAACATGGTGGAAAAAGAACCGATTATGCGAACTCAAAACATCGTATCGAAATAATACAATATTTGACCGAGCAAGTGAACCGAGTCCTCACTCTCTTCTCGGTGTTTATATCTATTTAGAAAGAAAACTTTTTCGTAAGTTTGTTTCACTATAAATCTCGAACCGATACTTCAAATTTGATGAAAGTTAGTAGGTACAGGAAATAGGAAACGTAACTACATTTTTTTATTCTTTAGAATAACAATAATTAGTTTTGTCGTTTTTAGATATTCCTAATGTGAAAATAAACATTATCCTCGTGAATCGCAGATCTGATTTTAAAAGAACTTGGTGTGTATGTAGGTTATGTACTTGACATATTCACGGAGCATTGTAATCAGTCCTGCAGTTTTTGAGAGGATATCTCAAAAACTACAGGACATTAATCTGGAAAAGTTATCGTAAGCAACTAGTTTATTCCATTCGAGTAACTATGAACATACTACCTGCTTATTTCTATACCACATCAGGTGCTAGAAACAAGCATACAGCCCGGCGGATAAACGTACGGAGAATAGGTGGTCTAATTACCTATCGATAACATGCGAGTAGCCCACCTGCATAAAATTTTAAATTTTTCCAATATGTTCTCTTGACATGAAAATTTTATGTGCAAATTGTCGACTGTCATGAACTCGTAAATATCTTGAACGTCTCAGGGAACAGAAATTATTAGAACTAGGGCCCTACCGCCTAAGCTGAACCCGATTACGATCGGATTTTTTTATTTACAAAATCTAAGTTCACACTGTTCACAGTTAAATTAGTGCTAATAAAAATAGCTTAGCAGGCAGGGACGGAGGCGCTCTACCAATTAAACTGAAGATATTTATCAGAAATTTGATTAAATATACATTCCGAATCGGAAAATAGGACTTCTGATTAGAAGTCCGATTTTCCGAAATTAAGAAACCCGATTCGAATCGGCTTCAGCTTAGCCGGTAGGCCTTCTATTCTGTTCCGACACGTTGGTATAGCTATTTGTATAGTTGCCACCATGATTAAATCTAAAATAATTTGTCTCAAACATATACGCAAATAGTGACATTACTACTGTATAAACACTACACGAAGTATTGTACTTACGTACATAGATCAATAAAATCCATTGCCGGCGCGGTTTTTGGATTTGCATCAAAACACACCGACATTTTTGTATATATCATTGCCGGCGCGCTTGGGTGTTTGTTTGTTATTCAAATATCTCTTTCATCGATCTTGGCTATAATGCACATCACCCTTAGCCACAGACGATAAAATAAAAAATTATTTGGCTAAGCGAAGAGTTTGTGTCTATTATGTTATTTTGATATAAATAGATTATCAGAGGAAGCCCATTCATCCATGAAATCTGGTTGCAGTGAAGTAAAAACGAAATTAGGTAAAAATATAATGAACATTTTCGTAACTTGGAAAAACCTGAAAAAAGCAAATACATTTTCCTCGCCTACGGCTCATACTTCAAACTCGTATTCGACGTGCAATTGCCCATTTTCGGGCATCATGGGCACATCACCCGTCACTGTCATTGAATTTGCAAATTCCTGGGCCTTTTTAATAATAAATGACAAATTACTGTTTCATAAAACCTGACACATGTAGACAGAAATAAACGAGAAATAGTCACTTGTTTGATTTATTTAACAATTCCCGGTAGCACACCTCCGCTGCGAAACCAAAACGGCGGAACTGCAGTAATTTCGCCATGTCTTGTCCGTATGTAGGAGAAGCGGAACTGCCACGGAACTGCTTGTTCTATCGCATAGATTTGACTATATTCTATCTCTTTCCCCGCGCAGTTTCGTCGATATACTTTGACTCCAGCCACACTTCCGCGCTCCGTCCGCTAGTTTGTTGCGGTTGCGGTGCCGCGTTGTTTTCGCACGTGTTTGTGGAAATCGACGAAAATAAAAAGCGAAATCACATTTTTTTTCATTAAATGGACGTCGATATTACTGAAAAAATAATTCACGAGGTCTGAAATGGTCTCTTTCTGATCTCGTGATTTTATTCTCTATTAATTAAGTCATCCTGACTATAAAAATAACCTGAAAAAATTGCAGTCATGGTGAAATCTTGTTTAGTAATATGTGGCTACAAAATATTTTGCAATTCTTCAAAATTCTCTGGGCTCATTCTAAAATATGTATAAATTCGATCTTCATGTGACTCTAGTTCTTTACATATTCGGTTTTCTCCATTTTTTTTTTCATTAATCTTTTTTTTTCATTAATATTAGTTAAAGCTCTATGTTGTACTTGTGCACTGTCACTGTACCAAACCCTAGTCAATCTTTCTCATCATGCGTTCTATGGTTGACTGGAAGAAATCCCTACATGGGATAAGTCCGCCATTGTATATGGCATTTCTTTTGTATCTTTTATTTGTAAATTTTAGTTCAATAAAGTTTACAAACAAAATAATCTCGTGCACCCAAATTCTACACCGTAACGGGCGTCGAATGGGTTTCGACGCTCGTTCCGCTACTCAAGCTACACTTGATCGCGGCGAAACTTCTACAGCGGTTTCGCGACTCGGGTTTCGCAGCGGAGGTGTGCGTATGAAAATTTGTCGCCTATTATATAAATTTGAGGCCTATGTATGAAAATTTGTCGGTGTTCTACGTGTACTATCGTGTTTGTATAAATATCTGTGAGTTCCATATAAATAATTGTCAAAGTCGGGCGAATCACCCGATCGTCGAAGGAAGTTGGTTAATGTTTTTCGATTGTACACGTGTCAATTTTTTTGTGTGCTCAACAGCTTAACTTTAGATGGATTTCTATAATTTGAGGTGTCATTAGATTCGTATCAGTTGTGATAGTGACTTGGTATTTTCATATAACTTTCGCGAAAAAAAAGATAATATTAGATATTGTCAGCTTTTTAGTGAGTCGTCGTCGACAACCTTTATTTATCCCACTGCTGTGGTACGGGTTTCCCCTCAATCGAAGGGGTTTAGTGCATATTCCAAGACACCGCTCAATTGCGGGTTAATAAAAAACAATTGTCAGAAACACGTCAACAACTTGTAATTGTTTTCGTTGTGGCTTGTATATTTTTATGACAAACAAAAATATCGAATTATCGTGATAATTTGACAAACTTGGCTTTCGATTTCAATCTATTTCAAGCTAAAAGTATTATCAAGCATTCAGTTGTTGAACTCACTGACAATAGTAATATTTGTGCAATAGGTTTGTTTTGTCTTGTACCTATGTCAAAAAACGTTTTATGAAACAAACAAAAAGCAAGTGTCAATTACCATTCTATTGCTGCCTATAAATGTGTTAAGTTTTGTGTTACGGTATTTGACGGGCCTAGTTTATCAAATAGGGCACTCGTGATGCGTGTATAAGCTACGGTAGCCGCTTATTATCAGATCGGTGGTTGGTTTGCTATTTAGAAGTGAATCTACCTACACATACAAATATTGGTTACCTACAAAACAATATTGTAGGTAACCAATATTTTATTGCGCCACTATGATCGATGTGGATGCGCCTTTAGCGGTATAGGATTTAATTTACAAGAGACCGTTTACACATGAACCCTTTCACGGCGGAACGGCGATGTTACAGTTTTAGGACAACTTTAATAACTTCATTGTTATGTCTAGAAGCAAGGATTCTCTCCGGCTACAGGATATTTTGATATCTCTTTATATATGTAAGTTTCTGTGCTCATACCACTGCCTAAAACCCTCAACAATGTTGCCGCGGGGACTCGCCGTTAATAACGTCGAGTATTACGGTATGCGTAGGGACGATGTTATGCTTAGACGTATTTTACTTATTTATGTTAAACTAAAGTAGTTTATAGCCCTTTATTATATAATAATATGTTGATAATTTCTATATAGATATAAAACATTGGGAATAGTTTTGTTAGTGATAGGAGAGCATATATAACAAAGTGGACTGTATTTAAATAAAATAAAAACAATATAAGGCCAGAAGAACTAAGAAAATATATTCACTTTCACACCGTTCGGCACTTGACATTAGAATAAATTTACAATCTATAGCAATATAAAAATGACATAAATTCAAAAAATATTATAAAAAATAATCTACAAAAGAGGCACATAACAGCTGGCGAAACTGCCAGCAACAAGTTTATTTTGATTAGAAAAATGTTTTAATTCTTTTTTTTTTTCAAAACTTCTCAATCCGCCTTTTCCTCGGCGTAAATTAGGGATACTGAATCGTAATAATAGGCGCATACAATGTAGATTTAGATTTCGGCATCAACTGATTATTTGTTGATCCCAACAAATAATCAGTTGATGCTGGAAATGTACCTCTAGGTATATTAACTTTATACTCTACACTGAAATCACTTTTAGAATAAAGGTAAAGTGTAAAGGTCGTATCAGAGTTTAGATTGCCCCGCTAACTACACAATCAAACTTTGTCATTACCTGGGGTAAGTGATCCTCCCTGTAGCCACAGTATTTGACAAGCTGCGGCCAATTCTCCAGGTATTCATCACATGCATGTTTCAGATACAATTTGTGAAGTTCACGGAACACGATGCCCCTGAAAACAAGTTCATTTCAAAGTAAATTTGCAACTATACGGTAAACTAATAGAAGTTTCGAAATACATAGGAACTACGGTTGCTTTTGAATTCTTTATAGTTAAATACAATATCTATTCATCATCATTATTATCAGCCTGTATCTATCGTCTGCTGGAAATAGACCTTTCCCAGTGCTTTCCACCGTATCTTCCGCTTTCCGTATCCAACAGCTGCCACTTTTTTGAAGTTGTCGGTCTTTCTAGAGAGGGGGGGCGCCTTACGATTCGTAGCCTCAAAGGTAGCCTGCGCTCAAATTTCAACACCTATCTGCCATTGTTGATACAGCAGATGTGGCCACTGTCACTTCAGCTTGCTGACTCTAAGACTACCCAAAATGATTCTAAGAACCAAAATGGTCCTTTCCACATTTGGTCCCTTAGAAAAACCCCAGGCATTGGTCTCTCCATCGCTCGCTGTACGACTTTTAGTTCGTGAACCATCCTAATGGTCAGTGTCTAAGTCTCTGCACCGTTAGTCATAGCGAGGAGAACGCACTGCTTGAACACTTTGGTCTTCAAGCATTGGGGTATATTTACGGTGAGGGAGTGCCGAAGCTTTCCGAAAGCTGCCCAGCCCGGTCGAATGCAATCGATCTCTTTGTTGAAATTATCCCGGCCAAGCTGTATGGAATGAGCGAGGTAGTCGTAGTCTTTAACCAATTAAATAGCTGCATTCTCTACGATAACCGGGATATATAAATAATAGCTAGGGATGATGGGGTACATAAATTTCGTTTTATCAGAAGATATTCCAACCCCACGGATCGAGAAGCAGCATTAAGATCATTTAGCATTCCACTAAAATTTTCCAGCGATTCAGCCATTATGACCACCTCGGCAAACTGCAAGTGTGAGATGTACTCGATGTTTACATTGATATCGTACATTTTCAAGTGCATCGGTAAGTAGTTTCTGGGAGATAACATCCCATAGACGTACCCTCCGCTGCAGTTGAATAGGATTAATGACAGCGTTATACAGATATTTTAGCACGTCGATATAACGCTGGTCTACTTGCCATTGCCAAAGGAACTGCAACGTCTGATTTAATTATGTCATTCACAATGGGACCGCATCAGTCGTTTGTCATAAGGCGACCAGGAGTTTGGTAGTTTTGTTCTACAAAATAGGTGACAAAACCTTATTGATGAACTATAGGCCGATCTCACGAATCGTCTCACTCGACGACTTGAAAACTATCAGCCACCGGAACAGGCAGGGTTTTGGAATGGCTATAGTACAATGGACTACATTCATATCATGCGGCAAATTGTCCAGAATACTACAGTGTACAATCTGCCGTTCTGTATGATTTTGTGGATTATGACAAAACTTTCAATTCTATAGAAACTTGGTCTGTTCTGGAATCGTTACAATGTCTATTCCTTGTATTTAATTATGCTGTAAATAAAGAGATTTATGTACCTATTATATATTTCATTTTGTCTTTAAGACAGATTTTAGAATCTGAAATGAAGTAGAGCGATTTTAGAAGAATGATTGTTGGCCATTTAGTATATCAACTAGTTAAAGTGAAATACATTTAGACACAATGTAAAATCACTTACGGAATTTAGAAACGATTTTTTTTATACTTTGCCGATAATTGTGTGACATTACAAACGGTATGGCCATGAAATGATGCGATGGTTTCAGGAATATCGGAAAAATATTAAAATAAATCGCGCTAAATTCAGTATTTACAACAGTGACGTAACCAGACGTGAAAGTTCAAAATTATACGATGCAAGTGCAATTTGAATGTCTTTTTTATTTTTCTAATAATAACATATAGTTTAAAAATAACAAATGGTCAAAAAGATATTGAATCAAATAAAACAAAACGGATAAATACATTCGCAGTTACCAATAACAGTTCGCAGAGCAATAAATTAATTTAAAAACTCTACTACGTACATCGATATAGGTACTTATAATAAATACGAACAAGCATGCTAGCAGAGTACCAAAATAAAGGCAAACACGCAATGTTAGTAAACTCACCAAGTTTTAATTTCAGTTTCAGTGTACTGAACCTTGGGTATCGGTTGACCACTACAACACGAAAGGTTAATTTTAAACATTTTCATAACAATTAGTAAGAAAGCAATATAAGCGAGAAGTGGGTTAATTAGATTAACGTTAATTAATTTTCAGATCATTTCCTTTAACAAGAAAAAATGTTGCGGTGGAGTTGAATGAAAAAAAAATTGTTATTTTTGTTTTTCGATCCGACTGTTTTTTTTTTTTTTTATATATACTACGTTGGGTGGCAGACAATACGGCTGGCCTGATGTGAAGCGGTTACCATAGCCATATTAATGTTCGCAACATGAAATATCGCTCGCGCGCCGCCACCGTCACTGCCAACGCAGCAACTCCTTCCTTTCTGGTGACCTCACTCACTCGTAGGAATACAACAACCCTTAAGAGTATTGTTAATGGTTGATGGATCGCAAACTTTAGTCTTATTACATTGACATATAATATATGTTTATGCAACTTCAGATCAACAGTGAAGAAATATGGTAGACGTTCTAAGAACACGTAATTAAATGGACTAACACTTACTATTTATAGTTGTTGGCAATAGCCGCGAATTGTTCCCGTCTTTTACGGTATATAGGATCTTTGAAGCCGGGATGGTCAGCGTCGAGTTCCGAGCCATACATCAAGACGTTTTGGGCGCGGTCCAAGTCGGATATTTTACGAGGAAACCAGACCATATCTCCAAAATCTAAAACAAAAGATTTAAATTAATAAGTAGGTACTCCTCGAAGATAATATGGGATTTTTCGATACCATTTCTATGCAATAGGGTAACCGGGCGAAATAAACATTTTTACAATGTTTATTTACCACCATTCATTAAGCGAATAATACTGCTTATGAGATGTTTTACTTGTAGCTTGTAGGCTGGTCATTACGAATTATTAGACTTTTTAAAGCAATGATTTGTTATTTGCATTCGACATTCATGAACATAAGACAAAGACAAGACTATTAAAAAATTTATGGATTACTATGTGACGTCTGTAGTCTTTCAAGCTTTAGTTTTAACCGTAAATAGAGAGAACTATAGGCAAATTGTTACTTTCTATCTCATTCACACAGAACAGGAAGAATGAGTATCTAACGCCTTCATCAAGTTAGAAAATGAGACTGATTATTTAGATTCCCGTCACGTGCCGGTATTTTCAAAAAAAAGTACAATAATGTGCGAAACAGTTATAGTAAGACAGTGCTACATAAAATCTTAATCTCATTCTCATATTTTTGGCGGTCGCCGCTGTTAATCCTGGCTACACAGGAGATACAGTGGTGTGGTGGGTCCCCGTCCCATTCTATCTCATGTTTGCCATGCCAACCAGTGGCCCTACCACCAAAGTTCAAGCCGATCGCCATCGGATTTTTTGAAGCGATTTAATTTATTAATAAATTAATTTGATATTTCAACTTACATTGGTAGTAATTATGTTTAGCTTAGCTGGTAGAAACTCTACAGCTCTACCGACTAAGCTGAATATTTATGTCATTTAACTTTACTTAGAGACACATTTTTGGAATCATAAATTTCGATGGGAATCGGCTTAATCGTAGAGCGCCAGGCCTTACTAGAAAACGAAGAGTATTAAAACTAAGGTTTCAACCCATGTCCATTAAAACTAAGGTTTCAACCCAGCAAGCAATTGAACGAATAAATAAATAAATAAATCTATATATATAAAAGAAAGTCGTGTTTGTTACAACACTTATAACTCGAGAACGGCTGGACCGATTGCCATGGTTTTTGATTTGTTGGATTTGTTTCCGTCACGAATAGCAGAATAACTCTTAAAAACATTGGAAAATTCTCGAAAAAATAAAATAAAAGAAAAAACATTTTCCCATACAAAATGTTCGTGGTTGTCGTCAGCCTGGCGCAACTCAAGGTAAAAAAACGACTCTATGAATCGGAAGCGAATTTGGTACAAATTATGATTGTTTTCGCTCCCATTTCATACATTTAGAATTTACGCTATTTGTATGGCACATCCGTCTCTTAAAACGTAATGGTTACATTCTCTTTGGTTGTCGTAGCTGTCAAATGTGACGTTGTCGTACGTGCGTACGCCAAATGTATGCGTGCATTCAGAAATGTATATTAAGCTCATTATAGAACAAATGTCATAGATTAAAAACAAATGTTAACTCTATTGGTCTCATTTTTACGTCTTGAAAGTTGGCTGTGATTTGTTTTGAAAACAGTTTTGTGGATTTAAATATTTATTGGTTCTAAAATATTTATGCGTGCGTTCAGAAATTTAAATCAAGCTCCATAAATCTAAATAAAATAATGTCGTGTCTTGGTCGGGAAAGTATTAAAAACATTGAAAAATTGACGAAAGAATTAAATAAAAGAAAAAACGTTTTCCCATACAAATAGTGCCAGATAAAAAGGATTGGAATATTTATTAATATATTATTGAATATTTTAAAAATATTGAATAATTGAATATATTAATATTGAAATAATATTGAAAATAATGAATTTATTAATATTGAAAGTTGTCTATGATTTGTTATGAAAATTTAAAAATGTCAAATCGATAGGGGTGAAAACGCTTTTCCCATGGGGTTCGAGCGCAAGAATCAAATCAGAGTAAACATCAAAAGAAATGACAATTACAAATCACCAAAATGATAAAACCTATTTCAAAACTAAAAAAAATAAAACAAAACGTTTTTTTTTTTAAAATTAACAATAAGGAAATCTTTATTTTTATGAAATCTTCAGTTTTTATGGATACGGGTCTTCCCTCAACCGAAGGGGTTTAGAGCGTACTCCAATACGCTGCTCAACTGCGGGTTGGCGGAGGCCAGTGTTTTCGAACCGCCTAAAGGCCACTGACTTAACTTAACGACTGTCATTAAATGATAACAACCGGGACCGACAGTTTAACGTGCCTTCCGAAGCACGGAGGAGCTCAAGATGAGCGAATGATAACAACCGGGACCGACGGCTTAACGTGCCTTCCGAAGCACGGAGGAGCTCAAGATGAGCTAATGATAACAACCGGGACCGACGGCTTAACGTGCCTTCCGAAGCACGGAGGAGCTGAAGATGAGCTAATGATAACAACCGGGACCGACGGCTTAACGTGCCTTCCGAAGCACGGAGGAGCTCAAGATGAGCTAATGACAACAACCGGGACCGACGGCTTAACGTGCCTTCCGAAGCACGGAGGAGCTCAAGATGAGCTAATGATAACAACCGGGACCGACGGCTTAACGTGTCTTTCGAATCACGGAGGAGCTCGAGGTAATATAAACCCATCCGTGTACAGGCTACGGTCGACGTTGCTTAACTTGCGTGTTCAATTAGACTGGCACGCGCAATGACGCCATCGAGCTTCTCTATTATTTTCTACTATTCATTGTTTTAATTCCATAAAATCATAAATTTAGTTCAGCTAATATGTACCACGACATTCATTGATTGTTAGGCGGTACGAAGTTCGCCGGGACAGCTAGTAAATAAATAAATGTCATTCAAGTTATCTCATGACGGCAATTAGACTACTATTAAAAAAAAAGCTAAGTAATTTCAATACAAACGATATTTTTTTATAGATACCTTCTAGGAAGCTATTAACACAATAGACTTAATAAAATAGAACCTCAAATCCATAGAAGCTTTAGAAGCGAAAAGTTATCTTGATTAAAAGCTAGCTTCGTTATGCGAGTTATTGCAGAGTGGGCAGCATGCACGAGTTGCGCGTTAATACATATTGGCCTCACGTTTGATGTGTTTGAACTTTGAATGATGAACACCGCGTCTCTATAAATAATCCCTGAGTACCTCGATTTCCGACGTTGAACAAAATGCACTGCTTTATGTCTACTATGCCGTGTTATTGGAATACCAGCTTGGGCCTAGTGTTTCTATTCAGCGGCGAGATATGAAAATTATAGATATCTCGAAGTTTACACACTGTATGTAATCTCTAAGATAAGACTTTGCCTACCATTATACAATGTAGGCCAAGTCTCATCTATATATATAAAATTCAAAGTCCTGACTGACTGATATATCAACGCACAGCCCAAACCACTGAGTCTAGAGATTCCAAATTTGGCACGTAGGTTCCTTATGACGTCTAGGGGTACACTAAGAAAGGATTTTTAAAACTTCATCCCCTAAGGGGATGAAACGGGGGTCCAAAGTTTGTATGGCGAAACGAGATTAGTTGGACTATTTTATCCAAAACTTTACACAAGTACTTCTATATTCAACCCCTAAATGGGGTGAAAAAGTCTTAAAATCAATATGGGTGTTGAATCTGTGGTTTTCTGGGACGTCAATTACGAAAATGGCATCGATTTGAAAATACAACATAGTGGACAAGAAATTATTTGTGCAAAATTTGTCCAAAATTTGTTTGTGGAAAGAAGATTAATTGGGCTATTTTATCCTAAACTTTACACGAGTACTTCTATAGATAAATGAGTTGCCCCGAATTTCACGCGAGCGAAGCCGCCGGCGAAAGCTAGTCTTTAATATAACGGCTTGCTGAAGGAGTTGTTTTATATGACGTCAACCGCTCCCGCAATGAATTCATACTAATACCACAGTATTTACTTATACTGTGGTATAAGTAATAGTACTACTTAATACATTATTTTATAAATTAAATTCATTGTGAGTTCCTAGGCAGCTGTAGTCTTACGGGACTCGTCATTGGGACTGCAATTTACTTCATTGTTCATTGGCTTTTTTGGTGGTCGCCGCTGCGGCCGGCTGTTAATCCTGAATACACAGGTGATACAGTGGTGGGAATGTGTGGTGGGCCCCTGATCCTCACATATTAGAGCCGAATCCGTCCAGTAGATTGCAGTTTAAGAGAGATTTTCTTCCACTAACTCAAAAATTTAAGAATGAACTTCTTGCCAATATTTTGTCGGAATACTACAATATTTTTTTTTTTTAGAAAGGCGTGAAGGGGTTGTTACAAGGTCGGCAACGCGTGAGTGATGGTGTTGCTTACGTCAATAAGACTAGCTAATTAAGCTTAACATCAGAGCTAAGAAATCTTAACATCGGAAAGTCGTACGCCTGTTTTACCACCATAATGTTATAAAATAATAATATAATCTTGAACAAAGAAGCATTAAAACATTGCCAGGATCTAAAATGTACTAAATTGATTTATTCAATTAAAGTTCATACTTTGACGAGAATACGTATGAATAGGTTTTTTATTAATTTGAAAATGGCAGAAAGTTTTTGGGTGTA
Organism: Hypsopygia costalis; assembly: GCA_937001555.2. Lineage (NCBI taxonomy): Eukaryota > Metazoa > Arthropoda > Insecta > Lepidoptera > Pyralidae > Hypsopygia > Hypsopygia costalis. Next base: position 21,513,659 of record OW443326.2, read on the forward strand.
ATACTGAAATTTACCTTTTACTTTTTTGATTTGATTTATAGAAGTATACTTTATATATTTATATTTTTTACATTGTACTGACTTATAATATAATATAACTTATAACGACTTATAATGTCTGAATTATAAAATAATAACGAAATAAATTATTATTGCCAATGCCATTCAAATAAGACATATTTGTAGTTCGTGAACAGAGATAAGTCTAAGGACAAAACGACAATACAGTACATGTATTTTACGTTAGTCAATACTTGGTCAAAATTAACTTTGTATACTTAGCCTAGTCACTTAAATATAACTCATCGTCCTACTGCTCGGATCCGTCAATAGAAGGGATTTATAGCATACTAAATCACGCTGCTCAGCTGCGGGATGGCGGAGGCCAGTGTTTTCAACTCGCCCAAAGGCCACTGACTTAGCTTAAGGACTGTCATCTAATGACAACGGGACTAACAGCTTAACGTGACATAAGCTGTTGGGGCCGTTGTTGGGTAGCAGATAACAAGCATACGACCTGCCTGATGTGAAGCCGTTACTGTAGCCAATTTAACGCTCGCAACATAAAATATCGCTCGCACACCGCCACATCCGTAGCTAACGCATCAATCGCAGGAACACAACAACCCTCAAGGGAATTGTTAATTGGCTGAGGTATTATATGAGGTGGAGGAATACCTCCAGTGGAAGTATCCACAGTCGGGCAGCTGTACAAATACCCCTCTTTTACTTTCACTAGGCGGCAGGGTACACCACGTGCAGGTGAGGTTGGCTTTAAAGACCGTGATCTCTAAAGACCGTGGTGAGCCACTTACACCACAAAAATTGTACATCTAAGCCGCAACATGTCTAGTGTAGTTGAATAAGTTAAGTTTTCGCTGACCGTTGTTATTATTGATTTTGTTATTACACATAGATTTTAATAATAACCTTTATTATCAAAATCATATAAGCTAGGCGAATTTCACTTATTATTCCTTAAATTATTTTATGTCCTCGAAACACCTAAACATTGTTTTTAATTACATACTAAGATTAAATGGGCACATGCGAATCATATTTGTTTTTTTTTTTTTGTAACACCATACCTACGATACGGGTTGGTTCCAACGTATTTTTTTATATATTACTATATAATATGATTATCTTCAAAGTTTTCTCTGAAATAGACTACCCAGGTAATGTCAGTGTATTTTCAGAGATTAAAAAAAACTGTCTTTAAGTAAGAAAAATCTTAAAAAACCGGCCAAGTGCGAGTCGGACTCGCGCACGAAGGGTTCCGTACCATTATCTATAAAAACGGCGGTGAAAATTTCAACTGTCTAACTATCACGGTTCATGAGATACAGCCTGGTGATAGACGGACGGACGGACGGACAGCGGAGCCTTAGTAATAGGGTTCATTTTTACCCGTTGGGTACGGAATCCTAAAAACAAGCTATAGTACTTCAGAATAATCAATGGGCATCAGCAAATTATGATAAATACTACCTATATAGTATATATACTATATAGTACTGTATAGTATTGTAAATTACCATAGTGACTGAGAAGTAAATGGATTATGAAAATATTCGAAATATCAACTTTGTTAGAAACGCTAAAATAGTCTATCGGATTTTTAAGCACAATAAATAGGTGTAAGCAGTGCAAGCTGCACAGCAAATGAGTCGGTGACAAGAGTAGAGTTCTCCTCCCATCGTATATCGTTTAGAAATGTATAATAACATCAACTCCAAATTATATCATCATCATCAGGTCCATTTTAGTCTCCACTACAGGAGCACGACCCTCTCTCGTCCGTCCTAGACGGAAGGAGGATTTGGCCTACACTCCCCACGCTGGCCAAACGGGTTGGGGAGGCCTGATCGATATTTGATAATGTATTTCCCTTAGTCGCTTTGTACGACATCCACGGGAAGAGACGGAGTGATTCTAGTCTAGTCTGCCGGAAACACACGGCCAAATTATATACAGTTCAGTTATTGTAAAGTACTATGCTTATTAAAAATATACGCTTATGTGGATGGCGAAACCTTAGCAAAATATGGTTTTCTCCCCTGTCAAAATTACAATTTGGAATGAAAAATGAGGCATTAACACATGACGTCATAGATGTCTACTCGGATAATAAATCAATAAATAAATAAATATTGTCAGACAAATTACACAGCGCCATCTAGCCCCAAAGTAAGCGAAGCTTCTGTTATGGGTACTAGACAACTGATAAACATACGTAAATACTTTTTTTTTGTAAATACATACTTATGATACATAGAAAACACCCAGACTAAGACAAACAGACATGTTCATGTACACAGATGTTTGTCCTCTGTGAGAATCGAACCCACGAGCGTTGGTGTCGAAGCGGCGTCATTGACCGCTACGTCACCGAGCTCGTCAACGGATGAAGTATCTATTTTTTTTTTACTTAAATATTGTAATAAGCTTTTTACATGACCAGTTCACGATATCACCCCCCGGTGCAATAATCTCCCAGGTACAGAAATAAAATACATACTTGCCACTGTCCCATGATGGGACTAGATTATCATACTCTGGGACTGAATTCTTTGACCGCGGCAAATAAAGGTTCAGAGCGCGGCACGCAAGCGTAAAACATCTTTAAAATTCTAACTCGTAGCTTGAGTTAGAATTTTAAAGATGTTTTACGCTTTTTGTTTTAGCGAAGTATAATTCATTACTCTGTGTCCATACTGCCTTCATCCATACTATATTACTGTTAGTTTTGGACTGATTAAAAACTAACATTGTGGTAAGAACATAATTGAAACTGCGATTTTTCTGCGGAACTAGCGATATTTTATATAACGAATGTAAAAAATGAAATGTAATTAACTAATATTTTGATTCCCAAAAATACAAGTTAAACAAGTCATGATTTCTCAGCTAAGCTAAACACTAACCTAAACGGAAATTTGATTTTCGCAATTAAAAAATCAATGGGAATCGGCTTCAGCTTAGGCGGTATAGTTTGTATAGTTTATAACTTACTTTATTTTGTATTTCAATAAACTATAAAGCTTTTTTTGGCCCTTGTGTGTATAGTTTCTATCGTTTTAAATTGTTACAATAACAAAAAATGTTAATGAAAGCCTGCTTTATTGAAGTCAAGAGTTACTTATATACTTCTTATTTTGACATTTCAGGTGGATATATCAGTCAAATTTTGACTTGTTTACATTTTAAAAATGGCGTGAAGAGGACTCCTGGACCAAGATCACAAATTAAAAGTGTCATCATCATCATCATCATCATCAGCCTGTATCTACCCACTGCTGGATATAAGCCTTCCCTAATGCCTTCCACCAGATACGATCCTCCGCCTTCCGCATCCAGCCGCTCCCAGCCGCTTTCTTAAGGTCGTCGGACCATTTAGAAGGAGGGCGCCCAACACTTCGTCGTCCTATGCGCGGCCTCCACTCTAATACCTTCCTCCCCCATCTGCCATCACTTACTCGGCAGATGTGAATTAAAAGTGTAATGGCAGTATAATAACAAATATAATAATATAATATCTACCAGTTCGAAGCACAAAGACGTCAATTAAGATGGAACTTGAAATTGAAACTTCAGACTTTAGTTGTAGCTACATCAAGTTGTAATAAGCAAACACTGGCAAGTCTTAACTTATTTTGGTTTACATTAATAGTTCAGCGGCTACGAGCTAGAGTTAGATGGTAACATAATTAAAACTTCATATTACGTTGGTTATGTACAAAATTTTATTTTCATTAGGCTACCTGAATTTAAAACAGACTCGCTTGTAATGATCTAATTTATTAAATAGTACATATTATCTTTAGACAAACAGTACAATCAACCGCTTCTTGAATTTATCACTTCCAGTATAAAATGGCCCCACGTAGTAATACGAACTATACGTGGTGCATCTCATGGCCACACAGGCCAATTTTACATTGGAAGTTTCAGGGCCTACTTTGGATTTACTACACTTATACAATAATAAAGAGAGAATCTTGGTACATATGAGTGAAATATGTTTGTGTGTAGTGAGTATATAACAGAATGGCCGCGTTAAAATGTGCAAACTAGCGATACTGCAAGAATATTACGTGATTTAAAAGTTCAGAAATATAAGTGTTTATAAATAAATCCGGCCAAGTGCACGTCGGACTCGCACACGAAGGGTTCCGTACCATTATCTATAAAAACGGCAAAAAATCACGTTTGTTGTATGGGAACCCCTTGATGGCCCCCCTTTAAATATTTGTTTTATTTTAAAGTGAATATATAACTAAATATTATGTGAACTACCTATTGACGTTATCAATTGCGAGCAAAAAATGAGCAATAAAAAATAACGTTTGGTGTATGCGAGCCCCCTTAAATATTTATTTTATTCTATCTTTTAGTATTTGTTGTTATAACGGCAATAGAAATACATCATCTGTGAAAATTTCAACTGTCTAACTATCACGGTTCATGAGTTACAACCTGGTGACAGACGGACGGACGGACGGCGGAGCCTTAGTAATAAGGTACCTTTTTACCCTTTGACCCCTAAAAGAACAAACAATAAAAAAATAAACAATTATTGAAGCATAATACGTATAATAACTACCGATATTATTTAATTTTTAGTAATTTATATGTCGCCAAATCATTGAAACGATATTCACCAAAACAATCCTTCAAATAAAAAAAAAAAACCCTTGCAAATCAATTGATGAATTTGGGAGCTACACTTCCACAGACAGCAATACAAAACAGAGGCAACTTTGTAAAGTTGTGACTTCTGTTTAAAATCACAAAAGTATACACTATTTAAAACTGAAAAAGAGCACACTGTAACACCGAAAAAGAAGTAGAGCGTACAATGAGACGTGATGAGACTTAAAAAGAAAATAGGAATTTAAGTGTGCAGTTAATAGCAACAGTGCAGATGCGCACTACAAAATCATACATTCTGTTATTATTTCCGGATGCATCTAATTCGATTAATTCGATTAACTTAAAGGTAGACATACCAAAGCTAGCGGATGCAGACATCGGTGTTGGTGGAGGAAACTCGTCACCCTGCGGTGGTACTACTTCAAAATCCTGGACTTCTCTTTTCAGCATTCTCTGAAGCTGTTCCAATCGACGGGGATCGCATTCAGCGTCCACCAGTATGTCAGCCTGTACAAAAATAATAAAGAGCAAACTTAAAACTAACACTATTTTCTTTTAAAATAACTAAAAATGCAGTAACCACAATCTTCTGCTACATCCTAGTAGTAAAAAAATCGAATGGTAGTCTCTTCCAGCTAGTCTAATTAGCTGATTTGAAGTCCTAATGACGAAGAAGACCCAAATGGTTTATATAAGAATTTCTTCAGGGTTACCTTGTTCTTAACATATATTGCATTTATAATATTTTCATATTTACGGTAATCAGATTAGAAACAAAAGAAAGAAAGAAAGAATAACATTTACTTTCACATTACACTATTTGCATAAACTATTTGCATAAACAAATCAAATAGATACAAATATTATACAAGAAAAAAATTGAAAGTACTGTGGAATGTCACAAAATGATCCCAACTCAGCATAAAAATCGAAATCAGAAACCGAGATTAGAAACTCTGTCGACGATAAATATAAAAAAAAAAACGAGTGGTGTCGTGGGGCACCAGATAGGAACGAAGTTCCATTATAAAAATATTATTTCAAAATAATTATTCTGGTATACATTTTTTATTATGATTTTTTATGGATAAAAATAAAATTAATAAAAAAAATATAAAAAAGAAATAAAAATATTAACAAAAAATAATAAAAAGAAAAATAATAAAGATCTCATCTTCATAGCCCATTAATTTTCCATCATACTTTTTAAATATCTCAACGCCTGCCGAGACCTGCTCATGGGTATATCGTTCCATTGATATATCCTGGAGCGGGTCACGGCGGGCGTACAACATTACATACATCAAACTTCTCAAAGGGGCCTACGTGTTGGATCTATATCCCAGCGCAAGCCTATCAAATGACCGGGCTTGATTCGTGATTAAAAATAAATAATAATAAAAATAAACTAAAAAAACTACTTTACAAAATTATCTTAACACATTTATTATCATCATACATATTATACATAGATAATAAAAATCTTACGGTTTTTTTTTAACGTTACGGACGTTTTTTGCCGGCTGCTCTCTGCTCCGCAACGCCCCATAAGGAACTTCGTTCCAATATTACAAGCGAACAGAACAGAAAGCAAAATGAACTAAGGAGCATACATGGACAAAGAAAACTTACAGCTGAAGTGGCTGTCACAGATTTCCTTGATTCAATATGGAGAACATTGATGCCCAGATCTTGGAATACAGTCAATGCTCTAACCAACCCGCCCACTTGGTTTTTCAAAGTAAATATCACCGATATCTTTTCACCTTCATGGTGCGACATCTGCTGGGCCAATTGAATTTCTCTTAATTTTGGATGATGTGGAGCTTCGCTGTTCACTTGCCAGTCAGGTCCATTTCTATATAGCCACAATCCCAGAAGACCTTTTCCAGATCCACTCATTCTACTTTTATCTTCTTTTTTTAAGGAAATTATTTGAAAGGAGTATAATTAAAATCTCTATTTCTTCAATTAATGCAAACGCAGATTTGGGTTTTAAACCTTACAGTAAAGTTTAACCGGATTTTGTGATGCGTCACTGCAGCTACTAGGGCATACTGTGTCAATCTCGAAGCTCTGTCCGCTTTATAAAGAGAAGAGGCGCGGGAGACTCGCCGGAGGGTGGGTATATTTGATTGGCTGAATCAAGTGTTCGGAGTAACTTGGAAAACGTTCTCTTTTCGCACCGTAAAGTCACGAACACACTTTACTATTACTTTTATTTTATTTTTCAATCATAAAAATTGCTGAATTAATGATGGAAACTTATAATGGATTTTCTTTGTTAAAAGTCGATACTTGTAATTAGTAACTGAGGAAGATTTGCAAATACTTTTTCTATCTGCATAATATCGACTTCCGAACAAGTTTTATTGAATATATTCAGAATTTTTCTTCATTCTTTCTCATCAGTTTTGCTTTCTTGCCAAATTTAAATATGTATTTTATATACAATTTTGATTATTTTTCTTGCAATCGCGAAACGTATGTGCAAGGCCCATAACCCACACAAATGCAGTATGCCATGTAAGCATAAACCAACACATTGAGACTACCTTCCTCCTGGCCCTGCCTGTCGGGTGTTAAACGATCTAGTCACTGTATTTATTACCATTGTTTAGTGAAAAGAGCATCCCCTATCGTTCATTATCTAGAAGGGGCCTGCAATTTATTCGGTTGCGTCTACTAGTAACAAATAAAAATAGAACGTAGGCATAAAAATATTCAATGACGTTTATCTTTCGTCATTGATAAGTTGAGTTCATTAGCTTTCTAATGTTCTTGTTTCGCTGCAATCCTAATGCAATGGCTGATTTTTTTTTGTCTATTTCGTAAATGCAAGTAACCTTTTGCCCAGAAAATATTATAATCACTTTTATTACAAACTTTCGTTATACCCTTAGAGAATTATGCATTTGCGATATCAGTAAGTGTAATGAAGATTTTCATTATATTAGTAGTAAAGTCAGCCTGTCGTAAATATTTGAAAGCTTCATAGAATATTTCTTCAAGAAAGCCTTGAAGAGGTTTTTACAAGATCGGCAACGCGTGAGTAATGCCTCTGTTGTAGTGAGCGTCCATAGGCTGCGATGACTACTTGTCATCAGGCGGGTCGTATGCTTGTTTTCCATCTTTCTTTATATTTATACGTCGCCACATAAGCAGCGGTGGAGCAACATGACAGAAGCTTAAACGAAAAAGGTTGAAATAAGTGATACAAAAGCATTTTTTTCATGTCATTGATAAGTTGAATCATAATTTCAATTAATAAATTTAATGAATTGTTTCTAATATTTAAACAAACAGTCGATACGTTTGCTTGGAATTTCATACATTATAAACATTCGTAATACTGATTCAAATAATATTACAATTTCTCTCATGTGAGTTTCGACAAAATCGCACTTAGTTCAAGTCTCAGTGAATTAGTCTCTCAGCGTAAAGTGTATCAGAGCCGTATTCATAGAGCAATCAGATAGGACCCTCATGTGGTGGCATGACTTTCACAAAGTCATGTCTAGTTGACGTCACATACTATCTCATCTTGTTTACGCCTCGTTTAACTACAGATTTAATTATTGTATTGCGACTATTTTGAATATTTTATATCGTTAAAAATAAACGTCAAATGTCAACGTTATTTAAAAACGGACTTACTTATTATTATTTGCCTTTAACATCACTACATAGTATAAAACAAAGTCGCTTTCTCTGTCCCTATGTCCCTTTGTATGCATAAATCTTTGAAACTACGCAACGGATTATGATGCGGTTTTTTTTAATAGATAGAGTGATTCAACTGGAAAGTTTATATGTATAATATATGCATAACATAGTAGAAAAACACTGATAATTTAGAGGTTTCTAATGTGATGTCGTAAATAAACACATTTTTTTGCTCTTTCATTGCAAACGCTGGCTGAACCCAACGAGATAGATCAAAATAATGTAGTACAGTATTGTTCACCTTAAAATGGTCTACAAAAAAGTTCGCGATGGTATATGTCTATCTCTTAGTGGTAACACACAATAACCGTTGTTTTATCCTTTGCTTTTTACAAGAAATAATGCCTTATTTACGAAGCGATTTTAAGCAATACAGAATTAATCCTTATCCAATTAAGTACCTTAAATACATTGCGCATTTAATATAGATCAATATGGCCCTTCACAGCATGTAATTTAAATGAATAGTTTAGAAGATATTACACATTTAAAATGCAGGGACATAACGGCTGTGGCGGTACCGGCCGCGGAGCCGGCGGCGTGTGCCTATAACTGGGGAAGGACTGGATAGGACAAAGCGCAAAGACCTTCTGTAGTACATTTAGTATCAGCATTGCACCCGTGCGAAGCCGGGGCGGGTCGCTAGTGAATGTATAATTTAGATAAAAAATAAATCAAATAAATAATTTTAAATGTTACCTGTAGGTAACATAAGATGTAGAAAATCTGTAAAAATAAACAGAATAGCTACAAAAGTGATATCTCTTATATAAAATAGTTAATGATACCGTTAAAATTATTAGTGTCATAAAGTTGAGGACAAAATTCCGTAGCTTTCGTTTATGTGTTATAATAGATTACCGCGTGAAGTGAAATTTGATCTACAAATATTTCGTTTGAAATGCGTTTGAAGTGCGGCGGTGGTTTTAGTGGGACCGAAAGGAAGGGGGGGGAGAAAGGGATTAATTGTACAACCGCTATCGCCCGTGGGATTTCGAAGCTCCCAAAGTTCCAACTGAATGGACTGATTTCAACGTGATTTTCAGTTACGAGTATAATAGTAAATCTGACAAGAAACGGACAGATAAAAAATTCTGAGGGCTCAGACTGGGCCCTCGCAAAATTTACTTTGGAAGAGCTTAGTATAAATTTTCAAAGATATTTATAGGTAGGTACTTGTAATACATAAGTAAAATCGACGTTTGCATTGGGATCAAAATCAGATTCGGATTTGGAAACGGAAGCGAAGTTAGAATAAGAGGCCGACCGTCAGGGTGTTCGCCGATTCGTTGCCAGCCTTTTGAAGGAAATATTGAACTCTGTTCTTCAAGGCTTCCATGTCGTATTTATTTGGGAATACTACTGAGGGAAGTTGATTCCACAACTTGACATACATGAATGCAATTAAAAACATATATGTATTTCAGTTTAATATCAGTTATCTAGAATCCATAGTACATTTGCTTTGTTTCGGACTAGATGGCAGTGTGTAATTTGTCTACGAATATTTATTTTGTTTATTATTTATTTATATTTCAAAGTCTGTTTTCTTTTGCAACCAAATACTTTTACTTACCGCTTTATCATAAGATATAAACAGAATTACAACACTGAATACATTGCGTTCGTCAATGTTGCGAAGAGAGCTTTTAATTCAATTTCCTTTGGGACGGTCCCCGTCGCCTTTCTGATTTACAGCGGCTTCGACGTTTATGAGTATTATTATTTGCAAGCTCTCGCCCGCTTAATTTATCCCTTAAATATTCTGTTTGTAGTTTTTTTTTCACTTGACAAAAAATCCTATTGTGAGTCAAAAGAATACTTTGAAGGAATGATTTCAATGAAAATAATACATATAGGAGTATATGTGACTCACCACGATCTTTAGAACCAAAGGCAATGTTATCTGCACATGGTGAATACTGTTGATTAGCGAAAAAGGTTTTGGCAAAAGAGAGGCAGTGTATTTGGAAGCTGCCGGACTGAGAGCATTCCTCCACCTCACAGAGTATTGCAGCCAAATAACAGTTCTCTTGAGGGTTGTTGTATTCCTGCGAGTGAGTGAGGTCGCCAGGAACGAGGGAGCTGCGCTGGCAGCGAAGGTGGCGGAGTTCGAGAGATATTTCATGTTGTTTCCATAATGCCATATTATATATATATATATATTTAGGTATATATAATTTCCATAATATGGCATTATGGAAACAACATGAAATGTCGCTCGAACGGTACGGTAACCGTTTCAAATCGGGCGGGTCGTGTGTTTGCTACTCGATGTAGTATAAAAAAAACATTAAAAACGATAATTTTATTTTTCTCTTTCACATATAAACTTCGCAATGGTATATCTGATATTCAACCATTACATTTTGTTTATACCACTAAAGTGGCAAACAAGTTACCTTAGCCTGTGAATGCCTGTAACACCAAGGACATCAAACGCGCATTGCTGACTCTAAACTAACGGTAGGTACTAAACTGATAGTTCAATTTAATCTGTACTAATAAAACTGTACTAATAAGACTACATTAGTCTAGTAATCTGTAAATATAAAAATTAATCTCTCTTTCCTTTGGTCACATAATCACACGTGAACAGTCCATACGCATATATATATATTAAACGCCTTAAAGTTACATTTTCTAATGTAACTTTATGGCAGAACCACAACCCGGCCACTCCATACAAATGTCGCGTCGTTTACATAAACTATGACGTCTGTATAGAGCGAAATTGATCGTGTGTGCGTGTGGCGCCATACAAAACGTTCCAGATTTGACTCAAAGGGGAGGTGAGGTCGATTCGAGAGAGCGGTAGGGAGTGGCCATACTGTACGTAGTACTATTACTTATACTGTGGCAGAACTGTCGGCCATTTGACAGCTTGCGCGAAAACAATTCGAATTCATACATAATTAGACGTCCACGTCTGTCAGGTCAGCTAGTGGTCAATAAAACTTATGTCATTCGAATGCCATCGACGTGCCCGAAAAATTTCTTAACTTTTGATAACAGATAATACTAGTAATTACAGTTCGGTGATAGTTTTGGGTACAGTTAGTTTTATTAGATAGAAATAACGAAGCCAATATTTTTGAAGTGAAAACTTCTTTAGCGGTGTTGTACACTTCTTGGGATGGGTAAAAATGTTAAACTACGTCAGGACACGTAACCTGATCGAAAATTCGTAAGACGGACGGAGAGTAGACCGCCGGCGTGGCGTTGGAGAGGAAGCAATATCCCCTTCTCTTTCTACCGCGCGACGAAAATGTATGCCTGTTCCTGCTGTTTATTTTTAATGTAAATTGTCGTGTTTGTGTACGATAGCGCAATAAATGAATATTGTATTTTACCATATAAATGATAGTACTTTTATACTGATAAATAAAGCAATTCGAGTGAAATTATTTCCTAACCATCCCAAAATATCCAAAAATGCACATGTTCAAGTTTTCACTTCTGCCGGCTCTCCCGGAGTGCAACCCGTGTTTTTTTCTCGTAGTATTAATGTCCCAATCTAAAGTCTATGAATGGTTTCAAACAAACCATAAAAAAATCACTAATGTTAAATCATTTTATTTTACTGTTTTAGACAGTTCGACAGCTGGTCTAACTCTTTAGCTAACTGACAAAAGTTTACCCATTTTTATACAAAATCTGTGTTGGACCATTTTGGAAAAATGCCAACTTTCATAACCTGTGCTATCTTGTCAGCAAATATATACAGCAAATTTTTTGCTTGTTTGTTACTTTAACGTGTATTTTATTTAGAAAATAGATCTTTTAAAAAATGGAGTATCTATTTCGCCACTAAGCATACACCTTTTGTAATGCTTTTGTCTAATCTATAGTTATAATAGCTGTGGTGTCACGTCACGTTACTGTCTCTTGCATTTTCATATTGCAATGTCTGAAACTGAGACATTGAATGACAAAACAACAGACCATCAATCTCCTCCATGGAGGTTGTACCAATATACAAACCATCACCACCAATAGATGATGGTCTTTTGGCGGACAGCCTGCGAACATTTATTTTGGAATATAAGGAACTCGCCATTATTGTTAGTCCTCACCGTAATGTGGTGCCATCTCCCTATTAAGTATTATACTATTAAGTATTAAGTATTATACTACTAAGCAGGCAGCAGCATCAGTTGGAAGAGCATTCGACCGGTTATCATGAGGTCGTCGGTTCAAGTCCCACCTAGGCGGCAGAGGTGAAATATATTTAGATATATTTTGGTCGAAATAGTAGTTGTACTATTAAATAGTAAAGATTATTTGTTATGTTTCTGCGAGAGAACACAAAATGTTTTTAGGAATGCTGAATTTATGGATGTGACAATGCTGATAACTGTCACTCATAAGTTGCCACCATCGCTGTAAACAAAAATACCATTTCAACAGTTATTTTCTAGTTTTTTTTTATACTTCGGCAGTTGAGCTTCATTTGACTAGCTATCTCTTTATGCTTTTAATGGCTTATTTGCCATATAGCAGCTGTGCTCACATCGCCTAGAGAGGAAGTCCAATTCCAAAAGGCTTCCTAATCCTACTAATTTCTTCTGATTAAATTCGTTGTGAGTCCCAACCCCACCCACGGGACAGCATTGGACTTCATTATTTATTGCGTTTTTTGGTGGTCGCCGCTGTTCATCTTGGCTACACACGAGAGACACAGCGGTTGGAATGTCTAGTGGACCCCGTCCAGTGTAAAGAAAAAAAAAACATTTCTATTTACGGAAAAATACATAAATTTAAATAAATAAACCATGTTGGATTACACGTAGAAATACCTCATAGTTGTCAGGTCGACGAAAGACAATCTCGCAAATAAAATAATCGAAATTCGTTAGTTTTATACAACGTTTACACAAACTAAAACAGACATTATCAATTACCGTTTTAGACATTTTACGGTGTCGTAAACAGTATATTGGAAAACTTGGCGGTTATCCATTGGCATTTGGTCATATATTAACATCAACCTAACAATCAGTCAACTAATATACCTACGCTTTGATCCGAAAATAACGGTATCTGTGTCGTAGAAATCTAATCTCGATTTTGCACGTTTTATCAGTCTGGAATCGAGTATATTCTTCGCGTGTATCTATTTTTATCGATATAAAATTCGGAATGTTTGTCTGCAATAATGATTGTATTAATGTAAATCAAATATCGTGTTTTACTTTTTATTAGTCTGGAATCAAGTTAAGTATATTTTATTGCGTGTGTCTATTGATTTTTATATTACGTCGGGCGGCAGACAGCCGGCCTGATATAAAGCGGTTACCGTAGCCATATCATTTTTCTTTCTTTTATGTCGAAAGGAACCTAAGTACGGACATGATTTTTTAACGAGGATAATTTACGGTCTGGGGAGTGACATAAGTTACTTTTTTTCCCGGAAAAAACCATTTTATCCCATGGGAAAAAATAAAGTTTGTAATCATTTTTCCGTCTATCACGGCGAAAGTAACGTAAGTACCGACATGATTTTTAACAGGGGGATAGTTTCGGGTCTGGAGAGTGACGTTGGCTACTTTTTTATCTAGGAAAAACATTTTATTCTCACGGAAAAAAAAAAATATATATAGTGATCCTCGCAGAGGGCAAACATTTAACATTTTTTTTCTCTTAAGTGTGGGCGTTCCATCATTACTAGTATATAATATAGTATAAGTTTTAAAATCCCTAAATTCGTTTGATTACTTTTTCTTCACGCCTTAACTGTGCAGCCGATCATCATTAAATTTTGTACATATTGGTGGAATAAAAATTCCACGAAGTAAAATAATAGATAATAAAAACAAAAGAAAAATATACACAAATCAATGGCAGCTCCCCTGGACTACGCGGGCGAATCCGCGGGTAACAGCTAGTTAGATATAAATAGAGGTACGAGTACATACAGTAGTAGAATTGCTCAAAATTTTGTAAGTATAATGATATTATTTAACGTATGAAAACTATCCATTGATAAATCTTCTACTATCGGTGTTCTTTTATTTCATAAACTAACGAACTAATAAACTAACGAACTTCGTTTCACAGAAAATATTTCATAGAATAGATCTTTTATTATTTTAATGACTATTCGTTCTAAACTACAATATACCTTTAGACACTCTGTTGTTTGAAAACTACAATATACCTGTTAGACACATAGACACTATCGGGACAGGCCCACCACACATTCCCACCACTGTGTCTCCTGTGTAGCCAGGATTAACAGCGGCGACCGCCAAAAAAGGCAATGAACAGTGAAGTCCATTGCAGTCCCGGGGGTACAACTACGGCTGCCTTGGAACTCACAACGAATTTAATCAGAAGAAATTAGTAGGAGTAGGAAGCTTTTGGAATTTGACTTCCCCTCTTAGCAATGTGAGAGACAGCAATATGGCAAATAAGGCATTAAAAGCCTAAAGAGATGGCTAGTCAAGTGAAGCTCAACTGCCGTGCACCACGGATTTTAAGTATCTACCTAACACTATTGGGGACCTAAAACATTGAGTTGTTACCTAACACATCGATTCCAATAATAAGAATTGCAAAATCGTCGGAACGCTTGGTAATTCTCCCTTGTTGCTACCAAATCAGAATACTAACATAGACACTATGTTAAAAACTTGGCCTGCATATCGATTCTACTTTGAGTGGGACAACCCAAGTTATAGAGGTAAGCAGTCATGTCTACCTTACGATCTCTTAATCGGGTTAGGAATTTTCTCCCTATTACTACTAAGGTCACTCTTGTCAAATCCCTTATTTTCCCTATCATTGATTATGCCGATGTCTGTTATCCAGATCTAAATGAAGATATTCTTAACAAACTGGACCGACTTATTTATAACGCTATCCGTTTCATTTTCTGCCTTCGTAAATTTGATCATGTCTCCTCATATCAGTCTCAGCTTAAATGGCTCCCCATTCGTCAACGCAGACAACAACGAATGCTCTGTACTCTTCACTCTATCCTTACTAGTCCCCTTTCTCCACAATACTTGAAAAGTAAGTTTCAGTATCTATGTGATTCTCATGACCGTCAACTTCGATCTGATAATTCTCTTTCACTTGTTACTCCACTTTTTTGCTCAGGTTATATGTCTGATTTCTTCACATTACAGGCGTCACGACTCTGGAACGCACTACCGATCCCATTGAGAAAAATATCAAATAAATTATGCTAACCTTTTAAATAGCTTAAGTAAGCAATGAGTCAGCTGGCATATTTATGTATGTTAATAATTCTTAGTTTGTTTAATCGAAAAATATTTTTTATTTGTCACAAAAATCTATGAAATAAAATTATTCGAAGTAAGTACCTATATATTATTTTATAATCTTTTATTTGTCAATCAATAATATGAAATTTAACAATAATATTTTATATGCAAAAAAAAATCTATGAGTTAAAATTATTGGAAGTGAGTATACTCTTTACTGATTAGGCAAAGAAATGAAAATATGAGAAACATTCTATGTGAAACGAAATTCTATAAAACAACGTACAACCTCTACTATCACACTGGGCATAATATTTATCATATTAGATAAATATTATCATATTTGTAAGCTGAACAAGTAGTACCTTAACCTCACAGAATACCGCAGCCAAATATCAATTCTATTGAGAGTTGTTGTGTTATTATTTAAATCGCCAAAAGTTTCGACTAACACCTCAAGAAGCTCGCGTTGAGAAGCTGAATCAAGGATCAGTTACCGAAGGCTACCCTCCTTAGCACGGCACGTATTGTGTGGAGGTTTCTGTCCTTGTGACCTTGGCTGCCGATAGTTTGGACCTTGTTCTCGCTATCTTTTTTTTATACTACGTCGGGTGGCAGACAAGCATACGGCCGGCCTATGTGAAGCGGTTACCGTAGCCATATTAACGCTCGCAACATAAAATATCGCTCGCGCGCCGCCACCCCTGCTGCCGACGCAGCATCTCCTTCATTTCTGGTGATCTCACTCACTAGCAGGAACACAACAACCCTCAAGGGAATTCTTATTTGGCTGCGGTATTCTGTGAGGTGGAGGTACATTCCCCAGTCGGGTAGCTTACAATTATGATACCTACCTCTCTTTTCGCCAGAGCTTCGTTTGTCAGTCAGCAGGGTGCACCGCGTGTAGGTGAAGTTGGCTTTGGTTCAAAGATGTTAATGAACCACTTACACCCCAATATTATCTGGGGGGATTCTGGTTAATCATGTTCGTGTTTAATCAGCCCATACAAATATTTATGTGCATTAACATGGCTAGTCAGATTTCTATGTATTTTATGAATGTATTTACAAAATATATATATATATATATATATATATATATAAATTAATTATGGTATTATGCCGAGATATATATAATATCTCGGCATAATACCATAATTAATTTACCATAATTGGGTTACTGGTCCCTCCTCAATTCGAAGATGTTTTTAGCATACTCATCCACGCTTATTATAATGTATAAGGTCAGTTATCTAGTATCCATAGTACCCATTTTGCTTAGTTTGGGACTAGATGGCAGTGTGTAATTCGTCCAGGAATCGTTATTTATTTAGGTATATGGTAATTGAAAACGATAAGTTATTAGGAAACTATGTACTTTGAAATCTCGCAAAAATTATATAATTCAACATATTACTTTAGCCAAAAATAACTGGAACTATAGAAAAGTCTAAGGACTATTTGCAGTGTGGTGTCCACTTATCCTCAGCCAGCCGGCCAGGGCACGTCTGGAGTGAAGAGCAAATACACTAAACCTCTCCAATATCGACAGTACCTAGTTGACGCAATGCAGTTCTTATAAGAACCTATAATGTACGTCTATTTTCGACGTATTATTAAACCGATTAACCAGTGATTATCCCATTTTTATAATAAATATTATAATAGTTATGACTGTACATTTTTTTTCAATAACACGTCGGCTGGCAGACAAGCATACGGCCCGCCTGATGTGAAGCGATAGTCATATTAACACTCACAACATAAAATAAACCCGCTGCCAACGCAGCATCTCCTTACTTTCTGGTGACCTCATTCACTCGCAGGAAGACAACAACCCTCAAGGGAGTTGTTTTTTGGCTGCGGTATTCTGTAAGGTGGAGGTACATTCCAGGTCGGGTAGCTTACAATTACGCTCCCTACTTCTCTTTTCGCCAGAGCTTCGTTTGGCAGTCAGCAGAGTGCACCGCGTGCAGGTGAAGTTGGCTTTGGTTCAAAGGTATTGATGAACCACATACACCCCAATGTTTCATTAACAAAAAAAAATTTCGTTTTACCTCGGCGTTGTCTGTGCAATTATTGGTCAACAATGGTTTCGTTGCCCTTGATGTGAAAGTGGTTTCGAATAATTTTATGCCTACAATTTATAAAACTATGAATGATTTTGGAATATTGGCTCTGTTTTTTTTTTAATCTTAATTTTCTTATTAGACTACAAAACACAGAATGAAATAGTTAGTAAATTTTTTTAATATCATTTATTTATTACAAAGTGTTACTAATGTTTTGTTTTAGTTTTTAATTAATGTACATAGAAATAAAAAAAAAAATACTTTAAAACTTTTGTTATACTTAAAAGAAACACCTTTTATAAGCTTTTCTTCTATAGTTAATTTGGGGGCAATCTCTTTTTACGGACCAGCAGTAATCTGCCATCATGTGACTATCCCATCTACCATAATATCACAACCATCACTTTTAGGTCTTGGTGGAAGCGTTCTCCCTGTTCCTCACTGTAATCTCTCAGATTATCTAGAAATTTATCCAGGTGACTGTAGAGAAAGTGTAGCTTTATCACAGAATAATATACTCTAAGCTTTATGTTCATATTTGCTCCTATAGTCTTGAAGCTTTCCAACATCTGTTGCACAATTTCTATATAATTTGGTGCTTTATAGTTACTTAAAATTTTATTTTCTACCAACTCAAAACCTCTCCATGCTTCACGTTCAGCGTGAAGCATGGAGAGGTTTTGTGAAATTTTCATCTTTTATCAATGTTCTAATTAAACTTTCATTCTTTAGTGTTTTAATTTTATGATAAACCAAATTTAAAAAAAAACTAGAGCCAATTAAATAATTTTCATGTATATATTCGCAAACTGGGTACTCGAAATATATAAATCTGCAGAGATATCCAGGACAACAAAAAAAAAATGTTTTTAGTTGAGCTGTGACATCGATTAAGAAAATCGTAGCTAAAATGTCAAAAGTGACCTACATTATTTTATTACCCTGAAAAGTTTCACCGAAGTAGAGTTAGATGGCTTCGGTGCGCATGTGTATCTAATGGAACACGTGTTGCAATCTACTTGCTGTCACTGCGGGCACACCTGAGTTAAAATCTCAATTTGAATATTGACAGTATAGTCTTATAAAAATTGTCTATCATTGTCCAAGCAATAAAAACGTCTCCTGTGAAACACACTATATTATTTCTCTCCATCTACCAAGTAATTTCAAGAGGTTATGGGCCTGCGCTTCTAGTAACGAAGGTAGAAGAAGTAACAGCAGTGAAAAAGTGCTATGGAAAATAATATTACTCCATCGGCAACGAAGCCGGCACAAACATCACAGGTACCACAAGGTATTTCCATTAGTAAATTAAATGGACGCAACTACGGCACATGGATATTTGCATTAGAATGTTTTCTGACCGATTTAGACCTATGGGATGTCACTAAAGAACCGGTTGACATTAACGACCCAGAGGCTAGGAGGAAAGATTGCAAAGCGCGAGCAAAAATATGCTTAACATGTGACGAGTCGATATACCCTGTAATACGATCTGCAAAAACTGCATACGACACGTTAAATTGTCTCAAGAAGGCATACGCCGACAGCGGTCTAATTAGGAGACTTCAGCTGATGAAAAAGCTACTGACAAACAAATTTCACGGCAATATCCAAGAATATGTGAACGCTTCATTAGCTACACAGCAAGAGCTACTTGCAATAGGAGCAGGAGTAGAAGACGAGTTCCTAGGAATTATAATGTTAGCTGGTCTACCCGAGAAGTACCAGCCACTCGTCATGACTCTTGAACATTCTAACTCCAAGATCACGTCGGAAAATATAGTGTCAGCGCTTCTTAAAGAAGATTCTCGTGTACACACTACCACTACCCAAAGACACGATGAACCGTCAACTTCGGCTCTAATAACCAAACAGAAGAAAAAATCGTTTTGTATATATTGTAAAAAGTTAGGGCATTTAGTTGGGGATTGTAAGAATAAAAACAAGAAAGTTTCGGCAAAGGTTTATTCTCATAATACAACAGAATTTACATTTTCATCTTGTTTAACTAACCCTTCATCCACAGGTTCACAAGATTGGTTCTTAGATTCCGGTGCAAGCTCACACATGAGCAATAGGAAAGATTGGTTTGAGAGTATCTCACCCCACATCGTACCTGTAACTGTCGCGAATAAGGACCACATACTCAGTCAGGGCAGAGGTACTGTTAGTATTAATATTTCTAATTGTGTGCATAAAATCAAAGACGTTTTATATATTCCCGGACTTGCCACAAATTTACTGTCTGTTAGTAAAGTAGTGCAAAATGGTTACGATGTTTTGTTTACATCGTCAGGCGCGTCAATTACTTTGACAAATCATATGCCAGGAAAAGTCATAGCTAAAGCATCACTCTATAAAGGTATGTACAGACTAGATATAGACAAATCTAGTGTATTTTACACACCGACAAAAGAGTCTGCGGCACTTTGGCATAGACGCCTTGGCCACCTGAATGCCAACTCTATGCAAATTTTAAAAAATAAATGCATAGGTATTGACTTCAATGGTAAGTTTATGGATAAATGTGTTCCTTGCTTACAAGGAAAACTAACTAGAAAACCATTCAAAAGTTCTGTGAGTAAATCGAGTAAGGTTCTTGAAATAATTCATTCGGATCTTTGTGGGCCTATGAGCACACACTCGTGGGGCGGAGCCCTATATTTGCTAACATTTACAGACGACTTTAGTCGCAAAACTTTTGGATATTTATTAAAATCAAAATCAGATGTTTTTAGTAAGTTTGTAGAGTTTAAGCACTTAGTGGAGAATCAGACTGGCGAACGTATGAAAGTTTTACGTACTGATAACGGAGGCGAATATGTCAACAAAGATATGAGTACTTTTCTGAAGGAGAATGGTATTATTCATCAGACTACGGTTGCGTACACTCCTCAACAGAATGGTGTCTCAGAACGCGCCAACCGGACTATCATAGAGAAAGCTAGATCCATGCTGAAAGACTCTAAACTCTCTTTAGCCTATTGGGGCGAAGCTGTAAATACGGCAATCTATCTAAAGAACCGTATGCCTACACAAGCCCTACGGAACAATGTTCCTGAAGTAGTTTGGACGGGAAAGAAAATTGATCTCTCTCATCTAAAGGTATTTGGTTGTGAAGCTCATGTTTTGGTACCAAAAGAAAAACGCACCAAACTGGACTCTAAAACTCAAACCTGTATCTTCGTAGGTTATTCGACTGAGACTAAAGGTTACCGGCTTGTTGATCCCAATAATCCTCGCAAAATAATAATTGCGAGAGATGTCGTTTTCTTAGAAAACAAAATGCCTACATCTATGTCTAACCCGGAACATTCAAACAGTGAATTACCGTTTTTTCAGCCACAACAACAAGTTTATATACCCTTGGACGACGAATCAGTTCCGCTTCAGTCAGTTCCAACCAATCAGCTTCCTTTGCCACACCCAGATAAGTCATCTGCGACGTTGGACTCGTCACCTGCAACATATCTGCCAGATGCAGATGAATATATAACTCCTGCGGCTTCACCGAATGTTTCTGAGTCTCAACATGTAGAGTCTGAAACTAACTCTCAAAGGAGGTATCCAATGAGAGATAGACATCCACCTCAGAGATATGAGGAAAAGCTCTACGTTACTTCAGATCATGAACCGGAAACCTATAGGGAAGTCATGGATCATCCACAAAAGGAGAAGTGGTTTGAAGCTATGAAGGCTGAATTTTACTCTCTTCAGAAGCATGGAACGTGGATTCTCGTTGACCGGCCTGGTAGAAAAACTACCAAGTGCAAGTAGGTCTTCAAAATTAAAAAAGACACCAGTGGCAATATCACAAAGTACAAGGCCAGACTTGTTGCGAAAGGTTTCACTCAAGTCGCCGGAGTGGATTACGGTGAAACATTTTCTCCTGTCGCTAGATTGTCCTCTGTGCGACTTTTATTCGCATTCGCTGCTTACCGCGGTTTGACAGTAGAACATTTAGATGTCGAAACTGCTTTCCTAAATGGCGATCTAGAGGAGGAGATCTTCATGGAACAACCTGAAGGTTTTTCTACCGATGCAAAAGGAAAAGTTTGTCTTCTTAAAAAGGCACTCTATGGGCTAAAGCAAGCTCCACGTCAGTGGAATATTAAAGTGAGAAAAGCTATGCAAAAGCTCTCACTAAAACAGACGGCCAACGAACATTGTCTATATTATAGACGAGAAGGTAACGATCTTCTTATCGTTGCTGTATTTGTTGACGATTTTTTCATTGTTAGCACCAATGACAGTATGAAGGATCAGTTCAAAGTTGCACTTAAAGAGGCCTTCATTGTCAAAGATCTTGGTATATGTAAAGACTGTCTTGGCATGAATATAAAACAAAGTCGTGACGTCATCACTCTTGACCAGACTAATTATATAGAAAAACTTTTAAATAAATTTGGCATGATAGATGCAATTACAGTCACGACACCTTTACAACCTGGCCTAAAACTGGAACTACCAAAGAAAGAGGATGAAAATGAAGATGTCCCGTACCAAGAGCTCATCGGCTCACTAATGTACATTGCGATATGTACGAGACCGGACATAGCCCATGCTGTCTCATACCTATCTCAGTTCAATGCACATTACGGGGGGGTACACTGGAAGGCCGCTAAGCGTGTCCTTAGGTACTTAAAAGGTACCAAAAACCTTAAACTGTCTTTCCGTCCTACTGCCCAGTTTTGCCCTATTGGTTATGTCGATGCGGATTATGGAAACAATCTTGTGGACCGACGTTCATACACAGGATTTGTCTTCCTAATGAGCAGTTCACCAATATCTTGGGAAGCTCGCAAGCAGCGGACTGTCGCGCTCTCAACCACAGAGGCCGAGTACATGGCTCTCGCTGATGCTTGCAAGGAGGCCATATACCTCCGGTCGCTCATTAATGAAGTTTTTTCCATTTCTCACCCCATTGACATTCACACAGACAATCAAAGCTCATTAAAACTAGCCCACAATAACACATACCATGCACGCACAAAACATATTGACATCAGACACCACTTCATTCGAGATGCACTCACACATCACAACATAAAACTACACTACATACCTACACAATACATGATAGCCGACATACTCACCAAACCTTTGCCGAAAATTAAGCACGACAAATGTGCAAATTTACTAGGTTTAGGTTAGCTTAGTAATGTACAGAGTTTTTTTTTTATCATGTTTATCACTACATAGTATAAAACAAAGTCGCTTTGTCTGTCCCTATGTCCCTTTGTATGCTTAAATCTTTGAAACTACGCAACGGATTATGATGCGGTTTTTTTTAATAGATAGAGTGATTCAAGTGGAAAGTTTATATGTATAATATATGCATAACATAGTAGAAAAACACTGATAATTTAGAGGTTTCTAATGTGATGTCGTAAATAAACACATTTTTTTGCTCTTTCATTGCAAACGCTGGCTGAACCCAACGAGATAGATCAAAATAATGTAGTACAGTATTGTTCACCTTAAAATGGTCTACAAAAAAGTTCGCGATGGTATATGTCTATCTCTTAGTGGTAACACACAATAACCGTTATTTTATCCTTTGCTTTTTACAAGAAATAATGCCTTATTTACGAAGCGATTTTAAGCAATACAGAATTAATCCTTATCCAATTAAGTACCTTAAATACATTGCGCATTTAATATAGATCAATATGGCCCTTCACAGCATGTAATTTAAATGAATAGTTTAGAAGATATTACACATTTAAAATGCAGGGACATAACGGCTGTGGCGGTACCGGCCGCGGAGCCGGCGGCGTGTGCCTATAACTGGGGAAGGACTGGATAGGACAAATCGCAAAGACCTTCTGTAGTGCATTTAGTATCAGCATTGCACCCGTGCGAAGCCGGGGCGGGTCGCTAGTTTTTTATATGTGTAGGTAGTAGTTATATGGTGTGTATAGTTGGTGTCAGGTGTATATTTTTCTTTTGTGTTTGAGTGTACAGTGTAATGTATAGTGTATAGATTAATGTTTTGATGCTTTTGTTGTTTATATACAGGGTGCCCACATTGCGGGGGGGTGTTGCAATCTACTTGCTGTCACTGCGGGCACACCTGAGTTAAAATCTCAATTTGAATATTGACAGTATAGTCTTATAAAAATTGTCTATCATTGTCCAAGCAATAAAAACGTCTCCTGTGAAACACACTATATTATTTCTCTCCATCTACCAAGTAATTTCAAGAACACGCAAGTTAAGCAACGTCGACCGTAGCCTGTCCATGGATGAGTTTATTTATTTCGAGCCCCTCCGTGCTTCGGGGGGCACATTAAGCCGCCAGTACCGGCTGTTGTCATTAGCTGACAAGTCATTAAGACAAGTCTTTGGCCTATAGGCCGCTTGAAAACACTGGCCTCCGCCAACCCGCAGTTCAGCAGCGTGGTGGGGTATGTTCTAAAACCCCTTCAATAATTATGTGGATTTATTAATACTAATTGCGAGTATCGTCTAGAGTCTAGACTGTAACACACATGCACGGTCACATCTTTTTATTTAATCATACTGGACACAATCCTATTTCACCACGTCAAATGCCAAAGAAGCATTAACTATGTTTTTCCATAATGTTTGAAATCTCCCTATTTAGTCCATAGTAATATTATAATTTCTAAATAAAAACTATTAACCTTTTAAACCTAACAATGCGCAAATAATTAAACGGTCAACCGTGACTTGATCCACGTGGACGTTCATGCACTTTCTCGTCCTCTATAAATAGTCTATTAGAACATAATTTATAAAAAAAAACTATGCCATTTCTTAAGTTGGGCCAAACTACATATAATGTACAAAACTTTCTTAACATTTATTAAATAGATTCGGAAATTATCGCCGATATTGTGACACTGGGTATATATTACAAGATTATTTAATTCATAAATTTCTAATTTTTTTAAAAGCTCCACTTATCATGAAATAAAGCAAAAGTAAAATTAACTAAGAGTATTATTGCAAGAAATGAAACTTTATCGATCGATTTGACAAGAAAAATTAAGCGAAGTTTTACTCTTTAATACATTTCTGTTGTGCACCTCAAATTTTATGCTAAGTAAACTACTTATATGAGTTCTAAATATAAGATTTACAAAAAATTGTCATCTATTCGCCTCAATTCTCCGTATCAAATTTTTTTTGACACTAGTCATCAAAAGTTTATGTTTACAAAAGTTAGACAGTAGCTGCCCTTGGGATTTTCCAGTGATGCATTAGAATTTCAACAACGCGGGTTTTGATGTAAGGGTGACATATGCACGCATGCGTGGTATGACAATTTGTTGCGCGCGCACCACCATTGTGCATGCGTACTGCACCCTCTATCTATCAGCTCCCTAAGACATCGGTCGATAAACCGAGGGAGAGGGCTGTCGCGCATGCGGCGCCCTCTTTGCTTAACCATCAGGTGTAAAAGCGACATGGCCGATAGCGAATTTGAAGAATTTCGCCGTGTTTTCGATAGATTACCACAGCATATTAAGGCTCCAACGCCGTTCTATTCGTGAGTAATATTATTTGAACATTTTTTTACTTCAGAACTTTAAGGGAGAGCCTAACAACAACTTAAGTGGCTATATGTCACGTGAGCGCACTATGAATTCCATGCATGCGGTCACATATTGACCATTGAGATATCATATGTGTAGATATACTTGCAGTAGTAGATGTATATAAAATTTCTAGAATTAATAAATGAATTTGTTTTATAAATGATAGATTAGTGCCAAATGTGGGGTTGGATGATGAATCGCCATCGTCTAAAAGTGAAGGATCTCCGGAAGAGGACAGAGGCTGCATTACAGACAGTGAACCTTCGGCCCCAGCGCCTGAAGATGTAGCTTCACCACCCGCTCAGGCAGACGTTGCTGACTCACAACGTAGCCCACGACATCAGACATTTGCAAATGGCGAAAGAAGAAGAAGAAAGCTTCCGGAGATACCTAAGAATAAAAAATGTAAGCAAAATCCATATATTATCTATTAATAGTTCTATTGAGAGTCAAGTTCAAGATCGACCGTAAACGTTGGTCAATATCAACTGGCTTGTACGTTACTTCTATTTATAACCTGCTTTTGCGCTGCAGCGAACTATCTCAGTGACACGTTAATAATGCACGGATCTGATTTATAGCAAAAGCGACTGTATAAACATACATAATGTTTGAATCATCCATTTTACTCGTAGCGATCGTTTATCAAGACTATCTTATGTGTAACTGCAGTCACATGGTACTGTCATATGACATATTTGACTTCATTTTTTTTAAGTCGTCATGTTTCTACAATATTTACGATTTTATAACATAAAGAAACTCATGTTAGTTAAAGAAAATATTTACCTATTTTAAGTTTAACTAAATTAAGTGTATCATTTATACTTCAATTTTTACGTCAATGTTTTAACTTACTGAAGTCGAGTATGTCTTACAACTATAGTTCTATAGTTTTATTTTTTGTGTCACTAACACTTCTCCAATATTTACGTTAATAAAATAACAATCATTTGAATTTAATACAATATTTGCCTACTGAATAAAATGAGTCTAATATACTGACTTATCTACCTAACTTGTAAGTTTTTACTTCATTATAATCTATTATATAGACGGTATTATAATCTTCCTGAAGTCCAATATATTTTATTATTTTATATCTCTATACTTCTTTATTATTACTTTATGTCATTAACACTTCTCCAACATTTACGATTATTGAACATCACTCATTGAATTTAATAAAATATAATTGACCTATTTTAAGATTAATAAACTATTTTGTTATTTTCGACAACTTTGTAAGGAACATTCCGTAGATTTCAGCCTGAACACTAAACTATCTATTCTATGTATTTATTTTAGTATCTATCTACGGAATTCTTCGTAGATATAGTTAAACATAGAATAGTAACATTATAATTATATGGATGAATAGTAACATTGGCCTATTCTGTACTACTTGGGGTGGCAAAAAAGCATCTACAGAGACTTTTATAATACGAGAAGATCACCCACGATTCATCACCCCAACTTATCACCTTACCAATACGACTATTCAAGATACTTACCCTCTGCCTTGTTATTTTTTGTATTTGTTCAACTATATAATATAGCAGATGGATTTGAACGTTAATTAATGAAACGAAATGGAGGTTTCGATTTTTTTTTTATTGCATTTGCTATGCATCAACCTATAATCATCCCACTATTGGGATACGGGTCTCCGTTTAATCGAAATGCGTTTAGAGCATACTCCACCACACTGCTCAACTGCGGGTTGGCGGAAGCCAATATTTTCAAACCGTCAAATAGTTATCTAATTACAACAGTCGGGACCGACGGCTTAACGCGCCCTCCGAAGTACGGAGGAGCTCGATATGAATAAACCCGCCCATAGACAGGCGACGTCGACGTTGCTTGACTTGCGTGATCGATTAGACTGACACGTGCAACGTCGCCATCGAGCTCCTCAGCTTTATCTACACTCGTGTCACATATTCAAATTACGAATTTAGACAGATACGCGAATATTTATTTATACAAGCCTTTACTAGGTTTTAATGAAAAAAAGAACTATAAAGGTTCTTGCATTCTTATCAAATAATATCCAATTAAATACCCCTTTCATTCGTAACCAACCATAGTACTTGGTGTGGAAAGTAAAAACCGCCATTGCGAGGCGGCCAGCACATTGTATTAAATTATTAAATGGTGACATTTATGAAATATAAAAAAGGAGCTCTATCGTTAAAAAAATATTATAATGGCAATACTCTGGTACAGTAAGATTTCTTGTTCTTTTTTTATTTAACCTTAAGTAAAAGAAACCGCGTGGGCGGGTTTCTCAGATTGGATAAAAAGTTTGCGCCTACAGCCTTAATTAATTCATATTTAATATATGAGTGTAGATAAAGTTGTCTATGGATGTTGACAAAAAAGGCATTAAAACAGATTTTTCTTTATATAGACTTATAGTGTGCTATATATATTGATTAAAAAAAAATAGCAGTCTGACAGTTGCATAAACTACTATTACACGACGGCACTGACTAGTAGATATCCATAATGCGTTTACTAAATATAAATATACATAAAATCTTTAAAATTGCCTTATCAAGAAATCTAGTCATAATAATGTAGCGATTTTTACAATATAAGAGAAAAAATTTCCACATATGCATTTGTACTGATTCTTCTGTAGAAACTATATTGGAAATAATAATGAAAGTATAAGTTGAATCTAATTTTGCCAATATTATTCTCGAATAATCTTACGATAACTACGCCAAATAATATTCTTCTTCCTAGTGATTATTAATATAAAATTTATTACAAAAAGAACATACATCATACATCCTTCATGTATTCACGGGTCAATGTAAATGTTTAGATACTTCAACTACAACTTGTTATGAGGTCACGTAGTTATCATAAAATAATATAGGTAATGAAAAAAGTACGATTGGAAGCTAATTTTGTCAATATTATTATCGAATAATTTATAATAATCACTACGAAGAACAATAGTTCTTCAAAGAACATTAGTTCTTCGTAGTGATTATTATAAATTATTTTACAAAAAAAAAAACATACGTCCTCCACGTATCAACTATCACTATGCAATGTAAAAACTTATTTAGAGGCCACACACGGGATATTATCATAAAATACTTTTTGTAATTAATTAGTATAGTTAGCTTTCAATATAAATGCTTAACAAAAAAGTACTGTAGCTAGGCAGCTAGTCGTTTAAAAGTATTGCTTCCTTGAATAAGATTTTCAATACTTTCAGCCACAATATTAGCATGCGGTCAGCCTGCGTCACTAGCCGACGAGTTAGGGGCCTTAGCTGGCCTTCTCGTCCGACCAGGATATCAAGGCAGACCGCTGTTGGTGCTCAAATGCGGCTATCTTCTAGACGAAGACTCAAGTCCCGACTCGGAACGGCTACAGAGCTTGGGAGATGTCGACAGCGGTCACAGTACAGCGCACTCACCCATCGACACTGGCCCCAAGAGTTTATCACCAACTCCTTTACAACAAAATGGTTAGTATAATATAAAAATAATCAAATCAACAGATATTTGTGGATAATAATGTGATGCAGAGTGTTAACCAAAGTACGAGCCGAATTTTCGCGCATTATCAAGAATACAGTCTACTATCACAGCCGAAAAACGTACGGCGGCGCTCCTTTTACGTCTAGTACACTAAGAAAATAATATTAATAAAAAAAACATTTATGTGAATAAAAAAAACTGTTGCAGAGTTGTTCAAGAGCGTACTTCACCACGCTGCTCAATTGCAGATTGGCGGAGGTTAGTGTTTTCAAGCCACATAGAGGCCACTGACTTACTTAACGATTGTCATCTATTAACAACACCCGGATCCGACGGCTTAACGAGCCCACCGAACCACAGAGAAGCTCGAGTAAATAAACCCATGCATGGACAGGTTACGGCAGACGTTGCTTAACTTGCGTGTTCGTGCAGACTGACAAATGCGACGCCATCGAGCTCCTCATCTTCTTCTCTATCTTAGTATCTGGGATGAATATCAGAAATGCCAATGTGCAATTTTTACGACATTATACCAACACTCAAAATATTTTGGTCATTTTCGCTGCCACTTCTAAATAGAAGTAGCGAAAATGGATTTTAAATTAATATATAATAGGGGGCAAGCAAGCTCACTCAGTGGGTCATTTATTTAAATATTTTCGTCTTCGTCTTGATAATTATATTTTTTACAATGGGTTTCTTTTTTATTTTCTTATATATTAATCCTTGTTTTTAGATGATGATGATGATGATATTATCACATAGGGAAAAGTAGTCGTATCAATCTTCACAAATTAAAATTGCTATTAACGGCCGCATTAGTCATTTTTAAATAATCTATTTTACGGCTGGGGTGACAAATAAACGTACGACCTCCTTGATAGTAAGCAGTCATCGCAGCCTATGGATGCTTGCGACACCAGATGTGCGCGCCCGCGCGTTACGGGTTGTATTAATTAATAAAAATATCCTAATTGTAATGCCCCTTTACGCATTTTTTAAACCCCATAAACATCTTTCTCTTTCAATTTATCTTTACATTTCAGTCTCACCATCATCAAGTTGCAGCATCAGTGGAATAAATTTCGCTGGCAACATGACCACCGTTCCTCACAGCCAACTTGAAATGCTCGAAGCAACACACAGGGGCCTACACAAATTCAATCCTAGACATCACGATGAAATCGAAGTCGAAATTGGAGATCCTATTTATGTTCAGAAAGAAGCAGATGACCTATGGTGTGAAGGTAAGTTCAGAAGGACTCATTGTAGCCTTTGTAAAAAAATGGAAATAAAAATTAAGATATTGCAGGATAACATTGTAAAAATATTTTTTTATACTTTTGGGTTGCATGAATTATGAAAATAACAACGAAAATTAACGCGATCATACATAAGGGTATTTACATATCTTTATTATTACGTATCATATCTTTAATATATATTATTAGCGATCACAGGCTGATTCATCAGCCTTTGCCCACGGCCGGTGAAACCTGCTCGAAATAATAAAGGTATGTAAATACCCTTACGTATTATCGCGCTAATTCCCGTTGTTATTGTCATAAAATATGACATTGTCGATTTTTTAGCTGAATGACAAATACCTTACAAGTTTATACAGGGATGAATATAGAAAATAGTGTTTAGTAGTAGTGAGATTAGTGCCAAAGCTTATTTACTAGAATATACAAGATTTGAATTATTTTACGTACGCTGTTCGATTGGAGTTAGAGATGTAAAGTAACATTTTAAAATTAAAATATTTACTTCAAGTGTACATTTCACTTTTCATTATCAATCAGGCAATTAAGATAAATTGTAAAGAATTAGATGTATATACTTAAATTGTATGTAGGTACATACCTGTACTGTAGGTAAATACCTGTACAAATACTGTAAATACTGTAAAAACTACCTATTATAAACAGCTGTTAATTACAGTTTTGTGTCCTAAAATTTAATCGTTCATTGTCTCGAAAATTATCGATTTTATAGACCATTCCACGCCAGAAAATTATTCTATTTATTGTTATATCATAAATTTATATATGCTATAAGAATTTAATTTTTTTTTTCTTTCTAGGAGTAAATTTGAGGACTGGTCAACAAGGGATATTTCCTTCAGCGTACGCAGTTGATATGGACTATAATGATTTTGATCCAGCTAATGCCAAAGTTAAGCGAGAAAGATATCTATTGGGGTATGTTTGAAAGCTATAGTAATTATATTGAGTTACTGTGTTAATTTACTTATTTTTTTTAAAGCTGCTTATTCTCATATCAATTCATGTTTTAGTTTTAATTGTGGGTACTAACTTGATTGTCTTTATGATTTTTATATAATTTTGAAGTGATATCATCGTAATTTCAGGTATATGGGATCCGTAGAAACACTGGCTCACAAAGGCACTGGTGTAGTTTGTCAAGCAGTAAAGAAAATTGTTGGGGAATGCACCACAGAACCTAGTGTGCAACCGTGCATTTTAGAAGTATCAGATCAGGGACTTCGTATGGTCGATCGATCTAAGCCAGACGTAAATATACAATCTTTTTAACACTTATTTTAAACTTTATGAAAATTACATTCTTAAACATGATTAAAGTTTTAGTTTCTAAAACATGTTAATTCAATTATACAATATTAATTTTACAGAGAAGTCGAAGTGGGCCTTGCATTGACTACTTCTATTCGTTGAAAAACGTGTCCTTTTGCGCGTTCCATCCGCGTGATCATCGGTATTTGGGCTTCATCACAAAACATCCAACGTTGCAGCGGTTTGCCTGCCACGTTTTCCGAGGGCAAGAATCTACGAGGCCTGTCGCCGAGGCAGTCGGGTAATGTAACTCTAGCTATTCTGAGACTATTTTCCTGAATATTAGTACATATTACTTTGAGATTGTTATGTTAAAGATTACAATTTTCATTTCCATTATATACATGGAAAATGCGTCAGCTATAATCTAAAAACTAGCTTGATTATCTTTTTGCAAATTTTTTGATATTACAATTTCCCTTGGTTTATTTATATTATTATATTTATTTATTTAACTTTCAAAGTGGTTTATTAATTTTATAAAACACAACTGCTCAATAGCTCTATAGTTAAGTTTTTAGGATAAGCTGGGCCATTTATATGGTTCTTAGCATAGATTTATTTTTTCATTGGAAACAATTATAAATAGATATCAATGCATTAATATCAATCCAATGAATCAAATAAAATTTATTTTAAAATATTTATTTTATTACGTAACATAAGGTGGGGATCATTGAACTTTTTTTTTTTCAAAAACCCTAATATGCTTTGTATATTTAGTGAGAATTTATTTATTTAACTAACTTATAACTTCATTATCCTTGTGGGAATCCTAGAATAAAAAGAAAATCTTTTTTAAATTAAACATCAAACTGTATTTTTATTTCCATACACTTATTTTTAATATTGAGAGAATGTCACTTATCTTGCTGAACAAATCTATCCAGTTTGGTAGTGTCTACATTAACTTCCCAGTTGCAGATGTTATGCACTTATTTGGTGACACTACACTATGATAGTGAGTTAAAATAACACAAATATATATTATGTTTGATAATACACACAATATTCTATTATGTTACATGTTGTTTTTTTTTTACTTGTGTAAGGCTAACATAATTTATAACAATAAAAATAAACTATGTAAACTTAATATATACAATTAAAAGAGAAACTAAATAATGATCATATACACCAAAAAAATATTATGATAAAATTAACTATTTTTATTTTAGTGATATTGATGAGATGGGACAGGAGATTATTTCAATAATAGTGTATTGGTCCCAGTAAATTATGACAAACATTATTATTTTATGATTAGTAATAAGTACGAGAAAAGGATGGTAACGGCCGTGCCGCTTTTTGCTCGACTTGGTGGGGGCACTGCCGTGCCACCAGATTCGATAACAGTGTAGTAGGTATCTACTGTTTTGTCAGAAGCTCACAGAGCTAAAATATCTCTCATACTCATAAGTTCTCCAAACGCTTCGCATGACAAAAGTCTAAAATAAAAAATGTTAAACTAGAATAACGTAGAATTAAAATAATGTAGCGCTACAGACTACTTATTAAAATGTCTTAACTGGGTAGTGGCATGTGGCGGTTTGCCGTATTCCCAATAAAAAAATGTGGAGTGCGGTGATGGCAGCCCCATACGTCAACTCGTGAACGGGGGCTTACCGCCGAAGCTGAAGTCAAAAATTTCGATGGTAATAAGATGGTAGAGCCTCTGGTCAGTAGTGAAGAAGAGGGGAGGGGAGAACAGTTTACCTAGTTTAAATTATTAAATTATAAAAGTGTAGCGACAAAAATTAATAACAAAAATTACAATCCCTGGAGTCCGTACATTGTAATTTCTAATTAAAAAATAAACGCTACAAACTAAAAACTTGACATTATATTTGTCATAGCTAAAACGACCCGACGTCGTCGTTTAAGCTCAGTTTGTTTGTTTTACACGTAAGGCTTCAAATCTATTCTCACTTAAGAGCATAATGATTCTTATTTCAGTGCATTTAATTCTGAAAGACGAAGTTCGAAACTTCTTTTTAATAGTAACATAAAACAACCTGCACTACTCACACTTGTATGTTCTTTCGGTTTTATGTTTACAATTTTTAATTTGTTTTTATTGACACTTTTTCTCATTAATATGTAAAATGATTAAACAAAAAAGCATACGTACCTAAAACTGATGAAATGCACGATATGATTATCTTTTGTACAATTTACTACATCATATATATTTAAAATACATAAATAATATTGTAATTATTTCATTTCAGGAGAGCCTTCCAGAGGTTCTATCAGAAATTTATAGAGACGGCGTATCCTATAGAAGATATTTACATAGAATAGAGCGGTAATTATTATAACTATCAATACTATTAAAAAAAATCTTAAAGTAGTCTGTCAAAGTTATAGGCAGTAAGCGTAATTACTGGGTAACTGCACAGCGAAGTATTAGCAATAGTGAAACGATGTTGTAATATGTTGTAGATAAGCCCATTATAAACTGTATTGAGCTGTAAGGCAAAATCTTAGGTCACTTCTTAATAGAGTCGGTCTAGTATCTTTTATATTTGTAGCGCACTTAGCCGTAGATCAAATCAGCAAAGAGAGTAATATATTTGTTGTTAGTAATGGTACGAATCAAACTCTGCTTCCGCACCGACAAGTCACGAAGTGCCCTTAGAGATGCATCTGTTTAGCTCATGCAGTAATGTGAGTTATATCTAAAGACAATGTAATAATATCAGTGGAATATTTATGTAGAATTTGCTATTGATGAAGACACCAAACTATATGTATACTGGTTGCCGTTTGTAAGGGCCTAATATTATAATCAATAATTTACTAAATTAAACGAAGAACAGTGGGCATCAGTAATAATTATTAGCATCATTGGAAAATAATATCATAGATTAAAAATAATATTTATAATGACTATATTTTTATATTAGTTCCAATAAATGAATACAATTTGTGACCCCACTATATCATACAGTTACGTACCTTAACATTAAAATTTTATTTAATTTCAGTAATTTAACAAATGTGTAGTATTTTGAATTCATGTAGTAACTTTTCGATGTTCGATGCGACATTTAATTAAGGATATTTGGTGAAGTATTTGGTCAGCCAAATTTCTATTAACACAATATCGCCTTTGAACCAACAAACATCTCCTTACACATTTTTTTATTAAATGGACGATAATTATGGGATAAAAAGTAAATTCTCAACTTTTTTGTATCATTAATTAGAATATATTGAAATACTCTTTGAGACAAAATTTCACGTGTGAATGATGAATTATTATTTTTCAATTTATATTAAAAAAAATGTTCGTAAATATTTCTATGACAAATGAAATGATTACATAATTAATTGTTTTTTGTTAAATGATATCTTAATGAGTTTCGTTTCAAGGACACGAGTGAAATGTAACAACGGAAAATAACAATAACCATAAATGTTTGGGAAATTGCAAATGTGAAAATTTATTAACTATTGTTAATAGATTTTAACATGTTGGGATGATATTTTTGATCCTATTTTTTTTTTGTGTAAATTTGTAATAAATTGGATATGAGTCATAAGATAATTGCCTAGAATATGTAAAGAAATATGAATGTTGTTACGCTTATTGGCTATATATACGAAACGTTCTTTAAACTCGTTACCGGTCGCCATGTCGCCTTTCTTGTTCTATGAAAATGTATATAGTACATTATTATAAAAAAAAAATCGTTAGTTATAACTCCAGGTAATAATAGTCTTCTTTGATATAAAGAGTACTCATCAATGTACTAATAACATGTTATTAATGTTATCGATCTTTGATTTGAGAAGGACCGTTGGGGGTTTTATATAATAAAGTGAGAATCTTATAGATTATTTTTGGACGAAATTTCACACGCGTATCAAAGTTCTATGAGAAAATAATACTACTTTTTTACATAATTAGAGGTAGCCACGTATAACTACTACTCTTCGTAACACAAGTCGCCTAACCATTGCTTCGCATGCTATCCTGCACGAGTATAGGGGCAACATTAATTGCATTTCTCTGCAGCACGTGCCCAGAATTTGACCTACAGCTATTATGTACAGTAATCCAAGAAAGTGGCCTACAGTTTACAAAACTTCCTAACAAACGTACAGACGTAAATGTTGCTGTGTTTAATGTTCTGTTCTTTTTTATATTACGTCGGGTGGCAGACAAGCATACGGCCCCCTCGATATGAAGCGGTCACCGTACTCATATTAACGCACGTAACATAAAATACCGATCTCGAGCCGCCACCCCCGCTGTCAACGCAGCAACTCTATCCTTTCTGGTGACCTTACTCACTTGCATAAACACAACAACCTACTAAGGAATTGTTATTTGGCTGCGGTATTCTGTGTGGTGGAGGTGCTTTTCCTTACACTTTTACACAGTACTTTACCTCTCCTTTGCCAAAGTCTCTTTCGCTAGTCGGCATGATGGTGAGGTTGGCTTTGGTTTTAAAGATTACGGTATGCTCATTACAATCCAAAGTTCTATTATTTTTTGTGCTAAAATTGTCTTATATTGAAACGTTTAAAAGTCAATCAATGAATGGTCTATACCATTTATTTGGCCCATTGTTCAGCAAGGCTAGTATGGTTATAGGACCTGATAGTCAGTGTATTTCATAGAAGGGAAGTCAGTGTATTTCATATAATAAATAAACAGTATTTAATTATTTATTCAGACGTACCCATAGTGTACACATCACAAATTAAATAGAGTATTGGGAAGCATTCTTATGCATAGACCAGTTATAGGTATGTACAATTTACATAATTAAAAAGTAAAATTATTAATCTAAATATTTCAGAAAATTTAATTAAATTTATTAACTCAGTCCCATCTCTCACTGACTACCGCCACACACAAAGAAACACTATGTGTTCATGCGTGTGTGGCGGTAGTCACCGTACTTTGTGCACCGTTTTGCCTATTACTCCATACCTACTTCAGTAGGTATGCAGTAGGTATGAAGTAATAGGAAAAGTTGGATTAAATTTGATACTCGAAAATAATAAATTGTGACATTTCTCCAAAATTCTTCCAAAAGATAAAATATCATGAAGATATTTCTGGCTTGCTTGGCGCTATTTTATTAAGGGTTGTAAATAATGCATTAACTATTATAAGGTCTTATACAAATTGATATAAAGTAAAGTTTTAATCATTTCTATAATATCTTCGATCATATTGTACGTAGATATGTACTAAATCTAACCAATTTAAAATTTTTATGTGTACGTACGCAGTCAATTTGTGTCTGATACTGAAGAATGCATAGTGATCGTTTTAAGTTGCGTTCTTACATATCCATTTTTCTTTGGGTAATTTTACATTACTTAGGAGTAAAGTAAAATTAGCCAAAGAAAAATAGCTTTTCTAGGGATAAGCTACCAATGTAGCCACCAAAATGATTATCTGTAAAATATTCACAAAAAATATGATCGGAGTATCAGCTTAACGTTACAGCTTAGTAGTTTGTGAATTAAGACGACGGATCGGCGATGGTAAAGTGAACGAAAAATGTTGCTTAAATCAAACGGACCTTAAGAATAAGCAAGACATAATGTGAATCTCAAATTCTGTGATGAATGAGGCGGTTTTTGAAACAGTTATAATAATTGTTTATTTTTTGAAAGATCCAAATTTGACAATGCGTTACAAACTGGAAATCGCTATTTCGAAGGATTGATGACGCTTCCATGGGTTGTTCGCTGTTTTAATTTGATATCGATGGTCCCTACGGAGTAGACAATATACCTACCCTAATACGTTTACAATAGACTAAAATAAGTCCGAACATCAATCACAACTATCTAGGACTTATGGCTTACATCCGCAACTTAGCATGCGCGTATCCCGGTATCCCGTAGGAAATTTTAAAAATCCTTTCTTAGCGGACGCTCACTTCATAATAATACTCTATGCCAAATTTCAACCCGATCCGTCTAGTGGTTTGACCTTTACAAATATGCGTTTTATAGATACAGACAGATTATTTGCATCTGTTCAGTTGTAATCATAAAATGATTAACAATTAGTGTAAAAGTTATAGTTTTGGGGTATAAAGAGTTTGTCATCATCATATTTAGAACCCAAACCAACCTCAAAAATGGGCGGTGCGCCTTTCCGTTCGAATTTTCCATTCAGTTCCGCCCTAAATTAAGCTGTGGTAATAGAAATATATGCCGTATACCCGCTAAAACTACATAGAATCTACTTATATTATGTAGAACATTACTTTAAACATGCCTCCGGGAAATACCAAGAACCTTGATGATTGTTGTGAAAAGACTTCATAAGGGGCTGTCAGAATTTGAGCAATACTCGTTGTTTGTTTGTAGTATCTTTATTGTACATAAAGAACATAATATATCGATACAACAAAATTAACAGAATTTTAAGAACATGTACAAAGACGGGCTTATTTCTTAAGAGATCTCTAACAGCCAACCTTCAAGTGATTGAAGTAACAAGGGTTGAAGGTGTTCCTTCAATAAGAGTAGCAAGGGTGTCGTACAACAAAAGTAAAAAGCATTTTGTGACACAAAAGTTTTCGTAGTGTTTAAATTACGGTAACTGTTTAATAATCTGCTTATTTTTGTTACGTGATTTGATAAAATACACAACATTATTAAAAATATGTAATACAATGGACACGTAATTTACAATAAAACTATTTTAAATTTTGCAATGATTATAGCCATGTTGTTAAATGGCTGCACGGTAGAGAGATTAGTTGTCAGCTCTCGTATCACAGGGCTATTTGAACATGTTCAAAAAAGTACTCGACAAATTCCACCTAAATGTTAGCAAAAGTTCTTAAGAACACATATTATTTTAATATAAAAAATGGGTGTTTATACATTAACATAAATAAACTAAATGTAAAACTAATAACTAATAAACCGCTACCAGTTGGCAACGTTCCCAATATGCGGCCTCCGTTACACCGTTACCTCTTTCCATCACAACACTAATTTCGTTTGGACAAAGTAGAGGCCAGTATTTTGGTCACGATTTTTTTTTTATATACTACGTCGGGTGGCAGACAAGCATGCCGCCCGTCTAATGTGAAGCAGTTACCGTAGCCATATTAATGCTCGCAACATGAGTTGTTTTGGAAAATAAAATTTAAAATACCTAGAATGTCAGTAATTACACATTATATTTTATATATATATAGTAAATAATATTGTAAAGAAAATAGAAGAGTGGTAATGATAACCTTTACAAAGCTTAGCAAAGCCTGGTTGTATTTTTTTAATACACCGCTATGTCAGCAATCTATTCTTATTCGTACATTTCATAAATATACACATTCATTGATTTGGTATCTCCGTAAGGGCCATCATGTAGATAACATCTAAGAAGACAAATATTGACCATCGAAATAGTCTATCTCTATATTTGGCGTCTAGGTTTTTATCGGACATAGTCGTAGAACATAGAATAGAGATTAGAAAGGTTATCAATCTTCGTTTATACGGGAACCAGTGTCGCCGTATTCTCACCCCGTTATTATTCTGCTCAGTACATGCAAGTTTATAAATACAAGCTGACGGATCATACACGCGACAACATTATTAGCGGATGTTATACCTATTGAAAAATGAAGCGCTCGTGAGGGCGCCGTATGGCTGACATTGTGAATGTATAACAAGCAATGTATATTTTTTTCAGTTTTTTTTTTTGCTATCCTTATCATCGTGTCTTATCCTTTTTTTTTTAATTATTTATCTAACAATTAGACACATTTTTAGACGTAACAGTGAAATGATATTCCTCCTTTTATAAAGTACCTACTTGTTTTTATTTTCTATTTTAGGGATATAAAAATCTTTATATATTTTAAGCCTAACTTTTTGACAAATGTTGCAATTAAATCTGCGATCGATTCAACGTCTACACTGTTCATTGCTTTTTTTTGCGGTCACCGCTGCTAATCCTGGCTACACAGGGGACACAGTGGTGGAAATGTGTGGTAGGCCTCCGTCCCGTATGCTTGATATTGAGATATGAGTATCCGCACAAAGCTGTAGCGCACTTGCTACATCCACATAGCCTTTCTAATCTCTATCTCTATTCTACGTTATCTGATCACAGTAGACATATAAATTACTACATCGCTTCTTAAATAAAATTCTTGGTGAGCGAGGGCGAACAAGAGACTAGAGTTTGAATACTTTCGCGTTTTCTTGTTCACGTGCTCGCCAATTTTCGAACTGACTTTCGTACCCGCTTCAAAAGAGCGAAAAAATATTCAATACATTCTCGTCTGGAAAGTATTTTATATAAAGACAGATCATCAACCACTATGAGTACGTATTTGAAATTGGGCCGATTTTGTAAATATTGCTCAACTTTACAGTGTATTTGACTATATACTATGAATTACCATTCCAATTCGGACGGTAGAAACTCATTATATTGAACTATTTCATAAATTTTTAGTTAGGTAAATTTTTATACATTCAATTTCATGCATCAGTTTTTAAATCCTAAAAGAATAGAAAAGCTACTTTGGGTTAGTATGTAAACGAGCACTTTGAGGTTTCAAATAATTTTTCCATTTGTTCAACTTTGCTTTATGTTATTACCATTTTCTTATACGTAAAACGACACTGAACAGTCTGGTAATATTTCTTAAACGAATGTGAGACGGATTATAAATTGATATAAAATCCAAATTCAATTTTATAGGTCATAACAAATATTTATCATAGTTTCTTTTTATACATTTATTCGTTAAGACTTAAACCATCTGTCGTAGCGTTGTTTCCCAAACAGAAATATTGATAAAAAATTGTTAGTGAGGTAAATTGTTGTGCGTGGGTATTGTTATTATTGCTTATTATTTTTAATACTGTTTATACAAAATACACTTTTGGAAATAAAAATAAAAGTTTATTAATAACAGCTTATTTGGCTTAAAAATATAGTTCACTTTTGAACGTTTCATGCAACTAAGATAGTAAACAAGCATACGACTCGCCTGATAGTAAGCAGTCATTTATGGACTCTCGCTATGCTAGAGCCATCAACAATTACGCTTCACGTGTAAGTCTACTTGTCGAAGAATTTGGACAAATAAAAGTATAGCAATATGTGAAATTTATATATTATTATCAAAATAGAAAACTCTTACATCGTTTTAAAATGTGACATATCTATAAAAGCAAAAGATAATAACTTTATATTATAATCTGTTAGCATAATTTATACTAAGTACTCTTTAATGCATAACGATTTCTGTTAGAAGCGTATATTTTTCTGCCACTACAAATTTAATCTATGTAGTAGATAGGACAGGTATTACTCAGGTGTAACTAACGACTGTCTGGATGTAACAGTTATTTGATATTTCATCATTTTTGATGTTAAGGTAATGGCTAGTATTAATACAAATATTATGCTCATATTGTTTCGCCGATTATCTCGGGAATTGCTATCGTTGATTCTTGGATTAGTAACGTGTTTATAATCTTTGTATATACAACGGCAATGTGTAACAAGCAATCTAAATTGAATCAAGTAATATAATGTAATTGTAACAATTAACTATTTATATCAATTAAGTATGTACAGAAATTGTTAGAAGCACCGCAAATTATCAACATAGGTAAATTAACATTAGATATTATTGCTTGTATGCAACGTTAATTCATTTTATACATATACATACACCATCAGAGAAGATCTGATGGTATTTAATTAAAATGTAAATATATCTTTTTTAATGAGTCACATTCATTTTGCGATGATTACACAGAAATATTTCGGCGTCTCTTAAAGATGTAGTTATATTAATGGGCGTTTACTTAGACTGGATGATGATAGAACATTGAACAACTTTGACAAAAAAAAATTGAAGCATCAACTTAACTTATTATCAAGCACATAACATACGTGACAATAAATCTAATCAATCTTCATATTAAATAGATATTAGAATTAAGTGAATGTGTTATCATACACAGGTCTCATCTTTATCCTGGTGTAATATCAAATGTATGCTATTTTGTGTCCTGACTATTTGCCTACATAGCTAAAAGCAAAGAAATTATAGCGATTGCCTTACTTAAGCTTTTGGAAAATATGAAATTTTCCAAAAGTTGCGGTAAACGCCTACCTCAAGCATGCCTCGATAAGTGTATGATAGTAAATATTGTTACACAGTACAACATTGTAATATGAATGTGTCTTGAAGTTTGTAAATAATACTATAGTCGACATAATTCATTCGGGCATGGAACGTAATCAACAAAGCTGAACAAAGCTGTGAAAGAATTAAATATATTATTTATTTTTCCAGTAACTGTCATAGCATATTCGACGTAATATCGCATAAGGCATTAATAAACTATATTATGTGGACTGATTAATATGTGTTTTATTTTAGTACATATCTGATATCTTTTTGAACAGCTTTCCGAAATGAATAAAGGCAGTGGTTTTAATCTCACATAATTAACTAAAGTTACCAGAGTCACATAGCTCCATAAACAGTGAGATAATTTATGGCTTAACCAGAGGCTGTGAAGTTGTTCTAAATATTTTTCTCCCCTGATTCTTCATACATACATGACAATGACAAGTTTATATTATGTCTGAATGCAATTAATGAAACGCACAATGAACGAAACTACTACTGACCCATCGTCCAACATGTTCAACTGTTTATTCAACCAGTTAAATATATTAGGCAACTTAAGTAATTTTTTATCGCTCGCGCGCCGCTACACAGCAACTCCTTCCTTGTGACTTCAGTCAAACAAAATTAGAATAAAGTAAAAAAGAAACAAACTCTGCTTCAGATTAACATACTATATTATGAGCTGATACCCTAAGTTAAATACCTGCACTAAGTTTGGTAGCAGGCGGGACCTATTAATTTTCTTTCGGTTTATAATTTGCAAATAGATCACGCTGTCTACCAAATTTAATATAATATAATATAAAAAAATACCCGCGTATTTAACTTAGAGTTTCAGCTAATAATATAGAACATTCTATAATATGAGTTGAAATTGAATCAAAGTTTACTTAGTATTTAGTTTATTCTTATTTTGTTTTCTTTTCTCAACCTTCTACTTGTTAGAATAAGCAATAGGGTTTGTTGATTTTTAAATTATTAATTCTTTTAAATTTTCTACAGTTATTCTCTATATTAGAAAACTCATTAGCCTTTCTGAAAAAAATTCAAAGATTATGAGCGTGTCGAAGACATTTTTTGTGTATATGAAGATGGACGGGTATTTCATTCCTGTTAATGATAGAGTATACCGTTGAAATACTATAGATAAAAACCTTTGTTTATTTTTAGTTTTTTTTATAACGGATGGATAGGTACGGGTTAAAAAAAAGTTAGCTATGTGTATCAAAGTATATTTAATGCTTTAATAAATATTATCGCCTCAAGTACTATATTAGTCACTATAATGTGTGCCTGATCAGTACAAATCAGTTGCTTGTACTACTGATGTCAATTGGAACTGTCTCAAGACAGTCAGATAATTATTGTGTCATCATCTGAAAAAAAAAACAATATTATGGCATTAGCTACTTGTTAATATCTATTTATAATATGTAATGATGGGCTCGGTCGGTGCTCGAATGGTTAGCAATGGTGACTTTGACTCTGAGGTCGCGTATTTGATCCTCGTACATAACAAACATTTGTATACATCAACATGTCTCTTTGTCTGGGTGTTTACTATTTATTATACGAGTATGTATATATTTACAAAAAAAACGCTGAGTAATTTGTCCAGAAATATATAAATATTCCTGGACATTCCCCATTAATTTATTATTCATGTAAACCGCA
Organism: Hypsopygia costalis; assembly: GCA_937001555.2. Classification (NCBI taxonomy): domain Eukaryota; kingdom Metazoa; phylum Arthropoda; class Insecta; order Lepidoptera; family Pyralidae; genus Hypsopygia; species Hypsopygia costalis. Next base: position 21,556,853 of record OW443326.2, read on the forward strand.
GATTAATAGGGAAGTATTTCAATGTTAATTAACTTTTTTTTCTGTACTTATTATGAGCCTGTATTTAGCCACTGTTAGATATTAGCTTCCCTCAATGCTTCTCACAATATGCGATCCTCCGCTTTCCACATCTTGCGGCATTTTTGAGGTTATTGGTACACCTAAAGCAGCGTTGCCAGACGTCCAGATTTTGGCGGGACGTCCCACTTTTTTGGGCTAATGCGTAACATCTCGCGTGGGACACCACATGTCCAGATAAATTAAAGCAATTTAAACTTTAATAACAAACTGAAATATTTTTGATCTTTGATTATTTACGCTCATACCAAAAACACTTACTCATTCATTCTATAATAAAATCTATCTAACGAATGTGTATTTTTATTGTAGTCCCGCCAGTCCCACTTTTTCTATTGTCAAAAGTCTAAAATTCCGCTTTAAACTAAAATAAATCTGGCAACGCTGATCTAAAGCAACATAGTACATTTTCTATTATTATAGATAAAATTTGGTACATTTTTTAAATAATAATTTATTAATGACGATTCAGTACAATACTTGCATCAAAAATTAACGAAATATACTTACATGATACACACCCAAAAAGCGGCCGTATTGCTTACATAATACTTCCTAATAATGAATGTTCTACTTCCATGAGTATAGTTGTATCCCTTGATAGGTGAGAAACATTTACTATTTAAGTTGAAAATAATGAATGCAAACGAATTTTGCATTCATTATTTTCAACTTAAATATGTTGCAGAGATATTCCTTGATTTTGATTCTGGAAGTGTATATATTGATATAGGTGCGATTGCAATGCAAACTACAGGTTGCTCTGTAGCGCATACAAACGACGCATGTGAGTATAAAAAAAACGAGACACGATCTGTCATCCCGGGATAGGTCCCGGGATGACAGATCGTGCAAGATAGGTCTTGCACAAGTTGCATCTCCATTGCAATTAATATTTTTTTCTGCAAATATTGTAGATAATTGTGTGAAAGTGAATGTGGTGCGCGATTAGTGTACATAAAACGAAAGACTTTTACTCATATAACACAAAATTTTAAACTTTTAAAGTTACAGTGTACCATATGTAAGTAAATTATTCCATTTATTAAAATATGGGTGTTGTCTAGGTCTACGCCCTGTTTATATAGAAACATAAGACATATATTTATTACTTAATATTTCATTTTAAACCATTTTAAGCATTTATTAAAAGCTTTGAGTGTGGATACACGCCTTATTAAAATTGAATTTTTAAAATTAAATTCATTTGTTGTAAAATTATGTTGCATATATTCGTAATCTATTACTTATTGTCGTGATTTATTGACTAATACTATTTGGAATATTCAAAATTTTGTTTTTCTAGTGAAATATCTATTTAAATATTAGCGAAACTTGTATAGATAATGTTGTTACATAAAAATCAAGATTTTTTTCTCTAGGTTTATTATATAAACAGGGCATTAGACGAGAAAACTGTAATATAATACAGGAAAAAAAACTTCCTCTTTGTACTGGCACTAGATTTTGATATATATTATACACCAATACTGAGGCGTTTTTATGCATATAAATGTTCAATGTCACAGTTACTTTTATTTCACAGTTACTTTAACTCTATAACTACCTATTAATGCTATAAATATGTTGTAGTCATTATAATTTTATTATTTGCAGATTCTCGAAAAATACACCTAGGTTATTTTTATTCTTCTTTCTGTCCAAACCTTCCTTTCTTCTTTTGCACTTGTTTGTCATTATAAAATAAATGACAAGTAAAAAAGGTAGACCTAAAAAACCTACCTATAGGTAGGTTTTTTAGGTCTAGTACAAACCCAAAATCAATACGCAACGCTTCATTTACGTCATCTATTAGCGGCTATAGCCGAATGGTCGGAACTAGTTTAACTTCAGGGTGTAAAATCATAGATTTGGCGTATTCTGTCTCCCTCTATTTAACACACTGCACCTAGATTTAAGATCGTAAACGCTACTTGTAACTATCAATATTTATGTTTATTTGCATGGAATTTAGTACTATCATATTTGTGTTCCAATGCATGATATTTAGGCTTTTCCAAAATTAGTAACTGAGATATTATTATTTATAATAATATCGAACTTTGTGCGGTAACACAATGTAACGCAAGACTGTGACACAATGCAGACAGTTGAATTAATGAAGATGTCTGAAATGAGACATTTACGTCTGAAATTATCACTGTTGTCTGTTCAGCGCCATCTTTTAACAAACACTTGTTATAAGAAGTATTGAACTGACAAAACCTCAGTTACAAGATTGTACTGAAAGCAGCACTAGTTTTGTGCATATTAGAACATTCTACCAGGTGGCGGTATAGAGTTTACTATTACGCCATCTGTTAATGATTTCTAGAAGCAGAAATATTTTGGTTTGCTAGTATTCCTGGCAACTCGTAGAGTAAAATAATTACTGCTGTGATTCAGTGAAAATATTGATTTTAGTTCAGCAATGTTACAAGCAACTGCTTCATCAGCAAAATGTAAACACAGTAAGTGGAATTCAGATGTCTCTAGTAACACATCAGGATACAACGTTAAGGACTTTTGTTTAGGTTTAATAGAAGTTTGATTTAGTAACTAACTCGTTACAAAGTTAGTTCCATTTGGTCAAGCGTGTTTTAACCGCATATTTTGGTTCTGATTTCTCAATTAATGCAACAATTAAATTTTGAACCCTTGCTGCATAATGATAATGTATAAAAGTAAAAAGTAAATCCGGCAAACTATTTATTATTATAACTAATATGAATTTGTAAATATTGAAGCTGTTATTAAATCATTTCATTCGTGTATATAGATGTCAAATGATTTTATATGTGTATTAATTGCTATTAATTAACTTCGAACAAATTAATTATATTAGGTATTTACCTATGAAATTGCCGTTTTGTATGAAAAAAATTAAACAATTTTTTTTCATGTATTTTTTATTTGTATTAATCGAAGTAATCACCCATGCAATCAATGCATCTTTGCCAACGCAGTGGCAGTTTATTAATGCCCTTCTTAAAGAAATCGGCTGGACGGGAGGCAACAAATTCTTCAAAGGCATTTTGTACTGCCTCTCGGGTATTGAATTTTTTTCCCGCCAAGAAGTTATGCAAATTCTGGAAAAAGTAGTAGTCTGTAGGCGCAAGGTCTGGCGAGGAAGGGCGGATGACGGAGAGCTTCCAACCCCAGTTCTTGCAACTTGGAGACCGTCTGCTGTGCAGTAGAGGTCGCGCGTTGTCGTGCAGGAGCAGCGGAGACGAGCGATTGCCCAATGCTGGTTGGAGACGTGCCAGCTTCTCCATCATTGTGTTCAGTTCTTCACAGTATACATCTGCAGTAATGCTCATCCCGTTTGGTAAGAAGCTGTGATGAATCACACCGGCGCTAGACCACCAAACAGTGACCATCACTTTTCTAGGGTTAAGTTTTCGTTTAGGTGCTGAACCAGGATCCAACCAACTTGCTGAGCGCTTGCGGTTATAAAACAGAATCCATTTTTCATCAAAGGTAACAATGCGGTTCAAAATTCCTTCATTTGTGTGTCTGTTGAGCAGTGCAAGGCACGTCTCGACGCGTACTTCGCGCTGGCGATCATTGAGTTCGTGGGGCACCCATTTCTCAAGCTTTTTTACCTTGCCAATTTGACGCAAATGGACCAATATTGTTTTGGCGCTAACGTCGAATGCTGCTGCTAATTCAGCCGTAGATTGTGTATCATCAGCTTCCACAATCGCCTTTAATTCGTCATTGTCGACCAAAGTCTTCGGACGACCACGAGGTTCATTTTTCAGGTCGAAATTTCCAGAACGGAAGCGAGCAAACCAATAACAGGTGGTGCGTTGGTTGGTAGTGTTAGCTCCGTAAACGTCGTTGATGTTGCGTGCCGCTTGTGCCGCTTGTGCCGCGTTGCCTACACGACGGTACTCATATTCCATAATTACTCGAATTTTTACCGTATCCATGATGACGAAAAAGATTGAAATGCGATGAAAATGTAACACTAAACAAATGACTACTTTTGGAAAAAGAATTCCATGTTTTTAAAATAAAATAAATTTGAAATTAGAATTCTTAGCCAAACAAAAATTATTTTGATTTGAAATGGCTAGTACTGCAGAACGGCAATTTCATAGGTTATATTAACCTATTACAAAAACAAACAACTTTTATTAAGAGTGCGCAGTATGTATGCACCAACTCGTCGGTAGGACTTTCTAAAATTGTTGTTCACTAAGAAATTGATAGTTCCAATAATTAACAATTTCCGCGTTCAATGTTCACACACATATTCCGCGAACTAGCCTTGTGTTTTCTTATTCTGTTATTTGAAACCAAAATGAAAAGGAACCAAATTGAATAGTTTCTGAGAACAGGTATTACAGAAAAACTACTCAATGTATTTACGCAAATTAAAGTTATTCAAACTTTCGATTTAAGAAACTATGCATGTTGCTTAATTTATATGGAAGTTTTTATACATTTAAGTCACGTAAAAATTGACGTCTAATTTTTGGTAACTTATAATTATAAACTAAGTAATGTTTTTTGACTGTGATAATGTGCAACAAGCTTATAATATATTGGGACACATTCATATATTTTGGACGTATACTATTATAATATATTTTTATATATTTCTAGGTTTGTATGGACATGGTCGGATCAGCCTTAATGAAAACCATTGTCAAACCGACAATTTTTTTGGGAATGGGAGGTCCCAAACAGAGAGTTCCGAGTCACATGGTTTGTCTGGTTATACGAGTCTGATTTTGGAACAGTTAACATTCAAAATCACACGTCAAGTCGCTTTAAGTTTCGGAGAGGTATTCGACAGGGTTGCGTGATATCTCCCATCCTATTCAACATCTATGGAGAGTACATAATGCGGAAAGCTCTAGAAGGATGGGAAGGCGGAGTCAAAGTTGGCGATGTAAAAATATCCAACCTTCGATATGCTGTTGATACCACTCTGCTGGCCATCCGAGAGAGAAATGGTAGAGCTACCAACCTTTCGGCCCTAAAGGAACTCAGGCTCGACACGCAGCAGCGCCTCTCGGCTGTGTGCCTTCACAAGATACTACAGTACTTCGGACACATAGCACGCGATGGATAACCTAGATAGGGATACAGATAACCTAGAGAAGCTCATAATAACTGGTAATGTGGATGGCAAGCGACCGAGAGGACGAAGCCCTAAGAGATGGTCCGGCCAGGTCTCCGCAGAATTGCAAATGCCAATGTCTCTCGCTCTCCATCAGGCAGAAGACCGCAGTAATTGGAGGAAATTGCTGCAACGCTTTCGTCATGGTCACGATCCTCATCAGTGAGAGGCCACTTAAGGAGGAGGATACATCCATATGAATTTAGTAAAAAGCGGTTATTTTAATAGTACAAACAGACAATTTTATTTATCTGTATAGATGTTTATAGCGACTGGACTTTAAAACATATGATTGTACCTATTTAGAAGTTTTGAATGAGTTCCGTAGTTGTTTTCTTACAAGAAACTGCTCATAAAGGGACGTGTAGTAAATACCATTACGCTATATCTATACAGATTTTAGATGTAACAAAAAAGAGTCGTCTGTCAAATCCATCCATATTAGTCTCAGATCACACGATAAAATACAAGTGCAATAAAATTATTTTTTAAACATTAAACGTGTTTTATTGTATCTCATTTGCAACGCATATATACTTATCAAAATACGATTTCCATTGCAGTTGTATCGTCTGTTGAAAGTATTACAGTTAGAAATCACCACCCTGCCGCTCTCACAAGGCGATCTCACCTCCCCTCTGAGTCGGATGTGGAACCGATCGCAAGAGCTGCCAAGCGTCGCCTCGTACGACTACATGGGACTCACTAAAAGTTTTGCACTTCTAGCTAATCAGAACTATTTTAATTTCGAATGTTATATTTTTTTAAACGACTTGCAACCTTCTTAGTAGTAAAAAAAAAAATTGGCGGGAAATCATTTGTCAATTGTTTTTATCACACATCAAAGTTCTACGTATGCAACGAAAATGGAATTAAGTCGAAAAGATTTTAGAGCGATCATTTTTTATGATTTTAAAAGTTCTCTCTCTCCGCAAGACTGTGCCGCTCGTCTTCAAAATGCTTTTGGGAGATAAGCACTTTGTTTAAGCACCGTGAGGCGATGATTTGCTGAATTTGAGAGAGGTCGGGTTTCTTTACATGACGAATTTCGTGAAGGGGCCTTCAACTGCCGTCAACGAAAATAATGTGGCTACTGTTAAGCGAAGAAAAACCGCGGATTACCTATGAGATAATTGGGGATTAGTATGAGCCAAATTCAGAAAATTTTACACGACGAATTAAAAGTTCGAAAACTTTGTTATCGTTGGATCCCTCATGAACTGACAGCGGAGCAGAAGCGCGCTCGCGTGGAACGGTGCTCACAGATGCTACTGAAGTACGACCACGGACATTCTAATGCTGTTTATGACATTGTCACAGGAGACGAAACGTGTATTTATTGTTTTGAACTCGAAAAAAATAGCAATCTTGTGAATGGGTCTTTGAAAATGAGAACAGGCCAACAAAAGTGAGGTAGGCGAGAAACGTTGGTAAAAAAATGATCGCGTTTTTTTTTCTCAGCTACGAGTCCCATCTGCACAATTCCACTTGAAGATCAAAAGAGTGTTAATGTCGAGTGGTATTCTACCATTTGTTTCCCAGGGTGTTAGAAAAAGTTCGCGAAAGACGACCAAAAAGCCGCGTTCTCCTACATCATAACAACTCATCTTCACACACGGCCAACAAAACAAAGTCATTTTTAGCTTCCGAAAAAGTACAACTCGTCACCAATCCTGCACATAGCCCCGACCTAGCACCCTGTGATTTCTGTATTTTCCCCAAAATCAAAGATTTGATGAGAGGTTTCACTTTAACCAACTCCGAAGAGGCAGTGATAGCGTTCAATGAGCACGTAGAAAACATGCCTTCAGATCTGTGGTCCTCCTGTTTTAAAAAATAGTTCGATCGCATGAAAATATGTTTAAAATGTAAAGGAGAGTATTTTGAAAAGCAATAAACATAATATTTTGGTTATAACATGTTGTTTTTTTAAGTTACGCAAAACTTTTAGTGTGACCACGTATTACGAAATTTCGTTCGTAGTACATAAACTCAACTGAACTTTTAAATAGTAAAATGATTTATTTCTTATATGTAATGATTATCATTCCGTATTTCTTTTTTTATTACAAAATCTATTTATTATTTCCTGTTTTAAAAACAATTTAGTGAAAGCACGGTAACGTAACTGGATTTAATGTAGTCTCATAATCACGGTCGTTCAAATTAAACGTTAAAGATATTTATTATTACAATATTACCTAAAGTGTAACGTCTTACGTCATAACGTAAGGTACCTACTTCGTTATGTAGTCAACCCTAAGGCATCTATGTGTGTAGATGCCTTAGGGTTGACTACATACACATTTGCATGTATATAGACCCCGTCTGTTTGTGTTCTAGTTTTTAGTATGGAATGGCCAGGATTTGCCTGCACTGTAGTAGTAGATCCATCAATTAACGAATGAGGTTTTAGGTAGTGAATTTTAGTTTTTATTAAAATCTTTTTTTGGTAAGTTATAAAATTAGGTCGAAAAGTTAGAGAAGTTCGTCGATGACGTCGTTCCGCGTGTCAGTCTAATCGAACACGCAAGTTAAGTAACGTCGACCGCAGCCTGTCCATGGATGGGTTTATGTATCTCGAGCTCCTCCGTACTTCAGAGAGCGTTAAGCTGTCTGTCCCAGCTGTAGTCATTAGATAACAGTCGTCAAGCCAAGTCAATGGCTATATGGCGGTTTGAAGCACTGGCCTCCACCAACCCGCAGTCGTCATGGAGTATGCTCTAAACCCCTTCGATTGAGGGGACACCCGTATCCTAACAATGGGATAATTATGGGTTGATGCCGTACACTATGATTATGTAGTACTTTATCTTAATTTATATTTGCCTATGAAATGGATGATATCTAGGAAGCAGTTTCCTTACGAGAGTTTATTTGATTGCAATGCACGATGACTGAGAAGTATTATGTCTTACTGTATATTTTAAAAAGGCTATTGATAAAGTTTTAGTATAATTAATTTTATTTATTTAAAATTTTACCAATTTACAAATAATAAATAAAAAGCGGTGGATCGCATATGGTGTTAAGCTTATGTTTTCACTTATGCCTTCCCTTATGGGAAGGCCTATATCCAGCAGTGGATAGATACAAACTGATAATGATGCTGATGAAATAAATAGCCCCTTACTTAACATGAGTTTCATGGAATCATTAAAGCAACTTTTCAAAGAAATAAGTACCTTCAAATTTATTTCGCCTTGCCGATAAAAATATATATTTGTAGAGTTCAAAGATCATTTCCAGACAACGGGCTTTGTTCGGATGCTCATATTCGTTACTCATTTTACCCGAGCATACAATCGGGTTATGAAGACGCTCGCAGGTTTTATCTAAATGTGTCGCGAAAATTTCCAATGAAATCATACAAAAATGCCATCTTTTCTACTTAATTACTTCCAGTAGAAGAAGCCAAAGATCACGTGACTATAAGTGAAATTTCGTTTAATAAATTTCCATCTAGTGTTAACCGTCTTTTTTCTGTAACCCTAGTTAAAAACAACTTAACATGTTATATATTATTAATATTAGATAAACCATAACTATTTCATGATAGAAGAACTATAATAACCACCCCTGGTAATATAGTACCATCAACTATCAAGAAATTATTTAACATGAAACGGTAGGGCTCCCCTACCGGCGAAGCTGAAGCCGATTTCAATCGGATTTTTTGATCGCGAATATCAAACTTCAGCTTAGACTTATGGTGTTTAGCTTAGTTGGTTGAAACCCTGGAGCTCTACCAACTGAACTGAAGATGTTTGTCAATAAAATTCTTTCTTAAAATATACGATGGGAATCGGCTTTAGCTTCGGCGATAGGGCCCCAGATTCATTACTACCTAAGTAATAGTAATTACTTATACTGTGTCTACCTGCCGCGCCCGACGCCGTCTGCATGGACTTTCATACAGTATTACCAAACTACACACATAGCTATTGATAATGATAGCTAAAAATATATATGTGCAAAAAATTATAAATTGTAAAACCCTATCAGACTATTAAATATTTTAATTGAAATTTTCTATCAATGGCATCGCTAGTGTTGCATGAGCCATAATGCGTTGTGTAAAGCGGCCGTGGCTAGCTTGACATTCGATAACCTGTGTGTGAAACGTAGCACGACTGGATCATAATTATCAATCACGAACCGATAATTACTTGCCGGTGAGCTCCATTTAACACCCGAATTTCGATACTTGTCATATAGGTGTTATATTGACAGCCTCATGAATCGGCACCCAATTTAATTTAATAGTCCAGTTACATGTAATAGTTGATTTTTTATGTAGGTTAGCTGCTTGCTATACAATAAAAATGTAGAACTATTTTGGGACCTAATTATTAAAGAAAATGAAGTTTACTCAATATTTCCATATGTTTTAAAACTACGTAAAGTGATTGGTATTTGAAAAATCGTTTGCCTGTTAACCGGCTGTTAATCCGAAATGAGTAATCTTGAATTTTCGTGCTGTCTGTTTTTGGATCTGTCTGTTTAAATTAATTTTGCATCAATATAGGAATATGAAAGTTTATTGCAAATCTATCGTTTGTAGGGTCATATTCCCGCGTCAGATTTATATTTAAAAACATTTGTAATTTTTTATTGTTCACCGTAATTTCTCAACAAAATTACGGTGAACAATAAAAAGATCTGTCTGTTCCAAATGACCTTTTTTGACGTGAATTCGGTGAACATTTATTTCGTCGTCATATTAACTATATATATAACGTCGTTAAATATATTTTTTTAATTATGATGACATATGATTTTTGTGTTGTCGTTAGATGGACCTTCCGAAGTATATAACTTTTAAACTTTAGAATTATGAAGCATCCAAAAGTCCATATCCAAAAAACATGCACTTTACACAATTTTTCATTATACTGCACATAACGAGTATTCCTCCGCCGGCCTCCCGTGATGACGTCATTGTAAGCGATAAAAATGAGGTGTCGCGCAGCGCCGCCGCTCAATTTTAATCGCGATATCATCAAAACTTCTAAAGTACGAACTAAACTGTGTTCATTAAAATGTGAACTGCTTTCATTGCAAAAAGATTTCGATTAATAATATTATATTGTAGCCTATGTCGTAATAATATTATATTGTAATATGTCGAATCTAAAAATAATATAAGCAAAATTAGACAAAATTGAAAGGATAAATTCCGTTTGCGGTCAAAGAATCAAAGGGGAAAATCGGAGCGCAGAATCATCGCATCTCTGTCGTTATGAAAGAAAAAATACCAGAACAATACACGCGCTTGCAGCTTGTCAAATATCATATAAATAGCGGCGACCAACTTTCCACATCAGCCAAACCGCTCAAATAATTTTAATTGCAAATCTAACTCCATGCTTGGATTTGATTGGATTGTATAATGCCATATTAAATCTCTTTTTAAATCGTCGAATTCTCGAACATGCCGATACTACACTTATTACCACTTCTGTTTTTGAAGTGAAAACTTCTTTACCGGCATTGTGCACTTTTTGGGATGGGTAAAAAATGTTAAACTCGCGTCAGGACACGTGGCCTGATCGAAAATTCGTAAGACGGAGCGGCGCGGACCGTCGCCGCGTAGAGGAACTGATATCCCCCTCTCTTTTTACTTGCTTTTGGGTGCGCAAAAGCATTGAGATATAAATACTACGTCTCAATGCCCAAAAGTGTGTTCCTGCTCCTGCTGGTTATTTTTAATGTAATATAATTTGTCATGTTTGTATAAGATAGCGCAATAAATGAATATTGTATTTTACTACATAAATGAAAGTATTTTTATTATAAATAATGCAATTCGTACGAAATTATTCCTTAACCATTCCAAAATATTTAAAAATGCACAACGTTAATGTTCAAGTTTTCACTTCTGCCGGCACTCCTGGAATGCAACCCTTTTCTTTATAATCTAGGCAGGAGTACCTAAATTTCGATTGTAAATTTCGCCCCCTTATTAATAGCAAAATGTATTTGTATATTAGGGAAAATAAACAACAAAAGTCCTATCATAGGGGTTTATTCGCTTATTGCGCATTTGTTTATACGCGAGCTTCTCCGTGCTTCGTACTACGCGTTAAGGTTCCAGCTATTTTCATTAGATGATAGTCGTTAAGTCAAGTTAGTGGTATTTGGGCAGCTTGATAACACTGGCCTCCGCCAACCCGTAGTTGAGCAGCGTGGTGAATTGCGCACAAAACCTCATCGATTAAAAGGGATACCCGTATCCCAGTAATCTAATGGGTTGATGTGGTGGTCTTCTCATTTGAATTGAATTATTTGATATGATGGACGAACTTCGCGGCCACCAAAACATTATGCAGTGTCCTATCTCAGCAGGCTGCACCACACACAGATGACAATCGTCTATTGATAATTTTCCTTTCCTTTTATTTTATTTCAAAATCAAGCTGATAGAATAGGCGGGTTTAATGCTATTGCATTTTCTAAAAGTCAACCATTGAAAGTGGAGAGAAACACGATTGTGGTTTTTACTTTTGCCGTTTTAACAGTAGGTTTTTCTTTTGTTGAAAAAAGGTTCCTTTTCCACGGCGGTGACCTGATTCCCATTTTATTTATTTGAAGAGACTATTCCTTCTAAGAGGTGGTAAAATAACGTAGGAATCTTACAAAGTTTATTTATATTAGTAGCACAGTAGTTTGATTTAATAAAAACGGTAATTTAAAAAACTAAAAAACCCGACTGAATTTCTGTGTTATTTGGAAATGAAAAACTCCTAAAACAAGAAAACATGTAGCAGTCGGGACCCATTCTAGAAATGGAGGCTTAGTGAATTTTTTTCATTACCAAATTACACAGAAAAGCAGTCGGGTTATTTTAGTTTTTTAAATTACCGTTTTTATTTTATGTTTTTTAGTTTTATTTATTTTGATATAATAATATGCAACTCTCACAGTAAATACTCGTACATGACACCCCTCAACTGTGCCCTCAAGCTAAAATCCATCGAGCCATCCAGACTGCGGTGCGCATTTGCATTTGAACTTGGCGCCAAAAATCGGCCATTTTATTTTATTTTTATGTAGGTTACCCAGTGTCACTCTCACAGCAAATACGAATCTAACGACACCTCTCAAGCTAAAATCCATCCAGCCGTTCAGGCTGCAGAGCGTGCCAAACAATTATACATACATACATACATTCTCTCGAAAAACATAACGCTCCTTCTGTCGCAGTCGGATAAAAAGGTTTTATATGAACAACGGTGAAACATCGTCATTGATAGAAAAAGGCTAGGTGGTCCATGAACAGCATAATATATTGTTTGCCATACATAAATAATATCCTATCTATAAAAAATAAAGTCGTCGTTACACCATTTATAACTCAAGAACGGCTGGACCGATTTTCATGATTTTTGTATTTTTTTATTTGTCTTGGTTAGGAATAGGATAACAAGTATTAAAAGAAAGAAAAAGTAAAATAAAAGAAAAAAACATTTTCCCATACAATTATATTATACATTTTCCAATAAATATACCAAATCACTTCCAACTGACACTATTTGTGTCAGTTGAAAAAGATTTGGCATATTTATTGGTTGTCAAATAAATGTCAAATCGATTGATCTCACTTTTAAGTTGTTTTGAAATTTTTTTATTATCTGTAGTTTGTTTTGAAAATTGTTTTGTGGATTGAGATATTTATTAGTTGTTAATTTGAATTTTCAGCGAAATTTATTGAGCTTATAAAATCGTCCGGTCGTTCTGTCTGTCCGGCCGTTGCCATGAAACTCAAAATTTCGAAATTCTGACTTCGGATTCGTGTAGAGCATCAAAAAGTAGTACTGTAAAGTGACCTTGGTTTTCCGATATCAATTCGGGAAAGTGGCCAAAATAAATAAAATAAATAAATTTCGCTATTTCCAACCCCCGTTTTAACCCCAAAAAGGGGTTGATTTCTAAAGATAAATTATTAGTACACCTCCACACCATCTATAGAGCATACATTTTAAATTTCAAGTCCTATTACTTCAAAAACATAGAACTTTGATACAAATTTCCAACCCCCGTTTTAACTCCAAAAAGGGGTTGATTTCTAAAGATACATTATTAGTACACTTCCACACCATCTATAGAGCATGCATTTTAAATTTCAAGTCTCTTATTTCAAAAACATAGAACTTTCATACAAACTTCCAACCCCCGTTTTAACCCCAAAAAGGGGTTGATTTCCAAAGATACATTATTAGTACACCTCCACACCATCTATTGAGCATGCATTTTAAATTTCAAGTCATTTACTTCAAAAACATAGAACTTTCATACAAACTTCCAACCCCCGTTTCAACCCCAAAAAGGGGTTGATTTTCAAAGATACATTATTAGTACACCTCCACACCATCTATAGAGCATACATTTTAAATTTCAAGTCTCTTGCTTCAAAAACATAGGACTTTCATACAAACTTCCAACCCCCATTCTACCCCCTTAGGAGTGGAGTATCGTAAAATCCGTTCTTAGTGGATGTCTACACCCTATAAGGAACCTACCTGCCAAATTGCAAGTTTGTAGGTGTTATAGTTTCTGAGATTTCGTGATGAGTGAGTCAGTGATTTACTCTTTTATATATATAGATGACGCCGCGTTTCGCCCGCGTAGCCCTAATTTTAATAAAACGTTTTTACACCTTGAGAATAAGATGTTTTTCGGAATAAAAAATGCTCATTCGAGATGTTTAACTATCCCCGTAATAAAATTATATTAATCTATTGCTTCCTTCCAATCGTGTGCTTGTTTCTTACCTTAATGATACAAAAAATATTAGTATTTCAAGAAACTCAAGAAAACTTGTTAATACGCTACGCCATTACGTTCACAATTTTCAGTTCACAGAACATTTTTAAAAGCTGATATCAAATTGACATCGGCTGTGTTGGTTTGAAATGTTTCTGTAGCCATTTTCAATTTCCCTCAATATTGTAGATAAATAAAATAAAAATGTTGAGATTTCTTTGAAACTGCGATTCTATCTAGAGTAGCCCGCGCTGGTTATTTCCGCGCTTATTATCGTAAATTCTCTATTATATATATAGCGAGGACGCCAAACGAGCATACGACTCGTCTAATGAAGAGCGGTTACCGCAGCCATATGGATGTTTGTAATACAAGGAGTATTGCTCAAGTCGTGACAGCCCCGCTACTAACGCAGCATCTCCTCACAACTGATAATCTGATTCACCCAAAGTATCCTGAACGACATTGATATTTGGAAGTTGTCTTCGGTTAGGTAGAAGTACAGTTAAGAGCACGTTAATCTTTACACTTCGATATTTATACCGTTCGCGCGTTCTTACGATGCAATTTGAAATAGAGTCGCTTATTCATTGGTATGAATAAGCATTCTATTTAGTTATTGAATCGCAATAAGGGTTGGTGGTAAGGGTTCAGGTGACGGTTACTTTGGCTCTAAAGATAGCGTCGAGCCATTTACACCCTAAAACATTCACTGAAAGATAACTCACTCGATTAAAAGCACAATACCTATTTTCTTTTTAATATAAATAAATATATCTGCACAACTTACAAAACGCCATCTAGTCCCAAGTTAAGCGCAAAGCTTGTACTATGGGTACTAGGCAACTGATAAATGTACTTAATAACTTTTTTTTTTTATATACATACTTATAATACATAGAAAACACCCAGACCAAGACAAACAGACATGTTCATGCACACAAATGTTTGCTTTTTGCGGGGATCGAACCCGCGACCTCGGAGTCAAATTAAACATTGCTAGCCATTCGACCACCGGGCTCGTCGACCTATATTCAAGATAAAAGATATTAATGGCCCTATCAGATCAGACATTTATCACGAAGCCAAAAGCGATATTTTATGACTTGGCCAATATTTAAAATGTTTCTCATTAGTTATTTGTAAAAACTAATTGGAAAAGTTACGTTGAATATAATATATAATACTAGCGACCCGCCCCGGCTTCGCACGGGTGCAATGCTGATACTAAATGTACTACAGAAGGTCTTTGCGCTTTGTCCTATCCAGTCCTTCCCCAGTTATAGGCACACGCCGCCGGCTCCGCGGCCGGTACCGCCACAGCCGTTATGTCCCTGCATTTTAAATGTGTAATATCTTCTAAACTATTCATTTAAATTACATGCTGTGAAGGGCCATATTGATCTATATTAAATGCGCAATGTATTTAAGGTACTTAATTGGATAAGGATTAATTCTGTATTGCTTAAAATCGCTTCGTAAATAAGGCATTATTTCTTGTAAAAAGCAAAGGATAAAATAACGGTTATTGTGTGTTACCACTAACTTTTTTGTAGACCATTTTAAGGTGAACAATACTGTACTACATTATTTTGATCTATCTCGTTGGGTTCAGCCAGCGTTTGCAATGAAAGAGCAAAAAAATGTGTTTATTTACGACATCACATTAGAAACCTCTAAATTATCAGTGTTTTTCTACTATGTTATGCATATATTATACATATAAACTTTCCAGTTGAATCACTCTATCTATTAAAAAAAACCGCATCATAATCCGTTGCGTAGTTTCAAAGATTTAAGCATACATAGGGACATAGGGACAGAGAAAGCGACTTTGTTTTATACTATGTAGTGATAATCATTGTGATAAATTCTCGTGTCTCACAAAAGAATAGGAAACGATTTACGCAGATAGCTAGAACGGCCGTTTGCGACAATTAAGCTTAGAACTTTTCCTGTGTTACATTTAAAATTTTAAGTGATTGATGCTTGCTTCATTGTTTTTGTGAAAAAAAAATTGGTGTTCTATACTTTACGTTTTTAATTGTTTGTTTATTTGGGGTGTAAGTAGCCCAACGCGATCTCTATAGCCAAAGCTAACCTCATTTGCACGTGGTGCGCCTAATGCTTACTTCATTATTTTTGTGAAAGAAATTAGTGATCAATATTTTACCGTTTTTATTTGTTTGTTTGGGGTGTAAGTGGCTCAACATGATCTTTAGAACCAAAGCCAACCTTACCTGTACGTGGCGCACCCTGCCGACTAGTGAAAGAAGCTCTGGCGAAAGAGAGGTAGGGTACAGCGTATTTCTAAGCTAACGAGCTGGGGATGTACCTACACCTCACAGAATTCCGCAGCCAAATAACATCTCCCTTGAGGGTTGTTGTATTCCTGCGAATGAGTGAGGTCACCAGAAAGGAAGGAGTTGTTGCGATGGCAGCAGGGGTAGCGGTGGACGAGAGATATATCATGTTGCGAGCTTTAATATGGATACGGTAACAGCTTCACATCACATAGTCTGCGACCCGATTGCGAACTACGAGTATATATTTTTCTTTCCAGTTGTGGCGCTAGTTAGTAAATGTCTTCTTACGATGCACTTTTGATTACTACCTTCATGACTTTATTTTCATCATCATCATTATCATCATCATCATTATCATCATCAGGTCATTTTAGTCTCCACTACAGGAGCACGACCCTCTCCGTCCGTCCCAGACAGAAGGAGGAGGATTTGGTCTACACTCCTCACGCTGGCCAGAGAGGTTGGGGAGGCCTGATCGATGTTATATAATGTATTTTCCTTAGTCGCCTTGAACGACATCCGCGGGAAGAGACGGAGCGATTCTATTCTAGTCTGCCGGAAACCACACGGCCAATTTTATTTGTTTGCACGGACTTTATTTTATTTGTTTTTATTTATAGGAGAGGGGGAGATGGGGTGGGGGCAAACGTGCATGTGGGTTATCTGATGGAAAGCTATCACCACCGCCCATAGAGATCAGCAACACCAATGGGGCGCCGATCCGTTGCCAGCATATACTCCTTCTTTTCTTCCATTCTATATTTACAACGTCAACTAAACCGATAGTTTTTATATATGTCAGCAGGAATAAGTTTGATAATCCCAAGTAAATTACTATTTTGAGTATATTCCAAAATGATAAAAAAAACATATAGGAGCAGTGGTTCCAGATATTTACCCTCTATGTACTCAAAAAAAAATCATGTACTCTACAATATTAGTACATACTATTAGAAAATAAGTATTATATTATGTTAGGTATACAAATCATACGCATATTTTTTTTAAAATACGTCTGATAGCAGACAAGCATACGGCCCGCGTGATGTGAATCGGTTTTCGTGGCCATATAAACAACTAACAACATGAAATATCGCTCGCGCACCGCCACCTCCGCAGCAGCAACTTCTTCCTTTATGGTGAACTCGCAGGAACAAAACAACCTCGAAATATAATTTAACATTGCTTTTGTTCTTACGTAACTTAATTTGGACTTTTTTACGCAAAGTTTTCTTATAATTCTAACAGCGAGTACCTACGTCTTTTGTTAAGAATATATCACTAGGAATTTTCATGTTACGAATATTTTCCGAGATATATCTCAATTGTATTATAAGCCGACATATACTATAGGAAGAGATGCCTTTATCACTTTTCTAAGAATACCTATCACGAAAAGGCCCACTTTACTTCTTACCTATTGATTTTGAATATTTTTATTAATTTACTTTCAACTTCTAAAGATATTTTCTAAAGATATTTTACATTTGCAAATGGGCGACTGATTTAGTTTTAAAATTAGGTTAATGAGAAGATATTGCAAAACATACCAAATCTAACTAATCTAGTATATCTCAGGTTAAATTTGGTACCTATGTTTAATTATAATCATCTTTCGTCGCACAGATAGTATTATGATACGTTTACACGCGTCATTCTTCGGGCACAAGCACGGACACGAGCACGTGCTCGTCATATAATCGTGCATAGGTAGCTCGCGTCCACGATCGTTCTTGTGGTCGTGAATACCGTACGTGAGATTGGCTGACATAGTCGCGCGCCAAGCTCCGCGCAACCGTACCGGAATAGTCATCCAGTTTTACTATTTTAGATTTCCGATTGATTACTACCCATTTATGAACTAGGTTAATTTCAATCATATATCGGGAATGGAACAAAAAACGGAAAGGATGCGAAATGCGGAGGATCATATGGTGGAAAGCATTAGGGAAGGCCTATTATTATTCAGCAGTTGGTAGATATATAATTGATATAACTTCTGTTGGAGTATTACACGGGAGCATCATAACAATACACATTGTAATAATTTTAACAAAAATAAAACCGACTCTATAAATTAGTGTTCAGTCGTGAGCACCATTAAAAAGTTAAAAACACTATGAGAACTGAATTTTATGATATGAAAAAAAAAATGGGACTAATGTAGAAACTCAGGAAAGTATACACTTTCAAATCAAAAAAGTTTTTTTCAAATGGGTTTATAATTAATAATGAAATAAGAAACATAAAAAAAAAATACATCCGAATTGAGAACCTCCTCCTTTTTTGGAATCGGTTAAAAAATACAGAAACAGAAGCGTCATACTTGCAAAACAATGTAAATAAATGTTAAAAATTTGCTTATTTTGTTTTCTAAAGCGTAATTTAATTAAATTATTTAGCCGTAAAAAAACAAGTAAGTTTTGGCGGCAAGCAAATCACCAATGTAGACCTGTGTTATTGTCACAAACGTCATATTCGTCGGCTTGCCTGTACAAACTAATTGCGAGGTGAGACACTTGGCTTACTTTTAGGGTGTTCGTTTTGACGGTTAGTGGCCATAATATCATTGTTTGTAACGATACACAATATTAATCAAAGATATCTATAGATATATCGATATATATATATATATATATTTTTTGCTCAGAGGATTAGCATTGCTATTCAGCGAGATAATGCTGCCAGCATTCTTGGTACGCTGCCGACGGGCAACAATTTGGGGGAAATTTTTTACTTGTAATTTTTATTTTGTTTCTTTTCTTTCCTTTTTTATATCTCTTTGTAAAGATTCTATCGTAAATTATCACTATCAACTATTAATTGCTATTTATTATCATCGCTATTATAAAATAAAATAATATTAAAGAGACATAAATTATGATGAAAATGTGATTTTAACGCTATGCAACATTCAACGAATTCGTGCCAAGACGATAGTGCTACTCAAGCTAGAGCGGCTCGAGTTAGTAAGATTCCAACCGTTAACTCGAGAGATTAAATTCTAACTATTTTGTGAACAGAACCTAGAATATTACTGGATATAGTCTATTATGGAACGCTTTTGCTATAATAAAGAATGCAAAGAACGTTTTATTTTTAGGTATTAAATACAATAAAATAAAAAATCTATTAAAATTCTGGTCATTGAGGTAGTCTTACGATATTTTGGGATATAAGTAACTCCCCACGATCTTTAGAACCAAAGTCAATCTCGACTGCATGTGGTTCACCCTGCTGACTGTCGCAACAGGCTCACGAAAGGTAGGGCACAGCGTATTTGTAAGCTGCCCAACTAGGGATGTACCTGCACGTCACAGAATACCTCAGCCAATGTTTTGTTTTCATATGATATCTTTCTATAGCACTGCCTTGACTACTGTACTGTACTCATCGAGGTTTTTCATTCAATCCATTAGCGTAAAGTGCATGCGATCCGGTCTGCGCGGGCTAGTGAACCACATACTCGTATCTTTACAATATTGAAAAATAAAAGCTTTTTAGGATTATAACCTTTCTGCTTTTGGCAATTAGGATGTAGTATCTCATATAGAATGTTTCTCATAGATATGAGTCTATCAGATATTACATTTATTTTTAGACACTTAAACTTTAGTTGATATGCTGCCTAATTTTCGGGTTAGGTTTATATGCAATTTAATACATGATATATCATGGCCTAATTAGGTATACTGTCTTTTTTATTATGGTTGCGTACCTAAATGGTAAAAATGGGACCCTATTACTAAGACTCCGCTGTCCGCCTGTCTGTCTGTTCGTCCGTTCGTTCATCCGTCTGTCCGTCCGCTGTCTGACACCAAGCTGTATCTCATGATCCGTGATGGCTAGATAGTTGACATTTTCACTCGGGGGGCTCGCATACAACAAACGTGATTTTAATTCTATTAATAACGGCAACAGGTAGACACTTGAAATATTCACAGAATATTTTTGGCGATTGGTGCTCCTGTTCTTCACTACACATAATACACAGCGGTGAATGTATATAACGATGCCTTACAGCCGAAAAGGGATAAGCGACATATTTCAAACTTTACAGGAGAGTGATTTAAAGTTAAAATTTTATGAAAAAAATTCATAAAAACTATAGTTTAGTTCCCGAGAGGCTGGAAATTTGTTTATGTTGTATTTAACATACTATCTATTGAATTACAGTGTTATTTTTTTATAATTCAACTTGCAACCCGTATTTACTGTCGGTAATCCTCAAATGATCTCATTTCACAAACAGCCAAAATGTCGTAAATGAAAATACAAGAATTATTCGCTTCCAGCAAAAATGATATAACTACACCTCATCTTTCATTATAATTGAACTAAAATAGCACAAGTCTGTGATTATTGGAAATAAAATTGAGGAAATATGGTTTAACCAGCTATCAAATGAAAATTTACTGAATGCGAAATTGTATTAAGTAGATTTTTTTTAATAGGAATAATTTGCATATTAGAATAAATACTCTTTCGATGTGTTTCTTCTTAAAAAATATTTTTTCGTGTAGAAAAGATTTCAGGTTCGCCCTAGGGGTACTAAAATGAAACAAAAAATGAATCAAATCAGTCTTTAATTGACACAGAAATGAATGCCACATACTAAAATGTAATAGGTAATACTTAATAACAATTGTTTGTAATAAACGCTCTTATTACGTACATAAGTACCCGAGATCAAATCAACTTAGAATTATCTCAATTGAAATATATAGTCGAAATCAATTTTCATTTATCTATCTAAATCTATAAAAGAAGCAACTGACTGACTGACTTATATATCAACGCACAGCCCAAGCCGCTGGGTCTAGAGATTCCAAATTTGGCAAGTAGGTTCCTTATGACGTCTATGGGTGCACTAAGAAAGGATTTTTCAAAATTCTACCCCTAAGGGGGTGAAACGAGGTTCCAAAGCTTGTATGGGGAAACAAGATTAGTTGGACTATTTTATCCGAAACTTTACATGAGTACTTCTATTGAGAAATGAGTAAATACGTGTTTCAGGATTTTTCAAAACTCAACCCCTAAAAGGGTAAAAAGGGTTGTATGAGTCTGAAAATCATCATGGGTATTGTATTAATCATATGGGTTTATCGGGTCGCTGATTACGAAAACAACAACTATTTTATGATGTAACATAGCCGACGTGACATAAATCACTCCTGTGGGGATGCGATGGGGTTGAAATATGTAAAAGAAGAAACTGAGTGACTGATGATATATATCAACGCACAGCCCAAACTACTGGGTCTAGAGCTTCAAAATTTGGCACGTAGGTTCCTTATGATGTCTAGGGGTGCACTAAGAAAAGATTTTTCAAAATTCATCCCCTAAGGGGGTGAAACGGGGGTCCAAAGTTTGTATGGGGAAACAAGATTAGTTGGACTATTTTATCCGAAACTTTCCACGAGTACTTCTATAGACAAATTAGTAAACACATGTTTCAGGATTTTTCAAAATTCAACCCCTAAAGCGGTAAAACAGGGTGAAAAAGTCTGAAAATCGTCATGGGTATTGTTTTTATGGTTTATCGGGTCGCTGATTACGAAAACAACAACTATTTTATAATACAACATAGCCGACATGACTTAAAATCACCCCTATGGGGGGTACGTTGGGGTTAAAATGTCATAATTATATTGATATACCCATATTGATGGGTATTGATTCTATGGTTTTCTGGGAAGTCAATTACAAAAATGGCATCGATTTGAAAATATCAACTCCTAAAAGGGTAAAATGGGGGTCAAAAAGTCTGAAAATTGTCATGGGAATTGTATGGTTCTATTGATTAATGAGTAAACATGTGTTTGCCCCGAATGTCACGCGAGCGAAGTGGCGGGCGAAAGCTAGTTAATTATGAAATTGAAGTTTACAACGTTAATTTAAGTATATACAAGTATTCTTAAGATTAGTACACTGTTAATATCACAATTGTTTGTCTCAAGTCTTTGTTTTATTCATAAAATATTTTAAAGTATCAACTATAGGAGTGTAACAAAAATATAACTTGATATTTATAGAATTATCATAATTGAAGGTTCGTCTTGTTGTCGCTTGGACCCGTAGTTTCAATAAAACGATACCGACAACTGACATTTGAAAATTATTATTGAACAGGTAAACGACAAAGACGTTGAGAATGGACTGGTATAAGGATAACTTTTAGTTCTACCTTTTTATTTAACCGCCGGAATCGTTTAATTATTGTGAGGGAAAAAAAGGATAAGCGACAAACTAATTCTAAATATTTACCGGGGCTATATGTAATAACCTCCTTTTTGCTTTCTATTTATGAAACGGGAAAAATATACTAAACGCCAAATAAAGTCTCAAAAATGTGGCCTAATTACAATAAACGACCAATATATTTTATAAAGGAACAGGCATAAAATACTAACCCGAATTTAACAAATAATTATTTATAAGCAAAATATCATAAACGTATGTTTCTGAATGTTTGATTCCAGCAAAAATAGGTTAAGGTTCTAGTGATTGAATATTACAGAGAGCCCAAAAAGCATAAGTTATTTTGTTTTCAAATATTCTTTGATCAACAACCAAAAAAAAAAAAACTTCAAAATTTCTGTCGTTTACAGCGAATAAATTTAGCTCATGACCCTATTATTTCTACCGCCTAAGCGACACAAAGTGTCACTTAGAAACATGTAACCCAGACCAAACGACGCAGAAAAAAAAGACGATTCTGGCCATATATATAAGTCCATTCTCCAAAAAATGGCGCTTATCCCTTTTCGGCTGTAAGGCATCGATAATAATATACATATAGGTTGTCATGGCAGGCGTCCGTCCCTCTTCTGTAATAGCCCGGTATTAAGTTCACCCAGATCTCATCTCCATAGCCCATTTATTTTCCATCGCACTTCGCAATAGTCTCAACGCCTGCCGAGACCTGCTCATGGGTATGTCGTTCCATTGACATATCCTGGAGCGGGTCACGGCGGGCGTACAACATTACATCAAACTTCTCAAAGGGGCCTCTACGCGTTGGATCCATATCCCCGCGCACGCCTATCAAATGACCGGGCTTGACCCGTGAATAAAAAGAGATACATATAGGTATATATAAGCGGTGAACTAGGTATTCTGTGGATTCCAGATAATGCTATATACATGCTACAATCGGGTCAAGATTACCAGTACCCTTAAAAGCCTTATTCATACCCCAATTGGTGAAAATAACAGCATTGCAGAAACATGGCAATTGGGTTAGCAATAAGGCCTTCAAGAGTAGATGATGATAATGATGATCTTTAAACTTGTATTTTAACTTAAAAGACTTTAGGCATGTCAGGTCGGAGTAAGTACCAGTTCTTAGAATATCACAACCTAGTACCAATGCCCTTGAGGATTGCCAGGCCAGGCCCTTGAGGGGGTGCCAGCCCAAGAGCTTGTAATACATCATCTATATGTCTATGCTAACTGATTTACATAAGACGGGCCATATGCTTGTTTGGCATTCGATCTTGTATAAAAACCAGCCAAGTGCGAGTCGGACTCGCGCTTCAAGGGTTCTGTACCATTTATCTATAAAAACGGCAAAAAAAAAAACACGTTTGTTGTATGGGAGCCTCTTAAATATGTATTTTCTTCTGTTTTTTAGTATTTGTTGTTATAGCGGCAACAGAAATACATCATCTGTGAAAATTTCAATTGTCTAATTATCACGATTCATGAGATACAGCCTGGTGATGGATGGACGGGCGGACGGAAGGACAGCGGAGTCTCAGTAATATGGTGCATTTTACCCTTTGAGTACGGAACCCTAAAATACGCTGAACAATTTAATTTTAGTCATACTAGAAATAGACATAAATCAGTCCCATTTGAAACAAAAAATATTGATAATAATTTAAACAAAATGGATCAATCACTCAGGTATTTTTATCAAAGGAGCTCGATGGTGTCGCACGTCGCACGTGTCAGCCTAATCAGTCACAAAAGTTTAGCAACGTCGGCCATAGACTATCTACGGATGGGAATATTTATCTCGAGCTTATCTGTGAGTCCGTCGGTGCTAGCTATTGTCATTAGATGATAGTCGTTAAGCCAAACCAGTGGCCTTGGTAACCTTTAGGCGGCTTGAAAACGCTGGCCTCCGCCAACTCGCGTGAAGGCCGCTCGACTGAGTAGCGTGGTGAAGCATGCTCTATACCGTTTCGACTGAAAGGAAGACCCTTATCCCAGTAGTGGAATGAATATGGGTTGATGTGCATGTATTCTTGTCGGGAAAGCGCGCTTCCGACCCTTTAAAAACCTCTTCACGCTCTGTTTGAAGAACCCTATTTTTGTGGTGGGTCGGTGTATTGATTAGTGATGGGCATCAATCCTCCAATCAAGATGTTCTGGCATCCTTTGGAACAAACTCATTTTTGTCTCAATTGGTCGCATAGTCCAATAACCATGTGGGGGAAAATTCTGACCGTATCAGCATTCGCGATACTGGTATGGTCCTTGTCTCGTAATTCAACATGAAGCACCAGTTTCCAGACAGAAAGCAATACCCACCCTGTATCACCGTTGAAAACCATACGTTGTCTACTAATTTCGACTGGTTCGCGGGTTTTTATTAAACATAATTTTATCGTCCGCTACTCTAGCCTTGTCAATGCGCATGTAATGAGTGACGCCCGAATCCAATACATATTCTGTAGTCGCCGAACCATTCCTGTCCAGTTTCTTCAAGCTCCTTAAACATATATTTTAAGTCTTGTCTATACATTAATTCCTATTTTCCCCACGTAACTGCTGCTACAACTACATGTTATCATGTATACACCTGGAGAACCTAACGGGTCACTAGCCTTAAATTACATCTAGTATCTCAGGTATTTCACAGGCGGAAACCTACTTTAATACAAATTTTCGGCATTCCATATTTGCTATTTTATCAGTGACACCCTTCATAAATGGCAGTTACATAAGCTCTCTCTTCTCCGAGGCCAGTCTAGGTTTAGAATTGATTCTCAGACGTACCCATTGCATATATGCGTAGGGCTCTATCAATGGTCATCCCTCAAATATCGGTGTGGTGTGTCGTTTTACGATTATACCGTATGAGTCGAAAGACCGTATGAAGCTACCGCCGTAAATATCCAATACATCTAAGAAAAAATCGCGAGTCTCATTTAATTAATGTATCAAGTGAGTTTTAATAATATTATTGATTTTTTGCCGTGTGGTTTCCGGCAGACTAGAATAGAATCACTCCGTCTCTTCCCGTGGATATCGTACAAGGCGACTAAGGGAAATACATTATAGAACATCGATCGGGCCTAACCAACCCGTCTGGCCAGCGTGGGGAGTATAGGCCAAATCCTCCTTCCGTCTAGGACGGACGAGAGAGGGTCGTGCTCCTGTAGTGGAGACTAAAATGACCTGATTGATGACGATGATGATTGATTTTTGAGACGATTCATTATTTCAGCCAACGGACGTCCACTGCTGAAGTCCCATCGTCTTTTGATTTGCCAGTGGCTCACTATAATCACCTGCACGTGGTAAGCCCTGATGACGGCGTAATTATTTGCTGCGCAACTAAGAAAGTACCACACAGACTCACAGAATTCCGCACCCAAATAACAATTCCTTTGACAATTGTTGTGTTGCTGTGAGTAAGTGAGGTCACGAGGAAGAAAGGAGTTCCTGCGTAAGCAGTGAGGGCGCCGGCGCACGGTTATTTCTAATATTTCATGTTGCGTCCAAAACCGGCAGTCTAATCCTATTCAACTGCAGCGGGGGATACCTCTTGAGAATGTCATCTCCCCGAAACAATTTACTACTGCACTAGAAGATGTATTTAAGTTGTTTGACTGGAAGACACGAATGCTAAATGATCTCAGTGCTGCTTCTCGATCCGTGGAGTTGGGGATGAATTTTGATAAAACGAAAATTATGTACAACAACTTCATTATCCCGAGCCCGGTTATGGTAGAGAATGCAGCTTATAAAGTGGTTAAAGTCAACGTCTACCTCGGACAGGCCATGCAGATAGGCCGGGGTAATTTCTTGAAGGAGATGGATAGACGCATTCGACTGAGCTGGCTTTGGAAAGCTTCGGCACATCCTCACCGTAGATATACCCCAATGCTTGAAATCCAAAGTTTGCAGTCAGCTCGTCCTCCCCGCTATGTTCTACGATGCAGAGACTTGGACACTGATCGTCGTAGTGGTTCACAGACTAAAAGTCACACAGCGTGCGATAGAGATCAAATCTTGAAGTTTCTCTAAGGGATCGAATCCGGAACGAAGAAATTTGTCGGAAAAATCAAAGTGGATGACATAAGTCTCAGAGTCAGTAAGCTGAAATGGTAGTGGGCTGCCGAGTCAGCGATGGAATATGAGAAGGAAAGTCCTAGAGTGGAGCAGAGGCAAAGCGTAGGTCTCCCCCTCTCTTAATGGACCGACGACCTCAAAAAGTGGCTGATAGCGGGTAGACCGGAAAATGGAGGGTCGCATATAGTAGAAAGCATTGAGGATCGCATATGGTTGAATACGTGCAAATTCCAAATTCACCATCACGATGTTGCGATTTGGGGATATAGCTAGGGTAACCGCTTCACAGCAGGTGGAACGTATGCTTATACCCCACCCAACATGTTAAAATAAAAACTTTTACAACTATAAATTTTGTGTCGTTTGAATCTATATACATATATATATTATATTATATAGACGAAAAAGTACCAAGGCTCTTCTCTTTATGTCGGGAGTTAATAAAACAACCATAACCATAAATATATATACATATACAGGGTACTAATACTCTTCTTTTTGCGTTAAGAGTTAATAAAACAACCATACAGATCGTACATTTATTGGATCACAGAACTAAATTTCGTACAAGGTAACTACTTTTTTTAAAGTTAATCAGTTTGAGCAACATTATTAACACACCAATGTCATAATATAAGGTTGCATCAAGAGAAATGACACATCCAAATAAACCCATTCAGAAAAAAAATGGCGGTTTTTTTCAATAATGATGAAATTTGTCTGATGGGTTTTAATAGTTTTAATTTAACCGCTCAATATCAATACATTTTACATGTTGTTATCGGATTTTCAAACAATAATATTTTTTATATCATGTACAAACACAGTCACATTTTGCGAAACAATTTCTGGGTACACTATATAAAATTTTCTAACTTTTAATTCATAAGAAAAAATAAATATACATGACAACAAATAATCTTAAGTATATTACTCAAAATTACTTTGGAAATGCACCACATGCACTTCATAACTTATTTATTAAAAATATAAGTATAATTACAACTAAAAGTATTTAGGTAATGGAAGTAAACATTACCAAAACATAATTATTTATTGAATATAATTTTTTAAACATCATAACAAGAGTAATTGGAAAACACCATATAGTATCAGTCTCTAAAATATTATGAAGAAAGTTTTTAAATCATTTTTATTGCTCGTAAGACGCAATCGACAGTTTCAAAGGAAGTAAAGCACTGCAAAAAGAACTGTACGTTTAAATTGAAATAATATTATGAATTTAAATAAACTGGGAACTAGAAGAAAAATAATTCAATCTATATAACTAAGCACCGATTTAATCGTCGAGGAATCGTCCTGGAATATACTAAAATCGATCGCGGTAAGTCTCGAATATGCAATAGCGACTGATTTAATCGAATGAAAGCTGCGGTGATTGATAGAATCACATTTTGCACTGGGCAGGATATAAAGCTGCGCGTTGCTGATAACCGCAAAACTCGATTTCATTATAAAGGTGTTAAGTTAAGGGACCTTGTTCGCATAGGGTTGCCTTTGCAATACCAATTTTAAATAATTTTAACTCGTTGGTACTTCAGACATAAAACAATACTAAGTTATCTTATTACAGTTTCCCATTTTAGCACACACACACCGCACGTTATCCATACGCAACCGCTACTTACGGCCGGCTATACCGCAGCCAATGAGAATCTATGTAGTGACTGAGAGCGGATAAATCTCGCTTGAGTACGTGCAAAAATAATAGGTACGCTATATGAAGATAACTATGTCTTAATATGACTTAGCTATAATATCACGTAGTAGATAAAAAATGAAAACGCTGACCGATATTACTTGCGAATGTCCTTCTATTCGATTTTGCAGAGATGGAATTCAAACGATTTTATAAATAAAAAAAACATTTAATAATAGATGTTTATTTAAAACGAGCATGAAACAGAAAAAGACCATAATCATATGTCGCATATAGGAGACGGAAGGTGTAACAAAGTGTTATACAACCATGATATTATGTTTGAACCAAAACTGTGACCGCGAACTCAATACAAATATATTAACCATCCTGATGTGTTTTTTCCGAATATCTAGAAATCGTAGTTCTTAAGAAAAGATTTATTGTACGAAGTGTCATCGGAAAATTGCTCTATTTATTTAGATATTTTTATATAATATTTCTATGTAGGTATTGTTAAAAATGTATTAATTCCTTTGATTAACTGAATAGTTATGAAATAGTAAAGACATTGCCCCTTCCGCTTCGCAAAGTCCAATTCCTTATTTGGTCCACTACTCATGACGTCCACTACCTAAAAAGTCCACTTCCTAAAACGTCCATAATCAAATTGCAGTCCACTGTTGGACACCACTTCCAAAGCGCGTCATTGAATCCGAACTATAGCACTTCGCAGCCTGTTTCTGCCAGCTGCCTTGTGCAGGATTTTGGGAGTGGTCATTTTAGCACAGGTCGTTATAGGAACTGGACTAACAAAGTGGACGATTTAGGAAATGGTCCTTTTAGAAGTGGACCTTTTAGAAAATGGACGTTATAGGAATTAGACTAAATTTGGAAGTGGACGTTGTGAACCGGAAGGGAGTAAATCTGTCATATGCGGCGATGGACCGAAATGGAAGAAAGAAGTGGGTTCTTTTCCACCCATGCTACTTAATGACAACAAATATTATGTTCTACTAATCAAAAACATTATCTGTTAAATACCCATTAAACAGAATTCACAGACGTATTATCACTGTTTACATATCTGTGCTCAAGCTATGTTCAAAATTCTTAGTACGAACCTAAGAATTTCCTACGCTAATATTCCGTCTCTCCATAAAATGATCTTCTAAAATTGTACGACAATTCAGATATTAATATCTTAATAATTGTAATTGACTACTGTTATAATAATTATAATTTTTCGTAACAACTCTGTGACAACGAAATCTTCCAAATTATGGAATAAAATTATTCCAGAGAAGATTTATCACTACCAGATAGATTTTCTAATACAGCTACCAATAGTGACTAGCGAAATATCTTCACTACTATAATATAAGCGGATAATATGTTATACATTCCCGATTTGGCACAATATTCGTGTCTTTGAGTCTTTTGAGAAGTACATCGTACAGATAGAATCTTGTTTTCTTATCACTCGACGGTAGTGAATTTTAATATATGAAAAAAAAAACCATAAATGTAGACGTTATATTTAAAACATTATATTTAAAACGGATGACATGTTATATAAGTTTGTAACTCTTAAACATTCATGTGCTTTTTGCAGGTCTAAAATTCCAAATATGTAGCAAAATAATGTTTTTATTTTCTATATATTATCTTTAGAATCTAAAGGCATCAGAAAGGTACGCAGATAATATATTCGCAAGTGACGGTATGTGATTTAATTTTGTCGATTAACAAAATGATAAATTAATTGTGTTGCAAATATACTACATAATATGTTACAAAACAAAAAGTTAATTGCCTTCGATTCCACAATAGCAGTCACTTGCTCATGTTGTACTGTACTTTCTAAATAATTTTCGTTAATATGTGCATCAAACTATTCATTTAACCTTCTGTATTTCAAGTAAATGTGATCTAGTCCTGGGAACATGATAATTTTATCTCATTTCTATATAATAGATTATCTTAATTTTTCTAAATTGATTTTACTCCCACAATATATTTTTTTATAATTATAATTATACTAGACTTTATTAAATGTGATTTAGAATTTGGTTTCGCGCATGAGGTGTACGGGCAGTGCGCTCTCACTTTATCAATTATTACTACAATTGCATTCCAATAAATTCGTTGGAGTTAACCTGGCCTTCCATGCTTCAAAAACCAGTGAATAGTTTGCCGCATTCATAATACGATTATAATATAAAATGCAAACCACAATAGTGCGCCTAATTCCCACTGAGTGCACACTGTCCGATCCCCCGTGCGCTATGCTACGCTACTTCCTTACTAGCTAGGTGCAATATAATGCGAATTCACATCTTATACAATTATTTCCTTTTCATAATGTACATTTATTCATTCTTACTTTTTTCGAAGTGTGTCTAATTTATCTTTAAAGTTATACTTAATAATTTTGGCTGTTTTTACTACTAATCGTAATATAACAATAATTATATTTTTTTTCTAAAATACAAACTTAACATTTTTAATGTGATAACAAATTATGACATCTACTTTTTAGAAGTTAAACTGTAAATGTATCGAACCATGGTCGATCGCTATTTTGAATTGGTACGATAGATGGGAGAGAAACGAAAGAGGCAGTAGTTAGAAAGAATTATGGCACGGTTCTAAAAATATTGCTTGGCGTGCAAAATTTCATATAGGTATTTGAATATCCAAAAAAACCGAAATAATACTGACTCAGTCTTTATGAAATTGTTAGTTACCTATAAATTAATATTAAAATATGAAATGGATAACGTAATGGAAAACGTCGAAAGAACAAAGTCAAGTAATTATCAAAAGTGTAACTAGTCTTACAAATACAGTCACGTATAAAATAGGAGATAAATATTAACTTATTATAAAATATGCCTACCTATCCTATTTGTTACAATTCCTAGATCCATCATATGCATTCCCTAATTCCTTTGAATAATATTGAGCAAATTCAGAAAACAAAAACGACTGATCAGCATTTAAGTAAAGGACGCTGTATCTTTCCTAAAAAATTAAAAACTAGCAAATCTAGTGGAGCTAAATATAATAAATCACAGGGATCACTACTTGACAAAATGAAGCGCATGATATGTGATATAAGATTTTGTAGTACTGCCGGAGTAAAGATCTTGAGAGAAAAATGAAGTATTCTATGCACATTTTGAACAGTCAATAATTATTACTTTTCAATATTCTCATGCCTCCCATTAGTAATTCAGTACGTTGTAAAAATTATGTTAAATATACAAGTATGGAAACATGAATGCTAAAAATGATCACATTTTAAGGATCATTATATAAATTTACAAAATTTAAAATAGCAGTGTGAAGATTGGTCGTCGTAGCTACCAATAAATATACAATTTCAAAGAAACAATGAGACAGGAATTATTAAAATCGAATTTCCTTAACAATCTTAAACTATTGGTAAAACTCAAAGTAGTCACAGCACTTTTATGTTCTACATTTCATACACCATTTTAATTACTTTATTCGTCCAAGACTTAGGGTATTATTGCACTTACTAGATAAGGTATGCCATATATTTATATTATATTGTGGTATCATTGACTGCTAATATATTTTCAAGAATTTTTTCATCTAATTTCAATATGATTTAAATTTACAAAATCGATATTTATGTAATACAATTTTTAAAATAAAAAATGCATGCATATATATTTATAACAAAACTAAAATATAACTCATTATAATAATTTTATAGATTAGAATGACTGGATCATTTCCCATTTCATAAAATCTCATATATAATAATTAGGTATATTGATACATGTAAATTTTAAACTACTTAGAAAAAGTGTTCTGTGCACTAGATTTAATATTGAAGTGTGTTTGCCGGTGTATACTTTTTTTTAAATTGAACCAAATAACATTTTCTTTTAAAAAACTAGAGCAATTATGTATGAATATCCTAGTCGTATAAATATATAATATGTATAAATATTTACATTTTATCATATATATATATATATATATATATATATATATTTCTGAAACACTACGCGTCGAGTCCTCTTCATATTCTGTCGTTGAATTAATAATGTTAATTTTTGATTACTTTCATAGAAAGGCCTACAAAGATGATTGCCCGACTGTGATTAGACAGATATTTTTGCAAGAAGAGGCACTATCTATTAAGGACTACTGTGATTAAACTAAAAAGATAAAATACACAATATGATCTCTTAACTATAGAATCTGTACTATTTAACATACATTCAATGGGTATTCTGAACCTCGGTGGGCTATTTAATTCTACTATAAAGTGGATTTGTATTTCTAAGACAATAAATAGTATAATCGGCTTTAATATTATTATAAACCTGCTTTGCAGTAAAATACAATCTAATAATCAAATTTAACTTTAACGGTTAATCTACAACATTAAACGGTGCTATGAAGAGATTGAAAACGTTAGAGACATTTCGTAATTACAAAAATACATAGAAGTAACAAAATAACATATAAATAACATGCCTTGTAAGTATAACCACATCTGAAAAACTTCAACGAGATAGTAAAAAAAGTCACGAACAAAATCTTCCTGATTATAAGTGCACCATATCAGCAAAATAGTTTATTAGTACAACAGTAAATCTATTTTTTTATTTGTTAACACACATAATTATTCCATGACATGTAACGTATTTTGATATTATTTCTATTGCTTTCATTAACAACGTATATTGACATATATTTGAACTTTATAATTAGCATATTTACGTCCTAAAAGAGTTCGAGATCTTCAGTGCCACTTACAATACGGTATAATTATTTTATTGTGAAACTTACTATTTTTATAATGATTTTTATTACCGTGCTAGGGGATTACAAATGTCTAGATTTAAAAAGCACTTTACCGATTTATGGAGGGTTGATGATGAGCACCCTAATTTTACATATCGTAAGTGCCGATATACCAAGTATTTTTAAAGAGAACATTGTCGTTTTGTCACAAAAATTAGTTTTCCTCGCCAAGTAGTACTAGATCATCAGCAACAACATCGGAGACATGAAGATAGATAATCCAGTACATGAGATTAAAACAGACGAAACACACAGGGAACACGATGCGTGAATACTTGTCGATGTCCGAAGGAGTGGTCCCCAGCAGTTTGTTGATGCCCTGAAAATATTTTGTAACTTGACTTCGGCGATTATTTTCATCGCACTTTACATTTTTTCTTTACTCAAATTCGCTTATGAGCTTACGAGTATAACGATAATTTTGCAATAATATTTCGCTTGGGACATTCGCAAAGCTCAGTGACATACAATCGCATCGTTGCGTACAGAGATTATCGAATTCAAAAGTAGAATATTTTTTTAGTAATACCTTTGATGCGTGCAGTAGATGTGGTGGTGGTACAGCTTCCTCTTCAGGCGGTGGGACAGGAACAGGTGGTGGAGGTCCTCTGGCACCATTAATAGTATTTTCAAGTGTTCCTCCTTTCGAATATGCTTTGGGATCGTGGGCCTTAAAGCGTACTTCCTGTGTATATAAAGTAACCATTTATGATATGAGTAAGGTGACAACTTCAAATTAA
This sequence comes from Hypsopygia costalis, assembly GCA_937001555.2. NCBI lineage: Eukaryota > Metazoa > Arthropoda > Insecta > Lepidoptera > Pyralidae > Hypsopygia > Hypsopygia costalis. The sequence continues at coordinate 21,590,696 of OW443326.2, forward strand.
CATTGTATATGTTATAGTCTACTACTAGATGCTATATTATTTATGTACCACTATTTTGGATTTAAAAGTCATATACTATTAACTTCATCACATGATAACTACAGTGGTAATCAGTTAAATTACGTGCCATCATGGTAAAATAAATCTATATTAGTAATTTTTTAATTTATAAACCTAACAAAATTCGTAGATCCTCTACGAGTTTCATGAACTCATTATCTTTGTCAAATTATTTGCATTTTAAGTAATCACACAGCAATGGTAAATAATCGCATTTCTCGTTCTACAAATTGTCTATACCTAAAAATTCTCTTCGGGAACTTTAGTCCAGTAATCAAAATTCATCATCATTTTCAATGTCAGCCTGTATCTACCCACTGCTGGATATAGGCCAGTGCTTTCCACCATAATGCGATCCTCCGCTTTTCGCATCCAACCTACGCTTAGTCGCCAGCCCATTACCACTTCAGCTTGCTGATGCTGAGCGCTATGTCGACAACTTTGGTTCTCCGCCGAATTTCTTCGTTCGATCGCTTAGAAAAACCCCAATTTTTGCATTGCTCTCTCATCAGCATCTAAGTAGATCAAGGTAGAATCTCCTTCTTTGCTAAAAATATTGTACCTATTTTTAAAGTATCTGTTATTCTGATCTTACCGATGATCTGCTCGGCGGTTGAGGTCTGGTCAGCGTACTAGTCCTTGGAGGAGGTAGTGGCTCTGATGTTCCCGGTGGGCCATCTATTTGTATTTTCTTTTCCGCAGCCATCTTTTGAACAGCAGTAAACCTTTGTTTTCGCATTTGTATCCGTTTTGCCATGTAGCCAACAGTTGCGTATTCTGCAATAAAGTATTATTATGAGGAGTCACAATATATAATAGCTTACAATCGCTAAGCACTTAATATACACAGTACAAAAATATCGCAAATTTTGCATTGAATTATATTGAAATATATATTTTATACGCTCATCGTTTCTTTCATCTGGATAAAATATATCAGTCCGAAATTGTTTTAGCAATCGTTTATCTTACCGTTTTGCAAATTTGAAGATTTATGATTTTAACTAAATTTAAAAAATTATAAATAAAGGTAAAAAAATCCCTATACAACTTGATCATAAATGTATTATGATAGGATATCGAGGCTCCAGTCTTTCTTTTGTTACCTAGAAGACTAGCGAAGACCATGACGAAGCAGGTGCCCAGGTAGACATCGATGGATTTCACGTAAGAGATCTTGGGGAGTGCCGCATTTGTAGATGACATCAGAGTTGTCATCGTCAATACAGTAGTGACTCCCAGTGACACTCTAGCCGGTGTCGCGTTTCGATTCAACCAGAATGATACCCAAGATATAATGACAATCAAACCAGATGGGATATAAATCTGAATCAAATAGTATCCCATTGAACGGACGAACTGAATTTCACATGCCAACCGCGAGTAGTTTCCTGTAATGAATCAAAAATAAATACTAGATTACAATTTAACAGTCGAATGATATTTTATGTAATAATTTAATAAAAAAATGTTAAATAGCTTCCCTTTAGTTTTGTTAGGAAAGTAATTAAAAATAGTGGGAAATCAAACAAACCCATGCAGATTATTCAGTATTTTTGATCTGGATGCACAATGAAAAAGCATTAATCTGTCCGTTAATCATTCGGTAAGAAAATTGGTAACGAGTTTCATTGGTGCTTTGATACCTGTAGTAAGAGAGATCTCCATAGCTCGTTGGCGATGGCCCAGCACCTTGAACTGCGGCAGGGACACCTCGCTCGAGACACCCACAGAGTTGGGCCCCTCATTCCATTTGTATCGGATGTCCCGCATGGTGTAGCCAACTGTACCATGCAGAGATATGGAACGATAAAATAAGCACCCATCGCACTGGGTTTTTATATATTGGTAGATGTGAATGAACAGGTTGAAATTAAATCTACGTAACTACAAAACGTGGAGTGACACAGTAACGACGTTCAATATGACAGATATATAACAAAAATTTGGAAGCGATCACAGAAATCGTCTCAGAATATCTACCAAAGAAAAGCGTCGTAGGCCTGCAGTCGTTAAGTAATTTTAGTAGATTATGTCACTTTGTTAAAAAAGCACATGACAAGAAATTTAATTTAAATGAGTGTTTTTGTAGATTAACAACTAGTTTAAATAAATCAAATGACGAAAACTCACAACTTTCAATTTCGATGTTGCATAATTGACGGTCCATTGGAAAATATTGTAAATCCATGGGGCAAGATGCAGTTATAGTCAGTCTGAAAAAAAGTGAAAGCATATCAATAAATGTTAAGTCAACAAATTTAATCTAAGTTACTAATGTTTTACCTTATACTTCGAGTAATAGATCCAGAGTGATGAATACGAATGAATTCGTTGCTTGTAGTGGCAATATGGAAATAAGACTGTTTCTCGTTTACGAAGAAAGTATCAGGAACCCAAATATTCCTAATAAATTCAGATCCAACAGAAAGAGTTTCTACTCCAGTTCTTTTCTTGTACGCTAATCTTGGATCAGTCCAAAACTGTCTGAAGTAGAAATCCAATGTGAAATCCTGAAATACGACATTCATTAAGAAAATGGGTAGTATTTTAGTGTTACTAACTGTTAAATGTTATAAGTTCCATAAATACTCCAACACAGTATTATACAACGTTTTACTATCGTTGTATACGAGAGTATATGGTGCACATTTATCGTTTTGAATGATATTAATGGAATTATTTACTTATAGTAACGATTTATCTGTGGATTCAACTGATTAAACATTAGAACGAAAAAATTGTATGCCACAAATAAACAATGAATAATTCTGAATTACTACTAGATAGGAATGATTATAATCGTTATATACAGGTTACCTGTATTCTGAACAAAAGATAAAGTAATTAAGATGCCAATTTAAATGAAATAATAGACCTTAACTCTAATCAGGTTAATCCACAGCTGAATTAAATCATGGAATAAAATTAATAAATATTTTCTAAATCACTAACCTTTATACACATATTAATTATCCATTAATATCATAAGATCGTAAACGTAAGGTTATTAATTTTGCAGAATTACATTCAGTTCATGATGTCGTTATTGATAACAGCAGAATTGATATTGATAGCAATGATTGATAGGTGCATTTGCGAGTATAATATCAAGAGCCTGGTATATTTTGTACAATTACGTCACACGAATTTCATAATTTTTTGACCCCTCCCCGTCCTTGTCACAGCTGGTCACATTTGTGAGACTCCCTCCCTAGTGTGACGTCACATATTTTGCAATTTTACACCTACAAAAGCAAATGTTTTTTTTTTTATTTTTTCATTAATAATTCGAAGTTCGTGTTAGACACTTAGATTATAATAGATTTTGAAATGTCACGTCACGAAATTTAGGACCCCTCCCTCCCCCTTGTCACACAATATCACACTTCGTCGACCCCCTCCATTAAGGTGTAACGTAGTTTATGGATGGTCCCTAATGGTATTTTCTTGGCGTATATACTCGTATATATAATATTAATTAATACAAAGTACCTACTGTGCAGCTAATTACTCTCTCTATCTCGTTCTCTGTCATCATATTTCAATATATACTAAAGATATTTTGATAAGTATGTTGATCTTCGTCCTCGCTGTTTCATGTGTTTAAAGTTAAGGGATAATCCAAAATTCATATATCCTGATTTTTTATCAAAACTCTCAGTCATAATGGACTTTAAATACATATCTAGTAATGCGGCAAAGGACTTTTGTTATTCTCCTTTATTTTTGATGCGGAATTTGGTCTTCCGTTTCTGCATAATGTATTTGTAATTACAGAATTGTTAGTTCAGACCCATTCCTTTAACTTTTAATTAAGTATAATAGTTTAAGTTTGTTTAAACTAAAATTTGGTCGGGAACGTACGTTTTTTTTAGTTAGAAAAATATGTGTTGCTTCCAAATACATTTCAGTATCCTTTACTAGAACATTTTTTTTTAAGTTTTATACCTTAGACAAAATAAATCGTCTACGAAATCGTAATATGCACGCAAAATTAATCAGGCATATCATTTATTTAAAAAAAACATATATTTATTTTTGGATTTATTAATTTTGAATAATGTTCTAATTTATAGTTGAAGTATGTTCGAAAGAAATATTGAGCAGTTATAAATTTAAGTTAAAATCAACAAAACAATGTTATGGTGTCAATTTTGTAACATTTAATTGGCTAAAGATCATTCGTATAACTTTTATTTGGCTTTGGTAACAGTAGATATTTAGTACTAACTTTATCTTGTCATTTGTTCCTTCTTATCGTTTACTTTTATATAACACGTAAATATCAATTTGTCGGATTCGTGCGTTACGGCAATATCATTAATTCAAATGGCCCGTATGCTTTTTGACTACCTACACAAGCTCTTTACAAAAAAATCTACGTAAGGTTACGTTGCCCTTCTTAGGAATCAGATCAGTATATTAAAGAGAATATAAAAAATAGTCTTCATTCGCTTGTCCGTTTCTCATTAGTAAATATTAGCAAAGTATAATGGTACCTTTAACAATAAGTGCAGTTCTATTTTAAATTTCGATTGCCATTTATTATCATTATCCCTATCATATATTTAGTTTTTTATTCACGTTCAGAGGCATTGAGAGAGGCGAAACGTGCATCAATAAATATGTTACAGAATTTTAAATAAAATGTTTTTATGAGACTTAAAGGGCACAATCCTTTTTAAATTAGTCAGTATTTCTATTAATACCACCCATTTACATATATTAGATAGTTTGTGTATGTTTATTGATTTTATCTATAGTATCAATAAAAAATAACTTTATTTTTTTGAAAGCTCATTTTCATCAAGTACAAGAAATCGAGGCAACGAAGAAGAAAAGTCCTAAAAGAATATGTGCGCGTAATTTTAAGTTTTAATAACTTAGTAATTTTATACATTTCAATTTTTAATTTGTCAACAATTTCGAGAACGGAGTTCTCAATTGTAACATGGTCATTCGACAGTATCCTCGATTTCTCCATGTTCTTTCTAAGGCCCACCTGTTGCGATGCTCTATTGAGGTCATCGAGCATTGTGCCCCGGATGGCCAACGATTTCGCAATAATTTAACCAAAGGTGAGAGATATAATCTGTTTTGATGTTGATACCGCATCATTTCCATCCCAAAAGCTTGAAACGGCTTCCAATGCAGCGGTAAAAATTTCCGACAGATAATATCTCCCTGTCTCACACATCGCTGCAGTTAGACAAGTTTCGTGCATTGGTCCTCTAGACGGATCGACTTAGTAACTTTTTCATATATATCCTTAATACTTCGATACTTCTTTGGTTATTGCAGTATTGTAGGAGAGACTGAAGCTCGATCTCGATCGAGTCAATGACTTTCTCATAGTCTACAAACGCTGAAAATCGTGGCGTTAATACTCTGTTTTCAATTAGTTTTTGGTAAATTTATTATTTATACTCGTACACTATGTATTACAGTTTTATAGAATAAGATCTTCTATTTATGTATCCTAAGTTTGTTATCAACTCCATTATTTTAGTGTAGTTCATTAATGATATCGGAATAAATATTACAAATATTGTTAGTAGTTCTAGGGCTAATAAAATAATCATCATTATCTCTGTCGCGTGAGTTCCACTATCGAACATAAGTCTCTTCCATAGACTTCTACATCAATCTATTTTGTGTCATTTTCGTCCATTGACTAAATAAAATATTTAGCTTATCGTCTTTGCATCTAATGGAGCATACCCCCACGTTACATTTTCCGGTCTATGATCGGTCGTCATCTCCGAACATTTTTGTCTCAAATAACACAGGATTTGGAAACTATTCTATTTATTTTAATCTACTGATCCTTAGAGCTATACCGGTAACTCTTTATAGCTACTCTAGTACAACAGACATATTCATTGCTAAGATTATCGTACTTAACTTTATCAGTGGCAACACAAACTGGTCGAAGACTTTAGCCATGTCACATGCAGGTATATTGGCCAAGAAAATGTTTCTTAATTTTCCCAACGCTGCCCACGTAATTAGAATCCGCCGAAATATCTCTTTCTCAAACTTAAGCCAACCTATTGAACTGTTTGTCCCAGGTAGTAACACTTATTAAAAATTTCGAGATCTAAGTTCCGAACTGTGACTGGGCAATTGTCATTATTATGAATAAAACAAACGCAGTTTTTATCCAAAACTAAAAGTCAATATTGGTATTATTTAGAACTGCATAATAAAGGTATGAAACAATAGCTAGTTCGCGTCTTCGCCTCGCAATACCGGAATAAAAATCATATCAATCGTGTATGTCAATCTAGAAAATCTTCTGTAGGCAACGGTCTGTCTTTTTATTTATATTTATATATATCCAAAGGCAACCATTACCTATCACGAACGCATTCGCTAAGAAAAGATTTTTTAAAATTCCTAGGGGATACCAGAGTACGGACGTACAAAGTCTACGAATACGCTAGTTCAGTTAATGTTCTATATGTGTGCCAACCAAATTAGTTGACACACAAATAGAACACTCGTTTACTTGTTAATATCATCCTAATCCTTTGAAACGCATACGCATGAAAGAGTCAAAATTCACACATCCATCCAAACTATCAACACACCCATCCTCACAAACTTACGTATTTTTATTATTGGTAAGATTGTGTATTCTTCTTTTATTTCAATTACAATTTTATAACGAATTTTCACAGTTCCTCACATCCTTTTAGCCAGGTCACAATCAAAACAAGATCTAATTTGTTTGCCTTACAACTTACAAAATTATTATATCCGTAAAGCCGTATAAAATAATGTTACTTACAAATAATTAATCACACTATAAAGGCTCAACTCAAGAAACCTAAAGCTGCTTATAATTTATAACTGCTCATTTTATTAAAATACACGGAATTTTATTAGATTGGTTAATTTCCCTTTGGCTATAATATAAAATAACTTTACGTTTACATAACGTTTTCTTTTATCAAATATTAATTAATTACAAAAGTACACGGAAATGTATATTATAAGATCAATCAACTGAGAATACACACATGTGAAGTACATTGACATTTTCACTGTAAATACTACTAGTAGTTTTCATTGTAATATGCATTCGTGTACTTTTAATAAGTATACTATTTATGGCTATAGATCTATCTCTAAAATCCGGATATTGGTCACGTCCTGTGGTGACTTTAGAAGTCCCCTTGATTTGGTTTCCACTAGGGGTCATACACCCTGGTCTCAGTTTAAAATTGGTTATCTTGGAACCGTTATCAAGGGTTTCTCTGTATTTTGGTAAACAAAAAATCACGGTCCGCCATTGTTTGATAGTAAATTAGGTGGTTTACGTGGCTTTGAAAAAGTATATAACTTCACGGGAATTAAAGTTTTGTAATACGTTTGTTTTCAGTATTTCGAAAATCAAAAGCATGTTTGGATTCCTACAGAAACAACAAAAGGGTACAACCAAACTAAAGCAAATGTTCGAGGTTTCCACGTCCATCCGGAACTCATTGAGCAACGGTACAAACATTAACACATTCATAGCAAGACTACTTAAAGTAAAGAAATTTCAAGACGAGTGGCGAAATTGAAGTTTTGTACGCCATTTTGAAATGTTTTAAGTACAATAAGGAACCCACAGTCACAACAAATACCTACTCAAGAACATAAAAAGCTTAAAATAATAAAAAAAAAACAACAATGGAGCAAATTTACGACAGTGTTTTGCTTGGAGGGATGCTTAATGGCAAAGTACATTTTAATATGTTTTTAGTTAGATAGAGACACACCCGGAGTGACACACCACCCAGCGCGTTTCAATTGATCTAATGGATGATGATTACTGGCTTTCAACTTAGAACTAACGATGAAAGGTGATGTGTCAGAATCCAGGTGGTCGGCTCCATAACGCCGGCATGCTCGCAGCCTCGTGTCTGGGGCTGCTCGGTCGCAGCGGCGCAGCGAGCGGCCGGAGCGACCGAGACAAGCGTGAGCTGACAGTAGCGAGTACCATGAGCACTTCGGAGACGGAGCTGATAGAGAGCACATACATGGTGACTCCCACCTCCACTGGCGGACCTGCAATCAAGCCCAATTGTAAGTCGCGCGCACCGCGCCGTGAAAACCAAACCAGAGGACGATGACGTGGCTATACATCGACCGAGCGTAGACCGAGCTTCTGAATAAAGAAACAGTAGTTCGCTCGATCGAAGATAGCTAACCTAAGGTCTCCTTGTTATTTGTCGGACTAAGATGATCATCTACTAAAAGTACTGTTACAGTATTAATACCATTTTCACTTCAGACAAGGAGCTGATGGAGAGCACGTACATGGTGACTCCTACATCCACAGGCGGTCCTGAAATATCATAGCAGTTACATTACCTGATACTTTCGTCTGCTGTAATCACATTCGCCTTGACTGTGATTAATTTTAGTATTTAAGGCTTTACTTTTGGTTTACCAAAATTAATCAGAATTAAATTATCAACGGTATTATTTACTTGAGCGTTTGTCGCAAACATTCTCAATCATGATCAAAAACTTTTATTTCTTTTTTATGACAAAGTTTATGATAGACTTTATTACTTGGTAATTTGGAATTGTGATTGAATTACTGTTCATTTCTGAAATGAGTACAAACATTTTGTTTTGAAGTTTAGATACTTAAAGATTCATTGTAACTGTTGTACGATTTGGTTGTATTTGTAAAAGCTTCAGTCAATTCATATTAATTGCGCCCTAGTTGTATTTATTATGTACGATAGCATAAGAAAATTACTTTCTTTATAATATTTTATGGGAATTGATTTGTGATAATGAAGATAGGTTCAGCAGCACCCTCTGGAGTCCATTGTACAGTTTTCAAATAGCCAATCTCTCATTCTCCCTATTTCTCGAGGTGACAACTTCGCAACTTGCCTATTTAACAATAAACCTATTTTGCCTATTCAACCAACTATTTTGCCCAGCCAGTACAGAAAAAATACAAAAGGCATAAAATTAATGAATCTTTTTATCTTATGTAAACTCTCTTATGCTAAAGTTCTTTTATGTTATTGTGCTCCTCCTAATTATTTATTCTTTTGATTGTTCTCGTACATAAGTTAATATATGATATGTAGGCTTTGAGAAGTAGGCTTATTCCTAAATAGATTAGTTGCGAAGTAGTCGCCATGAGATACTTCTCATGGATAATTACTTCTCATGGATGGATAATAAACATCCTGGCTACTGCCAGGATGATTATTTGACTATTTGATAAGTAGACATCCGGCGCTGGGAGGCTTCAGCAGACTAGACGTAAATGTATTTCCAGCTGGTCAAGTGGCTTTCGTTCCTTCTTATCCTTTGTTGAGGAAGGCCTTTAATGCAGCCAGCTAATTATCGTTCGTTTCATTGGGATTTTGTTTTTTCTTTCAATCATCTTAATCATTTCATCTTATATCATTTTTTTTATTATAACTAAAAGAGCTAGTTTTATAAATAAGTTCTTTAGATTATTTTTAGGGATCTAGGATTTTAGGGTTACAAGTCAACACAAAATTGTATCGACAATTGTATAAAAATATATTTGTTGATTTCTCTGTATATGAACAGTATCAATTTAAAGTTCTTAATTATTATTATGAGTATGATAAATTATATCTTAAAATATTAGCTACGATGGATCGAAAGATAATCAACATATTTCGATCTATCGCGTTGTTCAATTTTAATACTCAGCACTAATTGGAAGTAATTCGAATTAGTGCGTAGTGTTCAAACTGAATCGTCAACAACTCATGCCAACTCAGCAACTACTGAACACAGATCTTTATGCTGCTGAAATTGCAAGTTGAATTATATATAATGTGCTATGAAGTTGAAATTTGACAGGTGTACCGAGTTTATATATGTAGGAAATATATATGTAGGAAAAGTCAGCTAAGAACTCATTTTGCACATTTAAGGGGGCTTTTAGCTATCTAAAATTTAATTGAATGCCGTTTGTTTAGTTATTCTGATTTATAATTTTATTTTAAAATGAAATAAAGACATGGGGTAATAAGATCGGCCTCAGGGAAAAATATTAGTCGTGTAATATCAAAATCCGTGAAAGTTAAATTATGAAAATTCTCACTAAATAATAGATAGATAGGAACTAACCAGGTAAAACTGGAACGGATCCGCTAATAGCATTTATAATTGTTCGAGTTAATTTATATTTCAACAACATTGATCAAACGTGCTTTGATACAAATGCTTAACCGACCGTCCTTTTATTTTTTAAATACCATCGACCATGTGTAGTTGAAACTTATATATACGTATAGTTTAAAAATTAAATAGTTTCAAGATTCTTTAAAAAAAACCATTGACAACTAAAAATAAATATGCAAAATCGAAAAACCTCAGACAGTTGTTCGAACTATTTATTTGAAACTCTTTTGAAAATAAGACCCAAATTATTCTGCTTGTAGCTAGCTCGCGAGATTCGTCAATATAAGTATTTGAATTATTATGTAAAATAGAAACCAAATTAAACAAATAAACATCCTAGATAATAATTCTCTAATGTTTATTTATATAATTTTGTTTCCTTTTTATGTAATAATTTATTTATTTTATTGTAATAATAAAGTCTCATGAGCTATCAGAATCATTTGAATCATATTTCGAATAAAGTTCTAAATATTATGTATTTCCTCATATATATTATTGTAATTCCTCAGATTTTTTTAAAAAGTTCGCTTATAGCTTTTATTTAACAGAACAAGCACAAACTAATTGACACATTACATACATAATTATTTTTTATCAACTAATCAAGAATTTGTTTACATACGTGAATTAAATAAAACCGGCCAAGTGCGAGTCGGACTCGCGCACGAAGGGTTCCGTACCATTATCTATAAAAACGGCAAAAAAAATCACGTTTGTTGTATGAGAGCCCCCCTTAAATATTTATTTTATTCTATTTTTTAGTATTTGTTGTTACTAAAAAATAGAATAAAATAAATATGTTAGCGGCAACAGAAATACATCATCTGTGATAATTTCAACTGTCTAACTATCACGGTTGATGAGATACAGCATGGTGACAGACGGACGGACGGACGGACGGACGGACAGCGGAGCCTTAGAATTAGGGTTCCTTTTTACCCTTTGGGTACGGAACCCTAAAAATTAACATGATTCTCGGAATTATTTTTTTAATGGGGTTCTATAAGAAGGGTGTGAAGCAGGGGCGTAGCTACCGCCGTATCAGATACAGGGCCCCTGTGCGACATGGGCCCCCAGAGTGTTCGGTTCGAGTAGATAGAAAAGCTCCCTCAGCCCTCAAGTGTTTGGGTAAAAGGGCCCACCACCAAGTTTTGATACATGGCCCGTCTAACGTAAGCTACGCCACTGGTGTGAAGAGGTTTTTACAGTGTCGGCAACGCGCGTGTTCATAGGCTACGGTAACTGCTTTCCATCAGGCGAGGCGTATGCTTGTTTGCTACTATTAGTGGTATATAAAAAAAAACCATGCCATAAATTTATGAGACTAAAGATTTCTTGATTGGTGTAATAATATTTTTTATCCTTACTTTTTTGTCATCATAAACATATTACATATTTAATATAAATATTTGGATTATTTACATTTGTAGAAAAATATGTATCGCTTGTTTAATATTGGTTTAATATTTAAAACTAATTTCACGTTGCGATCTTTATATGGCTACGATAACCGCTTCACATCAGACGGGCTGTAAGCTTACCTGCCACCTTGGGTTAAACGTTCCAGTCCTCAAACAGACTTGAATAAATTATATAACTTCATTATATATATGATTTCTGAACTATTTTTTAAAACTAATAACATTGTAAGAATAATCTAAATGTATAAAATTAAGAAAAAGCTAATGCATACAAGTTTATACAAGCATTGTTGTGCATTGGCATTGTTTTGAAAAAAATGCCGAAGTTTTTCGAAGACTACACATCCTGGAAGAAAGCGTGATGCCTCCCGTGCATCCTCCTCCGATGCCTTATAAGAAATTCCTTGGAAAGTCGAATATTAGTTTAGAAACATAACTTTTGTAAATACTTCGAAAAACTATATGGATATTATGTTTCTAAATATGACTTCACCATATTAAGTGAAATTCATATTGATGAATAGAATGAAACCTTGTACATATATTTAAAGCTTCAATTTGCTATCCCTTTCTCCTATACATAGTAGGTAAAGTTCAATTGAATGAATAATTATTAAACTAATATTACTAACACAAGGTAACACAATGCGGCTTACCGCTGTATTTAACGTTATTAATATGCGTATAATTTAAACAGTATTGTATTGTCAGATTTTGCTAAATAAAACAGTATTTAAAGGACAATGGTTTTTGCGGTGACATTCGCTTAAGTACACTGCATGTGGTACACTTATTTAATTATTGCTTGTGTTAACATAATTACACCAAAATTCGTTAAATCAAGTGGTAATAGTTAATGTGTAAAATGTGGTAAGATGTAAATTCACACAATCACGTTTCAATACCAAATTAATGTAAACAATTTTTGAGATAATATTTGACTTTCCTCGTGTAGTTGTGTGATTAACATTTATACTCGTATTTTAATAAACATAAACTTTATTATTATTACAAGAGAAAAATCTTTTTGTGAGTTAGTATGTAGAGGATCAGCCAGTCTAAGGTGTCTATTTGAAAAAAATATACACCATTTTATAGGGTATTACAGATCAACATAGGCTAAGTAGGTAGGTTCTTATGAAAAAAAAAGAAATTTGTGCTGACAATTTGAAAATTTAAGAAAATTTTACGACTATATTAGTTTTACTAATGTAATTTTATATCGTTTGACAGAACTGTCAGTCATTTGACTGCGATTGCGCGAATTGTTAAGAAGACAGGACAACGTCGTCTGTCGGTTCAGTTATTATTAAAATAGTTATATATCTGTATTATGAGATTAACCTGTACGAATAAAAACGACGGGTCTATTTACTCCATAATAATTCTTATTAGTAATATTGAGATTTTAAATATATAACACAAAAATCATTGTCCTTTAATCAAAATAACATCTTTAAGTCTTGTTAAAATAATTCGAACATTATACCATTAAAAACAAAGCAAAAGAATTAAATATTCCACATTAAAGTATACTGACCTCCATAATTTGGCCTCACTCGCTTATCATAGCTTACACTGAGCGAATCCAAAATGGCTGAAATATTGACGTCACCAAACATGCCGCCGCCGCCCGCCCCTCTGAAAAACAAATTACCAAATGTATTGGAAAAAGTTTCTTTCTCATTCTATTTATTATTTCTACTTAAGTAAATGTGAGTTTGATAGAAATTACATAGATGTGAACAGGAAATGATACGTTGAATTAATTGTTTTGTTTAGTACATTTAGTAATTAAGAGTACGCAGATATAATAGAAAATTTGGGATGTAAGTGGTTCATCAACATCTTTGAACCAAAGCCAACCTCACCTGTACGTTATGTACCCTGCTGACAGATTAACGAGGCCTCGGCGAAAACAGAGGTAGGGCATAGCGTATTTTGTAAGCTGCCTGACTGGAGCAGTACTTCTACCTCATAGAATACCGCAGCCAAAAAATATTTCTTTTAGGGTTGTTCGTGCGAGTAACTGAGGTCACGAGTAAGGATAGAATTGCTCCTTTGGTAGTGGAGGAGCCTAACTTCATGTTGCGTGCGTTTATATGGCTATGGTAACCACTTCACATCAGGAGGGCCGTATGCATGTTTGCTACCCGACAGAGTATAAAAAAATCTGATTTCGATTTAGTAGATTTGAGTAGAAAATAATTTTGTTTACCATCTAGATGGTCGTTATTATTCAATCTGGAATAGAACCGATGGATAACTACAGCTCTCTCTAGTATGAAAAGTCATTCTATGACTCTTCGATTTCTGAATTAGGGTTGGAGTCAAAGAATGACGTTAAATGATAGTGAAAATGGTAGTATTACACGAAATACTAAAATTAGGTCTCTATAGTTCCAAAGGTGTAGTAACTTTTTTTTTTATACTACATCGGTTGGCAGACAAACATACGGCCCGCCTGATGTGAAGCGGTTATCGTAGCCATATTAACGCTCGCAACATAAAATATTGCTCGCGCGCCGCCACCCCCGCTGCCAACGCAGCATCTCCTTAATTTCTGGTGACCTCACTCACTCGCAGGAACATAACTGTTATTTGGCTGCGGTATGCTGTGAGGTGGAGGTACATTCCCCAGTCAGGTAGCTTACAATTACGCTCTCTTTTCGCCAGAGCTTCGTTTGTCAGTCAGCAGGGTACACCGCGTGTAGGTGAAGTTGGCTTTGGTTCAAAGATGTTGATGAACCACTTACACCCCAAAAATTTATTCATAATAGGTTCAATGATTCAAATATTTATAACCTACACTAATACCAATATATATAAAAAATATTCATATTTCATAGGAAATAACCGTTCAAGCTTTGCTGTAGATGACAGTTATCTAAATATTACGAACAGATACTCTGATTTTATTTAAATTGATTTATTCAGTAACCAGTGACCCGTTTGACGTGTTAAGGTCGTTGTCCATTTAAACGCCTCAGCCCGGAGACGGCCGGGCCACTCGCTGCCCACCCGGCGCGCGCATCACCACGAAAAATACGTGAACAAAACGTACCCATTAACAGCCCGTATGCCACATGGAATGGGTGGGGCGGTGGCACTCCGCATTCGTATGCGGTCAGAGAGGAGCCAGCGTGCTGTCCTTAAGAAGCCCGCACACCATTAATGTGGTATCTACTGCATTATATACATTAATTTTATAGGTCAAAATCTACTAGTCAGTATATAAGACGGCGCTTCTGTGGTACTGATGCGTTAAATGGGCAACAACCTTTATTATTTTTATACTACGTCGGGTGCCAGACAAGCATACAGCCCGCCTGATACGAAGCAGTTTCCGTACGATCGCTCGCGACGCTACGCTCGCGTTACAAACAGTTACCTATATATATATATATATATATAGTTTCATCCCTATGACCATTAGATTAGATATATATATATATATATATATATATATATATATATATATATATATATATATATATATATATATGTAACTGTTTGTAACTTAAGTAGAATGAGAAATCTGGTATTGCAAGTGATTATACGCTATGATAACTGCTTACGGAGGCGGCAATTTATGGAAATTCAATAAAAACATTAATGTCGCATTATTGGATTTGCAGCGTTTATTTAGTATCGTCGTAAATTGTGACACCACGTCAATACGTCTTCAGGGTAAAAGGATAATAGTGGACATTTTTTTATGCTGTAGGAGAGGATATTATCTTTCATCTAATTAAATCCTGAACGCAATTTTTTTGAATACTAGACACTTTCTCGTCAAGCAACAACTTGCGTTTTTAGTTCGTTGTATTAAGTTACTTGACTACAAAATTATACTCATAATTTGCTTCAAATAACATCATATTGGTTTATCTTCACACTGACCTATATACGACCTATTATTATGATTCAGTCGTCTAAAGGTCATGACCATGAAATTTCTCTCGTATTCAGTTTCATATTTACATTTGAATTATTAAAAATAAGTTATCTACTAATGGGCATACGTTAACTGCATAATTCTGCTAATACGTCATCTAATGGTCATAGGGATGAAACTATAAGATTGTTATTCAATATAATGACAATAATGACATTACACTTCAAGACTTATATAACATTTTGCTAATTGGGTCTTCCGTTTAAATGCATACAATAGTTGAGTCATTTCAATGGAAATTTGCATTGCATAGGCAAAAGTTTGACTTAATTTGACAAAATTCAATTTCGATTCGTGTCATTTTGTTCCAAGACAAAGCGTGAGCCCTCCCGCCATTATGCGTGGTCCCATACAAAGCGGGGATTATTAAGTGAGAAATTTTGCGAACCACCACGTTAATAAAACGCTATTAACGGAAATAAATATCTTTACTTACAGTACTTTTAATTAATGAATATAAAAAGCCTGTGCTCTAAAAAAGATATTACATGAAATCAAATTAATTAACTAACTTTGTTTAGTCTACTTCTTTTGTAAATCAAATGATCAAACGGAATTAAAAATTTTCATAGACTACATAAGTGGTCATACACTCACATATTACTTTTACATATTGCATAGTAACTGGCTCACCACGATCATTAGAGCCAAAGCCAACCTCACTTGCACGTGGTGCACTCGGTTGACTAGCGAAAGAGACTCTGGCGAAAGAGAGGCAGAGTACAGCATATTTGTAAGCTGCCTGATTGAGGAAGTACCTCGTAGAATACTGCAGCCAAATAACAATTCCCGTTAGGGTTGTTGTGTTCCTGCGAGTGAGTGAGGTCACTAGAAAGGAAGGACTTGCGGCGTTGGCAGCAGATGTGGCGGTATGCGAGCGATATTTCATGTTGTGAGCGTTTATATGACTACGGCAACCGCCTTACATTAAGCGGGCCGTATGCTTGTCTGTCACAGGACCTAGTATAAAAAAACACACCTACAGGGTTTGAATTATTGATATAAATCGTTATAACTGTAAGTCAACTAAATTAACAGCAATTATTATAAATGAAAGTAAGCTATTGTCGGAAAACACAGGAACGGTTGGAAAACCCACTCGTATCCAAGGACCATAACCAATAACAGAAGTTATGTTTGAATACAATCAATTGTCAATTGAATTAATTGGATTTCAAGTGAATGGAGACTCCAAACTATAGGATTGGGGTACATTGGACCCAGCCTTATATGTAAATATAGTATACAAAATGAAAGTACTTTAAAACTACAAATTATGGTAGCTTAGCTGAAATCTATATCAATACAATAGGAATTTAACTACGAGTATTTCTAGTGTTTGGCACTCAAATCGCAAATATTACTAAGATAAGTCATCTTAACAGTCGTGGTTTTAAAGTGCATATGATATTATTTTGAACTGGATATTATCGACTCTAATATATAAATGTAAGTGTGTCTGTAATACTTTTTCACGACTAAAGGGACAGATTTTAATTAAATTTATATCTAAGCTAGCGATAGATAGATAGGTTAAGCGCAGCTAGATGAATTATAGTATATGCCGACAACATATATAATGTAGTCGGCATAGTCCAAGAAATTTCGTAACGTCTGTCTCCTTGATTGTATTTCCTAAATATTTGATGTCTACATTAATTAAGTTTTTGCATGGTCTTTGTGTGAATGTCGTCGATTTGGTTTTATCTAGATTTATTATAAGGTTATTTATTGTATTGCAACCATTGGATTACTTTATTTAAAGTTTCATTGATTTCCCTTTCATATAAACAATTATTTTTACATTCTAGAATTGTGTCACTTGTACCATCAATGGTACTAGTCAATGGTACTACTGATCCAAAGGGATTTACTGTCTCAGCAAATAGTACCATAGGATGTTCTACAGTCTTTGGGAGATCGTTTATATATATTAAAAATAGGAGTGGGCCTAATACACTCCCTTGGGAAATTTTACGTCCTTGGGTTCAGAAATGTATGTTTTTTTCATTTTTACTTCTACTACATATTCTTTTGATATGAGTCACTTGTGATCTATTAGTCAAATATGATTTAATTAAATTAAGTACATTGCCTCTAACTCCATATTTATATAATTTATCTATTAAAATGTCTTGATTTACAAAGTCAAAGGCCTTCGTCATGTCCATAAATAATGCAGTTACTTGTATCCCTTTATCTACACACGTAAGAATTCTACATAGAAAATCATAGATTGCCATGTTGATAGTCTTTTGTTTTCGAAAACCTTTTTGTTCTTCCGAAAACAAAATTTGTTTTTTAAAAAATGAGTATAACGCGTCATAGATAACATTTTCGAATATTTTTGAGAAAGTTGGTAATAAAGCTACAAGTCTATAAAAGTTCATGTTTTCCCTATCTTCTTTCTTAAAATGCGGCTTGACGACAGTTATTTTGAGTCTTTCCGGATATATTCCTAATACTATGCAGATATTACCTATATGGGCTAGTACTGTAGCAATGATATCAGCTACTACTTTGAACACCTGTTCTTCTTTAAAGATTTATTTTTTTACATAAATGTCATTTTCTATTACTGGCATCATAAATGTCTGCCGAGTCATGCTATCCGAGACCTGCTCATGGGTATATTGTTCCATTTATATTATATCCTGGAGCGTCACGGCGAGCGTAAAACATTACGTCAAACTTCTCAAAGGAGTCTCTACGCGTTGAATCCATATCCCCGCGCACGCCTATCAAATGACCGGGCTTGACCCGTGCTAAAAATGAGATATATATAAATAAAAGTATAGAGTTAGTAATGACTAATGTATTACATTGCCTGTAATACGTATACAAATATATTTTACTAGCGACCCGCCCCGGCTTCGCACGGGTGCAATGCTGATACTAAATGTACTACAGAAGGTCTTTGCGCTTTGTCCTATCCAGTCCTTCCCCAGTTATAGGCACACGCCGCCGGCTCCGCGGCCGGTACCGCCACAGCCGTTATGTCCCTGCATTTTAAATGTGTAATATCTTCTAAACTATTCATTTAAATTACATGCTGTGAAGGGCCATATTGATCTATATTAAATGCGCAATGTATTTAAGGTACTTAATTGGATAAGGATTAATTCTGTATTGCTTAAAATCGCTTCGTAAATAAGGCATTATTTCTTGTAAAAAGCAAAGGATAAAATAACGGTTATTGTGTGTTACCACTAAGAGATAGACATATACCATCGCGAACTTTTTTGTAGACCATTTTAAGGTGAACAATACTGTACTACATTATTTTGATCTATCTCGTTGGGTTCAGCCAGCGTTTGCAATGAAAGAGCAAAAAAATGTGTTTATTTACGACATCACATTAGAAACCTCTAAATTATCAGTGTTTTTCTACTATGTTATGCATATATTATACATATAAACTTTCCAGTTGAATCACTCTATCTATTAAAAAAAACCGCATCATAATCCGTTGCGTAGTTTCAAAGATTTAAGCATACATAGGGACATAGGGACAGAGAAAGCGACTTTGTTTTATACTATGTAGTGATGAGAAGCCATGGTCATCCTAAAACTCTGTTTTGGCGCACTCGTTGATAAGCCAAACGCATCTACAATTTGCCGTCGGCAAATCGTTGAACAGTTTGCGTTTATAAACTGAGGACGCCGTTTGTAATCAGACGAAATTTATGAAAGATTTACGAACCACATATATACTCTACTATCCTACAACGGAAGTCGCGTATGTGACGACAACATAAAAAGATGGTGGAACTAGTGGTTGGTAGAAGACAAAGACTCGTATATGAACAGATGGCAAATATGCGAAAGCCTTTGTCCAGCACTTGGTAAACAGTTGGTAAACAAAGTATGATGATGATTGACCTATCTACTAATATAGATATCGAATATATTTTAGGTACCTACACAGTTTGTACAAATTAGCCCATTGTCCTTTACAAGGATATTTCCAATAGAAACAATAGGAATTAAACCAAGGCTTCCTTTGGGCGGCTTGTTTGAACGTTATCCGTTAATTTATTTATTGTTTTGTAATTCGTCTAAAAATAAACTTTTTGTTTACAAACTCTTATTCGCCGGATTTGTTTTCATTTGGCTAATTTCGACTTTCCATTAAGAAATTGATGTTTTGAGAGTTCATTAAAATAAGTAACTAAGGTATTAACTACCATCATAAGCAAGGTTAACAGTGAGCTCCACCCCCGTCTTCTTATCGCCGTCGGATAAAGTTGGACGCGTACTGTATAGTTCCAGAGGAGTTTCCTACCTCGAACTCGCAGATTGCGGAATGAACCCCTGGCAAGATTTTCCCAGGAAACTACAGTATGGGGTTATTCAAAAAAGGCATAAAGTATTTTTTTTACAGGGTCGGCAACGCGTGAGTCGACATCATCCATAGGCTGCAATGACAAAAAAAAAACATATTGACGTAAAATATTTAGAAACCTTGTTTGAGGCATATTTACGTAGTACTAGTTGGATCAAAAAATATTTTTTGTATATCTATAGGATTGTGTCTGGAATAGTAGAAATAATTCTGGAATCGCGGTTTCATAGTAATTTTTAGGCGGCGTATGCTCTTAACCTTTAAGTACCGACGTGTGGTCTGACAGACACTTGAAGCGTTCGGGTACGGTGGTTTCATTTGTTAACAGAGACGTAGCCCCTCGCGCTTTTGTGTACCCCTCAGGCAGTCGCCCGGTAACGTTCGTGAAGTGTGGCTGTGTCGGCGCTTGCGTTTCTGGTGAGTTATGTCTTGTATAAGTTCGCGCGTGGTCTGACAGACCACTCGTCTGTACTTACATAACTTTTTTGGGTCCGACTTTTTCCAGGTTTTACTATTTTTCTCTTTTATTTTCAGCTAGTTATAAAAATGAATCGGCCGGGTACATCGGGTGCGAAACGTGCAGTGCAGCACATGTGTGCCTGCAATGCAGTAAGCCTGTATGCAAAGAGTGTTTGTAAATTGTGATAGTTCCTATAATGATGCCTTGCAATTTCGAAAAAAATTTGTTAATTCTTTGTTAAATTTTAATTTTAGTTGTTTTTTTAGTTATTAATCTTTAAGAAAAAAATTTATCTTGAAAACAAAATTACTTAGTGGATAAATGTTAATAAAAAAGTTAAGAGTTAATTTTTTCTCCCAAAGAAATTGAGACTTTAAAGTTCGTGTTAATAATAAGTAATAAATATTAAAACTTCTTTATTTCGTTTTATTTATACAATAACTAAATATATTATTAATACATAGACACATTTAAAAAATAATAATATTTTGTAATATGAAAGTTTTCCTTACTAAAGCTATAGTGGTCTAGCAGACCTCACGTCGGTACTTATGTAACTAAAATGGCATGTCGGTACTTAAAGGTTAATAACATAATTCTTTAATATAAAGTTAATCAATCTATTTCTACATATCGTTTTTATGACAATACCAACCGCTAATTGAATGTACAATAATAATTACAATTTTTCGTAATTAGTAATCGTAACGATGGGTCAAAAATATCGGTCGGTAACTGGCTGCGTTTCATCGAGTATTATTAACTAAAATTGAGTTAATAATACGTTATGTTGTTTAGATGATGAAAAAGATATGTGTATTTATTCATCATTCATGCCAATGATGAATGACTACTCGATTTCGAGATATGAAAATATATATTTTTTTTAAATCTCGTGAGTTCTTTTCCCAAAGAATCATCAGTTACTCAAATTCAGAGGCACTAACTGCTGTCAAAGAAAATGCAATTAGGTCTCCTATCTCCAGTTTTTTCATAACCGAGCAATGAGAGGGTGAGAAACTTTTTTAATATCCACCTAAACTTTCACTTCCATATGCGCGATTGTTTCTTTACATACTTGTTACACTGTTGGAACTGCTCTTAAAACTACTGGATATACAGACGAGCCCGGTGGTCGAATGGCTAGCAAAGACCACTTTGACTCCGAGGTTGCGGGTTCGATCACCGGACAAAACAAACATTTGTGTCCATGAACAAGTCTGTTCGTTTTAACATGGTGTTTTCTATAATTATACGTGTATGTATTTACAAAAAAAAAAAATACGTAAATCATATCAGATCTAGTACCCATAGTAATGCTAATTATTTTTCTTTCCCGTATATTACTTATCTTGTTATTGTATACTTACCATTATATATATTTAACATATCCTGTTATACATGACGGATATAAGAGAAATGTAAGCAATATTTTATGCAATATCTGGAACATATCTTGTTTGTGTAACGCTGCAGACATGATAATATCAATAATAATGTGACCTACTGTGTTGGGTTCACAATAATGTATATCGTTCATTATTACTATTAAATATGTTGAGATTGTGCATGTTTTGCATGTGAATGTTTGTATTTTTCAAAAGAAAATTTTAATGGAACGCCTCAGAGCGAGGTAACGCCGCATACTCGTACGTCATGTTTTTTCGTGCGTGCAGCCGGCTTCATCGAATTATAACACGTTGTCACGTCAAAAAAAAAGTATAAGCTTTGCTTAGTTTGGGACTAGATGGCGCTGTCTAATACT
The DNA here is from genome assembly GCA_937001555.2 of Hypsopygia costalis. Taxonomy (NCBI): domain Eukaryota; kingdom Metazoa; phylum Arthropoda; class Insecta; order Lepidoptera; family Pyralidae; genus Hypsopygia; species Hypsopygia costalis. The sequence continues at coordinate 21,612,893 of OW443326.2, forward strand.
CCAGGAATATTTATTTATTAATTTACAGGATACTGGTCTTTAAGCTATTGCTTAGCGTATCTATCTCGATGACTGCTCTCTCTGTCTCTTCAATTGGAGGAGTTTAGATTCTATAAGCTTACGAGATCATTTATAGTCATCGCTCCCGTAAAAGTAGTGACTTTTGAGCGGCTTGAAACATATAAATATTGTAAAAGATTATGGGCAAGAAAGACAGAAAACTTTAGAAATGATAGCCGACCCTAAATAATAAGAAAATTACATCTTCTTCAAGTAGTATATCCTAATTATTACGTAATTATTTATGTATACTGGACTTTATCAAGCCGTTAGTATAGCGGAAGTGTGGCCGAGTGAGTTCTAAATACAATACAATACATACTCCGACATAAAAATCAGAATTGTTGGGCAAAAGTTCGAAATTTATTAGATACGAATTTCACTCGATTTACAATGGATGTGGACTTTCACAAGTAAAGCATAATTTATTGTCTAAATAAGACAATAATCATAATACTGAATCCATAGTTATGATACGTGAAACTGACACGCGTTTTTTTTTTTGTTGTGGATCATAATAATAAATATTACTGGACAATTTATACAGCACCATCTAGTCCCAAATTAAGCGCAAAGCTTGTACTGTGGTTACTACACAACTGATAAATGTACCTAAATACATTTTTTTTTTGTAAATATATACTTATAATACATAGAAAACACCCAGACCAAGACAAACAGACATGTTCATGCACATAAATATTTGCCTTGTGCGGGGATCAAACCCGCGAGCTCGGAGTCAAAGTGGCCATTGCTAAACATTCGACTACCGGGCCAATGAAGTAAACAAGTGCAAATGATTGAAATAATATACGTTTTTATAACACAAAGATGCATCAAAACGTTAAAAACGCTACTTTGCTAAACGCTAATCTAGGACGTGATAGCAAAAGCACAAATATTATATTTCGTAATAAATTATTCATGCAGTTACATTGAAATTAGAATAAATTAACTGTAAATTACCAGGTGCATTTGTATAAACCCTGGCACTGAACTTGAAACACTATTTTCCAGGAAAATACTCTGTTGCCGTTCCGTACACAAAATTTAGGTCAAGGTCCATTGAATGTACTGCATCTATGCCATTTGAACGGCTTTCCGTAAATGAATTTCAAATTTGTGTTACATTTAGTTTCGGGCTTTTTCAAGTGTAAAGTTTACTGCTGTTATTGTTTATTACAGATTATTGTATTTGCTTGTTGAATTATCGGATGTAAGGTTAATCTTAAGAATTGCTTATGTGTAATATAATATCAATGACCGACCAAATCGTGAATGTCATAAAAGTTGTATATTATATCTTAAGAGGACACCTGTAGAGGATACTTAAGAGAATATCTACTGCTGATCATAAGCCGCCCCTTTAAACTTCCACAATGATCGGTTTTGTGCATTTTGTGTCCATGTCCATGTCAATCTAGTGGGGGGCGTCCTACGCTACATTTATGGACATAATACCAGACTAATGTTCTTTAGACGATCGTACGACCCGGGTCACCGAATGGCTAGCAATTTTTACTTTATCTCGGGAACCACGGGTTCGATCCCCGCATAAGACAAATATTTGTGTACATGAACATATCTGTTTGTCTTGGTCTGGGTGTTTTCTATGCATTGTACCTATGTATGTATTTACAAAAAAAAATGTATTTAAGTAAACAAAAAAAGCACTAACGTCTCCATCTTGAAAGAGCTTCGTATCAAACAAAGGCTTTCGTCGATTGTGCAAGTGCGAATCCTTAAGATGTTTGGACATATCATCCGCAACGAAAGCTCATTGGAACGTTTAATGGTACAAGGAAGAGTCGAAGGTCAACGTTCTCGAGGCCGATCACGCACAAGATGGACAGACCTGATTAAATAATCTATCAAGTGTTTCCTAACTGAATACACACGTAATGCCACGAATAGAGAGAAATGGAGGGGTCTTGCAGAGGCCGCAACCAAATTGTCAGGCGATCTATGACCACGACCGCTCCGCCAGGAGCGTACGACTAAGAAGAAGAATCAGTTATCTAGTACCCATAGTACAAGCTATGCTTAGTTTGGGACTAAATAGCCGTGTGTGGTTTGTCCAGGAATATTTATTTATTTAATATATATTTGTTGCTTTAAACAGTTTGTTATCTATAAATGTTGCTTGGAATATGAAGACATGTGTAGACTGTTGCCTAAGTGTTGTAAGTAGATTGTTGCCTAAGTATTGGTATACCCGCTGCAAGTATATTCGCAAAGATATTTATTATATACTTTGTCATATTGTGCATAATGTTAGCGACGACGAATCATTTGTTTTAGTTCAACTTTTTAATTATAACTCAATACATTTTTTTATAGACTTGACTTTTACTAACTTGATTTTAATCTATACTAATATTATAAAGCTGAAGAGTTTGCTTGTTTGTTTGAACGCGCTAATCTCAGGAACTACTGGTTCGAATTGAAAAAATATTTTAGTGTTAGATAGCCTATATTTCAAGGAAGGCTATATATAGGCTACTACATCTAACATCACGCTACCACCAATAGGAGCCGATGAAAAATGGGAAAAAAATATTCCTTTTGAGGGCTTACGTTGCGTGCGCTGGTTAAACGGTTGAAGTTACGCAAAAATCATGTATCTTTAAAAGGTCTATAAAAAAATCTCCGACAGTATATGTCTATCTTTTAATATTGACTCACCTTTTTATGGTAATCAAATTTGTTTGCAATTAATGCATTATTTGCAAACAAATTTGAAAGCAGGTATAAAATTAGTAGGTATCTACATAAATTATTCACCATAAGTTCTTTTTTCTTAATTATACGGTTATGTTAAGTACTTGATTTCCTATGGTCTTACCACGATAACAGATATTCATACGGACGAAGTCACGGGCAACAGCTAGTTTATAATATTTATTAAATTGTAACACCAATGTTACAATTTAACGCATTCACTAATTAGGTGAACTATGAGCCACTCCTAAATCTACTATCATATTGTTTGGACTTATATAAATGCACAAGTTTTGTAAGCGCATAATGTTCAGTGAGTTTCGAGTGCACATTGTTTACGACAGGATATTGTATAGAGTTTAATTTTATTTAGTTTTGCGCTAGTAAGAACTTTCTAACGTGTACCTGGCAGAGCGGGTTAAGGTCAGGTCATTGAAAATCGGTCTAGCCGTTCTTGAGTTATATTACGTGTAACTAACCCGACTATGAAAAATACCCTTAGGATCAGTAGTACCATTGACTTGTACCATTGATGGTACAAGTGACACAACTTTGTATCTCTAGTAACATCAATGGTACTAGTGACACTAATTTGCGATCAGTTGTACAATCATAAATATTGGTTGTATCACTAGTACCATTATATATATATTTATCATAGTCGGATATTTATTTATCATGGATATATTTAGATAATGATTATTTAACAACTATACCCACATCATCAATATTTGCACTGCAAATAGTTATTGATGTACATTCTTTTATCCGCGGCGTCGTCTGTGCGGAAATTATTATAAGTTCGAGTGGGTACGAGTATCTGTTGTTTTTTCTACATAAAAAGTAGGCTATGTCACCTTCCAATTACATGTAAAAGTTATCATTTTCATCAACGAGTATTGTTTAATTTCGACGTGAAAGAAGGACAATCAAACAAAAATATTTTCACGTTTAAAATATTAGTATGAACTGATCATAACATATTTTAAAGTGTCATAATAGAATATAATAATTATACTGCAAACAAATGTATAAGCGAAGTAATATCAATCAGACATTGATTATTATTAAATTTCGCCCACTTCGTTCGAGATTTCAACTCCAAATTATTGAAAATTTCCACTGAAATCCTCTGAAATTTGATTAACCTTACGCTGGTTTTTGATCTTTCACCGTGTCCTGTTCACATTCCATAGGGAAAATATCTCTTTAAATATGAACACAGCAGTTAACTTTGAAACCAATTTCGGACCGGAAAATTAGTCGCTCAACAGTATTCGGTTATATGATGTAAATACCTACATCGTATGAGCTCGACGCGTTCCACGTGTGAGGTAATTAGGTTAAATAAGTTAAGCAATGCTCGTTGAGAGCAATAAAAAGAATCATTGAAATTAGGTTTGTTACCATACGGAGGTATTTGCGTGCTTGTCTGCGGAAACCGTTGACGTAAAAACTTTTACATTACTTATATGTTTTTATTAGTATTACTTGTACTTAAATCACTTTTTCATTGTCTATAAAGAAGAAAATAAATATTCGAAATACCTATAATTTAAATATTTTCAGCCACAAAAATCTAAATAACAAGACAACTAGAAATCGGATCGCGATCGAGCGTGACTTTTTCGTCGCTCAGGTGACTCTTTAAGACACCGAATTAACCAATACTGTTACGCTGTTATTTGTTGTTTGTTGCCGATTGTTGACATTTGTTCTTGAAACGGGCTTGTGTAAAACTGGCATTTTGTAGCATTTCCCATAGCGGATATTCTTCCACGATTTGTAATTACTTTAATAAATACATAACATTTCATCTGTAAGTAGTGTGTATTGTATTGTATATATGAAATAATGCTGTTCTTCATAAATATCGATACTTCATAAAGTTGGTACCTATCTATAAAAATAAGACCATTGTAAAATTCGCAACCATCAGAAACCTTCCTGGTATCCAAAATACCGCTGCCCAGCCACAGTAAAAAAATGTTGAAGCTTATTAATAATCATCAATTGAATAATCACATCAAAACAATTAACTGTACAAAGATTACAATGCAAATAGTAAACATCGATCTCATTGACAACAACATTCTTGGCAATATACCGTGGCAATCATACCCTCATCCCGGAGACATATACTGACATTTGGTAAATTAGTGTGAAGTCAGGGTTATACGAGTATTATAATGGTACATTGGAACATAGTTTTTGTTTACGTCATGTATTCTCCACAGACCAGTTGATTTTTGGAAGATGGAATCATTTAATTTTACCCATAGAACTAACTTCAATTAGTTTATGGACCCACAACGGTAGCAGGCGTTTTTGCTTCGCTACACACTATGTGGTCGTCCAGAAAAATATCGTTGCGTGCTACTCGAAACAGTATACAAATAGGCATATAGTGGTGCACATAATGTGTTTGATAGTGATTGATCACAGAGTAATAAAACATAGTAATCCGACTTCATACAACGCAATATTTTGGTAAAACACAAGTGCGCGATATCCATATGCGACTTGCGGTACTTTGCACTACTCAAATTCATGACAATTTTCTAATTATTGATTCAGATATTGCCCGTTGGTCGAATAGCTAGAAATAGCAACTTTGATTCCGAGGTCGCGGGTTCGATCCCCTTGCAAGACAAACATTTGTGAGTTTGTAGATCTCGTTTGTTTATATTGGGGTCAGGGTGTTTTCTATGCATTGTATGTTCGGCATTAACCGATAATCATCCTACTGTTGGGATACGGGTCTGCACTCAATAGAAGGAGTTTACTCCACGCTGCTCAACTACGCTTTTAGTAAAGTACCTTTGGTTAAACGGTTTGTACGCATGTACGTTGCTGAGATTGGTCTTATATTAATTTTAAAAACGAGAACAGTCTTTTCTAATTTGAAAAGTGCCAACGAATGTCAATCTAAAGGTGGTAGATCACATGATTGACTTGCAGTAGGCACGAATTATCCGTGCATCAGTGTCGATAATGCTCACGACGCGATGGCGGGACGGGCGCCAACCACACATTCCCACCACTTGTATCTACTATGCAGCTAAGATAAGCACCAGAAAAGGCACTGAACAATGAAGTTCATTGTAGTCCCAGGGGTAAGACTACGCCTGCTTTGGAACTCACAACGAATTAAATCAGAAGAAATTTGTAGGAGTAAGGAGCTTTTGAAATGTGAGAGACAGCAATATGGCAAATAAGGCATTAAAAACCTAAACAGATGGCTATATTAGTGAAGCTCATCTGCGGTGCACCACGGATTTTAAGTATTTAACACTATTGGGGACCTTAAACATTGACGATGTACCAAATGGAGATACTATTACTTCTTTCACTGTGTCCAATATCCATTGAATTTAACCAACACACTTTTAGCCCAAAGTAAGTCCCCCAAGTCGTATTTGTTCAGGATTATGGTTAGGGGTGTTGATTTCACAATTACACTCTACGACCGTACGTGGCCGAAAATGTTTATTCAATTTTATTGTAGGTACTTGAATTAAGTAACCTGGGCGTATGACAGATTAAATATTTTGATTCAGGAAATCGAATTTCGGTGTCATCATCATGATCAGCCTGTATCTGCTGGGTCTTTAACCAGCACACTTCACTTGGCTTCCCCAATGATTTTCACCACACGATATCCATCACTTTTATTCTGTTATTCAGCTCCTCCTTGGAGCTGAATAACAGATCCGTGCTTCGTTACACATTAAGCCGTCGGTCCCAGCTATTGTCATTAGATAAAAGCCGCTACGCAAAGTCAGTGGCCTTTAGGCGGCTTGAATATACTAGCCTCCGCCAATCCGCAATTGAGCAGCGTGGTGGAGTATGCTCTAAACCCGTTCGATTGAGGGGAGATCCTGATACATCCCTGTAGCGGGATGAATAAGGGTTAACGACGATACTGGATTACCAACGAAGATATATTAATGACTGCAACCTCTTTTGTGCCCAGAAACTGCAATGTGTGGAAAGTGTTAATAATTTATTTTACAAGGTAATTATACCTCTTTGTTTTCTCACAACATTTCATGATTACAGCTGCTGTTAATTAATGAAACAGTAAAATAGCTCACGGCGCTCTTATATTACGCGGTTAAAAGAAAATAATTTAATATTTATGATACTTACTGTCTACAATTTCGATTTCAAAAACCCACAAGTTCAACCTACATTCATTATACCGCTGGGATACGGATTTCCCCTCTTTAGAGCACAATTGCGGTTTGGCAGAAGCCAGTGATCAGCAAAGGCCATTGGCTGGACTTAAAGACTGTTAGTGCCGATAAATCAACATACCTGCCAAAGCACGGAGGATAAATAAAGCCATTTTTAGACAGGCTATATATATATATATATTTATTTATTTACAATCATACAGCATAGCAACATACAGCACTTTTCTTGCTATCTCTATTAAGGGGTTACTTATTTCGTGTGCCTTTATTTGCACTTTACTATACTACGTCGGGTGGCAGACAAGTATACCTACGGCCCGCCTGATGTGAAGCGGTTACTGTAGTAACGATTGTAACATTAAATATCGCTCCCGCGGGGCCACCTCTACTGCTCACGCAGCAACACCTTTGTTTCTGGTGATCGGGTTGTAATATGTTTAATACACTTATACATCACAAAGAAGTTGAACTTTGAAAAGACACAAGTTGTACATAGGTGGACTTATCTCTAAAAGAGACCTCTTCCAGCCAATCATAATGACTTATTATTTATTGCGTTTTATTCTTTTACAAAACGATATTACTTTTTCAATGAATATTTTTAACACTGACACAAAAACCGATCAGAAAATAAAGGTGGAAAAATTGCAAAAGAGTTTCATTCGCAAATTTCAGGCCCAAAGGCTTACTCCGTATTTATTTGTCAATGATCGAAACGACATTTCGACGCTCGAACAAGTCGAGTTAATTTAAATGTTTTTACAAATTCTTTGAAGTCATAAGAGTAACCTTTAGACGTTTTAAATTAAAGCTGTAACTACCTCAGACAGTAAATATATGATTTCACCTATATCTTAGTGGAAGGTATCTTTTTATTAGCATCATTATTATTTCGGCTAAACTAAATTGTTAGCTAGTAAAGTAACGTAATGGACGACTTTCGGGTAGGGTCCACCACACATTCCCACCACAGTGTCTCCTGTGTAGCCAGGATTAATAGAGACGATCACCAAAAAAGGCAATGAACAATGAAGTTCACTGCAGTCCCGGATGTAAAACTAAGGCTGTCTTGGAACGCACAACGAATTTAATTAGAAGAAATAGGAAGAAGCTTTTGGACTTCCCGTCTTGACTATATGGGAGCCAGCCATATGGCAAATAATGACTAGTCAAGTGAAGCTGAACTGCCGTGCACCACGGATTTAAGATATCCAACAATATTGAGGACCTAAAGTAATGAGTTTGTTACCTAACTCATCAATTCCAATAATGGACGACTAGTATATTTTTACAATTTTTAATTATCTATACATCATCATCATCATCAGCCTGTATCTATCCACTACTGGATAGGATAGGCCTCCCCAATGCTTTCCACCAAACACGATCCTCCACCTTCCACATCCAGCCGCTTTCTAAAAGTCATTGGACCATCTAGACGTCCAACGCTTGTCATCCCATGTGCGGCCTTCACTCTAATACTTTCCTCCCCTATCTGCCATCTAACTACATATAAAATAACTCGGCAGATGTGGCTTTGTTGCTTCATCAATTTTTTTCTTTCTGGATTCGGTGAAACCCCTCGAGGTTTCCTGAGGGATCGAATCCAGAACGCCCTCTCCATCTCTCGCTTCGCGACATCTCATACATCTAATTTGTCAAGTATTCGCCATTCTTATTTATGGCCCATGTTTTCCAGTCCAGCATTTTAAATACGGCAGAGTTCAGTTAAATAGTTTCAGTGAGATCACATCATTCCCTTCACGAACTCCATGCTTCAGCTGGATATGGTTCCGGACGAGGACAGTCACTGTTGCAGCGCTATATAGTTGACTTGGCAATGCTTATACATTCCAGAACAGCCCAAGTCTCGATGGAATCGAAGGCTTTTTCGTAATCCACACATAAACAAAAACACCCAAGTTTTTTGTTATACCGCCCGCCTGTTGCAAAGCGGTTACCGTAGCCTTTGCGGTAGCCGCATATACGCTTGCAATTGCAAGGAGTATTGCTCGCACGCGGTCACCCCTCTACTAAGGTACTAGCTGCCTTAGTACCTTAGTATCTCCTCACAGCTGGTAACACTCACTCGCAAGAACATAACGATCGTCAAGGATATTGTTATTTGGCTACGGTAATCTTTGAGGAGGAGGTAATTCCACAGTTGACATTCCCTCCTCTCTTTTGTTAGAACTTCTTTCAAATCAATAATATATATTATGTAGCTTATGTATGCATAAAAAACATTGTATCGTTGAAATTAATGTCCTTTATTCTCTTTGTACTGGTTTCCTGTTAATTATTAAAGTGCCTATTGTCGATGCAAAGATACTCGTATATACGTACATACAGATTTGTGTTGCACTAAAATCGATGGATACTGGCTAGTTTGTATCCAGGACAATGGCTTTGTACCGTTTTAGTCAGAAATGAAAGTAAATTCTTGCAGAATTATTATCTATAGGTATATAGAAGAAAGAGTAAATATTTGTTTATTGTATTTATGCGTTCATGCATTTTTGTACTTTTGATTGTAATGGACACTGAAAGTTACATTATCAGCGAAAAATATAGGCTGTTTTTATTACACGCATGCTAAGTCGGGACAGGTCACAGGCCTTTGTAAAAGTTGTAAGAAACCCTATGGTCTCGTTGTGCGGATTAGTCTCAAAAAATGTAAAAAAAATACGCAAGTGAAGTATAAGAAAATAAAAAGAACCGGCCAAGTGCGAATCGGACTCACCCACTGAGGGTTCCGTACGTAGGATCATTATAAATTTGATATTTTTCATTATAAATAAGAAATAATGCGTCGGAAAAAATAAATAAAATATATTTTGCAATGTGCACATCAAGCCCTTACATATGATTCCCCATTTGAACTAGTAGCATCAATTTGAAATTTCGATCTCCTATAAAAAAGGACCCCCTGTTTTTTAAGATTTAATTACAAATGTGTAGTTTTGAGATTTATTCCTGTACTTATAGTCTATAACGATGTTACTTGTCAAATTTCATAGTTCTAGGTCAACGGGAAGTACCCTATAGGTTTTGAGTCCCTTGAGAATTTGTCGAAATATGGGTTTTTTGCTGAATAAACGGCCGTAACTTTTTTTTACAAAAAAATCAAACTGCTAAGTTTGATTTTTTTACAACTTCATGGGACCGTAGACCTCAGAATACAGTTCAAATTTCAGCTTGATACCTCCACGCATTCTCGACATAGAGGATCAGGACAGACAGAGAGACAACAGACGGACAACAAAGTGATTCGTTTTTCCTTTTGAGGTACGGAACCCTAAAAAGGAAGAAAATTTAAGCAAGTTTTTATTGTTGTAAATAATTATTAAAAAACTTAAAACTATCATGTACATTAAAATATGTACAAAGGCGGAGTCTTTAAAAATAATTATTAATTAAAAACAAGTAAATAATAAAAAAAAAAGTAAGACGTTCTAAGTCATAACGGACAAACTTGCAAAACAATTTCGTATCATTTCATTGATATGGTTGTCACGAAGCTGTTATCGTAAAATGTAGATTTTCAAGCTGGTAGAAACAGCGCTTCCTATCTATGGAGTACTGCGCGAAGTACTATAATACACCATCGATTAAAGGGTGATTCGTATCCTAACAGGGGGGCGAGAATGTTATACGAATGACATTATAGTGTTTACTTAGGCGAGGCGTGCGCGATGTGACACGTGTCAGATATTCTGACCTTTCATTATATAGGGTGGAAGTTTTTAATGTCACCTGGGGGAGAATCTACCTTAAACAACGATGATATCAAATAACACTCAAAGGGCACTTTCCTTTACCTTTAAAAAGAAATAAAACTGCATTCATATTTTTTTTAAATACGCTTCACACGCCTAGGAATCGAACCATTTAAAATTCTACAATACAACATCTTGTACTTTTATAACGTCAATCGATGGGATCAATTGTAAAGACCAAATTTTTGTAAATTGTAACAAACATGTTAAATTTAATAAGTGGTAAACGATGAAAAGCAAGATAAATAACCGTTACACAAAGGTACATCCGATTACTTAAGTTAGTAATCTTCTTATATATAAATAAAAATGAATGTTGCTAAGCGCAAAACTCGAGAACGGCTCGATCAATTCGGCAAATATTTTTTTCCTATTTTCCTTGGCACACGGAAAGTTTTAATAAAGAGAAAAAATATAAAAATAACTTTTGACAGATGGAAGTTTGTCCGGGCAGTTTTCAATAAATTTATGTATCCAACAACATGGGGCTCATTTCGAACAACATTTTTATCCCGTTCAATTTCGTCGCATTTTTACTCTTTGTATTCCGATCGTCTATACCTACAGCTACGGTTGCCGCTTCAAATCAGAATGGCCGTACGTTTATTTGGCCTCCGGCATCGAGTAAAAAGATGCTATTATTAATTACCTACTTGTGCGAAAAAACTTTCCTCAAAGTTTTTAAAGCATAATTATTTTTCCCAGAATTGAATCCTACATATATTGATTTTTGCCTCTGTAAACCCATTTGTAAATTTCCACGAAATCGTTAGAAATCTGTTTGAAAGATTGGCGTGGTATATATGTATACAAAAATTCCTCGTTTAAGAGTATTAGGTTAGAATAGGAAAAGGAAGTGACATCCGAAGCCAGTGTGTCATGATTATGTTTTTTAGGGTTCCGTACCTCAAAAGGAAAAACGGAACCCTTATAAGATCACTTTGTTGTCCGTCTGTCTGTCTGTCAAGAATTTCTATGTCGAGAATGCGTGGAGGTATCAAGCTGAAATTTGAACTGTATACTCAGGTCTACGGTCCCATGAAGTTGTAAAAAAATCAAACTGCTAAGTTTGCGTAAAAAAAAGTTACGGCCGTTTATTCAGCAAAAAACGCATATTTCGACACATTCTCAAGGGAATCAAAACCTATAGGGTACTTCCCGTTGACCTAGAACTATGAAATTTGGCAAGTAACATCGTTATAGACTACAAGTACAGGAATAAATCTCAAAACTATACATTTGTAAATAGATCATAAAAAATAGGGGGTCTATATTTTTAAAGGGTGTCGAAATTTCAAATTGAAACTACTAGTTCAAATGGGGTATCATAATTATGAAAGGGCTTGATGTACACATTGCAAAATATATTTTATTTATTTTTTTTGACGCATTGTTTCTTATTTATAATGAAAAATATCAAATTTAATATTGATACTACGTACGGAACCCTCGGTGGGCGAGTCCGACTCGCACTTGTCCGGTTTTTTAATTTAATTTTCATATGAGAGGGGGCAATCGAACATGTGTGTCATCTGATGGATACTAATCATCACCGCCCATGGTGGTCAGCAACACTAAGGGGTCGCCGATCTGTTGCTATCCGTTGCCAGCCTATGCTCCTTCCTTTCTTTCTGGTGACCTCACTCACTCGTACGAGAAGTCATTTCTTTTTAATTATCTGTAAAACGTAGCGGCTATATACGTCTTGAATATACAAAATCACGTATCGATTTATTCAATGCTAACGACTTGAAAATTTGACAATGAACAACAATTTCTTTTACTAAATAATAAACACTTTGTTATTCATTTAGCCGAAAACATGCGACCGACGTGAAAATTCGACAAGGGTCAATGTAGTTGCCAAATGTTGGCGCCGATTACATCGGCTCGGTAAAGGAGCGGCATTACCTAAACTCTAAAGAGACCCTCTCAATATAATTTGTATGAAACTCCATGTACAACGCACACTAATTAGCATCGCAAAAAATCATCTAAAACGTAGGTACCGCTCACCTTTGAAAAAAATCAGATTAATCATGGTGACCACTATAGATATATATATAAATACACTACGTCTTATCAATATATCAATTTTCTATGGTGCTGTCATTGGTATAACTGTTTAACTAATTATTTAGCTTTCCATACCAGAATCTGTCTTAATTTCCTTACATGATAATGGCATAAGTTTTTTTTTTTTTCAAAAGTAAATGCCATGGCATTTACTCTAAAAAAAAATTTACTCTAAAAAAGATTAGCTTACGCCATCATCATGTAGACAAATTGATAGGTTCCATGGAACCTATCCATTTATCTATAGCATTATTTGTCTACCACAGACAATAATTATGTTCATTGTTTCTTGAAACAATGAACATAACATCACAGTGATGATACGTCTGAGCTAAACTAAGAACATGTTTTAAAACAATAATTTGATAAGTTCTACATTCTATGGTTGACTGGAAGAGATCGCTGGGAAAAGTCTGCTATGGTATACAGTATAATTATTCCTCCGCTCCACTCCGACTAAATGTTGGCTACAATTAACAATAAAATTATACGACGAATACCTTGTCGATTCTTCTGGCTATACTCGTAACTAATATAATTAGTTGACATGCTGCGTATTGAAGAAATTTAGAGCGTAGGCCACCATGTTGCTCAACTGCTGGTTGGCGGAGAGAATCTATGAATGATATAGACGAAAGAAAGAAAAGAGTGTAGGCTGGCAACGGATCTTGGTGGTGTTGCTGGTCTCCATGAACGGTGGTGATTGCTTTCCATCAGGTGACCCATATGCTCGTTTGCCCCCCTCTCTTATAAAAAAAGATATAGCCCACTCATATGTAACAAAAAACAAAAAAACAAAAATAAAGATGCACAAATGGCAAACACGATGGACCGTGAAAATAGAGAGAACCCTGCAGTTACTCCGGTCAAGGTTACCTAATACAAAGTACGAAGTGAACTGTGTTTTTTCCATTTCAAGAGCACAATTCTAGGTTAGCTGTCCATTTCACAGTCGTGCAATTTTTCCTATTAATTTGTTTTCACCGCACTCCCGATGCAATTTTTTTAGAGTTCCCTTAGAACTTGTAACCGAAGAAATGGTTTTGTAATAAATATTGTGACTTGGAAAGAAATAAGGAGCTTGGTAGTATCGTCGTGCTGCACCAATCAGTTTGTTAAATGCATTGTTTGATATTAATGGTCCACCTATTTTAATGAGGAATTAAGCAGCTGCAGCGTGCCGACGTTTTATTCCAATTCTTTCTTAGTTAAAATGAGATGGGATTCTAGATGTTATAAAAAGATAATTGTAATAAAAACTAAAAAACTATCGGCGGCATCGCGGGCTGCTTGGCAATTTCGTATACAAAACATGCCTAAACGAGAGATAGGTCGCTGAGTAAGTAAAGAATCGTATAGATAGTTACGAGCGCATGACGACGAATCGGAATACCAACAACCGGGCATGTCCGGCAGATACTTTATCATACATTCTGAGGACGACTTCTCAAGAGATAATATTGATATTGAAAAAAAAAAAATCTCTTAAAAAATATTATTATATTTTTTTACTCTGCAAAATCCGTCGTGTTACACGACGATATAGGTGATTGTGGTTTTTAAGATATACATCGACACTAATTTATACACGGTAATTTAATTACGGTAGAAACACAAACGTGTTTACCTTAATAATGCCTTAGCGGCGAAACCGGTCGGTAATATTAAATATAATAACGTGGAACGGTACAAATGTTTTATTATAACATTATGAGAATAATGTTCCACCAAGTGCCAACAATCAACTGTATCAACTAATTTATAGATTTTCTGTACACATTACGGTAATAGAAAATATCATTACATTTTGATTATAAACTATGTGTGGCAAACAATGTACCAAATTTCATTCAAATTCATACAGCTTTCACATGACTAAGTAATGTACCCAAACATCTAAACGTATAAACTTTGACATTTATAATATTAGTAAGATTTCACTCAATAGTTGTTGAACTACAAAAGTAAGCTGTTTAACACAAAAGAGAATTCTATATAGGCGGAGTACAAAGTTACCGCAGCCTTGTACTACTTCGTATACTTGAAGTAATTCTATATGAAACGTCTGAACAAAACAATACGGAACCCTTACATCTATATGAATGTTACTTTGCTAGTTACATTAGTAAAATATCGAATATGTGAGATATCTACCCACGGGCTTTATAACCACTGCCAATGCCAATGTCAAGTGCACTACCGTTTTTAATTGCTTTCTCTATGTTCAAAGCTCGTTCCACTTTCAATATTTATAAAAATGTTTTGCAAGAGAAATATTAATTGAAATATGTATTCGTGTAAAGCGAAACAGTTTCTATTTATTGGAAAAAGGATTGATGAAAATAAAATAGCGCTGAATATTTTTTTTTTTATGTGAACATGTAATACCGTGTGTGCAGTGGTCTGCTGGCGTGACGACGCGTTGCCTGCCTGTATCTACCCTTTGGATATAGGTCTTCCCTAATGCTTTCCACCATACGCCACTTGTATTTGTTCTTTCAATCGGCAAAAGATATATTAAATAAAAGGTGGTGGGCATGGCAAAGTTAAGACTAAACTCTTTTCGTTTAAATTAGTGCCGTCGCCCTTATGCAAATGGTCTACTGCAAATCATGAATTCAATCAAACAGCACACTATGTTCTCTGAGAGTGTGACCTTTGGCGGCGAGAGCAAGATGACATGTTGAATTACTTGCATGTCGCATCCGGGGTAGTAAACTATACTAATTTGCTAGCAACAAGGGAGAATCCCCAATCGCTCAGACGATTTTGAAATTCATATTATTCGAATCGATGTGTTAGGTAACAACTCAATGTTCTAGGTCGCCAATAACCAATATATAATACCTAACAGGTATCTAAAATCTGTGGTGCACGGCAGATGAGCTTCAATTGATTAGTCATTTCTTTAGGCATTTAATGCCTTATTTGCCATAATGCTGTCTCTTACAACACTGAGGCTTCCTTTGCGCGATTCTAAAATTCCTAGTCCTACTAATTTCTTTTGATTAAAATCATTGTGAGTTCCAGGGCAGCCTTAGTTTTTTATTGGTAGCCGCTATTTATACTGGCTACACAGGAGACAGAGTGGTGGAAATGTGTGTTGCACCTCCGTCGTGTCAAATCCCCATTTTTTTCAAAAACAATAATGTTGTAATTAATTGTCTATTATTTTACTTCTTGAGTGGAGGCTCCGTAACGAAGCTACTTGCGACATACGGGGCTTACTCAACTTGAGTACGTTACTTTCCTCCCCTATCTGCCTTCGCTGACTCGCCAGATGTGGCCGGCCCCCTGCCACTCCAGCTTGCTGATTCTGAGAGTTATGTCAATAACTGTGGTTCTCCTTCTGATTTCCTCGTTCCGGATTTGATCCCTGAAAGAAATTCCGAGCCCTCTAATATAGAGAGCTACAGCTCGCAGTGTGAACTAGGCCAATGTCAGCGTAAAAATGTAAAAATATGTAGACGAAAATGATTATTTATTTTTATCGATGACTGCTTACCATCAGACAGGTCGTAGGGTAGTTTGTCACCCTAGTTGTATAAAAAATAGGCTCCTCACAGGGTAAAGAACAAAGAAGAAACTTCTATAAAAACCAAACTTTTTTTTTATCTTTTCCGTTGATAAAAATGTCTCCAGTTTCGTCCACATTTATATGACGTTCACTTTATGAATACTCACTATACACTGCATATGAAGACGAAAGAACCCCGTCGTACTACTGAATGGTTTTTGTCAATAGAATGAGGATTTATCTAGGAAGATACAGGTGGATGACATTTTTAAATTAATTAATCAACACTTTTTATTTCTCTCTCTCTTTCCTTGGCGTGTGATGCGTGAATAGATAAATTATAACAAAATGGTGTCTGTTTGGATGGTTCATCTTGAAAATCGTCCTCTTTAATAATATTTAAAGTCTCAAAGAATTATTGTACCTAATGTATCAGACACACAATGAGAGTTGGCCGTGTGGTTTCCGGCAGATTAGAATAGAATCACTCCTTTTCTTCCCGTGGATGTCGTACAAGGCGACTAAAGGAAATACATTATAAAACATCGATCAGAACTCCCCAAACCCGTCTGGCCAGTGTGGGGAGTGTAGGCCAAATCCTCCTTCTGTCTGGGACGGACGAGAGAGGGTCGTGCTCCTGTAGTGGAGACTAAAATGACCTGATGATGAATGTATCAGAACTGATGGCAGGTCACTAGTACGCTATAAAGTTGTCTATTGCCACAGAATAAATAATAATACTTATGTACTTGCCTAGGTTACCTGTAAAATATTTAATTATATTGTCTTTATTTCCTTTCCTCGTGTTGCCTTTTCTCGAGGAGATGGCAGAATCTCCATACTCTACAAACATAAAATTGTTGTAGTTCTTATCTTCCTTACTGCTTTTCCTAACTTACTGCTTCCCCAATTAAAAGAGTCGGCCTTGAGTTTCTTGCCAGTTCTTCTCAAGAAGCCCCGTCGCCGGAACTGGCACTTAAATTCGCTTTCACATTCAAGATAGTGTGATGAAAGTGAATCTAAGCTCTGCGGATTTAGAGTAGTAATGATTTATACATATTCTTATATTTAATTTGTATGACGTTTCTAAGTGCTTTATAAAGTCCAAGGAATATAGATATTTTGAATTTGAATTTGAATTTAACCTCGACTCTATTAGCTTCATCTCATCAGAAGTCCTATTAATTGTCAACTCATTCTCATTCCGAAAATAAACGATTGAAATTTGAAAATCATAAATAAATATTCCTGGACAAATTACACACGGCCATCTAGTCCCAAACTAAGCAAAGCTTGTACTATGAGTACTAGATAACTGATATTTTGTAAATACATACATTTAATACATTGAAAACACCCAGACTAAGACAACCAGACATGTTCATGCACATAAACATTTGTCTTGTGCGGGGATTGAATCCGCAACCTTGGAATCAAATTGACCATTGCTAACCATTCGACCACCGAGCTCGTCGGTTTATTTAAAAATATTTTACTTTGTTATTGGCCGAAAGATGTGAAAGTGGTACAAGGGGTAATCGCGACACGTCAAAGACGAGTGGTACTCGATATAGGCACCCTTAGAGCCCATACAAACTGAGAGAGACGCTTTTATCTGGCTATTCATGGGTCATTACTTGAGCTTTTTTAACAACGTCGTTTTAGAACGATTTTCCCGTAGCGAAAATTTTCTAAATTTTTATAAGCATGCCAGTTTTACTTATCGTCTTAAGATGCTTTCCTCCATTGTATTTAAGTAAACAATGGAAATTATTCTGACTTTTGTGACATTTATTAAACACATTGTTTATCAGTGCTTCTATGGTCTATTTAGCTAAAAATTGGTACCTGTAAACATTAAGTATATGTGAGCAAATGAACATGATTATCTAGATATGATTTAAAATTATAGTATGTTGTAGGTAGTATCTTGTATAGTACATACCCTCTCCACGAGAGTTCAAGGATAATCTTTTTACACAACGTTCTGTATATGTATAAAGAAACAATTCGATGAAACTCTTCCAGCCATAATACTTTCCACCCGAAAATCAATTTGATTTCGCAAAAAAATCTATGTCTCAGTGTCTAAAAAAAATTTATAATAAATCAACAGCTTTCCTGTAGCTTGCGTAGCACCTTGACCAGTAGTCAAGGTGCTACGCATTGCTTCCAATTTATCATATTGTGTAGCCCTTCTCCTTTTCCCCTTTCTTCTTTTGAAGATTTTCAACACTCACACTTCATAAATAACACTTTGTATATCGATGTTTATTCGGTCATCTTGGTCAGTATGATTTTGGTTGATCACTCGGACTTCGAATTAGGCAATCTATTTCGGGTACAAAATTGGACTATATGGAGGTTTCTCGACACTTTTGTCTATGTATCATCTTGTTTGTTTGAATCTAAAATAAAAATGCATCAATCTGCTAATTACGTTATCAATTTAATTTGCAGCATAAATATTAATTTCAATTTGAACACAGCATAACTCCGTATAATTTTAACGTCGTTTATTGACTCTGGATAAATACATTTGTTTACTGTTTACGCTTCACCTCCACCAATTTCCGACGTAAGGTAAATTAAGTTTAAGTATTAAATACGCTAATTTATGTGGCGAATTCTGCAAGCGTTATTTGAAACTTGAGTAATTTGCGTATTCTGCTTGGCGTATTCAGTGATTAGCGGTCACCGTAGACAATGAAAGCAATAGAATAACAATACCAATGGCATCCCTCGTGCTTTGCCGACCCTGTAAAAGAGTCTTTACATCTTTATTGAAATAAAAAAAATTGCATGCGTATAAAAAATATTATGGATTAACACATATGATAATTTTCGTGCAGGTACTGTCTTTGTGAAGCCACAGGTAAGCTGGTAGTACTATACAATTACATTTATGGAAGCGGTGTTTTGTGCTGTCCGAATTTGCGAGGCAATGCACGTGCGGAAAATAGTATAGATTTGTACATTGATCGTTCGAAAGAATATTTTCTTTTTCCTACAGTGTTCCGAGGTCGTTGATACGACGAGCAAAATATTTCTCAATTATGAGTCCATACTTGTTTTCAACTTTTTAGTTCATTCGCCTCTTGTCTTGTGAATGATTTTTTTATTACATGTAATTTTTTTTTGTAGCTTGCATTTTCCTTTTCTTATTATACTTTTGCATTGTACAGTTTCGTCCAAACCCAAAAATGTTAACTTTGTGATTTAAATGTAGACATGTAATATATTCAGGGAATGATGTTTTATTTTAGGGTGGGTATATGTAAATGAAATCTATGCATTTCTTTATTCCACTGACTTCTTTTACACTGCAAAATTCACATTTGCTATCGATGCTACAAGTACGATCACAGGTACGATATCTGCTCGGTCTGTGGCCTAAGGAATCATCTAAGTTTATAGCTCAAAAAAATGTTCATGAATTTTCCTTTTCTGATTTAATAGCAAGACACTAATTTTATTGTAACAAACAAATCACTAAATACTTTAAACAGAATAATAAATCACCCAGGGTTATCTGGGGCTCAAGCAAACAATTGTTTGAGCTATAAACTTAGATGTCTGCTTAGACAAAAGACCGAGCAAATATCTACGTTTATAGCTCAAAAAATTGTTCATGAATTTTCCTTTTCTGGGTTAATAGCAAGAGACTAATTGTGACAGACAAATCACTGAATACTTTAAACAGAATAATAAACCATCCAGGGTGATCTGTGGCCCAAGCAGACATCGCACTTATAACATCGACGACTAACGTTTTTACGATTGCATCTATGCTGCATTGTGTTTTGACGACTTGCTGAGTTAATTCGCAGTATCGTCCAAAAGTAGCCGCGACTAACATTCAAAGGTGTGCGGGTACATCCCGTACACCTTTGAATGTTAGTCGCGTTCAGTCAATATATTGAAAACTCGATTGCCGCGATCGATGTTTTTATGTGTGAATGCGGATCGTTCAATCCCTAAAGTTACTCGTAATATACCTAGCGGAATAGAGGAACTAACATAAGCTGTCAAATGAAACCGAAATTGAATTACCTACATTTATGTGCGTAAATTTATTTGTGTCAGAGAGTGTTATACGTGTTTGTGTCAGATGTATCTTAGCTCTATTTCTAATTCTTAATGAAATCGATTGTTGTAGATAATAAACTCACATGGCATGAGACTATGCACGGCATCGATATAAATGATGCACGTGTATAATTTTTATATTGAATTTCTATAATTAATAATAAAAAACAAAACTGAAAAGTTTTTTAAATTATTTATTTGAATTGAAGATTTCATACAAATTTGCTTCGCTTCTCGTATCTGGTCCACTTTTATTGTTATGTAGTCCATATGTATATTTTTTTTCTTATGAGTCCAATTTGGACGGATGATTGGTTTAAGCCCACGGATTCCTGCTATCCAAGTTAATGAGGAATCTGAATGACGACTTAAACTTACATAGTATCCTAATACACATAATGATCGGTTAAACTGTCATCTTAGGGAATTGAGTATGTATCGTAACATGATACTTTATAGGAATATGTATTCCACTACTCATAATTCATATCTAAACTTCGTATACAACAATGAAACATTTTCGTTCGATGATAGGAAACCACAAAAATATCGATAGATTATTCAACCCTTTAGTTTTATCATTAGGATAAAATAAAAATTATGTTTATATACAATTTTTTTGTAAATATTTTACTTCTCACATAATTAAACACCTATAGAAGGAAATAATCATACTTAGAAATTATTCACGGATTGGCAAAAATAAACATAAAGTTAGGCGGCATCAATTTGAAATATACCTATTACCTGTTAAATGGACATTTTCGCAATTTTTGCGCTACGTTGTACAACAATCAATTATTTACACAAACACTTTTCCATATTTTTGGAAAACTATTGCACGAAGTTACCCACGATTTCATCTTAGGTTTCCAATTTTTCCAAATCCTTTTTTGATCGTGCCGATAAATGCAGACAAGCTGTCAAACCAGGATCTAAACATATTTATTGCGCATCTCTTTTTATCATACAGTGAGATTACTAGTGACATCTCACTCACACAGCGATTGCATCTATTCCACTAGGAATCGTTGCAATACGCTTCTGAAAGCAGCTAAATAGTCGATCACTAAAGCTAAACGTAGCATCTCTGCTACATTTAGCTTTGGTGCTTGAGCCTTTAAAGGATTTTTAAATATAAATAAACAAACAATGTGAGCTATAAAGAGTAAAGCATAAAAACAGTATACACTTGTATTCCCGTATCGTTAGGGATCCTTGAAGGGACACGCTACATTGGCATAGCGAGTGACAATGCAGGACGGAAACTATATGCAGTGTTACGTGTTAAAAGCTATCATTGCAGCTTCCCATTGGGCAGGCTCTTTATGAAAGGAAAACAAGGGAAAATAAATCAAGAAGAAATACAGTTTCAACTTTTTGATAGTCGGTGATTTAAGTTTCAAAACTAAAATTACTCACGGGGAAATTTTCAAACTCTCCTTTAACTTATGGTGAAGTTCGATAGAAAGTACTTAGTTCACCCTGCACGAGTTAAGAAACTGTCGGTCTCAGTAACAGTCAAGTAAAAGTATTTAAGTAAAAGTGTTATTATTAAGAAAATATTCAGGACCTAATTAGTTCCTTAATAGGACTGCATCTGTTTTCCAGTCCTATAATTTAAAACAACAACAAAAAACATGCGACTGAACAATATTTCACTGATTTCAATAAATGATTAAGTTTTCTAGGCGACTGCATTTTTAGAAGGTTTTATATAGTTTTACTGCGATGCCAATAAGCATAATTTGCAAGTTAAATTTGAGTCACTTCCGAAATTTCACCCACTGGTTTGGTTATCGTGGCAATACAGAATTGCCTAAATATGCCTTAGCTTTAATCCAACATGATAACCGCCGGAAAAATGGCGATTTATAATTTCCACATTAGTTCTTTAAGATATGGATATTAAAATTTTTATATTAGATATGACGGGTGCACTAATAAAGGATTTTTAGAAATTCCCACAGGATACCAGTACGCGTGCGTACGAAGTCGCAGGAGCGAGCTAGTACCATAAGCAAATAGAAATGCAAAATTTTTTCACCGCCTGAAACCTTTCCAGTTAACTGTTGTAAAAGAACACTCAACAGATTATCGAGAGGTCGTAGGCTTAAATCCCACCTAAGTCGAGTAACAATTAACAAAAGTGAGGTAATTTTTTTCCATTTTAATAATAGTCACATAATTTACATAATAATATTTACATAATTTCCAGCAAGTGTACTGATAATTAAACAATAGTAGTACCATAATTATTATTATACCGATAGATGAAAAAGAGAACATGGCTAGTGTAAATGAAAGAACAAAGTTGATTAACATAACCGAACGTATGTGTAACAGAATGTATATAAACAATATGTAACATGAATACAATCGACAAAAATAAATATCTCTTACATTTTGTCACTTAATTAACTGCTATTAAGTTACGTGTTAACGCGCGCCAGTTTGGTTGTTCACACAAACATGTACACCTTTCAGCTGAGAACGTTTCAGTGTGATGACATTCACTGGCCTGAACATTGTAATTAACTTTACTGCCAGTAGATTGTATACATCAGTGTTTCCCAAAGTGTGGGTCATGTTGGAGGGAACACTTCAAATACATATTTGAAGATAGTTTCATGGCTGTGGTTGGACTATCTCTATCTGAAAACATGCCTAAGACAGAGCCTTCAGTATCTGCATTCTCTGTCTTAAGTATGTATTTCGAAAGAGATCTCGAGAGTCCGTCCACAGCGAATGAAGCTATCTTCAAATAGATATTTTAAATTTTCTCTCTAACTTTACCTATAGGTCACGACCTGATATTGGGTCACGAAAGTACAATGCTCTAGCTATTTTAAGGCGAATTTAGTTTTCAGTGTTTTAAATTCACGTAGCTACACAGAAACCTGTAACTAATTCTATACTATTTAAACGAATGTAAATCGATTCTAGTACTATAAAAACATATGTCAATTAATATAACTAATGCAAAAAATTCTTTCGTATATTGAAAGCAACATGATCTGCGAGTTATTACTGCCTATGTTAGGCTATATTCTATTTCACCCTTAAGGAGCCAGGCCAATATTAGTAAACTAAAGATCCGCTAGCTTCAATAAAAAATCCCAGTGACAGTCACGAGTTACAGAGCGTCCATTTATTTTCGTTCTTCACAATAATTCTTCTTACAAACTAGCTTCTTATTTTAAGCTATAACTAGCTTGTTAATTTTCTATAGGAGTGCTAGAGTACTTTTCTTTGTTATTTGCCCGTTGTCTTGCTGTACTGAACTGAAACTAGGCTGGAACTGGAACTGTCGAATGCAGAAAAAAAAGCCACCAAAAATATATTGTCTAGCATTGTATAAAAGTCTTAAGCCACTACAATATAGGTTGTATACATTTAATTATACAATATACTGATGATTTAGCAAAATAAATTAGTTAAAGTAAGTTTTCGCTTCAAATTTTTCGATTTAAATCTTTTCAGAAACATGTGAAGTTACAGTTTTATTCATACATCTAACCGTTCTTTACATTTCCTATGAACTGTATAAAATCCTAGATTCTCGGAAATGATTTGAAAAATAATTTTGAATCTCAGTTCGCAGCGAACGAGTAGTTTGTACGCTAAATTTCTAATCTTTGCAGTTTGCGTAGTGTATATTAAATTCACAGATGAAATAAGCAGCTTAGAGTGTAGGTACACAGAACATTTTATAAGGTAAACTAGAAATATATGTATGTACATTAGAGATGTTACATAGAGAAGTTATATCAAGTAAACTTTTAGATCTAAGAAATTCAGTACCGACATAAACTAGTGTTCTTATTATTCAAGTAAATTGATATTTTATTTCCATTAAAAAACTTGTAAACATATATGATAATAAAAATTAGACTATTTCCTTCTCAAAAAGGTTATTACAAATTATTTTAACTTAGAGTAAAGCACAATCACCCCTTGAGTGAATCTGGAGTCTGCCCTAGATCGAAACGTCTATTGTAGAATTCCAGACTCTCTCAAAGTTTTGAGTGGACTATCTTTACATATCCGTTTGTATGAATTAGTAGGCGGCTGTAAATATAAATAAATAAAATAAACGTGTGTTTAAGTGAGTGTAGTTAGGTGTGTATAGTATGGAAGTGAAAGAGATGTGTGTGCAAATGTGTGTGTAAAATATGTGGTGAGTAAGTAAAGCTAATAACGGCCTTGTAGTGTTATGGTCATCAGGTGACATGTTGTGACAACTGGAGTACTAATAGGTGTACTAATATTATTGTACAGTATGTGTAAGCTTGGATCTGTATTATAATAACCTTTTCATCAAATAATCACTGTCAATAACTTAATCCATCCGCAACTATGCGAGGGTGATTGAGCAGAGGGGCGAGAGTCGCAGTGTTATGAACGCGTGGCGATGCGTTAATATGCCAACAATCGATCTGCCTTGCAGAATTACGTATTTTTTAAAATACGATTGCCTACACCCCTTTATAAAATTTATTTTTAAGCTATTCCGGAGTAAAGTATGTGATTACTTTTACACTATTTGGATTATCGATCTGATAAAGACCGCAAAGATGTGACGGATGTAAGCGACAGAAGATAAATTTGTTGTGAACAAAAAAAAATATTCATAATAGCAACATGACTTTTTCCATACAAAAGTGCTCAACGGTTTCCATGAACTCTGGTGTTACGACGAAATGGCATCCCTATTTCTTCCTACTCTTTTTGGTGGAACCCAGAGGCCTATGTTCAGCAGTGGTAATTGATGATGATAGAGAAGTAATCTATACATAAGTTTAGTTAGATAAAGAGTACCTAGCTACTAAATAGCGACTCGTTAGTGGGTGTGATGAGAACGTGTTGCAAACGTGCATTACTTCCTATAGATAGTCACCGCGAACGTCGGCGTACTTAATTAAGTCGGCTGACGGCAACTTCAACCACAACAGTATCTATTATAGCGGTATTATAAATAGAACGATACGTAAGTACGAATTGCCTATCTAGAGACTAAGTAGTATGTCTCTAAATAGGCAAATAAAAGGAGATATAGGAGTAATTAATGTATCCTGAGTAATGTCAAAATGAATTTATGTCATCGCGATGTCTTAACACTAAACCGATTCTGTTAAAATATGGCAGAAGCTCGTGGTTACCTAACTAGATTTTCAATATTTGTCAGTCAAAATAAGTTTTCAATGCGATTATCTGTTAAAAGCAATCATTTTGCGATAATAATATTAAATGTATTTTTACATTTAATTGACTATTAAAAAAACATTTAAATAAAAAAAATGCCTGCAATTAATCGTTAAAAGCATTTTACCGAATAATTGCAGACAAGAGTTTTGACGAATATTTGTAAGAGCTCACTGCTGTATACTACAACAAAAAGTGTATAGTACAACGAACTGAAAAAAAAAGTATTCATTAAAAACTTCCACTAATTCAAGAACTACCACAGTCGTTTAATAAACCCCCACAGTTTTTAATGACTCATAAAATTCATAAAACATAGTACGCTGTAGTTGTTGGAGCACTTTTAACACGATTACTTCAACAATGCAGAATACCGGCATTATCTGGGGGCACGGCAGTGCCCCCGCCAAGTCGAGCAAAAAGCGCCACGGCCGTACCATCCTTTTCTTGAAGCAATTCAGGCCATTTACGACCCCCTATAACTTCGTTGTGGATAAAACTAGAAACCTGAATTTTTAGTAACCCATCTGGCATTATACAAACATAGTATATTGCAAATTTCATTCAATTTGATCCAGTAGTTTAACCTTTAAGTACCGACGTGTGGTCTGACAGACACTTGAAGCGTTCGGATATGGTGGTTTCATTTGTTAACAGAGACGTAGCCCCCCGCGCTTTTGTGTCCCCTCAGGCAGTCGCACAGTGGTCGGAAAATCGAGCTTCATACTCATAGAAACCGAAAGTAAGAATACTATTGAAAAAAAAATTGGAATAAATCGAATCTGTTTCTCTTAGCTTATCATTAAAATATGATTGGTATACTATGTTTAATGTGCGAGAAAAAAAATATTTTGTATTTTTCTTGTATGGGAACATACACATAAATTAGTTTTTCTCAAAACTGTATGGAACTGTAAAGCTGCTACTGATATGAGGTATTGTGGTATTCATGGCGATCCACGTGAGCCATAAGTCAGATGCCGATAGCTGCCCGTTTGCTAGTAGAAAATAAGTGAAATTTTGATGAATTTTTAAGTCATTTTCACTATATTAAGCAAAATGCAAGGTAATTACGACAATGGAATGGCTGACAGCATAAAGCGATTGCAATGAAGGGATTCGATTGGGCCACTAATAATTCTACCTACTGCTTTTGGCTTTCCGCAGTTGTACCAAATTTGTGGTAAGTTTGAATGAAATCATCAAAACTGTGGTTATAAGATATTTTATTTGACTATTATTATACATAAAAGTCATACCGACCGGTCCGACTTTTTCCAGGTTTTACTATTTTTCTCTTTTATTTTCAGCTAGTTATAAAAATGAATCGGCCGGGTACATCGGGTGTGAAACGTGCAGCCTCAAATGAAACAAAATTACTTAGTGGATAAATGTTAATAATAAAGTTAAGAGTTAATTTTTTCTCCCAAAGAAATTGAGACTTTAAAGTTCGTGTTAATAATAAGTAATAAATATTAAAACTTCTTTATTTCGTTTTATTTATACAATAACTAAATATATTATTAATACATAGACACATTTAAAAAATAATAATATTTTGTAATATGAAAGTTTTCCTTACTGAAGCTATAGTGGTCTAGCAGACCTCACGTCGGTACTTATGTAACTAAAATGGCATGTCGGTACTTAAAGGTTAAGAATTATAACTACTCAAAGTTTCTTAATTTTCTTAATTTTGTCACTCACTGACTAACCGATCAAAACTCTAAGGCAAACTAATTAAACAATCTTATTTAATATAATGTGTATCACTCGTGAGATAAATTGTATTTTCATGCGATGGCCAAGTCATTCTGTGTATTTAAAACACAAAATATTTTTAGTATTGATATGGTCGCTATAAGATTTTGTTAGGTTAGCTAATTACGTAAATAACTGAAGACAGAAGGTCCCTTAAGTAGGGACTGAATAAATTAACCGACTTGGTATTACATGGATCTCATAACTTTTTATGGTAGAAGATCTGAGTAGCGAGACTTGTTTTTTTACAAGTTATGTTTTTGATGGCATCAATATTACGAGTTATATATTTAGATAAATTATACGGATTAATAAACAATCGTGTACGATATTTTTTGCTTTCATTGTTTATTTAATTTAGCGTACAAATATTTTTTCAATCAAGTGCCGTTAGATTTTTAACAAGTGTTAACTCAATAATGTTAGTTATATATACTCGTATAATGACAAGGTTTTCTCTTATTTCTGATCGTGGTTCGCAAGTATGTAATCAAAATAATACAATTATTTATGTAAAACCACTTTAGACTAAGGTCATCAGTTAAATTTACTTTTGACTGATAAAAGGTCAACTGTTTCATCGCTTAACTGATGCACATCGCATGCATTACCAAATTGTTACCATCAAAGTTTGATTCCAAATAGTTGTGTGTTCTGGTATCTTGCATAATCCCTAACCAAGCATAGTTTTACTGGAATGAAAATTATGTGCAGCTTTAGTTTCGAAATTGTTTAACGGCACCCGTTGTTGCTTTGGCAGCATATTGTATCGAAAAATAAAAGTGACAAATTTGTGTGACTGATTTTATTAAGAATCAATTGACGTTTTGATTATAATGTTATTGATATTGATTGATATGTATACTGATTTGTTTATATACATATATGTATTATAAATATATTCAATTGATTCGATACAACAGTGCGGACAAATAGAGAAGCGTGCTAACGGAAAGTTGAAAGGCGATGCAAGGCTTTTGTCTGTTGAAAACTTCGACATCGTCAAGTAGACAAAACAGATCGTTGTGTTTGAAGCGATATTTGGTATTACTTTGATAATTGTTCAGTTTTCTTTAGTCTAAATAATTAATCCCTCGCGTGCCGCGAATTTTAATTCTGTACCAAGAGCTGTACCTTTGCAACCACCCAATGTAATCACCATGGGAGCGCGGCACGCGAAAGGTAAAATGAATATTGTTAAAATAAAGTATGATTTGCTTGCTATTCTAACCGTTGATATTATCAGTATTCGCCTTGCTGGTTAGTATTCATAACCTAGTATTGTTTCGAAGAAACAGGTCATAGCACTGGACTTCTGCTGACATTTAAAATAAAATAGTTTTAATGCATATTTTTAAAAGAAGGTACTCTATTAGACAATAAGCGCCTGAAGGTCTAACAATTTTTTTATACACCGCCACAGGGCCGCAGGGGTTGTAATTTAATATACTCAAATCCGTCTTTTATAACTATATACATTAGTATATAGTTATTATAAATACATAGCTATGTATATAAATACATAGCAGTCACCCAGACCAAGACAGATAGTCGTGTTCATATTTATCTTGTTCAGTGGGATTACTTACCTCTCCGTTGCTAGCTTGCTATTTAGCTCAATTATCTAGATCGTTGGAATAAAACACAGATATAAAACATTGAACCCAATCTTATGCAAATACAATGGAGAACTTGTAAATAGTGCTGAAAAATACATGTAATGTTGAGATTAACCTATCCTCGCGTTCCCCTTGACATTTTGAAAGATTAAAGAGGCGAGACCCAGAGCAACTAATCAAGGAAGTGCATCGTAGAGTTTAAATGGAAACTCAATGCACTTAATGTTTTCTGTAAATTCCCGGGAGATTCTAAGTTACTACATACGTAAAAACAGCTTAGTATACTTAAAATCTAACAGCAACACTATACATTGAATTGGATAAATATTGTATATGAAGATGTATAATGGTTGTATGTAAAGAAAAGTGAAATAATATTTTGACAAAAATCTGTTGTGACGCGAAGAAATAATCAATTTTTGGGGATATTTTTTGTAGTAAATATATATAGACGAAATTCTCAACTTTTCTTTCTAAACAAAAAATAACATAACAATACAGATTTGAGAGACATATTCATATAAATATATAATATACATATTACTTGTACTGTGTGACTTACGAAAGCTAAACTTCAACGAAAACAATGACGTTTTTTGTCTCTTTTAATATACTGTACTATCAGTGTATGTGCTCGAGGATAGCTATTAAACAACAAATTATATTTTCTTGTTTAATAGCTATCCTCGAGCACATACTAATACACTGATAGCACAGTATAAGTAATACAATCAGATATTAATATTTGTGCTAGTATTAGAATTTAACTCATTTAGATTTTTTCTGTACGCGACAATTGTCAATAAACCCCGACACAAGTCATGGCCTTTTGTCAAGTATTTGCGATATTCAACAACTTTGTAATTACGCGTTGACAAATATTATGCATTTAATAATCGACAATTGTCGGAAAATAGTCGACAATTTCTCTAATTTTTATTGTACATGTATTTTTTATAATACGCAAAAAATTCTAATTGTATGGCAATTTCACGAAAATGTAGCAGTTTTTGAGATTACTTTCCATTTACAAGTATTCATAAATTAGGTCAAAAGTTTTATGTAACATTTCATTATCGACTTATCACCGACAAATTGTAAGTTTCATAAAATGTCCTGAATACTATTGTAACGTGCTCCATTTTGTGAATTCTTGAGAGACAATGTCCACAATAGTGTTCATTCGGAAGAAAAGGAATTGCTTAGGATGGTCTGTACTCAGTGGTGGCTTTTATTCCACTCTTTGCTTTGAAGACTCTTTTGCGATGTGCTTGATATCTTGACATCTCCTCTCGCTGGAAGTCAACGCATGTGTGATTATCACAAAATATATTACAAGTGCTTTCGTAAACCAAGTAACAGAAAATGAATCAGATATGAGTGAAGTTCTTCTAAATTATATTAGGAAAATAAAGCTAGGAAAAACAATAAGTCTCAGTACGAAACAGTCCCATTTGGTAACGAAACAAACTGAAAACAAACTAAACGAACTAAATTTGCTTCTCGATGAATCAAACGAATGGGACTCGTAGTAAAACGATCTAACGAATACCGCTTCAAATGGTTTATCAATTCTGTGAATAGTGTACTGCTTTGGATTTGAATAATTTGCGTCGAAACAGAGTCAAGTGGTTTCCTGTTAACGAAACACTAGTAATATTGAATGTTCAATGTAGCTTTTGAATGTATTATGGTATTTACTGGAACTAACGATTTGACAAGCGATCTAACTAACTCTCTCTAAATGGAAATTAAATTCCTGAGTTATATTATTATAATCCAGGAATTTAAGCGAATCCATTTAGAGAGCATTCATCCATATACTTTTATACACGTGCATAGAAGGCGCAAGTGGTTCATCACCATGTTTGAGTTAAAGTTAACCTCACCTGCACGTGGCGCATCCTGATGAGTCACAAACGAGGCCGTATTAAAAAAAGGTAGAGCACAGCATCTTCATAAGCTAGCCGGTCTAGGGAAGTACCTCCCCCTCACAGACACACATGGCGTTGTAGTGTTCTTACAAGAGGTCATCAGGAAGGAAGGAATTGCTGGATTGGCTACGGGGGTGTATATTTCATATTCCATATATGGCTACGGTAATCGCTTTACTTCAGGCGGGTTTTGCTTGTTTGCTACCCGACGTAGTATAAGAAATAAAAAATATATTAGGACCATAATCACCGCATAATGTGCGTTGGCAGAACGATTTCTTTCTGTGACACTCAAGTTAACGAGTGATCTTCCTGCCAAGTTTTCTTCTTCAAGAAAGGCGTGAATAAGCGCTGTGTCACTTACGTTTGACACTTGGTGAGTTTTCACTGAGGCGGAACTGAGCGGAGATGAGCTGTCTTTTCATACATTTCACATCAAATGCAGAGTGCAGCGAGGATGTGTTCCCACTGAGGCGGGGCTGAGCGGATATTTTTATACATTTCGCAACTCGCTGCACTATGCATATGGTGTGAAATGTATGAAAACATAGCACAGCTCATCAAACCCCCCCCCCCCCCCCCCTCCCCACTCCGCCTCAGTCGACTTTTTATTACGATTATTTAGATTTAATCGGAGCAATCGGATAGCTGTAGATCATGTTACCTTCTATATTATTTTGTTATATATCGGTTAACGTTTCACAATACACTCGGTATCTCGATTTTTATTAACAATAATATAAATATGGGAGGGCAGGGCAGCTTGTAACGACACCACAGGTACCGAATCTCCAGAAAGTCGGTCAGGGTCTTCGTCTCCGTTTATCTTTGTCGGTCGGAGTGGAAACCTAAGAGGGACCGCAGGCCTCTCAGCTCAGCCTTGCCTTCATTGGCCGTCCAGAGAGGAGAAGTCAGAGCTATATCCTCCAGAAGTTATAAATATAAATAAATAAATATTGTCAGCAAACACAGCGCCATCAACACTAACAAACTAACACTAAAAAAAGCAAACACTAGCCCCAAAGTAAGCGAAGCTTGTGTTATGGGTACCAGACAACTGATAGACGTGCGTAAATACTTTTTTTTTTGTAAATACATACTTATGATACATAGAAAACACCCAGACCAAGACAAACAGACATGTTCATGCCCACAAATGTTTGTCCTGTGTGGGAATCGAACCCACGAGCGTTGGTGTCGAAGCCGCGTCATTGACCGCTACGCCACCGAGCTCGTCATCGAGCCGAGAAGTTGAAGTGTTAAAGGGCATAACACCGCGAGTAACTTCGGAAAAAGCGCCGCGCACCTCTCGATACCCCAGAGTCACTCACACTGATGTCACCCCTGGCCAATTTCCTATAATTTCAAAGGCCCATCTAATGAGAGGCAAACCACCGCTTGCCGCATGTAACGATTGATAGTGGTAGGCATGGCAGGCGTCCGTCTTTTTTCTGTAATAGTCCACTATTTAGTCCACCCAGATCATCTTCATAGCTGATTAATTTTCTAACATACATTGCATAGTTCCAATTCTTGCCGAGACCCGCTCATTGGTATATCGTTCCATTGATATCCTGAACCGAGTGATGACGGATGTATAAAATTAAATCAAACTTCTTTATTGGATATCTACGTGTTGAATTCATATCGTAAGATATAGCTATCTAAAGACCGGGCTATACCCGTGAAACACATTCTCTATCTCAGGTTTACTAAGCCAACCAGGCGTTTATAAAACGTAGTGTCTATGGTTCATAGTAATACCAGAAATGTGTCAGCTATCTCAAATTTAACAATAGTACTAGCAAACAACGTAGCTGTTGGAGAAATGTCAAAACGTCACCTAAAATCCAAACCCATTGTTTGAATGCAAGGCGGTGAATAACAGCGTATCTTCATCGGAAAATATGTTTTCTGTTATCTCTTTTAGTATGCCAGGAGCACTTAGCATATTGTTTCTATCCACTAGAAACCTTATTCATGTCGAAAAAGTTAGAAATCAAATAATACATAATAGTTTATGAGATATTTCGCGCGATATATGCCTAAAAAATTAAACGAAAGTATAAACAAGTATTTTTTACTATATTTTTACTATATATATACTTTTTAATATACCAATTCCCGTAATTAATTTACATCACAGGAATGAAAGTTGACCGAATCGAGATTGAATTATGAATTGACTGAAAATTTTATAGTTGATTTCTTTTACGAATTTATATAAATTCTTATAGCGATCGGCATAATAATCTTAGTTTGTTTAATTTTTAATCATATTCCTATGTAATCACACTTTAATAACATTTTGTTTCATATTGCGATACGAGAATACCAAAAGTGACGTTTCTGAGATCGAGACTGAATCGAAACTGAATTTTAATGCAGTTTTAATTACGAGAATAAAATTGCCCATCTGATTTCTAACTCCCTCGACTCCCTCTCCTCCGAAACCGAATATAAATAATGAAGTTAAATTTATGAATGCTCACAAGTTTTGATTGAACTCGGAAGTCAAGCAATATCAATTGCAGTCTTCGTTGGATGAGATTAATTATTTCTTTTGTGCTTCCCTAAGGGCATGTCCAGATAATCCCTCAACGATTCTGCTTGATTTCCACCGGTAATCGGCAATTTAATATTTGTATTGTTCGGGGAGATAAGTCGATGGATTACATTCTTTAGATAAATCCGCTATTTAGCACTTCTAAAATGGGTTTGCCTATATAGATGCCATGGAGAAGAAAGTAAGGTCTGGTCATTCACTCTACTGTGCGTATATATGCGACCATTTACCATTGCAGCAAGACGTTAGCAATAATCAAAACAAATGAACAAAAGTTATTGAATAATTTTAACAAAGAAAACCGACTTCAAACATTACTCTACATTTATGTATGTAGATACAGGCTGATGATGATGATGATGATGATGAAAAAAATATGGGACCAGTCTGGTAGTAAGTATAGTCTTTCAAATAAAAAAAGATTTGTTAAAATCGGTTTATAAATCACGGAGTAATTAAGTAACAAACATAAAAAAAAAATACAGCCGAATTGAGAATCTTCTCCTTTTTTTGGAATCGGTTAAAAATTATAGATAAAATGCTTTCCTATGTTTTCTCGTTATTTTCCTTCCTTTCCGTGCTGCATGTAGACATTGAATAAGCGCTTTGTAGCCACATTTTATTGCCGTGATGTTCGCCTATGACCATTCTAGAGTACGTGTTAATCACTAGTATATAAAAGGTCATATGATCATTTAATCATTGATTTCATATTGGCCATAGCATTCGTTTATGTCGTTTCGCTAATAGGACTGCCTGACATGAATGACTTCGTGGAAACCAATCCAAAGTTTAATCATTTACATTTTGTTTTTCATTATCGTTTCGTATTGTATACGTGACTTATTCATGACCCTCCAGCTCTACGTATAATTCAATAAGTTTATCGTGTCGGTAGAATGAATAGTAAACACACAGAATTGTAAAGCATTGTTGTTGGTTCTCCTTTGCTTAGGAATTGATTTTGGTAAACAATCGGCCGTAGCAGAGTAGGGCTTGTAACTCTCAGTATGTAGTGAGCACGACCAATCTATTTGTTAGTATAACCTGAGCATACCTCATTTTATTCTGTGTTAGTCAACCTCAGTCGCCTCTATCTTCAAATCTAAAAATATTTTCTTTTAATGTTTCATCCAAGCTTAGCATTTGTTTTTCGTACCATTTGATTTGCACTGGTAGACTAGGTTATATTTTTATTCGAAGCAAATGTATATATTGAAATATATTTGTCATAGGGATGCAACTACAGAAATCTAAATAAAAACGCATTGCTATTTAGATATCTGTGGATACAACGAATATGAACTCTATTAGTAGTCGCCGAATATCATTATAACTATTCGTATTGGCTATCCAACTTGTCTCCATGTTCTAGCATATCGACGAGAATATCAACACTTCCCTAATCTCAAACGTATATCTAAAAAAAGTATGTGTTAATTACACATACTTTTTTGCCCTATAGAAGCATTCACCGTTAACTGTAAACTCAAACATCTATTTTCAACGGCTAGACAGAAATAAACTAATACTTGCTACTGTTATTAATGGAAATATCAAAATATCTCTCCAAATTAATTACCTCTTAAATAGATAATTAATTTGAGGAGTTCGATGGCGTCATTACGCGTATCAGGCTAATCAAACACGCAAGTTAAGCAATGTTCACACGGTCAACATTGCTTAACTTAACAGCCTGTTCATGGATAGGTTTATTTTGCTCGAGCTCCCGGAGAGTACGTTAAGCCACCGGACCCGGCTGTTATCATTAGATGACAGTCGTGAAGCCAAGTCGGTGGCTTTTAGGCGGGTTGAAAACACTGGCCTCCGCCAAACCAGAGTTGAGCAGCTATTAGCTATAGCAGTTACTCTAAACCCCTTCAATTGAGGAAAGGTCGGTGTACCAGCAGTGGGATTAATAAGGGTAGACTACGATAGAATTAATTTAAGTAGTAAGTAGTCTAGCCTCTCAAAAAATACTACTCGTATTCGTGTTCCATCGCAGAAAGCATTGTGTCAAATTGGGGTAAGAAATTCTATGTCTATTATAAACTGGAATGACGTGTCTTTTACATGACGAAAAAGTAGCTAGGAGGATTTTAACTTTTAAACTTCTGATAAAGTATACATTTTATTGCTTTTTCAAGTGATAGTTTAACAAGTTAAATAATATTTAATGTTTGTATACTGAATAAAACTAACTACCCTTGGTCATTGAATCCATCACTAACTAATTTTATGCATTTAATCCAACTATCTTTTAAACTTACCCTTACAGCAGATGTTTTGAGTTATTTAGGACGAGCCCCGTGGTCGAATGGCAAGCAATGGCTACTTTGACTCATGTATTGTGTGCATTGTGTCTTGGTCTGGGTGTTTCCTATGTATTATAAGTATGTATTTACAAAAAAAAAGTATTTAAGTACATTTATTAATTGTCTAGTACCCATAGTACAAGCTTTGAGACTAGATGGCGCTGTGTAAATTGTCCAGAAATATTTATTTACTTATTATTTAAAACAATACCTGTTATTATAATAAGTAAGCAACTAATGTTCTATTTACCCTTATTAACAATTCTCAGAATTGTTAAAAATGGTTTTATTAAGCTAGCTTGTTCTAGACGACATACTGTGCGCTGGTGACCTCACTCTCACACTCACTTGCAGGAACACTACAATCTTCAAGGATACTATCATTTGGTTACAATCTTCATTGAGGTGAAGGTACAGTCATTTTCAAAAGTCCTTATATAGATTTCGGCTAAATTCGCGTGTTCACAATTGTAAGTTATCAATAGTAATAAAACCTTAACGCAACATCGTAAGGTTTAACCCCTCGCGTGCCGCGCCCTGTCAATTCTGTACCATGCGCTGCTGTACCAACGCTGTACCCACCAAAGGACCGTGGCACGCGAAAGGTTAAAGCAATTTTCATGAATACTTGACAGGTACAAGCCATTGCCTTCACAAAATGCACTTTTACAATGACTGTACTTTTCCAATCGCGCGCGACATGTCCTACCTACCAATTATATTTCAATTTATAATTGCTAGGTAGTTGTATTAGCTGCCAGCCCCGGCGTCGCACGGGTAGAAAGTGGTGTTTTATTTTCCTCGCAAATTTTACGTCTTTTCTCTCCATAAGAACATTCCTTAAACCTTACCGAAAATATTAAAACAAAATTTAGCAGAATTGGTCGAGCTGTCCTCGAATATTGGGCTTAGCAACATTCATTTTTATTTATAAAGAAGACTCGTAGGCCTCAACTCGGCACAACAGCAAATAGTACTATAGGGCTTCGCCAGGACTCCCCATAGGATTCCAACTCGATCAACGAGTGGTTGTGACTACATCACCGGGCGAGTGACTCCAACATAGTATTCTCATTATCAGAGGCGCCACTGTAGTAATGGACAGCGCCATCTCTTGGTGGCTCTTCGTGTCTCGCTTTTCTTTGTTAAAATACTATTCGTTCCATCCCTAATTTGACATGTAAATAAGAAATTTCGTAAATTGTAGGTTCACATTCACGTCACGTTATATTTTATGCCTCACGACTCCACTCGCGTGCATGTCGAGTTTACAATCGCAGAACTATGTTAAAAGTATTAAACTACCGAACAAAAAATATCTTACGTTTGCATATCAACACATGACGACTTTTGTTTAGAGACATTTTTGTATATGAATGTTGTTTAAAATTAAACTTCATTTTAATTTTAAATGTTTCTCCTTAGATATCTTCTGTACTTTAATAATACATGTTCTCTACTTCTCTCAAACGACTTTTTTAACAGATATAGGTATATATATTTTTTTTTAATACTCTTGATTCCACTCCTTCGCGTGCATTAAAAGCTCTAAACGCTACGCTACGATTTTTTGTCCTTGATATATTCTCTATTATCAGTTACCAAAACAATAAAATATCTCAAAATGCTAATGACGACCGTTTTATCATCCCTTTATTATTTTATGAGGATCACAATTAGTATAAAAATAATAAGTGAAATAATTTAACTTTATCAACACGATTAGCTATTTACCTTATTATTATATTTTGTATGATTAGTTAAAGGAATTATTATTCAGCAGTGGTTGTACTTATAATATGATCCAATTATAACCAAATACGATAGTTTAATCTTTTATCCCATACCAGAGAATACAACTTTTCTATAATAAATTCGGAGTTAATGTAACGTGTTATTGAAGTAGTAATTATACTTGTACAATGCCTAAAACATGTATGTCTTTCTATTTGATGCACAATCAAAATTGTTGATGTACGTCAAATTTTTTCTCGATCACTATTTTTGCCATTTTAGTTAGTAGAATAGTTGATTTTGGACTTTACAAGCATATAGTTTGTATATTATTATAACGTTCGTAGTTACAAATAAGAAAATTAAACACACATAATAATAGCTAAATTAATAATACCTAAATAATAATTTCTACTGCAGACATTGTATACATACATATTTCTTTCAGCTCTAGACTGTTTCTAGAGAAAAAGCATTTACATACTAATTAAAATTCAGCTTGTACAAATAATATTTTATTACGTAAAGTTTTTCATTTGTTAAGCACAGACCATTTCAGTTCTCCTTCACTCGCTCATAATATCTAGCGTAGAAAATTACCTGACCTTATAACGAATCGTTGGCGGCCGGCAGCATTTTCCGCCGGTCGACCGCACGGACACGCAAGCGCGCCGCGATCGCAAATCTGAGAAACGAACGATACGCTCCCGCTGCAAAGTTTGGCAAAATCCCAATAATTTTGTCTTCCATCTCTTGCTCTGCTACGGACAGGCTAAGAGAAAACGTTAACAATCATTTTCGTAGCATCATGTAAGCTACGAGCACTTCGAAGAAAATAAGACCCGATGTGATTGGAGTCAGTTTTTGCAAATGTCAAAGTTGGCTGTAGAAAAATTTGCTAACTTTTTTAATGGTTACATTCTATTATCAGGTAGCCAACACACATATTTACCCTCTTACTGAGAGGGCTCTTGTTACGGAACTAGCGCCATTCGAGTAAAATATTATTCACTAACTATGGTAGACGTTCGTTTATTGAGTACTCGGTAGACTCCATAGATTTATTTTAAAATAGCTGCCCGCCCCGGCTTCGCACGGGTAAAAAGTGATATTTTATTTTCCTCGCATTTTCTTTCATATTTTATCTACGTAATAACCATCCTCGTACTTCAAGGAATATTCTAAAAAAGCATTAGTGAAATCGGTTCAGCT
Organism: Hypsopygia costalis; assembly: GCA_937001555.2. Taxonomy (NCBI): domain Eukaryota; kingdom Metazoa; phylum Arthropoda; class Insecta; order Lepidoptera; family Pyralidae; genus Hypsopygia; species Hypsopygia costalis. The sequence goes on from OW443326.2 coordinate 21,651,680, forward strand.
GTTCTCGAGATTTGAGCTTAGCAATACATTCAGCGATTCATTTTTATATTATAGATTAAAAAATCGATAAAATATTGAACTTTATAGTTTATATATTGAAATTACAAAAAAGGTACTTTTCAAGAAATGGGTATAAGGTTTTTTAATAGATTCAGTAACATGATGCCTATGTACGTAGATACGTTCATAGGGTGATTCGATGATTGCTTGCTATCAGGCGGGCATTACAATTGTTTGTAGTGACATAAAAAGTTTTTGCCACAATTCTATTTTCGGTCTATGGCGAATAATAAAAAATCATGTCACATAGTTTTTTATTTCGTTGTTTAATTATTTTTTACATGAGTGGTATCTCTTTTACATAAAATCCCTAATACCTAAAATCTGAAATAATATTAAGTAACTCGTAAATCATAATTTGATTTCCTTTATTAATATTTGACTAGCCCATTGTTCGAAAAGCTTGTCTCCGAGACCGCGGGTTCGATCCTCGTGCAATACAGATGTTGTTGTTGGGTGTTTTCTATGTAGTATATTATGTATGTATTTACAATAAAAAAGTATGTATTTAATGACATTTATCAGTTATGTAGTACCCATAGCCTTGCTTAGTTTTGGACTAAATGACGATATGTAATTTGTCCAGGAATATGTAATTTTATTTATTTATATTTAAATAATTATATTGATTTTATTTTATTTTCAGGAGAACGCTAGCCCACAAAGGCGCTGGTGTTTGTCAAGCAGTAAAGAAGATTGGTGGAGAATGCAGCTGCTAAGTGTGCAGCCATGCATTATAAACGGATCAAACCAGGGACTTCGTGTCGTCGGACGATCTAAGCCAAACGTAAATATACGAGTACAATCTTTTTGACTTCTTTAAAACTATGAAAATTACTTTCTTGAGTATATAAAATATCTAGAAACTAGCAAACAAAAGCATAAACCATAGATTAGCAAATGTAAGCATTTGTCTGTACAGTAGTTCTATGCCACATTTTTTATAACGTTCGTTAGGCTCTCGTGACAATGTACGATTACCTAAATGCCGCTGTGATTTATCCTATATTATGACGCCGCCACAAAATGGCAATTTATAATTTCCACTTTAACCCCTATTACTCGTGTAGTGTTGTTAGTTTGGGATATAAGTAGTTCATCAACATCTTTGAACCAAAGCCAACCTCACCTGCACGTAGTGCACCACCTGCACGTAGTGCACCCGACTGATTGACAAATGAGGCTCTGGCGAAAAGAGAAGTCTATCGCTCTTGCCCTAGCATAACGTACCGACTTAAGCTACCCGACTGGGGAAGTACCTCCACCTCACATAATACTTCAGCCAAATAACAATTCCCTCGAGGGTTATTGTATTCCTGCGAGTGAGTGAGGTTACCAGAAAGAAAGAAAGAAAGGATAGCGTTTATGCAGGCAACGGAACGGCGATCCCTTGGTGTTGCTGAACTCTATGAGCGGTGGTGATTGCTTTTTATCTGGTGACCCACGTTCGTTTACCCCCCTCTCTTATAAAAAAATCATATGCAATGGCTTGGTGAGCGAAACACATATCTAATAATATAGTATAATAATGTAGTGTCAACGGGCCCTTAGTAAGTGTAGTCTGCCACAGTCCTATCTCTTGAACCGTATTAGCTACACACTTTAAATATTACCGATTATGTATGTATATCTAGGAACTATAACAATAAACGCTAGAAATAAATGAAGTTAAAAATCAAAGAGGATCGTCATACAAGGAATATATTTTTGTACAGAGAACATTGGACGGAGGTACGTAACCCTTCATGTACGAGTCTGACTCGCACTTGACCATTTTTATTAACAACTATTAAAAACAAGTTTTAAAAAAACATCTTCCTAATTATTCATTATTGTTTCAACTTTATTCCTAGCTCCTCCAACTATCGGAGAGCAATGTAGTCTGTACATTGCTCGCTAAATTTTAGTTCTCCCAGTGCCGGTATTTCGATATGTTGGTCGATATATGGTTCCGTGTAGTATTCATTCCCACTCAACGCTCACTTAGTTTGAGGTTTGTTATTTGATTGTGGTTTTCCGTCATCGTGCCCTACCTCCATTTTATCAAACAATTATTCGACAATTGTTAGAGTGCAATAGCGTCAGCTACTCTTCACTTCAATTCTTTTATAGAGATTCAACTTTTATAGAGTGAAAATTGTTTTTGTATGAAATAGCACGTGAGCGATATATGAGGTATCATTTATATGTCTTCACATTAGGACAAACGACCTACCTAATGTGAAGACATAAAGCTTGTCTGCCACCACACGTACTATAAAAAAAAAACTTTTCGTTGGTAGTCGAAATGGACGTCAAACTAGGGGTATTTTGTAGTAATAGATCGCTTCAGTAACTATAACTCGACATAAAAAAGTGATAATACGCAGAGTGAGGTCGCTTGTCGAATATCTGTGACAATTCTATAAATATGTCGAATCGTCACGAAAATTTAGTCAATATGTCGAGTTGTTCAGGGTAAATTGTCTGCTGTCGCATCATCACAAGCCTGTGTCTACCCACTGCTGGATATAAGCCTTCCCCAATGCTTTCCACCAAATACGGTCCTCCACGGATCCAAGTCATCGGACCATCTAGAAGGAAGACGTCCAACTCTTCGTCGTCCTACGCGCGGCCTCCACTCTAATACCTTCTCTCCCATCTGCCATTATTTACTCGGCAGATGTCCTATTGCAACTTCAGTTTGCAATTTCATCGTTCCGGATTTGAGTCCTGAAAGAAACCACGAGCATAACCCACTCCATCGCTGGCTGCGCGACCTTTAGCCTTTTGTCACTCCTGTCAATAAAGATATTTAAAAGAACAGAAATATGTAGAATTGCCGTGATAAGTCGACATATTTGTGAGTTCTATATCATGAATATGTTCAATGTGTTCGATATTGTGTCCTTCAAAAGGAATGTAAAGAAGCACCTAGGCCGTCATAGTAGTCACAACGAGATGACATAATGTGATTTCGTGATGCATGTGATTTCGCCGCTTTACTGGACTCCAGTGTCTTACGGTCCATCAAGTTGCCATTGGTTGTCACATGCTGCATTGTAATTAAAAAAAAAATACCTTAACCCATAATCATATAACTGTTGGGATACGTCGTCCTCGTATTCAACCCTTATTCATCATGAAGGGGTTTAGAGCATACTCTACCACGCTGCTCAACTGCGGGTTGGCAGAGGTCAGTGTTTTTGAGCCTAAAGGCCGTTGACTTTAGGCTCAAAAACACTGACCTTGACTTAACGACAACAGCCGGGACCGACGTCTTAACGTACCCTCCGAAGCACGGAGGTGCTCGAGTTAAATAAACCCATCCATGGACAGGCTACGGCCGCTGTTGCTTGACTGGCATGATTGATTGGACTGACACGCGCAACGACGCATTCGAACTCCACGTCCAATTGGGATACGTGTCTTCTCTGAATCGAATGAGTTTAGAGCAAACTTCACCACGCTGCTTAACTGCGGGTTGGCGGAGCGACATGTAGAGTGGTAATTTTTTTAAATAATAAGTTGACACATTATCAACTATTGTTTTCACATTTATTTGGTAAAACTGTATGTCAATCATCTACAGATTTGTTCTCTTGTCACAATTTTGTGTTCAATAAATTAAATAAACTTTTTTTTTTATTGTAAACTATGACAAATTTTACAGTGATCATATTTATTTAAATATGAAAAATATCAAAATTGCCAGTCATAAACTAACAATTTGTCAGAAAGTGACAAATATATCATAATTCTTTTTTATTAAGTGGTTTTTATTTTTATTAAAAATAACACGCATGTCGAAATCGAACAAATAAATATTCGACAAAATCACGATTGGTTACAATTTTATTGTTCATCATTAACAAAATTGACATGGTTTTGTCACACCAGTAACCTAGATAGTGGTATATTGACAGTATACTGACTGTTTCGGTCCCACGATTCGGATACGTTACATGAACATAATTATGTACGGATTGTAAGGCTTCTAAAATTCTTCAGGTTTATAGTGCACTTTTAGAATTTCAGATATTGTCCAATCATTACTCGGGGCCTCGTTGTGATCAGGCTGCTTAAGAATTATTCTATATGCGTATATACCAACATCCATTTTCAGCGAAATTCATTGAGCTTATGAAATCGTCCGGTCGTTCTGTCAGTCCGTTGCCATGAAACTCAAAATTTATAAATTCTTACTTCGGATTCGTGTAGAGCATCAAAAAGTAGTACTGTAAAGTGACCTTGGTTTTCGGATATCAATTCGGGATTTCGTAAAAAAAAAAAAAAAAAATCGCTATGGTGGTGCATGCTGCGCGTCCGATGTTTTTACATACTTTCACGATTAACGTGTTGCTTAAAGTGTAATTAATGCTAATGTCAAGTAAATGTACAAGTTACAATTTTATATATCATCATTTACAAAATTGTCGTGGATTTTTTTGCCATGGCATACAGATATAAAAATTTGTAGCGTTTGTCACACCAGTAACCTAGATGGTGGTATATTGACAGTATACTGACTGCTTCTGTCGTGTTACTTAAAGTGTAATGGTAATTTCAAATAAATTTACAAGTATTGAAAATATTTTAAACAACAGTTTTTAGAGACAGATCACTATATACCTGTTACTGTTGTTCAAAATGTTAACATCTCAGTTTATTCAAAGAGTGTTTGTAAAAAAACAACTCACAAGACCGACTATCAACAGGCGTTATGAAAACAATAGAATGTGTTGAACAACTTTTCAAAAGTTAAGGGCGCACCGCAAACAAACTACGAGCCATATCTGAATAGTTTATTTTCATTTTTGTACATGCAGTTACAATGGTTTCAAAGTTCACTATCATATCTATGTTATAAACTCTAGATAAACAAAAAAGACAGCGTGTTTTGTCTCGTACCTCCTACGATCTCCTGACGTATACAATTTTTTTTTTTATACTACGTCGGGTGGCAGACAAGCATACGGCCCGCCTGATGTGAAACGGTTACCGTAACCGTATTAACGCTCGCAACATAATATATCACTTGCGCGCCGCCACCCCCGCTGCCATCCCAGCATCTCCTTTTCTGGTGACCTCACTCACTCGCAGGAACACAACAACCCTCTAGGGAATTGTTATTTGGCTGCGGTATTCTGTGAGGTGGAGGCACATTCCCCAGTCGGGTAGCTTACAATTACGCTCCCTACCTCTCTTTTCGCCAGAGCTTCGTTTGTCAGTCAGCAGGGTGCACCACGAGCAAGTGAAGTTGGCTCTGGTTCAAAGATGTTGATAAACCACTTACACCCCAAAATAATATCGCAAACAACTGGTTAAAATAGGTATTCAATTGAACGGCTAGATATTTCATTGAAGAACTCCATTCAATCGCATACCTAGTTTATAGTTGAAACTGATATGAATAAGATTAAATGCCATAGCATTTAAAACATTAAATGTCACAGCTGATTGAAACTTACGTCGACATATTTGTGAATTCTCAATCATGAAAATGTTTGATATTGAGTCCTTCAAAACAAACATGAATGTAATATTTAATTTGTATATTTCTCGGTCAACGCCGTACTAACTTCGATTTGTTTACAGTATGGCGTCAATAACAAGTGTTTTTGAATTGAATTGTAATAAGTTGTTTTATTGTCAAAAAAAAAATCTAATTAAATTCCCAGCATAATGCTGGCCTAATATCCACAAATAACGGAGTTACGGTAAAAATATAAAACAACATAAAATGAAAAAGAGTCTAGGTAGTGGTCTTACAAGGGCCCAATAATAAAATAAATAATTTCATTTCATTTCAATGGTTAAAGTATTATATAATAAATATCAACTTTACTTGACACTAAATTATTGATGATGTAGGCCAACAGAGCTCCGCGGCTATTTCCTCTGACAGAACACAAGAAAATTCTAACCTAACCGAAAATCAACTCAAGTACACAATGGTTAATTTAGCAAAATTATTAATCAGTTAGCTAAGCGTCGTCCAATTGTAATGTTGAATAATGTGTTTAGCCACTCGTCTAAACAAAACTTAGACGTGGTGTTAGTTCAATGAAACAGCTAGGCATTCAATTGACTAAATATTCTAATCAGTTGACTGCCACATACATTTTAGTTTTCTACGTAAAATATATTCTTTAAAAGATTGAACAAACAAGCACAGCTCCTCACGATCACGATGTTGTAATAACTTTTTAATGCCTCTATTGCTTTCTCGATACTGCAAACTGCATCAATATTTTATGCATGCAAACTTTACTCAGGGTTTCACTTTGTTTCCTTGTAGACTAAACATTTTAAATGAACGTCATAATAGTAAATTTAATTTACAAACGGATTTTTGATACGTTACACAAGACAAGAGGATTTCACATAAAACTTAAAAGATATGTATCAGAGATGGCAAAATTCCGTTTACGATAAAAACCCAAAAAGTACATGTAAATTCTCTATTTATGCCCAAAAACTGGGCATTTATTGAGCTTTTATATTTTTAATGTTGAATTTAAAATGCCGCATCTGGCAACTTATTATTTTTATCAATGTATGTTTGTGTGGGTATATCGCGGAAGTTCGACGTGTTGGCCGTCGCGTCGGGTGACACGGAGCCACTAACAGGCTATCGCCGGACCGATACGATTACGTTCTGGATACGTTTAGTGATTCTTTGAATCTAGTTAGATATGTATACTTGGATAAATTGATGGATGTCACGTTTGTAATTGGCCCATATCTGTATGTGCGGTCGCGATCGGACAGCGCGTTTAGCCATATCACAGTATAAGTAATAGTACTAACGTACAGTATGGACACTCTCTGCCGCTCTCACTAGTCGACCTCACCTCCCCTCTGCGGCCGATATGGAACCGTTCGCAATGGATGCAACGTCCTACAAATTGACGTCGCTTGTATTTTATTCTCCATTCAGTTTAAAAGATGGGAGTTACTTGTACAGTGGATGGATGTCTCAACACATGGAAAGTCAAAAATGAAAATTTATTCGATCCCTTTGGATGAAATAAAGTACTGATTTTTTTATAAATTACCTTAAAAGCATGCGGCAGCCATAGTTTCATCATAACTAATTCATGTCTGTCAAAGTAGGATACAGGATATAATTAATACGAGATGAGAAAAGGACAGCATTATAGCAGATTTATATGTCTCAAAGAGCAAGTGAGACGCGGAAGTGACATTGCTGTCACTTGAGTTATGGTGGTTTATTGTTAATGTTTACAATTTTCTTATTTACATTTCAATGTTTATTGTGCGTGATATCATGTGTGGTATTAGTTTTAAATTACGTTTGTTCCATGTGAATATGAAAATGAATCAAATCATTACGCATGCATTTATATGAATAGTAAAAAGCTACAATTAGTGAGAATGAAATGGTTTGACCATTACAATGAACCGGTGTTCGAAAGGCGAACATTCGATTTAGTGGTTATTAGAAAATATAAAATTTTGGGTAAGTTAGCAATGGCAATTATACAAGGCGTTTTGTAAATATTGGCTGAAGTCAGTGTAGTGTATTTACTATGTTTTTTGCGGTTACCGTAACCATATTGACGCTCGCAATATTAAATATCGCTCGCACGCTGCCATCCCCGCTGCCAACGCAACAACTCCATCCTCTCTGGTGACCTCACTCACTCGCAGGAACACAACAACCCTCAAGATTGTTATTTGACTACCGTATTCTGTGAGGAGATGGCACTTCGTCAGGCGGGCTGCTTAAAAATTACGCTATGTCCTACCTCTCTTTTCGTCAGAGCCTCGTCTGTCAGTCAGCAGGGTGTACCTCGTGCAGGTGAGATTGACTTTTGTTCAAAGATGTTGAAGAACCACTTACACCCCCTTACATGTCCGACTAATAATTGAATAATGTCAGCCCTAGAGAACGTCACTCAAACATAGGCACGTGTACAGTCGTCATCTGGTTACTACATGTAAAAGCGCCATTTTTGTATGGAGTGGCCGGGGGTTGGCCATATTGTTGCGAAGTACATATTACCTGGACAGTGAAACTGGGTCATCCTTATAAACAATTGGAGTCTAATAGAACTTATTAAGGGTGCGGTGATAGTTTGTGAAGAGAGCACGGTCAGGTCTACAGCATTTCCCATCCAATCCTACCCTTAAAATTCCACTTTTGAAGATAAACTATTTGTATTTGTAAAAAAAAAATACTATTCATGGTCCCATGCTGGGCACATGAATTTCACCCTGACACTAAAGACCTCGCAGCCAGCATGTCCTTTACATACTGAGGGTATAAATAAACACAACAGGGAATTTATCGCACATGCCAGCTGATTTGCCCTTTTCAAGCCATATCAGTATATCCATACAAATTATACTAATATTATAAATGCGAAAATTCATCTGTCTGTTTATTTCCTTTTAACTACTAAACGGCTGAACCAAATCCCCCCGGAACCATCGGCCTATATTACCTATCGGTCCACGATTTGTCTAATTTACCAAACCGTACACTTATTTTTCCTAACCCGTCTTAATGGAATAATAAATTAATTCGAGTTGTACGATAGTGGAACTCAGCAGTAGGTATCAAATCAAGTAGCTCATTTGAGCACTCCCCGTGTATAATTTATATAGAAAGCTAAGAAATTTACTGTATAGGAAAAAATATTAGGTATATATGAAAAAATAGTATATAGCTATTATCTGTATCATAAACGTATGGAACGCTCAATTCATTATACGACAAAAGAACAGCCAAGTCCTCGTAATACTTATAGGAATAGCATATCAAAAGAAAAGAACTCTATCAATGAAATTTCCGTTTTCAATGGAGCCGAAAAAATTGGCAGTCGACAAAACGACCATTACTATGCAGATGTGAATATAAACGTGGCATATGATAAAGCGAATTCACTTCTATGCTACGGCGAAATGTCTATAGGGAGTTCGAATACTCAATTTATTTTCTACAATGGATTTCGATTAAGTGTAAGGACTCAATGACGTCCTATTACGAATTCACGACAACATTTTATATAATAATTTATTTATTTCCAAGCTGGTCTACATGGACCCTCAAGGGTGGAAATTTTATAGGTCTAGTAATTTTTCCATTGTAGACCTTATTTGACGAAAGGGTTGCAATATGCTGTCCTATTATAATATACTAACAGGGCATATTCTCTGGAAAACAGAAAATATTATTAATTACACAGAGTGAAATATGTTGCTGAAAAAATACTCTACACAATTAAGGCAGCAAATTTATTAAAAGAACACATTCCTTTATTTTTGAAAAGTAACAAAACTGCATTTAAAGATTTAAAAAAATACGCTTACAAACCGGCTAAAATTCGAAAACCTATCATATCGTTTTAAGCCGCATTTTCACTAGGCGACATGTCGCAGATACTTATCGCTCAACATTCACGTAGTTGTCTCTGCAAAAGTTCTGGGACAATGTCCCGCGACATATGACTCGTTTACATTGGCTAGTCGTGATCAGTATGTCGCCCGAGGAAGTAGTGTTCAAAACACAAAGCGACACACGTTTTCACCACTCAAAACCTGTCCGGCGACTGTCGAGGGACACGAAAGTCGCGCGAGTTGACGCTCGCAGAGCATCGACTAGCGACAAGTTGCGTGACCCGTAAATGTCCCAAGCGATGTCGGGCCACGTCGGGCGACATCGCGCGGGACACGTAAATTTCGTGTCGAGCGACAGAGTCACACGACAAATGTCCCGTAATGAAAATGCGGCTTTATAGCATCAATCGATAGTGTCAACCATGAGATTTATAGGGATCAAATTTCTCTAACAAACATGGTAAATTAAATGCATTTGCTAGGTATCTCTTTTCCTCACTGAGCTCGTAATAGTGTGTATTTTTTTTAAGAAAATATTTTTTTTCCTTATATATGTCAAATTCATATGTTCGTGTGCTATATGATCTTTTGGAGTTTAACATATTGTCCAAATGGCAACTGAAATAAAAAACCTTATTCTGGCAACGAAACATATTCATTTATTCAAAAATTACCCTAAAAATGCTAACACTAAGAAAATTAAAGTTTAAAATTAAATAAATAAGTATTGTACCTGATAAACAATTAAAAACTTTAATAATCTATTATAAGTAGCTACAGGTATAACTAAGCATGTTTCTAAAAATATTGTCAACATTTAGGATCGTCATTTATTATTTCGTCAAATGCAAACTAAACATGAATGTTAATTGACTTTATACTTTATACCTAAGCGAATGTTTGGCACGTGAACAAAGAACCCTTTCCTTTGTTTTGAACCCCAGTTTACCAATTATTGTTGTTGATTCAACCTCCGCTGCCGTAGACGAATAAATTACATACATATCTCTAAAAGAGGGTCTGCATGAAATACAAGGGTATTGTATTGAAATATAATACGACACGTAATGTTATGAAGGAACTAACTTCTGCTTACTACTTTGTTCACGAGTATTGTGTAGTCTTTTGTGTTTCAACTTTATTCATTATACAGCTTCTCCCGTGTGTCTTCTGACCCAGTGAGTTTACTTAAAATTGGACCATGTAGCTGAAAGTAAACTTTACATGGTTCTGATTTAAATCTTTCGTAATTATCATTATATGCTCAGTACACTGTTAAGTACTACATCCGGTCTTCCTCAAGATTGGCATCAACCCATAATCATCCCACTGTTGGGATACGGGTCGCTTTTCAATGGAAGGGGTTTAGAGCGTACTCCAACAAACTGCTAAACTGCGGGTTGGCAGAGGCCAGTGTTTTCAAGCCGCCCAAAGGCCACTGACTTGGCTTAACGACTGTCGTCTAAAGACAACAATCGGAACCAACGGCTTAACGTGCCCTCCGAAGCACGGAGGAGCTTGATATAAATAAACGCATCCATAGACAGGCTACGGTCGACATTGCTTAACTTGCGTCGTGATCGATTAGGCTGACACGCGCCACGTCGCCATCAAGCCCATCAACACATCTACGTAATTATAAATAAATACATAAATAATATTTTTGGTCAAATGATATAACTCCAGATAATCCCAAACTGAGCAATGCTTATAATTTATGCGTATTAGATAACCGACAAATCTGTACAAATACTCGTTCTTTTGTAAATACATAGATGAAATACAAAAAAAATCATATGGGATCCTCCGCTATTCACATCGGGAGCTTGCAGCTGCTTGTTAGGAGGTTATCGGTCCACTTAGAAGGAAGAGTAGAGGCCGCTTGTGCGGCGACAAAGCGTTGGGCTACCAGCGCTTTGTCGCCGCACAAGCGGCCTCAGCTCTAAGGCTTTCTTGATCCATCTCTGTCACCATCCCACCTTCCCCCATCTGCTTTTGCTGACTCTGCGGATGTGGCCGGCTCGCTTTGGTTTTTTGTTTGGACGACAAATTTGGTGCTCCGTCGAATATCCTTCTTCTTGGATAGGAGAAGGATATTCGACGGAGAACGACGAGTTACGAGTGTAGAAATGAGCGGCTTGAAATCTATAAAAACACAAATTTTCAAAGCTCATGGAAAATTTTACACATAAAAGTACCAAATGACTCAACTATTATATTACAAGCAGCTATAGATTTTGGTAGGCGGACTATAGTCATATAGTGCACTCTGAACGTGAAAGAAAAAAGAACCTTATTATTTTTCTTATCGATATAAATTACTGTTTCATTCATTTTTGTATGTGCACTTTATGAATATTTACATTATAAAAGCGAGCGCTATGTTAATATTCACCCTAGTTATGTAAAAAAGTCGATTATGAAACCATGCCAATCTGATGGGGAAGGCCTTGTAAGGACAATAAGGACGTAAAAAAGACAGATTACTCTAGCCTACTGGCTATATACTACCTTCATTAAATACTAGCTGACCAAACAGAGATTGTCCTGTCTTCTTAAAAATAAATAGTGAATTCGAATTGGTTTCGCGCAAACTGTCAAAAGACTGACAGTTCTGTCAAACGACATAAAGTTACATTAGAAAACAATAACAAATACAACACAAAAAGAAATAGCGAATTCGGTCCAGCTGATCACGCGTGGTGCCGTGACCAAACTGACCAAAGGAAATAGGGATTAATTTATGAATCAGTAGAATTCTAGCTGCGTGAAAATATTTTAGGCCAGTGCTTAGTGTACAAATTTTGTTAATTGAATATATATATATATATATATATATATTAACAATTAACAAAATTTTTCATTCAATTCACACAAAACCTTTATGTACCTAAACTTTCCTCATGAATAACTGTGTAGATTGGAAAATATCATAGATGCCGCGGCGATAGTAAAGATTGGCAATCGACAGAAGAAAAATGAAATACACTGGTGTATGTACATGTCAGCACATATACTTAGTTTTAGACGAAAATGGAGAGACATATATACAGAATTTCATGTACCTATTTGTTATATTTTATTGTGGGTTCATTTTAAAACAGACATTAAATTTTGTATTAACGCAGTAAATTTTCGCATCTGTTTATGTATAAAACTTTTGTAATTAAGTAATATTGCGTAAAAACATGAAAATATTTGAAATGTATTAAAAATCATAATTTTGTATATTCTTTGTAGACACGTAAATCTATGATATGAAATTAGTTTTGTTCATACACAAATTAGCACTAACTCTCCGTTTTAAAAGATACAAAAAAAAAAAATAATAAGTGGCCAAACTTATATAACAAACAAGACCGTGGGTTCTTATGGATTCAAGTGGTGGAAATAAATTATTCGCGTATACTCTTTCTTTCTCTATTACGTATCCAGTCTTCTCTAGCGCACAGCGAAGAACACTAAGTCTAAGGAACTAATAGCATATGGCTATTAGTTCCTTAGACTTAGTGTTCTTCGCCTCCGAATGACTGAAACTCCGTTAAGAATATTTTCAGTTTTTTCCATTTAGACTGCCAGACAATTTTTTTTTTATACTTCACATTAGGCGGGCCGTGTGCTTGTCTGCCACCCTATGGTAGACAAGCACACGGCCCGCCTGATGTGAAGCGGTTACAGTAGCCATATTAACGCTCGCAACATAAAATATCGCTCGCGCGCCGCCACCCGCGCTGCCATCGCAGCATCTCCTTCCTTTCTGGTGACCTCACTCACTCGCAGGAACACAACAGCACTCAAGGGAACCGTTATTTGGCTGCGGTATTCTGTGAGGTGGAGGTACATTCCCCAGTCGGGTAGCTTACAATTACGCTCCCTACCTCTCTTTTCGCCAGAGCTTCGTTTGTCAGTCAGCAGGGTGCACAGCGTGCAGGTGAAGTTGGCTTTGGTTCAAAGATGTTGATGAACCACTTACACCCCAAAATGCCGCGATGTGGGACTTTGTTTTTAATAATCATATTAAATCTTTTGAGTTCATATATATATATATAAACTCACTGAGACAGTCATGTCCATGATTGTGAACTGATTGCCATTCAAATGAACAATTTCCATATAAGCATCATTTTCACCAAATCAAAATCTGATGAATCTCAGGAAAATCTGCAGGGAATTTAAATAACAAATACAATACAATACAATTTTATTGCACCAAAAACAGTAAAAATATAATGACAATAATGTCTTAAAATATTAAGTACAAAAGGAAGCGGTCTCTTCCAATATATTCCAATTACATAGAGTAGACAAATATAGTATATTTATTTCTTATAAACACTATTTAAGTTTTCCTATAGGAATTAGCGTCTCATGTCGCAGAGCAAATAATGTAGCACACACATACAACAAGAATTAAAATTAGTAGGTACGAGTATTAATACGAGAAGCTCGATGGCGTCGTTGCGTGTGTCAGTCTAATCGATCACGTAAGTTAAGCAGCGTCTACGTAGCCTGTCAATGGATGAGTTTATTTATCTCGAGCTCCTCCGGCTTCGGAGGGCACGTGAGCCGTCGGTTCCAGCTGTTGTCATTAGATGATAGTCGTTAAGCCAAGTCAGTGGCTTTTGAGCTGCTTGAAAACACTGACATCCGCCAATCCGCAGTTGAACAGCGTGGTGGAGCATGCTCTAAACCCCTTTGATTGAAGGGGACCCCTATCCCAGCAGTGGGGTAATTATGGGTTAATGCCGATGACTAAGTGACAATTACTATTATACTCAATCTAAGGATCAGCCCCCTTACCACCATCTCTTATTGCGATTCAATAATTGAGTAGATTGCTTACTAATACCAATGAATCAGCGACTCTATTCCATTTGAAATAGAGTCGCTTATTCATTGGTATGAATAAGCAATCTATTCAGTTATTGAGTCGCAATAAGAGATGGTGGTAAGGGGGCAGTTCACTTATATATACTTGAAAATTCAGTTTCGATTCAGTCTCGATCTCAGAAATCATTTTTCGTATCCCAAAAACAAACTTCGTTTAACTGTAATGTGATTAATGACATTCAATATTTATTGCGAGCGATGTTAAAATCCCTCTGAGTGATCGAAATACGGCCGACAATTAAACAAACTACGAATGGTATTCTGTTCCCAATAAGAACTGATATTAATTATGAATGAAACAAATTAATTATTCAGTCTCCATTTTTGAAACTTTCGTTCTGTGATGTAAAATAATTACTAAAATTGGCTTCCTTTTATTGACCGACTTTAAAAAGGGGTGTGTTAAATCAACCAAATTCTTATTTGTTTCTTTAGCTGATTGTGAAATTTTAACTATTGTTTTTCATAGGAGATTTTCAATAAAATATGTATCATTAGAGGAGCTCGATGCGTGTATCAGTCTAATCGAACACGCAAATTAAGCAACGGCGACCCGTAGCCTGTCCATTGATGGGATTATATATCTCGGTCTCCTCCGTGCTTTGGAGGGCACGTTGAGCCGTCGGTTCCGGCTATAATATTGTCGTTAGACGACTGTCGTTAAACCAAATCAATGGCCTTAAGGCAGCTTGAAAACACTGGCCTCCGCCAACCCGCAGTTGAGCAGCGTGGTGGAGTGTGCTCTAAAACCCCTTCGAGACGGCCCAGCAATGGGATAAATAAGGAAGGGAATCGTCGTCAATTTAATTAAAGTTTAATAGACTATAATCTCAAAGATAAATTAAAATGTTATTAAATACAAAACTTTTCAATATAAAAGTGAACTGCCATAATTGAAATCGAAGTTAGTTTAAAACGTGGTTTTAAACTTTCCTGGCGTCGACCTCAACGAAGTTGCTTTTGCCTTTTTACTGAAGTATTTTTTCTTTTTATAGTTGTGGAACCGTACTCTGCAACTAATACTTTTATTACCACAACGAATATGTTTGTAATACAATAAAGGGATCGATAAGTTCAATTTGACTTTTCAGCTCTCACCTTTGACCGAGCGAACGAAATATGTACTCATTCACTTCATTCGCTCCCTTAATCATGTCTAGTTACCCTAATCGAACGAAAAATATTTTTTGTATTTCTGTATGTGTCGCGTTACCTCTTGAACCAGTACTTCGATTTTGATGAAATATAGGATAGGGTAATATAAAATATATTATCGTATCCTATATTTCATCAAAATCGAAGTACTGGTTAAGATCGTTGAAAACTACGGAAACTAATAATTTCAGTAGATTTTTTGTGAATATAAATAACGCTTTATTACGCGCAAATGACTAATCCTATTTTGATCTTTGTAGATAACTTGTTTTTTTTTTTCATACAAATTACACAGCGCAATCTAGCCCCAAAGCACAGTATTACTATTTTTCATACAGTAGCGCATCGCCTTTGACGTGGGACGATGCCGCCGCCTGCGTAGGTATCCACGCGGTCGTTCGCCGATATGCAAGGGTTGTCACAAAATTCGAAATCAAATAATCTTTAATATTTTTATATAATAACCATTTATTATTATTATTGGACGAGCTCGATGGTCGAATGGTTAGCAATGGCCACTTTGACTCCGAGGTCGCGGCGTCGCAGGATCCGACATGACAAACATTTGTGTACATGAACATGTCTGTTTGTCTTGGTCTGGGTATTTTCTATGAATTATATGTATGTATATACAAAAAAAAAATGCGTTTATCATTTGTCTAGTACCCATAGTACAAGCTTTACGCTTAATTTGGGACTAGATGGCTGTGTAAATTGTCTAGAAATATTTATTTATTATTTATTTATTAACAAGAATAAAATATACATATTTACAAATGTTGCACTGCTAAATGTTTACGTGAAGGTTTATTTTTAGATTTCAATTTTCTATTATTAAATTTAACAATATATTGAATTCGCATTCGGATAAACAATTTGTCATGAAAATATGAGGGAAACATAAGCATGGCTGTGATATAAATTGTACTTGTTTTAATAATACAAATAATAATTTATCTAAAATATTGTTTCCTACAAATGACAAAAAAATCTGCCTAAATTGCGCTTCTAGCTCATTATAGTATTCAACAAAATCATATGGAGGTACACAGGTACCTCCATATGATTTTGTTAAATACTAAAACACCAAAGAAATCACGTGAGGTATCGTATGCCCACACACAGCACGTGCTTATAGTAGCAGAGACAAATTTTATGTTAGAAATGGCACATCCATACGTAGTAATTAATAAGTTGTAAACATAATAATTACACTTTGGGCAAGAGCATGCGCCGTAAAGAATACTACCTACTTACACTTGAAAACCCTGCTAGGTTGGAGTTAGAGTTACGAAGTATTTAACTATTTAGTCATCTGTCGTTGGAGCACAAGAATTCGGTTATTTGTTGTATACTTCTAGTTGGAGTACCTTGCACTTCACCAACAATATAGCTACATACATTTCAACAAAGCCAAAGTAGGTAGGTTATTACGAAATTATAGGAAAAACTTACCTTGCGTCACGGGGAAATCTATGAAATTTTAAATTCTTGTTGTGTTTCGACGTCGATTTACAACCGTATACAGAACAATTTGTATGTACCATTATATTCAATAGGAATCACTGAACGTAAATTCAAAAATTGTTTAAAACACTCAGTACGCGCACGTGACTGCCTTTCACGGTACCTCCCACAAACTGCGCTTGTTTGTGGGACGCTGACCGCACCGCCCGCTTCTCCGCGGGTTCCCCTCCCTTGCTCTGCGCAAGTACCTTCGATGCCCAACTGTATGCTTTTAAAATTGTGCCCAAAGTAAGCAAAGCTTGTGTTATGGGTACTAGACAACTGATAGACATACGTAAATACATTTTTTTTTGTAAATATATACTTATGATACATAGAAAACACCCAGACCAAGACAAACAGACATGTTCATGCACACAAATGTTTGTCCTGTGTGGGAATCAAACCCACGAGCGTTGGTGTCAAAGCCGCGTCATTGACCGCTACGCCACCGAGCTCGTCAAGGAGCTCGATGATGGAGTTTCGCGTGTCAGTCTATCATTGGATGGGTTTATTTACTCGAGCTCCTTCGTGCTTCATTAGGCACGTAAAGCCCGCATTCCCGACGTAGAAGAAGAAGAAGAATAGAAGCCACATCAGTCAACGATTGTTGTTATTATATGACAGACGTTAAGCCAAGGCAATAGCCTTTGGCCGGCTTGAAAACACTGGCCTCCGCCTTCCTGCAGTTGAGCAGTGTGGTGGAGTATGCTCTAAATCCGTCTTACATTAAGGGGAGACCTTTATCCCAGCAGAGAGATGAATATAGACTGATGCTGAAGAAGTTAATTTAATCACCTTTATTAAATAAATTTAGTATATAAGCCAAAACCTTAACAATCGAACAGAAGGGCAAGTACGAGGCCGCGGTGCGAGAAGCACAAACCCGAAGTTGGAGGGAGTTTTGTGGGAGGCAGGACAAAGAAGGTGTCTGGGAGGGTATCTACAGGGTCATCGGCAGGGTATCCGAGCGGAAGGAGGACACGCTCCTCGGAGTCGACGGGAGGGCGTTGGACGCCAGGGAGTCAGCAGAGCTGTTGGCGGACACTTTTTATCCGACAGCGGGTTGGACGACAATACAGATCACCGCCAAATGAGAGAACAAGCCCGTACGGTAAACGAACGGGCCAATGATGATCATGACCCGCCGTTTAACGAGAGGGAACTCATGGCGGCTGTATTGTCTTTCAACCCAAAAAAGGCCCCTGGCGCCGACTGCCTCACGGCTGACGTTTGCGCTCGGGCCATTGACGATGGCTCGGGTTTCTTCCTAGCCCTTCTTAACAAGTGTCGGGTCCTCCGATACTTCCCTCGACTGTGGAAGGAGGCCATCGTAATTGCCCTTCGGAAACCGGGAAAGGAATCGTATCGCCTGCCCAAATCATACAGGCCGATCGGGCTTCTGTCTGTTTTCCCAAGATATACGAAAAAATGTTGATCGCTCGCCTCAAGCATCATCTTCTGCCGAAGATTAGAACTCGCCAGTATGAGTCCATGCCACAGAGGGGCACCGAAGACGCCCTCTATAACCTGCTGCACCATATTCGCAGCAAGCTTGATGAGCGTAAGATTCTTACTCTCGTCTCGCTGGATATAGATGGTGCCTTCGACGGCGCCTGGTGGCCTGCTATCAAACTCAGACTGGCGGAGGAAAATTGCCCTCTGAGCTTGAGACGAACGATAGACAGTTACCTCAGCAATAGGATGGTGAGGGTGCGCTTCGGGGGGAAGGAATGCGCACGCGCTGCCACAAGAGGTTGCGTACAAGGGTCCATAGGAGGTCCGATATTGTGGAACCTCCTCTTGGACCCCCTCTTGTGGCAACTAGAAAGAGCGGGGGTGTACTGTCAGTGTTGTTGTTTGTTTGACGGAGACACTGCACTGTTGTGTTTGATTGTGAGTTGTGGTTGACGTCGTGTTGGTGTTTGACGGAGACACTGCACTGGATATAGAGAGATGTGCCAATGCCACTCTCGAGCACGTGGGGTCGTGGGGGGTCAGAAACCGGTTAAAGTTTGCGCCGCAAAAGACCAGCGCCATGCTGGTCACGCGCAAACTCAGGTATGACACTCCGCGCCAAACTCCTCGGGTTGACCATCGACGTGGGTCTTACGTTCAATGCGCATGTGGCCACCGTCTGTAAACGGGCGGTGGACATATATAAGCGCCTTGCACGTACGGCCCGCGTCGGTTGGGGTCTTCATCCTGAGGTAGTGAAGATCATATATACAGCTGTAGTGGAGCCGACGATTCTTTACGCCGCGGCCGTATGGGCACCAGCGGTGAACAAGCTAGGCATCCAAAAGCAGCTCAACAGCGTACAGCGGGGCTTCGCGCTAAAGATCTGCAAGGCCTACCGAACGGTCTCCTTGAACTCCGCATTGCTGCTGGCTGGGGTGCTCCCCCTTGACCTTAGGGTGCGAGAATCGCATCTCTTTACGAGGCGAAGAGGGGACTGCCCCATCCGGTGCTGGGAGACAGGGAGATCGAGCGGATGGCCTCTAAGATCGAGGCCCCGCACCCAGCGGAGCTGGAGAGGGTCGAGTTCGATCACCTGGTGGACGAGGAACAATACAGGGCAGCCAACATCTTTACCCTGCGAATGTTCACGGACGGCAGTAAGATTGAGGGTCGGGTAGGTGCCGCTGTTTCAATTTGGAACAGCGATGCCGAAACCAAGGCCGTCAAGCTTACTTTGTCATCCTACTGTACCGTCTACCAGGCCGAACTCCTCGCTCTCTGCACCGCGGCAAAATACGCATTGAGCTGTAATGGATCCAGCGTGGGCATCTTCAGCAACTCCATGGCGGCGCTCCAGGCGATAGGTAACGTTGATTCTCCTCACCCCCTTGCGCTACAGACGCGAGACGCTCTTAAACTATGCAAAGCGCAGGGTAAGAGCGTCTCGATGTTCTGGATTAAGGCGCACGTGGGCTTTGAGGGGAATGAACGAGCCGATGAACTCGCCAAGAGTGCGGCCCTGAAGTCGAAGAAGAAGCCCGACTACGACCGCTGCCCTGTCTCATTCGTCAAGGGTATGATCCGTAAGGCGACCATTGACGAATGGGATAGGAGATACCGCTCGGGAACTACAGCTTCAACGACGAAGCTGTTTTTCCCGAGTGCGACCGCCGCGTACAGTATCGTGGGCAAAATAGCTCCGTCTGGCATCATCACGCAAGTCTTATCGGGACACGGTGGGTTTGCCGCGTACTTGTACAGGTTCAAGTGCGCGGACGATCCATCGTGTTTCTGTGAAGCTGGCGAGGGTCAGACAGTGCAGCACATTTTGTTTCAGTGTCCCGCATTCTCCAAACAAAGATGGGAGCTGGAGCAGCGTTTGGGAATGCGGGTCACTGAAACGAACGTGTCCGAGGTGATGGCTGGAAAAAGTAGAAATAAGTTTATTGACTACTGTGTCAATCTAGCCACGGCTGTCATCAGGCGGAACAAGCAAAATGGCCCCACCTAGGACCAATGCTGACTTGGGCGCCTATATTTTCCGATAGGCGCCTCGATCGCGGTGGCTAGGTGGAGTTATTGAGTTAAGTGTCTGCCGAGGACAGCTGTGGATGGATTGACAATAATTAGAAATTTAGTTTGACCAAGCCATCACCTCAATTCGTCGGCGTCCATAAGAGAGTCATAATAAAAATGTATGTTTCGAAAAATTTTGCCGTAAGTTTATTGCTTCATGTAAAATTATGTATTATTTAAATCTGCTATTGCATCATTTGTTTTAATTACTGTATATAATATTGTGTCAATTTTTTTTTTATGCTATTGCTTCATTTATTTATGTATTTTAAACCAAAATTATATGTGGATGTAAAATAAATAAAATTTTAACATGTATAAAATCCTTGTCCACGACAGGGGTGTGCGCTATGTACGAAGTAAGTCGATCTGCGCACACTCAGCGGCATTTTACACCGCTGAGTGTGCGCATATTGCGATTGGCTTCGTATCCATTTAAAAAAAAAACCTTAACAATGTATGTCACATCACCATACCGTCACTATCTGCCTGCACCCAATCACTGTATATAGGCATTTCCCAATGCTTTCTACAATATGCGATCCTCCGCTTATCGCGTCCAGCCGCTTATAGCAACTTTCTTGAGGTCGTCGGTCCATCTGGAGAGGGGACGCCCCACGCTTCGTCGCCCCTTAAAGGCCTCCACTCTAGGATAGGCACGGCAGATGTGGCCTGCTCACTGCTACTTAAACTTGCTGCTGCTAGAGCTATGTTAACAACCTTGGTGCTCCTTCGAATTTCTTCATTCCGTATTCGATCCCTTAGACTACTGTCTGTACTAGTCTGTAGTATGTGACTAGATCTAACAAATTTGTTGGAGTGAAAACATGTAAAGTTGTCGAATTCCTTGCCTTATAATGAAATGGCCAGTTTGTGCCATTAGAGTAAACGGTGTCAACCAGTTATCACTTCTGGAGCTGTAAATAATTCGAAACCTATAAAATAAATAATTAAACATGCCACCCAAGAAAGTATTACTTACCTGTGAAGCCATATTTGCCTATGGTATTCAACTTTACAGCCTCTATCTCTAAATGAGAGCTCACACAAATTAAGTAGAAATTAATTCAATTACACGACGAATAAATAAAAGAGTAGTTCATAAAATTTTAATATAACTTTTGACAACAAAATTTTGCTGACAAAAAATATTTCATTTGAAATGGTGAGTGGGATATTAAATAGTATGTTTCCCATAATTTGTATTTCATATATTTACAGTGACTAGTAGTACTAGACTAGACTTCTTGGAAAGTGAAATACCGATTATGATACTTCTCACGTAGGACCCGACTGTGGGATTTTTTGCAGCTGGAACTACGGGTCCGGCTGTTTGTATCAGGGTACGTCGGGGCCTAGCTGACTAGCCTACAACTTGCCAGTCATGGGTCCAGATTCAAGGCGGCTTTATGTGCGTGTAATCACTCACGTGCATATAATTTAGCTACAGAGGTTGAGAATGTTCCTGTGCCTTACCATATACCTCGCGCATAGCTAGTGGGTAGCTGGCCTAAGGCGAAAGAGCCGCCACAGTGGTCGCTCATGGTGCTCGGAGCAGCCTTTAACGCGGCCGGCTTGTAGGTATAGGTTATCTCATACGTGGGATCCCTCGTATAGGTAATAAATATGAACACAAAGTTATATATTTCTTTTTCTTTGTCTCGAGTACAAAATAATACACAACATCTCTGCACTCACAAAGCGTGTAGTAATATAGATTCCTACAGTTTCGCCGACAAAATGAGCGACGCTGTACATCGTCTGCGTTTAGACTGTAGAGTATCAACTACATACTTTCCTGTTTGCTACTCAGACATTTTGTCTGCACATTGATGACTTGATCGCACAAAATTGTGTCGCCTGCTCTAGGCTTATTAATAACCTTCCAAATGGTGAAACTATTTGTCAATAACTTGCGGCTATTTCGAATATTCAAGTTATAGCACCTTTAAAATCCTGGTCCATAATTTTGATATTTCGGATTTGAGTCATAGAATGACCATCTTAATAGTCATTTTTTTATATGAGAGGGGGCAAACGAGCATGTGGGTTACCTGATGGAAAGCATTCACCACTGCCCATGGAGATCAACAATACCAAGGTGTCGCCGATTCGTTGAAAGAGAAAGAAAGAAAGAAACTCTTTCTTTCTTTCTCTTTCTGGTGACCTCACTCACTCGCATGAATACAACTACCCTTAAGGGAATTGTTATTTGGCTGCGGTATTCTGTGAGGTGGCAGTACTTCCCCAAAACGGTATGTCTTTTCGCCAGAGCCTCGTTTGTCTGTCACCCGGTTGGCTTTGGATCAAAGATTTTGATGAACCTATTATACCCCTCGCCTCCTCCACCTCACTACTCTACCTAGGCCTTCAACTCTTCAAGTCATTTACTACTCTCTCTCTAACACAAAAGATAAAAAAATAAGTAAAATTTTGAATATAAACTCATCAAATTTGCTGTCTCTCTATTCAATATGAACATAGAAGTCGTTTTCTTACAAGACAAACGTTTCAATCTTCCAAGTAACAGTTCTGAAATAAAATTGTACCAAATATTAAATGTTCGCGGTAGGAATACCTAGAAACTTTCCCTTTGTATTGTAGGTAATTCTACTTACCGAATGGAGTTATTATGACGCAAAAACTTACTTTCATTTACCTTGGTACAAAATGAGATAGGTAATGGTCCTTGTATAATAAATTCCGCCCATAACAACGGTATCGTCACATAATTGTAATACGCGATGTAGGGAAAACTAAATAAATTCTTTTGTTCTTTGTTCTAAGAAGCAATCCGTTAGTAAAGGACATAATTATTCTTTCAGAATTTTTTCACAGTTATCTATAGGGATACGAGTATATCTTCGATCAAAACTTATTGTTTTGGAAACTTTTATAATTTTATATAGAGGTAGATATAGATTTATAGGAACAGTGCAATAAGGCGGATACTAATAATAAATCATTTCTTCTATAACACACGTTACAATATTTACAGTGCCTACTTAGACCTGCTAATGGGTATACATTGATATATCCTGGAGCGGATCACGGTGGGTGTACAACATTACATCAAACTTATCTAAAGGTCTCTACGCATTGGATCCATATCCGAAATCACGAATATCCCGATGTTGGATAGCTGGCCTAAGGCGAAAGAGCCGCCACAGTGGTCGCTCATGGTGCTCGGAGCAGCCTTTAAGCCCCCGAAATGCCAGGAAATCGGCCGTGGGCAACACCGGTGTGAGTGACTCAGGGGTGTCGAGAGGTGTGCTGCGCTTTTTACGTAGTTACTCGAGGCGTTATGCCCTTTAACACTTCCACTCTGGACAGCCAATGAAGGCAAGCCAGAGCTGAGAGTTCTGTGGGCCTTCTTGTGTTAACACTCTGACCGATGAAGACACGCCCTAGACGAGGATCCTGACCGACGACAGTGTGCACAGGCAAAGTCATCATCATCATTAATTCGGGCAAAAGGCGTCCCCACTGCCTCCCCCACGGACTTCCACAATTATAGGTTTTATGCTATTTGCATATAATCGTCTCTCACCTATCTTTATCCCATTGTTGTTCTTTGTAGTTATGGCTATTCTACTCTGCATTATCCCGTCCGAGGTAGTCATTTGAGAACGTTCCCTGCCCCACCGCCCATCAGTTCTGCGTGCTAAGTGGCCTGCTCACTGTCACTTCTTTCTGCTATTCCTTAGAGGTATGTGGGGTAACTCTAGTTCTACTACGGATTTACTCATTCCTGAGTCTATAGCGTAGGGATTACTCCGAGCTTTCGAATCATGCTCATAGTAAGGGACGGTGTCGCTATGCCGTATGTCATCCTTGGCAATACCCATTGGTGTATTCTGAACTAGACGATCTTTAGAAATTTCTCGAACGCTGCCTATCCAAGTTGGACGTGAAACCTCTGTATCGAAGTTCAAGTGGCAACCGAAGTAGTATTAAACAAAGTACAAGTAGCAACGCAAACACGACAATGTCAATACTTTAAGTTGTACTGGTAAGTTTTAGGTCACTTCCAATTTTCACTGACATACATCCGCGGCGACGTTCCAGCGCGGCACCGGGCGTATTTTTTTTTTATTTAGATGTATAAGTTATTAAGCACGTACGCCGTACAAATTTCAAGAAATAAAAATCCAGACTTAAGGACTTAATTCCCTTTAGGGCTACAACGGTGTGTTTACACCCAGCCCCGTTCTTTTAGGTTTTTTTTATACTACGTCGGGTGGCAGACAAGCATACGGCCCGCCTGATGTGGAGCGGTTACCGTAGCCATATTAACGCTCGCAATATAAAATATCGCTCACGCGCCGCCACCCTTGCTGTCAACGCAGCATCTCCTTCCTTTCTGGTGACCTCACTTATTCGCAGGAGCATAACAACTCTCAAGGGAATTGATTATTATTTGGCTACGGTATTCTGTCAGGTGGAGGTACATTCCCCAGTCGGGTAGCTTACAATTACGCTCCCTACCTCTCTTTTCGCCAGAGCTTGGTTTGTCAGTCAGCAGGGTGTACCGCGTGTAGGTGAAGTTGGCTTATGTTCAAAGATGTTGATGAATCACTTACACCCCAAAGGGTGTACTGTACATCCTTAGTTTACCTATTTAGCTTACTATATTTTTTTACCTATTTAGCGCAGTACTTTCAGATACTTTGTATTCTCCTGACTCATATAGATCCGTCGAACACCTGGGTTGCGTAGGTAGGTTGCGCGTGCGCGAGATCGGAGATTTTCAGATACCGGTCTTTTTACATCAGTTGTAGTCTAAGTGTAACGTAAATTTCAACGATAGGTGTTTTTTTTACCTGTGTTTTATTTCTTATATTAAACACTTAATAACCTACAAAAAATTCGTTTTAAAATATGAATCTACTGACAGACTGATTTAAAACCAACATCGGATAAGGGGTCATTAGAAAAAAAATATTCGTGGAAGCTGGTGTTTACTATACTAAATAAATCTACATGAATCGCTATTTAACGTACACGCAGATTTTAACAATTAAAGTCAAAATAACGAGAATCAATACGTATCTAATGATTTCTGCAATTTTGTCTTTAATTGTTATAAAAAAATATTTATTTTACGTATATTATATTTTCTTTTGTAATACTAGAGACAAAAGTTTGTATCATTTGTTCTACTAGTATTGCAGTAGTACTTTTTAATTACAATTAATAATGTTCATGGGGAATAATCTCCCCAACCCGTCTGGCCAGCGTGGGGAGTGTAGGCCAAATCCTCCTTCTGTCTGGGACGGACGAGAGAGGGTCGTGCTCCAGTAGTGTAGACTAAAATGGACCTGATGATGATGGGGAATAATAATTTGTAGAGTAATTTTAGAGATAGCAATATTTTTGGAAAAAATAAAACAGAAGAGACATTGGTCTCTTCGCGGCCTGGCTAATATTCAAGGTTCGGTAAAAGGATGTTTCGTATTTAGGATTTATTTTGCGTGAGTTGCGAACTCTCTACCCTAGTTAGGGATTACCTTCCCAGTTTCAGAAAGACGCTACAAGCAAAAATCTAAGGACGAACTTTATGAACTGACAAGAATATTAATTGAAGGACATTTCTTTTACGTTAAAAAGTCGATGGAGCTTTTTTTAATTACTTTTTAGGTATCGTAGACAGAGACAGCTATAGACAAATTTATAATTTCCATCCCATTCACACTAGAAGAAGAGCAACTTACGCCATGATTTACACGTTTTTTTGTTTCACGTCACGTGCTTGTATTTTTTACGGAAAGCAAAATAGTTTGCTAAACTATGTATTGTATGTCTATGTTTAGTACAGGCATCTTCCTGACGTCTGTCTATTAAGATTTGTTCCACATGTGAGTTTTTTTGCTTGGTTGATTACGCAATGTTTATCCGGTAAAATCGTCTGTGGATATCACATATCGATGATATTAGAGGGCATACATAAAAGTAAAACGTAAAAATAGCGGGCGTTTCATATAGCGCTGTCAAACATTTTATATTTCGAAGCACCGCATGACACCACAGCAATACATATTTATCCTACTACTGAGATACGGATCTCTCTTTCAATCAAAGGGGCTTAAAGCGTACGTAAAGGTTGGTCGAGGACAGTGTTTTCAAGCCGCCCAAAGTTTACTGACTTGAATTAACGACTATCAATGACGACCGGAAATGACGACTCAACGTGCTTTCAGAAGCACGGAACCCATCCGCAGACAGGCTACTACCGACGTTGCTTGACTTGCGCGCGTTCCATGGTCAAAGCATAATAATGTAAATTAGAAATGTCAGTAACGTGTGTTATATTTTGACCTCAGGTTAGACTTTATTTTTGTATAGGCCGATACGGCACGATACTGTCGTTGGGTGAAATTCATACAAAACTATGAATATTTAGTAAAATACATAAACAAATAAACCTGCATTTATTAAAATTGCCTTAAATTTATCTCTAATGAATGATTAGGCCTGCTATTTTTATATCAATAACATTTAACATTGAATAAATAAATACGGATTTTATTCAATGTTATACTGCACTTATGACCCTTGTCAGCCTACACTTGCATATCATGCCAACGGACAATTTGACCGCGTATGGACGGCGAACGTTTGCTAGCGTAAGCTAGCCTGTCTATCAAAGTGGAGCGAGTTGTCATGCATTTGACAACTCTCAAGTTAGTCTGCAACACGTCAAATTTACGTCTCGGTATTATTGTCGCTTTGAACTCGAGGAACAGCGCCCGACACAGTGCATATTTTGACTTCCAGTCGCTTTACTTCGTTACACGTCGCGTCACAACTCGTAAGACTCCATGTCAATTGAACAATCATATTCTCGTGTGAATTCTAAAAGGCTCATTCCAGCGGCCGTTTTTGGACTTCTTGTTCGATGGGAATATAATGCTCGACACGCACTCGTACTGTATGCTACAAATAAATGGTACGCTACGATTACTCCACGAGATATGATGATTGAGGACCTGTGTCGGAAAAGTAGTGGATATAATCTTTTTCCACTGCTGGACATAGGCCTTCCCTAATGCCTTTTACTATAAGCGATCCTCCGCTTTTCGCATCCAGCCGCTTTCGGCCGTTCCCTTAGGATCATAGGTTCATCTAGGATAGGGGAGGACACACGCTCTGTCGCCACTAGGACTTTCCTCCTCCATCGGCCCACTGCCACTTCAGCCTGCTGACTCTGAGAGCTATTTCGATATAACTTAGGTTCCATCTTGAATTTCTTCGTTCCGGATTCGGTCTGTGCGACTTTAAATTTATGGGCCAGCCCAACCGTCATAGTCCAAGTTTCTGCACCGTAGGTCGCCACGCCACTTTTCAAATCAAAATAAATGTAAAAGTATGTAAGTATCAAATATAAATCGCGCGTCTTCGCACGGCTGCAGTTTTTAGGGACTTGATTAGAAAATAATGTCGTGAAGCGAATTATACTTCTTTAAGCGCACTGTGCACGCTCGACTCTGTAATGCTCGATCGGGTAAAGTCGGCACGACGCGGCGACAGCGAGACGGAGCCAGATATGAAATTTCCACTTACGTCGTGTGGTCACACAAGTAGCACACACTATTATATTTTTGTTATAATGTAACGTAAATTCAATTTCACTTTTTTGGTAAATATTATCGGTTTTCGCAGCTACGTAGTATTAATTCAATTTAAATTATATTTTAGGATGCGAAAGAAGCACGTGTACTGCCTGATATGAAGTATTGCGTATAGCCTATTGCAAGTTTGAACAAACCCCCAATATAAACATTAAACCGATGTAAGAAAACAACCATGAAGCATTTTCTAGCTAAAGTTCAGCGTAACTTAAAATATACTAAGTAAAGTTTGTCCAATGTTGCAATGGAACGGTAGAACTATCAGTGGCGCGGACAAGTTTCGAGTTCCGATCGTGTTTGGTCAGACACAATGTAGAACGCTCGATTCCGAGGTTAGTTTTACTTTCTTGGTCGTACAAGTACAAGTACATTGGAACTATTCAATGTTGATTAACAGAGCCAATTATTTCGATATAAATTTCCGTACCGCGGCTTTACACGCGTGTGTCATTATTTTAGATGAGACATTATATTCACTGGTTACATACCATCTCCACACATATTCGAGACTAATGTGTGATTTTAAGGAATTAAATATTATAATACTAAACCAACTGATATAAGATAGTTTTTGTCCCAGAAATTACCTTTTATTGTTATTTATTGTACCTGTAGGGCGGTTTTATGTTCGACTGTATGCATTTTTTAAAGACGGAAAAATCATTGAAACTATTCAATGATTTTTCCGTCAATTGTACAGCAATTTTAATAATTGTTTGAGAGGGTACACTTTTCAGGTGGTCCCATGTTAATCAAATCAGGATCTGCTCCCTGGGAAATCGGTAGATAGGGTTGAAATTTATATGCATCGACATGGATACAGTAATTGATGAGTTTTCTTTATATTATTAACTATTTTAATTTGCATTGGGAAGTCACCATGTGACACTGCTGAGCGGAGGAGGAACGGTAAGGATTTAGTCAATAGTGTTGAGTTTTCTTAATTAAGTTACTCATGTATTTTCATCTAGAAAGCACCACGTCCTACTACTTACCTATCTTATAATAAATAAATAAAATATTCACTAAAAAAGTAATATATAAAACTTAAAAAAAACACAAACCAATTGAAAAATCCTGACACGAAAAGTCCAAAAATAACTACTACCTATTTCCTAAGATTTTTGAAGTCGGTGTATTTTTTTTAAAGTTTGATTTATCCTTTTTAAGCTGACGGAATAAGACTTTTGTTATCCTTATTAGGATTCAAATTTGTATTTGGCGTCAATCAGTGCTTATGCGAACACTCGCGTCTCGGCGGGATCGGGACGGGTGTAGTAGTTATCGGGAAAGTTCTTGCATCTGTATTTAGTACAATTAAAGGTGCTACATGAAGGTGGTTGTGTTGTGTGTTGACTTGGCTTGGATAATCTCAAATGCCCGAATGTCACGCGAGCGAAGCCGCGGGCAAAAGCTAGTTTAGACATAGATAAATAGCGTAGGTCACGACCCTCAAATCTGAGGATAACGAACCATGGAGTAAGAATGTGTGATTTAAATGTCTTGATAAAACATAATTTCAACTTTGTTATGATAATCTGTGAAATGTATATTTAGCGTCTCCACACAAGGCTTGTAGCGACGCAGCTCTGCCGTAAGGTGTGAGAGCGTGCTGAATGCATTCAATTCTCAACAACTTTGCAAACGGTGCGCCATTCCACACCGCCCGCGATAATGAAGCGTGCAGCCATGCGTTGAAGCGCTTACTTATCATTTAAAATTTTTGAATTAAAATTACCAGGTGTATAATTAGCACATACGTTACCAAATTATAAAAACGGACTTCGAATTTCTACTGGACGGAAACCGAATTTCCATTTTGCACCTTTGTCAAGATAACCTGTATACTGTATATATGTATATACTTAACACTCTTACACTTAACTATTACAAACAATAATAAATTTCGTTGTAGATTATCTTTAATTTTAATGTTAACCATGGACTCTTCCAAATTCGCAGACATCAGATGAAAGATGAAAGATGCTATATCCTTGCGAACACGGGTTGGTTTTTTTTTTACATATCGATACTGACTGATCGATAGAGACTATAGTCGTCAGTTAGTTCCTCCAATCCTGAAATAATATAATTTTCTGGTCACACGGGCTGTAGCTGTGGCGACGTGTCGCCACGCGCTTGCGATTATGATGATTGTGTTTCTCTCTACCCAGTCGGCTTGGTGATCTTACCACTCACTCGCCGCGCTCTGCTCCTATATAGATAGTTTCGACGTTTCACATCTAACAGGCGTAACCTGAAAACTCCATTTTTTATATTTTTTTTCTAACAAAATATAAAATGTTGTTTAGCATCAACGCATAATCATCTGTTTAGATACGAGTCTTCCCTTAATCCCTTCCCTTAATAGTGTTAAGAGAATACACCATCACGCTGCTCAACTGTGGGTTTGCGGAGTCCAGTATTTTCAAGCCGCCTTGACGGTGGCTTTATGGCGGCTTGAAAACACTGGACTCTGATGACTTGGCTTAAGGACTGTCATCCAATGACGACATCCGCAGCAGCGTGCTTTAAAAAATAGGTACTATTTTTTTTTTTAAATTACTTTGTCCCAATTTTTTAAACTTTGTTTTGCCACTTATGATGAATCATTTTTCTGCAATGCTTCCAAATAGGTTGAATATAAAGTTATCAAGGACCGTGAAGTACGTTTGAAGTAACATCTAATTTCCTTTGTTTAACATTCCTGAAATTAGTTTGTTTTACTTTGTTGGTAATGTTCTCGAGATTACTAAGGATAGTAAACTCGGATAATTATAGTAACGGGTTTGTAAACTACTTTAATAAACTGGATTATATAATAATAGCAGCGTATTTCAGTGGCTAAAAGTAAATGATCTTAAAAAATCTCTGACAATCGTCAATAAATCTGGCAATTTTTGATAACTTTTTTGACACTAGACACATGTTGTTCTTATCACAATTGACTTCGGCATCAACCCATAATCATTTCACTGTTGGGTTACTTGTCTCCCCTCAATCGAAGGAAATCGGAGCATATTCTATCACGCTGCTCAACTGCGGATTGGCGGAGGCCAGTGTTTTCAAGCCGCCCAAAGGCCACTGACTTGGCTTAATGACTGTCGTCTAATGACAACAACCGGGTCCGACGTCTTAACGTGCCCTCCAAAACATAGAGGAGCTCGTGATAAATAAACCCATCCATAGACAGGCTACGGTCGACGTTGATTAACTTGCGTGATCGATTAAACTGAGATGCGCAAAGACGCCATTGAGCTCCTGATTGGACATTTGACTTATTTTCTATAAATGCACAGTAAGTGAAAATAACGAAAATAAATCTAATGTATTGTTCAGTTATGAGCACCAAGAGCCTTACAGTACAGTACAGTACAGAACATTAATTATTCAATAACTGAATAGAATACTTATTCATACCAATGAATAAGCGACTCTATTTCAAATGGAATAGAGTCGCTTATTCATTGGTATGAATAAGCGACTATAGTATCTATTCAGTTATTGAATCGCAATAAGAGATGGTGGTAAGGGGGCAGGGCAATCGTCTCCGGCGTGTCTTCGTAGGTCGGAGTGTAAACACAATAAGGCCCGCAGGACTCTCAGCTCTGGCTTGCCTTCATTGGCCGTCCAGAGGGGAGCCGTTAGAGCTATATGCTCCACGGGTGGAAGTGTTATAGGGCATCACGCCGCGAGTAACTTCGGAAAAAGCGCAGCACACCTCTCGACACCCCTGAGTCACTCACACCGGAGTTGCCCCCGGCCGATTTCTTGTCATTTCGGGGGCCCATCAGTGAGTGGCAAGCCACCGCTTGCCGCATATAACTAGCGATAGAAGCAGTTATAGCAGGCGTCCGTCCCTCTTCTGTAATAGCCCGGTATTTAGTTCACCCAGATCTCATCTCCATAGCCCATTTATTTTCCATCACACTTTAAAATAATCTCAACACTTGCCGAGACCTGCTCATGGGCATATCGTTCCATTGATATATCCTGGAACGGGTCACGGCAGGCGTACAACATTACATCCAACTTCTCAAAGGGGCCTCTGCGTGTTGGATCCATGTCCCCGCGCACGCCTATCAAATGACCGGGATTGACCCGTGAATTGATAGAAATACAATAAAAATAAGTATTATTTCAAATTAATCACAGCCAGTATTTCTTCTTCTGCAAATCTTTTATTTCGACACACATTACATCTCTCTATATTTCATAACTTTTTATTAGGTGATGCTAAATGCAAAGTATTGACAAACAATATTACTAGTTTACTGTAAAGGCCAGTATAACTCGAACCCTAATAATCCAAATAAATATATATTTATTTGGATTATTATTTATTTATTTGGAGAATCACTCGCAATATTTGCGGATCAATTGTCTAGTCGACACTTAACTTGCCGAACCGCAATGAATATTATTGGTGAGTAGTCAACTTGCTAAATACGGAATGCAATGAGGGTGTCATATGTGCTCTTATTCAATTGCTGTCGCACTTGTCATAGCTCACGATAACATTCTGCGCCATTTCCGGTGTTCCAATTGCCGGTTGAGATACTTTTTACTCCATTGGCACCTCCTGACTCGCTCTATATCTGCTACATTACTTTTAGTAAACTTTGTCTCTCATGTCTAATTTTTCTTTTTTTTTTTCTCATCATTTCAATTTAGGTATAAAATGAAAGGGATTGACTAGTAGAACACAGTTCAAGATGAATAATAAAATCCAAGATGGCCGTCAATAAAATGACCGGTTACATCTCAATTTTCAATAAGGGTATCAAATCAATACAAATTTAAAAGAAAAAAAAAGTAATAATGACAAAATTCAAATATAAACTTAATATAATGAGAAGTAGTATGTAATTAAATGGTTTTATTGAAAGTAATGTACTAAAAGCTAAAAAATAATTCGGTAGGTCCCAGGTTCCAGTCATCACTCCCCTCTCCCTCATCAATGTAAAGCATTGATCAGACAAACAAATAAAATCGTTGGGCCCGTGTTTCCATCCAGTCAACTCAGTTTACGCTACGCCCAACGATTTTATTTTTTTGTCTGATCGATGCCTTAGATTGATGATGGAGACAGGTGTGATGACTGGAACCTGGACCTACCGAATTATTTTTAAGCTAGTACATTATTTTCAATGAAATCTTTTTTTTTAACTTAATTTTTTGGTACACACCTTTAGTTTTCTGTTGACACTACAATTAAAAAAATTATGTTTCATTGTAAATCCAAGATGGCCGCTGCTACAAAATGGTGGTTTACAAATTTTGTCACGACTACCTCAATATGGATATCAAATGAAAGGGCTTGACTAGTAGAATATAGTTCACGATTAATATTAAAGTCCAAGATGGCCGTCAATAAAATGTGTATCAATTCAATACAAGTTTAAAAGTAAAAAAAAAAAAATAATGATAAAATTCAAATCTAAACTTAATAGAATGAGAAGTAGGTAGTATGTTATGAAATTGAAAACTAAAAACTTGAAAATAAAAATTTGTAAACCGCCATTGTGTAGCGGCGGCCACGCTACACTATGGCGGTTTACAAATTTTGTCACGACTACCTAAATATGGATATCAAATGAGAGGGCTTGACTAGTGGAATATAGTTCAAGATGAATATTAAAGTCCAAGATGGCCGTCAATAGAATGTGTATCCATTCAATACAAGTTTAAAAGTAAAAAAAAAAAAATAACGACAAAATTCAAATCTAAACTTAATAGAATGAGAAGTAGGTAGTATGTAATGAAATTGAAAACTAAAAACTTGAAAATAAAAATTAAGTAAAAAAAAAAATTTAAACGGTTTTATTGAAAATAATGTACTAAAAGCTAAAAAGTAATTCAGTAGGTCCCAGGTTCCAGTCATCACACCCCTCTCCCTCATCAATCTAAGTTTCCATCCAGTCAACTCAGTTTACGCTACGCCCAACGATTTTATTTTTTTGTCTGGTCGATGCCTTAGATTGATGAGGGAGAGGGGTGTGATGACTGAAACCTTGGACCTACCGAATTATTTTTTAGCTTTTATTACATTATTTTCAATTAAACCATTTAAAATATTTTTTTTTTAACTTAATTTTTATTTTCAATTTAGACGCTTGAAATGCTCACATAATATTTAGTTATATATTCACTTTAAAAATAAACAATTAAATAAAAATAAAACAATTATATAAGTGGGCTTCCCTACAACAAACGTGATTTTTTTTGCCGTTTTTATAAATAATGGTACGAACCCCTTCGAGCGCGAGTCCGACTCGAACTTGGTCGGTTTATAATTGTTTATTTATTTGTTTGGGTCAAATCAAGCAATTGAAATTAGACCCTCTTCCTGTTGACAGGTTGATCTGAAATTTGTACCCACCTTTAGTTCTGTTGACACTACAATTAAATAAATTCGGTTTCATTGTAAATCCAAGATAGCCGCCGCTACACAATGGCGGTTTACAAATTTTGTCACGACTACCTCAATATGGGTATCTAATGAAAGGGATTTGACTAGTAGAACCAGTTCACGATGAATATTAAAATCCAAGGCCGGCAATAAAATGGCCGGTTACATCTCAATTTTCAATAAGGATATCGAATCAATACAAATTTAAAAGAAAAAAAAAAGTAATAATGACAAAATTCAAATCTAAACTTAATATAATGAGAAGTAGTATGTAATAAAATTAAAAACTAAAAACTTCAACATAAAAATTAAGTAACAAAATTTTTTATTTAGACGGTTTTATTGAAAGCAATGTACTAAAAGCTAAAAAATAATTTGGTAGGTCCCAGGTTCCAGTCATCACACCCCTCTCCGTCATCAATCTAAGGCATTGATCAGACAAAAAAATAAAATCGTTGGGCCCGTGTTTCCATCCAGTCAACTCAGTTTACGCTACGCCCAACGATTTTATTTTTTTGTCTGATCGATGCCTTAGATTGATGACGGAGAGGGGTGTGATGACTGGAACCTGGGACCTACCGAATTATTTTTTAGCTAGTACATTATTTTCAATTAAACCTTTTTTTTTAACTTAATTTTTTAATCGGTTATATTTAGCTTGCCCTGTTTGTTTGTTTATTTATTTGTTTGGGTCAAATCTAGCAATTGAAATTTGACCCTCTTCCTGTTGACACGTTGATCTGAATTTGGTACACACCTTTAGTTCTGTTGACACTAAAATTAAATAAATTCTGTTTCATTGTAAATCCAAGATGGCCGCCTCTACAAAATGGCGGTTTAAAAATTTTGTCACGACTACCTCAATATGTATATCAAAAGAAAGGGCTTGACTAGTAGAATATAGTTCACGATGAATATTAAAATCCAATATGGCCGTCAATAAAATGTGTATCAATTCAAGTTTAAAATTAAAGAAAAATAATAATGACAATATTCAAATCTAAACTTAATAGAATGAGAAGTAGGTAGTATGTAATGAAATTGAAAACTAAAAACTTGAAAAAAAAAATTAAGTAAAAAAATAATAATTTAAATGGTTTCATTGAAAATAATGTACTAAAAGCTAAATAATAATTCAGTAGGTCCCAGGTTCCAGTCATCACACTCCTCTCCCTCATCAATCTAAGTTTCCATCCAGTCAACTCAGTTTACGCTACGCCCAACGATTTTATTTTATTGTCTGTTCGATGCCTTAGATTGATGAGGGAGAGGGGTGTGATGACTGAAACCTGGAACCTACCGAATTATTTTTTAGAGAGTTCGACTCGGACTCTATATCCTTGCGAACACGGGTTGGTTTTTTTTTTACATATCGATACTGACTGATCGATAGAGACTATAGTCGTCAGTTAGTTCCTCCAATCCTGAAATAATATAATTTTCTGGTCACACGGGCTGTAGCTGTGGCGACGTGTCGCCACGCGCTTGCGATTATGATGATTGTGTTTCTCTCTACCCAGTCGGCTTGGTGATCTTACCACTCACTCGCCGCGCTCTGCTCCTATATAGATAGTTTCGACGTTTCACATCTAACAGGCGTAACCTGAAAACTCCATTTTTTATATTTTTTTTCTAACAAAATATAAAATGTTGTTTAGCATCAACGCATAATCATCTGTTTAGATACGAGTCTTCCCTTAATCCCTTCCCTTAATAGTGTTAAGAGAATACACCATCACGCTGCTCAACTGTGGGTTTGCGGAGTCCAGTATTTTCAAGCCGCCTTGACGGTGGCTTTATGGCGGCTTGAAAACACTGGACTCTGATGACTTGGCTTAAGGACTGTCATCCAATGACGACATCCGCAGCAGCGTGCTTTAAAAAATAGGTACTATTTTTTTTTTTAAATTACTTTGTCCCAATTTTTTAAACTTTGTTTTGCCACTTATGATGAATCATTTTTCTGCAATGCTTCCAAATAGGTTGAATATAAAGTTATCAAGGACCGTGAAGTACGTTTGAAGTAACATCTAATTTCCTTTGTTTAACATTCCTGAAATTAGTTTGTTTTACTTTGTTGGTAATGTTCTCGAGATTACTAAGGATAGTAAACTCGGATAATTATAGTAACGGGTTTGTAAACTACTTTAATAAACTGGATTATATAATAATAGCAGCGTATTTCAGTGGCTAAAAGTAAATGATCTTAAAAAATCTCTGACAATCGTCAATAAATCTGGCAATTTTTGATAACTTTTTTGACACTAGACACATGTTGTTCTTATCACAATTGACTTCGGCATCAACCCATAATCATTTCACTGTTGGGTTACTTGTCTCCCCTCAATCGAAGGAAATCGGAGCATATTCTATCACGCTGCTCAACTGCGGATTGGCGGAGGCCAGTGTTTTCAAGCCGCCCAAAGGCCACTGACTTGGCTTAATGACTGTCGTCTAATGACAACAACCGGGTCCGACGTCTTAACGTGCCCTCCAAAACATAGAGGAGCTCGTGATAAATAAACCCATCCATAGACAGGCTACGGTCGACGTTGATTAACTTGCGTGATCGATTAAACTGAGATGCGCAAAGACGCCATTGAGCTCCTGATTGGACATTTGACTTATTTTCTATAAATGCACAGTAAGTGAAAATAACGAAAATAAATCTAATGTATTGTTCAGTTATGAGCACCAAGAGCCTTACAGTACAGTACAGTACAGAACATTAATTATTCAATAACTGAATAGAATACTTATTCATACCAATGAATAAGCGACTCTATTTCAAATGGAATAGAGTCGCTTATTCATTGGTATGAATAAGCGACTATAGTATCTATTCAGTTATTGAATCGCAATAAGAGATGGTGGTAAGGGGGCAGGGCAATCGTCTCCGGCGTGTCTTCGTAGGTCGGAGTGTAAACACAATAAGGCCCGCAGGACTCTCAGCTCTGGCTTGCCTTCATTGGCCGTCCAGAGGGGAGCCGTTAGAGCTATATGCTCCACGGGTGGAAGTGTTATAGGGCATCACGCCGCGAGTAACTTCGGAAAAAGCGCAGCACACCTCTCGACACCCCTGAGTCACTCACACCGGAGTTGCCCCCGGCCGATTTCTTGTCATTTCGGGGGCCCATCAGTGAGTGGCAAGCCACCGCTTGCCGCATATAACTAGCGATAGAAGCAGTTATAGCAGGCGTCCGTCCCTCTTCTGTAATAGCCCGGTATTTAGTTCACCCAGATCTCATCTCCATAGCCCATTTATTTTCCATCACACTTTAAAATAATCTCAACACTTGCCGAGACCTGCTCATGGGCATATCGTTCCATTGATATATCCTGGAACGGGTCACGGCAGGCGTACAACATTACATCCAACTTCTCAAAGGGGCCTCTGCGTGTTGGATCCATGTCCCCGCGCACGCCTATCAAATGACCGGGATTGACCCGTGAATTGATAGAAATACAATAAAAATAAGTATTATTTCAAATTAATCACAGCCAGTATTTCTTCTTCTGCAAATCTTTTATTTCGACACACATTACATCTCTCTATATTTCATAACTTTTTATTAGGTGATGCTAAATGCAAAGTATTGACAAACAATATTACTAGTTTACTGTAAAGGCCAGTATAACTCGAACCCTAATAATCCAAATAAATATATATTTATTTGGATTATTATTTATTTATTTGGAGAATCACTCGCAATATTTGCGGATCAATTGTCTAGTCGACACTTAACTTGCCGAACCGCAATGAATATTATTGGTGAGTAGTCAACTTGCTAAATACGGAATGCAATGAGGGTGTCATATGTGCTCTTATTCAATTGCTGTCGCACTTGTCATAGCTCACGATAACATTCTGCGCCATTTCCGGTGTTCCAATTGCCGGTTGAGATACTTTTTACTCCATTGGCACCTCCTGACTCGCTCTATATCTGCTACATTACTTTTAGTAAACTTTGTCTCTCATGTCTACTTTTTCTTTTTTTTTTTCTCATGTCATCATCGCTGTATTTTCAAATTTCAATTATGGGCAAATTTTCACTAAGTCTATGTAGCCATAAAGAATATAGAAAATAATAGAAATATTAGAAAAATAATGATCTTTTTAAACGGTTTTATTTAGCTGGCCCTGTTTGTTTGTTAAGTATTTATTTATTTGTTTGTTTGGGTTAAATCTAGTAAAAATTGGCGGTTTACAAATTTTGTCACGACTACCTCAATATGGGTATCAAATGAAAGGGCTTGACTAGTAGAACATAGTTCAGTAGTTCACTATAAAAAAAAAATTAAAATCCAAAAATGCCGCCGCCAAACATTGGCGGTTTACAAATTCTGTCACGATAATATGGGTATCAAATGAAAGGGTTTGACTAGTAGAACACAGTTCACGGTGAATATTAAAATCCAAGATGCCCGTCAATAAAATGGCCGGTTACAACTTAATTTTCAATATGTGTATCAAATCAATACAAGTTTAAAAGTAAAAAAAAGTAATAATGTCAAAATTCTAATCTAAACGTAATAGAATGAGAAGTATTGTAATGAAATTAAAAACTAAAAACTTGAAAATAAAAATTAAGTAAAAAAAAATCATATAAACGGTGTTATTGAAAATAATGTACTAAAAGCTAAAAAATAATTAAGTAGGTCCCAAATTCCAGTCATCACACCCCTCTCCCTCATCAATCTAAGGTATTGATCAGACAAAAAAAAAAAATCGTCGGGCCCGTGTTTCCATCCAGTCAACTCAGTTTACATAACATTTTATTTTTTTGTCTGATCAATGCTTTAGATAGATGAGGGAGAGGGGAGTGACGACTGGAACCTAGGATCTACCGAATTATTTTTTAGCTAGTAGGTACATTATTTTCAATAAAACCGTTTAAATTAAAAAAAAACTTAATTTTTTAAACGGTTTTGTTTAGCTTGCCATGTTTTTAGGGTTCCGTACCCAAAGGGTAAAAAGGAAACCTATTACTAAGGCTCCGCTGTCCGTCCGTCCGTCCGTCCGTCTGTCACCAGTCCGTCCGTCAGGCTGTATCTCATGAACCATGATAGTTAGACAGTTGAAATTTTCACAGACGATGTTGTTGCTATTGCTGCTATAACAAAAAATACTAAAAAACAGAATAAAAAAAATATTTAAGAGGGCTCTCATACAACAAACGTGATTTTTTTTGCTCGTTTTTGCTCGCAATTGATAACGGTAATAAGTAGACGCTTGAAAGACTCACATAATATTTAGTTATATATTCACTTTAAAAATAAATAATTAAATAAAAATAAAACAAATGTTTAAGGGAGGTCCCATACAACAAACGTGATTTTTTTGCCGTTTTTATAGAAAAAGATACGAAACCCTTCGGGCGCGAGTCCGACTCGAACTTGGCCGGTTTATAATTGTTTATTTATTTGTTTGGGTCAAATCAAGCAATTGAAATTAGACCCTCTTCCTGTTGACATGTTGATCTGAAATTTGTATCCACCTTTAGTTCTGTTGACACTACAATTAAATAAATTCGGTTTCATTGTAAATCCAAGATAGCCGACGCTACACAGTGGCGGTTTATAAATTTTGTCACGACTACCTCAATTTAGGTATAAAATGAAAGGGATTGACTAGTAGAACACAGTTCAAGATGAATAATAAAATCCAAGATGGCCGTCAATAAAATGACCGGTTACATCTCAATTTTCAATAAGGGTATCAAATCAATACAAATTTAAAAGAAAAAAAAAGTAATAATGACAAAATTCAAATATAAACTTAATATAATGAGAAGTAGTATGTAATTAAATGGTTTTATTGAAAGTAATGTACTAAAAGCTAAAAAATAATTCGGTAGGTCCCAGGTTCCAGTCATCACTCCCCTCTCCCTCATCAATGTAAAGCATTGATCAGACAAACAAATAAAATCGTTGGGCCCGTGTTTCCATCCAGTCAACTCAGTTTACGCTACGCCCAACGATTTTATTTTTTTGTCTGATCGA
Source organism: Hypsopygia costalis (assembly GCA_937001555.2). Lineage (NCBI taxonomy): Eukaryota > Metazoa > Arthropoda > Insecta > Lepidoptera > Pyralidae > Hypsopygia > Hypsopygia costalis. Next base: position 21,692,222 of record OW443326.2, read on the forward strand.
TGCCTTAGATTGATGATGGAGACAGGTGTGATGACTGGAACCTGGACCTACCGAATTATTTTTAAGCTAGTACATTATTTTCAATGAAATCTTTTTTTTTAACTTAATTTTTTGGTACACACCTTTAGTTTTCTGTTGACACTACAATTAAAAAAATTATGTTTCATTGTAAATCCAAGATGGCCGCTGCTACAAAATGGTGGTTTACAAATTTTGTCACGACTACCTCAATATGGATATCAAATGAAAGGGCTTGACTAGTAGAATATAGTTCACGATTAATATTAAAGTCCAAGATGGCCGTCAATAAAATGTGTATCAATTCAATACAAGTTTAAAAGTAAAAAAAAAATAATAATGATAAAATTCAAATCTAAACTTAATAGAATGAGAAGTAGGTAGTATGTTATGAAATTGAAAACTAAAAACTTGAAAATAAAAATTTGTAAACCGCCATTGTGTAGCGGCGGCCACGCTACACTATGGCGGTTTACAAATTTTGTCACGACTACCTAAATATGGATATCAAATGAGAGGGCTTGACTAGTGGAATATAGTTCAAGATGAATATTAAAGTCCAAGATGGCCGTCAATAGAATGTGTATCCATTCAATACAAGTTTAAAAGTAAAAAAAAAAAAAATAACGACAAAATTCAAATCTAAACTTAATAGAATGAGAAGTAGGTAGTATGTAATGAAATTGAAAACTAAAAACTTGAAAATAAAAATTAAGTAAAAAAAAAAATTTAAACGGTTTTATTGAAAATAATGTACTAAAAGCTAAAAAGTAATTCAGTAGGTCCCAGGTTCCAGTCATCACACCCCTCTCCCTCATCAATCTAAGTTTCCATCCAGTCAACTCAGTTTACGCTACGCCCAACGATTTTATTTTTTTGTCTGGTCGATGCCTTAGATTGATGAGGGAGAGGGGTGTGATGACTGAAACCTTGGACCTACCGAATTATTTTTTAGCTTTTATTACATTATTTTCAATTAAACCATTTAAAATAATTTTTTTTTAACTTAATTTTTATTTTCAATTTAGACGCTTGAAATGCTCACATAATATTTAGTTATATATTCACTTTAAAAATAAACAATTAAATAAAAATAAAACAATTATATAAGTGGGCTTCCCTACAACAAACGTGATTTTTTTTGCCGTTTTTATAAATAATGGTACGAACCCCTTCGAGCGCGAGTCCGACTCGAACTTGGTCGGTTTATAATTGTTTATTTATTTGTTTGGGTCAAATCAAGCAATTGAAATTAGACCCTCTTCCTGTTGACAGGTTGATCTGAAATTTGTACCCACCTTTAGTTCTGTTGACACTACAATTAAATAAATTCGGTTTCATTGTAAATCCAAGATAGCCGCCGCTACACAATGGCGGTTTACAAATTTTGTCACGACTACCTCAATATGGGTATCTAATGAAAGGGATTTGACTAGTAGAACCAGTTCACGATGAATATTAAAATCCAAGGCCGGCAATAAAATGGCCGGTTACATCTCAATTTTCAATAAGGATATCGAATCAATACAAATTTAAAAGAAAAAAAAAAGTAATAATGACAAAATTCAAATCTAAACTTAATATAATGAGAAGTAGTATGTAATAAAATTAAAAACTAAAAACTTCAACATAAAAATTAAGTAACAAAATTTTTTATTTAGACGGTTTTATTGAAAGCAATGTACTAAAAGCTAAAAAATAATTTGGTAGGTCCCAGGTTCCAGTCATCACACCCCTCTCCGTCATCAATCTAAGGCATTGATCAGACAAAAAAATAAAATCGTTGGGCCCGTGTTTCCATCCAGTCAACTCAGTTTACGCTACGCCCAACGATTTTATTTTTTTGTCTGATCGATGCCTTAGATTGATGACGGAGAGGGGTGTGATGACTGGAACCTGGGACCTACCGAATTATTTTTTAGCTAGTACATTATTTTCAATTAAACCTTTTTTTTTAACTTAATTTTTTAATCGGTTATATTTAGCTTGCCCTGTTTGTTTGTTTATTTATTTGTTTGGGTCAAATCTAGCAATTGAAATTTGACCCTCTTCCTGTTGACACGTTGATCTGAATTTGGTACACACCTTTAGTTCTGTTGACACTAAAATTAAATAAATTCTGTTTCATTGTAAATCCAAGATGGCCGCCTCTACAAAATGGCGGTTTAAAAATTTTGTCACGACTACCTCAATATGTATATCAAAAGAAAGGGCTTGACTAGTAGAATATAGTTCACGATGAATATTAAAATCCAATATGGCCGTCAATAAAATGTGTATCAATTCAAGTTTAAAATTAAAGAAAAATAATAATGACAATATTCAAATCTAAACTTAATAGAATGAGAAGTAGGTAGTATGTAATGAAATTGAAAACTAAAAACTTGAAAAAAAAAATTAAGTAAAAAAATAATAATTTAAATGGTTTCATTGAAAATAATGTACTAAAAGCTAAATAATAATTCAGTAGGTCCCAGGTTCCAGTCATCACACTCCTCTCCCTCATCAATCTAAGTTTCCATCCAGTCAACTCAGTTTACGCTACGCCCAACGATTTTATTTTATTGTCTGTTCGATGCCTTAGATTGATGAGGGAGAGGGGTGTGATGACTGAAACCTGGAACCTACCGAATTATTTTTTAGAGAGTTCGACTCGGACTCTATATCCTTGCGAACACGGGTTGGTTTTTTTTTTACATATCGATACTGACTGATCGATAGAGACTATAGTCGTCAGTTAGTTCCTCCAATCCTGAAATAATATAATTTTCTGGTCACACGGGCTGTAGCTGTGGCGACGTGTCGCCACGCGCTTGCGATTATGATGATTGTGTTTCTCTCTACCCAGTCGGCTTGGTGATCTTACCACTCACTCGCCGCGCTCTGCTCCTATATAGATAGTTTCGACGTTTCACATCTAACAGGCGTAACCTGAAAACTCCATTTTTTATATTTTTTTTCTAACAAAATATAAAATGTTGTTTAGCATCAACGCATAATCATCTGTTTAGATACGAGTCTTCCCTTAATCCCTTCCCTTAATAGTGTTAAGAGAATACACCATCACGCTGCTCAACTGTGGGTTTGCGGAGTCCAGTATTTTCAAGCCGCCTTGACGGTGGCTTTATGGCGGCTTGAAAACACTGGACTCTGATGACTTGGCTTAAGGACTGTCATCCAATGACGACATCCGCAGCAGCGTGCTTTAAAAAATAGGTACTATTTTTTTTTTTAAATTACTTTGTCCCAATTTTTTAAACTTTGTTTTGCCACTTATGATGAATCATTTTTCTGCAATGCTTCCAAATAGGTTGAATATAAAGTTATCAAGGACCGTGAAGTACGTTTGAAGTAACATCTAATTTCCTTTGTTTAACATTCCTGAAATTAGTTTGTTTTACTTTGTTGGTAATGTTCTCGAGATTACTAAGGATAGTAAACTCGGATAATTATAGTAACGGGTTTGTAAACTACTTTAATAAACTGGATTATATAATAATAGCAGCGTATTTCAGTGGCTAAAAGTAAATGATCTTAAAAAATCTCTGACAATCGTCAATAAATCTGGCAATTTTTGATAACTTTTTTGACACTAGACACATGTTGTTCTTATCACAATTGACTTCGGCATCAACCCATAATCATTTCACTGTTGGGTTACTTGTCTCCCCTCAATCGAAGGAAATCGGAGCATATTCTATCACGCTGCTCAACTGCGGATTGGCGGAGGCCAGTGTTTTCAAGCCGCCCAAAGGCCACTGACTTGGCTTAATGACTGTCGTCTAATGACAACAACCGGGTCCGACGTCTTAACGTGCCCTCCAAAACATAGAGGAGCTCGTGATAAATAAACCCATCCATAGACAGGCTACGGTCGACGTTGATTAACTTGCGTCATCGATTAAACTGAGATGCGCAAAGACGCCATTGAGCTCCTGATTGGACATTTGACTTATTTTCTATAAATGCACAGTAAGTGAAAATAACGAAAATAAATCTAATGTATTGTTCAGTTATGAGCACCAAGAGCCTTACAGTACAGTACAGTACAGAACATTAATTATTCAATAACTGAATAGAATACTTATTCATACCAATGAATAAGCGACTCTATTTCAAATGGAATAGAGTCGCTTATTCATTGGTATGAATAAGCGACTATAGTATCTATTCAGTTATTGAATCGCAATAAGAGATGGTGGTAAGGGGGCAGGGCAATCGTCTCCGGCGTGTCTTCGTAGGTCGGAGTGTAAACACAATAAGGCCCGCAGGACTCTCAGCTCTGGCTTGCCTTCATTGGCCGTCCAGAGGGGAGCCGTTAGAGCTATATGCTCCACGGGTGGAAGTGTTATAGGGCATCACGCCGCGAGTAACTTCGGAAAAAGCGCAGCACACCTCTCGACACCCCTGAGTCACTCACACCGGAGTTGCCCCCGGCCGATTTCTTGTCATTTCGGGGGCCCATCAGTGAGTGGCAAGCCACCGCTTGCCGCATATAACTAGCGATAGAAGCAGTTATAGCAGGCGTCCGTCCCTCTTCTGTAATAGCCCGGTATTTAGTTCACCCAGATCTCATCTCCATAGCCCATTTATTTTCCATCACACTTTAAAATAATCTCAACACTTGCCGAGACCTGCTCATGGGCATATCGTTCCATTGATATATCCTGGAACGGGTCACGGCAGGCGTACAACATTACATCCAACTTCTCAAAGGGGCCTCTGCGTGTTGGATCCATGTCCCCGCGCACGCCTATCAAATGACCGGGATTGACCCGTGAATTGATAGAAATACAATAAAAATAAGTATTATTTCAAATTAATCACAGCCAGTATTTCTTCTTCTGCAAATCTTTTATTTCGACACACATTACATCTCTCTATATTTCATAACTTTTTATTAGGTGATGCTAAATGCAAAGTATTGACAAACAATATTACTAGTTTACTGTAAAGGCCAGTATAACTCGAACCCTAATAATCCAAATAAATATATATTTATTTGGATTATTATTTATTTATTTGGAGAATCACTCGCAATATTTGCGGATCAATTGTCTAGTCGACACTTAACTTGCCGAACCGCAATGAATATTATTGGTGAGTAGTCAACTTGCTAAATACGGAATGCAATGAGGGTGTCATATGTGCTCTTATTCAATTGCTGTCGCACTTGTCATAGCTCACGATAACATTCTGCGCCATTTCCGGTGTTCCAATTGCCGGTTGAGATACTTTTTACTCCATTGGCACCTCCTGACTCGCTCTATATCTGCTACATTACTTTTAGTAAACTTTGTCTCTCATGTCTAATTTTTCTTTTTTTTTTTCTCATCATTTCAATTTAGGTATAAAATGAAAGGGATTGACTAGTAGAACACAGTTCAAGATGAATAATAAAATCCAAGATGGCCGTCAATAAAATGACCGGTTACATCTCAATTTTCAATAAGGGTATCAAATCAATACAAATTTAAAAGAAAAAAAAAGTAATAATGACAAAATTCAAATATAAACTTAATATAATGAGAAGTAGTATGTAATTAAATGGTTTTATTGAAAGTAATGTACTAAAAGCTAAAAAATAATTCGGTAGGTCCCAGGTTCCAGTCATCACTCCCCTCTCCCTCATCAATGTAAAGCATTGATCAGACAAACAAATAAAATCGTTGGGCCCGTGTTTCCATCCAGTCAACTCAGTTTACGCTACGCCCAACGATTTTATTTTTTTGTCTGATCGATGCCTTAGATTGATGATGGAGACAGGTGTGATGACTGGAACCTGGACCTACCGAATTATTTTTAAGCTAGTACATTATTTTCAATGAAATCTTTTTTTTTAACTTAATTTTTTGGTACACACCTTTAGTTTTCTGTTGACACTACAATTAAAAAAATTATGTTTCATTGTAAATCCAAGATGGCCGCTGCTACAAAATGGTGGTTTACAAATTTTGTCACGACTACCTCAATATGGATATCAAATGAAAGGGCTTGACTAGTAGAATATAGTTCACGATTAATATTAAAGTCCAAGATGGCCGTCAATAAAATGTGTATCAATTCAATACAAGTTTAAAAGTAAAAAAAAAAAAATAATGATAAAATTCAAATCTAAACTTAATAGAATGAGAAGTAGGTAGTATGTTATGAAATTGAAAACTAAAAACTTGAAAATAAAAATTTGTAAACCGCCATTGTGTAGCGGCGGCCACGCTACACTATGGCGGTTTACAAATTTTGTCACGACTACCTAAATATGGATATCAAATGAGAGGGCTTGACTAGTGGAATATAGTTCAAGATGAATATTAAAGTCCAAGATGGCCGTCAATAGAATGTGTATCCATTCAATACAAGTTTAAAAGTAAAAAAAAAAAAATAACGACAAAATTCAAATCTAAACTTAATAGAATGAGAAGTAGGTAGTATGTAATGAAATTGAAAACTAAAAACTTGAAAATAAAAATTAAGTAAAAAAAAAAATTTAAACGGTTTTATTGAAAATAATGTACTAAAAGCTAAAAAGTAATTCAGTAGGTCCCAGGTTCCAGTCATCACACCCCTCTCCCTCATCAATCTAAGTTTCCATCCAGTCAACTCAGTTTACGCTACGCCTAACGATTTTATTTTTTTGTCTGGTCGATGCCTTAGATTGATGAGGGAGAGGGGTGTGATGACTGAAACCTTGGACCTACCGAATTATTTTTTAGCTTTTATTACATTATTTTCAATTAAACCATTTAAAATATTTTTTTTTTAACTTAATTTTTATTTTCAATTTAGACGCTTGAAATGCTCACATAATATTTAGTTATATATTCACTTTAAAAATAAACAATTAAATAAAAATAAAACAATTATATAAGTGGGCTTCCCTACAACAAACGTGATTTTTTTTGCCGTTTTTATAAATAATGGTACGAACCCCTTCGAGCGCGAGTCCGACTCGAACTTGGTCGGTTTATAATTGTTTATTTATTTGTTTGGGTCAAATCAAGCAATTGAAATTAGACCCTCTTCCTGTTGACAGGTTGATCTGAAATTTGTACCCACCTTTAGTTCTGTTGACACTACAATTAAATAAATTCGGTTTCATTGTAAATCCAAGATAGCCGCCGCTACACAATGGCGGTTTACAAATTTTGTCACGACTACCTCAATATGGGTATCTAATGAAAGGGATTTGACTAGTAGAACCAGTTCACGATGAATATTAAAATCCAAGGCCGGCAATAAAATGGCCGGTTACATCTCAATTTTCAATAAGGATATCGAATCAATACAAATTTAAAAGAAAAAAAAAAGTAATAATGACAAAATTCAAATCTAAACTTAATATAATGAGAAGTAGTATGTAATAAAATTAAAAACTAAAAACTTCAACATAAAAATTAAGTAACAAAATTTTTTATTTAGACGGTTTTATTGAAAGCAATGTACTAAAAGCTAAAAAATAATTTGGTAGGTCCCAGGTTCCAGTCATCACACCCCTCTCCGTCATCAATCTAAGGCATTAATCAGACAAAAAAATAAAGTCGTTGGGCCCGTGTTTCCATCCAGTCAACTCAGTTTACGCTACTCCCAACGATTTAATTTTTTTGTCTGATCGATGCCTTAGATTGATGAGGGAGAGGGGTGTGATGACTGAAACCTGGAACCTACCGAATTATTTTTTAGCTTTTAGTACATTATTTTCAATAAAACCGTTTAAATTAATTTTTTTTTTACTTAATTTTTATTTTTAATTTAGACGCTTGAGATACTCACATAATATTTAGTTATATATTCACTTTAAAAATAAATAATTAAATAAAAATAAAACAAATATTTAAGGGGGGCTCCCATACAACTAACGTGATTTTTTTGCCGTTTTTATAGTTAATGGTACGAACCCCTTCGAGCGCGAGTCCGAGTCGAACTTGGCCGGTTTATAATTGTTTATTTATTTGTTTGGGTCAAATCAAGCAATTGAAATTAGACCCTCTTCCTGTTGACAGGTTGATCTGAAATTTGTACCCACCTTTAGTTCTATTGACACTACAATTAAATAAATTCGGTTTCATTGTAAATCCAAGATAGCCGCCGCTTCACAATGGCGGTTTACAAATTTTGTCACGACTACCTCAATATGGGTATCAAATGAAAGGGTTTGACTAGTAGAACCAGTTCACGATGAATATTAAAATCCAAGATGGCCGTCAATAAAATGGCCGGTTACATCTCAATTTTCAATAAGGGTATCAATTCTATACAATTTAAAAAAAAAAGTAATAATGACAAAATTCAAATCTAAACTTAATATAATGAGAAGTAGTATGTAATAAAATTAAAAACTAAAAAACTTCAACATAAAAATTAAGTAACAAAAATTTTTATTTAAACGGTTTTATTGAAAGTAATGTACTAAAAGCTAAAAAATAATTCGGTAGGTCCCAGTTTCCAGTCCTCCACCTCTCTCCCTCATCAATCTAAGGCATTAATCAGACAAAAACATAAAGTCGTTGGGCCCGTGTTTCCATCCAGTCAACTCAGTTTACGCTACTCCCAACGATTTAATTTTTTTGTCTGATCGATGCCTTAGATTGATGAGGAAGAGGGGTGTGATGACTGCAACCTGAGACCTACCGAATTATTTTTTAGCTTTTAGTACATTATTTTCAATAAAACCGTTTAAATAAATTTTTTTTTTACTTAATTTTTATTTTCAACTAGCTGATGCCCGCGATTTCGTTCGCATGGACTTTATGATTCCGGCGTATTAATACAAATACGAACTATTGTAGATACATAAGAAAATATTTGGGCAGTATTATACGTTAAAAGTCAACAAATTATTATTTTTATTTAAGATAGTAACCATAGTTTAAAAAAGAAATGAAGGGAGTCTTTCCTTCGGGAGCTAATATGAAAAGACCAGAAGCGTTAATAATCCTCGATAAAGCCACATTGTTGGCCATTTCGCATTTATCTGAAACGATTAGACAGCGATCCTGAAACATTTTCGCTTTGTCACAGTTTCGTGTGACAAAGCATGTCGGTGTTTCCGTTCTGTATAAATCGAGTAGAATATTGAATATTGTATTTGCGTCCTTCCGCTTAGAAGTAATATGGCTGCAATACCTGGCGATGCTGCTGTGAGATATTATTTTGGCGCCTGATTTCAGCGAGGATTGCTCTCATCAGGTATGTTTTTCAAGTCCCTCCTGAAGCATCTAAGAAAAACAGTTTCCCCTCGTTGTTTAAAATACTTTGCATCACAAAATCTTGCTACATATGGTCCCGCAAATGCGCGCATTCTTCTGGTTTGTGCGAATATATACCAATCGTTCCATTTCAATTTTAGCGTACACGTCTATATTAAACTGACTAAATAGACCACGTTACCTTTGTAAATAAATAAAACTATTGCGTCTAACTTGTAGCAGGTAAGAATAAAAGTAGCACTGCGCGGTTATTTTTTTACAATATAATCAATATTTTGTTAAACTATTTATGCTCATCAGGCTGAACAACTTTTGCTAAGGCGTCATTTTTATATTTTTTATAGTTTAGCTGAACCATTATGGTTCCGATTCAGGTGTTCTAAATCTTGGATTTTTATACCTCAATAAAAAATGCTCATCAGGCTGAACAACTTTTGCTAAGGCGTCATTTTTATATTTCTTATAGTTTAGCTGAACCATTATGGTTCTGCATCAGGTGTTCCAAATCTTGGATTTTTATACCTCAACAAAAAATGCTCATCAGGCTGAACAACTTTTGCTAAGGCGTCATTTTTATATTTCTTATAGTTTAGCTGAACCATTATGGTTCTGCATCAGGTGTTCTAAATCTTGGATTTTTATACCTCAACAAAAAAATGCTCATCAGACTGAACAACTTTTGCTAAGGCGTCATTTTTATATTTCTTATAGTTTAGCTGAACCATTATGGTTCTGCATCAGGTGTTCTAAATCTTGGATTTTTATACCTCAACAAAAAATGATCATCAGGTTGAACAGCTATTGCTAAGGCGGTATTTTTATATTTCCTATAGTTTACCGGAACCATTATGGTTCCGCATCAGATGTTCCAAATCTTGGATTTTTATACCGAGATGGAAATTTCGTGTCCACGTTTTCAAATCGATGCCATTTTCGTAATCGACGTCTCAGAAAACCATAGAATCAACACCCATATTGATATTATGACATTTCAACCCCATCGCACCCCCACAGGAGTGCTCTTGTGTCACGTCGATTATGTTAGATTATAAAACAGGTGTTGTTTTAGGAATCAGCGACCCGATAAACCATGAAAACAATACCCATGACGATTTTCAGACGTTTGCACCTCATTTCACCCCTTTAGGTGTTGAATTTTACAAAAACCTAAAACACGTGTTTACTCATATATCTACAGAAGTGCTCGTGTAAAGTTTCGTATAAAATAGTCCAACTAATCTTGTGTCCAAATTTTGTATGGGGAACCCATACAAAATTTGGACACCCGTTTCACCGAGGGTTGAATTTTCCAAATTCCCGTCTTTGTGAGCATCTACGTCCTAAAAGGAACCCCCATACAAAATTTGAGACTCCTAGCACTTGTAGTTTCTGAGATTTCGTGATGAGTGAGTCAGTGATTTTCTCTATAGAAAAATTTTCTTTAAATTTTAAATGACGATAACTTTTTAATCTGACATCAGATTTCGATGACACAAAGCCTATATGTTGCTCAGGGATGAGCTTAATCTTTTAGTGAAAACCGCGTAAAAAATCTGTTCAGTAGTTTTAAAGATTAGCGAGTACATACAGACAGACAGACAGACAAAAAAATCAAAAATATCTTTTTTGTGTTCTGTTACTCCTTTTTTATCGCCCACATCCATTTTTTATTAATTTTATCAAATGTACAGACACGCGGTTCCTACTGTTTTATTATATGTATTGATTTAGACGCTTGAAATACTCTAATAATATTTAGTTATATATTCACTTTAAAAATAAATAATTTTAAAAGTGAATATATAAGTGAAAAAAAAATACAACAAACGTGATTTTTTTGCCGTTTTTATAGATAATGGTACGAACCCCTTCGAGCGCGAGTCCGACTCGAACTTGGCCGGTTTATAATTGTTTATTTATTTGTTTGGGTCAAATCAAGCAATTGAAATTAGACCCTCTTCCTGTTGACAGGTTGATCTGAAATTTGTACCCACCTTTAGTTCTGTTGACACTACAATTAAATAAATTCTTTTTCATTGTAAATCCAAGATTGCTGCCGCTACACAATGGCGGTTTACAAATTTTGTCACGACTACCTCAATATGGGTATCAAATGAAAGGGTTTGACTAGTAGAACCAGTTCACGATGAATATTAAAATCCAAGATGGCCGTCAATAAAATGGCCGGTTACATCTCAATTTTCAATAAGGGTATCAAATCAATGCAAATTAAAAAAAAAATGTAATAATGTCAAAATTCAAATCTAAACTTAATATAATGAGAAGTAGTATGTAATAAAATTAAAAACTAAAAAACTTCAACATAAAAATTAAGCAACAAAATTTTTTATTTAAACAGTTTTATTGAAAGTAATGTACTAAAAGCTAAAAAATAATTCGGTAGGTCCCAGGTTCCAGTCATCACACCCCTCTCCCTCATCAATCTAAGGCATTGATCAGACAAAAAAATAAAATCGTTGGGCCCGTGTTTCCATCCAGTTAACTCAGTTTACGCTACGGCCAACGATTTTATTTTTTTGTCTGATCGATGCCACTGATGAGGGAGAGGGGTGTGATGACTGGAACCTGGGACCTACCGAATTATTTTTTAGCTAGTACATTATTTTCAATGAAACCGTCTAAATAAAAATTTTTGTTACTTAATTTTTATGTTGAAGTTTTTTAGTTTTTAATTTTATTACATTTAGCTAAAAAATAATTCGGTAGGTACCAGGTTCCAGTCATCACACCCCTCTCCCTCATCAATCTAAGGCATTGATCAGACAAAAAAATAAAAATGTTTGGCCCGTGTTTCCATCCAGTCAACTCAGTTTACGCTACGGCCAACGATTTTATTTTTTTGTCTGATAGATGCCTTAGATTGATGAGGGAGAGGGGTGTGATGACTGGAACCTGGAACCTACCGAATTATATTTTAGCTTTTAGTACATTATTTTCAATAAAACCGTTAGAATTTTTTTTTTACTTAATTTTTCTTAGAGTAATATATTTAGCCGTCATCAAGGAGAAATTTTAGATAATAGATGACGAAAGAACTGGTGGCACTGCTCTACAGAATTGAACATAACTTCTTTTATTATTATCCTATAATAATATATTTTTATATTTATATTTTTGATAATATAAATAAATGTTCTATAAATTGATATATAAAGACTTTTATTATTTTAGAATTTCTGCTTATTTTTTTATATTGCCAAATATACAATTTATAAGGAAAAAAATAATACTTTTCTAATAATTCCATAATCATTATAACTTATTTAATATATTTCAAAAAATCAATCATAGAACATTAAATAAGCTTTCAAAGGACCCAGGAATCAGTGTGCAGACATCTTTGTGACGTCATAGATACAAAAGTCCCCTCTTATTCGTTCTAAAACGGGCAGTTTCATGTTCTAGAGACCCCAACAAACAAACTCCATACCTATTTTAGGTATTTTGAAGAGATGGCTACAAATTTATAATTTACTAGCTGACCGCCCCAGCTTCGTATGGGTAGAAAGTGGTGTTTTACTCGCAATTTTTAAGTCTCTTCTCTCCGTAAGAACCTTCCTTAAGCCTTAACGAAAATATTAAAACAATAATTATCAGAATTGGTAGAACCGTTTTCGAGTTTACTGCTTAGCAACATTCATTTTTATTAATATAGATAGATTAGCGTTATTCCATACTACGTACTTATTTCCTTTATTATCAACTAGAACTCCGGTGAACTCCGTACCGCCTAGCAGTCAATGAATGTCGTGTTACTTATTAGGTGAACTAAATTTATGATTTTATGGTACAATATATATATATATATATAATATAAAATAAATATAAAATAAATAGTAATAGGTACAATGAATATAAAATAAATATAAACGTACAAATTGACAACCAATAAATATCTCAATCCACAAAACAATTTTGAAAACAAATCACAAACAACTTTCCCGAGGTAAAAGTGAGACCAATCGATTTGTCAATTAAGTCATTTGTCATTTGTTCTATTTAAGTAGCTCGATATAAATTTCTGAACGTACGCATAAATATTTGACAACCAATATTTATTCATTGTCATTTGTTCAATATTTAAGGAGCTTGATATAAATTTCTGAAAGCACGCATAAATGTCTGACAACCAATAAATATCTCAATCCTTTTTCTACTGACCCTATTTGTATGGGAAAATGTTATTTTCTTTTATTTTATTTTCTCGTCAATTTTCCAACTTGTTATTCCGGACGAAGACAAAACCAAAAACACAAAAATCCTAAAAATCGGTCAAACCGTTCTTGAGTTTTATAACTCAAGAACGGTTGTGTTCTTGAGTTTTATAACTCAAGAAGGCGGTGTTAGTTACACCATTTATAAATCGGTCAAGCCGTTCTTGAGTTATAAAACTCAAGAACGGCTTGACCGATTAATAAATGGTGTAACTAACACGACTTTGTTTTATATACATATATAGATATAATTGCTACGTACATTATTTGCGAGCCCACGTGGAACTTTATTCATTATTATTTTTGTGTTCAATATCAACACGTAAGTTAATACAAATTTACACGTGCGCCCACAATTTGTAGAGAAACATTGACATTGAAAATATGCATAACAAAACAAACTGAAATATGCGTAGTATGATTTGTTTTTATATTTATTGTAACAACATGACCTTTTAACAATTTAAACACACGTAGTAAATATTACTCTAAGTGAACCGACAGTTAGGAAGCATGTTTGATCAATGGCCCCCATACATATAGATGTAATACATACTGGATGAGGAAGACACTCCGCCAAGCCGCAGTTGAGCAGCGTGCTGGAGTATGCTCTATAAACCTTCGATTATGAGGAGACCCGTATCCCAACAGTGGGATGAATAAGGGTTATCGACGAGTAAGACAGGACTATTAAAAATACTCATTGTCATCATCATCAGGTCATTTTAGTCTCCACTACAGGAGCACGACCCTCTCTCGTCCGTCTCAGACAGAAGGAGGATTTGGCCTACACTCCCCACACTGGCCAGACGGGTTGGGGAGGCCTGATCGATGTTTTATAATGTATTTCCCTTAGTCGCCTTGTACGACATCCACGGGAAGAGACGGAGTGCTTCTATTCTAGTCTGCCGGAAATCACACGGCGCAAAATACTATTTAACATTATTAGAGGCATATTAAATTGATAAAATTGTTTTATAAAATAGATACAGATTAGCAATATGGATTTCAGAATTACATAGAGCTAAAAATTACCGGCCAGAGCTCTTGCTTTGTTAAAATAAGTGTATGGATTAAATTACATTTCGATTTGTATTACACCTGCCGGTTACTTTCAAGTAGATAATCAGGTTATATAATCATTGTAAGGTATACTAACACCATGCGCTTCTTGATGCATTTTCCACTGAGTACGGTCACACTCAGTATGTGTGGTATATGCTAAAAATATGACATGGGAATCTTCAAGAAAAGAATCTAATAGTATTATTATCCTTTGGTATTGTTGACGATAGACATCATTTGATTGAAGCGAATTGTTGATATCGTGAAGCCGATTACCATCGCATTTATTGAATGCTAAATTGAAACAAATGCTTAAATTGTTTGTAATTATGTTTAACTCAGCTGGTATAAATCCTAGATCTCTATCTACTTATCTGAAGTTATTTGTCAATAGCCTTAAGCTAAGACCAATTTATGGAATCAAAAACTCCGGTGGTAATCGGCTTCAGCTTCGGCGGTAGGGACCCTGGGGCCCTACCGCTGAAACCTTTTTTTTCCACTGAAAATATCCCACATACTTATTTTCGTCTATAGTATCGAAAGATCACACGGCTACAATTAGCGAGATAATTCTGTCATTTTTTTCATGTCATTGCAAGCACAAATTTTTGATGGACATGCCATCAATAATAGAATTAGGTCGCTGACTTCGGAAAAATTGCCCAACTCAAATTCGTGTCACGGATAAATCACATAGCTAACCTCGGCACAGAATTATGCTACGTTTTAGGATACAGTAACAATAAGAAACTGCCTGTATGCTATGGCAATTTTTATTTTGTCTTTTATATATATGTATATATATATATGAGAGGAGGGCAAACGAGCACGTGGGTTACCTGATGGAAAGCAATGCCCATGGAGTTCAGCTACACCAAGGGGACGCCGATCAGTTGCCTGCCTACACTCCTTTCTTTCTTTCTTTCTGGTGACCTCTTTCACTTCCAGGAACACAACAACCCTCAAGGAAATTGTTATTTGGATTCTGTGAGGTACTTCCCTAGTCGAGGAGCTTAAATAACCTCTCTTCTCGCCAGAGCTCAGTTTGTCAGGAGCACCACGTGCAGCTGAGGTTGGCTTTGGTTCAAAGATGTTGATGAACCCCTTACATCCCAAATTTATGGATTTTTACTTTTGGATTAGAAACTTTTATTTTGCTCGGTACTTTCGCAATCAGTAGTTTTTGAAGTGAAAACGGCGTTGTGCACTTTTTGAGATAGATAAAAAATGTTAAAATGGCGTCAGGACACGTGGGCTGATCGAAAATTCGTAAGTCAGAGCGGCGCGGACCGTCGCGGACCGGCGCGGCGTAGGAGAGAATGTAATATCCCCCTGTCTTTCGTTCGCGCGACGAAAATGTATGCCTGCTTCTGCTGTTTATTTTTAATGTAATATATTGTCATGTTTGTGTACGATATCGCAAAAAATGAATATTGTATTTTACCACATAAATGATATTACTTTTATACTGATAAATAAAGCAATTCGTGCGAATTATTCCCTAACCATTCCAAAATATTCAAAAATGCACAACGTTAATGCCGGCACTCCCGGAGTGCAATCCGTTTTTTTTTTTGTAGCTACTGTTTTATCGGTAATAATAACAATTATTAATATCGACCACGAATAAAAAAGTAAAAGTTATTCGTTTTCATATAAAGTTTGTAAGTTAAATTTTACGCGTCAAATTTAACGAAATGGTTAACCGTAATATTAAAGCGAGCATATATTTATCACCGCTAAGTCTTTTCCGATAATTGAGACAAGCAATTTAAACTTAATTGAATGTGTAATTGATTAATTAACAATTTATTATCAGAATATTACTGAATTTAATGTCGTCGAAATTGTGGCAAATTACTAATTAGGATCAATCGACACCACCTCTGAGCTACGTGATATTAATTATATCGGTTAGTAAGTCTAAATTATATCGGGCAAGTCAAAATTTGTGTGTAAGGTGTAAACTTGAGGTGAGGCTTATAAGAGCCTAAACCAAGCTTACGTGCACGTGACTCCGGCCAAAGACAGATAGAGCATGTTAATTTTGACTCAACTGAAGAAGTACCTCCACCTCAGAAGACAACAGCCAAATAACATCTAAGTGGAGTGTCAGCGCGGCAGCGAGCAGTACTCTTTGTATTGTAACTGTTTATGTGCTACGTATCTGCTAAACATTAAGCGGATCGTATCCTTGTATCGCACTCAGCGCGGTTTACAGAATCTTGAGTTAACTTTATTAGAAGCCGAGCAAACTATTTAATATTTTCTCAAGTTACGCGGATGCAGTTCATTTCAGTTTTCAATGTTTGTCTTGCAAACTTCATGGCAACCTTGACACTCCACGACGTCACTTTCACTTTTACTTCGTTCAATTTATTTTAGAATTTATGCTTCTTTTGAATATAGTATCTAATCTAGCATTGAGTCTTGTTGCAAATTCATTTAGCAAACATGTGCCAGAATTTCTCCTTTTCGCGGGGTATACCTAATACGCAGATTATATTGCCTGTGACATTTGAAACCTTTCGACGCACAATACTGTACTTAAGGACATCTTACGCATCATAAAAATGATAAAATTTTGAGTAGGCACCCACAGTATCAGCTACCTACTACTAGATTACTTCGTCTCGGCTTCGCTCACATGTATTTTGTACAAATTTTAGGCTTTTACTTCTCTTTTTTATTCCCCATCTCTCCCAATATTCTCCCGACATACTGCTTGAGATTTGTATTATTAGATTTTCCGTTTCTCTTTTATATTTTTCCCTTTCCTTTCTCCCTCTCCCCCTAGATTCGAAAATATTTCTTTTGTCTTATGTTCGAATTTACATTTCTAATAAAGCGTTTTTGGTTTGCTACTAGGAACTTTTTGCGTATCTCCTCCTGATCCCTTCTTTCTGTCTTACCGCTATGGTGGTTAAATTTCGATTTTTTTTTTTTTGCTTTTTTACTGTTCTCTATTATTTTCTACCTTCTCCATTTTCCTTGTTCTCTTTCCTTTATTTCGTTCTTTTTTTCTAAATAATACCATTTATCATGTTCAACCTCTAGCCCAAATTTCATAGTTTCTGTGATTCCAGTTGTAAACAATTTCTTTTGGTGCATAAAATTTACAGTGATGAATTTTAATAAAATCGGAAATATATATTTTATTACTTTTCTAGGATACTCCTGTCTATGAGTAAAGTATTGTTTATAATATAAGTATTGTTTACATACCCCATGTATTAATGTGTATGATATAAATAACCACTATTACAATTAATTGTAATTATCAATGGAAATGTCATTACCATTGTTAATTACTATTAATTGTAATAGTGACAATATTTTAGGACCGACCCCAAATTCATATCAATATGGCAAGCGGGATAGTTGATAAAGGTGATGCCTCGTAAATATTAAATTCGAAATTAGCATTCATTTAGCCACCGTGTAACTTTCGTAATTGACTATCATATACATGAATGATAAAGCAGCAATACATATTGTATAAAATAAAGTTACTTCAGAACCAACGTTCCGAGCCTACTAAGTGTACTCCGACATCGATGAGCGAAATGAGATCATTAAACAGTATTGTCCCATCAATTAAGACTTGATCCGAGATTGAATATTTAAAGAATAAACATTAAAGTGTCTGGCTGAGAAAATAAATGCCGTTTCATAATTTTTGTTGATAACCTTACAGAAATTCAAGGCTTCCGTAGATTTTGAATGGCGGATATTCAATAGTAATCAGAGATCTATTTGAGACTTCAGAATAAATTTTATTCAGTTTGCTTTTTGAGATATTAGGTACATATTTCGATCCCAATCATTAGGTTTCATTTGTTAAATATTATTTAGTATTATTTAGTGATACCATTTAAATCTGGAAAGTAAAGATTAGAGTGTCTGGCAGAGGAAATTAATACTGTTTCCAAATTTTTCCTATATTTTATAGACGCAAACTTTTAGGCTTCGGTAGATTTTAAATGGGGAATATTCAACAGTAATCAAAGATCTGTTTGGGATTTTAGATGAAATTTTATTCAGCCTAATTCTACGCTGTTATATATTTCAACACTTAATAGGTTTTCCATTTGCTAAATATTAGTTAGTATTTAAACATTTCAGGATAACTTTTTAAATATAAAGCGTAATCATTAGAGTGCCTAGAAGAGAAAATTAATACCGCTTCGTAATTTTTCGTAATAACATTACAGATGTAAAATTTTAGGCTCTCCTAGATTTTCGGTTCTCCTAGAAGTCGGATATTACTGACTACTGAATCAGAGATCTGTTTGAGATTTTAGAAGAAATTTTATTCTGTTTACTTTTATGTTAGGTCCATATTTCGATCCTTATTAAGTTTCAATTACTAAAAGTTAGTATAATTGAACAACTTTTTAAATATACAGAATAAATATTTGAGTGCCCAGCAGAGAAAATTGATATTAATTTTCTCTTCTAGGCACTCAAATATTTATTCCTAATCCATACTAATATTATAACGAAATTGTGAGTGTCTCTGTCATATCATCATCATCGGGCGCCCATTATACAAAAACTCGTAGACCGATGTTGGATATTGGTCTTTTCTGCTAACGCCGGGTGTTAAACAAACATACAGCCTGCCCGATGTTAAACGATTACCGTAGCCATATAGACAGCTTGCAATACATGGAAGTATTGCTTGCGTGCTCTCTCATTACTCCTGGCATCCCACCCACTCAAGAGAATACAACGACCCTCAAGCGTATTGTTATTTGGCTGCGGTATTCTATGAGGTGGAGGTACTTCCCATGTCGGGCTCGACATAGCCTATTTCTCTTTAGCTAATCGGAGAGGGCACTTTTCTTTTAATTAAGAAGGTATATTTCCACTATAAAAAATAATACAAGATCGACTCTAACAACATTTAGGAAATGTTGTCAAAATTGATAGACTACTTTTTAGGGGATCTCAGCCTTAATAATAAAAACAGGAGACCCCGACCACGATTTAATGTAACTATGTTGTAATTTACTGAATAAATCATTTTGTATTTGTAAGGTTACTAGAAAGGAAAAAGTTAGCGGAGGTGTCTGGGAGTTGGGGATAGTGTAGGTATGTTATAGGCGTCTATAGGCCACCCGACGTAATATAAATAACCGGCCAAGTGCGTGTCGGGCCACGCGCTGTGTCAGGGTTCCGAAGTTGCCCGTCACAAAATTATGACGGGTAACTACTAAACCCTTACTACTGCTTGAACTGCTCATCAGATTTAGACGAAATATTTCTCTAAATCTGCTAGGCGGTTTAAGCGTGAATAGGTAACAAACAGCCTTTAGTACTTTAGCTTAATATTTCGCAAACGGAGCATTTAGTCGAAAAATGGTGTATACTTGCAATATTTTTGAAAGACCTATCCAACGATACCCCACACCATAGGATAAACATGGAAAAAAACATCTCTCATTGCGTGCAAGAGAGGTACCCTAAAATATTGATTTCTAGATTTTATTTTACCGTTTTATCGGAGTCATTAATATAATATACTCGTACTAAATTTCAGCATTGTAGTACTAACAGTCTCTAAGCCAAGCCACTCCTTGTTTACTACGGAACCCTAAAAACGTGGCATTAACGTAGCAGGGACATTTCTATAAAAATACTAATGTAACATTAACAAAGAGCAGCTTGCTCTATAAATGCTATGTTATTTTTACCACAGCTGAAGGTCGAGATGTAATTTCGCCATTGCATGATCGAACCTTGCCTGTCATTCATATTTTATAAATGTTTATTTAATATGTATAGTATTTAGCTAAAAATACAGAAATAAATAAGTATTATCCTAATTATTAATTATTAATTATTAGCGAATATAGTTTTTATTTTTCATATAAATAAAGCTAACATAGACTGCCTTCACTATTGCTATAACTCGTTTGAGATGCCTTTGATTACATGCTTTTAATGTCGTTAAGATGAGACGTTTAGAGCTATAAGAATTTGAGACAGTAAAAGCTGCAATCAAAGTAGTAAATAAAATAATAAGCCTGTAAAACCGAAAACTATAGCAATAGTTGAAAGCATTAGTGTTTTGCTTTGGCCCCGATTGATTTTACGAGTACGGTCGGTTCATTATGTCATCAATAACGAGACCGTCCGTTAAGAGGGGAAGTCCCGAGAGGGTGTCACGAGTGGAAACATTTCTCATCTCGATATTGGTTAGTTTCTGATGTCTTCGAATCATTTTGACTCCTTCATCTGCTTCAACCGACCACTGCAGCACGCAGTTCTTCTCTTATTCGAAGGGAGTTTACAATGTACTCCACCATGCTGCTCAACTGCTGGTTGACGAAGGCCAATGCTTTCAACCTGCTCAAACGACACTGACTTGGCCTAATGATTGTATTGTAACGACAACAACCGGTACCGAAGGCTTAACGTGATCCGAAGCACGCTGGAGCATGTGGTACCTACAGGCAGATTGACGTGACTTACCTTGCGTAATCGATTAGACTGACGCATCAAGCCCATCGTCTCCTATTATATTTTATCTCGTATTTTCATGTAATATCTCGAGTAGTAAACAAACAAACGACTCTGCGTGTAACCAATATTATAGCATAGAGACGTTTGTGACACATAGTACCTTTACGCTCACCTAATGACCGCATTCAGTTGCAGGTATTTGACCACTTCACAAAAGTACATCCATTTCACAGCAAAGGCTGCTTTAATTGATTTCCTTTGATTACAAATTTCAATGTCAGGAACTGTCAATAGATTCCAATATTCCATCGCATTTCATTCATTGAAAGCCAGTGCAATATTTTTAAAAGGTTGCGTCAATGCAATCGTTTGCAATAGCGAGAGTAAGAGACAGAAGCGGGGTGCCGGGTTCAAGGTCCCGCTTTTTACTGTAGAAATATTCTACATAAACAAAACAGACCATCTTGTGAATAAAAAAAAATACTGCAATAGCATTATATTAAAGAAATTGCGTTGATAATAAAAATAAATTGCTTGACAAAAACAATATAAGTCATATTATTGTAAATATTGTGTGATTTTTGTATCTTTTCGTAGAATTTCGTCGTCGTCTGTTCCGAAAATTATATTTTCGGAACGGACGACCATAACTATATTTAATATCCTAAAAATAGTTTTTACAATTTTTATCGCAAATTGTGCGTAAAACTGACGGCAGTTTAAATTCTAAAAATTGTAAATTTCGGCGAAAATTACAAATGAAATTGCTTAGCCTGAAGCAAAATTAATGCAGGACTGCCTCTCCTGTCCGCCATTATCGTATATTCAACCGTCTACCAAACACCGTGTATATGTTTATCACCATCATTATCATTATCGGCCTGTTCCCACGGATGGATGAAGGCCTTCCCCAATACTTTCCACCATATGCGATCCTCCGCTTTCTGCATCCAGCCGCTTTTTTCCATGCATCATCGCCCCATACGCGGCCTTCAATCTAAGACTTTCCTCACCGTCTGCCGTCACTAACACGGCACATGTGCTATATGTTGATATGTTGTTTATATATTTTTCCGCAAACAAGCAAAAAATGGTAATAAATTGTTTTACATAGACTGAAAATTACTTTTCACTTAAATTCACTGAAAATTAGGAACAGGGGCACTACCACCTAAGCTGAAGCCGATTCCCATAGGCTTTTTTAATTGCGAAAATCGGACTTCTGTATAATTTGTGATAAACATCTCGAGATAAATAAACCCATCTATAGATAGGCTACGGTCGACCTTG
Organism: Hypsopygia costalis; assembly: GCA_937001555.2. Lineage (NCBI taxonomy): Eukaryota > Metazoa > Arthropoda > Insecta > Lepidoptera > Pyralidae > Hypsopygia > Hypsopygia costalis. The sequence goes on from OW443326.2 coordinate 21,714,507, forward strand.
CTTAACTTGCGTGACCGATTAGACTGACACGCGCAACGCGCCTTCGAGCTCATCCATCTTACCGCAGCCAAGTAACAATTCCTTTGAATGTTGCAATGTTCCTGCAAGTAAGCGAGGTTAACAGATGTGAGAATATGCTGCGATAGCAGCGGGGGTGGCAGCGCGCGAATCATATTCCTTGTATTACAAGCGTTGTATTAGCTAGAGTAACGCTTAACATTAGGCGAGTCGTATGTTTATTGGGCATTCCACGTGATAAAAAATATATATATATGGAATACGTATATTTTGCAAGTAACTTGATTTACAATGTTAATTATATATGGTCTCTTGTTATTTATTAATACTTAATCGAGTATATCAACCATAATATTGCATAATTGACTTAGTCAATAGTAGCAATGCAGGTATGTCTAAATCGAGATGATACATCGTCTGGCATGCAAATATATTACATATATTTGTTTTCACAAAATTACCCAATTTTACAATGAACAGAATAAAACGGTATAATGATATTTATGTTTGTTATTATTTTTATTCTTGAACAATATCTGACTGTATCATGATTACTGTCTACTTAATTAAAACAAATAACAAAACACATGGCTGACGTCACAATTTATTTTGACAGCTGATATAAACTGACTAATAACTAGGAAGAATTTGAAAAGATAAAATAATATATAATTTGAATGTATATTTAATAACATCATAATATAAGTATGTTATTAAGCATAAAATATTAAAGAAAAGTTGTTTTTCACATTATCCTACTATTAGGTACTTTATTTTAACTAATGCTTCATTCTAACTTAATGATTTGACGTATAATCCACTTAATCTTCGTTTCATAATACAGTTTCTTCATTGCTTGTAGCATATCGTCTTGCATATCATCAGTGATTTTAATTTTACTCCACACTTTCATTCTATTATTAACTCCTTAAACTGAATAAAATTAAGATAACATTCTCCAGTTTGACGTAAATCTTCATCTTCTAAAATGAAAAGCGACGAAATTCTGTTCACCATTATAAAACACGTTATTATATTTTCGAAAGATCACTAAATCTTCTACAACTTCGAAATATTCACCAATAATAATTTAAAATATACGTCCAAAACACATTCAAGTTATAAAAATAATAAACACTTTTAATGATGTTGATTAAAATAATTCGTTAACGTGTGATGTAATTATTTAAATAAGTACAAAATCTTAAAATTTCTTCATCATTCACTTAGAAAATCTTCTGTCTAGCCTTTTTTATGTATTAGCCAATTACTCATAAGGGATTAACATCGAGGTCGTGTTATAAACAAATCAGGCTCGTCGAGCAATACGAACTTGAGGCTTTGAGAGATTTACACGCACGCTATGGCTTCACGAATGCGTGCCAGACGAGAGTCTTGGAGGCTTCATGTCTACAAATTTTTTAATTTGTAATTTGTAAATGATGATGATGATCATCAAGTTCATGATCATAATGATGATGACGAGATGATGATACTTACGCGGCGTGATCGGCGTGCGGCAACCATGCAATCGCGAGCGACAGAACTAAAGCGAAGCTATGCACGCCGCGATTACGGCATGTACTCATGTTTTGCGATCCGCGTGCGCCCGGCAGGACGCTTGCTGCCGGCGGCCGCGTATCAGGCTGCCGGCGGACTGGCGTTTACACCAGCGCCTAAAGGCAGCACAGGGGTCGCGCCTGCGCTTGGCACCTATCGACCGCGGCCCGGCTGCCTCCTTCCGTTCGCAATGACGACGCTCAGATCCTCACTGGAGCCTTATTGAGCGACAAACACTAAACGCTCTATCTTGACGCCAGGACGCACCGACTTCTCGCCACCTCTCATGTTTTATTAACACATCAATATATTCAATTTCATCTTCTTCTTCGAAAAACCGTTTAATTAAAAAATAATACTTTCAAGCGTGAGATGTCAATGTGGATAAATGAAAACACCAATAAAAATTTCAGGAGATATGAAATAAGAAGTCATTTTTTAATCAATTTTGGTAGCTTAAAAGTTATTAAATGTAAACCTGTCCATCGCTGGTAAGATTGCCTGCTGACTGTCAAATGGTATGGGAACATCCAAAACTGTTTGTTTCGTAGTTGCGAGTTTCCAGTACTCGCGAATGCAGTTCACAATTAACAAGTGCGAAGCGTTTCATTATTATTTAAATCATCATTTATGACTTTGAAACTTTTGTTAGGTATAGTTGGTTGGAATATTCTCAGCGTAGATTTAAAAGTGCAGGTATTCAGTGAGCTCATTGTGTTTCATTGTCAGTGTTTAAGCCGCGGAGCATTCAGCGCCGAGACGGAGACCCCTCATTGCGCCTGCCGCCACCCGCCAAATAATTTTATGCAAATATACACCCACGCCATTTTGAAAGTATCTCGATCTTTTTCCAACGTTGGATATCATTTAATTCTTTTGTTTAGGAACTATTTAAAAGTTAAAGGGCAGCAATAAAATGTGTCTATGAACATATCTCTACAATATATTATTAATCTACACTACAGTAGATTATTAAGTTTATTCTTCCCAGATGGTCGTTTATTTTGGAAATTACTTAGTCTAAACTAATATATTTATACATATTATTTCGCATGTTTCACTTCACGAACCCACGAATATCGATTAGAAAGGACTCATGAACATTATACCTAACAGCGAAATTGTATTAATTACGTACGGATGGATCTCAATATTTGTAAATGTATCTAATTAATTCTTATAAAGCTAAAATGAAGGAACAGATTTTTGCAGGTCCTTCTATATTTTGTTGAAAATATTTAACGTCTAAAAGATTACTATGTTAGTACCTACATAGTTTACCTGAGAAAAATCTCAAGGGTAACGGTTAAAGTCAAGTGCAGAGACGAGAAGTAAAAGTCGAGGTCGAAGTGAAAGTTGTTAAATAAACTCTCGTGTAATACAATATCAACACCGCATTATTAACCATAATTTAACCCTTATTAAGTTATTTTATTTTAATGCATCCAACACCAGTTTAAAATGACTCATTTACGCTAATTAAAGGTTAATAGTGCTGTATTCTGAGTACCCAATTTTAACATAATTTCGCTAATACGCATTGATGATGCATCCGATTTGCGGTAATGTAAAATACCAGCATTGAAAATGTAGTCTTTAAATGGAATATCACGTGAAATGTTGGATTAAATTTTGTATTCACGTAGCGGGATTTTTTATTCTTATAATCACATTATATTAATATATAATTAGTAGGTGTTAGTTTACTAGGATACGTCGTATTTTGGAACTATCCTTGCGGCCGTGGTTTCGTACACACGTATCCCGGTATCCCACGGGATTTTGACATGATAACAACTTATAAATCTATGAATGCCGGCTTCACGCAAGAAAAAGCATGACTCATTGTCACGTTCCGCCTGAGCCGAACTTGTAACAAGCGATAGAGAGGCACGATCAGCCTATATTTCTTATTACGTTATCACGTAAAATTATCGTCCGTAAACCGACTTTACAACCAATTTTTTTTTGCTACCTGCATGACAACTTTCAACGCGATAAGTCTAGTGGTTTGAACTGTGTGTTGATAGATCACCTACCGCCTATATACCCTACCGCCTAAGCTGAAGCCTAAGATTTTTTGATTGCGAAAATCTAACTTCACCTTAAATTTGTGCTAATAGTAATAAAAGCTTATCAGGTACAGAAGCGCTTTACCGATTTAACTGAAGATGTTTATCACAAATATAAACAGAAGTCCGATTTACCCGATCAAAAAACCTATGAGAATCGGCTTCAACGTCGGCGGTAGGGCCCCTCATCTGGGGCCCTACCGCCGAAGCCGACGTTGAAGCCGATACCATCGGATTTTTTGATTCCAAAAATTGATCTTAGGTTAAAGTTATTGACCAATATCTTCAGCTTAGTTGATAGAGCTCGAGGGTTTCTACTTGAATTACCAACAAGCAGTACTTTCATTTTTGTATTCTAAAATTCTTCTCCTGCTTCGGCGGTAGGGCCCCAGATCAGAAACGATGCCTAGAACAGAATTGACAATCAGTTCATTTTAAAAGAGAGAGAGAGAGACTAGAGAAGAGACTAGCTAGACCACTTTGCAAAAGATACCATATAAATTGTGTAGATTTTTATTATTGTATTCTTTTGACTTATCAATGTCATGTAACGTAACATTAAAGGTAACATATATTTTATGATAAGAAGATTTATGTGACAACATACATGTTAATATCGTTAAAATTACGAACCAAAAAAATTTCTTTCCCGCTCCATCATCAGACCCTGTGCATATACAAATAAAAATACGAATGTATTTATTTCCTAAAAGTTTCTACAAAAATTACACCGTACTAATCGATTTTTAAGACACTTATCGTGAATTACGAAATAAATGTAATACTGGACCGTTATCAATGAAGCCCGCACTAGGCGAATATTTATTTCTAAATTTGTTTATTGAAGCTCTTATAATGAGAGTAAACCCGAAACCTCTACTGTGAATTGGCGAGGAGTTGGATGTCACTAAATCAAAGTCAACCTCTCTTGTACGAGGTTGCACCTTGCTGACTGACAAACAAGGTTTGGCAAAAGAGAGGTAGGGAACAGCTTTTAGAAGGTAGCTTGACTGGGCAGTACCTCCATCTCACAGAATACCGCGGCCAAATAACAATTCCTTTGAGGGTTGTTCCGTTTCTGCGAGTGAGTGGGGTCACTGGGAACGAAGCGTTAGCAGGGAAGATGTCGGCGCACGAGCGATATTTTATGTTGCTACGTTTATATGGCTATGGTAACCGCTTCATATCAGCCATAACCTTGTCTACCACCCGACGTAGAAGCGCCGCGGTACATGTTCTTACCTGGTGTAGCGCCTAGAACTAAGGAGCTTCACACTGCACCGCCCTACGCGACAGTGCGCGGGAAAGTATTTTTTTATATGGTACCGAAATATTACAGTTTGTATAGAAACACGCGCGGTGTCACATACTGACAACGCCTCTCTGCGCGGGACAGCGATGCGCGCGAACGTCATAGGGACCCCCTACACTAGCGTCTTTTGAGCGTCATCGTCTGGCTTGCGCTTGCGATGCGTCGACGCAGCGTTGGTGAACCGGCGCCGCGACGCCGACGCTGAGCGGTTGCCGAACGCCGAGTTTACGCAGCGCCGGCGGCGCCAGTGCAACGTTTTTTTCTGAACAAGTACAATTAACAAAGCAACCCCATAAAAATGTTTTTCATTATGTTTTAAATGTTTACAATACAATACGAAATTATCGCTTTCCTGCAGTCGAAAACTCCACAGAGGATCTACCCATATTGATATTGACAATGTTGTTTCTTTTTTCGTTTACGTAGTTTTCGAGTTATCAGTAACGTTAACAGTAGTATTTCTTCATCGGAATCCATTTTCACACTGAATGTACGCGACGCCAGCGCTGCTTAACCCGGCATTCAGCAGTCGCTCAGCGTTGGCGTTGCGGCGCCGCTTCGCCAACGCTGCGTCCACGCTGCGCAAGCGCTGGCAAGACGTCGCGCGCACCGCTCACCCGCGCGCGTAGATCGGTGTAGTGTGGGCAGCGCCTAATGATCAGTGTGGAAACGGCATATGCCCGTGCTTTGTATGTATCACATACAATGCGCGGTCTAGACGCTAGCGACCGTGATGCGATCGTCGGAGTCTGTAAGAACAAATCGCGGGCGGCGACGGCGCGGCGTCGGCGCCGACTCGTTGGGTCGGTCGTTGAGTTGTAGGTGGCAACTCTAACTATTAGCGGATTTGGGTGGGAGGAAGGGCTTTCGTAGTAACGCCTAGACGCCTCCTTTATATAGCGCTATTAAAATCTTTATGAATCAGCCGGTGCACTGATCGTTTAGTTTACTAAACTACACCACGTGTTTCAACGGCTATACCTATCAAATGCACCAACACCATGCAGACTGACCCGCTTCAGGCAATGCACATAACTATTATTTATGTTATACATACAAAATCAGCCGGTGCGCTGATAGTTGAAAGAATCCGTTGCCGCCCCTAAGTCTATTGGGGTACATAAGTTTCAGCACCATTTGACTGTGAGTTAAAAGTAGTATACATTTTGATATGATCACATTATTATGGTCATCTAACAAGGGAAAAACATACTTGGGATTATTTCTACCTTGTATCCAATCAACATAAACGATTTTAATAAATTTAATATTATTGCTTAGACATCAAGCACTACGAGGTTCTAAAACGTAGCACGAATATCATATATAACAACCATGAACTTATTTGATTTACACTATGCGGCAGGTGATATGACGGACATATAATTTTATAGTAATCGTAAAACACGTCGAGAGACGTGGAGCACGGACGGTTGCTCGAATGAGCGTTTTGTTCCAGCTTGTTTTTATCCAGTGACCGACGCGGGTCCGATGTGACGTAATAAGAGTATGTGTAGATTGATTTATGCGAAGATCATAGAGCTCTGTTCAAATTTCTTTTACTCGTATATAGTTATATCGTAGTTATATAAAAAACACACTTTTAGTGCCTACTTTTAGTGAAACGACACATCTCATGTTACTCAAAGAGTGAGAATTTTATCATTAAGATGTTATAATCAAAAATGTCAAATAATTGGAATAGCCAGTCTCACAGGTAATTTTAATATCTCACTCTATGAGTGCCATGTCGTCATACTAAATGTATGATTCAGTTTATTCTATAAACTATTATTGATACCGTTTCTCATTAATTACTTTTAGGATCAGTGTCAGTGAACTAGGCCGCTTTTCTACAACGTGTTGGTTCTCTGTGAAATCCACACTAAATGCTGCGCTGCGACGCGTCGCCTGCATGCATTGCCATGTTGTGCGTCATCACAACGCCGCTGTGACATACAGTGCGTTGATTCGTTGCGATGGCGCAACGCAGCACCGCAACGAATGAGGTCTCAGCCTTATTAGATTTTTTTTTTTCACTATAGTTTCCACCCTGTGGTGTGTAACTTATATAAACATATATAATACCGATAGATGCTTAAAGGCATGATTCTACACACACTAATAATACACTTTATAATACGAGTATATAAAGCTTTCTACTTCGCCGCTTCGGTAATCTTATAGAAATTTTATTAATTTTGTTTTTTAGTTTAATTTACTGTAAGCATATAATTTTTTGAGGTCGGTGCCAGCCGTACTGTGTATTTATACAGTACGCTGTATATATTATACAGTTAGCAACAACTACAAAAGAAACGTTGACATATGCTTCAGATTTTTTTAAAAGGCAAAACGTTAATTGCTTCGTTGTTAATTAAATAAGATACCTTTTGAATTCAGTTTACTTTTTAAAATTATTTTTATGCAATAATCTGCTGGATATGCACTTCACATCAGGGGCAAGCTGAAGCCGATTCAGATCGAATATTTTGATTACAAGAATATGTCTTACGATCAAGTTATTGACAAACATTTTCAGCTTAGTCGGTAGAGCTCCAAGTAGCCAAGATAAACACAATTACAATAAACCTAAGTTGAAGTTTAACTTTCGCGGTCCAAAAATCGAATGTGAATCGGTTCCAGCTTAGCCGGTAACCCCCCCTAGCCAAGTGTAAAATCAAAATCGAACATTTTAGTATGAGAATTGACAAATGTCACGTGATCTATCTAACGTTCGTTACGCTACGAATTACACTTGGCTAGGGGGCTGGTCTATTCTTTACCATCGAACATACTATAATAACATATACGAACACCACAGTTATTATACGAAATGATAGCAGACTTACTTTCACTTGACCTTTAACTAGTTTCTCTCATAATTACTTTTACCCATCCAATTAGAGGCACTTTGTCCAGAATGCGGGCTCTATTGTGATTTGAAGGAAGCCCAAAGCTGCCCTTACAATGTACTGGTGTATACAATTTTAATATCTCTATTTTAGGGGTCCCTTACTTATCTCGTAAAAATACTACATACGCCAATTACTAATAATTAAGAAAGTTAAGCCATCGTGGGACAGCCGGCAGATGTAAAACATGGAAAAAAATTTGTATAGAAAATAGACCAGAATGAGTTAGTAATAGTAATAGAGTAGATTTCCGAGTGTCGACGCGTCGCTACGCCAGCAACTGCTAGGGCAGCCGCATTAGATTATCACTATAAATTCAACATTTTCCATTTCTTAGCCGTTAAAGCGTTGGGCTTTTTTAAAGTTAGTTAAATTATGGACATTAAAACACTTTAGACCTAATGTATAAAAATGTATTTTAATAATATAGTTATTTTAACAGTCTCACATTTATAAACGGAAAGGTTTGCTATTACATGTGATTATGACACTATGATTTTTAATAACATTAGTCCTATAGTAAGTGTTGATGAAGTTGTGTACGCGACTATCATAATTAGTCAATGTTATCATAAGTAGTATTACGTATTCGCTTTGCTCGCCTCGTTCCATCATAACATCATCACGCACAGTTTATACGACAGTTGCATAAATAACTGTTATTGAATTCTTTAGGGACGATAAAGGAAATAATTTACTATCATAATTCCTATTACGAGCTATAATAAAAAAAAATGTTTTCGTACCGAGCCCCTAGTTTGACACGGAATTGTGTTACATTCCACCAATAAGTTTAAGACATAAACTATCGAGACGTAAACGTGAAAGCAGTAAAAGCGTAAATTTTGTTTAATATTATAATTCTGAAGAGTTTGTTTGTTTGGTTTAACACGCTAATCTCAGGAACTACCGATTCAAAATAAAATTATTTTAGTGTTGGATAGTCCATTTATCGATGAAAGCTATAGGCTATTTAACATCACGCTACGACCAATAGAAGCAGAGCACCAACGAAAAATGTGGCAAAAACGGGGAAGGTACAGCTTCAGGGTTTCCACCACTTAAGATAAATACAGGTACCATTAATACTAGATAAAGTTTAAATCAAATTGGAATCGGCTTCAGCTTAGCCAGTAGGGCCTCTCTGTGTAACAAAACGACGAACAGCTCGTTTTTTCTGTTACAAGCAATTACTCTTTGCAACATTACGACTAGTTTGTATCAGTGAATTAGGAGTAGGTATATCAAGCAAATCTCAAAGTAAATAATCATAACTTTAATGAGAAAATTATTTCAATATAACAGTAAACATATACTAGTGCACTGGAAACTACACCGGAATATTAAGTTCTTATCGTACCTACTGTTGGCCAAACCGATTCGGAAATTTGACCGGTTTCCGAAGTTGCTCGCTGTAACTCAATCGAGATCAAATCGTCGAATGAGTGGGTGATCTTTTATTTCGGTGTTCTCGTTGCAGCTGCTTTTTTGATTGGTACTTAATCTATTCGAGCAGCACTATGTGCACTACTAGTGCATCAGTGAGTGCCACGTTCAAGCATCATATCTAGCTCTCGTTTCGCCGAGAGTGGTATGCGTATATTGCAAAAAAAGATTTACCATCCTACGTCCATTTATGGCAGCAATAAATAAAATAAAAAACCGGACAAGTGCGAGTCGGACTCGCCCACCGATGGTTTCGTACGTAAGATCAGTATAACGATGTTACTTGCCAAATTTCATAGTTCTAGGTCAACGGGAAGTACCCTATGAGTTTTGATTCCCTTGACAAATTGTCGAAATATGCGTTTTCTGCTGAATAAACGGCCGTATCTTTTTTTACGTAAGCCTAGCAGTTTTATTTTTTTACAACTTCATGGGATTGTTGACCTGAGTATACAGTTCAAATTTCAGCTTGATACCTCCACGCATTCTCGACAAAGAGGATCTTGACAGACAGACAAACAGACAGATCGACAAACAGATCGACAGACGGACAACAAAGTGATCTTATAAGGGTTCCGTTTTTCCCTTTGAGGTACGGAACCCTAAAAAAACAGCCAAGTGTGTGTCAGGCCACGCGCAGTGTCAGGGTTCCGTATTTCGTCTAAATCGGTCGTATTTTGATTTTTGTAATACCGAAAATATTATGTTTTGTGGCTCTAGCCTTACCTAAATAGTTTGGTTGGATACGCGGGCGTTGGTTTGTTGTGATATTTTATGATGACGAAATACAACAACAAACCAAACACAAATTGAATTTATTATTCTTATTAGGATTTTATTTTATAGTTTTACATGATTCATAAACATACATATGTACACTACTTACCTAATTTCCCTCCGGATCAGTAGTACCATTGATTAATACTAATAATGGTACAAGTGATACAATTTTGTATAGTACTAGTGGCATTAATTTAGTAGTAGTAGTAACAAATACAACGTGTAACTCCAAGTATGTAACCTCAAACACCCCAACTGAGTTTTATTATTATTAAATTGATATATCTAAGTAATTATTTCGAAAAAAAAAAGTTTTTCGGAGATATGAACACTTTTTTGTTTTCCTAATAATTCTAATAGTTTCTGAGCTCTGTGGCGCTTTCTTATCATTTAGACGCGCCAATGGCTACGATAGGCAAATATTAATATTAAAGAGCGAGCATCGCGTCAATGACGCGTAAGCGCCGCTCTCTACACGGCGCTTAAGACTTTTTGGACGCGGTGGTATTACGTTTGTTTGTTTACCTGCTTCATATTTTCTCGCTTGATTGTCGAACGCAATATATATAATAAAAATAATAGAGACGGCAGTTAAAAATATTAATTATAATTCTTCAAAACCAGTTACTTTAAAAATGGATGCGAATTATGGAATTGATTCTACTCATGATTCTGAACAAACTATTTTTAGGGTTTGCGTACTTGAAGTTACACGTTGTATATTAATTGTATCGCTTGTACCATTATTTTTCCATATTGATAAATACGGCAACTGTACTGCATTCTGGTTCCAGCCCTGGTATACAACGTGCAGTACTCTCATTGGGTCCTCCGCTCTAAAGCCATATTGCTCTTCCCGTGAAGTGATGGGTGGTACCGAAGTAAAAGTTGCTCAAGCGCTTTTAATAGTCTGAGACGAAGCATGATGGGCCGACAGCTTTGCAGTTTTCCACTCTGAATCAGTATGCAGCTCATTAATTGTGAAATTTCGCCGTTAATTGCGCAGTTTTATTTTATTCCTCTTTTTTATATGCGCGTAAATGCTTAAAATCAATGTGTTGACTTTTCTTTAATCATATTAAATAATCTTTCATAAGATCACGTTACATATTTTTTTATTGCTTATTTACCCAATGATTGTAATAAGCCACAAATAATTGTACTTACTTGTCTACTAAGGTGTAAATGCATGTCCAAATTCACACTTCAATGTGATATGGCCAGTTAATAGCGCCACTTCGTAGTGCCGCTCAATATAGACACGTCAACACGTCATGAACCTCAAAGCTACAATTTCAGGTGTGCACTTGGTGTACGATACAGATTTCAATACCGTTCACATTGTGAATATGCGAAACGATAAATACCTCGTGCATACAGATCACTGACTGATATGACCATAGATGTAGGATAGTAAAGATTGGCAATCGACAGAATAAAGTGAGGCGAAAACTGAAATGCAATGAGCACAAATGTTTACGATTTAGTGCCGTCCATTCCTTTACTTAACTTGCTTGCTATAACATCGATTTACTCGATACAGATTATTGTATTATTTATTAGGCGGGCGGTACGCTTGTTTGACACCCAAAAATTGGCATAAAATAAATATTAACCGACCACGAAAAGCAAAAATCTGAAGAATAAAGTCCGCAATAAAAATAATAAAAATGCCGCAAATCCAATTTGGCTAAGCTTTCGGAAAACTACGTCAAGAATCCTATGGGTTCCAGATTCGTCTCAGAGGGAAGGTGAGGTGGATACAAGAGAGCGGCAGGGAATCTCTCTAAAATACCTAATTCCTATTACTTTTACTGTGGCACGATCGAACTCATGCTTCTGTGTTAAATACGAATAAAATCAATATTGTTAATTTTCTCTGTTCAGTTCGTTGTACTGAAAAATATACAAGCATTGCCAATTTTTTTTTGCCACTTTATTCATACAGTTTGCCAATTAAATTCGTTGGAAAAAAATAAACTGATAAACTGAACCATTTCATCGTACATTTATCTATAAATATTTTTTTAATAAAAACAGTTGATCGTAAATAAAAATATTTTTATTATAAAACTGTAACTTATAAATAAAATACAATAATAGAACAAATATTTAAAGAACACTAAATGGCTATTTGGATGGACCGACGACCTCATAAAAGTGGCTGGTAGCGGTTAGATGCGGAAAGCGGAGGATCGCATATGGTGGAGAGCATTGGGAAGGGCCTGTATTCAGCAGTTAGTAGATACAGGCTGATAATGATGACTAAATGGTGTGTGGCTCGAAAGTATAGGAAATTCTTCGAACGGCTTTGGAAGTGGTAGGCTCTTCATCATATTTATATAGATCGATCAATGATTGAGAGCTAGATGATACTGAAGCACTGAATATTCCACGCTCTATTGAGGAATGCTGGCATTCGTACGAGTCCTGAAAAAACCTACATGTTACTGAACATTTCTTTGTCCAAGAGACTACGGCTCGAGGTGACAAACTGGCATACGGCACGCCAGTTGTATCATGCTGTATAAAAAATCCCTTCATATTTGTGAACTCTAGGTCATTTTAACAAGTACTTTTGTTACTACGATAGGTACTTCAGCATATTTGTTTGTATACTATATCGGGTGGCAGACAAGCATACGGCCCGCCTGATGTAAAGCAGTAACCAAAGCCTATAGACGCTCATAACATAAAATATAGGATCGTGTAGTTTAATAGACGTAAAATTATTTTTTATTTCTATTGTAATTAATATTTAAAGATAAATATAGAAGGGAAGGAATTGCTGCGTTAGCATCGGGGAGTGGCAGCGCGCGAGCGATATTTCATGTTGCAAGCGTTAATATCACTACGGTAACCACTTCTCATCAGGCAGGCTGTATGCTTGTCCGCCACCCGACGTAGTATAAAAAAAGAAATCTCTACTTACGTCTAACACATTGCAACTATGTGTACACTGTCTGAGACGTAAAATTTCATTGAATGTTCTTCTTGAACAACGATCATCAGGATCTGGCGGTCCATAGCTTAGGCTACTTTTGAAGGCAGCAGCCAAGTTCTGTTAATGAAGAGTACATTATGTTTATATCCTATACAAAAGAGCGGGGACGAGAGCAAACGAGCCTGTAATTGAGGTCACCATCAGTTGATGGTAAGTAATCACCACTGGACAACAGTTCATAGATACCAACGACTGCAAAAAAATATAAGCTCTTTTCTTGAAGACTAATATCTTTTATTATTTGCTTGGGAACACCTTTGAAAGAAGTTGACTCTACAAATTCACCCTATACGTGGTAAAAACTGCCTTAAAAACGTAAAGATCGCTAAACATGAAGGTATTATGGATTTCTTTTTTAATTCTATCAAAACTGGATGTGGAATTTTCATAACTATGCTGTAGCGGAGCCAGCGTCTCCCAAATTAATCTCTCACGCCAGTGACTGACTTGAATATTGAAAACATTTAAGGTGCTTTTCCATTAGAGCTGATTCCTTTTCTAATAGAGATGCTTCGTTATGTAGTGAGAAATATACGACGCCCAGTATAATCATTTAATTAGCTGTGCTTTATAAAACTATTGTCGAATTTTACCGATTTATATATTTATTATACTACGACGGGTGAGATGCCAAAGTTAGTGAGATAAAGGTATAAACGCTTCCTATACGAGGGGCATGATCGCGCGCAGGCATTCCCGCTGCAGTGAATGAGGAGAGGCTGCGTTATCTCCTCATTCACCCGCAGGTACACGATAATCCTCAAGGGTATTGTTATTTAACTGCGGTCTTTCGTGAGATGGGCTGTGGACTCGACATGCACTACATCTCCTTCGCGAGAACCTTGTTAGCTAGCCGACATGGTGCCACTTCGTGCAGTTGTTCTTATACCATGACTGGTGTCAAAGCATACGGTCTGATATAAAACAATTAAGTTAAAAACTCTTTACAACGAATTTTTCGAACTATGAATGTGAGCTACACATGCGGAAATGGTATAACTAATCCCACCAAAAACATTTTCATGTAAAAATGTTGCCAAGACGAGTCTACATAGCTTACCCTGTGAAAAAGTTATCAGATCTCACGTAGAGCCAAGATTCTTCATCTATGCGCACTTACTTTACCAGGCCTAACTTCACATACTCTACTTTTTATTCAAAACGTGATGCGTGGCCGTTTTATTTCACACACGATGAACGAATGCCTATGAAATCTCCGTAACGGTAGCAAAACGGCCAAGCATCACGTTTTGACTAAAATGTAGATTATGTGAAGTTAGGCCTGGTAAAGTAAGTGCGCATAGATGAAGAATCTTGGCTCTACGTGAGATCTGATAACTTTTTCACAGGGTAAGCTATGTAGACTCGTCTTGGCAACATTTTTACATGAAAATGTTTTTGGTGGGATTTCATTTATTTTTGTAAGTTGGTTAATGGACTTTTTTGGATTTAAAAATAACCTATTTTGACCCCGTGCCTTTACTTTCGCCTTACCCTTCGTCTGGAATTTTGATGAATCAACCAGAACACACCGGCCGGTTGTTTTTTGAATTGTTAATTAAATAAATTAAATCTAAGAGAATAGAAAAGAAATACTTAAAATAATTTGGACCAGTAACTAAAGTAACAAATGATTCGAGCGAAATATAGAATTATTACGACGATACAATACGACTACGAAATTACGAATATGAAATGCAAATATTTCCTAACAATCGATCATCATTCGCAGTAGAAAAATGTCGTACACGACTGAAAACTACCCGTGACCACTTCGTTATATAAGGCTGCCAGATGTATAAGTCGACAGCGTATTTCAAAATACAGTCAGCGCCATCTAGTGACGTTGGCTGATGTCACCGCCCCATTTTTAAGGGTTAGGGGATGATTTTCAAAAAAGTATGATGTTCATATTTTTTTATTTGTTATAAGTATTTTTTTTCATATATATCTAGCTTTTCAATTGTTATTACTGCATGATTATGTAGTTAGTGCAAATTTAGTGCAAGTCTCATACAAACTTCCACCTCCTATTCCAAGGGGATAGGTTAGGTTAGGTTTGGTTTTTTAATTTTTTTGTTGTCTTTGCAGTAATATTAGCTTACATACCAAATTTCAGCGTTCTAGGACTTCAGGAAGTACCTTAAGAATTATGATGATCAGTGAGTGAATCAGTGACGAAATCGGGGGTTTTTAGACATTAATAAAATCTAAAGTATAATAGCTACGACATTCAAACTTAGTATGTTTAATGATTGTACTGGTGTCATTATATTTTGAAATTTTTAACTATTTAGCATCATCCAAACCAAAGTTATGAGTGTTCAAAAAAACGACGAAACGTTTCGAGAAAAGGTAGGTAGTGCCCTTGCGCTCCGCTTGGCTCGTCTTGGCGGGGGCACTCCCGTGCCCCCAGATGAATTTAAGTAGGGAGCAGTACTGCAAATAAGTGTCATCGAGCCTAGGAAGCCTCGATAGAGTCAAGGATGTTATCATTAATTATTAGGTCATTTTAGTCTCCACTACAGGAGCACGACCCTCTCTTGTCCGTCCCAGACAGATGGAGGATTTGGGGTTAAGGCCGTGTGGTTTCCGGCAGACTAGAATAGAATCACTCTGTCTCTTCCCGTGGATGTCGTACAAGGCGACTAAGGGAAATACATTATCAAACGTCGATCAGGCCTCCCCAACTCGTTTGGCCAGCGTGGGGAGTGTAGGCCAAATCCTCCATGTTATCATTGTATTAAATTAATTATATTCTCTTTTATTTTTTACCTAAAAATTTGTGATCGCAACCATGTATTGTTATTTAATTCAAAGGTTATATATAAATATGATCTATGTTGATACTTCGAGAGCTGGCATATCTACTGCTCACAAAGTGCTTTGTAATATAATTCCTAATATATTTTATTCTTTAAAGCACTTAGCGATGGTGGAAACAAAGACACAAACAATATACGCTTAATTACACCGCACAGCTTCTGATGGAAAGGCAGCCTTAACTTGTCATTTAATTCAGAGATGCTTTTTTAAAGGACATTGCGTGGCAAACATGTATACTACGTGCCTGATGCGACGCTTGTAATACATATAATAAATATCTCTTCAGCTTTCAGCGGGTGTTCCCAAGATACTACACTATGAGATTCTTTAATACCCACCGCTGTGTAGCCAAGATTAACAGCGGCAACCGTCAAAATTTATTCGTAATTTCGAGTACACACTGTGATATAATTTGTAAAGCACACAAAGTGAGGCGACATCTCTGCGTATAGACAGCGATTTCAGATGAGAGCGTTCGAAATATCGGTAACCCGGTGGGGGTGGGGTTTTAAACGGAAGAAATTAACCACATTGTTTAATATCTTAAAGCATAATACGGGGGACGAGGAGCATTATATTCTAAATAAAGATCGACATATTTAATTATTCAACTGTCAGATTGGTTTCATTGCCCATTCATTCATAGTTATTATGTTTAAATACCTGGTGTTTTTATTTTCTTTATTTCTATTACCTAAATGTACAGCCTTTTTTCTAACGCAACGGGATCACCATTAGAACATATGCCCAAATAAAATATAAAAAAAATTAAAAATCGCCTACTTTAATACTAACTAGTTATGATACAGTAAAAAAAAGAAGAAGTAGAAAGAGAGGGGGATATCACTCCCTCTCCTACGCCGCGCCGGCGGTCTACGCTCCCTACGTCTTACGAATTTTCGAGTTTAACATTTTTTACCCATCCCAAAAAGCGCACAACGCCGCTAAAGAAGTTTTCACTTAAAAAAATACGTAGTTGAACCTGAGACTCAAGTTACGAGTGTACCTGAAAGGGCAAAAGTTGGTTTTGACTCCAAATATAGTGATGAGGTACTTACCCTTCCAATGGCATATAATTATAATGTTAGATAAATATATTTGATAGACTTTCATTATTTCACATAAGTAAATAATAATTAAAGAATTACACATAACTTACACTGGACATCAGATATTTGGTAATTGTTTTAACTATGAATAATGTTGCTATAGCTATGGACAAACAAATCCAACTAACAGCTGCAATGCATTGTTGCATATCAATCATTTGAGTTAACTTGTAGCTATGGTCCACTGCGAATCCCTAAAAGAATGTAAATTGAATTATGTACTCTGTGATCATCATCGTCATCAATCTATATCCATCGTTTTTTTTATATGAGAGGGGGAGGGAACGATCATGTGGGTCGCCTGATGGAAAGCAATCACCACTGCCCATGGAGACAAGCAACACCAAGGGGTCGCCGATCCGTTGCCAGTCTATACTCCTTCCTTTCTTTCTCGTATAGCTGAGATACAGGTCACCACTCAATTGACGGAGTTTAAAGCTATCACGCTGCTTAACTGCGAGTTGGCGAAGGACACTGTTTTCAAGCAGCGCAAACTGCCACTGACTAGGCAATGGTTTTTAATAATAACGCTGCCACCGCTTAACGTGCGCACAAAAGCACGAAGCCTCTTGAGGTAAACAAACCACTCTATAGACAAGCTACTGTCGATATTGTTTGAGTTGCGTCATCGATTAGACGTCTTGCACGTGCAATGCAACTACGCCATCGAGCTTGTGATAAGGCCTATTACATACTACTATTACTATACAATTTCAATATGTGCTTGTCGGCACAGGAGCTACGCGTTACAGAATCGGTATAACGCATCTGATTTGTATATATTTATTACCGTAAATACATATTGTAAATTATTCTACTATAACGCAGTAACGTGTACAGATAAAGCCATGATACACGAGTCCGTGCTTCAGTACCGAATCAGTACCTACCTATAATGCATCTCTCCTGCATATTTTACGGATTGTTCTGTTGAGTTAAATCGAACAGTTTGAAGCCTTTACTTACTTATTCACGAACATCTATTAATCAGTCATTTAAAATACTGTTTTTTCAATGTTCGCAAATAATTGACACTAGGTGTTACCCGCGGCTTTGCCCGTGTGTTCATTGTTTTAATGTAATTTGTTAACTGTGTGTTCCGTAACCCATAATTATCTTACTGTTGGGATACGAGTGTTCGCCCAATCGAAGAGTTCTTAGAGCATACTTCACTTCTACTGCGGGTTGGCAGAGGCCAGTGTTTTCAAGCCGCCCAAAGCTATGACGAGCTCGGTGGCGTAGCGGTCAATGACGCGGCTTCGACACCAACGCTCGTGGGTTCGATTCCCACACAGGACAAACATTTGTGTGCACGAACATGTCTGTTTGTTTTGGTCTGGGTGTTTTCTATGTATCATAAGTATATATTTACAAAAAAAAAATGTATTTTATTTACGTATGTTTATCAGTTACTCTAGTACCCATAAAACAAGGTTCGCTTACTTTGGGGCTTTAAAAAAAAAAACCGGACAAGTGCGAGTCGGACTCGCCCACCGAGGGTTCCGTAGGTACGTAGTATCATTATTAAATTTGATATTTTTCATTATAAATAAGAAATAATGCGTCGAAAAAAAAAAAAAAAATATTTTGCAATGTGTACATCAAGCCCTTTCATATGATACCCCATTTGAACTAGTAGTTTCAATTTGAAATTTCGACACCCTATAAAAAATATAGACCCCCTATTTTTAAAGATCTATTTACAAATGTATAGTTTTGAGATTTATTCCTGTACTTGTAGTCTATAACGATGTTACTTGCCAAATTTCAAGGTTCTAGGTCAACGGGAAGTACCCTATAGGTTTTGATTCCCTTGAGTGTGTCGAAATATGCGTTTTTTGCTGAATAAACGGCCGTAACTTTTTTCTACGTAAACTTAGAAGTTTGATTTTTTTTTAACTTCATGGGACCGTAGATCTGAGTATACAGTTCAAATTTCAGCTTGATACCTCCACGCATTCTCGACATAGAAATTCTTGACAGACAGACAGACAGACAGACAGACAGACGGACAACAAAGTGATCTTATAAGGGTTCCGTTTTCCCATTTGAGGTTCGGAACCCTAAAAAAGAAAAAGAAAAAAAGGTTATCGTCGATCGC
This sequence comes from Hypsopygia costalis, assembly GCA_937001555.2. Lineage (NCBI taxonomy): Eukaryota > Metazoa > Arthropoda > Insecta > Lepidoptera > Pyralidae > Hypsopygia > Hypsopygia costalis. The sequence continues at coordinate 21,733,650 of OW443326.2, forward strand.
CCATGCTAAAAGTAGCATGTGCCCTTCCTGAGAGCAGTATAACATTTTTAATTTATTTTAATATGTGTTATATTTCAATATAGTTGTACTACAGTTAAACTTTGAAGTTTCATGTTATGTTACAACTTGGGAGAACAGCAAATGTGTGACATTTGTGAGATCGAGATAGTCCGATTCACAGAAATCTGATTATTGTAATTTAGATTTCTGTGATTCCATTCCATGGATGGATCAGTTCCAATATAGGAATTAAATTTTGATTTTGGTAATCTATTTGTATTGCTAACCTTACATCTAGGTCTAGATGTACAAGAATACGTAGTTCACAATTTCTGCCATTCAGCCATATATCTCTCTATGCGAATTCGATTTACCGATTCTGTGTGCGTCATATTACCGAAGTCTTACACCGTTCAACTAAATTGCCTTGGTTGGAAAATGCAGAAATAAAAGGCCAGTTTTATATTTCCACGATTCAATTTTACTGCAAAATCAGAATTTAACTGTATGCATCGTATAATATGATTGTAATTGAAACCGATATTTCGCTAACAAAATAATAAATTATAATATTGAAATGATGGGTTATTTTCGAAATAAGAGAATATAATGAAAAAACTGCAATTAACGTATAAATTCAGAGTACGCTAAATTTAATATCGCACACTTTGATGAATAAAGTTGAGGAAATAAGTTATCGAGCAGTCTGAGATTGAATTTCGTTTGTACAGACGACAACTTGTGGACACTTTCAGTTCAACTTCGTGACTATTCGAGGTATTTTTTTCTAAATTTCACTGTAAAACTTTGATATATTAGAAATGAAGCTATATAGAATGTAGTACTTTGACTAAAAACTTTTATTTTGTTCGGCTGACAAAAGATGAAGAAAGTGTGGCTATGTGGTATTTTTACCGCAAGAAAGGATACAACAATCAAATGGATATTTTTAATTGATTCTGTCCTTTGAGTAGTACGAGGTCGATCAGGAGAATAAGAGGGTCCCGCTTATTACTACAAATGATACGTAAGTACGTCTACTAGCAGGATCATTTTATACTGGTAGCGTTACGATTTACAAACCTCAACAATAAGCAAATTATGCTTAATAATAACAATACAAATTGTAACTCGTAATTATGTACCGAATTTGAACGGCACAAAGGTCGAAGTGTCAAGGTTGAAGAGCAGCTGTAGAGCAGATTATTTTCTCTATTCGCCCATATTGGATCAACCTTAGCAACATATTCATTTAAGGAAGTTTTATCAAAATTGAGCCTAACAACTGGGTAAACTGTATCATAAATAATTAATAGGTTTGGTCCACTAAATAATAAAACATACGTCCAAATGGGTCTGACTCAGCATACATAGCAGGAATTTAAATTATTGTAAGTAATTGGTGGTCTAATAATTAAAGATAAGATAAGGAATTATTAAGAGGAAGCTTGAAAGTACCAGTGAATGAGAGGCGACCAGAAAAGAGATGGATCGATTTTGAGAGAGATGATATTGGTAAGAAAGCGGTAATTATAAATATGACGGCTGATAAGGCTGAATGGAAGAAAAAGACATACTGCGCCAACCCCAAATAATGGGAAAAGGACAAGATAATGATGATGATGTAATTGACGATCGATGTAGATGGCCACTCACCATGGACGGAAATAGTTCTGACTGGGAGGGAGTAATCCTGGTGAAGTATGCTCTAAAGCCCTTCAATTGATGGGTGACTCGTATTCTAATAGTGAGATGAATATGGGTTGATGACGCACTGGAATATGTGTATGAAGTCGTGGCCAAAGTTAGTTATAGTAATACGAGCCAATAACGGTAATTCTTCCCGCATGTGGCCAAGACTACGTCAAGAAATTGGTTGACCAAATCTATTATTTTCCATACAAAATACAGCTGAACAAATAGGCTAGACAGCTCAAGTGACCACATTTGTCGCTAAAGAACATACGGTATGTCTTTGTACCATGCGCCGCGTTAAATATTACAAAGGTACAACGATGACTAGCTTAAAATATGCGCTTCACTTCAAAATGCTTCCATCCGAATATTGCAAACGGCATCATATAAAATGTAGCAAGCGCAATAACGCAATTCAGATCGGTATATTGCACCTGCTTGGGAGACGAGCCAACAAGGATTCGCTCGCATATTTATGCCCATATTTCCAAACCCCTGGTATTTGATCACAGATATGCACTATGAATATTCTCTCTCTTATTCAAATAAAGCAGAACCATATTGATGTGGCTGGTTGTCAGACGGCTTGCAAAAAAGCTTTAACAGCGGTACATAACAATACATAAAAAACACCCAGATCAAGAGAAACAGTGATGTTCGTGCGCACAAATGTGCGGGAACCTGCGTCCTCGGGGTCAAAGTGGCTATTGCTAGCCATTCAACCACTGGGCTCGTCGCTCTATCGTCGTCGTATGTCGATGCTACGGATTTATTTCTTCAGGAATTGAAAATAAGAATAAACAAAAAAAGTTACAAGCTTCTATTAGTTGTTAATAAAACAACACTATAAAGATTACTTACAAAGTTACTACTGTATTTCGCCCTTCAAGCCCTTTAATTTGATCATATGGGTTAATGTGGATGTATAAACCGCCATTTTTAAAATAGCGGTATTTAGATAATCATGTATGCCAAATTTCATCAAAAAAATGTAACGAGAATCAAACGAGTATGCCAAAATTCAGGTCAAGTCCAGTTTAAATTGTAAGATCGCAGCATTTTAAACAATTTTTACGAATTTTCCGAATTCCGTCATAATCCGGAAAATCAAGCAATTGACGTCTTATTACATTATTATTACAGATTATGTTATTATCACCAGCCGTGTATAAATTCGAAAGAAAGTGTTACTAATCATTATGAATAACTTTTATCTAGGAAGCCACTTCGAAAACGTGAAATAAATTACAAACTGTTCAATATGATAAAGGTTAAAATATTTTCCGATTGCAATGACTTTCCACTGTAAACGATTTTCATATTAATTAATTACTCACTTTCGGCTTAATACCGCCCGCCGTTAGCGCGAATGTATTTGTACGTGCATGCACAGATTATTTTAAGTAACCGCACTGAACTTTAAATAATTTTGCATGCACGTATAAACACGTATTGTGTGGATCAGATCAATGATGTAATATTTCTATAGATATGCCACTAAGCGTCAAAAACAAACACCAGTAAAGTGAGCCAACTGTCTTACCTCGCAATTAGTTCGTACAAGCAGCCGACGAATCTGACGTGTTTGTGTTAATGATTGAAATAGGTAAAAATTCCATCTTCTGTATTTCAAAAGTGCATTATTTATATTGATTAAATAATTAAAGCCTAAGAGATAACACATCACACGAAAGTACACAATAAAATTTGATTTTAACACGTAGGTACTTTAGATTAATTTATGTTTTGCTAGAAAATTTGGCGCCATTTTGCTCTCGAGGAGGAAAAGAGATATCAAGTTTATTAAATAGCTGATTTGATAAGAATGGCGATAATCTATGTAACTATGTATAGCTAGCAACAGCAGGAACTACTTTCTGTAGTAATTTAGTATGGGTATGCCATATCTATACAAATATGTACAACATCATTGGGTCGGATAGTTGTATGTTTTGTTATGTGCATTTAACGGAATGCGGCATGCTGATATACTGTAGACATGTATGACTGTAGAGATCGTCTACAATAAAATTACTACTGCACGCTTTGGAACGCCATACAGTCTAACTAAACGCTTTGTCGGATTTCAACATAATCCATAGACTTATAATACGCAATGGTAATACCACAGTGTAAGTAATATGTATAGTATATATCTATGTATAGTATGGCCACTCTCTGCCGCTCTTTCGTATCGACCTCACCTCCACTCTGAGACAAATCTGGAACAATTTGTATGGCGCCGCACGCACACACTCTCATTCACGCGCTACACATCCGTCATTGTTAGCGTAGTAGTTATCGATGCGACATTTGTATGGAGATTCCGAGGTGCGGTAATTCACTACGTTTTATAGACGCGTGTTAAGCCTGACGTAGAGAATGTTGTGATTTTTATAGCGCTCTCGTAAAAATGTTTTAAACATTATTGTGCTTTTCTTTGAAAAAAAAAGCGACTGCGTGACGTCAAATAATGTATCATGACAATCTAGACATAGTCCCATTGTCTTACATGATGATAGTATAAGTTACTTCTTTTTCCCTACCGGGGCTTGGCTTCTCGTTGGAATACAATGAAAACTGTCAATGTGACTGTAAGTAGTTGTGTCTACGCTTTAATCAAAGAATTTGTGAAGAGAGGTTAGCTTAATAGAGGGGTGTAGGTGGTTCGTCTACGTCTCTGAATCAATTTCACCACCTTACAATCTCTCGCCAATCTCACCTGCAGATGGTGCACCCTATGGAATAAAAAAGAGGTAGGGCATAGCGTATTTTTAAGTTGCCCAACTGGGGAAGTACCTCCACCTCACAGAATACCACAGATAAATAACAATATCATTGAGGGTTGTTGTATTCCTGCGAGTGAGTGAAGTTATCACGACGGAAAGAGTTGCTACGTAACCAGCGCGGGTGGCAGAGCGAGCTATATCTCATGTTGCGAGCGTTTATATGACTGTGGTAACCGCTTTACATTTGCCACCCGCCTTAGTATAATAAATGCTGGTTTGATTCCCGACGTGGTATAAAACAATATTAACTAGTATCAAAAATTACTCACAAATAAAGCTATAGGTAACGCCATCCAGCATAGCTTCCAAAATTTGGTTGGTTTGAAGCCAAGCCAAAAGTTTATATCCGTTGAGAACCTATGGACTCCATACACCCACATCACAATGGCCACTTTAAAACCACCCAGATATAAAACTGTCACATTTAAGCCATATAATAGTCCCAGGACTCGACTGCTTGAGAACGACGTCTGGAAAAAATAAAAGATGAAACTTAATAGGCAATTAGCAAAGGGATGTAATAGTACAATGGATGGTCTAGGACTATAAAAAAAAATCACAATATTTAATTGGGTCACTATAGAAAAAACAGCCAAAAAAAAAATATATATATTTTATGCTACGTCGGGTGGCAGACAAGCATACGGCCCGCCTGATGTGAAGCGGTTACCGTAGCCGTATTAACGCTCGCAACATAATATATCACTTACGCGCCGCCACCCCCGCTGCCAACGCAGCATCTCCTTCTTTTCTGGTGACCTCACTCACTCGCAGGAACACAACAACCCTCAAGGGAATTGTTATTTGGCTGCGGTATTCTGTGAGGTGGAGGTACATTCCCCAGTCGGGTAGGTTACAATTACGCTCCCTGCTTCTTTTTTCGCCAGGGCTTCGTTTGTCAGTCAGCAGGGTGCACCACGTGCAGTTGGCTTTATTGGTTGTTGCCGTGCCATGTATGAAATTTGGACAGTTCATTAAATATATTATATAGCAGCTGTTCCTGCAGCTTCGGCATATCGGTTATCGCACCAAAAGGCGGCATATGTCCTTTCTAGGGATATAATCTATGTACCAAATGAATGAAAAATATAACTATAGTAATTACTATCATCATCAGGTCCATTTTCTCTCTCCACTACAGGAGCACGACCCTCTCTCGTCCGTCCTAGACGGGAAGAGGATTTGGCCTACACCCCCCACGCTGGTCAAACGGGTAGGGGAGGCCTGATCGATATTTTAATAATGTATTTCCCTTAGTCACCTAGTACGACATCCACGGGAAGAAACGGAGTGATTCTATTCTAGTCTGCCGGAAATCACACGGCCTCTAGTAATTACTATAAGAATTAATATTATGTATATCATGTATAGAGGAAGAGTTATTAGCGATAATTATTTTCCTTCGTTATATTCGTTCGATAATTATTTTCGTTTATTTGAATTCGTTAGTTTGACTTTATATCATACAGATTTAACATTGAATGTCTTTGATGTCAAAAGAAGTATCAAGAGACCAATTACTTTTGATAAGACATAGCTCCGTCAGTATTACGCGTGAATGAAGGTAAAAATAGGTTTGGTATGTAACATAACAATATCGCGTAATATAACTAACATCTGAGACATATAAATGTTGCTGTGTACGGAAAAAATATTTTATTGCCATGACTGCATGGCTCAAGCACATTACTTACTCGTATTTTTCTATCTTCTTTTAAAAGCTACGTTAGACTTTCAAAAGCGATGCTATTGTTGATACAGCCAATGATGTTATAAATACTAAATACCATTGTGTCAGGCATAAATGATACTATCCAAAGTGTCTGCTCAAATATGCACTCACTTCGAAACAAATGTGAATAAAGTCTACATTCTCGACAAACGTTCATATTATGTGATTCTCTCATGAGAACTACCTTGTAGTCTAAAAATATTCATAATATTGATTTTAATACGTATTCGACGAATATCATACTATTATATAATGAATTCTGGAAGATACTCTGCCTTATTGGTTTACTCATGCCAGTATGCACTTATGGCATACAGCTGTAGGGCTGTACCAAAAAGTAATACCGAAATTAGTCAAAGATTCCAAAATAAAGTACTGGGAGTTATAGCGTCCTTGTCATACCATTCGTTAAAAATGTGTCAAATAATACACGATAGAACGCTTCACCATGTGAATGGTGAGGCGATCCAGCTCCTCAATAACACTGAAATGGTGCTACGACTAAAAAAATCTAAACTATTCAAATTAGTGTAGTAGGTATAAAACATTAATAATAATTCGAATACGCAGTTAGTACCAATAAAAACACGCGAATAAAGTGACTTGCCTTAATAGAGATAGTAAGAAAAGTGCCGATTGACACATTCTTAGTAATATAGGTACTTTATAAATATGTCTATGTAAAATTACTTATTAGCCTGTCTTTAGGCTAGATTGTAATATTATTAGTGTCATTGATTATATTCTAACATACGTTAAGACTATGAAAAAGAATTCTTTAGTGGTAACACTAGGCTGCGTTTCCACTAATGCGAAGCAGAGCTGTGAAATAGCGAATATGACTCCAGTAAGATTTTACGAGACCGGGGACATTCCACGTGAAGCGGTTCACAGGAGCATCACGGCTGAAACAACTGCGGCTGTCGGTAGCCTACAGCGGTTGTGTACCAACGACTGCCGCTGGCGGCTGGCGATGGTTGCAGAGTGCAGTTCACTCTGCCATTTGAAATATGCCTATTAGGGCTCAAACACACAAACGGCATGTTGCAAACATGTTGTAGGTTATTAAACCTCAGCCACATAACCTAATAGCCGCAGATGTTTACAAGAATTGGAGGCTACATCTTTATAGGTAATTAAATTCTAAGTTACCAATATCTGTACGTAGAAAATATTTAAATAAAAATGTGGAGTTTAGTGTGGAGCAATAGAGGTCACAATATTAAATGTATATGTATTAATGTGTAAATATAAAATATATTAATAATTTATTAAATGTACCTACATACTGACATTCTCTTAAGTTATTAATTTATTTGAAATAATCTTAATGTGACATAATGTATGATTGATGTTAATATTAAATTATTAGTATAAAACCTTAATAATAATTCGAATTCGCCGTCTGTGCTAATAAAGACACGCGAATAAAGTTACTTGCCTTAATAGAGACAGTAGAGTGTCGATTGACAATCATATTCTTAGTGATATATTTTATAAATACCTATGTCAATGTAAAATTACTCATTAGCCTTTCTTTAGGCTAGATTGTAACATTATTAGTGTCATTGATTATATTTTAACATAAGTTAAGACTACGAAAAAAAATTATTTTGTGGTAACACTAAGGTGCGTTTCCACTAATGCGAAGCAGTGCTGTAAAATAGTTATACGAATACGACTCGAGTAGGATTTTATACCGGGGCCATTTCACGTGATGCGGTGCGGTAAAAAAAGACGATGTTTCCGATTTTAATAATATCTGATTGATTATGTTATACCCATATACACCCAGATATACAATATTTTTGCGGTACAATAGTTCATATAGTTCAACCGTAAACGGGCATTGAGATTTTGACTAACTAACAAGTAGCCGCTACTTCAAGCCTAAGTAAAGACTGATAACAAGTTATAACCAAATAATGAATCTTTCTAACTGCATTTTTGAAAATTAAAAAATATGTATTTTTTACAATTATGCTATTTTATATTTCAAACATGATTTTTTCAAATTATGGCCAGTTTAATGGTAAATTTATCGTAGGTATTATTAGTGTGCAGAAAATTTTCGCTAAGTTTCATAACGAGCCTAGAAGTCATTAAGACCTAGAGTAGTCCCAATAATGGACAGCAACACCGCACCACCGCGGTAGCGGTGGCGGCGTTCGTCGCCTGCTAGCGACAGCTTACAGAAATGGTTCATTAAACAAACTACTAATAATTAACTGTAATGATATTATTTATAATGATTTGTAGATAATATTTAATAAATAATGTTAAATTTATCAAAGTTAAATCTGGGCTACGAATATCTGATTCGTAGCCCAGATTTAACTTTGATAAATTTAACTATCTCATAACAAAATATTAAAATAGCTATGTTGATACTGGTAATAATTGGCACTTAGTGGAACGTTGGAGAACACTATCTTCATACCTTGATATGCTGTAAAAAGCTACTTATCCGCTTTACGTGGAATGTCCCACCGGTACTTTTCCATTCAATATTTCATATGTTTCCATTCAAGCCGGCTAGGCTAGAGCTGAAATTGGAGCGCATGTGAAGTCAAACTGTTTTGTCATAATTTATATCGCCAAAAAAAAATCATGGACGCCTTCTCCCCGCAGTTCTCTGGCTCTACCACCCGCGGCATCATTCTGCTCTGCAACGTATTTACTCATTATTTTAATAAATTTCGATACATTTTTCCATACACAAGATATGGTTTTTATGGCATTCGGTAACAGCGTACGTCTTTTTCTAAGCTTTCACTTTACTAAGCTCTGTCTCAGTGGAACCGCACCTATGACATGTCGACACACAACGACGTTGACAGTTTTCATGTGGCCTGTAGGCTGGTAGGATTAACTGCCTTTATCTAACGAGAACAGCCGCCTGATGGCTTAACCTAGTAAGGTTTGTTATAAATGAACTTGAACGTCAGAAATAAAAAAATCCTGGGTATACGACAACGCTATGCAAACTTTGTAAAAAAAAATATTCATAGAATGTTTGGTATTTTGGCGGTATATTATGTAATATACCGCCAAAATACCAAACGTTCTATGAATATATTTTTTTACAACTAAGGTGACAAACAAGTATACGACCTGCCTGACGATAAACAGATATATAGAAACCTTTTATCAAGTCACGTTGTGCGACTCTGTTGTTATTTTTTTTATTATTAAGTTAAATTTATAACTAATATTGTGCAACAGAGAGCGCAAGTTTTGTGAGTTTGTACGAGTATGTGTACGTGGAAGGTTTTATTGTGGATAGTACATTCAACAGATGAGATTTTGCCCGAACCTAGATTTAAGTTAAAATATCTTAAAAATAATTTATCTCATTAATGTAAACTCATGTGTTGTGCATTGATAATGAAAGACATGTGACAAAAAGAAACAAAAATTTGAATGTGAATAAATATATATAGACAGGAAGATAAAAAAAAATATGAACGGTAATTATAGAAGCGATGGTAGATAGAAAAGACATACAACGACAACTTCATTTTTTTTATACTACATCAGGTGACAAACATACACACTCGTACGACCCGCATGATCATAAGCGGTTTCCATAACCATATAAACGCTCGCAACATTAAATATAACTGGCTCGCCGAAACCCTCGCCACAAACGCAGCAATTCCTTCCTACCTCGTTACCTCACATATTCGTAGGAATGCAACAACTCTCGAGTGAATTGTTATTTGGCTGCGGGACTTTGTGAGGTGGGAGGTATCTCTACAGTCAGGCAGCTAACAAAATACACTATGACGTACCTCTCTTTTCGAAGTATAAGTAATAGCACTACAAACAGTATGACTTTCTGTGATGCTCTCACAAGGCGACCTCACTTCCCTTCTGAGGCGAATGTGGGTTGGTATGGAATAAGTAGTTTACTCGTAAAGTTGCCTGTTTCCATATAACTGCAGTACTATTTCAAAGACGTTATAATAATTCGTATTCCACTAAGGATTTAGCTATAGTATAGTTATTGAAATGTTAAGACAAGTTTGTTAAAGAAAATTTTTTTTCATGAAAATTTATACTAAGTTGGTTATAAACAATAAATCGACAAACTGCAATCTGTTTATTGGCAAAATTTACGCTATGTTTTACTTAATTACATTTTTACTAGTATGAATAACGACGAGCTCGGTAGTCGATTGGTTAGGAATGGACTCATTGACTCTGAGATCGACGTTTCGATTCCTACACAAAACAAATATTTGTGTGCATGAACCACAGACATTCAATGCATAAACTTGATGTGTCTTATTTCGGCACTGCCCAGGTTTCAGATCTTGCTTTTAACTAGACAAAAAATTAGTCGTTAATTTGTCGAAATTTGTCGCATAAAGCAAAAAATTTGTCGGGGTCCCGTTAAAGAGTTATAAGGTTTTTTTTGTGGCAGTGCCGAAATAAGCTTATTTCGGCACTGCCCACTCGGGATCTATTAAACTACAAAACATAGCGATCATATGATTTTCCCCAGAATTAGTCGTCAATTTGTCGAATTCAGACACCAAGTATCAGAATTAGTCGACCTCCCGTTAAAAAGTTATAAGTATTTCTTTGTGGCAGTGCCGAAATAAGCGTTATTTCGGCACTGCTCAAAAAAACTACACCACCTAGCGAAAATCTGATTTCACCCAGATGTTGCCTTGAATTTGTCGAAATTTGTCGGATATAAAACACAACTGGTCGACGCGTATTTAAAAAGTTACACGCATTTTAATAATTCACGTTGTAGTCCGAGAGCCTAACGTAGGCAGAGTAGAATAACACCACCCCTTTCACAATGCAACTAATGTAGTGCTAAAGAACACCTAAAGCATTCGTAGATCAGAAAACAGTTGCATGCATTGACAAACTTTGCCAGACTCTGAAAAAGGAAGGAAATGAAACGTTTACTGTTGCATTTTGTGCATGATATAATTTTGATGCAAGATCTCGGACTATATTTACTATGAGAATTATTAAAATGCGTGTAACTTTTTAATTACGCATCGACCAGTTGTGTTTTATATCCGACAAATTTCGACAAATTCAAGGCAACATCTGGGTGAAATCAGATTTTCGCTAGGTGGTGTAGTTTTTTTGAGCAGTGCCGAAATAACGCTTATTTCGGCACTGCCACAAAGAAATACTTATAACTTTTTAACGGGAGGTCGACTAATTCTGATACTTGGTGTCTGAATTCGACAAATTGACGACTAATTCTGGGGAAAATCATATGTTCGCTATGTTTTGTAGTTTAATAGATCCCGAGTGGGCAGTGCCGAAATAAGCTTATTTCGGCACTGCCACAAAAAAAACCTTATAACTCTTTAACGGGACCCCGACAATTTTTTTGCTTTGGGCGACAAATTTCGACAAATTAACGACTAATTTTTTGTCTAGTTAAAATCAAGATCTGAGACCTGGGCAGTGCCGAAATAAGGCACACATAAACTTGTCTATTTGTCTTGGTCTGGGTGGTTTCTATATCTTTGTGATATATGTACTCGTATTTACAAAAAAAAATGTATTTAAGTGTATTATTTATATGTGTATATGTTATATGTGTATTATTTATATATATATATATATATTATTTATCTAGTACTTAGACGAGTAGTACAAGCTTTGCTTAGTCTTTTGACTACATTATTAATATTTATTTATTTATTTATTATTAATAATAATCACACAATCTAGGCTGCATGAATTTTATGTATATACGTACACATTATTAAGAAACATTAAACCACCAGAGCGGTGGTTGTCAATAATACCATAAGTTCTACAAGTAATCAACCATAATGCATTCAGATGCTTGCCTCCATGACTAGTAACTACCACTTCATAATTAAGTGGAGCGAGCGGAAAGCTTTATACGCCGAAAAGTGACTTTTGGAAATGAATATGTAATGCTCCAAAACCACTGAACCGATTTTGATGAAACTTGTCACAATTAAAGATCTCGACATGTTTGGGGCTTGTGTCGAAAAATAATTGGGAGTCCTTGAGAAAAAATCATCAAATATATTTTCCATTGACATCAATTGAAAACATACACTCAGCGAATCTACTCGCGCCGCTCAACCTCGATTTTGGCCCAGTGGGCTAGAATCCGGCCTAGTATGCTCTTTATAAAGGTGACCGTAATCTACGGTAGATTTAATAAAATATATATATTTTTAATAACGTTTTCAGACCTTTTGAGTATTACAGAGAATATTATGTTGACGTCACAAGCTGAAGATAACTCCCAGTAGGAAATGTCACGTGTTACATTTTACAAAGGGTTCACCTTCGCGTTAAAAGGGGTGCTAGAACGGCCGTACATCGGCCAAAGGGTAAGGTCCAACACACTTCTTCCAACTAGATACTTTAATATTTTAGGTACTTTGGTTTATAACGTACGTTTGGTACAATCTTTATGTCTGTATCTACAACTGGTTATTTTTACCAGCTTTTGTCATAAGGACTGACAGGCAGACTTAAATATTGCTTTTATTTAGGCACATAGTGTTGCAACAAAAATTATAGTATTTTTTATAGTTTCGCTGATAGTAATTTATGTTTTTAACAATTAAATTCTTATAAAATGAATAATTCTCTCTGAATGCTCTCCGTTTCACGGTTTCCACGATAACGTACCAGTCAACTCTTATTGTCAAAGTAAACAAAACACGGCACCCAAATGTGTCGCAAGTGACCATATGCTGCGATGACTGCCTACCATCAGGCAGATCGTACGCTTGTTTATCACCTTAGTCGTATAAAAAAATAGATTTTTTCGATTCTAAAAATTTATCATCGATACGGACTTGGGAATGCTCAGTTTTTTTTTCTTTTTCTTTTATTTAAGGAGCTAAGTCACATTTGCGACTATGTTGCTCCTGTGAAGTTGCTTATGTGAAGGCTTTGAAGTACTAAAAAAAAACTATGATCACTCTTAAGAAACTTGATTGTCATTATTTTATCGAAACGAGTGTTTGCTATAAATAACAATGTGGAGTCAAGCTGTAGAATGCGGAGTAGTCGTTGCTTCATACTAGCCGCACGTGCCGGCCGAGGCGCAGTCTGGCACGCGCGGTGAGCTAGCGCCCAGGCAGTCTACAATCCTTCGGAATGTGTGGATACACCATTAGAAATATTTACTCGTAAGTCAAATTCTTTTAGACTGCTAAGATTATATACGTAATGAGCTATTAACGCATAACACTAATTACTATCTTTAATAACTAGGATCTACTAATCATTTGGATGTTGCTACTTAAAGATGCGTTCTACCTGCCTCCTTTGTGGTAAAAAGAAACCAAGGTAGTTATTCCCCGGCATTCACTCAGTCCCGCGCATTTTCATTCGACGGTTTAGGGGTCGGTTTAGCGCTAATCAAAAACAATTATTGAAAAATTGTAGATACTCATAAAAAGCTTCCCTGTGTGTTGACAACTTAGGTTAATTTTCACTTTAGTAATGACGCGGGAGAAGTACCCGTCGAAATTCTAGTAATGAGATATATCATCTTCATCATTCGTCAGCCTTTATCTATCCAATGCAGGATAAAGCCCCTCCTTAATGCTTTCCACCATACACGATACTCCACTTTCGGCACCACCCTCTTCCAGTCGCTATAGTGAGATCATCGGTCCATCTATACAAGAAGTAAGAGGGGGGGGAGGGGGGGCACTTCGTTGCGTCATACGGGGCTTTCACTTGAGGACTTTCCTCCCCCTGACTCGGCAGATGTAGCCGGCCCACCGTCTGACTGGGATATGTTTTTTATATCGCACCAAAAGGTAGTCTTTGTCTTACCTTGGGAAATAATCCTATGTCCATGCCAAATTTCATTCAAATCAGTCCAGCCATTTAGTCGTGAAGAAATAGCAACTAACAGCCACACATTACACATACATTAAAATACAAATTTCTGGATACATTACACAAAGCGAAGATTGTAATATCGGTATTAGATAACTGATATTATACTTAAATACATTTCCTTTGTAAATATATACTCGTACATTATAATAAACCAAAAAAAACTGACATGTTAATAGAGACAAATACTTGTACTGCGCGGGTATCGAACTCGCGACCCTCGGAATCAAATAGATATTGCTAACCTCGCGGAGCTCGATAGCCTCGTTGCGTGGTTGGTGGCTTTAGCCGACAGTCGTTAAGCCACGTCAGTCGCATTTGGACGGCTTGAAACGGCTTGAAAAAGTTGAAACCCCAGACATAACAAAATATAAAGTCAGAAAAGCACTTTTTACATTAAAAAAAAAACTTTTTAAATCCACAAATAGTAAATGATCACCAAAATTAATACTCCATTTTAATGTGAAACTGTAACCAAAAATTTTACATTTTGTTATCCTATCACAGCAAATGACTCCAAACTAATTATTGTTAAGTAAAACATAGTAAATGACCGTTAAAATTTTAACCACACTTTAAATTATTGTCCAAATATTTAACACTTCGTTATCCTATTAAAGTAAATTACGGCAAATAAATCATTTCTTATTTCTAAGCATTGTAAATAAACCTTAAAATGTAATCTAGTAATATTATGAAATGTTTACTAAAATTGTAGCTTTATACGTATATGTTAGTAAATTAATTAACCCGTAAAAAAAACAACTACATACCGATGAGGTTAAAAGATAAAACTCAGTTAGTTTCGATAATCCTTTTATTAAAATTTATACAAACTTAAAAAGTCAGTCCTCTAGGCAACTAATAAAAGATCTTACTGAAGAATCAGTCTCAATAGGCAAATACTAATAAATAGCTTTTGCCTCGCAGCTGTCCAGCCATTTTGCCGAAGCCGCGAACTTAACTTAATTTGACTTCATTTAAACTTTATTCGGAATTAGGTCTACATTTTAAGGTAAGTATAGTGGTTTGTTTAGGTATTAATAATGCATTAATTTAGTCGCTATGATTTGGTGATCGTTCACTATATTTGGTGTTTGAATATAATTTAAAGCGCAGTCAATCTAAAACAGCTAGACACGTGGTAATTTTAGATTTTCTTACTTAGTTATATATCTCATTTTTTTCTGTGTTCAGTGTATTTTTTTGATAAGAGAGCTTAAGATCTCAGTGTATTAGTATCAGTGTAGTATTTGGTGGTCATATTTAATCCCCTTGAAAACACTGGCCACCGCCAATCCGCAGTAGAGCAGCGTGCTGGAGTACGCTCGAAATTCCTTCGATTGAAAGGGAGAGCACCGGGCTCGCCATTCCCATTTATAAATTAGTATGAATTATTATACCTAGTTCTAAAAGCAGATATACGTTATTAATGCGTATAACATAGACACTAACAGCTTCCTCATATAATATGTATTCGTATTTACTCGTGTATCAGTAATTCCAGGAAATTCTATGCTGCTCACCCTGACCTTGCCAGTAGGATTTGCTTTCATAGCTTTCAAGGTCCTCCATTCAACGTTCGAAATCAATATTGCAACACGAAACCTCAATATGGCAGCTCAAATTGGAAACCTTGTGAATGACATTTCTCGGTAGTACATGAATTGCAGTAGACTTAGGCTCAAATTAAACCGCCGCGGAAAGAAATGGAAGCGACATTTTGCAACGAAATGGTTCATAGCATAATAAACTTATTGTCAATTGTATAACTTATTTACGAACTTAAATACGATATATTTAATTATAAACTTAAATAAATACGAACCAAAAATAGGTTGCGCGTTTTCCGGGGAATTCGCGCGCATTCTCGAGAATGCCCCTAGCTACGGAACGTATTTATTTAAGTTTATATTTTATACATTCCATTCCGCGGAGGTGTAAATTGAGCCTTAGATTAATTAATTCTTGTATAGTTAGAGTAGTTGTGAAATTACAACAAAATAGACTTTATTTAGAGTTTTAATGTGTTTTAATTTTAAAAATATTTACAGTTCTTGTGAGTGATCCGGCTCGAAGGACCACTTTGATGTTGTTTTAGTTGTTAGTGATGGAGGAGGTAACCAATTGTTGAATCGCGACCGCCAATTGAATATAAAAAAAAACATAAGTATATTATTACTGCGAATAAATCTATCTATCTGTATTACCTAATTATGAAAAAAATATCGAAAATACGAATGTTGAATAAAACCTCTCTTGTATAAAAATTAAAGGTCATTTTTGGTGGGATTACAAAACGGAATTAAATTAAGAGATCAGGCCCGAGGTAGAGTGATAATACCCAATATCAATCTCCATAAAACCGGGCTTTATGTAATAATATTTATGTATATATTTATATATATCTCAGAGCGGCAGCGAGCGGCCATACTGTACACAGTACTATTACTTATACTGTGCCCGCGGTCATTGCAGCAACTCCTTCTTTTCTGGAAACCTCACTCACTCGCACGAACACAACAATCCTCAAAGGAATTGTTATTTGGCTTTAGTATACTGTGAGGTACTTCCCCAGACGGCAGGCAGCTTACAAATAGAAGAAGAAGAAGAAAAACATTTATTTGCACACATTGCACAGTACTACACAAACAAGTTCAACAGACACAATAAGATTATAACGAAAATTTAAAGCACTGTGCAATGTCGCAAAATGGTCCCAACTCAGTATGAAAACTGAAATCTGCAGTAGACTCGGCACTGATTTTCTGTTAGGACCAGTTGCGACATCACGGACATACAAGCTTAGAAACAACAAGAAACAAATAAAAGATTTATACACAAAAAAATCAATAATAATAATAAAAACATAATATACAAATACGCTGTACCCTACCTGTCTTTTGCGAGTCGACAAGGTACACCACATGCAGGCGATAGCTGGATTGAGGCGCAAAATAAGCGCAACGAAATATCCAAAGTCTACGGTAAAAAACATGCTTCGAAAACGCAATAGTCCATTACTGGGAGTCGTATAAGTTGTTTGAGTGCTTAGTATAATTGCATCAGCAGCGACTGTTGCACTATTTAAAACGAGTTGTATGAGAAAGAAATAATCCTAAAATTACCATTTTGCATTTATACGATTATCCAGCTTAAAGCTTAAAATTTGCTGTGAGGACCGACGTAAACTGAAAAATTATACATCATAGTATCAACTGTGGGAAAGTAATCCCTCTTTATTTTATTCTCTTTCTCCTTTCGGATATTTCCTAGTATACTTTGGCAAAACTATGTTGGCCTTTTTTTGGTTTAATAATATTTTGTTTGGCCAAATTGTATGTAATCCAATAATATTACTAGTCAATAATTATGTCAATAGAAGAGCTCGATGTCGTCGTCGCGCGTGTCAGTCAAATCGACCACGCAAGTTAAGCAAAGTCGTCCGTAACCTGCCTTTGGATGAATATATTTATCTCGAGCTCCTGTACTTTGGGGGGCACATTAAGCCGTCGGTCCCGACTGTTGATTTTTAGATTAGATGACAGTCGTTAAGCTAAGTCAGTGGCTTTGGGCGGCGTGAAAACACTGTCCTCCGCCAACCCGCAGTTGAGCAGCGTGTTGGAGTATGCTCTAAAGCCCTTCGACTGAGGGGAGACCCGTATCCTAACAGTGGGATGATTGTGGGTTGATGCCGAATGTCAATATGTACATTAGTCATAATGACTTTCCTAAGGCCATAATGTGTACAATTGAAAGGTCTAATTAGAAATCACTGAATGCTAAGTAGATAATAATAGTAGGGTTAGGTTAGATTATGCTTGTGATCACCAAAAGTCGAATAAGCGAGCGAGGCTCGATTTGCGATTGCTTTTAGCAAGGGCTATGTATATGTCACCTCTCTAATTTAAAATAATTTTAAAGTAATTTTGCGAAAGCTTCTTTCACATACAGGTCATACATATACGTACTATTACGTAAATTGTGGTTAGAGACGAATAACTGAATGGTGTACTACGGGAAACAACTACGTCACACAAGCCACCACAGTTCACTCACAAGATTTATCTGAGCGTAAAGCTCATCTTCAGTAGTATACAGCGCTACGACACAGTTTAGGTTAGATTTGGACGGACTGCAAATATCTAATTAGCTTAAACTTTGATGTTTGTGACTATGCCCATCCATGTAAAGGTAGCCCATGATACTAAATGTGGATTTTTTAAATAAGTAATATATGCAGTACCTTTAATCTATAATTTTATAAAACAAAAATTCGGATTAATTACACCATTTATAACTCAAGAATAGCTGGGCCGATTTTTATGATCTATTTAGGTATTAGATTTGTCTATTTTATTTATATAATATTATCTATTTATTAAAGAGCTCGGTGGTCGAATGTCTAGCAATGGCCACTTTGACTCTGAGGTCGCGGGTTCCATCCCCACACATGACAAACATTTGTGTGCAAGAACATATGTGTTTGTCTTGGTTTGGGTGTTTTCTATATATTATTATGTAGTTACCTATGAAATATATTTACAAAAAAAATGTTTTTAAATATAGTATCGGTTGTCTAGTACCCATAGTACAAGCTTTGCTTAGTTTGGGACTAGATGGCAGTGTGTAATTTGTCCAGGATTATTTCTTCCTTCTATTTGTTAAATTTGTGCCCATCCCGAACAGAAGAATAGCTATTAAAATATCAGAAAACGAACGAACGAACGATTACGAAGAAAATCTATTTTAAACACATTTTGCTAATCAATTCGCTTCAAATGGCTTCAATATGCATTTTTTTTGTTGTTTAAAATTATTACTACTATTTTTTTTTTTTTCTTTTTTATACTACGTTGGGTGGCAGACAAGCATACGGCCCGCCTGATGTGAAGCGGTTACCTTAGCCATATTAACGCTCGCAACATAAAATATCGCTCGCGCGCCGCCACCCCCGCTGCCATCGCAGCATCTCCTTCCTTTCTGGTGACCTCACTCACTCGCAGGAACACAACAGCTCTCAAGGGAACCGTTATTTGGCTGCGGTATTCTGTAAGGTAAGGTGTAAGGAGGTACATTCCCCAGTCGGGTAGCTTACAATTACGCTCCCTACCTCTCTTTTCGCCAGAGCTTCGTTTGTCAGTCAGCAGGGTGCACCGCGTGCAGGTGAAGTTGGCTTTGGTTCAAAGATGTTGATGAACCACTTACACCCCAATCCTATACTAGGTTTGTATAGGAAATTCACAGGAATGAATTGGGAACGGAAAGTTTCAGCCACAGTGTGAAGTATGGGCGGGCCGCTAGATTTGAATAAAACACGCAATATTATTACGATATTAATAAATTGCGACGCGCTCCACTATATCCAACTATTGATTTTTTTTTTCCATTCGGCGGCCCTATATAGGGGGCTTAGATTAGATAGAGGACCTTAGTCAAAGAGGTGCAAGTTTATGTTAATTTGCCGTGCTCAAGTAAATGCCAAAAAGAAAACAAGCTATGACTTTAAGGCTGCCCGGATATATTTCCATACAAACTAAGAAATGGAATTACTTCGCTCTTTGAAGGTGTACGTCCAAAATTATAAATGATATGAATTCATCCCAATATAATCTAGACTCGTTGCCCATTTTTGCAGTTAAAAAAATATTAGTTTAGAAATTATAAATCTCGAAAAATCAGTTTTAGACACCCGTCATTGGCTTGTCCTTTTCCATTATTTGGGGTCGGCGTAGTATGTCTTTTTCTTTGCTTTAGCACTATCAGCCGTCATCTACAGTTACCCCTTTCTTACCTATATCATCTCTCACACAATCCCACCACCGCTTTTTTCAACTATTTTCATATTGAAATTCATCGTTTCACATGTCTTTCATCCCTCGGCATTACATACCCATACTACGAAAGCTTAGTTCGCCGATGTATCCAGATTTAATTTTCATTCCGATTCAATAAGTTTGTAGAGTTTCTGATCGTACAAGGCGACCACAAATCTCTCAAGAAGTTCGTTCCTACCAAGGAGATTCAATTATAGTATATGCAGAAGTGATTTGGTGGAATATCTCGTTTATATGACGAGCTCGGTGGTCGAATGGTTAGCAATGGCCAGTTTGACTCCGAGGTCGCGGGGATCGATCCCCGCACAAGACAAACATTTGTGTCCATGAACATGTCTGTTTATCTTGATCTGGGCGTTTTCTATGTATTATATGTATAGTATATATTTACAAAAAAAAGTCTAGTATCCACAGTACAAGCTTTTCGCTTAATTTGGGACTAGATGGCGCTCTGTTAATTTTCCAGGAATATTTATTTATATATTTTATTTTATTTATATACGAGACACTATAACAGCTGAAAAATACCGTAGTTATGTGCTAGAGCTAGATGCTATAGACATGTCATTTCGGACAGAAATGGGTTAAAATGTCCGGTCTATTCCTGATTCCTGGTTGCAAGAATATAATGTTATGCCTTAGAGTAGGCAGCCCAACCGCCAGGTTTTAATCACATTGAGCGAGCATAGCATTGAATTACTCAGATTTTCCTTAAAATTTCATTGCAGAAGGTAAACTATTTTACACTTCAGTAGGAGAACAAGTTTCTTCAACAAAATGTTACTTATTCTAAGTGATTGTTTACTCTTAATTAACACCCAGCTTCCAAACGTTTCATCTTATAATTGTTTTTTGACTTCAAAATTAAACTTTTATAACGTCTGTTTTTAATACTGGTTTAATTTTCTGCACTAAACTTTGAAACTGTTTTTTAAATATGTGTTGTGTGAAGTCAACGTTTATTTTTTTTATTTCTCTACTAACAGCTCTACATTCTAATATATTGTAATTTAATGTGACTAGAAGGGCGAAATTAAAATGTATTTTTACTGGCAGATACTAGATGCATTAAAATAACATAAACACATATTGACAATAAATAACAATAGATTAAAAATAATAAAAAATTATAAGCAGTTTTAATAAATCTAACTGGTATTCTGATGTGTGTGTATTATCATTGTTTAAGAAGAGGTTACTTTTTTATTTCTGCTACACAAGTGACCAATTTGTGTAACGGCAACTGACAAAATGAACTCATACAAGAATTATGACATAATCAAAAATTACATTAGTAATTTCGTAATTGCTGAGGAAAATCCAAATCTCTGCTTTCAAAATCTACTAAAACTAAAATCGCGCTGAGTGCTATACAAGGATACGATCTATCTAAGCGACAAGCTGTGTGCTGAACACACGGCTTTTTATCTGACAGTGAGCAGTCTCCATAAAGTTTACTGAGCAGTGAGTATCATTTTCGATCGCAACATCAATACACATTGTGATTTTTTATGCGACTAGGGTGACAACTAAGCGTACGACACGGCTGATAGTAAGCAATCATCGCAAATTGTGGGCGCTTGCGACACTAGAACGTCACTCACGCGTTGCTGACCCTGTAAAGATCCCCTTTACGCCTTTCTTGAATAATCTCATACTGTAGTCTCATACTGTAATAGTGATTTTTTCGGCAAACCCCGGCACCCCATATTCTAAATATCACCTTAGGCCGGCCTTACAAAGCCGAAATACAGAATTCAAACTGAATTTAACATGTGTGAGTTCGCTCCTTAGAAATGTATGTAAAAACGTGCGTTATAAATTCAGATTAAATTCTTCATTCTCGTCAGTATTTTTTTATGAGCGCGCTCTGAAAAATCAGCATGTGTGTTGAATAGGTGTTTCGTATAAAATTCCATAATGGATGCCGACCGTGTATGGCCAGCCTTAAATAACAAAGAGGAACACCTGTAAATACTAAAAACGCAACAAGCGCTACCTGCAATATAAATTTGTCATGCCTTTTAATGTCACAGTACGTTACAAAATTCGGCATCTAAACTGTGTAACTTCATACAAAGCAAAGTGTAGACAGTTCTTGACGTGAAAAGAGAACCACGGAGCTATTTCCTCAAGTCGAGACATAAAACATTCAGTGGTAGTACAAAAAATTCATTCGCCCAGCTTGCGAGCTGAGATCGAATATTCTACATGCCTTGCCTTGACGAAGTTACCTTGAAAGGAAGTGTGGCCTGTTCACATATTTAAACCCTTTGGTTTACAATGTTTGATCCTTTTATTTACGTACGACACCATTCGAGTATTATGATGTGATTGTTTCTTAGAACATATTGTTAATATATGAGATGAAAGCAACGTCGGTATACGGACGATAATTTTACGAAAGCCTTAAGAAAACATCGACCGATAGAATGTAAGAGAGATAGATGCGTCACAAGCCGAACGCTTAGCTATCGCTTGTTCCGCGCTCTCGCTTGCACGCTCGCCTCAGGCGGAATGCGGAATGTGACAATGAGTCATGCTTTTACGTGCGTGTCGCCGGCGTTCACCGATTTTTAAGATGTTATCACGTCAAAGAAAAATATTTTTTGTAGCAAGATTTTATTAGTCGATAATAAAAAAAAAAACTAAAGTTTACTTACGTTTCGCTCACCGAGCCCTTTTATTGGATACCCATATCATAGGGGTTAATGTGAAGATGTTAATTCCCTTTGTGGCGGCTGCTACTTACATAATCATGAAAACAAAACGAAAGACCCAAATCTCAGCTCAATCGGAGAATCAATGGACAGTGGATCAAAAATTTGCAAGATAGTCAAATCTTGCAAATTTTTGACACCGCTACGAAACTAAATGAAAGCTTGTAAAGAAATAACAATTTGGAGTTATTTAGGACTATAACTATCTTGCAATTTTATAAAAACTAGTGGTCGCGCATTGGTGGAAATTCGACCATTATGACTTTATCAATAAACAAAAAAATATATACGCGTGTGTGTATCAAATACATGGTAGTATGTATACTTAATGATTTTTTTATCAATTTACATAATATATTTTTTTTATAAATTTTAAATGGACTTAATTTACTTTCAGTGTATTTCTATGATCGAGGCTAAATACAGTAAATATTAAATAAAATAAATTATAGGCTCAGTTTTCCCAAGGTTCTCATGTCGTAACTGTTTGGAAATATCGCTATGGGAAGTTTATTCCATTATTTCACTGTTCCTGCTATAAAATGTCTTAGGAAACGTACTCGTACTGTTGAAATATCTACCCACTGCTCTAGATCGCCTTTTCGCACGCCTTCCGCATACAACCGGTACCACCCACTTTTTTGCAGTCGTCGGTGCATCTAGAGAGGGGGCGCCCTACGCTTCGTCGTCCAATACGTGGCCTCCACGCTAAGACTTTCCTCTCCATCTGCAAACGCTGACTCAGCAGATGTAACCAGCCCACAAAAACCTCAGCTTGCTAATTCTGAGAGTTACGTCGATCACTTTCGTTCTCCGTCGAATTTCTTCGTTCCGGATTCTATCCCTTAGAGAAGCCCCGAGCATTGCTCTCTCTCTCTATCAATCGTTGTGTAATTTTTAGTCTATGAACCAGCCCAACGGTCAGCATCATCAGAGACTTGGGTCTCTGCACCGTAGGTCATAGCGATGAGGACGCACTGATTGAATTCTTTGGTCTTCAAGCATTGGGGTATTTTTGCGGGGAGGATGTGCCCAAGCTTTCGAAAAGCTGCCCAGTCTAATGCGTCTATCGATTTCTTTGTTGAAATTACCCCGTCATTACGTCACAATTTGCATGTCATTAACTCATGGAAACCTATTTTTTCCGTACGAGTTAATCTTTGAAACCACTTTGGATAGATTTTAGTAAAATTTGGTAGCTTAGATCTCTAAGAGAGATATAGACTACTTTCCTAAATTACATGCGGACGGAATTACGAACGGAACCTTGTACATTATATACCAGTAATTTGAGATGTATAACAACTACGAGGTGACCTGTAGACTAGTAGTATATATATATAGGTCAAAAGAAATTGTTGCCAACATAAATTTATTAAATTCGTTCAAAACCTTACTTGTCTTACAAGTTTTTATTGAGTTACATCGCGGACTCTAATATGAAATGTTGTAAGTAAAGTGGACCCACTTTGCGTCCGATTGAGTTAAAATGTCGCTATTTTTAATCATGTATGGCGGTCGTCACAAAATGATGATTTATAATTTCGTCATCATCATCATTATTATCAGCCTGTATCTACCCACTGCTGGATATAGGCCTTTGCTTTTCACCACAAGCCATTTTTTTTAGGTCGTTGATCCATCTAGCGCCCTACGCTTCGTTACCCCATACGTGGCCTCCACTCCAGGACTTGTCTCCCCCATCTGCCTTCGCTGACTCGGCAGATATGGCCAGCCCACTGCCACAGCAACATAATTTAGTCATTAACCTAGAGGTTAATGAACTAAATTATGCTAATATTTAATAATCATAGATGATAAGAGTATGAAATGAAAATGCGAAGCACTGTAAACTTTTTGGTATTTTTTTTATTAACAACTAATAAAAACTTCGTCTCCTGTGTAGCTAAGATTAACAGCGGCGACCATGAATAAGGCATTTAACAATGAAGTCCACTGCGGTCCCGGGGGTAAAACTACGGCTGCCTTGGAACTCACAACAAATTTAATCAGAGGCCATTATTAGAAGTAATAGGCTTTTGGAATTTTACTTCCCCTTTTGACAATGTGAGAGGCAGTCTGTCAGATAAGGCATTAAAGAGATGGCTAGTCAAGTGAAGCTCAACAGCCGCGCACCACGGATTTTAATAACTACACTATTGGGTGCCTAAAACATTGACGTTATTATAACACACCGATTCCAATAATATGAATTGCAAATACATAAAAAACAATGATAAAAGTATATTTTTTATATTTTTTTTTCTTTTTGTTTATTCTTATTTATGATGAAACTTAATATACGTTATATACTTATATATAAACAATTTTCACGATATTTCATTATCCGACCGACATAAATGTACAATATCGATTTAAATCATGTTTAACACATAAAACAAAGCTTATGATAGCCAACAGCTAACTCCATTTCACTCTGGGTAATTACTTGCGTGATTACATCTACTTACCTACTGTAAGAAAGTTTGTTTCACGCCATTCTGTAGCGAATACTTCGTTAATCCTGAACGCACCTGTATACGATACGATACAACCCATAATTATCAAGATTACCTCCTATGAATGTATTAGTATGCTTTTGTAGTACAAATTATAATTACAGATTAACGACTTGTTTCCTTAAGTACCGTAATCTGGAGTGTATACCTACCACGGGGTGAGTAATAACCATGGAATTAATAAGTATTGTCGAGTAACATAAAACACACACCATGCTGAGATTTTCATTGATAACTAATAATAAAAAAAGTAAAATAGGTTTTCCTTAAGAAAGTAAATATTTTACTTTAGTTATATTTAGAAAAGTGAACTGATCAACATTTATTTATTTATTATAAATGTATGTAACTAAAATAGCATACTGTATAAAACCGTCAGTCATATAATTAGTAGACATGTAAAGGTGCCTACTTTGTGCCTACTTAGTAACATCATTTCTCCTAGCGGATTCTCCTAGCAGATACGAAAAATCAAGAAACTGTGTTACGCGATTGTTTAAGAATTCAGTCATAAAATTAATACATTATACTCAGTAGTTGTTGAAGTGAGGTGTGCAAAAAATGGTAGCTTTCTAAAAAAAATGTTCTAACAACTATAGGTTTCCATGTTTCTTAAATTTTATAAGTTATTAAAAAACTATCTGTACCTATTAGTTTTAAAATTGTTTTGTAACTTTTTTTTACTCGGGTGTCGTTTGCTGCTTTACAGCGAGGGCGTCCTTAGTTCTATTATTACTAGTTGCCCGCTACATCGTCCACATAGACTTGCACGTAAACTTTCATCCCCTATTTCAACCTTTTACGGAATAAATTAGATAAAAATAACTAACCTTTCTCTCTTGTTGGACCAAGTTATACACAATGTGCAAAAAACCAACCAAAATCAAAATTACAATCGGTACCTATCAAATTCGTATCAAAATCAGATACATAATCAAAATAATATATGAATCCGAATCAAAATTAAAATCGTAATCTGAAATGCAAAAACCAATATACGAAATAAAAAATCCGAAATCCGAACTCAGAAATCCAAAATCCAAAATCAAAGTTAAAATCCAAATGCGTTACCCTACGTTACATGATTTGTATTACTAAAAAACCAAAACCAACCAGTAAAATAGGCTACAGTTGTGGTCGCTTGACTTGCGTTATTATAAAATCTAAACCTACAAGCAAATAATATAGAATTACTTACACGCGCCGATTATCACCATACTGCGATTGCTCAGCTAGTAAATAACCTATCTCGCGGTCAATTCTGAAATGCTAGTTAATAAAAAATGACAAAAAATAAGAACATAATTTATAAAAAAAAGTGTAAGACTTGTCTAAGTAAGCACAAAATAAAGAATTTCATTTCATTCCAATAAATAGCTTATATTGCAATAAAGTGCTTTTGAGGCGCTTCTCTCGAATAAATTCCTTTTTGAGATTTTACTCTATTTCAAAAATACAATTCTAGTTAAAGGTTATATTTTTCCTGTGATATTTGCGTCAAAGCGCAAAGCCTCAAAAAGCGATGATAGAGCACCGTTACATCGCTATTTCCCATTTTCCGTTTTGTGAACGTCAGAGAATAAACAAATAATACTTAAAACATTGGACATTGTTGCAACTTGCAAGATTTGAATGAAACTAAATAAAAGCTTGTAAAAGTCACAATTCATACACATTTTTATGAATAGTTTACCTTTCCGTAATAAGTTATTATAAATGCTTAATAACTTAATCAACATCATCATCAATTCAGGTTATGATTAATAACTTAATCATGACCTGAAGATGATGATTAATTTATAGTTAGTGCATTAAAATTTTACAAGATATTTAAAAAGTACTACGGTTTACTGTTTTGTAATATTTTGTTGTTTAAAGTAATATATAGATAAAGATTGCTGGACAAATTAACATGTTAATTATTTTTCAATGCTAGTCAATGGATTGAAACTTCATTTTACTGCACTGTTGATTCTTGCCGCACTAGTGTCTTTTCAATTTTTGTTTTTCATGTCAATAAAATTTTCCCACCAAATATTGATTTCGACTTAACTCTTTTTGAACGAACGAAAATCGAAACAACAAAATACATTTGTATTGGAAAATGTATTTTGTTGTCACTAAATAATAATATACAGTAAATGCTTAAAATAGATAAATTAAATAAATACATCTAAATTAAAACTATTTATATATCATAACTAAACGCTAAAAGCAAAACTGATCTAATAAACAACTGCCCGTGGGCAAAGTTCCCAATATGCTGGACCCGTTGCCTCGTTGGATTGCAACACTAATTCTTTGTGCAAAGTAGAGAGTTTATTTTGTTGTTGTGTATGTATGTATATGTGTACAATATGTATATATAAATATTTTTATTATGTATGAGTGTAAATTACATATTCTTACTCTATCGTGCCAGAGTGACTGCGGAGACAGAAATGTTTATAAATTTCAGAAATTAGATATTTAAATCAATACATAGTTTATGAGTTCAAAAAAGTCACAAGTACAATTTTTTATATATTATGTTACGGACAATATAATAAACTCGTAACTGTTCATAATGGCCGGACAATATAATAAGGTGTCAATTTATTATTAATCAAGTTTACTTGGCACCACATCACTCATCAACTAGGTTGACAGAGCCCCACTGGGACTCCTATTTTCAGTGACAGGACACAAGAACAACCTAACCAAAAGTCAACTCTAACCTAATCAAAACACGTTTTGTTATATTAGTTACGGTTGGTGGTCAAATGTCCACTTTGACTCCGAGGCCGCGGGTTCGATCCCCCCACAAGACAAATATTTGTGGGCATGAACATGTCTGTTTGTCTTGGTCTGGGTGATTTCTATGTATTATATGTATGTATATACAAAAAACTGTATTTAAGTATTATATCAGTTATCTAGTACCCATAGTACTAGCTTTGCTTAATTTGGGACTAGATGGCCGTGTGTATCTTGTCCAGGAATATTTAATTATTTATTTATTGCCAGTATGAAAAATGACCAATTATTGACCATGATATATACATAGATATACCTATTTGAAATCAAAACGATACTCACCACAGCCAAGGGCAATGAGAAGCAGAATCCAAGGAAACATAAAATTCCGACAATATAAACATTCTTGACAGAGTAAAACTCATTGTGCAGTAGTCTTGACATGCTCATTGTTAACATTGACTGAAAATGAAATAGCTTGAGTTATATAGTGTTATGGAATGCATACGCTTAAGCTGAAATCTATACTGATATATATTTTTGCTTTAAAAATCAAACTTAAGCCTACGGTAGTGGCAATGCAGTTGTTCACGTCGACGAGCTCTGTTAGCAATGGCCACTTTGACTCCGACGTCGCGGGTTCAATCTTTGTGTACGTGAACATGTCTGTTTGTCTTAGTTTGGGTGTCTCTACAAAAAAAAATGTATTTAATATTATATTTTTACAGGATCGGCAACACAGGAGTGATGCCTCTGATTTCACAAGCGTCCATAGGCTGCGATGACCGCTGACCAATTCAGGCAGGTCGTACGCTTGTTTGTTACCCTAGTCGTATAAAAAAAACTAATTTGACTATGGTGTCTACTGCCCTGTTATATTTTAGCTAAGGCGATAGATACTGAATCGGCTTCATTATGATGAATCAGTTTCTAAGGTGAATCGGGCTGGGCTCTATTTTTATGATTTTATATCACCGAGGTAACAATTTGACGCTTAAACCCTAGGTTAACAGCAAGCGAAAATCAAATAGCCTACCAAATATAATGATACATTAATGACGACACTGGTATCTGTAAATTTATTTTGTAAACGAGTATTTGTAATTTATTTGCTTCCTATTTTAAATCTACCTACTCAGAGCCCAGTCCGAGTCAACAACACTCATCTTATAACTCTTCCATTGAAGTTGATGAATAAGCAGACCTTAAATTGTTAGTCGACTTAGATTATATCCAAAGCCGGTCCGGATCGTATACCACCATACTTTATTTTCCAGTGAAACTAGCTCACTAGCCTTGTAGCTGTGCTTGTAGTTCCTTTTATTTGTGCATTCTTTATAAACGATCTTTAGCGGAGGGGATTGTCCCTGACTTGTGGAAATCCGTTTTCGTTACCTCGGTGCATAAAGGAAGGCTGGGTATTATACCCTACTTTGTTCCTTAAGCATATCAATGACTTGCTGAATGTGAGTAATGTTCATTGTTATGCAGATGATAGTACTGTGGAAGCTCGATACACTGGTTAAGATATTATTTCTCGAGACTGCATCGATGAATACCAGTAATAATAAACTTGTGTAACGGTGTTCCCGAATAAATAAACGACTTGGGGAGTATTCAAGAAAAGAGCCTATATTTCCTTAAAAAAGCTGGCTTCAGATCAGTGATCTTTCGAATTACTAAATGTCCACGAACGGTGGTGATTGCTTACCATCAGATGACTCACATGCTCGTTTGCCCTACTATTATAAAAAAAATATATTTTTTTTACAGCTTCTGCCAAATTACTCTCACTTCTGCTCGCTATCATTTCAAAGAGCGAATTAAAGCTTATTTTTGCCTTTAAATTGTAGACAGCGTCGGCAATTAAAAATATATTTTTGAATAATGTTTACCTTGTTTGCTTAATTATGTTAATATTTTTAAAAGCGAAAAATTTCACCTCATGCGCCTGAACACACGACCTTGCGATTATATTTATTTTTGTTTGTCTTCGTCATCAACCCTTATTCCTTCCACTGCTGGGTTACGGGTCTCCCCTCAATCGAAGGGGTTTAGAACATATATCCACCACGCCGTTCAACTGTGGGTTGGCGAATGCTAATGTTTTCAAGCCGCCTAAAGGCCACTGACTAGGCTTAACGACTGTCAACAACAAAAAACAGCCGGGACCGGCGACTTGACGTGCTCACCGCAGCACGGGGGAGCTCAAGATAAATAAACCTATCCATGGATAGGCTAAGGTCGACTTTGCTTAAATCGAGCACGATTAGACTGACATGAGCAATAGACTATTGCTTGGCTTAATAATTTTTTTACCACTAAGTTAGCAAACAAGCATATGGTCCGGCTGTTAAGAAGCGGTCACTGCAACCAATGAACGCTAACAATACCAAGGCCATCACTCTCGGTTTGCCGAATATGCAAAAGCATTTTTACACCTTGAAGCCTGCCGGCAATTCATTCTACAACCTGATAGTTCGAGGAAGAAAACCTTTCTGAAATCGAACAGTACGCGACTATTTCGGTTCTAATATGTGAAGGTGAACCACCTGCCGATGGCGAGCAGTGCGATTGTAGAAGGTAGCCGTGAGCATCGTGTGAACTACTCCTCTGAACACAATCAGCAGTACACATAAAGAGAGGCAAACCTTGCCCACGCCTACCTCAGACTTGATGGCTCAATGTTGCCTGTAAGTGTGAAATCGTCGACAATCCTCACAGCTCGTCTCTGAATCCAATCACAAGGTGCAAGCTTTAATTGCTCCCGCCTAGAGATGGCAACAGTACTCCAAGTGAGGACGCACTTGTGTTTTGTAAAGCAGAAGTCTTTGCCGCAAGCTGAAGTAGATACTGCTTTGCTTCGTTGAGCACATCCAGTTTCTTCGAAGCTAGTTTCACTTTCTCTTCCAAGTGACTTCGAAACTGGGCGTCGCCGGAAATCTCTTTGCCATGTATCTCAATACTATTGGCAATAGTAAGGGGTGTGTTCGGGAGTTGTAGAGCCACAGCAAATGGGGTTTTTAGACGATGAAAGCGCAGACTGGCCTCGGTGGGTTGAATTATACTAGATTTAGTCATCCCCAATCGGATACTTTAATCAGGGTACTCTCAATTTCAGACACAAGTTGACAAGTTGCGAGTGACTCTCCTTCATCTGAGACCGAGAGATATAAGTACGGCCCGTGTTATAGGCATCCCCGAATCTGTCGTCCGCATAGCAATGAATCGCGTCAATAGATAACATACCATTGATATGCAGCAGAAACAGCGTCATGGACTACACAGAACCTTAAGGCACGCCAGCATTAATGGTCATACAATCGGTGCAAGTATGATCTACAACGGCTCTAATGCATCGGTTGGACAAGAACCTGGTGATCTATCTGCACAAACGATCAGGCAATCGGTATGCTGGTCTCTTCGTATCTTCGAAAAAAGACTACGATGCCAGACCCGATCTAGCGCCTTGGCGGCCGCGACCAGTGCCCAACGTGGCGAAATCCCTATTGATCGTCGCTGATGAAATCGTGCTCCTCTAGGTATCCTAATAGTCTAAGATACGTAATAGATGTCGACCTGCATACCGATCAAATAACCGAATGAAATGTGTTTTTTATAAAAGAAAATATG
This sequence comes from Hypsopygia costalis, assembly GCA_937001555.2. Taxonomy (NCBI): domain Eukaryota; kingdom Metazoa; phylum Arthropoda; class Insecta; order Lepidoptera; family Pyralidae; genus Hypsopygia; species Hypsopygia costalis. Next base: position 21,765,198 of record OW443326.2, read on the forward strand.
TTATGGAATGTAACTCAGATGAGTTGCCTAATGAAATATGTTCAAGGTTATGTTTAATTAAAAATTCAATATTTTTAAGCTATTATATATAGGCTATAGGCGCGGCGACCGAATCAAGAAATTCCGTTACGCAAAAAAAAACCTAACACCCAATACATACTCGTATTTCGCTAGTGAGTATTATCAAGTCAATGGCGCATTTGTGAATGTGTGACCAATTTGAACTATCGTTTCTACGATCGCGCCTCGATGTGGTCATTACTCTTTTTGTAACTTTAAGACATTTTTTGAACTTTTTCGCTATTTTTATTTTTGACATTCGACTTTGACATTACTGATTTTGGGATATTTTTTTTTTTTTTTGGTAAGATTTATTCAACGGATTGAAATCGGAGTTTGACGTTTACTGCTACGGGTGACTTACTATGCTCATACGAGCCCGACACGAAAATTCGAATTTGATAATAATATATAGTTTTAACCTTACTTTTCACGAGAGCTTAAGTGCTACCAGGGACTAGAAATAAAGGACCAGTGTTCTTAATAAATTGCGTACACCGGAATTTAGTTACTCTAAAGAGCAACAGAGCTCGCTAAGAGTAGATTAGTAACAAAATCAGTACACGAAGGTTCATTTTGTTTAATTATGCTTTTCTGTTTTAATCAAAAATGGCTAGATGGCGCGCATACTACTAGCACGCTAACAATGCTTAGGTACCTACCTAGTACCATAGCACCTACGTACCGTTGTATCAAAAATGGGATGACCGCGCGCCGATGGCTGAGTGTTTTTAAAACCCCACGTTCCGTTTTACGTACCAATCGCTTGACACAAGAAGCCATGTGCTGTAAATAGAATGGTTTATTAAGATGAAAAAAAGTTTCATACGACAATTATTGTTTTCCATATAAGCATAAAATTTTAATATGCACTATCAATTAAAATCGTAGTATGCTAATTGATAAATTATTAATAACAACGATATTTTATCGAAAGTTCTGTTGCGTAAATTGGATTTAATTGACACGGCGCGTAAAATACTGAGTTTCCGATTAACATTTTATTTCAAATATAAGTATGTTAATGTCAATTCTATATCAGTTTGGGTTTTGTATGACTACTGAGAAGGTGTAAATGTCTTAATAAAAATACAGCATAAATAAATAATTATAAGTTGATAAAAAATGCTACGCAATAGCTTTACAGCGGCAGTCCCCGAGTTCCACACGTATTTTTTTTCCATGTCTTCACCGATCGAGTAACCAATTAAATCATACATCAAAATAAAGCTTATTTTTTCCCCAATACAATGGTATATGGTTGCTTACAAAAAATCATTCAAGAGTCAGGGTTGTAAGGCTTTTAAGTTTAAAAATTAAAACGTATGAAAGTGTGCGAGAGAGAGAGTGTATATCGTGTAGGTGATCGCCGAGCTCCGTTTATTCGCCACTACACCGAAGACATCCCTGACATCAGCGTCCTAAAGCGTATGAAAGTGAGCGAGAGATAGGGAGAGTGTATCGATTCCGTTCAATGCGATAGAGGAAGACGCTGCATATCAGCTGCTCTCACTACGTCAGTCGTTAGAAATTGTGCGAGAGAGAGAGTCTATCATCATCATCATCATCAGCCTGCATCAACCCACTGTTGGATATAGGCCTTTCCCAATGCTTTCCACCATATACGATCCTCCGTTTTCTGGATACAGCCGCTACCAGCCACTTTTTTGAGATCGTTGGTCTATCCAGAGAGGGGGCGCCCTAAGCTTCATCCCCCCGTACGTGGTCTCCACTCTAGGACTTTCCTTCCTCATCTGCCATCGCTGACTCGGCAGATGTGGCCAGCCCACCGCCACTTCAACTCGCTGACTTTGAGAGCTATGTCGACAACTTTGGTTCTCCGTCGAATTTCTTCATTCCGGATTCGATCCCTTAGAGAAACTCCAAGCATTGCTTTCTCCATCGCTCGCTGTGCGACTTTTAGTCTGTGAATATCCCCAACGGTCAGCGTCCAAGTCTCTGCACCGTAGGTCATAGCGGGGAGGACGCACTGATTGAACACTTTGGTCTTCAAGCATTGGGGTATATCTGCGGTGAGGATGTGCCGTAGCTTCCTAAAATCTGCCCACCCCAGTCGAATGCGTCTATCGATCCCTTTGTTGAAATTATCCCGGCCCAGCTGTATGGCCTGTCCAAGGTAAACGTAGTCTTTAACCACTTCAATAACTGCATTCTCTACGACAACCGGGCTAGGGATGATGAGATCGTTTTACATAACTTTCGTTTTGTCAAAATTCATCCCCAATCCCACGGATCGAGCAGCAGCATTAAGATCGTTTAACATTCTACTGAGGTCCTCCAGCGATTCAGCCATTATGACCACGTCATCGGCAAATCGTAAGTGTGAGATGTACTCGCCGTTCACATTGATACCCCGCGTCTTCCAATCCAGCGTCTTAAATACATTTTATAGTGCAGCGGTAAATAGTTTCGGGGAGATAACATCCCCTTGACGTACCCCCCCGCTGCAGTTGAATAGGATCAGACTGCTGACTCTAGACGCGGATAGTCATTGTAGCAGCATTATACAGACATCATAGTACTTCGATATAGCGCTGGTCTACTTGACATCGCTGTAAGGATTCCAGAACAGACCAAGTTTCGATGGAATCGAAGGCTTTCTCGTAATCCACAAAAGCCATACAGAATGGCAGATTGTACTCAGTAGTTTTCTGCACAATCTGTCGCAGTGTATGACTGTGGTCCACGGTACTGTAGCCTTTCCAAAACCCAGCCTGTTCCGGTGGCTGGCAGTCATCAAGCCTTCGAGACGATTTGCGATAACCCTTGAAAACAGCTTATAGACGTGGGGCAGGAGCGAGATCGGTCTTTAGTTCTTCAATAAGGTTTTTTCACCTTTTTTGAAGAATAAAACCACCAAACTCCTGGTTCACGCGGCTGGTGCGGTCCCATTGTGAATGACAGAATTAAACAGAGGTTGTAGTTCCTTTAGAACAGCAGTTCCTGCAGCTTTCAACAGTTCTGTTGTAATTCCGTCCTCACCAGGAGCATTACCATTTTTCAGCTGATCAAGGGACCTCTCAATCTCATCCATGCTGATGTCAGGGATGTCTTCGGTGTAGTGGCGAATAAACGGAGCTCGGCGATCACATACACGATATACACTCTCTCTCTCTCGCACACTTTCATACGTTTTAATTTTTAAACTTAAAAGCCTTACAACCCTGACTCTTGAATGGTTTTTGGTAAGCAACCTTATACTATTGTATTGGGGAAAAAATAAGCTTTATTTTGATGAATGATTTAATTGGTTACTCGATCGGTGAAGATATGGAAAAAAAATTGAATTTTTAATTATACATAACCTTGAACATTTTTTATTTGGCAACTCATCTGAGTTGCATTCCATAACATATTTTCTTTTATAAAAAACACATTTCATTCTGTTACTTGATCGGTGCAGGTCGACATCTATTACGTATCCTGTACTATGTTTACACGCTCAAGCACTTTGGAGGCAAGGGAGATAACAGCGATAGGCTGATTTGTCACCCTTTTTGGGTACAGGGTGCACATTAAGCGCAATTCTGGAGCACACAACTTTAATGCCACTATTGCGATGCCGTCTGGCCCACTCGACTTATTAATGTCAGGGGAGAGCAATGCCCGCCGGCCCTCTCCTTGTGTAATTGAGATTTCAGGCATGCAATTACCATCATACATGCAGGCTTGAATCATATTTAATTTAGTCGAAAAGTACGTCATTCGGCGGGGTACTAGATACATCTAGGTGCTTAGGTACCCCTGGCTTTGTTACCCTATTTAATTACATATTTTGTGGATTAATACCTATGTAACTACGGAAAAAATATACTTGGAAACCATTTACGATTAAATACTTTAAATATGCAATATTCAATTTTATATTTGCAATAATTATTATTATATTTTATTAGTGTAAAAATATAAAATATTATTAGTATAATATGCTTATTTTAGTAATAACGGCCTTCTACAATCACACTGTTCGCCATCGAGAAGGAATTCATCACACACACTTTGATACTGAAGTGGTTACGTATGTATATTCCAAACGAGATGTTTCAGCATGCTATTAAGTTATGAGATGAACTCCTAGTCGAGATTATCCCACGAGACTGTACCGTAGGGGGTTTTTTTTAAAGGGCGTGAAGTAGTTTTTTTGCAGGGTCGGCAACTCGCAAGTATTGCCTCTGGTTGTTGCACATGTTAATATTATGTAACAACTATTTCCCATCAGTATGGTCTGTATGGTATTGGTATAAATCCCGGTCTGTATGGTATTGGTATAAAAAAAATGCGCAATAAACCACTTACATAATTAACTTATGTGTCTATTTTCTTTTTATTATGATTGTGCCAAATACTCATATCTAATATTCCTACTATTTTATGCCACCTGATTACTCACGATGGTAAAGCTTACTATAGTTTGAAAACTACCAAAAACAATCACAGATAGTTGCGGTTCTTTGTATTCGAAAAATATGTCAGTAAAAAAGTTCTGCATCGTAAGGGTCTTACGCTAATACAATGAAGAAGAAAGTTTTATTCGTTTGTTTTTAGTGCTTCTAGCAAAATATATTTGATTGGCATAGCAAGTACATTTACCCGACAAAAATAATAATAAAAAATATCCTATTATGTTGTTGATACTGTTGATTGTTGGTACTTGATGGAACATTATTAACATTCTGTTATTAATAAACCACTTGTATTATTCCACGTTATTAAATTTATTTTACCGACCGGTTTCGGCTAATTGCATTATCAATTATTTAACACCATCTGTTTACTTTCATAATGTCATAAGGCGAAACCGGTCGGTCAAAATAAATTTAACTGCATAGTACAAACGCTTTATAATAACAGAATATTATATTATGTCTCAATTCGTAAATTTGGAGATAATTGCCAATTACCAAAAATTGTAGATACCTACGATTATAAATTTAAGTTAGAAAATACTTATGCCACCAAAAACATAACTTGTAAAAAAACCAAGTCTCGCAACTCAGATCATATACCGTAAAAAGTTATGAGATCCATGTAATACCAAGTCGGTTAATTTATTCAGTCCCTACTTATGGGACCTTCTGCCTTCAGTTATTACGTAATTAGCTAACCTAACAAAATCTTATAGGGACCATATCAATATTAAAAATCTTTATATAGGTATACCTAGATCTGAATTGCGAGACTTTTTTTACAAGTTATGTTTTTGATGGCATCTCATATCTTTTTGTAGCTAGTGCTCCTTTTTTTCTTTTCCGGTAATATTTCTTGAGCTTCGGCTATAGTTTCCAGTCTCTATGGGTTTTTTATCGGAGGCTTTTAATACTTAGAGTCGCACGCGTCAAACGTCAGTTAAAGTTAATCCTTATAGTTAATTTTAATCCTTATGTAAAATTTTTATCTCTCATTCACTATAAATATTGTCAATGTACCTAACAGAAAATTACAACATGAAGCTTAACAGAGAATTAACTTGAACTAGTTACGGCATTCGCTGTCGCACTCAAAGTTGTTTAAATTAATAAATTACTTAACCCATTATTTTTCTTTAGATTCATAGAAATAAAAATATAGAAACAGATTATTTAATCAGAGTGGTTTGTGTTTGTGTGTATACCACCGATATCGCAGAAAGACCCAACGGTTGCCTGGAAGAAAGTGGTCGCCTTTCTGTAATAGACGGAAGCGTGGAAGCCGCGGCGCGGGCAAGTACTTAATACTTTGCGGGATTTTGGTATAAGTTCATTAGATATTCCCATTCTAGCTTTTCTATTCCGTTGACCATTTTACACCAGACAAGTTACTTTTGCACTTGCTTGTTACCGCAGACATACCCCAATACTTGAAGACCAAAGTGTTCAATCTGTGCGTCTTCCCCGCCATGACCTACGGTGCAGATTTGGACGCTGACCGTTGGGCTAGTTCACAGACTAATAGTCGCACGGCGAGTGACGGAGAGACCAATGCTTGCACCAATGCTTCTCTGAGTCAGCAATGGCAGATGGGAGAGGAAATTCCTAGAATGGAGGCCACGTATTGGGCGACGAAGCTTAGGGCACCCCTTCTCTAGATGGGTCGGTTGGATGCGGAAAGCGGAGGATCGCATACGATGGAAAGCATTGGGAAAGGCTTATAACCAGCAGTGGATGCATACAGGCTGATAATGATGATGATGAAGTTACTTTTAAACATAAATTATATCTAGGTGCCCATCTACACCTATGATTCATTCACTGCAAATGTGACTTTGTAATCCTATATATTTATATGGGATAACAAATTTATTTATGCAATTGGTGTATTTAGAAAATTGGACCGAAATTGCAAAATATTTTAGTTTTTCCTTGATTTATACACTAAACACTAATTGTATTCCAAATTTGAAGCTTCTATGTCTGCTAGAAGTGCTTTAGAGTTTTGATGATCGGTCACTCAGTGAGTGACAAAATTAAGAAATTTGACTAGTTATAATTCTTAAACTACTGGATCAAATTGTATGAAATTTGCAATATACTGTGTTTGTACAATGGTTACTAAAAACTTTACTAAAAAATTAGGTTATTAGTTTTATCTACAACGAAGTTATAGGGGGTCGGAAATGGCCTGAGTTGCTTCGAGGAAAGGATGGTACGGCCGTGCCGTTTTTGCTCGACTTGGCGCGGGCACTGCCGTGCCTCCAGAAACTTCAACATTCAGATTCAACATTATTATTAGTTTAGGGTCCTTGCTAGGGTCTATGTAAATAGAGCGACAGGTCCCGTCTCTCGATATGACAAAATAAATGTATGTATGGAATAAAGCACAGTTTGATTTGAATTCACACGTATCGGCTACCCGTTAGCAAATAATTGGGCTCTTTATGTAAACATCCTAAGGCCGACACATAGTCGGAATTCCTTTCTGGAATGTGTTTTACAAAATTCCTATTTGGAATTCCTTTTCGGAATTCTTTTTTCGAAATTCCGTTTCCAAATACTGATTCGGAATCCCGAACGTAGTAAATTCATATAAAATCAGGACTTACCACACACATAAGGTAGATTTTAGTTCTATTTTTTCTCGATTTGGAATAGGCTATTAACCAACATTTTTTTCGGTTTGATATGTAGGGACTAGGGACGTCTCAATAATATAACCATAGGTGAAAGAATTACTTCGATAGCACAAAAATCTCTCGAGATGTTAATTTGAAAATCACAATTTTGGACTTTCCTGAAACCGGTCCATACAAAAGGCTACTGAGTTATGACGTCACAGGTTTGAAATCAGAAATTTGTACGATAGCTATGTTAAATATTACGCTTATGTAATTAGTATCATAATAAAAGTTATAGTATTTTTTTTTTGCTTCTCCAATGGAAATATTATTTTTCTTTTAAAATGGACTTTCCCGCCAAACTTTAAACGACCCTAAAATAAGTCGAACAGAAGATATTAGAATGAAATTTTTGCAGATATTTATACATACTTTTGTTTATTTTACGATATTGTTAAAAAAAATTATACAATTTTTGAACATTGTGAAATAGCCTAATGGCAGCTTGTGCGTTCGGAATTCCGAACAGAAAAAGCCATTCTGAAGGCAACCTACGCATGATGAGAAATCTTCTCTGAAGTAAATATCCAAAGTTTGAAGGAAAATTTTGAATTTTTCAGACACGAATTTTATTCGATTGGGCCTGGGATAAAGTAGTATCTAAGTAATTTCACATTCATTGGTCATGTCTAACTAATGCTATGAACATTATATACTATAATACATTTGCTTTTCTTTTTTCAAATATTACAAATAAAGATCTTATGTTTCGGCCGATAGTTCGGTTCTACATTTTGCAGTAGGCCTCCTGGTTGGATATTTGGAATTGTAACTTCGAAACGAAGTTCCAAAATATATGATCGCCAGTAGCTTTGTTATTCCAAACGTAAATGAACGTAATGTGTGATGTATTTACGGAATCCCAGTTCAATACTACAAAACAGAATTCCGTAAAGAGATTGCGACTGTAGGTATGTTGCCGGCTTAAGCCTGCCATTCCGAACTGAGATGAACTTAATGTGTGATGCATTTATGGAATTCTGGTTCGCAATTCAAAATATTGACTTCGAAAAGGAATTCCGAATATAAGTAGCCCCCATAAAAGTCTATTAATCTTATTAAAACTTACATGAGCATACTATCTAATCTATATTTATTTATTTAAACACTTTATTGACCACAGTAAGACGAATGGTACAAAAGGCGGACTAAAAGCATTCTCTACCAGTCAACGTTCAGGAAGTGCAGACATCCACGAATGCTGTTTAAAAATTTATTAAAACAAGAAACATAAAAAGTGACTTATACAGTATACATAAACCAATATGTTCTCTTTAAAAATGTTGCTTCAAATTAGAATTGAGACAGATTGTTACGATAGTTATTATTTCTTATTAAGAATAGTTATTCAAAAGATTTTTTTTAAATATGATAAAAGCAAGCTTTATTAAACAAGAGATTTTTTTATTACCTCAAGAAACACTTACAAGATAATAAAAAAGCTTAGGTAAATAGATCAAAAGGGCTAAATAAAAGCTTGTAAAAAGCCTATGAACATGCTACATTAACAAAACATCTCTTAAAGTGATGAGGGGAAAAGCGGAAAGCATTTACTTAATTACTAGAGTTCCTGCTGAAAACACAATTTTTGCTACATATAAGACACTTATTATGATATATATATCATAAATATGATGTAGTCTTTGTGTATTCATTACTTCATTAAATTTTGTGTATTCATTACTTCATTAAATATTTGTATGATGTATGTTGATGATCGATTTCAAAAGTTGTTGTTGAATGATTGTCGTCAGTTCAATTTACCAAGAGTAAGCTCGAAATTTCTTTCGGTAAACATCGACACAACTTCACCGCACAGATACCCCAATGCTTGAAGATTAAAGTCTTCTACCAGTGCGTCCTGTAATGTCCTATGGTGCAGAGATTTGGACACTGACCATCGGGCTAGTCCACAGACTAAAGGTCGCACAGTAAGCGACGGAGAGGGCTATGCTCGGACTTACTCTAAGGCAGTCTAAGGGGTCAAATCCGGAACGAAGAAATTCGTGGGAAAACCAAAGTCATTGACAAAGACTTCAGAGTTTGCAAGCTGAAGTGGCAATGCGCCGCCACATCTGTTCTATCAGTAATGGCTGGACGCCCTCTTTATATCTGGGCTAAATCCAACAGTCGGTAGATGCAGGCTGATGATGATTATGCTAATGACGCTCAAAATTGAATACTTGAAATAGTTGATAACATGCACCAAGACTACTTAGATCGGAACATTTACTGAAATCATAGCTTAGTATTTGAGGTATTTAATTTGATATGTGGTTGTGTGTGCATTGTATTTTAATTATACTTAACCAATATTCATTAACTAGTCTACACAGGTATAAATTGGAAATTGCAAGCACTAATTGAGAATTCAAAGCACAAGACCCGTGTAAATTAACTGGAAGACGCTCAACTACCTAATTCTCCTTAATCATTTGACGTGATAATTAAACGCCGTTTAGTGAGACATATTTTTTTATTACTACGTTGGATGGCAGACAAGCATATGACCCGCCTGATTCGAAGCGGTTAACGTAGCCATATTAACGCTTGTAACATAAAATATTGATCGCGCGCTGCCACCTCTGCCATTCCCGCTCACTTGCAGGAACACAACAACCCTCCATGAAATTTTTATTTGACTGCGGTATTCTATGAGTAGAGGTACCTCCCTATTCGGGCATCTTTCAAATATGCTGTACACTACCTGGTTTTTGCCAGAGCCTCTTTCGCTTTGGCTCTAAAGATCGTGGTGAGCAATTTACACTACAAAACATTACATTTTCTTATTTTATGCAAGAAAAAAAATTTTGTGTGTTGGGTAGATGCTTTTAATGTTACGCTATCTCCCACTGATCCACATGTATTTTTCAAATCAGGGGTGAAAATACATACAATAATAGACAAGCTTTTATAGGGGGTTTCTTTACGGGTCACTCACGAATATTTATCGGGAATGGCGACTAGTTTCGATTTCGATTGGAGACCTTCGTCATGGCGAGTGTCCAGACGCGTTCACCCTCTCTCTATCGCGACGTTTATTAATTTATTATAATGTCTCACGTGAGTTTTAATAATATTATAGTTAATTTTTTATTACGTCTTGTTATAAAAAAAAAATACTTAAGTCTTTACTTAGTATGCAATAGCTTATTATAATTATCAGTACTACCTACGTACTGTATGGCCACTTCCTGTCGCTCTCTCGTATCGACTCACCTCCCCTCTGAACCGAATCTAGAACCGTTTGTACGACGCCTCATGCACACACGCTCAAAGTCTCTGTATAGACGTCATTGTTTATGTAGGTAATAGTGAACGACGCGACATTCCTATGGAGTGGCCTGGGTTTGACAATAGTTAGCTCCTTTAGCGAAATAGGTAAATATAGCATATATAAAATACTTACGAGATAAGCTACCGTTGCCACCGTGATATGCATATAAATATATATTATATACAGCTTGTGCATACTTAGAAATTCTGCACTAAGAGGCAGGATGGCAAACAACAGATAGTGAGGAGTAATTGATATTTCCACCTCCACACACTTGCTAAGCACCAGATATAAGTTCTTGACTAATAAAGATCTAGCAAAAGCGACGGCTGTGAACATCAGCGCGAATATCACCACAGCATTGTCCACCATCGTGAAAGGAGACATAGTATCGAAGTCATATATGCCGACAAAGCCTATACCATAAGCGTATGATACTTGGTTCACTGAGGTACTCTGAAAGAGAAGAATATTTTGTAGTTAAGCAGTTTGATGTCCTTCAATAAAAAGTGGTTAGAAGTAGATCACCTCGTTGAGCAATTTTAAACTGGGCATGGCAATTTTAAGGCTAAACTCTTTTCGTTTAAATTAATGCGAATGTTCTACTGCTAATTATGAATTCTATCAAACAGCACACCATATTCTGTAGGAGTGTGATCTATGCCGGCGGGATCGAGACGACATGTTGAATTCCTTGCGTGTCCCATCCGGAGCAGTATTTTTTTTTTTTGGTTCAGACGATTTTGTAATTCATATTAGTGGACTCGATTTGTTAGGTAACAACTCACTATTTGCAATATTGCCGTCTCTCAGATTGCTAAGAGGGGAAGTCAAATGCCAAAAGCTTTATACTCCTACTAGTTTCTTCTGATTAAATTCGTTGTGAGTTCCAAGGCAGCCGTAGTCTTAAACCCGGGACTGCAATGGATTTAATTGTTCATTGCCTTTTTTGGTAGTCGTTGCTGTTAATCCTGACTACACTGTAATCACAGTGGTGGGAATGTGTGGTGGGCCCCCGTCCCGTACTTAAAGGTTCTAATAGGATCAGCATTTGCTGCGGTAATAATTTTCGTCAGGCAGTGTTCTTGTTTGCCAACTATTGGTATAACAAGATTTTTATTTATTTTATTAATTTTTCATAATTTGTATACAATAATAGCCAAATGTTACAAATACTTATAAGTAGGTTAATTCATCATTCACCACATTTATTAAAATTTTAATAGACAATTTAATAATCTAAAACTTTAAGATATTATTGTTGTTCTGATTTCACATAAAATATTATTTAAATTATACCACACGGAAGTACTTTAGATTAGATCCAATTCAACGATACTACTTGTTACAATTGTACATTAATGTTGTATTCCACAACAAATTTTTTGATTTGATATTAAAAAAGAATAAATCTTATTTTCAATTTCATTTGTGTTTAAATTGAAAATTATTTGTGTGTAAAATCTGAATCTTTTTATACAGTGTGGATAGTGCATAAATATAAAAAAAACTTGCCATTTTGACGGTTTCAATGTTTAAAATTTTCAGTAAAGTGAAGCTGAATTACATATGGTGGAAAGCGTTCAAGCAGTGAATAAATGAGGGTTGATAATCAGTAAAGTGGGTCATGACTCAATTAAGTCAATTGTATAGTAGACTACTAATCACCTGTTATAGCACAAAAAACAACTCCATCCGAGGACATAATGACGGTCCTCAGGTCAAAGTGTAACGCTAAACTGTTGTTGCATGTGCATACAAATACGGGTTGCTCATGAAAAACTACAATATCAAACAAAATAAGTCAATACGAAAACTGCTACGCGAAACCTACGCGAATTTCCATTTGTCAGTCGTGCTGAGCAATTTATGTCGGTCGAATACAATAGATGCCTAAAGTAAGGCTAACTTTCAAATAGAATTAAATTTCAACACCAACTCACAACTCAAATTGACTCACTACACAAAGTTTCTAATTGTTGCGGATTTTTAACTCGTTTATAGTTCCGATTGTGCAAATCTGGCTGAAGTTTGACGTTCGTTTGATCGAGAATGTTCACCGAATATGACCTCAACAATTTATGTCGATACTATACAGGATTGTTATTTGTTTCTATTCTCTTTTATTGTACACTTTTGTTTCTTTTTATTGTATAACTTTCTTGTATTGTACACTTATATAATAAATACTAAGGCGGATTTATCCCTTTTAGAGATATTTTCCAGACAACTTTTAACTGTTTGGTAAGCATATACTAAACAAAAGTAAAGGCGGGGAAAGTATGCGAGCACCGTAAACTAAGTTGAGCTTTGGTCGTCTCTGCTCCAGCTGCTGTAGTCGTCTCGGCGTCAGCTGGAGCAGAGACGACCAAAGCAGCCACGGCAGTCGCATGCAACTACTAACGGTAGTGGGTGGGTGCCGGCCGGCAGTAATTTGCGTGAACTAATTGGTGGCGGAAGCACGCAAAGTATTGTAGATCAAATTGCCTGTAAATTTGACTTCCGCAAAATAACACCAGAATCAATTAACTATTTATTATAACTATCGATGTCAATATGAACATCGATAATATGAATATCGATATCAATAAGATACATCTCTGACTGAAACACGTAAATAGATGTAATTTTAATTCGGTTTCATTTTACAGCTTATTTGTACATTATATTCCGCTATTAACTTTATGCTATTATTGTATGCTATGATATTACGAAAATGCACAATTTATGTTTAAATTAAATAAAGCCCAAGGTATCACATATCACACTAAAATACACAATAATAATAATTGATGTTAACGCGTATTTTAGGGTCATGCGAGTAATTGGAGTGTAAGTGGTTCATCAACATATTTGAACTAAAGCCAACCTCATCTGCACGTGGTGCACCCTGCTGACCAACAAACGAGGCTGAGAGGTTTAAGCTGAACGACTGGGGAAGTACCTCCACCTCACAGAATACCGCAGCCAAATAACAGTTCCCTTGGGGGTTATAGTAGTCTTGCGAGCGAGTGAGGTCACCAGAAAGAAAGGAAGGAGTATTTGCTGGCAACAGACCGGCGACCCCTTAGTGTTGCTGATCTCCATGACGCCCATGGTGGTTTTCTTTCCATCAGGTGACCCACATGCTCGATTGCCCCCTCTCACATAAAAAAGCATATATTTTTGCAAAAGAAAAAGATGCAATTGCGCCGATTATGTACTCAACGAGAGAAAGAGATAGTAAGTTTATTAAATTGCCGTGACCATAAGGATAGCGATAGTCATAGATCACCCAGGTGACAGGAACCGTTTTCTGATGGATTTTAGTATGGGCATGCCATATCTACAGCATTTATGTCATCATTGACTACATGACATCAAAAATAGTTGCGCATAGACATCGATAACAGTAGCGCGTAGATGACTAACATAGTAGAGCATAGACGGCATCGGTGTGCCACGGCAAGAAACTGGCAGATACTCTGATGGAATGTCACCCACGTTATGACAAGACAAGAGCGGCGGCTTGCGGTTTGCACGTGAACGACGGAACGTCTACGTTAAAAAATCAAACACAGTTATAAATTAGATTTTACGTTTTTCGTTGATAAGTAATTATAAAATAATTTTGGGGTGTAAGTGGTTCATCAAGATCTTTGAACCAAAGCCAACTTCACCTGCACGTGGTGCACCCTGCTGACTGACAAACGAAGCTCTGGCGAAAAGAGAGCGTAATTGTAAGCTACCCGAAGGTCACCAGAAAGAAAGGAAGGAGATGCTGCGTTGGCAGCGGGGGTGGCGACGCGCGAGCAATATTTTATGTTGCAAGGGTTAATATGGCTACGGTAACCGATACACATCAGGTGGGCCGTATGCTTGTCTGCCACCCGACGTAGTATAAAAAAAAAATCATAATACCTATTTGATTTTGGACATAGATTTTCTTCTTTTGATAAAAATATCCGAGCGCCATGAACATTTTTTGGGAAAAATTCCACCGTGCCTTTATACAGATTTGCCAAAAATTTTTGCTTACATACTCGTATATGTAGAATATGATACATAGAATAATTTTTATTCGAGTAATCTGTACACGCGGAGCCAAGCCAGAGAAAGAAACGTGTTTGTCATATTGCTGATCTTACACTTTTAAATCGGATTTGACTTGTATAACAAACAAGCATACCTAATGTTAAGCAGTTATGAAAATCTGTCCCAGCGATGTCAATCTGCCTCCGTTGCCGAGGTTGATAAATCTTCCTCTACCTCTGCAACTGAGGTAGAAGAATGTCGCTGAGATAGTCATCCTATGACTACGGCCGGTGCATCCTGGTCGAAACGGCAGGCAATAATAAAACCGTTTAAAAATATGTAAATACCCTTATGCATGATCGTGTTTATTTCCGTTATTATTTATCATAAATCACGCAACGTGAATGTTTAAAAGTTATCATGGTAAGCAGAAAGTAAGTCATGAACGGTAGACGGAAGGCATCATCCACTTGTTGCCCACTCTGTAAAATCCCATTTACGGCATTCTTGTAGAACCCCACACTGTAGTGGAAAAACTGTTTAGATATTTAGAGATTAGATAGGTTGAATCAAGACTTTATTTGTTCTAAATAAGTGTTAGATAGAGTTTATAACCTGGTCTTGAATTTCAGATTCAATGATAGGTCTCTAGTATTTATTTAGAATAAATAAATACATTGTTGATTTAAAGATGAAGGATGAACTAAATCTAACAATACTCCACTAATACCCATTTTTTTTTTGGTGATAAAACTCCAGGGGAATATTAAACCAACAAGCATGAGCACAAATACGTGCGAAATCATACGCCATATATGTTAAAATTAATTACTTTAATTTAATTAATTTTAACTTAGATTTATTAATAATATTTAGATTAATTAATTTAAAAATGAAACTAAATGACACTGGAACTTTGTACTTGACATATATTCAGACTAAGATCCATAGCCAGGTAACCTGAGCCTACTGCTGCTGTATAAGCTGAAACCAAGACTTTTTTGATTATGAAAATCGGAGTTCGGTTTAACTTAGTAACAAACATTTTTTATCTCGCTTATTTAATAGAGATCTGGGGACATATCGGCTAAATAAAACATGATTACCACTAACCTAAGCGGAAGTTTATTTTTGGTTGTCAAAAACTCGATATCAGACGGCTTCGATTAGACGTTAGGGCCCCTAGCTATGCATCATACTCTTAATATATGTCTGGTGGAAATGCAGCTCTAGTCAGTTAGTTTTATATTCACGAATATTTAAGAGACGGAGGCCCAGCACACATTCCCACCACTGTGTCTCCTGTGAAGCCAGGATTAACAGCGGCGACCGCCAAAAAAGACAATGAACAAATTAAGTCTATTGCAGTCCCGGGGGTAATGAATTCAACATTTACGAGTATCTTAATAGATTTATTAATTTTATTACACATGGTAACTTTATCGACCAAAGAAGGGATATCATCATAAATATATTTATTTGATTTTCATAGCTAGGCCTTTAGAGGTTCAATGAAGCTGAGTTTTTTTTACATAGTAAATGAAGCGAGAGATGCGAGGTAATGATGCGTCATAAGGATGTGAACTAGGGATGCATGCACGAGTAGTGTAGCTAAGTGAAATAGCGGAGCAGATTATACAAGCACACATCTTCCTCGCAGAGTTATCTCGCCCAAATTGCATTGGCGTAGCTTTTAATCTTATACTAGCCGACCAACGCAACTTTATCTTCATGGGAGAGAAAGAGACGGTTGAAAGTGAAGCGTAGGATTACTATTAAAAAAAACCGGACAAGTGCGAGTCGGACTCGCCCACCGAGGGTTCCGTAAGTACGTAGTATCATTATTAAATTTGATATTTTTCATTATAAATAAGAAATAATGCGTCGAAAAAAATAAATAAAATATATTTTGCAATGTGTACATCAAGCCCTTTCATATGATACCCCATTTGAACTAGTAGTTTCAATTTGAAATTTCGATACCCTATAAAAAATATAGACCCCCTATTTTTTAAGATTTATTTACAAATGTATAGTTTTGAGATTTATTCCTGTACTTGTAGTCTATAACGATGTTACTTGCCAAATTTCATAGTTCTAGGTCAACGGGAAGTACCCTATAGGTTTTGATTCCCTTGAGTGTGTCGAAATATGCGTTTTTTGCTGAATAAACGGCCGTAACTTTTTTCTACGTAAACTTAGCAGTTTGATTTTTTTTTAACTTCATGGGACCGTAGACCTGAGTATACAGCTCAAATTTCAGCTTGATACCTCCACGCATTCTCGACATAGAAATTCTTGACAGACAGACAGACAGACAGACAGACAGACAGACAGACAGACAGACAGACAGACAGACAGACAGACAGACAGACAGACAGCAAACGGACGGACAACAAAGTGATCTTATAGGGGTTCCGTTTTTCCTTTTGAGGTTCGGAACCCTAAAAAGTGTGCCAATCTCAAAAGATACAAGATTGCGTCTTACATGATTGTTGCTTAACTTTAACCGTTTATGAAACGCATGCAACGTAACCTTTTTTTTTATTTGAGAGGGGGGGCAAACTTGCATGTGGGTCATCTGATAGACAGCAATCACTACCACCGATGGAGATCAGCAACACCAAGGGTTCACTGATTCGTTGCCAGCCTATACTACTTGCTTTCTTTCTGGTAACCTCACACACTCGCAGGAACACAACAACCCTCAAGGGAATTGTTATTTGGCTGCGATGTTCTGTGAGGTGGAGCTATCTCTCCAGTCCGGCAGCTTAAAAAATACGCTATGCCCTACCTTTCTTTTCGTCAGGGCCTCGTTTGTCAGTCAACAGGGTGCACCATATTATGCAGGTGAGGTTGGCTATGGTCCAAATATGTTGATGATTCGCTTACACCCCAACTCTCTCTGAGTTGGGGTGTAAGCTGATCATCAAAAGGTACTCCACTCCTAGCGTAATGTTATATAGCCTATAGACTTCCTCGATAGATGAGCTATCCAACACTAAAATATTTTTTCACTTCGAATCTGTTGATCCTGAGTTCAGCGCGTTCAACCAAATAAACATACTATTCAGCTATATAATATTAGTATAGAAGTATAGATATAAGTAGCGACCCGCCCCGGCTGCACACTTGTAGAACTCTATTGGTTTCTGAGGCGCACATAGTAAAGTAAAGCCAGTTAAGTCATGACCCCTCTCCCCTCCCTAGGCTGCTGATGGGCCTAGGACAACCCCTAATAATTGACCAAGCGATCGTAGCGGGCGGGAGGTTTGCCTTCTACATGACCCCGCCTGACTGGATAGCTGGATACGCCCTTGCACGCTCTGCTCACTGGACTTTTGACAAGCTCCGTTACATGTTTTAGTTTCATAGTTTCGTAGCTTAGCTATAACTCGAAATTGGCTACAGAAGCGGCAACCTATCTGATACTGCAGCATCACAAGAAATCTGTAG
This sequence comes from Hypsopygia costalis, assembly GCA_937001555.2. NCBI lineage: Eukaryota > Metazoa > Arthropoda > Insecta > Lepidoptera > Pyralidae > Hypsopygia > Hypsopygia costalis. Next base: position 21,783,116 of record OW443326.2, read on the forward strand.
AACAATTTCCTCGCCCACTTATCATGCATGTGATACTCTGCATGATGTATTTGGGCTCATTGAACAAATCTCAAAGAACAGTATTATATTCGGTGATCAGGATTTGGTGTCGAAGTAGGAACGAGATTTTTCTCATTGTCATCTGTTTGTTAAAATTTCAACCTCTTCCCTGCACATCGTCTTCTACTAAATAACTTCCACCTCATATGAAACACTGTTCATATATCTGTACCTCAATATTCTCCTGTAGCTTCATTTGACCGCATACAACGAAGACGTATAATATAGTGATCTCCGACTCGCTGACTACACGAGAAGTCTCTTCTTGTACACTGTGCTAAATTGACTGTATTCAGCAATGTTCGATTTAGTATCATTTTAGTAAATGACTTGCATATGCCGCAAACGATAAAACATGGGAGCCTTCAAAAAACTATGAACTATGTCTATGTTTCCCTAAAAGTCGTAACTATGAACTATGTCTATGTTTCCTTAAAATAAATAGTAACGGATTATGGAGTGCCCGACGTGACGATTTAATTATAAAAGTATCTCTTTCGTACACACCAAAACAGATTTGTGCTGGTAAACTCAAATTTATTTCTATTTGTGTATAATTTGTAGTGTGACATACGTCACATTATTCCAGCATGTAATGTTCACCGCCAAGTGTCTAGCTCTCTGATGTGTACACTGTACTATTGTGGTCGTTCCTAACTTTGAACTAGGTGCGCTTTCAACGGCAACCACAATGAGAGCTATCACAGTTGAATTCGCCACTAGAGGCGCTAGAGTAAAGTGAACTTCACTCTACTGTAGACATTTTGGAGACTTCACAGTGAAGTCTTGAAAATGTCAAATATCACTGTTTCTGAGTGGGCTACTTAGGTTTATTTCTACTTGTCGTAATTGTTAGGAACATTTGCAATAGCTGACATTAATTTATGGTAAATATGAGTTACGAGCAATGAATATCGGTACTTTGTTTTTATCGTTCGGAAACTTATGTCCTCCTTTTTTTAAGAACAAAACGGGACTGTACAACATTGCAGCATGCTCACATTTGTAGTACAGATAAGATCTAAATGTAAAATTTGTGTTCATTCGTGTATTTAACAATCCTTAACAACTGTACTTTAATGCCATTCGACAGTGGTGCCAACTGGTAAGAACAAAAACGATAGCTTAATTACTTTCCAATGTGAAATAGGTAACCATAATTGTAAAATATAAACGAAATTATGCTTTAGTGACTACTAATTTGGTTGGGCAAATTATCGATTGCGATCCTTTGGGTTATAATAATAATAAAACACCCCGATAAAAATGTAAATTTTATTGTACATCTCAGAACCTATATAGGACACATTGCACACGTGATACACGAGATTTGCTCAATTCACTTTACATGAGAATTTTTGTAAAGGAAACGTGTGTCACGTACACTGTACTGTAATGGCGATCCCGGTGGTCGAATGGATAATCATGTCCACTTTGACTCCGTGGTCGCGGGTTCCATCCCCGCAGAAGACAAATATTGTATCTCGTATCACAAATAGTGCATGAACATGTCTGTTTGTCTTAGCCTGGGTGTTTTCTATATATTTACATGAATGTATTTACAAAAAAAAATAAGTATAATTATCAGTTATCTAGTATCTACCCATAAAACAAGCTTTGCTTAGTTTAGGACTAGATGGCGGTGTGTAATTTTTCCAATAATATTTATTTATTATAATGATCACACACTAATTAGATATGATATTATATTTAGAGCGACAATCAGATATGATATGACAAGCAGATATGAGCTCGATGGCGTCGTTGTCGTGCGCATGTCCAATCGAACACGCAAGTTAAGCAAAGTCAGCCGTAGCCTGTCCATGGATGGATTTATTTATCTAGAGCTCCTCCGTGCTTCGGAGGTGCACGTTAAGCCGTCGGTCCCGGCTGTTGTTATTATAGATGACAGTCGTTAGGCTTGAAAACACTGGCCTCCGGCAACCGCAGTTGAGCAGAGTGGTGGAGTATGCTCTAAACCCCCTTCAATTCTGGGGAAACCTATATCCCAGCAGTGGGATGAATAAGGGTTGACGAGTAGACTAGGCTAGAGCGACAAACTTTTATTAGTTCTTAATAAAAAATAACCAAATAGTTTATTAATTACTTACTGTGTTTCGCTCATCAAGTCATTACATTTAGTACCTACACATATTATAGGGGTTAATATGTAATTTATCAATCGCCATTTACTAGCGGCCACTATATCGGATGAAAATAGCGACATTTAGATAATCATGCTTTATGAGGTATCACAAGTGTGGTGTGTAAACACCTTTATAAAATATACCTATTAGTATGTAACTCAAAACCGTAATGTATTAGATGAGTAGTAATAAATCCGTTACAGTGAAAACATCTTATTATTGACAAATTCCATACCTCATAGGCACTACAACCAAACGAGTGTGTCGAATTTCAGCTCAATCAGACACGGTGAAGTGGATCGATTTTAACATATGTACAAAGTTTGATTACAAAGTATCATGTTTAGTACCCTGCATCATGCATCAACTCATATTGCACTGCCGGGATATAGGTCCTTCCTAAAAAAAAAGGGGTTTAGAGCGTATCTATCACGCTGCTCAGCTGTGGGTTGGCGGGGACCACTGTTTTCAAGCTGACCAAAAATTTAACGTCTGTCATCTAATGATAATAACCAGGATCGCCTGCAAACTCGTCCATAACCCAAAAGAATGGAGGACCCCGAGATAAAGCTATCCATACTACGATCGACTCCTTGCTCCTGTTTCATGATCCTTTAGACTGACGCGCGCAAGGACCCTATCGAGTTCCTGTGCAACGATGCCGTAGAGCTCCTCTATCATCATCATCAGGTCATTTTAGTCTCCACTACAGGAGCACGACCCTCTCTCGTCCGTCCTAAACGGAAGGAGGATTTGGCCTACACTCCCCACGCTGGCCAGACGGGTTAGGGAGGCCTGATCGATGTTTGATCGATCTATGTTCAGACAGAGCTCCTCTATGTTTTACTTCTATTGTTTAACATTAAAAAAAATAGAAGTCTTATTTTTTGCATGTATTGCAAATACCCTTAATACTAAAGGAAGCCGCCCTAAGGGACGCGCCTTGGTAGAAAAACGATGATGTACTGAATAATAGGAGCGTACTCGTGGGGCCAAGGAAAGCGAAAGAATACACAGTAAATACCCACGCTCCTCGAATTGGAAATTTTATCAGACATGGACTTCTTTATATAATAATCTCATTAGCGAGCATGATTACCCTTATTACAGCGGAACCAAAAATAGAATATCGAATATGACATTATTAAAACGTATTTTTCCAAGGATCCTGAACATAATTAAAGATATGAAAAGAATATTAAAATTTAACTTACATAGAGGAAAGATATATTCATATATATCTTCTATTCTATAAGTAATAAACTATCTCATGATAGTTTATTACTTATAGAATAAACATTTTGTCAGCAATCATTGTATTAAAAAATAATCTATTTGGAGACTCTATAAAGATTTTGAAATCGACCCATGATTAAGTTTTTTTTTTTTTTTTGCGAATCTTGTATTGAATTGAGGAATAAGATTTTATAGTGAAAACTTAAAGCCACTACACTAGTAACTTTTTTATACAACGTCAGCTGGAAAGCAAGCACACAGCCAGTCTGATGTGAAGCGGTTACTGTAGCCATATCAACACTCACAACATGAATTATCGCCCGCGCTGACGTCCCCACTCCCAACGCAGCAATTCGTTCCTTCCTGGTGACCTAACTCACTAGCAGAAACATAACAACCCGCAAGGGAATTAGTATTTAGCTGCGGTATTCTGTGAGGTGCAAGTACTTGCTCAGCCGGGCAGCTTATTATTACGCTGCCCTACCTCTCATTGTGCCAGAGCCTAGTCAGTGAATCAGCAGGATGCTATACGTGCAGGTGTGATTGGCTTGGGCTCTAAAAGATGTTGGTGTGCCTCGTACATCCCAAAATGATAATATGGCAAAGATAATAATGATTAAATCTATATACGGTCACATACAATAAACTAAAGGACAAGACCAAGTTGCTGTCTTTTAACTTAGTCTCAAAAGTAGAGTGGTTCTTGATAAAAATACGCGGCACGAAAAGGTTAGGTGATAAAAACTAGTGATTTACAGGTAAACGGTTAAGGTTTTAAATATTTATTGAGCAAGTATACCAGTGGACGGAACTGCATTCTGAATTATGTAACTTAACGATACATTAGCGTCGCGACCGTCTTTTAATTATTAAGGTTTGTTTGTAACTAGAGGGGGATTTGCCCGCAGTAGCAAGGTTGATCGAAGCACCCAGGTATTTCCAGCATGCGATCTCTTGGCTATAAATTAATTACGGTTTTGTCATTCTAATCAATAATGTGCCTTGCTTCGAAAGTTTTTGAGTAGATAACGTTTTGTTAAATAATAATAAAATGTTAGACAATATATTTACATCAATGACATTGTAAATAAAATAAATATTCCAGGACAAGTTACACACGGCCATCTAGTCCCAAACTAAGCAAATCTTGTACTATGAGTAGTAGATAACTGATATTATACTTAAATACATTTTTTTTATAAATACATACATATAATACCTAGAAAACACCCAGACCAAGACAAATAGATATGTTCATGCACACAAATATTTGTCTGTGCGGGGATGGAACCCGCAACCTCGGAGTCAACGTGGCTATTGCTAACCATTTGACCACCGAGCTTGTCATTCGTTTAATAGACTTGTCATTATTATTTGAGCCAACGGACGGCCACTCCTGAATATTGGCCTCACCGTAGACATCTACAACGATGGGTTCTGTTCGGTTTGTAACTGTAGGTATTATCAGTTATCCATCTGCTAACGGTACCAGATACAAACCGAATATCACCAGTCCGTCTAGTGGGAGGCTGTACTATGCTAAATTTTGCTGTTTGCGGTCGCTACTCCAGAACCTTCCTGCTCCATCTGCCATTAGTTCTGCATTCTATGTGACCTGCAAACTGCCACTTCAGTCTGCTGATCCATAGAGACAAGTCGGTAACTCGTTCCTGAGCCAGTCACGCAGAGATACTCCGAGCACAGCTCTCTACATCGCACTCTGCGCAATCTGGAGCTTTCGAATGATGCCCATAGTAAGTAAAAGTATTTGTGCCATATGACATCACTGGCAACACACACTGGTCGAAGACACAAAGGAATCTTGAGATATTGAGGTATTTTGAACGCTGCCCAAGTTGGATTCGACGAGAGACATCTTTCCTGAAGTTGTTCCTACCTAACTGAATTATTCCAGGAAAATATACTCATCCATAACTTCGAGATTGGAGTTGCCAACTGTGATTGGGGTAGGTACGATATGGACATTCGACATAGTCTTCGTTACTTCGTTATGATCATGTTTATCCTAAGATCCACCCGTTGAGATGCTCCGTTGAGGTCTTCGAGTATTGTGGTCAAGTTCTTCAGCAACTCCGCCATGACCACTGCACTGTCATGGTCAAATCGAAGGTGAGTGATATATTCACCGCTGACGTTGATGATGTGCCCTTTCCAAGTCTAGAAGCTTAAAGACATCCTCCAATGCAGTGGTGAATAGTTTCAACTCAACAGTTAATGGCTCCTCCGTCGATGTCCATACAAACGTTGAAATGGAATTGCCTCGATCATTGATGCTTTACATCCAAAAGTATGGATGATATGCATTTGTCCCAATGTAAATAAGGCTTGTTGTTCATTATCACATTAAAATAAAAAAACTAATTATAAGCCTCCGTTACTACAGAAAAACCACTTTTATGCAACTTTGGACATAAATGAATACCATTACGTCAACATTATTATTGACGAGCTCGGTGGTCTAATGGTTAGCAATGGCCACTTTGACTCCGAGGTCGCGGGTTCGATCCCCGATAAACATTTGTGTGCATGAACATGTATGTTTGTCTTGGTCTGGGTATTTTCTGTGTATTATAAGTATGTATTTACAAAAAAAAATGTATTTAAGTACATTTATCAATTGTCTAGTACCCACAGTAAAAGCTTTACGCTTAGTTTGGGACTAGATGGCGCTGTGTAAAATCGTCCAGAAATATTTATTTATTTATTACGAGTATAGAAACTTCAAAATAATTAAGCAACAAGCATAGATTTATTTATTCCAAATTTTGAATAACTTTATATTGTGTAAACACGTTGAGTAGCATAATAGCGACGTGCAATTAATAAATTGTGACATAAAAATTGAAGATTGTTAACAAAAGTTACGGACTTGGGGGCTATAGATTGTAATTATTATCAATACAAAAAAGAATACGTGTAGTAGTTTTTCTGTAATTCCAATTCTCCCAAACGAGTATTGAATTTGCTCTCTTTTCCTTTTTTTTCAGAGATAATAATAAACCACTGCGCTCGTGTTATATGTGTGTGAACTAGCTAATAAATTGTTCACCATTGGATCTATCTCCTTTTCACAAGGCTCTCTCTTAGTGAAGTAGGTCGTTACTTTATTTATTTATTTTAGAAATACCTACCGACGAGTTGGTCCAAACATTCTACGTATTTATTAACAGATTATACGTCAATAAATTGATTGATAAGTCCACCATTGATACGATTTAATGGAATTTTAAGTGAGCTACCGATGTCATCGATGTGCAGTAACTATAGGTATAGATACTTGAAGATTTACATGTAAGTACGTTTCAACATTACTCACATAAACGTAGTTAAAAAAAGAAAATGAGAGGGATATCTGGAAACTAATTTAGTTAAATTAGCTTCCAGATATCCCTCTCATTTACTTTTTGCTATCAGTTTTTCCCCCTTTCCCTTTTCGGGAGAAAAAAATATGAATTTAATCCATATCCATACTAATATATAATGTGAAAGTGTGTTTGTTTGCTTGTTTGTCCTTCTTTCACGTCATTCAAACTAACAAACGGATTGACATGTTTTTTTTTTGGAGATAGTTTAAGGCCTTGAGAGTGACATAGGCCTTTATCCCAGAATATCTTGGGGTGTAAGTCGAAAGAGAGAGGTAGGGCATAGCGTATTTTTTAAACTGCCCGACCGGGGAAGTACCTCCACCCACAGAATACCGCAGCCAAATAACAATTCCCTTGAGGGTTGTTGTGTTCCTGCGAGTGAGTGAGGTCACCAGAAATGAAGGAAGGAGATGCTGCGCTGGCAGCGGGGGTGGCGGCGCGCGAGCAATATTTTATGTCGCAAGCGTTAATATGGCTACGGTAACCGCTTCACATCAGGCTGGCCGTATGCTTGTCTGCCATCCGACGTAGTATAAAAAAAAATCTGATTCCTACGGGATAAAAAAAACTTTATAAAAATTTGTCCTCCTTTTACGTCAAAGGGACACTAAGTACCGACATGTTATTTTTAACGGGGATAGTTTACGGTCTGGGGAGTGACATAAGTTACTTTTTATCCCGGAAAAGCATCTTAATCCCATGGGAAAAAATAAACTTTGTAATCATTTGTCCTTCTATATATTTATAAGTAGCGACATGATTTTTAAGAAGGGATAGTTTCCGGTCTGGAGAGTGACACAGGTTGCTTTTTATCCAGGAAAAACATTTTATTCCCACGGAAGAAATAATTCGTTCCCCACAGATAGTATTTGCCCTCAGCGGGGTGTAAAAAAATGTATTGAAGTATATCATCATCATCATCAGCCTTTATCTACCCACTGCTGGATATAAGCTTCCCCAATGCCTTCCACCAGATACGATCCTCCGCCTTCCGCATCCAGCAGCTCCCAGCCGCTTTCTTAAGGTCGTCGGACCATCTAGAAGGAGGGCGCCCAACACTTCGTTGTCCTATGCGCGGCCTCCACTCTAATACCTTCCTCCCCTATTTGCCATCACTTACTCGGCAGATGTGACCGGCTCATTGCCACTTCAGCTTACAAACTCTGAAGGCTATGTCGACAACTTTGGTTCTCCGTCGAATTTCTTCGTTCCGGATTCGATCCCGCAGAGAAACCCCGAACATAGCCCTCTCCATCGCTCGCTGCGCGACCTTTAGCCTATGGACCAGTCCGATGGTCAGTGTCCAAGTCTCTGCACCATAAGTCATCGCAGGGAGAACGCACTGGTTGAAGACTTTAGTCTTCAAGCACTGGGGTATCTGCGCGGCGAAGATGTGACGAAGCTTTCCAAAAGCTGCCCAGCCCAGTCGAATGCGTCTATCGATCTCTTTATTGAAATTACCCCGGCCAAGCTGTATAGAATGACCGAGGTAGACATAGTCATTAACCACTTCAATAGCTGCATTCTCTACGATAACCGGGCTAGGGATGACAAAATCGTTGTACATGACTTTCGTCTTGTCGAAATTCATCCCCAGCCCCACACGCCGAGATGCAGCATTGAGATCGACCAACATACGACCGAGATCCTCCAGCGATTCAGCCATTATGACCACGTCGTCGGCGAACCGAAGGTGTGAAATGTATTCGCCATTCACATTGACGCCCCGTTTTTCCAGTCCAGCGTCTTAAATACGTCTTCCAGAGCAGCGGTGAATAGTTTTGGGGAAATGACATCTCCTTGACGTACTCCCCGCTGCAGCTGGATAGGCTTAGACTGCTGGTCCTGGACGCGGACAGTCATTGTCGCAGAGCTATATAGCCATCTCAGCACCTCGATATAGCGGTGGTCGACTTAGCATCGATGTAAGGATTCCAGAACAGACCAAGTTTCGATGGAGTCGAAGGCTTTCTCGTAGTCCACAAAAGCTACACAGAACGGCAAATTGTACTCTGTGGTTTTCTGCACAATCTGCCGCAATGTATATATGTGGTCCACGGTACTGTAGCCTTTACGAAACCCAGCCTGTTCCGGTGGCTGGTAGTCATCAAGCCTTCGAGCGAGACGATTCGTGATATACCTTGAAAACAGCTTATACACGTGGGTCAGGAGTGAGATCGGTCTATAATTCTTCAATAAGGTTTTGTCACCTTTCTTGAAGAACAAGACGACCAAACTCCTGGTCCACGCGACTGGTGCGGTCCCTTTGTGAATGACGGAATCAAACACACGTTGTAGTTCCTTTAGAACCGGAGTTCCTCCAGCTTTCAACAGTTCTGTTGTGATTCCGTCCTCACCGGGAGCCTTACCATTTTTCAGCTGTTCAAGGGCTATCCTAATCTCACCCATGCTGATGTCTGGAATGTCCTCTGCGATCACTTACACGAGCAGCTGATGTAGGGACAGGTGCATGTGCAGCATAGAATCTCTCCACCTCTGCGAAGATCTCTGACTTAGAAGACACGACTCGACCATCCTCTAGCTTGAGCTTCGACAGATAAGCCCTTTCAGAAGGCCAAGAAAAGACTTTCAGCCCTTTGTTGCGCGCTATCACGTCCTCAACTTGTTTAGCATTGAAGACGCGATAGTCCCGCCGTATCAGCCCTCTGATCCGCTTATTTATAGCAGCATATTCTGTCGAAGCTCTAACAAATGCTGTCGCCTCTCGTCTCTTCTGCATACGAGCCAGAGTTTCGCTAGAGAGCTTGGCGTTTCGAACTCTATGCTGCCACCCAAAGTGTTTGCTGCCGACTTCGTGTAGTGTTGCCCCTATTCTGTCCGATGCATCGTCCATGTCCGCAGTGGTTTCCAACGAATTGAATCGGTTTTGAAGTTCCAGTTGGAACTTATCCGAAGTTTCAGTGATTTGGGGAAGAGTTGGACGCAGATTCGACTTCATCATACGGGCTCTTTCGAGTTTGTAGCTGATATTTAGGGTGCCTCGTACAAGTCGGTGGTCGCTACCGGTACCAAATCTGTTAACCACCGAGATATCCCTAACCATCCGCTTTTTATCCGTTATGATGAAGTCGATCTCATTCCTAGTCACTTTGTCGGGGCTTTGCCAGGTCCATTTCCTCTGGGGCTTCTTTTTAAAGAACGAGTTCATCAAAAAGAGCCCCTCCTTTTGGTGGAAATTTACCAGCATTTGCCCCCTGCGTTTCCTCGACCCCAAACCAAACCCTCCGACGGCCGATTCATCGTATTCTTGTACTCCCACCTTGGCGTTGAAGTCCCCGACAACAACCGTGAAGTGGGTCTTGGTGGTATTATGTATGGCCTTTGTAATGTCTTCATACATGGCCTCGACCTCTTCATCCTGGTGTGTCGTCGTTGGAGCATATACCTGCACTACTTTCAAAGAGTATCTATTCGTCAGTTTTAGCACAAGATATGCTACCCTCGACGACACACTGGATACCTCCACTACATTGTTGACGAGAGCTTTATGAACTAGGAACCCGACACCACCCTGGGAGAGCTGATCTCCTTCACGGTAGTAGAAGAGGTTGCCAGATTCGAGTATCACGGTCTCCTCTCCCTCTCGTCGGACTTCTACTTCCAGCTCTCCCACATCCTCGTCGCGCCTCAGTGTCCGTGTATTGAACGTGCCAATGGTCACTTGTTTGTGGTGACCTGCCAACCGGAGATTGTTCGCACCCCCCGCCCTGCCGGAACCGAGACCGCCACCTTGGCCCGGGATAGCAGGGCTGCCGGGTACTGGGGGCCATATATTTAGTTGTGTATGCATTGGAGAGAAATGCCCTTGAGTCGCCACGCTGGGCAGGCGGGTTGGCGACTTTCGCCAGAGCCTCGTCCGCTTATCTGCAGGGTGTACCACATGCAGGTGAGGTTGGCTTTGGCTCCGAAGATGGTAGTGAGCCACTTACACCCCATTGAAGTATATACTTCAATACATTTTCTTGTAAATACATGCAATTACAAAAAAATATTACTATAAATAGTTATTAATATAAAATAAAATTGTATGCAATTGAAGTATTATAATATAATAATTCAATTGAAGTATTATAATATAATACTTCAATACATTTTTTTTGTAATTGCATGTATTTATTTAAAAAATGTATTGAAGTATTACATCAATTATATAGTACCCATAGTACAAGCTTTGCTTAGTTTGGGACTAGATGGCCGTGTGTAATTTGGCAAGGAATATTTTTTTACAACAGAAAAACTATTGCTATTTCACGTACGAGTAGGTATTAAAATTTAAACTCACATAAGAACTAGGTGCATTAATATCCATCATTTGGGCAACAGCATCCGATGCATTCGTTTCTGATGATAATATAATCAATGTAACAATCAAAATACATGATATCATCCTCCAATAAAAGCTGAGCTTAAAAATCTGAAACAAATGAGCAAGATCTGTGATATGTGATATCGAAGAAATTTTAATAAAAAAATATGTGTATTACATCAAAGCAGAAACCTAGTCTGTCATAATATCGAAACGTACTACGCAGAAATTGCGCGACTGCAGTTTGAACTGGATTTTCGATCTAGTCAAACAACAATGGAATTGTACTCGCAACATGTATACATTCCGGTAGATTTGGTATACACAATAGTTGTTTAATTAATAATTTTACATATTATGCACCTTGCCTCATCAAACAAATGGATAGATTGCATTGTTGGGTTGTTATTGATATTTGCAAGGTTATGTTAATCAATCTAAAATGTATAGTTGGGATTGTTGAATGCTTTAGAGTTGTCGAACCACAGATCACTAATCACTGGTAGAACCTAAAAGATTATAGCAAATTAAATCAAAACGTTTATTTGTAGAAGTAGGTATTTACAATAGGTTTTATAATTAACAAATAGACCAAACCACTTCTTGATCTAAAGAGAGCATACAAATATTAATATGACTGTGTTGAAGTACATGCAGGTTTCAGTACATTTATTTACTACAATTAACAACGTTTACAATAATACATGTCAATTTAGTGATGAAAATAAAAGTGTTGTTTTTACTGTTGTACACGCAACTTTTATATAACATTATATATATATACTAGCTGTCCCGGCGAACTTCGTACCGCCTACAATCAATGAATTTCGTGGTACACATTAGCTGAACTAAACTTATAGATTTATGAATGATATTTATGGAATTAAAACAATGAATAATAGAAAACAATAGAGAAGCTTGATGGCATCATTACGCGTGTCAGTCTAATTGAACACGCAAGTTAAGCAACGTCGACCGTAGCCTGTACACGGATGGGTTTATATTACCTCGAGCTCCTCCGTGCTTCGAAAGACACGTTACGACGTCAGTCCCAGTTGTTATCATTAGATTATCTTGAACTGCTCCGTGCTTCGGAAGGCACGTTAAGCCGTCGGTCCCGGTTGTTATCATTAGATGACAGTCGTTAAGCCAAGTTAGTGGCCTTTAGGCGGCTCAAAAACACTCGCCTTTGCCAACCCGCAGTTGAGAAGCGTGGTAGAGTATGCTCTAAACCCCTTCGGTTGAGGGAATACCCGTATCCATAAAAACTGAAGATTTGATAAAAATAAAGATTTTCCTATTATTTAATGAAAAAATTTAAAAAAACGTTGTTTTATTTTTTAGTTTTTAAATCGGTTTTATCGTTTTGGTGATTTATCGTTTTGTCATTTCTTTTGATGTTTACTCTGATTTGATTCTTGCGCTCGCTGATTTCTTCAAGCGTTTTCACCCCAATCGATTTGACACTTTTCAATTTTCAAAACAAATCACAGAGTACTTTCGCGACATAAAAGTGACACCAATCGATTTGACATTTTGATATTTGACAACCGATAAATATAGCAATCATTTTTCAACTGACACTTTCATTTGTATGGGAAAATGTTTTTTCCTCTATTTTATTCTTCCGTCAATTTTCCAATGTTTTTAATAGTTATTCTGTTATTCGGGACGGAGAGAAATCCAACAAATCAAAAAGCATGAAAATCGGTCCTGTGGTTCTCGAGTTATAAGTGTTCGAACAAACCCGATATATATATATATATTATTATTAATACGTAATTGTAATATAAGTACGTTGTATATATATATATATATATATATATATATATATATATATATATATATATATATATATATATATATATATATATATATACAACGTTAGAACACAACAGACCTTGCCTAGCGCTTATATTACAATTACGTATTCAATCATAATCTGATTACTACCAAACGTTGGCTATAATCGCATACGCAATTTACATTCACTAATTTACTAGCTAGTGATTCACGTGTCTGTTGTACAATATATCGTAGGTAACTCAAATTACATTACAATGTACATTAAGATTTACATTCTACATGATACTAACTTTCACTTAATATCTATTACTGTAGATTGCTATTGATTGCATAAGCTTTAGTAAGCGGTTTACGGTAAAATAGCATTTTAATATATGGCTATTGGACTGAAGGCATTTTAATATAAGGCCGGTACAGTAGATAATATCATCGTCATCAATTCAATCAAAGTACGTCCTCTATTGACAAATAGGCCTTCCGCGTAGTCTTCCTCAACGATCGGTTTTGCGCTATTTGCATTCATCGGCTAAGTTCTCTGCGATTTTTATCAGATCTTTTAGTGCGAGTTCGTCAGTTCTTTTCGTGCGGGGCCGCCATACGCTGCGTTACACAGTCCGCAGTCTCCATTCCAGCTTATCTTCCCCATTGGCCGTCAATACTGCTTGCTACGTGGCCGGCCTACTGCTACTTGAGTCTGCTATAGAGCTATGTCGGTAAGTCTAGTTCCGCTACGGATATACTCTTTCCGAGTTTGTCACGAAGAAGTTTCACACGTTTCACATCTTAAATGTTCGAATGTATCTGTGCCGTATGTTATCACTACCTACACACACTTGGTCAAATACTTTCATCTTGATTCATTGTCGTATTTTGAACGAGAAGATCTCGCAACTCCCAAGTCGCAAATATGGACGCCTGGCGCCCAAAGTTAAGACATTCTCATTGACACATGCCACTGACTGCTATTCGATTCCATGCGGCGAATTGGAAACTTACATATACAAGCGTGCGTCTGTAGGTGAGTTTGCGACGTTTAAACGGAGTTGTGTAGTTACCGTTGAAGTATATTGAATGAATGAATAATAAAACGAAAATTACTTCGTCTTCGACAAATTCCAACGAAAAATGCAGGAATTTAAAATTACACATTCCGATAAGGGTAGTGCAAACAGCACCGAAAATAGTGAAATGATATTTTTTTTTTTTCGAACATTCAATTTGTATTTAAAAGTACAATTCGACAAGAAAAATACTTTCTGATGAACATGTATGTAGTAAAATAATTATTACTTGATTTCGAATGCCTTGTTTTTATCGCAAAATACAACTGCTGTATGAAAAACGTATTTTTCGTGCATTTTCCATCGCTAGCCGACGGGCAATAATTTTTTGGCGTAGTTTCAGATATGCTTCAAAAAGAATTAACTTGCACAAATTCTCTTAATAAAAAAGGGACTTGCAAGGAAAAAGAGGTTGATGGGTAGGTACTACTCATGAATATGTTAGCAGCCCATCTTCGAAAAAAAAGAACAAAATTTGTTGGTATCATCGTTAGTACTATTACTTATACTGTGGTATCATGCAAATTGCAAATTATTGCAATAATTGCTCAACAATTTTATTGTCATTGCAATATCAAAAAGCAATTTAATGGAGCGATATATGGATGAGATGAAATGAGTGACTCCCTGCGATCTTTAGAGACAAAGTCAACCTCACCTGCACGCGGTGCACCCTGCTGATTGACTAACGAGGCTGTGGCAAAAGAGAGGTAGGGTACAGCGTATTTGTAAGCTGCCCGACTGTGGAAAGTACCTCCACCTCACAGTATACCGCAGCCAAATAACAATTCCCTTGAGGATTGCTGTGTTCCTGTGAGTGAGTGAGAGAAAGGTAGGTGTTGCTGCATTGGCAGCAGGGGTGGCAGCGCGCGAGCAATATTTAATGTTGCGAGTGTTCATATGGCTACGGTAACCGATTTACATCAGGTGGGCCGTATGATTGTCTGTCACCCGACGTGGTATAAAAAAAAAGATCAGAAGTAATTGTAATAAAATGCAAGAAATAGATTCGGTGATATTGAGTTTAATAATTTCATGTATTCACATATCGCTCGCGATAGCGAGCTGTAGCAACAGTTACACATGCCGTCGCCACTTTTTTTGTAATTGTGGTGACATTGCAACAAATTTAGTTGCGCACTTTAAGGCAGTAGTAGCACAGAATAATATTAGTAGGTAGTTATTGGGGCATAGGTACCTTGAGTATCGTATCGTCTGCTACCGTCGAAAAAAGAAAATTGCAAATCCACACTAACGCAATAACAAAAAATCTTGTTGCGAGTACATTCTTATCTTCGTACGAAAATGTTGCTCTGAAAAATAAAGATATTTACAGTTTAGAGCGATTGAGCCCTAGTTTCTACAATGCAAATTAACCACACTTGACAGGTACTACTCATACCGTGCCATTAGTAAAAGGTTTTCCTAGGGGATTATTACTAAAAACCCATGGGAAAACCTTGGGTACTTCAAGACAGGTAACGGGGTTTTTACAGGGTCGGCAACACGTAAGTGATGCCTATGGTGTAGCGAGCGACCATACGTTGCGATGACTACTTGCTATCATGCTTGCCACTCGTGTGGTATAAAACAGTGCGTGCTGGACCACACGACTGAAGTGAAACATTGTCTCTCGCTCAGTCTCGCTCTCTTCCTGCCGATCCGAACGAACGTTACAGATCCCAGCGTGACACCTTATGGTGTATCCACATATGCCACTGGTTTTTTTGCCGGCATTGCCGCAGGCTGCAGACTGCCTTGGCGCTGACTTACGGCGCGTGCCGCAGTTAAAGCCGCACGTGTCGGCAGCACGCCGACCGGCTTGGCCGCTGGCCGTACCGCCGGGCATGTGTGGATACACCATTACATACAGGCGTGATGGCTCAGCCTCATTCATTGGCCTCAAAATAAAGTGTAAAAACGCACATAAGGAACAAGAAGTTTTCATCTCAAAAAAGGATAATCATAGTACAAAAAAAAAATGTAGATTCATAAATCATAACAGTAAGAATTCCATGTGAAAAATATATCGAAATCCGTCAACATATGACGAAGATACAGCGATTTTACAGCAGCAGTTCAAAAGATGCCCTCGAGCACGAGTAGCGAAAGCGTGACGTCATTCGATCCCATCTCGACGCGTCCGACGTGTTCGTCCGCCTATGCTGTAGTACATTCTGAATATTCATATGATTCCTCGCAGATTTTGAGCTGTATTTGGCACATATGCTTTGTTGTGGATTTATTGTGGTGTTATGGTGACCACAATACCGTTAAAACTTAGGTGTGGCAAACAAACATATGGAGCGCCTGATGTGAAGTACTGTATTCATATTATTATCAAATATCGCTTGTGCGCCGCCACTGCCGCTGCCAACGCGGCCACTCCTGTCGTTCTGGTTGTACCTGTACTCACACGCAGAAACACAACAACCCTCAAGGTAAAAAAAAATATTATTACTGTACAGACACAGAAACTACTCAAAAACCAACAGTGTTCGCGACTACCCGCAACGAATGAGATTGAGCGTCGATGGAGTCGAATGACGTCATTGGTATTCATGAAAGGTGTGTGTTATAAAATCAGTTCCAATGAAATATTAAACAACTTCGGCCTTCTTATACGGATTTCAAAAAATCTAAAAGTATCGTACTCAGAAAATCACGACGCATGCGAAGTACAAAATTAAATTTTTCTGTTATGTGATTGATCCACATTAATAACCTAGTTTCACTAAATAACCTGTATGCCAAATCGCACGCTGTTACTAGGATTTTACATGATTTCCCAATCTTGCTAATATTAAATTTTACATGATTTCCCAATCTTGCTAATATTAAAATTCAATCTTACATGTAATGTATATGTGCCGATGTTGTATTCATTTTGGTAAGATAGTTATGTCGGCATTTTTTCACGATCTCGGCAGTTGACACACAATTTGCTACATCACACGTTGTCCAGGGAGAATAAGCTTTCAGACTAAAAAGGAAATTGATGGCATCAGCCAAATCGGTTGCATGCTAAAAATAAATACAAGATTGTTACAAAAATCGGTTTTGTATGTATGCAGTACGTTAGCAGTTGACCTTAACTTTTACAAGAAAAAAATAATAACGACAGTTTTGTTACAAACTTATGTTTCCGCTTATATCAAAAAAAAAAAAACGGGTTGCACTCCGGGAGTGCCGGCAGAAGTAATAACTTGAACATTAACATTGTGCATTTTTGAATATTTTGGAATGGTTAGGGAATAATTTCGCACTAATTGCTTTATTCATCAGTATAAAAGTACTATCGTATATGTGGTAAAATACAATATTATTTTTATTGCACTATCGTACACAAACATAAACAGCAGGAGCAGGCATACATTTTCGCCGCGCGGTAGAAAGAGGAGGCTATTACTTCCTCTCCTACACCGTGCCGGGGTCTACTCTCCCTCCGTCTTACGAAGTTTTGATCAGGTCGCGAGTTTATCATTTTTTACTCATTCCAAAAAGTGCACAACGCCGCTAGAGAAGTTTTCACTTCAATAATCAATTACTGAATTATAAAGAATATTTCTATTAAACATATAAAATTTATTACACATTTAAATGAAATGTTTATAAATAAGGAAGAGACAGTAGTCTAAATTAAGGAATGACAAAATGTGCAGTCCCTGAGGAGACCAGCGCCGAAACACATTACAACGTCACGTAATAAGGACGTTGAGATGGAGACGGTTGCGGTCCTCAATATTGGTCAAGGCCCGTAACTATGTTATAAGAAATATATAAGCATAAAACTTTTAAATGCTGCTGCATTGGCAACGTGACAAGTAACATTCTTAACCAAATAAGATTACTTGTTCGCGAAGGAATATTGCTACTCGTATATGTATTAAACATAAAGCATTAAAATGCTAAGAAAATTTGTTGTCTCCTTAATCCAACAACACCTGACAAGCATCATTCTTTGTCATCGTCATTATCGGGATGTATCTATTCACTGCTGGATGCCCAATGATTCCTATCAGAATAATATACGATCTTATTCCGCATTCAGCGTCTTCCAGTTGCTTTTTGGAGTTCATCAAGCTATCTAGAGGATCATCCAACAAGCATCCAACGCACCGGCGTTTTATTTGCGACCTTTTCCTACAAAACTTTCCTCCCTTATCTGTCATTCCTTAATCAGCAGATGTGGCCGATCCACTTCCATTTTAGCATCTGACTTTAAGAGCTATATCGTCAACTTCAGTTCTCCGGCGAAATTAGTCACTCCGGATTAAATTCCTTAAACTAACTCTGAGCCTAACATTTTTCCGTCCCTCATTTTGGGATTCATCAATCTATGCACCATAGTCTATACCGCGGATGATGCAGTGATTGAAGATTTTATTTTACAAACATTGAGGTATATGGCCGGTGAGAATATAACGAAGCTGCCCAACTCATTATTAAAATTATTCGTGAGAGTTTTAATATTTTTTGTTAGTATATCTTTGGTAGTAGACGAGCTCGGTGGTCGAATGGTTTGAAATGGCGACTTTGACTCCGAGGTTGCGGGTTCGATCCCCACACAAGACACATATTTGTGTCCATGAACATGTCTGTTTGTCTTGTACTCGGTGATTCCTATGTATTATGTGTATGTATTACAAACAAAATGTATTTAAGTATAATATCAGTTATCTAGTATCCATAGTACAAGCTTTGCTTAGTTTGTAACTAGATGGCCGTGCGTAATTTGTCCAGGAATATTTATTTATTCACTTAGTTGCAATTGAATAATTTTAATATCATTAGTTGCAATTAATACATTGCGAAAGTGAACTACTGATTATATTTGTTTAAGTGCTCGTAGGTAAATTTGTATATGAAAGTGAGACACCATTAATATTTAACTTTATTTTGCGTTTATTATTTTTCGTTACACTAGCTATATTATATTATAGTCTGTAACTCACACTCTGTAAAAATTTCAAACTTTAAATTATGTTATTTTTTATATTACTTAAATTTAATAAAATACACCTCTATTTCAGTGAAGCAAAGACTAGCCACTTGCAGTTTATTGTAGAGTGGCAGACAATAACTTCTGTTTCATAAGGAAGCCCGCTGAAGTGATCATAAAAGAAAAATATTTCAGCTCTTCCGTAACACTACGCTTTCACGTTATTCGAAACCGTATTATGAGAATTTTTTTCTCTTTTTAAAAACTATGTTTATTAAATTTTGTACAATATTTTTTTTTTTAGTTCTGTGTAATAATTTTAACTTTATGATTGTATGACTACTATGGCTATGTATGACATGTCTGCCGAAATAAATCAATTTGAATTATAATAATATTGTTATAGAATATGAACATAATGCAATCTATGCTTGATTAAATATTGCATGCAAACTATGTCGTCAATTGATTTATAACTTAGTAGTAAATAAACACTTACCAAAAGCATCCAAAGGGCAGATTGGAGCAAACTTCCATAAGTTACTCCTTTTAGAAATGGATTTAATGATTCATTAAAATCAATTTTTCTTGTGTACTGCTTAATAAAAAAATCCATACACATATAAGTCATGCCAATAGTTATTTCAATCAATATAAAATCTAACATTCTTACTGAAACAATGTTAAATTTAAATATTAAAACTGAGTAAGTATATAATTACGAGACTTTTTTGTTTGATGGCATTCATAAATTTTCATTTAATAATTTGAAGATATGCCCAGCTCCAGCATTTGAAGATACTTTTTGATTTCACGAGCCCGGTGGTCGAGTGCCTAACAATGGTTACTTTGACACCGAGCTCGCGCGTTCAATCTTTGCACAAGACAAACATTTGTCTGCATGAACATATCTGTTTGTGTTGCTTTGGGTGTTTTCTATGTATTATAAGTATGTATGTACAAAAAATATATATTTAAGTACATTTATCAGTTGTCTAGTACACGTAGTACAAGCTTTGCGCTTAAATTGGGATTAGATGTCGCTGTGTTAATAGTCGATAAATATTGATTTATTATATTACTTTACTCGCCAATATTCAATACGGGAAGTATAGCACCATGTTCAACTGTGTTCAAGCAAACACTGAATCCAAAGTTGCCGATGCACGTCAGTACGATCACGGTACGGTAATGTTAAAGGCTAAACTATTTATATCAATCCTGCTTCAACCTCCATCCATCCCACTACTGGAATACGGTTCTCTCTTCAATCAGACGTGAGTTTAGAGCATACTCCACCATGATGCCACATCCCCGCCACTCCATAAAAAATCTCGCGTCATTTGCTACTACAAAAACAATGACGTCTGTGCAGATCAGAATTGAGCGTGTGTGCTTGCGTTGCCATACAAACCATTCCAGATTTGTCTCATAAGGGAGGTGAGGTCGACACGAGAGAGTGGCCATCCTGTACGTAGTATCTACTACGTACAGGATGGCCACTCTCTCGTGTCGTGTAATAAGTATAAGTATAAGTATCTACTTATACTTATTACTTATACTGTGACTGTTGCTCAACAGCGGGTTGGCGGAGTAATTAAATTAAATTAGTTAGATGGGTATTCATACCACGATTAGTTGGGTATCGATATCCACGTTAAAAAACAGCGGAATTTCTTTACCGAAATATTGTTTGCATAGACACTTGATAGATGTGTTGCTGAGTCGTAATCAGGAGAGTACCGATGCATTTCTTTTCCGCACAAAGGAATTACTGCTATCAGTGTAGGAAGGGTTACGCAGACTTTTGTGAAGCATTGCAGTAGCGCACTAATCCCATCAGCATCTCAAAAGAGTATTGTGTCCTACCGTACATACAAAGCATTGTGTAGGCCGTCTTCGCTCTAAGATGTTTTTGCCTATAGATGCGTTCTACCTGCCTCCATTGTGGCAAAAAGAAAGCAAGGTAATTGCCCAGCATTCACTCAGTTCCACATCATTTACCGTAGCGGTATGACGTAAAAAAAAATATTATTAAAAATTTGTAGATAAAATGCCTTAATGTTTGTTCATGTATTTTTCTTCCATTGCGTGCTACATGTGTATGTATATTCGCCTATGGCCCGTCTATATATAAAATGTCATAGTCTTTGCTACGTTTGTTCAACCCACACACATAAGTACACGTGCAGTAAACAGCTTCTAGTCCTTAACACTTTCAGTATAAAAGGTTCTCGCATAGTGTTACATTTCTTAGCTACGCCGGATCATGTTTATACTGGAAGTGTTAGGCCTGGACTCTTCCACAGCGGAGCGGAGACGAGATGTGTTTCCTTTCCATACATGACACACCTCGATGTTTGCTGCTTGTCGCCACACGCGGTATCACATGTATGAAACCACATCTCCTCTCCGCTCGTCTCCGCTTTGGTGGAGTCCGGGCCTTACGGTTCAGAAGTAGTCGTCTGTACAAGGGGTATAAATAGCTCGCCATTATCATTGAACAAAAACAAAATACCGTGCGGAATTTAGGTAAACTAAACTTACCATTTTCAATCACCTTTGAAAACAGGTCGAAATTTGTGCTGCACGTTGAAAATGCGAATGCCAAATATATAAACTTTTTTATACTGCTCCATTTAAAATGATCTGTATTCGAATACTAAAAAAACAGAAGAATATTTATTGAAACTTAGTGCACATAAATTATAAGAATTTTAAAAATACTTACCGTGAAGTGCTAGACTACATTACAGAAGCAAGATGGATACCAGGCTTGGATCATAACTTATATTAAAAGGGATCCTAATGTCTCTGATTAGAAATATAAATATAATGCTGCTTCCAGGTAAGAGAGTAATTTGGTCGACAGAGTTGATGAGCGTCTGGCGAGGCACTCCTCTGGGAGCCCAGTTTTCTGGTCGCTCGCTACGGCTGCTCAGGGAAACTTTTGCCAGTCATATTTTCTATCACTGCGGAAACCGGACAGTAGTTTGACCTACAGCGGTAAGGAGTAAGCCGATCTACAGAGTAGTGTTTTACCGCTAACGACGATCTCAATACCATTCCGTGGTGCGTTAATTTCATGCAGCACTCTCATACTCTATATTACAAACAAAGACGTAGATGGGTTTGAGGTGTACGTGGTTCATCAACATATTTGAAACAAAGCCAACTTCACCTGCACGCGGTGCACCCTGTTGTCTAACAAACGAAGCTCTGGCGATAAGAGAGGTAGGGAGCGTAATTATACGCTACCCGACGGGGAATGTACCTCCTCCTCACAGAATACCGCAGCCAAATAACAATTCCCTTGAGGGTTGTTGTGTTCCTGCGAGTGAGTGAGGTCACCAGAAAGGAAGGAGATGCTGCGTTGGCAGCGGGGGTGGCGGCGCGCGAGCGATATTTGATGTTGCGAACGTTAATATGGCTACGGCAACCGCTTCACATCAGGCGGGCCATATGCTTGTCTGCCACCCGACGTAGTATAAAATAAAACCGGCCAAGTGCGAGTCGGACTCGCGCACGTAGGGTTCTGTACCATTATCTTTAAAAACGGCAAAAAAAAAAAAACACGTTTGTTGTATGGGAGCCCCCCTGAAATATTTGTTTTATTTTAATTTAGTTATTTATTTTAAAAGTGAATATATAACTAAATATTATGTGAGTATTTCAAGCGTCTACCTATTACCGTTATCAATTGCGAGCAAAAACGAGCAAAAAATCACGATTGTTGTATGGCAGCCCCCTTAAATATTTATTTTATTCTGTTTTTTAGTATTTGTTGTTATAGCGGCAATAGAAATACATCATCTGTGAAAATTTCAACTGTCTAAGTATCACGGTTCATGAGATACGGCCTGGTGACAGACGGACGGACGGACGGACAGCGGAGCCTTAGTAATAAAAGGGTTCCTTTTTACCCTTTATACATTCTACCTGCCTGTATTGTGGCAAGAAGTAAGCAAGGCAAAGGCCCGGAATTTACTCAATCCCGATTCACGCGTCATTTACTGTCGTGTCGCAGTTCTACCTACATATTAGCGCCATTCAAAATCAATTATTGAAAAGATGTAGATAAAATGCTAATACTAATTAATTATACTGTTACAGTAAGAGATCTGTCAACAGACGTATTAAATAATTGTTTGTTGTGCGTAAAACTCTCTAAAAATATATATTTAACAGGTAATATACTTATTCCAAATCGATGCAACAAAACTTTATGTATAGTTATGCCAATGCAATACGAATTGCATGCACTGAGTATTTATTACCTTCGTTAAGCGTTTAATAAGTGAGAAATAAAAGATAAATAATTTACGAAAAAATTGTACAGGAAAATAGTTTTCATTTTACACAAGTGTTGAATAATTCTATATATTTTTTCGATTTTCACTGCCAATCATAACACTGTGAACGAATAAATTCTGTTTCGTTTTTGTAAACGAATTTTGATAAAATCTGCAATTCAAATAAATAATTCAAATAGTTAAATCAAATAGGTGTTATTTTTCAGAAGTCAAATATACAGGCAATTTGATCTACGTTACTTTGCGTGCTCTAACTAACTGGTTTGCATGAACTAACGGGTGACGATACGAGTTAGTTCATGCAAATTACTGCCGGCTTGTGCCCACCCACTACCGGTGGTAGCTTCATCCAACTGCCGTGGTCTTTGGTCATCTCTGCTCCAGCTGCTGCGGTAATTTCTGCGACTTTCCAACATCTGAAACATGCAACTGACGCCGCTCCGGCTGCCGTGGTCGTCTCAGCGACACGTGTTTCGCCTCAACGCGAAGCGATCATCAGGCGATCTGTAGATCTTGATCGTTAGAACAACAACCTCCAAATAACAAATCCATGCATTACCTTTATACAGTGTGTCTCGGGATAAACTGTAACCCTGAAAGGAGGTGAAAATAGATAAAAAATTAGGGATTAAAAATCATCAATATAATTTGCATGAACTAATTGTTGGTGGAAGCATGCAAAGTAATGTAGATTAAATTGCCTGTAAATAATTAAAAATATCTTTCGGTCTTTATTTTCTTGTTCTTTTTCTTCTTCTTCTTCTTACTTAATAATCATTTTAGATTTTTAGCTTTAAACTATACTAACCCTTGCCTAGTACTATGTTGTTTGAGTTTCTTATTTACTCAGATTGCATAGAATTAATTATGAATATCGTTAAAGCTAAAATACATCTCTGACATGAAAACGTAAATAAATTTATGCACATTATTGTAATTTACGCACATTAGCGTAAATATTTCAATTTAGGTTTCATTTGACAACTTATGTTTGTTCCTCTAATCTGCTTGGTATATTAACTTTATGACATTAAGCGACGAGCCGCGAGTTGTGTCGCTTAGTTTCGCACTTCGTGTGAGGGTAAACAAAATAATTATATATTTTTCATTTCACCACTTATTATGAAATAAAAAACAATTTTTTGTCCAGAGCTTGTGTTTGATTGTCACATGCGCAGCCGGAATTAAACACTATAGTTAAGAAGTTGTTAACATAGTTATACATATCACATTATACATACATGATTATACAATGCAATACGTGGATATTATAATTGGAAAGTATTTTATCGCCGCCTTAGCCGTCTTGCTTCGATATAAACTCGTTAGACACTACATTGGGTGACGAAATGAAGCATGTGAGAAATGGAAGAATACTATTAAATTATAATGAATATAAACTAACTTTTTTGTCCGCTACTATATTCATACTTGACGGTAGATCTATAGCAGTTTGCATTAGATGACGCGGCATGTTTATTGCTAGCTTGAACTTACGAAGATATTCTGAAAAAAGAAATGTTTTTTGTATTGTAATTCGAAGGTGGAAGCTAAACAGTCAGACATAAATATTTTTGTTATACTCGGATGCAAAAGGAGCATACGGATCGCTGGATGAAAACTGTAGCGTTTACTGTAGTCTGTAAACATTCGTAACACAAGACTATTGGTAGAGCGCTCGCATCCTCACTGCTAACGCAGTATCTCCTCAAATATAGCTTTCTAAGCTATGAGTATCGTATAAAGGCACTTTTAGGCTACTTTTGAATAAAGAAATGGTCAATTTTAGGCTACTCTTAACCAAACATTTGGAGGGTTGAACTTGGCTGCACATCTGGCAACACAGTTGGATATAACTCTTAAAATAACGGTCGCACAAAAAAAATACACTTACGTAAAAAAAACCATTTGCCAATAAAGCCGCAACCTTAGATATAACGTACTGTATGAAACACATTTGAAAATTACAAAAGTTCTAAATCGAAAGCTAATTTTAGCTACCGTCAAAAGTTAACATAGAAATAATGAATGAGAATATATGCTATTCACAGTAAAATTTCTCATTCAAATCGAATCAGACCGACGAAGGAAGAACCTCCTTCCACCCTCGTAATATACATGTAGTAGCCAATACGTAGAATCCGTCTCATAACATCACGGCTAACTAATGTAATTAAGGAATGAATCCGTTTTGTAATGCGGCGGATCAACAACTTTTATACCCAATGTAATACGACTGTTCGAAGAACCGCCGCTTTGTTTCAGCTTTCCGCGTTCTTTATTATCACTAAAAACGCTAGCAGTATTTAATTATAATTTGTTTTTTTTTTTAAATACAGCTAAGGTGACCTGCAAGAATACGACCTGCCTGATGGTAAGCAGTCATCGCAGCCTATGCACGCTCGCAACACTAGATGTTTCATTCACGCATTGTCGACCATTGAAGAAAACCTCTCTGAAACCGCACAAGTTCGCGATCATCGTGGATCCAATTAATTTCATATTGTGGGTTGTGTGATTTTTGGGAATCACCGCTTTATCTGTTGACTTACTTCATAGTTACTCGGTACTTGTGTCATACATAATGTTTACAATGTGCTGTGTGACAATGCTAATGATCTAACAACAATAATTTGTAATGACATAAAATTAAAGAGTAGTCCCTGAATCCCTAAAAAATAGTTCATAGGTTGAGTTTGTCTTTTGGTTAAGTTAGGATTGCCTTGTAACACGCAATTCGATAATAATAATAATAACATGATAATAATAATAACAAGCCACCGCCTGCCGCGAATAACTAGCAATAAAAGCAGTTATGGCAGGCGTCCGTCCCTCTTCTGTAATAGCCCGGTATTAAGTTCACCTAGATCTCATCTCCATAGCCCATTTATTTTCCATCACACTTCGCAATAGTCTCAACGCCTGCCGAGACCTGCTCATGGGTATGTCGTTCCATTGACATATCCTGGAGCGGGTCACGGCGGGCGTACAACATTACATCAAACTTCTCAAAGGGGCCTCTACGCGTTGGATCCATATCCCCGCGCACGCCTATCAAATGACCGGGCTTGACCCGTGATTGAAAAGAGATAACATGTCCATAGTGATGGTCAATAGTGGTGGCTTTATATAGTAGACTAGATCCTATCTATATTATAGACAAGATCTTACTAATACGCATTCGATCCTGCATTGCGCTGCTATCACCGTGTGCCGTGTGGCGAATGTTCGATACTTAAAACCAAATAGGATTGCGCGATTTGTATGGGATTTACCAAGATGGCAAATAGGATCTAAATGCGTATCAGTATGACTAAAGCTACCATTATTGGGAAGTTGATTTACTTTAGATCGGGAATTAATCGCAAACAAATTAGAAATTAAATGTTATTTCATTAGAATTAAAATTGTTCTTCTTATTCAGTTAGCAGGTTCACGATACAATATAATGCGATTAAACGATGGTCATTACAAAACAGAACAATTTTTTGAACAGCTAGCCGTTATGTAATTCGGCGGATTCTACCAAACAGCTGCGACAAAGAAGATCGCAGCTAAATAAAAGTTGCAAAGGAAATAATGTAATTAATATTGGATATTTTTCCCTTTCATAACCAGTCACAAAATATTTTTTTTTTTAATTTACGTAGATGGTCATTTATTTATTAACTACAAAAAGTAGACATAGTCGAATATCAAAGACGAGGTGTGGAGTTCAGGTCCAATGGTGTATGGCTGTTTTTATTTAATTTATTCATAATATAACAAAGAGAGATGTTTATTTATTGATACACAGCTAAGAGCGCTTCAGTCTCTTGACACTTTGTAGTGTTCTTATGCCATACGTAATAAGAGTTACAATCGCATTGTAAATTGTCAACAGACAGAATGAGAGAAGTTCGATGACTTCGATGGAGTCATTGCGCGTGTCAGTCTAATCGATCACGTAGGTTAAGCAACGTCAACCGTATATTTACCGTATATAGGCTGTCTACGGATGGATCTGTTTATATCAAGCTCCTCTGTGCTTCTGACGGCAAATTAAGTCGATCCCAACTGCTGTCATTATATAACAGTCGTTAAGCCAACTTAGTGGTCTTTGGGCGGCTTGAAACCACAGATCTCCGAAAACGCGCAGTTGAGCAGCGTGGCGGAGTACGCTCAAAACACCTTCGATTGAGGGGAGACCTGTATCCCAATAGTGGAATGATTTATGGGTTGATGTCCACGTCGTCGACGTATTTCATGCTACCTGTATTTTTTCTTAGTAAGTTAACCTATTGCATGCAATATGAAAAAAATAAAACCGGCCAAGTGCGAGTCGGACTCGCGCACGAAGGGTTCCGTACCATTATCTATAAAAATGGCAAAAAAAAACACGTTTGATGTATGGAAGCCCCCCTTAAATATTTGTTTTATTTTTATTTAATTATTTATTTTTAAAGTGAATATATAACTAAATATTATATGAGTATTTCAAACGTCTACCTATTGCCGTTATGATTGCAAGCAAAAACGAGCCAAAAATCACGTTTGTTGTATGGGAGCCCCCTTAAATATTTATTTTATTCTATTTTTTAGTATTTGTTGTTATAGCGGCAATAAAACTACATCATCTGTGAAATTTTCAACTGTCTAACTATCACGGTTCATGAGATACAGCCTGGTGACAGACGGACGGACAGCGGAGCCTTAGTAATAGGGTTCCTTTTTACCCTTTGGGTACGGAACCCTAAAAAGTCAACCAAATTTAAATTATTTTCAGATTATTGTTAAATATTGTTCCAGTATACTTTGTATTAACTATCATCATCATCAGCCTGTATCTACCCACTGCTGGATATAAGCCTTCCCCAATGCTTTCCACCAGATACGATCCTCCGCCTTCCGCATCCAGCCGCTCCCAGCCGCTTTCTTAAGGTGATCGGACCATCTAGTAGGAGGGCGTCCAACACTTCGTCGTCCTATGCGCGGCCTCCACTCTAATACTTTCGTCCCCCATCTGCCATCAGTTACTCGGCAGATGTGACCGGCCCATTGCCACTTCAGCTTGCAAACTCTGAAGGCTATGTCGACAACTTTGGTTCTCCGTCGAATTTCTTCGTTCGGGATTCGATCCCGCAGAGAAACCCCGAGCATAGCCCTCTCCATCGCTCGCTGCGCGACCTTTAGCCTGTGGACCAGTCCGATGGTCAGTGTCCAAGTCTCTGCACCATATGTCATTGCAGGGAGGACGCGCTGGTTGAAGACTTTAGTCTTCAAGCACTGGGGTATTTGCGTGGCGAAGATGTGACGAAGCTTTCCAAAAGCTGCCCAGCCCAGTCGAATGCGTCTATTGATCTCTTTGTTGAAATTACCCCGGGCAAGCTGTATGGAATGACCGAGGTAGACATAGTCTTTAACTACTTCAATAGCTTCATTCTATGTGATAACCGGGCTAGGGATGACAAAATCGTTGTACATGACTTTCGTCTTGTCGAAATTCCAGCCCCACACGTCGAGATGCAGCATTGAGAACATTGCAACATACGACCGAGATCCTCCAGCGATTCAGCCATTATGACCACGTCGTCGGCAAACCGAAGGTGTGAGATGTACTCGCCATTTACACTGACGCCCCGTTTTTCCAGTCCAGCGTCTTAAATACGTCTTCCAGAGCAGCGGTGAATAGTTTCGGGGAAATGACATCCCCTTGACGTACTCCCCGCTGCATCTGGATAGGCTTAGACTGCTGGTCCTGGACGCGGACTGTCATTGTAGCAGCGCTATGCAACCAACTCAGCACCTCGATATAGCGGTGGTCAACTTGGCACCGCTGTAAGGATTCCAGAACAGACCAAGTTTCGATGGAGTCGAAGGCTTTCTCGTAATCCACAAAAGCTACACAGAACGGCAAATTGTACTCTGTGGTTTTCTGCACAATTTGCCGCAATGTATATATGTGGTCCACGGTACTGTAGCCTTTACGAAACCCAGCCTGTTCCGGTGGCTGGTAGTCATCAAGGCTTCGGGCGAGACGATTCGTGATAACCCTTGAAAACAGCTTATACACGTGGGTCAGGAGTGAGATCGGTCTATAATTCTTCAATAAGGTTTTGTCACCTTTTTTGAAGAACAAGACGACCAAA
Source organism: Hypsopygia costalis (assembly GCA_937001555.2). Lineage (NCBI taxonomy): Eukaryota > Metazoa > Arthropoda > Insecta > Lepidoptera > Pyralidae > Hypsopygia > Hypsopygia costalis. The sequence continues at coordinate 21,812,522 of OW443326.2, forward strand.
CTCCAGCTCCACGCGACTGGTGCCGTCCCATTGTGAATGACGGAATCAAACAGACGTTGTAGTTCCTTGAGAACCGGAGTTCCTCCAGCTTTCAACAGTTCTGTTGTAATTCCGTCCTCACCGGGAGCCTTACCATTTTTCAGCTGTTCAAGGGCTATGCTAATCTCACCCATGCTGATGTCTGGAATATCCTCGGTTTCGTGTCGGGTTAACGGGGCTCGGCGATAACTTACACGAGCAGCTGATGTAGGGACAGGTGCATGTGCGGCATAGAGAATGCCGTAAAATCAGTACAATAAATTAACTAGAATATTATGTTTCTATTTTATAAATCATGTAAGTACTTTACAGAACACATTGATTAGTCATTACTTGTTTCATATCAGATTAATTACAGTATAAATTGGTTAGCATGACTTCCGTGAAGTCATGCCCGCCATTACTATTTCCTTTCTCAAATTAGTTTACAGTAAAGTTGTCAGCTTGACTGCCGTGAAATCATGTCCCAATTTGATTTCCTTTCTTAATTTACTTTACAGTATAAAAGTTGTTAGTATCACTCACCATTGCGATTTCCTTTATCAAATTAACTTACAGTATAAGTAAGAGTTGTTAGCATGACTTCGGAGAAGTGTAGGGAGCGAGGCGATGTTAGATTTAAACAGTGCAGTTAAACCGAGTTATCAAATTATTTTAAGGAGTTTTATTAAGGAGCTAATATTATAGATATGTTTTTAAAACTATTTATTTAAAAAAATTAATACATCAATTATGGATACGCGAAATGATAAGAGGCTAACAAAATTAAAGTACTGGGAGACACGATTAAGCATAAACCAACAATCTTTATAGGAAGCTGCTCTCAAATAATTTATACGGTAGAGTATTGGTATTGGTATTGGAGTATATGTTCTTATCAGCTAGATCACCACGATAAGCTATCTTAACGTCGGGTAATGGTTATTTACAAGTGAAACTAGTTTTCTAACCAGCTGTAGTCTAAGATCCGCTTTACATTATTATTAAAAACCTTTACATAGTCCAACACATATCTTTACATGAACCATTCCGTTTAAATAACAGAATGCTACTAAAACAGTGCCTATGCTGATATTTGAATGCAAGAATTTGCAAGGTAGAAGGTATTTTACTAGTTAGCGCGCTTCCCCGTATGTGTATTCCACAATTTCAGAGCTAAATTCATGAATTCACTTGCAAAACCTCCAAAATATGCACGCGGTATTGATAGAGCAATGCCCATTCAGTTGCTACCATTTTCATTTCCTTTTCCACATAAAGTTTGGAAAATTCAACAATGCCGCGAATAGAGCATCAAAACGGTTTCACGAAATATAATGCACAATAGACGGGTGGTTGAACTCGTCATAACAAAAGAGTTGTTGTCCTGTCGTGTCGAGTTGTTGTGGCAAACATTAAGTCCATTTATTAAATTGAGCATGCCTTTTAGTGTACACATAAAGCGGCTAAAAGATGACCGACGAAAGTCTGCGGCTGTTGAATATATGAATTTTCTATTGTGTTTTCTTATGAACGATCTCCGCTTTCTGCATCCAGTCAGCTGTCCTAAGTCATCAGCTGATTGTCCTCTTCAAATTATCAGTCAAGAGAGGGGGTATACTATTAATTGTCGTTCGCTACGGAGATACGTGGCAATATTGCTAAAATTTCCAGGAATGTTGCCAAAATTGGGAATATTTCCTAAATTCCCCATACAAACTTGTGTGCAATAGATGTGCCGGTACTAGCAATATTGCTTTGGGCACATCTCTATGCACGCCCGCTGAATCAAATAAGGCAAAAGCTGGGTGAATATCATCAAAGCCATCCGAATTAAAGTGGTAAGAGTACGGCATAGTAAGTGCACGTGTACTTGCCCTTACTAGGGTACCCTTTGTGGTCACTTGCACTATATAGTCCAGTCATTTGGTATCCAAAAAAGAGGTTAGCTAGAAATTGGTGGTTTTTATTTAGATGCGCTCTTTCTGATGCATCTCTATCTATAAAAGCCAAAGAAATTCTTAAAGAGCTAAGAGTGGAAAACTATAAAATTACCATATTTAAAAAAATCCATAACTGTTTTCAGTTAAAAGTACCAAATGACTGGACTATTATGGCTACGAACAAAGTAGACAAAGCAGCAAGCTGTAGAACTTCTGTTCTCTTACGAATATGAATGTAAATAGGTACTGAAAAATGATATTCCATTAAAAATGATATAATATTATACAATGAAATCCTAGTTCTATCATTGCACTGTTATGTATACATTTTTACTTACATGATATTTGGTAACTTTTGTAATTTTAGTATATCTTCTATTTTTTGCCTAAAATTGGTTATCTCCAAATCTCAAGTGAAATAGCTTTGATATTTTATTAAAAATATGCGATGTACTGATAAAAATTGATAAATACCATAAAATTACAGAAGTGTCAAGTACTAAAAGCGTATGATTGACGTATACCCATTGTCCATGGTTTCCGTTCCTTTCACTTCACACCACCAAAATTATCAAAGGGTATTATAATATTGAATTTCTGTAAATTTTGGAACCTTAATAAGCTGGCAACGGATCAGCGACTCCTTGGTGTTGCCGATTTAAATCGGCGGTGGTGATTGCTTTCCATCAGTTGACCCCCATGCTCGTTTTCCCCCTTATGTAAAAAATCTGTTATTGATAATATTACTTTCTAGCACAGACCTAGAATTTTTTTTTCTAGTTTTACTTGCTGGTTATACACAAAACATCACTGGGGTTTTGTTATAAGGAATGGAGATTTTTAGTCTGTACCCTCAAGGCTATGCTCGAATGCTGCCATATAAAAAAAACTACGAATCGGAAAGGTTTCTTTTTATTAGATATCAATAAAATTTATCTACTAACCTAAGCTACTATAATATCAATTAGCTAAGTATATAATTTATTTTCTTGGTATAAAATCAGCAGTAAACGGTTTAGGTGCAGCTATAAGCCCAATAATTGGTTCAGCGGGAGGTAATATTCCATTGCTGCAGTCGATTCTGTACTTCTGCATAATGCCCACAAAAACGATGAAAGTAAACGATTTCGCCAACGCATCACCTGGGCAGCGTCTGCGACCTGTAAAAATGATTTTTAAATTAAGAGGACGTCAATGTACAAACGAATGGTTTATATTACGTAGTGTTGCGATATCACGCCATACGTAGCCATTTTTTTGTAAATCAACATAACTGATTTTCTTCTATTTTTAGGGTTCCGTACCTCAAAAGGAAAAACGGAACCCTTATATGATCACTTTGTTATCCGTCTGTCTGTCTGTTGTGTCTGTCTGTCTGTCTGTCTGTCTGTCAAGAATTTCTATGTCGAGAATGCGTGGAGGTATCAAGCTGAAATTTGAACTGTATACTCAGGTCTATGGTCCTATGAAGTTGTAAAAAAATCAAACAGCTAAGTTTACGTAGAAAAAAGTTACGGCCGTTTATTCAGCAAAAAACGCATATTTCGACACACTGAAGGGAATCAAAACCTATAGGGTACTTCCCGTTGACCTAGAACTATGAAATTTGGCAAGTAACATCGTTATAGACTACAAGTAGAGGAATAAATCTCAAAACTATACATTTGTAAATAGATCTTAAAAAATAGGGGGTCTATATTTTTTATAGGGTGTCGAAATTTCAAATTGAAACTACTAGTTCAAATGGGGTATCATATGAAAGGGCTTGATGTACACATTGCAAAATATATTTTATTTAATTTTTTCAACGCATTATTTCTTATTTATAATGATAAATATCAAATTTAATAATGATACTACGTACCTACGGAACCCTCGGTGGGCGAGTCCGACTCACACTTGTCCGGTTTTTTTATATTAATCTACAGAAGAACAGCTTGGGATAATGTCCATTTATAAATTTCTACTAATATTATAAATGTGAATCTGAGTTTATTTGTTTTGTTTTCACGCCAAAACTACTCAAACGGTCATCATGAAGCTTTGTACACATATTCTCAAAGCTATTAGGAAGGACGTAGGATCACTTTTTTATTTAAAAAGAGTAAACGCGGGCGAAGCCACGGGTGGAACAAGAAGGAATAATTATCACCAAAAATTCTGTTGTAACCATGGGATTTGTAAATTGTTTTACTGTTTCATTCGGATGTTCTGGAAAAAAATGTATTCGGGCCAAAATATTTTTAGAAAGAAAATTAAATTTTATAAGAAATCAGTACAAACTTGGGAAAATCGTATACTAAATTCAAAATATGACATTATTGTCTAATACAAAAAACAAGATTTGAATATAAAAAATATGTTACTAATTTGAAAATTACGGTAACAACGTTGACATTCTTAGTAACGCAGTAGTTCTTCGTACAAAATACCGTTGTCCTTGAGCACGTGTCTGAATAATACTGAACAATTTCTCATAATATTTCCTACATGACGTTCAATCTTAAATACCACTATAAAAATGTCAGCTTTGGACCTTATTACAATGCTAATAGATTTTTTTTACATTAAACATTTAATGAAATAAATAATAATTTAATCTGTGTCCCCAACAAAGAATAAAACCAAGAAATTGAAATACAAGAAAACGTAATACATTCACTTTAAGGTTTATTTTCATACAACAACGCAAGGTGTACACCTTTTATTTCTGGAAGCGTTGGCAAAAGGAATACGTCTCAGAACCACAGCAGAGGACAAAATGGCGAAGCAACAAGTCTCAATTTAACGTAGGCGATATGGTGCTTCTGCAAGAGGACTTCACTCCTCCATTAAACTGGCGCCTCGGTCGAGTTCTACGCCTTTTTTCCTGGCCCGGATGGCGTCTCAAGAGTGGCGGACATCAAGACTCCCAAGGGATGTGTGAGGCGGCCCCTTGTTCGAATTTGTCCTCTACCAACGCCTGAAGAATTGAAGTGTTGAAAGTGAGCTTTCAACGGCGGGGAATATGTTGCGGCGCAACGCCTGCAGCCTTCTAAATAGCATCAACTTGTATTAGTGCAGCTGCTGGATACTGATTAGCGCGGGCGTTCCGCCGCCTTCCATACAATACTCACTTCGCCACAGAGTGTCGTCGAATAAACATCGATTTACACAATATCCAAAAGTAGTATCATTTGCCACCGGTGTATACCTAAATATACATATTGGTTATTATATTATATTACAACAACGCAAGGTGTACACCTTGCGTTGTTGTATGAAAATAAACCTTAAAGTGAATGTATTACGTTTTCTTGCATTTCAATCGGTTCGACTTGTTGTAAGTCCTTTAACAAATGATAACAACTGCGCGGGGGGAGTACGTTAGCCGGATCAGTCGCGTCACAGTCGCTGAGAGAGCTGCGTGTATTTATTATGTGGCCGCTGAGTTACCGCTGTCGAAAGGTACGTACTGACGATGGTATGGACTGATTTTCTTATACATTATAATTATTTTCATACGCAGTTAGTTAAGTATTGGATAGGTCAATGTTAAAATATCTGCATTTTCTTATTTTATTTTGTGACAATTTACTAGATAGTCGCATATTTACAACTGCGTACCTGCTACACTTCGTTACTGAAAAAAAGTAACGCAGTAGTTGCATCGGAAACGCAGTTGTTTTTAACGTTTTTAATACGTTATTAAAACAGAAATACCCGTATATTGTATCTTTTTTTCTCAGAAAGAAGTCTCTGCACTAAATGGCGTTGACGAATGCAGAAAACAACGTCGCTACAGACTAAATTTTAAACTAGACCCTGCAAAAAATGCTGAAGCCAAAATAAAAATATCTTGAAAGGTACCACGCAAATAAAAAAACTTGTGAAAGACATAACAAATCGTGAACATAGAAGTGCAAAGCGTAAATGGAAGAATGCGAATAGAAACGACGAGAACGTCAAAAGACTGCTCAACGAATTATAGACATTACACCGCCGTCCAGCCCACGGCCAGGAACTCCAGTTTCATCGAGGTCTAGTTAAATTCGAAGAGATCGATCTGCAGTGTTCAGAAAAAATAAGAAATTGCAGGAAGAGCTGCAAAAGATGAAAAGGAGGTGTAGTAAATACAAAAAGAGATACCAAAGAGCTAAAACTTCAATCAAAGACACGAAATAAGTAAATAAGCTGAACTAAAATAAGTATTCAACATTATCTAATTGAAAACGTTCATCTTACAAAGATATATGACGGTGTCTATGTTTTAGTAAAAGTGTCTTCTGTTAAGGACCAACATTACACTTACCTAGGTGTTGCTAAAAGTGAAGTTGATGAAGAAGGAGACGTCAAAATTATGTTTTACAAGACAATGGATAATACTGGCAAAAGATTCAAAGCAGTAGAGACTGACATGTCTTACGAACCTTACGAAAACATCGCAGAAATTGTCCCTAACCCTAAAATTGTCGTGTAAGGTAAAAGGGTATACTTTAACTTTGATAAGCCATTAAACGTTTTTGAAAAGTATGACTAAATCGAAAGTACCACATTAGTTTATAAGGTTGAATTTCTAATATTAATTGGTTCTAATATTAAGTAATAAAAGTTATATTTTGTTTGTTTTTGTTTTGCTTTGTTTTCTTTGATGTTATTTGAGATACTTTATTTTATGTCAAGTCATAAAGAGTTTAATTTATTTTGTTTTTATCATTATACTAAGATTTATATATAAAGTACAAGTATTCTATTTAAGAAAATACTACTGTGTTACTAGGCTTACTACTGCGTTACTTGTGTGTCCCTCTGAATTTTTATTGTATTTTCAATAATACATAGGATTCTAATTATTAAAAATGCCTCAAATTCATACGTACGTGTTATTCATCAAAAGATGACTATTATGTCGTCAATTAGAATTAATTTAAAGTTTTTTTTTTTGCCATTAATGGAAAAGTTTAAGTTTTAAAATTCAACATTGGTAACGCAGTAATCTAGATTAATAAGAATATTCTGTGAAACTGATTATTTCTGTGATTTAATTTTATATGATGTTAACATTAGCTTTACAGTTCAAAACTGACTTATCAGTGAGTCTCAATGTACAATAATAATAATAATAATAAATCCGCAGGGCAGCTTGTGTGGCGAGCTGTTGTGTGAGTAGCGACACCACGGACCCGAGTCTCCAGAGAGTCGGTCAGGGCCTTCGTCTCCGACGTGTCTTCATCGGTCGGAATGTAAACACAAGAAGGCCCGCAGGACTCTCAGCTCTGGCTTGCCTTCATTGGCCGTCCAGAGAGGAGCCGCTAGAGCTATATGCTCCAGGGGTGGAAGTGTTAAAGGGCATCACGCCGCGAGTAACTTCGGAGAAAGCGCAGCACACCTCTCGACATCCCTGAGTCACTCACACCGGTGTTGCCCCCGGCCGTTTTCCTGGCATTTCGGGGGCCCATCTAGTGAGTGGCAAGCCACCGCCTGCCGCAAATAACTAGCAATAAAAGCAGTTATGACAGGCGTCCGTCCCTCTTCTGTAATAGCCCGGTATTAAGTTCACCCAGACCTCATCTCCATAGCCCATTTATTTTCCATCACACTTCCAATAGTCTCAACGCCTGCCGAGACCTGCTCATGGGTATGTCGTTCCATTGACATATCCTGGAGCGGGTCACGGCGGGCGTACAACATTACATCAAACTTCTCAAAGGGGCCTCTACGCGTTGGATCCATATTCCCGCGCATGCCTATCAAATGACCGGGCTTGACCCGTGATTAAAAAGAGATACATAATAATAATAATAAACACAAGAAGGCCCGCAGGACTCTCAGCTCTGGCTTGCCTTCATTGGCCGTCCAGAGAGGAGCCGCTAGAGCTATATGCTCCAGGGGTGGAAGTGTTAAAGGGCATCACGCCGCGAGTAACTTCGGAGAAAGCGCAGCACACCTCTCGACATCCCTGAGTCACTCACACCGGTGTTGCCCCCGGCCGTTTTCCTGGCATTTCGGGGGCCCATCCAGTGAGTGGCAAGCCACCGCCTGCCGCAAATAACTAGCAATAAAAGCAGTTATGGCAGGCGTCCGTCCCTCTTCTGTAATAGCCCGGTATTAAGTTCACCCAGACCTCATCTCCATAGCCCATTTATTTTCCATCACACTTCGCAATAGTCTCAACGCCTGCCGAGACCTGCTCATGGGTATGTCGTTCCATTGACATATCCTGGAGCGGGTCACGGCGGGCGTACAACATTACATCAAACTTCTCAAAAGGGCCTCTACGCGTTGGATCCATATCCCCGCGCACGCCTATCAAATGACCGGGCTTGACCCGTGATTGAAAAGAGATACATAATAATAAAAAATTGTAAAAAAGTAACGCAGTTGTTTAATTTTTCGGCACCTTGATATATTTTATGCCACAAATATAGGTAAATCATTAAAACTAACGCTGCAGAGGTAGGTATATTATAAACCGAACTACAACATATCTATTCTCTATAAAAAAAAAAGAAAATAATTATATTAATTTAAAATAAAAAAATGAAAATCGTATTCTCGGATTAGGCATTAAAAAGTATTTTGGCCCATTCAACAATTTTCTAGGCAGCCAACATTCCATTTTCTTTTCAATTCGCTAAAATAAAATTATATGACATTTCTTGTAATTCATGCATATTACAGTTACTTAACTAACTTTGAAGTTTCGTATTCTGTTATAACGTAAGAGTAAATTCTAATTCTGTGGTTACAAGAATACCAAATGTGACGTTTGTGACTTCTAGATATTTTTATACTACGTCGGGTGGCAGACAATCATACGACCCGCGTGATGTGAAGCGGTTAACAGGAGCCATATTAACGATCACAACATGAAATATCGAAACTCCTTCCTTTCTGGTGAACCCATTCACTTGTAGGAACACAAAGGAACAGTTATTTGGCTGCGATATTCTGTGAGGTGGATTCAGTTACTAATCCAGTGAACGTCTATGAGGTTAGAGATAAATAACTACTTGTGCCTTTAAATTACTGCGGAAACAAATAAGTGCACGTGGATGTTTTTTTTTTTTCAGAGAAAATAATATTATAATACGGTTTTGACATAGTCACGCCGAAGAAATATTATTTCACGGGTTTATTCCCGACTGAAATTGACTGATTGAGAAACAGTCTCTGATTACATTGTGTACGATTCGGACACAAAGTATTACTTCACCGATCCTAGTGTAATTTTGCACATTGTACATTGATTCTGGTGCTATTTTGCCGAAGTCAAAACCGACAATTTAATCTACATTGCATGTTTCCAACACGAGTTAGTTTATGATGATCGAAGACTTCACATTTTCTTTAGAGCACCACTTTTCGATATTTTTTTTTCTTAGCAACTTGCTAAAAATTATGGGCGAGGATCTTCTCATTCCTCAGTTTCTTGTAATACACTACGTCGGAACCGATAGTGCAGTGTTATTTTATTTTATACATTTTTTATTCGAATGAGTCACTTATTTTAAGTATTTTTATGTGCTATGATGAACACCGGTAACATAAGTATATTATGCTTTGATAGATAGTAATCAATAATATGAAGTAAGATAATAATTATATACTAGATTATGAAAGATATCCATCCTCATTAATCGAATTCCCGCCAATAACCCGCGTTTATTGTTTGACACTTGTTTCGTTTGCAAATGCACAGTTACTACCACCGGTAACTTGGATCTTGCTTTAGATAGCTATGATGAATCCATTACACTTTATAATTCATATTCAAATTGATCAAATAATTATGCAAACTTGAATCGTTTTATCGTAAGTATCGAGTACCGAGTCGTTTGGTTATATCACTAGGTCGCGAAGACAAATGTCAAAACGGGCCTTTTATTTTGCGTTGACGTGTTAATAATTTTTATGTCTTAAACGTCTGAGACGGGCACACGGGTAAATCAAATCTTATACACCATTTAATAAAGGCCGGGTAACAAATAAATAATTTTACCTACTTCTCCTTTTGTCAATGATCGTCATTACTCAACTTCATCATTCACTTCTCTGTGACTATTTTTATCCCTAAAATTGAGATACAAGAAGCAAAGTTTACGTGAATAATGAAGATATTACCATTACGATGAGAGCTCATTTGTCTAAAAATGTCACTCATGACAGCTCAAAGATAAATAACTTTGCCTATATAAACAAGGATATGGATTGCCTACACAAAGTTCCTGATATATGATACGATCAAGTTTAGTGTCGAAAATGTCCTTAATCTAATTTTGACTTCTTGTATCAAACGTCGCAAACGTTTGATACAAGAAGTCAAAATTATGTAAACCTTCATTATCCCCATCGCAGTAAAATAAATACTTGTATCAGATTTTTTAAAATGAATATATCAAAAACATAACTTGTAAAAAAACCAAGTCTCGCAACTCAGATCTTCTACCGTAAAAAGTTATGAGATCCATGTAATACCAAGTCAGTTAATTTATTCAGTCCCTACTTAAGGGACTTTTGTTTTAAGTTATTACGTAATTAGCTAACCTAACAAAATCTTATAGCGACCATATCAATATAAAAAAAATATGTGTTTTAAATAAATAGAATGATTTGGTAATCGCATGAAAACACAATGTATCTCACAAGTGATACATATTATATTAAATTAGATTCTCGAGTGCAATTGCCAAGTCAATTTGTTTATTTGAATCATAACGTACTTACACATTCGTATTAGGCTAGAACCGCTAGATATGGTCGCTATAAGATTTTGTTAGGTTAGCTTAAGACTAATTGGGTACGTAGGTAATAACTTAAGACAGAGGTCCCTTTAGTAGGGACTGAATAAATTAACTGACTTGGTATTACATGGATCTCATGACTTTTTAGGGTAGAAGATCTGAGTTGCTAGACTTGGTTTTTTACAAGTTATATTTTAGGTGGCATCTCATATCTTTTTGTAGCTAGTGCTCCTTTTTTTTCCTTTCCAGTACTACTTCTTGAGCTTTAGCTATAGTTTTTCTCAAAGCCCACTCCCTGTCTATATGGGTTTTTCCTTGGGAGATTTTAATTTTTAGGGCCGCACTCGTCAATCGTCTGTTAAAGTTAATCCTTATGTAAAATTGTTATGTCTCATTCACTAGAAAATTACAACATGAAGCTTGACAGAGAATTGACTTGAACTAATGTACGGCATTCGCTGGCGCACTCAAAGTTTTTAAATTAATAAATTACTTAAGCCATTATTTTTCTATAGAATTAGATTTATATAGAAATAGAAAACAGAAATAGATCATTTTAATTTTTATACACATACTGGCTGATACAATTTGCGCAAGTTAAATAAAACGTGGTTTGTGTTTGTGTGTATACCTGCGATATCGCAGTAAGACCCAAAGGTTGCCTGGAAGAAAGTGGTCGCGTGGAAGCGTGGAAGCCGTGGCGCAGGCACGCCATCTCCGCTGGCTGCGGTTATGATTATTACTGTTTTTTTTCTTTTATGGTTATTTCGGGCAATTTAGACTACATAATACTTTGCGGGATTTTGGTACAACTTCATTAGATATGTCCCATTCCTGCTTTTTCATTCCGTTGACCATTTTACCCCAGACAAGTCACTTTTGCACTTGCTTGTTACCGCAGATATACCCCAATGCTTGAAGACCAAAGTGTTCAATCAGTGCGTCCTTCCTGCAATCACCATACATACACCACAATCACCTACGGTGCAGACTTGGACGCTGACCGTTGGGCTGTTTCACAGAATTAAAAGTCGGACAGCGAGTGATGGAGAGAGCAATGTTTGAAGATTTTTGAGGGATCGAATCCGGGACAATGAAATTCGACGGAAAACCAAAGTGGTCGACATAGCTCTCAGAATCAGAGAGTTGAAATGGTAGTGGGCTGGCCACATCTGCCGAGTCAGCGATGGCAGATGGAGGGAAATCCTAGAGTGGAGGCCAAGTATGGGGCGTCGAAGCGTAGGGCATCCCCTCTCTAGATGGACCGACGGCCTAAAAAAATTGCCTGATAGCGGTTGGATGCGAAAACCGGGGATCGCATACGGTGGAAAGCATTAGGAAAGGCTTATAATCAGCAGTGGATAGAAACAGGCTGATAATGATGATGATGAAGTTTCTTTTAAACATAATTATATCTTTAGTACCCATCTGATCCATTCACTGCAAATGTAACTTTGTAAGCCTGTATATTTATATGGGATTACAAAGTTATTTATGCAGTTAGTGTATCTAGAAAATTGGACCGAATTTGAAAAAGGTTTAGTTTTTCCTTAATTTATACACTAAACACTAATTGTATTCTAAATTTGAAGCTTCTATGTCTGCTAGAAGTGCCTCAGAGTTTTGATGATCGGTCAGTCAGTGAGTGACTAAATTAAAAAACGTTGACTAGTTATAATTCTTAAACTACAGGTTCAAATTAAATGAAATTTGCAATATACTGTATTTGTACAATGCCTGCTTGGTTACTAAAAATTCACGCTTCTAGTTTCATCCACAACGAAGTTCCAGGGGGTCGAAAATGGCCTGAATTGCTTCGAGAAAAGGATGGTACGTCCGTGCCGCTTTTTGCTCGACTTGGCGGGGGCACTGCCGTACCCCCAGATAAGTATCGTCACTTTATTTTATTTATGTTCTTATATTTACGTATATGTATATATTTCTAGGTATGTATGTATATTTGTATATGTGTAAGTATGTATATTAGTGTTATTTTTATCTTTTAAGTTACGTATTATGTTATTTGTTTAGAATAGCCGCAATCGTGTTACTCTCCACTTCTAATAGTTGACTGGTAGAGAATGCAATAGCATTACGTCCGCCTTTTGTACCCTTTTACTGTGGTCAATAAAGTTTTAAATAAATAAATGAATATCTCACTAATGATAACTCATTTCCAACGGGAGAAGTAGTGCAAGAGACAACATTTACTATTAGCCACAGCACAACGAATGTATTTTTTTTTATACTACGCCACCCGAGGCAGACAAGCATACGGCCCACCTGATGTCATTCGGTTACAGCAGGGCGGAGGAAGCTACGAATGTTTATATAAACGATTTTATATAAAAAATATTTTTAGACATAAGTACCTCATTTCCGTCTACTCAACAACTAAATAAAATATCCATACACCAAATATCTCAATTTCATTCATAATAATTCAAATAAAATAAAAGCTTCGCATTGCACCGGCAAAAGCTTTATTAACAACGTGCTCTTCAAACCGACACTTCAGCTCTTTACGGGTAAAATCGGGGATTTCACCCGCTGTCTTATAGCTGTCAATGCGAGCGTTGATCGACCGCCGCAGGCCGCTGTCAAGTGGTGTTCCCCTCAACAGAGTGAATAACCTCTACTATTTTCATTCAATTAAATTGAACGTATTAAGAACGCATTACAAAATTTATATTGTATTTTTTTATTTGTATTATTTTGGGTGGTTCATCAACATATTTGAAACAAAATATTTGAAACAAAGCCTACCTGACCTTCACGTGGTGCACCCTGCTGACTGATAAACGAAGCTCTGGCGAAAAGAAATATGTTCTGGATATTTACAATACTTTTATTGTACTTTGTAGTATGTATTTGCGAGGACAAGCCGCGGTTAGAAGCTTCTTCGTTTTACCGTTGCTCTTCACCATTGTCTTTCTTTTGCAAATCGGAATAGTTGCTCGGCGCTGGCAATTCCTAGAAGCTAGTGCATTCTAAATACATAATCGTATAAGCAGGCCTTATTAAAAAGTCGTCGTTCGCTGCGAACTGACACCTCACAATAGGTACTTTATTTTTTTCAATAGATATTTCAAAGACTACTGCCCCCTTACCACCATCTCTTATTGCGATTCAATAACTGAATAGATTGCTTATTCATACCAATGAATAAGCGACTCTATTCCATTTGAAATAGAGTCGCTTATTCATTGGTATGAATAAGCATTCTATCCAGTTATTGAATCGCAATAAGAGATGGTGGTAAGGGGGCTGAACCAGTTACGATGTTCAGTGAATATGTTTCTTATATACTAAGACTAGCGGCCGCCCGCGACTTCGTACGCGTGGAGTTAGTTATTTGCAAATAATTTTTAATTACATTCGAAAAAGCTAAATGCATATTGAATGGAAAAAAATAAAAAAAGTTAAAAACAATCAATATCTAGACGAATTTTTAGAATCAATGAAGTCGACGGATATTATTTTTTAAAGCCTCTTTGTAAAACTTAAAGTACTTTTTATTGTTATAATAAAACATCCCTCCTTATAATAGTAAGTATGTAGTTGTTTTCAATATTTTTTATACTTAAATATCATTTAAAATCTATCTGCCATAACTACCTTAACTTCAATAACATTGGATTTTCATACAAATTTCCAACCCCCGTTTTAACTCCAAAAAGGGTTTGATTTCTAAAGATACATTATTAGTACACCTCCATCCTATCTATAGAGCATACCTTTTAAATTTCAAGTCTCTTACTTCAAAAACATAGGACTTTCATACAAACTTCCAACCCCCGTTTTAACGCCAAAAATGGGTTGATTTCTAAATATACATTATTAGTACACCTCCACACTATCTATACATTTTAAATTTCAAGTTTCTTACTTCAAAAATATAGAACTTTCATACAAATTTCCAACCCTCGTTTTAACAACCCCAAAAAGGGGTTGTTATCTAAAAATACATCATTAGTACACCTCCACACCATCAATAGAGCATACATTTTAAAATTCAAGTCTCTTACTTCAAAAACATAGAACTTTGATTCAAATTTCCAACCCCCGTTTTAACTCCAAAAAGGGGTTGATTTCTAAAGATACATTATTAGTTCACCTCCACACTATCTATATATTTTAAATTTCAAGTTTCTTATTTCAAAAATATAGAACTTTCATACAAACTTCCAACCCCCGTTTAACCCCAAAAAGGGGTTGATTTCCAAAGATACATTATTAGTACACCTCCACACTATCTATAGAGCATGCATTTTAAATTTCAAGTCATTTACTTCAAAAACATAGAACTTTCATACAAACTTCAAACCCCCATTTTAACCCCAAAAAGGGGTTGATTTCCAAAGACACATTATTAGTACACCTCCACACCATCTATAGAGCATACATTTTAAATTTCAAGTCTCTTACTTCAAAAACGTAGAACTTTCAAACAAACTTCCAACCCCCGTTTTAACCCCAAAAAGGGGTTGATTTCCAAAGATACATTATTAGTACACCTCCACACCATCTATAGAGCATACATTTTGAATTTCAAGTCTTTTGCTTCAAAAACATAGGACTTTCATACAAACTTTCAACCCCCATTCTACCCCCTTAGGGGTGGAGTATCGTAAAATCTGTTCTTAGCGGATGTCTACACCCTATAAGGAACCTACCTGCCAAATTTCAAGTTTGTAGGTGTTATAGTTTCTGAGATTTCGTGATGAGTGAGTCAGTGATTTTCTCTTTTATATATATAGATTTACCGAATTTAGTTCAGCAATTCGCGAGTGGCAGTCCAATATTTCTTTTTATACCACATCGGAAGGCAGGCAAGAATACAACCCGCCTGATGTGAAGCGGTGCGGCGTAGCCAAATGAACAGCCACAAAGCGCAACGTGAAATATTGCAAGATTCGCTCGCACTCTGCGCTACCCCCGCTGCGAACTGTTGTGAAGCAGTTACCTAGCTTTAAAACATGACAAAACCTTAAGAACCCACCCTAGGGAAAATCAGGATCTATTTTTCTGAACTTCACGCAAGTAGAGCTGTGAGGCGGACTAGATAATAAACGCGCAGAGAACATTTTTATGAACGAAACAAACGTACGTTTCAAGTAATATTGATAATACTCCAAGGACGTCTCTCAAAGGGCCATGTTACCTTATGAAATATCGTATTATTATTATGTTATTCACATTGTTCTTTGAGCTATATGTTATTGCTCACATAGCTCACAGTACCAAAGAAAAGTTAAAAGAAAATCGTTCACAAAGGTTCCAGGATTCGTAACAAGCATAACTAGTAAAGTTACATAAAAATATGAGAACGAGTCTGTTTGACTCGTTACCTGTTTGGTAATAAATGTCTCCACGAAACATCGAGACGCTGAAATTTACGCTGAGTGTTTTTTTTTTTTTTTGTATATACGAGTATGTTAATACTAAAAACGGGACGGGGGCCCACCACACATTCCCACCACTGTGTCTCCTGTGTAGCGGCGACCGACAAAAATGGCAATGAAACTCACAGTGAGTTTCATTGCAGTCCCGGGGGTAACACTACGGCTACGGCTGCCTTCAGAACGAATTTAATCAGAAGAAATTTGTAGGAGTAAGAAGCTTTTAGAATTAGATTTCCCCTCTTACCGATGTGACAGACCCTCTTACAGACAGCAATATGGCAAATAAGGCATTAAAAGCCTAAAGAGATGGCTAGTCAAGTGAAGCTCAACTGCCATGCACCACGGATTCTATGTATCTAACACTATTGGGGACCTAAAACATTGAATTGTTACCTAACATATCGATTCGATACCAATAATATGAATTGCTAAATCGTATGAATATGTTAATACTAGTCGTGAACTGAGACCCGATGCCGATAAACTGTTCTGTAGTTTGGCATACTACTAATATGCAAAAACATGCTTATTATGTTTAACAACGTATAAAAGAAAGACCTCGCGATGATATTTCATTATCGCTATCACAAAAACTTGTAATCCAATTACAATCTATACCTATAAAAGAGAAAGTATGTATGTATGTTCCTTAGAGGCTCCGAAACGGCTGGACCGATTTCAACGAAAATTTCAGACAATCTTTAGATTGACACGGCGGATAAACCTGGACTACGCGGGCGAAGCCGCGAGTAACAGCTAGTATTATATACAGCTAAGTGTCATAAATGCAGGATAGATTGGTTACAACTCGATTTTTTTATGATACTAGCTCACCCAGCGAACTTCGTACAGTGAACGAATGTCGTGTTACTTATTAGCTGAATAAATATTTGACAACCAATAAATATCTCAATTCACAATATAATTTTCAAAACAAATTAAAGACAACTTTCGCGACGTAAAAGTGAGATCAATCGATTTGTCATTATTTTAATAAAGCCATTTGTTCATTTATTCTATATTTAAGGAGCTTGATATTTTCTGAACGCACGCATAAGTAATTGACAACCAATAAATATCTCAATCCTTTTTCAACTGACACTATTTGTAGGGGAAAATCTGTTTTCTTTTACTTTATTTTTTTCGTCAATTTTCCAATGTTTTAATAGTTAGTCTACTATTCGGGACGGAGACAAATCCAACAAATCAAAAACCATGAAATCAGTCCAGCCGTTCTCGAGTTATAAGTGTTCGAACAAACCCGACTTTGTTGTACATGAATATTTAAATTTCCTTTATATATTTTCTGAGAATGATGAGGGCTACAAAACAATTTTAAATTATCGTAATAACTACACATGTAATTTAATGTAAAACCACAGTATAAGTTGCACTATTTTCTCAAGGCGACCTTACCTCCCTTCTGAGTCGAATGTGGAACCGATCGCAAGGGCTGCCACGCGGCGCCGCGTATTACAAAAGTTCGTTCGTACTATATGGTTCGTACCATGGTATAACGATTTCTTTTTTATTATTTAATAATTTCCCACTAATTGTTTTTTCATTACAAAATCAATTTATTTTTTCCAGTTTTAATAATGAATTTTACATATTATTGTACAGCCGAAACCATTGATTCGAGAGTTCGACGTTTTTGGAATTTTAGGAAGTTGAATATTGATATTTATTCCAGAATTTCAATAGAAAATCATGACATTAGATTGTATTATAAGCCGTGTGAAAAAAATTGTGTAAAGACGGTAACGTAACTGGATTTAATGCAGTCTCATAATCACAAGTCTTCACAATAAACGTTTAAAGATATTGAAGTACATACAACGTCTTGTGACAGCGTACGCCAAGCAGCGGACGACAAGTTACCGGCTTCACTAACGCAGTCAATCCTAATATAACCCCTACTCGCGATGTTCATCACGTTTCCCTGCATTCCAGTATTCGCCTTGCAATGGACGACAAAATTATATAAGCGTATGCATTATGCCTTTACACAGCATAGCAAATTATTTAAATGTTTTAAAACAGAACAGTTTGGTAAAACCACGTCGTCACCACTTTTTCATTCGACCATTCATTGAAGAGCGGCGGCGGCAACATTTGTTGCGACGCGGCGATGTCATGTTAAAATTGCTTAATTAAACACAATGTAACTACACGAGCGCTCGATGCAAACTGTGTTCAAACTTCACTTCAAAGCGAGTGTGTGGCCGGTCCCTCGCGCTCGTATTGCCGCTCCTTTGACTCGCACTAAAAAACCGACAAAACTGGATCGCCGGGCAGGACGAACGGCTGGACGAGCAGCAACAAGTAACACAATCACACTATGTCACATTTCCGAATTTCGTTCTCAGTTCAAGTGGCTCCCAATTAGGTTACGCCGCAACTAGCATATTCTTTGTTTTCTTTATTCTATCTTATTTAATCCCACCTCTCCCAACTAATTAAAGGAACGCTTCATTTATCTCAGTGAGGTAAGGGGTCACGGCGAGCGTCTGATAACGCCATCACACTCTTCGAGGTTTTTGTTTGTGGGCATATATGTAAATGTATATTGTAATAAATAAATTTATTTATTTTATTCACCAACCCGCAGTTGAGCAGCGTGGTGGAGGATACACTTTTCACACCCTTTCGATTGAGAGGGACCCATCCCAGCAGTGGGATGAATAAGGGTTGATGACAACAAATTTAATTTATAAAATGATCCAATGGCTCAAAAACCACTAAACCGATTAGGTTACACATCAACATCATCATCATCAGGTCATTTTAGTCTCCACTACAGGAGCACAACCCTCTCCCGTCCGTCGCAGACAGGAGGATTTGGCCTACACTCCCCACGCTGGCCATACGAGTTGGGGAGGCCTGACCGATGTTTGATATTTCCCTTAGTCGCCTTGTACGACATCCACGGGAAGAGACGGAGTGATTCTATTCTAGTCTGCCGGAAACCACACGGCCAAGGTTAGGTTGCACAATTATGTTTAAAATTAGGTCTTTGTTGTCTACGAATGTACCAAACTCCTTCAAAATGTGAGCTGCGGTTCAAGAAATATTATGACACAAATATACATAAAAACATACAAAAAATGTGTTGTAAAATTTATTTGGAGAACTCGCTTTCTTCAATTCCACCATGATCAAACTGCCTATAAATCAAAATACTTGAACATAAGGAAAAACATTCAATTTCATGAATTTGATTGGTATTAATCAGAATATATTATTTACCTACATATGTCCATTTCATCCAAATTCGTTTAGCCGTTTACCCGTGTAAGAGTACATCGTATGGATGATCCATGCATTCTCACAAGCTTTCACATCTATATATACATATAAAACAAATCGGCTGGACTGATTGTTATTATCTTTACATAGTTTTCATATATCAGAAAAACTCTCGCCAACACACACTCTCACCCACGACAAACACACACTCCGACAGACAAAAAACATTTCCTCAGATCTGGCATCTCGTTGAGACGCCACTTGGCCATCAAAGGAACGGGCCTAGTGACCAGCAACATGGTTTTTCTAAAACATACTTCAGACACCAAGCTCTCACTTAAAATGGCTTATCGTTTAAAAAAATACCGAATGAAAATGTTAGGACAAGGTTTGTATGGGAAATCCACAGGAATGAGCCCATCTCATTGGGCAGATTGAGCTTGATTGGGGTGTAAGTGGTTCATCAACATCTTTGAACCAAAGCCAACTTCACTCACAGAATACCGCAGCCAAATGACGGTTCCCTTGAGGGCTGTTGTATTCCTGCGACTGAGTGAGGTCACCAGAAAGGAAGGAGATGCTGCGATGGCAGCGGGGGTGGCGGTGCGCGTGCGATATTTTATGTTGCGAGCGTTAATATGGCTACGGTAACCGCTTCACATCCGGCGGGCCGTATGCTTGTCTGCAACCCGACGTAGTAAAAAAAAAAAGAGCTACAGCAAAGCGTGAGCGTGGGGCCGTTAGTCATAATATTAGTATGATGCTGTCTTGCCCTCATTCGCGTGATTCCCCCCAATGTTACGGTACATCGTCGTCAACCCTTGTTCATCCAACTGCGGGCCTCCCCTCAATCGAAGGGATTTAGTGCATACTCCACCACGCTCCTCAGCTGCAAGTTGGCACAGTTACGTAAGTACTATTATTTATTCTGTGATTACGGCAAATATAGCAATATGATTTTAATGCACATCACACCATAACAGTCACAACAATAACAAATTACAGTTCAATATAACTGTCATAATTAACATCACGGACAGACAAATATCCCGGGGCACAGTGACGCGATGCAATACGACCAATGTCGAATCAATACACATTTGCATTGCACGTGTCCTGATGGACCGTGAGATTGGGTTTATGAATGTATAGATAACTAAAAATGTTGTTTTGCCATAAAGAAAAAAATATTTAGGGGTGGGTCACACTTATCATTTAAGGGTATGAAAAATAGATGTAGGCCGATTCTCAGACCTACCCGATATGCACACAAAATTTCATAAAAATCGGTCCAGCCGTTTCGGAGGAGTTTGGCAACAAACACCGCGACACGAGAATTTTATATTAGTATATAAAATTCTATATATTAATAAAAACTATAATTGGATCACTCCATAAACTCTAATGAGTTTATGGAGTGATCCAATTATAGTTTCCGATATTGACAACACTAAATTGGAAGTAAATAAGGAAGGAAGAAAGCGGTTATTTTAATATTAAATACAGACATCACTATGAGAATAGTGTATAATCTATACAGATAAATAAAAGTGGATTGTCTGTATGTAATATTATAATAACCGCTTTTTACTAAATGCATTTGTATATATACACGGTACATACGAGTATATGTATCAGAATGACAACATTTTTAACACTTTTTGTCTGTCTGTTTGTTCCGACTTATCTCTGAAACATCTGGACCGATTTTGACAAGACTTTCACTGACCGATAGGTGCTGTAATAAGAAGTAACTTAGGGTACTTTTATTTTAGAAATTTTATTTATTTTTATTAATATAAATAATAAAAAATAACTATTCCGCGCGAACGCAGTCGCTGGCAGAGCTAGTTATTGACTGCAAAGATTATGTATACGAGTATATACAGATGATCTTTAATTATAATTGTTGTTGTAATCAATGATCACCATGGGTTTATTTGATATTCCTATTCGAATCTTGTAACTTTTTCTACAACCAGGAAGGAGACTAGCTCTTCAATACGGGTCCCTTGTCAATAAAGCTGGAAGAGATCCCCATGTGGCATAAGTCCGCCTTTGTACCATTTTATTTTCATGTACTTATTCAATATGTAATTTGAACAATAAAGATAATACAAACAAACAAACAAAGCCTACTTTACGTTTCCCAACCAACTAAACTAACCACAGTGAGTACAAATTAACAAATAGTTACACTCCAATACAACCACTGGCTGGCTCTAGTCCTTTGCTAGCCGACGCTTTAGTTAAGCCCTGCTCCATTGTTGGGCCTATAACTTCGTCGTTACGCAGTAGCGTAGTGTAGCTAGTAAGCTATGTCAGAATTTTATATCTCTTTTGAAAGCTTATAAAATATCCATGTTCAGCGAAATTTATTGAGCTTATAAAATCGTCCCGTCGTTTTGTCTGTCCGTCCGTTGCAATGAAACTCAAAATTTCGAAATTCTGACTTCGGATTCGTGTAGAGCATCAAAAAGTAGTAATGTAAAGTGACCTTGGTTTTCCGATATTAATTCGGGAAAGTGGCGAAAATAAAAAAATAAATTTTGCTATGGTGGCGTATGCTGCGCGTCCGGTGTTTTTCTTTTATAATAGGCATAATAAGTGTCATATTTTTTTTTCGTTTAAAATAAACAGTTTTATGTGTAGTGTTAGTAAAATTTTGCTATGTTTTCAATTAATTAAATAAAAAGTTAAAACGTTCAAAGCATTCTTTACCAGTCAACCTTTGGGAATAGCAGAAATACACGAATGCGGTTCCAAAGCAGATAAAAAGAAAACAGGGTCTTGAAAATAGATATACTTAATGACTATTCCACTAAAGAAAGAAGAAAACTAAAATTATTTAAAGATATTACTCATTCGAAAAAAATAAACATACATAATAATACATTACTATAGTACCTAAGCGTACATACAAATACATACTCGTAGATAATATAGGAAGATGATGATTCAGTTCTTCGTTAAACCGTCTAAAATTTACTCATGGATTTTCTTTTTGAAATTGAATTTATTTGAAATCCCTCTAAGTCAATCAGACAGCACGTTCCATAGACTTGAGGCTTGTAGTATAAGAAATCAAATATAAAGCCAGAATGGTAAAGAGCAGTGGAAAGCTGAGGAGTATTGTCAGAACGAAGTTGAAGACTGTGAGTCACAGAGAAATTGAAATTATCATTTTAAGAGAGAGGAGATTAGAGAGAGTTAGAATAGTAGGCCGTACGCAGAGTGATCTCTGTTGCCTCCGTTGATGTATAGGAAGCCATTTTAGTTGAGACCGATATGAAGAGATATGATCAAATTTCGAAGACAGTAAAAACGGATAGCGTTGTTGATAAGTCGGTCCAATTTATTAAGCAGATCTGGATAACCGACTTCAGCATAATCAATGAGAGGAAAATTAAGCGATCTAACAAGAATGCCCTTAGTGTTAATTGGAAATAAATCCTTAAACCGTTTAAAGAATTTCACGACTCACTTCAGCTATTTGTGTGTGGTCCAATCCAGAGCGGAATGTGTATGTAAAGACCTAGGTTTTTGGAAGTATTTTTGAACGAAGTGACAGTATTTTCAAACATAACATGCGACACAGAGCTGAAATCAACCTTGGCAACCTGCCTAGAGTCAATCACGATAGCCTGGCATTTAGTTGGATTTACAGTATACCAAAATCCACGGTTAGACCAAGAGCTGATATTACATAGATCATTAAAATTGTAATTCAAATTTGCTGTTGCCTGCACATATAATCATAAGCATAAAACTGGTAAGAACAGGAACAGGAAATTTATGGAAATATAAAATAGTAACGGAGAGAGGATTGCACCTTGTGGTATACCAGAAGGCTATTTTAGGGGTGTAAGTGGTTCATCATGACCTTTGAACCAAAGCCAACTTCACCTGCACGCGGTGCACCCTGCTGACTGACAAACGAAGCTCTGGCGAAAAGAGAGGTAGGGAGCGTAATTGTAAGCTACCCGACTGGGGAATGTACCTCCACCTCACAGAATACCGCAGCCAAATAACAGTTCCCTTGAGGGTTGTTGTGTTCCTGCGAGTGAGTGAGGTCACCAGAAAGGAAGGAGATGTTGCGTTGGCAGCGGGGGTGGCGGCGCGCGAGCGATATCTTATGTTGCGAGCGTTAATATGGCTACGGTAACCGCTTCACATCAGGCGGGCCGTATGCTTGTCTGCCACCCGACGTAGTATAAAAAAAAAAAAAAAAAAAAAAAAAAAACTATCCAATCAGACAATTCCCCATCCAAGCGAACTGCTTGTTGATGACCTTGAGGGAATGAGAACCATTCCAGTGTATTTTTTTTTTTTGGTGGGCGTTGGCAGACATGCATACGGCTCACCTGATGTTAAGCGGTTACAGTAGCCATATTAACGTTTGCAACATAAAATATCGCTCACGGGCCGCCACCCCCGCTGCTAATGCACCATCTCCTTCCTTTCTGGTGACCTCAGTCACTCGCAGGAACACAACAACCCTCGAGGGAATTGATATTTGGCTGCGGTATTCTGTGGTGTGGAGTGAGTACATGTCCCAGACGGGTTTCCTACTTGAGTGCGAAAGCCGTATCATCGAATTTTGTTACTATGAAAACCATTCAACGAGATTTCTATACTGCGACGACTTGTTTAATCGACAGCTTGTTACTGCAATGTTATGTTACTTATTAAAATTTACTTTGATCAATCTCACTGCGGAAGCCAAGTAGGTGAAGTACCTGGATTTCCTTTTTCACAACAACCATTAAAATATGTCGTCCACATTTTTGTTTGAATAAAAATGTGGACGACAAATTTCATTTGTGTTGTGTGCAGGTGAAGATGGCTTTGGTTCAATGATGTTGATGAACCACTTACACCCCAAATAGATGAGAAATTGTGATGATCTAATATGGCAAGCAGAATATCGTGGTACCAATATGAAAGAGAAAATTAAGTATGAAAATATCCTTCATGCCCAATATGATACCATCAGTAACTTTAATAGATACGGTAGTCGTACTATGCCAGCTGGATTGAAATGGAGAGAGTAGGCAGTACGAGTAAATTTATGCAGACACATGTCTGTGTGCAGCGCTTTTGAAATTTTGGAATGAAATGCTAAAATTGAGATTCGCTTGTAATTATTTAAATGCATTTGTTCTTAGTAAGACAAGTATGATTTAGACAGTACAACATCTGTCGAGTCAACTAAATATATAACTATAAACACTGTGTAATTTCACAGTCGATACATTTGTTTGTTACAAAATAATGTAACACGTTTTGCGCAATTCGATATTGTGAATATCGATACGTCGAAAGGTACTATTTTGTCAAGGAACGTGTGACATCTTAATCCATTTA
This sequence comes from Hypsopygia costalis, assembly GCA_937001555.2. Lineage (NCBI taxonomy): Eukaryota > Metazoa > Arthropoda > Insecta > Lepidoptera > Pyralidae > Hypsopygia > Hypsopygia costalis. Next base: position 21,837,227 of record OW443326.2, read on the forward strand.
ATTTCTTAATCGGTACTGTTACTCTGTATATGCATTAAATGTCGGCATGACTCTATTTTCCTATATTACACACAAACACGCCTAGTTATCCGAGAGGATAATGAGTTGGAAACAACGTGCATCTAGTTAGCGCACATGAAATTTAAGGGGATGGATCACTAGGTAATGCCAAAATGGTTGTCAACAGTCCATAAAATATCTTAGAATTTTAGTAGTGTTCGACAATTATAATCAAAGCGGACAGAGATCTAAAACATAAAACATTTAAACTTTTAACTTTAAAATTTTGTATTTTAAACGCTTGGTGGCTCAAAAATTAACTTAAATTGTTTTGTTAACTCACTGTTTGAAAGACTTTTCAAATATTGGGGCATGATACTTGTCCTATACGAGTAAATCCTAAACACAGGGATATTTAGGTATGTAAATACTTTCTAAACCCCAAACAAAAAAATGTGTGTAAGAATGCAGCTGCCTTTATGAAATAACTAATTTAACAATGATGCAGGTAATCTAAGTGGTTATGGTCTAAATTATTTGATGTTATTTACACTAAATATATTTGTATTCAGAATTATTTTGCTTTAATAATATATTTTAACACAAATTAGTGCTATGATAATATAGTAAAGTATAGCACTATACTTTACTATATTATTAGTACTAGTTTGTGTTTAAAATTTAGCTTTAACTAAATAATTCTAAATACAAATATATTTATTGTAGTTGTTATTGTGTGAGGAGATCGATGGCGTCGTTGCGCGCACGCGTCATCAGTCTAATCGAACACGCAAGTTAATGACCGTCGACCGCAGCCTGTCTGTGGATGGGTTTATTTATCTCGAGTTCCACTGTGCTTTTAAGGGCAGATTAAGCTGTCCCAAATCTTGTCATTAGGTGACAGTCGTTAAGCCAAGTCAGGGGCCTTAGGGCGGCTTGAAAACACTGGCCTTCGCCGACCTGCAGTTGAGCCGCGTGGTGGAGTAGCTCTAAACCCCTTCGATTGAGGGGAGACCCATATCTCAACAGTGGGATGATTATGGGTCGATGTAGATGCTATGGTAAATATATGACAATAAAATGATTCAATTATTTTATAAATAAATTATTGATACTATCGAAGCACTTAAATTTAGCTAATGATAGACAAGCAGGGTATAAAGCCCCCTTTAACTTTTAAGAGCATTGAAATTTGCGGCTGAATTCACATGTTCTATGGATGAATTACACGAATAGCTATTATTAAATGAGTATTTTTTGTAAACCACGTTCTCTCGCAACTCAGTGAAATTGGTTAATCTGCATCAAACTATGTAATTATGCCGCTTTAGTTTTTTTACGAGACGTTTTTTTTTTATGTAGCCAGAATTAAAAAAAGGCAATAAACAGTGAAGTCCATTGCAGTCCCGGGGGTAAGACTACGGTTGCCTTGGAACTCACAACGAATTTAATCAGAATAAATTAGTAGGAGTAACAAGCTTTTAGACTATGATTTCCCCTCTTAGCAATGTGAAAAGCAGTAATATGGCAAATAAGCATTACAAACCTAAAGAGATAGCTAGTCAAGAGAAGCTCAACTACCGTGCACCACGAATTTTAAGTATCTAACAATATTGGGTACATAAAACATTAAGTTGTTACCTAACACATCAATTCCTATAACATGAATTGCAAAAAAAACTAGCGCCACGGTTTGAAAAAAAATACGTATATCGTTAACGGTAAAAAACGGGTTGCACGCCGGAAGTGCCGGCGAAGTGAAAACATTAACGTTGTGCATTTTTGAATATTTTGGAATGGTTATATAATATATTTTGGAAGAATTTCGCACGAATTGCCTTATTTATCAATATAAAAATACTATCATTTATGCGGTAAAATACAATATTAATTTCTCGTGCACAAACATGACAATTTATATTACATTAAAAATAAACAGCAGGAGCAGGCATACATTTTCGCCGCACGGTAGAAAGAGACGGGGATACATATTACTTCCTCTCCTACGGCGCGCCGGTCCGTGCCGCTCCGTCTTACGAATTTTCGATCAGGCCACGTGTCCCGACGCGAGTTTAATCCCATCCCAAAAAGTGCACAACGCCGCTAAACAAGTTTTCACTTCAAAAATGTTTTGAAAAGCCTTAGTATCATAATTACCTTCGTACAGGAAAATTCTAGTATTCTAGGTTTCTAGGTCTAAGTTTTGGCTGAGTGTTGATGAGTCAGTCAGTGAATCAGTATTTTTTTTCTTAATCAACGAAATCAAACAAATACAGCAAAGTTTATTGTTGTCAGTTCATTAGCATAGTCACTCTACACAATAATGTAACGAAACTGACAAAGGGGTGATTCACAACTAGACCAACCTACCAAATTACATTACAACAAGCGTGTTTTAGCCGTATTATATTAGTTTTTAGTTAACTTAAAGCCAATAGTATTTACCGTGGGGTGGAGACCTGGTGACCTGGTAAACAGGCATATGCATAGTTTAGTAATCAGTCTTCCACAAAGAACTGTTATCAAGATTTTTTTTTCACTATATTTTGTATTAGTTTGTGAAAGAAATAAATAATTTATTTATTGCAGAACGCTGTATTAATTCGGGCCAAACGCTAATCCACAAAGTTACGAAACCGAAAAGCACTAGCAATTAGGTATGTGTTGCAGCGGATTCTACGGATTGACAGCAACATATAGTATATAATGTACGAGTATGTATAAATCTCGTGTCACGGTGTTTGTAGTCGAACTACTTTGAAACAGCTTAACCGATTGTTATGATTTTTTTCTGTACAATTAATAGGTATAAAAATAGGTTCATTCACACATTCCACCATAATAGATTTAAAATGGCAACATGCACGTAAATCCAATGAGTGTGCACAAATTACAGCCCAATCAATACTGGGAAGTTTTTTTTTATACTACGTCGGGTGGCAGACAAGCATACGGCCCGCTTGATGTGAAGCGGATAGGTACCGTAGCCATATTAACGCTCACAAGATAAAATATCGCTCGTGCGCCGCCACCCTCGCTGCCAACGCAGCATCTCCTTCCTTTCTGGTGACCTCATTCACTCGCAGGAATACAACAACCCTCAAGGGAGTTGTTATTTGGCTGTGGTATTCAGAAAAGAAGAAATGAATCAAAAAAGTGTAAGACTTGATTACAGACAACGCGGCACACCGGGGTGAAACTAAATAAAAAATGCTTGTAGAAGTAATATGAGAGGTCGATAAAGAAACATTAAAAACCAAAATAATTATTTTTAGAATTTTTGTCTGTCTGTATATTTGTACGCGTATCACACAATATATACAGTTATATATACAATTACTGCACGAAAGAGTACACTTCAGACCCACCGTACCCCTCGTAGCCCTGACCGTACCTCTGGTGGTACGGTGGGTATTTATATAGCTGTACCCAATACTCTGGTATTGGGTACAGCTATATAAATAAAGTTATTACTCTTCAATTAGGTGTATCAAGACCTCTCTGGGTCTTGATACACCTAATTGAAGAGCGTTAGGTTAAAATAATTGTTAGTTTTCTGAAATCCACGCGGACCAAGTTGCGGGCGTCCGCTTAAATAATGTCATAAGCTTTCGATACGCCAAAGGTCATAAGGCATTACAGCCATAAAATACTCTTTGCTTCAACCCATGTTTATCCCACTGCTGGGATACGGATCAGGCCTCAATCGAAGGAATTTAGAACATACTCCACCATGCTGTTCAACTGCGGGTTGGCGGAGGCCAGTGTTATTAAAAATAATTGTTCGTTTTCTGAAGTCCACGCGAACCAAGTCGAGGGCGGATGCTTATATAGCCATAAGCTTTCGATACGGTCAAAGGTCATAAATGCATTACAGCTATAAAATACTATTAAGATGTTAATATTACTTAAGAGAGAAGACCAGCACTACAAAATGAATAAAGGTTATTTGAATATCCTATTAAATGTGCTTTTTATTCCAAGCTAAAAGGTGAAAGGTAAAGGTCTTAAGTCAAGATCACTGCCAAGGTTATACTCGGTGCATATTTAAATTGCAAGGAACAAGATAGTTTTTATAATACCCTATTAATTTATTATTCAACTAACTTCCACCTGCGGCTTCGCTCTCATTTACTTTATTATTTTTAATAAAGAGTATCATATGTCTTTCCTAATTTAATTAATACTTTGAGAATATATTTTGTGCAAAGTTTCATGATGATCGCTTGAGTAGTTTCGGCTTGAAAGCTTAACAAACAAACTCACATTCACATTTATAATATTAAATAGGGAAGTAGAGATTTAATTTATGAAAATAAAAAAGAAATATTTATTACTAGATATAGATAAGATTATACGTATTTAAGAAATTTTAATTTGGTTATGTGTAGCGAATCCGCTAATTGAAAGCGGAATATAACTAATTGACAGAAGCTTATTCAGGCACATTGTGACACACAGACTGAAAAAGTTCTTGCACAGTTCATATTTTTAAAACCCAGTTTCAGGGAGGTTTTAATCATCAAGAACATTTGCACTAACGTTTTACGCCCATTGGTCATGCGACGTTTTGCAATACAGTCACGAGAAAACAGTTAAATTAAGTTTTTCAATGGCGGCGGTCTATTTTTGTATCATGTTTCACTCTACAAAGCAAATACAAAAGTGAATATCTCATTAAATGCACATTTTATTCATATAAAAAGTTGGGTATGACTGCCCTTATTATCCTTGACTATAATGTATATATTACAAATATATATTACTGATAAACTAATTTAATAATACTAATTGACATTATAATATGGCATGGAAAAACAACAGTTTACACGTGTTGACGTTACTTGACTTCAGCAACGCCTTTGACACTGTCGACCTATATGTTTGACATCCTGATATGAGTTCTCTCTTGTCTTAACATCTTAACATGTCTCAAACCGTGATTGAATGGTTTCTGTACAGGCGACAGCAACGTATCAAAACTGATCACCCTAATTTCACGTGGTGTGATACAACCATTTTGCCATTTTCTCTTTTCATTACTTCAGTAACTCACAAATTTTCATCATTCTACCACCTATATGCATGATTTACAGGTATATTCTCAAGCTTCGCTCAATAATATTTCTCTGGCATTATTCAGACTAACATTGACTTAAATCGGATCTCAAACTGGAGTAAGCGCTTTGAGTGAATCCGAGTAAATCTCCGGTTATAGGCAGTCCGGCGTTTATTTCAAGGCTTAACGTTTTTCAAATCCCATCGGTAGTGTTTGATGGAATCTGCATTCCTTTTAGTGGAACGGTTAAAAATCTATAGATTATTTTCAACTCAACATTTTATTGGAGATCACAGGTCCTGCATCTGCGTCATTGGGACGTCTTAGAGACTTTTTACCCACTGCCACTCAAACTGTCCCTTGTCTTCCCAATCCTTGACTATGCTGATATATTTTATCCAGACCTTAATGTAGATTAACTGTTGAACAAATTAGAATGACTTCAAAATCTGCGCATTACGTTTATTTTTGGTCTTCCTAAACTTAATTCTCTCTCTCTCCATTCATCAGCGCAGACATGCACAGACTTTCTTTTCTATACTCTAAACTTTTTAAATGCCAAAGATTCCTTGCCTCAAAGATTCCTTCCAGTTTTCCTCTTCACTTCACAATCTACCACTTCGCTCCTGTGAAAATCTTACTCTTTACGTTCCTTCTCATTCCTTTAAATTCTTCCATCAATGCTTTACTATTTAAGCTATGAGACTCTGGAATAACTTACCTGTGACTATCAGAATCGCTAAATTTATTGAAATTTTCAAAAAGAGGGTAAAAATATATTTCATTACGCTTTGACCCCATCTATGGAAACTGACATTATTAGCTTTGTTATTTACTAATATGTATGTTATGTATGTACTTTAATATATATGTATGTATGTTTTGTTTTATGTATGATTTGTATGTGCATTTTGTTTTATAATAGTTATTATTATATTACGTATTATATAGCAACGGATTTAAAATTTTACATTTTATTTTCTTGCGAACCCTACCTACTTTATGCACCCTCATGGTTACCTCAAGGTTGCTTTAGAAAGATTGCTTTGATCAATAAGGCCGCCTTGTTACGTTTTTAGGGTTCCGAACCTCAAAAGGAAAAACGGAACCCTTATAAGATCACTTTGTTGTCCGTCTGTCTGTCTGTCTGTCTGTCTGTCGGTCTGTCTGTCTGTCTGTCTGTCTGTCTGTCTGTCTGTCTGTCTGTCTGTCTGTCTGTCTGTCTGTCTGTCTGTCTGTCAAGAATTTCTATGTCGAGAATGCGTGGAGGTATCGAGCTGAAATTTGAACTGTATACTCAGGTCTACGGTCCCATGAAGTAAAAAAAAAATCTAACTGCTAAGTTTACGTAGAAAAAAGTTACGGCCGTTTATTCAGCAAAAAACGCATATTTCGACACACTCAAGGGAATCAATACCTATAGGGTACTTCCCGTTGACCTAGAACTATGAAATTTGGCAAGTATCATCGTTATAGACTACAAGTACAGGAATAAATCTCAAAACTATACATTTGTAAATAGATCTTAAAAAATAGGGGGTCTATATTTTTTATAGGGTGTCGAAATTTCAAATTGAAACTACTAGTTCAAATAGGGTATCATATGAAAGGGCTTGATGTACACATTGCAAAATATATATTTTTTTTTTCGACGCGTTATTTCTTATTTATAATGAAAAATTTCAAATTTAATAATGATACTACGTACCTACGGAACCCTCGGTGGGCGAGTACGACTCGCACTTGTCCGGTTTTTTTGTTTATAATTTTAGCTATTAATTGTATTCTCTGTACTTTTTATCGAGCAAATAAAGCATATGTTATTGTTAAAAACATAATTTTAACAAAAAACAAACCAACTCGAAAGATTACTCTACAATCGTAAGCACCACTAAAAAATTAAAAACACTAACAGAACTGAATTTTATGAAATGAAAAAAAAATTGGAAAATCTGGAAGTATACTCTTTCAAATAAAAAAAGTTTTTTCCAAATCGGTTTGTAAATGACCAAGTAAAGAAGTAACAAACATTAAAAAAAAATACAGCCGTATTGAGAACCTCCTCCTTTTTTGGAGCCGGTTAAAAATAAAAGGAAAATAACACTTACCTAATCCAAAATGGTACATGTGCTCTAAATTTTTCAATGCACCGGTCTCGTCGATAAATCTCTCGGGTTTAAATTCATGTGGATTGTCCCATATTTCCGGATCGAAATGTAAATCGCCGACGGATAGTAGCAGGGTTGTATCCTTTGGTATTAAATATCCATCTATTCTGGTATCGTCCAGCACTCGCCTCGGGCCTGCCAATGGCACTATCGTGTAATATCTCTGAACTTCTAATAAAAATGCTGATGTGTATGTAAGTCTGAAATAAAAAAAATATATAAAATACTCTTTTGACGTGACAACGTCTTATAATTCGACGGAGCCGGCTGCACGCACGAAAAAAGATGACGTATGCGGCGTTACCTCGCTCTGAGGCGTTCCATTAAAATTTTCTTTTGAAAAATGCAAACTTTCCATCAGTATTTCCATATGACGTTGTCACGTTCAACTATCGTCAGTAAATCGACTTTACAGACACCGATTTTTTTTTATAATACATACTTTTGGATTAGGTAAGTGTTATTTTTACTTTTTACTTTGTTAATATAAACAAAACCTTGTATATAATAACAAAAATAAATCACCCCACTTTAGCCCTCTAAAGTGTGAATTAAAAAAAACAGTTTGTGTGAAAGAAAATGTATTAGCTGCATAGCCCTAGAACTTTCACATAAACTTACAACAACCTCAAGATCCCCTTAATTCGGCCCGTCTCAAAATCCTGACTTTTTTCTTAGCTGACATCACCTACCTATAAGCTACCTTACCTGCAAAATTTCAGATTCTCAGGTCCAGTAGTTTGCGAGATTTCGTGATCGGCGACTGAGTGAGTGACCTTTCACTTTTATATTTTATAGACTACTAGCTGACCCGAACTTCGTACCGCCTAACAGTCAATGAATGTTATAGTACATATTAGCTGAACTAAATTTATGATTTTTTGGAATTAATACAATGAATAATAGAAAATAATTCGGTTGAGGGAAGGCTCGTATTCCACCTAGCTGAGGGAAAATATTAAGTTCAGTACTTTACTAAGACACAAAAAAAATGTAAAATAGAAATAGAAAACCAATAAATATGTCAATACACAAAACAATATTCAAAACAAATCACAAACAACTTTCGTGACGTAAAAGTGAGACCAATTGATTTGACATTTATTTGACAACCAATAAACAACTCAATTCTTTTTCAACTGACACTATTTGTATGGGAAAATGTTTGTTGTTTTGGAACGAAGTTCCTTATGGGGCGTTGCGGAGGGGTAAACCGACAAAAAACGTCCGTAACGTTAAATAAAAATCGTAAGATTTTTATGTGTAGTCTATGTATGATGGCTATACAGTGTCTAATGTATAGTCTACGTGATGACTGTTAATATTATTGCAGTTTGCTATTAATGCTATTATTATTATATCATTCAATAATTACACCATCTGGTGGTCAAAAGTGGAACCATCTGATCATTATAATATTAGCGGCCGCCCGCGACTTTGTACGCTTGGAGTTAGTTATTTGCACATAATTTTTAATCATATTCAAAAAAGCTGAATACCTAATAAAAGGAAAAAAATAAACGAAAGATAAAAACAACCAATATCTAGATTAATTTTTAGAACCAATGAAGTATATTATTTTTTCACAACCTCTGTAAAACCTAAAATACTTTTTATTGTTATAATAAAAATACCTCCTTAGAATAGTGAGTTTTATATAATTCTTATACTTAAATACCATTTAAAATCCTTCTGCCGTAATTACCTTAATTTCAATAACATTGGACTTTCATACAAACTACCATTCCCCGTTTTAACCCCTAAAAGGGGCTGTTTTCTAAAGATACATTATTAGTACACCTCCACACCATCTATAGAGCATACATTTTAAATTTCAAGTCTCTTACTTCAAAAACATAGGACTTTCATACAAACTTCCAACCCCCGTTTTAATCCAAAAAAAGGGTTCATTACTAAATATACATTATTAGTACACATCCACACTATCTAAAGAGCATCTATAATCTATAATTTTACTAGTAGCCCCGCGACTTCGAAATAACTAATTCCAAGCGTACGCGCTTGGAGTTAGTTATTTGCACATATTTTTTAATTATATTGGAAAAAGCTAAATTTCTTAGGCGGATGTCTACGCCCTATAAGGAACCTACCTGCCAAATTTCAAGTTTGTAGGTTATGTTTCTGAGATTTCGTGATTAATCAGTCAATGGTATTTCGCTTCTATATAAGTATATAGATAAATCATCGTAAACAAAATAAAGGTGTTAAGATAATTCTGTAAAGAAGTTTATTTTTTATTTTTGTGTGATTTTTTTTAATTATATATTTATATAAATCATCGTAAACAAAATAAAGGTGTTAAGATAATTCTGTAAAGTAGTTTTTTTTTATTACTTTTTTTGTAATTTTTTTTTACTTTTCTTTTATTATTTTTTTATAATGAAAAATGTATACCCGAATAATTATTTTCTTTATAGGTACCTCGAATAGAACTTGAAATTAATATTTTTATAATAAGGAACTTCGTTCCTATCTGGTGTAACTAATCCCACGACACCACTCGTTGTTTTATTTTATTTTTTCGTTAATTTTCCAATGTTTTTAATACTTACTTATTATTCTGTTCCCGACCAAGACAAATAAAAAATCACAAAAATCATAAAAATCGGTTCAGTCGTTCTTGAGTTATAAGTGGTGTAACTAATACGACTTTCTTTTATATATATTTGGTTATATAATAGTGAAATATCTGCTTATAGCAAACTAACTAAAATTCGGCGTTCGTGAGAGTAATATATAGTATAGTCATAAATTAATATACGCCATTATTTCACTTACAATTTAACGCTTCACTTTCACATTTTAAAAGTAAAAGTAAATTAAATAAAGTTATTACAAACTAGCTGTGAAGATAGAGCTATAACTAACTACGTAACTTAACCTTCACTTTGTAAATTGCATCTAGAAAAGTTATTACCTGGTAACTCTCACTTTCAAAGGAAATGTAATCCCGCCAAGAAATAGAATTTGCTTCATAAATTTTCCATTTTAAAACAGCTTTTCAATGTCAAGAGCGCCGTAGCGTGCCCTCAAAGGCACCTCTAGAATTCTTTTAGCGCGCACAATGATATTACATTCTTATAGATATGTTAGTGTTGTGATTTTGACAACCAATGATGATCTTTTATCATTGGCTTGTCCGGTTCCTATTATTTGGACACGCACCCTATACTTAACAGCTAATGCGCCCCGTGTGCCAACCTTCCGGTTATATCACGGGTTGCGAGTCTCTCGTCCAGTAAATCAACCAGACGAGAGGACCTTTACCTGCACCGCTTTTGCGCTCAGTAAACCAACCGAGCACGCAAGCGTAGCAGTAGCAGGTCTTACTCCGCTTTTACCTGCATGCAGGCTACTTACGTACTCTTAAGTCGAGTAGCTCGTGGCGACCGACGCTCAGAGAACCCAAGCATCGGGGCCCTACTACCACTCCCCATTCTCCATGATGGGTAGCCGGAGCTGTATGGCACGCTCACATCCCGGCGCACAAGTACAAGTACAAGCGCGCCTAGTGTTTCTGTACCCACACTGGGGCGCCGGATAGCCGGCTCCCTGATTTCTTGTACCGGAGCTGTATAAGGCGCGCTCACTTCCCGACGTCCTTCAAAGAAGAAACGCCTACCCCGAGCCTACGGTAGGGTGACCGGGGTGACGGAAGCGATCGCCCGTCAACCTCCTTGCTCAGCAGGCAAGTACCCGAGCCGCGACGTCAGCTGGGAAGCCGACGGCCGCTATAAGGGCCGCTCCAAGCCCCGTTGAGAACCACTGTGGCGGCCCTTCGCCTTAGGCCAGTGATAACCAACTCGCTACGCGCGAGGCCGAGCGCCCGGCCGACAATATGGCCAGGCAGACGAACATGCCCGACCTCTGTAGCTAAACCACATGCACGTGAGTGATTACACGCACATAAAGCCACCTCGAATCCGAACCCATGACTGGCAAATTGGGCTGCCGCCAGTCCCCGAGGTACCCTGATCCAAACAGGGGGACCCGTAGTTCCCCCTGCGAACTCTCCACAGTCGGGTACTCCGTGGAGAGTATCCTATTATTTGGACAGTATGTATTTTTTCTTCCATTCATCCTTATCAGCCGTCAGATCTACGGTGGGGTGTAAGTGGTTCTACAACATCTTTGAACCAAAGCCAACTTTGACCTGCACGTGGAGCACCCTGCTGTCTGACAAACGAGGCTCTGGCGAAGAGAGGTAGAGCATAGCATATTTTTTAAGCTGGCCGACTGAGGTAGTAGTAGTAGTAGTGGAAGTATTTTTCCACCTCACGAAATACCGCAGCCAAATAACAATTCCCTTGAGGGTTATTGTGTTCCTGCGAGTGAGTGAGGTCACCAGAAAGAAGGAAAGGAAAGAGCTGGTAACGGATAGGCGACCCCTTTGTGTTTCTGATCTGCATGGACAGTGGTGATGTCTTTCCATCAGGTGACCCACATGCTTGCCACATGTTTGCCACCCTCTCATATAAAAAAATCCCCCTTTCTCACCCATGTCATCTATCACACAATCCAAAACCACCACTTTTTTTGTTTTCCTCTCTCATTATATGTATTTACATTCAAATAATAAATGATTGTGAATGATTCAATAATTTAAAAAAAAAAAAAAAATTGTCATATTTCGCAGTCTGCCCGCCGAATGTGACGTCTGAACGTGTCCCAGTAATTGTACTTGAACAAATGCTCAAGTACGGCCGCATATGGAGTACTGTTGTGGCGGGCGGGCCACAACAGTACTCCATAGGTACTCCATACTCCATAGTGTGGGTGGGCGGGAGCGCATAGATACCAGCTTGCACCTTGTGACTCGATTCAGAGGCGTGCTGTGAGGATTGTCGACGATCCCAAACTGACAGACGATTTAGAACCTTTAAGTCTGAGGAGAGCTTTTGCGTCCCTGTGTGTTCTACCGATTGTACAATGGGGTGTGTTCAGAGGAGTTGTTTGACATGATGCCCACGGCCTCCTACTACTAAGTCGCACCACTCGCCATCGACAGGGAATTCATCCTCACACATTGGAGCTTAAGTGGTCGCGTACCGTGCTGTTCCAGTGAAGTTTTCTCCCGCGTATGGTCAAGCTGTGGAATGAACTGCCTGTCGAGGGTTTCTCAGGAGACTACAGGATGGGGTTCTTCAAAAAGGGCGTAAAGAGGTTTTTACAGGGTCGGCAACGCGTGTGTGATGCCCCTGGTGTTACAGGCGTTCATAGGCTACGGTAACTGCTTTCCATTAGGTGGGCCGTATGCTTGTTTACCACTCTAGTGGTATAAAAAATTGCACACAATTAGTTATCACTTTTATTCTCTCCCATTACATATTCTTTGGTGAAACATGTAACATAATAAAAGTTGTAGGTTTATCTATAATGGGAACCATTTCCCGATGCAATTTATAGCGTAATAACATATCTACGCATGTGAAATATCATTGAATGCACAATATAAATGAAAACATGGCCCAAGGCGAGCAAAGAACACGATTTTTGAGCATGGAGCATGTAGTATAACTTAGTATATAAGTGGGTGAAAGTGCATTAGTAGTACCCATTAGTACTACACTTAATTTAAGAGTACAGATTTTATTTAACAATATCCGACAATAGAAGTGGGATAAATAATTTTTAATCTTTCAGATTGAACAAAAGCTGTTCAAGCTTTTGTTATTGTTCAGCCATTGATTCATCCAGATATTAATAATTTATACTAGCATTAAAGAATACAAATAAAACAAAAAACGACGTCTGGTATTTTAAGCGAAACTACAAAAATCAACTAGACGAGCGCGGTGGTCAAATATCGATCATCGACGACAAATATTTGTGTGCATGAACGTGCTGTTTGTCTTGGTCTGGGTGTTTTCTATGTATTATATGTACGTATTTACAAAAACCCACCACCCTCCACCAACCCGCAGTTGAGCCTCCGCCAACACGCAGTTGAGCAGCGTTGAGGAGTATGCTCTAGACTAGGGATTGCAATCCGGAAAACCGGATCCGGTAATCCGGCGGATCCGGCATTATTAAACGGTTACCGGATCCGGTACTAATATACCGGATCCGTACTACGGATCCGGTGCTAGCAATTTTTGGCAAAATAATAGATCTCTGCATGAGTAGGTACTTTAAATGCATTGCGCGTGGTGTCACAATTAACACTATTTATTTTCTACGATCCTTTTTTTAAAATAAAAATGATTTTCGTATGATATACCTATCATGAATATTAAGACAATTATTACTTAAAATTCTACTTAAAATAATTATTTATCGTAAGCTGATTAAACTAAAGAGTTGTAATTATAAAACAAACTCATTATTGTGATAATTGTGCCATTCTTTAGACAGATTCATCAAATCATGATGGTGTATGTCATAAATATAAGACTTGTTTGTTAGCATTCTCAAATACTTTAATGATTATTGTGAACTCATCTCAGTAAATTACGTAAGGTTAATTATATTCGATTTTATAAAGTTACTTACTAAAATAATGGATCTATCTGTGAAAGTGAAATCTAGGAAGACTGAGCTATTCGTTAGTCGTTACATCGTTAAAATTTTACTGGTTACCTATACTACTAGATTTTAATTGTTTGCTCGTTGTCTAATCTTACCATTAGATTAGAAATAAAATTGATTTTATATATTTTTTATAAACTACCTATATAAAGTATGTACATGTCACTTGATTCACTTACTAACAGTTCATTTTGAATTGAAAAGCGAAAATCATTCTGATTTGATCAATCCGGCCGGATCCGGTCGGATCCGGCCGGATCGATGGGAATCGGGTCGGATCCGGCCGGACTGAAAATGATGCCGGATTGCAATCCCTACTCTAGACCCCTTTGATTAAGACGAAACCCGTATCACAGCAGTGGAATGAATAAGAGTTGACGACGATTTAAAAAAAATGTATTTATAAAATGTATAATATCAGTTAACTAGCACCCATAGTACAAGCTTTTCTTAGTTTGGGACTAGATGACAGTATGTAATTTGTTCAGAATTATTAATTTTATTTAAACACTTCCAAAATCTTATGTCTGACTGCACATAAAACTAGGGAATTATTTAAATAAAACTGCACTTAATATTAATATTATATTATTATAATATTAATATTAAGTGATTATTATAATATTAAGTGCAGTTTTATTTAATATTTATTTAATAGTAAATTATACTGCACTTATGATGACCCTTTTACACAAAAGGGTCATCATAAGTGCAGTATCACATACCTTACCTTTAACATTGAATAAAATATGAATTTATTAGGTTTAAAAAAAAGCTATTTCATTAATGTAGCCCTAATCATTTTCTAGAAATCAATTTAAGGATTTTTTTTATATCATAATAAATACGTGTTTTATTGAAAACTTTAGGTTTGGTGAGTGCACTTGTGTCTTGATGTCATAACAAGTAAAGCAATTAACCAACTTCAATGATTTTCTACCTACGATTAATTTCACTGACTTATTGTATTTTTCTCATTAGGATAAGAGTGCCAGAGCGCGTATAATATTCATTGTATTGCAAACGTCTATAGACTATGCTAACCGCTTGTAAGTTATACACTTATAAAGCACTCAGTTCGATATAAAAAAAATCTGCTGATGATTATGATAGGTAACAAAATTATTACAGTGGAATCCATTCCTAGGTATATAACAATTGATGACATGTATATTTGTGTGTCTAATATGTTCAACTTTCATAATAGTTTTGTCCACATCTAGAAAAATTCTAGGTCTGTGGTTTTATCCTAACTTTCAACTAATCAACCGCACGTTTCACGTTACACCTACATAACATAAATAATTTATGCTACAATAAATATTTCTTAGGCTCTATAAAATATGTAAGTAAAGTCACCTCACAAGTATATACCTATATAATAAAATACGAAACAATTAAACGACCAAAAATAAGGACCAGCGATGAATGCGTCTAAAGTTATTAATCATACCTTCATAAAAAAATAAGGCATGCCTTATTATATTATGTAATAAATAATAATATAAAGATTGCCACTAATTTTAGTCGGTAATTCTGAAGTAGTATTATTATAATATATAATATTTTATGTACCATGAATTTACTTTTATTACGGAATCCGTCAGTACTCATATTACTGTTTATATGTACTACTAACTGACCCGAAAAACATTGTTTTGCCACATAAATTTAAATGTTGATGGAAGAAGGGTAAAAATTTGAAGTTGTGTGTATTTTGCAATGCTAAAATAGCGATAGCTTGCGGCTCAAGCACCTCAGGAACTTTCTCGTGACCTCACTCGTTGAAACAACCTTATATTTTTATTTTTTATGTTACAATCTGCTATAAAATTGGAATTTTCCAGACCGTACATATAAATATCAATGCACCTAGAGAAATTACCCTATTATTATATTATAAAATAATAATACTATAATTTATAATACTATTATTTATAATAGTACCACCCTTTTCGTAATACCTAGTACTCTCTCTTATACCAAAGTTGTGATAGACAGATTTGGTGAGATGAAGTCAGCAAACCTAATTTTACAAAGTTAGGTTTGCTCGCTTCAGCCAATATATAGATATGAGAATATGTATACATGCTTATAGTGTATATCGTGTTACATAACATTATTTATAATATCGCGCACATAGCTAATTCCATTCTATTTCTTGGCCGTGTGGTTTCCGGCAGACTAGAATAGAATCACTCCGTCTCTTCCCGTGGATGTCGTACAAGGCGACTAAGAGAATTACATTATAAAACATCGATCAGGCCTCCCCAACCTGTCTGGCCAGCGTGGGGTGTGTAGGCCAAATCCTTCTGTCTGGGACGGACGAGAGAGGGTCGCGCTCCTGTAGTGGAGACTAAAATGACCTGATGATGATAGCTATTTCTAACTGCTACTTAACATAGTGGCCAATTGCTGAAGGTTGGCTGGAAGAGAACTGTATTAGAGACTAGCTCGCCTTTGTTTACCACTTACGTAAACTCTCGTAACCTTTTTTTTTAATGTGCAATAAAGAATATATAATAATATATTATATTCACCTGTAACTATCAGTCCAGCACGGAATGTCATCTCCTAATATTTTGCTGATCTCATCATAAACCTTTTCTTGTACCACCTGATTTCTCAATACGGATAGAATTGCAAACTCCAACACATTGCTTGTGGTTTGAGATCCTGCTATTAGGAGATCGAGGCAAATAGTTTTCAGCTGTTCTTCTGTAAACAAATTCAGGCTGATATACAGGTTGCAGCTTTATATAAAAGTACTCTGAACAATAGAGACAATTATCAAATTGTTCTCAACAGAAACATTTTTTTATTTTCTAATTGACAAAACTGTATTCAAAGATTTTTTTAAATATGCTTTACACCCAGGTATCGAACCGATTAAAAGTCGAAAAAGCAATACCCTATACTTTTATGGCGACAATCGATAAAGTCAATTATAACAATTAGATCTTTTTCAAAAAGACAAGATAAATCACTTTTACTCACTGGTCCATCGGATTACTTATTAGTAATGAATATTCAATACAACTCGCTAAAAATATTAAAAAGTTTTGATTCCATGGTTTTCGTTTCATTTAATTTACTATGTTCGTTAGAGAGATATGATTCTTATGACTCATGTCTTAATCTCTTATTCTTTCTTCGAATTTTAGCAGGTTCGTTTTATTTTTATTTTTGAATACACTTTTGTTGCTTTTAAAAAATACAAAAATGTTTCCTTCGAATGAAATTTTATATCTACATTGTTTAAAGCACTTTCCATTCAGATGGCGTTAATAAAAACCAACTGTATAATCGCGAAAGTATGTCTGCCTGTTACTTTACACGACTAAACTGCTGAAACGCTATGAATTAAATTTGACATGGACATAGCTTATATCCCCAAGAAGGACATAAGGTACCATTTGGAGCGACAACCGTCATTCATGCAAGCGAAGCCACGTGGCCACGGGTTACTCACAAATAAATTGCAAACATGCTTAGCTTTCAAAATAAGTACACACATTTGGCAAGGCAAGACCGCAAGCGGTACGAGTATATGTGTCTAAGGATCGAAATTAATTTAACAGAGATTCGTGTAGACCAATATTGTCGTTCTTAACGCTGCTGTTCGGGCCAATCTCGGAATTGCTCCTTCACCCAGCAGCCCCACTCACGTGATCACTATCGAGATAGAAAGTAAACTGGGACCTACTTAGAAATGAACATTAGAAAATTCGAAATCTTCGAAGTTTTCTGAAAGACATTTTGAAGCGTCTTAGAGGAAAACAAACGTCAATGAATCATATTTAATGTGTTATTTAAATAATAACTTAGACCCTGCCGGATGAAAATTCCACATTCACAGACGACAGTCGAATGAAATTCGTATCTGAAAAGTTCCGAACTTTCACCCGAAACTTTCAGTTTTCACTTTGGTGTAGGCCCTATATTTGTATACTGAACAATTTTATCGGTTACCATTGTTCTTAAAGCCATATCATACCTTGTATTATAATATTCTTATATTTTATATTACCTTCTATTTATTTAGTATCCAAGTCTTTGATGCTATTCGGAATAAATATTAAATAAAAAATGTTTTACGCTAAGATAGAACAAATCTGCGTAGGTTCGTGTTGATATTCTCCATCCAGAGAGTTTCTTTATTCTTAACGTAGCCTTAATTAAGTCGGAAGATTTTTTTCATTCCATGACTACACTACGTCTAGTCAAATTTAATAATTGTACAGTAATTTAACCTTTAGTGATGAATAAGAAAGTATCTGAATAAGTATAATTTGCTCTTCCTAATACCTACGCACTTAATTATGATATCTATTTACGGTATGTATCCATGGGTAGGTTGTATTTATATATACATAATAAAATATTTTTTTGCTATTTGTTACTGTTTACAAAATTTTACATTGTGTTAACCATAAATAACATAAGGGTACAGAATGCTAACTAAAGCCTAGTGTACACGGGTAAAGTAAAATCCAGAGCATTACATTGACTGATTTCATTGTTACTATTCACTCAATTTAACTCTTCCTGTGTACGCCGTGATTTAGCACTACAAGATGTAGTGCTAAATCACGGCGTCAATATCAACCTCTTGAATACAAAAAATCAAGAATCTGTAGTAATATAAGAGATACAATTATTACTTTGAGTAATAAATAATTGCTTATGCTTGTAACAGCAGCTAAAATAAACATACATATAATAATAAATTTAAATACATATACACAGACTTAAATAAGTATATATTTTCTTTAGCTCTGTTCGGGACATCACTAGCGACGATGGGCAATTTCTAATGACACGGGTTGGATATGCGTGTCTTGTCTTTCTTGATAGGGCCTTAACAAGCGCTATCTTTATAAGCATTGATTTTCTTTATCGAGATGATTTTATTTGAAAAGAAGAGTAGGAATGATTTAAATACCACAGAATAATTAAAATATATACAGGATGGAATTTTCTAATGCCACCTGGAGGGAAAGTACTCTTAATACTGTAGATAGGGAATTTTACTCAAAGAAAACATTCCTTTATTTTTGAAAAAAAAAACTGCATTCAAAGTTTATCGAAAATTTGCTTGCCACACCTGGGAATCGAACCGACTAAAATCTGTACAAAAAATACACTCTGTATTCTTATTGCATCGATCGTTAGGGTCAATTATAAGGATGAAATATCTAATAAACTTGATAAATTAAATGAATGGAAACCATAAATGGTCGCAATAAAACTACCGGGTGTAATTGTTACAGATTTTAGTTGATTCGGTTCCCGGGTGTAGCAAGCAAATTTTCGAAAATCTTTAAATGCAGTTCTGTTTCTTTAAAATAAAAAGGAATATTTTCTTTGAGTAAAATTTTCTATCTACAGTATTAAGAGTACTTTCCCTCCAGTTGGCATTAGAAAATTCCATCCTGTATACGTGTATGGAATAAAACGCACACTAGAAATTGATTTCATGACCAAATATAAGTATATCATAGTTATGAACATATTCCGTCACTGATATAAATATGCTATTATATACTAGTTCTACATAGATTTTTATTTCATAATCTATGACCTTTATAAATCATTGGATATTTAACGCAAATCGTTATAATGTGGCCTTTACATCAATTTATTTATACTGTTCTTAAATTATGATTGAACTTTAGGTTTGCACTTCATATAAATGCAGAGAACTTTACCTATAAATAACACAAAGATAACCTTTACGTGCTGTTTTCCACACGTCGTCACCGAATGCCACTTGTGATATTCCTGTATTGGCACAGGAATATCAACTGTAACCTCGGAGAAAAAATTGTAACCTCGAATTTCTTAGTACCTATTCCCGGGAAAAGAAATCGGTCAGTCTTTTTACGAGGTTTATTTAGCTTGACTTATTAATTGCTGTTTTAGGGACAAATAAAGTATATGAAATTTTACCCTCTTTCTATTGGCAGATTGATGTGATATTTGGAACACACTTTTAGTTTTGACTAGCAAAGAACCCGTGTTTCGCTACGGGAACACTCCTGTTTTGCGTCTATTTTGTTAAGATTCAACCCCTATTTTCAACCTCTTATGGGTGGAATTTCTAAAAATCCCGTCTTAGTGCGTGTATACCTTGTATAGAGAACACATATCCAAAGTTTCAGGTTTCTAGATTCAGTGGTCTGGGCTGTGAGTCTGTCAGTCAGTCAGTGAGAACAAATGTTTTTATTATTATAGATGACAATATGAATTGATATATTCAGTATCATTGTAACTCCATTAAAATGGCGGCATACATATATTTTTACATGCTCATCAATATTGGTATCAAGTGAAAGGGTACACTTGACAAGTAAAATACAGTACAACATAATAAATCCAAAAGTACATCAAAAGATACTTGACTTGGCGAAATAGGCTTGACTAAGACACAGCACGCCGTGAAAAATCGCTAATTCAAAATGGCAGCCGCCACACAATGACGGATTACACATTTTTCACAGCCCTATGGGTATCAAGTATACATTAAGAATACACCATAAAAAGCCCAAATATAAGATAACTGTCCGTCATTATGTAACGAAAGAAAAAAAAAACTTGAAAAAAAAAATATTTTTAAAAAGCAGTTTTGTTTAACTGATTTCAAATATTTTTGTAAGGTTTTATTGAAATGAGAGATAATAATAATGTAGTCTCTGTCTCTGCACCATCTGTACCAGAGTCTAAATCTAAACCAAATTAGTATTGTTATCTCTCTACCATCTGTACCAGAGTCTAAATCTAAACCAAATTTGTTAATTATACGAAAAATGAAAAGAATCGGACAAAGTGGCATACGGCATGTCTACAACTTCTTGCTTCAGTGTTGGCTCTCGAGAATATTTTATGATTCTATCTTGGGGAATTCTCGGGCTTTTGTTAAGAAATGTTATACATCTTAGGATTGCAATCCTTACCTATATAGTATTATTACTTATACTGTGCCTATATCCTACATCTAGATCATCCTGATTCATTGTCATCGTCATTTATGAAGTATCATATAGTAGTTTGGGGTGTAAGGGGTTCATCAGTATCTTTAGAGCCAAAGCCATCCTCACTTGCACGTGATGCTAGCTGCCGACCGAAAACGAAAGAGGCTCTAGCAGAAGAGAGGTAGAGTACAGCGTATTTATAAGATGCCCGAATGGGAAAGTACCTCGCCATGACAGAATACCGCAGCCAAATAACAATTTCCTTGAGGGTAGTTGTGTGAGTGAGATCACCAGAAAGGAAGGAGTTGCTACATCGGCAGCGAGGTGGCGGTGCGCGAGCGATATTTCATATTGCGAGAGTTAAAATGGCTACTGTAACCGCTTCACATAAGGCGGACCGTATGCTTGTCTGCCATCCGACGTAGTATAAAAAAGTAGAAAAACATGGAATTAGTTCACAAACACAAAAAATAAACGAGCCTCAAATGCAACG
Organism: Hypsopygia costalis; assembly: GCA_937001555.2. Lineage (NCBI taxonomy): Eukaryota > Metazoa > Arthropoda > Insecta > Lepidoptera > Pyralidae > Hypsopygia > Hypsopygia costalis. Next base: position 21,858,470 of record OW443326.2, read on the forward strand.
CATATGTGATTCGTTTGGTTTTTAATTAGGATACGAAGGCAAACATAGGACAGTAACTCTCTCTTTTATAAAAAAAAACGCACACTACAATAGTTTCATCTATCGCTCTCTTTTTGCCGACTTTACCCAAGCGTTACATACATGAGCGTTACATATTCGAACGTGATGTTTCAATCTTCTTTACCAACCACAAAATAAAGTAATCATAGCGCATAACGATATATAAGTTTTTTCACATCAAAAAAATCTACAAATAATATACTTGCCTGTATATGTGTTTTTATTATATTCGATTTCATTTAGAAATGAATATATGAAGTCGGTTCCTTCTACTGCATTACATTTATGTTTCTTTATAGCTTCCTGAAATGCGGAGAAATGTTTTTTTAATATAATGTAATATAACTTTAATCCTCCGCCAACCTGCAGTTGAGCAGCATGGTGGAGTATGCTCTATATCCCTTCGATTGAGGGGAGACCGGATGATTATGGGTTGATGCCGATGCCGTTCAATACAATAATGATCATCCTAATTACAATATATATATATATATATATTGCGATCTCGAGTCTCAACGTCTGTTAGAGCGAAATAGGTCCGAAATGTGTAAGCTGCCTGTCTGGGTAATTACCTCCATTTCACAGATTACTACAGCCAAATAACATATCCGGTGAGGGTTGTTGTATTCCTGCGAGTGAGTAAGGTTACCAGAAAAGAGTTGCTACGATGGCAGCGGGAGTAGCGCGCAAGCGATATTTTATGTTGCGAACGTTCATATGGTTACGGTAACCGCTTTACATCCGGTGGGCCATATGCTTGTCTGCCATCCGATGTAGTATAAAATAAAACATTCTTAGATATAGGTCATAAAATTAATTGTATTTCATTTTATATGTTTCGAAAATAAATTATTCGTCTATAAATCTCCATGTTCCATGAATAGATAGTATAATCACAGTATAAATGATGGTACTAGGTATGTACTCCCTGCCGCTCTCTCGTGTCGACCTTACCTCCCCTCTGAGACGAATATGGAACACGCACCCTATACCTAACAGCTAATGCGCCCCGTGTGCCAACCTTCCGGTTATATCACGGGGGTTGCGAGTCTCTCGTCCAGTAAATCAACCAGACGAGAGGACCTTTACCTGCACCGCTTTTGCGCTCAGTAAACCAACCGAGCACGCAAGCGTAGCAGTAGCAGGTCTTACTCCGCTTTCACCTGCATGCAGGCTACTTACGTACTCTTAAGTCGAGTAGCTCGTGGCGACCGACGCTCAGAGAACCTAAGCATCGGGGCCCTACTACCACTCCCCATTCTCCGTGATGGGAACCTAAGCTCGTGGCTTGTCCGGTTCCTATTATTTGGACACGCACCCTATACTTAACAGCTAATGCGCCCCGTGTGCCAACCTTCCGGTTATATCACGGGTTGCGAGTCTCTCGTCCAGTAAATCAACCAGACGAGAGGACCTTTACCTGCACCGCTTTTGCGCTCAGTAAACCAACCGAGCACGCAAGCGTAGCAGTAGCAGGTCTTACTCCGCTTTCACCTGCATGCAGGCTACTTACGTACTCTTAAGTCGAGTAGCTCGTGGCGACCGACGCTCAGAGAACCTAAGCATCGGGGCCCTACTACCACTCCCCATTCTCCGTGATGGGAACCTAAGCTCGTGGCTTGTCCGGTTCCTATTATTTGGACACGCACCCTATACTTAACAGCTAATGCGCCCCGTGTGCCAACCTTCCGGTTATATCACGGGTTGCGAGTCTCTCGTCCAGTAAATCAACCAGACGAGAGGACCTTTACCTGCACCGCTTTTGCGCTCAGTAAACCAACCGAGCACGCAAGCGTAGCAGTAGCAGGTCTTACTCCGCTTTCACCTGCATGCAGGCTACTTACGTACTCTTAAGTCGAGTAGCTCGTGGCGACCGACGCTCAGAGAACCTAAGCATCGGGGCCCTACTACCACTCCCCATTCTCCGTGATGGGTAGCCGGAGCTGTATGGCACGCTCACATCCCGGCGCACAAGTACAAGTACAAGCGCGCCTAGTGTTTCTGTACCCACACTGAACGAACGAATATGGAACAGTTTGCACACTCACACGCTCATTCAATCTCTGCATAGACGCCATTGTTTATGTAGTATTAAACGACGCGACATTTGTATGGAGTGGCCGGGGTTTGGTTTAATGCAATGTTATAAATAAAAAAACGCATACCTCAATTATATCTGAAATTTGCTGATTCATCTTCACTATGAGTGAGTAACCGCTAAGTTTTGGGAACAAGAATCTGCTCCATGGCATTTGGTTCAGCCAACCACCAGCTATTGAAAATGCTTTCGATCTAGCGTGTAACAGTTCTAGTAAACTTCGCAGACGATCTTCTCTTATCCTTTCACCTGTAACATTAGAAATCACTGCCACTGTCTACTGTAAACTACTGTCAATATTAAAACTAGTCGATCGCTGCGAACTCACGCCTTGCGATATTTTTCAAGTTAATTTTAATATCTCAGTAACTTTAGGGTGTAGTGGTTCATCAACATCTTTGAACCAAAGCAAGCTTCACCTGCACGCGGTGCACCCTGCTGACTGACAAATGAAGCTCTGGCGAAAAAATAATAAGCTAAATAAGGTTTTTGTTTATTTTATTTAGTTATTACAACGATTATTATTTATACATAGGTATTTTATTATAAAACTTTTTTTTGAGTTAATAATCTAAGTTTCATTATTTTTTACTTTTTAGTGAGTTCTTTATTTACTTTTTGAAGTCGGTTCAATTTTTTTTTCAAAAATAGGAATTTTATTTAGTATTTGTTGTTATGCGGCAACAGAAATACATCATCTGTGAAAATTTCAACTGTCTAACTATCATGGTTCATGAGATATACACTGACCGATGGAGGGACGGACGGACGGACAGCGGAGTAATAGGGTCCGTTTTACCCTTTGGGTACGGAACCCTAAAAAGTAAGACTTTGAATGTTTCTAGGTTAATTATGTTTTACTATAATCATTTTTAAATTAGTTTTTCAAGCATCTTTTCAGCAAAATCAGAATAAAGCTCGTGCAAATAAGACAGGCCACTTAAAAAAAAAGAAAAGATCTTTGTCTCTGTTATTTGATTATACTCCTAGCTTTATTATTCCGTTTTAATAAAACATCGCATTTTGAATAAACCCCGCACTTAATTACTTTTCCTGAAATACATTTCAATAAGGAACTGTGCAGTAGAAAGATATTTTAAATTAAAAATGCCAAGTTTATTATCGCAGAACTATATGAGGTACCCTTGAAAGCGCCCGCCTCCGCTGCTTGGATTTTTTTTAGATCCGCTTCGGTCGGTGCAATTTTTACGCTTTTACTCTTAACTAGCAATTGCACGTGACTGCGCTCAAGTGGATATTGAATTTAATATAGCCTGTGTCGTATTGTAATTAATTTAAGTACAAAAATAACATTTCCTTTTTGGCGTGTTAGAAAGACAAACACACACATATTGTCGTTTATTCGTTTTTCAATCATACATTTCAATGAGATCCAGATCGAATTTTAAATGGATTGGAATCTGACATAACCCTAACCGTAACGCAACCCAATTGAAATAGATGACGCAACCCTAAGGCGCAACCTATTAAGATGTGTGAAAAGAAACCTTTAATATGAAAATTATTTCCATAAAATTGTTGTTATTTTAAATACATATAGTTTAAAATCTTGTAAAACATAAATGCGAAAAAGGAGCCAAACTCAGTATAAAATAACATATCTCGGTAAAAAACTCAAGTGAATATCTGTTTTGCTAATTAAAGAAATCAAAACAGTTCCCAAGATTTATGCAAATTTTGCTACAGAGATGTATAAAATTCGTAGGATATTTCAAAAGAAAGCTCATTACCTTTCTTTACTTTCTCCTTTAGATAAAAATCTTAGCCAAATCACAGAGAAGGATTTAATGGATACATCTTGCATGCATATAAGAATAGTATAAATAATAATAGGTAGTGATAGTAATATGTAAGATGTAAGGTTGCATGTCAATGTAATGTAAAGCTTATCCAATTAAAATATATATATATGTATCTCTTTTTAATCACGGGTCAAGCCCGGTCATTTGATAGGCGTGCGCGGGGATATGGATCCAACGCGTAGAGGCCCCTTTGAGAAGTTTGATGTAATGTTGTACGCCCGCCGTGACCCGCTCCAGGATATGTCAATGGAACGACATACCCATGAGCAGGTCTCGGCAGGCTTTGAGACTATTGCGAAGTGTGATGGAAAATAAATGGGCTATGGAGATGAGATCTGGGTGAACTTAATACCGGGCTATTACAGAAGAGGGACGGACGCCTGCCATAACTGCTTTTATTGCTAGTTACTTGCGGCAGGCGGTGGCTTGCCGCAAGTAATTTTATGCCGACTTGCCACTGTGACTCACGCAGTATAATATAAAATGCAAAAATTCGTCACCAACACAAACCTTCCTGGTAGCTCAGTTGGAAGAGCACTCGACCGGTCATCGAGAGGTCGTGGGTTCAAACCCCACATAGGCGGGGAGGTGAATTTTTCATTAAAAAAAAATATTTACGTTTTTATTGGAATACCTACATGCCTAGCGAGACCAGATGCAAGAGAGATGCAATTGGTTTTGTTTTTAAAATGTACATCCGATGTACGTAGCTCAAACATCATTTGGATACTAACACAAGATTATTAGTTTTAAATGTATTTGACGACCTCGGTGGTCGAATGGTTAAATTTGTGTACTTGAACATGTTTGTTTGGTATGTTATGTTGGGTTTGGTATGTGTATTTACTATGTATCGTATGTATGTATTTATCAAAAAAAACATTGTATAATAGTTGTCTAATCTAAGTAATCTATGTAGGTATAGTTATTACGTATGTGTGCGGGTATATGGAATACCGTACAGCCTATATAATATGTACGTAAGTTTTGCTATTGTTTTTTACAAGGTTATCTAAAAATATATTATAAACTAAAGGAATTAAAAATAAACGAAATTTATTGCTTAAAAATAATACTAATTAAAAAGGGAATGGAATGAAAACTATAGTTCAAAAATATCGGTCCGGCTGCTTTGCTTAGTTTGAAATTAGATGACATTGTGTTATTGTCTCTCTAAGGGACCGAATCCGGAACGAAGAAATTCGACGGAGAACCAAAGCCGACATAGCTCTCAGAGTAGAGAGACATAGCTCTAGAGTCAGCAAGTTGAAGTGGGCTGGCCACATCTGCCGAATCAGCGATGGCAGATGGGGGAGGAAAGTTCTAGAGTGGAGGCTACATTTGGGACGACGAAGTGTAGGCCCCCTATCTAGAGGGACCGACGACCTTAAAAACGTGGCTGGTAGCGGTTGGATGCGGAAAACGGAGGATCGCATATGGTGGAAAGCATTGGGAAAGGCCTATATCCAGGAGTGGGTAGATACAGGCTGATAATGTTATTTGTCTTGGAATATTTATTATTTATTTTTCCCAGAGACGGAAGTATTCAGCGAAATTTATTGAGCTTATAAAATCGTCCGGCCGTTCTGTTTGTCCGTCCGTTGCCATGAAACTCAAAATTTCGAAATTCTGACTTCGGATTCGTGTAGAGCATCAAAAAGTAGTAATGTAAAGTTACCTTGGTTTTCCGATATCAATTCGGGAAAGTGGCCAAAATAAATAAATAAAATAAATAAATTCGCTATGGTGGTGCATGCTGCGCGTCCGATGTTTTACATATGTAAATAACAAGGTAGTATGTTTTCTAGGAAATGACTCTGCAAATAATATTTCATTTGCAGATTGCAGTTTCAATTGCGAGAGCAGTTATAAAGAGCTTTTGATGCTCCGATTTCATGACAAGAAGGTCTCGTTATAAAACCGCTGCAACTACGGCCCCCACCAGCCCTCAATCTTCGTGAAAAAAATAAGAAAAAAGTCCTTCTGTTGCCATAATCTAATATTAAAAATGACAGGGAAATATATTTTATGAGAAATGATACAACTTTTTTACACAAACGCTTTAAATTCTTCTTGTCAGTTTGTTGTCTTGGTCTGGGTGTTCTCTGTATATGTATAGATAGATACGAGTAGTAATATCAGTTATCTACTATTCATAACATTTGCTTAGTCCAGGACTAGATGGTGATGCGTAATTTGTACAGGATTTTTTATCTATTATTTATTTGTACAAACATAAGGTTCAACTGGGTGTTACTGGTACCTAAAGCCTTTGTATACGTGCTTATCGTTAATATCGCCTTTTGTACTTTTATTATCTTAATACCTCTGTATTTTTTTTTATTTGGTGCAATAAATAATATTGCATTGTATTGGATCGTATCGTATTGTATTGTACGTGTATACAAAATACAGCAATAGATGTAGACAAGTTGAACTCACGTAACCACATTTTGCAGTAAAGGACATACCTGGTGTTTTCTGCTGTGGGCACTTGAGGAAACTATATTATGCCGTATATATTATAATAAAGGCATCCTACCGACTAAGGGGTCTCTAAATTTATGTCTAAATTATTATATGATATCATGAATGATATAGATTCTTCACATGAATATTAAATATAAGAACAATAGGCTTGTTACCCATGTTACAAAATTATAAAAACTCTCTATCAGTAACGTAAAATACATAAAACTAGAACTTTTTTTTTTTTTTTTTTTTTTATACTACTTCGGTTGGCAGACAAGCATACGGCCCGTCTGATGTGAAGCGGTTACCGTAGCCATATTAACGCTCGCAACAATAAATATCGCTCGCGCGCCGCCACCCCCGCTGCCATCGCAGCAACTCTTGCGTTTCTAGTGACCTCACTCACTCGCAGGAACACAACAACCCTCAAGGGAACTGTTATTTGGCTGCGGTATTCTGTGAGGTGGAGGTCCTTCCCCAGTCGGGCAGTTTACAAAATACGCTATGCCCTACCTCTCTTATCGCCAGAGCCTCGTTTGTCTGTTAGCAGGGTGCACCACGCGCAGGTGAGGTTGGCTTTGGTTCAGAGATGTTGATGAACCACTTAACACCCAGAACGATCTGCGATCTTAAAATTTTAATAACTTATGTCCGACTTGATTTATGTTCTGTCAAAGTTTGGTGGGAAAGTCCATTTTAAAGGTATGAAATTATAAAAAATAAATATTACCATTGTAGAAACAATAAAAAGTACTATAACTTTTGTTACGGCACTGGCTACATAAACGCAATATTTAACATAGCTGTCGTACAAATTTCTGATTTAATGCATATAAAATAACACGGTGTGACGTCATACCGTGGTGGCCTTTTGTATGGAGCGTTTTCGGGATAGTCCAAAATTGTGATCTTCAAGTTATCATATCTCGAGAAGTTTTTATGCTATCGAAGTAATTATTTCACTTAAATTTATATTATTGTGACGTCTTTAAATAACAAATCGAAAAAAAAGGGATACAAGGTTATTGTACGACAAAAATATTATTTGACTAAATAAATTACCAGCGACATATTTCCACAATACATTCATAACTGCTAATGGAAGGATATCTTTTGAATTTATAGGTTTATGTTTATTTCTTTCTATATACTCCAGTATATTGAATAACTCGTTTTGAATCTCTTTCTCCATCAAAGTTTTTCCAAAACCAACGTTTCTCAAATGTTTCACGGTAAATTGCCTGTGTTCTCTCCAAAGAGGGCCATCCGTGAATGTGATACCTGGAAACAAAGCGGACAGCAATTGTTTAAAAAGGTCGAGTATTTGTATTTTGAATATAAATAAATATACATAGTACATCTAAGCAAATTCGTCCTCAACCCTTCTCCATACCATTTTTGGGATACGGGTCTCCACTCAATCGATAGGTTTAAAGCATTTTCCGCCACGCTGCTCAGTTGCGGGTTGGCGGGGGTTAGTGTTTTCAAGCCACGCAAAGGCCACTGACTTAGCTTTTTTTTTTTTTTTTTTTTATTGATTTATATCACAATCTACAGACCCGGGGTCCGTACCTTTTAATAATTATATTATTGTCTATTACTAGTATATGTTATTGTCTATTGCTCCTATTGTTTACCTTGCAACCATGACAGCCAGGGCAGACCAGTCCCCTCTGGCAGCACCCGTTCACGAGTTGATGCATGAACTTACTTAGCTTAACGACTGTCAACTAATATCAACAGCCAGGATCGACGGCTTAACGTGGTACGTAACACATGGTACGTTCAGCAATCTTATAACCGACCTATCGAAATAAGTTGCAGCAATATCTAGCAAAATAGTCAGGATGTCCCGCAATCAACAAAGATAGAATAGTCGTAGTCGCGCACAAACGAGATCGCATTTTTGACATACAATAAGTAAGCAAACTGCTCTTATCACAGTAAGTTTAGCGATAAGGCGCTTAAATGTATCAACTCCTGTGATTTAGAATCGACGTTAGAGGGAAACTCAACGGGCAATTGATAATGGCAACAACCGATTGCAAACATACAGGTCGTCTCTGTAACAGATAGTAGGACAAAGACGCGATTGTTAGTGGACACCGGTAGTAACCTCTGTGTTTTTCCTCGAATCTGTATAAAAGAGCGCGGACCGATATCAAAATTTCAATCATGCGCTGCTAACGGTAGCTCCGTTGCTACATATACATAGTTATATCCCCAAATAAATAATATGTAATATTTCGTGGATCCTAGGGACATCACGAAATCTTCTTACATGTTGAATATTCTTGTTTATTGTGTCTTCTTACTAAAATTCTTAGCTTAGAAGTTAGTTCAGTTTAGAAAACTTATAGGTCTGTAAATCAACAGCTGTAGACTTTGGCAAAAGCATTAATTTAGTATATCTCATTATCTTACACCACACATGCCTTTTACATACCCCTATGACACTTAGAATGACGTACAAATCTGGGGGCACGGGAGTGCCCCCGCCAAGACGAGCCAAGCGGAGCGCAAGGGCACTACCTACCTTTTCTCGAAACGTTTCGTCGTTTTTTTGAACTCTCATAACTTTGGTTTGGATGATGCTAAATAGTTAAAAATTTCAAGATATAATGACACCAGTACAATCATTAAACATACAAAGTTTGAATGTCGTAGCTATTATACTTTAGATTTTATTAATGTCTAAAAACCCCCGATTTCGTCACTGATTCACTCACTGATCATCAAAATTCTTAAGGTACTTCCTAAAGTTCTAGAACGCTGAAATTTGGTATGTAAGCTAATATTTCTACAAAGACAATAAAAAAATTAAAAAACCAAACCTAACCTAACCTATCCCCTCGGAATAGGAGGTGGAAGTTTGTATGAGACTTGCACTAAATTTGCACTAACTACATAATCATGCAGTAATAACTATTGAAAAGCTAGATATATGAAAAAAAAATACTTATAACAAATAAAAAAATATGAACATCATATTTTTTCAGTCGTATACGACATTTTTCTATTGCGAATGATGGTCGATTGTTAGGAAATATTTGCATTTCATATTCGTAATTTCACTACGAAATTGTCGTAACGTATTGTCGTAATAATTCTATATTTCGTTCGAATTATTTGTTACTTTAGTTCCAAATTATTTTAAGTATTACTTTTCTATTCTCTTAGATTTCAAAAAATAACCGGCCGGTGTATTCTGGTTGATTCATCAAAATTCCAGGCGAAAGTAAAGGCCCGGGGTCAACATAGGTTATTTTTAAACCCAAAAAAGTCCATTAACCAACTTACAAAAATAAATGAAATCCCACCAAAAACATTTTCATGTAAAAATGTTGCCAAGACGAGTCTACATAGCTTACCCTGTGAAAAAGTTATCAGATCTCATGTAGAGCCAAGATTCTTCATCTATGCGCACTTACTTTACCAGGCCTAACTTCACATACTCTACATTTTAGTCAAAATGTGATGCTTGGCCGTTTTGCTACCGTTACGAAGATTTCATAGGCATTTGTTCATCGTGTGTGAAATAAAACGGCCACGCATCACGTTTTGACTAAAATGTAGAGTATGTGAAGTTAGGCCTGGTAAAGTAAGCGTGCATAGATGAAGAATCTTGGCTCTACATGAGATCTGATAACTTTTTCACAGGGTAAGCTATGTAGACTCGTCTTGGCAACATTTTTACATGAAAATGTTTTTGGTGGGATTCTTATAACAGCACACACTTCGAAATCAGTAAACCATTCAGAAGTTCAGACTGACTGACTCAGACAAACTCACATGCATTTACTTACGATGTTGTGGTCGTACGTTCACCTTGAAAACATCGCACCCTTTTTTTTGGACAGTCATGTAAACATATTTGAAACCATAGGCAAAGATGTGTCGAGTGAGGTCGATTCGATAGCGCGCGTTCTTTTGAAGGTTAAGTTAATATGATTAGATTGAAAAGAGTAAGTGACTCCCCAGTCACCTTTCAGGTGACGTTGGCTTTGGCTCACTATTTTTGAGCCAAAGCTCCTAACCTAACCTCACCTGCATGTGGTGCTGATTAACCAATGAGGTTCTGGCGAAAGAGAGGTAAGGCACAGCGTAATAATAAGCTGCAACTGGAGAAAACCACCGTACAGAATACCTCAGTAAAATAGCAATCTACTTGAGGGTTGTTGTGTTCTTGCAAGTGAGCAAGTTCAACAGCAGGGAACGATTGGTGCTAGGTTTTTTTATACTCGTATATCGTTGTCTATTAAACAACCTTATTTATCTTTATATAAAATTTTCGTGTCACAACGTTAATTACCATACTCATTCGAAGCGGCTTGACCGATTTTTATGAAATTTTGTGTGCATATCGGGTAGGTCTGAGAATAGGTTATCTATTATTTATGGCAAAACAACGTTTGCCGGGTCAGCTAGTTATATAAATATATGATTGATATTTATTAGATCTACATTTTACCCTAAAATGGTGGATTCAAAAACATATCCAACAGTGGAGTCAGACCTCGTCGGTGGATCACAGTGCAACGACGGAACTGTTGGATCCTAGTCGACGAAGGGATATCAAAATGTTTATTGTATGTACCTTATTAATTTATTTTATAAAGTAAACAAATTATCTCACCTAATCTTTTTCCGAGACATCTTAATCTGGAAAAGAAATTATCGGGCCTGCCTTCAAATGCCTTCTCTGTGAATACTTGACGCACATTTTTCTCTCCATAAACCACCACCAAAAGTTCCCTCCCAAGTTTCAATCCCAGGACTTGCGTCGAATATTCTTTTGCTAACTTTGAGAAACCTTTCCATTGCGAGCCATATTTCTTCGTCATGCTTTGAACTAAATAGATACTCCCAAAGAATGGATACCACCTTGGACCTGTAACAGAAAACAGTCGATTGTAGATCATCATTGTAGATCATCAACCTTGTATCTCGCGATATTCGTAACGTGATCTTTCTACGACGCCACAGGCAAGTACTATTAAGCCACGTAGAAATATGAAAAAGCACTTATATAACGATTATTTTACTGAACAATGGCGTAAATCCCACAATAGTTCGCCTACTTTACTACCACGTACTTAGAACATAAAAAGATTTAAATGTTATTGAATGTCTAGTACACTATTATTATTTTTATTTATTTATAATATATATTACACACTGGATAACAGAAGAACTTCACCCACTGTGCATATTGCGTTAAAACTGGTGAGCCTTATGCTTAATTGGCACTCAACATCGGAATGAAATCATAATTAAATAGTCACATGCCTATTTTAATCTTTACTGTATAGCTTTACAAAGCAGAAAACAACATTCGCATATGCTTAAAATACCAATCTTTTGTTAATTGTTAAATTATCTCCACTTTTTGCACTAAAATAACAAATAACTATTTTTTTTTTTGCACTAAAATAACAAATAACTCTAAGAGTTAAAATGGCAATAGCCGGAACGAGAAAAACGTAGGTAAAAGCTTTCGGATTCAAACGATACAAATGCATCTAGCAAGTAACCGTCGGGAATAATAAAATCAAACCAGTTGTCCGCTCATCTATTGGAAAGGAGAATAAATGTGAGGGTTCCGTGTGGTGCCGTGATCGTAACTTATCGTTTGTTGCTAAGATTTCCTATATAATATAGAGAACCTTTCTCAAAAAATATATTTCTTGCACACGGAGACCTTATGTTGATTATATGTCCGAACAAAAACTTAATAAAAACCCGACTGAAAATTCTATCTTTTTTTTTTGTTTATATTCGAATGGCACATCATTTAATTATTATTTAAGTAGTAGTAAAACCTGCCAGAATATTATAAATATTTCAGAAAAACGGGGGGTTAATTTTTCGATTTTTGAAATATGTTGAATAACACATCATAATATGTTGAAATCCTTCAAACGGTTTAGGCTGTAGAACGTGCAAAAGAAATATGTATGCATACACACGAAATACATAACCATCCCTTCTTCGTCAGTAGGGTGTAAAGTGGCAGGTAAACATACATAATATCGCAGCCAAATAACAATAGAAACAAAACTGATCGACAGGGTGAATGTATTTATGGAAATGAAAGAGGCGTAAGTGTCGGAACTAATTCCATAAATCGCTGGAACTCCCATTAATGTTTACCTACGATTAGTGATTTTAACTGTTCTCTAAGGTTTAATAGATTCTTACTCTCGTTTCACTACAGTCCATTGACGAGGCTCCATCGATGGCTCTATGGATATTTTCTTTATACTTTTTAAAACCACCGTTTTTGGCCAACGATGTAAGATTCGCTATCGCTTACACACATTGACTAAAAGCTTTCCTTTTTTCATATTTTACTGTCTTTTCCACGAACTGACTATAAATATACAGCATCTTATGTAATATCACAGCCAAATAACATTTTTTTATTGTGTTTCTGAAAAGAAGCACCAAGAAGCGACTGCATTGGTCAGAAATGTGAAATCGTAGGCGTAATGCAACCTATTACGCCAACTACTCGTTGCACTGTAAGTGCCTATAGTCCATAAAGAATCCTTAGTTGCTGCTTACAGTATACATATATTATTTAATATGATCCATATCTGACTATCTGTCAATTCTCGACAGAACAGAACCAAACTCGAAACATTTATAACAAAATTGTCAACTGTCTTATCCTACATGCATTTATCTATTGCTAATCCGATTACAGTGATTGGTGGATTATGGTAGTCCACCTTATGAAATGTCAATTTTCTTAACAGTTAATCAACTGTTTTTGTATCAATGAATTATAACTTAGCCCACGATGTGGAAGACAGGACACCTTTTTTGACGTAAGCATTTCCCAGGAGACGTGCGACATGCAGCGCGCTGATTGCCTATTGTTCCGTTATCTCCCTGGTTACTATCATCATCATCATCATCTGGTCATTTTAGTCTCCACTACAGGAGCACGACCCTCTCTCGTCCGTCCCAGACAGAAGGAGGATTTGGCCTACCTTCCTCACGCCAAACGGGTTGGGGAGGCCTGATCGATGTTTTATAATGTATTTCCCTTAGTCGCCTTGTACGGCATCCACGGGAAGAGACGGACTGATTCTATTCTAGTCTGCCGGAAACCACACGGCCACTGGTTACTATGTTTCTAGTCAATAACATCTGCACAAAAAGCCTAAAAAGGAATAAACGTTTCCATTATTCAAAACGTCCCTAATTTGCACCATTCATTCAAAAATACATTTCTTTATGAAGTTTTATGAAACGAAAAATAGTCGTGACACTTAAAAAATATATATATATTTTAATATATATATATAAATATATATATATATATATTTAAATATAAATATATATATATATATATATTAACTTCGAGAAATTAATGACCTGCATATATGCCTAAGGTCAAGTGAACTATATCGTGCTTGTCTACCATCCGAGCACTACGAAAACTAATACGTCAAAGTGAACTTTCATTTTGTTCGTTTACGGAATCCTAAAACCGATCTGGGTATAAAATCAGGGAGATGGAAGTAAATCCGGTTGGCCCTGGGGAATTTTCCGGTCGCCAAGGCAGCGGTTCTTTGAACCACTGTCTACCTGGAAATCTCAGCTTCATAAGGCTTTAGATGTCGATTGAATATGAAACGTTACGCTGCAGTTATTTTCAATTTCATAAATGTCGCAATATTTTGTAAGGTGACAAACATTGGAAAAATTCTAAATAGAAGCAGTAAATGTCGTAAATTGCGGATATGGATCTTTGAGAATAAGATGTTTTTTTCAAATATGATGGTTTGATAATATGATAATTTGCTATTCTGATGTTTTGAGAATATGATGTATGTGAGTATCATATAGGGCGACGGAGGGGCCATCATCACTACAACTAGAAGTTTAGTGGGTTCAGAATTGTATTTTTTTTAGTCATATCGATAAATTACAAGCTACCTATATTGCAACAACGAAACTCTTATAACGTTCGGTTTTACAAAGTAAATAAAAGTAGGTACATGACATTTGAAACAAGCGAACAATCCCACTTTTATTAGTACATAATAAAGTCTTTGAGTAGGTATTCCTTTGTAATTTATATACGAAATATTGTTTCTTTTCAAATAGGCAAGGGTTTTTATATTGCCGTTCAGTGAAATATATGATATGATGAATACTTCTAGTGAAGGCGTTAGTATTGTCTATTATTATGTTTATTATGTTGCTAAGGCATTTTAAATAGGCACCGACATTTTGATTTTGGTCATTGCGATATGTACCTATCTACCCATTAAATAGCAGTGGTACAACATCGATATCTGGAAAAGTTAATAAAAACAGCATTCAATCCCTAAAAAAATTTAGGCCATGCACCAACAACTGACACGAAATATTGGACATGTTCCAGGCTGTGCTAGTGATAAATACATGGGGCACACTAAAAGTTTTGCACATCTAGCTAATCGGAACTATTTTAATTTGGAATGTTATATTTTTTGAAACGACTTGGAACCTTCTTAGTAATAAAAAAAAAATGGCGGGAAATCATTTGTCAATTGTTTTTTATCACACGTCAAAGTTTTACGTACGCAACGAAAATGGAATTAAGTCGAAAAGATTTTAGAGCGATGATTTTTTATGATTTTAAAAGTTCTCTCTCTCCGCAAGACTGTGCCGCTCGTCTTCAAAATGCTTTTGGGAGAGAAGCACTTTGTTTAAGCACCGTGAGGCGATGGTTTGCTGAATTTGAGAGAGGTCGGGTTTCTTTACATGACGAATTTCGTCAAGGGCGGCCTTCAACTGCCGTCATCGAAAATAATGTGGCTACTGTTAAG
The DNA here is from genome assembly GCA_937001555.2 of Hypsopygia costalis. Classification (NCBI taxonomy): domain Eukaryota; kingdom Metazoa; phylum Arthropoda; class Insecta; order Lepidoptera; family Pyralidae; genus Hypsopygia; species Hypsopygia costalis. The sequence goes on from OW443326.2 coordinate 21,873,751, forward strand.
CTAAAATTTTACACGAAGAATTAAAAATTCGGAAACTTTGTTGTCGTTGGATCCCTCATGAACTGACAGCGGAGCAGAAGCGGGCTCGCGTGGAATGGTGTTCACAGATGCTACTGAAGTACGACCACGGACATTCTATGCTGTTTATGACATTGTCACAGGAGACGAAACGTGGATTTATTGTTTTGAACCCAAAAAAAACAGCAATCTTGTGAACGGGTGTTTGGAAATGAGAATAGGCCAACAAAAGTGAGGCAGGCGAGAAACGTTGGTAAAAGAATGATCGCGTTTTTTTTCTCAGCTACGGGTCCCATCTGCACAATTCCACTTGAAGATCAAAAGAGTGTTAATGCCGAGTCATATTCTACCATTAGTTTACCCAGGGTGTTAGAAAAAGTTCGCGAAAGACGACCAAAAAGCCGCGTTCTTCTACATCATAACAACGCTTCTTCACACACGGCCAACAAACCAAGTCATTTTTAGCTTCCGAAAAAGTACAACTGGTCACCCATTCTGTACATAGCCCCGACCTAGCACCCTGTGATTTCTGTATTTTCCCCAAAATCAAAGATTTGATGAGAGGTTTTACTTTTAACAACTCCGAAGAGGCAGTGATAGCGTTCAATCAGCACGTAGAAAACATGCCTTCAGATCTGTGGTCCTCCTGTTTTAAAAAATGGTTCGATCGCATGAAAAAATGTTTAAAATGTAAAGGAGAGTATTTTGAAAAGCAATAAACATAATATTTTGGTTATAAAATGTTGTTTTTCTAAGTTACGCAAAACTTTTAGTGTGACCTACGTACACGCGCAGCCTAAGAACTTTTTTATACCACTAGATAGAAAACAAGCATACGACCCGCCTGATGATATCCAGTCATATAGGACGCTTGTAACACCAGAGGAATCACTCACGCGTGGCCGATCCTGTAATAAGCCCGTTACGCTTTTCTTGAAGAACCCCGTACTGTATCTTCTCGGAAAACACTAGAACACTTTTTTTATACTACGTCGGGTGACAGACAAACATACGGCCCGCCTGATGTGAAGCGGTTACTGTAGCCATATTAACGCTCGCAACATAAAATATCGCTCGCGCGCCGCCACCCCGCTGCCAAAGCAGCATCTCTTTCCTTCTTTTCTGGTGACCATACTCACTCGCAGGAACACAACTACCCTCATGGGAATTGTTAACACTACCAATATTTTTATAAGATAATGTTCTGGAAACTACCTCAGTAGTAAGTTTATTCCACAGCATGATAGAAATTCTATCAGGAAATACTGTATGAGGATGAATTTCCTGCCGATGGCTAGCGGTGCAACAGTAGAAGCATGTTTGTTTGTTTTAAAATTTGAAACAAACAAGCAACAATGACACATTTATTAATTCGACTTTTAAAGGGTGTAAAATAGGGATTTTAAGCATTGTATGGAATGGGTGAAAAAACACTGCACAATGTTTTATGACTAGAAATTTTGTACATATTAATCTATCTAAATATGTATATAAACGAAGAAACTGACTGACTGACTCATATATATATCAACGCACAGCCCGAACCGCTGGGTCTAGAGATTCCTAATTGCCACGTAGGTTCCTTATAATGTCGATTTTGCAGACACTCGTCAAAAGCTTGATTGGTCAAACCCTTAACTCGTCAAATACGTGATTCGTCAAATCAGAAACTCGTCAAAACCTTAACTGGTCAAATACGTGATTCGTCAAAACCTTAACTGGTCAAATACGTGATTTGTCAAATTAGAAACTCGTCAAAACCTAACCCCAACCCAACAAATTCGCTATTGGTATATTACGCTTTGGTTGAATAAGAACTAACTAGCGGTCTAGATAATTAAAAAACATTATCAATTATTACATCAGACTGACACTGACATTGAATTTTATCACTAGCCAGTATAGCTAATGCATTGAAGCGATAAATAACAAATCTCTTTAGATAGAAAACTAATGGCAAATAAATTTACTTACATTTGATCAATCAAGCTTTTGACGAGTGTCTGCAAAATCCATAGGGGAACCTTAGCATCGCAAATTGATTACTACCACTGCGCCACTGAGACTATTAAGGAATGACTATATGTTAAAATCCAATGTGTTTGGTAAGTTTAGGGTTTTGACGAGTTTCTAATTTGACAAATCACGTATTTGACCAGTTAAGGTTTTGACGAGTTTCTGATTTGACGAATCACGTATTTGACGAGTTAAGGGTTTGACACGAGTACTTCTATAGATAAATGAGTAAACACATGTTTCAGGATTTTTCAAAATTCATCCCCTAAAGTGGTATAACGGGGTGAAAAAGTCTGAAAATAAATTAATAAATTTGTCAGAAAATAAATTAATAATTATGTCATGTCGACATGACATAAAATCACCCGTGTGGGGCTGCGGTGGGGTTAAAATGTCATAATATCAATATGGGTCTTGTTTCTATGGTTTTCTGGGACGTCAATTACGACATTGGCATCGATTAGAAAATATAACGTAGTGAACGCGAATTACTTAAAAAGATTTTTCAAATTTTACCTCTAAGAGGTTGAATCGGAGGTCCAAAGTTTGTATGGGAAAACGATATTAGTTGGTTTGTATGGGAAAACGAGATTAGTTGGACTATTTTATCCTAAATTTTACACGAGTACTTCTATTGATTAATGAGTAAACACGTGTTTGCCCCGAATGTCACGCGAGGGAAGCCGCGGGCGAAAGCTGGTAATATATTTACGTACTTTTACCCTCTCTAGATGGACCGACGATATCAAAAAAGCGGTTGGTAGCGGTTGGATGTGGGATCGATTACGGTGGAAAACATTGGGAAAGGCCCAGCAGTAGGTAGATACAGGCTGATAGCACAGTATAAGTAATAGTACTCCGATAGTGATGATGATACGTACTTTTACTGTTGTATTCATTGTTACATTTGCATCATAGACAATTAAATCAAGATTTAAATATATTTACCGCGTGAACGTTTAGTATAACTCGTGTTATGGTATTTGCGTAGTTAGAACGTATATTCAGTAGTAATAAACATTCATTCGTGGGCGATGTATTTTTAATGGAAAATAGAAATAATTCAGCAATTTCTTTCCGCAACTTATTAAGAACGTATTTGTATATATGGAAACGGTGTTTGCTTTGCCAAATTGGAGGAACTGTTTGAATAGCCTGATAAACTTTTCTGTACTGAATGACATACTATTGTTTTGATTAAAATAAATAAAAATAATAATAATAGCGTATTTTATTTTTCTCCCGTTAAATTATGAGAGACTGGTGCCTAGACGAACCCTGTGTACATACCAGAGGGGAATAAAATTTAGTCGGTATTCTCGTATCACAATACAGAGCCTCAAAATTTTATTAATGTATGAAAATAATATCGAATATGAGTAAAAACTTAACAAACTAAGAATCGTATGCTGGTCTCGATAAAATGTAATTATAATTAACGAATGAAATCGAGTATATAATTTTCAGTCATTCATAATGCATTCTTAATTCGGTCAACTTTTTTTCGCAAGAATTACCCTATAGGTCCACAGACCCACAGATTAGTTGACATTTTTCTCAATGATATTTATTATTGTCATCACTAGAAATGGATAATATTTTATTATTATGTATCTCTTTTTAATCACGGGTCAACTCGGTCATTTGATAGGCGTGCGCGGGGATATGGATCCAACGCGTAGAGGCCCCTTTGAGAAGTTTGATGTAATGTTGTACGCCCGCCGTGACCAGCTCACGGATATGTCAATGGAACGACATACCCATGAGCAGGTCTCGGCAGGCGTTGAGACTATTGCGAAGTGTGATGGAAAATAAATGGGCTATGGAGATGAGGTCTGGGTGAACTTAATACCGGGTTATTACAGAAGAGGGACGGACGTCTGCCATAACTGCTTTTATTGCTAGTTATTTGCGGCAGACGGTGGCTTGCCACTCACTAGATGGGCCCCCGAAATGCCAGGAAAACGGCCGGGGGCAACACCGGTGTGAGTGACTCAGGGATGTCGAGAGGTGTGCTGCGCTTTCTCCGAAGTTACTCGCGGCGTGATGCCCTTTAACACTTCCACCCCTGGAGCATATAGCTCTAGCGGCTCCTCTCTGGACGGCCAATGAAGGCAAGCCAGAGCTGAGAGTCCTGCGGGCCTTCTTGTGTTTACACTCCGACCGATGAAGACACGTCGGATACGAAGGCCCTGACCGACTCTCTGGAGACTCGGGTCCGTGGTGTCGCTACTCACACAACAGCTCGCCACACAAGCTGCCCTGCGGACTTTTATTATTATTATTATTTTTATTATTATTTTTATTATGACATTTATTTATTTTTAATATCTTATTTCATACATTTTTTAATATATAATATAAAAAAAATATACATTAAAAAATATAAAAAACAGAATCCCTCCCGATAGCGGGAACAAGGTCCAAACTATCGGTGGTCAAGGTCACAGAGACAGAAACCTCCTCACAATACGTGCCGTGCTGAGGAGGACAGCTTTCTGTATCTGACCCTTGATCCAGCTTCCCAACGCGAGCTTCTTGAGGTGTTGGTCGAAGCTCTTGGCGATTAAACCATTAACCGTCACAACTATCGGAACAATCACTGTTGAATCGACGTCCCACATGGCGGTAATCTCATGAGCTAAATCAAGATACTTAGATAATTTATCTTTTTCAGCTTTCACGAGATTAACGTCATGTGGGATAGCGACATCAACAATGACTGCTTGGCGCGTTGATCGATCTAATATCACGATATTTTTATTATTATTATTATTATTTGCAAATGGCAGGTAGGTATGTGCTTGTTCAATTAGATTACAAATAGAGGGAAAATAAAATTACGAATACGAGTAACTATTACAATAAGCGAAATGTAATTATGTCCCCCAAGTAATTATGTTTGAAAGAGAGTTAATGTATGTAGTGTTTGTTTGTAGTGATGTGTGTAAGTGTGCGCGGGTGTGTGGATATGTCTTGTGTAAACAAATACTCTGATGACAAAAGAAATTAATGTAAACTAAATAGTCACTATCATAAGATTTTCGGGTTTGTCATGGTTCAAATAGCACAATTTTTGCAAACTTTTTTTTTTTTACTACGTTGTGTGGCGGACAAGCATACGGCCCGCCTGTTTTGAATCGGTTGCCGTAGCCATATTAACGCTCGCAACATAAAATATCGCTCGCGCGCCGCCACCCCCGCTGCCGACTCAGCATCTCCTTCCTTTCTGGTGACCTCACTCACTCGCAGGAACACAACAACCCTCAAGGGAATTGTTATTTGGCTGCGGTATTCTGTGAGGTGGAGGTACATTACCCAGTCGGGTAGCTTACAATTAGGCTCCCTACCTCTCTTTTCGCCAGAGCTTCGTTAGGGTGCACCGCGTGCAGGTGAATTTGGCTTAGGTTCAAAGATGTTGATGAACCACTTACACCCCAAAATCATGCAATCATTTTGACAACATTTTTTTGTCAAAATGTTTTTTTTTTGTCAAAACAATAAGCAACCAAGGAAGCAAAAGAAGTGCGTAGCTAGAGAGGACGAATATTTGTTATTGTTGGTACAAACCACGTCTTTATGTTGCGCAGCGATATAATTTGTCAACTTGATATGCTAAGGCGAAGCTATAGCGGGGCCGCTAATATTCTATATGCGTATAAATTATATAATTCATAAACAAAAATAACTACTATTCAGGCAATGTACATGATAACATACAAGTACAATCACAAATGAAAATATGTGTTCTCAAAATGCATCCAACTTCACTATCGGATCTCACCGTATTTAGGTTATATTTACCTCTACTATCCAGATGCAAAGCCTTTCATCTACACTCACATGGCTAAAACTGAGTCCATTTTGGATAGATAAATCATGTTCTGTGTGGCCCGAGGCATATCATATGGGTTTAACAGATAGGATTGCACGAGTGTAGATAAATAAGTGTAGTTTCAGATGTAGTATGCAGTTGCATACCTACAGCGTATGAAATGTATGATAACGCTTTTGATATATATCTATTCAAAAAGCTGGTAGGCCTCGTTTGAAATCGTTTCATGTTTTAATAAACATTTTATATGACACTAGCTGTTAACCGCGCCTTTGCCTGCGTGATCATTACTTTAATTAAACTTTTTTTCGTAGGAATCAAATGTTGAGGAGCTCGATGGCGTCGTTGCGCGTGTCAGTCTAATCAAACACGCAAGTCAAGCAACGTTGACCGTGGCCTGTCCATGGATGGGTTTATTTATCCCTTTTAAAATTTGACGAGCTCGGTGGCGTAGCGGTCAATGACGCGGCTTCGATACCAACGGTTGTGGGTTCGATTCCCACACAGGACAAACATTTGTGTGCATGAACATGTCTGTTTGTCTTGGTCTGGGTGTTTTCTATGTATTATAAGTATGTATTTACAAAAAAAAAATGTATTTACGTATGTTTATCAGTTAGTCTAGTACCCATAACACAAGCTTCGCTTACTTTGCGGCTAGATGGCGCTGTGTAATTAGTCTGACAATATTTATTTATTATTTATTATCCCGAGCTTCTGCGTGCTTCAGAGGACACGTTAAGCCGTCAGTCCCGGCAGTTGTCATTATAGTCGTCAGTCAGTGGCCTTCAGGCGGCTTCAAAACACTCGCACACTGAAAATTTTAAAAGAATGAAATTATTTAAAAAGTATATGACCACTGAAAAACAATAAAAGTACTATAACTTTTGTTACGGCACTAACTACATAAAACCAATATTTAACATAGCTCTCGTACAAATTTCTGATTGAATGCGTAGGTACTAAATAGAAAAATGTGACGCCATAACGTGGTAGCCTTTTATCAATACCATTGTATGGAATTTTCGGGATAGTCCTAAATTGTGATTTTCAAGTTATCATATCTCATAACCTTTATTGATCCCTCCCCTCATTCGAAGGGGTTTAGAGCATACTCCACCACGTTGCTCAACTGCGGGTTGGCGGAAGCCAGTGTTTTCACTGCGCAAAAATCCACTGGTTTGGCTTAACGACTGTCATCTACTGACAACCTATCATATACCTGAAAAACTATCATATAAAGTTATGACAGACTTCATTCATATCCCCTAAATCCTACCGTATCCTTCTTAGATGTCATCGCGTACCTAATAGCTACCTAACTGCCAAATTTGTGTAAATTTAAATGTATAATATGAATATTATAAGTATTACATAGCTAAAACCTGTAACTTCATTCGCTCTGTAAATTACATTAGTCTAATGTATAAATAAGTTTCAGGACTGCATTAAAATTTTCGTCCATCTTATACGTTGAACTTGTATGCACGAATTTTGAGTCCTGTTCTTTAGCTTTAATTAATATATGGCAACGGATGGCAACTGTCCATCTTAATAAACAACTTTTGCTAACACGCTGTATTTATATTATATATAATAAAATTAAGCTGATCTATTTATGCCCCAGATCAGGTGTTAGGAACTTCTACAATTACGAAAATCTACAATCTTTACAAATAGTGCACTGAACGTGCACTATTTTCGATGATTGCCGTGTAATTTTTATTTTTACACAAGCTTTTGGTACAAACTACAAACTAATAAAAACATAGACGAAAAATCTCTAATTACTTTATTGAAAATGTAATAACTGCATAGGTAGATTTTACTATTTCATATTTGGCTATATATGCGTGTGTGAATGACGGTTATGTCGGTATATAAATGGACATCAATATGATCAATGGGTTAATACAAAAAGTAATACTAGGGGAAGCCTAATAATAGCTAATCATAACTCACACACATGCTCATCTACTCTGCTAAAGTGCTAACATAGTATATATACGTGACTGTCGTATACTTTATCTACATAATTCCATGGTATGAAAGTAAAAAATGTGTAGGAATAAATGTGCACAAATAATCAAAGATAATTGTATATTATTACGCCCACTGCAATTGGTACATTGTAGTAGCCTTCGATCGCAATTGGACGTGTTTATGCAATAAGGACTCTTTTGACAATGTCACAATTTGTTAATTGAAAAATTAGTAGGTACGTTAAGGTTCCAATTCATACTTTCTCTAATTCATGTCGAAGGTCGGAGCTAAAGATTTTTTATCATTTTAGATATTTTTAGGGTTCCGTACCCAAAGGGTAAAACGGGACCCTATTACTGAGACTTCGCTGTCCGTCCGTCCGTCCGTCCATCCGTCTGTCACCAGGCTGTATCTCATGAACCGTGATAGTTAGACAGTCAAAATTTTCACAGATGATGTTCCCATACAACGTGATTTTTTTGCTCGTTTTGCTCCATATTGGCAACGGCAACAGATAGACGCTTGAAATATTCACAGATTATTTAGTTATATATTCACTTTAAATATGAATAATTAAATAAAATAAAAATACAAATATTTAAGGGGGGCTCCTATACATCAAATGTGTTTTTTTTTGCCATTTTTATAGATAATGGTACGGAACCCTTCGTGCACGAGTCCGCCTCGCACTTGGCCAGGGAACTTGAAAGTGCCACCAGCATATCAAAGCAATTCAGTAATGAAGACTTATGTTAGTTGTGGTTGGTAGTCGACACAAGTTTAGTGTTTGAAGATTACTTATTACATACCTGTTAGGAGAGTGTGTAAAATTTCGGTACAGAAAACAGCAAGAAAAACAATGTAAGGCTCCTAACATCGAACCTGCAACCTTCATTTACGACGAAGAAGAAGCTGAAGTAGCTGAGCGCATGATTTGCACTCATTAGTGGTCAATAGTGGAAATAAAAACGTTTTGTTTGTGGGTGCATTGATAATATGTTTATGAGAGTCTCTTTATTTATTTAGATATGAGTGGTATCGTTAGAATTCTTAAATTATAATTATAGAAATATGGACTATGTTTCGTTTTTAAGAATTTTATCATAGCTGCTGTCAGGTGCCGCTTTATTACAGTAGATATTTTTTGTTCTGATTGGATTATAGGTGTTTTCATTAAAGAAAACACAATAATGATAAGATCATTTCAAATATTCCTGTGTATACAATAGTGTAAAAATCCGGCCAAGTGCCTATGGGGCCATGCACAGTCTTAGGGTCCTGTAATTGCCCGTCACAATATTTCGTCTAAATCGATTCAGAGTATTAAACTTGAAGAGTTAACAGACAGGTAAACAGACACTTGCGCTTTTATAGTACTAATATGGGTATGCTAAACAAACAATCATAAAACTTATAACGTTAGTCATCACATTTTTGTGTTGTATTGCGAATTTTGTAATACAAAAAATTGTGATGTTTTGTTGTTCATGCTTTATGTGTATGCTTTGGTTGGATAGGCGGACGTCATAACATGCCACGACAAACCACAATACTAAAATGTGGCTCTGCCTTTAACATTGTTAATTGATGAATGGTTATTGTTTTAGGATGTTATTATTTCCACAATTGTACATGGACCATAAACTTTACACAACTAACAATAAGTAATCTTTATATATAAAATGAATGTCTATTTCCCTATGTCAACGCATCACGCGTGAACTGCTGAACCTATTTCGCTAATTCTTTTTTTGACGTGACAACGTCTTATAAATTGGTTAGCCGGGTGACACTTCAAGAAACTGGCTCACGTTATGCGCTTACAATGAGAGCGAGTGAAAGGCACGCGTCCCTTCTAAGAGCGAGAAAGACAGACATAAAAAGTGAAAGGCATGCGTCCCTTCCACTCGAAAACATTTTACCACTCAAAGTCGTTGTCACGTAAAACTTTCGCCCGTATACCGACTTTACAGGCAACCAATTTTTTTGTTGTATTTGTTATTAGATAGTTAATGACTGTAGATCAAATTGCCTGTATTTGTTATTGTCAGAAGAAGGTTCTTATGAAAGAAAAAAAATAAGACAGTTTCGGCGAAATTTAGAAAATTTTACAAAGCTGATTATGTTTTTTAATTAAATTTTATGTCGTTTGACAGAATGTCTGTCATTTGATAGATTGCGCGAAAGCAATTCGAATTCAATATTTATTGTTAAGAAGACGTCCTGTCTTCTTAACAATAAATATTGAAACGACTGTCGGGTCAGCTAATTTTCAATGAAATTCGTGCAAAGCTTGCTTCCTCAAGTACATTTTTTATGTTGGTCGACTATTACTCGATAACTTGTAAAGCCTATTTAGCTGTGATAGTTTTCATTTTAAATTATTTATTTATATACTACTGCCGTGTTTCTTTTTTTTTAACTGGAACCATTTAACTGGAAGGGACACTTGACTCGAATAAAAATTAGCAATTTAAAGCTCAATATTTCGCAAGCGGAGTGTTGAATAGAAAAATTGTCTTCACACACGCCTTATTTTTAAAGACATTTCCTACCACCATAGAGAAGACTAGGGAAAATAATCATCTCCACATTACGTGTAGGGGAGGTAGGTACCCATCCCAAAACAACTATTATTTCATTTCCATTTAATTACCATTTTGTCGGCGTGGTTATTATGTACACCCATACCAAATTTCAGCTTTTTAGTCGCTGAGTTAAGGCGCGGACGGACATGGCGAACCTTAAGGGTTCCTGTTTACTACAGAACCCTAAAAAGGAAACTGAGTGGTTAACTGATACATCAACCGAGAACTGAAACTGGACAGATCGATTGAAATTAAGTATACAGGCCTATTATGACCTAGGTATCTGCTATGCATGTACAAAGTCACGGGGGAAAGCTAGTCAAATGCAAATTTCATTCGTCGTCGTCAACTCTTATTCATCCCACTGCTTGGCTATGGGTCTCCCTTTAATCGAGTATTATTTAATAGAGTGTACTCCACCACGCTGCTCAAATGAGGGTTGGCGGAGATGAGAGTTTTCAAGCCACCTAAAGGCCACTGAAATGTTATCTAACGACAACAGCCGGGAACGACGACTTAACGTGCCCTCCGAAACACGGCCAGGGACAGGCTGCGGTCGACGTTGCTTGACTTGCGTGATCGATTAAACTGCGACGCGCAACGACGCCATTGAGCACCTCATTCATTGTGTACAAAATAAACCTATCATCAGTTCAGTTGCTTTTGACTTTTTAGCTCTTTTTTTGTCACAATTATGTTTTTTAAATTAATTCCTGTTTAACTAGTTGAGAGCAGGGATTACGGGCGATTACGTTTCGTGGTTGGTGACGGCCGCTGAAAGCGAATGGCGACCACCGCGACAATCATGTGCGGCGAGTTCATTTAAAATGCACGCAAATAGTAGTCCACAACTCGGCGACGGTGGTTTTATGTGGCTGTCATGACTGTCCGTATGCGGTGAGGCTATTGTACACTCAGCTAATCAGCCTGACAGTTAACATCCTATTTATTTATTTTCTTCTACTTTCATAGTTTGTTAGGGCGTCCAAAATCTTCTGTATCTATAAAAGGCAACCGTTCCTGACTTGATCCTGGGTTGAATTGTAGACATTGGCTAAGAAAGTTTGCTTATTTGTATGCTTGTTTGCCACTTTGGTGGTTTAAGAAAAAGGAAGGATTTTTGCGAATCCCCACTGGATATCACGCGTATGCAGTCGCTGGTAATAGCTACAAGCTTCCTTATTATATATTTGTATTTTGTGTTTTGTAATAACTAAGGGGGCATATGGGCATCCATAAATTACGTCACACGTTTAGGGGGAGGGAGGGGGTCGACTAAGTGTGATATTGTGTGACAAGGAGGTGGGAGGGGTCCTAAATTTTGTGACGTAACATTTCAAAATATATTATTATCTAAGTGTTAAAACACGAACTTTGAACTATTAACGAAAAACTCAATATTTGCAATTCTAGATGTAAAATTACAAAATATGTGACGTCACACTAGGGAGGGGGGGAGTCTCACAAATGTGACCAGCTGTGACAAGGACGGGGGAGGGGTCAAAAAATCATGACATTCGTGTGACGTAACTTATGTGTGTGTGGCCCCTTATCGTATTCTTTCTTTTGGTACCCATGTCGATGCATTTGGAAGAAAAATTCTAGACCCCCATTTCAATTAACTACACTAACACCTTTTTAGGTTTTTATTGCGGATAATAAAAACTTCAAACAAATCTTACATTAGGTACCAAGACATACTTGCATAATCGTTATCATTATTAAACCGGACATAATAACGTACACAAAAAGAACAAGAGTCTGTAAAGTCGGTTTACGGACGATAATTTTACGTGATAACGTCATACATTCGTATGTATGACGTTATCACGTAAAATTACATACGAAACATAGGTCGATCGTGCCTCTCTATCGCTTGTTCCGCGCTCTCGCTTGCATGTTCGGCTCAGGCGGAACATGACAATGAGTCATGCTTTTTCGTACGTGCAGCCGGCGTTCATAGATATATAAGACGTTATCACGTCGAAAATCGAATTAAATAGTCGACAAATTAATGTGAACAAAAGTTGTAAAAGCAAACCGACTAAGTCACAGACTTCATAATGAAATCTGTGGACTAAGTACTAAAAAGTAGAAGAAACATTTTTAAATAAAATGAGGAAAATAATTGTATTTCATAACTGCTCGTCGTTTCCGCCTTATTTTCCAAGAAAAAGTAGCTAATGGTAATAATTATATCAGTAATATTGTGGCTTAAAGCAATATTGTCCTTTTAATTTAATAATATTATTGATATTTTTTCAAGGTAACGTTAGCTACATTACCTTGAATAAATAACAAGATTGTATTATCAATGCAAATCTCAGAAAACTAAATTACAAATGTTATAAAGTCACTTTCTGCACACATTTATTTTACAAATGTAAAGGTTTTTAGTAAACAATAAATTAGATAAACAATTTTTACTCATATATAATATCTAGCTCTCTAATAAAAAAAACGGGTTGCACTCGGGGAATGCCGGCAGAAGCGAAAACTTGAACATTAACGTTGTGCATTTTTGACAATTTTGGAATGGTTAGGGAATAATTTCGCACGAATTGATTTATTTATCAGTGTAAAAGTACTATCATCTATGTTTTAAAATACAATATAGATTTATTGCGCTATCGTACATAAACATGACAATTTATAATACATTGAAAATAAACACAGACATACATTTTCGCCGCGCGGTAGAAAGAGAGGGGATATTACTTGCTCTCCTACGCCGCGCCGCGCCGGTCCGCGCTGCTCCGCCTTATGAATTTTCGATCAAGCTACCTGTCCTGACGCGAGTTTAACATTTTTTACCCATCCCAAAAAGTGTACAATTCCGCTAAAGAAGTTTTCACTTCAAAAATTAATTTGTGTATTTATGTTAATAAACCTGTTTGTCTAGTTATAACTCTAAACCACTTTTGACTGCAAATATCGCTCGAAATAATTTTGGCTAAGGACGCCGTACGAAAAGCCTTATAACAAACTTATGCAGTCAAAAGTAGCTTGGCCAAGGACGTTGGTTGGGTTAGGTCATTTTACTATGGTTAGGTGGAGTTTATGACCAACAAAAGCGAATGCGCAAGCGAAGCTCGTCTTAAAATTGGAGAGGGAGGTGACGTATCCTAGGTTTAACTAGTAAACAAGGAGCTATGTATATACGTGCTCATATGAGCATCTACTGAGAGGGAGCATATACATATATATGTATATGCTCTCAGTAATGCTATCGAAATTAATACGACACGTTACGGCAGGTATTATATTTATTTTAAAAAATAGCAAGTGCTCTAAGAAAGGCTCGACATAATTATCTACTTAGACTGTCTATACTTAGCCCGAGCAGTTTGAACCTTGACAGTAGTGTTAACTTATCATCATCATTTTAGTCTCCACTACAGGAGCACGACCCTCTCTCGTCCGTCCCAGACAGAAGGAGGATTTGGCCTACACTCCCCACGCTGGGCAAACGGGTTGGGGAGGCCTGATCGATGTTTGGTAATGTATTTCCCTTAGTCGCCTTGTATGACATCCACGGGAAGAGACGGAGTGATTCTATTCTAGTCTGCCGGAAACCACACGGCACAATCTTCACCTAATGCTCTCTCGATAATAATAACTTATCGACGTTCACCTAATGTATGTACGCCCCAAGAAAGTAAAGACCCGTTTTAACCTAAATTGAATATTATATATAATTTCAAAAGCTGTCTTGATTTTCTACCGACAACTGAATATATATATTGAATTAATTTTCTATTAAAATTGTGTTTTATTTTTTTTCCTTTCCATCGTCACATATTAGGTTACCAGCGGTAACTTAAGTATGCATCTAATCTAAAGTTACTATCAGTTAGATACACAGTTATATTGGTTGTGTAATAGGTACCTACTTATATATAAGGTGTTAAACCAGCTGACAATGAGAGTTCATGGAACTCAATCCTTGTGTGTGTTGCTAAATTGCCTCAACGTGTGAACAATTGAACATCTCGTCTTTTACAAACACTTGCTAGCTATTTATAGTCTGTCACTAACTCACTTTAACACATTAGTAACACATTCTAAATTCAGTTTTTTGTCAACCGAACGGGCAAAGCGAGAGCTTCCCCGGATCGCATTGACAATGATATATTTATATGTATTTTTTTTTACTTTTGTATTTATACCACTAAAGTGACTAAAGTGGAAAACAAGCATACGACACGTTTGATTGGAACCGATCGCCGCAGCTGCAGCATATGGACGATTGCAACACCAGTGGTATCAATCGCACGTTGGAGACTCTACACTCTTCGTATCTCTTTTGAAGAACCCCATGTTGTAGTCTCTTATGAAAAATTTGATCAGACCATTCTTTCCACAACTTGATAGTGCAAAGGAGAAAACCTCTCAGAGATCTAACAGTACGAGACCATTTAAGTTCTAATGATGAATGCCTTGCCGATGGCAAGCGGAGCGTTTGTAGGAGACCGTGGACATTATGGCAAACAACTCATGACTAACAACTAACTACTCAATCTTGCCAATCTACATATATAAAAATGAATTTTTATTTCTCTTGGTCATGTCATCACGCGTGAACGGCCGAACCGATTTCGCTATTTCCTTTTATGTTGTATTTGTTAACCTTTCATTAAAACTGTATAATACTTAAAAATTAGCATTTTAGAAATATTTGACTCTGATTAGTAGTCGACGCCAACCAAGTCAAAGCCAGCCTCGCCTGCACGTGTTGCCTCCTGTTGACCAACAAACGTAGATGTCAATCATATTTATAAGTTTCCTTGACGGAGGAAGCACCCCCACTTCATAGAATACCGCTGCCAAATAAGAATTCCTTTGAGGGTTGTTGTGTTCCTGCGAGTGATTGAGGTCACCAGGAAGAAAAAAGTTGCTGTGTTGACAACAACAAAAACTTTTGTTTGCACTTGTTTATGTCAGATATCAATCTATGGAGATTCCTACGTTAAGCAAATGAGATACTGTGACTCACTAAAACTTTCCATTTCAGAAAAAGAAGGTATTTTGATTTTACATCTACGGACGTATCCGATCGATTTTATTTATTCTTTTACTGTCATAGTTACTGCCAATACTTATAACCACTTTTAACTGATGTAGTATTGAAGAGAAATGTTGGTTAGGTTTATTTTTGGTTATGCTTGCTCTTGGAGAGAGAGGTGAGGTACGTCAGTAGTCATAAGTGCAGTACGAAAACCCTTACTTTAACTTTAATTTTGAATAAAACACACATTTGTTATGATATTAAAATTTGGATACTATTTAATAGTAACTTCAAATAAATACATTGCAAACCTAACCTATTTTCCACATCAAAAATACTTATTGTACATCAAATGCAGGATTTGATGAGCAAATCAGGTTTTTTTTTTTGTGGATCAATTTAATATTTTCGTTAAAATTCATTTAAAGAAATTTTTAAATGTTGTAATAAATACAGATTTTATTGAAAGTTATTTTTTGTAAAGCATTGATTTTATGTAAAGCACATCCCGGCCACTCCATACAAATGTCGCGTCGTTAACTACTACATAAACAATGACATCTGTGCACAGCGTGAAAGAGCGTGTGTGTGCGGCGCCATGCCATACCAACTGTTCCAATTTGTCTCAGACGGGGAGACGAGGATTATACGAGAGAACGGCAGGGAGTGGCCATACTATATGTAGTACTATTAGTTATACTGTGGTTAAAGGTAAGGTAGGTGGAGCTGTACTTATGACCCTTGGATGTATCTGAGTTTTAACTAGACAAACATTTTCTACACTTCGTGTATTGACTAAAAGGTTAGATAGACTGAACATTAAATCAAAAACTACTTTTGAATACAAAAATCAGTAAAGACTTTTTTGTCTAAGACGTTGGTTAAACAAAACCATTACGGCTTTCTAGCTTAATTTAAAGGAGTTAAAGTACTTCTAGATTCGGTAAGTGATGTATTTCATCATTTCACTAAACTAGTTTGGATCCGTTTCTAAAGACTACTTCTAAAGACTGTTTCTAAAGACGAAATAACTATTTACAAAAGACACTCAATCGAAGAACGCAATATCGAATGAACTTTTCATCGACACACTGCATTGCGAATGGTTTCTTTGTCGACGAACGGAATATCGAATTAATATTTAAGCGAATTACTGCAATGCGAATAGAGTAGATAATACGAACCGAATCTCGAATGAACTATTGTTAGTAACTCGCAATAATATTTGCTGATATTGCGCTCTTTATAAGTTTTTAGGGTTCCGGTTTTGGAACCGTCCGCCATTTTATGCAAACCGCAAAAATAATACGTCCTCCCCCCTTATCTCGGAGTTTACAATGCGAAAATTCAATACAAAGGAAATAATTAGATCGAGATGATACAGGTACGTTAGTACTATAACTTATACTGTGATACATGTAAACGTAATTATTACAGGAAAAATATAGCGTTGTCCTCAGCTATGACAGCTTTTTTTTAAATAAGGAAAAACCTGAATAGTAAAGTTATATAATATATAATAAGTTGGTTCTCCAAGCGGGGTCCCAACCTCGGTATGCTGCTAAAAACACAAGTCAAGCAACGTCGACCGCAGCGTAGTTTCAGATCATTTCTTGGTTGGTATTGGTTTTGTAATATCGCAAGAGAAGCAACGTCAGCCATAGTCTGGTATCAGATTATGTCCTGATTCGTTTCGGGTTTCTAATAACATACGTCAAGGAACGTCGAGCGTAGTCTGATATCAGATTTCTTTTTTAGGGTTCCGTACCCAAAGGGTAAAAAGGAACCCTATTACTAAGGCTCCGCTGTCCGTCCGTCCGTCCGTCCGTCTGTCACCAGGCTGTATCTCATGAACCGTGATAGTTAGACAGTTGAAATTTTCACAGATGATGTATTTCTGTTGCCGCTATAACAACAAATACTAAAAAATAGAATAAATTAAATATTTAAGGGGGCTCCCATACAACAAACGCGATTTTTTTGCTCGTTTTTGCTCGCAATTGATAATGGCAATAGATAGAAGTTTGAAATACTCACAGAATATTCAGTTGTATATTTACTATAAAAATCAATAATTAAATAAATATAAGATAAAAATGTAAGGGGGCTCCCATACAACAAACGTTTTTTTTTTTTTGTCGTTTTTATAGATAATGGTACGGAACCCTTCGTGCGCGAGTCCGACTCGCACTTAGCCGGTTTTTACAATTCTATTTTTTTATTTCAGGGATTTTAGATTTTAGTTTTATGGATTTGCCATAGGTAACAGTAACATTTTTAGTAAGAAGACGGAACAAAAAAGAATAGTCAGAAAGAAATCCCTGGTATCATCTAAGCTAAGAGAGGTAGGGTACTGTATATTTGTAAGGTGCCCGAATGGGGAACATACGATACCTCATAGAATACCACAGCCAAATAACAATTCCTTCGAAGTTTGTTGTGTTCCTGCAAGTAAGTGAGGTTACCAGAAAGGAGGAAGTTGCTGCGTTAGCGCGGGGTTGGTAGCGCGCGAGCGTTATTTCATGTTTCGAGCGTTAATATAGCTACGGTAACTGCTTCACATCAGGCGGGCCGTGTGCTTGACTACCACCCGACGTAATACAAAAAAAAAATCGGTCAGTGGGTAGCTTTCGGGGCGGGAATCATTTCACTGCGGCATGTACACGCTAATCTCTGGCGTGGACAGTATTTATTTGCGAATAATGCAACTCATAATAATAATCGAACTTCACTTAGTAAGTTCCTTTAATCTAATCTTCTTTCTAATATATTATTGTAAAATTCTCGTGTCACAATCGAAATTCGCCGGTTAAGAAATGCATAGCAAATTCCCTAAAAAAATTCGAAATTTCGCGCTGATGAAGTCGCGGAAATGTTTATTTTGTAAAGTACACGAGGTCTGTGTCGTCAGGGCGGTAACTACTAATTGTTAAAGCAAAACGCATCACAGCAGATCTTCGACTATTTCCATTTTACTATAGAATCTATTAACATTAATCAAACGAATGAATCTTACACACATCAATTTAAAGACACTCGGCTTGCGCATTCGCAAAGCGTCAAATAAACGATCTATCTTTAGATGACAATTATAACCAGAAGTTTGTTAGGCGCATGTGCAACGAAAATAGAATGTAACTTTGTGTCACTAAGCCATTGAACTAATTCATAATAAAATTATTAAATCTCGTGTTTTTCTTTAAACTTTGATCAATATGAAAACAATAAATGTACTACATTGCAAATAACTATACAAACTTTAGTAACGTACCTGGAGGGTAATTCTTCGGTTTTATGATGCTTCTAAGTACATATCCAGTGATTATTAGCACAATTAGAGTGATTGTGAATGTTAACATAATTATTGTTTTCGATGCGCAGGAGTCGAGACACACGTGCCAGCGCCCTCGGCCACTGAATGGTGACTGCCTGACAGCTGACTGGTGATTGATTAGATGACATGCCTGACTAAAATGGCGGCCTACACCATGGTAGAAAGACATTGATAAGTTCTTTAGCGACAAATTAGGTCACGTGGTTTGCGTCATCGCCTATATTTTGTACAGAAATTGACAGATTTAAAAAATCTAATTCGTGACATAGTCTTGACAACATACGGGAAGAAGATACCGGGAACATATTGGGTCTTTTTACCATGAGCTACACGATCGGCTATGATGGACGATTACAGGCAATCACCATGCCGTAGAGGACATGATCGCCTGTGATTGCCTATGATCGGCAACGTTCGAGCGTTATCGCCACTGTGTCGGTTTTTAGGACAAACATATAAGGAAAATAGGCAGATGGGAGAATTGTTGTGTTCTTGCTAGTGAATGAGGTCACTAGACTTTAGGAGATATTGCATTAGCAACGGAGGTGCTAGTTCGCGAACAATACTCGTTTAATTGGCACCCTACGTAGAATAAAAAAAGGTCATAAAATATCCATAATATATCCATAGTGTCATACATATATAATGTCGAATAGCATATGGGCTACTTTTTGTCCCGGGAAAATACCTTATTCCCACGGGAATGTAAGTTTTTTTGTCGGGAAAGCCGACTAAATTCGATTTCAAACGGGCATCTTCATTCATCATTAAATCAAAATTTGTCGGCTTTACTGAAACAAAATCGGACAAGTTTAAGTTGAACTTGTATGAAGAGTTGAGCTGTTCATGCGTCATGCACGTGCACGTCGTGACATAGGGAAATAGGGATTCATTTTTATAAATATAGATGCGGTGTCTCTCACTGATTGAAGGTATAAGAGATTCGTTCGTTTTTTCATTCGGATGGTACATAAAAAGCCCTAAAAATACGTATGTGACCTGTGTAATTTATTACAATTAGTTTATCATCATCATCGTAGCGAAAAGTTTGCAGGTAATTAATAATCGAAACAATTTTAAGTTATTTTCAAACTAAACGTTTTTATTTCTCCGTTCATCAATTAGTAAGTATCTATGAAAACAATTTATCTCAAATTATTATGAAGAGTATGTACAGCTTACGAAAACAAACTGTTTGACAATTTTGTATACACACTTAATAAAAATATTACAAAAAATGTCGTACATATTTATATCAAAGCTAGTTTCTTGATACGAAAACAGCAGTGAAAGGTTTAGATGCAGCTAAAAGACCAAATTCTGGATCATCAGATGGTAACATGCCGTTCGCGATGCTGCAGTTGATCTTATACTTCTGCATAATACCCAGAAAAACTATGAAAATAAACGATTTGGCCAATGATTCACCTGGACAACGCCTGCGACCTATAAAAAGAAATTTCAACAAGGTCAGACGCGACAACATTTCATAGTAGAAAAGTGATAAATAGATTTGTTTTAAACAAAGAGTGTCTTTGTTTCGTGTATAATCCCATCAAAAAATGTATGGACGGACCATCGGAACATGCGCCTTAAGCTAGGCATGTGTTAGAAATATATATGGAGTGCTAGTCAGTTTTTCAACTTGTTATAACTGTCGTTTTCAAATGCTCGTTATTTTACAGCACTTCAGATTAAATAATAGTCACCGGATTACTTCGTATTTCCTGTCATTACCGAGAATTATATAATTTCAAGTTGTTGTTACCATTATTTTCTAATAAATATTCGATGGGAGGTTATAGAACTCTATATGAATGACCTCTCTCAACCTCGTAGTCGTCATTGGCTCATTTGCTGTATAGTTCGCACTGCTTGCAACTAATTGCTGTTCTTAAAATGACATATAATTTTATACATTTCTAATAGAAATCGAAAGTTTTAACACCAATTAGAATGTTGTAACATCGAAAGGAACCAATGGATTGTCGTTGTTTTTTCGGTAACAGTTTAAGGTCTGGTGGACTCTGGAGATTTACGAACCAAAAAAGGTCGCGCATTTTCTGGGGAATCCTCGGAACACGCGTCGCGCGTGTTCTGAGGATTCCCTCTTTCTTTCTCGAGAATTCCTCTAGTTACGGATCGTATTTAAGTTTATACATTATACAATTAACATAAAGTTAATTGTGCTATGTACAATTTCGTTGCAAAAAGTCGCTTATATTCCATTCCGCAGTGGTGTAAATTGTACCAAAGAAATATATATATAATACTCCCTATATTCGAAAAAGAGTCAGGAAAAACATAAAAAGAAAATCCGATCTGAAATATAAACAAAATTCCCACGCAAACAACTTTCACACGCGACCATACCACACCGTGGCGAGCGTTTAATTAATTTGATTTAAAATTTGTAACACATTTTACAATTTTAACATTTCATTATTATTTAAAGTTATTTATCTTCATATTACACAATTTTATATTTTATAATAATATATTTTCTTCTTTGTAATTCACAACATATTTACTCGTATGTAATTAATAAAATCACATATTATGTATTCGCACAGTGCCGGTTTCGTAGATTAATTTATTTTGACCAGTTTCACTCATAAGGCATTCTGCTACGTTACACCAGCCACCAATCACAATGATTATTTGAAATATGTTAAGTAAGTTACGATTCTGGACTACCCCCTAAAATTTTTCTTGTACTTTTACATAGCTTTTTATGATATGGTAGTAAGTATAAAAATTAGAGATGCCGACTATAACTTTGGCCGATTAGCAGATTAGTAAAGAGACCGACTAATCGGCCAACTAATCGACAAAGAAGATTACGGTTTCGGAGGTTTCGAAAATTTCCGTGACGCTTCTTTTACTGATTCGCGCGCAAGTCACAACCACATCACAACCGCTGCCTGAGATCATGTCGGAATGTTTATTTCGCATTCGTTCTTAATTTTTGCTTTTGCGCGGATCAGAACGGTATTTTTGTGTAAAAAGTAAAGACAGTACTGTCGTTGTTTTTATTATAGTCAAATCATCATTATCATTATCAGTCTGTATCTATTCACTACTGAATATAGTATTCCCTAATGCTTTCCACCATATGCGATCCTCAGGTTTCCGCATCCACCCTCTGCCAGCCGCTATTTTTAACCGACTCCAAAAAAGGAGAATGTTATCAATTCGGATGTATTTTTTGTTAATGGTTGTCATTTCATTACTCCGCGATTTATAAACCGATTTAAAAAAAAACTTTTTTTATTTAAAAGAGTATACTTCTAGATATTTTTTTCATCATCATCATCATCATCAGCCTGTATCTAGCCACTGTTAGGTTTGTTACTTAATTACTCCTTCATTTATAAACTGATTTGAAAAAAACTGTTTTTATTTGAAAGAGTATACTTCCAGATTGGTCTCATACTTTTTTCATCATCATCTGTCTGTATCTACATACATAAATGTAGAGTAATGTTTGAGGTTGTTTTTTTTTTTTTTTAATTATGAGGTCATCAGTCTATCAAGACGGGGAGCGCGGGCGCCCAATGCTTCGTTGCGAGGTACGGGACCACTCCAGGGTTTTCCACTTCCATTTGCCCCTGGTTATTCCAACCCAAACCCTCCGATTCCAGACTCATTTCTTTCTTGTACACCCTATTTAACAATAAAGTCCCCGACAACGTCGTGTCTTGGTGGTATTATGTATGGTGGTATCTTAGTCCGGATGTGTTGTCATTGAAGAATATACCTGTACTAGGTACTTTCAGAGAGTATCATTCCGTCAGCTTTAATATATAGCTCATTATTTTATACACTGCTTCGATTACAGTTCTCAATGTTTCAAATTCTTATAGCCTAAGCTAATCTAACCAAAATTGTTCTCTTAAATTAAATAATGAAAAATCGAAACATCTTAAATCGAAAGCTCGTTTGTTTGTAAAACTTTATTGTATAATAGCACAAATATAAAATACAAATCGAAATAAAAAACTTAAATTAAATTATTCAATAGCCGACCTATCAAATAGCATATATCTCCCGGTCAACCATAGAATGGTTGAAAGGATACACATATTAATTGGTTTGGTGCAACACAATAACACATAATTAAACACACATAAAAACAACACATGACTCATACAAAACTTACAATATGTTAGCTCAGTTATCGATAGCACTGCTATCATGCCTCTTCACACACGTAAAGGAATGAAGCGACTGAGACAATCTCACACTGGTTGGTAGTGCATTCCATAAACGCGAAGCATGAACTGCAAAGGATTTGGAATAACATTGGAAGTTATGGAAAGGAATTTCTAAGATAAGATCATTGCAGGATTGAAGTCTGCTATCCACTACATGAAATTTAAACCTCTTAAGGTTTCTTTAAATAAGAAATACAGTATTTGAATATTTCTACGGTGTGTGGTCGAATTTTCGCACGCGAGAATTATTATAGCAATAGTGTTATACGGTTGGTGTGTCGTTCACTTATTGCGTCCGTACGTATATTTAAAACAATCTGTTTGTGCTTGACCACAAGACAGATGTGAACACTTCACTTGCTCTCTCTCTCTCTCTCTCTCTCTCTCTCTCTTTCTGTCTCTTCCGAGTTTACCTGAACGATCATTAAAGAACCCAGCGGGATGGGTTAATCTCAATTTACAGCCACAAAATTTGTGTACAGCGCGACTAAAAATGTAGGAGCCTCACCCTTTTGCCGATATTTTTCTTTAATCAAAGCCCGTATGCCGCCTTTGCTTTGCGAACTTGACTAACACACTACCAAGTATCTAGAATACTAACCTAACCCGAAATGGTACATGTGCTCTGAATTTTTCAATGCGCCGCCGGTCTCGTCGATAAATCTCTCTGGTTTAAATTCATGTGGATTGTCCCATATTTCCGGATCGAAATTAAGATCGCGAATGGATATCAGTAAGGTTGTATCCTTTGGTACGATATATCCATCTATTTCAGTGTCTTCCAGTACTCGCCTCGGACCCGCTAACGGCGCAATAGTGTAATACCTGTGAACTTCTAATATAAACGCTGACGCGTACGTTAGCCTGCAAGAAAGGATTAAAATAGTAATTTACATGGAATTATTATTTACATTGACAAGTTGGAACCAGTAGCTCTGCACTGGGATCTACGGTGCGGAGATTTGGTAGCTGACCGTTCATGATGATTCACAATATAATAGATAAAATAATCTATTAAAACACTGCGAACGATAGCGTGTTATGCTCGGGGTTCCTCTAAAAGTTTTTGTCGTGTGGATCGGCATCCTCACGACAAAAACTTATGCCGTGCAAACTGTTACACAAACGTCTATATATTAAGCAATAGGCTATTTTCCAATGTTTAAAAATTGTATAAATTATTTAACAATATCGTAAAATACACAAAACTATAAACATCTGCAAACTTTCATTCTAATATCTTCAGTCAGACTTTTTTTAGCGTCGATCAAAGTTTGGCGGGAAAGTCCATTTTATAAGTATGAAATTATTAAAAAATAATATTTCCATTGGAGAAGCAATAAAAAATGCTATAACTTTTATTATGATACTAATAATATAAACTAGCTGTCGTACAAATTTCTGATTTGATGCATACAAAATACAAACCTGTGACGTCATAATTCGGTAGTCTTTTGTATGGAGCGTTTTGGGGCAGTCTAAAAATTGTGATTTTCAAATTACCATATCTCGAGAGATTTTTGTGCTATCGAAGTAATTCTTTCACCTATGGTTATATTATGGACCCTACATATCAAACAGAAAAAAATGTTAGTCAAATAGCCTATTCAGTTGGTCGTTCGCAGCAGACGTCATTAACTAATCCAGTGAAAGTGAAGCAGAAGAATTTAAATTATTCATGAAGTCTTTTCCTGCTATAATTTCAAATATATACTTAATTGTTGAAATACTTTCTCAAGTCATTCATTTTTATCCCAATTATTATATAATTTGCTATCACTCAAACAAGTATAAATATGCATCTACACGCAGCAACAATAATCCAAATATAATACTTTTTAGTTCATTAATTTATAAGAACTAATAAGATCTTAACATGAATAAAAATAAAATTGTTTATTCTTATTTAAATCTGTAACACGGTGATGACAAAGGAATAAATGCAAATTATCTTGTCAATTGGATATACTAACAGAAAATGTGTTGAATAAAGGTCAAATATGAAAAGATCAAACAGCTAGACATACAATATACAAAATATGAGGTTGAAAGTCGAGGCGTCTTCGTAGAAAGGTTTATAAAGGCAGTATTAAATCTTTTTCCTTTGCTTTGACGAAATATTGTTGAAAACATTTTGCCGTGTATTGGTATTGAAAAGGGCACCAGCAAAGGGGCTTAACCTGCGGACCTTAGAATGTCAAAAGATTTATTATCTATCTCTAGCGAATTGACAATTTTATGTAAGCAGTTGTTTGCAAATCTCAAAAACTGAACTATTTCAATGCCCAAACATCCTCTAAAGTTATTACCCTACATGGTACCAATGTTAATCTATAGAGGTCATCTATTTGTTCCGTCGTGCGAAGTCGTGTGTGCCTGCAGCAATGCAAAAAAATCATGGCACATTCATTTAACACATTTTGCCACTATCGCGCATACGTTCATTGTTTTCAGTTACAAAGTTAAGTTAGCTTGAGTGCCAGTGTTGCGTCCAAAAAGCCAATTGGTTTACTGGACGCAACAAGAAACATAAGTTTTTTTTTTTGTTTTATCACAGACATCGCAATGAAACTAAATAAAAGCTTTTAAAAACCAACTCACCTTTCTGTAGTTATTACATATTGCGATACGATGAAAAACTATAAATCCCGATTGCAGTTAAAAAAAAAATTTTGTCGCTTTTCTTATGTACATTCTTTCATATGATTTCATATGATATAGCCTATAATAGCCGGCCAGGGAATATTATTGTATTACTAGTTTGCACGGCATACATGATTTTGCCACATAAATTATTTTAGCGGAATTAAATAGATATACTTTACGCTACTTAGAATAGGTTCTCTTATCTACGAAATTTACATATAACATTCGTAGAAATCGATCTTTCTCTAGGATTTTAGTTAACGACTTTGTTAAAAAAAAAATTTGCCAGTTTATTAACACAAAAAATATAATTATAAATGGCTGCTATTCCAAGGAGAAGGAACCCTCCAGGGGGGGATTTTGTTGATGAGATTTGATGTTATTATACGATCCTAAATTATCACTAGTTCCATCCCAGACACATTGTATACATTTACCTAGAACTGTTAGTCCAGTCTGGCATATCATCACCTAGTACCTTACTGATCTCGTCATAAATCTTATTTTGTATCTCTTCGTTTCTCAATACGGCTAGAATTGCAAACTCTAAACCATTACTTGTAGTTTGAGATCCTGCTATCAGCAGATCAACGCAGATTATTTTCAGCTGCTCTTCTGCAAAAATAATAATAACAATTGAATTTAGGGCCCACATTAACATTCTTAAGTAGTTAGGTCAGTTTTGGGGTGTGAGCAACTCGCTACCTACATTACAACCAAAGTCAAAATCACCTGCTCGTTGTACAATACCCTGCAGTCTAATAGGCGAGGCTCTAGCGACAGTCGCCATCCCGCCTGCCCATCGTGACCACTTACGGGCATATCTCTCAAATTAATACTGTTCACAATATGTCGCCCCCAGTAACTATCTATAGGCAATTTTAATATCCGCGCATTGAGGCGCGATGTGGATATGGGCAAACTGGAAGTAGAATTGATGTCCATTAAAGGTCAGATTCTGGGATTGTCGGAAATCCGGTGACAGGGGAGGACACCGTGATCCTTGAATCTGGCAACCTCTTCTACTACCGCAATGGAGACCTGGTTACTTATTACTTATAGTTGTTGAAAAACTTTAATCCTAATATTATTCAGTTCATGATATGTGTTGTCTACTCGAAGGCACATTCAAAATTAATGAGGTAGCATCAGCGAATACGATAGCCTCTATTTTCTCTACCGTATATGTCAGATCATTTACATACTTAAAATAGAAAGGGACCCAAAATGTAACCCTGAGGCACACCAATTTTCACATCTGTCCCTTTGGACTTAAAACCGTTTATATCAACAGTCTGCAATCTGTTGCTTAGATAACTCCATAGTTTTCTTGTTTGAGCAGTACTTAAAGTCTGGTGGTCGATTCAATAAAAGGCTTCGGAAAGATCACAGAAAACACCCATAGACTCCTGGGATCCCTCCCATGTGTAAAGGTTTTAGTAATGCCGTCCGTCCGTCTATCACCAGGCTCTTCTTCATTTCTCATGAACCGTGATAGTTAGACAATTGAAATTTTCACAGATGATGTAGGTATTGCTGTTGCCGCTATAACAACAAATACTAAAAAATAAAATAAAATAAATATTTAAGGGGGCTCCCATGCAACAAACGTGATTTTTTTTTTTGCTCGTTTTTGCACGATATTGATAACGGCAACAGGTAGACACTTGAAATATTCACAGAAAATTTAGTTAAATATTCACTTTAAAAAGAAATAATTAAAATAAAACAAATGTTTATGGGGGACTCCCATACAACAAACGTGATTTTTTTGCCGTTTTTATAAACTCGCACTTGGCCGGTTTTTACCCGACTGCCGAAGGAGGGTTATGTTTTTCAGGCGTATGTACGTATGTCATATTATTTGGCATGCTCTACAGCCTAAACCGTTTGACAGATTTCAACATAAGAGGTGACGTTAGATTCGTCTTAATCACGCGAGTGACATAGGCCATATCAAATATAAATAACTCAATATGGCGTTGGATATCAAAATTGTCGTTTGAGTAATTTTTTTTTTTTCTTCTAAATATATGGGTATCAAAATAAAGGTCTCGATGACCTGATTTCAAATATATATTTGATATATTCGTTTTTGCCTGCGGCTTTGCTTGTGTGCAATTATTGTTGCGTGATTACTAAATCCTTTTTTTTATACTACGTCGGGTGGCAGACAAGCATACGGCCCGCCTGACGTGAAGCGGTTACCGTAGCCAAATTAACGCTCGCAACATAAAATATCGCTCGCGCCGCCACCCCCGCTGCCAACGCAGCATCTCCTTCCTTTCTGGTGACCTCACATACTCGCAGGAACATAACAACCCTCAAGGGAATTGTTATTTGGCTGCGGTATTCTGTGAGGTGGAGGGACATTCCACAGTCGGGTAGCTTACAATACGCCCCCTACCTCTCTTTTCGCCAGAGCTTCGTTTGTCAGTCAGCAGGGTGCACCGCGTGCAGGTGAAGTTCGCTTTGGTTCAAAGATGTTGGCGAACCACTTACACACCCCAAAACACTCTATAAAAAAATCTGTTGTAGGTGCAGTCGTGTTTTTGATATTTTTATTAATTTAACTTGTCTATTCTAGTAATAAAAAGCATAAAATTAAATTTTATTCTGACATAATCAAAATATTTATTAAATTACGTTTGCGCGCCACCTACCAGCAACTTAGCGAACAAAGACATTCGAAATATTTATACAATATTGTAAACTATTTATTCTTCGTGATACCACCATCTACCGTCTGGTGGCGTTGGGGTGTCGCGTTACCATGAGTTTTTGTTACGTTTTTGTATTTTACTGTACACGTACGAATTAACTCTGAAATCTCTGATCTCCGATAGTACTGGACGGATTTAAATGAAACTTATTGCAATGTATAGATGAGGTGCTAACCGTGTCTATTATCGGTGGATGCTACGCTCAGCTCCGGATTAACCTGGTGGCGGATTGATATTTTAGACTAACTCACCAGTAAATGTACTTCTACCGCTTTGGATCTCTTGTAAGAATGAATTTATGAAGTCAGGTTCAGCTATTGCTTTGCATTTATGTTTCCTGATGGTTTCCTGTAATGAAACGAATATTTGAAAAAGAAATACATAATGTACCATTGATAAATGCGTATCATCATCAACCACATCACTCTCGAATGATAGATAGACCCTTAACTTTAATACGTTGAGTATTGTATCATCTGGAGTCCAACTTAAAGCCAATCGTTGTAAGGATCCCTACGAGTGTGCTATCCAGTTTAATATAATTTTAACAAAGAAAATCCAACTCCAAACATTACTCTACATTTATGTATGTAGATACAGGCTGATGATGATGAAAAAAATATGGGGCCAATCTGGAAGTATACTCTTTCAAATAAAAAAAGTTTTTTTCAAATCGGTTTATAAATGACGGAGTAATAAAATAACAACCCTAACAATGGGTAGATACAGGCTGATGATGGTGATGATGACGATGACAAAAATATGGGAGCAATCTGGAAGTATGATGATACTCTTTCAAATAAAAAAAAATCAAATTGATTTATAAATCACGGAGTAATTAAGTAACAAACATTAAAAAAAAAATACAGCCGAATTAAGAACCTCCTCCATTTTTGGAGTCGGTTAAAAAGAAGACTATTCGTCGAAAAAGCTGGCTGGCCTCCATTCCGACAATCGAAACTCCGGAATTTGGGAAAACCGAAAATTCTGATATAAGTGACGTAGAGTTATAAGTTATTTAATATAAATATAAATATGTTTGTTAGTCGACGTGTTTGTCGGAACACATGTTGGTTCCTTTCAAAGTCGAGACCCTGGGTTTGTGGAGTCCTAATGCGCTAATGCTTATGCATTAGCCCTACAAGTGCCTGATCGAGGTCACCGGTGACCTGGCAGCTTTCTAGCGCAACGCATCAGTATCGCAATTTACCCAGGAAACTACCTATACTACCTAGGAGGAGTATAGGCTGGCAATACGGATCGGTGACCCCTTGGTGTTGATGATCTCCTTGGGTGTTTGCTTTCCATCAGGTGACCCACACGCTCATTTTCCCCTCTCTCATATAAAAAGAAATAGTGTCTGCATCTTTGGTAGATTGCCACGGGCGCCATAATATATTGATTTACAGGTAACATATCGTTTTATTTTTAAATTAGTTTTTTTTTATTATCATAATTATCTTTAATATTAATCAATAAAATGTCAGTTTTAGTTCTGTTGTATAAATAAAACTTATATTTTTTATTTTTGTTTGTATATAAAATTTTAATCCAATAATATACATAGAAGTAGGTAAGTCATATACAAAAGACATAATATTACACCTATAATACAATTGATAATTAGTTTATATTATTATAAATATTAGTAGATGATATTCGATCTAATGTCAACCGTCCCGTTAAACTAGGCTCGGCACTACCGGCACAGCATAGTAATACAACCAGTACTTTAACTTCATACTAGCGCCCAAATCGGCGCACGCACACAGCCAAGCGTCATTTGTACACGACCGCTCAGTTAGTTTTGGTGCGCCGCGCATCAAAACTTCCTGAGCGGTCGTGCTGTGCTACCGGGGTCGATGAAAATTTTTGTGACAACTGTCCCGTTAACGCGGACGCGACGACGGATCGAGGGACGATCGGGGTGGATGGTACCGACTCGTGCAAACGAGTATACAGATAGACAAAAAATTATAAAACAGTTCTAAAATTATAAAAACTCTGTATCAGTAACGTAAAATACATAAAACTAGAACGATCTGCGATCTTAAAATTTTAATAACTTATGTCCGACGTGTTTTATGGTCGATCAAAGTTTGGTGGGAAAGTCCATTTAAAAATTATAAAAAAAATATATGTCCATTGTAGAAACTATAAAAAATACTATAACTTTTGTTACGGCACTAGCTTACATAAACGCAATATTTAACATAGCTGTCGTACAAATTTCTGATTTAATGCATATAAAATAGCGTGGTGCAACGTCATAACATTGTAGCCTATTGTATGGAGCGTTTTCGGGATAGTCCAAAATTGTGATCTTCAAGTTATCATACTCGAGAAGTTTTTATGCTATCGAAGTAATTTTTTCACCTACCTATAGTTATATTAATGTGACGTCTTTAAATAACAAATCGAATTAAAATGGTTCACAAGTCTATTGTGAAAGACCCCTTATAGTCATATTTTTTTTCTTAAATATCTCCTATCTATCGGCACCGGTCTGTTATATTTTTTATTACATGTACCTACCTCAATGATATCTGATATTTGTTCATTCATTTTCTCTATCAGCGAATAACCACTAAGTTTTGGAAACAAAAATCTGCACCATGGCAATTGATTTAGCCAGCCTCCCGCCATAGCAAATGCTTTCGATCGCGCATGCAATAGCTCCAGTAAACTGCGTAGTTGATGTTCATTTATCTTTTCACCTGTAATAATAAAACGTCCACGTTATTAAGAAACGGGGTGACAACGAACGGCATTTTTAATGGCGGCTCCCATTTAGGGTTAGAAGCTTTAGCACTACTTCTCGATAAAACTAGATGCACAGTATGACAAAATCGCTTTATGACTAAGTCTGTATACTACGTCGGGTGGCAGTCAAGCATACGGCCCGCCTGATGTGAAGCGATTACCGTAGGCATATTAACGCTCGTAACATAAAATTTCGCTCGCGCGACGCCATCCCCGCTGCCAACGCAGCATCTTCTTCCTTTCTGGTGACCTCACTCACTCGCAGGAACACAACAACCCTCAAGGGAATTCTTATTTGGCTGCGGTATTCTGTGAGGTGGAGGTACATTCCCCAGTCGGGTAGCTTACAATTACGCTCTCTGCCTCTCTTTTCGCCAGAGCTTCGTTTGTCAGCAGGGTGCACAGCGTGCAGGTGAAGTTGGCTTTGGTTCAAAGATGTTGATGAACCACTTACACCCCAAATGACAAGACCATAAAATGGCGATTCATAATTTTCACCTTAACCACTATAATATAGGTACGTAGTACTATTACTTATACTGTGATATAGGTATAAAATTAAAAGGCTTGATGAGAGAAATTTTGTAGGTAAGTAAACTTTTTAGGCCTTTTTTACTATTTAGAAAAAGCGTGCTAAAATTGTTCTTTTTTATTTATTTACAATTGGTTTAAGATAGTTTTTATTGTATAGTTTTAAATATATGTATAGTTTTAAGTTTAATTTAATTTAGATGTATTAAATTTTAGAGTAATTGGGTTTTAATTAAATAAATATCGTTAAAAAAATAAGTATTGAGAATGTAATACAGACGACATCTTCGTTTAGTTGAATAATAATATTCTTGACGGATTTAAGGCACTGTTTGAACAGATGGAGGCTCAAGGTGAAATACTAACTTCGTTTTACAACAACAGTAATGTATGATTTATTATCATCATCCTACTTTCTACCCATTTTCCACCATATGCGATCCTGCGCTTCCAACCGCTTTTGCAGTTCGTTAGTCTATGAATAGCGCGCAGTGGAGCAGAGATATGGAAGGAGCGCAACGTTTCTACTTCTACGACTCATACGAGGTAGGTACCCACTCTAGGACTTTTCTCCACCACCTGCCATCGCTGACCCTGCAGTTGTGGCTGACCCATTGTCACTTTCGTTTGCTGACTCTTAGAGCTATTTCTAACACCTTTGGCTCTTCGTCGAATTTAGTGGTTCCCCATTCAGTCCCTTGGAGAGACCACGAGCATTGCTCGTTATGCGACATTTTGGCTGTGAACCAAACCGACGCTCCATTTCCAAGTTTCTGCACCTAAAGGTCATCGCAGGCATTGTACGCTGAGGGTGTACTGAGATGATGACTGGTAAGGTTGAAGCTTTCCAAAAGCCGCCCAGCATAGCGATCTATTTGTTGAAGTCCTACCAACCTGGGGCGTACCTACTCTAAAATGAAAATCACAAGTTTCGGTAAAATGTAGAGATTTTTCTTACATTTTGTAATGTCTACGAGAAAACAAATACCAATGTTACATGTATAATATGTTAATCTATCTAAATATATAAAACAAAGTCGAGTTTGTTCGAACACATAACTCGAGAACCGTAGGACCGATTTTCATGGTTTATGATTTGTTGGATTTGTCTCCGTCCCGAATAGCAGAATAACTATTAAAAACATTGGAAATTATCATCGGGTTATATATATATATATATATATATATATATATATATATATATAACCCGATATATATATATATATATACATTATGGTTTTAATAACCGGTGTACAATAATACCCAATCAGAATTTGGAATGATCCTAACGTGAACTTTAAAAAACTAACACTTTTCACTGTAATAATAACAGGATTTGTAGCCTACTTTATTGTTTAGTTGAATAATGTATGAAGTACCTAAATAAGTATTGTATGAATCATAACATTTTTTCCAAAAACATGTTTGACGTAATGCAAACTGTTTAAACAGTTGGATTGCAACGAATTTATTTAGTTACCTAAAAATAGTTATGTCTTGTGAAAAACATTATAAAAGGCATTTTTTCTTCGCGGCCATTGGCGAAGAAGAAATGCCTAATACCAAAATGCTAAGAAAAATGACAATAAATAAACAACATATATAAAAATGAATCCCTATGAGATATTAGCGAAGTCGGTCCAGATGTTCACGCGTGATGCCGTAACCAAGGGATTGGTTAAGGCATCACGCGTGAACAACTGAACCGATTTCGCTAATTCTTTTTGTAGTACGAGTATTCGTTATTATCAGGAGAAGGTTCAAATGAAACAATAAAATAATAAAGTTGCGTGGAAAATTAGAAAATTTAAGAAAACTGAATGACCACATTAACTTTTCTAACGTAACTTTATGTTGTTTGACCGATCTGTCCGTCATTTGACAGTAGCGCAAAAGCAATTCGAATTCAATATTCATTGTTAAGAACACAAGACAACGTCTGTCGTAACAGCTAGTATTAATAAAAATGTGTAAGACGTAACTAAGTGCCCGCAAAAGCACGACTGAAACCCGCACTTGAGCAGCGTGGTGGAGTAGGTATGCTCTAAACCCCTTTGATTTAGGGGAGGCCCGTATCCCAGCAGTGGGATGGTTAAGGGTTGACGACGAAGGGCCCAATGGCAGAATAAATAATTTTATTTCCATTTCAAGGATAAAAGACATTGACAAAGAGAACGATGAATTTGAATGTTGGATATAATGAGAGAAGACCAAAAACGAGGTCACAATAGCCTGAGAAGCAGTAGTTTGACTCCGCCATATTTTTGAAATGTATACCTACTGCTCGACAGAGCGCTAGGGTTGGCATATAGGGAGAGTTGGCGCTACTCGTCCAGGGACCGACCTGTGCAATTAGTGGCGCGGCGTGACAATGCGTAGTTTCGCCACATGAGTATTACTCATGTGGTTTAGCGCAGTGAAAAAAGGTTAGCGGTCGTGTAAATGACGCTTGGCAGTGTGCGTGCGTCGAATTAGGCGCTAGTATGAAGTCAAACTACTGCTTCTCAGTTTATTGTGAAGAGGTGGTTGGATTGTGTGACTGATAATATGGGGAAGAAAGGTGTAACTGTAGATATAACGGCATAAATGAATTATGTCTGCAAGAAAATTGGTTGTCTGTAAAGTCGGTTTACGGACGATAATTTTTCGTGACTAAAAAAACATCGGTCAATGGAATGGAAGAGAGATAGATACGTCACAATCTGAACGCTTAGTCCGATCGTGCCTCTGTATCGTTTGTTCCGTGCTTATTACGTCACACAAATGCTTATTACGTCAAAACAAATTCATTTGAATTACCAAGTTACCAGAAAGGCATGTTTAATTAACCACGAACAATATCCAATCAGTATTTGGAATGATCCCAATGTGATATTCATTGTTAAAATAGCTGTTTGAGCAAATGCTATAATGAAATCTCGTTTCCAAATTGTTGCTTGCCATGCAATACCACTACGAATAACGTTGCATCTAATTTCGATGATTTGCTGTAGATATGCAGCAGAAATTTCTATTAAACATTCTCCATTACGATCAAACTACATTGTAAAATCGTATTACCTACCTATTTTTTTATTAATTGTTTAATAAGTGAAAACTTCTTTAGCGATGTTGTGCACTTTTTGGGATGGGTAAAAAATGTTAAACTCGCGTCAGGATCACGTGTCCTGATAGTAAGACAAAGCTGCGAAACTACAAAATTGATCGATTGAGATTGGTTTGAATCGAAATAGGTTTGACATCATTATTAAATCAGTAAGACAAAGCTGCGAGACTACGAAATTCAACTTTAAGAAAAGACGATAAGAATTATAATAGAATGAAGAAATACGCAGTGTCACTTCGTTCGAGAACGACGTTTGCATTTAAAAGAAATTAGAACATAATACTTAACACATAAAGGAGGACGCGGCGCAGGACGTTTGCGCGAGTGTGCGTGTGTGTTTGTACTACAGTCTGCTACGCTACTACTACGCGCATCCACGGATGGTGCCTGCTGATGGCTTGAGCGTCTGTATACTTGTAAAATTCGTGTCTAAAAAGTGTTTAAAATATGGAAATTGAACAAAGTGCATCAATTAATGAAAAAACCAATTCATGCGAAATTATTTCTTAACCACTCCAAAATATTCAAAAATGCACAATGCTAATGTTCAAGTTTCACTTCTGCCGCCACTCCCGGAGTGCAACCCGTTATATTTTTTTTATTTTAAGTATAATACGTCGCGTGACAGCAAGTTTACGGTCCGCCTGATTTAAATCGGTTGCTGAAATTGGTTGGTTGGTTCGCAACATGAAATATCGCTCCCGCGCCGCCATTCCCGCTACTATGTAGCAACTTCTTCCTTTCTGGTGACCTCACTCACTCGCAGGAACATAACAACTCTTAAAGGAATTGTTCCTTGGCTGCGGTATTCTGTGTGGTAGAGATACTTCCCCAGTCGTCATCGTCATCAACCCTTATTGATGCTGTGTGTGTGTGTGTGGGTTTAGAGCATACTCCACCACGCTGCTCAACTGCGGGTTGCCGGAGGGCAGTATTTTCAAGCCACCTAAAGGCCACTAACCTATTGTGACCTCGTTTTTGGTCTTCTCTCATTATATCCAACATTCAAATTCATCGTTCTCTTTGTCAATGTCTTTTATCCTTGAAATGGAAATAAAATTATTTATTCTGCCATTGGGCCCTTCGTCGTCAACCCTTAACCATCCCACTGCTGGGATACGGGCCTCCCCCAAATCAAAGGGGTTTAGAGCATACTCCACCACGCTGCTCAACTGCGGGTTGCCGGAGGGCAGTATTTTCAAGCCACCTAAAGGCCACTAACTTTGCTTAACGACTGTCATCTAATGACAACAGCCGGAAACGACGGCTTAATGTGGACAGGCTACGGTCGACGTTGCTTAACTTGCATGTTCGATTAGACGTATACTCATACAGAGCATAGAGGGTTGTGGTACATGAGTAAAATGAGGAAAATATCTGTTTTAAAAGGCGTTGTTTTGCGATTTTTTTCTGTTACAAAAGATCAGGTATCAAGAAGTATCAGATAGTAAAAAATTACGTTCCTCTGTTTTGTAAGTACTTACTGAGCTTAATCCAGGGGTCATACCGCCGAAGCTAAAGCCAATTACCGTCGGATTCTCTGCCTTCAAAATTGTTAAGGCGTTGTGTGTACTGGCTATAGTCTGAGACTGAAATCACAGTATAAGTACTAACTTACATACTGAAATATTATATTACGTAATGAACTAGTACTAACGTACTGAAATACTGCCCTTGTTGAACAGTTTATGATTTCGATGTATCCTCTATAGTCCACTTAACAAAGGAGGTGTAGAGTGCGTGAGCTGGGACCTAAGCAATTTTTTTTGGAACTTGTTCAGGGTGCTTAGAGAGTAAACATACTAAAAGTCCCCGCCTCTAGGAGGTGAGCCGGAGTGAGGGGGGGAGGTTAAAGTTCCCACTTTTGAGTTTTTCGCTAATATCTTTAAAACGGTGCGTCGTAGAGAAAAAATACCTTGTACGTAATGAAAGCTAATAAAATTATCTACAACTTTTGTTTTATACACTTTTTCGAAATTCTCATCAGTTTTCGTGCATCACGCTCCGAAATAGTGAAAATTTATGTTATTCAGCGTGACGGGCATTACCTGATGTTGAAAATGAGCTAAAGTATAAATTAGGTATTTTATTGATAACATAAGCTGGGAGTACCTCCAAGCGGTGAAGGCGGTAACAGTTTAAGATCGCGTTTTCGACCAAAAGCGGGTAATGGAGCGAAAGCGGGTCGTCACTTTTCATTCCATATCTCCGATGTCCAGTGTCATAGAAAACGCGATCTTACTGGCTAAAACTCCCATTCCCATTTTAATCCATGCCTTCGGGCTTATGTTATTATCGTCTATCATTATTTCGACCTATTTGGCTGAAGCCTACCCGGTAACGCAGGGGAGCAGCCACAAGGCCACAAAGATTATTTTCTTTATACTTAAACGTTATTAGTTACGAATCGGATTATCAGCAATGAGCACTAATCCTGTCCAACCAAGAGATGCAACAACATCCTGTTCTTACATTCATTTACCGGGTGCGATACTACATCTGCAATTTTCAGAAGAAGCAAAGTGGGTTTCTCAAAACTGTACTTGAAGTCAGATATCGTCAAAGAAGCAGCAGCGATGTATTACAACCCCGCCTCCACGCACCGTGAAATTGAAGAGGCTGGGAAGATGTGCTTTCTCAAATGGTATGGGGCGCCAACAAGACTGACCTCCCTCAACCAGTACCGCTTCCAGTTGTTCATGAGATCAGTGGAAATGATTAAGCCTGACTTCAGTTCCCTCCCACCAACTGAGAAGGCAGCGAAACAGCATTCACGGCGCACCTACCACCAAGTGCAGCTGTGGCTCGGGAATGAGCTGCCTCCCCAAGACTGGGGATGGAAACATGTAGGAGACAGCCTGGTGCCAATAACAACTGAAGACCCGCCAGCACCGGAGGTCCTTCTAAAAACAATATTTTGCCGCTGCACCTAGGATTGTGGTAGTGGAAAATGTGGATGTCGGAAAGCAATGCTCAAATGTTCTGCGGCGTGCCTCCACTGCCAAGGAAAATGTCTCAACGGCGTGTCTGTTGACGAAGACGATGGTGAAGACGATGTAGAGCCCCTTCAGCAAGAACCATCCACTGAAGATGAGGGTGCCTTGGAAGAAGAACCCTATTCAGGACCCTCACGGCCTAAACGGATGAAGATGTAAACATATATAAAATAACATAAAAAGTAAAATGGTAAAAAAAATGTTTCGATAACTAAGTGGCTCAACAGATTTGTATAAAATTTGGTATGAAAATACATTAGGGCCTGGATTAACATAGAGGCTATTTTTTATCCAGAAATAACACGATTGAAGTAGCAGGCAACAGCTAGTGTTTGATAAGACGTCTTTTTTCGAAAATTTCACTTTTCTAGAATGTATAGTTCAAAAATGGGTAGAAATCCAAAAAAATGTATCAGACAAAAGTTGTAGATAATTTTATTAGCTTTTATTAAGTAGAAGATATTTTTTCTCTACGACGCACCGTTTTAAAGATATTAGCGAAAAACTCAAATGTGGTAACTTTAACCTCCCCCCCTCACTCCGGCTCACCTCCTAGAGGCGGGGACTTTTAGTATGTTTACTCTCTAAACACCCTGAACAAATTCCTGAAGAAATTGCTTAGGTCCCAGCTCACGCACTCTATACCTCCTTTTGGATTATTCTTTGAGTGGACTACTAAGATGTTTTTATATATAATATGTCATAGTATGTCCTACCTTTGTTTTGCCAGCATTTTATTTGTTAACGTTAAACAAATGGAATTGAATATGGCTACAAGATGATGGCAAACATTGCAATATAATACAAATAATGTAAAAAAAAAATACCTGCGACATATTTCCATAAAACGTTCAGAACTGCTAGTGGGAGTATTTCTTTTAAATTTATAGGTCTATGTTTATTAGTCTCAATATACTCCAATATGTTCAACATTTTTTTCTGAATTTCTTTTTCCATCAAAGTTTTTCCAAAACCAGCGTTTTTTAAATGCGACATAGTGAATTGCCTGTGTACTCTCCACAGTGGACCATCGGTAAATGTGATACCTGAAACGAAATGGACACATAAGTGGTTTGTTCATTGAGTGGGGCGAGCGGAGGGGAACGCTTATACTCGTATACGCCGAAAAGTTTTGGAAATTAATAGGCTCCAAAACCACTGAACTGATTTTGATGAAACTTGTCACAATTAAAGACCTCGACACGCTTGAGGTTTGTGTCGAAAAAAATTGAGATCGATCGTGTCCTTGAAGAATGATCATGAAATACACGCCACACAAGCCACTGAAATCAATGTAAAACAAACATTCTGTGAATCTACTCGCTGGCCTAGTTATAAGTATTATAATATTTATGTATATGCACTAATTTTAATACAGGGAACCGATCCTGTATAGTATATCGGTACTGGTATAGTATTGTGGTAACATTGCTTGCCTATGATCCCCCGGAGTGGGGGTATTTGCCCGTGGAACCCAGACGTTTATCAATGCTGTTGATATCAATGTCTGGGATGGGGTACCACAGGCAATAAAAATATATTAATTTACATAATTGTTATGCAGGGGTTCGACAGGCAAATATTTTTGGTCATGGCCCCCCACCAGGGACTAGACTGGGGAAGCACGGGCAAGTCGCGAGGAGGACCATAAAATAAACACTTAGGCCTATTTTAGAGCAATGCGCAGATTTCGCGCGCTTAAGAGTTGTGTTTCCTCCGTGCTGCAGATCATTGTCTGTGGCGCTGTTGTGATCATGATGGTCTATGATTCGCACGGTGGTCATTATAAAACCGTTTAGTCTTCTACAACGTACTTCTTCTTCGTCTACGTAAAAAACATGAACCCGAATGCATGTTTAATATATTACCTTTGGAATTAACAGCAACGATTTCGGCGCTAAAGAATTTAAATTTAACCTGCTGTGGCCAAAATTACATAGGCATCTTGTGAGTCTAACTTCTTCTATAACTCGGCCGAACGGTATCGTAGAAAATAAAAATAAATTGCTACGTATGACGGGGCATGCCGTAAGAACGATTTGGCATATTTTTACGGTACGGTATTGAACCGTAATAGCCACTTAAAATTTGCACCGATTATGTACTACTGTGTGGCCGCTATAACAACAAATACTAAAAGTAAGATAAAGATAAAAAATTATCGGAGGTCCTCCAAGAAATGTGTTTTTGTTCGGTGATCATTGTGAGGTACGGAAATCTTCATGTACTGCTCCAACTCGTACTTGACCGTTTTTTTTTTTTTTGTACTAAAAATCTTTTGGAAAATCAAAAAATGTAACAGGCGGCGGCGGCGGGGTCGCGACTATAAAACAAATGAACATCTCACCCAGTCTTTTTCCAAAACATCGTAACCTTAAAAAGAAGCTGTCAGGTCTCCCTTCGAATTCCTTCTCTATGAACGCTTGACGTAGATTTTTCTCTCCATACACGACAACCACAAGTTCTCTTCCAAGTTTCAATCCCAGGACTTGCGTTGAATATTGTTTTGCCAACTTTAACAAACCATTCCACTGAGAACCATGTTTCTTCGACATGCTTTGGACTACATAGCTGCTTCCAAAAAATGGAAACCACTTAGGACCTATAACATAAATCGCCCGTTCTCAGGTACATCTGTCATTAAATCGCTGCGCATGGTATGCACTGTATTTATTTTATACCAATGAAGTTGCAAACAAGCGTACGGCCCGCCTGATGGAAAGCAGTTACAGTAGCCTGTAACACCACGTGGTATCACACGTGCATTGCCAACAATGCCAACCCTAATGTATGTATGAGGAGCTTGATCACGGACATTGCACTAATCGATCGCACGAGTTTAACAACGTAGACCGTAGCCTATTGATGAGTTTATTTATTTCGAGCTCTTTCGATCTTCTGTGACCGCTGAAGTCGGTCCAGGCTTTCATTAGAAGTCAGCTGTCAAACCAAGTCAGTAGCAAGTATACTAAGCAAAATGGGGTGTAAGTGGCTCGCCACGATCTTAAGAGACAAGGCCAATCTCTCCTACACGTGATGCTCCCTGCGGACTAACGAAAGAGGCAATGGGAAAAGAGGGGTAAAGGGTAGGAGAGTACAGCTTATTTATAAGCCACCCGACTGGGTAAGTACCTCCACCTCGCAGAATACAGTAGCCAAATAACAATGCCCTTGTGGGTTGTTGTGTTCCTGCGAGTGAGAGAGATCACCAGACAAAAATGAACAGCGTTGGCAGCGGGCGGCGCGCGATTGTTCGTCCATGTTGCGAGCGTTATAGCTACGGTAACCGTTTCACATCAAGCGGGCCATAATGCTTATTTGGCAACTGACGTAATTTAAAAAAATATTGCACCGTTGATCGAGCCAAAATTGGCAAAGATAAAATTTTTTGGGGTGTGTGAATGAAGTGGTTCATCAACATCTTTGAACCAAAGCCAACTTCACCTGCACGCGGTGCACCCTGCTCACTGACAAACGAAGCTCTGGCGAAAAGAGAGGTAGGCGGCGTAATTGTAAGCTACCCGACTGGTGAATGTACCTCCACCTCAGAGAATACCGCAGACAAATAACAATTCCCTTGAAGGTTGTTATGTTCAGTGAGTGAGGTCACCAGAAAGGAAGGAGATGCTGCGTTGGCAGCGGAGGTGGCTGCGCGCGAGTGATATTATTTGCGAGTGTTAATATTGCTACGGTAACCGCTTCACATTAGGCGGGCCGTATGCTTGTCTGCCACCCGACGTAGTATAAAAAAAAATATATCTGTGCTGCATCATCACTAGGAATTTGGGCTTTTTCGATAGCCGGCAGTGCCTGTGCCGGTCGGGTCGGCTTTGGCTCTTAATCTTCATGTTTGAAAGTTCATGGTTGAAATGATACGCAGGTTGAAGGCTCTGTTATCAATCAACTTTACTTGCAGGTATCCGCAGTGGGATATTTTAATTTTAAGAACTTTAACTTATTCCAATTTTGCTACAAAATAATAAAATATTCTCATATGACGTTTTGTCGTTGGTAATAATTTTAATAAAAAAAAACCCGACTCCAAACATTACTCTACATTTATGTATGTAGATACAGGCTGATGATGATGATGATGAAAAAAATATGGGACCAGTTTGGAAGTATACTTTATGAAATATAAAAAGTTTTTTTCAAATCGGTTTGTAAATGACGGAGTAATGAAATAACAAACCTAACAGTGGGTAGATACAGGCTGATGATAATGATGATGAAAAAAATATGGGGCCTTCTGGAAGTATACTCTTTCAAAAAAAAAAAGACGTGTGTGTTTTGTATCAACTTATGCAATTATAATTTTATTTATTTATTTTATTCATGCAGTATTGCTTTTTCTTTGATATTAATTCAAGTTACACTTTTTGAGCGTGGTGACCGATAAGAAAACAAATTTTTCTATTATTAAATAAATAAAACGAGTTTCGTAGAGTCGTACAATACGTCTAATCGCACGCACACAACGCCGTGTCGAAGACTGCCGAACTGAAACGACGTTAAACGATGCACGGCCTTCAAGCCACACCTCCTTGCCCGTCGGAGTGGGGAGCGTGAGGTTTTTTCGTTACGGAATTTC
The DNA here is from genome assembly GCA_937001555.2 of Hypsopygia costalis. NCBI lineage: Eukaryota > Metazoa > Arthropoda > Insecta > Lepidoptera > Pyralidae > Hypsopygia > Hypsopygia costalis. Next base: position 21,916,106 of record OW443326.2, read on the forward strand.
TGGATTCGGTCCCCGCGCTCAAGGCCCGCGATAGAAGCTATGCAATAGCTTAAAAATCTTCAAATAACAAAGCATTTTTTTTTTCAAATCGGTTTGTAAATCACGGAGTAATTAAGTAACAATCAAGTCACATTAAAAAAAATACAGCCGAATTGAGAACCTCCTCCTTTTTTGGAGTCGGTTAAAAATATTACACTTCAACTTACCTGGAGGAAATTTCTTCGGTTTTTTTATGCCTCTAAAGACATAACCAGTGAGTATTAATACCAAAAAGGCAATAATATATAATAGCATACTTTAATAGAAAATTCGCAATGAGTATAATCAAATAAAATAAAATAATTTTAAAAAAATGTGTGGATATTCGCGTGCCGTGTAAGTACTCGTTGTCGAGTCGAGAGTTCGATGTAATTAAACATGTACTCAAAACATTTGGTTCTTCGTTTGTATAAGAGAGTAGGTATTATAATTATGTGTCGATTGTATCATGATAGGTACTTATCGCTTACATACGTCATCACATCATATGAAAATACGATACCTATTTTCTTAATTTTTTTAATTTAAAGGTTGCACTCGGGGAGTGCCCGCAGAAGTAAAAACTTGAACATTAACGTTGTGCATTTTTGAATATTATGGAATGGTTAAGAAATAATTTCACACGAATTGCTTTATTTATCAGTATAACAGTACTATCATTTATGTGGTAAAATACAATCTTCATTTATTGCGCTATCGTACACAAACATAAACTATTCAAAGCAATCTCAATCGTATCGTCTTTACTTAAAATTGGATTTTGTAGTCCCGCAGCTTTGTCATAAAACTCTCAATCGTATCGTCTTTGCTTAAAGTTGGATTTCGTACTTTCGCAGCTTTATCTTACGGATTTTCGATCAGGACACGTGATCCTGACGCGAGTTCAACATTTTTTACATATCCCAAATAAGTGCACAACGCCGCTAAAGCACAGGCTAAAGAAGTTTTCACTTCAAAAATACAGAGATATATTACTTACCCTCAAGTATAAAATCCATCACAAATTAATGACACGGTTACTGTTAAATTTATAGAATTGAATATCTTCGGAAAAGAGATTTTTTAAAATAAATTACATAAAAATTTTACCTTACTTTATATACTTATTCATGTCACTCATCATTGGAAGGGCTTGTTGCCCATGTTACAAAATTATAAAAACTCTCTATCAGTAACGTAAAATACATAAAACTAGAACGATCTGCGATCTAAAAATTTTAATAACTTATGTCCGACGTGTTTTATGTTCGGTCAAAGTTTGATGGGTAAGTCCATTTTTAAGGTATGAAATTATAAAAAATAAATATTACCATTGTAGAAACAGTAAAAAATACTATAACTTTCATTATGGCACTGGCTACATAAACGCAATATTTAACATAGCTGTCGTACAAATTTCTTAGCATGGTGTGACGTCATAACGTGGTGGCCTTTTGTATGGAGCGTTTTCGGGATAGTCCAAAACTGTGATCTTCAAGTTATCATATCTCGAGAAGTTTTTATGCAATCGAAGTAATTATTTCACCTATCTTTATATTATTGTGACATCTTTAAATAACACATCGAAAAAAAAAATGGGATACAAGCCTATTAGGGGTAAAAATGTCTGTAATTGTTTTTGTATAAGGGTCTACACTACTATTATAAAGAGGTAAGATTTGTATTTGTGTGTGTGTATATGTTTGTAATGAATTAACTCAAAAACAACTGTGCCGATTCCAGAAATTCTTTCACCATGGGAAAGCTACATTCACCTTGACTCCTTGAGTAACATAGGCTATATTTATTGCTAGAAAAGATTAGGGATACTAAAACTCCAATAATGTAAAAAAAAATTGCTGTGAAAACTATTGACGATAGAATAAATAATGTTCTACTTTGCCGTACACATCATTAGGGGCCATCCATAAATTACGTCACACGTTAAGGGGAGGGAGGGGGTCGACGAAGTGTGATATTGTGTGACAAGGGGGTGGGAGGGATCCTAAATTTTGTGACGTAACATTTCAAAATCTATTTCAATCTAAGTGTTAAAACACGAACTTTAAACTATTAACGAAAAACTCAACATTTGCAACTCTAGATGTAAAATTGCAAAATATATGACGTCACACTAGGGAGGGATGGAGTCTCACTAATGTGACCAGCTGTGACAAGGACGGGGGGAGGGGTAAAAAAATCATGAAATTCGTGTGACGTAATTTAAGGATGGCCCCTTATCTACAAAAAGTCTCGTGACGGCATATGTCTAACTATTAAAGTTATGTCATTATTACAATAGTGTTCTTTTATTTTATAAATTTAATTGAAATACCGCCGCTAAAAAAGTATCTTTATTTGTATCTTGGTAATAATCCTTATCAAAATAAATTACTTCATATTCACGACTGCTTCAATATCTATATATACATCTCTTTAAATTATTCAATTCGGACATTCCATTCGAAAGATATCACGTGTTTAAAAATGTAATTTTATTAGTAGAAGAAAACCTCGCTCGGTTAGCTATAAATTCGTTTAGTAGTTTTAGTAGGTACGTAATTTTAAAAGTTCTTTTCAAAACTAAACCCATTTATTTATATTTTTTCAATAAGTAGGTGCTACTTGATAATAAATATTTGCATTTATTTTTTTTGCGGATAATTGCAGATAATTTGACGAGCTCGGTGGCGTAGCGGTTAATGACGCGGCTTTGACACCAACGCTCGTGGGTTTGATTACCACACAGGACAAACATTTGTGTGCATGAACATGTCTGTTTGTCTTGGTCTGGGTGTTTTCTATGTATCATAAGTATTATTTACAAAAAAAAATGTATTTACGTATGTTTATCAGTTGTGTAGTATATTCTAAAAAAAAAATTTGCGAAATCGGTTCAGCTGTTCTCGAGATTTGCGCTTAGCAACACATTCAGCGATTCTGATTTAAAGAATTGCAAATATAATGCGGGCGCTACATTGGTGCCACGAAATTATGTCGTGAATTCGCGCCGTGATTTCACGGTAGAACTTGTGCCCCGCTACATTCGCGGCAGGTTTCACACATTCGTGAGTGAAACCTGCCGCGAAATGGACGTGTAAGCAGCGGCTTCAATAACACTGTTTGCTGAAGCAATATATAACTATTTGTACCTAGAAAATAAGCAAATAATTAGAAATCGTTGGAGAAGAAGAAGATGGTGGATGACTGAAATTGTAATTACTTGTAACGGCGATTTTTTGAATTCATGAAATTCATTTTCAAAATGATAATGTTGTAATTAAACTAAAACTAGCCATTCCAATTGCGAATGCATCGGTACTCAGGAGTAAAGTAAACCGGCGACCGCGGCGCGCCGTGAATGTGGACGTGTACGCGTGAACACCGCGCGAACGTTCGCGTCGCCTTATGTATGTATGAAGTACGACGATAGTTCTTACGCAGAGAAAAATTAAAAAAATGCGAGGAAAATAAAACACCACTTTTTACCCGTGCGAAGCCGGGGCGGGCTAGTTTCAAATAGAATTGGATCGCTTTCTGCAAAAATGATTAAACTAGTTTTAAGATATTCGCATTTGCAGTTGTTTAGGGTACCTATTCCTTTTATATGGTTTCTTTGTATATAAATTAGGTATTTCAATTAAATTAATTTTATTGATGTGAATTATATTCTGTTGTATGAATAGGTACAGTTTCATAAAGCATTCAGGTTTAAAAGATATTAAAGGAAAACTTGCCTGGATCATTATTGAAGTAATTTAATATTGTATTAATACTTTGAATTGAATTTAAAAGCCAAAGTAATCCATTGAATAATGTGATTGAAAGTACATTATAAATATTTGATATGAAATATATTCTCTCATAATAATTTTATTATTAAAAGAGAATACATTTCGTATCAATTTAATCACATTATGTTTTAACAATTTTACTATAGATATTAATGAGATTTTAATAATGAGATCGGGATCACTTCCGTCCGCCGTCATCCGTCATCGCAAATCAGACATAAAGCTGACAATCCATTTGCACCTACCCTCTGGCAGTCCATGAAGGCAGTTTCGATAGAAGACCCACATGATGCTCTTTGATATAAATTCTATTGAAATTACTCAAGAAATAGTGTACAAGTATTTGAAATCAATAAATGTAAATAAAGGAGCTGGTCCTAATGGCATTCATCCGTTATTAATCAGTAAATGTGCTTCTGCTTTATCATTGACTCCTATCATTTTATATAAGAAGAAGAAGAAGAAAGAATCAATAAAAGAAGGTCACGTCCCACGATTTTGGAAACAGGCTTGGGTTACCTGTACATAAATGAGCGACCAGTAGGTACATATACAGATACAGACCAGTACAGATATGGAAAAATAACACAGTATTTCTAAACTATCGCATTTTATTAAGATCTTGGAAATGATCGTTACTGATCACTTGTCAAGTCCTGTTCGTAGGGTTATCAACCATAGTCAGCACGGTTTTTACCAAGGTCTTATATTATATTTAGAGTAGATAGCAATCTTTTAACATATTAATCATTAAAACTAACGCTGCTATCTACCTCTAGGTATATTATAAATCGAACTACAACATAGGTATCTAATCTGCATAAAAAAATAAGAAAATAATTATGTTAATTTAAAAAAAAATGAAAATCGTATTCTCGGATTAGGCATTAAAAAGTATTTTGGCTCTTGTACATATCTTATTGGATTCTAAATTAACGTTCATTCCTCCTATTGACTCTATATTTGGTAAAGCATTTAAACAATTGTGTTTCATTTTAAGAATAGGCAAACCCTACACCCTTTGACCTATAAAATTTTGTATAATAGTTTTGTTCGTAGTCATATCGAGTTTGCTTGTACGGTATGGCACCCTTATTAAAAGTCTCACATTAATAGAATAAAAAATATTCAGAAGAAATTTCGTATCTCTCGATTACAGAACTGGTAATTATTGTTCGGACTGTGAAACCAATGCTAAAAGAAACAATATGTTGTCTCTTGAACAGAGGCGCAACTATTTTGATACCATATAATTTATTTAAATTATTGGACAACTTCTTTGATGCCTCCGCATTACTACAATATAATATTTCGTTTCGAGTACCTCTCAGATGTGAGCGTAACTGCACAAAAAAAATGATTGTTCCATGTTGCAATGAGGCGAACCCGTTATGCAGAAAATGATTTTATTATGTGCGCATGCAAATATTACAATGAGCATGTCTAATGTTGATTTATTTACGAACCAGGGATTGAATAACCGAAAAAAATTGGATATATCGGTTAAAGGTATGACGTCATACCTTTAAATTTCGATACCTTAAAGAAAAGGTATCTTAATAATTTCGGTATTGTAATATTCCGGTATCGTTATTTTTTTAGATAACTAAATTATAAAATAAAGGTTTTAAATTTCGATACCTTAAAGTAAAGGTATCTTAATAATTTCGGTATTGTAATATTCCGGTATCGTTATTTTTTTAGGTATCTAAATTATAAAATAAAGGTTTTCTTTCCACAATGTCGGCCGCATTGATAGGTAAGTACTTGATCACACGCCAATGCTACCTACGTCGCGTCGTTGTCGCATCATTTTTTCGTTACCGAAATGGTTTTGGTTAAGGTAGGTACTGGTAATATAAAGGTATAATGGTACCGTAAAAAAATAAAGGTATTCTTCTTGTTTTACCGGATCGTAACCACAATTCTGAACCGTTTTGGCTCTACTTTTAAATCAAAACGATATCGTAATTTTATACCAGTACCATACCCTTATACCTTTACCGCTTTCAATCCCTGTTACGAACTAGCTGATCGGCGAACTTCGTACCGCATGGCCTCATATACGGAGAGGTGGCGCGTCGCGCGTCGCGTGCGGTGTGGCGTCACGCGGCGCGTGGGACGTTTTTTCCGTTTGGTCAATGAATGTCGTGGTATACATATTAGCTGAACTAAATTTATGATTTCTTGAAATTAATACAATGAATAATATAAAATAATAGAGAAGCACGACGGCGTCTTTTTGCGTGTCAGTCTAATTGTACACGCAAGTTAAGCAACGTCAACCGTAGCCTGTCCATGGATGAGTTTATATGATCTTGAGCTCCTCTGCATTTCGGAAGGCACGTTAAAGCCGTCGGTCCCGGTTGTTATCATTAGATTATCTCGAGCTCCTCCGTGCTTCGGAAGGCATGTTAAGCCGTCGGTCCTGGTTATTATCATTAGATGGCAGTCGTTAAGCCAAGTAGCCTGTAGGCGGCTTGAAATCACTGGCCTTCGCCAACCCGCAGTTGAGCAGCGTGGTGGAGTATGCTCTAAACATCTTCGGTTGAGGGAAGACCCGTATCCCAGCAGTGGGTAAATACTAAGTTCAGTACTTTACTAAGTCACAAAAAAAGTACCAATTGACAACCAATAAATATTTCAATTCACAAAACTATTTTCAAAACAACAACAGACAACTTTCGCGACGTAAAAGACCAATCGATTTGACATTTACTTGACAATCAATAAAATTAAATACCTATCCCAATCCTTTTTCAACCGGCACTATTTTATTTTTACACTATGGATTTTTTTATTTTTTTTTTTATTTAATTTTTCGTCAATTTTTCAATGATTTTAATAGGTACTTATTATCCTAGCTATTCCCAACCAAGACATATCTAAAAACACAAAAATCATTAAAATCGGTCCAGCCGTTCTTATGTTATAAATGGTGTAACTAACACGGCTACCTTTTATATATTAATTTAAATATAAGGAGATTAATATAAATTTCTGAACGCACGCATAAAATAAATATTTCACAACCAATACCTAAGTATTTCTATCCACAAAACCGTCATTGCCAAGTTATATCTATATAAATAAAAATCAATGCCAATTTTCGTTGTAATTTTATAACTCAAGAACGGGCTCACCTATCCAAACCAAATGTTTAGGCTTTGTTCAGACTATTTAGTAGATGGTTTATGTGAAGTTTGCACAAAATCGGCAAAGCGGTTCTTTATTTATCACATTTTTTGTAACAAATGAATTCAATAAATGGCGGATCATTTTGTTAATGGGGATTTAGCTGTCAAATTGAAATTTTTTTCAGATGGGGATTGTTGTGCTGTCAAATTGAAACTTTTTCAGTGTTGACAGTACAAGCATGTTGTTATGTCATTCATGTGGTCATTTCATTTTGGACGTGCTTCAACTTTATGACTTGCCTGTGTAGTTCCTGAGTGAGTAGTTGCCTGATCCAGAGTCGGTGGGAGACAACCAGCCGTTTGTTTATTCATGCTCAAAATGGAAAAACAAAAAATATTGTTTATCCTAATGTTTTGGATTAAGTTTTAAAATAGCTAGCAATTAATAAAATATTTTTTTGTTTGAATAAATGAATTTGATGTTCCAATTTTTTTTTTTTTTTTTTAGTATTTCACTTTATACGTAGCGAAACACGTACCGGGCCGCTAGTTTTGTAATAACTTCATCGTCCCAGCTTCAGGGATATGCCGAAAAATATGGTGAGGAATCCACTAATTTCTCACTAACATTTTATTGCGCGACATTTTGGAACAACTCGACAGTGAGACATAAACACATTTAATCAAAGATTCCACATTATGTATCTCTCATAAATCACGGGTCAAGCCCGGTCATTTGATAGGCATGCGCGGGGATATAGATCCAACGCGCAGAGGCCCCTTTGAGAAGTTTGATGTAAAGTTGTACGCCCGCCGTGACCCGCTCCAGATTAGGTCAATGGAACGATATACCCATGAGCAGGTCTCGGCAGGCGTTGAGACTATTGCGAGGTGTGATGGAAAATAAATGGGCTATGGAGATGAGATCTGGGTGAACTTAATACCGGGCTATTACAGAAGAGGGACGGACGCCTGCCATAACAAGTTATTATTATTATATGCTCTTTAGTGTTCACTTACAATTTAATACATCCCTTCTTTATTATAAACTAGCTGATGCCTGCGACTTCGTTCGCTTGGACTTAACCTCAATAAAAAATGGTCATCAGATTGAACAACTTTTGCTAAGGCGTCATTTTTATATTTCTTATAGTTTACCTGAACCATTAAGGTTCTGCATCAGGTGTTCCAAATCTTGGATTTTTATACCTCAACAGAAAATGCTCATCAGGCTGAACAACTTTTGCTAAGGCGTCATTTTTATATTTCTTATAGTTTACCTGAACCATTATGGTGCTGCATCAGGTGTTCCACTTTCCAAAATCAATTATACCCTATATGTTGCCCAGGCTTAACAGCTATATAACAAAAAAAGTTTCATTCAAATCCGTCCAGTACTTCCAGAGATTAGCGTGTACAAACAGACAAACAGACATATAGACAAACAGACAGACATTTTTTTATAAATTCTTACTCTATTACTATATCTCCATCGCCTCCAAATTGTTTCTTTGTAAATATATTCAATGTACAGACACATTATTTTTACTGTTTTATGTATAGATTTTCGTGAATTAATATCAATACTTATGTAGTGCATTTATGAAAAAATAATTAAAAGCCCAACCGCACTTAACAAGTTCCCGCCAAAACGCCGAACCTGTCCTATCTTGCTGTCAATTGTCTGTCAGTCATGACATATGTGTTATCTGACTTGTCCGCGTCGTCGTTATCGTCGCCTCTCTCGTCGGCCCAGTGCTGCCAATATAGCGACTTTGTCGCAAGAAATGGCGACTTTTCCTTATGCCGTCTTATGGCTCCCCTTCACAATGGGACATGATGGCCCATCAATTTGATCGTCCATAATCGCCGCCATGATCGGGCAGCTCTCCACACAATCGTATCTATTCATTTACTGACTGTCTACTGTTATGATAAGACTATCGAAGATGAATATCAAAGTGATCGCGTTTGCGGCAATATTTCTACTTAGCTCTTATAATCATTTACTTAATGTGCGCGAAAACAGAATTGTGAATTGTAAAATGCAATTCTCATTTTGATATAGTTCTATGAACCGAAAAGTTACTTTATTCGTCCACGTCAAAATATAGTGTTTGTAGATCGACAGAAAGAACTAGATACATAAGCAAAGAACAAGAATATGTCACTCTTTATTTTTTTACCGAGACGTCTACACTACAGAATACTTTATAACGGTCTACACGTCTACACTGTACCCGAGACAATTACGTACTGAGTAATCGGCGATTGTGTGGACGCGCACACAATCATGGCCAGCATTCCTTTGATGTACCGACAACTTACCGATTATCGGCGATGATCGCCGATTACAGACAATCACGCTATATCCTCTCGACTGTCGACCAGCCTCTTAGAGGTCGATTTCAGAAAACGCGCATATGTCAACAGCCTCCTGGAGGTCGATTCGTCCCGCCGTATTTTAGACAGTGAAATGAATCTTTAAAACTACATCTGTACTGCTCAAACTTTAACAACTTATATAAAAATGACAGGGATAGAAATTACCGTCAAGTGCTATTCAACTAGGATCAATTAACACCAGTTAATTATGTTTGGTTTATTCTGTGTTTGAACCTGTGTTCATAGAGACGCGTCAACATATTTTGTAGTGATTTTGTCAGGTTTTTAATTGAATTGTTTGAAAAAAATTATTGGATACCATAGACTGGTAAGTACTGAACAGTTTTTAATTCATAGCTTGCGTTTTAAACAAAGATTTTGGGCAAAAAATATAATGTTTAATAAACATCGTAAGACATGTCGCTCGCCATGTTCCTACATTTTCACTTATTCTGATAAAAAAATATATGAAGTTAGAGCTAAATGTCATTACTAACAACATTTACACGTATAATCTAAACGTATATAGCATTTAATTTGTATATCTTTCTATGGATTTTGTGAAAAGTACATAATTAAAAGTACGCAACCCAAAGAGGCCTCCTAGAGGTGTATCGACGTATGGGAGTTATGGGGTCAAGGTTAGTGGATCGCCATTTTATTCGATGGTTGGAATAATATGGATAAGGGATATGGATATTTTTTTATTTTTGCGATTGAAATATTTTTTGGTGACAATTTTTTTTTTTTTATGAATCTTTTAATTATTAGTTTTTATAATTAAGTTGTATAAACGTGCCTGTTTGTTTTTTGTTTTATTTGCATTATTATACTTTTTAACTAGTGTAAGAAATCGTGCTCGCACGCGTGGCCCGCGACGAGGTAGAGGAGTTAGAGTACAATTACCGGTGCCGGCAGTGGTGGAGGAAGAGGTGGTGGTTCCACGTGGTCGCAGTGGTGGCGGTCGTCGTGGTAGTCGTGGTGGTCGTGGTAGCCGAGGTGGTCGCTCCCAAGGCTCCAATCAGCGCCCTGGGCCTTCCACTATTGACGAGTTAGCCTTCTAATTTTTTAATGCTTTTTTTTTTTACTAATTACTTGATTTATAAAAAATATTTTGTGGCACTATTGTAAAGGATGATTTTTAATTTCAGACTTTCGATCTATGATATCGGCGAAATGCCAATTGGCCAGGGACTGGAGAGCCCCCTTCATATCAAGCGAATGCGCCTTTGGCGACCGTAAGTAGTTTTTTTTAAGTATACTTGCTGTCCATATTATTATTACTAGGCAGCATAATCGGAAATAAATAGCGGTAATTTGAAATCTCTGTCTAGATCTCAAACGGCGGCCATACCACCAGCATCGCCCTCTACTTCACTCTCACACTCTCTGGAGGAGCCCATTAATGCATTTGAAGTAACATCGGTGAGCCCCATGGATGAAGCAGCATCATCACATTCCCCTGCTCCTGTGATCGTGCCCTCGCCAGCAATGTGAGTCACTTTCAGGATTTTCTCCTTATCTCTTCTCTAACCGCTGAATTGCCCGTGTCGACCTACGGTCGACAAGTGACGTCACGACCTTGAAACGCTTGAATTGCCCGTGTCGACCTACGGTCGACATTTGCAGTTTGGCGTTCAGTTTTGGGCAGATTGAACAATACTCATCTGTCATACATTCAGGCCCATTTGTTTATGTTTTTTTCGTTTCTCCGCCATATTAGCTATCGGATTAAGGCCAAAGAATCATAAACTCAATGGAAAAAAAAATAAAAAAAGGGGTTTAAGAGACTCGCCTTAACGGCGCCAGATGTTCGGGCCGGTGTCAAGTGCTATAAAAACTTATTTTGTTTAGGTAAGTGTAGGTTTTTGTTTATTAACATCGGGTTTTATCTCCCTAGCGTATTTTTAAATAAAAAACTATACGTTATCGCCTTAGTTCATAAGGTATTTTTTTGAATACAAGTAGGGCTATGAAACACCACTTGAGAATGTTTAGACCATCGTAATTCTACACTATAGTCGAGTGTTGAACAACAAAAGACGGCATTGTATAGTGCTGTTCTTAGTAAACGTAAAAAACACCACTTGTAGGCACTCAATAACAAAGTTGCGTCTCAATGACCGTTTTTATGGGGCCCCGACCACCCGCGGCGCCGGGCAGGTAGGAACAAAAAACAAATGGGCATAGTTCCGCCGCGTTTTTGCGCGGGGGGGGCGCGGGGGGCTCAACGTGGGGGGCAAAAGAGCGGCTAAAAGGATAATTCTGTTCTTACCACATATTTAAAGTAATAAGTGATAATATCGAACTGCATGTATTTAGCGGGACGTGCACTTAATTGTACTCCATAAAACTTTTGTTTTAGGTTTCTAGAGTGTGGAAACTCAACCCGGGGCACGCCATCCGACTCACCTGTGCTGCAATTTCGTCAGAATCTGCACGAGTCGGATGTAGTAGCAGCACCATGTTTGCCAACTCCTGGGATGTCATCCTCACCAGCCATGTATGTTACTTCCAGATTTTTCCTCTTAACTCTAAAGAAACAGGTACTAGAACACTTTTGTTTCAGGTTCGTGGAATATGGAAATTCAGCCCGGGGCACGCCATCAGGTTCACAAATGCCGTGTCCTCTACCTCGTCGTAGCCATCAGCATCTAAACGACGAAGACATCGCCTTGGCACTCAATTTTGGTAAATAGCTACTGTTTTAGCTTGGCGTACGTTTTTGGTCTCAGTTAGATTATGTACCCACAAATTTACGCACCACCACACACACGCACACACAACGCGTGCACACACACACACACATATACACACAGTAAATATTATTATAATGTATAGGCTATATAAAAGTGTAGTTCAGACTCCAGACTCTCACTAGGATTAATATTAAATTTGTATATAACTTTTGAGAAGTAAATAAATAAATTTATTATTATTATTTGTTACAGGAAGCGATGGAAGCTCTGATGGGAGCGACGACGAGATAGTGCCTCTATTCGTCCCTAGGGTGTACAGAAGCGTCTTGGAGACACCCATGGATGATGATGCTGACAGCGGTTCCTTCGACCAGCGTACAGTCCAGCGTAGCGTTGGTGATGCTGCCCATGTCCCTGTGCCATGTGTTGGAGAAACATCTTCAACGGCAGCCGAAATATTTGCAGTTTCCACTGCAAACATATCGGCTACTGTTGAAGATGTTTCTCCAACAGCGACGGAACAGCCATACAATATTTTTCATTTTGACTGGAGAACGTTTCCAAATCCTCCAATTTCCCCTGAATTGAGGCGAGAAACGTTTTCTCAAATCAATGTTGGTCCGACAACTCCACATGTCGACCCATATGACATATTCATTGCTATATGGGATCGGCAATTTATGGAGCACATTGCCTCGGAAACGAATAGATATGCTCAGCAGGTTGCCAAGCAGATGATGGACAACAACAGCCTCCATCCAAATAGCCGCATCAACCAGTGGCTAGACACTACGGTTGATGAGCTATATGTGTATTTTGCTATAATTATTGCGATGGGGGTGGTTGTAAAGTCCAGAATGGAAGAGTACTGAAATGTGACCTCTGACATATTCTGTACTCCCGGGTTTGGCGCACACATGTCGATAAATCGTTTTATGCTTTTGAACAAATTCTTACATTTTAACAACAATGAAGACATGTTTGCGGCACAACTGGGCGTTTCCGAGGCAAAATTGTTTAAGATACAGCCAGTACTGTCTCATCTAAATTTCAAATTTCAGTCGATGTATAAATTAAACCAAAATATAGCATTAGATGAATCTCTTCTGCAGTGGAAAGGTTGGTTAGATATTAACCAATTAGTTCCCAATAAAGCTGCTACGATGGGAATCAAATCTTATGAGATTTGTGAATCTCAAACAGGCTATCTATGGCGGTTTGAGATTCACGCTCATAAGAGATCTCCACCGCAGCAGTTGGAAGATCCATTAAAAGCATCCACCCCGTCAATTGTCTTAAGGCTTACACATGGTCTCGAGAACAAAGGACACACATTGTGGATGGACAATTTCTACAACTCCCCATGTCTTGCTCGGCGTCTCAAGTCATGGGGGATAGATTGTGTAGGAACCCTACGAACAAATCGTCAGTTAGTTCCGCAGGCTTTGCACAGCCTCACAAAGGGGAACATGCGCCCAGGTCAAATAACTGGACTTACCTCGGGGGACGTCGATATCATGGTATGGAGGGACAATAATAGAGTTTCTATGATCTCTACATATCATGGTAACGCTGTTAAGCAAGTCGTAGGTTCCACCAAACCCATCCTGATATTGGATTACAATATCATGATGGGTGGAGTGGACAAAAAAGACCAGATGCTGGCTATGTACCCAGTTGAAAGAAAACGAACCAGGGTGTGGTATAAAAAGTTATTTCGAAGACTTCTAAACGTGTCTGTACTAAATTCTTATATAATCCATCGTCACTCTTCTTCACTTTCCCATCGAAATTTCCGCATTACTCTTATAAAATCACTTCTTTTCAAACACTGTTCTGCCACTCCTCTTGTACCGTTTCCTCCTGTCGACCTTACCCATCATTTGGCTGAGTACCCGTTAGGTAACCACCAACGCCAACGGCGGGTATGCAAAATTTGTAAAAAACGTGTACATACGTTCTGTGTTGGTTGCAACAAAACTGTATGTATAGATTCCTGCTTTCTTGCTTTGCATGCATAATTATGTAAAATTTATAGGTGTTTTCTATGTATGATAAATATATATTTTTTTATTATGCATATTTATTTATTTTAAATATGTATGTACATTATATATATATATATATACCTACACCACACCTTGGCTCGTTTTTTTATACTAGGTCGAATGATAAACAAGTATATGGTTCACCTGATGTGAAGCGGTTACCGTAGCCTATGGACGCTTGCAACTCTCCCAGTACACGCAAAGTGAAGTTCTTTTTTGTTGTCTATATAAAGAAAATAGTACTTCCCCAGTCGGGCTATCGCTGTATCTTACTTCTCTTTTGCTAGAGCCTCGTTTGCTTATTGGCAGGATGCACCACGTGTAGGTGAGGTTTGGGTCTTTTAAAGTGATGGTGGGACATTTACACACCACAATCTTAGACTTATTTTAATTTCATATTCCTATTTAAGATTGAGATGTGACAGTATTTGGTGTATCCATACTATGTTAGCATGTACTTAGTGATATTTGTAGATATTTGTAGAGAAATCGTTTGTTTTAGATGTTGATTTCTAAAATAATTTTGTATTGTAGTATGACTTTTAATTGTAATTTTCCGTTTGTAAATATCATAAGATTGTCAAATTTAAATGTAAATTTAAAATAAACGCAATAGAATTTGCTCCATGATATAAAGTTTGAGTGGACTTTTTTTGTGCTTATTTTCGAGTGCTTAGTTTCTTTGTTCAAATTTTGTAAACTAGACGAGCCAAACAGTTGAAACTTTGTTTGTATCATGTGTATGAACCAAACTACAAATTAAGTTAATGTGCATAGCCACTTAGCCATCGGTGTTCGGGGAATTGAAGTATCAATGGACCCTTTTTTTTGTCCGGCACTTGGGGTCGCCTAAACGAGACATGTGTTTGAAAAGCTTGTGGTATAAAAAAACATTATGAAAAGATGCGTGTTTTTAATAAATTATTGTACAACTATATGTCCTTTTAAAAATAAAATAAAATAAATTTGAATAAATGGTTTTATTTTTTATTTATCACGTTTTTTTTACTATGAACGGGTAAAAAATATGCTCATACTACTTTCACCTTAGAATTAACAATATATAACAAGGTAAAATAGTGCTAAATTATATTTATTCTGTTAGCGTATACAATACAAATTTCAACAACATAGTTTTATATATATTTTTCATACAGTTTTTTTGAGATATCTCCATTTTAATGTCGACAGTCGAGAGGATATCACGCCCTCTACACAATCGTGCTTGTCTGTAATCGTCCATCATGGGCCATTGTGAAACGGAGCCATTAGGGACTAAAAATATTAAGCTATTGCATAGCTTCTATCGCGGGCCTTGAGCGCGGGGACCGAATCCAGAAATTCCGTAACGAAAAAACCTCACTAAAGGGGAAAAATGATATGAAAATGTCTGAAAATCGTCATAGGTATTTTTTTATGGTTTATCTGGTTGCTGATTACGAAAACAACAATGATTTTAAAATTCAACGTGGTTAACGTGACAATCTTCCCCTATTGGGGTGCGAGTGACATGGTGCCTTCTAGACTAAAATACATGAATAACATCAGAAAACTAATCAGTTACTATCCATGTACATGCCAATAAATTTCAACCCTTTCTCTCGATTTACCCCAGAACCCATCATCAGATCCTGATTTGATTAATATGAGACCATCTGAAGAGTGTACCCTCTCAAACAAATAAGAATTATTAAAATTGTTGTACAACTGACAGAGAAATCATTGGAACTATATTTAAAAAATACATTCAGTCGAACATATAACCGGGCGGTATGGGTACAATAAATGACAATAACAGGTAATTACTGGGACAAAAGTTATCTTACAGCCTTTCCAAGGACTCAAGGTATCTCTGAACCAAATTTCATCTAATTCGCTCCAACGATTTATGCGTCAAGAGGTAACAGACAGACACTCTGTCGCATTTATAATATTAGGATGGATTGGCGTTCCGAAAAAACGACACATATATTTATATATAGACATTCCAAACCCATCGCACCCGATTATGAAATGATGGTCACGTTAGCCACTTTGAATTTTAAAATCGTTGTTGCTTTCGTAATCAGCGACCTAATAAACCATAAAAACAATACCTGTGACTATTTTCAGATTTTTACCTTATTTTGTTCTTTTAGTGGTTGAATATTGACAAATCCTGAAACACGTGTTTACTCATTTATCTATAGATGTAAAGTTTAGAATATAATAGTCCAACTAATCTTGTTTCTCCATATAAACTTTGGTGCTCTGTTTTACCCTCTTAGGGGTAAAATTAAAAAAATCTATAAGTAATTTCGTGTACACTATGTCATATTTTCAAATCTATACCATTTTCATAGTTGACATCTCAGAAAACTTAAAATCAACACCCATATTGATATTATGACATTTTAACCCCTACGCTGGTGTACCCCCACAGAGCTGATTTAATGTCATGTTGGCTATGTTGGATTATAAAATAGTTATTGTTTTCGTAATCAGCGATCCGATAAACCATAAAAACAATACCTATGATGATTTTCAGACATTTTTACCTCATTTTACTCCTTTAGGGGTTGAATTTTGAAAAATCCTGAAACAAATGTTTACTCATTTATCTATTGAAATACTCGTGTAAAGTTTCGGATAAAATAGTCCAACTAATCTTGTTTCCCCATACAAACTTTGGACCGTTTCGTTTCGTTTCACCATCTTAGGGATAAAAGTTGAAAAATCCTTTTAGGTAACTTCATGTTTATTATGTTATATTTTCAAATCGATGCCATTTTCATAATTGACGTCCCAGAAAACTATGGAATCAGCACCCATATTGATATTTAATGACATTTCAACCCCCTCGCACCCCCAAGGGCGTGATTTTTTGTCACACCGGCTATGTAAGATTATGAAATAGTTGTTGTTTTCGTAATCAGTGACCCGATAAACTATAAAAACCATAGCCATGCCGATTTGCAGACTTTTTCACCCCATTTTCCCCCTTTAGGTGGTGAATTTTGAAAAAATCACGTCTGTGGGGGTCCACAGGCGTGATTTTTTATCACGTCGGCTATGTTAGATTATAAAATAGTTATTGTTTTCGTAATCAGCGACCCGATAAACTATAAAAACAATAGCCATGCCGATTTTCAGACTTTTTCACCCCATTTTTCCCCTTTAGGGGTTGAATTTTGGAAAATCCTGGAACACTTGTTTACTCATTTATATATAGAAGTACTCGTGTAAAGTTTCGGATAAAATAGTCCAACTAATCTTGTTTTCCCATACAAACTTTGTAGCCCTATTTCACCCCCTTAGGGGATGAATTTTGAAAAATTCTTTCTTAGTGCACCCCTAGACGTTAAAAAGAACCCACGTGCCAAATTTGGAATCTCTAGACCCGACGGTTTGGGCTGTGCGTTGATATTTATTTCAGTCAGTTACTTCTTTTATATATTTAGTTATCGATTATTAAAAAAAAAGTAGCAGCGGTGACCGTTATACGAAGTATGTCAAAAATTCATAAATAATTAATACTATAACAATCTATAAGGATATTACGGTTTTCCTTGCTGTTTCAGAGAATAATCGAAATTTTCATACTAGCTTCATACAAAATTTTCATAAAAAAAATATAATTCATTCGTTTTTGTTCAGAATTAACAGAAGTGTTATTTTTTTGTATAGTAATAGCTAATGGAAGCAATATTTGGCAAAAAAAGCGACACTTAAAAAATTCAAGCCCTAAGTCTATGAAAGCCGATTCTCAGCTCACCGTGCGACGCGACGCGCGACGACGAGACGTAGCGATTGGCGACTCGGGCTTGCGGGAGTTGGCAACACTGCGTCGGTCTCTGTCTCTGACTCTGACAATCGCCCGATTCGCCCGCCTTGCAGCAAGCAAGCGAAGTGATTACCTATGTGTTTCTATCTACGTAAACAAAAGTAATGTCGTAACGTAATTTATAGCATCGTTGGCGTCTGTTCGAGTAGATATTAGTTATTGGTGTAGTACAAAGTACACATAGGATTTACTACGTATATTTTTTGCTGAACTAACATGTCTGACTTTGGGAAATTTGGACCGCTGGTTGGCGCTATTGACGAAGGAACATCAAGTGCGCGCTTTATTATTTTCAAAGCGAATTCCTATGAAGTAATTTCATTTCACCAGAAAGAATTAGAACAACGGTTTCCTCAAGAAGGTTGGGTGGAACAAGATCCGTGTGATATTCTTGAGGTCGTGACAACGTGCATAGAAAAAGCTGTGGAAAAGTTAATCGAATTAGGAGGGAGAGTGAAGGTTTGGTCGTTTATATTATGTTATTGTATTTAATCATTATTTGGAAAGTAATTTTTGTCATGAAACGCATGCGTGAATATTGTGACTTCATTTGTTCTCACTGAGTATTTCTTGAGTTCATGTTTTTGGGACACAGTAAAGAAGTTTTAGTGTAGGCATTGTATACAATAATATATTATTATACTACACGTATATAGTGTACTTTAAATAAGCAGTAAGAAATACTTACATATAAACCACAACTAGGGCATGAATAGTATGATCTGGTACTTTATCCTTACAATCTTTTTAGTCTCTACAATAACAACTGTTATTTACAATTTTTGTATATTATGAAATTTGTTATGTATGAAAAATCTGTGGGTCTATGTCGGTGCACAAGGACCCTGGTTTCATAAGTAATATCTCTATGAGTGGCTTTTACTGTTAACGATTGGACTAAAAAACAAGATTGGTGCCATTGTAAAAATTTAAATACAAATGAAACCCTATTTTAATACTTCAACAAATAATATATGGGGAGTATCTTAAACTCAAATGCTGATTGTTATTTTCAACACATCTGGGGCCATTCCATATAAATATTGGGTCATTAATTATTACATAAACAATTATGTCTGTGAGAAGAGTGAATGTGTATGTTCATGTTGCAGATTTGTCTATTTTCAGGACATTGTTGCTGTTGGTGTAACAAATCAACGAGAAACAACAATTGTATGGGATAAGGCTACCGGAAAGCCTCTGCACAATGCCATTGTTTGGCTGGACATGAGAACCTCTTCCACTGTCGATAAACTACTCGACACAGTGCCAAACAAAACTAGAAACAAGAATTACTTAAAGGTAAACTTATTTATTACAAATTTTGTTATTAGAACATTGGCCTAGTCTGCCAGATGCTGGGTTTAGTACAAATAACTATATAAACATCTAAACATCGCTATAATTATGGAAATGTAAACATTCATCATTCATCACATAGATATCTATGTATATGTATAAAATTGACTATTTATACATGCCTTGTGTTTTTGCAGCCATTGTGCGGATTGCCTCTTTCTCCATATTTCAGTGCTGTCAAACTAAGATGGCTATGTGAAAATGTGGAGGCTGTCAAAGTAGGGATGAAAAACGGAACTTGCTGTTTTGGAACTGTTGACACTTGGATCATATGGAATTTAACAGGTTCGTTCTACGGATGATTGTATATTAAGGAAAGCATTAGGGAAGGCCTATGTCCAGCAGTGGGTAGATACAGGCTGATAATGATAATGATGATGGTATCACTAGACCCCAATCATTAGCAGAGGAAGATTTCTAGCATCAACAAAAGATTTATGATTAAAATTATTTAAATATTATCATTGAAAGGCAATTTTGTTATCCTACAGATACTTTGCTAATTCTATATATGGTATTGTTACATCAAAAAACTTACAAGATATAACAGAAATATGGAGTTACATAGGCAATAAACATATGTTTACATGTTTACTATGAGAACCTTCTGTTTGCCAGATAAAAAACATTGGCAGGTGGTCCAGTGCATAAATGACCTGGCCTCCAAAATGTTATTGTTCCTATTATAAATTAATCATCTACTTGAAGTGGTGATTAAAACTATAGATAATTGGCATCTATAGAAATTATGTTAATTTTACGCTGATAGATTAAACGATTAGTGAAACTATTCTTGCAGATATACATGTAAATATATATGCCACGAGGATCTCTAAGACTTTTGATGATATTTACAATATAGGGGTTGTATGTAGACTAGAAATCCATATTAGGACTGATCTCAGATCTGGGAAAATTCATGTTCGCTTAAACACCACAGAGTCGTTCATTCAGGTACTAAACTATTGCTTATGATATATAGATAAATCTATATAATGTCTTCTCATTATTTGTACTGATTAGTTCATTAATATAGCCAATGAACACACATATATTATTATTACATGATAAATATAAATAATAGCATATCATACAACTATAATGTGATTAGAATTTACCATAAATAACTGCATATTTTGTTGTAATTATAGAAAAGCTAATGCGAAATATATATATGGCTGTACTTATTCTAATTATAACTACTATCACAATTTTGATTGTCATAATATTAGGAATTGTATATGCCATAACTATCACATAATGAGCATAATGATAACGAGCCCTGTGGTTGAATGGCTAGCAATGGCGGGTCAGAAGCAGGTCGTCCCATTCGCAACTCGTCCCATTCGCAGCTTGTCCCATTCTCAATTCGTCCCGTTCGCGTCTCGCCCCATTCGCAGCTCGTCCCGTTCGTAGCTTGTCCCATTCGAATCTCGTCCTATTTGCAGCTCGTCCCATTTTTATATTTTTACAAATTGTGGTATCATTAAAGATTACCAGGATGTTAATTTGAATGTATGCGATAGCCCAGGGAGTGATTCGTCAAACGGCTTAATGTTTTTTTTTATGAATTAAGGAATTTGAATAATATTTTTTTTTTTGTAAAATGTTGTGTAAGCCTGGGGGCCTATGGGGATATTTGTTGTGGGTAAACGGCTTAATGGTTTTTTTTATGAATTAAAGAATTTGAATATTCTTATTTTGTAAAATGTTGTATAAGCACGGGCACCTATGGGGATTTTTGTTGTATTTTTAAAAATAATTTTGTTTGCCTTTTTATTATATATAGGTAATTTTGAAAATTCAGGATAATTTTGATTACAGTCATTGCTTTTCACCTCAACTATATTTTTTAAGAAAATAGATGATTTGCAGTATTTTTTATTATTTAGTTAGTTATATACCCAATGCGAGCAAAGAACGTACAAGTAGCGAATGGGACGAGTTGCGTAAAAAAATAGAGGATAGGACGAGTTGCGAATGGGACGAGACGCGAACGGGACTAGCTGCGAATGGGACGAGACGCGAACGGGACTAATTGAGAATGGGACAAGTTGCGAATGGGACAAGTAGCAATATGGACGAGTTGCGAATGGGACGACCTGCTTCTGACCCGCAATGGCTACTTGGGTTTCAAGGTCGTGGTTTCGATTCCTGCACAAGACAAACATTAATTTGTGTGCTTGGACATGTCTGTTTGTTTTGGTCTGGGTGTTTTTAATGTGTCATATGAATGTATTTACAAAAAAAATGTATTTATGTATATTTATCACTTACCTAGTATCCATAGTATAAGCTTTGCTTAATTTGGGTTTAAATTGCTGAGTGTAATTTCTGTCCAAGAATATTTATTATTTATTTATTTATTATTATAAAGATTTCGATGAAGTTTATAATATAGGCGTTAGGAAGGCGAAAAACCTATCTAAGTATAACTAAATTTTGTGAAAATTCGTTTTCTATAAATGCAGAGCAAAATGTAATATGGTAATATGATAAAAACATTCTTGTTTAATGATGCTATAGCGAAATGCAGCTGCGCTTTCCTTTGAGGAGCATTCGATGGAGCTGATTGCGAATTTTTGTGCTGTGCTAACTTTTTCATCTAGTTTTCAGTTATTCTAAAATAACACTTATTGTTTAAGCAATATGACGCGCTCGGTGGTCGAATGGTTAGCAATGACCACTTTGACTCCGAGGTCGCGGGTTCGATTTCCGCACAAGACAAACATTTGTGTGCATGAACATGTCTGTTTGTCTTGGTCTGGGTATTTTCTATGTATTATAAGTATGTATCTACATATTTACAAAAAAAAAATGTATTTAAGTACATTTATCAGCTGTCTTGTACCCATAATACAAGCTTTGCGCTTAATTTAGGACTAGATGGCGCTGTGTAAAAATGTCCAGATTTGTTTTTTTTTAATTATTTATTTTATAATATGATTGACTTTACAGGAGGTCCAGAAGGCGGCAAGCATGTTACAGATGTCACAAATGCTTCCCGCACCATGTTGATGAACATCGAAACCTTGAATTGGGATCCCCTTTTGTTGAAGTTCTTTGAAGTACCGAAATCTGGTTTGCCCACAATCAAATCTAGTTCAGAGGTCAGTCAGTCTACTATGTACACAAATATATTATTCACTTTTTAGGGTCCCCTACTCAAAGGGTACTAACGGGTTTCTATATGTATCATTGAGACTTCTGTCTATCTGTCTGTTCGCTCCATCTGTCACATGGCTCTATCTTTTAAACCCTAATAGCTAGACACTTGAAGTTTAATCGATTATATATTACAACCACTACTATAAATAGAATAAAGTTAAAAATGAAATGGTTACCCTGTTTCATTTTTAAGTTTAAAGCGATTGATTAATTGTACAAGAAACATGGTTTTGTATGGAGAACTTTGTACAGAGTCACACTCGTTTTTTTGTGTTCGTGCAAATGGTAGATAGATAGATGCCAGATTAGATTGACTCATCCATAGAACAGAGTCCGATGTGATCATGGAACAAAAACGAGTTAAGCTAGCTACACTAGATAAGGAATAAGAATTCTTCATACATACGTTTTTGTAAGTTTCTTGTCTCAGTTATCTTCCGATATTTAGAATGGAGGTGTAAGTGGTTCTATAACATCTTTGAACCAAAACGTCACCTGCATGTGGTGCACCCTACTGACTGACAAACGAGGGTCTGGCGAAAAGAGAGGTAGGGGATGCCATATATTTTAAGCTGCCCGACTGGGGTATTATCTCCACCTCACAAAATACTGCAGCCAAAAAACAATTCCCTTGAGGGTTGTTGTGTTCCTGCGAGTGAGTGAGGTCACCAGAAAGAAAGAAAGGAAGAAGTACAAGCTGGCAACGGATCGGCGACCCCTTGGTGTTGCTGATGTCCATGGGCGGTGGTGATTGCTTTCCATCAAGTGACCCATATGCTTGTTTGCCACCCTCCCATATAAAAAAAAGTGGATCAAATAAAGTTCAATCTGACATTAGCTAGCTTCCCATAAAAACGCCAATAATACAGATCGGACTTTGTTCTACGGATGATCGTATATTAAGAATGAAAGCATTAGGGAAGGAATATGTCCAGCAGTGGGTAGATACAGGCTGATAATGATAATGATGATGGTATCCCTACACCCCAATCGGCTCATAGGTTTAGTTAAACCTAAGGTACCTCACCTCTCTCTCCAACAGTAAGTCGTTTTGTTGATCACAAGCTAACCCTAACCTAACCTCGACTTGTTTTTAGATGTAACTAGTCTAACCTAGTAGTGAATAGATTTCGGGTATTGATTATGACATATATACGAAAATTACGTATTACGATCTCGGTAATTGACGAGCTCGGTGGTCGAATGGTTAGCAATGGCCACTTTGACTCCGAGGTCGCGGGTTCGATTCCCGCATAAGACAAACATTTGCAACAAATGTTGACAACAAATGTTTAACTTGGTCCAACTTAAAAGATAGGATAGTTTTTGTTTAAACATCCATGTTCAAAATTTGTATGAAAGTCCACTTTCTTTTTCTAGCTTTCTGAACTCTTTCTTATTTTCTGTCCAATATGGAATATGTTGTAGCTTGACTTAGAAAGTGTTTAGTATTACAAATTAAGGGTGATGCTCTGTAGGTCGGCCTATTTACTGAGTTTTCTTAATTTTGTTTTGTTTTTTTTTCAGATCTACGGCTATATAGCAAATGGTCCACTGCAATCCATTCCTATATCTGGTTGCTTAGGGGACCAGCAAGCTGCACTTGTTGGCCAGATGTGCCTTCAGAAAGGGCAGGCTAAAGCCACGTATGGAACTGGATGTTTTGTTCTTTACAATACGGGAGATATTCGAGTGAATTCCAGCCGCGGATTGTTGACTACTGTTGCTTATCAGCTGGGGAGTCATAATCCACCTAGCTACGCTTTGGAGGGTTCTGTGAGTATATTCGTTTTTTTTTACATCATTTAAGGGATGGTTTTCACTGAGGGATGATACAGCTATGATTTCCCATTTCTTTACACCAACCACCACACTTTATTTTTATTACCCGGCTGTTGAAAAAAGGAGGATAATGTTTTTAAAAATGATGTATTATATTCATGTATATATAATATTCATGCTTTACGCCGGCCTAGAGCTTAACGAATTTCAACATATGACGTATGTTTATTAGATTCTTCTTAGTTGATTTAAGTGATATGAGATGGATGGGCAATGATATGAAATGAAATTAATTATTCTGTCATTGTGGGTTAGACGTGTCTGATCCCTCACAAAAGTGTGAGGGATCAGACACGTCTCGTTCTCAATTTTTTTTCGACACAAACCTCAAGCATTTTGAGATTTTTAATTGTGACAAGTTTCATCAAAATCGGTTCAGTAGTTTTGGAGCCTATTCATTTCCGAAACTGACTTTTTGTCGTATATGACGGTTTTCCCCCCGCCACTCAATAATCTCCATATTTTGTGGTGAATGAAAGTAATGTTCTTTGTGAGTAAGGTCAGCTGATGGTATATATACTCTATCTCATTAATTTAACGTCTCTCTGACGCTTCTTTCTTACTTTTCACTGAATAACCTCTTACCTGAATTGCATGTTTTATTACTCCTGTGTTCTCCGGTCAAGATAGTCTACAGTGTTGGTGATAAATAAATCCACAAGAGCGGAGCTGCTGGCACGGCTAGTAAATATAATTAATGAAAAACGTGATTGACTGGTATCAAAAGCGTGCTGGTATCTCCGACGCCTGAACAAACCCATGTGCTCTGGTAGAAATCAATGTTTTGATTAATAATTAATTCAAATAAAATCAATTTATAAAATATATAATGTTGTCGCCTGTCGAAATTATAATATGTTAAAGATATTATAATTTCGACATGCGACAACATCTGTTGTTCAGCATACAATATCTGTTGCATGTCTACTAGAATAAAACAGTCACTTTTCTTAGAAAAGTAGGGTGAAAATTAATAAAAACATTATTTAGGTACCGAGATCATATCTCACAACTATACAATAAAATTTTTACGTAAATTGTCGTATCTTTCATAATAAAATGGCTCTACTACTACTAGACTCCCGCCTCCGATTTCGATCGATGTCGATCAGTCAGTTAGTCACTTTTTGAATACTTCTTTAAAATTACTTCCACAGGGAGGCAATTCAAAAAACGACATACGAATGATAACAAAATCGGGGATACAGTTTGGTATTGCTATAAATCTATCATCTCCATCAAAAATTAAGTCACACACCACTGGATAGATAAAGGATCAAAGAATTTATTACGCTAAGTAAGGACTATGGAATATCGCGTGCGTGGGAGGGGGTATCGCTGCTATTTTGAGATAATTTTAGTGCAAATAGCGTATTCACGTACAACACACGGCCGTGT
Organism: Hypsopygia costalis; assembly: GCA_937001555.2. Lineage (NCBI taxonomy): Eukaryota > Metazoa > Arthropoda > Insecta > Lepidoptera > Pyralidae > Hypsopygia > Hypsopygia costalis. The sequence goes on from OW443326.2 coordinate 21,941,777, forward strand.
ACATGGTACAGTCACACCCCATTTTTTTTATACTTCGTCGGGTGGCAAACAAGTATACGGGTCGCCTGATGTGAAGCAGTTACCGCAGCCTTGTAAATGCTCTCAACTAGAGATGTAACCGTTGCCAACGCAGCAACTCTTCCTTCGTGGTAATCTCACTCGATATAACATCTTAACATTGATACAACAACCCTCAAGGGAATTGTTATTTAGCCTTCCCTTTTATATTGTTTATGTGGTATAACTTTATAAGCATACATAATAATAATATTATGTATGCTTATTAGCAGACAAATGTCGACATAGTTTTACACTACTTAGAGGTTATCAACATGTAACGATAATTAAATTACACTGGTATGTTTATATAGATTATTTAATTCAACATCGTTATATCTCTGTTGACTTGACTTTACGATAAGCGAACAAACGGTTTTTAACATAATTTATAATTTATCTGTATTATGTTTGAAATATTTAAAGATACCATTAAAGATAACGTCAATCACATCAATGATATTACGTTGAATTAAATGTGAAACTATGTTTCATATCTGTCCTACTGAACAACCGTTTTAAACCAAGGAGTTAGCGAGTCGAAATGCACTCAATAAATACTGACGTGTTCATAACAAAGTGTACTGCATCGGCCTATATTCATTCCACTGTTTGGAAACAGCTCTCTCTTCAATCGTAACAACGTTTTAGAGCGTACCCAATCACGCTGGTGCAGGATGGCGGAGGCTAGTGTTTTCAGGCCGCTCAAAGGCTCGGCTTAACGACTGTCGTCTAATGACATTAGCCGGGACCGACGGTTTGCACGCATAACTAAATTAATATATAAGTAGTGACCCACCTCGATTTCGGTCGAGTTGTTCTAAATATTCATATTATATAGCCTGACTCCTGATCGCCGTGTGAACCGTGTGACTAAAATGTCACATTTGTCGCTAAAGAACGCACAAACTTATCTGGCCCGGTGGCGGGGGCGGTGCGATCGACTTAAGTGTTGCCATTAAACGAAATGCCGCCCGTTTTAGAGGAAACATAAAAATCAAAGAAATATAATATATTTCTTTGATTTTTATACACTGTTAAAATAATAGCATTGAAATACTTATTAATTGTGTTGTGTGGTGTTTCAATTAAATATCAATTGCCTACTATTTTTTGTTGATTAGTTTTAAAAATGGACCACGTTAAGTCGCGATCATAGCTATTATATAATATTAGAGAGTTATAATATTGCACAAAAACAACTCGTTGACGATTTTTTTATTGTAAGAAATGAAATATGTGTAGAAAAAGATAATATGTATTTAAAAAAATACACCCCAATGGAATGTACATACGCGGTAAATAAATAAATTGTACCTGGCAATACTACATTTCAAGATGGCGGCTTTAGTTCTAAATTTGGCCACCGGGTCAGATAAGTTTGTAGCACTATACCATATGTCTTTCTACCATGCACTGACATCGGTTGTCATTGTCAGAACGCGGCATGTGTGTGCCTCCTCCCCGCGACCGGCACGCGGGCGGTGTAAAAGGAGATGAGATGCACGATGATTCTTAGCGAAAACGGGCATCAGAAAAATCTTGAACAGGCCTTTGATTTGATTTTTCGAGGTTTATATTATTTCCAAACTAACGTTTTATAAACTGTAAAAATGAATAACGAGTCTAGATTATGTTGAGCAATCAGACCAATCCATATCATTTATAATTTTGTACGTACAACATCAAATTGTTCGTTTGTATGGAAATGTAATAGGACAGTCTTATAGGTTTGAAATATAAGGAAAACTTTATGTATTTCAAACCAGCCACCTAACTAAACAGACTTAATGCCTGTGTTTTTATCGGACTGATAAGATGGAAGGGTTTATGTTTTTCTAGTGTATGTATATTTCTTTGACACGCTCTACAGCCTAAACCGTTTCATGAATTTCAACATAATGAGGTGTCATTAGATACGTCTCATAGCATCCGCGAAAAAATATCTAACAAAATTGTTAGAATTTTGCAGACCGGTTTTTTGTTTCTGTTAATAATAATTTCTTATTCTGTGGGCTTTCTACCGCCGCCTCCGCCTTCAACGTAGGCGTAGAGGGCCTTATCGTCGACGTTGAGATACACTACATAGTGTAAGTAGTAAGACAAAAAAAAAATATATTCCATTTCAGGTGGCAATTGCTGGTGCAGCCTTAGGATGGTTGAGAGATAATTTGGGGCTATTGGAAGACGCTCAATATTCTGAAGCATTGGCGGAAACCGCTACAGAACATGGAAGTGTTGTGTTTGTACCGGCGTTCAGCGGTTTGTACGCACCTTACTGGCGGCAGGATGCTAGAGGGTTAGTATGCTGATATTTTTATAGCACAATGATGGGAGGCGAGGCCTATGGCTAGCAGTGCTCCTTGCCATCAGTAGGGAATTTATCCTCGCACATTGGAGCCAAGATAACTTCCATACGCACTGCCATATGCGGTTCCAGGGAGATTTTCTTACGTGAATTCTCAACTTTACTAATTAACTCCCTGCCAGGGTTTTCCCAAGAGATTACCGTATGGGGTTCTTCAAGAAAGGCGTGAGTGGTTTTTACAGGGTCGACAGCGCGTGATCGATGCCACTAATGTTACGAACGTCCGTAGGATGCAATGAGAAATAATTCCATCATTATGCATGTCGTATGCATTATGCAATCGTCTGACTGTTTGCCACGTACGTATCTGTATGAAATAAAATATCACAGTCTTCGAGCTTCTGGCTATGGCGTTGTAGCTGAGAAACCGAACGTATTTTTTGTTTTTGTAATTAGGGATGACTTCCTTGAGTGTATTTAGCTGTAGTCCAAGAAAATCTACCCAGCCGTTTAATTAGGATCCTGACGTCACACAGACAAGAGGTTAAAAATCATTAACTTTTTTTATCACATTTATTATATTGCACAGATATGAGCAAATTCCACGTGTCTGATTTGAAATTAGCAGAAAGGCAAGAAAACATGTTAATAATTTTGATTTAATGCTGCATCATCAGTAATCGACATGAAACCCAACTGACAAAATTACAGCAGAAGTATTTGGGCTTGTTGTTATGGTTTTAATTAATAGATTATAGACATATGATGTTCAGGTATGGTGGTAGACTACGATAGGTTCTACGGCCTTAGTGTATCACCACGATCTTTAGAGCCAAAGCCAACCTCACCCGCACGTGATGCACCCTGCCGACTAACGAAAGAGGTTCTGGAAGAGAGGTAGGGTACAGTGTATCTGTAAGCTGCCCGACTGGGGAAGTACCTCGACCTCGCAGAATACCGCCGGCAAATAACAATTCCTTTGTGGGTTGTTGTGTTCCTGCGAGAGAGTGAGGTCACGGTCACGGTGGAAAGGAAGGATTTGCTGGAGCGGGGGTGGTGGCGCGCGAGCGAATTTTATGTTACGAGCGTTAATATGGCTCCGTTAACAGCTTCACATCAGGTGGGACGTATGCTTGTCTGCCGCGTCCGCGCATGCGACGTAGTATAAAAAAAGAAAGGGAGTTTTTCTTCTTTGTGGTAATACATTTTTAATTAACACTTTCAGAGTAATATGCGGTATTACAGAAGATACTAGTTCGAATCACATCGTCAAAGCAGCGCTTGAAGCGGTCTGCTACCAAGTTCGGGATATATTGGACGCAATGAACGAAGACTGCGGGATCCCATTGCAGCTGCTTAAGGTGTTTTTTTTTAATAAGGATTAATTTATTGCCGATTAGCCAAAATTGGAAATCGAGAAAAAAGAAATCTGTATTGTACATTTTGTGACAGTGTACATTTTTGTATTGTATCAGACGATTTATTTGTCATACTGTGTACTATGGGATCGTTCAAGCGTTCCGTAAACAGAATTTTGGTAATTAGCTGATGTAAATAGCATTGACTCCAATCCCACACCTCCCACTGCTGGGATACGGGTCTCCCTTCAATTGAAGGGTTTTAGAGAATACTTGAGCTGCGGGTTAGTTGGGAGCCGCCTTTTGCACCATTGTTTTTTGTGGTCAATAAAGTGTTTAAATAAATACAAATTAACAGTGCTCTGGCATAAGAGGTAAGACTTAGCTTCATTGTTAGCTGTCCGACTGGGGAAGTAGTGGAGGGCTATCGTGTTGTTGAGAGTAAGTTTATCAGGAATCAAGGAGTTGCTGTGATAGCAACGGGAGTGTCGGCGCGCAAGCGATACGTCATATTTATTTTGCAAGCGCGTACAGGTTACGTTAGCCTCTTCACATCAGGTGAATCGATGACTGGCTGTTATATATTTTTTTTAATGTTTTAAAAGTGATTTGCATTAGGTCTCGTCACGACCATAAGCAAATGTGGTGTTATATTATTTCACTTGCAAGACATCTCTTAAGAGATCAGTCTATTTATTTGACGGCCAGCCTATTCTGGGCAACCCAGTTCCATAAAATCGTGCCTCTTTAGTCTCCATTTTTAGGTGGGCATAGTGAGATGGCTTGCCAGTTCATTTGGATGTTCTTTCAGGCGTGATTCTTATCTACTGGCATATAATTTTATTTCTTGAGCTACTTTACTAATTTGATGGATATCATGTACTTCATCATTTCGTATATAACACGGTGCATTGGTTATGTGTTTTAGGATTGCGTTTTGCATTCTTTGTATTAGGTTGACATTAGATTTACAGGCTACACCCCACAATTGGATGCCATACGTCCAGGATTGGCTTTAGTATGCTTTCGTTTATTAGTAGTTTGTTGTCCACCGACAGCTTTGAATTTCTGCCAAGAAGCCAGTAGAGATGACTATATTTAGTTTTGAGGTGTTGTCGTTTAGTTTCCAAGTGCTTTCGCCATGTGAGCCTTCTATCCAAGTGCATACCTAGGTATTTTACTGTGTTGGCTTGGGGCAGATATTCACCTTCCAGTTTTACAGGAGGACAATCGTCCTTTCTGAGTGTGAATGTGACTTGCACCGACTTAGTAGCACTAGATTTTATTCTCCATTTCTTTAACCAATTGTTGATTCCATAGAGGCTTTTCTGTAAAATGTCAGAAGCTGTTTTCGGATTATTGTTCACTGCCAATATAGCCGTGTCATCTGCATAGGTCGATAGATGTAATATATCAGAGGTCATATGTTATACAAAACTGGTCCAAGAACAGATCCCTGAGGTACTCCTGCAGATATATTGTAGAAGGCCGATGTGCAATCGCCCTCCATAACCCGAAAGGTTCTCTCCGTCAGGTATGAGTTTAGTACTCCATAGAATGGGTGAGGAAGATGTGTCTTAATCTTACATAGTAAGCCCTTATGCCATACTCTGTCGAATGCCTGTTGTACGTCTAGAAAGACAGAAGAACAATATTGTTTGTTTTCTAGAGCGCATCTGATGGAATCGCAGACTCTATGGATCTGTTCCACAGTACCGTGTTTTTTTCTGAAGCCAAATTGATGATCAGGTATTACTGATTTTTCTAATAGAATAGGAGTAATTCTTTTCAGCAGGAGCCCTTCCAACACTTTTGAAATAATCGGTAATAGGCTGATTGGTCGATATTACGTTACCTCGTGCATTGGTTTTCCCTCTTTCTGGATCATTACTATTTGTGATACTTTCCACAAAAAGGGGAAGTATCCGACTCTTAAGATAGCGTTGAAAATGGTTGTCAGATATACTACTGCTTTTCTGGAAAGCTCTTTTAAGACCTCCTTAGTTATCAAGTCGAATCTGGGGGCTTTCTTGTTTTTTAGAAGACTTATCTGCTTGACGACTTCGCGTGGACTAAATGCCTTGATAGTCAAATCAATTTGGAAATCCCCATACAGAACACTATTTATATCACTCTCATCTTATTTTGGTCACTCGGATTAGGAGTAAAGACACCAGATGTTTAGCAAACAGCTCTGAATTTTCTTGTCCTGTTTTTGCATAATCTTGTATTTTTGATAGGAGGCTTGGAGAGTTGAGGTTGATCCAGATTCCTTGTCACCTTCCACAACGAGTAGTTAGTTGCCATCGTAGAAGTCAACGATTCTAACTGCTTTTGCATGGCTTCATCTTCAGCTTCTTTAAGCATTGTCTTTAATTCTGCTGCTATTCCATTGAACGCGGTTTTATCTGCTCTTACTCTGCTGATTTGCCAGATGAGTCGCAGTCTTCGCTTCTGTTGTATATTGCGAATATCCCATGACATTGTTTTGGTTTTTGATATTGGCTGAGGTGATTCTACACATACATACATACTGGGTACATTGCCAGCAGGATTTTTGAACTATTACTGTGAATGTTTGGACAGCATCATCTATATCGTTCGGTGTTTTCAGTGGTGTATTTAGATTATGTTCTCTATACACCAATTCCCGAAACTAATCCCAATCGGTTTTTTAATTTTGTAGTCTTGGGGCAGTTTCACGCTGTGCTACCATTGCATTTGTAGTCATTATGACGGGTGTGTGGCTTGATGAACCATCCAGACATGATTCAGTTTTTGTATTTATGTGACTCGGCAGTCCCTTTGATATAAAAAAAAAAAACAATCAAATCGGGCAGCCTTTTGAGATCAGTAGGCCTGTTAGTGAGCATTTTTCAGTACTCTACACCTTGTAGATATAAGACGAGAACCCCAATGAGTATGTTTGGAGTTCCAATCTCCGACAGCTATAAACTTCTTGTTAATATTCTTGAAGTACTGGTCCAATATGGAATCTGTGATCTTTTTATTACGCCGTGAACGTACCGTGTTTGCCTACAATCGCCACGTTAGCTGCCTGTATACAGTTTGAAATTGAGGAAGTAGGTAGTGTTTTATATAAGATTTTATTATGACGTGGCCTGTTCCGTCCGGATGGTTGGTACAATAGATGTTATAGTTGCGTATATAAACCTGCTCCTTGGCTGTAAGGTGTGTCTCTGATATTAATTAGATATCTAGGTTATGTATACCAATAAGGTATTCTACTTCTTGAATGTTAGGCGCTAGACCGTCAACGTTCCAGGTAGCAATTTTTAGTGCAGTTAGTTCTGTATCTTTTCGACCAGTTTAATTATAAGCCCCATTAGGGTACTTATTTGTTGAAGTAGCATATCTAACTTCTCATTTTGTTTTGTCATTAGGTCAAACGTGACCTGTGTTGGCTCAGCATTTCGCTGTAGATTAGTCTTGAGTACTTCAGCATAGTTCCTCCTGTTGGGATTAGATTCTTCCTGCGTAGTAATTTCTTTTGATGGGAGCGAGTCTGCCTTTAAATTTATATTTTGTTTCCGGGCATTGTTTTTCCTCTTTGCGATTTCTATATAGACTTGGCAGCCTTTATAGTTGGCAGGGTGGTTTCCCAAGCAGAGAGCACATTTTGCAGGGCTACTGCAATCGTCTTTAGGCCAGTCTGATGTCTTGTGGGCTTCTGCGCATTAGACACATCGAGAGGGACGCATACAGTTATTTTTTGTGTGTCCGCATTGTTGCCACTTAGTGCATTGGACTTATTGTTAGGTCCAGGTTCTATGTTCACAATAAAGGTAGATGTTGGTTCTTTATTTGGTCCGAATCTAGCATTTATTATTTCACCTTTCATTTTATTACCAGTTTTCTTTATTTCTTCTATAATTTCTGTATGAGGGGTTGTGTGGTGTAGATTTTTGATGACGATTCTAAAGCATCGTTATTCCTTTTTTGTGAAGCGTTGACGTCATAATAAATAAAAATCAATTAAGAATATAATTGATTTTTATTCATGATTTTAATAAAGTAGTCACTTTTGGAGAGTGTAGTTTCAATTAATTATTTCAGTTTGTTAATATCTTCTACTCCGTAGAGGATTAGTGGTGGAGGTTTATTTTTTCTATTCGGTTTCTCGTTATCGTATTCAGGATGCTTGGGTGTTGGTGTTGACAAAGACGTGTTTTTAGATACATCACCTAAGGAGTTACTACGTGCACGACTGAACATACTTTTGTGGAAAGCCTGTTGTACAAATTTTACTTTGGGTTTATTACCAGTAGCATTAACTGACAGAAGCCTGGGCAGCCACTTCTGTGGAGTCTTCGGTAACCAATTTCTCACTCCCAGGCCCGGGTACCTGTGAGCGCCGGGGGCTAGCCGGATCGCATTGCTATCATTCGTATCCATCATATTCATATAAAGTTGGGTGGGGAAGAGGACCTATGGTATATTCCCCAAGATACCATAGCCATGCATTTTTGGGGGTATTTACTCCACAAGGCTGTTGGGAGCCTCTTCCAAAGATTGAACGTGTGGTTATACTGCCATTGCTCAGTCGCCAGAGCCTCATCTGTTGTCTAGCAGGGAGCACCACGGAAGACGATTGGCCGCCGCCGCCGTCAGGCGCGTGCAGGTGAGGATGACAATAGGGTTGGTCAAGATGTAATTACCATTTTTCCCTTACTCACCCACTGTTATAAAATTAAAAAAGTGTATTTTTTTTTTCAATGAGTTCTAAGTGATTTTTTATTCAGATAGTGATGCAAATAAGATTAATTTCTCCTTATTATAGTAGGCTCCTAGGAAATTATTGAGAATCGTAAAAATACAGAAACGGATTTATAGTTAGTATTCTTATTACATGTCTCGTCGTCAACGTTTATTCATTTTACTGCTAGGATATTTATTTATATCAGAGCGTACTCCACCACGTTCCTCAACTGTGTGTTAGCGGAGGCCACAGTTTTCAAGCTGCCAAGAGGACATTAACTTGGCTTAATGACTGTCATCTGATGACAATCTGATTGCGCCCCGAAGCTAGAGATAAATAAAACCATAGACATCAGGTGAGATTGGCTTTCGCTCAAAAACACCCCAAAACCTCGGGCCATTCTGGCTATATGTCCTGCTCATTTCCATTTTTATGTTCACTAAGTCCCTGATTTTAGCCGTCATCGAATACGCTCGTTGAGTTGATGATCGATTGAGCATCGTTATTTCTATAAAATGTACTAATAATTTAAAAAAAAAATGTTTCTATTTCCAGGTGGACGGCGGAATGACATCGAACTCACTGGTAATGCAAATGCAAGCCGATTTAATTGGCATTGAAGTCATCAGAGCAGGGTTTGCGGAAAGCACAGCATTGGGCGCGGCACTAGCCGCCTACTGGGGTTTAGAAGAGAACGCCCAGGTCACGCCCATACCTATAGCATCCGGTGCGACTTATGTGCCTAAGATAACTGACGACGAGCGAGATATGAGGTATAAGCAGTGGAAAATGGCAGTGGACAGGTCTCTGGGATGGCAACAAAATTAGTTTAAAAAAGACCCAACGATATTTTGTATAATTATGACCAACCTGACTGAGCAAATATCTCATTCATTGACTTACTATTCAATGGGCGTCGGATCTGCATACAAAAGTGTCCGAACCAAAAGAACAAAACGTAAAAAGAGGGACAATCGCGCGCCAGTGTTCATTTAGACGACTGACGGATTACACGTTTATAATGCCGTACTGTATCGTGACAACTTGTAGAAACTATCTATGTGAGACAAAATTATGATTTATCGTGTTTTCAATTTTGAGACGTTTATATTTCCATAAATGTAGCGACTTTTATGTATGTAACTCTGGACACTTTTCATGAAATGTATTAAGCCCGGCGTCCATTTGAATATTATGTCAATGATCTCTTTACAAATAACTGTAGCATCAAAGTGTTAATGCATTCACGACTTTTAACCTGCGTTGTCACAATCAAAGTACATTAAATTAGACAAAGTAGTTTCTGATTAAAGTTGAACTTAGTGCAACGGACCATATGCCTACAGCTAATGCGCCCCTGTGCAGCAAGCTTCCGGTTATATCACAGGATTTCGAGTCTCTCGTCTAGTAAACCAACCAGACGAAAGGACCTTTACCCGCACCGCTCTTACGCTCGGTAAACCAACCAAGCACTCAAGCAGATTGGTGGCAGGTTTTACTCCCCTTTCATCTGCAAGCAGGCTACTTAGACACTCTTAAGTCGAGTAGATCGTAGCGAACCGACGGTTTGTTTTCCAAGCATCGGTGCCCTACTACCACTCCCCAATCTCCATGACAGGTACCGGAGCTGTAGGCGCGATCACTTCCCGACGCACTCCGTACGCCTAGTGTAACTGTACCCACACTTGGGCGCCAGATAGCTGGCTTCCTGATGTCCATGACAGGTACCGGCGCTGTAAGGCACGCTCACTTCCCGACCCAGAGAACGCCTACCCCTTGCCTACGGTAGGGTGACTGCGCTGACGGGAGCGATCGACCGCCGTCGTCTTGCTTAGCAGGCAAGTACCCGAGCTGCGCAGCCGACTTGGGAAGCCGACAACACTAAGGCCGCTCCTCGCCCCGTGGACAACCATTGTGGCGGCCCTTCGCTTCAGGCCAGCAGTCACCCACTCGCTACTCGCGAGGTCGACCGCCCGGCCGACAACTATGGCAAGGCAGACGAAAATACTCAACCTCTGTAGCTAAACCACGTGAGTGTTTACACTCGCATAAAACCACCTCGAATCTGGATCCATGGCTGGGAAATTACCCCTTGTCAGCCAGTCCTCGAGGTACCTTGATCCAAACAGCCGGACCCGTAGTTCCAGCTGCCAAACTCTCCACAGTCTGGAATATGGCACCTCTGTAGGGAGTATGGCGACTCCTTGCCGCTCTCTCGCATCGATTCTGGAACAATTTGTGCTATAATAATATATCGCGCTTGAATTAACTTTGAACAAACACGTTTTTAAGATATATTTTTTTGTAAAAATATGAACAACAAGAATCAAAGAAGGCCAAACGCACGCGCACGTGTAGATAAAAATATCGGCATGAAAGATAGCGGGAGAACTCCGGTACCTGGTAGAGCGGCACAAGTATCGAAACGAGAGGGTGCGAGCGCGGATGGGTGAGCGGGGACGTCAAAGTGCTATTTTACTATTTACTATTGATTTACACGATCAAACTAGCGTCAAAGTATCAAAACTACATTGTTCCAGTGAACTCTGACCGTATTAACGCTGCTTGAATAGTTTCTCGTTCACACAACGATCAACTATGATAAGATAACATTGCACCTGTGTGATTTACTCGAAATATAACCTCCGTTCACAACAAAAGAGATCATAATTGATTGCTCCGGTATACGAATAACGAACAATTTTAGTCTGTATTTGTAATTGTGATCAAGATGCAATCTGTCTAATTTATAATACACTTCTTGTGTGAAAAGTATCGTGTAGCTAGGGACCAACTTATATTGGAAGCGTAACAGTCTACGTGCCGTTGACTACAAATACCCTTAATTTTGTTGTAATATTGCATACTGGCAATACAACCAGACTTTGTGCTATGCCAACAGATAACAGGGGTGAAAAGTATTCATCTCCAGCTTACTTTTAAAGCAACCGTTCGTAAGCTATGGTAGGCGCTTTTGTCGCTTTCCTTCAGGCTATCTACGTATCGTACCTGCTTACTTAGCAGCATACTTGCTTGTTGGATGTTGGAAAATCATTAAGACAAAGTAATTAGACTAAGATATACCCATAGATATTTTTATATACGTCAATAGAATATAAGAGAAAACATAAATTAAGTAGCTTATATAGGAATTAAAAAAATAGCGTTTAGAGTTAGTTTTGCAATTTAAAAAAAAATGTGTCTTAGTGACGCTAATTGGACGATTTAGGCTGTGGCGGTTTAAGCGAATAGTTTACGGCTGACTGTTTGCACTTCGATATTTTTTAGCAGTTTACACTACATTGACTTACTGGAAGCAGTTTACTGCGTTTTGAATGACCGCTAATGAGTCACTACATACATAAAATAGTTTGTGTGTTTTCCAATATGCGATATGTAATACCCAGGGGCGTTTAGACAAAACGTGTAGTAATACTTACATGAGTCGTCAAGGGGTGGACCGCCAGCGCTGCGCTAATCGCAGTGGTGGCGGTCTTCACGTTTAGTCCTTTTCTTCTGCTTTCCATCAGTCAATGTATAGATTTTTACCGACCACATTAAAAAAATGCTGCTTAGAGCCAGCCAGGTGATAGTCCGCCACAAACAGTTTGCGTAATGTGATAGCAGCCACATTTGATAATTCAAAACTTGTCGTCATATTGGTCTGAGTTTGAGTATTAATGTAAAAGACGTATCTTGCCAGCAACGCTATTATATCACGGAAAAAGTCTACATGTGCACCTTAATTTAATATAGACTAAATAACGTAAACTTTTATTTGTTACAAATGATTCAATCTCGTTGTCGAAATTTAAACATTTTCTATGGCACACTACGAAAATGTCTTAGTTCATTTTATTTAATAACATAACTATTGAAAATGACGACTGTCGTTAATGATATTGTATTAATAGAATTTATCTTTGATATTCTCGTATAATCTGTCAAGACTCCGATTGTAGGTTAACCTAATGTCATCAAATACACGATCCAAACGCTAATTATTAATGATCTGCTGATCGGCCTAAAAGTATCTGATAATATTATAAAGAGGCAAAGTTTGTGGGGTGTGTTTGGGGTTATCTCTGGATCTACTGAACCGATTTTAAAAAATATTTTACTGATAGAAAGCCATGTCATTTGTGCTGGATAGATGAAGGATCAAAGAATTTATTACGCTAAGTAAGAACTATGGAACATGGCGTGCGGGGGAGGGGGAAGCGCTGCCATTTTAGTTCATATAACGTGTTCACGTACAACACAGTCGTTTCCATGACACAGCCGTACCCCATTGCCATATTTTTGACGCTCTAATGTGATCGTAAAATGGCGTTTGTTAGTGTAGTAGTAGTGATGATAACTTGGGGACCTATATCCACCAGACGGACTGGTGTCAATGTTTTTGTTGATTATTATTATATAGATTAACAAAATTATGTCACAATCTGTAATTTATATGTTATATAATTATTATAAGTTACTATTTAGTAGCCACCAAATGAAGTGTTCATTATCGTGTACTTACAAATGTGAGAACTTTATATTTTAATTTTATTATAAGACAAGTAAACCATTGCAAGTTTCATGGAAACAGTATATGGTTTGAAGAAAATATTCAATGCTATATTTTTAAATATTACATCTGCGGTCCTACCGGCTAAGCGCCTAAAAGTAATTGACATTAACAAATGTTGATTTTTTTATTTTAGCAGTTTTATGGGGTTGTAACTCTACTCTTCTTCTATTCTACTCATTGTAGGTACTGCAGTAAAATTAAAAATTGGGCTCTAAAACTCAGGGCCGTAAAACACGTGAAGCGAACAAATGACAGTTAATTATAGACTTTATTCTAGGATAGCAATGGCTTAGCCGGCAGAACCCGGTTTGTTTTTTTCGAGAAAAATATTTTTCCGTGTATGATAATTCATTTAGCAAAAGAACCTCATTACTAGTGTTCAGGCAGCCATAACCGAGAGCAGGGACTGGCAATCAGTCCTTTTATGCAAGTACCCAAGTATTCGTACACTATCGAACTGTCTTTCTGCAAACACACGCTAACGAAGTTCAACCTTGCTTTATTAGTAAGAAGGTCAAAGTGTTGCTATCTTTTGTCTTTGCAGCGTCATTGTGGAAAAGGAAATATCTTTAAAAAGACATATGGCTCATTCCTCCAAAAAGAAATACTATTATATGTACTTCGCGAAAGCATTTATGCATTAAATGTTACAATCTGGTACCTCGCAAATACATCGATTTTTGTGACACTAATTAAGATACCGAATTAGTCAACTCTATGAAAAGACAAGTTCGTTCCATTGTATAGTTATGATATGATAATTTTGTTCTTCTTCTCAGTCGGACACTCTTGGCAGAGTGGTCGTGATCATGGGCAGGTCACTACGAATGGCGGCTCCTGTTATATTTCTCCATTTGGTTCTGTTGGAGGCATTGTGGGAGCATTCGGACATGGAGGACCTTGTGAGAGACTTAATTAAATCTCCCCACCTGGTTGGAGAGCGGCCGCGAGGTCTCTTGCCTTGCACCTTGCCCTGGACTACAAGACGCTCCATAGAATTTTCTTTTCGGGTAATATGGCCGAAGAACTTCAGTATACGTATTTGCACAGTCGACGATAATTTTGTTATGATATTAAAACCCTTCCGGCTCAATTTATACCGCGGAATGGAATGGAAACGACTTTTTGCAACGAAATTGTACATAGCATAATGGACTTTATGTCAATTGTATAACATATAAACTTAAATACGATCCGTAGCTAGGGGAATTCTCGAGAATGCGCGAGTATTCCCCGGTAGACGCGTGACCTTTTTTGGCTCGTATTTAAGTTTATAAATCATACAATTGACGTAAACTTCATTATGCTATGTACAATTTCGTTGTAAACAGTAGTTTCCATTCCATTCCGCGGCGATGTAAATTGAGTCTTAGGATATAAATAAGCATTGCTGCCAGTAGCATCTTCTAAAAAATTGCGTAAAATTGTATAAAAGTACATAACAATACATTTTCATATTTTAGTAGGAAAACAGCTCATAAGACATAGCCCATGCTACAAATTCAAACACTATTTATATGGGACTAATGTCTGTAAAGGCTGACTAAAGGTGTAGCTGAGTAATGGGTGCTTTACCCTACCTAACGCTATAAATAAAAAAATATTCCTGGAAATATTACATATCGCCATCTAGTCCCAAACTAAGCAAAGCTTAGGGGTACTAGATCACTGATATTATACTTGAATAGGTATATTGTTTTTTGTAAATGCATACATATAATACATAGAAAACACCCAAAACAAGTCAAATAGACATGTTCATACACACAAATATTTGTCTTGTGCAGGGATCGAACTGGCGTCCCTGGAGTCAAAGTGCACATTGCTAGCTATGGCGGCGACGTGGCGCTCGCCAGAGCACGCCAGTGTGTTAACATCCATAAAAATAATGTCAACAGTGGCATTACTTTTCCCACTGTAATAGTTGGATCGACTCAGGGACATGATATTTTACTATATAAATGTTGTCAGTGGATACTTCGATGTGTAGACTGGACAAGCTGAAGGTACAGCTGGATTTATAATACTAAAACAGATGATATTAAGCCGTTTGTTTTAGTTCCACCAATGCCCAGAATATTAAATTATATAATATGTTAATTAATGTTTTGTAAAAATTTATTTTTTTGATTTACATTTTAATTATATTACATTTAATTATTGGCATAAAATGCCTAGCTTATAGTGTTTAAGACATATAAATTATATATGTAAAAAACCAAGATGTATGTTTTGTATAACTGAAATCAGTGACAATTTGCAGACTATTTTGATTGTTATTTATACAAAATGGAATTTTGAGATAAAACACAGTAAGGGTAAGAAGTAAAATAGTAACTTAACCGTGGCGGCTTCAGGAAAACGATCTTCGAAGACCAACTTGTTTAGAAGTTGGTCTTCGAAGATTTTTGACGAATTTTGATCTGCTTTCATAAATAAAAAATACTGTGATATCGCCCCGCGATAGCAAATATGAAAGATCGAATAGATTCGATCAATTCCATTTCGATTTTAAATACAAACTGTATTGTAGATTACTTGTGTTGTTGATATACGAGTACACTGTATTTAAAATATAATCGAAAGGATGATCAATGGCCTACCCGACATTCTTCTTCTTAGTCGGTACACTCTTGCCAGAGTGGTCATGGTCATCATTATGAATCACGTTAAGTAATGCGTTTGGTAATACAGCGCCATTCATCGCGGACTGGAGCTTTCCGGGTATATTCGCAAACTGAGCACTTAGTTGCGGCCTTGATCTCGTCCGTCCCTACATTAGGTTGTTTCATATCAAAAAATGTCCATGCAGCAGGTTGTACTCAAATATATTGGATCCTAAGCAATTCCCATATTTTCCCATTTTTATGCCAGTTCCCAGCTACGATCCATCAAAGTGTTCGAAGCCAATAAAACAATAATTGGCATTCGTTTTTTTTTCTTTTTGACCAGCTTTGTTTTTAGCGGCCAATGTACCCAGAATAAAACGTTTTAGGCGTTCACAGAAATAGTTATAGGCAAATTGAATATAGATAGGGAATATAGATATACATATAAAAAATAGAATCGACTGGCGTCATGATTTTTTGTATAAATTAGCAAAGCCTTGCTGACTGTACATACATAAAAAACATAAGTGAATGCAGATCAAAATGTTTAAAAAAATATAGTTATTATCCTTAGACTATTTCCCTGCCCTCTTAACTGCTCTTATCAAAAGTTCACCCTGTATTACTGCACATTGTTATATGTTTCTTAACATTGTTATATTTCAAATTAAAAGAAACATTTCATGAAAATGTATGGAATGTTCTGATATTTCTGCCTACATTTAGTATAATATAAAAAAAAACGAACTTCGTGATGCTAGTGCCTACGAGTCTTAGAAGACATGAAATTGATTAAAGTAAGTAGTTTTAATACAAATTAAAATATTCTACGTTATTACGAACATTTTTGGGAGACATCCATAACGCTTGTATGTTTATTTTTTTTTTCAACTAATGTGATTTTTTGAGAGTTTTTAGTCTATATTATTGCCAATAGATTAGTCGATACGAGCGTAGTTACGTTATTTTTATACACACAATACTTTGCAAACTTGAGGATAAATAATATAGTTGGGCATGCCGGATAAGCTGAAGTCGATTCGGATCGGATTTTTTGCTTCCGAAAATCGGACTCCGATTAGGTAGCACTCATTTTCAACGCCGCCGCCTGAGCTCTACTGCCGCCTATGCAAACGACGATTTCTAAAAATCATTCTGGAATCGCTCTCAACTTAACGGGGCCCTAGACCGGAAGTGATCTTTTTTTAAAACGGATTTAATGAATTGTATAAATTACAGTCGCCAAATGACAGCTTACCTTACACGTTTTTAAGGTATTACCCTAATTAGTACAGGTAAGAGCACTTCAATCTTGACAATTCGACTTTACCCTGAATATGCCGTTGTTATGATGACAATGATCATTCTTATGTTGTACGCAATAAGAGTTACATTTGCTTTGACACTGTCAAGCGTAGCTTGTTTTTAGCTTTCCTAGTACCGTTGTAAACACAAATAGTTTTTATTTTTAAGAGAAAATGATTTTTTATTTTTAATATAGCCTTCTGGACTCGTCGTCCTACCGTTAGTCAAGTAGAACCACGTGTATGTGGTCCTACCCGAAGGACACATCTGGTGGACCCTTGTTTACCATTTTAGCGGCTATTTTCGATTTCTTATTTATTGGCGCGGGTTTATCTATCCGTACTACTGGATATAGCTTTTCCGTAATATCTTTCACCATATGCGACCTTCACTTTTCGCATCCAGCCACGTATAAGCTTTATAACTTAAAACTATGCTGTAGATAGTCTACAGTATGGCGTTAACACTGTATGTGTATTGTATTACATATAATTGTATAGACATTTGTGCAACACTTTTAACAGAACGATTGGAAAATTCAGAATACACTAAAACAGTAACGGAAAACTTTGTAAAATCAATTCGGAGCACGGGTGCGAAATACATGTACGTCTTTGCTTGGTATTACGGCTGATGCGAATGGTACGGTTCACATATACGATTCGTTCGTTGCATTCTGTTTAATTATTAATTATATAACATGTACAGACATGCATATTGTTTATAATATAAACAAAATTTACATATTGGTATAACTTTGTACCAACACGGAACAAAACATTGTTGTTACAGGCAATTGGATCTACATTTCCGGAAAATAACACCTGAATCAAATACATTGTTGTCAATTTTACTTCTAAATGGTATGTAGATACTAATTAATTTTATTTTTTATATTCCTATACAATGTCTATTGTAATATTATTTTGTTGTTGAATAAATATATTGATAGATTAGAAAAATATTTAATTATGTTTTATTGCACCGGTAGACTAACAGGGTGTCTACAATCAAGTCTGAGGCCGGTTTCTCGCAGTGGCCGAGAAAGTCAGGAAGGGAGAGAGCCAGAACAAGTCCGTGAAATCCAGAGTCCACCTGAAAAGTCAGGAAAATTAGATATTGCACTTGTTTGCGTTCACGAGCTTCTCAAAATTCTTCGTGAGAGGCAAAGACCGCCTGCGTTCATGTGCACGGTTCTTCTTTGATATATACCTTTTTGTAATAATTCTATTTACGGCCAATTCTTTACTATCCTTGCGACTAAGCTTTGGAACTTCTTACCTTCTAATTTATAGATGTCCTCTTCTGTGAGTTCTTTCAAATCCGCGTTAAAGATCCTTTGATGAATCCTTGAGCTGCTAATACCAACCATATTTTATTTCAATATTACTTAATATCTCAATTCACTTAGTTCTTTTTTTGTAGTCTCATTCCTCCCTATTCATGCGATTCAGCAAACGAATACTGTTAGTAGGATAGATACATAGAACAGCGACATTTACAGGCAACTTCCGCCATGAAGCCACCAAATGCTGGATCAATATTCCTCCACCGCTCAGACAACTCGAGAATTCAAAGAAAATCTTGATATCTAATATAATAAGATGATACTCATCAGTCAGCAAGAAAATGATAATATTATTTTTCATGTCATTTCGTGGTACGGCGGCGACATGTTTATGTCACATAACCACACTCAAACTGCACTCATTAAGATTTTGTCACTGTCTTAGATTAGTATAAAATGTTTTTCAAAAAAAAATTGAACCAACTTCAAAAAGTAAAAAATAATAAAACTTAGATTTTTAACACAAAAAAATGTTTAATAAAATATTTACAAAAATATCGTTGTAATAACTAAATAAAAATAAACAAATACCTTATTTAACCTATCTCCTACACGTATTTTATATTCTACTATTTACATACAATTTAGCTTAAAACCTACCTAAACCTATTTATATATTATTTTAACTACTACCAACTGATCAGTTTGAAGTCATCCAGGTCAACATCTCATATTCATACTTCTTAGTCGGAGCACTCTTGACAAAGTGGTTGTAGTAGTTATGTTGTTATTTGTTGAGTGGACTGTTTTACAATGCATCACCACTTGTCTCTGACACTCATACTTACCTATTATTTATGAGGATTTTTTAGAGGAATTCCCTTGATATCTCAGAAATTTCGTGATTACATCGTAACCATCTCAGGAGTAGTACCTACCCTATCAAGCATCACGTTAGCCCTACATACTACTAAGTAGTTTCCATCGACCAATTGCAGTACTGTCCCCCAACTTCTAAACGTTAAGGAGTTCTGTAGCTTCACCATTAGCACAGTAGCATCAGACGTTGTTTCAAGCATACCTCACAAGCATCACGTTAGCCTTACATACTGCTAAGTAGTTCCATCGACCAATTGCAGTACTGTCTCCCAACTCCTAACCGTTAAGGAGTTCTGTAGCTTCATCATCAGCACAACAGCATCAGATGTTGACACCTTGAAGCGAATACCTGAGTAAGACATGATTACGTAACAAAAGCACCATACGGGCATACAATTTTCGGTGGTTGCCCTCGATTTCTCCTGGATCCCATCATCAGAACCTGACCTGGTGAAAATGGGTCCCATTTTCACCTCGGAAGTGAACTCTATCCAACAAAAAAAAATTGAAATCCGTTATTATTGACGGAAATATCGGCGAACATACATAAAAAAAATACATATAGTCGAATTGAGAACCTCCTCCTTTTCTTGAAGTCGGTTAAAAATGTGTTACAGCGACCCAATAAATGTTAGGTATATCTATCTGTCTATCATATTCAAAGAATCCTCTCAAATATTTAAAGTTCACTGGAAGATGTCGCTTAGAGGGTTAAGTCCGCGTTTATTACCTGCTGACTTTCATTTTATTATTGTTTTATTTAGTACAATAGAGATATTACAAACTGATTTGCTAGATATAAAAAGGAAGCTGATGCTAGATAGTTTCTAGGTAGTCTTACCTAGAAACTATCTAGGAAATCAGCTTCTTTTTTACCGCTGTAATCAGACCCCACGTTTTCCATCTGGCACTCTGGAGACCGCAATCAATGGGTCTGGCTGATGCCAGATCACCAACCAACATTACGGATAAATATTGTAACAGGGCAAATATAACTACTGAGTTTTGCCTTCTCGTGGTCGAAGGCAAAGAAACCAAATTCAAAAGACAACAGTTAGTCAGACTGGTGTGCCTTATTTCGGCACTGCCCAGGTCTCAGATCTTGATTTTAACTTGACAAAAAATTTGTCGTTAATTTGTCGAAATTTGTCGCCCAAAGGAAAAAAATTGCCGCTCTCCCGTTAATGAGCTATAAGGTTTTTTTTTGTGGCAGTGCCGAAATAAGCTTATTTCGGCACAGCCCACTCGGGATCTATTAAACTACATAACATAGCGAAGATATGATTTTCCCCAGAATTAGTCGTCAATTTGTCGAATTCAGACACCAAGTATCAGAATTAGTCGACCTCCCGTTAAAAAGTTATAAGTATTTTTTGTGGCAGTGCCGAAATAAGCCTTATTTCGGCACTGCCCAAAAAAACTACACCACCTAGCGAAAATCGTGTGCCTTATTTCGGCACTGCCCAGGTCTCAGATCTTGATTTTAACTAGATAAAAAATTAGTCGTTAATTTGTCGAAATTTGTCGTCCAAAGCAAAAAATTTGTCGGTCTCCCGTTAAAGAGTTATAAGGTTTTTTTTTGTGGCAGTGCCGAAATAAGCTTATTTCGGCACAGCCCACTCGGGATCTATTAAACTACAAAACATAGCGAAGATATTATTTTCGCCAGAATTAGTCGTCAATTTGTCGAATTCATACACCAAGTATCAGAATTAGTCGACTTCCGGTAAAAAATTATAAGTATTTTTTTGTGGCAGTGCCGAAATAAGCCTTATTTCGGCACTGCCCAAAAAAACTACACCACCTAGCGAAAATCTGATTTCACCCAGATGTTGCCTTGAATTTGTCGAAATTTGTCGGAAATAAAACATAATGCTGGGGAAAATCATATCTTCGCTATGTTATGTAGTTTAATAGATCCCGAGTGGGCTGTGCCGAAATAAGCTTATTTCGGCACTGCCACAAAAAAAAAACCTTATAGATCTTTAACGGGAGAGCGACTAATTTTTTGTCTAGTTAAAATCAAGATCTGAGACATGGGCAGTGCCGAAATAAGGCACACGTCAGACTGTTGTCTTTTGAATTTGGTTTCTTTGCCTGTGATATGTCTGAACAAATCTAGAATTGTTTGTATTCTTTTTGTCTGGTTTAATCAAATTAGTAGTCCTTTGTTATAGTCACGAGAGCCCCGTCTAAGTGCCCGGTGCTGCAGGTAAAGACAGCCCTGGCTAGAAGTCAGACTACCATTCAAGTTTTCAAAGGGGCGGTGTGGCGTATGTCCTGTGGTATAGCGGCAAAATTACTAAAACGCAATAGGCGGCTAGGCGCATTGTATATGTCCGAAAGGTGCATGATGCAGTTATCAACTGCCCTTACGGACGCGCAACCCGTTTATTCATACATCACAGGTGGTAAGGACGATTGGTAATAAGCACGACTTCAAAAGTCGCTCACAATTTCTGCCGACGAAATCACTAATTTCGAGATGTCTTCGGTAGAGCATAGGCTCTAAGAATCATTCTCTTATAAAACTTCAATCGACATAAAACTAGCGCTTAAAATTAAAGAGTTGAAGAAGCCTATTTATACGAGGTCTCGTTCATTCGAAATCGTTCTTTTAATTATAGGTATATATTCCTCTAATATGAAAGTACCTACTGTAACTAAAATATAAATTATATCGGTACCTGATGTTTCACAGACAGAAGTTTCATAGAATTTCGTTTCATAGTTTTTCGCAGAAATTGTTTCATAGAATATTTGCTTCTTGGAAATTCGTATAAGTACTTATTTATCGTTTTAATTACTTACTATTCATTTCAAAGAAAAAAATTCATAGGAACACTATTCAAAGATATTTATGTATATCACATATTTTTATGTCATAAATTAAACAAACAGAGATTTTTCATAGTAAGTATTTTATTTTAACGAAATGTTATTCATAATCAAAAATGTAGGCTAGATTAGAACTTTTGTGACCCCATCAGAAAACGAAACGCTCTTCCTCCATAAAATGTTTTTCTTGATAATGAATTTTATAAGTGTAATACTAAACAATATTATACGTAAATCTAAAAATAATATTTTATTTGTAACAAAAATATTATGAGTAAAGATTATTCCAAGTGAATATTCCGAGTATTGATCATTCTTTGAAATTACAATATATGATTTGTTATTATATGTTATTGTATGTATCTTATATGGAAATCTAAATAATATTTTATTTACAACAAAAATCTATGAGTTAAAATTATTGGAAGTGTGTATACTGTGACTGATTATTCTATGAATTGAAAATATATACCATTTTATGTGAACCAAAATTCCATAAAAACAATTGTCTACAAAACAAAGTACAACCTTCCAATTTAAAACAAAAATAAATTTATCTTAAAACCACCCAAACGCACAAAAAGACTTTCATCATCAGGTCATTTTAGAAGGAGGATTTGGCCTACACTCCCCACGCTGGCCAAACGGGTTGGGGAGGCCTGATCGATGTTTTATAATGTATTTCCCTTAGTCGCCTTGTACGACATCCACGGGAAGAGACGGAGTGATTCTATTCTAGTCTGCCGGAAACCACACGGTGTGAAAAAAAGACTGCCCATCATTTATAGCCGTAATTACTGTCCTATATGAGATACTTATGAAAACCTATGAATAGATGACCTAAGAAGTTCAAGTCCTACCTATAACGTTTCGGCTTGATCACTCTCTTGTCAGTTAATTAGTTCTCATAGCCCTCATCTCAAATCAAATCCATACAATTATTCTATCCAGGGGGCTTATCGCCTAAGTTGAAACCGATTACCACCGAATTTTTTGATCGCGAAAATCACACTTTACCTTACATTTGTGGCAATATTGTTTAGTTTAGCTGGTAGAAACCTTGAAGCTCTACCGGAAAAACTATATGTCAATGACTCAAAATATTTGTCAATGACTCAAAGTTAACACATATTTTTGGGGATCAAAATATTTGATGGTAATCGGCTTCAGGTTCGTCGGTAGAGCCCCAGTTTATTAAAGTAATCTATAGAGTTAGCCTAGATTCCACCCCATAAAGTTAATTATTAATTTTATTTTACACCCTATCAGAGCACAGGGCCATGAGATCTGTCTGAATGTAGATGAGTCGATTTACTTTACCTTGTTATATATAATCAATTTTGCATCTATATATATATATATTATATATATATATATATATATATATATCGACGGTCCCTACGTATAAAGCGACATGTCAAAAATGGCAATTTTTTTATTGCATAAATTGCTATAGAATTGTCCGTAAAAAAAAATTTTTCTTTTTTTTTATTGATTGTATATATAATTAAAAAGTAAGAAATTAACTCATTTGTCCAATAATAATATTCTTTAATTACTATATCATAGTATAAGCAGACATGTCTGAAATGACATGTCGCTTTATACGTAGGGACCGTCGATATATATATATATATATATATATATATATTGATTAGCATATTGACCTATACTCTGACTGTATCGTATGTATAAAGGGCGGGAATGCGATGGATTTGTCATTTGTAGACTGTTGTTCTAACCATCAACATCTACGCCTCGCTTAGAGGCGAAATACGTGTCGCACAGACGACCACGGCAGTCGGGGCGGCAGCAGTCGCACTTTCTTCTGTTTCAGATGTTGGAGCTTTGCTGAGATGACCGGAGCAGTTGGAGCAGGGACGACCAAAGCAGCCACGGCAGTCGTGCACTAACGGTAGTGGTTGGGTGACGGCCGGTAGTAGTTTGCATGAACTAATTGATGGCGGAAGCCCGCAGAGTAGTGTAGATCAAATTGCCTCTAAATTTGACTTCTGCAAAATTACACTTGAATGAATTAATTATGTATTGTAAGTCCTTGTAGAAAATTTCTGCTTCTGAACCTTTTGCGGTTTTAGAGCCATCAGTGTAATATATTATTACACTTAATTCACGTTGGGAGATGTTATAGTGCCCCTTGATGATGTACTTAAGCAAAATTCTATCACTGCACATTTCCATCTTCCTCTAGAGTTCAATGTGGTCTCCATATGCGTATTCCTGGTCTGAGGGGAATGCCCATCGATCGATCGACAGATTAACATATCTATAATTAGATTTCTTTATTTCGAAATAAAAAGAAAATTTATGTTCTTAATTAACAGCCTATTCGGTTGCCTCAAAGTACGTTTTATAAAAACGAAAACGAGCATCTATATTTTTACTACAGCATTAAAATTGTCGTTTAATTGCGCAATTCTTAGTATTTATCGTTCATTACAACGTAGCGATTCAGTGCTACTACGGACCCAAAATTGCCGCGTGAAATTGCCAAACACTTATAATATAATGGCTTTAGCTTTGTAATTTTATAGCGACCATGCGACGAATCAAATCGAAATTTGGACTACGTAGGTCCTATAGTCATAAGTTCAGTCGTGTAGGTTAGTATCGATATTTTTTTTGACAAATTACACACTGCCAACTAGTCCCAAACTAAGCAAGCTTGTACTATGGGTACTAGACAACTGATGATATATTTAGATACATATTTTTTACATAGAACACACTCAGAGCAAGACAAACATACATGTTCATACACACAATTATTTGTCTTGTGCGGGGATCGAACCCGCGGGTTAATATCATAATGACTTAGTCTACAAATTGACCTAAGCACTACAAAGATTCGATATCAGAACAACCAACCATGCAAAAAGTCTATATCGACCTCGGAGTCAAAGTGGCCATTGCTAACCATTCGACCACCGAGCTCGTCAAGTCGATATAAAAATCTCCTATAGGTATATAAAACTTATATACTTAAGTACTTATATAAGTTTTAAACTTTCGCGTTGCATGATTTATGAAAAAATTAAATAAATTAATGCGATCATGCTTAAGGGTATTTACATACCGTACCATACGTTTCGACCAGGTTGCACCGGCCGTGGTCACAGGCTGACTCACACTGTCACTGTCAGCCTGTGACCACGGCCGGTGCAACCTGGGGGCCTACCACCGAACATGAAGCCTATTACCATCGAATATTTTGATTCGAATATCCTGGAGCACTACCTTAGTCGGTAGTGCTCCAGGGCTTCTACCAGCTAACCTAAGCACAAGGACAATAAATTTAAGCGTGTATTGTCAACGACACCACTGAACGACACCACTGTGGTGTCGTTTACAATTTTTTTTAGGTAACGACACCACTGCCGACTAGTGATGTGTAATGTGTGCTACGCGGCCAAATAGCGCAAGCACGTGAGTGGATAAAAACAATTAGTTATGTTTTAATTTTTAATGATAATAAGTATTAGTTGTTGAAATTGGGCGAGTTCAACACACAAATAAATTTCAAAAATATTTTTTAGAAAGGAATAGTCAGTTTAGTTAACGTTGACAATCAACAGAGGTACCTAATGAAGATTAGCATGAAGAGATTATCTATGTCATGTGGTGATCTTACGAATCTATATATATATATATATATATATATATAACAAGTCGGGTTTGTTCGAACACTTATAACTCGAGAATCGCAGGACCGATTTTCATGGTTTTGGATTTTTTGGATTTCTCTCCGTCCCGAATAGCAGAATAACTATGAAAAACATTGGAAAATTGACGCAAGAATAAAATAAAAGGAAAAACATTTTCCCATACAAATGAAAGTGTCAGTTGAAAAAGGATTGCGATTTATTGGTTGTCAAATATCAAAATGTCAAATCGATTGGTGTCACTTTAATGTCCCGAAAGTTGTCTGTGATTTGTTTTGAAAATTGAAAAATGTCAAATCGATTGGGGTGAAAACGCACAGACATTCAATTATAATTGAATGTCTGTGTGAAAACGCTAGGCCCATGGAGTCCGAGCGCAAGATTCAAATCAGAGTAAACATCAAAAGAGATGACAATTACAAAACACCAAAACGACTAAACCGATTTCAAAACTAAAAAATAAAACAAAACGTTTTTTTTAATTATTTGATTAAACAATAAGGAAATCTATATTTTTATGAAATTTTCAGTTTTTATGGATACGGGTCTTCCCACAACCGAAGGGGTTTAGAGCATACTCCAACACGCTGCTCAACTGCGGGTTTTCGAGCCGCCTAAAGGCCACTAACTTGGCTTAACGACTGTCATCTAATGATAACAACCGGGACCGATGGCTTAACGTGCCTTCCAAAGCACGGAGGAGCTCAAGATAATCTAATGATAACAACCGGGACCGACGGCTTAACGTGTCTTTCGAAGCACGGAGGAGCTCGAGGTAATATAAACGCATCCGTGTACAGGCTACGGTCGACGTTGCTTAACTTGCGTGTTCAATTAGACTGACACGCGCAATGATGCCATCGAGCTTCTCTATTTTTTTCTATTATTCATTGTTTTAATTCCATAAAATCATAAATTTTGTTCAGCTAATATGTACCACGACATTCATTGATTGTTAGGCGGTACGAAGTTCGCCGGGACAGCTAGTGGTAAATAATTGTTATCGATAAATGCATACATATGTTTTGTATTAGAACAACATTACGGTGGTGTGGTTACCTAAAAAAAAAATGTAAACGACACCACAGTGGTGTGGTTCAGTGGTGTCGTTGACAATACACGAATTTAAACTGCAGTTAGATTTTCGCAATCAAACAATTCGATGGTAATCGGTTTCAGCTTCGGCAGAAGGGTCGAAACGTCAATAATAAAGGTATGTATCGCGTTAATTCCCTTTGTTATCTATAATATAAAAATGAATCGCTGAATGTGTTGCTAAGCGCAAATCTCGAGAACTTTGGTCAGCTAGTAGGTATATAAATAAATCTGTGATCTGTAATTAATTAGTAGTATAATAAGTTATATTTTATCATCAACATTTTATATTTATTTTTATTTCCACCTTTGAATGCAAAGACGATCATACATGTGTACTTAGGTAAACTAAAATTGCTTTTTAGGGTTCCGTACCCAACGGGTAAAACGGACCATAATACTTACTCAGACTTCGCTGTCCGTCCGTCCGTCCGTCTGTCACCAGGCTGTATCTCATGAACCGTGATAGTTAGACAGTTGAAATTTTCACAGATGATGTATTTATATTGACGCTATAACAACAAATACAATATAAGAAACAGAATAAAATAAATATTTAAGGGGGCTCATAACACAACAAACGTTATTTTTTTTTTTGCTCGTTTTTAATCTATATTGATAATGGCATCAGGTAGATTGTAGCTTGAAATATTCACAGAATATTTAGTTCTATATTCACTTAAAAAATAAATAATGAAATTTAAATAAAAGAAACCAAATATTTAAGGGGGCTCCCATACAACCTTTCGTACGCGAGTCCGACTCGCACTTGGCCGGTTTTTTTTAAATAAAATTGCGTTTTTCTACGTTCATGCAAAAACCAACGAATTCGAATATTTTTTTCTTTTTTTAGGGTTCCGTAACTCAAAAGGAAAAACGGAACCCTTATAAGATCACTTTGTTGTCCGTCTGTCTGTCTGTCTGTCTGTCTGTCAAGAATTTCTATGTCGAGAATGCGTGGAGGTATCAAGCTGAAATTTGAACTGTATACTCAGGTCTACGGTCCCATGAAGTTAAAAAAAAAATCAAACTGCTAAGTTTACGTAGAAAAAAGTTACGGCCGTTTATTCAGCAAAAAACGCATATTTCGACACACTCAAGGGAATCAAAACCTATAGGGTACTTCCCGTTGACCTAGAACTATGAAATTTGGCAAGTAACATCGTTATAGACTACAAGTACAGGAATAAATCTCAAAACTATACATTTGTAAATAGATCTTAAAATAGGGGGTCTATATTTTTTATAGGGTGTCGAAATTTCAAATTGAAACTACTAGTTCAAATGGGGTATCATATGAAAGGGCTTGATGTACACATTGCAAAATATATTTTATTTATTTTTTTCGACGCATTATTTCTTATTTATAATGAAAAATATCAAATTTAATGATACTACGTACCTACGGAACCCTCGGTGGGCGAGTCCGACTCGCACTTGTCCGGTTTTTTTTATGTAGGGAGCGTAATATTGAACCAAATCAAAAAAGTATAGATTTGGTTCAATA
This sequence comes from Hypsopygia costalis, assembly GCA_937001555.2. Lineage (NCBI taxonomy): Eukaryota > Metazoa > Arthropoda > Insecta > Lepidoptera > Pyralidae > Hypsopygia > Hypsopygia costalis. The sequence goes on from OW443326.2 coordinate 21,969,997, forward strand.
TTACGCTCCCTACCTCTCTTTTCGCCAGAGCTTCGTTTGTCAGTCAGCAGAGTGCACCGCGTGCAGGTGAAGTTGGCTTTGGTTCAATGATGTTGATGAACCACTACACCCCAATATAAATCATGTTATGAAAATAAGAAACAGAAATCAGAGTAGCATTAAATATCTTATATTATCCTTTAAACATAAAAAATAATCTCAACTCATAAACTCATAGTTTATATTCATTCTTTATATAATAATAAAACAATTAACATATTTAGAATGATATGTAAGATAAAATTTAAGCTTTTTTTTTCAAACCTCATACCTTTGTCAGTCTGTCCGTCTATTTATCCGTTATCTCATCCTAAACCACGAACGGATAATGTATGATTCGGTTTTCACTGTCTGTTAGTTATTATCTTATGGAAAGTTTTTAAATACACTAAAACCTTATTAAAATCTTATGTAGGTAGAAAAATCAATACCCGTGCTAAGGAATGACTTGTCGCTAGTTCGAAAATAAAATTACAATGTAAATATTAAACTGCATTCTAATTAGAACTCTCGAATCCTAATTACGTCTCTTGATTAATGTTGAGGCACAACGTGTTACAATCAGATTAGCGTCAACGGAGATAAGCTATATGTCATGATAATTGGGTGTCTGGATGTCCATGGGCCCTTCATAACTATTAACAAGGAGCAAGTTAGCCCCTCATAGCAATAGACACATGTAGGTGGCTTGAAGTTAAGTGCAGAGCCATGTAGTGGTGTGCGCACGTCAGCCTGACGGATGGCAGAGCGGGGCCGCCGCATCTTGCGCGGTCCATGCGACCGGACCTGAGAGCAATGAAATTCTCTTTGCTTTCTTTTATTTGGATATGACAGTTTAAAGTTATGAACAAAAGTGCGATAATACAAAAAAGCGTTGGATGAAGTGGAGTTTTGAATTCCGCTAATTTAGTATACCGGATGTCTCAAGAAGAATGCTCTTTCACTTTGAAATAAAAACACATATTTTTCAGAAAGTTGTAATATTTTGTAATATTTACATGTTCTGATTAGGTATGGAAATAAAATATCCAGCAAATGGCATCATGGCACTGACGCCATTACTTTTTTCATGAAATTTTCCATGAATTTTTACAGACCACAATCACTAGTTTTGTCTTGATACACCTGATAAATAATAATCATGTCAATACTTTACCGTTACTTCCAGTTTAGTGTTTAGTAATAATCGTGCATTTGCCACATCCAAAGACTCTTAGATTTTTGTGTTATATCCGTGATATTAGGGCGATTCACGCTCCCGTGCTCCCGAAGTGGTAACACGCGTGACACCGCCGCCCTGATGAGCCGGCACAGCCCCGGCTTCTACTCTTGGCTATTCTGGACCTAAATTGACGGCTCTGAAACGCTTCAGACTATATTCGTATGAAGTAAATAGTTAACTTAGCTATGTCCATTTTAATTCGGTTCTGATTAAAGTTGACGTAGCACAGTCAAACGCCGTTACTTCAATAGACTAATGAATATTGAAGGTAATATGTTTAGATATTATCACAGAATAGGCCATAAATTTATTCAGAAGTCATACTTTCGAATAGCAGCGTGACAATAAAGTGAAATCCTCATCAATATTTTCATGCCACTACTGCAGTAACTGGATTCAGCTCATCATGGCCCTAGGGATCCTTTGTCATTATGCTACTTTTTTATATCACGTTAGGTGGGAGACAAGCGTACGGCCCGCCTGATGTGATGCGGTTACCGTAGCCATATTAACTCTCGCAATAAGAAATACTGCTCGCGCGCTGTCACCCCCGCTGCCAAGGCAGCAACTCCTTCCTTTCTGGTGATCTCACTCCCTCGCAGGAACACAACAACCCGCAAGGGAATTATTATTTGGTTGCGGTGTTCTGTGAGGTTGAGGTACTTCCCCAGTCGGGTAGCTTACAAATACGCTGTACCCTACCTCTGCTTTGCTTGAGCCTTTTTCACTTATCGGCAGGGTGCACCACGTGCAGGTGAGGTTGACTTTGACTCAAAAGATCGTGGTGAGCTACTTACACCCCATTGCTGCTATTATGTTTTGTGAAGATCATAGTGTTTAGAAGCCATCGTTGGTCGCTTACTTGATTTAACGACTATCATCAGCAGCCGATATCGGTTGGCCTACCACGTCCACCCGTAAAATTAAACCCATGGTTGGTCGACGTTGCTTGATTTGATTGCAAAACTTTTTCAATTTTAGGTTTCCAATAGTTTTAGATATCTACACAATACTAAAATAACATAATAAAAGTAATAATAGTGTTAGATATCCAGATAAATACACAATAAATGAAAAAGAGTACACCGCATTACTAGTAATGTGGTACATTTGTCAAACTGCGAGGACAGGTCAAATTCCAAGTTTACTACTTCTGCTCTTAATATTTTTTATAAAAGAATACAATTAAAATAACTTTAACAACTACATACCTATATTTCCGATTGCACTCAGATTGTGGTATATTTTTAATCGGATGCGGCCGAGAGCGTTTTGTCACGCCATTCTACTGTGACTTGCCAAAACTCACCGCTCTAAATATCTAATCAAATAGTTTTTGTATCCAAAAATAGCCACTCATTGTTTATTGAGCAATCACTCAGGGTTGTCGCAAGCTCGACATATTGACAGCTCTATCTGAGAGTCCCCGATGCATGCGCGTTCGGCAAACACCTATCGCCGATCCCCGAGCAAACGCGTGCCAAAATTGATAAAGTCCTCAGTTCATGTTTAATCATACGACATTAAAGGCGTATGTACACAGGCGGGCGCCGAGTACGCGATCACATGCATTATCATTTTCCATTAGGCCGACGCGGAGCGATGTTGATTGCCTGTTCAAACGTTTGTTTACCGCGCAAGGCTCAGAGACTTTATTACTAATTTTGTTTTCAAAAGTTTGGGTGTAAGGGAGTCGGAATTATAATCTTTAAAGTCAAAGCCGACCTTCGCTGCACGTGGTACACGTGCCGATTAGCAATCGAGTCTCGGAGGAAGCCCAGATAAGGGAACAGCGATATTAACTTAGAAGCAGCCAGCCTGGACTTGTCTGACTAGTAATATTTTTTTGTTATATCTCTATGCTGTCACAGGGACATACTCGTATTATGTTATGGTGCTTAGGTACCTTTGTGCCATTTTGGTATCATACAAACGTATGCTTGTTACAGATATTAATAGAATAAAAATGTACTTAATTTATATCTTTATCTGGTCAGTAAAAATTGTAGCAATTGCCTCGATAATTGAATTTATCAAAAGATTTTAGAATAAAAATTAGTAATAATAACGCCAAACATGTTACAGTCTGTCATCAGTATACTTATTGCAGGATATAACTTTCATGTGGACAATGGTTCTTGTAAACGGGACGTGCAGAGGCGCATCGGCATGCCAAAATCTGCCATGAACTTAATCGTATATGGACAGGCAAGAATATCTCTCGAAACACCAAGATCAGGCTAGTCAACACCTTGGTGTTAACTATCTTACTCTACTTACTACTTTGATGCATTTGAGATGCGATGTTGGAGAAAAAATGTATACCCTGGACAGCTCACAGGACCAATACATTAATACTCGAAGAAGTTAAAATCCACACGAGACTCTCCACCACATGTCTCCGCTGAGTCTTCGAATACTTTGGTCATATTCCCAGGAAAAGCGGAGACAGCCTCGAGAAATTGTTATTAACTGGAAAGGTTGAGGGAAAACGATAAATGGGGCGGAGTTCGATGCGTTGGTCCGATCAAGTTCGTTTTACACTCGACGCCACTATTTGCGAAGCCATCCATAATGCAACAAATAGACACAAATGGTGTAATATTGTCCGTACGAGAGGTCACGACCCTCATCAATGAGAAAGACGACTCCAGCAGGAGGATAACTTTGAAGGTTGGAACAGGAGGAAACTTTTTACAACTTCTGTAACAATATTACGAAAGTCGGGTACTTATGAACGCATAAAACGCAAATTTTCCAATACGTAAACAAGAATATATAAAGAAAAAAAAATTTTTTCGCAACAGGCGTTCTTAATAAAAAAAGAATTAAAAAGTTTAATAACTCTATTTCTCTAGTCAAGATCCTTTCATTTGATGAGCATAGCACAGATATGAATCGCTATTCTGTGGCAGTCGCTATATTGACGGCTTTGGGAAATCTTGCAGTGTCACGAGAACTATATGAGTGTTCCAAATTTCATTTCAATGGGATACTGAGAAGTAGGTCATATTTTACTTGCAAGACTCGGTTATAGAAACCGCGATGAAACTAAATAATAGCTTGTAAAAAGAGAAGAAATATATCCTGCTCTACCTACGTTACCTTTATAAAAATGATAACGACATCAAGCTCTATTACAAAAATATCTGTGACACAAACGCAAGCAACCCCTAAAACAAGAACTTTAAAACAAAAATTTGCAAGCCAGGGGCGTATAGGGAGACAAAATGTGCCTCTGCATAAATTTCGCGCTTCATCGCCCTTTACTTCACCCTTTCTAAGTCAAAATTAAAAACTGAACTGCCCGTAGATCTTTTTAAAACGAGTAAAAGTGTTGTCAAGGCAATTAGAAACAGACTACAAAATATTAAAAGTTCCCCTTTGCTGTGAAAATGTGTCAGTGACATGCCCGCCCATTCGTCACACGCGTTGTTTTGACAATTGTTCTCGCACGCACTTTAAATTATATTTAATGTGTTGTCCTGTGCAGTACAGATATTCGCGTGTTATAGGCTTGTGTTGGTTATAAATTAATGATATTGATACATCTACATAGACCATTTCCATAATTTCATTGCTATTTTGTGAGTTTAGTTAAATTTCTTCTTAATTGTAGATACTTAGTTAAGGGCACGCAGAAGACACGGGACTAACCCGCATCATCTTTTATTTTAGAAAAAATAATAATATTAAAACACTATTATTCTCAAAAAGACAGTAAAGTATTTTCAAATCACAGTATTCAACATTTAAAATATACCACAGGACAATTTTCCTCATAGTTGCCATAAACAATAGATTTTTAATTTTTTTTTTGCGTATTATATCTTTCAAACACAGACATTCAATTATAATAAGCATATTACCGTGTCACGCTAGTTGTCACCTATCTTCCTCTTAAATAAGCAAAAAAAAAAAAAATAAGTCTACATATGCAAACTAATAGGTTTAATAGCTGTAGATATTATAATTTTAAACAATACAATCTTAAAATTGACTGCCCGAGCTGAAACAACGTTGGCAAACGAAGCAATCAAGTTAGATGATAGAGCTAACTGGACTGCGTTAGGCATAATGAAACGAGCCTTCTACGCCATAAATTGGTATTTGATAAACCTATGATCTATACCTATATAATATTTCTTAATATGTGTAGCCGAACGTGAACTCAATAGTGTGTGCGAATATATAGAATTCTTAAATACGTAGTAATAGATACGTAGATCGTAACTATCTAGAATGGTAAATGTCTCGCTCAAGATGTTTAAAATTGTATAAATATAGTATTTAGACTCGTATTTTAACTCAATACAGAGTAAAACGTTCTTCTGTCTGGATATTAATTTACTAGTTGGCGCCCGTGACATCGTGCGAGCATATTTCGGGCCCGCAGGAATATTAAAAAAAAATCTGTGATTACCTACTACGGCATAATCCAAATAAATGTCCATTTGAGCTGTGTGATGATAGACCCGTCAATAATAATAGTAGTAAGAGAACCACGTATTCGACTAGCATATTTTTTTTTAATGTTAGTTCTATGTTCTCCAGCCAAACTATAGAATATAGATCACGCGAGCGGAATCGCGGGAACAGCTAGGTCTTTCATAGTAATCATTAATTATACGTTTTTTTAATATACTTATGTTTTAATTTTGGAGCGTGCTTTAGTGTGAGGTGCCGCTTGTGTTGACACTCTGGATCCCTCCCGGTCACTGAGTCTAATGCTGCGGCTGCGGCGGCGTCAGCAAAATCACTCAAACGACGCAAATATTCTGGTCTCACGAACACTTACATATTTGAGCCGTTTGTAGTACCCGTTTGAGACCTTAGGGCCGTGGGGTACATCATCACCCGCAGTCTTTTTAAAGAGATATGCGGGTTAGTCTAAACGTCATTCGACCAGAGAGCTGGCTGTTACCTTGTTCAGAGGATTAGCACTGCAATTCAGCGAGGTAATGTTGCCAGCATTCTAGGTACTTACCTTACCGACGGGTAACGATTTTGGGGAAATAATTAATTTGTTTCATTTTGTAATATATAATTCTTTCATAAAATTAACAACAATCGATCTGAATTATTATGATTTAAGAGAGATAGAGTTATGCACAACAAACGAAAAGATATACGAAAAAAAAATTCAATCGTGCAATTCTCAGGATTAAATGACATAAATTCATATTAAGATTTCGTCTTCGATCATTAATATTAATGATTGAAGGATTTGGTAATGAATTTGACTTCATTTGGTATAGTCAACAGCGCGTAGACCGCACTTTCAGTATAAGAGCTCTGCCGGGGACGCTACGGCGGCTTCGCCGGCTACGGAATCCGAACAGGGGCCTTCCCTCATGACCCTTCCCCCCACCCCCCACTTGTATCCGCACTTGAATATAAACTGTTTAGATACCGTGACCGGTGACTTCGCCAGGGCGTCCCGGTGAGGCAGAAACCTAAAAGAATCCCGTGCTAAAGTTCCGTGTGAAAGTGTAACTATTAAGTTCAACTGGAAATCTAAAACTCTGCGTACGCTTGACTGATATAAACATTATATTTTCCGAGTTCTGACCCTAGTCATTATAATAGAATTTCCGAATACATCAAGTTCCAACTTAATTCAAGCTTCAACTATCTTTCCAAAAAGATAGTTCAAGCTTGAAGCAAGATTTCATAATGTTACAAACTTCATATTATTATAGGTATTTTGATCTAGTTGTGTGACGCTCCTTAGATAGTTTTTGCATCATTTACCATGTACCTAATACTTACTCGTGCCGTTCTAGTAGATTACACGTCATATAATCGACAACGAAGTGAGTGAGGTCGCGGGTTCGAATCAGAAGACGAAACGACGAAAATGTTTTCCATGTATTATATAAACAAAATGTATTTATGTATTACGAGTAGGTATATCAGTTATGTATTGCCCATATCACAAGCTTGGCTTAGTTTGTGATTAGATGGCCGTGTGTAATTTGTCAAGGAATATTGATTGATATCCTCCCCAACCCGTCTGGCCAGCGTGGGGAGTGTAGGCCAAATCCTCCTTCCGTCTAGGACGGACGAGAGAGGGTCGTGCTCCTGTAGTGGAGACTAAAATGGACCTGATGATGATTAATTGATATTGAATCTACATAATGCTTTTTTTGTAATATTTGACAAACAAGCATATCTATACATATAAAATTCAAAGTCCTGACTGACTGACTGATATATCAACGCACAGCCCAAACCGCTGGATCTAGAGATTCCAAATTTGGCAAGTTAGCTCCTTATGACGTCTAGAGGTACACTAAGAAAAAAATCATCTCCTAAGGGGGCGAAACGGGGATCCAAAGTTTCTATAGGGAAACATTAGTTGGACTATTTTATCCGAAACTTTACACGAGTATGTAGGTACTTCTATAGATAAAACGTGTTTCAGGATTTTTCAATATTCAACCCTTAAAACGGTAAAATGGGGTCAAAAAGTCTGAAAATCGTCTTGGGTATTGTTTCTATAGTTTGCAAAAAAAAAAACAAATATTTTATAATCAAACATAGCCGACGTGACTTAACATTACCCCTGTGGGGGTGCAATGGGGTTGAAATGTTATAATATCAATATGGGTGTTGATTCTATGGTTTTATTGACGTTCCAACGTCAATTACGAAAATTGCATCGATTTGAAAATATAACATAGTGAACACGAAATCTATCTATCTATCTACTTAAAAGGACTTTTTCAAATTTTATGTTTGTATGGGGAAACGAGATTAGTTGGACTCTTTTATCCTAAACTTTACACGAGTACTTCTATAGATAGATGAGTAAACACGTATTTGCTCCGAATTTCACGCGAGCGAAGCCGCGGGCAAAAGCTAGTATGACATATTTGATATAAGTTATGATATAATAACACATATAAGCATATTTGACAAATAATCATAAGGCGGTTAACGCGACCTATAAAATAATAAATTATAATACTTGACTGAGGATAGGAAAACGAAGCGTAGGATGGCCTCTCACTGGATGTACCGACGATCTGATAAATATTTCAGGGAGCCGATCGGCGCAAACGACACAGAACCGACCATTGTGAAAGTCTATGGGGAATGCCTATGTGAATACTTGATAACACTTTTGGGGTGCAAGTAATCTTTGAGTCAAAGCCAATCATCATCATCTGATTGTGGTGCACTCTGCTGACTAATTAATGAGGTTCTCGCAAAAGAGATATAGCGCACAGCGTATTTAAATGGCTGACTAGAGAAATACCACCACCTCAGAGAATAAATACCGCAACCAAGTAATACGTTGTCGTAACGTTACCAGGAATATTAGCTTTGACTTCTCTTCAGAATCTGCTGTTCATCAAAAAAATTATAGTAGCTGATCCGCCAAACGTTGTTTTGTCATATAAATTATTTTAGTGGTATGAAATATTTTACGACCTATTCTCATACCAACCAAAATAAAATCGAACCTAAAAAATCGGTAACATCGTTCAAACTGTTCCGAAAAAGGTGCGGCCACAAACACGGGGACACGGGATTTTTATATCATTATAAATATACTACCTGACCCGGTAAACGTTGTTATGCCATATAAAACAGGGGTTGATGGTAGAAGGGTGAAAATTTGAAGTTCCGTATATGCATTTTTCAAAGCCAAACATAATAAAATAAAATAAATGTCAATAAAAGAAAAGAAATATTTAGGGGTACGTCACCCTTATCATTTAGCGGTATACAAAAATAGATGTTGGCCGATTCTCAGACCTACCCGATATGCACACAAAATTTCATAAAAATCTAGCCGTTTCGTAGGAGTTTGGTAACTAACACCACTACACGAGAATTATATATATTAGATAGATATGAGAGACCATAATAGAATGCAACGTAATGAAAGTTTGCACCGATTAAGATATGTAAGTTTTAATGCATAAATTGCAAGATATTAGGCTTTCAACTATAAAGCATTCTGATTGGATGTTACTAACGGCGGCGTAATATTTGCCTACGAAATTGACTGGAATATTTTAAGACCGGTCAGTTATCCTTAATGTATCTTACGTACTTAAAGTAAATATTAGTAATTTCTATTTTTGATTTTGCTTCGTCTCTTATTAGAATAGGAGAAGACTTCTATTTATTACAATATATTAGTGTGTGTCTATTAAATAACAAATATAATATATAGTTTATAATATGTAGTTTTATTTTTATTTTTTATTTAGTTTTTAATTTAGTTTCTTAGAAATAATTGTATGAGTTTTTAGAGATAAGTATACTATGTGTTAATTTATTGACTATTTAGTTCAAAATGGTTTAGTATAGTACTTAGAAGCTAGTATTGTACCTGCTTCAGACTGAATATTCTCACGCGTGAATGGCGGTTATCGCGAAACAGTTATTATTTTCGAGATGAAAAGTATCCTATTACTGTTCAATATAATATTATAAATCAATATTAGTAATTTGTTTATTTATTGTTGTATATAACACAACTCCATAAGTTACTGTGTGTATTTTTGTTTTATTCAGTGACTTAATATCCATTCGATGTACATGAATTATACTTAGATCAATTATTGTCTCACTTCGTGAATGTACTAATTTATTTTATCTGGTTTTTAGCTATTTATATTATTACAGTTAAAATCCTGGCTCAAATTATCGTACTTTGAAATTCATCACATAAAATAAGGGCTGAAATGGTAATTTTATGTTAAAAAAAAATACAGGAACCTATGAAGTTTGCAAATGAGGATTAACCTCAATCTGAAAATCTGTGGATTAAAGAAAGAAGTTAATAAAAGAAAAGAAATCGAAAAATTTGGATACAGAATAGAGGTGGAAAAATGTAGTAAAACAGAATTGAGAAATATGGTTTTTTGGATAAGTTCATTATAATCCAAGAGCCAAAGCCAACCTCACCTGCTCGTGGCGCAACCTGCTGACTGACGAAGGACGCTCTGGCGAAAGAAAGGTAGGGTACGGCGTAATACTTGAAATATATACTATGTGGTCGATAGACAGTGAGTGATCACCGCGATTTCATTTTAATGGAGTATCTGTTGCTAATAGAAGTTCGGTTTGTTACTTAGGTTTGCTTTTGGATAGAAAATTTAATTATATTGAGCACATGAAGCAAGTAGGTGAAAAAGCAAAAAAGAATTTCTATGCCTTAACACGAATTTCTACCTCTACGTGGGGATTAACTTTCAAAACGTTAAAAGCTATTTATACCGCCACATACTTAGGTTGTGTTACGTACGGTTCACCTGCGTGGGCAGATAGGGCTACTATAGGTGCAGCACGCCGTAAATTGCTTCAAAGCCAGCGTCTTGCTCTGATATTTTTATGTAAGTCGTATAGAACTGTAAGCACCGAGGCACTACCCGTGCTAGCAGGTGTGTTACCGGTAGACTTAGAAGTACAACGCCGCGCTTCAATGTACTATACATCTAAAAATATGGTCCCTGATTTCTTGAAAACGCGTGATCGTGAAAAAATAGTTAGACTGTTCAAACCTATTAATGAAGTATTTTAAACATTGCTGTCTGAATGGCAGGAAAGGTGGGAAACTTCTACCAAAGGACGCCACTTGTATCTGTTCTTTCAATCGGTAAGAGATAGATTAAAGAAAAAGTGGTTAGAAGTCGACCACCCCGTTGCGCAATTTTTCACTGGACATGGCAATTTTAAAGCTAAACTCTTTTCGTTTAAATTAGTGCCGTCGCCCTTATGCGAATGTTCTACTGCTAATTCTGAATTCGATCAAACAGCACACCATGTTCTCTGGGAGTGTGATCTTTGGCAGCGGGAGCGGGATGACATGTTGAATTCATTGCAAGTTGCATCCGGGGTAGTATACTATTCAGATTTGGTAGCAACAAGGGAGAATTACCAAGCGTTCAGACGATTTTGCAATTCATATTATTGGAATCGATGTGTTAGGTAACAACTCAATGTTTTAGGTCCTAGTGTTAGAAACTTAAAATCCGTGGTGCACGGCAGTTGAGCTTCACTTGACTAGCCATCTCTTTAGGCTTTTAATGCCTTATTTGCCATATTGCTGTCTCTCACATTGCTAAGAGGGGAAGTCAAATTCCAAAAGCTTCCTACTCCTACTAATTTCTTCTGATTAAATTCGTTGTGAGTTCCAAGGCAGCCGTAGTTTTACCCCTGGGACTGCAATGGACTTCATTGTTCATTGCCTTTTTTGGCGGTCGCCGCTGTTAATCCTGGCTACACAGGAGATACAGTGGTGGGCATGTGTGGTGGGCCCCCGTCCCATAAGACAGTGAGTGATTGCGATAGAGCTCCAAAAGAGCGAATTATTATTTATTACAATCGAACGATTCATCTAAATTATTATAAACAAGCAGACTAGCGACCAACGACTTAAATCGTCAAACTGTTATTCATACCATAAAATAGAGTTCGTAAAGAACTTTCAGAATCAGTATTCAGCTTTTCCTTTTCTTATATAGTTTAGAAATAACCAAGATCCATTTATCCTTTCCACTCATATATATAATAGCTTCCACCCGCTACTTCCGGTATTCCGTGTGAACTTTTAAAAAACCTTTCTATTCCTACGTCATAATAGCTACCTGCATGCGAAATTTCAACCCGATACGTCAGTGAGCTATGCGTTGATGGATCCGTCACTAATGGATAACTTTTTCACGGGAGAACCACGAATTCCATTCCATTTTATTGTAAGTCTATTCTCCAATATAGTAAGTAGAGTATATTCTCCAATATAATCTACCAACGGATCCACAGTAAGTAATAACAAACCTTTATTTTGTATGTAGACCATCCTAGATATCTCAAAGACCTCAATAAAATTTCGTATTTCGTAAATAATTATCCTCCAATTGAAGACAATTCCCTTAATGGCCACTGGTTAGCCTAAATATATTAGTCTAGGCATAAATTAATCGAAGGGGAGGGTAAACGGAGTTCATTAGTACGCTGGCGCCAAAGCAACACTCGTAAAAATGAAAAAGGGAGAAAGGGATTTCACAAAGCCGCGCCCAATTTGGGCTCAATGAGCCGCAAATTGGCGATGCTAAACTCTCCAAGAGGGCTTAAATATTTTAAACTAAATCTGCCGTTGTAGTCGTTGCTTGAGAATGTTTCGGTCGGTGACTTCTTTAGAGTACAATTTTGAATTATTGTATACCTAGAGATAACGTTATTGACTTGTTTTGTCTTTTTTATAAGTAAGTAACTGACACTGGCAACTTAGTGACTTTAGGGTACTGCTATGGACTCATATTCGTTTATTCCCTTTTGTATATAAAAAAAACTACTAGGTACCTATTTTATATATTTTACGGGTTAAGATAAATAATAGTGCAACACAATTACGAGTAATTAGTTGTTACTCGAATGTATTCTTATAGTGCGTCCTCTCTGAGACCTACGATGCAGAGACTTGAACGCTGACTGTTGGGCTGGTTAAAACTTGCACAGCGAGCGATGGAGAAAGCATTGCTTGGGGTTTCTCTAAGGGATGGAATCCAGAACGAAGAAATTCAACGGAGGACCGAAGTAGTCGACATAGCTGTTACTGAAGTGGCAGTGGGCTGGCCACATCTGCCGAGTCAGCAATAGCGGATGGGGGAGGAAAGTCCTAGAGGCCACGTATGGGGCGACGAAGCGTAGGAATCTCTCTCTAGATGGAATGACGACTGGATGGATGTGGAAAGCGGAGGATCGCATGTGGTGGAAAGCATTGGGAAAGGCCTATATCTAGCAGTGGGTAGATACAGGCTGATAATAATGTTGATGTTCTTATAGTATGAAATTTATTAAACAACATTGAATTTTGTTTTTCTGTTTCTGCGAATAATGAGTAGAATTAGTACGTGTGACTTTAAATTAATAGGTATAAGAATAACTAAAGTATCGTATCTAATATAGGGGAATGCATTAATGACAGCCATCACCGTCTTTGCCTGCCTGCCTGCCTGTATCAACTCGTAGTGGGTAGATACAGGTTGGTAATGATGATGAGGTCACTACCACAATTGAGACGAATCTATGACACCTCACATTGTTATAAAAGGCGAGCATCCCCAGCATCACCTGAGCATTTCCTTTTATTGCGTAAGTATTTTAACAACCTTTCATTTACTTATCCGCAAAGGATGAGATTCATACAAACTTTCATATATTCCCTAATTTAACCCTTAAATAATTCGTTTTCATAAAAACGTGAATCAGTAAACTTTTATCTCAAACCATGAGCATAATATTTCAATTTTTACATTTAAATCCTCAAAAATGACAAAGTTTCATACCAAATTTCATCTCCTATTTTGCTTCTTGAAGAATGTTTTTAATTTAATAGTCATACAGTAAACTTTTGTTTTGAACCATGATCTCACATAACATTTTTTATATTCCTAACTTAACTCAAAATTGACAAAGTTTCATATACTCGTAAACTATCAACCTTCATTTTAACCCCTTAGGAGATGAATTTCCCGAAATCTGATGAATTTTCAAAAGATTGTACGAAATTTATTCTTCTGAATCCAACGGGATTCAACTGACTTTTTTTTTTTTTTTTTTTTTTATAACAGAGGGTGGCAAGCGAGCATGTGGGTCACCTGATGGAAAGCAATCACCACCGCCCATAGAAATCAGCAACACCAAGGGGTCGCCGATCCGTTGCCAGCCTTTTAAGGGAAATATTGACTCTGTTCTTGAAGGCCCCCATGTCGTACTTATTTGGGAATACCGCTGAGGGAAGTTGATTCCACAACTTTACAGTACGTGGTAGAAAATGCCTTAAAAAGCGTACTGTAGTAGATCGCCAAATATCAAGGTGATGTGGATGGAACTTTAATTTTTGGCGAGTTGTACGATAGTGGAACTCAGCGGCAGGTATCAAATCAAATAGCTCATCCGAGCACTCCCCGTGGTACAATTTATATAGAACGCAAAGAGATGCAACATCTCTGCGTGTAGAGAGAGAATCCAGCCGATCAGAAATCATTGGGTCACCGACAATTCGAACAGCTCTTCGTTGTATGCGGTCGAATGGAGCGAGTAAGTACTGGGGCGCACCAGCCCAGAGATGTGAACAGTATTCCATATGAGGCCTAACTTGGGCTTTATACAGTTGAAGGCGATGCTGTGGTGTAAAATACCTTCTGGCTTTACAGATGATGCCAATTTTCCTAGAAGCCAATTTGGCCTTGCACTCCAAGTGACCACGGAACTGTACATCTCTGGATATGTCAACACCCAAGATACCAATGCTGGAGCTAATAGTAAGGGAAGTACCTTCCAATCTAGGAGCCACGACAAATGGGGACTTTTTTGCGGTAAACGCACATACTTGTGTCTTTGATGGATTCAGTTGGACTAAGTTCAGTCTACACCAATCAGAGACGTGTCCAAGGGACGTCTCAATCTCAGACACAAGTTTTTTCCGGCACTCATCGACGCAATCCCGAGAAACATTACATAGACCACTGTATCTTGCGTCTACGGTACTGTCATCGGCATAGCAATGAATGCCGCATACGTGCAGCAAGTCATTGATATGCAGAAGAAACAATGTAGGAGACAATACGCAGCCTTGTGGCACACCAGCGTTCAGGGGTAATGGATCCGAGCGTGCACCGTCAATCACAACTTTAATGATCCGCCCAGTGAGAAAGCTGGCAATCCATGTGCAGAGTTTCTCGGGTAACCCAAAAGAGGGAAGCTTGGATAGTAGCGCTTTATGCCACACCCGATCAAAGGCCTTTGCTATGTCCAGACTAACAGCCAAAGCCTCGCCCTTGCTTTCCACTGACTCTGCCCAACCATGAGTCAAATATACCAGAAGATCACCAGCCGAACGACCATGGCGAAAGCCATATTGGCGATCATTAATCAGCTGGTGATCCTCTAGGTATGTTATCAGCTGTTGGTTGATAATATTTTCCATTATCTTGGAAAACAAGGAAGTTATAGCAATGGGCCTGTAGTTGGACGGATCTGAGCAAACACCTTTTTTAGGGATCGGGTGAACCAAAGCCTCCTTCCACGAGCTGGGGACCACGCCAAGCGAGTACGAGTACCGAAAAAGGCGGACTAGAACTGGGGCCAACTCCGCGGCACATATTTTCAAAACAACGGACGGAATGCCATCCGGCCCACTCGACTTATGGATGTCCAGGGAGCAAAGCGCTCTACGCACGGCTCTTTGCGTGAACTTTACTTCTGGCATAGAGCTCTCACACCGAGGGATGGTAGGTGGTGTGGCTCCCTGGTCATCGAGAGTCGAGTTAGATGCAAAAAGAGACCCTAGGAGATCGGCTTTTTCTTTTGCAGTATGGGCCAGCGAGTCATCCATCCGTTGCAGTGGTGGAAACGACGACTGACAGAAGTTACCCTGTACGGCTTTGGCGAGCGACCAGAACGCACGAGACCCAGATGGCAAGCGCACTAGTCTCTCGCCAATTTCGCTTATAAATCTGGACTTTGCCTTCGCGATACAACCCTTCAACGATCTGGAATCAGCGTTGTATTTTTTTTTGAGTACGCCGGTATTTGGATCTCCAGTGGCCCGAGCATTGGACCAGGCACGGTAGGAATCTTGCTTCTGACGCAACGCGGCTCTGCAAGACCCACCGAACCATGGTCGAGATTTGCCGCCAATGGGCACCGCAGAATTAGGAACAAATAGTTCCATACCCTGCAGAACCACATCGGCGACAGCATTTGCACAGGCACTGGGATCATCCAGCGAGAAGCAAACTGGCCCCCAGGGGTAGGAAGCCAGGAAGTCACGCAGCCCATCCCAATCTGCTGACCTGAAATGCCACACACGACGGATACCTGCGGTACGCGGTCGCTTTTGGTGTATGAGTGGCACCACACATTCTATCAGGCAATGATCTGAGGATCCAAGAGGGGCGCCAACAGATACGCGATAGTTATCCGGGTGGGAGGTCAGCAGAAGGTCCAAAAGGGATGGCACATGGTTCTCCACATCCGGTACCCGTGTAGGTGAAGAGACCAGCTGCGTTAGACCATATGCCAAGGCAAAGTCATGAAAAGATCTTCCAGCATGGTCAGTTGAGCGTGACCCAAGCCATTCGATGTGGTGGGCATTAAAGTCACCCATAACCACAATCTCGGCAGAAGGCATTTGCTGGAGTAGACTGTCAGTCGTCGTTTGGATGTGCTCAACAAGGCACTCCGTTTCGGCGTTACCGCTGTGGGACCTGTAGAGGCACGCGTAGATACGAATGTGGTCGTCGAAGTCTGCGCGCAGCCACATAATTGACAGGCCCCGCTCTTCAAGACTGCCAAGACGTCGACAACAGATATCCTCCCTAACGTACGCGCACACACCGGCTCGTGGCACAAAATTGTGTTCCAGTTTGTACCCTGGGTAGCGCAGATACGAGATGTCAGATGGTGGGGATATCTGTGTCTCAGTTAAAAAAAGCAAGGC
This sequence comes from Hypsopygia costalis, assembly GCA_937001555.2. Classification (NCBI taxonomy): domain Eukaryota; kingdom Metazoa; phylum Arthropoda; class Insecta; order Lepidoptera; family Pyralidae; genus Hypsopygia; species Hypsopygia costalis. Next base: position 21,986,727 of record OW443326.2, read on the forward strand.
TGGCTTAGCCGTCTCAAGATGGTGGTGGACGGCATTCAGGTTGGAGTGAAGTCCCCTTATGTTACATAGCTCGATATAGAGCTCAGGGGAACGTGCCACCGTCCTTTTCCTACGCCTGCTCCTGGCAGAGATACAGAGTGGCATAGTGCCCGCCCCAGAATACGTCGGGCGGCCTGAGTAGTGAAACTCAGGAAGGGATTCTCCTTCACCAACGGTGACGGTACCCTCCTGGGGTATTCTTCTTCCTAATGCCACTGCCATATCCAGAGTTGAGGTTTTTGGATTGGGCTCCGGGTCTCAACACTCACCGCACGAAACGCAATAGCGAGCTACTACTTCACGCCGGTTTTCTGTGTGAGAGTGGTACTGCCCCGGACGAGCCGGCCCAATTACGAGCTGCAGTCACTCAATGTCCATAAGTTGATCGCGACCCTGTCATGGACATTAAATGATTCCAACTTAGCTCTACCACTTCAGAAAAAGCTACTCGATTAGCACCACCCAGGGGTCACGTGCAGGGAAACTAGGGTAAAGCCTGCGGACGTGAGTAGCATCAACCCCCAAAACTGCTGACTGCTGATCAATCAGCCAGTGAATCAGTCAGCCAATTCTTTTATATGTATATTTATATATATAGAACCGTCAAGACCCACCCTTGTCGCTAGTAGGAGAAAAAATAAAAGTTAAAGTGTAAGTTTAGGCGTATTTTGACAGGACTTTTTATATTTTAGAAAATAATTACTGTTCCGTGGATCTTTTTTATAAAATTCCACGCGGACGAAGTCACAGGTATAAATTAGTCCTATATAGGAGCAAGAATGTTGTATACTAAGAATATGAATGCATTAATAAAACCCGGAACAGACTAAAGCAATTACCGTCGTGCAGCTATTGCGTGTGCATTCGCAATAATGGCTTGCAAATGTTGCTCTTTATAAATATCTCCCACCAATCGTACCCTCAACACTATGGATCGTGATCACCGTATGAGAAAACATGGAGTCGATCTCGACGGTCGACGGTGAAATAAAGTGAGGATTTTGTTCCTGCCTTCTTAATTTCCCACACTAGATTCTCTTTGCATGCATCGATCAATCCGAAAATTCGAAAAATTGCATCATTTTTTTTAATGTATATGCAATCGATAGGAGCATGATGATGTCATTTGCGTGAGTTAGTATAATCGAACACGCAAGTTAAGCAATGTCGTAGCCTGTACATGGATGGGTTTATTTATCTCGAGCTCCTCAGTGCTTCGGAGGGCATGTTAAGCCGTCGGTGCCGGCTATTGTCATTAGATGACATTGTAGACCCGTATCCCAACAGTGGGATAATTATGGGTTGATGCCGTATCTGCAATCAGCAATAAGGCTGCAGTCACATTAAAAGCGTGTCGTCGAGTGAAAACCTTTACTAATTCTTCAGTAATCATTATATCCTTCCTATTGAGTCGCTATTGAGACGCTCGTGTTGTAGCCAGTTCATTAAGGAGGGCCTCTAGTTTTCCCCGTTATCTTTCTATAGAACTAAGAATATTTTCTTTCACTGTGCTCATTTGTAATTTCTTATGTATTTCGGCATTAGTGACAATGGAACACTACATATTGATTACCATATGCTCTATCTCTCTTTCGCCAGAACCTTGTTAGTTGATCAGTAGGGTGCACATCGTTCAACAGATGAGGTTCGTGAGGTTCCTGAGGAAGTGATGTGTTATAGACATAAGGTTATCGAGCTAGCTATATATCGTGTGTGTAGGTGGAAAAATGACTAACTATGATTTTGGCCAAATTTACTTTTTGCCATTTTTGTAATGGACTGAAATATGCGCTCCAACAACCATGTTCATACCTCTTTCCGTTTCAGAAATATCATCATTTTTCTGTCTGAAATGGAAAAATGAATAACTTCAAATTATCAAAGATGTGTAGAAGGAAAAATAATTAATTCAATATAAAATTCAATAACTATGATTTATAATTAGCGAAGTGTTGCATAAATTAAATAACATGAGTTATTCAGTTTATGTAGTTGCCAAAATGTTTTAATACAATTAATCGAGTTCAGGGAAAACTAAATAACTTGATTTATTTAATTCCGCCATTTCAAACTCTAAATGTTACATACTTCCAATGTTTATTTTTCTCTCGCCAAAATATCAACTAAATGCAGATTACTAACCAAACATAATTAAATAAATAAAGTTATTCATTTATTGAATAAGATGAATGTGAGCAAAGGTAAAGTTATCATCTTCTTAATAAGAGAAATGGCCCGAAATAGTGTAGTCGAACTCTAGTAATAATAATCGAAGAGTCAAATAAATGACCGGCAATTGGCTGGAGAGCACGGCCTGGACAAGGAAAAAGGGAAAGGGAAGGAAACTCGTAGGGCTCGGCTCGAGCGCATCGATACTGCATCGCTCGGTTGTAGTGCATTGTTTTGCTTCTCTTGTCAAGAATTTATTTCGGAATCCAATGTTTTGTAATCTGGTTACATTTACCGTGAGCTGTTCTGTCAAATGCTGCAACGTTTTGCTTCTCTTGCAAGCTAGCAAACGAAGAGAATATCTTGCTGTTGCTCGATCGACTCGACTCGATCGATCTCAGCTCGATCGATCAACACGACACACAGCAAAAACCTTGACGCTTTGATGTTATTTTGCTGCAATTACCAGGACACACTACGTGTGCAACTACTTGTCGTGTCATTTTTCAAGTCAATGAGCACATACTACACCCAAGCTATCGAATTTTAGATGCGTTCACTGTTCTTGGATACATCCTGGCAGTGCTGGAATCCAATATTGAGTAAGCCGGCTTATTAATGAGGCATAATATGAACGCGTAACCACTGACGATAACGATGTCAATGGATTTAATGCTACTGGTACCTGGACTGTAATGTTAGCAGTGCTGGACGAAATGATTCTCCAACGTTTTTTAATCCACCTTCCAGTAAGCAATATGTACCCTCCACGTCCCAGGTTAATAAGCCGTGGAAGTTAGAAAACTTCAAAAGTAGCCTGACTGTTCTATCCCCCATTACCCAGGAACATTTTACCAGGTAAAGGCAGATTGCTGAACTATGAAACTACTAACTCAATATGATATTGAGTTGGTAACTCAATATCATATTGAGTTGGTAGCTATGCTCAACTATGAACTAACATCTTCCCCGTATAAAAATTAATTAGAGACATCTGAGCAGAAAGCTAGACAGCCAAGATCAAGCATACGATAAAAAAGCAATTAAATAACACAACTCATGTTAAATAAAGCTAGAAAGTTAATGGTAAAACAGCATGCAATAAGAAAAAGATAAAAATGGAACAGAGTGAAGAAGAAGAAGAAGAAATCATAATCTTGACGATTCACAGAGTTGCGAGTCAGAAAATAAAGATAATGCCCTATACGTGGCCTCCACTCTAGGACTGTCCTCCCCCAGTCTGCCATCGCTGACTCGGCAGATGTATACAGCCGACTGCCGTTCGCTGACTCTGAGAGCTATGTCGACCACTTTGGTTCTCCGTCGAATTTCTTCGTTCCAGATTCGATTCCTTAGAGAAACTCCAAACATTGCGCTCTGCATCGCTCGCTGTGCTACTTTTAGTCTGTGAACCAGGACAACGGTCAGCGTCCAAGTCTTTGCACCATAGGTCATAGCGGGGAGGATGCACTGATTGAATACTTTAGTCTTCAAGCATTAGGTATATCTGCGGTGAGGATGTGCCGAAGCTTTCCAAAAGTTGCCTAGCCCAGTCGAATGCGTCTTTTGATTTCTTTGTTGAAATATCCTCCGGCCCAGCTGTATGGCCTGTGCAAGGTTGTCTTTAATCACTTCAATAGCTGCATTCTCTACAATAACCAGGCTAGGGATGATGAGCTCGTTGTATATAACTTTCATTCTATCAAAATTCATCCCCAACCCCACTAATCGAGAAGCGGTATTGAGATCGTTTAGCATTCGACTGAGATCCTCCAGAGCTTCAGCCATAATGACCCTCATAATGACGCCCCACGTCTTCCAGTCCAGCGTCTTTAATACATCTTCTAGTGCAGCGGTAAATAGTTTCGGGGAGATGACATCCCCTTGACGTATCACCCGTTGCAGTTGAATAAGATCAGACTGCTGGTCCTGGACGCGAACATTCATTGTCGCAGCGTTATACAGACATCTCAGCACCTCGATATAGCGCTGGTCTACTTGACATCGCTATAAGGATTCCAGAATCAACAAAAGCCATACAAAACGACAGATTGTACTCTGTAGTTTTCTGCACAATCTGTCGTAGTGTATGAATGTGGTCCACATTACCTACTGTAGTCTTTACGAAACCCAGCCTTTTCCGGTGGCTGGTAGTCATCAAGTGTGTTGACGATTTGTGAAAACCTTTGAAAACAGTTTTCACTTGTGAGTCAGCTACATTGGCCTATAGTTCTTCAATACGGTATTGTCACCTTTTTTGAAGAACAAAAGCACCAAACTCCTAGTCCACGTGGATGGCGCGTTTTAGGCTAGGCTATAGTTGTAATTTGTTGCATAATTATTACAATTAAGATATTTTATAGTTTATTTTAGAAGTAAAGTTCCATTAACATATATCATGTTCAGGTTCAGTTATGTGTGCTATTTCAAGGTAACTTCGTTTATGACTCATCACTAACGCAATTTCTACTCTTTTAACAATTTTTAAGACCACTATTTAAGTGATCTTTGATATTTTACCCTCGATATTAATGTAGAATGCAGACAGGCTGAAAAGAGTAGAGTTGCAAATCAACTCTGCGGTTTGTTTCATACGAAGTTGATACAAAGGTATAGTTGATGTTTCTGATTGTTTTTAGAACATTTTTGATTACTTTATTATTATTTTTTGCCTTACTTTGGCCAATTTATCTTAATACTAGCTGATGCCCGCGACTTCGTTCGCATGGACTTTATGATTCCGGCGTATTAATACAAATACGAACTAATGTAGATACATAAGAAAATATTTGGGGCAGTATTATACGTTAAAAGTCAACAAATTATTATTTTTATTTAAGATAGTAACCATAGTTTAAAAAAGAAATGAAGGGAGTCTTTCCTTCGGGAGCTAATATGAAAAGACCAGAAGCGTTAATAATCCTCGATAAAGCCACATTGTTGGCCATTTCGCATTTATCTGAAACGATTAGACAGCAATCCTGAAACATTTTCGCTTTGCCACAGTTTCGTGTGACAAAGCATGTCGGTGTTTCCGTTCTGTATAAATCGAGTAGAATATTGAACATTGTATTTGCGTCCTTCCGCTTAGAAGTAATATGGCTACAATACCTGGCGATGCTGCTGTGAGATATTATTTTGGCGCCTGATTTCAGCGAGGATTGCTCTCGTCAGGTATGTTTTTCCAGTCCCTCCTGAAGCATCTAAGAAAAACAGTTTCCCCTCGTTGTTTAAAATACTTTGCATCACAAAATCTTGCTACATATGGTCCCGCAAATGCACGCATTCTTCTGGTTTGTGCGAATATATACCAATCGTTCCATTTCAATTTTAGCGTACACGTCTATATTAAACTGACTAAATAGACCACGTTACCTTTGTAAATAAATAAAACTATTGCGTCTAACTTGTAGCGGGTAAGAATAAAAGTAGCACTGCGCGGTTATTTTTTACAATATAATCAATATTTTGTTAAACTATTTATGCTCATCAGGCTGAACAACTTTTGCTAAGGCGTCATTTTTATATTTCTTATAGTTTAGCTGAACCATTATGGTCTGCATCAGGTGTTCTAAGTCTTGGATTTTTATACCTCAACAAAAAATGCTCATCAGGCGGAACAACTTTTGCTAAGGCGTCATTTTTATATTTCTTATAGTTTAGCTGAACCATTATGGTTCTGCATCAGGTGTTCTAAATCTTGGATTTTTATACCTCAACAAAAAATGATCATCAAGTTGAACAGCTATTGCTAAGGCGGTATTTTTATATTTCCTATAGTTTACCGGAACCATTATGGTTCCGCATCAGATGTTCCAAATCTTGGATTTTTATACCGAGATGGAAATTTCGTGTCCACGTTTTCAAATCGATGCCATTTTTGTAATCGACATCTCAGAAAACCATAGAATCAACACCCATATTGATATTATGACATTTCAACCCCATCGCACCCCCACAGGAGTGCTCTTGTGTCACGTCGATTATGTTAGATTAAAAAACAGCTGTTGTTTTCGGAATCAGCGACCCGATAAACCATAAAAACAATACCTATGACGATTTTCAGACGTTTGCATCTCATTTCACCCCTTTAGGGGTTGAATTTTGCAAAAACCTGAAACACATGTTTACTCATATATCTACAGAAGTGCTCGTGTAAAGTTTCGTATAAAATAGTCCAACTAATCTTGGTTCCCCATACAAAATTTGGACACCCGTTTCACCACCTTAGGGGTTGAATTTTCCAAATTCCCGTCTTAGTGAGCATCTACGTCCTAAAAGTAACCCCCATACAAAATTTGAGACTCCTAGCACTTATAGTTTCTGAGATTTCGTGATGAGTGAGTCAGTGATTTTCTCTATAGAAAAAAATTCTTTAAACTTTAAATGACGATAATTTTTTAATCTGATATCAAATTTCGATGAAACAAAGCCTATATGTTGCTCAGGGATGAGCTTAATCTTTAAGTGAAAACCGCGTAAAAATCTGTTCTGTAGTTTTAAAAATTAGCGAGTACATACAGACAGACAGACAAAAAAATCAAAAAAATCTTTTTTGTGTTCTGTTACTCTTTTTTTATCGCCCACATCCATTTTTTGTTAATTTTATCAAATGTACAGACACGCGGTTCCTACTGTTTTATTATATGTATTGATTAATAAAAATAATTATTTTTTCAAGTAAATCGTTTAATTTTGTTAAACACGAGTAATAATAAACTGCTAACTTCTATATTTCTAGACTAGACACTTCGTATTGACAAATTAAATAACTGCATTTATTTCATTATAATTTTGTTCAAACAACGCTATTACGATGTGGCAAAACTGAACAACTAACCCAGAATGGGTAGCTAACTATAGCACACTTGCAAAATGTAGTTGTGGAAAAACTAAATACTTACTTTTTTATTTTTTTATACTTTAAGAGAGAGTTTAGTTCGATTAAGTAATAAATAAAGGACAACCTGATCATACATATAAAATTGTCACTTATTTATAAATATTATATGTATTGATTATGTGCCAAAAACTAAAAAAAAAAAAAACACTAAATCGCGATTATCTCGAAACTAGAAAAAATGACGTATCCATTTTTCCCTCTACACAGACGATATACTCTAGTATAGCAAGATATGTTATGGTAATCAGTTCACATTAGGCAGATTGTAGGCTTGTTTACCTGATATAATCTAAAAAATATATATTGTACAAGAAAACGTGTTATCATTCACTGGGATGTTGATAACACCTTTTCTTACTACTATTTTATAATGGCACGCTGATTTATCCTATGATCGACCAGATGATTCTTTCATCTGGTTATTTTTGTAGTTTATAGAATAAGAAGAATCTTAAGAGGAAGCAATAAGCATGGCGCGATCCACTGCATATTGTTTCGTCTTAAGAGCAAGCAAAATGCAGTGGGTCCTGGATCACTAGTAAGCGTGAGTCCGGGCTGTGTGACGCTGCGTTGCGTCGTCATAACGTCATCGACTAAGAATTATTTGATAGTCGATCATAGAATAAGAAGAATCTTAAGAGGAAGCAATATGCATGGCAGGATCCACTGCATATTGCTTCCTATCAAGAGGAAGTAATATGCAGTGGAATCCGGATCACTAAGCGTGAGGCCTTTTTCGTATGTTGCGCTGCGCTGCAACGCTGCAAGCTGCAACATCAACGCTGCGTCGTTTTACATATATTTTAGTGATTGCGACATCATGCGCTACGTCGTCGCACGCGACGTTACTACGGATTGACGAATGAGAGACGAAGCGAGTGGAGGGCGATGTGTTGCGCAGTCGGAGCTACGACGCACAGTGTTCTAGTTTTGTACATAATTTTGATGTGTTTTGTTTGACAACGTACTACATCGCCCTCTTGCGGCGCCACGTAATGCGTCGTCGTCGTAACGCAGGTGTAGCCTACAACGAGTTGATCAGTTGCGACGATACAGCGCAACGAACTAATGAGGCCTCACTTTAACAATTTCATTAGTGGAATCTCCTTAATCATAATATCAGACTTAATAGTCGTAGTAAAGTTTGGGTAAAAACTAGCGTATGGCCCGACTAAAATAACAGGTACTGTAGTCATATAGACATTCACAATACTCTGTTAATTTAGCATCTCCTCACGCCTGGTGAGCTCAGTCGCAGGGACACATTAATCCTCAAGTGTATTGTTATTTGGCTATGATATTTTAAGAGATAGAGGTATTTCCCAGCCGTGCTTGTAATGTCTTATGTTGACGAGCTCGGTGGCGTAGCGGTCAATGACGCGGCTTCGACACCAATGCTCGTTGGTTCGATTCCCACATAGGACAAACATTTGTGTGCATGAACATGTCTGTTTGTCTTAGTCTGGGTGTTTTCTATGTATCATAAGTATGTATTTACGTGTGTTTATCAGTTGTCTAGTACCCATAACACATTCTTCGCTTACTTTGGGGCTAGATGACGCTGTGTAATTTGTCTGACAATATTTATTTATTATTTATTTTATCTTACCTCTCCTCGTTTGCTAAACGGCAGGGTGTATTACGTGCAGGAGAGGTTGGTGGTTAGCCACGTATACCATCCAAGTATATTTGTTACAGGTGACTGTACTTTGAAATCGGCACTGTCACCTGTAGGTCATCATCATTATCAGCCTGTATTTACCCACTGCTAGATATAGGCCTCTCTCAATGCTTGTCACCATATGCGATGCTCCGCTTTCCGCATTTATCCGCTACCAGCCATCTTTTTGAGTACTTTTCGTTTCTTTGCCTTTTCTGAGAAGATTTACCATAGTAATGTATATTTTTTTTTACACCACCAGAGAGTAGAGACTTCAACGAACCAAAAACCCACCGACTTTTTTGGAAAAGCAGATATTTTGACGTAAGAATTTTCGATTGAAAATTAGGGTGCTTTTTCGGTATTGAGTCAGAATAAGGTAAAAAAAATAAATATTATAAATAAAAAAAAACATTGTGTTTGGGACAACAAAAGGTAAGTTTACACCAAATTTCGTGAAAAAGTAAATATTTTTGTAAAAGATAAAAATAAAACATCATAAACTTGGTTTTTTGAATTTTTCACATGAATTTTGAGGTTATGTGAAAAAAGTGTAAATATAAAAGTTGTAGATCTTTTTATTACCTAAAACTAGCTATTCAACTTTTTTCTATAGGACTTGTAGTTTTGCCGGAAATCAAGATAAACCGTTTTTACCCTTAAAAACTTACCCCTTACCACTTCCCGTCCTCAGATCGCCCATAAATTATTTTTCCTTTAATTTTTGTTGTATTCTCTTCCTTTTCCAATAGGTTTCATCCTACTATATATTTTTTTTCACTTTTTACCATTATCAAAGGCTTCAGCCCTAGTCTAGAGGGGGCGCCTTACGTTTCGTCGCCCCATGTGTAGCCTCCACTCTATAACTTTCCTCCCCCATCTGCCATCGCTAACTCAGCAGATGTGGCCAGCCCACTTCAGCGTGCTGACTCTGAAAGATATGTCGTTTCTCCGTCGAATTTCCTCGTTCCGGAATCGATACCTGTACGTACACGCCTGTAATGTCCGTAATAAGTAGTGATTGGCCAATGACTGGTTTACATGATGGCAGTAACTAGACCGAGTGACTCGGAATTTTGGACGCAGGAATTGGGTACATACTACATGTAGACAGGATCGGCTGTAAGTCAATTGGCTGTGGATTATTGGTTTACTGGGTCTGAAAAGAGAACTGGTGGAAGACTGTTACGAGCGCGAAGTCAGTACTGGACTGGATGGAAACTTGAAACACTGTCCACATTAGCTTAGTAGCAAGTCAGCATTTGGACTAGGTTATTGTACTGTTCGTTTACTAATATCCAATTAAGCTTTTTGTACACTGACGCGGAGAAGGACGCGACGCGGATGGGGGCCTCTGCGTCGGTGTACAGAGAGCTTTAAGGCCAATCACCTTGTTCGAAACCCATGCTTGTTTCCTGCTCAACATAAAACAAGCTCGTCGTGAGAAAAAAGGCAGAAATGAACATAACTTTCGCATGTTATCACTTAATTTATTCATTTAATGATGTTTTGCTCGAATTATGTTAATTTATTATTAAGAAAAAATTATAAATGTAATGATTTTTTCTCGTTTTCATGTTCGTTATAATTTTTTTATAACACTAGCAAATTAGCATACGGCTTGCTTGAGCCATTTGAGTGACTTTACTTAAATTAACGTATGTTATAGTTTTTACATTTCATACGAGATATTCTATAAAATTTATTTAGATTCTCACATAAAACCACATGTTTAGCAAGAAATTGTTAAAATATGTGCATCAAATTGTTTAATACGGCATCACACACAGTACTAGAACTTAAGGGGATATCATTTTTATACGTGGAGATCGACGTAAGACGCCTGCGTGAATTGCAAGAAATGACTCTTTATTCATAAATTTTAGCGAATGAAGAAAAAAAAGGGAAAGATGGCTCCCTATGTTATAATTTAATGAATACGTTTATTTCGCAATATCTGTTATAAAAAGTATAGTACTAAGTATTAAGTATGTAATTAATTTATAAATCGCGTGATTATCCCTGGTTTTTCGGGTCTAGATCTTTGGATTTTTATAAATTTTTATAAATTTTAAGAAATATTTTTATTTTTTCGTATGGATCAGCTTGTGACTCAACTTGGCCTAAGTTGAGTCACAAGCTGATCAATACAAAAAAATAAAACAATATAATCTATCTAATAATAAAACAAAATATCTAGGCCAAGTTGAGTCACAAGCTGATCAATACAAAGAAATAAAACAAAATAATCAATCTAATAATAAAACAAAATATCTAAGTTTTATGTTACGAAAAAAGAATTGGTTGCCTGTAAAGTCGGTTTACTGATGATAATTTTATGTTATAACGTTATAAGAAAATATCGGCCGATGGAGTGGAAGAGAGATAGCTTGTTCCGCGCTCTTGCTTGCACGTTCAGCTCAGACGGAACGTGACAATGAGTCATGCTTTTTCGTACGTACAGCCGGCGATCATCGATTTATAAGAAGTTACCACGTCAAAAGAAAAAGTTATGGCTAAACATTTCACTTCGATATCGACAGTAATGATAGGTATGTCCCTTAAGGAGAACCTATCTATGACAGTCTTCGAGAGGATATTGTATATTGATCAGAAAGAATTATAATTATGAATGAAACATGAATTTAAAAAAAACCAAAATTTTTAATGATAATGTACCATAAATTAAATGTGGAATACATTTAATTTATGGTACATTACCATTAAAAATTTTGGTTTTTTTGTAATGTATTCCACATTTAATTTATGGTACATTATCACAATATGGTACATTAGATTATCATTTAGAATTGTCATTAATTTACTTTAAATTGACTGCAAGCTAAACAACAAAGTTATGCATGAATGAATCAACCCATATTCATGCCTCTGATGCGATACGATTTTCCGCTCGATAGAGTTATAGCGTACTCCACCACTGTGACAACACTACCTTACTGTAGGCTAGCGTGGTTCTACAGTATAAGTAATAATACTAGGTACAGTTTGACCGCTCTCTGCCGATCTCTCGTATCGACCTCACCTCCCCTCCGAGACGAATCTGGAATAGTTTGTATGGCGTCGCAGCAATACATGCTCATTCAAGTTCTGCACAGACTCCATTGGTTATGTAGTAGTAAACGACGTGTCATTTGTATGGAGTGGCCGGGGTGTGGTGGTTCATTGACTTATTATTTTATAATACGACTAGGATGACAAACAAGGGTACGAGCTGCCTGATGATCAGCAGTCATCAAAGCCTATGAACGCTTGCGACTTAACGATTGTCGTCCGCTAATCTGCAGTTGAATTGATGTAAAGTACAAGGTGACTAAGAGAAATACATTATTAAATATCGATCAGGCCTCCCCAACCCGTTTGGCCAGCGTGGGGAGTGTAGGCCAAATCCTCCTTCCGCCTAGGACGGACGAGAGAGGATCGTGCTCCTGTAGTGGAGACTAAAATGGTGATGATGATGATGATGATAAAAAAATATCCGTCAAACGCAGCCACTCCTTCTTTCCTGGTGACCACACTTACTCACAGACAACACAACTACCCTTAAGGTAATAGTTAATTAGCTGCGGTATTCTATGAGGTGAAGCTACTTCCCCAGTCAGGCAGCTTACTAATTAAGCTGTATTCTACCTTTCTTTTCGCCAGAGCGTCGTTTATCTGTCAACAAGGTGCACCACGAGCAAGTTGGATTGGTATTGGTTCGAACATGTTAACGAAGCATTTACACTCAAATAGGATTAAGTGTTTTGTGGTTAGTCCGACTGTGTGCTGGTTCGGTTCGAACAAAAAAAGAATACATCTCAAAGTGTTATGTTCCACGATCCTAAGCTACCAGTTGTCTGGCCTATGGTCTAAAGATTCTCAAGGTTTATGCAAAGTTCCCTTAGAGAGTATCATATTACTAGCAACTACATTGTTGTTCTACAAGAACCGAACTCCATCCGATCTTGTACCTATCTGATTACTGTTACGGCTAACGGGTGTTGGATTATTTTTTTTCATTCCACTAACTACATTAACCCATATTCATTCCACAGATAGAATACAGGTCCCTTCAAAAGCCTACTCAACTTCTTTCTTTGAGTTTGTTTCCTCGCTGAATGACGATGCTGATTTCTGAGCTAAGAAGAGTCTCTCCCTGTCTCCCTGAGTCGAAAGAGTCTCTCTGAGACGGAGTCCCTCTTGTCTCCAGAGATGAGAGACGGTAACCAGCTTCGGAGATATGTCTAAGTTTTTAGTTCCAGGTTTCATGTCGGTTGAGCTATACACGAGTGTCTCTAGTTTATGTTAAAGTCCTCAAAGTTCGAACTCTACTTCAAAACAATGAAAAGGCACATAACAAAATGTAGATTAGTGAGTAATGGTCTTGTTTTTACTCGTAATAAAATATATTACCAATCGAGCAACTGAAAATACTAAAAAAGCGACTGTACTTAGTGTAAAAGTTGCCAAGTTTTATAATTTTAGATGTTCGGTTTTACTGGTACTGTTCACTTCTTCACTATTATATTACATTTCTTTGAGTAATAACTATAAAACTCAACAAATCTCAAAAAAAAAATAGTGAAGAACAAATAGATGAAAAAATTATAGCAACAAATACCTCAAAAATTTTACTTAATTTTTGAGGTATTAGCTGCTTTAATTTTTTCATCTATTTGTTACATTTAAAGCACCTAATTGTTTTTTACACCACACTTTGTCTTTGAAATAGAAACTTTATGTACCATAAACCATTACTTGTAACTTTTTACAAATCAATTGGATTCTTCCTTTTATATAAAGAGAACCAAAAATAGATCTGCAAAAAAATATCCAAACCTATTAGAAATCAAGTGAAGTAACCCTAAAGAAAAGGTCTTAACAATGCGGCATACGAAAACCTAGCAAGCCTTATCTGAAATGCCCTTCCGTAACGTGATCTTAATGTTAATCGGCAGTAACCATGCATGACCCATTTACGAGAACAAAGACACCTTCGCAACAAATAGGACTATGGCTTAGCAGTGTTTACACTGTTCCACGGAGCAGCAATATAAAGATGATCGGTAGACATGTCGCCTCATGCATAATGTGCATATAGAAAGGGTGGCTTGTGGAAGACGACTGTCGCTGTCTAGGGTTGCTAGGTTAAATATTTTGCCATTGATATTGTTATTTCACACTTTTTATGTACACCTGTGCAATGAGCGACTATATTAACTTTGCGATTAAAGATCATTTAAATATGTTATGCCAAAGGTAACCTAGTATTTCAGTCGCACAATTTGTTATGCAGTCCCGTCCCGGTTCTTGCTATTTTGTAGTGTTTTATAACAAAAAGTACATGTATTTTTATACAACTAAGATGGCAAATAAGCATACAACCTGCCTGATTGTACGCCGTCATCTCAGCCTATGGACGCTCGCAATACCAAACGTTACCAACCATGTTTTCCAAAATCATCAAAATATTTTTCTCTCTGGGGCTGGACTGAAAATAAGTCTTTATACAGAAGTTTAAGTAATGTAGCAAATCCATTTCGTTCTTGACTGCTAATGCTTCAGAACTTGGTCATCAGGTCTGTCATTTATAAGTTTTGTGTTCAGGTAACGTTATCATTTTTATTCCAACTTCTTCCTAAACAACGGATAGCCGTTCAACATTAAAAATAAAATGGCACAGACGGACAAATCAATTATACATATTTTTTTGAGTCTACATGATATCCTGTTCAATTTTGATGTCAAAGCCACAAAATAAAAATACATACAAAGAAACATTAAATCCGATCTCATAATTAAAACTTAAGGTTATTCATTATCATCTCATACCACAACAGGCTCTCTACACGCATACGATGTTATTTTAATTGTTGTGTTCATCTCAAACATTTTGTCGCTAATTTCCCAGTTCAACATTCGCTAAGATGTTAACTTCTTTGGACATGGCAACCCTTATAATAAGAAAGAGGAGGCCCCACACGACATGTGTCCGCCCAGAGCGTCGGGATACCCCCGTCCCTCCCCCTACACGTGTAACCGAAGCTGACGCTTGCCACTTCACGAATTCGCCACGTACAGTTTGTTCCACTCCATATTTACATAGAACGAAAGATTTTGTATGCGCCGTAGACGGAACCCCGTTTCCGCTCGTAACAAGGAAATTGTCATAGCCATTGAACTATGTCTTCATCTTCCCTTTGTGTTAAACTAGCACCTTAATCTAATATACTTAGTATATATAGGGTTTTGCTCAGTGCGTCAGGCGGTAAAATAGGCAAATTCGCTATATTAAACTTACGCAATATATTTTCTCTCTACTAAAGTATATCTGCCAAGACTGTGTATCAAATAATGGAAAATTATGTGGAAAAAGATTCGGAAGTACAGTGGGCCAAATAAATGTTCTATCTCTTGATTGACATTCGTTTGTACTTTTCAAATTAATGGGGTGTAAGATACCATGATCTTTAGAGCAAAAGCTAACATCACCTGCACGTGGTGCATCCTGCCGACTAGTGAAAGAGGCTCTGGCGAAGGAGAGGTACGGTACAGCGTATTTGTACGCTGCCCGACTGAGGAAGTAGAGAGGAGGAAGAGAGTACCTCCACATCACAGAATACCGCAGCCAAATAAAGATCCCTTGAGGTTTAATATTTTCCTGCGAGTGAATGCGATCGCCGGAATGGAAGGCACGCGAGCGATATTTAATGTTGCAAGCATTAATATGACTACGGTAACCGCTTCCCATCAGGCAGGCCGTATGCTTGTCTGCCACTCGACGTAGTATATAATAAAAGGAGACCCATTTTAACTTTCAAAAAGACGATCAATCTTAGCAACATTTACATGGGTTATGAAGTTTTGTAAAAACACATAGACCTAACTTTTGGACAGTACGTTAAATGGAAGGAAACTTCAAAATTTTTGTGCTAGACTTAATGGCGACTAGCGATTTTTTATTTGCATTTATTATAAAGTGTTGAGTAAACTAAACTGTGCTAAACTTCATAGTTTGCAGTTTTACAAGCGAGTTCATTAAGAGCCAAATCTTACATCGCCGTATTTACTTTAGTTTGTCAGTGATAGTTTCAATATACCTACTAAATATAACAAATCTGATCTTAATTATAATAAATAATTCATTTTAGGTAACACGTTTATTAGTTACACTGATTATAACGAGTAATAATCAAGGCAATGCTCGCTCTGTACAAGCTTTTGAACATTAAATTATTTAAAAACTTTCTTCCTCAAATTTATAAAAAATAATATTCAAAAAGAATAAACACTAAACCACACGTACCATTGTAAACAACAACAATAAAACTACTCGACAATAACCACAGTTCACATAGTGTCCGTTGAACAAATTAATTCAGTTCCAATTACACCAAATTCAATAAGCAGTTTAATAATGAACCCGGATCAAAATAAGGGTCGAATCCCTTACAAATTCCGGTTCGAAGCTCCTTATGTAACGTTTTCAGTACATTGAATTAGGTTGTTCTTGAAGCCTCGCACATGAGTATTTGTATTAACATACAAACTTTGGGAGCATTCGAAAGGAACCACCCTTTAGGGGTGGGTATATTAGTATAAGCAAAAGACATAAAGATCCCCCTTACCCAGACGTGTTGTGCATACAATGGAGTTCGGCATTGATTTCGAGTTAAATATTACCCCTTATTTCTATGCATCGGGTGTATACAAACATATTGACATGAATTATCGTTACTGGATCTTTTATGTTTTGTCGTCATTAATCAGTACTGTTATGGTTTTAATTGTTGTTATAAATAATGTTTGTCACGTTAAATTTTGCTTTTTGTTGTGTTGATTTTATTAATCCGGATAAAATAAAATTCACAGTGTTCATATTTGTATGCTTAAAAATTTCATTGTATTTAACTTATGTAGGTTATGGAAACCTGTCGCACGTGATATGTTTGTCATGCTGTGTGTACTGCAATTTTGGTCTTACAACTAGGCCTTATATGTGCTACTTAAATGAAAATTGTTACATTTGTTGTAAGACTGTTTGTACATCTATAAATAAATAAAATCAGTGAAATCATTTGGTTTTGTTAGTCCATGCCTACTTATATTACAAACTAGCCGACCCCGCGAACTTCGTACCGCCTAACAGTCGATTCTTTAATTTTTTTAATACTTATTCTGCTATTCGAGACGCCGGGTAGTTTGTATATGATATTTATTTATACGATACTAACGCCACTCAATTGTTTTGCCTTCCCGGAACCTCTGCATTAAGACTTAAACTTTATGGTTTAGTATTAAAGTTCAAATTGACTTTTAAGTATTATTACGAATCGCTTGTATGGGAGTATAGAAAAACATTGTTTTTAGATTTTTTTATTTTTTTCTCTGCGTAAGAACCATCCTGGTACTTCAAGGAATATAAAAAAAAAAGAATTAGCCAAATCGGTTCAGCTGTTCTCGAGATTTGCGCTTAGCAACACATTCAGCGATACATTTTATATTATAGAAGAAGATTCAAAGGCAAAACTTTTTGTATTGAACAGATTGTCATGAAATTTCGTGCTTATCGTATTAGGTGTCTAGGATAAATTCTGAGGAAAATAATATATAAGATAAAATGTTAATAGTAATATTTATAAAATGTTCATAGTAGGATAAAATGTTCATATATTATTTGTACAAAGGCGGGCTTATCCTATAAAGGGATCTCTTCCAGCCAACCTTGTAGCATATTAAATGACAGAGCAAGTAAATGGTTTATGTGCTTTGTTTATTTTAACTCAGTAATTAACGTTGTAGATACTAGCAATTTTAGTGCATAGTATGTAATAAAATAAAAATTTGTGTGACGAAATTTTACCTAACGCACCCTACCGCCGAAGCTGAAGCCGATTACCATTGAATATTTGGATTCGAAAAATAGGTGTTACGTTTTAGTTATTGACAAACATCTTTAGCTTAGTCTGTAGAGCTCTAAGGATTCTGCTAGCTAAGCTAAACACAATTACTACCAATCTAAACTGAAGTTTGATATTTATATTCAAAAAATCCGATTGTAATCGTCTTCAGCTTCGGCGGTAGGGTCCCCGATCAAAGACTACGCTGGATAATAAGAATGGCGTAGCCGACTCGTCGCTGTCCAAAATGATGAGAAAAGCTGTGTTTTTTTTTCATCAATAAAATGAAAGCAATAGTCGTAGACAACCCTTATTCATCCCACTGCTGGGATACGTGTCTTCCCCCAAGGAGGCAATAGTAAATAAATGGCTATTACATTTAGCCATTAAGTATTTCTTTTATTTTATAAATTATAATGAAGTCATGCATGATACAACAACATGCAAGTATAATAATTAAAGCATGACATGTTTTCAGTTATAGTGGGTTGGTTTACTAAAGGAAGGAGTATTGGGAGTGTGTGCTGTGACTCAGAAGTCAGATCATTCACAATACGGTTGTTAGGTACATATACTATAGTTGTCTAGTTTTACAATGATTAGGCGTATAGGTATACAAACCTAATCAATAGGTATATGATTTTTTTAAATAATTATTAATTTCTCATTTGTAGTCATTTCAGCGCAAAAGAATCCTTCGAACACGGTAATTCCATCTATATAAACTCTCTTTATGTACCTATATTTAAATACTACAATGCACCATAATCATGAATGAGAATGCATCAACATCGCACTAAGCAGTAGTATTCAATTATTGTCCTATTTTAATAAATAAATTAATCGTACTAATAAAAGACGACAGCAAGAAATTATGAATTAAATTTCTGACATGATGATTTTTGACATTCCAATAAATCGGCTTATTTCAAAATGCAAAAAGCCCACTTTGTCTCCACCAAAGCGTGACGACATTCTAACCCTTTTGTGTGGCGCGAACGACAAATAGAAATTGGATCATTTTTTTTTTCGCATAAATGTCCGGTTGTCATACAAGCATAAAACAAGTCTTGATGCGTACATCTGGCGGATTTACGGCCTTTAATATCCCGTAGAAAATTACCTGCCCTCAACTGTTTGTCAATAGGGTAATCTGTAAACACAAACTGTTAAAATCCGCTCTTTGACGGCAAAGGCCGGAGTTTGTTCAGGTGCTCCGGTGACAATATGGTCATAAGCCTCTTGAATGTTTCTTCTACCTTGATTTACTATGACAGCTTCAGTGAATGCCGAGTACTGGCTGCCAACTCTAGTTAGCATCACTATTTCTTCTTTTAATTCAATAGTAATTCCTTTACTTATATCATACTAGAAAAATTGCGCGTTGAAATTTAATAACACCAGAAATATAATTTAGGTACTCGTACATTAGGCGGCTTATAAAGAAACGTTTATTTGAATTCTCACCCATTAAAAATACTTAACGGAGCATGGAAAGCGGCAGTGCCAAAATCCCAGGCTTACTAAGTCAACTCGGTAAAAAAAAAACAATATGTTCCCATCTCTTTGTCCTTTTATTCATATTTAATCTCGGAGTGTACAAAAACGGTTGATTTCACGGTACAGCATTAATGCATGTAGGCATAACACAGCGTACCAGGCCAAAGCAAACATACGACCATATATTAAAATGTTGTTAAATCTATTTACTGACGTTTTACTCCGTGTTTATCTTATAAATCTATTGTGTGTATGGCGATGGCGGTCGAAATTATGGGATTTTGTGTCAATATTTATTCTTGGCGGGTTTGTCGGTCATTGCATTTAACACGTCCCACCGGTGCAGTGTAGTGCAATAGGGCGTTGATAGATGGCGTTAGGCGGCGTTCAAGTCTCCACATTAGTACAACAATCGCAGTAAGTTCTAGGTTTCTTAACACATAAGTTGGTAATTAACTCAGAATTATATTTTAGTGCTTCTCATAATATTTAACTATATTCTTAATTTTGGTAATTGTTATACTCAGAATTCAAGTCAATATTATTTTTATTGGGTAGAGTACACCTTAACAAGTAGGGTCTATTACTTTTTGTAAAGGGAAGGAAAATAATTACTTTTTCAGAAACAATGATGCTCGCAACGTTTTGTATTAATTTTTCATAAATCCAATAAATTTTCTTTTACATGATATATAGTGTCATTGAGTAGAAAAGAACGTCCTTTTTGTAGAGTCGTGTACAGTAGTATTTCCATTTATATGATTAGTTTGCGAACTATAACTTTTTATTCAATGGTAGCACAAAAGTCTCTATATTTTATTGTAATTATAATTGTCAAATTTGATTTTTTAAAAACTACGGCTTGGGTCAGTGGGTAGCTTTCGGACTGTACTAATAACTTTCATTTATATAATTTTCTTAGATACATGAAATCCATTGCTTAGAAAAAAATGTCTCTTTTTGTAGATTGTGTGCGAGTAATTATATATTATAATAGGAACATATTCCTTTTCAATCGATTTTTAATTAAATTTTTGTGATATTTAACGCAAACATAACTAAATAAAATACAAATCTCCGGTTAGAGAATTATCGCGTTTCTGTGTATACTAGAGTCGCGATAAATCTCTAGGTATATCTAGGTACTGCGTATAAAAACATACATAAAATGTTTTTATATCATATACTCGTAGACTTCGCTCGATTCGCTCGCTCGGTAAGAAAATAGTGAACATTTTGGCTTTTACTGACTGGATTAGAATTGATTGACAACTGATGAAACGCTTCGAATATTTAAAATAGTCTGAAATCCTTCGCGAAAACCAAATAAAAACCGGCGGTAAGCCGAAATCAATCAATTGGACTCGCTAACTGATTAAATGGATATGAATAAATGAACTAAATGAATGAACTTAAATTGATTAGTATTTACTAAATAAGAATGTTGGCCGTGTGACCGAACAAGAGAGGGTCATGATCCTGTAGTGGTGACTAAAATGACCTGATGATGATGATGAAATAAGAATAGAAAAATTAAATATAGTTTAAAAAACTAAAGTTTGTTGGCGATCCTTGTCAGGATAATTAAATAAACTTATCAAATTATTGTATTGTCATCGATCCTTGATAAGTAAGTATATAAAGTTTAAATTAAATGTGACTGTTCAAAGTGGGTCAAAATCGAGTTCAAATAAGTCGGTTACAAACTGATAAACTCAAACTAACAGACATACAGGTGAAGCTAATAAAAGCGTGTTAAAAAGTAATAGTGAAATTAATAAAAAATCAAACCTGATATCAAATATTCTTCGAAACTTTATAATAATTTCAATGAGGATAGAATTTAAATACAATACACGAAACGTACTCTACGTTTATTCAGATACATTAATTACAGATACATTAGTAACAGTTTTATTTAAAACACAGATTAATATATTTCAGTGTTTAAATGACCAAACATACGTAAACATACCTACGGGCAAATAAATTGCATGATTTATTTTCATATTTATATTAATGTATCATAATATCGATATATCCCAATATTACCTTTCCAGATATGTTCCAAACTTATCTTCAATATATCATAAACTTATTTGAAAATGTCCCAAAACCATCTCTTACAAAGTTATTTTAAAATAAAATCATTTTCAAACACACCTTAATCTAAATGTAACATAAAACAGTTATCTAGAAACAAACGATTTTTCGCCTCGACTTGATTAGATGACATCGGCTGCTTCGCCCGGACAGTAAATAATCAAAGCTGCAATGCAGACTATTATGGCCGCTCGGCTAGTTCACAGAGCGAATGGTAAAGATAAAAATAATCGATGTTTCCTAGAGAAATGATTTTAGAGCGAGGTTTATTGTATAATGAACGCTGTCAAATATACCTCAAAATCAGAGAGCTGAAGAGCGACTACGACCTCGATCATTGGTCGCAGATAGATAGATAGATATAACATTTATTGGGTCGCTGTTACGCATTTTACTTAATCTTAAGACACATACATAAATTAATGCAAGCAAGAATTCACAAATAAAGAACATGTTCAAAATTGCGCATGTGCTTCAGCAACACCAATGGGTTGGAGGCTCAGTGACAATAGGCTATTTGACAATGTTCAAAAATTGTATAAATTATTTTACAATATCGTAAAATATACAAAACTATAAAGATCTGCAAACTTTCATTCTAATATCTTCTGTCCGACTTATTTTAGGGTCGATCAAAGTTAAGCGGGAAAATCCAATTTGAAAGTATGAAATTATTAAAAAAATATATTTCCATTGGAGAATCAATAAAAAATACTATAACTTTTATTATGATACTAATTACATGAACGTAATATTTAACATAGCTGTCGTACAAATTTCTGATTTAATCCATACATAATAAAAACCTATGACGTCATAACCTAGTAGCCTGTTGTATGGAGTGTTTTCGGGAAAGTCCAAAATTGTAATTTTCAAACTAAAATATCTCGAGAATTTTTTGTGCTATCAAAGTAATTCTTTCACGTGTGGTTTTATTATTGTGACTTCATTACATATAAAACCGAATAAAACGTTGGTCAAATAGCATATTATTGCCCTTAGAGGTAAAGCACTGATTATCAGCTAATACATATAGAAAAGTTACTGAATCGCCGAGAGCGCATAAACAGCGCCAAACAAACAGTAAAATAAAGAGCATCACCTGAAAGTGTGATTATGCAGAGGTGTCTATATATACCTATAAGAGTGTTATGATGAGACGATTAGTACGTTGCGGGCATGTGTGTCGTTTGAGTGTGATTATGTGACATTAACAAGAAGTAGGGCTATATTTTCATTTATATTATGTATCCAGGTATCAACAGGCGTCGTGCCGCAGTATGACTCATGAGTATCATCTTATATTTAGATATGAAGGTTTTTTGATTTCAGTTACAATCCAAATTGTCGGTCGCTGCGACCATGGTCACGGGCGCCTAATACGCGGAGGCCGTTACATCTAAATTTCCAGTTGTTGATAGCAGATGCGTAGGTATAATATGCTCCTGCAGATGGAGAAAAATGCTAGAGTTCGAAATCGTGTATGCAACGAAACGTGAACGTTCTCCTTTGTATAAAGATAGGTTGGATGCCATAACCGGAGAGTTATGATATTGGTGGAAGCATGGACTTGTGGAAGACATAATGGGAAAACTAAGACCCAGCAGTGTGTAGTTACATTCTGATGATGATTATAACGAACATACCGTCGGCAACCCTTATTCAACCCACTGCTGGGATACGGGTCTCCCCTGAATCGAAGGGATTTAGAGCATACTCCACCACGCTGCTCAACTGCGCGTTGGCGGATGCCAGTGTTTTCAAGGCGCCCGTGGCCTTTGGGCGCCTTTTTGACGTTGACTTGGTTTAACGACTAATGACAACAGCCGGGACCGACAGCTTAACGTGCACGGAGCGACTTGAGATAAATAAACCCATCCATTGACAGGCTGTGGTCGAGGTTGCTTAACTTGCGTGTTCGATTAGACTAACACGCGCAACGACGCCATCGAGCTCCTCACGTCAGCGAACATTCAGCTATGACTAAATACAATTAAACATAATAACAGCAACACTCGTCAGCTCCCACAAATTCTCCAGCTTCAAAGTTCCCTCAGAATAGATGTCAAACTCACTATGCACATTTTACTCCCCCATAATGCATTTAATGATCCAGTGTAGTCTACATACAACTCATTTAATCGAGTTTTGATGGCGAAAATCTAAATTATCTCGAAACGTACGACTGAAGAGGTAAATTGAAAGTCGCTGAACAAAGAGTTATTCGGTAAAAATGGCTTGTCCGGGGACAGAAGGCAGGCGGGATGTCATTAGTGAAACCCGGCTTTCTAATGCCTAACTGCGCACCGCCTCCCATTGTCGCGGCAATAATGAGCAACTAACGATTAAGATCCAGTATTCCAACGAAAACGTTGATTTTTAGGGTTCCTTTGCTGGAAAAATATGGGGTGTGGATGTGTCATAGACACGGCCGTGTGTTGTACGTGATATGCTAAAATTATCTCCAAATGGCAGCGCTTCCACCTCACCCGCACGCGTTGTTTCATAGTCCTTACTTAGCGTAATAAATTCTTAGATCTTTGATTAGAATTTTGAATGGAGATGATAGATTTGTAGCTGCTGTACCAAACTGTATCAGTCGATTTTGTTATCAGTTTTTTTGAATTGCCTCCCTATGGAACAATTTTGAAGACGTACCTATTCATCATACATAATATATGGTATTGTCCAACGCAATTAAAAACCATAACACACAGAAATAGTGCCGTGAGCATACGATAAAATTTATAAATGAATTTGCTACTGGGGCCAAAAGAACTTGGATATGATGGTGTGACGTAGATTTAGGTTTTGAATACTTTTACACGCAACGTTGAGTTTTATATTCTTACTAGCTTTCGCCCGCGGCTTCGCTCGCGTGAAATTCGGGACAAACACGTGTTTACTCATTTATCTATAGAAGTAGTCGTGTAAAGTTTAAGATAAAATAGTCAACCAATCTCGTTTCCCCATAAAATTTATAGACCTCCGTTTCACTCACTTAAGGGTAAAGTTTAAAAAGTCCTTCTAACTAATTTTATGTCCACTATGTTATATTTACAAATCGATTGCATTTTCGTAGTTAACGTTTCAGAAAACCATAGAATCAACACCCATATAGTTATTATTTTCATAATCAGCGACCCGATAAACCATAAAAACAATACCCATGACGTTTTTCAGATTTTTGGGCCAATTTTTTTTTTAGGCGTTGAATTTTGAAAAATTCTGAAACACGTGTTTAGTCAATTATCTATAGAAGTACTCATGTACCTTTCCCAGAACTCAAGGTATCTCTCAACCAAATTTCATCTAAATCGGTCCAGCGATTTAAGCGTGAAGAGGTAACAGACATTCTGTCGCATTTTAATATTAGTATGGATTGGCGTTCATAAAACCCGTAAAAACGACACACACATATATATATAGATATATAGACATTTCAACCTCATTGCACCTCAATAGAGGATGATGGTCACGTTAGCCACGGTGAATTATAAAATCGTTGCTGTTTTCGTAATCAGCGACCCGATAAACCATAAAAACAATACCCATGACGATTTTCAGACTTTTTGACCCCATTTTACCCTTTTAGAGGTTGGTATTTTCAAATCGATGCCATTTTTGTAATTGACGTCCCAGAAAACCATAGAATCAACACCCATATTGCTATTATGACATTTTAACCTATCATGTCGGCTATGTTAGATTAGAAAATAGTTGTTATTTTCGTAATCAGCGACCCGATAAACCATAAAAACAATACCCATGATGATTTTCAGACATTTTCAGACCATTTCACCCCTTTAGGGGTTGAATATTGAAAAATCCTGAAACACGTTTTTACTCATTTATCTATAGAAGCACTCGTGTAAAGTTTCGGATAAAATACTCCAACTAATCTCGTTTCCCCATACAAATTTTAGACCTCCGTGTCACCCTCTTAGGGGTAAAATTTGAAAAGTCCTTCTAATTTTATGTCCACTATGTTATATTTACAAATCGATGCCATTTTCGTAGTTAACGTCCCAGAAAACCATAGAATCAACACCCATATAGTTATTATTTTCGTAATCAGTGACCCGATAAACCATAAAAATAATACCCATGACGTTCTTCAGATTTTTGGGAAACATTTTACCCTTTTAGGCGTTGAATTTTGAAAAATCCTTTCTTAGTTACCCCTAGACGTCATAAGAAACCTACGTGCCAAATTTCGAATCTCTAGACCCAGCGGTTTGGGCTGCGCGTTGATATATCAGTCAGTCAGTCAGTCAGTCAATCAGTCAGGACTTTGAATTTTATATTAATTTTTTGTCCACTATGTTACATTTTCAAATCGATGCCATTTTCGTAATTGACATCCCAGAAAACCATATAGAATCAACACCCATATTGATATTATGACATTTCAACCCCATAACACCCCCACAGGGGGGATTTTAATAGGTAGGGGAAAAAGTCTTTTCGCATTATAGTATGTATGAACTTGTAATAAAATCTCTTTGGTTATACCATTTGTATCTAGCAGGTTTTGATATCTATAAAAAGTTTAAATTTTAAAAAAGATAATTCCAAATTCAAATTAGGTAAATGTGTGATTTTCATTTGTTTTTTTTACTGTCAAGATGAGTGAATCTAATGAAGAAATTCGATACATTTTAAAATTTTACTACAAAAAAGGTAAAAATTCAACGCAAGCTGCGAAAAAAATTTGTGATTATTATGGACCTAGTGCAGTGTCTGTGAGAGTAGCACAAATTTGGTTTAAGCGTTTTCAATCCGGAAATTTTGATGTCAAAGATGCACGTCGCTCTGGTCGCCCTGTTACGGATAAAATGGATGCCATTTCTGAAAAAGTGGAGCAAGATCGGCATATCAGTAGTTACGACGTAGCTGAAGAACTAGGAATTGACCACATAACAGTTTTGGCGCATAAAAAGGTCGTGGTCAAAGACCGGCCAGGCTTCAGAGACTCTGGCGAAACCCGGGTTAACCCGCAACAAGGTGATGCTGTGTGTATGGTGGGATTGGAAGGGAAGATATTCATTATGAGCTGTTACCGCCAGGCAGGACTATCGATTCTGAACTCTACTGTGAACAACTGATGAGATTAAAGCAAAAAGTTGAGAGAAAGCGGCCGGAATTAATTAATAGAAGGGGTGTGATTTTTCATCATGTTAACGCTAAACCTCACACATCTTTAGCCACTCAGCAAAAAATAAGAGAGTTTGACTGGGAGGTGTTAATGCATCCGCCGTATAGTCCTGACCTTGCACCTTCTGATTTCCACCTGTTTCGGTCTCTTAAGAATTCTTTAGGCAATGTCAGGTTAACATCACGAGAAGACTGCCAAAACCACTTGTCGCGGTTTTGAACAGAAGTCCCAAAATTTCTATAGTAATGGGATCATGTCTCTACCTACAAGATGACAAAAAGTTATCGAACATAATGGCACCTACATACTTTAGTTAAATGTAAATAAACTTTATTAAAAAATGTTTTGAATTTTCATATAAAATACGAAAAGACTTTTTCCCCAACCTAATATATCACGTCGGCTACGTTTGATTAGAAAATAGTTGTTATTTTCGTAATCAGCGACCCGATAAACAATAAAAACAATACCAATGATGATTTTCAGACTTTTTCACCCCATTTTAAATATTTCCATCCCATCGCACCCCCACAGGGGCGTCTTTTTATCACGTCGGCTATATTTGATTAGATAATAGTTGTTATTTTCGTAATCAGCGACCCGATAAACTATAAAAACAATACCCATGACGATTTTCAGACTTTTTCACCCCATTTCACCCCTTTAGGGGTTGAATATTGAAAAATCCTGAAACACGTGTTTACTCATTTATCTATAGAAGTACTCGTGTAAAGTTTCGGATAAAATAGTCCAACTAATCTCGTTTCCCCATACAAACTTTGGACCCCCGTTTCACCCCCTTAGGGGATGAATTTTGAAAAATCCTTTCTTTGTGTACCCCTAGACGTCATAAGGAACCTACGTGCCAAATTTCGAATCTCTAGACCCAGCGGTTTGGGCTGTGCGTTGATATATCAGTCAGTCAGTCAGTCAGTCAGGACTTTGAATTTTATATTTATAGATATAGATAAAAATTAAGACTCGATGACGTCTTTGCGTATGTCAGTCTAATTGAACATGCAAGGTCGACCGCAGCCTGTCGATGGGTGGGTTTATTTATCATGAGCTCCTCCGTGCTTCGGAGGGCACGTATAGCCGTCGGTCCGGCTGTTGTCGTTAGATGACAGTCATCAGTGGCCTTAAGGCGGCTTGAAAACACTGGCTTCCGCCAACCCGTAGTTGAGCAGCGTCGTCGATGCCGATAGATAAAAAAACTAGATGTACTCGTATTCCTATTTAAATTTTATAAGCAACACAAAACCATAAGACTATAGAAATTTGTTCAGTATTCCGAGGTAGACATGAAAGACCGCGGCCGTGAAATGCCTTATGAAACTGTACTTAGAAGTATTTGTGAATATCTCCTCTTCCACATGCTTATCTGGTAGGGAATGCAATTTTCGTTAAGTCCGCTCAATGAACCAAATTGCCTGTTATATATATATAAACGAAAATAAATTGCTTTCCGTTGCTCACTTGAGAATGCCTGGATCGTTTGTTTCTTTTTTGACGTAACGTCTTTTAAATCTATAAACGCCGGCTGCGCGCACGAAAAAGCATGACGCATTGTCACGTTCCGCCTGGACCGAGCGTGCAAGCGAGAGCGCGCAACTAGTGATAGAGAGGCACGATCGACCTATGTTTCTTATGACGTTGTAGTCCGAGTAAAATAAAGAGTAAAGTAAAAATAGTTTTCAAGGAAAAAATAACAATAGTGGCCCTAGTAAAATCTATCCAGTCTTTATGTAATAAATACGTTACCTACTTCTAAAAACGAACTAGCTCGCACTCGCGGCTATGTTCTCGTGGGGTTTGAATCTTTGAACTTAAAAATGGACACTATAACTTTATTTATGAAAAAAAAAAACATATAAATGTGATAGCCTTCAAGGCAATCGGTAAATTGGTGTGGGTTATTATTTATTTATTTAAACTTCTTGCACAAAATAAATGTACACAAGCAAACTTAATGCTATACAAGGAATATTTATTAATTTATTTATTTATTGCGTGATGTTCCAGAGATAAGAATTAATCGATCTCACATCAATTAACATCATTTATTTTTTACACATAACGTATTTCTAACTGTGAATTAAATATACGGACCCAGTAATGTCTCTATAAAGTTGCACTTGCCAGTATTTAATGACCGAAAGCTGTATGTAGACATTGTCTGTATGTGTTTGTGCTTGTGTCAGCTATAATTTGTCGTTGGCACAAAATTTTGTATTTAAAATATTAATGTTTGTCAACGGTATTGTATTCGTGTGATTGTGATTCGAATGAACAGACAGACAAACTCGATTTTTTGTTAACGTTCCTCACACATCTTTTCTTATGTACGCGTTATAAAACTCATCGATTCTCTGTCTGTCGGTCAGTCCTCCAAGCCTTCTATAACAGATTCTATATTTCTCTTAAAAGGTAATTGATCGGCGATACCTTGGTTTTCTAATTCTGTGAGTGTTGGTGTTTGCTTTAGATTAGGTGATGCATATGCTCGTTTGCCCTGCTCTCATAAAAAGGCAGTTGATTTCTTTTTTAAATTGCTAGTATGTTCTAGAAGGACTTAAGTTTAAGTTAGCGACATCTTAATCTTGATAAAGCTCAAGAGTCCCTATCATAGACTAATATTATAATACATTTTGATTTTGCGAGGCAAATTTATTAAATGTGACATTCTGACAATTTAGTCAACTTTTGACAAATAAGTCGAATTGCCACGTGAAGTGCTGTTTAATAAGGATGACAAATAAGTCGTATTACGACAGGTAAATACCGACATATACTGTCAAACTAAAAACCAGTATAATAATAGTGACATTTCAAGTCAGTTTCAAGAAAAATATTTATAAATACTACTTATTAATAATACACCGTTTTCTACAAACCGATTTGAAAAACCTTTTTTTATTTGAAAGAGTATACTTCCAGATTGGTCCCATATTTTTTTCATCATCATTATCATCACCAGCAGCCTGTATCCATTGTTAGGTTTGTTATTTCATTACTCGTTATTTATAAACCGATTTGAAAAAAACTTTTTTTATTTGAAAGAGTAAACTTCCAAATTGGTCCCATATTTTTTTCATCATCATCATCATCAGCCTGTATCTACATACGTAAATGTAGAGTAATATTTGAAGACGGTTTTTTTTTGTTAAAAGTATTAGCAATATTTTAACAAGTTTTTCTCGACAAATTGTTGCCTGTGGAAATAAAATGTATATTAAACATATATATTTTTTTTGTAATATGTCAATTAATCACGACCAGTATATAGTATGTATGTCAATTGTCTACCGTGTTAAATTTAGCAATTAAAATTATTATTAAACATGCAATCGTCACATTTCCGGATTGTCACCTGTCGCCTTGTGACCATTGTCACATGTATTCATGGACTTATGCCTTTAATAATCAGGCCCACGTGGCAACATGAGATAGAGATTGTCGAGAATTTATATAGCGCTGTCATATAACTATTTCGCACATTATATTGCTTTTTTTAAAGAATTAAAAATCGTCTCATCCTCTCACATTTCCTTACATAACAATGCCGTCAGTGACTCTTTTTGTAGTGTGAATGCGACAGAAAGTATCAATTTGTCTACAGGTATCTCTGTCTAAGTAATCGGCTTTGGATAAGGCTGTGGGATCCGAGGGTAAAGGATACAGTCTAATACGTAAGCGAATCCGAAGTCACAGCAAGTGAAGATAAAGCAATATTTATTCGAAATTATAATAGCATCTTTGACGAGCTCGGTGGTCGAATGGTTAGCAATGGCCACTTTGACTCCGAGGTCGCGGGTTCGATTCCCGCACAAGACAAACATTTGTGTGCATGAACATGTCTGTTTGTCTTGGTCTGGGTGTTTTCTATGTATTATAATTATGTATTTACAAAAAAAAATGTATTTAAGTACATTTATCAGTTGTCTAGTGCCCATAACACAAGCTTTGCGCTTAATTTGGGACTAGATGGCGCTGTGTAAATTGTCCAGGAATATCTATATATCTATATCTATCTATCTAAAAGAACGCAAATGCTAATAATATCATTATAAAAGTAACGTATCCTATACTAACATTTATTAAATTCTATAAGACCAATTTTCTTCTAAAATTTATAGACATACTCGATACGCGGGTAGACCCGCGGCTTCACTCGGCGTGAAAATAATTCTTGGATAAAAAGTATTCTATTATGTAAATCAGATGTAATCCAGAATATATTCTATTTTGTATGCTAATTTTTATACAAATTCATTCAATCACTTTCAATACTTGCGAAACAGTAAAAGTTTCATCCATCCGTAACGTCTAACAAACTTTCGCGTTTATATCAGTAGCAAGTAGAATAGGATACATACCATGACAATCTTGCAAACAGCTCTAATGAAATTTATCAGCCTTTAACGGGGTCGATAAATCGATCTATATAAGTATTAATTCAAGGAAAATTTAATTCCTCGAAAAAAAAACTCGATCGTTTCTAAACTATTCATAGACATAGGCTAAAAGCTACATAATTTTAAACTTCACAATGTCTACCGAAGTCAGCCTTGTATTTATTAGAGCTGCAATTTTTTCTAGATATAATTTAAAAAAGATTCACATATTCATATGATTTTTTAATCCGACTGACAGCTGTCTCCTGGCGGCTTTACGTGGTTGATATAAACCTGACGGGGTATACCACAGTCAGCGTTTTTGAGCCTACGTGATCCATATCATACCCGTAATAATATAAAGCGAGATTGTGATTGTTATAAGTTCATACTGGGTGGAAAAGATAAATGATATCAATCGACTATAGACAATAAATGTCTGCTGTTTTTCACTCAATTATTTTTTACAATGTTTATTTACAATGTTTAGACGTAGAATCAAAATTGTTGAGATAGCTTTCAAAATCAGCAAGCTGAAATGGCAGTGGCCTGGCTACATCTGGTGACTCAGCGATGGCAGATGGGGAAGGAAAGTCCTGGTGTCGAGGCTCTGTATGCAGCAACGAAACGGTGGGCGCCCCCTAAAGATGAACCGATGGCCGATGGAAGCAGGTGGATATGGAAAGCGGAGGATACGGTTTTACATACAGCATTGAGAAATGCCTATATCCAGGAGTGGGTAGATACAGACTGTAATGATGATCATTAATACGCAGCCGTACCTAATACGGGAAGTAACAGAAAACCGGTGTTTTGCTGACTGAGAAACATTGCCACTGAAATGTGGCCCTTGTTGATGATATATGTCTCTTGTTAATATATGTCTGTCTAGCCTGCTTCAATTTGTATTTGTGTGATTAGCAAACAAATAAATTAACTTAACTAACTTAACCAACTATTAATAATAATAAGATAAAAAATAATAAGAAGACGTATAGCTATTATAATAACAATTTATATATGGGCGTGGAACCCAGAAACATAAAATTTTCGTATGCATCCACAGTTTATTTTATATTATTATGCTGCTATAGATGCTATGTAATGTATTAGAGCACCTCTGTATCTTATATACCTCATTTGAAAGTAATCTAGTGAGATCAATTATCGCTTCCACACATATAATATGTTGTACCTATATGTGGAGAGCAATCTACAAAACCATTACTATAGTTTTTAAACATTGCTTTTGCTGCTTCTAGAAAATCTAAAATTTTCTACCGTCTCACATTTTTTCTACGTAAAACAGAGTCCGATGTGATCATGAAACAAAAACGAGTTAAGCTAGGTAAAACGAGTTAGACTATACGGAATAAGGATTTTGCAGACATATTTTTTTTTAATTATCTTATCTATATATATTAAGAATATATATATTAAGAAAATCTATGTCAAATCAAATTATCTTATCTATATATTAAGAATCAAATACGAGGGTATTTGATTCTTAATACATAGATAAGATAATTTGATTTGACATAGATAAGACAATTTGATATTAGCTCCCCATAAACACGCACGAAAGTAAACTACTAACAATACAGATCGATCTGTATTCTACGGATGAGTCGCTATCTAGAAAGACTTAGGTAACGTTGTTTAACAAATCTTAATGACGATGATAATTCTCCGCATTCACTCTTTTCCGCAAATCTCGTCCCATTTTAAAGTCGATTAACTGTATTTAGAGGACCTATTTCCGACAAAAAGAAAAAAGCAAAAGCAAGCTCCAACATTTTCATCGTTTTTTTTAACTTTACAAGTGTCAGAGATCTTCACACACCAACGGAGCCTACGGGCTTTGATCTCGCCGGTACACTGTCTGTTATCGATACCCTCGATGGACCAGATATTTAAATGTATCATGACATATATGCACGCTGACATTATCAATGTAGAGTACAAGTTTTTTATAATATATAGACCAAAGGAATACTTCTTTTTTTTTACTAGATATAATACTTTTTTTTTAATACTACGTCGGGTGGCAGACCAGCACACGGCCCGCCTGATGTGAAGCGGTTACCGTAGCCATATTAACGCTCGCAACATAAAATATTGCTCGCCCGCCGCCACCCCCGCTGCCAACGCAGTATCTCCTTCCTTTCTGGTGCCCTCACTCAATCGAAGGAACACAAAAACCCTCAAAAGAATTGTTATTAAGCTGCGGTATTCTGTGAGGTGGAGGTACATTCACCAGTCGGGTAGTTTACAATTAGGCTCCCTACCTCTCTTATCGCCAGAGCTTCATTTGTCAGTCAGCAGGGTGCACCGCGTGTAGGTGGAGTTGGCTTTGGTTGAAGTTGGCTTTGGTTCAAAGATGTTGATGAACCACTTATCACCCGAATAAAAAAAGTGATATCGATAATAATTATGATCTAGTACTAACACACAATCTATACCGCTAATGTAACATAGTTTAGGGCTCATGTGTCTCATCAACAAGTGCTCATGGTCATTAACCGACTTCAAAAAAGGAGGAGGTTCTCAATTTGGTTGTATTTTTTTAAAGTTCTTCATTACTCCGTCATTAGTAAACGGATATGAAAAAAAAAACACATTTGAAAGAGTACACTTCCAAATAGGTCCCATTTTTTTTCCATTCACATTTTCACAAACAACAATAAAATCCTGTTGGTTGTGTATTACATTTTATTTTATTTATTTTTGGAAGTCTTACAGCTCAATAGTTACATGCATGATTACAATAAATATCAATTAGCCAATAACAAGTCTCCACCTATATATAAAAACATATGAACGATTACACAGGACAAACAAAAAAAAATATATATATAAAAGATAAAAGATTTTAGTCAAAGATGGAATGAAAAAAAAAGTAACTAAAAATAAGAGGAAGTGATTCTATCTAAGCGCTCTCCCTAGCCACCCATCCACTTTGCAACAAATAACAAGGACGTTAGCAACCGTCGCGTATCGAGGTGTGGGGTTCCAGTTTTGTTTGCATTCGTGTGATTTATCGACGTCGGTGGATCAGAGCCAGGTCATCCCGCGATTAAACAAATTGTACAAATATTGTGGTACTTTCTATAATGTTTTGTGGTAAACCTATCATGTTTTATATGTATTTTGTAGTTTTTTTTATATCACACAGACGAGAACACAGATCAGGGGTCCTACCGGCTAAGCTGAAGCGGATTCCCATCGAGTCTTTTGATTGGGAATATCAGACATCATTAATCGCATGTTTAGCATAGCTGGTAGAGACTTTGGAGCTCTACCGACTGTGTTGAAGATGTTGGTCAATAACTAAAACGTAAAAATTTTTTTTTTCGAATCAAAATATTCGGTGGTACTCGGCTTCAGCTTCGAAGCTTCAGCTTCAGCTTCATCGAATATTTTGATTCGAAAAATAGGTTTTACGTTTTAGTGAAGTTACTAAAGCCGAGTGCCTACGAATATTTTGATTTCAAAAATAAGTCTTACGTTTTAGTTGTTGGTAAACATCTTCAGTTTAGTCGATAGAGCTCCAGAGTCTCTACCAGCTAAATTACACACAAGTAGGTACCAGAAATCTATACTGAAGTTAGATTTTCGTTATCAAAAAATCCGGCTCCAGCTTAGCCGGTAGGGCCCCACTGTTTCCACTACAAAGTGTCTTCTATGAGACAGCATGGGGCTTTTTCAAAAATACATGTCGGGTAATCTTGATTGATCCCTCAGTTATTCCATGCGTCGATGACTGCTTATAATAATGCAGGTGGTATATTGCCTGTGACCTTAGTGGTATATAAAAATCAGTTCATTGTTTGTGAATTTTCATACAGCCCGCCTGATATGAAGCAGTTCTTGTAAGCCTATAACTGTTAGCAATACCAGGAGCGGCACTTGCGCTCTGGCACACATGATGTTAATACAGGTTGTATCCACACATCTGGTGACCTCTCTCACACTTAAGTTCACTAGATGGCGCTGTGCAATTTGTCCTAGAATATTTATTTATTGTGAAAATTACATTCACGATGTCGTGAAGTATGTGAATGTGTTTGTACCTACCAAATAACCGAGGGCAAACAAATAAGCAAACCCAGGGTCGTAACAGAACACTCACTGTTTACTTACGTGAGTTACGTGTGATGTATTGGCTTCGTCGGATTTAGAGGCACGCATCGGGCTGCGGACAGCCTCGGTGTTGCGTTACGGCTGGCTATTAGAGCACCCTCACACGATATTGTAGATATTTAGTAATCAACCCCTGTTTTACTAAATAATGGTATCTAAGTAAAGATTTACAAAATATCTATGTATATAGGGTGTAACGGAACTCATTTGCAACGTTTTAAGGGTCAAAAGCATTATATAGAGGTTCATTGAAAACTTAAAAAATAATTTGTAATTCTGAATTTTTCTTGTCGACTTCGAAGTTGCTATTATTATAAAAGCTATAATTATGAGTACTGTTAAAGTCGTCGTCTTCAGCCCTTATTCATCTCACTGTTACGATATGAGTGTCCCCTCAGTCGATGGGATTTAGAGCGTACAACACTGCTCAGCTGCGGACTGATGAAGGCCAGTGTTTTCAGCCGTCTATGGGGCATTGACTTGGCTTATCGACGGTCATTTAATGACAACAGCCGGGACCGACGGCTTAACATGCCCGAAGCACGGAGGAGCTATAGATAAATAACCCTCTTCAATGACAGGTTACGCTCGACGTGTCTAAACTTGCTTGTTCGATTAGACTGAGAAGCGCAATGACCCGGCAACGCCTTCGTGCTCCTCTGATAATGTATAGTTAATGAATTTAATTACCTACACCCTCTATTTGCAGATTTTTTTATACAACTAAGGTGGCAAGCAAGCATACGATCTGCCTGATGGTAAACAGTAATAATAATAAATAAATATAACTTTCTTGAAGAATCCCGTGCTGCAGTCTCTTAGGAAGATATCGGCAGGTAATTAATTCCACAACTAGAGAGTCCGAATTAGGATTTAAAAAATCCAAAACAATGATAATTTCAATTTCTTTCACATGATTCTAAATATTATACGGTGGTAAAACATAGTAGTATCTAGGTCTAACCCAATCCGCAGTAGAGCATCGTGGTGGAGTATGTTCTAAATCCCTTCGATTGAGAGGAGACCCGTATCCCAGCAGTGTTGCCAGAGTATATATACATATATCATTTATTTCGATTTATTATTAAAACATTACCTTTCGATAAACAAAATCAATTTTTTTTTTTTATATACTGAAATTTAGGTACGTACATACTTACCTTACGCATCAATGTAAGGCAGAGATAAATCTTATATTTTTAACTGGGAGTGAAATATATAAAATTGTCGTACTACTAATTAATGAATAACCTACTTCAAGTTAACTTCCAAATAAATTTAAATTAACCAAGCATTATGGAATATCAGCTAAAATGTCAACAAGATCCAATCTACCGTCGGAACGGACACTGAAGAGGAGGGAACGATGTCATCTGCTTTCAACACAATTAAAATCGGTTGAAATAATGCCACTAAGCGGTCGGCTGAGGTTTTATTTTAAAAAGTGCTATTAGCATTAAATTTAGTTTCGGGGATGATTATGTCGTGTGCAAAGCTCCGGGAACATTACGCTCACAATTTTTGTGAATTATTATCCGTATTATATTATACCCTCCGGTTTAAAACACGCTTATTCAGATTTCTGGCTCTTTCATTTAGGGTATAGACGCAATTAGGATTGTATTCGTGAAGTACGGGGAATGTACGAGTGTAGTAATAAAGACCAGCTAAGACGCAATGCTGAGTATTTCGTATTTTAATTAAATAGTAATATTTGTGAATTATTATTCGAATTTTATACATAAATTTTCAGACTTATTAATTTTCAGAATTTTTCATTAAAGGTGTAATTCGAATTATAGTCGTGAAGTACGGGGAAAGTTCCCCGTACTTCACGACTGAAAGTGAAAAAGTGTGAAAGCGGAAGATCGCATATGGTGGCAAGCATTGGGGAAGGTTATATACAGCAGTGGGAAGATACAGGCTGAGAATTATAATGACGAAAGTTGAAATCGAAAGTATTGTTGTTTAAGTGAAGAAGGAGAGATAATTTGCACAATGTAGATGATAAGTGTGAAATAATAGATGAAGTTGAGCAAAAAGCAAATAGAGCTATTAGAAAATCAAGAAATGGGATGATAAACTAAGCAAAGCTTGTACTATGGGTACTCATGATGAGATGTTTCTTACTCTTTCATGGGTGAATTTTGATTCTGTTATGGATTGGCACATATAATTACTTTTTATCCATGTATTGTATTCAGACGCCACGAAGCCGCGTGTAGAGACTAGTATGTAATAAAACTTTGGTTTATTATCCCCGAGTGCTTAGCATTCTTCGGTCAAAAATATGCCTCCTAAACTCATGTAACACAAAAGTAATTTATGTCGATCGAAGGTTACGATACGACCCTTTGGGCGTAACTACTGTTAAAGAAATGGCGATATCATGGAACTAAATGAACAGATTGTGTTATATTTCACTGTTCTTACTAGAATAATAGGTAATGCAAAAATCGTGATGTTGGGATAACAAAAAATGTATGAGTTGTTCTAGACAGTTATTATCCAACTAGCCTCAATCAAAATAATAATAGAAGTGGCATTAGGAAAATTCCTTTTGAATAGATTATAACTATGTGATTAAAAATAGACGATTTTTAAGGCGAACAGAAGAAATATTAACCGAAATTATTATTGCGCGCCGTTTGTAGTTTCGGGTATGTTTTGATTGCCCCCACTTCAATCCTAGACACAACTAGCTCCACTCAATCGTCATAAAAAAACCTATGTATCACAAATGTGCGTGAAATATAATATAAATTTTGAAATGCAAATTCTGAAGTTAACGCGTATAAAATCACTAAGTAAATCGTAATACATTTTGTTTTTAATTAAAAGTAGGCAATAAAACAACCCGGCATAGCGCCACCTACTCAAAGTTTGTACGTAGCATAAAGTGCGCTCGCAACACGCTTATCTCCGATCGCAGAATCGAGAGAAAAACAATCGTACTCTTAAAGATTCTTTTAATTTATCCGTCGCAGTTTTAAATCGGTGTTAAGATTCGAAAGTCGTAGCGTTTTTTAAATTATCAGCGTTGATCTCAACGCGGCTTACGATAGCTACCATCCCGAACACGCCCGAGGGTTCTATTTCGAGAAATCGATGGATACGATAATCGATTTACTTTGACGTTTAAATCGTATACATTGCTGATGTAATTAAAGGAACTTTGTTTTATAAGTGCGAGAGAAACGGCGATGTATGTAACATCGCACTGTTACTCGCGCTGGAAGAATTTTCATAGTAAAGTTACTGGCTTTCAGTGTACTGGTCAGGGTTGCCAGATGTTACTAAAATACCGAACATCGACTACTTAACAAAATATTTTTAATTCGATTTGTGATTCAGAGATAATAATTGGCGATTCAGTCATTTTAATAGTTTTATTATGCATTGCGTTTATCGATATAGATAATATTTATTCAATGAATTGTATTATAGTTAATTGACAGTGGATAGCAATACAGATAACTTGATTATTTTTAAGTTTGAACGCTCAAGAAGAGATTGAAGATTAAAATATATTGTTTATCAATCAAACATCTATATTAAAGTTTTATTACAGAAGTGATTTTGTTTGTTTAAGATATTCCCAAAAATGGTTAGTATGTGATCGTATTTACATGATGTCTCTGAATTTAGGTTTTTGGATGTTTTTGTATTCAATGATGGATTTTGTTAAATTATGTTAATATATATATATATATATATATATATTAACTGTGTATATATATATATATAATATACACAGTTTAACAAACTTGTTACAATATTCGAAATATATTACCAACATGTGATTTTTTAATAACAAAAACCATTTTGTTATTAAAAAATCATATTGATTCTGAAATTTATTAAACGAATTTAATTCATTTGGCAACCCTATAAAGTCTACTAAAAGAAATATGTTCCTTAAACTCACGCTTTGCACTAACTGGGGCCAGTCAATGATATCAATCCCGTCTAAACTTTGGTAAAAAAATATGAATTAATTTATACGTTTGTTTTTGGTCTACTTTCCCCTAACTTACCTAAAGTGTTGGATTTACAACTACAATGTTATAATATTAGTTGTCGTATCTGATAATAATTTATCGTATCTTGAACTCCTACCAAATATGTATGTATTTATCTGAAAACCTTTCAAATTCTTCACTGTCATCGAATTTTATGTTATGATGAAATAACCACAGGATATAAAATCGAATTGCAGGTATTAAGATGTAACTTAAATTATATATAATTATCTACAATTCATCTTTATGTGGACTGTTCCTTTCATCGGCAATTTGTTAACTTTATTTAATAATCAACAAAACAGCACATGCTATTTACCTAATAAATATTTTTAAACAAGCATATGGTCCGCCTGATGGAAAATAGATACCGTAGTCTACCGTAGCCTGTAACATCAGAGGCATCAAATGCGCGTTGCCGACTCTAAAATTTTATATTAATATATAAAATCACAGAAAATAAGTATCTACTCCTGAAATTCTAAAAGCAGACTGCAAAACATTTACCGTTTCTTCCTATGTTTAAAACATTTTAAATGTAAAGATTTCAAATAAATCTCAAGTAATTAATGCTGTACTCTACTAAACGATAGAAAAAGTATAAAGTAACATAAAAAGCACGAATACTTTAATGTCCAGGCATTTATCGAATGAGAACACTGTTTCTTCATTAGGGCAGCTGGGAGCTCATTTATTCCTTTTTTATTTTCTACGGTGAATGATCATTACGAATTGATAATCGATTACGCTTTGATGATTTAATAATGATTTTATTTTTTTTAGGACAAGGCAGAGAGATGTATATTTTTTCTGTAATCAATGTTTCAATCCAAGAAGCTACTTGTTACGTAATCAACTTGACGTTTGCTTCTTCCTGCATGCAATAGGAAGACGAAAAGGTCAATCAAATTTTTAATTTTGCTCCTGTAAAAACTTTATTCTTCCATTCATCGCCATTATTTTTCTAAATTTCGTGACAAATCTTATAACTTGCAAGATATTAGCCGCGTATTAGTCACTGAAATATCTCACGTCTACTAAGTGTGTCTTCTGTTATTTAAATACAGTTTTAAAAAGAACGAAAAATATTTAATAATTATTACTTTTTATCTAAGTGTATTTTATTATCTATTATATTAGTTATGTAATATTATTTTCTTTAGAAATCTGAAAAAATGTAGGCATAGGCTATAAACAATATTGCATGTTGCGTGTGTTTATATGTCTGCGGTAACCGCCGTAGTATAAAAAAGCGACCTTTTTATGCCACGCCGGATGACAAACAAGCATGCCGTACGCTTGGCGTGAAGTGACTTTCGTAGCCTATACACGCTTGCAATACAATTCCAAGATTACTCGCTGACAGTCCAGCTGCTAACTCAGCATCACTTTACGTCTGACACATCACTCGCTCGCAAGAACTTAACAATCCTCAAGAGCATTGTTGCTTGCCTGCGGTCTTCTCCAGTCAGGCTCGATATGCCTTAGCCTTCGCCAGAGTTTCGATATCCAGTATACAAGATGCATCACGTGCAGGCTGACTTATTAGGAGGTTGGCTTATTACAATAGATTCCTTTATTTGCAAGAAACAGATCCTTTATTTGAAAAATGGTACAAAGAATGATGATGTAAATTTTATAAGTCGCCAAAACATGCCCTATTTGCCACATTGCTGTCTCTGACATTGACAAGAGGGGAAGTCAAATTCCAAAAGCTTCCCACTCCTACTTCTTTTCATTAAATTCAGTGTGAGTTCCAAGACAGCCGTAGTTTTAACTGTGAGACTGCAACTGGACTTCATTATTCATTGTCTTTATAGTCAATTTGGTCGCCGCTGTTAATCCTGGCTCTTCTTCTTTCTTCTTTTCAGCATCTATTTTAGGTCCACTGCTGGACATATGACTCTTGATGGGATTTCCATTCCTCTTTTAGTGCGGCGATTCTTGTCCAGGTCGGCTCTGCCGTCTTTTTTATATCATCCGACCATCTGGCTGGTGGTCTGCCTACATGACGTTTACCGGATCTGAGTCTCCAGTAAAGGACCTTTTGGCTCCACCTCTCGTCGTCTCTATGACACAAGTGTCCAGCACATTGCCACTTGAATCACGTTACCCTTTTTCCAACGTCAATAACCTTGGTGCGCTGGCGGATAATTGAGTTGCGGATCCTGTCTCGCAGCGAGATAACGAGCATTCTGCGTTCCATTGCCCTCTGCGTTACTCTAAGGCGATCTAGCAACCCCTCGGTAAACGTCCATGTTTCACAAGCATATTTCATGACGGGAAGTACACAATGGTTGTATAATCTTGTTTTGAGACATTGTGGGACCCTCG
The DNA here is from genome assembly GCA_937001555.2 of Hypsopygia costalis. Lineage (NCBI taxonomy): Eukaryota > Metazoa > Arthropoda > Insecta > Lepidoptera > Pyralidae > Hypsopygia > Hypsopygia costalis. Next base: position 22,028,052 of record OW443326.2, read on the forward strand.
ATCGGAAGACGTGTTCGAGTTTGCCAAAGACAATCACTTTTTTTTGTCATTATTTTTTAATTGCCAAAGAAAAAGAAATCCTGGCCTGAGAAATACTGTACCACTGGTTATATGTGGTGGGCCTGTTCCGAATATCTGATCGGATGGTGAACCTTCACTCAAATACCCCTTGTGAAATATTACTTCATCAAAGATCTACACTTTTAATTAAAAGTAAAATCCAATGAATTGACATTTTAAAGTTTATAAGCGAATCCGTGTCGATTCACCGACGAGAGACCGTTCAATTATATTTTTTGCATATCCGATGTCCATTTTAAATGATGTCGCCGACTGTAGTGATCGATGAGTTCTGAAATATATAATTTTTAAGTCGTATAAAAGTATTTTTTTTGTAGAAATTTACTTACTTATACACTGCATTACTATAAGTACTTTTTACGGAGGATTTCTTGAGTCAATTCTTATTTTTTTAATATATACTCGTACAAATGCGGAACATGCAATGGATAAATTTATGTTCTATCATTGTGCTACACATAAGTAAATAAATAAACAATTTCTTTTCCTCACGCAGAACGTATGATAATATTTAAGACTTTAATGTATAAATAAGTAAGAAAAACAAAATATTCACATACCTATTTTTATCAAGCTGACCTTTTATTCATTTATATGACCTTTTATTCATTATATGATTTAGATGATATATTTGTTCTGTGCTGTCTGTCCAAATTTCGTAGAAAAATATTTTTATTAAATTTGACTACTGTCATCTTTACCCAATTTTGCTAAATTTAGCTAACTTAGCTCAAACTGGCCTAACTTGACCCTTGGCCAAACTAGGGGCCCTACTGGCTAAGCTAAACCTGATTCTGATTGATATTTTTGATTCCGAAAATATTATTTCGGTTTAAATTAAATATATATTTACTTCTTATCTTTAGTACAGTAGGTAACAAACCTTTTGTCACAAATTGTCTTTGATTTTGATTTGATTTTGTTCCTGAATCTAAGCTGAAGTTTGTATTTCGTTATAATTGGCTCATCTTGGAACAAGAGGAAAGGAGGAGGAGATAAAATGTCTGAAGATGGAGGAAAAAAGAGATTTTTTATCTCGTATCGTTTTGTATTTTACTATATTTAACACTTGCCTTACTGTTTTCTGTTGAGTTTGTCACCACCACCATTCTTGCGACCAATCAGTCACTAGACGAGCCGATAGATCGACGGTTCATCTTGTAGAGGCCGTATAAGGTAAAAGTAGCTTTGTTTCTTATTTCACGTCTAAACGGAATAAACTATTGACAAAATGTTTTTGAAAAGAAATAGGTAGGGTTGAACACATGAGAGGAGGATAAAATTCAAATCTCGGAAGCGCATAATTTTGACAAATAATAAAAATGTTTTCCCAAAATTTTAATATACCTACCTAATAGAAATGCGATAATTCTTTATTTGTCAAAATAATAGCAAATATAGAATTATTATTATTAAGTTTCGGTGTTCTGCATCAAAGCAAAGCAGCAAACCTTTATTTTGGCCAGTAAATATATACCTAGATTTAGTTCCGTAATACGTAAACCTAATTAATATTTCCTGTACAACACGAGAAAAGCTGAGTACAATAATATATAAGGGTAACCTACCGTATACCGGTCATTAAAGTCGTAAAAACGATAAAACGCTACCTTTATGCTATTAAACGTATATTACTAAACTACATTTGCATCTGGCTTTGTTTTTACCCGACTGCGACAGAAGGTATGTTTTTCGAGAGTATGTATGTATAATTGTTTGGCACGCTCTGCAGCCTGAACGGCTGGATGGATTTTAGCTTGAGAGGTGTCGTTAGATTCGTATTTGTTGTGAGAGTGACATATGCTACATCAAATATAAAAAAAAAATCAATATGGCGGCTGTCGGCTCACAGCATTGTCGTTGCAGTAATTTTTTTTTCTTCTAAGTACGTATATCGATATGGGGATCAAAATAAAGGTCTCGATGACCTGATTTCAAATATATATTTGAAATATTAGTTTTTGCCTGCGGCTTCGCTTGTATGGAGTTATATTATTGTTACACGCGATTAATAAATCTGTTGTAGGTGCAGTCGGGTTTTTTATTTTTTTAATTAACTTATAACTTGTTATTTTATTTTTGTATGAGAGGGGGGCAAGTGAGTATGTGGGTCGCCTGATGGAAAGTAATCACCATCGCCCGCCACATAAAGGGAGTACCTTCTTTCTAATATACCACAATTGGAGACGAATGCAAAAGACGACTCAATTTTAGACACAAGTATTGTTCGGTACTCATCGACGCAATCCCGAGAAATACTTAGATGAGTGTATCTTGCGTCGACAGTCATCTGCATAGCAATGGATGTTGCGTACATGCAGCAAGTTATTGATATGCAGAAGAAACAATGTGGGAGATAATACACACCCTGGCACACCAGCTTTTAGAGGTAATAGATCCGAACATGCTCTGTCAACTACAACTTTAATGCTCCGCCCAGCGACAAACGTGGCAAAACATGTGTAAAGTCTCTCCGGTAACCCAAAAGAAGGAGGTTTGGATTGCTTTATGCCACACTCGATCTGGCTTTTGCTAAGTCCAGTCGTAGCCAAAGCCTCGCCCTGGCTTTCCACTGACTCCGCCCAACGGTTAGTCAAATATACCAGAAGATAACCAGCTAGCGACCATGGTGGAAACCATATTGGCGATCATTAATCAGCTGGTGATCTTCTAACTATTCTACCAGCTGTTGGTTGATAAGATGACAATTTCCATTATTTTGGAAAACAAGGATGTGGTAGCAAGCAAGTAAGAGTACCAAAATAGGTGGGTTAGAATCGGGGCTAACGCCGGAGTACATAATTTCAAAACAATGGATGGAATGCCATACCCACCCGACTTATTGATGTCCAGGGAGAAAAGCGTTCTACGTACACTTTGCGAGAACTTAACTTCTGGCATAGAGTTCTCAGGATACCGACGAATGGTTGGTAGTGTGGCTACCCGATCATCTAGAGTCGAGTTAGATGCAAAAAGAAATCTTATTTGAGAGGTAGAGGTAGAGGGAAGGTGCACTAGTCTCTCGCCAATTTTGCTAACAAATTTGGACTTGGTCTTCCCGATACAGCCCTTGAACGATCTTGAGGCAGCGTTAAAAGTTTTTTTTAAGTACGCTGTAATTGGATCTCCAGTTGCCTGAACATTGGAGCTATGGATGGTAAGAATCTTACTGATGACGCGACTTATCGGCCGAGATTTGATGATCACCAATGAACACCGCAGAACTGGAAATAAAAAGTTTCATGCTCTGCAGAACAACATCAGCGACAGCATTGCCACAGACATTGGTCCTGGCAATAACTACTTTGAAATCATTCTAGATTATGACTTTACATCAACTTAAAGTATCCTTGTTTTACCAATTTTTTTATCGCAGTTGAGATATTTACTTTTGCACTTTTTTCAATCAAATAATCAGCATTGCATTTTAAATCCAGTAAGGAAATACAAGCAGTGTTGTCTTTCTGTCGCATAGCATCGAATTTTATAATTTCTTATTAAACTTTCAAAATTCGTATGTATGTAATTGTTTTTTCAGCGACGTCTAGTATCTCCTGTAACGGAATTTCCCCATATACCTAATAATAATATGATAATGATAGTGATTAAAATCAACATGATGCAGCCATCATCTTATCGCGAGGGAGATTCTGCAACTAGTCACATCAAACTGAAATTCTAAAAAGCAGAGTCGCCATGTGAGTAAAAAAAAACTGTAAAAACATTTTGGAAAACAATCTTCTACTAAAATGCGCTAAAAAGACGAAAATTCTTGACTGTGTTGTTAACCGCGGAGGAGTCTCCTCGTTAAAAAAACTAGATAAACCAAAAAAAAAAAAGCAAAAAAACATGCATACACATATAAAATGCAATTATATAAGTTATATACTCGTAAAACGCAATTTTACGAATTAAAATTATTTCTAAAATGTTTATTGTGCGAGATGCTGGGATTGTTGGAGAGAGAGTGATCGAATAAAAACCCTTGATGCTAATCACGAGATACACAGCGTGGATTTATTTTCACACAAGTCTACTTTTTTATCATATTAATTTTATTTTTTTATTGTACAAAATGAATTATTTCTAAAACCATTTGTATATTATTGTTTAATGGTACTACGCTCTAAGACTACTTACTAATGGGATTTGATTTCTTTTTTTTGCATTTTTAGAATAATAGTTAATGCTACAATATTTAGAAGCGAAAAAGGCGGCAGTGTAAATAACATTAATTTAATAGTTAAAGGGAATCGATACTTGAGTAAGACGTCACAACATTCGTGTTCATCACAACAAAATTTTACAACTTAAAACAAGTATAAACACACAAACAGACCTCCCCATAACATTACTGATAAGCCCGGCTTGTAGAGCACTATCTATAATTAAACAATGCCCTGACCCGCCCTCCATAACAACAGTTGCCGACGTTTAACACATTCAGATAATCTCACTAAATCGGCCTAATCTCGACTTAGGACGAAACTTTATTCAATTTCACATTAATTTGAAAATGAGACTCGCGGTACTGATATCTGGGCGTGCCTTGGGAATTAAGGGTAGGGCTGGATCATTTTTAACCGATTACAAAAGTTGATTTAAATGATTTTCATTAGGGAAGAGCTCAATGGGGTCGATGCACGTGTCAGTCTAATTGATCACGCAAGTAAAGCAATGGCGATCGTAGTCTGTCTGTGGATAGGTAGGGGCTTTAAATAGTTCGTCAACATCTTTGAACCTAGGCCAACCTCACCTGCACGTGGTGCACCATGCTGACTGACAAACGAGGCTCTGGCGAGGTAGTGCATGGCGTATTTTTTAAGCTGCCCAACTGGGGAAGTACCTCCACCTCACAGAATTCCGCAGCCAAATAACAATTCCCTTGAGGCTTATTGTGTTCCTGCTAGTGAGTGCGGTCACCAGAAAGATAGAAAGCCAGGAGTATAGGCTGCGTCGGATGACGGATCGGCGACCCCTTAGTGTTGCCGATCTCCATGGGCGGTGGTGATTGCTTTCCATCAGGTGACTCACATGCTCGTTTACCCTCCTCTCACATAAAAAAGTTGTAGGTATTTATATCAAACTCTATACTTTGTAAGGCTATCGGCTTTCATCGACAGTCGACTGTCGATGAAAGCCGGTAACGAAGTCAAGCTATTCTAAAACACTGGCCCCCGCTAACGTCCGTCATCCGTATTTCAGTAGCAGAATGTATATGAGTTGATGCAGACATGAGAAAGGCAAAGAAATGATGCATTCGAGATGTGGTGCTGGAGACGAATGCTGAGAATACCTTGGATTGCGAAACGCACCAATGCATCAATTCTAATACAGCTCCAAATAAGAACTCGCCTGTCCACCATATGCCAACAGCGCACTCTTTCCTATTTCGGCCACATAATGCGCAGAGGCCACGATAATTTGGAAAAGCTGATGGTGGTTGGGAACACCGAAGGGAAGAGATCGCGCGGACGTTCACCAACAAGATGGGCCGATCAAGTAAAACACTCGTCGTGTTCTAAATTTTATACGGCTGTAAGAGACGCGCTGGATAGAAACCGGTGGAAGCAGATCATTCGCTCCAGATGCAACCCTGATGCTGACCACGATCCTCAGATATGAGGGACCGACTCGAGAGAGAGAGAGCAGACATGAGGGTAGGCTTTGATTTTTTTTATACCACGTCGTGTGCCAAATGCGTACGGCCTACGCCTGATATAAAACCTTTCGACCATGTCATTGATGATTCACCTTTCAGTTTTTCTAGATACATCGAACACAAAAACAGTAAAACTTAAATTTAATTATTGCAATCTGTGTTACATCTCATAGACGATATTTTTTTTTAATGTAATTAGACTAAAATAATCTTATCCGTTTGTTCTTTTCCGCCACTTATAAACGTCTGAATGCAACTAATCTGATTCGTATTTATGCACATAAATCTTGATAATCTTAATTACATTTCTAGATCTGTAAAGGAAATACATAAAATAACGCAAAGGTTACAGCATTCTTGCGGGCCAGAGAACTGGCCGAGCAGACTTGGTAAATTATACTCCTTTTGCTCCATTGACCAATAGCCCTAAAAAGCCAAACAGTACTAATAAAATTGTATGATTTAGAATTAATAAAATAAAAAAACTGAAAATAAAATGATAAAAGAACCGAGAAATATTTGATTTCGGGATAATTTACACATGATTGTACAGATTGGAACGTATAAGGATTGACACAGACGTTCGATTTCAACACAGAAAATAATTTATATGGTGTGATTTTATCTCGTATCGCGTTCTGCGGAAAAACATGTTTTTCCCACGGAAAAAAGGTTTATTAGCCGCGGGTAACATCTTTTAATAATAATTGTTTATTTTATGAAGTCCACACGGACAAAGTCGCGGGCTGTTGCTAGTCAATTTGACGGGCCCGGTAGTGCAATGGCAGCAATGGCCACTTTGTCTGTTTGTCTTGGTCTATATTTTCTATATAGTATGTTTATGTATTAAAAAAATGATTTTAAGTACATATAACAGTTATATATAGTACCTACTCCGATATAAGCTTTGCTTAGTTTGGGACTAGTTGGCTCTGTATAATCTGTCCAAGAATATTTATAATTATGTACAAATTGTGTTACATTATGCGAAAGATGAGTTTATCTTTACAAGAGATTCTTTTAGTCAACCCTACTAGTTGTTATACAGTAGTCTATTAAATTGTACATATTAGGAAAAATACACAATTTTATTGCATATGTAATGTGGCATGTTTCATTTCAGAATAATGATGTATTCAAAGGTTATACAAAGAAATTTTCGTGTTCGTATTAAATAGAAATTATTTACACATAAATTTGCATTAAAAATTAGTAAGTTACTCGTATGTTTATTTTTATTATTTATATTCATGATACGACTATCCTAGGGTCAAACATATTTCATATCTTTCAAGTCTGAAATTATTTAACTGCATTAGGGTACGGTTCCACTGAAGCGGAGCAAGACGGATATGTTTTGTGTTTTTGTACATTGCATACCTTGCTGTATTTTGCTTGCAGTGTCAAATTAATGAAATCACAGCTCTTTTCAGGCCGGCTCTGCCTAGAATTACTTAGAAAACTGCCATTTCCTGAAAGTTGCCAAAAATATTATTTTGCTTACGCTAACAAGGAATTCGTGAAACACTCCTTAACATGCATAACGCTATGTAATTAATTAATTTAATCATTTTGTAGAATAAATATCACATTCATTTTTTAACATATTTTAGTTTTGGGATGATTAGAACTAAGTAGCTTACTACTTACTTAGAACTAAGTAGCGGCTGGTTGGCCCGGCCTTAGGTGGGCGTTTCCCACTTTAAATAAACTGTCGTTACGTATTTCCAAGTCAAAATATCATTTTTAATATTTCTGGAATTACCATAATTTGGAAACTTATATGAAAGTTTAAGGATTTTTCCTGACTTCTTTCCTTACCTAAACCTTTAGTAATTTTCGCCTGTAGCTTCAATAGAACAACGGTACGGTTCTATTGAAGCTACAGGCGAAAATTACTAGTTTAGGATTTCACTATAGAAGAAAATTGTCGAGAAATGTTTTTTCATACTTTCATCATGAGCATAGCCATGTGCAAAATACAAGAATGTATCTCTTCTCCTCTCAATCTCACTCTGCGCTTTGGTGTTGTTTAAACCTTATTTAAAGGTGCAAAAAGTATCAGCATCATGATTTCATCCGAATAATGTATTCTCTTGAACATGGGTCGACTCCTTAATCCTCATTACATTTCTATTACACCATTTAATATACGAGTATATTTACTTATTTCGATAGCGAATCTAATTTCAGATCTATCAAATGAGTCGTTTGAAAATTATGTCGTGAAGATGGTAGAGATAAGAACGTGGAGAACGTCTTGCCTATCTCTAAGGACGATACGATGTGCCACAGACCGAGGACGATGCATCGGGGTACTTTCTGACAATGACACTGACGGCGAAACAGCGTTTTGCCGATACCATCGTTTTGGCGCCAGTCACTGTATAGACGACTTTTTTAGGATTCTGTCGCACAGGCGATTTTTGTGCCTAAGAACTCAAACGCACCGTTCACTGGGCGGCGCGACTGTGCCCGTGGTCGCAGCGATCAACATTAACTTTTTTGTATATAGTCTAGTGGCAAACAAGCATACGGTCCGCCTAATGTGAAGCGGTTACCGTAGCCATATTAACTCTCGCAACATGGCATATCGTTCACGCGCTACCACCTCCGATGCCACTCTTTCCTTCCTGGTGACTTCACTAACTCGCAAGAACACAACAATCCTCAAGGGTCTTGTCATTTGACTGCGGTATTCTGTGATGCGGAGGTACTTCTGCAGTCGTATAGTTTGTAAATACTATAACCTCTCTTTTGCCAGAGGCTCTTTTGCTAGTAGGCAGGGCACACTACGCAGCTGAAGTTAGCTTTGGCTCTAAAGATCGTAGAGATCCACTTATACTCCAAAAATGTTATTAGTGTATGTTGATTCAATATCGCAGATATACTCCAATGCTGGTAATTGATGGAGATGCCCCAAGGATACCCCAAGGATCGTATATGATGGAAAGCATTGGGAAAATCCTATATCCAGTAGTGGGTAGATAAATAAATAAATATCGCGCGACCGAATCGCACTGCGATTGAGAAGAGTACATTAAAATCCATTTGTTTATTCATTCATCAATTTTCAGTAACGAAATCGACCTGAATTGCCGCAGTGACAGCATTGTAGAAGATCAATATTTATTTTTAATAAGATATTCAGGTTTTTTTTATGGTTTAACGTAATAATTTATGAGATACATGCATGGGTTTAGTAAGTTCATAGTTGTTGTTATAAACTAAATATTATGATCCTAACTATATGTAGAATGTAGGTGTCCTCATTTTTCATGGGATCTTATAGTTCGGTACCAGTAGTTAAGCTGAATGTTAAAAAATATTAATTAGATCACAAAAAAAAACCTGATTTACACATCAAATTAATCTGATCGTACATCAAATCCTGCATTTGATGAGCAATAAGTATTTTTTTGATGTGCATAATAGGTTAGGTTAGTTTTGAAATTTATTTATTTGATGTTACGTTAAATTGTATCCAAAATAAAGTAAAGTTATATAATAATTTACCCACCTACATACGACTTTGTACAAAAATATTTTCTTAGAGGATACCTACGAGGTAATATCTACCTATATGCCATTTTAATATTTTTTTTCCAAATTTCATTCCGATCTGTCCCATGGTTTGAGCTGTGTCTACGGCCGAATGTCAGTATGGATTCAAAACAATTTTTTACTTTGATTTTAATTTTAAAATGTGATAATGTAAGGATTGCCTTTTATAGATATATAAAAGACAAATGAAGAAAGTAAAGAAATGGTTGTTTGATGGTCCTAAATTATGAAATAACATACAAAAAGAAGATGGATGAATGTTTAACCAAAACAAATTGACGATTTTAATAAGCGGACACATCGCAAATCATTTTATTACAAATTCTCCTCTAATCAATCTTTCCGTATAATTCTCTATATTTTTTTCTTTAAAATAAACGACGGTAAAGAACGTGTGGGCGTTACTAGACATTGATCACAAACGTCCATTATTAATGTACCCCAAGTTTTAGGTAAACATGGTAATGTCGCATACAAAATAGTTTTAAACAGACAATGCCGGGGGTCTACCAAGGAAACCAGATTTTATTTTGTATTTTGGTTCAGTTAGTACCGTTTAATCAAAAGGAACGGTAATTCAAATGTGAAATGATTATATTTAAATTCCTCAATAATTCTCGTAAGGTCTTAAGTTTCCTACCTGTTTAGTACCCAAGGCGATATGAGAATGTTCATATTTTGCCTACTGTGTGTTTGCATAATGTTCATGTTTCACTATACATCCTGCTCCAATTCCGAGTAAGCACTGATCTCCTTTTTAAATATGCAACCTAGCAAATCTCTGTGAACTATGGTTCTTTACTAGATAATGCATAATGCCTAGGCAAACAAAATATAGTTATTATCTTAAAAAAAATGCCTTATGATCATCTGAAGAGCTCAAGCCAACTTCACCTGCACGTGGTACTAGTGGGGAACGAGAGGTAGGACAAGCGAGTTTGACGGGAAAGATATCTCTACCTCACAGAAAACCGAAGCCAAATAACAAAGTATCGGGTATTGTTGTGTTTTTGTGAGGGAGTGAGGTGATATATAAACCAGATGTAAAAATATGCTACAAAAGCCACAGGGGTGAAAACACGCAATACTCTTTGTATTGTAAGCGTCTGAAGGTAGACGGCGCCGTGAAAAAATACTCTAAAGAATATCTGAAGAAAGAGATAAGATGAATTAGTCACGAATAACACTACGATTACGAATATCGAGATAGAGCTTCGTAGTAGGCCTCTATACTTATCTCCCGGACGGTAGCCGTATCAAATAGTATAACTGAAACAACGATGGTAGATATGAATGAGCTTGATAAATCTCATTATTTAAATGGGTACAGGAGATAGGTGTATTTTTAGGTTACGTCAGACGCGACGGCGCGAAGATATGCACCGGTGTTGTGACAGTAACAAATTACATCGACTGTCAACTTTCTGAAACAATATACCAGTCGGTGTTTAACTTATCTCGAGACTTTTCTCGTGTAGATAAAATGTTGTAATACTAAAATGTCATTATGCTCAGTTGGTAGGCTCGGCCGTAACTCACACCGAGATAATGTTACTGGGCTCTGTATCGGTTCAGTTTGTATCGGAGCCAACGATTTGTTATGTTATCTAGTTACTTTGTTTGAGGTTGATAGGTCAACTTTAAGGTATCGTTCACGGAATCTACTTATATTCAAATGTACCGCTTGAGACAATAGCTAAGTGCCGTTTATTTAACTTCTGTTAGATATAAATGGTTGTTGGGATCGTTTTCGCTTTTGTCGGGGGCGATATGTTGAGTTTTATTTTAAGTATATTCTTTTTTGTTCACAATCGTATACTGGTTAGCTGTATTTTATCAAAAAGAAAGATTTATATAAACATGTCTAAGAAAAATATAAATAACTAAAATTTTACTTACTCCGATTCGCGTTTTCATTTGATACCCATACCATAGGGTTTAAAGTGGAAATTATAAATCACCATTTTTGGACTAAAATGGTGCCATTTAGGTAATTGTGTATTGTCATGGGAACCAAACGTGTGTGAAAAATTTCAGCTCAATCGAGTACTGGAAAGTGTGTCAAATTTAACTTACGAGATTTGATTATAGACACTGTGGTGACACTAAATAAAAGCGTTTACAAAGACGAACTTGCTTCATTGAAATCGACGCCTATTTTGATTCTGGCTCTAATTTCTAGCGGTTTGATTTTCGTACTTTATAACATTTTTATTTAATTTATTATATTAGTTAAACCATGGTCATAAGATAATATGTTACAAAATCTCTGCCAACCCGCAGTTGAGCAGTGTGGTGGAGTATGCACCATGGATAATGGATATATGGAATGGAAACTACTTTCTCAGGAGATCTAAGAAATATGCATTTATAACTACGAACTCCTACATTAATGTTCATTGCATTTGGGCTAAGTCACAGATATATAGATACTTTACGTTTATTAAGGACAAATTAGATAAAACATAGACTTGCTAGTATTAAAGTTGCGTGTATTAAATATAGTTTAAAAAAAATAAAACACAAACACACACAACACATCTTTTTTATTAATTAAAATTAATGATCAATCGAACTAAAAAACGAAAACTATTTTCCACTTTTTAGTTCGATATCATATGTGAGGAAATTAATTAATCCTGGTGATCTTTACAAGGATAATTAAATAAACTTATCAAATTATTGTATTGTCATCGACCTTTGATAAGCAAGTGTACAAAGTTTAACTTAAATCTGACTGTTCAAAGTGGGTCAAAATCAAGTTCAAAGAATTTGGTTACAAATTGACAAACATGCAAACATACAGATGAAGCTAATAAAAGCGTGTTAAAAACGCGAAATGCCCATAAGATGAGAACTTTGGGTCGCTTATTAGTCACTCATAGAAGTTGTATAGCAAAACTTACAAGGTCTATGATGTACTAGAATTTATAAAATTATTGAACTAAAATGTTAATTAAAAACAACATAAAATTTTCTCTAAGTACAATAAATAAGAATAGGTTCTACACCAAGCTAAGATCAGTAAGAATGTAATAACAAACCAAGACCGAGCACTGGTTGGCTATTTCAGTTTCTCGTTTCGAATTAAATGCAAATAAATCTTAATTATATTTACAAATCTAGGTGGTATCTGTAAATACATAAACTAAAATGCATTGCGTTTTCATAGCGGATACCTTATTAATACATACACACCTATAAAGGCCCTTTACAAACGGCAGTAACGGAATTCCGAGATGTAGAAAGTATAAATCGTAAGAAAATATCGATTTCACGCTACTTGATTACGATGAGCGGATAATTATATCGAATCAATGTCTTAAATTTCTTTTCTTATTTACACATAAAATAGTCGGCATCAACTATAATTATTCCACTGTTAGAATACGGATCTCCCCTCAATCGAAGGGGCTTAGAGCATACTCCACCGCGTTGCTTAACTGGGGGTTGGCGGAATCCATTGTTTTTAGTCCGCCCAAAGGCCACTGACTTTGGCTTAATTACTGTTATCTGGTTACAACAACCGGGAGCGAAGGCTTAACATGCAATCCGAAGCACGGAGGAGCTCGAGATAAATAAACCCATCTATAGACAGGCTACGATCGACGTTTAACTCAAGTGATCGACTAGACTGACACGCACAACGACGCCATGAAGCTACATAAAGAAGTATCTAAAGAAAATTATTAAAAATGAGTATTTTATGTTGCTATTTTCTTCTATATTTATATTCTTATTGTATTTATATAAATATATAATTATATTTATATTACACTATATTATATTGTGTATACTTATATAACAGAATACACAAATCAACGACATAAAAATAAAATAAAAATAATTAACTTTGTATTGTTTGTGAAACAAAGAACTTTAGATTTGATTTCACCTGACAGACTCGCCCATTAAAGAAATCCCGCTCTGATGGGTACTAATCAAAGCGAATTGTATTTACTGAAAAAGCTCAATGACGGCGTCTGCAAACACCAACTCTAATACAAATTTCCAAAATAAACAAAAGAATGCTGCAGAGTAAAAACTAAATTAGATATAATTAATTGTAACTAAACAATTCCTACTCAGTTCGGAGGACAAAACAGAATGTAGTGTTTTGAATTTCTTTTTATTTAAAAAGTGACATGCTACAGTCAGCAACAAAAGAGACTTGGCGTGCCGCGTAGAAGTAAAATAAGTAACGTTCTGTCGTATTTATTTATTTTGTCGTAATTACTTTTATATTGCTGGTTTTTTTTTGTGTTTATTACTATGATGTTATAAATACTATAGATATGCCAAAGCGTCAAAAAAGTACACCCGAAAAGTGAGGTAATTGTCTTACTTTGCAATTAGTTCGCACAAGCAAGGCGACAAAACTGACGTTTGTGAAAAAAAAATAATTGAAATAGGTAAAAAAGTTTCTGTATTACGAAAATACACAATTTTTGGGGGTAAAAAAAATTTGTGGGGATAAAATAAATAAAGCCTAAGGAATCACACATCCTACTATCATACACAATTTGGTGTTAACGCGTATTTTAATATAATATCATATTTCTGCAAGAAAAAGGCGCCATTGCGCCAAATGTACTCGACGAGGGAAAGAGATAGCAAGTATAAGTATACGATAGTCATAGAACTCGCAGGCGACAGGAACCGTTTTCTGACGCAATTTAGTATGGGTATGCCATATCTATAGTATTTATAAGGCAACTGTTACTGACTCATCACAGCTAAAATCCCAGCAATAGTCTGAGGCAAATTTCAACCGTATACGGCTGAAATTTGACACACGGGTAGGTATTATAACGTCAGCATCCTAGGCATCAGCTAAGAAAATTCCCACGGGATCACGGTAATTGATATTTTTTCTCATTGAATGAACTAACAGAGCAATGAACGTTTGACCAACAAACAAAGTATGTATACAATGAAAGGATGCTTTTGGAAATATTCTTTCGTAGAAAATCCATCACGGGCACGCAGAAAAATATTGTTAGTGACAATGTTTTTACCATGTCCTGCTCCGCATATGGCACGTTGCATGCCACTAGTGACATTAATGCGTATACACAAATCGAAAAATCAAATATTTCTTCTTTATTCACAACAACAAGGACCGGTGGATATAAAAAAATAAAATTTTTCATGATTGTGGTAGCTTAAAAATTGAAATGGAAGACATTGATTTAGGCAGCGTCGTGGCTAGGGCAAAACTAGCCGCAACCTAAGATTATTGTGTCCACAATTAAAGTGTCGTTCTTCTGCTAAGCCCTGGAGAGCACGGAAAAATCAAGTCTTTCAAACAATCGTTTCGCAACGCGGCGGCACTGGTGCCGCAACGCCACACTCTGGCGTGTGCGCTGCCCATACCGAACGTTAACGATACCGTTTGCGAAACGTCATTTTCTACATGAAAATATTTCATTTTTAGGGTTCCGAACCTCAAAAGGAAAAACGGAACCCTTATAAGATCACTTTGTTGTCCGTCTGTCTGTCTGTCTGTCAAGAATTTCTATGTCGAGAATGCGTGGAGGTATCAAGCTGAAATTTGAACTGTATACTCAGGTCTACGGTCCCATGAAGTTAAAAAAAAATCAAACTGCTAAGTTTACGTAGAAAAAAGTTACGGCCGTTTATTCAGCAAAAAACGCATATTTCGACACACTCAAGGGAATCAAAACCTATAGGGTACTTCCCGTTGACCTAGAACTATGAAATTTGGCAAGTAACATCGTTATAGACTACAAGTACAGGAATAAATCTCAAAACTATACATTTGTAAATAGATCTTAAAAAATGGGGGGTCTATATTTTTATAGGGTGTCGAAATTTCAAATTGAAACTACTAGTTCAAATGGGGTATCATATGAAAGGGCTTGATGTACACATTGCAAAATATATTTTATTTATTTTTTTCGACGCATTATTTCTTATTTATAATGAAAAATATCAAATTTAATAATGATACTACGTACCTACGGAACCCTCGGTGGGCGAGTCCGACTCGCACTTGTCCGGTTTTTTATATTATTTTTCATTTTTATAAGACAGCCCGGAGTCACAAGGCAAATTAAGAGCAAAGTCGCGAAGAACAGTTAGTATTAATAATAAATTCATTGTGCAATGAAACAAACGAGTAGCAGAACCGTGTAGGCAGAAATATGTCTGGTTTCATAATTGTAATTGTAAGCAAGTACTTTCGTTGATTACTTACAAATCGGGTTATTCTCGATTAGTCATTACGACATCCTACTAATGTTCATATATGCTATACGGGGTATAAGTGGCTCACTACCATCTCCGGAGCCAAAACCAACATCACCTACAGATAGTACACTTTTCCGATTAGTAAACGAGGCCCTAGCGACAGTCGGTAAACCGTCAGCCTAGCCTGGCGATTTAAGGACATTAGGTACTTTCCAACGTACAAACAAAGTATATGGTCCCCAGTACTCGGCAATCCTGTTATCTAACAGCTGCGTGCTAACAATCACCTATTGGCAGGCCACCACCAACAACTGACTATTGGTACCTGTAACATACGGACATTGAGGCGTGACGAGGATGTGGGATAGTTGGAAGCAGAATTGAGATCAGTCAAATGCCAAACTCTGGATCTGTCGGAAATGAAAGGCAGAGAATACTCCAATCTTGCAACCTCTTCTACGGTGTAGGAGACTATCACAAAGATCGAGTTTAGAAATTAGTAAAAAATGTCTTTAGAAATCAGTAAGCAGTGAATATTGGGACGAATTCCGTTTATCTATTTTATTATTTATTATTGGTTAATAATACTTTGTAATGAAACTATAATGAACATTGAGCAAAAACAATCCATAATGTATTCAAGGTTTTATTTGTAAAAATTTGTTTTGTTTGTTTTTTTTGAAAATGATGACGCATTTTTTTTTTAACAATAATAACATTAATGTCATATCACGATATTTAATATTACATTAATGATTATTTTAATATTACATTACTGATATCACTTACTATATTATTACATTAATGATATCACGATATGATCACATTGAGCTAGAGATGGTAAACGCGAGACAAGTATAACAAATTAATTGCAAAACAATTGGCCCACGTTGTAAGTTACCACTTATTAGCAGACCACCTGCGACCATGCTACCAAAATACCCAACTAATCCTACAAAAACATTTACAATTTTGAATGGGATTAAACTAATCTGACAGTATTCTAAAGATAATATCAAATATATTGCCTTCTAGACAAACGGTACAACACGACCCACGGTTTGACGATCGTCTTAAAAAAACTAATCACACGGGTTTTTTTATACGGGAGAAGTGATTTGTCCAGAGCAATCTATCATTCAAGAACTATGAGAATAATTAGTGTCAACGTTGTGAACGCATCCGACGCCATCAGGAGTCAGCTTGACAATGAGCGTGACGCACCATTCAAATAAACCATTAATAATACTGGAACGCTAGATTTTCTAAGCTCGATTTACATTGGTTTAGTATTTACCGAAGTGGTTAAGTATAGTAACTGTCGTGCTAGCCAATTGGCGAGTCAACTTGACTTTATGCTGCTAGATGGTGAAACTATTAGGTGATATCGCTCGACTTGCAGCAGCTCATACTCCAGCGCAGCAATTTATTCTTTCTGTATAACACTAAGGTAATAGATGAGCTTAAGTAAGACCATTTAGTATGGTCCACCAGTTTACTTCAGCCTATGAATGCGGACAACACCAAGCATATGCGAAGGTTTTGCCTTTGCAAAAAATCTCTTCATGACCTTTTTGAAGAATTTACTCGTGTGGCACTTCCTTTTTGTTGCTACTTTGGCTGATTGCTAGATTAACACATCAAAGACGGTTACAGGTAAGTTTCGAAAGAAAAGTCTGCATATTTTGCACTAGATGTTGTAATTTCTAAACAATTGATTATCGAAACTGTCTCGTCAAAATTGTCAACACTGCTTAAAATAATACGCTCTTTGTGAATTGGCCCTTCCATTCCATTGCCACTATACTCGATCGGTTATAGTGAAACAACTAAATAATCATTCACACTCGCTACTGTACTTGCACTCGCCTTTTACTAAACATTGAGTCAATGTGAACTGAGCATAAGATGAATTCAGTGTTGTAAATAAATGGTACAGCGGATTCTTAACTACCTACTTACGGAGACATTTTTTATTTAACCCGTTAGCTGACAGCCGCTGTTAAGTAATTTCTAGTATTATACGTGAAAAGAGTTAAATTATGAATCTACTACCGACTCGTTTGAGTAGAAGTTGAATAAACATTATGTATAATATAATTACTTCTTCTACCGTCTGTGCAATGGGTTGTGGTCAGACATCACACAACTATATATGACAAGCTCGGTGGTCGAATGGTTAGCAATGGCCACTTTGACTCCGAGGTCGCGGGTTAGACACCGCACAAGACAAACATTTGTGTGCATGAACATGTCTGTTTTTCTTGGTCTAGGTGTTTTCTATGTATTATAAGTATATATTTACAAAAAAAAAATGTATTTAAGTACATTTATCAGTTGTATAGTACCCATAACACAAGCTTTGCGCTTAATTTGGGACTAGATGGCGCTGTGTAAATTGTCCAGAAATATTTATTTATTTATTATTTACATATGAATATTTACACCGTAGCCAGCCTCAGGTGGATACTCGGCAACGTGTATCCATCTGGCCACCCTGATAAGTAAAATATTATATAAACACAAACAACATCTGTTTACCTTGATAATGCCATAAGGCGAAACCTGTCGGTAAAATAAATTTAATTACGTGGAACAGTAACAGTACAAGTGCTTTATTAATTATGCTAACAATGGTCCACCAAGTACCTACAATCAACAGTATCAACAATTTATATTATGTGAATTTCGTTTCGAGATCACAGCCACGCGTTTTTGAGTATCCACCTTGGTTTTAGTGTGGGTAATTGGAATAACACAAAATCATCCGGTAGAGTTAACACGGGTGACGCCGAGGAACAGATAACTTGGAGAAGCTAATGCTACTGGCAATGGGGATTGTGGCAAACGACCGAGAAGATGGAGCCCTAAAAAATGGCTCGAGCACGACCGAGGATGATATCCGAGGATGATATAAATGGTATCCGAGGAACTGCAAATATCAATTGTCTCAAACTCTCCGTCAGGCTGAAGACCGCAGTAATTGCAAAACCTTGCTGCAACGCTTCCGTAGCCACGAATGGTCACGGTCCTTATCAATGAGGGTCGAATCCGACTTAAGGATGAGGATTTATTGTTATAATATTCGCTTACAATTAGATTCAATCGGGTTAGTAAACAGGAACTATTTATCGGTAACTTATGTAGTTACCCCATCACGATAAAAAAAAAAACTTATGTAGTTCATAAGATGGATATGTTTTGCAGTCAAACTATCAAATACTGTCATTTGGTAACAAAATTCAAATTGACTAAAGTAAAAAACACGAATCAGAGCTCTTTTAATGTTCTTTCAATTTTCGTTTTCTGTGAATTTGTACGCGCGTATCCAGGTCTTCTGTAGAACTTTTCAAAAGTCCTTTATGAAGGGATGTCTACGTTATAATAGCTACATTTATGCCAAATTTCAACCCGATCAATTCAGTGGTTTGAGTTGTGCGTTGATAGATCAGTCAGTAGCGGTTGCCTATAGAAACAGATAAGAACGAGTATACCTTTCATATGGTAAGACTTTTATATATTAAGACTAGTATCTGCCATTCCGCCCGCGTGAATAACCTCAGTTCAACCGTAAAAAGATCATAGACTGCCAGAGAGATTTTGAGTTTTTAATAAAACATGCAAAGTCTATCGGTGGTACAGTTCAGAGAAAGAGATGAATAATGTTGTGAAGACGTACTCCAACATTCATCATGTCATCATCAGTCTGCGTCTAACGTCTAATATGTGACTCCGCTTTGCCCATCCAGCCATTCTATTACTTTGAAAGCTATATCGTTTGGTTCTCCGCCGATTTTCTTCGTTGCGGTTTCAGTCCCTGGTCCCTCAGTGAAATGCTAACTAAGCATTCTCTATCCATCCCCCGCTGTGTGACTTTCAATTTAAGCAGTAAGTATTATGGATGCCATATATATATATATAGCAAAACTAAGATAATATTTGTATTTGGACCAGCTTATTAGTCAGAGTCCTAGTTTCTGCGCCATAAACCATAGCCGGGAGAAGGCTCCGACTCCAATATACTCCAATACTTTGGAGTATTATTTTTGCAAGAAAATATTGGTATTTTCCTGCAAAAATTGTAAAATGTACTGTAACTAAACTTGGCTATAATTCTTAAATCAAGTTAATAAAATAACACCATTTCTTACCGTTAAAAGACCATAAACCGCTAGATTGAGAAACGTTGAGTACTTACTATAATATACGTACATAATAGAGACGTGGAGTTGTACAATATTTTTTTATTTTTTTTATACCACTAGTGTGTCAAACAAGCATACGGCCCGCCTGATGGAAAGCAGTTACCGTAGCCTATGAACGCCTGTAACACCATAGGCATCACACGCGCGTTGCCGACCCTGTAAAAACCTCTTCACGCATTTTTTGAAGAACAAAAAAGATATATGCTTTTTTGACGTGATAACGTTAAGACGTTATCACGTCAAAAAAGCATATATCTTTTTTGTTAATTAAATCGATGAACGCCGGCTGTACGCACGAAAAAGCATGACTAATCGTCACGTTCCACATGTACCGAGCGTGCAAACGAGAGCTCGGAACAAGCGTTAGAGAGACATAATCGTCCTAAAGCGTTTGGCTAACTGACGCATCTATCTCTCTTTCACTCCTTCGGCCGATGTTTTCTTATGATGTAGTCACGTAAAATAATCGTCCGTATTTTATTCGATATCAAAACATACATCAATGTCTACCGGTGGTATATGTTCACAGAACGTGTTGAACAATGCCGTGAGAACGACTGCAACATTATCTTGCGAAAATTGTTGATCAGCAAATACCGATCACCAACTCAAATATTTATTTGGAGATGTTAACAAAAATGGTAGTAATGTCAGTGTATCGTATTTAAAAAATAAAAGTACGTTCGGGAGTCGCAACTTTCGAAGTCCGAACACGAAAAATGTTAAAAATGGTGGAGTGGTCACGGTCACACACCGCGTTTTGTTTGAACCTGGGGTGATCGACCTCAGCCTCATACCAAGATATGTTTTAATACGCATTTTAATAATGCTCGTATTGTTTAGACTATGTCGGAATACATTAACCAGTGTCGTTATAAGCGAACCGTTTGAGACACTCGGAATTTTAATCGTAATTAAACATAGATACGTTACTATGTTCAAGCTGTGCGTTTTCTGTGTTTATTGTGCTGCGACTTTTTATTCTTATTTCAAAATATTAGGTCATTTATTTTTATGTGAAATGCTAATTAGAAAATTGAGTAAGTATTACTTATACAGGTGAGAATGTCGTAAGGATTTAACCGGTATTTTTTTAATCTGATGCAATCGCAAATTATATCATACACATTACATATTTTTATACTACATCGAGTGTATAGTAAGTATAGGGCCCGCCTGATGTGAAGCGCTTACCGTAGCTATATAAACGCTCTCAATAATAAATATCACTTGCGTGCTGCCACCCCAACTGCCGACGCAGCAACTCCTTCCAACCTGGTGACCTCACCACTCAAATCAAAGGAATAGTTATTTGGCTGCGATATTCTGCGAGGAGGAAATGTAATATTTTATAAACACTTAATAAATTATAAGAGAGGTAGGGAGCGTAATTGTAAGCTACCCGAATGGGGAATGTACCTCCACCTCACAGAATACCGCAGCCAAATAACAATTCCCTTGAGGGTTGTTATGTTCCTGCAAGTGAATGAGGTCACCAGAAAGGAAGGAGATGCTGCGTTGGCAGCGGGGGTGGTGGCGCGCGAGCAATATTTTATGTTGTGGGCGTTAATATGGCTACGGTAACCGCTTCACATCAGGCGGGCCGTATGCTTGTCTGCCACCCGAAGTAGTATATATAAAAAAAAACACTTAATAAACAAATTTAAAACAAACAATACATATTGTTTGTTATATATGAATAAAGTGTAGAGAAGGAAAAAAAAAAACAATTTCGTCAAAATTTTCCTCAGCATCTCCGTCAAATAGTAACGTGCCCAGCATTGCCAAGCTGAATGGAAATGTTATAAACGTTGTGCCAAATAAAAGCCAGCCGTCTGGCCACGTGTATTGTCGTACAAACATTTTGTTACTTCTCTAAAAAGGAATCGTGCACACGGACCTCATGGGCTAAGCGTTTAATCCAATACACCTATAAAATTAATCCACCTTAAGTCCAATACACCTTAAACTGTCAAATATACCTATAATTATGTTTTCAAGATGATTATTTTTGCATCATTTGAGGATCTCCTCTCATTAGCGGAGCTCTGCATTCAGAGCATCACCCGCAGATCCTGACGGCACACAAAAGGCCTTCCAATCTTACGTAGCAGCAACGACATCACGTCAGCAGGCCTAGACAAATGGCTTTCTAGTAACGTGAACGTTAATAGAATCGAATGATAAATGTATGGGATTGACGTTTTCCAACGAAATGTCACGTGATTTTTTTTTTTTTTTTATACCACTAAAGTGGCAAACAAGCATACGGCCCGCCTGATGGAAAGCAGTTACCGTAGCCTATGAACGCCTGTAACACCAGGGGCATCACACGCGCGTTGCCGACCCTGTAAAAACCTCTTCACGCCCTTTTTGAAGAACCCCATGCTGTAGTCTCCTGAGAAAACCTCGACAGGCAGTTCATTCCACAGCTTAACCGTACGCGGGAGAAAACTTCTCTGGAACCGCACGGTACGCGACCACTTCGGCTCCAATGTGTGAGGATGAATTCCCTGTCGATGGCGAGCGGTGCGACTGTAAAAGGAGGCCGTGGGCATCATGTCAAACAACTCCTCTGAACACACCCCATTGTACAAACGGTAGAACACACAAAGGGACGCAAAATCTCTCCTCAGACTTAAAGGTTCTAAACCGTCTGTCAGTTTGGGATCGTCAACAATCCTCACAGCACGCCTCTGAATCGAGTCACAAGGTGCAAGCTGGTATCTAGGCGCTCCCGCCCACAGATGGCAACAGCACTCCATATGCGGCCGTACTTGAGCTTTGTAGAGCAGAAGCCTTTGCCGCGGATTGAAGTACTGTTTGGCCCTGTTGAGCACGCCTAGTTTCTTCGACGCCAGCTTGACCTTCCCCTCCAGGTGACATCGAAACTGGACGTCGCTGGAGATTTCAACGCCTAGAATCCCAATACTTTTGGCGACAGTAAGGGGTGTATTCTGGAAGTGAGGAGCCACAGCAAAAGGGGTTTTCTTAGCGGTGAACGCGCAGACTTGTGTCTTAGAGGGGTTGAATCGCACTAAGTTCTGTTGCCCCCAATCGGACACTTTACTTAGTGTGCTCTCGATTTCCGACACAAGTCGTTCGCGGCTCTCCTCCACCAGAGAGCGGGGAATATTAGCGCGGCCCGTATAAAATGTGTCCCCGGTGCTATCATCCGCATAGCAATGAATGCTGTCAATAGACAACATATCATTGATATGCAGCAAAAACAGCGTCGGGGACAATACAGAGCCTTGCGGGACGCCAGCATTAATGTCCATGCTATCGGAGCAACTGCCATCAACAACGGCTCTAATGCTTCTGCTGGACAAGAAGCTAGCGACTCATTCGCATAAACCCTCTGGTAGACCGTATGCAGGCAACTTCGAAAGAAGACTACGGTGCCAGACCCGATCGAACGCCTTCGCCATATCCAGACTGACAGCCAATGCCTCACCTTGACTCTCCACGGCTGAAGCCCAGCGATGTGTAAGATACACTAGAAGATCACCAGTCGAGCAACCATGACGGAAGCCGTATTGATGGTCGCTGATTAAATCGTGCTCTTCTAGGTATTTCAGGAGCCGGATGTTAATGATGCACTCCATTACCTTGGAGAGAAGGGAGGTAACAGCGATAGGCCTGTAATTCGATGGGTCTGATCTGTCACCCTTTTTGGGCACAGGGTGCACGTTCGCAGTCTTCCACGATGATGGAACTTGCCTGGTGGAATAAGAGAGCGCGAAAAGGCGCGTAAGTACAGGACACAACTCAGGAGCACACAGCTTTAGCACCACTGCCGGAATGCCATCTGGCCCACTCGACTTATGAACGTCGAGGGATAATAATGCCCGCCGAACATCTCGTTGAGAAAATGAGATTTCCGGCATTAAATCACCACACCGCGGGATGGAGGGCGGTGCAGCACCCCCGTCGTTCAAAGTCGAGTTTGAGGCAAAGAGATTCCCCAACAGATCGGCTTTCTCTTTAGCACTGTGGGCCAGACTACCATCCGGTTTTCGAAGTGGTGGAAAGGACGACTGACAAAAATTTCCCTCGGCAGCCTTAGCGAGCGACCAAAACGCACGGCTCCCAGATGGGTGCTTAGCTAGGCGCTCACCAATCCTGCCGATGAACTCGAATTTTGCCCTGGCAATTACTCTCTTACAGAACCTCGAGGCAGCATTAAACTCGCGTTTCAAGTCAGAAACATTATGAGCTCCGTTAATACGTGCCGTGGTCCAAGCCTCGTAAGCAGCTTGCTTGCGGAGTTTAGCTTCCCTACAAGACCGATTAAACCACGGCCGCTTCTTAGCACCTGAAGTAGCTACCCGCCGGTTTGGAATAAATAATTCCATTCCAGCTAAAATGGCTTCAGCTACAGCAGATGCACAGATGTCTATATGTTCCGACTCGAAACAGAGCTGCCTCCACGGGTACGATGCGTAAAATTCACGCAATCCATCCCAGTCTGCTGACTTATAGTGCCACATGCGACGCCAACCGGTAGACCGGGGTCCGATAGGGCTAGCGCATGGCACTTGTGTCCGGATGAGACAGTGATCCGATGAGCCAAGTGGCGCATCCACCGAGACTGTATACCCATCCGGGTGTGTGGTCAGCAGAAGGTCCAGTAGAGAGCTGGTATGGTCCTCTATATCTGGTATTCTCGTTGGAGAATGAACCAGCTGTGAGAAACCATAGGCCAGAGCAAAATCATGAACAGACCTCCTCGCGAAGTCAGTGGACCGAGAGCTGAGCCACTCGGCATGGTGGGCATTAAAGTCTCCCAAAATCACTAACTCCGCGGAGGGGTACTTTTCAATGACTTTGTCAGACGTCATTTGCAGGTGCTCGATCAATCGAGTTGTGTCTGCATCACCGCTATGAGACCTGTAAAGGCACGCGTAGATACGGGTGCGGCCGCCCTGATCCACGCGTACCCACAACACTGACAGGTCCCTGTCTTCAAGGCCGTGAAGACGTCGACAGCAAATATCATCCCGGACGTACATACATACCCCGGCTGATATTTGATTCAGCAAAACGAACTTATAAATTGGTAGCCAAGTGGCATTCTTATTTTAATCGTTCGAAAGGAACATAAATCCGTGCGACAAACCTCATACAAAGCTTAGCCAAGTGGCACTTTTGACAAGCGATTGCGTTCCGTTAGCGTTTAAAGTGGACGACAGCGAAACGAACGTGAACCCCTTGTATAATACGAACAAAATGGTGATTTCTTTCTGAAAGCTGTGTCGTTTGTATTCTTGTCTTCCAAAGTTTATAATTATAAACTTTGGAAGATATTTTATAATGATTTGTTATTTTCAAGTACGCGTTGTACTTGAAAAGAACAAACTATCATCTGAAAATAATTTAAATTTACTTACCTACCTCTTTTAAATAATATAAAAATCCAAATATTACACAGGAACTTTAAATACATTTAAAGTTTCACGGAATATGTAACAAACTTACAACTAATGCATAGTGTTGCCACCTTCTGATTTTGATTTATTCCTGAAAAAAATTCCTGTATCAAAAAAAAAATAGTAATCAAATCAAAAAATGAAATTAAAGTTGTTTAGTGTAGACAATTACTCAATTGCTAATTCCCATTCCATATATTAGAAGAAGTCATTAATCATTCGATAAATCAGAGTCTTGCATGGATATTTTGTTTAAATTAATACATATAATTCGTAAAAGTCATTAAAATGCAGCTGATAATCAAAATTCGAACCAAATAATTTTATCTTGAAAAACACCCTAAATAATTTCATACTTTAAAAGTTCCCTTAACCGTGAAAAATATACTAAATTTGGAGGAAATATCTTGCGATGGCAGCACTGCGAGCGAATGTAATTTCCCACTTGACGTTTGTAAGCTGAAGCATAGACAATATTATTGTTTTTATCGAAGGTTCAAATCGACTAAGCGCTTGTGAAGTTTATGTAACCTTGGCTACCAATTTATTGTCGCTAACGCTGCGGCATCAACGCTCATCGATATGGAAACGTTTCGGAGCGTATGCCACTTGTCTAGGCCTGCAGGTATTTTACCATCGTCGCACGCCAGACATAAAGTTGGGACGCAAACGGTGGAAATTTCGATTAAAGATATTTCTGAGATCGAAGGATAGAAAGAACCCGAATAATGTCATTTGATGATATGGCGTGTGGTTCTGCTAGCG
Source organism: Hypsopygia costalis (assembly GCA_937001555.2). Lineage (NCBI taxonomy): Eukaryota > Metazoa > Arthropoda > Insecta > Lepidoptera > Pyralidae > Hypsopygia > Hypsopygia costalis. Next base: position 22,053,974 of record OW443326.2, read on the forward strand.
CTCCTGCAATACGAAAGGTATGGTGATTGTACCGGACCAGGTTCTCCACATGTAAACTTATTATAAATAAATATGCCTGGACAAATTACACACTGTCGTCTAGTCCCAAACTAAGCAAAGCTTGTACTATGGGTACTAGATAACTGATATACATGTTTTTTTTTTCGTAAAAACATACATATAATTCGAAATACATAGACAACACCCAGACCAAGACAAACAGATATGTTCACGCACACAAATATTTCACTGGTGCGGGGATCGAACCCGCGACCTCAGAGTCGAAGTGGTCGTCGCTAGCCATTCAACCACCGGGCTTGTCATTATATTTGCACACACACAAAAACCATAATATAGTCTTATAATTTTGAGGCAAATCAGCTGCAAAAGAAATTGACAGAATATAATAAAAAAGTACTTTAAGACAATGAATTATTACAGACTTGTACATATACAACAAGGCGGCGTTATTGCTAAGAGCAACATTTTCAAGGCAAACTTATCAATTGACATATAAAAAGGCTCTACAGTGTCTACATTTTCGAATACTATTGTAGTGCATAAATGGCCTTAGTGTTTGTTAAGCAGCTCCGTTATACATTGCATACTTTGTTTTGATAAATCTCCCCCATATTAAACAGTACATTAAGTTTTTAGTACGTAAGAAGCGGTTATTCTTACTTGTTGCGTTTACGAGCACTGACGATGAGGCGCCGTGAAATATTGCTTGTAAAAATATTACAGTAATAGCTGTAGATATGATTATTATAACGATCTATTATGACCTTTGTAACCAAGAAACTAGCGACATCATGGAGGTACAACATGTCTGTTTAAGTTATAGCACAGACTCCTTGCAGAGGTTTTACTTGTTACGGGTACAACATAAGTGATGAATGTATTTTGGTTGACCAATTTGGGTTTACTAAATTTTTACCGATTTCAAAACAAAGACGGAGGTTCATAATTCGGCTGTATATATATTTTTATATGTTTTATTACTCAGTCATTTCTTAACCAATTTTGATTATTGTTTCGCCGTTGGAAAACTTCACCGGTAGCGTATTAATTTGGTGAAGATTTGATGATTAACTAAAAAGTTTTTAAACAACAATATTTTTATTTTTGATTATTCTGCGTTTTCTTTAGGCATAACGTCTTTGTTTATGATACAATGTCTATGGTTCTTTTTTGTTGGAAAGAGTGTATTCAAACGATAGTTCTATGTAAATTTGATGGTTAATTAAAATATATTACTATGTATAATATTTTTTTTTTTTAATAAATAAGGCTAAATCGTATCAATTGAAATTGGAAGCATAAACTTTGAGCACTGTATATGTAATAGGGCAATAGTCGGGTAGCGCAGGAAGTAGAGGTGAGATAGTAGAAGTTGGAGACCAAAGAAAACAAGGAGCTAGAAACATAAAACTTAGGCAGTAGGATGGGAGGAGAGATGGTAGTTAGAAAGTGGATGGATTAATGAAATACCAGTGTAAAAAAAATTATCAAACTTCGTGAAACTTAAGTGAGAATAAGTTCAATGGTATGCGTTTTATATACTCGTACATATAGGTTAAGGTTGGTTTTAGGTTAGGTTAGGTGAGTCCTACGAACTACAGACGGAAGTAGGAGCCCCGCTTCCGTCGACTTAGATGATTTCACCTAAACGCGCATCACCAGTACAAATATAGTGTACTTTATACAGGTTATTTTTTTTTTTAGTTATATTAGGTTTCTCTTATGATCTGCAGACAGAAGTAGGAGCTCCGCGAAGCAGGGCTCCGTCGACTTAGATGATGTCACCTAAACGCGCATCGCCAGTACAAATATAATGGTATGAATTCCATGGTATGGTAATTTTAAATTTAATTTTAAATAGTTTAGGCTTACGAAGGCCACTAAACATAGAAAAATATAAACTTCAAAGATCCACAGGCATTGCAGTATGCTCATTTTACACACTGAAAAGTATCAAATAACAATCATCCAATGGGATAGAATTTCTCCGCCAACCCGCAGTTGTGCAGCGTGGTGGAGTATGCTCTAAACCCCAACGTTTGAGGGGAGAACCACAATAGACATCTTGTCAGGTAGTAGGACCTTAGTTAAATAAATTACTGTAGCTGTTAGAACAGTTATTACGTAATAAAAATGTACAATAGTTATGACGTCTCTCTTTAAACTTACAAAATGAAGTACTTCTTTACGTTATTTAAAATTTATAATATAATTTGTACACTGAATTTAGAACTGAATCAGGTAACTTAAATTAGGGAACATAATCACCACGCGTATAGGACTGGCATCATCCATCATACTACTACACAGAGAAATAACAAGTATCTCGTTACTTAAAATTTCTGGGGGCTTACCAATTCTAAAGTCAGTCAATCAGTAGGTACGTCTGTGTCAGCAGATAGCAGATATTGTACTTCTTGAAACTTGTATTTCTCAGTAAATGAATTATATAATTTTCTATGGGAAATAAAGATTCTTAAACCTGAAAGTCAAAAACCATTCTACTTCTACTTGAGTAAAGAAGCCATTCACAACTAGCTGACCCGTGACGACATCGTTGGGCCGTGAACATTTTTATGAAAAAGTATTTTCATTTATCGGGTTAATTTATAGCCTATGACACTCACAAATAACGTAAATTTCTATTATAAATTTCCTAAAATAATTTTCAAAATTGCTTAAAAAATATTACCCCCTACAAGCTCACGAAATTTACATCTTTATAATATTAGTATATATTACAGTAGGTACGAGTATTTGTGTTAGTATTACAAATAACAATCAACAACACAAAGCACACCTCATTTAACTTAATAAAAAATAATACACGTCTTAGTACATTTATTTAACATCATACTTTATGATAATTAAATTGGCTTTGAACTGGTAATCTTGAATATTTTACCAAGGAAAAGGGTTCCGCATGAGAACTTAATACTTAATTAACTATATAGCTTTCTTTAAATATAGATATAATATTATGTTAATGGTAATTAATAATTAAAAATAATTTAATATAATAATTTTATATTATAATTTAATTTCAAATTAAATATAATAATGGACGTTAGGCGATATAGTAGGAGTACTATATGGCTAATAAATAAATAAATATTCGTGGACAAATTAATCTAGTGCCAAACTAAGTACTATGGGTACTAGATAACTGTTACTATACGTAAATATTTTTTTTTTTGTAAATACATACCTACATAGAAAATTCTAATATCCAAAGGGCGGGCTTATCTGTGTAAGAGATCTTTACCAGCCAATCTTTGTGTGCGAGACAAGAAGACTCTTACAAGAAGACCAATAAAACATGATAAAATTAGAGATGCAAGTAAACAAGTATTAATTTTAAAAGAAAGAAAATTATACTTTTATATACATAATATAAATAATACTATATACGTATATTACAATAGATACTTACTCTTAAACCTGAAAGTCAAAAACCATTCTACTTCTACTTGAGTAAAGAAGCCATTCACAACTAGCTGACCCGTGACGACATCGTTGGGCCGTGAACATTTTTATGAAAAAGTATTTTCATTTATCGGGTTAATTTATAGCCTATGACACTCACAAATAACGTAAATTTCTATTATAAAAGAAGGACTCTACAGGAGGTGGTATTCTCACGTAGTTGGGGTAGGAATTCCAGAACGTTGCTAAACCATGAAAGAGAATAGTGTAGATATTGTAATCATAGAGGTAATTAACGTATGCAAGGATTAGTATCGGGCCCAATAGGCTATTTGACTAACATTTTTTTTCTGTTTGATATGTAGGGACGTCTCCACAATATACCCATGCATAGGTGAAATAATTACTTCGATAGCACAAAAATCTCTCGAGATATGGTAATTTGAAAATCACAATTTTTAGACTGCCCCAAAACGCTCCATACAAAAGACTACCGAATTATGACGTCACAGGTTTGTATTTTGTATGCATCAAATCAGAAATTTGTACGACAGCTATGTTAAATATTACGTTTATGTGATTAGTATCCTAGTAAAAGTTATAGCATTTTTTATTGCTTCTGCAATGGAAATATTAATTTAATAATTTCATACTTTTAAAATTGACTTTCCCGCCAAACTTTGATCGACGCTAAAAAAAGTCTGACTTAAGATATTAGAATGAAAGTTTGCAGATCTTTATAGTTTTGTGTATTTTACGATATTGTTAAATAATTTATACAATTTTTAAACATTAGAAAATAGCCTATTCGCTTTGTTAACATTTTTATTTGTCGGATGTATTCTAGCTATTGTATAGACATGTGGAACTGTTGGTTTTAAGATTTAGTTTCATCAATATCAGTCGTTAAGAGAACAAAATAATGATAGTGGACGTAAAAGGCTCACCACTATGAGTAGATCCATAAATTTGTGTAGATTTCTTCCAGTATTTGCAAAAATGTAACTTGATGAACGGTTTTTTAAAGCCGAAGTATTTTCGTTTGTTCTTTCATATAAAATCTATGATCTTTTATAACTTTTTATATAATTCTACTATCTACTATTAGAGTAACAACGTGCCTTGGCTCACTGGAGCGAAGATTTCATGCTGGTAATACTCCTGTCGTTCATAGAAGTATTAGTGTACTGTAGTAGCTTGTTGGAGTATGCTCTAATGACAGTTATATACTTACATAGACATAATAGATTAATTACGTACTTACATATACTTAGAGTGTTAAATTAAGTACAAAAAATATAGATTTGTTTATATGCGCATTTATTGTTCAGTGAATGAATTTTCTCACAATGTAACAAACACTTTATATGAATAACTAAATTAAAATATTGGTTATCGTTTAACAAAATCGCTTTAAATCCACCATGACGTAGCGTGTTAAATTACACACGTGTACGCCCGATTCCTAAAACAAAATAAAAAAATCCAACAATGGCGATTAACCTCATCTAAAATATTTCAGAACGGGGCCTTCTCTCGATGTAATAAAGAACTCGTCCATAATTAGCGCTGTATAATAAATATAATGTCTAAAACGTGATAATAAGGAAGTAATGTAAGCAAGATCGTTAGAATAAAAATAGAGATTTCTTTATGTGTACAACTAAGCGAGTGAGCGTTGTATTAATTGCTTTACAGCAGCTGTTAACGTGTATGAAATACAGCTAGACACAATAGGGGGCCGTGTTATAATTTGGCTTTGACTAAAGATTACATTTAATTTTGATTTTTTACAAAATTATAGAATAAATTAGATTGTTTCGAAGGATGTGCCGTAGCCTGGCTTAGACGTGTAGTCGTCGTTGACAACCCTTATTCATCCCACTGCTAGTATACGGGTCTCCCCTCCATCGAAGGGGTTTAGAGCATACTCCACGCTGCTCAAGTAGGATGGCGGAGGCCAGTTTTTGGCCCTAAGGCCACTGACTATAATTTAATGACAACAGCCGGGACCGACAGCTTAACACGGAACACGGACCTAAACACGGAGTAACTCAAGATAAACAAACCCATCCATGGATAAGCTACGGTCGACGCTGCTTAACTTGCGTGTTCTTTGCTACTCAAGCTGCCGAGTGACCGCTTATATACTCATATAGACGACGCAGTTAGTTTCTCGTATCTTATCAATAGAACCATATATATTTTATTTATAAATAAATATAATAAGTAGCAGTCATTGAGGAAGATTGTTGGTTTGCTATACACTCATCTCGTATCTACTCGTATAGAAACGGAGAGCAAATGGAAATGTTCCCTAATCAAAAAAGCTAAAATGTTTGAATTGAAAGATATATATTTCAGTGGAAGTTTTTTATCAAGATGATGCACGCGGCGATGGTTGATATTACACAGTGTTTGGTCTCAAACTAATATGGTATAAATGTCGCAGCCAATTGGTAGAACCGCCACATTACAAAACGGCTAACTTTAGGCAGATTGCATTTAAATTATCTTTTGGTTAGTTTGTTTTATTATAACCGAAACTAGAAATAGCCAAGCTATTTGATTCTATTGGCCGTGTGGTTTCCGGCAGACTAGAATAGAATCACTCCGTTTCTTCCCGTGGATGTCGTACAAAGCGACTAAGGGAAATACATTATCAAATATCGATCAGGCCTCCCCAACCAGTTTGGCCAGCGTGGGGAGAGTAGGCACGATCCTCCTTCCGTCTGGGACGGACGAGAGAGGGTCGTGCTCCTGTAGTGGAGACTAAAATGGACCTGATGATGATGATGATGATTTGATTCTATTATTAAAGTATTCTTGGTGATACACCATCAGGTAACAATTCGGTCGTGTAATCATTATGATTAAAAGGCGGGTTGAAATAAGGGCTCCGCCATTTTTTAAAACAGCTAGACGCTAGCTCTTTTCTTCCTGGGAACCTCTCTCACTCGCAGGAACACAACAACCCTCAAGGGAATAGTTATTTGGCTCCGGTTTTCTGTGAGGTGGCCCTAATTCCCCAGTCGTGCAACACACAATTATGCTATGCGCCATACTTGTCTTTCGCCAGAGCCTGGATATTCAGCAGGGTGCACCACGTGCAGGTTAGAATGACTTTGGCTCAACGATGTCGATGAGCGACTTAGACCCCAAAATCATCGAGTTATAACGATTGGTTCAAACTTACCACATAAACAAAGTTGTGGTCAATTGCTGCAAGGTCACACATCAAAAAATATAATGTATCACTAGAAAACTCATTATGATCATGATATTGTTTACAATTTTAGAGTTGCTCTCATACTAGATGAGGAACTGAGATGATTGAAATTAAAATAAAGTCAACCTAATAAGATGACTCTGCATGTAGGTATAGATAATATCAAATTTATTTTCTCTGTTCTCTGCAATGATAACAACCGAAGTGTGGATAATAATAAATTATGTTATTCCTTCTTTGAGACGAATATCAAAGCGTCGAGATCCGGCAGATTTTTTGGTACCACATCGCAGTACACCGAAGACGCGCCGGCGACAGATTTAACGAGCTGCCCAAACAACGCCTCACAGAAATCTTTCACCTGAATATTTAGCTCTTTGAGTAAAAATAAATCTTTCCGTTTCTCGGAATAACAACAGTGTCAAGTCAACCCGCCTTAGAGCAAAGATTATATTTGTCATCAACGATCGCATTAGTATCGTTTACTGGGTGTCGCGGACGCGGTAAACGAGAATGGCTGCAGCGTTAGGGGCCGCAATGAACAGATGTTTTGTTTGAGATATCTTTTGGGCTCAACACACTTAAAATAAACAAAATTTTTATACACTACTGTATTCTATTTATAAAACTGTCATCTCAGATTAAAGAGCTAATGAGCCGTTTCTAATATCGTATGGTAGTTCTCATTCGGTTTCTCTGTTTGTTCACATAATTACTATATTATACGCGTTTGGAGCAGTTGCGCCGGCGCATCGCACTTAAAACACTTTACAAGGGTAGTACAGTCGACTACACATTGCATAGACGTTGTTTAACCCTCCGGCTGCATGTATCCGCTAGATCACGTGAGGTTTATGTATTTTGATGTTATTGTCAGAATTGATATACTAGAATGAGATATTTTTAAATAATAAAAATGTAAAAAGAAATTATTTGAAAAGTTGTCTATCACTAAATTAACAAACAAAGCAAATGTCTCACTAATAACTGAGTAATTTATTGTGATATTTTTTTTGTATTATTTTAGTTTAATTCAAATAGATGCAATTAATGCACTAGAAATAAATTTTAAAATTTACATTAATTTTGACACTAATTATTTTTGGCATATTGTTATAAACATGTATGAACATGATTAACTTAAATTAGCAAACTATTTGGAACTTCGAAAGATGATGAAAACGGAACAAATGTCCGACTCTTTCATAATCCCGAAACCAAAATTATGGTATTACTTGCGATTTTACCATATTTTTCGTAGGTCAGTAGCTACATTCTCAAGTTATTATATATATGCTAATTGTAGTTCCTGCGGCATTTATGCTGCGGCATCTATGTTGTGTCAGCAGTAGGCGCCAGTACGTGCTGTCAACAACAACTCTTGTGTCAATGTATGATACTTGCCCTTACAACACAAAGAGTATCGCCAAGCGACTAACCAGGTACCTCTTTGCTACTTAAGTCGTATAAAAACTGTGTACCTAAAATTACTTAATATTTGTGCCATTATAAAAGAATTTACCAAAAAGATTAGATTTTATAATTTTAATCAAATCTTAGTTTTTCAGCTAAGCGCACTATGTTGAAAAATCAGCTACACTTCGGTTCAAGAACCTTGGTGCTGCCATTATAAAATAAATAGCGTGCTTTTATATGGCTACTGTAACCTCTTTGTATTAGGCGAGCAGTATGCTTGTTTGCGACCCTACGTAGTGTAAATAAAATTATATTGTTATACAAGTAAAATTCCCCAAGGCCGAAGAAGCCGTTCTGTGCTGAAATTCTTGGGCCTCAAATATATTACACCACCTTATTGCAACAATAATGCATAGACAAGTGTATTCGTGCATTAAATCGATATTGTGAAGCGTACAACCACCTTGAATACACTGTCTAACGTTCTAAGGCTGGCAATACTCCGTAGACTTCGAAGAGCAATTTCCGAACGCTCAGCTCCCAAAGCCTGGATTTGAAAATATTCGGGTATTAGTCGCGCCGGCCACCTGCCAGTTCACACTCGGCCTGCGGAATTTTTCGTTGCCGATGCAAAGTTTCTCGTTAATATGCAAATTAAGAGTTATCTCCACCGAGGACCCATGGATTTAGGGTCACTTTCAAATAACGCAAAGAGCGCTGCTAAATGAAAATTGAAACTTCACGGCCTGTTTGCATACAGACCCGTTTAAAGATTTAGCATAATTATGATATTATAATATTTCTGTTGTATATATGTTTATCGTACCACACATATATTAACATATGATTACGCGTGAAATTCGTGACGCACAAAATGTAACTAACGAACTAAAAATTTTAATAATGTGTTACAGTGCTTAGTTAATTCAAGTAGACTATAAAGAAAGACATAAAACTGTTTACTGCCAGCGTTAGCTTATTAACGAAACAACAATTATTTTACTGAGTGTACCTAGCTAATACCGCTGAACACATACGTTTTTGTATAATTAGATTTTTTTTATTTGAATTATAATCAGATATCGTCTACAAACTAAATAATTTTGAATTTCGCTGTGTGCAAATATAATAGCTGTAATTATGTTTATTTTAATTATACACAGACGGACATAAAATTCTTTATTTCCAAATTAATAAAACGACATTAACTCGTATGACAATTACTGTTTTAATACAGCTTAACAAGCTAGCGCTTTCATTAACAATTTATGTAACATCGTAAAATATTGAAACGGACTATAATTAAATACGCTTACATTAAAGCGTAAAATGTTGGTTGGTTTTCTTAAAGTCGGTCACTTTATTTATTATTATACAGTCTTACAAGTATAGATATGCGATCATAAGTTTGGTAACGTGTGTTGTGTTTTACTAAAATCATTTTAAAAAGATTATCTATAAACCAAGGAAACAAATCTCTTGATTTGACTATCATTTGTAACTGGTCCAGAGACCAGAATTAGGAGGCATAGAGACCATCACAATAAGCCTAAACACGAGTTGAGAGTCTCGCTGATTCTAAGTAATGCTACAGCATAAGATCAATGACACCAATATCACCATATTCTATTTGCCAAATTAGATCAATCAGATCAAAATAGTTCCCCGTAACCCTTCAAAAATACAAAAGATCTAATGAGCTTTCAAATTGAATAGATTTTCTGGAATCATAGCTAAGAACACTCGCAAAATTCACCGTTCAAACAAAAAGTACTAGATCAAAATCAGTTCATTGGTTTTGCAGCTACGATGTTATATTGACATACATAAAGATAAACGTATATAGGTCTATAAGACAAAGCTGTGTCTCATATTGTCAAGAGGGGAAGTCAAATTCCAAAAATTCCTACTCCTACTTATTGCTTCGTTGTGAGTTCCAAGGCAGCTGTAGTTTTACCCTCGGGACTGCAGTAGACTTAATTGTTTATTGCCAGCGGCAACTACTAATAGTTGCCGCTGTTAAACCTGGCTACACAGTGGGAATGTATGATGGGCCCCCATCCCGATACTTGCTTTGTCACATTGATCAGAGAGTGTTCACTCACACCTGCTCCCCAGCACCTTACTCTTCAATGGATCCACTAGTAGCTGACTGTTCAACGCAAGCTATTTGTTCTACTAGCATCTTCTTTTTCTCGTACTTATTTTCGTTCCAGGGCAGCTTTAATTTTAGTTTAGAGACTGCAGTAAACTTCAGTGTTCATGGTCGTCGTGGGAGTATATGATAGATATATAGTTCCTGATCTGTCCCTTAAAATAGCTATTGAAGTTTATATAGTCGTGGTGGTGGATAAAAGTGGCACATCATCATCTTTAGAGCCAAAGCCTACCTTGGTGCACCTCATCGATTAACAAATAAGACTCGAAATGGCGAAAGTGAGGTAGGAAATCGTAATATTGTGAAGCACCCTGCCTGGGTCTACTACCTACCTACTTCCATCCTACAGAAAACCGAAGCCAAATAACGATTTCCTAAAGGATTATTTTCCTACAATTCAATGTTTGGTCTCTCAAAAATGGCGTTAAAGACATGATAATTTTTAGAGTTCTGCACATCAAAGGGAACCTTTGTAGGATGACGCTGTACGTCCATCTATTCATCTATCAGTCTGCCTATCTGTACTCCCCACGGAGCACCCGACTTTGGGGAGTTCGCAGGGGGAACTACGGGTCTCCCTGTTTGGATCAGGGTACCTGGGGGACTGGCGGCAGCCCAATTTGCCAGTCATGGGTTCGGATTCGAGGTGGTTATATGTGCGTGTAATCACTCACGTGCATGTGGTGTAGCTACAGAGGTCGGGCATGTTCGTCTGCCTTGCCAAATTGTCGCCGGGCGTTCGACCTCGCGCGTAGCGAGTTGGTTATCACTGGCCTAAGGCGAAGGGCCGCCACAGTGGTTCTCAACGGGACTTGGAGCGGCCCTTACAGCGGCCGTCGGCTTTCCAGCTGACGTCGCGGCTCGGGTATTTGCCTGCTGAGCAAGGAGGATGACGGGCGATCGCTTCCGTCACCCCGGTCACCCTACCGTAGGCCCGGGGTAGGCGTTTCTTCTTTGAAGGACGTCGAGAAGTGAGCGCGCCTTATACAGCTCCGGTACCTGTCAAGGAAATCAGGGAGCCGGCTATCCGGCGCCCCAGTGTGGGTACAGAAACACTAGACGCGCTTGTACTTGTACTTGTGCGCCGGGATGTGAGCGTGCCATACAGCTCCGGTACCCATCATGTAGATTGGGGAGTGGTAGTAGGGCCCCGATGCTTGGGTTCTCTGAGTGTCGGTCGCTACGAGCTACTCGACTTAAGAGTACGTATGTAGCCTGCATGCAGATGAAAGCGGAGTAAGACCTGCTGATATTCCGCTTGCGTGCTCGATTGATTTACCGAGCGCAAGAGCGGAGCAGGTAAAGGTCCTCTCATCTGGTTGGTTTACTGGACGGGAGACTCGCAATCCTGTGATATAACCAGAAGGTTGGCACACAGGGGCGCACTAGCTGTTAGGTATAGGGTGCGTGTCTGTCTATCTGACCTTCTGTCTGCGAGTCTCTCAAGGTTCTATTTCTCAGAAACGCGAAGAGATATCTAGTTGAAATTAATATCCTTAGCAAACTTTTGGAGCTATGAAAAAATCAAACTTTTAAGTCAATACAGTCATAAGGTAAGGCCGTTTATGCTGGTAGTATATTTTGACACTCTAAAGAGAAGGATAATTCTATAATTCACTTCCCTAGAATCATGAAATTGTCAATAGGCAAGGTGTCATATCACAGCACAAGTAAAGATCAACACACAACAAGGAGACTATGACCGCGACCGTAGTAGCAGCGACAAAACCATTTATCAGTAAATGCCAAAATGGTCGATCGTTGAAAAATCCGCGATCAGTCGCGGACGCGTAGTGTGCGGTAAGTAATATATGCGACCAAGTGCCAAAAAATTTATAAGACGAACCATTTGAATTCTTTTTTTTAACCAAAACAATTGATTATCTTTTGAATTATACTCATACAAAGAGACAAAAAGTCGACGGAAAAAAAAAATACCTTCTATCTGAACTGAAAAGCTGTTAACACATATGCTATAATCGCATTTTTTATGTATTTAATCTAGAAAATATGCAGACAGCTATTGTGTTGTTTGCCATACTAGAGGCATCAAAAATATAATTGCATTACATTTTTATAAGAAGAATGATTTTTTTTTAAATCGTACACAGGATCGGTAACGCATTAGGGATTCCTCTAGTATCGCAAGCATCCGATACTGGGATGACAGATTAGTAGTGATTATCGCCAGGCAGAAGGTCATATGCTCATTTGGCACCTCAATAGTAAAAAAAAAGTGTTATCAAAAGAAAAAGTGATGACTACTTACTACCAAGATTTTTTGTACCTATTTATCGTCAGGCAGGTTATATGCTCATTTGCCATCTTAGTGTTTAAAAAATAGTGTCGAATAAAATAAGCAATGACTATGTAGTCATACCTACCATAATACCAATACCAACAATAATGATCTGCATTCATACCTACTTAATTTGATATAGGTATCTCCGTCATTTCTTTGCCTAAATAGACGTCCTTTATATTTAGATAGATAAGTGGATTAAGGCAAAACTCAGTAATATTGACCAGAAACATATCTGCAATAAATATCTTTCATCCATGCGATAGAGTGTCGTAAAGCAATTAATTCCCATGCGTGCTGAAAAAGATTTATCACACACCACTTGTGTGGTTTCCCTAACACCAGCTATTGATCGATTGTCTTTAATGTTCTCACTAAGTGGCTTTTTAGGGCTGTGAATATTGTTATTTTCTATTAATATGTCGCAGCCAACTGGTTCAAACAGCCAGTCAATTGCACGGCTAGCTTTTTCATTTAACAATGCCATTCAACCACACACCTAGTTTGGTAGTTGAATCTTATGGCATTTAGCATTACGGCTTATTGAAAAACTGCGTATCATTAATTGAGTTAGTATGTTTCTTCGTTAGGTATTAAGTTTAGTACCAGATCATTTCATCAGCTAGGACAACCGAACCGTAAAAAGATTTCAATTATGCATACCCCAGCTACTCCATCCATATAAATGCCATGGCGTTAATGGAATGGACGTGTGTGAAACAAACTGTTCCAGATTCGACTTAGAGGTTGGCGTAGTTTGAGGGAGCAGCAGAGTATATCTGTAGTGTATGTATGAAGGTATTATTTTACGTATTGCAGATTATTTTACGTATTCGTTAAGTCAATAGGCACAAAAAGCTTACATTCTTCTTATTTCTATATAAACTCTTGTGCTCGTACTCAAGTTTGTGGACATAAACTTAGAGCCTCTAGAAAATATCGAAATAGCTAGGTATTTATGCTAAGTTTTTTTTCTGTTTTCTAATGCAGTTAGATTTTTTATTTTGTTGTTCTCTTTTCATAGAGAGATTAAATAAATAAATAAATATTTCTGGACAATTTACACAGCGCCATCTAGTCTCAAATTAAGCACTTGCGCTATGGGTGCTACACAACTGATAAATGTACTTAGATACATTTTTTTTTGTAAATATATTCTTATAATACACTATAGAAAACACTTAAAAGGTTTTATTTAATTATTTTTGCGTAAACATCTATCCTTGAAGCTCTTATGATTAACCCTATATTAATAATCCATAATGATAAAAACCCAAACATCATTCTTAATTGCGTCAAAAGTTACGTACAAATTAAGTTATATACAAAACAAAATGTCAAGGAAAACAATGCCGTATTAATTCAAGAGCACTCAATGAAAGACCTCGTCAGCGCTGATTGAGGTTCAGAATTACTTATATTAAGAATAAATCTCAAGAAAAAAAGGCGAACGATTGTTTATTTGAAATTCCAACAAAATAACATTTAGTCGGTATGACAAAACCAGCGCTGGACAGGATTGTTGGCGGAATACTAATATGGCTTAAAGAAGAAATAAAGAATCGCATAATCTTATATCGTATTTGTAATATGGACATCGATAAATCATAGGGAACCGGGCACAATCGTTCCGATGACATGGTATGCCTACAAAAAATAATACAAGCCATCATTCAGATGCCCCGTAGAATTGGGTGGGAGCTCAACTCTTAGTTAGGGTTGAAATTTTGACTATATAAAGTTTTGACTTATTATTAACCACAATAAGCTACTTGACATTTTTTTTAAATTTGTTATGTAAGATGTTACAATAATATAACTATAGGTGAAAAAGTTACTTCCATAGCTTAAAAATTTCACTTCTCAATTTATGATAACTTGAAAGGACTATCTCGAAAACGCTCCAAACAAAAGGCTACCACGTTTATGACGTCACACTTTCCTATTTTGTATGCATATTTTATATCCATTGCGTTTATGTAGCTAGTGCCGTAACAAAAGTTTTTTAAATTTAAAGTATTTTTCTATTACTTTTTCCATTGGTAATATTTCTTTTTAAATAATTCATAATTTTAAAATGAACTTTCCCACCAAGCTTAACTATCATATAATAAAACAAGTTGGGCATATGTTATAAAAAGTTTAAGATTTCATATCGTTCTTGTTTTGTGTATTTTACGATACTAATAAATATTTTTTACTTTTGAACATTGTCAACTAGCCTATTGGCCAAACCAAAAATATTATAGGCCTTATTATTCTATACTACAATATTTTGCCACTAAGAATAAATCTTCAAAAATATAAAAAGAAATATGGTAGCACCTATGCCATTAAAAATACAGATGATTAATATACGATAACACAATATAAAACAAATAACGAATAGATGCTCATGGATCATTATGTTAAACAGTCTAAAAGAAATAAGACGCCTGTTCAATATCCATAAAATATGTAAATAATTATGATTTGAATGCTGACTAACAGATAACCTTTAATCTTTAAGAAACTACCTATTAAGCAAAATCAGAAAATTCCCATCTCGACCAATTAGTGGCTATAAATGTTACACACTAACAAACGATTTCATAATATTTAATTTTATAAAGCTACTGAATTAAATAGCAACATTTTCGTATAACAGATTGTTAAAGCTAGCTTTTTGCCAACCATAGCAGTCATAATGCAGACAGACCTGCAAAGGGAGACTTTCTGTTGAATGTTAATATGAAGACTTGTTCCTAATTTATTTATCTATTGTATTGACATTTCAAAATAAACGGAAGATACAAAATATATCCATGAGCCGGTACAATATTGTTTGATAAATGTAAAATGAACAAACTAAATGTGAAGGAGGATTAAAAATAAACGTAGAGTTTCATTTCATTTCAGAGTACGTAGAAAATGCGAAATTTTATTCTTGCTGCATTGTAGATACCAGAGAAACAAATCATGATATTTTATTACTCATCGTGAACTTGGTAGCTTCATAATATTTAAAATAAATAATTTTCTATATGGTATCTCATATTATCTTTTGCGTAACAATAAAACATTTTTGGAGTTCCGCTGCTGCGATTACCAGTATTTACTTAGGTGAAATTATAACCACGTGAGAGAACAGTTTAGAGTATTTTAAAGTATGCATACATTCCCTTGACGATCCCGACTCATTGTTCGCGACCAAAGAAAGAACAAAACAGCAACCAAGATGGAGATGTCCAATATTTTAGATGGCATAGCAGTCGCCGCAACGAAATCGGAATTCTTGCTTCAAGGATTCCCCGCAAAGTTGACATTAAAAAACGCCTGTAAATCAATATAGGTAAAGTTGGTATTACGATGTTCGATATGCCTCACAATGCGACTGTATCGGAACATTCGAACAACGCTTTAGTGACCAGGTATGCAATAGATAACCATGTTTTATGCTAATCCTATAAACAGAAACATAACTTACAAATTTTCGAGAGCCTTCGTAAATTTAATGTTTAGTCACGAGGAAGTTGGCTCTATTACAAGCTGCTACAACCGAGTGTGCGCATGGAATTATGAGCAATCAACTCTTAGATTGTTATGTTGACTTTTGCCCGTCATCGGCTATTAAGATTTCTTTGTTATAGAAACATGTTGGACTATTTACACAACACGATGCTCTCTGAGCGTCTTTTTGAAACTTTTTTCGGTTCGTTCTTGTCGGTCAGCACATATCGTTCTCATGATTTTGAATGAAATCTCCAAGTCACTTAGCGATGCGACGTTAGAATTTGCTTTCAATACAAGAATTGATTCGATAACTTTATAATATAAACTGAGTGATGGTGATATAGATGGTTAAGATTATAACAAAGAAGGGATCTTGAGTTGACAATGACCCGTGATTGGTGCGTGAGAGTTTGTAATTGAATTGTGAAGCTAAATGCTTGGA
Source organism: Hypsopygia costalis (assembly GCA_937001555.2). Lineage (NCBI taxonomy): Eukaryota > Metazoa > Arthropoda > Insecta > Lepidoptera > Pyralidae > Hypsopygia > Hypsopygia costalis. The sequence continues at coordinate 22,070,460 of OW443326.2, forward strand.
TCTGAGTCACTGGTTAAAAATGTTGATTGGCCTTGGTGCCCTCTTAACCACTGCACAACAAAGAGTCAATATTTGAAGTGTGGATTATAAGGTCAAGGTGTCACCCATCATGCCAACACTTAGTCTAGCGTTAGATCTCAATCAATAGACGATAAACTTGGACTGAATATAGGTATATATATATATATATGTAATTACATTGATTTTTTTTACTAAATTTATCCGCTTCGGTCCAAAAATATAAGGGAGACCCACCCCTAAATACTTTTATTTTATTTTATTGACATTTTTTTTATTTTTATTTTATTATGATTTAGCATTGAAAAATACAAACAATTTCAAATTTTCACCCTTCTACCATTAACCCCTAATTTTATATGCCAAAACAACGTTTGCCGGGTTAGCTAGTGTAATTATATATTTTTCTATTGACATTCAAGTAACGTTTATTTATTAACTGTCATAGCGTGATGATAGGAGTAATTAGCCCCACCGAAACATATTAAATTTTCCAAAAATTAAGCCTATAAGTATAAAAGAATATTATAAATCAGTCATTACATTAAATATGAAACGAAGCGATGGCATTAACACAGGATGAATGAAGCAGTTGAGTAGTTCTCATGAATTCCAATATAACTCCATCATTCGTTCTTTCAAAGTTGTCATAAGGTGTGCTCCACACGATTTGTTTATTTGTATTATAGTCGGCTTTCATCTAGTATACGTGAGCAAATAATGAATGTATGACATATCACAAGGCGCTGACGTCACGCCGGACACGGTTAGATCAAAGAAGAACTCATTGATTTATTATATTTTGTTTGTACCCGACCCAATTACGTGTTAGAAAATTGTGCACTCTAATAAAGTGTTTACTGGGGAAGTACTTTGATGTCTAATTAGGAGCTTGGAGGTGCCAGGTTTAGTCAACAACTTGTACCAACTACAAGATTTATTGGACAAGACGAATATATTGTAGCTGCACAGTATTTGTAAAATGTGTAAAGAAAAAACAACTCAAAGCCCTGTATGTTAACTACCATGACTAAATGTTAACTAACCCAGCACTAAGATAAGCCTAGTGAGACTTGTAAGAGGCGGTGTTAATTACTGTGTATTTATTGTGAAATACATAGTATAAAAAAAATTTGGTCTCGACACCTTTACGTAGTTACTTGAAATAAAAATTTAAAATAAAACTAAGAGAAAGCATGTTGAGTGCATGTCAAGCTTTATAGGTTGGCTTCGTGTCATTCTTATGCCGGGCGAAATAAGAGTTGAAATCGAACTGCAACTGTCAAGCATGATGTGCACTTAGCCTTTATACCAGTATCACACCAGTATGGAGAATACATACATTACAGTTTTCCTTAAGGAGGGCCGTACGCTTGTCTGCTACTTTAATACAAATAAATTAAATTGAAGTATTTATTTTTGATGTCAAAATAGCTTTTACAACTTACGAGTATATATAAGGTATTTAAAGGAAATTTATATTTTTTACCAATTTACTCTGTGCAAGAACTTACAACCAGCTAGACCAATTTTGACGGAATTTTCACTGGCAAATATATAAAGATTAACTTAGGTAACCTATATATTATGGTTCCGCACAAACTATAAAACTCATAAAAATTATAACTATTTGTTAGTTTAAACACGTCCGAAGTCGCGAGTAATAGCCAGTAATAAAAAAAAAACTACAGTCCTTACCTCTGTCGGTGAGGTTGGCTTTACCTCAAAGATCGTCATAGATTCTTTTGCGATCTCCGTGTTTGCACACAAATACTTCTAGCACTTTCCACTGTAGAACCTTTCCTTTCCCATCTACCATCACTGACTCGACAGATGTGACGGCTTACTGCCACTTATATTTCTCAGAAAGTTATTATACCGACAACTTTGATTCTCTGACTACCACTTCACGGGAAAAACTAAATAAATAGTAGGTATGCGGTCGTGGAACTAGTTTGACTATGCTTAATAAACAAAATCAGTTATCACTAAGCCTTCTGCAAGCTTCACAAAGCTATTGGACTTCTCTACGGCTAGAGCTGTCGAATCTACCGCTGACAATTTCTGAGCTCAATTATTAAGGTTGGCAAACATATATCAGCTCGGGAACGGGCCCGCAGCGCCTCAACACGGGCCGTTTAATATGATTTGTATGAAGCTTCATAGTGCAAAGCACACTAATCAGTAATCAACATAGTAATGGGTCGCATCTTCTAGAGATAAGCTCTCGAACTGCGAGCTATGCGTGGTCAACTCGCCGTCTCGCCGTTCACGCGGGGACGGATTCCTTCTATTTTCTTGTTCATCTTCATCAAGTGCTATCGCTATCACGGGCGTCTCACAAATAGTGAACAGAGACGTAATAGAAATCATCTCCACGATCGAGTTCAAACTGACTGGGAATACAATGACATTCCTGGCGGGCTATCACCTGGGTTGTTGTTGGATCTCAATCCAACAACAACCCAGGTGATAGCCCGCGAGGAATGCCTAGCTTTAGTCGGGTTGATGCGCCCTGGTGCTTCGTTTAGGTTGACGCCTAGCTGACAACGAATCGTTGAAGTGAGACAAGGTTGATCCGTGTCCGAGCCGGTATGTGCCGGCAAATTATCTGTCCTTCTTTGAACATAAATTATTAACAAAATTCTAAATTACTTTTATTGCCTCTCAAGTAATTTTTTATGTCATCAAGTCAATGTCCAACTATCAGCACTATACTAGAAAATAACCTGACAGCATTATAGTTCTTACATACAGTGTACTACACTCTCTGCCGCACTCTCGAGCTGACCTCACCTTCCCTCTGAGTTGAACCTGAAATAGTTTGTACGAAGCCCCAACCAAACATTCACGTGTTGTACAGACGTCATTTGTTCATGTATCGACGCGACATTTATACGAGTATACACTATCCTGTGTTTAGTCAAGATTAGTCGACGGTGTTTTACAAAGAATTTCATTTTTTACACCGCTATTTTTAATGCGAAGTTGAGATAACAAAATATTTCGCCAGAGGCGAAACGCAAACATAGAGACACCCTCAAAATGATTCTATGCCGAATAACAAAGTCAAAAGTTTTAAAACCATCCTTTTTAGCTCATTAAAGTTATTATGTGTTATATGATTTATTTACAAAACGTTTGTCCAACTAGGATAACCAATTAATTTAATAGAACCGGGTTACAAATAAATTAAAATTTATATTTTCTTCACAACTCAACTGCCAAGCTTAAAGACAATAAATGATTTAACACTTATGTTTCTTGTATTTATACTTTCTTGGTACATCGTCAACTCATTATAATCCCATTGCTGGAATGCGGCGGTTCTTTCCTTAATTCTAGGGGTTTAGAGTATACTACACAACGCTGTTCAACTGCGGGATGGCGCTTCTCTACTAAGAGCATACTTTATATGGGGGTCTCTAAACATTTTGCTTCTTACAGATATTTTTTAATTTTCGTAGACCCCCTGCCCTACAAATATATGAAAATAGACGAATTTCTAAGACCCTTGAATATTCGAACCGACTAATCGCTATACTTGTAGACTACTTTGGGAATCAATGCTTTTTTACATAGCTAAAATAAAGATTTTTTTAAAATTATTTTATTGTTTCTCGTATAATTTTGATTTAAATGAATAGCACAGTATAAGTAAATAATTGCTTATCAAATTCAAGTAGAACACTTGAACTACATACCAATAGAGATGAATAAGGTAGGAAGAGTCAAATTACAAACCATGGGCCCTACCGTTGAAGCTGAAGCCGATTATCATCGGATTTTTTAATTGCGAAAATCAAACTTTAGCTAATATTGGCGTAAATGTGTTGAACTTAGCTGGTAGAAACCATAAATTCTAACGAGTAGCTTTAAGGTGTTTGTCATTAACTTAAACCTAAGATCTATTTTCGCGATCAAAAAAACCATTGGTAATCGGCTTCAGAATCGGCGATACCCTAGTTAGTGTTGGCTATACATCCATACTAATATTATAAATGTCAAACTGTGTTAGTTTCTTTATCCTTCCTTTACGCTGACATGAACCAATGGATTGATATCATATTTTTCGAGGATAGTTTAAGATCTATACCGTGGACAGCACGTCGGGCTAACGAGTCAATTTTAATGGAATTAAAAATAATTACCAGACTATCTACCATCTGTCTGTCTGCAAGATTCTGGAGTATTTCGGACACATTGCCAGAAACCTGCAGACAATCACGAAAAGCTCATAATCACTGGCAAGGCAGAAGGCAAGAGAGAACGAGGCCGCAGCCCGACACGTTGGTCCGATCAAATTCGAGGTTTCCTCATGATGTCAGTCCACGATGCCTTGTACTTTAGCTTGTAACGCTTATCAAAATGATTTGAACAAACTGCAATGGACTAGAGTTACTGTTTTGTCTTTTTTTAGCACTTGATGTGTTCACAGACCCCTGTGAGGTCTGCCCTAGCTGGTAAATGAATGGGAATCCTAGGAAATGCATAATGCGGACCTGAGGGACTACAGGCTCTTCTCAATAAGAGTTGCACATACTGTAGTTAATATAGAACATAGCTCAAAGATCCAAGAGGAAGACCCTCTCGTGGAATTGGTGCTGCAGTACTGGACCCATTCCAAGGTATAATTGTATCTTGTGGATCAGTTGTAATACTAATTTAGTATTTTTTTTTATTGTAAATAGTTAATTTTATCCGTTATTATTTATTATTATGAATCTCGTAATCTTTTTCTAATTTGTAAATCTCGTAAATATTTTTTGCGATACTATATCTTGCTATGTTCACAGTTGCGCTTTAAAAAAAATAAAATGGAAAGGTTCTAAAGGACGAAGAAAGATTAAATAAAATTTCATAATTATTATTTCTGTATTAAATTTTATTGCATCTATTCACACACCTCTCTGGGATCGGATGAAGACGTTTGAAGCTATCAAAAGAAAATAAATACGTGTTTTTAATAAATCGAGTTGTTGAAATGGAAACGATAAATTTATCGTTCAAGATATGAAGCATTAGGTATTATAGTGATAAAGTGGAAGTGACACTAAGTCACTCAACGAATTAAATGAGTGATTTACAAATTCGCAAAATAAATACATAATTTTATAAAATCGCTAACAAATACGCTCTAAATATTTCACGAAACATAAATAATCTCTTTTCATAGATCATTCGTCTATTATGAAATTTCGTTGTTTACATAACTACTTCCAAGATACGTCCTCTTTCATCAGTATATTTTTTTTATTTACATCAAAAGGATTGCTAATACAGAAAATTTATTGCATTTACCTCTCTTAAATATTCACGTTAATATTACAATATATGTATACTTACAACAGTGACGTATGTACAAAACTATAGACTCAATTTTGGACTTTCAGTCTCTACAATATTGAAAAAAAGAAATATTTTACAGTGTTTAGAAAACAAATTGAGAATATAACTTTACATTCATTTAACTTTTACAATTATACAAGGCCATTTGAGACTTAGCAATTTGAAGATACTTCGAGGAGATAAGTCTTAGGCAAACATTTCGAACTGAATACTATTTTGGTAGGGCTGGCACTGCTCGTTACTATATGACTTGTAATTATTTTTTACACAAGTTGTGATAGAACACGAATATGTAAATTACGATAATACTTCAACTTTATTTTTGTTTAATATATTTAGCGTTTAGCAACAAATTTCTGAATTGAGCTAATGCTTCGATTAACTGGATTTAATTAGTATATAGGATCCAGTGCGGTGGTTTCGATTTCCTTTCTATAAACCCTAAAGGTTTTAACTTTCTTTCTTGTAAATAAAGGCATAAGTAAATCATAAAACTTTAAGTTCTCCATAAATGATACATATTACAAATATTATTAAAACTACAATACATAATTTAATTATATTAACAGAGGTATCAGGGAATTCCTAAGAGTACATAATAAAAACTAATAGTAAATAATTATATAGAGACTCTTTGAAATATAGGAAAATAATGACTTATTAATACTACCCTCGCTTAGGATTAGTTGCGTTTTTGCCTCATTGGTCCCCCAAATATTTTTCTTTAAATTAAACAAAGACGTTTAAAGAAATTTATTAAACATCATTAGTTTTCTGTGTTAGATACTATAATGAGTGAGTATATCAAGTACTAGATAGATTAATAAATTGTGAAGAATGCACTTGTCTTGTGCCAACCCTGCCATTTGCGATACTACATATAACTATAATAATGTACACGACTCTAATGAGAAATGAATCGTAATTATTGTAATTTCATTAATGTATAACATAGACAATCATAGTCTTCTGACTAGAAATTATTTATACAGATTTTTCAAAATCCTCAACAATTGTGGTATTGAATAATTTGTAGATTAAAACTTACAACAAAAGCTTGATATAACTACTGACCTCGTATCAATAAATATTAAAATTCGAATGTTAGATATTTATGAAACTATCAAACAATAGAAAAAACACTGGACGTAATTAGGCACTAAATATAAGGAGAATATTTCCAAAATAATAATTTACACTCTACATACAAAATAATAATCTAAAACAGTGTTTGTTACCTAATAGAAACGTAACACGTATTAATACCTATTTTTTTGATTGAAATCACTTCGTTAAACCACCTCCAGTATAACTACAGCAACATGTCGCAAGGTCCAACTGATATTATAGCACCTAGTATTGTCGGTCGGCCGGCGCGACATCGCTCCGACGTCTCTGCGAGTTGTCAACCTCACGGCGCGCGTCGAAAGTGTCCACTATCACAAATCTAAGCTTCTCTACCGGTGCATAATTATTATCACGTATATATACGTATGTATACATATTTATATTTAGTCTATTCGCTATTTACAGGTGAGAAGGCCCTCGTGGCACTCATGGGGCGAGATCGCGGTTATTGTCGATGCGCCAGCGGCGGGCGAGGGGCAGGAGGTCAGGCTCTAGGCGGAGGAGGCGGCTCGGCCAGCGAAGAGGTTGACGATGAGGACGGCGAGGGTGCTGGCGGCGCGGGTGCCGGAGCCGCGAGGGCCAGCGAACGGGAATACTCGAGGAGCGCCACGTCCGCTGGGTGAGTCGGGGGATACAAGCCCCTGTACAGCTCAGGCCGGCCGTAGGGATGGGCGAGTCGTGCGGCCGCCGCCGCCGCTGCCGACTGGTAGAATGCTGTGGCAGAAGAAGGCGGCGCCGGCGCCTCGCCTTCTTTGCTCGCCATGTCCGCGAGCGACCATATTCTCGGTTTAGCAGAAGCGGCTGTGCTACCAGGTGGAGCACGCGGAGGTAAATGCTGGTATGCAGGATGCAGCGGCCGCTCATAAGGTTCTGGCGATTCAGGCCCACTATCGGCACGGGATTCAGACCATTCTGATTCTGTTCTTTGCCCGAGTAAATCTAGCCTTTGTTGCGGTCTATCCCCGTCTTCACTTGATCCTGTTCCCGAGTCTTTTCCATCTAAAATAATGCGTTATGAATTATTATCATTGTAACTTTTTTTTTAACTTTAAGGTTAGTTTCATTCGCTTGCAGAGCTAAATTTAATTAATAAAATACGTACCTAACGCGTCTTTCCCATCATTACTTTTGTGATCGTCGTCGTCGTTATTATTGTCATCGTCGTCGACCCTGTTTCTCGGCTCCCACGTCATCTTATTCTCCTTCTTGAGTCGTCTGCGCGCATTCGCGAACCACGTCGACACCTGAGTTAGCGTCATCTTGGTGATGATCGCCAACATTATCTTCTCTCCTTTCGTTGGGTAAGGGTTTTTCTTGTGTTCATTGAGCCATGCTTTGAGTGTGCTCGTCGTTTCTCTTGTAGCATTTTTTCTTCTTGCGCCGTTTAAGTCCATTCCATATCTATTGGAAACATAAAAAGTTAAATTAATACTCAATTTGATATTAAATAGAGCTTCGAGTTAAGACAGCTACATCCCTGGGCAGAACGCTTTAATTTTTAAAAGTACAATCAAGCGTAAATGGTCGAGTCTGATTTGGGCGAGATTCCAGATAACGGGGATCGAGACCGCCCCAATCCGTCGCGCCCCCGGTCTCGATCGCCTCACCGAGCCAATGAAAGCGGCAGCATAATAATTGAAATCGAGATAAACCATCGGATGCTGTGCCAGCGTTAAGCTTGGCTTATCTCAGACAGCGACGTACGCATTTGTTGGCGGACCACGCGCCGTTATTTGAATTGTCCTATCTTTATTAGGATGCAGGTTCCGTATCACATTTGTATTAAGCTGTGTTTGTTTTCTTTGGTAATACCGTGTTAGTTAATCTATTTTGTATTGTAATAAAAGAAAAAAACATTATCGAAGTCGACCATAAGTATGAAAAAACTCTCTAATAATTTCAGAAGAGAGTTTTTTCATACTTATGGTCCTATATGGTTTTTTTTATGGTCCTAAACCTTTGTCCTTATATAGGTAGGTACCTACCTATTTTTTATTAGTTCTTCCACATTTCATTAATTTTATGTCGGAAACAATAGTAATCTTTATTACCTACATACAAAATAATCATCGATTGATTCTAAGTAAAAAGGACATCTATAATCAGTCCATAGATAAAGCTAAATGTTTTTTCCGGACAAAATCTTGAGGTAAACAAGAATAATAATCGAGATATGTTCAAAATTATTTTATTACAGTCATGTTTTGAAATTATAACCTCACTTTAACACTCCCTAGACAGAACATTCCGTGGTTTCAAATTTTATAACTTTTTAGTTGGTAACTCGAAAACTGCCGCCTCCATATGCCACCAATGCAACTGTCGGAAACTGAGGGTGGAAAATAGGGATGAGTAGTATGGGAAATTAATAAAACTGTCACTTAAATCGCAAAAGTGACGGGCTGCACCCCTTACACTCAAAACCAACACTCAATAGTGTGTCTTAAGGGTATCGGATATGGATAAAATTGGTATAATGCCTGCCCTCCGAGAAGCGATCTCGCTCTCCATTGTTAAGTTCGTTGTTGATTTAATTCTTCTCGCCCCACGACCGAATGAGACCTCGTAAATAAATATGGAACGAAATTCCTATTATTTTGTTTCATTTAGAGAGAGCGTGACGGGAATACTGAAACGATATTCTGTCCTCTGTGTCAAACTAAACGAGCGTCCTATATGATAATTTGTAGATAAAACACCGCTTAAAGGCGACATAAATTTAATGACGCTCGCGAGGCAGTCAGCTCTATGAATGAACTAACATCCATAGAATTCAAGCGACAATACGAAAGTGGAGCGACGCCAAGCTTAGGCGTATTCCACAAACAAAAAACCTTCATTTATCCACGGCGTGCCACTTTCACAGTATCCGAGCTCGCGGGGATGCGCGGCTTCATTTTTTTTATTATTTCGCTTCCCCCGCGGTAGCCCGCGCCCCAGGGCGGCTGCGGCTACCCACCCCGACTCATTCCACGCCACCTCTCCTTCAATTAAATCCCTATCTCTCGAGCCACCTCATGCTTCCTACTTAAACTCATAAAAATGAGATAAACACAAAAATATTGCTCGTACCCGCTGTCGTTATTATTAAAGCGTCGATGCCGCAACGGTTAATTCAGTAATTGTAACGTTTTATTTCGAATTCGCAGGTTGTGATTACGTCTAATGAATGATTATTTATCTCGCTGTATGAAACCCGATGGGGTGGTGTCTTCGTGTCTCCGTTGCGTAAACACTTCAGGTTAGGCAATAAAAGCGGGCGGTACCGGGCGGGCGCGAATTGAGAGTTATGATAATAAAATAAAGGTAAAAGGATGAACCGCAGCGGTCAGGGGTTTGTTGGAGCGCGATCTACAAATGGCCTAGTGGTCCAAATGAGTGGTCTTCCCATAGATAAACGTTTCTGTTATACTTTTTAAACTAAGAAGGTCTTTATTCGATCTCGAAAAACAAAAGAAGAAAAACCTTACCACCATTTACTTTTATTGTTTGCTACGAAGTTTTGTCAAAACTGATAGATTTTTTGTCTAGCCTATTGATAGGGCTGCTACCTTCCATAAACTAGAAGTTATTTTGGAAAATATTAAAACTTCATGCTTATATTTTTAAATTCTCTTTAATGAAGTACTGCTATAGAATTGGGCTTATAAAATCGAGTTTATTATAAAATTGAGAGTTTTGGTAACTTCTCTCATTCTAGCTTCAAGAACTTTTAAATGTTCTAGGAAAATTACTAAAAGCCGTACCCGTAGCCGCTATATGTGGTACATAAACTAGGAGAAGGCAGCCCTACTAACAGACCCCTTAACGCTGTGACACTATAGATAGTGTATGCTCACATACTCGACCTTTTCTCGTTCATGAGTAGCCTGTCATTGATTGTCATTTTGTCACAGATGGTGCGTACAGTCGTTGGTCCGAGAACAGCGTCAAATGTTCGGTAATTTTCTATTGCTACTTTCAAATTCTTTATCTATATTTATCCCCAAATAAATAGGGAGGCTGATATTCACTGATAGTTTATTAATCACTAATGAACATTCGGGTTACGGTATGGTTGACGATTGCGGTTGGACTAATCCGATAGAATTTACATTATTGATTTTGTACTGAAATATTGATAGGTATTCCATTATAGGTCTGTAGAGGTTTTAGTGCTGTGGCGTTTATTGTAATGCGATATTATTGATAGAAATATATACTCGATCATAATAAAGACTTGGCAATTATAACTCAGAAATTTAAGTAGCTACCCTATCGTCTATGAGCCAATATCTCAAAATGGGTGCACCCTGCTGATTAACTAACGAGGCTTTGGCATAAGAGAGGTAGGGCATAGCGTAAACTTAAGACGAAGCCATAACAATTTTGAATCCAGGAATGAGGAATTTCTCAAACATACGTAATGTAACTTTGTCACGAAAAGCGAAGGATCGCATATGGGGAATGTCTAAATCCAGTAGCGGGTAAATACAGACTGATAATGATGAAGGTGATTGTTATTTTACTGTAGAATGAAATAAAGTTATTTGTAATGTTATGGAAAAAAAATATTCCTGGGCAAATTACACAGCGCCATCTTGTCCCTAACTGAGCAACGCTTTTACAAATAAATATAACATAACAGATAATAAATACGTTGAATTGTAAAGACACATATACATCAAAATCACTATCGTAGTCCCATATAAATAACATATTTTCACAATTCCGTTATAACGTAGATCGTCAAAAATAATACAAATTAATTTAATTCAAATTTTTATCTCTGTTCTATTTCATTTCCACAGTTAAATTCTAATTACACTTTCAAAATCGGAACAGATTCCCTGATAACTGTGTTCCGAGCTCTGTTCATAGATAATTCAATCCATTCGTTCGTTCTGCAACGCTGGCGCTACAGTGCTTCTTCCGAATTAGTTTTTATAATGAAATTAATTAATTGTAACTGCTGAATGTCCAGTTTATTTTGAGAGGGTACATGCAGCGATATACTACAGAGCATATTTTGCATCAATTAAAAAAAAAAAAACATATTTCGTAGCTGACGCAAAAATATGCTTTATATTGTCCAATATAAAGACAATAAAGCAACATTACTGAAACTCACGCGAGAAATTATAGTCAATTAATTAATAGTCAGCGCACTAAGCGACTGCTCTCCCGAAGACAGAAAAGTTGGATCTATTGACTGCCACAGAGCGTCATCATCGGAGGCAACGCTCCAGGCCTGGAGCAGCGAGAGCGTTAGCGTGCGGTGTTCGTCACGATAGAAAGAGGGAGTGATCGTCTGGACATTCGTCTTGATGAAGATCTCCGATTGAAACTATTCGGCTCAACCGACAAAAATACGCAAGTCACCCGTTTAATTAGTTGATTAAACGACTAGGACAATAATACTTTATTGTAAGTACAAAGGTAAAATGGGCCTATACCTGATACTTCAGGTATAGGCCCATTTTACCTTTGTACTTGTATCTTATGTATAGCTATGTACAGATGTTTCAAAATTTTGCAAATTGTTTAATTAAAACAGATACACTGTACGAACAACTACTACTCAAAGGTTAGCTAGTACAGATCTCTTAGAAAGATAAGCTCGCCTTTGTACATTCTTATTTTCTTATATATGTATGTGAATTGTTACATTATTCTATATACAAAAACCAGCTTATAGACCGTAACGTTCCAATAAAAGAGAGTCCCTCACCGTAGCACTAATGCTATTTACGTCACTTGATTACGCCGGATCATCTTATAATGGCAGTATTACTGTCGACCGACGACTGTCTGTACAAACAAACTATTATTTAATCAGTGGTAGATACTTATGATAGATAATCTCAATAAGCTTGCAGGTTTTTCTTCTAGAAGGGCATAGAGAAGCTTTTACAGAGTCGGAATGCATTGGTGATGCATCTGGTGTTGCAGTCCATACACTATGATAACGACTTAACATCACTCAGGTCGCTGCTTATTTGCCACGTCACGATGCCAATTTCGCTATAGAAACATAGTTCGATCGAAAATAAAAAAAAATATCTTTCAGACTTTACACAAAAGCGTGTGCTGATGAATCGGTTTGTAAAGCATTCAATTCGATCAGGGGAGACACGTATGTGTCCACCAGTGGAATTAACATGACTAGCAGTGGAATTAACATGGGTAGATGTGACTGAATCAACTATGTTACTTTATACGAATATGTACAATATACGTAGTCCAATTTAGATATTGATAAAATGTTCAAGTTTTATTGACATCGTATATTGAATGCGTATTCATTTGCGATCAGAACCATAAATAATAGTATATTTTATTATGTTTCATACTCCTGAATAATATAATATTTGTAGAACAATACAATAACAAAATTCATATCGTTCCTATAATAATATTTATGAAACTGTCATTTCAACAACAAAGAGAATGTCAGTTCTTGTAATGATCTTTTTATTGGATATTTATATCCAAACCTTTACATAAAACTATTTATATTATCGATACTATGCCTCTATTATGTTGATTATAGATATTAGTGACAAAGTAGATACTTCTAAAACAGATTTATGCCAAGTTTGCGCAGATTATGCGTGGTTTATTTACTCTAGCAAACACTTAACATAGTTTAGGAGTGAAACTGTCCGAATAAAGGGAACTTAGCAGTTATCTAACGCCACACACACTTTGCTTACAGGACAGGTGACTTAATAAGTAAGAAAGATTTTTGGAACACAATACACATACACAATATTAATAACTAACTAGCATACGTTTTAAAAGTACAGATCTTTGGGCTGGTGCGCCCCAGTAGGTACTTGTTTGCTCCATTTGACCATGAATGAAGAGCAGTTCGAATCGACAAAGTTCTGATGATGTCTAATCGGCTGGACCCTAAAACCGCGATTCATCGCGCAGAGGGATTTTATATAGCACACAAACAAACGCAACATGTCTATGTTTTTATGTATGTGCTATAGTTTATATATATTTTTTTTATATATTATGAAATAAATAAAATTATAATTGAGAGTGTTTAGGTGAGCTTTTTAAATATCTGCTAGCCGAGGCACAGTACAACTTCCCTCAGCGGTGTTTTCAGAAGATTACTTATTACTTTGATCGGTGGTGATGACTTTCCATCAGGACACGGGCAACGCTGGGGTTCTATCAACTAGTATATTTGTATACACTACACAGGCGTAGCCGCGGCGAATCGTTAGTATCTAGTAAAGACTATTAAATACAACCTATCCTGCAGCTATTTTTGTATGTTATATGTTTTTTACACTACGCCGGGTGGCAGACAAGCATACGGCCCGCTTCATGCGAAGCGGTTACCATAGCCATATTAACGCTCGCAACATGAAATATCGCACGAGTGTCGCCACCCCCTCTACCAACGCAGCATCTCCTTTGTTTCTGTAGACCTTACTCAATCGCATAAACACAACAACTCTCAAGGGAATTGTTATTTGGCTTATTAGCGGTATTCTGTAAGGTACTACCAATATCAATTGTAATAAATAATATTGTAAAATAGGTTCACCAGTACCAATACCCTTTTAAATTAAGCATGTGGACACACCTGACAATGTTGATAGTTTTAGATAGACGTGTTTATATACTACACAATTATGTACAATGATTTTTTATGTTGTATACTTCTGTGTCTTCATTCTTTCATTCATTCATTCGTTCATTCATACATTCATTCAATTTTACCTAATAAATAAATAAATTTCCATTTATGTAACGTGTGATACCATGTGCTACAAACCAAATAGATTAACTATAACCAAATGATTCGACAACCAATATGATTTATACAACAAATGTAACTTTACCCGAACATTTATTTGACTGGTCATGCCGCTGCGTTCATGTAGCCAACACGATATAGTGTTTCTCCATACTTTGTTCCAGTGACATCGTTCATATAAAATTACACGGTGCGATATTTTGTAATAGATGTACATTTTTTACACCTCAACGAATTATAGGATAATCTTTAGACTATGAAATCCAAAGAGGCCTTAATACACGGTGACAGTTTTTGTTTAAAATGCTTTAAGGATTGTGCCGTATCTTGTTACCTGTGTCAATCGCTTTTTACGTACACGACATTTTTAAGTCAGCTGTAATAGTTATCTTTTAGAGTTTTTTTGTACTGTTGATAATCAGATGGACGTTTTTGTTGTTTTCATTTATAAGGATAGAAGATAAGGATATTTTCATTTCATTTTTAAGTGGTTCATCAACATCTTTGAACTTTGGTTCAAAGATGTTGATTATGCCGTATGATTGTCTGCTACCCGACGTAGTATATAAACAAAGGAACTGCAATCTTTACTTGTATGTCCGTTGAGGTCAGATTTTTTGGTCAGAAACGTTCTTGTAATAATAGTAAACTCTCCTTCTTGTAAAAGTAAATAGATAGACATACGAAGACAAAAAAGTACAAGGAAATAAAACATGACAAGTGTATGGCGAGCAAAGCCATAAAAACCATTATAGTGTATAATTTAAGAAATAAAAAAAAACAATATGTGTGGAGAGACATTATGTCTCTACAAGTATAGATTGTAGTGCCTCGAAGATTGAGTTGTGCCTCGAAGATGTTTGAGAAATTTTGGGTGGATTTAGATTCATTGATATAATACTTCATTATGGTCTTGGAAAGTTTGTCTGCCTGTATGTCGGTCTCTCTGTATGCCTGTCAAACTGTTAATATATGTCTTAACTTCGCCGAAATTGCTGAATAGAATTTGTTTAAATTTCGCATCTGATCCCTGATGAACCTTGGTTGCAGCTACATGCATTATTATTTTTATACCAAATATTTATAGATTATTTCTTATATTATAGGTATCTAGTTTACGTTGTTCGTTATAGATGGCGCTAAAAATTTTTTATTTAAACTAAATTCCACGCATTATTTTTCAGGGTCGGCAACGCGCGTGTGTAGCCCCTGGTTTTACAGGCGTTCATAGGCTACGGTAACTGCTTTCCATCAGGCGTGCCGTATGCTTGTTTGCTAATTTAGTGGTATAAAAAAAAACTAGCCCTTAGTACGACAACTGAATCCTATTTATTATTATTTCATCAATAGAATTCTAACATTGAACTAAGCAAATAGATCTTGTGAAACAAATAGCTTTCAGATATACTAAAAAAAATATGTTATTCAAAATAAACAAGCGTCTATTTACCATTTTCTTGCTTATTTATTTTATATGTACACTCCAACAGCAATATTTCACTTACAAAAAATCTGATAAGTGAAACATTGTGAGAAAAAAGAACGTATTCGACAAACATCGCCTTTCATGCTACAAGTAAATTACTATGTTCGTAAAAATTATATCAGATGAAGCTAATTATTCGTCGTAATATAAAAATGGTGCACGCAACTACCAATCTCGGTGGAAGTTTTTAAAGGTTCTGTGCCCAAATATTGGTCAGATAGGGCGGCAGGGTGTGACACGCCAAAAACGCATTAGCGCCGGGCAGCGGGCTATTATGGCAAACCGCATGCGTCGATGTTACCGATTGCTGCCACACAAACATGCTATACACCAACTAATTGGTCAACTCCATGCATAAGACCCCTAATGGGAGGGAAGGTTTATATCGGTGAACGTAAATATAACTCTCTAAAGGGTATTTGTCCACCACGAATTATGTATACATAGTTTCATCGTCACAAAGATTGTTATTAAAGAGTGTTATGGATATAAAGTACTGGGATATCAGAATGAATACGTATTATCTCTCTTGGTTATATGGTGCTATGATAATTTTTTGCTTATCTTTCTACTTTCTTTATATTTTATCTTAATGAAAGCTGGATTACTGCAGCCGGTGCAGCTTTACATCAAGTAGGCTATGTACATAGTTACTAAACTACTTTGAAAACGCACCCTATTTGAATATATTTAAAAAATAATTCTTTGTTTTAAATTACGCTGGATGGCAGATAAGTATACAGTCCGCCAGATGTGAAGCGACAACCATAGCCTATAGATACTTGCACTCCCACTGGCATTGCAGCAAATCCGTTTTTCCTAGTTATTTTACTCACTCGCAAGAACATAACAAGCCTCTAGCCCTTTTTCAGTTTAGTTTAGGTTACTCTAGGCTTTTCTTATTTGGCTTGGTAAGCAACCCAAGAGAGACGATATACATTAATTGTGATAATCCTAGTAATTCATGGTGGACATGCCCTTTACAGAGTTATAATATATTTACGTACATCGATATAATCTGTAACTTCCCAGAATTTTTAACCCACTTCAACCATACATACAATTAAATTTTTAGTTATATTATGCTGTATTTTTAAAAATAACCACTTTTAGCAATAAATTAACAAGCGATATAAATAAACATCATCATATTAAGTGTGGACCTAAGAATTAGTTATTATATTCTCGAAGTTATAGAAAAAAATAATACTATCTTAACTCTATTGCGATGCAGAACGCCTCTTAAGGATAAAATGTTAATATACCTATACTATATATTAATATACGTACTATTAATACCTTTATTAGTCGCTATTTATGTTTCTTGATATATATTTTTAAACTGCATTCGTGGTTGTCTCATCTCGTCATGTCTGCACTTCCCGAAGGTTGACTGGTAGAGAATGCTTTTAGCATTAAGTCCGCCTTTTGTACCATTGGTCTTACTGTGGTCATTAAGGGTCCGTTCAAACAAACCGGCTCGGAGAGGAGAGCAAATTTTGGGTAGCATTTAAAATAGAGTTTTATGTCATTGGCATAAGGTTTACTTTAAAAATTCACATCGGCTCTCGACCATTCTCATATAACAAAAGTGAATTTAAAAAATAAACCTTATACCAATGACCTAAAGCTCTGTTTTAAACGCCACCAAAATCTGCTCTCCTCTCCGAGCCGGTCTGTGTGAACGGACCCTAAGAGTTTAAATAAATAAATGTTCCGGGATTTGAGATAACCCTTAAACGTTTACCTATAGTGTACCTAAATATCGAAAGCATTAGACCTAAAAATATAATACAATTTTGACTAAGTAATATGATAACAATATCATTTTGGCTACTAAACAAAGTGATCTTTTATGACGTGTACATCACAAGGGATCACTTTGTTTAATATTATTTAAAGTTTAAAGATAACGAACGGAAACGTTAGTTAATTCGACCTATGTCGAAATATTATATTGTCGCAGCGTGCCGATTTCTCATGATAAATTTTATTTTAGGTACCTCCTTTATCGTTTGGAAAACTTCCGTGTTTTCATTGACGAATTTCATGATTCGTCTTGTTTCATAACTTAAGTTGTTATAAAATACTTAAGTTTGTATTTCCGAATCAATGTAACTCACTCCAAGAAACTCAACAGTGTGTAAATAGGTACAATTACCGGGTGAAGTTTTAGCTTTAAAAATGGTAAAAAGTTGCTCACAGCTAAAATGGTAGGTATTCTCTTATCAAGACGACTAATATGAGCGAAAGTTTGTAAGAATGGATATTAGGGATGTTTGTTATTCTTAAATCCGTAAACAGTTTCCCCTAAAGCGCCCTTTCCCTTCCCTTTTTTGGGTGCGAAAATAAAACTTTATCTTAGAGCAGAAATTGAATTTAGCTCAGCTTGCAGAAACTCTGCAGCTCTTTCGATAACGCTAAATATGTTTGTCATTAATTTAAACCTAAAATCTGTTTTTTTTAATCAAAATATTTGATTTGAATCTATTTTAGACTAGGCAGTAGGGTCTCTGCTGGTTATTTTTCATTTTGTTACATGCACGTGAGGCAAAGCCGCGGGTGGAAGCTAGTACTCTTTATAATTTGTCTCGTAGCTAGTA
Source organism: Hypsopygia costalis (assembly GCA_937001555.2). Classification (NCBI taxonomy): domain Eukaryota; kingdom Metazoa; phylum Arthropoda; class Insecta; order Lepidoptera; family Pyralidae; genus Hypsopygia; species Hypsopygia costalis. Next base: position 22,088,806 of record OW443326.2, read on the forward strand.
CTTTTGTAGATAAAAGTATGTAATAAAGTAAATCCAATATAGAGCTAAAACTTACGAAGAGACAAAGAAACAACATAATGCCAACATGAAACCGTAACTTGAAACTTAAAAAAAATGCCAAACCCCATAAAAATGTCGGTGGTGAAACCACGGTGGTGAGTTCCGCTTCGTTTGACACCTGACGTGCGCCGCCCCGTGATAACACGCCCTTCATCCACCTTATTTAATGATTGGCCGTTTATTTAGGCCCCAAATTATACAGCTACGTATTATTTTACAGTGTAGGGTAAAGTTTACAATACGGTAATTATTTGTGACAAGCTGTGAGGGCTCTATCAGCAGTGGATAATAAAAGACTATAAAGGTATTATTACACTAAATAATATACGTATCTGATGATAATATTTAAATAGTGAATACAAGAATTTAGTCATTTGACCTGGTGGTTGAGTGGCGACAGAAGTTAAATTAGTACTAAGTCATCGTCAACACTTATTCATCTCACGGCTGGGATAAGGGCCTCCCCTCAATCGAAGGGGTTTAGAGCACTCCACCACGTTACTCAACTGCAGGTTGGCGGATACCAGTATTTTCAAGCCGCCTAAATGGGCACTTACTTGGCATAACGACTGTCATTTAATTACAATAGCCGGCATCGATGGCTTAACGTGCCGTCCGAAGCATGGAAGAGGTCGAGATAAATAAATCCATCCATGGATAGGCTACGGTCGACGTCGCTTAACTCGCGTGTTCGATTAGTCTGACACGCACCGCGACAATACTAAGTGCCAGGTACTAAATGTTCTTAAACATATTGGGACATTTAATCTCCGTTTACAGAAATAAAAGGTGTATAATTGTATAAGTTACAATCAATAGAAAGCAAAAGTTAAAAACGATCAATCGAAAGTATCTCCTTGTCTATGCTTTTTCCTCTTCGTTTTTTTTACTATGGAAGGTTCCTTAAAATGTTTTCATTTAGAGCATTAGCTACACGGAGACTAGTAAGAGCTGTGACTTGGCCTTTCCTTGGACTATCCTACTACAACTAATTTGTTCTGATTATTGGTTTGCTATCGAGCAATTTGATTGAATTGCCTCAAAATAAGCTGTATAACACTCCGCATAAAGTCTATTTTTCATTATTCTAAGTTTTCCAAAATGTTAGTTCATTTGGCAGTCTATGTTATCCGGAGCATTCTTCGTTGACACCACATTTCGAAAACACATCTTATCTAGTACATAGTACAACTCTGCGGTCGGAGTCGTGGACGATTTTGGTAACAGAAAGGAAAAATAATAGAAGTTTTTGGAAAAGCAGTCTTGGCGAAGAAAGCTTCAAAATACGTACCTACCAAAAGAGACTATCATTTACATCTGAAAAGACTCGAAAAAAATATAATTATTCTGTATTGTGCAGGCACTAGAATACGGAATAAAATGACGATAAAGCAACTACAGCAATCCAGAGCAGTCTTTGTGTAATATACTTAATCAAGGTTGACAATGTACAATTAAATCCGTTGACTTGAATCTTACTCATATCTGGAGAAAAAAAATGCGAAAACAAGGTATAAATTGTTCACCGTATCAGTGGCAAATTATTTTTCTGTTATACTAACTGACCCCAGTGTTTGCCTCACAGATAACGACTCGGTCATTCGAAGTAGTTAATTAATTTAACAATATTCAATAACAACTTTATTTATGTCAAGCGTTTTTTTTGTTGTGATACGAGTAATCTTAAGTTGGGACAAAATAACTGCACTGCTTCTGCTACCGGCTTAGTGAACTAACTGAGATCAAAAGTATCTTGGATGTTAATCCCAAACGTATGTGTGCCAAATTGCATCCACATCCGTTTAACCGAAAAGTATGTTAAAGTTTGTACTTTAACAATTTGATTAAACGGAATTTAACATTTATGACACTAATGGCATATTGTTATGTTACTTATTTTGACCTTAAGTAAGCAGTCGTGAAAATGCCGATGCTTTACCAGGAGACTGCACCACTATGTGCTTCTAATCGATCGTGAAGAGGTATTTACACAAGGAATGATACCCTTGCTATTAAAAGCAATATTCACAAGTTGCATTGACGAGCAGATTTTGACGCAGAAATGGTGTAATGGAATGGAGCTCTACATAATAATCTGAAGATATAAGCGGCTGATTAAACTAAACCTGAGTCCTATTTTCGGAGTCTAGACACTCGACCGGAGACGGCAAACTTTCGCAGAACTTTGGCAGAAGGAGTCGCAGTAAACATATTTAACTTTTAATTTCATAGAGATATGAATTTAATCTACTACTGACCATAAGCTTTCTCCTTAAACTTCCACAATGGTCGAGGTTGCGTCCATCCAGAATTCAAATCAGATCGTTCGTACATCCGTCAGTGAGGGACCAATCTACACTGTGCTTTCCGATTCTTAGTCACAACTTCAAAACCTTTCAGACCCAAAGGACGTTAATTCTGCAAGCAACACCACCACAGTAGCAAAATTGACTCTAATAATTTCATTAGTATTATTAGGGTCGCACATCGCTAGTGAACTGAAGGGTCTGTAGACACGTGCGCGGTGTGTCTGTATATGAGTGTGTGTGGGAAATTTAGCTATAATTTTTTTAGGAGAACTAAAAAAATCCCAGTTATCTCTTTAAAGAGCCGCTTGCGGCTTGCGAGCCACAATTTATCTACACCTGGTTTACATAGTAGGACCCCAGTATTCTCACTATATACGGTTAAGGTTATGTGCAATTTAAGGAATGTAAGTAGTTCATCATTCGAGTGTAGGTGGTTCCTCATAATCTTTGAGTCAAAGCCAACCCCGTTTGTTGCATCCTGCTGACTAACAAACAAGCTTCTGGCAAAAGAGAGGTAAGATACAGTGTATTTGGAATCTGAACTTCATAGCATATAGTAACGCAGCCAAATAACAATTCTCTTGAGGGTTGTTTATTTTCTTGTGACTGAGGGAGATCTGGAAAGAAGATGTTGCTGTATTGGCAGCAGGGTGGCAACTAGTGAGCGCTATATTTTATGTTACTACTGTTTAGTATTCGTTTTGTTCATTCGAAAACTGTTATAATTGGTATAGTATTAGTTAAGTTTTGCTAAATTATTTCATAAGAGTAGTTGAGAAGTTTTTATTATCTCGAGTCCATTGCAACTTTTATCGTAGTAATCCGTTTATTGTATGTAAATATGCTATATTATTGTATACAGTAGAATTATTAGCTAGTTATACAGAAAATAACGATTTAAGACTGAAACAAGTTGTTTTTACACTCCTACTTTTACTTACTTGGTTCCCACTACCATTTTTACACTGACTTTTCCCAGACCTCGTTTGCTTAGTGTCCAGTTACACTGGTTTGATATAAAGATGACTTTATGTTCATAAATTATATAGACTCCCATGCAACACAATAGTATGAAATTGTATCAACTGACCAAATTCGTAACGAAATTCGCACCAATAACATAATAGTGCACCAAATAATAACATTGATAAATAACAGTCGATTCGGCGTTGGCCATTCATGTGACCTATTAAATCGAAACCTGTTTATATCGCTTACAAATTGAAAACAGTGTCTCTACCGATCAAATTTATTTGAACTGTTTAAATAGTATTAATTGATTAATTAGTTATCGGCACAGACCAGCCACACATTCCCACTACTGTCTCTCTTCTGTAGTTAGGATTAACAGCGGCTAAAAACGATATTAACAGTAAGGTTCACTGTGGTTCCGAGGATAAAACTACGGCTGACTTAAAACTGACGAAGAATTTAATTTGTAAAAGGTAGTATAAGTAGAAAGCTTTGTAATTCGATTTCTCATGACAATGCAAGCTAAATATCCACATTAACCCTAAAAATATAGATATCAAATAAAAGGGCTTACTGAGCAAAATACAGATACAGAAATTTTTTTAGTTTCTTTTTTTAATAAAACCTAATTTAATTAAAAAAAAATCTTTTGGTTTCCTACTATTTCTAAACTCATTTTTTTTATATGAGAGGGGGGGGGGGGGAGCATGTGGGTCGCCCGGTGATAAGCAATCACCACATCAGCAACACCAAGGGGTCGCTGATTCGTTGCCAATTCTTTTAACTGCGCATAGGCTGTTCATCCCGTTTCATTTAGAGAATTAATTTCTCTAGATTTATATGTAAATACATTCAGGTGTATATTCCAGACGACGAAAGTCAGGGCAAGTTGCTAGTATTTCTATAAGCCACGTCTAATATTATCTATCGCTCACAATATCTACTGCCTTCTATACAAAATAGTACATCACGAAGCTGTAATTAATGGAGACAAATAATCTCCTATAAAATCTCTTTGAAACTTATAGACAATGAATTAATCGTACTGTTATCTTATTTATTGGGCCTTTGTTTACCATTCACATGGATCACAAAAAGTTTTACTTAAAGAAAATATATTTTATGTATTTGATATTGTCCTATTGAAGTCGTAAAACTTTATTATTGCAATTAAACATTTGTTTTATTAGTTAACATCTTGCTGTGAATGCTTGCGAGGATGTAGTACGTATATGTGGATGTATTGGTGTTTGTTACTCTATCACGAGAAACCAGCTGAACGGATTTGGATAAAATTTGGTATATATATATATAGATTATGTATTAGCATAAACATGAGGGTGTAAGTTGTTCATACAACATCTTTGAACCAAAGCCAACTTCACTTGCACGCGGTGGACCCTGCTGACTGGCAAACGAAGCAAAAGAAAAGAGAAGGTAGGGAGCGTAATTGTAAGCTACCGGACTGGGAAATGTACCTCCACCTCACAGAATACCGCAGCCAAATAACAATCCGCTTGAGGGTTGTTGTGTTCCTGCGATTGAGTGAGGTCACCAGAAAGGAAGGAGAGGCTGCGTTGGCAGCGGGGGTGGTGGCGCGCGAGCGATATTTTATGTTACGAGCGTTAATATGGCAACGGTAACCGCATCACATCAGGCGGGCCGTGTGCTTCGTCAGATTAGCACATTCATATAAAATACGAAACAATTACGACATAATTCTGCATATATAGTAAATGCGTGTTAAAAGGTGCAAATGAAAATGTAAATGAGAAAATCGGAGGAACTTTCTGAGTATGTAAACAAATCGGTCAATGATATGTCGAATGGTTAGCGATGGCCACTTTGACTCCGAGATCGCGGGTTCGATCCCTACACAAGTCAAACATTTGTGTGCATGAACATCTCTGTTTGTCTTGGTATGGGTGTTTTTTATGTATTATAAGTGACGAGCTCGGTGGTCGAATGGTTAGCAATAGCCACTTTGACTCCGAGGTCGCGGGTTCGATTCCCGCACAAGACAAATATTTGTGTGCATGAACATGTCTGTTTGTCTTGGTCTGGGTGTTTTCTATGTATTATAAGTATGTATTTACAAAAAAAATGTATTTAAGTACATTTATCAGTTGTCTAGTACCCATAACACAAGCTTTGTGCTTAATTTGGGACTAGATGGCACTGTGTAAATTGTCCAGAAATATTTATTTATTTATATTTATATCATGTACCAAGCAAGTAAATAAGTATGTATTAAAAAAAAAAAGTATTTAAGTACATTTATCAGTTGTCTAGTACCCATAACACAAACTTTGCGCTTAATTTGGGACTAGATGGCGCTGTGTAAATTGTCCAGAAATATTTATTTATTATTATTATTATTATATGGGTGTAGATGGTACTATCATTCTCCATTTTTTAAATTTGAGATATCGAAAGAGTTATGTAAATATTGTAGAATGGAATAGAATAATTTATTTGTACAACATAGGTGGTTAATATATTATATAGGCGTTGTATAACCAAATATATGAAAAAGTAATTTCAAAAAGTTACAGCAGCCGATATTCATTTACAATCATTCGGATGCTATTTATTTTCTGTTTAGGTTTCACTTAATTCGTATATATCTTATATATGTTATAAAATCTGATGATTAGGAGTTTTGGAGAGTGTAGGATGTTTAGTATGTTTGTAAGTACCTACATGTACTTACAAACGTACTAAACATAGTTATATATTATACTGATATTTAACTTTGAAAAATACCACCTCTCATAGTTCCAGTTAGAAACTTAAAAAAAGATTCCTAGAAGAAAAAGAAGATCCCGTCTTTGTAAATCAAAATATTTTATATAACGTGTATTATATATTTATCTTTATTATATATTTATTTATTTTATATATTTATCTTTCGTTATTGCAATAAAGTTGCACAAAGAAACAAACATTTATAATTCTATCAACAGAGGAACATCCTCCCTTAGAGAAAATGTTCGCCTTCCTTTAATAAAAAAACATACAGCGTAACATCATTTTCTGAAGCCAGTTAAAAATAAACAAATTATTCAGCAAACGTCCTCTTTACAAATGTTAATCTATAACATTTAGTAAGATAATATAATTAATTAAACAGCCAAACATCCAAATTGACTTGTATTAATTCCCATCTTATCTAATGCAAATATGTATAACGATTGATGATTCCAAAGATTAAAATCTTCTTAAAAGCTAAGAAAACTTCGCTGATAAGAAATCGCTTTTTATTAGCATACTCGCTCATTTTACGGAAGATGTAATCATATACCTTAAACATAATTTAAAAGATACGATTTTATAGGATTCTACTTTTTAACATAGGTAGTTTTAATTGGCGATTTATATACTGTTTCTGATATGAAAAAACTAGTAAGTTATGTTCCATTTCGAAATAACACGGAAATGGTAGTCATAGATTCAATGATTTTCTAAACGTTTCAAGAACATACTAATCCAGTAAAGTAATAAATAGTCTTAAAAAACTCATTTAGATCAAAAACTCATTTTCCTTGTACACTAATCATCAATCTATAAACGCGGCATTATAGGCAACTCTCCACAGAGACTGCTAGAATGAGAGGTGCCAGGTATACGACATGGTTGCACACGACTCTGTGCAAAATCTGTGTTAGACTGCATGGAAAGAGATTTAAGAAATTCCATACTTCTAGTAAAGTTGCCATATTGCAGTTATAAAACGTCATAGAACATTTGTTTGATTAGTTAACATCTTATTAAATAATTTATCTAGGATCAGTACCTTAACCTCCCGTTGTAGCTCTTTTATTTATTTTTTCATGTTGGATCACCATTAAAGTAAAAAAAAAAAAAAAGAAAGTCCTCAAAGTTTTATTTCAGATTATCATTTTTTATTTTATTATAGATAATGGGATTAATGATTTAAAGAACAACAAATACAAATATATATATATATATATATATAATATGTGTTATAAGTTTAATATAACATTTACTTAAAACATTTGGTTGTCCATTTCCGTGAAAATTAGTCAGACAAAATGTTATGTGATGTTAACAGCAACGTTAAGTGTAGGAACGTCGCAAATATCTACCGAATGTTAATGAATTAAAATATTCTATTAGTGATTAACTATAGTGTTAGGGAATTATATTTTGTGATAATATTTGTTGACTTATTCATCTCATTGCTGGGATACGGGTCTACCCTAAATCGAAGGAGTTTACAGCATACCCCACGCTGCTCAACTGCGGGTTGGTGGAGATCAGTGTTTTCCTAAAGGCCATTGACTTGGCTTAACGACTATCATCTAATGACAACAGCCGGGACCGACGACTTAACGTGTCCTCCGAGCTCCTGATAATGTTGAATTTTTGTTCATAATATTGAATTCATCAGAAGTGATAATATCGAATAACGTTAAAAAAATTAACTGTAATGTAACGCCGCAATTCAATGGTAGTACATAAATTGACTTGACTTATGATGGCATGGAATATGACCAAATAAACTCTACATATAAAGTAAAATGCGTGTCTAAAGGTGCGAATGAAAATGTAAATGAGAAAATTGGGGGGAAGTTCAGGTGTTGTGCGTAGGTGAGCCCATGAAAAATGGGTACTGATATGTCCATATGGGGGCTGATATAAGTTCTTCATAGGTGGTACTAAAACATTTGAACACAAAACAACAAATTTTAGTTCACATTCCTTAGCTAGTAAAACTCATCGCAAAACTCTTTCTGAATTACATTTTATAGTCTGTAGACTACATTTTATAGTCTACAGACTTAAGACTCATTTTATAGTCTGTAGACAATAAAATGTAATTCAGATAGAGTTTCAGAAATAGAATAGACATAACCAATCATGAACCAATGAATACACAGACATGACATAACCAGTAATAATCATGAACAAAAGCGTCAAAATTCAGGAACACTGAGTTACAAACAATTACTGTCTCCATTTCTTCTTATTCTTCAATGAAATAACAATAAATACATGAATATGAAATCGAATATGAAATTCTAGCTGCAACTAACAAAAAAAAATACATGCGGACATAGCTGTTCAACATGGTAGTAATATGATAACGCAATCCATATTTAGGTGTTCTATTTGTTTACAACCTCTCAAAGTCTATCAAAGTTCAAGACTGGGAATATGTCAGCATTATCAGACGTCAAGCGTCGCGTAATATGTTACTAGATGATGGGTTGGCGCCACTCTGATACCCGGACCTCACAAGACGTCTAATGTAGAACGTATAAACTAGTGAAAATTAAGTGTCGCTGTCACGGTTCACATACTATCTCGGGTCATACCTCATTTCATTATTGACATATTAATAACATCAGGGAACATTGAATTAGACGCAGCTAGATAAGTTTCGTAATGAGGCAAAAGTGAATTGTGAAATGTTTCAACATTATTGACAGCTGTTTCGATATTTTTCTATTTTGTTATATCACCAATAACTTATTTAGCTCTTTTGACATCGGTATGTTTGCTGCTGTATTTCGTATTCATGTCCATAAAATTGACTGAAGGAGATGAGTGAGAGATGTCTCCAAATCGAATTAACGAGGATAAAAAACATTTTCAAGTATGTTAAAAAAACCAATGTAATGTCAAACTGGTGCTCCTATTTTAATAGATTTTGATAAGCACACTTAATTTTTAAGTTTCTTGTATAAATTTGTTGAAACATGGTCGGTGGTGGACCATTCTTCTTTTTATTTTGACCGGATCTTTTTTTTTGGAAATCTCTATATTCTGTTCTCCAATTCTCTCGTAATAATTGAAAATAAGTAATTGTCCCATGAGCTTGAAAATTTGACTCTCTTGTCTTCTTAGCACGGACAAGGGGAGAGTTCTCTCTGTTCCCCTTTGGTAGAACGGAGTCCATTTCCATAAAGTGGGATGATTTTGGGTTGAAGCGATAACATCATTAACACATGATTCAATGAAAGTATCAATGAAAATAACTACGCCAGACATATAGTTAAGTGTACTGATAGAGAATGATTCAAATTAAACTTAAAAGCAGATACATTAGCCGCTTGTTAAAAAATTCACTATTGTAAAAACAAAAATGTAGCAGACTGTGAAATCATTTTCGACATTGCTGCATACTAAATAAAGACTCCATTAACAGTACACGTGAATACATGTGTCCGGCAAAAGTCCATTTGTATAACACTGTTTCATTTAAATGGCAATAAAGCATCAACTGTCTAGCATTGTGAAATAACTTTCGCAGGACATTTCAGATTTCAATGGACGTACGTTTATTGAAGATAATTATTTATTTTTGGTTAATTTACATGACTATTTCGCAATTGATTAAAGTGATTCTTAAATTATGCAAAGTGAAGAATCGTATATGGTGAAAAATATTTGGAAATACCTATATCCACCAGAGGGTAAATACAGAAGCTAATAATGATGAGACGATTGAGTGGAAATATTTGTTTATTTATTTGTACATAAGCGATGAATTCTGGAAATATTGAACCGATTCTGATAATTCTTTCACCGTTAGAATCTTATATTCTCCAGAAGTAACATGGTACATTATATCATTTTTTGCAGTAATAACAAAATAAAGATGTTTTATATAATTGAAATGAGTATGCCACATAACTCTAATGTTATCGGAACAATTACGATTAAAAGAAACATTTGACAAGGATAGGTTAGATTCTAAACTGGGTAACTTTAACTTCTAAACTTCGATAAACTTTTAGCTGTGCATATTGCAAATCATGAAGTCGCTGATGTACTTACTCAAAAGCCCGCCAAAACGTAACAATGGTGGACTTACACGTATTGTATATAGTTTGTCAAATGTTTTAAGGGGTATTATATATCCAGGTGGAATTAGTAACATGTGCCATGTTTTTATATTGATGAGAACATATGGACGAGACAGAGTCATGTATATAGAGGACCTTATTTATAGACTTCTTAACTTCAAAAGAAAAAGCCATTATGAAATAGATCTAACACGACTGGTTTAAATGTAATGAAAAATATGTATTTTTATATATTATTTGTTTAAAATTTAAATATGCATATTATAAAACTCCAAGTCTCTCCGTTTGTCTGTCCGGTTATGCACATTTCACTCTAAGACCACTTATCGTACAGTACCTACTCTTTAAATTAATCCATAAACAATCCGGCCAGGTTATAGGATACAGTTGCGAGCGGAGCCGAAACAGCTAGTTGCTATATAAAAAGACAAATTAAAATATCTATATATGAAGACTAGTGATACTTTTAATAAATTTTATACCAATCAATGCAATTGAATTGAAATAGATTCACTAAAATAAAAAAGTAATTAATTTATGTACATGAATAAATAATTACATACAATATAATATTAAAGTTACGACTAAGAAGCATAATAATGCATAAACAGATTAAAAGTTTATTAAAATAATAAAATACTCAGTAAAAAAATGGAACCAGAGGTATATTTTTTATAAAATGGCTTTACGGCTCTGGAATCAATGTCCTTTCCAGAGACATTGAAGAGACCGTCTTTGTATGATGACCTGGGACCTCCTGCAGCAAGACCGGTTTGCATGCAGCAGTTTCGCAAGGGCACCACGCTTCTTTCAACTTCGTCGATGTTTGTCTTCGAAGTACTAATGCCGTTTATGTGAAAAATAAACCATAAGTGTATAATATATTTTTATCTTATTTCCGGCTTCAGGGACATGCCGAAAAATATTATCAGAAATCTTCTTTATGTCCATTACTTGTAACAAGTCAACAGTAAAACCGATAGTGCAATTTTTCTGCTGTTTTGCACTTCTTAGAATGACTTAACAGCTGCGAGTCAAACACTTATAATCAAAGATTCTACTATTTTTATGCACTCATATGATTAATTGCACCATAATATCTCTATTATGAATCAATATCATATATTAAATTATGAAAATTTATTTAGAGCACAGCGATACTTACGAAGTTCGCGTCAAAAAGTCCGGAACCAGAGATAAATAAAATGATAAGAATTAAATAGAAAAGAACACATACTTTATAAAATATGTTATGGATTTAGAAACTACATCTAGTTGCATCGAGGCTAACATAACTACTGATCATGTCTACAACGCCTTGACCAAGACTCGACCAGTACTACAAACTGCCTACAAGCATAGTTCAACTTTACCGCAAATTGCTGCTCTAGTAACAACATGGCCCTTGTTGCCTTACAACATCGATAGAGTGTTAGAGATATTACAAGACTATACCAACTACAACATTGTAATACTAAAATGTTTCCGAGTATAAATTCACTGATAGCATTAACAAAAATGCGAAAGATAAATAACAGGAACCTTCACTGATAGCATTAACAAAAATGCGAAAGATAAATAACAGGAACCAAATGACAAGAAAAATAATAAAGCAGGAAATTTTAATGAAATTATTAATCTATGCAACAGTACAAACAAACAGTAGAGTGTAAGTAGCTCATCAACATCTTTCGAGCTAAAGCCAACCTCACCTGCACGTGGTGCACCCTGCCGACCAGCTAACGAGGCGATGGCGAAAGAGAGGTAGGACGCAGTGAAAGATCACACTGTGCTTCTCTTTTACTTGTCAGATGGGGGAGGGGCATAGTGTGATCTTTCGCTCCAGGCTTGGCCAGCATCCGACTGGGGAAGTACCTCCACCTGGCAAAAAACCGCAGCCATAATGGCTATGCCGTGTTCCTGCGAGTTAGCTAGGTCACCAGGGCTATTTTAGAGGAGTTGTTATGCTGACGGCAGAGGGACCAGCGGCTGTCGAACCGCCGCTAGCGGTGTAGGCGCGGCGTGTTGGCGCGGCGGTCAGGGAGACCCGGTGAAACGGCTGTCCGCTGGCCGCCCGCAGGTTAGTAGGGTTCCCGAACCCGGGGATCACCTAATCTCCGCCCCGGGAGGCTGAACCGCCAGCCTGTGTAAAGTCCCTGTTGTAGTAGTCGTGCCGGAGGAGGAGACCGGAGTGGACCCGGCTGCTGCAGCAGGGGGGGACCGGGGGCCCTTCCGCCCGCCGCGCTAGCAAACCGCACTACCTGCACTGTGCTGCGGGGGTAGACACCGCGCTTTTCTTGTCCCTCGCGCCGTCAGTGAAACAACTTCTCTCATAATCCTCTTACCCCCTTTTAATGGCCAGGAACAAAAAAAAGAAGGTTTCTTCAGCGGCGTCCTCATCCACATTCGACGTGGACTTTTGTAATGTCAGAGGACTTCACACAAACATAAATGCAGTTCACCAGCACCTCGAAACTGCAAAGCCGACCCTCCTTTTTTTAACGGAGACGCAAATATCTTGCCCGGCCGATACTTCTTACTTATTATACCCCGGGTACAAACTTGAACATTCTTTTGTACGTCGAGCCGGGGTATGTATGTACGTCCGGGATGATATTTGCTGTCGACGTCTTCACGGCCTTGAAGACAGGGACCTGTCAGTGTTGTGGGTACGCGTGGATCAGGGCGGCCGCACCCGTATCTACGCGTGCCTTTACAGGTCTCATAGCGGTGATGCAGACACAACTCGGTTGATCGAGCACCTGCAATTGGCGACTGACAAAGTCATTGAGAGGTACCCCTCCGCGGAGTTAGTGATTTTGGGAGACTTCAATGCCCACCATGCCGAGTGGCTCAGCTCTCGGTCCACTGACTTCGCGGGGAGGTCTGTTCATGATTTTGCTCTGGCCTATGGTCTCTCATAGCTGGTGCATTCTCCAACGAGAATACCAGATATAGAGGACCATACTAGCTCTCTACTGGACCTTCTGCTGACCACACATCCGGATGGGTATACAGTCTCGGTGGATGCGCCTCTTGGCTCGTCGGACCACTGCCTCATCCGGACCCAAGTGCCATGCGCAAGCCCTGACCCACCCCGGTATACCGGATGGCGTCGTATGTGGCACTATAAGTCAGCAGACTGGGATGGACTGCGTGAATTTTACGCATCGTACCCGTGGAGGCGGCTCTGTTTCGGGTCGGAAAATATAGACACCTGTGCATCTGCTGTAGCTGAGACGATTTTGGCCGGGATGGAATTATTTATTCCAAACCGGCGGGTGGCTACTTCAGGTGCTAAGAAGCGGCCGTGGTTTAATCGGTCTTGCAGAGAAGCTAAACTTCGCAAGCAAACTGCATATGAGGCTTGGACCACGGCTCGTATTAATGGAGATCCTGGTGTTTCCGACTTGAAACGGGAGTTCAATGCTGCCTCGAGGTTCAGTAAGAGAGTAATTGCCAGGGCAAAGTTTGAGTTCATCGGCAGGATTGGTGAGCGCCTAGCTAAGCACCCATCTGGGAGCCGTGCTTTTTGGTCGCTTGCCAAGGCTGCCGAGGGCAACTTTTGTCAGTCGTCCTTTCCACCACTCCGAAAACCAGATGGTAGTCTGGCCCACAGTGCTAAAGAGAAAGCCGATCTATTGGGGAATCTCTTTGCCTCAAACTCGACTTTGAACGACGGGGACGCCGCACCGCCTTCCATCCCGCGGTGTGGTAATTCCATGCCGGAAATCTCATTTACTCAACGAGATGTTCGGCGGGCATTGCTATCCCTTGACGTTCATAAGTCGAGTGGGCCAGATGGCATTCCGGCAGTGGTGTTAAAGCTGTGTGCTCCTGAGTTGTGTCCTGTTCTTACGCGCCTTTTTGCGCTCTCTTATTCCACCGGGCAGGTACCGTCGTCATGGAAGACTGCGAACGTGCACCCTGTGCCCAAAAAGGGTGACAGATCAGACCCATCGAATTACAGGCCTATCGCTGTTACCTCCCTTCTCTCCAAGGTAATGGAGCGCGTCATTAACATCCGGCTCCTGAAATACCTAGAAGAGCACGACTTAATCAGCGACCATCAATACGGCTTTCGCCATGGTCGCTCGACTGGTGATCTTCTAGTGTATCTTACACATCGCTGGGCTTCAGCCGTGGAGAGTCAAGGTGAGGCATTAGCTGTCAGTCTTGATATGGCGAAGGCGTTCGATCGGGTCTGGCACCGTGGTCTTCTTTCGAAGTTGCCTGCATACGGTCTACCAGAGGGTTTATGCGAATGGGTCGCTAGTTTCTTGTCCTGCAGAAGCATTAGAGCCGTTGTGGATGGCAGTTGCTCCGACAGCATGGACATTAATGCTGGCGTCCCGCAAGGCTCGGTGTTGTCCCCGACGCTGTTTTTGCTGCATATCAATGATATGTTGTCCATTGACAGCATTCATTGCTATGCTGACGACAGCACCGGGGATGCTTATTATACGGGCCGCGCTAATATTCCCCGCTCTCTGGTGGAGGAGAGCCGCGAACAGCTTGTGTCGAAGATCGAGAGCACACTGGATAGTGTGTCCGATTGGGGGCGAAAGAACCTGGTTCATTTCAATCCCACTAAGACACAAGTCTGCGCGTTCACCGCTAAGAAAACCCCTTTTGCTGTGGCTCCTCAATTCCTAAACACACCCCTTACCATCGCCAAAAACATTGGGATTCTTGGAGTTGAAATCTCCAGCGACGTCCAGTTTCGTTGTCACCTGGAGGGGAAGGTCAAGCTGGCGTCGAAGAAACTAGGTGTGCTCAACAGGGCGAAGCAGTACTTCACTCCGCGGCAGAGACTTATGCTTTACAAAGCTCAAGTACGGCCGCATATGGAGTACTGTTGCCATCTATGGGCGGGAGCGCCTAGATACCAGCTTGCACCTTGTGACTCGATTCAAAGGCGCGCTGTGAGGATTGTCGACGATCCCAAACTAACAGACGGTTTAGAACCTTTAAGTCTGAGAAGAGATTTTGCGTCCCTTTGTGTATTCTACCGTCTGTACAATGGGGTGTGTTCAGAGGAGTTGTTTGATATGATGCCAACGGCCTCCTTCTACAGTCGCACCGCTCGCCATCGACAGGGAATTCATCCTCACACATTGGAGCCTAAGTGGTCACGTACCGTGCGGTTCCAGAGAAGTTTTCTCCCGCGTACTGTCAAGCTGTGGAATGAACTGCCTGTCGAGGTTTTCTCAGGGGACTACAGCATGGGGTTCTTCAAAAAGGGCGTGAAGAGGTTTTTACAGGGTCGGCAACGCGCGTGTGATGCCTCTGGTGTTACAGGCGTTCATAGGCTACGGTAACTGCTTTCCATCAGGCGGGCCGTATGCTTGTTTGCCACACTAGAGGTATAAAAAAAAAAAAAAAAAAAAAAAAGTAGAAAAAGCAAGACTATTTGATAAAATTCGCATTTTGCTGTGTAGTGATATGTGTCGACCACAAACCGACTCGTAGTCGACGCTGACCGATAGGAAAAAGGAAAGAGGAAGCGTCCAATGCGCCTAGAATGAAATTAGCTCGTCGGTCAATTACTCCGAACCGACTGCGGCTTACTAATGGCGAGAGCGGCGTCCCCTGCATACGACACCGCTCATTTATATGCCTTCACGCGTACTCTTTATTGTTCCATAGATTGGTAATACACGGGAGGACTGGCACTATAAGCTGTAAATCGTCGTATGTACACGTATCCTCGATTAACTGTGTGCTGTTGCCATAGTAGGCGCGGGCACCGTGTCAGTACAAGCGGCTGTGCAAGTGTGACGGTGACATCATGTCCGGAATGGACTGGTCGGCCACACAAAACGTGAGGGTACGTGTTCGACTGCCTCTTATTATCGTCGCACGTACCACAAAGTTCCGCGGATGACGCATCGCCCTTCAATCATTTGCGTATCAATTTGTTGTGGAGACCCAAGATAAGATACTTATAGTAAGTAATCTCTTGTTCTCTTAAGTCCTGTGTTATTTCTTCTAGTTTCATTCCATTTATTTTCATCGGTTATTGATACAGCTATATTGTGATTAGCGCATAGAAAATAGAGAAAATAAATCAATGAAGTATATATAACTTGAATATAAATTAATACTAAGTTCATTTTCTAATCTAATGATTTACTAACAACAATCTATATTTAGATATGTTAAATCCAGAGAACAATGAGAGGAACAATAGTATGTCATAGACAGCTATAAACTAACCGGCTAATGGAGAAGCTCTCGATTTGCAAAGGTAATTCTCTGCCTTTGTATTAATCGAAACAAGTAAACTGGAACAAAACCCTTAATATCACTGAAATGTATTCAAATTTAATTCTAACAAAATCAGTCTTTCTGCAACAATATTGATAAAAAAGAACTTTTTTGTTAAATTCAGTTCCGTTATTTTTTTTTTAAGATATTTCATCGATCCTTTAATAACTTGAGACTTCGTATTAAATTGATTGGTGATTCTTAATTCTTGTCTCGGTATCCAATACAACACATTTATCGCTTTCATTTACTTTTACAAAATTACTTATGGGAACTGGCTTCAGATTTGACGGAAGCATTCACATATATGTTTCTGTCTAGTGTTTCTGATTGCCGCTGATAGTGGATTCAATTGACAGTTATATAGAAACAAGTTATTCCCGTTTTAGAATGGCGATTCTTTCAATACTTAATATTTTGTTTATCTCTTCAACATAACTTGTAGCTCTTCATTCAATATATGTAACGTGATCTTTATAGAAATTTTTAATTTACGTTTCAGTAGTTCTTTTTATTATGCTGCATTATCATACATGCTTCTTATTCTAGTTGTTTCGGAAATTGATAAATATTTGATACCAGAAATTCCGCCTATAAATAAATCACAATACTCTGTAGAAAAAGTGGAGTCTTAACCATTTCCCCTGAGAGCTGATTGACAAATTGTCAACGTAAAGCCATCTAACCATTGCTGTGGCCACCCTAACGCTGATTTCCCCTAAGCTTTTGGTGAGTGAGCGAGAAAAAGTAACGACTGTCGGGGATTTTGTGGACAATGTTTTGGATTTTGCCTAATTTAAACTTATAGAACTATGACGTTCAGCTGATTGAATGTCCAAGATACAAATTGCTAAATAGGTACAAAAATATTGCAATCAAGAAAAAAAAGTCAGCCTAAAAATGTAAGCAGTCGTCGTAATCGTAATTTGTATTCAATAATTTTTAAACATTTAATTGTCTTATAAGATAACTTAAAATTTAAAATAGATGAGTAATACATTACAATAGTTTCGATTGACTTGTACGTACCTATTGTAAGTAATTGTAGGTAGCATTCTCTAATCTAATGTAAAAAATCTGATTTTGTTTCAACGCTATCTCATTCTTGCTTTATTTCAATTTATATGAGTATATTTTCTAACTAAATAAAACATAGCCTGTAGTTGATATGATAGAATATAAATTGCGAAATAAACTGTATAAACTACATAGATTTAGTCACGTGTTTAGTCATCGAACTGAAACTTAAATAGATTCTTAAATTAAATATATTGTAAAATTTGTTTTATATTTGTATTGATAAGAACCGCATGTTAATTATTTTGCCAAAAACGAAATGTTTAATGAAATGTGTCAATTGGTTCATTTAGATTTTCTTTTAGCAACCATTCTGTTAATACCAAAAAATATTGAGTCACAAAGCGGCCATCACATAATTTTTGTTCAAACACAAACCGACAGGCGCCTTCATATTGGGAAGTTATAACCATTAAGAGAATACAATTGCAATTTCTTCCTGTCGTAAATAAACTTCGGCAGGCATGAGTAATCGTTACTTTGTGTGCACAATATCGGGCGGGGGCCAAATAGATTGGTACGTGAGGTGAATCCTGCTTCTGCCTTCGTCGAAATTCGTCTACTTAGTTCTGTATGGTTGTGTACTTGAATTTTCCGTTTGTAATTATATCGGTGAAGAGCGGAAGTGTAGGTTGCTACACTGGTCACGGCTCGGACGGTTGACGACCGCTGTGGTGGACGGGTAACGGGTTGCTGCCGCCTTTAAGGAGCGCGGCGCGCCTGTCACATAAGGGACTTCATCGGCATCTTCAACGGTTTGTAAGTACCTAATTGATGAATTTTAGTTTGTAGTCATTTTATTAAGTTTTGTTTTTGTCGGTGCAGCTTTACCTTTCCTTTCTTCTTTAGTTTCTTATGTGTCCTTCACCTTGCATGTTCTGTGTGACATAACTTTAAATATAACTTCAACAAACGTAAATAAAGAAGTTTGATTTTAGTTCATATTAAAATATCTTTCTCCTACTTCGTTTTCTATTTCTTCTTCCTTCGATGAAGTTTTTTTACGAACTTGTGGTGGCTCAACATAATATTTTATTTATTTATATGTACCAAAAATGTTTGTTTTTTTTTTTCATTTTTTAGAGTCCTAATGAAGACACTAAAAATAGAAATGGAATGATAAAGTAGGTATAATTGTAAGGTATACCATTATATACACATAGGTAGGTATCTAAAGAAAATTCACTTTGACGCGATAGTACTTATGAAATATCTTTTTTTATACTACGTCGGGTGGCAGGCATACGCCCCGCCTGGTGTGAAGCAGTTATCATAGCCATATTAACGCTCCCAACATGAAATATCACTCGTGCGCCGCCACCCACGCTGCCACCGCAGCCACTCCTTCCTTTTTGGTGACGTCACTCACTCGCAGGAACACAACAACCCTCAATGTAATTGTTATATGGCTGCGGTATTCTGTGAGGTGTACTTCCCATGTCGGGCTGCTTACAAATACGCTGTACCTACTCTTTCTGGCTGCCCTCTCTTTCTAGCTGTAGCTCTCTTTCGCCAGAGCCTCTTTCGTTAGTTCGGCAAGGTGCATCACGTTCAGGTGGGGTTGGCTCTAAACATCGTAGTGAGAGTGTAGTATATTTGATGTTTGTTTTTTGTATTCAGACAATAACTATATGTAAGTACAAAATAAATAAGAAATAGAATACATTTTAACTGGATGGGTTTTGAACACTTTGAACTGTAAATCAACAACTTCAAAGTGTAATTTAAATGACATTATATACAAATTATTAACAATAGATTGACAAGGGCAAAAGGCAAAACTGACCATTTAGTTGGCAGGTATAAGATGAATGAATCATTAGGTTACGAACTAAGTTACCAGGGGGCAGTTAAGAGGGTTTGTTTGTTCAAGTCATCCCAGCAACGGGAGGGTTGTCACTCTTCATTTCAGGGCACACTTTCCTAAGACTAATTGTCGGTAAGAACTCCCAACTTTATACTGTTGTCACTGAAGATTTGTATAAACTCTTGAAGAATATTCAAGACCGACATCTTCTTCCGTTTTGGTCTTGTTAAAACCTTATTGTTTACATTTAATTATTATATACTTGATTTATTGATTAATAGCTGGTGATAACGGTTAAATTGTATTGTGTTTGGGGTGTAAGAGGCTAGCTTTATGCATAACAGCACGATCTTTAGAGCCAAAGCCAACCTTACCTGCACGTGGTGCACCCTGCCGACTAGTGAAAGAGGCTGTGGCAAAAGAGAGGTAGCGAACAGCGTATTTGTATACTTCCCGACTGAGAAAATACCTCGACCTGATAAATTACGGTATTCCTGCAAGTGAGTGAAGTCACGAGAAAGGAAGGAGTTGTTATGTTGGCAGCGGCGATGGCGGCGCCCGAGCTATATTTCATGTTGCGACCGTTAATATGGCTACGGTAACCGCTTCACATCAGGCGGGCCGTATGCTTATCTGCCACCCAACGTAGTATACTACGTTGGGTGGCAGATAAGCATACGTAGTAGCATAAGTATAATATAAAAAACTAATGCTTATGAGAAGTATGAAAAATGGGATACAGTAGATCTTTTTATACTTGAGGGCCTACTCCGAACTGAAACTCTGTACTTTCAAGTGAAAATTCGAGTTTTATCAGATATGAATTTCCTTCGATTGGGAAGCTCTGGACTTATCATCCGGTAAGGCTTAATTTATTGTCTAAATAATGAAACATTGACATTTGTTTTCTCGAAAACATTCAAAATGTTAATTTTGAATGTTCAAAATGTTAATTTTGAATGTTATTTCATAATGTCGAAAACATTCAAAAATGTTAATTTTGAATGTTTAAAACCTATTTAAATAAATGTACTTTCAAGCGATTGTATGGATTTTCATTTCCAGGCGGTGCTCCATTGAGATTGCAGAGTGCCTATGATTATAGATAAAGATAGCAAAACCATTAGAAAGGATTATGAACATTATCTTAATAAACATAAGAGGCAATATTGGCTGAATCAGTCACACTGAAAACGTTGATTTATTTTATTAGTTTTTGTAGCTGATAACTCTATCGTTCGAGTCTAGTTTGCTAATCGACGCTCCACACAAATTATTTTAAGTGCGGATTCGACTCTAAAGATTAGTATAAATCAATCTATAACATTGGTTATTACTTCATTAAAACTCATTCAGCAATTTATTTAGGCAAATACAATTTAAATAAAATTTAACCACTGATAATAATTTTAAAATCACAAGCAATCAATCAGTAATTTCATTACGTTTTTTCATATACTCAATTTCGCCATTAATTTCTGACAACGATAACTTCCTAAAACGACAGCTTCCTAAAACGACAACTTCTTAAAACGACAATTAGACAAAAATACTAAAACATGTTTCAAACTGTAATCAATACCCGGTCTTGACAGAGGTCTTATACCTTTACAATTTCGAGGAAAGTTCAATCAACTAAAAATACGATGACCATTCTTATTCTATCGTAAAAGCTCTATTGGACCGTATGAAGCAATATCTGGAGAATTAAGTCGATAACAATGAGAGACGATTCACATAATCTTTTTGGATGAAATTGGCAATTTATCTGTTACACAATATCTTAGTAGTAACACAGTATATGTAATAGTACTACGTAGTTATGCTATATTTTCACATATGTTATATGTTTTTACTATTAATATCTTCTTGTATCAACTCGATATCATCGACCGAGTCACAGACCCCCATTAATTTAAAATCATATCACATCGACAAGGAAGTGACATAAAACGTAAAGTAAAAAAAAAATATATATATATAACATGGAGAGAACTAAAACAAAAAGGAGTGTCACAGTCTATGTATCAATCGATATATGAAATCACATAAATCTTAGCTAAGGGCCGATTCTAGAGAATAGAGGATAAATACAAAGACATTCTAGGAAAGTCATTAGGTAGATTGGATATTCTCTAACAAACCTTGCGTTCGACGCCAACGCAGGACATAAAGTCCCAACGGGCCCGTTCTAGATTTCCTTCAATCTACATCAGGATCGAAGAGAACTAGTATGGAAGATATTATAATATTGTACTACCTTGAGAGGTTTAGCCGACTAACGTCAGATTCCGGAAATGTCAGACGAGTTAAAAATGCCAGATTCTATTAATGTCAGATTTTTGTTAAAATTGCAATATAATAATTTTCTTAAGATATGTGTTCAAAAATTCACTTAAGACCAAAGCAGATTAATTCTAGGGCAGGGTTGATGGTTATATTTAAAAAATAAACATAATTGGTTTATTATAATAATCAATGTCATCAATTATGTAAAAAAAAAACTTCACTGCGATCAGAAAAAATCTGCATTGATATTAAGTGAATTTTTGTAGGATAATTCTTGAGGGTTTGAGAGAGCTGATATACGAGGCTCTGGTGAATGAAAGATAGAGCACAAAGTCTATAAAACCTGCCGGACTAGAGAAATACCTCCTGGGCCCTCATAAAGTTTAGACGACAATTTGTCAAAATTCACGACATATGTCATATTGTCACGACGATTACCCTTTCATACAACTTGACACATTAATAGCTGTCGACTAAAATATACTTGTAATTGTCGCTTTTTTTAGGTTGTTTCATAAAATATTTTTTCTGACAAGTCTTGCATGAAATATCTGTCGGTATTTTATGACAAGTCTTGTATAAAACCCTTGTCGGGGACATAATATACTTAATTGTAAAAGTCGGGCAAATTCCCCGATTGCCAAAGGTGGAAGGGTAATGTATTTCGAGTATAGTATGTATTTTCATTCCTTGGCACGCCTAAGCCTAAGCCGCTTTGATGGATTTCAAAATAAGATTAATATATTTATTTTAACACAGTAAAGTTTTGTATGTCGCTTGATAAGCCATATGAACATTATGACTAGAATTTAATTATTTAAATTTTTCCGTTCGCGATAATTGTCATCTAATACTGACATATGCCAAGGTTATTAAGAATTAGCGACAATGCAAAAAGTTTGTATTTTAATAATGACAATTGTGCATTTCATTAATGACAATTGTTGGAAAAACGGGGCATAATTGTCGAATTGTCATGACAATCTAACATACTGTCGAATTTTCGAACGACAATTATGTCAAGCTAAAAGTTTTATGAAACATTCAATTTATCGAGCTCGGTGGTCGAATGGCTAGCGAAGGCCAATTTGACTCCGAGGTTCGATCCCCGTATAAGGTAAATATTTGTGTGCATGAACATGTCTATTTGTTTTGGTGTGGGTGTTTTCTATGTATTATATGTTTTCTACGTATACAGTTATCTAGTACAAGCTTTGCTTAGTTTGGGATTAAATGGCGCTGTGAAATTTTCTAAAAATATGAATTATTTATTTAATTGTCAAATTGTATACTTATCATCTGTCACTTGTCACGAACAATTGTAAGTTTTATGAAACAGGGCACAGGTCACAGAATATCATAGCAAATCACATTATACATTTCGTCTTAAATAAGACATGCAAAAACTTGATAATTAAAATATAACTATTCCCTTTACACAGCTGTAAATATTACTAAACTTGACTCATGTAATGTTTCAGCTACTACTAGCAACGAATTCGCTTTACTCATTTTATAATTAGTTTCACGCACATGCAATCATTGTTCAACAAAATCGGCTAATATTTAGCTATAATTCTAATATTATGGAAATGTAAATGCTTGTTATACAATTAATGCGTCAAAAATTTATAACAATGCTCTTTAACTGACCGTTTCAAAATATAGGTACTGATATATCTTGTACTATTTTTTATTGTATATAGAATTACAATGCCTTTATTTTATATGAGAGGGGGGGGCAAACGAGCATGTGGATCACTTGATGGAAAGCAATCACCACCACCCGTGGAAATCAGCAACACCGAGGAGTCGCCGATCCTTGCCACCTTATACTCACTCGCAGGAACACAAGAACCCTCAAGGGAATTGTTATTTGCTACGGTATTCTGTGAGGTGGAGATACTTCCCAATTGAATATCTTAATAAACTCTACCTCTCTTTTCGCCAGAGCGTCGATTGTCAGCCAGCAGGATGTTGATAGACCATTACACCCCAAAGACTTATCGGGCTATAGTAGGTATATGTTCCCTGAAACATATCGCTACAGATGATAACAAACAACGTCGTTAGCATGTCCATGGATGCGCTTATTTATCTCGAGTTGTTTCGTGTTTCGAAGCGCACTTTAAGTTGTCGTTCACGGCAGTTGTAAGCCAGGTAGAGTGGACGGAGGTAACGTGGGGGTGTATGCTCTAAACCTCTTCTATTGAGAATTTGGTTGACGATGATGATATGATATGAAATATCCTCCAAAATTAAAGTATTTATATCACTATCGACATGATAATATGAGGATAATATCTAATTTACGAGCTACAAATAAAACTAAAGAAATACCCAAATTGTGACATTGTTTATGTACATTCAGCCGCGATTAAAATAAACCCTTAATTTTGGAATTTAATCATAACTCAAAACCATTCATCAGATGTAAAACAAAGTTGAACGATCGCTTCTCCAATTCAAAAACCACGTAATTTCCCGACACACGGTAACATATTTAATTGCACATAATTACGGTCTATTTTCATGTTTATTTAGTAAATATCATTATGGATTGTTGCCGACGTGAGTGATTAAGGTGTGAGATACTTATCAGGCGAGGTCTGTTCTTACACCTGCCGATGGCCGGCTCGCAACCACCTATTACATTATAAGGAAGATTCCCCAACGCCGTTTTACAACAATTTAATTGTGTTATTTAACGCTTGTTTCATGAGAATGATTTATTCAGAGTTTTGGCAGGCAATAAAATTTATCTGTTAACAATCCATCATTGTTAAATTTATTATTATGAAATATAAAAGTGTTCCTTTATTAGTTGTTATCGAGGACAATTTAATGTACAGTTTCTACGAACAGTTAATCTATGTACCTATGTACATAAAAAAAAAATGTCTATTTCCCTAATATTATAATAAAGCATTTGTTCTGTAAAGCACTGTTCCACGTAATTATAATTTGACGAGCTCGGTGGTCGAATGGTTAGCAATAGCCACTTTGACTCTGAGGTCGCGGGTTCGATTCCCTCATAAGACAACATTTGTGTGCATGAACATGTCTGTTTGTCTTCGTCTGGGTGTTTTCTATGTATTTTACGTATGTATTTACAAAAAAAAAAATGTATTTAAGTAGATTTATCAGTTGTCTAGTATAACCCATAACACAAGCTTTGTGCTTAATTTGGGACTAGATGGCGCTGTGTAAAATTGTCCAGAAATATTTATTTATTTAATTAAATTTTGCCGACCGATTATCAAGGTAAACCGATGGTGTTTCCACCATCTGAAAAACACCATCTGTTTACCATGATAATGCCTTAGAGGCGAAACTGGTCGGTAAAATTAAATATAATTAAGTGGGACAGTACAAGTGATTTATTATAAGAGTATGATAATGTTCCACCAAGTGCCAATAGTCAACAGAATCAAGTCTATTTCCCTATGTCATCGCATCACGCGTGAACGGCTAAACCGATTTCGCAAATTCTTTTTTTGTTGTAAGTATTTGTTACTGTCAGGAGAACGTTCTTATGAAATAAAAAAAAAAATATTGCGTGGAAAATTAGAAAATTTAAGAAAACTGAACCATACTAACTTTTCTAATGTCACTTTATGGCGTTTGACAGAACTGTCAGTCATTTGACAGCGTGCGCGAAACCAATTCGCATTTAAAATTCTAATAAGTATTCATAGTTAGGAAGACAGGGCCGTCTGTCGGGTCAGGTGAAATATAAAATTGTTCCTTTAATAATTGTAATCGAGGACAATTACGTACATTTTCTACGAACTGTACATTAACAATAACTAACCTTAAAATAAAAAGTAAGATATAAACATTATTGCATTGAGTTTTTACAATCGTTGATAAAAGTAATTATTTTGTTACTAAAATTATCACCTGATTTCATTGTCACTTGTTCAATAAAAAGAATTGTCATAAGTGCATTTAATTAAATAACCTTATTATCACAGATTAAACATATAATCGTAAGATTTAATTATTTATGACCGCAATTATTTTATTGGTTTATGATTATTGGAAAATCTATAAGGCGATTTAAAAAATAAATCAGTTCTTTAGAAATACTAAATGCTAACTACGTTTCTACTAGATGCAATTTTGAATCAATTTGTTTACTTGCTATGTATATGAATTTACTAAATATTTTATCTCAAATTTTATACACATTTAGTGATACTGATTTATTAGATCATAAAGAATTTTGTTTCATTATTTGTATGTCAGCGTGTATAGTATAGTGTAGACATAGTAGTGTAGTATAGTGTAACATTGTAACCATCCCAATTCATATAATTCATAAAACCACGGTCTTAGGTGATAGAAGTCATTTTTCAGAAAGTTATTTATTGTATATTATAGGCAGGACGCATAACAACAATATACATATATAACTATATATGTATATTGTTGTTATGCATCCTGCCTGATATGAAGCTATTACCGTAGTCTATTCAAAATATCGCTGGAGCCCACCTCCGCTGCTATCGCAGCAACCCGTTCATTCCTGGTTACGAGTACCTCACTGACTGACGCAAGAGCATAAGAACATAACAACCCTTTATGCTTCTATGAATTGTTATCTAGCTGTGTTTTTTTGTGAGAAGGAGGTACTTCCCCAATCGAGCAAGTTATATTTACCCAGTTCCTCTCTTTTATATCAGAGTCTCGCTAGAATGCACCACTCGCTGCAAGGCATATTTAAAGACTATGAGTAGCTACTTACACCCCTATGTACTTGTACTACTACATATAGTAGTTGTGTAAGTATGTCGTATAAAAATAGCGTGGCCTTGTGTTAATTTGATTCAGTAATCGACCTATATTATGTGGTGCATATAATGCATGCGATAATTATTGAAGTTGTGTTTAAGATTAATTAAGTCACATTTGCGAATAAATTAAAAGGTTGTTGGGCTATACCTGGGGACGGCAACCTTTTGAAAGGGAAGAACTAAAGATACAATTTATAAATTTTTATAGTTTTTAAAGAGCTAGAAAAAAATGTATTTAAACATTGTAGTATTTACCAGAGGACGACTAACTAACTAACAACAAGTCTGGACTAACAAAAACCTCCACCTAACAGAATATCGCAGCCAATTCCCTTGATGGTTGTTGTGTTTCTGCGAGTGAGTGAGGTCACTAGAAAGGAAGGCGTTGCTGCGTTAGTAGCGGGAGTGACGACGCGTGAGCGATTTTGTAATAATGCATGTTGCGATTTGGGAGCGT
The DNA here is from genome assembly GCA_937001555.2 of Hypsopygia costalis. NCBI lineage: Eukaryota > Metazoa > Arthropoda > Insecta > Lepidoptera > Pyralidae > Hypsopygia > Hypsopygia costalis. The sequence goes on from OW443326.2 coordinate 22,115,682, forward strand.
TTATATGGCTACGGTAATCGCTGCACATCAGGCGGGCCGTATGCTTGTCTGACTTGCGTACAATACCCTAAGAATTATATTATAATAGCTTCATCTTATAGACCTTGATAGGTTCTACGTTTCCGAAGATATTCATAAGAATGAAACATATTAAAATAGACAACTACAAGTATCAATTGATAAGATTATTCGTGTCGCAAATATAGTCCAGGGGCCTTCCAGCCGAAGCTGAAGCCGATTCCCATCGGATTTTTTGACTGCGAAAATCAAACTTTAGCTTAGATTTATGGTGCATGTATTTAGCTTAGCTGGTAGAAACCCTGGAGCTCTACCGACTTAGCTGAAGATGTTTGTCAATAACTTAAACGTAAGACCTATTTTCCAAATCAAAATAATCGATGGTAATCGGTTTCAGCTTCGGCGGTAAGGCCCCTGATTACAGCCAACTTCTATCCAATTGTTCAATCTATATTCATTTAGCGAAGCAGCGCTGTTTGCGGTTGCAATTAAAAACGTATAAATCAAGACATTATCTCACATGCTAACGAAAACAGCGCTAATGTATTACCTACTTATAGAGCGTTCAATAGACTCGCCGACTTTTTACCTCACATTCGCTACAAGCGCTCTAGAATATAATTAGAATCGTTTTAAATCATAATTTTCTATAAAGCAATAGGGTTACATAAAGTACCATAGAAAATCGTGTTTAGGTTTTCATAAAAACACCAGCTAATTGTGTTTGAAACAATCCTTGACTGAGCAAAAAGTTAGTAGATATGGGAATGTGGTTGACGTTTTGTTGGGTCATGCGATCAATGGAGGCGGCTTGATGATAATAGGATGTTTAAAAAATCGTGTAACAAAGTACTCCGTGGAATTAATGATGTGTTTCAATGAAAACTGCAATAAAAAAAGTGAATAACGTGTCGCCGCTTGCTTCCTTACATGCATTACATATTTCCTTTCCATTGTTTCGCAAATGTAACGTGTTCCCCGCAATTTTGTTTTTTACTACTGACTTAATAACTTTCTCAAATGTTGACTTAATTTTATTGCCATTTTTAATAAATGTTTTGAATAAGTATTATATAATATAATATAATAAAATAGTTGTTGATGGCAGTTAGCAACGCTAACTATCGCTAAGTCTAGGATAGACTTAGCGTTAGCGATACGTAAAGGTCTGTGCCACAAAGTACAGAGAAATTTTGTGTCTAACATAGACGGAAAATTTCTCTGTAAACGTACTACGTCTAGAAATACATATCTCTGTTGTCGATGTTGTCTTTGCTCTATGTCAATAATATCATATTGTTCGTTGAAGGCATTCATTGCTATTACTCTCGCATCATTCCTGGATCATCAATACAGACTTGAACCTCTGTGTGTTGTCGCTAAACCGCCTATCTTTATACATACAATTCTACTGTACGTGTGTATGTCACTGAACTCCTCCTAAATGGCTGAACAGATTTGAATGTTTTTTTTTTGTATGCGTTTGGGTGGCGCCCTGGATGGTTTAGATTCACAAATCAGCCCGGCAGATGGCGCTGCAGTAATGGGAATGGGAAGATTGAGCCACAGAGAAGCGTGGGCGGGCCGCTAGTTACATATAATTCTTTAACATATAAGACTGGATGGTTAAAAATAGGACTCGTATATCAAAGATGTAGCCCTTGTTGTATCACACTGGTTTGTGGAAAATAATGGCAATCTTAACTAACGCGTTTCACAGAATTATAATCTGAATACGTAGTAATTATTCTGATAAAATTATCTTAAAAAAAACATAACATTAAATTAATTATTAATTTAAAATCTTCTGTATATAATACAATACCTAACACATACTTTTAATCCTGGTTTTCTAGCCGAGTGACGTCATTTAAAACTACTTTTCGTACACGCAGTGCTTATAAAACGTTTAATCGCGCAATGGTCTGGCCCACCCGGCTCGAAAACCAGTATCTACTCATATACCTGCCACAGATTGAGAATACCCTAGATGTCTTTTATTCATTCAAATACTATGAAAACTGAATGTATCTTTTTTTTTCTCAGTTTAATGACGTTACGCGAGCCTTTTAATATTTCTCAACGTAGAAGATTCTTTTTAATCGATACACATTAATAGTGTTTTCAACTTATTGTCACCCTCGTCTCGGTAAATTCGTGCATTCTAATCACTATTTGTAATTAGAATGCACGAATTTGCCGAGACTCACTAAGAGATACCGCATATACGCTAGCTTATGTCACCAAACATCAATGAAAATTAATTGATGTAACCCGGAGCACCGCACGGCGTATTCAGTGTCGTCTAGACTCATGAACATCGCCAGCGGTTCATATATTTAATTAGTCTATGATACTACGCGTATTCAATTAATATTATATATAACCACAAACAAACGGGCGGACGTTGATATCTTTTACGGAATAGTAATTTGGAGAGTAAGTACACTTTGAAATAGCCAATTAAATTAGACGCAAAGTCTATCGCACTGTTTCACTTAGTCTATTGACACAGGGCACAGTATATGAAATAATATTTATGTATAGTATGGGTATATCTTACCCTCAACCCTCTGAGTGGATTTTGGAACAGTTTGTTCGACGCTGAACGCACGCCCGTGTATTTCACGGTTTGCACGCAGATGTACAGACGTCATTTGTTTATCTATAAACGATACTTGTATGGAGCGGCTGGGGTGTATGTGCCTGATAGTACAAGAGGCAGAACGATATATCCAACGTACTGTATCTATTGCGTGTATTAATCTATGTTCCATACACATTGGACTGTATAACATTATACCCGCATGTATTCGTGTAAATCTCGCCTATGGTAAAATTTTAACAGCATATTCATACAACCGCTTCAAAATATTACATTTTGCAACCGCTGTAGTTGGAGTGATAACGATTGCGTATAATGTAAAAGCTTTATCAGATGTTGTTATGGTCATGCAAAATTTAGGTGCCGTTCTTTTTTTACCCATTAAATTGATTTTCTTGATAATTAATTCTGGCGTGGAATTGGTTCATCAACATCTTTGAACAAAAGCCAACCTCGCCTGCACATGGTGCACTCTGCTGACTGAAAAACGAGGCTCTGTCGAAAAAAGAGGTAGGGCATAGTATATTTTATAAGCTGGCCGATTGGGGAAGTTTGTATACTTCCACCTCATAGGATACCACAGCCAAATAACAATTTCCTTGAGGGTTGTTGTGTGAGTGAGGTCACCAGAAAGAAAGGAAGGAGTATAGATTGGCAACGGATCGGCGACTCCTTGGTGTTGCTGATCTCCATGAGTGGTTGTGATTGCTTTCCATGAGGTGACCCACATGCTCGTTTGCGCCCCTCCCATATAAAAAAAAAATAAACGATATAATTAGTTTTTTCCAGATCTAGAACAGTCTTGCATAATATATACTCAAATACAGTGTAGTATGTATACTTTCTGGAAAATGAAGGGAAAATCTTGAGCAATTTTTACCAAAATTGACGCAATTACAGATACCTACGGACTCTTAATTCTCTTACGATATCAAAGATTATGAAAAATAATTACATTACCCACTTCTATCAAGTCGGTTAAAATACTCCACATACATGTACGATTACACTACTCGTCATGTTCATGCCGACAAACATGAATCGATAATATACAATATTCATAACAGACTATAAACTCATGTTTTTTACCTTTTAAAACTCGCCGCTATCAGGCTTAGGTACAACATGTGACAAGTCTGCTCCAAATCCTACCTACATACATATACTGATAACGATAATAAATTCGTTTCATAGTCGATATGCCTTCCATAGATAATGCATGTACTCATATAAACTCTCTTAAATCAGTGTTAGCGATAATGTTTCAAACTGATTTTTTATCTGTCACAGTAATGCTGAATATTATTTTAAACATATGAAAAATTTTAATAATAAAAATAAATAAAAGCTCTGACTGTATCACAGTATAAGTAATAGTACTAACGTAACTGTATGTAAAAGTTGTGTGATGTGGAAGTAACTTACAGTTTATAAAACCATAACTAATGTATTTGTTCGTCGCGAATTCTGACCTAACGATTGTTTTTCAGAATTGATATGTCAATAATTGTTAAGTGAAAAAAAGATAGAGTGTGGCTGTGTCATGGACACGGCCGTGTGTTTTAAGTGAATACGTTATAGCACTAAAATTATCTCAAAATGGCAGCGCTTCCCCTCCCCCGTAAATAAATTCTTTGATCTTCATCTATCCAGTGGTGTGATTTTGGATGAAGACATTGAATTCTTCATCTGATTTTAGAATTCTGTATTGAAATACTTCAGTATTTCTCTGTAACTGTTGTAAGTTTTTCAATGAACAGAAGAAAACTTTCGTTACAATTATACATATTTAAATCATTTGTAATAAAAGGTGCACATTTCATGAGGTTCTGATAAAATAATCAAAATTTGGGAATGGGGCATTGTCACGCAATATACCCCAACAAACATAAAATTTAATTTAAAATTTGAGTTAACTCAAATTACAATTCGTCTTTTTTCGCTGAATAAACATTAAATGAAAGTTTTTGTTAAATTACTAGTCATTTTGAATTATTATCAGACCTTCACTATTTTATTTTAAGTTTTAATAACATTGCCTATTAATCGCATCTTGCAATCCATTTCGGTGGTTGCCCGTGCTCTAGATACATGGATGACAGCTGTAATGAGTGAGTGAGTGAGCCAAAGCTATTGTTTTGAAAATGTCGATAGACTCTATAATACTCGCTTCGCATCACACGGGTCGCACGCACGCTTAACATAAAAACATATGACGTAAAAAGCCTCGAGTAGACTTCAATAAAATAATTTTTATTGCATGAGTACAAAACAAGAGTATCATCAACATCAGTGTATCAACTCAGATATAATTTCGCATTTAACTGTACAAACATAGCATGTAATGTACCTTGAATTACCACCTACAAAAGATATAACAATATCATATTTCTATTTTAAAAAAAATTACTACAAACTGTACAAAATCTTATAGATTTCTTAAATAGATTATTTTATTTTGCGTTTTTAAGCAATTAGTTTGATTATTCCGAATTGCTTAAATGTTCAATTAATCAGATAATTCTCTAAATTACTATCAAATTTTATAACATTCTCTAATATTTTATTTGAAAAACTTGTAGAATTTGATAAATTTTGTTTATTTTTTTTTTCAACATCGTTCTGCTTTTATTGTACCTAATTCGTGTTTAATTATTTTGAATAAGATATAAAATTTCATGAGCTTCCTTTCATTTCAGATGCTATGTTATTTAGGAAAATATAATCCTTATGGTTAACCCTTTAGAAGGTTATAATAAAATACATGTGTTTTTTTTTCACATTTCACGAGTTCGATTCCCGGTTGAAGCAGGCTATATTCAATAAATCTGTGAATGCAGTTCTATTTATTATTAAAAATAAAATGATCTTCTTTCAGCAAAATATTCTGTCTTCAATATTTTAATATACTTTCCCTCCACGTGGCATGGCCGTGGGACGCCCTGTACATAGTATTTATAACATAATTGGTTGGAATGCACTGGGAAATGGCTATATCAGGCAGTAGCCTGATATTGGAGAATAATGATAATGATGATTAAAAAGAAAATCATCTACTTTTATATTAATTAAGACCAATACAACTAGCCAAATTGAACCCATCTAGTTCTATTTAGGCAATTGAAACATTTAGCATTCCACTGTGAAAATAAAAAGAACCGAGGGAACGTCATTTTAAAGTACCTACTATATAGATTTTATACCAATTCCGAATGAATTGACCGTCCCAGAATTCAGGCAATCGCCTACAATATTCAACTGGGTACTGTTGATACTTGTATTATATAGTATGTCGAACGCAATAAAAGCGAGGTAACTGATGCGACAGTGCACTACGACAGAGCCCTGGGATCGTTTACTTCTCTTTTTAGAGATTTGCACGTCCATTCTGTCGATATAGTAACCGTTAGGGACTTATCTGTCAATTGCTCGAGCCGAGCACTGTCTACTGCTGCTCCGAGCGGCAACTTGCTCAAAAATTAATTATGCCCAGCTCCGAACTTCCCAACGCTGTCAATATGGATCGGAAAAGCCTCGCGAGGAACGTGAATTTTAGATAAAGTGGGCAGTTTGTGAACCGAATTCAATTCTAGTTCGAAACTAGATTTTTGGTAAAAGATTTTTGTTTAAAAAGACGTACTTATTATGAGTTACAAATTTGTAAAAGACAAATAACTGACAACAAATTTGTACTTTTCAAAATAAAGAAACAAATAATAGACTAGTCCCTTCACTAGAAGGCGTTTCCCAGGGAATAAGCTGTCTCGCTGATTCCAGAATATAAATCAGTAAAAGTGATAAAAAAAATATGACTTACCCATTAAAAGGGTATCCTACGAAGGCCGTATCGTAGGGGTGATAAACAGTGGGATAAGGCCAGCTTGCTGCACTTGCCGCGAGGTTCTCCTTCAGCTCAATTCCTGCAGCCTACGATCAATAAAAAATAATTAAATAGTTTAGAACTAACAGCATTAATAATTATATTATTAGTATGATACTAATCATAAAAACAAACAACCATCGAAATAATTGTAGAACATATTAATTGTACAAAAATTTACAAGGCACGACAAAAATCTATGTTATTGAAATTGTAAGAATAGTAGAAGCAAAAAACACATTTCACACTTTGCTATCAAACACTTGGTACCTACGTGATGGTTTAGATTAGAAATGCTTCCTATTTGTATAAAATTTCGATTATTGTAACCATTTATAATAAGTTATCTACGATGTTTTATAAAAACTTCTTGATCAAAGGATAAACTCTGATATCTATCTCTTTAAACCTTATCATCTAAGCTCATCACAATCTCATTAGATGAAAACATTACAACAATATCTTCGAGTTCTCCTTTCACGTTTCCGGTAGCTTTAACCCAATCCATTACTAAAATGATCCTCGTCGGATTGATTTCTTGATCGATCGCTTTAGAGTTTCGTTTTAACTATTATTATTTAATGGGCGAAGATACGAGCCGAGCGCATCAATCATCTTTCAGTCGACAAATGTATATTTTTTTGTCTCTTAGGATTGTTGAACTTTGCTTTCTTTTATGTCGTTGAGATAAACAAGTAAATTTATTGCTACGATTTGTATGTTCACTATTGTTGATTAATATGTGGGTTCGGTAGGCAAAGAGAGAACAGTTTGTGTATTCTTTGTTGATGTTATCATTTTTTTGTGGCATTTGTAACCATGTAAGGCAAAAATCGCATAAAAAGTTCTTCGAGCTAACGGACAGAGGATCCAAAAATTTATAGCGCCGCATTAAAAAATATCTCGGGAGAGAGCCTTAATGCGGTCAACCAGGATAAATCTATCAAAAGATTTTGTTGTCCAACAACTTCATTGGTGGCCGAATCGAAAATCCGATAATAAATTTTACTCAAGTACGACAGCGTAATCCAGTCGCGCTGTCGCTCTTTGTTGCTTCGACCTTTCTGATAGCTATAATTCCAGTTTTCTGTTACCTCAAATAATCTTACTAAGCCGTAACGCAAATATGCACTTGGATTTATTGTGGGCCGTTAACGATGTTTGCTTGCAGTATGCAATGCGCAAATATACGATAAAAATAGTCATTACAGTAAATATTAAGATATTATCAATTATGTTTATTAATTATGTTCATTGCTAAACCTTGCTTTGAAAACAGTGGTTTTGTTTTTATCAATATTTTATTATCACAGTTTTAGTAGAATCATTTAAAATATTTGTTAAGCTCGTATAGAGCTGTTATCCATACGGTACGCTTCAACAATACACTCTTAAAAATTCGATCTAACAATCTCTCGACACGATGACAGGTATTGAAATATTTCTATGACCGAAAAAAGGCCTATAATCTTTATTGGTATCAACATCATAAGTTTAATGGAACCTACCTATAATCCTTTAACATTAACATGTTAGACTAGAAATATTTTGTGGAACGAATGAGTTTAATCCTTCAAATGACGTTGTAGGCACGCAAACGCAGGTAGCGTTCGAATAACAGAATTGATATTATGTATTTTTGGTACAATTCTGTGCATTTTAAGTGTTAAATCGGATAGCGATATTAAGTATGCATGTATGAATAGTTGAATAGTCGGCAAATATTTTGATTGGAACAATATCTATAAACAATAATTAGTGCTGGGTAGTGGTTTAGTACTTTTTTAATTTTTTTACCTTAACAATATGTGGGCCACAATGTTTTATTTCTACTATAAAATACGTATTATGACTATGAAATTAACAGCCGCCAAAGTTTTGGTAATCGCTTCCATTACTTCGTTTAGGACTATAATTATAAAATGAGTCGTCATCGATGTTATTATTATCTTGAGTTATGACAGGCATTAACCACAAATCTATTAATGAGCTGTTAGACGGTGCGAGGTGATGATTTATTTGAAACCACTTCGTTGGAACTATAAATTTATATTTTTTCAATATTATAACGTCCGCTTCCTGCGACTATGGCACATGTGCGAATGGAAACTGAAATATCATTGAGTCGTTAAATAAATTATAATTTTCCATATCTATAGTTTGTTTACAAAGGGTGATAAAGCACATAAAATAATCTGACAAGTTTTTACACCAAACAAAGAACTGCTGTGACTACCCTTAAGCGTAGAAACAAAATTATGAATTGTGAACAAAATAAAAGGCGTGAAAAAAAACCATCGCATAGACAGGATCCCATTGAAGGCGAGACTCCGGGCGGTATGAGCATGGTGTGAGTTAACACTTTCGCCACCGATGATATATGATCATATCTCCATGAATGATTGAATCATCTGCCGGGACACGTTCACGGCCCCACCTTTTAACACCTTCCTCCAAAAGTTTTACTACACGTCATATATTACGCGCCGTGGCTACTTTTATGTTGTTATGATCATTATCATTCAAAGTCACTACCCACACACATGGCTTTTGATAGAGCTTGCTGTAACACAGGCCGTGTTTTTTGTTTAGTGCTATTTTGCTATTAGTCTTCAAACGTGACATATCGTTTATAAGACCGATTTGTTTTGTTTTTGACGATAACATGCTATTCTATTTTGTTACTTTTTGTTAACTGAAGATAATATTTTTTATCATTATTGCACTTTCTTTCAGTACATCTGAACACAGAAATCATATTGCTAGTAGAAATTAATTGAGATAAGCGCCAATCCAACGCTGTGCTAATCTAGATTTTTGTGTAATTTTGGTGTAATGTTTCTGCAAAAGTAGATTTTCTACAATGATATTATCCTAACAACACTAGCACAAAAAAATACTCGCTATGCAAGCAATATGGATTTCAAACGATATATTTTAATCTCTAAGAATGGAATTGTTAAACTTATTAAGTTATTAAATCGGACCGAGGTTGGAACAACTTTTTTGTAATGACGGACAAAAGAACATACATCATCGGATTATGATTCTAATTTATGTGTATTTTTTACGTCGTAAACTCATTATGATGGCTACTTAACAAGAGGGATGCCGTTGCTGCTTCTAAGGCACTATTTTGACATTGGATCCTAATTATTTTAAGGTAATACCTTTGTAAATGGATTCGAGAAAAAAGTGAACGATAAAAATAGAGATGGTTCACTGTAGTCGAGCCTAATCCTTTTGGGATAGATGGTATCTTGACTCGGAGTGATGTAGACTTAAGCCTTTGTGAATCTAATTAAATTTGTTGTTTAATGCGATTACTGTGGTGGTTGTTTATTGTACATACATTTGTAACAATGCACTATTGTGATGTAATTTTTTGGAAGTATTTGTTTTTGACATGCATTTCGTTTTTGACATGTATAAAACTACCTTCTGTTTTATTGACAAAGATATTTGATGCTTAGGCCAAATTGCAAAAATGCTTTCTAACAATACTGTTGTCGCATTATGTATTATGTTTCGTTTCAAGTCTGCAGTATAATGTATACAAAGTGGTAAAATATTTTTTATCGCCACCGTCCGCAGTCACGATCCATATGGGGACCGTGGTATCTATAAATTTTTCTACAAGGGACACTTAAGGACACTACTAATTTTATGTGCCACTTCGTTCCACTAACGGAGATCCAAAAATACTATGCGACTTGCATCCACATTAATGAAGTCCATGTTGTACCATATTTACAAGGGTGCTAAGTCGTATCATGTTGGATCAAATGGACTCTGGGTGGACTAAGTTGACATCCGCTAAGATAGGATTTTTGAAAAATCCCACTGGATACTGACATAAGCGCGTACTAAGTCGTGGCTTCAAGATATATATTAATATGGACGTTACGGACTATCTCGTGAGTAGTAAAACACACTCTACTAATGTCACATTAATTATTTATCCATATATATATAGCAACCAATCTAATCAAGATCGCGTTAGATAAGGGCATACTTTAAGTTCATTATTATTATGAAAGTATAATGCTGGTAGATATAATGCATAATGGCAAGACGTGTGGTAACATTACACAAACCTGTCAAAGTAACCAGTTTCAAATAGCCTATGGTCATGACATACACGTCCTGTAAGGGCTATAAGCCTTTATATGTTATGTCGTTTTTGCATCACTACCTCAGCACTTCATTTTTATAACTTCTAATTCGCAAACCTTTGTAGTCTTCAATGGTTTAGTTAAATGTTAACGATAGAGTGTTGATTAATTTCATATTAAGGTCAACAATAGTATAAGCATATGTAATTGTGTGATGTAATATATAACAATACGCAATTATTTTTTCTTTTCTCTAACACCATGGTTCCGAACCTAGGCGTAATTACCCTCGCAGGGGTAAAATAGGAATTCTGTAGGGGTAATTAAGGTTAAAAAATAATAAATTGATTCAGATCAATACAATCTAATCTAAGGATGGGGGTAAAATCAGTTACCTTAATTTCTCATAGGGGTAAAATCATTGAAAAGGTTAGGAAACGCTGCTTTAACAGTTATAACGTACTAGGTATTTTTTAGAACCTATGATAACATTTTTTTAGGACTGATTTCAAAAGACCTGAAATTATCATTATCGTACGGTAAATGAGCTTGAAATTTATTTTCTACGTTATATAAATAAATTACACTATGGAGTTTTGTTAATTTTTATGTTAAACCTTAGCTATTCTATTATCCTACTGCGCTAAAGAATGGGTATTTCTCTGAAAGCCTTAAGGTAGATATTTTATGTCAATAAATAATAAATCTATCCTATTTCTTACTACTCCTACTCATAAGCATAGTATTAGCTCTGTGTCAAAGTCTATAAGCCTTTATATGCCAAAGTCTGTGCCAAAGTCTATAAGCCTTTATATGCCAAAGTCTGTGCCAAAGTCTATAAGCCTTTATAAGCCTTTATATATAGTATTAGCTCTGTGCCATAGTCTATGCTGAGCTGGGACCATATCGGTGGCATCAATGTGCCACCTATATGGTCAATTAATGTACTTATTATTGTTTTTAAAATGTATTTAATAAATAAGATGTTTTTCCTTTTATTTTATTTTTATAAATAAACTAATATTATAATATATTTATGAGAATTATTGTATAGACGTTTGTTATTCTTTCACGTGTAAACTGCAGATTAAATATTTTTTTGTTTAATTGTAAGTATTCTTGGACAAATTACACAGCGCAATCTAATCCCAGACTAAACAATGCTTGTACTGGGTACATTGCATAAGTGATAAAATATACATACTTATTTTTTTTTTGTAAATACATACGTAATAATACATAGAAAACATCCAAATCTAGACAAAAAGCCATGTTCATGCACACAAATTTTTGCCTTGTGCGGCGATCGAACCAACGACCTAGAAGTCAATACAGCCATTCGACCACCGGGATCGTCAGTGAATTATCGTCCTGAATAAATGGACGAAATTGGAAATAACATATGGATTAATACAAATGATAATGAAACTTTGTATTCCAGGCTGTGTTCGAGAGGTACGCGAGGTAAAACCGCGGACAGCAGCAAGTATTCTATATAGATAAAAGATTTTTAACTTTAGCTCGTGACTACAAAAAAAAATAAGAATGCCGAATATAGAGCAATTCAGGTGACTCAGACAGACTAGACTAAATATAACGCCCACATTGATTAATTTCACTGCATAACATTGTTATACACTGACTCTGTTTACTCTACATAATATCCTGTTTGGACTTACCATGATATCCGTGTAATCTACTGTACGGTCAGGTATGAATGGAATAAAGGTGCGAACAGACTGGGCTTATGTGTTACCAACCACGTACGTGGTGTTACGTCCATAAGACGACATCACCTTTCATAGTAAATATATGGAAAACACGTTGGTTATATTTTATTGTAAAAAATGAGCAAAATCTTGAACGGTCGATGATACATTGGCCACGTGAAGTGTCTTAGAGAACGTAACGTCACATAACGTGCCATGTTATCTATCACGTAAACTCCATTTGTTTATGTTGTTGACGAGGCTGATTAGGGCATAGATCTAGGTATTCTAACGAATTATCACATAACGTGGCGTGTTGTGTATCGCATAAGCTGAGTTTGTTTCTGGATTGACGAGGCTGACTAGTGGCGCAGCGTAAAGCAAGTGTGTTTCTAACACTATGTCACATAAGGTGGCGTGCTATCTATTTAGCTCAGCCCCCTTACCGCCATCTCTTATTGCGATTCAATAATTGAATAGATTGCTTATTCAAACCAATGAATAAGCGACTCTATTCCATTTGAAATAGAGTCGCTTATTCATTGGTATGAATAAGCATTCTATTCAGTTATTGAATCGCAATAAGAGATGGTGGTAAGGGGCAGCTTGTTTCTCTGGTTAACAAGGCTCATTAGTGGCGTAGTGTATTTCTAACGTAAAGTTACATAACGCGTGTTATCTATCACGTAAGCTCAGTTAGTATGTGACGTGAGGTGACGGGGCTGATTTCTGACGTAGCATATACCTAGTGTGTCTCTAACGTAACGTCACATCATCATAACGTAACGTCATAACGTAGCATGAATATCACGAAGCTTTGTTTGTTACTGTTATTGACCAGACTAATTAGTGGAATAGAGCTATTATTTTTCTTACATAACATCGCATAACGTGGCGTAACATCACATATGCTCAGTGTGTTTGCACCTTAAATATCTAGAGCTTGCCAAACTTGCCACTTGGATTAGAGTGTCTCATATCACACGTAACAGGCGTTAAAATCGGATTGTAAGTTTGATTTGGTTCTTAAATATACTTCGTATATATTTTAAATAAGGCGGGTAGCAAACAAGTATACGACTCGGCTGATATTTTTTTTTACATTCACCGTAACATATAAACGCGTGCAATATTAGGAGTATACTAGTCACACTTTTAAGACGGAGCTGGTTCTCCAATTGAGCTACATCATAGAATATATATTGGGATATTAGTGTGCACTACCCTCTCTTTGGCCAGAACCGCGTTTGCTAGTTATCAAAATTTATCAAAACTTTCGCTTTTATATATTTCATTTTTACAGCCAATCACAGATAAGCCCTAAATAGTTAAACAGCATGTAGAACAGAACAGGTTGATACTATACTTCAATGAAAATTCATTGATGTAACTCAGTGTCCAAATCGGCTTTATACAATGCTGACTAGATATTAGACCATATGGACACAAGGCCATCGTAAGTAATTCATATATGCAGCTACGTAAGTATGCACCGTGGTTTCATTCACCCATCCTTTCGGCTTTCAAATAATCGAGTCGTGATCTTAAATAGTATCTTTATATATACCTTCTTTAAAAATTGGGTTATGTAATGCAAAAATATTTTTTTTATCCTTTTGGTAGGTCCAGATATAAACGCGTTAAAATAATTTCTTCAGCTTTATGTATTACTATACTAGTTTCTATCTATAGCTTCGCTTTGGGTGACCATAGGACCTGGATTTAAAGTATCCTACATATATCCTATATATGTCAACTCTGATCATATTCTATATGTGTGACAAATTTTGTCTTAATTCGTTGAGGCCCATGAAAACCCATGAAAATCAGAAACCCATATCCTTACATCCACAAATACATATATCCTCACAAACATTCACATTTATAATATTAGTGGGAAGTAGGATTTTAGACTGGCCTTAAAATAGCCAATCACGTTAGATTGGTCGCTCCCCTCTCCACTTTCGCATTCTATTAGAAAACAAAATATCTATATGGTGTCTATTTAGAGCGTTATCAGTGTAGTCGGTACTCTATTATTTTATCGCTTCCTTCACCCCTTTAACCGGAAGACATCTTTGCAAGTACGGTTAGAGACAAAAATAGATCAGAGTGGGTAGAATATATTAGGTACCCAAATAGGTAAGCTTGCATTCATAAAAACAACATTAACATGTTAATATTTTGTATGTAGTACAACAGATTGAGATATTGGTAGATGATATTTAAATGTCTGTAAAAAGTTGATCGATGAGTATGAAAAGGCATAAAAAATACTATTCAATGGGTCGTACATTTAGGAAATGTGCTCTGATTTTTATTCAATATCCTTACTTTTTTTATCCAATTACCTATGCTATGTTAAAATTAAATTTATTTATATTATATGTAAATATACCAAAATAGATAATATTATTTTTGTTCGTTATTTTAAAATTGGTTTGAACTGATACCGTTCGAAATTCAAAATAATTATATTAAGATATCAGAAAGGTCGAAAGCATTACTCTACATGTTCTATAAAAAGAATACCTTAATAATATTTTATGCCTTTAGCTCATTTTGCTTGTTATAAAAACCGACAGGAATAAATTAACGTCTGTTTCAATTTAAATAAAGTGAGAATTGAAAATATTGCATTTATTATGTTAAAAGTGTTGTTTTTGCATTAACAGAATGTTACATTGCTTATGACGTACTAATTGGTTGTTTAAAAATCCTGTTATAATGAAACTTTTTTCGTATATTCCTACATAATGATATTCCTATCCTTATTGTTATAAGTAGGTATAAAATATTCGTCTACCTTTAGGAAATATCAATGTTCTTTATTGTACTTATGTTCTTTTTACTTATACCTGTTTAAAAACACGTTGCCATATTTGCATAATTAGATTTAAATTTGTGTCGACGATCATGAATTATCTCTTCTAATGAGTGTTAATAAGTCGATACAAGTAACGTGCTATAAAAATTCACGGTGATCTGTCAATTTCGAAAAGAAATATGACAGGTGAAAGTTATGTTGTAGTGAAACAAAATTCTGCATTACTTTTGAACTCATTTTAAAGCGATATGCGAAACAATTTGTATAAAAAATGAGAGTGTGATTTTAAATTATAGTTAGGTTAGATAAAAACTTTTAATATCTTTTAGGACCATACTGTAATTGAGCTTTTAATTTACTTACTTACTCAGTTTAGATGTGCTACGAGTAATAACTCATTCAAGTAAAAAAGTTATGCATACAATATACTATAAATTGTAATACTAAAAAATATATACATATACATACTACAAAGACTATAATATATATAAGTTTATTAAGAAATACTAACTGCGTTCGTGTAGAAGGGTGGCTGATCAGCGGCGAGCGTTGGGAAATAGGCAGCCATGCCAGCGGCTGTTGCGGCGGCCGTGTCTGAGTACGGAGCACTGTACATGGACAGCGGCACGCCTGATGCCAGCCTTTGGTAGTTGAGGAACTCGTACTGGCACGAGCACACTGTCTGCCCAGTGATAGGGTCGTGAAATATAGTCCGGCCAGTATCGCAGCAGCGCGGCGCGGCGGCCGGCGAGCTCGGTCTCCCCGCGCCGCTCGCGCCGCCACTGCTGCTCATTCCCGCCTGCGCCGGCGGCGGACTGTTTGAGGCTGTCGATATGGTGCTCTGTAAGTTGTAAATTTTGAAATGCCTTTATGGCGCGCTTCCACATTCGCTTTGCAAACACAGTTTTGGAGGCCTCCATACGCACATACAAAACAGATACAACACTCGCATAGCGAACACGCGGTACGCTAACGTGGTTACTTTTATGTCATTATGCAAACTTTTCGATGCGAATAAATATGGTGTGACGAATGAATAAAATAGTAATATTAGCATAAAATTAAATTGATGGATAATAAATGAGCATTTAACGAGTGTGTGAAAGGGGTGAACAATACTTTTTGGGCGTGCCGGCTACGTCGTCAGCGCTGAGCGGTACGCAAATTTGAAACGCTCCAGAAACCCCTTTTGGGATGTTGTTGTGAAAAAAATATATCTCAAACACTAATACGATGCGATTGAAGAATTTCAAATTTAATGACAATGGGATCGGGGAGGCCGCGTTGTTGTTATAATAGATTTATTCGCCGGACTACCTGAATCGGTCACAGGATAACCATCCGCCTGTTACCGATCACAAAGCGCAAAACGCAAACTGCTCACTTGCGACCTTTTTTAATTGATGGCTATGGACGTACGCGGATAAATAACTTTCTAAATATTTGTCATTCGAATGAAAAATGGTCCCCAACCGTCCAACGTTCATTGTGTTCTGTATGGGATTAGAAACCGAGAAATGCCACCCGACCGCTTATGATACAACTACGTGTCAGTTTTTGAAAGAAAATCATAATTAATACCCCCATTGTGTCCTTTCCGTGTTATTATAGGATATTTCCGGAAAAAAAAATCTGTATTCTGAATAAAACTACTACTGATAGATAGACGACATTAATCTACACGGGGATGCCGTTTTGATACCAATATATTCATTTGATTATTTTTGGTGCATTTGTTATTTTATTTGCAAGATTTGTCTATGTTGTACTATTAATAGCATAGATTCTAGACCTTTGTGTGTGTTTAACCTTTAATTATGTAAAGAACGGTGTTGCTACGTAAGCCTAGTAAAGTCTCAGCGCGGTTGACTGCGGAATAAGCTGCTATGACCCGTCTACTAGAGTATGGCTTCACTGTACCCAAACACGCTACGCGCTAACATTCATTATGTACTTACTTTCGTCTAATTGTATGTCTGGGTATCAAACAATTCGGTACGCACACCGACATCGCATGACGGGCTAAAAACATTTGTTGTGTTAAGGGAATTATTGAGGTAATCCCGAAGCCGTTAAACGTCGAATCCCCTGTATTACCTACATTACATACTCTGCATAGTTATTTAATCCTTGCTTGCTAACATTGTATATAAGTACGTGGTTCCAGCTGTAGGTGTTCAGTACGGCGCCGCAGTTCATTCGACCTAATGACGATAGCAATAAAGATTATATTGAACTATATATTCTGTAGTAGGGGTGCGACTGAAATCGACGCTGGTGCTTAAAAGGGATTCAATCCGTTAGACGATACGATGTTTGTTGGATGGAACGGCATAATTTCTGTAGTTCAGCATGCCCTCTTTATCCGGTCGGCCATTGCGGCTGTGCGAATGTGTACTTGAAAATTTCATTATGTTTGCAACTGTATGGGTGTCCGGATCAAATATCACCCCTTTGGCGTACAGACTATGTGTGCACTGAACAGGTATCAGATTTGTATATAAAACGCACTCTATCTATCTTCCAATGTTATGAGAAGTCAATCGTTTTTTGCTAATCGACATTTTACTATCTCTGTTAATGTGAAAGGTAATAAGAATATGGTGAGAACTTCGATTCAAATTGCAAATGGTGTGACTCCCACCAAATAGTTGACAGCGCATTCTGTTAATTATTTCAAACTAATAAAACAAACCTCTTCCACGAATACAAATGAAGCTCAGAGACAAATTGCTTACAAAATAAATTTAAATTTGCTGCTGACATTCTGCTTAAGTTAATGATTAGGTACTTATGTTACGTCCGCTCACGGCGAGACGGCTGTCTGGTTATTATAAACACACGAAACATTGGAGTAGCTTAGTTTCACACTTAACTAATACAATGTGATAAACACAGCAAATTATGAGAACTACCTACTTATAATTAAAAATAAACACAAGCAAGGGTAACAACGTGCCCAAAACTTGGAGTACCTATAAGTAAATGTACGTCCTTAAGTATCGGTTATATGTGCTTATTAGATAAAGAGGACAAAAAACTTGTCATCATATCCTTTTCAAATATCGGACGGTGGAGGATTAAAGTGCCGCAGTGCCTTATCATCAGCAGACATCTTTTAAAAAACAAACACGAGAAGTATTCTCTTTTTGTCGTATTTTTTATCGTAACCCGCAGGATGTGTTAGAGTCGTTAAGCCCTTTTAAGTGTTAAACCATGTAACTGAATATTCGAGCTTATAAGGGTCCGATCTATTTGTTAAATAATGTAAAAAAGTTAATCTTAGAGAAATCGGTCCAAATGACACGAATTTCGTTAAAGACATCAGTCGGGCAAAAAATATCGATGACATGTCGCTCGCTTAGCTAACCGGGTGACGCCGTTCGCCAGGTACGATTTTTTATCAAAGTCGGTCCTCAGGACCATCATTAAAGTATTAAATTTATGATAAGACATACGATATTACAGGCTTGAAATGAGGTATTTGCTAATGTTTAATTTGAGGGCATAACGAGAGGAGAGAGGTGACAAGCTAAAAGCAAGACAGCATCTCGTATTCCATTAACCTTGCACGGTCGGACAATGCGTTACACGGCCGATGTATTAGGTCGTGTGTTTACAGATCTCATACTCGTATACTAGACTGATATCATACAAGACTGATGTATGTTCACAGCTTAAGCTATTAATTGAGCCCCGAGATGAGATAGAATTGTTCGAGTGCCATGATTGCAGTCTAATCCTTTTTCGCGCATAATCCAAGAAAAAGCATCACAATTTGATAAGTGTGGTGATAAGGCAGTCGTGCGTCACGCCAGCCACCCGCTATACTATACATTCCTTTTCTTGAGAAAAGTGTGTGCGAATTATTTGAATCTGGCACATTTTTTCCCCGTCTAAACATCGGGTTAATTGCCATAGATTGGTATCTATTATAAAATCATTTGTTTTACAGTCCCAAGCTACTTTCATGCGCATATACATAGCCACTGACTGTTAAGCTTTAAGAGGATTACTGCGAAATGTTATAATTGTTTAATTTTATGTAAATATATTTATCTAGATTGTTGTTATGCTTACTTGCGCTACGGTTTCATTGATTTAACAATCTGATTTTGGTATAGTCATTGTACATTACGACTGACAAACAAAAAAATAATAATCTGTCTTTTATGAGTGAATATGATATAACAAAGCATCAAATTGCTTGCAATTCAATTTTTAGTATTCCGAGGTGGGCTCCTGGGAAAACTTCGACAGAGGAAGTTCATTCAATAACTGGATGGCTAAGATATGAACTTTGTGTAGAATAACTAATTTTTAATAACTATTATATCATATTTATCTATTTAATGAGCTTTCTCTTTCTGTACTGACTGTACAAAACTTGAAACTTATGGTGCGAAGGGTTGTTTGATATGAAGTCCACACGGGCTCCTTATAACATACTCAACTCGACGTAGGTATTGCATCCTGACATACTGAATGGAACATAAATGACTGCAAATTGCGAGGTTCGAGAGCGGGTTTCTATCCAGAGCTATCAGGTTTTGAAATGAACTCCCTACCAATGGTTTCTCTTGGAGACTACGACACGGGGTTCTTGTCTCCCGTCTCCATGTACGTGATACGGGGATTCCCCAAACTATGTAACCGTGAGAACTACGTTAATGAACTTGGTCCCACAAACAATAACATCTTACATAAGTACACTTCAATACTTAATAATAAGTAGTAATATAACAGAATACACAAATATTAGATATTGTAAACAGATCTAGTGAAGAGTGCTTGCTGATTTTAGTTATTCTAACAATCATTACTCGTAGTACCCTTTAATCACAGAAGTCATCCAATTTTACATGTAAACCATGTGAAATTAAGTTAGTAAACTGTGATATAGATACATATTATTATTATGATATTGTAAGCGGATAAAGGTTCGTAAAATGAAATGGGAGAGTTTGTTTGTTGCTATATCAATGGGCATTTCGATCAAATTGTTGTTTTATGTATTACTAATTACTAGCTTCCACCCGCGGCTTCTCTCGGGTTTACTTTTTTTTAAATAAAAACTATCCTATGTCCTTCCTAATTAATACCTTTGAGAATATGTGTATAAAGTTTCATGATGATCGATTGAATAGCTTCAGCGTGAAAGCGTAACGAACAAACTCACATTCACATTTATAATATTACTAGTGACAATTATGATGAAAAGATGAATTCTCAAAACAGGAGTTCTGAGATGATATTTTTATTTAAAATTACTTGTGGTATCATCCTTTTTACGAAAATTGCGCGGAAGGAGTGCTAATATATATTATATTTTTTTATTATGCCTAAAAATACATCAAATCAATAAACATTACACACAACCATGTAATTGACACAAACCATAATTAATTTAAATTATAACGTTTTGTTATAATTTAAATTAATTATGGTCGAATTTCGACCCATTACGTTTTGTTTAATGAACAAAGTCAATCTACAAACAGCTAAACTTAGTTTAAATAATAAAACGTTCAATTTTGTTATAGCGACTCTATGCAACATTGTCGTGGAATGATTATAATTTATCCGCATTAGTAAGAATGAACGAGGAACACATATCGTGTGATCCGGTCTTAATTACAAACGCGTCTTCGCGTGAATAGGAAAACTAATTAATAACCGCCCGTACTTCATTTTTTGCAATGCTTTTCAAATGATCGAAGATATGGCGATTATGTGTGCTCGGCATACCATGAATATGTCCGACATGTAGCTTTCTCCAACGAATCCTGTGAAGTATCATATTACCGGTCGCTAACCCCTTCAACAACTACACACCTTTAAAATTTATATAATTCAAATTTTGTTACCATTTAACTTATTTACATAAAATTGTGACTTAATTGGACAATTACACCGTGGATCGAGTTAGGTGTCTATTTCGGCTACATCCTGTGTCAAGATATCCCTCTAGATAAGCCCACGAAATTGGCCCACCCTCGAAATGCATAATACCTCTGAGGAAATTCACACCTTCCCTAATTAGGGTGAATTAGGGAAGAATAAATATCGAAAAGGTACCGCCGTCTAACACACCGCAATACGACTTAATGTAAAGATAATACGTAATAATGGTGTATAGTGATAATTATCATAGGAATATAATAAAAATGGTTCGCGTCCAGTCGTGCGAGCGCGGGCGCAACTACAGGCTGTTTTCGATAACACACAAAC
Source organism: Hypsopygia costalis (assembly GCA_937001555.2). Taxonomy (NCBI): domain Eukaryota; kingdom Metazoa; phylum Arthropoda; class Insecta; order Lepidoptera; family Pyralidae; genus Hypsopygia; species Hypsopygia costalis. Next base: position 22,137,067 of record OW443326.2, read on the forward strand.
GCGTATTATTTGAAATTCCTCTTTGTATCATTAACTTATCTTGTTCTGTTTCTCCAAATAATTAGTTATTTAAGCAGCAAACGGGTTGTTCAGACCTACTTTTCCTCCGATGATCTCGAATCGGGTCTCTTTATTACCAACTAAATTTGATAAGTACAGGTTTGTTTTACATATGTTTCAGTATTATTTTAGTCAGATCCACGTGATTTCGAATTAAAGCAGTTTAATTAAAATTATGATCATAAATTTGCAAACACAATGTATAATATTGTTTTTGTAACCTTCCGTTTGGACTACAGAAAAAAGGTAATAAACAGTGTCGGCGATATATAATAGAGCCTTATCAGCTGTTGATCAGTTAGCAATGTGGGTAAAAGATACTCAAGTTGTTCTGTTTTTTCGTTGTCAGATTATGAATCTAATTATGTGACTAAGCGTCGCGCTCTATTCCCTCTAATTGTAAATGTTCGTTTAACGTTTGTGTGAACTTCGTGATATCGTATGGAATAAAAACTTTGAAAAGATAATAAACTTTCATGATTCTAACCTTTATTACTCTAGACTGACAGATAACGATTGAGAGCAGATTAATGAAAGATGAAACTCTAGCACCTCTATTATAAAGAAATGATAAAATATTTGCTTTTTTTTATAAAGAAATGATTAAACAATAGATTATAGATTGCTAGCAATCTGCTTCGGTCGTGTGGGATAACATAAATGTATTATACATACGAGTATAAACCTTTCGGAAGACATTCTATATCTAGAATGTAGGAAAACCGCATTCAAATCTGTTGTGTGGTTTAGGAGGTTGGTATATACAGTCTTCTACTATATGTAGACCTTTATAATACCTTATACGTCTACAAACTTAAATAACTCGTATTGAAATATTTAATGGCATAATACGAAATAAAGATTTTGAGGTCTTTGGATGCATTTGGGATGCATAATAAACATATTTTGTGTTCGAAACAACGATATAGAAGAACATAAACACGCACTGTAAAACGATATACTTTATTATTAAGGTGTTTTATAACAAGTTCATTTTATTTTATTAATTTTAGAGTTACGTGACCGTGATGTCCAGGGCTAGATTGAATAAAAATGTTGACATTTTGTAATTACGACATAGTTGAATATTAATTACGTGATATGTAATGCAAATTTAACTTACGGTGTTGTAAACCAGGTTTCCTTGGATTAGTAGATTTACCCCACGTTTCTGCGTAGCTGCATCATCTAAGGTCTTGGAACCGAACCAGCATGTAATTATCCCGGCATTTAACAATGTATTTTTGAAGTAAAAACTTCTTTAGCGGCGTTGTGCACCTTTTGGGATGGGTAAAAAATGTTAAACTCGCGTCAGGGCTCATGACCTGATCGAAAATTCGTAAGACGGAGGGATAGTATACCGGCGGCGCGGCGTAGGACAGGAAGTAATATCCCCCTCTTTATTTACCGCGCGGCGAAAATGTATGCCTGCTCCTGCTGTTATTTTTAATGTAATATAAATAGACATCTTTGTGTACGATAGCGCAATAAATGTATATTGTATTTTACCACATAAATGATAGTTCTTTTTTACTGATAAATAAAGCAATTCGTGCGAAATTATTCGCTAACCATTCCAAAAAAATTCAAGAATGCACAACGGTAATGTTCAAGTTTTCACTTCTGCCGGCACTCCTGGAGTGCAACCCGTTTTTATAAAAGGGTAAAGTATAAGCAACTGCTCTATTTAATAATACATTTTTGTAGTCATGTAATAAAAAAACCAGGGTAAGTATTTTTTTCCGTGTGAGGAATTATTTCCATACGAAGTATAATATGTACACCATTTTCTATATAGTTTATGTTATTTTATCCATAATCATTATTATTTTTATATGTGACTAATGGAAAGCATAATGCTGTGGTTATGTTCTACTGAACCTTTAACACGTATACTTTAAATTTACAACCATCGATACGCAGTATTCGAATCCGCGCTTTCCGCGTCAATTCCCTACCCGAATTATTATTGTATTTCATTCAAACAACTCATTCATAAAATTGCAACTCTTTCACAAGCAACTCGAGAGCCGTTCGATACACTTCATCGAACCCACAAATGTGCTCGCTGATTGTTCTCTTTTTACTCTAATAATCGATTAACGTAAGTCACATAAGTGTGTTGGCAAAGGATCGAGTTGGTACTTATATTTTTTTTTAATCTCGAGAATTGAATTGAACCACATTCAAATTATAGTCTGGTTCAAATATTTCTCGAAAATAGACAAATTAAATGTTCTTATTAAAGACGAGCCCGGTAGTCGAATGGCTAGCAATGGCTACTTTGACTCCAAGGACGCGGGTTCGATCCCCGCACAAGACAAACATTTGTGTGCATGAACATCTCTGTTTGTCTTGGTCTGGGTGTTTTCTATGTATTATAAGTAAGTATTTAAAATGTATATAAGTACTTTTATCAGTTGCAGGTGTAATTTGGGACTAGATGGCGCTGTGTTAATTGTCCAGAAATATTTATTATTATTATTTAGTGTTTTTTTGTCTCAATTTGACATTGGTGTATCTATTTTGATTGTGTCGTTGCACGTGTCTAATCGAAAACGCAAGTCAAGCAGCATCGACCGCAGCCTATCCATTGATGGGTATATTTATCTCGGTCCCGGCTGTTGTCACAGTATTTTAGTCATTAGATTGCAGTTTTTAAGCCAAGTCAGTGGTCTTTATGCGACTTGAAAACACTGGCCTCCGCGGCCTGCAGTTGAACGCCTCTAAACCTCTATCTACGATTGAGGGTAGATTCATTTTCAAATAGAGGGACGAATAAGGGTTGTCGACGACGATGTATCTATTATCATTCGAATTTTCAAGCACGAAATACATAAAGTTGTTCGATTTGAATCGATAATACACAGGAATGCAAACATTTGATTCAGCTAATGAAGTTGTATCGAGTTGTTCATAGATTTATAGGTCTTTGCCACAAACATGTGCTTGCTACTGTTTCGGAATCTGTCTATTATTAGCGGAGTTATTATGCTTAATACCCCTGTGAGACGGTCGCTACAACCAGTAATGCTGAAATTAGATTGACGTACCTAATCATAACTGCTTTATGGTGCCTTAAACTGCACAGTGATGTAAAAACAAGAAATTATTAGTATTTTAGTTTTTAGGGTTGCGTACACAAATGGAAAAATGAACGAAACGGTGTCTTAAATTACTCGTGTGTTTGCCTAGCCGTGTGACACAGCCTATTTTCGCCGAACCTACTGAACTAATGAAGTTGGATAATACACATTTTAACTTCTGTATTCAAAGTAAAAATAAAATAAAATACATTTCGAATATAAAAAAAATAGTTTGGCAAAGTTGAAGTTTGATATCCTCAATCAAAAAATCCTATGGGAATCGGCTTCAGCTTAGCCGGTAGGGCCCCTATTGTCTGTAGATTTTTTTTACTTACCTCTTGAAAAGTATCTTATAGGTAAACCAAAACTTATAAGATGCTTTAATATTATTTGATAAATTTCCATTAAGTGTTAGTTTCCTATAAGAATTTACAAGTTCTACAATATTCTGGTGATTAAAATTTCTGACCAACATGTATTTAGGTATATATTAAGATTGAATATTTTAGGTTATGTGTGTTGATGGCACACACATACTTACTACTGAATCTATAAAAATAAATTATTAGTTAAATTTTTGATATTTTATAATTTTATATATTCTTTGGAAAACTATTACATATTACGTCGAAAGACATTGGATTATTGCTGCAATTTAGAAAAAAATTGCAATTCTTTAAAAAGAAAAAAAATATTTGGAAAGGCTTCCTAAATTCCTTAAATAATTAATTTGAATCCCTGTACATCATGAATTATATTTTAGATACTATTTTGTAAAATGAATTTATCGTTAAACATAATAGAAATTTTATAATTATCTTTATAAAAAAAAAAATATACATCAATTTATTTGGAAGCCACATATCACAAGTCAATAGACTTTGGCTGGAATATAGAAAAAGAATTAGCAATTATTTTTAAAACTTCTGACCATTTTATCATTGGTATTCTCCAAATGAACGTTATATGATAACTTTAACGCCATTGTTTTACGTGTTTATAGCCATACCTTGATGACGCCGCCTTCAAATTCAAGTCACACAGCGGACACGCCGACATACTCGCAGTCATTCGTCGTAACTCTTTGTAATGACCAGGAAGGAATATTTTATAGGAGCCCGGAAAACACCGAAATTTTTGCAGTGCCAACTCTTTTATGAATCAAACGCCACGGATGTAGAAAAAACGTAAAATGGTATATTATTTTCAACATTTTTCTCAAGAACACGTCTTATTTTGGTATCGATATATTAAGTGCATACGATCTAGAATGAAAGCAAGCACTAATCCGGCTGTCTAAGAGTAGCCATAATTTATTACATGAATTTCGAGGCATCATTACGTTAAAATCTTTCCTTTTTTAAAGAGGGAATAGAGAAAATAATTAGGCTATGAAAATATTTTAATAAACTTAATAATTAATTATGGGTTTTCGTCACAGTTATAGGTCGTATGTGGTAGTAGCAATGGCCAACAATGCAATCATATTATCTTTTTAAATAATGGATTTGGTATCTCTTTGTCATCTACCGCATCTTATCTTATAAATCGAAAGTGTATTCTTTTTTTTATAAATTTATGATTTTAATAGTCATCAAGGACTTATTTTTATATTTTATAATAAATAAATCAATAGTTTCTTATATATATAAAATCTAGATTGTTGAATATCGTGCAAATCAAGTGTTTTAATGCGACTTCTTGCAAGGTTATTATCACAGTATAAGTAATATTACTATGTATAGTGCGGTCACTCCCTGCCGCTATCCCGTGTCGACCTCGCCTCCCCTCTGTGACAAATCTGGTACAGTTTGTATGACACCACACGCACATTCGCACTCTGCACAGACGTGATTGTGTATGTAGTAGTAAACGACGCGACATTTGTATGGTGTAACCGGGGTGTGGTTATATCAAAATCTGTATTATCTAGTGTTGTGCCATGTTGGTTTTAGAACTGGCGCGGTGGCGAAATTTGAATTATCGGTTAATACAGAAGCCATTAAAGTGGCGGCGATTCAAAACATCCCGTGCAGCTCCCGTTGGAACCTTTATTGCCTCTCCCTGTCGTTAGCCACTAATCGACGCCTGTATTACCAAAAATAACTCTGTAATATAGGACAGATTGATTGTAGGTCTCGGTTAGCTTTATCGATACTGCATCGATATCGAATGAATCGAATACGATTTAATCATGATTTTGAAATCGATATTGAACTAGAGGGTCTAAAGTTCTTTTGAGTAACAAACCGCTTTGAACCGCTTAATTTTGATATGATAGGTATTGAGGTTGTTGACGACAGGGTGTGAACAATTTTGCAGATTTATTGTGCACTTCACACTCATATTTCCACGTAAACGTAAGTAAAAACTACCTAGATAAAATGCAATAGAAGTATGGAATATTAAGTCGTAATATTAAAAAAAAATAGTAGAATTGCTACACACTAATTTTGCTGTACATAATTTTATAATTATGTCGTTATTGTTTTTATTTTTTTCAGAAGTATGTGTTTTTCTTATTCTATTTCATGGTACGATGGTACATGGTACGATGCTTTGTTAATTATTTTACAATTAAATAAGTAGTATTTCATTTTCAAATTATTCTTCTACGTCGAATCGCACAGATACATGTATAGCTTGGATTTCGATGGAATTTTGTACACATATAGAAAATATTCTAGATTGAAACATACCGTATCGTTTCACCGGTTACTGTATATGTATATAAATAAAGTGTCTATAATAAAAAGTTACTGCAGGACATGGACCTTTTACCCCTAGGTATACTACGTCAGGTAGCAAACAAGCATACGGCCCGCCGGATGTGAAGCGGTAAATCGTCTTGATCGTGGTGAATAACTTCTCGTAAAACAATCCAAAAAGTTATATTATTTCGGTGCACTATCAATACAAAAAAAAAAAATATACATTATGCGTCTTATATGTTAGGTACCTTATTTGAGTTTAGGAATACTCAAATAAGGTACCTAACGAATGTTCAAAATCAAAATAAAAAAAACATCGAATATATCAAAATTACACAGTTACATCACATGTAAAACATGTGTGTAAAAATAGTCCGTAAAACATTTCAGTGATAAAGTAAAACAAAGATATTTTGGCAAATGGCATTCATTAGCCCGTAACTGCCACTAGAGAAAGTACAGGATATTTCAAGTGGGACATGTCACACACGGCTGTGTGGGTTGTCAAACTTCAGTGAAATAATTTAACTCGAAGTAAAATTAATGAGCATTGTTTTTTAGATATGTTGTACTAACGATGCCAATGTTTTGACTATACCGACATATGCAAACATTGTTCTTTACAGTTTTTTCATTCTGACTCACAATTATATAAAACATAAACATTAAGATTGCAGTGTAATATTGCCAAAACTGGGTTAATTCTAATCCAATATTTTTATTGACCTGATTGCCCTTCGTCCAATGGGTACTTACACATTGACATAAAACATTTAGGTAGATATTAAAAAATATAGCATACTAAATACATTTACGAACATAATTGAACATTAAAAACAAGGAATGTAACCATATAGTCCATATATCCGCTACTTGGGCATGTTCAAATCACATGTAAATGATTATCGAATTTTCAAATCGACCAGAAATATTAATTAAGTTAACTTACAGCCAGTAAACCGGTAATGCAGTGTTCGCATTCTTAACCAACTTGAAACAAGGGGAGATTTTGAAGTCGACTGGTAGTTGCATTTCGTTTTATTTACGTGCTAAGTTTTATTACGGCTGGCGAAAATATACAGATATTTTATTTGATTAGGATCTATCTGATCATGTGTTTTGAAAATGTTTAGCGTGATTCCTGAATGAAAAACCACTTTCAAAAGCATGCTTTAGCATGGTTGCGTAGAATCTGGATCCCTGTGAACATATCATTATTGATAGACGCTTTGCAAATATTATGCGTTTGTAGTTGTATCGGTGTTTTTTTAACAAAGATATTTTTAAATACGCAATTAAAAACTTATTTTGAAACAATTGTCGTTAAGCCAAGTCAGTGGTCTTTAGACGGCTCAAAAACACTGGCCTCTGCCAACCCGCAGTTAAGCGGGGCTTGGTAGAGTATGCTCTAAACCCCTTCGATTGAAGGGAGATCCGTATCCCAGCAGTGGGTTGAATAAGGGTTGACGACGACATTTTTTTTAATTTCATCTAGAAGTGAGATACGGATGGCCATAAAAAGATTTTTTACGGAGTTAGCAATGTAGTACCTATTAAACTAATGACGTATTTGGTACGATGACCATATAAAGTTAACCTTTTATTATATAGCATATATTTTTATTTTACTGCCTTGTTATAAAAAGAGTTAGATTACTGCCGTCCGGCAGTAATGATCTTTTGTGGTTGAATATAATATATGTATTAACTTTGATTTTATTATAAAGAATTAAATCTACCAGGCTAATAAATTATTAGTATATTATTTGATATTTAAGTGTGGTGGAAAAAACGCGTGACCTATAATTTTTCTACGTTTATTTACTTACATTGACAGTTTTAGATTACTTAGGCAACTTGACTGGAATTATGTTATACTGATTTCATCTAATATTTTTAGTTATGTTAGAATCACTTCAGATTATTATTTATTGTCATAACTATAGACAAAATTACTCTTCAAGCAATATCAAAAATAAGAAAAAAAACATTTTTTACAAGAATTTACAAAGAAAACATGTGTCATTCTATAGTCAAAAATGTTATTTTATTTAAATTACTTATTACAATATCTCTTTTTACAGAATGCCAACTAAAAACACTTACCATGACAATAATTATTTTATTATGTCTTACATACATGTTCGTGATGCTGCGTAACAGTGTGTTCGCGATGCGTCGTAATGAACGCCTCTTGGACGCAGATTCACAAGCGACGAGGTGTGAACTAATGATATGTGAGCACCTCATCCGTCGCACACACGACACATGCTCGTGGGCGAACGTAATCGTCATACATGTGTATTTTAAGTTCACGATGTAATAAACTTCCCCGACTCTATTGCGGCTGATTAGGTCTGCTAATGAAAGATCTGTGGTCTCAAAGCCCACCAAAACGACTGTTATACGTGTTTACAATCCCAGCGTTGACTGGCTTACGATGCCCTTTTTCTATACACAAGCGGTAATTAAAATATTTATACTTTTTAGTACACGACATGCGGATACAATTGCTTAAAAGAATGTTATTATAGTCTCATTAGTTTTATAGATATGTTATTCTGACAGTAAGAGAAAAACCCTGATTTTAATGATGTAGAAACTATGTCGATTGTATGTTTAGATATTTCTAATGATCATATTATACCATATTATGGTATGGTATTACTACGACCCGATTATTAAATAACAACTGGCACTACGACATATGTCTCACGCGTCCTTAACATCAATAGAAATGCAATATTTCCTTATGACGCTAAAATAAATCGCAGAATCAATGCCATATTTGATTAAAAAAAAAATATATTAACATAATGTTCAGTCTTCCGTTCGATTTGTGATAGCATAATATGATATAGAGTTCTATAATATGGTAGGAAGATTCATAATGGAAGGCCTGTGCTGAGCCCTCAAAGCTCTCGCGAAGCGCACACACACATGTGTCCGAATCCGGTTGCGCCGAGTTCTTGTATGGGAATCACTATCACAATTTCGTCGCTACCCGTAACGAGACTACGAAATTTACTAACCGCGTGAACAGCACACTCCCTTCATTTCGGAGAAATTAATTAAAGTTTCTGAGAAGTGAGCGTTTCATTCACCTATCTGATTAGGGAGAGTCGAGTGCCTCTGAGCAAAGGTTAATTTGAGAGCGATTTTGAGTCGTACCGATAAGGTGTCGGATTTACTCCCCGAGAAGATTTTGTTCCAAGATTTTGTTAAAGTAACATGGTTCGGAAAGTCATCTCCGTTTTTTGCGGTGATTTTAACCGTACTTTTCTTTTATCCCTGTGTGAGTAGTAGATACTGATTCTGTAAATCTCAAAACATATTATGTATTAAGTAATTAATATTATAAATGTGAATGTTAGTTTGTTTGTTACACTTTCACGCAGAAACTAAACAACTGATCATCATGAAACTTTGTACACATATTCCCAAAGGTATTAGGAAGGACATAGGATACTTTCCATTAAAATATATATATACTAGCTTCCACCCACGGCTTCGCCCGCGTTTACTTTTTGTAATGGAAAGTATGCTATGTCCTTCCTATTTGAGAATATGTGTACAAAGTTATATATATAAAGTAACTATAACCGATATAGTCGCTAAAATTTATTAAAATATTTAGCGCTTTTTCATTCAAATTATGAGTCATGTAGGGGAAATCTATTTTTTACGATGGTTCATGCTGGCTGGGATGGATGCTCAACGGAACTGTCACAAAATATAAATGGAATGTCCAAATCATATGCTTCTGAACAATGGTTCTACGAGCTAGTTAACATAAGATCAAATTTCAAAGCGATATTATATTACATGTGACTTTAAATACGAGTATATACTTGCATAACATTTGCCTCATTATCAAGAACAATAGCTTACCAGAGGAACATTTACTTAATCACAGCTCTTTATTATGCTTTATTAAAACGAGAAAAGAAAGTACGAAACGTTAAATTATGAGTAAAGAAAAAGGGGTCAGAAAAGCAACGGTCGAATGCAAACTGCAAAAATGACGAGAATTGTTCATGGCTCATTATGGACTTAAATGAATGGCGTTGGTTTTGCTTTTCGGTTTACGTGTTCCGAGATCGTGCACGCATGTTCTCTACATTATAAATGCGTGGTATTGGATCCCGTGCTCGTGTATCAAAATAATAACTAACCATTTTTGCTGATAATCCACAGCAAAAATGGTTATTTATTATTATTTATGTAAATTATATGAAGACTAAAAGGAACGAAATTTTTTCTATCCGTTTGAAATTTGAATTCATCGCATTCGAAAGTTTGATATTCAGAAATAATCAAACAAAGTAACGGCATTTAAAGTTTGGCAATGGATCGGAGACCCCTTGGTGTTGTTGATCTCCATTGGCGGTGGTGATTGCTTTCCACCAGGTGACCCACATGCTCGTTTGCCACCCTCTTATATATAAAAAAAATACTCGTGCGAACGTATCATTTCGCTCTCACCTTTATAATAAGTATTCATTTCTTTATTAACAAGGCTCCGTCGTCTACCTCTCGCAATATATTAATCTGCAACTTGACACATCTTATGCATACCGACCAAGAATTGCTTGACCTAAATGAAAACAACTTTGTCGCCTTTTGTTCCAGCTTGTTTATGAAATGGAAACGTTCAAACAACTGTACATATAAATACGTATGTGCTACTGTCAAAGACATTGTTATATTAAAAAGTGAAAACAAGTTTATTTTATTACAGATATAATTATCTCAAATTGTGACGTTTTCGCCGATGTTACTACTATTTTGTTCACATTGTGTATGTTTTAGAGTATAAACGAAACTAAACCGGTGTTAACAAAGTCAAACAACCCTTCTCGTTACATTATGTATAGCAACATGGCGGCCGCCATATAAAAATGGCTTTCAAATGCATTCAATTTGGACCCTTGCTTAAAAATTTGTACATGAATTTTATAAAACAGGGACAATTTAAGGTATGAAGACTAAACACGAGAAACAGTTTTAAGTTAAGCTACGAAAACTTATTCACTAAAATATTATGATTATTATAGCGAGTTTCATGGCTGGGTTGGTAATTAGAAAAATATTTACCAATCAAGCAACTTTTCGGATATTTATAAATAACATTTCTTTTTAGAATAATATTGATACTGAATGTACTTAATGAGTCAATCCTGCATAAAGCTAATTTTGTGCCTTATAAAATACAAAGTGCAAATAATTAAAAAAGTCATACAGTTAAATGAAGCTTGTGGTTAAACATTTTTATTTTCAAAAGAAAAATGATGCCACCAAGGTCCGTGTGGCTGCGCTCTTAAAGCGTACGATACAACGCAATATAAACATTTACAGCCCATTCTTGTACTTAATTGCTATTTAAATAAAAACGTACCATGAACGCAATGGGATCCGACTGGTATTAAAAAAAAAACTTCGCATTCCTATTAACTAAGTGTATTTAAACGCAGTTTATGATGGCTTTAATATGATATAAAGGTTGAAAAAACGAGCACTCGTCGAAGGGAGAATGACCACGTTAAAATAAAGCTCCAAAATTAAGAAGTAAAGCGTATAATCCCCTCCTATAGAGGGAGTGTCCCCCTTCCCTACATGATGGTCTTATCAAACTGATAGCAGAAGTAGACCGTTGAGTACGCATACGCCCGCCGCCGTTTGATTCATTTCAACATTATCTTTATTAACTACTTATTCACCATTTTAATTATAACTTACTAAATTGATAACTCTGCTGAATATTAACACAACCACGAAATTTAATAAACTGATATCTGATAACAGACAAGAGTGTCAGTAAAACTAATTTATTAACTAACATGCACTCGACAGATAATGTGAAATTTTCACACGTTGAATATACGTAGGTAATATGGAATTATTAATAGTTTTTTCCTAATAAAATATTTCATAAATTTGACAGGTATTGCAGATTAGTTTATTACTATACATTTTCTATGAGTTGAATATTTGAATAATCGTCGGTATATGTCAAAAGAAAAGTCACCCTTAACGGGAGATAAAATTCGGGTGGAAAGTTTGCTGAAATTTGTCATAGGATAATGGGATATGCCCAGGCGAAGCTAGGGCGTGTGGCTAGTTTTATTATAATTACATTTAACTTCTGTAATACATTCAAACTTATATATTTGAGATATATGCCAGCTGATTTAAATTATGTGATGATATTTTATGTTAGAGAATAATTATATATTTATGTTCGTTTACAACGTCATGATTTATTTAATTATCAGTCGCTCTAGTTTTTTATATCAAACCTTTGATGAATTCCATAACAATAAGAATAAAAAAAATGGTTTGCTCTTAACGGACTGATTTGGTCATAATTGCTAATGTTGAACTAATGTTGAATCAAAGTTGATTCAACATTAGCAAAACAGTCTTCAGATAATTATAATTAAAAATCGAAAATCACCACTGCTAAAAAGTAAAATACCATGTTTAGTTAAAATATAATTTTGCTAAAATGTAAAGATCACTTTAATGGCCATGTTTATGGCTTTCTGAATGGTCATCATCATGAATTTCAGCCTTAATTCCGTAGGTATATTGCAATTTTACATAATAAACTGATATAGTTGCTAATCGATACTAAACGTTAATAGACTCGTACTGAGATTTTACGATTAATTAATTATGATAAGTAGAACTTACAAGACTATAAGGCGGTAAAGTTAATGTTAATTAGTATGTCATTTACTTATATATTACTATCATTGAAGTACATACTTCTCTACATAGAGAACATTCTCTAAATTCATTAATGAAATCTCCAGTACAAATCAGCGGTATAAATACCTCACTTGGGATAAATAAATTAACATCAATAAATTACAGTAGTGTGACAGTGGTAAACCACGTAGGTATTTACAAATGCGCTGTGCTACTGGACGGCACTGTGAACTGTGGTATTTCTCGCGATCGCCATTATTGACATTCGTCTTCCGTATCTATAAAAGGCGTTACTGACTGATCTATCAATGCTGGGAGCTATCAGGACATAATCCGCTAAGAAAAAAAGTTATTAGTAAGTATTGTATATTTTTGAATGCTGCATATTAAGTAAAAATTTTCCTTCTATCTATACTAGCTGGCCCGGTGAACTTCGTATCGCCTTTAAATATTTTTACGTTATTTTTTCCAATTTTTTAATAGTTATTCAGCTATACGGGGCGGAAACAAATCCAACAAATCAAAGATCAATTAATATCAAATCTTTAAGATTACACCAGTATAGGCTCGTTATGTCCTATTTCTCTTTCACCAAAGCCCCTTTTGCTAGCCGGTGGGATGCAATATGTGCAAGTGAGGTTGGTTTTGGCTCTAAAGATGCTACTGAGCCACACTCAATCGAAAATAACTTTATGTTGATGACAATTATAAGCGCTTCTGTTTCATAATTGAGTTAAAAACTATCCCATATCTCAAGTTGGATCAAAATGCACACGGGGGCAAAATTTGATTTAAATCGGTTCAGTAGTTTCGGATTCCATCGCGGACAAACAACGTGACACGACATTTTTATATATTAAGATTAAGATTACCCTACCAAATTACTTTACACCGCCATTTGTTATAATAGTAGATATGGTACTCAAAGATAATTATGAATTAACAAATTTGCAAAAAAATAATAATGCTAGTATAAATCGAGTTAAAAACTATCCTATATCTCAAGTTGGATCAAACTGCACATGTGTGCAAAATTTGATTTAAATCGGTTCTGAAGTTTTGGATTCCACCGCGGACAAACAACGTGACACGAAATTTTTATATATTAAGATTATAAAAATGAATCGCTGAAATCGTTGCTAAGCGCAAATCTCAAAATATCAAAAAAGAACAGCTGAACCGATTTTGCTAATTCTTTTTTTAGAATATTCCTTGAAGTACGAGGATGGTTCTTACGCAGAGAAAAAATTAAAAAATTGCTAGGGAAATAAAACACCACTTTTTACCCGTGCAAAGCCGGGGCGGGCAGCTAGTTATTTAAATTTCTTTGCTTTAAATATGAGAATAAATAATTAAAAACTTAAATTCACTTAAAACATAAAAGAACTTGTATTTTATTATTTTTGTTAGCTCATTATACTACTTACTGAAAATTGTTGGATGAGCAATCATTTAGCTTATTGATGACGAGCTCGGTGGTCGAATGGTTAGCAATGGCCACTTTGACTCCGAGGTCGCGGGTTCGATTCCCGAACAAGACAAATATTTGTGTGCATACATGTGAGTATGTCTTGGTCTGGGTGTTTTCTATGTACCTATTATAAGTATGTATTACAAAAAAAAAGTATTTAAGTACATTAATCAGTTGTCTAGTAGGTACACATAACACAAGCTTTGCGCTTAATTTGGGCCTAGATGCTTGGGCTTGGGCTAATAGGAGCCTTTTGTAATTTAAATTCTCTTCACACCAATTTATTGTTATTTTTGCCATTCTGCTTCATAAAATAAAATGAAACAATCAACAATTCCATAAAAGTAGTACAGTCAATAGATAACGTGATTAGGTGGAAAGAATGTACGAGAGACGGTGATTAATAAATAATAATTAAACTTTAAATCATCAGAAGAGACAGACAGACAATCGTGTCAGAGATCGACAATATCCTGACCTCTGAGAAAGGAAATACTCTGAATATCCGATGAGTAGGGAAAACACTAAGAGTCACACAGACACAAAGCATTTACGGGTAAAATAAAGATTTTATGGCTCTGCTATTTCAAAACACACTTTTTACGATAGCCAAGAGTATTCAGATAGTTAAAGTAGACATCTTTAGTGACTTCTAGTTTCGAAGGCACTTGTAGGAGTTAGTCATACCGATGTTGAAGAAACTTAGGACCTTAACTAGTGGAGAAGTATTTTAGTTTGTGCAATACTTTCTTCCATATCAGTCACAATAGTTGGCTGACAGGACGCCTGAAAAGTGCTTGTATCCAAGTGTAGTAGGACCTTATAGCAGTTAATGACTTACTATTTACTTTAATAAGAATCGGTAATACCAGGGAAGCAGTTATTTGACCTTGAGATGATTTCTTATTGTGAGTTACGAGTTTGTGCTCCAGATATACTCAGGGGCTCTGGGTATCTGGGCATCACTTAACAACAAGGTTTGGTGATACCACAGCAGTGCTTGTTACCTAGTTGCCACAGAGCAAGTTAATTACAAAAAAACATTCCTAACCAGAGATTACAGAGATACTGATTGTGACTGTGTTGTACATGCTGTAGAGGTGCTGCTTGTGATATTTGTATTTGTTTACTCTTTCGTAGTTTGGGCACTATTCACTACACTGAGGACCATCATTATTATCATTATCAGCCTGTATCTACCCACTTTCGGATTCAGAGACCTTTCCCAATGCTTTCCACCGTATGCGATCCTACGCCTTCTGCATCCAATCGCTACCAGTCACTTTTTTGACTACAGACTTTGCTACACCTGCATTCGGACGATGCAGTAATTAAAGATAGTTGCTTATTATGAGTTTTAAGGTTATGTAAGACACACTGGGTTCTTAATAGTTTACAAAAAGGTTTAGTGATACAAGAGTAATGCTTGCACCTAGGTGCCATTATGACAAAGAATCAATAAATAACAAAGTGTTGTTTTCTTTCAGACTTATGTACGGGTAAATCTAAAGCGGAGATCAATTACGTCATTAATATTGCTAACAGTATATGATATTAAAAGTAGAGCTGAATAGAATGTCCTAATCTTGCTTAAGCTTTTAGGGTAAATTTAAAGGGGAGACCTATGTCCAGGAATTCCTTGGACTGAAATGAAGATTACGATATTCTATTCAGTCCAAAGAAATGCTGAACATTAGGTCTCCTTTTTTGGTATAAGTTCTTTCTTTCTTTTTTATTTAGATAAACATATTTTAACAGTAGAGATTTTAATATCATATACTGTTAGCAGTATTAATGTTATCATCATCTCAGAACAAAAAATTGCAGAGTATGGGTCTCCTCTTTATATTTACACGATGATCTGTTTCATGCCTTTTGCATTATCGACAGTAATTGACACTCTGCGAAACAATAACGTATCCCGAGAAGATCCATATTAACATCAACATTTATACAAATGCTGAGATGACAATACCAGATAGTTACTAACTACAAAGTGTACTTTATACAGTTCTTCGAGTGTGTTTGTGATTTTATAACATTCACTTGTTTTTAATGTAATTAAATTAAATTTTGTGTCTATGAAAAAGATATATTTGTGTGCATGAACATCTCTCTTTGTCTTCGTCTGGGTGTTTTCAATTTTTATATTATATGATTCTACTGTACGTGTATGTCACTGATTCCTCCTATACAGCTGGACAGATTTAAATTATTTTTTTTGTACGCGTTTGGGTAGCGCCCTGGATGGTTCAGATTCACAAATCAGCCCGGGAGATGGCGCTGCAGTAATGGAAACGGGAAGATTGAGCCACAGCGAAGCGTGGGCGGGCCACTTAATAAATATGTAGTTACAAAAAAAAAAAACAGTTGTCTAGTACCCATAGCACAAGCTTTGCGCTTGATTTAAGACTAGATGGCGCTGTGTAAATTGTCCAGAAACATTTATTAATTTTCTTATGCTGTTTATAACAGTAACTGCTAATATGACTTCTAATTTGTGAATGATTTTTACATAACAATGTATGACTGACCGAGATATGCTCTACCAATTAGGAGATTGTTATAAATCATCCTACAATCAATCTGATTAATTAGCTACTTACACAAGAGCTAATACCTCAACACGCATGCGTATTTACGTACGTAACTACTACAAATCTGACAGATATGACCAATGATTATGAGATATCGCAGTGAGACTCGAAACGCGCAACGTTGAAACGAAGCAATTTAGAACATTATTACTACGTTTTATAGACCTCACTTTGGTGAAGCCATATGAAATGAGATGGAGATTATCGCAGATTTTATACAACGCTGTCGTACAACAGTGCGTCATAATATTGTGTTTAATATTAAAAAAAAAACACGGTATAAAACACCAAACAAAAATCAATCTATCTCATTTCCTCACATGATGATGGCGTAAGTTACTCTTTTGTTTATGGAAATGCAATGGAAATTAGTAATTTGTTTGTTTATAGTTTTCTCTGTCTACGGTGTGAAGGCTTTAGCCAATATAAGAATCAGTGGGATTATAATTTCTATTGACTTAGATAGTCATCGTCAATCTAAAGGAGAATAATGAGGGTTATTTTTTGCTGAAGGTGGAAAGTCTATTCTTTTTCTGGTAATTATTCCTGCTCATTGTTCTGCATAAGGTTTAAGAGATTGAAGAGATATGGTTTAAGTGTCATTGACGAGGTGATATTGAAAGAAATATTTTTAACGACTATTCAAAAAACATTTTTTAAGTTTAACATGGGTACATCTGTGATTTTGTGTCTTTGTGTATGTCTGTCTATAGCCACAGTTTTAAAAGCATATAGTAATACTGTGCTATAGCATCATACCTGCCAAGGATTAACCGATTTTGATTTTGATTTTTTTGTTTGAAAGGTAATTTGATCGAGTGTTCTTAGCTACGGCTAAAACTGTCTAGCCATTTGAAAATCATCAGCTCTTTTCTACTTTATGAAAAATATTATCAATTTTCACGGATTTCATCGGTTCTAAAATAATAAAATAATATGGTAACCTTGATTTGCATCACCAGAGATCTATAGGCCACAAATCCTTGTTAAATGTCAACTTACAGAATAAATATCATGTTTGGTTTCATTGGAATCGTCTCATTAGTTATTCTCAATTAGTATCTGGTGATGGAGTAGGAAATACATTTTTGTCTTTGCCGCGGATTTAAACATTTTTTACACATTACACTTGTTTAATTTACATACGTATAGTCTAGGAAAAGGAAAACTTATCGTAGTTTATGATAATTAAATTAAAGAGCCGGTAAATGTCGAATGGCACTAAGAAATTAACTGGCGATGAAAAGAGAAAGGTAGCAAATACTTCAGGGGAATTCTTAGTTATAATGAAGTTATGGGCGCATTATTCACTAAACATAAATAGATAGTCGACTCTCTTACTGACAAATAGCTGGTTCTAAATGCTTGCAATACCAAATACATTATACGTACCTTGCAATCTCAGGCGCTAACGCAACACCTTACCAGTTTTAATGGCATCTTTCACTAGTAATAAGACAAGAATTCGCTGCGTCACATTAATTTCCATTCTTATCTTGGAAATTATGTTTCTCAGCATGAGTTTCTATATTACGACTGTTAGCTTCTATATCTCTATAGGCCTGAAGATATTTCAACCATTGACGACTTGTACGGCTATAAAGAGAACTTCAACCTTGACAGTTCAGCCATTGTACCGTTCTTATGCCGTACGTAATAAAAGTTACAATGCATTGTGCTGCTCTTAACTGTACTATACCCCTACCATAGTAGAATTTTAGTAGCCCAATATCTATAAAGAGAATAAATACAGACATAGATTCTAATTGGTCTAATTACGACATAGACTTTATACTATGTTTTATACACTGGTTTGGTGTGGAGACATGAGATAGACAATGTCAACTTGTCATGTCATTTTATAGCTGGCATTATAACAGTGTGGCACAATGTTGTGCTTACTTTGTAAAACCGGCTAGCGTCGCGAAACAAAAAATCATATCAATCAGTCGCATTTCTTTACTATGGTGATGGTGTAAGTTATTCTTTTTTATTATTTAATGTGATGTAAATTATTTCAATCTTCCTCTAGTTTTTCTCTGCCTATAACTTATGGTAATAACTTATACTTTTTTTTATTCGTAATTCTTCATTCTAGCCGTAAACGTAGTTGACTCATTAAATGATAAGTTTTACGTAATTTGTTAGATATCGTAGATAAGATACCTATGTAACTGCGTATTTTAAAGTAGCAAATCTTGGTTCGATGCATCGATTATTCGACTACTCGTGTATCTTGATACATTTTTTTTTATATCTAATGCATATCATGATGATACATTTTGATAAAAAATTGATATTTTTTATTTGTATTCGAGTCTTGTCAATATATAACTTAGGTTTGATAATTTACCTAATTTATGAAAGTATCAAAAATCTAAAAATGTAAACATTATTATTAAATTTAGTTAGGTACTTTTATTTTTCTAGTAGGTTAATAATATTTTTACTGTAAAATACTAAAATTTCAGAATGTAAATTTACTTGAAACTGGTACTAATGATACTGTTGGTACTCACTTTCTTTAAATGTATCATTTTTTTTTTAATTGTAATAAAACCTAATAAAAATATTAAGAAAGTGTTTTTCGTTTATAACTCCGTTCTGAATATTTCTGTAAATAATAGAGCCAACCAATCCAGTGTAAAAATATTTATTCGTAAAATATACCAATAAAGAAAAACTGTATTGTAATTATTTATTAATCTCTAAAGATTTTCTATCATTTTGAAAATTGATAAACTCCTACTAAAGTGTACTCTACACTGTAGGTAGTTGTGGAAAATAATATCTAAAAAGTATCATATTTTATCAAATTTATGAGTTATTAAAATCTTTTTGGTTTAATAAACAATCACATAAGTCAGTTTTTCTATTTATTGGGTATTGAGCAATTATTTTTTCACACGATTTCTGTTAGTTTTGCAATAAAACCTCTGTATGTATGCTATGTTAATAAGCCAAAACTCAAATATCATAAAAATAAATATAAATAAATATTTTTGGACAAATTACACAGCGCCATCTAGTCCCAAATTTAGGGAAAGCTTGTATTACTAGACAACTGATAAATGTACACCAAGACAAACAGACAGGTTCATGCACACAAATGTTTGTCTTGTGCGGGAATCGAACCCGCGACCTTGGAGTCAAAGTGGCCATTGCTAACCATTCGACCACCAATCTCGTCTATATATACCATAAAGAAATACCAAAGCTAACAATCGTCAATCCATATTCATCCCACTGATGGGTTAAAGGTCTCTTCTCAATCAAAGGGGGTATAGAGCATACTCCACCACGCTGCTCAACTGCGGGTTGGCGGAGTCCAGTGTTTTTAAGCCGCATAAAGACTACTGACTTAGCTTAACGACTGTAACTTACTGACAACAGCCGGGAACGACAGCTTAACGTGCCCTCCGAAGCACGGAGGAGAAGTTAGCAGTGCCGTAATAATATTACAATCAGCCACATTCAAGTTGCTTACAATGCGTTTAAGATAATTGTAGATCAGTTTAATTAGACAATGAAATGACACCATAAAATTAATTAAAGAGAGACTTAATTACAAGCCACATATGGAATTGAAATGCAGCTCCAACAACTTCTATCAAACAAAATAGGTACGATGGAACATATCAATACGTACAGGAATTTAAATAGTAACTATGTCTGAAAGAAACTTAAAATACATATACAACTATTTATTTATTTTATTAACATAAAACTTTACTGACCACGGTAAATTGTACAAAAGCCGG
The DNA here is from genome assembly GCA_937001555.2 of Hypsopygia costalis. NCBI lineage: Eukaryota > Metazoa > Arthropoda > Insecta > Lepidoptera > Pyralidae > Hypsopygia > Hypsopygia costalis. The sequence goes on from OW443326.2 coordinate 22,157,467, forward strand.
AATTAATGTAATTGCATTCTCTTCCAGTCAAACATTGGAAGTGGAGATTAAATGGAGCCTTAACGTCGCAGCTGACGCCGATTACGACCGAAAATTTTGATTTAATAAAATAGGTCTTATGTTTAAGTTATTGCCAAAACATACTTCAGCTTAATCGGTAGAGCCTCATCGTTTCGAAAATCATACTTCAATTCTAATTATAATGCCTACTATTCAATTCTAATTATCTTTATTCCTAGAATTGGTACGAAGCTAATTCTAGGAATAAAGAGCCTGTGAACTTGGCTAGAAAAGGTTTGAAATCTAATCTTTGTGTATGTCATATTAAATATATGTATTTTTATCCGGTAGAGTCACCACTAAAAAAATACATATGTCATTAAAAGAAAAGTATAGATATACCTACTATTAATTAATGACATATATATATCTTTTTTTTAGTGATGACTCTAGCTAAAAACTTGTAATCTATTATTAATAGATGACAAGTATTTAGGTAGAAAGTTTTAAGTAGGAAGGCTAGCTTATTTTTTTTAGATTACAAGTAAATAACAAAATTTTATTTAGATATGGAGTCAGCTTTATTCTCAATTAAAGCTAACACCTCAAGCTAGAATGGGCGAAAAAACATGTAAATTTATGTTTAAACTTGCTAGAGTACCCTCAGATGGAAGTATACATGGATAGGATAGAATTAATTAATTGAACTTATGATGAATTTGTACAATTTAAAATTTATCGGCATCAAACCTTATTCATCACACTGCTGGAATACGGGTCTTCCCTCAATCGGATGGGTTTAGAGCACACTCGTAGTCCACCACGCTGCTTAATTGGGGGTTGGTGTGAATAGTGTTTTCAAGCCGGCTAAAAGCTTGGCTTAACGACTGTTGTCTAAAGACAAGAACCGAGACCGATGGCTTAACGTGCGCTCCGAAGCACTGAGAAGCTCGAGATAAATAAAACCATCCACATACAGGCTACGGTCGACGTTGCTAAACTTCGACCGTATCCTGTCGATCGATTAGATTGATAAGCGCAACGACGCCATCGAGCTCCTTTCTAACTTAACTGAATATAAATATGAATTAAAAATAATATCCGATTGTCGACATAGCCTATTAAACTCTTATAAGCCCGCTTAAGCTGTTTCCTAAAGAATATAAATATAACTAATAGTATGATAATAGATTGTGAAGGAAAGATACCTTTAATTTTTTTTTACAGTTAAGCATATTGTCATTTTTTTTAATATACTTACATATCAAAGAGCAACGTCGAGAAAAGATGTTATAATTAACGCCAAGAACCTTTTGTGAGAACGTTCACATTTCACATATCATGTTAATGATGCGTGCATGAATAAGTTTAAGTTGGAGTAGAGTACTTTCGAATGGGAATGAGAATGAACATGTTAATTTTTACATTTTATTTCAAAATCTAAAATAATAGGTAGAACATATTTGGTAGGCAGGTAGGCTTTAAAACATATTAGGGACATGTACTCTACATTTTTTTTAAATACCTTCAATGTACAGTAAACTGAATGTATTTAAAACATCTAAATACTATATAATATATAATAGGGTATACTGAATGTATTTAAAAAAAAATGGCTATAGCGTGGTATTCACACTAAACCATCAATTTTAAACTTCAGTTTGTTTAGGTATCTGATTGAGTTCAAAAACAAATTAACCGGTAGTGATATTTAAAAAAAATTAGGTACATTTAAGGACATAAATTTTGTGACTTTACCCAAATAGTTGACATGACAAAAAAACGACATTTATTCTAAAGTTAGCTAGCTTCGCTTTGTGTAACCTTTTTCTCGAAACTAAAAGGTATAGAATATCATTAAAATAAAGATAAAAAGCCACACGGATAACGTCGCGGGCAAAAGCTAATATTCAACAACTTTATGTCACATTTAAAATTACTCACAAGTATATTTATATTACCTACAGTAGGTAAATGTCAAATATAAATAAAAATATATTATACTTAATGTTCATAATGTTATATTTTTGTAGGTACTATACAATACTTGCATTTTAAATTGTAAAAGAGTCTATTGTATGTAGAGTCCATTCCAGTGACATGCGATTAAAAAAAAACAATTAAGACTAATTTTTCCTTTATATCTAAGCTTAGATTTCTTCAGAAGTAATTTTATTTTCTTTACTAACACCTAACACAAACAGTAAATAATACACACAGACTCTACATTTGTATTATTAATGAATAAATAAAAATAAATTATACAATCGAGAGTAAGTAGGTAATATAATTCATTATAGTTGCTAATATTTAGTTTTAATAAACACGAAGTAGAGTCGATTTATGGTAGTGTGTCAAATCAACTTGCAATTATTCATGCTTAGATTAAATAAAAATAAATGATTGTTTTTATAGTACTACGACTATTCATGAAAACAATCACATTATTGTACATACGAGAAAAGCGTAATGGTTACGACAGTTACTTGGACATTATTGTTCGCTCTACGTAAATCAGAATATTTAACATAAGTGCTCTTAAGCAAAGAAAATCATGATCGTTCATTATTTATTCTTAAATTTTTAAGGCTTTATCATATTGTTGTTAGAAATAATAATATACAAATTGCCACCAATTACAAGTATTCTTGTATTGTACTGGCATTTCAACTTAATAAGCTAACTTCAAGTCGTTAAGTTCAAAAGGTCAAAGTATACCAATGACATTATAAAAGCAACCACGTGAGTGCACCGCAACTTTAAATAAACACAAAATCAATTGATTAATAAAATATCGCTCTGCAAGACCATCATTATTATCAAGATATTATTTAAGAAAATATTACAATTACGAAAAGTTCTTACAAGTATCAAATTAGAATCATAATAAATACCTGATTTGGAGGTGATCCTCTGAAGGCGAATTGGGACGTCATATTTCACAATGAAACTTGTGTGTAAACTCGTAAATAAGCACGTCTCGGTAATGTCCGTGTCACAGTCCGCACACACTTCACAGTTGCATGTTGTTCGGCAGCACTATTCCCGAGCGGGACGAAGGCGGTCGCTGTGCATCCCCGAGAGCGTAAAGCCGCGAGCAGGGTAGCACGGGGTGCACTCGCGGCGGTCGACGGTAGCGAATATCGATTGAAGTGCAGACTCGGTACAGAGCGTCACAAGAGCGGAGCGAGCCGCGTGGTGCAGCGGGCGCGTGGTCGCGCGCGCGGCGGCAGTGGGTAATGCGGTAGCTGCCCGCCAGGTGATAGTAATTGGCGCCGCCGTCCCGCTCTCGCGTCCGTTGTCCTACTCGCGCACACGCACACTGGTGCTAGTGTGCGTGGCGCTCGCACACCGCTCCTTCTTTTCACGCTCGCGTCGCCGTTTGACCCCGCGCCGTCGTCGACGCTCTCGATTTTTGCGGTGCGGTGGGTGGCGCCCGCCGCAGGGGCGGCCCGACGCGGTGGGGGCGATTGGAGGTGGGGGTAGATGCACTCCTTTCTTTTTTAAAGCTTCTCTTTCTTTTCTCGTATTTTTTATGGTAGTATTGGTACGAAGCGGTCTCTTTTATTTTATTTTATACATATATATTGTGATAATTAACAGTGACGCTGCGCACGACGAGCGAGTTTGCCGAAGCGTCGACTTAATGATAGCTTTGCATTTGATTAAAGGTAACCACGACATTTGTAATTTTTATTTTGTTACAACGTGGAACGTAGATAGGTAGTTGTCTGTAGGAGTCAGCCTGTGAAGTCGGCGGTTGTGGCCTGTTGTGTACTCGATACCTTATATTACTGGGGCCGCTTTAGCGGTGGAAGCATGTTAGCGGTGACAGTATTAAATGCTCTTTGAGTGTATTTCTCTCTGTGTTTGTATTGAGTATGGAGCTATACGGAGAGTTATAGCAATGTCGCGACTTCTTAAGTCGCGATCAACATATTTTACTTGTCATGTTTGTATAGACTACAGCAAAAATAAATTACGATGATTAACACTGTATTTTGTTTTATGAAAGAAGGACATATCTCAATGTTGTTATTAATACAGCTGATATGAGATATGATATTTTACAACAATTAATTACTTACAACAATTAATATTTATTAGTGCAACAAAATTAATATTTATATGTAGAAACAATTAATATTTATTAGTGCAATAAAATGAAGGAGGAGGCTGATTTAGGAATGAAGAAAAAAGAATATTAACAAGAAATTATTTAGTCTACGGTCAAGAATTTACTCGGGAGACTCCCAAAAATACAGTTACAACAATAAACCATTTACAAAAGCTGAAGATAATGTACCAACAATTAAGCTATGACAATAACACCGCCAAGTATCGAAATAAAAAGCGCATAGTCCCCGATCGATCTGTTCCCCTCTTCTTTCTTATCGCGCGAATATTTCACACTGAACGCATACCGACCGAAAAAACTCACACAGATATAAAATATTCAAACGGTATAACATAAAATAAATTATCTTAGGTGAGTGCGAGAATGTGTGCGTTGCCCCCTCCCCTGGGCGGGTCTGAAGCGGACGACCAATTGGGGCAGGCGGCGCGCGACGCAGTTCTAAATTCAATCGGCTGTATGCTCCGAACGTCGCCGCACGCTTCTCTTGTCCGCTCTTCGCGACCGGCCATTAATATGCACTGACCTTAATCCTTTAACTCATTACTAACTCACCTACACTACTCGACACGTATCTTTCTAAATTTAATTTATTGCGGTGTCACATGCCGTCATAGTCGAACTCTGCATTGTTTCAGCTCAAGCTGACATAATATTTGTTATTATTGCTACTCATTTGAATTACTTAAAAAAAAACCGGTAATAATTAATTTAAAAAAGTCCTTGTTATGATTTATAATATTTCAGTAATATTAATTTCTTCCAATATATTAAAGCAATTTAGGCGTATAATTTCAATATTTCCTTAAGAAATGTTAGGCAATATTGTTCCTGAAAAGTGGAATAATAGATAGAGTACTTAATAGAAACAGAATAAATTTTAATAATAAAGGGATAAGTGATCTAATTACTCTATTGTTCAGTTCGTACAAGTATGCATGTACACTTGCAAGTTCAACCTACCTAATTATTCTCATATGTAGGGTATTTTACTAGGAAACTTGAATATTTTCCATACTAATTACCAAGTAATTTTTTTTCGAGAACGAAGTTATTATTTTTTTGTTGCAAGACATCCAAATCATTTAAATGACAAATACTAGTAAGTACAATTACATTTAAACATGTTTTGTTATGAGTTCTGTAAAATGTTCTGAGATTAATTTGTAAACGTGATTTAGAATCATATATTTGACTGGTCTATTAGTAGACTATACCGTATATAACTTAAGTTTTATGGTTTGCTAACCAAAAACTACACAAACGTCTAGGTGTTTTTTCTAACTTTAACTGATCTAGACTTCTCTACTCGATCTCACTTTTTCCGTTGAAGACGACGAGCAAGACAATAGACAAAGTTTGATAGAGGAAAAATATATTTTAACTCGTATCATTTTTCTCTTTTTATCTAAATGTATTTAAGAATGTCCAAAAATGTAGAGAAGAAGATTAAATGTCTGTAGGTCTTTAAAAATAAATTAGGCAATGATGCCATCTATACTAGATGGCGAAAATTTAGGCATCATTATAGTTGAATTTAAAGAATAGAAATTCAACTCTAGAAAGGTGACTGCGAAACATAGATTATTAGGTATTTTAGCTACTTCAGCGTTTTATGTAAAAGACCAAGAAAAGCGCCGTAATTTCTCTAGATGACATCTTTGCCTAATGTATTTATAAATACCTACGCGTATTTCTTTTTCTAGAAAGATGCTCTGTTTATCTCTGACAAAAAAACGACTTTTACATTTTGGGGAGCATCTTTAGTAACACGCAGGGATTTAGGCTAAATGCATTGCTTCTGAATATGACTAACGACTACATCACAGTGTATGTATTATACAGTAGACCAAATAAATGGTCTACCTTTAGATCGACATTCGTTTGAACTTTTCAAAATGAGAGAGCAAAAATGGATCTGCTTGATCCATTTTTGCTCTCAAAAATAATAGAAGGCCAACTGCAACACTTACTTTTTTTAGGATACAAAATTGATAAATCATTTTCGTGACCAGATTTGCTTCCGTCCAGTATGCCTACCGCTTTCATACACAAGTCGACCACCCCACATTGTGTCGAATCTGGAGGATTTTGTTCGAAATCATACGCACACATTCGTATAGGTACGTAATATTCACGGTATGCATAAACGTTTGTATAGAATTGTAGTAGACTTTACGATGAGGCATTGTATGGAGTGGCCGAGGTGTGACTCTACATTTGTTTAATTTTATGTTTTGACATTGGTCTCAAATTACAGATCCAATTATTTGTGTTACAGATGCTTATATAAAGTTTGCACTTATATAAAGTTACGCGTTTACTTTTCTGCACCGGTAACAACGTTAGCAACTGATTTTAATTTGCTTTCATCTGATTTCAACAGTACTGCGTTCACTACGGTATCGTAAGCACCAAGTATTTTTCATTCAATCCATTGCGTGTCGTGCGTACGTTGCGGTCAGCGCGAGCTAGTCAGCTAGTGAACGCATACCCTAAATGAATGAAGTCAAATATGTGTGTGGAGTATCGCATGGAGTAACTTTTAGTAGATTAACTACAGAATTATCGCTCTAGAAATATTCTGTCTTTTTTAGATAAACAACTGATGTTTCTCATTATTCTTACTTTTTATAGGTACCTATTTTGACATTGATCTATGTTCGCGAGGTGTGGGTTCATTTAGTTTCTACCTATACAAGCGACATCGGGTGGTCAGGCCTGCAAGTTTCGACAGAATTAATAATGATATCATTATCTTTCAGAAGGTAAATTAGTTAAATAGAAATTTGACTTACCGTAAACTTTACTTTACTATTTAAAGTAAAGTTTATGTTTTGGTTTATGTTGTGAAAACAGATAACATTTTATTTTTTGTATGTATTAAAAGTTAACAAATTAATGATTCAAGTTAATGATAGGTAGCTAATAATTATTGTTGAATCTGTCTAGACTTCCTGACCTTTTGCATCGATGTTTATTTTATTATGCAAATTAGTCACATCTGTACAAAGTCAATAGCAATTTTTTATACAACTAAGGTGACAATCAAGCACACGAATATTGAGTTATATATAAAACTAGCTGTCCCGGCGAACTTCGTACCGCCTAACAGTCAATGAATGTCGTGATGTACATATATATATGAACAAAATTTATGATTTCTTGAAATTAATACAATGAATAATAGAAAATAATAGAGAAGCACGATGGCGTGAGGCACGTGTCAGTCTAATTGTACACGCAAGTTAAGCAACGTCAACCGTAGCCTGTTCATGGATGAGTTTATGTTATCTCGAGCTCGTCCGTGCTTCGGAAGGCACGTTAAGCCGTCGGTCCTGGTGTTTATCATTAGATGGCAGTCCTTAAGCCAAGTTAGTGGCCCAACCCGTAGTTGAGCAGCGTGTTGGAGTATGCTCTAAACATCTTCGGTTGAGGGAAGACCCGTATCCCAGCAGTGGGTAAATAATAAGTTCAGGGGGCTTACCACCATCTCTTAATGCGACTCATTTGAAGACCTTTTCTGAACAGAATCGTTTATTCATACCACCAGATGATAAAAACGCCTGTGTTTCAGACTCTTTTTTTGACAGCGAATCAGCTGATAGGTGGACCGCAATCTCGATATCATTCATTCGATTTGTATGAGATTTCGTACCACCATCTCAAATAACAAGCTGAACCGCCACCCATTCCTGTCATATTGAGCGATTCAAAAAAAGTTCCATTTTTTTAGCCTAAACTGAATAGAAGTTTTGTTGATAATATAAACTAATTTTTAACGTGAGTTACTTGTGATGTGCTGAAACTTGGTTGATGAAATTTTATTACTAAATGGTTATGATGTTAAAAACATACTAACCAAATTAAATTAACACATGATGAATGGACCAAATTTAAGTTTTTAGAGAACGACTACAGCCAGTCGAATATTAACTAATTTAAGGCGAAAGCGCCAGCGCCAATCTGTGAGTGAAGCCGGTCTGAGAAGATAGCTGTCCAAACAAGTGATGCAGTGACTTTGTGACGAGGAAAAGACCGTTGAAGCGTCAGACAAGGCGATCTACTGATCTGTCTGTGTAGACAACGGTAGGTAGAGCATTCTATGGCTTAACAAACTGTATCATCGGCTATAGCTCAAAATTACATACCTGACGGTCATTCTTTTTTAAGGAGAAGGAAGTCTGTGGTGTTTCCTAAATCTCTACAAGAAAAATCCGTCAGAACAGAGTAAATTATGATTAGATAAGACTTATTTTTTAATCATGCAAGAACTTTTTAGGTGACTTCATATCCGACATCAATTCCACGTACCCAAATACTCCCAAAGTTTGACTTGTATCATGCATGTTGCATGTAACAGTTAAAATACAGTCAATAGTTTCATTGTACTACTAATATTACTAATATGAAAGTGAGGATGTTGGATGTCATTCTTCATTCAGTCATATTTCATGGTTGGATATTGTTATATAGAATTTGGCAAACAAACACATATTCATCTAGCTTTCATCATATTATGATAAATACTTGGCTACTTATTCTTTTTTTTTTAATACTACGTCGGGTGGCAGACAAGCATACGGCCTGCCTCATGTGAAGCAGTTACCGTAGCCATATTAACGCTCACAACATAAAATATCGGTCGCGCGCCGCCACCCCCGCTGCCAACGCATCATCTCCCTCCTTGCTGGTGACTCTCACTCGAGGAAATTGTTATTTGGCTGCGGTATTCTGTAAGGTGGAGGAACATACCCCAGTCGGGTAGCTTACAATTACGCTCCGTACCTCTCTTTTCGCCAGTGCTGCGTTTGTCAGTCAGCAGGGTGCACCGCATGCAGGTGAAGTTGGCTTTGGTTCAAAGATTTTGATGGAACCACTTACATCCCAAATTATTACACTTATTCATCCCATGTAATAATTTGAAGACAGATACCAAATAGAATATGAAGTTAATAAGTAGAATAAGAAGAAGTCAAGTAGAGGTTAGGGTTTAAAAAATACTCGTATGTATGAGATCATATTATTTAATATTTACAACATATGTTTAAATTAATATATTTAACATTTAAAAGGTTCTACAAGAAATTGAACATGACCGGAGTGATTGGATATAGATGTTACTCAAGTAGCCATAATCCGACCTTCGCAACAAGATAAATAGTATTACTGTAGAACACTGTAGTATTACTGTAGAACACTGTCATTCCCTGAATGATAATTTTTAACCAATATAATATAACCCTTTACTATACAATAAATAATACATCCCGTTGCATCAAAATTTATCTATACAATCTACGAGTATATCCTTATATAATAATCTTGTTTCACAATGTTCGTTTGAGATAAAAACTTTTGAACCAATCAAACCAAATGATGAAATTTGGCTCATTGTGTGTGGTACAACTTAAAAGATAGAAAAAATTGTATCCCCATTATTGGCCTCAGTATCCCAGAAAATTATCATTATAGTTTAGATCGAACCACCACATTCTAGCAATCACTGGCAGCTAGTCTAGTATATATTAAGGAAAGATTATTAAATCCAGCATGTACTAAACATTATTCTATTACATAATATCCTTACGTTATAATAATATTCCGTAGTTATAATTATTATCAAAATGTTTCAGGTCTAAGGAAATACATGATAACATCTAATGTCAATGCTTTATCGGACACTCGAGAGGTCCTTTGTACTCCGAAAGTGGCTACCTCAATTGTGAAAGCTTATGTGATCCTGCATAATATTTGCAAACATAGAAGGTCCAGAACTAGGTGATAATGAATTTCAACAAGAAGCTTTGATGCAGGCAGGAACAGATGTGATCATAATCCTGAATTGCAGCTCGGGCAGCATAATCCTGAACAGCAGGGGACTGTGACAGCCAAGGGCAAACTAAAATGAAAAAGAAGAATAATTAGACATATATTTTAGGGTGTAAGTGGCTCACCACTATCTTTACACTTTTAGAGCCAAAGCCAACCTTACATGCATATGGTGCATATGCCTATTCTGTGAGTTGGACGTACTTCCCCAGTCAGTCAGTTTACAAATATTCTGTACCCTAGCTCTCTTTTGACAGAGCCTATTTCACTAGTCGGCAAGGTGCACACAATGTTTGCCTTTTGGAAGGAATCGAACCCACAACCCTTGAGTATTATACACACAAAACAGACAGTTGGACGAACATGGTGAAACTAAAAGGGTTCTTTTTTTGTAAAAATTACTCCTATTAAATAGGTATTTTTTTGTAGACAAGCATACGGTCCGCCCGATGTGAACGTAACCATATTAACGTTCACAACATAAAAATATCGCTCACGCGCCGCCACCTCTGCTGCCAACGCAGCATCTCCTTTCTGGTGACCTCATTCACTCGCAGAACACAACAAATCTCAAGGAATTGTTATTTGGCTGCGGTATACGCTCCCTACCTTTTTGCCAGAGCTTTGTTTGGCAGTCAGCAGGGTGCACCGCGTTCAGGTGAACTTGGCTTTGATTCAAAGATGTTGATGAATCACTTACACCCCAAAGTTTATTTATGATAACTGTCTTCCTTCAATTGTTTTTAACAACAAAATTATTATATGTATGTACTCGTATTTATAAATAACAAAGGAGATTTTGTGTTTATGTAATTTTATTTTTAAGTACTGTTGTTGTTGAATATGATTGTATGTAAAACATATGTATACAATGTATAGCATTTCTAATAGAAATAGATATTAAATAATAATTCTAATCTGTCATATAGGAAATAAGAACAATAAACTTATAACTTACCAAGAATTTATTATGTTTTTTAAATCCTTCAATTCTCAATCTGCTTCTCAGAAGAATTAATTTCTCCTGAGACTGGTTCGCTCCTGGGAGTCTGCCACCAATGCCCTTCTTGTGGCCTGTTGCGACACTGGTAGTTTGCCTTTACTCTGCTTCTGACGTGCAGGCTTTGTCATTTAATTCCGCCTAGGAGTCTGCTACGAGGGCTGCGATGGAAGATTGGTCTGTAATAGAAGTATTTTCTATGCATAACATTCAATTAAGTGAATAAACTCACTTTTGCATTTATAATTAGACTCCAACGAAATGTACAAAATAATAATTGTCAAAGAATTGATCGAAAATCTTTTAGATTGTAACTTGAAACAAATTATATATTCAACTAGTGACCCACTTCACTTTTATTCTAATTTCAAGCAACATATTTAAAATACCTACTATACAATAATATTTTAAATATGTTAGGTTCCGCAGAAAGTTCTGCTATCTATCCGTTGATGTAAATGGGGACAAAATTGATCTACAACTTTAAACAATAGACTGCAATATAGCTTATCTAACCCATTTTGCTTTATATTATGCGTATTAATACACAAAGTATAATAGTATAGTGATATTGACCACTTACCTTGCAATCTTTAGTGGCAAAAGAATTTAACGATTCTACCACTGTCTCCCATATTCGTCGTGATAATTGTCGTGCTTGGGAAGCTTTATTTTGCCCGATTCCGATTCAAAATCTCCCAAAGTCCCTCAAACTGGCTATAATTAACTCTGCGACGAGATCCAGAACTAAAACTATCGCTTCGTACGTAAATTTACATCAAGCAAAGTTGTGCAATGTGGACAAAATCTAGTAAACCACATATCTATACAAATTATTAGGTTGTTGTAAGTACGGATTGTTTGGTGTAATATTGTTATTTTAATTATTTATTATTTTGTTTTTTAACAAAACTTAGCTCTAGAGACCTTGACATTGACACCTGTGATTGACAGGTGTCAATGTCATATATAGTCCGTGTGTCACAACACAAGGCTAAGTTTTGAAATTAATGTTGGCGGAATACACTGCAAATTTTGTTTGAATAAAATCAAGTGTAATGCACTATAAATATCACATTTTTCCACTTTAAACTTATTATTAATATACTTTTACTTGAGGTAAATTTATTTTAAAATATATTACGTAGAATAAAACAAGTTTAAATAACCGGTAATTACCGAAATTACACAAAACGTAGTTTTCGAACGTATTTCTTATATGACTTTAGAGAGAGACACAATTATTGTAATTTTATATAGCGACATCTCTTTCCCTCCAAGCGTCCCATTATTAGATCAGCGGCAAATTTCATTCATTCAATAGAGCCATTTGCTTCTCAGTTGAAATATGCTGGTGGTACGAATTAAAACAATTCCTCTCAATGAACCTCAACTGAATCGGATAGAACTAGAGTGTTTTCCAAAAAGATGGTGGTAAGGCCCCAGTACTTTACAAAGTCACAAAAAAAGTACCAATTGACAACAATAAATATTTCAATCCACAAAACAAATCACAGACAACATTCGCGACGTAAAAGTGAGACCAATCGATTTGACATTTACATATTCCAATCCTTTTTAACTGGCACTATTTGTATGGGAAAACGTTTTTTCTTTTATTTAATTCTTTCGTCAATTTTTCAATGTTTTTAATACTTTCCCGACCAAGACACGACATTATTTTATATATTATATAGATTTATGGAGCTTGATTTAAATTTCTGAACGCACGCATAAATATTTTAGAACCAATAAATATTTAATTCCACAAAACTGTTTTCAAAACAAATCACAGCCAACTTTCAAGACGTAAAAATGAGACCAATAGAGTTAACATTTGTTTTTAATCTATGACATTTGTTCTATAATGAGCTTAATATACATTTCTGAACGCACGCATACATTTGGCGTACGCACGTACGACAACGTCACATTTGACAGCTACGACAACCACGAACATTTTGTATGGGAAAATGTTTTTTCTTTTATTTTATTTTTTCGAGAATTTTCCAATCTTTTTAAGAGTTATTCTGCTATTCGGGACGGAAACAAATCAAAAACCATGGCAATCGGTCCAGCCGTTCTCGAGTTATAAGTGTTGTAAAAAACACGACTTTCTTTTATATATATAGATTAAACAAATGTAGAGTATACTCCGGCCACTCCATGCAAATGCGGCATCATTAAAGCCTGCTATAAATAAATACTATTACTATATACTATATTGGCCGTGTGGTTTCCGGCAGACTAGAATAGAATCACTCCTTTTCTTCCCGAGGATGTCGTGGAAGGCGACTAAGGGAAATACATTATCAAATATCGATCAGGCCTCCCCAACCCGTTTGGCCAGCGTGGGGAGTGTAGGCCAAATCCTCCTTCCGTCTAGGACGAACGAGAGAGGGTCGTGCTCCTGTAGTGGAGACTAAAATGTACCTGATGATGATGATGATGATGATGATAAATAAATACAACAATAGTCATTTTTACTTGCTGATTAGGTATCCATTACATAATTATATTATTGTTATTGTAAGTATAATTAAAATTAAATTCTGTACCAGGTATAATTTTATAATTATGTATTTAATTTAATTAGATGCTGTGCCATTTTTGAGAAAACTATTATGTAATATGATAACGTATAATGATGGAAACAATAACTTATTTGTATTTATTATTTTGGGCTAGATTTCTCAGTCTGGTCTTTTCGTAAAAACTACGGAGAGTCGCCTTTCTGTAGGTATGAAATCTAGTATTATATATTGTGGGTTTACTTGAAAAAGTTATATGTACAGTACAGAGTTGAGGTAAGAAACGTATAGGTATCCAATACAGCATTTAAGTTCTAAATAAATCCAAATAACTCTACCTATAAACTTTATAATCTACCTAATAAGTTATAATCTACGTATAAGTTACATTAAGTCACTTATGCGAACTTATTCGACATTATTCTATTCTCTATAATCTATTTTTTTTTTGTTATTCTGAATTTTTATTGGCAAAAGTTCTGACTGGTCCAATTTATCTATGGCCACAAAATTATACCACTTTGTGCCATATATTAAAATTTAGAATGTCAAATAAGTTATTATTTTATAATTTCACTATTGCTCTATTAAATTACATGACTGAGTATGGAACTAGTCTATGCATTTTGATAGAGTTATTACTTGCTTTGTTTAAAGTCAATGCAGTGCATACTTCCTAATATGTTGTAGCTCTCCCTTGGATTAACTAAATGATAGGGGACTTAGAGCCTAAACCACTAACTTATGAACGTAGCAGCTTCGATAGAAATATATTATCTAAAATATCACTAACATTACTAACATGATATATGTAATCACAGTTGTACCCGCGGTTACAAGGTGCGTTGTTCCCGTGACACTTGTAACCGTGATTGGATCTAGATTACGTCATCGGCTGTTTGTTGTGTGGAGGATGTCTAATTTTGATAACACAGTCCGTGACTGAGATGGGCATAAATTGGGCGTTCAAAGGGCAATTTATTGGGATTTTATCGTAAATGCCCAGCCTATCTCTACTCATATGATTATCACCATAATCTCATATTTTATTTCAAAAATCTAAATCACTTTTTTAATTATTGACATCTGCTGAGTTAGTAATGACAGATGGGGGAAGAAAGTCTTGTAGTGGAGATCGCGTATGGAACAATGAAGCGTCTGGTGTCCCCTCTAGATGGACCGATAACTTCAAAAAAGCGGGTGGATGTGGAAAGTGGAGGGTTGCATATGGTGGAAAGCGTTTGGAAAAACCTATATGTATTAGATAGGTACAGACTGATAATCATGATATACTTATCAAATTCAACTGTTGCAGAAAAAAAAAATACATTTTTTTTTATTAAATATTTATGTGAATACTTATTAAAAAAAACCGTTATTTTTTATTATATGGGCATGGTTATCTAATATATTAATATCTAAGTATTCTCTATGAGACGCACATTGTAAAATTTTACATTACTTCATAAATATATTTGCCCTATTTATATATACATATATAAAAGAATACCCCAGCCAAGTAACAACTCCCTTGAGGTTTGTTGTATTCCTGCGAGTGAGTGAGGTCATCAGAAAGAAAGAGAGGAAGGAGTATAGACTGGGAACGGATCGGCGAGCCCTTGGTGTTGCTGATCTCCATGGGCGGTGGCCATTGCTTTCCATCAGATGATTCACATGCTCAGTTGCCACCCTCTCATATAAAAAAAATGTCCTAAAAAATATTTTTTAATATTTTTATTTTAGTTTTTTACAAAATTATATTTTGTTATCAATTATTTATGCATTGCCGACTAACTGGACATATAATATATAAGGTAGATTTTAAGATCATTATGTTTATTACGATTGGTTTTACTTATTTTTACGTTATTTCAATTATTATGAAACGTAACAGAATTGTCATTGCTTTTAACAAGTTAGTAGGCGTGTCTCTGGTTGCATTACGAAGTTACGCTTCAACGGGCTACCTATTGTTTGAAATTTTACGCTTTGGTGGTTCTCTGCGTTTAGTACTAAATGGGCTGTAAACAAAATTTATTTTATTTAGCTTATCTGATATAAAAAATATTATTTGTATTTATTTATAAATACGTCATACGTCATCAACCCATAATTAACTCATTGTTGTAATACGAGTCTTCCCTCAATCGAAGGGGCTTACAGCATACTCCATCACACTGCTCAATTGCGGGAAAACTGCCTTGGCTTGGCTGTCATCTAAAAACAACAGCCGGGATCGACGGTTTAACGTGCCCTCGGAAGCACGGAGGAGCTCGAGATAAATAAACCCATCCATAGACAGGGTGCGGTCGACGTTGCTTAACTTGCGTGTTCGATTAGACTAACATGCCCAACTACGCCATAGAGCTACTTTTTTTTATTTTACGTTGTCTAAGACATCTTATAACATATTAAAAAAAGAATAGCTAAACATAGCTCTATCTAATCATAAATAACACAAAATGAATTAAGTATAGGATGTGATAGTTCTACACTATATACATTATAGTGTTTTATGGAATTGAACTGAGTTTATTTGCCAATTGAAACGAAATAAAAACCCAATTTATAACTCTTATTTTTTATATTTAATTTGCAGACAAAACACCTGGTGGTAAGCAATATGAATCATCAGTTCGTAAAAATCATAATAACGTCATTATCATCAAAAGGAGCACGTGCGAACGGATGTGAACGAGTCGAGGGCTGTCATCTTGCCATCATTTCCATCACACACAGCACCGCCAGATCAAAATAAAATCCGAATACGCATCGGCATCTTAAAAGGCGTGCGCGTAAGAAAATAAAAAAGAAAACCAACGTTATTTGTCTGAGCTTTATTTGTTTTAGTCAAATGAGTTTCTTAGGTCCCCGTCTTATACATTTCAAGTTCGTGGAAGACCGTCTTTATTAGCACCTCTGTACCTAACCGTTCAAAGACACATCACATTTAAATATCACACTAAAAGCGTCGATCTACATACGTCCTGCCGAGCAAATCCTAAAAGTGATTTATACCGAGACCCTATTCGATTGAAGTAGATTACAAATAATGAATAAAATTGCATACGAAATGAGTAGATGGAGAGTCCGTGGGTATACCGTTGTTTGAGCGGGGTGCGGGGAGCGGAGCACAGGCGGGATTATTGCCGGTAAATACTTAGCTAGTATAGATATCTCGGCCGATATGCCCTCGTGTGAATATCCCAAACTTCATTCGGGCTTTTGATCTAAATTTGTGGGTGCTGGGAATACACCATTGCCTCGTGCTGTCTGGGGAACTGTTGGTTATAGTAGCGGTAGTAACAGCTCTTGTTGATATCATCGATGGTACACAGGTATTTCAATTTAATAGACATGATTTCTAAAGTAGTAATAAAATATTAGGTTATCTTTGCCTCGGCCTGGCTGTTTTCGTCTTTATATGTAAGTTAAAAGTGTCTCTTTATGAACTTTAGAACCAAAACTCATTCCATCAGTATGATATACTGCATCCAATCAGCTCTAGCAAAAGAGAAGTAAAGCACTATGATGTTTGTTAAGGATCAGCCTGATTATGGAAGTCTCCGCTTCATAGATAAATACAGTCAAATCAATTCCTTAGAGGATTATTCCTCCAAATAACTAGAAAATCCTGAAGAGGTACTTCATTAGACCTTGTGCTGCAAGAATCTATGGGCTATTAGGATAAGTGCTTTACACCGAAATCGAGAGGTCAAGCCGAAGTATACTATTAGTACCAAGTAGTATTACTTTATTACTAAGAGGCTTATTCTGTTCCTGCGAGTGAGTGAGGTCACCAGAAAGCCACCATCACCAGCGGTGCTGACGGTGCGCGAGTAAGGTTTCATGTTTATTGAGCATTAATTGGCTACGGTAACCGCTTCACATCAGGTGTGCCGTATACTTGTCTGCCACCCGACGTAGTAGACGTAGAAATAATACATAACTGTAACTTGTTTTATGAAACCAAACCGATTTTTTCGATTTTAAACCCAGTAAGTGTCATAATCCCGTCAACCAGCAGTTGAGCAGCGTAGTGTATGCTATAAACCTTCGGTTGGAGGGAGGACCCGTATCCCAGCAGTGAGATGAATAAGGGTTGTTAAATGACAAGTTTATTAATGAAGTTTTATTTGAATACCATAAAAAAAACCTTAAACAAAATCCGAATTCTATTTACCCTATTTCTAATTATAAAAATATGAAAAGCCATAGTAAACCCTTAATAAATTGATTCGTAAACTTTCAGGTTTTATCTGTATACACGTACACGTGTCCAATTACTTTTGAATCCAGTTTTGGACATATATCAAAACTTCGTGAATTGTTTCAGTCATGTTAATTGAGTAACACTGCCCAATTTCCGGTTTGTATAAACTTTGCATGGCGATAAAGTTACTCGTACCAATGTCGACTAGTTTTATTTTACAATGCGATCTGTAATCCATTTTCGAGGAGTGATTGATGAAATAAACTGACACTGATTCAGCAGTGGAGGTCATTTGGCTGAAATAATGATGATGATGCCCACAAGAAAATATATTTTATTAAATCATTTTTCAACATGGCAAACAATTACAATGAAATTGCTGATTACTTTTTTTTATTAATAATCTACCTTATATGTACTGATCGTATTGCCGAACTATTCAAGATAGTGTGATGAAAGTGTATCTAAGCTCTGCGGATTTAGAGTAGTAATGATTTAGATACATGTTCAATCACATTTAATTTGTATGACTTTTCTAAGTGCTTTATAAAGTCCAAGGAATAAAGATATTTTGATTTGATTTGATTATTATGTAAATTATAAATGCTAAATCTAGCGATCTTTAAACCGAAAACGATAATAACCACGGGAATTAACGCAATCATGCATGTAAGGAATGTTAGATTGAAACAATCTAATCAATTTAATCATGCAACACGAAATTGTAAAAATGTATTTTTACTAATTACACCCTTTTCCGTACAGGACCATAAAAATGGTTTTCATAAAATGACTAATCTCTGTCTAATAATATGAAATGACTCCTTTTAATACCATGTAAACAAGTCATAAACTTGCGCTACAAAAATAAGCTTACACAATGTAAAGTTCAATGTAAAATCTATACTCGTATTTGGCATGCTGATGCAGTCAAGATACGACAATATGACAGTTAACCTTTTTAATTTCACCGCTGTCGACAGAGTTAGCTTAGGGACGCGTATTGAATAGGAGAAATAAGTACGTAAACATTTTCTCCAAAAGAGGGAGAGGACAAGTTGCAAAAACAGTTTAAGACAAAAGAGTAGCGAAAACCAGAAATGAATCCGGCCGGGCGGAGTACTTCCGCAGCGGGCAGACGAGGGCTGGGAACATCACGGGAGGCGAAACTGTTCATAGAGCTAAGAGAGTTGCAGAACGGGCATGTTTAAAATAATACAAGATTTGTTGTGTCAATGTGTTTCAAGTAATTTATTCTTTTTTACTGAGAACTGGCGGGTAATATCTATTAAATTTATTAAATCTAAATTTTAATTTTGACAAATTTAATCATACAAATAATTGAATATTGTTGATAAAATCTGGGAAAAAATATGTTGTCAATAATACGGCGTGTGATAGATTGGCTTAGTCTAATGGTTTTGGATGGCGAGAGCCACCGTCGCGGCGTAGTACCACAGATTACATAATAGTTACTCGTACAGACATCGCAATACCACAGCCTAGCCACTCCATACAAACAATAAACCAACACTAATTGTTTTACACAGCGCAGGTTTTAAATGGGTAATTATATAATCTAATCATGTCAAAATCGTCTATGGAAAATACAGAATCAATATCAACACTTCCGAATAAAATAATTAATAACGTAACTGCGAAATTCCATTACTTAATTCCATGTGAATAATTTAAAAAAGCGATATATTTTCTTAACACTGGCAAAGATTATTTTATTGGATAAAATATTCATTTTATTCGATTCAATTATTTCAATATTCAATTGGATTATTAAGTTAGAATATTTATTTTATTTTTTCTATGTATTAAGATTTTAATTAAAAGTTACAGTTTTAAGTAATTTTGAATAAAAATCTTAGAAGGTATTCGCACGGCTCATTATAGTAGTTATACTATAGTTAGAACTTGAGGACTATAGTCCTCAAGTTCTAACTATAGTATAACTACTCAGCCAAAATGGCTCAGTTTGATTTGCCACAATTTTTGTAGGGGCACTCGGTTTCTAGGCGTTATTATTCTAAGGTAACCTTGACAGTAACGCTGTTCAATTGTAGATTTTCAAAACAGATCATTTGAGTTCCTAAAAGTTACGCCTATTGGCAGATTGTACTGCACATTCAGTACACATTTAGTCTATTTGCACGTACATAGTATAGGACAGTCGCCTTTAGGTAAAAAGTCTCTCAAAATAATAACGCCGCCTCTAACAGATATATAACACACGATTGTTTGCCACACTCGCCGACTGTACTGTTTGTGGATACGGTGGCACGGGTTAACAGGGTAGAGGGATGGTCATTTAGTGGAAGGTACCCCCCTACCTTGTCTACTGCACAGACTGATTAAACGATCCTCTGTCTGTCTCTAAAGTTGTTTGTTTTACTCCTATCATCGATACCGCTTTGAAAGTATTAGTTGCTTTGCGAGTCACAGAGTTTGCCGTTTTTATTGCAAGTGCGTTTTTAATCTTATAGTGGTTTCTGGAGATGTTTACTGTTTATGTCATATACTTAGGATTCTTCGCTATGGTTAATGTATTTTTTTGTGTATGAAAGGTTTTTAAATAATTTATTGGCAAGAAATGTACATTGCAGCGTTCCAATGACAACACACATCATCAATCTATAGAGGTATACTGTTAGGAATTAGGATACATACGCTATATTGCCATCACACTGCTGGGATTCGGGTCTCCTCTCAATCGAAGGGTTATAAGGCAGACTTGGCAATGGCGCCGACCAAAGCAGCCATGGCAGTCGCATGCATCTACTAACGGCAGTACTTTGAACTAATTGGTGGCGGAAGCACGCAAAATAGTTAGATCAAATTGCCTGTAAATTTAACTTTCGCAAAATAACACCTAAATCAATTATCGAGCTAATAAGTACTTATTAACACTACGTCTTAACTATCTTGGATTATAGGAAACGGGAAATACACAACATTATGGCTCTGCAGATAACAGCCAAACTTTTTGGTAGTGCGGGACGGCCACAACTGTATCCGATGAGGATTATATGTTCTTTTGACGCATCGATTTTCATCCAATAATTAGTATAATAGATAAGAAATTGTGCTAACTTACTTTACGATTTTTGAAGCGAATGATTTGTATGAATTAGTGTGGGAATTGAGATGGGAATGATGGGATGATAAAACATTTTTTGTATGTAAGCTTGTAGTAAGATAATTTTTCGATATAGTAATCTGTTTGCGAATTATTTACATTTAACGTGCAAATTTTTGTTAGAAGCAAGTGTCCCCTCCCCTCTGCATCAACGAAACTGTTATATTTAGAAATGTGAAAAAAATCGTGGAAGTAGTCCATATAGAGAATTTAAAAGGAAAACTCTCACGACTAAGTCGACTTTACAAGTTACTGAGTAATAGCTGACGAACTTATAAAATGTATTGCAAGGCGAATAGAATTGTGTAGTACATTACCAGAGGCTAGATGGCGATTTAGTTATATGTTCACTTTAAAAATAAATAATTAAATTAAAATAAAACAATTATTTAAGGGGGGCTCCCATACAACAGACATGATTTTTTTTGCCGTTTTTATAGATAATGGTACGGAACTCTTCGTGCGCGAGTCCGTCTCGCACTTGGAAGGTTTTTTGATTCGTTGGGCAAACGAAATCGGTTCTTTGGTTTATAAGTGATTCGCAATAATGTATAAAATAATTTTCGCTATCACATTCAAACGGGTGTTCCGATTTTGACGAAACTTGGTGGATAAGTAGAACATGTACAATTACATAGATTGAACATATGGGCATTGGTATCGCTTTAATAGTTTTGAGATATCAAAAAAGAAAAAAATACCGCAAATTCTCCGATCGCGGTGTTCGGCTACTTTTCCACCAGACCAGTGGAGGAGCACAATGGCGTCAATGCGCGTGTCAATGTAATTGAACACGCAAGTTAAGAAATGTCGACCGTAGCCAGACCATGGATGGATTTATATTATTTCGAGCTCCTCCGTGCTTCGGAGGACACGTTAATCCGTCGGTCCCGGCTGTTGCCATTAGATGACACTCGTTAGCCTAGTCAGTGGCCTTTAGGCGGCTTGAAAACACTGGCCTCCACCAACCCGCAGTTGAGTAGCATGGCGGAGTATGCTCTAAACCTCTTCAACTGAGGGGAGACCCATATTACAGCAGTGGGATGAGTAAGGTTTGACGACGACGATGACCAGTTTTTATTTCGTATAATATATTTATACAAGTTATTATCATATTTATAATTGTAATATTATTATCTCTCTTAAATCACGGGTCAAGCCCGGTCATTTGATAGGCGTGCGCGGGGATATAGATCCAACACGTAGAGGCCCCTCTGAGAAATATGACGTAATGTTGTACGCCCGCCGTGACCCGCTCCAGGATATATCAATGGAACGATATACCCATGAGCAGGTCTCGGCAGGCGTTGCGATTGTTACAAAGTGTGATGGAAAATAAGTGGGCTATGGAGATGAGATCTGGGTGAACTTAATACCGGGCTATTACAGAAGAGGGACGGACGCCTGCCATAACTGCTTTTATTGCTAGCTATTTGCGGCAGGCAGTGGCTTGCCACTCACTAGATGGGCCCCCGAAATGCCAGGAAAACGGCCGGGGGCAACACCGGTGTGAGTGACTCAGGAATGTCGAGATGTGTGCTGCGCTTTTTCCGAAGTTACTCGTGGCGTGATGCCCTTTAACACTTCTACCCCTGGAGCATATAGCTCTAGCGGCTCCTCTCTGGACGGCTAATGAAGGCAAGCCAGAGCTGAGAGTCCGGCGGGCCTTCTTGTGTTTACACTCCGACTGATGTTTACACTCCGACCTAATATTATTATCATATATCAGAAATGTATTTAGTGTTTATATAGTGTCTGCATTGTGGTATTGTGGTAGTGGTATTGTCTCAAAATAAATAAATAAATAAATGCAATAGAGTTTTTTCTTTGAAATCTTAGTTGCTCGTATACAATATCAGTGCAAACGATAACACTGTTATCGCGTTGATTACGTCAAACGCCTAAAGCAAGGTTATCATTGTTATTCTTAATCCCAAATTGTAATATAATTCAAGGTGGTCTGAAACTCAATGCATTAATGACTATGTTATGGTCAATGTAATAATTCATTGGTCATTGTTGATAATGCCCGGGCAATTTAATAAATTATCAATTATTAATAATGAAACTTACTTGGCACCACATCATTCATTATCTAGGTTGACGTTGAGGATGTCATGACACAAGAAAACCGTAACCTTACCAAAAATCAACGCAAATCTAACCAAAACATGTTTTATTACATTGACCAAGTATCGGGCAGTATGAATAATGCCCAATTCATTACATTGACTATAACAACTATATTCTAACTAGATTCTCGGAGTTGAAATCTCCAGCGATGTCCAGTTTCGTTGTCACCTGGAGGGGAAGGTCATGCTGGCGTTGAAGAAACAAGGTGCTCATCAGGCCGAATATATTTACAAAAAAAAAACCAACGGGTTGCACTCGTGGAGTGCTGGCAGAAGTGAAAACTTGAACATTAACGTTGTGCATTTTTGAATATTTTGGAATGGTTAGGAAATAATTTCGCATGAATTGCTTTTTTCATTAATAGATGCACTTTTTTCAATTTCCATATTTTAAACACTTTATATACACAAATTTTACAAGTATACAGACGCTCAAGCCATCAGCATTCAGCAGTCACCATCCGTGGATGCGCGTAGTAGACTGTAGTACAAACACACACGCACACTCGCGGAAGCGTCCTGCCCCGCACTAAAATTTACTTTATGTGTTAAGTATTAATGTTCTAATTTCTTTTAAACGCAAACGTCTTTCTTGAACGCGTGACACTACGTATTTCATCATTCTGTTATAATTCTTATCGTCTTTTCTTAAAGTTGAATTTTGTAGTGTCGTAGCTTTATCTTACTATCAGGACACGTGATCCTGACGCGAGTTTAACATTTTTTACCCATCCCAAAAAGTGCAGAGTTTTCACTTCAAAAATTAAGTACATTTATCTAGTAGGTACCCGTAGTATAAACTTTGCGCTTAATTTGAGACTAGATGGCGCTGTATAAATTTTCCAGAAATATTTATAATTTACTTTTATATTTTGGATAAATCGAGTGGAGACCACGTACCGGCAAGCGCAGCGTAGGACTTCCACCCACAAGGTGGACAGACGACCTCATTAAGACCGTAGGATCGCGCTGGATGCAAGCCGCTTTCAACCGGTCTTATTGGAGATCTAGAGGAGAGGCCTATGTCCAGCAGTGGACTTTCAATGGCTGAGATGATGATGATAAAATCGCATTTGAGAGAGTGCCTGAATAAATGATTTAGCCTTGACTTATAACTTGCTCATCTTTACTTACATTACTATGTTAGTGTAAGGTTGAATAGCTGATCGAGGCTGAGTGGCTGCGGCTGCTGATGTCATTCTCCCATCCTAGAGCGCGGTTCGTCAGGATACTCTTAGCTAATATCTATTGGTTGGCAATGGTGTTTAATCCTTCGTCATAAAAATCATTATAGATGATTTGGCATTTAAATTTCAACATCATTCGTCATCGTCATTGGTCAACAATATTCTATCCACTGATGATACAAGGATCTCGCTACAATCAAACACACAAGACATACTCTTTTGTTTCATCTATGATCGTTTGCATCGAAATCTTAACTCACAGCCGTAACTACCTCATTAATACACTAAAGTTAAGTATAGCGGCTATCAAAGACATCCACAAATTAAATTTCGATGTAAAAAGATAATACACTATCTCTTCAAAATCGTACTGGAATCTTGCCACCGTATCATCGTTAAATTTAGTAAAAGTATAAGCAGTTTAATTTTATCACAACACTATGAAAATCCGCCAACCCGCAGTTGAGCAGCTCGGTGGAATATGCTCTAAACCCATTCGATAGAGGGGAGACCAGTATCCCAGCAGTGGGATGAATAACGGTTGACGATGACGAACGACTATGAAAATGTATCAGCGAGGGTAGATTATATTTCATGTTACGACCGTCAATGGCTGAGGTAACCGCTTTACATCAGGCGCCGCACGGTGCGTCGCGCATGCGCACCACGCATGCTCGATCTGCAAATGAATTTATAAGTAAGAAATAAAGTTGTTAAATTAAGTTCACGTTTTTGTTAAAAAAATATTTTTATCATTTATTCCATGAGATTAGATAAAGTAGTGTATGAAACTGCACATAATTAGGTCTTAAAATACTCGTGTGACGCTATTATCACATTCGCTTTCAGCTCATGTGTTAACTTACACTCGTATTTTAAGAACCCTTATTATGCAACAGTTTCACAAACTACTATTCTGGTAGAAGATACTAATGGCAGTCACTATATCTATACACAATCGACTTCAGTATATATGTATATCATACTATATTACTACTCATTACACTAAAATGTTTACACAATCAAATTCAGTATGCACAAAATTGGGAAGTACTCAGAACTGAGAGCTTCCTATATATTTAAGGCGTTCGGTGTAGAAACGTTGGAGAATTATACAAGGAGATCGCCAAGAAGCTGGTCTTGACTTCGGGTGACCAAAAGGCTGGCCAATATCTAGGCCAGAATATTTCCATCGCTATACAGCGTGAAAATGCGGCTAGTCTTTTGGCCACAATCCCCAAAAATTGTTGGGACAATTAATATAGGCAATGATATTTTTATCATAATTTTATTTTATTTTAAATTTAATTTTAAGATATTTATATGTAGTTTTAGTTTTCCAACTTAATTAATTATATATCTCAGTTACTATCTCTCACTAGCTTAAATTAAATCGTGTTCTATCAATAAATATCCCCTCAATAGTAAAATATCGATTAAGATCTATAAAAAAATTAATCTTTTTTGTTTTGTATACATTGTATCGCGATTACTGATACATATAATCAAAAAAGATAATAATTTGGACGTGTATAGTAAGAACACATTATTTTAATGTGAAACAAAGAGCGAAAAACAGTATCGAAAGAACAAAAAGATTATATTGTTTTCGAAATTAAAAATCTTTTCATTCCTGAATTTCTTGTAATAACCGAAACTGATAGCACACCCCGGCCATTCCATACAAATGTGGCGTCGTTTACTACTACATAAACAATGACGTCTGTGCAGGGCATGAATGAGCGTGTGTGCGTGCGGCGCCATACAAACTGTTCCAGATTTGTCTCAGAGGGGAGGTGAGGTCGACACGAGAGAGCGGCAGGGAGTGGCCATACTGTTCGTAATACTTATATATACTTATACTGTGACGATAGTGCAATTTTGCTTCTTGGAGCAACTCGACAGTGGCGAATTACATTTTTAATTACTATAAATTTACGCATTATAATGATTACTTGCAATTTAATACATCATAATCAATCATTATCATGAAGCAATATCAATACACATTAAACTATGGAAATTTGACCAAGCTGTTAGGAGTGGCATTTTGCTATGATGAACGTCTGGCTATGTTCAAGCCATTGTGTGGCTTTTTCAGTCTTATTATTTGAAACTGTTATAAATAGTTTGAGGCTTGGAATTTTAATAAATAACAAAACGAGTGTGCTTTAAACCACACAACTTTAGCTCAACTAACTTATATGTCCCTCTCAACTTCCCTTTCGTTTCGCCCGATCACACTTTTCGTAACGCTCTCGTCACGCATTCACCAGCTTACTCCCCAAGTCAAAAAAAGTCGTAAAAGGTCGTGTGACACTTGGTCGGAAAATAATATCAATCTCGTTTAAAGCAGTCAACTCACTCGCAATTACCCACCCTGATCATCACAATTGAGTTTCGAAGATAACACATTGCATTAACCCAAAATAATGGAAACTAGAGAAGATAATGGCCGATATAGTGAGGCAGCAACCTAAAATTAAACAGCTGGCGACGGATTAATAACAATGCAAATATTCATAATTTTATAGTTGGCAATTCAAATGAGCATTTTGTTGGTTTTGGGTCGAGCCGGTGACCCGAGGCTACGAAACAACTTTTATTTAGCATGGAACATGGCTATAAAATGGGGCTCCATTTAGTTTAACTGTATATTATCTGTATCTGCCATTATCATCATTAGCAATCTGTAGTTATCCACTGCTTGCTATAGACCAGTGATTTTCAAACTGTGGGTCGCGACCCCTAGGGGAGTCGCCAAGTTAGATGCACTCGCGGGGGAAAAACGCGTTTGTAGGTCAGACGCTAACTCCGCTTCTATTCGCTTTTTTATATCTGTACGTAATATAACATAAGAATAAACTAGCTTTTGCGCGGCTTCGCTCGCGTGAAATTCGGGGCAAATACGTGTTTACTCATTTATCTATAGTAGTAGTCGTGTAAAGTTTAAGATAAAATAGTCAACTAATCTCGTTTCCCCATAAAATTTTTGGACCTCCGTTTCACCCTCTTAGGGGTAAAATTTGAAAAGTCCTTTTAACTAATTTTATGTCCACTATGTTATATTTACAAATTAGGGGTAAAATTAGAAAAATCCTTTTAGAAATTACTTTTCTTGTCCACTATGTTATATTTTCAAATCGATGCCATTTTCGTAATTGAAGTCCCAGAAAACGATAGAATCAACACCCATATTGTTATTATGACATTTCAACCCCATCGCACCCCCACACGGGGGATATTATGTCACGTCGGCTACGTTTGATTAGAAAATAATTGTTATTTTCGTAGTCAGCGACCCGATAAATCATGAAAACAATACCCATGATGATTTTCAGACTTTTTCACCCCCTTTTAGACATTTCCATCTCATCGCACCCCCACAGAGGCGACTTTTTGTCACGTCGGCTATGTATGATTAGAAAATAGTTGTTATTTTCGTAATCAGCGACCCGATAAACCCTAAAAACAATACCCATGACGATTTTCAGACTTTTTCACCCCATTTCACCCCTTTAGGGGTTGAATATTGAAAAGTCCTAAAACACGTGTTTAGTCAATTAACTATAGAAGTACTCGTGTAAAGTTTCGGATAAAATAGTCCAACTAATCTCGTTTCCCCATACAAACTTTGGACCCCCGTTTCACCCCCTTAGGGGATGAATTTTCAAAAATCCTTTCTTAGACGTCATAAGGAACCTACGTGCCAAATTTGGAATCTCTAGATTCAGCGGTTTGGGCTGTGCGTTGATATATCAGTCAGTCAGGACTTTGAATTTTATATATACGGGGGCGACACTGAAAGTTTTTAGAACTGGCCACTTGTAAACAATATAATAAAAAAATAAGTTTAAATTTTGAAAATGGAACTCTGCCAATATTATTGAGTATAGTGCCACAAACTTATCTGGCCCGGTGGCGGGGGCGGTACGATCGACTTAAGTGTTGCCATTAAACGAAATGCCGCCCGTTTTAGAGGAAACATAAAAATTAAAGAAATATATACACTGTTAAAATAATAGCATTGATATACTTATTAATTGTGTTATATGGTGTTTCAATTAAATATCAATTGCCTTCTATTTTTTGTTGACTAATTTTAAAAATGCACTACGTTAAGTCGCGATCCTAGCTATTATATAATATTAGAGAGTTATAATATTGCACAGAAACAACTCGTTGACGATTTATTTATTGTAAGAAATTAAATATGTGTAGAAAAAGATAATATGTATTTAAAAAAATACACCCCAATGGAATGTGCATACGCGGTAAATAAACAAATTGTACCTAGCAATACTACATTTCAAGATGGCGGCTTTAGTTCTAAATTTGGCCACCGGGTCAGATAAGTTTGTAGCACTGTAGGTATTTCATTCATTTGTCATTTGTTTTACGATTTGGCGGCAAATTGAAAATTGTCTGTGTCACGTCAACATGAATTTAACGCGAGAAATTTTTCGTGCAATGATAAATTCATGTTGACGTGACACATGCCTTTCACGATGAAGCCCCATCTCGTGCGACTATTTACAACTGGTTTAATGAGTTTAAACGTGGTCGTACTAATCTCACCGATGATCTGCGTCAGGGACGGCCATCGACGACTGAAAATAACATCAGTGTTGTGCGGCGTATGATAGAGACTGATAAAAGAGTGACGTGTCAGCAGATTCGGACAAGCTTAGGCATCGGTATGAGTCAAGTGCATAAATCCTCCATGAACATTTAGCGGTCAGGAAGGTTTGTGCCCGGTGGATACCTCATAATTTGACCGAGGCCCAAAAACTCCGTCGGGTTGATTGGTGCCGTGAAATGATTCAAAGATTTAACGGAGGTGACTCAAATGCTGTGTTCGACATACTTAAGGGTGACGAAAGCTGGGTTTACTGTTATGATCCAGAAACCAAGAGACAGTCTGCTCAGTGGGTGTTTCCTTTCGAGGAGTTGCCAACTAAAGTGAAGAGAGGTCGAAGTGTGGGAAAAAAGATGGTGGCCTCGTTCTTCGGAAGGACAGGTCACTATGCGACAATTGTTTTAGAGGATCAAAAAACAGTTACTGCAGAGTGGTACAGTAACAATTGTTTGCCACTTGTATTGGAAAAAGTTCGTACGTCCTCGAAGTTGGATCCTTCTTCACCACGACTACGCCTCGTCGCACACCGCCAGGCGAACGAGCGACTATTTAGTAACGTCAGACGTGGAATTACTGGGTCACCCGCCGTATAGCCCCGACCTCACACCTTGCGATTTTTATTTATTCCCGAAAATAAAAGAAAAACTTCGAGGAAAACTTTTTATGAACACCGAGGAAGCAGTGGGCGCGTTTCAAAAGGTCGTCGAAGAGACCCCTAAGGACGAGTGGGCTATGTGCTTTTCTCAGTGGTTCCATCGGATGCAGCGGTGTATTGATGTGAATGGACACTATTTTGAAAAGATATAATAAAACTAATAACTTGCTAGTTTGCTCAGTTTTTGATTTTCTAAGAACTTTCAGTTTGACCCTCGTATAGATAAAAAAAGTATCGCTCATCAAACCTTTCTAAGCCTAATCGTGTATTGTCACGAAAACCAAACCGAATCTGGAATCGGGTCAAACAGTCCCTTATTACATTGCTTATCATAACTTAACTTTCTTAAGGCGATGTAAGTTTATAATTTCGGATTTTCAAACTAGGTTTATTCGGTAACTATGTTTAAATAAATATTTATTTTAATTGAGTTCTATGTTATTTCTAGATTTGTTACACCATTCGCTTTGCTTTGCTCGATAGAAGAAAAAAAAATAGGTAGCTTTCAAAACCATCTTGTTTCATTCTTCTATTTATTTTTATTAAATGAGAAACATTTCAAAATAATTGTCTTTATCTGTGCGAGTGATTTTAGTCATCAATGTTTAAAACAAATTAATATTTAACCTGTGATTACACAAAAAACTTTTAAATATAACGTGCACGCTACTGAGGGTCTCGTACAAAACCGCCCTCGCGAGCGCCAAACAAGCTTTTGTGTAGAGACCATGATTCACATGATGACACCAGAAGTATACTTCTTTATATAGAGTAACCCTGATACGTTAAGCAACATCGGCCATTGATTGTCAATGAACGGGCTTACATATCTTCAGCGGGTACTTTATACATACGTTACTTACGTTACGCATAGGTCAAGAACTAACATAGTTGTAAGGGTTTCTATGTTGTTAATGAGTACTAACAAATTATGGATCAAGGTCTGAAATAAAATATTTTTATTTTTATTATTTATTTTTTATTTTTATACCATCGATCCCCGCTATTATCATGAGATGATAGTAGTCAAGCCAAAGAAAAATCCCAGGTCTGTGGCCTCCACCGACCCGCAGTTGAGCATCAAGTTGAAGCAAGTTCTAAACAACTTAGATTGAGGGGAAACTCGTATCCCAGCATTGGGATGAATATGGATTTTGACGGACAGTATAGAAAAGTAAAATGCAGTAGATATGTTATGGTCAATGTAATAAATTGGGCATTATTCATACTGCCCGATACTTGGTCAATGTAATAAAACATGTTTTGATTAGATTTGAGTTGATTTTTGGTTAGGTTAGGGTTTTCTTGTGTCCTGCCATTGAAAATAGGAGCTTCATCTTAAATGATGAATGATGTGGTGCCAAGTAAGCTTAATTATTAATAATTGATAATTTATTAAATTGCCCGGGCATTATCAATACTGACCAATTTATTATATTGACAACTAGCTGTCCCGGCGAACTTCGTACCGCCTAACAATCAATGAATGTCGTGGTACATATTAGCTGAACAAAATTTATGATTTTATGGAATTAAAACAATGAATAGTAGAAAATATTAGAGAAGCTCGATGGCGTCATTGCGCGTGTCAGTCTAATTGAACACGCAAGTTAAGCAACGTCGACAGTAGCCTGTACACGGATGGGTTTATATTACCTCGAGCTCCTCCGTGATTCGAAAGACACGTTAAGCCGTCGGTCCCGGTTGTTATCATTAGCTCATCTTGAGCTCCTCCGTGCTTCGGAAGGCACGTTAAGCCGTCGGTCCCGGTTGTTATCATTAGCTCATCTTGAGCTCCTCCGTGCTTCGGAAGGCACGTTAAGCCATCGGTCCCGGTTGTTATCATTAGCTCATCTTGAGCTCCTCCGTGCTTCGGAAGGCACGTTAAGCCGTCGGTCCCGGTTGTTATCATTAGCTCATCTTGAGCTCCTCCGTGCTTCGGAAGGCACGTTAAGCCGTCGGTCCCGGTTGTTATCATTAGCTCATCTAGAGCTCCTCCGTGCTTCGGAAGGCACGTTAAGCCATCGGTCCCGGTTGTTATCATTAGCTCATCTTGAGCTCCTCCGTGCTTCGGAAGGCACGTTAAGCCGTCGGTCCTGGTTGTTATCATTAGCTCATCTTGAGCTCCTCCGTGCTTCGGAAGGCACGTTAAGCCGTCGGTCCCGGTTGTTATCATTAGCTCATCTTGAGCTCCTCCGTGCTTCGGAAGGCACGTTAAGCCGTCGGTCCCGGTTGTTATCATTAGCTCATCTTGAGCTCCTCCGTGCTTCGGAAGGCACGTTAAGCTGTCGGTCCCGGTTGTTATCATTTAATGACAGTCGTTAAGTTAAGTCAGTGGCCTTTAGGCGGTTCGAAAACACTGGCCTCCGCCAACCCGCAGTTGAGCAGCGTCTTGGAGTACGCTCTAAACCCCTTCGGTTGAGGGAAGACCCGTATCCATAAAAACTGAAGATTTCATAAAAATAAAGATTTCCTTATTGTTAATTTTTAAAAAAAAAAACGTTTTATTTTATTTTTTTTAGTTTTGAAATAGGTTTTATCATTTTGGTGATTTGTAATTGTCATTTCTTTTGATGTTTACTCTGATTTGATTCTTGCGCTCGAACCCCATGGGAAAAGCGTTTTCACCCCTATCGATTTGACATTTTTAAATTTTCATAACAAATCACAGACAACTTTCGCGACATAAAAGTGACACCAATCGATTTGACGTTTTGATATTTGACAACCAATAAATATCGTAATCCCTTTTTCAACTGACACTTTCATTTGTATGGGAAAATGTTTTTTCTTTTATTTTATTTTTTCGAGAATTTTCCAATGTTTTTAAGAGTTATTCTGCTATTCGGGACGGAAACAAATCCAACAAATCAAAAGCCATGGCAATCGGTCCAGCCGTTCTCGAGTTATAAGTGTTGTAACAAACACGACTTTCTTTTATAATAGGTAGGGGAAAAAGTCTTTTCGCATTATAGTATGTATGAACTTGTAATAAAATCTCTTTGGTTATACCATTTGTATCTGGCAGGTTTTGATATCTTTAAAAAGTTTAAATTTTAAAAAAGATAATTCCATATTCAAATTAGGTAAATGTGTGATTTTCATTTGTTTTTTTTACTGTCAAGTTAAGTGAATCTAATGAAGAAATTCGATTCATTTTAAAATTTTACTACGAAAAAGGTAAAAATGCAACGCAAGCTGCGAAAAAAATTTGTGACGTTTATGGACCTAGTGCAGTGTCTGTGAGAGTAGCACAAATTTGGTTTAAGCGTTTTCAATCAGTAAATTGTGATGTGAAAGATACACGTCGCTCTGGTCGCCCTGTTACGGATAAAATGGATGCCATTTTTGAAAAAGTGGAGCAAGATCGGCATATCAGTAGTTACGACGTAGCTGAAGAATTACGAATTAACCACAAAACAGTTTTGGCGCATTTGATAAAAGCTGGGTACACTAAAAAGCTCGATATTTGGGTGCCTCACGATCTCACTGAAAGAAACCTAATGAACCGTGTACTCATTTGCGATTCTTTACTACGACGTAATGAAAGCGAACCGTTTTTGAAGAAGCTTATAACTGGTGATGAAAAGTGGATCACGTACGACAAGAACGTGCGAAAAAGGTCGTGGTCAAAGGCTGGTCAGGCTTTACAGACTCTGGCAAAACCCGGGTTAACCCGCAACAAGGTGATGCTGTGTGTATGGTGGGATTGGAAGGGCATTATTCATTATGAGCTGTTATCGCCAGGCAGGACTATCGATTCTGAACTCTACTGTGAATAACTGATGAGATTAAAGCAAAAAGTTGAGAGAAAGCGGCCGGAATTAATTAACAGAAGGGGTGTGATTTTTCATTATGATAACGCTAGACCTCACACATCTTTAGCCACTCAGCAAAAATTAAGAGAGTTTGACTGGGAGGTGTTAATGCATCCGCCGTATAGTCCTGACCTTGCACCTTCTGATTTCCACCTGTTTCGGTCTCTTCAGAATTATTTAGGCAATGTCAGGTTAACATCACGAGAAGACTGCCAAAACCACTTGTCGTGGTTTTTTGAACAGAAGTCCAAAAATTTCTATAGTAATGGGATCATGTCTATACCTACAAGATGGCAAAAAGTTATCGAACAAAATGGAAAATTCAAAACATTTTTTAATAAAGTTTATTTACATTTAACTAAAGTATGTAACTTTAGTTAAATGTAAATAAACTTTATTAAAAAATGTTTTGAATTTTCATATACAATACGAAAAGACTTTTTCCCCAACCTAATATATATAGATTTACAAACCAACAATTATGAAATAAAACTTAATACAATTTTATTTGTCGTATTCCGTATAGTTTACTTCATTATTACAATATGGTTATTTTTACCGAATACGACAAATATGCATACGATAAATTAGCGACAATCGATTTAACTTTTAATATATTCGGGCTCCATGCTTGACCTCCTGACATAGAATATTGGAAACCTAATTTGGAAAGAACATTAATTGCTCTGTGTCTACCTAATAGTCAACAAGTACAAATGAATACTTTAAATTAATCGTCATTATCATTGGCTTGTCCTTTGCCCATTAGCAGGAAAGTGCACCACGTGCAGGTGAAGTTGATTGTGATTTTGACTTAAATATTATTCGGCTGCGGTCTTTTGTAAGGTGGAGAAACATCCTCAACTGCGCTGCTTAACCATCTGTACAATGAGTTGTGCTTACTGGAGTTGTTTGATATTCTTTGCATTTTTCGGCGGTAGCCGCTGTTAATCCTGGCTACACAGGAGACACAGTGATGGGAATGTGTGGTGGGCCCCTGTCCCAATAGTCGGCATGGTTAGATATTAAAATCCGTGGTGCACGGCAGTTGATCTTCATTTGACTAGCTA
This sequence comes from Hypsopygia costalis, assembly GCA_937001555.2. Lineage (NCBI taxonomy): Eukaryota > Metazoa > Arthropoda > Insecta > Lepidoptera > Pyralidae > Hypsopygia > Hypsopygia costalis. The sequence goes on from OW443326.2 coordinate 22,191,827, forward strand.
TCTCTTTTAGTCTGGTCAACATGTACCTTTTTGGATGAAATTTTTGTATAGTCTCGGAAAATTACGATCAAGGTGTCATTCGATTCGGAATATTATGTAGAAAGTTTAAGTAAAAATCCCAAAAGTGGCCGATAAAAATTGCAAAAAAGTTATAAACAATTTATTTAAAAAAACATTAGGGGTTTGGTTTTATTTTAATATCACAAAAACTATCAAAGATATTTGATAAGATCTGAAAAGAGCAGGGAATGTCCCAAAAAAAAGTCCTACCTCCCGGAACCGTATCTATAATATTTATAATTTTTACAGAGCCCTGAAAATAGTGCTTAAAGCGGGTGGTCTGGCTTCCGCGCGTGCCTCGTCACTCGGACACGGTACGTATCAATAAAAATCATTTTAACATATTAAATATGAATATTAAGGAATAAAAAAACTCTAATACTATTAGGATACATAAATAAACTAACTTTGTTATTAACAATCGCAAACATTAAAAAATTATAAACTTTAAATTTTTCAATGTTTTCGATTGTTCTTCTGATTAAATTCGTTATTATCATTGTTCATTGCCTATTTGGTGGTTGCCGTTGGCAATAGTCGGCAGGGTGCACCACGTGCCGGTAACACCCCGCAGGCCGATAATATACAAATTTAGGGCAGTAAGCAAAGTGTATAAATTACTATTTGTGAATATTTAGGTGGCCGTAATTTACGAAAATTGGTATAACAATGGTATATTGTTTTAAACAGGAAGTTCACTTGAACTTGGACCCAACTTTAAGTATAAGTAACCCGTGTACTAGTGGCTTCTTTCATGAGAAAGTTTACTATATACGATTATATGGTGTTATTGCTTTCGCTTGCATCTTCTTAACTTTTTCTAATAATAAGGGAACAAACACGCATATAAGTCACCTGATGCTAAATAATCACCACAGCCCATACACATCACTAACACCCAAAGGTCACTGATAAGTTACTATATATTAATTATTTATTATAGGACTACCAAGTCACATTCTATTATCAGATCCTAATATTCTGTGACAATCTTCAAATTATTTCAAACAACCTCTTTTAGGATATAAGTGGTTCATCAACATCTTTGATCCAGTGCCAACTGCACTTGGTGCACCCTGCTGACTGACAAACGAAGCTCTGTCGAAAAGAGAGGTAGGGCATAGCGTATTTATTGAGCTGCCCGACTGGGAAGTACCTCAACTCACAGAATACCGCAGCCAAATAACAATTCCCTTGAGGGTTGTTATGTTCCTGCGAGTGAGTGAGGTCACCAGAAAGAAAGGAGTAGAGACTGGCAACGGATCAGCGACCCCTTGGTGTTGCTGATTTCCATTGGCGGTGGTGATTGCTTTCCATCAGGTGACCTTCAGCCTAATATTCTCTAAATTAGGCTGGGTTCACAACCGTATTACATCCTACGACAGTTCCTCTAGAAAACTGTAGACAAAATACAAGAGAAAATGACTCGGCAGGTGCGTAAGGTTCTGTATTAGACTGTATGTATTTTAAAAAAAATCAACGATAAATAAGATTCACTTCGCCTGTTATTTAATCATTTTGAATACACTACTCATTATTGCCATTACTACTACATCGGGTGGCAGACAAGCATACGGCCCGCCTGATGTGGAGCGGTTACCGTAGCCATATTAACACTCGCAACATAAAATATAGCTCGCGCGCCGCCACCCACGCTGCCAACGCAGCATTTCCTTCCTTGCTGGTGACCCCACTCACTCTCAGGAACACATCAACCCCCAAGGGAATTGTTATTTGGCTGCGGTATTCTGTAAGGTGGAGGTACTACATTCCCCAGTCGGGTAGATTACAATTACGCTCCCTACCTCTCTTTAAACATCACTACATCGTCCCACTTGGACCGTTTGTGCACTCCCTTTACCTTTTGTTAATTCTAGCAAGATAGACATACAATAGGCTTGTTGCCCATGTCACAAAATTATAAAATCTCTCTATCAGTAACGTAAAATACATAAAACTAGAACGATCTGCGATCTTAAAATTTTAATAACTTATGTACGACGTGTTTTATGTTCGGTCAAAGTTTGGTGGGAAAGTCCATTTTAAAGGTATGAAATTATAAAAAATAAATATTACCATTGTAGAAACAATAAAAAATACTATAACTTTTGTTACGGCACTATCTACATAAACGCAATATTTAACATAACTGTCGTACAAATTTCTGATTTAATGCATATAAAATAGCACGGTATGACGTCATAACGTGGTGGCCTTTTGTATGGAGCGTCTTCGGGATAGTCCAAAATTGTGATCTTCAAGTTATCTCGAGAACTTTTTATGCAATCGAAGTAATTATTTCACCTATATTTATATTATTGTGACGTCTTTAAATAACAAATCGAAAAAAAAAATGGGATACAAGCCTATTGAAATATGACAAACTTCAAATTCAAAGATATCTTAGAGTTTAACTTCCACATTTTATACTTGGTCCGTTGTGAATCTGTGATTAATAGAAGGTAGATACTCCTTTAAACATTTTTTTTTTGCATTTTGGTACCTTTTATTATTCCAACTATTAGCGTTCTAAATCCAGCTTATCTTTATGTTGTTGAATGAGAAATCGTAAATTAAGGTTTAAATAAAAGATGTCTTGTAAACAACAAACCTTTTGCTAAAAGCGGCAATAAATTGTCAGAACAGTTTTTTGTTTTTTTTTTCGTTTGACGTTTTATCACTTTCTGCTCGGCTATCCCGTACATCCTTTTTTATAAGTAACAGATTTTAATCAAAGGGCGCATTTGGGTATATATGGGACGGTTTTTTACGCACTATATGTAGATAGTTTTAAAATAAACTGTAATTTTTTAAAAATAATCTGTATTTGGACCAGAAACATCTTTCTAAAAACTTGGTACTGTCCATTAGATCCATTGATCTAATGCACAGTACCAAGTTTTTAGAAATATGTTTCTGGTTGGTGGTGCATTGCGAACATTATTTTCTATACTAGGTCGGGTCGCAGACAAGCCCGCTTGATATGAAGGGGTAAAACACTGGCTTCCGCGAACCAGCAGTTGCGCAGTGTGGTGGAGTATGCTCTAAAGTCATCCGATTGAGGGCGACCTGTTGACGACGGACTCTTAGAAGCCGTTAAAGGATATGGCACGGACATCAGTGTAATTTTTTGCCAACCTTGATACAAAAATATATAGTAACCACTTCTATCTCAAAAAAAAATGTATATGTGCAGTCACAGGAACTAGTATTATGCAAAATGCTGAACGCGCGAGTATAATTTGCATTGTTCAAATGTGAGCGGATGACCTATAATGTGATTAGAGTTGGGTTTCCCGGTAAATACCCGGTAATTTCCTAAAGCGGGTAAAAACGGGGTATATAACCGGGTAAATACCCGAAACATGGGTAAAAAGTAATTACACTACTTTTATACAGTATATAACATACTTTAGCGATATAATTCTATCATTTTAGTCAATTTAACATACGTTTTGTACATTGTAGATCAATTTAAACGTGTTGCTGTGAAGTTGTTAGACATTTTGTTAATAAATTTCATCTAACATGTAAGTTTGTTGAGAAATTGAAATCGAATTCTGATTCCGATTCTGAAATTAAATTCCGATTTCCATCTGTTTCCAGTTCCAGTTCCGTGCGATAATGACTTGATTTAGTTTTTTCAATTTAGGATTATTGCCCAAGATGAAAACACAGATACAGGCGATATTAGACCTTTAAATGTTAATATATAAATTAAGGTCGAATATTGTTTGAATCTGTTGTTTTGACTTAGGTTTGTTACCCAAGATGAAAATAATAATAAATATAAATCGAAATCGGAACCGGAATCAGGCTCAGAAGCGGAACCGGAAACAGAACCAGAAGCAGAATCGGAACCAAAATCTGAATTTGATTTCAAATTCCCGACATACCTCATACCTCACACCCAGCATGTTGCTAGGTGAAACTTATTAACAAAATGTCTAAGGACTTTACGTTAAAACGTTTAATTTAATCTACAATGCACAAAATGTATTGTAGATAGCGTTAAAATTCTGAAGATGTAGTCAATTTATACTACATCTTCAGAATTTTAACGCTATAGTTCTTATATGACATAAAAGTAGTGTAATTGGTTTTTACCCCCGTTACTCGTGTATATCTTCCCAAATAATTTACCCGCCCATCTCTAAATGTGATTGACCGTGTATTGTGGAAACAAATAAGAGATAATATCTGTTGTTCATAATTCTGACTGCTGTTTTGTTTAAAACTACGCCTTGACGATTTCGAAGGCAAAGATTTGGATTTTTCTCAGCAATTACATAACATACGAATATAATTTTTGTATACCCGATTCTTTTGCGGATTGATGCTACTCACGTCCGCAAGCTTTACCCTAGAGAAGTTTGGTCCAATGCTCAGGCCGCGTGATCCACATACCAGTGCTTATAAAAAAGTTATAATGCTGTCTCCAGATTTTAAAACGTTGAATCGCTAGGGCATAGTCTGAGTTCATTAGCAAATATGGCGAGAAACTCGAACGCTTGTCTTCTGTGATTCATGCAATCTGGTGTCTCGCAACTCGCAAAGCTTTTCAGGGTATCATCTGCCGGTCGTCGTTCCCACCATTGCATAGAGTGGATGACTCTCTAGCCCAAGGAGAAAGCCGATCTCTTGGGCTCTTTTTCGATAACACCGACGACCATCCTTCGGTGTGAAAGCTCTGTGCCTGAAATTCGGTTCACGCAAAAAGCTGCCCATAGAGCGCTTTTCTGCCTGGATATCTATAAGTCGAGTAGCCCGGATGGTGTCTCGCCTATTGTATTAAAGATCTTTACCCCAGAATTAGCCCCGAATTTAACGCTCCTTTTTCGGTATTTCTATTCTCTTGACATCGTACCTGGTTCTTGGAAGGAGGCTTTTGTACACCCGATCTCTAAAAAAGGTGCTTGCTCGGATCTGTCCAACTACATGCCATTTACAATTACATCCATATTTTCCAAAACTATGGAAAAGATTATAAACCAAAAGCTGCTAAACTACTCGAAGGATCGCCAGCTAAAAACGAACGGCAATATGGCTTTCACTGTTATCGTTCGGATGGTAAGCTTCTAGTATACTTGATAGTATACTCTCATTGTTGGACCGAGTCAGTGTAAAGCAAAGGTGAGGCATTAGCTGCTAATTTGAACATAGCAAAGTCTTCTGATCGGGTATGGCATAAACCACTTCTGGACAAGCTTCCTTCATTGTCAGTGTAAAGCAAAGGTGAGGCATTAGCTGCTAATTTGAACATAGCAAAGTCTTCTGATCGGGTATGGCATAAACCACTTCTGGACAAGCTTCCTTCATTTAAACTATCATTGCTAGTTTTCTCACTGGGCGTAGCATCAAAGTCTTCGTCGAGGTAGTTTAAAAAAAGCTATGAACGTCCAAAATATAAAATAAATGCCGCGGAATATAGGCACTGCTAGTATGACACGTTCTATTTTCTTTTCAAAAAAGCAAAACAAGTATGACAAAATTCTTTGGGATTATGAGAGTAATTTTTATCAAAATCAGTCCCATTTTGAAGGAAATATGGGAATATGAAACTTCAATAAAATCTATCCGAGAGTTTGTCCTTTTCTAATGATTTCAGTATTAATAGCATACTATTTGATTGATAGGCAAATATATATTATTAGGTTGGGGAAAAAGTCTTTTCGTATTTTATATGAAAATTCAAAACATTTTTTAATAAAGTTTATTTACATTTAACTAAAGTATGTAGGTGCCATTTTGTTCGATAACTTTTTGCCATCTTGTAGGTAGAGACATGATCCCATTACTATAGAAATTTTGGGACTTCTGTTCAAAAAACCACGACAAGTGGTTTTGGCAGTCTTCTCGTGATGTTAACCTGACATTGCCTAAAGAATTCTGAAGAGACCGAAACAGGTGGAAATCAGAAGGTGCAAGGTCAGGACTATACGGCGGATGCATTAACACCTCCCAGTCAAACTCATTTAATTTTTGCTGAGTGGCTAAAGATGTGTGAGGTCTAGCGTTATCATGATGAAAAATCACACCCCTTCTGTTAATTAATTCCGGCCGCTTTCTCTCAACTTTTTGCTTTAATCTCATCAGTTGTTCACAGTAGAATTCAGAATCGATAGTCCTGCCTGGCGGTAACAGCTCATAATGAATAATGCCCTTCCAATCCCACCATACACACAGCATCACCTTGTTGCGGGTTAACCCGGGTTTTGCCAGAGTCTGTGAAGCCTGACCGGCCTTTGACCACGACCTTTTTCGCACGTTCTTGTCGTACGTGATCCACTTTTCATCACCAGTTATAAGCTTCTTCAAAAACGGTTCGCTTTCATTACGTCGTAGTAAAGAATCGCAAATGAGTACACGGTTCATTAGGTTTCTTTCAGTGAGATCGTGAATATAGAGCTTTTTAGTGTACCCAGCTTTTTTCAAATGCGCCAAAACTGTTTTGTGGTCAATTCCTAATTCTTCAGCTACGTCGTAACTACTGATATGCCGATCTTGCTCCACTTTTTCAAAAATGGCATCCATTTTATCCTTAACAGGGCGACCAGAGCGACGTGCATCTTTCACATCAAAATTTCCTGATTGAAAACGCTTAAACCAAATTTGTGCTACTCTCACAGACACTGCACTAGGTCCATAAACGACACAAATTTTTTTCGCAGCTTGCTTTGCATTTTTACCTTTTTTGTAGTAAAATTTTAAAATGAATCGAATTTCTTCATTAGATTCACTCATCTTGACAGTAAAAAAAACAAATGAAAATCACACATTTACCTAATTTGAATTTGGAATTATCTTTTTTAAAATTTAAACTTTTTAAAGATATCAAAACCTGCCAGATACAAATGGTATAACCAAAGAGATTTTATTACAAGTTCATACATACTATAATGCGAAAAGACTTTTTCCCCTACCTATTATGTTTGTATCATTTCTTATCATAATCCCTACTATAATATAATATATGATATTACTAGTCCGGATTCTGGCCCACGGTGCCGAATTCGGGGTTGAGTGGAGCGAGTAGATTCACCGAGTGTATGTTTTGCATTGATGAAAATGTATTTAATGATCATTCGATCATTCAATAGATCGCTCTCAATTTTTTTTGACACCAACCTCAAGCAGTTCTTTAATTGTGTCAAGTTTTATCAAAATCCATTCAGTGGTTTTGAAGGCCATTGATTTCCAAGAATTATTTTTCGCCGTTTAAATGCGTTCCGCTCGCTCCGCTCACTCCACTCAATAAATATGAGTGAGTGTGTTTGTAACGCTTTTACGCCGAAACTACTGAACCGATCATCATGTAACATTGTACTCATATTCTCAAAGGTATTAGGAAGGACATAGGATACTTTTTATTAAAAACAAAAAGTAAATGCGGGCGAAGCCGCGGGTGGAAGCTAGAACTTACATAATGATTATACCCAAAAATTCAAAAAACTAATACCTCAATGACATTCATCGCAGTGTTATCGAACAACAATGACATTGCTTTACAAAATGACAACTTGATGTTAAAACAGCGTGCTTGAATTAATTACATACGAAAAGTACATTCACCAAATCGAACAACAAGTTTATGAATATTAATTTGTATTGGAATCACTAATTTATACAACACAATGAACCGATAAAGGTTAACACATTCGACCTTAGTTTACAGTGTCGCACTGTTGAATGTAGGTAAGCGATTATGATTTTTGGTAAAATATACCGGTTATTTTTATAGACTACTATGGTGGAAAAACAAGCATTCGGCCGGCCTGATGGAAAGCAATTACCGTAGCTTATGCACGCCTGTAACACCAGGGGTAACACACGCGCGTTTTCGACCTTGTAAAAACCTCTTAACGTCTTTTTTGAACAACCCCATACAGCATGGGGTTCTTCAAAAAAGACGTTATCAGCAAAAGTCTCCTGACAAAACCTTGACAGGCAATTCATCAGAGCTTCATGGCTTCTACCAGCTAAGCTAAACACAATTGCCACTAATCTAAGTGCTAGTATTATTACTTATACTGTGGCTAAAGTTTGATTTTCCCGATTAAAAAATTCGATGGGAATCGGCTTCTGCATAGTCGGTGGGGCCGCCCGTAGGACCAATGCAGCGTAGCAACGTGTGTGAGTCTTGCTTGTTTCCCACTTTAGTGATATAAAAAATATACGTGCAACATCAGACTAATATGTATGTCAGTTATAGACAATTACCACGGTCTATGTCTCTTCTTCGCTGTTCGCTCTTGACAGAGCAGTCGTGGTTATGGATTGGGTGCCGCCAGCAGCTGCCGCGATCCTTCCCATTCTCTGTCTTTTAGTAGTTTCATGAGCATACTGAACGAGCGAGCAGCCAGTCGTGGACTTGATGACATCTGTCCAAGTGTACACCTTGTTGGAGACCTTCCACACGACCCTGCACCGCCGTTCGTTCTATCGAATCGACATTCCGATACACAATTACCAAGCTTTCAGACGATTTTGCAATTCATATTATTGGAATCGATGTGTTAGGTAACAACTCAATGTTTTAGGTCCCCAATAGTGTTAGAAACTTAAAATCCGTGGTGCACGGCAGTTGAGCTTCACTTGACTAGCCATCTCTTTAGGCTTTTAATGCCTTATTTGCCATATTGCTGTCTCTCACATTGCTAAGAGGGGAAGTCAAATTCCAAAAGCTTCCTACTCCTACTAATTTCTTCTGATTAAATTCGTTGTGAGTTCCACGGCAGCCGTAGTTTTACCCCTGTTACTGCAATGGACTTCATTGTTCATTGCCTTTTTTGGCGGTCGCCGCTGTTAATCCTGGCTACACAGGAGATACAGTGGTGGAAATGTGTGGTGGGCCCCCGTCCCGAATTCCGATACACAAGTCCAAACATTTTATGTATTTTATGTTGTGTAACTTATATAGTCCGGTTGAAACGCTGGCAAAAAGAAAGTAAGTATATCTATAATATAAAAATGAATCGCTGAATGTGTTTCTAAGAGAATATCTCGAGAACAGCTGAACCGATTTCGCTAATTCTTTTTTTAGAATGTTCCTTGAAGTACGAGAATGGTTTTAACGTAGAGAAAAAATCAAAAAATTGCCTGAAAAGTCTATAAACAACACTTTTCTATCTACAATACAAATGATTAGGAATAACACTTAAAAGTCAATTTGAACTTTAATACCATACCATAAAGTTCAAGACTGTTAGGCGGTAAGAAGTTCGCCGAGTGAAATGACAGTTCTGTCAAATAACATAAAGTTACATTAGAAAAGTTAATTATGGTTGTTCAGTTTTCTTAAATTTTCCGCGCAACTTTGTTAGTTTTTTCTTTAACGAACCTTCTCTTGACAATAACAAATAGAACATAAAAAGAAATAGTGAAATCAGTCCCGCTGTTCACTCGTGATGCTATGACCATGGGGTGTAAGTGGTTCATCAACATCTTTGAACCAAAGCCAACTTCACCTGTGTAGTGCACCCTGCTGACTGACAAACGAAGCTCTGGCGAAAAGAAAGGTAGGGAGCGTAATTGTAAGCTACCCGACTGGGGAATGTACCTCCACCTCTCAGAACACCGCAGCCAAATAACAATTCCCTTGAGGGTTGTTGTGTTCCTGCGAGTGAGTGAGGTCACCAGGAAGGAAGGAGATGCTGCGATGGCAGCGCGTGTAACGGCGCACGAACGATATTTTACGTTGCGAGCGTTAATATGGCTACGGTAACCGCTTCACATCAGGCGGGCCGTATGCTTGTCTGCCCTCCGGCGTAGTATAAAAAAAAAATAAAAAAAAATGACCAAGGGAAATAGAGATTCATTTTTATATATATAGGTATATACGAGTATATTATGAATTAATATCGAGGTTTTTATCAAAGTGAAAAACATGTTTTTTTTTACTTTTTTTATACAGTGATTCTTATTAGAAATCATTACTTTATAAAATCAATTAAAAAAAGTAATTTCTCCGGGAAAGTTGTTTGTTCATGCGTACAATCATAATCTGACATGATTTGTGATATTTCTCCGGATAGATTTCTCTAAACTAAATAGGAAAATTTGCTTTATGCTAACATGTACCTCATTAAATTTATTTAGCTGCGGTAACCAGTTCTGATCAGACAGGCATTAAACTATTTGCCACCTGAATTGGTGTAAAAAATATATATATTAAGAAACAAACTTGTTCGACTCGACAGGGCATATAGTATGTTGCCTGTTGCATATGCATTTTTAATTTAATTGAAACATTATGGATGTCGTCTGTTGACGAATAAAAATCGGTAAATGTTCATGATATATGTATGTTATTATTTTATCATCGATTAGTGATTGAAATATTTCTTTTAAATGGATCAAGTGTTTACGCAGCTCCTTCCTAATTTTCTTTCTTGTTTATCTGACAGGCTGGTTGTTTTGTACTTCGTCAAAACGAAACACATATTGCTACTACAATACTGAAACTCACTTAGAATGCTGCCAACGCTGTACCCCCTTAAAGAAGTATCTTACTTTACCAGCTGCAACCCAACCAATCTTAGGGGTTTGTTTTTCTTAAGTTACGTTAGGATGCGTTCTTCAATAAGGTGTTGGAGATACCTGCTGTTGTTATTAGATAACAGTGGTTAAGTTAGTGGCCTTTGGGTAGCTTGAAAATACTGGCCTTCGCCAATCCGCTGTTGAGGCGCGTGGTGGATTACTCTAAATATCCTACGATAGGAGTGACATCTATCCTTGCAGTGAGATGAATATGGGTTGTTGCAGAGTACGTTCCTAGTTTAATCTCTTACGATTGAGGGAAGGCACGTATCCCTGCAGTGAGATGATGCAGAGTATACCTAGTATAGTAACTAACTGAAGTTGGGTATTAGTTACTAAACTCATCCAGCAATCAACATTGCTCGCTCAATTTTGGGCAACCTAACTGAAGTTAGGTGTTAGTTACTAAACTAGATTATATTAGTTACTAAACGAATTAATGTGGAAAAAAGGAAAGGCATAGCAACCTATGACTTTCCTTTTTTCGTTCGGTAATAAGCGGCATGTAAAAAACAATAATTTTCCTATTCGACTCTTCTGAACTTCTATGTTTCTTATGTACTCCAACACTATGTATTACAATCAAAATGATTTTTTTTTTATACAGCGAAAGTGACAAACAAGCATACGGCCCGCCTGATGGAAAGCAGTTACCGTAGCCTATGGACGCCTGTAACACCAGAAGCATCACATGCGCGTTGCCGACCCTGTAAAAACCTCTTTACGCCCTTTTTGAAGAACCCCATGCTGTAGTCTCCTGGGAAAACCTCAACAGGCAGTTCATTCCACAGCTTGCTAGTACGTGGAAGAAATTTTCTCTGGAACCGCATAGTACGTGTCCACTTCGGTTCTAATGTGTGAGGATAAATTCCCTGTCGATGGCGAGCGGTGCAACTGTAGAAGGAGGCCGTTGGCATCATGTCTAACAACTCCTCAGAACACATCCCATTGTACAATCGGTAGAACGCACAAACTGACGCAAAATCTCTTCTCTTGTATGATTGTAATACATTCTAAAAAAACAGGTACATCGTCATCTACGCGGCAAGGAAAAAGGACCCTTAATAGATCCCATCATAATAGTTTTCGACATATACATACATATACATGGAATAGGTAAGACTAGCTTTGAGATAGTGGTACATTTACAGACTAAAATATTAATCTTTTAGACCTAAATAATAAAGTAATGGTTTAAACTAACATTATGGTTATATTTGAAGATTACCAACTCACTATTCAATTTTGTTAAAGTATTCGAGGAGACAGTTCAAAGATATTAGTGGAACTAGGTCGTGTCCAGTGCCCCGGTTTCATTTACAGTCTAAAGTTGAAATCGGACAATCGAGACCGTCTGTCTCTAATCGCCAAAAAGTGTTAAAATATATTCAATTATCTGTATTCACTATTTATACAGCTGTTGGTGTAGGCATCTGTTCGAATAAAGAGCTCGCTACATTAAGTATCTGCAACCGTATATTTATTTATATTATATTCAAATCTAACTGTATTTTCTGGATTGGATCTTTTCCAAATTTATTGAAACGTCTAAATAAATATGAACAAATATTACTGGACAAATTACACGAGCGAAATTCCTAGCTCCAGAACATGATAATAATATTGAAGGCACTTTGTTAAATATTCTGACTGGCATGGAATTCCGTTCACCACCTTACTTATTACCATTCAAAATGTGTTGTTTTGTAAAGCTTGTGGAGAAAGAATAAACAATAAACAATATTATTATTATTAAAGAAAGCTGTGCTAAGTATAAAAACACAAAATATCCAGTGATCCATACAATACCGTATACGAAACGGTACTACATGTTATTAACGTCCAAATATACGCTACTATTAAACGTCATCCGGGCACAATCTTATCTAGACGAACAGTCAAGTGTTCCCGACCTCCGGTTTATTGGTCGTCGTTTATTATCAAGATAAGTTATCTTTGAGGAGCCAATTAAATTTGAAAACAAAGGTAACATAATAAGGCGCCAGAGTCAACTCAGAGCGCGGCGAAGCAGGCGCGGCGAGACGAGGAAGAGGGGGGTCACTGGCACTGCCGACTTGCGTAGGCGCAACTCCTTTGTCGCTCAAAGGATTCATAAGGCCATATTGTATGGAAACGGCTTATCCTAACTTACAAAATAATCAACACTAACCAGAGATACTTGACGTAATTTGTATTCAAGAAATTATCAAGAAAATCTTAAAGCAAATGAAAAGTTTTTATGCAAATAGACTACTTAATTATGACTTTAAAAAATACAGGTTAATAAGGGTCTAGAATAAAATAAAACTAAATCATTTATATTGCAAGAGCTCATGCATTATGAAAAAAAAATAAAGATTAGAAGTTTAAATTATAAATTATAATCCATCTCCACACTTTGCCGTTTAAGTTGGGTACCTCAATCTTCCCACTTTATTACCCTTATTTCTTCCGAAGGTAGGCACAAAGAATTGTGTTTATAGTTAATGATACTTAGGTGTGTATTTTAACACAAAACCCAAACGTCCAAAAGGCACACGTAAAAAATATTAAACACGATCGACTGCTGTACTTTGCTTTGGGATTCTCTAAGGTGGCGCCTATTTTTTGTTTGAATTTTTTGGAAGCTTAATAAACTGGGAGTTGGCTAAAAGAATGGCAACAATAAGAAATTTAACTATCGGTAGTTATAATGATTGAATATTTATGCGGGTGGAATCCTCAATATTGATAAGATTTAAGGACCTTTTAGTTCTTATTTTTTAATTTTGCTCGAATTGGTTTTAGTTTTTGATATTACTTTTATTATATGAGAGGAGCCCTCCTCTCATATAATAAAAGTAACGTGCTTGAAGGATCACAACTCCAAGGGGTCGCCGATCCTTTGCGAATCTATACTCCTTCCTTTCTTTCTGGTAAACCTAGACAGTTTCCAGAAGGATTATTTAAAAATAAAATAGGTCAAGAAGGAGATTATGGTCTTAAAATACCCTATTTGTTGGGGCTCCCAACAATTTAGGGTATTTTAAAATCGTAATTTTCATCAGCAATAATATCAGGATCTATTTGGTACACCGATTTGAGATTTTTCCGTTGTCTAAAATATTTCTTGATGCCCCAAAAGATATTTCATGAGTAATAAAATTTATTGAAGTGTAGCATTTATGAAATTGCTTAGACCTTTAGATAAGTCAGTGATTCCTGTACAAAGACACTGCAGGTATATACACCCGCAGTCGATGTCTGTGGTCTTTAGGTAGCTTTAAAATACTGGTATATGTACAGATTTTTCTTAAACATGATTCCGGTACTCACAATAGCCAGGACCATCAGCTTAATGTGATTTTTGTTGCATAGACGAATTTAGAATAAATAAACGCATCCGCAGGCTACCGTGGCCGTTCCTTGAGTTGCGTGTTCGATTAGTTGGCATGCGCAACGACTCCATCAGGCTCTACAGTCGAGTGCTAATGCAAAATAAATCAAAAACACAATTCACATAAAAACTAAAACAAAATGCAGAGAAATGAAATTAGGGCAACAAGTCAAACTTCTGATTTGACTTACTTTTTCGTGACACGCGACGCGAATGACAACGAAACATAATGTCACAGGAAAGTAGGGTAGTTAAGAACTCGAATAGAAATTATTGTCATGGACTTCCTACAGAAATGGAATGGAAAAACGGAAATTAATAAGCATTAAGATTCATAAATACGTTCCGACATCGAACGAAACATGCTATCGTATGACTTAAATGCACGTAACAATTTTCTATGTCTATCTTTTACCTCCAACAAAGACCAATTCATCTAGTGGCAAACGACAAAGTAGCATTTTAAGATTAACTCCATCAATTTGAGATAACTATGCTCCTACTGTTTTCTTGTGTGGCCCTCTAAAAATAAAAGAAATCATACGACCGAGGCTACTTCCTATTCAAGCAATCACGTATCGTCTTATTTAAATTTAATATCCAGTAACGGTTCATTCAATAGCTGAATAACAATATAAAACAATAATATTGAATTTTTTTAGAAAATCCTAATGCAGTGAAAGTCTTAAGCATGTTGAATAAGAAATGTATGACCGGTAAAAAGGCAGAAGCAAAGCTAACGAACGATCTTGATTAGACTACACAGTACAAACTTAGTGTCGACGCTCCATTAGTGAAAGAGTACGTGTCACGACTGCGGCCACGGCTTTTATTATTTATTTCCACTTTCGAAACCGCCATTCAGCTGTACACAAACAAATGAACGTTTATGCATTAAATAAATAGTCAGGCGAGATTTTTTTGACAGGGACAATGATGACGAAGTTGTCTAATATTTGGTAAAGCTTTTAGATGCGATGTGTGTATCCGTTCCGGTTGCTGATGTGAGTTCGTGTCGGGGGTCTTCTTTATTTGTCTGGACTTTGCGTGTTTTATTTTTTATTATTCGCTTGTAACAATATAATTGTACTTCTTCATTTATATTATTCATATTGCTGATTTATGACATAAAAATTACATACTAAAATCCTAAATGGATTATTAGTAATTTTTGTTAAATTACTAAAATCTATTGTAACGATAGTATATTGTCATAAATAAATTTTAAATAAAAGTTTTTGGTGATCTATTATTTAAATATCTCTCTTAATTACAAACAATACTAAAAACTATGTAGGTATGTACGTAATATAAAAAAAGACAATGAATGTATTTTTTTTTTATAATTTTTTAAATCCTATTTTGAATAAATGCTTATAAAATGTAATGGCCTAAGTTCCAACCACTAATTAAGACAAAATTAACTTACTAACTCTGCGAAAATAGTCGTCCCATCCACATGGGTGATTGACATTGATCTCTAGCTGGAACATTCTTCACTGTCTTTCAGTAAAACCTTCAATCAGCGCTCGTGATTTGAACGTGGTGAATTTATTTCCATACCTGCATTAACTTTGCATACGGAATTGTAAATTATTTGGAAGGAAATTATAAATAGCGAACTAAGGGCCTAATTAATAGTGAAATTAATGTAATTCACAAGAAGTGATTAATAATGTGTAAAGGTAAGAAATAATAAAAATATTAAGAATACATAATTAAACTGTTACAACGTATATTGAGGAAGGCTACCACCACATTTTTTTTTGCTGTGCTTTAGCCACAGAATAAACAAAAATAGTACCTAGAACTACCTACTTTAGCCTAATAGATCGTTTACGCGTGTTAGTCTGGTCAATCCATAAGTCAACTAACGCTGACTATTTCGTGATTCTCTGTCAATTGAAGAACATGTTAAGTCAACAAACTTGGCAAGACTAGTTTTCGCCAACCAGCAGTGGATAGCATGACAAAATGTATAGATTTTCTTTAACTCCTTCGATTGAAAAGACATCGGTATTTCAGCAGAGGATTGAGTTGCCAAATAGTTTTATAGCAATAGTTTTAAGCAACTACCATCTTATGCTAATTTGGATATACGTATTTCGATCCTTAACAATCATGACGCGAGTCTAATACTTATTTTACCTTTTCTAATTCTGTGATACCTACAGCTTTCAAATACCATCGAAGATTTCAAATATAAAACGATAAATTAGACCTAAATCGCAGGCTACAATTCTACAATTAAAATTGTCCTTCTCGACTCTGCCGTTTTTGAAAACAATGCCGCCAAAACTGTTTAATTTACATCCGAAACAGCGAAACAAAAAGCTTAAGGGAGTGACATGTGCCGACACACCAAAAGCCTAGAGTTGTTGGGAGTGCGCCGACGCAAAAAAGGATGAATCGTTAGGAGGCGCCACACGAGATCCCATTTAAAAGTATGAGAATATTTTCACAAAAAGCCTCACATTCAACTCCCAGCACATTCATTTTATGAGAACAATGAGTGATTTTTGTATTTTTCTTTAATTCTATGTCGATTTTATCCACAGCAGCGTGGAGGCGAGTCTGTGTGGTTGTCGCCTCGTTCAATCTTCGACTTTTTGCTATCGGGGAAGCGCGGGCGTCGGCGGCGAGCGGTGGTTTTGTTCAAGCTGAGGCGCTTACAGGCTTTGCCCTCTGTGAGGCCTCGGACCCGCGCAATTTTAGCACACGGGCGCCACCTTTCACGCTCTGAACGCCACGACGGACAGCCACACTTGCATACCCTTGATGCTGCTTACATTGTCAATGGTTTAACGAGCGCATTAAATGCAAACGTTAACATTTATTTCAAGTTTTCCATAAACAAATTCTCAGCTTCAATTTTGTTATTCTCGAATCGGTAGAGAGCTACTTGAATAGATTCACATTCTCGAAATGACGCGTCGCTGTCATGATGATGATTGCGTTATTTATTTAAGAATCGAAACTAATGAGTGGGTTAGATTGGAAGAGGTTTTTTATTTATTTCTAACAGATCTATGACGGTTTCTCGTAACGTGACGGCATAATGGTGCAGAGACAATGGACTTCAAGACTTGTTTATTGAGTGAATGGAGTTGTTTTGAAATAGAGTGTGCGCAGGAGTGGAGGCGGCGTCTGCCTCGAGAGAGCCAATGGTAGCCGCTCGACACGGTGGGAGGAACGAGTAATCATGCATTAAGACAACTGCGAGCGATGTAGAGGAGATTCACCCCGCACTTTTGTATTATATTTTATTTAGCTATCATAGTTTATTATTATTTTAATGGCAATAAGTTCACTTTCTCAAGTTTACTTTCTGATTCCAGACCATAATATTGTGTTTCTTTTATTGTTTATTGTATGCCGTGTCACCAAAAAAGTAGTCTTAAACTGTTATATGATAATCTATGCAGAAGTTTGGGCAATATTAAATAAAATTTCATTTAAATCCACCTTCAATTATGTTTTACAAAATAATATTAATTTAAATAAATTTATTGTAATCCATTATATACTTAATTTAAATTAATTTTAACTTAATTATTTTTATAAATATAATAACATAATATTTTTTTAATAATATCTATTAATAATGTAAAAAAATAGATAAATCCTAAATACATGTTTACGATTTATCTTCATACCTAGCTTTGTTAATGAGAATTCTAAAATACTTATTGAATTACAAACACGTATATACCTATTACACGTATATACATATTTATAAAAGTTTATGTCAATTTTGTTTATTTTTTTATAACTTAACTAAAAATACGTCTTGTCTGATGGTAAGCAGTAACTGTAGTTAATGAATGCTTATTAGAAATATTATTATGCTAGTTGTTGAATCTTTATAATTTTTATTCGATTTACTTATTAAAGTGGATACTTAACTCTACACGTAGTTTCTTGAAAACTTCTAAAAAATAATGTTATAATAAAACACTAGTACTGTTCCACTTAATTATATTTAAACAGATGGTACTTTAATACCATCTGTTTACAACAAAATACCATCTGTTTACCTTGATAATGCCTTAGCGGCGAAACCGGTCAGTAAAATTAAATATAATTAAGTGGAACAGTACAAGTGTTTTATTATAACATTGTGATAATAATGTTCCACCAAGTGCCAACAATCAACAGTATCAACTTTACTTCTAAAAAAATAAGTTTGTTAGTAATTTTCTGTCTATATTTTCAACTTATAAATTAATTTCACTTCCAGAAATCAACATCTGTATTGATTAATTATTTAAAAATGTTTCACGAGTTATTATTTTGTGTCATTTAAAATTTGGTAATTTACCTCAAAAGTTCATATTTATCTCTAGGGTCACAAAATGACCGCAATCCTTTCTTCCTCTTCTACCTTAGACTATATATAACAACACAACTATGTCAGTAATCCGTCCATTATGTATTTCAACTGTGATATATTATAAATTTCAAACACAACACTCCACCAAGACAGACATGTAGGTATATGCACACAAATGAATTGGAACACTTGTTTAGTTCATTAATGTTCATTTTTTATTATAGTTAACTGAACTAACTTAATTACTCCAATTTAACATTAAGATTAAAAACAAATACTTATTCAAAAATATGTTTTCCATTTACAAAATTTCAATCGCGTGATTTAATTACAATGCTACAAGTACAAACTGTATGAGTTATATCGGCAAGGGCTGGCAATAAAAACTGTCGTCTGATATCGGTAAGGCATAAATAAGAGTTGTTGGGTAGCGCTGGCATACATCGGCGATGGTTGATTAGGCGTCGCGTGACAAAACCCTATTTGTTCGATCATTGTCTGGGCTGCATCCTCGCGCCATCAAATAAAATGGAACACACACATGCTGAAACAACAAGCTTTCTTTCGAGATCCAACTGTTACATTTTAACTTATAATGGAGCTATATTTATTTAAAAATATATTGAAAAGTAAAACGTGTTTCTGAAAGCGATTCAATACTCAAATTCAAGATTACGATGTATTTTTTTTATGTAATTGATACGAAACAAATTGTGAATATGTAATGACGGAAAATATTATTTAATATGTATTGACGGAAATTATTATTAATTATTTTTGCAAAACAAATTAGCAAATTAGATTTGTTTTCCTTTTTTTTTAATATAGGCTTAATAATAAGACAGTTTTTTCTATTAAATTATATACTTTTAATAAGTGTGTGCATGTTAGTATAAACCCTAGAAGGCTATCAGGGACTTATTGTCAACGTTACGCTGTAAAATAACACACTTTTATTACAAGTATTTATATAATATAGTTTAATAGAAAAAAAATTGTCTATATCAAAAGAAACGAAAACACACAAGAACAAAGCTAGAAACTTTCATGCAAGGTGCAGCTTTCCTTTTAACTTTTGCAATTTCGCTGCCACCCATCCCCCCATCCCCTTAGAGTATTTTTTTTGTTCCTCAAACGCTTGACCGAACTCTAGTCTACTGTGGTACTTTTAAATCTTAAATCCGATATTTAATTTTTCTCGTTTCTCGTATCAGGAGATACTAAATAAAATTTTATTAGCCTCTTTAATTATACAATATTTTTTCATATTGTACAATCTTCTTTAAACACAATTGATCTTGATATCCGTATGTGTGGTCTTACCATAAGAAATTTTACATACTTCTACGGCTAACAATCAATGTACCGTATTACTGTTCTAATTTCCATACAAATGCTTTGTTTTTTTCGACGTGACCGCGATTAGAATTTAAAACAGTTCGGAATGACCACGGAGAGACATTTTCTCGTAGCCGTTAATTATGTACTCACATTTACTTTCTACTTCAGCACAACCCTAATTTTAAATACTACTATTATCTTAATCTGAAAATGTTCTTATCTAATATGCACATTTTCTCGGTCGTTATCTTTATTTTCGGTGGCTGTATATACTTATGTTATTCAAATACATGTACATTTAATCATGAAAATACGCTATCTGAGAAATCATCTTTTTAATTGGGAGTGCTGTATGGAAACAAATTCATATTTATTTGTTCTCTTATTATTGGGTAGGAGTTAATGAGCCTGACACTACTCTGAGAAAATTTCTAATTTATTTTATTATTGGCTTTTTAATTTATTCAGCGTGAGAGTGAGAAGGTTTTCGATGCTTGTTACGATACGATAATCTCAGCTTACAGGATGTTTGTGGCAATTTAATTGGCACTCCAAATGCTCGACGTTTTTGTGACTGCCTTTTATTGCTTGCCACAGATAAATTAACGTACCCTCGTGCGATATGACGTTGTTCAATAATAAATTAATTAAATTTATTCGATTTGAAATAATTAAAGCAAGACTTCTTACTTCGAGTTATTTGAATTGGCTAGATGCACGAAAGTATGAGGCGCTCGATCGCATTGTTATGCGTGTCAGTCTAAACGAACCCGCAAGTTAAGCAACGTCGACAGTAGCCTGTCCATGGATGGGTTTATTCATATCGAGCTCCTCCATGCTTCGGAGGGCACGTTAAGCCGTTGGTCCCGGCTGATGTCAATAAATGGCATCTAGTCATTAAAACAAATCAGTGACCTTTAGGCGCCTTGAAAACATTGGTCTCCGCCAATACACAGTTAAACTGCGTGGTGGAATATGCTCTAAACCCGTTCGATTGAAGGGGGGCCCAGCAGTGGGATGAATAAGGGTTGATGACGACAAAAGTATGAGTACGAGTAGAATTTATTAGGTAAGTAATTACTAATGTATATATTATTGTTGTTGTTTTGTTATTATACGAGTATTTTCGGCTTACGAAATATATTGGTTTAAAAATATCAATTCAAATATTTATTCCTGCTTCTAAAATGAAATTTATCTGTGTAACTATCTGTACGAATCCGTAGCGTTGTGATATATGTTTGTCTGAACAAAATAACATTTCTGGTGAGCTGTAACTTGACTTACAGAACTGAATAATTTTATGAAAGGAACTATAAAATTAGAAAAGAAATTCCAGTCACACTCAATCAGCGCAGTTTAAATAATAGTACTACACACGTAAAGTATGGCCTCTCCCTGCCGCTCTTTCGTCTCGACCTCACCTCTCCCCTGAGACGGATCTGGACTGGAACAGTTTGTATGCCATACAAACTTACTCACGCTCAACTTACACACTTATTCTCGCTCTGCACTGACGTCATTGTTTATGTAGTAGTAACCGACGCGACATTTGAATGAAGTGGCCGGGGTGCGCAATCAGTTTCTATACGTGGCATTATATTTCATATTTACCCATGTTTTTAGCAAAGCTCTTCGTGAGCCGAATTGCAGAGTGCGAGATGGTATGGTTAAGAGCACATCAATCTAACCCCGTTTGACGTTTCTACAGTTCTTATCCTGCACGGAATAGGAGCTAAAATCCAACTGCAGCGTTAATAGATGATTAACGCTGCAGTTGGATTTTAGCTCCTATTCCGTGTTTTTCAAAAAACGTTGTATTTCAAAAAACTAAAAATATATAAATAAATGCATAATTAAGAACATAGAAATAAACAAATACATTAATGAAAATACATACTTTATAATTTCAGCTCATATTCGTCCACTTCTGAACATAGGTCTCCTGATCTCTTCCCTAGAAAGCCGCACGACCTGGGGTCCAACCGCCGAACCTGAAGCCGATTACCATCGAATATTTTGATTTGGAAAAATGGGTCTTATAATTTTAGTTATTGATAAACATCTTCAGCTTAATCAGTAGAGCTTCAGGGCTTCCACCAGCTAAGCCTAACACAAGTATCTTTGTATTGGGAATCGGCTTCAGCTTAGCCGGTAGGGCCTCCAGATCTTGAGCCTCCCATTCATCCATCCATTGATCGACTCCCTAAAATTTTCTTTAGGTCGTCACTCCATGTGGTGAGAGGTCTTCCAACGCTACGCCTGCCTGTTCAGGGTCATCACTCGAAAACCTTTCTTCCCCAGCGGTTAGTGGTCCTACTAGCTGTGCGACGGGACAGCTATCACTTCAGCTTGCTAGGATAAGCAAGCTGAAGTGATAGCTGTCCGGTCATGATATCGGTTACTTTAGTTCTACTGCGCATATCCTGATTTTGGATTTTATCGTGCAGTCACCCTAAGCGTAATCGCTAAGCAAGCTTGAGCTTTTCCATAAGGTGTATTCTGCTAAGATCAAACGATATTGGTAAGTTTTGTCGTGTAAGTGGCACACTACGATCTTTATAGCCAAAGGCAATCTCATCTGGACGCGGTACATCCTGCAGACTAGCAAAAGAGACTTAAGAAAAAGAAAGGCAGGATGCAAGGTATTTGTGAGCTGCCCGTATATGGTGCACATGAACAAATTGTCCGGTCAATTTTATACAAAATTTACCAAAAAAATGTGCTTTTTTAACTCCTTATTACGCACATCTTATCTTGAATTGATAAGATGTGCTTAGCAACAACTGCAGTATGGGGTGAGAAACACAATGAAATGGAGTCTCATTATATGTTGCCAGCATTAGAAAATTTCTTATACTTCGCTGGACTCCTATAAGACTCGATCGGATCTTAACTGAATGCACATTACGACAACCCGTCTCACCTTCTTATATCACATGCAACACATTTGAGTACTATTCCAAGACTGACTCCTTTAAGAATATGTATGACGCAGTGAAATGAGAATACCAAGGATTTCGTGAAACTCCTAGGGGGAGGTGAATTTTTCCATTTTTATAATAATATTATAAAAATGGAAAAAAAAAAATATTTATAAAGCGGATTGCCAAACCGACCGAAATTTAATATTACGACCGTTCTTAGGTAGCGGTTTTGTTCTATTCAAGAATTAAGTGCCTACTTCAAGCTTAATTTGCAGGAGTTAAAGTGCGTCTATATTCGAGAAATGATCTATTTCATCATTTCACTTAACTAGTTTAGAAATTTGTCATAATATGACATTTACTAAAAATGTTTAGTGACATTCACTATACAACATTTTTAGGAACAATATGCAGTAAAGAAGAATAATCAACATCTACCGTGATTTCGTGGTACCCCTAGAAATTTCGGGAAATCCCTGGTATTTTTTTTATATGAAAGGGAGGCAAATTAACATGTAGGTTACCTAATGGAAAGCAATCACCACCGCCCATGGAGATCAGCAACACCAAGGGGTCGCCGATCCGTTCCTAGCCTGTAGTCCTTTCTGTCTTTCTTTCACAACAACCCTCAAGGGAATTGTTATTTGGCTGCGGTATTCTGTGAGATGAAGGTACTTCCCCAGTCGGGCTACTTAAAAACGCTATGCCCTATATCTCTTAAGTATTCTCATTTCCCTGCGACATATGTTTATCACTTGGAGTTAGCAGAAAGTGGTCACCATTACAAAGGTTGTTATCCACTAGTCGTCATATCAATAACATAAATGTAATAAACGAAGGATATTATTAAACCGTACACCATTTTGCTGTTGTAAAGAAAACATTGAGCGTGTTTACTGCTGGCAGTAAAATATTCTAATAAAACCTGACATTTAAAGGTAAAAAGTGCTTGTGAGATGTACCTTGCATATCTTTAATGAATTCATTACATGTTTTAGGGTTCCATTATATTCTTGAAATTCTAACTACCTTTACAAATGTGGAAGTTTATTTTTTATTTGTATAATTTTTTTACTACGTCGGGTGGCAGACAAGCTTAGGGCCCGCCTGATTTGAAGCGGTTACTTAGCCATATTAACGCTCGCAACATGAAATATCCACCACCGAACTCCTTCCCTTTCTGGTAATCAACTCACGCGCAGGAACTCAACAACTCTTAAGGGAATTGTTATTTTACTGCGAAATTCTGTGAGGTGGACGTATGTAAATACTTCCGCAGTCGGGCAACTTACAAATACCCTACCTCTCTTTCGCCAGAGCCTCTTTGGCTAGTCAACTGCACCATGTGCAGGTGAGGTTGACTTTGCGATAAAATAAGAATAATCAAAAAACTTTTTTTAAACAAGGTTTAATTAGTTGTTAATGAAAAAAGAACTAATTAATTTATTTATTGTATTCCATTCAATAAGCTCTTTCATTTCGTAACCGTATCATAGTGGTTAATGTGGCGACCGCCATATTCCATTAAACATAGCAGCATTTTAATAACCATGACTAATACCAGGAACCATCGTAATTGATAAATTTCAGCTCAATCGGACACTGGAAATTGGAACAAATTTAAATTGCAACATTTGATTACAGACAGATACTGCGATGAAGCTTAAAAAATGTATTAAACAGTAACATGACATTTTACATAATGACATGGAGCCTTCGATCATGAATACAAAAAGCAAGATGCACAATGACGTACAAAAATTAAGCTAAATAAAGCCCGTATTAGGCAAAAGATTACAAAAATCTTACTCATTTATAAACGATATTAAAATAAACTTTAACTCCATACGAAGTATTGTAAATTCGCCCTTACGCTTACGCTTTTAGATTTATAATTCAGACTAGTTCTAATGTCATTTATATATTAAAAAAAGTTAAGTCAAAGATAGTCATTCGTTTGAAAATACGGTAAATATGGAATCGTTCCAATATAGCTAAGTAAAAGAGTTCCCAGATCGTCATTTAGGTGGTGTTTTAATGAGGACGTATTTTGGGTGTTGATTGTGCGTGTAGTTCTTAGTATCAATGGTCGAAGCATAAAAATCTGATATCACGGAAAGAAAGCCACAAACAACAACTAATAACTCCGTAAAGTTTATTCTATTTTTAGCTCACTGTTTACACAGTTTACAGTATTTTGTGAAAAATGAAAAGAAAAGAAACAATGTTGACCAGAAAATATAAATAAGAATATTAAAAATGGAAAAATTCACCTTCCCGCCTAGGTGGGATTTGAACCCACGTTTGGTAAGTTGGCAGAAATCAATTATTTAAATACTTATTATTAATGAAGAGAGAAAAATGTTGTACCTAGTTTGTAAAGATTTCGGATCAATTTGTTAAAAAAACAACTAAACTTTTTTTTATATATTAACTCAACATAGTGGCCCAACATCAGTGGTAAGCAAAAAGAGGAGCCCAAATTACAGCGGCATCTGACTAAAGACTAGCCAACAGTGTTCTGTTAGTTGATACTGCTATGCTAACCCGTGAGGTGCTCCTTCTTACTTAAACTTGTACAAGTTGGAGAAAAAAAATCACCTATGATGAAAATTAAGTAAGTAAGTATTTTGCTATTTAACAACGCAAAAAAAAATATTCGTATACAACAACATAGGTTGTCTTATAGTGTCTTTGTATAAAAAGTGGTTAGTCTCTACTGTTTTTTTGGAAACGATGGTGTATTTTCTGTTATTTCTAGGTCTTGACAATTTATTAAAATCTTAATAAAATCCTAGTACGGAATCCTTCGTAAGCGGATAACACGTGTGACCAGGCAGTTTTCTCTGCCTTATACTACAACAACGGCACTGTGTATACAATTACACGAAATGAATTAATTTTGTCGGTATTAATAAAAGTCCAGTTCTTAGAAATATATATTTTTTGGTCGAGATCTCCATGTGTGAAATAAGACTTACGAGTATATACCTATCTCACGCTTATGACTATGACGTATTAACTCAAGTACTGCGAATGCGGTACAGTGCCTAATAGTTATGAACTCGATGATTGTTGACGGAATGATGACTTTGATGACAGCTTGGAGGGTTGGCGTGGGAACAAGGAGTCACGAAATATTAAAGAACATGAAAATAACTCTCAGTTCACATACATCGTCGAGATTGGTTCTATTGAACAATTAAGAACTTTTAATGAAACAGCAATGCATCGTAGATTAATTTCAAATACAGCATTTTCTGCTTACGTCGAAGTATCCTAGTACACAGTTACTATATATATTGGTGTTAACATTAATGGAATGTTAATTTTGGTAGAAAACATTCAAGTAAAACCGACTTCCTTCAATCTTATACAGTGATAATAAATCTTGGTACGACGGAAGTGGAATTTCTTGTAGTTTTTTGGTTATTTTATTGCTGGACCTCCACTTGGTTCATTTGGCTCTAAAAACATTGGATTGAGAATCCCTTGATAGAAGTCAAGTACATGTAATAAATCTGATTCATATAAAATTTAAATTTAATTTGTTTTAAGCATTTGTTATGTTATATATGATTTGGTATAGCTTCTAGAGACACTTCATTAACAGTGGTGACGCGCGTACGACGTAATGTACAGACCTGTTGCAAATATTTTACAGAAGATCAATATAGAATAGAACAAACAAAAGATACCCAACTGTGAGGAATATAGATTTCATAACAAATCAGATGAAGTATTTAGTATGAAAGCGGATAAATTCTTTTTCACTCTCTATATTATTACATTCATAAAGGCTAAATAAATAAAGGACGAATAAGTATTTGTAACAAAATATAATAAAACACATAAATTTAAATAGTAAGCTGACAAACACATTGGGATTAAAAAATCTCACAACAACGAAAACCAACAAATCAACGTCGCCACCGAACAGATTACGACCCTTGCGTGAAGACGCGAATCAAAAATTATAGCCGCAACCCCGCACATAATTCAGGAATGATCCGGCGTCCATATTCGACGACGCCCGGACAATAGGTCAGACGAGCGACGGACGCCACGGATGCCGTAAGCATCTATAAATCATTCACATAGCGGAAGTCCAGGCGGGCGCGCCCCAGCAATAACCGTTGCGGACGTCTGCGGCATTTTCCGACTTATATATAAATTAAATACCAAACACACTCAGGCAAGCCCTGCACGGAACGCTAGGAATCTCCAAATAAATTTTTTGATAGACGCACCGGAAGCTCCTATTACGTGACATTGCCCGTTCCGACCAACTCCCCATTCATTGTTTCTCTCCATAAACAATTTGGAGAATTTCAACCTTTTACACAACCGGCATATGGGAAGCGCGGCGCTTTGAATCGATTAGATCTCTATCGATAAGCTGTAATAGGTCAGTTTTGTGTCGGAATTAATCAACCGTCAAAGGGATGGGTATAATAGAGGCTAAAGCAACGGCTGCATCGTATATCTCACAAATTAATGGAATCGCTTGAAGCGTCCATGTGACAAAGGACACCGCTCTACAAAAAAAAGTATAGTACCTACATAGTTTTACTAGTTCTCTTGAGATGTACGATAATCATTATGAATAAATCCAGTATCCTTGGGTCAATCGCAACAAGTCAATTATATATCAGCAAAATTGTTTGAACCGGTATCAATATTATAGTTCACGAGTCAGTCATTACAACGACGTATTTTAAGTCGAATATCAGCGTATACATTGATAAATGGCCGACTTAAAAAGCGTATTTCCTCGGGTGCGTGTTCCTTATAAAGAAATATTAATATTCCGTGCACCATAAACAAGTAGTTGACGATGATAATTCAAACGCATAAAACAAAGCTTTATCTACGATCGGCAAGCAGCCCCCGGCAAGTTCAGTGTGAAATGTGTTCACAGAGACACCGTTTAGCAGCGCAATGCGCGTGACTGCCGTACAAATTATGCATTTTGGAGACAAGTCGATTTTATTACCGAGGAAGTGATGTCAATAAACCACACTGTACAGGAGTTTAATGGACGCTTCATATACTTCCGATCAACTCCGATAACAAAACACATCGATCGATGACAAGAATCTTATATAATTTTGCAAAAAAATGTTTTCTCTATTATACTTGACGACCTCGGTGGTCGAATGGTTAGCAATGGCCACTTTGATTCCAAAGTCGCGGGTTCGATCCCGGCACAAGAGTCACAAGACTAATATTTGTGTGCATGAACATTATTGTTTGTGGTTGATCTGGGTGTTTGTATGTATTATATGAATGCATTAAAAAAAATATAAGTATTATATCAGTTATCTAGTACTCATAGTACATGCTATGCTTAGTTTGGGACTAGATAGTTGTGTGTAATTTGTCCAGGAATATTGATTTATTTACTTATTTATAAAGCTTCAGTACATTTAAACGTCTTAAAAAGGATCGTTTAAATAGTAATTTTTTTGTACCGTAACTCAAGAAAACGATAAAATGTTTTAGGTCACTCGATCTACAGTTAAAATGTTTTGTCGTGTATTATTGCTAAAAGTACCCGTTTTAAGCTTTAACGCGTGTTGTAACTAAACAACAACCTTTTAACTGGTGCATGACTCCTTTTACGATCTACGTTTTTTTTGTTCAATTGCGGAGTTAGTAGCACGCCATTATGCTTCTAACAGTAAGCCTAGATGTTTTAGTAATACTGACTGACATAGAACTTTACAAGATTTTTATTATCGTTCGCTTATTAAATTATTGCTAATATTTTTTATAGTGGATATTTTTAAGTAAACAACAAATCATAAGTTCCTAAATTTTCCTTATTCTGAATACTGATACACTAATAAGAATGGCTATATTGTTTCGTGCTTCGGAGGGCACGTTAAGCTGTCTGTTGTCATTAAATGACAGTCGTGAAGGCAAGGCCTTTGCAGCTTGAGCAGTATGCTCTAAACCCCTTCGAATGAGGGGAGACCCGTATCCCAACAGTGGCATGAATAGGGGTTCACGACGACGACGACGACTCGTATCTGGCTATAAAAATAAATCAACAACGACCGGATATATTTTACAAAATAAATCCTTGCTTTCGTTATTGATATTCGTTAATACAATAGCACTAAAAGCTACTAATATGACATGAAATTAATTTGTGTAGTGAAACGTTCTCGAAAATTTCTTTACTAAATTAATTAGTTTATTGTCGTCGAAATAAAGGCTCTAAAATTATCATAAACTAACCCTTTACTGACGAAAATAGTTATCTATACAAGTTGCCTTACAAAAAATCGAAGCATGAAACACTCTGACATAGTATCACATCACTCCAACCAATGTATCGACATTATATTACAACAGTGACCCGACAACAGCTACGCAAGACGTTGATACGCCCCAAATATAAATGGAGTGTGACTCCCAAACGGCTAACACCCTAAGAGATTTTGTTGCGACTCAAAAAATGATATACTCCGCACCTTATATTGAACGGGAAATAAATCGTATATTTCCTTTAAGTGCCAATAAAACTTGGAGTAAATCATAAAAGTATCACTCCACGAGAAACGTCTATAACAAGTGTGTTATTGCAGAATAATTCAGTAGCTGGAAGAGGGTGGTTTGAACGATGGCTCCCTCAAGATTCCCAGCGAGTTCGACCTAGAATTCCCGGTGCTCTATCAAAACCTTCAATTATTTATTGGACCCGTGTCTACTTTTCATTTTACTCCTTTCAGCGGGAAACAAACGTGGGACACTATTGGGAATTCAAGAATAGAGGATTTTATGCATATAAAACGATATTGGTTCCTTCGACATTGATATATGGCGCTTGTTTATTTTAATTGGTAGCGGTGACCGATTCGTTTATTTGTGATATAAACACAATGTAATTGAATTTAGGAGTTAAATATCTCCGCTCGCAAATCTTTTGCTCGTTAAATAAAATTATTTTGTTATTAAGAACAGGGACCGTACCGCCGAAGCTGAAGCCGATTGCCATCAAATATTTTGATTCGAAAAATAGGTCTTATGTTTTTGTTAATGACAAACATCTTCAGCTCAGTCGGTAGCGCTCCAGGGTTTCTACCAGCTATGTTAAACAAAGGTACCGTAAATCTAATCTTAAGTTTCATATTTGCAGATAAAACATCCGATTGGAATCGGCTTCTGTTTAGCCGGTAGGCCGCCAGTTCGAATATATTGTATATAGATAGATAGAATTAAATATTATTCATATCGTTAAGCGCGTGAAATTATCCATTACACCTCTTCTGCATTAAGGCATAGGAAATATAAAAAAAATTAAGCAATTTGTCAAAAAGTTTATTTCTTCAATTAGGCTTATTATTAAGATAGTATTGGATCAAATCCGCACTAACAGTATAAACTGGTAGTATATCTGTACTGGTAGTGTCTGTATTTGTATCTCTTTGTTACCTTTTCACGACTAATTGGCTGAACAGACTTCAATTAGATTTGGCATAGGCATATATTTCCGAAGCACATAGGCTATATATTGGCCTGATATAACTTTCATGTGGGCGAAGCCGCAGGTAGAAGTTAGTAAGCTAATAAATGTATAACTCTTTCAACTCGGTCTAAGGTTAAAGATCGCTATCACAATGAAATTAGGACTGATGGAATCTAAAATAAAAAAGATGCAACTGGCAATACTGACGTTTCCAAATTGATTCTCCATAGAACGACTATAAATCAATTAGAGAACCTACCGCCTAAACTGAAGCCGATTTCCATCGAATTTTTTTATAGCAAAAATCATACTTGGCCGTAGAATAATGGTAATTGTGTTTGTCTCAGCTGGTAGATACTCTGGAGCTCTACCGACTAACCTGAAGATGTTTGTCAATAACTAAAATGTAAGACATATTTTTCGAATCAAAATATTCGATGGGTGGTAGATGGCTTCAGCTTCGGCGGTAGAGGCCCAGAGTGCCTAATTCCTATCGGATTTTTATTGCAAAAATTGGACTTCTGTTTAAATGTATGTTAAACATGTTCAGTTTAATCAATAAGGCGCATCGATCCCTATCTGCTAAGCTTATTATTATTAGCACTAATTTAAGGTGAAGTTAGTTTTTCGCAACTAAAAACCCGATCGTAATCAACTTCAACTAAAGCAGTGGCGACCCTGGGGCCCTACCGCTGAAGCTGAAGCCGATTACCATCGAATATTTTGATTCGAAAATTAGGTCTTCTGTTTTAGTTATTCACAATATCTTCAGTTTAGTCGGTAGAACTCCGGGGTTTCTAACAGCTAAGCTAAACACAAGTACCATAAATTTAAGCTGAAGTTTGATTTTCGTAATCAAAAAATCCGATGGGAATACCACACAAAAAACGAGCACACAAAGAATACCGCGTCTGTATAACTTTGTGCAAATGTGTGTGTAGATGCGTTAGGGTTGACTGCATACTTTGTGCTGTGACGTAAGATGTTATACTTTAGGTAATATTGTAATCTATATATATAAAAGAAAGTCGTGTTTGTTACAACACTTATAACTCGAGAACGGCTGGACCGATTGCCATGGTTTTTGATTTGTTGGATTTGTTTCCGTCCCGAATAGCAGAATAACTATGAAAAACATTGGAAAATTGACGAAAGAATAAAATAAAAGGATAAACATTTTCCCATACAAATAAAAGTGTCAGTTGAAAAAGGATTGCGATATTTATTGGTTGTCAAATATCAAAATGTCAAATCGATTGGTGTCACTTTTATGTCGCGAAAGTTGTCTGTGATTTGTTTTGAAAATTGAAAAATGTCAAATGGATTGGGGTGAAAACGCTTGGCCCATGGAGTCCGAGCCTTTGACTCAAAGAGTCCGAGCGCAAGAATCAAATCAGAGTAAACAACAAAAGAAATGACAATTACAAATCACCAAAACGATTAAACCGATTTCAAAACTAATAAATAAAACAAAACGTTTTTTTATTTTTTTTGATTAAACAATAAGGAAATCTTTATTTTTACGAAATCTTCAGTTTTTATGAATACGGGTCTCCCCTCAACCGAAGGGGTTTAGAGCATACTCCAACACGCTGCTCAACTGCGGGTTGGCGGAGGCCAGTGTTTTCGAACCGCGTAGAGGCCACTAACTTGGCTTAACGACTGTCATCTAATGATAACAACCAGGACCGACGGTTTAACGTGCCTTCCGAAGCACGGAGGAGCTCGAGGTAATATAAACCCATTCGTGTACGGGCTACAGTCGACGTTGCTTAACTTGCGTGTTCAATTAGACTGACACGCGCAATTATGCCATAGAGCTTCTCTATTATTATATATGTCGGGTGGCAGACAAGCATACGGCCCGCCTGATGTGAAGCGGTTATCATAGCCATATTAAAGCTCGCAACATAAAATATCGCTCGCGCGCCGCTACCCCCGCTGCCATCGCAGCATCTCCTTCCTTTCTGGTGACCTCACTCACTCGCAGGAACACAACAGCCCTCAAGGGAGCCGTTATTTGCCTGCGGTATTCTGTGAGGTGGAGGTACATTCCCCAGTCGGGTAGCTTACAATTACGCTCTCTACCTCTCTTTTCGCAAGAGCTTCGTTTGTCAGTCAGCAGGGTGCACCGCGTGCAGGTGAAGTTGGCTTTGGTTCAAAGATGTTGATGAACCACTTACACCCAAATATTATCATCATAATTATTATAAACCAAACTTAATCATTGTTTTAATTCCATAAAATCATAAATTTAGTTCAGCTAATATGTTCCACGACATTCATTGATTGTTAGGCGGTACGAAGTTCGCTGGGACAGCTAGTAGTAAATATATTTAAACTTTTATTTTGAATGATTGTGATTATGAGACTGCATTAAATCCAGTTACATTACCGTGCTACACTAAATGCTTCACGTGGGTTGTAATTGGTTATTATATAATTAATTTCTTTTTTGTCTATTGAAAGACCAAAAATTTCAAAAACGTCGAACTGTCGAATCACTAGACACTAAACAATATGTAAAATTTATTGTTAAAAATGGAAAAATAAATTGATTTTGTAATGTAAACCCAAATAGTTCAATGGAATGGATGGAATGGATGATTAAATAATAAGAAATGAATCATTGTATCATTTAAAAGGGCAGTTAAGAATAGATTATGTACTACGAACGAACTTTCGTAATACGCGGCTCGGCGCGGCAGCCCTTGTGATCGGTTCCACATTCGACTCAGAGAGGAGGTGAGGTCGCCTTGTGAGAGCGGCAGGGAGTGGTATACGTAACATACTGTACGTAATAATTATACTGTGCCAGTAGGGTCCCTGGTCGGGGTAGTATACATAATAATAACTGTTATATTTTGGTTATTATTGTCTCGTCGCGGAGCGAGCTTCAGAATTAGTCCGAATTGCTAATTAAGTGGACTAATTATGTTGTGGTAGCGTGAGTGAAATATAGACAGATAGACTGTGCAATTTTTAATTCGTATGCGGTTACGTGACACGGTATGCTGAATTTGGCGGACGCGGGTCTATTCAAGCTGGACGTCATCGGTAGTAGGTACTGAGGTGTTGACATCCATCACTGGTTAGTGTTGCCTTGTCAGACGGCAACAGGGATGGCGCCTTAGAGTATATATAAACTATAAGGATGGCGCCATTTCGTTCTCGAGGGTTAAATTTAGGTACGTTAAGTTTAATAACAAAAAGTTCTCAGCACGTTCGAGTATAGGACAGTCATTAAAACTATATGTTTTTTTTTTCTAGTCGGTAGTTTGCCAATGGGATATTTGACTAATATTTTTTCGGTTTTATATGTAAGGACGTCACAAATATAAAACCACACGTAAAGAATTACTTTGATAGCATAAAAATCTCTCGAGATATGTTAATTTGAAAATTACAATTTTGGACTTTCCCGCCTTTGATCGACCCTAAAATAAGTCGGACGGAAGATATTCGAATGAAAGTTTGCAGATCTTTATAGTTTTGTGTATTTTACGATATTGTCAATTTAATTTATACAACATTGTCAAATAGCCTATTGTTTTGTAGCTATAGATTAGAAAGTCTTACGTTGCATAAATTGATTTCTCGGCATCAACTTCACAATATTTGGGGGAGTAAGTGACTCACCATGATCTTTAGAGCCAAAGCCATCCTCTCTTGCAATCTGCCGACTAGCGAAAGAAGCTCTAGCATAAGAGAGGTACAGCGAATTTGCAAGCCTCCCGACTGGGTAAGTACCTCCACCTCGCAGAATACCGCAGCCAAATAACAAATTGACGAGCTCGGTGGCGTAGTGGTCAATGACGCGGCTTCGACACCAACGCTCGTGGGTTCGATTCCCACATACGACAAACATTTGTGTGCATGAACATGTCTGTTTGTCTTAGTCAGGGTGTTTTCTATGTATCATAAGTATGTATTTACAAAAAAAAAAAAATGTATTTACGTATGTTTATCAGTTGTCTAGTACCCATAACACAAGCTTCGCTTACTTTGGGGTTAGATGGCGCTGTGTAATTTGTCTGACAATATTTATTTATTTATTTATTTATTTAATTCTCAGTTGTTGTGTTCCTGCGAGTGAGTGAGGTCACCAGAAAGGAAGAAGTTGCTGTGTTGGCGGTGGGGGTAGCCTAAACCATTCCGATTGAAAGGCCACTCGTATCCCAGCAGTGAGATCATTTTTATTATTCTGCGACGGGTGGCAGACAAGCATATGGCCTGCCTGTCAGCTGGGTGCATCTCGTGCAGGTGAATGAACCACTGACACCATATATAGTTGTCATATATGTCTTCGTATCGATACTTTCAAATACCTGCTTAAGAGCGTACTCCAACACGATACTCAACGGAGACTTGGCTTTACGACTGTACTGTCTTCTAACGACAACAGCCGGGACCGATAGCATAATGTACAATCTGAAGCACGGAGCAGCTCGGGATAAATAGCCCCATCGATCGATAGGCTGCTGCCGACATTGTTTAACTTGCGTGATTTGTTTGACTGACAGCGGTAACAAAGCCATGGAGTCCCAAATTATTTTCTAAGATTCTTTATTTATCTTCACTGGTTACTTTTAACATATATTTGACGAGCTCGGTGGCGTAGCGGTCAATGACGCAGTTTGGGCCCAACGCTCGTGGGTTCGATTCCCACATAGGAAAAACATTTGTGTGCATGAACATGTCTGTTTGTCTTAGTCTGGGCATTTTCTGTGTATCATAAGTATGTATTTACAAAAAAAAAGAAATGTATTTACGTATGTTTATCAGTTGTCTATTATGTACCCATAACACAAGCTTCGCTTACTTTGGGGCTAGATGGCGCTGTGTAATTTGTGTGACAATATTTATTTATTATTTTCCTGATTGTACGCTTCAGTCTATCGTCGTCGTTGTCAACCTTTATTCATCCCACTGCTGGGATTACGGGCCTCCCGGAAGAGGTTCATTCTATCAGTAATAAATAAATATAAATTCTGGACAATTTACACAGCACCATCTAGTCAAAGTCAAAGTCAAAGTCAAAGTCAAAGTCAAAATTCTTTATTCTGTGGTTTTACAATTAGGTATATTTTTTATCTACCAGCATTTCGGAATGACCATTGACGAGAAGAAATGCCGAAAGAAACTCTGTCAATATAGGTCTTTTTTTTTTAAATAGCCATACATAGTCCCACGCTAAGCAAATCTATATATACTACATAATATATATATACTACATAGATAACTGATATTAGATAGAAAACACCCAGCGCAGGCAAACAGATATGTTCATGCACACAAATAATCCTATCGCACCCGCGACTTCGGAGTCAAAGTGGCCATTCGACCACCGAGCTAGTCAAATATCAATAGAACGTAATTTACCCAACTTATGACTTGACTTATTATTTCTACAAAAAAGTCGTAGGAGCTCTTGAGAACGAGTGGATAAAAAATAAATTTTGAAGAACAATAGATTTAGAGCGTATGAGAATTATTCATACAAACTGAGCAAAATACCTAAAACAATGTACATAACTAACGGCGAAGTCATTTTTAGCTAACATGTTGTTAACAGACGTGTCTACTAATTATAAAATACCAGGTTTTACCCGCTGCTTTGCCCGCGAACAGCTTACTTCACGGAACGAGAAGTATGCTGTTTGTCAATCCAGACATTAATCCAAATTGCTCTGGTAGAAGAGCGCATTATTTATAAACTGCCCGACTGGAGATTACCTCTACTTCACAGAGTACCGCAATCGAATAATACTCTTGAGGTCTGTTATATTTCTGCGAGTGCGTGACCTCACCAGAGACGAAAGAGTTGCTCTGTTGGTTGAAAGGGTGGCGGCGCGCGAGCGATATATCGCTCTAATACCATGTTGCGAGCGTTGATATGGTTACGGTATCCGCATCATATCAGGCGGGCCGTAACTATAACAATTCTCTTGAGGGTTGTGGTGTTCCTGCGAGTGAGAGAGGTAACTAGGAAGGAAGGAGTTGGTGCATTGGTAGCAGTGCCGTGCGAGTGCTATTTCATATTGCGAGCGTTTATATGGCTACGGTAGCTGTATTTTTCATTTCTATGTAATATAAAATATAGCTTACTTCTGAACTTGAAACCTGATAATGTGAAGCGATACTTACGTTGACCTGTAATTTCAATCATCTGAATGCACTTTTGTGCCTCGTGAGGTGACAAAAGAAGAAAAAAGAAGGAGGGATAAAAAATGTCCAGATACAAGATTGCTCTGCTTTGAAACATGAAGGTGTAATTCAAACTATTTATCGTAATGATATTCGAACACGTCGTATACTCATGTTTATTTTTCTTACCACGCGTGCGTACGTCACAAAAACTCAAAATTAAAGCAGGTAATGCCGCGAACATAACCTAGCAAGAAATACATCAGTAGCCCCATGTCGATGCAGTTTCTCTGCACGCAAGTAAATTATAATTGCTAATAAATCAAAAGTATAATTTATTGTTACGGTCCGCCATAAAAATAGTGTCATTACCGTAGGAGAATAGAGGAAACATAAAAAAAAATATTATTCTTTCACGTGTAACCTCGTATTGCAGTTTAGTACACTGTAAATATCGTGAGTTATGGTTGTCTAAGAATTCGTCGACAATGACGATATAAAAATAAAGTCGACTTTCGGAAAACTTCGATATCGTCATTAATTTAACCCTAGTTTTTGAAGGTTCCCAATAGCATCTATATGTATCTATATATATAAATGAATCCCTATGTCATGGCATCACTCGTGAACGGCGCGGCTGGACGGATTTTACTAATTCTTTTTTCGTTGTCTTTGTTATTGAAACGAGAAGGTTCTTATGAAGGAAAAATACAAGAAAATTGCGCGGAAAATTACAAAATTTAAGAAAACTGAAAGACCATATTAACTAGTGTGATTTAACAGAACTGTCAGTCATTTGACAGATAGCGAGACACAAATTCAATATTCATTGTTAAGAAGACTATAAAAGTCTATAAAATTACGTATGGTTGTACGTAATTTTATAGACTTTTATATATATTATAATGTTAGAAGTCTTCAACCACTGCGTCGTCCTCGTTGTTATGGTTATGTGATATATATTGGTATATGTGATGGACGCTAACCATCGGGCTAGTTCACAGGCTAAAAGCGATTTAGGGGCCGGCCTTTCTTTAAGAAATCGAAATCGAATCGAGGAAATTTGGCAAAAAATCAAAGTTATGGACACAGCACTTAGCAATAAAATGGCAGTGGGTCGGTCACATATGCCGCGTTAGTGGTGGCAGATAGGGGAGGAAAGTGAAGGCCACGGATGGGGTGACCATTAAAAAGCGGTTGGAAGTGGTGAAATTAAGATACAAAAAACGGAGGATTGCATAGGGTGTTATGCATTGGGAAAGATCTATATCCAGAAGAATAGATACGGATTGATAATAATTATGTATTGCCTAATAAAAAAAAAACTGCCGTTAATGAAAATAATATTCGGGATTTATAAGATAACTATAGGTAACACAACTAAAAAAGATTTCTCATATTCAAATCGATATTTTTAAATGGAACCCGAGGACAGCCGAGAACGCGTCGTTACTATGGTAGTTTTACCACTCTGAGGTTTTGCCCATTGTACAATACAGTTTCGCCGAATTAACTATTAAGAGGCACGTTCTACCGACCTTAAGGTGGACAAAATTGGAACTACTCGTAATGCAATTAAACTATAGTGACAGTTCGAAATTGCGGTTTCTTCACCACAATCGCCAAACGGTAAGTTGGGCATAGTATAGGTACGTATACGTATCTATTACATCACACGGTAGAAAAGCACCAGGTGTGGTCTTCTCGCGATAGAGAGCTATATTGCCAAGAACACGTGTTTGGTAAACTATACAATGTTCAGCTGATTACACAACACACAAGTTCAAATTTCGTGAACACATCTGTCAATAAGGTGCTGGTATTTTTCTGCCATTCTACATCTGACCGATCGAACAATTGGTCAACGTTATGTAAAATCGAATCAAGCTACAAAAAACGAGTCATTAATGCATATACATAATAAATAATTTAGCACAATTATTGTGATCATCAGATTTAATGTTGTCAGAGTCGAGACGTCTATTTCTATGGATTTTAGTCCTGTAAGGACCTCAAGCTTTTTGGGCATCAAACATATTTTGAAGCTCTTTATAAACTTCAATTACAAAAAATCTTTATGTCTTACTTTTCAAAAATTCATCTTCTTTTCTTGTCTTTGTAATTTCAAAAGTTTTTATCTTCGGCAATTTAATTTTTATTTTGTAGTATACAGTGCACTACCGTCTAGTGAATTACTAGCATTATAGCTAGATATGGAACGACCCCGGAATTTTCTCACATTCCTTTTATCTTTTGTGGATTTCCCAGACATTATATTTCTCCGTGGAAGAAATTTATAGCATTTAATATTTTTCTAATAGAAATGAAAAGTTTATATCGACATATTTACAATTGAAAACCATTTAATTGGAAAGATTCTATATAGTCTATAAGGTCATTGGAAAACAGACGAAATCTAGAGAAAGGCTTATAGAGATAGCATACCACGATATGACTATTAGCTGCATAATTGGCGGCAATTGCATACAACATAACAATGCTCAATTAAAGATGTTATTATTTGGGTCTTCTGTGAATGGATATAGCACTTCCCCATTTGGGCGCAGCATGCTTTACCTCTCTTTTCGCCAGAGCTTCTTTTGTTTATTAACACAGTATAATACGCGAAGGCGGAATTGGCCTTACACCTAAGGATAGTTAACATCAACCACTTACCCCATAAAATCTATTCGTTTACTTAGCGCACACCATCAAAGCATTCCGCATGACTTTTCCCAACGTATGTTACAGCCAATTTACAAAAAACCTTTAATGAAAT
This sequence comes from Hypsopygia costalis, assembly GCA_937001555.2. Taxonomy (NCBI): domain Eukaryota; kingdom Metazoa; phylum Arthropoda; class Insecta; order Lepidoptera; family Pyralidae; genus Hypsopygia; species Hypsopygia costalis. The sequence continues at coordinate 22,230,806 of OW443326.2, forward strand.
ATCTAAAGCTTCCTAAACTTTCCTACACAAAACACTCCGTCCAAAAGTGAAACTTTTATGCTATTCCGTTCAGTAAATTTTGAGTTAACGTGTTTAAACAGACAGACAGGCAGATTCAGCCCGGACTTTGTTTAAATGTATATAAAAATGTAGTATCTGTTTGTCGTAATAGGCGAATAGAATACATACTTGAAGTTATAGCAAAGTACCTAAGTAAAGCGCCAGCCAACATATTATAATTAACTTGGTTATTGTTTGGAATAGTTTGAAGCCAATAGGCCACTTTGAGCAGTCATCTGCCCGTACATTCCCAAAGATATTTCTGATTTTCCCAAAAGTTGACATGTAGATAATGATTTTAGCTTTAATTTCACCTTACCCTTTTATATTTTCTATTCAATAACATGTTTTAAATAAAAGAAATAAATAAAAATACAGTCAGTGAAGACTTAACAACTTTCCTCCATGTAGACTTGGTAAAAATATCCTGTACGAGTATGTTCATTTCTAATATATACTGTACCAAACTTTATACAAATCCGTTCAGGTGTTTACGCGTGATTGAGATACTAATATACGTCATGTTATTATAGCACATAGACCATTGACTTGACAAGGGGTCTCTGACCTACAACGGCTCTATAAAATTCACAGAATATATTAGCAAGGTAGTCTACGCAAAACAGAAAATATATACGTACTAGACAAAAAAGTTTGGGGATCACTGATATGGATGCTGACAATACAAGAAGCGTCGTTAACATTACCACCCGCGTAGCTAAGACACCACTTGACTAAGCAGAAGATTCCTAGCATATCATAATTACTTGCAGTAATACAATAAATCATTCCATTTCTTCTTCATCCATTGAGTGGAGGAGCCAGGAGCCCATAATACAGGGTCTACCTAGTTTGGTGCTCCTGTCTCCCGCATAAATTTGTAAATTTTAATTTCTAATGTCCTATCATGTATCATGATATGTGCTGTTTGTTAAGTACCTACATTGTACTTTAAACGTCTGCATTATATAAGCAAACTTTTGTGTTATTACGTAGGAGAAATATATAAATTACTAGCTGTCCCGGCGAACTTCGTACCGCCTAACAATCAATGAATGTCGTGGTACATATTAGCTGAACTAAATTTATGATTTTATGGAATTAAAACAATGAATAGTAGAAAATAATAGAGAAGCTCGATGGCGTCATTGCGCGTGTCAGTCTAATTGAACACGCAAGTTAAGCAACGTCGACCGTAGCCTGTACACGGACGGGTTTATATTACCTCGAGCTCCTCCGTGATTCGAAAGACACGTTAAGCCGTCGGTCGCGGTTGTTATCATTAGCTCATCTTGAGCTCCTCCGTGCTTCGGAAGGCACGTTAAGCCGTCGGTCCCGGTTGTTATCATTAGCTCATCTTGAGCTCCTCCGTGCTTCGGAAGGCACGTTAAGCCATCGGTCCCGGTTGTTATCATTAGCTCATCTTGAGCTCCTCCGTGCTTCGGAAGGCACGTTAAGCCGTCGGTCCCGGTTGTTATCATTAGCTCATCTTGAGCTCCTCCGTGCTTCGGAAGGCACGTTAAGCCGTCGGTCCCGGTTGTTATCATTAGCTCATCTTGAGCTCCTCCGTGCTTCGGAAGGCACGTTAAGCCGTCGGTCCCGGTTGTTATCATTAGCTCATCTTGAGCTCCTCCGTGCTTCGGAAGGCACGTTAAGCTGTCGGTCCCGGTTGTTATCATTTAATGACAGTCGTTAATTTAAGTCAGTGGCCTTTAGGCGGTTCGAAAACACTGGCCTCCGCCAACCCGCAGTTGAGCAGCGTGTTGGAGTACGCTCTAAACCCCTTCGGTTGAGGGAAGACCCGTATCCATAAAAACTGAAGATTTCATAAAAATAAAGATTTCCTTATTGTTAATTTTTAAAAAAAAAAACGTTTTGTTTTATTTTTTTTAGTTTTGAAATAGGTTTTATCATTTTGGTGATTTGTAATTGTCATTTCTTTTGATGTTTACTCTGATTTGATTCTTGCGCTCGAACCCCATGGGAAAAGCGTTTTCACCCCTATCGATTTGATATTTTTGAATTTTCATAACAAATCACAGACAACTTTCGCGACATAAAAGTGACACCAATCGATTTGACGTTTTGATATTTGACAACCAATAAATATCGTAATCCCTTTTTCAACTGACACTTTCATTTGTATGGGAAAATGTTTTTTCTTTTATTTTATTTTTTCGAGAATTTTCCAATGTTTTTAAGAGTTATTCTGCTATTCGGGACGGAAACAAATCCAACAAATCAAAAACCATGGCAATCGGTCTAGCCGTTCTCGAGTTATAAGTGTTGTAACAAACACGACTTTCTTTTATATGTATAGATTATTATGATATTACATTATCTACACGGTATTATTTGACTGTCTTCAATAAAATAGAGGTAAGATAAGAACGTTTAAATCTCTTAAACGTTGGGTGGAGGCGTTTCTCCAACTCGTTAATGTTGCTCCTTAATTTTCTTTCGCTAGCCTCTTGCGCCAGGTAGAATGCACTGCAATAATAATAACAGATAAATTTTGATTAGCTGTAACTTTAAATATTACGGTATAAGTCATTTACACCCCAATTAAAACTAATAAAATAATTAATAACACTAGAAAACATTTAAGACTGGTTATCCTTTAAGGTTATCATTTTCATGGGCCCTACCGCCGAAGGTGAAACCGATTGCCATCGGTTTTTTTTGATTCTTGTAACGCGCTTTTGCTTGTAGCTTAGTCAGTAGTGCTCTAGGGTGACCAGCTGAGCTAAACACAATACTACCAATCTAAGCTGAAGTTTGATATTTGCATTCAAAAATTCAGATGGTAATCTGTTACAGCTTCGGCGGTAGGGCCCCTGATCTGCTGTACGAATCCCAGTTTTAGTACCAGATTCAGGGATATAACACCCATTGATCCAATCTGAAACATCCATTTATAGCACAAAGCGCAATTAAAACATATAAATTCAATTTCACTTATCAACAATGGAATTTCAAGAAGCGCCGCCCAATGCCTTTAAAAAAAACTTATTCAACATGTATGTAATGTACACGAGAGTGGCGCGTAGATATAGCGATGGCTGTGGCCAGTTATGTGCCGCAAAAAGTGATGATAATGACAAAGACCATCGGAGGAGAGGGCTCGGAAAGACGCCCCGACGCTCGACGCGAGCTGAATAAAGATGGGACGCTTAAACGCTTATGAAGCTCATAGAGGTGACCAGTATATATTTCGATTTTGTAACGCGCTGTGGACATTTTGGGGATATTTCTCCTGTAGTTTCTCGTACCCACAAACACGTTAGACCTTAAATCATCCACTCTTAAATCTTCTTGTAGGGGCTCACTGATAGGGTTTTAAAATTCTTCCAAGTTTATAAATATGTATTTGCAGCACAATAAGCATTACTAGCAGGTTTTCATCCGACTATCGACTTGGATATTCCACAGCACCTCCTGGTGAACTACCACAATCTCTCAAAGCAGTATTATTTTAACCTTATATATGAATTTCTACGATGAGCAAATTTTTGACAGCAAGGAATATTGTTTAAATATGAAAATGCGTGACTTGGTATAAAAAACGAAAATAATATTACTATATGCATATGGCTTTGTTTTTTTTACGTATACAGTAACAGGAAATAGGCAGTTCATTCGTTCGATATCTCTATTGCAACAGTATTGTTTTCGTTGCAGGTTACAAATACGCTGTGCCCTACCTCTCTTTTGCCAGTGCCTTTTTCGCTAGTTGGTAGGGTGCACCTCGTGCAGGCGAGGTTGGCTTTGGCTCTAAAGATCGTGGTAAGTCAATTACATCCCAATTATATCAATCGCTTTATAGTTTGTTGTAATATCTTTAATTACAGTTGTTTATTTTTATTTACTACTCGTATCATGTTAACTACTTATACACACATATTTTTATCGATTGACATAAATTCTTTTTGAGTAGGTACAGTTTTGGCTTGATAACTTTACGCTGCGAAGATGTTATTATTACAACTAAATTATCCATGTTGTTAACAATGGACTACTATTAGTCAACAACAACCTATGTTGTATTAAATTATTAGGTATTAATTGATTTTATCGAAAATAATTCACGTACTACTAACATATGTTAAAAGTAAAATTATATTAAAATCCATAAAGTTGAAAGATTTTCATTTTACGATTTTTTTTAAATAAATTCTTGGAACTTCTATTATCACTCTAACTCTATATAATATAAAATCGTAGTGATACTTCTTAGTGGCATAGTGAAGAGGGAAGCCTAAGGCAATAGGAGAAACACGTCTGGAACATCGTCCGGGGTCACGTAACGTAGCTATTGCGTATTACCGCTTGCGCAAACTGATTCTTATTGTGCCAGGGGAAATACTCCAAAATGTACCAGGTTACATATAAAAAGTATCCCGCACATATAAAGTTTTATTACAACAGTAGAACGATGTGCATCGATAGCGTTCTTCATGGTCTTTCTGGCGATTTTATGCGATCTTTGACTGATCTTTTTATACTTAATAGCCACTCAAAACACTTTTAATTAGAGGTTTTCGCTGTAAATACAGTGTATCTGGTATTTTAATTACTTTCTTAATTTGTTTTCAAGGGTGATGGAGAAGGTATTTTTTTGTTCATCATACTATATGTAATTCATTAACACATACATATGTAAATATGTGCATGTATAATTGTAAAAGATTTATTTTCTATTTTTCTATATTAATTCCTTAGATTTTCTGACAAATAACTCTCTAAAGCAAGAGTAATTATGAACACTGTTTATGATTGGACAGTAATGACTTGAGCCACTAAAATACTAAATGGGCGACTGAAATTACTAGGTTAGGTACATTTTTTAGTCGCCAAGTTAATATAATAGACGCCCAGTTTTACAATTTCACATGATTGTTTTATTACTACCCTTTATGATTTGTTCTTGTTTTTATTTTTTAATTTAATAGATAAAGGCTGAACCTGTATTTTGTTTTACAACGAAGTTTTTTGCTTCCTAACTTCTTAGCTGTGTTATATAACTCCAATATTACCCAGCAGCACCCGTTATTTAATAAGTAAACAGTATCATTCACAAAGGGGTGTCCAAGTAAATTTCCCCAGAATTTTCCGAAACAAATCCCTTCAGTTTCAAATCTTTATAAGCCTCGCTTTTAAAAATCTTATTCAAACTTTATAAAATAAGTGGTGACTCCCCTCGGAAGGGTCTTGATATTGTGTAGCCATCTGTGACGCGGCTTGGAACCCGATCGAAAAGACATATTTTAAAATATAACTCGTAAATTTCTAGGATCAAATTGGTTTACGCTCGTGTGAGTACTAGAGGTATTTATTTTCTGATGCGGTTGTATCATTTTAGAAGGGCGATATAAAAATATAAATAAGTCTTTTACACTACCCTTATTATTACCAAATGGAGCTGGGGCGACATATTTTTTCTTGTGTGAGATAAAAATTAGTGCTCCGATTAATATTGACTAACTCCGATTAATATTAATCAATATTAACTAGCATTTACTCGAATCGAAATTAGTTCAGTTATTTTTGAAATACTGAAGTTGGAGTGGAAATATATTGTTGTACTAGCTTGCGCCCGCAACTTCGTATGCGCGTGTCCTGGTATCCAGTTAGATATTTAAAAAAAATATATTTAGTGCATCCATAGACCTCATAAGGAACCTTAATGCCAAATTTGGAATGTCTAGACCTACCGGTTTTGAGCTGTGCGTTGATAGGTCGGTTTCTTCTGTTATAAATATAGATAGATTATTGACTAAATATTGTAGCTATCTTGATAAATTTTGGTAAATAAGTAGCAAATGTTTCTGCACATACGAGTAGATATCACAATTGTTTTAGTGATATAGAAATTAATTTGAACAAAACAATCTCGATTCATTGTTATTAGGACGAATTAACGGTTATTAGCGACCTTTTAATTATAATTTTTTAATATTATTCTTAAGACCTTTTAATATTATTCTTAAGTTCTATTGAATTAAGTTGAATTAATTATCCACATTAGAACAAATTCCTTGTTGAAGTTTTCCCATGACACTAAAGGTACTTATAACATTTCATAAAGGGCGCAAAGAGGTTTTTTGCAACCTATGAAATTGCCATTTGGCATTTTTTTTATACGACTAAGGTGGCAAACTAGCATACGGCCTGCCTAATGGAAAGCAGTTACGGGAACCTATGGACCCTGTAAAAACTCTTTCAGGTCTTTGAGAAGTTTCCGAGAATTTGGATTTGCACAATATCGATTTACGTGTATATATTTTGAACTTGACTTTATGAAACTTGATCCATATTTAAAATATTCACGTGTAATAAAAAATCAAAAGAAACAACAAATCTAAACATTTAAAGCTGCTATACATTTTCATGTGGTATTAAACACTCCATGTAAGTGAAATAAATATTATTAAATTAATAAATTATTATAATATTATTTTACATAAAATGTCAATGATAGACTTCTAATACAACATATTTTTTTCGAAATAGGTAATAAATTGCTCTGTTTTAAAGTCACATTAATTTGTAGAAAATAATCTTCAAAATCATTTTTCTATACTTGATAGGGGGCCAAACGAGCATGTCACCTGATGGAAAGCAATCACCACCGCCCATGGAGATCAGCAACACTAAGGGGTCGCCGATCCATTGCCAGCCTATACTCCTTCCTTTCTTCCTTTTTGGTGACCTCACTCACAGGGGAATTTTTATTTGGCTGTGGTATTCTGTGAGGAGAAGTACTTCCCCAGTCGGACAGCTAAAAGTAAAGATATATTATAGCGATAAAAATATCTATACCGATATGAAATACGTTACTTATACATATAACAAATACGTACCTCATTCAACTAATTTATGAATTATGTCGTTCTTTATTAACGTGGTGATAAATTAATTTAACTTTCATAATATAATATAACGTGCTGCTATAAAAAGTGTCTGTCACCATAATTTTGAACACAGATTGCCGCACTAACGTGTCGGGTTTAAAGTGAGGGTAGACGAACCCTTTTCTCGATTTTGATTCGTCACACACAGGACGGCAAATGGAAATGTAATTTTTTAAAATTGTATTTTTATTGCTCTTTGAAACGGAATCAAAAGTTGATGTCATTGCTTGTGTGATATCGTGATGTAAATAGTTAGTTTAAATCTACCCGCGGCGTTGTTTCTAGTGGTACCAAAAAAACCATCGTATATGGAAACAGGACATCGTTGTCAGCTCTTATTCATGCCACTGCTGAGATACGGGCCTCCCCTCAATCGAAGGGGTTTAGAGCATACTCCACCACGCTGCTCAACTGCGGATTGGCGGAGGCCAGTGTTTTCAAGCCACCTAAAGGCTGACTTGGCTTAACGAGTATCATCTAATGACAACAGCCGGGATCGACGGTTTAACGTGCCCTCCGAAGCACGGAGGAGCTCGAGATAAATAAACCCAGCCATGGACAGGCTATGGTGACGTTGCTTAACTTGCGTATTCGATTAGACTGGCACGCGCAACGAAGCCATCAAGTTTCTCACTACGCCATCGAACTCCTGACACACATAGGTGCGACCAATTCATCTAAATCCATTGCGCTGTTTACTAGTGAATTAGTAAATATACCTACGCCTACACTCCTGTATTGTTCGAAATATCCATGTTCTCCACAAGTTTCGCGGTTATAATATTTTTAAGAAACCATTTGTTTTTGAATGAATGAAATATCATTATCATATAAAAAAGTTATTTGGCTATGTTCTTCAGTGAGGAGGAGGTATTCCCCCAATAAGGCTTCCCTATTTTCTCTAGGTATCTCTTTTCAGCCAGCATACTGCCTTATCTACTAGTTGGCAGTCCAATCATTTATCAGAATTAATAAACAATTTTGTAAATATACATATTAAATAATATAAAAAATACATAATAAATATATTTATTAAGGGTATAGAGCAAGAGCACACGAATACGGCATACAAAAATAAATTAATAACAATATTATATAGTACAACAGTAAATATTCATACATACACAATACATAAATAACAAAATACAATACAATATACAAATAAAATACATATAAAATTTATACCAGAATAATAAACGCCGAAACCGTTTAATAATTATTTTACCATTTGATAAAGCTTATCCAAGAGTAACATAAGCTGTAATAATATTGTAAATAATATTTCAGCAATAATAAAAAAAATATAATGCAACCGAAGCTGCGGCTGGAACGTTAGTTAGATAATTGGTTCAGGCGTTATACGGTTGGCAATACTGCCGTCCGGCACCCACCCATTACCATCAGTTAATAGTTACCCTGCGACTGTAATGGAGGCTTTAGTCATCTCTTCTGCAGCTTCTGCAGTCTTCTTAGCGCCTCTTCAGCTTCTGAAACAGAAAATACCTGTCATTGCTCGGGCTGTCAAGTGTCGTGGTTGTCGCTGAAGAAGCGTTATAGTTTGCATGAAATATCTGGTAGCAGAAGCAGGCAAAGTTATGTAGATTAAATTGCCTGGAAATTTAGTTATCTGTAAATACCGTTGACAAGGTTGCTGTCTAGGTGATAAAGTAAAATCTATAATCGTAAAGGTCACAGTTAACAATACCTAGGTGACCATTGATTTTCTTGCCCTGCGATATAAATGCAATGATGGATTCTATTATTGATCTCGGACTTAATTTTGAATTAGTGTAACTTTATAAATCGAAATGCCCTGCGATATAAATGCAATGATAGATTCCATTATTGATCTCTGACTTAATTTTGAATTAGTGTAACTTTATAAATCGAAATGTTAGAATTTGAATCAATGGTCACGCCGTATAAATTAAATATGTATTATAGAAATGAAATTCTAGAATGGGTTATGATTGTTCAGGGTAATCTTCCGAGTAGCAAATTATATTTTCATGGGATTTTCATGAGAATGTTAAGAAGTTTATAGGACTACATGAAGGATATTTTTTATCCAAGAAATATTTTTTTCTTTTATTTTATCAACTTATTATTTGATAGAGCGAGATCAAAAACTAGTTACTGATTCTGAAAGTACTTCATGCACTTTCTGAATCAGTAATTAGTTTTTGAATATCTTATATAGTTTATAAAATAACCTAGTGAAATCACTTATGATTTCCACCCTGTATATCTAAATAAAACCACTAGATAGAGGATACACCACCCTAGTAGAATTCTGCGAAGAGATAGATGCGTTTTCTTAGAACAAAAGAATCTTCTGATTTACGTGAAACGTTTAAAAAAGCGTATCGCAAGTATCTTTCACATATTACATATTATGAGTATGAGAACCCTTAAAATGTCAAATTGGTATCTACTGACTGTTAACTGCTGCTAATAACAGAGTGCTTTAAATTAACCCCTTACCTAGCAGGCTAGCGGTATAGTAGGATGTTATTAACCGACCAGCGATTCCAAAATTTGCATACTTGTATAATAACATAATTGCACGTGCAGTGTGAGGCATCGTGCATTTTGGGTTAGAATGTGTAATACTAGGTATTTTAATATCGAATCTCGAGGTTGCACTGTTGTTTACAACTCTGCTATCTATATCTACCTATATATATATTATATTTTTCTATATTATATATATAATATTTTTATATTACGATATTATTGTTGAAACACTTTTGGCCATATCATTAATGTAGGGTTCCCGTGATATCAAAGATTATTAAAAATTCAAATAAAAAAGGAACTTATATAATATATTTCTTACTTATATATACCTATAATTGTAATTCTCTGGAAGATACTGTCTTGTCACTGCAAAGGTCAACAAGCAATACGACACAATAATTATGTGCCACACTTTTTCTCGTTTTATTATAGGATTTTTATTTATTTAATAAAATATCTGCACTTTGAAAACTACGCAGACTACGCAGGCTGATAGTACATGTAGTAGTAGATAGAAGCAGCCGTTACCTACTCGAAAATTTTATAACACACCCATACTTTCTTGCTTAGGCTTAGACATATTAGTAATGTTTTGTCTCTTTCGGCTTTGTTTGTGTTTAAGCGTGGCGATAAATCCTAGGTCTGGTTTTCACAATAGAGGAAGATCCGAGGACCGCCAGACGACACTTATTTTCTGATGAAAAAAAGGGGAATGATTGAGTATTTTTAGGGTGTACTATGATCGTATAACTACCTGCTACCTTGGCCAGACGGCCATTCTCCAGGTATCAAGTAATCAAAGTACGCAAAAACACTACTCACCTCATTTAAATTTTGATAGCTGATTTTTACATATATGTTCACAATATCATTATCCCAGACACTTCCGGTCGGCAGTATTACCTTACAGATACTTTAACATTTCGCGTCCCACGGTCCCATGGTACCCACCATGGGACCGTGGCACGCGAATGTGGCCGTACACGGCAATGTGGCCGTACCAACGCTGTACCTACCCAGGTACAGCGTTGGTACAGAATTGACGAGTCGCTGCACGCGAATAGAAGTGAGTTTTATTAAATTTTTTTGAGACCATTAAAACGTCTGTAATGTAATACTGCCGACAAATCAATTATCAGAATTTAAATGAGTAGTGTTTTCACATACCTTGATTACCTGTTACCTGGAGAATGGCCGTCTGACCAAAGTAGCAGGTAGTTATACGATCATAGTACACCCTAACACTACTCCATCATGCCCATTTTGTTCATCAGAAAATAAGTGACGTCTGGCGGCACAGGGCTCTTGGGTTACAACGCGTGGCCTCTAATGTTGAAAAAGTCTGTAGACTGCCAGAACTGCCTACCGGCAGGTAGATTTACGTTCAATTTAGTGATATAAAATAAATAAACCATCACTTTTGAAACTCTCGCATTCAGAAAATTTCAAATAAAGAAAATGAACTAGAACTTTAGGTCTATATAAGACAAAAACAGGAACATCTCCAACTTGTCCTTTTTCATTTTCTTGCAGTCTAACCAAGGCAGGGGAAAGTAATAAGAGTGCGCTCATATTGCAACGAGCAATCGTGAAGTTTCCCAGACGGCTCGTCTACAAACCCGAGTTAATCGAGACTAAGCCAGTACCGTACAATGTGGATTGTTGAGAACTGTGCCCGCCCTAAACTTTTAATCTTGCGGTTCCTCGCATTATATGCATGGAACACTAATATTGTTTGAAATACTTGTGTCATCTAAATGATTTAGTGCACATGTGTTAGATTATTAATACAATAGTAGATGTTATTCTGCATTGTTTTTAGGTTTTAAAGGCAAAAGGTGACAAGATGATTCTTTTTCTATCTATAAGTAAAGCAAAAATAATTTTGCTCCATACAAGCAGATAACTCGCCAGCAGCCTATGGTAACCCCATTGCTGAGATTTGTGTTCGCTTAGTAATTTTTAATGCCAAAACGTAGAATTCGGGCAGGATCCCTTTTTTCATCTGTGACTGTTATTTTTTCTCCGATCAGTCAAGCAGAAAGTTCACTATAAGCAAATGGTCATCTCATGGCCGAGACTTAGGGGCAGTAGATCTATACGTACATTTTGTTTATACGATTTTGACACTTGGGTGCTAAGCTAGCGGTCCGTGTCTGATGTTAAGCAGTTATGGTAGCTATAAAGACGCATCTGGTAACCCCACTCACTCGCATGAACCAAACAATAACACTACACTTGTATTTGGCTGCGGTCTTTTGCAACGAAGTATTTCCCCAGTCGAGTTCTACATACCCTACACCTCTTTTGCCAGAGTCTCTTTTGCTTCTCGGCAGGGTACGTCACGTGCTGTTGAAGTTTAGATCCACACTGGATCTGAACTGTCCCTGAGTCACTTGCACCACAAAATGATAGGATGTTGTTCCTTTAGTAAAAATAATCACTCGTCGTCAACCTTTAATCATCCCGTTGCTAGGAGACAGATCTTCCCTCAATCGAAAGGGTTTAGAGCGTACCACTACGCTGCTCAACAGCGGATTGACATAGGTCAGTATTTTCCATCAGCCTTGACATTGACTTGGCTTAACGACTGTCATTTAATGACAAAAACCGGGACTGACTGCTTAATCTCGATTTATCTCGAGCTCTTCCGTGCTTCGGACAGCACGTAAGAGCTCGAGAGAAATAAACCCATCCATTTTCTATGGACTACGGTTGTTTTAGTTTTCAAATGAAACGTATCACTCAAATTTTGAGTAGGTATTCTTAAGTTAAGCTTAAGTATGCTTGACATTCTTCAGATCAACCGACACAGTGAAAGAAGGTTCGCAAGGTAATTTCCACTCATTCACTTATACCACACTTTATGCTACCTTCTGACCTTCCACTAACGTTTAAACATTTCAATTAATTTTTTACTGGCATTTCCTTTAAGTTAATATCACAGTATAAGTAATATTAATATAATATTACTGGCCAATATTTTTGACTTTTTTGATGAACTTGATGGTCGATGGCGTCGTTCCGCGTGTCGATCTAATCGACCAAGTCAAACAACGTCGACCGTAGCCTGTCTTTGGATGCGTTTATTTCTTTCGAGCTCCTCCGTGCTTTGAAGGACACGTTAAGCCGTCGGTCCCGGCTGTTATCATTAGATGACAGTCGTTAAGCCAAAACAGTGGTCTTTAAGCGGCTTAATAACACTGGCCTCCGACAACTCGCAGTGAGCAGCGTGGTGAAGCTCTAAACCCCTTCGATTAATGGGAAATAAATAGGGGTTGTCGACAATTACTGATTAGTTTACGGGCATTTTGACATGACAGAAACATAGGTGCGTTACTAAAATAGCTCCAGCGTCTATTAGATTCTGCCTACGCAAAAGTAAACTTTTGCATATATGGGATAACAAATTTTTTCACCATTTAAAATCTTCTTATTCTTCACTTTAGTGCTATTCTTAGTAGTACTTAGTGTGTATATATATAATAAAGAGAGGGGTATAATCTTATCTGGCCGTGTGGTTTCCGGCAGACTAGAATTGAATCACTCGGTCTCTTCCCGTGGATGTCGTACAAGGGGACTAAGGGAAATACATTATAAGGCCAGCATGGGGAGTGTAGGCCAAATCCTCCTTCTGTCTGGGACGGACGAAAGAGAGTCGTGCTCCTGTAGTGGAGACTAAAATGACCTGATGATGATGTATAATCTTAGCCAGACGAATTTGTTAAAAGTTTAAAGAACTTAATTAAGACTGTTAAAAACTCTCTCCACTTGTTTAGTTACATATAAAATTCTTGATCGGGGTAATTTAATAAAAAAGGCGACCAGTGCCCCAAAAAATTAATAATAAAAATATCTACCAACGTTCGTTGACTTCTATTCATGGTACATTAAAGATACCACAATGTCTTACTAACTTAGTTATTCCGGAAATGTCCATATGCAAATTCATAGTTTTATTATTTGACGAGACCCTTAAAGAAGGCACTTTTCATTTATTTCGGGTGTTCCATAGTAATGAGCGTGTATAACGAATATTTAAATTTTATAGCTAAATATTTCAAGACTTTCATCATACAATGCATATTTATACTAAATAATATAATAAAGCCCTTAAATTTATACTAATATAAAAAGAAATTTGTTTTTTTTTTTGTTTAATACTGGAACTCGACAGATTTGAAAAAATCTTTTTGATAGCCCTATTCTTGAGGAAAGTGTACTATTACATCATCATCATCATCAGCTTGTATCTACCCACTGTTGGATATAAGCCTTCCCCAATGCTTTGCACCAAATACGATCCTCTGTCTTCCGCATTCAGCCGATTTCTTAAGGTCATAGGACTATCTAGTAGGAGGGCGTCCAACGTTTCGTCTTCTTCCCCCATTTGCCATCACTTACTCGGCAGATGTGACCGGCCCATTGCCACTTGAGCTTGCAAACTCTGAAGGCTATCTCGACAAGTTTGGTTCCCCGTAGTATTATAATAGCATACAAATTATGTTAGTAGGTACCTACTAGTATATAGTATACAAATGATAGTTGTTGTATTACATATTATATAGTGACAATAGACAGTACGATTATTAAAGCTGAAAGGGCTAATGACGCAATAGACTAAATAAAGTCACCAAAATAAAGACATATTGTTCTTCGACCTACGTATTTATTTTATCTTTCATGGAATTTATAAGGTTATCTAAATTAACAAATAATAATAACATTTTGTTATTAATAATGCACTTGTTGTACAGCTAGTTCCACGTAATTAAATTTATTTTACCGACTGGTTTCGCCTTAAAACATTGTCAAGGTATACAGAAGGTTCTTATTTTTTTATTTTATTTTGATGATTCTTCTTGTGTTCGAAAAAGAGTATTTCCGCGGTAGTCCCATGCACTTTAGGATCTGATTATGGAATCTAAATACAGAATGTATTTAGAATACAAGTAAAATATTAAATCAATAAATAAATAAATATTTCCACGACCCTTCGAGGGTAGAATAAGTTGGACATGTAATCTATGAAACATCTTTGTTATAACTCATTTTCGCAAATAATTTTCTGATCTTATCTATTTTTGGATATTATGAGACTTCGATGAAAACGATATGTTTAAATATGCTTATGTAGGTTGAAATAAATTACTATGCACAAGCGAATTTAAACGAATCAAACAAGACCACTAATTATGTGGATTGAAATACTAAAATAATTAATAATAATTATTAAACACAAATTCACAAAATTAATTTGCTAATTGTAGGTAGTCAATCCTTAAAACAATTCGATCTTAATAAAATAGGTGTCCGTTAATGATTAACAACTTGCATATATTAGTCAAAGATATGAAATAATATTCTATTATAAAAATTATCGATATTACTGAAATAACTGTATTACTTTTCGCTTTAGAAGGTATAATAATTTATTCAAGACCTCAAAAACTCAGCTTAAAAGAAAATTAATCAGTTTAAACACCCTTCAACAATGTATTCCATTACAGTTTTATTTACATAATAAAGAACGTAGCCAAATCACTTAATATGCAGTAACGTTATAAAACGAGCAGAATTTTAATAGGAAAAACAATTCGCGTCGGCTGGAATGGCGGGCTTTTAATAAAACTGCGAAGCAAACACCTCGGCAATGGCATGAACTCTTGCAAATTGCCATAAGCTGCAGGGCGGCGGCGTTTAACAAGAACCCACGCTCATGCAGTTCCGCTCGGCTCCAGATTTAAGGGCAAGAAGATGGAATTATTTTTTGCATTTAATCAGATAAGGATGTTTTTTAATCACACTTTCCAGAGAATGTAATCTATCGATACCATTGAAACGTTGGCCGATTGTAGCAGACCACAAATATCTCATTGACAAGATTAGAATAGAAGCTTCTTTGGCCCGTATCGGTATTTCGTAACTTTATCTATCACAGCTTGGTTTGGACAGTACTTTCGAAGGCGAACATTGTACAGGCAAAGTATTAGGTTAACATTACCAGTTTGCGACCACTTAACGTAATTCCGAAGTTCAGCAAAATTTTTAGTAATTAAGAAATAAGCTATTTTATATTTATTGAATATAAGTCAGTTAGGTTTATGTTCAATAAATGTAAAATGGTAAAGTATTTTATGAAGTATTATTTATTTTTAATTTATATACAATATAAAATAAGTATATATTATATAGGAGAAGAGCCGATTTCACCGGTTATCGGCCACTTCCACGTTCCACAACTACACAAATCTAAAAAAAATAAGCCGAGCATATCTATACATATAGAAATGAATCCCTAATTCCCTTGGTCACAGTATCACGCGTGAGCGGCTGGATCGATTTCAATAAGACTTTTTTGTTCTGTTTGTTACTCTCAGAAGAATAATAATCTGTATTAAGAACCTTCTTATGGAAGACAAATAAGAAAGATGGGCGAAAATTTGAAAATTTAACAAAATCGAACGACCATATTAACTTTTATAATGCAACTTTATGTCGTTTGACAGAACTATTAGTCATTTGACATATTGCGCAAAAGAATTCGAATTCAATATTCATTGTTAAGAAAACAGGACAACGTCTGTCGCGACAGCTAGTAAAATTATAACACTGATGATGATTTAATAAACATACCAAATCTTTTAATCGCTCTATTTATTATTTTCCAAAACTAAGTATCCCTTTACCGTCATGTCATCTCTTTCATGAAATAATTAATTTTGAATCTATAAATAAACACTTAGAGGTAGTGAATGTGCACACTGCACACAGCGAGGTATGTCAATCAGAGTACGCATTACCTCCCCTGTTGATTTACATTCCTTAGGGTACAGCGTTTGGCTATCATCGTGACACACGGTTAGAAGTAAGTATCTCTATCAAACTTTGGACCCTTGGGAAGCCTCGAATATGACAGTCTGTATGTTCAAACATGTTTGCAGTTCTGAGTGTATTTGGTATTTCATCTAATGAATAATTCATGTAATAAGTATTTGTAATTTGATAGTAACTACGTAGTTTAATAATAATAACATGAATAAATATTCCTGGACAAATTACACACCGCCATCTAATCCCAAACAATGCAAAGCTTTTACTATGGGTACTAGATAACTGATATAACATATTTAAATACTATTTAAATACTTATTTTTTGTAAATGCATACATATAATACATAGGAAAACCCAGAGCAAGTCATACAAACATGTTCATGCACACAAATGTTTGTCTTGTGAGTGGACAAATCCGCGACCTCGGGAGAAATTGGTATTTCTGATGTCATAAAAATGAAGATAAAGTAAAAAGAATCCTTAAAGAATCCTAAAGTTAATAAAAATATACCAATTACTGTTATTAATAGTAATAATTATCATGATAATAACTCATGACATTATTAGAGAAATAATTGAAGTGCACTAGACTCTAACATCTTTCATAGTCCCCTTTACAAAATTTGTTATTCTCTTAACAAGCTCGCTGCGTCCATTGTTATAATATTGGTACGGAGGTACTTGAAAATATCCAATTAGTAATTCTAGGCCTTAAGCGCTCCGGCCGATGAGAGCTTGCGAACAAAACTATGCGGTGGCAGGGAAATAGAGAAGCAAGCAATGCAACCCCCTCAACCCCCTTGCCACACCTCTCCGCCCCTCGAACCTCCAGGTATATGAGTAATCTCATCCGTACAATACTGTGCAAGTTCGCTACAACACAACAGTTCTCTGAATCTCCAACTAGGTTACGTTGCATTTGAAATGTCGGTAGCGTTTTGTGTGGTATTGTCAATTGCAAACTCAGTGAAATTGCAACCTATAATGGTGGTACAATGTTCTTTTCGTTTAATGCTGTGCTTATTGCGTTCTTGTTTCAGATTTTTTTTTTATCGTAAAGAACATCTGAAACGAGAAATATTTTTTTTATACGTACACTTTTTTTTAGAATATTTTTAGTGGGTCGGCAATACGCCTGTGAGGTCCCTGGTGTGACTCCTGTCCATAGGCAACTGTTTTACATATTTTTTTGCCACCTTAGCGGTATTAAAAACATCTCATACGAACATGATTTAACAATAAAGAGTTATCTTTACCTGAGTTATAAAAAAGTTATTTCTTGTTCAGATATTTTGTTTTAGGGTTCCGTAGCTAAATGACAAAAAACGTAACCATCTGTCCGTCTGTCCGTCCGTATGTCACAGCCACTTTTTTCCGAAACTATAAGAACTATACTTTTGAAACTTGGTAAGTAGCTGTATTCTGTGAACCGCATTAAGATTATCACACAAAAATAGGAAAAAAAAGCAATAAATTTTGGGGGCTCCCCATTCTTAGAACTGAAACTCAAAAATTTTTTTTTCATCAAACCCATACGTGTGCGGTATCTACGGACAGGTCTCCAAAAATGATATTGAGGTTTCTAATATCATTATTTTCTAAACTGAATAGTTTGCGCGAGAAACACTTCCAAAGTGGTACCCCCCCCCCCCCCCCCCCCCCCCCCCGTAACTCCTAAAATAAGAGAATGATAAAACTAAAAAAAAATATATGATGTACATTAGCATGCAAACTTCCACCGAAAATTAGTTTGAACGAGATCTAGTAAGTAGTTTTTTTTAATACTTCATAATTCGAAACTTTTGTATTATGTTACTTGCTGCTACGGAACCCTTCATGGGCGAGTCCGACTCACACTTGGCCGCTTTTTTATTAGCGTTACATGCAGAACAGTTGCTTTATGGAAGAAAAAAATATAATTATAAACGACAAGTATTCTGATCGCGGTTTCGTCTCGCGTGATATCCAGGATAAAAAGTATCCTAAGTATCAATCAAAACCACAATCTATATACATATATGCTAAATGAATTCTATATGTATACATTCATACTAACTAACGATTGCATTTTTAACAATTACCTAAATTAGTATTTTTGGAATATATTTTCATATGATATGTATATATTGAGTTAGAACCCATGCAAATAAATGCAAAA
Source organism: Hypsopygia costalis (assembly GCA_937001555.2). NCBI lineage: Eukaryota > Metazoa > Arthropoda > Insecta > Lepidoptera > Pyralidae > Hypsopygia > Hypsopygia costalis. Next base: position 22,249,293 of record OW443326.2, read on the forward strand.
TAAACTTATTTACCACGCTAATTAAAATAATTTGCAATAAAAAAAATATAAAAAAAAAATTGGAATTGGTGTAATATCCAATCTTACTGCAAAATAAAAAATTCATTCAACAAAAGTCATTCAAATGTTATATGGCAATAATTCAAACACAATGTATTAACAAAGGCCATTCATAGTAGAAGTTGATAGAGGAGGGACGTCAAGATTGTTTATATCTACGCTACTTACGAGAGGACCAGTATGTCCTTCGTTAGTGAACGATCCGATCACAGTTTTGTTATAAAGATTATGTTTTAAAGAAACTCTCATCCGGTCTTTGGTTGCGTCCGGTACACAAGAGATTAGAGGATAGTCATCGAATCTGTAGAATTTGTATGAATGTTTTGGTTTTTGATTTTTTTTTGTTTTGTTTTAACCTTATACCTTAGTGGTTCATCTACATCTTTGAACCAAAGACAACCTCACCTGCACGTGGTGCGCCCTGCGGACTGCCTAACGAGGCCCTGGCGAAAAGAGAGGTAGGGCACAGCTAGGGTTGCCAACTTATTTTTACAAGAAAAACAGTATATTAAAAGCTGCGTAACAAAACAAACAGTATAGTAAGGCCCAGTGCATTTAACAGTATGGTTGGCAACCCTAGGCACAGCGTATTTTTTAAGATGCGTGACTGGTACAATTAACAATTCCTTTGAGGGTTGTTAAATTCTTTCGAGTGAGTGAGATGAGGTCACCAGAAAGAAATATAGAAAAGAAGGAGTATAAGCTGGTAACGGAACTAACCCACATGCTCGTTTGCCCCACTTTCATATAAGTATAAAAAAACACCAAAATGTTCGACTAGCGAAAAATTTCAATTTATTCCGGTTTTAGGCTGAATAAAATAAAGCTCTAATTCTTACCCGTATAAATTGTTATTATAAATCCTGCCTAGTAAATATAAGATTGGCTGTATGAGATCTGTGTTTAGGATAAATTCGCCTTTGTACTTTGTCGTTATTTTTCACAACGTTTGTAATTACTATTGTACGAGTTTTAGGTTGCATGTTGATGAATCTATCAGTGAAACTTTACTTTTTATTTAGAGCTTGAAGCAGTTACGTTCGATTCTAAAGTCTATTACCTATTTCATACTTGTTAATTTTATAATAATAAAAATGGAGCGTGGAACTCAAACGCAAAATGTATAAATTTCTTGCCAGTGGCACAAGTAAGACATATACAATAAAATGTATCGAAAACTCAGATTCTTGCAGAGTTGCACGTACAATTTTGAACTGTTATAGCACCTGTATAATAAAAGCATAGCATGTTATATAATAAACTTAAATATATATATATGGTATTAATAATTTGTACCTACTTCTGACAGGTGTATTATTGATGACGACATTTCCCATAAATACGTACAAATTATTTACTGTACAATTAATTTAAATGTCAAGAAGTACGAAAAATGTTTCAAATGTTTGTAACAGCAATTTATCTGTCATCAAAATAATATAAAGTTCAGTTCAATTTTATAAATACATACGTCATAATTCCGCTTCGTTCAAAAATATCTTCGGCCATGTCCTCGGTTCAAAACGTGGTGTATGCAATGAGTATAGTGGTCAACATCGGTCCTCCAATGTCGGACATGTTAGCTCCTATCTGTTTCGATGCATTTGTCGTTTAAACACCAACCTGTAATAAATCAGGCACAGTCCTAAAAAACCATAAACATCACAACGTTTGCATTAACACAAATAAGACTGATCCTTATGATAAAAGCATCAGAGATAGAATTAGATTGATATACATTAGTGACTTCTTACTTTGTAGAGCGAGCTAATTTAAGCCTATCTTAAGACCACTACGGACACTCTTCATTCAATACTTTAAATGAGATTCTTATCGCGCGTCCTTAAATAGATTAGTAGATTAATGATGTCTGTAATAATTAATAATGGATCGTGAATTTTACAACAACAATAAAAGCGGTTCGGTCGCCGTCGTAAACCTTATACCTTGCAGTTTGTTGTTTTGAATCCTTAGCTTTACGATCCGTCAATACGTTCTATATATTTACTTGGTCTTAATTACGTCGGCGTTATCGTTTCCGTTTTATTGCACTTTATTTTTTAGTATGATCAAAGTTCTGTTTACTGGTGGTATGAAGATAACTCGAATTTCTGCATTGTATAGCAATAAAAAATTAAGTGCAATAACTGTATTAAGAATTATGATGCTTGTAACTCATAAGTCGGTCTATGTTCATGTGAGCATTCATGAGTTTTTATTCCACCTTTACAATTTGATCACTTAAGTTCATGGATATAAAAGTAAGTATAATGACGAATACTTTAACTATACATGGCATAATCACATTACTACGTTCCATTAATATCTCACTAATACGAAATACAATATATGTATTCAAAACTCTATTCCTTTAATTAAAAGTCCTATCTGCCTATTTGTAATTGCTTATCATTTGCAATAACTCACATTTTTATCGCCTTAATTGAAATCCATACACGAATCATCAAGATGGATCTAATCAAATAAGCTGGTAAAACCGACCTGAGAGCAACTTGGTCCACGTCCAACCATTAAAAAGTTGAGCCCTTTTTTGAAAATAAGAAAAAAATGGAATGCCCCTAATTGATGCGTCGTCTTTGTTTAGTTTAATTCTAACATGCTTTTCCCATTAAAGTGGTCAGGAATCGGCCCTGTTGGAGATAACGCCGAGTCTTTTACTCCTTACACGTTATTATATTATGAAGTTGGGGCTGTCCCTCCATGCTTTTAACCCTAGTTTAACTTGCGTTCGGTAATGTTCGCCTCCTGCTCACCGCACAAGAGAACAAATAAGTGAATCACGCGTGTTCTACTCCGTCGCGTTTTTACATTGTTACTTTGGTCCCCGGGGCGTTCACGACGCGTATTCACAATCGATATGTTTGCGCTAAGTGCTTAAGTGCTTCGAGGGGATTGTGTTTCACTGATGAATAAGCAATGCAAATTATCGAACCTCGATTTCTTACCTACATTCCATTTTTTTATATCATAAATTGGGCATCAATTAACATTTTATTAGATGCATTTTATTTATTAGTTTAGTAATGAATCATCGCCATATAAAGATACCATTAAGTGGATGAAATTAATGATCTCGTCAAACTATTTTATTACAAGTGAAAATATTCGATTTAAAGGACGCGTTCAAACAGCCACGTCCAAAAATTAAATGTTTCTTCTAACAAAATTAATGCAAATACTCATCGGAGTACAGGTTTACAATGCCTGGTTACGATTGTAACGTTAGTTTAAGGTGGGCAGTGAGACCGGCCCGTCGGGTCGAGAAGACAACTCGGCACCTTTTGTGAGTTTTATGGATTATCTCCGTTTTACGTTGTATTAACATGGGGAGTTGTGTCCGGTCGCGCGTTCGATCGTCCCACTCGTCCTTATCGACCACGGTCAATGCTCGATAATTTTATTACAGAAGTTTTGTCAAATTACTCGAGCCTTCAAATTAAATTAAACGATACTTGTCTCTCGTTGATATGAAGCATTAATTTATATTAGGACGAAGATTTCGGTCAAAGAATGTAACAGCCCGTTTATTTAAATGATTAAAACTAAATTTCAAAAGTAACAGCAATTTTGCTGCCGTTATAACTTATAAGCTTAATTCTAAGTTAAGAATAAAACGAAAGATCAGTCGAAAGAAACTGATTAAGATTCCATTGATCCATCGTTTATTTTCTGAGAATGGTTTATGTAAGTATGAAACAATGGGCTATCCGCCAATCGACCGACAGTAAAGCTACCAAGATGGGGTCAATATGAAAAAAAAGAAAGGCAGTCCAGTAGACTAAACTATCTTTATTTAAATTTTGTGTCTTAGACAATTTCTATACTGTCTCATTTATAGCAAGTGCTAGTGGCTAGCCTGTAAGTAGGTAATTGTATAAAAATACAATTATTGTATAAAAAAAACATGTATTAAGTAATAGTGTACTTGTAAACAATTGTTAGCATTCAAAAATATATAATATAATATAATATATAGAAATAATAGAGTTGTTAATTATATCTCGTCACCGCTAAAGCAGTCATTTATTTATTGTTCCTATGTATTGCGCCGTGTGGTTTCCGGCAGACTAGAATAGAAGCACTTCGTCTCTTCCCGTGGATGTCGTACAAGGTGACTAATTGAAATACATTATAAAACATCGATCAGTCCTCCCCAACCCGTCTGGCCACCGTGGGGAGTGTAGGCCAAATCCTCCTTATGTCTGGGACGGACGAGAGAGGGTCGTGCTCCTGTAGTGGAGACTAAAATGACCTGATGTAGATGTTGATGATGATCTATTGCGTAGTCTCCAGCAACGTCGACCGTAGCCTGTCTATGGCTGGGTTAATTTATCTCGAGCTGCTCCGTGCTACAGAGGCCACATTAAGCAGTCGGTCCCGACTGTTGTCATTACATGACAGGCGCTAAACAAAGTCAATGGTCTTTAGGCGGGTTCAAAACATTGGCCTCCGCCAACCCGCAGTTGAGCAACGTGGTGGAATATGCTCTAAATCCCTTTGATTGAAGCGAGATCCGTATCCCAACAGTGGGATGATTATGAGTTGATGCCGTGGCGCTAGTCTCAAGCTAGTAGATTTTATAGCAATTTCGTGTAAAAACAAACTATAATGAATAACAAATCTTAATCTTTATTAATTCGTAGCATAAGTTTATAACTAAGGATTTTTAACAATGATAGATGTATAACAACTAGACCAGAAGTAGCTTACCTCTTACAAAAATTGCAAAACAACCATTTTATGCAAGAATATCCAGTATGCAGTATAGTTATATGCAGTATTTCCAAGGGTATTCCCTTTCTCTGGATTTCCAAGGGAGCCAATCTGATCCTGATTTCATTAATATGGGACCACCTAAAGAGTGTACGCTCTCAAACAAATAAGAATTATTAAAATTGCTGTACAATTGACGAAGAAACCATTAAAACTATATTAAAAAATGCATACAGTCGAATTTAGAACCGCCCAGGTACAGTATCGGTACAACAAAGGTAAATTACAGGTAATTAAAGGAAATTACAGGTACAATAAATAACAATAACAGGTAATTTCTGGGATAAAAACTATCTTATGTCCTTTTCCAGGACTCAAGGTATCTCTGAACCAAATTTCATCGAAATCGGTATAGAGATTTAAGCGTGAAGAGGTAACAGTCAGACACTCTATCTCATTTATACCTAAGGTACCTCATTTATACCTAGGGATTGGCATTCCGAAAAACCATAAAAACGACACATGTATTGATATATAGACATTTCAACTTTATCGCACTCCAATAAGGGATGATGGTCACGTTAGCCACGTTGAATTTTAAAATTGTTGTTGGTTTCGCAATCAGCGACCCGATGAAACATATAAAACAATACCTACACATGACGGTTTTCAGAGTTTTTGACTCCATTTTCCTCTTTTAGGGATTGAATTTTGAAAAATCCTTAAACACGTGTTTACTCATTTATCTATAGAAATACTCGTGTAAAGTTTAAGATAAAATAGTCCAACTAATCTCGTTTCCCCATACAAAATTTGGACCTCTTTTTTTCACCCTCTTAGGGGTAAAATTTGAAAAATCCTTTTAAGTAATTTCGTATCCTCTATGTTATATTTTCAAATCGATGCCGTTTTTGTAATTGACGACCCAGAAAACCCATATTGATATTATGATTTCAACCCCATCGCACCCCCACTGTGGTGATTTTGTATCACGGTGACTATGTTGTATTATAAAATAGTTGTGGTTTCCGTAAACAGCGACCCGATAATCCATAAAAACAATACCCATGACGATTTTTTCACCCTATTTTACCCCCTTAGGGGATGAATTTTGAAAAACTATTTCTTAGTGCACCCCTAGACGTCATAAGGAACCTACTTGCCAAATTTGGAATCTCTAGACCCAGCGGTTTGGGCTGGGCGTTGATATATAATTCAGTCAGTCAGTCAGTCAGTTTCTTCTTTTATATATTTAGAAAAATCAACATTGGTATATCGGTATGAAAACTATATGGACTTGTATTATAACTCTCCCATTCTTGGTCTTCTTGGCCTGGGTGAATTCTATGTATTATATATTATGTATGTAATTACAAAAAAATGTATTTAAGTATAATCTCAATTATCTAGTATCCATAGTAAGCTGTGCTTATTTTGGGACTAGAAGGCAGTGTGTCCCGCAATTTGTCTAGGAATATTCCTACATATTCTCAAAACTCAAGTGCTGTTTCGAATGGGTATTATCGCAACACAAATATACATACAAAAATGTTTTTTCGTCATAACTCGATTCATAGCTCGCTTCGATCGCCCGGTCAATTAATAGGTGCAATGTATAATCAACATTGCACTCATGTTTTGTTTTCCTCATTCATATCTCACGGCTTGGAAGTAAGCTTTATTAAGCCCATCTGCAGACATTGATTCATTTACCAATACATTTACCATCCTTCATAAATAGATCAGTGATTTTATTAAGTACCATAAAATTATATTTTCGACTTTCTTAACTCTCAACAACATTACAGAAAGAGGAGTATTACCCTTAAAGTACTTTAGAGAAAATATAAGCACAGATTAAATAAGAGTACATAGAGAGGGTGGAGGACTGAACAACGGTACAAACAAGCTTTCGAAGGCACCCCTGCGTTTCAGAAATGACACTGTAAACAGAAGTATCATATAAGTTTATTAATTACACAGCCCCTCGCCAAGAACCGCCATGAATATTAATTACAAATGCCTTGGAACTCAACGAGGGAAAGTTTACAAAGAACCTTTATTATTTAAGAAGTATCGCCGATGCGGTGAAACGAATTATGCTCACGATCTAATAATGAACAATTGTCGACTTTAACGCGTCAGTTTCAAGGTTTATTTCATGTTATATTGAATGTCATTTATCATAACTCAATGAGAAAGTGGCGGAAGAAAGTCAATAGTAGGTGCTCGAGGGTAGGCTTTTACATAGCGATCCTAGGGATGTATAGTTGTTCTAATACCTACTTGTCGATGGTTTTTTAATTTTACTTTATTAGAGATATTATACCCTGAGCACGGAACATAATGTAAATCAAATAAGAGGTTCTCGATTTAAAAGAACGTATATGAACAACGGCCCTATGCCTACAGCTAATGCTACCCTTAGCACCAATATTACGGTTATATCACACACTGGATTACGAGTCTTTCTCCCAGTGAAGCAACCAGGCAAGAGGACCTTTACTCGCCTGCTATCGCGCCCAGTAAACCAACCAGGCACTCAAGTGGCATCAAGCAGGTCATATTTATCATCCAGAATACCCCGCCTCAAACCCACGGTGGGGCGATCGGTGCTACGGAACGATCAAATAAACATACATGATATATTGTGATCAGCTTGGTGTATCCATTGCCATTGCTAGATTACCTTCTTATGATAATGCCCTTTACCATATGCACTGCCACACAGCATATGACTTCCGGCTGCTCCTTCGAGGTCATTTGATCATCTAGAAAGGTGATGCTCCTAACGCTTCATCGCCCCATACCTCGTGGCCTCCACTCCAGGACTTTACTGCCACCTCTGCCATTCTTGTTTCGACAAATGTCGGAGTGTAAACAGTTTACAAAAATATTCAGATCCAAAGATAACCTCACCTGTACGTGATAAGACTTACCATTTAGGGAATAAGGCTCTGATGTCAGTCACCAACCTGTCTGTCCATGAGTGGCGATTTATGTGCATTTTGTATCTGACAAACAAAAAACAGAAACCAATATCCACACGTGTCACATAATATGTGTAGATAATTGAAATTAGATTAAATAACTTGATCATTCATCACAATATCATCGGAGGACTCTACAAGATATTTTTTTGTATTTGATACTTGGTAGGCAAATAAAACCATTAGGAAAAAATGATAAAATAATATGTACCCAAGTAGTGAAAGCGCGAAGTATCTAAAATATCACAACAAATCATTGATTGTCTTCACCTACTGTCTACTTCGTTGGTCGTTATAATATCGACAAATTACATGGTACATCACTGATCTAGTCCCGCCCTAACAACGTCGCTACATACAATGGGCAACCATAACCTTAGGTGTGACATAATTATGCATTGTGTTATCCACAACCTTTTTAATTGGTTACGTTGGTACCAAAGATATACTTACAGCTGAATAACACTTTAGCCTTTTTATACAAGCATACGGCTTCATGTAAAACGATTACTGTAGCCATATGTAGCCTTCTAGAAATAAGTTACTAACATTTTTTTTAAGCATAGACTAACAAATATGGATTTCTGTTGTCCGAAATAAATATTTTTATTTTATTTTCAAACGTTCACAACACAAGGAGTATTGCTACGGCGTTGCTAACGCAGCATCTCCTCAAATCTGGTGATCTAATACTCTCGCAAGAATACAACAATCTTAGAGAGCATGCATGTTATTCGACTGGGGTATTCTATGAGGTGGAGTCGAATTCGACGTGTTCTGCCCGCTTTCGTCAGAGCCTAGTTTGTTTATTGGAAAGGTGCACCACGTACACCAACGTGTACGTGGTGCACCTTTCCAATTGGTTCCATTTTTTGCATAGACAAACAATATGGAGTATAGCACTCATCACCATCTTTACTATTTATATATATTTATATATATATTGTTTGTCTATGCAAAAAATGGAACCAATTGTCCAAATTTCGTAATCATAGCTTTGGTAGTTACGCCTCTACTATGATAAGTCAGTAATGCGACAAAGGTCGTCAGTATAGACAACCTTATTAACGATAGGATTTTGTAAAATTTAATTTATATAAATGATGAAATTTTAAAAAGATTACCAGGTGACAGGAAGGATTAAATCAATTGCACTACGTTATGTAAGACCGAATCAAGCTACAAAATCGAAAAAATTATGTCATGAATGCAGATCGGTTCTAGGTATGATAAGTTCTCTATTCAGCTGTTTTAGTGTTCAAATATCACTCATAGAACCTTATAAACTTAAATTGAATCAGCAAATTACACAACACAACAAGGGTATTTAAAATCTCTCAATCTGTTAGGACTTTTATCTCATAGCCTGGAATTAAAAGTTGAAGTTCCTATCTTGATGCATAATGTGAATTCGCCTAACATGTGCAATGGATCTATATTATAAACTTAATCATTAAAAAATAATCGTATACTTAGAAACCCGGAGATGATTCTCCGGGCCAGCAAGCTGCGCACAATCCTGTCATCGTTATAAATTCTTGCTAATCTACCTTCACAATTTAAGCTTCTACAAGATCTGTGAGAATTTCTTTTGTCATTAATAAAAATCTCCAGGATAAACCTTTGAAAATTTTGGACTCGTTCTTCAAGAAGACTTTCTTATATTGTTGGTTTAAATAGAACACGGAATGCTGAAAACCAATACATTTTGATTCTAACACTAAATGGCATAAATTAAATTGTGTATGTAATAATTTTTATGTGCTGAAATGATCGGCTTTAGCTTCAGCGGTGGGGCTCCAGATTTTTATCCCAAAAAATAAATTTCTATTCCGCGTTATGGATCTAAAGGTTACATCGAAGCGAAGCGAGAGCGGTCTACCAGTATGTAAAATACACTTAAACGTAAAGAACTTGAGTTTTTATGTATGTAATAGATATATAATAGCAAAGTGAAATATATCTCTATTCTAAAGATAAGCCGTCCAAGTTCGTAATAATTACAAGTAAAACGGCGACGTTTTCGGCAAATGAATTGAGTAGATATGTTGTTAATATTATAGTAGTTGAGAAACATCGCAGATTTAATTACGCCAAATTTCGGCCTCGTATCATCAATTATGTTCGGTATAGTGTGTTTAGATAGATATAGTTATTTTCACAATTGATATTTTCACGTTAACCCCAATATCTCATTATCTATTGACCCGTTTTAGAAGCCCAGTGAACCCTATATATTGTGTTCATGTTTTCATTAAATATTTCATTAAAACGACGTTATCAGTTAACCACAGTTACTATCGAATCGGGGTCACCACAAACATCCGTTTATAATAACAGCCTATAATAGCAGCCTACCGTAGGATATATGCTTATTTGCCACCTTAATTCTAAGTAAAAGATTTTTAATGGGCAACCCACTAAAAAGTTGAATTTTAAAATTTAACTTTTTTGACATGTATTTTTTGGGATTCTCTGATTCTTTTTTTTTTTAAGAAATTTGCATATCTAATTCACGAAATCTTGCAGGTCTTTCTGCAAAATGTACTTCGAAATTTCTTAAAAATAAAGAGTATAGGTACACCTGCCCAGACGGGGCCATTTGTTTCATGTGTAAATGTCGCTATTTTGATAATACATAGAAAAGCCAGCAAAACAATAATAGTTATTTGTTATGCAAGGCTGCAAAGTTAATTTTTGGCGCGAGTACCTTGTATTGAAACCTGAGCAAGCGAAGGATTCTAGGATTGAGCCACGAGCGAAGCGAGTGGTTCAAATATAGAATCCTGAGCGTAGCGAGGGTTTCAAAGGTACGAGACGCTAAATAACTTTGCTGCCGAGCGCAACACACAACTTTTCACCTCACTAAAGCGAGGAAAATATTAGGTGCAAGAAAAACAGTTTTAATAAATAATCATCAATGGACTGGCTGCAGAGAATATAAACTATTACGAAACCAATGAGGTTCTATATATATGTAATTTATTGTACGAAACCTTTATTGAATAAAAATATTCGAATTTTAAAAACACTTTCCACGCTAGCGGATAAAGTGCGATTTTCCACGCAGATTTCGAATGATAAACAGAGCTTTTACGAGCTAGTGAGGTGAAATAGTTATTTGTTATGCAAGGCTGCAAAGTTAATTTTTGGCGCGAGTACCTTGTATTGAAACCTGAGCAAGCGAAGGAATCTAGGATTGAGCCACGAGCGAAGCGAGTGGTTCAAATATAGAATCCTGAGCGTAGCGAGGGTTTCAAAGGTACGAGACGCTAAATAACTTTGCTGCCGAGCGCAACACACAACTTTTCACCTCACTAAAGCGAGGAAAATGTTAGGTGCAAGAAAAACAGTTTTAATAAATAATCATCAATGGACTGGCTGCAGAGAATATAAACTATTACGAAACCAATGAGGTTCTATATATATGTAATTTATTGTACGAAACCTTTATTGAATAAAAATATTCGAATTTTAAAAACACTTTCCACGCTAGCGGATAAAGTGCGATTTTCCACGCAGATTTCGAATGATAAACAGAGCTTTTACGAGCTAGTGAGGTGAAAATACTTTTAACGAATGATAATTTTTCGCTGATGTTAATTTATGAATTACAGATAAAATGTCGGACAGTCAGTAGCAATTTTCCTCAAAACCACTTGTCCAAACCGAGTGTATATTTTCACAAGGAATATACTCTCATCATATGCCTTTTGAATAATTAAAACCCTGAAATATTTAATGTAATAAAGGTTATAAAGTCGCCGTATGTTGCGACCAACAACCAACCAGCCAGCGGTCAATTTAGTATTGTGATTGTAGCCAAAATAGCCGCAGAGGGTACGTGCGACCCATGTCATGGAAAAATATTAATCGTATGGTTCGTTCTACATTGCACTTTGCAGGCACTACACTGTTGTCTTTATTAAATTTTAGTATAACTCAATGCATATGCAATGCAATCAACTAAGCAGTAATTTCAGGAGATACAGTGGTGAGAATGTGAAGTGAAGGGCCCCCGTCTTTATTTAGCAGTAATTGTAGGATTTTGGATACCATGGCGAGAAAATAGTAATGGGACTTAATTTCACCTGATTCTTCCGGAAATACACAATAAGTCGCTAACTTAAAACATAAATAAACTTAAAATATAAATTTGATTATAAAGCAGAAGCAAATAGATTCATAATCTTGATGAAGAACAAGGAGAGAAATGGAAAAATAAATAAAAGCAGAAAAAGAAAGCACTATTTGAATTCCATGACGAAATTACGAATGAGGAGAGATGGAGTAGTTTGTAGGATGTGGATATAGAGAAGATGCTGAATAGATAAGCAAAAACTATGAAATTTGTACAAAATGTACGCAGCATGCGATCGAAGCACATAACGCGGTGAAGCAAGTAAATAGTATATTAATAACAGAATATTTGATATATTAGATACTTTAGATAGAGACAGCTACATTAAGTACTAATGTGTTAACTTAAACATCACTGTTACATCTAAACTAGGTGGGAAAAATATTTGAAAAATACTATAGGGACGAATGGGGTAGAATGGAATACATCCATGACATCTGGTAGAGGGCCAAGTTCATTTGTGAATTTTCAATGTTCAAAGCCAAGGATTTTTAACTAACTTAATAAAAAGAGGAAATTCCTAATGAAACAGGATTTTTTATATGTGAGTGGTTGACGAAAAAGGGGCCTGGAGGGATTGGAATACGTTATTTTTTTTTTAATTTTTGAATCTGTGGACTTTTAGCTTTGTTTTGGTCTAACCAGAATATTTTTAGGTGCCGTAGTTTTTTTTATGTTTTTTTTTTTGTGAGCCGAGGCAGTTTTGGAAAACATACACTTTACACTTAAACTTGTTTCTACACGAAACTTCAAACGCGATTTACTCGAAATCAATTATTTTCTCTTGAGGTTATTATTTTCCCTTTTTGGTCAACCACTCACATATGTGTGTTGAATTTTTTTTCTGTCTGAACCGCTTTACATGATTCTTTTTTTTATTTGAAAGTTTACTTATTGGTACTTCTTGTGTCTTATGTAGTTCCCCTTTAATTTGGTCAAGACATACAAGACTGGTAGTTTTTGAGTTATCCTTAATTGACTTCGTCAATGAAATAGGTATTCATTGAAGTCTGTTGATCTTTGTTGAAAAAGTTTCTATTCTATCCTTTAATCCCTTCTGAATATTATTATATCACAAATGGACCACCAAATAAAAAAAGAAAACATTCCAAAGATTAAAAGATCCCAAATCCTGTTTTTTACAAGTATTCATTTATCCATCGGGAAACTAGATTGCTTTTTCCTTTGTAAATCGTAACAGTGCCTAACAAAGAAATATAAACGAGACAAATTAAAACTTTTCGCCATTCTATTACTCGACACGCCAAAATGTGTAACAAGGTTCACTCCGAAACGCTTAATTCCTTTGAGAATAATTTATACAAAAAAAAAATCTTGTAAAAATGTTGTGCGACTTGAACATCACTGCCGCTGGCGTTTTCTGGAAACATAATGATGGCCTGTAACGGTCTAAACATGGATATATTTAGAATATTCGTTCTGTTTCAGTCTCTAAATGTAGTTTTTGCTCAATGTTGATGTTTTTTGTTTTTTGTCACATAGATATTGATAGTTCATAGTAATGAATGTATCAAGCTGAAAGAGTTAGGATTCAAAATTTCATTCATAATTATGATTGTGATGTGAGTGAAGTTACCATTTTCCTTTACACATTGAACATTTCATTCACGTAGGTAAATTATGACCAGTTTCAAGTTCTTTATTTGCATTTCATGTTGTATGATCGTTTCTTACAATATATAATTAGTTTCAAACATGAACACTGGTAGGGCACAGCAAGTTCACCAGTGTCATTTTGTCTTTTCTTCCCCTTTTGCATAGTCTGCTGGATATAAGCCTTCACCATTGCTTTCCACCAAATAAGATCCTCCGCCTTCCGCATCCAGCCGTTTCCAGCCGCTTTCTTAAGGTCATCGGAACATCTAAAAGGAGTGAGCAGCAACGCTTCGTCGTCCTACACGCGGCCTCCATTCTAATACCCTCTTCCGCCATCTGCCATCACTTAGTCAGCAGATGTGACCGTTTCCCTCAGGGAAAAGATACTTCTCACTATATAGTATTAAAGTGAGAAAGACAGTCGTCTATCTCTTAGTGTGTTTTTGTATATGACTTACACCTAAGTCACCACAAAGAGGCAAGTGGCTCATTTCACGGTGTGCAGTTATCGGAGCCTATAGGTGCTTGAATTGCTATTTTATCGAACTGTCACTTTCACTCAAATATGTCTATTTTACGATTTGGACATTTTGAAACTGTTTGACATTTTAATAACAAGACATTTTGAACTGAATCAGCAGTATCAATTCAATTGAACTACTGCATTTACATTAATAAAAAATAACGGTGGGTTTATATGGAAACGACTAAGACATCGACGAGGCATGGTCACACATTATGGGGTGTAAGTGGTTCATCGACATCTTTGAAGCAAAGTCAACCTCACCTGCACGTGGTGCACCCTGCTGACTGACAGAAGAGGCTCTGGTGAAAAGAGAGGTAAAGCGTAGCGTATTTTGTAAGCTGCCCGACTGGGGAAGTACCTCCACCGCACAGAATACCGCAGCCAAATAACAATTCCCTTGAGGGTTATTGTGTTCCTGCAAGTGAGTGAGGTCACCAGAAAGAAAGGAGTTGCTGCGTTGGCAGCGAGGGTGGCAGCACGCGAGCGATATTTCATGTTGCGAGCGATAATATGGCTATGGTAACTGCTTCACATTAGGTGGGCCGTGGCCTGTCTGCCACCCGACGTAGTATAAAAAAAACACATAGGGAAATATCTGTGATAATATTTTGTAAGCAATCTTAAGTTTTTTCCAAAATATGACGCATATGTTCGAGAAAAAAAGATAGCTTTCATTCAATTTAAGATTTTACTAAAAGACAGGGTTTTTATTTAAATGAAATGAAAATAAAAATAATAATAGTATTATTATCAATAGCTGCAAGGACAATACACGCTAGTTCATTCAAAGCAAATGAAGAATGTAATAAATTTATGAAGCACGAGTGCGGATTCTCGTAGAAGGTTCCGTAGACAAGCATGTTACACTAGAACATTTCATACTTTAAGATATAAAAAGATCCAGCTGGTTTGTAATTTCGAGACTTATATCCTCCAATGTCAATATTCTATTTTTTCAATAGATTTTTTTTACGAATAATCATTTACTTTTTTTATACCACTTCGAGTGCCAAATTAATATTCCCATCTGATGTTATGCGGTTTGTAGCGGCAATAAGTATTGCTGGTGCTGTAGTACCCCTACCGCTGATGCAGCATCTTCTCACGTCTGGTAATCTCTCTCACTTACAGGAACAAGTAGCAGGAATTTTCAATTGTATTGTTATTAGCCTGCGGTTTTCTGTAATATATAAGAGTTACTACCCCACTATGCCTGCATATATTCTTCCTCTCTTGCGCTCTTTGCTTTCGCCAGAACCTTGTTAGCAAAACGGTACACCACATGCAAGCTGCCCTGACGACATTGGCAAGACATTTACAATAGAAATCATTGAAAATTGAGCATTGACACAGCTTTTATCAAGGTTCGAATTATTTTTATGCAAAGTTTATCTTATTTTTTTAAATATACCTCTACGTTAAATTTACACAATTATTTGATACCTAATGGTAAAATAGAACCATTATTACACAAAATTATTAGATACTTAGATATCTTTGAATTTGAATAATATTACATCCATAAAATATCTCTATAATATCCATATAATAAAAATTTAGAGATATTTTATGATTGCTTTTGCAAAAGAGTACAGTACACAGTGTAAAAAGGTAAATATAAGCTGCCCGTCTGGGGAAGTACTTCCACGACACAGAAAATCTAAACCAAATGACATTTCTTAGAAACCTACATGGTAATTGTTTTCCTATGAGTGAATGAGGTTATCAAGAAGGAGTTGCTGTGATTTTAGAGGGGGTTGGTGGCCCGCACGCCATCTGCGCTTGTCTGCCACCCAACGTAGTATAAAAAAGTATTAGTTTTAAATTACATGGCTAAAACCCGAAAATAAAACAAAAATCACTGAATTATTATTAATTTAATTAGTTATTTTGGCCAACATGCCAGAATATTATAAATATTTTTGAGGCCACCTACGCGGGGAGGTGAATTTTCATTTTCAAAAATATTTACAAAATTTACTGAGATGAATTTTATCCATACATTTTTATTTTGACCAATATAAAGCAGTTACCGTGTGACACTGGGTGATTTTTTATTGCCGCTTGATTTAAAGCGATTATCTTAACGCATAGACGCTTGTTTGTACAGACAATGGTGATGACAATGTATGCCGTTCTCATTATTTTATTACGTATCACTAAAACTGTAAGAGTCACTTGAAATGTTCCCCGGGCGAACTACGAGTAGCTCTTGTTAGACGGTGACCCCGGGCAAATATTGTTACACATTAATTTTGCTTTGAAGATTCGTTTTTTCAATAGTCATGCTTACAAAGAATATTTGATTACATTTTTATTTTAATACTAGCTTGCGCTCGTGAGTTCGTACGCCCGTATTCCGGTACCCAGTGAAAATTTTCAAAAAATCCTATATACGGATGCCTACGAGTATTATCATCCTCTATGTCAAATTTCAACCCGGCGATCCAGTGGTTTGAGATGTGCGTTGATAGATCAGTCAGTAATAGCTGCTTTTTATTTACACGTATTCTTCATTATTTTTGTAGTAGGTAATATGTATTTAGTATAAAGTAATATAAAAGTAATAGTATGGGTCTTTGTAGGTACAACAGAAGTTAAAATCTGTAATACAGAAATTTTGTCCGTATGTTGTTGTATGCGTATCACACAAAAACTACTATATAAAATTAGATGCCGTTTAATATTGAAAAAAAAAAGAAGAAATTTCTTACCGGTGTAAACGGACTAATAGAACCATTACCGATTCTGACAAAGTGCATTTGACCTAATAAACAATTTATAATGTCTATATGTATTACCACATGCAATATTTATTACCCGACTACGGTGAAGCAAAGGAAGAGTAATGAATTTAGCTGTGTATGGATAACTACTGGACCGATTTCGACAAATTAGGTATCGGTTATTTTGTCTTTATTGTAAGAAAGTCATAGCATAAATTTTTAGAACTATAACCAATCAGGCGGCAGTAGTCAAAAATAGGACTGAAAAAAATGTATGCTACCCTAACGAGTTGGGTATCATTCAAAAGGACTTCTAAAATCAATACCAGGCTTCTTTGAACATTTCTCAACTAATTCAATAGTTTGCACAAATAAAAAAATAAGATATTAATAATAGAATAGTCGATCTTATCGCATACAGCGATTGCCACAAAACTAAACAGAAAACCGGCTGTTGAAATCAGAAAATCTAATTTGTTTATCATTGACATAACCCAAAGCCCAATATGGCTCCTATCCATATTAGTATATGGTATAATAGAAATAAAATGAGTGTTTTTTTGTCCTTTTCTTTGCCATAACAAAGAAGCAGTGATACAATATTTCTGAGAATGATTTGAATTCCGCGAATAGATCCTTGCTATAATTTTAAAATAAATACGCTAAATAAAAACTGAATTAAACTAAAACTAATGCAAAAACCTGCATATTATAAATATAAATAACAAAAGAAAAAGATGTACTATAAAAAATACTCAAAAATTTACTTACAAAAAAAAGTTGTCACTACCTATGTCATCTGCATGCAATAGTGGTAATGTTTTATGCCATAGTTATATCATTATCATAAATCATCTTTCTTTAGAAAATAACCACACTTTTTTTAATTTTATGTTCACATATATCAACCAAATTACGACCAATAAACAATACGAAAAAAAAAAACAATAAAAAATATATATTTATGCAAATATCGTACATTCGCAAAAAGGCTGAATTATTATGTCGTTTAAATACATCAGAAACACAATAATAAGTAACACGTGTACATAACGGTGCAGAAAGCGAAGTGTCTGTACGGTTTGAGCAAATTAACACAGCCCGGGTTGACTACCACTCCGCACCCATTCCAAGCTTTCCCTAAAGCTTCCCTTAAGAACTCCGCCAGCTGTTCCTAGCACTAAACTCCGCGTTACAATGCTTTGTTTTAAAATTTGTAATCATTCTCACATTTTACGACTACGAACGGTCCGTTTCAGAAAATTTGATACGACATTAAACCCTGTTATTGTGTTAGCATTCCACTTAATTAAAAGTTATGAATTTAAAGGGGCTTTGGTTTAGTACGCTTTGACGTCCGCCGTCTTGAATCCCATATAAACGAATTTCTTTTCGCTGTCTCAAACTTTAGGTAACAGTTAATGAGCAAGTAAAAAGCGCATTAACGAATATTTTTATACATTTGTTTAAATCATCAACTGTAATGTACTATTTAACGTTCAATGAACGCGTCTACTGTTAGACTTTATAAAATGAATAATGAATGCATAATAATTTTATATTTTGTGAACGTAGAGTTATAGAGAATTACGTCAATTTAAAAATTTTTGTACGGTAGTTTCACGTTGATGTGCTTTTTAAATTATTGTATTTTTACAATGGTTTATTTTTTTATACTACTTCAATTCGTTTTTTTTTTATGCCAACGCTGCATCTGCTTTCTTCCTGGTGACCTAATCCACTTGCAGGAACACTACAACTCTCAAGGGAATTGTTATTTGACTGCGGTTTTCTGTAAGTAGGTGGAGTGTACTTTCCCAGTCGGGTAGATTACAAATACGCCGTGTCCTACTCTCTTTTGTCAGAGATTATTTCGCTAAACCGTAGGATGTACCACGTTTATGCAAGGATGGCTTTGGCTCTATAGATCGTGGTGAGTCACTTACACCAAATTCAATAGACTTTTTTGAGTCAGTATCGAAAAATTGAATGACTGCAACTACTAATCGAGCTAACTCAAAAATTACAGAAAAAAATGGTTCGGTTAGTCGGTCCTCCGGAATTCAGTTTCTGAATTCCTTGACAGATTCCGGCTGTGTAAGGCCGGGTTAAAAGTGCATATTGTAAGACCTTTACGGCATGAATACATACCGTAAAGGCCTTACAATATGATGTGATCCACGGTATTTCTACTTCAACTTATCTATGGCACCGACCATGCGCCATTTGGAAAATTCTCGTCATTTATTTAACTGAAAATTTAACATAACCGCTTTTGAAACTAAACAGTATCACGATTCACGACAACACTCTTGCTTGCTACTTGAACCGCCGGATGGTATGCAGTCATAGCAGTTTACGGACGCTTTGACATCAAAGCTATACACACCTCACACGTCGTCATATATCACACGTCGCCGACCCTACAAACCCGTTTACTTAAAGAAATCCATACTGTCGTCTTCTGGAAAACCCATGGCAGGCATTCATATGCGCGACCAGAGAGCTCACGGTAGAAAACTCCTCTGGAACTCGCTCAGTACCTACCCATTTCGAAAGAAAAATATTGTTTTATTCTTATACAAAAGCTTAATCAGGTTACGTTATACAAGTAAACCTAAGACATATCTAACTAACAGTTAAAACTGCATCAAAGTCGATCCCATGGTTTACAAGGAGTTAGCGAATAAACAGACAGATGAGGAAAGCTTCTTTTATTATGTAGGGATTAGACTACTAATTAGATTAGATGCAAGCCGCTTCCAACCGGTCTTATTGGAGATCTAGAGGGGAGGCCTATGTCCAGCAGTGGACTTTCAATGGCTGAGATGATGATGATGATGATGAGACTACTAAGGGTGCTTACATAAAGAAGCCGATTACATGATTATAGTTAGCCTGCACATGTGCATAATAAGCAAATTGTATTTTATTCCATTTTCATTATCAGCCTGTATCTACCCACAGCTGGTTATAATCTTAACCTTCACAGTGCTTTCCACCATATGCGATCTTCCACTTTTTTGAGGTCGTCGGTCCATCTAGAGGGCGCCCTACGCTTCGTCGTCCCATACATGCCTTCCACTCTAGGACTTTCTTCCCTCATCTACCATCGATGACTCGGCAAATATAGCCAGATTACTGACACTTCAACTTGCTGACTCTGTCTGTCTGTCTGAGAGCTATGTCGATCACTTTGGTTCTCCGATCATTTTTTTCGTTCCGGATTCGATTGCTTAGAGAAACTTCAAGTATTGCTCTCTCCATCGCTCGTTGTGCGATTTTTAGTTTGTGTATTTTATTCTATACACATATTTTATCACACCGAGTGCTCCGGTAACCAGTCGCCTAGAATTTTAGGCAGCTGCTTTAGAAACAAAACCATCTGATATATTTGGACATCAAGCTACGTAATACTATAAATTCGCAATAATATGAATTATTATTCAGGAAAAAATGGTCTATAATTTTCCCACAGCGATTATGGGAGGGAGCCTGGGCGATATAGCGTGGTGACTTATGAAAACAAATACGCAATACTCGCATACAAAATCTCGTGCAACTAATGACGTTAAAAGCGAGGGGTAAAAGTAACAATGTTAGCAGTCATAGTTCGGGTGCGTGTTCCGAACTTGGATATTATAGGCATAATAAATGCTTGCAGAGTAGCAGTTTCTTCATGACAGACACTTTTATACCTATTTCATGTGCGGGAGAACGCGGCTTTAGAAGATAACAATATGCAATGAAATTTTACTTTTTATGTAATGTTAACGTTTCTATTTTTCAGGTATGATATAATATACTAGAATTTTTAGAGTTCATTTCTTAGATGTCTCGACCTCGAGTGCCTTTGGAAATGCGTGGTGGCAAGTGATGTTGCTGAAACTAAAAGTGTGAGGTAGCCCTAGCAATATCTACTCTCTCATTCAAAGTTACTTTTGAAATGTTACTATTAAATTAAAACTAGGCCATTATGCTGCTTCGAAGGTTCATAATCACCAATTCACGTAGGGCTGCCCTCGAGGTTCAGTTTTGAAGCCGTGCTATGGAATATCTGTTTTGATGATTTTTTAGCTTACTCTTCTCGGAAGGGTGTTAACTGGCTACGCCGACGATGGTATCATTATTAATCAATGCTAATTCAAGATCTAGCTAGAGAAACTAGCCAATGATAGATAGATAGATAATATTTTTATTGGTTTGCTGTTACACTTTTTACTTAAACCACTAAAGAAAATACAAATAATTGAACAAATGAAAACAAAGATTGACAGATATGGAAACGTCTAAAATACTAGCCTATGCTTAATTTTAGATTGGAGCTACCGGAATTCTTCAGTATTGCGCCCCATAAAACATAATCAGCTCTTGCTTAAAGGAAATTTATAGGTTTCATCGCGATTTCATTTTAAAGGAGTACCAATTGCAAGTAGGAGTTCGGTTTGTTACTTGAGTATGCTTTTAAACAGAAATTTTAACTGCATTGACATGAAGCAATTACTTGCTTCAAGTAAAAAGCAATAAAGAACAAATATGCGGTAATACGATTTTTTTTATACTATGTTGGGTGACAGACAAGCCCGCCTAATGTGAAGCGGTTACCGTAGCCATATAAATGCTCGAAATATAAAATATCGCTCGCGCGCCGCCACCCCCGCTACCAACGCAGCATCTCCTTCCGTTCTGGTGACCTCACTCACTCTTAGGAACACAACAACCTTCAAGGGAATTGTTATTTGGCTGCGGTATTCTGTGAGGTGGAAGTACATTCCCCAGTCGGGTAGCTTACAATTACGCTCCCTACTTCTCTTTAAGCCAGAGCTTCGTTTGTCAGTCAGCAGGGCGCATCGCGTACAGGTGAACATTTTTTAAATTCTACGTCGGGATTAACGTTAAAAAATATTTATACCGCCATATAAATTAGATTGTATTACATACGGTTCACATGTCTGAAAGACGTACTATAGGTGCTGCACATCGTAAATTGCTTCAAAGCAAGCGTCTTGCTATTTTTATGTAGGTACCTAAATCGTTTACAACTGTAAGCACGGAGGCACTATCCGTGCTAGCAGAATTACTACCAGTAGACTTAGAAGTATGTACAACATCCGTTTCAATGTGCTATAACAATATAAACATTGTCCCTGATTTTCTAAAAAATGCGTCATCGTGATAAAATATTTAGTTTGTTAAAGGAATCGAATAATCTCGTTGTGGTAATAAATATACTCTTATTTCAGCTATTTTCAAAATACTTTTCTGTATAAATTAACTATGAATTTGCGAATATACCACTAATTTTGGCAAAGTGTTTAGGCAAAGTTACTAAATAGTGTTACCTATATGAATAAAATAACATACATCTCAGCAGAATGTGACACTTGTGACTGCAACGCTGCTTTTCAGATGGAGCAACCATAAATACGGCTGTATTGTCATAGCTGTCAAGAAAAGCATCTAAAACTACATAATATATTTTATACAGTGAATTTATTTTGAAAATATTTTGATAGAATCAAACCCATACTATAGTATGATTATGTGCAGAATCCACTTCACCATTTTTCACCAGTTGTTGTAAGTCTCACATCATGCCTTAGTCTCCTGGAAAAATTCGTTATGGAATTGACTACAACTGCATAATTTCTTAACTCCTTTGTTAAAGCGCACAGTTTGCTTTTATTTCGTATTTCAACGTGCGGCGACGGCAAGCGGTGCCGTGGGGATTCGGATCACATTAAAGAATACTCTGTAACAGTAGAATACTGGTAACAAGTTCTCTGTTCTAACAGGGACTAAATATCGTGAATAATATATCCTAGTTACTTTACAAAAAACACATTCGCCACATTGCGTTAATATGAATGTTACACACTGTACAGAATATTAACCCGTGTGGTATAAGACCGTAAACATCACCGCGGGGGTCTCAAGCGACGGAACAATAACCACGGCGTATGTGTTAACATTAGCTCGTACTTAATTCCTTATAGTCCTGAACTCGCTTAAGAGGGTTAGATACGGCGACACCATGTTAATTAAATAATTACTTTAAATAATAACTCCTTGCCGGGCTCGCGTTCTGCCTATGTACTTAAGGACGTTACGGTAGCTTGTATAACATGAATGCTGGGACTTAAGGCTACTTTTGTCTGTTTTTCTATATTTCGTGTAAAGATTTAAATGGATCATTTTATAATTTTGTTCCGGTATTTGTTTTTGTTAATAATGCTTTATTTTTGTTACTTGTTACAGTAATCCTCTATAGTTATATGTGACGCGTATTTTGAGGTTTCCACAATTCTTACGTAAGTATTAGACGATGCTCATGTGCAAGCGATACCCGGGTAGAACATGAGAGATGTGCCACTGGTGTGGTGACTGAATATATATTTTTTAAGCTTATACATATGTATAAAAGCATAATTAGGTTGTAGTGAATGTATTAACCTTCTGTAAAAAAGACATACTGACATTTAAAACCACATCAAAATCAATGGTTTAGACAGTATCAGCGGATAAACAGATGGACAGGCATAGGAAGAAGATAGAAGTTACTATGTAGAGATACAAATTGCAAAACAAAGTACATATAAATAAGGTCAAATAGTCAATCTTCGTTCTTTGAAGGCGGGTAAAAATGTGAAATTTGCATTTACAAGTTGGCACTTATGCGACTTATTGTCTGTTATACCATTAGAGATTTTTACTTTGAACAAAGCATGTAAAGATCATTGCATTGCATGTGGATAAAAAAAAAATGTTCATAAAGTTCCATATATTTCATTCAATCTTTGTTTGACACATAAACATTCGTTTTATATGTGAACGTTACTTATAATCTAGTGAGAAGATACCAGATTGCGGAAATGAGGGACGCGGTTCGAGTCCCGTGAGACGGCAAATTTATCTTGCTTCCTTGCTTTTAGTGTTGAAAGCACCTGCTTGCTTCTTGTATACATTGTCAGTCATTAAGTATTATGGATGCACCGAATACATTCTACAATATAATGTGTCGTTGTGAATTAGACAACAAGTTCAAAACGAATAACAAATTCATATAGATATTTATGACATACAAAAAACTTACCTACTGACAAACTTAGTAATTATTATATGTATTTTTAAGCTATTGCATAGCTTTTATCGCGGATCAAGAAATTCCGTAACAAAAATAAAACCTAACACCCCCCCACCCCCACTTAATATGACTTTTGGACTCGACTTGGCTTAAGAACGTTTCCTTATACAATACATACTCGTATTTCGCCAGTGAGTATAATCGAGTCAATGGCGCAGTTGTAAATGTGTTACCAATTTGAACTATCGTTTCTACGTTCGCGCCTCGGTGTTGATCATTATTCTTTTTGTAACTTTATTCGATGTTGGTGAATGACTAGACTTTTTTTTGAACATTTTCGCTATTATTATTTTTGACATTCGATTTTGACATCATTAATTTTGACATTATTACTGATATTGGGATAAAATTTTAATTTAATAAAAAATACATACGATGGCATAGAATTTTAATTTAATAAAATAGCTATGCAATATCTTTACCGCGACAGTCCCCGACTGCCACACGTATTTTTTTTATACTACATCGGGAGGCAGACTAGCTGGCCGTATGGCCCGCCTGTTATGAAACGGTTACTGTTTATTTATTACTAGCGTGGTGTATACTACTGATTGAGTAACAAGGTCCTGACGAATGAAACGTAGGGCACAACACCCAACTGGTTAAGTACCTTACAGAAGACCGCAGCCAAATAACAATTCCTAGGAGTCTAGAGGATTGTTGTGTTTCTGCAAGTGAGTGAGGTTAAACGGGACGGGATCCCACCACACATTTCCACTACTAAATATCGCAGCAACTCCTTTCATTGTGGGTGACCTAACTCACTCGCAGGAACACAACAACCCTTAAGGGAATTATTATTTGGCTGCGGAATTTTGTGAGGTGGAGGTTCCACAGTAGGGCAGCTTATAAATACGCTGTACCCTACATCTCTTTTGCCAGAGCCCTTTTTTTAGTCCGCGGGGTGCACTACGTGCAGGTGAGGTTGGCTTTGGCTATAAAGATCGTGGTGAGCCACTTACATGTACGTTACGATTATGATGGCGTATTATTAAGGAGAAGCATTATATTATCGATTATTTTTTTTGAAGCCAGGTTAAAAATTTATAACGACATTATAAATAAATTAATATCCATTATACGAGGAATGTGAAAAGCCCCTTCTAGAACAGGATGGTAGATGCGACCAGATGACACGAAGTTGACATGTCTAGCTCACAAGGCTGGCATTTTCTTAACAAAAAAAAACTCTTATTATATCAATCCGTCAAAAATATTCTATTTATTTCCAAATTTACAATACATTTTTAAAGCATTTAAAAATGTTATGTGTCAATGACATTAACGACCCTCGTATAATCGATAGGTGTAATGATAAATATAATTTAGGATCCTTATAGAAAATAAAAATAAAATCGACTATTTAAATCTGAAATTGAACATGTGTAATTATAAATATCTACACCAAATACACTGGCCAAACAGTTGATGCTGTCAGATCTTTATATCATAAAGGTACAAATTTAAACAAACCGCTGCGCTGTCGGTAAGACCCGTCTCTTACCCTACATAAATACAAAATTGAACTTATATTCAGAACGGAATCCTCTTTGTCCCGTCTTTATTTCCGAGAGTCGCGGCAACAAAGCGCGAATCACACCAAATGCCGTCAGAATTTCCGACATTAATCCACAAATCCTAAGGTTTGTTCAATCAAATAAGTTCGTGCTTTATAATTTAAGCGCTCCCATTTACATTCGAACTAGATTTATCCCGACGACGCGGCCAAAAATTTTAATAACAAAATAACTTGATAACTTCTCGTCAAATATAATGGCAAAGTTGGAAGTAATAAGACAAAATTTTATGCATAACAAGGGGAGCCCTTCGGGAGGGGGAGCGGTAGAGCGGAGGGAGGTAGGAGGGTTAGCACTTGTCGGCCTGCCTAGACAGAAATGAAGACGAACAACTTGGCCATAACAAGTATAAATCTCCTTTTCATTCCGCGAAGATTTTTTTAATGTTTAGGGTAATGTTAATTTATGGTTTGTAATTGTTTGATACTTGCTAGTGTTGTTTTTATTGCGAGTATGAAGGGAATACGTGTAGAGTTACGACTTCCGACATCCATATACGTTCTGTTAATCATTTTTATCATTTTATGTCTGGGTTTTACTGAGTATGTGTAGTATTTCCATCGCAATTTATTAAGTTTACAGCTTTTACTACTATCTAGTATCTAATAATCAAGCAGTGCAACGAGTAAAGTGAATGATGAAAATTAATTACATTTGTTTTTTAGTGTATCGTATTGTAGATATGTATGTTTTATTTAGGACCTATGCCAACTTTGTATGGATGAAATATACATATTACGAGTATGACGCTAATAATTGACGAGCCCGGTAGTCGATTGGCTAGCAATAGCTACTTTGACTCCGAGGTCGCGGATTCGATCTCCGCACTAGACAAATATTTGAATGTAAGAACATGTCAGTTTGTCTTGATCTGGGTGTTTTTTATATGTTATAAGTACCTATGTATTACCAAAAAAAAATTGTATTTAAGTATTATATTCAGTTATCTAGTACTCATAGTACACAGGCTTTGGTTAGTTTGGGACTAGATGGCCATGTGTAATTTGTCCAGAAATATTTATGTATAATGTCAGTTATGTAGTATCCATAGCACAAGCTTTGCTTAATTTGGGACTAGATGGAGATGGCATTGTGAAATTTTGTACAAAAAAAAAAAAATTCGGCGAGAAAGACGACGAAGGGGGCACGGTGGCCGTACCATACCATATCTCTCTTGTTGCTGTTCGTAAGCTAGTTCCACCTTGTACATCTCTGAAAGCCGATCGCAGCTAGTTTTATACGATACTGCGATCGAACGGAGTCAAAACGCAATACCGATACAATCGCAAAAACGCTTAACGCCGCTACAATATGTGTGGTATGGCCGTTATACCAGACATGCTACACGCATGTTTTGTATACAAACACAAGGAGACATGTAAGATTTCTAATAATCTGCATTATTACGTATGCATATTACGGGTATTTTTTTTAGGAAATAAGAAATTTGCCAGATTACGTGACATGTAGTTCATGCCATGCCATCTATTGGTTTATTGTTGAGTAGCTAACGGCCTAACGCTAGCTAATACTGGCTACCAGATTTTGTTAACAAGTATCGTTATACTGAATATCTGTAGAACATTTTTTGGTTTTTAGAAGCAAACTAATTTCCCTAGTATTCCGACCTTATCGATTTTTCGCGTCGTTAAACAGTCTGGTTGTAAATTTCATCGAAACTATTAGAGCATTTGTGACTATTTATATATCTTTAGTACAAAAATTGCTGGTTTCATAACATCATCGTCAAAACCCTTATACACCCTACGGCTGGTATACGGGTCTCCCTTCAATCTAAGGGACGTACTATGTAAATAAGAGCGTACTCCTCACGCTGTTCAATTGCGTGTTGGTAAAGGCCAGTGTTTTCAAGCAACAACTGGCATCTAATGACAATAACCGGGACTGAAGGTTTCGGCTATCACGCGTTCCAAAGCATAGAAGAGCTAAAGAAAAATAAACCCACCAATGGATAGGCAACAGTCGACGATGCTTAACTTGCGCATTCTATTAGAAAGACACGCGCAATCTGAACAAACTCCTCAATTTGTTCAGCATAGAATAAATAAATTATAATGCTATTGTCTACATTATAACTCTGAGGTCTAAGTACTAAGGTTTTGAATAATAAAAGGGCTTTCCATCTATGTTTAGACGCACTGTAATAATAACTATTGTGAATGATCGATGAGGCTTTCGATGGCATCGTTGCGCGTGTCAATCTAATTGACCGTATCCTGTCCATGGTTAGGTAATCTCGAGCTCCTGCGAGCTTCAGAGGGCACGTTAAGCCGTCGGTCTCGGCTGTCGTCATTTGATTACAGTTGTTAAGCTTAGTCAGTGGTTTTTGGACGACCTGAAAACACTGGTCGCTGCCAATCCGCAGTTGAGCAGCGTGGTGGAGTATGCTCTAAACCCCTTCAATTGAGGGGAGCCCCATATCCCAGCAGTGGGATGAGTAAGGGTTCACGACGAATGATCGAAGATATTGTCTTAACGTTCTTACCAGCGTAAAGCAACTATTGCAATAGGTATATACATACTAACTGACCCGACAACGTTGTCTAGTCTTCCTAACTATGAATATTAAATTCGAATTGAAATACCTAACTGACAGTTCTTTCAAACGCAGGAAGTTCTGTCAGTTCTGTTAAAAGTTACATTGGAAAAGTTTAAATGGTGGTTCAGTTTTCTTAAATTTTCTAATGTTCCGTTCAACTTCCTTATTTTTTTCTTTCGAATCTTCTGCCAATAATCAACACAACAAAAAAATGAATTAGCGAAAGTGTTCCATCCATTTACGCGTGATGCGATGATCAAGGCAAATATAGATTATTTTTTGTATATATAGACTATAAAACTTAACGTCTATACCTATCCGTTTATTTAAACCTTATCACGCAAGAACCACTTATTCGTTTTCGAGCTTTTTGATTCCACGCTACGTCTTATGCCCAAATTATAGGAATCTAGTTGTGTTCTGCGCTTCCGCTCGCCCTTTCGGCTCCTAATGGTCATATCGTGAAGTTAAATAACCCTAAACAACACTTTTGAAAATACAACAGTTTTCAAAAGACTAATTTTAGTCTAAAACTAACTTGCGCCCGCCATTTAAAACATGCGTATCCCGGTATCCCGTTCGAATTTACAAAAATCCTTTCTTAGCGGAGGTGTACGTCATAATAGCTACTTGTATGCGAAATCTCACCCCGATCCGTCCAGTGGTACGAGCAGTGCGTTGAGAGATCAGTCAGTAACGTTTGCCTTTTATAGACAAAGATAAAATTAATATAATTTCTGAATTGTATACATTTTGGCTGATTGTAGCTTAGAGGATTGCAGTACCAAACGAGCACTGTAATCGACGTTTAAAATTAAAAAAAAATCATAAAAACAAAACGCAATAAGCAAAAGCTTCGCATAATTAATTGCTTGTTGAAATAAATGCTTGCGTTGAAGTGACTAACCTTCAGAATCGGCAAAAATAACGTGCCAAATTATCAGCATCCTGCAGCATCTGCATCAAATTTACATACAACAAAATATATTAAAATCCTGTCACCATCCAAGACTTGCGAGCCGTCATCGGCACCGGGGTACAGTGATTAGCGGAGACGGAGGGGGGACACGGAACGGGAGGAGGGCCACGGCGACAAGGAAAAAGGGCTACCCGAAAATAATTACTTTATATACCCCCTGTGAATAATTACCCCCGTTGGCGAGCCAGAGATCAATTAGGCGGAAACCGGGATCAAAACCTTCGTTAATGAGTCGGCAAATTTTTATAGCTATGCCACTCTGATAAAATCAATTTAGTCGTTTGTAAGATAATGCCTAAAATCTAGTTACATATAAAGAAATGTGTCTGTTGTGGTTGTGGCTGGTTTGTTTACGTTTAAGAGTATTTTGAACACTAATAAGATCGAAAGTACGGGAATATTGTGCAGAAAGTTAATTAAGCATTGCGTCCTGACCCGGCTTTACGCGGGTGCAATGAAAAATAGCCTATGTTACTCGCTAACCATGGTTATTTCTATAGGCGAAAGAATTTTTAAAATCCGTTCGGTAGGTTTTGAGTTATTTTATTACAAACAAAAATTTACACTTACAAAAATACAAATCTTCTTAATTAATATGCTTAATAACCTGAAAATAATTTGATTTAAAACTTATTTAAGAATAAGAAACAATTCCCTTTTAATAATATAAAAAACAGACATTTTACGTATAGTTACAGATTATATTTATTATCTGAAAATTGTACACTTCCTTTTCAGACAAATGGTTGTCACCGACATTCTTTAGTTAGATATATTAATTATTCTGAGAACAGCGAACTAATACGCGCGGTTGTGGCCAGCACAAAAATACGAATGAAGCATGATACAAGCTACCAACATAAAAAAAAACAATAAAAAGTGGGTTATAGTAGGTACCTAAAAGTATAGTGTGATATGTGACCCGTAGTAAAATATAATCTAATCCTGAGGACGAAGCCTATTTATCCTAAAAACCCAAGTTATAATGTAAATTTGGTTTTTAGAATAAATCATCATTACTACACGTTCAATTTAACACGGCAGATATCAGAAAATCTCGTATTATATTCATTCTAAGTAACCATCTCCACGCGAGTTCATCTCTCTCTTGTCCAGTTTTTTTTTACAATACAGCATTTATGATAATTCTTATTCAGGAATAATCATATCCGAAATTCGTACAAAATAATATAATAACTCGCTATTATTGTGAGAATTTTGATAATTATTAAGTGACTTAAGTACATAAATTTATTGCTCACAAACAACGACATTAAAAATTTTCAACATGAGAATGTGTATGTACTCGCGGCCGTGTTAACAGTGAATAACACAGGAACAAATTCATGTTAAAAATAAATAACAGCTCACTTAAAAACCACGGCACCGAGTTCAAATATCTCCACTGGTACAAGCTCGGCAATATATTAAAATTTATGAATTTATACTGGAAATAATTTCTTGCCTCGTACATCCACACAAAACATTTATCAATATGTTTTTGCGAGAATCCAAAAAAACTGTTTACCGTCCGGAGAAAGGGCCAAGTTGTCATAGTTTTACTCGCAGATCATAAAACATTTTTTTCCATTTCCTACTTAAAATCGATGTAACACATGGCGGACTAAATTATGTTACCTACGTTTAAACGACAGCAAAATAAAAATGTCCAAACATTTGTATACATTAAATAAATTTATCATCCCGTTTCATTTATAGTGGCGCAGTGAAAAGGAAGCTGCCTCGCGCACATGGGGGTGCCGTCAAATCCCAAATGTATTATTTTTTCAATATCATCTCACACTTCTTGCTAATACAAGATAACAGAATTCGTGACAATCGCATGAATGTTCGCGCCGCGTGAAATCAGTACTTTTGTCAGAAAAAAATTCACGTGTTAAGTTCAACTCGAAGTTAGTGTGGGACGGCATAACACATGTATCGGTAGACGAGGGTAGCGTCGACATATGACGATACCATGTCAAAATATGACGAGTCTCATTCAGCTACAGATGTCGGTATTGTCATCGTACTAATCTAATTTGGTGCCGTGGAGCGTGAAAGTGTTGCGATTAACACATTTTCGTAACGAATTATTGGGAGCCTGTCAGGTTTTGCGTAAGCTGTGACAGGCGAGTGGCAGCGTGGGGTGAGCTGCAGTTTGACTCTGCCGCTTAGTTTGGTGTGCTTTCCGAAGATATAGCAATTGTCAGTGTGAATGTCAGTCGCGTAAATTTTGTCCGCTATGAATTGTCATCTATTTTCCGAATTCGGTTTTCGATGTTCAATTAGCATAGAATACACTTAAATAAGTAGATAGGTAAATGCACTTGAATGTACAATAACGCATAGCCAAGTACTTTTGTCTAACATGACGTTTTTTTATTTCAGACGTTTTACTAGTAGGACGTTTTACTTTCATGGGGTTAATGCATCATAATCATTTTGCTTATTTGACCTTCTGATACGGAGGGGCTTGTCTCCATAAACATGATCAAATTATCAACAACATGTATATTAGAATGGTTTGAGGTCGAGCATAGCGACTTCAAACCCGTCAGAAAATACAGAGTGCTAGGAAACAGGGCGAAATTCCCCGTCATTTCATTTCTATCGGGACAAGTCATGCCAAAATGTCATTGCGTTTTTTTTTTTTTTATATACTACGTCGGGTGGCAGACAAGCATACGGTCCGCATGATTTGAAACGGTTACGGTAGCCATATTAACGCTTGCAACATAAAATATCGCTCGCGCGCCGCCACCCCGCTGCCAACTCAGCATCTCCTTCCTTTCTCTTGTCTTCTCGCAGGAACACAACAACCCTCTAGGGAATTGTTATCTGGCTGCGGTATTCTGTGAGGTGGAGGTACATTCCCCAGTCGGGTAGCTTACAATTACGCTCCCTACCTCTCTTTTCGCCAGAGCGTCGTTTGTCAGTCAGCAGGGTGCACCACGTGCAGGTGAAGTTGGCATTGGTTCAAAGATGTTGGTGAACCCCTTACACCCCAAATTGCGTTTGCATTTTTAAAGTTTTTACTTATAGAACAAGACTATTTGCATAGTCCCTGCCTGAATTTAAAAAAATGGTTGTTTGCAAAATCGGACGGACGACAATTTAACGTGATAACGTCATAAGAAAACATCGGCCGTTGGAGAGAAAAGAGATAGATACGTCACAAGCCGAACGCTTAGGCCGATCGTGTCTCTCTATCGCTTATTTCACGCTCTCGCTTGCACGCTTGGCTCAAGCGGAACATGACAATGAGTCATGCTTTTACGTGCATGCAGCCGGCGTTCATCGATTTATAAATCTAACACCAAAAAAAAAGATATAAGTAATTCATTTTACAATATCCGTTATTAAATTTTTGGCGTTACGATCCGTGTGCTTAAATTGTATCCTATCGAACCGTTACATAAAAGAAGAGTAACTAAATTGAAAACCCCCAACAACTATTAAAACCTAACATAGATTTAATAAGAAGAATTATGAGGAACAAAAATTGTCAACATCAATACAAAAGTTAATCACATACAACGCCCGGGTGGCCGGGTGTTGCAATCCCATTGTCCTAGGTTCGATGCCAGCGCCCCCCGCAAGGATTCGTTGCTTATTTAATGCAACGTCGCACACGTAAACATCTAAATAACTTTTGTGTGACGTTTCTACCCCACCCCCTAATTTTACTAAGTAACCGTATCTTTACAAATGTACTGGGGATCGAGCAAATGTGTTATTGGGCTGATTTGTTGTTTATATTCAATTTAAATGTGGAGATTGGAATTAAATTAATGGATAGGGATAAGAGAATAGATATACACTCGACCATAAATATTAAACTCTAGTTTTTGACCCACGTTTCGCTGATATAGCAATAAAAAGGGATCCTTGTCCATTCTCTGAGTTCAATATTCTACACAAAGTTGTTTCAAAATTTTCATCAAAATTGGTTATGTAAGCACTTTGTTTTGAAAACTGGTAAATTGTAGATTGTGATACAGGGTAGGAAAAAAGCTTATTGAATCTAAGTGAAGTGAAATCTAAGTGCTTTATAAAGTCCAAGGAATAAAGAATTTTTGATTTTGAAAATGAGTTTTACCGACGTTTTAACACTTTTATATAATACTAGCTGACCCGGCAAACTTCGTACCGTTCGTTCTTTGAGCAGTGGTAATTGCTTTCCATCAGGTGACCCACTGTTCGTTTGCTATCAAATAAAATACAATAAAATTATAAATAGTATAATTAAAAATAGCGCGTATTCATAATAACATTATCATCATCATCAGCCTGTATCTACCCACTGCTGGATATAAGCCTTCCTCAATGCTTTCTACCAAATACGATCCTCCGGCTTCCGCATCCAGCCGCTTTCTTAAGGTTATCGGAACATCTAGAAGGAGGGCGCCCAACGCGCCCGCGCGCGGACGGCGGAGAATCGTATATGGTGAAAAGCATTGGGGAAGGCTTATATCCATCAGTGGGTAGATACAGGCTGATGATGATGATAATGTTATTATGAATACGCGGTATTATTAATTATACTAATTTTAATTTTATTGTATTTTATTTGAGAGGAAAGCAAACGAGCAGTGTGTCACCTGATGTAAAGCAATTACCACTGCTCAAAGAACGAACGGTACAAAGTTTGCCGGGTCAGCTAGTATTATTATTAGTTCATCAGTTCAGATCAGTTAGTATTATTAGTATATATAAAAGTGTTAATGATGATGATGATATAATCGTACATACACTCTAAAAATATAAACCTCCCTTCTTCGTCAGCCAGGTAAAATATATAATAAAAAAGACTCAAGTATTTTATTTTTGTTAATTATATAATTTGCTAATTAGCTAATATTTTTTTTTAGTTGAGGCTGCTGACTTTGTGGGGACTTTCTAAAAGGGATAAAAATTATTATCAAATGCTGTCAGCATATCAAAGTATTAGTGTTTATTAACAAATACATCAGATACAACCCTCAAATGCAGAGTTGGTGTCTATGCGTTAATTGCAAGCTTGCAAGCAGTGCAGCCCTGGCACCCTCTCCCGTGGGACCAGGGATCACGTCTCGACATCAGACTTAATCATTCACTCCTATCTAATGGGTACCATGCGACGCTAAAATGCACATGAATTTTAAATTAACTTAAAATACAAAAAGGTTTGTGTCAATTTGTCACCTGAGAAACTCCCGTATTTTTGTTTAGACAGATAAATGCACATCAATCTTCTTCCATACTTCCACAGAAATATAATAAAAGCGAAAGTGTGTTGGTCTGTATGTTTGTTACCTAATCACGACTAATCGGCTGAACAGATTTGAATTAAATTTGGCATGGACATAGATTATATCCTGAAGAAAAACATGGGCTACCAGCTTTTGGCGCAGTCTAACCGACATTCCTGCAGGCGATGCCGGGTTTATGCTAGTATATATGTTGCAATGTTTGCGCGGGATAAACTTTGAAACTACTCAACCGATTTTAATGAAAGTTTTAAACATTGTGTATAATTTGTTTAAACCTGAGAGAATAGTTATTATTTGATCCATCCCCTAAGGTTTGCAACTCTCCTTTGACAACATAATGTCTCAACAACTATGGTGATCTGAAACACATACAGGAATACAACACATGTTTTTTACACAATATTATTAAAAGGCTGTGACAAAAGAGAGGTATTGAATAACGTATTTGTAGCTGCCAGACTGAGGAAGTGTGTTCCTCCACCTCGTAGAAAATTGGAACCAAATAACCATTTCCTAAATATATTTTAGGATGGTTGTATTCCTGCGAAAGCGTTATTGTCACTGTTTCAGATTAGGCGGATCGTATGCTTGTTTGTCATCCGATGGCATGTAAATTTGTAAATAATGAATAAATCATCTCCTCCATTTAGTTGAGACAGTTATCCTTTAGTTGAAGAAGATGTAATACGTGTGCGAATACTTAGAAAATCCAGTCTAATAGAGTACGACTTGTCACCACCAGGCGGCCAACACCTAAGCTGAAGCCGATTCCCATTGGATTTTTTGATTGCGAAAATCAAACTTCAGCTTAGATGTATGGTAGTTATGTTTAGCTTGGCTGGTAGACACTATGGAGCTCTACAAACTAAGCTGAAGATGTTTGTAGCTTATTAGCTTGTATTCTACAGTGTAAGTAATAGTACTACGTACTAATATTTGATGGTAATGTCAGCTTCGGCGGTAGGGCCCCCTGGATGGATTTACTGAGAGAAGATCCTCTCGCCTGCTTAGTTTAGTGGTCGAAACATTCTTGCAACCATTATCGTATGACTTGATTCAGTGGGGCTTTAGCTACCAGGCATTAATGTCATTCATATTAATAATTCTAAGATTCTGTTAATTGACTGCGGTCGCCTCTACGGTGGAGATACCTCAGCTGAACTGCTCAGATTTTTTTCCATTGTTCAAGGTTTTGTGATAACAATATACATATAGATATATACATATACTTAAAAAAATAAGCTGTTGGTGTGTTACTTTACTTCCATTACGTTAGTTAGTACTATTACTTATACTGTGCTTCCATCTCAAAAAACATGCTGAGATTTTTTTTTATACAACGTCGGCAGACAAGCATACGACCCACCTGATGTGAAGCGGTTACCGTAGCCGTATTAATTCTCGCAACATGAAATATCGCACGCGCACTGCCACCCCTGCTGCCAACGCAGCAACTCCTTCCTTTCTGGTGACCTCACTCACTCACAGGAATACAACAACCCTCAAGGAAATTATTATTTGTCTGCGGTATTCTGTGAGGCGGAGGTACTTCCCCAGTCGGGCAGCTTAAAAAATACGATATGCCCTTTGTCTCTTTTCGTCAGAGCCTCGTATGTCAGTCAGCAGGGTGCACCACGTGCAGGTGAGGTTGACTTTGGTTCAAAGATGTTGATGAACCACTAACAAACCTTAAAATTGCGAATGTAGAGTTTTATTTTGTGTGTGTGCAAACGCCAGTAAATAAATCACATTACTCGCATTATTAGGAGAGACATGCTTGAGATCATGAATATAATATAACTAACTGACCCGCCGCAGCGACGCGTACTTAGATATTCATTTCATCTATGAAACCCGAAAATCTTATATTTATGCGTAATGTCGATGTCCGTTGCAGTAAACACATACCTAGGACTTCCCATTGAACTATAACAGCTCACTGGGACTTCCATATGAATTGAATTTACGATAAATTTTAGATCTACTTAAATATCGATGTCATAAAAGCTGCTATTAGTCTACCTATAAATTTCCTACCTATCAAATTTCAGCTTCATAGGTCAAGTAATTTTCAAGATTTCGTGTTGAATTAGTAAGTAACCTTTCACTTTTGTATACATAGAGTGATCACAATAAACATTTCATCTTATAGTTCAACTTAAAAGCATATTATTAGGCATTCAAAAGATACAAAGTAAATCTTCCTATAGTTCAATTTTACTGAAGCAGTGAACCCTAAAAAAAGTCACCAGAAATTGGCAAATGCATTAACAATAGAGGAACCACCAACGCTGACGCTCTGCATCCCGCTGAGCGACTTATAATAGAATAACGCGATACACAAAACCCGTGCGAGCAACACTCATCCATCAATACACTTCGAAATGTTTCATTAGTGAACATTAAGATGTTTGCTTACATATCCCAGTGTTGCACCTAATACGGCCAAATTCCGTGAAATGAAGGTTTATAAATTGTCAGTGAAGATGTACGACGGACAATGGTCCAATGTGAAATATTACAACATGAGTTACGTCGCTAAAGCGGTAGGTGTCTCGATCTCTGCGTGAGAATACATTAACGACTGTACCCACTATTTGGGTACGAGTCCGTCCCTTTTTGGCCAAATGTTCAACAGTCACAAAAGAGAGTTATCATTTTTTTTCTACGCCATACTGGTGGTCATCCATTCTGAACAATTTTAAACTATCTTGATCTATCGTCCGGTGGCACCGAGTTTTTTGTCATTCGTCTCTCAGCTTTTATTTTAGCGATGCCTATCTAACAGCATCTGGAATAACTAAGTCTTGGTCGTTTTCGTTCCAGGTCGTTTCGGGGCCAGATTACATCCTTCAAATAAATCCAAATTAAATAATTTAAAAAACAAAAAGCGTGACAGAGGTGTGAACAGAAGGGGTCTGTTTTATCAATTAATTGGGAACAGAAATGTGTATTTTCGATTTTATGTTTTTGTGTTAATCGTCGATAAAAAATGGAAGTGTTGAGTTTGCAAGTTACTTTGCATCAAATACAAATAAATATACCATGAAAAATCAAGAACAAATAAATACAATTTATAATATTTTTAATGAACAACGTAATTAGGCCTTGCATTCGATTGGTGTAATTTCTAATTTACAAGAAATGCTGCGACTATAATGTACTGTAAAAGACGCTAATAAAATTACTATAGATAGGTACATATTAACTTCATATTAACACAAAATATTCAATTTGTGTGTGAACGCCTGCAGCAAAGGAGAAAGGTAGCTGACTCTAATAAACACTTGCCTTCCGTAAACTGTTAGGCGCTTACGTTCGTTACCTGCTCATTTCACACCACTTTCTCGTGATTTACGATTTACAACATCTCTACTTTATATCCATCGTTTATAACTAAGTAAAAATGTAAACAGAGTTCTAAACGGAAAGTGTCAAAAATGATCTTCACGGTGGCATTAAGTAAACATCGAAATCTTTGCCTGAGCAGGTGTTGCACATCGTTGTTATAAGTTTTAAGTAAGTAAACGTTATGCATTATATTGGCGTGGACTGAGATAGCGTTGCAAGGAAGGTTCCTTTTTTATTTTTTGTAGCGTCCTAACAAAACATACTTGGACTGACAAAATGTGACATTATTTTGTGTGAGAATACATTGCTTTAATTTTCTTACAATCTGCGAATTATACTTTTGATTCTTATGTATAATTTGTACTGCAAATTATATTTATGATTTATAAGTATAAATTTGCAGTAGTTATGAATTTTATATTAACGTCGTTTATTACACTACTACTAGTAGTTTTTCTGCTAGTAGGAACTAAATACTACTTTCGTTACATAATTTCCATGATTGCGTTTTGTGTATTTCCAGAGGGATTTTCTTCTGAGAACGTTAGTACCTACTCTTATTTATTTTGTGGTTGAGCCATGAAGTCCTTGTCGAGCTCATTCCAATGTCCTTTAAAATCGTTGTGAAGAGATTTTACAGGGACGGAAACATCTGAGTGTAGTCTAATATGTTGCTAGTTCCCATAGTCTGTAATGGCTGCTTAGATCATTAAACAGGCAGTTCATTTATTGCCATCTTATTAATTAAAACACGAGTTATATCCAGAAGTCTACAGCACATCTATAGTATGAAGTATGAGGTTCTTCAAGAAAGACGTGAAAAGGTATTTAGAGAGTTGACAACGTGTGAGTGATGCCCCTGGTGTTGCTAGCGTCTATAGGCTCAGATAACCGCTTACCATTAGGCGGGTAATATGCATGTTTGTCGCCGCAGTATGTACCTAGTATAAAATACTATGTTAAATGATGCATTTTAGAAGAGCTCGATGGTGTCGTTACGTGTGTCATGAGGTATAATCGAACACAAGTTAAGCAACGTCGACTGTAACCTGTTTATGGATAGGTTTATTTATTCTCCGAGCTCCGTTGTTTTCCTCGGTCCTGGCTATTGTAATTAGATGACATTTGTTCTAAGCAAATGTTAGTTTGCTACTAAGGGAAATTACAAAATAAATAATAATAAATAAATATTGTCAGACAAATTACACAGCGCCATCTAGCCCCAAAGTGAGCGAAGCTTGTGTTATGGGTACTAGAAAACTGATAAACATACGTAAATACATTTTTTTTGTAAATACATACCTAAGATACATAGAAAACACCCAGACTAAGACAAACAGGCATGTTCATGCACACAAATGTTTGTCTTATGTGGGAATCGAACCCACGAGCGTTGGTGTCGATGCCGCGTCATTGACCGCTACGCCACCGAGCTCGTATAAATTATCAAATCTCGATCAGGCCTCTCCAACCCGTTTGGCCAGCGAGGGGAGTGTAGGCCAAATCCTCCTTCTGTCTGGGACGGACGAGAGGATCGTGCTCCTGTAGTGGAGACTAAAATGACCTGATTATGATGATGACGAAATGTTAGTGGATTTTTGGCGTCTTATACACAGTGGCCTTATCCAACCTGCTGTTGAAGAGCGTGATTTCGTATTAAATCCCTTCGATTAAAGGAAGACCTGTAATTCCAACATTAAGATGAAAATGGGCTGAGGCATCATCTAAAATCGGCTAAAATCGGTCTGTTGCTATGGGGAGAAGCCAGCCATACTGACTACCTAGTCAGTATGGCTAGCTTCTCCCCATAGCAACAGACACCGACATAACCACGCTGCTCCATTAGGTAATATGGTATCCCGTATATATAGCATTTTACGCGTATTTACACCCCAAGAAAGTAATATGACTTTACAGAAAACCACATCCCACTACTAATACCACAGTATAAGTAATAGTACTAACGTACTAATACTAATAATATTTATTGTTTTGTTTATTTATGTGACATGTTTTATGTGCGCTGTGAGTTGACTACGCCTTCAAAACTTGAAGTCTTGTGTCAAGATGTGACTTACCTTCATTATCATCATCAGGTCATTTTAGTCTCCACTACAGGAGCACGACCCTCTCTCCCAGACAGAGGAGAAACCACACGACCAACTTACCTTAGAAAGTTATTATATAGGTTAATGAA
Organism: Hypsopygia costalis; assembly: GCA_937001555.2. Taxonomy (NCBI): domain Eukaryota; kingdom Metazoa; phylum Arthropoda; class Insecta; order Lepidoptera; family Pyralidae; genus Hypsopygia; species Hypsopygia costalis. The sequence continues at coordinate 22,289,150 of OW443326.2, forward strand.
CAGAGTAATATTGAAAATGATTTCTCTTATAGTTACTTGGCTGCGCTATTCTATGAGGTGAGATAGGTAAGATACTTCCCCAGTCGTGCAGCTTATAAATAACTCTGCGCATTGCCTCACTTTTCCCAGAACCTCGTTAGCAGTCAGCGGGCTGCACCACGTGCAAGGATGTTGGCTTTGGCTTAAATATGACGATGAACTTACACCCTAGCGATGAATTGTTCTGCTCTTCCCTAGATAAAAAAGAAACATTTTTGAAGTGCAAGCTTCTACCTGTGAATTCGTCTCGCATTAACTACGTCAAATGTATGAAGCTTGGGGTTAAAGTTTGTGGTGTAAGTGGTTCATGAATATCTGAACCAAAGCCAACCTCACCTGCACGTGGGGCACCCTGCTAACTGCAAAACGAAGCTCTGGCGAGAAGAGAGGCAGGACATTGAGTATTTTTTAAGCTGCTTACCTCCACCTCACAGAAGACAGAAGACCGCACAGCGAAATAACAATTCCCTTGAGGGTTTTTGTATTCCTGCGAGTGAGTGAGGTCACCAGAAAGAAAGACAGAGTACAGGCTAGCAACGGCGACACCTTGGTGTTGCTGATCTCTATGGACGGTGGTGATTGCTTTCCATCAGGTGGCTCCATTCTCCTTTGCCCCCTTTCATATTAAAAAAAATCTAGAAATGTATGCCAAAATTCATACAACTCCTTCTAACCGTTTACGCATGGTAGAGTCGCAAATATCCATACGTTTATATCTCATTGGTAGTAGGAAGTACCATCGTACTTCCTATATAAGTAGGTATTTTAAGTTGCACTTACAACGAAAACATTTTTAAGTAAAAATAAATCATTGTTGTTTTAGTCCATTGATATTCTTTATCTTGACAATAAGCGATGATTATTCGTGCGGTTCCTGTTTTGCGTATATGGTCATTGTACCTTATTTGCTAACTTGTATTATCAAGTACACGCTACATAATACAACTGCAGTCGAATATTAGTCAAATTTATTAACATATGTTTTAGGATATAGGTAAGTAGTTGATGCGGTTACAACTGGCAGCGGGGGTGGCAGCACGCAAGAGATATTTCATGTTACGAGCGTTTTTATGGCTACGGTAACCGCTTCACATTAGGCGGACAATACGCTTTTTACCCCCGACGTAGTATAAAAAAATATTATCATCAACAACCCTTATTAATCCCACTGCTGGGATACGGGTCGCCCCTCAATCGAAGGGGTTTAGAGCATACTCCACCACGCTGCTCAACTGCGGGTTGGCGGAGGCCAGTGTTTTCAAGCCGCCTAAAGGCCACTTAAGGCTTAACAACTGTCATCTAAGGACAACAGTCGGGACCGACATCTTAACGTGCCCTCCGAAGCACGGAAGAGCTCGAGATAATATAAACCCATCCATGGACAGGCTACGATCAACGTTGCTTAACTTGCGTGTTCGATTAGACTGACGCGCGTAACGACACCGTCGAGCTCCTCTATGAAAAAAATATGCGACATAAGAATTTTATTACGGTCAGTGTTAAAAATGCATACAATTCATATAGGTGGGCTTTCTGTGACCGTCAATGATCTTCATTCTGCTAATGACACGCATACATTCAGTTCAATATTGTCAACCTTAAAACAAATAAGTGTAACTGACTCGTCACAATTTTTAGGACCTAAGCGAACCTCGACTGCACGTGGTGCTAATAAACAATCGAGGCTCTAGCAAGAAGAGAGATAGTGCTTGTTGTGCTCGATTGGGAATTTCCTAAAGTGACTCCATTGCTTTTAAAAATGGGTGTGAGCTGGGTACCTCACTTCGCTCTCGAAAAGCAAGTTAAGTTTTGGCGATTACAAGCAAAATATTCGATGGCAATCGGCTGCTGCATTAGAGGAAGGGCTTCTGAAGGCTAAAATGGCAGTAAGCAGGCCATAGCTCACAGAAGTTGCCTATTGGGGTTCGAGAAAGGTTCTTGAGTGGCGACCAAGGACCGGAATGCGACAGAGTAGTTCGACCCAGTAGACCAAGGTTTTCCGAAACGTCCGTGGTGGTGGAACCCTGGGGTTCCGTGGAAGGACCACAAGGGTTCCGCGATCTGTCCATAAATTAACAAAACATTCGTCGAAAAAAAATGACTAGTTAGGCCCTATACAATAATTTTAGCTGCTAATGTTACGCTAGGAAAAGTATATTCAATTAGGGTTCCGTGGCAAAAAAAAATTGGGTACCTCTGCACTAGACAGTTGATTGGGCAAAATCTAAGAACCCGGTAGATAGATGCAAACCACACAAGCTCGGTCGTAGTGGAAATATAAGTGCAATGGTCAGCAATGGATGAAACGATGATGATGATTAGTATTAAATTACATTATAGATGTAAATCAAGTGTAATATAAGCATGAATAATTAATTTACGTTTAAATTATTGCGAAATATTATATCGAATGAGCATTTAACGAAATTATGATTAATGTTTTTATTAATAAAATTAATCTGTACAGAAATAAGTAATTAATATCTTATACGCTTTTGTGTTTACTTTGAATTGTATGGTGAACACGGCTCGGCAATGATCGATGACTGCCGGAGTCAAGGACACCCACATGAGTCCCTTCGTGCACCTAAAGCCACTAGATGTGACATTCGATTTTTTAATCGACTTTGTTTTTTTTCAATAAAAGGTGATTTTTTGTTTGACCTGGCCTGTCGCCAAAGCTGAAGCCGATACCCACAGCATATTTTGATTGCAAAAATCAAAGTCCAGAATAGATTAGTGGCAATGGTGTTTAATTTAGCTGACAGAAACCCTGTAAATTTAGCGATAAAGCTAAAAATGTTTGTTAATAACTTAAACCTTAGACCTATTTTTGGGAATATATTCGCTGGGATTCGGCTTCAGCTTAGACGGTACAACCCCTGTATTCCGGGATTTTTAATGACTGTGACAGCCATACATCTCTTTTACGTAGCCTAACAACGACAAAAAACACAAATGTCAGATTATTCTCTGAATTTTTTTTTATTTCTTTGCTGTACTTTTCAATTTTATATATTTTATTTAAATGATTGGGGGGCAAACGAGCATGTGGGTCCCCTGTTGGAAAGCAAAGACCGCCATCCGCCCATGGAAATCAGCAACATCAAGGGCTCGCCGATCCGTTGCCAAGACTCTGTTCTTGAAGGCTCTCATGTCGTAATTGTTTGGAAATACCGCTGAGGGAAGTTGATTCCAAAGTTTCACCGTTTGTGGTATAAAATGTCTTAGGAAATGTACTGTAGTACAAACAAATAGCTCATCCGAGCACTACCCGTGATATAATTTGTTTAAAACGGAAAGAGATGCTACATCTCTACGTGTAGAGAGAGAGTCCAGTCGATCTGAGATCATCGGATCACCGACAATTCGAACTGCTCTACGTTCTCAGCGGTCAAATGTGGCAACCAAGTACTGGAGCGCACCGGTCCAAAGATGTGAATGTATTCCATGTGAGGTCGAATCTGGGCTTTATATAGTTAAAGGCGATGTCCCATGTCGGGGTGTAAAATAACGCCTGCTTTTATTGAGGACACCTATCTTCCTATAAGCCAGTTGGACTCCCCAAGTGACCATTCATTCCAAGTGATCGCGAAACTGAATATCACTCAATATATCAACACCCAAGACGATAATGCTAGGAGTAACACTAAGGGGATCACCTTTCAATCTAGATATATAATCTTCAATCTAGCTACGACAGACGGGGACTTTTTAAACCTGTATCTTTGAGGGATTTGACTGTACCAAATTCAATATACCCGAATCCGAGACATGTCCATGGGACATCTCAATCTCAGATACAAGTTTTGTTTGGTATTCATCGACGCTATCCCGAAAACATTACCTTGTCCAACGTATCTTGCGTCCACTGTACGGTTATCCGCATAGCAATGAATTTTGCGTATAAGCAGCAAGTCATACAATGTGGGGGACAATACACAGCCTTGTGGTGTGCTTGTGGTACGCCAGCATTCAAGGGTAGTGGATCCGAGCACGCTTCGTCTACTACAACTTTGATGCTTCGCTCAGTGAGAAAACTGGTAATATTGATTGACAGTTGACAACGTTTCTCAGGTTACCTAAAAGAAGGAACTAAACTCCATCGCTACATCGATTCAGATCAAATTATACGTATGACATACTATTTGCTATAATTTCAATAATGAAGTCGTATTTGGAGACCACATAGATTCAAATTTCAATTTTGAAGACAATTTATTTGAAAGTTCTAAATGACACCCATTATTTTCAATTCAGATGACAGTTTAAAATATTATTAATTAAAATAATAGGGTCGTATTCCGAGGCCACACAAACGTTCAGTTATCAATTTTGACAGAGATTTTTGTCATCATACGGCATTGGAGCATGCGGCATTAACTGTACTTATTAGTTAACTAGCACCCATAGTAAATGCTTTGCATAGTTAGGGACTAAGTGACAGTGTGTAATTTGTCAAGACAGTGTATAAGTTGGAAAAAATGGGGACTGTACAGACCATTAGACATACCATAAGAGTTAGTAATTGAAACTTTAAACAATATTTAGCTCAGTTGTCACATCTAGGTCTGTTGTTATATCCACATCATCATACGTGCTTAATGAAACACAACTCGATACATCATTGATCGTGGCGCGATAGTCGGCCACGTCATGTTTACTAGATCAGACATGAACGCCCCATGTTGTTCAACTCTCATTACCGAAATTAATGACGTTTCGCGTTCGTCTTTAAACCAATGACGATTCACCAATGAATTGACAACATTCAAGAATAAACTATAGGACTCAGTGATCTATACCTCTATAATACTATACTAGCGGACGCCCGTGACTTCATCCGCATAGATTTCAGAAAATATAAACAATTATTCAAAGCAATTCGGCAGTTACGTTAGTAACTACGAATAACTTTACATATGATGTTAACTTCGTCAACTGATAACAGTAGTAGTAATGAAGACGAATATTTAATGCATACTATACGACGTACATTTAAACCAATAACATGCATCTTTAAATGCAATTGATAGCATATTTATACAACAGTTTTGATTATTTATAAGTACCGTAAGTAAGTATTCAGTATGATCAATAAATTTTCCGAATAAAATATTTGTTTTTTCAAGGATTAGGCCCAGAATTGTTAATTATTTTGCATCAATTTTGAATTGTACTCATAAACAGAAGAATAAAGAAAATCATATTCAAAACAAAAATAAAATTCATAATACTTTTTTGTATTACTGTCATGTTTTCTCATAAGCATGCTTTATGAAAAAAATGCATGCATGATATTATAATGTGACTAGTAAGCAGAAAGAGCTATTCCACCAAAAACATTCTGTAAAAACTAGCCAAGTCTCGATGGAGCTGCTTGTTTATCTCTGAAAAGTAATGAAATCTAGACAAAGTCGTGCCAAGTCTAAGGTTTCTTATTGCGATTTCTTTATTATTATAGTTAATGTTGTGTGACTTGGCCGTTGAACATTCTTTATACGTTAGTGGGTACAAGTCAATTTTGTTTACACGTAATGTTATATCTGTTGTAACTACCTACTGTAATTGGACGCTTGTGTCTCATTTTAGGCTGTTGTTGATTGTGCAATACATGAATTCAGCATTGACAATGCTGACTTCTGCTCTCTTCTTTTTGGAGCGTCAAATCGACCACCGATCTAACATAAAATAGACGTACAGACGGACTTCTATCAATGATTAGAAGTCCGTCTTTACTGGAAATATTTTTTTATACTATTTGTTTCAGGCTCGCCTATACATAAGTATTATTGAAATATGCAGCTTTATCAAGCCTACAATTGATTGATTATTGAATCAACGTTTTCCAAGTGGCAATTTTCCATCGTCAATGGGTAGCGGTTCTGGCGACAGATTGTGCAATGGTGTCATGGAGCACCTGGTTTTGTACCATTGTGTACCCTTCAACGGCCAACTCACTATAATATAGAAATCGCAGTAAGGAACCTTAGACTTGGCACGACTTTGTCTAGATTTCATTACTATTCAGAGATAAACAAGCAGCTCCATCGAGACTTGGCTAGTTTTTTACAGAATGTTTTTGGTGGGATTTCACTTCTTTTTGTAGAACGTGGGCATATTGATTTATTTTATTAGATTTTCTTATTTGACACATTTTTTTTCTTTTTAGGAGTAGTTTTTTTATTATTACAAATCTTTCTTTTCTTTTTTTCCGGTTCTGATTCTTGTACAGTAGCAACAGATCTATACAAACTATAAACAAAACGTTAACTCTTAATTATTAGACAAGTGTCAATATAATTAATTATCAATGAACTTTGTACCAAAGGTATTACCTACCTAGTACTGAAATACAGCTAAATTAATGATATTTTTAAACGAAACGAAGTAATATATATCTAAATAAACTAAACCTAGTATACTAGAAAAGTACTTACTTATAAACACGAACGCGATTCGAAGTACTGCCTAACTGTAAATTAAACCTAGAAAACTAAGGGCCTCTTTCACCACTTGCTGATAAAGTCACTGATAGCCTATCAGCAGGTTATCTGACAGATAGCCTAAACTTTTGTGTTTCACAAGTTGCTGATTGCGCTATCTGTCAGATAAACCGCTTGATAAACTAATTAGAACTTCAAGTAGCTGTTATTTTTTTATCTGTTATATAAGAATTTCTTTTTTGAATTTTAATGCGGGAATATTACATTTTTGTGTGAACTTTCTTCGGGATAGCAGTGTTTTCTTTTGAAATGGATTTATTTGAGTTCTTACAAGACGATTTCGATGATTTTCTTGACCGTATATCGCATTTTTTTTAATACTATTTCGGTTGGCAGACAAGCATACGGCCCGCCCGATGTGAAGCGGTTACTACTTTAGTAGCGGTTGCTACTGCCACCGCAGCATCTCCTTCCTTTCTGGTGACCTCACTCACTCGTAGAAACACCACAACCCTCAAGAGAATTGTTGTTTGGCTGCGGTATTCTGTGAGGTGTAGGTCCATTCCCCAGTCGGGTAGCTTACGGTTACGCTCCCTACCTCTCTTTTCGCCAGAGTTTCGTTTGTCAGTCAGCAGGGTGCACCGCGTGCAGGTGAAGTTGGCTTTCGTTCAAAGATGTTGATGAGCCACTTACACCCCACGCATCGCATCCACGGGCACGAAAAAAAGACCTAAAAAGACCAATAGTCCAAAAAGACCAAAAAAGACCAATAGTCCAAAAAGACCAAAAAAAGACCAAAAGACCAAAAGGACCAAAAAAGAAGACAATAAAGAACATAAGGCCAAAAAAAGACCAAAAAACCAAAAGGACCAAAAAAAGGAGACAAAAAAGACCAAAAAAAGAAAAAAGTCCAAGAAGACAAAAAGACTAAAAAAAGACCAAAAAGACCTAAATAATGTACCTACTTACTGAATAAATAGGAACGCAACAATTGAAGTACGCGATAATATGCGACGTTGCCGTTCCGACTCCCTATTAACTCGCTGATAGTTATCTGTCAGATAATTTATCAGACACTTGGAGTGTGAAACACAAAAATATTATCAGCTAGATTTATCTGGTAGATAATTAATAGTTTATCTGTCAGCTTACTATCTGAAGCTTTATCAGCAAGTGGTGAAAGAGGCCCTTAAACTTCTTTTAAATCTAATAATTAATTAATAATCAGTAATCCGTCACTAATCATAAAATCCCAACCTATTCTAATCTTCGAATTGTTATAATAACAACCTGCTAATTAACCCTAGCAAACCTCACGAAATAATAAGCGAAATCAACGAAATGCAAATAATCCTTTCCTTCCTAATCCCTAGCAAGCGTTTTTAAGCACAGTAGAAGAATGTCGTAAACGACTGTAATGCGGCCGGTTGCCACTTCGCCATATAAGGTTATCGGAAAAACAAACGTAAGCGCGTTTTAAAATACAGTCAGCGCCACCTAGCGATGTGTGCGGGTATCACCGCCACTCTTAGTCCAATGCATTATATTTTGACCAAAATTTGAGCGAAATTAATTAATATTTTAGTGTAATTTGTTTATTTAATTTGTGTAATATTCGAGTAGAATAAAGTTAATCGTTCGACTATTTCTTCTTGTAAACTTGTAAGTATAAGTATAAAAGCCAGTCTAGTCTTATCCAGAATTTTCCTTTAATTTTATTTGTATGCGTATTAAAAGCAGAAGGGGAGGCATTCGCTCAGCAGTGGGACGCTATAAGCTAGATTTTTTATTTTTTATACTACGTATATTAGAAGATGTGCCCCACTACGTTGGATTTTTGCAATGACAGTCGATTTTCTTATGTACCAATAGTAGAAGGGGACATTACCATATCTCTAAAACAGCTCAGACCAGCTGAGGGTTCTTCATCAGATACTTCAGGCCTTCGATTTTTTGACATCAAATGAAGCGGCCCACCAAGTTGAATATTTTTTATAAAGGCAGTATGTCGATCTCTAATAGTTTGGTTGGGCTCTTGTGTTTTCTAATCAGGGTCACCAGGTATTTCAGATCTTCGATTATCCTAGTTTTTATAGTTTTCCCTGTATGTGGCCATTAAACCCTAACTCTGTACCAAATTTCAGCTCTCTGAGTTTATGGGAAGTACTAGTTCTATTTTGATGATCATGAGTGAGTGAGTGAATGAGTGTCATAAATGCGAAACTTTGCTTTCGCTTAACTTCGGAACTAAATGACCTACAGACTTGAAATTTTGGATTTTAAGTATGTTATTATAGCTTACTGGATGACGAAAATTTCTGCGTTCTGGTCTTATCCAGAGGTTCTCAAATAGGGGCCTGAAAATGCGGCGAAATGGTTCCAGTAAAGGATGGTACGGCAGTGTTTGCTTCGCGCTCGACTTGGCGGGGGCACTGCCGTGCCCCCAGATAAATTTGTCAACAATCATGACAAATAAATGAGAGATGATTTTCTAGAGCCTAGATAGGTAAAACCTGACAATTGTCGCTAGGTATTATTAAACGGGTTTTTAGTTTGACAATTATGTTACTATTTATCTGTCGCTTTTGGACTTATTTGTCATCTTTATTAAAATGCACATAAAAAATGCACATAACATTCACAACTTGAGAGTTGGCGGAAGAAAATCTCTCCGTAACCGTATATAAGTATGCGCGAAAATTATATTGGCTAAAACTGCTAAAATTATAGAATAATTGGCTAAATGTATAGCAAATATAATATATAGGCTATATAGGCTGTAGAAATAGTTTTTGATAGATGTTATAATCATCTCATGGTTTTTACAAGATAATCATGTGATTTGTATTCATTGTTGGCAACGCTACTTGCTGATAACACTTATGTGAACTTTCTAGACCACACCATAAGGCCAAGTTATTTGAAAAGGCCAAAACACTAAAAAGGTTAAAAATAATAATCATGAGTTTGGGTAGCAAAATGCTTCCACTCAACTTTTATAAAGAGTAAACATTCATGATGGAATGCTGTTCAAGTAAGCAGAGAAACCAAAAAGTAGTCAATAAAGTAGATTATAACTGGTAGCAATTTTTTTTCTATTTGACAGGCTTTAAAATTCAATGAAAAATAATAAAAGGTACTATCACGGTAACTAGAAAGCCTTTCAATCATTGCATGGTCATTAACGTTTGCAAAATAATATTTTTAGGATTCCGTAGTAAACAGCAGTTTCGGGGTGTCAGTGCCTCACCACGATCTTTACTGCTAAAACCAACCTCACCTGCACGTGGTTCACCCTGCCAACTAACTAAAGATGCTCTGGCAAAATAAAGGTAGGATATTGCAAAACAGCGAGCGTATATGAACTGATGAGGCCGTTTGTAATCAAACGAATTATAGGATATGCCCACGAAATATATAATTTTTAAAAACAAACTATCACGGTAAGTAGGCTTTAGTTTTATGCGTAAGAAAATTAACAAGTAATAATGAATGTTAACAAATAACAAGAAGTACATCAATTTGTTAGTTGGGTAACAGAGGTAGCTACCATAAGTTTATGAACGATATAAAATTATGGATCAAATAAAATCCTAATAACAATAATAATATATAAATTAACTAGATGACCCGGTGAACTTTGTTTCACCTACATCTATCTACTTAACAAATATATACGATCTAAGATCTGTGTCTCTTTAAGAAGTGCCTACCCTGTGTGCCCGAACCTGGAGGATGGGCCATTGCAAGACATTTGTTTCCTAACTTGCCGCTTTCCATAAAATTTGACAATACCAGCTTAAATGACTCTCTTGCAGTTTGCTTGCCATATCCGAGAATTCCTGACGCGGTCCTTCTACGAAACTTCGCGCATACTGTGCAGCATATTCAACTCCATGAAAGACAACACCTGTACGTGTCGCTCAAGTATTGACGATTTTTTACTAACTTATAAAATGGTCTAATCTTGGATTTATATATTTTTCCTTTCAACTTGACGAAATTTCGGAGTCACAGATTTCACTGGTTACCTCAAGCCACTTAGTCCAAGCTACTGAAATCTCGCAGTCGATACTATCCGATGATCGAAGAACAGATCCCAAGTACTTAAACCGTCCGTGCATTCGATCATATCCTTAAGTGCACGGTCGTGGGATCTGTTGTTTTGCAGCCCAAGTCTTTCCCGTATTCGGATTCAGCCCATAGTTCTCAAGTGACCTCTTCCATTAATTCACTCATCGCATCAACTGCACTCTATCCGCATTCGCCAGTGCAATTATATCAGCATACATGGACACCTACCGGCTAATGTTTCTGATCACGAAAATCAAACTTCAACTTAGAAGTATGATACTTGTGTTTTAGCTTAACTGACAGTAACTCTGGAGCTCTACGGACTAAGCTGAATATGCTTGTCAATTACTTAAACCTATTTTTGGTATCAAAATATTCGATAGTAACCGGCTTCAGCTTCGGCGATAAGCCCCCTGGTCCATGTGGATCCATGATACTACTTGACAATTCGTCTAATATATAAGAAACCACAAATGTCTAATATATAAGCATATGCCTAATATGAACAAAAACAGACTAAGACTGATCGCTGGAGGACACCGACGTTAATGGGAATTTTGTCTCTCCTCTCGGACAGAGGTCTAAACTATGGATTTTGAATTTCGGTACATGTCTCGGATGATTTCGATATAAAAACCTGGCAGCCCTTTAGACTTCAGTAAAGAAAGTTCTCGCCAAACAAGCTAATGACTAAATGATAAAATATGATTATATTATAATTACAGATTTAGGTACTTCAGAAAATAATGAGGATCGGTTTTATTTTGTAATAGGTATTACCTTGGTTAATATGACAGACCTATATAATGTGATGTAGGTCTTACCATATGCAAAGTTGTACAACTCTATATGAATCCACAAACCTCGTTCTGCGCCCATTTTCTTGTCTATTCGCACTGGTTACATTTTTTGCAATCATTTTTGTAATTTACAATCCGAGTGTTTATGAAATTTACAAATTTCTATTATTTATTCTTAAGTACAGTACAAAGCATGATTTACAATAAACAGTCACTACATATTTCAACTCCTTTCTTGATGTCTATATCATTTCTATATCACTTCTGAGAAAGTCATATTTGACAACCAACAAATATGACGTCGATTCTTTGTGACAATGACACTATTGATAGGTAGGTTCGCCATCTTTGCTGTTATGACATTCGACTATAGTAGGAACACTTTGTATGGGAATTTAAAATTGTTGTTTTCACTATCTTTCTTGAATTTTTTCCAAAATTTCTCACCTTTTAAACCTTCCCTGGGCTAAGACAAACATTTCAAAACCAAAATCAGCTAAATCGACCTGGCCGTTCTCGAGTTTTAGCGAGAATAACAAAAAGCAATTCATTTTTATATATAAGATGACAATGTTAAAGCTGGAGCCACATTTTTGTGTTGTGATTTGTCGTGGCATGATCATAAAATGTCTTCTAAGATTCATAAAGAGTCTCAGACTTGATTCATTTTCGATTTTTTGACAGTAATGCCAAATTCGATCGAAGATCCGTATGATCAAAGTATTAGACAGATAATATATTTGCCTTTAACTGACTACCATCTACTCATTATTTTCAATCACTAGATGATTTTGTGATATCAGCAACATCATCATCAAAACATCACATAAATATAAACAAAAATTGTACTAAGCGATGTCTATTCTACTGCTTTAGAAATCAATGTGTGTTAACGAAATAGTCACGTCACCAAACAAATCATAAAAACAAAATGAGATCCCATTATCATTTTAAAATGTCATAACAACTTACAAAATCAACACATCACGTATTAATATGAATACGCGAAGACCCATAACTACAAAACCGTCATCACAAAACAACTAATAAAACATAATACGTACATGCATTCCACAAATTCAAGACATATTTCTAATATGGCTGGTAATGATTATAACACACTTATGTTCATTAATCTCAGGATAAATTATAATTTATAATTCCATATGAAGGCAGCATTAATAAATTTGAACGAGTGTATTGAAAACTTTCGGGTTATGATAAATAAATAACTTGATGCCGCGGCACAAACACAGGTCGCCTCCTGAGGCCGAGCGCGTGCCATGGCTTTGTAATATTTTTATATCTAAAGGCTATATTATCCTTGTTTGGGGTCGATATCTTTCTTTTCGGGGGACATTTCGCGTGGGAGAATTTAATTTGATGCACTTTGCTTTTAATCGTATTACGATTTTCATATCTTCATTTAGTCGTGTCGAAACAGCGTTATCTCCAGTTTGCATAGGCGTTCGGCGACGCAATTCCCAGTTATTATTAAAGGGACCGGCCAGATAAAGTTTAATAGATATGTTTGCAAATGAGAGGGTGTACAATAATGTTCTTTTATTGTCGAAAATTGAAGCGGATTTACGTACTACATAAATCATGGAAAGATTAATAACATCTGAGATTTTTAGAAATTGATTGATGAGTAGATGAGTAATGTTTTACGAGTAAGCTTACTTTGAAATGTTATCGTAGTAATAATAAGTATAGCCTTATAAAGAGTAATTATGTATTAAGAATCATAATTTTGATTGAGTCAATTTATAGTCATTTTCTCAAGGACCATGATCCTCGGTTATCTATTACTCGTAAGTTGTGGAATTAATTTCCTGTCGAGCTTTTCCCTGAGGACTATGGAATTACACAAGCGGTTTTATTTATTTTATATATTTGGCGGTTCATAAATTAATATTTTGAATAGATATTGGTACTCTATTGAAATAAGTTCCTTGCATTTACGCTTGTGTATGAACAATAAAACACTGACATAACTTAATTCAATCAAAATACGAGTATCTATTTTCGACTAAACTTAACCTCAATCGTTGTGCAAATTGAGACAACTGTTAGCGGAATATGATTATGGCCGTTCACGAATTCTGGAACCGGAGCATAATAATGCGTGAGACATTTAAATGTACGATAAAACGGCATTATACAGCGATTCGCGGGCGGACCACCGGCACCGGGCATTGTCAGATTTGTCCCTATTTCCATGAATTTTGTTTATTCAACATTGGCCTGTTGTTTATTTTGTACGTTTTTTACATATGATTTATCCACGCCCATTAGGTCACAGTGAGTAATGCAGCCAACGCAGTCCCTCTCCGCAGGGCGTCCGATCTCGGCCCGAGATAGTCACTACACGTGTTGTCAACTTGTATGTTTTCATCCAAATACCGTATTTTGATAAATTTAACATTCTACATTAGTATGATATCTCGATAATGACACCGTTTTATTTGTTAATAAAGCAGTGTCGGTGTCAATTTCACGCTCGTTATGCTTGATTTTAAGATTTATCACATATCTTCATTTAGTGGGATTCATTGGGAAGGACCTTATTCTTTGACAGCATTGATATTGTGTTATTGATTTTCCCATTCCATATAAATTGCTTTCTAATATTAGCCAGTCGTGTGTGATCTGGATATGTACTTTGAGTATGCTAGATAGTTTTTTAAAATAAAAGTTAACGTCATATTTCTTCAACCGATTATGGTTTTATTTTTGCTGGAAAATGTTTTGCTTTGTCAAAGGTGGCAAGGTTTTAATTGCGGGTATTTTTAATATCTACTAAATTATTTTTGACAATTTTTTCTGTAATACACAATATTTATGATGTTTGCATGTACATAACATCTATTCGAATTGTAGAAGATTGTAATGTATGTAACTACTGTTATTCATGAGCGTGATCCCAGACATGTCGCCAGTCGTAGTTGAAAGACATTCCGGAAGCCTCTTTGTTTTTGTCCGCCCATCGTGGTGGTCGACCTTTTCATCGCTCATACGTTTTTTCTATAAGTAAATCTGTGTAAACTGTTTATTAGATATGACATCGATGACTGACGACCCCGGTGGTCGAATGCCTAGCAATGGTTACTTTAGTACCGAGGGTCGCAGTTGCCAGTTTCGATCCGCGCAAAAGATAAATGTTTATGTTTATGAACGAACGTGTCTGCATAGGTCTGGCAGATTTTATATAATTATTGAAAATATATTTTTTTTATTTATTGTTTTTCAAGTACTAAGTATATACAAGTGGTTTATCACTTATCTAGTACCCACAGTTAACCTAAGCTCTGTGTATTCTAGAAGGCTTTTTATAATATTTTTAGGGTTTAATTTTGTGGTTCATATTGTAAATTATTTAAAAATCTGGTTTCGTTTAAACATATAGCTATAGAAGTACACCTACAACCGGAGTTCGTCAGAGCATCTTAAAGCATACCCGGTAACACTTAAAATCGTTGCACTTTGCACTATTTGATCTTACGAGTACATACATTATTAATGAGTTATTGTACTGTTTTTTTCTCAGCGACCTATTGACAAAATTATGCTTAACCCGAGCCTTTGCTTTCCTCAGCTTAACGATTATACCACCTTGTTTTGTAGTCATGAATGAATACTGGTGGTGAGTGCTTGTCTTGTCGTATAACATTTGTTGTCATCAAGGCGTTGTGTAAGATTCTTCATACAGCTGAATGACCTGAATGAATGAGTTTTTAGTTTACACAAATAAAATACGCTTTATATTATCACCAAAATTTTTTGTAAAATTTTCTTTCACTATCACGTCAAGAGTATTATCCTTTGATCACGCAAATTCCTAATAAGTACATAAATTTTAACAAATTTTATAATTACCTTTCTACACATTTAAAATATAACTTAGAATATATTACAGTGTAAGAATGACTATATCTTGTACCCTAGCGAATAGTTTTGATTAAGTTAATTGTAACTTAATCAAAACTATTCGCTTTTTTTGTTTGATGGACATAGTTTATTGAAATTATGTCTATCAAACAAAAAAGGCTATATGATCCAGGAAAAATTGGGTATTATAAAGGTAAGTAAAATAAATAAATAAATAAATATTGTCAGACAAATTACACAGCGCCATCTAGCCCCAAAGTAAGCGAAGCTTGTGTTATGGGTACTAGACAACTGATAAAGATACGTAAATACATTTTTTTTTGTAAATACATACTTAAGATACATAGAAAACACCCAGACTAAGACAAACAGACATGTTCATGCACAAAAATGTTTGTCCTATGTGGGAATCGAACCCACGAGCGTTGGTGTCGAAGCCGCGTCATTGACCGCTACGCCACCGAGCTCGTCAAGTACAAATTCATTTCCTCATATTTTAACCAAAAGCTCTTTAACTTTTGTCTCTGCAGTTTTTACATTTCATCTTTTATACATAAATTATATTTGAACACTCACTCAGCTTTGCATGAATTCTAAAAGTATCTAAAAATAAAACGCCATCCATAGGAAAGATATACAACAACGTAATAAGAGAAATGCCTCGCAAAATGCGAATCGTTCCCATCCATTATACGACGTCGTCGTCGACAGAACGGCCACCTTTCGCAAAAGCACTTTGTATTAAGTCAACAAATCCAAAAACCATTCAAAGTACATTTGTTTCGATGAATAATAATATGTAAATCCCCTATTGTATATACGAGTCGAATAGTAACTATTGTTTTAAAATTAAAATATGTATGATGAATGTTCAGTGAGGTAAAGTACCTAAATTGAAGAAAATTGCCTAAGTGATAGTATGCTAAAGTGATATACACGAATTTGTGAGTAGTTTAGGTTAAATAGATATGCTTTTTGGTAAAGAATAACAGAAATTTTGGCAAATGCCATAATGCACTTCAATGTGAAGTCAAATGAAAACTATTTGTTTGTTTCTGCTTCCGTTTCAATACGTTCAATTTGCATACAGCTAACTAACGAAAGAAACATGCTCCAATGCAATCTAGAATTTACATTTTTGTGTCTCTGGAACCCCCTCTGTTTCGTCTAAACGTTTCCTATAAACGAAATGCGCATCTTTGTACCGTCTGCATACGTCCCGGGCCCCAAGCGTTTCACAGATTTTAATTTTCCTTTTGTCTTTAAGGATCACGAAATGTTTTGTGTGTGTGTACCTACGCATTCCCCGGGAGGGCGAACCCCCGCAGGCTTCCTTCCTACCTCGCATCTACAAAAAGTCTCGTTATAAAAATGCAAGATCAACAAAAACGCTTACGCTGGGTGACAAGTGCTCTTTGTTTATTATATTTGTTTGTGTTATTTGGTTACGCCTGATGACTTGCTCCTTTGTTGTTTCTTGATCAGAATTACATATGTTAATCCGTTTTTGAGGGTCTACTAGTGACTGTGTGTTCCGAGTCTGTGGCTGACTAGTATTCAGCTCTTCATTACATCATATCAACCTTTATCCATCCCACTGCTGGCATACTTTGGTTCTTTCAATCGAAGGGAGTTAAATTGAGTACTTACTCTCGCTGCTCTGTTGCGAATTGTTTTAACTTTATGTAGCATGCTATGCGGAGTAGTGCCATACAAAGTTTTGCTCCGTACGTAGTACAGCACTCTCTACATAGATTAAATTGAATACTAATAGTACTACTACTACGGTAGGTGCTACTTAACATGTGTCTTCGTTAACATTTAGATTGCCATTGACAACATCGCCTTCGAATTTTTGTGATGGTTTTGTTGTCTTTAATAAAAAGAATATCATTCTCCAAGTACTGGAAATGACTTGTGGTTATTTATACGGTTTTATTACCTTACTTACTTGACATAACAGTAAGTTCAATTCTAATGTAGACAAGACTTATCTTTTAACGGTATATTGAAAGTATGAAATGACGATGGTGATCGGAGTTAATCCATTCAAAATTAAAAATATCGAAATTTGCAATTCAGTAACTTAATGTTACTATAATGCTATATCTACTGTTATGACTTTGTTAAGTAAACACTCACCGTGTTCGGTCTTTACCAAAACGGAGCAGGACAACATGAGAAACTACCTTACTAGCATTAGGTTCTTAAACAAAAACTGTCGTATTAGAATTACCAGAAGTAACAAAAATATTAGACTGAGAGGTTGCTTACTTAAAAACTGCCAAAGATTATAGACATTATATCTGTGTTTAGACATGTATTGGTTGGTAATAAGGAGTCAAGGGCACGACGCCTCATCGTTCGCTGTCCGCCGTCCGGAAATCATTCCATATAATAAAGAACAGCGCGAGAAAGCGCCCGCTCGCTGTGTGATCGATGCCCACAGCGCAACGACAAAAAAAAAAAACAAAATCGACTTAGCAAACATGTTTAATAAAATGAATGACTCGCCCGTATATCTTCACCTGCTTAGTATGACATAAATTATAATAACATTATGTTGTACACGTTCAAGAAGTCCCAACAAATTCTTATTCACTAGAAAATAAGACGTTTCACAAAAAATATTGTCAGTGTTATTAAGATGAGTTTCAAAATAGAATAAAAGTTGAAATTCTTCTAATGTCACCCCGCTGTTGAACACGTATGGAGTGCTTTTGTATGTTTATATGAATAATGCGACGGGATTTGAGCTAGCTGTTAACTTTTCCTTAGATTAATTTCTGCTTCGTGTTCTAAAAAGTGAAAAAAAAATCTGCCTTAATATTTTTCTTTGCAAAATTTTATTTCCTAAATCATAATATTAAATTGATATGCAGAGTTTGATTTGAAGATCAATTCCGATATATCTATCACGGACATAATTTTATAAGTGCGTATCGCAGTAAATTAAATTACTGTGTTTAAGCGGGGGAACAATAGGTTCCTGTTAAATTTCTAGGGTTATTTCCTTTGATGGATATAAAATTAACGAAAACAGATACTCCAACCAATATTTACCACTGATAAGCGCTATAAAGTCTCATTGAATTAGAAGCCGTCGTAAAAATCAATTAGTCCATCCATTATGACGCAACCGCACGCTTCCGAAGTCCCGAATTCCTTTTATTATCAATTAGATAGGTTTATGTGAAGTAGGTGCGGATTAGGCGAGTACAGGCCAACGTGCGTGTCTCTGTCGTTAGTAGAGAGCTTAGCCCCTAGGGACGATGTGACCCCTCAAGTTACACGATGACAGCTGCCTTTGTCATGTCCAGAGAGGAATTTTATACCGCGAAATTGACAGCAACACCGCAAATCATTGATCGGATTGTAATCTGCAAGTTCTACAGAATTTAATACTTTATTAGGTTTGCAACCTTCAAGTTTTATAGAATTGAATATTTTTTGTAAGTACTTAAACCTTAAAAGTAATGAAGGAAAAAAGCATTATCTTTTTCTTCTTATGGTAAAATAACAGGAGATGAAAAAAATTGCACTCGAAAATATAGAGCCAATAAAAGAACATTCATATAGTATTAAATGATTTAGAGAAGGCTTTTGATAGAGTCCCAAGATACCTGGGCATGTTTGAGAGATCTACGCATCCGTGCACCCTAGGCTGGAACGATGTAGTGAACAACATTTATAAAGATAAGATGGCCAGCTGGGACAAGCGAAATGTTTACTGTAAATGTTAGTGTTCACCAAGGTTCATCTTCATTTCAGTCTGGTCATTTATTACCGAACATTGAGAAAAGAAATGCAACCAGTGTAGATAATTCGTTATGCTGATAACTTAGTCCTAATAGGAGAAAAGCTTGAAGAACTATATGACTCGATGAAGTTTGGAAAACGGCTCTAGAAGGTGTCGAGTTAACAATTTGCAGCTAGAAAACAGTGTACATACATGAATTATGATATTGATGGCAACAACTACCAAACAACCTATATCTATATCAACGCTACGCTATGAAAAAGGTCGATTGTTTCAAATATTAAATTAAGCTCAATTTTGTTAAGTAGTTGACCTCTAGATAGAGAAGTCAGCCGCGTAAACACGGTCGGATGAAGTAGTGCGAGCTATCAGAAGTTGTGTGTAACCGACGAATGCCTGTCTATATGAAAGGAATGGGCTACAAAACAGACATTACAATCCGCTTTAATATCTTGAAATCACAATCACAAATGAGTTGAGAATGTTACGATGAATCGGAGGTGTCATTTTGCTAGACAAAGGGAGAAACTGTTAAGGCTGGTTTACACAGTGCGAGCTGCTGCCTGGCCAGTAAACAGCTACTCGGTTTGTCTACTTGTACGCCAGTAGCTCGGCTCGCCTTTGCTGTCTACACGGCACCTAGCTACTGCCCAGTCCGAGTCGAGTAGCGATGTCGAGTGAACTTGTTTTAATAAAAAAAACGGTGATACGCTCTATGAGAACAATATTATGTCAGGAATCGGAAAATATCTATAACCGTAGCCAATATAAAAAAAAGAGCGAAAGAAAAGGATTTGGATTAGAGATTGAATGGCTAGAAGATCTTTAGGGGCAACACGTACGATTCTCAACGAGCTTTACCATGAAGACCCTCGAGAATACAAAGCAGTGATGAGAGTGACACCTGAAAACAAAAAAAAAAACACGGGTTCCTCTCGCAACTGTCCGGCTGGCACTGGCGAGCTACTCCCGAACGCGTCCAAACGATGCGAGCGACGGCCGAGCCGCTGTCATATGCGAGTTGCTGCCGGGCAAGCAGGCGAGTGAAAACAAAAAATGTTGAAGTAACTCGGATGCGATCTACTTACCAACTCGCACGTACGAGTTACTCGTAAGTTACGTCCAAACAGTGCGAGTTACTGTAGTGCAGCTGCAGCTACTCGGAAGGCTGACTCGTACGCTAGCTCGCACTGTGTAAACCAGCCATTACATTGTAGTCCTTTAAGGTCACACCTATCGTAGAGAAGCTGATGGATGACGAATGATGAATAATGAAAGGACGAGATTTACCCTAATTAAGGAGTCAAAAATCAGAACACGTGAAAGTTCATGGATATTCGTAATTAAGAACGAGTTCAAGACTTTAATTCGACCCAGGACAGAAACGCCAAGCGAAAAATGGTTAGAAGAGCCGACTTTATATGATATTGGACACGGTAAAGTAGAAAAAGTGAGATGACATTCACGGAATTGCGTTGATGATGCGCACATAAACTTTGCAAGTAAACTATAAGGACGGTTCACAAGCAATCCGTTTTAATGGTGGCATTTGTTTTCTTTTTTAGGGTTCCGTACCTCAAAAGGAAAAACGGAACCCTTATAAGATCACTTTGTTGTCCGTCTGTCTGTCTGTCTGTCTGTCTGTCTGTCTGTCTGTCTGTCTGTCTGTCAAGACCCTCTAAGTCGAGAATGCGTGGAGGTATCAAGGTGAAATTTGGACTGTATACTCAGGTCTGCAGTCCCATGAAGTTGTAAAAAAATCAAACTGCTAAGTTTACGTAAAAAAAAGTTACGACCGTTTATTGAGCAAAAAACGCATATTTCGACACATTCTCAAGGGAATCAAAACCTATAGGGTACTTCCCGTTGACCTAGAACTATGAAATTTGGCAAGTAACATTATTATAGACTACAAGTATAAGAATAAATCTCAAAACTATACATTTGTAATTAAATCTTAAAAAAATAGGGGTTTTATATTTTTTAGAGGGGTCGAAATTTCAAATTGTTGCTACTAGTTCAAATGGGGTATCATATGAAAGGGCTTGATGTGCACATTGCAAAATATGTTTTATTAACTTGTTCCGACGCATTATTTCTTATTTATAATGAAAAATATCAAATTTATAATGATTTTACTTACGGAACCCTAGGTGGGCGAGTCCGACTCGCACTTGGCCGGTTTTTTTTCAGTAGGTAATACAGTAGGATACTTATTACCTATATTAAAATAATAATAAATCACGATAATAATAAATCAGAAATGTAACACTTTTTTACATATCTTTATGAAGTATCGATCAGGTTGCACCGGCGGTGGTCACAGACTGACTATTTCAGCGGTGTTACTCTGTCACCGTTCTCGAGGTCGATGAATCTTCATCTACCCCCGTCTTGTTGTATCCTGACGAGGTCTCTATTCTGCGAAACATTCTTAATAATAACTCCTCCCTGGACGGCCAATGAAGGCAAGCCATAGTTGAGAGTACTGCGGGATTTCGTGGGTTTCACTCCGACCGACGACCGACGCGTATAACTTACATGTGATCATTATATATTAATAATCAAAGCATGTAGTTTCTCTCCGTTATTCAATTTTCCATTTAATAAGAAACCATGGTACGATGACCTTAAGAAAGCTGGAAGCGGATGATACAGGCTGATAATGATGATTCACTTTTGCAATTTCCATGAATAAAATAAAATTGAAACACGGGAATTTTATGTATGTATAATAAAATGAATTATGTTAAAATAAAAAGTGACTAAAACTAAATTGTTTAACTCGGTTATACCTATTATTATCTACTTCGTTATACTATAGAGCAGTAACTAGCCAAAGTTTCAACAACTCAGCCAGTTGGATGTTTGTGGTAGAACAATGGGCTGGTTAACCAGTTACTTTGCAGTTTGCTTTCAAATCACAGCAACTGACAGTGTTAACAGCCACAGTGTGGCTGGTTGTTTTAATACATTATTTACCTACCAACGCTATATTATGCTAATTAGTTTAATCTACATTGTGTTAATTGTTAACTGCCTACATAAGATATTGGCAACTTACGGTATGGATACCATACAGTTTTGATAGACTGTTGTCTACCCTATGAAATTACTTTTCGTAATAATTGTAATATTATAATACCGATTAACTCACGTTAATCTAATAATTTCAGCTCTCAACTAAAAATAAGATCAAATACGTTGCTAGCTTAGTAAAGCTAGCAACGTATTACAGCTTCAATGTTTCTATTTTTTTTCAGCCTGAGAACAATTTTGGATATAAAATATATGACATATTCTGTTTGCATAATTATCGAGCATATAAATTCAAATACCCATACGTTTCAGTTGTCTGTGTTGACACAGACAACTGAAAGGTATGGGTTGAGGTTTAAACGTATGCCCTTGAGGGCACGACTCCTCATCGTTCGCTGTCTGCCGTCCGGAAATCATTCCATATAATAAAAATCAGCGCGAGAAAGCATCCCAAATGTATTTTTTTTACATTTTGGTACCCAAAATAAGTGAATTGTTTACCAGCGAAGCGAAGCGTGAAGAAGCATCGTGCAGGTCAGCATGGCAGCGTCAACTGACAAGACATCAATGTCTCTTGTCCATTGCCGATGCGATTGGGGTCCCTCTTTTCGCTTACCATCAGGCGGAGGCGGAGCCAATATGCTGAGCTAATATAAAAAAATCCGGTCACCTATAGGGTGCAACGCTTGGTTTTCAATCTACCAGCAAGATTGTTTAAGTTTTCCTAACCGTTACATTCTGTGCCGTTACATTATTTTGGAAGACGTAACATTGTATTGACAAATAAGTTTCCCCTTTCTTTCAATAATAATGACCATAACACATCGTACTCGTATATTCCTATCTGTAAAAGAATTTTGGATTATAAGGTGACATTTTACTTCTATTCAAAACAATTGAACTGGTATGAAATGGGTACTTGATATACCCAGAAATAAAACGGTTTATATTATGTAGAAAGAAGTAGGTTTACAACGAATCATCCAATGCATTTTGTATTGAATTACAGTATATACTACTAAACTCATTGTCAATTTGCATATTTTCTTTTTTGTTTCTGGTTTCATGCAACCTTTATGCACATACCTTATAATCATCATCGCCACTTGTGGTGTAGATACCACATAGTACAGGGGCAATATTATTAAAACAAAATACATTTAAATCAGGCGCATCGAATACGTCCGAATGGTGTAACAGTCGCTTATGCTCTGCCACTTCGGACGCAGCATGCGTCTCTATTATTCATACATCACAGTTAGTAGTCGGAGCCGCTGCTGGTGGATCTCATTTGAATGCAAAATGACTTCAATTCTGGTCCTCAACCCGTGGGGCTAAACGCAAGTCACGTAAATAACCTCATCATCGCCAGCCTGATTATCGAAGAAAAGCAGCTATTGAAGTTATTACAAACAACATAATATTTCGATTCATATGGACAGGGTGTACGGTCAGGCAAGAGAGTGGTTTAACAGTTTTGACAAAACTTCCTAACAAAGGTAAATATCGTAAAGGTTGGCCTTCTATTACTTGGAATGGCGAATGTAACCTTTTTAATTTCAAAAGTACAAGCGAATGTGAATCTAAAGCAAGCTACCAAGCTACCCTATAGCTAGACTTAGATCCTACAGATAATGGTGATATATAAAAACTCAGCCCATGAAGATCAGCAACACCAAGGGGTCGTCGATCATCTCACTCACAGGAAAACAACAACCTCAAGGGAATTGTTATTTGGCTTCGGTATTCTGTGAGGTGGAGGTGGAGGTACTTCCCCAGTCGGGCAGCTTAAAAATATGCTATGCTCTCTTTTCGCCAGAGCCTCGTTTATCAGGGTGCACCACGTGCAGGTGAGATTGGCTTTGGATCAAAGATGTTGATGAACTACTTACACCCCAAATTAATTCATTATAAAATTTAAGCGTCAATAAGACAGTGTTGGCCACGAATATAAATTTTACATTTATGTCTATGACATCACCCAATTAATATATGGACTATTATGGTACACTCAAAATTTTTGGTAAAATATATTTTGAAATAGATATCAAACAGATTATTTATATTTTCTGACATTTCTTGCGTGATTTTGGAAACATTTGGTAGCAATTTTACTACGACTCAGGACGTTGTGGTACTGTATGGATTTGATATTATTATAAATTATAATGTAAATACTGCTCCAGGCCAAGGCCGCAACTAAGTGCTCGGTTTACAAATATACCCGGAAAGCTGCAGTTCATGACGAATGGTGCTATACAATGATGACCACGACCACTCTGGCAAGGTACATTCTTGCCAGAGTGGCCGTGGTCATCATTGTACAGCAAACTAAGAAGAAGAAGAAGAAGAACTGCTCCAGAATAAGTTTATTAATGGCATTAGCGTAACGTTTCCACATGGATAGAAAAGTTCGTCATACCATTTCTATGGTATTGATATGGTATTTCGTCATACCATATCATGATGTATATGTCGCAGTCGGATTGTATAATTCGCCATATTACAAAACGGCGAGCCGTTTTAAAAACCAGGGCCGTTTTGTATTACGGCGGGTCAACGATAAGCCGGATTGCAATACGGCTGAATAATAGTTTGCCGCATTGTATACAGCGCTTTGTGTTCATCAACACGGCTAGCCGTAATGTATTACAGCGGCTCGATAGCCGCCTCTTTGTCAGTTTTTAGTACCAATTTTCTACACTCGTGGCGCTATCTGCCATTACAACAACAATGGCATCGAATATAGAAATTGTGTTACAAAAAAACGTGACAAATGTGTATGAAAATAGGACTTTTAGGACAAATTTAACGTGCAATTAAATGATTTCTATGAATCTCAATGCGGAATAGTAAACTGTGGACAAAAGAACGAGTTTGAGAGGTTATGCATATTAAAACCGCTAAGGTGACTATGGAGTCTGGTGTACTGGGGAGTCCTTATAAACTCTCGTAGGTTAGCGAGCGGGTTAGGTTGACATAAACACAGCGCACGAGCCGAGTGAGCGAAGCGAGTCATCATTTTAATCAAAACTGTCTCCAAATATAAATCATCAGCTTAACAAACTATTAGTATCATTTAATTCGTATGATCATCAAAATAATAGATCTGTCACCTAATAAATAGATCAGCTCCTTAATTTAATGAAAAAATGGCTACTAGGGGTGAAGTCAAATTGGCGTCATATTCACTGTCGAGTTTTACCAATACTTGGTCAATGTAATAAATCATGTTTTGGTTAGATTTGAGTTGATTTTTAGTTAGGTTAGGGTTTTGTTGTATCCTGTCATCGGAAATAGGAGCTCCACGAAGTGGAGCTCCGTCAACCTAGATGATGAATGATGTGGTGCCAAGTAAGCTTAATTATTAATAATTGACAATATAATACATATAAAAACATTTATTTGGTACTAGACCCTATATCTCCATGGCCTGAAAACAGTGTTCTCCGCCAACCCGCAGTTGAGCAGCGTGGTGGAGTACGCTCAAAACCCCTTCAATTGAGGGGAGGCCCGTATCCCAGGAGTGGGATGAATAAGGGTTGACGACGATATGTAATTGTATACTTGCGTTATCGAAGTGACTGCTCACTATTAAGAAAAAAAAATATTTAAAATCATAATAACAGAATGTAAACACAATTCCAGGTCTCATTGATTGAAATTTCAATATATTATTTAAATATTATACTTATTGTGATTTGATGCCGCAAAATTGACAGTAAGTAACACCGTAATTCATTGATCGAGCATACCATCTTGTAGCGATGAATGCAATAAACTACGCGAGCTTGTACGGCGCATGAGTGAAACGGTCGGTTTCACGCGGCGCGTCTTATTTATGTTGTTCTACATCATCTTGTCCGCTTTTGTTAATGCAAGAACTAAATCAGTCTGAACTTTAAAAATTGTGAGTTAAATGTATACGAACAAAATATACCAACTGTGAACCAAAAAAATACAAACGTTACAAATATAACCGCGCAATAACTTGAATTTATAAAGGCAGATTTATGCATGATGTTAACAAATTTTAGGGGTCATCTAGAACAGTGTTCCGCAAAGTATGTGCCGCAGGCCGCAGCACACTGGTGTATCGTGGTCAATAGTTAGTGTGCCTTAGTTGTCTCATAAAGCTAAATAGACGGACAGAAAAAAATCTTACACAATTAAAAACCGATTTTTAATTTATGGTTTATTTTTTAAGGTGACCACCATAAATTTATTGTTTTCCTAGATGTAGGTACCTTAAAGTAAACACAAAAGGTTTGCGGAACACTGATCTAGAATATACCTAGAAGAGCATCATGAATAATCTATAATTTAAAAATGAATCTCTGAATTTGTTGCTAAGCGCAAATCTCGAGAACAGCTGAACGGATTTCGCTAATTCTTTTTTAGAATATTCCATGAAGTACGAGGATGAGAAAAATTGCCTGAAAAGGTCTAAAAACAACACTTTTCTATACTCCCATACAAACGATTCGTAATAATACTTAACAGTCAATTTGAATTTTAATACCATACCATAAAGTTCAAGTGTTAGTGGAGAGGTTCCTAGCTGACCCGGGGCGGCGGCGTCCCGAATAGCAGAATAAGTATCAAAAAAACTTTGAGCCAAAGCCAAGTTCAACTGCATGTGCATCCTGTTGGCTGAATAAACCTGCTGACAGCTAACGAGACTGGCGAAAAAGAGGTAAGATGAGCGTAATTGTAAGCTGCCCTGGGCTTCTGCTGCTGGTAAATTAACACGTCAAGCCATCCGACGTAGTGTAAAAAATGTAGCCGAAAGACAATTGTACCGTAACTCAGGCATGTTTACCATGGAATGGGTGGACTGCCACTCTATTCACCTAATCCTGCTTGGATTGGGTGAATAGAGTTCTCAGAGTTAAAATAAGAGTAACGTTTATTTTTCTGTAAAACATTTTATTTTTTAAGTTTCTACAAACTAAACTACTATTTTATTGAAACAAAAATCATTTAATTCGGTATTAAACAAAATTTGCTAACGCCATTGACAAAATTTTAATTCTAAAGCTAAAATAAGTTTCGGTGTAAGCCGCACTTACGTTGTATTTATATGATACGTGACTGACGTGATTTAAAAAAAAAAAATTTTTTTCCTCATTTTCTGTCTAAAATAATATCTTTTTTAGTCCTAAAGGGGGCCTGCGCGAAAGTAAAAAGAAAACAGAAATTCCCTTTCCTTACCAATGGAATTATACTTTTAGTGCTAAATGCGATACCTAAGTGTTCTGGCCGCTCACATGCACTGTAAAGTTAGTGCCAACCTTCTGCAGCGTTGCTAGTGCCGTAGTGTTGGCATAAGGCATAAGGTATACACATTATTTGATTAGGACAAAACTAGACACAAAAAAATAATACACCCATATCGGCAATATCAGCATCTTTATGGGCATTTAGCGTTCACGTCTATTTAGTAACTATGGCGTTTTGATACGAAGACAATTTGGTATAAGTGTGTTTTGAATTACGATAATTTAAGATCCAGATTTGTTGTTATTACGCCGTTTAGCGGTCAGTCTATTTAATACCTATGTATCAAGACGATTGGGAGATATCGTCATTTTCCAACGTAGATATTCTTATGGTGATTAACTTTGTCTTCACCTCCCCTTCCCTTCAACGTCAATGTGAAATCATTTATTTAAACTATGTTTAATATAATATGGCGAAGACTGACAAAGTCAATACCAATCACAGCCGAAAATGGGAACTCATTTAGAAGAGCTCGAAATTCTGCAATCCTGAACCCTCAATACGTGTAGGAATGTCCTATTGATTCGAAGATTATTCATCTTCATGGAAGTATGCGTAACTTCGGATCGAAATATTAATGAGACAAATCTTTGTTCCTGCTTCTTTAGGTGTTGCATAGAAATCAATGTGAATTTGTTATGAACTGCTCGATTACAAAAAGATCAATTACAATAACGCAGACTGTACCATAATTATTATATCACAATGGTTATTATCATTTTGATCAATATGGAACATATTCATGGTCATGATCTTCGGGCATATTACTAGAAAAAATGAAAAGAAGATGAAGCGTCTTGTAGTTCAAGGCAAGATGGAGGGCAAGATACCCCGCAATCTCTCTCCAACCAGATGGGCAGACATTATCAAATCTGTCACTAAATCCGCCAGCAGAACCAGATGGATGCATATAAGAAGAGCCACCCTCCGTGATGACTAGTCCATGACCACACCGTTGTGTACATCACAACGGTTATTATTATTTTGATCAATATGGAACAATTATAAATATCTTTTCATTATGAACCAAAGTGGTTCTTATCAGTCTTATACTCTTGGCAGAGTGGTCGTGGTCACGGACAGGTCATCACAAATGGCGGCTCTTGACATATGCATCCATTTGGTTCTGTTGGAGGCATTGTGGGAGTAGTTATATTGGCGGATTTTGTGACAGATTTGATTATGTTGTCTCTATTCAACATTCATATAATTCAATCTGGTTGGAGAGCGACCACGGAGTTTCCTCCCCTCCATCTTACTTTGGATTATAAGACGTTCCGTCGAGTCTTCTTTTCGCGTAATATGCCCGAAAAAATTAACCACGTATAAAGTATTGTCGATTTTCGTTATTTCAAATACTTTTTGTGTATTTTTGTAGGAAATATTTCAAGGTTCCAACAAACCATCTCGATAAAACTCTCTTTTGACTACTTAAATATAAATGTATAAGAAGGAAGTACATACATTAAAGTCATTAACGGATAATAATGGTACATATAAAAAATCAGTTTTTTTAGTTTAAGAAACACGCTGGTGATAATGATTATGATTATGATCCATTAGAATCATCACTGTCATCAGACAAGCATCAGGAGATGGCTGGTGAACTTACTCATTTCCAGGTTCTTCGATCATTAAAACTAGAACGAATGAAAAGAACAAAAAACGTTTCTCTAGAGTCTAGACAAATATCGTTGTTTTTGGAACGTCATACTGTATTATGCTAGAACGTCTAAGAGTACATGAAGTTTGTAGTTCTCTGATTTTAAGCAATCGATTTCGTCAATTGACCAAATAAGAAAAACTCAAGCTTCAAGAGAATGATCATAGACTAGGTTGTTTGATGCGTCGCCATCGTCAATATTAGTTAATTTTCAGCGAAATTTATTGAGCTTATAAAATCGTCCGGTCGTTCTGTCTGTCCGTCCGTTGCCATGAAACTCAAAATTTCGAAATTCTGACTTCGGATTCGTGTAGAGCATCAAAAAGTAGTAACATAAAGTGACCTTGGTTTTCCGATATCAATTCGGGAAAGTGACCAATATAAATAAATAAATTTTGCTATGGTGGCGTATGCTGCGCGTCCGATGTTATATTCTAACATTATTTAGGACCCGCGGATTGTTTCTTAACTGCAGAATTTTAATTAGGAGCAGACCCTTCATTCACCTGAGCGAGGTCTAATGCGTAGGTATATTAGATTTCTGCGTATTCTTTAGGTCGTTTGTGTATCTCGTCTATCTAACGCATATATGAGAGCAGGGTATTTGAGCTCCTGGGGGCGTAATCCGAAGTGAAAATATGAAGTTTCTGAAGAAAGTTTGGAATTTTTCTGGTACAAATTTCTTTCGATTGCAAGTTTGATTGTTGTAACTTCGATTCGAGTGGATATGTGGTATGTGGCATAGTTTATTATCTAAATAAAACAATATGAATAAAACATTAGCGTTTGTTTTCTCATAAGCTTTACAAAATGTATTTAAAAAATACGAACTTTCGTCCAACTTTTCAGGTTTTTACTTCGGATTAGGCCCCTGGTCGATTGAGTATCTGGTACTATGCGTCGTAAGGAAGGTTTCTATTTCTTTAGCGTTACTGTGGTTGCGTTATTGTCGTAAACTAAATAGACTATATTCAGGCTCATCTGCCTTCAGCTCTTTAGTAATTATTTATTTTATAAACTCATAATAAATATTTATCATACAATTACCAACAATTATGCAAGTAGCATTCAAAACTAAGCTGATAAAAAATATTTCTCTTATAAAAACTCCTTTCCTTTCATTAATCTTACAGTTTAAACTGGGTCATTATTACAGATAAACGATACACAGTAAATTAATGTGCGTCAAAGAAACCCTCGTATCTTGTATTCAAAGCACCGTCCGCAGACGAATTGCTTCAGATAAATTATAATAACGTTTCAGTTATCTCCGATGTTGGTCGGAATGTGGTAGATCACATCTGAGAGCCGATCGACGCGCCGATACGATCCCCGACACATCTGGTAGCTACCAGCAGCGCGAACCACCGTCCAAAACTATTTATCGAAGTCACGGAGATTTATTGAAGCCCACTTCACTTAATAACACGACATCTAACACTTTATGCCACCATAAATAATTACATGCACCAAAAACAAATACAATACTAAAGGTTTTGTTTCATATTTACGTCCAATTTAAATTTACAAATTGCCAATTACAGCGTATCTTGTTGATCGCCAATAGTTAATCGAGTTCAACGATCGAATGATTGAAATAAAAAATTCAAACCAACAGGCGGTATCGTAAAACATAAAAATCTGTTTAGAATCGCGATAAATAAAACAGAACCGGTGATCTCCATACATACAGGGGGATATTACGCAATAGTTTGATTTATTGTTTTGGGCAAGGTGCACGAAATTCTAACGGGCCCTCAGGAAGCGTGATAGAATTTCGCCTCGGCAATTTTCTCGTATGAAAAACTACTCGAGAGCCTGTCGGTGATAAATGCGAGGGTATGAATAAATTTGCCCGTCCATAAAGAAATCTGGCGTGATTAGATTCGACACCTAAGGCTAGCAGGTGCTTACTGAAGCATATCAAAATGTTATTTAATACAAAAAAACCTTAAATGTCCGTGTATCGTACACGTATTGATAATTACATAGAGGTTCTTATGTAAGTACTTACACACAAAGCAAGCTTGCCTCAGGTAATATTTTATAAGCTGCGTTTAGTAGTTGCTACTGAATGCTCGGGGCGCTCTGATGAATTATTAGTTACATTAGATGTTTGGATTACAAAAGTTATTTTACTATTTAAATTAAATAATTCATGTATATGTCGAGAATAATAATACAATACCAAAATAAAATCAATTGATTTTTAATCAATCAATATCACTAATGGAAAATTATCAATTATTAGTAATCATTAAAAACACCCGACATAAGCATTTATGCTTATAATAAAAATATTAAATTCATAAATGTCATAAAAATTGTTGAAGCAAACTGTAGGTTCAACACAATTAACATGAAACTCGAACATTTTAATACGCGTGTTAAATCACCAGGGATGATTGTGCATTTGTTTTTATTGCCCACCAATCCCATTTGCCATGTACCTACACTAAATAAATTTAACAAGCTCCAAAAAGATCGCATTTGCCTGAAGAGAAGGTAAACAATAGCAGCATAACATTATGAGCACTCAATGTTGGAAATCTAAATATTTATTTGAATTGCAAGAGAGGCCACAACACAGGGAATTGGAACCGCAATTCTTATTTTATTTATCTTTCGGTATCATAAAACGTTTTTGGCTTACTATTTAGTCAAATGAACTTCGATAACGGTGTTATTCGTTAAAATCTAGACTAACTTAAAAATTGATAGACGTTGATGTATTTTAATTATATTACCATATTTCGCCAATGTTTTCGTTAAAAAGATACAGCAAAGTTTATTCTTTCTATTTTTGATCTCGATAATTTTCATTATAATATGCTCAAATGTACTATACATTAAAATTATTTTCTTTGGCGATATCAAATAATCAATATAAAGTTACGAAGTCTAGAGTAAAGTTGAAACTGAGTGTGCCATCTGTCGCCGTCTGTCCGAAACACGTCAGGCTGCGATAAAGCAACTTTCTAGCCAACACCTGGATATTTGGCATGACGAAACTATTAGTTCTTAATAATTATTGACGATGGTGTCAATGACGACAAAATCACTAATAAAAAAAACCCCTGCTGGGGCACAAATCTGACTAAGGTTTCACTTTATAAACCACTCATCAACTTATTTGCTGCAATTTCGAAATTGAGAACAAATTGATATTATATTCTAAATGTGGGTGTTATTTTCCTAAATAACTTTGGTTAATTAAAGGCCGTGACTTCAGCAAACATTTTTATTGCATCAATCTTCTGCAATGCTCTTGTATCTTCGTATAAAGGTGCCTATAAAATATATTCGGCCCGCACGCCCGTGGTTTGATTGGTCCGTACATTATTAGCTCCTATTTGTGTTGTCAATGTTTATGATCATTTTATGATCACTGTTGGTTTTATTGCACATTCAATTGATATAGTAACGGATTTGATTAAGTAAAGCAATCGTTATGTTTTGTTTGTCGCTAAATGAGTACATTTTATTGGCACTATCTGCTTGAATATGGATATTCGTTTTATTATCCGTGTCGTCATCGTAAAACCGACAACCGGGTTATGGTTCAATTTGTATTTGATATTTACACTCAGTTAGTTCTATAGACAGTAAAAGTATCTAATATGATATTGAGAATTCCTAAAGAAATCTTTGGGATTGTAATAGATATATTTTTATTTTGCTCATCTACTAAGTAATAGTAACGCATTTCCAGATTACTATGCATCAAAAGGTATAAATGTCATCATGTTTTCTTAATTCTCGATTGATGATTTGAATTCATATGTGTACGATTATTCCAAATACCTTGTTTAGATTCTTATATTACCACAGACTACGATTTCATTCTCAATATGGTTTGTATCTTTGTAAAGAGAGATATCTACATATGATTGTTTAAATAACCCTCATAAAGTAAAGCGCACTATTTTAGTAATTATCCTCTTAAGATATTTAATTACTTACCATCATCAGGTCGATTTTAAACAATGAGCATACTTCAGTGTGCCTCATTATGAAACTCGATTGCTCCATATCGTTCTCATTTCTCATCTCATCTACCTATCCAGACTTGTAAATAACCACTTACAATTTAAAAAGCATTCAGCATCATAATCATTAATTCTGGTATTTAATTAAAATCTCTTTAATTAAAGTAATTCACTAAACTGGGCAAACAACGGACCCCATAATTTGGGTACTACTCCACAGTTGGAAAAAGCCGTTCTTTTATTACCCTTTAAGCATTGTTTAAGAGGTAAGAGGCAAGGGAGGGACCCTTCTGTAACCATCGACTTTTACCAAGTCATTATCGACTTTTTCACGTTTTGTTTAATACAGTCTTCAATGCTGAACTGCTCTTTGATTAACCTGGTTTTCTTATTAGGCCTTTGATGTCTTTTAATTTACATTGAATATCTTCAATATCTGAAAATTTCGGCGGATTTATTGCTCTGTTGCATGTTGCATAATATTTGACTTTTATATTGTATGAATAACTATGACACGATATAGAATAATAAATATGGGTCAGGCCCACTGCAAATTTTCACTATTGCGTCGCTTGTGTATCTTCGGAGTGTATTTTGTTAATCAGCATGGATTAACAGCAACGACCTCCGAAATGCAATGAAATTTATAGTATAGTATATAATTATAGTATAGTATATATATATAAATATATTGTAGGTCCACGTTAAGTAGAATATTAATAACTTACATACCCTGGGTAATACTACTCACAACTAATTTAGTCAGAAGAAATTAGTAGAACTAAGAAATCTATGTAAGAAGAAAGCTGTGCAATTTACTTTCCCGCCATAGCAATGTGACAGGTAACAATATGGCATATAAGGCAATATAATTTTCAAGTTATACACATATGTATACTTGAAAACCTTTGTGTTCATATTAGTCATAAATACATGTTGCAACGCACGCATTTTAAAATAAAAATTGCTAAAGGCTTTTACTCATTTATTTTTTACTTTCTTAATTAATTGGAACTTTTATGCTCAGGGAATATTTGTATTATGGGGTATTTGTATTATGGTTATTATTTGATCAGGTGCTAAATGCTTTTTAGAAGTAGAGGTAGGTGCAGTATAAAATGAAACTTACTCCGTTGAAATAAAGATTTAATTACAATCGTTACATAATTTTACTCATAATAATAATAGGTATATATTCTATAAATAACTATATAGAACATTTAATATTAAGCGAATGTATTCGATTTGGTCACATTGAAAATTTCGTTTAATGGCGTTGTGTTTTCCTGTTTATGTTGTTAAGAAGCCTCACTCTATTGTATTAAATAAATTTGTGACCTACACACATACAGGCTAAAAAATCTACAAGAAAATAATATTGCTGGCGAGATTGAGCCATTCCCAACTAACTAGGACCGGTTTTTAATATACATATGAATAAAATTTTCGATGTATTATGTTCTTGAGTTACGATAATGATACCAAACCTATTTTTCATTCTTTATGAATCAGTAAAATTATATCCAACAGTAACACAAACCTTTCCAATCAATTTACATGATTCCTTAAATTGTAATTCAAAAATATCGTTTTCCGTTACATCCAGAATTCTAGTAAAAATACAAATATGGACTCTGATTAATCCTACTATCGAAACCTTGTGAACTTGTATCTGTGAATTTCTTTTACTATGAATTGTATTATCTACTATCCAAGTCGAGTCAAAATTCAAAGTTTTACCATCAGACCCTACCGAGAGTTTTGGAAGTAAGGTGCATCACATACCAAAAAAATTGTATCATTATTTCATTACAGTATATTTTAACATATCGTTTGATTAACATTTATGTGTCGGTCTATTAGTGCATCTACATAAAGGGATACAATAAATATATGTTTTGCAAGATGTAAAACAACTGTGTATTTTATTACTTCGGTGTGTGATGCACCTTAGTCGTACATTTTTCATAAAATATACCCACATGACTAAATCCAACATCAAACAAATAAAAATCTACTATATAAAATCCCGGATCCTTTCAAAGACTATGACCGATTTAAAAATAAAATATTAAGAATATATTTATTTACAATGTATTCTAATAATACTTTTAAACAATATTTATAAAATCCTTTCGACGCGTCACTGAACAGCATCGAAATTAGCGAAACCATACTAGTTACTTTGTACACTTTTCGAAAAACTAAAAATAGAAAATCTACAAAACATTTTATATACAATGACAACAACAATAACCAAATCGACGATTGTAAATCGATTATACATCTAGATTTCAACATAATGAAATAGATAGACTTCTGCTACGTAAACAATTCGGAACGAACTAAACTTCCCTTTGCTAATAATAATTAATTTACAATACACTTAAAATTAATGAAAATAAAGTGTGGCACCGGAACTAGTCCATAACTTATTGCTCACGATACGTACACGTACGATATCAAAATAATATTGGAAGAACAAAAATACAACACCATTACAATTATTTTCCGTATTCCCAATTTTTAGGAATACAATTTACAATAATATACTAAAATCAAATTATTTTAAACATTAAAATTTTACACATAATTGCGCATTTCCTGTAATCTATAAATAATTTGGATATTATTTTCGTATTATTCTTACATCTATAAAAATACTGAGCAACGTTGATTCCACACAATGATTCTTTAAACAGTCGCACATGAACAACCGTCGTCGACTGCGATCACATCGGAACAAAATTTAAGTACATACTTAACGATATCTTTATACATTATAATAATCTGTGCATTTATTTATTAGTTTAGAAATTACACTAAGCGATATACAAATAAACGTATATGTACCAAATCAATAATTTTACAGTCCACAAAATGTAGTCGTATAGTTGCCATAGTTTATTCCCCTATGGATTTGCATTTACGACAGAACTGAAACACTGTGCCACTGTGAGAGTTTCATTGTCCCTAGTAGTTGACGCGCCGAGCAGCGACCCAGGTTTCACGAGCTTTACCTGCAACAAAAGAAGTAACGTTTAAATCCATGTCTACAACATTTATTGTCATTGAATCCACCGGCAGTACTATTTAATTTTATTTCAAGACAATAAAAGTACCCCTTAAAAAGAATAGCGGTATTTAAATTAATAAAAAAGGAAGTCCACTGGGATAGGTGTTCTGATTCTATCGCGGTGTCGCCGAGCGCGCCCGCCGCTGCGTTCACACATATCAAACCAAAAAGAAAAAACCAAACCAATCGAGATGAGGTGACGAAACGTTCAGTCTCATTATCTGAGAATTTATTAACGAATCGTCCCGACCGGAAAACCGAAATGTGAAAGAAATAAAAATTCGACCTCGGCCGCGGTCATCTAAAGTTTGTACGGCGTCAATGAAAAAAGAAGTCAAACAGGTTGGCCGGACGACCTGCGACTGAATGAAACAGAGAAGGACCCGAGCGAGGATCAACAGATAAGGGAAGATTAGGGCGTTGAAAAAAAAGTAAAGCGGCTTTAATGCAGAGGTAGTGTTGTGAATGAAGAGGATCCATTGAGATTCCGCGCCCACGCACGCCCGCGGAGCGGCGTTATCGCCGCGCGGGTCCCTGCCGGCTGCCGTGCGTGTGCGCCATCAACAATACTCCTTGTGCATCTTACATTAGCGTTTTGTGTCTTACGAACAATTCCCGCTTTGTATTATTCAAATTGGGTACAGCCAACGGGATTAGAACTAGGTGTGCCAGTATTATGACCGTATTGATCATTCGGGCACTTCCTGCCGAACAATGAATAATGAGCTAAATAAATCAACGGTTGACGCTAAGCCGTCCCGAATTAAGTATTTAATGGGATCGATTCGTGATCTGGTAGCGATATCATTTAGCAAATAATAAGTTAAAACGATACAGGTATGTTATTTAAGTCGAAGACAAAAACCGTCGATTCGCCTTTGTTCTTTTTGGGGCTACTTTAAAGGAATGCCGCGATAAGGAGTTATTTTCGCATCAAGGAATTCGAGGGACAAAAAGGCGTGAAAACGAAAATAATACAAAACGTTTATAGATGTGAATTTGTGAGCGTTTGGCTAAAACAGAATTCTTGGCGAATCCGCGCTGTGCGGCGGCGGCGGCGACTGCGATTTATTGTAATGAGACGAGGATGCCGCGACGATTCCCAGAAAATCATTGATGACTCCCAGAAGTATGCGACAAGTAGCTCCGACGGGTTTCATCGGCCTACGACTTCACACTGTACACTTCAAAATTTGTCCTACTCATAATTCAGATCGCTGTTAAGTTTTGTTAACAGCGATATGTAGGACAAGTTTAGTGAATTTCCTCTTTGTTTAGATTTAATAGAATATCAAAAAAATATTTTCACTAATTCTCATTAATTATGTAATGATGTTTCAAGAAATTCAATGCTATTCCAACTAACGTAAGTTTTAAGTACTTTCGCCTAAATATTAACAAATGAAAACCTATAATCCATCTAGACAATCCCTCTTTTTGTTGTTTAAAACCGTTTGTAAATTTGTACGGTAGTATCTGAGATTAGCCCAACCAATCCAACCAATCGCTATAAATTAGCAAATCCAACCAATCGCTATAAATTATGCAATGTAGTTGATATAGTTGAATTTAGCAATATATTTTTGTTACTGAATAGCTTCAGGAACTTCAGATATTCTACGATGCTTTCTTTAAAACATACATGTTCATACAACTCAGAGCTAATTTGGGCAGGTCACCGTCGAATGTAGGCGTGTGGTGAGCATACCGTTGACACTGACAAATGACGCAAGATTGCAATCTCGCCCTCGCGACGCGCGTCGCCCTTCCGCGCGACTCTACTCCATTGTTTTCAATTACCGACATGACACCCCGGCGCGAGTCGGCTACTAAACCGCAACTATGTTTATGGCTTTCTCGATATCTTTACTACAATCATCCATTTACGAGCGGGTCTTCCCTCATTTACATGTGTGCATTACGTCGCGACAACTCTCCGCAATTTGAATCAATCAGACACTCACCGCTAGTGGTGCGCGGTCCGCTTTCAGACGGCCGACACGAAACCGTTGTGATGTTGTTGCGAGCTGGAATAGGAAACATTCACTCGTTTCACGTGGTGAAGGGATCGTACTTCGCCTACCTAGTTATCCATGCACGAGTAACGATAAAAGAATGAATAATAATAGTAACCTTTTATAGAAAGGCTTGAAGGCAGCAGATCCCTCGTTGTGATGCGGCTGATTGGGTTGATGACTGTTAGCCGCGTGGTGAGGGTTGTGATATGGATCACGCTGCGGGGACTGCTGATGCCGTGAGTAGCAGTAACCGGAGCCGCCGCCACTGCCCAGGGGATTCGCGACGCTCGGCACTTTCATGTTGGGGGGCGTTTGTGGTGGAGTGTCAGTCTGCACGTCAGGAAAGGCGGCTGGGTGCACGCATGGATGCTGCCCGCCATATTGCCCGCCAGGAAACCCACCGTAGCGGCCATACGATCCACTCGCTGGACTCGCTGCTGCAGTGGCCGGCAACACGAATCCATTCGAGGTCCCATCTGCTGCCGCCGAGCGCTCCGGCCCATAGGAATGTTGAGGCCATGGTTGTGCAGCTGGTGGCGGCGTTTTACAAGCTGCCGTGTCCGCTAATGACCATATCTTGGGCTTTGAGGCAGGAATCGGCACACCACAGTCTGAAGTCCCCCGCTTCGCTTCCTCCTTTATGCCGTATCCCAACAGCTGGTGATGCATGCCCTGGAGCAACTCGTCGCCCTTCCGGTCCTCATCTGTAAAGATAATCGTATTCATCGATCATATTTACGTCCGATCAGCAATAAATGCGTTGGCTCACGTCATCGCAATCAGATTAGTCGCAATAGCTCCGCCATAACTAATGCAACAACAATAAAAGGAGCTTAAAAAATCGATACGCGGCATTTTCATTCGGCGACGTGACCGTTACACGCGGGACGTAAGTTTTAGCTCGTAAGAAGCGAATCACCGACTCCCTCCAGAAAAGTCGTGTGAAAATACGTTTGGCGTGCAGTGACCCATTCGTTAAGTGGTTATCCGATTAGCGAAGTGAAAATACCACTTTGGGGCGCGACTCCCCTGCCGCGGGCTCGCTGCCGCCGATCCCTTTCGTATTTAAGCCGAGCATTTATTTCGCATTTGCCGGCGCGCCCCGCGGCACTCGCTGCGCCCGGAATGTGCCCCGCGACACAATTAATGGTCAACCGTGCTTCTCCTCCTTTCTTCTATTTTGACCGCTATACGCGCAAAACGTGAAAGCGTTGTTTTTCATAAATTCATACTGCGTTATCGGATCGTAATCGTAAGAGCTGCGGTATAATCCGTACTTCCGCCGATAACATCTACCCGCGCCAGCCTTGCTCACTTATTTTAAAGCTGCAATGAATTTATATCTAACGCCGTTCTCGGTTCGAAAAAAATTGATGTTATTGTACAATTACACAAAAATGTTTATTCAGCGAAATTTTATAAGGCTTTAAGTATTATCATAATGCCATTTTCCGTTGTAAAGTGGCTTTCGGAGGGCGCGGGGCGGGTTGGGGCGACTAATGAAATTCAGAGGCCCGTGCGGGCGGGGCGACGGCGGGGGTGTGGGGGCGCGGGAGGGGCCCGCGACCGCTCGACTTCATTCTCTTTATTCCATTTAATGCTGACTGCTCCTAGCTTTTAAGAGGGGTTATCCGCGTTGCCCTTCACTAGGGATAAATAGGGACGCCACTGATACTCCGCGCGAAGATATTTATCCGGCAAATTGTTTTAATTTTCATTGTATTAATCTAATAAAGGCCCACAACGACGGGAGATAAGCGAGAATTGGATGATTTCGTAATGTTTTATTTTAGCAATATGTTTAATGTATTCGTCGGGTTAATTTCTTTACAAATTGTTAGGGAGCTGTTTATTGAATATACAATGACGTTTGAAGCTACTCAGATTTAACAAGTTCGTGGTAGAGTACAAAAATTATTTTCCTCGGTGTTTTTTATATGTTTGTTAGAATGTGGACCACTCAGCTGGATACAACTTCTTCCTTTGCTTATCTGAGAGTAGATCTCTGTACCCCTAATGATATTATTAAGATATTTTAATGATATTATACTATTTATACCTTTGTTATCTATCATCATCATCATCATCAGGTCCAGTTAAGTCTCCACTACAGGAGCACGACCCTCTCTCGTCCGTCCTAGACGGAAGGAGGATTTGGCCTACACTCCCCACGCTGGCCAAACGGGTTGGGGAGGCCTGATCGATATTTGATAATGTATTTGCCTTAGTCGCCTTGTACGACATCCACGGGAAGAAACGGAGTGATTCTATTCTAGTCTGCCGGAAACCACACGGCCATTGTTATCTATACTAATATTATATAGAGGTAAATTTTGTAAGTTCGTTAGTGAGGTTATAGGGGGTAATCTATAGATCTACTGAACCGATTTTGAAAATTATTTTACTTTTAATAGAAAACCACGGTATTTGTCAGTGTCATAGGCATATTAACTCGAAAAATGGGAAAACTTTTTCGTAAAAATGTTTACCACCCAACGAAGTGGACATGGGCCAGCTAATTAGATGTAATTATAATAATCTATTTATACAAAAAAAGTTCCGATTTACTGACTGACTCATGAACGCACGCTAACTAAGCCATCAACGGTAGAAATTTGAAAATTTGTACAAGTATTCCCTTTAATGTGTAGAGTCGAATGTTTTTTAAACTTAAATGTCAAGAAAACAAAATTAATATAACGCTAAAGATTATTAGAAAAAAGGTTATTAATTGAAAAAAAAGAATGCTGGCTTGAAATTAAATAATTATAAAAAAAATATATACTATTCTCCTGTACCGGCCCTTTCTATTATAAATCTATTGAATAATTCAAAATAGACAGTAGAAATAATAAAAAAACAGTAACATTTTTCGAAAATGAAAACATGACGTAAATGGAAATGTTCAATTAAACTGTAGTGGTTAGTTTACTAAACCCGCCATAAATATTTATCAGTCCCCACTCAATATCCGCGAATATGCAAACTACGCGATTATCCTGGAAGCGACTCGCCGCTCCTGCGACTGAACTGAGTATGTATACGAAACAGTATACCAAAGTCATGCGTACGGCTTACTTTGTTACCTACACGACATATTAGTGATACGCCGACAGAACCAAACACGCAATGTTCCATCATCCACATAACAAAGACAGAAGAAGCGAAGTTGAGATACTGTTTGATAAACGAAATAGCGCAGTGGGAGTGTGGAAATCGGGGACGCTTCACACGTTGAGTGGTTTTCCCCTTTAGTCATCGAGGGCGAAGTGAGACATAATAAAAACGCGTCTCTGCCACAGAGGGCGCTGCGAGACACATCACCCTACGACCCGGAGCGCACTCCACTGCAACACTGCAATTTATTACTCCTTTGGCCAACGTCCGCCCCGATGTTCACTTGTTTGTATTAGCTGTACTAGTTTACCATTAACGCCAGACGGATTAATATTTTGTTGGGAAGCGTGCGCGAGCTACAAAAATTAACATTTATTGGCGAGGGTCAGAAAATGAACCTTTTATTCATGAGTGGCTTAGCTCGGGATAGTTCTGTATGTTTGTTTGCCGACGACGTCCTAGGGATCGCGTGTGAAAGCTTTTATATTGGCTTTGTTTGGCGTGACTTAAAATGATATATTACATGTCGTGAACACTGACGTTATAGGTTGCAGCAGTGTGAAGAGCGACGAGCGGCAAGCGGTATTCGAGCGGAGATGCTTATGAAAATAATTGACATAAAGTCTTAATTAGTAGGTTAGGTTTTATCTAAATATGGCTAGAGTTGGATTAAACATATGTCCTTGCGTGGACTAGATAACACTTATTTTAATTTATTTATCCACGCATTGAACTTATTAAAAAGGTGTAATATGTATTTGTTTTTTCGGTAATTATTAAAATAGTACTACAAAAATGTAAATAATGTAACATCATGTAGGTGCTTTTAGAGTTGAAAATAACAGACGATTATTTATTAACAAGTCAAGAAATTTCAGGAAATTCCAATGTTTTCAAAGGAACTTCATGTATTTTACTACTGCTATACAAGACCAAGAAAGATTATAGGATTATAGGAATTTTGCTCCGCCAACCGGCAGTTGAGCAGCGTGATGATTATGGGTTAATGCCGATATATTTTTTATATTAAAACCCAGATAATCATCTCACAATTGCTTGTATAAGATAGACATCAAAATTTCGAGATGTCTGCTTCAAAATATTGTCCCCAAAACGGCAGATTTAATTAATTAAATTCTATTGCACACAAGTTTCAATTGTTATATAAAAGGCGAACTTACCGGTAACACATATATTCTTTCCCACTTTACCTTAAGAGCATTATTTTTTCTATTATTAATCGACTATTCGAGGTACTTTTTTCTGAATTACAGTTTCCCGAGCATCGGGGCCCTACCACTACTCCCCAATCTCCATCATTGGCACTGGAGTTGTAAGGCGCGCTCCTCTAAACAGGGTAGCTCGCTCGATTCCCGACGCACTGTGTACGCCTAGTGTAATGTACCCTTACATTTGGGGGCCAGATAGCTGGCTACCTGATGTCTATGACAAGCATCGGAGCTGTAAGCTGCTGTATCGCAGCTGTATCGCTCATTTCCCGACGCCCAAAGAACACCTACCTAGGGTTCTGTATGTTCAAACCCTCCGTTCACCCATGGCTCCGCCGACCTCGCGGTCATATGAGCCGAATCGCGGAAGATGCGAGCGACACCTTCGTGTGCGGACAATTCTTTACGATCAGTTGAAATTAGGAACTTGTTGAGAATGGATGGAGAAATCATTAATACAATAGAAACTCTTTTGAAATTGATTTTGAAATAGTAGCGTCATAAGCGTCCTTTGTTGGACGTTCAGCAAACTGCAAAATATATTCCATTCCTTTCATTTGTTATTATAATATTTTGGTCTCATTTTCAAGTCTACCTGGACATATTTTAAAATCTTCAAAAAGAGCAAAATGCTTTTATTAGTTTTAGAGAGAAACTTTTATACTTTTATTTAAAGGGTTAATTAAAATATCAAAGATATCGTAGCATTATCTGCATTGTTTCTATTAAGAATTTGGTTCGGATACAGAATGAATATTTTAGAATAGATTTGTCTACTTCTACAAAAATCTAGTATTTAGAAGAAAGTGTGAACTAAACGTTACAGTTTATTTACTTTGTATTCATATTTAGCCCGGAAGAGTGTTTTCTGTGCGTGTGCACAGTAATAAATTGTCTACAATAAGGTGTTCTTTCATAGTCAATTTTAATAACTCATAAAGTGCTAATTATGGAACGTACACATTAATCTTATAATTTCACTTTTGAATTATAACGTGCCATTTTGTTAGCACGCACTAGTCATGCCAATATCATTGTATTATCCATTATTATCGTCAGTTCCGTTCAGATTTTTTTTTAATTTCGCGTCGAACGAAATATTAATAATTTTATTGTTTATTTGACATTTAAATTTTCGAAGGATAGAATTATTTTTTTTTTAATCTTTAGTGGGAATATAAAAAAGGAAACTGTCTTGTATTAGAACCTCTCTAAGATTTTTTAAATCAATTTTGTTCTACGGGGCCAAA
Organism: Hypsopygia costalis; assembly: GCA_937001555.2. Taxonomy (NCBI): domain Eukaryota; kingdom Metazoa; phylum Arthropoda; class Insecta; order Lepidoptera; family Pyralidae; genus Hypsopygia; species Hypsopygia costalis. The sequence goes on from OW443326.2 coordinate 22,332,824, forward strand.
GTTTATTAATTACAAATTTAATAAGAATCCCATAACAAAAAGTAATTTTCAGTGACACATGCAACTAAAGTGCACTTTAGATTTTAGACTTAAGCCGTCTATTCAATATAGAGGAGTCATAACAATCAGATCAACAACACCCCAACACTCCGACGGAAGTCGCCGCGGGGCGCGTGACTGTAATCCTCGACGCGATGGATACGTCTTGCGACTTTATTTTTGTCGCAATTGCGAGGTTTAGTGTTGCCACTGATTATTGAATATCTAGAAAGGCCCACTTATATTTTGATCATAATACCTAGGAGACCAAAAACAGTTTTTTATCTATCTATATATTATAATTAATTTCTTATATAGTAGAATTGTAGGTACATTGTTTACGCTACACGGTTTATACTCTCTCACAGTGGTCCCATTGAAAACCAGCACAATTGCAACATTACAATAAGAGTGCGACTGTACTCAGTGGAATTACAACTATATGACACCAACTCAACTTTAGGGAGCGGTTCAAATGAAGCGGAGCTAAGTGGAGACGAGCTGTGGTTTCATATATTTTTTAACTGCACTCTGTTCGTGGTATGTAGCTGACATATTATATTTATGTGAAAATACAGTTCGTCTCCGTCCAGCATCGGTGGAACCGCAACCTAATGCTGAGTTGGGACCATTTATTACTTACTCTCTTCTGTGCCCCGGCTTCACTTGTGTACATTTTGTCCTTTCTTGGTCGTTGCTCCTTATTTTGTCTCTCATGTACTAGGTACATCATATGCACTTCTTAAATTGGTAATAGTTTGTTGTTTATCGTCTCTTTCCTCTCTACATCCCCCAGCATCCAAATTCTGTATTTTTATTTGCTTGTATATTTCTGAATACAAAAATACAAGCAGAGAGATAAGCAAAGAGAATTCTTTCATCATTCACTTCCCCTAATTTTTTTTTGTCTGTCCCTTTCGCTCTACTCTAACCTTTTAGGCCTTTAACTTGCTTGTGTTTCATGTTAATAAATTAGGCAGTTTTCGTCTTAAAATCTAAACTATTGTTAGTCACTTAAGCCAACGTAAGTTTCTCTGTTAGGTTATTATTCTGTACTGTATTTCTAATCGTTAACTGTTATTTCCATCCATCGCTACCTTCCCGTTATCTTATCGACCCCTACCTCATTCCCTTCTCGTCTCCTCCAAACTCTTTCATTTCTTCTCCTGTATATTATGTCTAATTTTATATTTCTAACTATAGTGCATCGAGTTTGAAGTTCCCATATAAACTTTTCTGTCCCTCTTGCTCCCCTCAGAAATATGATTTTAAAGAATGTTGAAATAATGTATTGAACTGTAGGATATTAAATTGTTCAAATAACCTAAATTCAATCAAATAAATATTATTTTCCATTGTTGGTACTTGGTGAACATTATTAACATTTTGTTATTAATAAAGCTACTACTGTTCCAAAAAATACCCCTTTTTTTGTAGAAACGCAAGAGCCGTCTGTTTGCCTTAATAAGAAGAAGAGGTGCAAGTACATTATTAATAACAAAATTATTATTTTTCTCTTATTATTTCCCACAATGCTACCAGCACTATGATTGTTACTGTATCCGAAATATAGACTTGCGTTCACTGTTTGTCCATTGAACTTATATTTTGACTAATACCGAACAAAGTGTGTCATTGATTATCTTAACGGTCAATAATATTAATAACAAATTTCAAATTAGTTGAAGAAAAAAAAAATATGTTTCCCATAAAAACTGCGCGTCCTCCTTTCTTACCTAAGAGAGCACATTTCAAAAGATTTTCAAATTATGTCAATCCAACTATCACCCAAATTTGATGTGGAGTCAAACAGACCATATCAGATATATCATGGGATTAATATACAACAAAATGCTGTTCTTCTCTCTTTATAGTCCAAATGTGTTATAATAAAGTCAAAAATATTACAATATTTAAATTAATATTTCTTGAATTTTTTATATTGTTTGTGAATTTATAAAAATAATATATTTTAATGGATATGCATTTAAGAAAAATATATTTTCTTAACTATTAAAGTTGTCATTTGCCAGACATTAAGCAATAAGTCATCTGCAATGTCTGTCTGTATTCAAGTGATACTATTATGTAACAGTTCTAGGATAATAGATCATTAATACAACAATATACTAACATATAAATGTTTTAAGAATAAATAAATATCTAAAGATTGAGGTATTTTTTTGTTTAATGTATATATTAAATGCGGTGACTGAACATAATCATTGTAATTGTATCAGTTTCTACAAACACCCTTGCACATCTCGACACTTCGTTTAATATCGGTATTTTATGACCCCAAACGCCGCTCTTCCCAGCAACCGAGACGGTATTCAAACCGTGAATTAAGTATGCTCGTGTCCCTACAATAGCGAGCTTCATTAGGCGACGTATGCCGCCGTTAGCCGTGACGCCCCTTGCCAACACTTCCATTAGCGGCGTGAAGTTTGCAATGAAAACACTCCTATCCCAAATCATCTTTATTGTAACAATGCCTACTTATAATTTATGTTGTTGACAAGCGAAACTAACAACCTCTCCGTATCGCACGCTCCGCCTGCACTTTATTATTGCACTTACGCTATGGAAACAAATCATCCATCTTGCGACAACACTCCTTGAGTACCGTAACAAGAGAGGTGACGACAAAGACCGTAGGGAAAAAGGTTCCACATTCAATTGAAACACATTATAAATCCCCAAAACCGTACTTACTTACGTTCCGACGGAATATCCTCATAAAAGAAACGATCCACGAACTCGACAAATCCTTTGGCAAGAACATGAAGTAGGGCAGATCGTCTGACAAGCCGAACGCGACCTCCGAGCGTCGCCCCGTTGTACCGGCGTACGGAAAAAGCGTTATATGAAATTTGGGCAAGGCGCCGCCCACTACTACGAATAGGAAATCCGGGAGCGAGGAGCGGTTACGCACAGTTACACGCCTGAGACCCACCCCCCTTCGTCGCACGCCCCCCGGCCATCTCTCGCCTCCTCTCGGGATCCCGTACACCCTCAAGCCCTCAGCGGCGTTATGCCAATTCACTCGACGATTTATACACCGACAAAATTAAAGCAATTTTAAACATTCAACAACACCGACTTCAGTCGAACATGAAAACACGAACCGCTTACACCAAATATGTTAGCGTAGTAAAAAGATTTAGACATAACATTCGCCGTTGCAATAGTTTTGACAATAACTCATATTAACAGTAAAATTAATGTCGTTCGCAAAGCATAAGACATACAGACACGTTTGTTACATATATATTTTTGGCCCAGAAACTTGAAGCGACAGAGTTAAAACAACATTCGACAGTCAACACATTACTTACGCGAGTAGGTAACGTGAGATGTTGACTATCCAATGTTGCACAGCCTCGTTTAAACCCATTCAGTGACAGCTAACACTCCACTTTAAGTTAAAATTGCTCAATAAATTTTGATTTGGGTGAGCAGAATCAGCTTGTAGAATAGGTGTAAACGTGGTTTATAGAAACGGAACTCAGCTCACCTTTGTGACTTTTTATTTTTTCATCTTGTTCATCTTTCTCTTTTTCCTCATCGGAGAGCATCGTGTCGTCGTCGTCATCGGTTTTATTTTTCGGCTCCCACGTCATCTTGTTCTCCTTCTTGAGGCGTCGACGTGCGTTCGCGAACCACGTCGAGACCTGCGTCAGTGTCATTTTAGTGATGATCGCCAGCATTATTTTCTCCCCTTTCGTTGGGTATGGGTTTTTCTTATGTTCGTTCAACCACGCCTTGAGCGTCGCCGTCGACTCCCGCGTTGCGTTTTTCCGCCGGGCTGCTAAATCGTACCCAGCGCCATATCTGTTGACAAACATGTTTATACTTACATATACCTAATGGGCAAGTATATCCGCTTCTGGCCTTATATGTAATACATTCGCTTAAAGTTATTGTATAATTTGTGAACAATTCCATATTTTTACTGGTGATAAATCAGCGATAGACCAATTGTGTGTATTACTATATGTATATATGTATATCTATGAGCAAAAATGCTTTTGAATATAATAAACACTAAAAATTGTTGAATTCATTTTAAAAAGATCATAGTAATGTGAATAAGTAAAAGAGCGAGGATATTGTAGAAACTAACGTCTATTTGTGAACAAACAATACAGGTATATCCATTAGTTGCGACCGACGCGAGCAATAAAATGCGTTTTAAATTCGGAACAGATACGCTTTTTATTTGAGGCAATAGATTTCTCGTAACGGCAGCAAAAATAAAGCTATCGCGGTAGAAGAGCGACATTCGATACACTTTTTAGGGCTACGGTCCCATTTGCATCCGCATTCTAAGCGTAATTGTGGCGAAACGTTCGTTCCCCTTTACAGTATTCGTACCTGCCTTCGATTTTCTCGGCGACATGACAAAGGCGCGGTCTGAGGGGCCCAATAAATAGGTTTTGCGCGTGAAAATAGTTAAAAAATGGACGCGTTTTGTCGTATGTTCGCGCAAATTGAGTCTTTGAGTGCGCGTTTTAGAGTATAGTATCGGAAAAGCCTTAGTAGATGTTTTCACAAACGCGTTGTTCACGACTCGAATGTGATTTGCAAAAGTGACAGCATTTGTAGTTTTATTACATTCTGTCTGTATTGATTATGCGGAGATATCGAGGGTGCGTAACTAGCAATCCTATATATGTAGCTTGCTTATGTAAGTAGGTTTTTGTTTATTTATTTAGTCATGGCAAACCAACAGCAGACATTAACAAGACAGATTTAGTTAATACAATAGGAGGTGCCAATTTTAAAGTCTTGTCAGATAACAATATATTATTTAGAGATACGATTATGTCGATATAATTGAAATACAAACGCATTCAAAATTCACGTTAGTGACTAACCACTAAAAACAATTAGCAATCTAACGCCACGATGTGCCTTCGAAAGTATTGAATAAGTCAAGATAAAACTCCCTAACTAGTAAATTAAAGTTATTACTCGCACGCAGTAAAAATGTATTTTGCCTGTAATTGATGGCCACATGCGAAATATGATTTTTTTAAATATTTTTTTTATAATATTTATTTCTAAAATAAATATCGAAAATTTTTCTTTTCTAAGTTTCGAAGATTTTGAAATACTGTTTTATCTGTCTATGAATGATGTTGAAAATTTTCAATATGCAGAGTTTTTGATGTTGACTCGACTAATTTATATAATGTAAGCAACATTAGCTTTGGAAATTTTAATTTATCGAATAAATTAAATGTAGAAAAGATTATGAGTGCCATCAAATCCACAGCTTTAAGAAATTTAATTTAATGGTTCTTTCATATCGTCAAGAGCACGATGTCCTTCAACTTGCCTCGCTAGAAGGCGGTCCGCTGCATCTCGATGCAACTGCAGGGCGTTGCAGCGCAGGCGTGGGCACCGTGGGCGTACTCGACACCAATCGATCGGGACGCCATCTTGCGTACCGGACCGGACACCGGTAATGTTAGTCACTGAACAACCGCCGGCCCACTGACGTAGCTTACCCAAGTAAGTTAACGAATCTCGTACCTAAACCACCAATCTATTTTTCAATATTTCTTTTTTATAAACCTAATTTATGTTGTATTTTTCTATAATAAATGTTCTGTAAACTTTTTGGTCGAAGTTTACTCACGTTCAAAAGTATTAATACTTGTGTCAGGCGCATCTTCGCAAATCCGCTGAAACCATGCCGCATTAGTATGAACACGAATAAGCTCTTCAGAAATCTAAGGCGGTTAGTGACGACAGGGCCGGTTTCATGAAAAAGTCAGCGCTTCAGCGCTGCAACATTTTATTGAAACGCGTTGTCGGTTTTCAGCGCTGAAGCTGCGACGAGGGTTGGTTTCGCTTTAAGCTTTCTAATTAATTTAGACAGTCCACTCGTCGCGCCCACCCTGTGAGAACACATGCACTTGGTTTGAGTATGTTAATACTCTCATGGCGGAAACGCTTTGTATCTTTGTTAATTTGGGAATGAAAACATCAACCGATGGTCGACTTTAGAAGTTATACTTAATGTTTGTAAAACCAACAAATGGCTGGATTAATTTCTCGTGACGTTTCCTGGCTCTGATGTTTGAGATAAATTTTAGAGCAAAACTGCTATGGTCTTCGATTCCCACTTAATTCTGAACTATGATAAGAATTTAATCATCTACAAGATGTATAATTAGATCGTTAATTCGTCAAACATTAGCAAATATGTTGAACATGAAGACCTGTTTTGAGAAAATATATTATTTGATGATTACGTTGTTTTTATATTGAAAAAGGAGATGTGAACAAAAGTTATTTTTTGTTACTCGATGCAAAACACTCATAAAACAGTCATTAGCTCTTGTGATAAATGTCTATTTTAGTTTATTTCTGGTTTTTACGCAAACTATACTTCAAAGGGTTATAAAATATTTAAATATAACATCTAAATGTGTACCTAAAGTATACGTCATATTGTTGTTGTTGTTGTATATATTTTTTTGTACAAAAACACTTGTAGTACACAGAATTATAAAAATGTTGACATACAATTTGTACAAAGGCGAACTTATCATAGAGGGATCTCTTTCAGTATTGTTTAGGTTAGTGCGTAGTACCGTGCGTCGGGTAAAACAATAATAACTAATATATGTACGCCTATATACTACTACGAGGGTGGAAAACATACGTACAACCCGCCTAAAGGAAAGCACTGCTCGTACCTATTGACGCTTGTGACACCAGAGGCATCACTCACGCGTTGCCGACCCTGCAAACACCCCTCTAGAACATTACAATCCTATACAGTAGTTTTCTACATAGAAAAACCATAATATAACTTTAACCTAAGATCTATTTTTTAAATCTATATATTCAATCGTAATCAGCTTCAGCTTAGGGGTAGAGCCACAGGATCATTTTTAGATGCTTTTATTGCGGCATTTCTACATATTCGTAGCAGCAATCACCGTGCTACGAACACGTAGTAACTTCTTCAATTCAATTCCCAGTTCAAACACAATATCTATATCGAGTAATGGACATGTGCTGTATAGTTGAGATATATTTGAGGTATTCTTTGAGAAAAAATAATATTTTACAAACTCTTTTAGATATTGCCTATTATATATTAAACAACGGAGACAAAGATCGATTTTAACGCGTCATTTCTGCAGTTTGTCGTCTTACATCTTACGTCGTACATCTATGTAGAAGCAATCGACGTAGACGATACCTAGAATAAGTTTCTAAATACTCTTGTAAAACATAATATAATATCTAAAAATGGTAAAAATACATGTTTGACAAACATTTTTTAATATACGTAGACTATTTATATTTTGAGAAAAAGGGACTAAGATTTTAACACCAAGCTCGACAATTATTAACTGAGTTAAGTTATATCATAAAAAAAGTTTTTGCAGTTTCCGTAGTTCAACGTCTCTACATATCCATAGCAGTAATCTACGTGCTACGTACGCCTAGTCTCCCTCAATTCCGTGTCACTCAAGTATAATATTGTGTCGAGAAAATTGTAATATTGTACTTGTTCCAAGGACGCGGTCAATCTAAATCTCAGTTTGATTTTACCGGGTCTTTTTGCAGTTCGACGTCTCTACATCTTCGTAGCCATCTACGTGCTACGTATGCGATGAAACTGCCCAGTGTTAGAATGAATTGACGTTAGACTGCCTACTCTGAAACACAGAGTTTTTCGAGCTACACACACATTTTACTTTGCAATATCTCAATTCCCTTGCAAGAGCTTTTAGGCTACGGTAAACTCTTTACACCGGGCGAGCCATGTACTTATCTGTCACTCAACGTAGTATTAAAAAAACAACTTTAATTAATTTAATCAACAAAGATATGAGACGAAAGTAGAAAGGCAGAAAGAAATACAGTTTTGTCTACGAGACAGAGCGGAAGTTACTAAACTCAAATTTTATTTCAGCGAAATCCTTAGCTTATTTACTCTCGTTGTAATATCTTCAATAATAAACAAATATTCAAGGTTTAAGTGCGTCTTTACAGAACAACAGTTTTCTACGACGAACGGTAAAAGCTAGAGTTGTAGACAGGAATCCGCGCGGCGAAGTACAAAGTCGGCTAATATTTGAAAGCGCATACCGTATTCAATTCGCGGTATCGGAGTTTACGATCTGCCCGCTTAGGGGAATTGCGGCCTATACGTGCCCTCCCTCGTATATCGAGCTATGTAGGAGTACATAAGTAATTTCCCCCCTTCCCCGGACCCCACAATCCGGGTTGTATTAGAATTAGGATTCGGAACAGAAGCGCGGGTAACGTTTATTCCGGTGTACCGCCTGATCCACTGTAGTATTCTTGAACGAAAACATTTCCAGTGTTTATTGTATAGTTTTCATATAGTACCAAATCTATATATATAATATAAAGTTAATTTGTATTATTTACAAGCTTTTATTTAGTTCGCCGTGGTGTCTGTATTTATTGTTAAATCTGACCAATACCCCAGTGTACATTTGAACTGAAATTTGGCCCACTTATATGGTATTGATGACAATACACAGTTAAAAAGCCTAATAATCATTTTTTTTTTATTAATAACTGATGAGCTTATTTGATAGAAGTGGGAGTGGGCAGGCCATGTCGTCCGAAAGGAAGGCTCGTGGTGCAAGGCAGTGGTAGAATGGCGACCGTGGGACGAAAAACGCCCACGAGGAAGACCACAGATGCGTTGGTACGACGATATCAAGAGAATGGCTGGAACGAAATGGATTGAAATTGCCCAAGATCGAAGTAAATGGCATAATATGAAGGAGGCCTACACCCTAGCGGTAGAGAAAGGCTAAAGAAGAAGAAGAAGAAGAGCTTATCTCAACAATATTTTTTTGATTATTCTTGTAGTGTTTATGCAACCTTCATTGTATTAAAATAGCATAAATTCTCGACTCGACTGTGCTATTACTCACTGAGACGCAAATATTTTGCCTGACCATTTTAGCTGCTTTTCCGCAGTTACAAACCCCCGACAATTTTTTGTGCCAGTTGCAAAATATCTTCAGGCACCTGGTTGCCGGAAGATATTTGTTGTAGACGCATTCACGGCCTTCAACGCTTCATTGAGTGTAGTGGGTGCGCATGGTTCAAGTATTTATTTACACCCGAACTTAGGCGTGTCTGTACAGCTCTCACAGCGGAGATGTAGACGCAACTCGACTATTCGAGTACCTGCAACTGCCAGTTGATAAAGTCATCGAGCAGTATCTCTCCGCGGATTTAGTGATTTTGGGTGACTTTAATGCCCACCACGCTGAATGGCTTAACTCTCAGTCCACTGACTGGGTGGGGAGATCTGCTTATGAGATTGCCCTGGCCTATGGTTTCTCGCAGTTGGTTGATTTTCCAACGAGAATACCAGATATCGAGGACAATACTAGCTCTCTGTTGGACCTTCTGCTGACCAAGTGTTCGAATAGATATAACTTCTCAGTGGATGTACCGCTTGGGTCATACTGCCTCATCCGGACTCAGGTGTCATGCACCAGGCCCCATCCTCCCTGACCTGCGGGATGACGTCGCGGATGCGTAAAATTCACGCTATGTATGTATGTTTATTATATTTTCTACAGCAAATATAAATACTATTTTATTAGTTGTAGTATTTTGGTAGTTAAATCTGATTTTGTTTTGATTCTTCAGAACCGCATTCGTGATTTTCTGCTTGTCCCGAAGGTTGACTGGTAGAGAATGCTTTTAGCATTAAGTCCGTCTTTTGTACCCTTATAAATAATTTGTGGTCAATAAAGATTTTAAATAAAATAAAATAAATACTTGAATCAAAAATAAGGAGGCAACTTATTTCAAGTCAAAAGACATTAACTTGCTGTGGCTCCTCAATTCTAGAATAAACCCCTTTTTATATCGCCAAGAGTATTGAGTTTCTTGGAGTTCTTCGACTCCAAGAATTACAATAATCTTCTCCAGCGATGTCCAGTTTCACATGATGACAACGAGTTGTTTGATATGATGATGACGGCCTCCTTCTACAGTCTCACCGCTCTCCATCGACAGAGAATTCATCCTCACACACTTGAGCCGAAGCGATCACGTCCTGTGCGGTTGCAGAGAGGTTTTGTCCCACATACTATCAATCTGTGAAATGACCTGTCTGTCGAGGTTTTCCAAGGAGACTACAGCATGGGGTTCTTCATAAAGGGCATAAAGATGTTTTTACATGGTCATGTGAAACCCCTGGTGTTGTAGGCGTCCATAGGCATAAGAGTAAATCATTGCCAGAATATAGAATTGACCACAACATAAAACGACCATTCATTTTAAGAAAGTTCATGAAAATCCTGCCCTTTTGACATCGTTAGGTGCGTCAGCAAGACTCTACAATCCAACCAAGGCAGGGCCGTGCCGCCTAAGCTGAAAGCCATTCAGATAGATTTGATTCCGAGAATCTATTTTTGATTTAGAGTCTAGTCTAGTCGTAATTGTTTTTAGGTTAGTCGGAACCCTGCTTTTTGCCGACTGAGTTAAAGATGTTTGTTGCAAAATAAATCGAAAACCGATTTTTTGGTTCAGAAATCTCGATAAAAATCTGCAATCCTCCGAAACGGCTCGAATTTTCATGAATTTTTTTATGTATATTTGGTAGGTGTGAGAATAGGTGGTAAAGTTTATTTCATTAATTTAGATGGTAGAACAACGTTTGCCGGGTTAGCTAATTAATATAAAACAATTGAAACGTCAGTTTGTTAGTCCGAGTACAGAATATAACGGCGGTACGACTAACTGACTGATGGTAAGCAGTTATCGCAGTGTACGAAATATAAAGTTTTGTTAGTTGTATTGCGTTTTTACAAAATAGGGCCATCACTAAATGGGCGGGAAAAACAATTCATAGAGTCGATGATGATTCATGAGAGTTCAGAAAAAATATTACCTACCTCAAATTCTTATTACTGCATTTAATTAATGTTTATAGCTAATCAATAAAATGGTGAGTACGTCTCACACCTATGGTTTGCCGACGACATGATCATAATGGCTGAATCACTGAATGATATCGATCGTATGTTGACGGATCTCAATGCAGCATCTCGATCCGTGAGGTTGGGGATGAATTTCGTACAAGGCGAAAGTACAACGATTTTGTCATCCTTAGCCCGGTTATCGTAGCGAATGCAGCTATTGAAGTGGTTAAAAACAGCTTGGCCGGTGTAATTTCAATAAAGATATCGATAGACGCATTCGATTGGGCTGGGCAGCTTTTGGAAACCTTCGGCACATCTTCGCAGTTACAAATACCCCAATTTGAAAAGTAAAGTCTTCAAACAGTGCGTCCTCCCTGCAATAACCTGTGGTGCAGAGTCTAGGACACTAACCATCGGACTGGTCTTTGAATGGTTCTTTGACGGAACGAATCCGGATCGAGAAATTCGTGGGAGAACCAAAGTTTGCAAGCTGTGCAAACAGTGGTCGTCTTCGGCTTAGATCTTGAATCAAAAATACTTAAATAACTGTCGCTACCAGATCCTTCTGAACTTAAAGACAACTCTTCTTCATGAGCTCCTTCCGTATGATCGTGTGTACAAATCACTATTACACTGTGAGAATGAAACCAATACTCGTTTTCGTAAATTGACTATATTGCCAGAGTGGCCGCACAAAACCATGGTCACTCACTTGCAAACTTTGCATATTTGAATAGCATTGGGCCGGTCACATCTGCCAAGTAAGTGATGGCAGATAGGAGAGGAAGGTATATTAGAGTGAAGGATGCAAGTAGAACAAAGATGCGATGGACGCCCTCCTTTTAGATGGTCCGATGAACGATGATGAAAGCGGTTGGAAGAGGCTGGATGCAGAAAGCGGAGGATCGTATTTAGTGGAAAGCATTGAGGAAGGCCTCTCCATCAGTGGCTAGATACAGACTGATGATGGTGATGAATGTTTATAGGGTTTAACACTACAAGGTTTTAGCGAAAAGGTAATTATGTGATGGAAAACAAATATTGGTATGTGGTATAACAATTTTGTTTATTAGTATAAATCTTTGTTTTTCCATAAAAGTAATAATCAATAAGAGTAACTACTAGTACAATAGCGGATTTGTCCCATCAGGGATCTCTTCCAGGTTTGTTTTTAAATAATAAAACTATTTTCTTGTTAAAAATATATCGAAAACAAAATTCATGAAACTATACAATTTCTTATCTAGATTTCTTTAAATTGTCTCTACACTTAAACTAGATATTCAAATTCCTTGTCCAGAATACCGTTTACTTTATAATTAGACGTTTAAAAAAGAAATCGCTATAAACGATCGTCGTCAAAACATATAAGTGTCGTTTGAACGGCACATTTCGTTAACAAGCATTCCGTATTTGGTTTATTTAAAAGGTAACAACCCGAAACGCTGCCACACAAAATATCCCTCAGAGCGTCGTTCGCTCGCGGCTCGGTAATTTCCTGCTTATTTTGATCTCAATGGTGCAAGTACTCCCTCCGTTCTTTCCTCTAATTTTTGTACGTTTTCTTTGCTTCTTTGCTCGAGACTTGTGTTAAAAATAGCTGAGTAATTTTTCATTTCGGCGCGCGGCGGGCGTGGCAGATTACAGGCTGTTCCAAATAATAAGCCAGTGGTACTTAACTGAAGTGAGCCTACAGTCGCAGCCAACTTTTGTTGTTCGTGTACGCTTTTCACAGTACTTGTTTCTTTGTGTGGCATTTTATTTGGCTTCGCTAACTTATTGCCGGCTCCGGTGCCATTTTATGGCTCTCTCGTGAAGTTTTCTTTTCAATGCGAATATACAACAATTTTGCTGGCGACTGATGATTTACATTTACAACTGAATTATTAATTTAGCTAAAATTTAAATGGGCGAGTGTGGTGGGCGTGGTACCTAGTAATAATTGCGGCCTGTTGTAGGTCGTGAATTATGTTGTTGGGTTTTTGCAGTTGAATAAAATCATCCTATGTTTTGAATAGAGCAGTGAACAATTGTGTATGAGGATCGAGGGCGCGATATATCACGGAGTATTTCCGTGCTTGTCCGGGCCCGGCGGCGGATCGCTACGTCTTTTTTACGCATAAAAACTAATGTCGCTTCTAATTATTTTTAGATTACACCGCACCGCCTGCTGTATATTAAGCCGAGCGGGACCGAATTGTCAGCATAACTTCGCTTTGATGTATCATGATTTGTTTTTATTTTCAGGCAGTTTCAGCGTGATTCATGGGCGGATAAATTTCAAGTACGCCGTGAAACGTATATTTAATTGATGCGTTCACATAAGACATTGTTATGACATTATTACGATGATTATTTTATAGGCATTTTTTTTAATTCGACTATTTACCGTACGTTTAAAAAATGCAAATTATCACCGTTAAAAAATTTCGAAACAGCGTTCGTAAACTTTAATTGATTCTATCGGAAGATCAAGAGTGATCATTATCTGTAGTTTTTAATATTTATTATTTTGACATTTGCATGTCTCGCCGCTTATCTATGTAAAATTTAGATTGATGGTCAATGGTGAGGTGTTTGCCTGAAATGGTTTCACGTCAAATGCATGCGACTGTTTTATGCGTCGAAGTTGCTTAAGATGAATGCCAGACCACCCCTCGCTGACACGTCTGACGGGTTGATAAGTTTGCCGAAAACGTCAACACAACGCGTCGACCGATCGCGTTTCAAAGAAAAACTGTGAATTAATCAGGCACTAGCGCGAAATGGATGTTGTGTAATTCGTCTCTGTCAGTCTCGCGGGTGTATATGTGTGGAAATGAGATGGTCGACAACCGGGAGTGGTTACTCGGTCATTTGTCCCTAGTGACCGACACGCACCGGCAAGCATAGGGCTACGTGCTTTTACTGAGCAGCTGAATGTTTATATCAAATGGATTATCAAAACTTCATTATAACTGCTCGAAGACATGCATGACACAGGCGGCTGTTTTTTGTTTATCGTACAGGTGCTCACGCACATTTACACCTATTTTGAAGGCACGTTTTATGAATAACTTGCACTGTTACAAGTTTATCAATATTCATTGAGACCAAGAGAAGGTGTATAATTTTATGATGTTGTGCGTGTTATCGGAATATTTTTCATAGATCAAATTAAATATGATCAGCAGTTCTCAGCATGTAATGTACTGATAATAGAGGCGATTTTTCATAGCGAGCTATAAAGAGCCGTTTCAAATGTTCGGCTTGAATTAAAACTCTATAATATTTTATTGCACTCTCATATGTCGGTTGTGAAATGGCGGAACGAGTCAACCCTAAATAGCGGCGTTATATTACACATTAACGATGGCCGAATATAAAATAGTTAACGAGCCAATAATGACAAGTGATTTTGCGATGTCGGCATTAGAAACCGGAGATAACTTAGTGATGCGCATAATCGATTATAGTTATAACGATAATTTGTCGACAAAAAATTAAGTCATTGAGACTAGTCGCTAAATCAGATTAGTTAATAGGTTTTTTTTTTAATCACTGACAACACCGGGCTATTAGTAAAAGTATAGGAATATACTGGTAGGTAGGTAGTGGGAAACTATCAATTTATGTCGTTTTAACATACGTATTTATGTAAAAACTATATAAATTGACGTATCTACTATCATATGATCCTATCAGATCAGTTGAACAAACAACATTTTTTTAGAAACTCATAAAAAGTTCTACAGTGAATTAAGAGTTTCTAAAACATCGTTGTTTTTTCGCCAAAGCTACATAGAATCAGAGAAGAGAAAAAACAAATGTTACTCTTTCTCTACGTAGTTTATCATGCCAAATGCACCAAAACACATCTTATTTCCATTTCACTGGAGTGTCTCGATCTGTACCCTGAGTCGAGAAAAAACGTTCAGCTAAACTATTCGAAACTAGTGGAAAACCTCACTTGTTTTGTTTTTTTTTTTATACTAAAATGATCGACAAAATCATGAAAGATGATTTGCTCATCACTACTATAAACGGCCTAATAACCAGCAGACGTATCAATATCTCATCGCGTGGAATATTTTACGAATTGACCCGAAGCGTTTGCATTAAATATAGGTTACCGTTGACGAAGATTGACACCTAAAATAGCGAAATCCAAAACAGTTAAGGGCAAAACTATCTAACGTTTATTTATAGAATTCTCAAGGTTTTATAAAAGGTGCTCCAACTACTGCGCATGTTAATGTAATTGATAATAAAATATATATGCAAATTAAAAGTGCTTTCATTTCAATATAAGCCCAATAAAGGACTATTTCAATTTATCACCCAGTAAAAACGTGGCCCTGTTCACATTTGCACACGCCCACATAGAAAGGGGATACATTTGCACAACATAACAAAATTTATTAAAGTCAAAGCGAGTCGCCAAATACAAACATGAGCGTTCGCATTGCAGTCTATTAGAGAGATAAGTCTTGATAGGGTGGTATTATGTTAATCCAAGCTGCGCGGGCTTTATCTAAAGTGGCACGGGCGGTGGACCTTTGGGCCTTTTAGACCCTAGGGACTTACCCGTAGGCAGCGAGCGTGGGGTCGTAGGGGTAGTAGCCGCCGGAGGGTTGAAGGCCTGCGGACGTCCAGGCAGACATCTCGCCGCCACCCTCTTTCAACGCGTAAGGGTTGCTCTGAAACACCACGAGAAACAATAACTAAACATTGAGTGACAACCTCAGAATAAATACAAGTATATTTTTACTTTTTAGAGAACAACGGAAGTATTACTACTTGTTCTTCGCGCTTTCGGTTGCGTTAGGGCTTTAGTAACTTTGCTCCGGTTTTCAAACCAACTTTGCTCTTTGCACGTTGAAATCGAAGATGTTTTCAAAGTGCATTAGTGGTTCTGTGTCGGCATTTTAAGGCTGCAGTCCCATTAAATAGTTTGTGGCTACAGTTGAATAGCTGATTCTATAAACTGCAAATTAGATTCCAACTCGAGTTTAATTACATCAATTAATCCAACTGTAGGAAATCGCTAAATAAAGAAGTCGGCAAGCGAAATGCATTTAGCACGCGTTGTATTACGAGTCATCTGAAATATATAGGAGGCAAACAGGCAGCCACAAAGTATTTACTTAAAGGGACGTTATGTTTATATTTTGTCGAGTTATTCTTTGAGAATAGACCTCTTCTTAATTATCGCATAGACACTCCCCGACCACTCCATATTAATGCCACAACTATTACATAAACAATGACGTCAATGTAAAGCGTCCGTTCGGCATCGAATAAACTTTTCTAGATTCGAATCAAAGTTTATCATAGGGCAGGGAATGTCCATACTGTACATATGTGCTAATACTTCTACTGTGGTCCACGAGAGGCTGGTGCGCCTTAAATAATAAGTTATTATATTAAACCGCCAATGATGACTTAATTAGATATAATCCAACGTAATATAGAAAGGAGGAATGACGCCCAAAGAATGGACTGAAATGGACCGCATAACACTTGCTTTTTCCATGGCATAACTTTCAATTTCATATGCTCATTGTTTTATTATAAGAATTGGTTACATGCTTTTATTGTCACAGATGTCATCTAAAGCGCAAGTCACACCGGGAACGAAGCTAAGTTCGTTTTGATTCGTTCATGTGGCTGCCGCGTATTTATTTACTTCGGTTCACATCGCGCACTACAGAGCTACCGAAGTGTAACATAACTATAAAAAGACCTGAAAGCAACATGAGCGAAGCTAAACGTACTTAGCTTCGCTTCAGATATTGAAAGCTATAAGAATTTGACACAAAAACACTGTTGATTGTGGCCGAGTGGCTGCGCAGTTTTAGTGGCCCCGATTGCCCGCCCGCCCTCATCTAATGCAGTATAGTTTTGGGCGAAGATATTAAGCATACTAATATGAAAGTGTGCTTATTTGTTAACTTATCTCGGCTAAAAAGGTAAACGGATTTGAATGAAATTTCATCGTCATCATCATCGTCCTAATCCATCCACAGTAGTGGATGGATCCTTGATGGATGGATAGTCCTGTATCCATTCACAGTAGTGGATGGATACAGGATTATCCTACATACTACATCATAACAACTTATATTTATTGCACTGCTGGGAGAGGTCAGTCTTTTCGTGCCGCCCAAAAGCCCAAGTAAGTGGCTTTTGGGCGGCATGGAAAGACTTAACGATTGTCGTCATCAATGGCATCAACCGACTTCACAATAATTCCGAAATATAAAATATTTTACATGTTAATTAAATCAGAACATAATTATTCTTATCTTATGATAAATGTGATCGTCGTCTCAGCAAATTATTTACATATATATTCTTCGATAGATATAATATACTATACTATTACTAATTATACTACTCGTAGCAGCTTACATACGTTTTGCCATCTAAATTATAATTTGAATTTCAACAAATACGCTTAATACAAAACAAATTATACAAATTGAATAATATAGAATACATTATAAAACTATTTAGTAAAATTCTATGGTACAAAAGTTTTTTCTTTCCTTAATATATATTCCGTGATAAAATCGAAAATAATCTTTTGAGAATGACAGCGAGCTTAGAGAAAATAAAGAGGGTCGGAATTGATTCGGTTCTTTAACACCTACTTAATTAAAGTTGGGGGAATAATAAATTACCAAGTTTTTTTTAGTAACTTTGAGAATTGTTCATATTTAATGTTCACAATCCTGTTCATGAAAAGTTTAGTTAGAGTTAAACCTTTTAGAGATAGTCAAAACATATTTTTTTTATTTAATTAAACGTGAGCTGTTTACTTGTTTGATAAGGTAGTGATATTAAAAATATAAGTAGGTGGATTGATAGGTATGTAATAAAGTAAAAATAACAATAATAACTAATCACTAATAGTACTGTAAGATTAACGATTAACCGCTATCAGAAAATGTACTTACCCAAACTAAATAAGAAGCCTATGAACTACTAAAGCTTTTTCATTTAATACATCCATAGAAGATTAATACAATAATCACTATATACAAAAGTGATAACAGATTTTGTCGCTTGTCATATTAAGTGTACTACTTAAAACGTCAACTAAAGATAAATTTTGTTATCTTCCTAGTAGATTTACTTAAATCCCTACAACAATGCACCAAAACGTTAATATAAATGGTATTAAAACGGAATATTATAGAACATGAGAGCTTGTAACTAGATAAATCTTTCTTAATGCCACTCAGTCAATCACACAAATACTCGGCCGAATTTAATTAAAGTTAACTTAATATAATAACTGAATACAACAATAAAAGTCCCAAGTGTACGGACATATCACTATCCTATTTGCATAATGTCGGATGGGGATAAACTATTAAGGCATTTTCACCCTCAATGAATGATAGTCAAAGATAGTGAGGGAACGCGAATAGGGTTGTCTACTCGGCGGTATAAATTGGATCTCTTATCTATTATTATCGTACAAGTGGAGAATTTCTAAATCAAAATACTCGACTTTGCATAAAATTTACTAAAAAGAAAATTAAGCTGGTAACAAATATTTTTTAGAATAATTTTGGAGAGACCTTTAATATGACATATTAAAAAGACGTCGAATTCATTCTTCGAAAAAAAGAAAAGTTTTGATGTTTTCATTTTTTTTTTATCTTTTTGTCATTTGATTTGATTACATTGGCGAATCAATATGATAGAAAATACATATTTTTTGCCATGCATGAACACTTACAGACCTTAGATCCACTATAATTAAATTCAACAATACAGTATTGTTGAATTTAATTATGTTAATAATCATATATTAATGAACAATACATGTATAATAAAAAAGGTATTAATTAACAACATTGTTTAAACGATATGAAGGAATATAGAAAACCATAAACAATATATAATCTGTATATAACTCTATCACTCTAAAATGATAATCGTAGAAAAAAACATTTAATCTCTCAGATGAGAGCAAAATATATGAAAAAATATACAATATACGAGTATATATTATCTAATAAGTATATATTATCTAACCAAATGTTCATTTCCATCCTCATTTATCACTGATTCGGCATCGAACTGATAGTTGTTTATTTTGTACTGGCGTTAAGTAGCTTTTGCTCATTTATATTACTCATTATTAAAGCTTTCTCTCTCTCTCTCTCTAGTTTAAGTTTTTACTTGCTGCAATTGTCCTTCAAATTACAGTAGGTATCTTGAGGCATCACTGATTTAGTATCTGTACCGACTAATCGATGAAGTTCAAGACTACTTACGAAATATATATTGTAAAAAAGTATAAAAACTTACACTAGTAAGTGAGTAGCAAGTTTTTATACTTTTTTACAATATATATTTCACAAATGTTAAATTGCATAATAACTTTTTGAAATTGATCAGACATTCATTTTCTTAAAACAATTCACACGCCTCGTAGTTAATGCATGTGAAAGTATTTCATGTACAAGCAGACTCTATAATTACGCTAATTTGGTGTATTTAAAATGTTTGTATTTTTTTAACTGTGTCTATTATCCCAAACATGATATATACTAGCAATAATATTGCAGTCTAGTGTAATAAAATTTTACAGCCTTTGTCTTAAAATACCACATTATGCATGTGACATTTTCGATGTATTTTTATTGTGTTTATTCCCAGTTTTTGTTACTATGCTGGGTATGTTTACATCAGCTGATAGAGCATACAGAGCTGTTTCAAAAAGAAGACGCTACGCAAATTAATATCGGCGTAAGTATTGGTAAGTGGTGTCAGATTTATCTGCATATTGGACTTCCTCGGACAAGACATGGTAATAAGGCATAACGAAATAGTACACTGAAAGAATATAGTTAGTTTTTAACTGTTAGTGTGATATTATGTTTTATTCAATTTGACTCATTGTTGCACTCTCTATTTTTGGTTTTAATATCTCAGATACTTTAATTACAACTTTCGTTACCGGGGGTCCAAATTCCATCATCTTACTGGGTTAGAATAAATATTGGATACAAAAATAAGTCAGTAATGATCATCTTCTGCTCAGTCGATATAGTTCCAGAGATTAACGGTACACTCCATACATACATAAGTATGTATGGAGTGTATTATGTATATATGTATGGAGTATAAGTATACTCCATACATATATACATAATAATAGTCTGTGCAGAGCGTGAATGATCGTGTGTATGTATGGTACACGTATACTGTTCCAGATTGGATGCAGAAGAGACGTGAGGTGATACGAGAGAGCGGCAGGGTGTATGCATACTATACGTAAGTACTATTACTTATATTGTGCTACTGGCTAACCTAAACACAATTACCATTAATCTAAGTTAAAGTTTGATTTTTTGCAGTCAAAAAACCCAACCTGAATTGGCTTCAGCTTAAGCTATAGGGCTTCAGTTTTCTTATTTTCATTAGTAATATAAAATTTCGTATTGCTTTTAATTCGTATATAATTTTTTTAAACTTTTTAATACAATAAAAACCATTTTATTGACAGCCCTGCTCCACTGCATACATTATCCGACTAAATTAAAAGTGCGGACCCTGCGTCGCCCTATATTTCGCACTTCAATAATGGAAGAAGCATTATGATACATATGGTGCTCTGGTTACGACTCGATAACTGAGCAACCTTATTTGTCCCCTTGTTTGGGGATAGGGGGCCCGTTTGCACGATACATCTTTCGTTTCTTATTTGATAGTTAAGTGTTTGTTTTCTTGTATCTTGGATTTTGATGTCTACTTTGAAGCCATATATATTATGTATTCTAAACCATTTATATTTATATTGGCCGGAGGCCATTTATAGTGATTCTATTCTAGTCATCCGGAAACCACACTTTCCGGCAGACTAGAATAGAATAACTCCGTTTCTTCCCGTGGATGTCGTACAAGGCGACTAAGGGTATACATTATCAAATATCGATCAGGCCTCCCCAACCCGTTTGGCCAGCGTGGGAAGTGTAGGCCAAATCCTCCTTCCGTCTAGGACGGATGAGAGAGGGTCGTGCTCCTGTAGTGGAGACTACAATGGACCTGATGATGATGATGGTGCTGATTCCAAAGCATGATATACATGAGTATGAAACACCATTGTAGTTATCTACGTTGACGCATACTTACAGTTTTACGCGTAAGAAATAAATATATTTGGAAGTTTTGGAATAAAGCATACATACACAAACCTGCTGAAAAATAAAGTCGTATCAGAGAAAGAGGACCTAATTTAACATATTCTTGGATCTCTACTATGTCCCTTGACTCTCTACTTAGTCTCTACCAAATTCGAGTAGAGAGTGTATATGTTTTAGAATTCGCCGCTCTAGATGCATCGACGATCTCAAAAAAGCGGCTGCAAGCGGTTGTATGCGGAAAGCGGAATTTGACATGTGATGGTAAACTTTGGCGAGAGCCCTATATCCAGTAGTGGGCAGATACAGACTGGTAATGATGACGACGAAGATACCAGAAGCTCCCAGTGGCAAATAAAGTATTTTGATTTACTGCTGCCCATTTTCAATACAGTCCTTTGCAAGTTTCTTTGATACTATTATAAGAATTTTTAAACCAGCTACGCTAGCGTGCAGAAGTACTTTTAACATGCTATTTCAAAATAATAACTAAATTATTGTTCTAGGCTACGTAGTACTTGTTAAACGACTGTGCCAAACAAATCGTCCAACTGAATAATACCAACTAATGGCAGTGCAATCAACTTCAACAAAGATAATGCATCTTTCATTATTTAATGAAGTTCTCACATAGTAATTTTGTTGACGTTACAGAACATATGAGATGGCATCGTTGCGCGTGGCATTCAAAAACGCGAGTTAAGCAACGTTAACTGTAGCCTGTCCATAGATGGGTTTATTTATTTCGTCCGTGTTTCGGAGGGCACATTAAGCGGTCCCGGCTGTTATCATTAGATGACAGTCGTTAAGCCGGGTTTTTAATATAACGGGACGGAAGCCCACCACACATCCTCACCACTGTGTCTTCTGTTTAGCCAGGATTAACAGCGACGACTACTAAGAAAGGCAATGAACATTGAAGTCCACTGCAGTCCCGGGGGCAAAACTACGGTTGCCTTAGAATTGACAACGAATTTAATCAGAAAAAAATAGTAGGAGTCGGAAGTTTTTGGAATTTGAATTATTGGTAGTTTGAAAGCACTGATATCGACCAACCCGCAGTTGAGCAGCTTGATAATTCTTAATCATGTCAGAATAATGACGTCATTGAGCTCCTCGCTCACCACCAGCTTAGTATAAAAAATATATATAAGAACATAATTAAAAAATAAACACTTTATATTATACGTTAGTTAGGTAAAAGAAAAAAAGAGTTCGTCACTCCATCCATTTATTTGCAAATAACATCGATAAAAACAAATTTATTGGTTGTAGAAATCATTAGTGTAGGTGTTTTTACATGAAATAAATACTGTTTTTTTTTATATCTAGTATTAAACGACGCAGTTAAGTACCTATTGAAACTAGAATGTTATTCAAATTTGAAGATATGTGCATTTTCTTCTTTAGGTATACATTTCAAATTATTACACTACATATATGTATGTATAATCAGGCATATTCATATTATTACATAAAATGTTTTGCATAAAATTAAATAAACTCGACTGTGATTGGTCGTAATATAAACAAGTTAATTTTATTAAATAACGTCATTAATTTTGTATAATATTATTATAGTTTCAATACTAAAGTAGTTTAATACTTGATATTTAAAAAAATGTGTATAAACTTTTGAATACAACAAAAAATATTTTTTATTTTGAATTGACATACCTACCAATTTCTGGTATTCAATTTGTTTTTAGATGGTTGTACAGGCAGGTATCCATACTTCCATATGAATACTAATTAGTATTTAAAATGAAAAATGTGTATGTTTGTTAGTAATTATGTTTGTCCTTCTTTCATGTTGAAATAAACCAATGTATTGACATATTTTTTTACGGCGTTAGTTTAATGTCTGACGAGTGACAAGGGCAACCTTTATCCCGGAAAAACATATTATACCCATTGAATATTTTTTTACCCGACTACAAGAAAGAGTAATGTTTATCGCGAGTATCTTGTGTGCATATTTTGTCGTCGTCAGCCCTAGATATAGAGTGTGAGTTTTACAAAATTACCACTATATTTTATATATTATCATCGTGATGTATATATACCGTCTGGCCAGCGTGGGGAGTGTAGGCCAAATCCTCGTTCTGTCTGAGACGGACCAGAGAGGGTCGTGCTCCTGTAGTGGAGACAAAAATGACCTGATGATGATGATTATGATATATTATAGAATAAATTTAGTACGAAACGTTATTTTAGAAAGTCTGTTAAGATTTTCTTACAAATTAAAAACAAAAAAGTAAAGACTAATGTCTCTTTAAAAAACTTGAGCAAGTAATAAAAAATAGGACATGCAAGTGTGACTTTTTTAACGGTACTCAAACATACGATTAGCGTACAGTTATCCGAGCACTGCACTCACATCTGCCGAGTTAGCGATGGCAGACGGGATACGAAAACTTGGAGTAGAGGGCGCTTATGGGGTGACGAAATTTACAAATTACCAGAATAGGATGCTGGACTCGTTCTGTCGTCGATAATAGAAGAGCTAATTTTATTTTTCAAGAAATAAGAGTCACAGTTTTCATAACTTCATGGAGACTAATAAAATGTTATTTTTTTATTAATTGGTCAAGGCGCTGACAAATATAAAGGAAAAGAATTTTATCATTACATTTTATGTCTAGAGGATTGTTGAAAGTATAGATTTCGTTAAAATTTATATAAATTTATTATATGGACCGATGAACTCAAAAATGCGTTGGATATGGAAAACGGTGGATCACATATGGTGGGGAATATTGGGGAAGGCCTATATCAACATTTTTTTTTTATGATGATGTTTATAATGATCCGAGCAATGATGGGTCATCAAATCTAGTTAAAAAATAAGTCAAGGAAAAATAATTACCTATCCACAAAAGAAATTATTATCTGCAGCGTTAATCAGCTTATCAACAATATCCGCAACCACAAGGCTGTCACAAGATATCTTTACACGCATTAGACATTACATACAAAACAACGACACTGAACATCGTTATGTATAATTTCCATCGTGTGTTTACAACGAAATTAATGTACGACATAGTTGCAACAAAAAATGAATTAACATGGTTTACTAAGTGTACCACAATTTTAATCGTGGCATTAAACAAAATGTTGTGTACACTTACTTTGCCTTCAAGATAGTCGTTATCCCATATACGTTAGTGTAGATTAAGACAAAGTATAATAGGCTCGTTACTATGTTAATTATACAATAATTTAGCAACATAGCTGAAAATATAGTAATAAAATTATCTATTTGTTTCATAAAAATTAAGCAAGATATTATCAATATATATGTAAACGTAAGTTAACATGATAAAAGACATATCAAAATATAAATATTTTGTAAAAAAATATGTTTTTATTTATTTATGAGAAAGACCCTATGCCTACAGCTACAACCTGCCGGTTATATCACAGGATTGCGAGTCTCTCGTCTAGTAAACCAACTAGACGAGAGGACCTTCACCTACACCGCTCTTGCGCTTGGTAAACCAACCAACTCAAACAGATTGATAGCAGGTCTTACACCCCTTTCACCTGCTAGCAGGCTGCTTGGGCACTCTTACGTCGAGTAGTTCTTGGCGACCGATGCTCGATTTCCCAAGCATCGGAATCCTACCACCATGAGAGGAGGGCAAGCGAGCATGTGGGTCACCTGATGGAAAGAAATCACCATGGACATCAGCAACTCCAAGAAGTTACCGATCCGTTGCCAGCCAGCTAGTGTCATTACTTATACAGCTGGAATTTATCAGTAGTTCCAACAATATATGTATACCTATCACACTGCTGGGAATGCTTCTCCCTTTAATAAAATGGGTTTATTTAAATTCTACGCTTCCTTGCTTCTTCACCGTGTATTAGTGGTGACTAACGTTCTGAAGCTGCCCAAAAAGCTTAATTTCAGCTTACATCTAATTACCGCAGCTAGATCTAGCGTTTTAACGTGTGATGACGCATGAAGAAACTAGATAATTAAACCCGGCCATCCAAGATGACTAGGTTACTAGAAATGTTAAAAGGTTTGGGTTACTGTGATGGCAGGAGGTGGTCGCGATCAAGCGATATTTCATGATTAAGAAATTTGTAGGTAATGTTAACCGCTTCATATCAAGCGGTATACTGGTCTGCCACCCGACGAAGCTTAAAATTAAATTTCATGCACTGAAAGATTTATTATACTATAATAGGTGTGTGTATTTATTAATCTATGTCGAGACGTGTTTTATTCTAATCGGGTCAAATAACGAAAATTTTCACAAGTTTTTAAGATATACTATCAAATACATACTATGTAATACATCAATCTATCAAATATGTCATGCATGTAGCTACGTATTTCTGTTATCATAGACGTCTGTATGAATTAGCGTAACTATGAATCTCACGACATGGCACTTATTATTTAGTTTTATAGTTTAGTAATTATCTTATTATTGTGTCATTTCGTAGATTTGACCATAATTGGTCATAATATGGTATGTTTGAAAGCGTCGCTGCGCGGGCCAGGCTGATTGTTCACGCAAGTGAAGTAACGTTGACCGTGGTTTGACTATGGATGAGTTTTTATCTCGTGCACGTTAAGCCGTCTCGACTGTTGTCATTCATCAGATGACAGTAGTTAAGCCCACTTGGTGCCCTTTAATCGCCTTGAAAACATTGGCACAACCTTGCCAACCCGTAGTTGAGAAGCGAAATGAGATAGCGAGTATGTTCTAAACTTCTTCGATTGATAAAGGCCCATAGTCATATTTACATTCTTATTCTATACCATTAAAGTCGCCGACAAGCATACGGCCCGCCTGGTGGAAAGCAGTTACCGCAGCCGATACAGATTTTATTATGATAGCCCTTCGATCATAATTAAGAGTTTGTTTTTAAAAATGTTTTTTACTGTTCATTTTTATAAGATTAAGATTAACAATAATGTTTAATTCTTCATTACTTTTGGCTATTTGCTCTAATATTCTGAAAGTCGATTTTCCTCTACAAAGTGACGATGGCGAGTGTATATCATCAGGTGGTTCGTAAAATTTGGCATAATAAAACACCGTACTAAAATCTCAGATGGTGGCGAGACCAATAGAAAGTTTATTTTGTTTGGAAACTTCACTCTTAACGTTGCTTTTATGTAATTTAAATAATTTTAGTGTTATATGAGGGACTAGCTTGCGCCCGCGACTTCGTATGCGCGCATTCTGGTATTCAGTGTGATTTTAGAAAAAATATTTCTTAGCCGATGCCTACTTCATAATAACTGTATACTGTTGTATGTGTTTTCTCAGAAATTTCTGGAACTTTATTACTATAAAAGTAATATTATTCTCGAGTCTAATTTATACCCACTATAAAAGTAAAGTATTTTAACATATCTCTTTGCAACATTGTTGCTTAATTCCAGGATAGTATGTAATCAGGATTATCTCAGTAAAATTAAAATAAATTAATATTCCTTTCTAATCCCAAACTAAGTAAAGCTTGTACTTTTCAGGGTCGGCAACGCGCGTGTGATGCCCCTGGTGTTACAGGCGTTCATAGGCTACGGTAACTGATTTCCATCAGGCGGGCTGTATGCTTGTTTGTCACTCTAGTGGTATAAAAAAAAACTATGGGTACTAGGTAACTGTTCATCATCAGCCTATATCTACCCACTGCTGGATATAAGCCTTCCCCAATGCTTTCCACCAAATACGATCCTCCGCCTAGGTAACTGATAATATACTTAAATACATATATATATATTTGTAAATACATATTTTATACACAGAAGACGAAGACAAACAGACATATTCATGCACACAAATATTTGTCTTATGCGGGAATCGAACCCGCGACCTCGGAGTCAAAGTGGTCATTGCTAACCATTCGATCACAGAGCTCGTCATTTATTTCTGTATATTCAAATATGTATACACCTTAACTTACCTAATGAAGTTAGTAAAACTTGACTTCATAAGGGTAAGCTAACTATGAATGATAACTTTGTCATTAATATCTATCAGCATAAGCAAACGGAGGTCCCCTGCAAAAAGGCTAGTGACAAATTCGCATCCGCAACTCTTTTGTGAGACTGTGATAAAAATTGCGACGTTTCCTGGTCGTGACAACCCTCCGAGGTCGGAGGTTCGCTAACTATGACGGATGGTTGTCTCGCCCCTAGCATTAGTGCCTCGAGGAGGCACGTGCTAGCGGCTATTAATGATTCCGACTATATTGTCTATTTTTTTTTTTCATTTATCTGCTGATTATACAATTGTGTTACGAAAGATGAGATCTTGAAATTATGTTGGTAAGTTAACTTAATTTAAAACTAGATTTTCCCATGAATCGATACGCATGTATCCAGGCATCCTGGAAAATTAAAAAATTAAACCTTTATGACCAGATGACTATGTATGGCTATCTTTACTTTTCAGCCCAACCGTGATATTTTTTTCAAAAGATATTTTATCACCTTATTACACACTAATAGATAATATTATTTTTAATACATGCTTTGTACGAGATGGTAATGGGAATCCCAATAAAGATTACTCATTAATGACAAATTTTCACAAAATCTATACTGTTGACAATATTTTCCTTGACTTAAAATGCAAAATATTTTTTTACACTTGTCAGAACGTGATTGCTGCGTGTTCTTTATGGCTAGTTAGTTATAAAAAATAAAATATTGACCTCTTATTATTACACTACATTAAATGCACATATACAATAAACAGAGGAGCTCGATAAAAATAAATCCATCCGTGGAAAGGCTACGGTCGACGTTGCTTAACTTGCGTGTTCGATTAGATATACATGCATAACAACACCATCAGCTCCTCCGACGCCTTCGAGCTCCTTCACAATATTTGTATAGGTACAGAAAAAATATTTCTTGATTAATAAAATTTGCATTAGTTATCAGCGAAACAACGAATACAGAATCTTAGTTTCTATGTAAGTTTGTTACATTACAAATATTCTTAAACAAAATTCTATGAATTATAGATTTTATCAAAACACAGCATCACTACCAAAATTTCGAACGGAATCCGTTGCTCCGAGTTAACCGTGTGATAAATCTCATTTATTAACTCTCAAAGACCTGCACACCCCTACTTTCCGTAAGACTGAGTCCTAACAACATTTTAATCAATTCTCCACAGAGTTCGCGAGTCAGCGCACAGATAGACTCATTACACCAACCCCAAATAAATACAAACAGTAGCGGAGGGGGCGACGCGACCCTACTACTATTAACGTTATTCACACGCGCCGGTAGATCCATAAATAAAACACCAACTAGACTACTGCGACCCTAGCTAGCAAAAAAGACAAGTTCACGTTTCGGTGATCGTGGTTCATAAATAAACCTCGTTTTCATTGCATTTTCTGGTTATAACTTATTTGACGCTTCATAAACTCCAGGACAGGCGCCGCCTCGCCCAGTTCCAGTGCCAAATTGACGTCCTTCGTCATCCCTGCTACTACAAGTTAAGAGCTTGATTTTACTTTGGTGTCATGTTGGGTGATACCATTTTCTGGACCATAAAATGCGATTTAGTGTGCAGCAACGAGTAGGAGCAAGTGCCTCATTTAGGGCTCTAGTGGGGTGATTTGGAGCGGCCTATGCTGTTAGACTTTCCGCTGCGTGCACTACACGGCTTGGTAGTTCCATAAATCTAGCTTGTAAAGTTGTACTTAAACGCATAACAGTAGTAGCTCTTGGAGTATTTTGGTGTAAGGCGCAAAATAGTGGCCAAGACATAGGTTTGGAGATTTTAAGTACGCAGTAGTTTTATCACAGTAAGTAAATAATAGTACTATGAGTGTGGCTACTTCCTGCCGCTCTCTCGTGTCGACCACATCCCCTTTGAGACCGTGCGCTGCACGCACACACGCTCATTCATACTTTGCATAGATATCATTGTTTATGTAGTAGTCATCGACGATATTTTTGTATGGAGTGGCCGGGGTGTGACAGTGTAAAAAATCAATGTTTTCATAATTATCTGAAATGCTTCACTTTGCTATCTACGAGTATTGTTACAAAAATATTGTCCTAATGTTAATTGTGTTTTTAATCACCTATTCGACGACAAATGGAATTTGAATTAAAGAGGACAAAAATGAAGCAATATCTAAATTCCTAGGTAGATATAAAATGTAAAAGCATCTGAAAAAAGACAATCGTACATGTAAAAGCTATGTACACTCCACCCTCTTGATTAATAAAGCAGATGTATTTAGACCGCAGATAAGTAGAGTTATTTAGACCTAAATAATATTCATGCTATAAAATAATAAAGACAAATACCGACTAGCGAAATCTGAAAGTGAATTGTAGCGAGTGGGAAAAAAGAATGACTCTAAGTGGATAAAAAGCAAACACAAGCGAAAAAGTCATTTCATGCCGCACGGTGGTGACGCAACGGACTACACGCGGGCGATTTACAACCCTGACGCGATCGAGTTAAGGGTTGATTTCGTTAGAGGCAAAGACAACGTGGCTAACTTCAATAAAGCTTTCCCCCAAATAAGCCATAAAATGAGCGGCGTCGGTGCGCGGTGCGGGCGTTCGGTTCCGTAGGTATCGTCCCGTTCCAATTATTTGTTTGTGGAGGCACAATAATTTTATTTTACGTTTTATTTAACATTTATTTCGTTACGGCAATTTCACGGGTATCAAAGAATTGCTAGATTGTGATTTAAACAGAATTGGTTATTTTCCACATCGTCGAGTATAAGTTGGCGATATTTCATTGAGTATCGAGTTAATATAATTTTATTACGCGCGATATTATGTCCCAAATCGAAAAACCATTTTACAGTAACTTTATTACTGGAAATTGAGTGGTCAATCGGTCGCTTTGGCTCGTTGATATTAAATGCCAATACATCGTCTTGTAGAGTTGGAATTAAATTAGCAATCAAGCAAATTATAAAATACCTGTTCTGCGACTATTAAACTCTGCGGTCGGTTATAAAGGTAAAGGAAAGTTTGTAATGACTATTATTTACTGTTTTTCTAACTCGCCATCAGCATTTTGATACAGCAAATATCGAAAGCCATATATTATATAGGAAAATATATCCAATCAATAAGTAAAAGGTAGGTACCTATTGACAGAACGGATAGGGAAGACTCGCGATGACGGTGCGGCGCGACTGTCTGTCGGCGCTCCATAAATAAATAAACAATAAACTGGGATTAAACAAGTCAATTGGAGCTCAGGCAGACAATGTGCGGTCAGGTTTAACTGCCTAACCCGGCAACCGATCGCGGCCGTAATTCAATGATCGTAAACGCAATGATATCAATTAGACGGAGCCCCGAGACCGATAAAGCTCCGCTTTAATTAGGAGAACAAACAACAGACGGTCTTTAATGAGCCGTGAGTGTGTGGAGGGAGAGTAATTAGGTCGGGGAGTACGTAGAGTGGCGACCGGCCCGATCAATTATTGGGGCTCCGTGATTGATTCGCTCGCGACGCGAAGGCGAGGGCGCGCGACCACGGAGCGACCTCTCACTTAATCCGACCCTAACCGACCCGCACACGAATAATAAACTAACACTTAATTACTAAACGTAATATAGCGACAAGCATTCAATTTAAAAACTTAAACGGACGACAGCTCATAAGAGTTTCCGGGACCTTCGTTTATCGCATATCGTATTTATCTGATGTCTTGCTAATAGCCATCATCGGAGGGTAAAACGCAGCTGTAAAACTGACGCAACGTATAAATTACTTATAAAATAAGGACATTAAAATCCATTTAGGGCAATAACTATTATACAGTGAATATAGCTATAAATAAATTGTATAAATTATACGTATTATTTTGATACAAAAATAAATGTTGAAGGTGTCAGTGTTAATGGTAGACGCGGGGAGTTCGGGGAGAAAAGGACAATACGCCCCCGGGGCGCTTTTGTTGCCGCGAATTCCCTGCCCGTGACATCTGTCCGAATGGTTACAATAACTCGCAAAAAACTCACTCCAAATTCACCAACTGTAAAGCTTCTCTGTGCGATTATTTTCCGCTGAATATACAATGTAGGTTGCTACTATAGTGCCTTTTCGCTTGTATGCAGAGATGTCTTCATTGACGGCATTGTTGCCTGTGACGTATCATTTATTCTGTTCTGAATTAGGACCCTCGATGTCCCGGTGGTCCCTGCTCATCACAAATAACCTTTACAGTACACGGTGTCATAATATTATAAACGGCGTTAAATTTTGCCATTTCAAGATAATTGCTTTATTCTTTTTTATATGAAATCGGATGTTGGGATAAGGCGCTTTTATTACAGATTCAGCGGTAGGGGCATTAAAAAAATGTTCCTAAATTTATTTGAACTTGGTGTTCGTCAGATTTATTTTTTATTAACATTTGTTTTTCATTAATATTAATTGTAAGTGGTACTAAACCGATCGTTGTGAAAGTCTATGCGGGCAGCCTATGTTCACATGCTGATGGATTGTTTATAATTAATTATATGAATATATCTTTTACACAAAATTCTGGGCGTATTATTTATTCAATAAATAAATATTACTGGACAAATTAGATACTGTCATCTAGTCCCAAAATAAGCTAACTATGGGTACCAGGTAACAGATATTATACTTAAATATATATATATTTTTGTAAATACTAACATATAATCCATAGAAAACACCCAGACAAAGACAAACAGACATGTTCATGCACACAAATATTTGTCTTATGCGGAAATCGAACCCGTGACCTCAGAGTCAAAGTGGCCATTGCTAACCACTCAACCACCGAGTTCGTCAAATTAATCAAACAATACCTAATTAAAACTATATTGGATATTCATTTGTTGTATTAAATGAATGTCCTAAAACAAACTAGAGACTTGGGTTGAATAATATTACAGTTATCTCAAGTTTAATCGACACCTTATTTTTTTATTCCACTAATGCTTAGCGCTGCGGGCGCGACGGGCGGCACGGACAAAAATTACGTCTGGATCAAGTTTTTTATTCAACTTCCGGCCAAGATAACGGCCAAAATAAGCACCTTTATTTTGTTAAATGGTCACAGATCGCTTAATAAAGGTCACGTCACACACACTTAAGGTCAGTAACATCTTTTGAAAAACCATTTATTTGTGGTTGTATGATAGTGAATGAGCTTACGAGCAATGATGTTATATTTCTATAGATGCCCCCACTATCGTCAAAAACGAACCCCAAATAGGTGAAAATGTCATCTTTTGTATATCAAAAATGCATAATTTATGTTGATAAAAAATGCATAATTTATGTTATTAATGTCCAAGAGATATATCACAGGAAAGTACGCAATATTTTCATATTGTTGCAAGAAAAATTGGCGCCATTTTGCGTTCATATATATCATAACTTTTTTAAATAACTAATTTGTTAAGGATGCCGACAGTCTATGTAACTATTTATAGTAAACTATGCATGTAACTGGAGGAACTGTTTTCTTTATAAATATCAGACGATAGAAATATAACGTCATTGTGCTACGAATAAGTGTACAGCCTTTATTACTTTAGATATCATGTGTTATTTTTTGTTTTTGCAAGCCTGTTATTTAAAAATATATGTATTTGTTTACAGAGATGAAACAAGAATCTATAAGTACTGTATACTGTGTTTCACGAACGAAGTTACGTTTTTCATAAATTATTGGCCTCACTGGATAATGAGTAAACTAGATCGATAGTTAATTGAAAAAAAAACTATTCAGTACCTCCTACCACTTGTTCATATAGGTAGGTTTAAAATTCATATAGGTAAATTTAACGTTTATAAAGAACACGTTTATAAAAAAATTTTTTTTCGTATATAATAAATTTCAAATAATGTACTCGATTATCGGCCATTTTTATACCTATATATTTTCGGGCAATTGATTAAATTTGAGAGCTTGTTTTTTTACGTTGTAAGTATGTATAAAAATAATTGGTTCATATTAAAAGCGACAGGGACCCTTTCACCCCGACTCCCCGCATTCAATTATCTCCCATTAGACGATTTCCTTTGGTCAAGCGACCGCACAAACTTTTCGCTTAAGATTAATCGGGTCGCCTCCATACGGAACGGTCATAATATCCTCGGTTCCGGCCGAAAACAAAGGGATCTAACAAATTTCCTGTATCTTCTATAGATTGCTGACTAACGTCTGCTAGATGTATGCCCTCGAATGAAATATGCATCGCCACAGCATCGGTTACAATAGTCGTAGGTGTATTCAAACAATAGTAAATACATTTAGGCTGGCCATTATTTGATTTATAGAGAAAGCGTGTAGGTAATTTATAAGAGTGCGAGTGGACGGAGGGACGCCGCGGGAGTCCGAGGGAAATCGGGAAAATCCGAAGATTTATGAGTTGCCGCGTCGGGCAGCGGTCAGCCGCGGACCGCTGCATGTTTGCTCAGTCATTAAAGTCGGCAAGTAAACGCTTAGTGCGAAGACGAGTATATTTGTGGAGCAATTAACGCGTTCGAGGTGAGATTAGGGTTGCGGCTTCCCGACCTATTGTTTGTAAATGATTATAAATGCTAAACTGCCAGCGACTAAAATGACACAGTAGACAACCCTTCCACTTAGTATGAAAGTGGAAAACTTTATGATTTATGCACCATGACTATAGTTGGACTGTTGGACCCGACAATACAACTAAATAAACTGTAAATTTTAAGAAGCATGCTATATGTATTCAGTTGCAGTTAATTATAAATAAATACTAAATGTGTAAAATTCTGTGAATACTGACGTAGAGTCGAACAGGCGCATTCTTTCCTATAAAAAAAAACTGGTACAATTAAGTAAATTTGGGTGTCAAATATTGATAACGTAGCCTGTATTTTGTAAGCGTTAATTCGACCATCTTGGTTATATCACGAAACTCTACGCGCCATAGATAAGGTCCCGATACAGAAGAACGTCAGAATATCACTGTGTAAACACGCACGATGTCAATCACTGCAAGGCGGCTCTTTACAACATTTTATCGGTTGTCACATAGGTAATCAGACTATAACGCATTTGACATAAATCGCCGATGTACCTATAGATAAGCCCACCCACGTTTCGCTTACGATATCACAGCAATGGCGGCCAACGTTTGGGCAAATAAAATAGCGAGTTTGGGAAAAATGACACATGTCGACATATGTCTTTTTTATCGTAGCGATGCGGTCTAAAACATTGTTATTAGAATAGTAGCTGAATATTACTTGGTGTTACTAGTTGTCCAAGATACTGCCGGTACTCTTATGTTTTGATATCTCGCCGCTTTTTTTATAGAATAATATTTATTTTGATTATCAATGTAATATTAGATGTAATACCGAAAGAATGAAATGAAGGTTGAGTTCCAAAATCATTTAACAAACTGATGATTTTGTAG
Organism: Hypsopygia costalis; assembly: GCA_937001555.2. NCBI lineage: Eukaryota > Metazoa > Arthropoda > Insecta > Lepidoptera > Pyralidae > Hypsopygia > Hypsopygia costalis. The sequence continues at coordinate 22,367,374 of OW443326.2, forward strand.
CTAGCGATGGCTTTATTGACTCCGTGATTTGGCATACTCTATTTTTTCTATATAATAGAAGTATGCGTCCTATAGCTTTAAAGCTATAGGACGTTACTAAACACAATGTAGGTTAGTCGAAATTTTACTTAAGACTAATTGCAAATTATGTGATGTTTTTAGCTGTGCGACGATATATCATTTGTACATACCGTGTGTATATAATACAACCTTTCCATAATTAATGACTAGATGGCGCTATAATATGTCCCGGAATATTTTATTTATTTTAGTCAAATCACTCAGATTACGCGTTGCATCATGACGTGTGAGATAGATATCTGATATTAATGATATTCTATCGATATCGATATACTTTAAACGTCGTTTTTATGGTAATGTATTATCCGACAATTTTAAAGTAGGTACATAATAAGTTTTTCCTTTATTATTTTACAGTTGATTCCAACCATCTTAATATAATTTTCTAAAACATTTTCAGTATGTATAAGTAAATTAATTTAAATACTCGAACATACATACTTAAAACATTTTCAAAGATTTTTTTCTAAAGAATAGCTTAGAAACTTATGAGCTATAGTACTTTCTTCTGAGATATATTTCTATACATCTGATAAATAGGCACAATTCCTTACAACATTAAAAACTCAAGTGTAATTTTAAGGCTGAATTACCTATTAATTTATAGGGAGCCCGGCGTTTACACCAAATAGAGACACGTTTACACATGAGTCTAATCTGATTACTGTTAATATTTTCATTACAAATAGTGTTGCTGTTGGCAAGTTAGCCTTTATTTTGTACAAGTGTTTTTGTTGAGATCCTTTTTGTTTTGTATTGTCTATGTAATATCTATTTACTGATAAGTATTGTGTATTAACTATAATAAGGACGTTTATGTCACTTCACTTCCGGTTCGGCCTTGTGATTTCTGTTAGTAGGTACATACTTTATTGATCTTAAATAAAATCCATATTCATATAATCCGCCCATTATTTCATTAGGTAACAGTACGTACCATATCCACTACCTCTCCTCTACAGGTAGTTATTCAATTAAATTGTATTAACTATATAAAATTATACTAAATATAGCTGCCCGACTGGGGAAATATCTCTACGTCACAGAATACCGCATACAAGAATCTATTCCCTTGAGTATTGTTGTGTTCCTGCGAGTGAGTGAGGTCACCAGAAAAGAAGGAGTTGCTGCGTTGGCAGCGCGGGTGGCGGCGCGTGAGCGATATTTCATGTTGTGAGCGTTAATATGGCTACGGTGACCGCTTCACATCAGGCGGGTGCTTGATTGCCGCCGACATAGTTTAAAAAAAGAAAACATATTCGCAATATACAACGAAACTTTAGTGTATTATTTTGCTCAAGCGGAATCGACATGTTCTACCTTTGTTTGAGACTTCGCAAGTTTGCAGGATGTACCCGCGAAGATTCAACCGACGGTTTTTTTGAGATTGAAACTTAAAAAAAACCGGACAAGTGCGAGTCGGACTCGCCCACCGAGGGTTCCGTACGTAGTATCATTATTAAATTTGATATTTTTCATTATAAATAAGAAATAATGCGTCGATAAAAATAAATAAAATATATTTTGCAATGTGTACATCAAGCCCTTTCATATGATACCCCATTTGAACTAGTAGTTTCAATTTGAAATTTCGACACCCTATAAAAAATATAGACCCCCTATTTTTTAAGATCTATTTACAAAGGCATAGTTTTGAGATTTATTCCTGTACTTGTAGTCTATAACGATGTTACTTGCCAAATTTCATAGTTCTAGATCAACGGGAAGCACCCTATAGGTTTTGATTCCCTTGAGAATGTGTCGAAATATGCGTTTTTTTGCTGAATAAACGGCCGTAACTTTTTTTTACATAAACTTAGCAGTTTGATTTTTTTACAACTTCATGGGACCGTAGACCTGAGTATACAGTTCAAATTTCAGCTTGATACCTCCACGCATTCTTGACATAGAAATTCTTGACAGACAGACAGACAGACAGACAGACAGACAGACAGACAGACAGAAAGACAGATAGACAGATAGACAGACAGACAGATAGACAGACAGACAGACAGACAGACGGACGGACAACAAAGTGATCTTATAAGGGTTCGTTTTTCCTTTTGAGGTATGGAACCCTAAAAATGGTGCTTATACACTCGCACCTACTCCACCTACTACGCACCTTAATATTGAAAAGCAATTAAATATTTTGTAACTGTAAATTTGAGATTCTACAAAAAATAATATATCAGATTGAACAATTTAAACGTTTGTACAATCGTTTCAAATCTTGCCTTATATTTCACATGAGTGCTGAAGTGTCTTTGTGGTAGGATCATCAGATTTTTCTTAATATAGTTGGCAGTTTTAATAAAGAAAGAAAGAAGATTATGTTCATTAACATCACAATATGAAGAACTAAATTACAATTTTTGCAACATTGTACATTAAATACATAATAATCATCATGCCAATTTAAGCATCGTTCAGTGTTAATGCTGTATAATAAACACAGCGCCGATATACAACCAACAGGTGCTGACACGGACAGCGTCGGAAGCGGTATATTACCTACGAGTATTCATTTTCTACGTTACCTAAGTTCTATGTAAATTCTCAACAACTTAACACTGCTGGGATACGGGTCTCCCATCAATCGAATGGTTTAGAGCATACTCCACCACGCTGCTGAACCGCGGGTTGGCGGAGGTCAGCGTTTTCTTAACTTGGACTTGACTTAACGACTGTCATCTAACGACAACAGCTGGGACCGACGGCTTAACGTGCCTTCCGAAGCACGGAGGAGCTCGAGACAAATTAACCCCTCCATGGACAGGCTATTGGCGACGTTGCTTGACTTGCGTGATCGATTAGACTGCCATGCGCAACGATGCCATCGAGCTCCTCGAGGTATGTTACCTATTCATTTTCTACGTTACCGAAGTTCTATGTAAATTCGCGACAAGTTAAATAAACATTAATCAATATCAGGCGTTAAAAACCCAGCATCAGCTATTTAGCAAAATAGTGCGGTACTGTGTGTGTGGCACAGACATTATAAGTATTATCGTAATAAATTCATTTCATATACAATTACAAAACAACACATAATACTTTAACTACGTTAATAAAATCGCAATCTTAATATAGAAAACACGATTTATAATGCCGTCCTCACCTCTTAAAGCGTACGAGCAAAAGGAAAAAGCACCATTTCTAGATAACGTATCAAAAACCGCCGCGACTATTGTTACTCCGATACAGATTTGATAATTAGGTCGGAACTTAATCTGTGGTGATTAATGAACAAAGCGAGCACTACAGAACGACCACCCACGGGGAGGAGACGGCTTAATAAGGCCCTCATTAACACCTTAATGGCTATTCTCAATTCGCCTGATTTCTCTCCACTTTTATTTATTTTTCCCCTCTCGGTCTCGCTATCGGCTCCCGCGCATCTTCCATCCCACTCCAACGCCCCTCCGTAATTGAATTTCTGGTCTCCTCTCCAAAACTTATTCTCTTTGACTTAAGATTAGTGATGTATTTAAATCGGCGTTTTGTTACGTTTATAGAGTCGCGACTGTCTCTTGTTTTTTTCGCTCCCGTTTTCTCTTATCCGACTTTTAATTCGGTCGTGATAATGAAATAGAAGCTTCGTGATTATAAACTGAAAGAGATTTTCTTTTTTGACTGCAAACATCGAGGGTACAGCTGCTGTCATTAATTTGGGACGTCGTCGTCATATGTCTATCATTCGGTTATAATGCAGTATAGGGTAGAGTTCAGAAGATTTCCGTTAGTAATAAACGTTTGGGATGTGTACAACTGAGAAGCGGCGATGCACATGTTAGAATACCGCCGACGAAAGATTTTATAGCCTGTGTCCACGATTTGCCAGCAGTTTGTTAAATGAAGATTAAACTGTTTGTCATTCTATTTACTGGATGAGTAAGCTACGTTTCCTTTGTATTGTTTCGATTTGGTTGCTTTTGCCGTTGAAACAATGTCTGCTTTATTTATTTTTGTACGCTCCGGATGCGATGCACTGTAGGCAAAAAGATTTAAATAAAAATAAACTGTTACGATCAGCAATCATCAGTGTGTAAAATTTATAATAATACAGTGAAATACTTCCATAGGCATTTATTCGATCCACTTGCTATAACTTATAATTTTTTTAAGTAGTGATAAAGAGTTAAGTAGCTCGGTGGTAGCGTTGCGCGACTCAGTCTAAATGAACACGCAAGTTAAGCAACGCCGACCGTAGCCTGTCCATGTATGGGTTTATATTATCTCGAGCTCATCCGTGATTCGAAGGGCACGTTAAGCCGTCGGTCCCGGCTGTTTAATTAGATGACGGTCGTTAAGCCAAGTCAGTGGCCTTTATATAGGCGGCTTAAAAACACTGGCCTCCACCAACCAGCAATTGAACAGCATGGTGGAGTACGCTTTAAACCCCTTCAGTTGAGGGGAGACCCGTATCCCAGCAGTGGGATGAGTAAGGGTTGGCAACGAAAGACTTGAAAGGTAAATATTTCTCAATAATATTCCAAAATATATGCTAAAGTAGGTATTATATACATACATATATTTTATAGCCACTTTGCTATAGGTAGTATATACATATATTTTAGAGCCACTTTAAATATTTCGCCATATCAATCTATAAATAAGGCTTCACTTGATCAATCTTTATTCGGGAATAATTAGCTGTTTTATATTTTTCCCTCGATATTACGCAGCAAAACAAAAAATCCAACTACATTCTATGAAATACGAAAGTTTGGATGTATGGATTTCTGTTACTTTATCAAAAGTAGACGGCGGAACTGAATTGAATGAAATTTGTCATACATATAATACATATTATGTTCTGGATTAACATGGTTAGTAGCACATAGGATACTTTTTATCCTGGTACTATATTCACGGTGTAGAAGCTAGTACTTTATAAATGTTGTTTATATGCACAAATTTTAAATACAAACAATTAGAGAAGATTTTCACACAGTTTAATCACAGTCTCATTTAGATAGTTGTGGTTCAGGGTTGGATTAGATAATGTACCTAAAGGAGACGCATAAATCCAAAACGGTAACAAAAAAAAACATGTTTTTTTTGTTACCGTACAATATAACTCCTTCTATATAAAGTCATACAATATGACTACATTAAGAACATTTTTTTCTTACAAAAAAAAAATATTCTTATGAAAACGGAAGAAACTTTTATAAATTTTGGATTTAAGATTTTCAAAGACTTTTTTACGTTTATGCGTGTCAAATGTAAAGTTATTTTAAAAAAATGCTTTAGATATTGCAATGGGAAAATATATGTTGTATATATATCAGTAATTACTAGATGAATTTTGATGCGGTTATCATTATGATATGATGATGTCTTCCGGAAGCTTTATTTATTAATGTATTATACAAATACATTTTTATTATAAATATACTTAGTATTACTATCTATAAATATATTACTATCTGATTATAAATATACATATTACTCCATATTCTTTATTATCTTTGGTTTGTTGAACAGTGTTTATTTTTTTATAATACTAAAGTTACAAACAAGCTTGCGGTATGGTAGACAAGTTACTTCAATATTAATACATCCTTTATGAAGATCAACCATGTTCCGCATGAACCCTAATTAAAAATCTTTTAGTATGCATTTCTATTTTCTTTGTCCCGCCAAGAAGTTATGAAACATTCAAACGTCAGTATCGCCTAGCAATAATCAGTTTACTTTTGTAAGATCATCACTAGTGAGTTAACAACTCTATGAAAGCTCTTATAGCGTTGGAGTCTAAAGGGATCATTTTTAGAGCCTAAACCAATTTCACCTGAAAGTGGTCGAAACCACCTTTAGCCAAAGACTTATATGTATGTACTACGGTACTTCTATGTGTAGTATATACAGAAGTCTCTGCCCTTAGCTCTACAATGCAATATCTGTACTAATATTATAAAGATGAAGAGTTTGTTTGTTTGGTTGAACGCGTTAATCTCAGGAACTATTTATTCATTCGAATTGTAAAATTCTTTTAGTTTTAGATAGCCTATTTTTTGAGGAAGGTTATAGGTTATAATAACATTTACGCTACCACCAATAGGAACACCAATGAAAAATGGGAAAAAAATATTCCGTTTGAGAGCTTCCCGTTGCGTGCGCTGCGTAAACGGTTCAAGTTACGCGACAATTATTTACGACGGAATTATTCATCTTAAAAAGTTGTAAAAAAAAGTCCGTGATAGCATATGTCTATCTTTTAAAATTGGCTCACTATAACCGTTCAAATGGTAACCTTACGCTTCACTCACAACGCTCTGTCACACGCAAACGAAGTTGCGCGAGTCAGCTAGTTTAAAATATTTACATTTAAATTTCACAATTTCTTAAACTTACAATTTATAAAAATATTTTATGTCATATACTGATACCTATATTTTTATTACCACAAGACAGATAGTTAATTCATATCAGGCAGGATCATCTCAGACATCCTCTATGGCTAAGTATTTCTATGAAGCGTTAATCAAAACCTGTTACATAACCATTTATTGCATTAACGCACTAATGTCGTCGTAAAAATATGAGCGAGCTGCCAGCATTACAACGCGACTACACAAACAAACCCTTTTTTATTGATTATCAAAAGCGTACAATAGATAAAAGATGGCGCTGCGCGTATTGTTAGTAAGTCGCAACTCAACAGGACGGCGCCACCCGAGTCGCTCGTGTACTAAAATGGCAGTTGAATATTTTCTCCGTCGACCGTTGCCACGAGCTCCCCACAAAATTAGCCTTTCCCGCCCAACAAATAAAGACCGTTTTACATCATCTCGCCGCGGCTTACACAGCCAGAAACAGGCACAGTGTATTCGTGGCGTCGTCATTGTTCGCTAAATTGTCGCTTGCACGAAACCGGCCCGGCTTGTCGTGAGTTAGGTATGAGCACAGGGCACACAATGACACTATACATACATTTAAACACCTGTTATTAAACATGCACAGGTCACAGTAGGTAATGCCAGTCTCGTTAAATACAATGACAGATAGAGATCTCACTGCCGGCGATTTAGGATGCATCCACAATTACCTACGAGTTGCCACATGATATTATAATTACGATGAGTTGACTGAACTCATATTTTTATAAAAAAAAAACCTCTGGAACGATTCACGGTTACTTATCTCGGTTGCAATCTACAAATTAAGACCAATCTCGAATCGTAATCATAATAATATGTAAACCGCGACGAAAGGCACTCAAACAAAGAATAAAATGTGTAATAATGCAGCCGAAAGCCGTCCAGTTGTGGAAATATTCCCGTTATGAGAATTTCAGCACTTCAAGATTAAGACTAGGAAATCCCTCTTAAATACTTGACAAAAAAAGGATCATCGCACGTTCAATGGGATTTTCTGGGTTTAACGGATCTCACATGTGCTCCGCGGCAAACGGTTAAATCGCGAGAATATAGCCCCGGTAGCGGGAAAATGAGCGGAGTTTATCGTCAAAGACAGATTTCAATGTCTATTTCTATAAAATGTTATATTTATAGGGCGCTCGTTTGCACCGGACAATCGATTCTTTCGCGGCTCTAGCCCCTTATAGGGATTACGAGTGGCGGACACTGCGACCGCCCATTTGTCCCTCGTGCCCAGACAAGGTGTTAAACCGAGTGTATTTCTACGCTGCGTGTATGTGACCGCAAATTGGATTCGTTTTTATAATTTATGGGAATGCAGACAGCTGTCATATTTAAAGAGTACTTCACGTAAAATTTTTGTGTCATTTGGAACAACAAGATTCAGGGTTGGAATGAGATAAAGTGTAATTGCTATAATAATAGCGGTTACCTTTGGAGTTTATTTTTTGAGTTTAAATATTAATGTTTCGTGACAGGGCGGCGGCGGCGGCGGCTCGGACTCCGCGAGGTGTCGGTGGTTTTCTGGCCGAACGCGTCCAGACCGGTTCGCGGGCTGGCACGCTACGCCATCGCGCCAGAAAAGCCAAACACGTATCTGAGAGCGATAAACCTTACTTCGTATACGGCAAACGACCTATTGGTACCAATTGGCAGTCTAATATAGGATAATAGTCCTTAACACTTCATGCATTTTCACGTCGAACTTTATACAAGATCTCATATTAAGATACATTTCAGCCACACTTACATTTGTATTCATAATATACATTACGTACAAATTGAAAACTGGTAAAACTCGTAATCTGGATTCTTTACATTTCTTGCTTCAACTGAAACTCTATCAAAACTGCCAAGATTACTATCTAAGAAAATGATTATAAACTTACCAAAGGTGAGTAGAATGCCGAACTGTCGACGCCGATGCTAGGATATGGGTTTTGATCCGTTGATGGATAGGGGGTTCCGTAGACGCCAACAGCCGCACTCGATAACCGAGGATATGAACTGAGGGCGAGTCTTGCGCCGTCATACTGGCATGAGCAGACTGTTTGACCAGAAACGGGGTCTGTGATGATGGGCCGGGGGGTGTCGCAACACGACGCCGCAGGTGTGCTGGCGTGACTGCCTGCGCCAGGCGACAAAGCGCCCCCGGCCACGGCCGATCCGCCTGGTGACAGCGGAGGCGCAGAGCTGGATCCCCCATCAGGCGAGGTGGCCGCGCCGCCTGTGCCCGCCCCGCCGTTGCCCACGAGCAACTGCAACGATGCAATTTCTGATGTCAGCACATATCCACTACATACTTTTCCAATGACATGAGCGATAAGCAAGACCTTTACTTGTAGGGACTACATAGATAAGTAAGCAGCTGCAATGAAATGTCACCTGCTTTACTAATTACTTTGAAAGCGAAATAAAAATAATTGATTAAATTTCGCGCACAAATTAATATGTTTTGCAGTCGTTTCAACGTTGATTGTGCAACCGATAACTGCAATGATTTTTATAGTCCTACATTACGACAAATTTAATGTTAGGAGATTGTCATACGCTTGATTTGAGAGCATCTCATCTCACACGACAACACAAGTGGAACGCTTTCTTATGTATTTATTTTTAAACGAAATGCAAATTAATTCCATTTCTAGGGCGACGGTAAGATAATATCTGGGGCATTCGTTTAATTTAAACATCTTGTGACGCGCCTGGGCCCGTCGCGTCGCCCGTGCGTTGAATCGAGTTACACTGCGGAAATAATTAGTAAAAACAAATTATAAAGAGCGAGTTAGCGCTCGATTGATCAAAGTAACAGCCGTCAACTATTTCTTAATGGTTCGCTTCTTGTTTATATGTCCATAAATCTGCCTCGATGTTGAATGAACAATTGCTTTATTGATGATCCGTATAGTCTTATTGGTTTTCACAAAGTGATTATTATTATGGGATAATCATCAACCGCGATCAATTTTGTAATTTGCCATAGATAATTTTGTTAGATAACATATATTGATGACAGAAGACCATAAAGAAGTAGTGGTGAATGGTCAGAACAAGGATCAGATATGTACGGATGGAGGATGAATAAGATTCCTTGAGACTAAGTACATACGTAATTCAGCAATGACAAGAAAAAAATTAAGGTTCACTAAAAAAACGAATATGTAGATGCCACACTAACCGGATGAAAATTATTACAAATAAAATAACAACTGCGCTGGTAGCGAAGCCTTGTAAATTTTACTATATTAAGTAAATAAAGGGTTGCACGTAGGTACTAATTAAATACTTTCTTCTGTTGCCATTGAATAACATTACATAACACAACATTAAAATCAGAGGGTTTTTGGTAGTTGAAATTACTACCGCTAACTCACAGTCACGTAGCATGGTGGAGTACGCTCTAAACTTGATCCCTTGGCAGATGAAAGGAGACCCAAATCTTAGCACAAAGGTGAATGCGAGTTAAAGATGTAGATACAGAGTCATATCGAACAAACGTAGTATTTTTTATCATACTAAGTAAGTGTTCTGAAATTTCAACAGTCACTAGTATTCTTTCGAACAAAACCATAGTTGTGCAGGATACATTGCTTGATAAAAGAAACAAATATAATGAGGTAATCTTGCTGATACCTGCCATGAAGGTACCTTCAAAAATTTGAATGCAGGCTAAAAATTCGAAGCCAGAGAGCTATTACAAGGGCTATGCTCGAGGGCTCATGGGGATCTGTTAGATCCAATCCGGAATGTGGAAATTCTACGGAAAACCGATATAATCTAGAGTAGAAGCGACCTCACGTTCTATCTCCTCACGATCTATGAAACGTCACCCGAAGCCTACCCCTTCTCAATAGATCGACTAATGTTCTCTAAAAACCGGCTAGAAGTGGCTCAACACGAAAGGCGGACGATCGAAAACATTGATGAAATCTTATACTCAGCGGTGGGTAGATACGAGCTAATAATGATTATGATCCTTGCTGGTGACCTTGAACAGTCAACATTATGCTTGACCCTCATATCGTCCTTGCTTTAAGAGTAAAGCTTGGCATTCCCTTGATTATATAGATCCAACTCTTGACATGAACTAATGAAGAAAAATCCTGAACGCATACAACGAAACAAGCCATTCTAAATAAGAGTTGTATTTATTTAATAAATACAAACTATATCGGTCGGCAAAAGATAAAAGGCCCTAGTAAAGGGCCGTCAACAGATTTGGTCAAACATTGGGGAATTGACTTAGAAATAATAGCATGAGTTACTGTGCACACACAACCCCACTCAAAACTCGAAGAGACGATTGAGTACGGCAAGTTGTTTTCTTTAAACAGAGCGAAAAGTCTACAAAGGACCTCTTAACTTTTATGTTTTGTTCTCCATTTCTTATTAAGTCTATGGACTGTACGGGTTATGCCAAGAAGATAGATAAAATAGCCAGCAACCACAAAATTTAGTGTTAAGTAATTCTTACATTACGTGGACTTCATCAACATCATTTCTTTCAGAGCGTTAATTTTATTTGTAGTTTTCATAACATTTTATAAATATTCAAGAGCATGTATTAAAAAAAAATTAATCGTTTAGAAATGGGAGCTCTAATGAATTGATATAAGTTGAAATGATAAGGATTGAAAAAGGTTTGTGACAGTGATTTAAGCACTTAAAAAGTCTAGGTGGAAAAGACTACGAAGAAAGTTAGCTTAGCGAACTATTCAAAACCCTACATCTGAAAATGCAACTTCTATATATAACCTTTCATCATACACATTCTCATCTTATAGGTATTTTAACCGGTACTAATATCTTAGCAATATGATTAAACTAAATCAGATATGTCAAGTACTAGATCCCTTATAAATGCTCATGTATTTGCACAACCTGTATGACTGAATGTCAATACAATAACTTTTCAAAGCCTTAATAAAAAGGATACTGAAAAAAAAACAGATCACATATCACGCAAAGAATGTCACGCTGTCCACACTGTCCGCTGACATTCATTGCGTGATCGATTAGCAATGGCACGAATAAGTGCCACTGACCTCCGTAAAATAGAATATTTTAATATCATTTTTTTTTTATAATTGCAAAAAAAAAATATAACTAGTCTTCTGTTTGCGTTTTTTGGGAAACCTATATTTATGTAAATCTCTAATCTAAATATTAATTATATACATATTGTCATGTAAAATTTTATTGCTTTTTTTGTATCTTAAAATATTTATTATATTCACGAATATTTAATTTTATATCTTTCTTTGTACCAAAATTTAATAATTCAGAGAAAAATATACTTTTTTCCGTGTTAAAAGGAGTCTCTGTGGAAAGAGACGTAGGACACAGCCCTACTGAGAAAGTTGTAATTTTGCTGTTCTCTTCTGTAATCTCCTCCACTTTATAGAAGACAGCAGTAAAATTACAATTCCCTCGTGAAATTCCTGCAAGGTTCCTGGGAGTTAAATCGCCATCTTTTGCCCAAATAAGTGAATTAGATCTGTAGTTTGTAGTTATTGGCACCTTTGAATACAGTTCTAGACTACCCAGATTTTTAATTAAAATACTGAGATGACATAATATACATTTACGAGATGCTCTTTATATAGATTCTACAAAACTTTAGTAAGTAAGTTCAATGCCTTAATTTCACATGTGACACTGTCTTTCATTTATCGTAGTACAATTACCTAGATCACAATATTCATATTATGTAACATGTTACACAGTAGATATCATCAAAACCTCCCCACCCACACCAGGGGCCCTACCGCCGAAGCTGAAGAGGATTACCAGCGGATTTTTTGAATGCGAAAATGAAACAACTGGTTACTTTGTAAGTAATTACGTTTAGCACAGTTGATAGAACCTCTAGATCTCTACCGGCTAAGCTAATGACGTTTGTCAATAACTTTAACCTAAGATATTTTTTTGGAATCAAAACACCCGCTGGTAATCGGCTTCAGCTTTGGCGGTAGAGCCTATATTAGCATTAGTCTTGTCCTATGGCATCGGTCTCCCAGGTACTACTGATTGTCATATGCAGAGGAATTATTATTATTAATCATTTTCCTCTACGGATGCATGACAAACAACTACCTATATTATGTTTATATAGTTTACATTTGCCATTCAAAACATTTTTACTTAAAAAAAGTTATTTCTACTCCCACAATAGATAATTAGATATTTTTGCGATAAGACCACGTCCCGATAACGATAACACGCGATTTATAAAATATACAGCGTAGAAGCAGATATTCGCTTTTAAAGAGAACAATTCATTAATAGATGATTCACGAGTTTTTGTAATATCACAGAGATGTCTTATAACACGTCTTTACATTGTTTTTCAAAGGCCTGTTCACACGAAAGTCGATTGACTAATGTTACGAACTAATGGAAACATCATTATTATGAAATTATGTAAGCAATGCGCGTAACTACACGGTATTAATATCATAATCGCAGTGTTTATTTCATTTCCTGCTGCAAATTGGTATCCTTTTCTCTCGGCCACAGTTCGTTAGTTTTCTGGATCGATCATCGTATTTTTTTTAATATCCAAAGATCGAAAACGGACATTTAGGAAAAAACAGCACACAACGCGTCGTGGTCACTGTAAATCGTGTTATGGCTGTTATGGAAACGCTCACCCCGCTTTGTGGCAATCACAGAAACACCGATAGTAAAATTTGTGTGCTATACGACCAAAAAGCGACAACCAAAAAGCCTTGATTCATAATGAAAACGTAAAAGGTTGCCGCATACTTGATTTGCGATATAGGTCATCCCAGAAAGTACTACAATAAAATGCAATACAACACAATACAAAACAGAAGAGTACAGTACGGTGCAATACAGTACAGTGCAATGCAATACAATACAAAATGTAATAAATGAAGTCATGTTTTTTTCTGTTTATTAGAACTGCAAATACAACAAACACAAGTCCAGCTATAAAAAGAAAACTCACAAGTCCATGTTCACCGAAGCTCATAGAATTTCATGGGACTAGTCCTTATATAGTACCTACACGAACTCGGCGGAACCGTTTAGCTTGTACCGGGTAGGATATATAAGACCAAGGATTTTTAATCTGTGGTCCGCGGACCCTGGGGTCCGCGAGTCCACAGATTAATGTAATGTTGTATGGGGGTCTGCCGTCTTATCCATGAACATTTGAATTAATAAATAATGCCAGCAAGAATTGCAAAAAAAAGCAACATCAACCAATTAATACAGTATTTTTAATTTTCATAAAAATGTAATTCGTTTTCAGTACTAAAATAAATTGTCTTAAATTTATTCCTATGCTTTTTATTAAGGGGTCCTTGAAATTGTGCTTGATTTTCTGGGGGTCCGCGGACTGGAAAAGGTTAAGAAACGCTGTACTATTAAAGTGTTAATTAAACATGTAAAATATAATGCCAGTGAAAATGTTTATGTGTGCCACAGTACGTAGCACTTAATGGTTATTATGCGGCCATAGTCGAAATGTGTGGCAGTTTTATCAATATAACGCTTCAACTGTCATTGGTCGGCCCGTTCAAATAGAGCGCTATCATTGTGGGGTTAGCTTATCTATGTACATAACATATTATATGATACGCAGGTGACAATTACTTTGCGGTTATACATATTACGTAAAACGACATTTAGGGTTGAGTCTTTTGTTTTTAATACTAAGATTTATTATCTCACTAGACTTTCATTAGATTCGGTTAACGGACTTTTTTTTATTGGTACAGACTCAAAATCTATTGCTACCGCCGTGTCTTCTATTTAGCCAGGATTAACAACAGCAACCACTGAAAAGGCAATGAACAATGAATGCCATTGCTGTTCTAGGGGTAAATAAGTTAACCACTGCCTTAGAACTCACAACTAATTTAATCCGAATGAATTAGTCGGAGTAGTAAGCTTTGGATTTTGAGTTTCCTCCCTAGGCAATGTGAGAGACAGCGATATGACAAAAGTCGTTAACAGCTTTAAAAAAATAAAAAGAAATGACTAGTTATATGAAGCTCAACTGCCGTGAACTATTGATCATTAAAAGCACAAGAAAAGATCATTGTATTGGAGCCTTAACTCTATTAAGAACTTATTCCAGATTTCAATCGCCTAAGCGTCTAATCGGTTAAGAGCTTGTCAAATTTATCTTTGAATAATGACGTAGGCTATAGGAAAAAAGTATATCACATTACAATACAAACATGCATACGGCCCGCCGAAAGTGAAGTGGTTACCAAAGGTTCCTATGGTCCACGAGTACTACCAAAATGGAGGTCTCTACGCACTAACAGAAACTTGGTTTGTGAATTAAAAAAATCGTGAGCAACTTACAATCCAAAGACCGAAAATGATGTACTTATTGTTATATATGACTGTACATATACATTGTTCATTGATATCGAATGACTGCTCAAAAATCGAGAGTAATATTTTCAAGGTAAAACATTACACAGTATGTTTGAATTTTTTATTCCACTGTTCTAAGGGTTTTAATATAGGGATTCTAGAGTAAATAGCATCCCTAGAATCCCTATATTAAAATCACAAGAACAGTGGAATAGTGGAATCCCTAAGTCACTGCGAGTGTTAAAAGGTGCACAACTGTCATAATGTATTTTTGTATTGACAGTAAATAAAATTGGCTGGCCACATCTGCCGAGTCAGCGATGGCAAGAAAGTCCGGGAGTGGAGGCCACGTATGGAGTGACGAAGAGTAGGGTGCCCCGTCTCAATATGGACCGACCTAAAAAAGAGGCTGGTAGCAGTTGGATGCGGAAAGCGGAGGATAGCATACGGTGAAAATTTGGGAAAGGTTCATATCCAGCAGTGAGTAGGTATAGGCTGATAATGATGATAATCTAATAGCATTATTAGAATTCTTACATCTACTTGAGTGTCAAAGAAAACCTAAAGTGTCATTATTATATACCATTTTGCACAGACAGCAAAAAATAACGGTAATTCTTTCATTGTACTGTAACTTTTAAATAACGTACATACGGGCGTAAATAAATCCTGAGTATTATAGGGCAAGATTACTCCCTGAATTTTGTAGCTAAACTTAATCAAAAACACTAACCACAGTGTATAACTCCATATTGACAGCAAAAATATACCTACTTAATAGTTCATTGTGTGACAATATTTTCTTTTGTATTATATTTTTTTAATACAAATTAAGTGTGATACATACTCAATTAGATATTCACAACTAATGCCATACAACATCGAAAGTGAAAGAGAGACAGTATAATTTCTCTACATTTGTCATTAGATTACCACCGACGCTAAGCCTTTGCGTGTACTATTGTAATTAGTCGTACTTGTACCATAGATAAAGGAAGGTAATAACTAACTCTACGTACGTATGCAGTTCGTGTCATTATGGCTCGCAACACTGTTATTTTAGTGTAAAACTGATTTCGATCGGCATCCGATAACAACGCTATAATCTATTCAAGACTTTATGGCATTGCGTTATAGTTGAAAATCGGTTGTAAACATTCGGCAGATGGGAACTAAAGCGGTGTTATGTGATAACTCAAACGATATATTAGGGTTTGATTGTCTTTGAGTGATGTTATCGTGTATGTATATGTACATAGAACATTTTGATAACGATACACGGTATGAAAGCTGCTTTGTCGGAACTTAAAATTACAGTGCTATTAGTGGTGTGTGTATTCTATCGTACGTATAACTTAGCTACAGCGTATATATTGCTATAGTATAGTGAAATAGATCTTAAGTATATAAATATACTTTATCGTCAACTCTTATTCATCCCACTGCTGGGATACGCATATTCCCATAATCGAAGGGTTTTAGTGCATACTTCACCACGCTGCTCAACTGCGGGTTGGCGAAAGCCATTGTTTCACGGAGGCTGAAGATACTGACTTAAATTAGCTTAATGACTGTCGTCTAATGACAGTAGCCAGGATCCAGGATCAACTGTTAAAGGTGCTCTCAGAAGCATAGAGGAGATAAACCCATCCTTGGACAAGCTACGGTACTAAAAACTGCACTTGTCATTCCATATTTTAGTGTAGTTTTAATATCATATACAATTGAACAAGCAATTCTTGAATATAAATATTTATATAGCTACGAGCCGTCAGCTCGCAGACGGCTGCGAGGCTCGTAGCGATTCCAATGAAATTTACAATAAATGGTTTAACGGTGGCGTAAAATCGATCTACCTAGGTCTTAATTTTGGAAAAAATGTTTTCTCTTATTGTTAAGTTCAGTATTTTATATGTACTAGCCGACCCGACTGACGTTGTCCTGTCTTCTTAACAATGGATATGGAATTCGAATTGGTTTCGCGCAATCTGTCACATGTCTGATAGTTTTGTCGAACGACTTATAGTTACATTAGAAAAGTTAATATGGTCGTTCAGTAGTCTTAAATTTTCTAATTTTCCGCGCAAATTGCTTATTTTTTCTCTCCTAAATACTTTCTCCTGACATTAGCAAATACAACATAAAAAGAAATAGTGAAATCAGTGCAGCCGTTCACGCATGATGCCGTGACCGAGACAAATAGGGATTAATTTTTTTCTTTCAAGAACTGAGTCTATATTTATATAAATAGATTTGATTTATATTTCAGACTAGCTGTTGCCCGCGACTTCGTCCGCGTGATTATCAGTTATCGTGGTAAGACCATAGGAAATCAAGTACTTAACATAACCGTCTAAGTAATTAAGAAAAAACTTTTAGTGAATAATTTATGTAGGTACGTGCTTTCAAATGTGTTTGCAAATATTGCATTAATTGCAATCAAATTTGATTACCATATAAAAAGGATATAGTGACTCAATCTTAAAAGATAGACATACGCTGTCACGGACTTTTTTTAAGACTTTTAAAGAGGAACAATTCCATCATACATGATTTTTGCGTAACTTCAACTGTTTACGTACACGTGACGAAAGCCCTCAAAAGACATATTGTTTACCCATTTTTCATTGCTGCTCAAATACTATTGGTGGTAGCGTGATGTTATATAGCCTATAGCCTTCCTTGAAATATAGGCTATCTAACACTAAAATATTTTTTCAATTCGAACTAGTAGTTCCTGAGATTAGCGCGTTCAAACAAACAAACTCTTCAGCTTTATAATATTAGTAATCTATACTAATATTATAAAGCTGAAGAGTTTGTTTGTTTGAACGCGATAGATATGGGAGCCTTCAAGAACAGAGTCTATATTTCCCTTAACCCACTCAGACCTCAGTGCCGAGGCCGCCCCATCAGAGTCTCAAAAAATCATTAAACACATGCCAAAGACGCCCATCGGCGTCCCAAGAATCATTAAACACGTGGCAAAAACACCCATCGGCATCTAGGTTTTGTATTCAATGTAGAGTAAATAGTATGTTTGGCAGCAAGAGGGTCAAGTACTTAATACATAAGCAATAAGCTGGCAATGAATGGGTTAAAAGGCAGGCAATGGAGCGGCGACCCCCTGGTGTCGCTGGGCTCCATGGGCTCCATGGGCGGTGGTGATTGCTTTCCATAAGGTGACCCACATGCTCGTTTATCCCACTCTCATATAAAAAGAAAGAATCCTTATTAAACTAAACCAAATATCGCGAAAATTTGTAAGGAAAGATGTAAGCATTGTCTTTTAATACAGAAGAAGAAGATAGGTAATATTACTTACATCACAAATATCATAAAATGAAATTTAGTTACTGTTTAATATATTTTCTGTTTCTATTATGAATGTATCCGTTAAGAAAGGATTTTGGAAAATTCCCACAGGATACTGGGAATGGACGTTTATCGTTAGAGATAGACAAAATACCGGGCATTTATGATAAATTCTGAATGGTTCGAATTGTTTTTTTTATACCTACTACATCGGGTGGTTGAGCATACGGCCCGCCCGATGTGAAGCGGTAACCGTAGCCATATAACCACTCGTAACTTGAAATATAACTCGCGCGCCGCCACCTCCGCTGCTAGCGCAGCAAATCCTTCCTTTGTGTTGACCTCACTCACTCGCAGGAATACAACATCCCTTAAGGCAATTGTTATTTGGTTGCAGTCTTCTCTGAGGTGGACGTTGACTTCCCCAATAGAGCAGATTACAAATACGCTGTACTCTATCTTTCGACAGAGTGCACCACGTGCAAGTAAGTTTGGCTTTGGCTCTAAAGATAGTGGTGAGTCAATTCCACCGCAAAATTATTTATCGTGAATATTCGATATTTTGCTTTTCTCGCGTGTTGCATAACGGCGATGTAAAAGAGTAACAAACATCCATCCCAACTTTCGCATTTATAGTATTACTCGTTCTAAGATAATAGTTACATTGGTAAGTAAATAATCCTCGTCTGGACTACTTTTTAGAATAGTATCCATTAAAGGGATATCATATCACCTTTATTATATTTATTTATATTTCTAGATATTCGTCACAGTCTGCACTACAAATAACATACCAGACAATATAGAAAGATATCAAGACACTCCGTACAGAGTGACAGTAGTAAACATACACGTACAAAGAATTGCGTCAATAAGGCTTCCTAAGCCTTGCATCGAGTACGGAGGGACGATCAAATCAAATATAGGCAATAATATGGCAGTGTACACAAGGGAGGGCAGTCAAGCGGTCGTCTGTCAACAGAATATCTAATAAAAACTTGGAAGAAACGTAGAAAATGTATTAAACAGCATCTAAATTTCATATTACGATATCTGTGATGTGACTAAAGTTACCTACCAGTATGTTCCCTGTATCTATAAAAGGCGGTCATTACTGGCTGAGCTATCAGTGCACAGCTCAAAGCACGTATAGGTATAGTATAGTACGTATAGTAGGTACACGTATAGTAGGTTGGAATTTGGTATAGGTACAGGTAGCTATTATAATGCAGATACGTTAAGAAAGGATTTTTCCCACGGTATACCTACCGGGATACAACATTGTTATGTGGCTGACTTACATCTTCAAAGGCAAAGCTTAGTTTATCTGCACATAGTACTAGCTTTTGACTAGCAAACGAGGTACTAGGCAAAACCCTGACCCTGAGGAAAGGTACCTCTACCGCATTAAAAACAAAATCCTTAAGAATTGTTGTGTTCTTGGGAGTTCCTGAAATAGAAGCAGGGTGGCGGCGCGCGGTACAATACTCTTTTAGTTGCATCCCGCGTTAAAAGCTACGGTAACCACTTCATATCAGCTGACCTCCCGGCGTGATTTAAAAACAAATAGATAATCATAATCAATACAGGCATATTACAAATTTCTTAAAAATATAAACACTAAATATACGTTTAATGTATCTGATAATGTGATGCTATTCATAGAAAAGATTTTTATCGATTTTTTTATTAATAGAAGGGTATTCCTTTTTATCAAACACGATTGCACGTTCATCGACATTGTTAGAATATTCAGTATTAGATAATAGAAATAAATAATAATTTGCAACCAAGGTTTTCTAGGTAATTTAACATTTATTTTCGTCTATAATGAACACAAAACTCGACTTTATGTTGTGGAATGAACTCTCCAGCGTCATTTTCAGAATCAGCCCTTATGAGAATTTGACGTTCTTTTATACCACAAAGGTGACAAACACACCTATTCATACAATATAACACAAAGTCTATTGTGCCTCCGGTCCGCCTGATGGAAAGCAGTTACCTTAGCCTATGAACGCCTGTAACACCAGAGGCATCACATGCGCGTTGCCGACCCTGTAAAAACCTCGTCACGCCATTTTTGAAGAAGCCCATGCTGCTTTTGGACATTCTCTCTTTATTTCGAACTCTCTCTCTCTCTCACACATGTTGTAACTGACTTTTAATAGGGTTGGAAGCTAGTGAATGATATGCCTGATATTGCAAGCATCGATAACATCAGGCAAGTAGTAATCTTGTTTTCTGAGTGGTGACAAAAATCTGGATGAGGTAAACATTGACTCAGAGAGCTATGATGTGCCATTTGTGCCATTAACAACTTCACTTACTCTCCCTATATATTTTCCATAGAAGAAGTCAGGGTACACCATTGTATAAACACATCTGAAAATGTATACTGCCCTTAAATTAAATAAAAAAGCTATCGTAATTTATTTCAATCTGTCAAATGAAGAGTGTTCGGTAAAGAGAGGGGAGCACGGATTAAGTTTTATGTGGATGATTATCAGTAGTTATGAAGTTATAGAGTGTTAAGGAACGGGATACAATATTTGTTTATAGTCAGGTTTTTTATTAGGTACATTCTGATCCAATTACTCTATGATGGAGATTTAATAAAAAAAATAACACAATATGATTGTTACATATCTTATTGACAATCGATTGGTATAAAATTAGTTTCATGCCAAAATACTAGCTTCCACCTGCGCCTTCGCCCACGTTTACTTTTTTTTTAATAAAAACTGTCCTTCCTTGAACTTGATGATCGGTTGAGTAGTTTCGGTGTGAAAGCGTAACAAACAAATTCACAATCACATTTATATATTAGTAGGGTTTAGTCAAATGTATTACACTAGCCTAGCCGCTTTGAAAAATACTAACCATATATTTGTAAACTGTGTGTGTGTCGTGATTCAAAAGTTGACTTTGACACTGTGTCACATTACTTTTTTGTATGACGAAAGCAAGTAATCGACTTTTTGCTACACTTACTTTAGATTTAGTGCAAATGAAATTTATAGGAATAGTATTCCTAGTACTCCAGCAGATTGTCAAAAACACACAAGTGACATTATAGACTTTTTTTTTTTTTTTTATACTACGTCGGGTGGCAGACAAGCATACGGCCCGCCTGATGTGAAGCGGTTGCCGTAGCCATATTAACGCTCGCAACATAAAATATCGCTCGCGCGCCGCCACCCCCGCTGCCAACGCAGCATCTCCTTCCTTTCTGGTGACCTCACTCACTCTCAGGAACACAACAACCCTCAAGGGAATTGTTATTTGGCTGCGGTATTCTGTAAGGTGGAGGTACATTCCCCAGTCGGGTAGCTTACAATTACGCTCCCTACCTCTCTTTTCGCCAGAGCTTCGTTTGTCAGTCAGCAGGGTGCACCGCGTGCAGGTGAAGTTGGCTTTGGTTCAAAGGTGTTGATGAACCACTTACACCCCAAAACTGCTTTCAATTAATAATTGTCTATTTAATCTTTTGAAATAACTGCATCTTATGGAATAGAGTTCATTATATGCACATTCCAGAGGTCACATTTTAACTCCTCTCACACTATAATTTTCTTGTATTCAAACTAACGTGCGCAGCAAATCCAAAACCTACAATCTTAACTCTGGTTAGCAGAGCTACGAATTGTTTTCCAATTGCAATGCTAGTGTGCTATGTAAATCCTCTTAATAAATTACTGCATATGTACAATTTTACGTTATTCTAACACCTTCCAATGTCGAAGCATGCGAAAGTCGAAGAAACTCTTAAAATTTACGCCAAACATCCCAAAAGTGTTTTTGTTTCGGAAACTCGTGACGATTTTTTTTTTTTATTGCTTCACCTCTTATCTAGACTTAATGCTTCTGAATTTTGTAGGGCCCTTCTAATAAACATAGTCGTCCACTTTGAGAAACGCTGTCTTAACTGCATTAGTCAAGATCAATGTATCATTACACTATGACATATCCAAATGTTAAAGCATTATTCATTCTGTACTGAATATTATTTGGTTTCGGCGTAAATATGCCTTTCATACAAAAGGCTTTTTTTCTTTTTCGACAAAACAGACATTAATATTCCAAAAGAATTCCTTCCATTAAGAATATATTTAATTTCTGTAAGTTCTGAGTATTGTTTGTCACATTCATTGCGTAATATATGCTGAGTATTTATGACATTACACAGAATTTAATTTATTGACAAACGAATTCTTTGTTTAAGTGATTAGTTTGCAAAGTCAATTCGTTCACGTTATATTAATAAAAAATCGGTTTCACACATCCAGAAAAAAAAAATTTTTTTCGTTTATTTATCTGTTTTTTTTTAATTATTTTGCAGTTATACGGGCCAGAGAGAAATTAAAGATCATTACAATTAGTCCAGACGTTATTGAGTTATATATAAATAGTTAATATATCGATTATTGTAAAAATCATTCTACATTATGGGTTGTATTTCGTTCCATTTTTAAAATAAGTCTTACCATAGTACCTACAAAAATAAAAATATGTATGAATCCATCTAGTTGTTGACTAATGTTACTATGTCGAAAATAAGGAACTTTTACGTGCGTCCCGGAGCGATCCGTCTATGCGTGAACGCGCTCGTTCACCGGAAGACATTTAAAAATTTAAATACCAGCTAATGTCACTCGAACTGGTATTGTCTTACACTATGTAATCACATGTTAGAGTTGATTTTTCATTCCATGTCGTTTTGAAAAAGAGTCAGGAAATAATATAAATCTGATAGGGTTTTATGTAGAAGTTCCGTAGCCATAACTGAGTGGACAATGATCTACCACCCTAAGATTTCAGAGTTCCCATGTTAGCTTTAAATTAACATTAATTGGTAGTAATTTAGATAATATTTTTCTCTCTCCTATCGACCTCACCTTCCCTCTGAGACGAATCTTGAACAGTTTGTATGGCGCGGCATGCACACACTTTTATTCACGCTCTGTGCAGACCTCATTGTTTATGTAGTAGTTATCGATGCGATATTTGTATGGAGTGGCCGGGGTTTGGTAATATACACAAAAATAACATATTTTTGGTCATTATACTCCGCCACTCCGCCAACACGCACTCCGGCGCTCCGCCAACACGCAGTCGAGCAGCGTGGTGGAGTATGCTCTAAACCCCTTCAATTGAGGGGAGACCCATATCCTAGCAATGGGATGAATAAGGGTTGACCACAAAATACATAGCTCCTTTAACTTAGTTTTTAACATTTTTTTCTGTTCAGCTTTGTAATATAAGTCTACTCGTACGTAGATACGACTATTACTTTATACTACTGACTAAGATAGGTATACGTAATTTTATATTTCAGTCGGTATACCTGTTAAGTCGAACGATTTTTTTATTTTCCCTTCTTAAAAACTATTTCCTTTGTGGGTAACAGGACAAAAAAACAAGAGCGCGACTTGTCGATGAATGGCTAAAGCGACAGGTCAAAGGTTCGAAAGAAACATGAGTGCGTGGCGATGGCACATGAATAAGAATGCGTCAGATATGCTGTTAAATTTTGAATGGTTATACGTTTTAACCGAAAACCAACCAACACTAATTATACGGGGTAACCCATAGCTGAAGTAGGTTCTGGCGAGCTCAATGGTTGAATGGCTGGCAATGATTACTATGACTACTCGCGGTTTCGATCACCGCACAAGATATGTATTTGTCATGAACATGTCTGTTTCTCTTGGACTAAGTGTTTCCTATGTATTATATGCTTTCATCGAGAAATGTACTTAAGTACATTTATCTGTTATCTTGTACCGATAGTGCAAGCGTCGCTTAGTTTGGGACTAGATCACGCTTGTAAATTTTCGCATAAGATTTTTTTTCGAAAACTTTGCAAGATTTTCCAAAAAACCTTAGCCGGTCACTTGTCTTATCCTTTGCAACTCTATATACAGCAGTATGATATTTCTACTCGTTGATTTTAAGGAATATTGTGTATATTGGCGATCACCAAAAAAGGCAATGAACAATGAAGTCCACTCAATGAAGTGATTTTTTTTTTGAGTTAGGTATTTTAAAGTTGAGTTAGATAAGTTCAGTTACGTAGGTAATAATAATTTGTATTTGCCATTAATTCATAATTTGTATTTATTACTATGAATTCTATATATCTAAGTGGAACATAGGTAGTCGTAATCTTATACATACTTACCTACTACTTATAATACCTACAATATGCATATAGTTTTTATGTACTCAACTTTGCACTAAGTTTAAATAAGACAACTAATTATGTAATAAATAACGTTAATATAATTATGAGTAAATAGACATCACCCCTATAATAATTAATCACCGAAGCAAATGTGTTGTTTTATCTAAACTCCCACATTATAATTAATCGGTGACTGTAAAAAAAAACTTTATAAATGCCTATGCTTTCTATAGAATGAATTATTTTATAATTATGTTAATGAAGGCGTACAACGTTTGATATTTGTTTATGGTAACTTGTTGCTATAAAACTAATGTTCAGATTATTTTTATATAAATTAATAAATTATATACGAATTATAATCGTTAAGGTATGTCTACATGTCCACACTAGAGGACATTAGATATTTTAACATATAGGAAACATTTTGCTACGATCTGTATGAGCAGACCACCTAAGGATTAGGTGCTTTGTGAATTTGATTAAGGTTAGGGTGTTTCCCAGTTGGAAGTCGCGATGTTCCTAATTAAGTGACAAATATGACCATTATATAACCTTCTTACTAGGGTAGGATAGAACAGAACCAATGTAGCCAAAATTGGGTACGTTTTTAATCGAATATTCTGATTCAGAATATTAAATTTTGGTTTACGATTTAGCTACTGACCAAGATACTATACTCGAGGAAAATCTGATCATCATACTTGCAGACAACTGTTATCCAATCCGTTAATAAAACCGAACAATCGGAATCAAAAGATTCAGAGCTCTAGGGTTATTGGAGAAAAAATAAAAATACTAAAACTTTTGTTACGACACTAGCTACATAAAAGTAATATTTAACATAGCTGTCATACAAATTTCTGATTTAATGCATACAAATTACACAAACGTAGCGTCATTATTAAGACTTTGATATGGCGCGTTGTAGGAAAAGCAATGGATAAATCCAAAATTGGGATTGTCAAAAAAAAATAATCTCGCGAAGTTCTAATTATTTTACATCTAGTTATATTACTGTGGTGCCTTTATTTAACAAACTAACCGAAAAAAATAGTCAAATAGCTTATTGTCATGGAAACAAACACGTCGGCAGATATTTATAATCGGTATCGACAGAATTGGCTCTTGTGACCAGCATTGAACAGTAAAATTAAGCTATTTAATAAAATATCTTGGAACTTACCGGCTCGATTCTAAAGTATAGATCATACTAAAACATTATGATGTGATCAGTAAATAATAATTGTGTTGCTAATTTACTGACCTTATCATTTGTTTTAGTATGATCAAGACTTTAGAATCGAGTCAGTAAGTTCCAAGATGTTTTATTAAATCGTTTAATTTTATTGTAATTTAGCATATTTTAGCATTTAATTTTAGCTAATATTAAACGAAGATAAAATTAAATAGACTTATTTATTTCTATTTTAAGCAATAAGTATATAACAATAATACGACAATCGTATAGTTATGTTTCGTTTTTGTTATATATATATCATTTTTATGTGCTTAGTTGTAATTTTTGTTTTGAGAATTCTACGACCGATATCACCGATCGACTGATCGATAGCTTACATCGGTCAGCAGCTCTTGCTTCTTCAATATGACCGGTCTGATCAGATGTGTACTTATTTCTTATCCTTGGAGATCGGAACAAGCATCAAATGACATCGATCGACGACGCGCTGCGCCATCATCCAGCGATTATCGACTAACTGTCGATTGATGTGTTCCCTTTTAGATCTGATTAGATTTGTTAAATCTGTTTATGTTTATGTTCTTTATAAGTTTTGGAGTTTAAGTGGCAGAACACGGTCTTTAGAACCAAAACTCTCTAAAATATGGTAGCACTAATATTATCTGTATACTAGTCACATTACAGTTCAGGTAGATTAGAAATGAAATTATAATGTGCCTTAAATTCAAATCATCAACCATCATGACAATTGTCAAACTTGTCATATTTACCTAGATGTAAATATTTTTATTCAAGATGTACAATTCTACTATATATTATATTAAATTATGCAAATAAAATATATGAATATGACAGATCTGGTAGATTAGAAATGAAATTATAATTTAATTCTATAAATCTTAAATTCAAATCATCATCCTTCTTGACAAATGTCAAACCTGTCACATTTCCCTGTCTTAATTACAGGTAGGCAATTCTATCATATATTATATTACCCATATTCACAAATAAAATATATGATTATGACAATTCTGCTAGATTAGAAATTAAATTATAATGTTAAACCTGTCATATTTACCTGCCTTTTATTCTAGGTATGCAATTCTACCATAGGTGATAATTCTGTCAGTTTTGCAGACAAAGTTAAGATAATGACATGTATCTAAATTGTCATCATGGTTTAAACAGTCTAATAATATCCATATTGAACCAAACTGAATTAGCACGCATAATTGTTGAATATAATCGTTCCTGTCACGGTTGTCATTTAAGTTGATAATGACTAAATAATATATCGTATATCCAATATCGTACGTTTAAATATAACTTAAAGACGAACTGTCTGCCTACTATACTGGTCTTTAAAAATTTAAAGGTACACTCGTAACCCTAAGATAACTGACCACTTTGTCATGAATGACAAACTGTCATGTATGATAAAGTGGTCAGTTCTGTAGAACTGTATGTCAGATAGTCAGTTATCTTAGGGCTCCGACTGTACCTTAAAACTGGCAATGTATCCTTTTTGAGGAACGTCTCTTCAGATGAATAAACAAGAAATGTTCATAGCTTATATTTAGGGACAACTGTATAAAAGTAGGAGATAGAGCTACATTTTGCAGGATCTTGGGAGGCAAGCGAGGTCTGAATATTCAGCTACTTCAATGACTACTTGTGCTAGATCAATCAGTCAATGGTTGATCATGACTCAAAAATCATTCCAAATAAATTCCGCATACAGAATAGCTTATAAACATCACAAATCAGTGAAAATTCGTCAATGGTAACTCATGGCCTGGATCGGCGTATTCAATGTTGCCCAGACATTAGACTCGTGAATGTTGCTGGCGGTTCATACATTTAATTAAACTATGCGAGTTCAAGCTATACTGTACAAATCCGAAAAAAAGTTTTAGTCTTTTGCGAACGGTTCATTACTTTTACGGAATGGCCAATTATGAAGTACATCCTATACCTATCGCATTGCGCGGGTCGCTCTCCGTGCCACCCGCATTATATTCTGTTTAGTGAAGGTTATGCAATACAAAAGGCAGTGTCATTCTAACTGCTATTCAGTATAGCTTAAGAACTGTAAAAAACGACAAAGTGTTGCCCTCTTAGTTGTACTTAATGTTAAACAACTATTTGTTCGAAACAAAGCATTCCTATTTAATATTTTAACTGGTCTTTTATATCCTAGGTACCTACACAGACATGTTAAATAAAATCCCAATGAAATGGCGTGATATTACCACCAATTGGAATAGCCGTTCTAATTGTCAAACGTCATCATTTATGCATGTATCAGCGTATAATTGAAATGGGGCGTGGCCTCATTTAGTATGCGACTAGCAAATTCAGTTTATACCCTATTCTACACACCTAGTATGGGTTAGGGGATGCTTTCAGCTTCACGTCAATATTTGATGAGATTCGGACAGGACTGCCCAGACCGAGTTCTGGCTGTATAAAGTTTACTGTATATACCACATAGTTACAACCCCTCGTGGTATTGATCGCATGTTTTAGTTTTGTTTGAGAATTAGAATTTGTATAGGAAAAAGTAGGTATGGTACGGTCATTCGGAAAAGCCCATATGTCACAGTCAGCACCACGGAGAGTTACAT
The DNA here is from genome assembly GCA_937001555.2 of Hypsopygia costalis. Taxonomy (NCBI): domain Eukaryota; kingdom Metazoa; phylum Arthropoda; class Insecta; order Lepidoptera; family Pyralidae; genus Hypsopygia; species Hypsopygia costalis. Next base: position 22,395,532 of record OW443326.2, read on the forward strand.
ACTGTCAATAACAATATACACCTTAACTTGATACCATAAGGTTTAAAGTGTTTCTATTCTACAATTATTGATTAGTGCAATATTTTATTTTTATATGCATTGTAAATGACTGTATCATCATTATCAGCTTGTACCCACCTACCTACTGCTGGATATAAGCCGGCCCCGATGCTTCCCACCACATGCGATTCTCCGCTTTCCGCGTCCATCCGCTTGCAGCCGCTTTTTTTTTTTAGATCATCGGCCCACCTAGTGGCGGCGCCCTCTCTATATAATATATTACCTCTTCTCCATTTGCCATCACTGTCTCAGATAATGGGGCCAGACACTGTCATTTCAGGTAGCTAAATCTGATTTTATGTCGACAGCTTTTGAATTTCCTTGTTCTTGATTTTGAGCCCTTAGAGAAACTCCAAGCATTACTCTCCATCGGTGTACTACTCGACTTTTAATTAGCCTGTGAAACAGCTCGGCGATCAGATATCAATTCTGTGCGTAGTGGCAATCGTACTTTTTTTAGAAGAGGGGGGACAAACGAGCATGTGACTCACCTGATGTTAAGCAATCACAACAGCCCATGGACATCAGCAATACCAAAAAGTCACTGACCCGTTGCCGCCTTTTAAGGGAAATATAGGCTCTTTTCTTGAAGAATCCCAAGTCGTATTAGTTCGGGAACACCATTGAGGGAAGTTGATTCCACAATTTCACCGTACCGGCGGAAGTCTAATCTTCCAGTGTTGAGGAATCTATGGGGTATGCTCTTGATGACTCTTTACAAAAGCTACCCAGGCTTCAGCCGGCTATGCGTTTATAGAAATCTTTGTTGATATTACCTCTGCTGAGCTGTATAACCTGTCCGAGATAGATTTTATCACTTCAACAGCTGAATTCTCTATGATGATAAAATATATACAGTCAGTAAAAATTTCTAGGCCATCTAGTCATTTAAATTTAGAAATCTATTGATAACGATGAAAAAATAAGTGGTCTGTTCCCTCTTCGAAAAGCAATAAACATTCTGTTTTCTGCCAAAAAAGTCAAATAAAAGTCAGAATAACTCTATAAGAGTAGTATTTTTATAGTGTAAGTAGTAGAATTATTACTGGTGGTTAGTACTATTTCTACTACTGAAAAAGTTCTATTCTAACACATAATTTACTTTGACTAGAAAATAACACCAGGCCCGAGGTGTTACTTTGTAGTAAAAGTCCAATCCCCAAGTTTGACGTCAGAAAATGGTTCCGTAAAGTAGCGGTGAGTATAAAGTTGTAAATAACTGATCATGTTTAGTTAAAGTTTGGATGTTATTTCAAGCCACAGTTGCAGTGTTTTCCTGGTCGTGCAATCTAAATGAGCAATTGAAGGAGCCAATTTTCTCATATTTTAATTGACAAATTGATAATTTTACTAGGTGACAGGATTGAGATGTCGTGATTCTCCACTACCTTAGTAATGTTTTAAAAGATTGATAGGATATGGTTTATTTCTCTCTTCTTTAATTTTAGGTTATTAAAATTAATAGTGAAGAGATATTTGAATAAGGCCGTAACGGACTACCACAATATGATAGAAATGCGCTGGCGCCCAGCGCATTTCTATCATATTGTGGTAGTCCGTACTGATGGTCTTAAACTACATTCTCCACCAAGCTGGCTCAGTTAGTTGATAAAGGGATTTCAAGCTACTTTTACTGGTACCATTGGTCTGAAATTTGCGATAGCAATAAACCTTGACTTGCTACTGCATGACTGTATCATATGAAGTCTGTGAATGGCTCGACTCCTGAGTAGTCCTGAGTCCTGAACAACTGACCACATTCCTATCTTTGGACTTGCCTTTGGAGAACGTCTTGTGTATTTAGGTCATTGTATATGTTTTCTTTTTTTTTAATTTACTCATTTCCTATTAAATTAAAAACAGCTTAACTGATATGGATATAATAAGTGGAATTACCGACAGATCTACGAATAAGATAAATAGAACTGCAATTGATAGAAACGCAACCGTATAGCGAATAATTATTTAAGCGTATCAGACTCTCTAGATAATAATTTAATTACGATTATAATCGCAAATTAATTGCAGGTGCAGCCATCTTGCATTCGAGTTTCTCTATATGCATCATACGGCAAGATGAACAGGCTAATCGGATTACAAGAATTAACACTAAGTAATTTTAATGCCTCTTTTTGACGATTTTTAAGTGTAGGTATAGAAAAGGTCAAATTAAATTGTTATCGAAGTTAATTGATAACTCAACGTTGATGAGATTAATTACTAAAATTATACATGAGTGAAATTAATTTACATCATTGCCGATGCGACCAGCTTCAACTTTGCCAAGGCAAATCCCGATATCTTCATAAGTGACTATCGTATAATTCATAACTCATATTTTTATTTATTTAAGTTGAAACAAAGTGAGTTTGAGAACCTTGATATTGTCTTTGTGCGTGCGAGAGATGGGTTTCATCTGCTCCTTCCGGAGTCACGTTAAGCCATCGGTCGCTGCTTTTGTCATGAATTGACAGTGGCATTTAGGCGGCTTGAAAAATGGGCCTCCACCAACCCGCAGTCGAGCAGCACGGTTAGTACACACTAAATTCCTCCAGTGTTTGAAAGGAGACATGAATCCCAAGTGTGAGATAAATATGGGTGATAAGTGAATTTCCTTGACATCATTGCCTACCAGCCTATAATTTGTCTAGACAAATTGCTATCCTGTAGACTGACCTCAATTTATAAGTACCATAAACAGTATAAAAAAAACTATCAACTGATTCATAAAATTATACGCAAAAACTAAAAGGCAAAGACGACCTGCATCCAAAACATATATATTATTGTTTACAAAATGAATAGGTATGTTTGGAACATTCAAAAAACGATAGCAGTCACGTTGAATTATTCCTATTTTTATGAAAAAAAAAAACAACCACAAAAAACTACCTCTCGAATCACAAGTGAGAAATATAAGTAACGACCAACTGTATCCAAAACATATCCATTGACATTATTGTTTACAAAATTTTAATATATGGAACACTCAAATAACGATAGCAGGCACGTCGATTTATTCGTATTGTCTATGTTTAAAGTCAATCACAAATAAGTTTTCCTGGCATCATTGCCTATCCATCACAATATTGCCTAGGCAAATTGCTATCCTACAAATTGACTTACAGCGTACAAAAACCAAACACAAAAAACTACCTCCCGAATCCAATGTTCAAAAGTGAGAAGTAAAAGTAATGACCATCTGTACCCAAAACATATTCATTGACATTATTGTTTACAAAATTGAAATATTTGGAACACTCAAATAACGAAAGCAGTCACGTCGAATTATTCGTATTTTTTAAGGTCAACCATGAGTGAGTTTCCCTGGCATCATTGCCTACCCGTCCCAATATTGCCTAAGCAAGTTGCTATCGTACAAATTGACTGACAGCGTATAAAAACCAACCACAAAAAACTACCTCCAAAGTTCAAAAGTGAGAAGTAAAAGTAACGACCATCTGTATCCAAACATATCCATTGACATTATTATTTACAAAATTAATATGTGTGGAACACTCAAATAACCATAGCAGTCACGTCGAATTATTTTAATTGAAAAACTTGGCTACCTGCCGCGCCGTTCCGTTTGAATATAAAGCAGGCAAGCAGGGTTCACACCCGAATCGCACCGCCATAAACTGCCCACCGGACGGTAAGCCGTAATGTGTTTATTTTAAAAGCACTGTTAAAAGGCATAAAGATGATCTCACAATTTCCATTGCATTAGCACAGACATTATCCCGTCTTGGGGCTCGTCTCGGTCCAATTTTCGACCAACGGGATATGTTAAAGAGAACATTATAATAATTAGATTGTTATCAGATCTTATTATATGAATTTTGGAAAAATTATAAACGACGATAAGTCGGCGGTCTCGTGAACACTTTGAATAGATTAGGCAATAGCGGGCAGCCGCGGGCGAACTGCGGCACACTGAAATTTGGTCCTTTAAAACACGCCAGAGCAATCGATAACCAATCATTATAATGATTGGCCAGTAAACGCCAATCTTGGTCTCTTTTGAGATTGACGAACGGGAGTCGGTGGTTAGCTTGGGTGATACTTAGAGATATTTAGTATTGTCTTCATCATCATCATCATCATCAGGTCATTTTAGTCTCCACTACAGGGCACGACCCTCTCGTCCGTCCCAGACAGAAGGAGGATTTGGCCTACACTCCTCACGCTGGCCGGACGGGTTGGGGAGGCCTGATAGATGTTTTTTAATGTATCCCTTAGTCGCCTTGTACGACATCCACGGGAAGAGACGGAGTGATTCTATTCTAGTCTGCCGGAAATCACACGGCCATTAGTATTGTCTTACGTATTAGTTAATATGGAATTATAATGTAGTAGGAGTACTTTTTTATACAACGCCAGGTGCGCAAGCATATGATCCGTGTGATGTAAAGCGGTTACAGCGGGTATAATTGCTCACGCGTCAACCCAGCTGCTAATATAGCACCTCTTCACGTCTGGTAGCCGTCCTTTTTTATACGACGTCGAGTGGCAAAGAAGCATACGGCCCGCCTGATGTGATGCGGTTATTGTAGCTATGTATACATATGTCTGGAATATGAAATATCGCTCGCGCGCCTCTACCCCGCTGCTGACGCAGCAACCCCTTCCAACCTGGAGACCTCACTCACTGGCAGAAACACAACAACCCTCATGGGAATTGTTGAACCTTCAAGGTATAAATATTTACGGAATAAACATATTTTGGCAATTTTTTATTGAATCGTATGAAATACGAAAGTCGTCGTCAACCCTTATTCATCCCACTGCTGGTCTCCCCTCAATTGAAGGGGTTTAGAGCATACTTCACCACGCTGCTCAATTGCAATTGATTGGCAGAGGCCAAAGTTTTCAAGCCGCCTAAAGGTTACTGACTTTGTTGAACGTCTGTCACCTAGAATGGCAACAGCCGGCACCGACGGCTTAACGTGCTCACGGGGGAGCTCGATAAATAAACCCATCCATGGACAGGCTATGGTCGATGTTGCTTAACTTACGTGTTCGATTAGACTGACACGCGCAACGACGCCAACAATTTCCTCAATGATTAAACGCTATTATATTATTTGAATATACATTACAAAAAAATAAATTAAACAATTACAATTAAAATTACTTACCTACTGATAAATGATTTAATCACAAGTAATATATGATCGATCATGTTCAATTAAATCATCAGTGAAAGAAAAAAAATACCGGCTTTTTATCTGTATTCGTTGAGCGATAAAAAAATCTAATTTTAGCTAATATGAATGGTATCTCCAGATGATCATTATGGCAAAACAATGTCTGTAATACCAGGAAACATCGTCAAGGATTTGTAGGATGTGGCGCTATGCACACATAGCAACTTCGATCTGATAATTGCGGCAACAAATTGTCGCTACACATAGTTGCTATAACGTATTCTATGTCTGATCGGTAGACTATCAACTCTATTGGCAAGGTTCACTGATTAATAATTGTTTTTTATTGCTGCGGGTTTCAAGTTTTGTCAATTTTTAGGTAAGTGTAAGTGATCCTGCATGCCATCATATTTATAGGCAAAGCCAACTTTACCCGTACAGCGTGTATCCTATATACAGGTCACGGAGGCTCTAGTACTAGAGATGTAGGTACAGCATATCTCAGAGACTGAAAAAGTATTTGACAAAAGATGGAAGGCAAATAACGATACTTTTAAGAATTGTGTTCCTGTGCTGTGAGTAAGTGAAATCAACATAGTGATTATATAATTAGGCTTAGTATTACGTCTGTAGGCTAACGTACCCATTATGTATTTGACGAGTCGTATACTTAATTGTCATCCGACGTGGTATGCGTGCAACATCAGAATGCTTTGAGAAAATTTGCTCCTTTGTAGCTCTCTTTATAATAAATAAATAATAAATATTTCTTGACAGTTTACACAGCGCCATCTAGTCCCAAATTAAGCGCAAAACTTGTGTTATGGGTAATAGACAACTGATAAATGTACTTAAATTGATTTTTTTTTGTATTAACATACTTAGGTATAATACATAGAAAACACCCAGACCAGGACAAACAGACATGTTCATGCACACAAATGTTTGTCTTGTACGGGAATAAAACCCGCGACCTCGGAGTCAATGTGGCCATTGCTAACCATTCGACCACCGAGCTCGTCAAATTATCATCTATTGATAATTCATTTATTGATTACTACGATCGACAATTTTACTTTTTTATTTAGTATTCGTTACCAAAACTAAGAGAAGAGAGATGGTTACACAAACTCATAAAAAGACAGTTGCTTCAACCAAAAAGTTGCTACATCTACATAACGCCTTAGAAGTACAATCATTATAAAACAGCGTTTCGACTAAGACATGGACATAAAATGGTAGGAACAGAATTAGTTAATCAGTTATATCTTTCAGCGCAATCGACCATTGACCATAAATTCGATAAAGAGCGGACAAAATGATGGTAAATGATAGCGATCACCAAAAGTGGTAGCTTATTGTTTTGTTATTGGTCATTAATAGTGTGCTTTATGAATGCCAAATATATTGGAAGCTAATGGGGTTCACCATCATCATCATAATCAGCCTATTGGATCATTGTTTTACCGTACTAACCTGCCACAAGCCCACTCCTCTACTGCAGCTTGTATAAAGATTATATAAAGCATTGGGTAGATACAGACCGACTATGACAAATATTATAAAGATTCTAAAGCACAAGTTAATGTCCGAAAATAAACACATTGTTTCATATTATGAAGCTAGGGTTGTGGTAGACTTTTATATTTATTCTAAAATTGAAATGAAAAATAAGGGTATAACGACGAGCTACATCTTAAAATTATGTATAAAATTATATTGTTTACAACTTAATATTTTCTTTTAAACCTGTCTTTAGGAATAAGCTGGCATAAACATTTGCATTGTGTAGTAACACTCAATAAATACAGATCTGACAACCCTAAAGAGAACATTGCACTGAGACACAACAAAGGGTCGTCTCTGGCTTTCAATTGACGCCACTATTATGCGTATCATAAACATAAATCTTGTGCGCCATTCCTCGGAAATATTGCGTGGCGCTTTGCAACAGCGCGCGGCGGCGGCGCGGCGGAAAAATTGTCTCGCGTCGAAGCCCACGCTCTCGTGTCGTCAGCTAATGCCGCTTGCTGACTGACAGTACCTACGGGTTATTTTATCCTACTTACATCCGATGTGATGAATGTCATTATATCATTACAAAACCATAGTTTTTATACCACGTCGACTGCCTGCACAGGCAGGTATATGACCAGAGAAAGGTACAATACAAATATAGTCAAAATTCAGTTCCGATCCAGTCTCGATGTCATAAATATGAAATGATAAATTTGGTATTCTCGCATCAAAATGTGAAACTTTGAAGTCTAATTTAAATGGGATTAGGTATATCGAAATATGACCGAAAATTAATGAAACTAAGAATTTTATTTTGCCAACAATAAAAATTGATCTATAGGAATTAAATCAATGAATGAAATCAAGTCATATAATTTTTTGTCAATTCATAATGCAACTCGATTCGATCAACTTTCATTCTGCGATCGTAAAACAATTACGAGCATTGGCATTCTGATGTAAATCCTATAGCTTAAAATGTCTAAAGCATAGCATCCCCGTGGATAACGTAGCGTTTTCTTACATCTTATGACCTCAGAGGAAAGCAACTATCGTCAAGGGTATTATAAATAGCGTCAGTCTTTTGCAACATGGGGGTACTCCCCGGTTGGGCTCGACATATTACCTCTCTTTCGCCATAGCACAGAATAATATACACTAGCCACAGATCCGTTAGCTAGTCGGCAGGTGTGGTCTAGGCTTTATCTTAATAATGAGTTCTTTAGGACGAGTTCGGTGGTCGAATGGCTAACAATGGCCACTTTGACTCCGAGGTCGCGGGTTCGATCCCCGCACAAGACAACTATTTGTGTGCATGAACAAGTCTGTTTGCCTTGGTCTAGGTGATTTCTATTACCAATATGTTTAAAAAAAAATGTATTTAAGTATTACATCAGTTATGTAGTACCCATAGTACCTACAAACTTTGATTAGTTGGGGTCTAGATGGCAGTGTGAAATTTGTCCAGGAATATTATATTTATATACTATTATATTATTTACATCCCAAGTAACTATTACATGACAATGATTACCTACGATGCGGCACATTAGGCACACATTATGAAAAATTTTAACAGAAACGTACTGAAACTCGACGAACCGTCCATCCTACACTACCTAGACTACCATATACTACAGATACAACAGATATTTCTATCCCCAGTCTTCCATTCACTGAATTTCATTTGAATCGTTCGAGACTATGACAAATTCTGACATCCGTATTCGGTATGCATCGGAATCTGACAGTAAACCGGGCAAATTTCTAACATTTCTAACATTATTGTACAAATTGTAAGAATTGCATTCCGGTGAACCTTACATTTTTGATATTAGAAATATCCGAGAACATCCGGTCTTACATGTGTGACTTATCCGACATCTTGTCTAACTACCTGTTTGTATGGAGACAGCCTAAAATTTGGACGTTTTGGATAATTATTATAAGTATTATATTATAAGTAAATATATACACCCATAAATTCCTTATTTTCGTCCAGATTCTGAGCAGGTATGGGCGTTTATTGGATCATCTCTACACACTAGAAGATTTTCTTAGGGTAAATTGAATACCACCGCAGTAATTATTGCTACTTTACATTTACTAGCATTTACTGCGAAAAAGCACTGGTAATATTTTAAATCCACTTCAAAAAACATTAAGTTTGGAAGTCGATGTCAAAAACAACTTCAATTATAAAAAGTGAAACCACTTCCTGTATCTGCTATGATTTAAAGAAAAAAATTAAGAAGCATTACATTAACGTTAACGCTAATTAAATAAACCAATATAATTCATTTATCTATAGCAGATACATTACACAGCCTTGTCAAGGTTTTATCGCACGAATGCATCACTTTACACATCACCCTAAAGGGCAATGCACATGTGTGCAGAAGTGGTGAGGATTAGACGCAGAAGTGGCGCACAATGGCGCCTAGCCGAGGGCGATGCCGACACGGGAATCACGTAAATCAAATCCAACCACGCCCAACTAACACCTGATGACACTGGTATGAAAACACCCTTATACAAAACCCATGTTCTGAATATTATTCGCTATGTTACGTGTTTAATAAAAAAAAGAGACATTTTTATTACTTAATAATCTGTCATTTAATTTAAAATAATCGGTACAAATTCTTTAAAAATGTTCCAACGATGTGCGATGTGTTTTAGTATAGCAAAAATTCTCGCCCCCGCTGTGCCTATCTTGTGCCGCCTGCTGTTGCTACATTCACTTGCAATGTAAGTCTTAAGTGCCTACATTCACAGGCCGTTTCGGCCTATAAAACCGGGAACAACCATACTGGACTTTAAAACCGACATTATCTTAGAAATGTCTCTTTAGTTTGAAATCACAAACACCTTTCTACATCACAATAATGTGTCCTCGTGTGTACATTTACACTGCGCTGACATTATGTTTATTATGTACGTACTAGAGTTCCGAGCACCGAGTACCGCGTCATATTGCGATACAAAGTAGTACACAGTATATCACATGGGTATTAACGTTTAGATTTACCAAAACTCAGTCATAGGTAGCGGAATGTCAAACGCGTGCTGACTTACGATATACGTCGACTAACAATATGAATATAACGCCACGAAATACTTCGATATTCGTAGTAAAATTGAAATGAGCAGTGTGCGTGACGCACGTCGTCACGAAAAACGGGTTCGCTCGGTGCGTGGCGATCGAAACACGACCAAACGCGACATTGTCACATGTAGGCGACGATGCTCGTGTATACCGGTATTAGAGATGCTCAGCCATCGCTCGGTATCTCGATCGATGTTGATAAATATCAATCGTGCTCGCAACAACTGTTAATGGTTATTTAACGCGCTTCAATTCAATTATCGTCGAGCGGATTGCGTCGATAATTCCAATAGCCAAATTCCCAGTAGTTAATACTCGACGGGTACTTCATTTACGGCTCTTGCCATGCGAACGCACGAGCCACATGTACGACGAGCAGCCTTCGTACATTAATTCTGCAACGATCGCAATCGTCAGAGCATAAAAGTATGTTAATGTTACTAGCAGAAATAAAAACTCAACGGGCGAAGTGTCACATGATATTTCTTTAATTATGAACCCGATGATATTTCGATAACTCGACGATAATTTTATGAAAAGGCAAGATACACGCATTAAGTGTATTGACAGATAAGCACTTATTATTCAAGAGGTGTTAAATGGTACTCAGATGTTAAGTGCCTAATGAGTAAAATGAAATGTAAAAATAACTCACACTAATATGAAGTCGCGAGCAGTCGTGCGAACCATACATCGCTAACAAATCCCGTTGACTAATCGCTAGCGAAGAACACAATCTAAACGTAGGTACGTGAAAGGGCAATCGGCCGCGACAGAGCAATTTCAGAGCCATGTTCCATCTTAAATTATCGACAAGTTTAATAACAAGCGTAAAGGCAACGGTAATAATCGCTGCAAATTAATTACCAGTTGAGAGTGAGCACGAAGAAAAACAATAAAAATAATGACGCGTCGGTAAAACGGGTGAAGGCGAGTAGGGGTGCAATAGCCTAAAATTTATACGCGCGGAGTATAGGTGCGGTGCCCGCCGGGTGTTTGGACTTCGGGTATAAATAACATTTAGCGGGCGGGGCGGAGGTGCGGATTATGAGGTTGGAGGACTCAATTAAACTGTGCTACCGGACCCGGCTTTTATTGTGGACTTTTCCCGTGACCTCCCGCCGGATTTTCAGATAAATGGTGCCACTTTAGGCGCAACGTTGCCGTTCGCAAGGGATTCGGTCGAATTAACGATAATGATTTTGCCGCAACGCGTATGTTCCGCCAGATTGTTTTTGATAGGATATTGTGGTCCATATAGGTTTTAGTAGGATCTAAATACTTCTTAATATTAATGTTATTATAACAGTTATGTTTATTTGTATAAAAAATAGACAAATACCATATAAAAAATAGAAAACGACACCTTTTAACACATATATTTATAACAACTTGTTAAATAATTTTAAGAGGTTTTATGTAGCACACTATCGCCGCCATTGGGGAAAAAAATCTAATTCTTGCTATATAGCTTCTCTTGAGAATGCGATAATGTTGTAATTAAAGTAATTATGGTGGACGTAAGTTTTAGCGAGCTACTTTATTTTTATTTTTAATTGCGCCGCTATTATATTGCATAAAGCCTTTTAACGTGACGTGTTCATTATAATATATAATTAGTCTCAATTTAAACAATGACATAGAAATTATAAAGCTATTTGCAGTACCTACTTGCAGGTACAGCAAAGAGCACATCACGCACGACTCTACAGTTTGATTGTAACTTCCATTGCGTGTTGCAGAAGCAAGGCATAAGTGTCAAACGTGGCATTAACGAGGAGCTCGTCATCGTTGCGCGTGTCAGTCTAATCTAACACACAAGTTAAGCAACGTCAGCCGTAGTCTATCCACGGATGGGTTTATTTATCTCGAACTCCTCCGTATTTCTGAGGGCACGTTAAGCCGGGCCCGGCTGTTGCCGTTAGATGACAGTTGTTAAAGTCAGTGGCCTTGAGGCGGTTTAAAAACATTGACCCCCGTCAACCCGCAGTTGAGCAGCGTGGTGGAGTACTCTATACTCCTTCGATTGACAGAATACCCTTATCCCAGCAGTGGGATAAATTAGGGTTGACGAAAAAGAAGAAGACCAAGAAAATATTTTCAACGGGTAGCCCTATATAGATAATAATATGTCAATATATTTATGGCAACATACTCGTATTTAGTGTTTACTATGTTAATTGAGTTGGCATAAAAGGCCTATGCGATAAAAAAACAAAGAAAAGATAATTAACAGCGACCTGGCAAAAAAAAATAAGTTACTAATATATTAGGTTAGGTTGTGGTATACACATATTATTTACGTGTTAGGACAGACTTTAAATCTTCTTTGGTTAATAATTTTAGTTGCAATAAAACTAGTCCTTTGGAATGAAATGACTTTTTTATACTACGTCGGGCGGCAAACAATCATACGTAGTTTATGGGATAGAGAGTACTGCGTGTAATTAAAAAAAAATGTTCTTTAGTAAATTATGTATTTTAAATAACAATTAAAAAAAAATAAACCGACTTCAAAACTGTGATTTACTAAAAAGAGGGCAAATAAAGCTTTTATATTACCATTTATTACTGTTTCAGTGCATTTATAGGTATTAATATTTACTCTACATATTTTTTTACTACATTGACAAAAGTAAGAAACTATTGCTCTAAACAAATAAAATAAATAAATCCCTATCTAAAAAATATTAAGTCTGTATTCCTAAATAGAATTAAGAATCATATTCAGACACATTGTCAATGTTCTATAACTAAATTTTATAGCCATCTTGAGAAAGAAATAAAATAACTATAGAGATAAAACTATGCATTAGCCATATTTTAAATAATCATAGTATTCAATATTGGAATAAGTGTACAATATCAAAAGTGCAATATATCCCACGTACAGCTTTCCACATGGTCACCATATTTCAAGTGAACTTGTCGGTCATCTTTACGCCTTCCATCGCCCCATCATTATCTTCAATTATTTCGCCATTTAAAGACATATTGTCATACATAAACAAACGCCCCAACCGCCTTTTTTCATAGCTTTTGTAACTAATCATAGGTAAGTATCCTGGCATTTATGTCAGCGTGTTCGCTCATGCGAAACGCATTACCTGTCTTTGTTGGCGCACTTGGTAAAAAATGTGTTTCAACCCGAGTTTGCTGTTAAAGAATGTTATGGTTGTTTGTTTGATTTTCCACAAGCCCGCCATATCAGAAGGCTATTAAGCTATAACGACGAACGCCTACTTCAATGGTCAATTGCTCACAGTCAATTAGTCGGAAAATTGTTGGGGAATTGTACTATGCAATAAGCCATTGTGTTGCAGTGCACTGGTGCTGATGCTCCAACAATGAAGATTATGTGTGAGTGAGCGAATTTGCCTACGCCATAAATCTAGGATTACAGGAGTTCAATAGCCTAAGTAGGTACTTTGATCAATGTGACTTCATAATTTGCAGTTCAAAAGGGCACCTAAAAGGTTATGGTGATTAGATTTATCTACGGAAGGGTTACAAATCGTAATATTTTTACCACTAGAGTGGTAAATAAAAGTACGACCCGCCTGATGGTAAGTAGTCATCGTAGTCTACGGACATTTGCGTCACCAGACGCATCACTTGTTCAGAACCCTATAAAAACATTTACGCCGTTCATAATCGTTATTTAATAAAGTGGTTTAATTTCGTAATCAGACTAATAAACAAAAAAGGTCTTAATATAAAATTAAGCGACAGATTCATCACCTTTGAGCTATCACGCCTATTATGTTTTACCCGCATTTTTTTTTCATAAGTACCCAAGAAGGGTCAAATTTACCTGACATAGAAACTTTATCTGATGTCTATTGAGTCAGAGGCGCCATCATGTTTTTTGTGCTCAAAATGTTTTTGTGAGCTCATAGATTCTTTGGCGATTTATGAGGAGTATAAACATAAAACTTTACACATGCAGATTGTTTTAGCTATGACTACCTACATGCATATGAGAATTTTCGTATCTTGTTACTTTTAGTTACTTCAAATATACCTACTTACAAAATGTTGTTCATTTCTGACTTAAAAGGTCCACAGTACATTAGCATTTATAATATATTATTAATTACTTATTAATACATTCCATTGACGAGCTCGGTGGTAGAATAGTTAGCAATGGCTTCTTTGACTCCGAAATCGCGAGTTCGATTCCCGTACAAGACAAACATTTGTGTGCATGAACATGCCTGTTTGTCTTGGTCTGGACGTTTTGTATGTATTATAGGTATGTATTTACAAAAAAAAAAGTGTATTTAAGTATTATATCAGAGAACCAATAGCCAAATGTCAAATACCAAGAACAATAACCAAATGCCAAATTTCACCTCAATGGGACACTGCGAAGTGGTCCCATTCAATTTGCAAGATTTGATTACCGACACCGCGATGAAACTAAATAAAAACGTGTTAATAAAAACACCCCATATATCCTCTGAGGTATATTCGAGTAGGCAACTAAGTATGATGCAGAAAAAAAAACACTTTTAAATTTCTCGTTAATCTATTAACACCTTGCTTTCACCTGTTTCACTTATGTGAAATAATAGGCACCAAACATGACATATCCACATTTCAAAACAAAATGACAAGAGAGAACATTTCTTCAAAACAAGGTAAACGATCTAATTAAAAATTAAAATCGCATTTTTAACGATTTCTTGCGTTGTACTGGAGGTTGGCCGTTAGCTCCGTATATCTCTCCTACTTTCTTGTCAGAACCGTGGTAGTAAATCATCAGGTATGTTCTTTACTGATACACGTGGTCTCCTTATTTGAACTTGCCTATATCATCAGTGGTATTTTGTATGGAAAATTACAGATTTTGACAACCAAATTCGTGACGTAATCTTAGCAACGTACGGGATGACCATACCCTATGTCTTTCTACAATGAGCTGTATAAGATCACGCTACGACCAATAATTGGGAGACCAGTGATAAATGTTCCAAAAACAGATAAAAATAATATTCTTATCTACTTAGGTAATATGTATCTACCTAATGCAGACGAAGTTCCACGAGTCAGCTAGTATAGACTAGGCGGATTCCGCATAGTGTTGATTGAACCAAGGAAAAAATGGAGTGAGGCTGACACAGCGGTGTGTTATACATGAATACGTTATATGCACTAAAATTATCTCAAAATGGCAGCGCTTCCCCCTCCCCCGCACGTGATGTTCAATAGTCTTTACTTAGCGTAATAAATTCTTTGATCCTTCATATATGAACGATCAAAGATCTATCCAATGGTGTGATTGAATTTTGGATAGAGATGATAGATTTGTAGCTGCAACACCAAGCTGTATTCCTCGAGTTTTTTGCATTAGATTTTATGGATTGCCCCGTAGCATGGTAGCAAATCGACGGTCCTTACGTATAAAGCGACATGTCAAAAATTACATATTTTTTTTATTGCATAAATTGCTATAGATTGTCCGTAAAAAAACATTTTCTTTTTTTTTATTAATTGTATATAATTTTAAAAAGTAAGAAAATAACTCATTTGTCCAATAATATTATTCTTTAATTACTATATCGTAGTATAAGCAGACATGTCTGAAATGACATGTCGCTTTATACGTAGGGACCGTCGAAATATTAAAATCGTATTCACGTTAATATTCTTTGTTACGTGATGCAAATGAAGTTCAACGAGTCAGCTAGTACAGAACAGGCGGATTCCGCATCGGTAGTGTTGATTGAACCAAGGAAAAAGTTTCCTTTTTTACTCCAACAAAATGGTGCAAATAATTCTTTGGTTGTTTGAAGTTTCAAAAATGTAGACACGCGTGTTTGTCCCGTTATAGCGGCGAAGTATATCTGAGGAATAACAGGCAATATATTTGAGTTACGGATCCAGAAATAAATTTTACCGATATTGAAGCATTCTAGCATGTCGCACGTATCCATCACAGTAAACATTAGAGCAGTATTTCAACTTCAACAAACAGCCACCCACTTCATGACGGTAAACGCTGTCGCTATTTAAATTGAAGTGTACTCTTCTCTTCTATGCCAACTTTATGGAAGTTGTACGTCGCCAGAGAACCGCACGCCAAGAAGTCCAACATTGACGAGCTCGGTGGTCGAATGGTTAGCAATGGCAACTTTGAGTTTTTGAGTAGTACAAGCTGTGCTTAATTTGGGACTAGATGGCCGTGTGTAATTCGTCCGAGAATATTTATTTCTTTATTTAATTTATCCCAACATTATATTTAGCAGCAACAGTAAATGAAAAATTATATTCCTAATGCAGAACATATGTCTTGATGTTTTCTGTGCTTTTGTTATGTGGTACATTACTAACCTGGGCTAGCATAGTACCTATAGCAACATGTGTCTGTAGTCGATTTTGGAGGTTTATATGTAGTTGATTTACTGCACTAGAGCAGATGTCTACTGTGTACACATAGCGCCATTAATCAGCGATTAAATCGCCACAGCTCCAATTAACTGCAGGCTTCTACTTCATCATTCCAGATTAGGTAACAAGAATGCAACTATTTACTATCAAGTTACTATATAGCCTTCCAAGGAATTTGTTTTTACTACAGACTCATAATAAAATTGTAAAAGAAAATTGTAGAAAAGAAATTTAACAATATAGGTAGTGGCGAGGAGCTTGATGGTGTCGTTGCGCGTATCAATCTAATCGAACACGCAAGTTAAGCAACATCAACCGCTGCTTGTCCATGGATGGGTTTATTTATCTCGATGTCCTCCGTGCTCCGAAGGACACGTTAAGCCGTCGGTCCCGGCTATTGTCATTAAATAACAGTCGTTAAATCAAGTCAGTGACCTTTAGGCGGCTTGAAAACACTGACCTCCGCCATCCAGCAGTTAAGCAGCGTGGTCAAGTACGCTCTGAACCCCTTCAATTGAGGGGAGACCCATATCCCAGCTGTGGAGTGAAATAAAAGTTGACGATGAGGTAGTGGTAGTCTTGCTCTACAGAGTTTAAAATACATACCTATGTAGTACCTTCTGCATGTGGCTTCACCCGACGTGGACAGAGTAGGTAACAGGACAACGAGTAATATATGGTGTCTGGATTTTGATTTTTAGAAAATAGTAATATACCTGTGTATAAGTATACTGACGAGTTCAATTAATATTACAAATTATGCTTATTACATAGTCAAAAGTAACAAAAATATGTAAGGAAGATGTGTTTATGTTGTAAGATTAAAATATTGAATAGATTCCGATGACTTTTTTGACTTACTTTGAAAGAAAAACAGTTCGTTACAGAAATCATCGTTGACAGAAAGACACACGGTCTGTGTGGTTATGAAGGCTCTACTGCTTAGAAGCGTATGAATGTATCAAAATTATATTATAGAAGTACGTTGGAGTTGTTAAACAAATAATTTTAATTTTTGTAATAAATGGAAAGGTTTTTATTTTTTTTATATCCTGATTGAAACCGTATGCTGGTGGTGATTGCTTACCATTAAGTGACCCACATGCTCGTTTTCCCCCTCTCATATATAAATATATAGTGCAATTATTTTAGTTTATGCTATGGCAATGAAAGTTATACTGCAATTTACTTGATATGCTCTCGACTGTCACAACAGATGGTGACTTGAAAGTTTTGTGTTGAATTTTCTCGCCTTAAAATCTATAATCTAGCGATATAAAAATCTAGAACATAACTCTCTATTGCTCGTATCTATTTGTAGAGGAATTCAACAACACAGTCTACGGTCCCAGTTTCAGGGGCCTACCGCCGAAGCTGAAGCCGATTATCATCGAATATTTTAATTAGAAAAATAGGTCCTACGTTTTAGTTATTGACAAACATCTTCGGCTTAGTCGGTAGGGCTCCAGAGCTTCTATCAGCTAACCTACAAACAAATACCATAAATCTAAGTTGAAGTTCGATTTTCGCAATAAAAATATCTGATTGTAAGCTCCGTCTGCTTAGCCGGTAGGTAGGCCCTGGTCCTTGAGCGCAGAATGCATTTACTGGTATAGGTAGGTACGTATAGGTAAGTAGGTGGTATAGTTGTTGTTTGAAAAATATTGAAAAATCAATACCGTGTCCGTATAAATGTACGTAGGTAGGTATAAGATATCACAATCTGAGATTTAAATTCTATTAATTCTTTTAACTAAAATATATTTTATGTCGACGTCGATACGTCTGAAATGTAAACTATTCTAAAATAACTTGCAAGCTGCTTGGTAGTTATTTGTTTAGAAAATAATCGATATATTTTTTGTAATAACTTTAACTAGGATGCCCAGTCGATTAAAATTATCAGAGACGTTTTTATATTTAATTAATCAAATTACTAATATACAAGCTTTGCGCTTAATTTGGGACTAGATGGCGCTGTGTAAATTGTCCAGAAATATTTATTTGTTTATTTGTAATCTTATGCACTTATTTGCCGAGGTTAAATCGTTCATATAATATTTCTATATAAGGTAGGTACCTACTGCTGTGAAATTTGTTTATAGAATTGCAATAAATAATATTCATTTCTTCAATATTCATGATAAACAAAAGCAAAAATAAAAGTATTTTTTGCAATACTAAAATTCATACCATGTAATGCCGTTGTCAAGTATACATTACCTACAAATAACCTTTATTATTGGATTAAAAGATAATAAGTTATTTATTTCTATTTAATAATTAACAACATGGGCATTAAAATCTTTGTAATATATTGATGATTAATTAATTATAAATATTTTACATTTTCTTTACGAGTTCATGTTTCCTATTTTAATCAAAATCGAAATAATTTGTATCTTAATTACTTACACTAGAATATATTTTTGTCAAATTGTTTATCATCAATATTAGGTAAGTACCAACGTGTTCCTGGTATACTTATTATTATGTACTTATATAAGTAAGTAATATCAATTATATTTGTGTAGACCTATATTACCAAAATATATAGATCTGCCCACTTACCACCAACTCTTATTGCGATTCAATAACTGAATAGAATGCTTCTTCATACCAATGAATAAGCGACTCTTTTTCAAATCGCATAGAGTCGCTTATTCATTGGTATGAATAAGCATTCTATTCAGTTATTGAATCGCAATAAGAGTTGGTGGTAAGGGGGCTGGTCATCCTGTTGAATCTAGTTCGTGAACACTTATAACAATAACATATTAGATTTGTTACTTAAGTAGGCAGGTATTAGTTTTATTTGTTATATAATATTGAAGATATATTTAACAATTAAGTATATATAATTCAAGTTATTTGAATATTTCCAGTATGTGCACTGTAAGACTCAGTTAATTATGTAATTTTTCCGAATTCTTTACTTATCATATGGTATCTATAGTAATCAGTGATAATATGTAGGTCACTAGATATATAAATATGTAGGTAGGTACAATATATATTTTGCGTGCCTGAAAAGTCTAATTGTGAGAATACACAAATTTATTACTACATACAATTTTTATTGTGTTTAATTGGTCTGTAAGTGATTAATGTAATAAACTTTTCATTCATTCATTTGTTCATTCATAATTTATATACCTAAGTATGTACACACGTATATGTAATACGATCACATATGCAAATAAAAATCTTTTCTATTCCTACCACATTAGGTACCATTGTTGTTATGACCTTAGATTGCAATGCATAAGTAGGTATCTATTTAATTACTAATTGCACTTAGTGTAACTTTTTTAATTGTTGTTTATTTACTTTTTTTTTAATTTCGATCAGATTACTTATTCTGATTCTAACAATCATTGTCATTAGTAATAAAAAGTTAGGTACAATTGTTATTAGCATTTAAATAAATAAAATTAATTTTCCTGGACAAATAACACACTGCCATCTAGTCTCAAACTAAGCAAATCTTGTACAATGGGGACTAGTTAGCTGACATTATACATAAATCCATTTTTTTTTTTGTAAACACGTAATATAATACATAGAAAACAGTAAAACACCCAGGTCAAGACAAACTAAATTTATGCAGATAGATATTTGTTTGCCGGAATCGAACCTGCGACTCCAGTGTCAAAATGGACAAATGGCTAGCAATCTAGCAATTCAACCACCGAGCTTTTTAAATGAAATTTAAATTAATACCTACGAGGGGAGGCCAATAAGTTCGCGGAATGGAGGGGTTGATGGGGATAAATTTACCCGTCCAGGTAGGCACTAGTTAAGCACCTCATTAAGAGTATATATACCAAGTTTGAACCTAATCGTGTCATTAACTTTTGAGTTATCGACCTGCAAACAACTAAATCGGGAAGAAGTCAGCCAGTATGGAGAAAATTGAACACCGTGCCGTTATTAAGTTTCTTACCAAGCAAGGAAAATCCGCTCAGACGATTTTTCAAGAGCTGTTAGCGGTTTACGCGGACTCTGCCCCTGGTAAAACCATGGTTTACAAGTGGCATGGTCTTTTCAAACAAGGAAGGGAGTCCATTGAAGACGACCCCCGCTCCGGACGGCCAATTGAGGCCACCACACCGGAAATCGTCGAAAAAGTAGAAAAACTTGTATTGGAAGATGCCCGACTGAAGAAGAAGCAACTTGCAGCAATGGTTGGAGTATCCGAATCAAGTATTTTAAATATCCTACATCATCATCTTGGGATGACTAAAGTCAGTGCAAGATGGGTTCCGAGAATGCTCACGCCACTTCAAAAACGCGAGCGTGTCGAGTGCTCTCACCAGTTTCTGGAGCTCTGTGGAGAGAGAAAGGAAGAAGTTATGGCCCGGATTGTTACTGGAGATGAAACCTGGGTTCACCACTATGAACCTGAGTCGAAGCAAGAGTCGATGCAGTGGCATAAAAAAGGCACACCTCCTCCAAAGAAGTTCAAAGTGTCACAATCGGCCGGAAAGATCATGGCGACTATCTTTTGGGATACAGAAGGTATTTTACTGATCGATTATAAAGAACGTGGTGCGACTATAACGGGACAGTACTACGCTTCTTTACTGGAAAGATTGAAAGAAGCCATTAAGAAAAAAAGAAGAGGAAAACTGTCAAAAGGTGTGCTCCTTTTGCACGACAATGCACCCGTCCACACGTGCCATGTTGCGACGGCTGCCATTCACCGATGCGGCTTTGAACAATTAAACCACCCACCATACAGTCCAGACTTGGCCCCCAGTGACTATTATTTATTTCCAAAAATGAAGAAAGAGCTGCGTGGAAAGAAATTTGACGACGATGATGAAGTCAAGTCGGCAATTTCGGCCTATTTTGACACCAAAGACAAATCATTTTTTTTCGATGGTATAAACAAGCTATTTGAGAGATCCGAAAAATGTATTAGGGTTAAAGGAGAATATATTGAAAAGGAAAAATAATTTGGTGTTTAATTTCAACCTCCTTCTCTCTCATTCCGCGAACTTATTGACCTCCCCTCGTATATCATAATTCCTGATATTATCCTGCGTCCCTTTTGTTTACTGTTGCACATAGGTAGGTACGATGTGTTTGTTTGTCAATATGCTAATTATGTATACCTACTTGTTTGTATGTTTGTATTATCTCTATTGTTCAAATTACATAATTAATAAGTAGATACATGACTACATACATGAAAAATAAAGCGGTACAAAGGCGGACTTATTCTACATTGGGATCTCTTCCAGCTAACCTTAGTTATAATTGGCTTGTTTTTATTTAAGCTACCTATTCATATATCAATTTCTTGTATGTGTCTGAAGAAATATAAATGCTATAACTATACTCATACCTATATTGAAATGTAGGCCTACACGGCGGTTAATTAGTTTTAGGCTCTGTTGTATTATTATTTAAAACTATAATTATTATTTTTATATTTAAGGCTTAATAAAATCATAACATAATAATTTTACCCAAGAATTTTGTTTGTTTTATTTTTAACAGAAACAAGTTAAAAACGGCTGGTAAATGGATTTTTAATACTAACTGCGCAATTAATCTGTTTTAATCACTACTCCTAAAGTATCCTTCTTCTGACTCTACGAACTCTACACAACATTTATTTTAGCAATAAATAAATGTTTGTTTATTATGTTATTGTCACTTAGATCTGTATAGGTATCAAGTAAATAACTAAGATATCTGTCTAATAACGAGTGTTATATTGATATAAAGTAAAATTCACTAGGTACCTACTATAAAGTGTACACAAAAACATAATACCTATCTACTCATGTAGATGTTGTAACTTATGACAAGTTTTTTACTCTCCACTCTTACATAACTGAAGTAAAAGATGTTTTGACTTGAAAAGAGAGCATTAATGTTTGTATCTAACCTAAAATGGTAAGTTTGGGACTGGATATCATTATATTCTTATACCTAGGTATATAGGTATATAATAGGTGTATAGTACCTACACAAATTGGATACAAATTGTGTTTGTAGTCTTAAACTACTAACCTGCGAGGCGGGCGGGTAAGAATAGCCAAACTGCGCGTACGCTGCCATCGGGACGATCATATGGGCGGCTTCACACTATTCACTGTCTCTCAAAGTCTATATTCACGGACGTATAGTTTCCTAATACTAAGTAAGAAATTAAGTTAAAGTATCACAGATGATTCCCGCGGCGTCTGCGCGACGCGCTGCCATACCGAGGGTCAGCGGGGCGGTGCGCGCGCGCTTCGCATGCCGAACCTGTGTTCGTGCAGATCTATACCTCGTTCACGCGATGGAGTCTCGACACCGACTAGCGCGCGTACCGACTTTTACGCCCCTCCGACGTAGGACAGAGCCAATTAAACTCCACCCTTCGGGAGGAGCTTACGTTTCTCCGCCAATGAACAGAGAAATTTTCTGTCCTTTTCCAAAGAGAGCGCCGGATTGCTAATTTCTATTGGAGCATTTTATCCCCACTTAGTTCTAGCTCCGCCTACACAAAAGGCGCCGCCTCGTGCAGGGTGGGGCGCCGGAAAAAAGCGGCAGACTCGCCCCGACTCTATCATGTTTATGGCTTTCCGCCGAGACAGTGCAGCCCTGTTCCAACGAACAGATCTGTGGTGGCAAAAAATAGTCCGCCGAGGACAAGTTGTTTAACCTAGTCAGATTTACGAACATTGCAGCGCAGAGTTAAGAGTCGACTTTTTACACTATAACACTATATTTGTACATATACTCGTATGCAATTTATTGATCGTATGTTTAGAATAATAATAGGAAAATATTTTTTTTAAATTACATTGAAATATACTAAGAGAAGTTTTGGGCGCACGCAATTTTTTATACTTTGTCTTCACAAAGTTTACTTACCTCTATTTTCTAATTTTCCAACCACAAGGTTGGAAAATAATAACATGAGCCACAAAAATACTAAATGAGCTACAGAAATACTAGGTTAGGTTATGTTTGGTATGTTTTATATCAACTTTAGTCGCCAAGTCAGAGTATAATAGTTTCACAATTTTAGATGCTCGATTTATTACTAACTTACCCATTGTGGTGGACATGACATTATTCGTGTTTACTTTTTTGTGATTGACATTTTAAAGTAAGTATTATTAATTTTCTTAATATTCAAAATGACATGTGTATTCAGACAGTGAATTTATTATGACTATTTCAATATAATATTAGAGCTAATGCAGTAAACTAAATTAAAAAAGCACTGCCCAATATTTGAATGCCTGTGAGAAAGAGACGAACATTTTGAACCATGCTCATAAAAACACCATCTATTATTGTAATGCTTATTTATTTTATTTTCATACATACAACCATGACACTAGCAAAGTTTACACAGATCTTAATTTAATCATTAATAGGCAAAGTGTATCGAGACAACACGAATAAATTTTCTATTCTATACTTAAATATTTATAAAAAAATATAAAAAAAAATTAAGTATAATATTAGTTGCCTAGTATCCAGCTTTGCTTAGGTAGTTTGGGACTAGATGGCCGTGAAAAATTTGTCAAGGAATATTTATTTATTTATTGTTTTAAAAGCGTGTGAGTAGATTTTTATATTGTATTAAAAAAAATATGTTAAATTCTTTAGATAAGTACCTATATCTCTAGTCGTTCTAATTCAGTGCAAAGAGTTTGTAGGTAGGTTAATACCTTAATTCAAACTCTAATCATTAAATTCTAATGATAAGTAATACACTATTAGGTACTTAAACTGTGGTAATACTGATATTTTATTAAGTACTTATCTAAGTGTATTCATAATGAAGTTTCTTTAGTTAAGAAACTTATGATAATTGATATTACGTATACTTAAAAATATTTATATATTTTTTGTAAATACAAACCCACATACCTAACTATAATACATAGAAAATACCAAGACAAACAGACATGTTCATGCACACAGATATTTGTCTTGTGCGGGGATCGAACCCGTGACTTCGCAGTCAGAGTGCTATTTATACGACCACCGGTCTCGTCGAACATAGTAACTAAGTTCAAAACTAGGTATTGTTGTTTATAATAAATACCTATGTAGGTACCTACATAGGTATTTATTGTAAAGAATAATATTTGCATAGGTACCTAATAAGTAGGTAAAGTATGTTCTAATTGAATAAAGTGAATATAAAATAAATAAAAAAACGAACTACTTAAACAATATTTAGAAAAAGGGGCAAATGACGATGCTTTAGAACAGTAAGCAGAAATATCCCGCAAAAATCAGATAGATGGCAGCCCTCGTCGCATCGTCTCTACCAATGAAGCCTCCTTTAGACGATACGACAATTTTGGTAACGATAAATTTGTGTTTGATTATAGGGTAAAAGCACCCATGTGTCAAAGTTACTTAATGTCTAGTCGTGTAGGTAGATAGTTACTTATATTGTGTAGCATGTAAGGTATGTACCTGTACCTACAGATTTATAGTATTTACTTTGTGTCCAGTTTTTTGTCAAATGTGCTTCTTTTTCCAGCTTCCACAAACAAGTAATTGTAAGTAGGTATGTATTATTTGTATTGTATAAGTTGGATTATAATAATAATGTACTGTCTATACCATATTATACTTTAAGATAGTGTACTTATTACTTGTTGTGGGTTTCAATAAAGAATTATTATTATTATTATATTATATTTTAAATCTCTATTTCAATAAGACAAAATTTAAAACATTTCATTTTATTATAGGTATATATAGAAAATATTCATTCATTCATTTTATAGTATAGTGTCCGCTCTCGTCTTGTTTTGTCCGTGTGAAATTCAGATCTTACAACTGTGACTTATCGAGGTATCGGGTTTTATCGAGTCGATAAAAACATCATATATAAAAAAAAATCTAATCTGTTGGCGACAGACCTCTTCTTTTAGACCTTTATTTCAATGTTATATTTTTGATACAATTTGTTTTCTACTAGTCAGTTGCTTCTTGTCAGTATAAGTAATAGCGAATATAATTATAGTAAGTTCCAGGTATGTTCCTTAAATATTGAATTTATCGTTGCCCTGTACTACTAATCAAGATTAATAAAATCAAATTAGTTAGGTTTTTTATACCTACCTAAATAATGATTTTTATGGAAAATGTAGGTACTCAATGTGAACACAAATTAAAAATAATTTTACTATGACATCACTCATTCACATGAAGTGCTCGATGGCCTCGTTGCGCTTGTCAGTCTAATCGATCACGCAAGTTAGGCAGCGTCGGCCGTAGCTTGTCTGAGGATGGGTTTATTCACCTCGAGCGCCTCCATACTTCGGAGGGCACGTTAAGCCGACGGTCTCGGCTCGGTTTACCACCCGAGGTAGTATAAAATAAAAACAGACAAAATACTATCTCAAGTATGTCTACTTAATTGTCGTATCATGTAATCCTCATGTAAATTGTAATGAATATTTATTCGTTGGATGTGACTAAGATAGTGTCAACAAATGATTGACAAACCTACAAAAATAGATTTAATCTACCACAAGATTACGGAACTTGTTAATTTTAGAAACAGTTGTACCTAAGTATTTTTAGTGTAAGTGTATCAATCCAATTTCAATCAATCTCCCTGGAATGACCTATGGTGCAGAAACTTGGACACTGACCATCGGACTGGTCCACCGGTCGCGCAGCGAGCGATGGAGAGGGCTACGCTCGAGATTTCTCTGAGGGATCGAATCCAGAACGAATAATTAAACAGAGAATCAAAGTTGTCGACATAGACATTCACAGTTTGCTAGCTGAAGATGCAAAAGGTGGAGGATCGTATTTGCTGGAAAGCATTGGGAAAGCTTATATCCAGCAGTGGATAGACACATGCTGATGATGATGATTCTAATTAATTTTCAAATAAATACAAAATGGCTTCCATTATTAATATTGAAATGTTATAATGGCATTGCCCGCAAGTGAATTCAAATTATTAACATATAAACGGTCTTTACCAATTTTGTGTGTTACCTAGACCTTTTCTGACATTGGTTTTCTACAATTAATGCACTTAATATGTTAAATTAAGGAAAGATTAGAAAAGTATTTAACTAATTATTCGACAAATATAATGTTCTTATAATAAATAAATAAATGATATCAAAGGGATCACTTACGTAAGTATTTTTTTTTATGTCGGAAAAATCGACTACATTTCACCAATCAACTTTACCCGTCCCGCCACTACTCTTTCAAGTCGAGCGGCGGGAACGCTAAGCGCTAAGTGTTCGTCGCGATAGAGAGAGGGAGTGCGCGTCTCATTCACTATTCACATTTCACATTCACATTCACCCTAAAGAAGATCTATATATGAGATCTCTGTATGAGATCGAAACTAGATGGCTTTCCGGACGCAAATACACGAGTGACTCGTATAACTTTGATCTCGATAAAAGTACAAATTGTAATTTTTTTACTTACTTTAATTTTGCTTGTTTTTAGGGTTCCGAACCTCAAAAGGAAAAACGGAACCCTTATAAGATCACTTTGTTGTCCGTCTGTCTGTCTGTCTGTCTGTCTGTCTGTCTGTCTGTCTGTCTGTCTGTCAAGAATTTCTATTTCGAGAATGCGTGGAGGTATCAAGCTGAAATTTGAACTGTATACTCAGGTCTACGGTCCCATGAAGTTAAAAAAAAATCAAACTGCTAAGTTTACATAGAAAAAAGTTTTAAGTTTTTTCTATTTCCTCTCTCCGTTTATTCAGCAAAAAACGCATATTTCGACACACTCAAGGGAATCAAAACCTATAGGGTACTTCCCGTTGACCTAGAACTATGAAATTTGGCAAGTAACATCGTTATAGACTACAAGTACAGGAATAAATCTCAAATCTATACATTTGTAAATAGATCTTAAAAAATAGGGGGTCTATATTTTTTATGGGTGTCGAAATTTCAAATTGAAACTACTAGTTCAAATGGGGTATCATATGAAAGGGCTTGATGTACACATTGCAAAATATATTTTATTTATTTTTTTCGAGGCATCATTTTTATTTATAATGAAAAATATAAAAAAATTCTATTGATCTTACGTACGGAACCCTCGGTGGGCGAGTCCGACTCGCACTTGTCCGGTTTTTTTAAATTAGATATTATTTTAAGTTGTACTTTTTAAATATTATAGAATTAATAAAGCACTTTAGTAATAAAATAGTTTTATTTACTTACGTTTATGTTTAATATTAACTGAATATTTACAAAGAGGTACAAAAAAAACGCAGAAAAGAAATAAAACAAAAATTATAAGTAAAAAAATACAGTGTTAAATACAAACAGTGTTTAATATAACTATATTCAAAATTGTTCATACAATTTAGTCGAGCTCGGTGGCGTAGCGGTCAATGACGCGGCTTCGACACCAACGCTCGTGGGTTCGATTCCCACACAGGACAAACATTTGTGTGCATGAAAATGTCAGTTTGTCTTGGACTAGGTGTTTTCTATGTATCATAAGTATGTATTTACAAAAAAAATGTATTTACGTATGTTTATCAGTTGTCTAGTACCCATAACACAAGCTTCGCTAACTTTGCGGCTAGATGGCGCTGTGTAATTTGTCTGACAATATTTATTTGTTATTTATTAATTTGGGCTTACCATGGTAACTAAGGGTTTATTAATTATTTTGTTATGATTGATATCTCACGTGAGTTTAAATAATGTTTTGACCTATAATATTTTTCAAATTGTCTTGTGTAAATGACAGACATACATCTGGATTCGCTTGACCGGTCACCAGGTGGTTTATAAACATGCTCCCATACCCGCATAACACTGCAGGGACAAAAAAAGTTTCCCATGGAGGTACGAATTTGCACATTGTCTATCTATAGGTATCTACTACTTTAGCAAGTTAACATTATTATAAGAAATATTAATAACTAGCTGTTACTCGCGGCTTCGCCCGCTTGCTCAGAACTTTAATAACTCATATTACAAATAACATTACCCTAAAGGGTTGTTGTATTCCTGCGAATGAGTGAGGTCAAAAAAAGGAGTTGCCGCAGCGGCGGAAGTAGCGGCGCGCGAGTGATATTTCATGTTGCGAGCGTTACTATGGTTGCGGTAATCGCTTCATATCATGCGGGCCGTATGCTTGTTTGGCACCCAACGTAGTAAAAAAAAATGGGGTGTGGCAGTGTTATGGACACGGCCGTGTGTTGTACTTGAAAACGTTATATGCACTAAAATCTTTTTATCTCAAAATGGCAGCGGTTCGCCCTCCCCCGCACGCGATGTTCCATATTCCTTACTTAGCGTAATAAAGTCTTTGATCCTCTATCTATCCAGTGGTGTGATTGAATATTGAATGGAGATGATAAATTTGTAGCTTCAACACTAAAATCTATCACCCGATTTTGTTATCATTCGTATTTTTTGAATTGCCTCCTTTTTGAATCAATTTTAAAGACGTATTCACTTCGATCAACAATATTGTTGATCGTGAAGAAAGTGCATTTCGATCAACAATATTGTTGATCGTGAAGAAAGTGCACTTCAATCAACAATATTGTTGATCGAAGCGTATTCAGGTAAAAAATATCGTTCCGCGCTTGACTAGTTTCATTTTGACATTTGTCTTTCATTAATGAAATTTAACAGACTGCGTTAACTTGTAACTGTTAGCAATATAATTATCATGGTTATATTGTATGTACTTACAAACTAGATAATCTACATAAAGTACATTTTTAAATTATCCCTTAATGGCTTCACATCATTACCTGCAGCACAAAATTATCTCAGCTACCTAACTGCTAGTAATTTTATTCAGTATTGCCGTGCCGGTTTCTATAAATAAACACTGTGTTTTACATTTTTGACATGAATGAAATTGCTCCCATAGGGAGGCAATTAAAAAAAAACCGGACAAGTGCGAGTCAGACTCGCCCACCGAGGGCTCCGTACGTAAGATCTATATATATAAAAATCAATGCCACTTTTCGTTGTAATTTTATAACTCAAGAACGGGCTCACCTATCGAAACCAAATGTTTAGGCTTTGTTCGGACTATTTAGTAGATGGTTTATGTGAAGTTTGCACAAAATCGGTATAGCGGTTCTTCATTTATCACATTTTTTTGTAACAAATGAATTCAAATTGCGGATCTTTGTTAATGGTTATTTTGCTGTCAAATTGAAACTTTTTTCAGATGGGGATTGTGCTGTCAAATTAAAACTTTTTTCAGATCTTTTTGTTTGAATAAATGAATTTGATGTTACAATTAATTTTTTTTAGTATTTCACTTTATACGTAGCGAAGCACGTACCGGGCCGCTAGCTAGTCATTTATAAATATGATATTTTTCATTATAAATAAGAAATAAGTAATGCATCGTAAAAAATAAATAAAATATATTTTGCAATGTTCACATCATGCCCTTTCATACCCCATTTGAACTAGTAGCTTCAATTTGAAATTTCGACTCTCTATAAAAAATATAAACTTGTATTTTTTAAGATTTAATTACAAATGTATAGTTTTGAGATTTATTCCTTTACTTGTAGTCTATAGCGATGTCACTTGCCTAATTTCATAGTTCTAGGTCAACGGGAAGTACCCTATGAGTTTTGATTCCCTTGATAAAGTGTCGTGTCGAAATATGCGTTTTTTGCTGAATAAACGGCCGTATCTTTTGTTTACGTAAACTTAGCAGTTTGATTTTTGTACAACTTCATGGGACCGCAGACCTGAGTATACAGTTCAAATTTTAGCTTGATATCTCCACGCATTCTCGGCTTAGAGGGTCTTGACAATCAGACAGACTGACAGACGTACAACAAAGTGATCATATAAGCGTTCCGTTTTTCCTTTTGAGGAACGGAACCCTAAAAACGAATGATAACAAAATCGTGGGATACAGTTTGGTGTTGCAGCTATATATCTATCATCTCCATCCAAAATTCAATCACACCACTGGATAGATGAAAGATCAAAGGATTTATTACGCTAAGTAAGGACTATGGAACATCGCTTGCGGGGAGGAGGAAGCGCTGCCATTTTGTAATAATTTTAGTGCATATAACGTATTCACGTACAACATACGGCCGTCTCCATGACACAGCTGTACCGCATTTTTGAAGTCAAGCTTTTTTTTTTAATAAATATTTCTTTATTGAAATCCACAACAAGCAATAAGTACACGAGACATAATGTAATATGGTATAGGCAGTACATAATAATAATACAATACACACCGGTGTTGCCCCCGGCCGTTTTCCTGGCATTTCGGGGGCCCATCTAGTGAGTGGCAAGCCACCGCCTGCCGCAAATAACTAGCAATAAAAGCAGTTATGGCAGGCGTCCGTCCCTCTTCTGTAATAGCCCGGTATTAAGTTCACCCAGACCTCATCTCCATAGCCCATTTATTTTCCATCACACTTCGCAATAGTCTCAACGCCTGCCGAGACCTGCTCATGGGTATGTCGTTCCATTGACATATCCTGGAGCGGATCACGGCGGGCGTACAACATTACATCAAACTTCTCAAAGGGGCCTCTACGCGTTGGGTCCATATCCCCGCGCATGCCTATCAAATGACCGGGCTTGACCCGTGATTAAAAAGAGATACAATACAAATTATACATACCTACTTACAATTAGGTACTTGTGTTACGAACTTACGAGTCACCTCTGGATGCGAAATACATACAATACACAATCATGGTACATTTGCTTTATTTAGCTGGCATATATGCTTAAGTTCCATCATCATCAGGTCATTTTAGTCTCCACTACAGGAGCACGACTCTCTCTCGTCCGTCCTAGACGGATGGAGGATTTGGCCTACACTCCCCACGCTGGCCAGACGGGTTGGGGAGGCCTGATCGATGTTTTATATGTATTTCCTTTAGTCGCCTTGTACAACATCCACGGGAAGAGACGGAGTGATTTTATTCTAGTCTGCCGGAAACCACACGGCCAAGTTAAGTTCCATAGCCTACTAGAAACCAAGTCAACTGTCAAGTGCGTCTGTTTGCGGAAATCTTTAAATAGTACTAGAAAGCTGTAAATTGGAAAAGTATAAAATAAATTAGTCGAATTTCTTCGTTCCTCTATTCGACCTTAGAATGTTGAGTATTGAATTATTATTGACGAGCACGGTGGTCGAATGACTAGCAATGGCCACTTTGACTCCGAGATCGCGGGTTCGAGTCCCGAACAAGACAAATATTTGTGTGCGAGAACATGTTTGTTTGTCTTGGCTTGGGTGTTTTCTACGTATTATATGTATGTATATACGAGTATATTATATCGTATGTATCTTTTTCAGTATTATATCAGTTATCTAGTACCCATAGTACAAGCATTGCTTAGTTTGGGACTAGATAGCAGTGTGCAATTTGTCCTAGAACATTAAAAAAAATTATTAAGTTTATCTAGACTTTGTTTGCTATGGTTTTGCATTGTGTTTTGCCGGCTGAAAAATGGGCTGTGTTCGAAGGAATTGCTTTTACAAGATGGCCACAACCTCCCTTGCTACATTCATGGCTCACCATCGGTCGGTACTTAACCCACATTGGAATTAATATGGTCGCGTAGGTACTCCAAAGGAAATTACCACGAACTCTCAAGTTATAAAATAAACTCCTTGCCGAGGTTTTCCCTGGAGACATCATAGTTTTCTTCAAGAAAGGGTAAGGGGGGTTTTACGTCAGCAACGCTTGAATGATGATGTAGGTAACTTTGGTGGTTGTTTTTGCTTACTGTAAAGCATTTCGAAAGGTTGTTTCCCACCTTTGTATGTATAGTGTAGGTAGGTTTTGAAAAATTATAAATATTTTAAAAATTGAAATATTTGAAACCCACGACCTCTCGATTACCGGTCGAGTGTTCTTCCAACTGAGCTACCAGGAAGTTTTGTGATGGTGGCGAATTTTTGCATTTTATATTTTACTGCTGTGAAGTCGCAGTGTGGCGCCATCTACTTATTAAGTATTACACTACTACATATTTTGAAAAACCCAATGCTGTACTAATAGTAAGAATTGTAATTAACTTTACAGACCCCTAGTGTCTTATGCTGTAATGGACATCTGCGTGTATGAGTACAAGAATTGTTTTTTTTTAATATTGTTATTGTAATTTATAAATATTGAATTGGTCTCGTCCAGATTTAATAAATAAAATTTCTTTCGAGGATTGCTGTGTTCCTGTGAGTGAATAAGGTCGCCAAGAAGCTCTTGAGAATATTTTGCATTGGCAATGGCAAAGAAACAGGAAATAGTGCGCAATGCTTACATCCTTACAGCGGTATTCGGTGCACATAAGGCGGGCTTATATATATAATATATATATATATATATATACCATTTGGTTACAAAGTACAAACCTGGTAAATCATTTTTCGTGGTTTGTTTTTGTCAGAAAACATGGAACTTAAACAGGGAAAATACGTCCTCTCATACAAAATGATCTAGAGATTAGATTGAAATTTATAAGTTGTATCATTCGACGAGCTCGGTGGTCGAATGGTTAGCAATGGCCACTTTGACTCTGAGTTCGCGGGTTCGAACCCGCACAAGTCAAGCATTTGAGTGCATGGACATGTCTGTTTGGCTTGGTCTGGGTGTTTTCTATGGAGGTATTATAAGTATGTAATTACAAAAAAAATGTATTTGAGTACATTTATCAGTTGTCTGGTACCCATAACACAAGCTTTGCGCCTAATTTGGGACTAGATGGCGCTGTGTAAATTGTCCAGAAATATTTATTTATTTATTATTTATTATCTTAGCATAGTATAAAGTAAGTACGTAGTAGCTGTGTACTGACAAGAAAGTTTTTTATACAACTAAGGTGACAAACAAGCATATGGACTCTCGCAACACCAGAAGTATCACTCACGCGTTGCTGCCCTACCGGGCCTACAGGCCTTTGAAGAACCTGGTCGATTGGGTGTCAATGTCCACTTTGACTCCGGAGTCCGGTTCGATCCCCGCACAATACAAATATTTGTGTGCATGAACATCTCCGTTTGTCTTGGTCTGGGTAGATTCTTTGTATTATATGTATACATTAAAAAAAATGTATTTAAGTATACTTAACATCAGTTATCTAGGACCCATAGTACCTACAAGTTTTGCTTAGTTTGGGACTAGATGGCGGTCAGTAATTTGTCTATGAATATTTTTTTTATTTATAGTTGTATTTTGTCTAGAAATATAAGTATATTTATAATATTAGTAAGTATATATACATAACCGACCCTAGAAGCTACCTACACCGATTTTAACTAGCACACATTATCCCTAACGGTGCGTGACCAAACGATGAACCTACAAAACTTTTACTGCCTTTACACAACGTAAACACGAAATTGTTTAGAATCACACTTAATTTAAGTAGGTATTTCACCGAAAGCAGCCATCACGAAAGAATAAACTTGTGTTTTATAAGCCCTCATTACTCGCAACCGCAATATTAACAGTTGTAAACGCCGCTCCGAGCTATTATAATAAGTCAACATCTTATTCGTTTCGAAAAAACATTTGTCACTAATTGCATCTCCATGGCTCTAGTATCAACACATCCGATCACTCGTCCTTAAACATTTTGGTACACATCAAAGTAATCTCGCCCTTCTGGAGAACGAAACAAGCTGTCATTTAGATTTAAGTTCGCTCAGGGGCCGGCGCCAAGACATCTGTCATGTTAATAACAAGCAATTTGAGCCAATTTTGCGTTTTTGGAATATATCTGAGCACCCAGGCGTCTCTTTGGAGACGGAAGTGTCACAAAAAGTATCAGTAAATATACTGGTGACATGTGATGTTTTTGTTTAGACGGTAATTACTCGCGAATACGTGTGAGCGTTCGCGTGAACCGATGCCTGCTTGTAAATGCTAGCAGTTTAGATATTTATGAACATGTGTATGTAATTAATTTTTACGATGGATCTGATAACGGAATCGGTGGGGTGATACGCTGTCGTGTCGCTGTGTCTTGGAATAAAGGTTATGTACTGTTTCAAAACTTGGAATATGTACTATTGTACATAATATAATTACTTTAAACTTAAAAGTAATAAATAAATAAATATTCTTGGACGAATTACACACTACCATCTGGTCTCAAACTAAGCAGAGTTAGTACTATGGGTACCTACTAGATAAATTGATATTATACTTAAATACATTTTTTGTAAAAAATTTGTAAAAACATTTTTTGTCTTGTGCGGGGATCGAACCCGCAACCTCGGAGTCATAAAAATAGTATTTCCTGTTTTTTTCCGCAGTCCTCATCAAACGGGAAAAGTAAAATAAGGTATGCAACAATTCTTGTTTGATGTTATCTAAATGGTTTCAGCAAATACAGTCTGTAGTTTCACCTGCTTCTTGAAACATATTTTACACATAAATTCTATGATCAATAAGTATGGCATAGAAGCTCCAACGTTTTGCTGATAAAATTTGAAGACAATTTTGTTGAATGATTCAACAAAACCGTAGCTAAAGCTTAAAAACCCCATTGTTTATAGTATGATTATGAATTTACACTTAAGCCACACCCCGGCCACTCCATACAAATGTCGCGTCGTGAACTACTACATAAACTAAGACGTCTGTGCACAAAGTGAATGAGCGTGTGTGTGTGCGACGCCATACTAACTGTTCCAGATTTGTCTTAGAGGGGAGGTGAGCTCGATATGTCTATATAGCAAACAGAAATTTACAAGTTGTGAGAATCTTCTATATTCTGTAGACAGAGAAAACTACAAACATAATGACAGTTGCAATCGCCTTCACGTAAGGAAATTAAATAGATTGATACGATTTTGTGTTTCACGTGATGTGCTGGTTTTTATCAAAGGAAAACATAATAATGTGCGAAATAATTATACTCGTATGTCAGCGTTATACAAAATCTCGACATTTTCTATCTCATATTTGCCACGCCAACTAAACGTTTTTAAATAAGAATATGCCTCTAACCAACACTTTCAATTTTAACTGACCTTTGACAGGCGTCTGTACAGTTTAACTAAGGAGTAAGAGAGAGAGAGAATTTCGCGGCTCGCCAGCTAGTAAAGAAAGGTGACTGTCTCGACCCGTACCTTCAAAACAATAGTACTCTTGAAGAACCGGCGACATGTTAACACTAAACCTTTCACTAAACCAATTTCCATAGAAAGCACTTTAAAAATGGATTAGTTAAGTTAGAAAAACAAGGAAACCCGCTTGTGGTAGGGATATAAATTAGGAGAGCGGGTTAAATCCGCTTACGTGAATAATCCTTTTGTTACAATTTGATGCTATGTATGGATAGATAAAGGGCTCACCGTGTGATATATGGGTCTTGTAGCGTTGTAAGATGGTACATTAGTCGATTCGTTTTTGTTTAGCCAAGGATGGCGCTGTGTACTTTTATTGTTGGTTGTTTAATGGTTGATATATAGATAATTTATTCATTAGGATGTTTATATTACCATCCCTATGTATATCTTAGTATATCTATATATATTAATACGTGAAGCTAAAACTTGGTACCCTTTTTTTACGAAAATTGCGTGGACGAAGGAGTATGAAATTTCGCACACTTAGAGTTTATATAGAGAAGGAGTGCAGAATGCTAATACTTTTTTTTAATTATGCATAAAAAATACATTAAATCAATAAAAAAAAAGTTACACACACTGCCATGTATTTGACACACACACGCATAGTTATATACTATTTTGGGTATAGTTATATACCTCTGGGCGCCCACTAGTACCTAGCATTCTTTCGATTCGACGAGGAGCTCGATGCCGTCGTTGCGTGTGTCAGTCTAATCGAACACACAAGTTAGGCAACGTCGACCGTAGCCTGTCCATGGATAGGTTTATTTATCTCGAGCTCTTCCGTGCTTCAGAGGGCACGTTAAGTCACGGTCCCGGGTGTTAAAGTTAGATGACAGTCGTTAAGCTAAATCAGTGACCTTTAGGCGGCTTGAAAACACTGGCCTCCGCCAACCCGCAGTTGAGCAGTGTGGTGGAGTATGCTCTAAACCCTTTCGATTGAAGGGGACCCGTATCCCAGAAGTGGGAGGAATAATGGTTGATGACGATATAGACGAGTATAAGGATACAGTTTAAACAATGCATCATCATCATCTTATTATCAACCTATATCCACTACTGGAAACAGCAAAAGCGGGAGATCACTTGGGTATGTTAAAAACTATTCAAGTTTTTAACATACGAGGGGAGGTCAATAAGTTCGCGGAATGAGAGAGAAGGAGGTTGAAATTAAACACCAAATTATTTTTCCTTTTCAATATATTCTCCTTTAACCCTAATACATTTTTCGGATCTCTCAAATAGCTTGTTTATACCATCGAAAAAAAATGATTTGTCTTTGGTGTCAAAATAGGCCGAAATTGCCGACTTGACTTCATCATCGTCGTCAAATTTCTTTCCACGCAGCTCTTTCTTCATTTTTGGAAATAAATAATAGTCACTGGGGGCCAAGTCTGGACTGTATGGTGGGTGGTTTAATTGTTCAAAGCCGCATCGGTGAATGGCAGCCGTCGCAACATGGCACGTGTGGACGGGTGCATTGTCGTGCAAAAGGAGCACATCTTTTGACAGTTTTCCTCTTCTTTTTTTCTTAATGGCTTCTTTCAATCTTTCCAGTAAAGAAGCGTAGTACTGTCCCGTTATAGTCGCACCACGTTCTTTATAATCGATCAGTAAAATACCTTCTGTATCCCAAAAGATAGTCGCCATGATCTTTCCGGCCGATTGTGACACTTTGAACTTCTTTGGAGGAGGTGTGCCTTTTTTATGCCACTGCATCGACTCTTGCTTCGACTCAGGTTCATAGTGGTGAACCCAGGTTTCATCTCCAGTAACAATCCGGGCCATAACTTCTTCCTTTCTCTCTCCACAGAGCTCCAGAAACTGGTGAGAGCACTCGACACGCTCGCGTTTTTGAAGTGGCGTGAGCATTCTCGGAACCCATCTTGCACTGACTTTAGTCATCCCAAGATGATGATGTAGGATATTTAAAATACTTGATTCGGATACTCCAACCATTGCTGCAAGTTGCTTCTTCTTCAGTCGGGCATCTTCCAATACAAGTTTTTCTACTTTTTCGACGATTTCCGGTGTGGTGGCCTCAATTGGCCGTCCGGAGCGGGGGTCGTCTTCAATGGACTCCCTTCCTTGTTTGAAAAGACCATGCCACTTGTAAACCATGGTTTTACCAGGGGCAGAGTCCGCGTAAACCGCTAACAGCTCTTGAAAAATCGTCTGAGCGGATTTTCCTTGCTTGGTAAGAAACTTAATAACGGCACGGTGTTCAATTTTCTCCATACTGGCTGACTTCTTCCCGATTTAGTTGTTTGCAGGTCGATAACTCAAAAGTTAATGACACGATTAGGTTCAAACTTGGTATATATACTCTTAATGAGGTGCTTAACTAGTGCCTACCTGGACGGGTAAATTTATCCCCATCAACCCCTCCATTCCGCGAACTTATTGGCCTCCCCTCGTATGCGTTTTTTTTTTCGAATTCTACTTAACATGTACAAAGTGATGTGATAAAAAGGAATTAGTTTTGTCTATCTGTTCTTTATATCCATCTATAATCTAATGCACCAGGAGAGTTATTTTCCAACCCGAGACTATTATAGCTATAAAAGTTAGTACGTAATAAATAAGATAAATTAAAAGTGCAAACGTGAAATTGCCCCTTTATAAATTGAAAGTATTTATAATAGGCCTTTTAAAATTACGCAACGTTTTCACAAAGTCCTTAAGTGTCAGCCAAAAATTATCTAAACACACCACTTCTAAATTCTTCAAAACATTTTGTAAATTTAGAATATACTGAAATTTATTTAAATTCTAATTACATTCAAGGTACCTCTGTGCGGTACACCTATCTTGCTTTCAATTTTGAATAATGCAATTATTTTATGTAATACAAAAATTTCTCGAAATCATTTCTCATTTTATTTTTTTATTTATTTATGGTCTACCAACATTTGTTTACATTCATACATTATTTTCATAAATTTACAAGCATAAACTTAAAGCTAAATGTAACAAACAATTACAGATAAACACAGCATGCATAAATAAAAACCGCAAATGAATAATTGTATTAACTCTGACAAAATAGATTCATATTTAATTTCAATTCATATTTAATTAGATTTATAGGTAATTAATAATTATTATATTAAAAGATTACATTATATTAAAAAACTCGTATACAAAATTTATAATACATATATTGACCATAGGCTTAGAAGTCTTCGCTACGCTCTCAGAAGGCTGAACATGTAAAAGGAATATATGTCATTATATAAGTTCAACACAAATAAATATATACTTAATCGATGTGCCGTGTAATACTACAAAAAATAGAGAAAGTTATTCACTTCATACATAAGCACATTTCATATGTTTTATGATTATCAGAAAGATTTGATGCGAATGTCACAATTAACACTCTGTAAACTAACCATACGAACCGACAATAAATCGATAACAATTAAATTTCCGCATAAATTTCCCTCCATTCTCGTCTAAAACTAAGCGTATGTACACACCTACATATACAGACCCTAGTGCGCTTTTTGGTCTCATTATGTTCTGTCGATTGCCAATCCTTAGTATCATTAACAAACCAAATGTAGTAATAATTGAGTTCCGATCCAGTCACGTAAATGACAAATTTGGTATTCTCATATCACAATATGAAATTTCAAAGTTTAATTAAAGTGAGATTATATCGAAATATGATCGAAAACTAAACAAACTAAGAATAGATCACAATAAGAATTGATAAAAATTAATGAATGAAGTCCCAAATAACAATTCAATCTCGATTTGGTCAACTTTCATTCTGCGATCGTAAAATAATTACTAGAATTCGCCTTCTGTATGAAAATATTATCATGGCACCAGTCTAGTGTGTCCTGTATGAAAAATTGAAACATAAGTCACGTTAATTTCCAAAACATAACCACATTATTCGTAAAATTACAAATAGGAAGACATGAAGGAAGAAAGGAAGTACTATTTAATACTGTGATGAAGGTCAAAGTAACTAGCATGATATAGTATTAGCTATGGCGATAACTAGAATATAGCTAAGCATCAACAAAGTGATGAGACAGCTACGACCCTATGTGCCGGCTAACATTTGAAATAATAAAAAAACCAAATAACGCATACGCATTAATTCGCATTAATTAACACACCCTAAAAAAGCAAAAAGTCTTGCCAAAAACAATGGCCAACCTTTTTTTCAGTGGCCAAAACTCCATAGATACGTATGTTTGGGGACGCGTTCGTGAACCGGGGTCTACTCGTATTCGTTGAATACGTAACCCGTGTTTATTCGTTGATTAAACCAGGCATGGCCGCAATGCGCTTGCAACCGTCCGACATATTACCAGGGCTCGAATTCTGATTGTTTAGAGAATTTATTACCCCAGAGCCTTGTACAGTTAATTGAATTCGAGCGCAGAATAGGCGCGGTTGAATTGCGCACGCACGAGTATCTCGCCGTGCGTCCGTCTGACGCTGTTTTTGATGTCATTTCGCTGTGATTAGTTGGATTTAAGGAAAGACGGTAGCAAAACAATTGGTTTGTCTATTAATAAAATCAATTATAACCACTTAATTAAATTTAAGTCGAACAGTGCAAGCTTTTCTTGGTATATAAATGTCTACAATTTTCAAAAGTTCCACGAAGAGACAATAGTTTCCAGTATTGACGTTAAAACAATCGTTGATTATTAATAGGTGGATTTTTTTATGTGAAATATCTAATGCAGTACCTACTGCATCAACAAAGTGACCTCAAACAGGCTGATGGCATGTCAACTCGTCGCCACGCACTCGGTTTTATAAGTCTATACATGCGACTCTCTTAATTTCCTTTAATGTCTTTACCCTCTGAGCACAACCATCTCCACTCTAGCTCAAGCATATTTTCTATACAAATAGTGCCGATGTTTCACATCTGCCAGGCGACCCGCGATAGCTCATTTATTTGTTATTTCTGTATACCAATAACTGTCCGTTTTCTTTCATTTCAATGCAAATTAATTCACATTATGACGAGAGCAATTTCATTTATTTACTTCTTAATAAATTTGATTTTAAAATTTTAGAACTGCTTTAAATAAATACAACGACTAAAAATACGAAAAATCAAGAATACTAAAAAAAAGTCTTGTTATAAAACATATAGCTAAAAGTTATGACTACGCCTTTAGATACATTGTTCATTCACATATTTTACAACTTATTTAATAATGATTCCAAAAATAAACAATAAATTATCACTCGCACAAAAAGTTAATATCTCGGTTCTAATTAGGTATTCCATAAAAAATAATTAATAACGAACACCAAAATTAATATTCAACGGAAGACAAATAGACACAGTTCCTCATACTGCTATATTAATTTATCAAATCTCGCCATCGATTTTATCTCTCGAGCGGGGCCCATTAATTATTTATCAAGTTAACGCTCATTATCCAAAAACAAAACACTATTTTTTCATTGTTAGAACGTTGTAGTCATTAATCATGAAATATAACAACTACTTAACGCAATAGCTCGACCTACATACGTTTTACAAAAATCTACTTGGCTGTTTCGTAATAAAAGTTGTAAAAGACGCCAAGTTCGATAAAATAATAACGTTCGTAAACAATTTACATATTTCCAGTAATGAATTATGCTGTGCTTGTACTATTCGTTGTTGATAACATTAGGCACATAGTGATGTCAGTCACGTGCAAGTAGAATTTTAGAATTATTCTTGTATAAAAAACCGGACAAGTGCGAGTCGGACTCGCCCACCGAGGGTTCCGTAGGTATACGTAGTATCATTATTAAATTTGATATTTTTCATTATAAATAAGAAATAATGCGTCGAAAAAAATAAATAAAATATATTTTGCAATGTGTACATCAAGCCCTTTCATATGATACCCCATTTGAACTAGTAGTTTCAATTTGAAATTTCGACACCCTATAAAAAATATAGACCCCCTATTTTTTAAGATCTATTTACAAATGTATAGTTTTGAGATTTATTCCTGTACTTGTAGTCTATAACGATGTTACTTGCCAAATTTCATAGTTCTAGGTCAACGGGAAGTACCCTATAGGTTTTGATTCCCTTGAGTGTGTCGAAATATGCGTTTTTTGCTGAATAAACGGCCGTAACTTTTTTCTACGTAAACTTAGCAGTTTGATTTTTTTTTTAACTTCATGGGACCGTAGACCTGAGTATACAGTTCAAATTTCAGCTTGATACCTCCACGCATTCTCGACATAGAAATTCTTGACAGACAGACAGACAGACAGACAGACAGACAGACAGACAGACAGACAGACAGACAGACAGACAGACAGACAGACAGACAGACAGACAGACAGACAGACGGACAACAAAGTGATCTTATAAGGGTTCCGTTTTTCCTTTTGAGGTTCGGAGCCCTAAAAATGGATGGCAATGGCAGAAACTATATTAGGGATCCTAGTTATAGATTAAGCCCATAACAAGAGGAACTTTAATAAAAATATATTAACAACAAATTATAGTCTCTTTAAACTCTTAAGGTAACTGTAGACACTAGTTCAATTTGAATAGTTTAGCTGTAATATCTTTTTTTGTAAAATATTTAAAATAACACCTTTATGATAGTTGGAACATTAAAGCTGATTTGTTCATATATTAACTCTGCACGAATGCTAGAAATAATTGAGAATCGAGAATCCGACCTTTACCTGAATATCAGGAATAGATATGTCTAACAGTATGAACAAATGCTTCCTTATATTTTCATGTAAATGTACCATAAATTACTAGGGATAAACATACAATAAAATAATATAAACTGCATATTACCTATAATGTGAATTATTTTTATTAAAATTTCCTTTGTCATATCTCTACTTTCTAATTTGAAAGACATGCTTCATTTATACTTGGGATTCGGACTTAATGTGATTTTGGATTGTACTATTTCGTTTTTTTTTTTATACCACATCGGGCGGAAGACAAGCATACGGCCTGCCTCATCAGACATGTAAAGCGGTTACCGTAGCCATATAACCACTTGAAACACGAAATATCGCTCGAGCGCGGCCACCCCCGCTGCCAACGCAGCAAATTCTTCCATTCTACTGACCTCACTCACTCGTATATAATTTTGGAATCAATAGAAGTACTTATGATAAATAATTAAGGTTTTGTAAAACGCAAGAAATTAAATTAGATAAAGTGAAAAACAAAACGGCCGACAATAAAATAAGTAATTATTATTAAAAGCAGTAAATGCCTTGGCGATATGCACTACTGCGCACGCAGTAGACGTATTTAAAAGAAATTTATAGCAATACATATAAAATTTAATTATTGTACTACGAATCTTATTTAATCAGTACCCGTTTTATGATTTACCCACAACGCAAAACATATTTTTGTGGTGATAGGTAAGTCACGGAAAACATAAAATTATTTTTTACTAAACCACAAAAAGTGTGATAGACATTTGTTTCTTTTTTGTCAGCGAAATAAGCATTAATTATGTAATTATGTACAGCCACAGACTTATACATAATTAGAGGTATATATAGAGGACCGATGGCAACATTACGCATGTCAGCCTAATCGAACACGAAAGATAAGCAACATTGACCATAGATGGGTTTATTTATCTCGAGCTCCGCCGTGCTTTGGAGGTAACGTTAAGGCGTCGGTCCGGCCAGTTGTTAAATCAAGTCTCCCCCAACCGCAATTGAGCAGCATGGTGAAATATGATCTAAAACCCTTGGATTGAGGGGAGACCTGTGTCCCAGTAGTGGGATGAATAAGGGGTTGACAACGATGACAGCCAGAGAAATAGGTATATTGCAAACTAGTTTTTTCCCATGAGTTTGATTTTATATCTTAAAGCGCTATCTAGTTGTAAATTTTAAATTTACCTCAGAAAAACAAGATGCCAAACCAAGCTCGGTCACATATACCCCAGTCTAAGTCTAACCAGAGGGCAATTATCATATTTAAAATGTAGTAAAATTCAGTTTCGATCCAGTCTCGATCTCACTAAGGTAAGGTATAATTCATAAAGTATTCATAAGGTATAATTATATATACCTAATTGTAAATTCAAATAATAAATCATATAATTTTATAACAAATATCAACTTTATTTAATATCGCTCATGAAAGTAATTTAGAACAAGCAGTTTACTTACAAATTACACCAGACATTATTCCTTACAAAATAACTTTAGGAAGTGAGAGCCTATCAACACTAAAATCTCTGTTTTAAAAAGGG
Organism: Hypsopygia costalis; assembly: GCA_937001555.2. NCBI lineage: Eukaryota > Metazoa > Arthropoda > Insecta > Lepidoptera > Pyralidae > Hypsopygia > Hypsopygia costalis. The sequence goes on from OW443326.2 coordinate 22,439,085, forward strand.
GCCAAGTTATTCATGACTTATGGAGGTAGGAGCCGTAATATTTGAATAAGTAGGTATTTTTTCATGACAATAAGAATTTTTGTTTGTATATTACATTCTTAAAAATATGCTGAATGTCCGTTACCATTAAAGGGGAAGTCAAATTACAAAAGCTTCTTACTCCTACTAATTTCTTCTGATTAAATTCGTTGTGAGTTCCAACTTTCCAAGGCAGCCAAGGACTGCAGTGGACTTCATTGTTCGTTGCCTTTTTTGATGGTCGCCGCTGTTAATCCTGGCTATACAGGAGACAGTGATGGGAATGTGTGATGAGCCCCCGTCCCGTCTGTTATCATTATTAAACACGTAACGCCGACCGTCAACCCGCAGTCTCCGCAGGTGAGTAGCGTGATGAAGTATGCTCTAAAGTCTAAGCCCCTTCAATTGACGGGATACCCGTATCCCAGTGAGTTATATAAGGTTTGACGACGAACATATAATTTTAACAACGTATACGATTTAATCAAATTGTTCACACTTATTTATATACTAATTTATGGATAAGAATTTACAGTATCTATTTATTTATGTATCTAATTTAAAAATAAGAACCTATTTTAAGTCAATTAAATCTATCTTTCTCATTATAATCATCAATCTGTATTGGCCACTAGATATAACCTTTCACCCGATGCTTTCCATTACATGAAAAATACATATAAATATAACAAATATGTGTACAAGACAACTATATAGGATCGATCAGTAAATGAACTTAGTTTTCCCCGCGAATAAGATACCAATCAAAAATAAAATTATAATTCTTATATAAATATTTTATACTAATAAATAATTCTAACCGGCATAAAATCAAAGATAATATGCCTCGAATATTGAGTCATAATAACTTACGATTGCGAAACAACGAACAAAAACCGAATACTTCATTGGAACGGAATGAAAAAATATCAGTGTTATCAGGGTGCCCCTGCTGAGCGACAGTGGACCCATAAAATAAACATACATACACACAAAAACACGTAACGCATCTGTCTATGCTGCTTAATTCGAGGACTCTTGCCTTAATCGGCCGGCTGAAGTGGCCTCGTTTGAAAAAAGTCACTTTTGCAAGAACTTGTCAAACGCAGTATCTCAACTATATCTCAACCAGTAACTACGTTCAAACGATTTGTGTTGCATTCATTTGTCTCCTCTTTTGAGTTTTTTTAAATAAATGTACTAAATAAGTGGACTAGTTTTTGGAAAGTATAATATATATATATATATATATATATATATATATATATATATATATATATATACAATAATAGGGGAAATAGGGATTCATATATATATATATATATATATATATATATATATATATATATATATATATATATGAATCCCTATTTCCCCGTGGTCACTGCTACACGCGTGAACGGCAGGACCGATTTCACTTATTATTTTATCGTTGTGTTTGTTATTGCGAAGAGACGGATCTTTTGAAAAAAAAAAAGAAAGTTGCGCGGAAAATTTAACCAATTCAAATTCAATATTCATAGTTAAGACAGGACAACGTCTGTCGGGTCAGCTAGTACTTAATAAATATGGACTTACCTATTAACTTAGAACTAGAAGTCAATACTTGTTCACTTTATTATTATAAGTTGTTATTCACTTCTGGTGGTTCTAAAAAATGTATGTTAAAAGTAAAGGCACAGATGACGCGCCTGTCAAAAGTATGCATCCAAACGCTTAACTTGGTTTGAATTTCTATCAGTCTCAATTTGCTTTATGTTTTTATGACACAATACTATACAACCAAATTCAATCAATTACAACATATTCATATTGTTTGGCTGTCGTTGTTTGAGTCTGGCACGCTTGATTACCATACAAATCTAATTGCAGTTTGTAAAGATATGTTTGATTATGTATCAGTATCTCTACAATATAGACTATTTATTATACAACCGAGACGATTCATTGGTATTCAAGTATTTGGATATTAGCGAAATAAAAGTACCCAAATTATCCAAGTGCCTAGCTCATTTCACTGGGTCCTATCAAACGCTTTTTTTTTGCCAAAATAACGTGGAAGTAAGCATAATAAATATAGAGTTTGTTTAAAAATAAAAAACACTTAACATGTCATAATTCCTGAAGCATAGTTTTTGTTTCTCAAGTATACCAGTTTCCATCAATGGATCTATCTGCTCAATTTCGATGTAGCTTTTATGTTTCAACTTTCATAATTCAGTTTTTATCAATCATATGAGGTAGAGGGCTCACCACACATTCCCATCACCTTATCGATCAAATATTAACAACGTCTATTTTATGTATGTCTATGAGCATTGTAATACTTCTATTATTGCTTTTGGTGACTAGTTACCTTATGTGATTTGCTGGTAAATTTAAACAAGTAAGAAAAACATAGACTGTATTATCAAATCTGGCTTCATAACAACATCAGTTACTGCCTCATAATTTTAAAAGGTTCGCTTGTCCCCGGATATTAGCGGAAGTATCTTATCCGCCACTTGTATGTCTGTTTTACATGTGTCCAATATGTTTACAGGCGTTTCGTTCTTTATCGCATTATAGAAATGCGATTTTTTTTAATTAACCGTAACTGTGTAGCGCACGCGAGTTTCGAGCGGGGCGGTTCGTGAACGAAATGTCGGAAGGAATATATTAAAGTATCCGAGGAAAACTGTTGTTAGCATGTCGTACACTACAGCGGTTTATATTTTAACTTTATACCTGTTAGTACGTAGCATGATGGTACAATACAAGCACAGATAAATGTAAGTAGGTACATAATATAGTCATCATCATCATTATCAGACTCTATTTATCCATTGCGGATTCTATCCAGCAATGGATAAATAGAGTCTGATAGGCCTTCCCTAGTGCTTTCCATCATATGCGATCGTCTGTTTTCCGCATCCAGCCGCTTTCGCGTCATGAGGATGGCTTTCGCTAACCCGCCATAGAGTGTGTTCTAAACCAATTCGATTGAGGGGAGACCCTAGCGAAATACAGAAACCCACTTTCATGATACGCATAAAGAAATGAGTATAAAATAAATAGAGATAAGTAACTCGCAAATGCTCTTTAAACTCTGTCAATCCATAGTTGAACAGCGTGGTGGACTATCTAAAACCCTTCGATTGAGAGGTAACTCGTAACACACCAGTATGATGGATAAGGGTTTACAAAATATGCATACTATTTACTTGTTCGCTCCTTCAAAATTAATTGTGAGTGAAATGTGAAACAACTTTTGGAAAGTACTATTTACTGTTTTAAAATCCATTAATAATTAATTTCATTTCGTACGAACTTCGCAACATTGTTAGAAAACTGGAGTGTAAGTTTCTGTAAATTACTAACTCTACTTTGCCTGTTAGGTATATATTACGGTGCCAAAAAAATATTATTACTTACATAGAAAGTAACGCTTTAGCGTACTTACACACCTCTCCACTTAGGTGGTGGTTATTCAAACCCACGACCTCTCGATTACCGGTAGAGTGCTCTTTCCAACAGAGCTACCAGGAAGGATTATGATGGTGAAGTGATTTTTTGCATTTTATATTAAAAAAAAATCTACTATAATATAAATTTTTAAGTTCAACTACAGTTCACGGTTGTTCAGTGGTTACGGTGTTTCTGAAAAATCGTTTCATAAACACCGTAATTATCACACAAAATATATACAAGAAACATACAAATGCCTTAAGACCCTACTTTTTGAAAGTCGATTAAATATAGACAAACATATCTATAATATAGATCAAATTGCAGTTCAAGGAGGTAGTTACACAGAGATCGATCAACTATATCATTCGTGTGTATAGACAGGTACAAGGGTACAATCAACGCCACATGGAGATTTTCCCATACTGTGACATGTAAATGCATTCCTATCACGCCCTAGGGTGGCTCTTAGTGTCTGAGAAACTGTAGGTGTCTTGAGTATGCAGAATTTTTAAAGTGTCTATTCGCTGCAATTCAATTTTACCTACAGGCTGTTGGATAGTAAAATGTTTTATTAAAAACATAAATAGAAAACGAAAATATTTTCCAATATACAAATCGACATTATCTCGCTAACTGAATTGGTCCGATTTTTCTAGCAAAAAACTAATTTTTACAAAACGGACATCTACGAGTAGATCGATTTTTCGTCCTCGTAAACTGTACCTACATGTTTCTGATGCGCGTTGGCCACAAAATGAATAAACAAATAATCACCTATTTATAATAAATACTAGCTTCCATATCCTTCCTAATAATAACCTTTGTGAATATGTGTTCAAAATTTCATGATGATCTGTTGAGTAGTTTCGGTGTGAAAACGTAACAAAGAAACTAACATTCACATTTATAATATTAAGTAGGGATTTATCGACTGTGTGAACATAGTTCAATCTAGTAAAACTAAGCATCTTTATCTAGTTATACCAAAAATAAACAAAGTCGCTTTACGCATCTATCTGTTATACCATGTCTCCTTTGAAACAATGATACAGATTTTGATGGGTTTTTCACTATCTTTGTGTCTTCAGAAATGTTTATATGTAAGATACTTACATTCATGTTATCATACACAGGGAAGCCGAGGCGTATCGCTAGTTGACCAACTGCGAACCTTGTAAAATACTCCTCGCCCCTATATTGCAGACTACAATAAGAGGCTTTCAGGTTCATGAGTTCACAACTTATGTTGTGAAGTCATGAACCTGAACTTTTTAACACAGTAGTCCGAAATTTACTTTATTTAATTTGTTTCATATCCCTAAAGTGTCAACTTCATGGAAGTGCGTTTTTTTTATTTAAAGCATTTTTAAAGACCTCTATGATTTTCTTTACAAAATCTTCTTGGAGGATATCGCTATCCTTGAATCTGATAACATCTTCTACTACCAGGAGATCAGCTCTTTAAGGGCGGTATCGGATTCTGCGTACTATAAGCCTTTGTCAACAACTTTGTGGAGGATGCCGGAGTATCGCCGAGGTTTTTTTTATACAACTAGGATGGCAAACACCTGATGATAAGCAATCATCACAGCCTATGGACGCCCGCTACACCAGAGGCATCTGACGCGCTGCCGATCCTGTAAACACCTCTTCACGCCTTTCTTGAAGAACCCCATGCTGTAGTCTCTTGGGAAAACCTCGCCAGATCATTCCTCAACCTGAGAGTAGCGTATTTTGTACTAAAACTGAAGGTTACATTTTTAAAATAGTATAGGTATATGCTCCAACGATGACCATAGCTGAATCATAGTCTTTCTGCAAATCTTGCACAGATGGATCATTCCACGACTATACGAGTAAGTGCGTGGGTGAAAACCTCACTCGAAACTACACACACACATTACAGGACCATTTCATTTGTGGTGTGTGAGGATTAGTTGCCTACACACTACATGGACAAGATAGAAACGGCTTTGTATGCCTAACTAATATGCCGTGTCGAGATGAAGAATAACAGCATAGTATTTATTAACAAATCTACATGTAGTCGTACAAATGACCATACTAATATGAACATAGTGAATTTGAACAGGAGAGTGCGATGTTTTTCCGTGCTTCGAAGAGATGTCCCGGCTGTTGTTAAAGCATAATAGGAAGACACAAGGTATACTCTTGTTGTATGTTGCCAAGTACATTTGGCTGTCAAAATCTGTCATTTTTGCAACAAAATACAACTGATGACATAGGCAAGTTCATTTCACATGACTACATTTATCGCTAAAGAACAGAGTACCGTATATTTTTGTACCGTGCGTTAAGCCAAGTCAGAGGCCTATGGGCGGTTTAAAAATACTGGTCTCTAGGTTGATGCCAATAGTTATCTTTTTCCTATTAATTTTCCTATTACAAGCACAAAAGTTTACGAGGGTTAAGATTTTGACTCTTTGATACTTAAACCGCTTTTTTATACCACTAAACTGGCAAAGGCCCACCTGATGACTAGCAATTACCGTAGTCTATGAATGCCTGTAACACCAAGAGCCGCACACGCGCGTTGCCGACCCTGTAAAAACTGCTTCACGCCTTAGTTGAAGAACCCCATACTGTATTCTCCTGAGAAAACCTCGACAGGCAGTTCATTCCACAACTTGACAGTACACGGGAGAAAACTTCCGCTAAACGCATTTCGACAAGAATTGGCACACGGATAGTCGCAGGTGGAAGCTGTGAAAAATATAAACACTACTAGGTATGCCTATCCAAATACAATACTAACGTAAGGATCAGCATTTGCTGACATAAAAAAAATATCAGTGAATCAAACTAAAGACAAATTCAAGAATACAAATACATTTTGGCCGTGTGGTTTCCGGCAGACTAGAATAGAATCACTCCGTTTCTTCCCGTGAATGTCGTACAAGGCGACTAAGGGAAATACATTAGGTATCAAATATCGATCAGGCCTCCCCAACCCGTTTGCCCAGCGTGGGGAGTGTAGGCCAAATCATCCTTCCGTCTAGGACGGACGAGAGAGGGTCGTGCTCCTGTAGTGGAGACTAAAATGGACCTGATGATGATGATGATGAGGTATGCCTATCCAAATACAATACTAACGTAAGGATCAACATTTGCTGACATAAAAAAAAATATCAGTGAATCAAACTACAGACAAATTCAAGAATACAAATACATTTTGCATCTTACAGACTACGTCACAACGTCTAGAATTCAGTGATTACGTATTCCACTATCGAGCAACTAAAGCTAATGAACAAACTATTCCAAACTACAAAGCAGTGTCTTTTGATCTAACACCACGTGGAGCGATTATTAGCCTTGTATTTGTATTGAGGCAGTAGGTGAGATGAGACATCTTACGTGGGGGTGTGTGAACAAACAGAATAGTTCACAAGTAATCTAATGTTGTTTACATAGGCTTCCTATACGTAGAATATATAGAAACAGATTTTGCAACTATGATGGTTATTAGGTTTTGTTCAATGTAGCAAGTATCAAGTGGTATCGTATGATATAGCAGACTATTTATATTCAGTTTTTTCATGACTGACGAAGAAGGGAGGGTTTTGAGTGTAGGTATGAATGTTGATTTTTTTATCACGCTCTACATGCTAAACCGCTTGATGAGCCGCGGACATTTGACGAGCCCGGTGGTCGAATGGAGCAATGGCTACTTTGACTCCGAAGTCGCGGGTTCGATTTCCGCACAAGGCAAACATTTGTGTGCATGAACATGTCTGTTTGTCTTGGTCTGGATATTTTCTCTGTATTATAAGTATGTATTTAAAAAAATAAAAAATGTATTTATGTACATTTATCACTTATTTAGTACCCATATTACAAGCTTTGCGCTTAATTTGGGACTAGATGGCGAAGTGTAAATTTTCCAGAAATATTTACATTTATTTATATATGTATTAATAGATTCGAAAGATAAATTAGGGATACATCAAGAAAGTTGAAAAAGAGTCAAAACGTACAATGCAACCACTTCAACATAATTATATAAAAATGTTAACATGGCGTCGAATTTTACATAGGTACCGTGCTTATAAGAGAGATAGAATTATTTTTGTCTTGCAATGCAGATCTCATAAAGTCAATGTGTTATATCTACATTAACTATACCAACGGCATCAATTGTTTTTGAAGGCGTTCTTGTAAAACGAATGTATCCAGTGCTACCATGTTGTAGCCTCCTAGAAAAGCCTTACGAGGAAGTCCAAAATACAAACGGAACACTTACGGAAGAAAGATTTTAAATCACACTATATGCTACTCGTATCTCACTTAACTACACTTCTTCGTCAGTGGTATGATTTTTTTTTTAAGAAATAAGTGAGAGTTGAAGCGAAGTTTGACGCAAATATGTCAATATGGAGGAAGAGGGAACGAAACAAGGAAAAAAAACTACAGCAGATTATACAAATAATAGAATACACAATGTCTATCGTCTCGTAGAAAGTAATGTGTTCAAAAGAAAGATAAGTTAGTTTCGCTTGCAATTTAATAAGAATCTTGTTTGTCTCGATCTTGTTTGTTAACTTGTCATCCTTAACGGTTACATCGTACACTACGATTAATATTTATTTTATCGAGTTAATCTAATCGATTCCAGGTGCATAAAACGCAAGACGACAATTTGAAATATTTATACATAGCATTTGTAAGTTGACGACTTTGAATTAATTATCTTTATTCATTATCGTGTGAAGAATTTCTTGAAATTATAACAAGCATGTACGCGTAATTTAAAACAGACATTAGTAATTATTGTACTTTAAAAGATCGGGCATGCAAATGTCGTTATATCATGCAATGTAAACAGCAAGATTGAGATAGTCATGTGACCGATCTGTATCTTTATAATTATATTTAAATCAAAGGGTTTGTTTTATAACTTTTATAACTAACACCTTTAATAACTCAAGAACGTGTTTATATGATTTGTAGGATTAGTCTCCCCCCCGAATCAATTTTACGTATTCTATGGCTACGGTAACCTTTACATCAGGCGGACCGTATACTTGTCTGCCACCCGACGTAGCATAAAAAAAGAAACTAATGCTTTAAGGTAGAATGTAGAAAGTTTGAAAGGACGAATTTGCACCCCCAAATGCAGTCAATTGATTTCATAGTTATTGAACACTGCTACATCAACCCATGTTCTCACTGCTAAGATACGAGTCTCTCCTTAATCGAAGGGATTTAGAGCATACTCCATCACGCTGCCCAACTGCAGATTGGCGAAAGCCACTGTTTTCACGCCTCCCAAATGCCATTAACTTGGCTTAATGACTATCATTTTCCAAGCATGGAGGACCTCAAGATAAATAAACCCATCCATAGACAGATTACAATCAACATTGCTTGACTTGCGTGATCGATTAAACTGACACACACAACGATGCCATCAAATCTTTACGTACGTACGTGAGTAGATTTTGAAATAACTATGTCATTTTACAGTAGGTGAAAACAGGACCCTACCGCTGAAACTGAAGCCGTTTACCATTTTTGATTGCGAAAATCAAACTTGAACTTAGATTTATATTTCTTGTGTTTAGCTTTGCTAGTAGAAACGATGGAGCCAAGGTCGTCGCCAGCCGATGGCCCAGGGGAGGGGGGGGGGGACAAATATATATGGAGAATGAGAAAAGTATGAATTGTAGGTAAAGTCGAGAGCTCATGAAGCTTTTTACTTGTTACAGCGATTGTAATAATAACGGTACAGAGTCCAACGTGTAAAGCTTCACGGGTTCTTGACTGTACAATAAATAAAACTTATAAATAAATAGAATCTCTAGGGGGGGCAGCAGCCCCACCCTGTCCCCCCTTGGCGACGCCGTTGGATGGAGCTCTACCGTTTAAGCTGAGAATGTTTGGCAATAACTTAAACGTAATACCTATTTTTTGAATCAACATTTTCGCTGGTAATCGGCTCCAGCTTCGGCAGTAGGACCCCTGATCAGGCACAGAGAGACCACCGAGCCAATATTGGCGGATTTCATAAACAGTTAAGTTAGTTCGGAAAGCAATTTGCGGCGGCCTGTGGAAACGCCTGGTATTACCTGCCATGATATTGGTTACGAAAGTGTAAGCTGTAGTCACTACCAGCCAGTCCTTACCATTTTGATTTGGAGTATATATATATATATATTTATACTACGTCGGGTGGCAGACAAGCATACGGCCCGCCTGATGTGAAGCGGTTACTCTAGCCATATTAACGCTCGCAACATAAAATATCGCTCGCGCGCCGCGATCCTCGCTGCCATCGCAGCATCTCCTTCCCTTCTCGACCTCACTCACTCGCAGGAACATAACAATCCTCAAGGGAATTGTTATTTGGCTGCTGTATTCTGTGAGGTGGAGGTACATTCCCCAGTCGGGTAGCTTACATTACGCTGCCTATCTCTCTTTTCTCCAGAGCTTCGTTTGTAAATCAGCAGGGTGCACCGCGTGCAGGTGAATTTGGCTTTGGTTCAAAGATGTTGATGAACCACTTACACCCCAAAATATATTATATTTACTTTATTTACAATATTTAATTACTCTGTGTGTTTAAAAGTCGCTCATCATCATCCTTATGGCCAAAGACACTCTAACCTGCACATATTGCACCCTGCTAGTAAACAAAGAGGTTCAGGCGAAAAGAGAGATAGGGTACACTGTAATTATAAATACGGTTTAGTAGTGTAATACTTAATAGGTAGATGGCGCCACACTGTGTGTTCACAGCAGTAAAAATATAAAATACAAAAATTCGCCACCATTGCAACTTCCTGGTAGCTCAGTTGGAAGACCACTCGACCGGTAATCGAGAGATCGGGGGTTCAAAGCTTAGGTTAGGCGGGGAAGTCAATTTTTGTATTTTTAAAATATTTATAATATTCTGACCAGTTGGCATAAATTAACTATTTAAATAATAATTACTTAGAGTACGGTGTATTTGTAAGACACCCCGTAGTACGCCAACCATCAGTTGAGCAGTGTGGTGGATGCTCTAACACTCCTTACATTGAGGGGAGACCCATACCCGAGTAGTGGGATGAATAGGTGGAGGAAGAATCTTCGTACCACGAAGATTGAACCACAACGAAGCTTGGGCGGGCCGCTAGTACTTTAGAAAACCTATCTAAACCTAATATATACTCGTACAACTATACATATAAATATACACAGTATACCTATAAAAGAAAGAAAGCTACATTTGAAAATCTGAATTTGCAATATGATTACTGTTAGTGATAGGAGAGCGAATATTAAAAATGGACTGTATTTAATAAAATAAAAACAAGGCCAGAAGAACTAAGGAAATATATTTACTTTCACACCGTTCGGCACTTGACATTAGAATATTTTACAAAAAAAGCAATATAAAAATGACATAAATTCAAAAATATTATTTAAAAAAATCTACAAAAGAGGCACATAACAGCTGGCGAGACTGCCAGCAACAATTACCATGTTACCTCCACTACAGCCCCAATTATTCACAAGCCGTCATATGGTTCGGATTGAAGTTTTAAGGGAATTCTGCAGAACAAGTTAGTATTTGCGAAACCCTAGCGGAATCTTCAACAAGCGGGCGACAAGTTCGGCTGGCTGTTCCTTAATATATTCTATGTTTAGAATAAGATTATAATATTAAAGGAGGCGCCGCGACGCCTTGAGGAATTACAAATTTCCACCAAATGTGTCTATTTCTCCTTTGAATTATAATTGGAGATTTACTTAGTGAGACAATTGGTTGATTTTAGAGGATGTTTTGGCTTCACAATATAGAAGCTAATGGGCAGTTGGCTATTTAAAAGATTTGTTTTGGATCACTAAAAACACTGTCTTATTTCGTACAGGATAGTAAGTTCACAAGCTCGAGAATCCTTGAGAATCACATTATGTGTGCGATCAACTGTGCTTTTCATATAAATATATAAATGTTCCTGGACATATTACACATCGTCATTTACTCCTAAACTAAGCAAAGCTTCTGCTATGGCCATGGGTACTAGGTAACTTATGACATTTTGTTTTGTAAATAATATATCTATATAAAAGGTATATATTAGGTATAATATATCTATATAAAACACTCAGGTTAAAACAAACAGACTTGTTCATGCACACAAATGTTTGACTTGTGCGGGGATAATAGTATTTCTGAATTGTGTTAACTACTATAAAACCGCGCTACAAAGTAAGTTTCTTGTGCATATTCATAAAAGTATATGATGTTTGGATAAATTTATGATGAAAAGTACATTACTAAAAAAAGTCTGGGATGCTCGAAAGACTCGGGGGCCTAGCACCTAAAGCTGTTGCCGATTACCATCGGGTTTTTTGATTGCGAAAATCTAACTTCACCTTTAATTTGTGCTAATAGTAATAAGCTTAGCAAGTAGGGTCGGAGACGCTCTACAGATTAAACTGAAGATATTTAGCACAAACTCAAACAGAAGTCTAAAAATCTAAAACCCCGATGGCAATCGGTTGCAGCTTCGGCGGTAGGGCGTGTTTGATTTAATACCAGCCGCTGAGTTCCATTGGTCAAAAAATTAAATTCCATCCATACCACCTTGATGTTTGGCGGTCTACCACAATACGTGTTTAAGTAATTTTCTACCACGCAATGAGAAATTATGGAATCGAATTCTCTCAACGGTGTTTTCGAATTCCGAACAAAAACGATTTGGGAGTTTACAAGAAAAGAATCCCTGTTTCCCTGAAAATACTGGCAAGGGACCAGTGACCTTTTGGTGTTGCTAGCTAATGTAATTATTACCATTCACATTCTCGTTTGTTTTATAAAATGAAATCTATGACTAATTTACTGCTTGTTCAAAATATGCGTGCACATAAAACTAACTAAAGAACTAAAGATAAATAAAAAAAATACAAAAAGAGTTAGAAGAAGAATTTTCTTAATCTTTTTTTTAAATGCTGCTACTGGTCTATTCATGCCTAATAAGACATTCTCCAGTTGCACTATTGTCGACTACTCATCAACATCTTTCAAAGGTGAGGCCCTGTAAATACATTTCTAATCAACATTTCCAACATACTTTTCAACTTGCGCATCTTCTGCAGCATACGCCTATTAAATGATATATTGCTTTGTTAACTGAACATTCATCTCGGCTGTTCAAATTATAATGTAAACGACTACTTACTTTAGTATATCACAAAGGATTGTATGTACTTATGTAATGCACCTAAAAAAATAGTCTATGGTCAGGCGTAAATCTAAAGTAAGAAATGCCACAGGTTTAAAACTGGCATATTTAAAAAATGTGTAATACTTGTCAGAGTTTATTATTTTATTATAATGTCTACTTGTAGCTTTTAAATTTGTGTATATAATTAAAAAAACGTATAACACGTGTCCAAGCGGTCAAAAAGGACCAGCGGTAAATTAATTTTAATTTATCGAAAAACTTGGAGCTTGAAAAGTTGTATCGCATTATTGTGTTACATAATGTTTCATTATTTAAATTGCTTGTTGGCAACAACGATACAGAACCAAGCTAATGCGTATCCAACACGCAGTTGGCTTGTTTTTTTTAAATTAATAAACACTGTTGGTAAAAATTAGCTAGTACACGGCTGCATAACATCTTCCGCGCCCTATTACATGTATAATTACGCTAATTATAAAACATAATAGTTGTTGTTGTATTTATTTTTAATAATATGCCTGGGCGGTCGAACTTAAGTGCTTTTAACCGATTGCAACGAAGCCCCAAAGGCGGATTATGTGTTTCACCGTTATTTGTCAGGAGAGGCCCACCACACATTCTCACCACTGTGTCTCCTGTGTAGCCAGGATTAACAGCGGCGACTATCCAAAAAACAATGAACAACGGCTGGCTGCCTTGGAACTCGCAAGGCAGAAAGTAGCGAGGTTAGGAAATTGGAATATGACTGTTGCTTGTTTTTGATGAGTTTCACGTGTATTTTTTTTTGTTTGTATATATGCGAGTCCAAACTTTGAACAGCTGAGCTAATTTTAGATAATAGCGCGTGATGTGCAACAGTTGAGTAGTCGAATATGCTCTGCACCCCTTCAGTTGAGGGTATACCAGTATCTTGGGGTGTAAGTGGTTCATCGACATCTTTGAAGCAAAGCCAACTTCACCTGCACGCGGTGCACCCTGCTGACTGACAAACGAAGCTCCGGCGAAAAGAGTGGTAGGGAGCGTAATTGTAAGCTACCCGACTGGGGAATGTACCTCCACCTCACAGAATACCGCAGCCAAATAACGGTTCCCTTGAGGGCTGTTGTGTTCCTGCGAGTGAGTAATTTCACCAGAAAGGAAGGAGATGCTGCGATGGCAGCGGGGGTGGAGGCGCGTGAGCGATATTTTATGTTGCGAGCGTTAATATGGCTACGGTAACCGCTTAACATCAGGCGGGCCGTATGCATAACCCGGTGGTCGAGATGAGCCCGGTGGTTAGCAATGGCTACTTTGACCCCGAGGTTGCGGATTCAATCCCCGCACAATACAAACATTAAAAAACACAATACAAACAAAAAATATATATATTAGGTTGGGGAAAAAGTCTTTTCGTATTTTATATGAAAATTCAAAACATTTTTTAATAAAGTTTATTTACATTTAACTAAAGTATGTAGGTGCCATTATGTTCGATAACTTTTTGTCATCTTGTAGGTAGAGACATGATCCCATTACTATAGAAATTTTGGGACTTCTGTTCAAAAAACCGCGACAAGTGGTTTTGGCAGTCTTCTCGTGATGTTAACCTGACATTGCCTAAAGAATTCTTAAGAGACCGAAACAGGTGGAAATCAGAAGGTGCAAGGTCAGGACTATACGGCGGATGCATTAACACCTCCCAGTCAAACTCTCTTAATTTTTGCTGAGTGGCTAAAGATGTGTGAGGTTTAGCGTTATCATGATGAAAAATCACACCCCTTCTATTAATTAATTCCGGCCGCTTTCTCTCAACTTTTTGCTTTAATCTCATCAGTTGTTCACAGTAGAGTTCAGAATCGATAGTCCTGCCTGGCGGTAACAGCTCATAATGAATATCTTCCCTTCCAAACCCACCGTACACAGCATCACCTTGTTGCGGGTTAACCCGGGTTTCGCCAGAGTCTCTGAAGCCTGGCCGGTCTTTGACCACGACCTTTTTATGCGCCAAAACTGTTATGTGGTCAATTCCTAGTTCTTCGGCTACGTCGTAACTACTGATATGCCGATCTTGCTCCACTTTTTCAGAAATGGCATCCATTTTATCCGTAACAGGGCGACCAGAGCGACGTGCATCTTTGACATCAAAATTTCCGGATTGAAAACGCTTAAACCAAATTTGTGCTACTCTCACAGACACTGCACTAGGTCCATAGTAATCACAAATTTTTTTCGCAGCTTGCGTTGAATTTTTACCTTTTTTGTAGTAAAATTTTAAAATGTATCGAATTTCTTCATTAGATTCACTCATCTTGACAGTAAAAAAAACAAATGAAAATCACACATTTACCTAATTTGAATTTGGAATTATCTTTTTTAAAATTTAAACTTTTTATAGATATCAAAACCTGCTAGATACAAATGATATAACCAAAGAGATTTTATTACAAGTTCATACATACTATAATGCGAAAAGACTTTTTCCCCTACCTATTATATTAATAACATAACTTAGGAAAGTTTATTAATAATTACTAAATAACAGTTTCTTACATTTCCAAACAATTATCACACGTCCAAAGAACATCGAAAGTTTCTTTGCCAACGAGCGTATCTCCAACTTGTTTAAATTAAGTAAAATTACTAGCAATGGACCATTGCAGTTCCAAGATTTAGATTGAGTATAACGTAGTACTAATTAGTTTTTCTACAATGTTAGCTAACTATGCAATAAGAATCCATTCTGTATTCAGATAGTAATTGGTTGCTAATTACAATTTATCGCGAATGTACTTTAGAACAAATTTTATGCGAATACCTTTTTTTTTTCGAATTCCATAGTGATGTAGCAGTTTTTATCGTTAGCAGGTTATTATGCATACGAAATTACAAACTGCATTTACTGAATTTTGATGAGTATGGTAAATTAGATAGACAGGTGATCGTTACAAAGTCTAAAATGTCTATTAATCATCTGATCAGTTTTCTGTTTAGACCGGATCCGAATTTTTTTAAATGAGAGGAAGGCAAACGAGTACGTGGACCACCTAAAGGAAAGTAATCACCACCGCCCATGTAGATCAGCAACACCAAGGGGTCGTTGATCCGTTGCAAGACTACACTCCTTCTTTTCTTACTTTCATTCTACTGCCTACAAGTATGTCTTCAATACAGAAGTACTTATACTCAAACTGCTCTAATTGGGATTGACTAAGGGTGCTTCGAACCCACGAAATTGAAATGAAATGGAAATGGTATACGTTTGTAGACGAACGTTCGTATGGAAAACCATGAGAATTTGTTCATTCCACAGCCTGAGACTTCAGGTAAAAATCTTCTCTGGAACCGTACTGTACGCATCCATTTAGATTCGCCTTATGTAAAGCAGTTACCGTAGCCATATTATTTAACAACGGTTGTAACCGACGGTAAACTTCATTACAAGCGTTTATTTAGTCCCACCACTTTCACCTGTCCCGGTATCTATAAATCCAATCGTTGCAAATTCAATTTATCTTACTACCCAGTATCCAATTGAAATTTGGCACCCCCGTTTGGTTCTCGTGTCAATACACCATTAGCTAAAAACCACCATGATTAATCCCATATCGCGGCCGCGCAAAATGTATACATAATAATTTTCTCATTAAATTTAACCGACATTGTAAGGGTATTAAATATAATAATAATAATTACGTATTCACATAACTATTATGTATTTACCCATTTGGGTAACGTCAGCTGTCTCAGGTATAATATTTTTTTAATTATTTTTTTATTAACAACTAATAAAAGCTTGTTTAAAAATATAATTTATTTTTATTTCTTCATGTTTTAAATCTTCGCCTCAACCTAAAAGGCAGTAACATTAAAAACCAATTCCGCTTTAACCCCTCACTCACGTTACTAAAACAAGTAAAACTCAGACACCTACACACAGAGGGGCATCGAATTCATTCAAGGGATAACCTGTCCACTGTCCCTTCTCCCATCTCCTTCGCTTATCTCGGTTCATTCATTACCATCTAGTTTTATAAGAGTCGACGGCCCAAGAACATATTGGACCTCCATTTTTTTGTCACACCACTTAATTATCTGGATTTATATCACGATAAAATCGAGAGACGCTAGAGATAAATATATGGTAGAGCACGACTACACGAGTTTCTTGAGCTCATATTGTACGTATATTAATACCTACTAGGAAATCTCGTCATTCATCTACTTATACGTAGGTAACTGCTAATAGCTGCCGAATAGTTTAGTCATACTATACCTACTATATACCTAGTCGTCATCGCTATCAACCCTTATTTATCCCACTGCTGGGATACGGGTCTCCCAATCGAAAAGGTTTAGAGCATACTCCACCACGCTGCTCAACTGCGGGTTGGCGGAGACCTACCTAGTACCACCTACCTTACCTTTATTTAACATTGAATAAAATATGAATTTATTATGACATTAAAATTAATTGAATTTGTAGAGAATGATCAGCGCTACAATATAAATTTAAAAAATGTTTAATATCGAAATGCGTATTTTATTCAAAATTAAAGATGGAGTTAGTTAAAGGCGGTCTTGCACGTATGAACCTTCACTGATAATTTATGAAGCTTCACATATAATATTTGTAAACATTATATTTTATCTATGAACTTGTTGAAGTAGAAAATTTTATTCATCATACAGATGAATAAATATTTCTACGAATATTTAATACCTTTGCCTACGAAATTGCCTACAAATATATAAGATTATTAGTATACATCAGCATACATTCATCGCTTGACTAGCCTGAAGGCTAATTCTCGTTATTATTTTACGATCGCAGAATGAAAGTTGAAGGAATCGAGAATGAATTATGAATTGAATGAAAATTGTATAATTGATTTCATTAATTAATTAATGTCAATTTATATTGACACCAGCATTACCATTCATACTCGTAGTTTATTTTTAAGTCATATTTCTGTATAATCACACTTTAATAAAACTTTGAAGTTTTGTATTCTAATACGAGAATATCAAATGTTTTAGGTGTCGAGACTGAATCGAAAGTGAATTTAGACTACATTTTAATTACGAGAATTGCCCCTCTGGTATAAAATTGAGTAGATATAAGTCTGAGATATGAAGTTGTTTATATTTGATGAACGATAAACGCCGGCTGCACGCACGAAAAAGGATGAATCATTGTCACGTGCCGCCTGAGACGAGCGTGCAAGTGAGAGAGCGCGGAACAAGCGATAGAGAGGCACGATCAGTCTATGTTTCTTATGGCGTTATCACGTAACATTGTCGTCTGTAAACCGACTTTATGGACAACCAATTTTTTATTCTAAACTTTATGAATCTGCATAAATACATAGAGCAACTGCTTTAGATAATGCATATTTGTTTTGTGAGTACTGTAAGTAAAATAACATACGAGAAATACAATTCTATGATGTTTGACATTGTACAGTACAGTGACAGTACAGATAAATATCGTTAGTAGTAAAATCATTAGTGATCTTAAACACTAGCAAATAATAATAAAAAATATATGACACACTGAATTCAGTTTGTAAATATTGAAAACTAGCTAGCCCCGGCTTCGCACGGATAGAAAGTGGTGCTTTGTTTTTTTAGCATTTTTTATGTCTTTTCTCTTCATAAGAACCTTCCTTATAACTTAAAGAAAATATTAAAATAACAATTAGCTGAATTGTTTGAGCCGTTCTCGAGTTGCGCTTAGCAACATTCATTTTTATTTATATAGAATTTTACTGCATTAATTACTGTTGTTGTATAAAATGAAATGAAAGTATTGAAGAGGTTTTTACAGGGTTGGCAATGCGTGAGTGATACCTCTGGTATTACGAGCGTCCATAGGCATAAACAACTCAAACTAAAAATACGTATGTACATAAGTATTTTACGAACTAAACACAAATGTAATGATGACCATATTCTTTACAATCACAATATTTCCTTCACTCCCACAACCCGTTGAAAAGGAAAAAAAGGATTTTCGTAAAACAAACCAGTCGAGAATAACAGGAATGGCTTTTTCGATGCCAATGGACAATGCGATCATCTAGTTTCGTTATTCCTTATCGATTATACTTTATTTATAGATATTACTTGTATCTTGCGTTTGATTAAATGCAGTCGTTTTGATTAGGTACGTTAGCTTTATTAATACTAGTTGATAACTCAAGATATGAACATGCAACTAAAAATAATTCACTTATTTCTGTAATAAGTTTTCAAGTTTGAAGTCTAATCGAACATGCAAGTTAATCAACGGCATCCGTAGTCATATTCATGGATGGGTTTATTTATATCGAACTCCTCCATTCTTCGGATGACACGTTCGGGTGTTGTCATTAGATGACAGTCGTTAAGCCAAGTCAGTGGCATTGAGGCGGCTTGAAAACTCTGGTCTCCGCCAACCCGCAGTTGAGAAGCGTCACCACTAGAGATGGGCAAAATGCCGGGCATTTTAAATGCCCAAAAAGTACTTATAAATTTCCTATTTATACCCAAAACTAGGCATTTATTGGGCATTTACAGGTCCTTACTGGGCACTTATTGTTAATGGCTGGCATTTTGCCCATCTCACCACGCTTACCATTCTGCATTATGCCGCTAGTTTAGTTGAACATGTCTGTTTGTCTTGGTCTGGGTGTTTTCTATGTATAATAAGTATGTATGTAATTAATTTGGGACTAGATGGCGCTGTGTAAATCGTCCAGAAATATTTATTTATTTATAGTTTACATTTATTGTGAACGCCCACGCTTCGCTGCGGTTCAATCTTCCCGTTCTCGTTTAATTTCAGTGGATTTCAAATACAAAGCTTGTTCTGACAATAAGGAATACAACAAAAAAGAATTATCCAATTTCATGCAGCTGCTCGAAAGTTGCGCGCGTACACACATTTCCTGAGATTCATTTTTATACATTAGATTCTGATAGAAGAAGAATTTCTTTTGTACCTACTAATAAGATTCTCACTGGTCTCATTGAAATTGTACAAATGAGATATTCTATGCGGGCGTAGATTAAAAGACACAAAATATTGCTAGGACTAATTCATTATTCTATTATAATGATTATTGTCTCTAATTTCCTTAACATATAATACGAGTATAACATATAAGTCCTTTACATATAATTATCATAACTTATAATAAAAGTATTAATATTATTATTTTGTCACTCTTAGTACTTGAAGTTTAATTTTAGATTAGTTTAAACATAACAATTGTTACAAAAATATCCTATAACCCTTTTAATACTTTAAAAAAGTTTTATAAATTTAAATATTTTGTTTTAACTTTACTTTGGGCCATGATAGTTACAACCAGCCTCGGAGCTGGTAAAAAATGAAAATAACGCGTATTCGTAAAATGTAACACGCGACAATTTTATTTTTTGGCCATGAGTTTAGTGATACTAATAAATTTCTAAATATGAACTTGTGGGAAGATAATCAAAGTTTTTTTAATTATTTAAGAACATAAATTGAATTTCTTTTTTTTTTAAATTAGCGTAGGTACATTTTGGCAGTAAAAAGGTCTCGGAGTTCTATTTCCTACGCTAAATATAAATTTTACAAACTTTGGATAGTGACATTATTGAATAAAATTAAACAACGTAATATGTGTTGCAAGAATGTTTTTTGAAAGTACAATTAATTTATAAGCAAAATTACGTTAGACTGAACAAAATCAGAAAAAAATTAACACGAAAATTACCACGGGTTGAATTACAGTCATTCATCTCTATATTCTATCTTTAAGTAATATGGGTCAAAATCACCAAGGTGGAGAATTTGCATTTCCAGCAAATAAATGTTTAAATTTAGTTTATTTAAACAAATCGTTATAGTAAATATTACTTAACTCTGTTCATATTAACTGTACATAATATTTTATACTTAAAAAGTAAATCACATTTATTATTATTTGAAGAAATAACTACAAAAAATCATTTCGAGAACGTGTCCCATGTAGCAATCATCAGAAATTAACTTTGGAAATATTCAAAAAACAAAATAAATTGTAAAGTTTTTTTAGGCCATTAAGGCCTATAATTTTATCTTATATCAATTAATTATTGTTATTACTAAAGAAAGAAAAGAAATTAAAGAAAATCTAGTCAACATATTGTGTCCGACAATTTAAGCGTCATTTTAGTGAACGCAATTTTGATTATCAGTAAAAATTCAGTTTTTGAACGCAACCTTTAGTTGTCTATGGTACAGTGATGTGAACGATCTAAACAAACGGTTTAACGTCTCTCGTTTTCGCCAAAACAATTGAAATTAAGTAATAAGTATCTTTCATTTCAATATTTATAGAGCGTACATCAATACGTCATCATACCGGGAATGCGTTTCTCAACTTGGAATATTGAAAAATAACTTTCGTAGTGTTTTATAGCAAATAGTAACCTCAAATATTTTACAATAACAAAGCCGAACATGATGTCAAAGATGGCTGCCGTCTAAAAAGGCCGCGTGTAGTTACAAAAGTCATTTCGGGAACGGTCATTTCGGGACCGTTCCCGGACTTGGCGGAGCGTTCTCGAAATGATGATGCCGTTCCCGAAATGACTTTTTTCAAATAAACACTCCCTGTTATTATAACTATTGGTTAATTAAATAAGTGTATGTTGTGCTAACATATTTTTTAATATAATGTTTAATATATACTATTATTTAATTAGTATTTATTATACAACGAGAGAAAGCTAATTCCAGGAAAAGGAAATTATTAGATAAGATGACGGAGGAAGAGAGAGAAATAAAAAGGGCTAAGGATAGAGCGTACTATCAGAAAAAAAAAGCTGAAAAGAAAGTTACAAACATTGATGAGATGACTGAGGAAGAAAAGCGAAAGCAGAGAAAAAAATTGGAAAGAAGTAAACAACAAGAGAAAACAATTGCTAACATAAAACGTAAATATGAAAATTTAAAGAAAAGATTAAGAAAAAAAGAAAAATAAGAACAATAAAAAAGTTCAGGTACCAACAACTCCTAACAGCAAAGTTGACGCATTGATTAAAAATGTCGACGTGCCTCCTGAAGTGCGCAAAAATCTCTTAGTCAACGAAGTACTGACTGCTAAAAAAAACTAAAAAATTCTGAAGTCTGATACCAAAATTCGTGAGGTTGTTTTGAAGGAGGAAGTTCGTAAAAAAGTAAAAGATTTCTTCGAAAGAAATGAACTATAAAACATGGGAATACCTTCAAGAAAGTCAAGAGAGCCTATGCATACAATTGATGGATAAAATTTGCTGCAATTGAAGAAACGGAACATTTACACCATTTACTCATCATCATCCGATGATGAAGAGAATCTATTACTTTTGAAGCTGTTACATCTTACAATCAAGACAAGGAAAACCTACACTCAAATTTAATAACCCCTGGAACCTTTATTTTAATGAAAGTACCTACACAAAAGAAAACGGTCAATTACAGATAAGTTGCTACCTGTAAGATAGGTGTCGATAAAGATGATGGAGAAATCCTAGTCACATTCTTGGATTCGGTGCGTAATAAGGCAAAAAATATTAAATTAGATCCGAGTGATGTATCTGCTGCATTTGAACAAATAATAAGTGTTATTTCAACGCCATTGCTGAAAAAAGAAAATGATTGAGAGTATTATTACTTTGATACTGATATTGACGTTTATGAAAAATTCTAATATTTGTTTCTTTTTATATAATATTATATTAATATGTTTAATTAATATGATTAGAACCTAAACAATATTAATATTAACTACAAAATAATTAGTATAATGTTCAGATGGTTTGATTATGACCATCATAATAAAAGTTCAATATGATTATTAAGAATTTCTAATCGGCTGTGTACAGCAATAAAAGACTGTAAAGTGATTTCAGTTACGTTTTTGTCAATTAAGAACCTTATGCCAAAACAAATAAATAAGTACGACGTATAAAAACATTGCTTATGATTTTATAAACCTAAATTGTATCTATATCGTCATTTAGGGAACACACACATCATCCCGCGAACACTTCATAATTTCCGGGAACATCACTAACCTCACAGATAACACATTATTATCTTAGATATTTAAAAAAAGACCCTGGTAATATTAAAATAAGGCGAACTTCTTATACCTACAGCATGTTAATTTACATATTAGACAGAGATATTTCTCATATTTAGATAATTTAGCCAAAAAAAATAGTCATATTAGCTTCATTTGCACTATATTTTGCTTTTTAACGTCTTTACTGGAAATTTCATTACATTTCTTTAGTTTCTATTTATAAATAACATATATCCACTATTGAACAAGGAAAAAAATAAATACTTATGTTATATTTTAATATTATTATAAGCCGCACAAAAACGTTCCCGTAATGATTTTTTTCAGCGATAGCTCTCTTTAAAAATAAAATTACAAGAGTAGTAATCCATTCCATGCTCTGCCAACGTAAATATTGTTTAAACGTAAGTTTAGTGATCATTTAGGCTGATCATCAAAGTAATAGCTGCTAGGTAAATTCATCATAAAACAGAATTTGGAATTTGCCACCTTGGTGATTTTGACCCATATATCAATTGCTACTTTCCCACGAGTAGATATCACAATACAAAAACTGTTCCTCATAAATACACAATGCATCTATTAGCATGTGAAACTTTATTATTTATGAATATAATATAAAGCAAAGTATCGCAACGTATAATTTTATGCCATAGCTGTTGATTTATATGTGGGGTGTGTACGCAATATTGATATTATTGTCAGGAATTGACAGAACAATGAGGTTTATACCGGTAGACAAACCACAACACCGTGTACCACCTATCTACAAGCAGAGTATAAAACACTCTTGTATAACATTTAGTCTGTTATAGACACTAATCCCATTAAGGTGAGTATACACTAGCTAGAGCGTTTTTTCGTTCGTTCTAATGGTCCACGCTTGTTCGAAATATTGCTCATGGCGAACGAGCTTTGTCTATAATTCTTCTTTCGACTTTTCCTTTACTGTTCATTAAAAATCCAGATAATCCAGATTTTCCCGTGTTACACGAATTTGTTCGTGGGTTTTTAAAATCGGGTTGTAACAAAACGTGGCCTACGTTTTCGCTGGTTGGTCTATTACAAGAAAATATTCTAGTCTATACTCACCTTTATACATCTTTTAGTACGCGCGTTTTTCTGTCTGGTGACAAACACAACAACCCGCTTAATATGAAGTGAGCCTCACACTCATGCTTGATAAGTAGGTATCTATTATAAAATAACAATTTATTTTATTTATGTATGAACTAACGATGTGATAAGTAATTTTAATTTTCGATACAATGTATAATATTTATGAAATAAACGACTGACAGATACTGCTCGCACGTTGCCATCCCTACTGCTAATACAGCAATTCTATGGAAACTCTCAGGAAAAAATACTCATTCGCATGAAAGCAAAAAACTGATTATAGAAGTACAGTAGGCCAAATGAGTGGTCTATCACCATTGGATTGGCATTCGTTTGTACTTTCAAATGAATAAGGTTTGTTTGCGGCTAAAGCTAAGCTCATATGTACGCGGTGACATCACACCCCCAGAGAACGTAACGTGGTTTGGTCGTAGTCATAATTTGCCATTAAAATATGCAGTACACGGGCATAGAGATGACGGTACAAGCTCAAATTAAAATAGTTTAGATTTAAAATTACACTATACACAGTCGACAGTCGACTGTAGCTTTTAAACTTATTTGTTTTACGAGAACCCTAAAAATTCAGATGAGGGCGCCGTATCTTTAGAATACACTGCACTATTAAACCATTATCGTAATGGTATTTATTTTGACGCACATAAAATCACAGAAAATGCGATTAAAACCCTATTATCATAACTAAACTAATACCATTAGTTCATATTTGTTCAGTGATTTGTTGTGAATGCAAACAGATAAATTGTTGGGCGGTACATTCTCTCTGATCAGATTGCAAAGAAAATTCGCGTATGACAAGCTTTTGTAATCAAAACATGATAATTGTAATCGATCGATTTACAATTATCGAATGATTTGAGAATACATAAGAATCTAATTTATAATTGAGTTTATAAACTATATTCTTATGTATTCTGAATGTCTGAATGAATAAAAGATGAATTGAACTAATGTTCCTTGTTAATTTTAAATCTCAATAATTTATCATTATGTTGTACGTAGAAAGGAAGAAGTAAAGGCTGGCAACAGATCAGCGACCTTTCAGTGTTGCTGATATCCATGATGGCATGATGATCTCTATGGGCGGTAGTGATTGCTTTCCATCACGTGACCCACATGCTCGTTTGCCCTCTCATATTATATAAAAAAATACTGTTGATCGCCCAAATTTCAATCGAGACTTCAAAAATGGTTTAGTTTGCTAAACATTACTGTGGATATGGACGAGTTATCAAATAATAGCAGGAACTACACGAAGTCGGCGATGAACACTTTGGCGCCACTTTAAAATCGCCGTGATAATATCGCCGTATTGAGGCATGCTTGTAGAGTTACAGAAATAAATAGGATAATCATATCGCCACTATAAACTCTCGTTTCTTTGCTCGTGGAATGGCAGCATAAAACTCGGAGCCCAAACTCTAAAGCAATATACTTTAACGAAGCGACGAGAAGCGCTGAAAGAGCTTTGACGGAGCCTTATTGCAGCTGCAATACTTACAGCAAACTGTATTCCAGAAGGGCGACAACAAATTATTGCCCTTCTGGAACAGCTCGAACTGGAGATTTACTTAGAATTGCATCGAGTAAGTCATCGCAGAGCCCCGCTAACATGACACTTGACGGTCCTTGAATCAATTCAAATCAAATCAAAATATCTTTATTCCTTGGACTTTATAAAGCACTTAGAAACGGTATATAAATGAAATATAAGAACATGTATCTAAATCATTACTACTCTAAATCCGCAGAGCTTAGATTCACTTTCATCACACTGACTTAACTTAATAATCTTATGACAACAGCCGGGTTATATCATCATCATCAGGTTATTTTAGTCTCCACTACAGGAGCACGACCCTCTTTCGTCCGTCCTAGACGGAAGGAGGCCTACTCTACCCACGCTGGCCAGACAGTTTGGGGAGGCCTGATCGATGTTTGCTAATGTATTTCCCTTAGTCGCCTTGTACGACATCCACGGGAAGAGATGGAGTGATTCTATTCTAGTCTGCCAGAAACCACACGGCCGGGTTATGTATCGGACTACGAAATGTGGGGCATGTGGCAAATAAGCATGTGACAAGCCTAATGATAAGCAACGTATGAATGAATACCAAATTCTACACTCGAGGTTGCTTCACTAACAGTCTGATATCACGCAATAATTTAATAATAAGACAATAATGCTTTGATGACCCATCAAGCTCAGGCAGGTGGTTTCGCGATTAATATATTCGCAAAGGTCACCTGAATTGGATTACTTGCTCAGTAGTAATTACATTTAATCATTGGATTATCTACGTTTCGCTTTTATTTTCTTAATCTTCATTGCTGGGAACAAAATAGTGACAACACGACGATGATTAATAATTATGTCTTTATAAGCCGTTAATCATCATCATCAATCACTATTTTAATTTTGGACAACAAAAAGTGCTTGTAAGTCAAAAATGAAACTATGAAGATTTGTTGCCGTTATTTAGATGATATTATTAACATATGTTACTAATAGGGTGTAAGTGGTTCATCAACACCTTTGAACCAAAGCCAACCCTACCTGCCTGCCCGTGGTGCACCCTACCGACACGCTAACGAGGCTCTGGCAATCGCCAACCCGCCAGCCCAGCGCAGCGACTTAAGGGAATTACTTCTAAATCAATTACAACCACAATTTCGGCAGTATGCTTTAAACCAGTGTTCCGCAAACTTTTTGTGTTTAGGTAAGGTACATTTAGGAAAACAAACATTTTTGGAGGTAGGTATACCATAAGTGAAAAATTAGTTTTTATTTGTGTAAGTATTTTTCTTCAATCCGTATATTTTATTAGTATCCGTAGATTTTTTTTACTTTATAATAACGTCGGGTGGCCGACAAGCATACGGCCCGCCTGATGTGAAGCGGTTACTGTAGCTATATTTACGCTCGCAACATAAAATAACGATCGCACGCTGCCACCCCCGCTGCCATCGCAGCATCTCCTTCCTTTCTGGTGACCTCACTCACTCGCAGGAACACAACAGCCCTCAAGGGAACCGTTATTTGGCTGCGGTATTCTGTGAGGTACATTTCCCAGTCACAATTACGCTCCCTACCTCTCTTTAAAGTTAGATTTATGAGATAACTTAATTTTTAGAAGCACACCAACTAATGACCACGGTACACCAGTGTGCCGCGGCACACACTTTGCGGAACATTGCTTTAAACCCCTTCGATTGACGCGAATCCCAGCAGTAGACGAGTAGTAGAGAATGAGGGTTGAGACGACGAGCATTAAAACCCGAAATAGACCACTCGTCTGTTTTTTGGCGCGTGTGGCCTCCGCCCGCGTTCCTCGCATTATAAGTGCCAATTTTTTTCGAACTCAAACTTACAACAGCGTGCAACATTAACCCTAAAGTTAGCATCGTGTAAACCATCGATATTAAGCGTATCGAAGTCCTCGGTCTGTGGTGTAAACAATCGTTTTGCGGCGTGCCACCACATCACTCACTGATGGCAAAAAACAAGCCATATTTTTTCCCTATATACTTTCATTAAAGTAACCGTTACTTTGAATCACTTGTATTACAATGACTACTTATTATTATACCTTTGTTGTCAATGCACAACTTCTTCAGAAGCTTACCTGTAAGTTACATACAGTAACAACACTCTATGGAACTCTTTATATCCCCCGATGCAAAAACGACGGGGTGTTATAAGTTTGACGTATGTGTGTGTGTGTGTGTGTCTGTCTGTGTTTTTTTATTAAAAAGGTGAATTAGTCGGTAGTGTTTTAGCTATGTTTGATGAAAATCGGTCTAAAACGTGATAACGTCATATGAAACATTGACTGACCTCTGCATCGCTGCAGTGCCTCTCCATCGCTTGTTCCGCGCTTTCGCTTGCACGCTCGGCTCAGGCGGAACGTGCCAATAGGCGTGCTTTTTCGTGCGTGTAGCCGGCGTTCATCGATTTATAAGACGTTAAAAAAATTGTATAAATACTTATATTACACAAAATCCAGAAACTTCTCGCATCCCATACAAGAGTTTTGTTCAGTTTTTTTTACAGCATCGCATGACAAACAAACGGACGGCTCGACTGATCTATAGCGTTTACCGTAAATTACAGACGCATTATTTACGCGCGCTGGTACACTTGCCGTTAACGTGACGCATTGATGAACGAAATATTCGATACTGATTAGGCTATTATTTTGATGAAACGCGCGCAGTGCCTCGTCTTTCCTAAAAAAATATATACTTGTTTTAAAAATCCAACTGGCATTTTGAACTGTGCTCTTAGATTAATATATTTCGGCATCATCCCATGTTGGGATATGGGTCTCCGCTCAATCGAAGGGGTATAGAGCATACTTCACCACGCTGCTCAATTGCGGGTTGGCGGAGACTAACCTATATCTAAGTTTAGTAAATTTAGAGGAATTCTCCTGTACCGTACGCCTATAAAATACAAATCTATATTAAAAAAGAGGGTTTTTTTTAAGTTAACAAGTAACAGGAACAAGTATCGAGGTATCAGGTAGTCAAAAATTACATTCGTAGGTTTTGTAATTACTGAGAAAAATCCAGATACCAGCACCGCCTTAACGCATCATTTACTCACGTCTCTTGACCTCACTTCCTTACAATCCTTAAGGCTGTTATTTGGCTGAGGTCTTCTGTAAGGTAGAAATTCTTCCCCAACTGACTCGATTGGCTACTAATGAACAATGTACTGTACAATTGTTTCGTTCCTAAAATAAGCAGCCAGGCAGGCCACTAACCGTGGAGATATACTGCGTTAAAGGGGGTACCTACCAACGCGCTAGCAATGCTTTTTACCTTTTGCCCTTATTTTGTTTCACCGCGGTGTTTGTGATCAAATTTTGCAGGTTAAATTTGTCCCACTTCCCAGTGTCCGATTAAACTGAAATTTAGCACAATTTGGTTCTCCGTGACATTCAACGATTATATAAATACCTTTAAATTATGTAAATACCTGGAGGTGTAAATGGTTCATCAACATCTTTGAACCAAACGAGGCTCTGGCGAAAAGAGAGATAGGGCATAGCGTATTTTCTAAGCTGCCCGACTGGGGAAGTACCTCCACCTCACATAATACCGCAGCCAAATAACAATTGTCTTGAGGGTTGTTGTGTTCCTGCAAGTGTGTTGTCACCAGAAAGTCACCAGAAAGAAAGGAAGGGGTATAGGCTAGCAACGGCTCGGCAACCCCTTGATGTTGCTGATCTCCATGGGCACATGTTTGTTTGCCCTCCACGCATATATAAAAAAAACCTTCATTTTTAAACCAATAATGCGACAGCCACAAAATGGCGATTTATAATTTCCACTTTAACCACTATGCCATAGGTATTAAATGAAATGGCTTGATGGAATAATCACAGTAAATAAACTTGTAGCTCTTTTTTTATCTTTTTTTATAAACTACTAGTAATAATAATTATCTATTTTAAGCGTGTTAAGAGTCGTTGCCTACACCCTTAGTCATCCTACTTCTGGAATACGGGTCTCCTCGCAATCGAAAGTGTTTAGAGCATACTCCATCACGCTGCTCAAGTGGTGTAGGTCAGTGTTTTCAAGCCGCTTAAAGGCCACTGACTTGGCTTGACTACAGCCGGGACCGATTATTTCTACATCTACTAGAGCCTGGGATTAGCGGACTCAAACGAAAAATAAAAATCTCTTCAGCTTATTAGTATAGAAGTGTCTCGAAATAATGAATATAAACTACGGCTTGTTTTGAGTACAGCTTTACCTAAAATATTTGGAGTACGAGTAGGTATACTCGTACATACAAAAATTTTAAATATTACGAATATTTTGTAAATGTACGTTTAAAATGTAGTAAATGAAAGCCTATATAAATAATATATAAATTGTACGTTCATTGTTCTTCAAATAAATACGATTGGCTTTTTGGCGGCAACTCGGTGAATGACATTGTGCTTGTAATCATTTTTTCTTAATTTACTGCTTATTGAAATTACCAACAATTATTAGAATAATTATAAGAAAGTGCAAATAATCCTTTTGCTGTAGAGGAACGAGAGGAGAGGATTCTTGACTATATATTATTTTTCCAGGTGTCTCTGAAGCCCGACTAAATAATAAGAATTATTACAAAGCTCTGGCTCTAAATCACTCGCATCCAGGGTCATAATATATTAATAATAATAAAAGATCAAAGCAATAGCAATAGCAGTATTATTTTTATATTAAAATATTTTTAAGGTAAAGACTACTGTTGTCCCTCGAGCGTTATAAGAAACAAGAAACAGAACAAGAGAACATTTCTCTAATTTAGAACGATCAGAATCCGCGGTTCGACGCCTCAGGCCACCAGTCGATGGATAAAATTCATTACTGTCCTTAAAAATTCTTCAAGTTACAAAAAATAATAATAAAATGGTATTTTCGTGCGTAACAGAAGCGCAGTGGAGCGCAATTTTATACCACATAAATTTCGCGAGATGTGCTATAGAGATATACGTATACCTATCCTTTGTTGTGCGTGGTTCAAAGACTACTTACAGTATAGACATGCACCGTTTTACATTTTTTACTTTTTACTCTAGTAGCAGTATACCTGACGAATGATTTATAGCCTAGAATGTATCATTTACGAAAGGTCAGCGATTTCTTTGAATTACCATATGCCGACATTGGTATTATTACTTTGATGTCTATATTGCGATAACTAAATAGTACTTAGTTGCATGCTAAGCATAATAACAATTTTTTATTTATTTATTACACCAGTTTACAAAAGACATTAAACATAACAATATTGACGCATTTCATAAACCACTGAGGTTTGACACAAATTCTCTTAAAGGTTGTTGTGTTCCTGCGAGTGAGCGACATCACTAGGAAGGAAGGAGTTGCTGCATTGGCAATGGAGATAGAGGCAATCGAGTGATATTTTATATTGCGAGCATTTATGTGGCTACGGTAACCGCTTAACGTCAGGCAGGCCGTATGTAGTATAAAAATGTACCTACTCGTACGAATAATTTTATTCCATCTTTTTTATTGATGGTGACTATACTTTGTAATAAACTCATGTTCAGGTAACGTACTGATGAACTGAAATATTCCATACTGAGTGGCGCTATTATTTAAAATTATACAAAAAGGTGCGCTGTCTGTCCAGTATACGTATAGGGTATATAAACAGGGGATACATTGCGATTTTTTTCTGTTATAAAAATCAACCATTCGCATTACGTCAACTGTCAAAATAAAGTCTATTACAAAAAATTCATTCGTATATTTTGTAACTGCAGAGAAAAATCCAGAAGCCTGCCTTCAAAACTATCAAGGCGTCGTCTTAACAAGACCACAAACATAAACAACTAAAAGATATCTAATTAACATTGTAATCGATAAACGATTAGCTTATTTTATCGTGCAATATTTAATATATATACCTATAATATACTAATACCTGGTGAATTGTAAACACTTTACAGAAAACTGTAACTGAATTGGTCATTTTGGAAATCAATAAGAACTTTACTTGCGTACAACAAACAATCTCTCACCACAATGCCTTCCCCAACCAATAGCTGACACAGTCGTAATAATAAAGTACAAGACACTACCGCAAGTAAGAAATACACTTTCAACGTTAAAAAGGAAAACGCTTTAAAGACGTAGACATGTATCACAAACCACGACTGTGTTCACGAGAGAGGAGAACCTTGATAAACGCTTATTTTTTGCATTGTTTTCCCAAAGGATATTTCCGTCTATTAAATACGTGATCTATGTTTTCGGATGTGTCGACGGACGAAGTCTCCGATTCGCTTGGTTTTAGTTAATTACTGAGTGCAACTAAGCGCCGGGCCGGCGCGGGCGCATCCAGGCCGCGTTGGTGGCCGCAAAACAAAAGCGGGTCGATGCCTTCGATAACGAAGCGAGTTTTTATCTTCTTATTTTAACGCTTTTAATTAGTTAGGAAAATATTTTCAAATAAAAAAAAAGCCTCGAGCGCCAAGGTTCGACTTAAAGATTGTCTCTGACGGTCTGACTGGAGTGTGCCCCCGGCCAGCCATAATGACTCGTTGCTCCGTTATTCCGATTGGCTTCTGTATTGCCGATAACATTTATTATAGTAATTACTTTGGGGCTATATTATTTTAATCATTCTCTCAACAAGCATCGGTATCTAAAAGTATCCGCTAATAAATATTGAATTAATCTGGTCTACGTTCAGAAATGGCTGGAAATAATTGCATGTTACTATTAAATTTCAATTATATGAACATGTGGACAACTACTTGTAATGGGAAAACAATTTTATATAATCTTTTATGTTTGAGAGCTGATATTTTATATTATTTTTACAATTATACAGTGTGTCCCGGGAAAAAGTGAATTTCACCCAGAAAGTACCCCCTTTCAGGGTGAAATATATCGCCAAAAAAAAATTTTTTTTCATGAATTAAGATTTTTATTTTGACTAAAGACTGTATACTGAGAAAAAAAAGTCTGTGAAAAAAAAAACTTTTTTAAGACTAAAAGCACAGTTTAGGTACCTAATGTGACAAGTAAAAGTGACTGGTCACTTTAATGCTGGCTATTTGGCTCGTCCCAATTCTATCAAAATTTTTTGAAAAGTGTATGTATAAAAAACTTGTAGATTTCTGTGGTAAATTTAACTTAATTAAAAAAGAACAATTTGGGTTCCAAAAGCATAAGTCTACAACGTTGGCAATTTATAATTTAATAAGCATAGTACTTGCAAACATCAATAAGAACAACCTTACGACGGGTCTCTTTTTTGATCTGTCTAAAGCATTTGACTTTGTCTCACATGATCGGCTTTTGATGAAATTGGAAAAATATGGTATTAGAGGGATGGCATTGCAATGGATTTCATCTTACCTAAAAAACCGACAACAATGCGTCTCCATTCATAAAATAGTAGATAATGAAATGCAATCCTACTTATCTGAGTATAAAATAAACAAACACGGCGTCCCACAAGGAAGCGTTTTGGGACCCCTGTTGTTTATATTATATATAAACGATATAATTGAAGTTACAAATCATAAATGTATCTTGTTTGCGGATGACATATCAATCATTGTGACTTCTAATAAAACCCTTAATTCGGATATCGACAATCATGAAACTGATATAAATAATACAATCGATAATATAATAGCATGGCTAGATGAAAACAATTTACAAATTAATCTTGACAAATCAAATTTTATACAATTTAATCAATCAAAACATAATCAATTTAATTTTAAACTAAATGTAAGAAAAATCAAAGAAGTGACGCACACCAAATTTTTAGGTGTTATCATAGACCAAGACCTAAATTGGAAATTACATGTTGATAATGTATGCAAAAGAATAAATAGGTTTGTATATGCACTTAAGAAAATTAAAAATGTAACCAATATAAAAACCGCTACTATGTTGTATTATGCGTATATAGAGAGTATTCTGCGATACGGAATCATAGTGTGGGGCAACGGAATAGACAAACAGAGGGCATTCATTGCACAAAAGAAGTGCATCAGAGCTTTGAGCGGAATTCCACCTGGTGAGTCCTGTAAACATTCTTTTCGGAATTTGGGTTTATTGACGTTACCAGCGCTCTATATATATGAAGTGTGTAATTTTGTATACAAGAATACGGAACTGTTCAAAAGATCATGTCAAATTAATTCTAGATTAAAAAGGAATCCACAGAGACTTGTGTTGTATGATACACCTAAGTCTGCGAAATATGCAAAAAATTGCATCGCAATGTGTGTCAGCATTTATAATAAGATACCTAATGACATAAAAACGCTTAATTACAATTTATTTAAACGCAAACTATATGATTGGCTAAAGAAATACAATTTCTATAATATTAAAGATTTGACCGAAAATATAAAAATTAAATCAGAATGTATATGAACATTTGTATGTTTTAAATTTCAATATAATTGACGAATATATAATTAATTGGAGATATATGTTTTAGTGACTACATACTTAAATTATTGTCAATGTCAAATGTCATAATCAACATAATTTTGCATGCTAAATTGTATTAGCTAAACATGCGCACATTTCACGATGTACCACCTTTATACCATGTTTTAAGCAATAAATGAATTGTATTATTGTATTATTATTAGTATCGTATTCTCATTGCTTACTAATTGACACGATTTTTTTTATTTCAATGAAATCGACCGATTTGAAAGAGATAGATGTTTCACATAGAGTCCTTATTGAATAATAAAAATCTTAATTCAGGAAATAAAAATAGAAAACATGAATTTTTTTTTGTCGCTATATTTTGATCTATTTTCACCCCCTTTCAAGGTTTATTTACTACTTTATCCCGGGACAGTCCGGGACAGATTGTATGTTGCTATACAACGAAATTCCTGCGCATTTACAAAGAACAATTAGGTATATGAATAAAACATTTCTTAGTAACAAATGGAATCATTTTATATGAGTTTTCTATCATTTTTTTTTTTTGTTATAATAAATAAATTAAGATGACGATGACGATGACAGCGTGTGATGACTCCATGTTACTTTTCTTAAAAAGTAACATGGAGTCATCACACGCTCTCAGCTGTTCGGAGAGAGTCCGTGATCTCTCCGGCCTCGTTTTCAGCTTATAAATGTTTTGTTGTAAAAAATTAATAATTCTTAATACAAAATTAATTTATATCAAACCACTGAGGAATTTATGACGTCGTTGCGCGTGTCAGTCTAATCGAACACGCAAGTTAAGCAACGTCGGCCGCAATCCGTCTCTACATGGGTTTATTTACGTTTAATGTATACAAAATACGAGCGTGTCACGTCATGGTCTAGTAGGCTTTTGTACGGAGAGTTTATGGGAAAATCCAAAATTGTGAATTTGAGCTTATCGAACTAATTCTTTCACCTATATATAGGTATATTATTGAAACATCTAGGATTCTAGCCCACGGGGCCGAAATAGAGATTGAATGGAACGAGTAGATTCACTGTGTATGTTTTCCATTGATTTCAATGGAAAATATATTTGATGATCATTCATCAGGGACATGATCGATCTCAATTTTTGACACAATCCTCAAGCATGCCAAGGTCTTTAATTGTGACATGTTTAATTAAAATCGTTTCAGTGGTTTTGGAACCTATTCATTACCAAAAGTGACTTTTCGGCGTATATAAGCTCCACTCAATAAAAAAAAAGTCAGTTTGACCTACACCTAACCAAAAAACGTTTTATCTTTATTACTATAGAGAAAACCAAGTCAGGTGTGAAACATTAACGGTAGTAAATATAAGTATTCACATAAACAGACGCAATATGTCTGTATTTAACACGCAATTATGAACTGCAATTCAAAAATAAAAAGCTAAAACTATAATTTTCACATCAATAGTAACAATTATCCAATAAAAAACAATAAAAGCAACAGAAACCGTCAATAAACTTAAGTATATCAAACCACAATAACAATAAACCGATTCTTTAAATCGGATGGTAATAGGCGAATTAATTATAATTATGGCAAACGTCAGTTGCATAATACGCGTATAATTAAAATCCATGCATAATGAATATGGTATCGTCAGTACAGTCGAAGTAATAAACACTTAAATGGTCTTTGTGTCGAAATATTTTGAAGGAACAACACATTAAACAGGTTAATTTTCGTACGAGTACATTTACAATGTTTATCAAAGTCTCACTCGTTTATATGGCGTACTGGCGTGTACTAGGTAATAACATTGTATTAAATAATAACATGTAATTAGTATCTACCTGCTGCAAAGATAAAGGAGGGACAACGGAGTTTTAAAAGCTGTTTACAATCAACCGTAAGTGGAAGTACAGGTCGGGACAGAAATAGTTTACTTACAAAAATTTCTTTCTCTATAGCAATTTTTTACAGAGAGTAATCAAACTATACATAACATTTGAAAATCGTTCTGCTGAGATTAATCTTTTTCTGGCTTGCAGCTATTCATATTATTTGTCATCCCAATTTAGATTGGCAAAATTAAAGAGAACGTTTATCTTTGTTTACTTATTATTTAGATAAAGATACCTAATTTGTTAATATTTGTAAATATCTGTGCATTAAATAAAACTGAAGATAATATAAAAACAAAATTAAAAAATTTGAAAAAACCCACGGCGGTTAAAACGTAAACTGAACTATGAATTTAATAAAAAAACCCAAGAAAATCCGTTGGGGCTGCCATTAAATGAACTAGTTTGGCAGTTTTAAAAATTTAAAATAGAGATGGCAACCCCCGACGGATTTTCTTGGGTTTTTTTTATTAAGTTCATAGCATAAATTATTTAAGTCGGGGGTTTCAAAGTTATTTTATCCTTTTTTAGAAACAATAAAAAATGCTTATTTAGTACAGTTATTAAATGCCTACAGATTTTATTGCGTTGACATAATATAACAAATGTTCAGACATCATTCCAACTGTAAAGTAGAGACACAGTATAAGGTATATATAGGAATAATACCTAGGAAATGGAAATACATTTACAATACTAGCATATATAATATGTTGTACTGCATTTACTATACAAAAAATAAGTTCATAATGTTCGATACCTATTTCTTTGACATACATCGATAGTTTATTAAATTTTTAATGTCACTTTCGTGCACGCTAGTACTGCGGACGTTAGGCTCGTTACCACGTTATCAGGGGTCCGTTCTGTGATCCTTATCTTGACGACCCGTCTTTGGCCACCTCTAGGAGTCTTCATCGACACCTCACCATAATAATAATTGATCCCTTAACCTTATATAAATAGGATTCTTTTTTATCCGTGTGACTATTACAAATAATGATCTAACAATGGGGTAGTTAACCCGTTAGTCGAATTAGTTATCTTTGTTAAATGTCAAGAGGGAAATTTTGTAAAAAATGTTTACTGAAAGTTGACAAATGACGTCTCTGTTATATAGGGTGTAATGTAATGCATTTTAATAAATTGCCATGAACAATTTATTTCGAACAGCAGAATTTTTTCCTCGATTTAACAATGCTCTTTTTACGCTTTATGGTGAAACTAGAGTATTTTACGAGTAAGTATGTGATGTTTCTGCTGTCTTCGTGGTATTTGCTCATGGCTAGTGAACATTCAGTAACTGTTTTCGGGTGTAAGTGACTCACCAGCCAACGTCAACCTCTCCTGCACGTGTTGCACCCTGCCGACTAACGAAAAAGGCTCTAGCAAAAGAGAGGTGGGGTACAGGGTGTTTGTAAGCTGTCAGATTGGGGGAGTACGTCAACCTTACAAAACTACTGTTTCCTTTCTGCTGACCTCCCCGTGCTATGGTACAGCACGGGGAGGTCACCAGAAAGGAAAACGTTGACGCGTTGACAGCGGCTGTGGTGGCACACGGGTGATAATTAATGTTAGAAGCGTTAATATTGCTACGGTAACCGCTTTTCATCAGGCGAGCCGTATGCTTGTCTGCTATTTGAGGTAGTTTAAAAAAGCACACACACATCTTTATATTTTATATATTTCGGTTAAAATATCGGATATCTCTCTTTGTCTTATCTCTATGAAATATTAATGTAGGGAACTACTTACACTGATTCGTGTGCCTGTTTCTAAAGTCAGATTACAACGTGGTATAGTACATATAAAACGTGGAGCGATTTATTGTGCTATTACAAGACTCTTACCGGTAAGACATAAAGGTAAATAGGTTAGGTAAGGCTTTTATTTCTATATTTTTTGTTGTTAGTTCATCATTATCAGCACTATCTACCCACTGCTGTATATCATCATCATCAGGTCATTTTAGTCTCCACTACAGGAGCACGACCCTCTATCGTCCGTCACAAACAGGAGGATTTAGCCTACACTCCTCACGCTGGCCAGACGGGTTGGTGAGGCCTGATCGATGTTTTATAATATATTTCCCTTAGTCGCCTTGTACGACATCCACGGGAAGAGACGGAGTGATTCTATTCTAGTCTGCCGGAAACCACACAGCCATGCCTGCTGAATATAGGCCTCCGCTTTCCACATCCAACCGCTACCAGCCACTGTTTTGAGGTCGTCGGTCATCTTGAGACGCGCCCTACGCTTAGTCGCCCCATACGTACTGTTAGTTATAGAAATCTTATTGTGATGATTGTTTTCTTTTTAACTTAGTAGGTAATTTGATCTCTTGATTCAATAAGCCTTTCATCAACCTGACTTGTAACTTGTTCACACGCTTATTCAAAATAATGATAGCTGCTCAAATATATATTATTTAGTTGAGTTCTATAAGAGAGATAATATCGGGGTGTATATTCCATCATATTGTATTTATATATTAAATACAATATGATGGAATATACACCCCGATGTCAATCACAAAAAGTGTTCATTGTTCGTGTTACGTACAAAAATCGAAAATGGGCGGGGTAAAAATAATTTTGCGGCTTTAAAAATCACACGCAATTGCAAGTGTTAAGAAACGTTTCAATATTTCCTATTGATATGTAATCTTACAAGTTGATACAAAAAATATACAATACATATATAGTATAATAAGTTAACTGTTTCAGATCACAAATCATTTGACTGGAGAAGAAACTCTATCTAACAGAAGATTGCAACAAATTTACAATTTCCTGGAACAGGAGACCATATCGTGCCAATGCATATATAACTTCAATTAGTGAAGTTATACTCATAAAAGCAAGCTCCTGCGAGGGGAGAATAAGTTTTTTTTTTATATTAGCTCAGCATATTAGCTCCTCTTCGCCTGATAGTAAGCGAAAAGAGGAGCCCCAATCGCATCGGCAACGGACAAGAGACCTTGATGTCTTGTCAGTTGACGCTGCCATGCTGGCCTACAAGATGCTTCTGCACGCTTCGCTTGAAGGATACCATATTGTATGAACTATAAATGAGGAAATACATATGCCGGCAACGCGTTCCCCTTTTTAATAGTGCGACATAGATAGGAGTTGCCAAAGTTTTTAGTACGCGAAGAAATGATCCCAACGGTGAATTTGTGATATCGCAAGCCTGTACGTGACGTTCTGTGACGGAAAGGGGAAGAAGAGTTATGGGAAAAAAGTTGTTCAGAGCACTCTCTGTAGTATGCAATTATGTAACGTAATAAACGGTACACGTTATATTAACTTAACTTAACGAATAAATTAACTTATCTCATCGTTTACATTTGATTATCATCATTAGCCTGTATCTATCTATTACTAGGTTTAGGCTGTCCCTAATACCTTCCACCATTGCCCGTTTGGTGACTCTGAGAGCTAAGGTATGCCAACTTTTCCCCGCCGTTTTTTCGCTCTTGTTTTGATTTTATGAATAAACTCTGAAATAAATACAATTTCTTTATCACTATGGAATCCAAAGAACCCTAAAAATGAGAACACATAAAATATTGTAAAATGAGACTACTATACTTCACACTTCACAAATTCAGATGAACAATGGAGAGAACACTCGTTATTTTTTAGAATTGATCCGATAATACAACCTCCGATATACATACGACACCGATTGTACAATATTTTCATTGCTTATTATTTTATTGGCCTGTTTTTGTCTGTTTTGTATCACACTGTATATAGTTCCGTATTCAATTTTAATTAACATTTTTTTTATTTAATATACGATAATAACAACTTAATTATACTACATTTATTATAATAATACTGTATAAATAAATTGTTACTATAATTTATACCTGGCAATTAAAGTGAATCCAAATACATTACGCGGATTTCTTTACGTGTTATTTTTTTTTCTTGAAATATTTCTCAATTATAATTGATTTTGTAATTATTATCTGCCGATACTACCGATGTAGACCAATTTTATTAAAAACTAGCTGATCTAATAACAAATACAAAATAAAAAGAAATGGCGAAATCGCTCCAGCAGTTCACGCGTGATGCCGTGACCGAGGGCAATAGGGATTCATTTACACATATATATTTGACCGCGGTATTCTGTGAAGTACTTCCCCAGTCGGGCAGCGTAAAAAATACGCTATGCCTTACCTCTCTTAAATATGCTATACTTTTAAAATAACTGTAGATAAATAACACAGCTATAATAAATACACATAGGTGCACCAGTGTCCTTGCGTGTCACGCATGGCGACTCTAACCGCGTGCACCGATGCACCGATCTGCACCTACCATGTAACTGGCCTTAACCTTCATGTAACACACATTTTTGTTTGTAAAAGTCGACAGAGAGATAGGTATTATAGAAATAGCAAAGGTCATTTAATAAAATGTCAAACGAGACCAAACCCACAATACATTCCCATCGCTTCATTTTTGATTTAACGGTATTGGTTGTTGGCACAATAAATGTGGGTAACATTTCAAAGAAGGTTATAAGTAGTTATCTTATCGTTATTCTTTAAGATACTAACTAAAAGCAATACTTTTTTACGTTGATTATTGTGACTCCTGAACTGTAATTGGTTAGGAATTAAATCAGTTTCCTTTTAAGATTTATCCTCCGAAATTCTGATTCTATAATATAATATTATTAGAAGCCTCAATAATTAATGTAGAAAAATATTGCTTTTAGTTAGTATCTTAAAAAATAACGATATAACGAGATGTATACGCATTGTACAGAAATGCACGCACACACATCGAAAGAACCAAAAAGCTGTGCAGTGTAGTAAGGCGCGAAAATATCAAAGTATTGCCTTGAAGTTGCCTACACGAACGCATAATAGTACAGTGGTAGAGGAAAGACCTATGCGAGCAAATAATATACATAGCGACCAAAAAGGTGGTACATCGGTTTTGACAATTCTTCCTAATAAACGTAAAGGTTGCAAAAATATTACTAAAACGTTAGTTGAACTACTAATATTTTTGAGAGAGTAATTAGACCTCCTTAATTTGAAAAGTATAAACAACTGTCAATCTAAAACAGTAGACCATTTGGCTCACTGTACGTATAAAAAGTAACACAGTGAACGCGACAAATCTATGATATTATAATGTACAGTATTGAGTATGTACATTGGGCATAAATTCAGTCAGCAAGGCAGTTAATGGAGAAACATGCAGGCGGACGTGGGATACCGTAGCCTCATCGCTACACAAACAAAATACCTACTGTCTTTTCCCGTTAGGCGTTCAATTCGCACCTTCCCGCATCGCACCGCATTCGCTTACGTAGGATTCCGGGTAAAACATACCCACTGACCAGCCGTCGACTCCTTATGAATAAATTATGACTTGGACACAGCGTCGGCAGGTGGAATGACCTGACACAAAATGTTTTGATGGAATTGTTTTAATTGGACGTTATCTTGCTTCGACTATCGCGCCGATAGTCCTTTCAAAAATTCATATTTTGTTGCCGACTATTCACACCATCTTTTGTTTAATTATAACTTCATTATTGTATATATTGATTAGAAAACAAATATCCGGGCGGAAACGCTATATTGAATATTTTTAGATTGCTTATTAAATTCGGCTGTCGGACCGGCTATAGCTTGGATATAAATAAACAGGTAACTGAAGCAAAAAATAAACAACACGTGCTCCATCTTCGCAGAAAGTAGCGTGCTTTATTCCTACCCTAGATATCGACAACTAGATTGTCAAAATTGAATCGACATAGCCTATACCGTGCTCACATACCAAGGATTTATCACTACGCATAAAGACAAACAAAGCCGAAAACATTACTTACATGCATACTGCATCAGCAAGAAAGAGATAGACAATAATGACACCTAATGTACTTTATATTTTAAATGATTATTGTTAAAATTTTACTGTTTTTGTTGCAATGAAGAGTATTGTATATATGATTTTAAGCTTTTTGTAGTGAAATGTACGACTAACGCATTGGAACGCATTATAACGTTATCAATGTGAAACTCAATACTTTAACAGAAATAAATAAACATAATTTGTAGCCATTAAACATCAATCTATCAGAGTAAAAACAGAAAAATGCGTTCTTTCCTTTTTTACAAGCGCGAGGTCAAATAAGCGAATGGATTTAAGAGTATTATTTGCAATGTTTTTGTTGTTCTAGTTTTATATATAATAGTATAGTAAAAAAAAC
This sequence comes from Hypsopygia costalis, assembly GCA_937001555.2. Lineage (NCBI taxonomy): Eukaryota > Metazoa > Arthropoda > Insecta > Lepidoptera > Pyralidae > Hypsopygia > Hypsopygia costalis. The sequence continues at coordinate 22,481,045 of OW443326.2, forward strand.
AATAAATCATTTTAACACGTCGTGGCATTTTTTTAAAGTACCAAGCGAACGTTATCCGTATGCAATCACTATATAAATTCTCAGGTTACTGTAGAGGGCGGTGTACAAATAGAGGCATAACAATAATATACTAACTATAAATAACGTCAAAACTAAGAGCATTCGCACAGATTTAGACTACTATATGACCATTAGCGAGCTTTGCAACACTTCCCTAATAAGAAGTGCTGAGAGAATCGCGCATGCGGAATCCACAGCGCACGAAACTGTGCTGTGGTAGCTGTGGTAATGGTTACAGTTTTGTACTGTGTAGCAGTTTCGTGTGTCGCGGATGAAGCAGTTCTATATACACGAGGCGACAACACGTCAATATGCTTGCATTCCTGACTCTGGGGCCCTACCGCCGAAGCTGAAGCCGATTATCACTGAATATTTGATTCGAAAAATGGATATTACGTTTAACTTATTGCCAAACATCTTTAGCTTAGTCGGTACAGCTCCATCGTTTCTACCAGCTAAACTAAATCCAAGTAGCATAAATTTAAGTTGGAGTTTGAGTTTCGCAATTGAAAATTCCGATTTCGGCATTCGGCTTCAGATTCCGCGGTAAGACCCCTGTACAGGATCAACATCATAGAACCCACGAATGTACTCAGAACTCATACTATCGGACATCAGAGTTGAAGTGTTATCTGTACTGATTCTACTTACTATGTCTATGCGTGTGTGAATATGACCAAAGTCGCAAAATCCCGAAAACAACACTCATATTAATTACGAAATGACTTGACTGGCATATTAAAATACATACACATGTTACTGCTATCAATACTTAAATATTGCAAAATAAAGTAGCAGTACCTAATATGGCGAGTCAATTATTTTAAATTATTGTATGCAATTCTCATGCACTTTTACAACTGCGCCGATCAATAAAATATACGCATAATATCAATTGATAACGACGTGCCCTTCAAATAAAGTACATTAATTGTGTATAATTGAAACAACGGAAGGCGTAATAAAGTAAAGAATATGCCAGAATTCATGATAAGGACACATATTTATTTTCCCTGCAAGCTAGACGGAATTTATTGTTACTTATTATGTTTAACGTTATAACTTAAGCGACAAATTTATCGGAGAAGTGGAATGTTTGGACATAACAATGCCTGTTTATATGCGCCCTTTAGAAATGAGCATACAATTAGTCTTTGAAATGACACTCTTTATTCTGCCAATTGGCCCTTGTGGGGACACGTCCTACTCTTTTCTTTATCTAAATTATATTATTTTGTTATATTAGTGTGTAACTCAGTAGTAATCATCGTATATCATATCATATTCGATAAACTTGATATTATATTCATAAATATATTGTCTAATAAATATTTCTGTTTTTGATTGTACTTGTCTAAGGACGTTTTGATGACATGTCCTTTAGCTTTTGCTACTAGGTCATATTGCTTATAAGACGAATTGCTTATAGGCCCTTTTGCTTTTAGGACGTTGTGCTCATAGGGCGTTTTACTTAAATGACCTTACGATACGAAAGGCTCGTATCTACCAGCATATGCATCGACAAACACCGTGACACTAGATTGTTTTTTTTTTTTAATATAGGAATATTAGCTATTTCTATATTTAAAAAAAAGCAGAATAGGTACGCCGTAGCTGCGTTCGTCCATTGTCTAATACTTGTAACAGCAAATAGCACTATACCTGCCATTTTCGGCGCCATATATCATTTACATATATTAAAAATGGAATCCGAAATTAAAAAAATCGACAGAGAAACAAATTTGTCGACATGGCCTTCAGAGATAGCAAGCTGAAATGTCTGTTGGTCTGTTACATCTGCAGAGTCAGTGATTGCACAAGGGAGAGGAAGGTATTAGAGTGGACACCGCATGTGGGCCGAAGAAGCGTTAGATGCCCAGGGCGGGCGCGGGCTAAATAGACCGAGGACCGCAAATCCCTATTTGAGATTTTATCTGAAAGTGGTTGGGTGCGGAACGTAGAAGATCGCATTTGGTAGAGCCTTGGGGAAGGCCTATTTCTAGCAATGGGTTGATGATGATGATGATTTGCCAATTTAATTATACAAAATAAGTTTAAGATGTTATTTTTTGAACATTTAGTATCTCATATACTTTAGTATATTGAGAAAAATATGGCTGTAAAGTTATGTGAGTTTTGTACTGACTTTAGTTTGTTTTTGTAGATCATAGTGGGACCTAAAACTTCAAAACACTGTATCTTCCAAACAAAACTTACTATTTGATTGATTTATATATGAATATACTCGTATTATCAAGGGGTATAAGTCTTGTTTTTGCGAAAATTGTACAAATAAACAATTAATTATAACACATTGGAGTGGTCGCGTACTGTGCGGTTCCAGAGAAGTTTTCTCCAGCATACAGTCAAACAATTTACGCGGCAAAACCTAATGTATAAATGAATTTACAAGTACACAGAATTTTCGCTTTCGGTAGCAGTTAACCACGCGTGCTCACATACACAAAGCCGTCTCACCAGCATCTCGTCATCATCAGGAATAAATACTATCAAGTTTCCATCAAGTTTCTTTAAAAGGGTGTACGAACCGTACACTATGGAATGAACTGCATGTCGAGGTTTTCTCAGGTGACTACAGCATGGGCTTTTTCAAAAAGGGCGTGAAGATGTTTTAACGTGCGTGATACTCCTAGTGTTACAGGCGTTCATAGACTACGGTAACTGCTTTCCATTAGGCTTGCCGTATGCTTGTTTGGCACTTTAGTGGTATAAAAAAAAAATATATTATTAGAATTGTCCACGAAGGTCGTGCTGAGAATCTTGGCGATGAGAATTACCCATGTACAGTATTTTCAAAACAAATGAAAAGGATACCATATAACAATAGAATAGAGACGGAGTCTCTATTACGATTATTTATATATTTTCAAGTGAAATATTAATTAAGACTATTTATAATAATTTCAGTTCGAGTTTGCTCGAGCGACTGATATTAATTGGAACGGCTCTCCGGAAGCCGTCGCGTGCATCCACCATCAATGGCGCATTGAATTATTTATATTTTTAATATTGTAATTATCATACGCAGCGGCTGGCTTATTATCATTTGTGTTATTATATTAAATGTTATAATAACACCCACAGCGGTGGTTTGATATAGAGATAGCGAAAACGTCAGTGTATAATGAGTGCTTTGCGTCGAATCGTGACGATTTCCAGTTTTTGTTTCGACAAACATGAGTTCCAATTTGTAACAGTTTGTTGTCGGCTTGTAAATGAGTAAATGGTAATATGCAAGTAATACTTCAGACAGTTTTAATTGTATTTTTGAAGGAGTTATTCCTTAATTGCGAGGCAAAAGAGAGTTTAAAGAAACAGAGTAAAATGATTAAGCCCATAGCGTAATTTAAAGGGAAGTACCCACAACGCACAGAAGACCGCAGTCAAATAGCACTGCCTAGAGGCGTAAGGGTTCCTGTGTTACTACTAGCACTACTATTGAGGTTACTGAGAAGAAATATAAATAATAAATATTTTTGGACAATTTATACAGCACCATCTACTCGGAAATTAAGCGCAAAGCCTGTACTATAGTTACTAGACAATTGACAAATGTACTTATATACATTTTTTATAAATACGTAGGTACATTTAATACATATAAAACACCCAGACCAAGACGAACAGACATGTTCATGCTCACAAATGTTTGTCTTGTGCAGGGATCGAACCCGCGACCTCGGAGTCAAAGTAGCCATAGCTAGCTGTTCCACCACCGGGAAAGAAGGAGCTGCGATAGCAGCAGAGGTAGTGCTCTACAAGTTGCGGTAATCGTTGCTCACTAGTCATGTGTTTGATAATTTTAGAACTTTGTTTACAGGCCTATTGATAGATCGCCTATAAGCAAATAGGCCTGTAAGCAAAGTTCTAAAATTATAAAAACTCTCTATCAGTAACGTAAAATACATAAAACTATCTGCGATCTCAAAATTTTAATAACTTATGTCCGACGTGTTTTATGGTCGATCAAAGTTTGGTGGAAAAGTCCATTTTAAAAGTATGAAATTATAAAAAATAAATATTACCATTGTAGAAACAATAAAAAATACTATAACTTTTGTTACGGCACTAGCTACATAAACGCAATATTTAACATAGCTGTCGTACAAATTTCTGATTTTTTTGAATTGACGAGCTCGGTGGCGTAGCGGTCAATGACGCGGCTTCGACACCTACGCTCGTGGGTTCGATTCCCACACAGGACAAACATTTGTGTGCATGAACATGTCTGTTTGTCTTGGTCTGGGTGTTTTCTATGTATCATAAGTATGTATTTAGAAAAAAAAAATGTATTTACGTATGTATATCAGTTGTCTAGTACCCATAACACAAGCTTCGCTTACTTTGGGGCTAGATGGCGTTGTGTAATTTGTCTGACAATATTTATTTATATTATTTATTTAATGCATATAAAATAGTGTATCGTGACGTCATAATACCGTATGCATTTTGTATGGAGCGTTTTCGGGATAGTCCAAAATTGTGATCTTCAAGTTATCATATCTCGAGAAGTTTTTATGCTATCGAAGTAATTCTTTCACCTTTAGTTATATTATTGTAACGTCTTTAAATAACAAAACGAAAAAAAAATGGTTTACAGGCCTATTGAAATAGGCAATATTCGATAAATAATCGTATGTTACCAATAAGTGAAGACTTTATATTGGTGCTTTAGGCAACGAGAAGATGCAGTCTTGTATCAGAGTATAAGTCCTCTAGCTTCCTCACGCGGTCTCTCCCGCGTTTTAAATAAAGAAAAATCCTATGCCCTTCCTTTTGAAAATGTGTACAAAGTTTCATAATGATCGATTAAGTAGTTTCGGCGTGAGAGCGTAATAAACAAACTCACATTCACATTTATAATATTAGGACGACTGTTATTTGCTACTCATTAGAATGACTTGTAGTTAGCCCATTAACTTTTTGAACTTTGAGAACATGTATATTATGTTATATGTATATTGTGTACAGCTACTTAACACATAAATATCACATCCCAGCCACTCCATACAAATGTCCCGTTGTTTACTACTACATAAACAATGACGTCTGTGCAGAGCGTAAATGAGCGTGTGTGAGTGCGGTGCCATACAAACTGTTCCAGATTTGTCTCAAAGGGGAGGTGAGATCGACACGAGAAAGCAGCAGGGAGTTGCCATACTTACGTAGTAAACCACTACATAATATACTGTGTACTATTACTTATACTATGTTATTATTCGAGTAAAAGAAAATTTGCATAAAATTTATCTTCATTCTAAAACGATTATTTTTATCTCTATCCATTGCACATAATGAATAAGCAAATTCAACTTTTATATATAAAATAATTAATAAGTTGTAATAAAAAACCATCTAACAGTAATGAGGAAAGTTAGTTATTAAATTACTTTAATTAAAAAACATTTTAAACGCCAGCATTATAATATCGTGGCACGTTTAAAAATCAATATGCGTTTGATGTATGAAATTTATTCGTCCTTTAAAGTAGCCATCGGAGTGTGGCACAGCTGCACTAAAGTATAGAATTTCATTAAAATTACTGGTTCTTGGGTAAAATAATGCGGGTAGAAGTCGGTTGGCAAATGGCGTACACGTGTCCAAGGAAATTGTACTTCCTAAACGCACCTGAGGTGCAGTGGACTTTCTCACGAAACGTTAGGCTATTAGTAATGCGTTGGACATAATGTGTCGGAATAGCACTTAAGCGGCACTTCGGTGAAAATGTACTTATTTCAAGTTCCAAGGACAAAAACGCAGTAAAAGTCGGATAATGAAGACTAGTGGTTTCAACTCGATTATGTAGTATGTTTAATCGTTTAAAGTACATAAATGTGTACTGAATAGTGCGATTAATTTTGACTTTAGTGGAGTTGAAATAAATTATATTAGATATCACGCGCGGCTTCACCCACGCGTTCATTTTTTTTTTTCATATGAATAAGATGTTTCTACTGGGTCAAAAGTAGCTTATTTTTATGGCACTCTCCAGACCTTAAACTATGCTACCAGACGTAAAAAATCATATCAATCACATGTTTTTTTTTATACGGATTGTTTAAGGTCTGAAGGACAATTTTCATAATTATTAAAATATAGTCAAAATTCAGTTCCGATCCAATTTCGATCTCACAAACGTCAAATTTGGTATTCTCGCATCACAATATGAAACTTCAAAGTTTAATTTAAGTAGGATTATATCGAAATATGATCGAAAATTAAACAAAGTAAGAATGTTATTTTACCAACAATAAGAATTGACAATGAATTAATAAATGAAATCGAGTACATATTTTTAGTCAATTCACAATTTTAATTTTATTTAAAGCCATTTTTGCTACAAGGTCCTGAACTATTATTTTTTATACCACTAAAGTGGCAAAGAAGGACGGCCTGCCTGATAGAAAACAGTAACCGTAGCCTATGAACATCTACGTATAACTTAAAACATTTTTACTATCTACTTAGACGATTCGCAATCACTTTCCCATACATTATTTTTGCGGCTGCTGTCCGCTTAAAATCGATTTTATTATCGAAGTGACATTTGTATCTAATTAGATATTATAATCAGAAAAAATGCGATATATGTACAGACAGCTATAAAAATATAATACAATTAGTAAATGGTAGTTTTTAATTAATTTTATAACTGGCCTGACCTTTCTTAATGATGGCGTCAGCTTTTTATTTATATAAATAATAGCAACTAATGGCCAGCTGTGAATAGTTAACGGCATAAAAAGAATGACACTTCATTGACTTTACAGTATTTTTGATAATAAATATGATAACTTCCTTCGTTACTTACGTTGCTTTCTTTTTTAAACGAAACAGCGTAATAAAAAAACTTTTTCATTTAGTACAGATAAAAATATAAAAACAAATGTTTCTTATAAACGCTGCTTATGCTATAATGAGGAGCTCGATGGCGTCGTCGCGCGTGTCAGTCTAATCGATCACGCAAGTTAAGCAACGTTAAGCGTAGCCTGTCTATGGATGGGTTTATTTATCTCAAGCTCCTTCGTTGTTCGGAGGGCACGTTAAGCTGTCGTTTCCGGTTGTTATCTTTAGACGACAGTCGATAAGCCAAGTCAGTGGCCTTTGTGCGGCTTGAAAACACTGGCCGCCGCCAACCCGCTGTTGAATAGCGTGGTGGAGTACGCTCTAAGCCCCTTCGATTGAGGGGAGACCCGTATCTCAACAGTGGTATGATTATGGGTTGAAAATGCTTGCGTGCAACTATTTTTCTAAAATAAAATTTTTGTACTTTCATATTTTTCTCCATATTTTCCTCCCGATTTCATATTTTTAAAACCTTATTCTACCTTATAAAAGCGCACTCCATTACGTCACATTGATATCAAAACAAACTCGTACAGTTCAAAAGTAGATGATCAATTTTAATCAAATTTTAATTTTGAAATCTGTGCATTCATCTACTTTTGCTGTCACTATGCGGTTTCAAATGGGTTTTGGACAGCGAATCCAACATTCTGGACAAACTGTCAATACAAAGATATAACGATTAAATCAAAATCACATCATTCTCCCACTTTTTCATTAAAACTATTAACGTAACATAAATACCGAAAGCAAAACGATCTATTTAGTTATACTAATGGCGCTCATACAGCTAAACATGTCGCATTGCTTTCAGAAATTTACAATAGCGACGACATTGCTATTATGGACATATCATTCGTCGTAATACGTGAAGCAATGTAAATGTATTGATGGTAAACGATAAATCGAAGCTGCATTCAATTCACTAGCACTGCAATCAGTGCAAATTTTATTAAAACATGAACTGAATTGCTCGTGGTAGGTCTCGCTTGCGTTTCTGGGACAAAAATTTTCTAAGCTCCACCGAAACGTATTCTCATATCGATTTAAGTATTCAGTCAGCTGGCAGACAAGCATACGGCTCACCTGATGTGAAGCGGTTACCGTAGCCATATTACTACATAACGGTCACAATATGAAATATCGCTCGCTTGCCGCCACCCCCGCTACCAACAACTCCTTCCTTTCTGGTAACCTCACTTACTCGCAGGAACACAACATAATAATAATTTTTATTTTTACCTTTCTCACAAATGTATTTAAAAACATCGTCGTAATCAAGATTTGAGGAGCTCGATGGCGTCTTTACGCATATCGGTTCAGTCGATTAGGTAAGTTAAGTAACGTTGACCGTAACCTGTCTTTGGATGGGTTTATCTCGACCTCCTACGTGCTTCGGATGGCACGTTAATCCTTCGGTCCTGGCTGTTGTCATTAGTATGACATTCATTAAACCAAGTCAGTGCCTTTGGGCGGATTGACTACACTGGCCTCCGCCAACCCGCAGTTGAGCAGCATGGTGGAGTATGCTCTAAATCCCTTTGAATGAGAGGAAACCCGTATCCTAACAGTGGGACGATTATGGATTGATTTAAGATTTAGAGTGGCAAACACGTGATTGCAATTCACAAATCGGAATAACTCATTATCATAAATGTGCTAAAGTGTTAAGTAATTAATAGCTATGTTAATAATAAATTATATTAAGATTACTAGATGTGTTAATAAAAATAATGATCGTTTGTTTACTGAATAACCCCATAAGAGTTCATCTTGATCTCTTCGCCATGACGCTGCAAATTTTTTAAATACCTCTGTATAATAAAACAATACAAATTGCTTTTGTAAGCACTTTTATAAGTGCTTAAGCTAAATATGTAGTTACTCACTGTTAACTGTAGGTTAATATGCCTACTATGTCGCTAAATGGTTTTTGAATAGTTAAAAGACTGGCTAAAGTTTGTTGACTGTAGGTATGACCGTGGTTTCTCTTGCGTAAAATTTCTGTTGGCTAACCTCGGTAGAATGGACGTCGACAAAGCTCACTATTGCTTGTAAAAATTATTTCAATTTATTTGGAGACGAAATGTCTTGTCCTTTGGAGATAAAACGGGCGTGTTTTTGTGATTGTGATCAATATTTTCAGCCTGGCACGTGGTGCACCCTGCTGACTTACAAAGGAGGCTCTGGCGAAAAGAGAGGTAGAGTGTAGCGTATTTTTTAAACTGCCTGACTGGAGAAGTAGCTCTACCTCATAGAATACTGCAATAGGCTGGCAACGGATCGGCGGCCCCTGATGTGGTGATTGCTTTCCATCAGGTGACTCACATGTTCGTTTGCACCCCTCTCATGTATATGAGTATGAGAAAATGAAAAAAAAAAAGAATGAACGGCGAAATGGTCGACTTGAATACTAGGTTAGGTTTGGTATGTTTAAATCATCTTTAGCCGATAATTTTGTATAATAGCCACCCAGTTTTATAATTTTAGATGTCAGGTTTATTATTGCCCCTTTTCATTGTCATCAAAATTAAATGGTTTTTGCCAAATTTCACTCGACATAAACGCTATCAAATAAATGAACACTTGTAGAAGCGATAGAGTTTGCCCCCTAAAACGAGAGTTTGTTTAACACACGATGCATATAATTACACTTTTTTTTCAAGTGTTTATTATGCGGCCGACAGACGTTAAGAATCACGCAATTTATAAGGGTTTCTTTACACTTTTGAAAATAGCCTTTTGTTGTAAATAGTCATGGGTAGACATTTAGCTTTGTTTTTTTTTCTTTATTGGTTACTTGACCAAATTGGGTCTAATTCAGAAATGGAAAAAAGAACGTAACTCTAAATTTAGCCTAGTTTGATGCTGCAACGTCACCTGGAAACCGTAAAACACCCAACATGACAAGCTCGGTGGTCGAATGGTTAGCAATAGCTACATTGACTCCGAGGTTACGGATTCGATCGCCACGCAAGACAAATATTTGTGTGCATGAACATGTCTGTTACCATTGGTTAACATTAGTTATCTAGTACCCACAGTATAAGCTTTGCTTAGTTTGGGACTAGATGACCATGTGTACATAATTTGTCCAAGAATACATATAATATATGAATATATTATATATAAATATAATATATGACTTCTCACCAACTTACAGCAGTGGTATCTTATTGGGATTCATAGCAATGGTTATAGATAAAGGGTGTTTGATGATAGAACTTAAAGAGATTATTATTTTCTGTCTTCGCGGTGAATATAAATACATACCTATAATAATGCATAGTAGTAACGTGTTGAAATTTAAAATTAACACCATGTTTCACATATTAATATTTCAGGCGTCCCATAACGGCTAAATTTTTTTCTTTGTTCGGGGTTTACAAATTTTTCAATTTTAAATATGGAGGAGTTGTTAGTGATCATCGATTTATTACTTGTTTCCAATCCTTAAAGACACTGTTATACCGCCAACTAATCTCTGTAAGATCCTTTCTTGCATCTAGTACAAGCTAGAAGAATTATTTTAGCCTTTCAGTCGGGTAGATAAAAGCCAAGTCTAGTTTAGCACAATAATAATATTAGATTTTTATTTTCATCGAAATTTATTTCGTTTGCCTGCATCACGTAAATACACAGTTTGCAGCGGAAATATTATTGCCAGAAGTCACTTTTAGCACACAATATTGAAAAGTTATTTTCATCTAGTCAACAGGAGAGCTTACTCTGAAAGCTGTGTCGACAATTTTGTATCTCTGTCGAAATTTTTCTTTTCGAAATGCCGACATTTTTCTACGGGACCGAATCCGAAACGAAAAATTTTGTACCGATTTAGAACCGAGTATTACTCTCTACATCGCTCGCTGCGCGTCCTTCAATTTATGAACTAGTCCAACGGTCAGCGTCTAAGTTTCATGGCACCATAGGTCATATTGGGGAGGATGCGCTGGTAGAACACTTTGGTTTTTAAAGTTTGCTTTATTTGCACTGTATGTGCTGAAGTTTCCCAAATGCTGCCCTGTTCAGTTCAATGCGTCTATCGATCTCTTTGTTGAAGTTATCCCGACAAAGCTGTATCACCTGACCAAGGTAGACGTAGTCTTTCATTTCAATTGCCGCATTTTCAACAACCACAGGGCTGGGGATAAAGTATTTGTTCTAAGTACATGACTTATGTCTTGTCCAAATTTATTCCCAGCACACGGCGCAATCTAGTCCCAGACTAAAAAAATATTCTATGAGTATTAGATACCTACTTAAGTACGTTTTTTTGTAAATACGTACATGTAACACATAGAAAACACCCAGTTCATTACAAACAAACTGTTCATGCAAATAAATTATTACCTTGTGTGGGAATCGAACCCGTGACCTCGGAGTCAAAGTAAGTGAGCCATTGAGCCACCGGGCTCGTCTCGTTTTCAAATTATAAGTTACATGTGTTAAGTCGCGTATCGTTGCACGTGTCAGTCTGGGTCTGTCTATGGATGGGTTTATTTTTCTCGAGCTCATCCGTGCTTCGGAGGGCACGTTTAGCCGTCAGTTCCGGCTGTTGTAATTAGATGACAGTTGTTAAGCCAAGTCGGTGCCCTTAGGACGGCTTGTAAACACTAACCTCCACCAACCCGCAGTTGAGCAGCGTGGTGGAGTATGCTCTAAACCCCTTCGATTGAGGAGAGACCCTTATTCCAACAGTGGGATGAATATGGATTGATGCCGAGAGCACTTGGTTCAGAGACGAGGTATGAGAATTGTTGGCGACCCCAATTTATACAGGCCTAAACCTGACATATCACTATGTGTGTTCTACTGGTTATCTCAAGCCTTGTTTTCGGAGCAATGATTTGATAATTAAGGGCCGAAACACATAACCGCGTCGCGGCGACGCGCCGCAACGCAACGCTCCGCCGAGCGTTGCGTCGCGGCGCCGCGAAACAAAGCGTTGCCATACAGGGCAACCAATTTTTTGTGATTTTTTTTTTAATGTTGTTTAATGTATGTAAGAAAACAGCAATAATAGCAAAAATGTTACATTTTCTTAACGTTAAAGTTTGATTAAACGCTTACTTTATGTTACTTTTTGTACACTATGTGCGGCTCAGTGCACACCGTACAATTCTGCGTAGTGGCGGGCGGCACTGCTGATTTTGGCGGTGCGGTGCCGCAACGCGGTTATGTGTTTCGGCCATATGATGTACGCAGAGTGCGGTGAACTGTGAAGTTTCTTTCGATAAACTCTCTATCCTATGCTGCCGAAATAACTCCTGAACCCAGCGTATAGCTTTTCAAAGAAGGGGTAAAGAGGCTTTTAGTAAGTTGACAACGCCACAGAATATAATAGTAGAGACAATACGAGAGTGACGCTTCTAATATCAAACTTTCCAACTCCATGGCTCCAGCGACCTCGCATATTGTTCTGAGACTCGTTCGTGCCGTGGACAATTCTTAACTCCCTACAAATTATTTAACTCTATATCCTTTGTTCCTTATTGAAGCTCTCTCCCCCTTCTAAGGCAGCTGCATGCACTCCTACGCGTTTTATTTTCTAATGTTACAATATTAATAGATTATGATGATTTGCCATCAGGCAGGTCGTATCGTATGTCTGTTCGTCATGTTTGTGGTACAAAAAATTACTACGCATGTTTTACTATCAGAATTCTTAATACAGGGGTATGTACAGATATAAACAACCGTGCAATTGCTGTTTTGCAGTTTCGTCGCAGTGGTTATTTACAATTGTAATGACCACGTTGACCATAATTGGTACGTGGTTAGGCATCCATTTGTGGATGTGTAATTCCAAGCACTAAACTTTAATTGGAAAGGAATTTTATAATAAATCTCTTTTATGGTACCTACTTATGTTTTGTTTATATTGCATGTTTGTTTTCTTTACTTCCATTGAGTTTTTTTTTTATACTACGTCGGGTGTCAGACAAGCATATGGCCCGCCTGATGTGAAGCAGTTACCATAGCCATATGTTATATTGTGGACGTTAATATTAACGTTCGCAATATAACATATTGCTCGTGCGCCGCCACCCTCGCTACAACCGCAGCAACTCCTTCCTTTCTGGTGACCTCACTCACTCGCAGGAACACAACAACCCTCAAGGAAATTGTTATTTGGCTGCGGTATTCTGTGAGGTGGAGGTACATATCCCAGTCCGGCAGCTTACAATTACGCTCTCTACCTCTCTTTTCGCCAGAGCTTCGTTTGTCAGTCAGCTGGGTGCACCGCGTGCAGGTGAAGTTGGCTTTGGTTCAAAGATGTTGATGAACCACTTGCACGTCCCAAGTTCTCTTGATATGTATCAGTGTATATATATTGAGTGGAGAGAGCGTAACCCTTATATTCGTCGAAAAGTTACTTTTGGAAATAAATAGGCTCCAAAACAACATACCTTCTCCTCCCCAACCCGTTTGGCCAGCGTGGGGAGTGTAGGCCAAATCCTCCTTCCGTCTAGGATGGACGGGAGAGGGTCGTGCTTCTGTAGTGGAGACTAAAATGGACATGATGATGATGAAAACAACATAACCGATTTTGATGAAACTTGTCACAATTAAAAACCTAGACATGCTTGAGGTTTGTGTCGAAAAAAATTTGAGATCGGTAATGGAATGTTCATCAAACACATTTTCCATTGAAATCAATGGAAAACATACACACAGCGAATCTACTCGCACCACTCGACCTCGATTTCGGCCCTATGGGCTAAATCCGGCTTAGTTCTATATTCTTCTTTTTAAATTTTGTAATTAAGTAGCCATTTATTATTACGATGTGAAAATCTTAATGATGTTATTATCTAAAACATAAAATAATTGCGGCTGTGAAGTACTCGTATGATGATATGACGATGTCGGCGCCGATCGTGCTAACTGCATTTCCACCTTGAATTATTTATAACATAGCATTTTTTTTTTATAATCAAAGTCCTGCTGACAGACATACCCATCGATGATCCTAAGGACAATCAGTAAATTGGCAATTGATTGATTTGACGAGCTCGGTGGTCGAATGGTTAGCAATGGCCACTTTGACTCCGAGGTCGCGGGTTCGATTCCCGCACAAGACAAACATTTGTGTGCATGAACATATCTGTTTGTCTTCGTCTGGGTGTTTTCTATGTATTATAAGTATGTATTTACAAAAAAAATAATGTATTTAAGGACATTTACCAGTTGTCTAGTACCCATAACACAAGCTTTGCGCTTAATTTGGGACTAGATGGCGCTATGTAAATCGTCCAGAAATATTTATTTATTTATTTATGATAATGGCAGTCCCAGGACTAAACTATTGTTTCAGTGACTGTAGTTTTGCCGTAGGTCTGCAGGTTTACATGAATGCAATAAATTTTTAACTAATTTATTCAATTAGAAGTTATTTTAAATCCTTTAATTTTACTTTCATTTAGATGACTATGAAATGAGATTCCCGAAGTCTATTTTGCTCTCTATTAACGTACCTAGTGGTTTATATTCACATAATTATAAATAGTTTTATTTTACTTAAAAATTGTATATGACATCTCGGGTAGTTGGTTATACTGTAAATTTGATTAGTAACTAAAAAGATCTTTGGTAAGTTAAAGAAAGAAAGTTAAAAAAGAGAAATAATCTTCATTACAATTTGCAGTTGTTTACATAACTGTTTATGTTATAATTCAATTTATTTTTATTTACTTAACTATTGGATATCTAACAGGAGTATCGTCTAAAAGAACATTTTTGATCGAAATAGTTTAGAGAGACATTGCCAGAAGAAGGAGGGTGGTATATAGAGGTTAAGAGGAGAGAAAGAAAAAAAAATGGAGTGTGCCTGTGTCATGGACACGGCCGTGTGTGTATTGTACGCGAATACGTTATAAGCACTAAAATTATGTCAAAATGGCAGCACTACTCCCTCCCCCGCACGCGATGTTCCATACTTAGCGTAATAAATTCTTTGATCCTTCATCTATACGGAGATGATAGATATGTAGCTGCAACACCAAACTGTATCCCCCGATTTTGTTGTCATTCGTTGAATGGCCTCCTGGTGTGTATGAATGCGCGCGCGGCGTGTGCAATTTTAAAGACGTACGAGTATTCACGTTAAAAGACGAAGGAAGAGAGAATAGAGTCATAAAATTTGCACAGTGAGTTGAAAGTAAGACGGTGCCAAAAATTAAGAAAGAAAGAACAAGGTAAGCGAGGAGGAATGATAGGATGTCTAAGACAATGTATACTAAAAATAAGAACTAGAAACAATATGAGGGATTGATGTAACGGAATAATTTACAAATGCACCCTTCATTTAACTAAAGTAAAGCGTTGGCTCAAAAATAAAAATGTATCAACCAAGACAGGGTAGCGCTGTTATGCAGATATCGATATCAAAAATATTACAGCTTACATATGATTTCATCGTAGAATCTCAGAAAATTCTTGAACTGCGATATGATTTCCTCTTTCCCAATAGAAATGCCTGTTAACAAGGTGCTGTACATTTTGTAGTGCATCGATACAAAGTAACGATAATACGCATACGTAGCATTGCTTAGAACTTGTTAAACATCGGATGTCTTGTTTGCTCAATCTTTATGCAATATTTGAGATATGTACTAGCGAACTTACTTCAGTTTTGCTTGGGTAAAGATTTTCCCGAATTTCTCTATTGAATGTGAATATTTAAAGGGAATTTTGTTTTGGATCTCCAATGATTTTAAATACGTGTAGTGACAATTTGACATGAGCGAAAGGAGGAGCAAGTCAATAAATGCAGTTAGGGCGAAAAACTTTTTAGGCGTTTTTTTTTTTCTTGGACCAATTGCACACTGCTATCTAGTCCCAAACTAAGCAACGCTTGTACAATGGATACTAGATGATAAAAACATTTTTTTTAATACATACATATAATACCTACTTATAAAACACCCAGACCAAGACAAACAGACATATTCATGCACATAAATATTCGTCTTGTGCGGGGATCGAACCCGCGACCTGAGTCAAAGTGCCATTGCTAGCCATTCAACCACCGAAAGTGCCATTGCTAGTCAAACTGTTATGTATTTCAGTGTTGCTACAATAAATATTAATAGTGTCCGACCGAATATTCGGTTTCGGTTTCGGTTTCGGTCGAGTTTCGGCAAAAATAACGAGTTTCGGTTTAGTTTCGGTTTCGGCGGCAAACCTGCCGAAACTACGACCGAAACCGAAACTTCATTCGGGAGCTCCCGCGCTGTGCTCGATCATGTTCGGCACAGTAAATTCCATCCAAATGACGAAGACATTTTTCCGCGTCCACGTGCCTAATCATGTCGTGACTTGTTTGTGTTTACAGTGCGTTTTGTTTGTTGTTTGTGAGTTTTCGTGTGATTTGTTTTGAATTCGGTAAGTTTTATCATGTGATTTTGTATTAAGCGTAGGTAGTAAACATAATAATTTAGTATAACAAACTTTTTTTTTTATACTAACTACTTCGGGTGGCAGACAAGCATACGGCCCGCCTGATGTGAAGCGGTTGCCGTTGCCATATTAACGCTCGCAACATAAAATATCGCTCGCGCACCGCCACCCCCGCTGCCAACGCAGCATCTCCTTCCTATCTGGTGACCTTACTCACTCACAGGAACACAACAACCCTCAAGGGAATTGTTATTTGGCTGCGGTATTCTGTGAGGTGGAGGTACATTCCCCAGTCGGGTAGCTTACAATTACGCTCCCTACCTCTCTTTTCGCCAGAGCTTCGTTTGTCAGTCAGCAGAGTGCACCGCGTGCAGGTGAAGTTGGCTTTGGTTCAAAGATGTTGATGAACCACTTACACCTCCGAAAGTTGGCTTTGATTCAAAGATGTTGATGGACCACTTACACCCCCAATTATAAGAAAAGTGTAGGTACTTTTCTTATAATTGGGGGTATAAGTGGGTGGGTGTAAGTTAAATAATTGTTTAGTAAAAGTTTCGGTTTCGGTTTCGGTCGTAAAAACCAGTTTCGGTCAGACACTAAATATTAATTACTTATATATATTTATCAAATTTAATTTGTAAATTGATGTATCACTAAGAGCTATTAACTATAGAAATAAATTATATCTTTTGTGTAACATGTTCAGAGGAACATGTTTTTTTTTTTTTATACTACGTCGGGTGGCAGACAAGCATACGGCCCGCCTATGTAAAGCGGTTACCGCAGCCATATTAACGCTCGCAACATAAAATATCGCTCGCGCGCCGCCACCCCCGCTGCCAACGCAGCATCTCCTTCATTTCTGGTGACCTCACCCACTCGCAGGAACACAACAACCCTCAAGGGAATTGTTATTTGGCTGCGGTATTGTGTGAGGTGGGGGTACATTCCCCAGTCGGGTAGCTTACAATTACGCTCCCTACCTCTCTTTTCGCCAGAGCTTCGTTTGTCAGTCAGCAGGGTGTACCGCGTGCAGGTGAAGTTGGCTTTGGTTCAAAGATGTTGATGAACCACTTACACCCCAAAAGATAATAATATTTTCAAGGAAAAGATTTTAGATCTCCCATTTCGTCATTCGCCATTTCGAACTCTGAAACTTCAAAAAAAGGGACAGTACAATCCGTATTCCTACTATTTATATTTCCATCAATAAACAATTTTACAAGCCAATCAACATTGACCCATTTTAGTTTCGATAATAATCAAGATTTCTTCGAAATTAGGGTTAACTATAGAAGTGACATGGCAGTTGATGGTTGAGGCTGTTATTTACGTGGCCTAAAATGACAAGTTACGTTTGATAATTATGTGTTGTGTTGGGGTTCAACGCTTATCTTTTGTTATATCTACTTAAAAAGGAATTGATAGTGACACCGCTATTACTGGACTTTATTATAGCTTCTATATGCCTTTACTAACTTTTTCAATATATATATTTTTGATA
Organism: Hypsopygia costalis; assembly: GCA_937001555.2. Lineage (NCBI taxonomy): Eukaryota > Metazoa > Arthropoda > Insecta > Lepidoptera > Pyralidae > Hypsopygia > Hypsopygia costalis. The sequence continues at coordinate 22,498,878 of OW443326.2, forward strand.
ATAAACAGAGAAAGAAAGAAAATGCTAAATGGGCGACTGGCAGTATGGAAGTAATGGTAGGTTCATTGATATACAAAGGTAGGTTAGTTAAGTTTGTTATGTTTTATGTCTTCTTAAACTGGGCGTATTCTAAAACTCTAAAACTGGGCGACAATGTTACTAATTTTGCGAATAAATCGCCAAACTAGTAAAATAGTCGCCTCTCTTCTTATTTCTTCTTCTCTTTCTTGCCTTGAGTTTCTTGCCAGTTCTTCTCAAGAAGCCCCGTGGCCGGAACTGGCACTTAAATTCACTTTCACATTCAAGATAGTGTGATGAAAGTGAATCTAAGCTCTGCGGATTTAGAGTAGTAATGATTTAGATACATGTTCTTATATTTAATTTGTATGACGTTTCTAAGTGCTTTATAAAGTCCAAGGAATAAAGATATTTTGACTTTGACTTTGACTTTTATTTTAAGATGCTCGGTTAATTACTAGCCGAACATCTAAAATTGAAATCTTTTTTTTCTTTTCGGCACCTTAAAATATTTTTAACAAAATATTGGATACGAACGAGGATGTGGAGGAAGAATGGAAGAAGGTTTACTTATTTGAGGCTGGTAATTTTTCGAGCATATTGGACATTGCCATTACATTTTCTATTTTGGCGTTCTGTTGAATTTTTCAAGTCATTCCTTTTAATCAGAGTGGCGGTGCGCGACCTATTTTTATATATTCGGCTTCGATAACGCTTCACATCAGGCGGGTATATGTCTATATATATACATCCCATGTAGTATAAAAAAATCGGCCTCGGGAGTTTTCGTGAGATTTTCATTTCCCAAAGGTTTCGGAACTACGGTGGATTAGCTTTATTAATGGGAAAAGATCAGGCCGTGAAACGAGTTGGTGTAAGGAATCAAGACAAGAAACGGCAGGTCGACCTTAATTAGTGGCGACTAAGTTCAATAGAATCTGAGCCAATTTCAAATCCCATGTAGGAACGAAGTGGCTCAGTCCAAATCTGATTGATTTACTGATGTTAGAAGCCATGATTCAGTTTAGGTGGTTGAATTAACGCAGTAAATTAAGTATTGATGACGTTTCGGTGTTGCTGATATCTAGGAAAGGCGCTGGTTGTAACCATCAGGATATCTACATCGTTTCACCCTCTTTTTATCACACAAGATATTCTTCTTCTTAGACGGTATACTCTTGCCAGAGTGATAGAGGTAATCATTGTGAATCACGATGAGTGATTTTGGTAATACAGCGTCATTCGTCGCAGACTTCAGCTTTCCGGGTACATTCGCAAACCGAGCACTTAGTTGCGACCTTGATCCGGTCCGTCTATCTTATTGATGATCTACCACGTGGTCTGGTGCCTTCAACTTTTCCCCGCCCTACGAGACGTTCGAAGAAGTTCAGAATGCGTGACTGCACTGTGGTTGTTAGGTGCTGTCTGATGCCGAGTTCTTTTATATCGGTTATATACGCATGTTTTATTGTTAAATGTACATCGACATCCATCAAAACAGTTATACATGATGATGTTTGTCAATCAAGTTCTATCAACTATTTTCGATAGTTACTAGAACATGATTTGTTATCAATGTTGGTATAACTTTCAAACAAGAAACGAGCAACTACGAATAAATTCAACTAGATACAACATTATTCATACAAATTATTGTCGCGCCTGGGAATTAATAGGCGATCGCGACAATCAATTAGGTACTATTCGTACCAACACTACGAGAAGTAACGGTTCCATGTTTCAGCAAAGACGACATTGCATTGAGACTATTTACTTACTATTTTCATATTTACGCAGAAAGCATGTATTGTCTACTCTGTCGTTTAAAAGCGTATGCAGTGATGTTCAAACTATGGGTCGGGACCCCCAACATTCGGGGGGTGAAGGGGGAAAAATGCAAAGATTATAGGATACTGTTAATAAAAAGTAAGGCATTAACATTTTTAATGCTTTCATAGCCAGCTGAATTGTTAAAGTTTTTCATCAAGGGAGATAGGGAGGGAGGAAGAGGCCGCCAGAAATTTTTAACTTGTAATGGTGTCCCGTATTCAAAAAGTTTGAAAAACACTGGTGTAGAGAATAAACATATACATATGTTTATTATATTATATAATATTATACTATTAAAAAGAAAAAAAACTAAGCTATGAACATTATGGAGTTAGATATCCTTGCTAGAAAAAACAAACTAGCTACATTAGAACTAGAAGACACACTGTAAGAACATTTTAAGTAATCACTACAGATTAAATCTATAAGGCCTGCAAGTATGAAAAATGTTGACCAAAGCAGCCTTTTGATATGACGTGTAGTGTAGTTCTTTATATAAGTAAGTGATGCACTACCTATATGTACCATATATAAACATTTTTTTATATGGTACACAACATCTAATCGAGCAATTGTTCCTAGAGGAAAAATACAATTCAGCAGATAAAGAAGTACACCGTGCCATCGTCATATTTATCATTGGAAGAAAGTTTTGTAATCTTCTTAAATCTACCTACACATTGCACATTAAAAGTTGCAATATAGAGCAAGCTGTAACCTTATTTGATAGTATATCATTATCATTCGTTCATTCTGCTTATCGTTACAAAGTACGATGCATACTTTTTTTGTTGGCTCATATTTTTTTCTGCAATAATTAGAGAATTTGTGCTGTACTTTCACTCATAACGTCATAGTAAAGAAATAAAAATCCATCTTCACACAGCGTAACATTATCGCACGCACAAAAGCACTGATTATCCATACGATGTCACATATTCTCGTGGGTTTTCATTAGTCGCGCTACGGCCCGCCTCAAGTAGTGGCTGTGCACAGAGAACGCGCGCCTGTGGGCGTAGAAAAATGGTATGCTGTATGTACGAACATGGGTCATTATTATTTTTTACTATAATCAACAAATAAACAAATACATCGATAGATGTATTCGACTGGGCTGAGCAGCTTTTGGAATGCTTCAGCACATGCAGCCGTACAGATACCTCAATGAATAAAGATAAAAGATTTCAACTAGTTCATCCAACCCACCTTGACATACAATGTAGAGATTTTGGCACGAATTGTCAGGCTGGATCATGGGTGATACTTATACTCAGAATTTCACCAAAGAATCGAGACAATTCGACGGAGAACTAACGGAGAAGTGGTTAAAATAGCTCTCAGAGCTGGCAAGTGATAGAGGGCCGGTTACAATTGCCCAGCTATGGCAAATGGACGACGATGACTCTAGAATAGAGTTGGACGTTCCTTCTGTTGATCGTACAATGCACACAAAAAAACTGGAAATAGCTAAATGCGGGTAGAAGATCTGATAATATTTTAGGGAAAACATTAGGGAAGAAAGTAAATAGAGACAGTTGAAGTTCATAAAACATGCTGAATTTCATGAATTTAATAGACAAATGTATAATTATATCATGTATTTTTTATAATAAATATTACGACTAATTCGTGAAATTCAGCATATCTTAAGAATTATAATATAATGTATGTAGATATGGTAATCACGTAATATTGACTAGAGCCGACCTTGATCTCTGCGTCAGTGTTATTCTAAGTACGATTGAGAAAAGTGAAAACCAATGAAAAATTACAAATTTAAGGATTATTATCTTTTTCCATGCTTGTATGGTATGAAACAATAATTATTTTGGAAAATGCGCAACGGCTTAGTATATGAAATTTCAACGTCATAGCAATGCTGGAGATATATAAGAGTTCTGAAAACATTTTAACAGATAAATAAGACGTTTAATATTTTAGAAATTTTAATTTAATCATGTTTTGCAAACAATAGCATATTCAAAAAAGTACTTCATCATCAGCCTGTATCTACCCACTGCTGGATATAAGCCTTCCTCAATGCTTTCCACCAAATACGATCCTCCGCTTTCAGCATCCAGCCGCTTCCAGCCGCTTTCTTAAAGTAAAGTAAAATCAAAGAAAGAAAGGAAGGAGTATAGGCTGGCAACGGATCCGGGACCCCTTGGTGTTGCTGATCTGCGTGATTGGTTTCCATCAGGTGACCCGCATGCTCGTTTGCCCGCCTCTCATATAGAAAAAATCTACAATTTTCTGCACCTATTGAGTTGGACGAAGACATAAGCAACATTTACATAATACTAGCCTGTGTCTACATGCAAATGAAAAGTATGCTATATGTATGCGAAATTGGACCTGTATTTTGAATAATGAATTTCTTTAATTTTCGCGTTACAAAAATCCATACATACATACTCACAAACTTTAACAAGTATGATATTAGTAGACTGATAATTTCATATCAAGTGCGTTCTATCGTTTACTACCTAAAATTGTTGTAAAACATAGAATGAATATACCGATCCCAAAATTAATCGTTAAGGCAATTCAGGGACTAATAACGGGACCTTGTTTCAGTAAAGACAACGTTGCGAAACCCTTACGAGGGCAATTAGGCATTACTATCTAACTGTTCGTTGCCAGGGCTCTGGGCAGCTTGCCACATGGCAAACAGCCTCACAGCCGATTTTATAGGAAATTGCCCGCTATGGTGCGGAAGGATTTAGCGACATTGTTTTAGCCTTCAGTATAGTATTGAGAATACTAGCTGATCCGATACACGCTGTCTTCTCCAAATTGTATCATACTATCTTTCCGCAGACCGTGTGCATTTTGTACAAATTTCATTGTTTTGCTACTCTTTGCAATATTCTCCACCTACTCGTAGTTCTTTTAAAACCCCTAAAAGCCCTATACTTCCTCCTGGCATTCAAACTCTCCCCTTCCCCCCTTGTGTTTTCAATTATCTGATGTTACAGAAGTTTTGATGGGATTTTTCTTCGCCTTTTCCTCCAATATTTTCCGCTATGCTCTTATTTAGTCTGTGCTTCTCCTTTACTGTTCTCTACATTTTTCGTTTTTCTATCTATCTTCTCCTTCAATTTCAAAGCCTTTAGGCAATTGTTTTATATTTAAACTAACAAATGCTGATGATCGTTTTCCACATTTTTTATTGAAATTCAAAATTCAAAATCTAAAGTCCAAAGACATATTTTTTCCCATCTTCTCATCATCTGCAGGGATGTATAAAATTTTTATTCCAATGTGGTCTCTTACAGGTTTAATTTCCCAAAATCCAGTAGCCAACGGCCAATGGGTCCTTTTTGGCTTAGGTAGGTTGTTTTAGTTAGAGCCTAGGTAGTTGCGTTGATGAATCATTCCCGAGGAAAAGACTTACACTTTGTAATATTAGAGTAGATTTAAATTAAAGGCATTAAAAAAGGCACTATCTGATTTTCTCACATTTTCCACTTTTTTAATATTACTTTCTGGGTAGATTTTCCAATTTTGTACACTCAATAAGAAGTTAAGAACCATGTTTATACTATATTAAAAGATATAAAAATAGGCGAGTCGCTATCAAGTATGTATATGTATCCCATTATTAGGATACGGGTCCGTCCTCAATCGGAAGGGTTACGAGCAGCACGCTACTCAGCGACGGGTTGGTTTATAAAAATTAGTAAAATTGATACCTGTATTTGTATTGAATATTCGCATGATGATCGTTTTTGAGGTAAAAAAATATCCTGTGCGATGGTCTGGCTGTCACTGGTCTTAGGCCATAGTTCATTTAGCGAAGGGTAAAAAGGCTGATGCAGCGCTTGATCTACCACTGCCGCGAGTTTCTTATGCGTACGGTACCTAACATACGACCAGCCACTAGGATTAAATTAGAGTTAATTTACGTTATTTAAGTAGTTATACCTTTTATAATAATTTTAACATATAAGTTACATATTATCTTACGGATTTCGTCCAATTGCTACTTGCATTTCTTCCTTGATAATTCCATAATAAACATTAGCAACTCTAGCTATACTTCCTGTATTATTTGAATACAGGTTTACAGGTATATGGGTTTTTATTTATTGTAGTTTATATTGTAATAATCTATTAATAGCAAAATGTACTTACGAATGCTTTCTCGCCTTGATTGAGCTCAGTAAGGTTGATTGGTAGAGATCTCTATTAGGGATAAGTCCGCCTATGTATTACTCTATATTTTTAAGAATTGTATTACTAATTGTTATTACATTAAAGAACTTACAAACAAACAAACAGGTGAAAGATTTATGATACTTAGGGTATGTTAAAAAATTCTGAATTCTGATAAGACTATATAACTATACGAATTACGGCACATTTATTTTGCTTTTTTTAAATACATTACCTAGTCTAAGTTTGTATTTAATTCTTGGAAAAAAAACAATTCGTTAGGTACAACGTCTAGGCTGTAAGGCGGATGGGTTATCAGTTCCACATTTGAAGCCTTCAAATATGCTTCCATTACCGCGGAATATGAAGATACGTTTTCGTAGTGAAGGAGAACATTATTTCGAGGACGCTTTCCGCGAACTTTTTCTAAGACTCTGGTCAAGCAACTTTTGTTATATGTCGTGTAGAAATAAGTACATATTCAGATTCGTCATTTCTTGCAGAAATCATTTTGGTTTTACTTAATTAAAAAATTCAATGTGTTTTTGCAACTAGTTTAAAAACGATTTGTAATTAACTTTTTCCACGTAAGGCATAGGTAATAATGTTATTTATGTATTATATTTTATGTTTACTAGAGATGATAGATACATTATAAAATCTATTTAATTCATTGGAGAATCTATAACTACGACGATAGTAAGACTTCTTCATGACCTGAATATGTGGACCACTGGAAATGTAAAAAATCCATAGAATATTTTGGAACATTAATAAGAAAATTTATACATTCTAAATATTTAATATTAGTCACTAACTTTGACCCGGTGTATCTATCACCCGCCCATTCAGGTCGTGTCTTAATGTTAAATAGCCATTCTTAAAAAAAAATGGTTCTCAAATGCAAATTCAAAATCGAGTAGTAGATATTCATCATCATCATCATTTCTGCCTATTGCTGTCCACTGCTGAATAACGGCTTCCCCAATTGTTTCCAATGTTACCGATCCAATGCCACCTGCATCCAAAGACTCCACGCAATCACTCGCTACCTGCGAGTGTCAGTCCTTCTAGTTGGCGACGGCCCCAAGCTGAGCTTGTCTCCTCGTCCACGAATACGTGGTCACCATTCCATGATCTTTTTGCCGCAACGGCTATACGATTTCTTGTTAATCTTCTCCGCTAAGCGACCTTAGTTCGTCTACGGGTCTTCTCATTCCTAATTAAATAGAGACATAAACGCCGAGCATAGCCCTCTCCATAGCACGTTGAGCGACTTTGAGTTTTTTTTACTAAGCCCTTTGTATTGTAAAGCAGGGCTGTCCAAACCATATACGATACCGGGCCATTACAAATTACTAAACACATTGGCGGGCCGCAGAAACAAATACCTACTTGACATTTTTACTGCCTACTTTGGAAGTTTATGCTTAGATATAACTAGTTAGTTATAAATCTTTTGTACAAATATTTAATTTTCAGGCAGATTCGTTGTACAAAACCTATAACAGTAAAAAACTGTATAAAAACCGGTAAAAGAAAAACATGTCACGGGCCGCACAAATATAAGCCGAGGGCCGCATGCGGCCCGCGGGCCGTGTCTTCGACAGCCCTATAAAGGACCACGTCTCTGATCCATAAGTCATCACAGGGAACACAAGTTTATACCACACTTTAAATCTTGAGGCAGTCAGGGATTTTTTTATGTAGTAGATGCCGTGAAACTAAATAAAAGTATGTAATAGCTTTAATTTAGCCTGCCATGTGAGATTGGCCCTCCTGGGCCAATATTCCTATATTTACTGTATTTTTTTTTAGTTTCACCGTTGTATCTGTAATAAAATCTTGGAAATTAAATTTGACCCACTTCTCAGTGGCCAATTGAGCTGAAATTCGGCACTATTGTTTAGTTCACGTAACTAGACACGCTTACCTAATTATCGCCATTTATTTTAAACAATTTATTTAAATCGGTGATAAAAAAAATCCGCCTTAACCCGTATGATATGGCTATCAAAGTAAAAGGTTGATGCGCGAAACACAGTAAATAAACGTATTAGGTTTTTTTTTTAATTAATGTAAGCTTTTTTTTATTCTTGTTTTAGACCCACGACTAATTATGTATCATGTTTGTGTAAATATATTTTTAATTTATTTAAGATGAAGAGGTATTTAAGATGAACACATTTTTTTAGATTGTAGATCAATATCATCCAGTATGTCCATTACATAGAAAATTCTGCCTAATTAATTTGCTGGTAAATTTAACATACTTACGAGAAAACAACTTTTCGCCAATGCTTTTCTTTTTCTTTCATTTATGATTATCATAACATTTAAGGTTACTTGACAATGTTCTAAAATTATAAAAAAAATATCAGTGCTATAAAATACACAAAACTAAACCAATTCGCAAGTCTTTCATTTTAATAACTTGCGTCTATCTTGTTTTATGGTCGATTAAAGTTTCGTAGTAAATTAAATTTTAAAGGAATAAAATAGGTACTTAATTAAAAAAAAACATCGGAAAATCTTTAAAAAGTACTATAACTTTTGTTAAGTTTATATAAATAGTGCCGCTATTTAATTAAAATAAATGCAATATTTAATATTGCTGTCGTACAAATTTCTGATTGAATGCCTGAAACATGTGACGTCATAATCACTAAGCTTTTTTTTTGTATCAGTTTTTATGCTATCGAAGTAATTCTTTCATCTATAGTTATATTATTATGACGTCCTTATATAACAATTAGAAAACAAAAAAAATCAAGTAGCCTATTGGATGATTACAATTTGTGATGGAATTTGAAACGAGAAATACAAGATAAAGACAAAAATAGTTTTGATATTTTAGCAACTATATAGTTCAGATTGTTTTCGAACAATCTGTTATATATTGTATCATCAGAAAATATGAAACACAATTAAGTCTTATACCGTAATAGAAACACGACACAAAAAGAACATAGACTCTACCTTATTTTTTGTGTCGTACTTCTACTCGATTCAAATCCCTTCCGTTGACTCGGGAAATCTGTTAGCTGTCGCCTGTCGCCGTCAGTCTCTGCCGGTAAAACTGAAGACCTACCGCCAACCAAGACCCGATCCGAACGTTTCTCTAACTTCCGCGGTAGGGCCCCGAGGGCGCGATCATTTAAGGTAAAGACAATTTTCAACTTTTTGAAAAGCGAAGATGGGATTCTTTTTTTTTTTCTTCACCGAAATTAGTTTTTATATCGGCCGGTATCGCCTCAGAATTGGTATCATGCAGGTTGTTCCCATTTCGTTATAGCGAGGTTGTTAAATATCGTAATATATTCATTCATTTGATCATATTTTAGTAGAATGCGTTATATTGATAGTAAAGTGTTATGATGTGACAATTATGTATGTATTTTTAGGGTTCCGAACCTCAAAAGGAAAAACGGAACCCTTATAAGATCACTTTGTTGTCCGTCTGTCTGTCTGTCTGTCTGTCTGTCTGTCTGTCTGTCTGTCTGTCTGTCTGTCTGTCTGTCTGTCTGTCTGTCTGTCAAGAATTTCTATGTTGAGAATGCGTGGAGGTATCAAGCTGAAATTTGAACTGTATACTCAGGTCTACGGTCCCATGAAGTTAAAAAATAATCAAACTGCTAAGTTTACGTAGAAAAAAGTTACGGCCGTTTATTCAGCAAAAAACGCATATTTCGACACACTCAAGGGAATCAAAACCTATAGGGTACTTCCCGTTGACCTAGAACTATGAAATTTGGCAAGTGACATCGTTATAGACTAACAAGTACAGGAATAAATCTCAAAACTATACATTTGTAAATAGATCTTAAAAAATAGGGGGTCTATATTTTTTATAGGGTGTCGCAATATCAAATTGAAACTACTAGTTCAAATTTGGTATCATATGAAAGGGCTTGATGTACACATTGCAAAATATATTTTATTTATTTTTTTCGACGCATTATTTCTTATTTATAATGAAAAATATCAAATTTAATAATGATACTACGTACTACGGAACCCTCGGTGGGCGAGTCCGACTCGCACTTGTCCGGTTTTTTTTTTATTACTATAGTTTTTTTTCTACTACGTCGGGTAGCAGAGCAGCATACGGCCCGCCTGATGTGAAACGGTTACCGTAGTAGAATTAATGTAGAATTTTTGTTTCTTTACATTTCTTTTTTAAATCCTTACGAGCCCAGAACCTAGGAGTTATTATAATTTTTATTTTGGTATTTGGTTATTATAATTTTTTTTTTAGAATATGTATCTATTTAGAGCTTTACCGTTCTTAGAGATTTTCCATTTAACTCTCCGATATTTGTTATTTTTCCTTCTTCTTTAATCAGAAATTTATAACAAGTTTGATTTTTCAAATCTATTTTCGTGTTTTTTTCTATTGTTACTTAAAGCTTGCTTGTACCTATATGGTAAATTGTCGCAGTGTCGATAAGGTTTTGTTTTCGTTGTTATCTACATTGTTAAGTGCATACCTACATAGTTACATTCAATTCAATTCGGAGTTGAGAAGGCAATTAAACTTTTCTCCCTAAACATTTCTACATTCGCTCATTTCGCTCGTCAAGACTCTATCTACATTCTAAAGATAACTTACGTCTTGTTGATTAAAGAAGTCATCTTGGGCGTCCTCGCTGGAACATCCCATGTCTTGAAGGAGAGGAGTGACGTGTCGCTCCCAGTCATCCATTATTATTATTATGGAAAACTTTCCCTACAGTTATGTAGTTACCGCGAACCGACAATCACAGCTCAACAATCTTCACAAACAAGTAACCGTACAGTCATTTTAGTGTCTACCACTTATATCCAACTACTAAGCGGAGCGGCGCACGGAACATTTCGCGCCAAAACTTGAGACTACTTTTTTGTTTTCCCAAGAGATGGAAGTGGCGGGAAATGGTCGCGATCGCACGCGACACTCAGCTGTCACAAACTCGAGCGAAAGAGAAAAAAACAGCAGCGGCCGCGGGCGTATCACGTGCCCGCTGTTACCGGCGCGCATTCAAAAAACGTACTAGGAGAAAAGTCGGCGTAGGCAGCGTGCAGAGTCAGTGTGGCGAGGCGCGGGATCCCGGCCGCCCGTCGACGCGACCGGAACAGGAGTGCGTGGCGGTCCGCGCTATCGTACGCCCTCTGCGTCGCGCCGCCTCGCACTCCTCTCGGTCGCGCCTCGGGGCGTCGCGTCGCGCCGTCCCTCTCCGGCCAGCCGGCGCCGCACGCCTCCCATGGGCGGCCGCGATTTCCCGCCGTCTGTCCGTAGCCGCAACATGGCCGTACTTCTCTGCAGAACTCCGCTTACCAGCTCCGACATCAACCATCATCGGCACAATCCCATTTAGCATGCTTCAAACGAAAGTCGAACGCTGAAAATGATTCACCGTCAAAACTTTTAAACTCCGCCCAAACATACTTACTTTCAACTTCAACTTTTAAAACTACGTTACAACTGCAAGTTAGATATTTGCAGTTTATAAGTAGTTATTGGATAAACTTCTCAAAACAATGTTCAAAATTATTTTCATAAATTTGATCAAAATTTTGTTATTAAATAACAAGAAAGAACTACCTATACAAAATCACATTGACATTTCTCAATTTCCACTTATTTTTTTATACTACCACAAGTGTCAAACAAGCATAAGACCTGCCTGATGTGAAACGGTTACTGTAACCATAATATACACATAACCATAAACGTTCGCAACATAAAATATCGCAACTTTATAATTTGAACTAAACATGAACAACAATTATAAATATATTTTAGTTTCTAATCATTAAAATGTAGAAGAATCGATAAATATAGAGAATTAGATACACCTAGTGCTTCGGAGGGCACGTTAAGCCGTCGGTCCCGGCTGATGTCGTTGGATGACAGTTAGTAAGCCAAGTCAGAGGCCTTTAGGCTGCTTGAAAATACTGCCAACCTCTGCCAACCTGCAGTTGAGCAGCGTGGTAGAGTATGCTCTATAATATATCTAATATGTAACAGACAGTACCTGAAGATGTTACAAAGGAAGAGCGGAGTTTCCTAATACAGGCATCTTGTTTGCCTAAAAGGGAACTCCAACATTATTTACAATTACTGTCCATTTAAACTGCAATAAACTTTTTGATTGATTTTTTTTTTTTGATATCTATAAATACCATCGATTGAGGAGAGACCCGAATCCCAGCAGTGGGTTGAATAAGGGTTGACGAGGAGATACACTTAGTAATTGCAAAAGGTATCTCAATCTGTACCTTACTGATTACACTTATTGTATTTTCTCCATTTAAGTCTTTGACAGTGACTTTCGACGGTTTACCTACGCCCATCAAAATTATTGACATAAATATTTTGAAACAAAATGTATCACTAAAACTAATTCATACACATCTCATACTATACGTACCTATAACAAGTAAATTCTATCTGTGCCTAAGTTTAACTCTACCTTCAGAGGTTTTCATCAGCATTGACGAGCTTTGTGGTAGCAATGGCACTTTGACTCCGAGGTTTCGGGTTCGATCCCCGCATAACACAAATATTTGCTTATTATGCATGAACATGTTTATTTGTCTGGGTGTTTTCTATGTGTTGTATATATGTATTTCCAAAGTATGCACATGTATTTAAGTAAAATATCAGTTATCTAGTACCCATAGTACAGTACAAGGTTTGCTTAGTTTGGGTTTAGATGTCTGTGAGTAATTTGACCGGGAATATTTATTAATTATTTGTTACACCAAATCAATATAATCAGTGATAACAAAATATTTTACAGCAAAGTTTGTACGCATCTGTCTATTTCCCACTTCTTACTTTTAATTTACTCAACAGATTTCTACTCAATTTTCACTATCCTAGAGACTTTTTTCAGGAAGGTTTATCTATATATTAACAGGTGAACCAAAAATTTTGTAACCCTTTTTACGAAATTTGCGCGGACGGAGGAGTGTTAAATTTTGCAAACTTATAATTTATATAGAGAAGCAGTGCAGAATGTATTTTTTTTTTTAAATTATACCATAACAATTAATATAATACATAAAAATACATTAAATCAACAAAAAAATAAACATTACACACACTATGTATTTGGCAGACATACGCATATATACCTACCTACTCTTTTATTTATTGTTAAAGTAAAAATTTAAATTAATTATGGTCGAATTACGACCACTGGGCGACTACTAGTGCCTCAGTCAAATTATAATAAATTTAACCTTATGTTAGTTTAAATTACAGATATTACATACAGAGCTCTGGAACTAAGTAACCACAGATGGGTCATTATACAGAACAACATTTTTTAAATTACAAAAATAAAAATCAGGATTTTATAGGTTTTAAAGATTCATGTCTTGCAAAATATAAACAAATATTATAATCACTGCAGAAAACAAAATTTTAATTGCGTTTAATACGTAAATCTCAGAAAAAACATTTATTGGTGCTCACAGAAGCGGCGCATGTGTTCACTGAAATGATGGAACTGATCATTAATTAATAATTAATATAAAGACATGAGTTTAACATATGTAACTTAAAAGTTTTATCAGTAATAATTATACCAAGACAAAATAAAACAAAAAAAAATATTTTGAAACAGAAATAAAAAATCAATTATTCTTGTTCACGGAAATGACATTGAACAGTTACGTCATTTCTGTGATATTAAACAAATATATTGTCTGAATCACTGGAGTTATGATCAGATGACCATTTTCATTAGATAACTATTTTCCTTAGTCCAAAATGAAGACAGGTGATGTTTAAAGGACATTCCAAGCAACTAAGCCGCCTGGCTTGAAGAACATTCTGGTGTTCTTTTACCCATATAATTTGGTGCACTTTCATTGTGCCTTCAAAGGATTTTATATCACTATTCTTTAAAATATTCTCTATTGACTCAATACAATGATCACTTACTGGTATTACTTTAACCCAAGGACAGTTTTTTTTGTTAACAAGTAATCAAAGTTGGAGAGTCTGGTATGTCATCCCCCAAAGCCACTCGTCGATCGGTAGTTCTTTTTAATTAGCCACCTACACAGTCTGAGGCTCTTTTTCCATCGCCACACTCCGAATATTGCCACAAAACAGCGTCAGCACTAAACATTGAATTGAAATATTTGACAGTTATAATTAATTGTTTTATACTCGTATAGTGGCCCATCACTCAAAAAATGCATTTTTTAAATGGAACTATACTTTTGATATCATCTAAACAGTATTTTAGTATTTTTATTTGTTGCCGAGGTGTATAATCTTTTATAGTTTTAAGTAATCCTTTTTCTTTTTTCTTGTGATATCTCTCTCCGTCTTTCCTTTTCACTTCTTCCTGAGCTGTAAAATCTTGTTTGTGTTTTTGTCGACGCACACTAAGCTTTATTTGCTCTCTTCTCCTAGCCTTTCCTTCTTCATCTGACATCTTCTTTCTTGGTTTTGCCATTTTTGTCTGTACCTAATACGAAAAAATAACATGCCCATAACCACAGCAAAACTACACAACCAGTGTATTAGTTTTATTTTGCTATCAGACACAAATAAACAAATAAAACGTCTTTTCTGTGAAACCCATCAATTCCGTGAATATGAATGGTTTTTTTAGAAAATATTAAATTATAAGTATAGATTATAAAGGCCAACAATTATTTTAACCGGAAGTAGCCGATGCACGAGCGTTTTTAAGTCCTAATACTATTTATTTTAAAAGTGCTATCATTTCCGTGAAACCTGTCATTTCTGTGAACAACGAGTTCACGGAAGTGATGATCACGGGATTGACGAATCGTTTTTAAAATCAAGCCACATCCTGGTTTTAGAAGTAGCCTAGCTATTTATAACCTCAATCAATACTAGTCCTCATAACATTAATTATGAGCTATGGTGGCAAATAAAATACGTAATTATTTATAAAAAATCTTCCTTAACCAAATTGATGGAACAAACTTGACAAAAACCGTATATTGCTTAAATTTTTTTAAAAAAACTTCACAGAAATTATCCTTCTCGTTTGTGGACACACATAACTGAACTAACAGTAAAGAGTAGTGTCGCCAGGAAATTAGAGTAATGATTTAGTAGATACAATTTTTTTTTGGGTGAAAATAGCGGTTCACAGAATTGATGTTAATTTTGATAACACCCGTATAACAGCTACAAATATGAATTTATTAAAAGGAAAAAATATATCGATGTGTTTTCATATTCATTGGTATGTCTAGAAACAGATACTATAATTTAATTTTAATAAAGTGTATTACGTTATTTTTTTTGTTAGCTTTTTTGACGAAACATGTCTTCCGAACAGTTCACGGAGCATGACAAGAGCCTCTATTTTTCATTTTTTTACTAGTTTATAAATAAGATGTGGTTGAATTTGTTATGTTTTCGATAAATAGGCACATATATAAACTAAATAGATTAATTACACTGTTGACATAACTTATAATTAATTAAAAATGTCACAAGAACAGTTTTTCTTGTACTTCGTATAATGACCCAGATAAGTATCAAGAAAACATAGTCATCAAGTAACGAAAGAAGTTACAGCTAAGTTTCCAGTTGATGACGTTTCAAAACCAACTTGTTGAAACTTTAGAAATATACTTTAGCAACCTGGCGCCTTCTTCATCACCTATACACGTCGGAATCTGCAGGAGCTGCTGCTGCATCATAGAAGAGTCTTAAATGGCGCAAATATATAAATCTTATTGGTAACTATATATTTGGGCCGTTTGGAGTCGACACTGTCCGAGTGCACGACTCCTTTTCAGGAATTAGCAAAGCGTTTGGTCGACACTTCCCGTAACCAGAAGGCTGGTTTTTATTTCACACAACACATAAGCATTGCCATTCAACGTGACATTGCTGCCAGCCTTCTGGTCACGATGCCATTTGACTGTGATGTGGAGGAATATATTGTCGCATCGGTAATTTTAATTTATATATAGTTGTTTTCTCTAGATTAGAAGAAATTTTGAAAGTACTTAAAAATGTTACTAATGATTGAAACGGATTGAAAATTAATTATCTAACTAAACCATTGGTTTTCGGCTCAAATAATGATTATTCAATTCGTTTTGTCAAAAAAGCAATAAAAATACTTTGTAAGTTCACTTCTTACTCATCAAGCCCTTTCATATGATTACCATATCATAAGGATTACAATGGAATTGGGGTGTAAGCAGTTCATCAACATCTTTGAACCAAAGCCAATCTCACCTGCATATGGTAAACCCTGCTGACTGACAAACGAGGCTCTGGTGAAAAGAGAGGTAGAGCGTAACGTATTTTTTAAGCTGCCTGACTGGGGAAGTACCTCCAACTCGTAGAATACTGCAGCTAACTAAAATTTCCCTTGAGGATTGTTGTGTTCCTGCGAATGAGTGCGGTTACCAGAAAGAAAGATAGAAGGAGTATAGGCTGGCAACGGATCCGCGATCGTTTGGTGTTGCTGATCTCCATGGGCGGTGGTGGTGCTTTCCATCAGGTGACCCAAATGCTCATTTTCCCCCTGTCATCTAAAAAGAAATAAGAAGCAACTGTGCTTTTCTTCAGTGTAAGTCATCAGTCATCACCTGCAACATACAATCGTACTGAAATGTTTCGTCTTGAGACATTAAAGTATTAGACGAGAAGATCTTTCTCAGTTTTCGAACAATGCCAAACAGAGTTGAATTCGATGAGAGATCTCTTCTCAAAGTTGCACATACCCAACTTTGAGGCTATTCGTCTCAGGTATACTCGCTAAAAACTTCGAGTGCAAAGTTCCTAACTTTGATTTGGACTTCTATAATATTTTTCTAAAATTATGTGAATCAACACTGACCGACTAGCGAACTGAGCTAAACGATAACTTTGAAATTTCAAAGTAAATTTGTTACATAATCTTGGCCAATTTCAAAGTAATCGTATGTAATGTAATGAATGTACAATATACATACATATAATAGGGTAATCTCTTTTTTCATATACCACTAAGGTGACAAACAAGCATACGGTCCGCCTGATGGAAAGCAGTTACTGTAGCCTATGGACGCCTGTAACACCAGAGGCATCACATGCACGTTGCCGACCCTATAAAAACCTTTTTACGCCCTTTTTGAAGAACCACATGCTGTAGTCTCCTGGGAAAACCTCAACAGGCAGTTCATTCCACATCTTGATAGTACGTGGAAGAAAACTTCTCTGGAACCGCAGAGTACGTGACCACTACGTGATCTATAAATTAGTGTACCTACAGCACTTATACAAGAGTTCTTGTCATTAATGTAACTAATATTTACTTTGGGATAGACATAGAAGTCTAAAAAAAAGAATTGATATTCCCGTACGAATAATTTCTTCTGATTAAAATCGTTAGGTCCCGAGTCCCGGGGGAAAAACTACGGCAACTTTGGAGTTTCAAGGCAGTCGTAGTTTTACCCCCGGGACTTCAATGTTCATTGGCTTTTTTGGTGGTCGCCGTTGTTAATCCTGGCTACACCGGAGACACTGTGGTGGGAATAGGAATGTTTACTCTTTTTTCCCCTAGGCACAACTGCGTGGACCTATAATGGTGTCATGGGAGATTTTTCTTTCCCGTGACTCTATTATTTTCACTTGCTAAATTCCTCTTTCTTTACAGAAAATCAATTTGAACAAATAGCACAACATATTCTCTGTGAGTCCAATGTTTTTCATTGAGAGTGGAATGAAATTTAAATTTAAATGAAAATTTCTTTCACTTAACATTAGAGGCAGTAGGCATTTTTTTATACCACCACCACATAGGTACACAATGGCATCTGTGCATAGCGTGAATGAGCGTGTGTGCGTGCGGCGCCATACAAACTGTTCCACACTCGTCTTAGAGGGGAGGTGAGGTTGAGCGGCAGGGAATAGCCATACTGTACGTGGTACTACTACTATTGCTGTAGTCTCCTGGCAAAACCTCGGCAGCGAATTCATTCAACAATCTGAGACTTCGTAGAAGAAAACCCCTCAGGAACCGCAGAAGGTCAGGTTCCAAAACAATAAAAACACTTTCTACAGGTAACAACAGCCAATAAAATTAACAGGTTGTAATTTTTGTAGATCAAAGAAGGTTAATCAAAAGAGTTTCATCAAGTTAAGTCTAGTAGAATTTGCCCTCGGTATACGTAGCAACTTCGGTCATCATTAAAAGCGTAGCGTATAACATAGTTAAACACTTACATTGAGCAAAGTTACTGAAGACGTACAAGCAGCCAATTAAAAGTTAAATGTCTAATTCTTGTTAAAAGCGGGAAGTCCGCAACTAGTAGGTACGACGTACTAGATTGAAAGTTCGTCTTTTGCGTGTTTAGGTGTGACTAGGGTTGCCATGTTTTAAATCTGGTAACCAGGTTAAGAAGATTATGGAAGTGTCATCAGTAGTTTTTTTGTACTGATAGTATTTCATATAAAGACGTTTTTTTTCCGGCATGGAGCGGCAGCCACTGATTAGAATTCTTATTTCTTACTTTTTAACCTCGGACTACAAACGAAACACCGCCCGGACGCGTCACGGGCGCCTTCAAAACTAAAACAAATCCGGGGAAACCCAGATAATTGGCAACCCTAGGTATGACCCTGTTAACTTTTCATGGATGGGCGAAAATAGTTTAATTGTAACGAAGAAGTTATAGTTCATCATTACATTGTTGTTAAAGTGCTAATTTAATAAGGGGATGTTATATTAGTAGCTGGTAATCTGTTTGTTAAATTTTGTTAACGGTTTTTGACGAGTTTCGATTTGAAATGTATGACGATATCATTATTTAATATCTTATATTTTTATTGTTTACTAGCTGACCCGACAGAAGTATTCCTGTTTTCTTAACTATGAATATTGAATTCGAATTGGTATTGCGCCATCTTCCAAATGACTGACAGTTCTACCAAACGCCATAAAGTTAGTATAATGTAATATAGTAAGTATTATGAAACTGGATCCAGGGGACCCTACAGGGCTAACGCCGAAGCTGAAGCCGATAACCATTCTATTTTTCGATTGCATAAATCAAACTTCAGCTATGATTGGCGGTAATTGTGTTTAGCTTAACTGATAGAAACCCTAGAGCTCTACCGACTAACCTGGAGAACTTAAACATAAGATGTATTTTCGCGATCAAAAAAAATTTTAAGAGAGGTAGGGAGCGTAATTGTAAGCTACCCGACTGGGAAATGTACATCCACCTGACAGAATACCGCAGCCAAATGACAATTCCCTTGAGGGTTGTTGTGTTCCTGCGAGTGAGTGAGGTCACCAGAAAGGAAGGAGATGCTGTTGACAGCGGGGGTGGCGGCGTGCTAGCAAAATTTTATGTTGCGAGCGCTAATATGGCTACGGTAACCGCTTCACATCAGGCGGGCCGTATGCTTGTCTGCCACCCGACGTAGTATAAAAAATAATCGGCTTCAGCTTCGGAGATACCCTGATTGTCGAAGGAAGGAGCGTAATATTTTTCGAGAGTATGTAAGTCAATTCTTTAATATGTTCTGCAGCCAATATGAGCCGTTTAATAGAAATCTAAATATGAGCTATCAATGAATTCGTATCAGTTTTGAATGGGACAGAGCGGCTCAGCGGGTTTAAAAGCTCATTTGGGCAGATTTTAAATATGATAAACGAGAAGTATCTTTACTTCACCGCATATTGCAACCATAACCATATACTTAGCGACGTGCATTGTCACGCGCTCGCAACTCTACCACTCTCTCCCCATTTAGTTTGGCAATCTCCATACTCGCTCAGGCATATTATTATTTTCTATACAAAACACTAATCAACGCACAGCCCAAACCGCTGGGTCTAGAGATTCCAAATTTGGCAGGCGTCTAGGGGTACACTAAGAAAGGATTTTTCAAAATTCATCCCCTAAGGGGGTGAAACGGGGGTCCAAAGTTTGTATGGGGAAACAAAATTATTTGGACTATTTTATCCGAAACTTTACACGAGTACTTCTATAGATAAATGAAAAAACACGTGTTCCAGGATTTTTCAAAATTCAACCCCTAAAGGGGTAAAATGGAGTGAAAAAGTCTGAAAATCGTCATGGGTATTGTTTTTATGGTTTATCGGGTCGCTGATTACGAAAACAACAACTATTTTATAATCCAACATACCCGACGTGACATAAAAATCCCCCCCCCCCCCCATCATCATCATCCCCCTATGGGGGTACGATGGAGTTGAAATGTCATAATATCAATATGGGTGTTGATTCTATGGTTTTCTGGGACGTCAATTACGAAAATCGCATCGATTTGAAAATATAACACAGTGGACACGATATAACTTAAAAGGATTTATCAAATTTTTCCCCTAAAAGGGTGAAACGGAGGTCCAAAGTTTGTGTAGGGAAACGTGGCTAACGTGACCATCATCGTGTAATTTTTTTAAACTTTGATTTAACCTCTTTAAGCTGATGGAATGGAGACTTGTGAGTTGACTGAAGTGTTATCCAATTGGTTTTTAAATTTGTATTTGGCGTAAATCAGTGCTTATACGATCGCGGGCGGCCGGCGCGGTGAGGACGGGACGGGTGTAGTAGTAGTTATCTGGAAAGTTCTTGCATCCGTATTTAGTACAATTATAGGTGCTACATGAGGGTGGTTGCGTTGCGTGTTAGACTTGACTTGGATAATCTAAAAAGCGCGAACTTCACGCGAGCGAAGCCGCAGGCAAAAGCTAGATAGTAAAAGGCTTTGTCCTCACTGACTTGACTGACTGACGCACTAATCAACGCACAGCCCAGACCCCTGAAGCTAGAAACCTGAAACTTTGGATATGTGTTCCTCATACAATGTAAGCGTGCACTAAGACGGGATTTTCCGAAATTTCACACCTAAGAGGTTAAAATAGGGGGTTGAAAAAAAACCCTCTTGGAAACCGATTCACCTACGATTTTGAGACTTGGTAGAATAGTTGTATAGAAAAAAAAGGGGATGTTTATGGGCAACTTTTTTGTTTTTTTTTTATTTTCCAGGTTTTCTGTTACATATTTGCATACCTGCATCCAATCAGGTTGAATACCTTAACTAAATTAACAATTAAGATCACCTTGTATGAGTATTCTGGCAAATAAAGAATTTGAATTTGAATTTGAATTTGAATTGAATAACTGATTAACTTTTGACCAGCGCCCAGCCAAGAAATGTTATATTTATATTTGAATTAACTTATCACTAGATGGCGCTATACCTAGCTATGTTATTCGTTAATGGTTTCGTTATTAAGGAAAGGGTATATACGAGAGATTATTTCAAACCATGGGGTTATCCATGACGGTTTATCGCTCACCTCATTCCAGTAATTACCCCTGGAGGTAATCCATCGCGCGCGTAGGGCGTAAAAGAAACTGCGTCCTTCAAATGAAGCTACATCTGGTGACGAAAACTAATTGAAAAACCTATTCTAAGTACCGACTTTCCCATAAAGTCGGTACATAGAATAGGTTTTTACCTACATAATGAATTTCCGTATTTTTCAAACAATGAAGTCAAGATTCACTAAATTTATATTTGTGGAAGGTGTGATGATGCCCCATACCATTATAGCTTTGGAAGGTGATGGAGCTGGCCTGTTCCGCTCCATCTCCTACCACTTGCATGGAACGGAGGTGTATCATCAGCAGGTTCGTGCCACCATTGTTCACGTATTAAACAACTGGAACGATGAGTTGTTGAGTGAGGACAGTAAAGGATGCGCTGTTGAGGAATCTCTCTTGATAACCCGCATTCCCATTATTCCATAAGACCACCCAGTTCAATTTAAGAGACTTCACTTCAATTTCCCATAAAGGTGTTTCGCTATGACCATTAACAAAGCTCAGGGGCAGTCTCTAAAGGTCGCTGGGGTTGACTTGAGACAGGACTGCTTCTCTCATGATCAGTTTTATGTAGTTTGCTCAGGAGTAAGTTCTCCTGGAAGCATTGCAATTATTGCTCCTGGTGCGAATGCCAAAAACATTGTTTACCGGGACGTCTTAACCTAAATGGTGTATGTTTGTGATAATGGTCAATACGAAACAAAAATAGACGCAAATCAGGAGTGTTCCCGTAGCGAAGCACGGGTACTTTGCTAGTTAATCAATATAGGTACATGGACGGACACGGACGAGCTTGGTGGCGTAACGGTCAATGACGCGGCTTCGACACCAACGCTCGTGGGTTCGATTCCCACGCAGGATAAACATTTGTGTGCATGAACATGTCTGTTTGTCTTGGTCTGGGTGTTTTCTATGTATCATAAGTATGTATTTACAAAAAATTAATGTATTTACGTATGTTTATCAGTTGTCTAGTACCCATAACACAAGCTTCGCTTACTTTGGGGCTAGATGGCGCTGTGTAATTTGTCTGACAATATTTTAAAAAAAATCATATAATTATACACTAAGGTATATGTCACAGTATAAGTAATAGTACTACTTGACTTTAATTAATTGACATATCGAAGTAATTCTTTCACTAGTATTTTTTATTTTTGACAGAGAATATGGTGTGCTAATAATCAAAATTAGTTAACATTCTCCATTATGACCTATAATTATGACTAAACACCAGTTTGAAGGCGAAAATTGTCAAGGTTTTCGAGTCTCTAGAAATAATTTCATAAGCGTCTTTGTCGCGCTTTTGACGCTACTTTTACTATTATATTTCAGTATTTATATTTTAGTAGGTGCTTAAGCTTACTAGATGACTCTGCAATAAATTTGTTCCATTTTCTGACATATTTATCACAGCATCTATAACATGATAATAATACAAAAAATATTTAGAATTTTACTTTCGTTTTGAATTTTAACTTGTTTGTTGTTGTGTACCCAATAGTTTTCCATTGTGACAAATTTGTGAGTTGGAATAATTATAAAAACAAACTATTTGAAGTCTGTGCCAATACTTATATATATAAGTATTGTTAGTTTGTTTTTATAATTATTCCAACTTTTTATAACATCATATATAATCATAACTAGTTTGTTGATCAGCTTAGCACCACCTTCAAATGGTTTGTTTTTATAAATATTACTGACAAATTTGTCACAGCGGAAAACTGATAAATAAATAAATAAACACAAATATTATTATATCGACTTGTCTTGACAATTAGACATAATTCTGTTTAACAGGCTTTTCTCTGGACAGGCAGCAATTTGTAATAAAAACTTGTCAATTTTGCTTATTATTATTGTCATCATGACTCATGGACACTATTTGTCGAATAGTCAGAGATATTCGACGATCTAAACTGAGGCCTTTAGTAACTACCTACCAATAACTATACTGTTGTCAATATAGGAACTTACTAAGTTATAAACGCTGACATAAAATAAGAAAAGTAGTGTCATTTATTATGACAAATATATAGAAAATTATTTCTAGAGACTCGATAGGTAAAATCTTGACAACTGTCGCCTATTTTTACGGGTTTATTGTTTGACAATTATATCAATATATACCTGTCGCATTTGGTCATATTTCTCATCTTTATTGGTAATTGTCGTGTCGATATATTTGTTGAATTTGACACTTTTGTAAAACTTACATCTGACACTGACTGACAGGCGACCATTCGAATTGTCGAATGGCCAAAAGTTTTATGGAATTTTCTCAATAGAAATGTCTGCAGAAAATCCGATAAGTGTGTTAATTTGTCATGACAATTCCTTTTTCAGCGTTACATAAAAATTTACCAGTGACAATAAAAATATGACAAATGTCCGCCATTTAAACGACGTGCGTTTGCTGATTTGTTGAATTTGACACTTTTGTGAAACTTACATCTGACACTGACTGACAGGTGATATGTCTCCAATTCGACAATAGAACATTGCCTAAAACTTTTGGCCAGACATAATAGGCTAATTCACTAACATTTTTTTCGATATGCTATGTAGAGCCGTCTCAATAATATAACCTTACTTAAGTGAAAGAATTACTTCGATAGCACAAAAATCTCTCGAGATATGTTAATTTGAAAACATTGATATTGTTTAGCAATGTTTGAATATCACAATTTTGGAGTTTCCCGAAAACGCTCCATACAAACGGCTACTGAGTAATGACGTCACAGGTTTGTATTTTGTATGCATCAAATCATCTATCTATGTTAAATATTACTTACGTTTCTGTAATTAATATCATAATAAAAGTTACTTACAGTATTTTTTATTGCTTCACCAATGGAAATATTTTTTTTAATAATTTCATACTTTTATATAAAATGGACTTTCCCGCCAAACTTTGATCGACCCTAAAATAAGTCGGACGGAAGATATTAGAATGAAAGTTTGCAGATCTTTATAGTTTTGTGTATTTTTAAATAATTTATACAATTTTTGAACATTGTCAAAATATAGCCATTGTCAATATATTGTATTCGGAAAATCCGATAAGTTTGACAATTTGTCATATCAAGCCTATTCGGCATATTTTTGTTTATTTAATTATCTCTAAATTTTCCACTGTGACAAATTGGTCAGTTAGAATAATTATAAAAGCAAACCATTTGACGTCGGTGCCAAGCTGGGGCCTTACCGCCGAAGCAGAAACCGATTACAAACGGTTATTTTGATTTCGAAAATCAAACTTTAGCTTAGATAGGCGGTAATTGTGTTTAGCTTACTTAGCTGGTAGAAACCATAAAGTTCTACCGACTGAGCTGAAGGTGTTTGTCATACTCCGTCCTTTCTTTCTTTCTTTCTTTCTGGTGACCTCACTCACTCGCAGAAACACAACAACCGTCAAGGGAATTGTTATTTGGCGACTGGGGAAGTACCTCCACCTCACAGAATACCGATTCTTTGAGGTGGAGGGAGGTATTTCTCCAGTCGGGAAAAAATACGCTATAGCCTACCTGTCTTTCCGCCAGAGCCTCGTTTGTGTCAACAAGGTGACCACGTGCGGGTGAGGTTAGCTTTGGTTCAAAGATGTTGATGAACCACTTCAAAACTGATTTCTTACTATTTTATGATTTCCAGTTATTATTATTTGATGCACGCATATTGGCTGACTTGCCTTTTGAAGTCGGTCATATTTAATATTTAAAATATAAAAAATCGATTAAAATTAAAAAATAACTTGTTTTTTTAATTATAATTTAAAACGATTTTAATATAAAACTCCAAATTGTATGATCAAATCCTAACGAAATTATCACGAATTCTAACACTAAGTATCACTTAAAAAATGCCTAAAAATGTCAACTTTTAGTTTTTTTCTTTTTAATCAAAATATCTTCAGATTGTGGAATTAATTACATAGGATTGCTCTCTTTCGAACACAAGAAGAATTTTTAATATCGGTTCACGATTGGCGGAGATATCGATAAATGTACAGTTACAGTCGAACATAGTACCTCCTCCGTTTTTGAAGTCGTTTAATTATAATAAGTGGTCAAATTGAATAAAGCTACTTTCTAGTAGGTACCCAGTCTACTGTTTGTTGAAAAATAAATTCTCGATGTCTACGAGTATGTCTGTCTGTTATAATAAAGTGATAAACTGTTCTAAGAGATATAACTTCGCTCATCAGATCATCTGAAATAAGCTTTATAGGATACAAGTAGTAGTATCTACCTGCCTATAATATTTAAAGAATTATCCCCTAACTTAAAACTGGGAATTGTATCTTATATCAAAATCAAGAATTTATTGATGACTAGCTGAAGCCCGCGACTTCGTTCGATTTTATGATATGATATTTATGTTCGTATTAATACAAATACGAACTAATGTAGATACATAAGAAAATATTCGTATAAAGACGTATAAAGTCAAAATTATTTTTTGTTTAACATTGTAACCATAGTTTAAAAAAAATTAAGGGAGTCTTTCCTTCGGGAGCTAATATGAAAAGACCAGTCCTAAGCTTGACACCAGCGAATTTTAGTGATTTTTTTATTGTCATAGCAAAGGTCACAGACAACTGCGTACGTTTAAAATTAAAATGGATTTTTTTTTTGGAGAAGAGTGGTATACGCGGAATAAATACAGTTTCACCGGCACCACTCCCAGTGAGAATCTCAGCAGTGTTATTTTTATATTTCTTATAATTTACCTGAACCATTATGGTTCTGCATCAGGTGTTCCAAATCTTGGATTTTTATACCTTAACAAAAAATGCTCTTCAGGTTGAACAACTTTTGCTAAGGCATCATTTTTATATTTCTTATACTTTACCTGAACCATTAAGGTTCTGCATCAGGTGTTCCATATCTTGGATGTTTATACCTCAACAGAAAATGCTCATCAGGCTGAACAACTTTTGCTAAGGCGTCATTTTTATATTTCTTATAGTTTACCTGAACCATTGTGGTGCTGCATCAGGTGTTCAACTTTCCAAAATCAATTATACCCTATATTTTGCCCAGGCTTAACAGCTATATAACAAAAAAAGTTTCATTCGAATCCGTCCAGTACTTCCAGAGATTAGCGTGTACAAACAGACAAACAGACAAACAGACATACAGACAAACAGACAAACAGACAGACATTTTTTTTTAAATTTATACTCTATTACTATATCTCCATCGCCTTCAATTGTTTTTTTGTAAATATATTCAATGTACAGACACATTATTTTTACTGTTTTATTATATGTATAGATTACCAGTGACAAATTACCTACTATAAAAAGAAAGAAATGAAAAGAACAACATTGTGAGTGCAAAATTTGAAGGTTGCCCTAGAAACTGTCTTGGCGACAATGTCACATCATCATAATAATATGAGTAAATACACTATAGAAAAAGAATTTTGAAAATCGATTCACAATTGGCGGAGAATCGTTGAACATACATGAAAATAAAAAAGATATATATAGTCGAACATAGAACATCCTCATTTTTTTAAGTCGGTTAATAAAAATAATCACTATCGTATCACTTACGGTTACATATGTACGGTTTACTTAATTACAAATCAAATTTAGATCAAATTTTAGTTGTTGAAAAATTTGTGAAACGAAACGCAGCCAAAACCCAAAATCGTCAGACGTCAGTTTACGTCAGTGTCAATGATAAATGTCAAATTGTTTTGTTGAATTGAAAGCGAATCCGCAATCCGCGATTGCGAAGCGAAACATAACATGTCCGAATTTGTACCGTAATTTTCATTATATTTTGTACAAACTTTTTAAAGAATAAAGTATAATTCAGTGATTTATAACAATGTCGGCACCAACAGAGTTAAGTTTTGATGAAATACTCAAATTTATGCTTGCGCATAATGGAAAGGTGACTAACCATGAGTTGGTCCAGTATTTCAAAGTGTTTCTGAAGAATCCTGATATGAGAGGTTGGTTGTTTGATATCTTTAATATAACTTATATTATTCACCGTAGATGTACATATTTAGCCTTACCTGTATTCTATATGTTATTGTTGATTTGATAATAGAATTAAAATAGACACACATCAGAAGATAATCTGAAAGAAGATTACCATTTGTATTAATGATAGACAGACAAGTACTTTATTTAAAGTACCATAATCATAATAAGTGGAAACAATAACTTTATTCTTGAAATCATTATTTTATAGTTCTATTCGTTAGGTACTTATCCTAGTGATATTTTGTTATAGATGAAGCCAGAAGCACCTTCAAAAAACATGTTAACACATTGACAATAATAAAAAACCAAAATAATGAAAAATGGTTGATACTTAAAAAGAAATATTTACCAAACAATGGTAAAGAAAATGAAGAGATACAGGAAAGTAAAGCATCGGAACTGCCAACAGCCAGTACATCCGAAAGCCCTTCAATACCAGATACTGCTCTGCAACCTATTCCTTATCGCCCTCCTCCACCTCCCCAATTAAATCAAGACTTTAACATCCTAACAAACATAATACAAGACAGTATGCCGACAAAAAATGTGCCAGATGTGTCTGAAATTCCGTTTAATGACAGTTCAGTTGAGACTCCCAATGATGTACCACCAAAAGTACATCCAAGGAGGAAGTCATCAGATAAATCTTCTAGTGAAAAGCGATCCAGTATATCTGGCCAAGGCAGTCAAAGATCATCAATTCCAAATCAAGAAACATTGAATGAGGAAACGCCACCACCATTGACGTCGTCCCGCAGCGAAAGCATGTTGATTGACAATGAACAAAAAATCTCTGTGAAGGAAAGAAAATTAATGTTCAATCGGATGGCATCGGAGAGTGATGTGCTGAGGACCAATAAAGTGGGCGGCCATAGTAATATGCAGGTAAGAAATATTTAATACTTTAGTTTCATTCAATTTTACATATAATATTATGAAAATATTTATTCATATATGCCACAAAGGATGGTATGTCACTACTAACTCATCAGCTCAATAAACTGGCTGTGGAATCTAACATATAATGGTTCCAATTTTCGTTGGCTGCTTCTTACCAGTTAGTTACTTGAAGAAAGAATTCTTATCATTGAATGTGGTTACACTTTATCTATAAATATTATTAGTCAGGTATATATACACATTAGTCCAATTTATAAGATACACAAAACAAGGAAGTTTTTATTTTGATTTAAATTTTCATCAATGTGAATGAAAGTAAAGTCTGCGAAGCTGCCATAAATACACAAAGGTATTATTTTGAATTGCTGATCCTGTGTCAACAAACTGTTTCTGCTTGAACCTGAAGTCTTATTCTCATAATTATTTTCTATCGTAGAATGAAAGTAGACCGAATCGGGATGTAATTATAAATTCAATAAAAAATTTGTATTTGGGTTCATTCAATTACTTACTGTCAATTGTTATTGCGAGCAGAATACGAACATTATTTTATACATTTCGTCACGTTTTGATGTCATCACACTTTAATATTTCATAAAGTGTTATGAAAATTGGTAATGTGACATTTGTGAGAATTTGCAAAATTAATTTTGGAGCTTCTAGGTTAATTTTATTTACTCTAAAAATAAAAAATGGCTTAAAGTTAGTAGGGGTTGGTAGGGGTCTTTTTAGTGAAGGGCGTCCACTGCTAAACATAGGCCTCCTCCTTTGATGTACAAAATGATAAATTTTGTGCCATTTGTATACGTTGGCTCCTTGTGAGCTGCATCGTATACTGCATTGTCTAGATGGGGTCGACCTATGCTGTATTTTCTGATCCGTGGTTGCCATTCCAGAACTTCTGCCTTTGATTTTTAGTTCTGCATCCTGTGGCCTGACCATATCCATAAATAAATATGTTCATCATCTTCATATCTAATAAACCTTCCCCAATGCTTTCCACCACATGCGAGCGTTGGCTTTCACATCCAGTTGCTTTTTTGATGTTGTCGGTATGTATATAAATATGTATAGGTACTTTTTATTTTAAGGAATGTAAAGTATCTGAGTATGTTCTAAAGTCAGATGTAACAGTTCTGATTCTGATACAATTTAAGTAAAATATACCTTATTTGACTAGACTTAATAGCTATTAAGGGGAATAGACTATCCAACAAATATTAATATGAAGTTATTATGGGGCTATTAGGAGCACTGCAGCTAGACTTAGTCTTTGTTATATCTTACGTTTTTATACTATAGGTTGTTGTTATATTCTCTTTAATGTTTGACGAGCTCGGTGGCCGAATGGTT
Source organism: Hypsopygia costalis (assembly GCA_937001555.2). Classification (NCBI taxonomy): domain Eukaryota; kingdom Metazoa; phylum Arthropoda; class Insecta; order Lepidoptera; family Pyralidae; genus Hypsopygia; species Hypsopygia costalis. Next base: position 22,528,489 of record OW443326.2, read on the forward strand.
AGCAATGTCCACTTTGACTCCGAGGTCGTGGGTTCGATTCCCGCACAAGACAAATAATTGTGTGCATAACATGTCTGTTTGTCTTAGTCTGGGTGTTTTCTATGTAATATAAGTATGTATTTACGAAAAAAAAATGTATTTAAGTACATTTATCAGTTGTCTAGTACCCATAACACAAGCTTTGTGCTTAATTTGGGACTATATGACGCTGTGTAAATTGTCCAGAAATATTTATTTATTATTATTTATGATATACCAAGAAAATAGGGTTGTAAGTAGTTCATCAACACCTTTGAACCAAAGCCAACTGCACCTGCACGCGGTGCACCCTGCTGACTGACAAACGAAGCTCTGGCGAAAAGAGAGGTAGGGAGCGTAATTGTAAGCTACCCGACTGGGGAATGTAGCTCCACCTTACAGAATACCTCAGCCAAATAACAATTCCCTTGAGGGTAGTTGTGTTCCTGCGAGTGAGTGAGGTCACCAGAAAGGAAGGAGATGCTGCGTTGGCAGCGGGGGTGGCGGCGCGCAAGCGATATTATATGTTGCGAGCGTTAATATGGCTACGTCAACCGCTTCACATTAGGCGGGCCGTATACCCGACGTATAAAAAAAAAAAAAAAAAACCATATTTACAATTTTATAAGGAAATGCTATAAACAAAGGCGGGCTTATCTGTTTTAAAGCTCTCTTTAAGTGTTTGTTAAGTGTTTGTTAGGAATATATACAAGAAACGTGGGCAGGAAAAAGTGTACAAGCATAAAAAATAATAAATAGCGAGACAGTTCAATTCCCCAATTCACAGGTCACAAAATATTTACCGCAATACAGGTAGCATATTATATACGAGGGGAGGCCAATAAGTTCGCGGAATGGAGGGGTTGATGGGGATAAATTTACCCGTCCAGGTAGGCACTAGTTAAGCACCTCATTAAGAGTATATATACCAAGTTTGAACCTAATCGTGTCATTAACTTTTGAGTTATCGACCTGCAAACAACTAAATCGGGAAGAAGTCAGCCAGTATGGAGAAAATTGAACACCGTGCCGTTATTAAGTTTCTTACCAAGCAAGGAAAATCCGCTCAGACGATTTTTCAAGAGCTGTTAGCGGTTTACGCGGACTCTGCTCCTGGTAAAACCATGGTTTACAAGTGGCATGGTCTTTTCAAACAAGGAAGGGAGTCCATTGAAGACGACCCCCGCTCCGGACGGCCAATTGAGGCCACCACACCGGAAATCGTCGAAAAAGTAGAAAAACTTGTATTGGAAGATGCCCGACTGAAGAAGAAGCAACTTGCAGCAATGGTTGGAGTATCCGAATCAAGTATTTTAAATATCCTACATCATCATCTTGGGATGACTAAAGTCAGTGCAAGATGGGTTCCGAGAATGCTCACGCCACTTCAAAAACGCGAGCGTGTCGAGTGCTCTCACCAGTTTCTGGAGCTCTGTGGAGAGAGAAAGGAAGAAGTTATGGCCCGGATTGTTACTGGAGATGAAACCTGGGTTCACCACTATGAACCTGAGTCGAAGCAAGAGTCGATGCAGTGGCATAAAAAAGGCACACCTCCTCCAAAGAAGTTCAAAGTGTCACAATCGGCCGGAAAGATCATGGCGACTATCTTTTGGGATACAGAAGGTATTTTACTGATCGATTATAAAGAACGTGGTGCGACTATAACGGGACAGTACTACGCTTCTTTACTGGAAAGATTGAAAGAAGCCATTAAGAAAAAAAGAAGAGGAAAACTGTCAAAAGGTGTGCTCCTTTTGCACGACAATGCACCCGTCCACACGTGCCATGTTGCGACGGCTGCCATTCACCGATGCGGCTTTGAACAATTAAACCACCCACCATACAGTCCAGACTTGGCCCCCAGTGACTATTATTTATTTCCAAAAATGAAGAAAGAGCTGCGTGGAAAGAAATTTGACGACGATGATGAAGTCAAGTCGGCAATTTCGGCCTATTTTGACACCAAAGACAAATCATTTTTTTTCGATGGTATAAACAAGCTATTTGAGAGATCCGAAAAATGTATTAGGGTTAAAGGAGAATATATTGAAAAGGAAAAATAATTTGGTGTTTAATTTCAACCTCCTTCTCTCTCATTCCGCGAACTTATTGACCTCCCCTCGTAGGTACATATATTTTAATATTCACTTAGTAGTTGAAAAGCCTCTACTCAAAGAAATAATACCCAAAATAAATCGCCAAAGTTTTTATTTTTTATAGACTTTAGTCAACAAAAGGTTTTAGTTCACTGTTCAGGCTGAATCTTATACAATAGCAATCACTAATAGGAACTGTAAAAAAGATAATAGTGATATTAAATAAACTTCAAATAATTCACATGGTCACTAATCAATAATCAGTGCCTTCACCACTTTTTTACACCAGACGACAAGTGAGTAAATGAGCCACCTGATGTAGAGCTGTTACTTACCCTTTTAAAGACATGTCTTTAATGAATTTGTTTTTTCTGCAATTTTTTGCTTTCTCTTAAATGTCTTTTTTAAATAATATTCTCTTTTTTTTGTCATTTTTTATCTACTAGCTTTTTGGAATTGACCATTAAGCGAAGAAGAAATGCTTTAAAAAAACTTGCTTTAAATAATTATTTATCTAGTCTAGAATCACTCCGTCTCTTCCCGTAGATGTCGTACTAGGCGACTAAGGGAAATACGTTATCAAATATCGATCAGGCCTCCCCAACCCGTTTGGCCAGCGTGGGGAGTGTAGGCCAAATCCTCCTTCCGTCTATTACGGACGAGAGAAAGTCGTGCTGTAGTGGAGACTAAAATGGACCTGATGATGATGATGATGATTCAGTCAACATAGATGTTCCAACTTCCAACTAAGCGCCTCAGCACACGGCGCCTCGCGTCTTGTTACCTGTCGTGCAGCGCCGCGACGAGCTGTGTAGGTACATAGCACATACAACTTGAGTAGCACATAGCACATACTCTTGGTTGAGTTGTATGTGCTCGACACGCTCTCATACTGCATCATCATCAGGTCATTTTAGTCTCCACTACAGGAGCACGACCCTCTCACGTCCGTCCCAGACAGAAGGATGATTTGGCCTACACTCCCCACGCTGGCCAGACAGGTTGGGGAGGCCTGATCGATGTTTTATAATGTATTTCTCTTAGTCGCCTTGTACGACATCCACGGGAAGAGACGGAGTGCTTCTATTCTAGTGTGCCGGAATCCACGCGGCTTTACTGCATGCTTTAATCTTATATTTATGATTGCGCGACGATACGTGTGCTGAGACGTTTAATGGTTGATTATCTTAATTTTTTTAATTTTTATTATGCCACACTTGGTGCCAAATAAGTATACGGCCCGCCTGATATATGTGGCTATAGTAGCCAGTCGTTTACAATAAAATGAGTATGGCCCGTGCGCTTCTGCGTGCGTGCCTTTATTTGCTCACGAAACATCTCTTTACGTCGGGTGACATCACTCACTTATAAGAACAGAATAATCCTTCAAGGGCATCTTATTCAACTTCAGTGTTAAAAACAAATTGAAACGTCGCGTCGCTGACGCTTGGCAGAGGTGGAACTTTGAAACTATTTTGATTGATATTTTGGTTGACCTCACCTTCCCTCTAAGACGAACAGTTTGTATGACGCCGCATGCACACACGCTCATTCATACTCTGCACAAACGTCATTGTTTATGTAGTAGTTACCGGCGATATTTGTATGGAGTGGCCGGGGTGCGCCTGGACACAAGCCCTTTAGTGCTCTATATTATATTTCTTTCTTTATCTATACGTACATTTCGTCGTCAACCCTCATTCAACCCACTGATGGGATACGGGTACTCGAATCGAAGGCATTTAGAGCATACTCCACCACGCTGCTCAACTGCGGGTTGGCAGAGGCCAGTGTTTTCAAGCCGCCTAAATGCCACTGACATGGCTTAACGACTTTCATCTAATGACAACAGCCAGGACTGACGGCTTAACGTGCCCTCCGAAGCACGGAGGAGTACGAGATAAATAAACCCATCCATGGGCAGGGTACGGTCGACGTTGCTTAACTTGCGTGTTTATTTAGACTGACACGCGCAACGACGCCATCGAGCTTCTCATTATATGTAGTATGTACATTTAATGTTTGATAACTTTTGTTTTTTTTTTTAATTGAAAACTTCTATAACGGCGTTGCGTACTTTTTAGAATGGGTAAAAATGTTAAACTCGCGTCAGGGCACGTGACCTGATCGAAAATTCCTAACACAGAGGGAGAGTACCGCCGGCGCGGCGTAGGAGAAGAAGTAATATCCCCCTCTCTTTCTACCGCGCGGCGAAAGTGTATGCCTGCTCCTGCTGTTTATTTTTAATGTAATATAAATTGTCATGTTTGTGTACGATATCGCAATAAATGAATATTGTATTTTACCACATAAATGATATCTAGTTCTAAAATGCACAACGTTAATGTTTTCACTTCTGCCGGCACTCCAGGAGTGCAAGTGCAAGTGTGTGTTTCGAACAGTGATATCTCTAGTCTTTGCACTAACTATGTATTACTTATTGCCTAACCTAACTTAAAGGACTGTACAGATAGACCTATATCAGATAGTTTATCCCCACAGGCAAAGCCGCTGACAGAAGCTAGTTAAAATATAAGTAGTACTATAAAGTATACGTTAAAAAAGTTTAATTTGACAATCAAATAGATTAAAAAGAAAAAAAAACAATACACCTTCCATCCAATAAGATAATATCTCATATCAGCAGCTACAAAACACGGTAACAGTCGTTCTCGTTTAGTCTATCAACGAGGAATAATTTCGTTTTAATTATATACTTAACTCGTTAGAGTGTCTTGTATAGTATTTACTTAGATAATTAGAACTGAATAATTATGGACATTTTGAGGACCGCCTGTGCGTAGCACCTGTTGGTTGGACCATTAACAAATATTTTGACTCGAAACTAGGGTTGCGTTTCGTGGGACCAAATAAATAAACGCGCAAGTCAAAGTTGTGTTCTATTAGTTTCGATATAATTTATGTATTACAGTTTTAATTTTTGAACAAATTTCATTGCCTTCATAGAAAAATATCATCCAGACAGGACTTATTGATTTTCCACTTTAAAATCGATATCAAATTTTCAAACATAAAACATTTTCCTTGTACATGGGTATATATATTCAGCTGATGAAACTGGGTGTCTATATCTATAAACTATAAATAAATAAATGAATATTTCTTCACAAATTTCACAGCGTCATCTAAGTAGTCCTAACAAAACCTAAGAAAAGCTTATACTTTGGGTACTATATAACTGATATGTGTACTTACATACATTTTTTGTTCTAAATACATACATATAAAACACCCAGACCAAGACAAACAGACATGTTCATGCTCACAAATGTTTGTCATGTGCGGAGATCGAACCCGCGACCTCGGAGTCAAAGTGGCATTGCTAGCCATTCGACCACCGCGCTCGTCAAATTTTGTACTAATCGTAAAAGCGTGTTCCTTTAGTGTGTCAGAATAGTGTCGACATAACCTATGTTTTAGTTTACGTTTCATACGAATTTTAGAAGCTGCTTTGATTGCTGTTAAATAAATAACAAAAAGCATGACTCACTGTGACGTTCCGCCTGAGCCGAGCGTGCAAGCGAGAGCGTGAGAGCTTGTGACGCATCTCATTTTCTTCTACTCCACCGACCGATGTTTTCTTATGACGTTATGACGTAAAATTATCGTCCGTAAACCGACTTTATAGTCAACGAATTTTTTTTTATCGAAAATATAGTACCTTTTAGTTCTTTACCTTAACACTTTTATGATTCAAAGGGATAGTTCAAAACTATCTTTGAAAAAGAATGAAAATTTGTTCATTGGTCTCCGGGACATGATAGAAGACGAGAAAGTAATGTTGTCGTAACAACATTCAGACGGTTGACAGCCCTATCCAAAACTATGTGAAGAGTTGACAGTTGAAACGAAACAATGTGTAGTTTGATGTTTTGCCTGGTAATAAGTAATAAACTATTGATTGATGAATCATTGGGGTTTATTACGTATCTCGTGTATCGATCGAACGATGGTCGGCTTTGCTTCGATTGAAATTTTCGACTAGTCCATATGGTGAAAAGATTTCAAAATTATTTTTATGCATTATTATTTTATTTTGGTATTTAATTTATTTATCTGGAGGAGTACTGTTGTTGACAATTATTATCGAATAATTAAAAATATGAACAGTATGATTATATTTCTGCCTCTATTTTTTTAACGAGTGAACATAGGTATAGAAAAAAGTCGCCGTTGGTATATATGTGTTTTTACTAAAGAACGAAACGAATTTTGACTGCGATCGAACGCACCGCATGTCGTCAAAACAGCATCGGTTCGCGGAGGCTATAAGGGATCAAATGCACTGGGCGACTGCGACGGCGACTATGGTCGCAGCGACAAAAAAAATAAAATTTTGTTTTATATTTAATACCACATGGTTTAATACCACACTCGACCACTAACTGGTCTCGAAGACCGCACAACAAAAGTGCATCTACGGCTATGGTCGCCCTGTGCGTTGTCTCGCTAATCATTTCTTACATGAAAATTGCACCCGTACTATGTCAGAGTGAGTCGCTAATTAGGCTATACATTTTATTTAACAGAATTAGCTTTAGAAATTATTTTTAGCGAACCAACCGCGACGGACATGCACTCTTATTTGAGAAACTCTCCAGCAATAATAAGGTTAGCAATAAAAGCGAGATCGAGATTTATCACGACCCTTTTTCAAATTTTTTATCTGTTTTTAACTCCTTCTATCAATGGCATTCGACATATATAATACACCAACCACAGCCAGCAAAAATAAAAATCTTTTGTAAGTTTTATATTTAGTATAAGTAGGTTGTCATTACCTATATGTTTATTTGATATTACATGTTTTTTTTTCAAATGTTGTGTTCACCAGTAATTGGGTTGCTTGCTAGGTATATAATTGAAATGATTTTGTTAATATGAACGTGTAACCTGTTGATGTACCTAATAAGTAAATTAAAAAAATCTGGTGGGCTTTCCGGTGCAGTGGTGTGGGGTGTATCCGTGTTTTTAGTGTTGTTTCCGTTATTCTACGCAATGGCCCTCCCCCTCCGCCCCGCCCGGCCCCGATGCAAACTTAAGGTCTTAGCAGCGAGCTGACTATATACGCTAATTAATGACATGCGATTTATGTTTCTTCTCATGACTTATAGTTTTGTAATTATTAAGGTAAGACGATCGATATAGACCAATTGGTTACAGTCCAGATTTCTGACGTGGTACCCGTATATATTGGAGTGATTTTAAAGGCCTTTTACGTCAAAATGACAACAGTCCGATTCAACAGCTTAACGTGCCCTGCGAACTCCAGATAAATAAACCCATCCATGTACAGTCTACGGGCGATGTTCCTTAAACGGGCGACGTTTCTTAAAGGTAGTACGTCTCTATAAGTAAATATCATGAATAGGTAAATCTCATAGAATTTATGTTGCGTATTTGTATAGAGTTGATATGCAAGGCAGCTATTATACCATCAGGCGGGATGTATTCTAGTTTGTGCTCTATTTGGTATAAACTATTTCATTGTATTTTTATTATTTTTCTATATAATTTAGGGATATTAGTAACGTTCAAGACGCGCCTGCTGCAAACGGTTGTAAAATAGTTTATACATTTTTTTTAATTAATTTAAAAGTCACACGTCCTTTACCCGTCATGTACCTAATGTTAATTAATATAGTAACTGCCAATTAATTGAACACGATTTTATACCAATTTAAATATATTACACGTATATCACATTTTTTATGCTAATCGAATGAGAAACCAAGCGTACAGGTGTTAATTTTGCGAAGACCCATACTCATGGGTCTTCGCAAAACTCATGGTTCTTCGCAAAATTAACACCTGTACTCTCGTACATCTAGTACCTGTACTCCATAACCGTGTTCTCCAACAGTCCAGATGTGATTTGGCTGAATTATATCAGTAGATGCACTTCGACATCGATTCCTAAGTTTTCCTCATACATATCTAGGCTTTAACCTACATATCTAATTAAATCGCGGTGACTTTGTTCTAAGTGCGCGCGAATTAAAATTTAATCAAAATAAAAACCACCCACGTAGACAACAAAAGAACGCAGCACTTCATCCACTTCGCTCGAAAATATCGGGCCAGCTAAACGCGTTCGCTTCGTATCGCATCGCGTCGCGTCGCGCGCCCTACGCGTTCGTTTTGCCACGTAGGACACTTCATCAACACGGCGCGCTTCGAAGATATAAACTCTAGTCTTCGAGGCACGCCGTGTTTGTTCAAAATCGCCGCCTATGTAGGACATCGTGTAAGCAATTACATAATGCAATGTGAGTAATTCCCTAATCTATACTCTTTTGTTATCAGTGGTCATCTGATTGAACACGGTGACGGTTTCAAGTCGTTAATTATCACCTAAACACTATTCATACTGTTTGACAGTGCCACATATTTTCTTTGTGAACGCTTTAGGCTATGACATTATACGCGCATATTCCGGTCCTATGAGAACTTTCAAAATCCTTTCTTAGAAGATACATACGTCGTCATCGATCTGCCCAGTGTAGTGATGCATGTTCATGTACCTATTTTTGTTTCGTAACATGTCGCCTTCGATAGTCATCCCACTGCTGGGATACGGGTCTCCCCTCAATCGAAGGGGTTTAGCATACTCCACCCCGCTGCTCAACTTTGTGTTGGCGGTGGCCAGTGTTTTCAAGCCGCCTAAAGCCCACTGACTTAACTTAACGACTGTAAAAATACTCAAAATGTGTGCGAAACCGCTTAGTGGGCCTCTTGCACACATAATCAACCTCACTTTTACGGAAGGAAAATATCCTACTAGATTAAAACGATTCATTGTGAAACCGATATATAAAAAAGGCGATAAAAATATAATTACAAATTATAGACCAATTACGCTTTCGCCGACTTTATCAAAAGTAATAGAGCGAGCAATATACGATAAGATTTATTCATTCTTAACTAAATTTGACATACTAAAACCGGAACAATTCGGATTTAGAAAAAACATGTCAACTAGTTTGGCCTGTTTTCATCTCGTAAAAACAGTTACGCAAAAACTAAACGACAAGATACCGATAATGGCTATTTTTCTAGACATGACCAGTGCCTTTGATTTCGTGTCACATAATATTTTGTTACGAAAGCTTTGGGATTATGGCATACGAGGTAAAGCATATATATGGATAGAAAGTTATCTTAGCTTCCGTCAACAATGTGTTGAAATCAGTAAACTGAGAGGCCAGCACAAACATATTTATAGATCCCAATACTATCATAATGGTAGCGGTGTACCGCAGGGTAGTATCCTGGGACCGCTATTGTTCCTTATCTATATAAACGATTTACCGTCTGTTACTAAACATAAATGCATTCTATTTGCCGACGATATTACACTATTAATTGAAAAAAGAAATAATATTGACTATGAAACCGACATAAACAACAATTTAAGAGATATAATCAATTGGCTAAATCATAATAATTTAAGCATTAATATGAGTAAAACTAAACTAATCAATTTTAGAACTAACATCAATCAACCTATTGCGCAGTTAAATATTACATATAATGACATTAAACTTGAGGAGGTAGAATCGACTGTATTCTTAGGCGTGACTGTAGATAACCTCTGCAATTGGAAGGCTCATATAGACATGCTTTGTACTAAACTGGATAGATTTGTTTATGTGTTGGGAAGAGTAAGAAGTATAGCGTCAGTGCAAGCCGCACTCATGGCATATCACGGATATGTGTCGTCTGTATTAAGATATGGTCTAACACTATGGGGTAATTCTGTTGACATATCTAGAGCATTTATTTGTCAGAAAAAATGTATTCGAGCAATAAGCAATGCGGAAACAACAGACAGCTGTAAACCTTTTTTTAAAGAATATTCGATTTTACCACTGACATGTCTGTATGTATATGAGGTGTGTATGTTTGTTAAAAAAAATCAAAATCTGTTTACTAAGCATGGGGAAATTGAACATTCGAGAACAAGACACAAAGATAGATTAATTATACCCAAACAACGTCTGACACAATTTAAAAGAAACATATACTGTATGTCAATAAGAATTTATAATCATTTACCTGACAAACTTAAAGAGCTTAAATTATCAATGTTTAAAAAGAAATTGCATGACATTTTATTAAATTATTGTTATTACTCAATTGACGAATATCTCCGACATAAAATTGTGATTTAATTTATGACATATTAATAATATATTCAATATTGTAAATAAATGTAATAATAATTGAATGATATATTCACACGCCCATAATGGGTAGAATAAGCGAAGCTAAAAAATGTAACATGTGTATTTATTACCTTATTTTCTGTGAATAAATGAATTTTATCTTTTTTTTTTTTTTTTTACTGTCATCTGTTACTGCGCTAGGTTTTTGTTAACTGGTTTTAGTGTTATTTGTTTTAATCAGAAGTACTTCACATAAGGTTGTTCTATATGATGTTATACCTATTTGTCTATCTGTTTATATCGTTTACAGATAGGCTCTAAAAACATTTTTATAGAACTTAGTATGAAAAATTCTATATAAACGATTATATCTACAACAAATGCCGTTTTACAAGCCTGTTAGAAATGTAGTGCCTACACTATAATATATTCTAGTGCAGACACTACATTTAAAACAGGTAATGAAATGACCAACCTATTTTTATCTTACTCTATATATAGATATAAAAATAAGTTAGTCATTATTGTCGCAACACAGTCTCTTCAACCCTTAATAATATTTCATTATCAGGCCACTTATAAACATTACTATTCAACCTTTAAACCGGTGGAAAGGCCAACTATAAATTACTAAAACACAACTATGAATAATGTTATCTAATAAACCTCTTTTGAATATTAAAATGTTACGTTGCGGGTTTAGTTTCCTGGCTAACACCTGGTCGGCTAATTGAATTGTAAAACCTTTGGCCCTTTGGCGGTGTAGACGTCCATCCAATCAGATTATTATCGATAATATTTTTCGTGATCGCGCCGGGATATCGAATGCTTGAGGAAATCGCTAATATATGCCTTATATTTAGCCGTTGAAGTTATTTAATTCATTCGCCTAGAATTATTAAAAGAATTTATAATATCTAAAACGTCGATATTATTCAAGCCAAACTTGTTCTTATTATTGCCGGTAGGTAAGTGAGTCTTGTATGATCTCATAATAACTGTAGTCGCTCCTGCCGGCAGTTTTTTTATATATGAGACGGCAAACGAGCATGTGGGTTACCTGATGGAAAGCAATCACCACTGCCCATGGAGATCAGCAATACCAAGAGGTCGCCGATCCGTTGCCAGCCTATACTCCTTTCTGGGAACCTCATTCAGACACGGGAACACAAGAACTGCGATATTCTGTGAGGCGGAGGTACTTCCCCAGTCAGGAGGCTTAAAAATACGCTATGCACTACCTCTCTTTTCGCTAGAGCCTCGTTTGTCAGTCACCTCACCAACGTCACCTGCATGTGGTTCACCACGTGCAGGTAAGGTTGGCTTGGGTACAAAGATGTTGATGAAACACTACACCGGAAAAAAAGGATTCATTAATACTGTGTTCTCTTCTACATGTATGTAGAAACTTATAAAATTATATTTGATAATGAAATTTTCCTAATTTTTCATCGTACCTACGACCTGTGTATAGGATCGTAATAATTATGGTGTTGACTATTCGCTTCAGCCTTCTCGAACTTCAGAGATAAAACTCGAATTCACTTGCCAGATAAAAATATACCTACGTGTACTCCTTAGTAACATTGTTTAGGATCCCTACTCCTTTAACTATTAATGTTATATGAATGAACTAGCGGCCCGGTACGTGCTTCGCTACGTATAAAGTGAAATAATAAAAAAAATTAATTGAAACACCAAATTCATTTATTCAAACAATATATATTTCAATAAATATTTTATTAATTGCTAGCTATTTTAAAACTTAATCCAAAACATTAGACAATATTTTTTGTTTTTTCATTTTGAGCATGAATAAACAAACGGCTGGGGGTACCGACTCTGGAATAGCCAACATAAAGTCGAAGCACGTCCAAAATGTAATGACCGCATGAATGACATAACAACATGCCTGTACTGTCAACACTGAAAAGAGTTTCAATTTGACAGCACAATCCCCATCTGAAAAAAGTTTCAATTTGACTGCAAAATCCCCAGTAACAAAATGATCCGCCGTTTGTTGAATTCAATTGTTACAAAAAATGTAATAAAAAGAAGAACCGCTCTACCAATTTTGTGCAAACTTCACCTAAACCATCTACTAAATAGTCCGAATAAACCCTAAACATTTGGTTTGGATAGGTGAGCCCGTTCTTGAGTTATAAAATTACAACGAAAAGTGGCATTGATTTTTATATATATAGATGTGCAATATCCAGGTAACGGCTTCTTGTGTGCCAAATTTCATCCAAAAGTCCAGCCCTATCTTCTTCGTTTCAGCCGTTTTCTACCAGCAGTCTCGTGTATGCTTCCTTCAGATTTTTCCATTTTTGATCTTGTGCAATCTGCATCCAATTTGGTCCTGCTATCTTTTCACCTCATCTCATCTGTAGTCTTCCTCTACGTCGTTTTTCCTCTCAGGGCCTCCACTCCAAGATCGTTTTGCACCACGAACTTTGCTTTCGGGCTATAAGACCTGCCCTTATACACATTGCCATAAATATTAAATTAATGCCAGCCATATGCAGATGATTAAATTACTAATATAAAACCTCCTGACAAACTTATATTTGTAATATCAGCATAAACTTTCACATACTTCACTGGAGCAGCGACCCAGAGAAGATCCTGGTTTCCGTCATCTCCTACGCTAAAGGACGCTACTAGTTTCTAGTCTTGCACTAGTTACTTGAGATTCGCCTGTAGAGCCTCAAGATACCTGGACACTTCATATTTCCACCTGTATTAGGGCACCATAGGGGATTTTCCAACAGACTGTCTTTCGCTCTTTTGTCTGGTCAACCCTCTTCCATCATTTATTTTCGGCACAGCTGCCAGATCCTTAACATCCTTGTTCTTGCGGACTCTCCAGCTGGCGTCTTCCCGTTGACTGGTTCAAGAATCTTGCAGAGGATCTTTCTCATTTATTATACCCTGTTCCAAATAACAGCAGAAATTACCAACTTTATTTGCATTCTAAAAATGACTAAATCCATACATTGCAAATGCAACCGTTACATCAAATAACTTGTTAATACAAAATTGTTTTTGCTGCGCCACATTCACTGTTTATGAAATTTGTAGTTTTTGGAACGCAAATAAAATTGATAAAGTTTTCCGTTTCTATTTGGATTGGGTATAGTGGCTGAGATTATCCTCATTATTTTGTGTTATAATAAAACGTAATTAAAACCAGATGACAGTGTTTGTGTAATTAATGTAATAATTTTATAAGTGTAATTATCTATTACCAAATCGAATAATTGAACATAATAAATATAGAGATAATTTATATCATAGGTGTTCAGTAACGGAACGAGGGTTCTTAGTACGCTTGTTGAAATCGGCGAAACGACTACGCGGATTAAACAATCGGCTAGACATGATCGGTATTACGGTTTGGACGCGGAGTCCTTAACAAAAGTTTGACATGATAAGCTTTTCCGGTTGTCAGGAACATTTGATATTTGCGATTGATATGGAAATCAATCTAATATGGCATCGCGATTTCCATAAACAAAGTTTCATGAACAAAGTAAAATAGTTTTCATGTTAATGCAATTCATATAGGAGCATAATTTAAGAGTTTGTGTTTAATACCTGTCACTGTCGAAATATAACTTTTTACTCGTATAAAACTATATAAAACTCAAAATGTGGAAAAAATTATCACGCGCTGATTAATATATTACCACAGTCATAAAAGAGAAACTGACTGGTTGACTTAATAGTTCAACATAAAATTTAAAACACTGGACGGACCGGGCTGAAATTTAACGTAAAAGTAACGAAATGATATTAACATTACTTAAAAAAAAAACTATGGGCATCGGTAAACACTCACCTTGTAAATTACAAATTTAATTGACAAAAGTAATTAGGTCTTAAAAACGTTCGAAATTTCATCTTATGTCAATTTTAAGAACAGCAATTAGTTCCAGGTACAGGCAGTGCGAGCTAAACAGCAAATGAGACATTGATGACAGAGGATGATTGAACGCAGGAAGGTCTTGTGTCATGGTGTCTTAGGTAAAAAATATTGTAACATCAACTTCATGTTACATAATAAATGTCCGCCATGTTCGGAAATACGAAATAAGGCGATGCACGTTATTTATTCTTAAGTTATACATTTGAACTTGACCTCTTCAACACGTCTTATACATTTCTTTATAAATCTTATTCTTGTCATATTTTATGATGACGAAGAACAAATGTTGGCGTCGGTTAAAAAATGATAACAAAAAATTCTTGCATAATACCTATGTCAAATACGGGCGAAAGATAATCTACTAATTAAATTTTATTTATTTAAAACATTATTGACCACAAAATTACATAAGGGTACAAAAGGTAAAAAGGACTAAAAGCATTCTCTACCAGTCAACCTTCGGGAATAGCAGAAATTCATAAAAAAATATTATATTCTATACAAAAAAATAAACATACATATTTTACCTGGTGTTGGATACATAACTAAATATGTAATAAGATGATTATAATTAATGTACAACCCGCAGATGAGCACCATGGTGGAGCATGCTCTAAACCCTTTCGATTGAGTGGAGACCCGTATCCCGGCAGTGGGATGAATGAGGGTTGTCGACACTATTAAGGCGAGGTGAGCCAGCGCTAGAAACGATATGACAATTCCGCGAGACACTGGTGACTCTGGCGAGCTGAAAATCTATTGAATAATTGATTAAATTTTAAAGATGTAATAAAAAAAAATCTATCGGGTATAATACCTCCAGTTATTTATGACCTTTTTTTTAGTACATAACTTATAATGTCAAATTACTTACTTTAAGAATAAAACCGAAAATAGAAGATAAAATGATATGAAAAGAGGTAACTTTGTGAATTTATTTTATCGAGTCAACTTCATCAAATCATGTTTCCATTGGATATATTCCCTAGTATATATCCTCAACAATATCAATATAATTTTCCTAGATTTTAATTCTCTGTTTATTACTTCAAAGATGAATTCTAAATTGTGGATTTTGCAGTACCACTGGTACCACCCCGCCTTAATGTATACAATCATTCACCTTCCAAATCTTCCGATATTGGACGATGTAAGAATGGAGCCGAATAACAATGTTGCATTGTAATTGTAACTTATTTACTAAACATTGCATTATAGGCCGTACATTCTTGACTATAATATAAATTTATTTATATATATGTTCACCTGCTATTTAAATTTAGTCTTTAAATCATATGACATATCGTTGTTTTAATATCGCGATATCCCGCCCGACACTACACCCAGAGGGCACATTACAAAAACAACCGGAGCGGGATGTTCGTGCAAAAATTTATATAATAATAATTTCGGCTCATCCGAACGGGACAACCCCTACACGAGGGGTTTACAACACAACAACAAAGGCTCCTAATGACAGTATTAGGCAGAGTCGCTACGTACGCGTCTACTAATGGACTTTACAATTGCTTTATACTGCGCATTCCGCGTGTAGAGTATTACAGTACGAGAGGTACATTAACTTCGCTGTAACATCACGTATTTGTTAAATAGTGGCGTGTTGAGACCTCCTTTTCGTAGTTATCGTTGGTATATGAATTTAAATAAGTTAAAGTAATGATTAAAGCAAAAATGCGACGCAGGGTAGTCGTAGACTTTAACTACTTCAAATGCTGCATAATCGACAACCGCCGTGCTGGGGACAACCAATTCGTTTACATGACTTTCGCTTTGCTTCCACTTTGATGAATGAGGAAAGGGGTGCCCAGCAACGGCCGAAGAAGCGGCATCGATGAAGATTCGCTGAAAGGATAGTACTGACCAATATTGTAAAAAACTGTAATTGATAATTTCAGTATTTTTACTTTTTTATTTCTAACATCATATGAGTTGAATGTATTTTTGTGATTGCCTCTTTACTCTTTATTTTGACATCCATTAGGCATAGATTAACAATTGGTCGCCGCCGCTCCGCTTCGACTAGATGCCGCACTATCTAAAAACAACAGCTCCGTGAATGCGGCAACTCAATATTGTAGTGTGCGTAAAACAATGTGCAGAGATGCTAGTGTGCGTGAAGAATTGTATTGCAACAGGCTCGGGTACGCCGAGTTTGGCGTAGTATTTGTGGCCGCATTTGACAACTGCGCCGCGGCATCTAGTCGAAGCGGAGCGGAGACAAATTCATAATCTAAGATATTAGGTTTCGATGAAAAAAAAAAACAAGTCGTCGATGAATACCGTATAGTACAGTTCAAACACAACAAAACGTTAGTCATATCGTATAGCATTTACAAGGAAGTATAGGATCGGACATACATACCATTCAAACGCACATGGCTTTGACACAGTCAATATAAAAAATATGCCTACATACATATTTAAGTATTCACATTATATCCCAGTAAAAATGAGAATAAAACTTATTAACAATATTACAACTTGGTTTTGGTAGTTTACTAGTCAATCGACTCGACTGTATATACATACATACATTAAAGTTCCTAAATCGCGATACTAAAATCATAATCGATTGCAAAAATAACTTTTTATTAAAACTGTTCATCGTTTAACCTGTAGAAGATAGCATTCTACATAGTATGGAATAAATATTCTAAAAGTTATCCTAATTGTGAACACTCGATCGCGCATGAAGGAATATCGAAGTTCTGAAGGCCAATTCTCGTAATTAATTCAACTTCGCAGAATGGAAGTTGACTGAATTGAGATTGAATTATAATTTGTCTAAAAAGTATATACCTATTTGATTTCATTAACTAATTAATATCAATTATTATTTTGTGTTTACTATTCTTTCTTTACTATTACTATTCTTAGTTTGTGTAATTTTCATTAATATTTCGATAATATTTTTAACTAAACAATAAAATTTTTAACTAAATAATAACAAAGCTTTACATTTTAACTAAACTTTGAATTTTTGTATTGGGAAACGGGAATAATGGGACTGGATGGGAACTAAATTTTGACTATATTTTAAGTACTGAAATTTTGACTACATTTTTTGGACTCTTCATATCTCCTGCGCCATTGTATCGATAACAGCAGTTATGATGAACGACTGCATAACCTTATTCATGCATGACCATCCAACACACTGACTGCTAAATATATACTTTCAGAATAAATCTATATTCGAGAAATGACTCGTCAACAGACATGAATGCATATGGAATTTCTCTAAATCAATAACACGGTAGACGCATATCGGATAAAGTGCTGACACGGTTCTAAACACGCAGTTTGAAGATTCCATTAGTGATTGTTGTCGAAAACGTCACAGCCGATGCATAGATCAATAAATCAGTTTGAATATTTAACACGTCCGTATAACAATTAGTTGAACATAGTCGACGCAAGTTTCTGTTGAACGGTACGGAAGCCAATAAATAATAATGTACAATCCACTCGTCACTTTATGCCACAGTGCCATATGTCCAAAAGAGACAACGTCACATAAATCATACTGAAATAGAACGGAGATGTATACCGAGTTTCCGCTCGTCAAACTACACTCCCAAAAAATTAATCTACAAACATTTTATGAATGATGCGCTATAAAAAGGATACTTTAAGTTCGTGAGCTTAAACTTCAAGTTTTTTACCCGCTTCCTTGGATGAGAGTCGATTACGGAATCTTCTCACAATCTTCTCTTGCGCCGTAATATTATCTTTGGACGTATCTATATTGTTCGTAATTATTTCCGATGTTTATCCAAGATGATCGCTGACGCGATTTTTAAAGTGTATTAGATAGTTCAGATTTTATATGAGCTTGTAGCAAGCACACTGGAATGTGCGTAACCAGTGTGTGTCACGTGGCAAATAAACAGCATAGATACTCATAGACGTTATTAGTCATCAACATCACCACTGGGTTTACTGATGACGGCCTTTTATACTGAAACATACTATGATGTTTATATGAAATGTCACTTTTTTTAAGGATTTCTTATATTTTTATACCAGGTCGAGTGCCAAACAAGCATGCAATCCACTGTTGTAAAGCCTTTAGCGAAGTCGGAGTTACCAACACGATAAAAATTGTAACAACGAAAGCAGTAGTCAATGTTACGCTACTCTACTGATTTTACTCTACCCGTATCAAGACATTTAGGCTTTTAATGTCTTACTTTGTCATATTGCTGTGATTAAATTCGTTGTATGTGCTGTCCCCACTAATATTAATGGCAAGAGGCCTTTAGTCAAGTTGGCAATACTGACCTCCGTCAACCACCAGCAGCAGCTGCGTTGCTTATATTGCAACTTCATCTCAGCAACTTGATGGATGCGTCATCAAAAGATACTGTTTACATAGCTACTGTATCATAGCCCATATTGTCACTATCTTAGTTTTGTCCATTGTCGCTGCTGTTATTATCATTCATTTTATATCACGCGATCTATGCTGAAAATACTGTTTATTTTATCTTGATAGTCCAGACGTATACGTCAGTATTGCTATCATTATTCATGGTGTATAACGTATTGAACAGTGCCTCGTGACTCGCGGTCAATTGTCCCCTGACAATTACTATCGTGTGACTCGAAGCGCACGTGCGCCATTAAGTCTCTAAAAAAAGGTCATTCGTGCTTTGCCGACCACGTTGTTGGTCCCTTATGTTTTAACATGAGCCGCTTACTAATTGTACTTATCATTATTGATACTAAACATCGAACTTTTGTAATAAATACTTTATAATCTCCTTCGTTTAATATCAATTTTAAAAGCAGTATGCATTCTACTGACTACACCACACATTCCCACCATTGTCTTTCCTGTGTAGCCAGGATTAACAGCGGCGACCACCAAAAAAGGCGACAGTGAGGCATTGCAGTCCCGGGGGTAAAACTACGGCTGCCTTGGAACTCACAACTAATTTAATTAGAAGAAATTTGTAGGAGTAAGAAGCTTTTGGAATTTGACTTGCTTGCTTAGCAATGTGTGAGACAGCAATATGGCAAATAAGGCATTAAAAAGATGGCTAGTCAAATTCTACTGAATCAAATTTTACTGACTTATTATATTATCCATGTTAAAGTTAGTATTTAGTGTATATACTCGTATACTATCAGAACAGCTCGTACTTTCTTAAATAATACGACGTTCTGTTTCCGACGACTCTTTGACATAAATTGGCGTGTTTCTAACAATTAAATTGTTAATGGTTTACGTGAAGTAGCTAGTTTAATCTCACGCTCTCTTTAAAGCCACCCTTAGCATGTGCTAAACGCGAAATTCAATTCCTTTTTAGTGGCTAAGCACTCAATAAACATTTTTATTACTACGTCTCGTCCCATCTTGCGTTTAAATTTAGGTCTACTCACTGGCATCATTAAAAGCTCAAAGTTGTTGATGGCAGTGAATGAGATCGTATACAAATAAGAGTGCAGTTTATCTTTAACAACTCTTTCACTAGTTAATGTAATTTCCATAATAATCCCTCCCGTTATGGATGTGTATTGTTTAATTATTTCTCATGCAATAAATCCTTCAAAAAGGTAGCGAAAATAAGCTTCGTTTTAAATATACGTCATGATTGTTTTGAATAAACGCATCGTAGTTCTTATGCACGATGCGGCAGATAAGACAGCACGGTCCGTTGCGGTTTGGCAGGAAAATATGACCGATTTCATTGTTCTTTCTCTGCTATTCGGGCCTGAGAATCACTTGCAGCCATCAACAACGCGGATACCACACTTAACGAGCCTTGTCGAACTTATGGAAAATAGGAACACATGAATTAGCTGTCAGCTATTGAGATAAAAGTGAGACGCAATTATACGCTTCGATTGAAACAATCTGTACTGTTTATGTCAATCATTATTTCTGCGGAATACCTTCTTTCGGATTTCAAAGAAGCTAGAATTGCACGGAACAAACAAGTGGAATTAGTACTTTAGTAATTGGCTTATTCTTAGACGAATGCCGTTCCACACGGATATGTAAATAGGTAAGATAGCTAAAGGTGTTTTCACACTTTTGTTATTTAATGTTATATAACAAATTCGAACTTTCAATATAGTAACGGAAAAAACAGCTAGGTATGTTTTTTTTTAACTTTGTATCAAAACGTGCTTGTACACTGGTAAACATGTACATATTGATTGTTATAAGTTGTTATATAACATCAGTGTGTGAATAACTTAAGATGTGTAAATTTGTTTTTGTTTGTGTTGTGTTTCTTTTGATGCAATTATTGTCGGTGCGGTTTTAATTGTTTACATTAGTGTTAATCAATTTCTAACATGAAACTGTTCTCAATATTTGACTATATTGAAAGTAAAAAGATAATATGATCTAGATTCATTTAATTGTATTTGACGTATCCAAGAAGAATGAACGAAATACTCACTGACACATTGAGATTCGACTGGCATTGCGTATTCTGTTGACGAATACGGAGTACGTTTAGAAAATATAAATGTCACCGAAATGTCGAATCGTTCAAATTAATTTCATTTCGTATGCTATTTTAAATCTCTTTTGATCCTTTCCTCGTGGCTTTCATCCGATTGGATTCTTTGATTAGTTCGCACCTCACTCTCATCGTGTCTGAAATTGTCAGCTAATATTATCGTTTATAAATTTATTCATTTGAAACAAAATATTTAGTTGTTGACACATTAAGACAAGATTTAAAAATGTTTAAAATTCGTCAGTTAATTTTCATTAATTTTTTTAACTCCATACCAAGCCGTGACGAAACGTATGAATTATCATTGTGAGTGTTGAGTTTTTGTTATTTGTTTGTTGATTGATATTTTAGCAAATATATGCTTTACTGATAGATAGATAAAATATTATAAATATTGTGAATTGTGTTAAACTTTCTGTTAAATGATGAAACAGGTATACTCGAACTCTAAGATTAATCATTTGTTGTTAAATTGATGTTTCAAATAATTCAACACAATCAGACGTGCTTTGACTAGTTCGTTTTAAATACACCACACAATTAAACTAACGGAATAAAAATCACATGCATAAATCAATGAAATTTTAATTGAAATCGTAAACTTTCTAAAAAAACTATAAAACCCAAATATCTGAGATTACTAGCTAGTGCCTATCAGATTTCGACATTTTTAGTGATTTTGGCTATGCATTTTTAGCAGGCCAATTTCAATTAGGATTTTTTTTATGACAATATTTTTTGTCACCGACATCCGATTTCAATAAAACAAACCCTATATTTATTAATTTTATTTTGCTCCTAGCAGAGTACAATCTAATTGTGAGAACCGGAAAATCATCTGATCCGTAGTTTTAGAGATTAGAGTGTATATACCGACAGACAAAAGCTAAAAATACTTTTTTGTGTTCTGTTACTTATTTCTTATCACCTACACTCACTCTTTATTGAATTTATTAAACGTACCGACATCCTGTTTCTACTGCTTTATTTTATGACTCTTCCCCTCGAAAATAAAGGATAGTTTAGCCGGTTAGGCTCAGGTTTATCTGTACACAAATCTTTAGCCGTAATATGTAGATGTGATTTCTTATATTTGTGCATTTATTTAGTAGCTTTGATTTAAAATAGTATATTAGCACAGTATAAGTAATAGTACTATGTAAAGTATGACCACTCCCTGCCCCTCTCTCGTATCGACCTCACCAGCGGCGCACGCACACACGCTTGTTCTCGCTCTGCCCCCTTACCACCATCTCTTATTGCCATTCAATAACTGAATAGAATGCTTATTCATACCAATGAATAAGAGACTCTATTTCAAATGGAATAGAGTCGCTTATTCATTGGTATGAATAAGCAATCTATTCAATTTTTGAATCGCAATAAGAGATGGTGGTAAGGGGGCTGTACAGACGTCATTGTTTATGTAATAATTAACGATGCGACATTTGTATGGCGAGTCATTACCTTTTTTAAGTTAATTAGTAGGTATTGGTATTGTCTACTTTGAGACTGATAGCTATATATATTGCAATGAATAAAAAATAAAAATAGAATATTTATTATTTATTACATAGGTACTTCATTCAGTAAAATACCTTTAACTCGTCTATTTTATTGTTCGCAGAACGCAGAACTTTTTTACTTCCATGTCGGGTTATAAGTAAGGTTTAATATTTTGGAATTTGGTAATTCATAAATCGGTTCACTGAAATCGCGATAAAGTCCGGCTGGGGAATATGTGACGCGTATCGATCGTTTGTCGTCACTAAGGCATTTGCACACTGATATTCTTCAAACTGAGGTTCGATTCGAACAAATATACTCGTTCGTTCCTCCTCCGACGCAAAAACGGCGGGATGTTATAAGTTTGACGTGTCTTTGTGTGTGTGTGTCTGTCTCTCTGTGTGTGTATTTGTCTGTTTGTGTCATTGTAGCTCCCAAATCGATGAAACGATTTTGACTTTTTTTATTTGAAAGTATTCTTATCTAGCTATGTTTGATGAAAATCAGTCCAAGTTGGCAGCCGCTACAAAATGACTGATTACATATTTTTTCACAACTCCTTTAATATAGGTATCAAATTAAAGTGCTTGACTAGTAGAATACTAAACACTATGATAAATTTCAAATCCAAGATGGCCGCCGCCAACTACCACCAGAAAATGGCGAGTTAAATATATTAAAAAAAAACTCTCTCAATATGGGTATCAAATGAAACGGCTTGACTATTTTAGAAGGTCAGGCGTAAGCATTTTGTTTTTTTTTTATTTAATTGTCTTGTGTATATTTGAGTTGCGATAACACCTTCAACTAGACTATCTTTATTGTTCACTCAGAAAAATTGCCCATTTTTTACCTCGCAAGTTGTATTAAATGTAGGGTTAATATTTTGGAACTTTTTAATTCATAAATCGGCTTCATAAATTCATAATATTTTGGAACATTTTAATTCATAAATCGTGACAAGTCCGGCTGTGGCATATGTGACGGGTATCGATCGTTTGTGGTATCGTTGTCGTCACAGTAAGGCTTGTGCACACTGTAAGCATTTTATTCTTTAAATCGAATTTGAGCAAAAAAAAAATTTTTGTATGTTTCAAAAAATCAAACTGCTAAGTTTACGTAGAAAAAAAGTTACGGCCGTTTATTCAGCAAAAAACGCATATTTCGACACACTCAAGGGAATCAAAACCTATAGGGTACTTCCCGTTGACCTGGAACTATGAAATTTGTCAAGTAACATCGTTATAGACTACAAGTACAGGAATAAATCTCAAAACTATACATTTGTAAATAGATGTTAAAAAATAGGGGGGTCTATATTTTTTATAGGGTGTCGAAATTTCAAATTGAAACTACTAGTTCAAATCATATGAAAGGGCTTGATGTATACATTGCAAAATATATTTTATTTATTTTTTTCTACGCATTATTTCTTATTTATAATGAAAAATATCTAATTTAATAATGATACTACGTTCCTACGGAACCCTCGGTGGGCGAGTCCGAGTCGCACTTGTCCGGTTTTTTTTTATAAAACTAAGGTATTATTAAGCAAACCCATTTTTAGGGTTCCATAGCCAAATGGCAAAAAACGGAACCCTTATGGATTCGTCATGTTTGTCTGTCTGTCCGTCCGTATGTCACAGCCACTTTTTTCCGAAACTATAAGAACTATACTGGTGACTGAAACTCAACTAAAACTCGATTTTTTTTTCATCTAACCCATACGTGTTGAGGTTTCTAATATATATTTTTTTCCAAATTGAATAGTTTGCGCAAGAGACACTTCCAAAGTGGTAAAATGTGTGTTACGAGATTGGGGGCGGGAAGGCTGCTACTTCTAATATAAGAGAATGACATACAATACCATACCATACAAACTTCCACCGAAAATAAGTTTGAACGAGATCTAGAAAGTAGTTTTTTTTAATACGTCATATGGGCGAGTCCGACTCGCACTTGGCCGCTTTTTGTAAACGTGTTATTCCAAAAACTCTATTTTCTTTTGCTTTTTAGCACGCAGGATTTGAAAGGGAGTCTATAGAATATGTACAAAACTCCTTATCCATTCGTGTAATAATGATAGGCATTTGTCATTATTTGCTGGTACTTGATTAATACAATTTTTCGTGTAAAAATCTCTGATTTAAAATTATCACCTTCCTTCGCCTCTCTCGGTTTTAGCCTACTGATTAAAAATTGTTTTTTTTTTTATAAAGTTCTATCTGAAAAGTGGATGGACAAATATCAGTTGCGCAAAGCCCCGCAAAAAATCACACACTAACTATTAATAGTAGTTTATGAAACTGTTGCATAATAAGGGTTATAAAAATACGAGTGTGAGTTTAAAACATGAGCCAAAGGCGAATGTTTTAATAGACCACACGAGTATTTTAATACCTAATTATGTGCAGTTTCATACACTACTTTATCTAATCTCATGAAATATATGATAATAATATTTTAAATACAACTATGAAGTTAATTTAACAGTCTATAGTTCTTACATAAAAATCCATTTGCAGATCGAGCATGCGTAGTGCGCATGCGCGACGCGCGCGCGGCGCCGCGTTCACAGATTATGTAGAAAATTTTTGCATATTTGCGATGTATTTGCATTGCAACCTGTTTAAAATACCTGTATCCAGGGCTGAAGCTGTATCGAAATGGTAAAAAAGTTATTTTACGATACAGTTGTCCATAGAAGAGCTGTATCGAAAAATAACTTTTTAAATTTATTTTGATAGCTTGTGCGTAAAGACTGTCATTATGATACTGTGTTTAGTTTTCTTATGTGTAATTTTCAGTATGAGATTAGATAAACTCTTTTTCTATTCTCTTTTCAACTATTCTTTAGTGTATTCGGGGCAAATAAATACATGTATTTGTATACTTTAATTTTTCTTACTATTGGTTAAAGTCACTACAATCAAAAAAAAAATATACCACAATACTTTAATTCTAAAGAGTCATTTTGTAATAAACAAGAAATCCAACGCACTAAAGGAATTAAATTTGCACGGTGTTTATACTCTTACAAGTTCAGAGACGTATTACTCGAGTATGTATATTACCTATTTTATGAGTGAGGTGAGGTAACCGAATTATAACTAGTCAAACCTAGGAAATAACCGAAATCTAGGCGAGATTTCGGTTATCTATTTGGTTAGGCGAAAACAATTTTTAAATCGGTTCAATAGTTTATGAATTTATCCAAAACAAAGAAAAATACAAATGATAGATGTAGACAGGAGGTGGTGTTCTTTATATATACAAAATTTTATTAAGTAAAAATAAGTACGGGAACTATTTTATCGTTATCTACCCAAAATCCAACCGAGACTCCCCAGCGTTACGTTTGTGCAAGTGAGCGGTATTAGAAATATGTTAAAATTAAAAACTAATAGATAACGTATAATATATGTAGAACGAGCTTTCTAGATAAAATTTGTCACTAGACAAAAGACAAATTGTTAGTGTGGCGCAAACCTTAAACCGTTCAGCGGGCAGACGTCCTGCCGTGCAGACGCGGCGCGCTCGCTGGGGACCGTCGACGGCGCGGGCGCACGCCGAGCGTCGCATGCCGTGCTCTCACTTACATTAAAACAATACCATTTTTTACACCGTACGCCCATAATTCCCTCGCTCTGATGGTCTCTAAATTATGTCTTCGTATGGGCCATTTCACCTACAAGGTATGTATACATTCGAAATTCTACTGTTTTACCACCAGCCATTGCCGTGAAATATTTTTTTGTGTTCCACTTTTGGGCAGAGGTCTTTCAACACATTTTTAATCCACTGCTGGGTTATGGGTTGCCCTTCAATCGCAGAGGCATAATGCCACGCTGGTGTACTGGGGGTATTGGCATTCTTGTCTACGACAGCATATCGACTATTCTGTCTAATACTACTGCAGTTTGGAAAAGACTTTGACAACTTTGAAAGCAGGAATCTGGATTTTTTGCAACAATTACAAAACATACTAATGGATTTTTTCACTAGCAGACACTACAGTAACTAATAGACTTCATTTTGACAGCTGCCATTACTCGAATGGTTAACTTTTATAACAGAAAAAAAGTCGTTACCTTACGACTTTTTTTCTGTTATAAAAGTTAACCATTTTAAACGCCTTTTTAAGGACAAGTACCCGCTTACGGGACAGAGGAATTCTTATATAGGTCATAGGTAGAGAATTTCTTAATTATTAAACTAGTTTATAGATTTTTATTTAAGTAGATATAACCAGGTGCTGCTCGCGTTTTCGTGTAAAATAATATCACCCCTCGATAAGCAATATAATAACATGCTATTCATATAAATCCATGTTTTTACTTCGCAAGTTTACGCACACAGCAAAAAGTACAAAAAAATTGCTCACATTACACCTAGTGTTTCTTTTCGTGTCGGGCGTTAAATACTAGTCCTTAATAACGTAATACATCAAACAGCATGTGACTCAAGACCTGTTCAATTTAAATAACAAATGATACAATTTAACTTGCAGTAGGCTCACTTACGTAAGTGGGTGCATCTAATCAGTCACCTCGTAAGCAATTTACCTTGTAATTCGTTCAGAACTTGCCTTCAATATCTATTAAACGAGACAAGGTCTGTATTGCCTGTTTCTGCATTTTTATCTTATTTCGGATTCGAACTATTTTATGCATGCTTCCAATACATTTAAGAAACTGGCGTGTGTAACTTAGCTTAGGAAATTAAATGCACAAAGCAAATACCATGTTTACAAGCTAGCATCATCACTATAAATTTGTCTCTATCCGCTGCTAGATGTCGGCTTTCCTTAATGCCTTGTACCCAATGAGAATAAACTTGTACCCTATCTTTTACCATACTTCGCGATCCTCCACTTTTTGATCCAAGTTACTTCTAGCCGCTTTTTTGATATCATTGGTCCATTTAGAATTTAGATACGAGGTGAGGAAGGTCCAAGGCTTCTTCGCCCTTTGTTGGGCGTCCACATCAGGGCATCAGTGATAGCAGATGCGTGAAGATTTGACAGATGTCAGACTGTGAGAGCTATGTTGACTTTGGTTGCCCGTCGAATCTCTTTTTTGATTTCGGCGCCTAAGAGACACCCCGAGCATAGCTCTGACCCATCGTTCGGTAAGCGATCTTCATTCTTTGGATCAGCTCACTAGTCGGCGCCTACGTTTCTGCACCGTAGATCATGAGTATACGTACTGCTTAAAGACTTTGGTGTCTGCATACATAAATCTCTTCAAGTGCCCATTCTGCCTTTTCTTGATTTGCAATTTTATAGAGAAGATTTTGCAAATTAAAAAAAATCAAATTGTTGGAATTTTTCTCTAGTTTAATTTATTACATAACTATTTTCATGGTAAAATGAGCCGGAACGGAGATAATGTCAATAAATTGTTTTTAGGCGCCGTTTTATGGCGGCGCGAGCGGCAAAGATACGCGGCGAGGTGGCAAAATAGAATGTGATAGAATTCTTATTTCATATCGAAGGAGTCAAATTTTATTTATTTAAACTTTATTGACCATAGAACAAGATCAACTGCAAATTTAGGCATCGTAGTATCGGTATGCATTTACTTTTTTAATTTATGCCGGCTAAACTTTAAGGACTTTAGTCGGCTTAAACTGAAATCATTTATCACATGTAGGTATACATATCGAATGGTAGGTATACATGTCTCTATTGGAAAAATAAAGTTGTATGTAGGCGACTAACATATTTTTTTTCTAATTACTATGTAATACTTTGGTATTTTTATACTATCAATTATGCTATTTTAACTCTAGGCGAGCGAAGCCGTCGGCGGAGCTATTACATAAATGATATTTGTATAGATTACTGTACGCAAAGTACTTAAAACGATGATTAATTTGATTTTACAATGAAAGCATACTATGTAATGTGTAAATATATATAATATACTATGCGGTTTATACATATTACTTTACAATTTTGTATGCAAATTGTAAAGGAGTCTAAAATATAGAAGAATTATCCACTAATACTACGAATTATTAATATTTAATGCCACATTAAAATCAATAATAATATCACCATATAATAAAATAAATAATCTTGACACATTCCCGTTGAACGAAAGCAATTCGGACCGTTTAATTGTCTCAGCGCATTTTAAAAACGTACTGAGAACAAACTTAATCTTATTATTAAATCAAACGCATCACATTAAGGATGTTATCTTGTCAATATCGAAGTCCCTAACAGTGAAGTCAATAGTGTAGACATAAATTTCTAACGACAGGTGGTAAAGTGCTCATGCTGAGCACCGCACGCCCAGACGCTAACCCATCTGCGTACCAACTCAATCTGAATAACAAACAAAAACCAACTGTATTTTAATTGCAGTAAAGTCTTTAATTAAACTCACCAGTACCAGACTCTTATTACATTGTGCGTGTACAACCAATCGCAACGCAAGCCTGAAGACGGGAGAATTCGAATTTATTGACCATTAATTCAAAATATTATTTTCACAATATAAGTACTCATTTATTAATTTTGAAATATTAGGTTCCGATTAATTTATATGTGTCGTTAAGATATTTATTATGTATGTAAATATCGTCTTTATTTATAAAGCTAATCTTTTGTTTTCAGACGTTAAGTACGCTGATGTGATTCAATTTAATATAATGTTACGATGTCACTGACAGTATTGAGTCTAAATAACATCTTGTGATACTAAATTCTATTTAGAGATTAGAAATTTTATTTAGTGTTTATTAAATTAATTTGAATTTTGGGTGTAAGCGGTTCATCAACATCTTTGAACTAAAACCAACCTCACCTGCACGTGGTGCACCCTGCTAACTGACAAAAGAGACTCTGGCGAAACGAGAGGTAGGGCATAGCGTATTTTTAAGCTGCCCGACTGGGGAAGTACCTCCACCTTACAGAATACCGCAGCCAAATAACAATTCCCTTGAGGGTTGTAATACTAATCCAAACTCACTTAACAATAAAATCTGCATCTCACTATTTTTTATAAAATTATACCGGATATCTAAATTAATATTCGATATAAAATTAAGTATGATATAATTTTAAGAAAACCTGTTCATATATTTTGTGTAGAAATATTGAGATATGTTATCGATTCGGTCCATCGTAGAAGGCACGAGTCATTCCGACATACGTGCTGGCGCCGCACTATGGTTCAAAATGGCGATGTAGTTGGACATTCTTATTTGATACTTTTAATTAACTCCAAGGATGGTATTTTTATACATGACTTGTGTAAATACAGTAAAAGTAATATTTTTACTTTATTTTTGCTCAGTTTAGCTTAAAATACTAGGAATTCGAGCTTTTCTCATTTAATGGAATATTCTATATAAATATTTCTCCGTATTAAGCCGTCGCGACGGCGTCGGTCCCGGCTGTTGCCATTAGATGACAGTCGTTAAGCCAAGTCGGTACCCTTTTGGCGGCTTGAAAACACTGGCCTCTGCCAACCTGCAGTTGAGTAGCGCGGTGGAGTATGCTGTAAATTCCTTCAATTGAAGAGAGACCCGCATCCCAGCAGAGGGATGTGTCAGGATTGAAATTTCCTGGTGTTAATATGGCTACGGTAACTGTACGTATGCTAGTCTGCCACCTGACGTATTATAAAAAAAATGAGCAGATGGTGCATACATATATTTTCTGCACTACGAATTGTTTCGTACGTACAAAAAATGCCATATCCATCACACGCGCCTCCATCTTTTTAGGCAATAGCAATTGGCAATTTACTATATAAATATTTATAGTGATTAGTACCTACTTACCTTCAACATTGCAATCCATCACTTAAAGACTTGTTTTGAAATCTCTTTGAACAAATCGATAAATCAAACGTGAAAAAGTAAATGACTCTTTTAATTGTACTTTAAAATTAATGCACTTTTGAATAGTAAATATCCTCACTGTTGCTACTCAATATACTTTTGAAAATATTATCATTATCATAATCGTCAGGTCATTTTAGTTTCTACTACAGGAGCACGACCCTCTCACGTACGTCCCAGACAGAAGGAGGATTTGGCCTACACTCCCCACGCTGGCCAGACGGGTTGGGGAGACCTGATCGATGTTTTATAATGTATTTCCCTTAGTCGCCTTGTACGACATCCACGGGAAGAGACGGGGTGATTCTATTCTAGTCTGCCGGAAACCACACGGCCACTAAATATATAGACACATTTTTAAAATTCGAGGACTGCTGTAGAACTGTCAATCTGTAAAACAAAAATAAAGGCGCCTTCCGATGCATTTTCTTACTACAACTGTAAAATCTATTAAATATAATTAATTGCCTGAAACAGTCCTGTCTCTTCTTTAACATATATTTAAGAAACTAATCAAAATCCGGCCAAGTGAGAGTCGGACTCGCGCACTAAGGGTTCCGTGCCGTTATCTTTAAAAACTGCTAAAAAATCACGTTTGTTGTATGGGAGCCCCGCTTAAATATTTGTTTTATTTTTATTTCATTATTTATTTTTAAAGTGAATGTGTAACTAAATATTATGTGAGTATTTCAAGCGTCCAATTGCCGTTATCAATTGCGAGCAAAAAATCACGTTTGTTGTATGGGAGCCTCCTTAAATATTTATTTTATTCTATTTTTTAGTATTTGTTGTTATAGCGGCAACATAAATACATCATCAGTGAAATTTTCAACTGTCTAACACGGTTCATGAGATACAGCTTGGTAACGGACGGACGGACGGACGGGTTCCATTTTACCCTTTGGGTACGGAACCCTAAAACACTCTTAGTAAAATGGCTTTTTATCGATTTATTGAGTACCTAACCGATAAAAATTGGGAATGATCTTGATTGAATTATCTTTCCAGCATTTCTACTTGCCTATGGTTATTTGCTAGTACAAAATTGTGAAACTTTGTACACACATTCTCACAGGTATAAAGAAGGACATTGAATACTTTTTATTAAAAAAAAAACTTGAATGCAAACTAACAAGTAAATAAATCTTTGTTCGCAGGGCGTGGACGAGGAAGATAGAGTTTCGGTAAGTACTTATAATACCTTTTGGGTATTTTTTTACTACGTCGGATGGCAAACAAGTATACGGCTCGCCTGATGTGCAGCAGCTACCGTAGTTAAAGTTTGTAATCTACCATAAATTGTGGACCCGCGTATGGGGAGTACAGTAAATTACACGGGGGTTGAAACTCCCGGAGCCCCGCGCGGGTGAAGAACGCTTCAGTTCTACGCCTGTACGCGACCTAGTTATAGGGCCCATGAATCCACTGATTGATTGTCTCACTGAAAGTTCCTAAATTGTTAACACTACTTTAATTATATTAATTAATATAATAATAATAATTAAAATAATTCAATGTATTATTTTCAAAATACGAATTGCATTGCAATACAAAATAAAAATACAGTATTCTCTTATAAAATAGAAATACTGTGGTATCTTCTTGTTAAAAGAAGTTTTATAATAGTGGTTTCCGAACTGATAATTTTTAGGTAGTATTGGCGCTAACTTAGCTGTACTAGTTCTCTTAACTGACAGTCGTTAAGCCAAGTCAGTCCCTTGGCTGACATGAAAACACTGGCTTTTGCCAACCCGCAGTTGGGCAATCTCTCAGAATCCGCTTAAACCCATTCGACTGAAGAGAGACTAATATCTCAACCTGTATATAGATTTATGACGAAGGATTTGGTATTATATTAAGAAAATTATTATTAATAAAAAATCTTCAAACAAAACTTTACTAATGTGAGTAAAAAGCTGAATTTACTGAGGGCCTCGGCCTTTTATTTTTGTTAAGTTTCTTGAAAGTTACTAACAATAACAAAAACATCAGTCCCTTGTCAGTAACATTTTATAAACGGGAGAAAAACCGACTTTTCTCCCTTTTATAAAATTTTGCTTCGGGCGAAAACAACCTTTTGACATCGCTAACGCAGAATATAGTTTTAAGCATTACAGTCGACCGCGTATTGAGCGGTTCTCTTTAACCTTTATCTATCTTTATGTCGTAGTAATATTGATGGTAGTGTTCTCATACCACGCTGGGTGCCAATCAAGCATACGGACCGCTGATGCAGCGCGTTTACCGTTGCCATATAGATTGCTTGAGATACAAGAAGTAGTACTCCCGCACTGCACCCCCGCTGATAACGCATCATCTACTTACGATTAGTATCCTTATTTAGTCACAGGAAATCAACAATCCTCAAGGGTATTGGCACTTGGCTTTGATCATCTGTGGTGAAATGGAAGTACTTTCCCAACTGAACTCAACGTAGACTCTCCTTTTGTGTCTAGTCGCCGACTTGCATCATAAGTATGTTGTCATTATATATTGAGTCGATTTTACTCCAATGCAATACAGTTTTTACATCTCGATATGCAATTTTTGAACTACTTACATATAAAAAGAATAAGAAGTATAATATAAGATTAATATTTTTTTTAGAGTAAAAGCGAGACTGATCCTCTCGACTCGGTGCAAAAGCAGTGGATTCTATGCGCAGCGCGAGGAGAGTACCACGCGCTTGCGAAAATGTGTAAAGAAAATGCTAAATTAGCAAAAACTAAGGTAAGATTCTCATATAACTTGTCCTGTTGTAAAATCCTGGATCTTATGGAATTAAAGGAATTGTTAAAATATAGATGTACCGTTCTCGCAAAACATGTCAGTAGAGAGACTAAATAAATAAATAAATATAGTTAAAAAGAAAAACTAAAAATCACGCTTTTTAAGCACATAGTTTGATGTGTTTCTTTCTGGTGCACCACGTGCAGGTGAGGTTGTATTGTTGTTTGTTATAGGTTATAACAAACAACAATACAACTTTATCAATAAATATTAAATATAGTTTAAAAAAACTAAAAGAACACGCTTTGAAAGCACAAGAGGTTGTATTGTTCCGATAGGTTTGTTATAACCTTGAAACCTGATCATTTTCAAAGTCCATTACGTGGCCTTTCTCACAAGTGCAAACACGACTATGATACGATATTCCGTCATGGAATGCTAGTGCCTATCTTCCGGCTTCATCATCAGACCTTGAAACCTAATCGTGGTCAAAGTTAATTACAAGACTTTTCTAAGAAATCCAAAAACAGCTATGATACGATGTTCCATCATGAAGTTCATCATGAAGTTCCAGTTCATATCTTCCGGCTCCATCATCAGATCAGTTCGAAAGTACCTTATTATTGTATTGTCATCAGAACTACATGCAGCTGCCAATTTTCATTACGCTACGATCCTTGGAAGATGGTTAAATTTGTTGCCTTAAATTCCATTACATAGTTAGTTACATACAGGTCGACCTAATAAATGCATATTAAAAATAAATATTCCTGGACAAATTACACACGGCCATCTAGTCCCAAACTAAGCAAGCTTGTACTATGGGTACTAGATAACTGTTATTATGGTTAAATACATTTTTTTATAAATACATACATATAATACATAGTAAACACCCAGACCAAGACAAACAGACCTGTTCATACGTAGAAATATTTTTCTCGTGCAACCGCAACCTTGCAGTTAAAGTAGCCATTGCTAACCATTCGACCACCGAGCTCGTCAACTGTGAATATAATATATTTCCGTCGCTGCCACCGCTGAGATGCCCCGATGTCTCACTGGCACATCGGCCGCAGGAGAAAGCCGACCTCATGGCTAGCCTCTTTGCGGCTAACTCCCGGATTGATGATTGTGGCACACAACCAACAATTATACCCTCCTGTAGTTCTAACATGCCTGATATTCGTATCAGGCAGTGTGACGTGCGATCAGAACTACAATCACTCGATGTCCGAAAAGCCAGTGGTCCTGACGGTATTCCGGCGATAGTACTAAAAAAATGTGCAGCAGAGTTGTTTCCGGTGTTAACGCGCCTCTATCGTCTCTCGTACTCAACCGGTTGTGTTCCGGAAGCTTGGAGAGAAGCTAATGTGCAACCGGTCCCAAAAAAGGGAGACCGTTCGGATCCATCAAATTACCGCCCCATAGCCGTAACCTCAGTACTGTGCAAGATCATGGAGAGGATCCTCAATAACCAACTGATCCGCTACCTAGAAGATCGTTCCCTAATTAATGACCGACAATATGGATTTAGGCCGAAACGATCAACGGGTGATCTTCTAGCGTATGTGACGCACCTCTGGGGTGAGGCAATCGATAAACATGGTGAATCTATGGCAATCAGCCTAGATATTGCCAAGGCGTTTGATCGGGTCTGGCACAAAGCACTTCTCTCCAAGCTTCCGGCATACGGTCTGCCTGTCCAGCTTTGTGACTGGATTGCTAGCTTCCTGCATGAGCGTAGAATCCGCGTCCTTGCAGATGGTTGCGCTTCGCGGTTCATGCCAGTGAATGCTGGCGTCCCCCAGGGTTCCGTTCTATCGCCCACCCTCTTTCTGCTTCATATCAATGACATGCTACCTCTAGGAAACATTCATTGCTATGCTGACGACAGTACGGTTCATGGGCGATATTTCGGTCGACCTGGTGCTGGTAGGACAGAGATTGGTGAGAAACGGGAGACTCTTGTCGTTGAACTGGATCGGGTGTTGTATCTCATTAGTAAATGGGGTTCCAGCAATCTGGTCGAGTTCAATGCTAAGAAAACCCAAGTGTGCGCGTTTTCCACAAAAACATCTCCATTCCATCCTACCCCCAGCCTTCAGAGCACTTCGCTTAATTTACGAGAGAACTTGAACATACTAGGCATGGATATTCGCTGCAACCTTAACCAAAGGGGATATATTGAGAGCCTCATTTCAACAGCCTCAAAGAAACTCGGGATCCTGAACAGGGTGCGGCGGTTCTTCACGCCGGACCAGCTTTGTCTTTTGTACAAGACTCAAGTTCGGGCCTGCGTGGAGTACTGCTCGCATCTCTGGGATGGTTCCGCCCAGTACCTCCTCGAGGCTCTCGACAGGTTGCAGCGACGAGCGGTCCGTATAATTGGTGACGAAGAGGTCACCAAGAATCTTGAACCTCTTCAGCTCCGGAGAGATATTGGCTCACTTAGCGTATTTTATCGCCTATACCACGGAGAGTGCTCTGAAGAACTGTTTTCCCTTATCCCTTCCTCCCCTTTCCGTCACCGAACAACACGTACAAGCTTGCGATGCCACAATTTCACCGTTGGTATCATTCCGTCGCGTACTAAAAAGTTTGGCAACTCCTATCTATGTCGCACTATTAAAAAGTGGAACGCGTTGCCGGCATATGTATTTCCTCAATCATACAATATGGGATCCTTCAAGCGAAGCGTGAAGAAGCATCTTGTGGGCCAGCATGGCAGCGGCAACTGACAGGACATCAAGGTCTCTTGTCCGTTGCCGTTGCGATTGGGGCTCTTCTTTTCGCTTACCATCAGGCGAACTGGAGCCAATATGCTGAGCTAATATAAAAAAAAAAAAAAAAAAAATTTCGTAGTCAAGATTAGAAACTCATAGGTACCTATAGCGAAATGTAATTATTTGTAAGGTTAAGTATTACTTATTACTTATACTGTGCTAAGGATGCGGTACGAGAATATGGAAACAATAAATAGTCTATAAATATTATGCGTGTCAAAAGATGAGGCCCGGGATCGAAAACGCGAATAGGTAAAATTCTACTAATTAATTTAGTGCCGCCGCGTCGCAAATAGTGGTCCTACCCGGTAGTGTTAGGCAACGTTTTTTACTGTAACAATAGAGTATTCAACAAGTGTGACGTTAGAACATCGGTATGTGCGGCGCATTGCACGTCGCAAATTTCTGCGTTGCGACACGCGGCATTACAGTTTTTGATGATGCGTGGACATGATTCTATCGTTTCCTAAATAGATATAGAATATTTTGTTCTGCTGCGAAATCTCCAAACAGAATGCATGAAAATGATTGAATATTTCAAGGACTACATTAAAGCGTTGCTTTCTTCAAAAGATATGGTGCATTTTGTTCATTGATTTATTTTGCAAAAACTTCATTGTTGCTACAGTACAAGTGATAGTACTATATGTCCAATATGGCCACTATCTGCTCTGGGACAGGCCGTATCGACCTCACCTCCCTCTGAGACGAATCTGGGACAATTTGTATGGCGCCACACGCACACACGCTCTGTCACAGCGACATTGTTTTTAAGTAATAGCATAGTATAAATAAAAGTACTACGTACTAATAGTCAACGACGCGACATTTGAGTAGTTGAATCGTTCATTCCTTCAATCAAACTTTGATTAATTAATTGTAGTTAAATAAGGCGTTGATGAATGGTCTTTTATAGATTTCGTTTATTTATTAAACAATTATAATATGTTTAGTTCTTATAATATATAACCTAATCTGATACGTGGATGTTGCGTAAAAAAATTAAAATTAACAGGCAAACAGTTGAATTTTACATTGTCTACTGAACTACTGACATTAATGAACAAAACTCAACCATTCAGTATAATCTACTTACAATTTTATCTCGTCCCAGTCAGTGAAAACTTAATACGTTATATTTGAAAAGTGTGCAGTGTTGGTGGTCCATTTACGAATATACGACACGACACATCCTGCATCATTTTAAGTCTTTTACAACATTTTATTTCAGTTTACTTTTTGAAATGTCCACAAATATTTGAATTGTATTATGTATGTGACAATCTTGAAGGCATCTCTTGACGGCAACGAGAGGTTATTAGGATTTCTCATCGAGTCGATGTAACCAAAAGACTACCCTCCCCTTGGTCTTTATGGCATCACTCTGGCCGTCTATATAAAAGTCTTCTATGTATACACACGTGTTATATACACATATAAGTCTTTGGTCTATGCATGCCTCTATAGTCAGTCCGCCCGCCATTTTATGCAAACCCCAAAAAATACAGGCATAGTAAAAAATAGTCCTTTATATAGTAAATAAATATTAAACGATATGTATAATAGAGATATTTATAATAACTATTGGTCGCCCAGTGGTCGAAATTCGACCATAATTAATTTAAATTATAGGTTTGAACATTATTAAGGTTCTATTGTCAAAGATTATATACGTCTATAATCACTTCAGTAAGACTATAGACAAACAATATTAATCTATTCTCAATTTGACCACAGACTTTAACAATAACCAAAAGAGTATATGCGTGTGTGTGCCAAATACATGATAGTGTGTGTGTGTAATGTTATTTTTATTGATTTAAACTATTTTTATGCATAATAAAAAAAATATATTAGCATTCTACACTCCTTCTCTATAATAAACTGTAAGTGTGCGGAATTTTATACATCCTCCGTCCGCGCAATTTTCGTAAAATGGGGTACAAAGTTTTTGCTTCACGTATTAATATATGGATGATCTAAATTAAACAAATTTTCGGCAAAATAAACTAATTTAGCTCATTCATTAAAAATATTTACTTGTTATTTAACATTTGTAAATGTTAAATAACAAGTAAATATTTTTAATAATATATCTTATTACGTATATCAATATCTTTGACAGATAACATAAATTTCACGTCAAACATCCACAAAACCAGATCAAATCTGATGGGAATCTGCGAAATTAATAAATCTAACAGTGGTAATTTTTTTAAAGTGATAAACGATAACGGATGTAGTTGTCCCATATCTCCGAGTTTTTAGGCGTTAGTTAGCCCAAGTGAGAGCACATGTCGAAAAGGTGTGCTTCTAATTGGGTCTCGGGGAGTTGGACCGGCGCCGGTTCTGCGCCCCCCGCCGCATTGCCCGCATGCTATCTTGACATATCTCCGGACGTCCCTTGTTTTATTTTACGAGCCTTCTCTCAGACCCTCAACTTTTTTTTTCTACTACACTATTGTGTTTACGGTGTTCGAACTCGCGCACTTAATATATAGACCTCATATAAACCGGGCAATTGCCAATTCTGCCCTCTAATTTATCGTTTGTAAATTGCCCACTTGTTTGTTGAAGGCAGGGAATGACAAAACATATTCCAAATCTTTACGTTATTGTTTTCATTATATATATCTTGTGATTATTGTATTGCTATGTTTTAAAGATATATTCTCTTCTGTAAGATTCTGATTGAAATGTAAATGTTATGTTCTTCGACATTTTAACGTACTTACGTACGTATATTATGTACGGTTTATAATGGTGAATATGTAGTAGTTTCAGCCCGCGGCTTCACCCCGCGTAAATATAATCCTAATATAAATAAATACTAAGTCAATTCATAACGTAATATATGAATTGACTTAGTATTATATTATGTCAAACATCCAAATCCGTTCAGCCATTTACGCGTGAAAGAGTAACCAATATCCATCATCACATTCTTCGCAAATTTTCGCATTTAATAATATATATCGTCGTTTAAAATTCTTGTATTTTGTAATCATTACTTTAATAGAACAATCTAAGTTCATAATGTTATGCGATACTGCTTAGTTTTGAAATTTTTAAAAAAATCTTAGTCGTTTTGTAAATTCACCAGGAAATTAAAATTAATAATTACAACGTACAAGTCGCTAAAGGCATCTGTCTAGGGTCTAGAGTATTTATGTCATTTCCTTTGCACATTATTAAAAAAAAATCAATTATTTTATAATTACGTGCTTCATTAGAAATAGTATTTAGTGCACCTAACACTAGGTTGTATACTGTTTGAACCTATCGTATAGCCGTCGCGTTGATTACCGAGTACATTACTTTTATTGCATACGCAGTAAAAAAGGTAATGATAGCCTTCTCTTTTATTGATTCGTTGTAAATCAAGGGTCGACGCAATTGGATTTGAGTTTTATTGGTATCCTCTCGTAGGCATGTGAATAGTTGTTAACTAGACTTAATGAGAATTACATTATTTAGAACTTGTCTCAAAACCTGATGAGTTATTCGTCACGTGTTTCCGAACCTTCTTATCGATGTAATTTTACTTTTCATTTCTCAAACACCATTCTGAATTTGTTTCCAATTAGTCACCCAGAATGTGTATTGCTCATAACACGTGCTTCAAGATGTAGAACGTCGGTTATACTCATTATACTCATTTTCTTCTGCCGCCACTCGAGTTAATAAAGCAACAGTAAATATTGTCAGACAATATGTAACACGTGTTAGCTACTACGCCTTGCTGGTTGACATTTGTCGCCTTTCTACTAAAAAACACTTTGATGCTTATTTTCGTATTTGCCCGACCTGCTGATAGAATTATAGATTTGTGGAAATTTCTCTCTGTGTGGGTTCTTACGATGTTTTTATTGCACGCCTTTCTTGTATCTCTTTGAAATGATATTTAAATGTGTCATCGTTGTTTCCTATCTAAAAGAGTTCCGCTTAAATATTTATTCATTAATAACCTCCCGGTGATCATTTTGATTTGAATTAGCTAAATATCTAAGGTTTTTCGACATTCTACGACTTACCCGTTTGCACATTATTAATCTTTGATAATTAGGTATATCTGTATTAGTGTTGAAGATCAGAAAATAGATACTACTATACCGTTTTATTTTTATTTTACAACGCTGTTTTGTTTTGTAGCGTACACAACACAATCATTTACATTTGCAAAAAATACATTATCTATCACTTTTTATGTATCTTTTTATGTATCGAATTCCCCAACGGGCTTAGTTTGGGGTAACAAAACGGTCTCGTATTACAAATTCAGATAAAGCTATTCCAGATAAAACATTTTTTCTAAAGATCTCTTGAGTACAGCTAATACCAAATGAACCATCGCCATTTTTGTTGTTAGTTACAAAAAACGAGCATAACTTTTAGTGTTGAAGTATCTAAAACCAATTCAACAATATTTAATTATTCGTTAACGATCGTGTAATTGTGTTGATAAAGATTTGTTTAGTCAATAAAAAGACGAAAGCTCAATGTTATTATTGTTGATTTACGGCCACGATTCGGACCGGGGCGGAGCTGGTGATCGAGGTAATTAAATCCAAATCATCTGAAGTTAGTTTCCATACCAACAGTTATATTGATACGGTCCAATAATCGTATTGTTAATTGCATTTATATCGGGTGATTTTAGCTGGAATTTATTTGTTTATTATAAATCATTGTTTAGTTTCGAGTTATCTTTTTTGAGTTTATCATCAGCATCAGTCTTGTTTTTTTGGTCTTCGTTCTCTAATTGGTGAGTCAAAGCTGCGTGCTATTATGGTAGTTTTTGCATGTTTGTGGCGCCTGTTTGTAGACGAGGGATTCAGTTTCAATGTAAAAAATATTTCTAAACACTCGTTTGAGATTTCGGTTGCACGCGCCATTAATGCCAACTCGACGGTGGGAGTGTCGTTGCGGAAAGCAATAAGTCCTGATTTATTCCGGCGCAGGGCATCGGTTCCGTTGACATCTCTCAGTCTAATTAAGACAGTGATTTTCTAAATGATTTATCCACTTTTAAATTTACAACGTACACCTTGTGTGTAGTGCCATTTGATTGATCAATTAAACTAATTCTAGATCATTGACATCATTTGTATACGTAGTTAAAAGTAATTACTTGGAGTGGAACTAACTTTCCATTGAATTATGTGGCAAAAGCCAACAACTTTACTTGCAATTAGCATAATTATGATTTAATAGACAATCGGTGGTAGGAAACAGTAACAGAGCAGCGAACTCAACCATTTTAGAGCAATATGACTGAGGTGTTGGTGTGGTTGTTTTGATGCATTGACAGAAGGGGTGGCAATTGGCAAGGCATGAGTGGTATGAGTGTCAAACGTTTGTAGATATACATAGTAGGAATCGTTTTACTGGTGAGCGAGCTAATGTTTTATTTGGCACCTTGGTGTAATAATTAGTGTACGCTTATTTCAGTTTTTTTTAAACTACGTTGGGTGGCAGATAATCATACGGCCCGCCTGATGTGAAGCTGGTATCGTTCATCGCAGGCATATTAACGTTCGCAATATGAAATATCGCTCGCGTGTCGCCATCGCCGCTGCCGACGCAGCAACTCCTTCCTTTCGCCAGAGCCTCGTTTGGCAGTCAGCGGGATGCACCACGCGCAGGTGAGATTGGCTTTGGTTCAAAGTTGATAAACCACTTACAGCAAAAAAAAAAAATTTGTTAGCACTTTTCATTACTACTTAGTAGGTACGAATTTACCTACGAAATACTTTGAAGGCCAATTCTAGTAATTATTTTACGATCTCAGAATGAAAGTTGACCGAATCGACACTGAATTGTGAATATAATAATTATACTTGATTTAATTAATTAATTATTATTAATTCTTTTTTATTATTATTTTATTAGATGATACTCTATGGGATTGTTTGTTCAAACAGGCGCCACTTTCGCGGTAGTAAGTGCCTTAAGTCCAGACTTGAATTTCACGCATCCAGTGCTTACATGAAATCGATTCCACGATAGTCGTTTGTTACGCTCGCCTGTTACGCTGTGAAGTGAAGCACGTCGACCAAGTTTCGTTGTATTGTTGTTTTTTTGTAGTGTTCCAATGGGTGTGCTAAGTTCTCGAATGTGTCGATCGGCGCCAAGTGAGCGCAACCCGAGATTTGACGGCGCGCCTCATTTGACCCGTCCGTCGAACGCAAGTCGAACGAAGCGCCCATTGTTTATGCATGTTGAACGGGTCGTCTATTGTGCGTTTTTTACGTGTCACCCCTAGATATACATCGTCGTTATCTTATTAGGATAGCTAATAAATGTTTGTCAGTGATCT
This sequence comes from Hypsopygia costalis, assembly GCA_937001555.2. Taxonomy (NCBI): domain Eukaryota; kingdom Metazoa; phylum Arthropoda; class Insecta; order Lepidoptera; family Pyralidae; genus Hypsopygia; species Hypsopygia costalis. The sequence goes on from OW443326.2 coordinate 22,570,421, forward strand.
TCGTTACCGGATTCAGATTAAGTACACGATTTTAAAAGGTGTGGTACTAAAGAAAATTTTTCCTTTGCCTACATAGAATTTTTCAAAATTTAGATTCTAACTTGGATGTATTTTTTTACTACATCCGGTGGCGAACAAGCGTACGGCCCTCCTAATATGAAGCGGTTACCGTAGCCATAAAAACGCTTGAAATATGAAATAAATATCTTAAGCGCCGCCCTCTACGCTACCGACGCAGCAAAAGCAAATTTTTTAAAGCCAAATTTTAATCAAATTGTGGTTTATCTTTTGAGCTCAAAAGATCATGGTGAGCCACTCACATCCCAAAATTTATGATTTATGTTAATGAATTCATCTAATGAATCTATATATAAAAACAACTGGACAGACAGATCAACGCAGTCTTTTCGAGAAATTTAATATTTGATATCTATTAATTATAAAAGAGGACGCAGACTGGCTGACTGATAGATCAACGCACAGCCGAAACTGAATACAGATTATTCGGTCACTTATTTTTATGATCCAGCTTGCAAATTAGTGGCTTTTCTGACCATGAGATGCCAAATGTTGGAAGCCTAATGTTTGAAGGGTCTTTTGGTAGTACTGTAGCGTAGGGTCCAATCATTTGTCAATTATAGCATCTTGTCAAATGTCTTGTTGACGTCTTGTGTGTCTTGTCGTCTTAAAGTTTCACTGTCAAAAAATTCAGTATATTTTGACAATCTGGACCCGACGCCTACCTAGCGACATCCAATGTCAGAAAAAATATCAAACATCCCCATTAAAACACTTGATGTTGATACTTCTACGATACTACGATGGATATCATACTTTACACAGGTACCAAAAACGTACACTCGAAAAGTGGGGTAAAAATCTGTTACATTATGCTCAAGCTCAGCCCCCTTACCACCATCTCTTATTGCGATTCAATAACTGAATAGAAAGCTTATTCATACCAATGAATAAGCGACTCTATTGCATTTGAAATAGAGGCGCTTATTCATTGGTATGACTAAGCATTCTATCCAGTTATTGAATCGCAATAAGAGATGGTGGTAAGGGGGCATGCTCAAGCCTTCTCGTAGTCTGCTAACAAATTCGCCATGGATAAGAGATGTGGTCTCAGTCTAAGAGATTTCATAAGCGAGTCGTTTTGGGGTGTAAGTGGTTTATCAACATTGGGGTGTAAGTGGTTCATCAACATCTTTGAACCAAAGGCAATTTCACCTGCACGCGGTGCATCCTGCTGACTAACAAACGAAGCACTGGCAAAAAGAGAGGTAGGAATGTACGTAGGAATTGTAAGCTATCCGACTGGGGAATGTACCTCCGCACCTCACAGAATACCTCAGTCAAATAACAATTCCCTTGAGTGTTCTTGTGTTCCTGCGAGTGAATGAGGTCACCAGAAAGGAAGGAGATGCTACGTTGGTGGCGGGGGTGGCGGCTCTTGAGCGTTATTTTATGTTGCTAGCGTTAATATAGCTACAGTAACTGCTTTACATCAGGCGGGCCGTATGTCCCCGACGTAGTACAAAAAAAAGCGAGGTAGAATTGTAAACTTTAAAGGCCTATTATACTTCACAGAATGAAAGTTGAATTGTTATTGAATTATAAATTGATTGAAAATTGTATACTTGATTTAATTAATTAAATCGATTGTTATTGAGAGCAGATGGGTAGATTTACTTATAGATTTCAGATTCTCTTGAACTACCTGTGACTCATAGAAGACGAAATTTATAAAACTATGATCAGACCTGTTGTCTTGTATGGATCGCAATGTTGGGTCGTCAAAAGGATACCAGAATACCAAATGTGACATTTGTGAGATCGAGACTAGATCGGAACTGAATTTTGACTACATTTTAATTATGAGAATTGCCCTCCCATGTTTTGCAATTCTCTAAGTTTACTATTCAACCTGACTCTACTCGGACATTTGTCAGTACCAAATTTCATTCCAGTGACATTGCTGAAATTTTCAGTAACTTATGTGTAAAACTCATCCAGCCCCCTTACCACCATCTCTTATTGCGATTCAATAATTGAATAGATTGCTTATTCATACCAATGAATAAGCGACCATATTCCATTTGAAATAGAGTCGCTTATTCATTAGTATGAATAAGCAATCTATTCAGTTATTGAATCGCAATAAGAGATGGTGGTAAGGGGGCTTGTCTGTTTTTTTTTGGTACGATTAACTTGAGGCCATCATTTTCTAAAATGTAACCTACATAGAAGGGAAAGAGTCTTTAGTTAGTCAATGTCATTTTTGTTTCTGGGGCCCTACCTTTTTCACAGATAGTGTGATGAAAGTGCATCTAAGCTCTGCGGATTTAAGTAGATAGTAATGATTTAGATACATGTCTTATATTTAATTTGTATGACGTTTCTAAGTGCTTTATAAAGTCCAAGGAATAAAGATATTTTGACTTTGACTTTGACTTGACTACCGCCGAAGCTGAAACCGATTAGCATCGCATTTTTTGATTGCGAAAATCAAACTTCTACTTAGATTTATGCTACTTATGTTTAGCTGACCTGGTAGAAACTATGGAGCTCAACCGACTAAGCGGAAGATGATGAAGATCAATAACTTAAACGTATGACCTAGTTTTTAAATCAAAATCTTCGATGGTAATCGGCTTCGGCGGTAGGGCTCATGGGGGACTACCGCCGAAGCTGAAATCGATTACCATTGGATTTTTTTGAATACGAAAATGATACTTCTGCTTACATTATTGGTAATTATGTTTAGCTCAGCTGATAGAAACCCTAGAGCTCTACCGTCTAAGCTGAAGATGTTTGTCAATAACCTTAAAACCTAAGACCAATATTTGGAATCAAAAAACCCTGTGGTAATCGGTTTCAGCTTTGGCGGTAGGGCCCCTGGTCTTTGGTTCATTCATGATAATAATGTCAGTTATGTAGACATACTTAAGAGTGATAACTCCTAGGCTATGTAGTCTAGCCCATGTCCTAAGGCAGTTTATTGTTGATGGACTAACAAAACTTTTATAATGTTAAGAAAATGTTTATAATGTTACGAATCACCAACGGTTACGCCACCGTAAATTTTATTAAGTACTTAAATAAGAAGCATAATGCAAATAATGATAAGGCTAATTAGTTGAGTAGATAAATAAAAATATGACATTCTACACCAAAGGACAATACATTTTTGAATACTTTCTACTAGATATACTTTTTTTTTTTCGCAAAAAGTGCGATTTTAGAGATCTCATACTTATAATCAAAGTAAAAGAAAAAAATCTTGGTTTATTAACATTTAAAGCTAGTCAATGTCAATTACTTTTAATTATTAACGTTCTATTTCAAGATACTGTCGACACATAATTTTTCCATCATAATATGCAGGTAATTTTTTTACGACCACTTGAATTGGACGATTTAGGAAATGGTCCTTTTAGAACTGGACCTTTTAGAAAATGGACGTTATAGGAACTAGACCAAATTAGAATGTGGACGTTGTGAACCGGAAGTATCTAATGGAACGCTGCGCTAGTGGTCCGTGAACTATAGGTTTAGAATCACAGTTATAGGATATATACAGGCTTATTGCCAAACACAGTAACTTTATTATGATCATTATTATGCATTTAGTAAAAAAAAATCCGACTTTCAATAATACTGTTTGCTGATTAAAGCTAAGATTTAAATCTAAATCTGCGAACAATAGTTAAATTATCTAGTTACATAAGAACTGCCAGCAATAAAAGTTAGCCATTACAAATCGAAACCGTAGACTTACGATCAATCGCGTGGTAGAATTCAATTTCTCAACTGGCGATGACTTACACAGTGTAAGAGAATTGTTCGTATTTGACCTTTAAAGCTGGCTCAGTGATGATATTGTATGGCGCACGTAACCGTTAAAACGGGGGGTCCCGTATAGAACACGGTCTAGGCGCGCATAAGGCACTCTTTGGTGCAAGTCACTCCCACAATAAGTGATTTCCAGCACGATGACACAGCAGTATTACTATTGTTTGTTTTGTGGCTCTACCTTACTCGTGTATCGAACTAATCATATATGCCCATAGTTTTATTTTTATACGGACGTTTCATTATAGAGTTCATGGGCGTGTGATGTCGGACGCAATCAAATTTGAAAGGAGACAGGATTGCGCTGTGATGCTTCAGTAATATGGTGCTGGCGCCAACGTGTTGGCAGTCTCCATTGAGACTCCCTTGTACTCCATTGTTTGTTATTAGTTATTAAGTACCGTTTAATATTCCGTAGGTCGTACTTACGGGACGTATATGGAACATTCATATGTATCTGTGGGCTATTCTGTTACATTACAATAAATTCATTTAATGTCATTGTTTCACGGAACTGTTCCCATGTTTTGTTATCGATAGCGTTTTCAGTTAGCGTATCGTGTTTAACATCGGTTGTAATGAACTTGCGTAATATATAATTTTAAATGTATCCATAGAAAACTAGGGTTCTCATTAAATACACTAGTTTAATATAATTACGGTTATAAATTATTGTTAACCCACCATTAGGTTAGCTACCTGCGATACTAAATAACTAAAGATATTTATGTGAGCAGGGTAATGCTTGTCTAACGTACTCGCTTAGTATATAAGTATTTTCAAGACCCGCTCTTACGTTAGGTCGTAAATATAAATGTGTAATTAAATGTCTAATTTAATGAAAACACGCATATTGTATGCTTCTGAAGTATTAGTTTTAATAGTTTAACTTAACAATCGACTAAGTAATATGTAGTGTTTTGTCGTATCCTTTAGTAATTACCAACGAATATCGATTTATTGATTTGTGTTGATAAAAGGTAACCAATACTGACTGATCTATCAATGCATAGATCAAATCACTGTATACTAAACATAAAAGTTTTTGATAATGAGCTGATATTCGCTAAGAAAGGTTTTTTGAAAATACGGGATTTTTGAAAAAACTGATATACATACTACATACATACGAAAACAGTTACATGTGAATATTAGGTATTCGTAGTATGCAATACGTTTTTAATAAGGAAAATCTACTATATTATTATGTCGTTGGTTAGAAAAATATCTCCATACACATACACCATTAGCCAAAGTTTTATAGAAAGGTGTACTGAGTCAAACAATATAAAAACTACATTCAGCAGAAAATAATCGAGCCGATTTTTATAAACTTAAATTAATTGTGCATCATTATTATTAGTTTTTCGCGAGGTATAATACTCGATATTCACCAGTTAATAACATGCGGGAACAGTTACAGATACTTATGAGCTAGTATTCAATATGAAATCTAAGAACGGGAATTAACGCGATCATGCATAAGGGTATTTACATACCTTTATTATTGCCTGACGTTTCGACCAGGATGCACCGTCAAAGGCTGACTGACCATGCCCTTATGCATGATCGCGTTAATTCATATTCTTAGATTTCATAAATCATGCAACGCAAAAGTTTAAAAGTTATTATAGTATTCATTTTTTTTAAATAAGTATCTACTAATATATTAGGTACTTAGGTTAAAAAATATTTCAAGATCTATAGGCCAAATACTCTGAGTATTGACTTAGTTTGTTGCGAGTAATTATGACCTATATTAGTCTTAATAACGAGCTAATTTATTCAATGAATAACCTGCCTAAATCCAACATGCATGCGGGAATAGTTACAGATACGTACTCGTATTAGCTAGTATTCAACATGTTTTAAACAAGTATCAAATAAGTTATTAGGTACTTAGGTTACAAAAATATCTCATGAACCATACACCGAATGTCAGAGATTTAGTAAGGCGTATTGAGTTAGTTTGTCGCGTGATCTCCGCAATAGAGTGAGTGACGGATAGGACCAACCCCCGCCTTCATTATCCCTTTCATGCTGAATTTCAATTAGCATGCTTTCGTGTTTTGCAATAACAGACCGAGGCCCGTTTGCTGAATACAGCCCATGGGTATATCCAATGAGCTTTGACGATATGTAACAAAGATGTCAATGTAAACTGTTCCTGTAGATATGGTATACAGGAACAGTTATATATATTACTAATTGCTAATATGTATATACAGTTGTGGCCATATAATTAAGAACGATTAATAAAGGAGAAGATTTTTTACAAACATTGTCGCATAATTTATTACAAATGTTTTCTTATATTGTTTGTTGTATCTCAAAATACATCCGTACTATTTGGACATTAGTTTAACATATGAGTAATAAAAAAAAATAAAGAGATAAATTAATTATAAGACTTAAACTAGCAACTGACCATGGGTAGTATTGTTACTGGCTGGTCACGTAATTAAGAACGCGGAATATTATACTTTATAAATTATGTTTCTATTATAGAACGCTTTATGTTATGTCACTTTTTGTATAATTTTGGCGCCATTTATTGCTACAAAATATTAAAACTATTTATAACAGGTTTACTTTTAGAAAAAAAATGGGGAAAAATAAGTGTTGCGGTAAATCCATGATAGAAATTATATTAAAACTTCGTGAGAAGAACTGGTCGTACAAAAAGATAGCAGATCATTTGCAATGCTTGAAAACTGTGGTCTTCCAGGCTGTAAAGCATTTTAACAAGCATCAAACTACTTCAAACATTCCGCGAGTCCCTAAAAAGAAGAAGACATCACGTCGAGAGGACAGAAACATTGTACGTTTGGCAAAGCAATATCCTTTTAAAGGGTCCATTGAGATTCGAAAAGATTTATTTGGCGAAAATAACCTCACAGCAATCTCGGCACGCACCATTCGAAGGCGTTTGGTGGAAAAGAAGTTGTTTGGAAGGATAGCAAGGAAGGTGCCGATGTTAACATCGCGTCATAGGCAAGCCCATATCGCGTTTGCAAGGCGACATGAAAACTGGACAGCCAGTCAGTGGAAAATAGTTCTTTTTTCACATGAAATTAAAATAAACAGGGTATGTTCTGATGGCAAGCAATACGTGCGACGTCTTTCGAATAAAGCTTTCGACCCCAAGTTCACATAAGTGACATTAAAGTATGGCGGTAAAAATGTGAAAATCTGGGGATGCTTTTCTGCTCATGGAGTCGGGCCTGTTAAGCTCATGGAAGGCAACATGCATCAGTTTCAATACAGAAACATACTGGAGGAAACAATGCTACCCTATGCTGAGGCTGTCCTTCCGGTCATTTGGATATTTCAGCACGACAATGACCCAAAGTATACAGTACGCTCAGTAAAGGATTTCATTGATTTCACAATCTGTTTCTGTCTTGGATTGGCCAGCTAACAGCCCGGATTTAAATCTGATCGAACATCTTTGGGTGAAATTAAGAAAAGGGTATCAAAAAGACAGTGTGGCAATTTAAGAGAACTTTACGACGTTTTTTTGAAGAATGGAACTCTGTTTCACTCGCTAAATGTCAAAAATTGATAGAATCAATGCCTCGCCGATGTAAGGCTGTAATTAAAAGTCGGGGGCATGCCACTAAATATTAATTCTAGAATAAAAATGTTTAGAAACCATTCAGTTGTCTTATTTAATGTAATTTCTGTTATAATTATGTCTCTGCATTGATTAGAAGTTTCAACGTCTGATATATTCATTAACCGTTCTTAATTATTTGTCCAATTTCCTCTATACGCGTATTTGTTAGATTTCAAATAAACGTACTTTACTGAATAAAACCAGGTGTATTTTAAATTGATATTCCTAATATAGTTTGCTTTATCCATGTGATTATTACTTAATACAATAAATCATTTCTAAGATGAAACATAATGGAGAAATTATATGTTATCATCGAAATTTTTTAGAACAAAAAATCGTCCTTAATTATATGGCCACAACTGTATATGGCAATTAGTAATATATATATATATATATATATATATATACATATATACATAGGTATATACTCGTCGTTGCCTCGCCTGTAATCGACGGTCTAAAGGGGTTTGTAGACGGTCAAACAGCGTTATAATATACTTTAGAATGTAGAGTACTAGATCATGGTTTTCTAAACTTTCCAATGTAGTTAAGCCTGTGACATAATTAAATATACCGCTGTCTCGCTTGCATTAAGCATCCTGACCCTCCCACACCATGAGTTTTAATTGAACATTTTATTTCTTCTTTCTAAGATTTTGCAACAATTGTAAATGCAACAATTGACCCCATTTTTTTTGTTTCGATGATACTATACCATATATAGGCAAATAAGCAAAGGCTCTATACATAACGTTCTTTTTTAACTTTGGTAGATAAAAATCTAAAACATTTCCTTACCTCATTATTTTCATTAACATTTATATAAATTCCTTTCAACTCACGACTATATCAAAAATTATTTAAACTTCATTATTTTAGCCTCACATACAAAGAGCATTAAGGAACACACAACAAAGAACTGCCTCTTAAAGTAATTAAGAACGAAATAGATAACCTTACAAAGAGGAACATTTATTCGCTAACCAAAAATCTCTTTAGGCGTCGAATTTTAATTTGCCAAAATTGGAGCTATTGTACAAGGGAGATGGGAGCGCAATTTACGAAGCCGGAGTAGGGACGTGAGGGAGCTTCGCACTTTACCATAGCACATTAATTAACCGACGGGAATCTACATACGGTGCCGCAACTACGGCGCCCACTGATGGTAAAGGGAAGATTTACGACTCGTTCGACCACCATCTATCGGATAAACTAATTGCAGCGCAGAGCTATTGTTTCTAAATACTATGCAGAAATAGGACTAGACCATCGATTGTCCGGAGCATGGGACAATTATTCGATTGTCCCGGTTGAATGCGTTTGGACCTTTAGTGCAGCAATGATAAATAGACTGGCCGCTTGTGCTTCATCTAGTTGAGTGCCATCCACATGAAATATTCTTGATAATCACTATGAATGGTTGTTAAAATTTTGATTAGTTCCTTGCTAAACTGATGAATCAGTTTTGATATGTAGTATCGATTGAAATTAATATATAGATGGTCGGATAGACCGATACGGCGAAAGTGTAACCTAAGAGCACCTTTGGTTTTATTAGAAATATTCGAAAGTCATAACATACACGAGTATATACTATTCGTCAGAATGAACTAGTTCGTGTCATGGTGATGCGATGTCAAAAATAATCCTGAGGCAATGATTGACTATAGTTTATAGGATAATTAGTAGGTATATTTTTTATAGAACCTTAGTTCTATAAAAAATATAGGTATTATGTTATATATTTCTATTAGGAGTTATCAAGAATCGCTATAAGTATTTATATATTATTTATTTAAATATTATACAAGTATTGCGATGGATCTCGATGCTCGGGCGATGAAAAGGGTGTCGAAAATAGCTTTTACAGTCATACAATTTAAAAAATCGAGAATTGTCGCAAAATATACCATTGCTATATCCGGTGAATTTTTGAGGCCGGGTAGTGCAAACACTAAAACTGCTGATATTAGAGTAAACGAATAGGAAGCCGACCTCACCCATCCGTGTACGCGATCAAAAGCATTTTAAATCAAATTTAAAATACTTCTCATCGCGAATGGGTTGCCTAAATAGTCCTGTCAAGACTATGATTAATTTAAGTTTTTTTTAAATTATTATATTATATAACTTATTTGTTAACGAATCAAACGATGCTACCTTCTACTCATGTATATGTACGTATGGTAAAACGATGCGATTCAACGAATGTGAAAAATATAGCCTATTTTAAAGAAACTGCGATTATTGCTTACCTCAGGCGAGTCATATGCTGGTTTGTCATCTCAGTTGTATAAAAAAAAATGTTTTTGGTGGTAAAGTATGACTGTAACCCCAGAATACTAACAACATTAGTAACCGTTGCACATAAACTGGCCGTAATGCCACAATAACTGCTACTTTAAAAAGCTATTTCATTGGGAAGTTTCGACAATTACCAAAAAATATAGCATTGTTTAAAAAGATCTGTTGCACTGGCTCGGGCGGTGAAGTACGGGGTGCATGGGGTGCTGGGTGGCTCCGGGGCTCGTGTCGTCGCGATGGATGCCGCCGGGCGTACACGCCGCGCGCCCTACGCTCGCGGCATTGTATCCAACCCTAACTAAACCCAGTTCAAACCTTTGTTTACGGTTTTGTTACAATTTGGATTTTTATTGATGTGGTTGATCTGTGGGATTAATTATTTGTAAAGATATTTTTATTTGCCATTTTTGAAGTGTCTGAGACTGAACCTTAACGTTCGGGCTCAGTAACGCTTGTTCGGGTTTCTGTCGTATGGTCAAACGCACATTTTTTTTATTTAAAATTTATTAACGACAAAAGGCAATAAAGTTAGTCTTAATCCTAAGAGCATTCCTTACCAGTCACATAAAAGTGTTTTCAGGACGAAGTTCGCCAGAGTGACACTTATACTAAAATTTACATTTCAAGTATTCTGAAGAGGGATTTAAAAGATCAGCAAAAAGACTACAGAGCAACCACTGCTGCCTGCGCAGACACATACATGCGTGATTGCGAAGGATTATTATGTTTTTTTTTATCTGTAATTCACCAACTAATAATACATGGTACAAAGTTATATGGTATGTTTTTTTTGCGACAAATGTGGTCATTTCATTTGTACTTGCCTTCGGCATCAGCTGTATTTTGTATGGAAAGTGACAGATTTTGATAACCAATTTCGTGTCGTAATCTTGCCCACATACGGGAAGAACATACCATAAATCTTTCTACCATATTCTAATCCTGTTTTTGATATTTGGGGATGGCAGCCCTAAACTAAGTAGTGGTTCTATAATCTAATTTGATTCGTTCCTTTGGACTAACGCAATCTGCGGTTTTGATCGCAGTGGCAGCAATTTAATAACGTAAATACCTTTTTGGCAGTTCTCTATACTGTCATATTCGGCGATGGCGAGCGCGGTAAATTGAACAAGAGGCAATTAATGACGTTCTCGGCATATTTTGACATATTTAGAACCTGACTGGCAGTTCCTGCGGCCGGTGTATTAGTGATCGCGGTAGTGGCAGTTGGCATAACAGGCCGCAGACGCAGCGTTTTGCGGTGGTGCGGTCTTTTCAATTAGATAGGTGTTTAACCTGGATAGAAATCCAGGTGCATTAAATTTCTTTTTCCATCACACTTAACTATAAACGGCCGAACACGGGTTTCGCAAATATTGCATAAACTACTAAATATAATTTGCTTTACGTACTATACGTATTACTATTATTACTTTTTTGTAATATAGATAGACACCCATAAATACAGTGACTGATAGAATTCGTTAAATATATTCGCCTCTATACTTATCGCAACTCGAGAACTCGTGTTCGGTACCGAAATATGTCTAATCGGGTAATCCTAAGAAACGGCTGAGGCGTCAACTTGTCTCGATTCACTTTCATCTCAATCTATACGCGCCTATTTACTGAGACAAAAATAATTATAAGCGAGACGCGGTAGGCAAAGCCCGTGGTGCTCCGCTAAGCCACTACAATTCGTTTGCGGCGGCAATGAGCGGCTTGTAAATCAAAGGGATTCTACATAATTAAGCTCATAATTAATGTAAAGACTCCTTTATTTATAGGCGCAGTCATTCTTAAAATTGCTCCCGTTTTGATAACGCGGCCCTAAGAGGATGTGATTAACACATGTTACACGTTAATGGGTGTAGATAATGGCCTTAACTTGGATTCGAATTTTAAAACGTTATAATGCATAATAGGATGTTTTTGTGTTAATAATACTTTTTTTAATTTAACGGTGATATAAATGTGCTAGTATCGCGCTTCGGATGAATATCATTACGAATTATGTTTCCTCTTTACAATTTAAATATCACAGCCGGAAACGTATATTTTCTAAAGCGAAAATCTGTTGTATCACTGCTGATTTACAACGGCGATGTCTAATATTTTTCTCTTAAATGCATTAATGACGCGTGGAGTGAGCCCCGTCACATCTAAATTACAAGAGCGGGCCGGGAGCTCACCCTATTAATTTGTTTATATTAGAGTCGTTCACTTGCGCAGTCCATCACGATTGTCGTCAACGGCCCGATACACGATTTGTTTTAGAAAGATCTTAACCGTGTTTTGGTTATTTCTGTACAATTGAAGCTTTTAAATTTAGTGTCACCGCAACTCCTCTGAGACGCTCTAAACATTTGTCTTGGAATATTTATCGCCCGGGCTTGTGGAGTATATCATCCGGTCTGCTATTGTGGCAATCGATCAGAACCAGCGCTAGCTCGGCTAAATTGATTATTTATTCAGGCTTAGTTAAATCCGTGAGAGCGGTCGCGTTATTTGTAGACTAAAGAGACAGGAAGTGGTTAGCGTTCATTTTAAATGTGTACCAATTTCAGTAAAGTTGTTAGTCGTTGTGGCAAATTTTTAATTTATTGCCGTTTAAAAGACTGATTTAATATTTATATTGAGCGGTTTATTTTGTTACGATTGATATTTGATTATATGGTTTGTTTGGATGTTTAGAAATATTATCACCGAATTAGTTTTTTTCTATATTTTGATCAGTTTCGACTTATCATGAATATTGTTTACGGAGTTCGTTATTAAGAATATTGAGAATGGGAATTTACTGAATACTAGGGATTTGTTCAAAAGAGAAAATCTAAAGTTTTGCGCGAAAGTTCGGAAATTTTCAGATAGTACGATTTTCAGTCGATTGAGATCGAGTGGATGTGGATATTTCATTTGGCAATTCTGTTTTACTAAACCAAACATAAAGAATGAAATAGCGAGGTTTATTTTCTCGTAGACTAGCGAAATTGCGATTTTTGCTTTGAAGTAGGCCACGGATTTTGTACCAAAATGGTGCCATACTGTTCGGTTCCAGAGAGAATTTCTACTGCGTACTATGAAGTTGTGGAATGACTACATAACTTCTTTAAAAATGACATAAAAAGGTTAACTATATCTTCTTACGGGTTAGAAAGCGTTGCTTGCTGCCGTAACGTTTTCCATCAGCCGAGCTGTATTGTATTTGCTTACCGCGTTAGTGAAATATAAAAAATACTAATTTTGTCGATCGAATGCCATTTTAGGCGATGTTTGAATATATAAACTTGCATTATCTGGGGCATCTCTACAGTATATATATATATATATATATATATATATATACTGTAGAGATGCCCCAGATATATATAGACTGTAGAGATTATAAAACAATTAGTATTGGAGTAAAAATAAATTTCGAAAGCAATGCCCTACTTACTAACTATACCTACCTACAATACGTCCATTAAGATAACTGATTTATATTATGATGGATAGTGCATTAAATTCTTAATCGAATAATCTGTTATTACGAATCGAATCGACAATTTTTTATCCTACACTATAAAGCTATAAAATTCAATGCTTAATTATATAGTACTAGCTAGCTTCCACCCGCGGCTTCGCCCGCGTTTACTTTTTTATTCTATGTCCTTCCTTAATACCTTTGAGAATATGTGTACAAAGTTTCATGATGATCTGCTGAGTAGTTTCGGCGTGATACACTACAAATTCACATTGTCATTTATAATATTAAAGTAGTGAAGTAGGGATAATTTACTATTTTTCACATTTTTTCAAAAAGGTAATCGTCTAGCTATATAAAAAAAAACCATTGTGCTTTAGACCACACGACTGAAGTAAAATTTCTTTAGCACTACTAACTTATATCTCCCTTTCAACTTCCGTTCGCCGTTTCCGTAATGCTCTTGTCACGCATTCACCAGCTTACTTCCCAAATCAAGCGTATAGAAGTTTTACTTAAAAAAAAGAACATAAGCCGCTTTGCTTACCAGATGACCGCAAAACGTCGACTGGCAATACTAGCGATGAAGAATTCTCACAAAATCATTTGTATCTCTTCATACCATTGTAACTGGCATCACAAATAGCTTGTTCGTCATTACTTCAGTCATTATTAGGTGTACAACAATACTCGCTCGTAAATGGAACAATAGACACTACAGAAGGGAAGGAGGCGAACTACTTAACCAATATTGTGGGATAATTTTACACACAAAACATTATTCTACCATAGATCCGAATTTCAACAAACGTGTCCCTTACTGTATAACGCAGTTGATAGGTACGTGATTTATGTCAGTATATTATAAGTGACGTGACCAATTTCCATCGCCATTTATCGACTGAATTAAATATAACATTTATTTATAGCGAACCTAGATAATCCACAGTCCACACTAATACGAGTACTGTCCGTCCAGTGCTAGTTTAGTTAATATCTTTTCAATATGTTACGGTTATAATTTGGCATAGAGACAGCTTTTACGGGAAAAGACAGATTATATTTTCCTTATATTATATACTAGGAAGCAGAAGTTATTTGGTAATAAAATACTAGTGTATTTTATTTTGTTTACATATATTTTCATTTGTTTTAAATTATGTTCTTACGTCATTAAATCTAAAAATCGTTTTATATTGTTTTGTACCTTTCTATTATAAGTTATTATAAGAATCCGTTTTTTATACAAGAAATATTTCTCTTTGTTCATCGCTTTTCGCCTGGGATTCATATTTCTTGTTGGCCTTTAAACTGTGTCTTGTGTTTAAAAATGTAGTTCCATCAATTGCTATGTTTATTTGTTATTCATTTTGTCGTAAAAGATGACAAAGAAACACTTTCACATTTATTGTTATTAGTTAAAGATTATAGCACTAATACTGTTTCTTTATTTATTACTAGCAATGTCCATAAAAATATCTGTCACTATTCATCATCGAAACATTCGAGATATTTTGACCATCGACTAATTTCGTTTATCAGCGATCACGTCACTATGCCGCATGACCTCCCGGGGCAAGTACACGCCGCACTCCACTGGAAATATAAAACATGTTCATTATTTTAGGGCTAATTGGGAGAGCCGCGTGCAACGAAGTAGGTGAGATTGTGGAGCCCGCCCACGGCAGTACCAAATCCACAGCCAGCGTAACGGCCTCATTACGCTCTACGCGAATATATCGTATAGACACTGTTTCTGCATTAACCTGAATGACTGTGTTATGTGCTATGCTTAGTTTAAAGACAAGAGTGCTGTACAAAATACCGCGGAAGATGTGAAAGTGATTGGCTCATTCTCGATAGAACTTTTTTTTACAGTACCTATTTACCACCGTGGTTCTACAATAGTATGTCGGGTGGCATGTAGCGCCATCTATTGTCACATACCACTTTGCTACATACAAGACGCTTTAGGTTAGGACGGTTATAATCCAGCTAGGATTAAAATCTACCGAAACAACTATTTAAGGTCCTTGTAGCAGTGAAAGTGACTTCTTTGAATAAAAAAATCATACCTTAGCATATAGGACGAATATCGGAAATTCGTATAGTCAGTTTGTTATCAACAAATATAATAAAGTATTTTTACGTCTTGTACCAGCACACAAATTTTTCATTTTAGATGTAGTAGCGAAAAGCGCTACATACGGCCTTTTTTAGTACAACTTACGCGGCTACAGGGCCCTAAACAAAGAAAACTTGTTTTAATTTTATCAATGAATGAAGTGATAGGACAGTTTTTATAAATAACAAAAAAGAATGTAGGTAAGTAACATGAATTTGCGAAAGAAATCGCTGATAGTAATACAATTTGACAACTGCAAGCGATTTCTCATGAAATGATTTCAGATGAAAATTGTTTTAAACTTAACGATATTGCATGAAGGTTTATATGTCTGTTGATAACTTATATTGCGATCACGCGATTTTAGTATTTAAGCTGTTGAGTAGCTGAAAATACACAACATTTCATTGGGTATTGTTTCTTCATAAACCTTTATTACTTTCTTTAAAATAATACTTTTCAGTGAATAGATGGGCAAGTTTAGAGCGAAGGTTTTACGTCTTTGATGATAATCCAGCCCGAGGCGTGTACGTTATTGTAAAACTTTTATATTTTGTTGCAGATTGTGCGTTGTTTTACTGAAAAACTTCTCTTTATAGGATAAAATACAAAAGAGGTTCACAGAGTACAACCCTTGCGTTAAGATTACTCTTTTCCATGCGAAACTTTTAATTAATCAAAATTAAAAGGGACGGTGGAGATGTCTTCTGCTACTTATTTAGAGAAAGGCTTTTTATTAGGTAACTGAAGTATCGTTTATGGGATTTTAAAACAGTTTATTAGGAGTTTAAAATCATCCCTTTTCCCCTCGAGCGGAACTTTTTCTCACAGTATCTACCTTCCCTGTATTTACTTTAAGTTAGTTACAATTTTCGTTTCTGAATATTTTTCACGAATCCTTTCTTATATTTACGTACGTCATTCTCTCTTTGCAAATCAACCAGCCAGTTGTTTTCATCTTCACATTGTCATATTCCTTCTCATGTTTCGCCTCCAACGATCCAGATTATTGGGTACTAGCTCTTGCCTGTATTTTCACTTGTATTGATTCTGAAATCTGTATCGTAATTAAACATACCCGTAAAAATAGTAGAAATAGGATTTTTTAAACTTTTGGGTCGTCTTTCGAAACTCAATTCAATTTTGTTTATCGGCATGGACTACGAATCATAATTATACTATCTCGTAAATACAACAAACAATAACTAAACCGAGATTGATGACATTCTTTGGAAAGTGGTAGTCATTAAAGCGATACCCTCACCGTTTCAAACTCAAGATTCAAAACGTCGCAAAACCAAGAGCGAAGTCGATATCGAAGAGGGGACGCGGCGCTGCGCTTCGTGGCGTGATGTGGCGCAACGCTGCGGGGCGCGACTTTGGCATTTATGGGTGACTTATACTATGAAAGCATATTATTCGTAATACGAGAAATATAATTTATGTTCATTTATATATTGAAGACACTTCAAAGATTCATCATTGTTTAAATTGCAGAATCATCACTTCCAGTCTAATCCAAAGAGACTACTAGATGGTTAATAGTATATTGTTTGTTCCATTACAAGCGCGCCAAATCACACCATGCCACTCCCCGCTAAGGCCACGCCGCGCCACCTTATTTGACTGCGTTTAATCATTATATGCATCTGCGATGAAGTGTGGCTCGATTGTAATTACTTCGTGTGTTGATTTAAGCTTTATCACGTAGCGAGGAGAAGGGAACCGCGGCTGGCCGGCCCCGCGACTGAATATTGAATTTATTCCTCCAGAGATACTTTATACAATTACTGGCCGAGTTGCCGCCACGGGAACCTATTAAAATATTGGAGATAAGATCGAATTTTTAGTGCGGACGAGGTGGGCTGGGCGCCTTTAAACGAGACTCGAACGTCGGCTACTTCCATCTCCCGTTCGCTTATAGCTTTTGTATTTACAATTGTTTCTAATTATGAATTGATCAAACATTCAATTCGATATTGTTTGTAATTATCTTTGGATGTTTGCTTTTATTTGTAATTTGTTATTTAATTGGCTTCTGATTATGAAGTGGTTCGAGGGGCATTAATGGTAGTCTTGTTAGACTCACAAGTTTTTCATTTATCGATGGACGAGTTTAATATACCTAATAGATTTTCACTTATACAACAATATTTTTTATTGAAACGGTTCTCGCTAGATTCTACTTTGTTTTGCCAAATGTTCTATTTAATGATAGACGTGTATAGCAGATGTTACGGTAGAATTAGCCAAAATTAATACCAGATATATTAAATGAGTATAGGTATTTTAAATGAAAAATATTAAACATTTATTTAGACTAGAGGTTTTGTTCGTGTAATAGCAAAAGTTTTACAAATGTATTCCCATGTAAACCATGATTGAGGAACAATATACTTCCGTTGCGGTGAAGCTATAAACACTAAACGACTGGGAGTTGCCCGGTCGGAGTGACTAACTGCTTTAGGGCTACATCTGCGTAATATACGGCACCGGCTGGGTATAGTTTTTAATTAGGATCTGCATACCGACCTAACAATCTATTGGTTTAACCGTACTCAAGAAGCAAGACAATATCAGTTGTCAAGAAAACTCGACTTGTGGTTTTATTTGTGTATCATCCGTTAGAAAGATTTACGCACGATGCCGCAGACGGGTTAAGTGGTACAATCAATTCGGCAAATAGAATTAACCAAGGACAGAGCAAAGCGAACCCCAAACAATTTTGATTACGGCTTCCTAATTAAGAATCACTGTTAAAATAGTCCCTTTAAATTCTAAATGACGCTCATCGAATATTCTCTTAACATTTTTTTTTTCGAGATAATCCTTGTTGAAACATTTTATCATCGTAATATTTACTTCCGATTTTTTCCTGTTTCGTTGTACGAAGTGGAGGCGGTCGTGTGAGCTATAATAAGATTGATGATGTTGCCGTCATCGCAAATTAAAGTTCCCTTCAAGGTTTTAATAAGGCCTTTGTCAAGCGAAAGTTTCGAATTTATGTAAATTGCTAAGTTTCGAGTAAGTCTTAGATGTGCCCTTTTGTAAGTAAGCTATTATGACTTCAAGAATTTGACGTAGTGCAGAATTGTGATTGTAAATGTTCATGTTGGTCGGGTTTGAAACGCGCGTGTAATCTGTTAAGTTTCAATTAAAGCTGCCTTCGCTACCGCTGTTGAATTGGTCCAATGAACAGGTCGTTTTGCATAAATGCCCGCCAGCTGTTTACAATAATCGATGATATGTTTTTACGAGTTACATTTTCAATTTATTGATATTCATTCTTGGACGGACAATTTATTTGTATCGATAATGTTTCAAAGACTTCTGTTTATTTTTACCGTGGAACTGATGACGGCTTTACGACGGTTCCGCCGCGGCGGTGGAAGTGATAAATCGGATCGACTAATTACGCGTTCATCATTACCCGTTCTTTAATTAACAGCGGTGGTGTACTAGAGACCTTGAGGTAATGTCAAAAGTTGCGGGTGAAGCGCAGTGCTAGAACAATACAATGGAATAAAATAAACATGAATAAGTGTTACTCCTTATTGTTTCCTTCGTTCGGCCCATTCTAAATTGTGACTTTTTTATTTCTTGGGTCTCCAAAATCTTGTTCAAACGTAACCTCTGGAGGCATTGACTCAGAACGTAGTCGGATGTATTGTGTTGGCGCAACTAACCGACGACAGCGAGTTGTGAACAGTTTCTCACATCCCGGTAGATAAGTGCATTTGCTTGTCGCGACAAGGCGCGCCGCGGCGATCGCCTCGCCAGCGTGCCTCAATGGGCGCGACTTCTTTATTTATATACGCCCTTCTGTAATTAACGATAGTAAAAAGAAATATATCTTTTGATTTATATCATATCATTCTTTTGTCGTGTTTATTTTGGGAGGAAACGGATTCTTTATATGGTTTTGATCACCATCTTTGCATCGGATCTGAGCTTGAAGTATTTTTTTCCATAACTGATTATTGTTTCGATATAATGGCAGAATATGCCAGATTATTAAGGAAATGGGTATTTGAAATGGGATATTTTTATTTGGTACACCAGATATTTAGGTATAATATTAATGCCATTAACATTAAACACATTTATTGTCTAGTGTACTGAGGGTAATGTGAATTTCATTAAACTTTTACGATCACCACCGGCGAGATTGCTGGCATCAATCAAAATGTTGAGAATGGTAGGCGAAGTCCGTTTGCTGGCTGTTTTTCGCCATTAAGTCATATATAAATCTTCGTCCGTTTGTCTCCAACGTCTCGGCTAATTTATAACCGCTTAAAAATCTCGATTGCGTTCCTTATCTCGACTCGGATGCAGTTTGCCGATTTCCAATAAATTCGATCGCTAGCGTTCTCTTTTTTTTTTGTATCAACGCTTTTAGAGTTTTCTGAATGAGCATATATTACGATTAGATCACCACAGTGTATTCGATTTAATATTACAGTGTTGCAAACGTCTAACTTTACAATTAAACCCCCGATCGTTAAATGATAACAAATTATCGACCGGTCGTTAATTCGATAAATTCCGACCAGCCAGTAATCGAACGCAATTACTCAAAACGGCATTGGTAATTACCAGGAAAATTTGGGCCCTTACCACCGATAGCAATCATACTAGAGGCATTTATGCCGATGCCATTTTTGAGTTTGTGAATTTAATTACTGTTAACGGGAACACCCGCAGGATATATCGTTAATAGAGCGTTGTGTCTCTTCATTTTGTTTCAACGTTCACTGACTCTGTTATTTCGGAGCGAGTAATAAATTGCGTGATGACAGGTGTCAGCTGCTCCGACGCCTCTGCACTCTTGCGTCGATGTCTCATTCCTAACGTTCTACTCCTAAATTCTCTTATTTTATCAACGCTCCGTTCAATTTTCGTTTCGTTTTCTCGCCATTCTATTTGTTTGCTTTAGCGTTATCGTTTTAGTTTTGCTAATCCGTTTCACGATGTATTTACATACGTGTTTCAATATATATATTTTTTATTTCAAATATTGGATGTTTTAAATTGATCATTTGTCTAGTCTAATCATCCATCGTGCAGTTTGAGTTTTATCAGTATATCATGAATATTTCATTTTTATATTCTTTCTTGTTTATCTCATTCGAATTATGAATAAGCCGCGCCGGTTATCTGTAATAATATATAAAATAGTTACCGGTTGGATTACTCTGAGATGTATTTTGATCGGTGTTGCAACAGTAGGCCTACTAAATAAATTGAAAAGATCGTAACTGAACAATCGTAACTGAACGTCAGTTATGTTTTGCGGAATCCAACAATTCAAGCGGAATGTTTTTCACTTAACCGGCGGCTTAAGGTATTATATAATTCCATTTTGATTTTATTACTGTAAAGATTGCCGGTTCTGTGAATACACTTTATTGGTTTGAGGTTTTGAACAAAGGTATTCATTGTGCGTGAAGGTGTTTCTAGAGGGTCGGCACCATGCGTATGATACCTCTGATATACAGACATTCATACGCTTGTTTGCTGCCTAAATGGTATTACCATATCTGAAATTGCCATTTTTATCACTAAGGTAGAAAAACAAGCATACGATCTTCCTGATGGAGAGCTGTCGTAGCCTCTTAAATTAAAAATTCATATAAATATTTTTAAGCCCCGACTGTGGTTCAAATTGATCTGTGTGTTCGTAGCTTTGTGGTGTTGTTTTGTTTGAAATGTAACTTGATCGTTAGGGTTCTTAGCTATGAATGTTATTAAATAAATAAAACTCCTGGACAAATTACACACTACCATCTTGTCCCAAAATACTCGTAAGCAAATCTTGTACTATGGTTACTAGATAACTGTTTTTTTTTTGTAAATACATACATTTTATACATAGAAAACACCCAGATGAAGACAAACAGATATGTTCGTGTACACAAAGGTTTGTCTTCTGCGGAAATCGAACCCGCAACCTCGGGAGTCAATTGACCGCTACGCCACCGAGCTCGTCAAATCTCTCGTATGTTAATATATAAACAGCGGAGAATACATATTTTGTCAAGTCAATGGCATGCAAATACATTTTAGATAGATAGAATATGCTTTAGTTTTTGTTTACATCACATAAAAAACAAATAACAATTTGTAACAAACATGTGATCAAAAAGCAATGATTTTAATCTTTAGGTGACGGATATGTGTATGAACATAAGCAGTTTTACGCAAGATAAAGGAATCCTAAGCAAAATAGAATGTGCGTTAAATGTTATTAAAGTAAAATAATACCTATCATAACGTCAACTAAAAATTACGTCTGAAGTCGTATTGATTTTCCTATCGCTGGGATTGTTGCAAAGGTTTTTCAGAAATATTGATAGATTTACCCAGAAGTTTATTACATATGACGAGATCGGTAGTTGAATGTTAGCAATGGCCACTGTGACTCCGAGGTTGCGGGTGCAATCCCCACACAAGACAAATATTTGTGTGCATGAACAATTGAACGTGTCTGTTTTGGAGCGGGGTTTTTTTCTATTTATTATGTGTATGTTTTTACAAAAAAAAAATTAAAGTAAATTACCAGTTATCTAGTAGGTACCCATAGTACAAGCTTTGCTTAGTTTGGGACTAGATGGCCGTGTGTAATTTGTACAGGAATATTTATTTATTATATGGGACTTTTAAGTTTGTTTCAATACTACGTAGAGTGGTAGACCAGCATGCGGCCCGCCTGATATGAAGCAGTTACCGTAGCCATAAAAACTCCCGCAACATAAAATATTACTTGCGCTCCGCTACCCCTTTTACCAGATGCAGAAATTCCTTTATATATATTTCCCGCGCGAATTCGATTCGATTTGATTATTTTATTAGCTTCATATCCAAGTAGAAGAGAAGCGCATCGAAATGAAACCTATCGAATTTTGCCAAAGTTATTTCTAGATTATGTCACATTCAATTTCTAAAATCCGCCGCGTTGCATACGTCTAACACTTTTAACAATGGTTTCGCTTTATAATGTAAATCGTCCTTTATTTTAACCACATATTATGATTAATTACATAAATGCTGTGTTATCTGTCAAGTTGGACAAAATTATGCACAATGTGTAAAGATCGGTTAAGTACATAAATATTTCTAAATAAATATTTCTGTACAATTTACACTGCGTCAGCTAGTCCCAAATTAGGCGCGAAGCTTGTACTATTGGTACTAGACAACTGATAAATGTACTTTAATACATTTTTTTCGTAATTACGTAGAAAATATACATACTTATAATACATAGAAAACACCCAGACCAAGACAAACAGACATGTTCATGCACACAAATGTTTGTCGTGTGTGGGGATCGAACCCGCGACTTCTGAGTCAAAGTAGCTATTGCTACCCATTCGACCACCAGGCTCTTCTCATAGAACATAGAAAGAAGAACAATAGAAAGTAGTTTTGAAGTTCAACGTCGTAACATTTATCATTTTCAGCGAAATTGATTGAGCTTATAAAATCGTCCGGTCGTTCTGTCTATCTGTTGCCATGAAACTCAAAATTTAGAAATTCTGACTTCGGATTCGTGTAGAGCATCAAAAAGTAGTAATGTAAAGAGACCTTGGTTTTCCGAAAAAAAAGTCGTTCTGTCTGTCCGTCCGTTGTCATGAAACTCAAAATTTCGAAATTCTGACTTCGGATTCGTGTAGAGCATCAAAAAGCAGTAATGTAAAGTGACCTTGGTTTTTCGATATCAATTCGGGATTTCGAAAAAAAGAACGCTTTTGTGGCGCATGCTGTGCGTCCGATGTTTATTATATGATGAAATCACTTGTAATATTTTTACGTTTGGTTTCGCTTTTACATCATTTTCAAGGCATTAAGATGGTTTTCTCTTTTCTACAAAAACACTCAGTTGAATTTTTGAATGGTACAAGTGAATTTACTATATAAAAATCATAAATCATTCCATCAAGTGCCAAGGGGCTCGATGGCGTCGATGCGCGTGTCAGTCTAATCGAACACGCAAGTTAAGCAACGTCGACCGTAGCCTGTCCATGGATGGGTTTATATTATCTCGAGCTCCTCTGTGCTTCGGAGGGCACGTTAAGCCGTCGGTCGCGGCTGTTGTCATTAAATGACAGTCGTTAAGCCAAGTCAGTGACCTTTAATCGGCTTGTAAACACTGACCTCCGCCAACCCGCAGTTGAACAGCTTGGTGTAGTATGCTCTAAAACCCCTTTGATTGAGGGGAGACCCGTAGTCAGAGATCGTAGAGATCAGTAGGATGAATATGGGTTGACGAAGAAGAAGAAGTGCCAAGAATTACCAGTATCAACATTAGTAACATTTATTTAAATGATTACATATTTATATATAATAAGTTTAAACACACATTACACTATATTCAGTAACGTGTCATTGAAAAACTAATTTAATACGAGAAAACATTTTTTTGTTGACATCAGTGGACCGCCTCATGCCACACATGGATACAATATAAATAGTCGAAAAAGAGAAATGGGATCATATTTGTCTCTTTGATTTATATAGCTAGTTTCTGTGTAACTGATGCAGAAAAGAGACGACAGTATCGTCGCTCCAGTATCGTGTTCTCGATGCTGTGTGGGGTTCTAGCTCTTAATATCTGTCGACGAATATTTGCGTCAGTGCTGCACTGCTTTTAATAATAAATTGCCTCTTATTTTAGAAATTCTCATACACAGTGCGTATCCATACGGACGTATCAAACGGCACATATATCTCAGATGACACCCGACGACTGATTATTTTACTGCCCGAGTGATTGATTGTGTTGGCGTTTTGTTTGGAAATACCGTGTTATTTGGCATTTTACTATTAGGAATTCGTCTTCTAAAATGTGTTTTATTATTTGTCATTTCGAAAAGAATATTTCGTTCGTATGTGTGATGTGAGGAGCTCGATGGCGTCGTTGCGTGTGTCAGTCTAATCGAACACGCAAGTTAAGCAACGTCGGCTGTAGCCTGTCTATGGATGGGTTTGTTTATCTCGAGATTTTCCGTGCTTCGTAGGGCACTTGCATTCCTTAAAACGACTCCAAAACTTTCTTCCTGTCAACACCAAATCATTATTGGCACGCACTCTCCTTCTTCCTCTATTGGACTACGGCGATATAGCGTATTTAGATCCTTCAGAAGAACTCCTTAATAAATTAGATCGCATTCAAAATATGTGTGTTAGGTATGTCTTTGGAGTACGAAAATTTGATCATATTTCTCATTACAGGAAACAGCTTGGTTTGCTGCCAATACGACAACGCCGAAATATCCGCATTCTTACTTTCCTATACCAGATCCTTTTCTACCCAACAGCGCCGGATTACCTGAAGGAATGTTTCAAGTTTCGTGTTGTAGACGGCCGACTTCGGTCCCGCAACACTCCGTTTCTTCAAATACCGCCCCATAGCTCCCTTACCTATTCTAAATCTTTTGCAGTGTTAGCTGCTCGTCTCTGGAATGTACTTCCAATTAATGTGATGATGGCTCAATCTATTAGTTCTTTTAGAGCCAGCTAAGATCGCACTTCGCTGATGTTTCCCACGTTTGAATTCACTATATCTAAAGTGTCTTATTGTGTGTATTTGTCTACATTTTTCTATATGTGTGTTTGTAAGAACTGCTTTTTTATCTACTGTACTTAATGTACCTCACCCTGACCTAAAAATTCACTTACAAGCATTCTTTGGTTGACTGGAAGTTTTATGATTATCCCCTTCTGGGATAAGTCCGCCATTGTGTATGTTATTCTGTACTTGAAGTTTTATGTATGTGTACAATAAAGTTTTGTAAACAAATATAAACAAACAAACACTTTAAGTCGTCGGTCCCGGCTGTTGTCATTGAATGATAGTTGTTATGACAAGTCAGGCGCCTTTGAGCGTTTTGACAAGACTGGCCTCCGCCAACCCGCAGTTGTGCAGCGTGGTGGAGTACGCTCTAAACCCTTTTGATTGAAGGGGAGACTCATATCCTTGTAGTGGGATGAATATGGGTTGATGTAGTATGTGTAATGTGAGAGTATTATGATCCATTTCATTTAATAGTCAATACATCTACAGTTGATCTAAATGTAACAAAGCTCTATCAATACGTTCTGAGATATTTCGTAATGGACTTTGTAAACGCACTTGTGTCAAAAACGAGAGTAACGTCGGTCATCTAACAGCAGGCGTCTCCACTGTGCTCGAAAACCAGGAATAAAAACAGTATGGAAATGGCTTCTCTGTAGAGTGCGGATGTTTTTATTGTTTTATAAAATAGTACCTAAATATTCGCAGCGGTGAAAGAGACTTCGCAATTATAATAAGCGTTTTATAGCAACCAGCCCTGGTTGCTATAAAATGCTCCAAGTTCGAACTAGCTTTGCTTGATGTGTCAGTGATACTGTGACAATATTAAAAAATATTATCTACACTGAGGTGAGATTGAGATTTTCGCCATCAAAAAATCCTATAGGAATCGGCGTCAGCTTCGGCGGTAGGACCCCTGGTCCTGAAGCATGAGCTCATTTTAGAGCAGATTAGCAATTTTCGTAATTATTTTACGATCGCAGAACAAAAGTTGATCGAATCGAAATTGAATTGTGAATTGATTAAAAATTATTAGCCACTATGGTGATATAAATATGAAAAAAAAAAACCGGAGAAATTAATTTAGCAACAGTATCGATATGATAAGATGGGTATGTTAAGTAGGGAACTGCCATCGATAGAAATGATAATGATCGATCAAGTCTACCTATTGAAATTTACGTATATAAAATTTTCTATAAACTTTTGCCAAAAAAAGTTCTCTATTCCACATGATTGTCCTCGTATCAAACATACAGATGTATACAGTAACGAATGTACAATACCGTAACCAAACAGTTTTATTAAATAAAGGTGAATTATCGTGGTGGAAGCGATCGGTCGCCCAACGATTACCCTCTCATCTTTGTACACGCACGGGCACAGCACTGATGGGATATTAAGGTTATTACCAGCGGCGAAATTGGCCAACCGACCGCTGAGGAAGCTCCCCGACACCTATTAGCGGTATTACATATTTCATATATTACCCAGAGTCGATCAACGATTATGGGTATATTAAAACGCCGTCCGACCGTCTCCCGATCATGGGAATGTGCACAAGCCTTACTTTTATCTACGTTTTTTACAGTTTAGTAGGTAATTCGGTGATCACGATCGTCCAAGCCGTACATTATGGATACTACTCCGAAACTTAATGGTTCGACTCATTTTTAGTTTCGCGCGAAACCGTGAGACCCGCGTTATGTATAAAGAGGTTCTTCTATTATTAATATAGTCAATGAATTAATATTTTGTTCTGTACTTCATCAGAAAGAAAACAGTTTACATATATCTTTTGCGATGGTTGTAAATTAAAGAAATGTGACAGCGGAGACTGAAATGCGAGCAGGTGTTAAGGTCAGGTTGATCATCTTGACAGGTCGGTCTATTCTGTTCATGTTCACTGTATGACAAGCGACAGTCTATCACGTAACATCACGTGACAAGTATCAAGCGACAATTCAATGCTGTCGCATTTTTAAACGGCAAGCGACTTTTCATCATTGTGGAAGTAAAAAAGTGAGAAGCCATAGACGACCACATGCAGTGGCGGATTAAGACTTGCTTAGGCCCTAAGCATAGAGGTCATGTGGGTCCTCTGTCGCTTTAATATGCAAGATAGGAATCCTTACTAATATTATAAATGCGAAAGTGTGTTTGTTTGTTTTTTGTCCGTCTCATTTCAGTTACCATTTTCCCTAAGCACGTGCTTATAATGCTTATTCGTTGATCCGTCACTGACCACGTGACAAGCGTTGTTCCACCGCTAAGAAATTCAAGGAAGGAACTCTGTGACATGAAGTGACATGCAATAGTTTACTATCTGATAAGCGAATATTTGTACAAATATCAATAAGAACGTAACAATAACAGATGACAAACGGCCAAGTAACGTTGTTGCGTTCATATGGGTCAAACGGCTATTTTCACCAACGCACAAAGCTACAAAGTGTGCATATCACAAGCGATAGTCCACCATGTTTTAGGTGACAATCGACTGTCGGCCATATGAGCCAAGTGACTTCAGGCTTTGCTTTGTTCCACTGAGTGAAAGATGCAGCGACCGTCCACCACTGCTACATCCTGCCAATCGACTCTCTTAACGATACAAAGTGACATGCAAATGGCCATCATGTGACAGGTGATAAGTAACTCTCCGTTATGTGACAGCTTTCATAGTCGAATTCATAGACACAATTAGGTTCATGGGCGGATTGGTCATCTTGACAAGCTTATCTATCCTGTTTATACCCACTGTCAGATATGCGGACGTCAATCACGTGGTAGGTGGCAAACGAATATGATGGATACATGAGAGACAAGCGACCATCCAACGTAGTCACACTCTTATATGGCATACGATTTTCTTCACTATCATGCTTGTACACTTAATTAGTGATATGACAAGCATTTGTCCATTTTTAGGGTTCCGTACACCCAAAGGGTACAAAGGAACCCTATTACTAAGGCTCCGCTGTCCGTCCGTCCGTCCGTCCGACTGTATAGACGGACGGCTCATGAACCGTGATAGTTAGACAGTTGAAATTTTCACAGATGATGTATTTCTGTTGTTGCTATAACAACAAATACTAAAACACAGAATAAAATAAATATTTAAAGGGGCATACAACAAACGTGATTTTTTTGCTCGTTTTTGCTCGCAATTGATAACGGCAATAGGTAGACGCTTGAAATACTCACATAATATTTAATTATATATATTCACTTTAAAAATAAATAGTTAAACAGAAATAAAACAAATATTTATGGGGGCTCCCATTCAACAAACGTGATTTTTTTTTGCCGTTTTTATAGATAATGGTACGGAACCCTTCGTGCGCGAAACCGACTCGCACTTGGTCGGTTTTTTATACAACTAAGGTGGCAAACAAACGTATGGCCCGCAGTTGACGGCAGCACAGTTGACGATTTCCTGTCTACCATATTCTTATGTAGCAATTGATGACTTCATCATCTTGCTAGTAGCAGATGAACGTCCATCGGGTATGTAACATATGGGTAGGTAACAAAATAAAAAATGGGGTGTAAGTGGTTCATCAACCTCTTTGAACCAAAGCCAACTTCACCTGCATGCGGAGCACTCTGCTGACTGACAAACGAAGCTCTGGCGAAAAGTGAGGTAGGGGCCTAATTGTAAGCTACCCGACTGGAGAATGTACCTCCACCTCACAGAATACCACAGCCAAATAACAATTTCCTTGAGGGTTGTTGTGTTCCTGCGAGTGAGTGAGGTCACCACAAAGGAAGGAGTTGCTGCGGGCAGCGGGGGTGGCGACGCGCGAGCGATGTTGCTGTTGCAAGCGTTAATTTAGCTACAGTAACCGATTCAAATCAATCGGCTCATATGCTTGTCTGCCACCCGACGTAGTTATCATTTCGGCGCTTTAATATATTTGCTATCTCTTTTCCTAAGGGAGAGCTTATATTTTTTTTTATTTTATTATTGCATTTCCATGTCGTTACAAGTGGTGGTAGTCTCAAAAAGTTTCTAACATGAACCCTGTGTAGGGCACAGCATAATATATATATATATGTATGTATTATATGAGTGGGCGGGCAAATATTTTTTTTTTTTGCGGTGACTGTCGCAATTTTCTTTTCGCTACCACCTAGTTCCCACAAATTGAATAGACCAATCGCTCGCGCGTCGCCACCCCCGCTGCCCGCAGCAACTCCTTCCTTTCGGGTGGCCTCACTCACTTGCACGAACACAACAACCCTCAAGAGAATTGTTATTAGTGGAGGTACTTCCCCAGTCGAGCAGCTTAAGAAATACGCTCAAAAAGTCGTCATAATTTAATGATTGTCGATTATGGTTATTCCATTAACTATTATCTTAGTCTCTCTACTGTAAAATAATGAAACGGAAATTGAATTAGGATTAAAAAAATTGTTTTCAAAACTGTACTGTAAAGTATCCATTTTAACGTCCTGTTTATGCATTTATACGCCATAATGTAATTTTACAATGAGTATAACCGGTGTTTTGCTGCTTACACCAGACTTAGCGGTAATAACGATGGAGAAATTTGGATCAAATTTACCTTTACTTTTTTTAAAGTTTTGATTAAGTAACAATTTTGTTTTGAAATTTGTAACTACCATTTTAATAGTAATTTTCTTTTGTTTCAGGATTCTTTTACGGTAAGTTGTTATGGAGTTTATCCTTTTTATTTTACAAATATATCGATAGTAAACTTATATAAAATTTGTGTGTATATACATGTATATGCATAAGGATGCGACTACGATTACTTGTTTCTTTTGTAATTACTAGGTGCATATACAACTTTCATAGGGGCTGAATTGTTTAGTCGAGTTGGGAAGTTGCGACGATTTTCATACAACTAAACTGTTTTGTCCATAGATTTAGGATTCTCCGCTACGCTCTACATAAACTAGCAATGTAAAAGAGTCATAAAGAGTTTACGCGCATGTAAGAGCGAGATATGCAATTAAAACCATTTTTTTTTCCGCAATTAGAATCCATAAGAACCGACGGCTTTCATTGTATAATTTCCCGCTTATCGATACGAGTAGATGGTCAATTTTTTTAATAAAGATATTTGATTTATTTTTGTTTTCGAACTACATTCAGTTAGCTGTACCACAACTTTATACATCCCTAAATATTTAAATGTGTGTTCACAGACACACAACTAATTAACAAAATATTTGTGTTATCAATAGTTGAGTAATGTATATATTGCCTTGCCTAAGTTCAAGGGGATTTTTTATTAATTTACTTTTTGTTTCTCGGTATTTTCGTCGCGGCGCGGTGCGGTGCGACTCTATACAGGGCGTAAGTATAATTTTATATATTTTTTACTCTACTGTGTTCGTAGGCATTACATCTGAGGGGCAATTCTCGTAATTAAAATATAGTTAAAATCCAGTCTCGATCTCGCAAAAAGTCAAATTTAATATATAATACGATACTTCAAAGTCTGAAATAAGTGTGTTTATATCAAAATATAACCAAAAATTACACAAACTAAGAATGTCATTTTGCTAACAATTAGAATTGGCAATAATTAATGAATGAAATCAAGTATATAATTTTTAGTCAATTCACAGTTCAATCTCGAATCGGTCAACTATTGTTCTGCGATCGTAAAATAATTACGAGAATTGGTCATCTGATCAATTTTGACTGTCTGTTACTGATCAATTATTTTTTATTACATAATATTGGATGCAACTGATGCAAGCATATGGCTGGCCTGACAGTAATACTGTTCTTATAAATCCTTGCAACAATGCTAGCAACATAAGAAGCCTCAATTTTACTTTTTGGTGACGTCACTCACGGGAACACAATTAGGATTGTTTGATTTGGCTAGTCATGTAAGGCGGACGTAGTTCACCAGGGCAACTCCTAATTAAACACCTTTGTGTCCTACACATGTCCACTCTCTAACTAGGGTGCATTCCGAACAGAACAAAGCCAAACTCGCTATAGCATGTTATTGGATTACGTATAACTCCGGGACCTTGCCGAAATGATTGCCCAGCCATTTCGATATTGTACCTCCACATGTGACATTCGAGTTTATGTAATACAGAATTGATACGAAAACTATGTATGTACGAGTAGGTTATAGGTGGAGGAGTTCGATGGTATCAGCCTAATCGATCACCTAAGTTAAACAACGATAACCGTAACTTATCCATGGATGCGTTTATACATATATCTCGAAGCACGTAACAGTGCTTCAGAGGGCACATGAAATCGTTGGTCGCGACTGTTGTCGACAGTCGTTAAGTAAGCGATCTTTGGTTCGCTTGACGACACAGATGTCCGCCAACCCGCAATTGAGCATCGTGGTGGAGTACGTTTTAAATCTCTTGGATTAAGGGAACACTAGTATTACCCACAACAGTGTAATTAATATGGGTTCATGCAGTTGCACAAGATTAATTACAAAAAAAAAATCGATGAGAAAAACTACATCGATCTCAAACAAAGTAATTGCTATCACATCATACATAGGCAATCAAAAGAAATCATTGCCAAGCACAAACACAATTGTTAGATAGTAGCAATTTGCACACATTAACAAGTTCATCAACGTCGCTGTCACTCTATATGCATAATTACACACATGCTTTGACAAGACGTTAATTAGCGGATCTGAAGACGCATCGTTCTACGGATCCTAATTGACATACACGTAAACGCAATCAATATGAGTGTTTGCGAATAGCCCCACCTATGTTTATGATTATCACATATACCTACCAGGTGTCAATTTTAACAATGACACAGAACACAAGAACTGTGGCATAGTATAAGTAATAGTATCTCGTATCGGCAACACCTCCCCTCTGCAACAAATCTGGAACAGTTTGTATGGCGCCTCACGCGCGCAAGCTCATTCACGGTCTGCACAGACGTCTTCGTTAGCACATTAGTGGAACATCTTTTGAAACACTGTCCCAACTTCCAGCGTGACAGTTATAATCATGATATTGTATGCAATAACCTCAGGTTACTACCACAATAGAAACATTCATCAAGCATATCAACAGCATAGTGCGAAACGTCAAGAAATTCAACACATAATATGCCATAACAGTACCATGTCATACACAAGAACGAAATAATTTCCTGTATCCAATAGCAACAACGACTATCAATCCAACGCAACCAAAAAATAATCTACCTAGTCATATGATAAACAATATTTACTGACCATAAACAAACTAAATACTCTACTGATATCATTGATAGAGTATACTGTAGTATACTCTATCAATGATACTCATCAATATGCTCTACAATGGAATTGAAATTGAACATATCATACCACTCCTAACTACAAATATGTAAAAAAAAAACGTTTATGTCCATGTTCCGTTTTTGTTTTAATATTATCATATAGACAATTAGAAAGTTACAGCCAGTGACTCTGAATTTTATAGATCGTAAGGCGGGTATCAAATTAGGCGGAATGTAGTATCTCCATAGTAGCTTCTCAATATCTCAATATATATTACATATGATCCTAATTATTATGTGAATTGTTTCGTCCGAAAGATTAACCCGCTCTTCCCGATATTAACTTCCAGTATGAAATATTACTAAAAAGATATCTTCTCACTCCCAAAATCTTCTAACAACTACCTCGAGTTCATACGAATTCTAATCTCGCGTTTCAACTCGCTAGGTTCATCACAGGCCGTTAAAATAGGTTTAGGCTCTAGAAATAATGGACAATGTATTGTTAACTTAATTTGATATTTTTGGAAGTAAATTGGATTATATCAAGACTGAATACCACGTTATGCCTAATTGCACTACTATATCATACGTCCTTTTCTAGATTTTTTTCTTATTGTATTTGTTCAATCATTAAAATCTCTCGCCAAAGGCAATGTTGTATGTTAGTAACGGATATTGCTAGCGCGCGGACATGCCATAATGCAGCACTATGCTACGGAATATATCGTCCAGTCTAAACAATAGAAGTACTGCCTGGTGTCTATCACACCGTGCCGTATCGTTCAAGATACATTGTGCCGTCAGTTTAATCCGTGGTCCCAAGGTTGGTTGGATGTCGGAATTCAAAAGGGCTAGAAATGTCAAATATCATGATGCTTTTAATTAAGTCGTACTTTGAACTGATATGTGTATGATAGATGACAGTCTATTTGGCGCTACTGAATTAAATAAAAAAACATAATTGCATAATTATACACTTGTTGGGTTTCGTTTTACTAGAGATATTTTAAATTCCATCAAATTTTTTCATTTCCAAAAATTACAGTGTTTTGATATTCGCAAATTTATTTACTAAGTGGTAGAGGCCGTGCTTTATCCCGTCATTAATTACGCGATCTTTATCTACACATAATATAGTTAACTCATTTATGAAAACTCTACTTTTTTTATAGTATTAGATCATTGCGTAATTTTGAAAGAATTATAGGTATAACATACAGTACGGTGTGATTGCAAGTAAAGTGCACAAACTTAATGCATGGTGTGAATGCTGCGGCCAGTCACAAAACACGACAACGCTTTTGAACGGCAAATTAAAGTGGCCTATAACAATTTACACTTTAAAGTGGACGGAAGTCGAAAAATTTTATGGTCTCCTAAAACTGGTGGACGAATATTTCTAACCACAGGCTTGGGCATAGTCAACATTTAATATTACAGGAATTCCTTACTACTACTAAGTCGAATAGCATAAAACTTATACAATATTTTTGTAACAAAATAAAACATTACAATCTGAACTGCATACACAATTTACTACAGCAAAGGATTCTTTCGACAATAAAATGCTGAAATACAAAAGTTTTACTCGAAATGTCGTCTGAATATCAAGACTTCAGTGACATCAAGATTGGTTCAAAGTGAACAGATATATATGCATCTGCTTATCATCTCAAATCAAATATAACCATCGGTAGAGATTCTATCAATGCTGGATAATGTATCATAATTTTTGCATTTGTGAAACTTAAAAACGAGCGTTGTTAATTTGTTTTATGGTACGTCAATATATTATAATCATTTATTTATTTTATTTTATTTAAAATACTTTATTGACCACATTATAAGGGTACGAAACGCCGACTTAACGCTAAAAGCATTCTCTACCAGTCAACCTTCGGGAAAGCAGAAATTCACAAATGCGGTTCTGAATAAACAAAACATTTTTTTTAGATTTACATATTAAAATATAGTTCTACGCCTATTAAAATAGTATTTATAATACTCATAATTTTTCTTTTTTAATAATCCGTGATGACTTTAATTACGCAGACATCCAATGCAATGGTTAAAAGGAATCTAAACTATCGGAAGTGGGGAGATGATCTATTCGTAGGAAACGGCGTCTTATTTGAGTATATAAAATTCTTGTAAAGCAGTAAAGACACTGGGCCATGAGATTTATATCGGGCAAATTATAAAGCTTCGCTTTGTGCTAGTACGACATAATCCGCTTCAAATTTATTAGCTTAGCCCACGATAAATTAGTAAATTCGGTCGCCGGTTGACCCGGAAACGGCGGTCTAATAAGATTTTTTATTTTAAAGGACATAAATTTTATTTTCAAAGTACTGATAACAATTGTCTAATTTACGAGAATACGTGTAACTTGGTCTGTCTTGAAATTACGTGTGATATTGACAAGTAATATTTATAGACTTTCTTTAAGGAAATCAAATTACAGTTGTAGAATTTTCTTGTAGTTGGATATTTATCCATATAGGTGTCATTGTTGTTTATTTTTTTTGTGTAAATTGTCCAGAAATATTTATTTATTTTTAAGGTAGTATGTTACTTATCGTCTATCACAGAGTGTGGTATCGTGATAATGATAATATTACTATAAAAGTACTATTATTATTACACGCACAAATTTTTTTATCAATTTCAACCGATCAATTATTTGTATCAGACCACATCGATGAATTGTTTAAGAGATTATGTCTCGTTACTCCTCCGGTAGCATTCCTTTTCTTAGGCTGGTGCTTATTTTTTGTTTTGTTTGCAAAATATCTACGTTAAATTATATAATTAGGCAATGGAAACAGGTTTCAAATAGACTATCTCAGAAACTTCGATCATTAATAGTAGAACCTCAGAAACTATTTCTGATTTGATCATAATGATTAAAAAGAACAAAATAAAAATAGATAACACCAAAACACATATTTTTTTAATATTTGTATTGAAATTGTTTAATTCAGTTGCAATCATTTAAGTTGTGTTTTCATTCAAATAATAATTTAAATACAATTGATACAATTTATATAAATCTGAAATCTATTACGGTGCTTATCTCTAATAGCAAATTGTTAAAATACCTCACACTACTAAGCGTACGAATTCTATTTCGTTGTATTTTAAGTTTAAGGATTCAGAATCTATGTGAAATATTTTTATGCTTCGCACTAAGTATTTTAATTTTCGATATTTTTAAGTTTAGTATTTTCATTCCAATTGTTTT
Organism: Hypsopygia costalis; assembly: GCA_937001555.2. NCBI lineage: Eukaryota > Metazoa > Arthropoda > Insecta > Lepidoptera > Pyralidae > Hypsopygia > Hypsopygia costalis. The sequence goes on from OW443326.2 coordinate 22,605,866, forward strand.
TTATGTGTTTATGTTTTTGGGGTGTAAGCGGTTCATCTACATGTTTGAACCAACGCCAACCTCACCATGCACGAGGAAAAGCACCCTGCTGACTGGCAAACTAGGCTCTGGCGAAAAGAGAGGTAGGTAGGGCATTGCGTATTTTGTAAGCACTGGGGAAGTCCCTCCACCTCACAGAATATGGCAGCCAAATAACAATTCCCTTGAGCGTTGCTGTGTTCCTGTGAGTGAGTGAGGTTTATCAGGAAGCAAGAAATTGCTGCGTTGGCCGCGGGGGTGCAGCGATAGTTCATGTTGCGCGCGTTAATATGGCTACGGTAGCCGCTGCATATCGGGTGAACCGTATGCGTGTCGGCTATCCGACGTATTATAATATAATATAATATATATATATATATATATATGTGTGTGTGTGTGTGTGTGTGTGTGTGTGTGTGTGTGTGTGTGTTTTTGTATCTTAGAGTATTTATACAGTGTAATATATACTCTAAGGTTTGTATACTTATCCTTAAGCCTGGCGTACATGGATAGAGTAAAAGCGGGCGAGTAGGAGTACATTGCAGAGCTACCAGCACGCTATGAACAGTAAAAATAAAAGCAGTAATCAATGTAACGCTACTCTACAGATTTTATTCTACTCGTGTCCAAGAGGCTTTATATCTAATATACCATTTACATTTTTTCTTAAAGTTTGTATTTTTTTTTTACATGCCATTGCCGATGGTGCCAACGTGGTTCACGCAGTATGTAAGTACAGTTCTATCTATCATTCTTCTTGTTTATCTTGTGTTTATCACGCTATACATAACGACTTCACCATCCCAATTAGTGAACGCCCAAGATCATTAGCAAAACACAGGAACATAAATCTTGTGATGTTATCATTACTTCAACATCTATGTTTAAACGTTTGTCGGAATAGTCACGATTGTTGATTCATTCATTATTTTAGTCTACAATTTACGGTTGGGAAAAGGTATGGATGTTAATAAAATGTTAGTTTTTGTCAATGGCTTCTCTCGCTCTTAGTCCAGGCGCCCTACGGCCAAGGCTAAACTTACCATCGATTTTTTTAATACCAGAAAATGGTCCCAGGTTAACGTCATTGACAAATATTTTCAGCTAAGTCGTTAGAGTTTCTAACAGCTAGGGTAAACATAACTACCAGCAATTTAAGCAGTAGTTTCATTTTCGCATACAAAAAATCCGATGGTAATATCCAATAAACCCCTGGAGGTCAATGGCGTCGTTGCGCGTATCAGTCTCATCGATCACGCAAGTTAAGCAAAGCTGATCGTAGCCTGTCTATGGATAGGTTTATTTATCTCGAGCTCCTCCGTGCTTCGGACGGTCCGGCTGTTTTCATTAGATGACAATCGTTAAGCAAAGGCAATGGCCCTTAGGCGGTTTGAAAATACTGGTCTCCGCCAACCGCCAAAGTAAGAATTATCCCTGTTAATATTTCTTAGCGGTCTTAAGATGAGATTTTCAATTCAGAAACTACTCTACTACTTCTCTAGTCTACTATTACTCTACTCTACTACTTCTCAACTCTACTACTACTCTATCAAGATATTTATAATACCAAGCCCTATTTTGCCAAAGTAAGATCTGCCGTTGCAACGGCACGTTGTTCCGTTTAAGAGCATGAAATAAAGTTTGCATTTATAGTACTCAATCTTAAAATGTGCCTTTAATATTCTTCTAAACGCCTATATTTCTTTTTATATGTTCTGTTACCAAATTAATGCCGCTCTTATAAACTACATTCACCGAATCGAAACAGATTTTCTAAACAATCCAGCTAAAATACTGACTTTGATAACTCCCATTAAGACTAAGCTATATTGGTAGTATGTAAGAGTAATGATCATAAAGAAGCAATCTTCTAAATAGCTCTTAATAAGTACCTTATGGATATACGTAAGCTAGGTCAACTTATGGGTCAATAACGCTGTGCTATCCACACGTAATTGAGCACCTGAAGAATTATAGACACGATTATTCCCAAAACTAACGACAATTCACAACCGGGGGCCCTACCGCCTAGCTGAAGCCGATTCCCATCGAATATTTTGATTCCAATAATTGGTCTTCATCATCATCAGGTCATTTTGGTCTCCACTACAGGAGCACGACCCTCTCTCGTCCGTCACAGACAGGAGGATTTGGCCTACTCTCCCCACTCTGGCCAGACGGGTTGGGGAGGCCTGATCGATGTTTGATAATGTATTTCCCTTAGTCGCCTTGTAAGACATCCACGGGAAGAGACGGACTGATCCTATTCTAGTCTGCCGGAAACCACACGGCCAATAATTGGTCTTAGATTTAAGTTATTTGCAAACATCTTCAGCTTAGTCAGTAGAGCTCCAGGGTTGTTATCAGCTAAGCTAAACATAATTATCAACAATCTAAGCAGAAGTCTGATTTTCAAATTCTAAAAATCCGATGGCAATAGGCTTCCGCGTCGGCGGTAGGGCCCCTATATAGTCAATCAATTCCAATCTTTTACCAACTTGTTTTTTGTGTGTGAAAACAGCATACGGCCTCACCTCACATCTAGGCGAGGCGAGGTGCGTTGCTGATGCTATAAAAACCCCATTAGGCCATTCTTGAAAAACCACATACATTAGACTCCTGGAAACACCTTGGCAGGAAGTTCATTCTGTAACTTGAGAGCTCGAGGTAGAAAAGTCCTCTGTAATCGCAAAGTATATGAGCACTTCATTTCCAAGGTGTAAGGATGAATTTCCTGTCTATGAGGAACGAAATAACTTTAATAGCGATGCCATGCCACTGCGTTGCGACGTCACATTGCACAAATCTCACAAGTGCCACACTTATAGTGTCCATGACTAGCTAAAAACTGATCAGGTGACCAGTCTCGTAATTTTTCTACGAACGCAGATTGAAAGTTGACCGAATCGAGATTGAATTGTGAATTAACTAAAATTATATACTTGATTTCATTAATGAATTATTATCAATTCTTGTTGTTGGCAAAGTAACATTCTTAGGTTGTTTAATTTTCACTCATATTTCGATATAATCCTTTTAAATTTAATTTTTAAGTTACATATTGTGTTACGAGAATACCAAATGCGACATTTGTGAGATCGAGACTGGATCGAAACTGAATTTTGACTATACTTTTAATTACGAGAATTGTCCCTCAGGTTTAGTTTCTGACGCGTTTTTATTAATTTAATTCACATGCGTTGCGATATCCCAACACAGTTCAGTCACTAGACTGAACTGTGTTGGGATATCGCAACGCATTGCGTTACGATGTATTTATGATATTAAAAGTCCATATCATCTTATTAAATAATTTTATTTAAATAATTTAACAAATTCGTACATGGCCTCCTTGTAAAATCGCATCACTTGCCTCCTGCTGGTCATCGTCTCATATTGGCGTCAAATAGTTGTCTTCTCTTCTAAAGAGGATTCTGTCTGCAATCTTTCATATTCTACTTATTTACTATATAACTGCTTACCATCAAGCGACTCTTATGACCTTTGTTGTATATAAAATCATTGATTCTTCGGGCAACCCAACATTACATTTTCCCATTTTAATTTTTCGTTATCCAGCGCTGTATTCAATGTCAGAAGCTTACCTGTAAATACAAAGATATCCCCCAATACAATTTCATGGCAAAAACAAATTTCATTACTCCATTGAACAATGCCAATAAAACGGCAATGGCTGTAGGGAAAACCCACCAATCGATGTAAACCACACAGTAACCGTATATATGTGTGTATGTGGAAAATCGTACCCAAAGCGCTCTGCAAATTAACAGCGCCTCCCCTGAGGCCAATATTTCTCGACGTCGACCCCGAGACCGCCCGCCACTAACCACCCAACTGAATCAGCGAGGATAACGCCTACAGCATGTTCGTCGGTAGGAACCTCCGATCAGGTATTAGTTTGCTGACTAGGTACCTCATCACTTTGGGTGTGGTAATGAATAGAGGGCACTGCGGTTTTCTTCGTTCGCAGGTATGAAAACTTATGGGTTAGAATTAATGTTGCTAATCAAAAATAGCCATGTTAAACTTTAAAGGTCCCGTCTGTATGTCAGTTAATAAATAAATAATAAATATTTCTGGACAATTTACACAGCGCCATCTAGTCCCAAATTAAGCTCAAAGCTTGTGTTATGGGTACTAGACAACTGATAAATTTACTTAAATGCATTTATTTTTGTAAATACATACTTATAATACAAAGAAAATACCCAGACCAAGACAAACAGACATGTTCATGCACACAAATGTTTGTCATGTGCGGGAATCGATCCCGCGACCTCGGAGTCAAAGTGGCTATTGCTAACCATTCGACCACCGAGCTCGTCATATTTGTTACATTTTATCTACCAGGCGGATATACTGGCTGCGATACGATTTTACATGTTACTAACTATTACCCGCGGCTTTTATTATTTTTTTCCGTGGGAATAACATGTTTTTCCGGGATAAAAATGTAAATTACTCTCCAGACCTCAAACTATCCCCGTAAAAAAACATCTATATCCATTGATACCTTATGACCTGAAAGAAGATAAAAAAAAATTAAAACACTTTCACATTTATAATATAAGTACCCATGACATATTTTTATATATTTTAAATCCGTGGTGCACCGCAGTTGAGCTTCACTTGACTAGCCATCTTTTTAGAATTTTAGTGCCTTATTTGCCATATAGCTATAGTCTATGTGAGAATTGACTGAGTAATGTGGGAACATTGCCAAGGGAGGAAGTCAAATTCCAAAAGCTTCCTACTCCTCCTATTTTCTTCTGATTAAATTCGTTATGAGATCAGAGGCAGCCGTAGTTTTATCCCCGGGACTACAGTTGACTTCATTGGTCATTGCCTTTTTGGTGGTCGCCGCTGTTAATCCTGGCTACACAGGAGACCTGGTGGGATTTTGCGGTGGGTCCCCGTCCTGTCTGTATCTATGGAAGTATGGATTTAAATGGTTTAATATGGTGTTAAATAATAAAATATCTTACTAGGTCGGCAACTATTGATGGCTCTGGTGTCGCAAGCGTTCATAGGTTGCGATAAAAATTTACGATCAGGCAGTTCACATGCTTGTTTGTTGCCCTATTAGTATATATGAATCTCTCGAGAAGAGACTGGAGGTTTTAATTTTGTTAATTTATTTTACAATTTGCACTCATGAATATTGTAGAATAGGATAATACGCGTGTCCTAACAATTTTCATTAAAAAAAATCATGAAATATGATTACTTAAATATACACACACAGTAATGTAACTTTGTAAGTTTACCTAACTGAAATATTGTAGGCTTTATTTTTTTATTATTTTTTTAATTAATAATTATGGTAAAATTTATATTTAAACTTCGATAGTCCCGTCTATTTTGAACTAAGGCAGTTATTCACAAATGCAGATGTTAGAGATTAAAATAGAGAAAGACGAAGAAAAGAAAAAGTAAATTTAAGTAATAGACCCATTAATAAACTATTTTAATTTACATTATTACAGCAAATAAATATACTTATTATATCATTATCACACATGCATAGATATATTTATATACGTAAATAAGTATGCATTCTTAATATTACCATTTATTTAATGAAATATTGGTAATTAAATTATTTTGTTTTTTTATATTATCAGCCTTTATGTGATTTTTATAAATAACTATAGCCTTCTATTATGAAAATATCTTATTTTTACACCACTAAGGTGGCAAACAAACATGTAGATCGTCTGATGGAAAGCTGAAAAAAAAAAACATATAATTTTAAATCAAATGGAATATGAAATGAAGGAAAATAGAATGAAAGCACTTCGTCTATGTATAAAATGGAGAATTCGTAACATTGGCAATAATAAATTATAAGGTTTTAGTCCATGTTCCACAATCTAACTATGCAAAATAACAAATTATGATTATCTAATCGTATCTCATAACGACCGAATCTAAAATTAGGGTACTGCTAATAGCCAAAGTGAATACAAGTTAAAAACTCGTCTCCGACGAACACAATAAGTATCAGTTGTATCAACTTAATCTCCTATCTAAACACCGGTTCTTTAAAATTATGCTTTGCTTACCATATAACCATTTTAAAAATTAAAATGACCAACGATGATAGCAAGATAATTCATATAACTATGCTAATAACACCTACCTCCAACAAAATATAATCTTTAATCTGGATGCAAATCAACCTAATACGTTCCGATTATAAAGAGCTATAATTTCAACATTATATTGTCCATCAAAGTGTTTTACATATATAAAAATAAAAAGCTGCCAATCAAGTAATTTGTTTCTCGACCTACTAAACTCTTTCGTGATGGTATCCCGTTTTGGTCTTTAGGTTCCGAATTTAGGCCTCATAATTTGGCCTCATAATTTCGTTTGGCTTTTATAATAAATTGCCTAAGCCAGGCTTTGTTTTGGATCAAAAGCAATTCAAATTACTGATCTGCCCCCTTACCACCTCTCTCTCTATTTCAAAAGGAATAGAGTAGCTTATTCATTGGTATGAATAAACAATCTATTCAATTATTGAATCGCAATAAGAGATGGTGGTAAGGGGGAAGGACGACTCTGTGTAGAAATGCTTATTGCACGGACTATCCCTATGTATCATCAGTGTACAAAGTTAAATGATGAACGATTGAGTAGTTACGGCGTGAAAGAATAAAAAACAAAATAACTAATATTATAAATGTGAATGGGAGTTTGTTTTTTATTCTTTCACGCCGAAACTACTCAATCGTTCATCATTTAACTTTGTACACTTACTTTCAAAGATATTAGGAAGGACATAGGCTACTTTTATTAAATAAAATAAGTAAACACGGGCGAAGCCGCGGGTGAAAGCTAGTTAATAATAAAAATGTAGAGCTAAACATCAGCGCAAGATGTCATGCACCGAATTTAATAGAGACTCTGTTTATTGTTTGTTAATTATAATGTCATGTTTATACTGTCATCCAAACGGCTGGGTACGGAAACGTTATCAATTCGTATTTTGCTTGTTATCTATATGTAATCAGATCACCTGAGCAATTTTGTTAATCGTTCAGCTCACAAAGTCGAATAAAGCCCGCCGCAAACCAATATCTGCTCGAGATATTCCTATAAACAGCATAGATTACAATCATATTGTAGTTTTGCTAATATCGGTGGGCGGCTTTATTATGTTTAACGACTATAATATAAATTAGGTACCTACTTCTATTGTATTGTCGAATACTCAGTTATTTCAATCAAACTATGCAAATCTTCACAACTATAAAATCAATCGTCACATATTTGTTTAGGATTCCGATTCGAGATATCGAGTAGATTCCAGCAATTTGTATTTTTTTTTTTTAATTTTAAATTTTTCTTGTGTTCAGTTATTATTGCTTCATTTTAAATTACTTCTACAATTTTGCTGCATATGTTTAGGCGTTACGGATTGGTTTATTGTATGAAGGCGATATTTTGTTTGACGCAGTTTGTTATACGCATATTTAGGTTACATAGTAAGCATTTATAAGCATTTGAATATAGCCTATTGCACTTCACAAAACTTCAGAAAATTGGCCTTATACCGATTCCTTCTTCTTTATATATTTTGTCCGAAATCAGAAGGTCTATTTCAAAGTGATGATCCGAAGATTTGGTCGAACGTTGGAAATTTTTAAAAGCGAATTTCATTCAATTCGGTTGTTTACTGCACATACCTTATCAGGTACGACATAATTTGGTAACTAAATTACAGATTATATAAGAAATGACATTTATTTCCTCGTAAATGCAACAAAGTGTGTTAGCAAACATCCAAACCATTGTCCGAACTACGTCATTTCGGAACATAGCTGCGGGGCAATTCTTTTAATTAAAATATAGTCAAAATTCAGTTCCGATAAGAGCATACCAAATTGTGTGATCGAGACAATCTTGTTGTGCTCTTATCATATTATGAAACTTTTTAATTAAAACTAGCTGTCGCCCACATGTCGAAATTCGACCATAAAATAAACAAAAGAGTGTATATGCGTGTGTGTGTCAAATACATGGTAGTGTGTGTAATGTTTTTATTGATTTAATCAATTGTTTATATATAATTAAAAAATATTAGCATTCTACGCTCCTTCTCTATATAATCTATAAGTGTGCGAAATTTTATACTCCTCCGTCCGCGCAATTTTTGTAAAAAGGGTACAAAGTTTTTGGTTCACGTATTAATATAATATCATCATCAGGTCCATTGTAGTCTCCATTACAGGAGCACGACCCTCTCTCGTCCGTCCTAGACGGAAGGAGGATTTGGCCTACACTATTAATATAATATAATATAATAATATGAATTTATCGAAACATAATTGAAAATTAAACAAAACTAAGAATGGTATTTTACTTCCGATAAGAATTGCTGTTAATTAATGAAATCAAGTATACAATAATCAGTCAATTCATAATTCAATCTCGATTATTATTCGATGTAAAATAATTTCGAGAATAGGCTTCCAGGTGTGTTTCGTGCTATATTCATAAGAAGTGTTGTCAATTAATTAATGAAATAATGTTTACAATAATCAGTAAATTCGTAATTCAATCTCAATTATTCTGCGGTGTAAAATAATTTGGAGAATAGACCTTCGGGTGTGTTTCCTGCTATGTTCATAAGTGTAGATATTCCATTTTGTGACGGTTTTCAGACAGCGATGCACTGGGCATGTAAACGCGGCGATGAGAACTTGGTCAAACTGCTGGCAGGGGTGGCCCGTCATCTTGTCAACGAACGTTCTGTGAGTATACGATACCATGCTCTATTTGATTTGATCTGTGCTCGCCGCTCTTGTACAGACTTGTCTTGTCAAAATATTCATGTGCTTTTCCGACGTATATATAGTAACGGATTTTGGATGGTTTTCAACAGTATGTAAAGTTCTTTGCAGTGAACAATAATTAAAAACTTGCAGATGCAATAAGGTATGTCATAAATTTCTAAAATTGTAGAAATATTGAACAATATCGTAAACACAAAACTAGAATGATCTGAGATCTTTCATTTTAATATCTTGCACTTGTTTTATTAAAATGAGTTCGATGCCGTCGTTGCGCGTGTCAGTCTAATTAAACACGCTAGTTAAGCAACGTCGGCCGTAGCCTGTCCATGGGTGGGTTTATTTATCTTGAGCTCCTCCGTACTTCGGAGGGCACATTGAGCCGTCGGTTTTAGTCAGAAAGACCATTTTAAAACAATGAAATTATTTAAGAAAATATTACTGTTGGAAAAATAATAAAAATTACTATACATTTTGTTACGACACTAGATATATAAACGCAATATTTAACAGAGCTGTCGTACAAATATCCTATTAAATGCATACAAAATAGGAACTTGTAATGTCATAAAAAAGTAGCCGTGTGTGTGGAGCGTTTTCAGGAAAGCAAAAGGAAATTCCGAAATTGTGATGTCCAAGTAGTCATATTTCGAGAAGTTTTAATGCTATCGTAGTAATTGTTTCAACTATAGTAACGTCCTATAACAAACTCATTTAAATTGTTACATACCTAAGTATAAAGATGTAATTATTCGCAATATACACTATTTTGCAAAGAGTAATGTTAATAGCAAATAGATTTTTCTGCCATTCGGAAAATAATGGTCACAATATTTGATATTATATATGTCACGGTAAGTGTGTTAATTGAAATTTTTTAATAATTACCAACAATTATTATTAATTACCAAAATTTAAGGCAAAAGTAATGAATAAAACATGTTTTGGTTAGATTTCAGTTGATTTTTGGTTAGGTTAGGGTTTTCTTGTGTCCTGCTACCGGAAATAGAAGTTCCACGAAGCGGAGCTCCGTCAACCTAGCTGATGAATGATGTGGTGCCAAGTAAGCCTAATTATTAATAATTGTCAAATTATTACATTGGCATTATTATATATAAATATTGACCAACGCAGATTGTTTCTTATTTGTTTTATTACTTTTACACATAGTCAATTATTAATAAAAACCAGTAAAAGTGATGAATTTCATCGTTTTCATCACATTTACCAAATCATGAGGGAAGTATTAATAATTACTAGTTACTATTAATAATAACCATAGTAATCACATTTACCGTAACATATATATATAATCTTAGTATAAAAACGTTATGTATAGTAAAGGACAGATGTATTTAAAGTCTTTAATTTAAAGCTGAGATTTCATTATGTGTTTACAATCAGGCACTGCTCGCCATTAACTGTTACCTAGAATCGTTAATAGGCAATCAAATTTGCTTACCCTGTTTTATTTGCCTGTTTTACTGTATCGTTAAAGTGTCCTTACTCTTTATTTTCATGTGGTGGTCCGTCGTGCGCCGCAGAATGGGGTAAGTCTGAAATGTCTTTATTGAAGTGAAAATTTCATTTGACGCCCTGTACTCTAATTCTGCAATGGGCCGGTCACATCTGCCGAGTAAGTGATGGCAGATGGGGGAGGAAGGTATTAGAGTGGACTCCGCGCGTTGGACGTCCTCTTTCTTGATGGTCTGACGACCTTAAAAAGCAGCTGGATGCGGAAGGCGGAGGATTGTATTTGGTGAAAAGCATTGGGGAAGACTCCAGTAGTGGGTAGATACAAGCTGATGATGATGATGATGACTTAAATTTTGTGGCTACTGAATGAGACTGAGCCGTCACTCTCGGGTATGGCTGCAATTACATTGTGATATAAATATAATCATACATATAGGACTCATATGTGTATGACATATCATCATATTTAAGTCATATGTTATGTTATTTTTGCGATTTACGAGCCCGCTGCTTGACTCGGCTAGCAATGACTACTGTGACTCTGATACGGTCGCAAATTCGATCCCCGCACAAGACAAATATTTGTGTGCATAAACATGTCAGTTTGTCTAGGTCTGGGTGTTTTTTACGTTTTAAGCTTAGATCAACATCCTTGACATTCAATAAACATAGAAGTAACGCGTATGTAAGTACCGCATCTGCAAACAGTCGAGAGTTCTTATTTTTCAATAAAAGTAAAAAAGAAGTTACACTATTTCCTTTCTTCCACCCACCACAAAATAAAAAATCTAAACTGTGCAGATTGCGGTACATAGAAAATTTATGAATTTTCTTTTCAAGATTTTACTACTTCTTAATTTCTATATGTTTCTATTTTATTTAACAAATATATATTTTATTAATTAATAATTTATTTCTAATGTCTAATTAGTGTTTTTATCATTTTTTATTTTATTTTTGTCTATACGCGTTACTACTATGTGCATTGCATGTCGAGGATGTAACATCGCGTATAATTTTGGTTGAATTTCTCTCAAGGAAGTACATTTAACCATAAATTATACGTATGTATTTACAAAAAAATAATGTATTTAATTATAATATTACTTATCTAGTACCCATAGTACACGCTTTGCTTAGTTTGGGACTAGATAGCATTAGTGTATAATTTGGCTTTGAATATAATTTTCTTGATTTATTTATTGTAGGTGCATATTACAAGATCGTAGATATATTACATTTATTTCACTCATAGTTGTATAATTATACATATGTGATAGTGTAATCACAGCCTCACGTCACGCGTCACGTTCGGCTCTGTAGCGCTCGTTTGGGTAAAGTCGTCAGGGAGGGAGCGAGACGGAGCGAGAGATGAAGTTTTCACTTCTGTTATGTGGTCATGTACACACCGTTTTTTACACTTGTGTATCAGTTTCTTAATTTTGACTAAATGGGACATTCAACATGCATTATATTGGTAAACAAACATACATCGAGGCTTGAATCCTGTTTGAAAATAGTTAGTTGCAAGACTATTTTCAAACAGGATTCAAGCCTATGGTTAGCTATATAGCTATATAGCTATGGTTGACTGGAAGAGATCCCTGATGGGATAAGTCCGCCATTGTACAAAAATGTTATAAACACTGTGTGTATGTTATGTTATTGTACAATAAAGTTTTTACAAACAAACAAACAAACAAGCCTCGATGATGTAGTTGCGTGCGTCCCATTGTTCAAATCGAATACGCAAGCTAAGCAATGGTGACCATATCTTGTCTATGGATCGTTTTGTATATTTCGAGTCTATAAGCTAAGTCAATGGCCTTTCGCCAACTTGATAACAATGGCTTTCGCCAACCCGCAGTTGAGCAGTACGCTTTATATCCCTTCGATTGAGGAGGAGCCCGTATCTAACACCCGTGAATATAATACTAATGCATTTATTATTATCGGCGTAATACAGCCACATACTATACAGGGTAGACGTGCATATTCACGCGACTTCGTACGAATCGGAATTACCATTTTCCTTTTTTGATAAATGGATATGTTACCATTAATATACGGAAATATGTTATCAGACAGAATTTCTAGTAATCTGAAAATTACCTGGATGCGTTCCTTCATTTAGTATCAAATCTTCTTTCCGTTCTTAGATTAAATCGTATTCGATGAATTGCTTCTTGTAGCGGCATTAATTAAAATAACTACGTTGAATAAAGTCTGACAATCGCTTGTAATAATTTATTTTAAAAATGGATGTCTAACACGCAACTTATGACTTTAAATCCAATGTTGGATTCAAAACGTACGATTTTCTACTTTTCAAATACGTTTTTTTACCCTTGAAAATATCGCGATTTAGGTATATCGATTACGATGTATATCGAGATTTTCGCTACATTAGAATTTATCACATCTAACAGTATAATCTCTACGTGCAGAACTAGTCAGGTCCAAGCTAAGTATACATCTGAAATATTTATGTTGCAAAAAAAAAAAACTAGAGAATTTGCGGATTACAGGGTTCAATCCATAAAAAGTACGAATACTTTTAATGGATTGAACCCGGTAATCCGCATATTCTCTTGTCTTTTTTTGTTACCGAATTCCGCACTCTAACGGTAACGTATACGTACCAGCCCTTAGGACAAAGTGCAATATGCACATCGCACATTAAACTTTTGTTTCGAAAAGTTTGCAACGCAAAATGCACAACAATTCCATTTATTATTTGAGCCCGATATGTGTTCATATCTTATAATTAGTATTTAGGCTCTCGTTAGGAGACATTATAGAATCAGCGTTTGGGTTTAAGGCCCTGTAGGTTCGTAATTTTGGATTTTTAAACCAAGTTTATTCAATAGCCATACATTCTTAAACATTGAATATGATATATGTTATAATTGAGCACAACAGTAAATGATCTTTTATCATATATTCATATATTCTTTTCAATGCTTCATTACGTATGGTTATCAAATAAATATGGTCTAAAAATTCGAAATTACGAACCTACGTCGTCCCCTTAAGGCGACGTGAGTCCAGGGCTTGGCCGTTTTCGAGGGGGTGAGGTGCGGGGCTTGAGAGGAGCCGGCGCGGGGTACCCGCTTACAAGCGCGCGATCGCTGCCGAGACACCACAGTATAGCGAAGCGACTACCTACACCCGTGTAGTATTACACCCGTCAATACAATAGTTAAAAGTACTTACTGGAAATATAATTATATGAAAATAAATAAACCACATGTAAAAATACATTTTTTTTATTAATGAAGTATATTATATTCAACATGCAAACAAGTGATGTTTTGGTATATTATGAAAAAGTAAAGAATTCAAAATAAAAAGAAAACTATTCAATAATTGTTTTATATTCAATTATATTTATTATTGGTCAAACTAAAATAGGTACATACTTAGACTAATTAGCTATCACGCGCCAGCATACACTATTCTTCATCCTTCTAGGAATCGATATGTGCCGTACAGCACGCGTCTGTCCCTAGCTACTATGCCCGAGCATACAGCGGTATTGATATTAACAGTATTTATATTTGACAACCCCGGTGGTCCAATGGCTAACCATGTCCAGTTTGATTCCGAGGTCGTGGGTTCGATCCCGCACAAGATACGAGTAAATATTTGTGTGCATGAACATGTCTGTTTATCTTGGTCTGGGTGTTTTCTATGTATTATCTATACTAATATTATAAAGCTGAAGAGTTTGTTTGTTTCTTTGTTCGAATTGAAAAAATATTTTAGTGTTAGCCTATATTTCAAGGAAGGCTATATATAGGCTATATAACATCACGCTAACACCAATAGGCGCGGAGCACCGATAAAAAACGGGGAAAAAATATTCCTTTTGAGGGCTTAAGTTGCGTGCGCTGCGTAAATTTGCGCATATGCCTATCTTTTAAGATTAAATCACTATAGCATAATATAGGTAAAAGGTTGTTTGTCCTTCTTTCACGTCAAAAGTAACAAACGGATTTACATGTTTTTTTTGATATAGTTTAAGGCCTGGAGAGTGACATAGGCTACTCTTTATCCCGGAAAAACATTTTATTCCCACGGGAAAAAATAAAGTTAATCATTTGTCCTTCTTTCACGTCAAACACGAACCTAAGTACGGACGTGATTTTTTTAATGGGGATAGGTTACGATCTGGAGAGTGACATAAGCTACTTTTTATCACGGAAAAACATCTTAATCCAATGGGAAAAATAAACTTTGTAATCATTTGTCCTTCTTTTACATCGAAAGTAACCTAAGTACCGACATGATTTTTGTTAACGGGGATAGTTTACGGTCTGGAGAGTGTCATAAGCTACTTTTTATCCCATCAAGTAAAAAAATGACAACAAGAAAAAAATATACACAAATTAATGGCAGCTTCCCTGGACCACGCGGGCGAAGCCACGGGTAACAGTTAGTATGTATGTATTTACAAAAAAATATATTGATTTGATTTCATGATTGATTGAGAGAATTGTTATTTGGCTGCGGTATTCTGTGAGGTGGATGTAATTCCCCAGGTACACAGCGCGCAGGTGAAGTTGGCTTTTGTTTAAAGATGTTGATGAACCACTAAAATATTAATGATCCAACGTCCTAGCTCCTACACCAAAAAAATATTAAGCGTAAGTCGTGTCCTACACCAAAAACGTTGGTGGCGGAAGCACGCAAAGTAGTGTAGATCAAATTGCCTGTAAATTTGACTTCCGCAAAATAACACCTGAATCAATTAACTATCTACCTACTAATATTATAAATGCGAAAGTATGGATGTCTGTTTGTTCCACTATCTTTGGGGTTATCACTATATCTGGGCTGTAAGTGTTTCATCAACATCTTTGAACCAAAGCCAATTTTACCTGCACCCCGTGCACCCTGCTGACTGACAAACGAAGCGCTGGCAAAGGGAGGTAGGGAGCGTAATTGTAAGCTACCCGACTGGGGAATTTACCTCCACCTCACAGAATACCGCAGCCAAATAACAATTCCCTTGAGAGTTGTTGTGTTCCTGCGAGTGAGTGAGGTCACCAGAAAGAAAGGAGTTGCTGTGTTGGTAGCGGGAGTGGCGGTGCGCGAGCAATATTTTAAGTTGCGAGCGTTATTATAACTACGGTAACCATTTCACATCAGGCGGGCCGTATGTTTTTACGGCCCGACGAAGTATAAAAAATAAAAATTATAACGCCTAAACGGCCAAACCGATTTCGATGATCGCGTACCTACATGTATGCGATAAACTCAATCGCTACTGAACGAATTTCAATGTGGGTTTACAGATATTCCAAGAAAGATTTATAATAAAGTTTTCCAAAGAAACATCTAGCATGAGAAAAAAAAACCGGGTCTCAGTAAAAAAATAAATGTATCATCATCATCGTTGTTTTGTTGTCTTACTGATATTCCTACACTGTGTTTATTTCAACGTGTTTATTGACAACGCGTTGAACGGACGCGCGGCACAGGTCCTACCTCGAACGCAGCTCCTAGAGCACTGACGTTGAGAGCGATTGAGAATCGGGGAGGGTGCGCGACCGCAAATCGTTATTCTTTTAATAATTTTATTTAAATTATTTTATTTTTAAAAGTAATAGCATAGTGCTCTCGTAATTAAAATTATGAAAATTTTGGTATAATTTCCTTATAAAAAAACTGTATTATATAGTTACAATTTTTACTTAGTGCAAATTTAGAGAGTAAGTTCGCGATTTTTTTCTATCGAGCCAAAAATTATTAATTGTGTTTTCAATAGCTTTGTGCCCTGCAGAAAGGACTTAAGATTTCATAGTTAAATTTCTAGGAACCAAATTGAATTAGTTTAATAGAACTATTCTTTCAATAAGCGTGTTTCCTGGACTCACTTCACCTTAAGCGAATTATGGTTAGTTTAACCACAGTATAAAAAATAGTACTACGTACAGTATGGCTGCTCCGTACTGCTCTCTCGTGTCGACCTCCCTCCACTCTGAGACGAATCTGTTACCTATAGTTTGTATGGCGCCGCACGCACACACATGCTCATTCCCACCCTGCATAGACGTCATTGTTTATGTAGTAGTTACCGACGAGACATTTGTATGGAGTGGCCAGGATGTAGTTTTACGGTATTACACGGTGATCTTTATTTCGAATAAATCGTCTATAAAGTGGGTTATATCATTAAAATCTTATTCAGAAAATATGGTAAAAGTTATATTTCCCGTTTTGAACATCTGCCGATATGTATTCAGCAATATCCAAAGTTTAATATCTATCGCAGATGATATTCAATATAAATATTTGAATCACAAGCTGTTGATATATGAAGATAGGAGGGAACAGATGGTAGCATAGTTTAGTGCGTACTTGTACGTGCGTACTTAAGAACGGTTTTTATACGGATTTGGTGAAGTATAGATTAGCTTAATAGTGACGTCATTTGCAATATACAAATATTGTATGCCTCTGAATACTTTCTTTATTTGTAATATATGCTTATTTTTTAATAACAATTACACATATTTACAAGATTTTGTGATTTTGGGGTGTAAGTGGCTCATCAACATCTTTGAACCAAAGCCAACTCCACCTGCACGCGGTACACTCAGCTGACTGACAACCGAAGCTCTGGCGAAAAGAGAAGTAGGGAGCGTAATCGTAAGCTACCCAACTGGGGAATGTACCTCCACCTCACAGAATACCGCAGCCAAATAACAATTCCCTTGAGGGTTGTTGTGTTCCTGCGAGTGAGTGAGGTCACTAGAAAGGAACGAAGAAGATGCTGCACGCGGGCCGCCACCCCCGCTGCTGACGCGGGGGTGGCGGCCCGCGTGCGATATTTTATGTTGCGAGCGTTAATATGGCTACGGTACGCTTCACAACAGGCCGTGCTTGTCTGCCACCCAACGTAGTATATAAAAAGAAAAGAAATCTTTACCAACCTAATGCAATAGCATAAAAGGAAATATGGCAAATATGCCATATTTCCTTTTAATATGTATTGCTACCTTAACAACAAGCGGTTCGATCCCCGCATGAGAAAAACATTTATGTATATGAATATGTTTATGAATCTTGATCTGAGAGTTATCGCTGATTTATATTTTAGGCTTTTTTCTTCAAGAATCTATAAATTTAAATTACTTTCATTTCTAGTAACTACGAACATCTGCTTGGCTCTAATTATCTCTTATAAATTAAGTCTCCGTTAATTTTAAGTTAAGAAGATACAGATATCTACGAGTATATAAAGATATCTTTAGATATTGTCTTGACGCTGAAGAGCATAATTTCTTTACTACAAAAGTTCACAAACAATGACATATTCTTTATTTTAAAAGGTGGCGCTAGTGTGCTATACAAACGGTTTTCAGCCTTTTGATTTAGGCTCCAATAAATTAAATATATATATTTTAATCATAAAATTAATATATTGTTATAGGTTTGTAAATATAGGAAGGTTTTACTTTAGGAAAATAAAAATTAAACACTCTATGTTTCATATTTCCAGGGATACACTCCACTACACATCGCGAAACAGTTTCGGCATGAAAATGTATACAACCTGTTGATAGATGTCTACGGTATGTTTTCATTTTCTTTCTAAATAGTTGACCTAGATACAAAACTATTAGTCCGTTTTCAAACACTCATAAATTAATAAAATGATAAAAAAATTAAATATGACTGATCATCTGAAATGTAATGCCTTTTAGTTCATAAGATCGAAAGTATTAAAATGTCCTTAGTTTCAAAATGTCTATTTATTCAGTGGGTTTAAAATATTAAACGTAAGTGCAAAAATTAAGTAATACAAGTAATTTAGTATACTTTTGTATGTAACCTAAATGTTTTGATTCTCTATAGCCTGTCAATAATAAAAATATGTGTAATAAAATTATGATTTTGTAAATTCGTTCACTTAATTTCTATTGGGGTAAGTCAATAGGTGTAGGTAAAAATCAAATAAGTATGTTCCCAATTCGATACACTCTACTCCCGCTTCATGATGTTGATATTTGCGCAATATACGCATAGCGCCATCTAGTTTTACATACGTTAACTACGAGCGTATCCTTCAGGAAAGCACGGCTCTAGCCTTCGGGAAAGCACGGCTCTAGAATGTTTATACTATGTCTGCTTCTGAGCCATGCTGTGCTTTCTGAACTCTACGTTGCTTTCTATGTGAATTTACCGAGGTTTTACGAGAGAATAATGCTTTTAAGTTCTATCTCTGCTGATCCCTATATTGCTTGTTCAAAATTATTTTGTAAATTTACATTAATATTATTATCGTAATTCATAACTTGATTTGGATGTATGAGGCAAACTTTATTTGTATCCCACGTTGAGTGCCAAATAAGTACGCTCGATTTGTATTAGGAATGCTCCTTTGAAAATTTCGCAACCTGTAAGCGTCTTTATGCTGTACGGAATAGAAGCCAAAATCTAACCACGGAGTTATGCTCTAATTAAATCTTAAGATATAATTCCAGATGCTGATCCGAACGTCCGCGATTGGTCCGGGCGGAGGCCGAAGCAATACTCGGGGCACATGGATACCTCTTTATCACCGGGGTCTTATCGGAGTAAGTTCAAAAATACCTCTAAAAATCCGTGTATTCCAGATGTCCCAACCACCTTCAAGCTAGTATAGCATATGAAAAAACTCAGAAAAGGGAATGTCGTAAGGAGTGACCCTTGTGAAGGAATTATAGCAGATTCCAATTTCGCTCTATATGCTTCGACGATGACGAATCTTACTCTAAAAGAGCGCTTATCCAAATAATAGTTTTAAAAATGGGTAGGTTTCTATTCTAAAAATTATTTTTTTGTTCCTTCAAAGTTTTTTTATTTTGATATGTCTTCCCCAATGCAGGCAAGACGAGCAGAAAAGAATGTTAAAGTTAAGAGATCCATATTTTCTTTCACTACCAAAATGGGAATATGTTACAGAGGCCGATACGTTAGACGTTCGACGGACTGTAATCTCCGTTCCGACCATCAGGGTTACTCCAAACACAATTAATACCATGTCAAGTAAGATTGTAAAAAGCCTCCTATAGTTGTCCTGTTTGTGCACTGTCCTAATCAATTATTTGTAAACGTCTGATCGGAAATAAAGGTTTAAGCGAAATTTCAATAAAATTGGTTGGAAGCAACTGGTTCAACAAATAACAGGTGAAATGCAATAAAAACTTGTTAATTTAAAGCAGTGTTTCCCATTTGCCGGGTCGCGACCCGGTACCGGTCCACCAAAATAAAATACCGGGTCGCAACATTCCCGCCTTGTTTTGAAAATAATACCTACTATCGATCGACGCATCGTGAATATTCGTACGATACCAAAATATGTAGTATTAATAAAACATTTTTACTATTAATAAATTTGTATTATTTTACTTAATGGAACCAGCTCGGGTTTTAAAAGTATAAAGTGGGTCACGAAGGGGCAGTGTGAAAATTACCGGGCCATGGCAGAACAATGTTTGGGAAACACTGATTTAAAGCATTACTCATTATGTGTAAACAATGTCGTCTGACTGTACGCATGGGGCATAGCAACACTTAAGAAATATTTTTCTTTGAAGCATTTTTTTTTATTATAATAGCATTGGATTCTCAATATAATGGTCGTCACACACTAAGCAGACGCGATATCTTTAGAGCGAGACACTGTGAGACAAGAGAGAGAATATCACCGCATATGGCGATTCTGCCTCTCTTGTCTTACAGTATGCTTGCCGTAATACTTGTCCGACAAGCGTACTGTGAGACAAGACCCATATCCCAACAGAAGGATGAATAAGGGTTGACTACGATTGGCGATATTGCCTCTCTTGTCTCGCCTATAGCATTGACTCGCTCTAATTATTCTGCTTAGTGTGTGACTAGCTTAAAGTGGAATACGAGAGAAATGCCCGCGCTGCTGTTCATTGATATTTTGTATACTCAATATTGTTACAATAATACTAATAATATTCACGACGTTTACAAATAACACGATTTACGAAAGTACTTATACGATTCTCGTCCTATCGTTACATCGTATAAGTACATTATGTACAGTTTTTTCACCCAATAACATCGAATCTTCAAGTCATTTGTTTCTAAAACTTTAGTGACACGTCTTGTGACGGGACAGGTAGTACTAATACTAAACAAAAATGTTGTAGTTGCTACTTATTGTAGTATTAACAAGTCGATATTTGTGTGTATGTGGTAAAAAGTTCATGGACAAATTCCTTCTTATAGAGATTACGGGTATGAATTTTGATGGTCGACTTTATTTTTAGTCACGATTGAGTTACACGTAATTAATGCACTTGGTTACGGTTTTGGAAGATATATGTCTATAGAGCGAACGCGCACTAGTGAAGGTACAGTTCTGTAATTTTAACCTCAATTACAGATGAAATGAGACGTATAAAGTTATAAACTGCAAAATTGTGTGGCAGGTCGCAGCACTCGGGCCTGTACTTAAATTCTGACATTGACAATACTAAAAAAAATACTATCGCAATCGATGCTGTAAAGTCATAAAAAATTACGGAATCCTTCCCATAATATCATGTAGATATATACCGCTGAAGCAAGGATATAAAATTTAAATGCCAGGCTCTGAAGGACTAGTATCCAGATCCGTAAAATAAAAGATCAGATCATACTATTGAACCATAAAAGTGCAGTCTCGAGTGGTGTGTGACCTTTGGTCATTTCTATACAAAATTTTAACTTTATGTGCCGCTTGCGAACAGCAGGGTTGTCCCGTAGTCCCACTAGTGTACGTTCGCTCTTATCGATGTAAAATTACAACATCGACATTTTTTTCTCTTATGTGTATATGCAGTTAAATATGTAAAGTGCGTTTGATCATTTCGTGTAGTTTTCGACTACACTACACTGTTTACAAAGGAGGCCCTTTTATTTACTTTTGAACTTTCTCGTTTCTCGTTGCACGCTTCAAATATTGTAAATACACGAGAGTTAAAGCAATCATAGACATAAGATGTTTACATACCGTTTGATTGCCTGACGGTTCAACCAGGGTAGAGACCAGGAACTAGCTAATACTATTGCTTCCATATGCGATAACTTTCGATTTCACGTACTCATTATTCTATTGGCAGCTTCTATTACTGCTGTCTATGTCTCTGTGTAATTCTTATAGCTTTCAATGTATTAAGTAACATTTTAGACAATAAATATTTGTGAACAAAGCTGTATATAAAAAAAAAGCTGTCTCGTCTGCGTAAAAGATAGACATATGCCATCGCGTACTTTTTGTAAAAAAAATTAAGAGGAACAATATTGTCATACGTCATGTTCCGTAGCTTAAAGAACGTAGGTTTTAAGTAAGGTAGTAAAGACTATATGCATATATCAGTCTGCATATGGTCTATATGCAGACACAAGCCTGCATATGGTCTTTACTACATGTCATTTAAATTTGTACGAATTTCAGAAATCGAAATATTGTTTTTCAATACCCAATGTGTGTATTCCAATGTGTAGACTATACCATAAACAAGAAGATAGCTTTACCATAATAGGTATAACCTTTCGGAACATGTATTGAAAAAAAAGGAAGATTTTCCTTTTTTGTTGTTCATGACACATATTCTTCATGAGTCGTGCGAGTGAAAATGAATATTCCAAATATTTTTCTATCGTTTTATTTTATTTTTTTGTTCAGAAAAAGAGGGGTTTCTTCGCATGGGATCCCTTAATGTGCGGGTCAAGAAAACTACGGAGGCATTTAGTAATTTCCTTGGAGTGGGAGCGACTCGCTCATCGGCATACATACCCAAATCTACAAGAGACAGAGATGAGAGAAGGTCGGAAGACGGCGAAATGCTCAAGCCATGGGGATCTGCGGACAATATACAGGTACCGCCATTAAATTTTTATATAGATAAATTAATACATTTTAGACTCTGACCAGGGTTGCCAGGTGTAATTATTATTTCTCCCTGATAAAGGATTGAACTGTCAGATTAGATGCAATCAGTTGAAACGATGTTGCCGCTGTGGGCATTTGCTCGCTGTTTTCGTAGATTGCGGATCGTGCATACCGTACATCGCTGCCTATTCTAATTAAATTCATTTGTAGGAAATTGGAGTGTAAGTAGCTGACCATCATCTTAAGAAAAACCCAACCTCACCTGCAAAGGGTGCATCACGCTGATTAAATCACGAGGCTCTGGCTAATTTATTATAAGCCAACTGGGGATGTTCCTCCAGCTCAAAAAACTATTCTTAGAGGGCTGTTGTTCCTACGAGTAAGTGAGGTTACGTTTATATTGACGAAGGACTAACTACTATACTATGGAGTGGCGGTGTGAGAGCGATACTATATGTTCCAAGCGTCTATAGAAAACGTCGCGTTTGCATAAAGCCACCCAGTACGTCATGTCGCTATATAGTGAATATAGTGAATGATTAATATCGGCGTTGTGTAAAAAAAAAAAAAATACTGAATTACTTGTGGCTTAACTAGTGATAGTATACGTTATACGATACGAAGCTTTGAAATTCAACTAACAATATATTATTTCAGAAGGAAGACAAATTGATGCCACCTCCAATGAGTAGCAAAGTGCGACGTCGACAAGCAAGTGGCCGTAGAGGACTTGCATCGCATAGTCGTAGTACACCTTCCACTCCTGATCAGGTACGTATTTTGATCATAAAGCCGTGAACCGGGTTATAAACTGCCGATTGCTTAATTCGGAGGTCGCTGGTTGAGACTACTTTGATGATAATTTTGTATTTTTTTACTACTCTATTTTTTACTTTTACTGCTCTGGATCCTAGTCTTTTAGAATCCGATATATTTTGAACACGTTTTTATTAGCTTCACTTGTATGTAAATTTGTAACCGACTGTTAACATGATTTTGACCCACTTTGAACGGTCAGATTTAATTTAAACTCATCAAGGACCGATGACTATACAATAATTTGATGTTTATTTAATTACCCCGATAAGGGTTCCCAGTATTGATTAATTTTCTCACAAAGCACATCGAACTAAAAAGTGGAAAAGCGTAGGGTGCTCGATAAATGAAAAATATGGCACAAAGCAACCCACGCTTTTTTCACAATAATACTAATCTTTTTCATATTTTCTGCCTATATTAAAAAATATTGTTAGTTTTTTTTTAACTATTTATATATATGATTGTCCCGCCTGGACTATCTGGAATAGAGATGGATTTTCTTAGAATCTTTTATACATGAAGTTAATATAGTAGCATTATATATATAACATTTCCCTGATGCATTTTTCTTTCAGCCTCGAGCCCAAATCGGCGTCAGCGAAGAAGGCGACTCCGATTCTGACTCGGCCGCTGGCTTCCATGCAGCGTGGCGCCAGCAGCGATCCTCACATGGCACTTAGTATTTTAGACATTTATTAAATTATGTCATCGTGACATATCGTTGATAAATTTAGTCATTTTTAATACACTCCCAGACACATCTATCGACCCTTCTTATTAAATTTCATACAGAAGAGATGTTTGCAGTGAGATTGTTTATAATAACAAATTTAATGTAATCTAATGATTTAGTATTGTAAGGTCTCCCCCACATCGAAAGCGCGGATGCGGGCGAATACTTAACAGTCTCGCGTCCGTCCGTTAACTATGAATGTCTTCGAGCGATTCTTATACCTGGAGAGTTGTAAGTTTACCACGCAGCCTCCGTGACTTTCGACACGTGACATAGCGCTAAAATGCCGACTTTTGTGATTAAATCGATTAGTATCGTCATATTCATAAAATTGCAATAAATTTGATAAGATAATAAGTTCCGCTGAAAACACCTTCAGTATGAAATTTCTTGTGGTGGGCCAATAGATGTGTGTGGGAGCGTACGAGTATAATCGTTTATTATGCAAAAGTACAGGTGACATTTACACGTAAGCCTTCATTCGCAGCTTGTCGAGTAATCGTACTCGTTAACTATGCAGTATCCGTGTGCATCATGAAGTATGTCATGTCATAACTACTGAGACATCGAGGCTTCCGCGCTATGCCTTGCGCCCGGTGCGGTGCGGCTTAACACGAGCCGTGTGTAAACTTATTGAGACTTGTATGCGCTCGATATACTCTCGGACTGCAAACAGAATGCAAGTGAAGTGCACTACACATACGCGACGAACCGTGTGCGGAAGGCCTAAATCCAATGGCTCAATACACGCTAGAATTTAATGGCTGGTCTCCACAATGTCGACCGTGATGGACTACCGCACAATGGGTCATGATTGCCACCATCATTATGCACAATGATGGTGGCAATAATGGCCCATTGTGCAGTTGTAAGTGATTGTACATTTTACATTTAAATATTGACGACTACGACATGAATGTCGAATAAGTTTTGACATTATTGTTTCATTCTTTGGGTTAGGTATTATTACTACTACTTACTACATTAAGTAATTGAAATCTGTGCGACATAGATTTCGAGCAAGTATCAGCTACTTATTTTAATTTGAATAAAATACTATTTAGGTACTCGGTAACACAAATTTCAACCTTTCAGCTTCGACAAGCTCTACATTAAATTAAAAAGCACGCGTCTCCGTCGTATACCAATTTAATAAATAAATATGAAAAGAGCAATCGTCAATTGTGTGGAGCTGTGGACACGCGAGCTGACGATGGCCCATCTCTCAGACACAATTGCGATTATGCTTGATAGTTGCCGATCATGATCACAGGCGATCATGGCATGATCGCCTGTGATCATGATATATCTACACGATGGCGATTGTCTGTAATCGTCCATCATAACTGATGGCGAAGGGCAGCCAATTAAAACTCGATGGTTACCGGTTATGGTTTAATTACTTTATCAGAGAATTAGGCTGAAATGCTGCAAAACGTGCTCAATGATCATTTAATAAGAGAACACTTGTAATATATAAAATGTAGATAGTATTTGAGTCATTCGTGTAAATTTCTATTACAATAAAGAGTATTCTGTATATTATTATACAAATTCTTGAATAGCACTAATTTCTCAGTTAACAACATGTGGCTGTGTTTACTGAAATATAGATAAGTATTATGCATTTTAATATTGTTAAAAATTAATATTAATTTATTCCTAGCTTTTTTATCTTTTTTTATTATATAATTGAAAGCAGTATAAATAATATTATGTAGTAAGTATAAAGACCTATTCGAATCGGTATTCATTACCAGTGCCGGTAGCGATATCCCAATGGTTATGCATTGCAAACAGGGGGCGTTGCGGCAGAGTACAACACCAAACAACGCGCTGTTCAAACCACAGCGGTATTCTGTACCGGTCTCCCGACGAAGCGTCGTCAACAGGTAGCAAACAATGTGACAGAACTGAGCGCAGTTCCGTCACATTGTTTGCAACCTAGTAAAGTTTAGGGAACGTGAAACGGGCTTTTTAAAAACTAAAAATAAAACTAAATGATTATAACGTGTGACAGAATTGGATGCCAATCGTATAATGAATTAAAAAGGAGATACATATGGCTCCGAAGGGCCAGACTGCTTACTTAGCTATTACTTATCTATGTCCGGCGGACAGCGTTGGCGTCCAGTCCCGCTGACTCTATTAAAAGCTCGGGTCTGGGCGACGTAACTCCTCCCCCCTTAAGTGCGAAATTATCGGGCTCATTTGGTTTTTGAGTTCGATGATTTCGCTTCATACATATACCATAGATCCTCCCGCGCTCCCCCTCCCGCGCTTGTGCGAGACGGTCGAACTAATCTGTCCGTGCGATTTGATATTGCAAATTAAATATTTCTCTTAATTTGTTTCGTTGAGTGTGTGGGCGTTTCGGTGAATTTTGTTCATCTGATCTGAACTTATCATTTCCGCGTTAAATTTTGATCATATTTAGGTTTTATTTGTAAAAAAGTTGATACAGTGATTATTATTCGCAAACTAGTAGGTACAACAACAAAAATTTTTTGTGCTGCTTCGTGACTAACTACGGCTGCATCACTCGTTGTAAAACAGGTTTGGCCCGTAAAAGGTACGTAATAATTTCATATTTTGTTATAATACTGGTTTTTATTAGTGTTAATTTTAGTACAACAAAAGAAATACATAAATCTTTCAGTGTTGTCACTTTATAAATTTACCCCAGAATCGGGGAAAATTTTATTTTGATAGGTAATAGTTTTATTCCTGCTAACTCGTTATATAAACAAAATGTCAAGTAATACCGATGATCCTGGTGGCACGACACCAATTTTTGGTCGTAGTAATTTGACGCCGCGATCACCGCCGGCAACTAATGCCAAGCGAACATTAGGCGATATATCACCAACCCACTTATCACCTGATGAAAAGCGACTACAGCTGTCAGCAAGCACGGAAAATGTAGACAACTTAAGCCTTAGCACCTCGGCTGAAATTCTTGATTCAAATATTGATTATGTTGAATTTGTTCGCGAATCTTCGGAATGTCTGGAAAAAATTAATGAGATAATTATCGGGCAAACCTCGCGAATTGGTGTAGCAAATAAATCGACAATAATGGGCATGACCCAACGGGTTACCTCTCTAATATCGATGCTAGCCATAAAGTCGGCCACAGCGGAAAAATACCTCGCTATTTCTGAAAAAAAGCTCGCGATTGTCGAACGGGATTTATTATCCTTAAAATTAGAGTCCAAAAATAACCCCGTTGCGCCTGTAACTAAGGCTAGCGAGTCGTACGCCGAAAAATTGAAACTTCGCTTGCCAAAGCAAATTAAGCCGGTTCAAACTCGCGAGCCTGTGCCTTGCATAGTAGCTTATCCAACAGAAGAACGATCCGCGGAGCTAACAACATCCGAAGCTACTAAGGAGGCACTTATGAAAGCAATTAAGCCATCCGATGATGGGTTTCAAATTGTAGGAGTCAAGAAAACTGCGAAATCCGGTGTAGTAGTACGCGTTTCTAATGACGCTCAAATTAAAAAGCTGCAATCTATTCAAAGCATAAAATCGGCTGGACTTAAGCTCGAAAAGCCTAAAGGACGCCGCCCGCGTATTATTATAAAAGACATTCCAGATACAATGGACGACACTAAGTTTTTAGCCGCGTTATATAATCAAAATATAAAAGACGAATTAAAAATTACATTTTCGGAATACCTAAAAGACATAAAAATCGTGCGTCGTCGTCCTACTGCCTACGGCAGGAAGTGGGTGGGAGTCGAAATCTCCCCGGAAATACGCAAACACCTTATTTCGACAAAAGATAAGATTTTTATAGATTTTGCCACTTGTAGATTCGTGGACGATATAGAAGTCGTGCGTTGCTTGAAATGTCAGCAGTATGGGCATGTCAGCAAATACTGCTCGGCAAATAACTCCACCTGTGCCCACTGTGCCGAAGCACACGACTCCCGGGAATGTCTGAAGAAGTCTGAAGCAGACTTCAAACCTACATGCGCAGCATGTAGGCGTCAAAAAAAATCTGCTGACCACAAGATCGGGTCAGAGTCTTGCCCCACATACGCAGCACGGTTAGAATTCAATATTTTAAACACCACCTATGGATAACGTCGTAATTGGACAACTAAATCTACACAACGATAAAATTGCTACGTCTGAGTTGGATAAGCTCGTTGCGGACTATAAGCTCGATCTTGTTTTAGTTCAGGAGCAGTACCAAAGATCTCAATTAAACAGTAAATTTATACAACTTAATAACAAGTCGCGCGCGGGTATATATGCGCCCAGGGGCGGATTTACTATAACATCAATCAATCACCTAATGTCCACTCACTGTGCGGTAGCTGAAGTAACATCTCCATATTTAAGAGTATTTGTAGTCAGTTGTTATTTTCAATTTTCTGACCCTGTGGGCTCGCATTTGTATCATCTACGAAGAGTATTGCATGCTCTTACTGGTCATAAGGTTATTATAGGAGCAGACGTAAATGCATCATCACCATTATGGCACGGCAAGTTGAGAGCGACCGATGCCGACAGACGCTCTGCTGTTGAAGAGTTCATTGCTGAAATGCATCTTCATATTCACAATACCCCTGAAGCACCACCTACTTTTAGTAGCCCAATGGGCGAGTCTTTTATTGACGTCACACTTTCTAGTGCAGACGTCCGAATACAAAACTGGCGCGTTCTTCCTGAAGCTTCTTGTAGTGATCACCGTCTGATTGTGTGTGAGTTCTCCCCAGTTGTTGATAACTTAAATCCGCAACAGTTAATAGGTTTTCAATATAAAACTAGGAACGCCGACTGGGCAAGCTTTGCTTCACTTTTCGCTTCCCGCGCCAAAGATTTTACTCGTAGTGAACTTACAGTCACGGAAAGTGTTGAAATTATGTCTGACACATTCGTATATTGCGCTGACGTTGCATTAGGTCGAAAACCTATAGTTAATAACAGACGATGCGACTGGTGGAATGATACCCTTATTAGGTTGCGTAGGCATTTTCGTGCCGCTAGACGTAAAATCTCAAAGTTAAAGAAACGTAACATCGAAGGAGAAATTTATCAAACCGCTCTAAGTGACTTGCGTATTGCTAGATCTCACTATCGCGCTGCTGTTGAAAAATCCAAAGGTAATTTACTAAAACGTATTGTAGAAAGATTAAATAGTGAGGGCCCGTGGTCTCCTCTATATAACGAATTTAAAGCAAATAGGCGGATTGATCATGCATACGTATCCAATATAAGATTTAATAATTCACATACCCTTGGTGTAGAAGAGACCGCTGAGACAATTCTGCATGCGTTAATTCCTGATGATTGCGCCGATGGTGACAGTGACTACCATCGTGAGGTTAGGAGCGCGGCGGATATGTGCCCTTCCACTCCAATATCAAATGTACCGTCGATGGATGAGTTTATGTCTATTGTTAAAGCTTTGCCTACAAATAAAGCCTCCGGTGATGATAAGATTTCGAATAGAATGATTAAAGAAGCTTGTAAAGTAGCCGCTGAGCCTATCTTAACAATACTTACTCGGTGTATTGTAGAAGGTCATTTCCCTGGCATTTTGCGAAGTGGTGCTATAAAAATAATACCAAAAGGCGGTGATAAACCACCAGACGATCCGAAGTCCTACCGTCCTATTACCCTGCTGCCGTCGTTGGGTAAGCTGCTTGAGCGCTTGGTTGTGCCACGGTTGCTGCCCGGTGGCCCACAATTTCATAAAAATCAGTACGGCTTCACCATTGGCAAGTCCACTGTTGATGCTGCGCTCGCAGTGCGCAAAGTTGTTGAGCTCTCGGAGAGCAAGTATGTTGTAGCTATTTTCTTAGATATCTCAGGTGCCTTTGATAATGCTTGGTGGCCAATGTTGTTGCTGAAACTTAAGGTGAGAGGTTGCCCTAGCAACATCTACTCTCTCATTCGATCGTACTTTTTGAATGGTACAACTAAATTAAAACTTGGCCATTATGTTGCTTCAAAGGTACTCACGCAGGGCTGCCCCCAGGGTTCAGTGTTGGGACCGTATCTCTGGAATATCGGTTTTGATGATTTTTTTAGCCTACCCTTACCGGAAGGGTGCTCGTTAACTGGTTACGCTGACGATGGTCTCTTATTAATCAATGCTAATTCAAGATCTAGCATAGAGAAACTAGCCAACACTAGCCTAGGCTTAATTTCAGATTGGGGTTATCGTAATCGTCTCGATTTTGCGCCACATAAAACATATCAACTCTTGCTTAAGGGAAATTTACAGGTTTCACCGCGATTTCATTTTAATGGAGTATCTGTTGCTAATAGAAGTTCGGTTTGTTACTTAGGTTTGCTTTTGGATAGAAATTTTAATTATATTGAGCACATGAAGCAAGTAGGTGAAAAAGCAAAAAAGAATTTCTATGCCTTAACACGAATTTCTACCTCTACGTGGGGATTAACTTTCAAAACGTTAAAAACTATTTATACCGCCACATACTTAGGTTGTGTTACGTACGGTTCACCTGCGTGGGCAGATAGGGCTACTATAGGTGCAGCACGTCGTAAATTGCTTCAAAGCCAGCGCCTTGCTCTGATATTTTTATGTAAGTCGTATAGAACTGTAAGCACCGAGGCACTACCCGTGCTAGCAGGTGTGTTACCGGTAGACTTAGAAGTACAACGCCGCGCTTCAATGTACTATACATCTAAAAATATGGTCCCTGATTTCTTGAAAACGCGTGATCGTGAAAAAATAGTTAGACTGTTCAAACCTATTAATGAAGTATTTGAAACATTACTGTCTGAATGGCAGGAAAGGTGGGAAACTTCTACCAAAGGACGCCACTTGTATCTGTTCTTTCAATCGGTAAGAGATAGATTAAAGAAAAAGTGGTTAGAAGTCGACCACCCCGTTGCGCAATTTTTAACTGGACATGGCAATTTTAAAGCTAAACTCTTTTCGTTTAAATTAGTGCCGTCGCCCTTATGCGAATGTTCTACTGCTAATTCTGAATTCGATCAAACAGCACACCATGTTCTCTGGGAGTGTGATCTTTGGCAGCGGGAGCGGGATGACATGTTGAATTCATTGCAAGTTGCATCCGGGGTAGTATACTATTCAGATTTGGTAGCAACAGGGGAGAATTACCAAGCGTTCAGACGATTTTGCAATTCATATTATTGGAATCGATGTGTTAGGTAACAACTCAATGTTTTAGGTCCCTAATAGTGTTAGAAACTTAAAATCCGTGGTGCACGGCAGTTGAGCTTCACTTGACTAGCCATCTCTTTAGGCTTTTAATGCCTTATTTGCCATATTGCTGTCTCTCACATTGCTAAGAGGGGAAGTCAAATTCCAAAAGCTTCCTACTCCTACTAATTTCTTCTGATTAAATTCGTTGTGAGTTCCAAGGCAGCCGTAGTTTTACCCCTGGGACTGCAATGGACTTCATTGTTCATTGCCTTTTTTGGCGGTCGCCGCTGTTAATCCTGGCTACACAGGAGATACAGTGGTGGGAATGTGTGGTGGGCCCCCGTCCCAATATATACCATAGATTTTAACCTTAAAAATATAATAAATAATCAAAACGATAATACACATAATTAGTATAACATACAGTATTACAGTAGCTAAGCTAATACTATGGGTTTGTATAACCCTACCATCACTCATGTCTTTTTTCACTTCACTAACACTACCACTGTTTCTTTTTAACACGTAATTCAGAAACTTGACGTCGTCCAAATTGATTTCCTTTAAATTCATAATTTTTGAGACTGTTTCATTCCTTTTATGTAAATCAGGCAATCGAATGACCGGCGTCGGTTTATTCACGACGCTCACGTAAGTATGTTTGCCTTCAATGGTTATATTATTGATGGTGGCACTGCAGCCATCCTCTATGGCAATTATATATGTGCCATGAACCAGTTGTCTAGTAATATCACTACCACACTGATGAGATAGTAGAGTCTGAAGTCTGCTTTATAGTATCCAAGAATGTGATGATACTCGTTGTACTTTAACACTCTCTATTTCTACTGGATGTTGGCTACATTCTGTAGGATCAGGGTAGAACTGCATCAGCTGCTCAATGCAAGTCATCTCATGATATTCTACAATGTCATGCTCGGTGCAGAGATACTGCTCTCTGGCGATGTCTCTACATGGTCGCAGGACAGGTTGGTATTTCATTCCATTCGCTAAAAGGTAAGGGTACTTTGGAACGACTATAAGGGTTTCATTTGTAGTATTATTTAGGATAGGAAGGGAATACAATTTGTAGTAGTTATATGTATGATTATCAGTGAGAGGAACCTCAATTAGAAACGTTATCTGGTTTGGCTTTATATATGTCTTTACAGTAAGTATTTCTTCTATCATAATTAAATTATGCTCTGAAACAATATACATGAGACTACTTTGTTTTTCTATTTCCTTTAGTGTACATAAAAGTTCAGTTGAATTTATGATAGATTTATGTAATACAGATATTTTGCTTAAAGCTAGAGCAGTTTCTAATTCACTTAGCTTAATATAAATGGTGCGAAAGTTCATACTAAACTGATTAAATAGGCTTAGTACATAAATTGAATACATAGTATCATTTCCGTCATTATCTAATTCTAAAACAATTCTTTCAAGACGATCTAATCGCGTATCTATAATGGCGGTGTTTTCCTTAATAATTTCAGACGAGTTCATAAAGTGATCCAACATTTCTGAGATAAGAGTCATCTTTTGACTAGTGGCTTGTTCGTTGTTTTTAATTTCTGAAATTAGGTTATCATATTTGGTAGCATCAGATTGGTCAAGATTTCCGGTTACTATCTTTATAAGGGATCCAACTGGGTCTAGGAGTCCTCTTTTAAATCTACTTGTGGGTACTAATTCCTGTAATTTTTCTAAGGTGATATCCTTAAGATAATCTACGTGAACTTTCATTTCCCTAAATTCATGTTTATATTGAAATTCGCGTTCCAGTATGTTAATAAATTCGGAATATTTTTGCACGTTAAAATTTAAATCTTTACTAATACCATTTAAGTTAATCGTTTTTACAATAAGCCATTTATCTAGTTGAATGTACGCCTGACCTTCCTTTACAGGTAAAACGCCTGGATTTCCGTTAATCTGATCTAGTTGAAGGGCCTGGTCCCTGGGCATCAGCAGGAGTAGACACCACCTGCGAAGGGCGTTTTATATCTTTAATATGAGCCGTAGTGGGTCGGTTTCCTACTTGTATAGGGACGATATTACGTTGCGTTTTATCCGTCACCGTTGCCTTTTTAAATCGGGGTTTATCCTTGCTTTTTCTAATATTTATATCCTTAACATATACAGTGTCTGAAATGTCTAACTCTTTTACATCTTCTCCACCTTTAGTTTTTCTAGCCTTCTCTTTGTTTGCTACTAACTTATCCGCTATATACTTATATAATGTTTTTGTTCGTTTACAGTGATCTACTAGTAATTGTTGCGTGTATGACTTTTCAAAATCAATATTAAATGCGTCATTTGAGTCTGTATGGCCAAAGAGCACTTCAAAAGGAGTGAGACCGGTAGACGAATGTATGGTACTATTATAAGCCATGACAGAATACACCATTACAGATGCTGCATCTGTACATTTTTGCTCATACCTAGCCAACCTATATATTTCTATAATAGTGGAGTGGAAACGCTCGACTATACCCGTAGAGTTGGGATTATGTGGAGTGCTTATGTGTAACTGTATTTTATACAGAGCCATGAGTTGTTTCATAAGGTCATTGTTGAATTCTGATCCAGGGTCGCTGGTAATTTTCTTAGGAACACCATAAAAGGAGAAGTACTTTATTAAGGCTCTTGTAACTTCTGGGGTTGATCTATTACTTATCTCTATAGCTTGAGCGTGCTTGCTGAACGCGTCAACTAAGGTTAGGTACGTTTTTCCATCTATAGTGAATAAGTCTATAAATATTTCTTGCATGGGGGATGTCTGTGTTTGTGTAAGTTGTAGTTTTGGTTTAATAGGGTTTCGATCATATTTCATTATTTTGCATGCTTCGCATAAATTTAATTGGGCCGCGATGGTTTCCTGCATGTTAGGCCAAAAGTAATCTCGACGAATTCTGGACATAGTTTCCTTAATTCCACGGTGGCATGTCTTACCCTCGTGTAATTTAAGAATAATAGCTTTTTGCTCTTTTTCATCGTCTATGAATATGACACGTTTTGTGCATTCGTAGAATGAGACCTGACCTTCTCTAAATAACCGAATAATGACGTTAGTGAAATCTCGGCGATGCTGTTCATCTTCAAAATATATAAAATATTTGGTTTTATCTTTAATATATTCTTTTAAAAACTGTGTTACTAATTCTTCCTTATTTATGGGTAAAAATACTTCTATAATTTTTTGAGTTTTATTTGAAATGTCCCTTGCTTGCATGCTATCTTTTAACCATGTAAAAACTAATATCTGTCTGGGTTTTGTATCTATAGCCTCGTGAAGTATTGGTATACCTTTATTTTCCATGTCGGGGGCAGAATGAGCAGTTACGCTATGTGTTGGACTATTAGTACTAGCTGATCTAATTGGGAATTTGGGTTCGCTCTTATCATCTGATATTGTAATAGTTTTAGATTCGTCAGAGATAGTTATAGTCTCGTCAGTAGCACGTCTTTGAGCTATTCTAGTCAGTTCTTCAGTCACGTCATTAAGATATTCCTGTAATCTCTGTTCGTTATCGTCAACATTAACCTGTAGGGATGTAGCGTCATCATTATCACCTAATGCGTTAATTTGAATACGAGATAACGCATCTGCGTTTAAGTTTTGTTCCTCGCATAACTTATAAATAGAATCGCGCTCCTCGTTGTTCATGTGATCGAGTCTTAATCTGGAAAGATTATTTTGCAGTAACTGGTCTACCTCACTATTATCATTTACGTTATTTACGTGTACGTGGTCTCCTTCTATTTTGGAAATTTCGAATGGGTTACAAATAGTTAGTGATATTTCCTCATCTAGGGTGTTTTGTATTACCGTGGTTGCGAATCCATTTTTGCACGTAACCATTGCGGTAGGCATTCGTACGCCATCACAAAACTGTATACTATATAGTATACCCTGTCCGTCATATAGGTTAGCGGGAAGTTTCACGCGCTGTTCTGATCGCGGGGCTAACCGTACTACATGCTGAGGGCATTCAATAGGTATAGATGTATTTTTTGTAACTAGACATTTTTCATTTAGTCGGATTTCTGCTTCTAACTGCAACATCAAGTCTAGGCCGATTAAACCATCATAGTTATTATCTACGTTAAAAATGTAAAATTTATGACATTCGTTACTTTGAAAAGTCGGGAAAAGGGGTATCGTTATGACTTCATCATGGCAACTAGTAGCATGAGTACTAATTACTTGAAAGGGCTCGCGGGATTTTGCATGGAAGAAATATTCATTTGCTTTCCAAGGACTTATAAACGACCGCGTGCTGCCAGTGTCTATCATGAATTTACTATTTATTTCCGGAATATATATATATGGCAACTTTAGATTTGAGTCCAAATTTATTTCTATCATTTCTTGGGATCTTGAGAGGCTTTTATTTGAAAATTTGCATTATTGTTATCGGTGTGTTCTTGCGTATCGCTATTGACAGCGGTATCCTCAACATTTTCTATTGGCAAATTATTATTTGAGTAAGCCGGGTATTGCTCAAAATATTGTTCATATTCATAAGGAGTATGGGGAGTAATGTCTTCTTCTTCATAATAGTATTGAAGGCTATTAGGGTCTATATAACTATCATAACAGTCGTATGGCTCGTTTAAATAAAACTGAGGCTTAGCAGGTGCAGCTGTTCTCATAGATACATCGTTACTTGGTATTGGCTTAGGTTGCTGCACAAAAGGACGTTGATTGAACTGCTGCGGCGAAGAGTTGCCGAACTGAGGTGGTCGGTAGCCGATTTGTTGAGGCGGGCGGTACCCGAATTGTTGGGGTGGGCGATAGCCGAATTGTTGTGGAGGACGATAACCAGTCGGTTGGGCCATGAAACCAGATGATTGTAACGGGCGGTTAACCGCTTGTGGTATCTCGAATCTAAATTGACTGTTTTGTGGCACTCCGAACTTAAATTGACTATTCTGTGGTATTCCAAATTTAAATTTGTTATTCTGAGGGAATCCCGTGGGAGTTATATGTGGTTTTGGCACGTGGGGTAACGTATAGGGAAAACCGAATTTAAGAGGCGTAATTGGCTGAGACACGATTTTTGGTTTATCAAAAATTTTATTTCTGCGATTATACTGATCTAAGAAGTTCACTTCTTCTAGAACATATTTGTGAGCTTCTTCTAAGGTGGTCGGATTTTTAATACGCACAGTACGAATCATGTGCTCCGGCAAATTATATAGAAAAACGTTTAGTGCCGTATTATTATAAATAATATGTTTCGCGTCGCGTAAATCACTGTTATTTAATCTATTCACTTTAGCTAATAATGCTGACTGTACACTCTGAATTCTATGACAAAATTCCGAAAACGACTCATTCGATTTTATTTTTAAGCTCTCTAATTCTATGGCCACACACTCCTCACTGCGTGGATCTCCGAAATGTTGATCTAGCAAATTCTTTAATTCATTCCAAGTGGTGATATCAGTACGCTCACTGATAAGCGCGGCTGCATTCCCGGTCAATTTACTAGTGAAGCATTGCATTAAATATTCGTTTCTATTTTGATCGCCTTGATATTTTAAAATTGCGTATTCACATTTTCTTAAATATAAATTTAATAATCGCGAATCTCCTGAAAATTGTGGAATTAATGCTAATGCGTCACTTGCTTTAATATTTAATTCGTTATCACATAAATTTTCACTTTGTTGCGTTTGTTTAGCCATTTTGGAACGAATCAAATCACACAATTATATAAAAACTGTAAAATGTGTAAAAGCTATAATAAAACACACAATATAAAATATAAAACACAGCTTGGGTAAAGATTAAGATAAAACAGACACAAGAAAAAGCAATTAATATTTCTTTAAACTAATTTACTAATTATATGTATATAATTTGATATACTTTATAATTATCTAGAGTAGTAAGTAGTCTTTACTTTATGTATTATATTTATTTTACTTATTTATAGCACTATATAGTTTTATGACTTAACCAGATAACGTTATTACGAAAGAGTTTTATTTCACAATAACAAATAGGGAATGGAAATGAAAGGAAAGCGAAGAGTTTTACTCACCAACCAATCAGACCAATCGCCATAGTCCTTGTCTTCGTAGCCCGCAACTATACTTATTTATTTGTTCGGAAGATCACTCGTAGCGCGCCGCGAACGCGTCTTCTGGCCAAAATTTGATAGCCAGGTGTATACACGGAAAAACAACGAAAAACGGCGTCGCCTTCTCGAGCAATCCTACCACGGCTGCGCCAGTAAAGTTTAGGGAACGTGAAACGGGCTTTTTAAAAACTAAAAATAAAACTAAATGATTATAACGTGTGACAGAATTGGATGCCAATCGTATAATGAATTAAAAAGGAGATACATATGGCTCCGAAGGGCCAGACTGCTTACTTAGCTATTACTTATCTATGTCCGGCGGACAGCGTTGGCGTCCAGTCCCGCTGACTCTATTAAAAGCTCGGGTCTGGGCGACGTAACTACCTGTTGATTTACAGAATTTTATTTATTTATTTTTGGAAATTAATAAATTCGTAGCAATAAGTAATACTAGACCGGTTTCGGTCACGTAGGACGTAGTATTGAATATAATGTTACTTAGTTGTTGCGACCCATACAGACGTCGGACTTATTATGGAATGTCCTAAGTGAAAGTCGCACAATCAATTTACTTTTGTATGAAAATTTTAATCGCACGACGATATCGCACATTTGTGCGACCAATGGCCAATTAATATTGATGATTGCTTAGTATTGTCTGTTGTGGATAAGTACTTTTATAACTAATAAAATTAATATTACTCCAATTATCATTGGCTTTCGATTTGTGATAAGAAATTTAAAGGTCACATTTTTATCACGCTTTCAATAGTGTAACATAGAAATATATTTTGTCGTAGAAGGTTATTTTTCGGGTAGAATGTATTAAAAAATACATGTACCATGTACCATGTTTTCGTATGTATGTAAGTAAATATTTCTCTGCATTTATTTGTTCTATTGTTACTTTGATGATTTATCCGATTTCGAAGTGTGTGGTCGTATTGATTCTTATGCCATCCCGAGTGTATAGGGTACTTAAACTGTCCCGGTACGGTACGGTACTTAAAATATTAAAAAATGCGATTACTGTAGGTGCTTTTTGACACATGTCCACTTTATTTCAAATTAGATAAGAAACACAAACATTATAAATACAAACGAACTTGTCGTTTGAGAAGGTGTCTGTTCAAGACAAATAAAATCATAGAAAACTTATAGTAGACGTCTTCGTCCCGCTATATCACGTTGTTTAGAATTAAAAGAAAACTCTTGTTTGCGTATTGGAAAGTAACTGTGCTTGCTGTGACGTTTCCATCTGTTGTCATTCAGTTTAAAGATATCTCATGTTGAATGACAGACAATAGAGGGCAATGTCGCAGCAAGGACAGTTACGTTCCGTCCGATACGCATACAAAAGGTTTTATTTTTTTTAATTCCAACGTGATATGGCGGAGTTTGGACGAATTCGGCTATTAAACGTTTTCTATGATTATATTTGTCTTGAACAGACACCTTCACATAATTATCTTCTTGTCCAATGTCTTGAACAGGCACATGAAACATGAAGGATACAGGCAAAGTACAGGGAATGTCACAATTTTTATTTTTTCTCTTGGAAGCATAAATTATCTTTATCTATTATAGTTAAATTTCCAATCACAAACTTTTTTTAAAGTACACAGATGGCGACAAAAAGGCAAATTAAAAGTTGCTTCATACTCTGATCTCCAAGTAAATTGAGATACTTCTGAACTTTTAATTTTCTCAAAATCTATTCATAACTACATTCCCTGATCTTTGCTTGTACTCTTCACATGATTAATGGTATTATTAGATGCCATGTTATCCCGAGTGTCATAAGCATCTGCAGGAATGTAGTCCAGGGATGTCATTCAGTCAAACATTTCCATTGAAATCTGTGAGAAATGAGACCACAATAAATAATTTACCAATCGGCTAACTCAGTGTTCATTTCTATATGTTAACGGGAATGGTAAGTAAAGGGCTTAAATTTTGTCAAATAAGTAGATAACTGATCAACTGATTAAGTACGAGACGCTCACGGAAATGATCTGGAATGTGACAAACCAAGAGTATAAGTTTCAATCTATTCTCCGTTACAATCTATATACATACTTTGACATTCATTTAAAAGTAATTAAGTATCAGTAGAATAACAGAGTAATTACTTATTAGAAGAATAACAGAATTGTTGCAGGAATTAGGTGGCTGCCGGTTAATGCTTAGCTAGTCATCTGCAGGCGGGTGCCGCGGTTGCTCGGTTGTCTTGCAAGTCTAATCTTCTTCGTCTTGCCAAATTTTTAAGCCGAGTACGAACAAGTTTGAGGTTACGAAAAACCGACGTTCGTCACGAAAAAGGACTAGAAAGAAAGAAAAATGTTCCGAATTACTAGTAAATAAAAAAGGAAAGTAGAATAAAATTTTGATCATAAAATTTGATTTTCGTAAAGTCGGTTTACGGACGATAATTTTACGTGATAACATCAAGAAACGTAGGCCGATCGTGCCTCTCCATCGCTTGTTCCGCGCTCTCGCTTGCACGCTCGGCTCTGGCGGAACGGGACAATGAGTCATACTTTTTCGTGCGTACAGACGTTATCACGTCAAAAATGTAAGACGTGTATTATTGCCCATAAGAACACAGTAGCTAAATAAACGATTTCAATGACCAAAATGTAGCTCTTTTGTCGCAAAGCTAGTGAATTTAACTGGGCCCAATATACTTAATTCCAAACTTTACGTCTGTCTGTACCTCTCGTATAATAATTCTGAACAAATTAGAACAAACTAAAATAACCACTTGTCGCCTTCTACGATTTTAGTGCCTAATAAAATATGATTTTATACGATAGTTTCGTATTATAATTATTATGTAAGATAAACATAATTTTTTTAGCAATATTTATGTCAATTACAATATTTTGAAGTAAACTTTTTTTTATTTCAGTATTTTCCCTTATTTTAAGATTTTCTCTACAATTTAACAGCCACGCTTTTATCTCTAAGAGCATTGAAATTTTTGAATAATTGGGTAACTCGATGCACTTGCTGGCTCATTTGCAGACCAGCTCATCCTATTATATCCATTTACATTGAAAATTTCATTTGGATGAAGTAACTTTTATAGATAAAAATAATTTTATAGAGTGAACACGGTTTTACGTACATTTGTGGCATCGAGTCGAGACTCGTATATGGGTACCCCTCACTAGTGTTGCCTCTGTTGGATTTTTTTAATTTTCTGAGGAAACAAGCTAAAATCTGGAAGTAGGTCATGAAGTTAATAGTTTCATTTATGATCTTTATCCATATTGATAAAGTATAGAGGAAGGATGTGTTTGTTTGTAATCTATAAAGTCGGAAACTAATATTTTTAATCGTCGACGTCACCCCTTATTCATCCCACGGCTGGGATACGGGTCTCCCTTCAATCGAAGGGGTTTAGAGAGCATACTTCAACAACACGCTGACAACTGTGGGTTGACGGCACTTGGCTTAACGAATATCATTAAATGACAACAGCCGGGACCACCGGCTTCATGTACCCTACGATGCACGCAGGAGCTCCAGATAAATAAACCCATCCATGGACAGGCTACGGTGGAGGTTACTGAACTTGCGTGTTCGATTCGATTAGACTGAAACGCGCAACGACGCCATCTAGCTTCTCATCTATTTGTCTATTCTATTTATATCTTTCATTATATACGGGCTACGATGATCCGACTGTTATCATAACAACGCCATCTAGTTCAACATGATGTAACAACTGCACAATGCTTTTAGTTTGTTCTTCCGAGACTATGGTGAAAATCATAAATTATATTACCTACTCTGAGAGTGCCCTAAAGAGATTCTAGAGGACTATTATGGGAACTAGGTGGCGCCGCAACCACAGTATAAGTAATAGTAGGTACTACGAGCCTACAGTACGGCCACTCCCGGCCGCTCTCTCGTACGACCTTACCTCCTCTGAGACCAATCTGGAACAGTTTGTATGGCAATACAAACTTCCAGACACAAAGACAAAATGACAGATGTTATTGTTTATGTAGTACTAGCTTTCGCACGCGGCTTCGCTCGCGTGACATTCGGGGCAAACACATGTTTACTCATTAATCAATAGAAGTACTCGTGTAAAATTTAGGATAAAATAGTCCAACTAATCTCGTTTTCCCATATAAACCAACTAATCTCATTTTCCCATACAAACTTTGGACCTCCGTTTTACCCTCTTAGAGGTAAAATTTGAAAAATCTTTTTAAGTAATTCGTGTCCACTAAGTTATATTTTCAAATCGATGCCATTGTCCTAACTAACGTCCCAGAAAACCATAGAATCGACACCCATATTGATATTATAACATTTCAACCCCATTGCACCCCAACAGAGTTGTCACGTCGGCTATGTTGGATTATTAAATAGTTGTTTTTTTCGTAATCAACGACCCGATATACCATAAAACCGACCAAGTGCGAGTCGGACTCGTGCACGAAGGGTTCCGTACCATTATCTATAAAAACACATTTATTGTATGGGAGCCCCCCTTAAATATTTGTTTTATTATTTCAGGAGTATTTCAGGCGTTTACCTATTGCCGTTATTAATTGTGAGCAAAAAAAAGAACAAAGATCACGTTTGTTGTATGGGAGCCCCCATAAATATTTATTTTATTCTGTTTTTTAGTATTTGTTGTTAGAGCGGCAATAGAAATACATCATCTGTGAAAATTTCAACTGTCTAACTATCACAGACGGACGGACGGACGGACAACGGAGCTTTAGTAATAGGGTTCCTTTTTACCCTTAGGGTACGGAACCCTGAAACACAATACCTATGACGATTTTCAGACTTTTTCAACACATTTTATACATTTCAACGCCATCGCACCCCAATAGGAGATGATGGTCACGTTTTCACCCTACGGGTACAATAAATAACAATAATAGGTAATTTCTGGGATAAAAACTATCTTAGGTAAGTATGTCCTTTCCCAGGACTCAAGGTATCTCTCAACCTAATTTCATCTAAAACGGTCCAGCGATTTAAGCGTGAAGAGGTAACAGACATTCTGTCGAATTTTAATATTAGTATGGATTGGCGTTCCGAAAACCCGTAAAAACGACACATATATTGATATATAGACATTTCAACCTCATCACACCTCAATAGAGGATGATCGTCACGTTAGCCACGTTGGATTATAAAATAATTGTTGTTTTTGTAATCAGCGACCCGATAAACCATAAAAACAATACCCATGACGTTTTTCACCCCATTTTATTCCTTTAGGGGTTGAATTTTGGAAAATCCTGAAACACGTGTTTACTCATTTAAGTATAGAAGTACTCGTGTAAAGTTTCGGATAACAGAGTACAACTAATCTTGTTTACCCATACAAACTTTGGACCCCCGTTTCACCCGCTTAGGGGATGAATTTTGAAAAATCCTTTCTTAGTGCACCCCTAGACGTCATTAGGAACCTACTTGCCAAATTTGGAATCTCTAGACCCAGCGGTTTGGGCTGTGCGATGATATATAAGTCAGTCAGTCAGTTTCTTCTTTTATAGATTTAGATTATGGTAATTCTGGGAATAGAGACGGTTTCTCCTGCACCGCAACCTGTTAAAATTTGAGCCTCGATTATATTTTGTTGCATCTGGGTTACTTTTAGCCGAGTTCCATTGCAAAGTTGTGGTCTTAAATTTCGGAGCAGAATAATCGGAATGCCAATTTTTTTTGGATATTGCGACTTCTGACTGAGTCGGCTTGCAAAGGCATAAAGACTCATTCATAAAACTATTAAGCTTTCTTATCTTTTGTTTACATTCACAGATGGTCAAATGCTTTGTTTGTACAACGCTCAAAAAAGTACTGTTTATTTGGTGAGGGCAATTAACTTACCGTTCTCAGGTACCTGCCTAGTATCCAAATGTGCAACAAAAAATAATGACGTAATAACATCTAATTAAACTCGAAAGTAATCCATTTTTAACGAATGAAATAACCGCCTGAACCGCCAACCTGTGTAAAGTCCCTGTTGTAGTAGTCGTGCCGGGGGAGGAGACCGGAGTGGACCCGGCTACTGCAGCAGGGGGGGACCGCGGGCCCTTCCGCCCGCCGCGCCAGCAAACCGCACAACCTGCACTGTACTGCGGGGGTAGACACCGCGCTTTTTTCTGTCGTGTTGTCATTGAGGCGACTTCTCATAATTCCTCTGACATCTTTTTTTATGGCCGTGAAGAAAAATAGAAAGCGATTTACTCCAGCGGCATCCTCTTCCACACTCAAGGTGGACTTCTGTAATATTAGAGGTCTTCACGCAAACATTAATGCAGTTCACCAACACCTCGAAACTGCACAGCCGACCCTGCTTTTTTTGACTGAGACGCAAATATCCTGCCCGGCTGACACATCCTACTTGTTATACCCTGGGTACAAACTCGAATATTC
Organism: Hypsopygia costalis; assembly: GCA_937001555.2. Taxonomy (NCBI): domain Eukaryota; kingdom Metazoa; phylum Arthropoda; class Insecta; order Lepidoptera; family Pyralidae; genus Hypsopygia; species Hypsopygia costalis. Next base: position 22,649,310 of record OW443326.2, read on the forward strand.
TTTTGTACGTCGAGCTGGGGTATGTATGTACGTCCGGGAGGATATTTGCTGTCGACGCCTTCACGGCCTTGAAGACAGGGACCTGTCAATATTGTGGGTGCGCGTGGACCAGGGTGGCCACACCTGTATCTACGCGTGCCTTTACAGGTCTCATAGCGGTGATTCAGACACAACTCGGATGATCGAGCATCTACAACTGGCGACTGACAGAGCCATGGAACAGTATCCTTCCGCGGAGTTAGTGATTTTAGGAGACTTCAATGCCCACCACACCGAGTGGCTTGGTTCTCGATCCATTGACTTCGCGGGGAGGTCTGTTCACGACTTTGCTCTGGCTTATGGTTTCTCCCAGCTGATACACTCTTCAATGAGAATACCGGACATCGAGGACCATACAAGCTTTCTTCTGGACCTTCTGCTGACCACACGTCCGGATGGGTATAAGATCACAGTGGACGCTCCTCTTGGGTCGTCAGACCACTGCCTCGTCCGGACCCAGGTGCCCTGCGCTAGCCCTGACGCGCCCCGGCCTACCGGATGGCGTCGTGTGTGGCACTACAAGTCAGCAGATTGGGATGGATTGCGTGAATTCTATGCATCGTACCCGTGGAGGCAGCTCTGCTTCGGGTCGGAAAACATTGACTCCTGTGCATCCGCTGTGGCTGGGGCGATTATGGATGGGATGGAATTATTCATCCCAAATCGACGGGTGGCCACCGCGGGTGTTAAAAAACGGCCGTGGTTTAATCGGTCTTGCAGCGAAGCTATACTTCGCAAGCAGGCTGCGTACAGGACTTGGACCACGGCTCGTATAAATGGGGATCTGAATGTTTCTGGCCTGAAACGTGAGTTTAATGCTGCCTCGAGGTTCAGTAAGAGAGTGATTGCTAGGGCAAAGTATGATTTCGTCGGCAGAATTGGTGAGCGCCTGGCTAAGCACCCATCTGGGAGTCGTGCTTTTTGGTCGCTCGCTAAGGCTGCCGAGGGAAACTTCTGTCAGTCGTCTTTTCCACCATTGCAAAAACCGGATGGCAGTCTGGCCTATAGTGCTAAGGAGAAGGCCGACTTATTGGGTAATCTCTTTGCTTCCAACTCGACATTAAACGAGGGAGACGCCGTACCACCTACTATCTCATGGTGCGGTAACTCCATGCCGGAGATTTCGATTACACAGCGAGATGTCCGGCGGGCGTTGCTCTCCCTCGATATTCACAAGTCGAGTGGGCCAGTTGGCATACCGGCAGTGGTGTTAAAGGTGTGTGCTCTTGAGTTGTGTTCTGCACTTACGCGCTTGTTCGCGCTCTCATACTCCACTAGGCAAGTTCCGGCTATGTGGAAGACTGCGAACGTGCACCCTGTGCCTAAAAAGGGCGACAGATCAGACCCATCGAATTACAGGCCTATTGCTATTACCTCCCTTCTCTCCAAGGTGATGGAGCGCGTAATCAATAACCGGCTCCTTAGATACCTAGAGGATCACGACTTGATCAGCGACAAACAATATGGCTTTCGCCATGGTCGCTCAACTGGTGATCTTCTAGTGTATCTTACGCACCGATGGGCTTTGGCGGTGGAGAGTCAAGGAGAGGCATTGGCGGTTAGCCTGGATATGGCAAAGGCGTTCGATCGGGTCTGGCACCGTAGTCTTCTTTCAAAGTTACCTGCATACGGTTTGCCTGAGGGATTATGCGAATGGGTTGCTAGCTTCTTGTCCAGCAGAAGCATTAGAGCCGTTGTAGATGGCAGTTGCTCTGACAGCATGGACATTAATGCTGGCGTCCCGCAGGGTTCTGATTTGTCCCCGACGCTGTTTCTGCTGCATATTAATGATATGTTGTCAATTGACAGCATTCATTGTTATGCGGACGATAGCACCGGGGATACTTATTACACGGGCCGCGCAAATATCCCCCGTTCTCTGGTGGAGGAGAGCCGCGAACAACTTGTGTCGGAAATCGGGGACACACTAAGTAGAGTGTCGGACTGGGGGCGACAAAACTTAGTGCGTTTTAACCCCTCTAAGACACAAGTCTGCGCGTTTACCGCTAAGAAAACCCCATTTGCTGTAGCTCCACACTTCGAAAACACACCCCTCACCATCACAAAATCTATTGGGATTCTAGGAGTTGAAATCTCCAGCGACGTTCAGTTTCGATGCCATCTGGAGGAGAAGGTCAAGCTGGCATCGAAGAAGCTAGGTGTGCTCAACAGAGCGAAGCAGTACTTCAACTCGCGGCAAAGGCTTCAGCTTTACAAAGCTCAAGTGCGGCCGCATATGGAGTACTGTTGTCATCTATGGGCGGGAGCGCCTGGATACCAGCTTGCACCTTGTGACTCAATCCAAAGACGCGCTGTGAGGATTGTTAACGAATCCAAATTGACGGACCGTTTAGAACTTTTGAGTCTGAGAAGAGATTTTGCTTCCCTTTGCGTGTTCTACCGATTGTACAATGGGGTGTGTTCAGAGGAGTTGATTGACATGATGCCCACGGCCTCCTTCTACAGTCGCACCGCTCGCCATCGACAGGGAATTCATCTTCACACATTGGAACCGAAGTGGTCACGTACTGTGCGATTCCAGCGGAGTTTTCTTCCACGTACTACTAAGCTGTGGAATGAACTGCCTGTTGAGGTTTTCTCAGGAGACTACAGATGGGGTTCTTCAAAAAGGGCGTAAAGAGGTTTTTACAGGGTCGGCAACGCGCACGTGATGCCTCTGGTGTTACGGGCGTCCATAGGCTACGGTAACTGCTTTCCATCAGGCGGGCCGTATGCTTGTTTGCAACCGTAGTGGTATAAAAAAAAAAAAAAAAAAAAACAGTCTGTATCGAGTCACTGAGAGGGCTATGCTCGGGGTTTCTCTGCGGTATCCAATCCAGAAATAAGAAATTCGACGGACAACCAAAGTTGTCGACATACCCTTCAGAGTTTGCAAGCAATGGACGGATCACATCTGCCGAGTAAGTGATGGGGGAGGAAGGTTATAGAGTGGAGGCCGCGCGTAGGACGACGAAGTGTTGGGCGCCCTCCCTCTAGATGGTCCGATGACCTAAAGAGAGCGGCTGGTTGCGGAAGGTGGAGGATCGTATCTGGTGGAAAGCATTGGGGAAGGCTTACATCAAGCAGTGGGTAGATATAGGCTGATGATGATGATGATGATGATCTATTCACTGCTGAATATAGACCTTCCCTAGTGCTTTCCACCATATGCGTTCCTTCGCTTTCCGCGTCCACCCGCTTCCAGCCAGTTTTTGAGGTTATCGCTCGCCGCCTTGGTACTGTACTGGGGGTTATATATACTCAGGTTTTAACTCATTAGGGATGCCCTTAGGTTAAGTTGACGACTATCGCCAGAGCCTCGTTAGCTAGTCGGCTGGGTGCAACACGCGCAGGTGAGGTTGACTTGGACTTTAGAGTCCAAGTCCAAGATATTGTGAGTGAGTCCCTTACACCCCAATATAAGTATACCTACCATACATACCGTATGATACAATACATACCATATTATAGATATAGATAGATAGATTTTCCCCTTCGGACTCCTGTCTCCCTTGACGACGGCCCCCCTCGGGGAGACATCAGAGACACCGGCTAAGTTCAAGCCGATTCCCATTGGATTTTTTAATCGCGAAAATCAAACCTCAGCTTAGATTTATGGTAAGTACTTGTGTTTAGCTTATCTGGTAGGAACACTGGACCTCTACAGACTTAGCTGACGAAGTTTGTCAATAACTTAATTGTAAAACATATTTTTCGAATCAAAATATTCGATGGTATTCGACTCCAGCTTCGGCGGTAGGACCCCTGGACTTCTTTCATACCAATACCACAGTATTAAGAGATCTTAAGACTGTTAAATTGGGTCGGAAAACAGTTCCCGTCGGCATCGCTATCCTTTTCATCTCGGCGCTATAATATGCTTGTTACCTCTATCCCTCGCTGAGTAGGTAACGTAATCGGCGCATATAACCTAAAATACGCGTTAGTATTATTGTGTAGTTTGTTTCTTTAGGCATTTTTTTTACTATATATCAACATATCTAAATTGAACATTTTCCTGATACAGACTGCTGCTACAGACTGATACAGACGGCATTTTAACTTATTTCAATAAAATGTCACAAAAGTTAGTTTCTTGGACTTGGTTGTGCGAACTGTTTGAGAGGTGAGACAGTTGGCTCACTTTTCGGGTGAAAGTTTTTGACGCTTGTGGCATATCTGTAGTACGTATTTATAACTGTGTGTTACATTTTAAATGTTGACTGAGTGAATACTTCATTATCTCTGAGACAGTAATAGAGTTGTGTAATTTTCGTTTTTATAATCGTTTTCAACACGTTTTGTTTTTGTCAACGTCTTTGAACGAACGCTCATTTCACCTGCACGTGGTGCACCTTTATGACTGACAAACGAGTCTCTGGCGAAACGATAGGTAGGGCATAGCATATTTTGTAAACGCCCCGACCAGAGATGTATCTGCAGTCGGTACCTCACAGAATACGAAGGTTGCTGTGTTCCCGCGAGTGAGTGAGGTCATCAGGAAGGAACTAGTTGCTGCGTTGGAAGCGGGGGTGTTAGCGCACGAGCTATATAACATGTTGCGGGCGTTTATAACTATGGCTACGATAACCGCTTCACATCGGGCGGGCCGTATGCTTCTTTGGAAATTGACGTAGTGTAAAAGAAGTCATTTTTTTATTATATAGTAGTAGAAGCTCAAAATAATCAAACCTTAAATGATTTTTAAACTTTAAACATAGATCTATTATCTCCCTATATGCTTAAATCTGTGTTTCAAACCAAATAACCATCATCATCAGCCTGTATCTATCCACTGCTGTGCATAGGCCTTCCCTAATGCCTTCCACCATATGCGATCCGACCGATCCCTTGATGTCATCGGTCCATCTAGTTGGGCGCTCGGGCGCTTCGTTTCCCCATACAAGGTCTCCGCTCTACTCTAGGACTTTCCTCTCCCATCTGCCATCATTGACTCGGCAGATGTGGCCAGCGCACTACCATAATAGATGGTTGACTGGTAGAGAATGCTTGTATAGCATTAAGTCCGCCTGTGTACAATTTTTTGCATGAAGTTTAAATAAATAAATAATAATAATAATAATAAGTCCGCAGGGCAGCTTGTGTGGCGAGCTGTTGTGTGAGTAGCGACACCACGACCCGTCATCGGTCGGAATGTAAACACAAGAAGGCCCGCAGGACTCTCAGCTCTGGCTTGCCTTCATTGGCCGTCCAGAGAGGAACCGCTAGAGCTATATACTCCAGGGGTGGAAGTGTTAAAGGGCATCACGCCGCGAGTAACTTCGGAGAAAGCGCAGCACACCTCTCGACATCCCTGAGTCACTCACACCGGTGTTGCCCCCGGCCGTTTTCCTGGCATTTCTGGGGCCCATCTAGTGACTGGCAAGCCACCGCCTGCCGCAAATAACTAGCTATTTTCCATCACACTTCGCAATAGTCTCAACGCCTGCCGAGACCTGCTCATGGGTATGTCGTTCCATTGACATATCCTGGAGCGGGTCACGACGGGCGTACAACATTACATCAAACTTCTCAAAGGCCTCTACGCGTTGGATCCATATCCCCGCGCATGCCTATCAAATGACCTGGCTTCACCCGTGATTAAAAAGAGATAATAATAATAACCATAGAGCTTTACTATATGGTTATTATTTATTTATAAATAAAACGTAAGACCTATTTTTCGAATCAAAATATTCGATGGGAATCGGCTTCAGCTTCGGCGGTAGGGCCCCAGGTCGAAACGTCAGGCAATTATAAAGGTATGTGAATACCCTTATGCATGATCGCGTTAATTCCCGTTGTTATTTTCATAACATCATGCAACGCGAAAGTTTAAAAGTTAGCATAAAGTAATAATTAATACAGACGAATTACTGTACCTAATGCTTGAGCAAAGTTATTATAGGGGTGGGGTGGCACTTTACATACCTACTTTGGCTCGGGTGACTCTATAAAGATGCTAATATTAATGGGTAGTAGTCCATCACGGAGTTATACGCATTAATTTATATTTAATGCTCTGTGTGGTCTATACGCTACAGATAACAAATAATAGCCATTAAAAATCCTTATTGCAATGAAGTGTGTAGGTACCTTAATCACACTTTAATTTTGTTAACATAAAAATATTTTTGTTTTACTACGTCGGATGGCAGACAAGCATACGACTTGCCTGATGTGAAGCAGTTACCGTTGCCATATTAACGCTCGCAACATGAAATATCGCTCATTCGCCGCCACCCCCGCTGCCAACACAGCAACTCCTTCTTTTCTGGTGACGTCAGTCATTCTTCGGAACACAACAACCCTCATAGGTATTGTTATTTAGCTGCAGTATTCTGTGAGGTGGAGGCACTTCTCCAGTCGAACAGCTTAGAAATACGCTCCCTACTTCTCTTTTCGCCAGAGCCCTGTTTGTTAGTCAGCAGGGTGCACCACGCGAACGTGAGGTTGGCATTGGTTCAAAGGTACCACTTACACCCTTATTAAATAAACTAGCTTTCGCCCGCGGCTTCGCTCGCGTGACATTCGGGGCAAACACATGTTTACTCATTAATCAATAGATAATAAATAAAATTTAGGATAAAATAGTCCAACTAATCTCGTTTTCCCATATAAACCAACTAATCTCATTTTCCCTTTCGGTACATATCGTCCACTATCTCAATTCGACAACTTCCCAATAGGGCAATTTCCCAAAACACACACTCCCATATTGTCTACATCCCAATAGGTCTACTTTTTTTTCCCACTTAGTCAACTTTTATTTCAACCCCATTGCACCCCATGTTGGATTATTAAATAGTTGTTTTTTTCGTAATCAGCGACCCGATATACCATAAAATCGACCAAGTGCGAGTCGGACTCGTGCACGAAGGGTTCCGTACCATTATCTATAAAAACACATTTATTGTATGGGAGCCCCCTTAAATATTTGTTTTATTTTTATTTAATTATTTATTTTTAAAGTGAATATGTAACTAAATATTATGACTGAGTATTTCAGGCGTTTACCTATTGCCGTTATCAATTGTGAGCAAAAAAAGAACAAAAAGATCACGTTTGTTGTATGGGAGCCCCATAAATATTTATTTTATTCTGTTTTTTAGTATTTGTTGTTAGAGCGGCAATATAAATACATAATCTGTGAAAATTTCAACTGTCTAACTATCACAGACGGACGGACGGACGGACAACGGAGCTTTAGTAATAGGGTTCCTTTTTACCCTTATGGTACGGAACCCTAAAAAACAATACCTATGACGATTTTCAGACTTTTTCAACACATTTTATACATTTCAACGCTATCGCACCCCAATAGGAGATGATGGTCACGTTTTACCCTACGGGTACAATAAATAACAATAATAGGTAATTTCTGGGATAAAAACTATCTTAGGTAAGTATGTCCTTTCCCAGGACTCAAGGTATCTCTCAACCAAATTTCATCTAAAACGGTCCAGCGATTTAAGCGTGAAGAGGTAACAGACATTCTGTCGCATTTATAATAGTATGGATTGGCGTTCCGAAAACCCGTAAAAACGATACATATATCGATATATAGACATTTCAACCTCATCACACCTCAATAGAGGATGATCGTCACGTTAGCCACGTTGGATTATAAAATAATTGTTGTTTTTGTAATCAGCGACCCGATAAACCATAAAAACAATACCCATGACGTTTTTCACCCCATTTTACTCCTTTAGGGGTTGAATTTTGGAAAATCCTGAAACACGTGTTTACTCATTTAAGTATAGAAGTACTCGTGTAAAGTTTCGGATAAAAGAGTCCAACTAATCTTGTTTACCCATACAAACTTTGGACCCCGTTTCACCCGCTTAGGGGATGAATTTTGAAAAATCCTTTCTTAGTGTACCTCTAGACGTCATTAGGAACCTACTTGCCAAATTTGGAATCTCTAGACCCAGTGGTTTGGGCTGTGCGATGATATATAAGTCAGTCAGTCAGTTTCTTCTTTTATAGATTTAGATTATGGGAATTCTGGGAATAGAGACGGTTTCTCCTGCACCGCAACCTGTTAAAATTTGAGCCTCGATTATATTTTGTTGCAACTGGGTTACTTTTAGCCGAGTTCCATTGCAAAGTTGTGGTCTTAAATTTCGGAGCAGAATAATCGGAATGCCAATTTTTTTCGGATATTGCGACTTCTGACTGAGTCGGCATGCAAAGGCATAAAGACTCATTCATAAAACTATTAAGCATTCTTATCTTTTGTTTACATTCACAGATGGTCAAATGCTTTGTTTGTACAACGCTCAAAAAAGTACTGTTTATTTGGTGAGGGCAATTAACTTACCGTTCTTAGGTACCTGCCTAGCATCCAAATGTGCAACAAAAAATAATGACGTAATAACATCTGATCTAATTAAACTCGAAAGTAATCTACTTTTAACGAATGAAATAAACAAAACAAAGACCCAACTAAAGAAAACAATATTTAATAACTTATCTACTAAAGTAAGCAATTCGAATTGTAAACAATTTGCAGTGAATAATAATGCATTTGCAACGGAAAAAACAATAATTGTCACGTGTCTGCACGTTTGGGCAAGCACACTTAGGCATATTTTTTCTATGCCGTACTACCATCGTTTTTTACTCATGTGGTACCACTCCGCGTAAAGACCCCCCGCCCGCTCCCTGCCCCCCGCGCGGCAACACTCATTCTGTACGGGCGCGGTGCTTGGCAAGTTTCTGACTCAACCATAAAAGATAGACATATCCGCTGAATTGCCCGTGTCGACCTACGGTCGACAAGTGACGTCACGACCTTGAAACGCTTGAATTGCCCGTGTCGACCTACGGTCGACATTTGCAGTTTGGCGTTCAGTTTTGGGCAGATTGAACAATACTCATCTGTCATACATTCAGGCCCATTTGTTTATGTTTTTTTCGTTTCTCCGCCATATTAGCTATCGGATTAAGGCCAAAGAATCATAAACTCAATGGAAAAAAAAATAAAAAAAGGGGTTTAAGAGACTCGCCTTAACGGCGCCAGATGTTCGGGCCGGTGTCAAGTGCTATAAAAACTTATTTTGTTTAGGTAAGTGTAGGTTTTTGTTTATTAACATCGGGTTTTATCTCCCTAGCGTATTTTTAAATAAAAAACTATACGTTATCGCCTTAGTTCATAAGGTATTTTTTTGAATACAAGTAGGGCTATGAAACACCACTTGAGAATGTTTAGACCATCGTAATTCTACACTATAGTCGAGTGTTGAACAACAAAAGACGGCATTGTATAGTGCTGTTCTTAGTAAACGTAAAAAACACCACTTGTAGGCACTCAATAACAAAGTTGCGTCTCAATGACCGTTTTTATGGGGCCCCGACCACCCGCGGCGCCGGGCAGGTAGGAACAAAAAACAAATGGGCATAGTTCCGCCGCGGTTTTTGCGCGGGGGGGGGGGGGGGGGGCGCGGGGGGCTCAACGTGGGGGGCAAAAGAGCGGATATGCTGTCGTGGGATAATTTTTATATAATTTTAAGGAGAACATTTCCGTCATACATGATTTCTGTGTAGCTTTAACCATTAAGGCTGCACACGCGACGGAAGCTTAAGAAATTGAGTAACTTGTCTCGTTTTCCCAACATTTCCCTTCACTGCTCTGTTCCTATTGATCGTAGCGTGATGAAAAGTATACTATAACCTGCCCAGGAGTATGAAGAATAATTGTACCAAGTTTCGTTAAAATCCGTCGAGTAGTTTTTGTTTCTATAACGAACATACAGACAGACAGACAGACAGACAGACAGACAGACAAAAATTTTACTGATTGCATTTTTGGTATCAGTATCGATCACTAATCACCCCCAGATAGTTATTTTGGAAATATATTTCATGTACAGAATTGACCTCTCTACAGATTTATTATAAGTATAGATAATATAATTTAAGTTTTGACATGAAAAATAGTAAAATATTAAAGTGTACAATGTAAACTGTTTTATGGTCGTCTTTTAAATCTCTTTATTTTGGGCCGTGTGATTTCCGGCAGACTAGAATAGAATCACTCCGTCTCTTCCCGTGGATGTCGTACAAGGCGACTAAAGGGAAATATATTATAAAACATCGATCAGGCTTCCCCAACCCGCTTGTCCAGCGTGGGGAGTGTAGGCCAAATCCTCCTTCTGTCTGGGACGGACGAGAGAGGGTCGTACTCCTGTAGTGGAGACTAAAATGACCTGATGATGAAGATGATTTTGACACTTACCCTATACCATGGATTGAACAGTTCTTAAAGCTGCCATACATTCACCAACATATTAGCCGTGTTGGTCATGTTGTCTAACAATTATGACGAGCTCGGTGGCGTAGCGGTCAATGATGCGGCTTCGACACTCGTGGGTTCGATTCCCACATAGGACAAACATTTGTGTGCATGAACATGTCTGTTTGTGTTAGTCTGGGTGTTTTCTATGTATCATAAGTACATACTTAATTAATTACACAGTGCCATCTAGCCTCAAAGTAAGCGAAGCTTGTGTTATGGGTACTAAACAGCTGATAAACATACCTACGTAAATACATTTTTTTTTGGAAATACATATTTCCATTTCGCTTGTGTAATTTGTCTGACAATATTTATTTATTTAATTTAGCTGTATATGGACGTGTTGTCAATTAAAATATCTGCCAACATGATTGACAAGTAGTGTATTAGTAGTAGTGATATTCGCATTAAAAAAAAAACCGGCCAACTGCGAGTCGGACTCGCCCACTGAAGGTCCCGTACGTAAGATAAATTTTATATTTTCCATTATAAATAAGAAATAATGCGTCGGAAAAAATAAATAAAATATAATATTTTGCAATGTACATCAAGCCCTTTCATATGAGACCCCATTTGAACTAGTAGCTTCAATTTGAAATTTCGACCCCTATAAAAATTAGACCCCCAATTTTTTTAAGATTTAATTACAAATGTGTAGTTTTGAGATTTATTCTAGTACTTGTAGTCTATAATGATGTTACTTGCCAAATTTCATAGTTCTAGGTAACGGGAAGTACCCTATAGGTTTTAATTCCCTTGAAAATGTGTCGAAATATGCGTTTTTTGCTCAATAAACAGCCGTAACTTTTTTTTACGTAAACTTAGCAGTTTGATTTTTTTACAACCTCATGGGACCATAGACGTAAGTATACAGTTCAAATTTCAGCTTGATACCTCCACGCATTTTCGACTTTGAGGGTCTTGACAGACTGACAGACGGACAACAAAGTGATCTTATAAGGGTCCCGTTTTTCCTTTTGAGGTGCGGAACCCTAAAAATCGGTGGTAATCGGCTTCAACTTAGACGGTAGGGCTCCAGAGGCGCCACCGCCGAAGCTGAAGCCGATTACCATTCGATTTATAGTTTGCGAAAATCAAACTTCAACCACACCCCGGCCACTCCATACAAATGTCACATCGTTCACTACTACATAAACAATGCCGTCCGTGCACAGCGTGAATGAGCGTGTGTGCGTGCGGCGCTATAGAAACTGTTCCAGATTTGTCTCAAAGGGGAAGTGAGGTCGACACGAGAGAGTGGCAGGGACTGGCCATACTGTACGTAGTACTATTATCTATACTGTGCTTCAACTTAGATTTATACTACTTGTGTTTAGCTTAGCTGGTAGAAACGACGGAGCTCTGCCGAGTAAGCTGAAGAAGTTTGGTAATAATTTAAACGTAAGACCTATTTTTCGAACCAAAAGATTCTATGGAAATCAGCTTCAACATTGGCGGTAGGGCCCTAGGTTTGAAAGAAAGTGTCCATTTTGACGCCAAAACCGCTATATCCTTTATTGCTTTAATATACCCAGTGTTACTCGCATTACAAATCGAATCTAATGACTAATTATAATAAATATTCGGTAATTACGAGGAACAAAAAGTACGACATAATATTTTTTATACTGCGTCGGGAAAACAAGCATACGGCCCGCCAGATGTGGAACGGTTACCGTAGCCATATAAAAAATATTACATAAAATATTGTTCGCGCGCTGCTACCTCCGCTGCCAATGCAGCAACTCCTTTACTGGTGACCTCACTTACTTGTAGGAGTACAACGAATTGTTATTAGGCTGCGGTATTCTGTGAGGTGAAGTTACTTGCCCAGTCTGGTGGTAAGTTACCTTTATTCCAACAGATTCTATAGTTCCCCAATTCGGGGTCTGGGTACGTCATCATTGAGCCAAAGCCAACCTTACCTGCACATGGTGCACCCTACTGATTTTGCTAAAGTAGCTATGGCTAAAGAGAGTTTGGGTACAGTATAATTTTTAGCTGCCCGTCTGAGGAAGTACCTCCACCTCACAGAATATCACAGCCATATAACCACATCCTTGAGAGTTGTTGTGTTCCTGCAAGTGAGTGAAGTTACCAGGATGGAAGGAGTTGTTGCGTTGGCAGCGGGAGTGCAGCACGAAAGTGATATAACATATTTTATGCGTTTATATGGCTACAGAAACCCCTTCACATGAGGCGGGCCGTATGTTTGAGTACCAACCTACGTAGTGAAAAAAAAAACCTCTTTTCGATGTTAACGTACTGACACCTTTGAAGAAAAGAAGTTTCACAGGGTTAAGAACACGTGAGTGACGCCTTCAGTGTTGCAAGCGTCTGTAGACATTACTGCTTACCATGAGGCATATTGTATGCTTGTTTGTCGCTTTTGTAGTCACGTGTGCTTGAGTGATGTTGTCACAAAGTAAACAACGGTCTATAAGTTTGTTTTCAACAACGAGACGCCTGTGCGTGTTACATACAAATGAAGGCGGGCTTATCCAGTGATTTTTTCCCAAAAGGGCGCCCCTACACAAAAATGGCAGCGGTTTCCACTCCCCCGCACGCGACGGTTCATAGTCCTTACTTAGCGTAATAAACTCTTTGATTCTTCATCTATCCAGTAGTGTGATTGAAATTAGGATGAAGATGATAGATTTGTAGCTGCAATACCAAACTGTATCACCCGATTTTGTTCTCAATCGTTTTTTTGAATTGCTTTGAAATTTCTTCCATACGGAGGTATAGAAGAAATTTCAAAGTCGTATTTACATCAAAATTAAAGCTGTAAAGGTGTGAGGTACTTAAGTAGTTTTGATTGGCGTAACTAGTCATGGGCAAAGTGGCCCCTCGCCCACGACCTCGCACTTAAAGGAGCCTTGCGCGACGACACCCCCTTGAACCAAACGCCGTGAGCTAAAAGACCCCTACTGAAAATAAAGTTACCGAGGCGTTATCTCACATTTTATAAGATGAGTGTGCTTGGAAATAGATGCATTTTTACGGCCCACCTGATGTGAAGCGGTTACCACAGCAATATCAACACTCGCAATATGAAATATCGCTCGGGTACCGATCCCCGTTGTCAACTCGCGGGAACACAACAACTCTCAAGGGAATTGTTAGTTGGCTGCGGTTATTCTGTGAAGTGGAGGTATTACCCTTGTCGGGCTATAATATAATTATAATCTCAACACTCCGCCAACTAAAATTTCAATAGATTTCTTTTTTTTATCTAAATCGATTCATTACTTCAGTAACATTATGCTACCTGAATTTTATTTATAAAATACACACAGGCACTACAAAATCGACAAATACAAACCGCTAAGTAAATGTATTAACTCATATTATCGGTGTGTATCTGGATGTGTATGTTTTGAGTTGGCGTAGTGTTCATTGGAGGTATCGACATTATAATTATAATATAGCGTAATTACGCTGCCTTACCTCTCTTTGAGGAGCTCGACGGCGTCGTTGCGCGTGTCAGTCTAATCGAACACGCAATATAAGCAACGTCGACCGTAGCCTGCCCATTGATGGGTTTAATTATCTCGAGCTCTTCCGTGCTTCCGAGAGCACTTTAAGCCGTCGATCTCAGCTGTTGACATTAGATGACAGTCGTTATAAAAGGCTTAAAAACACTAGCCTCCGCCAACCCCAACAGTTGAAAAGGTCCAAAAGGTCCCCCTCCAAAAGGTCCCCCCCTCCATAAGGTCTTCGTTGATGCTACTTCCCCCACGTCTACATTAGTCCACGCTACGCCACTGTCTCTCATTTTATATATATGCATACCTATATTCTTGATTACACATAAAAAAAATCTTTTAAAAAAATAAAAAAAGGTTTTTAACAGAGAACCCTTCCATCCAACCTTCAGCAGTGGAACAGTATGTTAAGCAGCGGTTAAAAGTGCCTGAAATTATTAGTAATGTTATATAACACGATATACACTCTAAGAAGGTATACATATTCCTATATAGTACACATACACTCATAGTTAAATACATAGATACTATCTAGACATATTAGATAAATTTCAATATTTTCTTAACGAGACGGTTTTTATGTTTAGTAATATAGTAGATAGAAATGTATGTATTTATTTTACTTTATGACATATATTATGATGACCATTCTTATGTCAACTCTAGAAGAATAAAACAACTAAATAGATCTAACACAACATCCTTCCTTTCCGAAAGAAAAAAGAAAATAACATAAACAAATTATAAGTAAAATAGTAATTCATTTCAATTTTATATTATTAAATTACAATAGTAGCGAATTTTCCGAGAGTTGAAACCTAGCTTTATCGATTTTTCGCCCCCGAAACCTACGCGTTCAAAATTTCATGGAAATCATTAGGGCCGTTTGCGAGATGAAAGCTCTTTTGCTCCCGGTTCAGTCAGTTTTTACCCTTTGCAGCGAGAATTGCATCAAATATTATTTATATACGTTTGAAAGATTTTATTAAATTCCTATTGAACAATTGAAAAAAAAATATATATTTTTTAAGTTAAATCAATAATACTCACGATGTCTAAGTCAGTATGGACCTTTGGAAAAGGTATATTTATGCGTTTGGTCGACTAATGACCGATTCTAGAAATGACTACATAGTCTAAAATTAACCAATTCGTAAAATATGCAGTTCTGTGAATGACTCATTCTGTGAATGCCAGATTCTAATATTGACTAATTCTAGAAATGTGCAATTCTTTAAATGACTGATTCTATGAACCACTAATTTTAAAAACTGCTAGTATGTGACGATTTTTTTCCTTTATTTCCTAATAATAATCATAATTTACAATGAGTACATCACCCTTACCCGTAATAAATACGCTACGCTAGGCAATATCCATCTCAAAAACTCGAAAATTGTGCTGACGGATATACTTAACAAGTAATGGAAAATTGATTTTTAAAATGATATTTACAAATAACAAAAGAATGGTTGTATTAACAGAATTATTAATTATGAGCCGAATATCCGACTTCGATTATTAACGGTTCAAAACTGAATCGTGAACTGAGTCAGATTGTCTAATGAGAACATGATTAGATTTTACCAGACCGAGATCGGACCGCGAACGGACCGTGATCAACCTTATAGTGTCGATCCAGCCATATGCATTATAATTAGTACTTATAGTGCTATTAAGAGGGAACGGATTTTCCCAGAATACTTACCTACTAAAGAGATTAGCTAGAGAGATTTCTCGCCCCGAAAACCATTCGTCGACAACCCTTATTCATCCCAATGCTGGGATACGGGTCTTCCCTCAGAAAAAGGAATTTAGTAACTTAATGTTATAATAATGACTGCACTTGTACTGTTATAAAAAATACTTTATTATAACAAAGATAATAAAACAACACTCAATGGTATGAACTTTAAAAGACTTTATAGCATACTCCACCACGCTGCTCAACTCGGAACTTTGAACCGTTGACTTGGCTTAACGGCTGTCAGCTAATAACAACAGCGGGGACCGACGGCTTAACGTGTTCTCCGAAGCTCGAGATAAATAAACCCATCCTTGGAGAGAGTACGGTCGACGTTGCTTAACTTGCGTGTTCTATTAGACTGACACGCGCAACAACGCCGTGGAGCTCCTCAAACCTTTATACTGTAGAGTAGACATAGAAGTCGTTATAGACTTTTGTAAAATCTTCGTGACATACATTTATATACATGAGTTGCTTGAGGGAAATACATTATCAAACATCGATCAGGCCTCCCCAACCCGTCTGGCCAGCGTGGGGAGTGTAGGCCAAATCCGCCTTCTGTCTGGGACGGATGAGAGGGTCGTGCTCCTGTAGTGGAGACTAAAATGACCTGATGATGATGATACAGGAGTTGCTCATTTATTAGGATAGGTATTACTTATATGCTACTTGCCCCACCCCAGCTTCACCTCGGCGTAATGACTACATATTCCGAGGTTTTTGTTCGAGTTCAATCATGTCAACGTAAACAAACCGAGATGTCTTGAGCGATCCGATGTGTATGTATATTTATATATAGCTGTATTATATATGTACTATTGTGTAGTGTATGTATGAGTATATATGTATAATTATTGTAGTATTTGCAAATTGTTTTCGACTTTTCGACGCCCTTGCCACTATTTATTCTCTTATCCAACACTTGAAGATTGGCTGGTAGAGATCTCTTATAGAGATAAACCCGCCTTTATTTATACATGTTCCTGAAATTCTGCTATTTATATTGTGTATAAATATATATATATGTCCTATAAGTAGGTACAATAAAGATACTACAAACAAACAAACCGACCAAATAGAAAAGAACTCTCAAACTATAATATATATATACTATAATATAGAATATGAAACTTTTTCTCAATTTGAACTTTGATTTTTTCTCAATTTCAAATTTTTCACGTTCGAATGTGAAAAAATCTCGCACTAAGGCCTACGTAGCAACTCCTTCCATTTTGGTGATCTCACTCATTCACAGGAACACAATTCACAAGGTTTTTTGGCTGCAGTATTTTGTGGGGTGGAGGTGGTGTACTTACCCAATCGGGCCAGCTTACACATACGCTGTACCATAGATCTCTTTTGCATCTTTTGCTAGTCGGCAGGGTGTACCACGTGCAGGTGAGGTTGGCTTTGTTTCAAGAGATCGTGGTGAGCCACTTACACCCCAAAATGTATGTGTTTAATGTGTAGGTACCAATCATACACTCGAAAAAAACGTTGTCGCCGTCGGTTTCACCGCAGCGGGCCGATATCTATAAAATTGTGGAAAACTAATTACATTACAAAATAGAACAATTTTTTTTTTTTTTTTAATGTAGTACTTCATTGAATTCGCCATTTCATATCATTGCTGTATCGAAGGCATTATTTTCAATTAATTCGTTTTGTATAATTGAAAGATTTTATTGTTGCTTATGCCGAGCGCGCGACACCGAAATCAAGTAACTCTGTTGATTCATACCAATGAACCTAAAACCCTCTAAAACAAGATAGTACAAAAAAATCAAGACCATTTCGTCTGTTTACGTGGCTTGACGCCAAACTCAAGGGGCGGGTCGTCTAATTATCAGAACTAACGAAACTTAGGTCAATGTCCATAAATTAAGCTTCACCGCCCCTAATATGTTGTTGTTGCTCTATTACCTACTCAGGCGTCAGCGCACATTTTTATAAAACTTACACAGGCATATAAATTCGACCATAGACCAAGTCTACATAAATAATTATTATGTCATTTATACATATACAAGATAGCTTTTGAAAGATGGGCGAGAGATGAGCGGCGCAGCGCGTCGGCTTCGAGGCAGTCGACAGCCGTTCACAGCAGACAGAGCAGGCAGAAGCTTTCCGCCCTTCGCGCGTATCCGTCGTGTCATCGCCCGCTCGGTCGCCCGCGCTTTTCCAATACGAACTTTAAACCGTATTGTCTCTCACGTCCGATCTTCTGAACTATTCCGACTTCAAAAACAGTGTTTCAAGCATCATCCCGAACTTTTACGGAGTTTTCACTCGGCGTTCTGGTAAGAATAACTTATATTAGTTTCACATTTCTTCTTAACGTTTCAATAAAAGCATGTGATAATAAAATGATAGCAATAAAGATTCTAGCATCGGATAAGAAGTGCTCGAAGCGCCCATCAACTCGGCGGTTATGTACAGAATTATGTAAACCTACTCGTGCATTTCTAATATAATCTGTCTTGTTTGGTTGAACTTAGATTTAGATTTTTGTTTGGTTGAAAATTTCGAAACTTTCTACGCTAATTATAATTTAATATTTAGCGTATTATTAGCGTAGTATTATATAAATTTTACATAATTTTAATGTAAAATAGTTAGTATTTCACTTCTATATTTTTTGAAAAAAAAATATATATATATATATTAATTACATTTATTTATATCGGATAATAAAGGATCCATTTTTACATAGAGCACAAAAAATAAATAACATGTTTTAAACTCTATGCGAAGCTTTCAACTTTGTTCCTTTAATGCTATGGTACTTTATTTCATTGTAATCCTCCTAACATTCGTATTATTTTTGATTAAGTTACCTACTGTCATAATGAATTCCATCTCTATTGTCGATCATCAAACCGAAAAGGGGAAATAGATGAACACAATCAATTAACGTTTGTTGGGGACTCTCTCGTGTCGTACATATACCTCTATTTTCCTAAACAATAAAATGGCGTGTGTCTCTTCGTCAATACATTTATTACGTTTTGTTAGAATTGGGTTACCCAGTTCAGTTTAATAATGTTGCGTTGAGTGATACCCCAGATTAAATCAGTTGTACAAAGACACGTCTGTTTATTATTTATTGCACAAACTTTCAAAAAGATCAAATAGTTCGACCAGATGTTGCTGATAATAGCTATTATTCTCTTCTCCACTTTCTTCTACTCTAAATAAAAAATATATTAGTTTTGCTGTTGCTAGGCCACAGATTCTAATCAGTCGTGAACTAAATGAAATTACTTAGTTTTATGTACTTACTAAGACGCTAAAGCCTGTCTTAGCAACAGGTCGCTGAAAATGCAAGTTATTTTTTAAACTTCTACTGGGAAATTGAAAAATATATTAAGTGTTTAAGCATATATTTATTTATTTATTTTAAGTTAATTGACCACAATTTACTTAAGAGCACAAAGGGTTGGCTTAATGCTAAAAGATCTCCGATATAAAAGATCTACGAGCAAAATTTTGCAAGTAGCAGACATTTATGAATGGGGTTATTGAAAAAAAAACCGGATGTAGATTATGGATACAGCAGTAATTCAATAAAAAAAATACTCCTAGGACCGTATTTGGTGGAAAGCATTCGAGAAGGAAGAGAAGTTCGATGGCGCCATTGCGCGCGTCATACCAGATTTAATCGATCACGCAAGTTAAGCAACATCGGCGGTAGCCTGTCCATGGAGGGGTTTATTTATTTCGAGCTCCTCCGTGCTTCGCTGGGCACGTTAAGCCGTCGGTCCCGACTGTTTACACTAGATAACAGACGGTAAACCAACTCAGTGGCTTTTGGGCGGCTTGAAAACACTGGTCTACGTCAACCCGCAGTAGAGCAGCGTGGTGAAGTACGCTCTAAAACCATTTCGATTGAGGGGAGACCCTTATCCCAACAGTGGGATGATTATGGGTTGATGAAAAAAAAATGCAAAGGGCCTATCCAGCAGTGGATAGATACAGCTTGAAGATATTGATGATGAGCAAATAAAATAAACATACTTATCATATCAACATAATAGACACGTATACGTGCAAATACGTATTATACTAGCGGTCGCCCGGTTCTTCGTCGCTGCAAACTTCCATGAAAACTTTCATCGCCTATTTTAACCCCTCAGGGAATGAATTAAAGAAAAACTTATATCTCTCAAGTTGGACTACATGACACACTAGGTGCAAAACTTCATTATTATCGGTTATGTAGTTTCGGAGTTTATCGCGGTCAAATGCGGAATTATATCTATAAATATAAAACAAGGTCGGGTTTGTTCGAATTCAAGAACGACAGGACTGATTTTCTTACTTTTTAGGGTTCCGTACCTCAAAAGGAAAAACGGAACCCTTATAAGATCACTTTGTTGTCTGTCTGTCTGTCTGTCTGTCTGTCTGTCTGTCTATCTGTCTGTCTGTCTGTCTGTCTGTCTGTCTGTCAAGAATTTCTACATCGAGAATGCGTGGAGGTATCAAGCTGAAATTTGAACTGTACACTCAGGTTAAGGTTAAACCATGAAGTTGTAAAATAACCAAACTGCTAAGTTTACGTAAAAAAAAGTTACGGCCGTTTATTCAGCAAAAAACATATATTTCGACATTCTCAAGGGAATCAAAACCTATAGGGTACTTCCCGTTGACCTAGAACTATGAAATTTGCAAGTAACATCGTTATATACTACAAGTACAGGAATAAATCTCAAAACTATACATTTGTAAATAGATCTTAAAAAATAGGGGTCTATATTTTTATAGGGTGTCGAAATTTCAAATTGAAACTACTAGTTCAAATGGGGTATCATATGAAAGGGATTGATTTCTTTATTGCATATAATATTGTTACATAAAACAGTGTAAACAAGGTGTACAAGGGCGAGCTTATCTCTTTAAGAGATTTCTTCCAGCCAACCTTAACAATAGTATAGAAATATTATTTGGCTAAGGCGACATATGCAAACATGCTAATGTTGACATTTTATGGATCTAAACATACAAAATATAATTAACTAATTTGAGTTAAGTAATGCTCTGTTAATTTCTTTTTGAAAGTGGTCACAGTGATACTGTCTCGTATGTCCACTGGTAATTTATTCCAGAGCAGTGCTGCACGAACAGTAAATGAGTTAAAGAAAAACGTTGTGTTGGAAGGGGGATAATTTAATGTTTTCGTAAGGCAGGGACGTTGGGAGCGGGTAGGAGGTGGTAAAGGAGGAAAACGGGAACGAAGGTACTGAGGTGAATCAGGATTTTTAATTAATTTGTAAAGGAAAGACAGGATGTGCACATTTCTGCGAAGGCGGATAGGGAGCCATTTCAACTGGGTGCGAAATTCAGAGACATGATCATATTTGCGCAAACCAAAAATGAAACGAATAGCCAAATTCTGCAACCGTTCCAGTTTGTTGAGTAGCTCTTCAGTTGCATCAAGATAGCAGATGTCGGCATAGTCAAGAATTGGGAGAAGGAGGGATTGAGCAAGCATAATTTTAGTTTTAAAGGGAAGGAAGTTCTGGAGTCTCTTGAGCGAGTGAAAGGTGTAATGCATTTTTTTGCTAACATTGTTGACTTGAGCCGTCCAGGAAAGGGTGCCATCAATAATCAGACCCAGATTTTTTGTTTTGTCTGAGAAGGGAATTGGACTGCCACCAAAGCACACTCTTGGTAAATCACTATACTTGAGCCTATATTTTAGTTGATTGTTACCCACCACAATGGCTTGGGACTTTGTCGGATTAACTAACAGACCGAAGCTTTCGGCCCATTTCTGGACCGCACAAAGCTCGCGGTTCATAGCCTCAATGGCAACAGATATGTCAGAGACAAGAAAATGATTGTATATTTGTAGGTCATCTGCGTATAGGTGATAAGGAGAAGTAATGACTTTAGTTAATTCATTTATAAAGATAGAGAAGAGCAATGGAGATAACACACCGCCCTGTGGCACGCCAGCAATCAACTCAGACCAGTCAGACGTTTGTTCCTCGATTTTAATGCGCTGCCAGCGACCTCGAAGATAAGAGTCAAACCAGGCTATCACAGTCGAAGAGAAGTTAATAGAGCGAAGAATACCAAGGAGAATATCGAAATCGACCGAATTGAATGCACTACTGAAATCTAACAGAATAATCAGGGAGAGTTTCTTATTGTCCATAGCGAGACGTATGTCATCTGTGATATTCAGCAGTGCACTCGTTGATGTACACATTGCAAAATATATTTTTTTTATTTTTTTCGACGCATTATTTCTTATTTATAATGAAAAATATCATATTCAATATTGATACTACGTACGGAACCCTCCGTGGGCGAGTCCGACTCGCACTTGTCCGGTTTTTTTTTTCTTGGATTTGCCTCCGTTCCGATTAGCACAATAACTATTAAAAACATTGGAAAATTGACGAAAAAATAAAATAAAATAAAAAACTTTTTCACATACAAATACTGTCAGTTAAAAAATCATTGATATATTTATTGGGTGTCAAATATTTATTCGTGCGTTCAGAAATTAATATGAAGCTCCATAAATATAGAACAAATGAACAAATTACATAAGTAATTTAAAAAAAAACATTTCAAATCGACCGGTCTCACTTTTACATAGCGAAAGTTGTCAGTGATTTGTTTTGAAATATGTTTTGTGTTGTCAATTTGTACTTGTACATTTTTTTGTATTATTATCTTAATAAAGTACTGAACTTAATATTTATTTTATAATAATTATATTACTTCCAAAAAATCATAAATTTAGCTCAGCTAATAAGTAACACGACATTCATTGACTGTTAGGCGGTACGAAGTTCGCCGGGTCAGCTAGTATATATTAAAAATGATGATTCAGTGCTTAGGTAAACCGTCTGAAAGATTAGCACGTATTTTCTTTTCGATTTTTAATAAATATATCTAGTTGGCAACATCCAATATCTTTGCCTCTCGAAGAACTTAGGTTCAAGTAATAGGACATCGCAGGTGTATTTAATTATCTTCACGGCCGGCGCCTCAATTGTTTTAGCTAGCGTATCTTCATTCCTTATCTGATCAAATTCTCCTTGAATACCCATGTCATATCTGAGTCTGTTAAAGATTTCCAAATCTCTCAGGAAACTGGTTCTGGACTATTTTGTTGGTGGAAATCGGTTTATAATATGGGAAATTTCCTCGTCAAGTTCTATACTAACTTTTAACGCTTTATAATTTAGAAGCTGTCACGTGAACTACGAAAGTAGTCCATGGCAATGTGTTACCAATCTAATCCGAATCAGTAATAATAGTATCATTTTATTTCAAATATTAAAGACGAGCTCTATGGTTGAATGGCTAGAAATGGCCACTTTGACTCCAAGGTCGCGGGTGCGATCTCCGCACAAGACAAATATTTGTGTGGTATGAACATGTCTGTTTGTCTTGGTTTTCTATGTATGTGTTTACAAAATATATATATATTTAAGTAAAATATCAGTTATCTAGTACCCATAGTACAAGCATTGCTTAGTTGGGAACTAGATATTTCTGCACAATTTACAGAGGGCCCTCTGAAAAGTGTTCAGAAATATTTATTAATTTATATTTATTATTATTTCAAACATCCTAGTTCACGTTGTTCTCTGGGATTTAACGTAAAACTACTTACTTATCTCAAAAACTACTACAAATTTGACTGAACTGTCAATTAAGGCCTCTATGTTTTACCAGAGATTGAGTTTGCACGTGAAAATGAAAGTCATTTGAAATAAGAAACGATGTCTATCGAGTTCAGTTAATTAGTTAATAGTGCTCTAGGCTTACCCACTGTTGCTATCCCTGTCCCCCGCGAAAGAATTGCGACAATTAATGGAAATTACCTCAGCTGGGGCAACTGAATTAAATTGATTCTCCGATTCACCTTGTCTCGCAGGCTTATTGTACACCGCAGAATACTTTTAGTTTCAATTGAAATTAATCCTCTTAATTAGGTATAATTTTAGTATTGTCATAGCTAATCTAATTTTATGGTCTACTAGTTACCTTGCGCGACTTCGTGCGCGCGTAACTCCAAAAATCTCTTATTAGGACATGCCTACGTCTTAATATCTTCTTGTATGCCAAATTTCACCGATCAACCGATCCGTCCAGTGGTCTGACCTGTAGATACGTTGATAGACCAGTCAAACGGTTGCCTTGATGACACAGAAGAAGAGTGCAAAATTGCTATTTTTAGGGTTCCGTACCTCAAAAGGAAAAACGGAACCCTTATAAGATCACTTTGTTGTCCGTCTGTCTGTCTGTCTGTCTGTCAAGAATTTCTATGTCGAGAATGCGTGGAGGTATCAAGCTGAAATTTGAACTATATACTCAGGTCTACAGTCCCATGAAGTTGTAAAAAAAATCAAACCGCTCAGTTTACGTAAAAAAAAGTTACGGCTGTTTATTCAGCAAAAAACGCATATTTTGACATTCTCAAGGGAATCAAAACCAAAATATAGGGTACTTCCCGTTGACCTAGAACTATGAAATTTGGCAAGTAACATCGTTATAGACTACAAGTACCGGAATAAACCTCAAAACTATACATTTGTAATTAAATCTTAAAAAATAGGGGGTCTATATTTTTATAGAAGGTCGAAATTTCAAATTGAAGCTACTAGTTCAAATGTGGTATTATATGAAAGGGCTTGATGTGCACATTGCAAAATATATTTTATTTGTTTTTCGACGCATTATTTCTTATTTATAATGAAAAATATCAAATTTAAAAATGATACTACGTACCTACGGAACACTCGGTGGGCGAGTCCGACTCGCACTTGGCCGGTTTTTTTTTGCAAAGGAATCACATGAATTTCTATGCAAATGATCTTATGAACGTTTGGGTCATAATAATGGAGTATAACGTACTTTGGTCTGGTGGTTGTATGTAGGTGTTTATATACTTAATTAGAAGCAGTATTATATGTAAAAAATCAAGGATTTAAAAAATGTGTAATATTTACAGATAGTAGAAGTGCGCTTCAGCACTTGACTCGATGCACCTCTGGAAACAAAGAACATATGGAAACAGAAATCAAAAAGAATATTCTGACCAAAATATTCTTGTCAAAATATTATTTTTGAAAAAGGAATTTTGTATAAGACCATACAAGACCAGCCTCTTCTGCTACCGTGGTAGGATAATATAAGGATGGGAAGAACCACTATAAATCTGGCAAAGATGTTCGGGCACTATCCATCAAGAAAATTAGGGTTTCTCATGACAAAAACTGACTCACCTAATTGTGAAGAGTGTGGGGTCATCAGAGGATGTCCAACATTTGTTGATGAAGTGTGCCAAATACACACAAACCAGAGACTCACTGATGAGAAAATTAAAATTGAACATCAACGATGTAGGATTGGCTCAATGTATATTGACTAATTCTACCTCAGTGTGGGCAACAATGTTCTTAGAGTTAATTACCGCATCTCATCACTGAGTCTTTTGGATTAGGGTACGATGGGGCTGGCATATCTGCAACAGATATAAGCCCCTATAAAAAAATATACTTAACAAATACAAGATTTACTAGACATCCTATATTTAAAAGTGAGTCTCTGTTTTGTTTGTACTTGACACACTCCATCAACAAATGTTGGACATCCTCTATGACCTCACACTCTTCACAATTAGGTGAGTTAGTTTTTTTCATGAGAAATCTAAATTTTCTTGATGGATCGGCCTTTTGCTTGTTTACCAACTTAGTGGTATAAAAAATCTTCTGGTGCCATCTCCTAATAAAGGTTGGCGATCATTAAGACTATTTTGACTCTAGAGACGATTGCCCTAAATATATACTTAGCCTGAACCCATCTCTTAGATTTCGAAGCCAGAATGTGCGTCTTCGACCAAGCGGTCTACGGCTTTGCAAAATAAAAAATATTATCTCCCATGAAAATGTTTTGTATAAAAATGTTAATCGTGAAATTCACGGATTACAAAACAGAAGATTCTGATTAAATATTAACAAATTCTATTTCTGCTTCTTGCTATTTTGTTCAACGGAAATGAAAATTTGTAAATACTAGTACTAATCGTGCGCCGCGAACTGAGACCTTGCGATTGGTTTCCAAAAGAATTTCGATACCCTATTATTTAAAGGTTCAATACCGATTTTCATACTCCGTCAATATGTGAATTGTACTCGTATATGTATGAACTCTAGATCTCTAGATGGACCGACCGACCGCCTTTTCAAAAATACGACTAGTAGCGGTTGGATGCGGAAAGCGGAGGATCGCCTATAGTGGAAACAGGATGTTAATGTTGATGATGATATGTATGAACTACTTATCTACCAAGTTTCACCAAAGTCGGACCATCGGTTTACGAGTAATAATGCAATATTTTTTATATAGACAAGCGTACAGCCCGCCTGATGATAAGCAGTTACCGCAGCCAATCGACGCGGTACGCGTTTTATCAGTTAAAAAAATTAAGAAGCATTTCAACAGATTTTGAAACGAAATTTGCTGAAAATAGTCGTTTAACAATTACATGAGTTTATGAGGAGAGAGCATTAAGAGGATTTCCTCGAATGGCGTCTATTATAAAACATAAACCCCCTAAAGCCAGCTCCGTCAAGAATTGATCTAAGAAATGTAAAAAGATTTTTCAACCTATATACTCGTAGGTAGTTCCAAAGATTAGCGCAATTAAAAAAGCAATCTCTTCAACTTTAGCATAGATGAAGGGTACCTACAAGTAAATAAGAGAGAATTTTTTATTTTTCTATTTTTTGGAATTAAATCTTTATCTATACTAGTTTAATTTCCAATCCCTAACTTTAAATAAAAGTAAACAGTGGCGCCAAAAAGGCAAAGTAAAATTTACTACATACGCCGATCTCAATGTGAATTGTAATATTTCTCAAATTTTAACTGTGTTTTTATTAAAGTCTATATCTCATTGACATGACATTCCCTGTTATTTGCCTGTACTTTTCAGATAATACAGATTCATTATCGTTTTTCTTCAAATATCAAAGCATTAAAACTTTAACATAACACAATAGATTAATATAAATTATAAAAGATTGTTTTTTTCTTATGACTGAGGCTGCCAGACGTAAGAATATGTATTTTTTTTATATGAGAATGGGGCAAACGAGCATCTGGGTCACCTGATGGAAAGCAATAGCCACCGCCCATGGATGTCAGCATCACTAAGGGGTCGCCGATCCGTTGCCAGCGTATACTCCTTCATTTCTGTCTTTCTAGTACTATATTCTGGTATATACTGCGGAATAGCTCGAGTATTTCTTGTTTTTTTTTTATACTACGTCGGCTGGCAGACGAGCATAAAGCCCGCCTGATGTGGAGCGATTACCCCCGCTGCCAAGGCAGCATCTCCTTCCTTTCTGGTGGCCTCACTCACTCGCAGGGACACAACAACTCTCGAGAGAGTTGTAGTAGTATTCTGTGAGTTGGAGGTACATTCGCCAGTCTCGGGTAGCTTACAATTACGCTCCCTACCTCTCTTTTCGCCAGAGCTTCGTTTATCAGCCACCAGGGTGTACCGCGTACAGGCGAAGTTGGCTTAGAAACCACTTAATAGATGATGGGTGAGATGAACCACTTACACCCCAAAATCTTGTATTCTATAAGCGTTACCTACATCAGTTGGATCGTACGCTATCGAAGTAGGTACATAAAAAATACAACAAGACAATTCCCCTTTTAATACTTCCAAAATACATAACGATACGTTTATGACGTCGACAGACGATATGACGGGCGGGAAGTGACCTCTTAACTCGATGCCGAAGTTGATATTAAAAATACCAGACGGTTTCTTTGTCTCACATTCTTAATGCATTCATTATTTTAATAATATCCATTGCTATCTACAGAAAGAGCTCGATATCAACGTTATGTATGTCAGTTTAATTGCACAAATTAAATAAATATTTCTGGACAATCTATACAGCGCCATCTAGTCCTAAATTAAGCGCAAAGCTTGTACTATGGATAGTAGATAACTGATATTATACTTAAATATATACATAAAAACACTCAGACGAAGACAAACAGACATGTTCATGCACACAAATATTTGTCTTGTGCAGGAATTGAACCAGCGAACTCGGAGTCAAAGTGGCCATTGCTAACCATTCGAGCACCGAGCTCGTCAAAACAAAATTAACCCTATCAATAACCATCGGCGTCCCAAAAATCATTTATCACATGCCAAAGCCTCCCATCGTCTATGTTTTGTATATAATGTCTAAGCTAAATAGTATGTATGAGGGTAAAAGTTCTTAATACGTAACCCGCCAATGAATGCGTATCAACGTTGACCGTAACTTGTCTTTTTTTCATACTACGTCGATTCGCAGACAAGCATACGGCACGCCTGATGTGAAGCGACTACCGTAGCCATGTTAACGCTCTCAACAAGAAATATTTCTCGCGTGCTGCCACCCCCGCTACCAACGCAGCAACTCCTTCCTTTCTGGTAACCTCACTCACTCGCTGGAACACAACAATCTTCAATGGAATTGTTATTTGGCTGCGGTATTCTGTGAGGTGGAGGTACTTCCCCAGTCGGGCAGCTTACAAAAAAAAAGGAATGACATTAAGTAATTAAAGAAAGTAGACAATTTTCAGTCATTTTATAATTCAATCTCGGTTAGGTTAACTTTCATTCAGCAACGCTATATAATTTTGAGAATGACCTGTAAGTGGTTTTTAGGTAGGCTTGTTTACCACTCGTCGACGTCTACCCTTATTTGTCCCACTGCTGGGGTACGGGTATTCCATCGAAGGTGCAGGTTGGCGGAGACCAGTGTTTTCAAAGCTTAACAATTACTATCGAATTAAAATTACCGGGACCAATGGCACAGTATAAGTAATAGTACTACGTATCAATGGCTTAATATGCCCTCTGAAACACGCAGAAGATAGATAGAGAAAATAAATTCATCCATGTACAGGCTATGATCGTCGTTGCTTAACTTGCGTGTTCGATTATACTGACGCGCAATGACGCCGTAGATCTCATCACCATCCCATGTGGTATAAAAAAGCGAAACCTTTTTTTGCAATTGGTTCGTCGATATCGTCTAGAAACAAAAATATCTAGAGGATTTTTAGCCTAAATATTTCTGTTGGTTTATTTTTGTTGGAGGAAATCTCGGCAGTCCATTTACCAAATAGGCCTGATCTTATAAAAGAGTTTTCGAAGTAATACATCAAAGTTGACATTGGATATTTTATTATTTTGAAGACGACGAACATCGCCGCGAATTTAGACAAATAGGATCGATTTACACAGATGATATCCATTCTGAAGAGAAGTTGTTCAATTAATTTATGTTGTCAAAGAGAAACTCGATAGCGTAGTTGCACATATCAATCTAGTCAAAGATAGTTAATTGATTCAGGTGTTATTTTGCAGAAGTCAAATTTACAGGGAATTTGATCTACACTACTTTGCGTGCACCAATTAGTTCGCAAATTACTGACGGTTGGCACCCAACGTAGCGGGTGGGTCATTAGTAGATGTATGCGACTGCCGTGGCTGCATCCTCAGTCGATTTGTAGACGTTGATGGTTAAAACAACAACCTACAAAATTTTGATCTGATTTGTATTCGCCGAGGCGACCGCAGCAGCTGGAGCAGAGACGACCAAAGCAGCCATGGCAGTCGCATGCATCTATCTATCGGATGGGTGCCGGCCGGCAGTAATTTGCATGAACTAATTCGTAGCGGAAGCACGCAAAGTAGTGTAGATCAAATTCCCTGTAAATTTGACTTCTGCAAACTAACACCTGAATCAACTAATTTCCTAACGAGTGAGTGCCGGCCGGCAATAGTTTGCATGAACTGGTGGCGCAGGCAAGCACAGTAGTGTAGATCAAATTGCCTATAACTCTTTGACTAGATTTACAGTCAATTTGATAATTGATCTTTGTTAAAGAACCTCATCTGTCTATGTATGTGTTTATTATCTCGGGTGGCTCGTTAAGTCGTCGGTCCTCCGATTGTTGTCTTTATATGAAAGTCAGTAGTCTTTGCGCGGCTCGAAAGCACTTACCTTCGCCAAACCACAGCTAAGCGGAGCGCGGTGTTGTTGTCTCCTTAAAAACTATTTCATCATCAGGTGATTTTCGTCTCTACTACAGAAGCACGACCCACTCTCTTCCGTCCCAGACAGAAGGAGGATTTGGCCTACACTCCCCACGCTGGACAGACGGGTTGGGGAGGCCTGATCGATGTTTTATAATGTATTTCTATTAGTCGCCTTGTACGACATCCACGGGAAAAGACGGAGTGATTCTATTCTAGTCTGCCGGAAACCACACGACCAAAAAAAAATTATTAAAGTAAATCTTCTTTAAGCACGCTTGACTTGGAGAGTAAGCTGGTAAATGCGTGACGAGAGCGTTACGAAAAGTGTGATCGGGCGAGGCGAACGGAAGTTGAGTGAGAGATATATATATATAATTGAAGATAAAAAGAGAGAGAGTTACGTTTCGTATATTACTGTAGGGACAAGAAAGAGGGGTACACACATTTTCTTTCTCTCTTTCTCTCATATCCAGTTACATTAGTTGGAGCTAAAGAAGTTTTACTTCAGACGTGTGGTCTAAAGCTATTCATTTCTTTTATTACAGCGCACTCGATCTGTTTGGAAGAAAAAAAAATTAAATAGCCTCATTGTAGCACTAGAATAGCCACTTTGTAGTACCTATTAGAAATCCGTCATATATTTTTAAATCTTTAACTAGCGACCCGCCCCGGCTTCGCACGGGTGCAATGCTGATACTAAATGTACTACAGAAGGTGTTAGCACAGTTATAGAAACGTGTGCCGCGCCGGCTCCCCGGCCGGTACCGCCTCAACCATTATGTCGCTACATTTGAAATCTGTAATATCTTCTAAAATATTCATTTAAATTACATGCTGTAAAGGGCCATATTGATCTGTATTAAGCGCACAATGTATTTACGATACTTAAGATAAGGATTAACGCTGTATTGCTTAATATCACATCATAAATAAGCCATTATTTCTTATAAAAAGTAAAGGATAAAAACGGTTAATGTGGATTACCCCTAAGAGATTTAAGGTGAACAATACTGTACTACATTATTTTGATCTATCTCGTAGGGTTCAGCCAGCGTTTGCAATATAAGCGCAAAAATTGTTTATTTACCACATCACATTAGAAACATCTAAAATAATCAGTGTTTTTCTACCTTCCTTCCTTCCTCTTGAATCACTCTATCTATTAAAAAAAACTTCATCAAAATCAGTTGCGTAGTTTTAAAGAACTAAGCATACATAGGGACAGACAGACAGGGAAGCGACTTTGTTTTATACTATGTAGTGATGATGTAACATTTTTATAGCATTAATCAGTGGCGTATTTGTTTTGTTACCTGTGGCATGAATTTGCCACAGGCCTCTAATGGTATAGATATACCATTAGAGGCCTGTGGCAAATTCATGTGATGGCCCTCAGAAGATGGAGCCCTCTCGGAAGGCTTGACGTTGTAGCTTAATTTTAATAAATCATCTAAGTAACCAACAATAAATGAGCATTTTGTACATTTTTGGTTATAGCCTAACTTAGATTTTTTTGACGTGACAACGTCATATAATTCGATGGAGCCGGCTGCACGCACGAGAAAACATGACGTATACGGCGTTACCTCGCTCTGAGGCGTTCCATTAAAATTTTCTTTTGTAAAATGCAAACATTCCATCAGTATTTTCTTATGACGCTGTCACGTTCAACTATCGCCAGAAAACCGACTTTACAGACAACCGATTTTTTTTTTGTTACTTGTCCTCTCCACTCTTAGGGGGCCGTGGCATTTTGCTCGCTCTGCCACCCAGCAGTTACGCCCTGGCTTTAATGCAACAACAAATAACAATTCCCTCACCTCAGGTTACCAGTAAGCAAAATGTTAAATCCTTTGCCAGGAAGGAGCTGCTCCGTTAGGTGCCAAATGATACTCGTATTACCAAGACGAGTCTAACGTCGTATAATTTAGCACATTTGATTCTGCCTTTGTTACACGGGAATATGCTTTTACTGCCTTTGTTACGGGTTAGGCATACATACGTTATATAGACTGTCTAATCGAACACGCAAGTTAAGCAACGTCGACTGTAGCCTGTCCATGGATAGGTTCATTTAACTCGAGCTTCGGAGGGCATTTTAAGCCGTCGGTCCCGACTGTTGACATTAGATGACAGTCGACAGTGGTGGGTGTGGTAACAGTGGTGCTCGACGGTGGTGGACAGTCAGTGGTCTTAGGGTGGCTTGAAAATACTGGCCTCCGCTAACCCGCAGTTGAGCAGCGTGGTGGAGAATGCTTTAAACAGTGGGATGAACAGGGGTTGATGCCGACATAACGCTCGTTTTGAGTTTCGTCGGTTACTTCTCGGTCGACGGTAAAGGTTTATCTGATTTGTCATTCAATATCTAGTCCTCTTTATACTATACTCTACATACGTATTTAAGTTCATTTTACATCAAGTGCAAATTTAAGTAGGGTAGCATGAAGAATGTTTTACACTTTTTTTTCCGCGATGCTTTACATGATAACTTTGAATATTACATTAACAAGAAAAAAAAACTACCACGCTGTACTTGAACATCACGCACATTGCGGAAAACTAGACGCCAGCCACACTTCCGCGCTCCGGCCGTCCTTTTGTTGCGGTGCCGCGTTGTTTTCGCGCGTGTTTGTGGTAGTCAACAAAACTAAAAAGCGAAATTACATTTTTTTTTCATAAAATTTTACTGAAAAATTAATTCAAGAGGTCAGAAATAGACTTATTCTCTATTTATTAAGTCATCCTGAGTCCGATAATGACGAGATTTCGCTCCGATGACTGACTGATGCCGCGAGCCGTTCCGTTGCGTCGAACGGGTTCCAACATCCGTTCCGCTACTCATACTACACTTGATCGCGGCGGAATTCCTACAGCGGTTTCGCGACTGGGGTTTCGCAGCGGAGATGTGCTACGCGTAAACGCGAAAATGTCAATACAATTAGTACATCATATTCACAGCATCTATTACTTTTTTGTTTGAAAAAAAAAGTTTTTTATAGTGTTTTGTTGATGTGAAATATCTATTGCGACAGGTGGACCTCAATTTTAACTTAGCGAGCGTCACCACGCGCATTTTTAATGTTAGTTTTATTAATTTATTTTTAGGAGGTTTAGGAGTTTGAAGGTGTGAGATTACTCTCATTACAGTTTGCTATTAGAAGTGAAATTCTTTCTTACGAAAGAGATTTTATTAGAATTAGAATTAGAAGTGAAATTCTTTCTTACGAAAGAATTTCACTTCTAATTCTAATTCTAATAGCAAACTGTAATGCTGATTGAGTTACAAATTAAGAACTTTTAAAATGTTCAAGCACAGCGAAGCAATTCAGAGACAATCTGACGTGTGAGTTTTTCTTCCCGTTGCTAGGCAACATAAAAGTCAAGTAGAGCCGCCATATATTTGTAAATGCATAAATCCTAATTTCCTTCCATTATGTACAGGCTTCTGAACCATTTTTTTATTTGTTATTTAAAGACGTTACAATAATATTATTGTGACGTCTTTAAATACCAAGTTAAAAAAAAGTTCTTTCACCTAAAGTTATATGACTATAGATATATCGAGAAGTTTTTATGCTTTCGAAGTAACTCTTTCACATTACTGCGAAAGCATAAAAACTTCTCGAGATATGATAACTTGAAGATCACAATATTGGACTATCCCGAAAACGCTCCATACAAAAGCCTACGGTATTATGACGGCACGATACGCTATTTTACACATCACATGATTATTATATTTTAATAACTATGATATTTTAATAACATGTGTCATGTCGGACATAAGTTATTAAAATTTTGAGATCGCAGATCGTTCCAGTTTTATGTATTATATGTTACTGATAGAGAGTTTTTATAATTTTAGAATTTTGTTCAGATGCCTATTATACTCACCCTTAAATTATTTGCGCTCGATTTAAAATGATCTTATTAAGCATATTCGTATAGTCAGAGTTTTGTTGTTATTGTGAAGACAGCAAAATGTTGTCGTTGAAGTTCTGCG
Organism: Hypsopygia costalis; assembly: GCA_937001555.2. Taxonomy (NCBI): domain Eukaryota; kingdom Metazoa; phylum Arthropoda; class Insecta; order Lepidoptera; family Pyralidae; genus Hypsopygia; species Hypsopygia costalis. The sequence goes on from OW443326.2 coordinate 22,682,979, forward strand.
AACTCAGAATTCAAGTAAGTCTGGCTACTCCACCTCAAGTCATAACTTCCACTCTATATGTTAACTAAGTTTGGTAGTAAAACTTACATCTTGCGTCGCCACAGCTGGCTTCGGAAATGTATTTGAAGTTACTTCATAGGTATACTAGCGATTTTCTCCGGCTTCGCACGGGTTCGAGGAACTGTAGCACTTACTCACTCACTGGTCATGTAGCTTTCTACAGGCGAAATAATTTTTAAGATTACAATTAAAAATACTAAAATACAAATCTTCTCTCTTTGTAATGTTGTCAATTTGTATGAAGTTGTTATGATCTACTATAAATAAAATAAATATAAATATTCCTGAATAAAATGCACATCTAGTCCCAAACTAAACTTGTACTACTCGTATGGGTACTAGATAACTGACATACTTACACCCAGACCAAGGCAAACAGACATGCATGCACACAAATGTTTGTCTTGGATAGAAGCAGCGATCCTTGATGGTGATGTATTTGGAGTATAATACACTTATACAATATCAAATTTAGATATATTACAATAAAACGATAATAAAGTTTCAAATATAAGAATTCTTGTAATGTTCTGCAGCTTTCGTATTATTTCTCACATTTACGTAAAATACGCATAAAAATTATCATTTCATGCCTCGATACCTATAACACATATAGGAGACGTGTATTATATCTATTACTTTTGTTCTAACGTATTTATGGGGTGGATAAAAGTTATCCTGACTCTACCACATGTATACTAAATTATAATAATCTATATTATGTATAAAAATGAATGTCTATTTCCCTATACCATCACATCACGCGTGAACGGCTAAACCGATTTCGCTAATTCCTTTTTTGTTGTATTTGTTAGTGTCAGGAGAAAACTTTAATTTAAAAAAAAAATAAGAAAATTGCGTAGATTATTAGAAAATTTAGGAAAGGAAATGTTTGTTTAGTTTTCTTAAATTAACTTTTCTGATGTATCTCTATGGCGTTTGACAGAACTATAACTCATTTAACAGTGTGCGCGAAACCAATTCGAATTCAATATTCTCATATATTCTATATATACTATATATTCTCATATATACTATAGTCAGTTAGGAAGACAGAACAAAGTCTGTCGGGTCAGCTAGTAATTTATATATTCTGATTAAGTCTTAACTCAAGACTCAAAATTCAAGGCTCAAAACTAAATCTATCTCTATATAGATATGAAATTATAGATGTACAATTAATGCTAATTGTACATCTATAATTTCATACCTGATCACTTTACGAGCATGAGAATTGTAAATGTTATTTTTATGATAAACCATATGAACCATGTACACTTAGTGTGAGGAATTTCTTGTAGCGCCACATGGAACTTGAAGCAAGTCCCAAACATGCTTCAAGTTCCATATCAGGCTGTTTTGCTAGTGAAAGTGCAGCGAAACTATGTCGTAACTACGTTAGAACGATGCTCTGTAACATTTTTCAGATAATAATATAAATATATTAAGACGGGGAGTCTTAATATATTTATATTATTATCTGTCGATGTTAACATTTTTCTGTCGATGTTAAAAATTTACATAAACATCGACCCATTTTCATACTATTGCTGGCATACGAATCTCCTCTGAAACGTTTTAGAACGTACTTAATTACACTGCTCGTTGAGGGTTGGCGTAGGCCAGCGTTTTCAAGCCGCCCAAATGCTTGATTTATCAACTGTCATCTAATGACAACAGCCGCGACGTGCTCTCGGAAATACTGAAAAGCTCGAGACAAATTAAGCTAAGCATAGACAGGTTACGGCCGATGATGGTTAACTTGATCAATTAGACTGATTCGCTCAACGACACTATCGATGCCATCGAGGTCCTCGCCTATTAAATAATACTATGTATTAAATTATTATGTTTAACAATATATGAGAAAATTGTTATAAGTAGAAACACTGTTTAATTTTCCAAAATACATTTTTTTTACAATATTAATATATTATTTATATATTAATATATTGACGCTTTTTACAAACTTAATAAGTTTGTAAAAAGCGTCAATATATTAAATATATATATTAAACTTAATAACTTAATAAGTTTGTAAAAAGCGTCAATATATTAAATATATATTTAACTTAATAACTTAATAAGTTTGTAAAAAGCGTCAATATATTAATATATAAATAATATATTAATATTGTAAAAAAAATGTATTTTGGAAAATTAAACAGTGTTTCTACTTATAACAATTTTCTCATATATCGTTAAACATAATAATTTAATAAACCGGCATTTTCCGAAGAGACTAGAGAATGGATCGTTCAAAAAAAGCGTCAATAGATTCTTAGAGGGTCGGCAACGCGCTATTGCGGCTTGCGGCCCCTTGTGAAACTAATGTCTACAGTTAGTCCATAGGTTATCTATGGTAACTCTTTCTTACAATTAGGCATTTCATTACTAAATTGGAATATAAGCATACAATAATATTAGTACTATAAAAAGCTGGAAACTTCATGTGAATATCATTAACGTGTGATTGGTCAAGCATACACAGATTTTTTTTTTACAAAATTTCTGCGATCAATTGTTTAATTTATTTGTCATATTGCTGTGTTTCACATTGCCAAGAGGGTCAAATTCTAAAGCTTTACTACTAATTTCTCTGATTAAATTCGTTGTGAGTTCCAAAGGCAGCCGTAATTTCTCCCACGGGACTGCAATGGATTTCTTTATTCATTGCCTATTTTGGTGGTCATCGCTGTTAAACCTGAGGCCCTACCGCCGAAACTAAAGGCGATTACAATATAATTTTTTGATTCGAAAAATAGGTCTTACGTTTTAGTTATTGACAAACATCTTCAGCTTCAGTCCGTAGAGCTCCATAGTTTCGACCAGCTAAGCTAAATACAGGTATCATAAATCTAAGCTTGATATTCGCAATCAAAAAATGGGACGATTCCCATCATGCTGCATGCCGATGTTTCAGCTTAGCCGGTAGGGCCGATAGGCTCCTATGTGATACAACTTTGTAAACTAATTTAAACGATACAGACGAAAAAAGATAAATATATTTTGTTATTTTGAAAAATGCTCTGGCTTGCTCTGGCAAAAGACAGGTATAACACAACGTTATTATAAATTACCTACCGGATTAACAGCGAAATAACAATTTCTAGAGGCCTAGAGGGTGGTTGTGTTACTGTGAGTGATTGACGTTACCAGAGGGGGGCAATTCTCGTAATTATTTTACAATCGCAGAATGAAACTTGACCGAATCGAGATTGAACTGTGAATTGTTTTATTTATTTTAATAAAATTTTAATTTTAATTAGTTCATTTATTGAAAATTACAAGTTTCAGAAACATAGATTAATATAATTAGCGTTCTAAATCTACTGAGGTTTGTCTAAACGCCAAGTCAACCTAGTTACACGTTACGAAAGAAAATGTGATAATAAATAATTGATATTACATAATTATCAATTTACACAAATACATATATCCAGTTCCAGTTTCCACCTAAAAAAAGAAAACGTTTTTCGTGGATAGTTTATAGTTTGACTTGTCATAAAGGCAGGGCCTGATTAACCCTTAGGCTAATTAGGCTGCAGCCTAGGGCGCGCGAGGATGGGGGGGGGGGGGGGGGGGAAGGGGCGCTGAAATCGTGTCTTCCAATGGACTATTAATCTAGCATCATTGCAAATACCCTAGATATTTCAACTAAACCGAGACAAAACACTAAAACTAAATGCGATGTGAACTGAAAAAGCTTGGGAGCCCCTGATTTTAACATTAACTTTAAAATAAATAATGACTTGCCACTCGAATCAGTCGCTGGTCATAAGATAATTTTTATTCCAGATAAACATTTCATTCCCACGGGAAAGAAATAGTAACTAACTACTAGTTTATTTAGTTATAAGAATTCTTGGTATAACAGTATAATGTAACTTAATATGAATCCTTGCAACTGCCAACCTGCCTTATCGACAAAACCCGGTGGGCTGACAATGCGTGGGCGCTTATTAAAATGCATACTACGCATTGATAACTCTGGCACGGAGTGCCAACAACCTGAAAAACAATAATATGATATTGAGTGTCATATTCTGAGCGTGAGACTTTGTCGTTTGCTTACGCCAAACTTTCTCAGCATATGCTTTTTTGCCGATACTGAATAACAACTTTTTGCTGTCGTTAACATTCAATGAATTAAAAATATTTCTAAATTATTATAGGTATCTGATGATTGTATTTCTTGACATTTATTTAACTTAATAGTTAATAAGTAATCTTATACTGTGGTTTAGGTATGCCATGTTACTGGAAATTACATAAGGGCTCTTAATCAAACCATACACATCTATACGGGAAAACTATTAATAATCTCACTACGTTATTTTCTAAGTATACAAGATATTGAATTAAAATTGATTACTGATCCTAATTACTTCATAAGCTCTATCAGTAACAGTTTATAGATTAAAGTGAATCTATACGAATTTTTTTTTTCAGGCTACATCGAGTGACAGACAATAACATTTCACATCAGGCGGACCGTATCCGCCTGATGTGAAGAGGTTACCGACACCATAATTAAAGCTCACAACATGAAATACCGCTCACGTGCCGCCACCCTCGCTACCAACGCAGCAACTCCTTCATTTCTGGTGACCTTATTCACTCCCAGTAACACAACAACTCTCAAGGGAATTGTTATTTAGCTGCGGTATTCTGTGAGATTGAGGTACTTCCCTAGTCGAGCAGCTTACAAATACACTGTACTCTACCTCTGTTTTACCAGAGCCTCTTTCGGGAGTCGGCAGGGTGTACCACGTGCAGGTGAGATTAGTTTTGACTCTAAATCTCTGGTGAGCCACTTATATCCTAAAATGTGCAACAACCAACAAAAATGCCACATCAATCTTCAATTTGCTCATTGAAGAAATATTTACGCATTCTTTATTTAATTATCTATCAATACAAAGTTACTAAGTAATCAAAATGTCAATACATAATTATAATAGGTATATATCCTTACTTGTAATACCTAATATATCCGTTGGAAATGACAGAAATTATCTGCTAATATTCATTTCGAACCTTAGCGAAATAAATTAAATTTATTAAAAGATTATAATATTAAATTTTATATAAAGCTCTCATTAGGGTAACGAATGAAAAGGATTAATTGGGAACAATGTACGGCTGAACCGATATATGGACCGTGCTAGATAGCGACCTGAAATTTCACGCACTGTGGTACGCCACATAACGTAAGCCCTTATTAATTATAGCTCTCTCATTACATCAAATCTCAATATCATTTTGCGCCTGTATCTACGCACTGAGCCTGTATGATGAAGTCGAATTTACGTCCAACTCCACCTCAATTCAAACTCAAACTTCAGAAAAGTACCAACTGGAACTTTAAAACTAATTTCAATTCGCTGGAAACCACGGGGGACATGGACGAGGTATCAGATAGAATAGGGAAATCAATACACGAAATCGGCATTAAAGATTTGGAGTGGCAGCAACGTGACTCATTGTCACCTTCCGCCTGAGCCGAGCGTGCAAGAGAGAGCGCGGGACAGCTATCTCTTTTCCACTCCATAAGCCGATGTTTTCTTATGACGTTATCACGTAAACTTATCGTCCGTAAACCGACTTTATAGACAACCATTTTTTTTATCCCTAAAAGCTTTAACTGCAATAAAGTTCGTTTCGCTTTTAATTTTTTTATACCTAAAAATAGGTTTTTATTTCTACCATGAGATAAATAAACAGACATCTTAGCGTAGCGTGACATGACAACAATGCAACTAGGACTTAAATTCCAAAAGCCTCGTTTTTTTATATGAGAGGGGGGCAAGCGAGCATGTGGGTCACCTGATGGAAAACAATCTCCACCGCCCATAGAAATCTGCAACACCTAGGAGTCGCTGATCATACTCCTAATTACTTCTGACGTAAATTAGTTTGTCCCCGGGACTACAGTGGACTTTATTGTTCATTGCCTTTTTGGTAGTCGCTGTTAAACCTGGGTACACAGGAGAGACAATAGTGAAATGTGTGGTGGGCCTGTCCTGTTGAAAAAAAATGTTTTGGTAGACATTTGTAACAGAATTATATACCAGCACCGCCTCATTTGTATAGTTCAAGAACTTCGCTGTGACCTCACTCATTTGCACAACAGTCCTTCGGGGAGTTGTTATTCGCCTTTTGTGAGATTTATGTATGTGATTCCCCTGATCTAATTAAATATCGCTTGCGGGATCGAATCCGGAACGAAGGAATTCGACGGAGAACCAAAGTTGTCGACATAGCCTTCAGAGTTTGTTAGCTGAAGTGGCAATGGGCCGGTCACATCTGCCGAGTAAGTGATGGCATATGGGGAGGAAGGTATTAGAGTGGAGGCCGCGCATAGGACGACGAAGTGTTGGGCGCCCTCCTTCTAGATGGTCCGATGACCTTAAGAAAGCGGCTGGGAGCGGCTGGATGCGGAAGGCGGAGGATCGTATCTGGTGGAAGGCATTGGGGAAGGCTTATATCCAGCAGTGGGTAGATACAGGCTGATAATGATGATGATGATGATCATGCCCTCTATCTGTCTTTTAAATCAAATCAAGTATATTTATTTGCCATTGGGAATGTGCGCTACCTAGATTTATATGCATTGTTTTTCTTAAATCATGTAAATATCGTTATCATTTTGATTCTCTTCATACATTTTATTTTATTTTAAAACAGTATCTCCACCACTCGCATCTAAAAAAAACTTAATCATCAAATCAATCTCCACCGTTCCTCAAGAGGACAACAAAATATCCCCAAGTCTTCCAATTACACTCAAAATGTTCCTGCCAAACCGCATCGCAAGTTACTGCCTCTTTTGGGGTGTCATTGGTTCATCAACATCTTTGAACCAAAGCTAACTTGAGCTGCACGCGGTACACCCTGCTGATTGACAAACGAAGATCCGGCGAAAAGAGAGGTAGACAGCGTAATTGTAAGCTATTCGACTGGGGAATGTGTACCTCCACCGCACAGAATACCAGAGCCAAATAACAATTCCCTTGAGGATTGTGTTCCTTCGAGTGAATGAGGTCACCAGAAAGGAAGAAGATGCTGCGTTGGCAGCAGGGTTGGCGGCGCGTGGGCGATATTTATGTTGCGAACGTTATTATGGCTACGATAACCGCTTCACATCAGGCGGGCCGTATGCTAGTCTGTCATCCGACATAGTATAAAAAAAAAACTTTTAGTAACAACACGCGTTGCGACCAAAGAATAACACTCCAACCGTCGGCTGAGCAGCAAAATAGAAATCTGTGAAAATACTATCCCCAACGTTCCCTGGTGAGACGAACCTTCTCCCGAAGCCGGCGCGTGCTGCCTATAAATTTCTCGTATTCCAAATCGCGCGATGTACCCCGAACAGGTACTCAAGTTGATGTTAAATTACTCAGCCTACCTCTACGCTTCCAGCATATAGGCAGGCTGTGTTCCGTCACAGTCCCTAAGTGCGGACATATAAATTCGTTTAAAGCTTGCCCTCGGGTGGAACTGGTCATAGTAATGAAGTAAATACTCGCCCCGAGGCATCTTATACAGAGCGTCTCATAACTATGTAAGGTAAGTACGTGTCTTATGTATGACTATACTGCTCAATGGCAACGTCATTTAAATATTGTACTTACATGAGTTACATGTAATAAGTAAATATGCATTTTAAATTTATTTATGAAAACCTAATAAGAAAAATAATATTTATATAATCTATATCACTACAAGATATTAGTAAAAAAAAACTAAATAAGCTAAACTTACATATAAATAACTTAAAATTAAATTAATAATAAAATATAAGTAAATTAAAATCATAAAATACCTTCAAAGAAAAAAAAACATTATATCAAATTGTCCCGTCAATTTTCGGGGATTGTGGCTTAAAGGCTAGCCGTATTTCCACGCTGCGTAGCGATGGAAATATTTGACCTAGATATTTGCCAGCTCGTTGGTCACCCGAAGCCAAGCCCTTCCGCCTAAGCTGAAGTCGATTCCCATAAAACTTTTTGATTCCGAAAATAGGCCTTAATTTAAAGTTAATGATAAACATCTTTAGCTTAGTCGGTGGAGCTCTAGCGTTTCTACCAACAAAGCTATAAACAAAAAAAAAGACATAAATCTAAGCTAAAGTTTGATTTTTGCAATCAAAAAATCGGCTTCAGCTCAGGCGGTAGGGCCCCAGCTTTTTGGCAACCTACTTGCACAACTCTCCTGCCGATGGTCCAGCAACCTGCTTTGAAATATTTCTAAGTTGCCGCGAATCGAATACTATGAATACTATGTTTTTGGGGTGTAAGCAGTTCATCAAAATCTTTAAACGCACGTGGTGCACCCTGTTGACTGGCAAACGCTATTACAAAAAGAGAGGTCGGGATTGTAATTGCAAGCTGCCCGTCGCAGAATACCTCAGCCAAATAACAATTATCTTAATGGTTGTTGTGTTCCTGCGAGTGAGTGAGGTCACCAGTAAGGGAGGAGATGCGGGGGTAGTGCCGCGCGAGCGAAATTTTTTATGTTAATATGGCTAATAGTAGATAGTAGATACTCCTAGATGGGTACAAACTTTTAAAATAAACGTGGTGTTAATGAAATGCGTAATTGATTTGTTGGAAAAACTTATAATAAATTCTCTCTCAAAATAGATTCTTGTGTCAACAAATACCTGTTAAAGATGTTGATTTATTTCCTTTTGAACGGTGAATATTTGTATTGTTATTATTAATAATACATTATTATTAATTATTAATACATTGTCATCTAAGTATTACATATATTCGTTTCATCTATTTTTTCAATTGTGTTAATAATAAGTCATAGGGAAAACCAATGAACTATTTTCTCATCATTTTTTTTTGTTTGTTTAAAATATTATGATTAAAATAATTAAATTATTCTCTTCCATCATGTTGAAGAAAAAATTACGTTATATTGTGTTGCAAAAAAAAATTGTATTGAATTTCTAGAGTAATAATACAATACCAAAATTTTTTCTGCAGACCCGACAATTTATTCGATAAAAGTGCAGTATTATTTTTTTCGCATTTGTGTCACATGAGCCCGATTTCTGACTCTGCCATTTCTTATCTGCATTATTCCCACCGAATGTTACATAGATTTCTGTGAAACGGATTGTCTCACGACTAACCACAATTGTGCTTAGTCGTGAGACTGTTTGTTTCCCACAAATGTAAATAACAGTGTCATGTGTACTGTTATTTAGATTTCTATAATCGGATGATGTTATAATGTGAAGTTATGTAAATTCTATCGGAAATTGAAAATGCAGCCAGCATTTTTGCCGCCTTACCACACGGACATGATTCTTTTAGGGTTCCAGGTGTTTACTTATAAGAATATGTTTATGTTACGTCAAACTATATTCATCCCAAGCTGGGATATGGGTCTCTCCTCAGTAGATTGGGTTTGGAGCATACTCCACGCTGCTCAACTGCGGGTTGGTGGAGTCATGTTATGTATTTGGTATTATTGATTAAATGGTGTTTAGTTTTAGTTTATTTTATTTTGTTTAAGTTTAAGTTTTTTAATTATTTGTGTTTTTAAGTATTATTCATTTGGTTGTAATTAATTAATAAAGTAGTCAAAGGATAACCAACATATAAAAAAACAGACTTAGACTGTACAACAACTAGAACAACTTCTTGGCAATAAGGATAGGTGGTTCTAGCGTATGTAAAACATCATTGATTCTGGCACTTAGTTTTTGTAAGAAGGGTAGTTCTAACTCTTTAGTCTTTTCCCATTCCCACAGTTTTTTTTTTTCAAATATGTAGCTCAGTGGATTTCGATATCAGATAGAATTGATATGACGTCATATTATCATCCCGCTGTTTCTAGATGTTTATACTACCATGTTGTTTAAAGAGAATGAATATCAAAAAGACTCAATCTATTTTATTTTATTTTAATTGATTGATTGATTTTATTTTATAATAGATAGAGATTATATACCACGAACGGCGAAACTGTAGAATCAACTTCCCTCGGCGGTGTTTCCGAACAATTACGACATGGGAGCCTTCAAGAACTGAGTCTTTATTTCCTTAATGCTGATAACGGACCGACGAGCCTGAGTGTTGCTGCTCTTCATCTGCAATGGTGATTTCATTCCATCAGTTGACCCACATGCTCGTTTGCCTCCTTCTCATAAAATATATATATATATATTAAAACTTGGTGTATTATAAAAGTACCTACGTCATCCAAACGGGACAATCCGTACTTCCAAGTTAATATCATAATTCGTAAGTTTCAATTTCTAACGAAATTACTATATAACTTATATTGAACCATCTTGAAAGGAAAACCTGATCATTTTTCATTACGGCTCTATATGTCACACCCGTATGAGACCGTGAAAATAGGCTACGTCAGGACTTATTAAACTTACTAAGTCTTACCATAGTTGGCTTGTCGGAACGTTTTCCCGGACAGGTAGATGAGAAAGGCAATGTTTTGACAGTTGGGAACTAGACTATGAATATGTACAGATACTAGTTTATACTGAGGATTACTGGGAATGTAAGTGGTTCGCAGGGGCGCAGGGGAGTGTTAACATCTAAAGATGCGTAAAGTGCTCTAGATGCTAAGACTCCCCTGCAATAGTGCAATCCTGCCGACTAGCTAACGAGATTAATTCGAAAGAGAATTACGCCATGCCGAACTTGGCTGGGGGAGAACCTCCACCTCACAGGAAGACAGTAGCCAAAACAATATCCATAAGAATAGTTGTGTTTCTACAAGTGAGTAAGCTTATAGCTTATATAATTTAATATAATCTGTAATGCCGGTGGTGTCAGAACGCGAGAAGGCCCCTCTGTATTGTCAGCATCTATACATACATATGTAACCGCTTTACATCTAGCGGACCGTATGCTTGTTTGACGGTGGTCTAATGGCTAGCAATGGCTACTTTGACTCCGAGGTCGTGGGTTTGATTCCCGCACAAGACAAAAATATTTGTGTGCATGAACATGTCTGTTTGTCTTGGTCTAGGTTAGTTAGTTTTGGACTACATGGCACTGTGTAATGTCCAGGAATATTTATTTATTTTTTGGCACCTTTTGTACAACTTTGGTACAAAAGACACTTTGTTCCACCGTTGAGTTTGATAAAATATTTCTTAGTGTTTAAACGAAGTCGACGGTACAGTGTGGCAACAATAGACCGAACACTGTATGTTATTTGGATTTAGCTATCGCTTGGTCGAGAGTAGACAAGACTTGTTCGATTATTATAACAATGAAATCCATTATGTCCTTAGATAAACTACTTTCGTACTAAATTTTACTGTCATTGTTCAGCTGTATTAACAATTTTATTTATTACTTAATATACCTATTTGTGCACTTTACATGCACATATATAACGAGGAGCTCGATGGCGTCATTGTGAGTGTCAGTCTAATCGATCACAAAAGTTAAGCAACATCGACCGTAACCTGTCCATAGATGGGTTTATTTATCTCCTGCTCCTTCGTGCTTTGGAGGGCATGTTAAGCGTTCTGTCCCGGCTTTTGTCATTTAGATGACAGTCGTTAAGCCAAGTCAGTGGCCTTTAGGTCGCTTGGAAACGCTGGCCTCCGCCAATCTGTAGTTGAGCATTGTGGTCCACCACTATACCTCTTCGATTGAGAGGAGACACGTATCCCAGCAGTGGGATGAATAAGGGTTGAGGACGATATAATACTTGAAATATACTAATTATGTGCAATCGCAGATAGAGTTCCAGTTGATATGTGTAATGCGATAATTTTGTTTGTAATAAAACTATATAAAAAGTATCCATCTGTAATTTTAACGCCCAGTCATATTTGGTAAAAAAAGGGGTGAACCTCGGAATGAAAGATAATAAGCTGTAAATTGGTAAATAGGTACCTCTGTTTTGTCGTCCTAAATGTTGTCTCAAAAGTTACAAATGCTATCGTGCCCGCGTCTTAAGATATTGAAGGTTAAAGGTTATAAAAGTCGGTTTTTCGCGAATATCTCGCTTTTGCACCTTTTATGAAAGTTGTAGAGTATAAAATTCTTTACAACTTTTGTTTGAACTTTTTTTTCATACGATCAACCGTTTTTGGAGCAGAGCGCGAAGAGTGCGCTGCGTGCAGTCAATCAAGTCAAGTTCAATCTTTCATTCCTAGGTGAATCCCCTAATATGACTGGGCTATATAAGCTTTCCTAATAATCTGGTATCTCAATAAAATTCATATTTGGCATGCAAATATAATATATACATATTTATAGGTATATGTATTGTATATATTATATTTGCATGCCAATTATGATATAATGTTAATAAAACAAATATGATAATTATGCATACATATAATACAAAGAAAACACCTAGACCAAGACAAATAGACATGTGCATGAACACAAATATTTGTCTTGAGCGGGGATAGAACCCGCAATCCCGGAGTCAAAGTGAACAGTGCTAGCCATTCCACCACCGGGCTCGTCTACTAGAGGTATACTTTTATTTTATCTTTTGGTTAACTGTTCAGACTAATTTTCTTTAAATTATTCTTAACCACTAATTGATTTTGACAAAATTTGATATAATGTAGCTTGCTATTTATTATTATTGGAGAAGCACTCCGTCTCTTCCCGTGTATGTCTTACAAGGCGACTAAGGGTAAATACATTATAAAACACCGATCAGGCCTCCCCAACCCGTCTGGCCAGCCTGGGGAGTGTAGGCCAAATCCTCCTTCTGTCTGGGACGGACGAGAGAGGGTCGTGCTCCTGTAGTGGAGACTAAAATGACCTGATGATGATAGCTTGCTAAAGTATATAAGTTGATTTTCATACTCCATTCTAATTGGAAAATAAGCTTTCTATATGAACGACATGAAAAACAAAACACCGTATTTGCCATGCAAATGTGTTAAAACGCTTTATGTATAAATCATTATTATTTCAGCTGAAAGGTTGACCACTGTTGAACGTAAGCTTTCTCTTAAACCCTCCCTTTTATGTATAAATTTTTAAACGATATATTTCATTTATAATTTATTATAAGATATTGTACTTCTGTGTTACTATCGCACAATGTGTTTTGTGACCTATTTTTGTTTCATCACATATTTATTTCAAAAACCAATAGATACTGTTGCAAAACTCAGTCAAATTGTATTTTTTTTTATAAAAAATGTCAAAGTTACCCGGATCCGGCTCTCGAAAATTACGAAAAAAAAAACGAGTTTGCTTTAAAACGTATCCCTCTCAACTTCCGTTCGCCTTGCCCGATCACACCTTTCGTAACGCTCTCGTCATGCATTCACCAGCTTACTCCCCAAGTCGAGCTAAGAAGTTTAACTTCAAAAAAATAAGAGCTACTTATTAATTATATTAAAGATACTTATTTGAGATTTGATAACATTCTATAATTGTTATAAATAAGGTTGTAATAACAGATTGCGCGAAACCAATTGGAATTCAATATTTATTGTTAAGAAAACAGGACAACGTCTGACGTCTGAATCTAATCTAAAATATTCCATACTAACTGACCCGTTAGTATGGAATATTTTAGCTTAGATTTCTGAATGAAAATAAGAAAAAAAAATTTAGTTACCTACCTATTTGTAGTTCGATTATGTGTTATTATATGTACAACTATGAGATAATTACAAATATATGCTACTAAATAAGTACATATATACTACTACTCGACTGAAAATTGTGCAATGGCTATCTACAATATACTTACTAATTACAATGATTTTCTTATACTACGTGTGGTACGTACGTATACGGCCAGCCTGATGTGAAGCGGTAACGGCAGCTAGAAAAAACTTTCATTATATGAACTATCGCTTGCGCTGCAAATACAGCAACTTTCCTTCCTTACTCACCCTTAAGAACACAACTACCCTTATGGGAATTGTTATTTGGCTGCGGTCTTCTGTTAGGTGGAGATACTTCCCCAGTCGGGCAGCTTACAATTACGCTCGCCTTACCTCTGTTTCATATGACTTTGTTGCATGTGTAAGTGTGTTAAAACCAGCGATTGCGTAAACAGTGCAGCCTCCTTACCACCAACTCTTATTGTGCTTTAATAACTGAATAGATTGCTTATTCATACCAATGAATAAGCGATTCTATTCCAAATTGGATAGAGTCGCTTATTCATTGGTTTGAAAAAGCATTCTATTCAGTTATTGAATCGCAATAAGAATTGGTGGTAAGTGGGCAGAGAGGATTTTTCCGTTCTGCCCATGCTATATGGACTTTGGACTTAGACCGAACGTAGGTGTGCAAATTTTGCTTAGCTCTTTGTTTACAGCATAGGGTGGCATAGATTCAGAGAATCGTACACACGCATAATACAAATATCTGCGCGACCGACAGCTGCTTGGAAAAACAAGCTGGCCTAGATATGAGATTTAGCTAGATCAATTTCATCAGAGATACCAACTACAGGTATATACATTTTAACGAAGGCAGAGCTATTGTCTTCACGGGATTATAATAATATATTGCGAAATTCAAATATTTTTTATGAAAATCTATAACAGTAAAAAGTATTCAGTGCTCTGTAAGATATTTTGTTGTAATGTTAATAGTTCGGAAAATTCGAATCACTTTACCTCACTCGTCCCTTTCAGAAGTGTGGTGTGAACTGTGTGAAGTGTGCACACATCGAGGATTTATGAAGAAGGGTCATTTTTTTAAGAAAAACCTTGCGCACGAAGGATTCCGTACCATTATCTATAAAAACGGCAAAAAAAAAAAACACGTTTGTTGTATGGGAGCCCATCTTAAATATGTTTTATTTTAATTTAATTATTTATTTTTAAAGTGAATATATAAATAAATATTCTGTGAATATTTCAAGCGTCTACCTGTTGCCGTTATCAATATCCAGCAAAAACGAACAAACAAATCTCGTTATGTGTATGAAAGCCCCCTTAACTATTTATTTTATTCTGTTTTTTAGTATTTGTTGTTATAGTGGCAACAGAAATACATTATCTGTGAAAATTTCATCTGTCTAGCTATCACGGTTCATGAGATACAGACTCGTGACAGACGAACGGAAGGACGGACAGCGGAGTCTCAGTAATAGGGTCCGATTTATCCTTTGAGTAAAAGTAAGGAACCCCAAAAAGTAGTAGTATAATACCATACATAATAACAGTCAAATGTCGTGGTACATTAAACGCTCTCGCATATGTTTATATATGAGGGGGGGGGGGGGGGGGGTTCGTCACCACCGCCTATTTAGATCGGTGACACCAAGGGATCGCCGATCCCCATTTTGAAAACTATCTTAAAACAGATCCCTTTATTAAAACAGAAATTTGTACGACAGCTATGTTAAATACTGTGCTTATGTAGCCAGTGCCGTAACAAAAGCTATAGTAGGTATATTTTAATGTTTTCCAAAGTTATTTTTTTTAATAATTTCATCCTTTTAAATTGGACTTTCCCACCAAACTTTGATCGAGCATAAAATAAGTCAGGCATAAGTTACTAAAATTTTAAGATCGCAAATGGCTCCAGTTTTGTCGTATTTTACGGCAGTGTTCCGCAAGCTTTTTGTGTTTAGGGTACATCTATGTAAACGAATTTTTTTGGAGGTACACCATAAATGAAAAATTTTATAAGTGTAAGTTTTTATTTTTCTTTCATCCGTCTATTTAACTTTATGAGTTAACCTTATTTTTCCGAGGCACACCAACTAATGGCCACGGTACACCAGTGTGCCACGGCACACACTTTTAGCAACACTGTTTTACGGTACTGATACAATACAAAATAATTTATTTTTCTCTCCAAAATGTACATTTTCACACTGAAACAGGAGCTAGGTGGATATAAACCCACCTGTATTACAAGTCACCAGTCCCCTTTTCCGCAAGGAAGACAAGTTATAGATTTTTAAAGATCTTTCAGAAAAATATTCAAAGAAATGTTATTGATATTTACTTTTTTATAATTTTAGAACATAGACTTCTTGCCTATTATTTCTCGTCGGTGGGAGGTAGTCATACGAATGAGGTTCCATGAATTCTGTAACAAATAAATGTAGAATTGTATTATTAGTACTTTGTAAGGTTAAGACCCTATAATTTTTCTCGGTAGCGTCGTCTTGACTAAAGTTTGAGACGAGTTCGTTTCCTTTGTGTACGGAAAAACCTTTCCTTTCCTTTCCTTTGAACACTGGTTGGCTGATAAAATAAGACCATTAGTACTACTTTTTTAAAATAACAATGCTGTTTTCTACGAAGAGAAGTCGTGGGATTTAAGTACGTTTGATAGAAAAATATAAAAGTCAACCGAGTTTATATTGAGTTATGAATTGTCGGAAAAATTGCTTATTTGTATTTCTATTTAATGAATGTAATATCAAACAATAGTTCTTAAAATAAACATTTATAATATGTATAAATGGTTATTTTAAAATCTATTATATGTATTACACAGGCAAACTTATCTCTAAAAGAGATCTCTACCAGTCAACCTTATAAACGTTAATATAAAAATATGTTATAAATATTACATTTACTTTCTAAAATAGCATGGTGAGTTATGACTACAGAAATCTAAATAACAATGTATTCTGACTAATGATATAACAATTCAGTTTAAATTAAATCTTAAGAGTACGTTATATTTTAAAGGTAGGTGTGAATATAAACTTAAGCTTGGCGGCTAAACTTATGTGCCCCTTGACTGAAAATATAGTCGACATAGTTGGGTTAGGTTATGTTATGCTTGTGATCACCAAAAGTCGAGCGAGCGAAGCGAGCCTCAAGATGCTATTGTTTTGGGAAAGGGTCCATGTGCCTCACCTCTTTCTCAAGAAACAGGCCAGGTGACCACAGGCATAACCTAACTAAACCGAATCTATGAACCGTCCATATGTATTTAAATTATTACATAATTAATTAAACTTTTTACGTGGCTAAATTTAGGTTTATGTTCACATCATCTTTAACCGTAAAATATAAAATACTTGCATTAAATTATTACCTTATAGGTTATATCGTAAATATGTATACACAAAATTATTTGTAGTTTACATCAAAACATGCTAAAAATGAAACACTAAAATTGTTGTTTATCTTCCATTTAGATCAATGTCAGACATCTCAAGATATTTCTTAAGAAAATGAGGTCAACTCAACTCAAATTCACTAATACTTGCTGTATTATTATACTTCAAAACTTTGTGATTTATGAAAAATGCCTGCTTTAGAAAAAAGGATGGTCATATATAAAGTGCAGCTTAACTTACCTTTAATTTTGAATAAAGCACGCATTTATTATGTTTATATTAATTCCTATAAAATGATTACGATTACAAAATAAATAAATAAAATATCGTAATTGGTACCTATATATTTTATTAATGTTAAAGGTAAGGCAAGGTGATAAATGCACCTATGACCCCTGACTGTATAAATTGCGTGTTGCACATTTTGAGTGTTGTGCTCGTTTTGCGTTTTAAACAGAGTCTCGTGCTTGTGCTTGCACATTTTGCTTAGTGCACATTATGCTCCGAAGGACCTCTTTTTCATATGGACGGATGGTCAAAAAATCAGCTGGGAGCGGTTAAATGCAGAAAGCGAAGGATTTGGAAGAAAACATTGCGAGATGCCTATATTCAAAAGCGGATAGATAGAGAGGTTTTGTAACTATTTATGAAACCATTTTTTTAGTAATCAATCACTTATGATAACATGACGTCATCGTCTGTCTCACACTCTAGACTAGACGAAATCTCTAATAATTTCCTAAATAGTATAAAGTATAGTCGCCCAGCAGAGTTTACTCTACCTTTGAGCATTTACTATATTTAATCTTGAAAATTTGCTGAATGGTACCCTAGGTAGTAATTGATGCCTTTTAAGGCCTGTACTTTTAAGTACAGGTATTGATTTTATGGATTTTAGCCGATTAATTAAAATTAATCGGCTAAAAAACAAAATATTTCATTTGAGGCAAGTCTGGTTACATAAATAAATAAAACTAATAGTCCTTCTAAGAAAATTAAAAATAGTATATAAGAAAATCAATAAGTTTAATAATTATACAAACAAACAAATTGTCTTTATTGTGAACAACAGGTATACCTGATAGGAGGCAAATAAAATGGGTTTGAGTTAAAATTATTTATTTTAGCGACTGACTATTGATAGTTGTGGAAAGGATATTTTAAAAAATCTATGAATGCTAGTTGGGTTGTTTTAATGGCTAGTTACTAATTAGTCATAGTGATAATGATTGTGTATATTATCTACGAAGCTGAATCAATACTAGTTCGATGGTATCAATAGTAGGCTCAGTGTTTATTTTCACGTTAACGATAATTGATTGAAGCGTTAAAGGCAATACTGCCGTGTCAGGTATAACTCAGTTATTTCAAATTAAACGAATTACGCGTCACCACTACGAAATGGCCTAAATACGAAGGGATTTAACTAAAATAGGTGAATGCCTATGCCTAAGTACTATGTTCTATTTAGGAAAATTTTTGAACAGAAACTTGTTCAACTTTACAATTGATTAGGCAAATTCAGGTGGTTGATAATTTTATTGATTAGTGCGTGTAATAGGCAAATGATGCTGAATAATGTCGTATCTGAAAACTTAACGAAAAACGAGCGACTTCTATCAGTGTTTTAAAAAGTCAACATAGCCCGAAAACTGACAAATAGAGGAAATCTAAAGACAAAAAAGGTCTATTCGAAGATATCAATGTTGCCTGGAAATAAAAAAAAAATAAACCAAAGAAAAATGTCAGGTTTTCGAAAAAATAAGATACCTAGTCTTGAAATCGAGATATCGTACAAAGCTGAAGAAAAACAAAAAAGAAGTTAAACTAATTAAATATAATATATTTCTTAAAATAAATTTATCATAATATGAGTAACAGTCAGCTTTAAACAGATTTATGTGTCTTTCTATAAAAACAAAAAACAATTCATTTAACTTCTATGCACAGCGAACTTGAAATTTCTATATATACACGTTTGCACAAGGGCTTTCATGGAAATCCGAGCAGCACCGGTTGAAATGTTATCATTCACTATAGAATCGTAAATCATACAAACACAGATAAAAAACGGCTCAACTTGATGGCAGTCAATTAATTGACCAAGCGAATGAAGCGAACGAGGTCTCCAAGCCGAGTTGAGGCGAAAAAACATTTATCGAGTATGGTTGTATCTCAATTGCGATGAAAATTTGGAAACGTTGGCGTAAGTTCATTGGACAACCAAATTGGTTCAGTAGTTTTTTACATTTTTACTCTCCATCTCGAAACGTTTTTATAAAACTTGGTAAGTAGATTACATTATCTATTATATTAAAAGTAATCAACATACGATGTGCACATACACACCGTATATTGATTACCTATCTAATATTCATCATCGTCATCATCATCAGGTCTATTTTAGTCTCCACTACAGGAGCACGACCCTCTCTCGTCCGTCCGTCGGAAGGAGGATTTGCTCCTTCCGTCTAGGACGGACGAGAGAGGGTACACTCCCCACGCTGGCCAAACGGGTTGGGGAGGCCTGATCGATATTTGATAATGTTCCCTTAGTCGCCTTGTACGACATCCACGGGAAGAAACGAAGTGATTCTATTCTAGTCTGTCGAAAACCACATGGCATCTAATATTACTATACTAAAACTATTATATAAACCGCGGTCATAGTATTGTTTCAATTCACTTGTGCGGGCATTATAATTTGTTCAGTAGTTTTATAATCTATACATATAATAAAACAGTAAAAATAATATGTCTGTACATTGAATATATTTACAAAAAAACAATTGGAGGCGATGGAGATATATAGTAATAAAGTATGAATTTAAAAAAAAGTCTGTCTGTTTGTCTGTTTGTCTGTATGTCTGTTTGTACACGCTAATCTCTGGAAGTACTGGACGGATTCGAATGAAACTTTTTTTGTTATATAAGTGTTAAGCCTGGGCAAAATATAGGGTATAATTGATTTTGGAAAGTGGAACACCTGATGCAGCACCATAATGGTTCAGGTAAACTATAAGAAATATAAAAATGACGCCTTAGCAAAAGTTGTTCAGCCTGATGAGCATTTTCTGTTGAGGTATAAACATCCAAGATTTGGACCACCTGATGCAGAACCTTAATGGTTCAGGTAAACTATAAGAAATATAAAAATGATGTCTTAGCAAAAGTTGTTCAACGTGATGAGCATTTTTTGTTAAAGTATAAAAATCCAAGATTTGGAACACCTGATGCAGAACCATAATGGTTCAGGTAAACTATAAGAAATATAAAAATGACACCTTAGCAAAAGTTGTTCAGCTTGATGAGCATTTTCTGTTGAGGTATAAAAATGCAAGATTTGGAACACCTGATGCAGAACAATAATGGTTCAGGTAAACTATAAGAAATATAAAAATGACGAATTAGCAAAAGTTGTTCAGCCTGATGAGCATTTTCTGTTGAGATATAAAAATCCAAGATTTGGAACACCTGATGCAGAACCTTAATGGTTCAGGTAAACTATAAGAAATATAAAAATGACGCCTTAGCAAAAGTTGTTCAACCTGAATGGCATTTTTTGTTGAGATTTGGAAAATCCAAGATTTGGAAAACCTGATGCAGAACAAAGTTAAATTAATTTGCATGAACAACACGTGTTTACAAACCAGAAGAATACGTGCATTTGCGGGACGCTATGTAGCAAGATGAGAGTTTATTTAATTTGGTGGTGGAAAGTGTTTTAAGCGACGACGGGAAACTGTTTTTCTTAGATGCTCCAGGAGGGACTGGAAAAACATACCTGACGAGAGCAATCCACGCTGAAATCAAGCGCCAAAATAAGATCTCGCAGCAGCATCGCCAGGTATTGCAGCCACATTACTACTAGGCGGAAGGACGGAAATACAATGTTAAATATCCTACTCGATTTAAACAGAATTGAAACACCGACATGCTCTGTGACACGAAACTGTGACAAAGCAAAGGTGTTTCAGGATTGCTGTCTAATTGTTTGAGATGAATGCGAAATGGCCAACAATAAGGCACTAGAAGCTGTAGGTAGAACTTTCCGTGCCCAAGAGTTTTCAAGAATATTATTAAAATTCGGGGAAGATCTCCTTCCTGAAGTAAAGTCAATGGCAGCGCAATATAATTGAAGCTGAGATTCTCACTGAGAGTGGTGCCGGTGAAACTGTATTTATTCCGCATATACCACTCTTCTCCAAAAAAAAATCCATTTTTATTTTATACGTACGCAGTTGTCTGTGACCACTTGCTTTGCTATGACAATAAAAAAAATCACTAAAACTCGCCGGTTTTACAAACAACTAGCGAATTTTAGTCTTTTCATATTAGCTCCCGAAGGAAAGACTCCCTTAATTTTTTTTAAACTATGGTTACAATGGTAAACAAAAAAAAGTTTTTTGACTTTTAACGTATAACAAATATTTTTTTATGTAACAACATTAGTTCGTATTTGTAATAATACGGCGGAATCATAGAGTCCACGCGAACGAAGTCGCGGGCATCAGCTAGTTATATATAAAAATATATATGCGACGTCGCATACAAGTTCATATCACAAATGTGACGTGCACATATCGCGCTTCAAATCGTACTAGTCTATTCAGTTATTGCGCCCCGTTATACAAAACATCGCAACAAAAAAGAATGCTTTTCCTGTATTCTGCTTGCTATATCTGCGTTCCACCCACTCACCCATCCCAGGAATTTTACGACATTTCAGAGCGATTTAACTCGTCCTATGAGACTTGAAATTCATATCACAGAGGAAAAATTCCGTATCACATCTCGTTTTGAAACGTGGGAATGCGTGGGGAAGCAAAATGACTAAAACGGGGACTTAATAGTGACTTTGAGAGTGTTGACATTAACAATAACAGTTGTTATATTTATAGCAGCATACAACGCAATTAGTATCAGATTAGTTGCTACAATAAAATAAGTTCAGACTAAATGTTATTTAAATAAAATTGTTATTTGGGTTCGATATTCTGTGAGGTGAAGGTACGTCCTCAATCATGCTCCAATATCCTATCTCTCGTCCGTCAGAACCTCGTTTGTCAGTAACATACTCGAGGTGTCGGTTGTATCCAGTATATTCTAAATCTCTGTCAGACATAAATATGCCTTCATGTCCATAAAATTTTGACGTCACAGATATGAATACGAAGTAGATCTATTTATTACAGGATGTCAACAAAAGTACGAGCAAAATTTTAGGGATCAACTAAAATCGAGTCGCAAATCCCAATGGTCTTTTTTATATTTCTCTTGTATACAATATTAATAATTATATAACACTAAATAAAAACCTGAAAAGATGCCAATGTATTTGCATATTAGGCACGATGATAATAGTATGAAATCGTTTATTCAGCGCTCTCCTTGTTACGACACTGTCGCATAGTTTAAATATATTTGCATTTTTAATTACCTATCTTTTCTTTAGTATTCTTAATGGATGTTTAGATTTTTTCTTGTATAAAAAGAAATGGCTCTTCTCTTCAACATCTTTGAGGAAAATCGAATTTATTTTTCATTTTTATTCTATTTATTTATTTAATAAATTATATTGTATACATATTATTTCTGGACTACAAAAGCTACACAGGGCTTGACTGAGTGACGGTTGGTCGCACACATACAGTTTTTTTTTATAATTTTATCATTATAATAATTTTAATCATAATAATAAAAATTTTATCATTATAAAAAAAATACAAACAAATTTATTATTAAACAAATACATTCTGGTAATCCATTTAAATAAAGCGAAGATAGAATATGGTCTATCAAAATCCTGTGATTTTCTTTTGTGTCGACCTTTAGTCATCAGGTGTTTTCCTATATGACATATTGTAATTTGACATGTACCTAAGAATAGTTTAATATAATAATGTTCAATTCCTAATTTTAAATTTGAATTTAATTAAATTTGTTATGTAATTAAAAGTTTTAAATAATAATATATTTTCAAAATGCCTTGAAAAGGTAAATTTGTAACAAAATTGCTAAGATCTAACTCACAATTATGATTGTACCTGTTGTTGCAAATTCCAGTGAATAAATGATTATGAATATGAATATAAGCTCTTGAAGTATTGGAAATCAAACTATCGCTGTAATCAAGAATAACCTTAATCGCGTCGAAATAAATATATGTCCTTGATGAGGTCCGCTGCTACGCACGTGATTCGCAGTGTGGACCAAATTAGGACATGGGATTAGATAACGTTATATGGGTTTTTGGTCCATTAATCGTATTTTTTCTAGTCCACACGTATGAAAGTCATCAGGTATTTTCACACTAGCGGCTGCCCGCGACTTCGTCTATGTGAACTTCATAATATAAACAATATTAATACCTAGAATAGCCCAAAGTATATTTTGGAATGGGTCAATCCGGACCACGGGGTGAAACGACTCTATGCTTTCTTCGTAGGTTCGATTTAGACTCATATCAAAAACTTAAGAATTTCAATTACTTATCTGTAGATATTAATAGAAAAGTGATTAGTAATAATAAATAAAAAGAAATTAATTTAATAATATAAATATAGTATAAATACTTTAGACCATATGAACCCAAAGGGGGTTCATATGGTCTAAAGTATTAAAATGTCCATCTTTATAAAAAATGTAATAGTCATATTAAAAAAAATACAATTTAAACTTGGCATTATCACAGATTGAGTAACTAACCGTCTAACTACAATAAAAGATAAACACTTTTCTCTTGCTTAAAGTATGTATTATTATGTGTATCATTTTTGTTCAACATATATTTTTCTTTTTTGTAGTGAGAGTTTAAAATCGCAGTTTGATCAACATTTACTTAGCTAATTGATATGTTTACTTAGTAAAAAGTAATAATTTTTTATTGCAATAACAAAAAAAAATGTCGTAGTGGAATCATGACATGCGTAACTTTAAATTACATACCTAGTTTACTTTTAATGTTATTTTGTGCTTGGTTTTACTAGTGTAAAAAACTTCTCCGTCCATATTACACATATCTTCTCTGTCGGAATATATGTACCCATCCAAGAGATCTGTTTTATTCACCACTTCTACTATTCACCAATTCTACAGTCGCACCGCTCGCCATCGACAGGCAATTCATCCTCACACATTGGAGCCCAAGTGGTCGCGTACTGTGCGGTTCCAGAGAAGCTTTCTCCCGCGTACTGTCAAGCTGTGGAATGAACTGCCTGTGGAGGTTTTCCCAGGAGACTACAGCATGGGGTTCTTCAAAAAGGGCGTGAAGAGGTTTTTACAGGGTCGGCAACGCGCATGTGATGCCCCTGGTGTTACAGGCGTTCATAGGCTGCGGTAGCTGCTTTCCACCAGGCGGGCCGTAAGCTTGTTTGCCACTCTAGTGGTATAAAAAAAAAAAAAAAAAAAAACTACGGTCCAAAACGACCTATTGCAAAAAGTTCTTGGCGATTCACTCTGCGGTGCAAAAGGACCCATTCCAAAAGAGCTCTTAGGCGAACCGTATCCCCGTTCGAATCGCTCACGGTGTGAAACGACTAAAAATCTGTGTATTCTTACTAAATACCCTCTTTAGGTTTTATGACAGCAATAGATGCTATAATAGTAATATCTATAATTTTTTTATTTGTCTATCTGTATGTTGGTACTGTTAAAAATTGGATCCGAAACGAATATCTATATATATAAAAGAAAGTCGTGTTTGTTACAACACTTATAACTCGAGAACGGCTGGACCGATTGCCATGGTTTTTGATTTGTTGGATTTGTTTCCGTCCCGAATAGCAGAATAACTCTTAAAAACATTGGAAAATTCTCGAAAAAATAAAATAAAAGAAAAAACATTTTCCCATACAAATGAAAGTGTCAGTTGAAAAAGGGATTACGATATTTATTGGTTGTCAAATATCAAAACGTCAAATCGATTTGTGTCACTTTTATGTCGCGAAAGTTGTCTGTGATTTGTTATGAAAATTTAAAAATGTCAAATCGATAGGGGTGAAAACGCTTTTCCCATGGGGTTCGAGCGCAAGAATCAAATCAGAGTAAACATCAAAAGAAATGACAATTACAAATCACCAAAATGATAAAACCTATTTCAAAACTAAAAAAAATAAAACAAAACGTTTTTTTTTTAAAAATTAACAATAAGGAAATTCAGTTTTTATGGATACGGGTCTTCCCTCAACCGAAGGGGTTTAGTGCGTACTCCAACACGCTGCTCAACTGCGGGTTGGCGGAGGCCAGTGTTTTCGAACCGCCTAAAGGCCACTGACTTAACTTAACGACTGTCATTAAATGATAACAACCGGGACCGACAGCTTAACGTGCCTTCCGAAGCACGGAGGAGCTCGAGGTAATATAAACCCATCCGTGTACAGGCTACGGTCGACGTTGCTTAACTTGCGTGTTCAATTAGACTGACACGCGCAATGACGCCATCGAGCTTCTCTATTATTTTCTACTATTCATTGTTTTAATTCCATAAAATCATAAATTTAGTTCAGCTAATATGTACCACGACATTCATTCATTGTTAGGCGGTACGAAGTTCGCCGGGACAGCTAGTTAAATATAAAAACGAACAAACACTAACCCACGGCATTGACAGATTGTCAATGCTGTGGGTTAGTGTTTGTTCGTTTTTATATTCTCCTCAATAATATGAGTATAGATAGATATTTATACTCATATTATTGTTGAGGATTGCAAAGAAAACCAAGTATGCCGTATTCACTGTTTCATATTTCTGACTGACTTATATATAATACAATTGTTTGCAATATGAAAATGAAAATAATACTGAGAGTTTAAATATATTGGCCAAAAAGGATATATGCGCTGTAGGTCGCCAACAATTTATATATGGGGAAGTTTGTATGTTTATTTGTCCTTCTTTCTCGTCGAAAGGATCTTTGCATTGACATGATTTTTCTTTATGTTAGTTTGAGGTCTGGATAGTACTTTTTATAGGCTAACTATTTTATGTCCTGAAAATATGATGTGTATATTATTCCTACTGAAAAAAGTTTTCACAACATATACATTTTTAATCGGACGAAGCCGCGGGTACCACCTAGTACTACATATATAAAAACTGGATATTATTCTTCTTCTTTTCCTTTTCGTCTACCCTTATTCAACTCACTGCTGGGGTACGGGTCTCCCATCAATTGAAGGAGTTTAAAGTATACTCCACCACGCTGCTCAACTGCGGGTTGGCGGAGGCCAGCGTTTTCAAACTGCCTAAAGACCACTGACTTGGCTTAACGACTATCAACTAACGACAACAGTCGGGACCGACAGCTTAATGTGCTCTCCGAAGCACGGAGGAGCTCGCGATAAATAAACCCATCCGTGGGCAGGCTGCTGTCGACGTTGCTTAACTTGTGTGTTCGATTAGACTGACACGCGCAACGACGCCATGGAGCTCCTCATATTATTAATTTTGTATTATTCTGTTTATCAAATATCAATTATAGACGAACTATCGTCAGACTTAAAAACTAATTGCCATAGGAAAAATTGGATCGCTGCAGGAGAGGAGCGTTGATTGGCGCTGAAGAAGGAAATAAGATCCAATTACTTGCTTGCGAGTCTGCACTTGAAGCGTTTTTATTGCGACTTCGTTCCTAATTTTATTAACACTGGAACGTTTTACCTGTTGTAGAAAATATTTAGTAATTGTAATACTTACTTTGTAATTGCAATTACTCGCAGCTTCGCATTGCATGACATAGTACCTGTATCCCATGTGTTAATCTAGAATTCTAGAAAATGGTACACACCATATGATTGATGATGAATTTGACATATTAGAACATGATATATGTACGAGTATATACTTAGATCATGTTCTAATATGTCAAATTTCATCTTAATCCGTTCAATGAAACCCATCAAAGAGTAACAAAGTTCCATACCGCATCCACATAACAATTCTCTTGAGGGTTGTTGTGTACCTGGAAGGTTGAGGTTGGTTGTTGTGAGGGAGGTCACCAGGAAAAAGGAGTTGCTGCGTTAGCAGCAACGCAAAGCAGGTGCAAGCGTATATAGCAACGGTAACCGCTTCAAATCAGAGGGGCAATTCTCGTAATTAAAATATAATCAAAATTCAGTTTCGATCCAGTCTCGATCTCACAAATGTCACACTTGGTATTCTCGTAACACAATATGTAACTTCAAAATTAAATTTAAGCGGGATTATATTGAAATAAGTATGAGTGAAAATTAAACAAACTAAGAATGTTACTTTGCCAACAACAAGAATTGATAATAATTAATTAATGAAATCAAGTAAGTATATAATTTTAGTCAATTCAAAATTCAATCTCGATTCGGTCAACTTTCAGTCTGCGTTCGTAGAAAAATTACGAGAATAAAATTGGGCTTCAGGTCTTTTGTCACCCGAGGTATTGGTATGAAACAAAAAACAATACATCATCACATCTATACATATATATGTCCTCCCAAACTTTCACATTTATAATATTAGTAGAAAGTGGGGCACCACGTCGGGTTCCAAACAAGCATATGGCCCGCCTGTGGTGTTATGGGTACTAGACAACTGATAAATGTACTTAAATACTCTGTTTTTTTTTGTAAATACATACTTAAAATATATAGAAAACACCCAGACCAAGACATACAGACATGTTCATGCACACAAATGTTTGTCTTGTACGGGAATCGAACCCGCGACCTCAAAGTCAAAGTGGCCGTTGCTAACCGTTCGACCACCGAGCTCGTCACACACTCGCACACTCGCCGCAATCCCATAATCACCTTACGTCTGATTCTCTCACTCACTCGCAGGAACACAGCAAATTCTGAAAGGTATAAAAACTGAAATCTGACGTAGTATACATGGCACCCTCCTCTAGATAGACTGATTTCCTCCAAAAGCGAGTGGAGGTAGATAGATGGGTAAAGCGGAGTATCACATATAATGGGATTATTTGATATTTTTTCTGACATTAGATGTCGCTAGGTAGGCGTCGGGTCCAGATTGTCAAAATGTACTGAATTTTTTAACAGTGAAACTTTAAGACGACAAGACGTCAACAAGACATTTGACAAGATGCTATGAATTGACAAATGATTGGACCCTACGCTACAGTGCTGCCAAAAGGCCCTCATTGAAAGCATTGAGGGAGGTTTGTACCTAGCATTGAATAGATACAAACTGATAATGTTTGCCTCCCCAACCCGTTTGGCCAGCGTGGGTAGTGTAGGCCAAATCCTCCTTCCGTCTAGGACGGACGAGAGAGGGTCGTGCTCCTGTAGTGGAGACTAAAATGGACCTGATGATGATGATGATAATGTTTGAGGAGCTCGATAGTATCGTTGCGTGTGGTAGTCTAATGGATCCCGCAAGTCAAGGAACGTCGACCGGAGCCTGTCCTTGGATGAGTGTATTTATCTCGAGCTCCTCCGTGCTCTCCGTCCTCTTTAGGCCGACAGATGTCATTATAGATGACAGTAGTTAAGGTAAGTTAGTGGCTTGAAAACACTGGCCTCTGCCAACTCGCAGTTGAGCAGCGTGGTGGAGTATGCTCTAAACCCCTTCGATTGTGGGGAGGCCCGTATCCCAACAGTGGGAAGAATAAGAGTTGACGACGTATGATGTTTCATTTTATTTTGTCGCAAGTAATCTAAAAATGATTTTTAATTAAACTGAATATAAATAAAATATAATCAAATGGGAGTTTTCATTGTCCTAAAAATAGAAATTCTTTGTAATCACGTGCCATACTAAAAGGAACAGCAGTGCGATGTTGCGTTGTAAATCGCCTAAAAGGTTCTTAATATTCCCATCAACTGCTGAATGACGATCTTTGAATAGTTTAGCACCTGATCGAATAACGAATGTGGGGAATATGAAGTATTAGTTATGTTTAAACAACTTGCTTGAAACATCAACGATATGTAGCTACGTAATGTATGAAAAGTGAAATAAATAAATTCCAATATACCTACATGTAAATATGTCCAACGTAATCAAATTGGTTGAAATATTATTATTTTTGGATATAAATAATGTAAATAAATATGTGTGGACAATTTACACAGCGCCATTTAGTCCCAAATTAAGCGCAAAGCTTGTTCTATGGGTACTATATAACTGGTAATTAAATACTCTTTTTTTTGTAAATACATACATATATATACATACCCAGACCAAGACAAACAGACACACAAATGTTTGCCTTGTGCGGGGATCGAACCCGCGACCTCCGAGTCAAAGTAGCCATTGCTAGCCATCGACTACCGGGCTCGTCTATCGAATCGTATTGTATATAGTTTCGTATTTAGATAATAATGTCATATTCTAACTTTGAAACACTATACTGTAAAGTATCTAAAAATGACGTTAGTTGTTTTATATAAGGCCGTAGAAATATTAAAAACATTCGACAAAATCTCGAAAATCAAGAAAAAATCTTTTGGTTACGTTTTTTGTTAAACACCAGTCAGTCGTAGTGAACTGAGGCCTCGCAATTATTTTATCAAAATAAAATTGGTTATTTCAAAAACTAAAAATCTTTTACTATTCCCCATGACCATATGAATTATATAAGTACATATTCATACATATTCATTTAAATTCACCTTATATATCAAACTGTGATCGGCCGTTTGTAACAGCATAATTTAAAAAATGTGTTTTTGTTGCCTAGATACTCAATAAACCTCAATAAAATCGAATTACGTAGAGTTAGCGCAACAAACATAGCTCTCTCGGTCAATAATTAAGATAAAATGTTCAATAATCGCTTTTTCTAAAGCTTGCGTAGGACAGTGGTGACCTACATAAGATTGTACGTTTCCTTAGGGAGGCTATAGCCAATAGTTGTACTCGTAGTTGGTCGTTTTCTCAAAGCTGCGGCGATGGACAAGCGCCTGATTTAAAAAATATGACGACGTCAAAACGAGCTTGACTGGTCTCGACATACCTAAAATTAAAACTTACGCTTTATTCCACCTGAATACATGAAACAATTTGAAACTAATGAGTAACGAATAGAACTAAACAATGAGGCGTCACACGCTCTTTGTTCGGGAGCCATTTGTGCAGCCTCCGTATGAGGTTTAAATCCTTTTCAATTTGTTAAGGTCCAAATAAAGGTATCTTTTTAATTAGACGAACGGAATTATACTTTATTATAAAAGCCGAAAATTAGTAATAAATCGTTCTGATACCCTTTCTTACTAAGTACTGCTTAATGTAACTTAACTGCCAGTGAGAATCGACATGCAATGTTCTCCCCCCCCCCCCCCCACCTCGGTACATCTGTTGACGGAGTCTTCGCACCTCAGATGTCCTCCTTTGTCAAACACCTCTGTGAGGTCCATGCTGACCGCTTGGACCTCAGCACCGTGATGGATTGGTTTAGATTAAAAATCATAATCGCAATTATTCGGGCCTTAAATAAATAAATATTTATTTACAATTTATACAGCGCCATCTAGTCCCAAATTAAGCGCAAAGCTTGTGTTATGGGTAATAGACAACTGATAAATGTACTTAAATACATTTATTTTTGTAAGTTGTACTAACTTTGGCATCCCCATAGTCATTGGCACTTTAACATTTAAACGGAGATATTAAGAATTGTCATAGCAATACAATACGTACTCCGTTATTTTTAAAATCTAGCATTGGAACACTTTAACTATTTTATAATAGACTTTTTTACCAGATTATTATGGCAACACAGCATTAAAAAAAAAACGCTCGTAAGGCATGTTGTTTTTTCCCGCAAATTTTAACGGATTCGACAAAGAATTTTTTTACGATTTTGACTTCGTAAAAGGTGGGAAATATTTTAATTATATTAATTCTATAATTAGAATGTTACCGTATTTATTCATATTTTTCCTTATTTTTGGTAACATACCTCAATTTATTAGTGTGCCAACTATTGGTCAAGTAGCATAAATGGAAGTGCAATAATTTGGCACCTGTGCCAATCACTACATTTGACTTTTTTTTATGTTTTTTATAGCCAATTAAATTAGATTTTAGAATACATTCATATCACAATTCAAAAATGTTTTTCGTTTCTTTTTTCACAATTGTCAGCACTGCCAATCATTGTACTTTAGGTGGTGCTATTCACTACATTTTCGTGTGTGCCAATCATTGCAACGGTTAGCAGTGCTAATTATTATATTATTTCCAATGCCAGTTACTGGCGCATTTTTATAATATATCGAAACTAGTATAATTATTGTCATGCTATACTGGCAATACACACTATATTCACAAGAATGTAACAATGATAAAGAAAATTTACTGAATCAAAAAGTTCAATTTACTCAAGTCATACCCACCAAACCAAACCAAACATTTTATTCTCCCTAAGCCTTTAGGGAAAAGTAGCTGATAGGTAGGACACTTTTCGAAGTGAACTAGAATTGTTCAATTTTTTTAATGACGAGTTAGGAAAGGAGTATGTTTAGAACGTATCTACCAGTATTATATATTTTTCGATATTTTTTACAGTTTTAATTAATAAAAATGTGCCATAATTACATACTAAGATAAGTGCCAATTACTAGTAAGTTAGTGACAATAATTGTGCTGTAAGTGCCAATGACTGTACTTTTGGATATTTTTAAATGTTTTCTATTTTCTTTTAATAAAAATGTTTCCTTTTCGTACAAAATGTGTTTTTATTTTAATAAAAATACATTATAGAATACCTTTTATGTCGTAAATTACGTCTAAATATGTTACATAAATTATAATTAACAAATTTAGGGTAGATTTTTCTTAGAGTGCAGTTTCCCCTAGAACCAACAAAGGCGCAGTGAAATTAACATAGTATTTTATTATTAATCAGTCGGTATTCATCTTCATACCTCCCCAACCCGTCTGGCCAGCGTGGGGAGTGTAGGCCAAATCCTCCTTCCGTCTGGGACGGACGAGAGAGGGTCGTGCTGCTGTAGTGGAGACTAAAATGACCTGATAATGATGATTCAACTTCATATCAATATCATCGTACCATATTATCAGTGATCAATATCAAATGTAGAGTGTGTGGTAACCAAAGATATTCAATATCGACTATATATGTTAAATCTATTTGGTGGTATTAGAGCATACAAAAACATTAATCAGGTTTATGTCACAGACGCTCTTTGTAGCGTACGGGCTAAGGGTGCTTACATAAAGAGCCCCTGATATTACATAGAGATACTGCTTACAGATAGCTGGTACGTGTGAATTCAAAGCAAACTGTACTTTATTCCATATACTTGACGAGCTCGGTGGTCAAATAGTTACCAATGACCACTTTTACTCCGAGGTCACGGGTGCGATCCCCGCACTAGACAAATATTTGTGTGCATGAACAAGTATGTTTGTCTTGGTCTGGGTGTTTCCTATGTATTATATGTATGTATTTACAAAAAAATGTATTTAAGTAATTTTTCAATCAATTATGTAGTACCCATAGTACAAGCTTTGCTTAGTTTGGGACTAGATAACAGTGTGTAATTCGCCAGGAATATTTATTTATTTATATATTATGGCATACTATATATACTTATTATGATTATATTGCTCGGTAACCGCTTCACATCACATGGGCCATATGCTTGACTGCCACCCGTCGTAGTATAAAAAAAGAAATTGAGAACCGAGATCGGTAACCTGTCACCTTATAAGCACCTTAAGTCAATTTCACCCTGGCCGTGGTTCAGTTGCTCCTGCCGACGAGTTAATGAGGATCTGATGAAAGATAAAGGGATATAACATTGAAGCGATGTGACTTTTCAGAACGGTCATAGGTACGAACCACTGTAATTTTATTTTTGCGTGTATAAAAATGACGAATAGATTTTGGTCGTCCAGTTATACGTTCAATACGTGCGAAATAATCCGCTTCGATACATCACTCTTTGATACAGTGTAGCTATTCACAGCTCTCATCATAGTTTTCAGCGAAAAATCGTAGGTACACACACGATTTTTCGCTGAAAACTATGATGAGGTTTTGGTTCATTTTTTTTTTCTTTGTTATTTTGTAGTACCCTATTTCATTTTCGATCAAATTCTTTTGATGCAGATTTCTATAAAAGTTTATATGTGAGATGTGTGGGTTTATATGTGAGAAGAAATCCTCACATATACATATCCCGAAGGTAAATTCGAATCGGTTTGAAAAAACCAATTCCAATTTAACTTCAGGTTGTATTGAAATACAGTGTTTTATTGACTTAAAATTATAACTAGTCAGGGCGAGTGGCCTCTGTAGATTAGTTTGAAATACGATTGGATATTGGATATTGTCAAGTAATGTGAAACACAAAATCGTCTTATGTAAACGCATCTACGCATTTCCATTCTATATA
The DNA here is from genome assembly GCA_937001555.2 of Hypsopygia costalis. Classification (NCBI taxonomy): domain Eukaryota; kingdom Metazoa; phylum Arthropoda; class Insecta; order Lepidoptera; family Pyralidae; genus Hypsopygia; species Hypsopygia costalis. Next base: position 22,716,432 of record OW443326.2, read on the forward strand.
CATAATTCTCAGAACGTCGGTCCATTACAGTGTTTCCAATTTGCAAATCGGATTCGGGCATCGCGTGAGTTGTTGACGTAGTGTTACAACGAACTAGCTTCTGGTAGCTTTAAATAATAAATAGATAAGTTACCGGACCCCCTCGGGTGAATTCTATTTTTTTCTATTTATACACATCAATAAGTCCCAAACAAGCACACAGCCTACAGCGCGCTGTCGACGCATCATCTCCTCTCATCCCCTCATCTCCAAACTCACTCACTCGCAGGATCACCAGCAGGGGCAGCGGTCTTTTATAAGGTGTACGAAATTCCCCAGTGTGGCTCGACATGTCCTACATCTCTTTCGCCAAAGCCTTTTTCGCTAGTCGACAGGGTACACCACGTGCAGATGAGGTTTGCTTTGAATTTAACTTACACCCCAAAAACGTGGAACGAGTATCTGAAATTCATTACAATATCAATTAATGTACATGTTAATAAACAAATTACGGAAATTAGAAAATATGTACACTAAATCTACAAGAGAAGCACGTTTTGATACCTCTGTTTTAATAAATAAACAAGTACTTATAGTTACATGACTAAAGGTATGATTTATTTGTATTCTAATGGCTTCACTACTTTAGAAATCGCACACCCCGATGCCTTAATGATGTAAACTACCCTCGGATCCTCCCGTCTCCCTCCCCCCAATTAATTATTCGCCAGTCGCCACTCGTATTGGTGACCTCACTCACGAGAGCACAGCAAATACTTGGCCAATACTTGGCCAAATAAGAGCTAACGATATAAATGCTCAGTATGGATATTATCACAAGTGGCCAGCGCACTGTTATCGGGACACGCTGGTTAAAATCAATCAATCAGATTATCAGGAACTGACCGCATTCGGTTCAGGGCTTGCTAGTACTAGTAGATAGATAAAAACAATAAACAATCAATATTGTATGAACTTTATTGAATACTATCTTCTGCCCACGGTTTCCCCCGTACGAGTTACCGACCCCAAAACAAATTATTGGCATATTTCCTTTAGATTATTTAAATGAAGAAAGTTTTATTCTCTCCGTATTTTAGTAAATTACTGTTTATCAGTGGATTTTTTTTTTTTAAATCACTATTTATTTTTCATTATTAATTCCAATCAATAGCAAATGGTTTTCGAAAAGTTTATCCAACCCGATCTTCCATCCGATTTCTCGGAGTTCGTTGTTACTAAGGACCTCCCGCCACCGCCTCATCCTTCGCCGGCTCATTCTCTCAAGTCGTGAATACTCTTAAAGTAATGTTTAGATCTCAGTGTAAATGCAGCTAATAAATAATTACCGTATTTAGCCGGTTTTTAAATACTTTTTGAGAGTACAATATCATGACTGTTAGTGCATCATTATCCTGTACGGCGCAGTTATCTTCCATTCATACCTATCACCCGTCATATCTACATCTATCTCACATAATCCAACCTCCTTCTTTATTGGCCTTTCTCTCTCATTACGAGTATATCCACTCACAAACAAATTCGTCGTTTTCTTTGTCACATATCTTTCATATCTCCACATTACATGCGATTTCCTCTCATCATTTTCATCACAGGTGCTACTTTCAAACTTTTTGTAATATAATCGTCTCTTATCTTTCTTAGTTATCACTAAATAAAATGAATGAGACATTCATTACCATACAAAACAAGTCTGGCGGACTTGTTTTGTATGGAGCGATTTCGGGAAATGTGGAGAACATCACAATTTTGGACTTTCCCGAAATCGCTCCATACTACATACATATAAACTAGTCTGACGGACTTGTAATTGATGGAGCGGATTTCGGGAAAGTCCAAAATTGAGATTTTCTAGTTATCATATCTTGAGAAGTTTTTATGCTATTGAAGTAATTCCTTCATCTATATTTAAATTATAATGACATCCTTATATAATAAATGGAAAGGAAAAAATATCGTCTAGCCAATTGCACTGTTAGTAAAGTAGATGCAAGCACACGAGGAAACTTGTATTGCAACCGTATGTAGGCGTACGGTGCATGTATGCTTGTTAGTGACGACGTAGTGTAAAGAAATAGTTGATTTACTCCATAAGGATCGCTTCCAGTCAACCATATAATAATAATTAAAAGAAAAACACAATTTAGCAAAAGGTAAAGTAGCAGTCGTTAGTACTGACGAAGCAATATTTTCAATGTCAGAAGAAATTGTTCATGCGAATAAATGTATCTACTCGAGAAAAATATTTCAAGTTATTACCAAGTCTGCTAGTTATTAGTTTGTTCGCATCATATTCCGCTGATTGCACTCACCTTCCGATTTAAAGTTCGATGCAATATTCTTTACAAACTGCGCGTATTAAATATCATAAACTCTACATCTACCTACGACAAATATTGATCACGTGGACGCCTACGCTAGGAACCGGTAATAAATGGACACATAGAAGAAAACTATTGTTATTAGAATGTGCTAGTGACGCATACCGGCTTCGCACGGGTCTCTATAAATTATTCTAATTTGGAGGCAACAAGGGAGAATTATGAAGCGTTTAGAGACTTTGCAATTTGTATTATTGGAATCGATGTATTAGGTAGATAACAACGCACTGTTTTAGGTCACCAATAGTGTTATATATTGAAAATCCGTGGTGCACAGCAGTAGAACTTCACGTGACTAGCCATCTCTTTAGACTTATTATTATAAATTTGATTAAGCTTTAATGTATTTTGCTGCCTCTTAAATTGCCAAGAGTGAAAGTAAAGTTTCAGATATACCTACTAATGTTCTTCTGATTAATTTTATTTTTAGTTCCAGTGTAACCGTAGTTATTTGCCTTTTTGATGAGTTCGTACTACACAGGAGACACTGTGGGGGGAAAGTATAGTAGCCCTGTCCCGAAACTATAGCCTCTATAGGCTTTTAATTCTTTATTTGCCACATTGCTGTCTTTCACATTGCCAACGGCACTGGCTACACTGGGACATCGTGATGTCTATATGTCGTGGGCCTGTTTCGTTAAACTTTTTACATAGTAAGTAATACTATATACAACCAAATACAAGTTAAAATTTTATAAAATTTCAATCTTACACCCTCCCTCCACATTATATGCCCACATCACGGAAAGCGATTTATTCCTATTCGACCAGTTTCATTTTAAGAACCTCATCACGCTGTCTAAGTACTTACTAATTAAGTATACAGACGAGAAAGATAATCCATTAACCGTACCTACTATCAAACTAAGCAATTAGTTATCCATTGATGTCGGCTTGTACAAAAGGATCAAGCGAGGAATAGAAGGTCGATAAAGACAGTTGAGATCGGCTGGGATTTAAAGGGTACAGTACTTACGGGCTATTGTGAGGTACAGCCGCTACAGAATAAGTACTGTTACTTATTATGTGGAGTAGGTAGGAATATCCACAGAAATATTATTTGAAGAATGGAAAATAAATTTTCTTTCCTTCAGTACTGCTGGAATTAGTCTGGAATTAGTTCGGCTTCCAAATGCTCACTCGTGATATAATTTCGGTTTAATATATCTTTATTTTTCATTATGACGTTTCCACATCGCTTACATAAAAAACTGTAATTAAATTTAAAACTAAAGTCCGATATCATTTTCTAACATTGTTAAATGGTACACAAAATGTAGGCAGAATTTAGAAATAACTAATACATCAACGCACGACAGGATCACTTGTACAAACTAATTGTAAGAATTTGTTCCTGTATTATAAACTTATCATCAATTTTTTAAATGAAATAAGTATTCGTCGCGCGGTTACGTAAAATTAACCCTCGTGGGGGCCGATTTTGTACCAAGCGCTCAGTAGCCCATACAAAATTATGTTGTCATATGGCGTCCCTTGAGGAACTGGATGACGTCGTTGCGCGTGTCAGTCTAATCGAACACGCAAGTTAAGCAACGACCACCGTAGCCTGTCCATGTTGGGTTTATTTGTCTCGAGTTCCTTCGTGTTTAGCAGCCGTCGGTCCCGGCTGTTGTCGTCAGATAACAGTCGTTAAGTCAGAGGCCTTTGGTCGGATTAAAACACTGAACCCGCAGTTGAGCGACGTGGTGGACTATGCTCTAGGTCCCTTCGATTGAAGGTAGACCCGTATCACAGCCGAGAGATGAATAAGTGATGACGACGATGTTGTCCTCTTAAATTAAGCAAATGTATATGGTGGTGTCCCCTTAAGCAAATGACTACGGTAACAGCTGCAATTAATGTATTGTATATATTTAGTTGGCCGTGTGGTTTCCGGCAGACTAGAATAGAATCACTGCGTCTCTTCTCGTGGATGTTGTACAAGGTGACTCAGGGAAATACATTAGCAAACATCGATCAGGCCTCCCCCACCCGTCTGGCCAGCGTGGGGAGTGTAGGCTAAATCCTCTTTCTGTCTGGGACGGACGTGCTCCTGTAGTGGAGACTAAAATGACCTGATGATGATGATGATATATTTAGTGTAATAATATTCCCGACTGGGGAAGTACCTCATACTCAGAATACCGCAGTAAAATTACAATTCCCTAGAGAGTTGTTGTGTTTCTTCGAGTAGGTGACGTCACCAGGGGCCCTACCGCCGAAGTTGATTCCGATTACCATTGAATGTATCGTAAGACCTATTTTTGGAATCATATTTTGATTTGAAAAATAGGTATTCCGTTTTATTTATTGACAAATATCTTCAACTTAGTCGGTAGGGCTCCAGGGTTTCTACCAGCTAAGTTAAACCACACCCTGGCCACTCCATACAAATGTCGCGTCGTTTACTACTACATAAACAATGACGTCAGTGCAGAGAGCGAATGAGCGTGTGTGCGTGCGGCGCCATACAAGCTGTTCCAGATTTGTCTTAGAGGGGAGGTGAGGTCGAGACGAGAGAGCGGCAGGGAGTCGCCATACTGTACGTAGTACTATTACTTATACTGTGGTTAAACACAAGTACCATAAATTTAATCTGAAGTTTTATTTTCGCAATCAAATAATCCGATGGTTCATCGGCTTCAGTTTCGGCGGCGGCAGGGCCTCAGGATGGATGGAGTTCCTGCGTTATCAGTGTGGATAGCAGCGCACGAGCGATATATCATATTGCGTTTATATAGCTACGGTAACCGCTTCACATCAGGCAGGCCGTATGCTTATTTACCATCCGATACATAGCATAATAATAATAATAAAAAAAGCTTAATTTGCTTTTTTATCAATGTTCATGTGATATACTCGTATTTAATCAACGTCCTTCCTAAATATTAAACGGTAACATTTATAAGAGTTATTGAACAGTTTTTACAATCTGCTCAAACATGTTATTGCTCAAATTACCATGCTATAAACGATACCAATTACACATATATATATATATATAAAACATACAATACATACAATAATAAAAGGGGAGAAGAAGAAGACATAAGGAATGATAAAACGTGCCTTACATACGTTGTTCGAATGATTGTTAGTGTAGATAATACATACAAGAGAACTCCGAGCACGCTTCGTATTAAAATATATCAGAACATAAACTTAGTTTTTACACGCTATTCGGTATGAATATTCGTACTTTATCAATAGCAGCATCGGCACAAAATTCATAAGTTTGTTGCGAAAATGGATTTTGTTAAACCATATACCAAGTTTTCTTTTACAATCCTTCACTTAGTTGCGGCGCGGTTTCTGTAAACAAATCTTGTAAGATAAATTTGAACGAACGAGAACGAGCGTGCGGCGCCATGCAAACTGTTCCAGATTTGTCTCAGAGGGGAGGTGAGGTCTACACGAGACAGCGGCAGGGAGTGGCCATACTGTTCATAGTACTATTACTTATACTATACTCACATCCAAGTGTCCGATTGAGTTGTAATTGAGCATATTCGTTTGATTCCCGTGACAATTTAACTAGGGCTCCTACCGCCGAAGCTGAAGCCGATCCCCATCAAATATTTTGATTCGAAAAATAAATAAATAATAAAATAAATATTTCTGGACAATTTACACAGCGCCATCTAGTCCCAAATTAAGCGCAATGCTTGTTTTATGGGTACTAGACAACTGATAAATGTACTTAAATACATTTTTTTGGTAAATACATACTTAATACTTATAATACATAGTAAACACCCAGACCAAGACAAACAGACATTTTCATGCACACAAATGTTTGTCTTGTGCGGAAATCGAACCCGCGACCACTGAGTCAAAGTGGCCATTCCTAACCATTCGACCACCGGGCACGACAAAAATAGGTCTAACGTTGTAGTTATTGACAAACATCTTCAGCTCAGTCGGTAGAGCTCCAGGGTTTCTACTAGATAAGCTGAACACAATTACCACCAATCTAAGCTGAAGTTATATATTTGCAATCAAAAAATCCGATGGTTATCGGCTTCAGCCTCGGTAGAGCCCCTGTTCAGCGGTTTAGTCGAGAAAATCGTCGTCAAATGCACTTTCGCGTTTATAACAGAAAGTTAATAGTTTCCTATTATCTTTCTAAATCCATATTCATATATAAATCTTATTCTCAAAAAAACTAATAATTCATCCCAATAGATATTGAAGGTACATTCAATGCAAAAACTTTGCCTTCGGACTCCTGTCTCCCCTGACGGCTGCCCTCGGGGAGACATCAGGACTGCTACAGTACAGAAGGCCAATTCTCGTAATTTTTCTACGAACGCAGATTGAAAGTTGACCGAATCGAGATTGAATTGTGAATTGACTAAAACTATATATGTACTTGATTTCATTAATTAATTATTATCAATTCTTGTTGTTGGTAAAGTAACATTCTTAGTTTGTTTAATTTTGACTCATATTTCGATATAATCCCGCTTAAATTTAATTTTGAAGTTACATTTTGTGTTACGAGAATACCAAATGTGACATTTGTGAGATCGAGACTGGATCGAAACTGAATTTTGACTATATTTTAATTACGAGAATTGCCCCTCTGGTGTCTCCCCAAGGCTTGGGAGACATCCGACCTTGCTTTTAAAATTATATTCTTGGTACACGTATATCCCTGTATCTGGCCACTTGCAAATAAATAATAACCGAACTTGTAATGTTTATATGAAGTAAAACATTTATGCAAAAATTAAATCTGAATCGAAATAAAATATTACAAAGTTTAGACTTAGAGAGAGTTAGATAGAATATTGCTTCGTTTGCACCATACAAATTATATGACAAACAAAGGTTTGACAAACAAGCCTTTATTTACAAGCTTTTATTTATTTTCACCGCGGTGTCTGTAATCAAATCTTGCAAATTAAAACCAGACGGGTGAGGGCGAAAATTTCAGTTCAATCGGATACTGGGATTCCCGATGAAATTTGCGCCCTGACTCGTCTGGTGCATGACAGTGCACGATTACTTAAATTTCTGCATTTTTTAATCTATCTCTTTATAGGAATATAGAGGTCGCTACCAAATGGCGATTTCAAACTTATGTAAAATTTTCAAATTTACTTGTACAAAATTAATGTCAACATTTTATACAAATTAATAAATTTGCTTAAAATTTTAATAAAACTTAAACGAAATAAAAATTTAAGTAAATACAATTATATACTTAAATTTTTATTTTGTTTAAGTTTTTTTTTTTACATTATTAACAAACTTTGTATGTTTACGAGATACATATAAAGTAATGTAATAAAATAATAAATACAAAAATAAAAAATACATGTAATGGAGCTCGATGGCGACGTTGCGCGTGTCAGTCTAATCGATCACGCAAGTTAAGCCACGTCGACCGTTGCCTGTCTATGGATGTGATTATTTATGTCAAGCTCCTCCATGCTTCGGAGGGTATGGGCATGTTAAGCCGTCTGTTGCGGTTGTTGTGTTTAGAAGTTTAAGCAGTCGTTAAGGCAGGGCAGGCCTATGAGTCACCTTTATACACTGACCTTTACCAACCCGCAGTTGAGCATGAGAGCGAGATGGAGCTTTAAAGTCTAAACCCCTTCGATTGAGGGGAGATTCGTATCCCAATAGTGGGATGATTATAGGTAGATGCCGACATGTAAAGTATTCCAAAGTCTGAAAGATTGTTGGAAGAATTTCAAAGAAAGAGGAGGAATTAGAGTGTTCACTATTCAAATAGTTTTCCATTTCGTAGAAATTGCCTCGTTATACAAGAAAGTATATCTTATAATGATTTTTTTTTTTAATATCCATTTTAAGTGCTATATTATATAGGCACTTTATTAATAAAGCGAAAAGAAATAGCTTGGAAAAATTGCTTTAAAACTCTGCTGGAAAGTTTCTCCAGTTTTCTAGAACGCTTTTCAATCTCTAGATTTCATTACGCCTGGGAAGTTTAATTAATAATTATCCACGTCAAAGGACTGGATCCGTCGTCCATCTGAGGTTGGGTCATCGTGCCGAGAAATCCTTCTCTCTGGCGGGAGTGAATGGGGATTTAAAACGGAATCTATCTTCACAAAGCCCATGGGGCGATGGACTAACCGCAATTCAGCAGGCCTTTGAGATTTAAGCTTGAAACACATAGCGCTATAATATATCGCAACGGTCATGTTATCTCGCTCTTGATATGTGGAACATGGTGTTCAAGTTATTGTATATTTCAACATAGTATTTTTTTTAATATAAATGAGTGGGGGCAAACGAGCATGTGGTTCACCTGTTGGAAAGCTATCACCACCGCCCATGGAGATCAGCAACACCAAGGGGTCGCCAATCCATTGCCAGCCTATGCTCCCTCCTTGGCTGCGATATTCTGTTAGGCGGAGGTACTTCCCCATTCTGGCAGCTTAAAAAATAGACTATGGCGTACCCTCTTTTCGCCAGACCTTCGTTTGTCAGTCAGCAGGGTGCACCTTTTGCCAGGGTCTTATTGCTAATTGGTAGGATGCACAAGGTGCAGGTGAGGTTGGCTTTGGTTCAAAGATGTTGGTTAACCACTGACACCCCAAACATAATGATAGAGATGGCACGTAATCTTACGAAATATTATATATACATACGTATATACATAGATATTTGTTAACTCCTGCGACTTCACCCGCGTGAATGTCAATGTGCGGAAACTTCTGGCTCTCCTTCGGGAACGGCTCCTGTATTTCGGACTTCTAATATTACCTATGCAAAATTTTGAGAGGCAATAAGTTAATCGGTTCGGTAATTGAGACGTGAAAAAACTAAACAAACAAACTTACTTCCCCATTTATAATATTAGTAAGAGTATGGATTATAGCGGCACATGTGACGCCATTTAAGGTAACACGTGTGTACTTAAGTAGTGTGTCTGTGCAGCACGTAACCGCACGTTTTCACATCTAACAACGACCTGGAATAGTGTACGCTTTGTGTGTTTAGCACTCAGCATCATATTTCAGCTAATGCACACAAAACCGCAATGAATATGTACCTAAACTTTCCTAGAAATCAGTCCGTCCATCAGTGAAAACTGTATGAAAATCCGTTCAGAGTGCGAGTTTTCTGGTCACATTCGAACGTGTTAACATTTACAAGCCGACCAAATTGAGAAAAAATGACATATTGTGAATTTACCAGACGCGTGTTGCATATCCAAATTAGCCGGGTTGCTCACTTCAAAATGTGAGCAAGTAAGCCACATAATTTTGATATGTAACACGCGTTCTATAAATTCACAATATGATAGTTCTTCTCTATTTGGTCGGTTTGTTTACGTTGACATGATCGATCGCAAACAAAAAACTCGTACTAAGCCCACAGTAGTTTTGTAATTAATAGCGTCAGATATACAGATAAACGTAACGATGACAAATTAGAAAATGAAAAAGTTTCGAATATTTATTGTACGGAACTTCCACGCGAATTCAACTCATACTTGTCCAGTATTGACGTGAATAGCTACGTATTTAAATATGATGCTATATGAGGGCAATCCAAAAAATCGAATGATGACAAAATAGGCGGTTAAGTTTGGCGTTGTTTTTATTTTCCATACTACGTCGGGTGGCAGACAAGCATAAGGCTCGCCTGATGTGAAGCGGTTACCGCAGCCATATTAACGCTCGCAACATTAAAAATATCGCTCGCGCGCCGCCACTCCCACTGCCAATGCAGCATCTCCTTCCTTTCTGGTGACCTCACTCACTCGCAGGAATAAAACAATCCTCAAGGGATTTGTTATTTGGCTGTGGTATTCTGTGAGGTGGAGGTACATTCCCCAGTCGGGTAGCTTACATTTACGCTCCCTACCTCTCTTTTCGCCAGAGCTTCGTTTGTCAATCAGCAGGGTGCACCGCGTGCAGGTCAAGTTGGCTTTGGTTCACAGATGTTGATGAACCACTTACACCCTAAAATATGCTTTACATCCAAAATTCAGTTACACTACTGTATATATAAAGGATCAAAGAATTTATTAAGTAAGGACTATTGAACATCGCGTAGGGGGAGGGAGAAGCGTTGCCATTTTGGGATAATTTTAGTGCATATAATGTATTCACGTACAACACACGGCCGTGTCTATGACACAGCCACACCAGATTTTTATATGTCTATGGTAGTACAACTATTCGCATTTGTACCTTGATACTTTGACTTTTGTACCATTTTTATGACGCATGGAGTAAGTAGCACTCTTGAACCCCTTCCTCTTCCTCTACCTACTCGTTAGTGCCTGTCTACCTCAGACGGTATTCCCAATGTGAAATGAACGAACCCTTACTTGATATTAAACCTTTACTTTGATGTTATCTTGACATTTTCAAGCGGCGGAACAAGTATTAATATGTTGCATCATACAAGAAAAGTAACAAATAACGATAGGTATGTCTCGTGGGTTGCAATATTGGATAAAGATTATTGTGTACATTTTTGTAGCATTTTTTTATTGATTGAAGCAATCACACCACCGCCCATGGAGATCTAAGGAGTCTTCGAACCGTTGCCAGCGTAAACTCCTTCCTTTCTTTTTTTCTTCGTTATATAGAGTGTCTATGGAGCAACAAAACCCCCACTGTAAATTTGGTGGTTTATTAAAATATAAGAATAATGGAATAGTTATTGTAACTACCTTTTTATACACGTCATCATCATCATCATTGGCTAGTTCTCTTCCCATTATTTGGGGTTTTCGCAATATGTCTTTTTCTTCCATTCATTCCTATCAGCCGCCATATGTTCAGTTACCCCTTTCTTACCCATTCATCTCTCACAGAATCCAACTATCTCTTTCTTGCTTTTCTTCTCTCATTATATCCATTCACATTCTCTTTGTCAGATCTCTTTCTTCTTTACCTTTTTATACATTAAATTGAAAATTAATTTAACAAAAACGAAATCAAATCCCCTTTACTCGTACATACGTACAAAGGCATATAAGTAGGTATATTACACACAGTCGGACGGCCCATATGTCAGATTCCCGTCCACACCCTGCCACTGTGAGATGGGTAATCATTCAACCGTCGTATCCGCGTCTCCTTTATCAATCATACATTACCTCACAGTGCTTTACTTTTAATTATATATTACCAACAAAATTAATTAAAAGTGTATCAACAGCTTTGTCATTTCTGGAAACTACAAAAAAATAAAATTTTCTATCTGTATGTGAACTAAAAAATAGCACCACACTTCTTGTATTCACTATTGAACTATTGTCAAATTAAAACATAATGCTACCAATTTCTAAACTTTTGGCGTAGTATTAGCAATAGCACACGGCCGGCATATCATTTGCCTCCCAAAATATTTAACTATTGCCAAAAATTTATTAAAAGGGAACCATCTAATTTTTGTCATCTTTAAGGATTGCAAATGGACAACATTATTGGCAATAAATGTTTCATTCCGTCGCCACTCATGAAAGCATCACTACATACATAAGGGCACATATAATTGCCTCTACGTACGCTAGTATAATAAAAATTTTATCTATAGAATATATCTTCCCGTTCACGAACATCCTCTTCCTTTCCCAAGAAGTTATCATACATAGAAATGTATCATCTTCATGTTTTTAAGTCTAAAAACATATTTACGTAGACTTAGACACAAAAGCAAAAGTTGAACGATTTTTGTTATATTGGACATATTACATAACATTTACAAAATATATATTTCCCCAGTGACATAAGCACAAAGCGATTGTTATTGCAACATAGAAATAAGTAACTGCATGAAAGAAGTGATCGGAAGAAATAACTATATTTTGTGCCAAAGGTAAAAAATATGTGTGTTTTAAAAGATATCCTGCCACTATTCTTGTTGACACGGGTGCCGACAGAAAACGTTAAGACATAATGGCGGTTGAAAATCGTACGCCGCGCACTAATCTTTCAATATAACCTTCATGTACTATGTAATACTAAATAAATTTAGTTGAAAACAAAACACGAATAAATATCGAAATAGCAGAATCGATTACCTACTTTCATATTTTAATCATTATCATTAATTTCATTTTCATCATTATCATTCAGCCACACAACACATCGCCAAACCTCTTTGGAACCAAAACCTTCGATGTGAGTAAACCCAATAGTTACGAGTACCCTGTAACCCTAACTCTTCTGCTTTGACACGTGAAACTTTAACCTACTGAACAAAAATATAACTTAGAATGTTAATAATTTATAACTTATCATAAAGTGCGATTCCCGATTCGGAACTTAAGGGAACGTCGTACGCCAACACAATTTTGTATTCTGTGGTGTATTAAGCGAGTCGCCTGCGTATTGCAAGAAATGTGAATTAGAGCGATTTAAATATCTAAATAAGGCTCCCTAGATATTTGTTGAATATATCGATTCTACAACATCCGATAATAAAAAGAAAAGTAATTATTACAAAACGCGTGATTACGATTGGATTTTGCTTTGTGATTTTTCTTTTAAAAATTTCATGGCATATTCTGAAAAACGACCAAAATTACACCTAAGCTAAAGTAAAATAAAAGTAAAATAAAATAATTTATGTTTGTGTCACAAAAAATCGACATTGACCTCTGACATCCCCTTAAAGGTCCCGACTAGGCGTGTCTGATGTCAAACTTATACCCTCATTGGTAATCGGCCCCTTTCTTCCCTCGGTGAAAAATGTACTGTTACGTTTGGGTAGTTACGATTAAATTTTGTTACAAACTTCATTCTGTTAAAAAAATAAAAATCTAGTTAAAAATCATTTTTTATACACTTTTTCCTCTCACGTATCTCTGTAAACATAGTATATATACGTTTATAATGTTAAAATAAAGCACTTGTACTGTTCCACTTATTACATTTATTTTTACTTACTTTGATAATGCCTTAGCGGCGAAACCGGTCGGTAAAAATAATGTTCCACCAAGTGCCAACAATAACAGTATCAACTTTATATACGTTTACGGTGTGAGCCCTATTTTCTTCCGCAATTTCGATAAAGTAAAAAGTACTTTCTAAGCAGGTGCAGTACAAAGTACAATTTCATAACAGCCAAATCTTGGAACTTTTCTGAACTGGACTGTGTCGACTAGCATTAAAGTATAGTAAAACAAAACTTTCTAAGTAAGAAGAACGTTAATAAATATATAAAAAGATGAAAGTTAAGGGTGCGGCCTCTTGAACACTTTAATAATTAAAACGTGCGAGGTGTGGCTTGATAAAACTTTGTCTTATATCAAATACCACTTATCGGAAACGAATACTCGTACCTAAATGTCGAATAGATTTTAAACTTTGATAAAATTAGTTAAGGCCACATACTTGTGACCCCACTGAGAGCAGAATCCCTTGGGAGATCTGGGGCCCTACCGCCGAAGCTGAAGCATATTACCATCGGACTTTTTAATTGCGAAAATCAAACTTTAGTTTATATTGACGGTAATTGTGTTTAGCTTAGCTGGTAGAAACCACAGAGCTCTACAAACTAAACTGAAAATGTTTGTCATTGACTTATACTTAAGAAATATATTCGCGATAAATATATATATATATATATATATATATATATATATATATTCCTGTACAATTTACACAGCGCCATCTAGTCCCAAATTACAGACAACTGGTATAATACTTAAATACATTTTTTTTGTAAATATGTGTAATGTGTATATACACATAATACATAGAAAACGCCCACAAGACAATCAGACATGTTCATGCACTCAAATGTTTGTCTTGTGCGGGGATCGAACCCGCGACTTCGGAGTCAAAGTGGCCATTGCTAAGCATTCGACCACCGAGCTCGTCCGATGTAATCGGCTTTAGCTTCGGCAGTAGGGCTAGGTGGTCAATTGATCATACACAGATTTTCACTCATAAACAACGTCAACGCAAATGGCACGTCGGCAATGGTATTGCTATCATAGTTCTTTCCTTCGTAATACAGCACCACCAATTTGAATTTTATGATTTTGCACGAACAAATGAGCAAATAATTGCAAGAAAGAATTTTAATCATGTTACACGGGTAGTCAAGGAGCTTAACTACACTAATTAAATCAATAATGAATTTTCATTATGAGTACATCACTGCACCTTTTAATTAAGATTATGTCGTATGTAATCCGCTTATTATTAAATGAGTACCTAACTGCATTGTTTAATTAATATTATGTGGTCTGTAATACGTTCATTATTAATTAGATTGGGCTTGCGTATGCGCGTATCTACGTATTCCGTGGGAATTTTCAAAAATCCTTTCTAAGCGGATGCTTGTTTCATGTCATAATAGCTAGCTGTACGTACGCCAAATTTCAATCCGATCCTTCCAGTAGTTTGAGCTGTGCGTTTATAAATCAGTCATTAACGGTTGATTTTTATATATACAAGACCTTTGTCTCTGGTGGCAGACAAGCATACGGCCCGCCTGATGTAAAGCGGTTACCGTAGCCATATTAACGCTCGCAACTTGAAATATCGCTCGCGCGCCGCCGCGCCACCCGCGCTACCAACGCAACAACTCCATGCTCACTCCCTCGTAGGAACACAACGACCCTTAAGTGAATTGTTATTTGGCTGCGGTATTCTGTGAGGTGGAGGTACTTCCCCAGTCGGGCAGCTTACAAATACGCGTTATGCTTGGCTGCCACCCGTTCTCTCTACCACTCTTTAGCCAACCGCTTTCGCTATGCAGGCTCGCAGGGTGCACTAAAGATAAGGTTGGCTCTAAAGATCGTGGTGAGCCGCTTACACCCCAAATCTGTAATCAAATGTTTCAAACATTGGTAAATTTGACTCCAGTGTCCATTTGGCACACTCGTTGTTTATAATTTCCACATTAACCCCTATGATAAGGGTATCAAATGAAAAGGTTTAATGAGCGTAACACAGTAAGTAAACTTTTTGTTCTGTTATTTATTAAAAAAATAATAAAAGCTTCATGGTGTAAGTGGTTCATGGGGTGTAAGTGGTTCATCAACATTTTTTAACCAAAGACACCTCACTTGCACGTGGTGCACCCTGCTGACTGACAAACGAGGCTCTAGCGAAAAGAGAGATACCTCCATATCACAGAATACCATAGCCAAATAACAATTCCCTTGAGGGTTGTTGTGTTCCTGCGAGTGAGTGAGGTGACCAGAAAGAAAGGAAGGAGTATAGGCTGGCAACGGATCGGCGACCCCTTGGTGTTGCTGATCTCCATGGGCGGTGGTAATTGCTTTCCATCAGGTGACTTACATGCTCGTTTGCCTCCCTCTCATATAATAAAGCATGTTTCAAAAAAATTTTTTCTTTGTTAATTCCTGTTCTTGCAAAGTCTCTCACATGAAAATACAAGTCTGTTTTCTTTCATGATAGGCAACCATTAATTTCTTGCTTTTCTAACAAGGGACTGAATGATAATTATATTAGAATGTTAATTCACTTGTGTATAATTAAAATACAAGTCTATTAAAATGATTATGGGAATAAATAAAGAAAGTACTTTAATTTTCTCTAAAAGTGCCAAGTTGTAACAAAAGTTATAATTAATCAAAATGTTAAATATTTTCAGCACTGCGTAAAGTATTATTTGGGGTGTAAGTGGCTCATCACGATCTTTAGAGCTAAGGCCAAGCTTGCTTGCATGTGGTGCACCCTGCTGATAGCGAAAGGCTCTGGCAAAAGAGATTTAGGGTAGGTACAGCATATTTGGAAGCTGCCCTACTGGGAAAGTACCTCCACCTCACTGAATACCGCAGCCAAATAACAATTCCCTAGAGGGTTGTTGTGTTATTGCGAGTAAGTTAGGTCATCGAAAAGGAAGGTGTTGCTGCGTTAGCAGCGGCGGTGGCGGGTCGCGAGCGATATTTTATGTTGCGAGCGTTTATATAGCTACGATAACCGCTTCACATCAGGCGGGCCGTATGCTTGTTTGCCACCCGACGTAATATAAAAAAAGAGTAATGGTACCAGATATGAAGAGGCGCTGTATTAGCAGCTGGTTTGACGCGTGAACAATTACGCTTTTCTTCCATCCGACGTAGTATACATTTTAAGTGCTAGCTTTGCCTTACATTTTTAATTAAATGAGTGGTTTTTGTATGATGCATGTATATTTGAACAAACATACCGAGAAATAGATAAAAATTTGAATACCTATTAACTTTTTTACAAGTCACGAATCTTGCTTATTCCTCATGTCTCTTCCAGTAATTTGTTTGCAAAAATAGTATACGGATATGGAAGGCCTATGACTTTATTACATGTACAGATAATATACTACTTCATCAGATTTAGTCCGTCATCATCATCATCATCATCATCGACCAATCCACTTTCCCTTTCCACTGCTGGATGTGCGATACCCCTTCTGAACCAAATACTTTCAGTCGCTTTTTTACACCCAACACGCCCAACTTCTCGTCGGCCCATACCGAAACTTTAGAACTGCTTAATTCCAGGCACCTGGGCCACTGAGTCACCCGAGAAAGCATCCAAATAAGCCCGTCTACAGCACTGTTCGACCGACCGTCGACACGCAATTGCTCTTTTCAACATTTCGACGTGATTCTAAACTAAGAACATACATTAAGGTACCTAGGTAGTTAGCAGCTGACAAGAAATCGAAATTATGGTCCACGTTAAAAAAATAATTAAGCAGCCTTGCTCCAGAACTATTCTCCCCATCAACTGATCAGATTTGAATATAATATTGAAATATAATATTTAAAAAATATTAAGCTGCATTGTTTTAATCAAAATTTATTCCAAACTGAGATCTCGTTATCATTAATATGGTAATTTAATACACGGTCCATTTTCGTACTTAGTTCCTAATTTAATGATCAAACAGGAATGTTTATCTTCTAAGGGAACTTCTAAAGTGTCTGCTTACAAAGCAAAGAGATAAGTTTGTTGGCTCCCGAATTAGAATAGGTGTTTATGTGGGCAACTGTTATATTGCTAACTTATACGGGGCCCTTTTAAATTATAAAGATTTTTGAGGATTTTATATATAACAAACGTTTTTAAAAATGAACAGCTTTTAACATGAAAGCAAACAGATTTATCTTACAAATATTGAATGTCTTTGTGCCGCCGTAACAGTGATAATATTAGTGGTGCGCTCATTGACTTACATATTATTATAATGACTGTGCGCAATTCTTGATTTGCTTAAAGCCTGGTTTATATTATCATATTCCAGTCCAGCGATCGAATCCAGCTGGATTACTACTGGAATAATGTAAACCGGCACTGAAATGCACTGGATTCATTGAGCAATCCAGTGCAAAAACTGGATTGGCGGTCTACTTTTGAATCCAGCACGGCCATTCCAGCGCTACTGACATCATTTAGACGGCCAATCCAGTACCATTCCAGTGCTGACAGAACAATTGTACAGGAAATATGTGTTATTTGTTTTTGCGGATTTTTACCTGGATTGCGAAGAAAGGATTAAAAATGAAAAAGTTAACTGAAGGCCAAACTTTACAGTTTATTAGTTTATAAAGAGAAAAATCATGTTTATGGGACATATCATGAGAAGATGATAAAAATAATTCTATGCTGGAGCATAGACTGGTTGGAACCAGCTTTGGTGAAAAATGTGAGGTAATGCAAATTGAAAGTTTCACAGTGGAAGATGTGAAAAATAGTAATAAAAAGCATACGTTCTACCTACTATCTTGAATTAGATAAGATTAAGAAGTCATCCACATCTACAAAAGTCTCAACCGCTTTCTCGAACTCATTGTTAATATAGTCTTGACGATTCTACAGCTTTTAAATGACTAGAATCATGCAGACGATATCGCCAACCCGGTCCATTCCAGTCCAGTGCTACTGGGTTACTGGACTGGAATAATGTAAACGAGGCATAAAAAGTTTCCCCCGTAAACCAGTGTGAGATGGCAGCTACTGTTAGACTATCGTCTACCACCCATACGTACAACGTACAAATTCATCCGAGATTGCTGATGCAGTTTCACAGAAACGTAACTACGCTGAGGCGAGCTGTTTACATACAACTCCTCTATTCCGCTTGCAGCGGGAAACGTAAAATAAAAAAACACAACTGGTCTTCGCCTAACTACGCTTCTGTGATATCGCACATTAAGATTTGGTATCCATCCATACACCAATGAACAGTATGTATGGAAAAATGTATAGAAATAAAATATTTGCTTTTTACACCGGTCCTCAAATTTTGGGATACTTGCTAGCTAGCAGGGCCTATTTTTCCTGATAAATCAATTCAATGTTTTCATTTTGTCCCACAAATTTACACAAATAAACAATACTAAAAGTGTAGGCACAAAAAATTGCCTCTGACAATTTTTATGCTGACGCCTAAACAAACAAGAAGCTTATGTCATCTCTGGATAACAGTATTCTCCCATAATCTGTGTTGCGTATACATATATACAAAACATACTGTCTGGGGCTACCTATGGATCTACTAGCTTTCCCTTATAACAGTTTTATCAAAATAATACCTAAGAGTTGCTATAAACAACACGATGATCCTAAGTCGTATCGCCCCATTATCATTTTGCCATCGCTGGGTAAACTTCTGGAACGGCTAGTAGTCCCACGTTTGTTAACAGGTGGACAAACGATCGATTTCTTATAAATGAATATGGTTTCACTGCTGGCAAGTCCAACTTTGATTCAGCACTCTCTGCGCGCAGAATTGTAGAACTCTCGGACAGAAATATGTTGTAGGTATGTTCTAGGATATTTCAGGTGCCTTCCATAATGCATGGTGGCCAATGTTGTTGCTGAAACTAAAGATGAGAGGTTACTCATGAATTATCTACTCCCCTAATCGATCTTACTTTCTAAAGCGTACAACTAAATTGAAACTTGGGCATTATATTATTTCAAAGGTGCTGACACAGGACTGCACTCAGATCTCGGTGCTAGGTCCGTATCTCGGGATAAGGACCTAGCACCGAATGAATGAAAGCACTGATGATTTCTATAGCTTGCGCTTACGAGAAGGATGCGCTTTAATTGGATATACCGATGATGGTCTCTTGTTAATACAAGCTGTTTCGATATCAACTATTGAAAAAAAGCCTCCGCTTGATCTTATACTTCGACTATCGTAATCGACTATAGTTTGTGCCTGATAAAACATATCAGCCCTCGGTGAAGAGTAGTTTGGAGGTTCCTCCGCAAATTCAATTTAATGTGATATCAGTTCTAACAATGCTAACACATCCTCGATCTGTTACTTGGGATTACTTTTGGGTAAAAATTTCAATTAGATTGACTTTATTAAGAAGGTTGGAGAAAAATGTAAAACGAACTTTTATATGAACAAACAAAAATAACACAAAATTCTAAATAACACGAATTTCGACATTCGTCGACATTCGTTCGTCGATTTTCGCCATCGGATTGACTTTTGAAACATTGAAAATTATTTATGCTGCCACGTACGCTTCACCGGGTAGGGCTGATCGGGTTACTATATGTGCTGCGAGTCGTAAATTGCATTGAAGCCTTGCTTTGATATTTTCATGTACGGCATATAGAAATTTCAGCACCGAGGCATTAACTGTGCTGGCAGACGTATTGCCGGTAGACTTACAAATAAAGTGCCGCGCTTCGATGTTATCATCATCTAAGAGCTATTGATTTTATCAAATTAGTGACTACTCAATTCTATTGACGAAGTACTTGAAATACTGTTATCTGAATGGCAGGAAAAATGGGAAACTTAAACTACAAAAGGTCGCTATTTATTTGTTTTCTTTCAATCGGTGAAAGATAGATTAAATAAACAGTGGTTAGAAGTAGATCATTCCGTCGCGCAATTTTTAACTTTAATTAAATAAATAAATATTTCTGGACAATTAAGAGAGCGCCATCGAGTTACAATAATAAGCGCAAAGCTTGTACTATGGGTACTAGACAACTTATAAATGTACTTAAATACGTTAATGCTAATCTAATTTCTTTCAACTTATACCGTCCTCTTTGTTCGAGTGTTCAACGGCAAATCATGAATTCGAGCAAACAGCACATCACGTTCTTTGGGAGTGCAGTCTTTGGCGCTGGGAGCGGGACGATGTATTAAACTTAATACCCCAGATACCACACACGTGGTATCCGTATGATTTGGTTGCAACAAGGGAGAATTACCAGCCCCCTTACCACTTAATCTTATTGCGATTCAATAACTGAATAGAATGCTTATTCATACCAATGAATAAGCGACTTTATGAAATTTGAAATAGAGTCGCTTATTCATTGGTACGAATAAGCATTCTATTAAGTTATTGAACCGCAATAAGAGTTGGTGGTAAGGGGGCAGTACTCCTACTTATTTCTTCTGATTAAATTCGTTGTAAATACAGCCGTAGTTTTACCCCCGGGATAGCAATGGACTTTACTGTGCATTGCCTTTTTGGTGGCGCCGTTGTTAATCATGGCTACATGGCAAACACAGTTGTGGGGCTGTCTGGTAGACCATCGTCCCGTAACTTCACTTATAGTTGCATAATCTATACTTAATATAATAAAGCTGAAGATTTGTTCATGTATAATTTCCAGAATTACCAGAGGAATTTCAAAATTAATTATTGCATTTAATGGACCATGGGAATCGAAAGGGCAATTGAAACAGCGAGACACAGCTGGTAATGAATAAATTGTTAATTCTTAATATACGTACCTCGAGCGATTAGCAATTTAGGGCACATTCTCTAATAACACATGACATCCAATTTTACCCAAAACCTTGTGAATAAATGATTCTGATTCACTGGAATAAAATAGTACAATATAATAAAAGGGGATACAAGAGTCGAAAATTTCTTCCAATGATTGTTTCAAAGATCGATTTTGAAACATTTGATCGATTTTGTCAGCAAGATTTTGACCTTCTCATGATCAATATTTTAGGAGACATATTTATATTAGCCGTGTGGTTTCCGGCAGACTAGAATAGAATCACTCCGTCTCTTCCCGTGGATGTCGTACAAGGCGACTAAGGAAAATACATTATAAAACATCGATCAGGCCTCCCCAACCCGTCTGGCTAGCGTGGGGAGTGTAGGCCAAATCCTTCAGCGTGATCACTACTCCAATCCATGTCTTCCACGCTAGTTGCGGCTTGGTTATTTTTAAATACATATATATTTATTGAAACTTCGTGCATGACACATAATGTACAAAGGTCGCCTTAATGCTATACAAGGATTCTCTACCAGTTCACCTCAGACTGATGCAGAGATAACTTAAAAAAAAAATTATTTCAATAAAATAAAAAATATTTTTTTTACGTTAATTTAAAAACATAAAAGATGTTTCAGACACTCAATAATGTCATATAATACTATGTCATTGTTCTCTCAGTATTAAAAATTACGCCAATGCAAATAGAAACAATACTCTGAATATAAAGCAGCTTTGAATTTTCCGCAAACTTCCACTTGCATTTGCTGGAAACTTTTGCTTTTGTTATATGCATTTTGTAGGGAATTATACACCCATTGTGGTATTTGCTCAAAAACTAAACTGATTTCGATGCAGAATGAACTAGTAATTAAACCACATATTTTTTTTATCTTTTCGGAAATAATATGAATTTGTTTATTTTGTCACTGGGCCCATATCGGCACTTAGACACATCTTATATTTTCTATGAATCGAAATCTTATTTTCTTTTTCTTTTTTATCAACTAATATTTCAGAATGTATTTTTTTATTTCTAGTCTTTTTGTATTTTTTTCTCGTCTCGAAAATTGCTTCCATAGCAATTAAAAAAAATGAATGATTACAAAATCGGGGGATACAGTTTGGTATTGCAGCTACAAATCTATCATCTCCATCCAAAATTCAATCACACCACTGGATAGATAATGGATCAAAGAATTTATTACGTTATGTAAGCACTATGGAACATCGCGTGCGGGGGTGGGAGAAGCGATGCCATTTTGAGATAATTTTAGTGCATATAACGTATTCACGTACGACACACGGCCGTAGCCATAACACAGCCGCAACCCATTTTTTTAGGTCGGCAATTAGATATTATAATAATCAATATATCTATTAATAATATATATATCAATAATTTAAAGTTAGCTACCGATATACCGATAACAATGTTCATCAAAATGGGTACCGGTACAAGAGTTATCGTCGGCAAAACATACATATATACATATACAGCTGGTATGTGTCTACAGGTGGCGATTTAATCACCTGCAATAAGAAAGAGGTGAATGTACTCGTGAACATTAACAGCTATTGCTATGGTTCCAACCCAATTCGGGTAGATAGTTGTCAAAGTAAAATGTCTTTATTGAAAAATAAATAGCTTAAAACGGAATGGGATCTGATCAGAAGTATGTTCACCTCTATTTGTATTGTAGGTAATCATACAGTGTAGCTCCTCTCAAATTTATAATTTATTTATTTGAGTATAATATGGTAATACAATTATTGTGGTGTTATTACAATAATTGTAAATGCCGAGTATAATAATAACAAATGAAGTATATCATATCAATAATACTCTACATATAAAAATGGTATTTCGCCCAACATTGATTTGGAGACTGCCCGCTTAGTTCATTTGATGAACAAAGACATGAAATTCTTCTACTACGTTGCTAACCTGTGCTAATACACCATAATGTAGATCATCACAATTATTTCTCTCACTACGTCGCGAGAGCGGCTCGATAGCGTTTTTGATAACTTATTTACATTGACTATTTCTTATCTCTTTTCAAAACGTCAAAATTTTGTACAAACTTGACGCTAATTTCGCCTAAGTTTGACGACCTTATTTCGCCTAAGTAAATTCAAGTGAAATTATTTGTTATATGTTTATTTTAAACTAGCGTTCTGTTCAACAGCTCAGTTGTACTAATCAGCTCTCGTACAGAGTTATGTTTAGATTTTTTTTTCGAGGTAGTTTTTCCAATTATTCTTTCCTTAAAAAAAACCTCCCTCGGAAAATCTTACTTACAAACTTCTAACAAAGTATTCACCAAATTATCCAACCACTCTCAAGTTTAGCGGTTAGCAACGAGCAACATTATGTAGTCGGGTTTAAGTTGTAGTTTCTGGGGTGTAAGTGGTTCATCAACATCTTTGAACCAAAGCCAACCTGCACGCGGTTCACCCTGCTGACTGACAAACGAAGCTCTAGCGAAAAGAGAGGTAGGGAGCGTAATTGTAAGCTACCCAGCTGGGGAATGTACCTCCACCTCACAGAATACCGCAGCCAAATAACAATACTCTTGAGGGTTGTTGTGTTCCTGCGAGTGAGTGAGGTCACCAGAAAGGAAGGAGATGCTGCGTTGGCAGCAGTGGTGGCGGCGCGCAAGCGATATTTTATGTTGCGAGCGTTGATATGGCTACGGTAACCGCTTCACATCAGGTGGGCCGTATGCTTGTCTGCCATCCGTCGTAGTATAAAAAAAAAGAAAAAAAAAAGTCGAGCAGTTGTTTACTAAGGGAGCAAACAACTATTTTGAAGGCGAGAAGTAAGGGAGCAAAACAAGTATTTTAAAGGCGAGAGCAATTTTAGAATCCAGAGCGGAGCGAAGGATTCCAGAGTAGAATCCTGAGTGCAGCGAGGGATTCATTATATCGCTCAAGCTTTAATAGTTTAGCTCCCGAGGTGGGCATGAATATGTAATAATAATACTTTCATTCTCACTACTTGAATAAGACACCGTGATTTTTTTATAAACGTTTAATAAAATCCGTTTATGAACGAATGCGGAATGTATTTCAAGCGTTTTTTTGTTTTTTCTCAATTATTTTTATTTGGCAATCGTGCAGTTACAATTGTAATTTATTATACAACCTGTGACTTGCTCCTTCAATGTTCGTAATCTCTTTGAGGATTGGAATTTTCACCAACTATATCCACATTTGCACCGGCCGTGTGGTTTCCGGCAGACTAGAATAGAATCACTCCGTCTCTTCCCGTGGATGTCGTACAAAGCGACTAAGGGAAAAACATTATAAAACATCGATCAGGCCTCCCCAACCCGTCTGGCCAGCGTGGGGAGTGTAGGCCAAATCCTCCTTCTGTCTGGGACGGAAGAGAGAGGGTCGTGCTCCTGTAGTGGAGACTAAAATAACCTGATGATGATGATGATATCCACATTCCTAATTCAAATCACTTTAAAACCCAATGGATTAGATTAAAACCTACTAAAACGCTATTTTAGTCCCTGTTAAAATATGTAGAACAAGCTGTTTTCAAATAGATGTGATAAAAAATATTTATTATTTAAATAGATATAATTAACTTGTTTGAAAACACTCTTGTTACTCTATCACGTACCTGTCTGTTCGACACCCATATCCAATCCAATCTGTCAAACCTGTTCAATTATACTCGTACTCTAATAAACATGCAAAAAGACATATCTTTCCTTTGTATGTGTTTTGGATATGAAATCAGCTCAGCTGTAGATTCTTAGCATTGACAAAAGTGGACTCTACGACAATAGTTCTAAAACACATTTTCATTAGATAAGAAATAGGTGACGGGTTGCATTTACATAGTAACTTATTATCACAAACCCAAACGAATGCTTCACACCTTTATTTGCATATAAATTGTAAATTCTTGATACACGCCATGACATCACATTCATCCCACTTATGGGATACTCCCTTAGATCTAAGGCCCTTTTAAAACATAACTCCGCAACGCTGCTAAATTGCGGGTTGGTTAAATTCTTACATTCTTTTATATAATTAACAATCATAGATCAAAGAGCCTTTTGACTTTGACTTTGAATCTCAAAAAATAATTTAATGTTTTATGAAAATAACAACGGGAATTAACGCGATCATGTACAAGTGTACTATAATTTAATGTTAATTGCAAATACCACACACAATATCTTTTTATTACCGAGAAGAAATACTGAGATTTTTTTAACGTGATAACGTCATAAAAATCAATGAATGCCGGCTGCACGCACGAAAAACATGACTCATTGTCACGTTCCGCCTGAGCCGAGCGTGCAAGCGAGAGCGCGGAACAAGCGATAGACAGGCACGATCGGCCTAAGCGTTCGGATTGTGACGCATCTATCTCTCTTCCACTCCATCGGCCGATGTTTTCTTATGACGTTATCACATAAAATTATCGTCCGTAAACCGGCTTTACAGACAACAATTTTTTTTAAGGTTCAGTCGTGTTGTTTTTTTAATGTTTGTTGTTAATTTGCTATCACTTGATAGCAAATTAACAACAAACATTAAAAAAACAACAACAAAAATTAACAAAACAAACGACTGGTGAATAAAATATGTCAAGAACTCTGTACAAATTTAAATTGCGCGAGTGTGCGTGCGGCGTCAAACAGTTCCGGTTTCGAATCAGAGGCGAGGTGAGGTAGATACGAGAGAGCGGACAGAAGTGTCCAAACTATACGTAACTACTTATGAATTATACTGTGGTTTCAAATAGATATTATTCATTCTATAACACCTTGTTCCGAAAATATTCTGTTATATAAACAATTATTAGAGAAATATTTACAAACATCTTGTTTCACAAATGTTTCGGTAAATATACGATAAAAATTTAAATTACATTGAGCACACATGGTACTAGATAACTGATATAATACTAAAATACATTTCCTTTTGTAAATACTTAACGTTTAAAAGAAAACGCCCAGATCAATACAACCAGGCATATTCATGCACACACATATTTGTCTTGTGCGAGGATCGAACCCGCGACTTCGGTGCCATTGCTAGCCATTCGACCACCGACCACGTCAATTGTAATACCACAGGTAATACTGCCGCTGCTGGACTGATTAGTATCTTGAATGTTCTCCGAAGCACTTCATCTTTACTCTCCTTAAGTTTCGGATATATACATATTCATAAGAAAATAGATATTAAAGAAGAATTTATAAGAGCGTTAACCACTTGACCTAGGTGACATAAATCAACACAGTCTGTTTAGCGACCCTCGACAGAGGTCATAACACGGCACCTATAAGTTAACTGACACTCCCATAAAATGCAACACAGTAAAATAAGACTTTACGCAATAATCGATACCCACAGTGTCCATGGTGAGCCCCCATTAGTCGTGAACGAGTAGAGAATATTAAGTACGACGGAAGGAATTAAGTACTTGAACGTGGATCAGACGGCATGGCCATTTAAAAGGTCTCTCTTAAAAAAAAAAGTTGCTGGGTATGTACATAGTAACTAAAGCCTCGATATATAATCGTATAGATACCATTATTGAATCCACTGAGTATATTATTTTATTTGAATGCGTAATTTTGACATCACTAGACGCCTTGTAGTGATGTTTAACAGTATGACGCGCCGCGCCAGCAGTGTGCCAGTGAATTTAATACTTAGAACGACAAGTTCTATTTATAAGAGGTGGAATCTAAATCTTCTATTATTCTTAACACCTATATGCAAAAAATTTTTCCAATTTCAATGTGCATAATGTCATTTCTTAGACTGTCCTCAGACTTTTTTTTTACAATAAAACTGATTCTTTATCTTCTCGGGGGCAAATAAGCAACAACACTGTAGTTGCAGTGGTGGGTGTCACATTGTGTTTCGTAGTTTACTTACTGCTAAAACACAAAGTTATACAACACATTATGCCCATATGGTGTGCGACGTCATTCGTCAACGCGAAATGATTGGCAAATGTCTTGTCAACAGCATTAGTCATCAGCTCAGCTGATTTTCTACGTTACATTTTCAAAATAAGAAATTCGCATAGTATATCGAATGGTACGTATACTCCATAGATACGCGGGGCCCTCTGATATTGAAATTGTGTACCCTCGACGTGCAGTTGACTCTAATATGAAAGTTTCATATTAGAGTCAACTGCACGTCGAGGGTACACGTGGGTGGAATTAATCTTGAAGTACAAATAGCAAACTTTATCCAGTTTCAATGTATAAACATGCTCATGTAATCTCCTCTTTATTGCATTCTATGCTAATAAATTCCCGTATATGTAAGTACTTGAGAAGCTCTCTTGTACTGTTATTAAAGCTCTACACGTGAAGATTTTCTTCATAGATATTTTTATCCAGTATCTAACACAGACTTATTGCATTCCAGATA
Organism: Hypsopygia costalis; assembly: GCA_937001555.2. Taxonomy (NCBI): domain Eukaryota; kingdom Metazoa; phylum Arthropoda; class Insecta; order Lepidoptera; family Pyralidae; genus Hypsopygia; species Hypsopygia costalis. Next base: position 22,743,931 of record OW443326.2, read on the forward strand.
CCGCTTCCTTAGTCCACTTGACTGTTATTGCGAACCTAGCGCCCACCACTACTTGAATAATGTTAAAATGTTAAATCCATAGAAGCGCTTTCAGATTAGCATTTTATACGAGCATATAGGTTCAGATAATAGCAGCTCATTTTTAGAAGCGTGTGTAGGCGCGGCTTTTGCCACGTATATAGCACTATAGCTCGTATAAGCGTGAGCTGCGAGAGACAATTCCAACGTAAACGCCGGATCCAGTGTAAGTTCGGGTTTTTAAAGCGTGCGTGCAAACGCATGTGTCAAAACGACCGTATACGCGCAGAAAATAACGCTAGTCTTTGTAATAAATAATTGTATTTAATTTTATAATCGATGGCGTCGTTGAGTCTGTTAACCTTATCGAACACGCTAGTTAAGCAACGTCAACGCCAGTCCATGGATGGATTTATTTCCAAGATACCTTAACACTTTGGTCTCCGCTATTGTAATTAAAAGACGGCGTTAGTCGTTAAGTCAAATCAAAGGCCTTTGGGCGGTTTGAAAACATTGGGTTCCTTCAACCCGCAGCGCCGTTCCGATTAAAAGGAAACTCAGTGGGATATGGGATGATGCAGAAATAGGTATATTTTTTATTCAGTGAAGGCGCTAGTATAGCAATTTTAACATCAATTCATCATCAGTCATCAAAATAATTTCATCAGATTTTCATCAGAATTATTTCATCAGATTCCATCAAAATATATTTTTTTTAAATAATTTAATTTAAATAAATATCTGGTTTTCATCAAAATTATTTCATCAGATTTTCATCAAAGTAATTTCTTCTGATTTTGATGACATCACACGCGCCGTGTATTGACGATTTCTGAATCTGAAGTTGTCATAGATGTTTTTTTAACGCGCCGTATCTGTACTAGAATTCTGGAACTTTGTAAGAACTATCTATTTAAAAAAATTGAAGCGACGCGGGACACATAGCAGATGTGAAACATTAGGCAATTGAGTGGAGAAATTTTACGATAAGTTGATATTTAATCCACAGCTTGTTTTACTTATCTCTTTCACTGAGTACAGTTTAATAGATCATGATTGACAACCACAATGCGATTTTAACTCTTATTACTTACGGCATAAGAATGATACAACGGTCCAAAGGTCAAGATTGAACTCGTTTTAGCTGTACAGTAATGTAGGCTTAAAGATATCACCATCTTGGAACTCTATAAAAAAGGTTTTATATCATTTCTACGTAGACTAACCATTCACTAGCATTAGATTTCATGATGTAACCTAGGAACGTGACTTGTCTTCAATGCCTGTGGTACCAAAAATCAAGCCACGACCCATAACTGACAGGGTCACTCCGAGTTAATATGCGAATGTCATAACTTTTTATCCTTAAGAACCTTATTGTATTCACAAATTCGAGGATTGTCCTCTAATTAGTGAATACGATAAGGCTCTTACTGTTTCTCTAACATATAAAATATGTACCTGTAGTATAAAAAAAACTTTTTTGAAGTGAAACCTTCTTTAGCGGCGTTGTCATAGTAAAAATAGAGAAGTAAGACGACTCAAGCCCCGAGCGGGCGATAATAGCCTAAACACGTAGGGCTGTCGCTTAATAGTTTATTTAATCGTCAAAAATACTTAGTCAATCTCTACGTTTATTCCTGTGCCTACGTTTTACATAATCAAATGAAATCAAGAATTCAAGTGATCTACATAAATAGGTAGGAATAAAATAACTTTACAACATCAAATCTGGACAAGAACTATTTCCCAACTAAGCAATTTCGATAAGTACATAGCTAACACAAAATTATGTATGTAGGTACCTACGTATGATATAGGTAGTAGATAGATTAAATATGTACTCACCGTTCTTGTTCGGTAGGTAGTGTGAAGAAAGATAATTCTGGATTTGACAATTTTTTATTGAGACATCCATGAACAATGCAATGTTTTTATGGCTAGTCAACTTTGTAGCCATCATTAGCGTATTAGTAGTATCGACGTAGGTAGGTACCTATATATTTAAATTATTAACGAACGTCAGGGCAGGCGCGAATCTTGCGTTGTGCACTTTTTGGGATGGGTAAAAAATGTTAAACTCGCGTCAGGACACGTGGTCTGATCGAAAATTCGTAAGACGGAGAGAACGTAAACCGGGTCAGAAGCAGGTCGTCCCATTCACAACCCGTCACGCATTCAGAACTCGTCCCATTCGCAGCTTGTCCCATTCTCAATTCGTCCCGTTCGCGTCTCGCCCCATTCGCAGCTCGTCCCGTTCGTAGCTCGTCCCGTTCGCATCTCGTCCTATTCGCAGCTTGTCCCATTTTTATTTTTTTACAACTCGTGGTATCGTTAAATATTACCAGGATGTTAATTTGAATGTATGCCATAGCCCAGAGGGTGATTCAGTAACCAATATTAATTCTAACACACCCTTAGACAAAACATAATGTTTTGTAAACGGCTTTTTTTATGAAGTAAAGAATTTGAATATTCTTTTTTTGTAAAATATGGGGATTTTTCTTGTATTTTTAAAAATAATTTTGTTTGCCTTTTTATTATATACCTATAGGTAATTTAGAAAATTCAGGATAATTTTGATTAAAGTCATTGCTTTTCACCTCAACTATATTTTTTAAGAAAATAAATGATTTGCAGCATTTTCAGCGAAATTCATTGAGCTTATGAAATCGTCCGGTCGTCCTGTCTGTCCGTTTGTGCCATGAAATTTAAAATTTCGAAATTCTGACTTCGGATTCGTGTCCTTGGTTTTCCGATAAAAAGTCGTTCTGTCTGTCCGTCCGTTGCCATGAAACTCAAAATTTCGAAATTCTGACTTCGGATTCGTGTAGAGCATCAAAAAGTAGTAATGTGCCCCCCCACTCTGGGGGGCTCGGGGGGCGGACGTTTTACTAGTAGGTCGTTTTGCCGTAAAAGACATTATCACCTTATAGACGTTTTAAAATGTCGACGTTTTACCAACAAAGTCATTTTTCTAGGTAGACCTTCTGATTCGGAGGGGTAAACTGACCTTGGTTTTCCGATATCAATACGGGATTTCGAAAAAGAAATATCGCTATGGTGGCGCATGCTGCGCGTCCGATGTTTTATTATTTAGTTAGTTATATACCCAATGCGAGCAAAGAATGTACAAGTAGCGAATGGGACGAGACGCGAACGGGACTAGCTGCGAATGGGACGAGACGCGAACGGGACTAATTGAGAATGAGACAAGATGCGCATGGGACAAGTAGCAATATGGACGAGTTGCGAATGGGACGACCTGCTTCTGACCCCGTAAACCGCCGGCGCGGCATAGGAGAGGAAGTGATATCTGCTGTTTATTTTTAATGTAGGTAACATAAATTGTCATGTTTGTGTACGATAGCGCAATAAATGAATATTGTAATTTACCACATAAATGATAGTACTTTTATATTGATATATAAAGCAATTCGTGCGAAATTATTCCCTAACCATTCCAAAATATTCAAAAATGCACAACGTTAATGTTCAAGTTTTCACTTCTGCCGGCACTCCCGGAGTGCAACCCGTTTTTTTTTATACTAGGTACGTCGGGTGGCAGATGGTTACCGTAGTTTAATATGACTACGGTAACCGTCTGCCACCCGACGTAGTATAAAAAAAACGTTCGCAATATGAATGATCGCTCGTGCGCCGCCACCCCCGCTACCAACGCAGCAACTCCTTCCATCCTGGTGGCCTTACTTACTCGGAGGAACACAACAACCATCAAAGGAATTGTTATTTGGCTGCGGTATTCTGTAAGGTGGAAGTACTTCCCCAATCGGGCAGCTTACAAATACACTGTACTCTACCTCTTTTGCTAGAGCCTCTGTCGCTACTCGTCAGGGTGCATCACGTGCAGGTGAGACTGGCTTTGGCTCTGAAGATCGTGGATAGCCTCTTACACTCCAAGTAGTTGACTCTACTATAAATAAATATTGTACCGTCTAGTTTTAGCTCCTTATTTCGAAACAATAGACCCTGAAAGCCTTCATTTTGATCCTTGTCGCTATGGTCCTACAGTCGTTTCTTTGTTCTATTTTAATTACAAGTTGAAATTCTAAATAATAGACGCTGATTTCTTGATGAGAAAGTCGAATCTGCTAGTCTTATATTTATAAAAAAATAATCTCTCTATCTTAAATTGAATTACTAAATTAAAATATAGATTAAATGACAACATCTAAATTAATTTTGACATTCAATTCGATTATTAAAATAAATTATATATTAAAATAGCACGAGCTTTGTACTAAATGTGATTCATTCTAATATAAAAAAAACCGGACAAGTGCGAGTCGGACTCGCCCACCGAGGGTTCCGTAGGTACGTAATATCATTATTAAATTTGATATTTTTCATTATAAATAAGAAATAATGCGTCGAAAAAAATAAATAAAATATATTTTGCAATGTGTACATCAAGCCCTTTCATATGATACCCCATTTGAACTAGTAGTTTCAATTTAAAATTTCGACACCGTATAAAAAAAATAGACCCCCTATTTTTTAAAATCTATTTACAAATGTATAGTTTTGAGATTTATTCCTGTACTTCTTGTAGTCTATGACGATGTTACTTGCCAAATTTCATAGTTCTAGGTCAACGGGAAGTACCCTATAGGTTTTGATTCCCTTGAGTGTGTCGAAATATGCGTTTTTTGATGAATAAACGGCCGTAACTTTTTTATACGTAAACTTAGCAGTTTGATTTTTTTTTTACTTCATGGGACCGTAGGCCTGAGTATACAGTTCAAATTTCAGCTTGATACCTCCACGCATTCTCGACATAGAAATTCTTGACAGACAGACAGACAGACAGACAGACAGACAGACAGACAGACAGACAGACAGACAGACGGACAACAAAGTGATCTTATAAGGGTTCCGTTTTTCCTTTTGAGGTTCGGAACCCTAAAAATATGTAATTATGTTATGTAGGTATTATTTTTTATTTATTTATTTATTATTTCCCTTGGTCATCGCATCACGCGTGAACGGATGAAACATATGCTAATTCTTTCTTTGTTTTGTTAAATATTGTCAATGAGATGGTTCCTCAAAAAGAAAAAAAAAGTAGAAAATTTAAGAAAATTGAACGACCATATTGATTTTTAAGGTACCGTACCTCAAAGGGAAAAACGGAACCCTTATAAGATCACTTTGATGTCCGTCTGTCAGTGTCTCAAGACCCTCTATGTCGAGAATGCGTGGAGGTATCAAGCTGAATTTTGAACTGTATACTTAGGTCTACGATCCATATTTAGACACCTTTTTTAAGGAATCAAAACTCATAGGGTACCTACTTCTTGTTGACCTAGAACTATGAAATTTGGCCAGTAACATTGTTATAGAATACAAGTACAAGAATAAATCTCAAAACTACATACACTTGTAATTAAATCTCAAAAAACAGGGGGACGATATTTTTTTATAGGGGGTCGAAATTTCAAATTGAAGTTACTAGTTCAAATGGGGTATCATATGAAAGGACTTGATGTGAACATTGCAAAATAAATTTATTATTTTTTTCCTACACATTATTTCTTATTTAAATTGAAAAATATCAAATTTATACTGATCCTACGTACGGCACCCTCGGTGGGCGAGTTCTAACTTTATGACGTTAGGCTCTCAATCATTTGACAGAGAACTGGCAGTCATTTGACAGATTGCGGGAAACCAATACGAATTCAATATTCATAGATAAGAAAACAGGAGAACGTCTGTCGGATCAGCTAGTATATTTATTTATTCGTAAACATAGAGATAGTCTTCAGGTATCTCTATGTTTACGATTTCATAAATACTTATATAAAATATTTTTTTTGTCAGGCGACAGACACGCATACGGACCACCTGATGTGAAGCGGTTATCGTAACCATATTAATGCTCGCAACATGAAATTTCGGGCGCGCGCCATCAACTCCTCACATCTGGTAACATGATTGTTGAACTCGCTGGAACTTTGTAGATATACCTATGTATGTATTTTCAAAAAAAAAAGTACTTATTTTTTATTTTTGTTTGTATAATTGGACAAATAATGCGTCATGTAGTCACACTACATGGTGCATTATTATTATAACATATCTAATATATAAAATTCTCATGTCGCGGTTTATGTTACCAAACTCCTCCGAAACAGCTGGACCGATTTTTATAAAATTTTGTGTGCATATCGGGTAGGTCTGAGAATCGGCCAAATTCTATTTTTATATTCCTAAATGATAAGGGTGGCCCTAAAGATTTTATTTTTATTTTATTGTCAATTTTTTATTTTATTATATTTAACATTGAAAAATACATACAACTTCAAATTTTCACCCTTCTACCATCAACCCCTAAATTTGTATGGCAAAATAACATTTTCCGGGTCAGCTAGTTTATATATAAGTATGTTTTTTTAAAACAAATTCCAAACTTACAAGGTATTAATCACAATAGCGAGATTTTATATTTTATCTGTTTGACTTAACAGACTCTGAAAATTTGTCGCGACTATTTAAACTCGACTAGGCTCAATGAATTTCATAAAAGTTTTTAGGGATTAAGACAACAATTTTGTTTTAAACTAGCTGCCACCCGCGATTTCGTTGGTATAAACTTTAATTTACACCCGCGGCTTCGCGCTTGAGATTATTTATTTTGGATTTCTAAAATAATGTACGCAAAATTTTATGATTCAATTCAATAAAAAATCTTATGTCCTTCCTTTGTGATCTTTGAGAATATGTGTATAAAGTTTCATCATAATCGGTTGACTAGTTTCGGCGTGAAAGCGTAACAAACAAACTAACATTTACGTTTATAATATTAGTAGGGAAATTGGGATTACACCTACAAGATAAATTTAACGATATATTACGCGTATTCATCACAATCAGTTTAGCCGTAGCAGTTACAACCAAGCATAAGGACGGGTCATGTTTGTACAAGTTTGTCTGTACATATCTGTATGTACAATCATTTGCTGAAGTACATAATATAGCTTAAAGTCTCAAATCGATTAACTAATTAACTACCAATAACTAAGTTAACTATCAATAGTTTACTACCTTAATGAAATATCTTAGTTTAATCAATTGTCATTACTATTAGACAGGTGGACGAGAATTCTATATGCACTTTTGCAAATGATATGATAATGCAAAAATCAAACGCACAAACCTCTTTAGCAACACCGCAGTCGGGTAAAAAACATAACATCAACCATCATACTAAAAAACACCCTGCTCATCTCACCGTTGCGTCCTAATATTCCCAAAACTAATAAAAATAAACGACGATGACAGCATAATAAATCCCAGTGGTCACTGACCGGCACGATATACAGCCTTTGGTGGTATAAATATTGTTTTGTATTAATTAAAGCCCTTGTCAGTTTAATTACATGTTGTATCGTTTTCCAGTTCGTTCCGATGTGGGGTGTTGCGTCCCAGCGCCATGTGGGCGTATATCATAGCAGCGGCAAGGGGAGACTCGCGGCGCTCCATTCAGAAGCGTAGTTCGTCTGCCAACGCATCGGATGATCACTTATACTCGTAAGTATTTCATGAAACTTACTATATAATTATAAATATTAAAAATAATCTTTTGCGTGCGTCTGTTTGACTTCGACTCGGTGTTTTGTATGTATACTAATAGCAGTCGCCCGCGACTTCGTCCGCGTGTGTTTACATGCAACTTTAATTTCTTAATTAGACCCGGAGTTAAAACGCGGCGGAGACGAAGGCCCTGACCGACTGTCTGGAGATTCGGTACCCGTGGTTTCTTTACTCACTAACAGATCGCCACAAGCTGCCCTGCAGGCTGTATAATATTATTATTACTTAAATGAAATTATGTCAATATAACAATTATTTAGTACAGTGTTGTCGCAGGCGATGCTGCTGGCGGAAAGCTAGCATATTATATGTAGTCTTTTTTTATACACGGCTAATCTAACACCTTTCTTCAAGCACCTTTAGTGTCCTATAATTTGTTCTGAGGTAATATGAAATAGCTCATGTATGCGATTGTCCATAACGCCTACATGTGATAGTTGCGACGCATCTACGAGTACATCGAATTAACTAATACACTACTCCCTACTACGAGTACGTTATTATATTAAGTCTAATCCAATGAACGCTAGATTAAACACCCCTTTGTCACTTAAATCTGATTAGTGACCCATGATAGGGTGTAAATAGCTCACAGTTATCTGTGAGCCAAAGATATCCTCATCTACATGTGGTGCACCTGAATGAGGATCTGGCAAAAGAGAGATTGGGCGGTTCATGCCATTTATAAGCTGTCTCACTGGTGAAGCACCTCCACAGAAGTCAAATAACAACTCCGTTGAAAGTTGTTGTGTTTTTGCTAATGAGTAAGGTCACAAAGAAGGAAGGAGTAGCTATGTTGGATGGGAGAATGGCGGCGTGCGAGCGATATTTAATGTTGCGAGCGGATATATTATTATGGCATGGCTATAGCTTCTTCGCTTTACATCCGGCGGACCATTTGATTGTTTGCCATCCAAGGTAGTAAAATAACAAGGTATTTTACTACCTTGGATGTAGTCAAGTCTTCCCGTATGTTGCCAAGACTACGTCACGAATTTGGTTGTTAACATATGACATTTTCCATACAAATACATATAAAGACGATAGTTGAACGTGACAACGTCATAAGAAAATACTGATGGAATGTTTGCATTTTTCAAAAGAAAATTTTAATGGAACGCCTCAGAGCGAGGTAACGCCGCATACGTAATGTTTTTTCGTGCGTGCAACCGGCTCTATCGAATTATAAGACGTTGTCACGTCAAAAATCAAAAATATTCAATAATAAAAATAAACCTAATAAAATTTTAATAAATAATAAAAAAAAAACTACTTTACAAAATTATATTAACAACTTTATTTTGTTTATCATCATACATAAATAGACTATACTCGTACATAATAAAAATCTTACGGTTTTTTTAACGCTACGGATGTTTTTTGTCGCCTAGGGTACCCCTTTGTAACGCCCCATAAGGAACTTCGTTCCAAAAATGACTTTGATTTTCCCGTAAATTCTTTATTCGGGATTCGGTCTCTCGAGTATAGTTCTTTCCATCACTTTCAGTTTGACCAGCGCCCAGCCCAAAGAATGGATGCATCCATCAAGACATGTATAACGGCGTAGAAATCAAGGTTTTTGATACTTATCTGACTCTATTGCAGTACTTGTATTGTTACATTGTGCCAAAGTTTCTGTCCAGCCTAATCGAGTGCATCTATCAATTTCTTTGTTAAAATTACATCGGTCAACCTGTTGTTTAGAATCTAGACAATTTAATTTGTAACAATGTATCGTATTAAGCTAAAGAGAAGTATCAAATTTATATAAAAGTAACTTAATCTTGACATGTACGTCACATTCTGCTATAAGAAAAGAATATAATCTTTTGTTCGCCTCTTATACGTATGACAGGTGAGCATTAGTTACTTGCTTTAGATATTTTGAGAGTTACCTGATATTGATACATATTGTTATTAATCTGTGTGATCGCGTTAATAGATAATCATCGCAATAAACGACGCGCCTAATAAACTGACCTGGAGGTCAAAGAATGTATAGTATGGGCTAATATGTTTTTAGTTTGGGTCGAAAGTTTCCATGAATGGTTCTTATTTTTATGTTTTATAATACATGTGTGTTTTATTGCACAATTTGAATAATATGTAGATAGATATTATTTGAGAAGGAGCAGGTATTCTGTAACTTTTTCGAAATCTCTCAATTGTTTGTTTGGAACAAACCAACTAACCTACAATTGTAATGTTTACAAATTTTAAAGAGAATTATCATTACAAGACCAGCCCCCTTACCACCAACTTTATTGCGATTCAATAACTGAACACACAATCTTATTGCGATTCAATAACTGAATAGAATGCTTATTTATACCAATGAATAAGCGACTCTATTTCAAATTCAATAGAGTCGCTTATTCATTGGTATGAATAAGCATTCTATTCAGTTATTGAATCGCAATAAGAGATGGTGGTAAGGGGGCAGGAGCTATACTGCCGAAGCTGAAGCTGATTACCATCGGATTTTTGACGAAAATCAACCTTCAGCGTAGATTGGTAGAATATGTGTTTAGCTTAGCTGGTAGAACTTCTAGAGCCCTACCGACTAAGCTGAAGACATTTGTCATTAACTAATTTAATCTAGAGTCTATTTTTGGTATCAAAATATTCTAACGGAATCGGCTTCAGCTTACGGTATGGTCCCATGACCAAGAATAAAAAAATAAGAACCTAATCATCAAATGCCCCAGTGAAGAAAAATCATATTGTCTATCTACATTGTATGTCTATTGTATTATGAAGTCTGCGTAAAGTAGTAATCAATTAATAAAACTTTAGCACCTGTCGCAAAGGAAATTCAAGAAAAAGAACCATATAGCCTTGGAGGTATTCCCACAGATACGATCATTAACTAACTAAGACGTAGACGGAAAAGTAGAATAAGTTGAAGATTCTTCAAACGTTCGACGTACTGATACTGACATATAGGCAACGATTTAGTATGGGTCATATGGACGGTTTCGATAAATAGATAAAGTAAACATCGTAAATTGAAGGACGCTTTCGTGACAGAAATAGAAATATCATATGCCGTGAAGCTCAACATACATGACTGGATAATTTTGACATATTCATAGATTTTAATTAAAAAACCGGTCAAGTGCAAATCATACTCGCGCACTAAAGGTTCCGCATCATTAGAAGATACAAAATGCTCTGTCCACATTGACTTATAATATGTATCATATTCTAGTACGAACCAACGTGTCTATAAATATATTATTGTCGTCTAGACATTGATCACTCTAATACTTCATAATATTAGGAATTGTTAATTTTTAAGCTTTTTTACTAACTAATATTACTTGCCAATGCTTTTACCTAGGGCATAATATTTTTATAGTATCAAACAAACGCACCAACTGCCTGTAAGCAGTCATCGCAATCTATGGATTTGATTATTTGGATGTAATATAATATAAATGTTTTAATAATTAAATTATAAAAAAATTAAGTTATCTAGGTACAGTCAGCTGCTTGTAGACTGTAACATTTCTAGTATAATTATGGCTCCACGAAGTTCGAAGGCCTTCTTATACTGAAAGTGCTATAGTATACGAGTATCAACTAACTATATTATGGCAAAAGAACGTTTAAAATATTAACAAAATCTCCATACCAAGGAGTAGATAACCGGTAACACTAGTTTTTTTTTTGACGTGACAACGTCTTATAAATCGATGAACGCCGGCTGCACGCGCGCAAAAACATGACTTACTTATTGTCACGTTCCGCCTGAGCCGAGCGTGCAAGCAAGAGCAAAAAAAGTAAAAAGCGAGAACAAGTGCATCTATCTTTCTTTCACTCCATAGCCCGATGTTTTCTTATGACTTTATATTAAGAGTTATTTTTGTTCGGTAAAGTACAAACTTTGCAAGACATACCTTGACCTATAAAACTGAACTAATTTACTCAAGAAACATGAGACGAAAATGAAAAAATGAATAGTTCGACCTGCTACGTAGACGAACGTATAGTCTACGTAATACTGATCGACCAAGCCGGCCAATAATTAATAGTAAATGCATAACTGTGTTTTTTAGTTAATCTTTATTATTGGGACTTATTTACTTTAAATTACAAAATGTATTCACAATCAAGCTAGTACTATCTTAAAAAATACTTGATACACTAACTAAACACGAAATCTCAAAAATTATATACTATAACTATGAAACTAAAATTTGGCCAATAAGGTAGCCATAGGTACAAGACATAAGCTAAATACTGATTTTGCAACAGGGCCGCAGTAAGGGGATCTAAAGAAATGCACTCGTAATTTTATATAAAAAAAATTGTGTTTCTGGTACATAAAGATGAGTAATGTGCCTAGTAGCAAAACAGACTTGTCTAAAATACGACATAAATAAATAATAATAACAAATAATATAATAATAAATAAATGTTCCTGAAGTAATTTGTCCTAGATACCTACTAGATGAACTGATAAACTATATTGATTCTTCTGTTTGTAAGTACATACTATGTAAACGTTACATGTACTAAATAAAAAATACCCGACTAAGACAAACAAACATGTTCATGCAAATAATATTTATGAATAAATAAATATGGTAATAAGATTTTTCAAATGCGCCCAATTCGAAAGATCTTGTTACTTATAATGATTATGACTCATTTAATTAAGGGTGTCTAACTAAAGGCTGTCGTAAGGTTATAAAAAAAATCCTATGCTTGGTATGTATCTTAAAGATGGGAGACTGTTAGCTAAGAACGAATTTTACAACGTCATAGTAATAGTCATATTTTTATATATGTTTTGATACGAGACGCATAAAAATGAGCGAAGAACGGGCAGCGTTTCAATCTGACAGTCAATTTACACTTTTCATGTGCATTCACACCTGATATGAAAATTTCTCGCGGACTATAATAAGATTTTTCCAGAAAGGCGCATTGAAGGTTGTAAATGTACTTGCATACGTAAACATAAGAATAAAAATGCTATGTTTTGTAGCCACGTTCTGTTTTGTAGCTTATATGCTATCATAATTTAATCGAATTCCACATGGCAAAAGAATAGCTTTTGGTGGTGGTCAACCACCGCACCGTTCTTGCGCTCGGTAAACCAAGCGAGCACGCAAACAGAATGCCAATTCTCGTAATTTTTCTACGAACGCAGATTGAAAGTTGACCGAATCGAGATTGAATCGTGAATTGACTAAAATGATATACTTGATTTCATTAATTAATTATTATCAATTCTTGTTGTTGGCATAGTAACATTCTTAGTTTGTTTAATTTTCACTCACATTTTGATACAATCCCGCTTAAATTTAATTTTGAAGTTACATATTGTGTTACGAGAATACCAAATATGGCATTTAATATGAGATTGAGACTGGATGGAAACTGGATCGAAACTGAATTTTGACTATATTTTAAATACGAGAATTGCCCCTCAGATTGTCCTAACCGTACAGTAGGTACTCGTATGTGACTACTTCAGCTCCAATGCGTGATGAATTCCCTGCCTATGGGAAATTGTAAATCGTCATTTTGTAGAGGCCGCTATATTATAATAAAAAAACCGGACAAGTGCGAGTCGGACTCGCCCACCGAGGGTTCCGTAGGTACGTAGTATCATTATTAAACTTGATATTTTTCATTATAAATAAGAAATAATGCGTCGAAAAAAATAAATAAAATATATTTTGCAATGTGTACATCAAGCCCTTTCATATGAGACCCCATTTGAACTAGTAATTTCAATTTGAAATTTCGACACCCTATAAAAAATATAGACCCCCTATTTTTTAAGATCTATTTACAAATGTATAGTTTTGAGATTTATTCCTGTACTTGTAGTCTATAACGATGTTACTTGCCAAATTTCATAGTTCTAGGTCAACGGGAAGTACCCTATAGGTTTTGATTCCCTTGAGTGTGTCGAAATATGCGTTTTTTGCTGAAGAAACGGCCGTAACTTTTTTCTACGTAAACTTAGCAGTTTGATTTTTTTTTAACTGCATGGGACCGTAGACCTGAGTATACAGTTCAAATTTCAGCTTGATACCTCCACGCATTCTCGACATAGAAATTCTTGACAGACAGACAGACAGACAGACAGACAGACAGACAGACAGACAGACAGACAGACGGACAACAAAGTGATCTTATAAGGGTTCCGTTTTTCCTTTTGAGGTTCGGAACCCTAAAAATGACAGCGTGTAAATAATAGTGTAATAGGACGAGAATCATTTAGTGTGTGTTTTAACTCAATGTAACTTTTTGCTCAATCCGACACTGAGAAATGAAGCAAATTTAACTTGCAAGATTTGTTCACAGACACCGCGGTGGAACTAATTAAAAGCTTGTTCTAGAAAATCTATATTTAACTTCACAATGACAATCCACTATGACAATCCCGGTGGTCGAATGGCTAGCAATGGCTACTTCGACTCCGAGGTTCGATCCCTGCACAGTACAAACATTTGTGTGCATGAACATGTCGGTTCGTCTTTGTCTAGGTGTTTTCTATGTATTTACAAAAAAAAAAATCTGTTGTCTAGTGCCCTTAATACAAGCTTTGCGCTTAATTTGGGACTAGGATGGCGCTGTGTAAATTGTCCAGAAATATTTATTTTATAATTAAAATGTTTATTGTTACCCCTCTCAAGAATGCACCTAATATAGATACGCCATTGCAATTGTGTTGATGGATGGTTATGGTTGTCTGTGTATACTGTAAGTTAATATTTTGTTTGTCTTTTCACAGGTACCGTGATGGGAAAGTGTTTACTTTGTCCAATCCTCCGGCACCGATCCCTGGCCCCTCTGGCCTGAACACCAGAGAAATGAACAGGAACCAAAGATTCCACTACGACCCCAAGAGGACTTACACCCCTCCAACACTAACGCCGATACACAGGCGAAAACATTACAGAAGCCGCTTAGAAGAAGGGATTGAGCCTTTCGAAGAAGTAAGTACCACTATATATTTCTTCTTAAGTTTTTTTTTTATCACACCGCTAAGAAATAAACAAACATACAACCATAATCGCATTGCTCTTGCAGTTCGTCAGGTAGGCGACTCATGGAACATAATTCTGTCTAGTGCTGGTCTCTTCAAAATGTGTTTTTAAACTTTATAGTCACAGCATAATAGGAACTTCTAAGATATTCTTCAGTTTTAAGGAATTATTGAGACCAAAAATAAAACTAAAACCTAATGGCTAAGTGCCATTTAGCAATCTAAAAGTAAATACCACTTTTATATGTAACTAAATCACAATAAAATTGTTCCCTTGCGGCCCGCCGCTGACAAATCTATTAAGCGTTGAGCATTTGTCAAAGAGTCATTAAGTATTGTCTTTAAATAACATAGTGTAATCACATTGGGCCTTTAGACCAAATAAATCTTATGTCAGAATCCAATGAAATATTAGTTTCCCCATATCAGATTTTCAGACATTAATGAATAGATGTAAACATTTTAACTAACAATGCTCTACTTGAGAACGCATTGTTCATTTAAAATTAATTATGTTAAAACGTTTGGATACAAACACGTAGGTAATTGTGATGAGGCATCGGAACATGATCAAGTTAATGCATTAAATTTTAAAGCGGCAATTAGACATATTAGGGTCGCCGGTGGATGGGCAATCACTATTTACGATGGACGTTTCGGTCGCGTCATAGCCTACCATCGGGAAGTCGCCTGTTGCGCGCTCCTCATGGCCCATTGTTTTGATACTGCTGCCTTGAACACGCACAGACCATCTATTTAATTCGGACCTGACATTCATTTCCATTTCGACCGCTGAACCAACGCACGTATCGTTCAATGTTTTAACAATATTCATGTGCCTCATAACTGACTCGTCACCTCTCTAACTATTAGCCGTGTTAACTAAATTTCTTTAATTGAAGTTCGTGCTAACTGGGTATCGTGACCCAGCCTTCCAACAATTACGTTGATACTGATCTCTGCTGTTTGTCGACGAGTCTTAATGATACTATTTGTTTTGAAGACTCGGCTGTGATGGACAAAAGTGAAAGAAATGAAATAGAATGTGTTTCTAGTGATTGGCGGGCAGCTGGGATATATATAGTGAAAACATGAGTCCTGTGTATACTGTTCATAAGATCGGTTTAAACAGCGCGACTCCGGTGAGTACGTTTCAAATTGAATCCGTATGTAATCATGGTAGTTATGGAAATATCCTTTTAAGTAATTTTTGGAGTTTAGAAGTCTACATTACCACGGGTTAGCGGAGGTGAGAGTTTTCAATTCACCCAAAAGTCACTACTAAAGTCAGAGGGTTAAAATACAGAGAACAGAGAGTACACAAAGTAAACACGACTTATATCCGAATTAAATTACCCCATCCATAGATTCGCTACGGTCGTTATTGCCTGAATTGCGTGTGCGACTAGGCAATATATCGATATCAGGTATTTTTTGACGTACATACGTCTTTAAAAAACGGGGGATACAGTTTGGTGATGCAGCTACAAATCTATCATCTCCATCCAAAATTCAATCGCATTACTGGATAGATAAAGGATAAAAGAATTTATTACGCTAAGTAAGAACTATGGAATCTCGTGTGCGGGGTAGGGGGAAGCGCTGCCATTTTAAGATAATTTTAGTGCATATAACGTATTCACGTACAACACACGGCCATGTACATGACACAGCCACATCCCAATTTTTCATGACATGCCTTCCACATATTACTACCACTGCATTTTCTGTATAACCAAGATCACCAACAGCGACCAAAAAGTCATTGAATAGTAAAGTTCATTCTGCAATGACGGTTTTACCATTGGGACTGCTCTAAGTTAAAATTATGACTATCTTAGCACTCGCAACGATTTATGGACTTTGATTGATTAGAATTCTATTGGCCCGCTACGACGCTACGCTAAGATTCTGCAATAAATTCCAATATTCCACTGCTGCGTTTCACGTTTTCATCTAATTGAAGGGATTAGTTATGCTCCTGTCAATTATTCTACTTATCAGTTAACTGTTAAGAGTTAAGAAACGTATCATAATTTGTAAATTTTAGCGATTTAAAAAAATAGCAAGGTAACTCCCTAGATAATGGTTGAAAATGTACAGTAATGTAAATTACTAAACGTGCTTTTTTAACCACGCTATTTGTAAAAATAGCGTGGTTAAAAAAGCACGTTTAGCCGTGTGGTTTCCGGCAGACTAGAATAGAATCACTCCGTCTCTTCCCGTGGATGTCGTACAAGGCGACTAAGGGAAATACATTATGAAACATCGATCAGACCTCCCCAACCCGTCTGGCCAGCGTGGGGAGTGTAGGCCAAATCCTCCTTCTGTCTAGGACGGACGAGAGAGGGTCGTGCTCCTGTAGTGGAGACAAAAATGACCTGATGATGATGATAATGTGGTTAAAAAAACTATCATTTATTTTTTATAAAATTTATGTAAAATATATTATAAATATTAAAAAAAAAATGGCCATGGTGAATCCCGTGATGTAATCCTGTAGATTAATATAAGAAAAAAAAGTTATGTATTATGTTACAAAAAAATGTTACGATTACCACTTAGACATTGTCTAAAATTTTCGAGAATATTTGTGTGGATGAGTAGTACATATACTTACATTGTATTGAATATTTTTTAAACTTTTGTGATAAAAACACGTTCCTTTTTTTTTGCCACAGACATTTACTAGGCACATGTTACATTGCACATAAAACTATGATAAATTTTGTTTTATACATAATTGCAATAATGTCCAATTTTAAAAGTTATAAAAAATAATGACTAAGATTGTGGGTTCTTATATACCCTTATGGCGTAAAAAATATAGTTCTGTTCTATTTTCTTTGCCGCACAAGCATACGCGTATACTCTCGCGTATAGTCTCTTTTACTTCGCCAGTCTTCTAGCATGCGAAAATTATAGTTTTAACCGATAACTTAATGCACCCTCTATTTGTAGGAAATTGACATAAATGGAACTGTCATACGGGTATCATCTATATACCCGTGAGACATGATAGTCATTCGACCACCGGGCTAGCCGGTCGAATGACTAGCAATGGCTACTGTAACTCCGAGGTCGTGGGTTTGTACCCCGCACAAGATAATTCTTCTATGCATGAACAAGCCAGTGGTAAAATGTAAAATAACAAAATTCGGCAATTTATTTTTTCCTCACGTACATAGGGTAGGTAAGCAAAATTATTAAGTCTCAATAAAATAAAACTACCTATAAAATATAAACTTGTACTTTGGCGGGTAGACTCATAAGATGTAGACATATGTTAAAAAGTTATTTCATACAAAGAAATATATTGACAGAGTTTCTTTCGGCATTTCTTCTCGTCAATGGTCATTCCGAAATGCTGGTAGATAAAAAATATACCTAATTGTAAAAGACGTGTCTAAGTGCCCGCGAGGGCCCACAGAATAAAGAATTTTGACTTTGACTTTGACTTTGAAATAAAAAAAAATGCAGGAATAGAGTTTGTATGAAAGTATGTTTGAAATTACATCAATAAAAAGCTCTGTAGGTTCTGTAGGTTCATAACAATGTTAGTGTTGAAAAAAACTATTTTATAAAATGTCACTTTTTAGGGGGTAAAATAGCGGACAAAGTTTTATTTAAAATTCTGACGGGATAACGGGATGTGCCCAGGCGTACCTTGAGTAGGGCCGCTAGTATTATATGGGTCATTATACAGAACAACATTTTTTAAATTACAAAAATAAAAATCAGGATTTTATCGGTTTTAAAGATTCATGTCTTGCAAAATATAAACAAATATTATAATCACTACAAAAAACAAAATTTTAATTGCGTTTAATACGTAAATCTCAGAAAAAACATTTTTTGGTGCTCACAGAAGTGGCGCTTGTGTTCACTGAAATGATGGAACTGATCATTAATTAATAATTAATATAAAGACATGAGTTTAACATATGTAATTTAAAAGTTTTATCAGTAATAATTATACCACAATTAAACAAAAATATTTTGAAATATATACAAAATTAAACAAAAAATATTATTTTGAAACAGAAATAAAAAATCAACATTCTTGTTCACGGAAATGACATTGAACAGGTACGTCATTTCTGTGATATTAAACAAATATATTATCTGAATCACTGGAGTTATGATCAGACGACCATTTTCATTAGATTGCCTGCAAATAAATATATTTCATTTCAAATATATTACATTTCATAGATAGCTATTTTCCTTAGTCCAAAATGAAGACAGGTGATGTTTAAAGGACAATCCAAGCAACTAAGCCGCCTGGCTTGAAGAACATTCTGGTGTTCTTTTACCCATATAATTTGGTGCACTTTCATTATGCCTTCAAAGGGTTTTATATCACTATTCTTTAAAATATTCTCTATTGACTCAATACAATGATCACTTACTGGTATTACTTTAACCGAAGGACAGTTTTTTTTGTAAACAAGTAATCAAAGTTGGATAGTCTGGTAAGTCATCCCCCAAAGCCACTCGTCGATCGGCAGTTCTTTTTAAGTAGCAACCTACACAGTCTGAGGCTCTTTTTCCATCGCCACACTCCGAATATTGCCACAAAACAGCGTCAGCACTAAACATTGAATTGAAATATTTGACAGTTACATTTAATTGTTTTATACTCGTATATTGGGTAGTTTGCCCATCACTCCAAAAATGCATTTTTGTTAAATAAGGAACTATACTTTTGATATCATCTAAACTAAACAGTATTTTAGTATTTTTATTTGTTGCCGAGGTGTATAATCTTTTATAGTTTTAAGTAATCCCTTTTCTTTTTTCTTGTGATATCTCTCTCCGTCTTTCCTTTTCACTTCTTCCTGAGCTGTAAAATCTTGTTTGTGTTTTTGTCGACGCACACTAAGCTTTTTTTGCTCTCTTCTCCTAGCCTTTCTTTCTTCAACTGACATCTTCTTTCTTGTTTTTGCCATTTTTGTCTGTAACTAATACGAAAAAATAACATGCCCATAACCACAGCAAAACTACACAACCAGAGTATTAATTTTATTTTGCTGTCAGACACAAATAAACAAACAAAACGTCATTTCTGTGAAACCCATCAATTCCGTGAACATGAATAGTTTTTTAGAAAATATTAAATTATAAGTATAGATTATAAAGGCCAACAATTAATTTAACTGGAAGTAGCCGGTGCACGACCGTTTTTAAGTCCTAATACTATTTATTTTAAAAGTGCTATCATTTCCGTGAAACCTGTCATTTCTGTGAACAACGAGTTCACGGAAGTGATGATTACGGGATTGACGAATCGTTTTTAAAATCAAGCCACATCCTGGTTTTAGAAGTAGCCTAGCCATTTATAACCTCAACCAATATTAGTCCTCATAGCATTAATTATGAGCTATGGTGGCAAATAAAATACGTAATTACTTATCAAAAATCTTCCTTAACCGAATTGATGGAACAAACTTGACAAAAACCGTATATCGCTCATATTTTTTTAATAAAACTTCACAGAAACTATCCTTCTCGTTTGTGAACACACATAACTGAACTAACAGTAAAAAGTAGTGTCGCCAGGAAATTAGAGTAATGATTTAGTAGATAAAATTTTTTTTTGGGTGAAAAAAGCGGTTCACAGAATTGATGTTAATTTTGATAACACCCGTATAACAGCTACAAATATGAATTTATTAAAAGGAAAAAATATATCGATGTGTTTTGATATTCATTGGTATGTCTAGAAACAGATACTATAATTTAATTTTTATAAAGTGTATTACGTTATTATTTTTGTTAGCTTTTTTGACGAAACATGTCTTCCGAACAGTTCACGGAGTATGACAAGAGCCTCTATTTTTCATTTTTTTACGAGTTTATAAATAAGATGTGGTTGAATTTGTTATGTTTTCGATAAATAGGCACAGATATAAACTAAATAGATTATTATTACACTGTTGACATAACTTATAATTAATTAAATATGACACAAGAACAGTTTTTCTTGTACTTCGTATAATGACCCATAATATATATTATTATGGGTCATTATACGAAGTACAAGAAAAACTGTTCTTTCAAGCAACGTCGTCCATAGAAAGGCTATGAACGAAGTTACTCTACTTGCGTGTTCGGTTAGGCCGGCACGTTCGATGACGCCATCAAACTTCTCACGCCATACACCATAGGGATACTTAGGGGAATATTTGAAAATTTTAATATTTTTGAAAAAATAATGGATTAGATCCCTAAGGACTAGTTTACTACTCTTTATTGACTTTGATCAGCCGCTCTAATTTTAATTTTTACTATGGAACTGGTATTAACACAACACATATCCAATTTAGAGAGCATAAGACATCTATTTAATGTAATTCGGCTTACACATTTAGAGTGAGATACAATATGGGGCGAAGTACAAAAAGAAACGTGATTGACCAGCTATGCCCTGAGAAAATCGTGTTTGGTTGACAAATGACATCTACGGGCTCATATTACGTGAATGCGTACCGAAATTTCAATTACTTAATTTTGGTTACCTAAATATTTTAGCAAATTTAACACTGATATGTGAAAGATTACTAACAGATTCTATGCATGACGGATAAATCCACTTTATCCAAAGATATTGAGAATTGATAAAGTGACACAAGCTGTATTAATCGAATTTGTATTAATTGTAGATTAATACAAATTCGATTAATACAGCTTGTGATGTGATTTAGAACGTGTAAAACAATTTTATCTAGGACCTAAATGAACATGGCCAATATACTGATTATTTATATGTCGCATTATGCTTGTATCACGTCGCAAAATGCCACGACTTTGTGCAATGGATAAAGACAGATCTAAGAATCCCAGTTTATCCACTGAATGTTAATCCATTGAAATGTGGAACAGAAAAGAGAGCATCATCCTCTATGACCAGGGGCCCTGCCGCCTAAACTGAAGCAGATTACGATCGGATTTTTTTGATTTTTGAAAATCTAACTTCACCTTAAATTTGTGCTTATAGTAATAAGCTTAGCCAGTAGGGACGGAGACGCTCTACCGGTTAAACTAAGTATGTTTATCACAAACTCAATCAGAAGTCCGATTTTTGCAATCAAAAAACCCGATGGTAATTGGCTTCAACTGAGGCGGTAGGACCCTGGTGTAGAACACTTACCTACTCTACGACTCCGCACATACACTTCATCGTCGCGGCATGACAAATTGTGTGTTCTCTTACACTACATCACCATATGAGCATCATCATCATCATCAGGTCAATTTAGTCTCCACTACAGGAGCACGACCCTCTCTCGTCCGTCCCAGACAGAAGGAGGATTTGGCCTACTTGGATTTGGGTTGGGGAGGCCTGATCGATGTTTGCTAATTAATGTATTTCCCTTAGTCGCCTTGTACGACATTGAAGAGACGGAGTGATTCTATTCTAGTCTGCCAGAAACCACACGGCCAATGAGCAGCATACGCTACGGTTATGCGACGAGCCTTGACAGGAGAGCGCCATAGCTAAGTATTCGGAACCTGTACCCGACTGACAAAGAGGAGGGTCATGTTTTTATATATGTATGTAGTTTTCTTGGAAAACTCTACAACCTAAACTGCTAGACGGATTGTAACATATGAGGTAGGAGATATTAAAATTAAACATTTACAGTTAAATAATGGAGCGAAATGGTGCCTGAGCTAAGCGGATGTTTACTCCACTTGTATTACAAGTCACCAGTCTCATTGGATATTCTATTCGTCTCAGCTGGGAGAGTGAAATGGTTTTTATTATTTTAATAGGCGTCTGCAGAAAAAAATATATAATAACGATGAGGAAGGAAATTATTAATTTCTTGTTTAATATTTTTCGAGAGAAACTGCAAATAACGGCTGTTTGCCGGATCACGTCGCTCCTGCAAGCGCAATTAATTAATTGGTTTTACAACTTTAATGTTCATATTAACGCTATGAAACCAATTAATTGACAACATCTTTTGACAGATTTCAATTTGGATAATAAAAATTTAATATATTATTTTTAATATCAAAAATAAAAAGTGCCTGTAGGATGAGTATAAAAAATAAAAAGTGCCTATACTCGTATTTACTGAAGAAGATTGAATGTTTTCACGTACTTGCTTCGTTACATATTATAACAAAAAAACTAATACATTGAGCAACGAATAAATACAAACTGGGCGACTGAAACAGTAGGTTAAACATACCCGTTTAGTTATATATCTCTATGTATAGTTATATATATATCTTCTTTAGTCGCCCAGTTTTATATTTTAGATGGTTGGTTTACTAGTTCAATTATAAAAATATTTCCTCGCTGCGTCTTTATATCTCTATCTAAAGGCAATAATCTCAAAAAAAATTTAAATGTATTTTTATAAACTTTCACTTTCAATGGTGAAGATTTTCGTATATAAATCAATTCATGGGGAAGATTTACGTATACAAGTCATCAAGGTTTGTGTAAGTTTGGCTGTATTATATCGATGATTATTGAATATGTTAAAAAAATCAAGCCGACTAGGAGCTTTACTAAACTCTACTGGCGTAAACCCGTAGAGTTCTACCCGTGTGAAGTAGGGGCGAGTCGCTAGTACTTTATGTCATCCGTCAGGCCATCTATATCGATATATCTGATATTCCATATCTAAAACGTCTATCCACGTGTCGACAACAGGTCAATCTGTTGGCAGGCATATTTGAATGTGCCCGCAGGCGACTTTGTGACCTACGTGCATTACAGCGTTACATATGTAGTACATAGTTATACAGATGCTATATACAGTATACATAAATATGAACCCTGTTGGGCATTGTAAAACGTGATAGTGGCTTTTGAGGCACGGCAGATGGAGGGATTCTCTGTTTATTAATTTATTTTTACCGGAATTATATACAACATCACACTACGTCCAATAAGACCGGAGCATCAATGAAAAATGTTGCTAGACGGGCAAAATTTATTCCTTCTGTCTATTACGTGCTATATGTACATAAACGTTTAAAGTTTTG
Source organism: Hypsopygia costalis (assembly GCA_937001555.2). Classification (NCBI taxonomy): domain Eukaryota; kingdom Metazoa; phylum Arthropoda; class Insecta; order Lepidoptera; family Pyralidae; genus Hypsopygia; species Hypsopygia costalis. Next base: position 22,767,587 of record OW443326.2, read on the forward strand.
CAACAAATATGTATGCAGGAACGGTTCCTCTTGAAAAAATCTAAATAAAAGTCTGTCATAACTTATGTCTATCTGTTACTCAGACGAAGTTGCGCGGGTCATACTCGTTGTCAGTGCCAAGGCAACCGTAGTCCTACCTCCGGGACTGCAATGGACTTCACTATACATACTGGCTACACTGGGGACACAGTGGTGGGAATGTGTGGTGGGCCCCCGTCCACTCCCGTTAAAACGTTATACTAAACACAAGGTAAAGTTAGGGAAACGATTGGTTGACGTAATTGATTGGGTGATCCAAGTTCTGGCACATTCCTCACCCAAAGGATTAGTCTAGCCATCCAGCGAGGTAATGCTGCTAGCATCCTGGGAACAATGCCATATGGGCCAAACTTTTTACATTTATTTTAGTTTTAGGTTAGTTTTATTTTAGTATTATTTAGTTTTAGGTACATACCAAATTTTGTTTTGTAGGGTGGCGTCCATAAATTACGTGAGGTGTTTTTTTAAATTTTCTGTCCCTCCCTCCCCCCCTGGTGAGATGTTATTCAACCCCCTCCCCCATCCCCCAATCTGTCCCGTTAAAAATATCATTCATAGAGAAAATTAAGTCCAAAAACATGTTAAAGTTTCATTATATTTAGAACCTTGGAACAGTAGCCACCCTGCCTTGCAAATACCACAGACAGTAATTATGAAAATCGATAGCCAGTACAAGCACTATCGTGTTGCCGTCCAGTAGGCAATTTTGTCTGAGTGACAAGACAGATGATACATTGCCACAGAGAATACATAACTGTAATCTATCTATATATATATATATATATATATATATATATATATAAATGAATCCGTATTTCCCTCGGTCACGGCCTCACGCGTTTTTTCGAAATAAATAAACAACAATCTTGCGCGGAAAATTAGTAAATTTAAGAAAACTGAACGACCATTGTAACTTTTCTAATGTACCATTATGTCGTTTGACAGAACTGTCAGTCATTTGACAGATAATGCGGAACTGACAATGAAAAACAGGGTTGAGATCACTCTGTGATCACAGCAATGATACCAGAGGGTGGGCCAAAATTTCAACATCACACATTCTATTATAATGTAATGTTGTATTTGTGTTGTTTATGTGTGATGTTGAAATAAATATATTTCTATTTATTTTTCTCTCGTCCGTCCTAGACGGAAGGAGGATTTGGCCTACACTCCCCACGCTGGCCAAACGGGTTGGGGAGGCCTAATCGATATTTGATAATGTATTTTCCTTAGTCGCCTTGAACGACATACGTTCTTCCCACGGGAAGAAACGGAGAGATTCTATTCTAGTCTGCCGGAAACCACACGGCCAATTAGGCTATATATATCACAGCTAATTAGGCTTTATAAATTAATGAGTAATAGCCAAACAACATAAATGATATACTTGGAGAAGAGAAAAATTTGTAGATATCCCATTGAAAGTCTAGAAAATTGTAAAGGAGTCATAATTTTGTGTTGTGGTTTGTCATAGCATGTTAACACGTTCATAGTCCAATATCTCATGGCGAACTCTTTTCACTAGTCCGTGGTTCATATATGGGTCACGGCGTACTCTATCCACAAGTAATTGTTTTGATAATTTTCAACACGCGTTTTATAAATTCACAACATGAGAGTTCATTTCTATTTGATCGGTTTGTTTACATTGACATGGTCGAACGCGAACAAAAAACTTGCACTAAGCACTCAGTACAAATGGGAAACCACAGGAGTGGGACTGGAACGACAAGATGGAGACACAGCCAAGCGTGGGCGGGCCGCTAGATTGTATATAAACTTTTTATGTCAATTAATATAATGTCAAATTTGATTCCCGTGGGTGGTGTATTTCGCAGATTGCGACCTTTGAGGTCGATGGATGGATGGATGATTACTTTATTTCCGACAAGGGGTGAAATTACACCCCTTTGCACTTTCCCGGCGCTCATGATTCTATTGTTCTCGTTAATATGTATTAATTTTCGCAATCATATTTTCATTGCAATATTCAATATGAATATCAGCAGTGACATGCGAATATTCGGACGTGACGAAAATATAGTAATAAATAATTTCGTTCCTGCTATTTGATTTTCCTTGTTCATAAAGCTTTTTAGTGAGTGACCGTCATGTCCCAATGAAACATTTTATTATACTTTTATATATATTACTAGCTGGCCCGGCGAACTTCGTATCATCGCCTTTAAAAAAAATATTTTAATTTTTCGTCATGAGTAAGGCTCATTTAGCTTCTTATGTACGAGTATGATCCTTATTTGGAACTATGAGAGACATAATGGAGTTAAAAATAACTTTTATTTTTAATTCGAATTAAACTATTTTGATTTGTCTGAAACTTAATTATGAACTCAAAGCTATATTATCAGCAGCTATCATAAACATGCTAGTCGGTTATTGGAGAGCCGGCGTCGATTAGTGAGCGTCCGCGTAGCCGTCGGCGCGCTTAGTAAACAACGCCGAGCCGACTTTGCCAAGTTTGCGACCCTCAGTCTCGTTCATAGACTAACTTATATTGGTCTCCGACGCTTGGCACACGGCATGGGATGCCTATGCGTAGTATGACTTATGTTTTCAGATGACTCTTGAAGAGACGGAGTCGCTCGGGTAGACAGTCATTTATTTTAATGGATTGACATCTACAAGTATCTACATACTATTAGCTGACCCGGCGAACTTCGTACCGCCCAACAGTCAATGAATATCGTGTTACTTATTAGCTGAACTAAATTTATTATTTGTGAATGAATATAAAATAAATATTATAAGTTCAGCAATATAATTAAGATAAAACTTAGCACAAAAAAATATCGGCTTTTTTTCGAAAATTTTGGTGCTTAGGTATTGTGATGATTGATGATGATATTATTGCCGTCGTTGTTCGTCGTTTATCGTCGTTCCTCGTCTGCCACTCGACCTAGTATAACAAAAAAACACCAGCACTCAAAATGTTTCACTGCACTAAAAAAATACTTGTGACATAAAAATGAAATGCGCTAATTGTTTTCGTATCTAATAAAATCTCGGGCGAGTAAAAAAAATCAATTTCCACTCAAGTCCAAAAGAAATTATTATAGATGGCTTAACGAGAAAAACTTTTATATTAATTATGCATTACTTGAACATAAACGTTAAATTGTAATTAATATTTACATGCTAAACAATTGGCAAAACATGAGCGCCCTAATTGAGCACCTAAGACCATTGTATACCATATTTTATGCAAATAAAGATTTATTTATTTATTATTTAATGCGGTAAGTATAAACAAAAAGCAGTAGTGCGAAAAAATTACAAAAAATACATGTTATCTGGTCGCGTAAAAATAACAAAATACACTTTGAGAGCAAATCTAATAAAAAACATTTCACGTCAGAAACAAATTTTAAAGGTCCGACTTTGCTGCCCCCGTTCCTGGATTATATTCCCAGGCTGCGACCGACGACAGTATTTACCACAAAGTAGTGACGTTTGCTGAAACAAACAAACGACGACGCACCGTATTATATATTCCTTTTCAACCCTCCTACACTACTGAACGAAGTTTCTTCTGCACTGAAAGTAGGTATACTTTGTTCGTTTAAATTTTTAATATTTGAACAAAGTATTTTCCGTCTGCATCCTTTATTTTTTCCACCCTGTAGCTCAGATCCATAAAGCACATAGTATAGATAGGTCTTGTGAAGTTGTGACCGATGTTTGATGTGAAGCCAAAAAGTACACAAGTTAATTATAATAAACACTCGCGGTCACGCGCACAATCTCATACATTGAAACCATGCTCTGTTGTATGTAATTATACCCATACATCATCTGTCTCAATAAATGCAATTTTTGCATTTATTGAGAAATAATAGAAAGGAAACTGAATAATTGCAAGCAAGACAGCGTACTGCCCCCTTACCACCATATCTTATTGCTTATTAACGAATAAGCGAGTCTATTCCATATGAAATAGAGTCGCTTATTCATTGGTATGAATAAGCATTCTATTCAGTTATTGAATCGCAATAAGAGATGGTAGTAAGGGGGCTGGTCCGAAGACTTGGTAAACTAAAATAAGTTGAGTGAATAAAAATAAATATTCCTGGACAAAGACAAGGCCATCTAGTCCCAAACTAAGCTTGTACTACGGGTACTAGATAACTGATATAATACTTAAATACTTTTTTTTTAAATACATACATACATGTGTAATACATAGTAAACAACCAGACCAGAACCAACAGACAGACATGACAAGACACAATTTTTTTTCTTGTCCGGGGATCGAACCCGCGACCTCTGAGTCAAAGTGGCCCAATGGCCATTCGACGAGCTCGGTGGTCCAATGTTTAGCAATCTAAACATTGAACCACCGAGCTCGTCGAAAATGGTATCTTTTACTTTGCTACGTGTAACGTTTTATATGCACTTTACTTGTAACGTTTTATATCCTTAGCGTAAAAATCAATTTTACAGCTACACATTAAGCTTTTTGATATCTATATTTTTTATAAAATTAATGATGTAAATTGGTCCTTTGAGCGAATTTCAACGCTAATTGGCGATATCGTACAGATTCACTGAAACGTAATTTGGTACATTTTGTCAAAGCGGTCATCACATGAAATGTAACCACATATGACACTGTGGGTTCGCGACACATACACCACGTACCACGAACTATTTAACCATCACATTACCACTTAATGAGCCACTTTTTATACAAGCGGCGTATTTTCAATAGCTAAGTACATTGTTATATCCGATACAACAGTACGAAACCAACGCCATCTGATGTCATAATCGTGAACGTTTGCATTTTAATTGCTTGATATTTGTTATAATTCCACGTGATTGCTCATCTTTCGATGAAAAAATATTAAATCACTCTACTCGCAGCGATGTACAGTCGATCAGAAAGTGGTTTATCAGTTATGTCGAATATTTCTAACAAACGTAAATGTAGCAAACGTATATGAAGCTCTTATTCATTTTGAGAGTGAAAACAAAAACCTCCTTTGTGTGTAAAGTACGAACTAATTATAATCTAGATGTGATATGCTTACCACTAATATGGCCTACTGTACATACTCTCATCATGATTACCTTGTGTGTTTTACAGGTGGGTTTTAATATAAGCTAAGGCAAAACGAAGATTATGTTGAATGTCCATGTTGTACCCACCCCAACCACAATCATTTGAGTATTGTGGATATAGGGTGAAATTAATATCTCGAAGTACATAGTTGTCGAGTACCTATATCTTCCTGAGACAAGCCGTTCAGTTAGGTAGGTAGTAACTTCGTAGAGGAGGAGGGTTCTCGTCGAGTCCAACAAGCATGGGCTGCGTTCGGGAAATTGGGAAAGATTTTCTCGTCCAAAATATGTCAGGACGGAGAAAGTATTGGACCAGCCCCCTTACCACCAACTCTTATTGCGATTCAATAACTGAACAGGATGCTTAATCATACCAATGAATAAGCGACTCTATTTCAAATCGAATAGAGTCGCTTATTCATTGGTATGAATAAGCATTCTATTCAGTTATTGAATCGCAATAAGAGTTTGTGGTAAGGGGGCTGTATGTGTAGCCTAAGATGTCTTACAGCACAAAGACGTGCTCCCATCATAATCATCATAATTAGGTCATTTTATAGTCTCCACTACAGGAGCACGACCCAGACAGAAGGAGGATTTGGCCTATACTCCCCACGCTGGCCAAACGGGTTGGGGAGGCCTGATCGAGGTTTGATAATGTATTTCCCTTAGTCGCCTTGTACGACATCCACGGGAAGAGACGGAGTGATTCAATTCTAGTCTGCCGGAAAACACACGGCCAAGTGGTCCCATACTATGACCCTATTCAAAGCTCAAGATTGCGCAACGTGCGATGGAGGAACTGCGAACCGGAAAATGCAGTATAAAACTGTGATCAAAAAAGATCACAGAGCAAACGGTTCCACACCGATCAATGGAAGTTGATTAGAGAGGCCTATTGTCAGCAAGGACGTCCTTTGGCTGAAATAATGACGACGAGTTTAGTACACCTTTTAGCACACCCCAAATATAATATACTAGCTTCCACCCGCAGTTTCGCCCGCGTTTACTTCCTATGTCCTTCCAAATACCTTTAAGAATATGTGTAGTGAAAAGTTTCATGATGATCGGTTGAGTAGTTTTGGCGTGATAGCGTAACAAACAAACTCACATTCACATTTATAATAGTATTAGCTTCTACCCGTGACATCGTCTGCATTTACTTTTTTTTTTTAATAAAAAGTACCCTATGACCTTCCTATGAGAATATGTGTACAAAGTTTTATGGTGATCGTATTCATATTTATAATATTAGTAGGGAAGTAGGGATTTACAATTTCAAAAGAGAAATATAAAAATATATTTAGTTATTCGTAATGCATTTATTTCCAAATAAATGAGATATGGAATAAAATTCAACTGCGGACATAAATCTATCGCGACATGAAATATGAAAGCATGAAAGCAGAGAAATTGCAGAAATAAAAATTTTGGTAACATGATACTTGACTTGTCTTAGACAGTCTTCAAAAGAAAACTTAAGTAAAATTAAACAGACTGAAATGCTATATGGAGAAAAAGTTTGTGTGAAAATAAACACGAGGTGAAAGTACAAAAATACCTATCTACAAAATGCAAAAGAAACAAAAATGTCTTATTGTTAATGTAAGAGTTCACTGATTCTTTAAGAAGTTCCATATGTTTTCTCTACTGTTTTCTGAAGACAGTAGAGAAAACATATGTCGTGTTCGATGTCATTGAATTAAACAGAAGTGTTTAATTCAATGACATCGAACACGAGTCGGTCTAATCGCAAGTTAAGCAACGTTGACAGTAGTCTGGTTATAGATGGGTTTGTTTATTTCAAGCTCAGTACTTTGGAGAACACGTTATGTCGTTCCTGGCTGTTATCATTATATATGAGTTATTTTGACGAGCTCGGTGGTCGAATGGTTAGCAATGGCCACTTTGATTCCGAGGTCGCGGGTTCGATCCCCGCACAAGGCAAACATTTGTGTGCATGTACATGTCTGTTTGCCTTGATCTGGGCGTTTCTATGTATTTAAGTATGTATTTACAAAAAAAAAACGTATTTAAGTACATTTATCAGTTGTCTAGTACCCATAACACAAGCTTTGCGCTTAATTTGGGACTATATGGAGTTGTGTAAAATGTCCAGAAATATTTATATTTATATGACTGTAAACCCTTTTGATTGAGAAGAGACCCGTATCCTAGTCGTGGGATGCACATAACGTCTATAAATAAATATCAAGGTATAAATTTAATTAAAATCTTATTGGATTTAATATAAACATATACATTTTTTTTTTCACATTTTTTAATTAAACACGCCTTTTCTACGAGTGTATACTCTGAAGTTTTGATCAAATGATTGGCTTGGTTTTACCACAGTATAAGTAATAGTACCAAACCCCGGCCACTCCATACAAAAATGGCGCTTTTGCATGTAGTAACCAAATGACGTCTGTACACGTGCCTATGTTTGAGTGACGTTCTCTAGGGCTGACATTATACAATTATTAGTCGGACATGTAAGGAGGTGTAAGTGGTTCATCAACATCTTTGAACCAAAGTCAATCTCACCTGCACGGGGTACACCCTGCTGACTGACAGACGAGGCTCTGACGAAAACAGAGGTAGGATATAGCGTATTTTTTATGCAGCCCGACTGACGAAGTACCACCACCTCACAGAATACCGCAGTGAAATAACAATTACCCTGTTGTGTTCCTGCGAGTGAGTGAGGTCACAGAGAGGATGGAGTTGCTGCGTCGGCAGCGCGCTATCGATATTTAATGTTGCGACCGTTAATATGGTTACGGTAACCGCTTCACATCAGGTGGGCGTAGTGAAGAAAAAAAACATAGTAAATACACTACACTGACTTCAGCCAATATTTACAAAACGCCTTGTATAATTGCCATTGCTAACTTACCCAAAATTTTATATTTTCTAATCACCACTAAATCAAACGTTCGCCTTCCGAACACCGGTTCATTGTAATGATCAAACCATTTCATTCTCATTAATTGTAGCTTTTTACTATTCATATAAATGCATGCGCAATGATTTGATTCATTTTCATATTCACATGGAACAAACGTAATTTAAAACTAATACCACACATGACATCACGCACAATAAACATTGAAATGGTAATAAGAAAATTGTAAACATTAACAATAAACCACCATAACTCAAGTGACAGCAATGTCAATTCCGCGTCTGCGCACTCACTTGCTCTTTGAGACATACGAATCTGCTATAATGCTATCCTATCCTTTTCTCATCTCTTATTAATTGTATCTTGTATCCTACTTTGACAGACATGAATTAGTTATGATGAAACTATGGCTGCCGCATGCTTTTTAGGTAATTTATAAAAAAATCTGTACTTTATTTCATCCAAAGGGATCGAATAAATTTATTTTTTTGACTTTCCATGTGTTGAGACATCCATCCACTGCACAAGTAACTCCCATCTTTTAAACTGAATGGAGAATAAAATACGAGCGACGTCATTTTGTAGGACGTTGCATCCATTGCGAATGGTTCCAAATCGGTTCCATAGGGGAGGTGAGGACGACTAGTGAGAGCGGCAGAGAGTGTCCATACTGTACGTTAGTACTATTACTTATACTGTGATAGTACTACGCACAGTATGGCCGCTCCCTGCCGCTTTCTCGCGTCGACCTCACCTCCCCTCTGAGACAAATCTGGAACAGTTTGTATGGCTGCGCACGCACACGCGCTCATTTACGCTATGCACAGACGTCATTGTATATGCAGTAGTAAACGACGCGACATTCGTATGGAGTGGCCGGGGTGAGGTTCTACTAAACTTACATACCATCCTTTGCACCTACAAAAACCCCACACGAAGTTAAGTATTAGCTAAAATAGTATAGAAAAACAAGGTACTGTGGTAATAGCAAGACCCAGGACAGCGGTATTGGTATGTAAGTAAAATAGCAGTGTCTCATTTACAAAGGGTAACTAATAATGTCATTTTCATTTATATAGATTTAAACATATTCACTATATAAACATTATTTATGTTTTTTGTATACATATCTTTGAAACTTTTAGTTTTTGTAAATAATCTAATCTTACGGTTAAAAAAACTAATAATAATTCATATGTTCCCTATCATTTCTAACATTTAGTACATTCACAAAAGTGATAAAATAGATGATTAAGTATATAATGCTATACATTGCCTATTCGAGGCATACGTGAATAGTATTATTTATCTCAGAGTCAGCAAGCTAAATCTTACATGTTATACGGGACTTCACAGAAATTATCAGTAGTGAAGGTTTTTAACATACCAAGAGCCCGCATAACCAGTTTTTACGTATGTTTAGAACATACTGCTACCACTGTCTTGGTCTTGCTATTACCAGAGTATCTTGTATTTCTATACTATTCCTGCTACTCGCCCTCCTTAACTTCACGTAAGGTTTCAGTAGGCGCCAAGGGTGTTGTTAGATTGTAGGTAAGTGAAGTAAAACCAAGCCTTCAGTGTATACGCTGGTCCAAATATTTTTGGCTGGCTGTTAAAAAATATTCTGTATATTTGATCCGATAACCCGATTTTAATTAAATTTGGTAGCTTATTACACACCAAATTGGTATAATATGAAATGTAAATACAATTTTTAATCCCTTTGAGCATCGGAAATCGGTTTGTTGGTTTTGAGATATAGGCGTTAATGTAAAAATTTAATGTTGCGGTAATCTCGTATCGTTGATCCGATTTTGATGAAACATCGAAACGTATTGTAAATGAAATTTATAGCTTTACTGAGCATTGTAATTGGTTATATATATTTAGAAATGTAATATTAGAATAAGTATAAATAAAAAAAAACATATTTGTTAATAAAAAAATACAACTAATAAGTTTCCTTACTGTGTTTATATCATCTTATGAATGGGTCTGGTGCTGCAGCACCGGTAACAAGTCGACCCCCATGGATATTTTCCTAATCCCTTAACCACTCTCCATTTTCCACCGGCTTTTCGAAAAATTTAATTATTCGCGAAACAGTTATATGACAGCGCTGACTATTTCCTATCTCATGTTTACCACGCCTGACAGGCGTCTTTAAAATGTAGTGTCTTTTTATGACACTCATCATCATCATCATCATCAGGTCATTTTAGTCTCCACTACAGGAGCACGACCCTCTCTCGTCCGTCCCAGATAGAAGGAGGACTTGGCCTACACTCCCCACGCTGGCCAGACGGGTTGGGGAGGCGGCCAGACGGGTTGGGGAGACACTACAAGTAAAAAACCATAAAAATATTGTACACATAAACAATATTACACAGAAAACAAAAGTTGGTACTCAATATAATCGAAAACAAATTTATAATGTTAAACGTCATGTGCATTTAAGTGTACAAGGAGAAAATGTCGCCTGGGTTGTCTCTTAGTCATGTCTAAACGGGTATAGACTAAAACTCATTTGAATTAATCAGGAATGCAGAATAAACATCCCAGACGTAGTGTTCCCTGAACTGTTTCAATGACATGATACATATTGACACAGAGCTGCTTTAAATTCATTGCTCATCGCAGGCACCTACGCTGCGATTACCAATGACATTATTACGTAAAACACTATTAATACATTTAGGTGAAAAGAAATTAAATAAATAAATATAAATATTTGTCGACAATTTACACAATGCCATCTGGTCCCAAATTAAGTGCAAAGCTTGTACTATGGGTACTAGACAACTGATAAATGTACTTAAATACAATTTCTTTTTTTATAAATACATACTTGTAATACATATAAAACACCCAGAAAATGACAATACAAGCAGAAATGTTCATGCACACAAATGTTTGTCTTGTGCGGGGATCGAACCCGCGACCTCGGAGTCAAAGTAGTCATTGCTAGCCATTCGACCACCGCGCTCGTCATCAACGTCAAATTATATTTCTATGCAATGACTTGTAGATTCAAACTTTACTTTTTTTAAATATCGCATTAATCAATTCTAGTTTCATCAGCTTCAATGCAGAACATTGTAAATTGCTTTAAAGAAAGTGTTTATTTTGCTTCCAACAATAAAAGGTTTATTTACAGTGATAACTTTTAAACTTTCGCGTTGCATGATTTATGAAATATAAGAACGGGAATTAACGCGATCGTGCACAAGGGTATTTACATACCTTTATAATTGCCTGACGTTTCGACCAGGATGCACCGGCCGTGGTCACAGGCTGACTCAGAGAGTCAGCCTGTGACCACGTGCATGATCGCGTTAATTCCCGTTCTTATATTTCATAAATCATGCAACGCGAAAGTTTAAAAGTTATCACTGTAAATAAACCTTTTATTGTTGGAAGCAAAATAAACACTTTCTTTAAAGCAACACAAAAAGTAATACTTAGGTGTTTAATTCGCGAGCGTACTTTCTATTTCCTTTATGATTGGTCAATAGATGGTAAATGACAGGTTACGTAATGTATTCAATTGGTAGAAAAAAGTTGTCACTATTTGTAGGTCCTGCTGATAACGTCATTACATAGGGCAAACGTTACTTTGAAAACTCATACGCATATATGCATGAATCAAATTTTTCAAGAGAAGGAAGGAAGAATACTTTGGATGAAAAATTTTGTAGAGACCTTCTTTGTTTTTTTCATATCGTCCCCCACACTTCTAATATCTTATATATCACGTGTCACGATGTTTGACCGTGATAAACTCTGAAACTACTTGACCGATTCTAATGAAATTATGCACATGTATATAGTTTCAAAGTTTAAACTATAGTTTAAATACAGCTGATGACGTAGTTTAGTTCAAATCATGCGATCTATCTGTAATAAGAAGAACATACCTTAGATTGTTGTAGCACGATTTTCATAAAACTTGGCACACACAAAAGAGTCAGCCGTTCGGCCAGTTCTCCTCAAGAAGCCCCGTCGCCGGAACTGGCACTTAAATTCACTTTCACATTCAAGATAGTGTGATGAAAGTGAATCTAAGCTCTGCGGATTTAGAGTTTACTACTCTGATTTAGATACATGTTCTTATATTTAATTTGTATGACGTTTCTAAGTGGTTTATAAAGTCCAAGGAATAAAGTTATTTTGATTTAATTTAATTTGACACCTTTTTACATCCGACGAAATTCGACTTGCGTATTATAAATAAGTTTTTTATAACAATGCGTTTTTTTAACGAGTACTTAGTTACTACAATTACTGGTTATTACACCTGCATAGGTAAGTTATTTCCTACAAATATTAATTTTAATTCCCAGTCTTAAATTAAATGCCACAATTAATTAAATTTTGATCAGTTTGTTCTGATAGCAAAAAATGAAACAAGTCCTTCGTTTGATTTTGGCAATGGAGAATAAGGGAAGGTTCCCATTGCGAGCTATGATGTTATTACACGTTTCTCTGTGGCTCAATTTTTCCGGTCCCTTCTCATTCCAGTGGTTTCCCAAACAAACTTATGCTGACGAAATCAAAAAATCAAAATATCTTTATTTCTAGGACTTTTATAAAGTCCTAGACATCATAAGTAGGGTTTGGGTCCCGGGACGTCTCGGGTCTCGAAGTCCCGGGACTTTTCGTAATTTTAGTTGTCTCGAGTCCCGGGACTTGAGACTCGAGACGAGACAAGATTATCGAAATTCATTTTTATTCTCAAGTAATTGAAGGAGCATAACGCCATCTGTAAGTTTATTGAAAAACTACGTGGTCTGCTAAGTAACTACCGGTTAACTAATAGGCCTTTTAATCTCAATTTTTTTTATGCTCATGCGTTAGCATCAGCATTCTTTTTCGTACTGTTTTTTGTAAACAACCATACTAAAGAACCGGCTACCCGTATCAAAAATAAAAATATTAATTAAAACCGATTTATTAATAAAAAAGGAATGTTAGGATAATTGACTTTTTGACTCTGCAATACATTTGAACTTTCATTAGGTGTGTTTAAGATATTTAGTCATTTCCCCTTGTCAACTGTTTGGTCCACTGGCACATTATTCTTAATTGCATTTTTGACTCTGTAAATATCATAAATCTTTTATATATTATCTCTCTCTAGTATTAAACATTTCCTTTATGATAAAAACTACTAAACATATTCAATTCAGCATTTACATTTGTCTAATTAATATCCTCAAATATAGAGTATAGCCCCAAAATATTAATTACTTATTTTATAAATTATTTACTCCCATAAATAATACTCAAAATATATTTTCAATTCTTACAAATAAATTAACATTATTCATAAAATTGTAAATATTAATTTCGTTTATAAGTTACTAGCGACCCGCCCCGGCTTCGCACGGGTGCAATGCTAAACTAAATGTACTACAGAAGGTCTTTGCGCTTTGTCCTATCCAGTCCTTCCCCAGTTATAGGCACACGCCGCCGGCTCCGCGGCCGGTACCGCCACAGCCGTTATGTCCCTGCATTTTAAATGTGTAATATCTTCTAAACTATTCATTTAAATTACATGCTGTGAAGGGCCATATTGATCTATATTAAATGCGCAATGTATTTAAGGTACTTAATTGGATAAGGATTAATTCTGTATTGCTTAAAATCGCTTCGTAAATAAGGCATTATTTCTTGTAAAAAGCAAAGGATAAAATAACGGTTATTGTGTGTTACCACTAAGAGATAGACATATACCATCGCGAACTTTTTTGTAGACCATTTTAAGGTGAACAATACTGTACTACATTATTTTGATCTATCTCGTTGGGTTCAGCCAGCGTTTGCAATGAAAGAGCAAAAATATGTGTTTATTTACGACATCACATTAGAAACCTCTAAATTATCAGTGTTTTTCTACTATGTTATGCATATAATTATACATATAAACTTTCCAGTTGAATCACTCTATCTATTAAAAGAAACCGCATCATAATCCGTTGCGTAGTTTCAAAGATTTAAGCATACAAAGGGACATAGGGACAGAGAAAGCGACTTTGTTTTATACTATGTAGTGATAAGCTAGTAATCAACTGTTGATGCCCAACTACTCAAACAGCTCACTTTTAACGGAATTCGTTTAATAACTTTATGTAAACATTTAATTTTCTGTATAATAAATGTTGATTTTTTACAAAGAATTGGCTTTTTTTAATAGATATTTACAATTTTAAACAAAAAACTAACTTAATTACAATTTTACGAAAGCCCCACTAAAAAAAACAAAAAGTCTCGAAGTCCCGGGAATTCCCGGGACTTTGACTGTAGGCTGTCTCGTGTCCCGGGACTTTAAACTTGTCGGGAATTCCCAAACCCTAATCATAAGGAACCTACGTGCCAAATTTGGAAGCTCTAGACCCAGTAGTTTGGGCTGTGCGTTGATATATATCATCAGTCACTCAGTTTCTTCTTTTGTATATTTCAACCCCACCGCATCCCCACAGGGGTGATTTTATGTCACGTCGACTATGTTAGATCATAAAATAGTTGTTGTTTTCGTAATCAGCGATACCTTTTCGGCTGTAAGGCATCGATATCCTTCCTGGTAACCTCACTCACTCGCAAGAACACAATAAACCTATAAGCAACTAGTAATTGTTATTCGGATACGATCTAGTGTGAGGTAGAGATATTTCCCCAGACGGGCGGATTCGGATACGATCTAGTGTGAGGTAGAGATATTTCCCCAGATGTAAAAAGGTGTCAATTTATAAATACGTTGTACTCTACCTCTCTTTTTACCAGTTCGACGTAAACCCATAATCATCCACTATTGGGAAACAGGTCTCCCCTCAATCGAAATGGTTTTGAGCATTCTCCACCACGCTCTCAACTGCGGGTTTTTACGCTCTTTTGCCAGTGCCTCGTTAGAAATTTAGTAGAATTCACCACGTGCAGATAAGATTGGGCTTGACTCTAAGATGATGGGGAGTCACTTTCACCTCACAAAGATATTCTTTGGGCATTTATTAGAGCAGATTTATATATAGAATAGTAGTAGAATACCACCAATATTCGTGTAGTATGAATTGACCATCCATCGTACATCTTCATGACAAATGACACTTACGTTATTACGAAACTTTTAGTGTGTAAGAACTTACCCAACTTATCACTAAAACTTTATACGTAACCAATCACGGAGTGTCTTATTAAGGTTTTACTAATAGAATTTTCTGTTAGTGTTGTACAGTAATTCGTGCGGCATAAGAATTGTCAGTAATCCACAAATTCATATACAAATTCCATTTCATACTTTCACTTGTAAGAAGTTTTATTATTAGTGATTTATGAAAACAACATGTTTACGGTGAGACAGACTATTTTAATAATTGCATGCAGTCACTTATATGTAGATTTTGTATAACACCAAAAATATATAAACGTCAACATTGTGCTACAACCTGGTTGCAATATTCTGTCTCAGTATATGGCTTAGTATAAATCAAAATAATGTAAAGTCGCTGCAGTATTCACTTGATATATGTTTCTTTTTGTAACAAAAAACACATAAATCCATTTCTAGCGGAATTTAACGAAGGTATTACTTTAGCGTATTCTAAAGTAAATAATTTCACGAACTCAATGGTCGAATGACTTTGACACCGAGCGTCAGGGGTTCAATCCCTATACAAGACAATAATTTGTGTGCGTATGTATATTATTGAACATGTTTGCTTATCTTGCTCGGAGTGTTTATAAGTATACATATAACTACATAAAAGTGACATCAAATTATTTTAATTGAATCTTAATTCTGTCAATTTGCCTAATGTATTCCCACACAATATTGTATTGTTATTGGAATAAATAAATTTAATTGAAAAAAAAATAAGTATTTAAGAACGTTAACAGTTATCTAGTATCCAAAGTTTGCATTGCTTACTTACTTACTTGAGAATAAATCAGTATGTCGCTGTGTAATTTGTCTAGAAATATTATTTTATTATTTTAATTACAAATTTTTGGCGCCGTGTATAACTCATACGCTTCATGAGTACTTAGAACTTTTTTACCTTGATCATATCTAAGTATGAATTATGTAATATTATACAGATGAAGAGTTTGTTTGTTTGTTTGGTTGAACGCGATAATCTCAGGAACTACTGATAATCTCAGGAACTACTGTTCCTGATATTATCGCGTCCAAACAAAAGTTTCGAATCGAAAATTCGAATTCTTAAAATATATATTTTAGTGTTAGATAGACCATTTATCGAGGAAGGCCGTAGGCTATATAATATCACGCTACGACCAATAGGAGCAGAGCACTAATGAAAAATGTTACAAAAACAGGGGAAAATTATTCCTTTTGAGAGCTTCCGTTGCGCTAACGGTTAAAGTAGCGCAACAATCATTTTTGACGGAATTGTTCCTCTTCAAAAAGTTTCATAAAAAGTCAGCGGTAGCATATCAGTATCATTGTTAATCTTTTCAGATTCTTACAAGATTAGCTCATTATGTCTTTTCTAATGGAAATTTTAGGATTCGCTCTTAACCCTCTTTCTTTCACACGCAGACGAAGTTGCGCGGCTCAGCTAGTGTTTAATATAGATGACAAATGATAGGATGTCATGCTTAGGTAGTACGGTTTCGTTTTATAATTAAAAATATCTGCCTATCGTGTGTGTAATAACGACGTAGTCCCAATTGCCTCATTTTGTTACCGACGTTGTACTTTTGGGTTCGATCATAAAAACAGTCATCATAACAACAACACATGGCAATTAGCCAATTATAACTTTAATCATTGGTTAATGAATCGAGCATCAAAAGTTGTAAAACTGGCCGACTATTATCTACATTAGGTTTGGTATGTTTAAATCTTTAGTCGCCAAGTTTACGACTAAGTTTACTAAATTGGCGACTAAAGATAATTTAATAATACCAAACATAACCTAATCTAGCATTCCAGTCGCCCATTTATTTTATATTTTTGATTGCTAATTTTATATTTTTAATGAATGAATAAAATGAACAAATTAAAATACTAGATTTGCCCGTAGCTTTGTATTAATAACTTCGTTTCTATTTAACGTAACAAACTGAAACATGCACTAGATTTTAAGTTAGACCCCAATTCAAATGAGGCAAAACCACATCCAATTTGCAATAGTTTGACAAAGAAAATTGTTAATTTGTATTATTTTAATCAATCAGATTTTAGTGGTAAAAGGCGCATGGTAATATTAATCTGATGCTGCAGCAGCTTCAGGAATCTACAGGACACAATAACTAATTTGCAGCAGAGGTATCGTGTGGGTTTATTTCAACATGAATAGGTTATAACAAAATGGTGGGATCTTTGACTAGGTTATAGATGATCAGGAAAGTGTCATTTTTCTTGATCAGAAATTGGATATTTTTTTTAATGAAATTGTATTATTTTTATTTAATCTTGTGATCCATATTAGTATACATCTAAACTGAAACTATAAAAACCTAAACAAATAGAAAACTAAAGAAAAAAGTTTTATAATTTTCTTCTTCTAATTAAGTTAAGGCTAATTTGCTATTTTATCTTTCGAGACGGTTGCTCTAATACTTAGCCCATCTAATCTCTAAAATTTTGAAGTCACGATGTACGAGTACGTCGTCGGCCAGATGAGCTACGTCAATTCACTGTCTTTTCCTGAATTATAAGTTGCAGCAGGTCGTATTTAATATTTCGCATTATGTGCCTTCTATTCTACACAATGCAGAAAGCTCCATAATTTTATGTAATTATACAAATAATATTAATTAAAAAAAAATATATATCTATGAATCTTTGTCGATAATTGTATATAAATATATATACTTGCATATATTATATATACATATTCATATAAATATGTACCACTTTTTGGTATTTTATTTAACATTATCTGCGTAAATAATATCTCTTGTGGTTTAGTTAATCTATTATGGTTCCAAATCAAGTGTTTTTGGACTGTCAACAAAAAATCCTATCATTCCAAACAGGCTGTAAAAATCATTTCCAGCATTGTACACATGCTTCTTCAAAATATTTATTATTCTTGATTTTCCCTAGGTTGTTATCTAATTTGAAAATAAACGTACTCATTTATTTTCAAATTAGATATCTCGAAAAGAAATTTTATCGGTCAATTGATATTAATAGTCTATTAGGTGATCGAGCTCCTCCCTACTTGCTTTGAAGAATTTGAATTATAAGGGCTCAAACGCACTAGGAGACCACGAACGCGATCATGGTCGCATCGACCGAACATTTACTTTGGTTATGATTGCTTTGTAGGCCGTGTGGTTTCCGGCAGACTAGAATAGAATCACTCCGTTTCTTCCCGTGGATGTCGTACAAGGCGACTAAGGGAAATACATTATCAAATATCGATCAGGCCTCCCCAACCCGTTTGGCCAGCGTGGGGAGTGTAGGCCAAATCCTACTTCCGTCTAGGACGGACGAGAGAGGGTCGTGCTTCTGTAGTGGACACTAAAATGGACCTGATGATGATGATTGCATAAAAAGACGATTGTTGGTCGCTGCGATCCAAGATAGCCTAATGCAATTAAGCTAATCTGAAGGTGCTTTTACAAAGTACATGTAATATGCACGCTAGGATATTTGCTCAAGTCAATATGCATCGAGTAAACAGATCTGTAAAGGAATCTCGTATGTGAGTCGAGTTAACCGAAACTTGTTCTCACAAGTCAGTCTGCGTTCGTAGCCCGCGCCTTTAGTTCCTCCAGTTACATAAGGTCTTTGTATTTGGAGCCGCATGTGGCAGAAGCAAGTAAAGACGCGGTCTACATGCATCAACAGTATGCTCAAGCTTTTGTTTGTAATTTGACTCGCAGGTTCAGCACACTCCTGTGCAGGGTGGTTTACACAAAGCATATAACTTGTGCAAGTGCCTCAACATGTGCAAGCTACATGCACGGTATATAAGCACTTTAACACCATATAGGACCATCTTTAGTTCCTTTTCATAGTTTCACTAATATCTATAGTCTAGTTTACCAAAGTATACTACATCCAGTGGTAAACAGGTAAATAAATATTAAATGCGCTTATTACTAAAATAACAAAATTATAACATTTATACCACCAGTGTGACAAACAAGCATACGGCCAGCCTGATGGAAAGCAGTTACCGTAGCCTATGAACGCCTGTAAGAGGCGTCACACGCGCGTTGCCGACCCTGTAAAAACCTCTTCATTTAGTTCCAGGCTTAATAAAATACAAGAAAGGGTAAACCAAAATGACTAAATATTAACATACGTTCCCAAACTAGGTTAGACGTATCTTGGCGAACTTGAAGTGACTCTATTTCAAATAGTATAGAGTCGCTTATTCATTGGTATGAATAAACAATCTATTCAATTATTGAATCGCAATAAGAGATGGTGGTAAGGGTGCTGGAGTCCGGTTTGTCATAAGTATCACTTATTTTAATAATATAGTGTATATTTATTTGTAGAACCTACAATGCCAAATTTGATTCTGCCAAATTGTGTGTAATTTTCTGGTAACACATCGGATAAAATTTTACAGGTGTCATGAAAAATTTATCAAAACTTAATATATAAATAGAGATAGAAAACAAAAAAGAAATAGTAACAAAACAATATCACTTTTGGAACTTCATACTATAAAGCGTAAAAAAATTAAGTTACGTGGATGTAAAAGTACTTACTTCAGTGGTAAACAAAACAAATATACGGTCTACCTGATCATATAATGGGAAGCGGTACTATGACTGGATTTACACTTGGAGTACAATGTTCTGTGATTCAACCATACAACAATAATATTGTGTGTACATGTACTAACGCAGTAGGTACACAACCCGAAATCTCTCAGAAGTGCCAAGGGCGTCCTAATTTCAAATTCATTGTTGTTTAACATCGTCATAGTAACGTATTTTCGCAAAATGTCATAAATTATAGCTATTTTATGTAATCCCTCTTTTCATTGATGAAAGCAAAATAGAAATACAATACAATAGTTTTTTTTTTCATGAGACGGGGGCAAACATGCATGTGGGCCACCTGATGGAAAGCAATCTGGTGATCTCACTCACTCGCAGGAACACATCAACCCTCAAGGGAATTGTTATTTGGCTGCGGAATTCTGTGAGGTGGAGGTGCTTCTCCAGTCGGCCAGCTTAAAAAATACGCTATGCTCTACCTCTCTTTTCGCCAGAGCATCGTTTATCAGTCGGCAGGGTGCACCACGTACAGGTGAGGTTGGCTTTTGTTCAAAGATGTTGATGAAGCACTTACAACACAATAGCAATAGTTTCCGAGATTAGTAGAATGAAGTCAAACTTTTCAAGACTTTAATTAACTTTTAAGCATACAGTGATCTATATCTACCAGTTCGATCTCATAAGAAAAATATAATAATCTCCTAATTTTCTTTTTTTTTTTCACCAGGCGGTGAGCGAACCGGAAACAGGCAACTGGCTTTCTCGTCAATTATCGCGCGTGACTCGAAACCTTCGGTACCGCATCAGCGGCAAGGGTCGAGCCAAACCATCAGACTGGTTCTTGGACAAGTTCGCCGCCCAGACCTTCACAGACCCTGAAGAACCTCTGTACCAAGCGAAGCGATCGAAGCTGCTATGTGGACTAAAGCTCGCCTTTGATCCGACTGTTCCAGGACATTACCATGTAAGTTATTTTTTTTGTAATTAATATGTGAGCAGATATCGTAGACACCAGAAGCGCCATCTATACAAACCCCTTACTTCTGTAAACCGAAGGAATAAGGCTTTTGAAAAAATCGCACCTTGTTTTTTAATATTCTTCTGCCATATTACCGAGACAAAATTTCTTTCTGTTTTCATATCAATTAACGCATTTCATTCATTTCGTTTCGTAAAATATTTTTGAGTAATCCATCCAGTTATTTCTACAAAACTCAATATAAATTATTTAAATAACATTAAATGGCGAACGCATACTAGGGTGCGCTGTAGATTTTTTTGTACGTAAAAATTCTGCAGATGATGTCATCAGCAGACATTATTTATAAAAAAAAATATTGCGAGTTGTACCTGTATGCGTTCACCTTTAATTGTACGGTCAGACATAACTAAGATTGCTAGAAGCATCGTCAGTTTACATCTATTCCATACTTATCTATAAAAGGCTTCGATTGGGGATTGCAATCCAGCGGCATTTTCAATCGAGCTGCATTTTTATTGGGTCAGATGAAATCCAACTGGATCAGAGCGGATTCAGCACTTAATAAAGTATTTATTTTAAACTGCACAAATTTTAATTAGTAACATATTTATATACATAACGTCCATTATAGAGTAATCATGAAAACAATTTGTCAGGTTGATTTACTCAGATTCAATCGAAAGTCATCCGAATGAAATCAAAAAGTAGGTCTGCTGGAGAATAGCACATGCCACAAGGGTGACAGAATGGCAACGTAGTTTGACTTGGTTCAGTTCGAAGTAACTGTAAAGCTTGTGGAACAAAGCGACAACGTAACTTTTGTGGCGTTTCCGTGCGACAAGAAAGTTACTTACTTGTTTTCAGCTAGGTTCGGATCCTCACTGCTGAATCCAGCGACAGATGCTGGATCCAACAAGCGCAAAAAAAGTGCTAGATCCCGCAAGCCCAAAAATGATCTAGATCCAGCTGGATTGAGATCTAGCATTGCAATCCCTAGCTCCGATCATTAATACAAGATAAAAGTCAACCGTTATTGACAAATCTATCAACGCACTCGTCAAACGATTGTACGGATCGAATAGAAATTAGGCACACAGGTACCAAAGTGTACAACGGCTTTTGACGATTTGTTTTTTAATTTCCAAAATTTTGTCTATTATCATTGTTTCAAGGCAGCCGTAGTTTGATCCCGGGACTACAGTAAACTTCAATGTTCGTTGGATCTTTGTTGGTTTCCGCTGTTAACACTGTTAACGTTATTGATAGTAGTGTGTTGTTAACGCTGCACAGGAGACACAGTGTTGTAAATGTGTGGTGGTCCTGTGCACAGCCACGAGACAACCATTATACTTAAATGATTATCGATTTAAGTATAATGGTTGTCTCGTGGCTGTGGGTAAATCACGTCATCGATTACATTACACGAATTAAATATCATTTATCAAACATTATGAATCACGTTGGCCCAAAACTAGTGTGATCGGAAAGCTGAACTGCCAAGAAAACACCAAAGCATTTACAATTTTTATTTTTATTTTGTTATATAATAGTATCATCAAGTTACGTAAACAAATCCAGTATGATAAAAATTAAAGAAAAATAATACTGTTAACTTTTTTGGCTCTGGGCCCTTGTGGTGTTTTAAACACGTCTAACACTTTTAAGTGTAAAATTGTAAGACGAGATAAGAGGTCAGACTAGGATAGTGTAAGTAATAAAAATAAAATAGTGCGCTGACTGTTTAGAATGGCAGTTTCACGAGTCTGCACATTTTTATGGTTATCTACAAGAGCTCGAATTGAAAAGCCATGTTGTCACGTTATTGTGACCAACGTGTATGGAAAGCCTATAGAAAAGTACCTTGGTATCTTGCAAATTAAATCAATGATCATAAAATAAATACGAGAATTGGTCATTTGTTATAAAAAAAACAGTATCATCATTACTTGAATCCAGGTAGGGTTCAAATAATCAGACATTTAGTATAAAATAATGGGACCAAGGTTTTTGGTCACTTGTAATTCCACATGACCTTCGAAATGGTAATTACATAATTTTTCTCCTTTACTTATGCTGTAAACCTGGCTTCTTATTAACTTTTATGGTTCTAGGCAATGGGTACTGATTCTATTGCGAGTGTCAAACTATATAGAATAAAATATCTTGACTGCATTTTCATAAATTCAAGAAATTGTTATTATACAATTATATATTTTTGGTATCCTTTATTTACATACACGTATATATCTCCTTCCTCCTCATGTTTAGCAATTCTGATATCTCAAACAGATAACTACCCCCTGGCAGCACCCGACATTTTGAATTCGTAGGGATTGCAGGCCTGAGTATATGATATTAATTTCAAATTGATACCTCCAACCGTCTTTAAAAAAAAATATCTTGACAGACGGACAACGAAATAAGATCACTTCGTTCCCTTTTTCCCCCATTCGAAATACGGAACGCGAAACCTAAAAAATTGGCTTTTGGTTTAAGTTCGTGTAATCAATCGCGTTGGTATTGCTACCGGACAGAGCATTAACTGACTGCATATAGAGATTGGCTCGAAGTCAGATTCAATAAAATGAATTCGACAATTGATGCCATTCAATCATACTTGAGCTCGATGGTGTCGTTGCGCGTGTCAGCCTATTCGATCACGCAAGTTAAGCACCAAGCGCAAGTCGACCGTATGTCTGTATGACGTATTACGTATGCCTGTCAATTGATGGGTTCGTTAAGCCATCGGAAATCAAATAATTCGATCTGAATCGACTTATAACGGTACACTGTATGTATATATTACTCTTATACAGTCAACCGCCTGTACCATACCTAACACGTTCATTATTATAGGATCTCGCGTAGTGCTACGAATGCTACGTACGTAGCTCTTGAGGCTACGCAGGACCATCTCATATTAGAAACGTTAGGCGTTTGTTTTGACGAGCTCGTTGCGCGTGTCAGTCTAATCGAACACGTAAGTAAAGCGACGTCCACCGTAGCCTGTCTATGGATGGGTTTATATTTTCTCGAGCTCCTCCATGATTCGGAAGGCACGTTAAGCCGTAGGTCTCGGCTGTTGTCATTAGATGACTGTCGTTAAGCCAAGTCAGTGGCCTTGAGGGGGCTTAAAAACACTGGCCTCCGCCGACTAACAGTAGAACAGGGCGGTGGAGTATGCTATAAACCCTTCGTTTGAGGAGAGACCCGTATCCCAGCAGTGGGATGAGTAAGAGTGGACGTCGACGAAGTGTTTATCCACAACATTTCCGGCTCCGGCGTTTTGAGGGACCGAAGTAGCGACCTTTATATTTGTATGGGTCGTTTGTACACTTGATACGTCAAGAATTCGGATGATGGAACACGAAATAGTACATACAAATATATAGACTACTAACTTTGGACTGCCAAACGTCCACGTCTTATGCCGCGGCCACACATTGGATTTAAATTGGGTCCAAACTTGGCTACGAATTTATGGCCAATTATTGAAGAAGCGACGTTGGACCCAAGTTGCCCACCCGCCTACCCCCTTCACTCCCCTCGCCTTTGTTGGTGTACAAAAAACCGACACATCACGGGTCGACATTGGCTATTGTACGCAGTGTAACGTTTATGTCCAATAGCTGACCAAGACTGATCTACACATTGTTGTATTGGATCCAAGACTATAACTTGGAGCCAATATACCCAATGTGTGGCGCCGGCATTAGCCGTGACGTGCATAGTTGTGTTACCTAAACCTAAACCGGCTTATTCATAAAAAAGTTATACAAGGTTTATAAACGTTCTATAACGATAAAACGTTCTATAAATGTATAATAATGGCAGCGCAAGTTTCTCGTTTGCTTTAGAGGATTTATTCTCCCTATCCACAAGTTCTTGGGCGTCCATAAATTACGTGAGGTGATTTTTTAAATTTTCTATCCCTCCCTCCCCCCGTGGTGAGATGTCGTGAAATTTTATTCAACTATAGACGTAGAGCATAGCGTATTTTTTAAGCTGCCCGACTGAGGAAGTACCTCCTCTTCACAGAATACTACAGCCAAATAACAATTCCCCTGGTGGTTGTTGTGTTCCTGCGTGTGAGTGAGGTCACCAGAAAGAAAGAAAGGAAGGAGTATAGGCTGGTAACGGATCGGTGACCCCGGTGTTGCTGATCTCCATGGGCGGTAGTGATTGCTTTCCATCAGGTGACCTGCATTCTCGTTTGCCCACCTCTCATATAAAAAAATAGGAGGTTTATGAAACGTTTACGAATACGAAACTTAAAATCAATTTATTAAGGCTTTACTAACTAAAATGCTTATAAAAGCATTTTAGTATTAAACGTATTTTCGGGGATTTTTATGAATAAGACTGTACCATTCTACAAGCGGTAGATATAGTCAACCTCATGAACTTCTAATTAGGAATTCTTCCAATTACCTACTAATATTATAAAACTATAGCCGTGTGGTTTCCGGCAGACTAGAATAGAAAAGTTTCTTCCCGTGGATGTCGCACAAGGCGACAAAGGGAAATACATTATCAAATATCGATCAGGCCTCCCCAATCCGTTTGTCCAGCGTGGGGAGTGTAGGCCAAATCCTCCTTCCGTCTAGGACGGACGAGAGAGGGTCGTGCTCTACAGGAGCACATGTGGAGACTAAAACCTGATGATGATGATTATAAAAACTGAAAGTGTGTTTATTTATTTATCCTTCTCTCACGTCTATGAGAACCAATTGATTGTCATCATTTTTTTACGGGTATAGTTTAAAGTCTGGACACACCCCGGCCATTCCATACAAATATCATGTCGTTTACTACTACATAGACAATGGTGTCGGTGCAGAGCGTGAAGTCGTCTGTGTCTGTCTGTGCAGCGCCATACAAACTGTTCCAGATTTGTCTCACAGGGGAGGTGAGGTCGATACGAGAGAGCGGCAGGGAGTGGCCATACTGTACTTAGTACTATTATTTATACTATGGTCTGGAGTAACATAGGCTACTGTTTATTCTGGAAAAACGTCTTGTTCCCATGGGAAAAAAGTTTTATTGAAATATTCACCGCGCGGGTAAACATAGTAAAAAGGAAATTCCATCAGTGAAATCTATCGTCCATCCTTAACGTAGTAGAAACTTGAAGTTTTGAAAAATGATCCATTTAGTATATTGCGGTATAAGAAAGGATTTTAAATAATTCCCGCGGAATACCGGGATACGGCGGACGAGATCCAGTAAAAAATATATGATTAAATTCTTCTTCGTCAAATGATTTATCGTTTTGATGACAGGTATCGCGCAAGATTAATACAATTTCATAAAATATCAATTTTATGTGAAAATAACGTTTTGCAGTGTCTGCGAAATATTAAAATGATTATATTAAGAAAGTTTGTTTTTTTTTTTTAATATGGCGAGCCCGGTGGTCGAATGGCTAGCAATGGCAACTTTGACTCCGAGGTTGCGGGTTCGATCCCCGTACGAGACAAACATTTGTGTGCATGAACTTGTCTGTCTGTCTTCGTCTCGTTGGTTTTCTATGTATTATAAGTAAGTATTTACAAAAAAATAATATTTATGTACATTTATAAGTTGTCTAGTACCCATAGTACAAACTTTGCGCTTAATTTGGGACTAGATGGCGTTGTGTAAATTGTTCAGAAATACTTATTTATTTATACCACGTCGGGTGGTCGATAAGCATACGGCCCGCCTGTTGTGAGGAGGTTAACTTAGCCATAATATCGCTCGCGAGAGTCGCGAGCTGATACACATGTTTAACAGATTTTATTCTCCACAGGCTCATTTCACAAGTTTTCATAAGAAATGTGAAAATTCTAAGTTATTTTTATGATTTGCCGAATGTTTTCGTATTTATATATTTTTTTTATACTAACTCAGGTGGTGAATAAGCATACGGACCACCTGATCTGAATCAGTTACTGTAGCTATAAAAGCGCTCGCAACAAGAAATAACGCTCTGCCATCCCCGCTGTCAATGCAGTAACTCCTTCCTTTCCGGTGACTTGACTCACCCGCAGGAACACAACAACCTTGTATCCTACTTTTCTTTTGCCAGAGCCTCTTTCGCTAATCAGCAGGATGCACCACGTGCAGGCGAGGTTACCTTTTGCTCTAAAGATCGTGATGAGCCACTTACAACCCAAATGAGTAGCTGCCTGCTTATAGATTGTTTTGCCTTAGCTTAGCTTAAACTTGCAAGTAGTTCGATGCCGTGGTCTATGGATGGGTTTATTTATCTTGAGCTCATCCGTACTTTGGAGGGAACGTTAAGTCGTCATTCCCGGTGGTTGTCTTTAGACGAGAGGCGTTAAACCAAGTCAGTGCCCTTTGCGCGCTTTAAAAACACTGGCCTCCACCAAGCCGAAGTCGAGCAGCGTGGTGGAGTTCTAAACCCCTTCGATTGAGGACAGCTCCGTATCCCAACAGTGGGATCATTTGGATGGGTTGATGCTGATAGTATTGAAAAAAAAATGGGAGTCAATGTTATTCTCCCGACTATTCCAATAATTGGAATAGTCGGGGAGAATAACATTATTAATAATGTTATTCTCCCCGAATAGTCGGCTATTCTCCCGACTATTCGGGGAGAATAACATTATTAATGATGTTATTCTCCCCGACTATTCCAATTATTGGAATAGTCGGGAGAATAACATTGACTGTTATTCTCCCCGATGTTATTCTCCCCGACTATTCCAATTATTGGAATAGTCGGGAGAATAACATTGACTGTTATTCTCCCCGATGTTATTCTCCCCGACTATTCCAATAATTGGAATAGTCGGGAGAATAACATTGACTGCTATAGCAATGGCTACTTTGACATCAAGGGTCGCCGGTTCGATCACCGCACAAGACAAACATTTGTGTGCATGAATAGAATGTGTCTGTTTGTTTTAATCTGGGTGTTTTCTATGTAATATAAGTAGATGTTTACAATAAAAGTATATTTAAGTATATTAGCTATCAAGTAGGTACAAGCTATGCTTAGCTTGGGTAACTCAGGTGGCAAACAAGCATACGGCCCGAATAATGGTAAGTAGTCATCGCTATGGACGCTAAAACACCAGAAGTAGGTATCACTGACGCGTTTGCCGACCTCGTAAGAAGTCCTTCACGCCTTTCTTAAAGAACCACATTCTGTTGTATCTCTTGAGAAAACCTCGGCAGGTATCTCAATCCACCACCTGAGAGTTCGCGGATTTGAAGGCGATGTGTAAATTGTCAGTGTAATCTGAGGAGCTTGATGGCATCGTTGCGCATGACAGTCTAATCGAACACGCAAGTTAAGCAACGTCGAATATAGCCTGTCCATGGATAGGTCTATATTATCTCGAACTCCTCCGTGCTTCAGAGGGCACGTTAAGCCGTCGGCCCTGGGTGTTATCGTTAGGAGACAGTCGTTAGTTGATGCTCTAAACCCCTTCAATTGAGGGGAGACCCGTATCCCAGCAGTGGGATGAGTAAGCGTTGACCACGTGTAATTTGTAACAGAATATTTATTATTTTTTTTACGTCGGGTGGCAGACAAGCGTATGCTTGTCTTGGCCCACCTGATGTGAAGCGGTTACCATAGCCATATTAACGCTCGCAACATAAAATATCGCTCGCGCTGCCACCCCCGCTGCCAACACAGCATCTCCTTCCTTTCTGGTGACCTCACTGACTCGCTGGAACACAACAACCCTCAAGGGAATTGTTACTTGGCTGCGGTATTCTGTGAGGTGGAGGTACATTCCCAGTCGAGTAGCATACAATTACGCTCCCTACCTCTCTTTTCGCCAGAGCTTCGTTTGTCAGTCAGCAGGGTGTACCGCGTACATGTGAAGTTGGCTTAGCTTCAAAGATGTTGATGAACCGCTTACATCCCAAATTTCTAGGTCCATTAATGTCTAGGTCCAACGGGAAATGAGATCCATTAGTTATATTTTCTTACAACTCATGCAACAAGATTTTTTTCATTTTGATTTGAAGGCAATGTATAATTTGTAACAGAATAT
Source organism: Hypsopygia costalis (assembly GCA_937001555.2). NCBI lineage: Eukaryota > Metazoa > Arthropoda > Insecta > Lepidoptera > Pyralidae > Hypsopygia > Hypsopygia costalis. The sequence goes on from OW443326.2 coordinate 22,796,331, forward strand.
TTATTTATTTATTCAATGACTAACTCTTACAACTTTCTTTGAATTTACTTATAATTTCCTTTTTTTTCTTATTTGATAGGTACTACTGACATAAGTAGGCAATGCTCCAAATTTCTCGGTCCAACGGGAAATGAAATAAAACCGACAAGATTTTTTTTCATTTGACATAAGGGGCTATGAGTACAGCTATGAGAAAATAATTATTTTTTTATCTTCACAGTGGCTGGCAGTGGTTTCACTGGCTATCCTTTACAATGTAGTTTTCGTGATCGGCCGAGCGGTGTTCTGGGAGCTGGACAACCTCACGCCGCTGTGGTTCGTCCTCGACTATTTGTGCGACACCATCTATCTAATCGACACCGTGGTACACATACACGAAGGTTTGTTATTTCTCATATGGTTTATTGATGTGACCGATTTTAGATATGTGTTAAATTCCTATTTCATTTGTGAATTGGTTGTTCCTATTTCATTTGTGAATGTTATGACCAATTCTCACTAAGAGGTCAATTCTTGGATTCAATATTTCAATTCTCGATTTTGGGCAAAATTTGTTCCTTTTGAGAGCTTCGTGAGTTGCGTACACTGTGTAAACAGTTAAAGTTACGCAACAATCATGTACGGCGGAATTGTTTCTCTTAAAAAGTTCTATTTTTTATTATTATTTTTTATACCACTAATGTGGTAAACAAGCATACGGCCCGCCTGATGGACAGCAGTTACCGTAGCCTATGAACGCCTGTAATACCAGGGGCATCACACGCGCGTTGCCGACCCTGTAAATACCTCTTCACGCACTTTTTGTAGAACCCATGCTGTAGTCTCCTGAGAAAACCTCGACAGGCAGTTCATTTCACAGCTTGACAGTAAGAAAATTTTACTTTTGTGTCCAAGAAGGTGTTACTAGTCAAATAACAAGAGTTCAATTCTCGGATTCAATATCTCAATTCTCGAAAATTGAACTTTTGTATCTGAAAAGGTTAATTTTCGAGAATTGAAATATTGAATCCGAGAATTTAACTATTAGTATGGATTGGTCATAACAATTAATATTTATACACATATTATTGGTCCTTAGTATTCTTTTCATATTACAAAAACCTTATATTGAAATTCAGATCAACTCATATGATGTACGATGGTGCTTACCTACCTACACAAAAATCTACTGGCATAAAAAACAAACATATTTACTAAATTATTTATGTATTTCTATAATTATATTTTTTTCTTATTTTTATTTAACGAGTGTAATATATATAATACTTACACTCATATAATTACGACAAAAAGGGCAGTGTCATAATAAATAGCTTCATAATGCGTTACAAAATGCATTCTAATATTCAGCATATTATTAGAAACAGACCTCTGCCAGTTTTTTCGGGAAACGAAGAATTGAGAATCAGTAGAAAGTTTGTACGTAAGAAAGAACCGTCGCATCGTGTACCTAATAGTCGCATAATATCCATGTAAAGAACTTAGACATTATGCGAATCCTAAATAAATTAAAATAATATTACGTTCCCACATTCCATACCTATTCAATGTTAAAAAGATTGTTACATAATTTAGAAGGAAATTAATACAATTCTTAATTAATCACGTACATATTGAACTTTACCTGTCAGTACTTTTGCTAGAGTAACCAAAGTAAGAGCAAATAGATTAAAGCATTCGGGCATTGCAAACATCTATTATCCTGTGTCATGAACGCCAATCGATTCAAACATTGTTCCGAGGCAAATACTCCAATAGATTATCGCTGAATGCCTTAGTCTAGCGTTGTTTTGTAGGTCATAAAGTATACTATAGAAGTTATATCTAGATTTTCATTACAAAAATAAATTGCTGTAAATATTATATTATACTATATTATATTATAATATCTTCTTAATTTATTATTATTAGTGAAATTAATTTAATTGTATATGTTTTATTTTATAAGCAATTTTGTGTTTATCTGCCAAGCGAATGTGTTACACGCACCATCTTAGAAGATAAATTTGCGCGCACCGTAAGCGAATTATTTACATGTTTAATTCGTTAGCGAATCAGGTAATTTGAATCTTTGTATTATCTGTACCATCAGAACTACCTATCTGTTTCACAAATTCGTCGCCAATTTTTTTTTTCATTTTTTTATTCAAAATATTAATAATATTCATTAAAAAGACTTCGACCATTCGCATAAACCAGAAATGGTTTAACCGTGATATGGCTCGATACAAAACAATGGTTTTTTTTTATATACATTTATTCTAATTTTTTAATCTGGTTTGTTTAGAAAGAAATGTTTCAGAACTTTTTTACATTTATTGTATATATTTGGCCCTGATTGATTCACCGCCAAACTCAATATGTTCAAGATCTTTTTTTTACCTTATAATTACCAATATATTATGGAAAAATAATCAATGGAACTATTACACCGTTCACTTGAAGAATTATGTCTTCAGTCCCGGACCGTGTCACCTATATCAGTCACAAAAGCAGTTAACATCGATATTTTGCGAGCCCTTAAAACTGAGCACGAACAATGCTAATTCAATCAGCGATAAACAGCTCACAGCTGAAAATGGCATTTATGCGCTATACCCAATCGAATAAGATCCTTCGAAAACAATAGCACTCACAGCAGAGTAAGTTACGGTATTGCCTTCGAAGCGAGCACCACAAATCAACAATTTGACACCCACGCGCAGTGCCGCGCCTTGCGTCATCAAATTTAGCTAACGTGTGGACAAACATTCCACCCTGCCTATAGTTGCTTTTTCCGTACAAATATTACACTGTGGCTTTCTAATACGACCAAACATTCATCTGGCATGTGACCCGTGATCGATGGGTTCGTGTATCTTTGCCAAAATAATGTAATGCAGGTAACACCAGATTTTTGTAAACACGAAGAGCCGCTCGATCATATTATGTTTGGACAATCGACTATAATACCTGTTGTGACTTCTAAAAATAATATGTGACATTTTTACACAAGTTGCTTTTTCGCTTCTAAAATGTTTATACAATTATGTTAGTTATTTGTAATAATACTACGAAATATTCACAATATAAGAAATATTAATTGCAGGCGCTACTGTTAATATCTATGGTAACTTTATTAGTAATTAAGTTCTATTAATTTAATAATTGTGTAATAAGAAACTGTATTCTTGATTATTATGTTACTAATTTTTTTGTATAGTTTTTGGTAAAGTTTCTGTGCTGTGTCCTGTGTTTTCTAATTTAAGTTTACAATGTTATATGTGTCATAATATGTATGTATATGTGTATGTATGTATGTGTATAAATGTATATAGGTTTAAATAGATGTATTGCGACTGTTTGTCCGTCCGTGGTGTCACAAACTGGTCCCAGCTGATAATCAGCGCTGGGGGTCTGACATAGTCAGTCCACGGCATAATGCTGAGCTGGGTCCAATTTGGGGCATCATGCAGCAATATTTCGTTCTCTTTTCTTTCTTATTTATACAGCTATCTTGTAACTTGTGTAATATGTTGTGTTATGTTCCAATAAATGTTTTCTTTTTCTTCTTCTAATTCTAATTATATCGAGTCCGGTGCAGCGGTGTAGAATGACTAGCAACGCCTACTTTCACTCCGAGATTGTGGGTTCGATCCCTGCACAAGACAGGTCTTGGTCTGGGTGTTTTCTAGGTATTATATGCATGTATGTACAAAAATGTATTTAAGTATATTTGTCAGTTATCTAGTACCCGTAATACAACAACAAGCTTTGCCTAGTTTGGGTCTAGATGGCGGTTTGTAATTTGTTTAGGAATTTTTATTTATATTGTCTATAGCACCGGTCTATGTTTGATTTTTATATATTTAATGTTTAACGAGCTCGGTGGTCGAGTGGTTAACAATGGCCACTTTGACTCCGAGGTTGCAGGTTCGATCCGCTCACAAGACAAATAGGTATTTGTGTGCATGAACATGTCTGTTTGTCTTGTTCTGGGTATTTTCTAGGTATGCATTTATAAAAAAAAATGTATTTAAGTAAAAGAAATGTATTTAATATCAGTTATCTAGTACCCATAGTACAAAATTTGCTTAGTTTGAGACTAGATGGCCGTGTGCAATTTGTCCATGAATATTTATATATTTAATGTGCAATAGACAAACTATTTTTAAATTAAAAATTATGTTGTTCGATTTTTATTTTTCTAATTTGGGTACAGCCAATACATTTATAAGTGACTGTGATTAAACTTTTACAGGTTACTTAGAGCAAGGACTCATGGTAAAGGATCCTAAAATGCTGAGACGGCATTACCTCACAACAGACTCGTGGAAATATGACCTGGTATCATTATTGCCCACTGATATTTCTTACTACTGGTGGCGACCCGGAACTTGTGATTACGTTAGTATATCATATCGCTTGCCAAAAATTTCAAACCGATATCTACCACAGCAAAAAATGCTCCAACAAAACATTATTTAACTTAGTTATTACTGAAGCGTCAATATTGGTTGTGTTTCAGGAACGTTTGCCATGCCCTGTTATTGTGCGGTTCAATCGGCTCTTTCGCTTGCCTCGAATGTGGGTGTGGTTCGACCGCACTGAGACCGCCACTAGTTTCCCGAATGCCTTTAGAATCTGCAAGGTATAATCATTATTATATCTACATATTATATTTTACGTGATATGTATAAACAACATCTGAAGTATAGGTGTGTTATTGATTTATTCTATAAAGTTTATTTCCTTAATTTTCAGGTCGTTATGGCGATACTGGTTCTTATCCATTGGAATGCCTGTTTGTACTTCGCTATAAGCTATGCAATAGGCTTTGGAACGGACAATTGGGTCTACAATATAACCGGGAGTCGAAACGAATCGCTAGCCCATCAATACATCTACAGCTTTTATTGGTCCACATTAACTTTGACCACCATCGGCGAAACCCCACAACCTGAAATAGATGCTGAGTACTTATTTGTTGTAGCAGACTTTTTGGCTGGTGTTTTGATCTTCGCCACTATTGTCGGAAACATTGGATCCATGATTTCAAATATGAATGTTGCCAGAGTAGAATTTCAGAATAAAATGGATGGTGTTAAACAATATATGGCATTTCGAAAAGTTAGTGGTGAATTGGAAGCGAGAGTAATCAGATGGTTTGCCTATACTTGGGCACAAAGTGGAGCATTAGACGAGGAAAATGTACTCTCTTCATTACCAGACAAGCTCAAAGCTGAAATTGCGATACGTGTGCACTTAGATACATTACGAGAAGTCAGAATATTTCAGGATTGTGAACCTGGTCTATTAGAAGCTCTGGTACTCAAATTACGACTTCAAGTATTTAGCCCAGGAGATTATATTTGTCGCAAAGGAGACGTTGGCAAAGAAATGTATATCGTGAAAAGAGGCAGACTTCAAGTTGTTGCTGACGATGGAAAAACTGTTTTGGCTACATTAAGTGCAGGTTCTGTTTTTGGAGAAGTTAGTGTTCTGGAGATTGCGGGGAACCGTACAGGAAACCGACGAACTGCTAATGTCCGTGCTTTGGGTTATTCCGACCTATTTTGTTTGGCAAAAAGAGACCTCTGGGAAGCATTAGCTGATTATCCTGAAGCAAGAGCAACACTGACTGAACGAGGCTGTCAGCTTTTAAGAAAAGTAATACCCGACTCTTTTGACTCTGACACTAGTAGTTTATATTCAGAATAAAAAATTACATTCAGCATTCAAATAACAGAATCTTTTATAATTCTTTATATTTTAAATGAATATTTCAGGATGGCTTGTTAGACGAAAATGTTTTCGAAAATGCACAAAATACGCAGCAAAGTTTGGAAGAAACTGTACACAAGCTAGAATCAACTGTTGAGATGTTGGATAATCGTTTACAAGGACTCTTAACAGATGTTGGTGAAGAACAAGCTAAGATAAAACAAAGAATCAACAAAATAGAAGACAGGTTAGCAAGTTATACTTTATACAAACGAAAATTGCTTGCATCGTTAATATGTTTCTGCTATCTGCGAATTAGATAATCCGTATGAACATGGCTCGGCGAATGATTTTTCTTTGTAATGTTATTATAAGGTCTTTCAAAATTTGAACAAATTTCAGGGTTTTGGAAACCGAAGATGAAGATACTGACACAGATGATGTAACATCCATGGAGGCGTCGGACCTACGAAGTGATCTTGCAAGAGCCTGTGACGCTTCAGGGTACAGCGAGATACCCTTGAGTTCAACGCATAACGCATCCATGTTTCTTCTCAGTAGCCCGATTCCAACTCGAGAAAGAGGACATTCTCTGAGTGTGGAACGGAGCCCAGGATTATTGCAGTTAGCACCAGAGCCACGCAGCAAATCCCTTCGTTTGAAACGGGTCCCCAAAGATACTAAGTAAAAGGACACTAAGGCCTTCATCAATGTGGTTGCATCATCAAAATGGGTTTTCAAAAAATATATTTGAAAATTGTATAAAATGTAAATTATTTTTGATACAAAAAGGCTTTAAAATTAGCGTTTGACATTAAAAATTATTACTAAAGTCAAAATAATGATTCATTTAAAACTTTAATCCTGTGGATTTAAAAATTTTGAAATACAAGCCTAAAACACTATGGCCATCCAAATGTTAATGATTAAATTGAAACAATTATTGCCATTGTTGCAACTTGTATGTGACCAATTTTTAATTAATTCACCCTGACCAACCGAAAGAATTTAAATTAATTCAAACATGGATTAATACATATTACAATTATAATAATAAGAACATCATTATAAGAACACTATATGCTTATCTAAAAAAAGCCGTAAATACATTCATCCAATTGAATCCAGTTATAAGTTTTACATTAAAATGTAATGTATACGTACTTAACGTATATCAATTTTGAAATGTAATAGAATTTTTATTTTTAAGTTCTATTTTTAACATTAGCAGTAGATTTGTGCACATTTGTCACAAATGATGTTCTGATAGGTACTTCAAACTTGTGTACAGTCTTCGAGTATTCGAGTACAGAACTCGAATTTCTAGATCTGAAGTTAAGCAGGCATTAAAGTAGAAAAGAAAATGAAGTCGGCAGCAGATTTTGAAATATATTACTAATATTTTGTATATAATACTTCCATGATTTTACGGTGTTGGAGTCAATAAGGCTAAAACTATAAACATATTCTGTGACAAACATTTTAGGCCAAGAAAATGGAAAAAATTTTCGACTTTAATGTATTTTTAGCAAGTAAGTAATTATTTTGAAGGAATGTAATTATTTTATAACTATCTGGTTAAAAAGCGAAAAGAATGTTATAAAATCGCTGCTAAATACTCGTACTAATTAGAAATTGACATATAAAAATACTTCATTTAACAATAATAATAGTCATTCTATATACTAGTTCATAATTGTGAACGCAAGATCACCATGCGGGTTGCAAGATCATAAAACTATGTACTGGCAAGCCGGCTTTCATCTTTGGAATCTAAATTTTGAAAATTAGCAACCTATTTTAACTAAAAAATCCCACTCATTTTTAGAAAATCTTTGACAATGCATTAAAATAATTGTACTACTTCTTTTTATATGGGGGGGGGGGGGGGGCGAGCATGTGGGTCACCCAAAGTAATCACCAGCGCCCATGGAGGCGCACCACCCACCAAGACGCACCAAGGGGTCGCCGATCCGTTGCCAGCTTATACTCATTTTACATTGATTATATCCTTGTTCAAGATCTCTTTCTTTCTCTTTGCAGAACGCAACGTCGTGAAACCATATGTAGAACTATATAATTGTGTGACAACAACTAATTATTTAGTTTTAAAACTGAATTAACACACCTCCGTTAGAAAAGGCACTTTATTTGTAGTTTGCCATTAATCTTTATCAAAATAAAAATATTATATAGTATTTTTTTATTTTTATAAAGATTAATACCAAAGTACAAATAAAGTGCCTTTTCTAGCGGAGCCTGAAGGGTAACGGTTACCGTTAAAAAAAGTCCAACCCGAACCAAAGCCGACTGGGAGCTTTACTGGCGCCCCATAAACCAATACAAATTTACCCGTGCGAAGCCGGAGCAAGTGGCTAGTATTTTATGTTCCCATTTCTACGATTCATTATCTCTTTGTTCACGATCAAATAAAACCCAATACAGTCTGACTTCTCTTCAACACATTTGATAAAGATGAGTGGGATGTTTTCAATATGAGATTATTTAGAAAACTAAGAAACCATACATTTCATGTTTTGATCGTACCATTTACCTTCATTATTTATAAGTAAATGTGTGATTTATATAATTATACTTTAGAACATGTGTCAATACGGAAAGTGGCTTTAATGATTGGTGCCATAAACTATGGCGATTGTTTGGAGGTTATATGAGGGATAGTAATTTTATATGGAACTTTTTAATGTATATCTATCATCGATATATACATACATTTATTAGAAAAATGTAGATTTACGTGTAGTTATGATACTCTGTTTACTATGAAATGTAATCTTATTAGACTTTTAAGGATTATATATGTGTAAGATTCAATTAACGTAGTAATGTTTTGAGGAACAATGATTATACAATAGAAATATTGTCCTTCAATATGGTAAATATAATTCGACCGTATTGTTAATTATGCCAATAACTACCAATATTTTAACATCTATATCCCTATATACGGCGATAAGACCATTAAAGATATTGGTATGATGGTCAATTAATTTTAATATTTTATTTTAATTATATTTTTTCATTTTTTGAATAGTCTAACCAATTTTAATGTATAAGAATCCTTCCTGATACAATTAAAAAATATGTTTTGTTTTAAATTACTTAAGACCAGATTTTTATTCTGCAACACTATGTTATGATATGACAAACCAAAAAGAACCAATGCGTTGCCAACAATTTATTTTTAAAGTACTGGCTAAAGATTATTATTTTGTATTAGTGTAAGTAGTTAGTAAAGTTAAGGAACAATGTTGGTAAATGTAAACCAAATTATTGTAAACGAGACAACCCGCAGTCACTACAAATATTTTTCTTTTTAAATAAATTTCCCGTGCTTGATTACTAAAATTATTTACTGTACATAGATACTTTCAATTTTCACGTTCGTCAAAAGTAATGATAATCCGGTATTTATACTTATAATGTCTGATTATAGTAGAGAACATGAAATGAAATATAATTATTCTTCTGTGAAAAATTATTGGTAGTCAGTGTAGCATGAGTATGCTCAAGTCCGGATGACTGCGCTGTGTGAAAAAAAAAATATTAATGATTCGGTAGTGGAGTGTATAAAACTCCAAATTGCACAAGGTGAGAACCACTGAAAGACCTTAGCGCGGTTTTACGTTTTCCGGGGCACAATTGGATACTCGTAATTATATCAGAATAATTCATAATAAAATAATAATCATATATAATAAATAAAATCATAATCAATTTTTAATGTTCACTAGTTAATCTCATCGTATCTTTGAATATCCGATAAAATTATATAATAATCAGTAATAGCTATAGCCAAATATTATCAATTAATGTTTAAATGTGAATTTTTCAATGTTATTTGTATCGAATATTACATCTCAAGATCCAAAGGATCCTCCAATTCTCTTACAAGTACTTACATATTATGTGTGTAACAATTTATTATGTGTATTCCAGTACATTTTATTATTATTAGTAGTAGTTACATAGATTTTTGAAATACTTATCAATGTTGTACCGATAGCTCAGAATATTAATGAATTTAAATGTATAAGTAAATATTACCTATAAGTAAATTTAGGGGATAATTCCGAGACGGGCGGCAACCGTAGACCGCAGTTTGTGAATCTCCGCCGTCTGCGGTCACGACATTGACACCGCGCTTGGAATTAATTTCATCGAGATACATATACAGCAGTATCGCTATGCGGTCTGCAGCTGCGATCTGCCGCACGTCTCGGAATTGTACCATTTGTCCAAGTTTACTTGGATATCCTTGTTTTTCTCTTGTTTAAATTAGGTATCATAAACATTCTGTTACAACAACTAGTTCTGTATCGTCCCCAGGAATAATCCGTCAAACACTTTGTATGTGAAATGTTGGAAATATTTCCTGGAAACTGCATGTCTCTAAATACAATATATTTGCATTTATAATAAATTTCGTGACCCGATCGTAGAATTGATGATATCGTGAAGTACCTGACCATGTCATGAAATGGTGGCCATAGCGTTTATTTATTTGGCCGGGCGATTGTAATAAGTATAATAATAACTTAATCTATTAATTATTTAAAAAAAAATAAGTAATTAAATTTATTAATTTTGAGTAATTATCAATTTAAATATATTTAATTACCGAAATTAACTTAATGCGTGATGTGTGGAATTAATAAATGCTATTTTACTTTTATTTAAAATAAGATTTGATTTGATTTTTTTGTATCTTTTTAGCATTATGTATGACCCAGTGCTCGAGCCATTGGGTCAACGTACTTTAAGTTTTTAATTTAATTTCTTGTTCACAGTAAATAATTTCTTAATTTTAGAAATTAATTAAATTAAGACATCATAATTTTAGAAATTATTTACTGTGATATATTCATTTTTATGATAAGTATATACAGGGTGGAAATTCGATCTATTCCTTAAAAGGGGTTATAGAGGAGGTAATTTTTGACAAATTAACCCAATAAAGTAGGGGTCGGAAATTACAAAATAAATGAAAAAAACCTGGTCGTTAATATTTTTTATTTCCTAGGTAGATACTGAAAAATTTGGACCAGTATTATTATTTGAAATGATCGGCAGTTTCCCAAATTTGAGAAAAATATCATAGAAAAATCACAGACATATAAGCATTATGTACTTCCTAAAATAAAATTCGAATTTAGTTTTTACTACTTGAAATCACGATATCTTCAAAAACCGCTAATTACCGGCCCCTACTTCATGTCGGTTTATTTGTCAAATAACCTACTATAAGTAGATACAGTACAGTATCTACTTATAGTAGGTTATTTGACAAATAAACCGACATGTATCTACTTTTACATGTGTGTGTAGTACTGGAAATTCGATCTATTCCTTTCAACGAATAGAATGAATTTCTTACAATAAAAATACTATAAAAGAAATTCGATCCTTTCAAATTCTATTCCTTTCAAAGAATTGATCGAATTTCCAGTCATCTTATATACGTATAGGATAATATTTCGTGTTATGCCACCATTTGATGAAATCATCAGACATTTAATGATGTAATTAATTCTATGATAGGACCACGACAAATATTTCCTTGTCACTCTCTCCCAACTCGATACTGCAGTCACTGCTGTTTCGTTTCGTCTAATTATCTATGTCAATATTTAGTTATATTAGTACCTAGACGTTACATTATTTTTACTTTAGGGGTTGTTACAGGGTCGGCAGCATATGAGTGATGTCTCTGGCGTTAGAAGGATCCATAAACAATTATGACTGATTATCTGGCACTTTCCTACTTGCTTGTTAGTTACCTCTGTGTTATTGAGGGCTCAATCAAATACACATTCGCAACATGCCGCTCGTGTTTGAGCCCTAATAAAAGACATGTCAAATCTTTAAAATAGATATTAACTCTTAAGTATAGGTTCTTAGAAACTTCTTGACTTTCGCACCGGATTATTTTATTGATTTATTTAGCTATAGAATTATAATAAATTCTTAATTATTTTTCTTCAATTGAAATTTATTATTAACATACTATAATGTGTTGACATCTTATTTTTAATATAAAGTTAACCCATTCAGTGCCGAGGCCGCCCATCGATGCCCCAAAAATCTTTAATCACATGCCACAGACGCCCATCGACGCCTTGGTTTTGTATTCAACGTCTAGGCTAAATAGTATGTATGGCGGCATGAGGGCCATGAATGGGGTAATAACGAATTACGTGCCGCAAAGGCACTTGAATTAACTTTTAGTTTTCGTTTAAGCCATACTTTACTTAAGGTATTACTAGCTTGGATTGATATTTTTAGTTATTATTTGCTATTCATCTAAAACTTTACTGAATAAGTGAATGTGTTGTGTTATGTACCTTGTACTTATCTACAAACATATGAAATGATATGACTTATATTTGTTTTACTTAATACCCTTTTTAATATGGGCCCTAAGCTTTATGCAATTAGCTCTAACATTAAAACAACATAAATATATTTAAGCTATATTCGTTACATGGAGCTAAGTTCCTTATTACACAATTGGGCAATGAGAGCTGAAAGAAAGGGTCGTTACAGTGCAGTGTCCCTAGCGTCCCTGGGCTGCGATACCTGTTTGACACCTGACAGGTCGTATTCTTGTTTACAACCCTAGAGTAAAGAAATCTGTAATAAAAGTCTGTATGGGGTGGGTACTCCTAAGAGAGTAGACATGCCTATCTCAGATAGGCATGTCTACTCCCTTAGGAAGTACTCCACGCCTTAAGGAGAGACAGATAGCCTATCTGTCTCTCCTTAAGGCGTGGAGACCATATTAACCATATAACCGTTACTGACTGATTTATCAACGCTCAGCTCAAACCATTGGGCGGGTTCAAATTTGGCATGCACGTAGCTGTTATGATGCAGGCAAACGGTAAGGAAAGATTTTTGAAAATTCCAACGAGGTACCGGGATACGTGAGTAAGAAGTCGCGGGCCCTGTAAAAACCACTGCATGTCATCCTAGAAAATAGCTTATGCTGTACCCTTCAAAGAAAACCTTGGTAGGAATTTCTATCCACAACTTGGTGTTCGCAAAAAATATCCTTTCTGGAATCACGCAGTCGACGACTAACCTGGTTACAATGTGTGAATGAGTCTGCCGACATCGAGCAGGACGACATAATGAGGTTATGGGCATTATGTCAAATTTGTCCGAACACAATTTATTTTATAATCGGTCGAACACACAAAGGCAGGCAAAGGCAAGGATGTTTCTAGTACTTGACGCCTGGACACGACGTGTAAACTTAGGGCTAACAAAAGACCCAGGATTTTTCGCAGCGCTAGGTTGGCACTAGAGATGAAAATTATGGAATTTTTTTGGAAAAAAATAAACTTTTGGATGAAAATTTCCATGGATAGGTTTATTTATCTCGAGCTCCTCCATGCTTCGCAGGGCATGTCAAGCCGTCGGTCCCGGCTGTTGTCATTAGATAACAGTCGTTAAGCCAACTCAGTGGCCTTTGTGCGGTTTGAAATAGTGGCGTCTACCAATGCCAACTCGCAGTTGAGCAGCGTGTGGAATATGTTCTAAACACCTTCGATAAAGAGGAGACCCTTATTCCAACAGTGAGATGAATAAAGATTGACGACATGATAGCGTCACGACTTACCGTTTAAAGTTTTCTAAATTTTGTTATGCATGTGCGCATGTTGTCGGTCTTTCCGCATACCTACATAAGAAAAAGCTTCTTAAAAAACCGATTTGTGCTGAAAATTACATAGAAAGATTCTTTGCTTGAGGAAAGATGCCGAAAAGTTATCTTAAAAGTTTCAGTCTAAGAGCTTTACAAAAAAGCTTTTTTTTTACCGTACCCAAAGGGCAAAACGGGACCCTATTACTGAGACTTCGTTGTCCGTCCGTCCGTCCGTCTGTCACCAGGCCGTAATAGTTGATAGTCATGAACCGTGATAGTTAGACAGTTGACATTTTCACAAATGATGTATTTCTATTGCCGCTGTAACAACAAGTACTAAAAAACAGAATAAAATAAATATTTAAGAGGGCTCCCATACAACAAATGTGATTTTTTTGCTCGTTTTTGCTCGATATTGATAACGGCAACAGGTAGACACTTGAAATATTCACAGAATATTTAGTTATATATTCACTTCAAAAATTAATAATTAAATTAAAATAAAACAAATATTTAAGGAGGGCTCCCATACAACAGATATGATTTTTTTTGCCGATTTTATAGATATATACAACAGATATGATTTTTTTGCCGATTTTATAGAGTACGGAACCCTTAGTTCGCGAGTCCGACTAGCACTTGGCCGGTTTTTTTCACATATATGACGGGAAAATAGAATCACGTTTACCTGTACAGTAAAATCACAAGAATCATCTTCTCTCTATTCAAACTCTATGAAATTCTTTAATTATTAAAGTGGTATTGACAACCCTAGTGGAGCTAGCATATCATCAATTATTTTAGACAAATTAATCACCGAGTATTACGGCGGCTATGTTTATTTTCTCTCAAAGAGGCGTTCTCGAAAATAGGCTTCGTGTTTAAGTCAAAAACCTGCTTCAAAATCTGTAGAAATTCACGCATGGGGGTAAATTGACATAATTTTTTGGGGGTAATTGGTTCATCAACATCTTTGAACCAAAGCCAATATTACCTGCACGTGGTGCACCCTGCTGACTGACAAACGAGGCTCTAGCGAAAAGAGAGGTAGGGCATAGCGTATTTTTTTACTTTCCGACTGGGGAAGTACCTCCACCTAACAAAATTCCGCAGCCAAATAACTATTCCCTTGAGGGTTGTTGTATTCTTGCGAGTGTGGTCACAGAAAGAAGGGAGGAGTATAGGCTGGCAACGGATCGGCGATCCCTTGTTGTAGCTGATCTCCATGGGCGATCGTGATTGCTTTCCATCAAGTTTTGGAGTGTAACTGGTTCATCAACATCTTTGAACCAAAGCCAACTTCACCTGCACGCGGTGCACCCTGCTGACTGACAAACGAAGCTCTGGCGAAAAGAGATGTAGGGAGCGTAATTGTAAGCTACCCGACTGGGGAATGTACCTCCACCTCACAGAATACCGCAGCCAAATAAGTATTCCTTTGAGGGTAGTTGTGTTCCTGCGAGTGAGTGAGGACAACAGAAAGGAAGGAGATGCTGCGTTGGCAGCGTGGGGGTGGCAGCGCGCGAGTGATATTTCATGTTGCGAGCGTTAATATCGCTACGGTAACCGCTTCACATCAGGTGGGCCGTATGCTTGTCTGCCACCCGATGTATTATAAAAAAAAAGTGACCCACATGCTCGTCTGCCCTCCTCTGATATAAAAAAAAATATTACGACAGGTGGGTAATGAATAACATTTAAGAAAAAAAGAATAATTAATTGTATCATTTATACATCAACAAGTACTTTTACATATCTGTAGGTATTTATTACAAATATTAACTAACACAATCTAAGGATAACAACAAAATAAGTGCACCATTTCGAATGTATTTAAGTTAGCTATACATTTACAACAAAGACATTCAATATTTATTACTAAATATCTTTTATTTTCAATGCAAATTTTGCAAGCTGTGTGATCACCATTCAAAAATAAAGTATTGTTTTAGAAATTAAAGTAGTTCCACATACCGGTGCGTTCACAGCTTCGAAAACTGAGGGCTTAGTGAGAAATTTCGGACACATTCGAACGTGTTTACGTTTACAAGCCGACCAAATTGAGCAATAGTTTCAAATCGTGAATTTACCAGACGCGTGTTACATATCCAAATTAGCCGGGTTGCTCACTTCTTAATATGAGCCAATAAGCCACATATTTTTGCTATGTAACACGCGTCTTATAAACTCACAACATGAGAGTTATTCTCTATTGGCCGGTTAGTTTACATTGTTTGATCGAACGCGAACAAAGAACTCGCAATAAGCACTCTGGGGGCCTACCGCCGAAGCTGAAGCCGATTACCATCGGATTTTTTGATTTCGAAAATCAAAGATTAGCTAAGATTGACGGTATTTGTCTATAGCTTAACTTATAAAAACCTTAGAGCTCTACCGACTAAGCTGAAGATGTTTGTCATTGACTTAAACCTAAGATCTATTTTGGCGATCAAAAAACCCGATGGTAATCGGCTTTACTTCGGCGGTATATCTATCGGCTTTACCCTGGTTCTACGTTATCGCTTCGGCATCATCGAAAACTACGCTGCGGCAGTGCTTTATGTCCGGAGAAGCATGTTTCACATTGTATCACTGTGTATAGAATGTAATTGAATTCATCGGCAATACTTCAAGGAGAGATAGGTACTACCAATCATTACAAACAAGTTAAACTGTTAGGGCAACTTCTGAAACCAAAAAAATATTTTGACCTCTGTTACACACTGAATTTTTGATTTGCGACTTCGAAGTTGCTCTCATAGTATTTGCTTGTAATGATAAAATACGATTGTATCTTTATATATAAATGAATTGCTGTTCATTAGTCTCGCTTAAACTAAAAACGGGTGGACCAATTTGGCTAGTAATTATTTATGGAAGTCCAGGGAAGGTTTAAACGTGAGAGAAAATTTGGAATGATTGTAAGACAATAGTAAAAACTACAAGTTTGTTTATCCCATACAAAGTATTCTTACCTTATGCGAATATCATGTCAGCAAAGGTTGGCTAACCTACCTATCAATAGTATCACTGTCACAAAGGATCGACATTTTTGTTGATTGTTAAATATGATATTCTCAGAAGTGACATGGAAATGACACAATACAATAATGTTAGTGACTGTTTATGGTAAAGCATACTTTGCACAGTACTTTAGAATAAATAATAGGAACTTGCAAACATCATATACACTCACATTGTAAATTACAAAAAGTGTGACAGAAACGAAAGAAGAAATGTGTCAGTGACGAAAGAGGTTCAACGTAGAACGGGCGTACGTCTTAGGTTTGTGGATATAGATTTGTATAACCTTCCATAAGGTAAGACCAACATCATATTATATAACCGAAGTATATACCTAACTAATATAGGTCGATCATATTCGGAAGACCATGATGATATAACTAAATAAGCTGATCCTCAATCGAGTGATATTGCAGGCAAACTGTTTTGTATCGTGAAAAGTGTGAATTGTAGGTAAAGTCTAGAGCTCACGAAGCTTTTCACTTGTAGATAGAATCTCTAGGGGGGGCAGCTGCCCCTCCCTACTCCCCCTCGGCGACGCCCTTGCAATCTGCAACAGGGTATAGTCACATTTTATGGAAGCCGGAAAGTAGGAAACAAATTCTTGCAATGCCACATCCTCCAGGTTCGGGCAAATAGGGTAGACTTAAGAAGAGACACTTAGATCTTGTTTATTTATAAAGTAGATAGATGTAGGTGAAACGAAGTTCGCCGGGCCATCTAGTTACTAATAAATTCAATTACAAACTGTTTATTTTTGTCGATTTATTATTGGCCCCACATGTGTGATTATTTCAAATATCTGAATACCCGAAACATTTCTACATTGTTTTATGAATCAAATAATGTATTTTAAAATAAAACATAGATCTGTACATTCGAAAACACTTGAATATAACATTCAAAATCACTTGTAACATGCGCTTACGAACTTATAAATTTATACATTGATCACTACATCAAAATTATATTACAGTCGGTTCATAAATCCATTAAACATCTCACTATTTCACTCGAGTGCAAAATATAATGGATAATCTAGTCTTGTGTATCCCTCCAACTTTGGTAAATTTACATAAAATATTTTGAGTATGGTGGTCCGTTAGACACGAGACTCGACGACGCTTCTTCTTTCACTCCAACTGGAAAAAAAATATTTTTTTAATTACACAGAAGTCATCTTATACCGGAATAAAATAAATCCGAAATAACGGACCGAAATGTCGACCGAATGCTCTGCCGAAACTTAGTTCGGTATTTTTTCAATACATTTTGTAGTACCTTCCATAAAACATATAACAATGTTTCATATTAATTATGATGTTTAGACAATAAAGTAAACCCTTCTGGATGAAAATTCACATCCACCTACCCAATCGAAGGAAATTCGTATGTGGAAAATTCAGAACTTTCGCCCGAAACTTCAGATTTTCACTTAGTAGACGGTAGTTAGTAGGCTCCTCATCCGCTCGCAACTCGTCCGCGTGGATGTTCATCCCAAAAATCCCTGTTTATTTTTCAATTACATGATTTAAAGAACCGTTGTTCATAATTTCATGATTCTATTTCGGAGGGATTACGGAGTAACTTACATAGTATTCAGCATCATCCATCGACCTTTCCACTGCTAGATATAGGCCTACGACTAACGGTTTCACGTATGTAATCAATTGGAGTGTGAGATCGCATATGACAGAGGTTCGCAACATATGCGCCATGGCGCCCTAATGCGCCCTGGGGAGTAATCAGGGACGCCGCGGGGCACCTCTGCTTCGGACAGTAGAAATTCAGTGTCATTGTGTACATATTTTGATATAAGGGCACCGTGACAATATAGAATTCCTTTCCTACTACTTATTCATGCAACTAAGGATTCTGAATGCATTTTTTAAAGAAATAGGTACAAATAATGGGTGTCTGGTGGATGTCTATTTAATATATATCTATCTATGTAATATATATAAAATTCTCGTATCACAATGTTAGTTACCATACTCCTCCGAAACGGCTTGACCGTTGAAATTTTATATACATATTCAGTAGGTCTGTGTTTGTCTGTGTTTCTTCTTGATTTTTGGACAAACCTTTTATTTTTTATTTGTTTATAATGTAGCCTTAAAAATTCATATACTTAACCCTAAATTTTCATCCTTATATCACTAACTCCTATTTTTTAATAGAGTTTTAATAGCAAAACAACGTTTGCCGGGTCAGATAGTTGTTTATAAAATTATTTGTCTTGTATAACATTTTGTAAACTACACCGAATCAAATTTTCAAGGAATTTGCTATGTTTATTCGTTTATTCCTCACCATTAATTCTGGAGCGATCACAGAGCTCACCAGTAAATATTCGATCTCCTCCTCAGGATAAGTAACAGATACTCCTCAGGATAAGTAACAGATACTTATACTGAAAGTGGTTCACGACTACACGAGTTCCTTCAAATCAATTCCATACATTTTGCTTGTTGTTTGTAAATGGTTTATAAAATATATGTACATACATACATTTTGTATGACGATATAACTCTCATCGCATGTCATTCGCATAGTAAAATTAAATCTAAATTTAAATTTTCAGAAATAATGATATATAAGAACGCGATTTACGACATCATTGCGCGAGTTTTCATAAAATTTCTGAATATTTTTCTTTTGATATGTATTTTTTACATTTTATACTTTAAGTGTATTTTATAACGAAACTTTCAGGGTTTGACGTCCTTGATTTGATGATGACGATGATTGTTTATGAACACGTGAAGTGGGGCTACGAACCTTACCACGCGTACATAAAAGTAATGGAGTCAAATGTCGATTTCCCAAAACACTGAAACATGGTGTTCTAAAATAGTCGCAAGCTTGTCATGGCAATGGTCTATAAAACTACGTTATAGTAGTCATCTGTTAACCATCAGGCGACTAGTTTGTATGATTTCTAAGTCAATGGTAATTATAAGAATACTATTGGAAATCACTATATTCACCGTCTGGCCAAAATGAGAACCGTGCACCAGCCGTGTCAGAAGACGTCACGACCTCGTGGCGGCGGGTGGGTGAAAAACTTCCCGATGGCACGTACCCAGGGTTGGGACTTGGAGAACCACCTGTAAAATGTCTGATATATATAATGAGAAACCAAATAGAATGGTAGAAAAAAGAAAATGTGACAATAGAAGTGAAAGAAAATGTCATAATCATATGTTCAATCGCACGTAGAACAATACATTCCTAGTATAAGTGGGTCTCTAATGGTATAATCAACTCGCAGCTACGGCATTCCATTTTATACTGGAAGTGTAACGTTCTAGGTGCGTTTGACTGTACATGGACCGAATGCCACAGATTGAGGACAGAAAGGCTTAAAGATACCGCATCGACAACCTTATTATTTAATAAGTATTTGATTCCGGCCAACTTGCTGGATCACCTAGGCGGAGGTGATTTTTTTCTAGATGTCATTTTACACATGTGTCGACAAGCTTAATGATGATGATGAAATACTCATATATATTTTTATTATAACAAGTGATTCTTGTGAATACGGTAGCTTATGTTCATAAAATATGTTGACATTTAATTAAATTTTTTGATTTGACGTTGCAACAAAGGTACATATATGAATTGACAAGCTGCGTCTTGCTTATACAGTGGTGTTATGAAACAAAGTGATGCCGCACTAACTGGTCGGAATATGGCGTTAGTTACCCCAGTTACGCGAATTACGAAATCTGATATAAAAATGCTTTAAATTATAATATTATTTTTAAAATCATAAAAATGTTTACATATTTTAGAACTGTGCAGTGAATATAACTCAGAACCGTGCAAATTTACACTAGCAGACATACATGCTACACTATGATAGCATTGCAGATATCAAGACACAGAGAGACACCTATCTTTGAAAGTATGGTACTGTTTGTAATCCGTGCCAGCCAGGACCGCGCAGGTCTAAGACTGCTTTTAACAGATCATGTCATTACTATAAAGCACACGCAAACGGCGACATCTAGTGCCAACTCGACTGAAATTACCGGCGGCGGATGAGAGTGGCTGAGCAGTTTGAAATGGCCAAATTTGAACATTCCGCCAACTGATGCTTTCTTCCAAATGCGGATTCATATTCTCATTAGTCCTCGTGGGCGACGACGACGACGGCGGCATCCAACGCCATCTATCACCTATCGCATAACCCACACCAGTCTATTAAATCATCAAAAGCGTTATCATTTTCTCCTCTATCCATATTCCATCCTAATGCTTTTATAAGGAATTTTAAAATGGAACCGTACAAAGTTAACAATAATTAATTAGTATAAGTAGCTAAATTTTATAGATTCAGATCATTGCCGCAAAATATATAATATAATAATAGATAGGTGGATGGGTAACACAAGCAATAGGAATTTTAAAATGTATTAAAAAAATATAATATAAGCGGAATATAAGACACAATGCGAAATTCTAACAACTACAATGAATTTTTAACATAATTACAGTTTGCATTAGGTAAAAATTCTATATCCCGTAAAAGTATAAAATGTTCTACACTTCTGAGTGCTTAGTACGAGTTTATTGGTTGTATTCGAACGTTTACATGCTGACCAAATTGAAAAAAAGTTGAAACTTTTTCTCAATTTGGTCAGCATCTGAGTCTGTTAAAAGCACAATATGAATATTGTGAATTTAACAGACGCGTGTATCATATCCAAATTAGCCGGGCTGCTCACTTTAAAATGTGAGCAAGTAAACTACATAATTTTGACATTTAACACGCGTCTTATCAATTCACAACATAAGATTTCTTCTCTATTTGGTCAGTTTGTTTGCATTATAAATAATAAATAACTCACGCTCTGCCCTCTGCTATTTTATTAATTCTCTAGGAGTAGTAACAATAGACCTAGTCAATTTCGTTATGCTTGTAAAAACTAATTACAATACTCATACAGAAAAAAATATTACATTTCACAGTATTTATACGATTACTCGAATACATGAGTATTAGTACTTAGTACAGAATCATTATATCAAACGTACATATATTAGTCGGTGACCATAAATGGGGAATATATAAGATATTTTATTTAACAATATCTACACGTGACAACTTATGTAGAGATAGATGGACTACCCAGCAAAGAAAAGACTTGAATAAACGCAAAACCGTGACAAAATGAAGAAAAACTTCATCGTAAATTTGTCAGGTGGATTTATCACAAACAGTAAGGGTACTACGTGTCGGCTTTCCGACTATATACCCTAGTTGTTGGGTATTGCATTGACCCATAATCATCCCTTCAGACCCTAATGGGTCTTTCGGGCTTTCCTTAATCGAACGGGGGTTTAGAAACATACTCCATCAACCACCTGCTCAACTGCGGGTTGCGGCTTGTTGGGTATGGTTTCAATACGGATTTCTGATTCAGATGAAGCTCTATACACTTACATATATAAATTTTATTATTTATTTTATTGAGTTAAATGTGATTAAATAACACTCCTGTGTCATTAATCTATGCCAAAACTATAACTAAGCTATTGTATGAAATTGAATATACCGCCCTCTATTAATGATATCCTGAACTAACTTAAACCTGTATCGAAAGCAGTCACGTCACGATATTAGTCGCTGAAAGCGTTTCAAAAAAACGCCATGGGATTTTTTTTTCATTTCTGAGAGTGAATGAGGTTGCCACGAAGGAAAGAGTTGCTACGCTGGCAGTGGGAGTAGCAGCACGCGGGTGATATTTTATATTAACCAAATGCTTGCCCTGCGCGTGTAAACGGAAAGCGTCCGAACACTTAACTTAGTATCGATTTATATCAGTTCAAATAGTGGTAAATTGATTTTAAATGTACTTTATGCTTCGATCATTAGTTCTATATTAAAAAATTTCAAAAATTCAAATTTCAAAATGTTGACAATGTTTGTTATAGAAGAGCGGTGTTCCCAACCACAAGCACTGTAGCTTAAATGGGGACACCAGCGATCGTTAATGTATAATATTTATGTTGATGAATAAAGTATTATTATTATTATGTATCTCTTTTTAAACACGGGTCAAGCCCGGTCATTTGATAGGCGTGCGCGGGGATATGGATCCAACGCGTAGTATGTCAATGGAACGACATACCCAGGAGCAGGTCTCGGCAGGCGTTGAGACTATTGCGAAGTGCGATGGAAAATAAATGGGCTATGGAGATGAGATCTGGGTGAACTTAATACCGGGCTATTACAGAAGAGGGACGGACGCCTGCCATAACAGCTTTTATGGCTAGTTATTTGCGGCAGGCGGTGGCTTGCCACTCACTAGATGGGCCCCCGTTATTATTATTATTATATTAGAGATCGAAGACTTTGTTCTTGTATGACACAATACTATACAACCAAATCCAACCAATTACAAGACGATGTTATTAGTGGTATACTCATATTGCTTGCCTGTCGTTGTGTAAGTTTGCCACGTTTAATTCTCATTGCATTTGATTTCTTTCCGTGGTTGTGCGGGATATTTTATGTCTATGGAACTTTCCTATGCAATAGTGAAAAAATTACATTCTACGAAACCCTATTTGTTCCACAATACGAGTAATTACACTGGTTTAACGTTTGACTGCGTGACAGCTGATTTAAAGGAAATGTCTGGCGCCTAATCATTTATCAATAGCGTCAGAGATTTTTTTAAATAAAGGACTAACTATTATCTTCTACCTGATCTACTACTACTGACTACTAGCTGATCTGTGCCAACTCCAGAGCTTTGAAAGCTGTGGCGAATGGTTACGTAACTGTAGGCTTGTAGTGCGTAACACTTCCAGTATAAAAGAGTCTGGCGTAGTGCTACGAATGCTACATAGGAGTACCTATATCACTTAGCAACTGCGTAGCTTAACTATCTTATACTGGATAGTTACGGGCTATAAGCTGTTGCCTCTACATTAGTTTCTATGTATTGGGCCTTCATTTCTTTGTATTGGATTGTACTCTATTAAGCAGTGTGTTACTTAAGATTAATGACCTTTGCCACTAAGTAAGTACGTATGGGTCCCTTATAAATCTTTTAACGCAGCCTTATTTTAACCTGGCATATGAATTTCGTACCATGACATACATTATAGTATTGTTTATAAGTATATCAAAATGATTGAAATTTTAAAAAAAAACACGTAAAATAGCGATAACAGAGATAAAAGCATTACTCCACAGCCCGGTCACTCCATACAAATGTCGCGCCTATCGTTTACTAATACATAAACAATAGCGTCTGTGCAAAGCGTGAGTGAGCGTGTGTGCATGCTGACCCATACAAACTGTTGCAGATTCGTCTCAGAAGGGAGGTGAAGTCGACATGAGAGAGCGGCAGGGAGTGGTCATACTGTACATACTACTAAGTATTATTTATACTGTGGTATATCACTGTGATGAAGATATCGTTGTCTCTTTTTTTACGTGTAGAATTTTTTAAACGAATAAATAATTATAAATAATTACTGGAACATAACTTTGAAAATAAAACAATATTGTTTAGGAACGTCATAGTACAGGCAATTACTTAGACTGTGGTACAGGCTAGATTATGTAGTGCCTTAGACAGTTCAACTTAGTATATATAACTTTTATTAATACTAATGTCGCCCATTGGTCGAAATTCGAACATTACGACTTTAACAATAAACAAAAGAGTATGTATGTATGCATGTGTGTATTAAATGCATGGTAGTGTGGGCAATGTTTTCTTTATTGATTTGATGTATTTTTTATGCAAAATTAAAAAAAATATTAGCATTCTACACTTCTTCTCTATATAAAGTGTGTGAAATTTTACACTCCTCCGTCCGCGCAATTTTTTAGTAAAAAAGGGGTATAAAGTTTTTGCTTCTCTAATATAATAATTTAATGAATTAATTATATTTAGACAGAATTAGGTATCTAGCGCCCTCTGTCTTGTCGGTTACATACTTCATCTATGATGTTTCCCACTGTTGCTGTTAGGTCTTATTTTATCTACATTTTGTGTGAACTACAAAACTGACACTGTAATATTCCTAACTTCCTTGATTAAAAATGGCTGCTCAGAACTAATCGCGTTTCAAGCATTTAATTTAGGTATCTCCAACATCAAAAACTTAAAAAGTCACTGTCTTCAACCGGGAATTCAGATCACCCAATATTAATAAGTACCTAATTATTTTATTAATATTAATAAATACCTTCGGTCCAAAAGGGAAATCTGGCACCAGCGGCGTCTGAAGACGTTACAACATCGTGGTGTCGACTCGGTGAGAACCCTCCTGTTGAGGGAGCATATCCTGGTCCGGGACTTGGAGATCCGTCTGAAATGCCAACATAGAATTTGTAAGGTATCGTCATCAACCTATAGCTTCATCTTGTAGTACTTGTCTCCCTTTAATCTTCATGGAATATAGAGTTTAGAGCGTATTCTCCCACGTTGCTTCTCTACAGGTTCGTAAAGGTCTGTGCTTTCATGATGACCACGGCAGAAGCATTCGTGTGGCTTGAAACCTCAGGGTAAGACAGATCACTGGCAGTCGATAAGCCAGTGGCTTGGTTTAAACTGCGTTTCCAACAGGATACATAGCAAGCTAGGAATGTTTGTTAAGCTCCATGGTGTAGTTGCGCATATCAGTATAATCGAACACTAAAGTTAAATAACGTCGGCTGTAGCCGTCCAAAGGGGTGGCTTGAAAACACTGGCCTCCGCCTACCCGCAGTTCACCAGCGTTGTGAAATATGCTCTAAACCCCCCTTCGCTTCGGGGAGACCCGTATCCCAGCTGTGGGCTGAATCAAATATCATCATACACTTACTCGTCTACAATATTAGTATGAAAGTAGATAAATAAATCAAATAAAACTTACCTAATGCTGTGACTCCTACCCCTATGGGATTGTAACTATTCATTGGTAAGGTCTGCATGGGCTGTAACGAATTCTGTAACTAAAATAATATTCGCCTTTTATATTCAATCGGTCAAAAGGCCAATTGACAGGGGGCCACCACACATTCCCGCCACTGTATCTCCTGTGTAGCCAGGATTAATAGCGGCAACCACAAAATAAGTCAATAAACACTGAAGTCCATTGCAGTCCCAAGGGTAACACTATGGCTTCCTTGGAACTGATAATTAATTTAATCAGAAGAAATTAGTAGGATTAAGAAGTTATTGGAATTTGACTCCTATCAATGTGTGAGACTAAAGGATAGCGAATAAGGCATAAAACGCCAAAAGAGAAAGAGAAGTCCAACTGTTAAATTAAACATCTTAGAATGACTGTATTATAGTGAAAACAAAAACACGGCCAAGTGCGAGTCGGACTCGCACACCGAAGGGTTCCGTACCTCCATGCCGTGTTTTAAGCCACATTGATACATAATCGGTGAAATTTTCAAGTAAATAGTTAATGCCATTATAATATATTATAGATCGAGTTACAAGCGATAAAATTCACCTTTCTTATATAACGACCACTCTTTAAATTTTAACCTTGCCTTATTTTTAGTATATGTTATTATAGCATCCATAGTAATATACAGTCTCTTAAATTACAAGTGTCTAGCTATTATGATACAAGAGATAGTCTTGTGACAGACGGATGGACAGACGTACAGATAGCGCAGTCTCAGTAATAAAGTCCCATTGGCACTCTTTGTGTACAGAACCCTAAATTGTTCTGGTTATGACCTTAAAGTCGCTTATATCATGATAACAAAAGGATAACATCATAAGGGTTCGATTCCCACACGAGACAAATGTTTGCGTGCATGAACGAATGTGTCTGTTTGTCATGGTCTGAATGTTTCATATGTATTAAATGTATGTATCTACAAAAAAAAAATGTATCGAAGTATAATATCAGTTATTTAGTACCCATAGTACAAGCTTTGCTTAGTTTGGGACTAGATGACAGTGTATAATCTGTACAGGAAAATTTATTTATTTATAGTATAAATCAACGATTTCAACCTTCTGCCTCTCAATAAACTGAAGCATTTTAATAGTTCTAAGACTATTATTTAAAACTCTAGTTAATAATAAATGTTTCAACGCAAACTATTTGCAAACAAGTAACTTTATTGCCTTGTGATACGCCAATAAAAATTTAATCTCAATTTAATTAGAGAAATGAGATTATGCTCTTAATAATCGATAGTGCGTTGTTGCAAAACTTATTACCAACGAATTCACCCACTTACATTATTTACTACATAAATTATTATAGACATCCATAAATTACGTCACACGTTAAGGGGGAGGGAGGGGGTCGACGATGTGTGAAATTGTGCGACAAAGGAGTAGGAAGAGTTCTAAATTTCGTTACGTGACATTTCAAACCTACCTTAAAA
Source organism: Hypsopygia costalis (assembly GCA_937001555.2). Classification (NCBI taxonomy): domain Eukaryota; kingdom Metazoa; phylum Arthropoda; class Insecta; order Lepidoptera; family Pyralidae; genus Hypsopygia; species Hypsopygia costalis. Next base: position 22,823,102 of record OW443326.2, read on the forward strand.
TCTAAGTGATAAAACACGAAAAACTCAGAAATATGTGACGTCACACTAGGGAGGGGGTGGTGGGGTGGGGGGGTGTCTCACAAATATGACCAGCTGTGACAAGGACGGGGTGGGGTCAAAAATCATGCATCCGTGTGACGAATACGTCACACGGATAAATTATTATGGATGGTCTCTTAATAAGTGGCAACGTAAATAATAACTTAACAAGTATATGGAATGCCTATCTAATCTCCCCAGGGTATGCTCATACATTGACATAACATACATACATACATTTTATATATGTATATACGTAGATAGTATAAAAAAGGCGTTCTGGCGATCTGCGTCCATCTGTCTTTTTATCCGCTAATGCCCCTTGAACCACGTGACTGATTATGACGCGGTTGTCATTATCTTATATATAGAGGATATCTTTCGGGAAGTTTATTTATATTAATTAAAAAGAAGAACAACTATAATAAGCTAGAGCATTTTCTTTGGTTGACCTCAACCGAAGATATCCTACTTATAATGATAAATTAATATTCCAGACCAAATTACACACTGCCATCTAATCCCAAACCACAGTATAAATAATAGTACTATGTACAGTATGGCCACTCCCTGCCGCTCTCTCGTGTCGACCTCACCTCCCCTCTGAGACGGATCTGGAACAGTTTGTATGGCGCCGCACGCACACACGCTTATTTACTTTCTGCACAGATGACATTGTTTATGTAGTAGTTACCGACGCGACATTTGTATGGAGTGTCCGGGGTGCGCCCAAACTAAGAAAAGCTTATACTATGGGCACTAGATGGCGGATATTATACTTAAATACATTTGTTTTTTCTATATACACACATATAATATATAGAAATAACCCAGACCACGAAAAACATACATGTTCATGCACATAGATTCGTATCGTGTCTTCGTATCGAACCTCGGAGTTAAAGTGCTATTGCCATTCTACCACCGGGGTTGTTGTATTCCTGCGAGTGAGTGAGGTCATCAGGAAAGAAGAAGTTGCTGCAACGGCAGCGCGCCAGCGATATTTCATGTTGCGAGCGTTTATATGGCTACGGTAACCGTTTTACATTAGGCGGCCCGTATGCTTGTTTATCACCCGACGTGGTATTTAAAAAAGTCGTATAAACTCAAAATGTTTTGTCTTAGAAGTATTAGCGAAAAGTACAAAAAATGTAGGTACAAGTTTTCAGTACTTTTTGCCAAAACAGTGATACTCTCTTATTGTGATTGTTATTTTAATGTCATGTAAAGGTAAAACCGGAAAAAGTTAAAAAAGATTATATTATGTACTTAGTATTCGACCACCGAAGTAGTACCAACCAGAAAAAAAAATTACCTGTCCCTGGAGCTGGTGAGGAGCGAAGGGGTTAACAGTTACAGGGGAGGACTGGTGGGGCATGGCGCTGTGTGGCGAGCACCCCGGAGGACTCCTGCCCATCCCACCGCATGAACTCGCATAACCGAGGCCGCCCGACGGCTGAGTCAGCCATGTCCTATAAAAAAAAATCTACATTAAACGATTTTTTTCTTAATAACCAACACCGTCGTCAGCCCTTATAATATCCCTAAATTAATTCATTAATGACAAAAATGTATTTAATTAACTGATACTACTGATTTGTAGTTGACTTTAATTAATTTATTGATATCGTATAATTATTGAATTTACAAGAAATTTAATTTAATAGAATTTGAAAATAGAAATTTACTTTCCGGTAATTACAAGAAGTTCAATATCTTATATGTAATAATATTATACATTGAATTATAGCATTTAAAATGGATATTGAACTTAACTTTCGTAATTGTACTTAAGTACGTTACGTTACGTTACATTACATTACGTTACGTTACATTACATTGTTCCAATTTTTATCGTTTTCAAACTATTTTGCGTAAAAATGTTGTTTATTTTAATGTTTGCACATATTGTCATCTTCTAATCTACTCTGTTCCTTCTTAAGTTTGAAAATTAATAATGTGAATCTGAATGATTCTGATTCGAAAAATGTGATCGCTTGCTTAGGCTGCTTACGTATTGATCGTCTTCCTTAAAGTTGTCTGGCTTGATAAAAATTCTATTGTATAACAATGGATGGAGAACTTCGGAAACAGTTATCGACCACACCGAATTCGATATCCAGCCATCTATTTGACCAAGGCTCATAGGGACAATCGAAAAAATATTTCAAATATTTACTTTTATCAAGTATTTACTCAAGTACTGTTTAATATGTAGAAGAACTATGAAACCTTTTCTTTATTCTCAAATATTATTTCAAAACCCTTACTTCTTTACTAATATTAATATTAGTATTAGTTCTTTACTAATAAGTAAGGGGTTTTAAATAATATTTGAGAATAAAGAAAAGGATTCATAGTTCTTCTACATATTAAAAAGTACTTGAGTATATACTCGATAAAAGTAAATACGTGAAAAAATTTTTCGATTGTCTCTTTTTCAGAGCTTAATTGCTGCACTGATTGCTATGAAATTTTATATAGGTACAACCTTTTAGACATCCAGAATAAATAATCAGATACATCATATTATTCCAGGAAAAATTAGGTTTTCTTATGGGATGAACAATAGTTTGTCCTTTTGGCGCGATAATCGACGAAGCAAGTAAATATTATTACTTTTGAATAGTCTGAAATACTTTTTGTAATTTGATTCAAGAAGGTTTTCAGCTTTAAAAAGAGCAAATAAAGCGCAAGAAGAAATAAAAATCTAAATGTATACATCAAGCGATAAAGCCGTCGCTAAGTGTGCATGTAGACCTTACGTAAACGTCGAAAGCGTAATGCAATGTGGCGTACGCTGACGCAAGATAAAGTCAGTCGACTCCGCCCATCACACCTGCCGGTAACCAATGGTATCACACACTCATGAACTTAAGATAATTTCTAGATGATCTTTAAATGTACACATTTGTAAGAATACTAAAGTTACTAGTGATGGGGAGAGAAGACATGAGTAGGAGAGTATTTATATTTTTTACCGCTAGCTTTTCCTTGCGACTTCGTCCGCGTGGAATTCAAGAAAAAATGTTCAATTTCATGGGTTTTAATTTTTTGCACGGATTCCTATTTTTTTTTTCTATAATAAAATTAGCATTAGCAATAAACAGTTACAATTACATTAAATTAAATTTCATTTTTTTGTTATAACTAATTACCGTACGTACTTTTATAAGCGTTAAATAAAAAGCGTATAACATTACAAATATTTACAAACAAACATTCTTTATTTGCATCCAATAGATTTGTACCTAATTCACATAATTTAATATGTGATTGTGGTTTTTAATGCAATCGAAATATGATACAATGTTCAACGTAAAATATCAAAATTTTCTGTTTTTGGTTTTAGGTAAACTTATCTAATTTCATGATGGGTGTACCTAATTAATGTATCTGATGTTTAACCAAATTAATACTACTACAAATTAATGCGTTTATAACAAAATAGTAATGCAAAATTAAATCTGAATGTTTTAAACTTGTGAGTGAATTAAAATTGATAAATTGAGGGAGTTTTTTTCGTGATTTATTTTTAATTGGATGATTTCGTTATAGTCGGGTCAAAACTCAAAGCCTTTTTCTCAGTGTTCACAAAAAAGAGCTCCAATTTTCATTACATATAAAATTGCCCAAATTTTCCTTATGTCAATTAATTAAAGCCGTGGAATAAACTGCCTACCGAGGTATTATAATTTCCCAGGAGACTAAAGTATGTGGATCTTCAATAAGGGCATGAAGAGATTTTTACAAGTTCAGCAAGAGATTTCTACCAGGCGGGCCATATGCTTGTTTGCCACCTTATATAAAAATGAAATGTCTTCAGCAACATTAGTCAGTAAAGTAACTTTACTGACTAATGTTGCTGAAGACATTTCATCATTTTATAGAGAACTTACGTTCTTCGAATTTAAATTGCGGAAGTACCATAAAATTCGTTCTTAAACATGATTTTCCAATGAATCCACTCGAACCGATCGTTGATACGAGAGGCTGCTACGAAAATTTATTGTGTTAAATAAGTTCTCACAATAATCAGTGAATATTTTGCCTCACGTCATTTTGCATTTTTCAAAGGAGATTGCCCATTCGTGTTTGGATAAAAGCGTGTTCCCATTATGCAAGTACTTGCATGCAGGTATAACGTCACACTTGCAAGCAAGTTACTTGAATAGACAAAATTATTACTAGAATTTGCACCTTACAAGTTCGAAACTACCCGCATGCAACCCGTGTCTTGCATGCATGTTTACGTTTCCATTAGTCAAGTTGTATGCAACTTGCATGCAGGCTACTTGCATAAGGGAAACACACCTTAAAAGTACTGATAACAAAATTGTTGTGTCATCACTAAATAACCTTCACTTAGTTCTATATTATCACTTGATACGTTCTAGAAAGTTTGGATGGTATTGTTATCAGGAGTTCAGCAATATTTAAGAAATAAAATGGATTTGATTTTAGCTTATGTTAGAACATATCACAGTATAAGTACTAATAAACATATATATCCAGCTAATTAGCAGTCTATATGCTCTGTTGACATAAAAGCTAAAAAGTATGAACCCTTTTTAATCTTAGATCTGTAACTGTTATGATTAAGTTGGAAAGCTAAAGAATAAGAGAGACGATAGTAAATAATTTAGCAATACTACCCGTGGTCAATCTCTGTTGTCGGTGGAATTTATTTCGCATTTTTTTATTATAAAATTTTATTGCAAAAATCTTAATTTTACGCCCAATACACGAATTGGTAAAAATCCACTCGGTGAAAGCTACGGTATATAAAACAGTTTTATGTTGCCATTCCAATTCTGGGATAGTTTTACAGCTAGGTTTTAAACGCATTGAAATTATTTTAAATACCAGTAGGTATTTAATTCTTAAATTATTTTCTTTATATTAAAATTAGGCATATTAAAATAATGGAATATATACAAAGGTACGAGTATATTAAAATTCGAACTTTTACATATACGGGTGGCTCGATGTAATTTATCGCCAGTGCCAACACCGCTCCAAGATTATTATGATTCGTGATAATTATTTTTTTTATAAGAAACATTATTACTGAGACTGTTTTAAGAACTTCCGAAGAATGACTGTTTTATGTATGTATAACTGTTTATTGAACAAATAACAACGCAATATACAAATGGACAATTAATTCTCAATTTTTTTATGTGGATGTATCTAATGAAGCAACAGTATTATAAACGCTTACAGCTAGGCGGGCCGTACATTTGTTTTGTTTCCTACCTGATATAAACAAATTTCAAAATCGACATTATATCTCAACTAGTTACATTCAAAGTTGATAAAGAAACATGACTTTTTGCCACTTAAAGATAAACATAATACCTAATAGTCAGTAATTAAACTTTTTATCAAATTTATATGTTGTTTGTGTACGAATCAACGTATCAACAGACAATTTAATCCATAACAAGGTCACAATATGCACCTGTATACAAAATTATATTATAAATAACTAATTTTGCATTGATATACGATTATGTATACGAAATGCCACACACGGCAGCCGTCACCGCGGAAATGGTACGTTGTAAAAAACTACGAACATATCAATAAATCATTAGCATTTGTTTTGTAAACATTTGAACGAGAAACGTAAATATTTAATGTAATTAATTTGTAATAGTGTGTCACTGGGAGTTAATTTACCATTTGATTGACGTTTATTATGTGTAGGAAGATACTGATTACATGAAAACCAAATAACATCGCATCAAACATTCTGTACTGTTTTATGTGAGTTTTCATTGTAATGGCATTAAGGAATTTACAAACACAGAAGATATATGTGCGACGGTCATGAAATCCTCTCTAGATACGTAGCGTATCTGTGGTAAAGGTTATGTTGTTCTTTTGGTTTGTATACGGTACAATACAACAACGTAATGTATCATGTTCTTCAATAATATTAATAATCAATTAAAATTCCTTCCATAACATATTGATAATTGGCGATCTATCACCGTACGCTATTAAGATATTTTCTATCACGAACTGTGAAAATGAAGAATCAACTTCCCACGGCAGTGTTCCCAAATAAATGCGACATGGGAGCCTTAATAAAAATTGAGGCAATTTTTCTCTTAAAAGGCAACGGATCGTAACAGACATTCAAATCGTATATACATAGAGGAGGAAATGATCTCGTTACTGGATAACATTATTTTCCCCAGCCTTTTCTCATCAAATAACGATACTGAAAAATAACGTATTTTTTCAGTATCGTTACAAATAACGATCAAAATGAGAAAAGATAACATTGGTATTAACGATATTTCTAGATATCGATAATTTATAAAATACCAGTATTTCAGTCCCTGATTGGAATTAGTCTATGTAATTAGCTGTATAAGATGTGTAATTATGTATAGAACAATTATAATACAAATATTTATTTAACTATTGAAATTAGATTTCAACTGGAATTAAAAGCATAAATCAAGTTCGTCCCAAGATCACTGATTTTGACTTGAATCTCTAATCTACACATTTTTATTTCAAACACGACATTTTAGAATTAACTTACTTATAACAGGGTTCGATTTTTTTTTAACAAATATTGTTTTATATTGATATAATAAATCTTATAAATCTATCGCGGTTCGAAAGCAAGAAATCGTAAAATCCAATTTCGATCGATTATATAAATTTTCAGGTGATTGCCAATATTGATTTATGATAAATTCATAAATCAATATTGTGATTATATTATAAACAATCTGGATTATATTTTTAAATGAAATTTTGACGTCAATAAGTTAGTTTCGTTCCGACGGTAATTTGATGTAGTTTACAATATCGATTGATTTAGGTTCCTAATAGATTTACTTTTAAATTTAATTTTAAGATATTTATATGTAATTTTAGTTCTCTAACTTAATTATATATAAATTAGATTATATATAACATACTGTATTTTATTAAATCTGGACACACTTATAGTATTAATTATTTTCATATTAGCCACCGGTTTCTTGACTGTTTTGATGAAACTTGATGAATAAGAAGACAATTGTACAGTCAAGCGGCAAAAAGTGCAGCAAAAGCTTAAGTTTAATTTTGATAGATTTACTTACGTGTCATATCGTGGATAAGATGGTGGATACGCTGCGCTGGATCCGAAGTAATTTCTAGCCCCCAGAGGCAGCGGTTGCATGTGTGGCGGTACGTGCTGTGCCACATGCGCCACGTGGTACCCATCCCCGAACAATGTCTTGGAGTACGGCGTCGTGCGGAAAGGTCTCTTCATTCGACGCCGGCGTCTGAAGTTCCCATTCTCGAACATGTCGCCGCATTGTGGATCTGTAACAATACTGCACTCACCACCAACAAACCAGAGCCAAATTATGACAATATAAGAGATATTATCATCGCTAGCAATTCGCCTTTGAAGATATAATTAGATAAACAATCGCTTGGCATATCCTTCGCGTTGCTTATGAGTAACAATGAAATAATTTACACAAACAAGAATAAACAAAAAAAAACGACTGTGCTTTAGACCACACGACTGAAGTAAAAAGCTTCTTTAGAACTACTAACTTATATCTCCCTCTCAACTCCCGTTCGCCGTTTCCGTAACGCTCTCGTCACGCATTCACCAGCTTACTTCCCAAGTCAAGCATGCGTAAAGTTTTATTAAAGAAGCTTTCATTAGCCCTTTCATTTGATAAAATAGCATAAAGGTTAATGTTAAAATAATAAGCAGCCATTTTGCGGCTGCCTACATATTAGATTCAAAATGGAGGCATATAGATAATCGTGCATTGTCGCAATAATCAAAAGAGAAAAGGAATTGGATCAATTTTAACTTTTGATTACAGATAACAGAACTCTGTAATCAAAAGTTTAAATTATATCTAAAACGAAATAAAATTTTGTATAAAGTTCGTTCAAGTAACGACAAATTGAATCTTACCAAGTGTCCAGTAGTTTCCTTTTCTTTCACCACCGCCTTCACGGGGTACTTTGATAAAACACTCGTTAAGGCTCAAATTATGCCTTATAGAGTTCTGCCAGCCTTTTTTATTTTTCTCGAAATATGGGAATTCCTTGGTGATGTAAGCGTATATTTCGCTGAGTGTAGCTCGTTTGGTACGACTGTTCTGTATCGCCATAGTTATAAGAGCTACGTAGGAATAAGGAGGTTTGGTCAACGCTTGTGAAGTTGATGTAGTGGATTGAGGTTTCATCTCCGTACTCCCTGGACTAGCCGGCGAAGACATCTTAGATTTGCTTTTTGGTTCATTACTGCAAGAGATGATTCTATTAGTATATTTTGAACAATATTTTGGTTTTAATCCCTATTATAAGTAGATATTGGTAGACTTCAGTAATCTTCTACATGTACAAGGTGTTCTATAAATACAAAACGCTGTACAGGCTGTTGTCTTTTTAACATATCCAAGATATTATAATTATTAAATATCCAAGAGAGGAAATTTTCGACTTAAACTGATTTTTCAATTTTATATTTTCTTTTCTATATCTCTATAGTTTTAGAAAAATACTCAGATCAATAACAAAGATACGAGTATCATGACCTATGTGGGAGATGTGGCAAAAAAAAATTGCGTAAACACACTTTGGTAAATACCTACTAGTGGCAATATGTAGATAATAATTTTATTACTTACTCAACTTTATTGCATAATTATTACAAATTTCAATACACAAGAGATATGGTTTGATTAGGCCAGCTCCCATTTATTATTGATCTGGAGGGAATTTATTTTGTGAAGGCCGCGTATGGAGAGACGAAGCATAAGACGAAGTGTTGCCCCCCCCCCCCCCCCCCCCCCCACCTCTAGATGGACTGATGATCTCAAAAAAGCGGCTGACAGCCGTTAGATGCGAAAAGCGGAGGATTGTATATGATGGAAAGCATTAAAGAATTAATGTCCAGGAACGGCAAGCTGATGGTGATGATGAACGATAAAGATTTATAAACCATACCTATTGTTGTTGTTGCTAGAGCTATTGTTGTCGTCCCTGGAGAGTGCCGGCAACGTTAGAGTTTGGTACACACGAGATATTTCCTCTTCGCTTTTGACAGTCTGAGAATTCGTATCAGATCCGCTATTCTCTTGAATACATATTCGAGTATCATAAGGCGATGTACCTAGAGAGAAAGATGGATTTTGTTAATGTATACTTAACAAAATTACCTCGACTTTAGTCACCCTAAATATTTGGCGGCTGACATTTTGTGTCCAATATAAATATTTTTTAATGGAAGCTGAACTACCAGCAAGATTTGTGACGGTGGCAAATTCCATTTCTATTTACCACTGTAAAGTCTTAGTGTGGCGCCATCTCCCTATTAAGTATTACACTACTAAACAAACGTGAGTGCAAGTTCCACCTAAGCAGGAGAGGAGACGTTTTCCATTTAAAACATATTTATTCATATAAATTTATTTTGGCCGAAATCAGCTATTAAATAATAATTGTTTCCAATATATTTTAGTCTAGTTTTCGATCGTTACCGCGTACGCACGTATTTTGATATGCGGTAGGAATTATCACAAGTTCTTTCTTACGAGTAGCGGATGTATGCACCCTGTATACCAAATTTCAGTCCAGTCAGAACTTTCGTTTGAGAATCAATGCGGTGTACCACATGCAGGTTAAGAACGCTTTAGCTCCAAACATGACTGTGAGCTACTACTCGTCTTTAATTTATTTTAAAATAATGTAATAAAATAATTACTTATCTCCGCTTCTATGGGTTGCATTAATAGAGAACATACATTATTAGTAGTCGATCAACAAAATCGCTTGAGTGTTTTATAAATGCGTGTATGTAAATAGTACATTATTGTAAATGTCAGGAAATAAGCAATTGCAGGTCGAGTATGAATTTGAAGGCCGAGCCGCAGGCGAGGGCTTCAATGATACACGGCGAGGGCTTCTATGATACAGGACATGCAATTTCCATTTCCACTGAGGAATACATATGAGTAAGTACTGTGCTTTTCTCAAAAAAAAAAATGCAAGGATATTTTCATTTTCTTGCATTTTTTAAAGCACTATATGTACACTACTTAATTACTTAAGCTTATATGGTTTTTCATATTTTTACTTTATCGTCTGTGCCGAAAAATAAACGCATCTGTTGGTATAGAACCAAGATTGACGAAAGTCTTAATTGAAATAAAACCCCAGCGCTGCAGCTGCGCCAACCCATGTCCATCTGCTGGGATATGGTCTCCCCCTCAAACGAAAGATTTTAGAGTGTACTTCGCCACGCTGCTCAACTGTGGATTGGCAGAGGCAAGACGGCCAAAGACCGCTTGACTTAATGACTGTCGTCTAATGATAACAAACTGGAACCGACAGCTTAACGAGCCTACGAAGCACGAAAAATCTCAAGATAAATAAACCCACACATGAACAAGCTACAGTTGATTTAGGTTGGTTTCAATTGACGCCATCGAGCTACTCAACGCCGAGCCTCAACACCAACACCCCAGCGCGCCGGCAATGAATCTATTTGCAGGCGCGGATCCAAATTCAAAAAACACGCCGGCAACGTTAGTACCTACGTAAAGTTACGTAATTACTAACGTTGCCGGCGTTTTTTTTTTTCTATGGATTCATGCATTCATTGTCGGCGCGCTGGGTCTTTAGGCACCTTTCGTCGATCTTGTCTGTATAGCCAATATTCTCGTTCCAAATTCAAAATTCGATGGATTTTGTTTATCTACAATACTTCACGTACCTACTTAAATACAATACTTCGCAGGCTTAAATTCAATACTTCGCGAGTTCTTTATTCAAAATTAATGACAATATTTTCGCGTATGTTTGAGAAAAACTAACATTACGTTATTAAGTAGGTACTACTTCAAATCATACCATTGATCCGATCTTTATAAACTTAATAGCTAATTATATAACGTACACAATACGTATACTTACATATAAGTAATGCACCATATTTATTGGTTATTGTAATCGGTATATTAAATTAGGAAAGAACGAAATTTATTGGATAAGTCACGAGGTCTCAGCTCTCGGTCATCATTTCTAGTCAGATGCCTAATAGTACGTGTTATCAGACCATATTATTATTGTAACAGCGATATTATATTAATATAAAATAAACAGCATCAGTAATAATCTCCGAAACAATACAACCGTTTAAATGTCTACGATAAGTAGGAACGAAATATTATTGTTATTTATTGTATCGATTCATTTACGTTTGAAATTTTGCTAGTGTAATCTTAAACGTACGTGCCTCCCGATATGGGTTTCTTGGAATTGGTCGCTAAACGTTGTGCTTCAACCGGCATTGAACAATTACATACCTACCTATGGCCTCTGCTACTCTAGTAACAGTCTACTGTTTAACACAAATAAATCTTCATCGAAACAACAGCGCCATAGAAATAGAATCTGACGTAAATGTTTATTCGAATTACGAAATTAACATTACCTACATAAATATTATAATGGAGAAGCTCATAGTCAACCCAACCCAACCCACTGCTGGGATACAGGTCTCTCCTCAATTAAGGGGTTCCGTCACGCTGCTCATCTGCGTGTTAGCGAAGGCCAGTGATTTCAAACCGCCTAAAGTTCTCTGAGACGTAGCTTAACGACTGTCTTCTAATGACAACAGCCGAGACCGAGGGCCAGCACGAGAGAACTCGAGATAATATCGATTGGCAAAATTGAAAGTCGAGCGCCCAGCACCAGAGAGCTCGAGATAATATCGATTGGCAAAATTGAAAGTCGAGCGCCCAGCACCAGAGAGCTCGAGATAATATCGATTGCAAAATTGAAAGTCGAGCAGCATGTACTGAGTGATATATCACACGCGCGATGCTACGTCGATTTCTTAATTGTATAAAAAAATCTAATATTTTTTAGCCGCCAAACCATCATCAAACTTCGTATGATGCAGTCGCATCATACGCGACAGATGGTTTGGCGGTTATAGGGGAAGGTTATAAGGGACAGCTTAACTCAAAGGTACAGCCGCAGCCGTAAATGCAAAACCGGGGTATGTACATAGTCATGTTCCGGGGAACATAGTCATGTTCCCAGGTACACTTGCATTTACGGCTTCGGCTGTACCTTTGAGTTAAGCAGTCCCTTATAACCTTGCAGATAATTACATCATAAATAAACAGGTTGATTTTTTTCATCGCTATGATAGCTTTAAACTCAAGGAAACTGTGGACTATTTTGGTCCAGTTTAAGCTAGACACTTAGTCCCTTTTCATCTTTCGTCTGATTTTTTCTGTCCCTCGCTTAGACTTGTTAGAGATTGCTGAAAAGAGGACTCTATAACAAGTGCCTCTATTGCATGGAGTTCGATGGCATCGTCGCATGCGTCAGTCTGATCGAACATGCAAGTTAAGCAACGTCAACCGTACCCTGTACATGGATATTTATCTCCAGCTCCTCCGTGTTTCGGAGGGCACTTTAAGCAGTCGGTCCCTGCTGTTGTGATTAGATGTCAGTTATTAAGCCAATTTAGTGGCCTTAGACAACTTAGGCGGCTTTAAAACATTGACCTCCACCAACCCGCTGTTGAGCAGTGTGGTGGAGTATGCTCTAAACACCTTAGATTGAGGGGAAACCCGTATCCCAACAGTGGGATTATTATGGATTGATGCCGATAGCAAATACCGATGTTCGGATTTTTATATGTTGTCCTGGTTTATTGGTTTAGATATAACAACCTTATGCAGAACTCTGCGATGTCAAAGCCCCACATTACAATGGCACGGGGAAACAATATTGATAATGATGATTGTTATGTAAAGCTAGACCCGATTTCCATTGAATTTGTTTAAAAGCGAATATTAGATTCAGCTTTGATTCGTGGTATTTGTGTTTAACTTAGCCAGTTAAACTAGTAAAGTGTAGGCGAATATTCGCCTGGCTACCGACCGAGAGCAAACCGGTAGGATAAGTTGTTTTAAACATTTTAGAAATCAATAACAAAACTATTTATTAGAAGTAGAATTAATAGTAGTAAACAAAGAAACAGATAACACCTTTGCTTTATACATTACTTATTTAATGATTGATTTGCTGCCAATCATTAACCTAAGCTAATGACAAATCTCAATTACATATGTGAACTAAAGATGTTAAAACAAATAACATTTCTTTGCTAAGTAAAGTCTAATACGATGTTCTGAATATTATTGATTGAAACAATGCAGAAAATGCAATCAACAAAATTAACCCCAGTAATATAGAAAGGGGCATGCAAAATTCAGTAATTTCCCATATGCAAAGAACACAAATGGAAGAATGCGTCAGGCAGACGCCGCTCGCCGTTGTGGCATATCGGATTCGAACGGACCTGCGAACACCGCACGGTATTGTGTCGCTTATAGAACAATGCCTCGTATTTATAAAACATTAAAAGCCGGCGTATCGTTCGTGAAATTAATAACAAATAACAATTGTGAAACGTTAGTTCGGGAGCGTTGCGAGTTACCCATGCCGGTGAATAGTTGAGCTCTGAATGTTGAGAGAAGTACCATAATCTCAATATTGTTACGAAATAAGGTTGTATTCATTAACCTATACATAGACATTGGTTCGATGAAGCATAGCGTACACGGGTAGAGTAAAATCGGGTCAATACGAATACATTGCACAGCTTTGCAGAGACCAGCACGCTGAAAATGAACAATGAAACCATTAGTTTTACTCTATTACTATAGCCGTGGACGATATGTGGATAGGTCTTACTGGTTTCTGACGTCAATATTCGACAACTACAGAGTTTATTTCTACATTAAAAAAATTACTATTGTTGTGAGTGACATTAATTTTTGGTTTAAATTTCCACTAAACAAGCTTTGATATAGCAAAATATCATTCGTTTACAGAATTACCGACCCGCGCAGGCGGCGGTTTTACTTGTTTCCGCATTAGACATACATATTACATATTAACAACATCAACCTCGTGGAATTCATACGTAAAATAATTGTTATTAATAACTCCACTTCTACTGTGTGTGTCGAGATGCAACATGTAACATTTTAAGACAGACCTTAACAATAGAATTGAGAAAACAGCATTTTAATGTAGGTAGTATAGTTTTTGCATGGGTTATTTTTCCATAAATGTCTCCTATGTACAAACATCGAGAAATTATAACTTTATTGAAATGTATAGATATTGTAGTACGTCATAAAAACTTTCCATAAGAAATTATACCTTCCAGACTCGCGGCACCACTACCATGCTCAACTGGTTCTGCCGTAGGCACTTTTGATTCCCTTCTACACAACTATGGGTCCAACGACTCAACCCGAACCCACTGTACAACTACTGTGCTCAACTAGTTGAGTCAAAAGGAACTTACGAACTACTCTGATTCCCCATAGCACAAAGCACAACCACCACTATATGAGCTGTATAGTGATGATAATTTTTATCAAGTGTCGAATGGCCGCAGAAACGGGAAAGGATTTAGCTTTTCATAAAATTTTTGGTGACATACATCAATCACTACCACATTTTACACAGTTCAATATTCTTACGACACTTATTACCTATTCGCAAAGCCAAACAATCACTGCTTAGGCTTTTCGTTTGTAAATATTTAAGCAAAAACAAGGTTTGTGTGGAAAGCGAATTGATCTCAAGGTTACAAATCAAAAGTACAAAATTATGTCAAGTTGATAACGCTTCTTTGCTCCAATAGATCATTCGACTACTGGGACACGCGTCACCCCTCAATCGAATGGGGATAGAGTGTACTTAGTACGTAAACAGAATACATGGCAAGATCATCGTCTTATTACGGAAAAACTTAACTTTTGATAAATATATTTTTGACTGAAACAACAATACAGTATTGTTTTAGCGAGTAAACGTAGCCAGTATTCTTACCTTCTTCCCGCATGGGACCGATGTTCTTGAACCATAGTTTTCATTATATATTTTTTATTTTCATTATGTTTTGACGAGTCCGGTGGTCGAATGGTTAATGGAATAAATACTTACTTAACTTTGACTCCGAGGTCGCGATTTCGATCCCCGCACAAGACAACCATTTGTGTGTATGAACATGTATGTTTGTCTTGGCCTCGGTGTTTTCTATATATTATAAGCATATAGTACAAGCTTTGCACTTAATTTGGGACTAGATGGCGCTGTGTAAATTGTCCAGAAATTTATTTATACATATTTATATGGATAATTCCCTTTTTACATTACATTTTCTTTTTTAGTTAGTGTTACTTATTTTTAAGTAATTCTAAAATTCGTTTATTTATAATTACTTTAGTCTATAATGTATTTTTAGTTAACACTCGTAATAAAAATTCATGCAAATATAAGAATTACATAAATGAAAATAAAAATACATAAGAAAAATAGTCTTGATTTTAACTTTCCACCGTTTCCACGTAATCGTATCTTATTATCCCCTGGGGCTAGGAAAAGTAACATAATAGTCGCTATCAATTAGCAAGGCTGGGTTTTAGTAAGATTTTCCTTATAGCAATATTAAAAAAACACCTGCCTACACGTCGTTTTAACCCTAATTTATCCCAATACTGGGATCCTGGGAAGCAGGGATTGAAAGCGGTAACGGTATAAGGGTATGGTACTGGTATAAAATTACGATATCGTTTTGATTTAAAGGTAGAGCCAAAACAGTTGAGAATTGTGGTTACGATACCGGTAAAACAAGTAGAATACCTTTATTTTTTTACGGTACCATTATACCTTTATATTACCAGTACCTTAACCAAAACCATTTCGGTACCGAAAAAATGATGCGACAACGACGCGACGTAGGTATCGATCAAGTACTTACCTACCAATGCGGCCGACATTGTGGAAAGAAAACCTTTATTTTATAATTTAGATACCTAAAAAAATAACGATACCGGAATATTACAATACCGAAATTCTTAAGATACCTTTACTTTAAGGTATCGAAATTTAAAACCTTTATTTTATAATTTAGATATCTAAAAAAATAACGATACCGGAATATTACAATACCGAAATTATTAAGATACCTTTACTTTAAGATATCGAAATTTAAAGGTATGACGTCATACCTTTAACCGATATATCCAAATTTTTTCGGTTATTCAATCCCTGCTGGGAAGGGGTTTCGAACCTACTCTTACTCGCTGCTCAACTGCTAGCTGGCGGAGGTGAGTGTCTAATGATAACAACCGGGACCGACTGCTTTACGTGCCCAAGGAAACAGCTAAATAAATCCAACCATATACAGGCTACGGTCGCCGTTACTTGACATGCGTGATCGATTAAGAGTGACACTTGTAATTTCGGAGCCTGTAACTAGAGTCAGCAGTAAGTTAGGTAACGGGTGGCTAGTCAGCTGAACTTACTTGCGAGCACGGATTCTGAGATGAGATGAGGTGAGGATAGTTAAGTCCAATATTGTTAAGAATAAAAAAAACATTGCATTCGCAATTGAAACATCAACATAAATACGTTATAAGTTTTATGCTAAATTTTGATTCAAAAAATGGCGTTTGTTATTTTTAGTTTAAGACTGCGTTTCCACCAGAGATGTGCGCGCAAACTAAGTGATGCGAAAATGCGTGGCTGTTACCAGACATGCGACCAGGGCGCCGTCTAGTGACTGGTAGTCCGTCGCTCTTGTCCCTCACAGTTTTCCCTTGCAACACATCCCACGTAAAGCATTCCTCGCCCACATTCGCTTGTTTTGTATGTACGGAAACCTCAATCCGCTAAGCAGTTTCCAAAGCTGCGTTGTACGAGGCTAGGTAAATGAAGTGATTCTATTAATGCTTAAGGATCCGTTGGTTCGCAATTTGCGACATTCCTGGCTACGCCTTCTCGCACATGTCTGATGGAAACGCTGCCTAAGGATGGCACTTACACCCCTTTTCATACCCATTGATCAGTCAGGGAAAAATTATTTAATCCCTAAAAATGCAATTCAATATTGTGGGTTCAATAAAGGTCGACATTCAACTGACGCCAACACCGCTCTTACACGTTTCACAAACACAAAGAGATATTAAAAAGTGGAAATGGCGTTAGCGACTTACGCTAAATAGTCGAACTCGATCCTTGGACGTTACTTAACGCGTCTACTGATAATGGCGTCGATACCACTCATACAAAAGGTAATTGTTCTCTCAAACAATAAAGTTTAATAACGTAAGGTTCTAAGTAAGGTGCGCACACGCATTGTGGCCGAAGTAATACGCCTCGGTGACGGCCGATAGGTGTTATAGTTAGATAACACCATACAACCTTATGTAACTGCATCTCCATAACTACAAGCTCTATGGATCAGTGTGTATATAATAGGGTATTGAATAATTACTTACTTTATTTATTATAAAATCCCGACTAAAATATTTATGTATTAGAGGGATATCATGATCCTTGAGGCAAATCCAATCTCACCTGCACTGCACTCACCCTTCTGACTGACAAGCAAGGTTCCCGCAAAAGAAAGGTATAATTTCTATGAAATCTATAAAAGAAGATACTGACTGAGCGACTGACTGTCATATCAACGCACAGCCCAAATCGCTGGGTCTAGAGATTTCTAATTAGGCACCTATGTTCCTTATAAGGTCTAGAGGCGTACTGAGAAAGGATTTTTGAAAATTCTTACGGGATACCGGGATCCGCGCGTATAGGGTTTACGAGGACAACTGAACTAACTAGGCCTTAACTGTAGGAAAAGTTGTTTTTTTACTAAATAAGATCGTAACTGACTCAAATGCAGATCCGAAACTAACGAAGCTAAGAATACGAAACTAGGATAAATAACATAATGGATCAGAGAAGAAATAGGAGGGTTTGATTGAAATGTGTATTGCATGTAGTAGAGGAAGTGAAGGATAGGCAATTTCTGAGTGATACTTCTGTCGCAAGCGCAGGCAGGAGATGGGGCTAACGAGCATGTAGGTCACTTGATGGAAAGCAATCACCACCACTCATGGAGATCAGCAACACCAAGGGATCGCCGATCCGTTGCCTGCCCATACTCCTTTCTGGTGACCTCACTCACTCATAGGAACACAACAACTTTCAAGGGCCTTGGGAATTGGTATTTTAGTATGAAACTAAAAATAAAATTGAAACAAAAAATAAAAACGAACAAGAAATTTATACAGAATGTACTGAAGATAAAATAAAATGTACAAAATATCCTCGAATAAAGTTACGAGGCGGAAAACTATCGCTCATGCGACACTTATTGAACATTGAATCATGTCGATGAGATATATTTTCTTTAAAAATAGAAAATATAAAAAGGATTTAACAGTTTTATTTTCCTCGATCTGAGAATGTTCGTCACAATTTTTGTCTCATCACCATTGTAATGATTTACGCCATTGTATATTAATTTCGATTTATGTTAACAACAAATACAATATTTATTGTTTTCAGATAGGTGCATTGTTCATTAATTTGGAAAAAAAAAGTATCTACTAATGGAACTGTAGATCTATTTGTATAAATCATACCTGTATTATATTTGTACTAGCTGCCCGCCCCGGCTTCGCACGGGTAGAAAGTGTTGTTTTCTTTTCCTCGCAATTTTTATGTACATAAGAACCTTCCTTATACCTTAACGAAAATATTTAAATAAAAATTAGCAGAATTGGTCGAGCCGTTCTCGAGTTTTGCGCTTAGCAACATTCGTTTTAATATGGGACCACCTGGAGAGTGTACCCTCTCAAACGAATAAGAATTATTAAAATTGCTGTACAATTGACGGAGAAATCATTGAATTAAAAAAAATACATACAGTCGAACATAGAACCGCCCTACAGATACAATAAACAACAATAATAGGTAATTTCTGGGACAAAAACTATTCCCATAGTCGCCTTGTACGACATCCACGGGAAGAGACGGAGTGATTCTATTCTAGTCTGCCGGAAACCACACGGCCGTAAGAAGGAAGAGTGGTAAACGCGGAATAAATACAGTTTCATCGGCACCACTCCCAGTGAGAATCTCAGCTTCAATTATACATATTTCGCTGCTAAACATTGACTTTACTTCAGGAAGGAGATCTTCCCCAAATTTTAATAATATTTTTGGCACGTAAAGTTCTATCTACAGCTTCTACTGCCTTATTGTTTTTTTTTCGCATTCATCTGAAACGATTGGATAGCAATCCTGAAACATTTTCGCTTTGTCACAGTTTCGTGTCACAAAGCATGTATGTGTTTCCGTTCTGTATAAATCGAGTATAATATTGAACATTGTATTTGCGTCATTCCGCCTAGAAGTAATATATGGCTGCAATATCTGGCGATGCTGCTGTGAGATATTATTTTGGCGCCTGATTTCAGCGATGATTGCTCTCGTCAGGTATGTTTTTCCACTCCCTCCTGAAGCATCTAAGAAAAACAGTTTCCCCTCGTTGTTTAAAAGGCTTTGCATCACAAAATCTTGCTACATAGCGTCCCACAAATGCACGCATTCTTCTGGTTTGTGCGAATATATACCAATCGTTCCATTTCAATTTTAGCGTACACGTCTATAATAAACTGACTAAATAGACCACGTTACCTTTGTAAATAAATAAAACGATTGCGTCTAACTTGTAGCAGGTAAGCATAAAAGTAGCACTGCGCGGTTATTTTTTTACAATACAATCAATATTTTGTTAAACTATTTATTGTTCTTTTAAGTTTTTAGTTCTATTTGCTATTATAGCGTGTTTTTTAGTTATTTTTTTAAACTATAATTTATTGTATACACCATGTTGTTTATGCAAATAAATTTAGCTTTGTTCTGCATCAGGTGTTCCAAATATTGGATTTTTGTACCTCAATAAAAAATACTCATCAGGCTGAACAACTTTTGCTAAGGCGTCATTTTTATATTTCTTATAGTTTAGCTGAACCGTTATGGTTCTGCATCAGGTGTTCCAAATCTAGGATTTTTATACCTCAACAAAAAATACTCATCAAGTTGAACAACTTTTGCAAAGGCGTCAATTTTATGTTTCTTATAGTTTACCGTAACCATTATGGTTCTGCATCAGGTGTTCCAAATCTTGGATTTATATACCTCACCAAAAAATGCTCATCAGGCTGAACAACTTTTGCTAAGGCGTCATTTTTATATTTTTTATAGTTTAGCTGAACCATTATGATTCTGCATCACGTGTTCCAAATCTTGGATTTTTATACCTCAACAAAAAATACTCATCAGGCTGAACAACTTTTGCTAAGGCGTCATTTTTATATTTCTTATAGTTTAGCTGAACCTTAATGGTTCTGCATCAGATGTTCCAAATCTTGGATTTTTATACCTCAACAAAAAATGCTCATCAGGCTGAACAACTTTTGCTAAGGCGTAATTTTTATATTTTTTATAGTTTAGCTGAACCATTATGATTCTGCATCACGTGTTCCAAATCTTGGATTTTTATACCTCAACAAAAAATACTCATCAGGCTGAACAACTTTTACTAAGGCGTCATTTTTATATTTCTTATAGTTTAGCTGAACCTTAATGGTTCTGCATCAGGTGTTCCAAATCTTCGATTTCTATACCTCAACAAAAAATGCTGATTAAGTTGAACAACTTTTGCTAAGGCGTCAATTTTATATTTCTTATAGTTTACCGGAACCATTATGGATCTGCATCAGGTGTTCTAAATCTTGGATTTTTATACCTCAACAAAAAATACTCATCAGGCTGAACAACTTTTGCTAAGGCGTCATTTTTATATTTCTTATAGTTTAGCTGAACCATTATGATTCTGCATCACGTGTTCCAAATCTTGGATTTTTATACCTCAACAAAAAATACTCATCAGGCTGAATAACTTTTGCTAAGGCGTCATTTTTATATTTCTTATAGTTTAGCTGAACCTTTATGGTTCTGCATCAGATGTTCCAAATCTTGGATTTTTATACCTCAACAAAAAATGCTGATCAAGTTGAACAACTTTTGCTAAGGCGTCAATTTTATATTTCTTATAGTTTACCGGAACCATTATGGATCTGCATCAGGTGTTCTAAATCTTGGATTTTTATACCTCAAGAAAAAATACTCAGCAGGCTGAACAACTTTTGCTAAGGCGTCATTTTTATATTTCTTATAGTTTAGCTGAACCATTATGGATCTGCATCAGGTGTTCCAAATATTGGATTTTTATACCTCAATAATAAAAGAAACTCATCAGGCTGAACAACTTTTGCTAAGGCGTCATTTTTATATTTCTTATAGTTTAGCTGAACCTTTATGGTTCTGCATCAGGGTGTTCCAAATCTTGGATTTTTATACCGAGATGGAAATTTCGTGTCAACGTTTTCAAATCGATGCCATTTTCGTAATTGACGTCTCAGAAAACCATAGAATCAACACCCATATTGATATTATGACATTTCAACCCCATCGCACCCCCACAGGAGTGCTCTTGTGTCACGTCGGTTATGTTAGATTATAAAATAGCTGTTGTTTTCGGAATCAGCGACCCGATAAACCATAAAAACAATACCCATAACGATTTTCAGACGTTTCCACCTCATTTCACCCCTTTAGGGGTTGAATTTTTAAAAATCCTGAAACACGTGTTTACTCATTTATCTACAGAAGTGCTCATGTAAAGTTTCGTATAAAATAGTCCAACTAATCTTGGTTCCCCCATACAAACTTTGGACCCCCGTTTCACCCCCTTAGGGGTGGAATTTCCGTCTTAGTGAGCACCTACGTCCTAAAAGTAACCCCCTTGCAAAATTTGAGACTCCTAACACTTGTAGTTTCTGAGATTTCGTGATGAGTGAGTGATTTACTCTTTTATATATATAGATACGACTGTTTATTTCCTTAAATATATAAATAAAATACTTATAATATTTCAAGAAAATTGTCTTTGGCTTCACAAGTATAATGTGTAGATATAAAATATTATTGGCTGAGATTTGTGATGTTGGCTTATCTAATAAGACGACATCGCACGTATCTAGCGGGCGCTTCGCTCGTTCTCGACCCACCGACGTCAGTTAGCGGTCACGTCCCCTTAACCCCAGTGCTCTTGTTGCAAACAATCCATAACTCAATCCGATTATAATAAAAATACTATTCAATGTTTGCTAAGTCATCAATAGGTAGTCGTTACTAGTTACAATCCTTCAATGTGCGCTATTGTGTTTGTTAACCTCTTTGGTGTACTTTTTTTTAATTTGCTTTGCGCGCGTAATTTTTGCATTTACTCATTTACTCGCTGAGGTGGGATGAAAAGTTACGTGTTGTTCTCGAGTGCAAAGATTTGTCACCTGGTGCTCTTTTGATTCCGTCGCTAACGATCAGGATTCAATTTTTGAATTTTGAATTTTAGAATCCTTCGCTTGCTCGGTCATCAAAATTGAGCACGCGGTTAAAAAAGCAACTTTGCACTCTTGTATAACAAATAACTATTACTTTGTTGTCTCACGTGTATTATTTAAGTAGTAAATAAGTATGTTATTCTAGAAATCTAGATCGTATGTAGTTTATTTACAAACCACATTAAATAAGGTTCATAAAAGTTAAGTCATGAGTGTATAATAATCATCTGGGAAACTTTTACATCATAAGGTAGGTAGCAACATTCACCTGTGAATTTGTACGCGTATCGTAATATCCCGAGGAAATTTTCTGAAACCTTTCTTAGCACCTTTTTCAGAAAGGCCTGTGAAACTAACATCTACCCGTATCTGTTTACCAAATTTCAACACGATCTTTCAAGTGGTTTCAGCTATACGTATGTTCATAAATCAGTCAGATGGTCAGTCACCCTATCTATACTAATATTATAAAGCTGAAGAGTTAATTTGTTGGTTGAACGCACTTATCTCAGGAACTACTTGTTCGAATTGAAAATTTATCTCATTGTTGCATTACCCATTTATCTAGGAAAGCTAATGTTATATAATATTACGCTATGACCAATAAGAGCGGAGAACCAATGAAAAATGTTGCAAAAATGGGCAAAGATGATTCCTTTTGAGAGCTTCCGTAGCGTGCGCTGCGTAAACAGTTGAAGTTACCCAACAATCATGTATGACGGAATTGTTCCTCTTAAAAAGCACTAAAAAGGTTTGCGATAGCATATGTCTGTCTCTTAAGAGTGGCTCACTATAACTTTTTTAATGGTACGTACAACGTATCTCTCTCTCACACATGCAGACGAAGTTGTGCGGAGTAGCTAGTTATTATATTATCAAGGGGTTGATAATGGCTATATTGAATAAATAAATTTATTCATGTTTATAGTATTGTAAGTGTACATGCATTAACAATAAGTAATCAGTAAGTACAACATGTTACTAAGTTTAATTCGTTTTCTGACCTCAGAGACCCGGCGAGTCAAGCGGCTCTAAAACATTACATTAAATAGGTTTTTAGATAGGTAGAAATGCCTACAAATTAATTATTAATTAATTTATTAATTTGAGAAAAAAAGAAAGAGACAACATATTGTTCTGACCGGAGAAAAAGTAAACAAAAATAAAGTACATAAATAAATATTCTTGGACATATTACACAGCGCAATCTAGTCCTAAACTAAGCAAAGCTTATACTATTATTATTAGATAACTGATATTATACTTAAATACATTTTTTTATTTGTAAACGCATACCTAAAATACATAGAAAAAACCAAGACCAAAACAAACATATATGTTCATGGACACAAATATTTGTCTTGTGCGGGGATCGAATCCGCGACCTCGGAGTCAAAGTGGCCATTGCTAACCATTCGACCACTGAACTCGTCCATTATTCTTACGTCGTATTTATTTTCAAAAATATATAAATGTGTCCTTTGAGTGAAATTTGTTATCTTTGTTGTTTAGAGTACTTTCCCTCCGGATGGTTTAATTTAAAGAATCAGTCTGTAGAATACTTAACTAAGATTTACAAGGTAAAAAAGACGATTCTGAAATCGGATCTGTGATTCTTGAGACTACACACTTTATCCAGGTTTATAGATCCCAGGTGCCAATGCTTGATTATATTATATTTTATATCCCGAGGAAATTTTCTGAAACCTTTCTTAGCACCTTTTTCAGAAAGGCCTGTGAAACTAACATCTACCCGTATCTGTTTACCAAATTTCAACACGATCTTTCAAGTGGTTTCAGCTATACGTATGTTCATAAATCAGTCAGATGGTCAGTCACCCTATCTATACTAATATTATAAAGCTGAAGAGTTAATTTGTTGGTTGAACGCACTTATCTCAGGAACTACTTGTTCGAATTGAAAATTTATCTCATTGTTGCATTACCCATTTATCTAGGAAAGCTAATGTTATATAATATTACGCTATGACCAATAAGAGCGGAGAACCAATGAAAAATGTTGCAAAAATGGGCAAAGATGATTCCTTTTGAGAGCTTCCGTAGCGTGCGCTGCGTAAACAGTTGAAGTTACCCAACAATCATGTATGTTATGAATTGTTCCTCTTAAAAAGCACTAAAAAGGTTTGCGATAGCATATGTCTGTCTCTTAAGAGTGGCTCACTATAACTTTTTTAATGGTACGTACAACGTATCTCTCTCTCACACATGCAGACGAAGTTGTGCGGAGTAGCTAGTTATTATATTATCAAGGGGTTGATAATGGCTATATTAAATAAATAAATTTATTCATGTTTATAGTATTGTAAGTGTACATGCATTAACAATAAGTAATCAGTAAGTACAACATGTTACTAAGTTTAATTCGTTTTCTGACCTCAGAGACCCGGCGAGTCAAGCGGCTCTAAAACATTACATTAAATAGGTTTTTAGATAGGTAGAAATGCCTACAAATTAATTATTAATTTATTTATTAATTTGAGAAAAAAAGAAAGAGACAACATATTGTTCTGACCGGAGAAAAAGTAAACAAAAAGAAAGTACATAAATAAATATTCTTGGACATATTACACAGCGCAATCTAGTCCTAAACTAAGCAAAGCTTATACTATTATTATTAGATAACTGATATTATACTTAAATACATTTTTTTATTTGTAAACGCATACCTAAAATACATAGAAAAAACCAAGACCAAAACAAACATATATGTTCATGGACACAAATATTTGTCTTGTGCGGGGATCGAATCCGCGACCTCGGAGTCAAAGTGGCCATTGCTAACCATTCGACCACTGAACTCGTCCATTATTCTTACGTCGTATTTATTTTCAAAAATATAGAAATGTGTCCTTTGAGTGAAATTTGTTATCTTTGTTGTTTAGAGTACTTTCCCTCCGGATGGTTTAATTTAAAGAATCAGTCTGTAGAATACTTAACTAAGATTTACAAGGTAAAAAAGACGATTCTGAAATCGGATCTGTGATTCTTGACACTACACACTTTATCCAGGTTTATAGATCCCAGGTGCCAATGCTTGATTATATTATATTTTATATTTGAAAAGATTCGTTGCATTCAAAGACTTTTAACAATACGGATACTACACCCTGGATTCAAACTGGATAAAAATCGGGAAGATCTAAATAACTATCTCTGTTGTTTAGAGAGCTTTCCCTTAAAGTTGGCATTATAAAAATCCCAGCCTGTTGAGCATCCTGTCCTACTATTTACTAGAAAATTGGAACTTAAAGAGAGGATAAACTTATATATGTACGAATGTTTGTTACTTTTACAAGGGTAAATGGCAAAACGGATTAGGTTGAAACATAAACATATCACACATCCTGAATACAATAGTACACCTTTTATCCCAATATTGGATGAGTTAGACATTAGTGCATAATAAATATGCAAACATAATGTAGAACAATAAAAATTACAATACTTTTACAGTACTACAAAAATAATTACAGCGTTGATTTTATGTTAACGCGAAGTGACTTGAAAATGATAAAGCCATTGTAAATGAATTATCGGCGCATACAAGTCAAATCGATTTCTTTCGATGTCTAATCGATTTAGGTGTAAACTGTGCTAAAAGCACTACATTAATACCGAGTAAATACACGTTCTTATTTGTACTCGATTCGATACGGGCTGCTTTACGGTCACAATCGATGTTGGAGAGTAGGGTTGTCGCATGAACTGTTGCCCTAGGCCAATGAAATGTTTTAGTAATATATACTTGACTTCGCATATAATAATTGTATTGTAACATGAGACACTTTTAATTTTACAAGGGTGAAATTTTAACCCTCAAGAACGCGATACAAAATACGTAAATAATAGAAACAATGAATAATAAATAAAAGTATACTCCAAAAGGTAACTTCGATGATAAGGCCGAAAGTTCAGATTTTCCTAATACGTTTTGTTCTTGATAATTTCATCATGCATAAATTAGTCTATTCCGAAATTAAAACCCATAGCCACTGTATCGAATTAAATTCGTATCTGAACATTTCCGAAACTTCGGATTTTAATTTCAAATGCTTCCACTATAAAACAGAGTTTATAGTCAAAATCATTATTATGTAAGAAAGTTTTTAAACTCTTCTTTGTGGCTATTTTATTATTTATGCATATGACAGTAAACCGAAACTCCGAAGTAAATATTCAAAGTTTCTGTCGAAAGTTCGGAATTTTCTTAAAATATTTTATGTCCATGAGCCAAATGCCAATATATTTAATGTATTATTTATAAAATCAAGCCCGGCTGAATGATTTATTTCAGATCCGAATTTCGCTCTTTTGAATTAAGTAATAGAATGTATATTACTTAATTCAATAAAGCGAAATTCGGGTCTGAAAAATTCCGAAATCTCACCCAAAACTTCGAATTTTGAAGTAGGCTTTCCTCTGGAGTATTAATTGTTGTCACGAATGAAATTTGTAAAGTATTTATTTCAGTAGTAATTTGTTCAACATAAAATCTATGAAACATGAAATAATCTGTAACTATAATAGGTATATAATTGTGCTCTCAATAAAACGTACATAGTATATTTTACTCAGACCACAATTTTATAACTATTCCCTGGTGTTGTAATTTGGGGGTGTAAGTGGTTCATCAACGTCTTTAAACCAAAGCCAACTTCACCTGCACGCGGTGCACCCTGCTGACTGACAAACGAAGCTCTGGCGAAAAGAGAGGTAGGGAGCGTAATTGTAAGCTGCCCGACTGGGGAATGTACCTCCACCTCACAGAATACCGCAGCCAAATAACGGTTCCTTGAGGGCTGTTGTGTTCCTGCGAGTGAGTGAGGTCACCAGAAAGGAAGGAGATGCTGCGATGGCAGCGGGGGTGGCAGCGCGCGAGCGATATTTTATGTTGCGAGCGTTAATATGGCTACGGTAACCGCTTCACATCAGGCGGGCCGAATGCTTGTCTGACACCCGATGTAGAATAAAAAAAAAAATAAATAAAAAAAAAAAAGTAAATATAGGCATGCATTCGCAAATTTGCTCTTTGCGAAGGTTGGTTAGCTGACAATGTCATGAGCATTATAAATAAATTTAGTCCCAAATTAAGCGCAAAACTTGTGTTATGGGTACTAGACAACTGATAAATGTACTTAAATACATTTTTTTTTGTAAATACATACGTATAATACATAGAAAACACCCAGACCAAGACAAACAGACATGTTCATGCACACAAATGTTTGTCTTGTGCGGGAATCGAACCCGCGACCTCGGAGTCAAAGTGGCCATTGCTATTCGACCACCGAGGTCGTCGATTTTTTTATTTCCTTTCTACACTTAAATTGCAATGTAGTCCATAAAGTTAAAATAAATGGATACTATTTAACGTAACTTCGACTAAATACATTGCTAACCTAACTTAAAATATTTATTGCACATCAAATGCAGGATTTGATAAGGATTAGATGTGCTATCAGATTAATTTGTTGTACAAATCAAGTTATTTTAGGGGTTTATAAAGGTTGTGCGGCGGGTGAGTGACGCTTCTGTTTCCGATCCTGTAAATACTCCTTTTTACCTTTCTTGAAGAATTTTTACGCGCCTACAAATTCGTCCGCGTGGATTTCAGAACATAAACAATTATATATTGTTAATAAATTCTTATTCTATTCTGCGTGTCAAGATAAAACATACACCAGATTTAAAGTTACACTTCCAGAATAACATTTTTTTTATGTGATTCCTCAAATTATTGTTTCTTAAATATCTCTTATGTACAGAATATCGACCAGTTAGAATGTTATGTAAAGATAGATTATGCATTCTCTCTATTAGCATTTATCTATGCTATTCACAGTTACGTGTGTCGCAGAAAGCAGTGATCTCACTCCATAATGTAATGAGCGATCTTAATGTAAACATCGCCTTATAAAGTTTGATTTCAATACCTACATTCTAATCTCCACTGAGTAAGGCAATCAGTAGGTATTATTACGTGATGTACTCGTATAGCAAATAATATTTCATTGTTGAACAGCTAGTGAACTGACAAGGACCCTCCATACATACAGCTAATGCTCCCCCGTAACCGACCTCATGATCAAATCACAGGATTAACAAGACTCTCGCCCAGTAAACCAACCAGACAAGAGGAACTTTAGCGTCCCCGATCGTGTGCCCAATAAACCAGCTAACCCCTCTAGCCAAGTGTAATTCGTAGCATAACGAACGTTAGATAGATCACGTGACATTTGTCAATTCTCATACTAAAATCACACCCTGGCAACTCCATACAAATATCGCATCGTTAACTACTACATAAACAACTGCGTCTGTGCAGAGCGTAAATGAGCGTGTGTGCGACAGGAGCCGTACAAACGTTCCACATTGAGATCCAGAGCGGCAGGGAGAGTCCTTACTGTACGTATTACATAGACTGTGCTAAAATGTTCGATTTTGACAAATGTCACGTGATCTATCTAACGTTCGTTACGCTACAAATTACACTTGGCTAGGGGGGCTGTTCGGTAGGAGCTGAAGCCGATTACCAACGGATTTTTAATTGCGAACAACAAACTTCAGCTTAGATTGGTAGTAATTGTGTTTAGCTTAGCTGATAGAAACCCTGGAGCTCTACTGTTTAAGCTGAAGATGCCTGTTATTAACTTTAACCTAAGACCTATTTTGGAGTTAAAATATTCAATCGGAATCTGCTTTAGCTTAGGCGGTAACCTCCCAGGTCTTAGTGTTCTTACTCTGCTTTCGCATGCAACCTGCAAGCTGACTACTTGGACACTCATAAGTCGGGTAGCTAGTGGCGTTTCCCAAACATTAGGACCCTGTCATATTTAAGAGTACTATACCATATAGTATGGATAAACCAAGGAGACAAGAATACCGAATGTAACATTTGTGAGATCTATACTGGATCGGAACTGAATTTTGACTACTGTTTACTTACGAGAATTGCCCCTCTGTTCTTGACGTAACTCGAGCTTCAAATCAAATTTCAAAGATTTCAGTTGTAGGTACTCAGCAAAAATAGTTTTTAGTGCAACTACGAAGACCGGACGGCATTAATGACTTAGCAATTTACTCTTCGATTCAAATCCTACTGCGCTGTAAACTATTTCAGGGCACAGCGATTAAATTCATCAATGAATTTCCGGCAGCGCGCGCTTGACACTTTTAATATCGACAATCAACCCAAGACCGTTCTGAATGAACAATGCTGGTTTGGTCGTAAATTAAATATTCCTAAGTTCGCGCCAACATACGTTTGAAGTGGTTACCCTGGCGGCAACCTCAAGCGAATTTAATCCTTATTGCCGATAATATAGAGTTGCTAAAGCAAGTAATAATTACATACATCCAAGTTAAAGCGGTATTTTTAATCAGAAATTGTACTTGAACAGAATAAGAATTGTATATACCAAGAAAATAATATGATACGCCACTATTAAATATTTGACAAATAAATTTCCTGCATTAATCCCACTGCTGATGCCAGTCTTCCCTCAATTGAAGGGGTCCAGAGCAACGGGTTCACGGAGGCCAATATTTTCCAGAGACCTAAACAGCACTGACTTGGCTAACGACTGTCGTCTAATGACAACACCCGGGACCGACACGGTTTAACGTGCCCTCCTAAGTGGACTGAGTGGTACCATTAGGAAATAATATATTCGTACATTTATCCTAAATCGAATAATAATAATAATAATAATAATTTCTTTGGGGAAACCGTGGGGAAACCGAAGGTTTTGTCTGTGGAATTATGGACGAAGTTATCAAGACGAATAACTACCGGAAATATATCATGAAGGATGGCACGCTTGACATCTGTCGGGCGTGTCATCTACCTGGGGAATCCCTGAGACATGTAATTTCCGGTTGTTCTCATCTTGCTAACGGCGAGTACTTGCACAGACATAATCAAGTAGCCAAGATTATCCATCAGCAGCTTGCCTTGAAATATGGTCTTGTGACCACCGAAATGCCGTACTACAGGTATATGCCAGAAGCGGTTCTTGAAAATGACCATGCCACATTGTACTGGGATCGATCTATTATCACTGACAGAACTATTGTAGCCAATAAACCTGACATTGTGCTAATAGATCGATCAACGCGCCGAGCAATCATTGTAGATATCGCTGTCCCACATGACGTTAATCTTGTGAAAGCTGAAAAAGATAAACTATCTAAGTATCTTGATTTGGCTCACGAGATTA
Organism: Hypsopygia costalis; assembly: GCA_937001555.2. Taxonomy (NCBI): domain Eukaryota; kingdom Metazoa; phylum Arthropoda; class Insecta; order Lepidoptera; family Pyralidae; genus Hypsopygia; species Hypsopygia costalis. The sequence continues at coordinate 22,853,727 of OW443326.2, forward strand.
CCGACATGTGGGATGTCGATTCTACAATGATTGTCCCGATAGTTGTAACGGTTAACGGTTTAATCGCCAAGAGCTTCGATCAACATCTCAAGAAGCTCGCGTTGGGAAGCTGGATCAAGGGTCAGATACAGAAGGCTGTCCTCCTTAGCACGGCACGTATTGTGAGGAAGTTTCTGTCTCTGTGACCTTGACCACCGGTAGTTTGGACCTTGTTCCCGCTATCGGGGGGATTCTGTTTTTTATATTTTTTAATGTATTTTTTTTTTATATTATATATTAAAAAATGTATCAAATAAGATTTAAAAATAAATAAATATAATAATAATAATAAATCTTTATTTGCATAAGATATGGTATACAAAGGTGACACAGTTTTGTTGAGAACTCACATCTCGCCAATAAATTTAGCATGCAAATTTTTACATATCTATGACTATAGTGCCTACAATTAGACCCAGAATAGTGACTATTTAAATTTTTTTCTTAAGGAGTGCTTCGATACAGTAAAATTTTTTTTCATTTAGCCATTTATATAGTTTCTTTTTAAATTGAGTACTATTTAACTTTTTGATTTCCGCAGGGATCTTATTAAATATGAAAAGACACATAGCGATGCAGCTTTTGAGATATTTCGCTGATCTGGGTACGTCTTTTAATACTAGTCTATGGGGATCTCTCTGCAGTCTAGCATTCCTATCGCATGATTCCATAAACAAGTGTCTGTGCTTAGTGACAAAATTGCACGCCTCATATATATACAGTGATGGTAATGGTAATAAGCCGAGACGCCTAAATAATGGTTCGCAGGACTGGTCCGGCGGTATACCACATATAGCCCTGATGCATTTTTTTTGTGCAATAAATGCCCTATTGACTTCTGTGCTATTACCCCATATCATTAATCCATAGCGTAAAATAGATTCCACGTATGACCGATAAGTAATAATGGCTGTTTTGATATTAGTCGTATTTTTAACTTTATTAAGAGCATAAATAAATTGATTTATTCTATTGCTTAAATGTTCTACGTGTAGTTTCCAACTTAATTCATGGTCTAAGGTTAAGCCCAAAAATTTTATGTGAGTTGTTTCCTTTATTTTATCAACGTTAAGATGAATATTGTATTTTAAATGTTTTGATTTGTTAAATTGTACATAATTTGATTTATCTAAATTAATTTTTAAATTATTTATTTCTAGCCATTTAATAATGTTGTCAATTGTATTATTTATGTCATTTTCATGGTCCATTAACGAATATATTTTTTATCAGATGTCACAATTATAGAAATGTCATCTGCATATAAAATACATTTATGATTTGTCAGCTTAGTTATGTCATTTATATAAAGTAAAAATAAAATTGGGCCCAATGTGGAATGGGAATGTATCAAGTAACATACAAGCGTACAGATTCTTTGCAGTCAATGTTTCTTAAATTTGGCAATCAATAATAATATAATAATAACATTGATAATCTATAAATATATTTATAATAATATTATAATAATAAATAATATTAATGTATTATATTAATATGTGAACAACACAAACTTTGTACCCCTTATTACGAAAATTGCACCGCTGGACTCAACTTTTCCCAAAGAATTAGTGTTGCGATCCAACGAGGCAACGGGGCCAGCATAACTTTTCCTACGGACCTAACCGAACTTTTCCTACGGACAGCGTATTATTAGATTATTTTTGATTTTAGTTTAAAGATATATAATTAGTTTTAATTTAAATGTATTTAATTTTAAGTTGTATTTACCGTATTATATTATATTTACTGTTTACCTTTAATAAATATACCCCAAATTTTTTAAATACCAAGTTATCTAATATATTATATAAAATTCTCGTGTTACAGCATTAGTTACCATACTCCTCCGAAACGGCTTGACCGATTTTGATGAATTTTTATATGTATATTCAGTTACCTATTTTGTTTTTACTAAAATAATCCTAGGAATAATTTATATGACAATACAACGATTGCGCGGGTCAGCAAGTAAATAAATAAATCTTGCCCGTTTAGTTTTAAGATCATCATCATCATTATATTCTCAGCCATTGAAAGTTCACTGCTGGACATAGGCATAACATAGGCCTCCCCTCTAGATCTCCAATAAGACCGGTTGGAAGCGGCTTGCATCCAGCGCGATCCTACGGTCTTAATGAGGTTGTCTGTCCACCTTGTGGGTGGACGTCCTACGCTGCGCTTGCCGGTACGTGGTCTCCACTCGGGAACCTTTCGACCCCATCGGTCATCCGTCCTCCGTGCTATGTGCCTATATGTAGTTTTAAGATACTTATTAACTTTTATTTAGTCTATTAAGTATATGTGTCCATAGACAAATACTCAATAGACCTAACCCTCGTCGTCAATCGCAGGGGTTTAGAGCATACTCCACCGCGCTGCTCAACTTCGAATTGGCGGAGTTGGTGGAGCGGATTGTTATTATTTCAAATCATATTACCTACGGTCATAAATTAGTATACCGAAATAAATACGTCAGTTACCCTTATTTGGGTAATTAGAAAGAAGTCTTCTATACGAAACTCGATATCACTAAAAGCTATCGGCTATTGCCTTCAGCAAGAAAGTCCGCTTAGACACCCCATTTGTTCTAATTATTCCCCTTTTGATCCTACTGTAAATGGATCATGTTATCTGGGGTAGCTTTAAATGTTATTAGACTTTGTGAAAAAGGAATGATTTTGAAATGTTTAGCTTCCATGTTTTTTTTTATTTGTGTAACAAGGTATCTAATATTTAAGATTTTTATTTGATTTTGTATATTATACATATATACCGTATTGATTGTTATATACAGTTAGTCATATTTACTTTTATTTTAGTTGTATATTTTGAATTATTAGTTACTTACTAATAGTTACAAAAATAAATAATATTATAAAATATATAATAAATAAATAAACAACAATTTTTTTATTTAGCTGAATTATAAGCAACCAGGTACGCATCCGTATTTTCTAGGTATTTTAGGCTTTTATTCAAAGAAATTTTAGGTAGTTTATTGTATTTTTTTTTATGCTACGTCGAGTGACAGACTATTTTATTTATTTATTTATTTATTTATTCAGGTTTACCAACAATTGTTTCCACTGATACATTGTTATTTAATACATTTCTAGGTCTTAATTCTAAATGTAACAATTATTTAAAGGTAAACACAGCATGTATAATTTCTAGAAACTTTTGTTAACTAATAGTAAAATAAAACAAAATTATAACTAGGTACATACATTTAAAGCGCTATTTGCACGAAAACGAAACCAAATTTTATGAAATAAAAAATCTAATCGAAAAAAACAACAATAATTTAATAATTTAAGGCCTGATAACTCTCTCGTAAAGTGACCTAACGGAGGCAGCTGTAGATTTTCTTAAGAAAGCTATTTTGACTGTCGAAATGTACGTCAACTTGATCACAACAACTGTTTATAACTTTGCAAAATCTTACTACGGGAGAATTACTTCCTAAAACAGTTCTGCGAAGTGGGGGATATAGTGGTGTTATGGGTTTGCGGGGCATCCTAGTGGGAACGCGAAATTTTATAAGATTTAGCAGTTCAGGACATGCTATTTTATTATTAATAATTTTATAAGCGAATAAGGCATCGTAGGCAGTTCTACGCATTTCCAAAGTATTCATTTTGAAGTATTGCAGCCTAGCCTGGTAAGATCTTATTTTTCTAGCAATGCCCTTGGAAAATGCTAAATGCCAAAGGAATCTTTTCTGCACACGTTCGAGACGCAGAGTGTGTGTAGCGTAGTGTGGCCGCCAGACAACACTACAATACTCCAAAATACTTCTAACTAAGCTATTATATAGCAGTATTTTTGTATCGCTGTTCCGAAAAATCTTACTGTTTCTTAACACAAAACCAAGCATCCGCGAAGCTCTATTTATTATGTTATCGAGATGTGGGACGAATGTTAACTGCCGGTCAAATAAGACTCCTAGATCTCGTATACTACTACTTTCATTAATTATTTCGTTCCTAATTTCATAGCTTGATTTTATTAATTTATGGTTTCTAGTATATTTCACAAAGCAACATTTATTTGTATTTAATTCCATTTTATTAATATCGCACCAGGCAACAAGTCTATTAAGGTCGTTTTGTAGTAGTAAAGTGTCATTAACCGATTTAATTGTTCTAGCAAATTTTAAGTCGTCTGCATACAAAAACGCTTGCGAAGAAAGGAAACATTCCAGGATATCATTCACAAATATATTAAATAGTACAGGACCCAAGTGTGAACCCTGAGGGACTCCGGATGTAATAAACCGAGACGTTGAACGGAACCCATTTACCACAACAAAAAATGACCTTTCCAATAAGTATGATCTCACCCACTCCAGCAAAGAACCCGAGATCCCATAGATGCGCAACTTGGAAATTAAAATTTTGTGGGAAACCTTATCGAATGCCTTGCTAAAGTCCGTATAAATAACGTCAATTTGCTCCCCCGAATCAATCGCACTCATTAGGAGCTCAGTAAATGGAACCAAGTTTGTGCTCGTAGACCGTGAACCAACAAATCCATGCTGGCATTCGCTCAGATATAGGGTAAAATGCCTTTGCAAATGCGGACAAACTAAAGATTCAAAGGTTTTTCCGAACCAAGATAATATGGAGATCGGCCGATAATTATTTACGAGGTCATTTTCTCCTGATTTGTGCATGGGAACTACCTTAGCCTTTCCCCACTCTGAAGGAAATGCCCCAATAAATAGTGATTTGTTATAAATTAACATAAGTGGATAGGCTAATTCACATGCGCATTCTTTAATAAATATTGGAGGTATTTCGTCTGGCCCTGCTCCTTTATTACTATCAATGCCTTTTAATTTTGTGACTATGGTTTGATAATCCAATGGCGGGATTTTAAGCCATTGACTGTTCTCCTCCAAATTACGCAAAGAACTAGAGTGATAATTAAAATCATTGGTATCGACGGAACCATAAACAGATGAAAAATAAGACGCAAAAAGCTCGCATATTTGTGTGGGATCTGAAGAAGAATTAGATCCGTCGGTTATAGTTATAGGATATGAACTGGATCCGCCGCGTTTAGATTTAATGTGAGACCAAAATAATTTAGGATTATTTTTAAGCTCTTTTTCTATGCTAGTTGCATAGTTTTGGTAGCACAGTTTAATTAATTTCTCACTTCTTTTGGTTACCAGTTTTAGTTCTATAGCGTCTAAGGGATTCTTATATGTATTGAAACGTTTCCGCAATTTATTTTTTTCCTTTAGCGTTTTGATTAAGCTATGATTAAACCAGGCTGGATAATTTCTATTTTTAGTTCTATATAATGGCACGTATTTATTTATAATTGTATTTAAAGATCCATAAAAAACTTTGATCATACCGTCCACAGTAGTCTCTAAACCAAATAATTCATCCCAGTCTATTGACTTTAAATGTTCCCGTATCAACGTATAATTAGCTTTGCGATAATTTTTCCTTTTTATCTCAATGTTATATGGTAGTCTGGGTTCACTATTCAGGTAAATTTTAATATCAAGGGGAGGATGTAATCGATCGACGATACTCAAAAGAATTGTACTTTCGTTTACATTGCATGTCCCAATAGACGACAATACAAGGTCAAGAATGCGACTGGCATGGTTAGTAACAAAATTAAACTGTTGCAATCCGTTGACGTTTACAAAGTCTATTAATACTTCACTTGTGTTAGAGTAAGTAGAACCATTAGGTGAGTCTAAATTCCTCCAGTCAATACCACCCATATTAAAGTCCCCTACGATACAAATATCGGAGCCTCTGGCCTGCTCAATGACAGCATTACAATTATTTATAAAATACTCCATGGTAGACTTGTTGATAGGAGGAGGAAGGTATGCTGCGCAGAAAGCTATTCGACAACAAGTACGTACAGCAGGTATTTCGACATTGACCCAGAGATCCTCAAGATCACTCTCCCACTCTAAAATGCGTTTAGACTTCAAAGTTTTCCTAATAGCAATTAATACACCACCACCCTCCTTTCCACAATATACTGAACTTTCCCTATCTCTCCTATATATTATGTACCTGTTATCGAACAGCTCGCTACTCAGCACAGAACTGTTTAGCCACGTTTCTGTAAGAATAACAATGTCATAATCGTTACAGCGTACGTTACAAGAGAAATTATGTGTTTTCGTTCTCAAGCCTCGACAATTCTGATAATACATATGTAATTTATTGAATTTTAAGCAGTTAGAATTTTAAACGTGCTCAAATTATTTAAATGAGTTAAACAAGATTATTTACAGTATCCATATTTTTTACAACTATATAACCAGATTCCTCGGTTTTCCTTACGAAGATTCTGCCACTTCTTACCCAGACGTATTTATAACCTTTTTCCTTAGCTTTTATCCTTGTCGCTGCGTGTAAAGCTTTGTTCGATGGAGAGAGATGATCTACGACGTAAATTGGTGATTTCTTATTAGCAAATCCAAGATGCACACTATTTAGTTTATTTTGAGGATTCGCTTTGTTATATTTAATAACACTCGCCAGCAACTGGTCCCGAATTCTTGTAGAGGCGAGCTGAATTACAATCGATCTGGGTCTACTGCTAGATGCATCGAGTTTAGCTATACGCGTACAGTGAATGATATCTTCATCTCTTAATTCAAATTCGACAACACTGCCTAGCTGCTTAACAATCGTATGGAGATTTTCATTTTTACTTTCGGGTAAGCACTGAATCTCCAAGTTATTTGCTCGAAATTGTTGCTCCAGTAAGTTAAATCGTTGATTTAATTCATTAACTGTATTTTTCAATTTTATGTTTTCATCTTCTACTTCTTTTAAAGTTAATTTCAAAATTGATTGTTCAGAATCTATTTCATCAAATCTAGTATTCATAAACCCCATGGACTGCACAATATCACTCATTTCATTCTTTATAGATTCCAGTTGTTTGGTTATAGTGTCAGATATTGAAGTATTAAGTTGCTCAAGCATGACGCGAAGTTCCTCTTTAATGACATCCTGAACTATTGCCCTCACTTCATCCTTGGTAGCAGCAGTGGCATCAGGTGGTGAATTTAATGCCGGTCTTTTCCCACTTCGTGGGGTGGAGATACTGCGTATGGGGGTCGAATCATTCCGTAAAGATTTTGAAACCTTATTTAAGCAAGCGGGACATTTCCACGTTCGAAAGGCTTCCGTGCCCTTATTGATTTCGGGTATAGATAGGCAGAGGAAATGGTACGTTTTCCTACATCCGGTGCACCAAATAAATTGGTCCGTATCATTAGGGGTCTGACCATCACAACAACCCCACTTATTCGACCCCGCAGACATGGTGTGGAATCAAGGTTTCTAATTAGATAAATGTCAAATAACAACGCGTTTGAATCGATCAAACTCTTAATGGATTCTTAATATATTATGGTTTTGGTACCTTTAAAAGATCCACAACAAAATGCACTTGCTTTGTAGTTAACAGAAACGGCAGCGGGCCGCGGGCCGCGAGAAGAACGTCGTATGCGCCGTGGAGAACGTGTCACTTACGCGTAACTTTGAGACACTTTGTGTTTTGTATTGTCAGTGGGTAATTTATCATTACGAAGTTATTTTGTTTGCACAAAAACAGCATAAATACATCACATTTATGCAAAGTCACTTTACACTTCTGTTCTAAGCCACTTTAATTTGACTAATTACTTTTTAAACAGTACGAATAACAGCTTTAAACCCGGTTATTGAAAATAATACTTTGAACGAATTTTGCAAGATGTTAACTGCACGGTAGTTGATCTAATGCTAGCATACGGCCCGCCTAATGTGAAGCGGGAAGCGGTTACCATAGCCATATCAATGCTCGCAATATGAAATATCGCTGCACGCCGCCATCCTCGCTGCCAACGTAGCAACTCCTTCATTTGTGGTGACCTCATTCACTCGCAGGAACACAACAACCCTCAAGGGAATTATTATTTGGCTGTGATTACGTTTAAGGTGGAGGTACTTCCCCAGTCGGGCCGCTTACAAATACGCTGTACCCTAGCTCTTTCGTAGGTCTTCTTTGTAAACAATTACAGGGAAGTTCGTCGTTTATATAGAAAATATCATAGCTACATACTGCATCTTCATGAGAAGGTCTACCTATCTCCATTAAATGTACAAACTTTTAATTATACAAGAGTTAATTTAATCATTAATTTATTTATTAAAAGTTAATTTACTGACACCACAAACAGCCTTATTCATCTGATTGCTGGGATACGGATATCCCCCTAAATCATGTAGGTAAGAATTGTACTCCATCAGGCTCAACGGTGGATTGACGGAAAACACCAAACCACTATATTCCGTATTTTACAATCACTAAAATTTTTTTATAGATATGTGATATGTGTAGGTGTTCTTGTGCCACTTGGTATGTGGCATATTCTTGTATATTTTTATTATCCTAGTATGTTTAAGAAAAAATAAACAGAAATCATAAAACAAGTCCCAAAATGTTTTTGACTCATCTGTCAACGCACAGCTCAATGTACTTTACGGATCGGATTGAAATTTGGCATACAGGTAGCTAATGTGACGTAGGCATCTGCTAAGAAAGGATTTTTGACATCATTATTTTTATATAAGAGAGCAAGCATGTGGATCACCTGATGGAAAGCAATCACCACCGCATATGGAAATCAGCAACACTAAGGGGTCGCCGATCCGTTGCCAGAATATACACCTTCATTTCTTTCTTTCTGGTGACCTCACTCACACGCCGGAACACAACAACCGGATCCAATTGAAATTAAACATGCTTTCAACCGCGTCCTTCACTCCAGAACTTTGCGGAACGGATAATGTATATTTCCAAATTAACAATCATGAAAAAGTATATTCTGTTATATCCTTTCTTTCTGATGACCTCACTCACTCGCAGGAACACGGGATACCGGGATACGCGCGTAAAAATTTGCGGGTATAAGCTAGTTTAACACAAATTTCTGTTGACAGATAAATAATTCTATCTGTGTATTAGTGTGTATTATTATGAGTTGAAACGGTTCTACCAATCCAACAAATAGTCGGTAGGTAAACTGTAAAAGTATATATTTTTTTTAATATTACTAGTAGTCCCAATCAGTGAAATAATAATAAGGCCCTGCTTTTTCATTTTTCTTAGAATATACAAGTAGTAATCTTAAAAACTATAAACACTATGTCTTGGTCATATAATCCAAACCAACCTTCAGCTTCCTGAAGGCAACGAGATATGGTGAAGGATACCGCAGTTCCTTTGTGCTTGGAAAAAGAGCAAAGACCTGTTAAGCAGTGGAATATTATGTAGAGATACATATTTTTTTTTACCTGATTTAATTCTTTAACTTTCATGGTTCCTGTTATAATTAACGCAACAAAGATTCATAAATATTATAGTAATGCGCACATACATGATGTACATAATGACCTGAGTAGCGGCCATTATTTTATTTTTTTAATTTTAGTAGGATTAGTCATAAAAAAATAACAATATAGTAATAAAGATGCATAAACAAAGTTCAACCACTATGAATGCAGAAAACAATGGTATAACAAGTTACAAACAATACGTGGCTCACTGCATGAGATTATACGAATTTCATATAAATTTTCAAACATATTATTTTCGATATTGCTCCCTGTTTTCGCCCATTATTTTTTGACCTACAAGTATTTAATCGAGTTTTTTGTCACATTCGAACGTGTTAACGTTGCCCAGCCGACCAAATTGAGAAAAAAAAAATTGTATTTATTTACCAGACGCGTGTTACATATTGATATTAGCCGGGTTGCTCACTCCAAAATGTGAGCAAGTAAACCACATATTTTTGATATGTAACACGCTTATAAATTCACAACATGGGAGTTCTTCTCTATTTGGTCGGGATGTTTACGTTGATATGATCGAACGCGAACAAAAAACTCGCACTAAGCGCTCAGTATTATTTTTAATGCGTTGCACATATTCACCTCTAAGTACTTTAAAGACAATATAGCGATACTTAAAATCAAAGAGCGGAGAAAAAGGAGTTTTTTGTTCGATTGGGCAACTGGGTTAATTTATTACAAGAGGCGCGATATATGGAGTGATCGGCTGCAAGCGATCGGATCGGATCAGAGGACCTATTCCGAAGTGATAAATCTAAAGTTTCGGACTAAGATAATTCTATTAAAAATAATTCCTAACTATTCATAATATGAATTTAGTTGGTCGGTAGTATAGGTTAGTAGGTCTGTATATGCGAGGTTCTGAAGCCTTACCGGCGAAGCTGAAGCCGATTACCATCGGATTTTTTTATTCCAAATATCGGTATTAGGTTAAAGTTATTGACAAACGTCTTCAGCTTAGGGTCCGTTCAAACAAACCGGCTCGGAGAGGAGAGAAGATTTTGAATGCGTTTAAAATAGAGCTTTGCATCATTGGCATAAGATTTACTTTAAAAATTCGCATCGGCTCTCATGCATTCTCATATAACAAAAGAAGTGAATTAAAAAAATAAACCTTATACCAATGACTTAAATCTCTATTTTAAACGCCACCAAAATCTGCTCTCCTCTCCGAGCCGGTCTGTGCGAATGGACCCTTAGTCGGTAGAGCACTAGGGTTTCTTCCAGCCGTGTTAACAATAATTACCAACAATCTAAGTAGTAATGTCATTTTTGCATTCAAAATATCCGATGGTAATCGGCGTCAGCTTCGGCGGTGGAGCCCCTGTTCTTTGTACCGACATTTTTAACCACTAAAATCGGCTATGCTGTATTACTAAACTGTGTATAATTACTTAACATTACATACCTGCATGGTGTAAGCTGACTGAACATAGGTTGGTTGATGCGGCCAATGAGTACGATGGCTCGTCCTTTGGCTTCAGCAACTCGTGTGTGGACACCGCGTGTATTGACAGCTCCTAAACAACAGATCAGTCTATCAACTATTCTATCAAATAATTATAGAGACGTATTTGTACGCAGCCCATCTAGGGTATGTATGTCCACCTTACAGGGGCGTTGTGTTCCTACGAGTGAATGAGGTCACCAGGAAGGAGATGCTGCGATGACAGCGGGGTTGGCGACGCGCGAGTGATATTTCATGTTACAAGCGTTTATATGGCTACGTTATTCGCTTTACACAGGCTTGCCGTATACTAGTTTGCCACGCGACATAGTATAAAAAGAACCTGACAAGTGCGAGTCTGACTCGCCAATGAGGGTTCCGTACGTAGGATCATTATAAATAGATTATAAATAAAAACTAATGCGTAAGTAAGGAAAAAATAAATAAAATATATTTTGCAATGTGCACATCAATCCCTTTCATATGATACCCCTTTTGAACTAGTAGCTTCAATTTCAAACTTCCACCCCCTATAAAAAATATAGATTTTTAATTATATCCCCTATTTTTTAAGATTTCATTACAAATGTATAGTTTAGAGTTTATTCTTGCCAAATTTTATAGTTCTAGGTCAACGGGAAGTACCCTATGAGTTTTGATTCCCTTGAGAATGTGTTGAAATATCCGTTTTTTGCTGAATAAAAGGCCGTATCTTTTTTTACGTAAACTTCAGTTTAATTTTTTTACAATTTCATAGGACCGTAGACCTGAGTTTACAGTTCAAATTTCAGCTTGATACCTCCACGCATTCTCGACATAGAGAGTCTTGACAGACATACAGACAGACGGGAAACAAAGTGATCTTTTAAGGGTTCCGTTTTTCCTTTTGAGGTACGGAACCCAAAAAAGACAATTCAGTCGAGACTGCCGTACCATATTTAAAGTATGCTTACTAATAGTTTGTTATACTCGTCTTTGATCTCAAATTGATTTCAAAGTACAAGACACAGCTAAGAGCATATAAGTCTGATACTTTATGCGTTTTATGCCATGTACATTTAAGAGCTAAAATTGAACTGTGGTGTCAATCTGGCTGTGCTCGGAACTTGTACTATAATGTAGTACTATTACTTATGATGCTATAATATAAATATCGGTAATCAAATTATTTGTAAATATTGTCATTACTGTCAAATCATCTAAACTTAATAATATTATTAGTAGGAGAAATCGTTTTGCGTAATAGTTCACTTTTGCTTATAAACAGTACTCGTACATTCTTTAATTAGAAATGTTTAATTGTCTTGGCGATGCGGCCGTGGTATTAAAATATCAGGTCAAAGATATCCTTAGGATAATTTTAGACAATCCCAAAGCCCCTGAGCAAATTAGCATCCAACGAAACACGTGCGTACTATATTTTTCTAATGTTAATATTAAATCGAATCTCGAAGAGATGGCCAATAAATATTCTACAATATCTATTTTTACATTCGTAGGATGCTTTCTCCGATCTTGAATGAACACTGAGTCGACCCTCCTCGTAATGTTTGGCTGTGTTAATGCGGTCCATGCAATAAGCGTAGGCGATAATAGAAAGTGTTCACCAAATAAATTGTTATTGGGGAGAGTCTTTTTGTGTTTTCTTACATGGGAACAGAAAGGCAAGAGAATCTCTAAAGTAAATTTTAAGTTAATAAAATGTGAGATATACAATTTTTATATATTTATATCAAAACAATATTCTAAATAATAATTTAATAAAATACACATGCGATTTGATCAAGTCTATTCAAATTTTCAGAAACATTATGTACTGGATTGAATTAAGTTTGATTATTTTTTATAATATTTCATGAAATAACTACATAACCCTGTGAGAAATACCATGTAATCTCTATACATCTTCCAAGTCGCAATATTATTGTTTGTATAAATCATATGGATACCTACGATTAAATGACTAGATTAAACTAGATTTGGATGACTACAAGAAACATATAAAACAGCTCATCTTCTTTTCGTAATTATAAGTAAATAGTTCATTTTTAAAAATGTCTAGTTTGATAGAATCTTATATTTATACATATCGCTCGGTGCTTATGACTTGCTCCACTGAGTTAGCTTTTTGACAGTGTCAGCTATATTCGAGCTGATTTGTTCGCAACAGCTGCGTGAGCGCACCTATTAACCACTGATACATGTTTGTCAGCCGGCTATTAGGGTGAAAGAGATAAAATTTCAGAATCATCTATATAAGAGCGAGATCGATTCATTTCTCCAATTCACGACCAATATTTATTTGCTGCATCGTGACACTCAAGAAAAATTCTTGTACCAAAAAATTAGAATTGGAGTATAAATGGGACGGTGGTGGCAGGCAATTTTTCTTGTTTCTATATAAAGAAATATTGGTCAAGGAATGTAACGGCTTGCGACGGCTCAGTGGCGACTCTATCGTTTAATAATTATCGCCGAGTTATAAGCAAACGTCATGTTGTCGTACTAATAAATAAAGTGCTACGAGAAAGAATAGATAGATTGAAACTTTCAAAGACGATTTATCGGCCGCCGTACAGCATATTACGAACAATATAATCAAGACATTTATCGTCTGCGTCCGCTCTTTTCAGAAAAAATATGTTCTTGGCTGAATATCAAATAGAAATATTTGTCAACGCATCATTGGACTATAAAATACATTGATGCACACGGCGGTTGATTTTTGAGCTGATAATAAGATTGCAAATGATTGCAAAAGATTATTTGTCATATAAACGCGATTTTCACATTGAGCATTATTTTCTATCGCAATCAGTAAATTAATACATCCATAATGTTTATTTGCAGTTAATACACGGCACTGTTGTACTGACATGTGTATTGTGTAGTTGGCGTATAATTAATTGCGCATAGTTGAATGTTTGTAATAATTTTCACAAAAGAATTATAGTGTTAACAGATAACAGATTTACTTCAATCCTTCTTCACAATACTTCAGAAACGATTTTTTGCTTAAGAATCTAGTTATGTTTAGTAAATACATCTTTGTAAGGCACAATCAAAAATAATAATGTAGACAACGTTCAATGCGTACCTGGCGGTGAATAAGTAGGACACATGCAGTGAGTAGGTACTTATAATATATTTTATTTTGTATTAAACGATAAATGCATAGAATACCTATGCTCTATTTGCACAAATCAAATCAAAAAATACTTTTAACATCGACTTATTAAGTGCGGTAACAATAGATACTAGCTATAGTTAATGAGTAGAAAGAATATTAAGACACAAACAATCTTTGTAATAGGTAATTATAATTGAAACAAGTCTCCAAGAAAACCAATATATTACAAGATGTGATACACATAAACTTTATAACAGTACAAAGCAAATGCAAAAAGAGTTAAGATCGGATGTCAGCGAACATGTTTACAAACACTGTAAAACTGGAAATTCCTTCGTGGGAACGTGATGTATTAGGTAATAGAATTTAAACAGGGATAGATATTATTGTTAGGGTAGTTATAAATAATTCCAGAATTAATAAAAAATGTCTGCTAACTTCGACATAGTGACAAGCCGACAGCGGATCGCGGGGTGGGATTAAACGAAAATAGCACTGTAATTAATGGGCGTATTCATGCCCACAATCTCAAAACGCGACGCATTTCGAGAATTCCAACATATACGTGATAAAATCAAAGAAATAATATTATATTCAGAATCGATTAAAAATAATTTGTCTTACACTATTTTTATAATTCTTCTAAGTTTATCTAGAAGAGTTCGCATGGTAAGACGGCTTGTCTTATAACATTCAAAATTACGCATGCATATGTTATGTATTATAAGAGTCTTTTATTTTAGGATGACTTATTATATTATGTTAGGAGTATCTATTACAACGAGACAATTCAATCTTCACTAAAATACAAATTATGGCTGTAGCCACGCGATTGCGTTGCGACGTTGCACTGGAAATTTCAGAGTACTAAACTAAACTCTACTACTTAGTAACTAGTTCAGGGGCACGTTAAGTCGTTGGTCTCGGCTATTGTCATTAGATGACAGTCGTTAGCCAAGGCAGTGGCTAACCCAAAGTTGGGCAGCGTGGTGGAGTATGTTCTAAACTCCGAGTGAGGGGAGACCCGTACCCCAGCAGTGGGATGAATAAGGGTTGACGACGACTAAACTAAAAATTTCACTCATTATTTGCAGATATCGTACGGTGACGTACGAGTATACAATGAAATTTTCGCGTCGCATTGCGGTGTGATGTTATTTTTGCGATACGACGTCGCAACGCGGTGCCGCGGCGTCGCCGCCCATGGTATATCGCTTTGATATACCCTGGGCGAACAAACAGAGAAGTAGTAAATATAAGATTATAGATAGTAAACAAAGTAATTTTAATATCTCACTCTATGAGTGAACACTTTTTAATTTCTGGGATAAATTATCATTTAATCGTAGTTATATCATTACAACAAAGTATGTACCTACAAACTAAACTAAAGTAACTAAAAATAAACGAATCTTAAAATTACTTAAAAATAAAACTAATATAAAAAAAAACGTAGCTATGGTTCAAAAATATTTGTCACATGCAGCAGGGACGCAAGAACACTAATAAATAACAAACGACTAAAATCACTAACTACTCTGGGAGTGTATTCCGTAATACTAAATGTATGGTAGACAGAAACATCTAATTTTCGGACAGTTCCAGTTTAGTTTATAAACTATAACTGATACCATTTGATAAAGCTCGTGACATTTTCAGGGTCAGTAATATTCTGTAATAATATCTTGTATAGTTTAGAAAATAACCTAGTGAATAACTGTATATCTTCTCTTTATTTGATTCAGTCATCAGTAGGCCCTTATGCTTGTCTACCACCGGACGTAGTGTAAAAAAAAAGCAAATAAATATATTTTACTTTGCTTCTACGAAAATAAATTTATTTAATTTGACTTGACACCAAGTTGGTCCTTGCTGAAAGGAACTTCCACAACCACCGACCGAAATTTCGGTTTCGATATTTTGGGTTTTCACATCGGAACAGGCCCAATGAAATAAGCTAATATCTGTATTTAATTTTAACTTTTAATAACATTTTAAACTTTCTTATAATAAACACGGGAATTAACGCGATCATGCATGTAAGGTAGTTTTACATACCTTTATTAATGTATTTAATTTTGTCCTTGCGAAATATAATTTTGATACTTTTTTACATTTGACACACTCTAAATCTCAAATCTGGAGAGAGATGTTGTCATGTTGCGCCTACAGCCCATTCTAAGTAAAAAAATATCCGCTACTCCTTCAATTAGTTTATTGTTTATAGTAAATGAAGACGTTTTCTAATTAAACAAGTAATTTCAAGATTTTCAAAAAACAATAGGTATTTACCTAATTAATTTTGCTAAGTTTAGGAAAAGTAGTCTTTGAAATGATATTGACGTCAAGTAACTGAATGACCTTCATTGTGACACGAGAATTTTATATATTAGAAGATTATTTTTAAGATGAAACTGCTTTTCCCAGAACCACAGTATAAGTAATAGTACTAACGTACCAGAACTGAGACATTCTGCACTCCTTCTCTCTATATAAACTACATATAATGGGGTGAAATTTCATACCACTCCGGCCGCGCAATTTTCGTAAAAAAAGGGTACAAATTTTGGCTTCACCTATTAACTTATAGATAATATTAAGTAGGGATAACAGATGTGATATTTTTCATTGTAAAATTAACTATAATTTGTTATTCGTTTATTTGAACGAGAAGCAACTCCAGGTTAGACAGCGGTGTACGCAGACACGCGTCTCTAATTATTTTGAATCCAGACTTAATGATGTTTTGACAGGCGATTATGCCCACAGAATCCATTTACCTAGCTACAAATCGCATCCATTTGGACTATTTTTAAGCAGTTTGTTTATTTCTGAATCTTGTTTCTGGTCGAATTAATCTTCGAAATCACCGATGATTGCACAAATATGTATCTCCATGTCTCCATCTTATATAATTTATGTTTAACTCAGTGAAATAAAGAAAACATTTCTAATGCGCATTTTTTAGCATATCTTCAACGTCTTTTTGGGACTCACGGCTATCTTTGCAGCCTAAGCATACCTGACTTGCACATGGTGCATTCAGCAAAGTAACTTACGAGGCTCTGATGATAGAAAATTAGGATATTATGTCAAATGATAAAGAACGCTTATAAACGCTTATAAACCTTACAGCAGATTTCAGTCAAATAACAATTTTCAAGTATAGTTTATTGTGCAATTTGACGAGCTCGGTGGTCGAATATAGTATAGCTATAGCTACTTTGACTCCGAGGTCGCGAGTTCGATCCCCGCACATGACAAACATTTGTGTGCATGAACATGTCTGTTTTTTCAGTTGTCTAGTGCCCATAGTACAAGCTTTGCGCTTAATTTGGGCATAGAAGGCGCTGTGTATATTGTCCAGAAATATTTAATTTATTTATTTAATTTAATTGATGCATTTTCTGATGCACGCAAGACTAAGCCTCGTTAACCTTCGCAGAATCTTGGAACATTTTGACCATATTGCCTGGGAAGGAGGAGACAACTTCGAAACATTACAAATAACTGGAAAAATCGTGGGGAAAGTGAATTAGGGCACAGAATAAAAAAAAATAGTACTGGTACCAAAGAAAACGGAGTGCGATGCCTCATTCTGATCAGGGGCCCTACCGCCTAAACTGAAGACGATTCCCATCGGATTTTTTCATTCCTATGGGAATTTATCAAAACCTCTGCTTAGATATCGTGTGTTTATCTTTATTGGTAGAAACTCTGTATCTCTACGGAAAAAGCTAAAAATGTTTGTCGATAAATTAAACCTAAGATCTATTTTTGGTATCAAAATGTTCGATGGTCGGTTTCAGCTTCGGCGGTAGGGCCCCAGGTTCGATCCACGCTCAACACAACTGTCTGCGAGGCCTTCCATACAACAGCAGATCGAAACAAGTCTGATCTCGTGATATTTACAAAAAAAATGTATATAAGTACATTTATCAGTTGTGCATACTCGTAGTACAAGCTTTGCGCTGAATTTGGGACTAGATGGCACTGTGGAAATTATCGAGAAATATTTATTTACTTATTATAATTGCGTTGGGGTTTGCAATGCAATGGTTACATCTAATGTGCGAGCTAGTTGTTGCATCTCATGTTACTAATAGGTATGTACGTTGATTATGAACAAAATCAAAAATTAAAAATTGCAACAAAGTTAATTGGCTCGTGAAATAGCTCCATTGTGTGCTGCACAGGACCGAATTAGCCATGTAACTCAGCAATATATCCGATAAGCCACTTTCTAGATCCATCTGCTTATTTAAACTTTGTCACTTAAACCTTAAGATTGATTTTCGATTGTAATGAGCAAGAAATGCAAGTTGACGCTTGAGTAAAATATACACATGTAAAAAAGTATGAAAGGGCCACCCACGAGCACAAACGCCATACCTATTCTGTTACAAATACAATTGCCTTGAATTCAACGAGAAGGGTATTTCTTTTTCTAAATGCTGTATTGAAAAGTGTTTTAAATTCAGTTGTGTCCTGCGCATACTCCGAATCTCATTGCGGTTAAAAAAAATCCAGTCATTTTCACATTACACGATGAAATTTATTAGAAGAGATTTCAAAACTACCTATCTACAAGTCAACAGTTGATTTCAAAAGTTAAACAATGTTATAATTGTAACCGTACGAGATGATCTAGATAACAGTTATACTCCATATAATAGGTAGGGGAAAAAGTCTTTTCGCATTATAGTATGTATGAACTTGTAATAAAATCTCTTTGGTTATACCATTTGTATCTAGCAGGTTTTGATATCTATAAAAAGTTTAAATTTTAAAAAAGATAATTCCAAATTCAAATTAGGTAAATGTGTGATTTTCATTTGTTTTTTTTACTGTCAAGATGAGTGAATCTAATGAAGAAATTCGATACATTTTAAAATTTTACTACAAAAAAGGTAAAAATTCAACGCAAGCTGCGAAAAAAATTTGTGATTATTATGGACCTAATGCAGTGTCTGTGAGAGTAGCACAAATTTGGTTTAAGCGTTTTCAATCCGGAAATTTTGATGTCAAAGATGCACGTCGCTCTGGTCGCCCTGTTACGGATAAAATGGATGCCATTTCTGAAAAAGTGGAGCAAGATCGGCATATCAGTAGTTACGACGTAGCTGAAGAACTAGGAATTGACCACATAACAGTTTTGGCGCATAAAAAGGTCGTGGTCAAAGACCGGCCAGGCTTCAGAGACTCTGGCGAAACCCGGGTTAACCCGCAACAAGGTGATGCTGTGTGTATGGTGGGATTGGAAGGGAAGATATTCATTATGAGCTGTTACCGCCAGGCAGGACTATCGATTCTGAACTCTACTGTGAACAAATGATGAGATTAAAGCAAAAAGTTGAGAGAAAGCGGCCGGAATTAATTAATAGAAGGGGTGTGATTTTTCATCATGATAACGCTAAACCTCACACATCTTTAGCCACTCAGCAAAAATTAAGAGAGTTTGACTGGGAGGTGTTAATGCATCCGCCGTATAGTCCTGACCTTGCACCTTCTGATTTCCACCTGTTTCGGTCTCTTAAGAATTCTTTAGGCAATGTCAGGTTAACATCACGAGAAGACTGCCAAAACCACTTGTCGCGGTTTTTTGAACAGAAGTCCCAAAATTTCTATAGTAATGGGATCATGTCTCTACCTACAAGATGACAAAAAGTTATCGAACATAATGGCACCTACATACTTTAGTTAAATGTAAATAAACTTTATTAAAAAATGTTTTGAATTTTCATATAAAATACGAAAAGACTTTTTCCCCAACCTAATATTTAAATCATTTGCTGGTGTACTTGTAGGGAATACTAATAGAAATCCATACTATCAACAATGGAATTGTCACATAATAAAACGTATTATTAGCATATCTTCAACGTCTTTTTGGGACTCACGGCTATCTTTGCAGCCTAAGCATACCTGACTTGCACATGGTGCATTCAGCAAAGTAACTTACGAGGCTCTGATGATAGAAAATTAGGATATTATGTCAAATGATAAAGAACGCTTATAAACGCTTATAAACCTTACAGCAGATTTCAGTCAAATAACAATTTTCAAGTATAGTTTATTGTGCAATTTGACGTTGAAGATATGTCCGCGTGATTATTAATATAATATTCCTGGACACAATTGAGACACCGCCATGTAGTCCCAGCAGAGCTTGTACTATGGGTACTAGAAATATTTAAATATATTTTTTTGAAGTGGAAACTTCTTTAGCGGCGTTGTGCACTTTTTGGGATGGGTAAAAAATGTTAAACTCGCGTCAGGACACGCGGCCTGATCGAAAATTCGTAAGACAAAGCTGCGAGCCTACAAAATTCTACTTTAAGCAAAGACGATAAGATTGATATTGCTTTGAATATTTTAATTAATCGAAATAGTTTCGCTATGAAAATTCGTAAGGCAAAGCAGCGAGATTACTAAATTCAACTTTATGCAAAGACGACACGATTGAGATTGCTTTGAATATTTTAATTAATGGAAATAATTTCACCATTCAACGCTAGATGTCTAGGTGCTACAAAATTTTGCGTGGTTTTACTATACCCTAACAGGTGGCACTACGTATTTCATCATTCTATTATAAATTCTTATGTCGTTTCAGTAAAACACAAAATTATCTTTCTGAACTGCAAAACTTTTTTAGCGGCCACATAAATGATAGTACTTTTATACTGATAAATAAAGCAATTCGTACGAAATTATTTCCTAACCATTCCAAAATATCCAAAAATGAACAACGTTAATGTTCAAGTTTTCACTTCTACCGGCACTTCCGGAGTGCAACCCGTTGTTTTTTTGTACATAATAATACTTGGTACATAAGTAAAAACACCCAGTATAAGACAAATATACATGTTCATGCATATAAATGTTTGTCTTATGCAGGGATATGACACACGGCCTCGGAGTTTTTTTTTTTACATGAGAGGGGGCAAACGAACATGTCGGTCGTCTGATGGAAAGCAATCACCACTGCCCATGGAGATCAGCAACACCAAGGGGTAGTCGATCCATTGCCAGCCTATACTCCTTCCTTTCTTTCTTTCTTTCTGGTGACCTCACTCACGCGCCGGAACACAACAACCGGAGCCAATTGAAATTAAACATGCTTCCAACCGCATCCTTCACTCCAGAACTTTGCGGAATATGTATGGAGTAACAACTATTATTAATTTCCAAATTAACAATCATGAAAAAGTATATTCTGTTATTATAGGTAACACGTTCTATTCAAACTAGATATTGTTGTACACATTTATAGAGTTTTGAACCCTGTAGTGGTTTTAAGAGTCATCGATACAATGTAAGAAACTTCCGTTGATATAATGTTAATTCTGCGCAGGATATCACCAGCTTGCACCTACTGTGTGATATTCAATTACCTGTTTAAATTCGAAAACCACATTATAATTTTGTGGCAAATAATTTGTAATTTAGAATGAATATTTTAATTAATGGAAACAGTTTCGCCATTCAACGCTAGATGTCTAGGCGCTACAAAATTTTGCGTGGTTTTACTATTCCCTAACAGGTAGCACTGCGTATTTCATCATTTTATTATAAATTCTTAAGTCGTTTCAGTAAAGCCTTCAAAGAAACATTTAATACCAATCAGCAGTAGACCTAGTAGAGAAACTTTTCATTGAAAAAACATCCACATCTCAGCAGAAACATAATGATACCGTCCTCGTTGTCAAC
The DNA here is from genome assembly GCA_937001555.2 of Hypsopygia costalis. Lineage (NCBI taxonomy): Eukaryota > Metazoa > Arthropoda > Insecta > Lepidoptera > Pyralidae > Hypsopygia > Hypsopygia costalis. Next base: position 22,875,454 of record OW443326.2, read on the forward strand.
TCTTATTCATCGCATTGCTGAGATACGGGCCTTCCCTCAATCAAAGGAGGTTTAGAGCTTCTCCACCACGCTACTCAACTGAGGATTTGCGGAGGCCAGTATTTTCAAGCCGCCTAAAGACTGACTTGGCTTATCGACTGTCATCTAATGACAACAGCCGGGACCAATGGCTTAACATGAGGATTTCGAAATAAATAAACCCATCAATGCACAGACGACGGTCGACGTTGCTTAACTTGCGCTATGATACCGTCACAGAATGCAAATTTGGACTACAAGTGCTTTTTTTATTTCACACTCAGTGGAGACAATCCGCAGTCGGGGTCTACCTACCTTACGTCACTTTTGCCAGAGACTAATTTGTCTGACAACCAACAATCAGGGTATACCACATCTAGTTGAAATTTGCCTTGGCTCCGAAATAAGATGACAAACTTCTTAACCCTTTTTAATGACCTTATCATGACTTTCCATAGACTTCCACAATGATCGGTTTTGTGCCGTTTACACCTATCAGATCAATGGTATCAGATACCTTGCTACAGATCAATGGTCTATCTAGTAGAAGCCGTCCTACGCTGCGTTTTCCATATCTGTCATAACTGCTTACAATGTATAATTTTTAACCTAATTAGTTTAGTTGTTGATATAGCAATTTATGATGCATTGATATGTTCATTTCAATTTGTTGATATCAATATGATACGACCAAATATAGCCCGGTTGATGACCAACTCGTATTTCAAACCTTAGATCATACGATACTCTAGTATACATACATTTACTCCTTGTTTTATTATTTTCTATGTGTATATTAAGTTTGCATTGTAACTTTATTGCTTAACGTATAAATTTATATATTAACACTAGCTGGCCCTGCGAACTTCGTATCGCCTTTAAATATATTTACGTTACTTTTCCGATGAGTTATAAACTGTCCCATCTCTCAAGTTGGATCAAACTGCACACACTGTGCAAAATTTTATTAAATTCGATTCAGTAGTTTAGGATTCCATCGCGGACAAGTAACGTGACACAATTTTTTTATATATTAAGATAGATAGATTTTATCAATGCAAAAACAAGTGTGGCCTCTAGGCAGTTTGAAAACACTGACCTCCGCCAACCCGCAGTTGAGCAGCGTGGTGGAGTATGCTGTAAACTTCGATTTGAACTTTTGAGGGTTGAAATATTTTTACATACTAAGAGAGTCGCGCCATGAAAAAGTTTGAAAAACACTGATCTAGACAATAGGGGTGCCATCGCGTCAGCATTATGTATTACTGAACAAATCCTTTATAAGATAGTCCGCTCTTGTATTATTTGATATGTCTTTTATTTATACTAAGGTGGCAAACAAGCAACTCTGGTATGGTAAGCAGTCGTCGCAGCTTGAACACTGGCTATACCAGAGGTATCACAGTACGTCTGTACAACTTTTTTTTATAAAAATAAATAATTAATAAATACATATTCCAAATTTCCAAGACAAATTACCCACCGTCAGTCTCAAACTAAGTTAATCTTATCTGATGGGTGCCAGATACGGAAGCTCTTCTTCTTTTCCTATTCCCACTTTCTATGGGGTCCGTTCTCCTAACTCTTTTCCCCAGGTGCCAGATACCAAATAAACCAGATAAACATACTAAAATACTTATTTTTCTCAATTCACACAGATAATATAAAGAAAACAACCAGACCAAAACAAACAGGCATATTCTTGTTTTTTCTGGTGCGTGGATCGAAGCCGCGAACTTTGATATCGAAGTTTATTATACTCTCTCGTTAGCCATTCGGATAGATACGTCATGAAAAATTACAGATACTCGTATTACAAACAAACAAACTCCTTGTATTGCTACCGTAAGCGTATTACAGCGTAATTTTGTTACTCGATTAATTTTATTATATTATATTATATTATGAGGAGCGATGACGTCGTTGGGCGTGTCATTCTAATCGAACAAGCAAGTTAAGCAACAGCGATCGTCGCCTGTCTATCGATTATTTATCTCAAGCTCCTCCGTGCTTAGCGCACGTTAAGCCATCATCGGTCCCGGCTGTTGTTGGTTAAATGTCAGTCGTTAAGTAAAATCAGTGGCCCTTGAAACCACTGGCCTCCGCCAGCCCGCAAATGAGCTGCGTGGTAGAGTATGCTCTAAACCCCTTCGATTGAGCGTAGACCCGTGTCCCAACAGTGGAATGATTATGGGTTAATGACGAATTGCCGAATTACTTTTATTCCATCTGATTCTCTTAAGCTGGATGAGATCTCTCTTAGTGATAAATCTACTAAGTAAGAGAGATCTCTTGCAAGTCCACCTTTGTACTACCACAGTACTACTCTATTTTGTCTTATTTTTTTATATGAGAGGGAGGCAAACGAATATGTGGGTCACCTGATGGAGGCAGTCACCACCGACGATGGAGATCAGCAACACCAAGGGGTCGCCGATACATTGCCAGTCTATACTACTTCTTTTATTTCTTTCTTACTGGTGACCTCACTCAGTCTCAGGAATACAACTACCCTCAAAGGAATTGTTATTTGGCTGCGGCTGCGGTATTCTGTGAAGTGGCGGTACGTTCCAAGTCGGACAGCTTAAAAAATACGCTATGCCCTACCTCTCTTATCGCCAGAGCCTCGTTTGTCAGTCAGCAGGCTGCACCGCGTGCAGGTGAAGTTTGCTTTGATTTAAAGATGTTGATGAACCACTTACACCTTCTTATATTTGTATCTGTGTCTTATGATTGTATCTGTGTTTTTGTACATTAAAATTCTAACCAACAAAGAAACAAATACACGCAAACGGAGACAGACAAGCATGTTCATGCACACAATTATATCACGTGCGGGTATGGATGCCTCTTGGTACCAAAGCGGCAATTACTATTTCGACCACCGGGCGTGTCAATACCTATACTTATAACAATATACATACACTGACGATCTTGGTGGCCAACATACACACATAGTACGTATATATAAGTATACCATCAAATTCCGAAGCTAACAAGTGTACACTGTACTACGCGACTGTTCCTACTGTCAGCGAATCTTACATACTGCTACGTATGTTAAAAAAATAAAGTTTCGTCATCAATATAACATTGACATGATTTATTTACTATTAAGTTTAATTATTGAGGTCGTGTACATTATTGCGACATATTCATACAATGACGTTATATTTCTTTAGATATGTCATTAAGCGACAAAATCGAATGCCCAAAAAGTTACCCATTTTTTTTCTCGTTTAATATAACGTTTGTGTTTGTGTTTAGTATTTACAATTATATAAGTTTATTTTTTCTTTCTCAATAAATATACAATACAACTAGAGGGCGTCCATAAATTACGTGAGATGTTTATGGGGGGGAGGGGGTCGAGCCAAATCTCATCAAATCTTACGTTGGAGAGAGGGGGGGTCTCGGCAAATATCACGCATTTTTTTTTCTGATTGAAATAAAAAAACAATTATTCTATTTTGGTCCATTTAATTCAGATGCTTAATTCACGGATTGTCACAAGACGAGCTAATGAGTTACTGTGCGCAAGCGCCAACGGCTTAGAGTGGCTAGATCAGAACGAAGTTGAAGGAGCAGATGATTTTACTGAAAATCATATGGACATGTTGGTTCCAAAAGTCTCTCTTGAGACCGCGCATGATTCTCCATGGACTGAATTAGAGAAGATATTCTTTTTTTAATCACAGTATTTACGATTTAAGTATTCTATTATTAATTTTTTATTACACTTATAATTAAACTCTCAGCAATATTGATTACTAGTCTTAACTAGTCGTAAAAACAACACGAAGCATTTTTTTTTTCTTTTTACAATAACAATCCAACGCGTTTACGTAAGACCCACATTTTGAAAAATCTCACGTGAATGGGGGAGGGGGTTGAATAAAGTCTCACGACATCTCACCAGGGGGGGAGGGAGGGACAGAAAATTAAAAAAAAACACCTCACGTAATTTATGGACACCCCCCATAAAACAAAATTTGGTATGTACCTAAAACTAAATAATACTAAAATAAAACTAACCTAAAACTAAAATAAATGTAAAAAGTCATTGTTCCCAGGATGCTAGCAGTATTACCTCGCTGGATGGCTAGACTAATCCTTTGGGTGAGGAATGTGCCAGAACTTGGATCACCCAATCAATTACGTCAACCAATCGTTTCCCTAACTTTACCTTGTGTTTAGTATAACGTTTTAACGGGAGTGGACGGGGGCCCACCACACATTCCCACCACTGTGTCTCCAGTGTAGCCAGGGTTAACAGCGGCGACCCCCAAAAAAGGCAATGAGCAGTGAAGTTCATTGCAGACCCGGGGGCAAAACTACGGCTGCCTTGGAACTCACAACGAATTTAATCAGAATAAATTTGTAGGAGTAAGAAGCTTTTGGAATTTGACTTCCCTTCTTAGCAATGTGAAGTATAAATAGGTAAAAATGACAGGGTCTGTATTAAAAAAATGCCCAATTTTTGTTCGGCATCAGCCCATAATAATCCCACTGTTGGGATACGGGTCTGCCCTCAATTGAAGAGGTTTAGAGCATACTGCAACACGCTGCTCAACTGCGGGTGGGCAGAGACCAATGTTTTCAATCCGCCCAAATGTTACTGACTTGGCTTAACGACTGTCGTCTAATGAAGAGGTTCCCAGGTTTTTTTTTGACACGGAACCCTAATTGATTATACATTTCCTAACGGAAGCCTAGCAGCTATAATTATTATATAGGGCTTAACTAGTCTTTTTTTTATTCGACGAATGTTTTGTTATTTTTTGGACGGATCGCGGAACCCTTGTAGCCCTTCCACGAAACCCCAGGGTTCCGCGCATTCCTTTCAGGAAACCTTAGTTTAATGACAACAACCGGGAAGAGCTCGAGATAACCCATCCATACACAGGCTACAGTCGACGTTGCTTAACACATGTTATCGATTAGACTGACACACGCAACGACGCCATCGAGCTCCTCAACATTTTTTTGTTGATAAAGTAAATAAAGTACACAATAATATTTGATTTTTACGCGTATTTTAAATCAATTTCACATTTTCATCAATTGGCGTCATTGCACCAATTAAGCACTCACTTAGGGAAAGAGATAGCAAGTAAATTAAAGCGCCGAGATGTTAATTACATCGCTTGATGCGAATCGGTTACACCAGTTCGCGCGTTACCACTCCCGCTGCCAACGCAGCAATCCTTCCATTCTGGTGACTTCACTCACTCGCAGGAAAGTAACAACCCTCAGGGGTATTGTTATTTGGCTACGGTATTCTGTGAGGTGGAGGTACTTCCCCAGTTGGGCAGCTTACAAATACGCTGTACCCCTACCTCTCTTTTGCCATAGCGTACAGGCAGGCTTTGGCTCGACAGATCGTAGTGAGCCACTACGATCCTATAAAGATTTTACACGCGTTTGTTGAAAAAAAATCTTACAGTTTTCAATTTGTGACCTCGGAAAGCGACGTTACAACCAAAGTAGCGCGAATGTATAATATTATTATGTAAATACTAAAGTTTGTTTTCATTCAGAAATTCCCTGAAAATCATTCACGCGTGACTGTACTAAAATTATTTAATTGTGACGTCATATACGATAATAGTTGAATTGATTTGTGCAATAGCACACAATGAATGGCATACTTAGTAGAAGAATGTTGCCTGAATATTAGAGACTAGCTTCTGCTCGCGGTTTCACCTCGCGTAAACGTATGGTAAATAATAAATTTAAATAAAGACATCATAAGAGGATAAGAAATAAAATTGGGATAAAACTATCCCATGTATCTCATCTAGACCATTTCTGCGTATGCCAAACCTATACTAATATTATAAAAAGGTAATGTTTGTGACTTCTTGAGGTTGCAGCGGAGTAATCTCAGGATCTACTGAATCGATTTTGTGAATAATTTTACCACATTATTTGTGAGTGTCATGTATTAATCCGAAAAATTAAGACTTTTTCAGAAAAGCGAGCGAAGCCGCGGGTGGAAGCTGTCAAATAAATGCATAAAATATCCAACATTTATTTATTTTATTATAAATGTTAATGACTTTAGGAAGGTAAATACCAATTTTACTCCAATTTAATTTTATGCGTTTGCAGTAGGGTTGGAGTCATGATATTTCATGTTGCGAGCGCTTAGGTACAGAACCGATTCACATCGGGTGGACCGTTTTTTGTTCGCCACTCGAGGTAGTGTAAAAAATCTTATAAAATGTTCGGCAAATCATAAAAATTACTTGGAAATTTCACATTTCTAGTGAAAACTTGTGAAATGAGCCATCGTACTGTGGAGAATAAAATCTGTTAAACATGAGTATCCTTTCATCTTGTCCTCTGTTTTATGATGAGGCAGATTCGTTATCATATAGGGTTACTATACATTTTTGTTTGTTATTTTTATAATTATGATATGTTATACCCCAAATCTTTGCCATTTTGTTATTACTAAAATATGTACTACTTTGTAATATTCGTTATCTAGACGAATATTACAAAATAGTTAATAAATAGATTTGGGGTGTAACAAATCCAATCTATCTATTTACTATTTTGTAATATTCATCATCAAGACAAATATTACAAAATAATAAATAAATAGATTTGAAGTGTAAGTGGCTCACCACGATCTTTAGAGTCAAAGCCAACATCACCTGCTCCTGGTGCACCCTGCCGACTACCGAAAGAGGCTGTGACATAAGAGTGATCGGGTACAGCTTATTTATAAGCTACCCGACTAGGGAAATACCTCCACCACACAGAATACCGCAACCAAATAACAATTCCCTTGAAGGTTGTTGTATTCCTTCGAGTGAGTCAGGTTCCAGGAAGGAAGGAATTGCGCGTGGACAACAGCGATGGCGGCGCATATGAGCGATATTTTATGTTGCGAGCGTTAATATGGCTACGGTAACCACTTCACATGACGTGGGCCGATTGATTTTCTGCCACACGACGTAGTATTAAAAATCTAACTCTCTAATCTGTCAGTTTTGGATCATTAACAATCGTTACAACACGCCTTTGAATTGAGTCACAAGTTGCAAGTTAGAGGCATATGCGGCCGCACTTGAGCTTTGTAAAGCTGAAGTCTTTATTTCAGGATATAGGGCTCACTTGACTAGCCTAGCTTTTAATGCCTTATTTGTCATATTGCTGTCTCTGATATTGCCAAAGGGGGAAACCAAACCACAAAGCTTCCTACTCCTACTAATTTCTTTTAATTAAATTTATTGTTAGATCCAACCCAAGGCAGATGTAGTTCCCATGCATCCCAGGGAGTGCAATGGACTTCATTGCTCATTACCTTTTTGGTACTGGTCCTTTACGGTGACGAGCCCGGTGGTTGAATGGCTAGCAATGGCTACTTTGACTCCGAGGTCGCGGGTTCGATCCCCGCCCAAGACAAACATTTGTGTGCATGAACATGTCTGTTTGTCTTGGTCTGGTTGTTTTCTATGTATTATAAGTATGTATTTACAAAAAAATGTATTTAAGTACATTTATCAGTTGTCTAGTACCCATAATACAAGCTTTGCGCTTAATTTGGGACTAGATGGCGCTGTGTAAATTGTCCAGAAATATTTATTTATTTATTTTTATTTAGTGGTGGAAATGTCCCCCCGTGCCATATAGTATCGAAATCGTTGGTTATCGAAGTCGTCGAAATAGTATTTGAGATTTTAAAAATAACAATAACGATAATTTGCAAAAAATAACAATAAGGAAAGGCATATAATCATGGTGTCAGTTTACAACGTTAGCAAGTTATTTAAACTAATTTCCAAGATTACTCTACTAAACATAATATAATAATTTAAATTTGATTACAAACCGACAAGTAATTCAATACGTTGTTCGAACAAATCAGCGAAAATTATTCAGTTCTTAAAATTTTGACACGGGTCACTAAATATAATACCGACAACAAAGGTATTTGAACAGTAAAATGCTGATGATTTAAAGGCGTCCCGATCAGCGACCCAAGTTATAATTCACGTAGAAATAAATGGAGGTCTTTCATGAATGCGCTCGATAGTAAACTGCGAACGGTGGCGGAGCTCGGGCGCACTTTAAAAACGCAATACTTTTCACATTTGTCACAGCCCTGCTCGTATTACAAGTCATTCGATTTACTGGCAGCTGTGTGTACGTCATCACTTCTGCAATCGATACATTATTTGACTTCCTTACAACTTTGAAGTTGAGCTCAAAATGCAGTATCACAAACAAAGTGGTGTAAACTTTAGGTTACTCTGGCGAGAGTGCAACATGACTCTTGAAAGTATGAATTTTATGTACGGTGAACCTAATAAGTGGTCGCCCACCTTTAGATTGACATTTATTTATACTTTTCAAATTAAGAAGGTCTATTTTCGCTCTCCAAAATGATACAAAATCAACCTTAGCGACATTATATAGATATAGATATTTCTGGACAATTTACACAGCGCCATCTAGTCCCAAATTAAGCGCAAAGCTTGTGTTATGGGTACTAGACAACTGATAAATGTACTTAAATATATATTTTTTGTAAATACATACTTTTATATACATAGAAAACACCCAGACCAAGACAAACAGACATGTTCATGCACACAAATGTTTGTCTTGTGCGGGAATCGAACCCGCGACCTCGCAGTCAAAGTGGCCATTGTTAACCATTCGACCACCGAGCTCGTCAATTACAAACATTACGTTTGTGAGGAAGTTTTATCACAAATGATAGACTTTCTTGTCACGTATATTATATACAAGTTTTGCATTACTATTGTATATGTCGTGGTCCGATCGTTTAATTGGGCCGATCGCGATAAGCCTGGCCAGATCGACATGTGCCGCCATATTCTGATTTGACCAATTATTTCATGATGTACCCAATGTAAAGTTGGGCAGATCGACGAGAGCAGACTATTTGTCGATTTTCCCATTCAGTTACTTGGCCGCATCGAGATAAGGCTGGGCATATCGGGATATGCCTGGGCGCATCGTGATGTAGTTCCACTTTCTGACGCTTTGGCGCTGTTGCGCTCCTTCGTTCATGTGACTGTGTCAGCTGTGTGTTTGTTTACGTCTAGAAAAAATGGCGGCGTTACAAGAAACTGAAAATATTGCTAATACACTGAAAATATTGCATATATATATAGGGTGATAATAGTGAGTTGGTGGACGATATGGATAAATAAATAAATAAAATAATTTAGGCTAGATTAGAACTGCAAGAAAAGTGGGTTAGGTTAGGTTAGAACTGTGACCCCAACAGAGCGCGAGCCGAGCGAGCGCAGCGAGCGTGCCGCGGCAGCGGCCGGCGAAGCGCCGGAATTGATTTTATTTACTTTTTAAACGTCTTTTTATCGAGTGAAATACTTAAACTTGATTTTATTTGCTTGTAAGTATGATGGACACCCTACAAACTCGATTTGGCCAAGTATGGACGGCCAAATCGTCAAACGTTATGCTTTGAACGATATGGCGGTGATTAGGCAGCCAAATCAAAATATGGCGGCACATGTCGATCTGCCCAGGCTTATCGCGATCGGCCCACTTAAACGATCAGCCCACGACATATATACGGGACTTATATACTGCGATCGATTTTCGTATTTTCCCGATATTTCGGCGATGTTGCAGACGGTCACGGAACTGAGGTATATGAGTATATCATCAACATCTTTGAACTAAAGCCAACCTCACCTGCATGTGGTGCAGCCTACCGACTGCACAGCATATTTTATAAGCTGCTCGAGGGCTGTTGTGTTCCTGCAAGTAATTGAATTCACCAGAAACGAAGTTGCTGCATTAGCAACGGGGGTATCTGTACGCGAGCAATATGTCAGAAAAATTTAATTCAATATCGTATTCGTACCGCACCTACGCAGATATTCTCAAATTATTATTTGTACACTCAGGCGAATAAGCATTGTACGGTTTTGGCAATCTATGTTTTTTTGTAAAATCAAATAGAAAGGTAGATGAGTTTTCTTAAAGTAGTTAGTTGAAAGTAAAGTTACAGAAAAGAACCTAAGTTATTATGTTATTTTACACATCCGTACTATCCCTGCTTTATACGTATAATAATCCCTACTTTAATATTATAAATGTGAATGTCCGTTTGTTTGTTATGCTTTCACGCGAAAACTACTCAACCGATCATCATGAAACTTTGTACACATATTCTTGGAGGTATCAGAAGTAACATAGGATACTTTTTATTAAAGAAAAATATATTTTACGAAAAAGAATTTCACGCGAGCGGGCAAAAGCTAGTATATCTATATCTATATATATAAAAGAAAGTCGTGTTTGTTACAACACTTATAACTCGAGAACGGCTGGACCGATTGCCATGGTTTTTGATTTGTTGGATTTATCTCCGTCCAGAATAGCAGAATAACTATTAAAAACATTGGAAAATTTACGAAAAAAATAAAATAAAAGAAAAATCATTTTTCCATACAAAATGTTCGTGGATGTCGGACCTGTCAAACGTGACATTAACGTGCGTACGTCAAATGTATGCGTGCGTTCAGAAATGTACATCAAGCTCATTTAATATGGAACAAATTTAGATTAAAAACAAAGATCAACTCTATTGGTTTCATTTTTACCTCTTGAAAGTTGTCTGTAATTTGTTTTCAAAACAGTTTTGTGGATTGAAATATTTTTGGTTGTCAGTTGGTACTTTTTTTGTGACGTATAATGTACTGAACTTAATATTTACCCACTGCTGGGTTACGGGTCTCCCCTCAACCGAAGAAGTTTAGAGAATGCTCCACCACGCTGCTCAACTGCGGGTTGGCGGAGGCCAGTGATTTCAAACCGCCTAAAGGCCGCTAACTTGACTTAATGACTATCATCTAATGATAACAACCAGGATCGACGGCTTAAGGTGCCTTCTGAAACACGGAGGAGCTCGAGATAATTTAATGATAACAACCGGGACCGACGGCTTAACGTACCTTACGAAGCACGGAGGAGCTCGAGATAATCTAATGATAACAACCCGGACCGACAGCTTAACGTGCTTTCCGAAGCACGGAGGAGCTCCAGATAAATATAAACTCACCCATGAACAGGCTACGGTTGACGTTGCTTAACTTGCGTGTACAATTATACTGACACGCGCAATGACGCCATCGTGCTTCTCTATTATTTTTTATTATTCATTGTATAAATTTCAAGAAATCATAATTTTTGTTTAGCTAATATTTATACCACTACATTAATTGACTATTAGGCGGTACGAAGTTCGCCGGGCCAGCTAGTTATAAATAAATGTAAATGTAAGTTTGTTTGTTATGCTTTCACGCCGAAACTACTCAACCGATCATCATGAAACTTTGTACACATATTTTCATAGGTATTAGGGAGGACATAAGATACATTTTATTAAAAAAAAAGTAAACGCAAGCGAAGCTGCGGTTTTAAGCTAGTGCAATAATAAATTAACATAGCGAGCAAACTTTACATTCTCATTGCCGTTCACGACATATAATTTTCGTTGGGTAGTAATAAACCGAGCATCAAAAATTAATACTAATTAAAACTGGACGACTATTATACTAACATGGTGACTAAAAATAATATAAAATATACTATATAAAATATACCTAACCTAACCTAGTATTCCAGTTGTACATTTACTAATTTTTAGTTGCTCCATTTCTTATTTTAATTTTGGTTCGGTGATGCTAGTACTAGTTTGCAGCATAAACGCTCTTAATTTGCTTTTTCTGTAATTTCTTTTTTTTTTTTTTTTGCTGTGCAACATTTCTTAAATTTGTTGTTAAACTCTTTATACATGTATTATCTATTGACGGTATAGGAAAGACGGTAGGTTTTTTTAACACGTATGTTACAAATATTCACTACATAAAGTTTTCTTCATTAATTCATAAATAACTCAATAATCCTATTGACAATCAGTAGTTCAGTTTGCGATGAACTTATGTCAGGGGCATGATGATAAAATCTGTTTCTAGGCTCAGTCACATTGATTTTCAATTCGGCGCCACAAATCACGTTTCGTACAATCGTAATAACTCTAAAAATGTATTAATAAAATCGGAATGCGTAGAAGACAGGCTGCTATCGCTTTATAGCAATTTTTATAAACGCAAACATTACCACATCCGAAACAATTTTTCGTTATACGTTTATATAAAAACCGACGGTTTCAACGGGTTCTTTTATCTTTTTGATAAATTTAATTTATCTTCTGTATAAAAAGTAGCTTTTAGACCATAAAAAGTAAATTGTTATTTAACATATAAATTTTACGTTCCTTGCTTTCCGTGTTGTTCGACTTGTGATTGAAATTCATTACAGAGCTAGGTATCCAAAGTAAGGAGGTCTTCTCCGAAACGAAAAAACCGAAGTTAGATACTACTTAATTACGGCCAAAAGTTCGTTTTTTAACATTTTGTACCTAGTATTTATTGTATTAGTTAGACAATAAACTAGGCCTATTTGAATAAAAAGTCCCCACCTATTCGAACGAAATTCTGATTTTTAGGCGACCCCCTGAATATTAGCTATACAAAAAAATGAACAAACACTCCATTTCATTTGACTCCATCCATTCAGCTATCCATTTTAATTAAAAAACATTTCAACAAACTATCTGATCAATATTTTTATTAAATATAACAAATAATAAACAAAACCGTCGATTAGAATCGCTTATTGATAATAATTATACATTTTAAAGGTAAATAAACATTCATAATTCTGTACAAGTATAAATATTTACATTTTGATTAGAACTATAAACCTATACAAAATAAAAAGCTTTGTATGAGAATAACTTTAGCGATTAACGCCCCAACTAGCAAAACAACCGAAAATATTGCTTTATACTTGTGACATAATATAGTCGTACATGTGTGTTCGAAACGTTGCTACATCGAGAAAATGGCCCCACTTTAAGTGATATCAGCGTATCTGTTGTAGCTCTACTTAGGATCACTCGGATATATATTAGTGATATATGTGTGTTTCGTCTTGGTGTTATATCAGTGATCTTAAATTAATTATAACACAATAAAGTAACAAATTGGTCGCAGCTACACTGATATCAAGCTATCAAGCAATCAAACAGCTTGATATCAGTAAAACTAAACCAATAGGACAATATGAGCGCCGTCACAAAATGAAAGAAAGGAGTACAGGCTTGCAACGGATCGGCGACCCCTTGGTGTTGCTGATCTCCATGGGCGATGGTGACTGCTTTCCATCAGGTGACCCACGTACATGCTCGTTTTCCCCCCTCTCATATAAAAAATGGTTATTTATAATTTCTACATTAACCATATGATAATGAGTATCAAATCAAACGGCTTGACGTGCGAAACACAGTAAATAAACTGTCTAGTTCTTTTTTTTAATAACAACTAATAAAAGCATGTTTCACTACAAACTAACTTTGTTTTTTCTTGTTTTAAAATAAGTGGTTCCAAAGATTTACACTCTATTTAGAAAATTACTAAAATCACACTCTCTTATAATACAGTTAGAACGCATTCAAAAATATTGGTACAATTATGAATACTAGTGGTCGCCCAGTGGTTGACATTCGACCATAATTAATCTAAATTATGACTTTAACAATAAACAAAAGAGTATATATATATATATATATATATATATATATATATATTATTAATTTAATGTATTTTTTATGCATAATTAAAAAAAAATATTAGCATTCTGCACTCCTTCTCTATAAACTATGAGTAGGTACGCGAAATTTCATACTCCTCTGTCCGCGCAATTTTCGTAAAAAGGGGTAAAAAGTTTTTGCTTCACGTATTAATATAATAATTATTTTTATGTCGTTATAATCAAGAGATGTACTTGCAAGAATAAAAGTCAAACCAACAAGGTCGGTGATGTAACTCAGTATGACGAAGACATTTCGATAACACGACTCCTGGACCAAGATAGCGTGCTCGGGATTCGAACGTCATACCCGATTGAGAACGGTTGATATGAAATTATTTATTATAAATGGATCTATTAATGCTAATTAATAATATAAATACCAACTAGAATTGTCTATTAATTACTTGCGCTTCCTGTAATTAGTTATCTAAGTCAAGTTTCATTGAAAATTGTAACTCTAGTTTCTGAAGGCATACAACCTGGGGCCCTACCGCCGAAGTTGAAGCCGATTACCATCAGAATTTTTCAATGCGAAAATGAAACTACTGCTTACATTTTTGGTTAATTACCAACAATCTAAGCAGTAGTTTGTTTAGCTTAGCTGAAGAAAACCCAAGAGCTCTACCGACTAAGCTGAAGATGTTTATCAATAACTTTTTTTTAAAGACAAACACAGCGCCATCTAGGCCCAAAGTAAGCGAAGCTTGTGTTATGATTACTAGACTAACTGATAAACATGCGTAAATACTATTGTATTTCGTAATACGCCTTCTGCAATAACTTTAACTTAGGACCAATTTTTGGAATAAAAAAAACCGATGGTAATCTTCAGCTTCAGCGGTAGGGGCCCGAGTTCGAGCCAGGTTTTTCTTTTATACTATGTCGGTTGCCAAACAGGCATACAGCCCGCCTGAAGTATATAGTACGTTACCGTACGAACCGTCCGAATTATATTGGCCCTGTAACTCCCGGGCAAATATAGATTGAGTATATTTGATACAGTTTATTATAAAATTATACGTGTATTTACTATCTATTTAAATCTATATTAATACCATAAAGCTGAAGATTTTGTTTGTTTGGTTGAATGTACTAATCTCAGGAACTACTGGTTCGTAATAAAAAAAAAATTGTGTCGGATAACCTATTACCGGGAGAGGCAGTTTTTCATTATCTTGTATAGCTTAGAAAATAACCTAATGAGTTTACTTATCGTTTCCACCCTTTCGCATACACATATTTCGACTGTGGTGCAATCGGAATGAGCCGCTAATCATTTTATATGACTTGCAAATTTTAAATTAAAAGTTATAATGAGATTATTTTTCTTTAAAATTACCATAACTGCTAACTTTTTGCACAATTTAAAAGCTCTAACATTTTAAAGCAAACCATAAATGCCATGGAACTTATTCTTCACAAAGAAAATTAATTTCTCGACTTTACGATGATGGCTATAAATCAGAGAAAAAATAAATTTGCTCCTGTGAACAGGTATTTATATACGGATGCGAAACGAATGCTCCGCACGGAACGGAAACCTTACGCCTTCTACAGCTGAGGCCCTGGTACTTCACCCTCACATTATTCTTATTTTCTCGCGTCTTGTACTCACTTTTTTTTTACTTTTTTATTCACAACAGTCAGAGTATTTTGTACTTTTAACTTTGCTACAATTTATTCGATAATAAACGTGTTGTGAACATACGTAATGTTTTTGTATCTGACAAAAACAGATTAGAATCTGACCTTATGATAAAACGTCACGAAAGTAGACCTTCTTCTGCCTAGTTGGAAAATAACAAGCCTGTATAAAGATATTGGGTACAATTTATGAATACTTATGTCTACTGCTGAGTATCAATAAAATAGCTACGAGTATCTATAACAATAGAGAGTCATGCTCCTACACTATTTTCTAACAACGTTTTTCTAAAAAAGTAAGTTTAAGTAATAAAATATATTACATGTATTATTAATTTTATATATATTTAAAAAAAAATTAACGGCGATGCGAAAGATTCTATCTAGAATCAAAATTTTAGATCACCATATTTTATTACTTTTAATTCGTTTTTGTTATTTCCATTTAGTTTGTATATATATTCGTGTTAGCCATGTTTAGTTTTTATTTTAATTGTATATTTTTCTTTGTGGGTATATATTTTTTGAATTGTATTATCGGGACTAGTTAAACTTAGTTACTTTAAGAGTAGGTACAAATTTTTGGTTCACGTAATACGCACAAGTCCAAATAAAATCAACCAAATAGAGATGGTGCAATAAAAGTCGATTCATTCAAACGTTTCGTCTATTCTCATTTATTGAATGAATGAATGTGTAAATAAAATATAATTCATTAATTCACATTTATTTTGTTAATTTTCTGCGTTCCCAGATTGTCATTATCTCTAAATTCTGTTTACTAGTCCGCTATGGCCCTGAGTTGTGAAAAAGTCGCAGAAAAACAATGATACAAGAGAATACGAGTATGTGACATTTCTGAGGAAATTGAACTAACATAACGGTATGACAACTTATTAACTACCTACATTATCAGCGACATGTCGTTTCGCTGACTGTTTCTAGTAAAATGAAAATGACACTGAATGTTTCCAGTTGGTTTAGTTTATTTTCAGAATAAAATATAATTTTGAATAGAAAATTAGCTTATGAAATAGCTTCATGATTAAGGCCATAATTATTTTTGCGCGCTTTGAATGACGTGACCAGCAAGCTCCATTGGATTTGCCTCTATCTATTATTGCTCTTGTATTTCAAACATTCGCATACAGTAACCTATAAACTTCAGATTCTTCGCTAGTACATCAATGCAGTAACAACTTCATTACAGCGCGCCCCATATGCGTAAATAGATAAAATAGTAGGAATATGCTTTTATACAGATGCTATATAAAGAAGAAAATGCTTGGTCATAGTGACACTTAGTGTAGACTTGTGTAGTTCCTGAGTGAGTAGTTCAATTGTACTAGTTCACCATACAAGCCGGTTCTTGTCACTCATTCTTTCTTGTCCCATGTAGTTCACTGCGTCATTTAGTTCAATGAGTGACAAAGAGTAAAAAGAACGGAAATACATAAAGCGTACGAACTAGAATGAGAGAGATACGTTGTAATGCCAAAATTGCTGATAGAGAGCGAAAAGGACGGAAGATTCTGAAATTGTTCGTGATAAAACGAGACAGATAGTTTCGTGCGTGGTTGACTGACCGAATTAGAACTCTAAGGCTAAGGACATAAGAACCATAAGCTGTTAGCGAAAATATGCTATAGTATTAATACAAGGCTCAATTTTTATATAAATTATTATTTTAACCACTAAATAATTTCTTTTTACTCAAGCTTGACAGTCCTAAGCCTGTGAAAAGTTTGAAGGAAAATCAATATTTGGAAGGAAATTTATAAAATATTTAATTAGTTATACTTATTTAATACAAAAATACAATGTCATCAAAATGATGCAATAGAACATAGAATAATGTAGAAGGAATCAGTCAACAGAACTACTGAGTCGATTGAATCAAAGATACATTGAACTAAACGAACTAAATGAGTCAAAAGAACTAAAGAAGCAATTGAACTAAATGAACTAGATGAGTGATACAGTTCATTTGCGTCAAAAGAACTGCATCTTTCTTTTCAGTTCAGTGAACTGTTTTGCGCAAGTCTAACTTAGTGTATCATAAGTAAATGCGCATACAGCCTTTCATGTCTGTGCTACTAATCATTTAGGAACCCTGAGTACAGTAACCATAGCATTGTTAGCACTTAAAACCAGGGTTCGCTGATATATATCAGCGGATATATACTCGTATCATGATATTTATCACGATTCGACGAGTTCGCTTCTTTTTTTAGCCTGGATATGTTATATACGCATTTATCTCCGCTATCTTTTTATATTAAAAAAAAATCGGATTTTTGATATTTATTATAAAAATCTGATCTTTTCAAACCTTGCTTAAAACCGACATCATAAACACATAAACACTTTAAAGTTAGTAAAGGCTTGTATTGTCATTTTATTTTGTTTTATTCGTTATATGATATATCTTATCAGTCGAAATATATTTAATAATTTTTCATAGGTACAGTCAATAGTCATAAGTGCAATTATGCCTGTGCAGAACTCCTAATCACATTCTTTTTATAAAATTTACTTTTTCTAACTGTACGTCGCTGTTTTTACTTGTCACTCATTCAATGAAAAAATGTAATATGTAAGATCAATCGATATTGCTCTTAATTATGAAAAAAACACGCATTTATTATGGTGACATTGAAATTAATTTCCAGAAAATAATTTAATTGCGCTACAAAGTAAATTAAAGAAATTTTGAACATCGTAATATGAATTGTATTTTATTCAATGTTAAAATTGATGAATGATAAAATTGATTGAATGACCCTTGACTGTACAATATATACCTGACGTTTTCATTAAAAGACGTATTATCTTTTTATCTGACTTCTCTGAGATTTTTCAGAAATAACGAATTGACATGATATATGAAAATTACAATATTAGAGATTTAATTTACCTAATCTCTAGGTTTCCTTAGAGATCAATAACTTAATTTCCCTGCATCACATCAATCATGTAAGAGTGCAATGAATTTAAGCCACGATAACCGCCGAGCAACCACCCCTGAAAATTGTATTCACTTTAGAATGTGCAATTTGCAACCATCCGTGCTTGTAAAACATTATGTACGCCCGTTTACGTCATCGGAATAGCATCAGTATAATAAATGCAATGACTCACCGCAGGATGGACGTGTGGATGTGAGTATAGTTGCATTCTTCGAGTGTCCACAGTATACGTGTTGAGAGGGATATCGTTCATGTCGAAGGAGTCGGGGTGCAGGCCTGAAGTCAGCCTCGTAACACCCGCCTCGCAGCCGCCGTTGATGCTAGCGCCATCAGGACTTCCAGCCACTGGGGAAAAAAGTTTAAAAAATTCATAGCGTTTGGTAACATGTGTATTAAGGCACCCTCACACTGATGTTGTACTGATGTTGACTTTGACTTTGAACAATTTGTAACATTCAATATAACAGCGACAATGTGTAACATTTTTAAATGTTATAATTATAAAAATTATATTTTGCTTCTATATCAAAAGTTCTAAATGTTAAAGTTGATCGACAAGTACAAATTATATTAAGTACACCCCGACTTTTTGCATCCTACCGCTGAAACTCAAAACTAATGAATTGATCGCCATCAAATATCTATACAATAAAATTATTAAATTAAAGTTCTTTGTTTGTACCTTTGAAGTAACTAAAATTTACATGGTTAAAATAGACACACGCACAATCGCCATGATAACTACTGCACTACAGACAATCACACTTGACTGTTAACCTGTATCAGTCCAAGACGTCCCGATTTTGGCGGGACGTTCCGCTTTTTTACCTGTTTTAAGGTCCCGCGTGGGACACTACATATCCCGCTATTGGCGGTGAACGCCAAAAATTATGATTTCGTCAGGTGAAATTAATGTATACTATATAATATCAGAATTTTAATGTTTGGATCAAACGATTTAAATATTTATATTTTTTACGTTATACTTCATAATATTAAATTATTTTTGATCCTTTGATTTTGTATGCTCATGACAAAACACTTATCTATTCTTCTATAATAAAAAACTCTATATAATGAATTTTCTTATAGTCCCGCTTTATCCAAATGTGTCCCGCTATTTTACTTTCAAGGTTTAAAATCCCACGGTTGTCTAAAATAAATCTGGCAACGCTGATCAGTCCTCTCTTTTTGAGGTTGAAAAGGCAAAACCAGATTTTTACACAGGTTCACAGCCTTAGGGCTGTGCGGCATATGGATGACCTAATATTATAATTATCTTTAACTACATGACCAGACAGACGTTGTTCTGAATTCGAATTGGTTTCGCGTATTTTGTCAAATAACTGACAGTTTTGTCAAACGACATAAAGTAGCATTATAAAAATTTATATAGTTGTTCAGTTTTCTTTCATTTTCTTACTTTAAAGAAAACTGAATGACAAATACAACATAAAAAGAAATAACGAAATCGGTCCAGCCGTTCCCGCGTGATGTCGTGGCCAAGGGAAATCTTTATTTTTGTATATTTTAGATTAGTATAGTTTTCATCGTATACAGTCTTATTATTTAATTATCATATTCTATGACATACATTACGTATATTCCTAAGAACATGACCGCAGTATAGAGCAACTTTATGTAGGTAACTATTGATCAATGAGTCACGATACGATTATTAATCGTTCGCATTTTTCTTTAGGGCGTCTCATGTTCTGATTTCTGGCTTTCGTTATACACCCGTCACCACTTTTTTTATTACCTACAATCAATTTAAATATTATAAGGCCGTCTTTTGTACTTAATATTTTAAGTCATTATGTTACCCACATTATTAATGCAAATACGCAATTAAAAGCCATACCATATACCGAGATGACTACTTATTATGTCATCAGTCGTCCAAATGTATTTGTACCGCCTTTAACCGTGCATTTGTTTATTTTGGATTAGGTACTCGTATATATTAGGTATACGAGCATACTACAAAACAGCCTTTGTTACCTGAGAGTACCTACTATATTTTATTAAAATGAAATACTAATATCATATTACTAAATACGAGGTATGCTGAGTATGTTTTTACATTTACTGTATTTGTCAAAATTAAACTAATTCGTGTAAATATCAATCAATATGAAAATAGTGAGAAACTATGTATAGATCAGTTATTTGGGTTGTATAACAATAGACTGCGAGTAATACAATAGGTCAAATTATGTAGTAATTTTTATATGGCCGATACAAAAACCGCACATGAAAATTTTAAATTATTAAATTAGTTCATACTTATTTTTTACAGACACTTCAAAAACGGACAATCGGCATGTTTGTATTTTTGTATAATGTTGTTCGCCTCTTAGTTTTTATACAAATTACGATAAATGTTTATATTTTTTTAACAGAATGTTCATTGAATCTATCAATGTGTTTTATAAAATATATTCAAATAAAAAAAATGTATTTATTTTTATACCGCAGCCAAATAACAATTCCCTTGAGAGTTGTTGCGTTCCTGCGAGTGAGTGAGGTGACCAGAAAGGAAGGAGATGCTGCGTTGGCAGCGGGAGTGGCGGCGCGCGATCGATGTTTTATGTTGCGAGCGTTAATATGGCTACGGTAACAGCCTCACATCAGGCGGAACGTATGCTTGTCTGCCATCCGACGTAGTATAAAAAAAAACTAGTGAACATGCTAGTGTGCTCCATATTCGCCTACGGAGAAAATGCAGATCATGACCGAATTGACGCTTTTGCATGTGGTTCTGGAGGAAAATATCCACCACTTGCCTCGGCAAAATACTTGAATTCTTCGATCACATCGCGCGAATAGATGGTCATAACCTCAAACAATTAATAGCAACTGGCAAGGTTGAAACGACCAAGAGGCTGCAGCCTTATGAGATGGTCTAACCAGATCCGCACATATCTGGAACTCGAAACGCCACACATTGCTAAAGATCGCAATAGTTGTAGAAAAAATGTTAGAGAGAATTCTACGTTTTTAGGGTAAAGTATGTCTTTCGTCCATGTATTAAGTTTTTTCGCCGTTGTCGTTATTTTCACTGGTGAAGACTGGACTCTATGTCGATCCTACCATTTTCATTATCCATTGCAATGGTAATTCTGGAACTGCCTTTTGTTTCAAAAACAGTACCACTATGCCCATTGATTTAAGAATTGACGAATAGTATAAATAAAGCGTAGTGCTAATAGTGGGAAACATAGTGTCGCGGACGAAATCGCGAGCGGCCGATTGTACACTACTAAAATTCAAAACAATTCTTTTTTTTTTTTAGTACAATTAGCGACTCAGCGTGGCTTCGTCCGATACCTTTGTTACGATTTTACATAAAGTAATGCGTCTACGATTAGACGCGTAACTTTATATGTAAAAACAAATACGAGTCGATGATCGAACGATACAACATAATCTAGTTACTTAAAATAATTGTATGTCTTCATATGCTCGATGTTTCTATTTGTTGAACAGTGTATGTATTTGTTCTTGCCCGAAGCACTAAAACTACTTTTCGCATACTTAGAACAATCCTCTGCATCAACCCATATTCATCCCACTCCTAGGATAAGAGTCATCTCTGAATCGAAGAAGATTTATATCTTCCCCAATCGTACTCCTCCACGACAAAGTGCAGGTTGGCTGAGGCCAATGTTTTCAAGCCACCAAAAGGCCACTTTGCTTAATGGCTGTCATCTAATGACAACAGCCGGGACCGACGGATTAAAGTGCCCTCCGAAGCGAAGCAATACATACACTATCCAAAGTTCAAAAATTTGCTATATCAACATTTTAATACTGCTAGTGTAAAAAGTGACAAATGTACTAGATATACGTAATATATTTTCTCCATAATTTTGATATCGGAGAACAGTAACACTTTGCATAAATTGTTAAATTAGCAATAAATTTTGCAAAATTTTGGATATTGTCAATAAATTGTGAAGTAAGTATGTGATTTTAATGTATTTAAATGATATTTTAAGTATAGGTGTATGATCGAAG
Organism: Hypsopygia costalis; assembly: GCA_937001555.2. Taxonomy (NCBI): domain Eukaryota; kingdom Metazoa; phylum Arthropoda; class Insecta; order Lepidoptera; family Pyralidae; genus Hypsopygia; species Hypsopygia costalis. The sequence continues at coordinate 22,897,782 of OW443326.2, forward strand.
GTTTATTTGGTTATGGCGTACAAATTCTAACTCGATGAATTTCTGTTTCGGCTAACTCTTATTTCCCTTGTTTTCCACATTCTGACAATATTGATTTTACATCTTTGTTAATCAAACGCAATTTTGGCAAAGTAAGAGTTGAGAGAGAGGGTTTTTTTTCGTCGGATGGCGAACAAGCGGACGGCATACCTTATGTGTAGGTTACCATATTAACGTTCGCAAGATGAAATATCGCTCTTGCGCCGCCACCTCCGCTGCTGTCGCAGCAACTCCCACTATAAGTACTGATGACCTTATTCACTAGCAGAAACACAACAACCCTCAAAAGAATTATTATTTTGCTGTGGTATTTTGTGAGGTGAAGGTACTAAGTCGGACAGCTTAAATATATTATATGCCCACTCCCTCTTTATAATTAATTAAGTACCTACGAAAATTAGAGCCTACCCTAACTACTTTGCCTAGGAATATAACATTTTTAAAAAGATTCTTTTGACAATTCAGAGTTTTCAAACTATTGTCCATATTATCTTTATTACACTTCATCTTCAGTCGTAATTGTTAAACAATAATTTTAAAAAATGTGTAACTTATTCATAGTCTATAAAAACATAACCACTCTCACCTGCATGTGGTGCACCACGCTATTAATAAACGATGTCGAAGGTAGAGCACATAGATAAATAAAACAGACTGACTTAAAAAAAATCATCCACTTTACTATGTATAATAATTTGTTCGGAAGGTTGTTGTGTTGTTACGATTGAGTGGGTGAAGTATTAAGCATTAGCAGCAAGTAACCTGCTGCATGTGTTACAAGTGCCTATAGGCTACAGTAACCAATGTGGTATGAAAAACTGACGGTACTGCGATGCGGGGCTGGGCCCTACCGGCTAAGCTGAAGCCGATACCCATCGGATTTTTTGATTGCGAATATCAAACTTCAGATAAGATTTATGGTTTCTGTGTTTAACTTGGGTGGTAGAAACCTTGGAGCTATCTATACCGATACTCTACTGAGCTCAAGATATTTGTCAATGACGAAAAACATAAGAATATTCTTATTACTCATTACTTATTACTCAAAATAATAGATGGTGATCGGCTTTAGCTTTTGGTAGGACCCCTGGACCGTATATAACATATTGTTAACTTCCAAAACGTAATAAAATTTTGCACATTGTATGTTAATATTATATATTCATTTATTATATTTAGTCAGCGACGGTTGACTGTACAATGCTTCAACTACTAACAAAAGATGTTGAAAAATCTCTACTATGTTACTCTATCACAGACTCCTGAAGTAGGTAATGATCTTATATCATATACATGAAGTTTAAAAATTATTATATCTACTTAAAACACTATTATTACGAACTCCGCTACGTTATTTCATTGCATGTCCTAACTTGCAAATAATATTTCGAATTCTTTTAAAATTAACGAAGAAAAGAAAATAACCTATTATTTTCTTTTCTTCAAAGAAAATAACCTATTATTTTCTTTTCTTAGTTAATTTTCCAAGAATTCCAAATATTTTCGGAAATTTTCACTTAATGTAACATTGAAAACTGAGAGAGTAGGTAGAGTAAGAAATCTAAAAAAAATCTGTATAACTTGGACTATACAGTACAAAATAGAATGGTAGAGTATTCTATTTAGTTTGTGGTCGAACTCTACCTACTCACTGAATTTTAATTATTAAAATAGATACAATTTTCCGAAAATATTTTGAAATATCTTGATAAATGAAGGAAAGTAGTTCGGTCCCGTCGTTCAAGAAACGTCGGGTATTACAGTAACAATGTTCATTGTTTTTTTTTCTTACCAGATTCATTTAACTCCGTCAGCTGTACATCCCTTTATCACTTAATAATTGGACTACGGTGACCTATCATGCTGCTGGTAAACTATTGTATTTTATAATGCATGTTCCAAGTTTTACAGCAAAATCTTTATTTTTGTTATAGGTACTTACTCATTTGTAGCTATTTGTCGAAACTTCTGTTTTACAATGCTATAAAGTTTCTTAAGTGCCGCATAAACTACTTTACGGGCTCTTTAACACCCATTCGTGAATTAACTACTATTGTTATTACTCACCCACTTTTTAAGTTTGTGAAGCTCTTCTTATTTCTCCTTTCAGGCTTGAGTAACTTGTATATAAATGTGCATCCTTTAAAACACCACTAAAAGTTCACGCTAAATAGTTTTTAAACCAGTTTAGTAATTCACTTTTGTTATGTTTTAGTTGCACGCTGTTTAAATATTACGTTTTAATTTCGCCTTCGAGTCGGTCTGGGCGGGCGGCCGCGAATGCGCATTCAGTATTACGCGCAAACAACCCGCTGTAAACGTACGACGTCCGTCGAGCGACTGGCCGGTTTCAAACACGCCAAGCGTCAAGCGCGCGGTCTGAAACTTCATGCACAGCGTAGGCGGCTACTTCATCGACATTCAGCTTATAATAAGGTTATCATAACCCATTGAAAAAAAATTGTTACATCAATAAAGAAAGCTCAGGAAACGCGGCCAGTCGTATCAGAACTGCCGTCGTTACTACTCCGCCGAACGGTTACGGTGATTATTCATCATTGTTATACATTGGTGGCATAATTGTTGGAAAATGAAACGTTTTTCTTAATAGAGGAAAACATAATCTACGTAATATGCAGGGAGTGGGGTAAGCGCGCTCATTGGTGGGCCGACACCGCCCAACGCCAATAGCGCGGGAAGGAGGAGTCGAGTAAACGCACTGAAATTTGGCGAGACTGATTCCTTGCCACCCTATTTTCCTTACTATTCGAAAAACAGCCTACATAAATCTTTAGGTTAAATATCGACACATTTAACTATTAACCTTCGTTTGCTTGGCAAGTTCAGGTTACGTCGGAAAATAGACTTGCTCGATCACATAATATTATACCGTTTATTGTTTTTAGTGTATTACAAATAAGGGTGACTGGAAGAGTTTTCTTGTAGATATTTTTTTTTTTTTTTTGTAATTCGTCGTGCGGCAGACAGGGATTCGGTCCGCTTGAGGCGCTTGCGACATGAAGTATCGCTCACACGCCGCCACCCTCGCTACCATCGCAGCAATTCCTTTCTAACCTACCTTTTAACCTCCTCACTTGAAGGACACAATTCTCTAGGAAATTGTTAATTGGCTGCGGTCCTCTGAGAGGTGGAGGTACATTCCCAGTCAGTCAGCTTATATTGCTATGATCTATCTCTCGTTTATCACGGACATTGAGGTTGACTTTCTCAAAGTTAATAGTGAGTACTTACACCCAAAACCTCTCCTTTAGCCGAAATATATCGTCGCAATTTAACTCAACTATAATAGTTTTAGGAATTAATGTGTAATAGTGGATTAAGAAGTACAGTTTTAAAGTATCGCCAATCCCAAACAAACTTAGATAAAGCCAGCTTTGTTCGTATGGACATGTGATGCGCGCTGGGAAGATGATCACCCAGTTAATATCGCCTTAAAAATTGACGCAGGCAAATAACCTCGAGAATAACACTTTGTAGAGTAGTAAATCATCATCATCATCAGCTTGTATATTTCCGCTGCTGGATATAAACCTTCCGCAGTGCTTTCCACCAAATACGATCCTCCGCCTTCCGCATCCAGCCGCTTTCTTAAGGTCATCCGACCATCTAGAGAAGGAGGGCGTCCAACGCTTCGTCGTCCTACGCGCGGCTTCCACTCTAATACCTTCCTCTCCCATCTGCTCCATCTGGGGTGTAAGTGGTTCATCAACATCCTTGAACCAAAGCCAACTTCACCTGCACGCGGTACACCCTGCTGACTGACAAACGAAGCTCTGGCGAAAAGAGAGGTAGGGAGCGTAATTGTAAGCTACCCGACTGGGGAATGTACCTCCACCTCACAGAATACCGCAGCCAAATAGCAGTTCCCTTGAGGGTTGTTGTGTTCCTGCGAGTGAGTGAGGTCACCAGAAAAGAAGGAGATGCTGCGTTGGCAGCGGGGGTGGCGGCGCGCGAGCGATATTTTATGTTGCGATCGTTAATATGGCTACGGTAACTGCTTCACATCAGGCGGGCCGTATGCTTGTCTGTCATCCGACGTAGTATCTGCCATCACTTACTCGGCAGTTGTGACCCGCCCATTTCCACTTCAGCTTGTTTGCAAGCTGAAGTGGAAATGTTTTACCGTAACATTTTGGTACATTTACTACTCGACATAGCCTTCAGAGTTTGCTCTGAAGGCTATGTCGAGTAGTAAATGTACCAAAATGTTTCAGTAAAACATTTCTTTAAAGATTCGCTATGTGTTTACTGTGATTAGTGCTATTGTAGCACTAATCCAACTTGCTAGAATAGGTACTATACATATTTTAAAAATTCACCTCCCGTCAGTAAATATAAAATGCAAAAATTCCTCAGCTACATAAACTTTGCTGGTAGCGTAGTCTGAAAGAGTATTCGACCGATAATCGCGAGGTCGTCTGTTTGTATCCCACCTAGACAGGGAGGTGATTTTTTACATTTTTTGAATATTTGTTTTTTTTATTTTGCATTGTTATTGTCAATAATAAAATTAATCCATACTCTTTGTGAGAATTAATATTCTACAATTTTCATTTTCATAGTTGGCAAACTTTGATTTTTAATTCAGCGGCGGCGCTAATTAGCACTTATGACATTAATGGACGCTACAATATCCAAGATCAGTGCTAACTTCGTACTGATTTAGTTAGCTATGTAACTAAAGTGGTCACTGCTTTAAACCCAGTCTAGTGCTGACTTCGTACTCGCAAGTCTTTTCAGATGTTTAGCCACCCGTTCTATTTTCGGGCTCAATAATCCACAGCCAACTGACTTACTGCCTGTCTACATGTATCCAGTTACTGAGTAGGAAATTCCAATCTACAGGGTCCAGTCATCGTATAAACCTGACAATGACTTAACTTGACTCTTTGCACTTTGTCACTTTTCACATTGCAGTTTAACTGTACCTACAACTCAGATTAACGTTGCCACTGCCAACGAAGCGATTGCCATGCTTTCTTTCTGGTGACCTCACTCACCCGCAGGAAGGAGGAACAACAATCTCTCTCGACTTTATGAGCTACTTCTAACCGCTACTTAACATACTTAAAAATCACACTGCTGAAGGTTGGCGGGAAGAGATCTCTATTAGAGATAAGCTCGCCTTGGTCGATATACCACTTACGTAAACTCTTGTAACCTTTTTTTTTCTATGTGCAATAAAATAATATAATATGAGGGAGACGCCGTTATTACCACCTACCATCCCGTGGTGCGGCTATTTTTTTTTTCCTACTTCGGGTGGCAGTCATGCATACGGCCCGCCTGATGTGAAACGGTTACCGTAGCCATATTACGCTTGCAACATAAAATTATGCTCGCGCGCCGCCACCCCCGCTGTTAACGCAGCATCTCCCTTTCTTACTTGTGACCTCACTCACTCGCAGGAACACAACAACCCTCAAGGGAATTGTTATTTGGCTGCGGTATTCTGTGAGGTGGAGGTACATTCCCCAGTCGGGTAGCTTACAATTACGCTCCCTACCTCTCTTTTCGCCATAGCATCGTTTGTCAGTCAGCAGGGTGCACCGCGTGCAGGTGAAGTTGGATTTGGTTCAATGATCTTGATGAACCACTTACACCCCCAATTCTATTCCTTATCGGAGATCTCAATCACGCGACGTTATATTATATCCAGCGGGCATTAGTCTCGTCTCGATGTTTATAAGTCAGTATATGCAATGGTGTTGAAGCAGTGTGCTCCCGAGTTGTGGCGGTAAGCCACCATCGACAAGAGTAAAAAAAAATCCTCTAGGACTCTAGGAAATTATTATTTGGTGCGGTCTAATGTGAGACGGAGGTGTTTTCCCATAATTAAGCTGTACATTATGGATACTATGACAAATATCCGGGCTACGGGTCTATATCAATCGAGTAAGACCGGATTCAAATATGCCCAGTTTAACTTGAAAAATTAAGAAAAGTTACAAAAATAAAACTTACAAAGGCAAGTTAGTTAGTTAAGTACCTTCCACCTCACAGAATACCGTAGTCAAATAACAATTCCCTTGAGAGTTCTTGTGTTCCGGCGAGTGACTGAGGTCACCAGGAAGGAAGAAGTAGATGCATTGGCAGCTGCGGTGGCGACGCGCAAGCGGTATTTTATATGCGAGCGTTAAATCAGGCGGGTCGTGCTTGTTTGCTACCTGAAAAATATTTGCTAAAAATGATTTATATAATTTACTAGCAAAGTACCCGCTTCGCTACGGGAAAACTCCTCCACTCCAATTTGCGTCTATTTTTGTTAAGATTCCAGATATTTAATAAGGTCTGTTTCGCAATGGCCATTATTACAAACATATACTATTTAGGTTAAGACCTCCCGATAAATAATATTTTTGGCTTTCGCACCAGAAGCCAAAATTGTAAGACTACCAGGAGAACTTACTCGTGAGCAGGCTACATACAACTGATCATGAGAGAAGCAGTCCTGGCTCAAGTCAACCCCAGTGACCTTTAGAGACTGCCACTGAGCTTTGTTAATGGTCATAGCGAAGCATATCTTTATGGGAAATTGAAGTCTCTTAAATTGAACGGGGTGGTCTGATGTAATCACGGGTATAATGACAGATTCCTCAAGAGCACATCCCTTACAGTCCTCACTCAACAACTGAAACTCAACATTCCAGTTGATGAAGACGTGGTTAATAATGGTGGCACGAACCTCCTGATGATACACCTACGTTCCATGCAAGTGGTAGATGATGAAGCGGAACAGGCAAGATCCATCACCTTACACAGCTATAATAGTGTGGGGCGTCATCACACCTTCCACAAGTATAAATTCAGTCAATCTTGACGTCATTGTTTGAAAAATACAGAAATTCTGATATTAAGTATACCACCCTAAAAAGTCGGTACTTAGAATCGGTTTTTCAATTACTTTTCGCCACCAGATGTCGCTTCATTTGATTGAAGGACGCATTTTTGTTTACGCCCTACGCATGCGACGTACAATCTTCCTGGGGTGACTACGGAAAATTCTCATGGAAACCCACGTAGCTTGAAATAATTTCTCGTTTACAACCTTTCCTTATCAATGAAACCACAACGCGATGTACAAATACTATGCTCCATTTAGTGATGAGTTAAGTATAATATAAATAATATAACATTGATAAACATTTCTTGGCTGGGCGCTGATCAAAAGTTAATCAGTTAGCCCTTAAAATCACATTTTTTCTGAACAACCATTCCACCATGTCTCAAACTCGTAGATCAATCGGTTTCCAAAAAGGGTTTTTTTTTTCAACACCTATTTTCAACCTCTTAGTGGTGTAATTTCGGAAAATCCCGTCTTAGAGCGTACCTACGTTGCATAAGGAACACATATCCAAATCCTAGACCCAGCGGTTTGGGCTGTGCGTTGATTAGTGAGTCAGTCAGTCAGTGAGGACAAAGCCTTTTAATAAGATAACAAATTAGCAACGCGGCTAAGTTTTCTTCACACCGGCTTCTAATCCTAAACTATTATAAGCAAAGCTGGTATTGGGTACTAGTTAACCAATTATCTTTACAGTTATTTTGTGAACAGCTTTCGAGTCTAATGTATTTTCCAAAGATTCACAAAGCTTTGCTTAGTTTAAGATAATACATAAAACATGTTGTTTATTTACATTTATCTACAGGATAATTAAATAGGACTTAGTTTGTCACTCATCTTGGCCCTTTTTTAAAATAATTCAGGATTTTTCTAAAAAAATGCAAAGTTTTGTTTAATTAATGTGGGGTAAATGGCTCACCACCGTCTTTGAGCCAAAGACAACATCACCTGCACGTGGTGCACCCACCTGACTGACTAAGGAGGCTGTGGCGAAAGAGCGGTAGGGCGAGCATAATTGTAAGCTGCCGGCCTGGGGAAGTACCTCCACCTCTTAGAAGACTGCAGCCTAATAACAATGGAAGGAGTTGCTGCGTTGGTAGCGGGAGTAGCGGCGCGCGAGCAATATTTCATATTGTGAACTTTAACATGGCTACGGTAACTGCTTCAGGTGGGTCGTATGCTTGTCTGCCACCTGCGTAGTATAAAAAAAGTTTGCACCAAAAATCTCATTAAAGGGTAACCAAACGTATTTTGTAAATACGGTAGTGTCGCAGAATTAAGTCTCAGTTCGCTAAAATTTACGAATTATGAAGAAATATTTTATAATGTGTTGATGAGATGAAAGGAGCTAGATGGCGTCGTTGTGCGTGTCAGTCTACTCGAACACGCAAGTTAAGCATCGTCGGCCGTAGTCTGTCCATAGATGGGTTTATTTATCTCGAGCTCCTTCGTGCTTTGGAGGGCACGTTAAGCTGTCGGTCCCGATTGTTGTCGTTAGATGACAGTCGTTAAGTCAAGTCATTGGCCTTTAGGCAGGCGGTTTGAAAACACTGACTTCTGCCAACCCGCAATTGAGCAACGTGGTGGAGTATATTCTAAACCCCTTCGATTGAAGGGAGACCTGATCCCAGCAGTGGGATGAATAAGGGTTGACGAAGATATTGTGTTGGCGTCCTTACCGTTAGCGGATCACCTTAATTTCGAGTTGTTCCGTTTTTATTAAACTTGACGAAGTCAATGCCTGCTCTGGCCTAACTGTCAACAGAATCTTTTATCAGGAGAGCAGTTATCGCCGTATCAACCGTATCGAGGATACGAGGCCCCCGGCTACAAGGAAATAGACAGAATACTTCCCCGTCCCTGAGGTGTTTGAGTAGAAGGGACCGCTTAAAGGGGAGTTTTGACACGTTTTGATACAGAAAATTGATTCTTTTTTCGCCTTATGTCAAGCGGTTACCATAGTTTATTAAATGTTTGCAATCTAAAGAGCATCGCTAACGCGTTGAAACCGCCGCTGTTACCGCTGGTTCTATACTTATACGTTAGTACTATTACTTATACTGTGCTTATACCATGTATGCTAGACGTTTGGTGGTCTGAGGCGATGAGAGAATCAGATCTTATAATTGTAAACGCATGAAAAAGCATGACTCATTGTCACTGAGCCGAGCGTGCAAGCGAGAGCGCGGGACTAGCGATAGAGAGGCACGATCGGCCTGTTTCCTGTGACATTATCACGTAAAATTATCGTCCATAAACCAACTTTACAGACAACCAATTTTTTTTACCAGACTACTGCGAAACCAAAAGAAAGGGTTAAAGATTTTTGCTGTGTATGTATGTATTCTATGTACGTTTGTATTTACGTTGCGCCTAACTTATTCGTCCGATTTTGATGAATAAGGTGTCTATAAGGGTTCGAAGATGTGAGAGTGAGACATATGTAGAAATCCAAATAACAGATTATATTCATTCAAAAGAAATTCAGAGAATAATGTGACAGTAAAGTTTTACAAATTAAATAGCAGTAGGGGCGCCACAGGACCGAGAGGTCTATGGTCTTTTGAGAGATCTAATGACCATTTATCAGGCTTATCTTCTTTGACAGCACTTCATATCCCAAGAAGGACCAGGCGAAGAGACCCCAGTTGGCGTTCGAGTGGCAAACAATAGCAGCTTTTAGCTGTCTGTGAAATCTTTCTACCAGACCATTGCACGATGGGTTATAAGCAGTTGTCCTCTTGTGCTGAAATCCGATGAGGTCAGATAAACATTTAAATAATGTTGTGTGATGTGTCTACCGCGATCAGTGACAATTTTATTGTTGTAGGGCAACCAAATCGGGAGATCGATCCATAGAGTAGCGCATAGAGTAGTTTGGGGATATCATCAATATCTTTGAACCCTGCTGACTGACAAACGAAGCTCTGGCGAAAAGAGAGGTAGGGAGCGTAATTGTAAGCCGATTGAAGAATGTACCTCCACCTCACAGAATACCACAGCCAAATAACAATTCCCTTGGGGGTTGTTGTGTTCCTGTGAGTGAGTGAGGTCACCAGAAATGAAGGAGATGCTGAGTTAGCAGCGGGGGTGGCGGCGCGCGAGCGATATTTTATGTTGCGAGCGTTAATATGGCTACGGTAACCGCTTCACATCAGGCGGGCCGTGTGCTTGTCTGCCACCCGACGTAGTATAAAAAAAATAAAGCGCTCTTACCACTGGTTCAGTGATTTCTTGGAGTAGGATTGCCTCAGGCCAATGCGTAAATCTATCGACAGCTGTGAGACAATATCTATAACCTTGTGATCAACAAGGTCTATATGACTATTTGAAAACTTTGATTTAGGTACCTAATTTGAAAATGCTCAAGGGGGATGATGAGACATGGCGGGTGACCTTTGTTCGCTGGCAAACCAAACACGTACGTGTCCACTCCCGACCGTCTTTTCTAATCCGTGGCCAGACTTATCTCTCCGCTACTAGTTTAGCAGTGGTGTTTGCTCCGGGATGACTGAGAGAATGAAACATTTCCAAAACCTGGCAGAAATATTGTCTTGAGATATATCATCATCATCATCATCAGCCTGTATCTACCCACTGCTGGATATAAGCCTTCCCCGATGCTTTCCACCAAGTACGATCCACCGCCTTGGGATATATGGTCGCCAAATATTCCTCCTTTCATCGCAGTTCAGAATGCGTTCGAGTTTATTCTTCTTCAGGCGCAGCAGGTATTACTATTCCATAATAGCTGTAGCTCCGGATCTGAAAATTGAGACTCGGCCAAATGTTCCAAGTCAACTTGTTGAACGATCTTTTCGACTCCCTACTTCTACGTTGGCCTTCCCAAAGATGTGCCTGATATCGGTCGTAAACTGCGAGATGTAATCTAAATGTCCGTACTGTCTTGGTGAGCAATTTTCCTTTTGCGAGTTAAACGCCAAACTCAGGGGCTTGTGATCTGTGTAGATGACAAAATCTCTTGCTTCTGCCGTATGTCTAAAGTACTAAATGGCTTCATATATAGGTAATAGCTCTCCAAAGTAAGGCGAATACTTCTGCTAAGCTGGACTTAACTTTCCGGAGAAGAATGCTAATGGCTGCCAGCCCTTACTACCATTGAACTATTGCAAGGCTGCTCCGATTGTAGTGTCACAAGCTTCCGTCACTATGGCGAGTTTAGCTTCAGTCCAGGTGAGTCATTATGGTAGCTTGACAGAGTCCTTCCTTGGAGGTGTTGAATGTCTCTAGTTCCAAAGAAGAAAACTTTACAGGATGGGAATCGTTGAGGAATGAACCTTCTATAAAAATTGAGATATCCTAAAAATTTTCGAGGCTCCCGTACAGTCTTCGGTACTGGAAAATTCGTGATAGCTTCAACTTTAGCCGAAAGAGGTTTGGTTCCTTCAGTGGAGATACGGTAGCCTAAAAATGTATTCTCAGAGGCTTCAAATACATATTTAGATGTGTTGATTACCATTCCGTATTCTCACAAACTGATAAACAATTGCCGAAGATGGTGTTTGTGTTCGGCCTTCTAGAAAATTAGGAAGGCTCTCAGCATTTCATCCATAAAGCGCTGAAATGTCTGCCCGGTAGGTATTCGGGCGATCTGGCTCAGGATCAGGCAAAGTCCGAACGTCATGTAGAGAAATTCGTAAAGACCGAACGGTGTCGTCACGGCATTTTTAACACGCTTTTATTAGCTTCACTTGTAAATGTATGTAAGAAAATCTTGCAATCGTAACTTGACCCACTTCCCGGTCTCCGATTATAATGAAATTTTGCACACGCTCTGAGTTCTGATGACAATACAATAATATGGTACTGTCGATCTGATCTGATGATGGAGCCGGAAGATATGAACTGGAACTTCATGATGGAACATCGTATCATAGCTGTTTTTGGATTTCTTAGAAAAATCTTGTAATTAACTTTGACCACGATTAGGTTTCAAAGTCTGATGATGAAGCCGGAAGATATAGGCACTGGATTCCATGATGGAATATCGATACGATATTATTTTTTACTCATTATTATTTTCAGCTTGTATTGAATTATTTTTCACTTTTTAGTTTGATGTGCTATAGAAGCGTGTTTTTTTAGTTTTTTTTAAACTATACATTATTGTATATCTAATCTTCAGCACTAACAGGGATCTGCGTACGCTTTAAGTCAGTAAATTCAGTAGTCAGTAATTAGTTGTTGCAAACACTTTGCAGCAGGATTATGTGAAAAGTCATGCCCATTTAGGTGACGATTAGAATATTTGTCACGAGCGCCATCCTACGACGACTGCTTAACTTTTGGCTCCATCTTTTAGAAAAGTGATCGAAGTGACTCAACTTCAACGTTAGGGCCCAAGATAACACCTCTCATACATAGGGTTCGATTCCCGTAATACTTATTCTTTGTATTAAGTTATCGTAACAACCTCGTCATTGAAGCTATTTGGCTGCGTTTACACGACGGAAGACTAGTCGATTCGATTTTTTCACGTATTCCTACATTTTTACGCTTAATTAGTAATTAATCACATGAGGACCGTTCCATTGAAATTTACAAATTGAATCCTCTTGTGAATTAATGTCAAATATAGGTACGAGAAAATAATAAACGTGAAAAATTCTAATCTTAGTAGTCGTCGTGTGAACCTAACCAAGGGATTTAAACGACTAAGTCGCTACGATATCGTAGCGGTTGAACATTTATATAAGGAATTCGAACAATGGTGTAACTACCCAACTGATTTTCGGCACCTTCTTATGTCCTAAAACCAGGCAAAGATTTGGCTCTAAAGTACTAGTATCCACGCCCATAAAACCCTTTAATAAAAAATAAAAAGCATAATTTCATTTTTTTCAAGAAGTTCTGGCCTTTGGGTATCTGTACGTGACATTTGACAATTGACATATTAAACGTCATTCATCAACCAAGTGTCAGTGAAGTGATTATTTAAGAGTGAATGCACACTTATCCGAGCCCAACGCACCGAACGAATATTTTATAATTGTTAATTCTTTACTTTTACGAAATGTTAGGAAACCTCGCACACCCACCTGCCCTTCCCGATTCGAATGATTCGGCATGAATAGGTGTGCGAGGTGTCATAAGATTAGACATATAAATATTTTTTATATTGGTTTCGTTCGGCTCGTATGGCTCGGATAGATGTGCATTCACCTTTAGTGTGCGTATGAATTGATTGACGTATTGTACCTACCTATTTATTTTCATAATTAATTTGACTGCCCGTGCACATGCCGCTCGTGTAAAACATGAAATTAAAATCAAATTAATTCAATCAATCAGTCGTCGTCTCATCGTAAATAACGTCGGCTTTCAACCCCTCCGATTGTATATTCATAGTTTATGAGATACTTTTATTTTCTTGAAGTTCTTTGAAACAGGTGAGCATAACCAAAGATTTATATAAATGTTGCTCTTTTGAAGTTTATTTATTTATGACCCCTACCTTAACAATATACAATATATTTATTTATTATTAAGTCGAAGAAAAATGTTTGCTATGGTATTAATGCATAGAAAATTAATTCTATGACATTAGGTTAAATTAGAATATCTAAGAATGTACAAACTTTTCCCAAATAAATATCTGCCTTTGTCATTAATCCTACAAATGTCTAGTAGCAGCAGCGCAGCCCAAATTTGGGTTATTTCCATTAGGCATTGTTGCTATTTTTATTTCTTTGACATACAATTTTTTTTGTATAGTACAAAAATAAATAAATATTCCTGGACTATCTGGTAGCCTTAAATTATTGCTAATCAACTAGGTGCACCACATGCAAGTGAGGTTGACTTTGGCTCAAACATGTTGATGAGCGACTTAGTGATTTGCTTAGTGAACAATATGCTTCTTTTAGATAATATATTATAATGCTAATATAAACAGATAACAGGGGACGAGCCCGGTGGTCGAAACGCTAGCAATGTCCACTTTTACTTCAGGATCGCGAGTTCAATACCTGCATAAGGCAAATATTTGTGTGCATGAACATGTTTGCTGGTCTTGGTCTGGGTTTCCTATGTATTTTAAGTGTATATTTCAAAAAATGTATTTAAGTATCAGATATCTAGACCCCATAGTACAAGAATTGCTTAGTTCGGGACTAGATGACAGTGTGTAACTTGTCCTGGATTATTTAGTTTTATTTATATTGCAATATTGCAGAACAGTAACACCTAAAAAAAAGAGTCTTTCACTATGGTAACGCTCTGCTCGCCTGACATTACTCTGTTCTAAATTTATTTTTCTGTCTCTTAATTCTTCTGTCTTTTTCCTACTCTTTATTATAACAGTATGGTGGATTGCATCTAGATGACTAGCCCTGTATTTTGTGATTGCCATGTACCACCTGCTTTACTGGTATAATTTTAATTAATTTTAAAGACCCCTTATCAGTCTACAGAGGCTTATATAAACTGTTAAATTTTTACCCAACTGCCGAAGTCAAAATAATATGAATGAAGTCTAATTCTTTGTCATACTCTAATGCAGAGGTTTCTAAACTTTTAATGTAGTGGAATACATAAACAAAACTCATTTGTTTTATGGAATCAAAAAGGAAAAACGACATTGTGTTATTTCACAGAATCCTAGTGACTTGATCACACAGCCCTAAGTTTCCACGGAACCCACTATGGGAATCACAGCTCTAATGCATAAACCATTTGATGGATTTTAATATTAACAACGTCAATAGATTTAGGTAATCTATGAGATTGATATAGGTAGTCTAACAAACTATAAAATTATAATTGTTAGTAGTTTTTAAAGCAGTTAGGATATTGTCATTTAAGGCAATTACATGTTCTAATTAGTGCCAATGAGTATAAAATCATAGTTCACAAACAAATACATCAATAAAAGATTTTTTTTGAAACATCAAGATTATATATTATCACAAAGACTGCCTTTGTATTACTTTTTGTGTCTAAGAATTGTATTAAATTTATTGAAAAAAAAAAACATTAAATAATTAGATACAAAGTCAATGAAGTATTTTGAAGTCACCCAACATTTCAAAACAGGGAAAATAAAATGCATAATTAACAAAATCTTCTGGATTCTCTCCCTGTATTACATTTGAAATATTGTACAAGTGATCTGTTTGTGTTGTCTTCGAGATAAGTTTAATACTTGTTTTGGATTTCATATTCATTTGCTAACTATCATTTTAAATATAGTGGTGGTATTCATTCAGTGCAGTAATCGCTTAAATAATTTCTTATTATTAAAAGCTGACTCCGTGAACTTCGTACCGTCTCAATCAAAATCAATCCGTTCTTGTGATATGATCAAAATAGCCATTTTATACAAAATAAAGTACTTAATGAATATTTTTGGACAAATTACACACTGCTATCTAGTTCCAAACTAAAAGTGTCACTCTGAATTGCAATTAAATTTAAGATGTATTCCAATATTAAAAATGCTTAAAGATAATTTATTTATTAACAGAGTACAAAATGCTGTCAGCGAAAATGAAGGTGAATAAAAACCTACTACCAATCAAGGGACATTTTTTCCTGTTTAATGCTGGTAAGTTTAAATCATTATAATATATTCTATCAGGACATTTTATGATAATTTTCCGCAATATTTATCATACGTAACTAAATGCTGTTGTAATCTGTTCTAGGTACTGCGCCTTTGGTGCCTTATCTATCAACATATGCCCGTCAGTTAGGATTTTCATCTGCAACTGTTGGACTCATTTATACAATACTACCAATATTTGGCCTTATTGCTAAACCATTATTTGGAGTTATAGCAGACAGGTAACTTGAAAATTTTATAATTGCTACATATAATACAGAGTCCCTTGTTGAGGGTTGTTGTACGGTATACCCAGTTCGTATGCAATAAAATTGGTTGTCTGTCACGTCGGTTTACTGACGATTATTTTACGTGATAACGTCATAAGAAAACATCGGCATCAGAGTGATGGAGTGAAGCCGAACGCTTAGGCCTCTATCGCTTGTTCCACGCTCTGTCTTGCACGAGCCGCCGAGCGAGCCGAGAGAGCCGGGACATGACTATGAGTCGTGTTTTTCGTGCGTGCGTTCGTCGATTTATAGGACGTTATCACGTAAATAAAGTAAATTGGTTTAAATAACCGCAGACATGTACGCGTCAAATATTTGTCTTCTACGCGTTGATGACTATCGCTGATCATTGGCGTCGTTGCCGTCGACGCGCGACGTGTCGATGACTGCCAGTAGTTGCCTTTCGTCTCGTGTGCTTGAGCCCTTACCACAGTATAAGTAATCCCTTATATAAAGTTATGCTGGGTTCACATTTATCTGACATATAAATGTCGAGTTCTGACGCTTTCTGTCATTATTATGGTTTATACAGTCGTTTGATGCGTTTGAAGTGCCAGGAAACTATGTGGAACACGAATTTGCAGTTACGATACAAGCGTGAATGTTACCATATTAAATGTATGTCTGATCTGATGAGACACGTATCGTCACGTCAGATGAATGTGAATCCAGCTTTACAGAAATCATGTTTTTAAGGAAAACAAAGTCTGTCCATTTGTTACGTCGATCAATAGAAATTCCAGGTATTTTCAGGAAAAAAGACTGTTTCGATTTCCATTAATAATTATTTTTTTCTAACAATGTATAATAATCTGTATTAAGATACTTAAAACAATTTAGTTAATATCGTTTTCTATATTTTCTCTATAACGTAGCAAAAATATTTCGGCCTAGCTACCTTCGCCATCGCTCTGGAATATGTCTTCATGGGACTTCTTAAAGGCTAAGTATAATAGTGACTATTAGGACATTCGAAGAACTGTTAACCCTGTCTGGTTGTCATTTTGCGTATTGGTCCTTATGCATCGGAAATATTTAGAGATTTAGAGATGGTCAGATGGTTAATTTTAATATTTACACGATTGTTTTGTTAATCCAAATTGAACGGTAGATTTTAATCGTGTAATTCATTCTGTAAAGCTTCTGGTGACAGAGCTAGTCGAAAGCCATCTAAGCTGATTGCATAAAAATGTCTCAAGTTGGGGTGTAAGTGACTCCTCAAAATCTTTAGAGCCAAAGCCAACCTCGCCTGTCACGTGATGCACCCTGCCGACTTGCGAAAGAGGCTGCCATATCCTACCTGGGTAGATACAGGATATTTGAAAGCTGCCCTTCAGAGTGGCAGCGGATGTGGCGGCGCGTGAGCGATATTTCATGTTGCGAGCGTTAATATTGCATAGGTAACTGCGTCGCATCAGGCGGGCCGTATGCTTGTCTGCCACCTGTCGCAGTATAAAAAAATTGGTTGTCTGTAAAGTCGGTTTACGGACGATAACTTTACATGATAACGTCATAAGAAACATAGGATGATCGTGCCTCTCTGTCACTTGTTCCGCGCTCTCGATTGTATCAGTCGATCAGGCTGAACGTGACAATGTGTCAGACTTTTGCGTGCGTGCCGCCGGAGTTCATCGGGTTATAAGACGTTACGTTATCACCTCTGTTACTAACTAAAACAATATCATACATATTATCTTCCTTCAATGAGCATTATCCCTAATCTTGTTATCATAATCTACTTTATTTACTTAGTTATATAATCTACCTTATAATACTTTGTATTGGCCATGATGTATTCGGCGGAATGTTTCATGATATCTAGTTTATTTATAATTTATGCTTGTCCAATATACTTTGACGTTGTAATCTTGGGCAATTACTAATTACTGTAAAAAATTGCAATTTTATTGTGAAATTAAACGTATTGTGTTACGTTTTCTCGTAGATTTTTGTAGTTATCGGTGTTTGTGAATCATGGACGCTTTTATGCATTGACTGATAAAAAATAGTTTCAACATTATTATCAGCCTGTATTTATTTGTATAAATATAATGTATACATTAGTTTAATCTTCACTAAATAAGTATTAAGGAAAGTCTATCCGAGTCTGTTTTCCGTTTAATTCTGCACGTTTTACTCTCTTTTTATACGTCATCTGGTACCAAACAAGTAAACGGCACGCGTATTTTTTATTCTACGAGCCTGTGAGTCACCTGATGGAAAGCAATCACCACCGCTCATGGAGATCAGCAACACCAAAGGGTGGTCGCCTATCCCTTGCCAGCCTATACTTCTTCGTTTCTTCCTGTCTTTTTGGTGACCTCACTCAATCACATGAACACAACAACCCTCAAGGGAATTGTTATTTGGCTGCGGTATTCTGTGAGGAGGAGCTACCTCTCTTTGCCAGAGCATCCTTTGTCAGTCAGCAGGGTGCACCGCGTGCAGGTGAGGTTGGCTTTGATGATGATGATTTGAAAGATGTTGTTGACCACTTACACCCCAGATTGAGCGATTATTGTAGATCCATTTTCCGGTGACGGGTGTTACACATTTGTAACGGGATTTGTACACTTTCAAACTGTTATAATTCGTAAATTAAAACAGAAATATCTGCATTTTGAATGTAATTTAATTCATTACAATAGTACTTACACTAAAATCATAACTCGTTATAAATTATTCATTTAGGTTTTTAATCTATTGTTCAAGGGTTTAGCTGCAATAATAGAATTTAAACCCTGTGACGGGTGTTACCAGTAGGTACTTCTGCAAATTACGCTACCTTGTTGACCAATCGCCAAAGTTCAGCTCAATTTGAAACTTATGTCACCAAAAAAATTGAATTCTATTCAGAAAGTTTCATAATGTATCTTTCTGATACTTGTAAGCTTACGGTGAATATTAAAATTTTTGTTGTTTTTATTCAACCAAAGTTTGACACGTGTGTTACAAAAATTGTGACGGGCGTTACGTTGAGGAGCTCTGTGGCGTCGTTGCGCGTGTTAGTCTAATCGATCACGCAAATTAAGGAACGTCGTCCGTAGCCTGTCTATGGATGGGTTTATATACCTCGACCTCCTTCGTGCTTCGGATGGGACAGACCCAACGACCATCATTTCTATGAACTACCAGCTAGCCAGAGTCCTTATTTGTTTAGAATAATACCATAAGAACTAACTTAAACTGAAGACAGATATTCCGAACCTAAAAATATTTTTAGGTTCGGAATATCTGTCTTCAGTTTAAGTTACTTCTTCTACACCAAAGCGATTGTGATCATATGATCACAATCGCTTTGGTTTCAATGTAGGTTACTTCTTTTGGGTCTCTTAACTTCGACGGTTCTTATTACTACAAGAAGAAATGGAGACCGGGGACCATTTCTCCTTGAGATGTAGCTGGAATGTTCCAGATTTTTATTGTGACATTGGTTGAGAGTTTTGATTGTTAGCTCTTTTGCGTTTATCCGTTGGTCCGAAGTTGTCGTATTCTTCTACAGCACCATTCTTTACAGTCTCTACTTGATACTGCTCAGCTGCTCTATAAGTGCGCGGCTCAGCTTCTCACAGAATGAATTGAAATAGCAGCGTCCACACTAATCTGGTTTCGGTGCCGACTTGGCACATCACATTTAAGGTTCAATTTGTTTATTAAGAATATTTAAGATACTTTTCATGAACATAAAATATGATGACAGTGATATTGTATACCAACTTTATTTAGGTACCAGGGGCTCTACCGCCGAAGCTGAAGTCGATTCCCATCGAATTATTTGATAGCAAAAATCAAACATGGCCTTAGATCAATGGTAATTGTGTTTGTCTTAGCGTGTAGAACTCTGGAGCTCTACCGATTAAGCTGAAGATGTTTTGCAATAACTAAAACGTAGACCTATTTTTGGAATCAAAATATTCGATGGTATTCGGCTTCAGCTTCGGCGGTAGGGCCGGTTGTTTGGCGTTCGGTAGTTTCATACTAATTAGTAATGTATTGTTACAGATTCAAATTACAAAAATCTATTTTTATACTATTTCAAATAATAACAATCGTTAGTTTTTCGGCCATTTACTTTATACCTGGAAATAATCAAAGTGTAAAAGTGGAATTGGATTGCAACGGTGGGGTCACTGTATTGAGAAGTTGTATGAACAATTCTCTAGTAGACACTTGTAAAGTCGATTCCCTAGGTAATCTAAATTCAAACGCATCTTGTAAGGTAAGTTGTACTATTAATAAGGATGAGGCCACATTACTGCGATGCGACATCGCATCGCAAAAACACATGACAGCGACATCGCACCGCAATACGATGCGATGACGCAATCTAAAACTAGGGGCTTACTGCCATTTCAGTTTCTAATGAGACATGAACTGCACTATCCTTATCTTTGGTATTCTGACATTTTGATTGTCTTTAGTTTTCATACTTCAGCCAATCAAAGCATTTAGTTGGGCAATCACTATATTATTGATTTTTTGTCAAACAAACCACTTAATTTACAATGAACGAAAAAATTGCTGCACGGCGTAGTATAAATCCTTTTGATACCACCTCAGCCGCTAATTGACAGTACCCGTGAGGTCAGTCTCTGATGATAGCATTGTACTTCTTACTCGTAAATTGCGCTAATAATATTTAACAAAATATTTGGAGCTATATTTTTTATAACTATAACTATGTAATTTTCTTTTGTAGATGAATTGTGATATGACATCCCCAGAGATGTGGCAGACTGTTTGTGAGCACTGGGGCATACCACAGTACTGTTATAGCGACATGAACAGGTTACAATACTCTTCCAAGATCGGTCACGTCTCTGTAAAGGAAGATAAATGCATTTATTTTGCTGCAAATAATGTCACATTAAACGGTATGTTATCATTGTCATCCTATATGTAACTACTTTTAGACAAGAGCCTTCCCTAAAGGTTTAAAGCGTCGTCCTGATTGGCCTTCGGTAGCACGATCACGCGTTGCGATTTTGTCCTGTGATTTTTTTTATACAAAAATTTAATTGATTACGACCTTCAATTCGGACATTCAATAGAAATAAGTATGTTTGATCGCACGGTCAAACGTCGACACGTCGCATGATTGTATGATCGTTTACCAATTAGGACGACGACGACGCGACGATTTAGAGATGCGTTCTGCGTTCATATATATTTGGCCGTTCAAACACATCATACGGCTAAACATTGAGATGGGACTACACGGGCGGTTGCTAATCAACCAAACTATTGGTGTGCACATACTGGCAACTAACTTTTGAGAAGGCTACTGTGTGCGCACTTTTAGCCCATTAACTAAACAGTTTAGTTGGTTAGCAATAGTTCGTATAGTTCCACCCTAAATGGCCCTTATTGTTTTCTACCATGTGGCCTCCAATATGCGATCCTCCGCTTTCTATATCAAGCCGTCAATCCATATCTTCGTCGAATTCAAAAGCTTTAGCTAGAACCAAATGGTTTTCTGTCATTAAAATGGAAAGTAAATGTATGAACTTGACGTCTGGCGCGTCAAGCGATCTAGATTATGACAGCATTTAACATTTCTCAATCAGGACTTGGTGCGCTCTAACGTAGTGTACGGTTATGGTATACGGTTCACCAGAAAAAGCGCTTTTACCCGGGCAAAATCCTTGAGGGTGTCAACACTCCGCCTTAGCCGGAGTTCTTATCTAACAAAAACCACTTGCCTAGGGAGGCTCATTCATAAGTTGTTGCTAAGCAAATTCTTGTTATCTAAGATTTTTTTTTTACTAAAATTCAAATTGGATATATCAAAAAGATAAGATGCGTATGCAATCTGCTATGTTTATATCAGCGATTTAACTAAGTAAACACTGTAGATTATAATTTTCCCCTGCAATGAGTTTTCCCTTCCCTACCTAAAATCAGTTTGTTTTCACTGGATGGATTTACAATTTTACGTTACTGTGTAGAGTTTCAAAAAGTAGCCCTTCTGTGGGTTTCAAACTATCTTCGTATAATAAACTAGGCCTATTCCATTGATTTCAATGGAAAATGTATTTGATGATCATTCCTCAAGGATATGATTGATCTCAATTTTTTTTTCAATACAAAGTCAAGCATGTCGAAGTTTTTAATTGTGACAAGTTTCTTCAAAATCGGTTCAGTGGTTTTGGAGCGTTCCGCTCATTCCACTCAATTAAACACATTTTGGCGTTTATAATACTAGTTAAGAGGTTATTATTTGCCATAAACGATATGCTTTGCGAATTATTTTCAATGCGATATTTCTTTTTATAATTTTGTTGTTATAGCGAATTGACTTTTATACAACAAGTAAATCTTCCTTGAATTTGAAAGAAGCATTCCCTATCATGCCATAGGTACTAATGTTGCTTCGATGCGCCGGCATGTGTTTTTAGTCCAAAGATCTTTGCCTCGTTGAAGTACTGCTACATCTACTGCATGTAATGGCAACAGCTGAATCTAACATGTCATGTTAGGAGCAATCGTAAAAATATGTAGCGACTTCTGACACAAGTCGCTACATATTTTTACGACACGACACAGCCCAAAGTATGAGTTTAAAGTGTAAGCTTGCCAACGGTTAAAATTTCGAAAATGTTCAGGTCATCATGTGACGCATGCCACCCAATTAATAAACGCGATTATGGCGAAAAAGTGGGCACAACGATATTAAACTACTTGTTTTGGGTCTTCCTTAAACGAAGCGGTTAGAGCACACTCTATCCTACTGCTTATTTGTAGGTTGGCGGAGCCACTGTTTTCAAGCCGCCAAAAGTATTTGGCTTCTATTCTATGGTGTCGATGACGATCGTCGACGTTGCGTATTTAGACGATGGTGGTCGAACGGCTAGCAATGGCTACTTTGACTCCGAGGTGGCGGGTTCGATCCCTGCATAAGACAAACATTTCTGTGCATGAACAGTTCTGTTTGTCTTGGTCTGTGGGTTTTCTATGTATTATAATTATGTATTTACATTTATCAGTTGTCTAGTGCCCGTAATATAGCTTTTCGTTTAATTTGAGACCAGTCTAGTTTGTGTCCAGAAATATTTATTTATTTAGTTAATTAAGCTGTTCCTGCAGTGACGTCATCGAGCTCCTCAATATATAAATACTTAACTAATTTTTCTTTGCAGGTTATGAGTTTACACCTCATTGTCGTATCAATAAAGCTCATGGGGATATTAATCAACCATGCGAAGTCAATTGTTCAGATAATGAATTAGCAGCATTATTAGAACCAAGAGCTAACATGACGTGTGTAGAAAATATGTTGAACTACCGCACATGTCCAAATAGTGCCACGACATTGGCATCTAACGATTTCAAGAATAGTGAGTGCATGGTAATTTTAATGTTTACTTAATAACCTGGATTCATATAGAAACAATTTTTAACGCTTTTGCAGTACTAGAGCGTGCCGAGCGCATACAACTCTCAACAACTCGACTCAACGCAATAACTGCTTGCAAGAAAAAGAATGAGTTATACGATAGAAAGAGAAGCTAGATATATGTAAACAAACAACAGAGGCGCGTAGCGTTGTGCGACTTGAAATGCTACTTATTATATCGTGTCTAGAGTAGAGATAAGACGGATAGTTGTTAGGCTGAATACCGGATATCGGGCTCAATTTGCGGCCGGATAGCCGGATATTCAGTCAAACCTTGCCGATTGGCGTACAAACGATCGTATACTTGGATAGCGCGTGTGTGGAAAATGAAATTATTTCTTCTGTTGTTGGGTTTTAGTTATTAGTATAGATTTTCCTATATATATTCAATTAAATATACTGACGAGCCTGAATGGCCACTTCCACGCCGAGACAAATATTTGTGTGCATGAACATGTCTATTTGTCTTGGTCTGGGTATTTTCACTGCATTATATGTATGTATTTAAAAAAAAAAGTATTTACGCAGAATAACAGTACTCATAATATACAAGCTTTGCTTAGTTAGGGACTAGATGGCGGTGTGTAGATTATCCCGAAATTTTATATATTTATTTATTTTTTTGCTAGAAATGCTAGAAATGTTAATTTATTATTTATTTTAGGTATGGTGTGATATTAACGAAGCGTGGCGACTACAAGAAATATGCGATGGTTGGCAAGCAGACGTCACGTCGACCTGTCAGCCCAACGCAATTCTACGAGATCATCTACCATCCAACCTTTCATTCACGGGAACTGTATTGTTGCATACAACAATAAGTGAACACAACTGCGTGTTTGTGCAGCTTCACCATATTACATTACCTGATAGTAAGTAATATTAGATTATGTTACACCCTCTTAATGGAATGATGACTTTAAAAAAGCGTCTGGATGCGGAAAGCAGACAATGTCATATGTTGGAAATGGACGACGAAGCTTTGGACGCCCTACTTCTAGATCAATGGTTCCCAACCTTTTATCGCGGACTACTAAGAGGTTTTGTTTGGCGTAGGGTCTCCGATCGCAATATAAATCCATTATTCTATAACTCGAGATTTTAGTATTTTGTATGATAGTATTTTGTACTAATTCATTTTAAGTTTGTACCACGGACCATAATCTACCTCTCACGGACCACTGGTGATCCGCGGACCACCGGTTGGGAACCGCTCTTTTAGATGGTCCGATGACGTTAAGAAAGCGGCTAGATCCGCTGGATGCGAAAGGTGGCGGATCGTATTTGGTGTAACGCTTCTAGGAAGGTCTATATCTAGCAGCGGGTAGATACAGGCTGGTAATGGTGACGATTACGTCAGTCATTCTCAAAGAGTGTGATAATGTCCCTTGTATATATAAGACTCCTAGAAAGATTGAATTAAAATAAGGTTTCAAATTAAAATTATGTCATCATCATCATCATCTCAGCCATTGAAAGACCACTGCTGGACATAGGCCTCCCCTCTAGATCTCCAATAAGACCGGTTGGAAGCGGCTTGCATCCAGCGCGAAACTACGGTCTTAATGAGGTCGTCTGTCCACTTTGTGGGTGGACGTCCTACGCTGCGCTTGCCGGTACGTGGTCTCCACTCGAGAACCTTTCGACGTAAAATTATGTATCTACTCCTAATTCAATTTATACTTATATCTACTATAGTAGGAGCGCTTAAAAAAACAATTTCTTTTAAAGGGTTATTACCCTTTATATATGAATGGTTTTATTTCATTTTAGTGAGGGCTCGAAAATGTACGAATCTCGACGGGGGCGGTACGTCGGGGGTGAGATTTATGAAAAGAAACTAAATAAAATATTAAATAATATAATGCAGCTTGTGGCGAGCTGTTGTGTGAGTAGCGACACCACGGACCCGAGTCTCAAGAGAGTCGGTCAGAGCTTTCGTCTCCGACGTGTCTTCATCAGTCGGAGTGTAAACACAAGAAGGCCAGCAGGACTCTCAGGTCTGGATTTGCCTTCATTGACCGTCCATAGAGGAGCCGCTAGAGCTATATGCTCCAGGGGTGGAAGTGTTAAAGGGCATCACGCCGCGAATAACTTCGGAGAAAGCGCAGCACACCTCTCGACATCCCTGAGTCACTCACACCGGTGTTGCACCCTACCGTTTTCCTGGCATTTCGGAGGCCCATCTAGTGAGTGGCAAGCCACCGCCTGCCGCAAATAACTAGCAATAAAAGCAGTTATAGCAGGCGTTCATCCCTCTTCTGTAATAGCCCGGTATTAAGTTCACCCAGATCTCATCTCCATAGCCCATTTATTTTCCATCACACTTTGTAATAATCTCAACGCCTGCCGAGACCGGCCTATGGGTATATCGTTCCATTGATATATCCTGGAGCGGGTCACGGCGGGCGTATAACATTATATGAAACTTCTCAAAGGAGCCTCTACGTGTTGGATCTATATCCCCGCGCATGCCTATCAAATGACCGGGCATGACCCGTGAATTAAGATAGATATGTACATAATAATAATAAATACAATAAATAACATAATACGGCTTATAAAAGCAAAAGCTTATTATGCCAGTATTTCAAAAACAATTTACTTTGGAATTTGACTTGGTTTATGCACCTCATATTTTAGAACAGTCTGCACAACAGAAACATAACCATAGCGTGATTTAAATTAATGTCAGCGCCATCTAGTCTCAAATGTACACAACAAGTTATTGAAACTACACATGCCTAGATTCTTAAATTTTAATTCTTGGCGTATATTATTTTAATTTTAGACTCATTCTTGTCATTCTCAATTTCACATGATCTTTATAAAAAATCCTCAAACACGTCGTATGGGAAAATTTCTGCACAGAAAACAAATTTTCTACAAATAATTTAAAACTTGTCACGCAATAAATGATTTTAATTTCTAGAGATATCTTTAGGAATTCGAAATATGAAAATTTAATGATTGCAATTTCAAGTTAAAAACGTTGTAATTATATACATTTTAGAATTTCACCTACCCCCATTTGTGGGTATCTCCAACAAATCGTAAAATACATATAACATACTTGTATTTCAATCATAATAATTTTTAATACATATCAACGTTACGTTTTTGTTCCAACTATATTACTATTTAATTTACTAAATATACTACACATATTTTAATGTATTTTATAAATTTCAGACTCGGTCCATTACCCCAATTGCGTTTCTCAAACCCAGTACCAATTGAAACAAGAACTTTTCCAGGCATCGTGTGAAATCAACTGCGACAATACCGTGGTATGTATTCATGTATTCCGATATGAAAACATGTGTTGACTTATCTTGGCTCGTATCGAGTTACTGTGTTTTTATGCAAGCAATCGTTTGTTCTCTAATGGGCAACAATAAATCGTTTTCTATATATTATAAGTATGTATTTACAAATAAAAATGTATTTAAGTACATTTATCAGTTGTCTAGTACCCATAGTACAAGCTTTGCGCTTAATTTGGGACTAGATGGCGCTGTGTAAATTGTCCAGAAATATAAATATATTTTTTTTTGTAAAGCTGGGCGACTATTATACTAACTTGGCGACTAAAGTTGATAGAAATCATACCAAACTTACCAAATATTTATTTTTTGGGCTATAAGTGGTTCATTATCACCTTGGAACCAAAAACAAGATCACCTGCATGTAGAGCACACTGCTGACTGACAATCGAGGCTCTGGGGGAAAAAGGACGCGAAGGCGTATTTTGTAAGCTACCCGACTGGCGAAGTAGCTCCACCTCACTATTCTGTGAGGTGCCACCGCAACCAAATAACAATTCCTTGATAGTTCTTGTATTCTTGCGAGTGAGCGAGGTCGTTGGCAGAGGAGATGGCAGCGCGTGAGCGATATTTCATGTTGCGAGAGTTAATACGAGGGCGACACTGAAAGTTTTTAGAACTGGCCACTTGTAAACAATATAATAAAAAAATAAGTTTAAATTTTGAAAATGGAACTCTTTGCCAATATTATTGAGTATGTATTTCATTCATTTTTCATTTGTCATTTGTTTTGTCTAAGGACGAGTGAGCTAAGTGCTTTTCTCAGTGTTTCCATCGGATGCAGCGGTGTATTGATGTGAATGGAGACTATTTTGAAAACTAATAACTTGCCAGTTTGCTCAGTTTTTGATTTTCTAAGAACTTTCAGTTTGACCCTCGTATGACTACGGTAACTGCTTTACATTGGGCGGGCTGTATGTACAAAAATAGTATAGTATTCTAGTCGCTCATTTAGTATTTTCCTTTTTGAATCAGTATTCATATTTAGTTATTTATTTATTTATTATATATTTTATGATGTGTATTACATGTATTTTAATTAATTATTCAATTATTTATCAGAAATAGATTACATATCTTCATCTAGACATAATAAAGCTTCTTATAATATTGCTATATTCTAACAATCATTAATTTCTTTTGATTTGCGAATCCTGCCCACTCCAGTAACAAATTCGTTACCCGAAGGTTGCCTTGAAAAGATTGCTCTCAGCGATAAGGACTCCATTATGCATAATACAAAGTCTGTGATAATTTATTCATTCACTGTATTTTAAATTTGTATTATGCAAATAAATCCATCCTTATCAGTTTTGAAGGAGGCCTACACCAAAAAAATGGTTGAAGGCTTAAGATGATGATGATGATACTTTACACACGGTGCTATACTAACTTCGATTATGTTTATTTCAGTTGAACGAAATTTTTGAAGCGGCCTCAAGCAGCAGTAATGAAGAAACGACGCAATACACAAGAGAATTCTGGCTGTTCTTTGTCATGATGATTATCAGTTGGATTGGACAAGCTGTTGTTGTCACTTTCGCTGATGCTATATGCTTTAATCTTCTTGGTTAGTACTTCCCATATAATTTCCGTGTTGTTTCCGGCAGACTAGAATAGAATCATTCCGTCTCTTCCCGTGGATGTCGTACATGGCGACTAAGGGAAATACATTATAAAATATCGATCAGGCCTCCCCAACCCGTCTGGCCAGCGTGGGGAGTGTAAGCCAAATCCTCCTTCTGTCTGGAACGGTCGAGAAAGGGTCTTGCTCCTGTTGTGGAGATTAAAATGACCTGATGATGATATAATTTCCATAACGGCTTTAGTATGCGATCCTAACGCGTACGATAACGGCGCGGCGAGGCGCGAAGACAACGACAGTCGACGTCTTATAAAGTGTCCTACATGCCAAACGCGCGCTATTATACCAACGCGATCAGTTTGTTTGACATTTTCGCGCGAATTGGTTGCGGTGTGATGTTCTTTTGTTGTTAAATTCGCGCGTACTTAGGACAAAGCTGTCGCTTCGTATTGTAATGTCATATCACTCGCTTGCGTTCGCTTCGACGCGATACGTAGCTTTACCGATCTTACGTTGCGATTGAAACTATTCTTCTGGACAACAATTGATATAGGAATATTGTTTAATGCAGTAGCATCC
This sequence comes from Hypsopygia costalis, assembly GCA_937001555.2. NCBI lineage: Eukaryota > Metazoa > Arthropoda > Insecta > Lepidoptera > Pyralidae > Hypsopygia > Hypsopygia costalis. The sequence continues at coordinate 22,926,425 of OW443326.2, forward strand.
AAACAGTGCGTCGCGTCACACTGGGTTGTCGTTTTCTGTATCTTGAGGTTGTCGTGAAATATTATGTACAAAACTGCAACCCAGATAAGAGGTTATGCTCAGAAAACCAAGCTCATTCTTCTCTCTTCTTGTTTTCATTTTTTTTTGTCCGTTTACTATTAAATAATAGTGTGTAAGCTGTTTTAGTTATTAAAGAAAAATATAAATACACGCGAGCGATAGTAACGTCGCAAGCGTTTATATGGCTATAGTAACCGCTTCTCATCAGGCGTCACATATTTATCGTGTAATTGAGAAACTTCTTTTTTTATGTTAGTTAAAACTCAATAATCCATTTTGTTACAGGTGCTGAAGTCTCGGAATATGGAAAGCAAAGACTATGGGGTTCCGTCGGATGGGGCATATTCTCCCTCACCACTGGTGTACTAATAGATGCCATGAGCGATGGGGCATATAAGAACTACATGATTGCATTCATACTTATGTTTGTGTTCATGACTGGAGATGTCATTGTATCTTGTTTCTTGAAGGTAAGGTATATATGAGATATACCCATGTTATATCTTTGAATCAAATTTAACCTCAAGTACACATATTGCGTCCTGCCAAATAGTAAACGACAGCAGCGGGGTCGCTCCAGCGCGTGAGCAACTTATTGCATTGCAATATCGCTACCGCTCGCTGTGCATCATGCGAGTCGTACGCTTGTTTCGTTGTTGAAAAGACTAGAATGAAATATTTCTCTAGATATACTGTTGAGAATCATTACAAAATGTTGACGTAAACGTGAAAACTGCCACTCCCACTGCTAGTGCAGCATCTGCTCACAGCTGTTAACCTCACACACTTTCTGTTGAGGGATTAACCCATATCGAGAACAATAAGAGTTGAGTACAACGAAGACTACTATTTTTTGTGAAAACTTCTTTATCGGCGTTGTGCACTTTTTGGGATGGGTAAAAAATGTTAAAACTCGCTTCAGGACACGTGACCTGATCGAAAATTCGTAAGACAGACTGAGCGTAGACCGCCGGCGAGAAAATAATATCCCCCTCTCTTTCTACCTTTGCAACCTCTTTTTTATAAAAGAGAGAGGGGGCAAGCGAGCATGTGGGTCACCTGATTGAAAGCAATCACCACCGCCTAAAGAAATGAGTAACATCAAGGGGTCGCCGATGCCAGCCTTTTAAGGGAAATATTGACTCTGTTCTTGAAGGCTTCCATGTCGTATTTATTTGGGAATACTGCTGAGGGAAGCTGATTCCACAACTTCACAGTCCCTTGGTAAAAATGTCTTAAAAAGCGTACTGTAGTAGATCGCCAATTATCAACATAAAACTAAACTTTATATTTTTATCTTTCTAGACAAACACTACAAAAATGTCAATGAACATTATATCTGACGTCGGATCTCTGCTAACATCACTGCCTACGTTTATTTTCATGATGTGGACTATAGCAGTGGGTCTCTGTACTGGTCTGCTGTGGCAGTTTCTCTTCTGGCACCTTGAAGACGTCGCTGGCACCTCTTGCGATGGAGCCGATTACATCAAAACATTGCAAGGACTAGTCAGCGCTATACAGACCTTTGGTGGCGAGATACCATTCCTTTTTGTGTCAGGTTTGTTTATCTGAAATTGTGGATATTTTTTGACGTAGTCTTTAAATTTGCTACCTAAAACCTAAAATCGGGGGATACATTTTGGCGTTGTAGTTTCAAGTCTAAGTTTTACATGCAAAAATTTATCACACTACTGGATAGATGAAGGATCAAAGAATTTATTACGCTAAGTAAGGACCAAGGGGACGGGTGCCCACCACACATTCCCACCACTGTGTCTCCTGTGTAGCCAGGATTAACAGCGGCAACCGCCAAAAAAGGCAATGAACAGTGACGTCCATTGCAGTTCCGGGGGTACAACAACGGCTGCCTTGGAACTCACAACGAATTTAATCATAAGAAATTAGTAGGAGTAGGAATCTTTTGGAATTTGACTTCCCCCCTTAGCAATGTGAGAGACAGCAATATGGCAAATAAGGCATTAACACAAAACACTTAAAGAAGCACGGGTCCACTAGTATAAATAATTTCATTTGCGTCTAAACCAGCATGTATAAGCCAGCTGGTAGGATCAAATTACCTTAACAAGGAACTTGTACTGTTCTACATTATTATACATTTACTGACCGCTTTCACCTTCACAGTATTATCAAGGTAAACAGATGATGTTTTTTGTAATAGTATTTAAGCGCTTTATCTTAATAAAAAAAATATGTTTCTATGTTTGTCCTCTATTCATTCGCTTACCACTCATCTGATTGCAATTATACTTTGTTGGGTTACTCGAGTTTGTGAGGTTTGATTTATACTGGACGACTGTCCGGTCAGCTTGATATTTATAAAAAAAAAAACGTAAGCCCCCTCCCCCCTGCTTCCTCCCTTTGATTGCGAAATTTCAGAATAAATAAATATGTCATTATTATTGAATGAGTGAGAAGTAAAAACAGTGACGTACGTACATTCAGAAATAGTAAAATTTATAAATAGAATTGGCTTAATAAGGAGTTCTGCACAATAAGTTCAAACGTATGCTCTTCTTCCAGGTTACATCCTGAAGAAGGTCGGCCACATAAACATGATGAGTGTTGTACTATTTGCTTTTGGCATCCGTTTCATGTTGTATTCATCCCTGACGAACGCCTGGTGGGTACTACCCATAGAGATGTTACAGGGGATAACGTTCGGAATGTTTTACCCAACTATGACGTCATATGCCAGCGTTGTGGCGCCGCCTGGTGCTGAAACAACTGTTCAGGTAAGTTTGAAACATTTGATGCAAGGGCTCTATAAGAACAAAAGCATGAAACTGCTGGCTATAGACGCTTGCAAAATAAGGAACATTTATTAGACATGAAGAAAGAAGAAGTGGGGTATACGTAGCTCGCCACGATCTTTAGAGCCAAAATAAATATCACTCGCCCACTGCCACTCTCGCTGGCAACGCAGCAACTCTTTCCTTTCTAGTGACCTCATTCACTTGCAGGAACATAACCCTCAATGGAATTGTTATTTTATTATATACTGTGTGTGTATTTATATACTGTGAGGTGGAGGTACTTCCCCAGACAGGCAGCTTATAAATATGCGGTACCCTATCCCTTTTGCCAGACTCTTTCGCTAGTCGGCAGTACTGTACACTGTGTGTGCTGTGTACAGTACACGTTCAGGTGATGTTGGTTTGGACTCTAAAGATTATGATAAGCTGCCTACATACCGAATTTTGATTTGATTTGGGGTGTAAATGGTTCACCAACATCTGTGAACCAAAGCCAACTTCACCTGCACGTGGTGCACCCTGCTGACTGACAAACGAAGCTCTGGTGAAAAGAGAGGTAGGGAGCGTGATTGTGGGCTGCCCGACTAATGTGCCTCCGCCTCACAGAATGCCGCAGCCAAATAACAATTCCCTTGAGGGTTGTTGTGTTCCTGCGAGTGAGTGAGGTCACCAGAAAGGAAGAAGATGCAGCGTTGGCAGCGGGGGTGGCGGCGCGCGAGCGATATTTTATGTTGCGAGTGTTAATATAGCTACAGTAATCTCTTCAAATCAGGCGGGCCGTATGCTTGTCTGCCACCCGACGTAGTATAAAAAAAAAAGTTCACGGTGATTATACTATAATCTCCCTATATTAAATTATGTACATATTTTTCTTAAATACTGGACTGTACTGATCTTGATTTTTAACTGTTGGGTCTATGGTTGGAGCACGGGAATTCAGAGGTTCCCGTGCTTCACCCAGGTGGAAAACGTAGGTAAACCACAGGCCCGGAATCGTATCAAAGGCACAAACACAAAATCAGAAAGTCAACTAATGTTAGAGAAATAACTATAAAATTATTTGTGAATCAGGATTATACTATCACATTAAATGATAAAATTGTAAAACAAATTTCTTGTTCTAGGGTCTAGTAGGAGCCATCTTTGAAGGCGTCGGAACATCTTTAGGAAGCTTCATCGGTGGTCGAATTTACAACGCATACGGAGGCTGGACCACGTTCTGGTGGTTTGGGATAGGAGCTCACATCTGCTGCTTTCTACATTTGATCGCTCAATGGATATTCAGAGACAGACTTCGACTTTCCGTCTTGGCTCCAGGTAATAATTCAGAACAAAATGTTCAATAGTATGTACCTACATATTAATAGGAAATTATGGCATCGTTTGTCAACCTTTTTAACATAAGTAATAGGAAATTATGGCATCGTTTGTCAGCCTTTTTAACGTAAGTTCCTAACTATGAAAGAAATTTAAATTTACAAGTCATGAAAATGTATAAAAACATGAAACATATTAATTTTATAGTATTTATATTCTTGAATTACATTTATATATCAATCCAACAATTTTGTTTTTCAAATTACTAACTTTTTTTTACAATTTATTCATTCATATATACATTTTGCGCTGTTAGTTACAACAGCTATTACGTATTTCGGATACGAATAAAAAATCTATATTGTTTATACAGGGTGGAATTTTAAAGACTGGTCAAATTGATAAGAGGCGATTGTGTAGCTGTTACTGATCATGAAACAACAAAACAAAACTATACCTTAAAACCAGCAAAATCAGTTTAGTTTTTGTAATATCTGTCATTTTGATTGCGCAATTGGTTTTTCTTTTTGTCATTTTTTTATAATTGTGACATACATTTATTATATTATTTGATACAAAAATTATTGTGAATAGAATTTTGTGACATTGCTATGTATATATTAATTTGCATGAAGATTTAAATGATAATATGACGACATTATATCCACAAAGCTTGACTTTTGTAAAGTATATGTTTACGAACATTAGTATGCCTGAGGGCAAAACATAGAGATCTATTAATAACATAAACCAACACCATTGTGAATATCAAATACCTATGTTTAACCAATAAATTATTCTTACTGTCGCACTCAGAGACGTCACTTAAACTTTAACGACAATTAAATCAATTTTGTCTCTGTCTACCACTAACCATAAGACAAGGATGCTGCATACTTAATTGTCATTTAAATTTAATTAACGTCTCTGAGTGCGGCGGTTATTCTCCTACTTACATAGTAAACTTGAATCTCGAAGATAAACAATATATCTTTCGATAACTTTTAAACTTTCGCGTTGCACGATCATACATGCACCCTTATGCATGATCGCGTTAATTCCCGTTCAAATTATTCATAAATCTTTCGATAGCCATGCCGCGTTTGTGGTTGAATAATTTTTGGGTTTTTTTATTGATTCGTGATTAATACTAACAACATCACATTGATGTTGCCCAGCCTTTAAAAATGCACTCTGTATTTCGATAAAGTAATATACTAAAGCTATTTTCACTCACAGGTTGAGAAACGATGCTTTATAGTAAATACAATAAATAATTAAATGTATTAATAATATATTACGTGTTCAAAATTAATATGCTTGCATGTACTACTAATTAAATGTTTAATAGGGTTCAAGATGAAAAGTTACGACTAAGAGTACATCTAGTTTGATAATTTTACATTCCTATAGTTCTTAATATACCGCACGAATTTGGATTCCTACTGTAGTGTCAAGCTTGTTCGATAATAAGAATAGCAAAGGGAAGGTACTCTCTGTTATTCTACAATGAGTAAACAATTTAATTTCATTTGTATGTACCACAATCGCTGTGACTAAATACAGTGCGATCGAACATGTTTCATACAAAATTGCTGCTGCAAGGGTTGCCACGTGGTTGTTTACTAAGCAACGTGGTGGTTGACTAAGCAAGTGGTGTCCCTATTTTTGTGTATCTTTTTGGTCGCATTGTAAATATATTACTATGTAAGTATACGTATTACGGATGTATGCCAGCCACCAAAGCCTCGCGGGCACTCTAATGACTGATCCCGATCCCTATGTTTTCGCTAAAATTTACAACATAGATTTTTCACTGGTGTTCAACGGGACGAAAAAGCATCGCCATTTTTAGTTAAAACTAATCGTGACTTCATTGACGAGGATTTCGATAAATAATATTGCGCATTGATTTTAAATTAGACCTCTTAATCTCCGCCTTAGTACTGTGAGAAACTGCTTTGAATATCATGCAGAAAATTTTGAGTGATGCGTGTATAAATTTGAATAACGACAGAAAAACAAAAATTCTGAACATAATGATTTTGGCTTCTGTTGCTCATTTCTTATAGATACCTCATATTATTTTATTATAAATATCTGTACGGACATCGGTCAATTACGATTTTATTATATCTATAGTTCCATAGATTAGTAGCCTATCATCTTGGCCTTGAATGCGTTTGACGCAATTTATACTTATCGTATAACCTGGGTCAAGGAATATTGGCGTGGCATCGTATACAGCCATCCATTAAATACCATCAATGTCATGTTCAAGAACCTTCGGAAGCATACGGAATTTCGGAAGCATAAACCTACCCACTAAAATTTCACGATAATCAGAACAAAGATAGAAAAACACATGGAGGACAACCATACACAGGAAACATTCATTTTTATTGTATAATAAGGGAACTATTTTTATATATCTCACACTTATTGAAAAAGATGGTATGGAATAAAGGGTCTGACCAGGGTGGCTCGATAATTGAACCCGATCAATAATGCTACGCCGAGCCATGTCGCGTATAGCCACAGTGCGACCGCACCTTTACTTATAATTTTGATATCAGACAATAGCAACAATATGCAAGATTTGATTAGATACATTATGCATTAGATATGTACGACTCTTACACCCGTATTTATAGAGAAGTAATTACTTGTTGCTAAGTAATTTCTTAATGAAGTCATTACTTAAGGTTAGAATTCTTATTTAAAAAATCTTATTCTATAGTTGAGTAATGTACGTTACTTACTTGAGCAATTGCCCAAACAGTCGCCGCTAAGCGGGTGTTCCCGTGTGGCAACACTTTGTCACTGCGTTTCGTTTCTTAAAAAGCAAATGTAATGTCTAGATTAATTTTATGAAATCTTGCATTAATATCTTTGATATTACTTTATTTTGTATTTATAATAACAATAACGTTATTTAAAGTAGTTTAAATTGTAAAAAGTACATTATTTTTACTGATGTTTTTCGTCATACAAGAATGTATCCTTGGAGAAACAAAACGTTTGACATGATATAACCCTACTAAATTTAAACGTTTACTTTTACATATGGATTAAATGCCGACTCGTGATTTTTTACTTAGAAAGTTTATACATTAATTTCTGTCAAATAATCCCGGTACCGTAGTACGTAAACGAAACTTTTGAAATCAAAACAGTTTGGGTCGGCGTGCGTGTTGTTATTTTTCTTTGAATATCCTTCCGTGAATTTGAAACATGACTCAAGAAGTAGACAGGAAGAAACCGTTCTCGAGTTTGGAAAAGGATTTATTCTTAAATATAATATAATATAATAATTATAACTTAAATATAATATAATAATCTTTTTAAAACAATCTTCCGAATAGTCATGAAATAGATCTACATCACGAAAGTAAACCTTGGGATTCAGCAATTCAGCAACTTCAATCTCTACTAATTGTCTACAACAGCAAAAACCGCTTCAATCCTATCTAAAGTTTCCATTTTTAAGTAAAATAACCTCAAAGCAAAGAACTGCAGTATACTGGGTACCTCAAAGTAATGCTTGAGTAAAGGAAATGGTGACTATTACTTGGTTGAGAATTCTAACTTTTGACAGTTCTAACTTCGAGCAGTTTCTTAACTATAGAATACAAATCGTTACTTAAGTAATTACTTTTACTCAAGTAATTACTATTACTTGTTTATAAATACGGGTGTTAATCCTATTGAAGTTTAGATAGTATCAGCATTTAAATAAGTGTGCGATGTATATGTAAACTCGTTGTTGAAAAAGCGTGTGTGACTATTTCGATGAAATTTACAACATTTACATAAATATAGGAATAATAGACGATGAGCAAAGCTCGGTCGACTTTTACTGTTTTAAGATAAAGTACTCGTATACGTAACTATTATTATTCGTAGAAGTGTATGCCTACAGTGCCATAAAGATGTTAGAGGAGACCTTTCTTAATTCGTTTTTAATATTTAAAAAAACGCTTTATTGCTATTTTTTTTGTGTGCCGAACACAAGAGAGGAGTTTTCTTGGTCTGACATTTCTGGTTTCGTTACAGACAAAGCCTTTTTATGCTGCTAACAAATTGTAATTTACAAAATACGTGGTAAATTATTGTAGAGAATATGTGAAGAAGGTGGGAGTAGATAAGTATGAGTGAGGCGCCTATGCTTTACGTTTTAAAGATCAGTCAAGACTAATTTTTCTTTGGATTATGCATTTTTTTATTATTAGGTTGCCTTGTGGCTTTCCTTGTTATTTTATTCCTCGTGTTATTGTTGCACTTTTTTCCACCACTATGGTGAAATACAAGTACTAAGTCAGGCTTGTCATTACACATGTTCGGTTCATTTCACTCTGTGTTGGTGGTCGTGGTCTGTTTTATTATTTTTTTTAGATTAATTATTTGTTGGTTACATTATTATTCATCTTTGTTTTCTTCTTCGTTGCATTTCTTGATAAAAGATAAAAAAGGGCCGCTTTTGTTTTATTGCTAGTGCAGTTTATTTCAATAAGCAGCTCAAGTGTAGCGATGCCACCTAATTTGGTGGCGTATATATTAAAAAATAGAGGAAAAGCGTTAAATGATTATAATAATGATAGTAATACTTATAAACACATTATCTTACAAAAAATATTTTATTTTTTATAAAAATGTCGATCTGAATCTTTTTTTTACTTAAACCGTATTCCGGATTCAGTTTTTCAATATTTTTTAAAGCATGAGATGCGACAAAATTGCTGAAATACATAGCTGTTTTTCGTTTCTCAACGAACTGTTAACTGTTCATCTGGGTTTGTTTGCTTGTTTGTATAATCTTCATTGTTCAAATTACATAATAAATATGTACTGTACGTGAAAAATAAAGCGGTACAAAGGCGGACTTATCCCACAGGAGGATTTCTTTCAGTCAACCATATCTTTTTATTTTCTCTCTATCTTTTCATCTGCAATCAGTAATTAAACTATGAGCAGATCTGTTGAATGTTCATTTGACTTGCACGAGGAGTGGTCCATTGACCTCTGCTCTCTCTATTTTATTTTAGGTCTCAATTCAACATATGGTTGCCCTTAAGCCTCTTCGGATTATTGATTATCAACAGATCTGTCGCTAAAGGATTTGGGTGGGCTTCTAACTTTGCTTTGTATTTGACAGAGTATTCTTTGATCTCCTTGCCAACTGTGCTGATGTTAAGCTCCCTATGCAGTTCACATTTTCTTAGAAACCATGGGGCGTGAGACCCTATACCTATATAGGGTTTTATTATACTTGCCATATTATGTTTGTAATATACTTTAATATTCCAATAAAATTATCAGATAAGTTGATATTATAGCACATAATATCCGAATTATCTATAGGTATATGTGTTTTGTGTATAAGACTGTAGGTAACTTCCAGTATTATTTGATGACATTGATTATTATTTAAATATATTTGGACGTTTCATAAACTGGTGTTTCATTTCCCTTGTTTATTTCGAACACGTTCAATATTTCTTTAATAAAATGTATTATTTTACGTAATGAAGATGCTGTGCACGATTATTATTATTATGATTCCCATTTACTATATGGAATATCGCCGTCATCATAGAAATGTATTAACTTTTTGTCGCCGAGTTATTCTATGATGGAAAATGTAACTAAATTCCAATTAGTTCCATAGAATTACACAATAGGATAGAAATGCGTAAAAATTTTAATACAAATGTGTTTTAGATTCTCAATTAAAATGTTTCGTAAATGTACTAAAAACTGGTATTATAATTTGAATGGGAATAATAAAATATGTAAGAATTAAAATTAAAATAAACTTTATTATAGTTGGTACGTACGACAATTATATATTTATGATGGACAAGAAGATTAAGGTTTTCAACTCAACGACTGGTATTTGTTCTATGGAAATAAATGAACAAATTTAGTTCTCTATTATAGAACAACTGGAAGAAAACATTCTGCTTGATTTTTTGACGTCACAGTTCCTTAGAACAAATGAGAATTGCTGGTTCGTATGTATTGGGCAATACATAAAATAAATCGAACGTGTTTTGTACCATGTCTTCATAAATAAGCCTTTAAAGTAGCATAATTTAGGACTTTCATACACATTTTTAGTACTCAAAGTTATGATAGATGATATCACAAGGAGACGGTAGGTACAAACGTCAATTGACTAATTATTCTGGACAATTAAGCGGGAGACATTATGTTGGAATGGGCGTCCTTCTGGACTAGTGATCATCAATAAATCGTGATTTTCTACTTTACGTCATCCTCTGTTTTCCGCACCTACTTTCGGAATTCGATGAGGGATCATCTGGCATCACAAACTCGGCAAATGTGCCTATCCAACTGTTACTGCTACTTGTTGATCTCAAGAGCTATGTCAACTTTTCCGTCGCCATCTTTAGGATGTCAGTGACTAACCATCATTTTGAGCCGAACTAACCTCTCTTACATGTTTTGCACCCTGCAAATTAACAAACGAGGCTCTGGCTCAGAGAGGTAGAGCATAGCGTAACTGTAACCTGCCCGTCTGACTAATTACCTGCGCCTCACAGAATACCGCAGCCAAATAATAATTACTAGATAGGTAGGTGTTGCTTTCCTGCACGTGAGTTAGGTTACCAGAAAGGAAAAGTTATTACGAAGGCAGCGGTCGTGGCGGCACGCAATCAATACTTTATGCTGAAGGTGTATATAGGCCCCGATCTCCGTTTCAGATCAGGCGGGACGGATGCTTATCCGACACTCAACCTTGTATATAAAAAAATCATAAAAAGGATTGTCCTTAGACCTTCTAAATACCCCGAGGACGAGGAAGACCCCGAAGCACATGGATGTCCGTAGTAGATAAGAACCCGAGCTGTCTGGAGACGCATGATACGGAGGGTTGACCCCAAATAAAATGGGAATGGGCCAGGCAAAGAAGAACATCCAATCCTTTATTGCACGATCCACTTCATACAATCTATAATACTTGCTTTGTACAAAATAAGGACACTGAATTAAGTATTGTTATTGAAGAAAATTAGGAACTGTTAATTTATTACGTAAGACCATTTTAGAATGGAAGAGGTAGATGCAGGGAATGAGAGATGAGTTCAAATTTAGGCAGTGATTACCTGTTTAAAACTTCATTTCTTTATAATGTCGACTTCTTAGTACTTATTAATCTTACAATAACTTATAAAAGGTGAGGAAAAAACGAAGGAGATGGTCAGATAATGGATAAGTCTTACGGTATAAATGAACAGCACATTACCCTTGATGTGATTCACGCTGAATCTCCCTGTTGATTAAGACAAACTAAATGTTATCTTTCCCTTATATACTTTCAAGGTATCAACGCTAGACGCCTATCAGTCATAAAAGCAAATTATACCTTAATTATCTCACATTTACAGATATCATCAGAATGATATGTTTCAAAAGTACAATCGACATCTAAAATTAAATGACTTAACATTATTATGTTTTATCATGATCATGTTTATCAGAAAAGCAATTTATCTTTATGCCTGCCGTTAGTAGTTAGTTAACTACTGCCGGCCGGTATGCAATTGCTGGCCACAAATACTACAGCAAATAAGTGCTGCCGCTGCCATGGCCTCTCTGCCGATTCTGCCCTTGCTGCTACGGTTGTCTACTACGCGCATGTTCACCATCTGAAAAAAAAAGGTGTATATATCTTAATCATTCAAATCACTGCTGTAGCACGAGTGGCACTTCGAGCCTCTTGAATCCCTTGTGCACATATTTATGTGCACAAGGACAGCCGGGACAACATTAGATATGCATATGTATGCATATCTAATGTTGTTCCGGCTGCTAAGATCGTCCTGGATGTGTCAGGCATCTGAAACAGAAGATACTAACACCTAATTGTATCATTGTTTCTCTTCTAAAGGATGTGTGGAAGAGATTAACGATAGACCCCTTTTCTACTTTTCATGATTGTAAGTTGCTTTTATGTAACTTTATCATATTGGTGCAAGAAGGAGTATTATATTCTAAGTTACATAAAATTTCTGCAGTCGCGGCTGCCACGGCATTATGCCTTTATGTCTGTTAGACATTTATCAGAATTCGAGAAGGACATTGTCAACCCTTGAACTTTTTTCTGGCTCGTGCAGACAGCGCTGTTGGTTCATCTAGAATACAGTAAGATTTTAAAATAACTTTCTATATTTAATTTGTATCTACTTCTGCTATTCACTATACCTGTAGTTACTTACATTTTATTGCATTTAAGAAGTAATTACATTAGGTATATCTATATTATCTACTTTTTTTTACTACTGTATGACGTAGCCTGTTGTAATTTCAATCTTTATTGTTGTATGCTCCTATGATGTTTAAAGATAAACTCAAAATCTCTAGGTTGGTATAAGTCAGTCAGTAATTCGTATTTTTTTATATGTCATAAAAGATATACTAGTTAGTGATTTTCTCTTGTTTTCTTCGTATTTATTTTCTTTTTTGCTTGACATTGGATATCGTATCTGCTTATTCTACAATTACTATTTGTCGAGGGGATTCCATACAGTTGAATTATAAATAGAAAATGTATATGTTTTTATTAAAATCTATTTGTATGCCTAAGTGGTGGAACACAGAATGGGGCGGTATAATCTTATAACACCTGTAAGACCTGTTGTTCACAATAAAGATTTGATTTGACGAATTTTGGTATCCCATGTGAACGTACTCAAGTTATACAATTAAAAATATAAATATTTTCAATTCAAGCGTCTTTTGAAGGCTCAGGTTCTTGACATAAATAGCCTTTTGATGTCATATTGCAAGGGTGACCAACAAGCAGCTCGGAAAAAATGCAAATCTCTTTGGCACTACTGCCGAAAATGTTGTACACTCTTGTTTTACTAGTTATGTAAAAGTCCAAGTTATAGGTTGTTACAACTGGTTATATAAATATAACTCAAATTGTCAATACAGTTGTACTTACTATACATCTCATAACAGCTGCCTAGCCGTAGCATGATTACTAAAACTAGTGGTCGCCCATGGGTCGAAATTCGACCGTAATTAATTAAAATTATGATAAAGAGTATATATGCCTGTATGAGTCAAATACATGGTAGTGTGTGTAATGTCTTTTTTATTAATTTAATCTATATATATAAAATGCATTTTTTTTTTAATATACTCCGCGCAGTTTTCGTAAAAAAAGTGGTACAGAGTTTTTGCTTCATGTATTAATATAATGATGATAAAGAAGCTATTTGTCTATTAATCCATGTGTTTCTAACATATAGCGCTGCCTCGCTATTCAATCTTGCGTGCAAAACTGTGAGGAAGGCACTATCCATTCATTATCCTACTTTATTGCATGTTTAACAATTTCATGTTAATAATATATTATTAGCAATTGAACTTTGAATTTCAGAATTTTTACCATGAAGATTCCAATAAAAAATTTGTTATTTTATGTATGACTCTTCTAACTTACCCTTATATGAATGTACATGTTTGTTCTTCGTTGTGTTTGTTGAAATATTTTTATAATCATTATTCTTGTAGTTTTGAATTTTTCTGAACTAATCTTTTTATTTTTTGAAATAAAAATGGGTTTTCACTAATAAATAAAATTTTATTGTTTCAGGCTACGAGTCGGTGATGAAATACGAGAATGATAAAGTTCGTATAACAGAAGAAGAAACGGGCTTCCGCTAGTATATGAGTATATAATAATATATTGTTAATAAGGCAATTTATACCGTCATAAGTTACTGCCAATTAAATACTATAGTATTCAGTCTCAGTACACTGAGGCACTCAAATAGTTATATTGCTCGTAAATGTGGCATGCTGGTTGGTCGCTGGATGGATCATAACTAACATAAATGTTGGTAAGGTAACGTTGATCTTCTATTATTATTGAAATATAAAATAATAATAATATTGAGATATCAAACCTTCGGGTGTGGCTTCATTAGTGCGTCGTCGCAATCGGTTTACGTATATTTTTTAAGGACATGCCACATTAGGCATTGCGTCGTCGCACGCGATGTTTCAACGGATCGACGGACGAGAGACGAAGTGGGAGGGGGGGGGGGGGGGCAGAGTACTTCATTATGCACTGCGCTGTTGAAGCCTTGGTGCGACGACGGACAGTGTTTTAGTTTTGTGCATAGCAGTTAGTGATCTGATGCGGTTAGTTCAATTCGCTCGAAACTCCAACGCGAAATAGTTCACTCTTTTAGAAGATGTTTGTGTCGATTCATTGTCGAATGAAGATTGAAATACACACGTGGTGTTGCGCTATCATAGCGTGCGTCGTCGCAACGCAGATGTGGCATACAATGTGTCGATCCACTGTGGCAACGCAGCGCACCACACTAATGTGCCCTCAGCCTCAACTAAAAAGTACAAACAAATGTCAATCTAATACTTATTTTTATTTGACCCATTGGACTACACGATCGTCCAACAGACTAAATATGCCTTCAAGTTTCTGCATGTATAGATAAAGAGGTAGTTCGTGAATGTTTGTCGATGTTGAATCGTGAATGTATGTGTAGAGTATGATTTGATCGACTGTAATTTGAGATTAGATTCCTACTGGAGTGTTGAACTGTTGGACAATTGTATAGTACCGCCAATACGAGTGCATATATCTAATTCTAGATACAAAGTAGTCCCTAATACAAAAGGAAAAATCTACTTTCTCACGTCCATTTCAATATATATCTCTTATTTATTATGTGGACTATTGTTGGTTATTGATTAGTTTTCTGGTATTTTGTGTGTTTTGTCAATAATAATGCATATTTTTGTCAAGTTAATCCAGGTGTAGTAGTATAGTAAAGTGGCCATAATGCAGAGATTATAGATATTTGTACTGATTCTGGGTCACCAAACACAATCAAACGACCATAGCTGGTGGGTAGAGCGATCCGCCTAATGTGATTGGCTATTTAATTTTCAAGAATATGAATTTTATTAGATTATTTTTTTTTTAGATTTATCCAATTGTTGCAATGTTTATGGTCTATTCGGCCTCTTAGTTACAATTATTTTTTAATGATGCGCTGTGATTTTAAACCGTCTAACATGGGCAATCTATTTGGGTGATCTATGTGAGCGAATATGTGTAAACCAGTACACCAAATCTCATGGCATACAACAAAATTTGAGGAATATAATATCTAGGCTTATTAGAGTATAGTGAATCGGACTATCAGTATGATAGTAAATTTAAGACCTAACCAATTCTCGGCTTATAACTCATGTTCATCCGATAGCTGGCATGTAGGTTTCATTTCGATTGAAGGGTTTAGTTCTGAAATTTTCACCACGTATGGGGGCGCGCCATTGGTTAAGACCCGGTTTTTTTAAGACGAAAGTTACTGACAAGTTTTTAGGACTGCTGGTTATCGATAACAGCCGGAACTTTACGTGCCCTCCAAAGCACAGGCTTCGCCTATATTGTTATGTAGATTGTTAAGCTTGTTCATTTAACCCGACACATTCAAGTTACGCCATTAAGCTCCTCGAATAATTACCAAATCGATTGGGTCACTACAGGCCCCGCTAGCGCCTCTGTATGCAAAAAAATGTTACGCGATTAAATATTATTTAAACCCGTAGCTTTTTTATATAAAAGTAACGAAACTTAGTTCCCTGTAATTATGTAAATGAATTGTGCCAAAAACAGTTCTATCCAATGCCGCTAGTGGGTCCGACACAGGCTTCCTATCAATACATATCTACTAGTATGCGTGCGATTTGTATTGACAGGAAGCCACACAGTGCGGCCTAAAAGAGTATAAATGGAACTAAATTTATTATTAATAGCAATATTGAATTTACCAAACAAAAGTTCTGAAGGTTCATTTGAAAACTATTCTTACCATAGATAGTATAGTAGCGACTGGCAATCAACAGAACAGGCAATCAACAGTGTAAATTGTCAAAAAAAAAAAGATTAAAATGAAACCATAAATGGATTGTACTATTGTGTATACATGTGAGCATACTTAGTTTTAGACGAAAAAGGAGAGAAATTTAGATAGAAATTCATATATAGGTATGTTATTATTTTATTGTGGGTTCATACGATTACAGAGTATTAATTGTATTGAACGCAGTAAATTACGTAATATTGTGTAAAAGTAAACATGTAAAATGTACTTATATAAAAATGCATAATTTTCATATTTTTTTTGTTAAATGACATGTTCATTTCATTAAATGCTCATAAATCTATGACAAAAACATAAATTTACACTAACATTCCGTTTTTAAAGTTATGAATAAGTTAAAAATAAACGGAAGCTTATATAATGACCAATGCCGAGGGTTCTTATGGCGGAAACAATTTGTTTCTTTCCCTTTCACAACGCCAGTCTGTAGCGTAGAGATTAAGTGTAAGTCTATGGTTTTTACGAAGAAAGTGGCGCCCCTATTGTCGTCTACTCTTTTATGTCGCTATGTAAGTGAATGTCTGTATTGTAATGTAGATTAGATCTGATGTTTAGTTTTAGAACACGCCCAAGATAGTTTAATTACAAAATGTTCCTATAAAAATCTATACTTTAAGTTCACTAATAAAATAGATAGCGATAAAATATAGTAGATCTGTTTTTGAAGATGATTTGTAATAAGTATGAAATGTTAACAATCCTCTCTGTATTTTACTACTGCCTGGCGTATATTATCTACTTTATATTTGGCACTATTATGATATAAGAAACCAATGTATTATGCTAATTATGTAATTCTCACCATTTGTTCCTATTTAGAAACTAAATTTTATTTTTTAAAATATCTAAATTTGCATACGTATAAAGATTATTGTTTCATCGTGTGAATTCATGACCGTCTATGCTACTTCATTTCATTATACAAATTTCTACAGTAAATATCTTTAGTGAGATGGAAAGGGAACGACAATAATCAAGTGGAGAAATTTGGGATCTCATCCATAACTCTCAACGACGCACGAGTACGTGCGTCGTTGAGAGTTATGGATGAGAGATGAGTTTGAAAAAACGTCTACAGACATAATAGACGGTTGCAAATAGCACGGTCTAATGGCTTCGGCGGAGAGTATCCACATTTATAATTCATAATGATTTTTTAAAATATTTATAGCAATAATCAGCTGTGCCTATCCCATAATATTGCTGTTTGCGCCAGTCTTCATCTCCTAAGAACGAACTTTTATTGAGTTGTCTATTAAAATATCTTAGAATAACTATAAGTATAAAGTTATCCTGGTATTTTAAGTCTGTGTTAAATGCACAATTGAAGGGAGATCCGTATCCCAGCAGTGGGATGAGTATGATTCTCGGAATACGCCCCTGGGGTAGGGTTGTTGACGAATATAATTCCTTGTTATGACACTTCAAATTTAAAAAAATCTGGCCAACTTCGTGTCAGGTCACACGCAATATTAGGGTAGTCCGTAGTTGTCAGTCATAATATTTCGTCTAAATCAGTCGTGAATTCTGTAATGCTGAAAATATGTGATGTTTTAGCCTTAGCTGAAAAATGGTGTTCTGAAACTCGCAATATTTTTGAAAAATCTTCCCTGTCGAATGATCCCCAACACCGTAACCAAGGAAAAAAGTCATCTCAACATAACGTGTAGCGGAGGTACCTAAAATATTTTTTTCCTAGATACTATTTTACTATTTTGTCGGCATCATTAATATGTGTACCCATACCAAATTTGAGCATGACCGACAGACAGTTAGAGGGACATGGCGAAACTATATGTGTTTACTACGGAACACTAAAAAATAAAAAAGTTGGAAGTGAATAATTTAGAAACAGAAGTATTAAGATAAGGTCATAACTTCACATGCTGAGGTAAGAGTATAGCAAGTTACATAACTCATAATTATTTTACTTAAATAACTTGTAAGTTTACCTACCTTATAGGGTCCTTACTGTACTTAAGTATGCTGTGTTAGTATAATTTGTGATATTGTTTTACGTGTAATCTTACATATCTAAATTTCCTAGACTACTGTAAACTGTAACCCAGCCGCATAAAGCATGCAATACACTAAAGCCAAGGGGCCTACTCGGAATAGGCCCCTAAGGGCCTATTCCGAGTACTCCGAAATGAGAATCCAGAAGTTCGAACGCTTTCGTGATTAGTTTTGTCTGGTTGATATCTGATACCATTGATTTTTAATTAAGATATTATTCCTTCCTAATCCTTCGCCAAATTACTTAAGAGCCCTATTACATTTGCACGCCGACGAGCTCTCGCGCAGTACTAAACCCGCGAAGGCCGCCGGTGCATCGTTTTTTGTAGTAATTTTGAAGTGATATTTATCGTTTTTATTGAAATAAGATAATAAATTCATGCTGCAAAGTTTATTCATCATGAAGTAACAATTATTCTCGTATAAATTTTGCTCAATAATATTATCGTTTATTCGAGTAATTAACAGTTTACTTAAAGCGATTTTCGAAGCTTTTTTGGTTAAAAGAATGTTTTTTTTCTATGTTAAATCAATGATATTTCAAAATTCCGAGGCCGCTATGACTATTGACTATACTATACGACTATATAACAAATAAAAATCTATTTTTTTTTATTTCATTTGTTTGGAACAGTAGTACAATCCAGGAGCTCAAAATAGTGAATGCGCGCATTTTATGAAAATCTTTCTCTGCAATTTTGGGTTTATTTAAAAAGTTAAGCAAAAATTACAAAAAGCGAGGCCGCTATGTACTATGCCAATAGCTATTCTGTGCTATTCAATAAGTCAACATTGGTAATGTATTTTTGTTTCCGAGATCGAGAACGCCAAAATTGGCCATTTTACGCAAAAATCACAGTCAAAATGTAATATGGCTCTTAATGGAATTTAAACAAAATTATTTTGGCCTACTCTTCTGTGATATAAAAGGTCACATCATACGTAATGGGTAATACCATGGACGGAACGAGAACGTGACGATGATAATAGATAGGATTACTGGTAATAAACAATAAAAGTGTTGGCGTCAGACCATATTTTAGCTCGAAATGTTTAATTTTACTGCTGAATAATTTTCGATGATTACTAGTAGTAAGAATTTTTCAAGTGCCGTCCTATCGCGTTCCGTGTTTTTTCTCGTTACGTGTATTTTGTTGCTAGTATTTTTACGCGTAACAATGTAAGAAAATCGTCTCGATCCATACAGAACGAGAAAAAACTCGTCGCGTATGCTGTGATCTTTACGTTTTCAAAGATTTTTGTGATATTTGTTTTAAATGAAGGGAATATTATTACATATTTATTATTCTGTTGTTACGGTCATCAAATTTTAATGCAACCGGGTGACTAAAGTTTACTACGAATAGTATACCTATGAACCTAGGTGATTTAACTCGAGTAAATTAAGTGTACTGAATCGTGAGTCAATTCATCGTTCAACGTCCCCTGCTTTCGTCACATTTATCTCGTAGTAATCTGTCATCACATTTATCTCGTAGAGATACTTCGAGCATAGCTCTCTCCATTGCAATGTGCACTACATGGAACTAAAACTCATGGTAAAGTCCCCTACCCAATTAGAGGATTTCCATATACAGGCTGTACAAGAAAGCATGTATGATGCAAATATGATAAAAACACGGGAGAAATTGAGACTACCTGTCGTAAAGGAATGTAAAAAATACGAAATAAATACAAATTGCATAAATTGTTGCATGACTGTCGTTGTCGATTCATGGGAAACCCTTTCAGTTTCCTCCGTGAGGTATTTATTTTTGATGAGAAATATCTAATATGGCGAGTCACAGCGATTGTTAGCTTTGTGACGCGTCGCCACGTGTGCATAGCTCTCTATGGGCTCGGCTTGACGAGCACTCCATTTCTCCCTCCGTATTCCTCTATAAGTGCTGACCTCGTCCTTATGCGCTATGCCTATAGTATATGTAGTGATGTTGTTAATTTGAAATATGGGTCACATCTGCCAGCCGTGCTTTTTTTTCCTAAAATATTCTATGTGCACATTTTATCTCCTTTACAGCTATATAATATATTGATTGGTTTCGTACTTTTAAGGTATAAAATAACCTTTGTACATTCATAACAGTTATAATTAATGTGCAATAAAGAATAAAGATACGGTACATTTTGTAGTTTTCACATACCTAATACTCTCTTAGTCCTCTTATAATATACAGGTTGGAAATTTCTAATGCCACCTGAAGGAAAATTACTCT
Organism: Hypsopygia costalis; assembly: GCA_937001555.2. Lineage (NCBI taxonomy): Eukaryota > Metazoa > Arthropoda > Insecta > Lepidoptera > Pyralidae > Hypsopygia > Hypsopygia costalis. The sequence goes on from OW443326.2 coordinate 22,946,783, forward strand.
TAATACTGGAAATATAAAATTTTACTCAAAGAAAACATTCCTTTTATTTTTGAAAAATAAAAGAAAACTGCATTCATAAATTTTCGACAATAGCAAGCGGGAATCGAACCGACTAAGATCTGTAAAAATTACACTTTGTACTTTTATTGCATCATCCTCCGTCAAATGTGGAATCCAGGCCTACTTTATTTTTTCCAGGTTTAACAAAGAATTTTACATGGATCATCGTTGATTCAACAATCCGAAGTTTTTGGATTTTTTGAAAGTTAAATGTTTATTTCACACAATTGAAGACCACGACATTAGATTGTGTAATGTCCGTGAAATGACCATTACAATCCACGTGAAACAATTAGTGTGCTGCGGTAACGTAACTAGATTTTATCTAGTCGCATAATCACATTCAATAAAAATAATCGTAAAAAGATATTTATTATTAAAATATTACATACAATATTTATAATACAATGACTTACGTCACAGCTCGAGAGACCTACGTTGTTATGCAGTCAACCTCAAGGCACTACACACGTTTGCACGTATACAGACGTGGTATGTTTATGTAGATTTTTTTTTGTATGGAGTGGCCAGGGTGTATATAACTGACACGCTTCAGTGTCGTCTGGGCATACATTATATCGTAAAATTTTCTAACAAATAAACTTTCATACTATTTCAACTTAATTTTATCTCCTGTAAAGTGTGAAATGCCAAAGAAATTGTTTACGAATAAATTCAACAAAACAATAGATAGGTGACTTTTTTCAGCAAACAACCCTACGGAACACATCATAATGACCATTGCTGACCATGAAAAAAGCTCTTCATAGAATTTAAAAAGCATTTTTTTATTTCTATTATATCATAAAGGTTTAAATGAAATTAATAATGAATGTTCTAAATGCTGTTTTTTATCCCCTTCGTCAGTTCATTTTATCTATCCCCTCATAGCGTAGGTATTCCTTAAATGTTACTAAAATAAAATCTAATAACTAACATAATCAATCATACAGAAAAAAAAATGTGTTTTACCAAATAAGAAAAATTATGAAGTGGTAACACCAAGTTCACTGTTAGAAAGAGACACAGCGGTCTCTATGTATATCTCACATGGATCGGTTTTCATGATACGTATGCACAGGCTGTATGCCCTAATGTTACAGGCGTGCATAGGCTTCGGTAAATGCTTTCCATCAGGCCGTATATTTGTTTTCTACCATAGGGTATAAAATATTCTGCATTTAAAACTAGTACAATAAGCCAAAATTGCATGTACTCGCGAGACAACTTACTACTATTTATTATGTAAGCGACTGACTTACACATTTTCTACAACCATCTGTGAAATGAAATTGTGGAATCAGCTTCCTTCAGCAGTATTCCCAAAAATAAATACGACACGAGAGCCTTCAAAAACAGTGTATTTTTTTCCTTATACCTGGCCGGCTGGCTGGCAGGCAACGGATCGGCAACCCCATGGTGTTGCTGACTTTTATGGTGTGTGGTGATTACTTTCCATCAGGTGACCCACATGCTTGCTTGCCTCCTCTCATATAATCATAAAAAATAAAAAACAAATCAATACTTGGCTTCGAGTCCGGACTTACTGAGTCTGTGCTGAAAGCTGTGCTGTGCATAGACTTTTTTTTTATCTTATAACAGCTTTACGGCTCTGGAATCAATGTCCTCTTAAGCCCGTCTTTGTATTATTTCTATAGCATAATCCCAACTTCACGGGGCATGCCGAAAAATATAGTCAGGAAGCTTCATAGTCCTCCATTACTTGTCAACAGTAAAATACCTTATAAACAGTAACACTGATGGTAAAATGTTTCTGCTGTTTCGCACGACTTCTAGGAATGATTTGGCAGCAATGGCAGCCCCTTTTCAATCACTTTTAATCAAAGATACCCCACTACCTACTACTAAGACACCTACTAATTTTATGCACTCAAATAATTACTTACACTATCTGTATAATTAACCAATATCAATACATTATATCCTTTATTGCCCTTGGCACTATTATGAAAATTTATTTAGAAGCACAACCGCGGTCACTAAGTTCGCGCCAAAAATCTGGTGCCATAGACTGTAGCGCAGTACTTTGTGTATTGACTTGTCTCGTAATCATGACATTAAAATAAACCACTAAGAGTAACGTATCGATAACATTATTCTCAATTTTCATTGGTGAGCGAGCTGTCAAAAGAGTACTTTCTCAGCTGCTGCCCCGCGTCAGACATAGTATTCATCCGTCGTCTTTCGTAACAGTTTGGTTGGAAATCGTGATAATAATCATAAAAAATGTCATATGTAATTGGAAAGTAGTTTTCTATGGCTTGTGATGTTTCATGATGTGTATATCTTGCATCTAGTACATAATAATTAGGCTCCCTGTAAGATGTAATCATATTTTCACTTCGTCCACGTCGAGACATGGGTTCCAGAGTGAGGTAATTATGAACCGTATCATTCGTGTTTGTCTTAATAATTGCCTATTTACAGCTTGAACGTATCTGAAATTCGATTATCTTTCAGTCTGTGCATTATTAACTCATATAACCTTGATAATATTATAATTTTTAGTGTAATGAGATCGCACAACTCCATTTTGCTTTTGGTTTTATTTACCTTTCGATTTGTATCGACAGTCTGCCCCTCGCTGAGATAACAGCTTTCAGTATCAAGCGCTGTATCATTTCCTGTAAACTTATACTATTGTAAACTTTTTGTTTATGATGGTGTGAAAGAATGAAGACAATGGGTTTGAGATAAAGTCATGAGTAATTTAGTGATATGGCCAATTATCATAACTTTATATTCATTATTAGTCATTACCATTAAGTCTGCATATGTACTATTATAATTATTTACATTAGGTTTCAATATTCAGCCCACTTTCATTGCGTTATGTTGTTACAGTAATGCTCAGATTGAAAAGGTAGTTGCCCTTGACAGTATAGACATTGTATAAAGTAATATCACATCAACAATTATTTAATTTTTAGCCAATTAAGTAAAGAAATTGGCCCTAAAAATTCATATGTATTCTTGAATTTGACACTAGCATGACCTAAAAGGATTACAAATAGTACCAAATAATAAATAAATAAAATTATGTTACTACAAAATGCTTTTCAATGTCCTAAAATCTATTTTTTTTTTAAGAATTACATCAACTGATCTTTCAAGCAGTGTAATTATATGCCTCCCACAGATATATATATATATATTTATCATAGTTGGGTTAGTTACACCTAATATAACTCAAGAACGGCTAGACCATTGTTATAGTCTATATTTCCCTTAAAAGCCTGGCAACGGATCGGCGACCCATTGGTGTTGCTGATTTCTATGGGCGGTGGTGATTGCTTTCCATCAGGTGACCCTATGCTCGATTGGCCCCTCTTATATAAAAAAAATATTAATTTGTCTAAAGAATCTCTATGGACTCGACTTCGGTATTAATTAATAGAAGTGACTTTCCAAAATATTTATTTATAGAATATTTCTGAAAGCCTATTTAACCATAATAGAAATTGGAAAGAAAACAAATTAAACACAGTCACATTAATTCATATGATATGGTAATAAGCAATGAAATGCAATTAATTTGCATTCTACAAAAAGTCTAATGAATAATAAATATTCCGAATATACCTTATAAATCATGTCTGTGATAAATTGATATGTAAAGTTAATTCTTTCACATAACTCGCTAATTTGAATAATATTATTAGGCAAGTCTACTCAAGCAGCTCTTCATATAATTTAAAATGTCTCCTTAGAGCAGTGGTTCTCAACCTTTTTTTTGTTTGCGGACTACTACAAGGTTTTTGTTGCGTGTAGGGTCCCCAGTTGTCATATAAATCCATTATTTTATGATCTCTTTCATACACTGGTCAACAATGGTTTTGTTGCCCTTGATGTGAAAGTGGTTTCGAATAATTTTATGCCTACAATTTATAAAACTATGAATGATTTTGGAATATTGGCTCTGGTTTTTTTTTAATCTTAATTTTAATATTAGACTACAAAACACAGAATGAAATAGTTAGTATATTTTTTAAATGTCATTAATTTATTACAAAGGTTTACTAATTTATTTTTTATTTATTTATTTATTTATGGCAACAAACAGTCATGTATTAGTTACATATAAACTTGAAAAATATTGTTAAACTTATAAACTAAAGTAGTGCCAGTATATATTCTATAAATTACATTTTTTTTTTTTTTGAGTTCTGCTCCTCATAACATGCGGTCAATTAAAGTTAACAATAATGGCGAACAGTAATAAAAATAAGATTTAAGCTTATGATAAATTTTAAATTTTGAGTTTTCTTTAAAGTTTTATTGTTACCTAAAAATGAACAAAATATGTTAGACACATAATTTACGTTTTAGTTCATATTTTAATGTGGTCAGTGAAGTATTAAATATATCAATACCATTGAATTCCTTATTGTACATGTTGGTGGAACGATAGATAAATGAATTACGTGTGTAATTTTTACGTAGCCGCGGAGGGACAAAAAGAGGTAGTTTACGTGAGGGACGCACGGGTAGACGAACACGAGTAATGAAGGAGATTCTACTTAACAGTGACGGGGAATCAATTAAGTTATTAAGGATTTTATAAAGAAAAACTAAGTCAAACATTTTGCGCCTGTTACAAAGGCTTAACAAGCCATACCTACGCAGGGCATCATTGTATGACTCATTTAGTATATTGTTGCGATAATTAAGAGATTTTAAAAATTTATGTTGTACTTTTTCAATTCTATCTACATGTACTTTATAACATGGGCTCCATACCACACTGCAGTAGTCAAGAGTTGATCTGATAAATGAAAAATATAATATTTTAAAAGTGAGAGTTTTCTTGAAATGTTTACTGATTCTCAGTATGAAACCGAGTCTACGGAACGCGGTACTTATAATATTTTCGTAGTGAAGTTTGAAAGATAATTCAGAGTCCATTATTATACCCAGGTCTCTTATCGAGGACACTCTTTTTAGACTTGTATCATTTAATTTATAGTCAAAATTGATAACATTCTTATTGCGCGTGTAAGTTATAACATGGCACTTGTCACTGTTCAGAAACAACTGGTTGCTTAAACAATAATTACGTAATGCAATTAAGTCATCTTGTAGTTTGTTACAGTCCCTGACATTTTTTATAATTCTGAAGAGCTTAGTGTCGTCAGCATATAGTAAATACTGACTATGCTTAAGAGCATCGCCCATATCATTTATGTAAAGATAGAAAAGAAGGGGACCGACATGAGAACCTTGTGGTACCCCGGATGGTACGGGTAGAAACTGCGAGGAGTACCCTTTCACACAGACAGCTTGACTCCGGTTACTAATATAAGATTTGACCCATCTAAGAAGGCTGCCATGCACGCCGGCAACCCCAAGCTTCTGGATAAGTAAGTCGTGGTTCAATTTATCGAAGGCCCTGGAGAAGTCGGCATACACGACATCCACCTGTAGACCATCATCCATAGCGCGCAATAGGTGGTCAGTAAAAGACACCATGCTGACACCATGCTGACACTAATGTTTTGTTTTAGTTTTTAATTAATGTACATAGAAATAAAAAGCGAAAAAAATCTTAAAAACTTTTGTTATACTTTAAAAAAACACCTTTTATAACCTTTTCGTCTATAGTTAATTTGGGGACAATCTCATGTTAAGGACCAGGAGTAATCTGTCATCATGTGACGATCCCATCTGCCCTGATACCTTTCTTTCATCACTTTTAGGTCTTGGTGGAAGCGTTCTCCCTGTTCCTCACTGTAACATCCCAGATTATCTGGAAATCTATCCAGGTGACTGTGGAGAAAGTGTGGCTTTATGCTCATATTTGCTCCTAAAGTGTTGAAGCTTTCCAGCATCTGTTGTACAATTTCTATATAATTTGGTGCTTTATAGTTAGCTAAAAATTTATTTACTATCAATACAAAACTTCCCCATGCTTCTCGTTCAGCATCAGTCATAGCTTTTATGAAATTTACTTCTTTTATCAATGTTCGAATTTGAGGACCGTCGAATATTCTTTTCCATACTCAGCTTAGGAAATGTTTTACAAATATTTTTAAAAGCTTCTCCATCCTTGTCCAACGCTTTGACGAAATGTTTCATCATACCTAACTTGATATGTAGTGGCGGAAGGACGATTTTTTCTCTACTTAACAGTGCCTCATTTATTATATTGGCTTTGGCAACTTTAAGGATCATCTCAAAGGCCAAACATTTTGTTCCTAGTGAACTGACTTTGCTCTGCTGTCCCATAAACAAATAAAGCAAGGGGTATTTGCTGTATCCACTTTGCTGAAAAGTTCATCAACTTCAAAATCAACACAAACCCACCATTGATGTTCAGAGTAATTAATTTTTTGCAGAAGCAATTCAATATTCTGATATTCTTCATTAAGTTTTGTTGAATGGGTAATAGGGATTGATGTAAATCGATTTCCATTGTTCAATAAAACGCATTTTAAACTCCTTTTATCAATAAAAAGTCGCCAACCAGTAGATTTGTATTCACTTAAACCTATGTTTAATAAAAAGCACTTGTTAATAACTCGTGTTCTGAAGAGAAAAGACTACTTAAACTGTTTGGTGTTTTAAATTTATAATTTTTAAACCAAATTAAAAAAAAAACTAGAGCCAATTAAATAATTTTCTTGAATTTATTCGTAAACTGGGTACTTGAGATATATAAATCTGCAGAGATATCCAGGGCAACAAAAAAAAAATTGATTTTTTGTTGAGCTGTGAATAAGTTTGTATCACAGACCATAATTTACCTTTCACGGACCACTGGTTGGGAACCTCTGCCTTAGGGGATGCGTCAAGTTCTACATCTGAAATTTATAATTAAATAATAATAATATACATATGTATTATAAAAACCAGATGTTTGAAAATATGCAATAGAAAATATATGACCAGTATCAATCATCACCAGTATCAATACTTGTGATTATTGGATATAATAAAATCACTTGTGCTATTCCACTTAATTAAATTTATTTTTACCGACTGGTATTGCATATTCAGCATTATCAGGGTATTTAGATGTTTTCTCATTTCTACTGGAAAGAAAATATTTATTTCATTATTCAAACTAAGAGTATGAAATGCAATGAAAATGGTTTATTATTCCATTGGGTCCTTGTGGCACTTAGACATATCTTTTTTATAAATAAATGATTCCTAACCATTATCTTTAAATGGCAATTTAAAGCAAAAATAAAGGTTCAAATCAGATTTAGTATTCTCTAGCATTAGTTTAGTCCACATATCACACACCTGGATAGATCCAGGCTGAGATTGAAAAATCATGAATTTTGAGTTATCCTTGTTTTCGAATGCTCTGTCATCACAAGCAGCTATCCTATGCAATAGGTTCAATAAAGCCTTGAAAGATTCGTAATAACAAACAAACTCACATTCACGTTTATAATATTAGTAGGGAAGTAGGGATTTGTAATATTGATATTACTATACAATAGTTGTTGAGAGTAGAATATAAAAATGGCAAAATATAATTCGGATTCGATCCCTCAGAGAAACCCCGAGCATAGCCCTCTCCATCGCTAACTGCGCGACTTTTAGCCCGTGGACTAGTTCGATGGTCAGTGTCCAAGTCTCTGCACCATAGGTAGGTATAGGCCATAAGGCAGGGACTAGCTGGCAGGGTCTTCAAGCATTGGGGTATCAAATAAATATATTTGTCTATATTTCCTAAAAAAGGTTGGCATCGGCGACCCCTTGGTGTTGCCGACATGTTTGTTTGCCCTCCTCTCATAAAAGAAAAAACGATATGTTAGGTAGATTTGAAGTCAACAATTGGGTATTTGACTAACATTTTTTTCTGTTTGATATGTAGGGACGTCTCCATAATATAACCATAGGTGAAAGAATTACTTCGATAGCACAAAAATCTCTCGAGATATGGTAATTTGAAAATCACAATTTTTAGACTGCCCCAAAACGCTCCATACAAAAGACTACTGAATTATGACGTCACAGATCTGTATTTTGTATGCATCAAATCAGAAATTTGTACGACAGCTATGTTAAATATTACGTTTATGTGATTAGTATCATAATAAAAGTTATAGCATTTTTTATTGCTTCTCCAATGGAAATATTATTTTTTAATAATTTCATACTTTTAAAATGGACTTTCCCGCCAAACTTTGATCGACGCTAAAAAAAGTCTGACTGAAGATATTAGAATGAAAGTTTGCAGATCTTTATAGTTTTGTGTATTTTACGATATTGTTAATTTATTTGTACAATTTTTAAACATTGGAAACAACCCAATGCAAACTCCCCAAAGCAATCTCAACTGCTTTGGTCAGACAAATAACTGTCTTATGTCATGGCTATTTCAGGGAATTTAATACAGCATTGTTCTTGATCTATCTGAATGCTGAGTGCAAATTTTCTCACTAATTCGATCTGAGCATTTTTTTATCAGGAAGTGTTGTTATGTAGCAGGGTGGGGTCTTTGTTTCCTCGGCATAAAATATCGCTATAAGGGCTTCAACCTATATTCATGCTATTGCGGGGATACGATTCTCCCCTCAATAGATACTCCACCCGCATTTAGACCGCATTTAGATACGCCACCATGCTACTCGACTTCGGTTTGGTGGAGGCCTTGACTTGGTGTGACTTGGATTAACGACTATCATTAATTGACAACGGTTAGGATCGACGGTTTAACATGCTTTCCTTCGTGCGAGCTCGACATAAACAAACCCATCCATAAACAGGCTACGATCGATGTTGCTTAACTTGCGTAATCGCTTAGACTGACTCACGCCACGCCATATAACTTCTCTATAGACTCGACTTTGGTTTGTTTTATTTTGTTGGCTATTTCAAGGAATTAAATATTAGTCGTTTTTTTGAAAATATCAATGTGTACACATGGGTTCATCTTGAGCCAAAGCCAACCTCACCTGCACGTTGTGTACCATGCCGACTAGCAAAAGAGGTTCTAACAAAACAAAGGTACGACGGTACAGCATATTTGTATGCTGACCGACTGGGTTAGTACTTCCACCCCACAGAACACCGCAGCCAAATATCAATTCCCTTGAGGGTTGTTGTGTTCCTGGGAGTGAATGACGCCACCAAAAAGAAAGGAAGGAGTTGCTGCGCTGGCAGCGGGGGTGGCGGTCGGAGCAATATTTCATGTTGCGAACGTTATATGGCTATGGTAACTGCTTCGGGCCGTATACTTGACCAGCCGACGTAGTATATATATCGCAGCCAATTCGTAGAACCCGCCGCATTACATAACGGCTAACTGTTTTATAAAATGGCCAAGCCATTATTTCAAACCGCCCTTTTATCCCCTATTATATTAGTTAATTGTCACCAGATGTGCGGTCAGCTATCTGGTGACAATTCACTTGGGTATCCACCAAGTTTGTGGAACCTCGCATTTCTAATTAATCACAAGACAAACCTAACCAAAAGATTATTTAAAGACAATTCGCCTTAAGTTAGCCGTTATGTAATGCGTCGGGTTCTACGAATTGGCTGCGACATATATAAAAATAAATTGTTGACATTTGTATCAGTTTGTAGAGTTCTCTAATTACAATACAAAATATTTACAGGCATATGCAAAATTGTATGCATACTTTATAGTCGTATCGTATTCCAATATAACATGCCAAAGAATTGAGTGATTGCCTTTAGCCACACATCTACCCGCGAGTGACCGGGAGCGTGTCTTTACCTCGTAGTTTTTAACCGACTCCAAAAAAGGAGGAGGTTCTCAATTCGGCTGTATTGTTTTTAATGTTTGTTACTTAATTACTTCTCGATAAACTGATTTGAAAGAAACTTTTTTTATTTGAAAGAGTATATTTCCAGATTAGCCCCATATTTTTTTCATCATCATTAGCCTGTATCTACCCATGTTAGGTTTGTTATTTCAGTACTCCGTCATTTATAAACCGATTAGTAAAAAACTTTTTTTATTTGAAAGAGTATACTTCCAGATTGGTCCCATATTGTTTTCATCATCATCATCAGCCTCTATCTACATATATAAATGTAGAGTAATGACTGAAGTCGGTTTTTTTTTGTTAAAATTATTGCTGATTGCAACTTTAGTTCTCTCACATAGCTTTTATCTTCCTAACCGCTAGCCACCATGCATATCTCTAGTGGAAAGTCGCATAAACGTCTAGTTGGTTTGTGCTGGCCCTAGATCGTACCACAAAAAACAACCGTCTAAACAATGCTTCTATTTTTACCACCATTGTGTTCGTTTCAGAGATACAGTTCGTTTCCTGTTTGAATTGTTTTGTGAAGTATCACCCGGTGACCATGTAAGAGAACCATACATAATCAGAAAATATCCTGAGTCATACAAAAATGAAGAGGAGTTAAGAAATATACCAAAATTTACATTCCCATGTCATATTGAAGAGTAAGTATTTTTATATTCTCATCATCTTGTTTACATTTCCATGTTGTATTTTACAATAGCTGCATTGACTCTTAGGGTCGCGGTTTCTATTCGATTCCTGCATACGACAAACGGTTGTACTAAAGGTGGGGTTAAGTGTTATTAATCTTTAATGAGTTAAAAGTTAATCCTAAAAAAAATTGCATGATAAGGAATCTGTTAATTAACATAACATGTTATTTTTTCAGGCATGTTTAAATTAACTGTTAATTTCATTGTGTTGTCTATTAACTCTCAATCCAAAAGTGTTAATTTTACCCGTATTAACGCTATGTTAAAATAAATCTATAGTGAAATTGGATAAAACAACCATCAAAGAACTTTCCTACATACTTAGGTCGATAGCAGATAGAATCTGAATGAATCTAAAATTTGTTAACAGAACGTTAAAAATAACAGTATCGTGTCATATGTTTTAACAGTGTTATAAGAGTAACAGTGTTATAAGATTTCCAAGAACAAGCCTTACTCAATCCTGAGTGCAGCACCTGACAGGACTATTTTAATGGACACGTATGAAAAGCACTATAAAATCCCAGAGGGTGTGGATGTTTAGACATCCAGATCGGACATTTTCCTTTTTTCCAGAGCTACAAAACGCATAGTACATACTTGTAGAGCTTACCGTATCGTGGGAAACTAACATACCCAAAGACCACGCGATAAAACGAAACAAATATTGACCTGACCTGGGTGCATGTACCCACAAGGGGTACGTACGGGCCTCGAGCGAGTGGCTCTTTGCCCGGGCAGTCTTCAAGGGTGCATTACACCCCCGCGTAATTTTTGAGCCGCTCTAATGCGGCGTTGCTTGTGAGAAGCAGGTCGGCCAATTAGGTGGTTAATATAGCCACTTAGGGCTGAATGGTTAAATTTATGGAATGAAGGACATTAACAACATACAACTTCTTCCCATACAACACGGACAATATACAATATACAGTGGTGCCTGCCTGGGACCGAGGTCAACATTAACCAGGCGAAACACCACTGCATACATAGGTACTGTGTGTATTGACGTATACACCCCTAGAGATGTATACGTCCATACACACCGCACAACAATAAACAACTAACAACGAGGACGACACGTAGGGACTACATATGTCTAGAATCCCGGGTTGGGCGAATCCAGACATATGCTTTACACCACTGAAAACAAATATTATGACCTCCTAAACGAATTAACAAAAAGCGGCTATGTAGTTAATCTATGCGCTGTAGAAGTAGGAGCGAGAGGTATACCAGCAAAATCTCTGTATAACCTGCTGAAAGACCTTGGCTTGTCCAGAAGTGCAGTAAGTTCCATACTAGAACGAGTATCTAAAGCTGCATTAGCAGGTTCATACCAGATTTGGCTGGGCAGGGAGAGAAACACAAGTAGTGAAGGTGTGTGTTGATGTACGTCGGGAAGGGGCCCCTTAAACCTACACGGGATCTGCTTGGGTTTCTCTCTCTGCCACACGATGGACCCGGCACCCGCACGGTAAATCCATGGAAGCTAAGAAGTTCGTCTCTTTTAATTTAATTAACATAGTAATTTAGATGTTATTACTTTTAACGCCCACCTCTAGTTTGTATGCATGAACATGTTTGTTCGTTTTGGTCTGTGTGGGTGTCTATGTATTATAAATATTTACAAAAAAAAAAGTTTTTTGGTTGGTACCTGTAGTACAAACCTAATTATTGTTAATTGTTCAGGGATATTTATGTATATTTGTTAGATTATGTATATATTAAATTATTATTACTTTTATTGTTGCGCTATGATAGAGAAATATTATATGCCTCCTACTCCTACCTACATTAATGAGAATCACTCGTGCATTGCTGACCTTAACCTACCCTATTTGACCTTTGGCTTAATTATTACTTGATAATTTTAGTCTGACATTTCTAGTTTAAAATGTGAACGATAATCCAGATTGAGTCGTTAATGCTTTCATTAGGTCAACTGTGAATTGGCTCGATTTATATTTTATTTTAACTAGCTAATAGAATGACTATTTTCATCCCTTTGAGTGTTCTACCATTTGTACAATGGGGTGTGTTCAGAGGAGTCGTTTCACATGATGCCCACGGCCTCCTTCTACAGTCGCACCGCTCGCCATCGACAGCGAATTCATCCTCACACATTGGAGCCTAAGTGGTCGCGTACTGTGCGGTTCCAGAGAAGTTTTCTCCCGCGTACTGTCGAGCTGTGGAATGAACTGCCTGTCGAGGTTTTCTTAGGAAACTACAGCATGAGGTTCTTCAAAAAGGGCGTGAAGAGGTTTTTACAGGGTCAGCAACGTGGGTGTGAAATGTTACAGGCGTTTATAGGCTACGGTAACTGCTTTTCATCAAGCGAGCCGTGTGTTTGTTTGCCAATCCAACTGCATAATACACAACCCATGAGTTGTTAGTGTTGTTACTGTAACGCTACTCAATCCGCTAGTCTGTATGAATGTTTTGAAATGAAACTTCTCTACAAATAATACAATTATTGTAGCACAGTATATAGAATATTCTTTCGAAATTGTCGGTCGCTAACTTTGTGGTACCAAAAGGCATTTCTTCCGCGAACTCTCAATTCGCGGAAACTACACGAAGGTGTTCTTCAAGAAAGATCGAGATTGGATTGTTACTAAATTTGGACTACATTTTAATTACGAGAATTGTTCTTCAGGCTTTGAGTTAAACCTATGACCTATTTTTGGAATCGAAATTTTTTGAATTTGAATCGGCTTTAACTTAGGCGGCAAGGCCCCTGGATCTGGGCCTTGTGGATACAACCAAAACAATCATAATTATTACAAAAATGTTTATCAGCTGTGGACGCATCAATCAAAAACTATTCACCGGATAGACATGAAATTTTACACAGAGATAGTTTATGGTTGGCGTGATGAAAATTAATTACCACAGCATGGACGCGTATAACACCAGAAGCATCAAAAGTGCGTAGCTGACCCTGTAAAAACTTCGTGCCCCTTATGAACAACCCTTAAACATGCCTCTACGTAGATAATATTGGCACATTATGAATAATAGTATACATACAGTATAGCCTGTCCCTGCCACACTCTCTCGTAGCGGCCTCACCTTCCCTCTGAGATGAATCTGAAACAGTTTGTATGACGCACACACGCTCAAATACGCTCTGCATAGACGTCATTGTTTATGTAATAGTTATCGATGCAACATTTGTATAGAGTGGCCGGGTTGTGGTATTAGAATACATACAATGTAATTATTGTTTTTACTTTCAGTCCATTTGTACAACTATATTCATTTGTTTTGACGTCCGTGGATTCCAAATACACGTTTTGTTTTTGCCGCTACGACCCGAAGGCCAAATCAGCGTTGGTATTGTTATCCCATTTACCATGGCACGATATATTTTATAAGTAAGTATTGCCATGCTGTAAGTATCATAAATAAATGTAGATTTTTTTTCTGTATATGCCTAACTACTTAAGTATCTAGTTATTAGTTCTTTAGTCTGTGGCTGTTGATTTTTGTTAGTGATGTAATAAAAATTAGATCTCCGTTGCTCTCCGACTAGTTTAGGCCAACATACGACGAACCCATTGGTGGAATGTAACAGTAGCTACTTTGACTCCGAGGTCGTGGGTTCAATCTCCGCTCAGGATAAACATTTGTGTGAACATGAACATGTCGTTTGTCTTGGTCTGGATGTTTTCTATGTATAAAAAATATAGTATATTTATTAGTTATCTAGCACCCAAAGTTCAAAATTTGCTTAGTTTGGGAATAGATGTATGTAATTTGTCTAGGAATATTTATTTATTATTATTATAAGAATAGCAGTTGTGTAGAAGTTGACAATTTTTTTTTTAATTTGTCAATATTAGTGAATTTTCGTATGCCAGAAGCTATTGTTTATGTGCTGAGCGGTCTCTACTCGGAGCGCAGCGGAGTTACATTTATATGAATTACTGTTTGCTTATTGCGAATCCAATACCCATGTATCTAAGCTATAAATATCGATCTACCCTACTCATTCAATTAAACAAAAAGAAGAACACAAGAGTAGCAATTGTGGCTATTTTTAAAAGCTATGCGAATGTTGACCTTTGATTCTTTTTGTTTCCTGTGCTGTGTTTGCATGCTATTAGCCTTTAAAAAAAATGCTATAGGAGTCTTTAAATTATACCAGGGTTATTGAAGTGTATGCTTTAGGAATTTTGTGGCTAGTGGATGTCATGTTCAGTTCCGTAACGCTCGTTCGGGTAAAATCTGCATTGAGGAGTGTGATAGAGAAGAGATGAAGTTTTCACTTCTGTTGTGTGGTCAAGCACACACCATTTATTGACTTATCCTACCAATATTATTTTTAATACTAGCGAAAGGTTGTGGGAATATATGTATGTATGTTATTCTTTCTCACATAAATGAATAAATGGATTTGGATTAAATTTGGTGGACACATAGAATATAATCTGGATGAACGCGTGGAATGCTTTTCATATCAGTATATATCGTGAGAGAAGCTGCGAAACGCGGGCTAGAAGCTAGTGTAACATAATATGTAACAAACAACAAGTAAAATATACTATTGAAGATGACAGCTGAGAATATTCTCTAGTTTTTTTTTACCACTCAGTGGCAAAGAAACATTCGTCCCGCCTGGTATGACGTCAATAATCTGCAGACGCTTAGGACACAAAAAATTGTGCGTTACCTCCTGCGCTAGTGTTGCTTCCGTAATTCTGACTCAATACAACAGCTATCTACATGACTGTTATTTGGCTACACATCTACATAGAGATATCCTCTGTCAACCTTCTAAATGAATATTAAGTTACTAATAACTGCTACCGTTTGCGTGGTGGTGCGTGGCGCACTACATGTCTCCTACACTAGAACATACTTATATAATAACATAATTATAAAAGCTTGGTACGACTATACAGTTTAACAATGAATAAACCAGATACAGTTGCAGTATGTCTGTTATACCTACAGGATGTGGGGAGGGATCAAAATAAACAACTCTGCTCGACATCAATTTACTATACAATCTTTATGAAGTGCTCGATCTATTTCTTTTTATACGTATGTCAGTATTTATCCACGTCTGAACTTCTGAAGGACTAGCCTACTACATTTTAATTACGAGAATTGCTCCTCAGCTTTTGAGTTAAACCTAAGACCTATTTTTGGAATCGAAATATTCGATTTGAATCGGCTGCAACTTTGACGGGAGGGCGTACTTTTGTTAATTGTCTAATACAGGGTTCAGTACAAGTAACTCTGAAACTAAATGCTACGCGCCAAATATACGGGGAAGAATTTCGATATGATTTTGCCTGCAATGTTTATTATTACTAACAATAAGTATAACAAAAAATACGTCGCTTAATTTAACGTGTTCTCCGAAGCTGGAGATAAATAAACACATTCATTGCCAGGCTACAGTTGGCGTTGCTTAACTTGCGTGATTAGACTCGTGCGCAACGAACCCATCGAGCTCCTGATATATGTTTCATTAATTACTTCAGTTTCGGCAGTATAAAATTTATCCTTCCTTTTTTTACTACGTCGGGTGGCAGACAAACATACGGCCCGCCTGATGTGAAGCGGTTACCGTAGCCATATCTACTTTCTTTCTGGTGACCTCAATTACTCGAAGGAAGACAATAACCCTCAAGGGAATTGTTATTTGGTACACGGAGCATCCTTCGCCAACACCACATTTCAATCGCAAATCTTTTTTCTGGCCACTTTGTTAAAATTATCCTACTAATATTAGTAATCTGATTGCGAAGTCTTCATTATATAAAAGCGAAAGAGTTCATGCTTCAGTTCTATTTTGTGAACTTTACTAACAATTTGTTTAAATTATATGTTTTTCTTTCATTCATAATGATTGCCGGTATTTATTTACTTTTGAACGACTGAGAGTTTTGATATTGTTGCCTAATTATATGCCCGACACTATCACTATAAGGCGAATGCTTTGTTTATTTTCTGCCATTCTGCGAATGTCAACGAAACTTCTTACATTTGCTTTTTCGCATGTTTTGATAAGTAAAATGACCATAATAACTGTGCTTGCTATATCTATCGTTAGCTGCATATCTCGATAAGACATTTGATTATTCCACAACTGGTAGACTAGATTAAGAATAGTTTCCGCCTAATAAACGCAAACTTTAGTAGAATGGAACAGTTGTTCTGTAAAATATATTTTTACATGTATTAATAAATATGGACATTCGACTACCTGTATCGTGGTCTAGTCATGTGGCCACTTTACTTTGCTGTAATGCCACTTTAGCGAGCTAATTCTGATTGCAGGTTGTTAAATTGTATAGCTAATCTACTAAATACTCCGGAGCGGGGCGAGTTGACGTATTTCTTAGAATCATGTCGGTCGCGACCGCCGATGCCGGGGCATACGCTCAAAGTAACGTACAATGCTGGCCACAGCGTATTCACATGTCAAAGTCCAGACGCTCAACTTCCCAGTATTCCAGAAAATGTAAGTATTTTTATACTATATCGTGTAGGTCTTACTGGTAGCAATATACGCCTCGCCTAATGTCCAGTAGTTACCGTAGTTATAAATGCTCCCAAGGTAAGAATCATCTCATGGCTAACTGATTTTAAGTTTCTTTATCTTACTGAAAAAATCGTAGGTAAAGGTATTATTTAATTGGACATTTACGTTATTATATTGTAAGATACACTCTTTCATTCCGTCACAGTGACAATAATTAGCACTGTCTCTTTCTGCAGGAAAAGCGAATGCAAAGGATTTCATTAAATCATGTCCATTAAGACATATCGATATCTTACTGGCTGATCCGAGAGACGTTGCCCTGTCTTCCTAACTATGAATATTCAATTCGGTGTGATTTCGCGCACGCTGTCAAATGACTGACAGTTCTGTCAAACGCCATAAAGTTATATTAGAAAAGTTAATATGGTTAATATGGTTAAAGTTATTATTAAGTTTTCTTAAATTTTATAATATACCGCTTAACTTTTTTGTATTTTTTTCATAAGAACCTTCACCTGACAATAACAAATACAACAAAAAAGTATTAGCGTGAAATAGACATAAATTTTTATATATATATAGATTACTTATCTATTCCAAATACAGATAAAATTAACCTCTAATGTTCTTACATTGCAGTACAATTTAACAGAATACTTCAGTGCACTGGACCCAAAAAGTATGATAGGTCTATGGGCAGCGTTATTAAATGAAAGGCGGGTGGCGATCGTCGCGTCGAAGCCGTCACGGCTATCAGCGTGTGTACAAGCTGCCAACGCGACTCTCTTCCCGATGTCCTGGCAGCATATATTCATTCCAATATTACCGAAGCACCTCGTCGATTACCTACTTGCCCCTATGCCCTTTTTAATTGGAGTTCCTAAAAGTGTTATGGAGGTAAGTTATTGTTTATGTCCATTGGACTTTATCACAGTCAACATAAGAGTTATTATGGCTTAAATAATGAGATTTATCACATCATAAACACGTTTCTAGTTTGTTTTTATAAACGAATATCGATACCATTGGACTTATATGGAGGAATAAACTAATATTGAGATCGTGACGTCAGGATCAGTTGTAAATTTTCATTTTCTGGTATATTTTTTTTTGTTTGTTATTGTTTGTTGTTTGTCTTGTAATGCACATAGTTTGTTGTTGTATTGTTTAGAAATATGTAATCGAGTGAGATTGGTGATTTCACTCGATTACATATTTCTAAACTATACAAGCGGCCGTATAATAAGAAATATCACTTTCCGTCCTGTATATCTTACGTCCACATCGATCGTTTCCACCCTGTATATCTTACTATCCCCCCGGACCCTGACGAGCCCGGTAGTGAATGGCTAGCAATAGTCACTTTTACTCCGAGGTCGCGGGTTCGAGCCCCGCTCATGACAAATATTTGTGAGCATGAATATGTCTGTTTGTCATGATGGTATTTTCAATGTATTATATGTAGGTATTGTTTTACAAGTAAAAATGTATTTATGTACATATATCAGTTATCGACGAGGTCGGTGGCGTAGCGGTCAATGACGCGGCTTCGACACCAACGCTCGTGGGTTCGATTCCCACACAGGACAAACATTTGTGTGCATGAACATGTAATTTTGTCATGGTCTGGGTGTTTTCTATGTATCATAAGTATGTATTTACAAAAAAAAAATGTATTTACTTTATACTACTTTGTACTATTTACTTTGGGGCTAGATGACGCTGTGTAATTTGTCTGACAATATTTATTATTATGTATCTCTCTTAAATCACGGGTCAAGCCCGGTCATTTGATAGGCGTGCGCGGGAATATAGAGAACCCAACGCGCAGAGGCCCCTTTGAGAAGTTTGATGTAATGTTGTACGCCCGCCGTGACCGTTCCAGGATATATCAATGGAACGATAAACCCATGAGCAGGTCTCGGCAGGCGTTGAGATTATTACAAAGTATGATGGAAAATAAATGGGCTATGGAGACGAGATCTGGGTTCTTATTATTTATTTATCTGTCAGTTGTCTAGTACCCACAGTACAAGCTTTGCTTACTTTGATACTAGATGACGTTGTGTAATATGTCAAGGAATATTTATTATTATATTTATATACCTATTATATTATTAATGATGAAAGATTGAAATAGATATATAAATATTGCTGGACAAATTACACACGGTCGTCTAGATAACTGATATTAAACTTACATACATTGTTTTTGTGTAAATACATACATATATTTATACCCAGACTAAGACAAACGACATGTTTATGTACACAAATATTTGTTTTATGGAATCGAACCAGCGATCCCGGAAACAAAGTAGCCATTACTAACTATTCGACCACCGAGCTCATCTAAATTATATAAATAGTTTTATCTACTCTCATACTGAAATTTAGACATTAAAAAACTAAAGTATCTTAATGACAGTCTTTATGCACAAGCTATCAAAATAAATTTAAAAAGTTATTTTTCGATACAGTTGTCGTATGGACAACTGTATCGAAAAATAACTTTTTTTCCATTTCGATACTGCTTCAGCCCTGGATACAGGTATTTTAAACAGGTTGCAATGCAAATACATTGCAACTTTGCAAAATTTTTCTACATAATCTGTGAACGCGGCGCCGCGCGGCGCGTCGCGCATGCGCACTACGCATGCTCGATCTGCAAATGGATTTATATGTAAGAAATAAAGCGGTTAAATTAACTTCATGGTTGTATTTAAAATATTATTATCATATATTTCATGAGATTAGATAAAGTAGTGTATGAAACTGCACATAATTAGGTCTTAAAATACTCGTGTGGTCTATTATAACATTCGCCTTCGGCTCATGTTATAAACTCACACTCGTATTTTAAGAACCCTTATTATGCAACAGTTTCATAAACTACTATTACAGTAGTTTCAATATTGATGGAAAGTGACTATTTTAAAATAATAATTGTAATAATTTCTTGCAGTCGGTGAGGATGTCAGAAGTCGGAGACGTCGTAATAGTAGATGTAGATGCAAATGAGCTTAGAACCCCTTTCCATGATTTAGAAAGTCTTCCACCAGATTTGGTAAGTATAATTTTATGTCTCATTTAAATATGCATAATAATTTATTAAGCAATATCTATGAGCAGAAATTATTATAATGCTATTCGGCTCGTTAAATTCACGATTAATGTGTGTCAATAACTTGATTGCTTTGTTAATACTTAGTCCATGGACCCTGCTCTTCTATCAAATAAAATAGCTCTTTTAAACCGTTAATCAGATTGTTTGATTTTTACTATTTATCATACGCAGTAATTAAGGGGGCGTTCAAGTATTACGTAACGCAATTTTTGAAGAATTTTGACCCTCCCTCCCACTTATGAAACGCGCCGTAACTTCTTTTTGCATCCCCCCTCCCCCATCTCCCTAAACGTTACGTAACATCCAAGTGACCATTTTTACCTTAGAGTCGCAAGTAATGTTGCGAAAAATGTACCGGAAAGTCGCTAAAATTCGTTGACCTTTTTTGGCGCAGTTGCGCTGGAGAGACAACATGAGACTCCAATAAAACCTAAAAGTAAAAGGTAGTCAACTTGAGTAATTTAAATTCCGTAGTTTTTTATTTAAATAAAAAAACAGTGATACGTAACGCGTTGTTTGAAACGCCTTCCCGCCCCTGTAACGCATCGTAACGTTTTACAAGACCCCTCCCCCCCAAACTTGTTTTTGTTGTTGTTTTACCTCCCCCCAAATTGCGTTACGTAATACTTGAACGCCCCCTAAAGTCGCCGCTTTTTTATACCACGTCGGGTGGAAAATAAGTATACGGCGCGCCTGATCTGAAGTGGTTACCGTAGCCATATTAGCGCTTGCAACATGAAACATCGCTCTCGCGCTGCTTTCTGTTGACCTCACTCACTCGCAGGAACACAACAATCTTATTTGGCTGTGGTATTCTGTAAGGTGAAGGTACTTCGCCACTCGGGCGGTTAACAATTGCACTATACCCAACCTCTCTTTTGCTAGTCTTTTTTGAAAATCAGCAGGTTGCACCTCGTGTAGGTCAGGCTTAGGCTCTATAGATTGTATGTATACACAATCAAATGAATTCTTTCCACTACCATATAATAATTTGGCCTTGGACAGCCAAAAATGGAGTGCAATGTATTCAAGGCTTGTTCTCACATGTTCCCTCTTCTCGTTTACTCTTGCTTCCATATTTCTGGACAATTTACACAGCGCCATCTAGTCCCAAATTAAGCGCAAAGCTTGTGTTATGGGTACTAGACAACTGATAAATACATTTTCTTTTTTTGTAAATACTTACTTATAATACATAGAAAACACCCAGACCAAGACAAACAGATATGTTCATGCACACAAATGTTAGTCTTGTGCGGGAATCGAACCCGCGACCTCGGAGTCAAAGTTAATGCTTTACCATACTCCCATTTAAAAGAGTATTGTATAATAATCATAATTACTTTAATTTCATTAATTTTGTACAGTTGTTTCTATTTCATATTTACAGGTAGCGAGCTTAAAGAAAGCTTTAAGTGATAAAAATGCATTGGGAGATGCTGTGTCTCGAGCTTTTTTGCGAGCACTTGTATGTCTAATAGGAGGCTATCGTGATGCTATAAAGTAAGTATTTTTTTTTATATGAGAGTGGGGCAAACGAGCATGTGGGTCACCTGATGGAAAGCAATCACCACCGCCTATGGAAATCAGCAACACCAAGGGGTCGCCGATCCGTTGCCAGCCTCTACAACTTCCTTTCTTAACAAGCAATTTTCGACGATTAATTAACAAGCAATTTTCGACGCTTGTATCTTAATGTACTCTACATTAAGAGTGGAAAATTGGTTATTGTCATCGAGTTGACGGTTTGCAATCCTTAAATTAATAAATTATTAAAAGACGAATGACGTTACGATCTCAGGGACCTTTTACTTTAATGAAAATTACCTTTCAAATTATGTCGGAATGTATATAACAAAATAGTAATATGTATGTCTGCATCAACCCATCGCTGAAATACGTCTCTCTCTCTAAATCTAACTCTATTCGGGGTTTATAGCGTAACTACGCTATTATTTTCCACTATTGTTTTAAATTAACCGACTGTCATCTAATGACAACAACCTAGACCAACCACTTAACGGAAGGTCGAAGAAGATATTCCCGTCCATAGAATAGACACGGTCAACATTGCTTAACTTGCGTAACCGATTTGACAAACACAATGCCCTCGAGCTCCACTATATGTATATCGCAGTCAACCATTACTCATCCCACTACTGAGATACGGGTCTCCCCTCAATTAAAGGGGTTTAGAGCATACTCCACCACGCTGTTCAAATGCGAGTTGACGGATGCCAATGTTTTCAAGCCGCCTAAAGGTCACTGACTTGGCTCAACGACTGTCATCAGTAATGGCAATGGCCGGAACCGATGGCTTAACGTGCCCTACGAAGCACGGAGGATTTCGAGATAATATAAACCCATTCACATTGGACAGGCTACGGTCGACGTAGCCTAATTTGCGTGTGCGATTAGAATGACACGCGCAACGACACCATCGAGGTCCAATCCTCTATATGTACTTATTATATGTCATCATCATCATCAGGTCCATTTTAATCTCCACTACAGGAGCACGACCCTCTCTCGTCCGTCCTAGACGGAAGGAGTATTTGGCCTACACTCCCCACGCTGGCCAAACGGGTTGGGGAGGCCTGATCGATATTTGATAATGTATTTCCCTTAGTCGCCTTATACGACATCCACGGGAAGAGACGCAGTGATTCTATTCTAGTCTCCCGGAAACCACACGGCCATATTATATGTATTGACTTACAAACAATATACAAAGTAAGCGTATATATATAAGTTTTACATCTCATTTGGTGTTTCAGAATTGAAAACGGCCAGTTAATTACGTTTAACCCAGAGGCTTTTGTTAGAACGAGAAAAAATATGCAACCATTTCTTAGAAAAATACTCCAGTCTCAAATATTTCAACAGGTTTGTATATTTAGACATACACATTCCCACTACTGTCTCTTCTGTGTAGCCAGGATTAACAGCGGCGACCTGCAAAAAATGGAATAAACAAGGCAGCCGTAGTTTTACCCCTGGGACTGTAGTGGATTACAGTCCCGGGGGTAAAGCTACGGCTGCCTTGAAATTCACAACGAATTTAATCAGAAGAAATTAGCAAGATTCGGAAGCTTTTGTAATTTGAATCCCCTTTTGGTAATGTCAGAGACAGCTATATCGCAAATAAGGCAGTAAAAGCCTAAAGAGATGGCTATTCATGCGTCACCACCAAGCCACCTGCCGTCACAAGCCACAAGCCACCTGCCGTCCACCACGGATTTTAAAGATCTGACACTATTGGAGACCTAAAACAATGAGTTTGATATAATTTCCTGTGACACTACTGGCATCAAAGTAGTGTCACGGGAAATACATTTTTTCCCATGACACTACTGATAGTGCCAAGCAGTAGTGCCAAGGGCAAGAAAGGAACACATCGATTCCAATATGAAATGCAAAATCGTCTGAATGCTTGGTTTTCTACCTTGTTGCTACCAAATCAGAATAGTATACTTCCCCGGATGCAACATGCAACGAATTCAACATGTCGTCCCGCTCCCGTCGCCAAAGATCACACTCCCAGAGAACACGGCGTCTTTGATCGTAGTCATGATGGCCGTGATCGTAGTGGTTAAAACCCTACGTTGTATATCTAGTTTAAATATTATTAGTTCACTTAGATTACTATTTCCAAACATGAAACATCCCCCAATGAAATATGAAATTTCCTGACGTTTCCATATGTTTCCTGTTAATCTGCCACCTAAATAAATAAATATTCCTGGACAACTACACACTGCCATCTAGTCCTAAACTAAGCAAAGCTTGTAATATGAGTACTAGACAACTGATATTCTACTTAAATACATTTTTTTTGTAAATACATATAAGACTTAGAAAACACCCAGACCAAGACAAATAGTCATGTTAATGTATACATCTATTTCTCTTGTGCGGGGATCGAACTAGCGACTTCGGAGTCAAAATGGCATTGCTAGCCATTCGACCACCGAGCTCGTCAAATACTAAACATCTTAAAAAAGAACTTGTATTTTTCGTTTGGTATTAATATGTATTAAGCAATATAAAACTGGTTTCTAGCTGCCTTTGTTATTATGTATTGAAGAAATTATACCTGTTCAGAATCAATCCGGAACGGTCTCTATCTACCCGAATAGTTCAAAGATGCGATTCGCCATAACTCTGAATCACATCGTCATAAATTGTTTTTGATTTGTGTAAGTAAACATCGGGGAATAAACTTATGTGAATCTTTAACAAGTGTATAAAGTTCATTCCGTGAAAGTTCATCTTAACAATCGGTGTAAAATATAGGCGCAGCAACGCACGATTTCACTTTAAATCCACCATTTTATACAAATTGTGAAAGCGAAAATCCGTCATTGACGCACCCCAAACTTTAATTCAATGAAAAATGTGCCTTGTTTTGACGTACGTATAACGAATCCTTAAGAATGTATTTTTACCACGAGGTATTCAGATTGCCTATCATAGTGATACGAGCTAATACGAGCGAGACTTTCTAAATACCTCGTAGTATAATAGTCCCTTTAGATACTATTACATCATAATGTCATTCTGTGAGTGGATTAGATGGTAATCCAAACCATTGCTGCCTTGGCTCAATTAATAACGTTAAAAGGTTATGTTGTACTGAGTTGTTGTGTTATGTTACGATATTGATAGTAAATTATGTGTTTCTATCCCGGGATAATTACAATTTTGTTATTAACCATATCTTCATCAGTTTATAGACGAAAGGTTGGCATTATTAAACTCGGGGCGAGGTTTTAACGACGAGTTTGAAATAGAATGCAACTATTATGCCGACAAGCTGAACACGGGGAGCGGGCAGCGGCTAAAGCAGCAGTACAAAGATTGGGCCAAAAATGTCAAGAAAGAAGGCGGCGCATTCTTCAAAACTGTTAAGGATAAGGTAGGATAGCATCATGTACTAGGTGGTTTGTGACTAAACCTCAAATTGAAAAATTAAAACTATAGATTACGTTACAATTGTGTTTTTTGTATTAACTAATACGGCGGGTTTTACGTTTGTTTGCTACCCGACGTAGTATAGAAAATAAACGAATGCCAAGGTTTTCTATTATAAATGAAATAGAATATAAAAGCAGTGAAAAATAATGGAAGATTTTGCGGGAAGAACAAGTAGTATTAATGCTGAAAATATTTGACAATAAATTGTAAGACTATTTTTGGTATTATCTTTAATTTATAAATAAGTGCAATTGTTCGTCAAAAAAAAAAAATGCACTCAGCTATGTACGTACCCGAACATTTCGTGTAAAAAAAAATAAAAAAATATCTAAAATATTTCACATGCTAACATCCCTTGTTTTTTCTGCAAGCTCTTCAAATATAATCAACATAAAATAGCGTGTACCAATGCTATAGAATAGAAAATTCTTCAAAGAAATAATTACTCTGCTGCTTATCTTCTTAAATTTTGCTTCAAAATAACTTTTAACAAGCAATGTATGTAGTGTAAAATAAGAAGAGTTGTTTAAAATACTTATTTTTTTAGCTTTTGTAAACGTTAAAATTAACACGCCTTACTTAATATTTGTTTCCTATAAAATCTAACACGGCCTCTCGGGGGTTGCTATTCTAAAATTCCATTATGTTATTTGGGATATCACGACGTCTAATAATGCGCGATATTCTGAAAATGCGTTGTGCCTCGTCACACTCGCCACCCTATACAAATGTCGCGTCGACAATTATCACATAAATAATGATATCTATGCAGAGCGTGAATGAGCATGTGTGCGTGCGGAGTCGAACAATCTTTTCCAGATTTGACTCGGAAGAGAAGTGAGGTGGATACGAGAGAGAGTAGGGAGTATCCATAATGTGCAATCATAGTTCATAGTGCATTACCAACCTACCTTACCTTTAACATTGAATATTGTATTTATTACGATTTAAAAAAAAATGTAGCTTTAATTATTCTCTAGAAAATAATTGAAGGAAATTTTTATATCATAATAAATGCGTATTTCATTCAAAAATAAAGGTGAGTTTCACCACTCACCTTTATTTTTGAATGAAATACTGTGGACTCAAAACTGGAATCGGGAAGCTAAATATTGATTGAAGGCACACAAACGACGGAATTCAATGTACAATAAAAATTGTCGGTTTTGTTTCTAATATTGTTTTATTTCTCCTTACGTACAAGATGCATAGGTCAAAAAATTACCATAATGACGTGATATATTCGTGTGTATAGAATGTTCTTTCCGTATATACATTACAAATACTATTGTGGACGAACAGACATACTAGTTCCAATTATATTTTTACAGAAAATTGTACATATATAAGTATACTAGATGACCCGGTGAACTTTGTTTCACCTACATATATCCACTTAACAAATATATACGATCTAAGATCTGTGTCTCTTTAAGAAGTGCCTACCCTGTGTGCCCGAACCTGGAGGATGTGCCATTGCAAGACATTTGTTTCCTAACTTGCCGCTTTCCATAAAATTTGACAATACCAG
Source organism: Hypsopygia costalis (assembly GCA_937001555.2). Taxonomy (NCBI): domain Eukaryota; kingdom Metazoa; phylum Arthropoda; class Insecta; order Lepidoptera; family Pyralidae; genus Hypsopygia; species Hypsopygia costalis. Next base: position 22,973,448 of record OW443326.2, read on the forward strand.
CTTAAATGACTCTCTTGCAGTTTGCTTGCCATGTCCGAGAATTCCTGACGCGGTCCTTCTACGAAACTTCGCGCATACTGCGCAGCATATTCAACTCCATGAAAGACAACACCTGTACGTGTCGCTCAAGTATGGACGATTTTTTACCAACTTATAAAATGGTCTAATCTTGGATTTATATATTTGTCCTTTCAACTTGACGAAATTTCGGAGTCACAGATGTCACTGGTTACCTCAAAACCACTTACTCCAAGCTACTGAAATCTCGCAGTCGATTCTATCCGATGATCGAAGAACAGATCCCAAGTACTTAAACCGTCCGTGCATTCGATCATATCCTTAAGTGCACGGTCGTGGGATCTGTTGTTTTGCAGCCCAAGTCTTTCCCGTATTCGGATTCAGCCCATAGTTCTAAAGTGACCACTTCCATTAATTCACTCATCGCATCAACTGCACTCTATCCGCATTCGCCAGTGCAATTATATCAGCATACATGAACACCCGTCGACCCACCGCACAGAGCTTGTCCATGTGGATACATGATACTACTTGACAATTCGTCTAATACCACGAATGTCAAATGAATGAAAAAGCCAGACAACAATGTCTGGTTTTTTCTTAATTTTTTTTTTTCTTGTAGAAGCTTTTTTCTCATTCTTCTTTTAGCGTTAGAGTAGGATTTGTATCAGTAGCAGATGTTCTAGTTATAGGTGTATTTTCCAAGACGACATCTGCATATATTTCATCGTCTTGAATTACGACTTTTTCTATAATTTTATTTATTTCTTGGCGTAAGTATTGTAACTTTTCTTGGCATGACGAATGTATATGTACGATCTGTATTTTTGGTTTCTTCATCGTACTTTTTTGGATTTTGGAAATAAATAAAAAATTACTTAGTTTAGCGCCAAATCCTTTATTTGCGGGATCCGCGGATCCGTCCTTTGAATGTGCGGGATCCCGCAGATTAATTAAAGCATCGTGATCCCACGGGAATGCGGGATCCCGCTTTGCGGGATTGCAATCCCTAGTCACAGATGACACTGGTTACCTCAAGCCACTTAGTCCAAGCTACTGAAATCTCGCAGTCGATGCTATGCGATGATCGAAGAACAGATCCCAAGTACTTAAACTGTCCGTGCATTCGACCATATCCTTATGTGCACGGTCGTTCGCGGATTTGTTGTTTTGCAGCCCAAGTACTCGATCTTTCCCGTACTCTGATTCAGCCCATAGTTCCCAAGTGACCTCTTCCATTAATTCACTCATCGCACCAACTGCCCTCTATCCGCATCCGCCAGTGCAATTATATCAGCATACATGGACACCTACCGGCTAAGCTGAAGACGATCCCCACCGGTGTTTCTGATCACGAAAATCAAACTTTAACTTAGAAGTATGATACTTGTGTTTAGCGTAACTGACAGTAACTCTGGAGCTCTACGGACTAAGCTGAATGTGCTTGTCAATAACTTAAACGTAAGACCTATTTTTGGAATCAAAATATTCGATGGTAATCGGCTTCAGCTTCGGCGGTAAGCCCCCTGGTCCATGTGGATCCATGATACTACTTGACAATTCGTCTAATATATAAGAAACCACAAATGTCTAATATATAAGAATATGCCTAATATGAACAAAAACAGATTAAGACTGATCGCTGGAGGACACCGACGTTAATGGGAATTTTGTCTCTCCTCTCCGACAGAGGTCTAAACTATGGATTTGGAATTTCGGTACATGTCTCGGATGATGTCGATATAAAAACCTGGCAGCCCTTTAGACTTTAGTAAAGAAAGTTCTCGCCAAATAAATTTATGACTAAATGATAAAATATGATTATATTAAAATTACAGATTTAGGTACTTCAGAAAATAATGAGGATCCGTTTTATTTTGTAATAGGTATCACCATGGTTAACATGACAGACCTATATAATGTGATGTAGGTCTTACCATAAGCAAAGTTATACCACTCTATGTGAATCCATAAACCTCGTTCTGCGTTCAGCCCCCATTTTCTGGTTTATTCGCATTGCTGACACTGGTTACATTTTTTGCAATCATTTTTGTAATTTACAATCCGAGTGTTTATGAAATTTACAAATTTCTATTAATTATTCAAGTACTGTACAAAGCATGATTTACCATAAACAGTCACTACATATTTCAACTCCTTTCTTGATGTCTATTAGTATTGTGTCATTTCTATGTCACTTCTGAGAAAGTCATATTTGACAACCAACAAATATGACATCGATTCTTTGTGATAATGACACTATTGATAGGTAGGTTCGCCATCTTTCCTGTTATGACATTCGACTATAGTAGAAACACTTTGTATGGGAAATTAAAATTGTTATTTTCACTATCTTTCTTGAATTTTTTCCAAAATTTCTCACCGTTTAAACCTTCCCTGGGCTAAGACAAACATTTCAAAACCAAAATCAGCTAAATCGGCCTGGCCGTTCTCGAGTTTTAGCGAGACTAACAAAAAGCAATTCATTTTTATATATAAGAAAGAAGATGTACATAAACACGTACTTTAACAATATCATATTATATCTGAATTTCACTTATTGATGTATTTGTTGATAAACAAAAATATACTTTTGATGACAAGGCAGGGGTGATATTATATTTTATGAACGCGTTTTTTTTTAAATATGAGAGGGGAGCAAACGATCTTGTGGGTCACCTGGTGGAAAGCAATCACCACTGTCCATGGTGATCAGCAACACCGAAGGATCGCCGATCCGTTGCCGTTGCCAGCCTCTTAAGGGAAATAAAAAGTTTGTTCTTGAATGCTCCCATGTCGTAATTGTTAGTAAATACCGCTGAAGGAAGAGTGATTCCACAGTTTCACCGTTCGTGGTATAAAATGTATTAGGAAAAGTACTTTAGTAGATGGAATAGCAACCCTCACAAATCCTATTACTAATGCATGCATGCTGTAAGTACTTGGATTTTCTTTTGCTTTAAAATGTGAATATTTGCAGGCGAACCCAGCAGTACAATCGGCTGTGAAAACGGTGAGTCCTAGCGAACTGTCGTCTTGACTGTCAATGTATTTGAGTGCCGTTATTTACTACTTTCTGGAGTGTACTTTGTTATTTATTTTCGTGTCGTGTAGTTTAATCAACTTCGACAAAGGTTTTTAAAGAGTCTAACCAAAGTATTTGGCGTGTTGAGTATCCACGGATCCTATTATGAGCGTGAATTAAGCATTTGTGTATACAGCAGTTTTTATCAGTTCATTAAAACAAACATGGGCTCGGTTACCCAGGTATAGGCAGGGACGAGAGATAAAGGACGAACCATGTTCATAGTAAATTGCGTACACCGGAATTTAGTTACTATAAAGAGCAACAGAGGTCGCTAAGAGACACAAATTAGATATAGGTAATTTGATTAGTAACAAAATCAGTACACGAAGGTTCAATTTGTTTAATTATGATTTTCTGTTTTAATCAAAAATGGCTAGATGGCGCGCAAACTACTAGCACTCTATCAATGCTTAAGTAGGTACGTAGGTACCTACCTACCATAGCACCTACGTACCGTTGTATCAAAAATGGGATGGCCGCGCGCCGATAACCGAGAGTTTTTAAAACCGTTCCGTTTTACGTACCAATCGCTTGACACAAGAAGTCATGTGCTGTGAATAGAATGATTTAAAATGAAAAAAAGTTTCATACGACAATTATTGTTTTCAACATAGGCATAAAATTTTAATATGCATTATCAATTAAAATCGTAGTATGCTAATAGTTATATTATTAATAACAACGATATTTTATCGAAAGTTCTGTGGCGTAAAATGGACTTTATTGACACGGCGCGGAATTTTTTTCAACTTTTCTCACATCGAATCGACTGTATTGTTTGTGGTTTTTCTTTTACGTGATATTTCTTTATTTTTGCGACCATTTTTATTCCTATCTTCCATCCTATAAAGGTTTACTCATTAGCTGCCCGGCTGGGGATGTATCATCACCTGACAGAATACGGCAGCCAAACATCCCTATAGGGTCGTCTTACTGCGAGTGAGTGAGGTCACCAAGAAGAAAATCCAGGAGTTCTGCGTTGGCAGCGAAGGCGACCGTGGGCTACAATACTTCATGTTGCGATTTGCATTTATACAGCTACGGTAACTGCTCCACACCAGGCGGGTGGTATGCTTGTTTTCATCCAACATTGCACAAAAAAGCAAGTTTCGGTTTTTTAGTAATGTTTCTATTAAGTACATTGCTAAGTAGTCTACTACAAAATATTCCTAAAAAACCTTAATTTGTTATAAAAAATATTTTAAAAATGACAAAATCAAAGGATCAATGATGGGATTTGAACTCGGGACATAAGTATTACGAGTAGAGTGCTTTTCCAAATGACCTATGAGGTTAATTTGTAACATTGGCGAATTTTTGTATTATACTGTATTACTGTTAATTCGTATTCAATATGTTTTTTTTAAAAGCAAACCTTAATTTGCTTTTAAAAAACATTTTTAAAACATATGCACGAAATTAGACAAAAGTAGAGTGGTAATCCCATACAAAATATTAAATATAGCGTCCCTCGAGAGAACAGTTGCAAAATCTTAAGTCCCGCCATTCACTGAAATCACAATATTGTGCAATTTAACTAAAAGATTATGATGACTGTATGACAAACAAATATTTTTATCATCCTTTAAGCTGACAATAAGTCAGCCTGAGATACGTTATGAATAATATTTAAAAAAAATATCTACAACATATTAAAAATAGGTACAAAATATTCCTAAAAAACATTAATTAGTTAAAAAATATTTTAAAAATGATAAAATCAAAGCATGAAAATGGTGGATTTGAACTCGGGACCTACGTATTACGAGTAGAGCGCTATTCCAAATGAGCTATGAGGCTGATTTGCGAGATTGGCGAATTTTTGTATTATAGTTTATTACTGTGAATTCGTATTCATTATGTTTTTTTTAAAAGCAAGCCTTAATTTTAATAATAAAAAACATTTTTAAAACATATGCACTAAATTAGACAAAAGTAGAGTGGTAATCCCATACAAAATATTAAATATAGCGTCCCTCGAGCAAACAGTTAAAAATCTTAAGTCCCGTCATTCACGGAGTTCACAATATTGTGCAACTTAACTAAAAGAATATGGTGACTGTATGACAAAAAAAATATTCTTATCATCCTTTAGGCTGACAATAAGTCAGCCTGAGATACGATAAGAATAATATTTACCTACTTTCCTATCAACAAAGATTTCGTTCACAAGTTGCTATTTTTCTTCGACCGCGGCGCTAGTTTGTACGTTGTACAAAAAATCTGCAGCTACTAGCGCCAAAAGTAACTAAAAAAAACATAGCATCATAAAAGCATTATCAGAGCGACATCTATTGGTAAGGGTAAAATTGAAGATTATTTTTTAGTGAAAAGCATCATTTGTTAACTTTATTATTAGTGTTAAATATCATACAAAAACTATTTTGTGTAATTTTTTAAATTATTTTATGATTATGTATCAAATTTCGTTGAGAAATATTCGGTATTAAATTTTTTCATGTCTTATTGCCCGCACCATCTAGAAATAATACGGAATTTTGACTTTCGTTCGGTGCACGATATTTTGTATGGGATGAAAACTCTATATTAATTTATTTTCTCTATGGTATAGGATATAATTTTTTTTGACGTGACAACGTCTTATAAATTGGTTAGCCGGGTGACACTTCAAGAAACTGGCTCACGTTATGCGCTCACAATGAGAGCGAGTGAAAGGCACGCGTCCCTTCTAAGAGCGAGAGAGACAGACATAAAAAGTGAAAGGCATGCGTCCCTTCCACTCGAAAACATTTTACCACTCAAAGTCGTTGTCACGTAAAACTTTCGCCCGTATACCGACTTTACAGGCAACCAATTTTTTTTTTTTGGTAAGTTTAACTAAAAACGTGACATCATCGGCGAATACATTTATGTGCGGTGGCACTAGAGCATTGGACCTAAAATGCTACCCTGGTGCACGTCGCTATTGTTAGGTCTAAATTCCGATATACGAGTGACTGTAATGTTTTTTTGCTCAATTCAGTGGCATATATACACGCATCTTCTATTTTAGTTCTATTCGGTTTCAACATGAGCGTCGATTTGTGGGTAAATTCTACATGCATATTTCTAGATTTGACTACAGACATGAAATAAATAAATTTCTTTATATTAGGTTGGGGAAAAAGTCTTTTCGTATTTTATATGAAAATTCAAAACATTTTTTAATAAAGTTTATTTACATTTAACTAAAGTATGTAGGTGCCATTATGTTCGATAACTTTTTGCCATCTTGTAGGTAGAGACATGATCCCATTACTATAGAAATTTTGGGACTTCTGTTCAAAAAACCGCGACAAGTGGTTTTGGCAGTCTTCTCGTGATGTTAACCTGACATTGCCTAAATAATTCTGAAGAGACCGAAACAGGTGGAAATCAGAAGGTGCAAGGTCAGGACTATACGACGGATGCATTAACACCTCCCAGTCAAACTCTCTTAATTTTTGCTGAGTGGCTAAAGATGTGTGAGGTCTAGCGTTATCATGATGAAAAATCACACCCCTTCTATTAATTAATTCCGGCCGCTTTCTCTCAACTTTTTCCTTTAATCTCATCAGTTGTTCACAGTAGAGTTCAGAATCGATAGATGGCGGTAACAGCTCATAATGAATATCTTCCCTTCCAATCCCACCATACACACAGCATCACCTTGTTGCGGGTTAACCCGGGTTTCGCCAGAGTCTGTGAAGCCTGGCCGGCCTTTGACCACGACCTTTTTATGCGCCAAAACTGTTTTATGGTTAATTCCTAGTTCTTCAGCTACGTCGTAACTACTGATATGCCGATCTTGCTCCACTTTTTCAGATCCAATGGCATCCATTTTATCCGTAACAGGGCGACCAGAGCGACGTGCATCTTTGACATCAAAATTTCCGGATTGAAAACGCTTAAACCAAATTTGTGCTACTCTCACAGACACTGCACTAGGTCCATAAAAGTCACAAATTTTTTTCGCAGCTTGCGTTGAATTTTTACCTTTTTTGTAGTAAAATTTTAAAATGTATCAAATTTCTTCATTAGATTCACTCATCTTGACAGTAAAAAAAAACAAATGAAAATCACATATTTACCTAATTTGAATTTGGAATTATCTTTTTTAAAATTTAAACTTTTTAAAGATATCAAAACCTGCTAGATACAAATGGTATAACCAAAGAAATTTTATTACAAGTTCATACATACTATAATGCGAAAAGACTTTTTCCCCTACCTATTATTTCGACTTGATTGTACTTATTATAGATTTCGAAACATTATTTGTCGACCGTGTATGCTTTATCTTTATTTTATTGTAACGTTTGATGGTGGTAGAATCTATATTAATATTGTCTTTTCTATTCTTGCCTGTTCTTTCTGTATAATATTTAATTTTATGATATTTCTTATTATATGTATACATTGTGTTGTATCTATGTGTCATGGACTTCTGAGGTAAATATGTAGGTATTGTTTTATCTATATTATTAGTGGAAGTAAAATCGGTAATTGTCATCTCTACCTACTTTATAATATGTAATTAGAATATAAGTGGTGTGTATGATATGTAATATATTGTTCTTAGGATGTAAATTTATTTCTACACGTTGGAAATGTTAAGCGTATTAAGCCAATTCTTCTGGTAATTTATAATAAGATATTGCGAAACTATTTAATTAATTAAATATAATTGACAACAGCCGGGGCCGACGCCTAAACGTGCCCTCCCAAACATAGAGGAACTCGAGATAAATAAACCCATGCATGGACAGGCTATGGTCGACGTTGCTTAACTATTGTCATTAGATGATAGTAGTTAAGCCAACGTTAAGCAGGCGACGACAACGACATATAATGAATTTAGAAAATATATACTGCTTATATCGTGAAATGCATTTAAATATATATGTAAACATATATCTTCTCTACCTTTACAATGGAGCTTAATAGTATACATATGAATTATTAACGCTTGTATTAATTAACGCATTACAACATATTTTGACAAATTTGGATCACTGTATTATTTGTCCGTGTAATAATGTATGTGATCCTTTTTGAAAAAATACCTTTTGATTTTTACACTTAGCGTTCTATATCAGATTAAAGTTTTGCAGGACGTGTAAATTAACAAAATTAAGGGTTGTAACAACGTGTCCATCGCTAACATTTTAAGTTGGCTATTTGTTTATTCATAATCAATATAGAATTATAGATAATTAAAAAACTCACACGGGAAGGTAATAAAAATATGCTTTTCTGTCAGCCAACGTGATATAAAATGATAATTAAGTATTACACAACTTCTAAAATAATATTGTATTAATTTTATTTGAAATGTCGGCGTTCCCTGAGAGGATGATAGCTAATAAGGGATCTTGTTTACCCTTTTTCAAAATTATTAAACTGTTCAAGAATTAGTGTATGTACGAGATTTAAAAAAAAAATAGTAGGATAGAATTTATCGCAGAGACAAATACGTTCAGACACGTCCGATCAAAAATCTGTTTATTTTAATAATATATATACCAGCATTGTGGTTACGTTACTAAAAATATTGTAATAAAACGTTATGCATATTGTAATAAAATTCAAAATAATTTAAGCTTAATAAGTTTCTTTAACATGCGATACTATTCTATCCTTTCGGTGAATGCCGGCATTATTATAATTCCCAGTTTTCCTAATTTATTTTTAATACATTCCCTATGTCCGAATACTGTATACATAGTTAAAAAACTGCATTTTGAACCATGTCTGTAGTAAACAGTACACTCCACGAAGTAGCAAATATTAGGACGTGGATCAAAATTGTAGAATACGCACTGGGTCTCTTTAGCGGCTATTGGAATACCAATTGTATTTATTGCATGCATTTGCATTCTGTAATCCTTCTGTGCGGTGTATATGAAGTATGCAAACATTTGGTTACGTGTATTAATATAAATATTCAGAAAAAATATCTACATTATTGGATTAGGATTTTTCCGAAACCTAATTCTGATTATATCGATTAAAATGGTTTTTAAAGACAAAGTCTTGAGGTATTAAATAATAAAAATTTGATTTATTGGCACTGAATTCGAAATCTGCTTCCGCTACCGGGAATAAATTATTTTTCATCCTTCCATCTCGGAAAGAGTATTTTTGCTCTTTTGATGTTTTGAATACAACCTTAATAGGTTGTATTCAAAACATCATTAAACCTATTTATTTCACTACCTCCATGGTGCCGAATTTATCATACAACTTTTTTTAATTTGTTAAAAACCCAAGACTCGGGGCCTCCTTGGTGTACTTTTTTTTAAATTTTACTTTGCGTGCCCATTTTTCTTTTCACGTTATTTTGTTAACACCTTAGGTGAAAAACAAGAAACTTAAAATGAGTGATTCTAGCGACGAAGAAGTTTATTTGACGCCAACGGAATTGACTGAAACTGTTAATAATGCGCAAAAGCGCTTATCACCCTCAACAATCTTGTGATTGATTGTAAATGATTTTTTTGCATTTAGTGATTTCCTCTCTGAGGAGGGATAAAAGTTACGTGTTGCACTCGAGTGCAAAGATTTTTCACCTCGTGCTCTTTTAATTCCCTCGTTAACCCTAAGGATTCTAATTTTTGAATCACTCGCTGCGCTCGTGATTCAATTTTAGAATCCTTCGTTTGCTCGGTCATCAAAATTGAGGACGCGGTTAAAAAGCAACTTTGCACTCTTGTTTAACAAATAACTGTAGAATGTGAGGGTAATTATAGTATGGGCCGGATAAGGTATGATTATTTGTCCCAAACGACGAATAGTGATGGCCAAAAGAGCAGCTAATTTGACAATATAGAAAATATAGGAATATATATCGACGCCACATTATTATTTATTCTTGTTTTCTACAATACGTGATAAATGGTCACCAACAAGACCGTCTCGTCACCACATGTTTGCATTGCTCCATAAATCAATCGGAATTGGACATGCATGTTAATAGATACCATTCTTTGTACAAAGGTTCGGCAAGGGGGAAAGAACATGAAATCGGCGGTGAAAGGCCTTAAAAGCAAAATACCAAGAACTGGGTCCAGGCCGTCTTCTATTAACACAACTGACGATAGCAGGTAATGATCGTATTATTTATTCAATCAAATACAACTTTGTAAAATTGAAAAGACTCCCACAAGTCAGGCCTAACCTACTGTGGGGCCGTAGCCAATAAGAAATAATGTTGACAATAAAGTATTTATTATTCATTCCACTCGCGAACGTAGGCCTGTCGTTTTAATTTCAACAAACAGTTGACGCTGTTTAGAACCATCTGAGTGATTAGTGCGAGTTTTTTTGGTCACATTAACATTTACAAGTCGACCAAATTGTGAAAAAGTTTCATATTGTGAATTTACCAGACGCGTGTTACATATCCAAATTAGCCGGGTTGCTCACTTCAAAATGTGAACAAGTAAGCCATACAATTTTGATATGTCTACGCGTCTTATAAATTCATATCCTGAGTGTTCTTCTCTATTTGGTCTGTTTGTTTACGTTGACATGTTCAAACGCGAACAAAAAAAATCGCACTAAGCACTCTGATCTTTGTGATATTAAATATGTCGTTGATTAATCTAGTGGAGAGCTAGTTTTATTCAGTATTCTTTTTATACCACAAACAAGCATACGCATAGCCAGATAGAAGTCATTTCATGGTATGAACGTTTGTTACCACAGTCGTAATATTACTATGTAACAATTCTTCGAGTATTTTGATCGATTAATCTATTGGATGTTTATATAAATCAAGCGGTTTTTTTTTAAGTTATTAAATCACCGCCTCGTAAGTGAAGATTAAGGGATAATAACCATTATAGTAATTACGATTCTTGCAATAAAAATTGTAGGTTTTCGTGTGGTTCCGCGACACCTGTGTCATCAGATTCATCGGATTCGTCACCGTCTCATGATCCTCCCCCAAGAGAGCCACCTCCTGCACTTCCTCTCGATCTACTCACAGAAATGGAATTCCTATTCGCCAATAAGAACGTTCAGCGGCGTGACAGTTTTCCAAACAGTTCGCTCAACTCGGAAATAAGTCTTCCTGATAAAGCGGTAAGTATGATATACTTGAAGCGTGCTGCCGTCCATTGTCTATAAAGTGGAAATACCCAAAAAAAGAAAAATATTTTGTTCAAGAAAAAAAAAGATTAACAGGATTAAATAACTTCAAACTAAAACCCCCTTTTTTTGCGATTTGTCAGTCTAATGTCCTATAAATGATAATAACTCTTTAATGAAGAAATTAGTTCAAAAAGGGTTTTAGTTTTTGTAACTGTTCAAGTAATAATCACAATAGCCTAGATTTAATACCAGAACATAAAAAAACAATATGTAAAGTCTATAATGACCATTTGGGGTTTTGCCGCTTTATAGCTATAGGTGGGCAGCGTAGGTTATCGATGTAGCAAATTAGTCGCTTGTGTCATCATGCCTGTTCATGATCATAAGTTTTCCAATACTTTATTGCCATTTTTCGCCCTTAACTTCAAATCAGTAATATTTTATCACAAAATCTCTTTAAAATTTGTTGCACGTTTGTTTTTGATATGAATTACCCTTTGTTGTAATGAATGTGATTAGTTTGATATATAGTTTACCGTGCATTTAAAATTGGTTAGATACCGAAAGTCGTCAGTGCAAGCGTTTGCGAGATGAGTGCAGTGCAAAGTGCACTGCTGCGCAAACGCTTGCACTGTTCATTAATTTATGTTCAACCGCGTCGGCATAAGGCTTATTGTAGACAACATACACTGTGAAAACACCAACAATAAGTATATCCTACAGATTATAGTACTGTTTAAACCCACACTATGCATAGCTTATTTATTATGTGAGTATTTCTTAAATGACTGTTAAACATAGGTACATAAATAAAATTTGTAAATACTTGTTATAAAATAATTGAAAACAACTAAATCAATACAGTCATTTATAGAGTTAAGGTAGTAATTTTTAGCCAATCGACGTCACCATAGATCGGGAAAATATTAAATTTGGTTTTCATATAATAAAATCTCTTAATTTGCTGACGACTATAATAGCATGAAGTTATTTAACATTACATTTATCAGAAAAACAATGAATGTTTTAAATAATTTACCTACGTAGTATTTAAAATGTAACATTTAAGCAATAGAGCCGAAAACGGCCATTTTCTGTCACTTTTCCTGATGCTTACACTGTGTCACATTTTAAGTTGAATAAATAAATTAAAATCTTTTTTGTTTTCTTTATGGTAAATTTGATACTTGCAAGCTTTCGTGTTTATAGTTGTTTGTGAACAGTTATCATCATTTTAATGAACAAACGGTATCTAGCCTAATTTATATCCATGTTCTTAACAGGAAATCGAAGTTACGTTAGGTATACAAAAGGGTACTTCATATTATATTGCGTACCATTTAATATGTTGCGCCTATTTCATAAGGCTTTCAAACTGCATATTAGTCCGTGTTCTAAATGTGTTTGGTTCGTGAGAATGCGTTACTGGCATGTACGCTCCTAGGAGCACCGTGGCACATTATTCGATTTTATTTTGCAGAAAACACTGTCACCATGCCTCCCACCCCGGTTACCGGAACGTCCCCAACTCCCTCTCCGTTACCCAATAATATCGACGAGAAAACTCGTCGATCTGTCCGACGCGCCGATCCCGCCGCCTCGGGCCAGCACAGCGCCCAATCACAGCAATTTCGTCAGTAACATCACTAAAAACGATGTGAAACAAGAAACGGGCTTCCATACGAGCACTATACGATTTACCGAAGGGAAAGACAAGGCTAAGCTAAAGTTGACGTTGTCGACGAACCAGAGGAAAGTGTCGCAAACAAACGCGCCCACGTGCAACGGCACTGCGCCCAAACTCACGGCACCCTCTGTAGCCGTAGCTAGTAGGCCGAGCCAAGAGAAACGGTTAGCGCGGCCCGTGCCCCGACCCACTGTCAGCGTAACCGCAAATGGGAAGTCTCAAGAGGTAATTGTGATATGTGCATTTGTACTCATATCGATTTTGTATCTTGTCATAAAATCAAAACTGATCGCAAACGTACCATGACAAAATAAGAGTGGAGTTTGTTTTGCACTAACATGAAACTTAACGTACAGTTAATTAAATGATATGTATCTATTTAAATATAATTTATTGTTAATGATTTATGGTTTAATATATTTCTAACATAATGCAAGTTTGTCCCTTTATTCCACACGACGTAGTTTCAGAGTACCCTTACTTACCTCGCGGGATCGAGCACAGCATTATCCCAGTGGGATTTAAATTACTTAATTGCTGTTTTCTATCACTTTTAGTCGTCACTTAAGTGTTCTATGACACGATTTCACGGTGGAAATGTGCCTCTTAAGGCAGTAAACTTAAGTGAACTTACATTTTGAAATTAATGTTCCTATGCTGTGAATGGATGTGACCTACGTACGAGAGGTTACAGAGAAGAAACGCGACTCTTTTCTTAATTTTATAAAGGTAAATATGATTTACTAATGACCTAATAAATTAACACGGGTCGTTTCGAGCATTCGAGTCAGATGAGCTATAACAGATATTAACCTGGATCTATATGTGCTCACTAATAAGGATACTTTTATACGCTTAGTAACTCGAGTTAAAAGATCAAATATTGTATTATGTAAAGACAACAATACAAGTCGTTTATCAGAAATCTGTGACTGTTACACGATACTTATAATTTACAGTCGAAGTTCCTAATACATTATTTATAATGATAGAACTCCTTATCATTTTAACATTAATCTTGTTTTTTTATTTTCACATTTAATCCTTCTGCTGATCTGTCAAGTATTATTCTTATTACTTTTATTTGTAGTTTTTCTAAGACTGATCTTGTATGCACCTTGCGTATGGCACAAGCGTTGTATATATTTTATAGTATCACTATCATGCTTGCTTGACAAAGAACTGCATGATCTTTAATTGTAATATATGTTCATCAAGATGTCACACATTGGGAGAATGTCATCCATTTTTTTTAATAATTGTTTTTATCAAAGAGGAGTAGGCGAACAAAAGGTTACATATTCATTGTTCACAAAACTGTAGAAATAAATTCCTATATTTAAACAATTATCGCAGGTTTTGTACTCTTGTATTTAGTAGCCTTCATGGCATATTTAGAATAGGTAACGAACAATCATATTAAAAAATAGTAAGTAAATAAAATCTTTCTGAATTGAAACCTGAACAATTGAATATGTCTTTTTTGTTCGCCCGCACTTAATTTATTAATTTTGTTATTGTCCTCTGGTGTTTTTGTCGATTGTCTTGTAGTTGTAGTAATTCTAGTCAATTTGTGACGTGTTTTTTTTTGTTGTAATTACTTACCACTTTTAAATTATTTTTTAAATTAATTTAAAGGTGTCTAAACGGGCAATATTTTTATTGCAATATGTGGTTGCAATAAGATGGCGATAACATTGCTACCAGTATTGTCATTTTCTAGGGCAATATTTTTTCAGGGCATTATTTATAGATTACTTGTATACTTTTCTATTTACCTGCCTATGTGTATATAAATAGTAATAAGTAGAAGAAATAAAATACTATTTACATAAAAAATAGAGCTGAGTCACAGTTGGCTCGAAGCATTTTATGATGTATGATGAAAATATTGCAATATTGCCTTTTATTATTGCCTCATTCTGCTCCATGACGTAATGTTTCCAGTACATATACTTCAAATGATTTCCTCTGGGTTGCCCAGACCGTGTAAAGATAAAATAAATACCATACTGTTGCTAAATACAATATTGTCAAACCAATTAATTACATACAGAATGTTTTTAGCATAGCAGATCCATATAGTATTGTAGCCAAATGTTGCAGTGAAATATTGCTCGTCTGTCAACAACTTTATGATAGAAATCGAATTCCAAGTAATAAATGATATATTGATAGTAATAATAATATAGGGGCTTTAGAATATGGACATAACTAACGAAAAATAAAGTTTCTCTTGATAAGTCCATTAGTCTGAAACATATTCAAATCTGTATGCTCTTTATATTGTAAAGAAATAAAATGTCCTCTGTATCCAAGTAAATATATGCCCATATATTATGTACATTGATTGTAACTAACGTGTGTAATTCAGTAGGTGAGGCCATAATCGGGCTGTCGCTTTGTGTTTAACCCTAGTATTTCTTTTTCAGTCGTGTGGCTCAGTATCTGATCTCATAAAACTGGACGATTCACCAACAACACTAGAAGATTTCGATCCTCTCAAGTGTCGTGATAAGAAAGTGGAACAGATAAAATCAACGGACAGTGCGTTGTTGCATGAATACGGACTAGATTTTAGTCAGTTCGGCTTGTTAGATTACTCGCCAGGGTCGAGTACTAGGCAGGACGCTAACACGACTGTACCCAAGGGCTGGACGACATTTAATTAAAGCTAGGTGAGGCTTAAACACTGCAACGTATAGCGACGTCAATAGTTACCAAAATAGACGGCCGTGTAATGTAAGTTTTAATTGCATCAGGATATTTCGAAAGCAATGCGTTGCAGTACCGCCGGAATATTTACTAGCCTTTAAAAATTGTGCAGACGCTCCAGTTTGTCTAAATAGTTATGGAACATCCTGATTTATAAATGCTCTAAAAGTAGGTTGCTGACACTAATGCAGTATAGTGCTCTATTTTAAATATTTTTACTCTAACCAGTGATTGCGTCTATGCTGAAAACTTACTCTGTAGTATATTTATAAAAATAAGATACAAAATATTGAGAGTAGAGCTATATATTGTGTGATTGAAACATGGTTTTGGCCTTTATTGGTTATCATAATGCTCATTTAATGGTAACCAATAATGTGTTCAGAACGATGTTGTTTCAGAATAAAGTAGCGTACCTACATGCAACACCTGTCAAAACTCACAGACTATTTCAACAAATTGGAGTGTCCGTCGCATGTTTGGCTTAATTTACATTACAAGGGAATTGAATGGAAGCGAACTAAATCTAGGTCACAATGAACTTTATCTCAACTGCGTAAAGTATAAATTTATTTTTTTTTTGTTTTATGTAACCGTAATATAATAATATTTTTTTCCTTATAACTAAGAAGTGTGTGAAGTCGCAGTAGTAATTGTACCCTAAAAATAATAATCATTATAATTTTTTCGTTTTTGTTATAAAACTTAATATAACCTTCCCATTCACACATCAATTACCTAGGCAGTGCGGTTTTTACGGAATTCTCTCGTATTTCCGAGAATTCCCGCAGCTACCATCGATGAAGCCTTGGGAATGCGCGAGAATTCCCAGTACGGTATCAAACAATTATGATACTTATTGCTTGCGTTTATAAAGCGATTCAAGCAACAAGACCACATTGGCATTACCGTTCCATTCCGTTCGGCTGTAATGTAAAATGAGCATTGTAGTAATGTGTCTCTAAACGGTCTCTCTACTCATTTGTAACATAATATCTGTATAGTTCGAGCATTGTACACGTATATTAAAAAATGTTTGTATAACGCTTTTCATAGATTTAGTGAGATTATTTATTCAATTTAGGTAACCTTAGTTACGCTGTTTTATATTTAATATTGTACATAATGTTACATATCAGGCTAATGTACATTGTCATAAAATCATTACTGATATTTTGTATATGTGTTGTAGAGTTATATTAAATATGTGTATTATAAAAGTATTCTAAAATATTCCATATATCTATGGGAGATTGATATTAAATCGCATCTCGTTACTCACGTATTTTACAAAATTTTCTAGATATCGCTTTTTTTTGTTATATTTTTTATTTATTTATCGTACTTGCAGTTTTGACTAATTCATTGTGAATAAAATATTTTCTTATTAAACCTTCGCGTGCCGCGACCTGTCAATTATGTACCAAGTGCTGTAGCAGTGCTGTACACACCATGGGACCGCGGCACGCAAAAGGTTAATCATCCTTAACTTGCCATTGTGGGTTATGGTGTATATTAACATTTTTATGAATACTTATGTATTTCGAGAGATCAAATATAGCTCAAAATATTTTTTATTCCCATATATATCTGGATGTAAAGATGTCATTAAAAGTACAACTAGCTAAGACAATGAAGTTATTTTTTCTATATTGACTTGATGTTTAAATACGTATTTTACATCCTATGTGTTTATCGTATTTTTCCCTGGTGCTGTGTCTATGGTCCCATAGCGCTGTCACATGTTAACAGCGTTTACACTGCATACTAACACTGCTGAACAAAATCGTAGCTCGTGAACGGAGGTAGGTACTTCAAGAATATATTGTGATAAGTGTGGCAAGGACAGAAAATAGCTTAGTTTAAACGAGTTGAGCGGTCTAATACCTCGCTAATCATGGGTTGAAAATTAGTTGTTTTTTTTAGTAATAAACGCACAGGACTGGGTTCTATTCGCATTAAAACTAACGCGATTGAGTTCTCCCCAGTGAGCCACCCTGTTTATATTATATTATTTACATATAAAAATCGTTTCATGGTGTTGTAGTCGTCCTCTTCCGAAACCGATCGACTGTTTTTTATGAAAGTTTTAATACATATTTGGTAGGTATGAGAATAGGCCTTGAAGTATATTTAATTAATTTATATGACAGAACCACAGACATTCATATTGAATGTCTGTGGACAGAACAACGTTTACCGGGTGGGCTAGTTATAGAGTTTTGGTGTCTTTTGTCGTTGAAATCTAGAGACAACGTGAGTACCCCTAAATTTTATTTACCGAACTGTTTTTATTCCACTGCTTATGCGGTGCTCCCCTTAATCGAAGGGGGTGTAGAGGGCGCTATGGCGGAGTACACTACAGTCATAGCGCTCCAGTGCAGGTTGGCGGAGGCAAATGTTTTTGTTTTCTAGCCTACTTTGTTCTGATGACTATCGGACTGTCATCTAATGCCTAGACCAAAACCGCCCCCCTAACGCACCTTTTGAAATACGAGTATATCCTACGGAATAACTGGAAAAAAGTAAACCCATTCATAGACAAGCTACGGTCGATGTTGCTTAATTTGCTTGTTCGATTACACTGACACGAGCAATGGACTCCATCGATATCGGCGTATTGATGTAGTGACGTAAAAATGTCTAAGAGACGACGACACTCAATTTAATATCGTTAGATACTAACTACATTTATTCAGCTGCATTCGCGTTTCGCTGAACGATGTTGGTTACCCTTATACAGTTCTGCTTCGCTCAGCAGCGTACAGCATTGTAAGATTCTGAAAATCCGTCATAGCGTGTTATCTCTGCTGAATCGCATCTCAATCATCGCGATAATTGAGATGCGATTATACTTTTTGCTTAACGTGGCGGAACAGCGCTGAATGCGACTGAACAGCGTTGTACTATATATAGCATTCGCATGATTAATACACATTTGTCTTCACTTTGTAAGATTTTGAAAAGGCGTCATTGCGTGTTATCTCAGCTGAAGCGCTCCTATTTACTGCGTATGGCGCCGGATAACTGAGTAGCGATTACCTCTTTGTTGCGAAAACGGTAAACTACTCATTTCATTATAGTCAGGTCATTTTAGTCTCCACTACAGGAGCACGACCCTCTCTCGTCCGTCACAGATAGGATTTGGCCTATACTCCCCACGCTGGCCAGACGGGTTGGGGAGGCCCGATCGATGCTCTTTGTACGACATCCACGGGAAGAGACGGAGTGAATCTATTCTAGTCTGCCGGTAACCACACGGCCATACTACTCATTTAGTAGGTTCGCAAATTGTCGACGAGGAGTTGAAAACCATCTGTGTGTATTCGGCGTCGAACCCGGCGAATCAGCGCTGGACGTGGCGGAATAGCGCTGAATTCTATCTAAAATCACATTTGTTCTCATTTTATACCTGTTTGCCGCGAAAACTGAATAGACGCGAAAATGGAACGGATGCGCACGCATCTCCATACAAAATCGGTATTTTCTATGGTCAAAAGCTGAATAAGTGTGGTTAGTCCCTTATTGGTTTTAAAATCGCAAAAATCGATTGTTTTGGAAGTCTTAAAGGGAGAGGTCCTTCTATTGGATGTCTTTTAGCTAAAATGATGATGATGATGAAGGGATGCCCCATCGTATCTTCTTACAAGCTTTTATTTAGTTTCACCGCGGTATCTGTAATAGATTCATGTTAAATTTGATTCAATGCATGTTAAATTTGACATGATTCTCAGTATCCGATAGAGCTGAAATTTGGCACACTCGTTTGGTTCTCCTGTACACAATAGACAATTATCTAAGTGTTACCATTTTTAATCAAGTTGCCGGCCGGCGCAAAATTGTCATTTTTAAGTTCTACTTTAGAAATAGAAATATATTTATTTCAACTTCACATACATAATACAAAAGTACACCAAACATAACATTACACATATAGCATGTGATGTTACAATATTAGCCTATCCTCAGGGATCATTCCTGGGATCACAGGGTGATCTAAGCCCTGTTTTTCAGTGTAGGCTAAACATTAACTCATTATTTGCCGGCTTTAAGTATTAAGAACTTTACCCTCTTATTTACCATAGACATCGAATTCAAAACTTAAACGCCGATGGGCGTTTTTGGCATGTGATTAATGATTTGTGGGACGCCTATGGGCGGCCTTTGCACGGGATGGGACATCTATGATATAGGTGCCAAATGAAAGGACTGGTTCAGTGGAATACAGTAAACAAACTTTTTAGTCTATACTGTATTTCGCTCATCAAACCCTTTCATTTACCTTTCTTATCTTTTTTTATTAACATCTATTAAAACCTTGTTTACAAGAAAAAAATGCGTATTCGTTTCATGAAAACTTGTTTTAAAAAAAAAATTGCTCTTGTTTCATGTGATATGACTTTTTACAGCAGCATTATTAGTATACGGTGGCCGCTTTTGATCTATTTATCTGATATTTTACCTATTTTAAAATCAAATAATAAACGCACAACCGTGCTATGATATACCTATATAAAGTTTATTAAACTCCAGAGAATTATTAAGTATATATGTCTATTTGAACGTAACAAAGAAAATTTAACTCCGAAATCGTGCCAATTGATAAACGCTTTTATATCTAAACATTTTTATTTAAAATTGTCTAATAGAATTACTACCAATAATGTCAATGTAATTCACTAATGTAATTATTTTACTCAGGTTTATTACCAAGAAGAATACTGGGAAAATTTCATTTCAATTGTCCTACTTATCAGTAAGAATTGTGGCATATGTGTTACTGGCGTTCTCTAATTATCAAGTCATCAATTTTTATGAATTTATCATGAATTGAAGACTTTCGGCCTGTTTGGTCTGAATACCAGTCTATCAACAACAACGGTACTAAACAACAACGATTTGTTGTTTAGTTATATCGCGCGTTATTGTTAAAAATATAACAATATGTGACATGAATAATTTTTTTTTTGTTCTTCATTCAAGGACGATAAAAAGCATAATTTAAATTAAATAAAGTGCAGTTTTCTTAGCCGTTGTTGTGGATTTATTGTGCTGCCAATCCAATTTGTTTTAAATGACATTTTGGCCTATCATTTTAATCTAATCAAAAGTTCCACTGCGCGCTGATTATTGTCCCTATTACGAGTCGATGGATCCGCGCGATGGTCGGTATGGAATGTACCGCCTACTGCAGTCTTATCTTTAACAGATATATTTTAAGAACACACTGGTTTGTTCAATAAATATTCTATCCATCCGATAGTAAGTACACATACGCGAGATAAAAACACATCCATTATTTTTCTGTAAATGACAAAATGAGGCTGTCAGAATGACGGCTATATAATAGTTTCAAATCATCTACGGCCTCCGCACATCTATTAAAATAGTATTCCCACTATCTTCATGGATCAATACAATGGGGATAGTGGGATGAACCGACCGCGACCATTGGTGGCAGCGATCAAAAATTAAATTAATATATATTCAACACCGCGCACTTTGCGACGTGCTGGTCGCGCGAGTAGTCATATAAATTGTTGGTCGCTGCAACCGTGGTTGCTGTCGCGATCATCTAATGCAAGGAGGCTGTTAACTCCGGTCATCGTTGTAGAATGTTGAAAATTTTCGAAAATACACCAATTAATGTGAGTATTGAAGTAATGCGACATAATGGATATGAAAACAAACATCACTTTTTTAAGGCCTGGACTTTAGCAAAGTTGAGAACTGACGGTAAATTCCACAAAATTGTCAAATTGTCACAGTTTGACAATTTTGTGGGAATAACAACAAATAAGTACTTAGTTATGTCAGCTCAAAAGTTCTATGTTAAGAAAGATTCGAATTGCCGGTTAGTCACCTGTCATTTGTCACTGACAACTCTTATATAAAACAGGGCCTTGGAAGTAGGACCATAATAGATTGGGACGAATTTGCCATTATCATTGAACTTATTTGATTTTTTTTTTAAATTCTTCCCTAAATCTTGTGAGACCCTAATATTTTTTAAGTTATTAATTTGGAAAATTGTATATTAAGCGATACTTTTGCATAGATAACAGATGATAGTCTGGTTTTTATATGCCCCAATGTAGTCTAGATCCAGCGAACTTATTATTACATCATCGTTTAGCACTAGCAAGAAATGACTAGTTAAAAATATTAACTTATCAAATTATGGCAACCCCACATTGTCAAATTTAAAAGAGCAACACTGTAGATCCGTTCACACAAACAGGCCTGAAGAGGTGAGCAGACTTTGTCGCAATAAATGCGACCAAAATCTGCTTGCCTCTTCGAGAGCGACCTGTGCCGTTTATCCACCCTAAGGTGGATACTCTGAAACGCGTGTCCATTCTGATATGTAAATTAACTTGTTCGTCTAGTTAGACGATAGTAAAAGCACAACCCTATCAATGTTTACAATCTTTGCTAAAGTTCCTGGTACGAGTTGGTACATGAAACACTAAAGAAGGATGTCTTGAAATAAGCCCATTAAACCGCGTGAATTCACGCCGAAGTAGTCAAGATAACAATAAAGATTTTGTTTAAAACTCCCTGCCTAAAAATTATCTGAAATAAATTTAGATTTGTTCTAAATCTTTTTATAAATTATTAAAGAGAATAATAAATTTATTATTATTATTATTATATAAATTGCGTCCATTTTGTTTTATTTTTTCTACCGTTACGCTCTATCTTTTCACTTCAAAAACCTAAATAAAAACAATTTTGTAGCTGCTTTCTTTCAGGGAGCTTAAGTAGGTAGTGCGAGTTATTTTGGTTACATTCGAACGTGTTAGCGTTTACAAGCTGACCAAATTGAGAAAAAGTTTCTTATTGTGAATTTACCAGACGCGTGTTACATATTATTATCCAAATTAGCCGGGTTGCCCACTTCATAAAGTGAGCATGTAAGCCACATAATTTTGACATATACTTACCTAACGTAGATACTTAGGTGGGCTAAATTTAAATAGCTTCCGATCACCACTAAACCTAGTGTGTACCTATCTAATGACCTTCAAAATATTTTGCATAAATTATGCCTTATGTGCCAACCCTTTGCCAGCCGTTACAATTTTTTTATGCGTCACTATATTTTGTGTTCTGCTAGTAGATGTTTATTAACTGACAATGATAGATATCGGTCATTAAACCATGTCGGTGGTCAAAAAGGCGTAGAGATGTTCTAAACTTCTTCAGAGGGACACACGTTCTGAATTATAGCTAGTGAGATTATGGAATGGGTATTTGGGTCGCCGAAGAGTTCCACGTCATTATCTGAAAATAATAATTGAGATTAGCAAAAAAGTTCCATTGCCTAACAAACACCTACTCGTCGTTATGGATTTAATATAGTTAATAAATCATGCTTATCCCATGCTTTGCGATCAATTAAAGCGCGTACTCAAGCTTTGTTCTGTTTGAATAACAAAGTGATTAATGCGCTTGGCTTAAGATTAGATACGTTACTATCTGTTTCGCTGATATTCATAGCGACGTAATTATGTTTCCGAACAAGTTGCTCGTCGAATTTGAAGAGCGAACATCATATTTAATGAAGAAATGCCGCTTATTTTATACAGATTGTGAAAAAGTACTGTCATAACCATGATTGGTTTAAGCGACATCAATTGTAATAATCCCAAATAATAATAATAATAAATACATCCTAATACAAACTCAAAAAAAGAAGTATCTATGTCTATTCTAAGAACGTACATACCGCTCACGTATTGCAAATAAGAACACGCGAAAAGATTTATACTTTACAAAAGTAATGTAATTAATACGTTTTTTTTTCAATAGGTAAGTAACTCAGTTATCGTTAGTTGAACGCAAACAAATTTTAACAAGTATTACTTATACTAAGTATCTTTGACTGAACGCTTGTGTGTACGAATAGGTGTTTGATAGAGCCGGAAAGCATTTTTTAAGATTTCTATTGCTTTTTGATTAAAATAGAGTAGAAATTGACATAACTCGTATTAATAAAAAAACATGATTTCTGTAGGTACGCATAGTAATGAGGGAAACACATGTCAACTCATATCAACTAGTCTGATACATATATGTATTAACACTATAGATATTGTCACGAGAGATTTTGCCAAATAATCTGACATTAAATTTATGTTTACGAATGTATATGTATATGAATAGCGTAAAACATATAAGTGTATACTTAGCTAGAATTAAAGCTTACTGAATTTATCGCAAGAACATGACCCTGGGCCCTATTTCCTAAAACTTTATCGTCAGTGGCATGTCGACAATTCGAGAATTTAACGTTTCTTATAACTGTTAGATTTGTAGTTGGAATAGCCGACAAATTGTCACGACAACTAGACATTTTTGCTTTTCATCTAAATTGTTTTTTAGTTATCGCGGTAACCATCTTTTTTTTCGCAGACGGATATTAAAACACTACGACTACTAGACGGATATTAAAATACTTCTAGAACTGAAGCGAATCTAACGACACTTCATATTATTATGTTACAATCTATGAAAAAGATTAGTATGTTGCGTGTACAAAAGAATTAAAACATCGGTGTTTTAATTCTGGCTACAAATTTGGCGAGAAAAATAGTTTTATGAAACAAATAAAAACAAGTGACTATTACCATTATATTCATGTCTACAACATTGCATGTCAAGTATTAGTCAATACGACAAAAGTCGTAAATTGTGACAAATTGTCGACTTGTAAAGTTTTATGCAATAAGACCCTGTTTACACTAAAAATTGCGTCGCTTTTTCAAAATTTATAGCGTCCTAATCCTGTCCAAAATATTTTTGTGAGATAGTTTTATCACAGTATTAGTGCTTCCGTAGTATATTTTTTGCATAATACCTACATCAAAAGAGGCTGTGGTACAAATGTTATCTATAGTTGAATTACGCATTAAGTCCACTCGTATTCATTTTCATTTATGTAAACGATATTTAATAATGTAGTTAGAGGTAAGCATTTCAATTTATATATATATATGTAAATATTTTATTTGCCTACAATATCATGATGTTAGTTAATCCAATGTAAGTGTCGCAAATAATGTCTATAGCATCTAATTAAATATTGTGTGTAAACATATTCCAGCAAGCAACGTGATATACCTGATCGTAGACTGGGACTTTTTAGTCAATTTTCGGTGCCGATTGTATGTACCTGAGGATAAAGAAAGGCATTATAAAATAAGACAGTGTATTATTTCCACTTTATTTCACTCCTATATCTATATATATATAAATGAATTTTTATTTCCCTTCGTCGTCGCATCACTCGTCAACGGCTGCATCGGTTTTGCTAATTCTTTTTTAGTGTGTTTGTTATTTTCACGAGAAGGATCTTATGAAAAAAGTTACGAGGAAAAAAAACATAACGACCATATTAACTTTTAACCCCTTCGCTCCCTGTGTCCATCTCAATGGACATGATTTAGTACCTATCATAACATACTGTATGTTTATAAAACATTTAATGTAAACATGCCATAACGCTTGGAACGAATCTAAAAATGTACCATAAAAACAAAGAACAAAGAATTATTATGTAGGTAGGTTATAATATCCAGTCAAGTGTTGACCATAGTCAAAGTTACGCTGGGAGCAAGTAAGTCTTTAGTTTTATTTTATTTTTTTAGGATTCCTTATGTTATTATTGTTGTTATTTTTTTCTATGAGTAATGCATGTCTATTGATTAATATTATGATTTTATACATTCAAAATAATGTGTATTATTTCAGAAATATGTATTTTTTCGTATGTCCATCTCAGTGGACAATGGGTCTCTATAGTCGTAACATACATTTCTATCGAATATCTATTGTGTCGAAAACTACAATATAATTTTGTTTTATTTTAACCATGGATTTATCTAAACAAAAAGATATTTATGTTTTGTTCGACATATTAGAAAATGGCATGGTTTCGGATATTGATGAAGAAAGTGACGACGAGATATTATCAACTACATTAGTAAATGAGGCTCGTGTAGGTAGTGCCATTATACATCCTAACGCATCACCAGCAATAGAAGGTGATGTAGAAGATGAATTAGAAGAGCAACCAGGGGTCTAGTGCTGAATCAAGTAAATAAAAAAAAAGAAAACAAGACTTAGTATGGAGAAAATATCTTCCATTCGAGGTACCGAATTTCACTTGGACCGCCCCACTCTCTGACGTAGAATCAACAATCAGATTAGATAGATTTGGAAAGCCTCCATTATTATCTGATAGGGAAGGTGGGGAAAAGGCGAGAGGATATTCCGAACAAGTCATCAATGATACTAAGGATGTAGTGATCGTCAAGTGGATGGACAATAAAGGTGTGGTCTTACCTTCGAATTTTGTTGGTATAGGAAATCAAGACTTGGCGCGATGATGGAACAAATTATCTAAAGAATACATAACTATTCCACTTCCTGAACTTATCCGATTATATAATGATGGCATGGGCGGAGTAGACAAGACTGATCATTTGATTAGTCTGTACCGTATTTTCATTAGGTCTAAGAAATGGACTTTGCGAATGATATTCCACGCTATCGACTTAGCTCTAACGAATAGCTGGTTAGAATATCAAGAGGATAGCAAAGTTTGCAATATACGAAAAAAGGATATTTTCGAACTGTAGCATTTTCGACAGCGCGTGGCAGATGCTCTTATAAAAATGGGACAACCACTAATAACGAGAAAAAAGGACGTCCATCTTCCGGCAATAGCAGTCCTATAAATATTCTAAGCACCAAGAAACGACGTCGCGTCGTTGCGAAGAAATAAGACCAGCGGAAGAAATCCAATACTATACTGTCGATCTAATCTCTATATCCAATACTATTCTGGTAGGTGACCAGAATATGACGATAAAAAAGATGCAACAAGATGTAAAAAACCTGATTGTAAGGGGAAAACTCATGTGTATTGCCTAAAGTGTAACATACATTTGTGCTTTACCGGTGACAGAAATTGTTTTAGAGCGTTTCATCAAAAACAGTAATGTTTTTCCTGTATATTTTAATGATACTTTTATAATTAAATATATACAATAACAGTGACTTAAATTTAATATAAAACTCTTCAAGTCTTAAATTATGGTGAAAAATGTAGCACTGTAGACCCGGTGTCCATTTCAGTGGACACTAGATTTTCCAAAAATATACGAATAAATAACATCTTTTTTTTTTGCATATATTCGTTACATAGAGCCTAAACATACAGAAAAACATTGCAAATATTTTTTCCCATGTAAATTATTAAATCAGGTCCGAAGGGGTTAATGTATCTTTATAGCGTTTGGCGGAACTGTATGTCATATGATAGATTGCGCAAAATCAATTTGAATTCAATATTCATAGTTAAGAAGAAAGGGCAACGTCTGGCGGGTCAGCTAGTAATATATATAATTATTACAAAAAAAAAACCGACTCCAAACATTACTCTACATTTATGTAAGTAGATACAGGCTGATGATGATGATGAAAAAAATATGAGACCAATCTGGAAGTAGTTATACTCTTTCAAATATAAAAAACTTTTTTCAAATCGGTCTAAATCACGGAGTAATTAAGTAACAAACATTAAAAAAAAATTCACATATCTCATGCACCACATGGCCTTCAAATAACATTAGAAATGAACTTCGGTAATAAAAAAAACAGAAAATTATTTTATTTTTCAAAACGTTTTATTTCAATTCATTATGGAAAATACAGAGGTTTCAATACTACTCATACTACATATATAGGCGTAGTCTACAGCTTTGTTGTACGAACATGTCATATTTATTTTTGCAAACATTATTTTAATTTAAGAAAATACAGAGATTTCAGTACTACATCAATTTTATCTACTATAGCTTTGCTGTAAAATGTATAAGGTACTTATTTTTATTGTACTTTTTAAAAAACTAATTTAGTTTAAGAAATTGTGCAGGGGTGTTGGTGGGGAGGGAACAAAGCATCCGAAACTTGTGCCAGGTAGTCATGTCTTAAATAATAATTATTTAGTGTGTACAATCAGTTTTTAACTTGTGCGTTAACAAATATTTAACAAAAATATTAAAATTGTAGTTTTTGCGTTTGAAATCGGTTGCTTTATATTATGCAAGTAGTATCAATTTGTTCAAATATTTTTCAGTTTCTTTGTTAACTGGCTTACTTATCAACGCACTGCCGGAATCATCAGGTTTCACGTAACAGTAATAAATAATTCAAATATTGACTATTTTCACAATTTAAGTATATTATTTTTTTATCGTTATTTTTAAAATTTTGTAAATAGTATTAATAAAACTATAAAAATATAAAGAACACCATAACTATATTATAATATCAAAACCCCATATAATATGTTACTTCAAAACCCGTGCGCCCTAGACGCACAAACCTAAATCGTCATAACTCCCAAACTTATTATTATTTTCATATACTTCGAAAAACATCCCGAGATATAACCTTCCGAAACATGTGCATGTTGAGATTATGTAAAAAATATCATAAATAAGAGTAGATATTGGGCCCACAAGGTACACCAAAAAATTACCATTTTAGAGCATTTTTTTTTTATTTATGAAAGAAATTTATTTTTTTATTACTATGTCTGTTTTATTTTTTGGTATATTATTAATCTCGTCAATACAAATATTTTGACACCAATTCACTATATTGACTTAGAAATAACAAATATATCGGCATGTCGCACTTTTGTTGAAAACGGGGCCCCTACAGAAGCCATCGAAAAAACATTTCCAATGTTAAAATACAGCCGAATTGAGAACCTCCTTTTTTGGAGTCTGTTAAAAAAGGTATTATGTACCTCCACCTCACAGAATACCGCAGCCAAATAACAATTCCCTTGAGGGTTGTTGTGTTCCTGCGAGTGAGTGACGTCACCAGAAAGGAAGGAGATGCTGCGTTGGCAGCGGGGGTGGCGGCGCGCGAGTGATATTTTATGTTGCGAGCGTTAATATGGCTACGGCGGAAGCTTCACATCAGGCTGACGTATGCTGGTCAGCCACCCAACGTAGTATAAAAAAAATGTTGAATTCTGCGCAAATTTATAATTGGCTCTACGTGTGTAACTTTTTAAGGTCCAACCCTGCATAATTTTGCCGTGTCAATTCCCCGGAGAGGGCGGACCCCACTTTATCATACCGCGTATCCAGGGATTGGTCCTTTTTAAAATAGATAATTAAGAGTAATGGGCTCCGCCATCTATAGCCTAAGCCAACTTCATCTGTACGTGGTGCACCCTGCCGACTGGCTGTCGAGTCTCTGACGAAAGAGAGCTATTTAGGGCTGTTAATCTCGACGGAGAATGTATCTCCGCCTTACCAAAAACTAGCCAACTAACAATACCCTTGAGGTAATTGTGATCCTGCGGGTGACTGAGGTCAGACAAAAGAAGATCCTGCGTTAGCAGCGGGGGTGCTAGCGCGCCAGCAAATATTACTTGTAAGTGTCTATGAGTTGCACACATCAGACCGCTGTAAGTAGGTAGGTACATATGTTTGTGCATATACCTACCATATACATGTGTGTGTTAAAAAAATATAATGGGGTTTGTACCTAATACGGTATTAGCAGGCAAACAGGCCATGTTCATAATAGGTCCCAGATGAAACTTTTTCTTTCTATTATACATAATATCCATTAATGTTTTGGGGTGTAAGTATCTCATCATGTTCTTTAGAGTCAAATCCAACCTTGTCTTCTAGGTCTTGTCGTCACACTGCCGACTAGCGAAAGAGAGGTAGGATGCAGTGTATTTGAAAGCTGCCCGACTGGGGAAGTAGGTACCTATATCTCACAGAATACCGCAGCCAAATAACAATTCCCTTGGGGGTTATTGTGTTCCTGCGAGTGAGTGAAGTCACCAGAACAATCAGAAATTAGTACTAGTAGTAAGCTTTTGGTATTTGACTTCCCGTCTTGGCAATGTGAGAGACAGCAATAGGCATATAAGGCACTAGCTGATACCCGCGGCTTCGCCCGCGTGGTCCAGGGGAGCTGCCATTGATTTGTGTATATTTTTCTTTTGTTGTATTTTTTTTTACTTCGTGAGATATAAATAGTACCAATAGGTACAAATTTTAATGATGATCGGCTACATAGAGCGTTAAGAAATAACAAACAAACTAATTTACTTACTTTCACACTTATAGTATTAGTATGGATCAAGACAAAAAAAATTGTTCACCACGTAAATGATTGCCCTCTGCGAGGATTGAATTATTTTTTTCCGTGGGGATAAAATGTTTTTCCTGGATAAAAAGTAGCCTATGTTACTTTCCCGACCGGATACTATCCCCTGTTAAAAAAATCATGTCGGTACTTACGTTCTTTTCGACGTGATCGAATGCCAAATGATTACAAAGTTTAATTTTTCCCATGGGATTAAGATGTTTTTGCGGGATAAAAAGTAGCCTATGTCACTTTCCAGACAGTATCCTATCCCCATTTAAAAAAGTCATGTCCGTACTCTACTACGTAACTATCCCGTTAAAAAAATCATGTCGGTACTTAGGTTCTTTTCGACTTAAACGAAGGGCAAATGATTACAAAGTATATTTTTTCTCGTGGAAATAAGATGTTTTTCCTGGATAAAAAGTAGCCTATGTCACTCTCCATACAAAAAACGAATGTTATTAAAAAATAAAGTTTATAATCATTTGTCCTTCTTTCACGTCAAAAGGAACCTAAGGGGCCGTCCATTAATCACGTGAGGCTCGAAAGAGGGGGGAGGGGGTTCGGCAAAAATCATGAAACATCACAAGGGGGGAGGGGGGGTGTTGTAAGATATCACGTGTATTTATTTTTTTAAGTGCTTTTCTTCAGGCGGACTGTATGCTTGTTTGTCACCTTAGTGGTGTAACAAAAATCCTTATTAATATTCTGAAAATTTTAAGATTCTTTGTAAATACAAAAATACACGTGATTTGAGGGGGGGGGGGTTAGCCTTTCACTTCACCAAGTATCACCAAGGGGTGGGGGGGGGGGGGTTAAAAATGCAAAAATAAACCTCACGTGATTAATGGACGGCCCCTAAGTACAGACATGAAATTTTAATAGGGTTAGTTTGCGGTCTGAAGAGTGACATAAGCTACTTTTTATCTCAGAAAA
Organism: Hypsopygia costalis; assembly: GCA_937001555.2. Classification (NCBI taxonomy): domain Eukaryota; kingdom Metazoa; phylum Arthropoda; class Insecta; order Lepidoptera; family Pyralidae; genus Hypsopygia; species Hypsopygia costalis. Next base: position 23,004,164 of record OW443326.2, read on the forward strand.
ACATTTTAATCCCATGGGAAAAAATAAACTTTGTAATCATTTGTCCTTCTATCACGTCGAACTGACGTGATGTTTTAACAGGGGACAGTTTCCGGTCTGGAGAGTGACATAGGCTACTTTTTATCCAGGAAAAATATTTTATTCGAAGGAAAAATAAAGAGGGCAAACATTTATGTGGTGAACAATTATTTTCTCTTGAGTGTGGGCGTTCCATCCATACTAATATTATAAGTGTTAAAGTAAGTAAATTCGTTTGTTTGTTATTTCTTCACGCCTTAACTATGCAGACAATCATCATTAAAATTTGTACATACTGACTTTTTACCCCACGAAGTAAGTAAAAAAAAATTACAACAAAAGAAAAATATACACAAATCAATGGCAGCTCCCCTGGACCACGCGGGCGAAGCCACGGGTAACAGCTAGTTTTATATATAAAATTAATCTATACTATCTAATTCTATACTAATATTATAAAGCTGAAGAGTGTGTCTGGTTGAACGCGCTAATCTCAGGAACTACTCATCCGAATTGAAAAAATATTTTAGTGTTAGAAACTTAGCCTATACTTCAAGGAAGGCTATAGGTTATATAATATCACGCTACGACCAATAGAAGCGGAGCACCAATGAAAAATGGGAAAAAAATATTCCTTTTGAGGGCTTACTTTGCGTGCGCTGCGTAAACGGTTGAAGTTACGCAAAAATCATGTATGATGGAATTGTTCCTCTTTAAAAGTTCTAACAAAAAGTCCGCGACAGCATATGTCTATCTTTTAAGATTGACTCACTATAACGTTTTTTATGGTAATCAATAGGAGAAAGTAGGTAAAAAAGGTTATAGTGAGTAAATCTTAAAAGATAGACATATGCTGTCGCGGACTTTTTTTTAGAACTTTTAAAGATGAACAATTCCGTCATACATGATTTTTGCGTAACTTCAACCGTTTACGCAGCGCACGCGACATAAGCCTTCAAAAGAAATATTTTATTTTTATTTTTCACCGGTGCTCCGCTCCTATTGGTCGTAGCGTGATGTTATATAGCCTATAGCCTTCCTTGAAATATAGGCTACCTAACACAAAAAGAATTTTTCAAATCGAACCAGTAGTTCCTGAGATTAGCGCGTTCAAACAAACAAACAAACAAACAAACAAACAAACTCTTCAGCTTTATAATATTAGTATAGATTAAAAAGCCTAAAGAGATGGTTAGTCAAGCGAAGCTCAACTGCTGTGCACCACAGATTTTAAGTATCTAACACTATTGGGGACCTAAAACATTCTGTTGTTATAGATCTAACACATCATTTCCAATAATATGAATTTCAAAATCGTCTGAACATTTGGTAATTCTCCATTGTTGCTACCAAATCAGAATAGTATATCTACTACCTACCCCGGATGCGACATGCAACGAATTCAACATGTCATCCCCTCCCGCCGCCAAAGAACACACTCCCAGAGAACATAGTGTGCTGTTTGATCGGATTTATGATTTGCAGTAGAACATTCGCATAAGGGCGACGGCACTAATTGAAACAAAAAGAGTTTTGCCTTAAAATTGCTATCCCCAGTTAAAAATTGCGCAACGTATGAATGTACAAGACAAAATATGCTAAATAATAAGAAAAATACGTAATCAATAATAAAAACACAAACACATCTTAGGTACAATCAAGATGTGTTGCAGTGACCCAAAATGGTGGGGGCTCAGTGTGTGGCTTTGCTGAATGATCAAAGCACTGGTCTGCCACAACCATTTAGACTCTAGATGTCTACTAGAGTCTAGATGGTTCTTCCGCAAAGTGTGTGCCGCGGCTGGTGTACCGTGGTTATTAGTTGGTGTGCTTCGGAAAAATAAGGTTATCTCATAAAGCTAAATAGACGTACGGAAGAAAAATTCTTCGAAGAAGAAAACGATTTTTATACTACGTCGGGTGGCAGACAAGCATACGGCCCGCCTGATGTGAAGCGGTTACCGTAGCCATATTAACGCTCGCAACATAAAATATCGCTCGCACGCCGCCACCCCCGCTGCCATCGCAGCATCTCCTTCCTTTCTGTGACCTCACTCACTCGCAGGAACACAACAGCCATCAAGGGAACCGTTATTTGGCTGTTGTATTGAAGTGGAGGTACATTCCCCAGTCGGGTAGCTTACAATTACGCTTCCTACCTCTCTTTTCGCCAGAGCTTCGTTTGTCAGTCAGCAGAGTGCACCGCGTGCAGGTGAAGTTGGCTTTGGTTGGTTCAAAGCTACTGATGAACCACTTACACCCCAAAATATTTTTCATTTATGGTGTAGGTACCTACCTCCAAAAATTTTCGTTTTGCTGGATGTACCTTAAACACAATAAGTTTACAGAACACTGATCTAGATGATAATACTAGATAAACTATAAAATATCAAATAAGTATGTAATGTTATATATAACAGAGCCCCAGACTCGTTAAATATTTTCGCTTCAATACACTGGGTAACGTTTTAGATAAAACGTTTGTTTTCTTCGTGAATGTGATGCTATAATGTAAAAAAAATGCTTTGCTTTTGCTTATTTCCCAATAAGACTGTGTTTATAGCCAACAAGAATAAATAAAAAACATTTTATTTGAATCGACCTTTTTCTATTTGTTTTTAAAAAGAAAATGAAAAGTATACTTACTGTGTTTCACTCGTACCAAGCCCTTTAATTTGTTGCCCATATTATAATGGCATAAGATAATGTGGAAATTATAAATGGCCATTTGGTGATTGCCTTGTTGATTACAAAAAGGCAGCATTTAAGTAGGTAATCAATTATTGTCACGAGAACGCAAGGAGTGGCAAATTTTAGCTCAATCGGGCACTTATAAAATTGTTCGTGGACAAATTTAACTCGCAAGATTTGATTACAAACGCCGCCGTGAAACTAATTAAAAGCTGTTATAATAATATAATGCCTTGGTTTGCCAGATTTCGGTTCACTTTGTTTTTATGTTGTCTATTAAAGATTTCTTCCTGTGAGGATTTATCAAAGACGTCCTTTACACAATCGTGTATCTAGAGACACCTTCCAGAACGTAACCTGGAGATCTGCTCCAAAGTGGTTGGAAGTTTCGGACTAAAGTTTGGATGTTTTCTAACATGTTTTGGTCAGTCTACGAGAAAAGAAAAACCAGTTATTGATGTTTGTTTTGTCTATACAATACGAATATGCTCGTGCCAAAGGAAAAGTCCATAGAGACACCAGACCTAGGATTTTTGGCTACGCTTAAGAGAGACCAACCGAATAGACTGAAATTCGTAAGTATCTAAAAGAGTTATTAAGAAGAGTTATTTGACATGATGCCCACGGCCTCGTTCTACAGTCGCATCGCTCGCCATCTACAGGGAATTCATCCTCGCTCATTATACAGAACCGAAGTGACCACGTAGGTACTGTGCGGTTCCTGAGAAGTTTTCTTCCACGTACCTACTATGAAGCTGTAGAATGAACTACCGCCGAAGCTGAGACCGATTACCATCGAATATTTTAAAACGAAAAAGTTGATTTAAAAAAAAAATTGAAACCGACTTCAGTTGGCGAGCGCAGCTTATTGGTGGAATACCCCGGCAGACGCTGCTGCCCGTCTTCCGGGAGAAAAGTTATCGCGTGACACAAGATTCCTTAGTCGCCTTGTACGACATCCAGCGCAGAGCAATGGAGTGGCACAATTTTATTCTGCCGGCTACCATATGGCAAATTTAAGGGTTTCCCTCGATTTTTCCGGGATCCCATCATCAGACCCTGACTTGGTGAATATGGAACCACCTCTCAATTACCCTTTAAAATATAAAAAAAATGAATTTGACCATACATGCTTATAAAATTTAAGGGTTTCCCTTGATTTCCCTGGCATCCCATCATCAGATCCCGACTTGGTGAATATGGGACCACCATGCAATCATACTTTTTCAAATAAATAAAAAATTATGAAAATCGGTTCACAATTCGCAAAGATATCGAATAACATACATACAAAAAAAATATTCAGTCGAATTGAGAACCTCCTCCTTTTTTGAAGTCGGTTAAAAATAGGTCATACGTTTAAGTTATTGACAAACATCTTAAGTTTAATCGATAGAGCTCCAGAGTTACTATGAATTAACCTAAACACAAGTACCTACTATAAATCAAGAAATCTGATGGTAATCGGCTTCAGCTTCGGCGGTAGGGGGGCACCTGTTGAGGTTTTCCCAGGCGACTACAGCATGGGCGGGACGAGGTTTTTACAGGGTCGGCATCTCGCATGTGACGCCTCTGGTGTTATAGGCGACGGTAACTGGTTTCCATCAGGCGGGACGTATGCTTGTTTGACACCTTAGTGGTTATAAAAAAAAATCTAAAAATTCCGAAGTTTTGGCTGAAACTTCGAATTTTCCTCAAACTGATCCTAAGTAGCCGAGAGATGTTCGTAGCATTCGCGCTACTACGCGGAACCCTTATACTAGACGTGCAATTGCTTTAATGAAGTACATCGCAAATGTTCAGAAAAGTTCATACAGAAAATGTGAATACGCCCCGTTATTAAATATCAAATACAAAATTTTGTATTTACTTATTTAAGTAAGTAAGTTCCACTTAAAATATAGTTTATTTTTTTTACTTTAAGTACGTAGGTAACAGGGAAAATGAAACCTATAAATATATAAGACGGAAGCACGTAAAGAAGTGTAGATCTAATTGCCTAGAAAATAAAATATCTTTACCTACTATTCACTTTAAATAGCAGACAGTAATGGTTCAGTCATTAAAGTCATTTTATTAATTGCTTAGTCGACGTATCTACTTTCAATACCCGTTATACTTTTCTGATATCTCGTAAGTACATTAAGGCTCAATTTACTCTGCCACGGAATGGAATGGAAGCGACTTTTTGCAACGAAATTGTACATAGCATAATGAACTTTATGTCAATTGCGGGGAATCGTCGCGCATTCTCGAGAATTCTCCTACGGATCGTATTTAAGTTTATATGTTTGATACGAAAAATAGGCAATATTGTATTAAGATTATGGTTTCGATGGTTTCGCAAGCACAACGTTGAATTAATAACATACTTACGTAAATTTCTAATGAATTCACAGCAAACTAAGGCCAATAAAACTTATTGCTTTTATATGGCTCAAACAACTTCTGTACTGCATTTGAAAGTAGGTACAATACAGAATCTTATGTTAAACTATCGAATCGTGTCTAAGTGCCCATTAGCACAGCCATTAGCAAGATAAAGTCTAAATAATATTAAAATCGAATACAAATACAAAATGTTTATACAAACTTAATTGTAATTGTTGTATTATCTGATTATTAATAAAAAAAGATCCATATTGGCAAGTTTCTTTTGAGCATATCGTCTTCGCCAGTGGTCAATACCGAAATGATAGTAGTTAAAAAAATACAATAAAAGAAGAAGAACCTACCTATTAATTAAAATGTGTAAGACGTGTCTACGTGCCCACAAGGGCTCAATGGCAGAAAAAAATCATTTCATACATAATTGTCATATTCTACTAATATACTGAAGGTGAAAGTTTGTAAGGATGGATGCAAAAGTACAATCAGTGTAATACACTTTTACATGTAAAAGGCTGAAGGGACAGATGTGTATGAATATACATGATATGCATAGGTACTTACTTAGTCAAGACTGATAAGTGCAGTTCCAAATAAAACATAAAAAAATGTTTAATTTATTCTGTACCTTTAATTATTCTCTATAATTTAAGGAATTTTAATATCCTAATAAATGCGTTTTTTATTCAAACTTAAACGTAAGGTAGTTCCACCCGTACTGTACCTATTTATGACCTTTGACTGCACATACAAAATCTGCCGGATTACACATGGCAAATATACCTTCTATTCTAGTACTGAATTCACGCGGGGCGAAGCCGCGGGTAGAAGCAATAACCTATTTACAGGAAATAAGACATTAGACAGCGGAAACACGATGGTTAAAGTTTTATGGCAGCCATAAATTTGTTAAGACGTGAACACCCCTAGTTTGCTTCAGAGAAAATAATTTAACTGAATAAATAATAGTCACTTTCTTCGCAGTTCTTTTACGATTCAGTATCCATTATAATTAATAGGGATATTGACTTGTCCATAGAGATTTCGTAGATTTGTCTGGCTAATACTTATGTAACTATATGTCTTTTGTTTGGAATCAACACATAGGAATTATTTAGCGGTGATAGGAATACTTTTCAAAGATAGGCTGATAGACAAAAGAGTTATCTGTTCCTAGCTCCCGAAAGCAAATGCTATAAAGGGTAGGGTAGGTAAGGTACCTAGGTATGTGGAGGCTGGCCGGCAGCGTTGCCAGAATCCAAACAATTTTCAAACGTGTCCCACGTTTGAAAAAAGCTAGAAAAATACATACTTATTCGTTAGATAGATTTTTTATAGAATGAATGTGTTTTTTTGTATGAGTGTAAACAATCAAAGATCATTAATATTTCAGTTTGTTAACGTTTTAATCTTTGCTTATATTTTTCCAAAGATTCAAATACTGGCATTCCGTCCATTAATTTCAGTTGATACATCATGATTTTTGGCGTCCACTGCCAACTGCGGGACATTAGTTACACTTTAGCCAAAAAAAAAGCGGAACGTCCCGCTAAAATCGGGACGTCTGGCAACGCTGCTGGCCGGGGAAGTACCTCTACTTAACCACAGTTGTAATAGTACTACGTACAGTATGGCCACTACCTACCGGTCTCTCGTGTCGACCTCACCTCCCCTCTGAGACAAATCTGGAGTTTATGTAGTCTTAAACCACGCGTATAACCATTTGTATGGAGTGGCCGGGGTGTGACAACATAATCCCTTCAAGATTGTCGCGTTCTTTTATGTTTGTATGCATCCTAGAAATGCATCTTACTTTCTTGATGAATAATCACCTCAATCCCGGCACCTCAATACGTCGGCAATTCAGTCAGAATTAAATTTAACTGCATTTCTATTTTATTTTCTCGTTAAAACTGTAATTTAATGCTGACACTGGCAAAAGCTCCTGTCAAGAATTTGTGGCAATTTAAGGTTGTAATTACGTGTTGATAGTTACGTAAGTACCTATCATAAACAACAATTGTTGCAAAATTGTCTATCTACAATTTGGGAAAAGTAACAAGTTTATCACTTTGTTACGACAATTCGACATATTTTCATGTCATATAAAATCACTATTGACATCGAAAATTAGTCTATTGTATACAAATTTGTCGAATTGTCGAAAATTCTTGAATTATACAAATGAGTCGAATCTAATGACACTATATAAGCTGACACTTTGTATTACATGCATCACGAGCACCTGAGATTACTGTTCACCTGTCATGTACGAGTAAGATATACTTATGTGTCAGGTGACAAGTGACAGGTCAGCGAGGTCTTTCATGACAAGCGGCATTTGTCAAAGAGAAATTAATCACCATTCCCATTTTGACGAACTCGGTGGTCGAAGGGCTAGCAATGCCAACGATAGGCCAATTTGGCTCCGAGGTCGCGGTTTCGATTTCCGCACATGACAAACATTTGTGTGCATGAACATGTGTGTTTGTCTTGGTCGGTGTGTTTTCTATGTATTAGGTACATGTATATATTTACAAAAAAAAAAAGTATTTGTATCCGGTATCTTAGTACTAGATGGCAGTGTATATTTGTGTCGGAATATTTTTTATTTATTTATTCCCTTTTTAGCGATTCTCTATCACCTGTACTTGAAATGTCCTGTGGCTCAAAAGATTCGTCTCACAGTTGTCCTGTTTCTTCCTGATTTTACATACAAGTCACCTAACACATATCTGGCGAGCGACAGGTACCTAAAGTAGGTCAGAGGCTGAAAGCTGACTAGGATGACATCAGAATTAACAACTTCTGTTCACCTGTCCTAGGTATGTATGCCATTCGGCAGGTGCCAGATAAGAGACGACTATTTAGGATCAGGTGCCAGATAAGAGACGACTATTTAGGATCATCAGGGGCCTACCGCCGAAGCTGAAGCCGATTACCACAGGATTTTTTGAATGCGAAAATCAAACTTTAGCTTAACTGTAATTGTGTTTAGCTTAGCTGGTAGAGCTCTATCGACTAAGTTGATGGTGTTAGTCATTAATTTAAACCTAAGATCTATTTTCGCTGTAGCTGTAGCAGCTTCGGCGGTAGGGCGGTAACAAACAACAAGTGGTAGGTAAGGTGATAAGTGAGCACTTTGAAGTGACAAGAAGCAACAATGTGAATCAAAATTTGATATAGGAAAGCAAACGAAATGTTTCTTTTCCGTGATTACCTTTCATCACGCGGCGCCCGTCCGTATTTGTCACTGCTTAAATTACACTTCGGAGTGTGTAATTTCAGTCCTTTAATTTATGCACTCCTATAATTTAAGCTAGTTACTATGTTTTATATTTATTTATCTACCTACTCTCATACTAAAATTTTGAGATTAAAAAACTAAACACAGAATCTTAATGTCAGTCTTTAACGCACAAGCCATCAAAATAAATTTAAAAAGTTACTTTTCGATACAGCTCTTTATGGGCAACTGCAAACGAAATACCACTCACTGATTAATCACGAAATCTCAGAAACTATAACACCTACAAACTTGAAATTTGGCAGGTAAGTTACTTATAGGGTCTAGACATCCGCTAAGAACTTTGAGGATTTTACGAAACTGCGCCCCTAAGGGGGTAAAACGGGGGTTGGAAGTTTGTATGAAAGTCCTATGTTTTTCAAGTAAGAGACTTGAAATTTAAAAAGTATGCTCTATAGATGGTGTGGAGGTGTACAACAATCTACTATATAAAAATAAGTCGGGTTTTCCTTCCTGACGCTATTACTCCAGAACGCACGAACCGATTTCCACGGTTTTGCATTCGTTGGAAAGGTCTCGGGCTCCGTGAGGTTTATAGCAAAGAAAATTCTGGAAAAATTTGAAAAGAAAAGCGGGAAAATCTTTTTTCACATACAGCGCCATCTCTAAGGAAATGGATGGAAACGAAAAGATTGAGCCACAGCGAAGCGTGGTCGGGCCGCTAGTGTAGGTATATTTAGAAATCAACCCCTATTTGGGGTTAAAACGGGGGATGGTAGATTATATGAAAGTCCAATGTTATTGAAGTTAAAGTAGGTAATTATAGCAGAAGGATTTTAAATGGGATGGGTTTATTTATCTCGAGCTCCTCCATGCTTCGGAGGTCATGTTAATCCGTCGGTTGCGGCTGATGTTGTTTGATGACTTCGGTCTTTAGGTGGCTTGAAAACACTGGCCTCCGCCAACTCGCAGTTGAGCAGCGTGTTAGAGAACGCTCTAGACTAGACCCCATTCGATTGAAGGATCCCAATAGTTGTATGTTTATGTGTTGTTGTGTAATTTACACTGGTAGCTACTGACTCCCCACAGAGTATCCGACTGTGGGGAGTTTCGCAGGTGGAACTACGGGTCCGCCTGTTTGGATCAGGGTATATCGGGGACTGGCGCCAAATTTGCAAGTCATGGGGTCGGATTCCAGGTGGCTATATGGGCGTGTAATCACTCACGTGCATGCGGTGTAGCTACAGAGGTTGGGCATGTTTGTCTGCCTTGCGTTCAACCTCGCGCATAGCGAGTTGGTTACCACTGGCCTTGAGCGAAGGGCCGCCACAGTGGTTCTCAACGAGGCTTGGAGCGGCTCTTACAGCGGTGTCGGCTTCCTAAGCTGGCATCGCAGCTCGGGTACTTGCCTGCTGAGCAAGTAGGATGGCGGGCGATCGCTTCCGTCACTCCGGTCACCCTACCGTAGGCCTGGGGTAGGCGTTCTTCTTTGAAGGATGTCGGGAAGCGAGCGTGCTTATACAGCTCCGATACCTGTCAAGGAAATCATGGAGCCAGCTAACTGGCGCCCCAGTGTGTGTGCAGAAACACTAGGCGCGCTTGTACTTGTACTTGCGCTCTGGGAAGTGAGCGAGCCATACGGCTCCGGTACCCATCAAGGAGATTGGGGAGTGATGGTAGGGCCGCGATGCTTGGTTCGCCGAGCGTCGGTTCGCCACGAGCTACTTGACTTAAGGTACGCAAGTAACCTGCAGGCAGGGCACACCTAGCTTCTTCGACGCCAGCTTGACCTTCCCCTCCAGGTGACAACGAAACTGGTCGTCACTGGAGATTTCAACTCCGAGAATCCCAATGTTTTTGGCGATGGTAAGGGGTGTGTTCTGGAATTGAGAAGCCACAGCAAAAGGAGTTTTCTTAGCGGTGATCGCGCAGATTTGTGTCTTAGTGGGATTGAACTGAACTAGGTTCTTTCGCCCCCAATCGGACACACTATTCAGTGTGCTTTCGATCTCCGACACAAGCTGTTCGCGACTCTCCTCCACTAGAGATCGGGGAATATTTGCGCGGTCCGTGTAATAAGTGTCCCCGGTGCTGTCGTCGGCATAGCAATGAATGCTGTCAACAGACAGCATATCACTGATATGCAGTAAAAACAGCGTCGGGGAATTGTCCCCAACGCTGTTTTTGCTGCATATCAGCTCGGTATTGACCGAGCCTTGCGGGACGCCAGCATTAATGTCCATGCTATCGAAGCAACTGCCATCCACAACGGCTCTAATGTTTCTGCAGGACAAGAAGCTAGCGACCCATTCGCATAAACCCTCAGGTAACCCATATGCAAGCAACTTCGAAAGAAGACTACGGTGCCAGACCCGATCGAACGCCTTCGCCATATCTAGACTAACGCCTCACCTTGACTCTCCACGGCTGAAGCCCAGCGATGTGTAAGATACACTAGAAGATGATGATGGTCGCTGATCAAGTCGTGCTCTTCTAGGTATTTCAGGAGCCGGTTGTTGATCACGCGCTCCATTACCTTGGAGAGAAGGGAGGTAATGGCGATAGGCCTGTAATTCGATGGGTCTGATCTGTCACCCTTTTTAGGCACAGGGTGCATATTCGCAGTCTTCCACGATGACAGAACCTGCCTGGTGGAATAAGAGAGCGCGAAAAGGCGCGTAAGAACAGGACAGAACTCAGAAGAACACAGCTTTAGCACCACTGCCGGAATGCCATCTGGCCCACTCGACTTATGAACATCGATGGATAGCAGTGCCCGCCGGACATCTCGTTGAGTAAATGAGATTTCCGGCATGGAATCACTACACCGCGAGATGGAAGGCGGTGCGGCATCCCCGTCGTTCAAAGTCGAGTTTGAGGCAAAGAGATTCCCCAACAGATCGGCTTTCTCCTTTGCACTGTGGGCCAGACTACAATCCGGTTTTCGGAGTGGTGGAAAGGACGACTGACAAAAGTTTCCCTCGGCAGCCTTAGCAAGCGACCAAAAAGCCCGGCTCCCAGATGGGTGCTTAGCTAGGCGCTCACCAATCCTGCCGACGAACTCGAACTTTGCCCTGGCAATTACTCTCTTACTGAACCTCGAGGCAGCATTGAACTCGCGTTTCAAGTCAGAAACACCAGGATCTCCATTAATACGAGCCGTAGTCCAACCCTCGTATGCAGCTTGCTTGCGGAGTTTAGCTTCGCTGCAAGACCGATTAAACCACGGCCACTTCTTAGCACCTGAAGTAGCCACCCGCCGGTATGGAATATATTCCATCCCAGATTCCATTTGGAATATATTCCATCCCAGATTCCATTTGGAATATATTCCATCCCAGCTGGGATGGAATTATTATTCCATCCCAGCCAAGATCCCCTCAGCTACAGCAGATGCACAGGAGTCTGTATGTTCCGACTCGAAACAGAGCCGCCTCCACGGGTACGATGCGTAAAATTCACGCAGTCCATCCCAGTCTGCTAACTTATAGTGCCACATGCGACGCCATCCGATAGACCGAGGTGCGTCAGGACTAGCGTATGGCACTCGGGTCCGGATTAGGCAGTGGTCCGATAAGCCTAGTGGCGCATCCACAGAGATTGCATACCCATCCGGAAGTGTGGTCAGCAGAAGGTCCAGTAGAGAGCTAGTATGGTCCTCTATATCTGGTATTCTCGTTGGAGAATGAACCAGCTGTGAGAAACCATAGGCCAGAGCAAAATCATGTACAGACCTCCCCGCGAAGTCAGTGGACTGAGAGCTGAGCCACTCGGCATGGTGGGCATTGAAGTCTCCCAAAACCACTAACTCCGCGGAGGGGTACCTCTCGATGACTTTTTCAGTCGCCATTTGCAGGTGCTCGATCAATCGAGTTGTGTCTGTATCACCGCTATGAGACCTGTATAGGCACGCGTAGATACGGGTGTGGCCGCCCTGTTCCACGCGTACCCACAACACTGACAGGTCCCTGTCTTCAAGGCCTTGAAGACGTCGACAGCAAATATCATCCCGGACGTACATACATACCCCGGCTCGACGTACAAAAGAATGTTCAAGTTTGTACCCAGGGTATAAGTAAGACGTATCGCCCGGACATGATATCTGCGTCTCCGTTAAAAAAAGCAGGGTCGGCTTTGCAGTCTCGAGATGATGGTGGACTACATTTAAGTTTGTGTGAAGTCCCCTAATGTTACAAAAGTCCACGTCGAATGTGGATGAGGACGCCGCTGGAGAAACCTTTCTGTTTTTCTTCCTAGCCATTATAAGTGGGTAGAGATTTTAAAAATAAGAGAAGATGTCATCCTGTCTGATGGCACAAGGGACAAAAAGCGCAGAGTCTACCCCCGCAGTACAGTGCAGGTTGTGCGGTTTGCTAACGCGGCGGGCGGAAGGGCCCCCGGTCCCCCCCTGTTGCAGCAGCCGGGTCCACTCCGGTCTCCTCCTCCGGCACGACTACTACAACAGGGACTTTGCACAGGTTGGCGGTTCAGCCTCCCGGGGCGGAGATTACGTGATCTCCGGGTTCGGGAACCCTACTGACTTGCGGGCGGCGAGCAGACAGCCGTTTCACCGGGTCTCCCTGACCGCCGCGCCAACACGCCAGTCAGCACAACAACTTCTCTAAAAAAAGCCGTGGTGACCTAGCTCACTCGCAGGAACACAGCATAGCCATTATGGCTGCGGTTTCTTGCCAGGTGGAGGCACTTCCCCAGTCGGATGCTGGTCAAGCCTGGAGCGAATGACCTCACTGCTCCTCTCTCCCATTTGACCAGTGAAAGGCGAGCACAGTATGATTCTTCGCTGCGTCCTACCTCTCTTTCGCCATAGCCTCGTTAGCTGGATGGCAGGGTGCACCACGTGCAGGTGAGGTTGGCTTTAGCTCGAACGATGTTGATGAGCTACTTACACCCCAAAGCTACTTACGGCGGGCGTGACAGCCTATTGACGCTTGAGATATAAATTATATTTATGTTACCGCTTTCCTTCAAGCGGGCTGTACGTTTATTTGCCATCCGATGTAGAGTATAAATTCTAGAACATTCTCGAAGATTGAATTGCTAGATTATATTCATATTCCGGCATTTTACTGTACATTAAGGTACTTATATTTACAACCATTTCTACTGCTCATAAATTCACCTGTAAAATTCAGCGCAATCTTCTCCAAGGTGCACATTCAAAATCATTATGTATGAAAATTATGTTGTTTCAGGAATGTTGTACTTACTCCGCTATTCTTATCGTATACATAACTAAGCAGTGGTAATATTTGCTTAAAATTGCTTTGTATTTTCTGTGATTTTTACAAGCTTTTATATGGTTTCAGCGCGGTTTCTGTATTATCTTTCAAGTTAAATTTGACCTTTGACCCACTTCCCAATGTCCGATTGAGCCGGAATATGACATGCTCATTTGGTTCTCGTGAAATTGCACGGTTACTTAAATGCCGCCACTTTTAATAAAATTTCCTTTCATCTTTTTTTTACCATCAACCGATTTAATTGGTTTATTAATTATAGTATTTATTTTAATTATATTTATCTTAATTAACCGCAATATATTAGAAGATCCAAATAATTTTATCTCTGCTAATCCTCTAATAATATGGCGACCGCCACAAAATGGCGGTAAATTTACAATCTACAAATTAACGATTTTGATGAACAAAACACAGTAAACTCATTAGCTCTTTTTTAGTTTTTTTTACCATGTTAGTAATTTTTAAGTCTATAGTAACAAGAATAAAGAAAATCTTTATTCTTGTTATTATAGACTTATAAGAATTAAAGAAAATCTTTATTCTTGTTATAGACCTAAAAATGACTACATGTTACCCTTATTTGCATAAGCAATCATGCTTATCATTCTATTTCTAATATTTTTCAAAACTTTATTATTATTTTTTGTATAACTAAACCTATGAATATATTTACTATTATCTATGAGAGCGTCTAATCAAAAACTTTGTCATAATATAATTAGTTAAGTATCAGAGGAGCTAGATGTCGTCGTTCCGCGTTTAGGTCTAATTAAACACTCAAGTTAAGCAACGTTGACCATATAGCCTGTCCGTGGAAGGGTTTATCTAAATCGAGGTGCCTCGTGCTGCAGGTAGTCATTAGATGACAGTCGTTAAGACAAGTCAGTGGCATTTAGTTGGATTGAATCCACTGGCAACCGCCAACCAGAAGTTGAGTAGCGTGGTGGAGTATGCTCTAAACCCCATCGATTGAGGGAAGTACGATGAATTTTAGGGTTGACTACCAAAATACTATGATGAATGCACGCCATGAAATATGTGGTTAGCGAACAGCCGTAAAATATTTGGTAAGCTACCCGACTGGGGAATGTAGGACCTCACAGAATACCGCAGCCAAATAACAATTCCCTTGAGGGTTGTTGTGTTCCTGCGAGTGAGTGAGGTCACCAGAAAGGAAGGTGATGCTGCGTTGGCAGCGGGGGTGGCGGCGCGCTAGCAATATTTTATGTTGCGAGCGTTAATATGGCTACGGTAACCGCTTCACATCAGGTGGGCCGTATGCTTGTCTGCCACCCGACCACCCGACGTATTCCTACCACTGTGTACTCTGTGTAGCTAGGATTAACAACAGCGACCACCAAAAATGGGTTAAACGACGGCTACCTTGGAATTTACAATGAATTTAATCAGACAAAATTACAGGACTAGGAAACTACATACAATCTCTCTCTCGAGTCGTTCCCTCATATCTGAGGATCGTGGTCAGCATCAGGGTTGCATCTGGAGCGAATGATCTGCTTCCACCAGTTTCTGTCCAGCGCGTCTCTTACAACCGTATAAAATTTAGAAAACGACGAGTCTTTCACTTTATCTTGATCTTGTTGGTATCTATCTATGTATCTAAATATTAAATTATTCAGAAAAGTATGCAATATGAATATGTTTGTATTTCTTTCAGACATCTGCTAAAACCTATCGCTCTCCTTTGCTAAAACTTTCTGTTTCCTTCATTCTATGTCTCGTTTAATTAAACCAACAAGCGAGAGCAAAGAACAGTCCTTGTAAAAAACTAAGTTCCTTAGTTATAGAAGTTTGCAAGTTTTTCTTAATTAAGGTAAGAAGAAGTATCTAGAACAAATCTGTAATGAATAAGGCCGAGGATTTCAGTCCTGAAATCGAAGCGTAAGCCCGCCCAAATATCATAATTAGCTGTATTTCATTTCGTTTTTATAATAAATGCTGCATAATAGGCTGTATCAAGGCTACATAAGCGCTTACACAGCCCTTACAAGTGTTAAATTAGCACAAGTTCTAAAGCTTGTAGTGTTATAAGAGCTGCATAAGCAATAGAGAAGCTGAATCAGAGCTGGTGTACAAAGAAGCTGCTACACTACAGGTATTACCTTAGAAGCATATAAAAATATGGCTACGGTAACTGCTTCACATCAGGAGGGCCGTATGCTTGTTAACTATCTGTATTTATGGAGACAAAGTTTAAAATACTCCAACACTGATACTGCTCTGCCGACCTATGCCATTGTTTGTTTTGAGCCTAGCACTTCCAGTATAAGATGGCCCTGAATAGCTTCGAGCCGTGCGTAGCATTCGTAGAACTACGCGGGATCTTTATATACTGTGAAACTGTTGCGGTCTACAATCGGTTGTGTGTACTTTGAAACTTTAGGGTCGAGAAGTTAATCGTCGTTGTTCGACGATATCTAGTTACATACATTGAGCCCGATGATCGAATGGCTAGTCACGTCTTCTTGACTTCGAGTAGCAAGTTCGATCCCCGTATAAGATAAATATTTGTGTGCGTGAACGTCTGCCTATTGGCGTGCATGTTTTCTATGCATTACATGTATGTATTTCCAATAAAAAAAAATATCGTCGTCTTCAACAGCTATTTATCCCACTGTTAAAATATGGGTTTCCCCTCAATCTAAGGGGTTTAGAGCTACTCAAGTGCGGGTTGGTGGAGGCCAGTGTTATAACCCGGCCTGAAGGCCACTGACTTGGCGTAACGACTGTGCGTCGGGACCGAAGCGTTAACGTGCCCTCCAAAGCACGGAAATAAATGTATTTAAGTACACTTACCAGTACTCATCATCATCAGGTGATTTTAGTCTCCACTACAGGAGCACGACCAGTTCACTCTTCCGTCCCAGACAGAAGGAGGATTTGGCCTACACTCCCCACGCTGGCCAGACGGGTTGGGGAGGCCTGATCGATGTTTTATAATGTATTTTCCTTAGTCGCCTTGTACGATATCCACGGGAATAGACGGAGTGATTCTATTCTAGTCTACCGGCACACGCAAATACACGGCAAATCAGTACATATAACCAACTATTATGTAATCTGTGATATAGCTTCGGTTAATTTGGGACTAAATGGCAGTGTAATTTATCCCGGAATATTTATTAATTCAAATGTGAAAATTGTGTGATAGGTATGTGATATGGATGTGAAACATGGACTATCGGTAAAGAGATCTCGCTTCAACTCCATGTGTTTGTCAAACCGTTGCCTTTGTTAAAATATTGGTATTTACTATGCAATGACCATCTATGGGAACGCTGCAATGAAGTCTCGATCGAACAGCAGATTAATCGTCGAATGGATTTGGATTGACTACATGCTTCGCAGGGATCTTCTTCACATCTCGAGCCAAGACTTAGACTAGAATCATCATTGAACGCGTGGCCGGACCTAAGCAAACCGTTCGATGAACCATCATAACAGAGGCGACGACAATCGGCAAATCCTGGAGTAAAGTGAAACCAGAAGCTCAAGATTGAGCGATCGGGAGAAGTATGGTAATCCAATTCAGAGGCCTGCTCTGAGGATTGTTGACGATCCCAAACTTACAGATGGTTTAGAACCTTTAAGTCTGAAAAGAGATTTTGCGTCCCTTTTGTGTTCTACCGATTGTACAATGGGGTGTGTTCAGAGGAGTTGTATGATATGATGCCGACGGCCTCCTTCTACAGTCGCATCGCTAGCCATTGACAAGGAATTAATCCTCACACATTGGAGCCTAAGTGATCGCGTACTACGCGGTTCTAGAGAAGTTTTCTCCCGCGTACTGTCAAGCTGTGGAATGAACTGCCTGTCGAACTTTTATCAGGAGACTACAGCATGGGGTTCTTCTAAAATGGCGTGAAAAGGTTTTAACAGGATCGCCGACGCGCGTGTGATACCCCTGATGTGCATATGGCCCGCCTGATGGAAAGCAGTTACCGTAGCCTATGAACGCCTGTAGCGTGCATAGGCTTTCTATTAGGCGTGCTATATGCTTGTTTGCCACTTTAGTGATATAAAAAGAATGGTGGACTCCCTCCGCCCCACCTGGGGACATAGAACCCTAAGTCATTATTAATTAACACAAATCAACAAACATTCATACAAAAAATCACCATTAGTATGCAAGGCCGTTCGCCACGTATCATCACGTCACCGTCGACGCGAGACGACACGTAGATAATGCGTCCCATACTAATCGTATTTTTTGTATAGGCAACCATCCATTGCCGATTTATGTGTCTCGATTTGAAGTGCTTAATAAAACCATATTATTTCTTAAAATAATGTATAAGTTATTTTGTTTTATTTTTATATCTATCTATAAGTTAAAACTAGCTTTTGACTCATGACAGCTGTTTTTTAAAATAGAGTATTTTTAAAAAACGAAATTCAAAGAAACGATTTTTAGACATTGTTTTTTTTTTAATTTATTTTTAGAGACCTTAGGAGATATTTTAGAAAACAGTTATAAGATGTTGCGAAATAGATGTGTCCAACAATTGATCTAAGAATCCACCGAAAGATATTTTTTGTATGAAATGCATGAAATTTTGTTTGAACTTTTATTGATCGAAGGAATTATGTGACATTTGCATTTTATTTCATAGGAGTTACATGTAATTTTGTTAGGAGAAGAGCGATGGCGTCGTTGCGCGTGTCAGTCTAATAGATCACGCAAGTTAAGCAATGACGACTGTAGCATGTTTATGTATGGGTATATTTATCTCGAGCTCCTCTATGCTTCGGAATGCATGTTAAGCCGTCGTTCGAGGCTGCTGTCACTAGACGGTTAATAATAGACCTAGGCTACGCCAAGTCAGCGGCCAAGCTAACCCGCGTTGAGCAGCGTGTCGGAATCCGCTCTAAACCCTTTTCGATTGAAGTAGACCCGTATCCCAGGATAATTATGGGTTGATGTATAATTTATACAGGTGCTCACGTTCTAGCTACTGTGACACTGGTGACTGGTAACGTAATGGTTGGTTGATAAATAAAAAAAAACAGCTTTCACTTTTATTATCACAACGAATAGGTATTTTATTAATATTCTCATAAATTTATAATCATAAATAAAACTACATAATTACTTATTTCCGACAAACATCTAAGACAAAATTCACATGTTACCTTACACTGTAAAATCACATCTCAATACATTAACAAAACCATACACACATAAGTGTCATAAACAATAATGTTTACCATCATGATCGATTATAAATCGAATAAATTTAGATTTATCAATTGAACAGATATATCGATAGTATCTATTAAATTGACATTGACCAGGGTCCCTACCGCCGAAGCTGAAGCGGATTACCATCGGATTTTTTAATTCCAAAAATTATCCTTAGGTTACAGTTATTGACAAACAATTTCAGCTTAGTCGGCGGACCTCTAGTGTTATCATCAGCTAAGCTAAATATAATGACCAACAATCTAAGCTGTAGTGTCATTTTCGCACTCAAAAAATTCGATGGTAATAGGCTTCAGCTTCGGCGATAGGGCCTCAGGGTTTGATGATGGAGCAGAGCAGAGTTTTGTTTCTGGAGTCGGGGATTGTTCAAATTTTTAACTTATTTTATGTATATTGCAGCAAAAACTTAAAAGACAAAATGCTTAGGTATGAATTACAAAACGAGATTTTAAAATTCATATTATTATTTCACATATCAACCTTATGATTTACTTGTAGCTAGGATGTCGTCGGCTGTATGGATTATTGAAATCGGGAACATTTCTTTTATCGTTTTGATATTTGGCCAACAATATTGGCCAACCTTTGTCCCCTTCCGGGATGTTGGGATTAGCCTCTATCCGTTGTCGGATCTTCTCAGCCTTCGCCACAACTTCCGAGTTCAGCATGTTCTCCAAATAACGCAGTTTGTGCGGTAAAACTATCTTGCATACCTGAAAAGTTTTCAACATAATAGTATAACTATGCGAAACTAATTAATGTTGCCTTTGTTTACGACTCTCTTAAGATTTGTGATACAATGCGACTGTTAATTTAACGGGACGGGGGCCCACCACACATTCCCACCACTGTGTCTCCTGTGTAGTCAGGATTAACAGCGGCGACTGCCAAAAAAGCAATGAAAGTCCACTGCAGTCACGGGGGTAAGACTACGGTTGCCTTGGAACTCGCAATGAATTTAATCAGAAGTAAGTAGGAGTAGGAAGGTTTTGGAATTTGATTTCCTCTCTTGCCAATGTGAGAGACAGTAATATAGCTATGTTTGTCAACTATAGAAAATAGAAGTATTTCACCATCTTCTTCTGTATGTATAAGAGGCAACCGTTACTGAATGATCTGGCTACACACAGCTCTAACCACTAGAGTGATCGGTTTGAAATTTGGCATAGAGCTAGCTATTCTGAATCTGAAACAGAATCATTTATTTGTGGAATTCTCACCTACAAATTGTTTCATTTTCGATTCATAGGTATAATAATACAATGTCTTCATGTCTGTTTGTCCGCCTAATGGGAATAGTTACCGCAGCCTACGAAAGCGTGCAACACTAGGTATGCATTTCTGAGGGGATTGCCGACCCTGCCTCTTTACACCCTTTTTAGACATTGCAATGCTGTAGTTTTCAAGGAAAAACCTAGACAGGAGTTCATTTTGATAGTCCGCAGGAAAAATCCTCTCTGGAACCGAACAGTTCATTGACTTCACTTTTTGGTAACAATTTTACTCCATAACACATTTATGTGACATGAAATTTGTTCTGGTACTGGCTGCCTTTAAATACTGGCCGGCTTCAATTTATACTTTTACTTTGACACTGTTTTTGATACATCTTGTCTCAGAAAAACAAGATGTATCAAAAACAGTGTCAAAGTAAAAGTATAAATTGAAGCCGACCAGTATTTAAAGGCAGCCAGTACCAGAACAAAATTCGTCTCATAAACAGTATGTTACAAAACTTGCTTTATACTTACTTATTAATGATTAGAGTATCAACAACCTCAACAAAGGCAATAAGCAACCTTTGTCAGAAATCGTAGAGCAAAACCCATCCGAATTGTATTACGTACCTACTCGATTATAAATCGATTTGTCTGGATTAAAAAAGGATTTGAAAAAGCTTTTATTCGAATGATCGGCTCGGTCGGATGTGCTGCTAATCTATAACCGATGGCTACCAATTTTTGGGGCATGTTTGTGGATTAACATTCATGATTTTTATTTTTACGATTGAAGGTTCAGACCAATATACATTTTTAGTAATTGATTTCCTAAAAAAATATTACTCAATTTGAATAAAATAATACAAAAAATTAGTTTATTTCCTTCCCTCACACAGTTGGATATACAATGTTTTTTTTATACTACTTCGGGCGGCAGACAAGTGTACAGCCCGCCTGATGTGACGCAGTTACGGTAGCCATTTTATCACTCGCAATATGAAATATCGCTCGCACGCTACCAACGCAGCAACTCCATTCTTTCTGGTCATCACATTCACTCACAGGAACACAACATCTTTCAAAGGAATTGGTATTTGACTGCGGTATTCTCTGAGGTACTTCCCCAGCTTACAAATACGCTTAACCCTACGTCTCTCTCGCCAGCGCCTCTTTCGCTAGTCGTCGGGGTGAACAACGTGCAGGTGAGGTTGGCTTTGGCTCTACAAATTGTGGGCTCACAAATATTTTAGTTAGGAAATAAGTACATTCATTTGTTTCTTTATGTAGGTATGTGAGAGATAGGCAGATATCGCAGATACATGTTTTGTACTTACACATTATGTGTTAGAAAGACTCACAGACACTCGCCCTTCGAATCGTGATTCGACGTTATTCTACTGATATAATTTATTCGCTTAGCGGCGACTAAACGTAAAATATCGTAATTCATACAAAATTTAGCTTTGACCCTGATGAAATCTTATTGATTTGAAGTCCTATCGAACCGCGTTCAAGTGATACAAGAATACCAACTTTGGATAGGAGTTCGATCGAACGACTTCTGAACGTGAACGATATTTGGATCGTTCGAGTTTATGGGTATCGAAGTACTGCTCTATTTCAAATCCCTAAATAATACTAAACATACCCTGTTCGCCTTAACATTTGAAGTTCGTAAGTAAAAGTTTGGAATACCTTATCTGTTAAAATTTGTTGAGTTTGTAGTAGATAAGTTACCAATGGATCGATCTCTCGGGCATAAACTTGTGCCACAATTTATAGCCTTTAAAACTAAACTCAAGTTCACAGCTTCTAAGTTTAATCTAGATTTATTCTACTTATATTTTTTGTAGTAATAGCCTGATAACTCTTAAACGGTGCGTAGGAGAACTTTTATATAATACATATAAAAAAATAAATCTCTATTTCCCTAGGTCACGCACGGCATCACGCGTGAACGGTGGATCGCTTTCGAATATTCTTTTTTTGTTATCAAATTAGGCAAGCATAATCTTGTATTCATTTATTTTGTTATCAAATTAATTCAGCTATTATAATTGCTTCTAGTAACAAAACAAATAGTTTGTACCGTTTAAAATTACTCGTAGTTGTGATTATTCTAGTGTATAAAGGAACGCTTTAATAATTGCGATCGTAAAAACAAACTACGTAGAAAACAAATGCAACGGCGGAGACCACGAAAATTGTATGGAAAATTAAACCTGAATAGCTTAAAATATTTCGTCTGATTCTCTGTAATTATTCTGATACAAAAATAAAAGATTATAATAATATTTTATTTGGACCGAAAAGAAATCGTACCTACTTTTTCATACAAAATTACATTTGATATGTACGAGTATATTTAAATATACTTTATATTTACTGATTTAGTATTTATTTGGGGTATAGTATTCGTTTGGGGATGTGAGTGGTTCATCAACATTTTTGAACCAAAGCCAACCTCACATGCACGTGGTGCACCCTGCTGACTGACAAAATAAGGCTCTGGCGAAAAGAAAAGTAGGGCTTATATCGTATTTTTTAAGCTGCACAATTGGGGAAGTACCTCACAAAATACCGCAGCCAAATAACAATTTCCTTTAGGTTTTATTGTGTTCCTGCGAGTGAGTGTACCAGAAAGAAAGAAAAGTAGTTAATGGATCGGCGACCCTCTGGATTGATTTCGCTCAGGTAACCATCATGTTCGTTTGCCACCCTCTCAATTAAAAAATGTACTAAACCAGTATATATAACCAGTACAACGTTTTCTGTGAGTATTATTAACACACATAAATAGAATGAAAAAAAAACTTAAAACAAACCTAAATCTATATCCAACACTAACAACAATAATAATAAAAAAATGTTTATTATTCCAATTGTTATTAATTATTTTACTACAAAACATTGGAACACGCATTAAAATTGAGAAGCTTAGCTCTTCCGTGCTTCAGAGAGCAGTCGTTAAGCCAAGTCAGTGACCGCTAACCCCCAGTTGAGCAGCGAATTGGGGTATGCTCTATACGGGTCTCCACTCAACTGAAAGGTCAGTTGAGTGGAGACCCGTATCCCAGCAGAAGGGTGAGTAAGGGTTAACGATGACGACGGCATTAAAATTATAAATGAAACCGAATTTTCTGGTACGTTCAAGAGCGCATAGAGAAGTTTTCTACCTCGAGCTTTCAATTTGCGGAATGAACTTCCTGTCGAAGTTTTCCCAGGGGACTACCATATGTACTACAGGGGACAGGGTCGGCAACGCATGATAGATAACATTTTTATTTATATACTGAAACACACAAAATACAGAAAGTTACATTTATTCCAATACTAGCGACCCGCCCCGGCTTCGCACGGGTGCAATGCTGATACTAAATGTACTACAGAAGGTCTTTGCGCTTTGTCCTATCCAGTCCTTCCCCAGTTATAGGCACACGCCGCCGGCTCCGCGGCCGGTACCGCCACAGCCGTTATGTCCCTGCATTTTAAATGTGTAATATCTTCTAAACTATTCATTTAAATTACATGCTGTGAAGGGCCATATTGATCTATATTAAATGCGCAATGTATTTAAGGGTACTTAATTGGATAAGGATTAATTCTGTATTGCTTAAAATCGCTTCGTAAATAAGGCATTATTTCTTGTAAAAAGCAAAGGATAAAATAACGGTTATTGTGTGTTACCACTAAGAGATAGACATATACCATCGCGAACTTTTTTGTAGACCATTTTAAGGTGAACAATACTGTACTACATTATTTTGATCTATCTCGTTGGGTTCAGCCAGCGTTTGCAATGAAAGAGCAAAAAAATGTGTTTATTTACGACATCACATTAGAAACCTCTAAATTATCAGTGTTTTTCTACTATGTTATGCATATATTATACATATAAACTTTCCAGTTGAATCACTCTATCTATTAAAAAAAACCGCATCATAATCCGTTGCGTAGTTTCAAAGATTTAAGCATACAAAGGGACATAGGGACAGAGAAAGCGACTTTGTTTTATACTATGTAGTGATAAAAAAAGAACTAGGAACACAACCTCAGTGCAACCGTGAGCCATCATCTAATAACAATAGCAGCTCACAAACAAACCGAAGCCCCGTCCCCTACTCCGCTTTTCGGCGTGTGTTTCAGTGACACAAAAGGGCAACAACTCAGTGTTGGACTTGTTCAGAAAGCAAAACACTGATTTATCAGTTATTGCCTTTGAGTAGGTGCTGGGCGCATCCAACCGCCACAGACGTATCAGCCAACGTAGGACATAGTTGAAAGAACATTAATACATGCATGAGTGTTGCCTCAGCTGTCCTTAAGCTGTTGACTCATTAATCTAACATTACGAGTAGGTACCAATAAAAGGAATACTTACTACTGTACTGCAGTATAATAAGAATATTGAGACTAATATAATTTTCAACTGGACCATGATGGCAGCAGCTCGTTACCGATTGTGACTAAATTTTTAGCTATGGTACTTAGACGTGCGCCCAAAAGTGTTTATAAAACTTCAAACGGTTTTCTGTTTACGAAGCGAAGGAATAACAAAGACGAATGGCGTAATAATCGCAATGTTTCCTACTAGTATTGTGTTCAGATTTTTCTCACTTTTCACACTTCAGTGTTCTTTAAATATACCGGATATATTGAAATTTATTGTAGTCGAAATTTGCGATCCACCTTATATTCGCTAGAAGTAAAATTTATAATAATATATACAATACTAGCTTCCACCCGCGGCTCGCCCGCGTTTATTTTAAAGTTTAATTTAAGTTATCCTATGCCCTTCTTAATACGTATGAGAATACAATGTACAAACTTTCATGATGGTCGATTGAGTAGTTACTATATATCACGCTTTCACGATGAAACTACTCAATCGACCATCATGAAAGTTTGTATATCGTCCATTAGCTCGATTATAGTTAGAGTTAGAGGAGAAGTAACTGAAAGAATTTGCCACAATCGTCGTGACCGCGGAAAAGTAATCAAATGGGAATGGTATGCAATTAGATTTGTATGGAAACTCACACAACGACAGGCAAGCAATATACAACTAATAACTTCGTGTTGTAATTGGTTGTATAGTATTGAGTCATAAAGCAAATTAAAGCATATTAAATCAATTTACCACGATTTATTACGCGACCTGCGCGTACTAAAAAGTTTGTCAATCCCTAACTATATCGCACCATTAACAAGTGGAACGCGTTGCCGGCATATGTATTTCCTTATTCATACAATATGGGATCCTTCAAGCGTGGCGTGAAGAAGAATCTTGTAGGCCAGCATGTCAGCGTCAACGGACAAGACATAAAGGTCTTTTGTGCGTTGCCGATGCGATTGGGGCTCCTCTTTTCGCTTACCATCATACGAAGCGGAGCCAATATTCTGAGGTAATAAAAATAAACCGGCCAAGTGCGAGTCGGACTCGCCCACCGAGGGTTCCGTACGTAAGATCATTATAAATTTGATATTTTTCATTATAAATAAAAAATGCGCCGGAAAAAATAAATAAAATATATTTTGCAATGTACACATCAAGCCATTTAATATGATACCCCATTTGAACATAGTAATAGCTTCAATTTGAACTTTCGACCTCCTATAAAAAATATAGAGCCCCTATTTTTTAAGATTTAATTACAAATGTATAGTTTTGAGTTTATTCTTGTACTTGTAGTCTATAATGATGTTACTTGCCAAATTTCATAGTTTTAGGTCAACGGGAAGTACCCTATAGGTTTTAATTCCCTTGAGAATGTGTCGAAATATGCGTTTTTTGCTCAATAAACGGCCGTAACTTTTTTTTTACGTAAACTTAGCAGTTTGATTTTTTTACAACTTCATGGGACCGTAGACCTGAGTATACAGTTCAAATTTCAACTTGATACCTCCACGCATTCTCGACATAGAGGGTCTTGACAGACAGACAGACAGACAGACGGACAGACAGACAGACAGACAGACAGACGGACAGACAGACAGACAGACAGACGGACAGACAGACAGACGGATAACAAAGTGATCTTATAAGAGTTCCGTTTTTCCTTTTGAGGTACGGAACCCTAAAAAAGACTGATATAAATACATACGAAGTTAAGCGTTCGGACGCTTACTGTTGACACGTGTGCCACGCATACAGGTCGTAAAGTGACGTTGTCATCGCGACAATGTATACTGTGATTTAACGAAATTAATAATAGGTGCCGCGTTGCTGCCACGACGGTACTCATATTCCATAATTACTCGAATTTTTAACGTATCCACGATGACGAAAAAGATTGAAATGCGATGAAAATGTAACACTAATCAATAAACAAATGACTACTTTTGGAAAAAGAATTCCCTGTTTTTAAAATAAAATTAATTTGAAATTAGAATCCTTAGCCAAACAAAAAATATTTTGATTTGAAATGGCCAGTACTGCAGAACGGCAATTTCATAGGTAAAGTGGCCCAGTGGTCGAAATTCCACCATAATTAATTTAAATTATGACTTTAACAATAAGCAAAAGAGTATATATATGCGTGTGTGTGTCAAATACAAGGTAGTGTGTGTAATGTTTTTTATTGATTTAATGCATTTTTTATGCACAATTAAAAACATATATATTAGCATCCTGCACTCCTTCTCTATATAAACTAGTGCGAAATTTCATGATACTCCTCCGTCCGCGCAATTTTCGTAAAAAGGTGTACAAAGTTTTTGCTTCATGTATTAATATAATATTAATTATTGCTGACTGCTAGCCATAAGCAGTAACATAAATTGCATCGATATTAGTCCTTTGATCTAACGAATCTTTAGATGTAATTTACTACAAAGTTTTAAAGCAACCAATGTAAAGACGTTGGTCTGTCCTGTCAAAGTCGTGGTTTTCATATCAAAATCAGATTTTCCAATTCAATTAAAATACAGACTGTTCTGTTTTCGGAGTTAATAATATAACTACTTATTATTATATGTATAATTCTGTAATTATTTCTAGAAGTTTCAATATACCCACATATTTGTATTATATCTCTATTTTATTTTTGTTGTGTGGGTTCTAATAATTTTAGTATTTAATTACGCAGATACTAGGACTCGACGCAAAAACGACGGGATGTTATAAGGTTGACGTCTCTCTCTCTCTCTCTTTCTCTCTCTCTCTCTCTCTCTGTGTGTTTGTGTTGTTGTGTCTGCCTGTGGCATCGTAGCTCCCGAACCGATTAACCGATTTTGATATCTATTTATTCGAAAGGTGAAGAACACTCCCGACTGACAGAGGTGATCTTGTGACCACCTCTGTCAGTAAAGAAAACAGCTAGTTCTTTACTGACAGAGGTGGTCACGAGATTTGAACTTGCCTACGTCATCAGCTGTGTTTTATATAGAATTTGACAACCAAGCTCGTGATGCAGTCTTGGTAATATGCCTATCTGACATGGAAAGAACATATCTACGAGTATTTTCCTACTATATCTGTTCTTATCCAACGCAACACTGAGCTTCGCAAAGATTAGGTTTACGTTACGTGTTTGCTTTTTAGCTATGGTTGTTATCCGTCCGGGTTTTTCCGGATTTGTCCCAGTTTGGAGGGCGTCCGGGGAGTATCCGGGCGGGGTTTTATTTGCAGTCCATGGTTAAAAGTTTTAAATCACTACCGCCCGCTCCATGCTGCGAATAACTGTCTTGTCACAGATTAAAAAATAGTACTAGAACTAAAAACAATAATAACATGTCCGGGTTTTAAGATTCAAAATCCGGAGTTTTCACGCATCTTGACCAGCCAAGTGTAATTCGTAGCGTAACGAACGTTAGATTACTTGGCTAGGGGGGCTGGTTGCTAGCGTATAAAGATGGCAATCCTATTTTTAGCTCATACCTCGCTCGGGTGAACGCGACACTATGTTTCACAAAGTTGAATGAGCATCGCTAAATATAACAGACGTTTGCTACGGATTCTTTTAGGGCTGCTCTGTAATTAATGATCGAAGGGCTGTCACATCTTTTTGCGATAGATATGCATAAGTGCGCCTACGTGAGTTTTAGCGTAGACTTTACAAACCAAACCGCAATTCGGCATTTTTATTTAAAACTCACAAATATCATACCCTCGTACTCGTATATAAACCTCTCCACGTATTTCAGTATAAAGAACTTCATTCCACAGTTAGCCACAAGCCGGCACTAGGACTTCATAAATACATGGTATTATAAGAATATTATCTAGCAAAATTGTCACAGCTTGGGAGTATAGTGACAAGCAGACTTCATTAAAACGTGTCGTGCATATACCTTTATATTTTCTGAGTCATTTTTAAGTGACACACTAGATACTTTTAGAAATAATAGCGCGATTATCTTACGCAGATCTCGGCTTGGAATTTTGATTTTGCTATGATTTCATAATATCGTTGTAAACCCCTATTCATCTCACTGTTGGGATACGGATCTCCCCTCAATCGAAGGGGTTTAGAGCATACTGCATCACGTTGCTCAATTGCGGTGGCGGAGAAAAGTGTTTTCAAGCCGCCTAAAGACTTAGCTTAACGACTGTCATCTAACGACAGCAGCCGAGACCGACGGCTTAACGTGCCAACCAAAGCACGGAGGAGCTACAGATAAATAAACCCATCCATTGAAGACTGCGGTCGACGTTGTTTGACTTACGTGATCGATTAGACTACAACGAGCAATGACGTCATCGAGGTCCTCATTCACGAGAATTGATAATTTGCTATGAATAAAAAGACAATATTTTTCTTATCGCTCATGGCCCCTTTGGGTTCATAAGATATAAAGTTTTAAAATGTATATAGTACCATAGTTTTTATTTTAGATGCGAGTTTAGTTCATAAAAACCCTACAGCTATCATTTGGACACTCACAGTTAATAGTTAAATTTTGAAAAAGAAACCATTATTACTGTCACCGCAAGGTTTCAATTTTTAGAATGAAATTTTAATGATTTTATTAGAGTTATCCAAAGCAAAATCGTTGAAATGGCCGCCAATATACTGGAAGAGTCCATGATATAAATTGTTCTCTACGTAGATAAGACAGTAATGTTCCATTGCTTCGAAGCTCACATTCCCCTCCACATGCTGCAATAGAGTAGTGAACATTTTTTTCGATTTGTTATGAAAGGACGCGACGCCTCAATAATATAACTATAAGTGGAAGAATAACTTCGATAACATAAAAACTTTATGATAACTTGAAAATCTCAATTTTGAACTATACCGAAAACGCTCCATACAAAAAACTGCCACGTTATGACGTCACACCTTTATAGTTTGTATGCATTAAATTATAAATTTGGACTTAAGCTAGTTTATATATTGCGTTTATGTAGCTAGTGAAGTAATGAAAGTTATGGTGTATTTCATTGTTTTTTCCGACAAAAGGTCGGAATATATAATAGACTTTATAAAATAATTTCGTTCTTTTAAAATGGACTTTCCAAACTTTGATCGACTATACAACACGTAAGACATAATATAATAAAATTCGCAGATCGTTTTAGTTTTGTGTATTTTACGATATTAATAATAATAAAGTTTTTTTATAATTTTAGAACACTGGTAACTATTCTAGGAGTGCAAAATCTATGTTTAAAAAAATCATATTCGCAATTTGCATGACAAAAGCGCCACCGAGGATGCAACAACTATTCGGGATTATGTCAAATATATCATAAAAATATTTTTCATCCCACCATCTCGGAAAGAGTACTTTTGCTCTTCGATATCTGAGTGCAAAAGTCGTTTTTATCCGCTAGAGGATAAAGTAATTTTGAATTTAGAACACCGTGTGCACTGAGTTTGTGAATTCAAAACATCATTAAACCTATTTATTTCTATCTCCATTGTGCCGAATTTATCATACAACTTTTTTTAATTTGTTAAATACTCTGACTCGATACCTCCTTGGTGTACTTTTTTTAATTTCCATTGCGCGCGCAATTTTCTTTTCACGTTATATTGTTAAAACCTTATGGTAAAAACAAGAATCTTGAAAACAAGTGAAAATCAGCCTGGCGCAACTCAAGGTAAAAAAACGACTCTATGAATCGGAAGGATTTTTTATAAGCGAATTTCGCTTCCATTTCATACTGATTAGAGTTTACGCTATCACATCCGTTAGCTATATGGCACATCCGTCTCTTAAAACGTAGTGGTTACATTCTCTTTGCTTAAAATGAGTTATTCTAGCGACGAGGAAGTTTATTTGACGCCAACAGAATTGACTGAAACTGTTAATAATGCGCAATTGAGCTTTCTCCCTCAGTAATCTTGTGATTGTAAATGATTTTTTTGCATTTAGTCATTTCCTCGCTGAGATGGGATGAAAAGTTACGTGTTGCACTCGAGTGCAAAGATTTTTCACCTCGTGCTCTTTTGATTCCCTCGCTAAGGTTAAAAAGCAACTTTGCACTGTTGTATAACAAATAACTATTACTATTTTCTAATAAATAAAGCAATGAAAAGATAGCATGGAAAGACGACAATAGTTATTTCGAGGTGAGGTTTCGAGTCTGTGTTTTTAACAAATTAAAAAAGTTATAGGATGAATTCGGCACCATGAAGGTAGAAGTAAATAGGTTTAATGATGTTTTGAATTCACAAACTTAGTGCCCACCGTGTTATAAATTCAAATTTACTTTATCCTCTAGCGGATAAAAACGACTTTTGCACTCAGATATCGAAGAGCAAAAATACTCTTTCCGAGATGGTGGGATGAAAATAGTATTTTGAGAGGAATTTATTTTGTACCCACAGCATAATGACACACTTAATAATTAATACATTTTAGCCCCCATCTTACACTTAGCATATAGCTATATTTTTGTATATATGACATACATGTTATTGGACTATCTGGCCAATAGCTGTAGACAATTTTGATGAAATTTAAGGAGTTTACAGAGGTTAAGTCTGTCTAGGTCTCAATTATAGGCAGATCTGTTTTCTCCTAAATCAGTAGATGTGATGGATGATACAAAAAAAGCTCTAGATCCAGGAAGCTCGATGATCCAGGTTTCAAAAGCTCCTATTAGCATTAAAGACATTCGCAAATTGGTTACCAATTACGTAATGCCCTTAGCATCGAGGACGTTTATCCAAGGGAGGATCCAAGGGTGTCATGACACCATGAAAGCGAAAGAGGCTCTTAGAAAAGAGAGGTAGGGTACAGTATATTTTTGAGCTGCCTGACTGGGAAAGTAAGTACATGGTAAGGTTGCTGTGTTTCTGCGTGTGAGTGAGGTCACCAGAAAGGAAAGAGTTGCTGCGTTGGCAGTGAAGCTGGCCGGATGTTGAGAGCGTTAATTGGCTATAATAACCACTTCACATAGGGTCGTATGCTTGTATTCCATCAGCCCCTGTATAATAAAAAAAGAATCTTTCGCAGTGTATACAAGAAAAATAATCGCGAGTCTGCTCAAACCATAACGCAAACTAAAAAAGTAAACAGCGAAGTTCATCTCACGACATCGTGATTAGCTTGCTTATTTACTCAAGTTCATTTAACTCCAGCTTTGTATGTGATGTTAAAATTCAGTCGTTTGGCTAAGCAAACTTTATGCACTAGAATTAATCCTATGGCAGAACAGAATTAAATCCGCTCCTGGCCGCAAATGTTTGGTTAGTCTTTATTATTATTAAGTTTTGGTTCATGGACCTTTTCATTGATCACTTATTTTTGTTTATTATACCTATTATGTATTTTATTTCATACCGTGGGTAATCATTATCTTGGTTATATGTCAGACTTTGGTGTGGTTATTCCGGAGTACTAATAAAAGCAATAACTTATACTGTGCTTTGACTTTGTATATACATATAGTAGGTAGGTAGGTACATCAAACAATTAAATTTAGCTGTGATTTTCAGCGAAATTTATTCAGCTTATAAAATAGTCCGATCGTTCTGTCTGTCTGTCCGTTGCCATGAAACTCAAAATTGCGAAATTCTGACTTCGGATTCGTGTAGAGCATCAAAAAGTAGTAATGTAAAGTGACCTTGGTTTTCCGATATCAATTCGGGAAAGTGGCCAAAATGGTTTTTCGATACTTCTACGCGAAATGGGCTAAAATGGCCTCCGAAAATGAAAACGCCGCGTTAAATTTCGCTATGGTGGCGCATGCTGCGCGTCCGATGTTTTGATTTATTTATTATTATTATTTGACAATTATTGCATGACATTTTAATCAAATTTAATTTCGTTTTTTTATACTACGTCGGGTGGCAGACAAGCATACCGTCATTCATTGTTCATTGCATTTTTTGGTTGTCGCCGCAGTTAATCCTGGCTACAAAGGAGACACAGTTGCAGGAGACACAGTAGTGTGATGGGGCCGCGTCCCGATTATACGCAGTGTTCTTTGACAACTGGAATATGAACAATTTTGAGTAGTTTTGCCAGTTTAACTTTGCCTTTATATAGGATGTGGTACATACAAACTTACATAGACTGCTAAAATGATTTATATAAACATACTGCCATATACATACTACTGTTTATAACAGAAATTGTAACAATAACATTAAGTTTCGCGAGGATTTTCCACAATACAAATTGAGGTTTTTGTACGCTTCGAGCTCGCCCCTCGTCACTTCCGTCCCATTGGTTTGATTTGTACCTACATACGAGTACCTAACTATTAGTGCCTATGTTATCTATGTATATCAATAGCTCTATACAAATCTGTACGTGCAACCATAGATTTATATACTAGCTTGCGCCCCGACTTCGTACGCGTGTAGCTATTCCGGTATCTCATGGGAATGTTCAAAAATCTTTTCTTAGTAGATACCTTCGTTATAGTAGCTACGTTTATATCAAATTTTAATTCGATCCGTTGAGTGGTTTGAGCTGTGCGTTGATAGATCAGTCAGTAACGGTTGCCTATTTTAGATACAGACTACGTAATAGAAAGAAGGGTATACACTTGGTACGGATTTTAGTAAGGTCTATAATTTCGTTAGACATGAAACTGCATGGTGGAGAATCGCAAGAACAGCGGTTACACAAGAATCGACCGAGTTGTGACCACAACCACTCTGCCAAGAGTGCACGACTAAGAAGAATAATAAATTTCGTAGTTAGCGAATAGTGGAAGAAGAGGAAATACATTTACGTCATTATATTACAGAAACCTGTTATTTCCATCTCAAACTATTTTTAACTACTCGGTATTTCCACACCCCGGTCACTACATACAAATGTTGCATCGTTCACTATTACATAAACAATGTCGTCTGTGCAGAGTATGAATGAGCGTGTGTGCGTGCGGCGCCATACAAACTGTTCCAGATCTGTCTCAGAGGAGAGGTGAAGTCGACACGAGAGTGCGGTATTATAAGTATGTATTTACAAAAAAAAATATTTAAGTTCATTTATCAGTTGTCTAGTACCCAAAACACAAGCTTTGCGCTTAGTTTGGGACTAGATGGTGGTGCGTAAATTGTCCAGAAATATTTTTCCAGAGCTACAAAACGCATAGTACTTGTAGAGCTTACCATACCGTGGGAAACTAACATACCCAAAGACCACGCGATAAAACAAAACAAATATTATGACCACCTAAACGAATTAACAAAAAGCGGTTATGTAGTTAATGTATACGCTGTAGAAGTAGGAGCGAGAGGTATACCATCAAAATCTCTCTATATAATGAAAGACGTTAGCTTGTCCAGAAGTGCAGTAAGTTCTATACTAGAATGAGTGTCTAAAGCTGCATTAGCAGGTTCATACCAGATTTGGCAGAGAAACACAAGAAGTGAAGTTGAGTGTTGATGTACGTCGGAAAAGGGCCCCTTAAACGTACACCCGAGTCACAAGTCTCGGGATCTGCTTGGGGTTTCTCTCTCTGCCACACCATGGACCCGGCACCCGCACGGAAGCTAAGAAGTTCGTATCATATCTTACTTCTAAAATCCTGCTTCATTAATGTATGTCAAATATTAACAGTCTGTTGATTTATTTCGCGGTAACTCAGATCAATTAGCTACACACAAATAACAACCTAAACTAACAATTAATTTAGATTATCGCGCGACGGCGTATTATTCTTCCCAAGTATTATTCAAATATGTTTCCCGATTTGCGAATTCCTTAGAACAGGTATTTAGAATATCTGGTATCTGTTAGATATGTAAGTGACAGAAACAACAAATGTTTAATTAATTAGTGTAAATCGATTAGGGAACGCCAGCAGACAAGACCATTTTGTATGGGGAATACAAAATGGTCTTTTCTGCATTTGGGCTAATTAGGCCAACCCGCGGCGGCGTGAAAACACTGGTCTACGCCAACCCGCAGTTGAGCTGCGTGGTGGAGTATGCTTTAAACCCCTTCGATTGAAGAGAGACCCGTATCCCAACAGTGTGATGATTATGGGTTGATGCTGATGATGATAACCGTATTAGAGTTTAAAAATACATCAAATAGATCCAAAGTAATTTAATAGAAACTATCGAAAACTCTTTATTTAGTCGTTGTTAAGATAGACACCTTACAGTCTAATTATCAGGAGTGAAGTCTCATGTAATGCCAATAGACTCCTAGGAATTGTTATTTGCTAACCGTCTCTTACAGAATATATTGAATGAGAGAGTATTGGATTTACTTCCCCAGTTGTCCAGTTTATAAATATGCCACCGTGCCCTACCTGTCAATAAAATACCTATACCACAATATCTTGGAAATGCCTCTTAGTGCGTAATATTGCACTAAGAGGCATTTCCAAGATATGGTGGCATGATGTGTCTGGATACACATATTAAGAAGTTAAAGAAAAGGGTTGCATTCCGGGAGTGCCGGCAGAAGTGAAAACGTGAAAACTTGTGAATTTTGGAAAATTTTGTAATGGTTAGAGAATAATTTCGCACGAATTGCTTTTTATATCAATATATAAGTACTATCATTTATGTAGTAAAATACAATAATAAACAGCAGGAGCAGGCATACAGCCATAAATTTTCGCCTCGCGGTAGAAAGAGAGGGGGATATTACTTACTCTCCTACGCCGCTCCGGCGGTCTACTCTCCCTCCGTCTTACGAATTATAGGTAATTAATTTATTGGGAGATTTTTGAAGTGAAAACTTCTTTAGCGGCGTTATGCACGTTTTGGGGTGGGTAAAAAATGTTAAACTCGTGTCAGGATACGTGACCTGCCCCCTTATCACCAGCTCTTATTGCGATTCAATAACTGAACCAATGAACAAGCGACTCTATTCCATTTGAAGCGACTCTATTTCATTTGAAATAGAGTCGCTTTTTCATTGGTATAAATAAGCATTCTATTCAGTTATTGAATCGCAATAAGAGATGGTGGTAAGGGGGCAGGTCACGTATCCTGACACGAGTTTAACATTTTTTACCCACCCCAAAACATGCATAACGCCGCTAAAGAAGTAGACTTGCGCAAAACAGTTCACTGAACTGAAAAGAGAGATGCAGTTCTTTTTACGCAAATGAACTATATCACTCATCTAGTTCATTTAGTTCATTTAGTTCAATTGCTTCTGTAGTTCTTTTGACTCATTTAGTTCGTTTAGTTCAATTGCTTCTGTAGTTCTTTTGACTCATTTAGTTCAATGTATCTTTGATTAAATCGACTCAGTAGTTCTGTTGACTGATTCCTTCTACATTCTTCTATGTTCTATTGCATCATTTTGATGACATTGTATTTTTGTATTAAATAAGTAAGTAATTAAATATTTTATAAATTTCCTTCCAAATATTGATTTTCCTTCAAACTTTTCACAGGCTTAGGACTGTCAAGCTTGAGTAAAAAGAAATTATTTAGTGGTTAAAATAATAATTAATATAAAAATTGAGCCTTGTACTACTACTATAGCATATTTTCGCTAACAGCTTATGGTTCTTATGTCCTTAGCCTTAGAGTTCTAATTCGGTCAGTCAACCACGCACGAAACTATCTGTCTCGTTTTATCACGAACAATTTCAGAATCTTCCGTCCTTTTCGCTCTCTATGAGCAATTTTGGCATTACAACGTATCTCTCTCATTCTAGCTCGTACGCTTTATGTATTTCCGTTCTTTTTACTCTTTGTCACTCATTGAACTAAATGACGCAGTGAACTACATGGGACAAGAAAGAGTGAGTGACAAGAACCGGCTTGTATGGTGAACTGGTACAATTGAACTACTCACTCAGGAACTACACAAGTCTATAAAGAAGTTTTCACTTCAAAAATCTCCCAATAAATTAATTACCTATATCGGGAGTTTTTTTATACTACGTCGGGTTTCAAACAAGCATATGGCCTGCGGGGAACTCGACATAAATAAAACCATCAATGGACATTCTACGGTCGACGTTGCTTAACTTGCGTGATGGATTGGACGGACATTCTCTACAACGCCATTGCGCTCCACGTAATAAATAGTGCTTGTGCTTTTTGTTTTTTATTTTTATTTAAAACTCATATTTACCTTCCACTCCATCCAACATGATTTAACAAAAACTGTGATCGAAAACGAACGCAGTTCATCGAGCTAGGCCGACAATACAAAACAATTACTGTATTTTTTGGCAGTGAATGCGAGCGGATGGCAGATTTCATCAAAACACTACTATTTTTTTTAACAGAAAAGCAATGTTTATGTACGAGTATGTGTATTTTTAAAACAAAAACCAATATTGGAAATAATTGGAATTTTGATGGTTTTTTTTGTAGAACGTAATATCATTTTTGGGAAAAATTTTAATTGCTCACGAGCTAGCAGATCTTCAATATTCCGAGCATTTCAAACTATTCACAAAATTAAATGTAATCTTTGTTTTTAATTGCCATTGACATTGTTATTATGGAATGGAACATCATGTATT
This sequence comes from Hypsopygia costalis, assembly GCA_937001555.2. Classification (NCBI taxonomy): domain Eukaryota; kingdom Metazoa; phylum Arthropoda; class Insecta; order Lepidoptera; family Pyralidae; genus Hypsopygia; species Hypsopygia costalis. The sequence continues at coordinate 23,041,071 of OW443326.2, forward strand.
TATTATTGTGTAAATATGCCTATATATTATTATTTTGTATTGTAATTATTGTGTATATGTTTATTGCTATGTATTGAATAATTTAAATATATATAGGCAATGCTACTTTGACTCCGAGGTCGCGGGTTCGATCCCCGCACATGAACATTTGTGTACTGGGACATTTCTGTTAATCTTGGTGTGAGTGTTTTCTATCTATTATGTATGTCTCATTACAAAAAAATATATTTAAATATGTTTAACAGTTATCTAGTAACCAAAGTACAAATTTTGCTTAGTTTGGAATTAGATGGCGCTGTGTAATTTATTTTAGAATATTTATAATTATTTATTACCTTTTGACCTTTTAAAGTTCTTGCAGTATAAAAACGCCCCAATTAATGCCTACGTGCGATATAGACAAAGGTGCAATACGTGTTGTTAGTCCCCACAAATTAGAGAATTTCATTTATATTTCTCGTCTCGATTCTCCTTAATACAATATAAGAGCAAATTAATTTGTACGTAATATTACTTATTCTCGGTCTGCAGTACGAAGTTGAGAAACGATGTGAATTTAAAATGTACAGTAAAATTAAAGCTTGAGTACACAAACTGGAGGGCAACTCGGGTCAACGATCTACCTTTATATACTTTTTAAACTGATAGTGCCCAGCTTTTCGGTATCAGCCACCGAAATTTCATGTCTAAAGTAAATGTATATGTACGAGTATAGTATGTATGTATAGTCTATATCCCTACTTCCATACTAATATTATGAATGTGAATATGAGTTTGTTTGTTGCGCTTTCACACCGAAAGTACTCAGATCATCATGAAACTTTGTACATCTATTCTGATAGGTATTAGGAATGACGTAGGGTACCTTTTATTAAAAAAAAGTAAACGTGGGCGAAGCGTAAGTATAAAAATGAATCTCTATTTCCCTTGGTCATCGCATCACGCGTGAACGGATGGAACAGTTCCACTAATTCTTTTTTTTTGTGGTGCCTATTTGTTATTGTCAGGTAAAGGTTCGAATGAAAAAAATAAGAAAGTTGCACGGAAAATTACAGAATTTAAGAAAACTGAACGACCATATTTGACGAGCTCGGTGGTCGAATGGCTAGCAATGGCCACTTTGACTCCGAGTTCGCGGGTTTGATTTCCGCACAAGACAAACATTTGTGTGCATGAACATGTGTGTTTGTGTTGGTATGGGTGTTTTCTATATATTATTTTGTGTTTGGTGTTAATTTGTGTATCAATATAGTTATGCTTCCCAAACCGTCAGGAACAAGTTCCATTGGGTTACTTAAAAGCGCCGGTTGACTGGAAGAGATTCTTCCAAGCAATAAATTCGCCAATGCAATTTATTAGCATTATACGGTTTAAGTTTATGCATTTGATTGCAATAAAGTATTGTAAACAGATGTAAAATTTTTGACATAGGTCCCTAGCTGCTACGTACAATTGAGTGATTAAAACACAATGTTAGGGCTTTCATAGAACTTACTAAGTATTCTGCAGTCGTTTGCTCTAGAGTGCTGCTACATTGTAAACAGCAAGAAGAAGCTTAGGCATTTATGATAACAATAAAAACTTCCATTCATATCGTGCTATGTCATTGTCCATTGTAAGTCATCGTGACCATCATTGTCTTTGCACAGAACTGAACTTATTCATAAATATTTTTGTGGAATACAGCATTGAAAGTGTTACTTAACCCTACAGTGGTCGCGTGTTTTACAAATGTACACACGTACACACGTACTACACGTACTAAATTACAATTTTTTTCAAAAACCACTAGAGCAAATTACGAACGCATCGAGGTACTTAAGTTAATTAATCGAGGAATGCGTTCAGTGTTGTGCGAACTGCTGGGGCACATGGTTGTGACTAGAGTTGTAAATGTACCGTTTAATACCGTGTCGCTATGTGTTGTACCGGTAGGTATATGTACAATAAAAACCCGTATGATTTGTGTTTTATTTTCTGAAAATATTTAAAATAATGTTTTATTTCGAGAAATTCGTAAATCGACTAAAATCACACACAAAAAAATAAGTATATTATTAATAAAAATGTGTAAGACGTGTCTAGGTGCCCAAGATCTCAATGACAGAATAAATCATTTCATTTCATTTAACTTTCGTTTAATTTTCAAGTTCAAAGGATTTTGCATTACAAAGCAAATGATAATGCAGGGTAGACGGTATATACCTGCAGTTTGACGGACGGACGGTAATTAGTAAGTATTTTAAAACCGGGACCGTAAAAATGCATTATAATTATAAACAATAATGAAAAACCCCCACAATTGAGTTTTTCACAAAAATTCTCAGATATTGAAAAATCTCAGGATTTTTCCCATCGTGCTTTTCCACTGCTCATTTCTAATCGCGGGAATTGTCTTTGTATTCGTACGTCAATTTTATGAAGTAAATTCACACTTAAGTTATTGTATGTGAGTACTATTTTTAATATTATTTTGTGTTTCGACCGTATCCAAATATTTGATCATGTAATGTACACAGGAATCGACGCTATTTATTTGACTATGTCTGAACAACGATTCAAATTTGTGACATGGTGTTTGCGTTGCGACGATATCGGGGGCCACCGAGTTCGAGCCAATGTCGACAAGTTGGCTCCAATAAATGATCTTTTTGTTTCTCGTGAACTTTCAGAAAAAAAATGTACCAAGTGCTGAAATGTCTTTGGATGAACAGCAGTTAGCTTTTTAGAGGACTCTGTTCTTTTAGGCAATATATCCAAACCGGCTAAGTATGGAATTAAGGTTTTTGGTCTCGTCGATGTTCATTACGCGTATACGTTCAACTTTGAGATTATTTCCGGGTCAACAACCTTAAGGCTCATTAGATTCGATTGATCAATGACAGCTACGATATCGAAATGAGGATGGCGCGTCCAGCGCTTGGTAAACACAAAAATATTACCTACAATGGTTTACTTCCTTTCGAGTAAGAAATATAGTATTTCGCAAGTCGCGAGAATTTCGCAATGCAAAAGGTAATCCTTTGTATCCAAATTTGGCTTTTGAGGAACCCTGTGCTCTGTGCATTGGTCGACATAAAAAATAAAACAAAGTTGTAATTTTTATGTCGACGATGCATAATGATATATATATATATATATATATATATATATATATATATATATATATATATATATATATATATATATATCATATCATATATATATATATATCATTATGCATATATATATATATATATATCATTATACGGGAGACCGTCCTATGTCAGAAATTATTACATTCTATAATCGAACACTAAACGGTGTGGGCCTGGTGGACAAGATGTGCTCTCTATACAAGGTGTCCAGAATTTTAGAAGACGACTGTCTTTTTTGACTTGCTCAATCTCAGTGCTCTAAACGCACTATGCGTTTGTACCTCAAATGAAAATTTTGATCGCGTTCGCGGACGTGACTTCCTCATCGATCTGTTTCTGGCTTGCATGAAGCCTCTAGCTCACCGAAGATTGGACAGTACTAAGTTGCCAAGAGCACTCGCATTTAAAATAAAAGACTTTCTTGGCCTTAGTAAAAGAGAACGAAAACAGTGTCAGAGAGACATGTCTCTGCAGATGCTGACGTTCCATAAGTCGCTGCTATGATTGCGAAGACGTCGCATTTAAAGCACTCGAAAACTATGCAACACATGCAAAAAGTTTATTTGTGGCGATTATTCAAAGATTCAGAAAAGTATTTCCTGTAATTTTGTGATCTCGATCATGAACAATCGAGCAGACTATGTGATTTTTAGGGCTATCTGAAAGAGTTTTAATGCTTTTATCGATTTTTACACAGCGGTTAATGCCTGTAATTCTGAGGACGATTATTTTATGAACTACACAAAGAAATACGTAATTGATTTAGCTAGTTCCTGTCTACTTAAAGTCTGCCGAGAAAACGATTTGTAAATTTAGACAATGAGGGTGGTGCGAAGCGAATGTCGTTAAGAATGCATGCTGAAAATGCACTACTTAACTGAATAATAATTACGTACTTAGGGGCATAGCAATGTTGCTGCAATATCTTCAGAACAGAACTTTTATTGTAATCGATGTTCTCAAATCTCTTTGTACTTTATGTCCTTTGTCTAAATCTTATCTACTAATTCTCAAGTTTCTTATAAAGTACGAGCTCTTCCAAAATAACAAAAGATTAGATTTATCGGTATAAATCACAACCATAGAATAAAAGACGCATTTAATTCTTAATAGAAGTTTTTGGATTGATTATTTTATAAAAATATATATAATTCCAACAACCTAAAAAATGAACGTTTCGTCTAGATTTATTTCAGACGAAAGTCGATTGAAAGTCGAAAGAAATTTTAACAAGGCTCAGTTTCATTGGTCGATAACTAAGTTGATATATATATAGCATGCGGCTACTCCCCCCAAACGGGATGATAGCTATTGAAAATGTGGTTCACTCAAAGGGCATAAAGCATGCGCTTGTTATGCAAGCCTGATATTGCTCCGTATTGCCCAATCTCCCGCACTTCTTGATTAATGAAAATGGTTCCCACATGCCGGTATTATGGCATAATGTGTAAGTAGAAGATTTCCCGCATCTCGCATGCGGGTAATTGACCAAGGAAAAGGAACCTCTATTGAGGAACGGTAGGTGAGTCGTATATTTCCGTTTCAATGCATTTTTAAAGCATAGATTTGTGATAGGTCTCCACTTCGGTCGAAGCGCAGCGGAGATCTATAATATGATCGGAGCTAATATAAATCTATGAACATCTAATATAAGTTAACAAATTTAAAGAGAAAGCACAATGGTAAATAATAAAATAAAGTAGATGAAGAAGTGGAACTACTTAATAAAGGTTTAAGAAGTATTCTTAACTGGTCACAAAGGAATTCGTTGGTACTTAATGCAACTAAAACGAAATTTATGAAGCTAGGAAGAAAATCCCAGATTTCAAGAGTAATTGGCTGTGAACCCCAAACTATTGTAAATAATATAGTTCGTGAACGAACGCGTGAAGCCAGTACTTGGGTCTGATAATTGGTAATGAAATGCGATTTGAAAGGCGTATAATTGATGTGGTACGTAACTGCTTTTACAAACTTAAATTGCTGTACAAGATATGAGATCATCTCAGCATAGAACTACGCATTCAACTAGCAGATTCTCTTGTTTTATCGAAGTTCAATTATCTATATGTAGTTTATGCCCCAAGAATACTTACAAATCGCTACCCTGGTGCAAACAGTGAATATGCTTGTGCACATTTTATAGAAGACTTCAAGAAGGTTCAAGAGGGCCAAAATGGTCTATAGGACTGTCAGTGATAAGCAAAATATTTCACAAATAGCATCTATAATATAAAAATGAACTGCTGAATGTGTTGCTAAGCGCAAATCTCGAGAGCAGCTGAACCAATTCCGCTAATTTTTTTAGAACATTCCTTAAAGTATGATGACGGTTTTTAGGACGTAATTCTGATGTTAATGAACATGCCAATATTATGAACCAATTATAATCATTCATTAGAATGAACTGAAGGACTAAATCAAAAAATCAAAATGTATTTATTGTGGAACACAGGTATTAAGGTTAACAATTGTTACAAGTAGTGTATCACTATGCCCTGTCCTTAAGGACATACAATAATTTAATAAATGTTTACATGAATAATCAAAAAAAAAAGAAATATTTAAAATGTCTTAAAAAATAAATAAATATTTAAAATGACTAAGATGCTTCTAAAGAACTTAAAGTCAAAAATAATTAATAATATAATCTCAGGAACTATTAGTTCGAATGGAAAATATTTTAGTATTGGATAGCCCATATATTGAGGTTTACACTTTTAAACATCACACTACGACCAGTTGGAGTGGTGCATGAAGGAAAAATGTTGTAAAATCGATTAAGACCCCACACGAACGAAGCCGGGGCGGGTCGTTAGTATCATAATAAAAGAACATCATCGAAATGAGAATAATATGCGTGATGTTTTAATTTCTCTTTCATGATTATTGTAACTAGAATCCGAACGAGCACCAATTTATCTATTACGTGTCTTGCCTAAACTTAGTAGAGCAATCACATTGGCACCGATGCGTCTTCTGTTTAACAGCAGCAGTAACCGATAATTGACAATGAGTGTGCGTCGCGATATCCCAAGGGGAATACTATAATTGATACGGCTTTATATGTATAAAGCAGTATCAATTATAGTATATACGCATAATATAATACAATGTATGTACATTGTATTATATTATGCGTAACTTCATTATATTACAAGCTGTAGCGTCTCCGTGGCGATTAAAATTTTGTGTCTAATTGTAAAGTAACTTTGGGAACAAATGGACACTTCATTTACTGCTAATTAAATTTGTTTTAATTCGTTAATAATTTAGTTATATTTTACCATATTATAAAGTACCTACATAATATTATTGCACATACATTGTATCTTGAAAAGCACGATGGCGCCATTGCGCGTGACAGTCTAATCGAACACGTAAGTTAAGCAACGTCGACCGTAGCCTGTCTATGGATGGGTTTATTTATCTTAAGCTTCTTGCTTCGGAGGGCACCTTAAGCCGTCGATCCCAGTTGTTATCATTAGATGACAGTCGTTAAGCCAAGTGACCTTTAGGCGGCTTGAAAACACAGGCCTCCGCCAACCCACACTTGAGCAGCGTGGTGGAGTATTCTCTTAACCCCTTCAATTGAGGGGAGACCCGTATCCCAGCAGCGGGATAAATAAAGGTTGACCACGATTGTATAAATCTACTCTGTGGATATGCATACCTGCCTATTTACTTGCTGTTAGCGGTTTCAATTCCACTGGGATTCAAATTTAATGTCTCTAATTTTCTATCTCTTTGCAAAATAACTTCTGTGACTAATTAACTTTGTTCTAACTCCTCAACATTTTAGTTCTATTTCGTCATATCTTGGTACGACTGCAACTCTGTATGGATGTGGACTGCGTGAGAAGTAATAATGCTATGTATTCCATTAAAACAATTCATTAAAACTACATATATATTTCGGCCGTGTGGTTTCCGGCAGGACTAGAATAGAATTACTCCGTCTCTTCCCGTGGATGTCGTACAAGGCGACTAAGGTCAAACATTATAAAACATCGATCAGGCCTCCCCAACCCGTCTGGCCAGCGTGGGGAGTGTAGGCTAAATCCTCCTGTCTGGAACGGGCGAGAGAGGTCGTGCTCCTATAGTAGAGACTAAAATGACCTGATGATGATACATATATATTCCACAAAACACCTTTGAAAAATCAATTCGATCAGATTTTTAATTTCCCCTCGGTCGTGTACGCCAACCAGTTGCGATCAGAGATAACGTCGTAGTTTATTCGGCGCAAAGAAATTATATGTATTTTCATTTCTATATTTTTTATTAAAACTTTTTAAATAATACTTTAAGTTGTAACTCTCACTTGATAATATTTTTTCGATATTAAGTCGACTAAAGTTACGTCACTATTGTTCTACATGTGACTTGACTAAGATGCTTCTAAGGTGACATTGTCACATCCCTATTGTCACAAATACATGTATTTGACGCAAATATGCATGACTTGAGAGAATAGAAGGATGAGTGACGAAATAAAACAAAAATAGCGTTTCGCCTTGTGATGAACTAAAACAGATTTTTGATGGGACTAGTTTCTGAATATTTTCAATCCCTTCGACTTTCATTGTCATGTGACTTAGTAAAACTAATACTAGTAGGTATATATTTTGTTGTTTGATAAGAAAAAGTCTAGTACACATACAGATGTGGACTAGATTAGATGGAAAACACTTAAATATTTGCTTAATTATATACTATCTATGTTTTATACTGTATTTTGCGCTTGACTATGAATATAATCACGTTTTAAAGACATCTACTATAATATAAAAATGAATCGCTGAATGTGTTGCTAAGCGCAAATCTCGAGAACAGCTGAACCGATTTCGCTAATTCTTTTTTTAGAATATTCCTTGAAGTACGAGGATGGTTCTTAAGTAGAGATTTTTTTTTTTTAATTTCAACTCTAATTTCAACTCTTTTCTAAAAGTCTATTTTTTAAAAGTTTTATTTTTATTTTAAATTTCTAAAAGTCAATTTGAACTTTAATACTATACCATAAAGTTCAAGTGTTAGTGGAGAGGTTCCGGGAAGGCAGAACAATTAAGAGAGTTGAGATAAACTAGCTGACCCGGCGTCCCGAATAGCAGAATAAGTATCTTCATCATCAGGTCCATTTTAGTTTCCACTACAGGAGCACGACCGTCTCTCATCCGTCCTAGACGGAAGGAGGATTTGGCCTACACTTCCCACGCTGGCCAAACGGGTTGGGGAGGTCTGATTGATATTTGATAATGTATTTCCCTTAGTCGCCTTGTACGACATCCATCCACGGGAAGAAACGGAATGATTCTATTCTAGTCTGCCGGAAGTCACACGGCCAATATGTATTAAAAAAATTAAGAATAGAGTGTTAGGCGGTACAAAGTTCGCCAGGTCAGCTAGTTTTTAATAGAAATATTAACAATACAAGTATCAACGAAAGCACGCGTACGCATAACAAATATCGACATAATAGCGCTACAGTGGGGCACGGGTATCACAAGAGGCGAAGCGAGGGAGTAAGGTGTACCTTTTACACCCCTCATGCCCCGATCGCCACGAACGTACTCCCCAACTGTAGCTGCATAAACAACACAGTAATAAAAGTTACAATGTTACAAAAATGACTGATGGCTTAAGCTTTTAGCCTCAGTAAAAACATAATGTAGCTGTGTATACAAAAATATATTCATGTCATCGATGTTTTCAATGCTTAATAAGACATTTTGCGGCATAAACCCATAACCATCGCACTGCTGGGATACCTTTCTCCCTTCAATCCTTAAGAATTTAAGTCTTCTAACTGCGGTAAAAGTATAACAGAACATTTAAAGACACTGTATGATAAGGGGTATGTATGTGTGGAGCATTTCACAGGTATGCTTCGATGCTATGCGTATGTTTGCCCGTGTAGGTATGCGAACGTGTCGCTTAGTCGCTGGCACATTTCATCATAACGATTACATGTATGAGTCGCGGACCAATCACAGTAGATAGCAGATTTGACGTCACGTGTGTATGCGTAAGTTAAAATAGTGGGCTTTAAAATGCAGACATCGGTTTTGCAAGAGCAACGTATATTACCTAGATAACCGAGCTTTTTAATATCTAAGTTTCCCAACATTGAGATCTAGTTAGATCAGTTTGTCGTCCCCGTAAACCCGTATATTAGTATAGCTTGTGCCAGCGACTTCGTACGCGAGTATCTCGGTATCGGTATCCTGTGGAATTTTCAAACATCCTTTCTTAGCGGATGATTAGCCTACATTATAATAGCTAATAATAAGTGGTTAGAAGTCAATCGAGGCATGGCAATTTACATAATTAAAGTCTTTGTTTAAACTAGTGCTGTCGGCCTTATGCAAATGTTTTACAGCAAATCAAGAATTCGAGCAAACATCACACTAAGTTCTCTGGGAGTGTGATCTTTGGCGACGGGAGTGAAACGACATGATGAATTCCTTGCATGTTGCATCCGAGGTAGACTATTCTAATTTGGTAGCAATAAGGGAGAATTACCAAGTGTTCAGGCGATTTTGTAATTTATATTATTGGAATCGATGTGTTAGGTAATTCACTCACTGTTTTAGGTCCCCAATAGAATATGCACCACATATTCTATTGGGGACCTAAAACAGTGAGTGAGGCAGGCACGGCAGTTGAGCTTCACTGAACTGGCCATTTCTTTAGGCGTCTCTCACATTGCCAAGAGGGGAAGTCAAATTCCAAAAGCTTCCTACTCCTACAAATTTCTTCTGGTTAAATTCGTTGTGAGTTCCAAGGCAGTTCTACCCCCGAGACTGCAGTGGACTTCATTATTCATTGCCTTTTTTGGCGGTCGCAGATGTTAATCCTGGCTATACAGGAGACACAGAGGTGGGAATGTGTGGTGGGCCCCAATCCCAATTAAATAAAAATAACTTCTTGTATGCCATATTTCAATCCGAACCATCTCGTTGATAGATTAGTCAGTAACGGTTGCCTTTTATAGATATTGATTTTAAACGGATTATGTGTATGTATAACCTAAAGATTTTTGATAAGGCATATTAAACCTTTTTGATATTGCATAAACTATAAATCGTGCAACTACAAAAACCTGATTCATTCCATAAATAGAATAAAATATTTTTAGCGTTTGCAATTTTTATCTGACTGCGTTGTAATGAAATTACTATGGCGTTCCTTCTTCAGAGCTTTTACCATCATTTAGTTTTAAAAGGTTCCTTCGGCTCTTAGGCCGTAACGAGCTACGAGCAAGGTAACTTTATTACGGCGTATTATTAGTAAGTTTCAACGTAAAATACTTGAACACCTGCTAAAGCATTAAGAGGGTCTTTATGGGACGCCACTCGGTTAGAAAAATAATTGTTTGCGAAATTCGCAGAATTATTTATTTTAATGTAATTATTTAATTATGACAATACGTAGATAGTCTTTAGTCCATAGGCTGCAATGATTGCTTACCCTCAGAACATTCCGGATGCTCCATACAAATGTCGCTTTTTTACATAAACATGATGTCTGTGCAGACTGTGAATGTGCTTATGTGATATGTGTGCGTATGATATGTATCTCGGAGAGAAGCTGTGGTCGATACGAAAGACGGTCAGGGACATTAGGCAGGTGCTTGTTTACCACCTTAGTGGTTTGTCTTGTTTCTAAATACCTACTTCTATTGAAGAAGGTATTTAGAAAAAAAAAGTATATACTTAAATTTATTTTGTTTATCAGTTATCCCATACCACACCCCGGCCACTCTTCACAAATTTCACGTCTTTGACTATTACATAAACAATGATGTCTGTACAGAGCGAGTGTGCGTGCGGCGCCATACAAACTGTTCCAGATTTGTTGAAGACCTGCTACTGCTACGCTTGCGTGCTCGGTTGGTTTACTGAGCGCAAAAGCGGTGCAGGTATAAAGGTCCTCTCGTCTGGTTGGTTTACTGGACGAGAGACTCGCAACCCGTGATAAAACCGGAAGGTTGGCACACGGGGCGCATTAGCTGTTAGGTATAGGGTGCGTTGTTCCAGATTTGTCTCAATGGGGAAGTGAGGTCGATACGAGAGCGACAGGGAGCTGCCGTACTGTACGTAGAACTATTACTTACTGTGCCCATACGCAACAACCCATAACGCAAAATTTCCTTAGTTTGAGACTAGATAGCCCTGTGTAATTAGTATATGAATAGTTTATTGTTTATTTAATAACTAGCGGCCCGCTCACTCTTCGCTGTGGTTCTTTCCGTTGTGTGATCTTTCCGTTCCCATCTCCCCATACTAACCTTGTCCTGATAATTTCATCATATTTTATTTTTCACTAGCTGATGCCTGCGACTTCGTTCGCGTGGACTTAATGATTCCGGCGTATTAATAAAAATACGAACTATTGTAGATACTTATGAAAATACTTGTGATACGTTAAAAGTTTATTTTTTATTTTTATTTAACATTGTAACCATAGTTTAAAAAAAAATATAAAATAAATTAAGGGAGTCTTTCCTTCGGGAGCTAATATAAAAAGACCTGAAGCGTTACAACTCTCCAGAAAGCCACGTAAAGTTGGCCATGCGAAAAACAACCAGTCCTAAGCTTGACCAGCGAATTTTAGTGACTTCTTTATTGTCATAGCAAAGCAAGTGGTCACAGAGAACGGTGTACGTTTAAAATTAAAATGGATTTTTTTTGGAGAAGAGTGGTAATATGCGGAATTAATACAGTTTCACCGGCACCACTCCCAGTGAGAATCTCAGCTTCAATTATATTTCGCTGCCAAGCATTGACTTTACTTCAGGAAGGAGATCTTCCCTAAATTTATTAATATTCTTGAAAACTCTTGGGCACGTAAAATTCTATCTACAGCTTCTATTGCCTTACTGTTGGCCATTTCTCATTCATCTCAAACGATTAGACAGCAATCCTGAAACATCTTCGCTTTGTCACAATTTCGTATCACAGAGCATGTCGGTGTTTCAATTCTGTTTAAGTCCAGTAGGATATTGAACATTGTATTTGCGTCCTTCCGCCTAGTAATAATGTGGCTGCAATGTCTGGCGATGCTGCTGCGAGATCTTATTTTGGCGCCTGATTTCAGCGTGGATTGCTCTCGTCAGGTATGTTTTCCAGTCCTTCTTGGAGCATCTAAGAAAAACAGTTTCCCCTTGTTGCTTAAAACACTTTGTAAAATAAACTCTGATCTTGCTACAAAGCTTCCCGCAAATTCACTTATTCTTCTGGTTTGTGCGAATATATACCAATCGTTCCATTTCAATTTTAGCGTACTTCTATAATAAACTGACTAAATAGACCACGTTACCTTTGTAAATAAAATAAAACGATTGCGTCTAACTTGTAGCAGGTAAGAATAAAAGTAGCACCCCGCGGTTTCTTTTTTTTTTTTACAATACATTTAATATTTTGTTAATCTATTTATTGTTATTTTAAGTAACTGTTTTAGTTCTATTTGCTATTATAGCGTGTTTTTTTTACTTTTTTTTTATCTATAATTTATTGTAAAGACGTGTTGTTTATGCAAATAAATTTAACTTTGTTCTAAATCTTGGATTTTTATACCTCAACAAAAAATGGTCTTCAGATTGAACAACTTTCGCTAAGGCGTCATTTTTAAATATCTTATAGTTTACCTGAACCATTATGGTTCTGCATCAGGTGTTCCAAATCTTGGATTTTTATACCTCAACAAAAAATCGTCATCAGATTGAACAACTTTTGCTAAGGCGTCATTTTTATATTTCTTATAGTTTACCTGAACCATTAAGGTTCTGCATCAGGTGTTCCAAATCTTGGATTTTTATATCTCAACAGAAAATGCTCATCAAGCTGAACAACTTTTGCTAAGGCGTCATTTTTATATTTCTTATAGTTTACCTGAACCATTATGGTTCTGCATCAGGTGTTCCAAATCTTGGATTTTTATACCTCAATAGAAAATGCTCATCAGGCTGAACAACTTTTGCTAAGGTGTCATTTTTATATTTCTTATAGTTAAGCTGAACCATTATGGTGCTGCATCAGGTGTTCCACTTTCCAAAATAAATTATACCCTATATGTTACCCAGGCTTAACAGCTATATAACAAAAAAAGTTTCATTCGAATCCGTCCAGTACTTCCAGAGATTAGCGTGTACAAACAGACAAACAGACATACAGACATACAGACATACAGACATACAGACAAACAGACAAACAGACAGACATTTTTTTTTAAATTCTTACTCTATTACTATGTCTCCATCGCCTCCAATTGTTTTTTTGTAAATATATTCAATGTACAGACACATTATTTTTACTGTTTTATTATATGTATAGATAGATTAATTTTTGTGATGTATAGCAGTTCTGCTTTATATCGTCGTTGTCAAACCAAAATCTGCTTTGTGCATTTTTTATAATTTTTACATTTTTACAATTGCGACTGGTAAATGAACCAAACCATAGTATAAAAAAACTGCTATGTGCTGAATAGTTGTCATAGTACGTCATATAGTACTTATATGTATATGTAAGTACTTATATACATAGCAGTTTTTTCATACGATAATTTGGTTCATTTACCAGTCGCAATTATCAAAATGTAAAAATTAAAAAAAATTACAGCAGATTTTGGTTTGACAACGACGATAATGTGTAATAAATTTGACATATTCTCTATAGTCGTTGAATCGAAATGCTCGTTCCTGTAGTGTAGAATTTTTTAAGATGTGAAAATAAAACTTTTTATGTGCTGTTTTTGTTATTTGTATTGATGCTATGTTAGCTGCAAAAGTGGGAACACGTGAGTGTTTATAGTCCATGATACCCACTTCACATCAGGCAGCTCGGGTGATTGTTTGTCATCCGACACCGCAGTATAAACAAAGCCTATATATAAGTTGCTGCATTTGAATGTTTGCTTATTGTCCTCGTCGATGGTTTATAGCTCATGCAGGCATAATTACATCTTGCGCCTGTGCCGTGTACAAACGCAGTAAAGGGACGTTTGTTTGAAGTGTCCTAATTATGATTACGAAAGATATTATAATAATAAATATTTTAAAATAAATAAATATTTAATATTTATGGACAATTTACACAGCGCCATCTAGTCCCGAATTAAGCGCAGAGCTTGTACTATGGATACTAGACAACTGATAGATGTACTTAAATACATATTTTTTGGATTTTTTTTATTTATATTATGTAATATTTATAAATCTACTCGTAGAAAATTTAATTAAGTTACAAAACTAAATATATTTATAAAAATTAAAATTAATACTACTAAAATTATAATAAAATACACAGAAAAAATAAAAAATATCATTACTTATATTAATTTTCCCGACAATTTTCGGAGAGTGTGGCCAAAAGGCTGGCCGCATTTCCACGTTGTATAGAGATGGAATATTTAAACTTGGTTTGTTACTATAATTACTCATGCAAATATAATTGTATTACAAATTTACTGTAGGTAATTGTTTTTTGCTACCAGCAATGCAAGGACAATGATCGACCATGCATCAGTTGTCACAATTTGTCAGTTGTAATGAAAAAACACAGATATTTATGTATGTTTAAAATCACACACAATAAGTAGTGTGAAACGCACAACATGATTCCTCACTTATGATGTCATTTTTTATGTAATTGTCAACTAAGCGCGTACTAGACAACACCCAGGTCAAGACAAACCAGACATGTATATGCACACAAATGTTTGTCTTGTGCGGGAATCGAACCTCCGAGCTCGCAGTCAAAGTAGTCATCGCTAGCCATTCGACCACCAGGCTCGTCTATTATGATCTTATTTATTAAGATTCCTTTGATGATATTTAATGTCGATAAATGAACATCTTATAAGACCTAAGAGTTAATTTTACAGTACTCATCCACTGTAATACTCGAATAGTATAAGAAAAATATTGGAAGCTACTTGCTATTTTTTTCTTTCCGATTTGTTATAAAATGTCCTTAGCATAAAAACTTCTCGAGAAATGATAACTTGAAAATCACAATTTTGTACTTTCCCGAAGACGCTCCATGTGGCTCCATACAAAAACCTAGTACGTGATGACGCCACACATTCCAATCTTGTATGCAGTAAATCAGAAGTTTGTACGACAGCTTTGTTAAATATTGCGATTCTACGCAGTGCTGTAACAGAAGTTTTTGTACTTTGTATTTCCAATGGTAACATTTATGTTTTATTACTGTTAGTCACCTGATGGTAAGCAATCACATCAGCAACACCAAAAGTCACTATTCCGTTTATTAAAAAGTACAAATGTTTGTTACAAAAAACTAATTTCATCCATTTGAACCAAACTTTGATAGACCAAAAAACTTAGTAAATTAGTAAATTACATCCATCATTAGTTATGATGGATGTAATTTACTAACATTTTAAAATCGCAAATCGTTCTAGTTTAGTGTATTTTGTAATACTGATAAGCAATTGATTTATTATTTCAAAGATCTATAATTTCTAAATATTGTTTATTACAGTTAAAATTAAAAATACATGTCCAATCAGATCTTTTGAATTTTAAATTGTGTTCTTTCTGAATTCACATTTACCAAAGTACATAAATCTGTGTATTTGGATAAATTTTAATTCAAAAGAACACAATTCAAAATTCAAACCTACTAATTTATGTTAAAATAGAACACTGAATCCTTTTGTAGGGATCAGTGTTTTATTTTAACACAAGGAACTCCAAAATAAATAAGTTTAAAATATGCACCGTTGCGGAGATTCCAATTGTTTTCGTAGTCCCGTAACTGCCGGCAAGTTGGAAACTTTTGCAATGGGGACTTGTTGCAAATTGGGCGAGCTTAGCCTCTTGGGTATTGTACGATTCGAGCAGCGCGATCCGCAGACCACCGAGTAGAACCGTTTAAGGAAAATGTAATTGAAATAAATTTTTGGATACGAAAATATTTAAACTTGATTTGTTACTATAATTACTCTTGCAAATATTACAAATATACTGTAATTGTTTTTTGCTACCAGCTTTTTTGCAAGGACAATGATCGACCATGCATCAGTTGTCACAATTTGTCAGTTGTAATGAAAAAACACAGATATATGTATGTTTAAAAGCACACACAATAAGTAGTGTGAGACGCACAACATGATTCCTCTCCTAAGATGTCATTTTTTATGTAATTGTCAACTAAGCGCGTTTGCATGTTTCTATCTTTTTTACCACTAAGTCGGCAAACAAGCATACCGCAGCCTACGAATTTCTGTAACACCACGAGCATCACACACGCGTTGCAAACCTCATCACACCCTTTATAAACAATCCCATGCTCTAGTATCCTGGGAATACCTCGACAGGCATTTCACTTCGCAGATCGAAGATATGCATTTAGTCATTGAGGGTTGTACATGGCGTAAAAATATTTTTAGAACTACTTTAGTTAGGTCATATGTTATTATTATGCCGGTGGGAGATTTAAAATGTATAATTAAGGCAATACTCTCCCGCATTTTCCTTTGATCAAATCCCGGATTAAATTACCTACAGGGATGTTGTTTACTTTTTACCTCCAATATCCGGATAACGAGCGAATTTCGTTTACTTCGTTCACATTCAAAGGGATATTTTATAAAGAAGACAAATAAAACTAGAGCTGTTTTTATCTACGGGAAAAAATAATACCGGGAATAGCAATGTCTAATTTGATTCCGAGGGTCGCGAGATCGATCCCAGTACAAGAAAAATAGACAAACCTTTGTGTGCATGAACATGTCTATTTGTCTTGGCTTGTGTGTTTTCTATGACCTGTTGAAAAGCAATCACTACCGCCTATGGAGATCAGCAACACGAAAAGAAGGTAACAAAGGGGTAACTGTAGATATGTCAGCTGATAAGAGACTTGGCCACTTTGGTTCCAAGGTTGCAGGTTAGATCCCGCACAAGACAAATATACATGAACATCTCCATTTTCTTTGGTCTGGGTGTTTTCTATGTATTATATGTATGTATTTACAAAAAAATGTATTTAAGTATTATATCCGTTATCTAGTGCCAATAGTACAAGCTTTGCTTAGTTTGGGACTAAATGGCCGTGAGTAATTTGTCGAGGAATATTTTTTTTTTAACATATTTGTAAGAAACTTTTTAACTAAAACTTTTTAATAACTTAAGTTTTGTTTGTTGTTTTACCGCGTAATTATTGAAAGTATGTACCTATATTTATTTAATTAAGTACGGTCAGAGAATAAATAGGTAATATAAGGCACACGATTAAAGGTTCCCGGGACCCCGGCGTTTGCACGTTGTCTACGGGTCAACAATTTTAATATGCTGTCGCGATAGGTCCTGACCCCATTGCTCAGATGTTGACATCCTATTATTACTTTCACTTTATTTTTAGGGTTTTGTACCTCAAATATCAAAAACTTCATTATCGCACATCAGAGCCGAAGAGAAGGAAAGTAAAGTTTTATTTTATACTACGTCGGGAGGCAAATAAGCATTCGGCTCGCCTTCCGTAGCCATACAAACGCTCGCAATATGAAATATCGCTCGCGCGCTGCCACTCCAGCTGCCAACGTAGCAGCTCCTTTCACTCTGGTAACCTCATTCACTCGCAGGAACACAACGACACTCAAGGGAATAGTTATTTAGCTGCGGTATTCTGTGAGGTGGAGGTATTTCCCCAGTCGGTGAGTTTAAAATTACGCTACTACTATGCCTAACTCTCATTCGCCAGAGATTAGTTAGTAAATCAGCAGGATGCACTATGTACAGGTGAGGTTGGGTTAGATTCCAAGATGGCGGATAAACACTTACACCCCAAGAAGCACATACTAAAAGTACATAGTGAAGTTTTCCAGTTTTCCCAGGAGACTACAGCACCCGGGTTCTTCAAAAAGGACGTGAAGAAGTTTTTACAGAGTCGACAACGCGCGTGTAATGCCCTTGGCGTTGCAGGCGTCCATAGGCTAGGCTAACTGCTTACCATAAAGCGGGCCATATGCTTGTTTGCTACCTTAGAGTTATAAAAAAACAAAAGGGAACCCACTTTCTGCTGTCCGTTTGTCCATCTGTCAAGACTCTTTTCCTCAGGAACGCATGATTAATTAACTTAATAACAAATACGTGTACTATTTTATCAATTTAATCGATCACGCAAGTTAAGCAAAATCGACCGTAGCCGGTCTACAGATGGGTTTATTTATCTGGAGCTCTTCTGTGCTTCGGAGAGCAATTTAAGCCATCGATACCAGCTTGTTGTCTTTAGAGACAATCGTTAAGCCAAGACTGGCCTCCGGTAACCCGTAGTTGAGATCGAGTTTTCCCTCAATCAAGACCGACTCCCAGTTGATTGAGAGGAAACCCGTATCCGAGCAATGGCATAATTATGGGTTGATGTCACGTGTAAGATATGAAATGACGTAAGTAAGAACCAAGAAGAGATTTTTATAAAATTTACATTATAACATAGCTGGTTCTGAAGTTTGAAATACGAAAATTGATATATGATCTCTTACATTGTACAAACGTGGACGTGCGATGCCGCTGAGCGGCAAGCTACTGCATAAATACTAAAAGCGGATAATTCAATATTCTCTTTTTGATCATGCATTCTATAAAGCGGGTCATATCTGGCTACCGTGCGTTGGTTGGACGCTCGCCACCGTAAAGTACCTACACTTAATGGATTTTTTGTTATAGGTATTAATTGACTTTGATTAATTGACTTTTTGCTATAGGTATTATTTGACGAGCGCGGTGGTCTAATGGCTAGTAATGACGACTTTGACTGCGAGGTCGCGGGTTCTCTCAGAGCGCGAGAGAAGAAGAAGGTTGCTCACTTCAAAATGTGAGTAAATAATTTTTGATAAGTATCACGACTCTTATAAATTCACAACATGAGAGGTCTTCTCTATTTGGGTTGACATAATCGAACGCGAACAAAAAATCTCACCATTCTCTGAGAAGCTCGATGATGATGTTGCGCGTATCTGTCTAATCTAACAAAGCCAACCTCGCCTGCACGTGGTGCACCCTACCGACTAGCGAAAGAGGTTTTGGCATATTTGTTAGCTTCCCGACTGGATCTACCTTACCTACCTCACAGAATACCCTTAACGGTGTTCCTGCGACTGAGTGAGCCACCCGAACGGACGGAGATGCTGCGTTGGCAGCGGGGGTGGCGCGAGCTACACTTCATGTTTCGAGTTTTTTAATATGGCTACGGTAACCGCTTCAGATGGCCGTATATTTGTCTGCCATAGACCATAGTATAAAAAATAAAAAAAAACTATGTACACGCAGCGTTGCAGTTTTTGCTCAACTATAATGGGACTGTGGGAAACAAAAACACTATTGAAGTAAATTCAAACACTTATTTAAATGCTTATTAGCGTCACAGACAGATACTTCAGTTTTATATATACTTATGCGTTTATATTTTTCGCGTTATAAGCTGTTCAATATACCAATTAATGGTGTTATTAATATAAAATAATCACAAGCGTATTGGTTTTCCCTGCACACGAGCATAGATTGTCCTCTGGGACGGGAAAATTGGGAGAAAACAGGTCAAGGACCTCCGGGCTAAAAGCAAAGCAGTGCATTTTTTTTCAAAAAACGTTCGTGGGCGAGGGTTTGCATCTGGGTACCTACAAGTGCACTTTTTAACCGTTTGGAAGCGGGCAACGGCCAAATGAGTAATAATTTAAATATATTTTTGCCTAGCGGCCACGAATTCGTTATCAAAGTACTTCGTTATCACAGTCTGAAGCTAATTTGTTTAAATGAAATACGCTGCATGAGCAAGTTGAAACTCAGGATTACCTGAGCAATTGAAACGTAGTTGAGCATTAGCTCAAGTACGTTTGAATTGCCCAGCCAGTTACCAATAACTGTTTCCATAAAATTGAAGCGCCTTCAACGAATGAAACTACATCGTTGCACATGTTTGTCTAATCGAACACGCAAGTTTTTTTTTTATACTTCGTCGGGTGGCAGACAAGCATACGGCCCGCCTGATGTGAAGCGGTTACCGTAGCCATATTAACGCTCGCAACATACCTAAAAGGTCGCTCGCGCGCCGCCACCCCCGCTGCCAATGCAGCATCTCCTTCCTTACTGGTGAGCTCACTCACTCGCAGGAACAACAACCCTCAAGGGAGTTGTTATTTGGCTGCGGTATTCTGTGAGGTGGAGGTACATTCCCCAATCGGGTTGCTTACAATTACGCTCCCTACCTCTCTTTTCGCCAGAGCTTCGTTTGTCAGACAGCAGGGTGCACCGCGTGCAGGTGAAGTTGGCTTTGGTTCAAAGATGTTGATGAACCACTTACACCCAAAAACTAAAACAAATAGCAAAGTTAAGCAACGTCGTCCGTTAGACTGTTCATGGGTGGGTTTCTTTATCTAGAGCTCCTACGTAGCATCGGAGAGCACGTAAAGCCGTCGGGCCCAGCTATTGTCATTAGATAATAATAGTCATTAGAATAAGCCAAAACGTTATGCGGCTTGAAAAGACTGGCATTCACCAACCCGGAGAAGAGCAGCGTGGTGGAGTATGCTCTAAACTCCGTCGGTTGAAGGGAGACCCGTATCCCAGCACTAAAATGAATGAGGATTGAATACGAAAACGAAAACTTCTATGAGATCTTAGTCTATATCTCTGGTTTCTTATGTCAAGTTAACTGTTTTATAACCTGCCTAGCAAAATATGCTACCAAATAGCAAAAATCTAAGTAGTAATATTTGAGAAAATCACTGTGAGCCTACAAATACAATTTTAAAAAGTCAAATAAAGAACTTATTGTTTTAAAGTCGTTAAGAAGATATGTATGTCGTGTAAATATGCGTTTAACCAGGATTCGGAATAACGAAAATGTACATTTCATTATTGAAATTACTGTTAGATTCACGAAATGCTAATTTCAAATATTATTGTTTATCATGGAATACAATAAAATAACATTGCATTTGCAGATGGAAAATTTGATATTAGCAGTAGAAATTCGCGTGTGTATTCTAATGGACAATTACACAATATGATAATAGGTATTATTTACGTTTTGTTTATGCCAATGCTGACCCCGATTTTATGCATAAAATAAATTTGGTTCTGTCCGCGGTTTCGGCTTACGTAAACACAGTACTAGAATAAAAACTGTTTCAATCTAGATCCATGGTTCCGAACCTCGAGGAAATTAGGGGTAATTACCCCCACAGGGGTAAAATAAGAACTCATTAAGTGTAATCAAGGTGATTATAAAATAACAAATTAGTTCAGATCGATCTAATCTAAGGACTGATTTTACCCCAATAATTTTTCTTAATTGGTCATAGGGGTAACAACATTGAAAACGTAAGGAAACGCTGATCTAGATCATATTCTATGTGTGTGCTAAATTTCTTCTAAATTTATTTAGTTATTTCTGCTTGTATGAGTAACAAACATTAAGGCAATTTAATCTATACTACCTACTTTGCGGGCCTTCGTCATTAGTTAGTTTGTTGTTCTAATGATCTAAATTAAGCGATTTTTACGTTTATTCAGGAAGAAGCGAGAGACGACCGTAACAGCCAGGGTGGTTAGCAGTTAGGATTATCTTCTGCTTCAGATGCTGCGGAAGCGCATATACGACTGCAGCTTCAGCTGGAAGTCTGTTCAGCCCCCTTACCATCAACTCTTATTGCGATTCAATAACTGAATAGAATGCTTATTCATACCAATTAATAAGCGACTCTATCCAATTTGAAATAGAGTCGCTTATTCATTGGTATGAAAAAGCATCTATTCAGTTATTAAATCGCAATAATAGTTGGTGGTAAGGAGGCAGGAGTTAAACTCAACTAACTGTATGCACATAAGCATCTGCATGCCTATGTGCACACGTCTATATTAGACAAAAGAAATTACTTTTTACTTGTCTCTTGAAAACGTCTATGGAGTTAGCAGTTCTGATTGACACGGGTAATACATTCCAAAGCCTGATAGCCTGAACAGTGAAAGATTGTTTGAATAAGTTTGAGGATTGTAGTACATAGTAGTATAGAAGATTTAGTTAGCCCGAGAGCTGAATAAGTTGGATCTACTTTAATAGAACAGTCCTCTTCAGAACCGGCCTGCTACCAATTTTATACGTACCAATTTTTATATTTGGTGATTTTAATATCAGTGCTTGTATGGTGGTAAAATACCCTATACATTACGAGCATTTAGTGGGTTATTAAAATTATATGTTTATTGAGTTATTTAGTATCCCTATCGGTGCTTCATAGGAAATCGTTGTGAATCCTACCCAATAAACCGCAAATAAAGCTCAAATTAACTTGCCCATTTCAAATGAAACTAATTTAATCTGTCAACAGATAACTAAAACGGGCTGCTCATGGCTAATTGAAGTATACCCTTGGTGATAATTCATTACGTCACTTGTGGTTCGATGACATTAATTTGTTCATAAAGCCTCCCAGAATGAAAATGGTGGCGTGGATCGCCACGGTATATGGGGACTATACAAACAAATGTGGTGGCTTACCACCGTGCTAAATATCGTAGTAATAAAATACCATTATCTACGCTACTTGTGCGGATTGTGCGTCACGGACACTCCGCACAAGTAGTGATAATGTTTCTGTATGTATCTTAACTGTACGTACTCTGACTACATCTAGTTATCAGGTATAGCTTTTAGGCTCAGCAGGCTGAAGTGATCAGCCCCCTTAACACCAACTCTTATTGCGATTCAATAACTGAATAGAATGCTTATTCATAACAACGAAAAAGCGATTCTATTTCAAATTGCATAGAGTCACTTATTCATTGGTATGAATAAGCATTCTATTCAGTTATTGAATCGCAATAAAAGTTGGTAAGGGGGCAGTTCTGCGAGCAATGTGGCCTGTTCATAACAGGCAGCATTGCCAGATTTACTTTAGATCAAATCGGGTTTTTCGACTTTTGAAAGGAAAAAAAGCGGGGCACGTTTAAAAAAAAGCGGGACTACAAGAATATGTTGTTATGTGTTAGATGTGTTAGATATATTTTTTATAGAATGAATGGGTACGTGTTTTAGGTATGAGTGTAAACAATCACAGATTTCAGTTTAACAAACTGAAATCTGTTGAAAATAAGTTTAAATTGCTTATATTTTTCCAAAGATTCAAATGGTGGCATTCCGTCCATTAATTTCAGTTGATGAGATAATTATTGTTGGTGTTAACTGCCAACACAAGCGGGATATGTGGAACCTCGAGAGGGACATTACAGTTTAGCCTAAAAAGCGGGACGTTCTCCAAAATCGTGACGTCTGGCAACGCTGACTACAGCCTTAGGACAGAAATTTTCTGGAGTAGCGACCAAGAACCGGAAGTAGCCTCTGGTAAAGATCGCATGGAGCCTATGAATGCAAGCCACATGTTCGTTGTGGAAATCTAAGAAGGTGAAGTATGATCAGTTCCTTCAGCTGCAAAAATAAGAATGATCTACCTTAAAATTGCACAAGCCGAAAATGCGACTTAACGTTGACATTCCTTCGTTAAACTTAAGATTTGCTAATTCCATTTTCAGAGTTACAATTGAGATTTACACTGAGATTTCTTCCATGAATTCTAGAAGAAAAGTCTCGTCGCACCTTACATTGTTTACTAACAAAACAATTTGCATCTTGGGTACAAATACATAGCGTTCTACGGCGATGGCGCCTTGAGTGGAAATACTTTAAATAAAATAGTCAGGAAACTAAGATTCTTACAGAAATTTCAGTTTAATTTTTAACTGTAAGTAAAGCTGCATTTAATAATTTTTTTAAAGTTACTTGTTGGAGCTGCAAGTCGCGTCAATAACTCGGTAGGATACCTCTTACTCTAACATTTAAATATTAAAACATTGTACAGATTAACTATTTTCATCGTCATGACGGACGGATATTGATCACTTGTTACCAGTACCTTATAAATTTGTCGGCGAAGAAGTGGTTGTATTTTTCTCTTTTGTACGATGTATATAATATTGATGTAGAACCAGCTTAACAGTACGTGTATAGATAAACAAATGTAATAGGCAGACTAATTAATAGAGATAAAATTAATGAATATTATCATTATCATACTCTAATTAATAGTATCAATATCAGCTCCATGCCAATTTCAATCAGGCCCAGCAATACAATACAATACAACACAACACAACGCAACGCAAAAACACAATACAATACGATCCTCCGCCTTCCGCATCCAGCCGCTTCTAGACGCTTTCAGGACCACCTAGATTATCTAGAAAGAGTCCAACGCTTTTTCGTCCTACGCGCGGCCTCCATTCTAATACCTTCCTTCTCCATCTGCCATATCGAGTCGACAGATGTAACCGGTCCACCGCCTTGTAAACTCTGAAGGCTATGTCTTATAACAACTTTGATTCTTCGTGGAATTTCTTCGTTCCTCCTCTCAACTGTTCACTGCGCGCAGTGTCGCAATAAAATTATAAAAATGATACCCATTTTGTATCCTCTATTATGAAAAATGGCGTCATTTAAATAATCCTGCATTGTTATGAGAACCTAACGATTGTGCTAAATTTCAGCTTAATCGGATAATGGAAAGTGGGTCCTATTTGCTAGCCTAGATAGAGACTTTGATTAAAACGGTTGACGTATTTATATAATGAGAAAGCCAATAGCTTGATCAATGGTGTTAGAAGTTTTATGACTACTTCTTGATAAGACTACGATATGATAGATATGGCTAGATAGCGGCATGACTTAATAGCGGTTTTGCTAAATAGCTGCTCTAACATCAAAATATAAGTAATAGGAAACGACTAAAATCTAAATAAATAAAATTAATATTACTAGTTGGTAATATCAAAATAACATCAGCTTATCAGAAAATCATAAATATTTAAA
Organism: Hypsopygia costalis; assembly: GCA_937001555.2. Taxonomy (NCBI): domain Eukaryota; kingdom Metazoa; phylum Arthropoda; class Insecta; order Lepidoptera; family Pyralidae; genus Hypsopygia; species Hypsopygia costalis. The sequence continues at coordinate 23,066,098 of OW443326.2, forward strand.
AAATGAAAAAAAAAAAACACCTCCGCTCAGGTGGGATTTGATCCCACGACCTCTCGATGACCGGGCGAATGTTCTTCCCACTGAGCTTCTGTGAAGTGCAGGTGTATTACTAAATACTATGGTCTCTTGGCGAAACCATGGCAGGGAATCCATTCCACAACCTGACAGTACAAGGTAAAAAACTATTTATTTTTAATGTTCCTGCAATGGGCATATTTTTTTAACAATTTCATGTCTTTCAAGTGATCTTTCCCACCAATGTTTGATCTACCATACACAAGTAAGTCATTCAATTTTAAAATCCCAGATCATGTGTATTTTACGATTCTGATAAATATTTATATAGGGTGTAAGTGGACCACGATCTTTAGAGCCAAGTCAAACCTTGCTGACTAGCGAAAGACAGCTAGCGCACAGCGTATTTGTAAGCTGCGCGACTGGGGAAGTACCTCTATCTCACAGAGTAGGCAACCGAGTGAGGTCACCAGAAAGAAAAGAGAGCGTTGGCAGTAATATGGTTACGATAACCGCTTCACATCAGGCGGGTCATATGATTATTACCTCCTGACGTAATATGAAAAAAAAAAATTCTTAACGTTGTCGAGTAGCTTATTACACTGAATCCTACCTCTTATGCCGAACTGTCGTCAGTCAATTAGCACATACAATAAGTGCAGATGAGGTTGGTTTTAGTATAAAGTGGATAGTGAGTCAAATAAACCTCAAATATTCAGTCCAAGAAAAGAAAAAGGTAAAACCTTTCCTCACGTCCAACTATTAAATTAAATTCAGTTCCATTTTAAAAAGTAGAACCTGCAGTAATTTGGAATTAGAAATTCCTATTGATGCCGTTTTCGTGTCGTCGCGTGACGTCACACGCCCCATAATCGGTCGTCCGTCGCCGCCCTCACACCCTTTGTACCTACTCATAAATAAATATAGACGGGTCTTTAAAGGTGTACTGACGGAGACAATATTATGTATGTCTATATTACCACAGTATAGGAGCTGTACAGTGACATTACTCACATAAACATAAGTACCTACATTGAGATAGAGAATGAAGCTTTACGAACTAAATCGGCTGGAGTCTCTCTCTATGCGCAGAGATGTTGCATCTCTTTGCGTTCTATATAAATTAGACTACGGGGAGTGCTCGGATGAGCTATTTGATTTGATACTTGCCGCTGAGTTTCACTATCGTACAACTCGTCATAGATTAAAATTCCATCCACATCATCTTGGTATTTGGCGATCTACTACAGTACGCTTTTTAAGACATTTTCTACCACGAACTGTGAAGTTGTCAAGTTGTCGAATCAACTTCCCTCAGCAGTATTCCTAAATAAATACGACATGGGGGCCTTCTAGAACAGAGTCAATATTTCCCTTAAATAAAAGGCTGGCAACGGATCGGTGACCGGTGGATCGGTGGTGGTGGTAATTACTTTCTATCAGGTGAACCACATGCTCGCTTGCCCCCCCCCCTACCAAAAAAATTTCGTAACATCTAAGAAACTATTTTATAACAAATATACCACAGATGCAAAATATAATCTCAATTATTCGGGCCACAAGTATACATTCATATTCAGTCTAGCATCCATGATACAAGACACAAATTTCATTTCATGAAACAACTCAACTCAAACTCAACAATATAATTAATTTTGTATTTATTTACTATTGTATTTTTTGTTTATTTTTATAGTTATTGAATAATAAAAATAATATTGACAGTGCTAGAATATACCACAGAGCTACAATAACGGTAAAATTGGTGAAAATGAACTCCACTTGGGCAAGATGGTGCAACAATTTTGTTTTCCGTCGAATTTCTTCGGCCTGGATACGATTTCTTCCAAAACCCCAGGAATAGCACTCTCCATCGCTGTGCGACTTTAACCTATAAACCAGATCGGCTTGATATATTGGCCTACGCCAATCCGCATTTGAGCAGCGCTCCGTTCCGACCGTGCGTAAAACTCCTTCGATGTAGAAAAGACCAGTCTCCGAACACTGAAATGAATATAAGACGATGCCAAACTGAACATGAATACATGTAACCCGGTTATTGTAGGCCTTTTGTTGTAAGAAAATTTTATTTTCAAAGTTTAATTTACAGACGACTCGATATAATGGTGTCTCATCAACAAGAAAATTTATTTTATTGAAGTTCCCGGGCGCGTCTCAAGAGGAAGGTGAGCTTTTATTACTTTTCTGTTATATTTCCCTGATCTATTGCTGTTATTTTTATCGGTACATCGACCGTGTGTATTTTTTTTTATTCCTGGACAAATTATACATGACCATCTAGTCACAAACAAAGCAATGCTTGTACTGTGTGTACTACATAAATACATTTTTTTTTAAATATATAAGTACATATAACACATATAAAACACCCCGACCAAGATAAAGAGTTCATGAACACAAATATTGACCCCGCGACCTCGAAGTCAAAGTGGCCATTGCTAACCATTCGACCACCGAGCTCGTCGACTAAATGGTAAATTAACTTAACAGTAAATCCCATCCCTTATCGTGAACGTTTTTTATATTTAATACGTCAGCCCCCTTACCACCATCTCTTATTGCGATTCAATAACTGAATAGATTGCTTATTTGTACCAATGAATAAGCAATCTATTCAATTATTTAATCGCAATAAGAGATGGTGGTAAGGGGGTTGTACCCACTAAACTCCATTGCAAAGTACATAAATGGTTGAATGTTGACAGAGCGTTTATAAAATACGAGTCATATTGCAATCGATGTCAGGTAAACAAATCATTTTTAGGTTCCCAAATATAGGTATTAGATTTTAATATCCGTTGTCCACGGCAGTAGCGCTTCAGGTGACAAGCCACTTCTTTAGTCTTTTAATATCTTATTTGCTTTATACCTCTATATCACAGGAGATAGAGGAGAAGTCACATTACAAAATATTTCTCTCCTACTAATTTGTACTTACAAAATTTGTCGTGAGTTCTAAGGTAGCCGAGGTTTTAACCCCGGGACTGCATTGAACTTGACTATTCGTTGTTTTTGTGCTCATTGATGTACGAGTATAAGACGGTTTGTTATTTTATATATATATATATATATATATAAAAAATAACTAATATTCATTTACCGTACGGCATCGTAAACAGCTAGATAGCGTCGTGTGGCGCTCGATGGCGTCGTGAGGCGTCGTTTCACGTGTGACGTAGCCTGTCCATGAATGGGTTTTATCTCGAGCTACTCCGTGCTTCGATGGGCATGTTAAGCCGTCGGTCACTGAACACTGGCATCCACCAACCCGCAGTTGACCAGCGTGGTGGAGTATGTTTTAAAACCGTTTGATTGAGGGGAGCCGTGTATCCCAGCAGTGGGATAAATATATTTATTATTATAAGAAGTTAAGTTAATAATACATGGTTACTTGAAGTCATTTTAAACGTCACTTGGATTGTTCGTAAACTACCTATCAAATATTTAATACACATCAAAGGGGTTTGAGCTCCATTCGCAACGGCTTTCCAAGTTGCGCAAAGTTACCGAGCCAATGAGAATATTGGTGAGGGCTTAACTTTACGGCTTGTACCTACTCAAAATGATACTCCATGAGACCATTTATTGGACAAATGAGTACTTAGAGTCAAAATATTTTAAATAATCTTTCTATGTAAATTTCCTTTGGAGATTATTGTGTTCCTGCGAGGAGTGAGATGAGTTTCATTACTTGAAATTTAAAAAAAAAAATCTTAGACAAGACATACGTCTTGTGAGGATTTTTAAGGCCATTCACTAGTGATATATTTTAACGAATTATTTTTGATATAAAGTACTTTTAATCGCTGAAACGAACGGGTGGGGGTCGGTTTCCTATTCGTGTTTTAGGCTATATACTGAACTTTTATCCGCACGATCGATGCAAACGCTAAGAAAGTATAGCGGAGATGTTGCTAAGGTTGAACTTGAACTATATTTTAGAGCAAAAATAGAAAATAAATGTCTACGTGAAGGTGATACACGTCGATCAAAGGTAGGCAACATATTTGGCGCATTGTAACATATTGTAACTAGTTTAGATGCAGCGACCAGTGGTAAATATTTACTTCGAATGGAAAGAGACAATCAAATTTTTATTTTTATTTTTTTATAAATGTATACCTTATATGATGAAAAGGAGTACATAAATGATAGGAGAAGTTTTACAGCTCTAAATAGTTCACACGTGTATCAAAACAAAAATAAAGCACTTTGATTTCAAATTATCATGAACAATAAATCTAATACTTGATGGATATGAAAATTAGCATACGTTTGTATTCGAAAATGCAATGATTGCTTAAGTGCAATATTTACCTTCAGCCCGCTTCGGCCACTGTAAATGCAATTTCAGTTATATTGCACAAGAGTTATTTCAAGAAAAGAATATCCAATATTTTCTGATGCAGGTGTATTCATAAATAAACTCAACGATTTCACTCAAATTGATCAAGGCAAAGAACATCTGAGACAAATACGTATACATAACGATAACGTGAAATAGCTCTACGTAAGCGGTTGGGACGGTAAGGGGCGGGCGGCTTGATACAGACGGGACCTAAGATTCTCGACTTACACCCCGAAAATACGTCGGCGTGATGTGATATCACTTGCTCAGTGAAATAACATTGTGAGAACGATGTTAAAATATTTCGTATCTCGTCAATGTAGAAAGTAGTAAATTCTTCTAATGTTCTGTGCAATTTTCCGTAGTAGTAACTCAAGTCAATGTACACTGCAATTTCCGAAGTAGTAAAGCCATAAAGGCGTGCATCTTTATGAGTATATTTATGGGGATGTGTAAAATGCATTCGCGTCATATTTTGTAAGATGACGTAATTCGAAATAAGTATCTACCAAAGTCACATATCTCAGACTTGAAATTTGTAGGTTTTAATTTACAACGCTATGCAATTAGTACGCGACTTGATGTTATTAACGCGGAAACCGAAGATAAAAGTTAACTCAGCGTAAGTGAAAGCTTGGTTTAATGCTACGGGTCGGCAATAAGGTGTCGCGAGGAGGGCAAGTAATGCCGTTAACTAAGGAAATGCGCGCGTCTCTGGATCAGGCAACGAACAAGTCGTTGCGGCCGGCTCGGCTTTACAAACCTGATCCAGTCGACTGTAGCCTCGAGGGTGGGCCGGCTGTGCTCTACCTAATACATCTCCTCGAATACGACAACACAAAAACATTCGCGTATAATATTAAAATATTACAACCACCATAGACTATAAAGAAAAAAAAGTAAAGTTAACCAAATTTCGTCTCAGAACGTTGTAAAATGTATGTAAGTTTCTGTAATGAACTTCGAGTAACCAAAGAATTCGGGCATGGCCTATGAAAGCTGAGTCAGCGGTTACACACCTGAACACAGTTGTAAAGGTAAGGTTAGTTCATTAAAACTCGAAATTGTTTCAGAAAATGTCCGCGTTTCAAGTTTGAAAACTTTATAAAGCACGTGGCGTTTTCGCGGTTTTTAAGTAAGTTTCGAATGTAAACAAATGTTATTTACATTTCATGGTTACTTTTTAAACATGTGTTTGGTTGCTTTTGTGAATGTTTTGTTTGAAATACCAAATACAAACTATTTTTTGTTTACTGCACTGAAGTTTGTAATATTTTTAAACATTGGAAATGGTTACTTTTTACACATTGTTTTGTTTTATTGTATGTATATATATTTGTATGTTTGTTTTAGAATGCAATAGCATAATATTTTTACAAAAAACCGCGAAGTGCTCTTTTTGAAAATTAGCAATGAATTTTAATGGTTTTACATTTTGATTTAGCGTGCAAAATGAAGCAGAAATTAAATTTAATCGTTCGGAAATATGAGCTTGATTATTGGGGTGGAAATGGGTAATTATGTTGTTACAGCCATAATCTACCCGGGTGTTAATGAACCGGAATTATCCGGATTATCATGCAAAATGCTTTAAGCACTGATCACTTCACAGTATTGTCAATCACTATCACTGACGAAATGACAATAAACCTAATTACCTACTTGGTTTTTTGTCGTTGTTTGTTGTTTAAAAATATCTCGTGCACTAGTTTCCTAAAATGTATAGTCAAATTATATAATAGAATAGGAATATATTTTTACCATAACGACATTTATTTAAATGATTCTGTAATCTATAAAATAAAAATGAATGTTGTTAAGCGCAAAACAACGAGAACGGCTCAATTTTTTTTTTTCGTATTTTCCTCACACGGAAAGTTTTAATAAAGAGTAAATATAAAAATTAAAGAAAAACATTTTTGACAGAACGAAGTATGTCTGGGTAACTAGTATAAATAAATATTACCAAAAAAAAAGTAATATTAGGTTACTAATAAATATTTTGCACTTTTCATGGCGATTGTATTTGATACGAGTATGTCTGTGGTAAATAAACAGATTCTTGATACTTCCTTGATTTTAGGGACAGATTTAGGTGAGAGGGCATTAAACCGGTCGACTCTGTTGTTAAAGTTAATTATGTCAATGTATGAAAACATACATACTCGGGTCTCCTCCCGTTTATTTTATCCTACAACCGAAGTCCTAGTAACCGGGTCAGATCCTATATTTACATACAAAAACGCCATTTAATTAAATAAAAATACTATTTAACTCTTCAGGCAGCAACAAAAAAATACAGGAGTATTTTTATTTTATTTTTACAGTCTTCATCTGGTCGTTATATAGAAGCATTTTTTTAGCTTAGTCGTTCTGTTATGCATTTTTTAATTACTGTCTATGTTTAAGAACTACATTGACCAACTTTATACAGTAGCCATGCTGGCTACGGCAGTGGAGTCGCCAGAATACTGTTACAACCTCCCTTTTCTGACTGCAGTAAAAGTATATTGTCAAAATACGTAGAAAGAAATATTACACTGAAAATGTGACGCTGTACGGGTCTGTAAAGTCGTTTGCAAACCGTGGCACTTTCAAGAACGTACCGCGTAGCTACTACGCATGCTACGCAAAACCATCTTAATCTGGAACTGTTTATGCTGTCGGTCTTTTTAGGGTTCCGTACGTCAAAAGGAAAAACGGAACCCTTATAGGATCACTTTGTTGTCCGTCTGTCTGTCTATCTGTCTATCTGTCTTTCAAGACCCTCTAAATCGAGAATGCGTGGAGGTATCAAGCTTAAATTTTAACTGTGTACTCATGTCTAAGGTCCCATGAAGCTGTAAAAAAATCAAATTGCTAAGTTTACGTAAAAAAATGATACGGCCGTTTATTCAGCAAAAAACGCATATTTCGACAAGGGAATCAAAACACATAGGGTACTTCCCGTTGACCTAGAACTATGAAATTTGGCAAGTACCATTGTTATAGGGGCCAAAATATTTTTAGATGCCTAAAAACCAGTCCCTTGAAATTAAAATTAAATTTTATAAGAAATCAGTACAAACTTGTGAAAATCGTATACTAAATTCAAAATATGACATTATTGTCTAATACAAAAAACGAGATTTTAATATAAAAAATATGTTACTAATTTGAAAATTACGGTAACAACGTTGACATTCTTAGTAACGCAGTAGTTCTTCGTACTAAATACCGTTGTCCTTGAGCACGTGTCTGAATTATACTGAACAATTTCTCATAATATTTCCTAGATGACGTTCAATATTAAATACCACTATAAAAATGACAGCTTTGGACCTTATTACAATGCTAATAGATTTTTTTTACATTAAACATTTAATGAAATAAAGAATAATTTAATCTGTGTCCCCAACAAAGAATAAAACCATAACTACCTTGCGTTGTTGTATGAAAATAAACCTCAAAGTGAATGTATTACGTTTTCTTGCATTTCAATCGGTTCGACTTGTTGTAAATCCTTTAACAAATGATAACAACTGCGCGGGGGGAGTACGTTAGCCGGATCAGTCGCGTCAAAGTCGCTGAGAGAGGTGCGTGTATTTATTATGTGGCCGCTGAGTTACCGCTGTCGAAAGGTACGTACTGACGATGTACACATTATAATTATTTTCATACGCAGTTAGTTAAGTAATGGATCGGTCAATGTTAAAATATCTGCATTTTCTTATTTTATTTTGTGATCATTTACAAGATAGTCGAATATTTACAACTGCGTAACTGCTACACTTCGTTACTGAAAAAGAGTAACACAGTAGTCGCATCGGTAACGCAGTTGTTTTTAACGTTATTAATACGTTATTAAAACCGAAATACCCATATATTGTATCTTTTTTTCTCAGAAATAAGTTTCTGCACTAAATGGCGTTGACGAACGCAGAAAAACAACGTCGCTACAGACTTAATTTTAAACTAGACCCTGCAAAAATTGTTAAGGCAAAAAAATAATATCTTGAAAGGTACCACGCAAATAAAAAACTTGTTAAAGACATAACAAAGCGTGAACATAGAAGTGCAAACCGTAAATGGAAGAATGCGAAGAAGAAACGACGAGAACATCAATAGAATGCTCAACAAATTATGGACATTACACCGCCGTCCAGCCCACGGCCGGGAACTCCTTCGAGGTTTGGTCAAATTTGAAGAGATCGATCTGCAGTGTACAGAAAAAATAAGAAATTGCAGGAAGAGCTGCAAAAGATGAAAAGGAGGTGTAGTAAATACAAAAAGAGATACCAAAGAGCTAAAACTTCAATCAAAGACACGAAACAAGTAAATAAGGTGAACTAAAATAAGTATTCAACGTTATCTAATTGAAAACGTTAATCTTACAAAGATATATGACGGTACAGTAGCGGCGTTAGGGTAGGGCGCGGTAGGGCAATCGCCCAGGGCGCCGGACAAAAACGGGGCGCCCCGTGGGTGCATCGTTATATCTTACCTACAGTTAGGGGGCGCCATAGGAAACCCGCCCAGGGCGCTGGTAATGCTAAAACCGGCACTGTGACGGTATCTATATTTTAGTAAAAGTGTCTTCTGTTAAGGACAAACATTACACTTACCTAGGGTTGCTAAAAGTGAAGTTGATGAAGAAGGAGACGTCAAAATTATGTTTTACAAGACAATGAATAATACTGGCAAAAGATTCAAATCAGTAGAGACTGATATTTCTTACGAACCTTACGAAAACATCGCAGAAATTGTCCCTAACCCCAAAACTGTCGTGAAAGGTAAAAGAGTATACTTTAACTGATAAGCCATTAAACGTTTTTGAAAAGTATGACGAAATCGAAAGTAGGTACCTCATTAGTTTATAAAGTTAAATTTCTAATATTAATTGGTTCTAATATTAAGTGGTAAAAGTTATATTTTGTTTGTTTTTGTTTTGCTTTGTTTTCTTTGATGTTATTTGAGATACTTTATTTTATGTCAAGTCATAAAGAGTTAAATGTGTTTTGTTTTTATCATTGTACTAAGATTTTTATATAAAGTACAAGTATTCTATATAAGAAAATACTACTGTGTTACTAGGCTTACTACTGCCTTACTTTTGTGTCCCTCTGATTTTTATTGTATTTTCAGTAATACATAGGATTCTAATTATTAAAAATTCCTCAAATTTATACGTACGTGTTATTCATCAACAGAAGAATATTATGTCGTCAATTAGAATTAATTTAAAGTTTTTTTTTGCCACTAATGGAAAAGTTTAAGTTTTAAAATTCAACATTGGTAACGCAGTAATCTAGATTAATAAGAATATTCTGTGAAACTGATTATTTCTGTGATTTAATTTTATAGGAGGTTAACATTAGCATTACAGTTCAAAACTGACTTATCAGTGAGTCTCAATGTACAATATTAATAATTTAAAAAAAAATGTAAAAAATGTAACGCAGTTGTTTAATTTTTCGACACCTTGATATATTATATGCCACAAATATAGTTAAATCATTAAAACTAACGCTGCAGAGGTAGGTATATTATAAACCGAACTACAACATATCTAATCTCCATCAAAAAATAAGAAAATAATTATATTAATTTGAAATAAAAAAATTAAAATCGTATTCTCGGATTAGGCATTAAAAAGTATTTTGGCCCATAGACTACAAGTACAAGGATAAATCTCAAAACTATACATTTGTAATTAAATCTTAAAAAATAGGGGGTTAGATTCCTGAACTATTTATAATGATCCTTCGTACGGAACCCTCAGTGGGCGAGTCCAACTCGCACTTGTCCGGTTTTTTTATCGCTATCTACCACACATTCCTACCACTGTCTCCTGTGTAGCTAAGATTAACAGCGACGACTAACCAAAAGGCAATGAATAATGAAGTCCACTGCAGTCCCGAGAGTCTACGGCTGCCTTGGAACTTGCAACGAATGGTATCAAAAGAAATTAGTTGGAGTAGGAAGCTTTTTGAATTTGACTTCCCCTCTTGGCAATGTGAGAGACAGAGATTTGGCAACCAAGACATTAAAATGTAACATGTGTATTATTACCGTTTTTTTGTGAATAAATCAATTTTATCTTAAAAAAAGCTTTAAGTGATGGCTAGTCAAGTGAAGCTCAACTGCCATGCACTGCATATTCCAAATATCTAACACTATTTTGGTCCTGAAACAGTGACTTGTGTCCTAATGATTTTAATACTATGAATTTCAAAATTGACTGAACGCTTGGTACCTAATCTCTCTTGTTGCTACCAAATCAGAATGGTATAATACCACGGGTGTGACATGTAAGAAATTCAACATTTCGTCCCGCTCCAGTCGCCAAAGATCCAGACACCCTCCCAGAGAACTTGCTGTACTGGCTGAATTCACGATTTGCAGTAGAACACTCACAAACAACAAACTTTTGTTTGTACAATTAACCGCATTCAAGATCCACTGCCATAGCCGTGCTGGCTACGTCAGTGTAGTCACCGGAATACTACCTATTACAACTTCTCACATTTGACAGGAGTTTATATTGTTAAAATAGGCAGGATCATTTCTACTATCTATTTCTACTAGTTGACTGTACGGCCAACTGTTTGTAGACCGTGGCATCTTCAAGAAAGAACCACGTAGTGCTACGTATGCTACGAACGTCATGTGGCTAGGCAGGACCATTTTATTTTGGAACTGTTCTTTCTTGAAAATGCCACGGTCTACAAGCGAGCATGGCACTTTTAAGAGAGAACATGTTTGTCATGTGTGTTATTGCCAGTGAGTGGGGTCACCAGAAAGGAAGAAGTTTCTACGTTGGCAGAGGTGGCGACGTGCGAACGATATGTCATGTTGCAAGCGTTAATATGGCTACGGTAACCGGCTTGTCTGCCACCCCACGTAGTATAAAAAAAAGTTATTAGATGGTATTGCGTAGCCATGAGACGTACCTAATATTCGTAGTACTACGAGAGACCCTCTTATACTGGAATTACGGTCTATAAGCTGGTTGTTGTCTATACATGTTCAAAATTTACGATATTATAAAGATAAATATTACTTGACAAATTACACAGTGCCATCTAGTCCCAAACTAAGCAAAACTTGTACTAATTAACTGATATATGTAAGTTCATAAATACCTTTGTTTGTAAAGAAAACTCTCAGACCAAGACAAACAGACATGCTCATGCATACAAATGTTTGTCATGTGCGGGGATTGAACCCGCGACCTTGGAGTCAAAGTGGCCATACCACCGGATTCGTCATCATAATATATATATATTATAATATCGTAAATTTTATATAATAGTAAGTAACAAGTTTGCAGCCGATGCAATTTTCAATTTTGTTGATATATTGTCTGCTTAGCGAGTTTCATTTTGCAGCAGATGGCGAATGCTTGTGTCGTCAATATTTTTAAATTAAGACACTTTTTTACGTGACTGGCGAACGTAATATTGATAGTAGTTATACTCGTATAATATCTTGTAAAATTTTTAACAACTTTGCTAAAATGTATCTTGTATATATAAAAAGTATCTTGTGTATATATTTTACATTAACATTATTCTATTGTTTACTGTTTTATTATACGTCTAGCGTTTTAGTTTCAGCTAGTTGGATAAAATAGCTGTTTGACAGGTTCAATTTATCAAGTACTCGTTGACCCGACCCGACACCTTTCTCAAGAGCAGCTCTAATAAATAAGTTCGTATATTTGACTTTTTATGTTAAACTAACTTAGACAGATTTTTTCCCCAAGTTAATAACTAATAGACAATTGAAATATTAAACATTTAAATGTATACTAGACTTAGAGCAGCATATAAGCGGTAACAGTTTCGTCTCTGAGAGGAGATGAGTTCGGCTCGAGAGAGCGTCAGTGTGTGTCCATACTGTACGAAAGTCATCATCATCATCAGCCTGTGTCTGTCCACTGTTGGATATTCCTCAATACTTCCATCATATCAGATCCTTTCACTATCCTATCACTTACACGCATATAGATACTTTCAGCTGCTTTATTGATCTCATTGGCACGTCCAAAACTTCGTCGTGCCATATTAAGCAGGCTACTCTAAAACATTCTTGTTGATGGGTATCATTGAGTTGGCAGACATGTCCGGCTTTCAGCTATTGCTAAGTCTGAGAGCTAAGTCAATAATATTGGTTCTCTCGGTCGAATTTTGTAGATCCAAGGATTACCAGCTAAGCTGAAGCCGATTACCATCGGATTTTCAGTTTAGATTTATGGTAAATTCTGGAGCTCCACCGACTGAGCTGAAGATGTTGGTCGTTAACTAAAACGTAAGACCTATTTTTCGAATCAAAATATTCGATGATAATCGGCTTCAGCTTCGGCGGTAGGGCCCCAGATTCGATCGTTTAGAGGAAGCCCGAGGATAGCTCTCTCCAGATCTCGCTTTGCGACTTTTGACTCGTAAACCATGCCGAAACGATGGTATGAAATACTTATTACTAATACTGTGATCATGTACTGAGAAGTTTCACAGGAAGTGTGAAGTTTTTTTAGATAGATAGATAGATAGAATATGCTTTATTTGCATAATACAAATTTAAAGTACAGTGAATCAATAAATTATTACAGACAGTTGACTTGTATATATGCAACAAGGCGGGCTTATTGCTGAGAGCAATCTTTTCAAGGCAACCTTAAGGTAACGACTTTGTGCATGAAGTGGGCAGGAATCGCAAATCAAAAGAATATAATGAAAAATTTAGGTATAGTTATAGGAATCATTACTATAAATTTAGACCAAAATGTGTAACCTATTACTGATAAATAAATGAATAATAAATAATATAACATACACTACAGATTGTAAAATATATAATAAATAAATAAAATAAATAAATAAATAATAATAATACTTACACTACATACATATTATAAAATATATAATAAATACATAAATATTAATATTATAAAATGTCAGTTTACTGAAGTTAAAATTAAAGAGCGAGGAAATGATCTTTTACTTGTTTTTTGAAACTATCTATAGACTTTGCAGTTCTAATAGCTACGGGTAAGGAATTCCAAAGTCTGATAGCTTGAACGTTAAAAGATTGATTGAAAAATTTGGAAGAATGAAGAGGTACCAAAAGAGTAAGGTTCTCGGTGGAACGTAGAGATAGACCATGTGAAGAAGATGAGAAGGCGAAGCAGTCTTTAAGATATGAAGGAGCTTTAGGATTGAAGAGTATAGTATATAGAAAGGATAAAATGTGCATATTCCTACGCTGGCGTATAGAAAGCCATTTAAGTTGTTGCCGATAGTGGGATACGTGGTCATACTTTCGTAAGCCATAAATGAATCGGATGCACAAATTTTGAAGACGTTCTAATTTATTCAATAACTCCACATTAAGATCCGGATACGACACATCAGCATAGTCGAGGATAGGCAGGAGTAGGGATTGCGCAAGAGCAACTTTAGTGGCAGTGGGTAAAAAATTTCTGAGACGACGAAGACGGAAGAGACGCAGAAGCCGCAAACATTCTCCTGCTGACCTCAGCCACGTGAGCCCTCCAGGATAAAGTGGAGTCAAAAATAACTCCGAGGTTTTTGACCGAGGTTTTTTTACTAACCTTGTAGGTCGATGAATGTTACTGGTTAAGCTACGAACTTTAAAATATCTATGCTGTGGTTTATATGTTGGTTTTACATCCAGCAAGAAAATTATCACTCAAGGGTTTTTTGTTGTTCACTGTATAACAAAATAGGTAAGATATCGTTTTTCAAAAGTCACATGACAACATAATCAGGCATACTATGTAGGGCAACTGGACTGCATTCCTCCACGCGTTGTGATTAAGTTTTCCAAAAAGGCTTCAAAAAGTTATTATCGACAACTCATACTTACAACTTGTAACAAGATAGTTCACGAGACACTTCACTCAATATTTTACAAATTCGTGCTTTTGTTGCACGTCCAATTATCTAAATGCAAAGTTTAATATGCATCAAAGTTTCTATAACACACAAACTTTATAATTAAAGCATTCAAAATTGTGCATAGCAAAAGTTTCTTTGTATTGTGATACTTATCTTAAAATGCATGCAACATTTTGAGTAGCTCATGAAGGAGTTATTATTTTTAAAAAAATAATAAACTTCTTTAGACAAGACAAGAATTTTATTCTTGTTCTTTCGTCAACACAACAAGAATAAAACAAAAAATAATTGTTTTGAACAAAACTTATACTAGTTATGAAAAAAATCAAAGAAGTCTTTCATTCAATACCCATATCATAGTGGTTGAAGTGTAAATTGTACATCGCCATTTTGTAGCGACCACTATATTGGATTGAATTTTCAACATTTCGTTAATCGTGCATTGCCACCATAACAAAACGAATGCGCCAAATTTCATCTCAACGGATTACTGGGAAGTTTGTGAAATTTAACTCGCAACTTTAATTACAGACATCGTGGTGAAACTAAATAATAGCATACAAAAATTGGGGCAGCACTTTCTACGTAAGAAAAGAAAAAAGTAAATTTTGCTAACTCTTTTGTCCCATTTTTACTCTTTCCATACTGTGGTAATCCACAATATAATCCACAATTTAGCTCGAGACAACTATTGCTTTTCAAACCAGGAGTGCGACCTCGCATGTAGTACTATTATCACCTTTATGCGGGAGCACCTAGATGTCAGCTAGCACCATGATTCAAAGACGGATTGTGAGGATTATTGACGATCCGTCTAATGGTTTAAGCTGTGCGTTGATGGAACAGCCAGTAACGGTTGCCTTTTGCTATATATAGCTTTTAACTCTGAGGAGAGACTTTGCTTCCCTTTGTGTGTTATATCAATTGCATAATGTTCAGAGAAGTTGTTTGATATGATGCGAACGAACTCTTACAAATGCTCGCCATCGCCGGCAGGAGTTTCATCATCCTAAATTAGAATAGAAATGCGCGTAAAATGCCAGAGTGGATCACTCCCGCGCACTACCTTAAACTACTTGTCGAGGTTTGCCTGGGATGCTTATTATATGGGGTTTTTTAAAAAGGGCATGATGAGGTTTTACACAGTGGTACCTAACTGCTTTCCATCAGGTAAGATGTACGCATTTGTAACACCTTAGTGCCTTAGAATTTTGGTGTAAAAATTACAATGGTCTATGAAAATAGAATAAAAAATACAGTAAATATCTAAATTTAGTAGGTAAAGAAAGGTAATGAAGTCAGTCAGTTCGACAAGGAAATTGCCTTTTCAATCAAGAAAAAGGGCTGGCCTGGAGCAAAGGTCTTCATCGCTTTGCGGAAAGATATGAAATAAAACGTTTCCATTTTTACAAAATGTCCGTTGGTATTAAATATTTTCAAAGTAAAACTTTGAAAACGTTTCTTAACAAAACAGTTTTAGTGAAAACGTATTTTATTTTACTAAAATTGTTGCGAAATAAAGACAATATCACTGAAAATGTTGTGTTCATCATATCAATCGCTGAGAGTCACAGGTGTTTTGCTCGTGTTTTTGCTTACAAAATTGCATGGGATTTTTATCAGTCACTAACTCTAGTTAGACACTCCCAGTGTTATCACAATGACATTGTTGCGCCATGGAAAAGCTTTGAAACAATTTTTACGTTTTTTACGGATTTTTACGTTTTTACTGCGTATGGAGAGCGAAGATAAAAAAGTATTCATAGGATCGTTTGTGTACAGCCTATACGCAAATCACAATCGCAAGTGGCTAAACGTTTCGATGAAAATTATAATATAGGGTTTTACGTGGACGAAAAATCGATCTAGATAGGTCTCTGACAAAATTTGATAACTCCAAATCATTCCGAATTCAGGTCTTTAATTAAGATACTATAATTAATTAAGTTGTAAGGCAATTAAACATCTTATACATAATTTTACAACAGCTAAATCAGTTTTCGTATTCAGTAATATTCTGGTTAAATTTTATTTAGAATTTAAGCATTCAACTTTGGTATTACGATTAGAATTAATGAAGATACTTATTATATTGGCCGTGATTTGTGTTTCTTATTTGGGCTGGCTTTGACACATATTTTCTTTATACCAAACATTGCGTATAAACACTTTTATACGCTCATATAGATATTGTAAACTGAAATATGAGAATAGATACCGTCAGTTATGTACATTGTATCATAGTTTAAGACCGTGTGAAATACTCTATATTTACATAAATAGCCAGAATAGTATTACCTGTACCTGCTTGAAATTGCACTTTATCCCATACACTTATTTACATAGAGCCGGGTCTGAAAAACTTTATGTCTTTCCTCTTTCTGCAAGCAATCTCAGCCACCATACACATATTTAGCACAACAAAATCTGAAGTTACGCAATTCCGTCCGAAGCAGTGTTACAACTGTCGCTAAGCTTTAAGTCGCTTTGACAGAATTAAAGTGCCCTTATACAAAACGTGTTTGAAAAACTGCTCTTTTTTATCGTTGTAATACAAAGAGCACTGGATATCTGCATCCAAACATACTGAACTCTTTATAGTTACTGCAGCCTTACGCAGTCAATAGAAATGGATGATTCGTCATCATCATAAACCTTCCAGTTGGATGATCACTCAATCGTTTAGGGAGAGGTCGTGGGTACATATGTCAACTAGGCAGAAAAATAGACATTTTCCATTTTAAAAATAGATAGAGGCATTGGACCACATTAAACTTTATTCAAAGTACATAATAATTTTGTTATGATATATTATTTGAACTTTGTCTACATCTTACTTTGATCGCGTCAACGGAGTTTGGTATGGTGTGCGTACATATGGGAAAGAATACCAGATAGAGCCAGACTTCACCACCGGCTTTTTATGAACATATTCACCAAGTCCGATAAATATTTGTGTCTGGCTTGTACGGCTTTTGTTCTGCGAGGCGAAGGCTTTTTGGGAGTAAATAGTGTGCAATGAACAAAATATCATCATCTCAATCGACGACAGAGAGCTCGCTCAACCCACAAAATTTGATTTTTTTTCCGAGCAGTGTACCAGGAATATATAAATTCAGATACGAAACAGGCTATACTATAAAAGATAATTTCAGTTTAAAAAAACTGTATTAACTTCTAGAACATATAATCCATATGACTTTTAGGCCCAATAGACCAGCTAAATATTGCACCGTCCGCTACTGCGGATAAATGTTCGGCTTTTGAATTTTAGGACCTGGTATTCTAAGCCACGTGGGAATCATCCATGTAAATCGATTTACATCGATGATTGTGACATTGTATCGTCAAAATGTTTGCGCGACAAATATCGTCCACACTAATGATATTGACACAGTCACGTAGCCGTTTTCGATGATGTCATAGTAAACTCAGCCTATTAGTAAACCAATTAATTATATGTCTATTACTAGGCTGTTTTACATGGTAGGGTGATTTTCGAAATTTGTCATTTTCGGAATTGGTCATTTTCGGAAATTGACTTTTTTGGAAGAGACGTTTTGGGAAGTTGTCGTTTTAGGAAGTTGTCCTTTTAGGAAGTTGTCGTTCTCAGCTTGAGGGTATGTTAGGTTTATATTAGATCTGCTCCTCCTTGGGTCGTTATCCTTTATGTCTGATGAGAGGGTCGTGACTACTACTTCGAGTAATGTTCCGACTAATCATGCTTTTCCACCTATCTCTATTCTCGGCAAAGTACGGCCTCGTTCACCGACATTTCCAAGGAGGTTCGGATCTGAAGTCGATTACGATCGGATATTTTGATTGAAAAAATCAAAGTTCAGCTTAGACTGGCGGTAATTGTGTTTAGCTTAACTGGTAGACACCATAGAGCTCTACCAACTAAAAATAATAATGTTAAAGATGTTTGTTCCCAAGTTAAACCTAAGATCTATATTGGCGATCAAAAAATCGGATGATAATCGGCTTCAGCTTCGGCAATAGGGCCCCTGGTCGGACCAGCACATCGGGCTGCGCCCTAGGGGTTTCTTTTCTCCGAAATTTAAAGTTATTACTAGTTTTCTAAATTGTCTCCTTCTCATCTGGCGATGTGCCCGATATATTCCTGAACCTTTTGGAGAGGTACAAACTACTCTTACTAATTTCTTCTGATTAAATTCGTTGTGAGTACTGTCCACTATTACTGACTAGTGGAGACCAAAGTTTTCAAAAGTCACAAAGGCTTAACTTGGCCTAATGGCTGACATGTCAACAAAAGCTTTTGTCAACTGAAGCAAGTAACCAAGGCAATTAAAGCCATCTAAAGCAAAGTTACGATCGACGTTGCTTGGTGTATTAATATATTTATTTTCATTGTATACAATTACATAATAAATAATATACTAATATAATATCTTGCTAGATTAGTTTTTCAATTTTAGCCTCGGTATCTGAAGTAGGCTAGAAGTCTGTATCTCAGTGTTTCCTGTATCATAAAAACAGTAATACTAATGCAGAAATAACACTTGTATCAATTAACCATTTAATAATATAAATTAATAATTATTAAATCTGCATTAGTAAAATACACAGCAAGGAATATAACATACATTCATACGATTCAAATTCACTATCAAACTTAATAATAATAAATTACCAAATTATTGAAGATTATTAAAATTATAATTAAGTGTAAATATGACTCTATGTGTCTCATATTTGTTAGTGAGTATGTGAGGATGTGAGAGGGTGTGTATGATTATTGAGAATGCGATTTTATTTTAATAACAATAGAAAAATTATAAATTATTACTGCAATTAATATTGTATTCGAATCCGGGACCGTACCTACTAAGCTGAAGCCGATTCCCATGATTGCGAAGATAAACATCAGCTTAGATTTATGGTACTTATGGTTAGCTTTGCTGGTAGAAACCCTGGAGCTCTAACGACTAAGCTGAAGGTGTTTATCACGACATTGACGAGCTCGGTGGCGTAGCGGTCAATGACGCGGCTTCGACATCAACGCTCGTGGGTTCGATTCCCACATAGGACAAACATTTGTGTGCATGAACATGTCTGTTTGTCTTGGTCTGGGAGTTTTCTATGTATCATAAGTATTATATATTTTCAAAAAAAAAAATGTATTTACGTATGTTTATCAGTTGTCTAGTACCCATAACACAAGCTTCGCTTACTTTGGGGTTAGATGGCGCTGTGTAATTTGTCTGACAATATTTATTATTTATTTATTTATCAATAACTAAAACGTAAGGTCCATTTTTCGAATCAAAATATTCGATGGTACTCGGCTTCAGCTTCGGTCGTAGAGCTCCAGGTTTTCAGTATCCTTGTAATTCATTTTTTACAACCAATTGTGCGTAAAAAGTGCTATCGAGCTTCTAGTATCGTTAACTTTGAACTTATTTTATAAAACTAACCAACTATATAAACTATATCATCATCTATGTATAGGCGAGTCTATTTTCTTTTTAATCTAATCCTTCATGAGTTGAGAGGCGGCTGTAGCTTTACCCCAGGGGCCCCAGGGAGTGCATGAGCTTCACTGAACTCAATTGGTTTGTTAGTCGCCCTTTTTAATCTTGGCCATGCAGAGGCAAAATATACACTTATTTCTGTAGAAAATATTAGTAAACTACACTTATGGGCATTTAAAGATTTTCTATCATCTTTCATAGCGATAGTAAATCAATCATTGCCAATAATTTAAGTGGATGGTAGAAACCAACGCAGATTTGAAGCGGTTAGTTGTAACAATATTTTCGTGAATACGTAATTTATTATAATAATAATAATTCTTTATTGTGGAACATAGGTATGTAAATGTTCTCATCGATACAATTTTTTTTTCATCGGCTATGACCTGCCATTAGGCTTACAATATAAGTAGACATAAATACGTATTTAAGTCTCTCAAATATGTGAAACATACATTAAATTATATAATAGATTAATTGAATCATGTCATGTAATAAATATTATTGAAAATTTGTCTGAATATAAATATTCGTATAACATGTCACTAAATAAATATAAATCTGTCAATTAATAATATAATAAAAATATTTTATTTTATTATTTATAAACTAAGTGCGTATGATTCATGGAAGCGATTTCTAAGCGCTGTCGAATTTATGAATCTGAAATTTAATCGAAATTCGATGTTAATACGACAGAATCGTATTAACATCGAATTTCATAAATATACCTACTTAATATTATATATATTTCATATTATATAATTATGGCTGATAACTATAACATGTTTAGACTAAGGGATTGGTTTTGGGGTCATTTATAATTCTTAAGGGTGTCACACTGTAGTTTCTTTACTTAAAGTGAGCATAGACCATTTATCTAGCGCATATAAAACTCCTAGGTCTGTGAATAGTCATCGTCAACCTTTATTCATACCACTGCTGGGATACGGCCCTCCCCTCACTCGAAGGGGTGTAGGAGCATACTCTACCACACTGCTCAACTGCGGGTTGGCAGAGGCTAGTGCCTAAAGGCCACTGACTTGGCTTAACGACAATATTCTATAATGACAACAACAGTCGAAAATCAATTATCATCACAGACAAAAAGACAACGTGACGTAAACTTTACTTCCTTAAATTGTTAATATGGAACCCTTAAAATGAAACGGAAACTAAACACAATAGATAAATGTAAATTTATGGAATTTATTAATTTTCGGCACTAATTGATTATACAGTTCAATTATCAATGTATTCAATCATGCGATGGTTACGAACAATTGAAACGAATAAACTATGGTTATAATGTTTATGCTCGTACGTTTAAATTATTGGAAACATTCACATGATTAAATATCCATCATTCAAATCATTAGCAATATTATTTCGTAGTGGAGATAATGTGACATTCTCCGCTAATTGAGGTTTGGTATTCGTTTTATTTATAATTATACTGCATACAATGTTAAAAGTTATATGTATATTATATTATATTTTGTAATTAAAAAAGTAAATA
This sequence comes from Hypsopygia costalis, assembly GCA_937001555.2. Classification (NCBI taxonomy): domain Eukaryota; kingdom Metazoa; phylum Arthropoda; class Insecta; order Lepidoptera; family Pyralidae; genus Hypsopygia; species Hypsopygia costalis. Next base: position 23,087,398 of record OW443326.2, read on the forward strand.
CGGAATAATATTATAACTTTTTCTTTTCTTTATAAATTAAAATATATAGGTTTTTAGATTACTTTAAGTTTTTATTTTTATTTTTTTTTATACCATCAGAGTGGCAAACAAGCATACGGCCCGCCTGATGGAAAGCAGTTACCGTAACCTATGAACGCCTGTAACACCAGAGGCATCACACGCGCGTTGCCGGCCCTGTAAAAACCTCTTCACGCCCTTTTTGAAGAACTCCATGCTATAGTCCCCTGAGAAAACCTCGACAGGCAGTTCATTCCACAGCTTGACAGTACGCGGGAGAAAACTTCTCTGGAACCGCACAGTACGTGACCACTTAGGCTCCAATGTGTGAGGATGAATTCCCTGTCGATGGCGAGCGGTGCCACTGTAGAAGGAGGCCGTTGGCATCATGTCAAACAACTCCTAACTCCCAAACTTACAGACGGTTTACACACCCCATTGTAAACCGTCTGTAAGTTTGGGATCGTCGACAATCCTTTGAATCGAGTCACAAGGTGCAAGCTGGTATCTTGGCGCTCCCGCCCATAGATGGCAACAGTACTCCATATGTGGCCGTACTTGAGCTTTGTAAAGCATAATCTTTGCCGCGGATTGAAGTGCTGCTTCGCCCTGTTAAGCACATCTAGTTTCTTCGACGTCAGCTTGAGCTTCCCCTCCAGATGACAACGAAACTGGACGTCGCTGGAGATTTCAACTCCAGGAATCCCATGTTTTTGGCGATGTTAAGGGGTGTGTTTTGGAAGTGAGGAGCCACAGCAAAAGGGGTTTTCTTAGCGCTGAACGCACAGACTTGTGTCTTAGTGGGATTGAAATGAACCAGGTTCTTTCGCCCCCAATCGGACACACTATTCAGTGTGCTGTCGATATTCGAGACAAGCTGTTCGCGGCTTTCCTCCACCAGAGAGCGGGGAATATTAGCGCGGCTTGTGTAATAATCATCCCCGGTGCTATCGTCGGTATAGCAATGAATGCTGTCAATGGATAACATATAATTGATATGCAGCAAAAACAGCGTCGGGGACAATACCGAGCCTTGCGGGACGCCAGCATTAATGTCCATGCTATCGGAGCAACTGCCATCCACAACGGCTCTAATGCTTCTGCAGGACAAGAAGCTAGCGACCTATTCGCATAAACCCTCTGGTATACCGTTTGCAGGCAACATCGAAAGAAGACTACGGTGCCAGACGCGATTGTTTAATTTAGTTTTCTTTATAATCTTAAAACTGATTATCAATATTCGAACTTAATGCATTTATCTACCTTTAATATATTTGGCTAGAATAGCAAAAAATACGACACAGAGAGAAGAAAAAATAATTTAATTACGAGTACCTGTCTAATAAATATCAAATACGCATATTTTTTTAAGACAAGCGTGACCTGCCTGATGTGAAGCCGTGACAAGTTTATGGTCGTTTTAGTCATAAAATAGCTCTCGCTCCAGCACCCGGTAACGTCACTCACTCGCAGGAACACAACAGACCTCTAAGTCTCGAGAAATTATTATTGGCCTTACAAATAAAAGCCACGGCACAAAAATGCGGAGCACTTTTAGAGTTAAATAATTAGGGTAAGCTTGAGAATTCGAAGCTAATTCCGTTCAACGCACAATAACACAAATGTAAAACACCAACTTAAAAAAAATATGCAGCATGATAGTTTATTTACTAGAATGGAATGGTTCTTTGGTGAAAATTCTCGTCGCCCGGTATCGGGACGATCCCGTTGGTCGAATGGTTAACAATGGCTACTTTGACTCCGAGGTCGCGGGTTCGATCCCCGCACAAGACAGACATTTGTGTGCATGAACATGTCTCTTTTTGTCTGGGTTTGGGTGTTTACTATGTATTATATGTATGTACTCGTATTTACAAAAAAAAAAAATGTATTTAAGTACATTTATCAGTTGTCTAGTACCCATAGTACAAGCTTTGCGCCTAATTTTGGATTAGATGGCAATGTGTAAATTGATCCAGATCCAAAAATATTTATCCAGAAAATTCTATTTCTTTGTTACACGAAGTTAAAAATACTCGTATGTACGACTGTACATATGAGTATTATGACTTCAATAAAGGGATCATAAGTGAAAACACCTACCTTACCTATAATTTTGAATAAAAGACGCATTTATATTATTAAACTTTCTTTAAATTAATTTCCAAGGGAATGATTAGTGCCATAAAATAAATTAAAGAAATTTTAGATTTTACTTTTAGAATCTTGGCGATATTTTTTATTTGTAGATGAAATTTCTGTTTATTTGTTCTTTTTATCGCGTAACTTTTTCTTTTCTTTATAGATAATATATTAATTAATTTTATTTAAATGGTTAATTGAATAAAATACTTTTAGGATGATTTTAATTTTAGATTATTTAATGCCATGTATAATATTTACAAAGGCATCAATTAGTAAAACAATATCGTAGTAAATACATTTTTTATTCAATACTATGACTGTACATAAAATTTTATGTGTACTTATTTGTTTTTGTTATGAATATTATTCACGATGTGAAATGTGCTCACCACAAACCGCATATCAACGGTTGAACGAATCATTGCTGTTCACTGGACCGGAAACCATAGCAAATATGCCATGAGGGATACCGGAGCTCTATCAAATCCATTAAAGGGTTTATTCAAACATCTCTCACGCATCCATTCAAGGAATACTCACTATATATAGTATAGTAAATACCCACTGATTTATACTTACAGTGTTATGACCATCCTCCGCCCACAAGGCGATTTAAACTATTCTGGCTAATTCTAATTTAAGGCTGCTCCATCTGGGTACATTTCCACGATGACGTAGAAAGGGATTTACTTCGATATTTAAGGGTGTACGTTCTAAAACTGATATGGATTTGTCCCAACATAACCTAGGTTGGACATTATAAGCCTTGAGAAATCCTTTTTTTTTCACGTCAATTGATAATAACTTATGACGTAAATAAATACCATCATGAGTACAAAACTCGAAAATAATTAAGCAACAGGTATTATTCGAGACTTTGATAAATTTTATTTTGTAAATACATTTAGTAGATTTTCTGTAATTCCAGTCCTACCAAACGACTTTGAAATTTGCTCGCATGTCTCATTTTTTCAAATGACATAAAACACGGTGCTGGTGTAATATGTGTGTGAACTGCTAATAAACTGTTTATCATTGGAACTACAGTCATATTCATACATATTCTTACAGCGCGGTTAGTGAAATAGCAACCATATTCCGGCGAGTTGGTCCAAACGTACAACTACTCAGTGTTCGAAAAACGTTTGGAACGTTTGTGTGAAAATGTAACCGGACGGGGGAGACTTAAGGCGAGGTGAGCCAGCAGCGCTAGAAACAATATGACAATTCCGCGAGACACTGGCAACTCTGGCGAGCGCCCTACTGATCGAAAATCAATTGAATAACCGATTAAAAATTTTAAAGATTATTAAGAAAAAAAATTAATAATCTTCAGTTATTTTTGACCTTTTTTTTAGTACATGACTTATAATGCCAAATTACTCATTTTAATAATAAAACCGAAAATAGAAGATAAAATGACACGAAAAAAGAGCATCTGCGTAACTTTGTGAATTTATTTTATCGAGTCAACTTTATCAAACCATGTTTCCATCGTATATATACCCTAGTACATATCCTCAACCATATCAGTATATTTTTCCTAGATTTTAATTCTCTATTTATTACTTCAAAGATGAATTATAAATTGTGGATTTTGCAGTACCACTGGTACCACCCCGCCTTAAGGCATATACGAGTACATAGATTATAGTCAGAAATGTCAGAATCCGGAGAGAGCCTGTAACTCTGCAATACAGATCTCGACTAATTGTGTTTCACTCTAATATTAATGTATTTGTAACAACCCTTGTGAGATTACTATTTTTCATAAAAAAGACATGAAAGCATAACCAAAAGTCCGCAATCTTTTAATCATAACAAAAGCAGATTAGAAAAAGAATAAAACGAACCGTTTGATTCACAATAAAGGGAAATTGTAAAAAGAAAAAGTTCTTTTCCACTTAATCACCTTCATAAAAATAACACGATAAAGTTATCGAGAAAATGACTTCAATAAATCCTCAGTGCATAAAATAAAATAGGAACTACTTTTTCACAAACCGCCGTTCACAGACAGATCGACGATTGAAGTTGGTTTCAGATTAAATGGGAAACGTTGTTTCTTATGTTTTTTTTAGCGTGTTGATATTGGCAAGTTGTTAGTTTAGTGAACTTCAGAGGCATTGGGGATTTAGTTCAGTACAAAGGGCGCAATAAACATTGACCAACCATCAGGTGGTTTAGTGGTACGCCAATGAAAATAAATGACACTTCAGTCACTTTTTTTCTTCACTCATGGTCAGACTTGTAACTTTATTACGTTCGATTTGTTGCGCTGGTTTCTTCGGGCTCTTGATATCCATATATGTCTACATTCTTATATTTCACAATTCTTCCCTTGGTCTCTTTTAATGAACGAATACGTGTATTTGCCTGATTAAGGTATGCGGATTATCATTTGATCAAACATGTTACTATTTAAATTGTTCACTTCGGCCAACTTGCCAGAATATTATAAATATTTTAAAATGGAAAAATTCACCTCCCTCGCCCTAAGTAGGATGCGAATCCACGACCTTCCGATTACCCGTCGAGTGCTCTTCTAACTGAGCTACCAAGAAGGTTTGTGATGGTGCAGAATTTTTGCATTTTATATTTTACTCCTGTGAATATACGGTGTGACGCCATCTACCTATTAAGTATTACACTACTAAACTAGGCATAGCAGTCTATCGTTGCAGATGAAATCCAGCAATTTTTTTTATAACACCTAACTTATTAAATAATTATCATTTAAATAGTTGCCTACTTTAGTAACTTACCAGTACATTATAAATATTTTTAAAATGAAAAAATTCACCTCCACCCGCCTAAGTTGGGGAGGTGAATTTTTCAATTTTTTTAATATTTATGATGTTCCAATTTATTCTGCGACTTACAATACGCCCCGGCTTCGCCTAACATTTTTATTGATGCTCCGCTCCTATTGGTTGTAATTGAAATGCTTTATAGCATAATGTCAATTATCTTCTTCGATGATTATGGGCTATATAACATTTCTGATATGATTATATGAAATATCCAATAGTAAAATAGTTTTTCAATTCGTACCATTAGCAGTAGTTTGGGACTAGTTGGCGTTATGTAGTTTGTATAGAAATATTTATTATTTATTGAGTACTACCTTTTAGACCGCGGCTTCGCTCGCTTCAAATTCTTTTTCGTAAAAAATATTTTTTTAAATAAAAAGTATCCTATGTTACTTCTGATACCTCCAAGAATATGTGTACAAAGTTTCATGATGATCGGTTGAGTAGTTTTTGCGTGAAAGCGTAATAAACAAACGGACATTCATATGTATAATATTATTAGTAGGGATAGATTGAAAATGGAGAGCAAATATTAAAATGATATGAAATTGTAATTAGATATTGAGTTGTATATTATAAGTTTTTCCGAATTGTCAAGCGTCGTGTCTTCGGACACGTGACTCGAAGAGATCAAGTACTGTGCTCTCATCGGTGTTTTCAAGTCAACCAGTTGTAAACCGCGATCGCCTTAGCTGAAGCCGGTTACGGTTGGTTTTTTTATTGAGAAAAGCTTAGCAGGTAGGGTCGGAGGCGCTCTACCGTTTAAACGGAATTACCAATTTAAACAAGAAATCCGATTTTCGCAATCAAAACACCCAGATAGGAATCGGCATCAGCTTAGTCAGTAGGCTCACTGAATAGAGACAGTGTGTAGTGCGGCACTACAACCATGATCATCATCATCAGGTCATTTTAATCTCCACTACAGGAGCACGACCCTCTCTCGTCCGTCCCAGACGGAAGGAGGATTTGGCCTACACTCTCCACGCTGGCCAGACGGGTTGGGGAGGCCTGATCGATGTTTGCTCATGTATTTCCCTTAGTCGCCTTGTACGACATCCATGGGAAGGTGACGGAGTGATTCTATTCTAGTCTGCCGGAAACCACACGGCCGTGACACTACACTACAACCATGATATTCCCAATATACTGACCAACACCGCTACTTCAATGCATCTGTCCTCGGAATGGTGCGTGGCTTGACACAAAAAAGACTCAGTAATTCCTTCAAAAGAACGACTAAAGGAACTACTGAGATCAAAGGGAACATCCTTAAAAGTATACTGAAATGCGGAAACGATAATTGGTTGCCGACCTGGTTACGACAACTTTAGTTTTCCTATTGAACTTCAAAATCTTTTCCAATTGTCGTTTGCGGACTCACTTTATAACTTTAATAATGTATACTATATATGTACCACAATATTACCTTTTTTTTTGTAAAAAATATTGTATGCATTTATATTAAAAATATTTTTGTGCTGCGATTTGTCTCATCATCAGGTTATTTTTAGTCTCCACTACACGAGCACGACCCTCTCTCGTCCGTCTCAGACAGAAGGAGGAGGATTTGGCCTACACTCCCCACGCTGGCAAGACGGGTTGGGGAGGCCTGATGGATGTTTTACAATGTCCCTTTTATAATGCCTTAGTCGCCTTGTACGACATCCACGGGAAGAGACGGAGTGATTCTATTCTAGTCTGCCGGAAACCACACGGCCAACGGATAGTCTCGTTCGTATAGTATCCAAATTTTGATGAAATTTGATAGATATGCTGGAACATCAGACACAATCTTAAAGTTCAGAGTGTTTAGTGCGAGTTATTCTGGTCACATACGAACGTGTTAACGTTTACAAGCCGACCAAATTGAGAAAAAGTTACGTATTGTGAATTTACAAGACGTGTGTTTACACATCCAAATTAGCCGGGTTGCTCACTTCAAAATATGAGCAAGTAAGCCACATAATTTTGATATGTAAAACGTGTCTTATAAATTCAGAACATGACAGTTCTTGTCTATTTGGTCGGTTTGTTTACGTTGACATGATCGAAAGCGAACAAAAAACTCGCACCACTCACTCAGTAGTTTTGGAGATATCCGAGTTACAAAAAATACGGTATTACAAGAGTAATCGTGGCAGCAGATCACAAGATCTGCTGAGCCGATTTTAATCGAACTTGGTGTGAAGTCATTTATTTCGTTATTTTCCAAAGTTCTAATAATAATGATTGCTAAAGAACAATGTCCTATTTCAATGCTAATTACAAATGTCCACATGTGAGTAATCGTATAACAGAATTTAGTATATATAATTAGTGTATAGTTAACAACGCCACATTTGTATGGAGTGGTCGGTGTGTCTATACTTATTTAAAAAATCTATCGTTCCGATATTCTCGGGCAAAAGTATATTTTTATTGAAATCAGTTACCAATTCTGATTCAATACGGATTTGGCACATGAAGAAGGGGGATACGAAACTTCAACTTTTTCAATAAAATCAGTTTGAGCGCAAATGTCCTTTTGTGGATTTAAGTGATAAGTTAATGATAGATGGAGGTAGATAGAAGGATCGATGGGGTTCGTTTTGTGTGTCTTTGTTGATCACGCAAGTTAAGTAATGTCTACCGTAGCCAGTCTATGGATGGGTTTATTTATCTTGAGCTTCTCAGTTCTTCGAAGGCCATGCTAAGCCATCGGTGCCGGCTGTTGTCATTAGATAGCAGTCGTTAAACCAAGTCAGTGGCCTTTAGGCGGCTTGAAAACAGTGGACTCCGCCAACTCACAGTTGCATAACGTGGTGAAGTACGCTTTAAACCACTCCGATTGAGGGGACAGACGTATTCCAACAGTAGAATGAATAAGGGGTTTTGCAGATGCAGAGATGTAGTAGATTGGATATATGCACTACTTTGTTATCGCGTCTTCGCCTCGTGTGAATATTACCGTATTAAAAATATACTTATTAATGAACTTTATAAAAGATATTCTATGTATTTCATCGATTCATATCTAAACATTTTTATTTATTTTTTATAAAAGATGGGGAGAGGGGGGCAAACGAACATGTGAGGCACCTGATTCAATCAATTACCACAGCCCATGGACATTAGTAACATTAAAAGGTCCGTTGCCAGCCTTTTTAGACAAGTACAGGCTCTTTTCGGGAAAACTCCCAAGTCGTATTTGTACGGGAACATAATTGAGGAAAGTTGATTCCACAATTTATCCGTCCGCGGCAGGAAATGTCTTGAAAATAGTATGTACTATCGTAGAAGGCCAATCATCATCATTTTTTCCGTGTACGATAGTGGAACTACATGCATAGTTTATACTAATATACTTTTTTTTAATACTACGACATTACATACAAGCATACGGCCCGCCTGATGTGAAGCGATTACCGTAGCCATATTAACGCTCGCAAGATAGAATATCGCTCGCGCGCCGTCACCCCCGCTGCCAACGCAACATCTCCTTCCTTTCTGGTGACCTCACTCACTCGCACACAACAACCCTCAATATATTTTCAATTTTTGACTTTTAACTTCAAGATTCGATCAAAGACGTCGAAAACGCATTCGCACGCATTGAAATTCGTTCAGCCGATGTCCCGTGAAACAGTAACAAACATCCATACATTCATTCACAAACTTTCATATTTATAACATTAGCACGAAGGACAAACTGTTTTATTTATGTGACTTATGTGCCCGGATGATGCGAAGCGGTTACAGTAGCCATATCAGTTCTTCCCCAGTCCCACACCTTACAAATACCCTGTACCCTACCTCTCTATTGCCATCTTTTTTCGCTAGTCGGCAAGGTGCACCACGTGTAGGTGAGGTTGGATTTGGCTGTAGATCGTGGTGAGCAACGATATTTTCTTTTCTTACTTCCATTGACACAGAGTACAGACCGTAGAGTAACAACATTATACACCTACCAAATAATAGTATAAACCCAAACTGTGCTGTTTGTTGCAGCGCGCCTATCATCGATTTGACACTAATTAACTATAAGCATTTTGTTTGCTATCATTGTCATCAGGCGCATGCAAAGTGCTAACATTATTTGTTATTTTTCTACCTACTTTTTTCTTCTAACCTTCTACGTCGTACAAGTAACAACGTCTCTTACATTTATATTGTGAAAGTTAAATAAATCAAGATTTTTCAAGATATTTTGGGTTTAATTGTAAGCCACAAGTGTGTTGCTAAAACATAAATTGGTGGCCCATGAGGGGAACAAAATTTGACGAAAATAAATCAAAATCAAAAATCGACGTCACCAACGGACGACGTGATCTTCGTGATTTGAAGACAAAATACATTAAAACCAATATTGTAATCCAAGTGAAGTCATCATTATCTGGGAGCCGGTGTAAACTCGTGAATTGATGCAGCTAAAGCACCAACGGGACATCGCAGCGCAGCCCAAACTAAAAGATAAGTGCCTTCCTTCATTCTGCCAAAATCCATCTAATCCATAATCATCCTTAAATCCTTCCAATCCATCTCACAATAAAATCGCTATTATTCACTTCATGTTTTAAATTCATTAGAAAAAATACAATATTATTACACATACGTAGTTATTAATATATTACGTGTTGGTGTACCTACTAAAATTTACTTACTGTTTATAATTACTTACGAGATATCCTTTATAAACTAAAAATAAATCACATTTCTTTAAAAGTTACGCGTCCGCTTGCCGTAAAATTAGTTAATTGTTAAAAAATATAATTTAAATTTCATTTAATGAAAAAGTGTTTTTAATAAACATAATTATATGCTATTAAGGTTTTAAAATAAAAATAAAATACATTCAGTTCAATATTTTTACGCTATTTTGCCGACAATTCCAGGAGTTCCTGACGTCGCAAGGTCAAGGTCTTGCATCGTTATCAACGTAGCATCGCGTTTATCGGCCGAGTACCTACCTGAGTCGGTTCGCCTCAGCTGACGCGCCGCCGCCGTGTCTATTATAAAGGAACGTGAGAATTTATTTTGTTTATTATTCGTAGTTTTAATTTTAACATTGTTTTACTGTAACTTTTACTTTACATAGTTATTATACGCTTTGCAAAATGACTGATAAAGGGTCTAATGGTTCACAAAAATTAAAGGAGCTACTCATAAGGCGTAGTTCTATAAAGGGACAAATAACAAAATTTAAAAATTATTTATCTCAATTAAAAAGGCAAGATCACCTTACCAATTTGGAACTTGCTGAATTAAATTTAAGAATTACAAAATTTGAAGCGTTGTCTACAAGGTTTAACGATTTACAAAGTAATATTGAAGTTTTGAATTCAGAAAACATTGAAACTGAGATAGATGAGCGCGACCTCATCGAACGAGATATTGTACTGAACATCGCGACCGCTAAGTCATTAGTCGACTCTCATACTGACGATGACAAAGATCAGTCTCAGTGTTTTCATGATCGTAAGGATTTCGGTTTTCGTTTGCCACAGATAGATATATGCAAATTCAGTGGTAACTATTATTGCTGGCCATCTTTTCGAGATACGTTTGACAGTTTAATTCATAGCAATGATCGCATTTCACCTATTCATAAATATCATTATCTTAATTCTTATCTTGAAGGGGATGCAGCTAGGGTAATAGCCAATATAGAAGTGTCATCGGCAAACTATCCTAAGGCATGGAAAATGGTCTGTGATCGCTATAATAATAAAAGGTCCTTGATCAATCACCACCTTAAATCTTTATTTTCCATACAGCCTATTGCACAGGCGTCTGATAGGTCTTTGAGATTTTTCGTTGATCATGTAACAAAGAACTTGCGCGCCCTGGCTAGTCTAGATCAGCCGACAGATAAGTGGGATATATTGTTAATATATATATTTTCTGCCAAATTAGATGATATAACAATGTTTAAATGGGAAGAGTACCGAAATACACTCGAGGATATCCCCACTTTAGATCAATTTCATAAATTTTTAAATGACCGTGCTGATGTACTAGAGTCAGTAACTCGTAACAAGAATGATACCACTTTCACAAAAATGGAGTGTTCTTCAAAAAAATTTGTACCTAACAATTTCAATAAAGAAAAAGGTTCAAGATTCAATAATAATCATAATCGTGGTTCACAAACTAAATCACATGTTAGTACAAATCAAAACAATATTAAATATACATGCATAATTTGTGACGCCACTCATAAAATATATGACTGTCCTATATTTAAAGCAAAGAGTATTGAAGATAGGCAAATAGATGTAACTAAGTATAAATTATGTTCAAACTGCCTAAGACAAGGGCACCGAGAGTTGGACTGCCGCATGGGACCTTGTCCAGAATGCAAAGAAAGACATAATCGTTTACTGCATCAAAAGACAGAAACGAACAGTAATACAGTCTTAGCCGAAAGTGAATTCGTGCTTACCAGTTCTAATCAAACTTATAATAATCAAGTACTACTGTCTACAGCTCTTGTTGAAGTATGTAATCCCATAACAAAACAAGTAGAAAGATTTCGTGCTCTTCTTGATTGCGGTAGTCAGTCTACATTTTTTAGCAAACGTGTAAGAGAAAAATTATCACTAAAGACCAAATCGATAGATCCTATAAATGTCATCGGTATTGGTAACTCCTGTACCAATCAAGCAGTTGAAACTTGTACGGCTCAACTTAATTCAATAAATAGTTCTTACAATATAACAGTATCAGGTTATGTATTAGAAAATCTAACAAGTGAGATACCTAAAGCTCCTTTAGATTTACGAAATATTCACTTACCTAAACACTTACCCTTAGCCGATCCTTTGTTTCATCAGCCTGCCCGCATCGATGTCCTCATAGGAGCAGACGTGTTTTGGGAAATCCTTGGCAATGAAAATATCAAGTTAAGCAAAGGCGGTCCTAATTTACGAAACTCAAATTTTGGCTGGTTAGTTTCCGGTCCCTTGCCTTTATACTCTAAAGATAAAGGTACAATAAATTGCAATCATACTTTACTAAATTCAACACAAGATAATATCGATAATATTCTTACAAAATTTTGGGAAATCGAAGAGATTCCTAAAGGACCTATTCTCAGTAGTAATGAAAAATTATGTGAAAAACATTTCATAGAAAATACTACACGCCTAGATACCGGTAGGTTCTGTGTCAAATTGCCATTAATTGATACGCCTGACTGTCTAGGAGATTCTTATAATCTTGCCAAGAAAAGGCTCCTAAATCTAGAAAAAAGATTTAGACGAAATCCTTCACTAAAATGTCATTATACTAAATTCATAAATGAGTATGCTGAGTTAGGTCATCTATCCGAGTCTACGGATCTAAAACCTCATAATTCATATTTTCTTTGCCATCATGCAGTTTTTAAAGAAAACAGCGAATCGACCCAGCTCCGAGTGGTCTTTGACGGATCAGCTTGCTCTTCTTCTGGTTTTGCGTTAAACCACATTTTGATGGTGGGTCCAAATATGCAGGATTCTCTCTTCTCCATTCTAATTAGAAGCAGGCAATATAAATTCATTTTGTGCGGTGATATTTCTAAATTCTATCGCCAAGTGCTAGTCCATAATGATGATCGCAACCTGCAACTGATATTGTGGAGAGGAGATGAGTCACAACCCATCAAAACGTTGAGATTAAATACTACCACTTACGGCACCGCAAGTGCTAGCTATTTGAGCACTCGATGCCTCTGGCAGGTGGGAGAGGAGGAGGCTGATGAACACATAAAAACAATAATTCAAAACGATTTTTACATTGACGATTTAATCACTGGTTGTAATGATGAGAAACAATTAATCAACATTAAAATTGCCATAACAGATGCACTACACAAAGGTTGCTTTAGTTTACGCAAATTTAAGAGTAATTCATCTGCTGTTTTGGAACAAGATAAATTAAATCCACAAGATCATTTAACAATTAGTCAATCGTCGAGTACCCTCGGACTTGGGTGGGATCCTTCTAAAGATAGTTTAAATTTTCCTCTAAAGGATTTTACATATCATGATAAAATAACTAAACGAAGTATTCTTTCAAATTCATCAAAAATTTTCGATCCGCTTGGACTTCTGAGCCCTTGCATCATACAACCAAAAATATTAATGCAAAGGTTGTGGAAGGAAAAGCTAAATTGGGATCAGTCCGTTCCTGAAAACATAAAAGAAGATTGGCTAAAAATCTCCAAAAACTTTGCTTACCTTAAAGATTTTCAAGTACCGAGGCTGGTTCTCTGTGATGATCCTAAAGAAATAGAACTTCATAGCTTTAGTGATGCGTCGCAATCAGCGTATGGAGCGTGCATTTATATGCGATCCCTTGATTCTAATAACAAATTTTATACTAATTTACTTTGTTCTAAATCAAAGGTTTCACCGCTGCAGCCTACTACTATGCCGCGTTTGGAATTAATGGCCGCTTTACTTGCTGCTAGACTTTGCGAGTCTGTTTTAAATTCATTGCGATACAAACCCACGCGTATTTTCCACTGGTGTGATTCTAGCATAGTAATTGCTTGGATCCACAGTGATGTTACTAAGCTTAAAACTTTTGTCGCAAATCGCATTTTAGAAATCCAAGAAAAAACGCAAGCTAGCTCCTGGCGCTATGTTCCAACTGATGCCAATCCGGCAGATCTCATATCCCGGGGTGTCGATGCGAGTAGGCTGGTGACTTTGAAGTTGTGGTGGTCTGGACCCGACTTCTTATCTGAAAACATAACAAAATGGCCTAAATTAAATAATAATAATTCACATAAAAACTTACCTCTAATAGACTTACCTGAAATAAAATCCAATCCTATTGCTGTATCAGAACCTGTAATAAAATTTGAACGATTTTCTAAATTAAACAGACTTATAAGAGCCATGGCATACGTGTTGCGTTTTATGTATAATTCAAGGAACCCTAAAAACAAAATGGTAAGTAACTTATCTCTAGAAGAATTAGATAAATCATTTGTAACCCTATGTATCATAGCACAAAAACAATCGTTCCCTATAGAATACGATTTATTACTCAAAAATAAACCATTAAGTTCTCGTTCTAAAATTTTATCCTTATCTCCATTTACAGACAATAATAATTTGATCAGAGTAGGTGGTAGAATAGAGAACTCTGAATATACTTACGAAAAGAAACATCCCATTCTTCTTCATTCAAAACACTACCTAACTAGACTTTATTTTGAAAGGGAGCATCAACGAAGTATGCATGCTGGTCCGCAGCTGCTTTTAGCTACTATTAGAGAGACTGTGTGGCCAGTAAGTGGTCGCCTATTGGCTAGAAAAACGGTTAGTAGGTGTGTAATCTGTAGACGCTTTAGTGGTCGCACTCTGCATCAAAAAATGGGTGAATTGCCAACTCAAAGAGTGACACCTGGTTTCACTTTTCAGTCTGTCGGGTTAGATTTTGCAGGACCGTTTTATATTTTAAACCGTAAAGGCCGTGGTAGTAGATTGATTAAGTGCTACTTATGTTTATTTGTATGCTTGAGGTACAAATGCATCCATCTTGAAGCCGTTAGCGATCTATCAATGGGTGCTTTCCTGATGACACTACGAAGGTTCATAGCTCGTCGTGGCAAACCGACAGAAATCTTCTGCGATAATGGCCGAAACTTTGTAGCCACTGCCCGGGAGCTGTCTAATTTCTTAAAGGAGAATAAAGACCCTTTATGTCAGTTTGCCACTCAGGAAAATATACAATTTAAATTCTCACCTCCATACGGATCACATTTTGGCGGTATTTTTGAGGCCGGCGTCAAATCCGCGAAGTTTCATTTTAAACGAGTAGTTACAAACAGTAATTTAACATTCGAAGAAATATTAACTTTATTCTCTCAAATCGAAGCGATTTTAAACAGCCGTCCATTATGTTCATTATCGTCCTCTCCTGACGATTTCCTTTGTCTCACACCTGGGCACTTCATCATCGGAAGACCATTAACTGCGATTCCATCACCTAATTTACAAGATTGCAAGGACACTAATCTCAAAAGATATGAGAGAATTGAGAAGATCAGACAACATTTCTGGAACCGGTGGCAGAAAGAATATATAGCCGAATTGCAGCAGAGAACTAAATGGAAGAATTCACACGCTAAACTAAATATTGATGACTTGGTTCTCCTGCAAGAAGACAATGTGCCTCCGTTGAACTGGCGGCTTGGGCGAGTGGTCCGTTTATTCCCAGGACCTGATGCAATTGTCCGCGTCGCCGACGTCGCTACGGTGAGAGGATGCGTGCGACGCCCGTTAGTGCGCCTCTGCCCTCTTCCAACCAAAGAAGATCTACATATTGAAAGTCTTCACCTTTCAACGAGGCCGGAAGATGTTGCAGCGCGCCTATCATCGATTTGACACTAATTAACTATAAGCATTTTGTTTGCTATCATTGTCATCAGGCGCATGCAAAGTGCTAACATTATTTGTTATTTTTCTACCTACTTTTTTCTTCTAACCTTCTACGTCGTACAAGTAACAACGTCTCTTACATTTATATTGTGAAAGTTAAATAAATCAAGATTTTCCGGCCTCGTTGAAAGGTGAAGACTTTCAATATGTAGATCTTCTTTGGTTGGAAGAGGGCAGAGGCGCACTAACGGGCGTCGCACGCATCCTCTCACCGTAGCGACGTCGGCGACGCGGACAATTGCATCAGGTCCTGGGAATAAACGGACCACTCGCCCAAGCCGCCAGTTCAACGGAGGCACATTGTCTTCTTGCAGGAGAACCAAGTCATCAATATTTAGTTTAGCGTGTGAATTCTTCCATTTAGTTCTCTGCTGCAATTCGGCTATATATTCTTTCTGCCACCGGTTCCAGAAATGTTGTCTGATCTTCTCAATTCTCTCATATCTTTTGAGATTAGTGTCCTTGCAATCTTGTAAATTAGGTGATGGAATCGCAGTTAATGGTCTTCCGATGATGAAGTGCCCAGGTGTGAGACAAAGGAAATCGTCAGGAGAGGACGATAATGAACATAATGGACGGCTGTTTAAAATCGCTTCGATTTGAGAGAATAAAGTTAATATTTCTTCGAATGTTAAATTACTGTTTGTAACTACTCGTTTAAAATGAAACTTCGCGGATTTGACGCCGGCCTCAAAAATACCGCCAAAATGTGATCCGTATGGAGGTGAGAATTTAAATTGTATATTTTCCTGAGTGGCAAACTGACATAAAGGGTCTTTATTCTCCTTTAAGAAATTAGACAGCTCCCGGGCAGTGGCTACAAAGTTTCGGCCATTATCGCAGAAGATTTCTGTCGGTTTGCCACGACGAGCTATGAACCTTCGTAGTGTCATCAGGAAAGCACCCATTGATAGATCGCTAACGGCTTCAAGATGGATGCATTTGTACCTCAAGCATACAAATAAACATAAGTAGCACTTAATCAATCTACTACCACGGCCTTTACGGTTTAAAATATAAAACGGTCCTGCAAAATCTAACCCGACAGACTGAAAAGTGAAACCAGGTGTCACTCTTTGAGTTGGCAATTCACCCATTTTTTGATGCAGAGTGCGACCACTAAAGCGTCTACAGATTACACACCTACTAACCGTTTTTCTAGCCAATAGGCGACCACTTACTGGCCACACAGTCTCTCTAATAGTAGCTAAAAGCAGCTGCGGACCAGCATGCATACTTCGTTGATGCTCCCTTTCAAAATAAAGTCTAGTTAGGTAGTGTTTTGAATGAAGAAGAATGGGATGTTTCTTTTCGTAAGTATATTCAGAGTTCTCTATTCTACCACCTACTCTGATCAAATTATTATTGTCTGTAAATGGAGATAAGGATAAAATTTTAGAACGAGAACTTAATGGTTTATTTTTGAGTAATAAATCGTATTCTATAGGGAACGATTGTTTTTGTGCTATGATACATAGGGTTACAAATGATTTATCTAATTCTTCTAGAGATAAGTTACTTACCATTTTGTTTTTAGGGTTCCTTGAATTATAAATAAAACGCAACACGTATGCCATGGCTCTTATAAGTCTGTTTAATTTAGAAAATCGTTCAAATTTTATTACAGGTTCTGACACAGCAATAGGATTGGATTTTATTTCAGGTAAGTCTATTAGAGGTAAGTTTTTATGTGAATTATTATTATTTAATTTAGGCCATTTTGTTATGTTTTCAGATAAGAAGTCGGGTCCAGACCACCACAACTTCAAAGTCACCAGCCTACTCGCATCGACACCCCGGGATATGAGATCTGCCGGATTGGCATCAGTTGGAACGTAGCGCCAAGAGCTAGCTTGCGTTTTTTCTTGGATTTCTAAAATGCGATTTGCGACAAAAGTTTTAAGCTTAGTAACATCCCTGTGGATCCAAGCAATTACTATGCTAGAATCACACCAGTGGTAAATACGCGTGGGTTTGTATCGCAATGAATTCAAAACAGACTCGCAAAGTCTAGCAGCAAGTAAAGCGGCCATTAATTCCAATCGCGGTATAGTAGTAGGCTGCAGCGGTGAAACCTTTGATTTAGAACAAAGTAGATTAGTATAAAATTTGTTATTAGAATCAAGGGATCGCATATAAACGCATGCTCCATACGCTGGTTGCGACGCATCACTAAAGCTATGAAGTTCTATTTATTTAGGATCATCACAGAGAACCAGCCTCGGTACTTGAAAATCTTTAAGGTAAGCAAAGTTTTTGGAGATTTTTAGCCAATCTTCTTTTATGCTTTCAGGAACGGACTGATCCCAATTTAACTTTTCCTTCCACAACCTTTGCATTAATATTTTTGGTTGTATGATGCAAGGGCTCAGAAGTCCAAGCGGATCGAAAATTTTAGATGAATTTGAAAGAATACTTCGTTTAGTTATTTTATCATGATATGTAAAATCCTTTAGAGGAAAATTTAGACTATCTTTAGAAGGATCCCACCCAAGTCCGAGGGTACTCGACGATTGACTAATTGTTAAATGATCTTGTGGATTTAATTTATCTTGTTCCAAAACAGCAGATGAATTACTCTTAAATTTGCGTAAACTAAAGCAACCTTTGTGTAGTGCATTTGTTATGGCAATTTTAATGTTGATTAATTGTTTCTCATCATTACAACCAGTGATTAAATCGTCAATGTAAAAATCGTTTTGAATTATTGTTTTTATGTGTTCATCAGCCTCCTCCTCTCCTACCTGCCAGAGGCATCGAGTGCTCAAATAGCTAGCACTTGCGGTGCCGTAAGTGGTAGTATTTAATCTCAACGTTTTGATGGGTTGTGACTCATCTCCTCTCCACAATATCAGTTGCAGGTTGCGATCATCATTATGGACTAGTACTTGGCGATAGAATTTAGAAATATCACCGCACAAAATGAATTTATATTGCCTGCTTCTAATTAGAATGGAGAAGAGAGAGTCCTGCATATTTGGACCCACCATCAAAATGTGGTTTAATGCAAAACCAGAAGAAGAGCAAGCTGATCCGTCAAAGACCACTCGGAGCTGGGTCGATTCGCTGTTTTCTTTAAAAACTGCATGATGGCAAAGAAAATATGAATTATGAGGTTTTAGATCCGTAGACTCGGATAGATGACCTAACTCAGCATACTCATTTATGAATTTAGTATAATGACATTTTAGTGAAGGATTTCGTCTAAATCTTTTTTCTAGATTTAGGAGTCTTTTCTTGGCAAGATTATAAGAATCTCCTAGACAGTCAGGCGTATCAATTAATGGCAATTTGACACAGAACCTACCGGTATCTAGGCGTGTAGTATTTTCTATGAAATGTTTTTCACATAATTTTTCATTACTACTGAGAATAGGTCCTTTAGGAATCTCTTCGATTTCCCAAAATTTTGTAAGAATATTATCGATATTATCTTGTGTTGAATTTAGTAAAGTATGATTGCAATTTATTGTACCTTTATCTTTAGAGTATAAAGGCAAGGGACCGGAAACTAACCAGCCAAAATTTGAGTTTCGTAAATTAGGACCGCCTTTGCTTAACCTGATATTTTCATTGCCAAGGATTTCCCAAAACACGTCTGCTCCTATGAGGACATCGATGCGGGCAGGCTGATGAAACAAAGGATCGGCTAAGGGTAAGTTTTTAGGTAAGTGAATATTTCGTAAATCTAAAGGAGCTTTAGGTATCTCACTTGTTAGATTTTCTAATACATAACCTGATACTGTTATATTGTAAGAACTATTTATTGAATTAAGTTGAGCCGTACAAGTTTCAACTACTTGATTGGTACAGGAGTTACCAATACCGATGACATTTATAGGATCTATCGATTTGGTCTTTAGTGATAATTTTTCTCTTACACGTTTGCTAAAAAATGTAGACTGACTACCGCAATCAAGAAGAGCACGAAATCTTTCTACTTGTTTTGTTATGGGATTACATACTTCAACAAGAGCTGTAGACAGCAGTACTTGATTATTATAAGTTTGATTAGAACTGGTAAGCACGAATTCGCTTTCGGCCAAGACTGTATTACTGTTTGTTTCTGTCTTTTGATGCAGTAAACGATTATGTCTTTCTTTGCATTCTGGACAAGGTCCCATGCGGCAGTCCACCTCTCGGTGCCCTTGTCTTAGGCAGTTTGAACATAATTTATACTTAACCACATCTATTTGCCTATCTTCAATACTCTTTGCTTTAAATATAGGACAGTCATATATTTTATGAGTGTCGTCACAAATTATGCATGTATATTTAATATTGTTTTGATTTGTACTAACATGTGATTTAGTTTGTGAACCACGATTATGATTATTATTGAATCTTGAAACTTTTTCTTTATTGAAATTATTAGGTACAAATTTTTTTGAAGAAGACTCCATTTTTGTGAAAGTGGTATCATTCTTGTTACGAGTTACTGACTCTAGTACATCAGCACGGTCATTTAAAAATTTATGAAATTGATCTAAAGTGGGGATATCCTCGAGTGTATTTCGGTACTCTTCCCACTTAAACATTGTTATATCATCTAATTTGGCAGAAAATATATATATTAACAATATATCCCACTTATCTGTCGGCTGATCTAGACTAGCCAGGGCGCGCAAGTTCTTTGTTACATGATCAACGAAAAATCTCAAAGACCTATCAGACGCCTGTGCAATAGGCTGTATGGAAAATAAAGATTTAAGGTGGTGATTGATCAAGGACCTTTTATTATTATAGCGATCACAGACCATTTTCCATGCCTTAGGATAGTTTGCCGATGACACTTCTATATTGGCTATTACCCTAGCTGCATCCCCTTCAAGATAAGAATTAAGATAATGATATTTATGAATAGGTGAAATGCGATCATTGCTATGAATTAAACTGTCAAATGTATCTCGAAAAGATGGCCAGCAATAATAGTTACCACTGAATTTGCATATATCTATCTGTGGCAAACGAAAACCGAAATCCTTACGATCATGAAAACACTGAGACTGATCTTTGTCATCGTCAGTATGAGAGTCGACTAATGACTTAGCGGTCGCGATGTTCAGTACAATATCTCGTTCGATGAGGTCGCGCTCATCTATCTCAGTTTCAATGTTTTCTGAATTCAACACTTCAATATTACTTTGTAAATCGTTAAACCTTGTAGACAACGCTTCAAATTTTGTAATTCTTAAATTTAATTCAGCAAGTTCCAAATTGGTAAGGTGATCTTGCCTTTTTAATTGAGATAAATAATTTTTAAATTTTGTTATTTGTCCCTTTATAGAACTACGCCTTATGAGTAGCTCCTTTAATTTTTGTGAACCATTAGACCCTTTATCAGTCATTTTGCAAAGCGTATAATAACGATGTAAAGTAAAAGTTACAGTAAAACAATGTTAAAATTAACACTACGAATAATAAACAAAATAAATTCTCACGTTCCTTTATAATAGACACGGCGGCGGCGCGTCAGCTGAGGCGAACCGGCTCAGGTAGGTACTCGGCCGATAAACGCGATGCTACGTTGATAACGATGCAAGACCTTGACCTTGCGACGTCAGGAACTCCTGGAATTGTCGGCAAAATAGCGTAAAAATATTGAACTGAATGTATTTTATTTTTATTTTAAAACATTAATAGCACATAATTATGTCTATTAAAAACACTTTTTCATTAAATGAAATTTAAATTATATTTTTTAACAATTAACTAATTTTACGGCAAGCGGACGCGTAGTTTCAAGATATTTTGGGTTTAATTGTAAGCCACAAGTGTGTTGCTAAAACACTGTTTATTCATCAAAGATCAGTAAATAGGTCATGCAATAGAAGTTGTTTTCATGTCGAGTCCCCTGCAGTCCGTGATTGGTATTTCAAACTAATTGAATGACACTATGTCACACTTATAACACATATGAATGTGACGGGATAATCGGAAATTATGATTGTGTTTGCTTAATGGAAGAGCTGGATGACTTCGTTGCGCGTGTCAGTCTAAACGAACAAGTTAAGCAACGTTGATCTTATCCTGTCTATGGAAAGGTTTATTTGTCTCTTCCTTGCTATTGTGTTTAGATGACAGTCCTTATGCCTATCAGTGACATTTAGGCGGCTTGAAAACATTGGCCTCCGCCAACCGCCAGTTAAGCAGTGTGGTGGAGTATTCTCTAAACCCCTCCGCTTGAGGAAATACCCGTTTCCCAGCAGTGGAATGAATATGGGTTGACGACATTGTTTAATGACGAACGAGCGAAGAACCCCAAGTCTATAATATAACACTATACTATTACATCGTCAGGAAATTATTATAATGCAGCTCTCGTCCAATAGCCAAGCTTGATACTAAATACTGCCAACTGTTATGTTTAATCAATCAGTTATAACTTTCAGCACTATAGTCTAAAACCTTAGTGTCCATCTTGACTGTACGCTGAGCTGGACCACTCAGATGGTGCAAGTTAGTAGTAAGGTTATATCTACACTACGTTTTTTGAATTGGTATAGGATTTTTTTGTTAAATACTACCAAAATTACGCTTGTTCATCTCGCATTTTCACCCTTATTGATTACGTTGTGTGTGTGTGTTACGTTGACTTTAATGAAGATCTACTTAACAAATTGGATCGGTTAATTAAGAACGCTATCAGTTTTATTTCCTGTCTTCGAAAAATCGACCGTATTTCAGCCTAGCGCTCCAAGCTTGGAAGGCTACCTATTCGGCAACGTCGACTTACGCGGTTATTCTGTACTCTTTACTCTATTCTCTCTAACCGTCACTCACCAGAATATTTAAAATGCAACTTTAAGTATCTCTGTGACTCTCATAATCTTCAATTTCGTTTCAATAATTTCCTTGTATTTATTTTACAAGCTTCCAAGTTTCCCTTTTCGTTTCATAATTCTATTTTTGATTCTGGCTTCATATCTGATTCCTTTACTTTACAAGCTTCACAATAATGAAATGAGTTACCGGAATCTATTAGAAAATCCGCCAGCACATTTGTATTTAACGAGAAAGTGCATTTTTACCTTGAAAAGTTGTCAAAGTAGTAAACTGAGATTAATTGCACCTCTATTTTTCATAATTTTCATTAATTAAATATTATAAATAATTTATTCAAAAAATTTATTAATTCACAATATACTGCTACAAAATACAGTAGATTCATGGTTTACTTTTACACTTACCTAAGATTACTGACGTCTAAACTAGGCAAAGCCTGTATTTCAGACGCCAGGCTATTCCAGTGACACTAAAGAAAGTAGTGTGAATGACCATCACGCATTACAGAAATTCATAACAATAAATAAAATTAAATCACATTATGATCGACAAACCCACCCAAAACAACAAACCCAATACACACAGTTAGCAGGTAAAATTATATTTATTTTACTTTTTCATATATTAGGTTGGGGAAAAAGTCTTTTCGTATTTTATATGAAAATTCAAAACATTTTTTACTAAAGTTTATTTACATTTAACTAAAGTATGTAGGTGCCATTTTGTTCGATAACTTTTTGCCATCTTGTAGGTAGAGACATGATCCCATTACTATAGAAATTTTGGGACTTCTGTTCAAAAAACCACGACAAGTGGTTTTGGCAGTCTTCTCGTGATGTTAACCTGACATTGCCTAAAGAATTCTGAAGAGACCGAAACAGGTGGAAATCATAAGGTGCAAGGTCAGGACTATACGGCGGATGCATTAACACCTTCCAGTCAAACTCTCTTAATTTTTGCTGAGAGGCTAAAGATGTGTGAGGTCTAGCGTTATCATGATGAAAAATCACACTCCTTCTGTTAATTAATTCCGGCCGCTTTCTTTCAACTTTTTGCTTTAATCTCATCAGTTGTTCACAGTAGAGTTCAGAATCGATAGTCCTGCCTGGCGGTAACAGCTCATAATGAATAATGCCCTTCCAATCCCACCATACACACAGCATCACCTTATTGCGGGTTAACCCGGGGTTTGCCAGAGTCTGTGAAGCCTGACCGGCCTTTGACCACGACCTTTTTCGCACGTTCTTGTCGTACGTGATCCACTTTTCATCACCAGTTATAAGCTTTTTCAAAAACGGTTCGCTTTCAGTACGTCGTAGTAAAGAATCGCAAATGAGTACACGGTTCATTAAGTTTCTTTCAGTGAGATCGTGAGGCACCCAAATATCGAGCTTTTTAGTGTACCCAGCTTTTTTCAAATGCGCCAAAACTGTTTTGTGGTCAATTCCTAATTCTTCAGCTACGTCGTAACTACTGATATGCTGATCTTGCTCCACTTTTTCAAAAATGGCATCCATTTTATCCGTAACAGGGCGACCAGAGCGACGTGCATCTTTCACATCAAAATTTCCTGATTGAAAACGCTTAAACCAAATTTGTGCTACTCTCACAGACACTGCACTAGATCCATAAACGTCACAAATTTTTTTCGCAGCTTGCGTTGCATTTTTACTTTTTTGTAGTAAAATTTTAAAATGTATGTATCGAATTTCTTCATTAGATTCACTCATCTTGACAGTAAAAAAAACAAATGAAAATCACACATTTACCTAATTTGAATTTGGAATTATCTTTTTTAAAATTTAAACTTTTTAAAGATATCAAAACCTGCCAGATACAAATGGTATAACCAAAGAGATTTTATTACAAGTTCATACATACTAAAATGCGAAAAGACTTTTTCCCCTACCTATTATTTATAACTTTTATATATATCAGTATATTCTGTATATATTTTATGTTTATATGTGTAATTTATGTATGTACTAACATACTTTATATTGTATTGCTACATTTATGTATTTATCCAATAGTTTATTTTTTGATACCGCGTACATGAATTTCTGTACTCCCAAAGGTCGACTGGTAGAGAATACATTTAGCATTAGGGCCGCCTATTGCATCAAAATATTGTGGTCAATAAAGTTTTAAATAAATAAACAAGCATACGGCCTGTCTGATGGAAAGCAGTGTTGCCGATCTTGTAAAACCTCTTCATGCCCTTTTTGAAGAACCCCATATCGTCTTTGGAAAAAGCAAACAGACAGTTATTCAACAATTTCAGCGCACACGGATGAATATAGGGATACATAGTTTATAAACATACTAAAATTACGTTTTATTATTATTCACAGGCTAGCAGTTTCTAAACCAGTTGCGATAAATTTTATTTGTCCTACTTCAACTGAGACTCGTAATTTAATTGGTTGGTTGGACTTCCCAGTGAGGTTAGCTTTGGCTGTCAAGATGACAGTGACCCATTTACAGTGCCACAAACTTATCTGGCCCGGTGGCGGGGGCGCGCGGGTAGGTACGATCGACTTAAGTGTTGCTATTAAACGAAATGCCGCCCGTTTTAGAGGAAACATAAAAATCAAAGAAATATATACACTGTTAAAATAATAGCATTAATATACAGATTAATTGTGTTGTGTGGTGTTTCAATTAAATATCAATTGCCTTCTATTTTTTTGTTGATTAGTTCTAAAAATGCACCACGTTAAGTCGCGATCATAGCTATTATATAATATTAGAGAGTTAATATTGCACAGAAACAACTCGTTGACGATTTTTTTTATTGTATGTATAGAAAAAGATATATATGTATTTAAAAAATACACCTCAATGGAATGTGTACACGTGGTAAATAAATTAATTGTGCCTGTCAATACTAACTTTCAAGATGGCGGTTTTAGTTCTAAATTTGGCCACCGGGTCAGATAAGTTTGTGGCACTATACATCGTTACTTACTGTCACACGTAATGAGACCATTACGTTGCAGCTTAGCTACCAGGAGGCGATTATAGTTTCGTTTAGTAACCTGTGTCACTTCGTTTCTAATATTTAGAGCGTTTTCGCATTATCCGATCCGATATCAGTGAAGGACGACAACAACCGATATCCGACAGCCGTTGTACATTGGGAAACCATGTGCTGTTTTCACATATTTCCGACAAAATCGTTCCAATACGGCCATTTGTGATTTGTTTAGCTGGGGGCAGGTCATAATGGCAGACTATAATAGAAACCTTTATTTGCTGTTTGTATTATATTTGACATGCAAAAAAGGTACTATCCACAGACAGTACTGGATACATCCCATTGTGGAAGCTAGATATTCAGAGGAAGCATTTTATACTCTTTTTAGCAAGCTACAAAACGCACTTATAAAGTTTTTTAAATACTTTCAATTCAACTATTCAACTACACACAGAGACAATATAGCACACATACAAACATTATCGTCCAACAGCCCACGGGCATCCGATGGTGCCGCCAACATATCGGTGTCGTCTCTGATATCCGATATCGGGCCGGACAATATGAAAGACAGGTACATATATTATATCATACATTTTAAATGCCCCGATATCGTATCGCCGCCTGATACCGATATCGGATCGTAATCTGAAAACTGACACATGTATCCCCCCGGAGGCATTGCTGGCCTAAATATATAAAAAGAATAGGTGCCTGACAGTCGGATTGATCTGTCAACGTATATAGTTCAAAATACTGGATGGATCAGGGATGAATTTAGATGTTTACAAATTGTCACAAAATACTGTAACACCGTGCAGTAAACTACCATACTAACATAGTAACATTTTAATTGTATTCATTTGAAATCGTGTTAATGTGAGCAAAACCTTATAGGTAAGTAGTAAGGCTCATTTCCGCTTGAACGTATTATCTGCCAAGGGTCCGTAGGTTTTCAAATTAACATTAGTTTAAACTGTTAGTTACTTTATTGTCTGTCACTTGTTACGCTTTCATAGTTACATTTAACAGTTGGGGACTATGTTAGTGGCGGTCAGTGAAAGGGGGGTACATCACGCGGGCACACCACAGAGTTATAAATGTACCGTATAATACTAAGTCGCTATGTATTATACCAGTATATATATTCCTGGACAATTTACACAGCGCCATCTAGTCCCAAATTAAGCGTAAAAATACAGTTTTTTTTTGTAAATACATACTTATAATACATAGAAATCACCCAGACCAAGACAAACAGACATGTTCATGTACACAAATGTTTGCCTTGTGCGGGAATCGAACCCGCGTCAAAGTAGCCATTGCTAACCATTCGACCACCGAGCTCGTCGAAATATGTAATAAAATGCTGTATGATTTGTATTTTATTTTTTTAAGTAACATATTTAAAATTATGTTCTTTTTTTATAAGAGAAGGCAAACGAGCATGTGGGTTACCAGCCCCCTTACTACCAACTCTTATTGCGATTGTATAACAGAATAGAATGCTTATTCATACCAATGAATAAGCTACTCTATTCAATTGCGAATCAATAACTGAATAGAATGCTTATTCATACCAATAAATAAGCGACTCTATTCAAGTTGAAAGAAAATCGCTTATTCAACGGTACGAATAAGCATTCTATTCAGTTATTGAATCGCAATAAGAGTTGATGGTAAGGGGGCTGGTGGAAAGCAATCACCACCGCCACCATCTGAATCTGTATACACGGTTTGGAAGTGCAGATATTGCGATGTATTATTTAGTACTTGAGACGAACAAAAAAGAAGAAGATAATTTTGGGTGCATCCTATTGTTTTACATAAGTTATAATTAAAAGGACTGTTTTACTTTGTCTGTTGTTAGATTTAACGAGCTGCTGTTTATTTTGACAATGGGATGATTTCTGATTAACTATCAATTAATAAAATCATAATATTTAAAAATCTTCATAAAAACAGAACAAAAATTGTATAATTGTATCATGCAACTACATAATTTATATAGGTACCTACAAATTTTTTACTAAGATTATAAATGGTAAAGTGAGTTTCTTTGTTTGATTGTTCCGCTTTCATACCTTAACTATATATAAAATTTTATATACATAAAAAGTCATAATAACAATAAAAAGTCCATAATAAATATTGTCCCTAAAAAATGAACTGTTACCAAGAGGTGCCCAAAAGTTTTCGCGATAAACGGCATTCACGCGGGCGAAGTTGCGGGCTGAAGCTAAAAATTACACAAAACAAAATATTAATCCTACATACTTTAAAACTGGGTTGATAAAAATCGTAATTTTGGGGTGTTCGTCATGTTTGGGATCGCGATCTTTAGAGCCAGAACCAACCTCACCTACATGTGGTGCATCGACTAGTGAAAGAGGCTCTGGTAAGGTACCGTGTATTTGCAACCTGTCCGATTGGGGGAGTACCTCCACCTCACAGAACTCACTCACCTGTACACTTCACTCACCTCAACTGCACGTGTGTCATATACTTTTTTGTGCGTCGTTTGTAATGTAATTTTATTATCACAGACTAAAAAGTGAGTGACGGATAGTCTGTCGTCTGCGTGAGGCCATCGTTTTGTCCTTTGATGTGCATTGTGTCACACAATTACCTATGCGCCAATGCCAACCTTACCAGTGCGTAGTGCATGCATTATTGTAAGCAGCCCGACTGGTAAAATATTTCGTCACGAACTCTTCTATTTCCCTGAGACTAGAAAAACTTGCTGTGATCCTGCGGAGGAGTGAGCTCACCGTGAAGGAAATAAGAACGAAATTGATTCTTATAGCGGGGATGGAAACTCTCGAATGTTTTACATTGAGAGTGTGCGAGTCTTTATAGGTCAGCACTTGACGTCAGGTAGGCTTTATTCTTGTTTCCTACCTGGCATAATATACGAGAAAAACCTCTCTATACATAATGTATAGCTTTAACAAAAACTTGGCACTGGCACGTAAATTGCCTATATGACGAAGTAGCTCATGATAGCAGGATTGCGTGGGAAGTCACCCTTATACTTCAGAATGTAAGTAATCCACGTCCAGTCATTCGTCAAGCGTCACGTTCAAACTCCTAGGCTTAGAGCCTTTATGCTTTGTTTGCATCAACTTTTAAAGAGTCTAAGTTGCTCGAACTGATAAATTACGCTGTCCCATTCAAGACTTTTGATAAAGTTGCAGCGACAGCACTTGCTCGTGTTACTCGCTATGCGTGAACGAGTCACCCACTTACGCAGTCCATCTGATCCTCGTAAATCATTCTGTAAGGTAAACACAGAATATTAAATCGTAGCTTGAAACCAATCTCATATAAAGCCATATAAACACAAACAACTGAAATGTTATTTGCGAATAAATCCAGTAGGTATGTTTGTGAATATTAATTTGAAATTGGTTGTTATTGCTCTTGCGAAATGACTGTATTTTTACTACTTGCCTTAGTTTATGTCTGTTTTGTTTGTTCAGATGGCATGGCGATAAGATTAATGAAAATTATATGTACTTTTTCTATAAGTCTAACACTGTATGGTTTTAAAGACATTTTCTGCAACGTACGGTGAATTTGTGGACTCAACTTCCCCCAACGGTGTTCCCGAACAGATACGGCTTGGGAGTCTTCAACAAAAAAGCCTATATTTCCCTATAAAGGCTGGCGACGGATCAATGACCTTTGATGTTACTTACTGATATCCATGGGCTGTGATGGTGTGGTGATTGCTTATCAGGTGACTAGCATGATCATTTGCCTCAAATAATAATTGCCTTAAGGATTCTTGTGTTTCTAAGTGTGAGTGAGGTCATCAGGAAGGAAGGGGTTGCTGCATTGGCAGCGGGCGTGGCGGCGTGCAATCGATATTACATATTGCCGGTATTTAAATGATTACCACGTCATATCAGGCGGGCCGGGCATATTTTGTTTGTCATCCGAAATAAACAGTGTCAGTGCCTAAGACCGAATGATCGAGCGAAGGGTAATTTCGAATCCTTGTGGACTTAGTGAAATGAAGATCCCCAATGTAACGCGACACTATCGTATTTACGTTGACGGCATTTACATAGTGTTCATTTAATGCAATCCGGAAGATTTACTTTGCGAAGGTTTTTTCAATCAAGTAGGTAATCAATACGTTTATGTACTCGTTCAAGGCTCGTCTTATGAAATCCTTAACTCAGCTAGAGTAAAATCGGCGAGTATGAGTAATTGCAGAGCAATGCGAAGCTACCAGAGAATAGAACAATGAAACGTGGTCTACCTCTACGTTTCACTGAAACCCTTACTCTTTTGATTCCTCTCCATTCTTCCAATCAATCTTTTAACGTTCAATCTATTAGATTCGCCTACCCAAATAAACCCTGTGAGGTTTTCGTGGTACAGCATCAATGTGTGAGAGTTTTATAAATAAACTAGCGGCCCGGTACGTGCTTCGCTACGTATAAAGTGAAATACTAAAAAAAAAAAATTGGAACATCAATTTCATTTATCCAAACAAAAAAATATTTTATTAATTGCTAGCTATTTTAAAACATTTGAATAAACAATATTTTATGTTTTTCCATTTTGAGCATGAATAAACAAACGACTCTGGAACTTAATATTGCCTAATATTAAGTTGAAGCACGTCCAAAATGAAATGACCGCATGAATGACATAACAACATGCTTGTACTGTCAACACTGAAAAAAGTTTCAATTTGACAGCACAATCCCCATCTGAAAAAAAATTCAATTTGACAGCAAAATCCCCATTAACAAAATGATCCGCCATTTATTGAATTCATTTGTTACAAAAAATGTGATAAATGAAGAACCGCTCTACCGATTTTGTGCAAACTTCACATAAACCATCTACTAAATAGTCCGAACAAAGCCTAAACATTTGGTTTGGATAGGTGAGCCCGTTCTTGAGTTATAAAATTACAACGAAAAGTGGCATTGATTTTTAAATATTACTAGCGGCCCGGTACGTGCTTCGCTACGTATAAAGCGAAATAATAATAAAAAAAAATCGGACAAGTGCGAGTCGGACTCGCCCACCGAGGGTTCCGTAGGTACGTAGTATCATTATTAAATTTGATATTTTTCATTATAAATAAGAAATAATGCGTCGAAAAAAACAAATAAAATATATTTTGCAATGTGTACATCAAGCCCTTTCATATGATACCCCATTTGAACTAGTAGTTTCAATTTGAAATTTCGACACCCTATAAAAAATATAGACCCCCTATTTTTTAAGATCGATTTACAAATGTATAGTTTTGAGATTTATTCCTGTACTTGTAGTCTATAGATGTTACTTGCCAAATTTCATAGTTCTAGGTCAACGGGAAGTACCCTATAGGTTTTGATTCCCTTGAGTGTGTCGAAGTATGCGTTTTTTGCTGAATAAACGGCCGTAACTTTTTTCTACGTAAACTTAGCAGTTTGATTTTTTTTTTTAACTTCATGGGACCGTAGACCTGAGTATACAGTTCAAATTTCAGCTTGATACCTCCACGCATTCTCGACATAGAAATTCTTGACAGACAGACAGACAGACAGACGGACAACAAAGTGATCTTATAAGGGTTCCGTTTTTCCTTTTGAGGTTCGGAACCCTAAAAATTGGAACATCAAATTTGCCAGCGCAGATCCGCCATTTATTGAATTCATTTGTTACAAAAAAATGTGATAAATGAAGAACCGCTCTACCGATTTTGTGGAAACTTCACATAAACCATCTACTAAATAGTCCGAACAAAGCCTAAACATTTGGTTTGGATAGGTGAGCCCGTTCTTGAGTAATAAATTTACAACGAAAAGTGGCATTGATTTTTATATATTACTAGCGGCCCGGTACGTGCTTCGCTACGTATAAAGCGAAATAATAATAAAAAATTGGAACATCAAATTTGCCAGCGCAGATCCGCCATTTATTGAATTCATTTGTTACAAAAAAATGTGATAAATGAAGAACCGCTCTACCGATTTTGTGGAAACTTCACATAAACCATCTACTAAATAGTCCGAACAAAGCCTAAACATTTGGTTTGGATAGGTGAGACCGTTCTTGTGTTATAAAATTACAACGAAAAGTGGCATTGATTTTTATATATATAGACTAGCGGCCCGGTACGTGCTTCGCTACGTATAAAGCGAAATAATAATAAAAACTTGGAACATCAAATTTGCCAGCGCGGATCCGGCATTTATTGAATTCATTTGTTACAAAAAAATGTGATAAATGAAGAACCGCTCTACCGATTTTGTGGAAACTTCACATAAACCATCTACTAAATAGTCCGAACAAAGCCTAAACATTTGGTTTGGATAGGT
This sequence comes from Hypsopygia costalis, assembly GCA_937001555.2. Classification (NCBI taxonomy): domain Eukaryota; kingdom Metazoa; phylum Arthropoda; class Insecta; order Lepidoptera; family Pyralidae; genus Hypsopygia; species Hypsopygia costalis. Next base: position 23,118,887 of record OW443326.2, read on the forward strand.
GAGACCGTTCTTGAGTTATAAAATTACAACGAAAAGTGGCATTGATTTTTATATATATAGATAGATAGATAAAAGAGAGATTTTGGAACACCTTACTTGTAGCTGTCATACTTCATAGCGCGATGTCGTTATTTCACTGTCATACCTACTATTAAAAGGTGGAAGGGTTTTCTGGCACATATGTGTCCTACATGGATACCTTCAAACGAACGACGTGTGAAGAACACGACGTGAAGCGAACGACTCACAAACGAAGCGTGAAGAAGCATTTTTTGGACTAGCATGGCAGTATCGACTGACAAAACTAATCTAGACTAGCCTTTTGTCAGTTGCCGTTGCAATTCGGGCTCCTGTTTTCATCAGCAGGTGAAGCGGAACCACTTTGCTGAGCTAATAAAAAAAACGATCTCTATGATAGCAGTCTGTTTTCATCAGCAGGCGAAGCGGAACCACTTTGCTGAGCTAATAAAAAAAACGATCTGTATGATAGCAGTCTATAATCATTCCACACCCGGTTCTTCCTTCAATTAAAGAAGTTTGTGCGTACTCTCCCAAGTGTTTAACTGCGGATTAGCGACAGATAATGCCATGCCGCCAGAAGGCCACTTACTTTGCTTAAGGGGATGCCAGCTATCAAGACAATTTTATATGGGAAAACAATTGGCAAAGTCTCATAATTATCATATATAATAATAATAATTTTTAATAATGAATAATAATAAGTATAATTTTATCGTATTAAAAACAATAATTGTTGAACAAAATTCCACAACATCCGATATAAAAAATATAAAGCACCCAGGTGTAGTCATATACATATACTTACACAGAGTATAGAAGAGGAGGTTTTGCATAAATTTTTTAGCTGAATATTCAAGAATTTTATTTTTATGAATGATATTGTTTTAACTTTTTTAGGCTATAATTTTAGGACTTTTTTTTAAACAAGGTTTTATAATAATGTTAAAAATACATGTAACGTTTAAGTTTGTAATCTGTTGATGTACAATAAATACATACATATGGTCATATTACGCATGTTGTACGCAATGTCGTGCCTAGTTTAAAAAAAACTAACATTAACATTACGTATATTGTCTATATCGTTGTATTTTTTTTTACAAATCGCCTAGCTACAATTTAGGTTACAACTGAATTTTTGGTCGTAGCTTGACCTATCTTTATAACATTGAGAGGAAGCTCGTGAAATATTCTAGGAAATCTCTTCGATGAAACAAAAGCTTAATTGGTCGATTAGTATAAAAAATAAAATAAAATAATGAATGCATTAGTTTTATAAATATAATAGTTACAACTAAACGCTTTAAATCGACAGTGTCGTCTACCGTTTCTTAACGACTGTCATCGACCACAGCCAGGAACAATTGCTCAACGTGTCCGCTGGATAAAACACAGAAAGTATTCTCAAGTTCTCGTCGGCAAGCAGATTATCATTATACTAATAGTGCCGATGGCTGTTTTTATATCTTTTAAAGATAATCAAAAAATGGTTTAATCGGTTAGTTTGAACATCAATTTAGTGAAAGAAGCAGAAAGATTTTTTTAAATTTATATTATAAATAAATATTGTCAGACAAATTACACAGCGCCATCTAGCCCCAAAGTAAGCGAAGCTTGTGTTATGGTTACTAGACAACTGATAAACATACGTAAATACATTTTCTTTTTTTAAATACTTACTTATGATACATAGAAAACACCCATACCAAGACAAACAGACATGTTCATGCACACAAATATTTGTCCTGTGTGGGAATCGAACCCACGAGCGTTGGTGTCGAAGCCGCGTCATTGACCGCTACGCCACCGAGCTCGTCGTATTATATAAAATAAAGTCGGGTTAGTTACACCATTTATAACTCAAGAACAGCTGGACCGTTTTTTATGACCTTTGATTTGTTGGATTTGCTTCCATCCCAAACAGCAGAATAGCTATTCATATAAATGAAAAAGAAAATATGATGAAATTGTCAGGAGCAGGTTTGTATAGAAATCGATGAATGAGATGAGAACGGAGAGATTGAGATTAGATAGGCAGAATTATTAGCTCTAATCCACGGCATCGCTCGCGTGGAGTTCGCAGTAGAAGCTAACTAGCTTTAGCACAAGTGGTAGCGGCATTTGGCATTTTCTTTTATTGTTATAAAATATATACATATATATTCATATAACATTATTACGCACCTTTAAATTATAAAGAATTCCAAAATCTTGACATTTCGCTGTAAAGTCTAGAAACCATCTAAAATAATAGACCGAGGTTATTCTATGACTCTTCGATTCATCTGTGGTCGCCGCATACCCAACGAGTTTTATCTCATTCCAGATGGAATGATTTCTTGACATCGTTGCATATAAAACTAAAGGGACAAGATACACGTGACATGATGTGACGAGAAAACGAATGGGACAGGGCGGTTAGGAATAAATAATAATAATAAATAAATATTTCTGGACAATTTCACACAGCGCCATCTAGTCCCAAATTAAGCGTAAAGTTTGTACTATGGGTACTAGACAACTAATAAATGTACTTAAATACATTTTTTTTTGTAAATACATACTTATAATACATAGAAAATACCCAGACCAAGACAAACAGACATCATCATGCACACAAAAATGTTTGTCATGTGCGGGGATCGAACCCGCGACCTCGGAGTCAAAGTGGCCATTGTTAACCATTCGACCACCGAGCTCGTCAAAAAGGAATGGCACTTGAAAATACCTTACCGATCTGAAGTAATGATCGTTGTCAACTTGTCCGTCTGTATTTAGTAAGAGCCTTAGAATGATTTAGGATGTTCATCTAACTAGAGCAATGGAATATTAAAACATTGGAGTCTCTAAAATTGAATCTAAAAACATCTCTTCGACTGACCTTTTCGACCGTCACTTCACAGGGAAGCTTATAAAAATATAATATATACATTCTTTATTGAAACCCACAAACAAACAATAAGTTTTTTACAACCACGTTCCTAGACTATAGTCACACCCCGGCCACTCCATACAATTGCCGCATCGTTAACTACTACATAAACAATTGGGTCGGTGCAGAAAATAAATAAGCATGTGTGAGTACGGCGCCATACAAACTGTTTCAGATTCGTCTCGAAGGGGAGGTGAGGTCGATACGAGAGAGCAGCGGCACGAAGTGTCTCTACTGTACGTAGTACAATTACTTATATTATGCTATAGTATACTGGCAAGTATATAATATTGTAATCGACTCCTTATACAATAAATACAATTTACACATGTACATACTTACATATTACTTGTATTTGGAAGTTGTTTACCGTGTAAAGTCGCCTATACACGTTGGCCGAGCCTTTCCGAGTGATGGCAAGCGCCAACATGTAGACAGCCCATTTGCATTGCCTTGTCATCACTCGGTGTCGCTCGCCTAGTTGGCCGAGTGAAAGCAAGCGCCAACATGTGTAGAGGTCATTAGGTAAGAATAAATGTTTTACGAACCACCAGGCTTCCATCTGGATGCGAAATAGGTACATTTATTTACATTTAAACTTTGCTTGAACTTCAAATTATCCTTAAATCACAAAGAACATTCTATATAATACACTTGTAGGTATTTAATCTTAAATTAAACCTCCATTGAAATAGTATGAATGAACACTTAGTACATAAATACTTACTTCTGTCTATGTGTGCGTAAAAGTAAGTAATTACTTGTTTCTATGTATTAGGTGGTAAATAATTTGTGTATATTAAACGTCCTGACCTTCTACTCTTTGAACCGTGAGTTTTACACTACGATGAATATTTCTTAAGCATAATTCAATTTCCCCAGCCAAGCCGAGAGTTCCCATCCATTGTTCTAAGCACAACTATACTCTTATACAATCATTATCTACACTGTGGTAAAATAGAAATTCAGGTAGGTGGGTGCCAATAAAATAGCATGTAATTTCTCGGTACTATATTGAAATTGCTGGGTGGAACAGCTATAAATTTCTCAGGAATTCTTCTGATAATTTTGGGGTGTAAGTGGTTCATCAACATCTTTGAACCAAAGCCAACTTCACCTGCACGCGGTGCACCCTGCTGCTGACAAACAAAGCTCTGGCGAAAAGAGAGGTAAGGAGCGTAATTGTAAGCTACCCGACTGGGGAATGTGTACCTCCACCTCACAGAATACCGCAGCCACATAACGGTTCCCTTGAGGGCTGTTGTGTTCCTGCGAGTGAGTGAGGTTACCTAAAAGGAAGGAGATGCTGCGATGGCAGCGGGGGTGGCGGCGCGCGAGCGATATTTTATGGTAACCGCTTCACATCAGGCGGGCCGTATGCTTGTTAAATTTGCCGCTGTACAAGGGTAATCCAAAAATTCTAATGATAACAAAATCGGGGGATGCGTAAGGACTATTGAACACCGCGAGCGAGGAAGGGGGAAGCGCTGATATTTGGAGATAATTTTAGTGCATATAACGTATTCACGTATAACACACGGCCGTGGCCATGACACAGCCACACTCTATTTTTTTATAAATACTTACAGGAAATAAGCACAGAAATCTATTCTTTTACTGGTGCCATCTCATAACAGAGAAGAGGCAGTGAACACCATACTCCAGGCAGGACCAGAAATGACCCGAGCAGTCCTACATAGAAATGCGCCACCACTAAGAACGTTGTTTTAACGTTTTTGTTTTTAATTGCTGCAGTCGGTCACCTGGCGTCGAACGTGGTCGAAAATATATGACACATAGGATGAAAATGATCTCACTTAATTATTTCTAAGCTATACAAGATATTGAAAAACCTATGCCGAATGTCCTTTAAAATTTACAAACTGTATTAATAAATTTTTGTAGTTTACGTGGCTCACTGTGATCTTTAGAGCCTAAGCAAACCTCACCTGCACGTGGTGCATCATCCGATTACCCAAAGAAGCTGTGGAAAAAAAGAGAGGTAAGGTTCAACAACGTTTTTGTAAGCTGCCCGACAGGAGAAGTACCTCCACCTCACAGAATACAGGGTTGCTGTGATCCTGCGAGTGAGTGAGGTGCAGCTGGATTGGTAGTGGGGGTGATGATGGCGGTGGTGGTACGGTAACCACTAGTACCGTAACTGTAGTATAAAAAAAAAAAAACTAATTCATAACAAATACTGTATCTATCCTAAAACATCTCAAACGGTGATCTCAAAACCGGCTTTAATGAATTAAAAAAAAATGTAATATATGAGTTCTTAGGGCCAAAATCGATAAAGCTGGATCTCTATTCTGCTAAAAAAAATCGCTTCGCAAACGGCGAGTATATCGGTCGCCCAAACTTTCAAAACGATTGCCTTCAATCGAATACTCATTTCGAACGTAGTGTAGTCAAAATGCTTATACAAAAATACCCTCCTCAATTAAAAGTTTTTTGCGATAAGTCTCCAGATATTTGTAATAAGATATTTCGGTGTTATTGCGTACGTAGGTATCGTGTTCATCTTTATATTTTCAGATTTATTTACGTGAAGTGTAAATAAAAAGACGGCGATATATCTGTGCTGAAATACAATATTTTGGATGTTTACACGCCAGTTTAGTGTTAACTCTATTTCTTTCCAACTTTTATTTTTATTACGACTCGACTTATACGCAATGAAACAGTGAGCTGAAAGAATTGAGTAAATATCAGCGACACGAGTATACCATTAGAGTACAAGAATGCAAAATTTGACTTGGGTATATAGAAAAACTATATCACGAAATGAGTTACGGAACCCTTATAAGATCACTTTGTTGTCAGTCTGTCTGTCTGTCAAGACCCTTTATGTTGAGAATACGTGGAGGTATCAAGCTGAAATTTGAACTGTATACTCAGGTCTACGGTCCCATGATGTTGTAAAAACAACAAACTGCTAAGTTTACATAAAAAAAAAGATACGGCCATTTATTCAGCAAAAACCGCATATTTCGACTCATTCCCAAGGGAATCAAAACTCATACCCTATGACTTCCCGTTGACCTAGAACTATGAAATTTGGCAAGTAACATCGTCATAGACTACAAGTATAAATGTCAAAACTATATATTTGTAATTAAATCTTAAAAAATAGGGGGTCTATATTTTTTTTAGGTGGTCGAAATTTCAAATTGAAACTACTAGTTCAAATGAGGCATATATGAAAGGACCTGATGTCCACATTGCAAAATATATTTTATTTATTATTTCCGACGCATTATTTCTTATTTATATGGATTATTCCTACGTACGGAGCCCTCGGTGGGCGAGTCCGACTCGCACTTGTCCGGTGTTTTCTTACATACTAAACATTTTTTAGACAATACCAGCCACCTTACCACCAACTCTTATTGCGATTCAATAACTGAAAAGCGACTCTATTCAGTTATTAAATAGAGTCGCTTATTCATTGATATGAATAAGATACCAATGAATTTAATGAAAATCTATTCAGTTATTGAATCGCAATAAGAGTTGGTGGTAAGCCCCCTGGTGACTTTTCTAACGAAAATGATGGAGCATATATCTCTGAACCAGATAAGAAAGAACGAAAGGAAGAAGTCTGGTAATGGAAACTGGCTGTGTGCTTGCTGGAAGACCCGTAACGCAGTGAGATGAATAAGGGATGAAGACGATGAGGACGACGATAAAAAAAAACTCACTCAATAAACCCTCAGTGAAAATGTTTCGTACTCTGGTAAAAGTCTTTCATACAACATCATGTGAATGGAGAGAAAATAAATATTATTTTTATTTCAAAACACAGAAAACAGTCTCGGTTGAGCTTAAGTACTATAAATTCTCGTTTTGCAATATCAAATATCGGAATCCAACGGTAGCTTTGGAACGACAAAGCGTTGCGGGTGAATTTTTCCACGAACTTTCCTTGTTCTTTTAGTTTTCGCAGCTTGGCATTTTATTGGTGCTGCTTTTTAAAGCACTTAGTGACAAAAAGATGAAATGAAATTACTATAGTACTCGTATCCATGGCATCAATTAAGATTTAGGGGTGTAAGTGACTCACCACGATCTTTAAAGTGAAATGCAAGGCCAATCTGGTTTCTAGGAAGATTGGTGTCATCAATAAAGCCAGGCGGTATTTTACACCCCGACATTTATTTCCCTTCAACTATATAAAGCCCAGGTTCGACCTCATATGGAGTATTGTTCGCATCTCTGGGCCGGTGCGCCCCAGTACTTACTTGCTCCATTTGACCGCATACAACGAAGAGCAGTTCGAATCTTTGGCGACCCAATGATCTCGGATTGATTGGACTCTCTCTCTACACGCAGAGAAGTAGCGTGTCTTTGCGGTCTATACAAATTAAATCACGGAGAGTGGTCGGAAGAGCTGTTTGATTTGATACCTGCCGCTGCATTCCACTATCGTACATCTATGTACGCCATAAATTAAAATTCCATCCATATCATCTTGATGACATGGGAGCCTTCAAGGACAGAGTCTTTATTCCCCATAAAAGGCTGGTAACGGGTTAGCGATACCTTGATCAAGCTGATCTCCATGGGCGGTGGTGATTGCTATCCACCTGGTGTCCCACATGTTCGTTTGCCCCCATTATATAAAAAAAACAGATAAAAAATATTATTTTAAGTGAAAAAATTACCTATAACTGTTTTAAACATGAATTTTCAAATTAGGATTTTTATAATCTTAATCGTTTTTTAGTACTACATTTTTTCCCTCGTCGTCACGTCATTCTGGGTCATTAACACGCACCCGTTATTTATTCTAAGAGCCACCATCTACAGAATTTGATTTGTTTTTGATATCACAAAGTTTCAAGTTTTGCAACGGGACGGACTTGATGGTTAGTTGGACGAGTGGTCATTGAAAAGGGATTAACTCCTACCCCTTCATGCTTTGGAGATTACATTAAATTGTTGGATCCTGTAGTATATACAAGGTCAGACTTAGCAAAACTTAGGTAGGAAAACTAGGCACTAATAGGCACTAATACGGCTAATTCAGCTCATAGTTCAAAGAGAATATTATTGTAAGGCTAAGGCTATGAACAACTTTATTAACTACTAGAATCTGATCTCTCTGTAGCTTCACCGCTCTCAAACCACGGATATGAAATCAAATGGAAATGGTGTGCAATTAAATTTAATAAAAAAATTAGCTTGTATAGCACCAAGCGTACCAAACTCACACAACGACTGACACGTGCAGGCACGGTTGGCTATCGTTCAAAGATATTGGTGAACCTTACACCCCTTATATGAGTAAGATATTCATTTCTGTAGATATTAATAGAAAATATAGAAAGATTTCTATTTCTAAATTATCCATGAAAAATAAACTATTCAATCAATTCTATTTTTTTTATACTACGTCGGGTGGCCAACAAGCATATGGCCCGCCTGATGTGAATCGGTTACCGTAGCCATATTAACGCTCGCAACATAAACTATCGCTCGCGAGTCGCCACCCCCGCTGCCATCGTAGCATCTCCTTCCCTTCTGGTAATCTCACTCACTCGCAGGAACACAACAACCCTCAAGGGAATTGTCATTTGGCTGCGGCATTCTGTGAGGTGGAGGTAAATTCCCCAGTCGCTTACAATTACGCTCCCTACCTCTCTTTTCGCCAGAGCTTCGTTTCAGTCAGTCAGCTGAGTGCACCGCTTGAAGGTGAAGTTGGCTTTGGTTCAAAGATGCTGATAAACCACTTACACCCCAAATTTTTTTTCCACCTCACCCCGCAATTCAATTCTTCTTCATGGCGATCTTGGTGTTCCCGCCAAAGACAATGCTATTTATTTTCTTTCAGCATATGTGTCTGACTATGCTTAGTAAGCGAAGAAAAAAAAAAGGAAAACTATGCAAATGAATTGAAACTAAAAAGCGTCTCATCATTAGTTTGTCTTTTCCCCATTATTTGTGGTCGCAGTATATTTTTTTTCATTCATTTTCATCTCTAAGGAATGAACCACTATGAAACTCAATCAAAATCAACGTACCCAATAACCATAGAATCCCAATTCACTTAAGTGCTTTTTTATTTCAATTCCCAATTCATAGTTATAGCCTAGGATTGCATTTGATTTAATTTATTATACTGCCTTGGAAATTACCTTGCCAGCAAGAATTAACTTTTCTCTCCAATTGTATTTTGAAATACTTCTTAATTGGAGTTTAAACTCCAATAAAGATTTAATACTTTTTAATAGTAATGGTTGTTATATTCTATAGATAAGTACCTAGACAATCAAATTTGGTTTTGTCAAAAGAGTCTTATGATAGTACGATATGATAAAAATTAAATGCTTGAGTTTAATATCTACCTTTTCATTTAGAATACACTTATTTTAAGGTTTGAACAAATAGTTCAATGACTTAATAAATTATAAAAAGCAACAGATTTACAGCTGTGATCTGTGGAGATTTGAAAATCAGTATAATTCGGACATTATGGACTATTATTAACTGAAAGCCGCAAAGAATAGATAGATATGCAAAGAATATTTTTTTTATTTAATACGGGTAATATTTAAAAAAAAAATTACCTGCCTACGCTTCGCTGTGGTTCAATTTTCCCGTTCCCATGTCATTTCAGTGGATTTCCCATACAAACTTTGTCCTAACAATAAGGAATACAACAAAAAAGTATTATCCAATTTCATGCAGCCGTTCGAAAGTTATGCGCTGCGGAGGCGAGCATGAGGGCCTGGCCTTTGTTACGGCAGGCGGGGGCTGCACTCCCTCAGCGCCTCCGGGCTTACCATACATGTCTGAGATTCATTTTTATAAATAGTGTTAGCGGATATGTGATCAGCCGACGACATGACATGACATTATGCCCATTGCCTATAAAAGCCACTGCGCGCTCCTTTGAAAGTCATTTCGTTATGGAGTTCGCTTGGCACGAGGTGACTATGCGCGTTTGAGAGTCATATAGCCTAGTCAGGGGGCCCTACCGACGAAGCCGATTACCATTATTTTTTTTTATTCCAAGAATTGGTCTTAGTTTAAATTTATTGACAAACATCTTTAGCTTAGTCGGTAGAGCTGAACCGACTAAGGTAATGTTGTTAGGTATGGCAAGGAAAGGTAGGGTAAGGCCTACCTTACCCTACCTTTCCTTACCTTACCTACAGCTACACCCTAGTGTAGCTGAGCTAAACATAATTAGCAACAATCTAAGTAAGTAGTGGTTTCATTTCCGCTCTTTAAAAATTCCGATGGTAATCGGCTTCAGCTTCGGCGGTAGGGTGAGGGTCCCTGCCCCCTTACCACCATCTCTTATTGCGATTCAATAATTGAATCGATTGCTTATTCTTACCAATGAATAAGCGACTCTATTCCATTTGAAATAGAGTCGCTTTTTCATTGGTATGTGTCGTTGGATAGGTCTTTTAGAAACATCGGGAGTGTGGGAAGATCATTTTTCGGTATAGTACGTGCAAATTTTTGTTAGACGCAAGTGCCCCCCCCCCCCCCCGTATGAACGAAACTGTTATATTTAGAAATGTGAAAAAAATCATGGAAGTAGACCATATAGTAAATTTAAAAGGAAACCTATCACGGCTAAGTAGACTTTACAAGTTACTGAGTAATAGCCGATAAATTTATAAAATGTATTGCAAGACGAATAGAATTCTCCAAAATAAATAATAATAAAGATAAGGTCCAAAACCAATGAAGTTGAAATGGTACATATCGCTCACGACCTAATAAGTTTTTAGGAACATTGGGGATTTACTTTCAAGGATATTCTTAAACTAGTAAGGCCTTGACGTCCTTGATGGTACATTGAACATATTGGTCAGAAATCAGGGTTTGAAATTATCTAGATAAATATGCCCATTGATAATAAAATTATCGTGTTAATTGGTGATAATTGAAGACACGCACTTGGCCAGTTTTATAGATAGTACGGAACCCTTCGTGCGCGAGTCCGACTCGCACTTGGCCGGTTTTTTTTAGTTTCTTACTCCAGTAGTTCCTAAAAATAGATTAAATCCAAACTGTGTGTTGAATATTCATGAACCTGCCATGTTATTTGGATCGCCGTTATTGGTGCTGTATATTTTACTTTGAATGTTATAGGAATCCTATAAATACAGTTCATTGTGCGTGTAACAAACGCTTGAATCCATTATTGCACGTTAGACACGAAATGTCCGCATCTTTATCGGTCATGGTAAACTTTGATATTGATTCAAGATGTTCACAAATAGTCACATTAATTTGTTCAATATTCTCGTATTTATTAAGGTGAACATCGCAGGCAAGTTAACCACAGTGTAGTAAATAATACGCCTCAGATAACCAGAAGCCAAACGCTTCAAACGGATTTCAGTTTTGTGGCAAACATCTTCAGTGCAATATATTTGGTGAAACATAATTGTGTACAGCCTTATGTGTGTAGCTTTAATAAAATTAATGGACTGTATAGTATTCAGATACTCTGTGGCAGGCTATGTTGCTCTTGAATCCGCTTACACAGCTACGGAGGATGTATGCGTAAATATATACTATACTGTAAATGGTCTACAATTAGACGAATAAGGCCAGGTATTGAATTCAGGGTTCTGACACCGGAAGTGCAATGCGAAGTTTCGGGTGAAAGTTTGGGAGTTTTCATATACGAATTGTTTTCGACTGGGCCAGTGAATGTCGACTTCTCGTCCAGCAAGCCTAATTTAATGAATGAACGAATGAATACTCTTTCTTGCACCAAAAAAAAACATACATAAATAAGCAAATACGTAAAAACTAAAAGTACAATAGGCGGTCGTAAATTCCAGGAGGGAATTAAAAACACATAACAGGATAGGAGGCGTAAACCAAGGTAATCAATATGAAATTTGAACATTCTAATTTATTATTTATTAAAGGGTAGAAATAAACCGAGCATCTAAAATTGTGAAACTGTGCAACTATTGTACTGACTTGGCGACTTAAGTTGATATAAAACATACCAAACATAAACCTTATCCTACTATTTTTGTGGCTCATGTTATTATTTTCATTTATTAAATTTCTAAATATCTAAATAATATCAACCCGTTGGCCGTGTGTTTTCCGGCAGACTAGAATAGAATCACTCCGTCTCTGCCCGTGGATGTCATACAAGGCGACTAAGGGAAATACATTATAAAACATCGATCAGGCCTACACTCCCCACGCTGGCTATAGGGGAGCCTATAGCCAGCGTGGGGAGTGTAGGCCAAATCCTCCTTCTGTCTGGGACGGATGAGAGAGGGTCATGCTCCTGTAGTGGAGACTAAAATGACCTGATGATGATGATGATGATACCTAAATAATAATATTATATAAATAACTAAATAAATACATTAGACATGAAACTTTGACAATTGTTTTCTCGAAGACACTATAAAATTTATTTTACAAATTCCAAACTTTCCTATAAATGTAGCGGCTACCTGTCAAAATGAGTTTGACGCCGAATGTGCGGAATGAACACGTAAACTTCTTAGCGCACGAAACGGGCACATCTCAAAAAGAGCACTTCGCAAAACGTCTAGGTCCTTTTAATATTCATTGCTCTTGAACTTTTCATTACGATTATTTACTCTCTTAAGTAAAATGTTATCGGTAAATAAAATACAATTTGAAAACGACTACGGAGAAACTACGATTGCTTTTCAGTATTTATTATGATTAGAACTTTGTGCCTTGAAAATTTTGGTGAAATACATTTGTACATTTTGAGTTCTCGGCTCTCGCGACGCACAAGACCAAAATTTACGGAGCATTTGTAAAACAAATTAGTTTTAGGCCGAACGTTGGTGTTTAGTCACTTACTGTGGGATTACCTTCAAATGGTTTGGTCTATTTTACTCATAATTAAATGTCCACGATGCTTAGATTATGATAATGTAAGAAGCTACAATGTTACAATATTAGATAATTCCATGCCATTCGTTTTGTAGTTGTTGTGTTATATTTAGGTTTAACTGCTGAATATACGAGTAGGCCCTTCCAATGTTTTCCACGGTTTTTTTTACTACTGATGGGAAGCGGTTACCGTAGCCATATTAACGCTCGCAACATAAAATATTTTGGGGTGTCAGTGGTTCATCAACATCTTTGAACCAAAGCCAACTTCACCTGCACGCGGTGCACCCTGCTGACTGACAAACGAAGCTCTGGCGAAAAGAGAGGTAGGGAGCGTAATTGTAAGCTACCCGACTGGGGAATGTACCTCCACCTCACAGAATACCGCAGCCAAATAACAATTCCCTTGAGGGTTGTTGTGTTCCTGCGAGTCAGTGAGGTCTCCAGAAAGGAAGGAGATGCTGCGTTGGCAGCGGAGGTGGCGGCGTGCGAGCGATATTTTATGTTGCGAGCGTTAATATGGCTACGGTAACCGCTTCACATCAGGCGGATCGTATGCTTGTCTGCCACCCGACGTAGTATAAAAAAATAAAAAAAAATAAAAATATCGCTAGTGCGCCGCCACCCCCGCTGCTAACGCAGCATCTCCTTCCTTTCTGTCAGGTTCTGATGTTAACTTTATTTATATTACAATGCAATCGGAAACGTTTTGCAGATACATTTATGTAACGTGATGCCGCCCACTTGCTGCCCACTGGTACACTCAATACTCAAATAATCAGAGAATTTGATATCATCAGAATTCGTTAAGTGAATCTCTTGCGTGGGAGACCGACTCTCATTTGGCAGTTTTAATTTTTGACAAAAGTAAAGTCCTGCGCAGACGAGGCACTTTTTTATCCATAAAGCTATATCATAATTTATTGGTGCGTCACTGTTAAAGGCACTTACGAAAATATGTACTTTTTTTCCAAACGCCTTATGTAACAGTCCAAATATCAATACATATATTTCTTATATTTTTAAAAGTACCTGGTACTTTGATTTTTTTTCGATCTATGTCTAAACCATTATAGGCCGCGTTTTAAAGCTCCTAAATAAATGGATATGGTTAGTGTAATCCGCGCCGCTACAAGAGATACTGAAAACATATCATTGGGGATTTGTAATCGCGAAAATTGATCTTAGGTTTAAGTTAATGACAAACATGTCCAGCTTAGTCGGTGGAGCTCTATGGTTTCTACAAGTTAAGCCAATCACAATTACTGGCAATTTAAGCTTAATTAAAGTTAGATTTTCGCAATCATAAAATCCGATGATAATCGGCTTCAGCTTCGGTGGTAAATGTAGCAGTCGAAGATATGATAACATGTTGTCATTATATAATTCATCCTCACACATTGGAACCTAAGTGGTCGCGTACTGTGCGGTTCCAGAGAAGTTTTCTCCCGCGTACTATCAAACTGTGGAATGAACTGCCTGTCGAGATTTTCTCTGGAGACTACAGCATGGGGTTCTTCAAAATGGACGTGAAGAGGTTTTTACAGGGTCGGCAATGCGCGTGTGATGCCCCTGGTGTTACAGGCGTTCATAGGCTACGGTAGCTGCTTTCCATCAGGCGGGCCGTATGCTTCTTTGCCACTTTAGTGGTATAAAAAAAAAGTTAAAATTTCTTTGGTAGCAGTATATTTATCTCGATGGGTTGGTTAAATATTTTTAAAAGCTTTTCATTATGCTCGATTCTTTTTTTATCTTTTCATTCTCTACTTAAGAATATCTGAAAATAGACACGTCTGACGTCGCCGCCATGTAATAAAATTTATGAATATTCGGTGAACGAATGGCTTCACAATGGCTTTGATGTTTAATCTCAATCTCGTATATGGAGATATATTGCAATATTTTTGCTTTATATTTCGCCACGAGATTACAATATACTCTTATATATGAAGAAGGTTATTCTCGTAAAAGTACTACTCTTACTTTAGCTCATAAGTGCCCTAAAGCGTTAAAAGCGAAAATGTCGAGACATTCAGTAGAAGAGATAAAAATCGACTGGGAGTAATCGGGATATCAATATATCACTATAGTAGAAAGTCGGGACTATTGTGCGAAATAAGTACGATATTCTGTGACAAAGTGTTTTCGTCGTATGTGTTTGTTCGGGCTAAATATTAGTTTTTAGGGGAGGCACAATCATTTTGGAGGCGAATGGGCTGTTTCCAAAGTACGTCCGAAGAAATATTATCCCAGTACTCCACAGATAAAATATCACGATAACGTTTTATCATTTTTGTTTTGTTATTTAATTATTTTGTTACATAAACAAGATTTAATGAGTCATTATGTATAAAATAATAAATTCATGTTTTATAAGAAATCTAAAAACTAATAATAAAATAATATTTATGAAATTAATCGAATCAAATAAATGTTATTTTATTTGCTTTTCTTACAAACTTTTGATAATTATTAAATTATGTAATATAATATTATGAGAACGTGGTTGTAAAAAAATATTGTTTGTTTGTGGGTTCAATGAAGAATTTATTGAATATTATTTATTTATATTATTGTAAAATATTGAACACAACAGTGATATTGAAGCTTAGAATACGAATATTTTTCACAAATTACGTAGGAGTGGTTGAATGGCTATTATCGGCTATTACGACGAGCCCGGTGGTCGAATGGTTAGCAATGGCCACTTTGACTCCGGATCGCGGGTTCGATCCCCGCACAAGACAAATATTTGTGTGCATGAACATGTCTGTTTGTCTTGGTCTGGGTATTTTCTATGTATTATACGTATGTATTTACAAAAAAAAAATGTATTTAAGTATTATATCAGTTATCAAGCTTTGATTACTTTGGGACTAGATGGCCGTGTGTAATTTTCCTGGAATATTTATATTTGTCCTGGATTATCCACTATGGAATAAATCTGCTAGGCCGCTAGAGTAATAATCATTTTTGCACAAGCTTTTATTCGACAAAAGCCTACATTCCTGTAGGTTATATATAACTTAATCACTTATACTACTACTTATATATTACAAAAGAAAAATAGTGAGCTGTGAAATAAACACAGAAAGTCCTACATACAGTTTATTCTAAAAATAGCCGCCGCCCGCGGCTTCGTCTGTTTGGACTTCTCCCGCTTTGATATAAAACATACGATAGATTTTTAGTTAGACCTCCTGTATAACAACTGTGGAAACCGCATCCAATTTCGTGCACTGGCTTTTGCGAGATCCGCGTACAAACATACGGACAAGAAAAAAAAATGTTTTGGTTTTTTATTGCTTCTATTATTTTTCGACCTTTACGCCTCATACTATTTTTTATTAAATATTTTTATGTACCAAATATATATATATATTTTAATATTTTGATTCTAATTTTACCAAATTCGAAACAAATTAAAAAAAAAGCTTATGACAAAGTAATTAATGTAAAGATGGACTCGCATTCGTAGACAATCCTTATTCATCCCACTACTGAAACGGGTCTCCTCTCAATGGAAGGGGTTTAGAGCATACTCCACCACGCTGCCCAACTGCGGGTTGGCGGAGGCCAGTGTTTTGTAGCCACCTAAAGGTCACTGATTTGACTTAACGACTGTCATATAATGACAACAGCCGGGACCGACAGCTTAACGTGCCCTCCGAAGCACGGAGGAACTCGAGATAAATACACCCAACCATGGACAGGCTACGGTCGACGTTGCTTACCGTGCGTGTTCCTTATGTACCCGTATTAGTATTATGTGACATAATAATGGTTCCTCCACACTGCAGCCAACTTTTGTGACTTTTTGTTACTATTTGTTGAAAGGTACTCATCCTGTCCATACCGCCTATAAGATATTGGATAGTTAGAACTTTATTATATGTAACTGTTACGGCTAAAGATATGTGTGAACTTATGTAAAAATAAAATAATATTAGCCAGCTAAGCTTAGGGTTATCCTTAAGCTTAGCTGGCTAATATTATTTTGTATTATATAATATTTGAATGAAATACGTTATGGATGATTTAACGACATAGTAGGGTTAGGTTAGGTTATGCTTGTGATTACCAAGTGAGCGAAGCGAGTAACGACTTAGCTATTTGTTTTTGGAGAAAGAAACGCACGCTCGTTCTAAAAACAATATCAAGTTTTGGTGATCACAAGTATAAATTAACTTAAGCTAACTATGTCGATAAAGCGTCCATTAACATTGCTTCTATATTTTTAGCCAAGGGGCTGCGGCTAAAATTTAGCCGGCTAAACTAAGTTTATGTTCACACCTACCTTAAACCGTGACTTAAAAACAACTTTTATAGTAGTTGATGAAACTGTTGCATAATAAGGGTTCTTAAAATACGAGTATGAGTTTATCACATGAGTCGAAGGCGAATGTGATAACAGCATCACACGAGCATCTTAAGACCTTATTATGTGCCTCCTTAATATAGCTGAACCAAGGGCTGAAGCTGTATCGAAATGGAAAAAAGTTATTTTTCGACACAGTTGTCCATAAAGACAAAGTATCGAAAAGTAACTTCTTAAATTTATTTTGATGGCTTGTGCGTAAAAGACTGATATTAAGATTCTGAGTTTAGTTTTTTATTCTCTAAAGTTCAGTATGAGAATAGAAAAAAATATGTTCAATTATTAAAATTATATTCTAGTTGATTCATTATCGAATTCTGAGTGTATATTAAATACTACTAGTAAAAAAATACTTTGATAAGTGAAACACAGTAAGTAGTCTTTTAATTTGTTACTCAGATCATACCTTTGTTACTCGCTAATCGTTCTAACCTGTTTTAGGGGCGTACGTAGATAAACTTTCACCTTTCATAAAATAACGAAGGTCTGACTGGTACTGGGTCAAATTTTACTTCCAAGGTTCGATTACGGACGCTGCGATGAAACTAAATAAAAGCTTATAAATAGCTTACCCTCTTTATAGCTAAAGCCAAAAACGTTTTTGTCATTGACAATTGCCAATCACACCTGCAAGTGGTGCAGCCTTCTGGAAAACAAACGAGGTTCTGACGAAAGAGAGGTTGTCTGGGCATGTCGAGCCCGACTGAGTAAGTATCCATACCTCACACAAACACCGCAGTCAAATAACAATGCCTTGAAAATTGTTGTAGTTAGGTTACCGGAGATGAAGCTGCATTAGCAGTGGGGGGTGTAAGTACGCGAGCGAGACTTCTTTTGTAGCAAGCGTGTATAAGGCTATGGTAACGGCCGTACGCTGGGGCCCTACCGCCGGAGCTGAAGCCGATTACCATTGGATTTCTTGATTGCGAATATCAAACTTCAGTTTAGATTTGTGGTACTTGTATTTAGCTGAGCTGGTAGAAAACCTGGAGCTCTACTCAACTAAGCTGAAGATGTTTGTCAATAACTAAAACATACGACCTATTTTTCGAATCAAAATATCCGCTGGAAATCGGATTCAGCGTCGGCGGTAGGGCCCCTGGTTTGGCAGCCGGAGTCATATAAGAAAAAGTTAGGTAAAATTTAGGTTCTTGAGGATTCATCGCAATATTTCTGTCGGAAAAGCTCAGATCTTAAACGGCTTTCAAAAGACTCATGGGAAAAAAAATATATTCATGAGAGCTAATGTCCAGACGCAGCCACCCTCCCTGCATGTAAAAATAATTAAAATTATAAATTTAATTAATTAAATTAACAATTTATTAAATCAATTAATTTTTTAATTTATTAAATTAATTTATTACCCGTTTCAAATAATTAAAATTTCTGCTCATATTTGAAAAAAGTATTAATATACTTTTCTCAAATATGAGCAGAAATTTTGTCAAGTATTGTATTTACGTACATAGAAAAATAAAATCCATCGCCGGTGCGCTGAGGTAGTGTACTATTGGAATGTAGACCTCTGTTTTAGAACTTGGCTATTGTAATTATAGATGCGTTTACTTTTCGGTACAAGTGATAAAATAAAAAAAAAATGTTTTTTAAACCAAAGAGCTCGTGTCGAGTCTGTTATTTTTACACATAATATATTAAACATACTTATGACCTTGAAACCTAATCGTGGTCAAAGTTAATTACAAGACTTTTCTAAGAAATCCAAAAACAAATATGATACGATGTTCCATCATGAAGTTCCAGTTCATATCTTCCGACTCCATCATCAGATCAGTTCGACAGTACCATATTATTGTAATGTCATCAGAACTACATACAGCTGTCAATTTTCATTACGCTACGATCCTTGGAAGATGGTTAAATTAGTTGCCTTAGATTCCATTACATAATTACATACAGGTCGACCTGATAAAAGCGTATTAAAAATGAGTTTCGACGGACCCGCAAGTGAAATGCACTCCACCTATGAGCGGAAGCCCAATTAGCGATGGAAAACCTGCTTTCAGGGAAGTCAGAGACTACGTAAAGATATATGAAAATTTCGTAACCTAGAAAGACGAAAAAAAAAACTAATAACTATATTTTCCGAAACTGTATTATTGGATCATTTTAAAGAGATTGCTAAAACTAAAAAACGAGAACGCGGTAGATCATATTTGGTGGAAAACATTTTAGAAGGCCTATATCCAGCAGTAGGTAGATGCTAGAGGGAGAAGCTACTTTTTGCAGGCAGTGATTTTGTTGACAACCCTTATTCATCCCAATGCTGGGCTGGGATACGGGTTGCCCCTCATTGATGACGATGATACTTTACACCCTTTTTATTAATAGCACAATATAAATAATAGTACTACATACGGTATGGCCATTCCCTGCCGCTCTCTCGTATCGACCTCACCTCCCCTTTGAGACAAATCTGGCACAGTTTGTATAGCGCCGCACGCACATACGCTCGATTTTGCTCTGTACAGAAGTCATTGTTTATGTAATAGTGAACGACGCGACATTTGCAGGAGTGGCCGGGGTGTATTAATAGCAATATGAATGTTTATACAGACTGTAGATACATGTAGATACGTCGATTTTGTAAGATAAAATAGTCAACGTGAAGCAGTGATATTCAAACTGTGGGTTGCGACCCACCGGGGGGTCCCCACGTTACAGTCGGAGGGTCGCGTGGGAAAAATACAAATGTTTGTAGGTTATACGCTACAATAAAAAAAAATAAGCTGGCCTGATTATTGTTTACTAATTCATTAACGAAAATCTTTCTACAATTGAGGTCTAAGATCTCTTTTTAATTTTTATGTTCGCTATTAAATACCTAATTGGTTCCCCTAAGAACAAAGTGAGTTGAATAGTTGAAGTTTCTTCATAGAATGAGTGGGGCAGACAATTTTTATTTTTTTAT
The DNA here is from genome assembly GCA_937001555.2 of Hypsopygia costalis. Lineage (NCBI taxonomy): Eukaryota > Metazoa > Arthropoda > Insecta > Lepidoptera > Pyralidae > Hypsopygia > Hypsopygia costalis. The sequence goes on from OW443326.2 coordinate 23,139,020, forward strand.
TAACTTGTAAAGGGGTCTTGTATTCAAAAGGTTTGAAAAACACTGACGTAGAGCCATTATGAGCCAAGCAAGAATGCGCGCATTATACAAATAATGCGCGCATTCAATTCTTATGAATTTATTACGTCGCCGTGGTTGCCATTTTCCTCGAAAATTAGGATTTAGTTGGAGAAACTTTTCTCATATTTTTGTACGAGGGATGTTAGGTATATTTCACGATGGGGAACAAAAGCCTCTCGACGACATTTGAAGCGTACGTCGAGTCAACAACGCTACGGCGATAAGACAAATTATGTTAGCAAGTGGCTCACGACGAAATGGTACGACGCCGTTACTAGGTGTATCACAACCGTATAGTTATTTTTACCCGGTTGGAAGAGATGGTAAAGTGCTTCTCATATGTAATCTCTATAGTACGGAATAAGAAATTGCCTAGTAACTATTCATGTCTGGTAAGTATTTTTTATTACCTAACACGAATATTGCGTAGAATAACGGAAACAACAATAAAAGCGACTCGCTGATATAGACATTTCTTGTTAACCAACGGCCGTGTGCATCTACACAGCCACACTCAATGTCAGTCTAATCGAACACGCAAGTTAAGCAACGTCGACTGTAGCCTGTCCAAAGATGGGCTTGTTTGTCACGAGTTCCTCCGTACTACGAAAGGCATGCTAAGCCATCGGTCCCAACTGTTGGCATTAGATGATAGTCGTCAAGCTAAGTCAGTGGCATTTATAATGCCTAGAAGCCTGTTGTTTCCCTGCGAGTGAGTCAGGTTACGAGAAATGACGAGTTGCTGCGATGGCAGCAAAGGAGGCGGCGAGTGTGCTAGGTACTTCAAGTTGCAAGCATCCTTGGCTACGTTTACTTTTCACATCGAGCGTGCTTTACGTTTATTTACCACCCGACATATGTAGTAATTGAAACAAAATAAATAACTGCTAAAGTTACTTATATGTTATATTATATTACATATTGAAATTCCACTCATGCCACCATAATGATTGGTACAGTACGGTTTTTAAGACATTTTGTGCCGCGTACGGTGAAATTGTAGAATCAACTTCCCTCAACAGTGTTCCCAAACAAATACGATTAGTCTTCAAGAAAAGACCCTAATATTTTCCCAAAAATGCTGACAACGGATCAGTGACCACTTGTGTTACTGATGTCCATGGGCTTTGATGATTGTTTACCATTAGGTGACACACATGCTCGTTTTCGCCCCTCTATTATAATAAAACTGTTCACCGGACTTGGGAAATTATGCATACCGTATCTAGTATTCACCTACACTATTTACCAATTTTACTCGCTCATATTTACTAGTGTTGCGGCTGTAGCAGAATTATCAGCGTTTTGATTGTTAGAACAAAACAAGTAGCTGAACTATTACTGTGGCACACATAAGGTTTTTTTTATATTTTATTTAACAATAATTTGACATTGAAAATGTTGACATATGTCTATCAAATCCTTTTCGCCCAATTAGCTATTTTCGCTATATCTCCGAGGATAATTGAGATTTCGTCATTTTCTTTATTTTTTGAGATTCACCAGTAAAAAAAACTATCTTTTTTAGTAAGTAATTAATTAAATAATTACTATTACATATATCGAAAAAATGAGGAAAACGCATCTTCGAAGACAGATTGCGCGTTGATTGAGACCTCTCCGAGTGAAATTGGTTAATAATTGTGTCCTGAAGGTGTGTGCCTTTACGAGCGTGAAAAAAATTATTTTTGACATTGAAAAAAAAATAAAAATCTTTACGCAAGATTTGTTTTGTTCTTAAATTAATTTTCAATGCCTCCGAAGATTGCGGGAACTGCAGGGTCTGTGGATTTTTTACTTTAGTTTATAAGTAATTATTAACTAGCCTGGAAAGAACTAATTATGTGTGTACTGGAGATACAAATGAATAAATGTTGTATTAATTCATTCGTTCATTCTAGAACTAGGCTTCTCGCAAACCAATTTGTTACCAACCCAGACATTTTAATCTTATTCATAAACAATCGTAAATTTCATTCTTAAAACTCTTCGTCAGCAATCAAACAGTAGAGAGTGTGCGGACGCATTTGTACAAATTGGAAAATCGAAACAAAGCGAACTTTTAAATTATGGTAATAGCACACACGCTGGTGATTCGAACGCTCACTGCGTTTTGTGAAAACAAATATTTCTATGCTTTGTTTGGGAGATTAGGTGAGATTAGAATGTAAACCGTATTGTTCGTTCTCATTAGGGATGTACAGCACATGCATTTTAAAATATAGAAAAAATGTTATAAAGTAAAAAAAAAAATGAGGAATGAACGAAACGTTTTGAATTACTAGATTTTACTTCATATCTAGGGTTGCCAGCCGTCCGTATTTCCCCGGATTTGTCCTAGTTTGGAGGGCGTCCGGGGAGCGTCCGGGAGGGGTTTTATTTGTTTTCACGCATCTTGTCCTGGTTGCTAGTACTAGCGTTTAGAGATGGCAATCCTGTTCATATCAAATCTCCACGCTATAGACACCAAATCAGCCATCATAACGACGATTTGGCAAAATTCGTTGTTATGGTGTACAACAGCCACCTTTAACCAAACTAAACACGTCAGTATTTATAACGTGCGTATAGCTACTGTACAATGTACATAGCATCATAATTTTCTTGAATCAGCCGGTGCGCTGATGGTTAAGTTCACTAAACTACACTACGTGTTTCAACGGCTGTACAATACTAAACGAACCAACGCTATACATACAGCGGTCTGTATGTATAGAGTTGGTATGGCGCTCCATGCGATATTCTACAAAGCTATATATATAGATACAAAATCAACCAGTGCGCAGCCCCCTTACCGCTATCTCTTATTGCTATTCAATAATTGAATAGATTGCTTATTCATACCAATCAATAAGCAACTCTATTGCTTTTGAAACAGAGGCGCTTATTCATTGGTATGAATAAGCATTCTATTCAGTTATTGATAATAAGAAGAGATGGTGGTAAGGAGGCTGGTAGTTCAGTCAATCCGTTGCCGCCTCTTAGGCTATAAATACAACTCGCTATTAATTAAAATTCTATCCATTTCATATTAAATAAAATTCCTGGACAAATTATACACGGCCATCTATTTCCAAACTAAGCAAAGCTTGTACATACTAAGAGTACTAGATACTATGGGTAATTGATAATATACTTAAATACATTTTTTTTTTGTAAATAAATATAATACCTACATTATATGAAAACACCCATACCAAGATAAACAGAAATGTTCATGCACACAAATATTTGTCTTGTGTGGAGATCGAACATGCGAGCTAGGAGTCAAAGTGGTCATTGCTAAACATTCGACTAACGAGCTCGTCATATTGATTATTGGCTATCTACCAACAATGGATTCCACAGTACGTTTTTTAAGATATTTTATACCATGGACGGTGCAATTGTGGAATCAATTTCCCGCGACGGTATCTCCATCAAATGAAAAATGTTTATTTCTTTCACAATTTACATTTAAGAATGTGAAGGGTGGGCTCCTTCTTTTAAGTGTGAGACACCTGTGTCAGAAGGAGCCACTCTTCCATAACAAATGGTTTTACATAAATTAAATTAATATCATTTATATATAATGTATAATAGCCTGCAGAATACATATTTATTTATTTATTTAGATATCTACATACAATCCAATACTGATTTTAATTTTATAGTCTAAGGCGTGTGTAATGTCTACATGAAGTCGAATGCCATCCTACTAATGAATACATATACTGAACCTCTAGCTGTGTGTGTGTGTGTGTGTTTGTGTGTATGTGTGTGTGTGCGTTTGTGTGTGAGTATGTGTGTATGTTTGGGTAGCAAGTGTAGTGTGACCTCAGCCCTACGATAAAATCTTGGGATCGGGAACCACCAACTACCTAAATTAGTTAGTGATTCCCACTGAGTGTACGTTTGAATAGACATGGAAATGAAAATTTCCATATTATCTTCAATTATCATACTTGAGTAAGTTTTCAACTTCCCCATATTCTAACGGTTTTAGCCTGTTAAATAATGTACTTTTGCAGTCCCGATGTATTAATGGGTAGATCTCAATAAGCTTGTTGACACGGTTATAAAGGTGAATTGACAAGCTTCGAAATTGATTTTGGACAAAGCTGCTATTAGTATTATTAAGTATAGTTATGACATGGAATATGGAATCGGTTTAAGTTTAGGCGGTAGGGCCCAGCTTTTGCGTTTTAGTGGGGTATAGCACTGATTTATTAATAGTATATGAGAAGCTCAAAAAAATGTTTATAATGATAATCGTAACTACGATACAGATAGTGGAACTGTTCAATAGTTAGGTACACAAAAAAAAAAAAAAAAAAAAAACTAATTCGCCGGGTTGAAGAGTTCCATTGTCCAACTACCTACTAATACCATCTCTTACAGCTTAGTTCAATCAAACCAAGTTATTATTTGATTATTATATAAATTTGCACATTTTCCAACCGTTACGTAGATACAAATGAATTCGACTACCACAAAAATTATTCATATTTACATTTTGGGGTGTAAGTGGTTCATCAAGATCTTTGAACCAAAGTCATTCACCTGCACGTGGTGCACCCTGCTTGCACCTGCTGACTGACAAACGAAGCTCTGGCGAAAAGAGATGTAGGGAGCGTAATTGTAAGCTACCCGACTGGGGAATGTACCTCCACCTCACAGAATACCGCAGCCAAATAACAATTCCCTTGAGGGTTGTTGTGTTCCTGCGAGTGAGTAAGGTCATCTGAAAGAAAGGAAGGAGATGCTGCGTTGGCAGCGGGGGTGGCGGCGCGCGAGCAATATTTTATGTTGCAAGCGTTAATATGGCTACGGTAACGTTAATACCACTCCACATCAGGCGGGCCGTATGCTTGTCTGCCACCTGACGTAGTATAAAAAAAAATACGCAGCTAATAAAAGCGTGTCAAAATAAGGGAATGTACTTCAAGGAATATTATCGATATACAACTTCCAAAGTCTATAGACCTCGATGGCAATATCCCTTGTCATAATTATGGCTTTGTGGTTACATCAATATGTAGGTACCTAAGTATACCTAACTGCCAATGTCATGGTGGCCGATAAAACCGCGATGGGTCGCGGTCGAATTGGATGTGGCTGGAAGTAGGTCACACCGATTATTAAAGCAACGCCTTTGTTAACTCCTTTGGGGTACCGAATGGGGGTAAAAATAATAATATTCACTCTACCTACACCGCGCTAATGAGGGTTCTACCCTGAATAAATAATATTATATTACGGCCTTGTACTTTCTAAAGGTCATGGTGTACATTAGAATCGTTTGATACGCCATGATTTGATTTAGTGTTAAATTTGTCATATTATTATATTTTAGTCATGTGTAAGAGGCTCACCGTCTTTATTTAGAGCTAAAGCCAACTACGCATGCACGTGGTGCATCCTGCAGGCTATCGAAAGAGTCGATGAAAGTACCTCCACCTTACATGACCGCATTTCCAAATAACAATATCATCGGCAAATAACAATAACACTGATGATTGTTTCGGCTACTGAGTGAGATTACCAGATATGAAGAGAAACTTTGTTAGCAGCGAGAGTACCAACGAACAAGCAATACTTCTTGCAATAGTCTATATGACTACCGTTACCGCTGTACATCAGGCGGACCAAACGCTTGTTTGGCCGTTTTCGACCGTAATTAACGAATTACATGAATAATTAAATTCCGCCAACCTGCAGTCGAGCAGCGTGGTGGAGTATGCTCTAAACCACTTCGATTGAGGGGAGACCCGTATCCGTATCCCAGCAGTGGGATGATTATGGGTTGATGCCGATGTATAATTAAATGAACAAATCGTCCTGCCTTTGTGTTCTTATTTAAATCGCAGTAAAAAAAACATTTTTTTTATTATTGGTGAAGTTATAAATGAAAATCACAACAAAAGTACGAGTATATTAATAATATAGTTTCATTATAACTTAAAAGATATATTAAATTTAAAATATATCCCAGTCTCGGAACAGCTGAGTCACATATCGTTCATTATGATTTTATTTTTTAACTATAACGAAAATGCAATGACGGTAATGATAAATTTTATAACAAAATTATAAAAAAATATATTGTAATCTTTCCCTTAAATTTAATTAAGTAATTCAAATCCCTGGGGACTGGTCGAGTAGTTTAGTATTTGGTATGATCCATTGAAAATGTAAATCGAAAAAGGTCTCCAATATAAATCTTTTTGGTAGCTCAGTTGGAAGAACACCCTATTGGAGACTACATTATTTTGGAAAATTTCACTGATTCTTATGCAAAATGCATAAGGTTCGAATTGGCGCGCATCAAATGTCAAAGTATCCATCTAGATAATGTTTTGTCGATAGGGAGGCTGGTGAGCCGGACTCAACTCTTTTATGTTCACTGTCGGGATACGGGTTTCATTCTTCATTCGTCTCCCCACATGTCGGCAAGATCAGCACATCCCTAATTTATATAGCTAAATCCAGATAAATTTCAACACCTTACTAAGTCTCGTTAAGAAGGCCCTTCCCCTGCAAGTTGAAAAAACATCTCATGTAATTAACAGTCACGTACTCTCTCGTTTGATTACACATTTATTACAATTTGTAATTTTATCACTATTTACTATTTTCACTTAATTATTATGTACTTTTCGTCTACGTGACGTTTTACTTAATTAATATAATTAGGTGCCTCTTTGTAAGAACTTTTCCTTTATTTCATATTTCTAAAGAAAGCGAGTTCTTTGAAAATAAATTAAACTTCACTTTGAAAAATAAATGGCTCATTCTAATAATAATTTGTAAATTAATAATTGTTTATTCTTACTTTTAACATTTATATTTTTTCGAATTGTATCATCAACATCATCAGTCTTTATCTATCTACTGCTCGATAATAAATAATAAAGGGCCACCCCAATGCTTACCACCAAATGATGCGACCCAGCCACTTCCAGTCATTGCTTTAAGACTAAAGTCTTCAACTGGTGAGTCCTACACGCCATGTTTTGCAGTGCAGAGGCTTGGACAATGACTGCAGTGTTAATCCACAGGTTAAAAATGTCACGCTGTGAGCGACGGAGAGTACTATGCTCGGGGTTTCTCTAAGAGATCGAATCCGGAGTGAAGAAATACAACGGAGAACCAACATACCGTCATAGTCGGCGACATGTGCCGAGTCAGTGATGGCAGATGGGGAAGTAATGACGTGGGACATCAAAGGGTTTCTCAATAACTTGGTAATTGCTAAATAAGACTAAAATTATAAGGCACTATTGTTAATTACGACGTCACAAACCTAATCATAATTGTATTCTTGATCTTTTCATATGCTATTTATTTCGAAATTTTCCAAAATCTTTATAATCATTAATGAAATTAAATCTAAATTTCTTATATACTTTTAACGTTCCAAGTGCCGTATACTGATCTAATTAGGATACGGTACGCGTGATGATAAACAAAGTTGCTGACCCTGCAAAAACCTCCTCTTTTGAAGTCTTCTGGTAAAGACTTCATAAGCAGTTCATTCTACAGCGTGTTAATATGCAAGAGTTTTATTGGCGTTACCGCGTGTACCAGAGTTGTACTCGTAGTTCTACCCGTGAGCTGCCAGGGTGGGTCACTAGTAAGGCATAAAAAACCATATTCGAACCATTGTCGCATAGCTAGTATTGTTCACCTCAGACACCGGGGTCGCGGGTTAGATCCCCGCACATGACAAATATTTGTGTGTATATAAACATGTCGTTTGTCTTGCTCTGGCCGTTTTCGTTGTATTACATGAATATATATGTAAATATAGGCATTTACAAAAAAAAAATGTATTTAAGTATAATATCAATTATCAAGTATCCCTATTACAACCTTTGCTTAGTTTGAGACTAGATGTCATTGTGTAATTCGTTCAGGAATATAAAAAGAGGATTATAGGTTTCCGTCTCGACGACGCTCATAATGTTCTATTTAGTCACCAATTTAAAAGCTACAGCCAGATAAAAATGGAAATGTGGTCATAGCGATTCTACTTATACGATTTCTTGTTTTTATGATCCACTAAAATCGTACTTAATTTGTTAAATGTCAATAAAATACTCGTATTCTGTTAAATCAATCATGAAAACTGATACGACTGATTAAACTGAGCGACGACCCTAAAATATTTCTTTATTGTTTACTCATCGCAAAAAGTCTGAAATCGGGTGAAGCCACCGAGGCGCCGTAGTTAGACACAGGAAAACATCACGGGGTGCACTATGCTGAGTGACAAACGAGGTTATGGCGAAAACAGAGGTAGGGCATACCATATTTATTAAGCTGCTCGATTGGAGAAGTTCCTCCATCTCACAGAATACCGCAGTCAAATAACAATTTCCTTGAGGGTTGTTGTGGTCCTGCGTGTGAGTGAGGTCTCCAGAAAGGAAGGAGTATAGGCTGGGAACAGATCGGCGACGCCTTGGTGTTGCTGGTCTCCATGGGCGGGACCCACATGCTGGTTTGCCAAACTCTCATATTAAATCTCAAAAAAAAAAAAAACTATTGCATGTTGACACCCCTATCGCTGATTGAATAATGCTAGTCCAACACGGCGCGTCAACTACCATGAAGTGATTCATTATGAGCTAACAAATTGAATTATTAGAGCGCCAGCCGCCTTGACGTATACACACCCATTGTAAACGCCTCTTTATTATCTGTGAAAAGTTTTTATGAGTTCTATGGTTTCGTATATTATGAAGATTGTAAAACTATTTTCGTTCGGCGAAGGCCATGATTACATGAATCGGCGGTGGTACTATATGAATTGGTAAATGCAAGCGAACATAAAAGGAGTCAGCTATTCTCAACTTCAAAGTAATTTATCTTAGTAGTTTGTGAAACTGTCATATAAGTAGAAGGGGTTATTAAAACAGCAATGCCATTATATGAAACAAGTTTTGTGGAGTTTCATAATAGACAGCACGAATATTTTAATACTTTTGCAGTTGCATAGAGCATGTAGTCTTAAGACATGTATTAAACATTAAAAATGGTGTGTGGCTATGTCATGGACACGGCCGTGTGCTGTGCTGTGGCCATCGCATGAAAACAGCATGTATCTCACAAGTGATACATATTATATTAAATTAAAGCTCTGGCTTGCCTTCATTGGCCGTCCAGAGAGGAGTCGTTAGAGCTATATGCTCCAGGGGTTGAAGTGATAAAGGGCATAATGCCGCGAGTAACTTCGGAGAAAGCGCAGCACACCTATGTACACAGGTGTGCTGCGCTTTCTCCGAAGTTACTCGCGGTGTACATGAATACGCTATATGCACAAAAATTAACAAAATAGCAGCGCTTACCCTTCCCCCGCACGCGATTTTCTATAGTCCTTACTTAGCGTAATAAATTCATTAATCCTTCATCTATCCAGTGGTGTGATTGAATTTTATATGGATATGATAGATTTGTAGCTGCAACACCAAACTGTACCCCACGATTTTGTTATCATTCGTGTTTTTGAATTGCCTCCCTATGGAAGCAATTTTAAAGACGTACGAGTATTCACGTCAAAAATGTATGGAATCCATAAACAACTAAGCTCATGCATTCGGTTTCACTCGCTTATTTACGATACAAGTACCTATTTCTTTTAAAAATGTTTTTTAAGAGTCAATGTTTTTATGACGGAAGGGAGGAGCTCAACGGTGTCGTTGCCCGTGTCAGTCTAATCGATGCATGATGAATGAATAAATAAATATTTCTAGACAATTTACACAGCGCCATCTAGTCCCAAATTAAGCACAATTCTTGTGTTATGGGTACTAGACAACTGATATATGTACTTAAATACATTTTTTTTGTAAATATATATGTATAATACATAGCCCAAACCATGACATAATAAACAACCCAAACCATGACAAACAGACATGTTCATGCACACAAATGTTTGTCTTGTGTGGGAATCGAACCCGCGACCTCGGAGTCAAAGTGGCCATTGCTAACCATTCGACCAACGAGCTCGTCAATCAAATTGGTATATTCCTTTGACACTTACGAGCCCTTAGTAAGATACACACTAATGTCTCTCCTTTTTAGGGGGTTTAAAGACTGGTACTTATTAACACCCGGCCAAAAAGGAAGGATGTTATTAAAATGTTTAGCTGGGTTACTGGATTTCCGATACGGTTTTTAATTATTCTCCAAAATACTAGTCCTAACACTTATATCTGAAGCCGATACATACTATTAGCACAGTATAAGTAATAGTACTACGTACAGTATGGCCTCTCCCTGCCGCTCTCTCGTGTCGACCTCACCTCCCCTGAGACAAATCTGGAACCGTTTGTATGGCGCCCCACGCAAACACGCATATTCACGCTCTGCACAGACGTCATTGTTTATGTAGTAGTAAACGACGCGAGATTTGTATGGAGTGACCAGGGTGTGCTCACCCAAGTCACTTAGTTTTATGTATGATTTTTAAAACCACTTCAGATCAGGTGGGCTGTATGCTTGTTCCCTACCACATCTAATATAAAAGTATGGGATATGAACGACTAACCCATAATTAATGATTTCGGTTATGGTTTTTTTCTCTCATAGTAAATATCGATTACCATCTTAGTCCAGGGGCCCTACCCCTACCCTACTAGCCCTACCGGCTAAGCTGAAGCCGATTCCTATGGGATTTATTTAATGCGAAAATCAAACTTCAGCTTACATTTATGGTACCATAAATTTAAGTACATGAGTTTAGCTTAGCTGATACACACTCTGAAGTACTACCAAATAAACTGGAAATGTTTTGTCAATAACCTATTTATCGAATCAAAATATTCGATGGTAATCGGCTTCAGCTTCGGCGGTAGAGGCCCAGAACAGAACACGAGAAGTGTCGGGTCCCAAATCTTATCAGTAATTTTGAAAGTTTAGTCCAAATGTAGTATTATACCGATATATTCCAAGAAAGATAATACTCAAACCGCAGTAAATTAGGTCTAAAGATTAGAGAAACGTGCTTACGTAACTTTATCGTTTCATCTAACATTTCCCCTTCATTTAACGTTTCCTGTGGCCATAGGTCTTTGTTAAAGTTAAGCGAGTTGGTAACAAAAGAGACAAAGGGCAAAACAATATTAGTGTAACCAGAGTAAACTTTCCAGACAAATCCCAGCCTTGCAATACGATTCCTAAACTGATCTAGAGATGTTCCTAAAACAAAAGCATATTTTTAGATTCTTAATACTCGTATACCGGTTCGTTTTCAGTTAGCGGTTCACATTAGAGCCTAAATTGCCATAGGAAAATGAGTATTCATTGGATGAAAGTCAACATCATCATCATCATCAAGTCATTTTAGTCTCCACTACAGGAGCACGATCCTTTCTCGTACGTCCCAGACAGAAGGAGGATTTATACGACATCCACGGGAAGTCTGCCGGAAACCACACGGCCAAAAGGATGAAAGAGATGGCAAATAATTATTATTTAAATAGTTGAGCAGTAAATATAAATGCAAAAAATCGCCACCATCACAAACCTTTCTGGTAGCTCAGTTGGAAGGAACACCCGATCGGTAATGGAGAGGTCGTAGGTTCAAATCCCACCTAGTCGCGCGGGGTAGTTTTTTTCAAAATCTTTGTATGAGATGGCATTTTTAAATAAATTGAAGTCTTCTTATATGTAATATATATTATATTCTGAATATTTCGATGTACAGACACAGACAGACTTGAACTAATTATTCTCGTCACTTACTTATTTTCTTTATTCAAAATTACTTAGTATAACGCCATACAACCTACAATAATGTAAGTATACACATTATATGACCTTAGTTCTAAGTGAAGGTAGCCTAAAAATCCTAGGTCTGTAATCACAACAATATTACCAATTTGGAACTCCAAGTAATGTGTAGGCATAAATTGCCATTATTACAAAATATGTTGTTATTATACACCTTTAATTGCAATCCTTTTGATACTGTAAGGTTAACTGGAAGAGATCCCTCTAAGGCAGGGATTCCTAACCGCTGGTCAGTGGACCACCAGTGGTCCGTGAGAGGGAAATTATGGTCCGTGATACGAACTTATAATGAAAGTGATAGAGCACTATTAAAAAAATACTGAAATCTCGAGTTATAGAATAAATGTTTTATATGATATTTGGGGACCCCACACCCAACAAAAACCTCGTAGTGGTCCGCGAATAAAAAAAGGTTGGGAACCACTGCTCTAAGGGATAAGTCCGTGTTTGTACTACTTTGTCTCGCCTTTTATTTGTTATTATATACATTATTATAATAATATAATATTATATATCGTCGTCGTCATCAATCCTTATTCATCCCACTGCTGGAGTGCGGGTCTCCCCTCAATAAAAGGGGTTTAGAGAATACTCCACCACGCTGCTCAACTGCGAGTTTGCGGAGATATTATATATACATGTATAATATTGACGAGCCCGGTGGTCGAATGGTTAGCAATGGCCACTTTGACGCCGAGGTTGCGCGTTCGATCCCCGCACAATACAAATATTTGTGTGCATGAACATGTCTGTTTGTCTTGGTCTGGGTATTTTCTATGTATTATATGTATGTATTTACAAAAAAAAAATGTATTTAAGAATAATATCAGTCATCTAGTACCCATAGTATAAGCTTTGCTGTGTAATTTGTCCTGGAATATTTATTTTATTTATTTATAATATATTATATATAAATGTATAATATAGTTATAAGAAACTAACAAACAAAACTTCATGTAATGTTTCATTTTGTTAATCACCGTTAAACAAATTGTTAACTTTTAAATAGAAAAAAGAAATATAATTACTGCTAAAATGTAACTTTGTGTTCTCACCGTTCAGTTTACTATATACCGCCTATAATATGTACTTGTGTCATTTAACAGTTTTGTCATTGGACTAAATATCACCAGTCGGTTTCATCAGATAACTCTACATACATTTCAGTACGACAAGGTGGTCAGTTACCTAAAAACCTACGGAACCGACCGTACTGCTTTCGTCGTCTCTGCTTCACGACCACAGCAGCTGGAGCAGAGACGACCAAAGCAGCCACGGCAGTGGCATGCAACTACTAACGGTAGTGGGTGGGCGCCGGCCGGCAGTAGTTTGCGTGAACTAATTGGTGGCAGAAGCACGCAAAGTAACACCTGAATCAATTAACTATTAAAAGAGGGTCCAAGGGTCAAAGTATAACACTTGATCTGCGGTCGATTGTGCCCTTTACGAGCTGTTAAGGAACGGCCATAAAAAGTTAGATTGGTTTACTTAGTCGTTAACAAGTATAGCTAAGCAGAGCTCATCAAATGTTAACGAGTTTATTTTAATTGTAGAAGGTAACCTCGTAGCTTAGCCGTCTTAGGTGCCTCACTAAGGACACCTGAGCGCACACCGGCCACTCCATACAAATTGTCGCGTCGCGTCGGTAACTACAACATAAACAATGACTCCTGTGCAGAGCGTGAATAAGCATGTGTGCGTGCGGCGCTATACAAACTGTTCCAGATCCGTATCCGAGGGAAGGTGAGTTCGACACGATAGAGCGGCAGGGATGACGTGAGTCTAGTCCCGCCGAGTGACTGATATTTTAAAGTATCGAAATATCGTATCGCATTAGATAAAATAAAAAATATTAAATTTGCTAAAATCTAATACAAGTAGCATGCCTCTAGTAACAAAGTTAATGAAATTGCGAATGCGAATGTCGAAAAATATGCGAATATTCGCGTATGCGAATACGAATATTCGTTACATAACTAGTACCTACCTACGTCGTATGTAACTACAAATACGTTAAAGATGGCTACAAAGTCGACTAGCCACAAAAACATTGCAGTGTTCATTGATGTCTCAATAACAATTTGTCAAATCCAGAATTATCTTTCTTCTTTTTTTCCACACCCAAAGGATAAAAAGGAACCTATTACTAAGACTCCGGTGTCCGTCTGTCTGTCCGTGTGTCACCAGGGGCTGTAGGTATTTCATGAACCGTGATAGCTAGACAGTTAAAATTTTCATAAATGATGTTTTTCTGTTGGCGCTATAACAACAAATAGTAAAAACAGAATAAAATAAATATTTAAGGGGGGCTCCCATATAACAAACATGATTGTTTGTTGTTTTTGGTACGGAACCCTTCGTGACCTAATACTTACCCTACTTAATTTTGTATTTTGTGCCTTACTTAATTTTGTATATAGAGATTGGCTAAGTATTTTTGACGGTTGAATAAACTATTAAGCGACAGCCCTACGTGTTTAGGCTACTATCGCCCGCTGGGGGCTTGAGTTGTCTTACTTCTCTATTTTTATTATGCTTATGGCCTGTTTCAAAGAATCGAATGATAATCAAATGATAAATAACACTCGGGTGTCCATTTAAACTCTACATTTTTTCTACAAAGTATGTTTAAAGGTAAAGTTATTTGTGCAAATGAAGGTATAAATTTTCGATAGTAGTTACAAAATGCAACGAAACGTCGTGTCTCGTCAGCAGTTTGTGGCACAGGATAATTTTGTACTACTTTAACTTTATTTGGATCCTGAAAAATGCCCTCTGATGATGATCTCTATGTGACCTAAATACAAAAGTTCCCTTAAGTGAATTTATTCTTAATACTTTCTTTAACCTCTCAAAAATATCTTGTTTTTCTATTTCTATTTCTTGTTTTTCTGTAGCACTTAAATGATTTAATATTAAAATATTTAGTAATGACTTACTACTCTGACTTACTACTTAATACTCATTACTGATTTTTCATAATTACAAATAGTGTAATTGTCAATAGAGGTCATTTGTGGTTTAAACAATGTTAGAATAACATCTTTTTCGCGAGCGATAACTCTTTGGAAGATAGACGTTTGTATAATTTGTCCCAACGTCTAAAAAATGTATGTACTCACTACGCCCTGGCAAAGTTAAATAAACATTACTTAGATTACTTTTAATAATTGGTATGGTACACTCTAAGTCATTGTTATACACTGTAAGTATATTTGAATGTAAGTTGATAATGCGCTATGATTTCTCAGAAAGTCTAAACCGATAACGCCGTCCGTATGGTATGTTGTCAACAATATAGAATTTCTGTTGAAAGGAGTAATTGTCGTCACACGTTTTGATTGTAAGCAAAGTAGTTGTTTCACACGAAATACGACCCTATGCCTTGTATTATTGTTTCTTCTTTATTTAATTTACAGTTATATGGTAATTTATTTTTATGTATAACCGAAAGTGTCACTCCAGTATCTAGGAAAAATGAATAAGTTTGATTTCCAATTTTAAATTGCACATTATCTAGTCCACATGCGAATAAACATTTATGAACGAAAAAACTGATTACTGTCATTATGATACTCATGTTGCTGCTGCTGCTCAGCTACATAGTCAGGCTCATCCTCGGCTACCGCTTGCTGTTGTTTGTCAAATGAGTACACATGCGGTCTACCGCGACCTCGGTTGCCTCGTTGATCACGAAAACCACGCGTCCCACGCTCATTTTGGAAACCCCGTTGACCACACGATACGTTATTACTGCCTCTGTAGTAATTATTTTGTTGGTACCTGGTATTCTGGTGCGGTGTTGCGTGCCATGCAGTGTTCGGGTTGTGGTAATAACCACGCTGATGAGAAGAACCACGGCCTCCCCGGCTCCGGTTGTACTGTTGTCCCCTAAAGGGAAACTTACCCCTATATTCATAAAAACGGATGTGGTAGGCTGAGCTACTTCCTCGTTTTTGGCTGCCTGTATCGCCTCCTTCAGCTCCGTGTAGTTGCGCGCTGCGATGACAGTGCTTAATCGATGATTTCTTAATGCATCTGCAATTTTTTTTTATCGCGAGGCTTTCATTAATTGGACGAAGAACGGGCCACGCTATTACCTTCCGATTGAGTTATCGTCAAATTCAAGAATAACTCCTCGATTTTATTACCGTACTCGTCAATGGACATATTATTTTGGCTGATGTTATGTAATTGAATTAACAAAGAATTTGCTGATTTTTTTTGGTAATAAGTATTTTTTTAAATCATCAATTAATATTTGTAAGGAATTATAATTGGATTTAATCTTTTATTTTGCGGTTTTATCAAGTCTAGTTTTGATTATGAAAGAAATCCACTTCAGACCCACCGTACCCCTGACCGTACCTCTTGTGGTACGGTGGGTATTTTCAGCAATTTCTTGTTTTCTTCTTTTTTAAGCAAGTCATTCATCAATTCTATTCCCTCTATCATTTTTTGAACACTAGTTTATTTTCTGTCTAAGACCGGTATAATACTAGCAACCTCCCTAAGGTCAAACTTTTCTTTTTTGTCAGTCAAGTTGAAAGGCGATAATTTCTTATCAATACTACTGTAATAATCTATAATTATTTTATATTCGCATTCGATTTTATCTATAATAATAAAATCTGGCGCATCCAATTCATTTAAAATTAAGTCATTAATTATTTGTTTAGACTCTAGAACAATTCATTAACAAAACTAATTTTTTTGAACCTATTTCCTGTTTTCTCCGTTCTGGTCCTAACTTTTTTAATTCTATTCTTAGTTTTAACAACTTAGAGTAAATTATTTCTAAACTTACATACTTTTAGTATTTAGTAGGTAATGAGAGTAGTCTCATCTATCGTTGTATTAGTTTTTTGTGGTATTTCTTATACATTATCCATAAAATGATAATGATGAATATTCCAAAAAACACCAATATGGTAGACAATATAATGTTATTGGTCCGAAGATGGTCGTTGTGGCCGTCGCCGTCGTTTTGGTCTGCCTTATTAGCCTGGCCGGTCTGAGTTATCACTATTTCTTTTTCTTCTTGCTTACTATAGGACTTCCCCATGTTGTAAATTTTTATTTTATAGTCAATTGTTATGTAGTATTTATTTATTGTTATTTGTTACTGTTTCACATATTAGTTTGTAATATATTTAACTGTTATATAGTATTTATTTAATGTCATATTTCATTGTTCGTTACAATCTCTCACTGTTCCACGCAAAGTTCACACGAATGTGCTGACCGTGCGGCGTCGTCACCGGACGCAGGCGGCAACGCGCCCCGCGGCCAGATCTGGCAGGGTCACCATGCGGTGTTTAGGGATCAAAATGAAACGTATTCATTGTTCGAACTCTGAATTATAATTGAACTTATAAACTACGTCGCCGTTATATACCTATATTGCGTACATGGTATGACAATGACATCACCACCTCAACGTACGACTTTGATTATTTTAATTAATCGAAAGAGTGACGAAACCACTAATATGTATAGAGTAGAGATGTGCCGAGTACAGAATCTACTCATCACATCACGTCTCTGTTAATTTTCTAATATTAATAAATGGGTCTAATAACATTTCTTTTATAGTTTTCTAGATCTAATAATACTTCATTTATCTTTCAATTTCAAATGAACTAGTAGTTCACGGCGAACCAAGACTTCGCAATTTATTAACTTATATATATACAAACCTAACAAATTTATATATAATAAACTTGCTATCTTCCTTCAGTAAACAAATGTTAATTATAAATGTACTGGTACTTCGGTCATGTTTTAAAACAATGTATTACGTTAATCTCCAATTTAAAATTAAAATCTAATATTTCCCCGAGTTAGAGTACTATAAAACATGTCGAGTACACCGAGTACCGAGTAATAACCGAGCACTCGGCACATCTCTAGTATAAAGCTTTATGACATCTCAAAGGCTTTATTAAGTAAATTGGTAATTCAATGTCGATTCGATCAGCTTTCACTATGTGATCGTAAAATAATTACAGGAATTGGCCTTCTGATTTACAGAGTGAGTGAGTTACACACCTGAGCGTGAGACTCAGTCTCATTTACTATCCACAAATGTGCACAGCGCGGCAACTTAAGTTTTCATTTCAATAATAAAAACTCAAATAACTTAGCGTTGTTACAGCTATTATGAAAGTTACCATTAAGGCGGTCCCACCTGCAACACTAGCGTATCTCAAGTGTAAAATTAATTATTTGTTGAGTACTCTATGAATTACTGTTTTACCTTGTAAGTGGTTCATCAACATTTGAATCAAACAGATGGTGTACACTGCAAAAGAAAGGTATAGGAGGAAAGGAGGAGAAAGGAGAATATTAGCGTATTTTTTAAGCTGCCCAACTGGAGAAATACCTCCACTTAACAGAATACCGCAGCCCAATAACAATTCCCTTGAGGGTTTTGTGTTCCTTCGAGTGAGTGAGGTCACCAGAAAGAAAGAAAGGAAGGAGAAGGCTGACAATGGATCGGTGACCCCTTGGTGTTGCTGAACTCCAAGGGCGGTGGTGATTGCTTTCCATCAGGTGACCCACACGCACGTTGACCCCCATCTCATGTAAAAAAACTGTCTTACTTACACGGTTGTTTATTCAGCGTCACAGTATTTTTATAACACATAAAATTGATACAACATGATATTTAAGTACTTCAAAGTTGTTGTTGCGGACTCTTTAGTCGGCAGCCTCGCAACTGGCCACTGACAAAGAACTAAGCACGACTGACAAAATTGAAAAGAAAATGACGTGGAGAAAAAAGGACAATCGACGACTGGACTGTACTAGGGCAACGAACCTATCTAGAGGAATATATAAATATATAGGTACTATAAATTATTATTAAGCCGTGAAAGTAAGTAAGTTTACGTAAACAGTGATTTCTTTAAATCTTACAGTTCTTAAAGTAAAATGTGTCAAAACCAGCCGCTTCTCGCTACTTTTACTTGCTTCAAGGAAGTTGAGTAAACAATTTTACCGTTCGTGATATAAAATGTGTTAAGAAATGTACTATGATAGATCGCAAACTATCAGGATGATATGGATGGAATTTTAATTTTTGGAGATTTGTACGATAGTGAAACCCGGCGACAGGTCAGATCAAACAGCTCATCTGAGCACTCCTTGTGATATAATTTGTACCTATAGCATGAAAAGATTCGCTACATCTCTACGCGTAGAGAGAGAGTCCAGTCGATTCGAGATCATTGGGTCACCGACGATTCGAACTGCTCTTCATTCTATGCGGTCAAATGGATCAAGCAAGGATTTCTTTATAATATAATTATGTAGTAATATCTATACATGTTATATGGAATTTATCGTTAATACCCAGCATCTCTAGCTACAAAGGACCACGGCTATCCTTTATTATCTCTATCAGTATGATGTCTATAAACCTACGTTAAAATATACTACGTGTAAGTAAGTTGTTTATTTAAAAGTCTGTAATTGTTTTATAGTACATAATTATGTAGGCACATAATAATTTCAGCGGAGACTATTTTCTTGTTTATAAGACGTTGTCACGTCAAAAAAGTTACAAATAATGCTTTCTCTTGGCACAGTGCAGGAATCGATGAAATTATTATTATGGTGGTAGCACCATTCCTTGCTGTAGAGCAATTGTAAGGAACAAATAAATGGTTTTATTGCGTGAATTGTTTTGTCCGAAGTAAATGAAAATGTTTTGTCCAAAGTAAAACATCTGGTGTTATCAGCCTGTAAACCCGTATTTAATAATTATTTACAATGTCATGTTACAAAAAAGTTAAGTATGAATAGTATTAAGTTGTTTTAGTTGTATTTTTTTTTACTAACTAAACGAGCAATATGTGAAACTTTGCTTCGGAGCCAGCAATGTTATTTCGTCACAGTTCTTTTCTAAATATTATAATATTAATATAATAATAATTTTTAATTAAAGTTCAAGTCAAAATGTTATTTGCCGCTTCGCTGTTGCTCAATCATCCCGTTCTCGTCTGATTCCTGTATATATGTTACTGTATACATTCATGGACAATTTATTACTTATTAAAAACAAATAAGTATCAATATTATTTAACAAATGGGTATTGTCACTTAGTCATGTTGCGACTTGTGTGTATAAACAAAAAATATATCACTGTCGTATAATAACAACGAAACACTTGGGAGACCCAGTTCAGCAATCAAGTGTGTGTATTGTCTAGGGTTGCCAAGTCACGAAAGAAGCAACCCGGGAGAATATTTAACAGATCGAGGGCGAGGTGGGTCTCTTTATTATGAATTTATATTTAATTACATTCGAACATCTAATATTTGACTTTTTTGGTAGAACAAACGCGACAAGCTTTTTCCAGACATGGATTGGATATCTTCAACGTGATATGATTTTCACACAAAATTCCAACCTCATCATAGTCACACACTGTAAATTTTTTTAATGAAACGTGTTTCATATACCCTTGTTTCCACATATTACAAATTAAATTATCATTGCTATCTTACTTCTAAGTATAAACGAAATATATATTTACTAAGAAAATATTTACATATAATATATTATATTCAGTAATAAAAACAGAGAAAAATTAATTAAAAATAAAAAGTTACATTTTTAGACAATACTGCAGAAATTATTGTGCTCGTGGATTGATAACCCTAGTATAAACTTACACCCTCTTGAAGTTTTTGCAAATGAACACTTAAAATTACACATAACTTTTTTTAATAATATAGAACAACTTAAGTTTATACGGTGGAAAAAGAACTAAGGGTATATTTAATGCTCATTTGTGTTGTTTAACTGGTGGAGAGCGATGCAAAACTGGCGTTGCCTGATTTGGTAAGTAATCATTTCTGGTATTTATTGTGTTTTTATTGTTTGTGTTTGATGATGACATTTTAAAGCATAATGTTAAAAGGACTACATGAGCAACTAGCGTCACCACTGAATAAAAAATCATAATTCGTAAATGATTAGAGGTTAAAACTTTCTCTGTGTGACATCTTAAATGTTGGATGAGTGATGTAAAATACTTCATGATATTTCATGATACTAAAATACTTCATGAAGTAATATACTTCATGATATTTCATGATATCAAGAATTATAATGTTCTACAAGTTTCGTTGTTAAAATTGTTTGCTAACTATATTTTTGTATCATTAGAGGTGGAAATGAGCTCTTAATATTATAGATGGTATATATATGATCTGGGAACCCTAAAATAGTGCCACATAAGTGAGTCCAGTTTATTCCTAATCATCAGTTCCGTAGGCATAAGCCATTTTTTTAGGCTCCCAGAAATATGATCAAGTTTGTATAAATAAGGGATTTATAAACATTGATTCTTTTAAAACTGTTGTGCTTTGTTATTTAATTTTCATTTGTGGCTTAGAAGCGAATTGACGTAGACGAAATGGACTTATTATGGCGATTTTTAACGTGGTAAGTAATGATTTTCTAGTATTTATTATTCTGGTATAAGTTTTCCCTGTGACGTGTTGGATGAGTGATGTAAAATACTTCATGATGTTTCCAAGAATGATAGTGTTCTGCAAGTTTTGTTGTTAAAATTGTTTGCGAACAAAATTTTTTTTTCGTACGTTACGCGCTAGTTAGGTCATACAGTCCTATTAAGACTAACTGTTTTTATAGTTATTATATTTATTTATAATTTCTAAGTACCCCACTATATGATTGTTTGTTTGTTTGTTTTAAAATCGTAAAATTCTGACTGATTCTGGGAAACAATTAGACGGGGGCTTGACAGGTATGCATCGTGTTTTTTTTTTATTCTACGTCCGGTGGCAGACAAGCATACGGCCCGCCGGATGTGAAGCAGTTACCATAGCCATATTAACGCTCGCAACATAACATATTGCTCGTGCGTCGACCACCCTCGCTGCCACCACAGCAACTCCTTCCTTTCTGGTGACCTCACTCACTCGCATGAACACAACAACCCTCAAGGGAATTGTTATTTGGCTGCGGTATTCTGTGAGGTGAAGGTACATATCCCAGTTGGGTAGCTTACAATTACGCTCCCTACCTCTCTTTTCGCCAGAGCTTCGTTTGTCAGTCAGCAGGGTGCACCACGTGCAGGTGAAGTTGGCTTTGATTCAAAGATGTTGATGAACCACTTGCACCCCAAAGTTTGTTTTTTTTTTTGTAATACACAACTCAGCATTAAAATCTGTGAATGAACTATGAATCTAAATTAGGGTTGATTTTTTTTTCTAAATTTATTTGGGACTTCCTTTCCAATAAAAAAATAATTATCAAAATCGGACTACTCTGTGAAAAGTTATGCGTGGTCATACATCACAATCAGTGAGTGAACAATCAATCATCCCCTGTTTTCCTACCCTTAGGATTTTTTTTTTTCATATTTATTTGGGACTAACTTCGGGGTAAGATACCCTTTCCAATAAAAAAAGAATTATCAAAATCGGACTACTCTGTGAAAAGTTATGCATACATCACAATCAGTGAGTGAACAATCAATCATCCCCTGGTTTCCTACCCTTAAATTTTTTTTTCGAAATTTATATGGGATCAACCTCGGGGTATACCCTTTCCAATAAAAAAGAATTATCAAAATCGGACCACTCTGTGAAAAGTTATGCGTGGTTTTACATTACAATCAGTGAGTGAACAATCAATCACCTCTGTTTTCCTACCCTTAGGGTTGTATTATTTTTTCCAAATTTATATGGGACCAACTTTGGGATTTAACCTTTCTAATAAAAAAATAATTATCAAAATCGGACTACTCTATAAAAAGTAGTGAATGATCATACATAAAAAAAAAATATACGCGTCGAATTGAGAACCTACTCCATTTTTTCGTCGCTTAAAAATTGACGCAACAAAGAGTCCTGTAGTGTAGTTGCATAAACGTAATGTTGTTACTTTGCATTGCAGGTTGTGTTGTATCGTCGTCGAGGAAGGCAGCTCATTGGCGGAAGAGGAAGAATGTGGGCCCGTGAACGAACGGGAGGCTTCCAGTGTAAATATATCTTTAATAACTTCTGTATGAAATATTATAATTAAGATATTATTTCTAAGTATACCTTTAAATTATTGTTTGTTTGTTTTAAAATTGAACAATTTTGAAACTATTGAACAAATTTTCAAAGCGTCTTCATTAATGAACGAAATGATTCATGAGAAACGTATAGGTATAAATTAATAATTAAATATATATAAATTAAATTATAATTATAAATTGACTTGCTATGCGAGTTAGCGATTCAATTGACTTATTTGCCTTATGCTAGAGTTTTTTTTATAAACCCGGAGGGGCAAAAGTAAGGCAGCTCCTGTACTCTGTAAAAATGGATAGGCACCATGCGGGTGAGGCTGGTCGATAGACAGCAACTCCAACCTTTCCGGTGACCTCACTCACTCTCAAGAACACAACAGCCCTCAAGGGAATTGTTATTTGGTTGCGGTATTCGGTATAAATTTCGAAATTTTTATGAATTTTAAAACATTTTTTGCGATGTAAGGTGATGACTAGCGACTTTTCCCATAATTACCAAAGTTAATTTTAAGATTGCCTAGGTGATCTTAAAATTAGTAATTATAATTATTCACAATAACTATAATGATTATGTTATTTCTAATTTCAGACTCTGTATGCAGTCGTAACGACTCAACCAGCGCCTCCGCCAACACCTACGAATGTGGACGCCACATTGGCCGGTGGTGATAGCGGCGGCTGCAAGTGTGGTGCTTGCCAAGGGCACCACATTGTGAATTTTTTTATTTAATCTACCAAATAAATTTAAAGTTAAAACATTTGCTATTTCATTTTATAGTTACAACCTATTAGTTAACCCATTTACAATAAAGTTTAAGACTATAATTTTGTTTCGGCTATGCATGCGATATTTTATTTTGCAAGCGTTAATTTGCACCAATCACCGCTTCCCATAAGGCGAGCCGACTACTTGTGTTTGTCACCGGCCATGGTTTTAACTTAGATTTATGTTACTTGTGTTTAACTTGACTGGTATAAACGATGGAGCCCTACCGACTAAGCTGAAGGTGTTTGGCAATAACTTAAACTAAGACCTATTTTTCGAATTCAGCTTCGGCGGTAGGGTCCCAGAATCACCAGACGTTTCACTTCCGACAAAACAATTTACACAATAGACCCATTTATTTGTTGGGGTTCCGTAATTTGCCGATCACGTAGGTAAAGATAAGTAGTATTATTTCTCATATTTTTATACCGGCTAAAATTCAGTGTTTGTATTGAAAAATAATGCATTGAACAATAACGCCATTGATGGAACACCATAAACAATAAAGATCCGAAATCTGTCGTATATTTCTGCCCATGACGCAAAGTAAAACGATACGAGCTCGTTCTTCGGCGGTTAATTTGTGATGCGAATGCGACCGCACAATGAAATGCAATTGACAACAGATGGTCAGTTTTTTGTTGTAACGAAAGATTTAGGTCATAAAAACTTTGACAAAAAGGTCTTTCCTTTGGTCAAGAAAAAAGAGAGATGGGTTTAACTAATGAACATGGTGCAAAGGAGAAATTTTGTTAAAGGGTCAACCGTTACACCCTCATTGCTGTGATCTGAGGTTACACCACTGAGTTACTCACACTGGTGCGGCGCGGGCAATGGGCGCGGACAAGCCACCTGCGCCGGCCATGGTTATGATTATTTGTGTTTTTTTATTCCTGGCAATTTAGTCTATTTAATACTTTTACGGGATTTTGGTATAACTTCATAAGACATGTCCCATTCTTGCTTTTTCATTCTGTTAACCATTTTACAAGTTACCCTTGAACATAAATATATGCCGGTACCTATCTACATATAATGATATGATTCATTCACCGCAAATGTAACTTTGTAATCCTATATATAAATATATGGGATTACAAAATTATTTATGCAGTAAGTGTATTTAGAAAACTGGGCAGAATGTGTAAAATATTTTAGTTTTTCCTTGACTTATACAGTAAACACGAATTATATTCTAAATTTGAAGCTTCTATGTCTGCTAGTTGGCCGTGTGGTTTCCGGCAGACTAGAATAGAATCACTCCGTCTCTTCCCGTGGTTGTCGTAGAAGGCGACTAAGGGAAATACATTATTAAACATCAGGCCTCCCCAACCCGTCTGGCCAGCGGACGGACGGACGAGAGGGTCGTGCTCCTGTAGTGGAGACTAATATGATGATTATGATGATGATGATGTCTGCTAGAAGTGCCTTAGAATTTTTATGATCATTCAGTCAGTGAGTGATTGAGTGACAAAATTAAGGAACTTTGACTAGTTATAATTCTAAAACTACTCTTTCAAATTGAATGAAATTTTAAATATACCGTGTTTATACAATACCTGCTTGGTTACTAAAAATTCAGGCTCCTAGTTTTATCCACAACGAAGTTATAGGGGGTCGAAATAGGCCTGAAGTGCTTCGAGAAAAGGATGGTACGGCCGTGCCGCTTTTTGCTCGACTTGGTGGGGGGCACTGCCGTGCCCCCAGATTTTTAGGGTTTTTCAAGTTCATGGGTTAGCTACAGTTTCCTAAAGTACAAGTCAACACAAGTTCTTAGTGAAACAATCCAATGAATAAACACAATTGAGATCCTAAAATAACGAACAGGTTGTACCTACTTAGGTATTATTACACTGTGAGATCAAAGAGTTGGCCAGTGAGCCGTGATGTGCCCTCGGACGGAATATATCCATACTAGTGAATAATTACGCACGTACCTACTAAAACTTTTGTGCCAAATAAGGTATATATCATATTAAGATTTCTTATTTTTTCAAGATTTTGCAAGAAAATAAAAGTCATCTATAGCTTAACCTTTCCACTACAAGGAAAATGGATGTAGGCGAGTTACGCAGTGACGACAGATGGTCTTGAATTAAAAAAAAAATGTTGTATACGGAAACCGTCATCGTCGTCGTCGTTGTCGTCGTCAACCCTTACTCATCCCACTGCTGGAATACGGGTCTCCCCTCAATCGAAGGGGTTTAGAGCATACTCCACCATTCTGCTCAACTACAGGTTGGCCAGGCAGGAGGCCAGTGTTTTTAAGCCGCCTAAAAGCCACGTAGCTTAGCAACTGTCATATAATGACAACAACCGTTGAACGTAGACAATTGCCTGTCCATGGATGGGTTTACTTATCTCGAGCTCCTCCATGCCTCGGTGGGCACGTTAAGTCGGTTTTATTTATTGTCATTCGATGACAGTCGTTAAGCTAAGTCGCCTTTAGGCGGATTGAAAACACTGGCTTCCACCAACCCGCAGTTGAGCAGCGTGGTGGATCTGGAGTACGCTCTAAATCCCTTCGAATGAAGAAATACCCATATTCCAACAGTGTGTTGAATTAGGGTTGACGACAAAGGATTATTCTAGTAACTAAAGAGTATATTTTATCAATCAATCAATCAATAATTTATTTATTTGCATAAAACACGCATGTCTTGGTATATTTTTAGGGTGCCGTACCCAAAGGGTAAAAAGGAACCCAATTACTAAGGCTCCGCTGTCCGTCCGTGCGTCCGTCTGTCACCAGGCTGTATCTCAAGAACCATGATAGTAAGACAGTTGAAATTTTCACAGATGATGTATTTATGTTGCCGCTATAACAACAAATACTAAAATACAGAATAAAATAAATATTTAAGGGGGCACCCATACAATAAACGTAATTTTTTTTGCTCGTTTTTGGTCGCAATTGATAACGGCAATAGGTAGATGCTTGAAATACTCACATTTCATTTAGTTATATATACACTTTAGGAATAAATAATTAAATAAAAATAAAACAAATATTAAAGGGGGGCTCCCATACAAAAAACGTGATTTTTTTGCCGTTTTTATAGATAATGGTATGGAACCCTTCGTGCGCGAGTCCGACTCGCACTTGGCCGGTTTTTTTATACTACGTCGGATGGCAGACAAGCATACGGCCCGCCTGATGTAAAGCGGTTACCGTAGTCATAATAACGCTTGCAAAATAAAATATCGCTCGCGCGCCGCCACCCCCGCTGCCACTCTCCACTCACTCACAGGAACACAACAACCCTCAAGTGAATTGTTATTTGGCTGCGGTAGGTATTGTGTGAGGTGGAGGTACATTCTCCCGTCGGGTAGCTTACAATTACGCTCCCTACCTCTCTTATATGCATATACGAAAGATGGCATTAGACAATTTCCCATGTAAGCCATGCAAACATAACATGATTTGCTAGAGCCCCGCTCATGTATCTTTGTACTTTTTGTGCATAAAATATATCAGTCTTTCAATAAGGTCCAATCGTCGACCGTCTTGCGAAATCTCATCACTTGCTTCCACTTTTTGTTGTAGGTAGTTCATTTTGAACGTAGACAGTTTGTCGTTCTGTGCTAAGCTGTTTCTTATTCCGTACTAGCTGAGCCCGCGACTTTGTCCGCGCGGAATAGTTATTTTTATTTATTTATTTAAATTAATAATAATAAATATTTTTTCTAAAATAAAAGCCTAAGTTACTCCTTATTACATTAGCTATTTGCCAGTGATAGTCCCGTCAAAATCGGTCCAGCCGTTTCAGAGACAGACAAAAATTGTAAAAAAAATATATTTTGGTATAGGTATACATCCATATCCAAAATATATGCAATTAGTAAAAAGCGGTTATTTTAATATTACATACAGAGACTCCAATTTTATTTATCTGTATAGATTTGTACCACATGGTAATAAGAAGAAAATTCGGTTCATAAGGTCTAAAATACTAAAATAAGTCTCTCTCATAACTCAATTACAACATTGACAGACAAAAGAAGCTGCGACTTAGTATTTGTAATTTAGTAGTTGTGCGATTTAGTAGCCGTAAGGCTAAAGATAGGTGTGAGCATAAACCTAATTTTGGCCGGCTAAAGTGCACATTAGCGGAAACGCAACAGCTAAAAATGTTTAATTTATAGTATACTAGCTGTCCCGGCGAACTTCGTACCGCCTAACAATCAATGAATGTCGTGGTACATATTAGCTGAACTAAATTTATGATTTTATGGAATTAAAACAATGAATAGTAGAAAATAATAGAGAAGCTCGATGGCGTCATTGCGCGTGTCAGTCTAATTGAACACGCAAGTTAAGCAACGTCGACCGTAGCCTGTACACGGATGGGTTTATATTACCTCGAGCTCCTCCGTGATTCGAAAGACACGTTAAGCAGTCGGTCCCGGTTGTTATCATTAGCTCATCTTGAGCTCCTCCGTGCTTCGGAAGGCACGTTAAGCCGTCGGTCCCGGTTGTTATCATTAGCTCATCTTGAGCTCCTCCGTGCTTCGGAAGGCACGTTAAGCCATCGGTCCCGGTTGTTATCATTAGCTCATCTTGAGCTCCTCCGTGCTTCGGAAGGCACGTTAAGCCGTCGGTCCCGGTTGTTATCATTAGCTCATCTTGAGCTCCTCCGTGCTTCGGAAGGCACGTTAAGCCGTCGGTCCCGGTTGTTATCATTAGCTCATCTTGAGCTCCTCCGTGCTTCGGAAGGCACGTTAAGCCGTCGGTCCCGGTTGTTATCATTAGCTCATCTTGAGCTCCTCCGTGCTTCGGAAGGCACGTTAAGCTGTCGGTCCCGGTTGTTATCATTTAATGACAGTCGTTAAGTTAAGTCAGTGGCCTTTAGGCGGTTCGAAAACACTGGCCTCCGCCAACCCGCAGTTGAGCAGCGTGTTGGAGTACGCTCTAAACCCCTTCGGTTGAGGGAAGACCCGTATCCATAAAAACTGAAGATTTCATAAAAATAAAAATTTCCTTATTGTTAAATTTTAAAAAAAAAAACGTTTTGTTTTATTTTTTTTAGTTTTGAAATAGGTTTTATAATTTTGGTGATTTGTAATTGTCATTTCTTTTGATGTTTACTCTGATTTGATTCTTGCGCTCGAACCCCATGGGAAAAGCGTTTTCACCCCTATCGATTTGACATTTTTAAATTTTCATAACAAATCACAGACAACTTTCGCGACATAAAAGTGACACCAATCGATTTGACGTTTTGATATTTGACAACCAATAAATATCGTAATCCCTTTTTCAACTGACATTTTCATTTGTATGGGAAAATGTTTTTTCTTTTATTTTATTTTTTCGAGAATTTTCCAATGTTTTTAAGAGTTATTCTGCTATTCGGGACGGAAACAAATCCAACAAATCAAAAACCATGGCAATCGGTCCAGCCGTTCTCGAGTTATAAGTGTTGTAACAAACACGACTTTCTTTTATGTATATAGATTAAGTAATTGAGGAACTCGGTGGCATCGTTGCGAGTGTCAATCTAATCGAACATGTAAGTTAAGCAACGTCGACCGTCGCCTATCCATGGATAGGTTTATTTATCTCGAGCTCCTCCGTACTCCATTCCTTCCGTCTACAGAAACTGCTTATTATAGTAGATCAGATACTTGTGCAAATTCGAAGAATCGACTTTTCCGCGGTCATTTAGTTATCAAGACACCGAAAAACTCGTCTAGGGTCAATTCCAAAAATAGGTCTTAGCTTAAAGTTATTGACAAACATCTTTAGCTGAGTAGGTAGAGCTTTAGGGTTTCTACCCGTTAATCTAAACATAATTTGAGCAATAGTTTCAATTTCACATAAAAAAAATCCGATGGTAATCAGCTTCAGTTTCGGCGGTAGGGGAGGAGGGGGGGGGGGGGGGGGGGAGAATTTATTATTTATTTATTTATTAATAGAATTTTTACTAAACTCCATGTTAACCCAAATTAATCGCCGATTAACTTGCACTTCTTCTATTTTATTGGCCATTATACTATCAAAATCCACTATATATGAATGAATGAATGTTACAACACACTCCACTATAAATAATATACCCTTTCTCTCTGTCTTAACACCATCTCGCATTTACACACACAAATACCACACACCATACGCTCATTACTCTATAACTCTATATTATGTACGTTTCGTATACGTAGCTTCACTTCTTTTGCTTAGCAAGGCATAGGCAAGGCAATATACATTCGAAAATAGACGCAACATATAATTTTGTAATACACATTTTCATACACACAATACACAACATATTTGCTCTCATTTTACTCACACATACACAATCGCACGCCAGGCATGTAACATACCTTTCTACAATAACTTTGTGTAACTTTGTGAACCTGGTACGCAAGTATAGATATTATTATAGAGAGGTGAGAACTGGTGATTCGAGATAAGAGCTCAATGTCTAGTTTAGACACCGGTTCATGCAATCTTCTATTTGTATAAAAACCTAACATGTAAATTGTAATTGACCAATGATATTTAAGACTGTGTAATACCTTAACACGGCCACTTCATACAAAAGTCGCGTCGTTCAATATTGCATAAACAATGACGTCTGTACAGAGATGAAAATGAGCATGTGTGTGCGGCGCTATATAAACTGTTCCAGAATTATCTAAGGGGGGAGGTGAGGTCGATACGAGAGAGCGGCAGGAAGCGGCCGTACTGTACGTAGTACTTATACTTTACTTATACTGTGGTGATACTACTAACACAGGATTATTATTAATTAACTGATATTTTAATCTGCTCTCGAGTTTTGCTCGGAAATGGAAATTTTATTTCGTGTAGTTGTTATATCACATCACTAGGTAGTTATTCAAATGCTTGTTGAAACATTGTAACCATTATACGGAAGATTGTAGCGAGCCCCAGGTCCTGTTTAATAAATAGCCCGACAATTTAAGTGACATACACCCAAATTTGTGGCAAATGGCCAGCAATTCGCTATCTTATGTCTCCGTTTACATTGTGCTTCGCTTTACAAACATACTACACGCCCTGACGCCCCTGACTTCGCACGGGTATCAATTGTCTATAACCGGATAACTTCGTCTGGATGAAAATGATTATTGTGAGTCATTTTATAACGATATACATATACCTTCCCTAATCTCTCGTTGATAAGCTCAGCCCTTGTCATATATATTTATGTACATGTATGTACAAGAATACGAGTAGCTCGTTTAATTTTTTTTATATGAGAGTTAACAACCTCTTAAGGAAAAAAATGACTGTGTTCTTGAAGGCTCCTATGTCGTATTTATTTAGGAATGTTGTTGAGGGAAGTTAATTCCACAATTTTACAGTTCGAGGTAGGTAATGTCTCAAAAAGCGTACTGTGGTAGATTGCCAATTACAAGATGATATGTGGAACTCAGCGGCAGGTATCAAATCACATAGCTCATCCGAGCACTCCGCGGGGTATAATTTGTATAGTACGCAAAGAGACTCAACATCTCTACATGTACCTCTCTAGGTATCTCTCTCTAGAGAGAGTGAGCCCAGCCGATCAGAGATCATTGAGTCATCAACGATTCGAACTGTTCCTCGTTGTATGCGGTCAAATGCCGCAAGTAAGTACTGGGCGCACCGTCCTAGAGAACAGTTATTATTATACGTAGATTATTTTACGCTATTTAGTAATTACGCAGACGCCTTAATTGTTTATTATGGCAGTTACTTTTGAATATTTTAATCATAAACGTGTATACTTAATTGGGTAATGTAAATCCATGTGTTACTTTGGCATGACCGGTGTAGGGTTAATTGAAAGTGTGGATCTATTTGTGCGGCCTGGTCAGGGCGGTAGCGGCTGGAGCATAGATAACATAATTTCCATTACATTAAACCCGGCACTTAATTGAAACGCGACACTGGCAATGTAATATGCAACATAGCTCGTACTACCGTGTTTTGCTTAAATTTATAAATACCTGCAGCAACATGGTTTAATCTCATTGCCCACAGACCTCTCGCTTATATTATATAGTCGATGTGCTGATTGTTTGTTTTTAGAGTTCCGTACCCAAATGGTAAAACGGACCCTATTCGTGAGACTCCGCTGTCCGTCCGTCCGTCTGTCACCAGGCGTCTCGTGAACCATCTCGTGAACCGTGATAGTTAGACAGTTGAAATTTTCACAAATGATGTATTTCTGTTGCCGCTATAATAAAAAATATAATAAAATAAATATTTAAGGGGGCCAACATACAAGAAACGTGTTTTTTTTACCGTTTTTACTCGATACTGATAACGGCAAAATAACGCTTGAAACATTCACAGAATATTTAGTTATATACTCACTTTAAAAATAAATAATTAAATTAAATTAAAATAAATATTTTAGATCCCATACAACAGACATGATTTTATTTTTGCCGTTTTTATAGATAATGGTACGGAAACCTTCGTGCGCGAGTCCGACTCGCACTTGGCCGGTTTTTATTTATGATAAATTCGGCCCATGTGCAATATCTGAAAGACAGACCTTCTGATATCCAGCAAATATGTCAACCTTAGGTAGCCAGGGATAACCCTGGCTATAAAGCTAAGCTAAGGTATAAAGCTTTCATCTTTATATTCTGTGTGATTCGAAAAAAGGCTTACTGTCGCTATTAGTTCACAATTTGAAGATTATTTTTGGGTGAATTGAAAAGGTTAACCTAAGCTAACCCGCAGCACCATGACGGCCAATGGCATAATACACTTTAACTAGTTGATTAAGGTGCCCGTAACGATGAAGACCATACGATGGAACTATTCTCTTGCGTTGAAAGTGTTTTGTACTCGTACTTCGCGTGTTTTCTATGCATATATACTTTGGTTCAACCCTGGTTCAACCACATGAATAACTCATGAGATTCAAAACGTCCCAAAGGACGTGGCGCGGCATGGAGCAACGTGAGCATCGCCTAAACTTTAGATGTTTATTATAGGTATGTCACAGTAGTAAGGATTGGACACCGCGTGCCGATGATGATGAAAAATTAGTTTTTATAAATTATAACATGACAGGTCTCCACACATTTCTACTACTCGTGACTCCTATATAACTATTATATTAGCCGTGTTATACCTGTATAACCTATATAACTAGTATATTATATTAACCATGTCCTGTATAAATATTATATAAGCCATGATTAACAACGGCACCCACAAAAAAAAAATACAAAGAATAGTCAAATAGACTTCAGTGTGGTAAATCTACGGCTGGCTTGGAACTGACAACGAATTTAATGAGAAGAAACTAATCTATACTTATAATAAATCTGTAGAGAGGTCAATTCAGTACATGAAATATATTTCCAAAATAACTATCAGAGGGTGATTAGTGATCGATACTTATACCAAAAATGCAATCAGTAAAATTTTTGTCTGTCTGTCTGTCTGTCTGTCTGTCTGTCTGTCTGTATGTTCGTTATAGAAACAAAAACTACTCGACGGATTTTAACGAAACTTGGTACAATTATTCTTCATACTCCTGGGCAGGTTATAGTATACTTTTCATCACGATACGAGCAATAGGAGCAGAGCAGTGAAGGGAAATGTTGGGAAAACGAGACAAGTTACTCCATTTCTTAAGCTTCCGTCAAGTGTGCAGCCTTAATGGTTAAAGCTACACAGAAATCATGTATGACGGAAATGTTCTCCTTAAAATTATGTAAAAATTATCCCACGACAGCATATATCTATCTTTTATGGTTGAGTAAGAAACTTGCCAAGCACCGCGCCCGTACACAATGAGTGCTGCCGCGCGGGGAGCAGGCAGCAAGGGCGGGGGGTTGTTACGCGGCGTGGTACCACATGAGTAAAAAAAACCGGACAAGTGCGAGTCGGACTCGGCCACCGAGGGTTCCGTAGGTACGTAGTATCATTATTAAATTTGATATTCTTCATTATAAATAAGAAATAATGCATCGAAAAAATTAATAAAATATATTTTGCAATGTGTACATCAAGCCCTTTCATATGATACCCCATTTGAACTAGTAGTTTCATTTTGAAATTTCGTCACCTTATAAAAAATATAGACCCCTATTTTTTATGATCTATTTACAAATGTATAGTTTTGAGATTTATTCCTGTACTTGTAGTCTCTAACGATGTTACTTGCCAAATTTCATAGTTCTAGGTCAACGGGAAGTACCCTATAGGTTTTGATTCCCTTGAGTGTGTCGAAATATGCTTTTTTTGCTGAATAAACGGCCGTAACTTTTTTCTACGTAAACTTAGCAGTTTGATTTTTTTACAACTTCATGGGACCGTAGACCTGAGTATACAGTTCAAATTTCAGCTTAATACTTCCATGATTTTTTTACAACTTCATGGGACCGTAGACCTGAGTATACAGTTCAAATTTCAGCTTAATACTTCCACGCATTCTGACAGACAGACAGACAGACAGACAGACAGACTTGCTTCCACTTTTTGTTGTAGGTAGTTCATTTTGAACGTAGACAGTTTGTCGTTCTGTGCTAAGCTGTTTCTTATTCCGTACTAGCTGTGCCCGCGACTTTGTCCGCGCGGAATAGTTATTTTTATTTATTTATTTAAATTAATAATAATAAATATTTTTTCTAAAATAAAAGCCTAAGTTACTCCTTATTACATTAGCTATTTGCCAGTGATAGTCCCGTCAAAATCGGTCCAGCCGTTTCAGAGACAGACAAAAATTGTAAAAAAAATATATTTTGGTATACAATATCCAAAATATATGCAATTAGTAAAAAGCGGTTATTTTAATATTACAAACAGAGACTCCAATTTTATTTATCTGTATAGATTTGTACCACATGGTAATAAGAAGAAAATTCGGTTCATAAGGTCTAAAATACTAAAATAAGTCTCTCTCATAACTCAATTACAACATTGACAGACAAAAGAAGCTGCGACTTAGTATTTGTAATTTAGTAGTTGTGCGATTTAGTAGCCGTAAGGCTAAAGATAGGTGTGAGCATAAACCTAATTTTGGCCGGCTAAAGTGCACATTAGCGGAAACGCAACAGCTAAAAATGTTTAATTTATAGTATACTAGCTGTCCCGGCGAACTTCGTACAAGACAAGTGCTCAGAATTCAGCTAACATTCTTTCAAAGGACTTGCGTGAAAACTCTTTGTGGTGGCATGGACCGTCCTTTTTGCAAAACAGTGAAGACTTTTGTCCACCACATACATTACTTAATTTTCATCACGTGCCAGAACAATTAATTAATACGGCTCATGTAGCTGCCATAATTGAACCTGTTATAAATTTCAATAGATTTTCCAAATTTTCACGCTTACAACGAACATTTGCATACCTTTTACGTTTTATCCTGAAAACGAATACAAAGAACAAACATCCTTTCACAGTTGAGGAACTGGAAGCTTCTTTAACACATTTAGTTAAGATGACACAATTGACTGATTTCAAAGATGAAATATCGACTTTGCAATTTAAAACGCACACTTTCAAACAACAACTACTACGTATCGCCATTCATTGATTCAAATAACAGTAGGCGGTAGGCTAGCGTATTCAGAATTTGTTTATTCCCAAAAACACCCAATTTTGTTGCCCAAGGCGCATGCATTGACTAAATAAATTTTGAAACATTATCACATTAAACCAATGCATGCAGGCCCTCGTTTGTTACTAAATACAGTTAGACAAAAGTTTTGGCCTATGAACGGTCGAAACATGGCAAAAAAACGTTGTGTACACGTTTAGCCGCGCAAGTAATGAAAAATCTTATTATGGCTAATCTACCTCGTGAGCGTGTTCAGATCATTATTCCATTCTCAGTTGTCAGTATAGATTATGTTGTACCTATACAAATGTTATTTTTGCGTTTTTGTGTGTTTTTCTACTATGCCATACACCTCGAATTCTGCTCTGATCTAACCACAGAGAAATTTATGCTATGTCTCAAGCGTTTTATATCACGTCGGGGTAAACCAACAGACATTTACTGCGATAATGCATCAAATTTCGTAGGAGCTTGGAATGAGATAAAGGTTCTATGTCGAATGAGGGAATACGTTTTCATTTTGCTCCTGCTTATTCACCTCATTTTGGTGAGATTCATGAGGCTGGAGTTAAATCCGTAAAATATCATCTCCGTCGTGTCATAGGTTTAGCACGGCTAACCCATGAAGAACTTCTTACCACATTAGTCCAAATCGAAGCTATTTTAAACTCACGACCTTTAAGTATTCTTTCATCATCTCTCACTCCGGGTCATTTTCTAATCGGTCGATCTTTGAACGCTCTCCCTGAGACTGGCATATCACATCGTTTGCCCATTATAATCGAGTTGAACAAATGAGACAACAATTTTGGAAGCGCTGGAGTACATAAACGAATTGCAAAGGAAATCTAAATGGGTCTCAAATGTTAAACCTTTGGAAAATGATGCAGTGGTCCTCAAAGATGAAAATGCTCCACCATTAAGATGGAAACTCGGCAGAATAGTGCAACAGCATCCAGGAAAAGATGGCATTGTTAGAGTCTACTCTGTCAACGTCGGCAATCACGTTTTAAGAAGAGGAGTTGAAAAGCTGTGTCTGTTGCCCACATGAAGCTATTGAAACGCAAGCATTTCAAGGGCGCCGGCGCATGTTGCGAACTCTTTTGAAAACTTTTTTGTATTCATAAACTAATGTCATTGTGAAAATTTTATCTTGTCATTATTATATTAATACAGTCCATTCAACTCATAGGTATTATTTTTCATTTAAGTTTCCTACAACGATAACACCGATTTCAAAACTAAAAAATAAAAACGTTTTCTATTTTAATTTTTTTGATTAAAGAATAAGAAAATCTTTTTTTTTCTGAAATCTTCAACGGAAATTTCGGCTTTCAGAAAAATAAATATTTATGCTCTAAACCCGTATCCAAAAAAAACGTTTTTGGATACGGGTTTAGGCATACTCCACCACGCTGCTCATTTGCGCGCTGGCGCATGGCTGACTACTTCAAGAAGTAGTCAGCTGCCGCTCCGTGGGTGGGTTGGGCAGCGGCACCCTGTTCCAATTAATTGCGTTCACACGCAATTATTGGAAGATAAAAAAAAGTCAGCTAGCCATACCGTGGAGGATCAACTGGTCACACGAACATGCAAAAAAATTTTTTTCGTTCTGTGATTTTTTCTCGCTCAAGCGAGAAAAAAGTTGCGTGTAAGCTATCATCTGACAAATTTTTCGCTGCCCAACCCACCCACAGAGCGGCAGCTGACTACTTCTTGAAGTAGTCAGCCATGCGCCAGCGCGCAAATGAGCAGCGTGGTGGAGTATGCCTAAACCCGTATCCAAAAACGTTTTTTTGGATACGGGTTTAGAGCATAAATATTTATTTTTCTGAAAGCCGAAATTTCCGTTGAAGTTTTCAGAAAAATAAAGATTTTCTTATTCTTTAATCAAAAAAATTAAAATAGAAAACGTTTTTATTTTTTAGTTGGTTTTGAAATCGGTGTTATCGTTTTGGTGATTTGCAATTGTTTTAATTTTATTTTATTATAAAATTATCAAATCGAGCAAATCACCAAAACGATAACACCGATTTCAAAACTAATTAAAATAATTTAATTTACATTTATTTTAATAAAAAAAAAAAAAAAAATACTTTATTTCAAGCATTATAGCTCATATGTATAGTGTTAGTAACAATGTTTACTCTGATTTGATTCTTGCGACCCCATGGACCCCATGGTCATTTTCACCCCAATCTATTTGACATTTTTCAATTTTCAAAACAATCACAGACAGCTTCTGTGACATACAAATGACACCAATCGATATGACATTTTGATATTTGAAAATCGCAATCCTTTTTCAACTGACACTTTCGTATGGGAAAATGTTTTTTTTTTTTGTCAATTGTCATTGCCGATTGTCATCGTCGATTGTCATCGTCGATTGTCATCGTCAGTTGTCATCGTCAGTTGTCATCGTCAGTTGTCATCGTCAGTTGTCATCGTCAATTGTCATCGTCAGTTGTCATCGTCAGTTGTCATCGTCAGTTGTCATCGTCAGTTGTCATCGTCAATTGTCATCGTCAGTTGTCATCGTCAGTTGTCATCGTCAGTTGTCATCGTCAGTTGTCATCGTCAATTGTCATCGTCAATTGTCATCGTCAATTGTCATCGTCAATTGTCATCGTCGATTGTCATCGTCAGTTGTCATCGTCAGTTGTCATCGTCAGTTGTCATCGTCAGTTGTCATCGTCAATTGTCATCGTCAGTTGTCATCGTCAGTTGTCATCGTCAGTTGTCATCGTCAGTTGTCATCGTCAATTGTCATCGTCAGTTGTCATCGTCAGTTGTCATCGTCAATTGTCATCGTCAGTTGTCATCGTCAGTTGTCATCGTCAGTTGTCATCGTCAGTTGTCATCGTCAATTGTCATCGTCAATTGTCATCGTCAATTGTCATCGTCAATTGTCATCGTCAATTGTCATCGTCAATTGTCATCGTCAATTGTCATCGTCAATTGTCATCGTCAATTGTCATTGGCAATTGACAATTGATATAGTATATATATGTGACATAGGTAGGTAATCTAGTTCCAGGGGGTCAGAGGTGGAAGATAAAATTTATATTAACTAAATTATATTAAACTATTATGTCAATTAAATTAAACGTATTTAACTGTTAAAACATACGACGCTATACTGTTAGTTTTAACGTTTAGTTAATTTTACATTTTATTTTAACTCAAGTATCAAGGGAAAGTTCATTCTTTGTTATGACAATGAATGAACTTTCCTTGATACTTGAGTTAAAATAACAATTTTATCCAACCTCACTATTTGCACCTATTTGTCTATTTTAACATACTTTACTTCCAAAAGACTTAATTTTTACCGTATTCGGTTAAAATTAAGTCTTTTGGATGTAAAGTTAAGAGACACACTTTATGTACCCTGTATGTACAGGGTGGGCAACATGCGTGTGATACTCCTGGTGTTACAGGCGTTCATAGTGTACTGCAACTGCTTTCCATCAGGCGGGCCGTTTGCTTGTTTGCCGTCTTAGTGATATACTGTAAACAAGCTCCCGTCCTCTCGTCCGTCTTGACGGACCCCCACCATATGGGGGGCCCACATGGTGGGGCCATTGGGCACATAAGAATTTGGGGCCCCTTTAAAAATAAAATAAACGCATTTGGAAACGAATGGAACTATGATGGTTGCGTATTTATCATTACATGCAACCTCATGGTTGCAAATTTATGAATGAAATTGAAAATTAAGATGAAAGTTCTAAATTCTAAACGCAAGAATGGATCCATTCCTGCGTTAGAGCTTGTGGTAAGGCCCCTGATGGCAAAGCTGCGAAACTACTTTCGCGGCTTTTACGATCAGCAGCCTGTAGTTTGTACAGTCTGCTATGCTGCGCATCCACAGATGACAATGACAATTGACAATGACAATTGACAATCGACAATTGACAATCGACAATTGACAATCGACAATTGACAATCGACAATTGACAATCGACAATTGACAATCTACAATTGACAATCATACATTATAAAACATTATAAAACATCGATCAGGCCTCCCCAACCCGTCTGGCCAGCGTGGGGAGTGTAGGCCAAATCCTCCTTCTGTCTTGGACGGACGAGAGAGAGTCGTGCTCCTGTAGTGGAGACTAAAATGACCTGATGATGATGAATTGACAATCGACAATAGACAATCGACAATTGACAATCGACAATCGACAATCGACAATCGACAATGACAATCGACAATGACAATCGACAATGACAATCGACAATGACAATCGACAATGACAATCGACAATGACAATCGACAATGACAATCGACAATGACAATCGACAATGACAATCGACAATGACAATCGACAATGACAATCGACAATGACAATCGACAATGACAATCGACAATGACAATCGACAATGACAATCGACAATGACAATTCACAAAAAAAAAACATTTTCCCATACGAAAGTGTCAGTTGAAAATGGATTGCGATTTTCAAATATCAGAATGTCATATCGATTGGTGTCATTTGTATGTCACAGAAGTGAAGAAGTGTGATTGTTTTGAAAATTGAAAAATGTCAAACCGATTGGGGTGAAAATGTCCATGGGGTCCACGGGGTCGCAAGAATCAAATCAGAGTAAACATTAAAATAAATATAAATTAAAATTAAATAAAATTAAAATTAAAACAATTGCAAATCACTAAAACGATAACACCGATTTCAAAACTAAAAAATAAAAACGTTTTCTATTTTAATTTTTTTGATGAAAGAATTAGAAAATCTTTATTTTTCTGAAATCTTCAACGGAAATTTCGGCTTTCAGAAAAATAAAGAGTTGATGTCTGAGTTTAACTGTACTTACAGAAAAGCTATGACACTACAGATTGCACAAACTCCAATTAGTAGGCATTCCGATTATTCTACTCCGAAATTTAAGGCCACCAAAACTTTGCAATGGAACTCGGCTAAAAGTAACCCAGTTGGGGGTCCAAAGTTTGTATGGGTAAACAAGATTAGTTGGACTATTTTATCCGAAGCTTTACACGAGTACTTCTATACATAAATGAGTAAACACGTGTTTCAGGATTTTTCAAACTTCAACCCTTAAAGGAGTAAAATGGGGTGAAAAAGTCTGATAATCGTCATGGGTATTGTTTTTATGGTTTATCGGGTCGCTGATTACAAAAACAACAATTATTTTATAATGTCTAGGGGTGCACTAAGAAAGGATTTTTCAATATTCATCCCCTAAGGGGGTGAAAAGGGGGTCCAAATTTTGTATGGGGAAACAAGATTAGTTGGACTATTTTATCCGAAAATTTGCACGAGTACTTCTATATATAAATGAGTAAACACATGTTTCAAGTTTTTTCAAAATTCAACCCCTAAAGGGGTAAAACGGGGTGAAAAAGTCTGAAAATCGTCATGGGTATTGTTGTTATGGTTCCGTACCCAAAGGGTAAAAAGGAACCCTATTACTAAGGCTCCGCTGTCCGTCCGTCTGTCACCAGGTTGTATATCATGAACTGTGATAGTTAGACAGTTGAAATTTTCACAGATGATGTATTTCTGTTGCCGCTCTAACAACAAATACTAAAAAACAGAATAAAATAAATATTTATGGGGGCTCCCATACAACAAACGTGATCTTTTTGTTCTTTTTTGCTCACAATTGATAACGGCAATAGGTAAACGCTTGAAATACTCACAGTCATAATATTTAGTTATATATTCACTTTAAAAATAAATAATTAAATAAAATTATTTATTTTTAAAGTGATGGCGAATAAAAAACATTTATTCGCCATCGCGTTGCCGAAATTCAAGACATTACTGCAGCTGACCAATGTTGCTATATACCAAGTGCTCAGAATTCAGCTAACATTCTTTCAAAGGACTTGCGTGAAAACTCTTTGTGGTGGCATGGACCGTCCTTTTTGCAAAACAGTGAAGACTTTTGTCCACCACATACATTACTTAATTTTCATCACGTGCCAGAACAATTAATTAATACGGCTCATGTAGCTGCCATAATTGAACCTGTTATAAATTTCAATAGATTTTCCAAATTTTCACGCTTACAACGAACATTTGCATACCTTTTACGTTTTATCCTGAAAACGAATACAAAGAACAAACATCCTTTCACAGTTGAGGAACTGGAAGCTTC
The DNA here is from genome assembly GCA_937001555.2 of Hypsopygia costalis. Lineage (NCBI taxonomy): Eukaryota > Metazoa > Arthropoda > Insecta > Lepidoptera > Pyralidae > Hypsopygia > Hypsopygia costalis. Next base: position 23,180,371 of record OW443326.2, read on the forward strand.
TTTAACACATTTAGTTAAGATGACACAATTGACTGATTTCAAAGATGAAATATCGACTTTGCAATTTAAAACGCACACTTTCAAACAACAACTGCTACGTATCGCCATTCATTGATTCAAATAACAGTAGGCGGTAGGCTAGCGTATTCAGAATTTGTTTATTCCCAAAAACACCCAATTTTGTTGCCCAAGGCGCATGCATTGACTAAATAAATTTTGAAACATTATCACATTAAACCAATGCATGCAGGCCCTCGTTTGTTACTAAATACAGTTAGACAAAAGTTTTGGCCTATGAACGGTCGAAACATGGCAAAAAAACGTTGTGTACACGTTTAGCCGCGCAAGTAATGAAAAATCTTATTATGGCTAATCTACCTCGTGAGCGTGTTCAGATCATTATTCCATTCTCAGTTGTCAGTATAGATTATGTTGTACCTATACAAATGTTATTTTTGCGTTTTTGTGTGTTTTTCTACTATGCCATACACCTCGAATTCTGCTCTGATCTAACCACAGAGAAATTTATGCTATGTCTCAAGCGTTTTATATCACGTCGGGGTAAACCAACAGACATTTACTGCGATAATGCATCAAATTTCGTAGGAGCTTGGAATGAGATAAAGGTTCTATGTCGAATGAGGGAATACGTTTTCATTTTGCTCCTGCTTATTCACCTCATTTTGGTGAGATTCATGAGGCTGGAGTTAAATCCGTAAAATATCATCTCCGTCGTGTCATAGGTTTAGCACGGCTAACCCATGAAGAACTTCTTACCACATTAGTCCAAATCGAAGCTATTTTAAACTCACGACCTTTAAGTATTCTTTCATCATCTCTCACTCCGGGTCATTTTCTAATCGGTCGATCTTTGAACGCTCTCCCTGAGACTGGCATATCACATCGTTTGCCCATTATAATCGAGTTGAACAAATGAGACAACAATTTTGGAAGCGCTGGAGTACATAAACGAATTGCAAAGGAAATCTAAATGGGTCTCAAATGTTAAACCTTTGGAAAATGATGCAGTGGTCCTCAAAGATGAAAATGCTCCACCATTAAGATGGAAACTCGGCAGAATAGTGCAACAGCATCCAGGAAAAGATGGCATTGTTAGAGTCTACTCTGTCAACGTCGGCAATCACGTTTTAAGAAGAGGAGTTGAAAAGCTGTGTCTGTTGCCCACATGAAGCTATTGAAACGCAAGCATTTCAAGGGCGCCGGCGCATGTTGCGAACTCTTTTGAAAACTTTTTTGTATTCATAAACTAATGTCATTGTGAAAATTTTATCTTGTCATTATTATATTAATACAGTCCATTCAACTCATAGGTATTATTTTTCATTTAAGTTTCCTACAACGATAACACCGATTTCAAAACTAAAAAATAAAAACGTTTTCTATTTTAATTTTTTTGATTAAAGAATAAGAAAATCTTTTTTTTTCTGAAATCTTCAACGGAAATTTCGGCTTTCAGAAAAATAAATATTTATGCTCTAAACCCGTATCCAAAAAAAACGTTTTTGGATACGGGTTTAGGCATACTCCACCACGCTGCTCATTTGCGCGCTGGCGCATGGCTGACTACTTCAAGAAGTAGTCAGCTGCCGCTCCGTGGGTGGGTTGGGCAGCGGCACCCTGTTCCAATTAATTGCGTTCACACGCAATTATTGGAAGATCAAAAAAAGTCAGCTAGCCATACCGTGGAGGATCAACTGGTCACACGAACATGCAAAAAAATTTTTTTCGTTCTGTGATTTTTTCTCGCTCAAGCGAGAAAAAAGTTGCGTGTAAGCTATCATCTGACAAATTTTTCGCTGCCCAACCCACCCACAGAGCGGCAGCTGACTACTTCTTGAAGTAGTCAGCCATGCGCCAGCGCGCAAATGAGCAGCGTGGTGGAGTATGCCTAAACCCGTATCCAAAAACGTTTTTTTGGATACGGGTTTAGAGCATAAATATTTATTTTTCTGAAAGCCGAAATTTCCGTTGAAGTTTTCAGAAAAATAAAGATTTTCTTATTCTTTAATCAAAAAAATTAAAATAGAAAACGTTTTTATTTTTTAGTTGGTTTTGAAATCGGTGTTATCGTTTTGGTGATTTGCAATTGTTTTAATTTTATTTTATTATAAAATTAATCAAATCGAGCAAATCACCAAAACGATAACACCGATTTCAAAACTAATTAAAATAATTTAATTTACATTTATTTTAATAAAAAAAAAAAAAAAAATACTTTATTTCAAGCATTATAGCTCATATGTATAGTGTTAGTAACAATGTTTACTCTGATTTGATTCTTGCGACCCCATGGACCCCATGGTCATTTTCACCCCAATCTATTTGACATTTTTCAATTTTCAAAACAATCACAGACAGCTTCTGTGACATACAAATGACACCAATCGATATGACATTTTGATATTTGAAAATCGCAATCCTTTTTCAACTGACACTTTCGTATGGGAAAATGTTTTTTGTCAATTGTCATTGCCGATTGTCATCGTCGATTGTCATCGTCGATTGTCATCGTCGATTGTCATCGTCAGTTGTCATCGTCAGTTGTCATCGTCAGTTGTCATCGTCAGTTGTCATCGTCAATTGTCATCGTCAGTTGTCATCGTCAGTTGTCATCGTCAGTTGTCATCGTCAGTTGTCATCGTCAATTGTCATCGTCAGTTGTCATCGTCAGTTGTCATCGTCAATTGTCATCGTCAGTTGTCATCGTCAGTTGTCATCGTCAGTTGTCATCGTCAATTGTCATCGTCAATTGTCATCGTCAATTGTCATCGTCAATTGTCATCGTCAATTGTCATCGTCAATTGTCATCGTCAATTGTCATCGTCAATTGTCATCGTCAATTGTCATTGGCAATTGACAATTGATATAGTATATATATGTGACATAGGTAGGTAATCTAGTTCCAGGGGGTCAGAGGTGGAAGATAAAATTTATATTAACTAAATTATATTAAACTATTATGTCAATTAAATTAAACGTATTTAACTGTTAAAACATACGACGCTATACTGTTAGTTTTAACGTTTAGTTAATTTTACATTTTATTTTAACTCAAGTATCAAGGGAAAGTTCATTCTTTGTTATGACAATGAATGAACTTTCCTTGATACTTGAGTTAAAATAACAATTTTATCCAACCTCACTATTTGCACCTATTTGTCTATTTTAACATACTTTACTTCCAAAAGACTTAATTTTTACCGTATTCGGTTAAAATTAAGTCTTTTGGATGTAAAGTTAAGAGACACACTTTATGTACCCTGTATGTACAGGGTGGGCAACATGCGTGTGATACTCCTGGTGTTACAGGCGTTCATAGTGTACTGCAACTGCTTTCCATCAGGCGGGCCGTTTGCTTGTTTGCCGTCTTAGTGATATACTGTAAACAAGCTCCCGTCCTCTCGTCCGTCTTGACGGACCCCCACCATATGGGGGGCCCACATGGTGGGGCCATTGGGCACATAAGAATTTGGGGCCCTTTTAAAAATAAAATAAACGCATTTGGAAACGAATGGAACTATGATGGTTGCGTATTTATCATTACATGCAACCTCATGGTTGCAAATTTATGAATGAAATTGAAAATTAAGATGAAAGTTCTAAATTCTAAACGCAAGAATGGATCCATTCCTGCGTTAGAGCTTGTGGTAAGGCCCCTGATGGCAAAGCTGCGAAACTACTTTCGCGGCTTTTACGATCAGCAGCCTGTAGTTTGTACAGTCTGCTATGCTGCGCATCCACAGATGACAATGACAATTGACAATGACAATTGACAATCGACAATTGACAATCGACAATTGACAATCGACAATTGACAATTGACAATCGACAATTGACAATTGACAATCGACAATTGACAATCTACAATTGACAATCATACATTATAAAACATTATAAAACATCGATCAGGCCTCCCCAACCCGTCTGGCCAGCGTGGGGAGTGTAGGCCAAATCCTCCTTCTGTCTTGGACGGACGAGAGAGAGTCGTGCTCCTGTAGTGGAGACTAAAATGACCTGATGATGATGAATTGACAATCGACAATAGACAATCGACAATTGACAATCGACAATCGACAATCGACAATCGACAATCGACAATCGACAATCGACAATCGACAATCGACAATCGACAATCGACAATCGACAATCGACAATGACAATCGACAATGACAATCGACAATGACAATCGACAATGACAATCGACAATGACAATCGACAATGACAATCGACAATGACAATCGACAATGACAATCGACAATGACAATCGACAATGACAATCGACAATGACAATCGACAATGACAATCGACAATGACAAGCGACAATGACAATCGACAATGACAATCGACAATGACAATCGACAATGACAATCGACAATGACAATCTACAATGACAATCGACAATGACAATCGACAATGACAATTCACAAAAAAAAAACATTTTCCCATACGAAAGTGTCAAAAATGGATTGCGATTTTCAAATATCAGAATGTCATATCGATTGGTGTCATTTGTATGTCACAGAAGTGAAGAAGTGTGATTGTTTTGAAAATTGAAAAATGTCAAACCGATTGGGGTGAAAATGTCCATGGGGTCCACGGGGTCGCAAGAATCAAATCAGAGTAAACATTAAAATAAATATAAATTAAAATAAAATAAAATTAAAATTAAAACAATTGCAAATCACTAAAACGATAACACCGATTTCAAAACTAAAAAATAAAAACGTTTTCTATTTTAATTTTTTTGATGAAAGAATTAGAAAATCTTTATTTTTCTGAAATCTTCAACGGAAATTTCGGCTTTCAGAAAAATAAAGATTTATGCTCTAAACCCGTATCCAAAAAAAGGATACGGGTTTAGGCATACTCCACCACGCTGCTCAACTGCGCGCTGGCGCATGGCGGAGGCCAGTGTTTTCGAGCCGCCTAAAGGCCACTAACTTGGCTTAATAACTGTCATCTAATGATAAAAACCGAGATCGACGGCTTAACGTGCCTTCCGAAACACGGAGGAGCTGAAGATAATTAAATGATAACAACCGGGACCAAAGGCTTAACGTGTCTTTCGAAGCACGCAGGAGCTCGAGGTAATTTATGGCTACAGGCTATGGTCGACGTTGCTTAACATGCCTGTTCGTTGTTGGTTGTACGTCGAGCGATCTAGTCGTGCGTCCTTATAACAATATATCTACCTGCGCGCGAAACCGGTTTGCGATAAGCGCAGGCGGCCGGCCGCCGTTGCCGCCGCGCACCTGCGTCTATTGTGTTTGTGAATGAAATAAGTATTTAGTTTTATAAATCATGGATAGTTGGACCGAATACAATGACTGCAGTGAAAATCAGACGGAGATTGAATTAGAGGACAATACTCAAAATGAAAACGATAATATGGAGTTAATAGAATCAGGAATGAGTAGGGTAACGAGCCCAGTAAATGAGCGTAAGAAAAGGCTTAGGGAGGATGATACATTAGAAGGAATGAAGTCAGGAGATTTAGGAAAAAAATCACAAAACAACCAAGATCACAAGAAACAGACAATAATGAAAACCTACAAATAACTATTACATCTAAGGATATATTACCTAAACAGTTTGCATTGGCTCGTTTACTGCAGGATAACAAGATAACAGACATAGTAAAAATAAAATACATTAACCCTTACAAAATTTTGATAACCCTCGAAAAACCAGAAGTTGTAGACTGTATTACATCATGCCAAGCATTTTCAGACATGGGATGGAAAATACAGAAAACATCGGAAGTAGGACAATCTTATGGTGTAATTAAGAATATCGACTTGGATCTGGAAGAAAAAGACTTGCTAGATACTATGTTGTGCGATACAGAAATGATATCTGCCAAACGCCTGAATCGTCGTAAAAAGGACTCCGAAAGCTCGGAAACGGGTTGGGTTCCCAGCGAAAGTGTCAGAATTTGCTTTAAAGGGGCCGTATTGCCACCATTTGTAACTATTCATGGCACTTGTTGAACCATTCATATTCGCTGTCACTCAGTGTTCAAAGTGCTGGAGATTTGGGCACTCATACAAGTTGTGCTCATCAAAAAAGGACTTATGTCCGAAATGTGGTATGAATCACCCAAACTGTAATGCAACAACTTTTAAATGCATTAATTGCTCGGGAAGTCACATGGCCTTAAATAAAAGCTGTCCGATATACCTAAAAGAGAAAAAGATCCGAGAGTTGATGTCTGAGTTTAACTGTACTTACAGAAAAGCTATGACACTACAGATTGCACAAACTCCAATTAGTAGGCATTCCGATTATTCTACTCCGAAATTTAAGGCCACCACAACTTTGCAATGGAACTCGGCTAAAAGTAACCCAGTTGGGGGTCCAAAGTTTGTATGGGTAAACAAGATTAGTTGGACTATTTTATCCGAAGCTTTACACGAGTACTTCTATACATAAATGAGTAAACACGTGTTTCAGGATTTTTCAAACTTCAACCCTTAAAGGAGTAAAATGGGGTGAAAAAGTCTGATAATCGTCATGGGTATTGTTTTTATGGTTTATCGGGTCGCTGATTACAAAAACAACAATTATTTTATAATCCAACATAGCCGACGTGACATAAAATCACCCCTGTGGGGATGCAATGGGGTTGAAATATGTAAAAGAAGAAACTGAGTGACTGACTGATATATATATCAACGCACAGCCCAAACTGCTTGGTCTAGAGATTCCAAATTTGGCACGTAGGTTCATTATAATGTCTAGGGGTGCACTAAGAAAGGATTTTTCAATATTCATCCCCTAAGGGGGTGAAAAGGGGGTCCAAATTTTGTATGGGGAAACAAGATTAGTTGGACTATTTTATCCGAAAATTTACACGAGTACTTCTATATATAAATGAGTAAACACATGTTTCAAGTTTTTTCAAAATTCAACCCCTAAAGGGGTAAAACGGGGTGAAAAAGTCTGAAAATCGTCATGGGTATTGTTTTTATGGTTCCGTACCCAAAGGGTAAAAAGGAACCCTATTACTAAGGCTCCGCTGTCCGTCCGTCTGTCACCAGGTTGTATATCATGAACTGTGATAGTTAGACAGTTGAAATTTTCACAGATGATGTATTTCTGTTGCCGCTCTAACAACAAATACTAAAAAACAGAATAAAATAAATATTTATGGGGGCTCCCATACAACAAACGTGATCTTTTTGTTCTTTTTTGCTCACAATTGATAACGGCAATAGGTAAACGCTTGAAATACTCACAGTCATAATATTTAGTTATATATTCACTTTAAAAATAAATAATTAAATAAAAATAAAACAAATATTTTAGGGGGTGTTGCGGACTCTTTAGCGGGCAGCCTCGCAACTGGCCACCGACAAAGAACCAACTGACAAGACGGAAAAGGATATGACGTAAGAAAAAGAGGACAATCGAGAATCGACGACTGACGGGACTAGGAAATGTAAATAGATAAATAAAAATATAATATAAATATTAAAAGCCGTGAAATAAAGTAAGTTCACAAACGAGTGTCTTTTAAATCTTTCAGGGGGGCTCCCATACAATAAATGTGTTTTTATAGATAATGGTACGGAACCCGTCGTGCATGAGTCCGACTCGCACTTGGCCGGTTTGATGGTATATCGGGTCGCTGATTACGAAAAAAAAACAACTATTTAATAATCCAACATAGCCGACGTGACTCTGTAGGGGTGCAATGGGGTTGAAATGTCATAATATCAATATGGGTGTCGATTCTATGGTTTTCTGGGACGTTAGTTACGACAATGGCATCAATTTGAAAATATAACGTAGTGGACACGAATTACTTAAAATGATTTTTCAAATTTTACCTGTAAGAGGGTAAACGGAGGTCCAAAGTTTTGAGATTATATGGGAAAACGAGATTAGTTGGACTATTTTATCTTAAATTTTACACAAGTACTTCTATTGATTAATGAGTAAACATGTGTTTGCCCCGAATGTCACGCGAGCGAAGCCGCGGGCGAAAGCTAGTAGGAAATATTTGCGTAGTATTTTCGCAGTTCATCTTAGAGTAGGATAATGGTTTGACTAAACATCCTGATTTCGTAAAAAAAATATTTGTATTAGCGCACATACCCGGCATCGTTTCTTATTGCCATTTTTGCCTGTAAATTTAATACATGAAAGAAGAAAGAAATTACAAAGGATTTTATGGCAAAGTGACGAAATTACGGAATTCCCTGGAGGGGAGCGAAAGGAGTTTCGGCGCGTGCAGATGTCAATGAAAAATATATTGGAGACTATAAGTGCCTAAACAATTTTCTTGTTTGTGTCACGCTCAATTTTATATTGTGCAAAGAGGGGCTTTGAAAGCTTATCGGAAAATACCTACATCTTGCAGCTTGTTATTGCACGAATTTACATCATTCATGAAAATCATAATGTTCGCAAAATAAATTATAATTTTTTTTTTTGAGTGGTCGCTGCTGTAATTTATTTTTCACTCAAATTAAAAAAATATTTTTTCACTAAACAAAGACTAATAAAAAAATGTTATTGCTTATTTTAAAAGTTCTACTGTACCGAATACAAGAAATAATGAAATTGAAAATGAAACCGATTTCCATTATTTTATTAAATAACAAACTCTTTATTGAACTTAATAAACCGTCGTGCAAGACAGTTTTTTGACTAGTTTTGTACTTTAATTTTTGCACTCGAGTGAAGTTACAGCGGCGAAAGTTACCGTACTAAGAGCTTTAATATATTAAAAAATTTTATTTAGAAACCCTCTCCGGCCGTCATCGCAACCTAGTTTCGCAACTAGTTGTGATGGAAGAATTTATATTCTGTATACGCTAATGGGTGCGGTAAAAAACTTTTTTCTCTAGATCCGTTCACAGACCGACTCGGAGAGGGAAGCCGATTGGTCGCGTTTAAAATAGAATTTAGAATTATTGGCATAAGGTTTATTTTTAAATACCCTTCGGCTCTCGAGCATTCTTATTTTCTCTGTATGACATGGGATAAGACAGAAATGAAATACATCTTTGATTTTTTTGTCTTTCTAACTAAATGCATTCACTATTGTTATTACGTAAGTCGACAAACATTATATATATTTTGAATTGTCGATATTTATGGTTTTTTGCTAATATCAAGAAGATTTACACCGCATGCAACATAATGAAATATTTTTATACCGCTAAGTAAAATAAGTACAAGCATACAACCTGCTTATGGGCATGGTAAGCTAAGCATCATACCAGGTGTTGCGGACTCTTTAGAGGGCAGCCTCGTAACTAGCAACCGACAAAGAACTATAAGACTGAAAAGAAAATGAATATGAAAATGGACAATCCAAAGAGAATGTAACCACTACGTTTTAAGAGACGGATGTGCCATACAAATAACGTAATTCTAATATGTATGAAATGGAAGCGAAAACAATCAGAATTTGTACCAAATTCGCTTCCGATTCATAGAGTCGTTTTTTTACTTTGAGTTGCGCCAGGCTGGGACAATCGACGAATGGACTGGAAGGGTGAACGAACGTGAAGTGTAAATATATTTGATAAATAATAAAGCCGTGAAGTTAAATTAGTTCATATAAATTACGAGTCTTTAAACTTTAAATCATACACCAGGGGCCCTACCGCCGAAGCTGAAGCCGATTACCATCGTTATTTTTGATTCCAAAATTTGGTCTTAATAAAGTTATTGACAAACATCTTCAGCTTAGTCGGTAGAGCTCTAGATTTTCTATTAGCTGAACTAAACATAATTATCAATAATTTAAGCAGTAGTTCCATTTTCGCATTCAAAAATTCCAATGGCAATCGGCTTCAGCTTCGGCGGCAGGGCCCCAGGTAATCGTAGTTTATAAATAATTGGTACCTTCATAGACATTAAGCGAGCAAGATTATCATTATTTGATTTGGTATCAATTTATTACTATCATTAGTAAGAATATAAATCGACAATCATACAATCTATCGTAGCATTTGTATGCCAACCATACACATCCGTCGAATTAATTAGTATAATAACTAATAACAGGAATGAAATCTGTGATATCTTTATATTACTGAATGCCTGAAAAACACCTTATAATACGTACATATTATTCTAGGAGTCTACCCCAGGGTACCGCGTTCTCCGCACGGATATATACTAAATTACGCTTTTCTATAAGACACGTAGTTTTGTATATTAAATATAAGATTGAAGATTTAGTAATAATCCGATTACTATATCTTCAATCTTGTATTTAATATGTATACAAAACTGAGAATGAACCTTATGTATAGCATTTTGTAGAATTTGCATAAATCTAAATACACAGACCTCATTTTAACAATTTGAATTTGGCTTTACTTGAACTTACATATTTATAATTTCAATTTGAGAAACTTTATAAGGCTAGGTTACGCGTTAGTCTAACCGAACGGGAATATCGAAGTCAAGCAATGTCAACAGCAGCATGTCTTTGGGTTAATTATTTAGAGAATTGATTACTAAAGTAGATTATAGCATTATGAGTGTTCTTGCCTCCCTGCCGCATGGGACCGATATTTTCGAGGAATAGATCAGTATTTTGTTTTTCTTTTTATTGGTTTTAATTTTAGTAATTTTAAGATTAGATTAATTTTATTTACTATAAGTAGTTTAGTTGTATTTTGTCTTTTTGAATTAATTATTATTAATACATATTATGATTCAGGACGATATTAGTAGTTTTTAAAATTAGATACTATAAATTTTACTGCACCATTGACTTTTCCTAAAGGCTGCGTTAACCAATTGGCATCACATGCACTGTATCGGCCCCGAGGGGTCGGAACTCAGAATCAAATGTGTAATGCAGAATAGATCCAACCGACATTTTGACACTTTTAAGGTAAAGTTTATTTACAGTTGTATATGTATGTTATAAAAAAAAAAAAAAAAAAAAAGCATATGTCATCAAACTGCTAGAATCTGTGTATAATAGGTAGGGGAAAAAGTCTTTTCGCATTATAGTATGTATGAACTTGTAATAAAATCTCTTTGGTTATACCATTTGTATCTGAAAGGCTTTGATATCTTAAAAAAGTTTAAATTTTAAAAAAGATAATTCCAAATTCAAATTAGGTAAATGTGTGATTTTCATTTGTTTTTTTTACTGTCAAGATGAGTGAATCTAATGAAGAAATTCGATACATTTTAAAATTTTACTACAAAAAAGGTAAAAATGCAACGCAAGCTGCGAAAAAATTTGTGACGTTTATGGACCTAGTGCAGTGTCTGTGAGAGTAGCACAAATTTAGTTTAGGCGTTTTCAATCCGGAAATTTTGATGTCAAAGATGCACGTCGCTCTGGTCGCCCTGTTACGGATAAAATGGATGCCATTTTTGAAAAAGTGGAGCAAGATCGGCATATCAGTAGTTACGACGTAGCTGAAGAACTAGAAATTGACCACAAAACAGTTTTGGCGCATAAAAAGGTCGTGGTCAAAGGCCGGTCAGGCTTCACAGACTCTGGCGAAACCCGGGTTAACCCGCAACAAGGTGATGCTGTGTGTATGGTGGGATTGGAAGAACATTATTCATTATGAGCTGTTACCGCCAGGCAGGACTATCGATTCTGAACTCTACTGTGAACAACTGATGAGATTAAAGCAAAAACTTGAGAGAAAACGGCCGGAATTAATTAACAGAAGGGGTGTGATTTTTCATCACGATAACGCTAGACCTCACACATCTTTAGCCACTCAGCAAAAATTAAGAGAGTTTCACTGGGAGGTGTTAATGCATCCGCCGTATAGTCCTGACCTTGCACCTTCTGATTTCCACTTGTTTCGGTCTCTTCAGAATTCTTTAGCCAATGTCAGGTTAACATCACGAGAAGACTGCCAAAACCACTTATCGCGGTTTTTTGAACAGAAGTCCCAAAATTTCTATAGTAATGGGATCATGTCTATACCTACAAGATGGCAAAAAGTTATCGAACAAAATGGCACCTACATACTTTAGTTAAATGTAAATAAACTTTATTAAAAAATGTTTTGAATTTTCATATAAAATACGAAAAGACTTTTTCCCCAACCTAATATATAAAACATCGGAGGCGCAGCATGCGCCACCATAGCGATTTTTTTTTTCGAAATCCCGAATTGATATCGGTAAACCAAGGTCACTTTACAGTACTACTTTTTGATGCGAAGTCAGAATTTCAAAATTTTGAGTTTCATGGCAACGGACGGACAGACAGAACGACTTTTTTTCGGAAAACCAAGGTCACTTACTACATTACTACTTTTTGATGCTCTACAGTGTTTACCATTTGCCGGGTCGCGACCCGGTACCGGTCCATCAAAATAAAATACCGGGTCGCAACATTCCCGCCTTGTTTTGAAAATAATACCTACTGTCAATGGACGCATCGTGAATATTCGTACGATACCAAAATATATGTGGTATTTAATAGAACATTTTTGCTATTAATTAATTTGTATTATTTTACATAATGGAACCAGCTCGGGTTTTAAAAGTATAAAGTGGGTCACGAAGGGGCAGTGTGAAAATTACCAGGCCATGGTAGAACAATGTTTGGGAAACACTGCTCTACACGAATCCGAAGTTAGAATTTCAAAATTTTGAGTTTCATGGCAACGGACAGACAGAACGACCGGACGATTTTATAAGCTCAATAAATTTCGCTGAAAATGAAATTTATAAAACTCGATTTGAAGTTTCTCGCTGTGTATATCTCGCAATTTGGCATAGTTTATCGGTTGGATCTATTCTGCATAACAGGGTCTATAAAGTGAAGGCACAACTGCGTAAAAACCATAAATGTTATTGCAGTATTTATTAATTTTGAAGTATCTTTACGTCACTTTCCACATATTTAAAAAATAACAGAGAAAAAGAAATAGGAAAATATTTTTGTTTATTTCTTTCCTAGGAATACTGGAAATATTGCTTACAGGTGTAAGTCGTAGGTACTACGGTCACGTTCTTTGTGATTTTAATGCTAAATTAAGATAAATTTAGATAATTATAATTGCTTGCGATTATAATTCATAATTCGCCAGCAATTATAAATAGGTACAAAAATGTTTAGTGGTAGCGCAATCCGTGGCGTGGCTATTAGTATTGACAGTCATTAAGTCAAGAAAAAATGCCGTCATTTTCGTCAATGTATAGAGAAGTAGCCAGCGTGACGGGGTGCGTGACGGAGGGCGCTCAGAGCCCATTTCGAACAAAGACCCGTGCAATGCGATTAAATGAAATGAGTAGGGTTACTGCCTTTCCGGGATTTCCGGGGTTCTCCAGGGATGGAAGCCACAATTTCAAAATCCCCCAACTTCCACTTTTAGCGGCGGTACCCTGTTGTTAGGACTCGTCCAGTTTATGTGCACTTTGTGTTTTGTGGAAAATTAAAAAAAATACTATTTGACGACATAGTAGTTACTTAAGAAATAATTGACGAGTGTTTTTTTTTATAAAGTAGTAACAGTATATACATTCTTTATAGCACATAACAATTTAAAAGGTTACGTGTGTCAAAATGTAGAGAGACTTTAGCTGTGGGATGCGTTGTAAGAAGCGGATAGCATGTGCCTGAATAAATTTAAATTATTTATTAGAATCAATACTATATAAAGAAATCAAAACAAATTATACATATATACAAACAAATACTTATGGATTACAAGGATTTTGATAAGTCACTGCTTATCAAAATCCTTATAATCCATAAGTTTTTGTTTTTTCTGTTAAGAAATTATCTGTCTTTTCTTCTAAGAAGAAACTAAAATACCCGCTGTCTATCTCGAATATGTGAGGATAATTTATTCCATAACTGTCCAGCACGGTAGGTAAACTTATTAAAAAAATATCGTTTGCACGGAAGACAGTAGTAGTATTTTGGTATGACATGGACTACGAGCATCATTATCAATAAATAGCTGACCTGACAGACGTTGTCCGGTGTTCCTAATTATTAATTCAAATTGGTTTCGCGCACGCTGGCGAATGACTGACAGTTCTGTAAAACATCTTAACGTTACATTAGAATAAGTAATATGGTCGTACAGTTTTCTTAAATTATCTAATATTCCGCGCAACTTTCTTATTTTTTCTTTCATAAGAACCTTCTCCTGAATCCATGACAATAACAAACACAACAAAAAAGCGTGATACCGTGACCAAGGGAAATATGGATTCATCATAATCATGAAGTCATTTTAGTCTCCACTACAGGAGCCTGACCCTCTCTCGTCCGTCTCAGACAGAAGGAGGATATGGCCTACACTCCCCACGCTGGCCAGACGGGTTGGGGAGGCCTGATCGATGTTTGATAATGTATTTCCCTTAGTCGCCTTGTACGACATCCACGGGAACAGACGGAGTGATTCTATTCTAGTCTGCCGGAAACCACACGGCCAATATTTGAAGATTAAATAGGGATTAATTTTTATATATATAGATACTTCATGGTATAACGGAATCTGTACATAGACATATATGTTTTAATATATAAACAGTAGAACATAAAACAATGATGAATTTCATGTTTATAGATAAAATTTAGGTGTAGATATTAAATTTATCACAATATTTAATGTGTACACATTAAATTTATCATAAAGTCGTTTCGTTTTTAAAATCGTTTGCGAAACTATAATCTTATATGCAATAGTGGTGCTCGTTAGCGTTCGTAGCGTAATCGCCTTAAACAGAAATTCTCACATATTGCAATTTGTTACTTCCCCAAACACCGAGGTAGTTTTTGCTTGCCAAATTAAAATACGAAATTAATGTAAGCTCTACAAAATATCATCTGTTTCAAAACAACTTTAAATTATTACGTTAAATATTCATGAATTCGTGTGTGAGTTGAATAATCATTCAAATGTTACTTTCAAGCATTAGTATACCCATGGTAAAAAAACACAAATTATGTTCTTTAGGGACAAATGTGGTCACTTGGCGTCTGGGAACTTGCCTACGTCATCAGCTGTATTTGTATGAACAATGATCAAAACAAGACTAATGACGAGAGCCAAAGCCAACCACACTTGCCCGTGGTGATGATGATCTGCTAAATGGGAGACTGGTATGTCGAGCCCGACTGGGTGCACTCCTCCTTACAATTTACCACAGCCAAACGTTCTTGAGCATTATTATTTTCCTACGACTGGGAGATATTATAAAATATATTTTGATATAAATAATATATTTTTTTTTGTAAACGGGGGGTGTACTGTCTACTGTGGGGACACAGTATATGCCTAAATGTAATGTCAGCACTTTTGCATTGCAGCGACGGGCGAATGGAAATTTCCCCAGTCGCTCTGTCGCGCAGCAACTAAACACACGTAGCCATAAGTTATTAGTGTACGCAATTCGGAACTAATAAAGTGAAAATAATTTCTACTTGATCTCGTGATTTAATCTCCCGACCAATCTCCCAACCGAACACGGCCTATCACATCCACATTTACTTTGGCTACATAGGTAAACTCTACAAATGGAAAAAAGAAATATGTCTACCTGACAGATGACAGATAGATAGTCTAACTGTATCTGTCTGACAAATAACAGATAGACAGTATATCTGCCTGTCCTTTTCTGTCTGTCTGTAAATTGCCCTTTGTTTTGAGGTGGCCTCAATGATATTTTAAATACTACATCATACTAAATCGCGTCAGCGATTCCAGTCTTCCGTCATGTAGGAGATCGCTATCTATCCTTATCATCTCGGTGCTTTAATATAATTGGTATCTTTTTCCCTCGCTGAGTGCGTAATCGACGCAATGGCGCCTTTTTTTCATACAAAAATACAAAATTGACCTAAAATACGAGATAACATAAAATAGTATCATATTTTACTGTGATGTGTGATCCTTTGGACTTCATTTACTTTATCAACATAAATTGTGCATTTTCCTAATACAGACGACGGCATTTCTACCTATTTCAATCAATAGTCAGATTCATAGCCTTGCTTCTGCGAACTAATTGCGAGGTAAGACAATTACCTCACTTTTCGGGTGTACGTTGTCGACGCTTGTAGCATAATATTTATATTTATTGTATTTAAAACTTCACTAGCTGCCTAGACCGACGTTGTCCTGTCTTCTTAACAATTAATATTGAAATCGAATTGGTTTTTCGCAATCTATCAAAGAATGCAGTTTTGTCAAACGACATAAAGTTACATTAGAAAAGGTAATATGGTCGTTCAGTTTTCTTAAATCTTCTAATTTTCCGTGCAACTTTCTTATTTTTTTTCTTTCAGAAGAACCTTCTCCTGACAATAAAAAATAACAAAATAAAAATAAATATTCATTTTTATGTATATAGATTGGGTGGCCTTATATAAAAATAAATACATATTATTATTGAGAAACAATGCAAAAGTATTGTTGTAGAATATATTTACACTGTAGTGTTTTCTAACGATAAAATTGTTCGTGTTCGTTACACACATTTAATGACCAATTTCGACGGACATTTTGTATACACCTGAGGTGAATTTCGTTTACATATTAAGTGTGTTCATTTGCAACAAACTTGTCTCGACTTGATAAACAGTAAACGTTAACTACTGTGACATATCTGACGAGATAACGCCATAACGAGCCATATTATATATCGGGTGTTAGCGGCTCACCACGATCTTTAGAGCCAAAGCCAACCTCGCCTGCACATGGTGCACGCTGCCGTCTAGCGAAAGAGGCTTTGGCGTAAAAGGCCTCTACCTCACAGAATACCGCAGCCAAATAACAATACCCTTGAAGATTGTTGTATTCCTGCGAGTGAGTGAGGTCACTAGAAAGGAACGAATTACTGCGTTGGAAGCGGGGGTAACCGCTTCACATCAGGTGGACCGTATGCTTAGTATAATCAAACTCGAGTTTTTTGTCTACAGTTTAAATGTTCCGACGCGCTTAAATAAAATTTTACTCAGACTTTTCTATTTATTTACAAGTTCATACTAAAAATGTTCAGATAAAATCTTGTCACAAGAATATAAAAGTTTGTGAGAATGCACGTAAGTTTTACTCTATCATGGCTGTATAGATTTAGATAAAATTTGTAATGCATACTCGTGTATAGAACATGTTCTGGATAATATATGGGATACTTTTATAGGTACATGGTATTATGCAGGTACTGTGATGTCATAAGATAAAAACAGCCAAGTGCGAAACAGAAGGCTCCATACGACCATACTATAAACACTAAATCGAGACTCTAAATGCAAAATATCACCAGGCCCAAGAGTTGGGGGTACGCCACTGGGTGTAATAACTATAAAAACAGGGTCTCAAGAAAATCTATACGAGTGATATATAATGATTTTGTTTCACAGACCATAGTATAGGTTGTAAACACCAAACGTATAGTACACCCCCGACAGTGAGCTAGCTATATGCAGTTTAACGCTTTTCCATAGGTGATTCTCAACCACCATCCTTTTACCTGTCTGTATCATACGCGTTTGCTTTTGCTCTGTGCGTCGCGGTTTGCGGCTTGTTATTGTACTACGCCTCTACGCGCAGTAAAGGGGATGCAGATTGGCTACGTAGGCTGTAGCCGATCGTAACAGTGCTGAGATTTTAGCGCCGCGGGCACACATTTTTGTGATGAATATTTGAGCGCTTAGTATGAATACAAGCCCACTTTTTGTTCACACCAGTAGTGGCTCATAGTACGGTATAGCGTAGCTGTGAGCACGGTGAGACGAAAACTACAGTCGGTCTACGTTCACACTAAGACTGATAGTGAATCTGCTCGCAGTCGGCGGCTAACTAATAGTGTAAATATTTATAGTAAGTGATGCCGAATTCATTAGATACCCAATCAAATCCCCGCTAACAGAGTTAGAAAATCATGAAACTTTACATAGACCAATTTGTGTTTACAGTGTGGGATTTACGTATATCTTCACCGACCCCAATTGAATATGTAATTCTCATGAAAATACAAACTGGCTTGTTCAAAGTCAAAGGGTAGGAAAGTTTATGGAGTTGTTGGTCAGCTCTGTGTCAACATAAACACCCGGTGATGATTATTTTCTATCAGGTAATTTGCATGCTTGTTTGATCTATTACGTATAGCATGAATGAGTAGGGTTGCTCAAGGGCTTTTGTTTAATATAAAGCTATGGAATTAATACGTCTGCCAAGTATTAACTTATCAAGCACTTAATTATTTATTTTTATTTATTTATTTAAGGAAACAAACAGTCACATATTAATATAAATACAGCCATAATCTATACAAACAGACCTTATAGTTCCATTTATATATACTTATTTTAATTCTTTCAAAATTAAATTAAATGTAAATCAAATTAAATGGCTGAAATTATTACAATCGTAAATAAGAAAACAAGAATTG
Organism: Hypsopygia costalis; assembly: GCA_937001555.2. Classification (NCBI taxonomy): domain Eukaryota; kingdom Metazoa; phylum Arthropoda; class Insecta; order Lepidoptera; family Pyralidae; genus Hypsopygia; species Hypsopygia costalis. The sequence continues at coordinate 23,198,755 of OW443326.2, forward strand.
TGACAAACATTCTCAGATCGAGGAAAATTAAACTGTTCAATCCTTTTTATATTTTCCTATTGTTGAAGAAAATATATCAAATAGACATAATTCAATGATTTATAAGTGTCTCATGAGCGTCTAATGAAAGAATTTTTAGCATAATTTGATGTACATAAAGTTATATTAAATGTTTTACCAGAACGAGATTAGTATCGTGGGATGTAGAACTGGATTTGTTCTAAAAGTCTATGTGGCCATTTTTTATTTCAAATCAAGACATTTTACTATGTTTTTTGTGCCACTTTCATAATCTAAAAAATATTTATTATTATATTACACTGCCAAATCTAACAAACTACGAACGTGAGAAAAATACAAGGTTTTAAGTGTAATCAATTTTTGAAATGGTTTAGTTAGCCGCAATACAAGACCGAGTGGTTTATAGGTTTTACTTACCTATAATTTTCTTGATGATAAATTAAAATATAGTTTATCATCTAATTTTATTCCCAGATCACGAATGGATGAAACGCGTTTAAGTGTAACCCCTGATAGTTTGTACGGGAAGCTATTTGGATGGTGCTTCCGAGTAAAAGTTATAGTATTGTATTTGTCAGTATTGAAGATAAGAGGATAAGTAACGGATACAGTAATGTTGAAAATTGTCAAGATCGGTCTGTATTTAAAAAAAGCTAACGGCTTTGAAAATTTTTGTATCGTTTGCATAACACAGATGGCAGGAATTCTCGAAACATGAATTGATGTCGTTTATGTATATGGTAAACAAAAGGGGCCCTAGATGGAAACCTTGAGGAATACCTGCGGGGATATCAAAAAATCCAGAAATAAAACCTTTCATTACAACAGCCTGATTACGATTTCGTATAAGTTTCGATCCATAGCAACAAATTGCCGTGAATACCAACTCCTGATAATTTATTTATTAAAATTGAGTGATTAATTTTATCAAATGCTTTTGAGAAATCGGTATACACGGCATCAACTTGACAACCGGCATCCATGGCGTTAAGAATAAAATCAGTGTAAGAAACGAGATTGGTGTGAACACTTCGTCCACGAAAATGTCCCTGCTGATGAAGATATACTAGTTTCTCGAGGGTCTTTCCAAAAAAACATAATTTAGATACAGGTCTATAATTCATGACATCGTGTTTATCTCCACTCTTATGTATCGATGTAAAAAGTCCTTTTCCAAATTTTCGGAAACGTGCCTTCTGATATTGATTTACGAAATATGATAGTTAATGGGACGGAAAGCTTCCTTGCTAATCTCGAGATAACAAGGGGATGGACCTCATCACAACCTGGTCCCTTGTGTATATCAATACTTTCTAATTGTTTTAATACTACACTTTCAGAGACATGGATGGAGGAAATATCTAGATAATATAATAGAGATTGTTAAAATTTTTACGAATTGACTTTATTAACGGACGGGAATGCGAAGGAGGACAAAAATTCTATGATTAGGCCTTTTTTTTCGGAATATCTTGATGTATTATTTTATGCAAGATGGCATATAAATATGTAACAGCCTCCTCTGTGCTTATGACAGCCAACACGTGTCATCGTCAACGTATGTCAATCGATATTAGATAGTGCTGAACTCATGGCATTGTTATTGTCTATTTATTGTATACGTAGGTCACACTAAAAGTTTTGCGTAACTTAAAAAAAAAACATGTTATAACTAAAATATTATGTTTATTGCTTTTCAAAATACTCTCCTTAACATTTTAAACATTTTTTCATGCGATCGAACCATTTTTTAAAACAGGAGGCCACAGATCTGAAGGCATGTTTTTTACGTGCTGATTAAACGCTATCACTGCCTCTTCGGGGTTGGTAAAAGTGAAAACTCTCATCAAATCTTTGATTTTGGGGAAAATATAGAAATCACAGGGTGCTAGGTCGGGCTATGTGCAGGATGGGTAACGAGTTGTACTTTTTCGGAAGCTAAAAATGACTTTGTTCTGTTGGCCGTGTGTGAAGAAGCGTTGTCATGATGTAGGAGAACGCGGCTTTGTGGTCATCTTTCGCGAACTTTTTCTAACACCCTGGGTAAACAAATGGTAGAATACCACTCGGCATTAACACTCTTTTGATCTTCAAGTGGAATTGTGCAGATGGGACCTGTAGCTGAGAAAAAAAACGCGATCATTTTTTTTTTTTACCCACGTTTCTCGCATGCCTCACTTTTGGTGGCCTGTTCTCATTTTCAAATACCCATTCACAAGATTGCTGTTTTTTTTCGGTTACAAAACAATAAATCCACGTTTCGTCTCCTGTGACAATGTCATAAGCAGCATTAGAATGTCCGTGGTCGTATTTCAGTAGCATCTGTGAGCACCATTCCACGTCAGCTCGCTTCTGCTCCGCTGTCAGTTCATGAGGGACCTAACGACAACAAAGTTTCCGAACTTTTAATTCTTCGTGTAAAATTTTCTGAATTTGGCTCATTCCTCGAATTGTCTCATAGGTAATCCGCGGGTTTTCTTCAATTAGCCGCTTAACAGCAGCAACATTATTTTCGTTCACGGCAGTTACAGGCCGCTCTTTACGAAATTCCTCATGTAAAGAAACCCAAGCTCTCTCAAATTCAGCAAACCATCGCCTCACGGTGCTTAAACAAGGTGCTTCTCTCCCAAAAGCATTTTGAAGACGAGCGGCACAGTCTTGCGAAGAGAGAGAACTTTTAAAATCATAAAAAATAATTGCTCTAAAATCTTTTCGACTTAATTCCATTTTCGCTGCGTACGTAGAACTTTGATGTGTGATAAAAAACAATTGAGAAGTGATTTCCCGCCAATTTTTTTTTTCATTACTAAGACGGTTGCAAGTCGTTTCAAAAAATATAACATTCGAAATTAATATAGTTCCGATTAGCCAGAAGTGCAAAACTTTTAGTGTGCCCCATGTATTATGTACGAAATTTGTTGGATTATATTGTCTGTTACTGATAATCTTATTATTGTAAAATTATCGAGAATTAAGTACGAAATTTGTTAGATTATATTGTCAGTTAGGTACTGTTTCATAAAATTAAACACGTTTGACACACAGACAGCAGATGGGAATACAGCAGTAACTCACATATTTTTTTTATTTGTTTCATAAAACCATTTTTATTACAAGTCTTATAAAACACCTGTCGGTAACAAGTTAATGTTTGTCTAAGTCGGGCAAATGTAATGTCTATTTTTACCCAACTACCAAAGGATGGTAGTTGGTCCTTTGCGTACACTCTGCTGCTAAAACAGTCTACCCCACGGTCTAATGCGTGTGCGTGGTCGCCACTCTAGAATTCTCAGCGTCCATCGGTTTGTATCCAATCTATGTGTGTAGTACGTCCCGTCCACCTTCACTTCTTCTTGGCTATGACTTACACTTATAAGCACATCTCGCACGCGGGTTTTCGTTTGCTTGCGCAATGCGACATTCGATCGCGGCTGTTTGCAATTCAGATTAAAATTATCAATGTAAAATTTGTCACGGAGGAAAATCCCAAATCTGAGCTATACGCTAACGAAATGGGTATCGCTAATACCCAAGCAGGGTCATACATCAGGGATCTACCACCTAAGCAGAACCCGATTACGATCGGATATTTAGATTGCGAAAACATAACTTCGCCTTAAATTAGTATTAATAGTAATTAGCTTAGCCGGTAGGGACAGAGACCCTCTATAGATTAAACTGAAGATGCGTATCATAAATTTTAATATAACTTCGATTTGCGCGATCAAAAAATTCGATAGGAGTCATCTTCACTTTAGGCGATAGGCCTCCTAATCAGAGAGAAAGCAGATCAGTAGATTTATGCGCATTTTCATGGTGGTAGTGGATACCGGTTAGATTTGAATAGGCATTTATAGCAACTTTTTAAAACAATTTCTCTTTAAAAAAATATCTCTTGGAGTGGAGGTGGTACATGTATATCTCTGAACTAAAAAAACCTCATCTGCACGTGGTGCACCTTACTAACTAACGAACAAGGCTCCGGCATAGCATATTTTGTAAGCTGTCCGACTGGAGTACCTCCACCTCACAGAATACCGCAGCCAAATAACAATTCCCTTGAGACTTGTTGTTTTCCTGCCAGTGAGTGAGGTCGGTATAAAGGAAGGAGTTGCTGCGTTGGCTACGGTAACGCAGCAACGCCTTTCATAAACGATTCTAATCGGGCGGGCCGTACAAGCGACAAAGAGAAAGAATTGTCATGATAAGTAGACATATTTACATTACACCATACTAGAGGTGGTCGCCCAGTGGTCGAAATTCGACCATAATTAATTTAAATTATGACTTCAACAATAAACAAAACAAATAAATATTGTCAGACAAATTACACAGCGCCATCTAGCCCCAAAGTAAGCGAAGCTTGTGTTATGGGTACTAGACAACTAATAAACATACGTAAATACATTTTTTTTGTAAATACATACTTATGATACATAGAAAACACCCAGACTAAGACAAACAGACATGTTCATGCACACAAATGTTTGTCCTATATGGGAATCGAACCCACGAGCGTTGGTGTCGAAGCCGCGTCATTGACCGCTACGCCACCGAGCTAGTCAAATCTCGTCAAAAGAGTATATATTATTATGCGTGTGTATATCAAATAGATGGTAGTGTGTGTAATGTTTTTTTATATTCATTTAATGTATTTTTTTTGCATAATTAAAAAAAAGTATTATCATTCTGCACTCCTTCTCTATATAAACTATAATGTGTGCGAAATTTCATACTCCTCCGTCGCGCGGACGGAGGAGTATGAAATATTTCGTAAAAAGTTTTTGCTTCACGTATTAATATAATGATGATGATTAAGTACGTCAACCCCCCCCCCCCCCCCCCCCCAACAACTGGAAATGTCAACACGCAATCAGATATAGAATCCTTTTATGGAAACTTTTCACAATGTTAATACCTACTAAAAGTAACTTGGACGGAAAGCCGACTCGTATAACTTTTGCAATATAATATTAGACCGAGAAGTTAGTATTCAATAGCCGTCAATGATGCGGAAAGCATAAATATGCTGAATAGGTACTTTTGACGGTGGTGGTCCGATTATTATGATTGATATTTCCTCATTATGCCTAACTGTTTAGGGGATGGGTTGACTAGGTAGTAATATTATTATTGTTACTATATTCTTTGCCACAACACCACTGAGGTACGAGTACTAAATGACAAATTCGAGAAATAAATTTACGCTCCTTTGCATCAAAATATTATTAACTTTCTTACTTAAGGCTCCATACAATAGGCTACTATATGATGATGTCACGCCTTCATATTTTGAACGCATTAAATCAAAAATTTGTACGATAGCTATGTTAGATATTGCGTTTAAGTGCTAGCTAGCTAGTGTCGTAACAAAAGTATTTTTTGTTTGTTTCTCCATTGATAACATGTTTTTTTAATAATTTCATAATTTTACGGACTTTTGCACCAATACGTTTATCCACTATGAAACAAGTCGAACGTAGAATATTAAAATTAAATATCGCAGATAGTTCTAGTTTTATTTTACGATATAATTAAATAATACCCTATTCCGTATCTAAATTTAAATATTTTCACCAACGCGTCCTCGGAGCTCGTCCTTGAAGGAGGGGGGAATCGTGATAAGTCATTTAGGCCGCTCCGCGCTCAATACCATGAAATCAAACGAACGCTGAATATTTAACGTCAATTTAAATTGATCCCTTGGTATTACGCTAAATACAAAAAAATTACAATTGTAAATATTTACCTATTATTAAATCACTGTCCATAACTTCGATAAGGCAAAAAATCCTTAATTAATTAATGGTATTATGTAAATTATTTGAAAAATCTACTCAGAATAGTGTTTGACAAACTTTTGCTAAGAATTTGATCTGTTGAAGCTATACTGAAGACAATACATTATATAGCCTTAGAAATTGCTACTATGTTAAACCATTCAGCATTAACCTTCCTGAACTCACGTGTTGGTGTCACAGACCGACGAAATCGAAAACATCGAATTTCTCGGTTGGTTTCTGTTTGTAACAACCTCCCCGTGCTCAGTACCTTCCTAACATTTGACGATCTCGCGTCAGTTGCTACAATTAATGCTCTAGTCTAGCGCAATAGATATGTTCTCTGTGAAGGATTTCGGTCCGTGAGACCGACGCGAGTTTACTTGTTAGGAAAATTGGGTAAGTAATTTTATATGTGGTGTGCCTAGACTGTTATGTGTTTTATTTGAACACTTTCAATTAGAATTTTTTCCGTTTATGTTAACGTATTTTTTCTCAATTTTAATCAAAAAAAGTTTATAAGTATTAAAAAACTAATGTCATTCTCCATTAACTTAGAAGTAGTACGTTTTGTTCAATATTATCAGGGTATCATTCGTGAGGCAAATTATTAAAAATAAATCTATATCTGTACTTTATATTTTTTTTAGTTTTAATTATAAATATAAACCAATATTTAATAAATTGAGCAAACCTAAATAAATACAACAAATTTTTATGTGAAAGTTATCGGTGTCACGAACCGACTCGTGTTTATGTGTCCTAGAGAATAGCGCGAGTTCAGAAAGGTTAAAAAACCATATTTTAAATATTTGAAGTATCGACATCGACAATGAGCTGTCGATGTCGATGCCTCGATCTCGATGCTTGCGATTTCTACCTGGAAGGCGATGCGTACATGGTCGGTTCAGTCGCACACCTAGCAGCTGACTTGTGTGTTTTGTACTGATTCTACCTACTCACCACCACTCGAGTCTAATCGAATATCACACGGGTCTGCCGAGCATAACTATGAACCGCCTACTATAAATAGAATCTACCGAGCATCTTTAAGATCTGCCCAGCATCACTCTGGTCCAGCTGGCTAGCTCGGGTTTGCTAAATATCAGTTAGGTCTCTAATATCTGAAGAGTATCGCGCAGGTCAGCGAAAAATAGTGCGGGTCTGCCGAGCATCGCTTAGGGCTGCCGGGAAACGCTTGGGTCGGCCGAGCAACACTGAGGCTGCCGCGTAGGAATCTGCCGAGAATAGCTGTGATTTGCCGAACATTTCAAATATCTCCCGAACATTACATCGACCGCGATGTAAAAACAATATACCCTAAGTACCCATGTAGACCGCGAGGCATCGTAATGGGGTATCGTTCGGCATGTATATTTGCAGGCATACATTTGCTTTACATTGCGATGACAGCGTGATAGCGAAGTAAATAGCGACCGCGAGGTATGCCGGTAAGCTTTAGAATTGTTTGGAAACGTATAATGCGATGCGATCATAAACGTGAGCAATGCTGTTGTAACGACCCAAATTCTCAGCAGCTCCTTCATTACATGAACATCTTTACAATTTTACGCATGATTTCGCAACGTATTTGAAACCAGCAATCTTGTCGTGAAAGTTTGAATTGCAGTAACTTTTCAATTGAGCGTGTTTGTGGTTAATGAGCAGATGATGTTACATGAACCACTAAAGTTAAGAGCGGGGTGCTAGCTACCTTCCTGCATGTACGTGTGTTCTGTACGTTTTCCCTATCTCCAAAAAGTTATTAAAAGTTCACGATCTCTGCTCTTGAGATTCCCGTGATGGATCCGGGCCCGAGCGTGTTATGCATATTCAATACCTTGAAATATTTTTTGCATGTCTTTTTACTTTCTTACCAGAGTAAGACAACTTCTGACATTTGATTATAATTTAATATTAGTGTTCTGAATAAGATGAAAATTCAAAATATATAAAATGCAGACGTTTTAGTTTCTTTTTGAAATATCTTGAGAAAACCGTGCCTAACCTTTTGGTCGAATGGCTAGTAATGGCTACTTTAACTCCGAGGTCACGAGTTCGATCCCCGCACGAGACAAACATATTTGCTACACATGGCTGTCTTTTTATGTAAGTATTTACAAAAAAAATTGTATATTTATCAATTGTCTAGTACCAGAGTACAAGATTTGCTTAATTTGGTATTAAATGGCAGTGTATAATTTGTCGAGGAATATTTATTTATTTATATGATATATATAGTGATTATCATGAAACGAACTGTATTTTGATTAAACCGACAACCATGTGAAAAAGACACAACTTTCGTTAAAACATTTTACATTTGGATATATGATTTGCAGAGATGTGAATAAATTTCATCACTTTGTGTTATAAAATTCATCGAAATCATTAGAGCAATTTGCGAGATCGTCATGTTTTATAGACGACTAGGGCAACAAACAATCGTACTACCAGCCTGATGATAAGCAGTCATCGCAGCATATGGACGCTTAAGACACTAGGTGCAACACCCACGCGTTGCCGTCCCTGCAAAAATCCCTTTAAGCCTTGCTATATGTTTTTGCAAATTTGTGTATTTATTTTATACACAAGAATTTCTCTTTTAAAGTTGTAAGACGTATTTAATAGCGCAGACGTATGTGAGCTCCTATCAACTGAAAATTTTGAATCATTTGAATTCCGAGGTTACGTAAAAACCTTCAAAATCAAAGCTCCCCGACCTGAACTGGTTTGGAATTAACCCTCGCGAGCGTAAAAAATATGCCAACAAAAATAAATGTACACGGTCGTTCTTGTTCCATAATTTATCCACCTGTAGAAAATATGAAACGAATATAATCCGTAACAACAGTCTCGAACATGTGCATGCGTGGCATAAAGGATGACAAGTAAGTAGCAATCTTGAATACGACACATGTTTAAATAAATTACATTCGCGGGTCCAAAATCCAAGTCGTTTATTTTTTGCGATTTTTCATTATCCTTAGTGATAATACTTATCACTGAGTAAACTGGTACTTACTGATAAATATCAGACCACAAGCATGCCAGGACTGACTTCTTTACTTTGTAACATTCTTATGACATAAACAATACCTGCCGCTGAATTCCACTATCGTACAACTCGCTATACATTAAAATTACATCCATATCATCTTGAGAATTGGCGATCTACTACAGTACGTTCCCTAAGACATTTTATACCACGAACAGTGAAATTGTGGAATCAGCTTCCGTCAGATGTATTTCCGAACAATTACGACATGGCAGTCTTCAAAAATAGAGTATTTAATTTTCTATAAGGTTGACAACGGATCGGCGACCCTTGGTGTTGCTGGTGCGCGGTTTTTTTTTTTTTTTTTTTTTATATATGAGGGGGTAGCAAACGAGCATGTGGGTCACCTGGTGGAAAGCAAACACCACCGCCCATGGAGATCAGCAACACCAAGGAGGTCGCCGATCCGTTGCCAGCCTATTCTCCTTCCTTTCTTTGTTTCTGGTGACCTTACTCACTCGCAGGAACACAACAACCCTCAAGGGAATTGTTATTTGGCTGCGGTATTCTGTAAGGTGGAGGTACTTTCCCAGTCGGGCAGCTTAAATATATGCTATGCACTACCTCTCTTTTCGCCAGGGCCTCGTTTGTCTGTCAGCAGGGTGCACCGCGTGCAGGTGAGGTTGACTTTGGTTCAAAGATGTTGATGAACCACTTACACCCCAAAATTGGTGATGATTGCTTTCCACCAAGTGACCCAAACAAGACAATTGGTCGTGTGTTTTCCGGCAGACTAGAATAGAATAACTCCGTCTCTTCCCGTGGATGTCGTACAAGGCGACTAAGGGAAATACATTACCAAACATCGAGCAGTCCTCCCCAACCCGTCTGGCCAGCGTGGGGAGAGCAGGCCAAATCCTCCTTCTGTCTGGGACGGACCAGAGAGGGTCGTGCTCCTGTAGTGGAGACTAACATGACCTGATGATGATGATGATGAAGTGACCCACATGCACGTTTGCCCCTCTATCATAAAAAAAATAGGAGACCAAATAGGAATGCATGTGTCAGACGTGATGTAATCTTGACTTAATTGCATTTATTCAGGTTAATTCAGCATTTGTCCATAGAAAACACCAGTTTTGTATGGAGATGCATACGCATCCGTTAAACTTTCAGATTCTATTCAGCTTTTGCGGTAAACCGGCATAACATGAAGACAAGTGTGTTTTTATCAATGGTATGCTAACGCTGGTGTTTAGCGCAGTGCCGCCGCATTCAGCGCTGTTCCGCCGCGTATACATCTCCATATAAAACGGGATTTCTCTCTAGACAATAGCTGAATTTACCTGAATAAGTGTAGTTAAGCCATTATACTTATGCGGCTGATAGGAACGACACTCTTATGTATAACGAAATCATCCAGGTCTATTAATCAGGTCTATTATTCCGTTTGTTCCAGCGTAGTCCTGAGTCAAGATGGCAATCATCCAGTCTTGCTGTTGCTGGCGGAGCCTTCGCAAGGGTTGCTATGCATCAGCTCTGTACACTATGGTATCTATATTACTTTAATAGTATTTTTAAGTAACTAATAACAAACCTACTATTATACTATACTACTATATATATATGTATATATATATATATAATACATAGAATACATTCTGACCAAGACAAACAGACATGTTCATGCACATAAAAATATTTGTCTTGTGCGGGGATCGAACCCGCGACCTCGGAATCAAAGTGTAAGACCAGTGGAAGGTTGTTTCCAAAGAAAATATACTTAAGCCGCAGAGTTAAGTGCTCGTGGCGCATTAGAAGTTTCACGTCAATTATGAAAGAGCTTCTAATTTTGCCACTTTACAGATGAGTTGCTGGCTCTGTAGTAAAAATATCCATGGGTTACGTGACCTGTGTTGCTGTTACATTTTTAATTATACATAAATTATTTTAAAAACTTCTCAATTACCAAATGCCATAACCTTTAAATATACCTATAGTGGTTAATTTCCCTGTGACCTTTACTTTGATGTCTTGGGAAACTTTCCCAATGGGTACTCTTTGATGTGCATTGACATTAGTAACTATAATTATACAAGCCTGTATCTATGTCATGCCTTCAGGATCGAAACTACACGTAATCTAAATATAGGATCCTTTACGACTAAAGGTATAAATCAATTTATTATTAGAAACGCAAAGGGAACATGAAATCCAATTTATTAACGAAGGGGGTTGTTGGAGAGAAGTTAAAGTGCGGTAAAGGTATCTCAAGTTCAAAACACGACCCGTACACAAATTCTTTCACCCTTTCCTTTCTTGGATCGATCCTTGATGGATGGAAGGGAATGAAGAATTTATCACACAATGTTTATCCTACATTCTTCAAAGCTTTAACCTTTGTTTGACACACTATCCTCAATAAAATGGGGATGGTGACAGTTGGTTCATCCATCAAAACGAAAGTGTTGTATGCAAACTCAGTTTGCAACGTCACACGTTTTTGCCTATTCAACTGAGGTACCATTTGTATTCGTCCGCGAGTAATAGTTATTTTTTATTTATATTAATAAAAATAAATAAAATTTCTAAAATAAAAGTAGCCTAAGTTGCTCCTTATTACATCAGCTATCTGCCAGTGAAAGTCCCGTCAAAATTGAACAAACAGACAGACAGACAGATAAAAATTGTAAAGAATGTTATTTTGGTATATGTACCGTGTATACATCCATACGCATTTGGTAAAAAGCTGTTATTTTAATATTACAAACAGACACTTCAATTTTATTTATATGTATTTCTGTATGGCTTCGAACGGGTGCAATATAAATACCCTATGTTACTCACTGATCACGTAGTATTTATTCTACAGACGAAAAAAATTTTAAAATCAAATTTCTGTAGTTTTTTATTTTATTAAATACAAACATGAAAGAATACAAATATTTTCCCTTTATAATGTTAGTATAGGTTGATTGAAAATTCATAGTAATTGAAAAAAAATCTAGTGTAGAAATATTGTAAGAGATGTTTTATGTTATTTGATTTTACCACAGCATGTTTCTTTTTTTAATTCCATACAGTCACTATCATTATTGTTGTTTGAGTGCGGTTCAGATTAGATAAAATTAGAATAATAGATGTCAACCATCTCAACACAGTAAGAGATTTTTTTCCAATTAGCAAACTTGCCATTATATAAATGACAAAACAGCATACACAAAATTTGTAATGCTACGAGATAGTAGTTAAGTGTTTATATCCGAGGCGGTTTATCCGAAGCGGTTTATATCCGAGGTAATTAATATATATTACATATTATATGACGAGCTCGGTGGTCGAATGGTTAGCAATGGCTACTTTGACTTCGAGGTCGCGGGTTCGATTCCCGCACAAGACAAACCTTTGTGTGCATGAACATGTCTGTTTGTCTTGGTTTGTCATTTATCAGTTGTCTAATACCCATAACACAAGCTTTGCGCTTAATTTGGGACTAGACGGCGCTGTGTAAATTGTCCAGAAATAATTATTTATTTAATTATTATTATCTATCAAAAGGGTTTACACTGTCTTATTCATAAAAAGTTATAGAAGGCTTAATAAGCTGCTTAAAGTGAGATGAAAAAACCGGCCAACTGCGAGTCGGACTCGTGCACGAATGGTTCCGTACCATTATCTCTAAAAACGGCAAAAAAAAATCACGTTTGTAGTGTGGGAGCCCCTTTAAATATTTATTTTATTTTTATTTAATTATTTATTTTTAAAGTGAATATAATAACTAAATATTATGTGAGTATTTCAAGCGTCTACCTATTGCCGTTATCAATTGCGAGCAAAAACGAGAAAAAAAACCACGTTTGTTGTATGGGAGCCCCCTTAAATATTTATTTTATTCTATTTTTTAGTATTTGTTGTTATAGCGGCAACGGAAATACACCATCTGTAAAAATTTCAACTGTCTAACTATCATGGTTCATGAGATACAGCCTGGTGATAGACAGACGGACGGACAGCGGAGCCTTAGTAATAGGGTTCCTTTTTACCCTTTGGGTACGGTACCCTAAAAAATCACTGCAAAAACATTCTATAAGTTTTTTATAACGGCTTTATAAGTTATTGAACAGGGTACCCTGTTCAATAACTTATAAAGCCGTTATTGTATTGTAAATATTGACCTTTATTTGCGACAATTGACAGACAGCTGACTGAAAAAAAAATTGTTTGCACGCAAGTTTGTAGTTTGATTAGGTTTTATTCTCATTATCAATAAATTCTTGAAAAAGTTTATAAACACAACTACATTCACCTCACGAAATCAGTTCAAAATCAAAATAGAAACGTCATGTCACTCTGGTAACTTTGACGTTTGACATACAATTATTATTTTTTAGCAATTGTCAACCTTACCAGAGTGCAAAACCGGGGCTCTTTTTTGTCATTTTATCTATGGATTTATCAATCCGGCAACATAACAAGGTTAAAACGTTTTTTAGCGGACATACAGGTAGTATAAGAGGTAACGAAAGTTTAGTTACCTAAGTGGAAGAAGAGGGTTTATGAAACGTTTATGAATACGAAACTTAAAATCAGCATATTAAAGTCTTATGATCTTTTAGTTAGTGAACGTTTCGTAACGTATTTCAAATATAAAAATCCCTTAAGATCTTATTAAATAATGGCGTCTTCTTCTTCTTCGTCAACTTATACTCATCCCACTGCTGGGATATGGGTCTCCCCTCAATCGAAAGGGTCTAGTCTAGAGCATACTCTACCACGCTCCTCAACTGCGGCTTGGCGGAGGGTAATGTTTTCAAACCGCCTAAAGGCTTGACTGACTTGGTTTAATGACTGTCATCTGACGACAACAGCTAGGATCGACGGCTTAACGTGCCCGCCGAAGCACGGAGGAGTTCGAGATAAATAAATCCATCCATGGACAGGCTACGTCCGACGTTGCTTAACTTATGTGTTCGATTAGACTGACACGCGCAACGACGTCATCGAGCTCCACATTTAATAATATTTTAATATTTCTGGACAATTTACACAGCGCCACTAGTCCCAAAGCTTGTGTTATGGGTACTAGACAACTAATATACTTAAATACCTTTTTTTTCGTAAATACATTCTTATAATACTTAGAAAACACCCAGACATGTTCATGCACACAAATGTTTGTCTTGTGCGGGAATCGAACCTGCGACCTCGGAGTCAAAGTGGCCATTGCTAACCATTCGACCACCGAGCTCGTCAAAAAATATGTCCCATAGTAATTGAATTTTGAGACGTGTGCTCAAAACACATACAAATATATACCCTTAGATATTAAGATTACACTTTCAATTTTTACATAACCGTCAATTTTCAGGTGTACTTCTCAGTGACCATCATAACAATGGGACACTTCATCGACGTGGAACAGCGGTACCTAAACGGGGTGATGGAGGAGCCAGAATCGGAGAGCTTCTTAGAACCAGACAAAATTACACCCAGTAAGTACATTATATTTTTATAGCGACCGTAAAAGGCGTGTAAAGAAATAATAAGGTAATCTTTGGGTAGAGCCAAGGCATCAAGATTTTGTTAATAAAAATAATGTAAGTGTTATACTCCATTACGCGGTATATTGCATTTTTTTATACTTATTAGCAGATGAGTATTTTTTACGTCACTATCTTAATACGATTTCTGCCCCCTTACCACCAACTCTTATTGCGATTAATGAATAAGCGACTCTATTTTATTTGAAATAGAGTCGCTTATTCATTGGTATGAATAAGCATTCTATCCAGTTATTGAATCGCAATAAGAGTTGGTGGTAGAATGCTTATTCATTGGTATGAATAAGCATTCTCTTATTAAATCGCAATAAGAGTTGGTGGTAAGGGGGCTGTTCGCTGAACCACATGTGGTTCAGAATACTTGGTCGTCGACAACTCTTAACCATACGCATCTCCTCTCAATCGAGTAGCCTGTCTTTGGATAGGTTTATTTATCTTGAGCTCCTCCGTGCTTCAGAGGGCACGTTAAGCCGTCGGTCCCGGCTGTTGTAGCCTTTGGGCGTCTTGAAAACTCGGACCTCCGCCAACCCGCAGTTGAGCAGCGTGGTGGAGTATGCTCTAAACTCCTTGTATTAAATTAAATTACATAAAATTAAATTACATTAAATTGAACTGGATTGAATTGGACTAAATTGAACTAGATTAACTTAAATTTAGATTAAATTAAATTCAATTCAATATACTAACGTAGATTATAAGGTTTCATTGGTATTAACATATGTCTTTTTAATCACGGGTCAAGCCCGGTCATTTGATAGGCGTACGCGGGGATATAGATCCAACACGTAGAGGCCCCTTTGAGAAGTTTGATGTAATGTTGTACGCCCGCCGTGACCCGCTCCAGGATATGTCAATAGAACGACATACCCATGAGCAGGTCTCGGCAGGCGTTGAGACTATTGCCAAGTGTGATGGAAAATAAATGGGTTATGGAGATGAGATCTGGGTGAACTAAATACCGGGCTATAACAGAAGAGGGACGGACGCCTGCCATAACTGCTTTTATTGCTAGTTATTTGCGGCAGGCGGTGGCCACTCACTAGATTGGCCCCCGAAATGCTAGGAAAACGGCCGGGGCAACACCGGTGTGAGTGACTCAGGGATGTCGAGAGGCTAAAGATAACATATATAAAAAATATTTTATTTTTTTATTAAGACGAGACCCGTATCTCAACTGTGGAATGAGTAAATGTTCGACGACGATCCTATTATTATTTGCATTTAATGTAAAATAAGCTTATATATTCCAAAAGTGCATGTTCACTTTAGTGTCGGTGCATATAATAATATGCACCGACACGTCGCGTATTGTATTGCAATACGAGTTTGTTGTTATAATTTGGCCCCAGTCATGCATTGTTACTCTGATACGAAACATCCTCAAAGGGAATACAATTGTTTGGAACAATACTCATTTGGAATAGAAGCAAATTTCTGTTATTTTCGCGTGCAATAATTGTGTTATGTAGGGTGTGTTTTAAAATATGCAGTAAAAGCAATTTATTTCAAATAGCATCCAAATGCTATTTGGAACAAATTGCTTTTAATATGCATCCACAACTTCGAACAACGTATCTCGGTATGGCGGATGCCTAAGTCATAATAGCTACTTGCTTGTTTATAACGATATAACTAAGGTGGAAATGAATCATACTACATGCTTGATGGCAAACAGTCATCGCAGCCTATGAACGCTTGCAACACCAGAATCACTCACGTGTTGCCGACCCTGTAAAAACCCCTTCACACCTTGTATGCCTAGTATCAAATTCCAAACCCACGCGATCCGTGGTTTCACTTCACTTCACTTCGTTTCGTTTCGTTTCGTTTCGTTTCGTTTCGTTTCGTTTCATTTCGTTTCGTTTCGTATCGTTTCGATTCGTTTCGTTTCGCATTCGATGGCAAACAGTCATAGCAGCAGGGTAGATCCTCCGCTCCGCTTTCCGCATCTAACCTATACCAACCACTTTTTTGAGGTCATCGGTCCATCTAGGGATAATAAGTAAATAGAATGTTTTGATAATACAAGTATGTTGAGATTGGGTGGTGGTAATAGTCGAAATCGAGAACGAAGGTATTGCGGAGCATTTAGATTTTTTAACATTTTAAATAGAAGAGTTTGCAGGAGCAAATTTCTACGTAGTCTAATAGGGAGCCATTACAATCGTTCGCGAAATTCGAACACGTAATAGGTAGTATTTACGAATACCAAAAATGAACCGGTTGGCCGAATTTTGTAGGTGTTCCAGATTATTGAGCAGCTCATCAGATGCAACCAAATAGCCTAATGGAGAATTGGGAGCTGTATGACAACTAAAATCTGTTTAACCCGATTATCATGGTGTAATCTGCCTAAACTCTATTTATTTTACACTTTAATCTAGAATAACTCGTCGTTATGTCTCTAGAAAAAAATAGAACTTCCTTAAACTTATGACAGTCTTATATCCTCCTTAATCCGGCCCTGTCGTCGTTCTTAGTTGAAGTTCTTTTCTACCTATAAACTATCTACCTGGTCAACTTTATACTTCTAATGGTTTTCGATCAGGCAGAGAATGAATGAGTAATATAAACGTTTTTAATAGTTACCTAAGTATATTTTTTATTTTTTTTTTATTTATTTATTACAATCTTTATAATATAAACATCTCAATACATTTTTCCAGTATAATATAAACTTAAATTAAGTTTTTCCCTATACTGGTCTTCATCTCCGGTCAATACAACAATTGAGGTAACATCAGTATATTAACATGTAGGTAAACCATATAAATACAAACAATCAAGTCGGTAGGCAAACATCTTTCTCCATAGGCGAGTAAAACTACAGGTAGGAACAGAGTACTGGTGTGTGTGCGTGTGAGGGGTCTGTTGATAAGCATAATGACGGTTGCATGTACAGCGTGTTGCTTTATTTTGCGTAGTTAATAATGCAAACTAGGTGTAGGTCGGTTTGGTTTGTGGTCTGTTGTTAGTTTTTATACATTTTTACATTATTTATTCATTCAGATTATTTATATAATAGTTTTTTAATTTAAATTTAATGTTTTTTTCGTTAATTACATTTTTTAGACTATTCGGTAATTGATTAATCAAAAAAGGTACTTTGTATGAAAGCATATTTTTGCCATATAAATTATTAAATCGCGGTAAGCATAGTTTGGGGTTTGAGGCGTTTCTCGTCATTATATTCTTGGCAGTATTTTTTTGTTCTGGTTTTGGAAAATTGTGAAACTGTTCAACCAAAAGCGTATACTTAATTTTATCATATATAGGCATTAATTTGCAGTGATAAAATAGACCTTCATTATTATCTTTGAATTTTTGTTTTATTTTGAATGGCACTATCAATTTTAAAATTCTCAATTGTAATTCGTATATTCTATTCAGATGTGATTTGAATGTGCGACCATAACTACTCAACCCATATGAAATGATCGACTCACCTAACGCTTTGTACAAGGATAAGGCAGTGTAATATGGAATTTTATATTTTATAATAGAAAAATTGGCTAATATTGACCTTAGTTTGGCACACACATGGCTTATGTGATCGGTCCATTTCATTCTGTCATCAATAATTAGGCCTAAATAGGTATGTTTGCTAACTAGTTCTATGGGGGAGCAGTCACATACATTTTTAGTATCGTGAAAGCATTTGTGATCATGAGCAATAAGATTAAGCTGGTTAGATTGTCTATTTTGACTTGAGCTCAAGTGCATCAGTTTGGTTTTATCTGTATTGATTTTTAGGCCAGCGTCATGCGACCATTTTAGCAGATTATTAAAGTCATCTTGGAGACGTTGCACTGCTGAACTTATATCCTTATCTGCTATTAGCAAGCAAGTGTCATCCGCAAATTGATAAATTTCGCCATGATGTATTACGTTTGGAAGAGTATTTACGTAGGTGAGGTAGTGTAGAGGACCGATCACCGAGCCCTGCGCTGTACCTTCAGTGACAAAAATTTGGTCACTCAGAGTATCTCCCACTTTGACTCGATACGATCTACGGTGTAAATACTCCTGGCACCATTTCCATACATTCCCTCGAACTCCACATTCGTTCAAACCATCTAGCAATACATCATGACAAAGTGTATCAAATGCTCTGCTATAATCAATAAATATGACTAGTACCTGCATTTTATTATTAAGGTGTTGAAATATAGAATCGGTAAATTTTGACAACAGCTGTGTAGTGTTTTTTCCAGGTTGGAATCCATACTGAGAGTCGGTTAGTATATTATTCACCTTATAGAAATGTTGTATCTGCCTAGTAATATATTTTTCTACTATTTTATTAATTGTTGGTAGGATAGTAATTGGTCTATAATTTTCATGAATACTTTTACAGCCTTTTTTATGCACCGGTCTAACGATTCCAGTTTTGAGGTCGTCTGGGTATTTACCTGTACTTATACACAAGTTAATAAATTTTGCTAATAGTGGAGCAATGCTATCAAATATATATTTAATTTCTATTGTCCTTATTTTGTCCACGCCCGGTGATTTCTTATGATTAAGTTCTTTAATTATTTTATTTAAATTATAGGCCGATGCGCTCCGGAACCGCATAGTGACATTAGCTGGGGTGCTATAGCTACTACAATCTAGTAAGCGGCTGTGACACTTTTGTGTACTGTGTTTCACATTATTATTAAATGAATTTGCAAATCTATTCGCAATGTCAGTATTAGATATTCCCGGTTTGCTGAACGAACTTATAATTACATTATCTACACTCTGTTTTATTCTCCCTGTGATTGAGTTCAATAACTGCCACAAGTGCCTTGGGTCTTTTTTATTGATTATAATTTCATTTTTAATGTATTCATTTTTTGTTTTCTGTATTAATTTGTTAGCGTAATTTCTTGCTTTATTATATTTTGTTTTTATTATTAAATTACTAGTATCTTGTAACCATTCTTTAAACAATTTATCTCTATAATTGCACGCGTACATAGTTTTTTTATTAATCCATTTATTCTTATCGTTTTTTAAATTTGTTTTTATTTTTTTGATTATTTCAGATTTTTTATAACAGTCATTGACATTATCGGATATATACTTATATATTTCTAAAGGGCATGTATTATTACACGCGCTCTGCCAGTCCACTTCACCAAGTAATTTACTTAATTTTGTATTGTCATAATGTTTATAAATGATCGCATCCTGTATAGTATGCACCGGCGGACCAATGCTTGCTAGAACAACTGCGCGGTGGTCGGCCAGTACTGTAGCTAACGCGGCTGTGTACAGATCTTGTGTGCGTGATCTCGTAAAAATGTGATCTATACAAGTTTTGCTTATTTTATTGTCACAAGTTTCGATACGAGTGTAATTCGAGATCCCGCACAGAAGCCCGTAATTACATAACATGCTGCGGTATTTATGTGTTACAGGGGAGTCTTTCTTCAGATCTATGTTAACATCACCGAGTATCGTTAAGTCATGCTGTGTTTGTATTTTACTATTAATTACATTGCTCAGTTCCTCGATAAATAGGTGCTTACTAGTACTTTAGTATATATCTCAGTAATTTTTATTCCGGTAGCGAGTAACGTCGCGAACAGATGTTGGTACTTAATAAATACGCTTAAGGATGACAAACAAGTATACGCTCTGCCCGATGCAGATGGTAAGAAAACACTAGCTTCCGCCAACCCGCAGTTGAGCAGCGTGGTGGAGTTTTCTCTAGGTAACCCCCTTCAGTTCAGGGGAGACCCGTATTGCAGCAGTAAGATGAGTGAGGATTGTTAACGACGACCTGTATTTATAGCAATTGTACTTTATATAGCGCGAGAAACCATTGAAATGTAAGGCCATTTTATACTTTCATCTTGAGTAGAACACAAACTCAAATTCATTCTTTGAACTTAGTTTTAATCTTTAAATTCTTCAGACTTCAGAATCACCGCAAAATTTTCGAATATCTTGGAAATTGGTTTTATTGTTTTTGACTCATGATAATTCGTTAAGTTTAAAAGGGAGATTAAAGATTTATAACAGATCAGTAGGAGACTATGAATGTATAATTTTATTTGTGTTCATTTTAGTAGAAAATTGCAGTATAATTTATAATCCAATTCAACTTCAGAATAAGAAATTTATTCACCTATTACTGTTGGATTTAAAACGCTTGTTTTCATGCGTTAGGGCCTGTCCACACAGCGCGTTGTGTGGTTCTAAATATCCGCCAGCTACATTCAAGGAAAACAAGATGCAGCTTACACATAACATTAGCCTGTGCCGTGTTAGGCTTTTAGATCAGCAACACCAAGTGGTCGCCGATCCGTTGCCAGCATAATACTCCTTCCTTTCTTTCATTTTGGTGACGTCATTCACTCGCAGAAACACAACAATCCTCAAAGGAAATGTTATTTGGCTGCGGGCGGTATTCCGTGAGGTACTTCCCCAGTCGGGCAGCTTAAAAAATACACTGTACCCTACCTCTCTTTTCGATAGAAGATACTCATTTGTCAGTCGGCACAGTGCACTACGTGCAGGTGAGATTGGCTATGGTATAAATATGTTGATAAACCACTTACACCCTATAACCCTAATGGCGCTTCTTAATCTTAAGGCGATGTATGCTTCTAATTAGAAGCAATTTTATATTAAATTTTAATATAAAATTTGAATTATATTTACTGAAGTATTAAAAAAGATATGTGACGCGCGTTGTCATTTGCCGAGTCGCGATTTCCTGGGCAACCCAGAAAGAGTTAATGATATTACCGGTAACTTAAATCGTTTATTATCTTTCACTAGGTGACCCCGATAGACGTCAAAACAGGACATTACATGCAAAAAAAATGCCTAATTTGGTCCTCTCCTTATTGCAATTTGTCTGCTAACTTGGAACCAAATTGGCCTATGATGACTACGGCTTCATTTACATAAATATCGATTTTGAATCCAAATACTTTTTGATTACTAGGTATTGAAATAAAACAAAAACGGTAACGATCCTGCACGATCGCCTTGGTCAAAGCCCTCGCGTGAGTTTAGTTTTGAAGGGTGTTACGTAACCTCGGGACGAATATGCATGACGTGCTGCGTCGTTTAGATGGCGTGTCGTCACACTCTGAAACACAGACCTAGGATTTTTCGTTACGCTTATAGAGAAACAAAATCGAAAGAGGCAAAACATTACTTATATGCATACTGTCTAAGCAAGAAAGAAATAGACAATATTCCGTATACGCAATGATCAGCCTGCGTAGTTTTCAAGGTGCAGATATTTTATTAAATAAATATAAATACAAGATTAAAATGAGAAAAACGTGTGTAATATAATTATGGTGTCGTGTTGCGTGTTGTCTTATGCGGTAACAAGACAGTATACATCAGAGAACAGGTAATTTTTAGAATTGAAAACTTCTTTAGCGGCGTTGTGCTCTTTTTGGGATGGGTAAAATATGTTAAACTGGCGTCAGGACACGTGGCCTGATCGAAAATTCGTAAGACAGAGGGAGCGTTGACCGCCGGAGCTGCGTAGGAGCGGAAGTGATATCCCCCTCTCTTTCTACCGCGCGGCGAAAATGTATGCTTTTGGTGTTTATTTTTAATGTAATATAAATTGACATGTTTGTGTACGATATATATACGATACGATACGATAAATGAATATTGTATTTTACGACATGAATGATAGTACTTTTATACTGATAAATAAAGCAATTCGTGCGAAATTATTCCCTAACCATACCAAAATATTCAAAAATGCACAACGTTAATATTCAAGTTTTTCACTTCTGCCGGCACTCCTGGAATGCAACCCGATTTTTTTTTCATGGAAAAGGTTTTTTTGCTGCCATTTTGCTACACGGCATACGATTATGCGACAGAAGCTATGGTTAGAAACTAGTATTTTATAATGTCAAATCAAAAAAATCAAAAACGTTTATTTCAGTAAAATATAAAATGAAATCAACTCAAATTTATGTAAGTAATAAATATTTTACACAATCCCGGATGTATAGTTTATCGCTCTGAATCGCTGACTACACTTTTTTTTATACTACGTCGGGTGGCGAACAAGCATACGGCCCGCCTGATGTGAAACGGTTACCATAGCCATATTAACGTTAACGCTTGCAATATTTATGTTGCGAGCGTTAACGTTAATATGGCTATGGTTAATATAGCGGGGGTGGCGACACGCGAGCGACATTTTAATGTCGCACGCGTGTCGCCACCCCCACTGCCAACGCAGCATCTCCTTCCTTCCTTTCTGGTAGCTTCGTTTGTCAGTCTGCAGGGTGCACCGCATGCAGATGAAGTTGGCTTTGGTTCAAAGATGTTGATGAACCACTTACACCCCAAAATATGCAATTTAATTAACCGGGCATTGTTCATTTATACATCCTATATCTGTGGTCTGAACCGTGTTGCACGGAACGAAATTATTTTTTGCAAAGGAAGTTTAAACTCCCATAACTTTTTCGTTTGATAAAAATATGATTTGATGAATCTTTTTTGCTTATTTTTAATTTTGCTTATATTTTATTATTAAAGAGAGTTAAATGTCTCCATCATAACCATAAGTATTAACTTATGGTTATGAATGTTAAAGGCTTTCATAATCAATAGTAAAATAAAAAGTCGTGGTGGTAAATGTCGGGTTATAACCGCTTCTTTTCCTGAAATCAGTGATTTCCAAGGTTTAGTTCTACCTGCCTCCATAGTGGCAAGAAGAAAACAACGCATTCCCTCAGAACGCCACTTACCACTGAGTCAAGATGTTAACACTAAACAAACAATTATTACATACATGTACATATGCATAGACGCTTTCTAGCCAATTTTTACTGCCGTGATGATCCCATATGGCCGTCTATATATACTAGCTGACTTGTTTTGCTATGTAAAATAGATAAGAACCTATTCTCAGACCTGCTGAATATACATATAAAATTTCATCAAAATCGGTTAAGCCGTTTCGGAAGTTCGTTCGTTAGTAAAAAACTATGACACGAGAACTTTATATATTAGATAATGTCATAGCTAATAACTAGGTATAGGTACCTAGTTGGTAGAGTCAACTTCGTAGTCGCCCCTGACTGACCACCTTGGTCCCGTTGTCCTGTTGCGTAATTGTTATTATTTTTACCCGACTACGGCGAAGCAAAAAGGAGGGTTATGATTTTGACCTGTATGTATGTATGTATGTATGTATGTGGCTATGGATGTTCATCTGTTCCCTCATAACTTCTAAAATAGTTATCATAATTAGACAAATGAGGTGTCGTTGGAAGCCTCTTGATCGTCCGCTGGTTATAGGCTACATGACGTCACGTTAAAATTGCTACAGCGCCCTCTAGGGGACATAAAGTAAAGAAGTAAAAAATTTTTTTTTCTTGACGGTGTCGTGTGGGGTATCAAAAGAAAGAGCTTTGTTAGCACATTTCAAATATATAAATATTATTAGCTGTTGCTCACAGGTTTGCTTACAATCACCTGATAATTGCAAGAATTTATAAATTCAGGCATCAAATGTAATAAAAACCAAACATGTGTAACAACAACATAGGCTTTGAGTACGAGTACCTTCACGTTACAAGTTACACACGAATTCACATAACTCCAAAATAAGTTAAATAAAAATAAAGTTTAAAAAACTAAAACCCGACTACTAAAAACAGGCTCTAAAAAGTACGAAACAAGAAAATAGTCTCCGCTGAAATTATTATGTACATACTATAAAAGAATTACCGACTTTTAAATAAACACCTTACTTACACGTAGTATATTTTAACGTAGTTTTTTATACTTCATACTGATAGAGATATGTTTAAAGGATAGCCGTGGTCGTATGCCATCACTACTGTATACTGTACCATATACTGTAGCAAAACAGATTAATTATAATAATGAAATTAAATCAAAGTGGCATACGACCACGGCTATCCTTTAAACATATCTCTATCAGTATGAAGTATAAAAAACTACGTTAAAATATACTACGTGTAAGTAAGGTGTTTATTTAAAAGTCGGTAATTCTTTTATAGTATGTACATAATAATTTCAGCGGAGACTATTTTCTTGTTTCGTACTTTTTAGAGCCTGTTTTTAGTAGTCGGGTTTTAGTTTTTTAAACTTTATTTTTTTTATTCTAAAAATCAGTTTTTGTTTTTTTATTGTGATGGTTATTTTCAGTTCAATTGGTAGACCTCCATTACCACTATCGATTACAGTAATGACGAACACCGCTAATCTAAAGAAATCTATTTTTTTAAATTATAAATCAAATCTGAATCGTCCTATATGCTGTGTTTTAACTGTAAATGAGTACGAGTTCTCATTTAAGTCCTATATAAATTGCCAGGTCCACACCTGGCAATTCCTAAGAAATTCACTCGTTCCGTTTTGTACGCAATTCCTTGAGAAGTTTAAACTATTCGGAGAAATGTTACATACTCGTATTCCTTCAATTCCGTGTGCATTGTAGAAAATCTCTCAAGCAAAAGAATCAGAGAATTTCCTATTATTCAATAAAGAATAAGTTATTTTGCAGGGAATGTTGTTCGACTTTTGAACTACATATATTTATGATGTGTTATGTTTGAAATTTATTTAACAATAGTAGATTGTGACACAAGGGCGGAAAATAGGTTGTTGCAATGAGTTGACGGTTTTAAAATCTCGCTACGCTGGGTTTAAAAAAGACAACGAGTTTGCCATTGTTTTTCGGACGATGTCACACAACGTTGTTCAATACAGTTACGGGAAAATAAATAGGCAAATAAAACATACGTGTACGGCATCAACCCATAATCATCCCACTGTTGGGATCTCCCCTCAATCGAAGGGGTTTAGAGCATACTCTACCACGCTGCTCAACTGCGGGTTGGCGGAGGCCAGTGTTTTCAAGCCGCCCTAAGCCCACTGACTTTGCTTAAGGACTATCAGTTAATATATACAGCCGCGACCGACGGCTTAACGGGCCCTCCGAAGCACTGAGGAGCTCGAGATAAATAAATCCATCCATAGGCAGGCAGCGGTCGACGTTGCTTAACATACTTCTTCGATTAGACTGACACGCGCAATGACGCCAACGAGCTCCTCAACGTTACGTGTACGCCCAGTATGAAATTATCGTAAGTCCATATGGTGGTCTTGGAGATTTCGGCAACAAAACATCAAAAAACAATCTGCGCTATTGCGCACAACGCCAAGTTTTTTAACCGACTTCAAAAAAGGAGGAGGTTCTCAATTTGACTGAATATATTTATGTATGTATGTTATTCGATATCTTTGCGAATTGTGAACCGATTTTCATAATTATTTTTTTATTTGAAAGGGTATGATTGCAAGGTAGTTCCATATTCACCAAGTCAGGATCTGATGGTGGGATGCCAGGGAAATCAAGTGAAACCCTTAAATTTTATAAGCACGTATGGTCAAATTCATTTTTTTTATTTGAAAGGGTAATTGCGAGGTGGTTCCATATTCACCAAGTCAGGGTCTGATGATGGGATCCCAGACAAATCGAGGGAAACCCTTAAACTTGCCCTATGGTAGCCGGCAGAAATTGTGCCAATCCATTGCTCTGCGCTGGATCTCGTACAAGGCAACTAAGGAATCTTATGTCACGCGATAACTTTTCTCCCGGAAGAAGGGCAGCAGCGTCTGCCGGGGTATTCCACCAATAAGCTGCGCTCGCGAACTGAAGTCGGTTTATTTTTAGGGTTCCGAACCTCAAAAGGAAAAACGGAACCCTTATAAGATCACTTTGTTGTCCGTCTGTCTGTCTGTCTGTCTGTCTGTCTGTCTGTCTGTCTGTCTGTCTGTCTGTCTGTCTGTCTGTCTGTCTGTCAAACATTTCTATGTCGAGAATGCGTGGAGGTATCAAGCTGAAATTTGAACTGTATACACAGGTCTACGGTCCCATGAAGTTAAAAAAAAATCAAACTGCTAAGTTTACGTAGAAAAAAGTTACGGCCGTTTATTCAGCAAAAAACGCATATTTCGACACACTCAAAGGAATCAAAACCTATAGGGTACTTCCCGTTGACCTAGAACTATGAAATTTGGCAAGTAACATCGTTATAGACTACAAGTACAGGAATAAATCTCAAAACTATACATTTGTAAATAGATCTAAACAAAATAGGGGGTCTATATTTTTTATAGAGTGTCGAAATTTCAAATTGAAACTACTAGTTCAAATGGGGTATCATATGAAAGGGCTTGATGTACACATTGCAAAATATATTTTATTTATTTTTTTCGACGCATTATTTCTTATTTATAATGAAAAATATCAAATTTAATAATGATACTACGTACCTACGGAACCCTCGGTGGGCGAGTCCGACTCGCACTTGTCCGGTTTTTTTTTTAAATCAACTTTTTTTATATCTATTTAACTAAAATTAGGTCTTGTTTATTTATACAGTTTCGAATCATTTTTGTCACTTTTACAGTCCGTGCTTAGTATTCTTCGTATTTGTTTGAATTAAACAACCACATCCTTCGATCAAGTCTTGATCGAAGACCACATCATATTTTATCATACTCCTTTGTTGTCAATGTCTATGAAAAAAAAAATGGGATTAAAAAAAATGGATCTGTATCTCATCATCATCAGGTGCATTTTAGTCTCCACTACACACACACTACACAGGAGCACAACCCTCTCTCGTCCGTCCTAGACGGAAGGAGGATTTGGCCTACACTCCCCAGGCTGGCCAAACGGGTTGGGGAGACCTGATCGATATTTGATAATGTATTTTCCTTAGTAGCCTTGTACGACATCCACGGGAAGAAACGGAGTGATTCTATTCTAGTCTGCCGGAAACCACACGGCCAACGGATCTGTATCTGGCCCTACCTAAATAACAGATGACGCTTATTACATGGGCACAACTTTCTAATGTTCTCTTTTTTTCTACGATTCTCCCTCAATCAAAGGAATTTAGAACATACTCAATCACGCTCTTCAACTGCGGGCTGACGGAGGCCAATATTTTTAATGCCAGTCAAGGGCCAATGACTTGGTAACCACAATCATCGAATAACAATAGCCATAACTAACAGCTTAACGAACCACAGAATTCGAGCTTCTCCGTGCTTCGGAGGGCACGTTAAGCTGGTCCGGCAGCTTAACGTGCCCTCCGAAGCCCGAAAGCTCCGAAGATAAGTAAAGCCATTCATAAATAGGCTACCATCGACGTTGCTTAACATGCGCAGTAATTTTTGTTGATGAAGAAGTAGTAATCTAATACAACGTACTATTACTATTTGCCATTTTCCCTTTTTGTTAGATAAATGTGTAATATATTTATAGAACTGACGTGCCTTGACTGGTTTTTATATTTTATGAGTCTGTTATTCTCATCACTAAAGCAGTTAATTAGATTTAGGCAAAGAAAGCACAGATCATAACAAAGGCTTTAAGCCAGTGTTCTTGCCTCCCTGCCGCATGGGCCCGATATTTTTGAGGAATAGTTAAGTATTTTTTTATGTGAATACTCGTACGTCTCTAAAATTGCTTCCATGGGCAATTCCAATAAATGAATGATGTCAAAATCGAGGGATACAGTTTGGTGATGCAGCTACATATCTATCATCTCCATTCAAAATTCAATCACACCACTGGATAGATCAAAGAATTTAATACGCTAAGTAAGGACTATGGAACATCGCGTGCAAGGGGCAAGCGCTGCCACTTTCAGATAATTTTAGTGCATATAACGTTCACAAATTAACAGTCAAACCTTTATTAAATATAACAGTATAGGTTTATCGTGTCAAATTGAATTTAAACAATGGCTTGGAGGAATGTGCAAGTAGGCATCATAAAATGTTTTTACATTGTACATAAGTGGATTGTTTTTTGAGGTATATTTGCATTGAAGTGACGATTTGGTAAAATAGCAGAGTTGATTACAGCAAAGAACACAAAATCGATTATTTAGGAGACAAACGGAAATGCTTATCTGCAAAAGTAATTAGTCGGTTCTTTAGCTGAGGTGAGGGTAATTGGTGATGAATATTAACTACAGTCCCGGTGAGGACGGAATCACAACAGAACTGTTGAAAGCTGGAGGAACTCCGGTTCTAAAGGAACTACAACGTCTGTTTGTTTCCGTCATTCACAAAGGGACCGCACCAGTCGCGTGGACCAGGAGTTTGGTCGTCTTATTCTTTAAGAAAGGTGACAAAACCTTATTGAAGAATTATAGACTGATCTCACTCCTGACCCACGTGTATAAGCTGTTTTCAAGGGTTATCACGAATCGTCTCGATCGAAGTCTTGATGACTACCAGCCACCGGAACAGGCTGGGTTTCGTAAATGCTACAGTACCGTGGACCACATATATACATTGCGGCAGATTGTGCAGAAAACCACAGAGTACAGTTTGCCGTTCTGTGTAGCTTTTGTGGACTACGAGAAAGGCTTCGACTCCATCGAAACTTGGTCTGTTCTGAAATCCTTACAGCGATGCCAAGTCGACCACCGCTATATCGAGGTGCTGAGATGGCTATATAGCTCTGCGACAATGACTGTCCGCGTCCAGGACCAGCAGTCTAAGCCTATCCAGCTGCAGCGGGGAGTACGTCAAGGAGATGTCATTTTCCCAAAACTATTCACCGCTGCTCTGGAAGACGTATTTAAGACGGTGTACTGGAAAAAACGGGGCGTCAATGTAAATGGCGAGTACATCTCACATCTTCGGTTCGCCGACGACGTGGTCATAATGGCTGAATCGCTGGAGGATCTCGGTCGTATGTTGGTCGATCTCAATGCTGCATCTCGACGTGTGGGGCTGGGGATGAATTTCGACAAGACGAAAGTCATGTACTACGATTTTGTCGTCCCTAGCCCGGTTATCGTAGAGAATGCAGCTATTGAAGTGGTTAATGACTATGTCTACCTCGGTCATTCTATACAGCTTGGCCGGGGTAATTTCAACAAAGATCGATAGACGCATTCGACTGGGCTGGGCAGCTTTTGGAAAACTTGTCACATCTTCGCCGCGCAGATACCCCAGTGCTTGAAGACTAAAGTCTTCAACCAGTGCGTTCTTCCTGCGATGACTTATGGTGCAGAGACTTGGACACTGACCATCGGACTGGTCCACAGGCTAAAGGTCGCGCAGCGAGCGATGGAGAGGGCTATGCTCGGGGTTTCTCTACGGGATCGAATCCGGAACAAAGAAATTCGACGGAGAACCAAAGTTGTCGACATAGCCTTCAGAGTTTGTAAGCTGAAGTGGCAATGGGCCGGTCACATCTGCCGAGTAAGTGATGGCAGATGGGGGAGGAAGGTATTAGAGTGCAGGCCGCGCATAGGACGACGAAGTGTTGTGGGCCCTCCTTCTAGATGGTCCGACGACCTTAAGAAAGCGGCTGGGAGCGGCTGGATGCGGAAGGCGGAGGATCGTATCTGGTGGAAGTCATTGGGGAAGGCTTATATCCAGCAGTGGGTAGATACAGGCTGATGATGATTAACTACAACTAGCCTTGAAAGTGCAATAACATTAAAGAATACAGATTTCATATCATTTGATAAATGCAAATCAAAGTTTTTTCATATATGGAAAAGTGGTTCCATGTGGAAAAGAAATAGCAATTTCACACTCTTAACCATCGAATCTGATATGAAATATATTTTATGGTTAATATATTTTTTGGTTAAATGAACAGTAAAAAAAGTTCAACCAAAATTATACGCGATGTTACATCCGAAAATATTCAATAAACATAGCAACGCGTACCTATGTACCGCATCTTCACACAGTTTATTTTTATTTTTAACCGACTCCAAAAAAGCAGGAAGTTCTCAATTCGGCTGTGTTTTCTTTTTCTTTTTTTTTTTATGTTAGTTACTTAATTACTCCGTGATGAAACCGATTTGAAAAAACTTTCTTTTATTTGAAAGAGTATATATACTTCCAGATTGATCCTATATTATTTTCATCATCATCATCAGCCTATAGTAATATATATAGTATATATATAATATAATGTTTGGAGTCCTTTTTTTATGTTAAAAAGAGGAGTTTCACTGATTCGTTTCTACCACCTAGTTGATATCGTTTTCACTCGTCATTCTTTTTAGAGTAAACGTTAACTGTCTAAACGATCTAAAGACAGTCTACGTTTAAACAGGGAATATTTATTTATAGTTAATTGATTCAGGTGTTATTTTGCGGAAGTCAAATTTACAAGCAATTTGATCTACACTACTTTGCGTGCTTCCGCCACCAATTAGTTCATGCAAATTATTGCCGGCCGGCACCCACCCACTACAGTTAGTAGATGCATGCGACTGTCTGAAAAATAGATTTCAGAAACCAACCTTTGACCCACAAATTTAACAAAACTCAAACAGTGCTTCACCCGTAAGTATTTATTTATTCATGATTTTCACCTTTGTCTCACCCTGTGGACGTCCACATGGACAGAGTCGCGAGTACAACCATACACGTACGATGTTTTCAGTTTACGCCTATATGCCACGCTGTAAAGTAAATTAATTCCTGCATTCATAAATCATCTCAAATCTCATCCACAAATGAAATAAAAAGCAACCAAACCAAAGGTCTTTGTTTATTTAC
Organism: Hypsopygia costalis; assembly: GCA_937001555.2. Lineage (NCBI taxonomy): Eukaryota > Metazoa > Arthropoda > Insecta > Lepidoptera > Pyralidae > Hypsopygia > Hypsopygia costalis. The sequence goes on from OW443326.2 coordinate 23,229,693, forward strand.
CGCTGCACACGACCAAGTTTTTCCTTTGAGAATTTATTTTACTTTCCCCAATGTCATGCATAGAGATGGCCCTCATTATCACAAATAAGGTCACAAAGAAAACAATATTTGCCGAGTGTAAAGTTTTATGAACTAAGAAGTTATTTCATTATGATGATATTGATGTTATGAAAATTTTATACTTTTAATCCGGATATTACCGGATCCGGAAAATCGAATCCAGTAATCCGACGGATCCGGCATCATTAGATGTCTGCGGGTTTAGAAAAAAAAATGTTATCTACGCAAATGTTACCAACGCAGAATTTACAAAACTTCCATTTAAAAGTAGCAAGTGATTGAACTACAAATATTATATTATAGGAAACTTGTTGAAATAGTGTTTTTGGTTCAAATATAAAATAATCACTATAGATATGACCAAATGTATTTTTTATTTTGGTTCCCTACGTAGTACATATAAATACCCTACGTAGTATAGATAATTATATATTTATAAATAAATACTGCTTTAATTAAATTAATGAAAAGAAAAAAGTCAAGCTTTCATTATCACGGCTCGGAAAGCAAAAACGAGTTATTTGTAAAGTAATGCTATTATTTTCAAGAAGACTAAGGCAAAATTTTATTGGTCTAACTCGGTCGATTAAAACATGCGGGCTCCTCCGCAAGTAGTGCGATAGTCAGCTCGACTATTTTTGCTATTTTACTGACCTTCACTTATTTTAATTTTGAATATATGAATGGTATGGACTAGCTGAGTCCTACCATTACATACCATACCATTTGTATTCAGTCTACAAAATCTTCGTATTTGTAGACTTAATTAACTTAATGTTTTTGGACTGAAATTAAGTGTAGTTCTGACTGAAGTTCTATATCAAAAATGTTTTTTTTGTATGTGTAATGAGTGTACAGATAAAAATTCTAAAATTTCAAATATATTATGCTCGTATTGTACACACAGTAAGCGGAGAACCTACCCTTTCATAACACAGGGTACCCTAGCTTGAGAGGATATGTCTTAATTTCCATTTCAATGTAATGTATTGTCTGGTTTGAATTATAGTACCTACCTACCAAGAAATTAAATGATATAATGTTACATAATCAAACGTACATGTAAAATAACTTTTCTGTTGAAAGTTTTGTTAATAAAATCTAATGTACCTATTATAACTGAAGGAAATAAAAAATATTATTTGGGGTGTAAGTGGTTCATCAACATCTTTGAACCAAAGCCAACTTCACCTGCACGCGGTGCACCCTGCTGACTGACAAACGAAGCACTGGCGAAAAGAGAGGTAGGGAGCGTAATTGTAAGCTACCCGACTGGGGAATGTACCTACCTCCACCTCACAGAATACCGCAGCCAAATAACGGTTCCCTTGCTGCTGTGTTCCTGCGAGTGAGTGTGGTCACCAGAAATGAAGGAGATGCTGCGATGGCAGCGGGGGTGGCGGCGCGCGAGCGATATTTTATGTTGCGAGCGTTAACATGGCTACGGTAACCGCTTCACATTAGGCGGGCCGTATGCTTGTCTGCCACCCGACGTAGTAAAAAAAAATATTATTAATTACCTAAGTATCAGTTTCAGTGGTCGATACCTCGGTCGATTGTAATATGCGGGCACTCTCCGAAAGGGGGATGACAGCTAGAGAAAACAAGGTTCATAACTCGGACGATATGAAGCACGCGGGTCTTCCCGCATCCCACATGCGGGTACCATCGACTAATGAAAACTGTTCCTGCATGCAGGTTATATGGCATGCATAAATAGAAAGTCTCCCTCATCCCGCATGCGGGCACTGAAAATGAGTCGTAAATTGTTGCATTTTTCGGTTAGCACTTCTATATTAACTTTTACTTATTAAATTCCAATCATGATTAAAAATCAGACAAATTCCGTCATTAGCATTCGAATGCCACGTTTTTGTAATAAACTATAATTTATATGTTCTCAATACCTCGGCTACACTATAGGATGTTCATAGTTACTTTCCAAGTTAATTTATTCATTGAATATAGATTACTTATATACATATTACTTCGTATACATACTTGAGAAGCTCGAAGGCGCCGTTTCGTGCGTTAATCTAATCGACCACGCAAGTTAAGCAAGGTTGACCGTAGCCTTTCTATGGATGGATTTATTTATCTGGAGCTTATTGTTGTTGTTATAGACATTAAGGCCTTTGGACGGCTTAAAAACACTACCCACCAACTTTGAGGTCAGCTTATAAATACGCTGAACCCTACCTCTCTTTTGCCATGGTCTTTTTCGCTTATCGGTAGGATGCACCACGTGCAAGCGAGGTTGGCATTACGTCTAAAGATCGTGGTGAGCCACTTTCATCCCAACCGAACGTAAGTGGAGTACACTCTAACTGCCCTTCGATTGAGGGTAGACTTAGTGGAACAAACATGTCATGACGCAGATGTACGAGTAGCTACATGAATAAGTAATAGGTAGGGGAAAAAGTCTTTTCGCATTATAGTATGTATGAACTTGTAATAAAATCTCTTTGGTTATACCATTTGTATCTGAAAGGTTTAGATATCTTTAAAAAGTTTAAATTTTAAAAAAGATAATTCCAAATTCAAATTAGATAAATGTGTGATTTTCATTTGTTTTTTTTTTACTGTCAAAATTCGATAAATTTTAAAATTTTACTACAAAAAAGGTAAAAATGCAACGCAAGCTGCGAAAAAATTTGTGACGTTTATGGACCTAGTGCAGTGTCTGTGAGAGTAGCACAAATTTGGTTTAGGCGTTTTCAATCTGGAAATTTTGATGTCAAAGATGCACGTCGCTCTGGTCGCCCTGTTACGGATAAAATGGATGCCATTTTTGAAAAAGTGGAGCAAGATCGGCATATCAGTAGTTACGACGTAGCTGAAGAACTAGGAATTGACCACAAAACAGTTTTGGCGCATAAAAAGGTCGTGGTCAAAGGCCGGCCAGGCTTCACAGACTCTGGCGAAACCCGGGTTAACCCGCAACAAGGTGATGCTGTGTGTATGGTGGTATTGGAAGGACATTATTCATTATGAGCTGTTACCGCCAGGCAGGACTATCGATTCTGAACTCTACTGTGAACAACTGATGAGATTAAAGCAAAAACTTGATAGAAAGCTGCCGGAATTAATTAACAGAAGGGGTGTGATTTTTCATCATGATAACGCTAGACCTCACACATCTTTAGCCACTCAGCAAAAATTAAGAGAGTTTGCCTGGGAGGTGTTAATGCATCCGCCGTATAGTCCTGACCTTGCACCTTCCGATTTCCACCTGTTTCAGTCTCTTCAGCATTCTTTAGGTAATGTCAGGTTAACATCACGAGAAGACTGCCAAAACCACTTGTCGCGGTTTTTTGAACAGAAGTCCCAAAATTTCTATAGTAATGGGATCATGTCTATACCTACAAGATGGCAAAAAGTTATCGAACAAAATGGCACCTACATACTTTAGTTAAATGTAAATAAACTTTATTAAAAAATGTTTTGAATTTTCATATAAAATACGAAAAGACTTTTTCCCCAACCTAATACTTTTATACATACAATGTACAAATGTAACTTACGAAAGGTTAATTCATTGCAGACATTTTGCGAATTCAGTCAATAGATGTTTTCAGAGGATAATTACATTTCATTAAAAGTCCCTTTTTGTTTAAATTAAATTGATAATAATTATTTTTCATAGAATTCTGAACGCGCTAATTGTTTTTGTATTACTTGTAGCTGCTGCCCACGTCTACGTCAAAAACAGGCTATTTTTCCCTGAACACAATTTAGCAACATGTCATCATCATCATCATCAGGTCCATTTTAGTCTCCACTACAGGAGCACGACCCTCTTTCGTCCGTCCTAGACGGAAGGAGGATTTGGCCTACACTCCCCACGCTGGCCAAACGGGTTGGGGAGGCCTGCTGCTCTACCGCCGAAGCTGAAGCCGATTACCATCGAATATTTTGATTCGAAATATAGGTCTTATATATTAATTATTAACAAACATCTTCAGTTTAGTCAGTAAAGCTCCAGGGTTTGTACCGGCTAAGCTAAACACAGGTACCATAACTTTAAGCTGAAGATTGATTTTCGGAATTAACTAATCCGGTGGTAATTGACTTCAGCTTCGGCGGTAGGGTCTCTGATCGACATTTGATGATGTATTTCCCTTAGTCGCGTTGTACGACATCCACGGGAAGAAACGGAGTGATTCTATTCTAGTCTGCCGGAAACCACACGGCCAACATGTGCTTATAGCATAGCAACATGTGCTTATTAATAATTGTGTAAAGAATGTACAGTTAGCGCAATAAAGAATGTATTAAAAAGAAATGAGAATTTAAATAAAACCGGCCAAGTGCGAGACGAACTCGCGCACGAAGGGTTCCGTACCATTAGCACGCCAAAAACGGCAAAAAATCACGTTTGTTGTATGGGAGCCCTTGAAAAATTGTTTTATTTTAATTTAATTATTTATTTTTGAAGTGAATATAAAATAAAATATTCTGTCAATATTTCAAGCGTTTACCTTTTGCCGTTTTGATAACGAGCAAAAAATATCACGTTTGTTGTATGGGAGCCTCTTTAAATATTTATTTTTTAATATTTTTTGTTATTGCGGCAACAGAAATACGTCATCTGTGACAATTTCAACAGTCTAACTATCACGGTTTATGAGATACAGCCTGGTGGCAGACGGACGGACGGACGGACGGACAGCGGAGCCTCAGTAATAGGGTCCCGTTTTACACTTTGGGTATGGAACCCTAAAAACAACTATTAGTCAAAGAGCCCTGAGAGTATTCATATTAATTTCATTTAAATTTATTTCGAAACAGTATAGAATACAGTATTCTGTTGAAAATGTATAATTTTAAATAAATGATCAATTAAATTTGAAACTAATACAACTGTAGCTAATAAGTTAAATTGTGCGTATGTCAATACATAAAAATTATATTATACTAGCTAAACCGACAGACGTTGTCCTGGCTTCTTAACAATGAATATTGAATTCGAATTGGTATCGCGCAATCTGTCAAATCTTCTCGTGGATTAATTAATCATCAATGCGATCAACAAGGCGACTAAGGGAACATTATAAAAAATCGATCAGGCCTCCCCAACCCGTCTGGCCAGCGTGGGGAGTGTAGGCCAAATCCTCCTGTCTGTGACGGACTCTGGTCCGTCACAGACAGGAGGATTTGTAGGGTCGTGCTCCTGTAGTGGAGACTAATATGACCTGATGATGATGAATCTGTCAAATGACATAAAGTTACAATACAAAAGTTACTGTATCGTTCAGTTTTCTTAAAACTCTCTTTTTTTTTATAAGAACCTTCTCTTGACAATAACAAATACAACATAATTATGATTAAATACAAAGAAATAGCGAAATACGATAAGCTGTTCACGCGTGATGCACTGACCAAGGGAAATAGGAATTCGTTTTTGTATATATAGATAACACCTGAATATTATGGTAAATTTATTACAATACCTAATGTCACTGTACCCAATACAATATGTCGATTATCATTATCAGATGAATAATCAATTAGAATTATTAACAAACAGTCTAATAATGACTAAATATAATAATAAAATAGTCCATGCGATCATCACAAAATACTACAGTTCAATATGTCATAACAAATTGTAATATATTAATTGCAATAAGATATGATATAAGATATAAGATGCAAGGTGAAAGCATTTTGTGAAAGAAGTGAAAGGCTTCTCTTTGAATAACACAAGACATATGTTACTTTTTATCAAGTCAGTCCTCGTACAAAATCAGACCGGCGCGGGGTTGAAATTTGTAAAAAATATATTGGAAAGAGCACACGACCGGTTATCGAGACTTCGTTGGTTCAAATCCAACCCAGGCGGGAGAGATAAATTTTTCCATAAATAAAAAAAATACTTTGCCGGATATTATTTATAAGATATTTTTCCAATAAAAAAAGTATAAAGGTATTTAAAATAACATCCAGAAAGTTGGTCGATATCATCCGTTAATCCAATAGTAATTTCTAGTAAGTAATAAAGTCAATGGAATAAATACCGCCAATAAGAAACAATATCATCTTTCTTATGTATTTCTTTCATCAAGACAGGTCCACCACACTTTCCACTGTGTCTCTTGTGTTGCCAGGATTAACAGGGGCGACTACCAAAAAGGCAATGAACACTGAAGTCCACTGCCGTCCCGCGGGTAAAACTACAGCTGCCTTGGAACTCACAACGAATTCAATTAGATGAAATTAATAGTAATGAGAAAGCTTAATTTTATTTTCACTCTTGGCAATCTACGACTACTACAGGCGTCTATAGGCTTTCGTAACTGCTTTCCGTCAGGCGTATGCTTAGTGTTATAATACAATATTTCTTGTAACAAAGAATATCCCATTTCTCAGTCGAGCAGACTTTAAAATTCGTCATTATCCGTAATATACATAAAAGCTGGTGATCTTTAAACGGCTGGACAAGCAAAATGGCTGTAACCCATTTACTGTACAACTGGACTGTACCACAGATTAAACAAATCAGGAACACCTGAACTACGGCTGTGAGTTTTCCAGGTCAGTTGCACTTGTACCTCATGTTGAGTGTGGGGTGAGCCGGACGCCAGCACATTTTCAGACTTAAAATTTTACTAGCGAACCAATGCGAACATAATTTTTAATATAGACAGAAATTATAAATGAACGAAAATGATTAGTATTGTTGCGTGGGGTGCTCGATAAATGAAAAATATGGCACAAAGCACCATACACTTTTTTCACAATAATACTAATCTTTTTCCTTCATTTATATTTTCTGCCTATATATTAAAAAATATTTTTCGTTTTTTAGTTCGATTGAATATTATAGCGTGTTTTTTAGTTTTTAAAACTAAAAAACACGCTATAATATTCAATTTTCCACTTTTAAGTTCGATGTCATATTTGAAGAATTATATATCCTGGCAAGGATCGCCAGGATATATAATTCTTGGATAATTAAATAAACGTATCAAACTATTGTATTGTCATCGGTCCTTGATATATTCAATGTGGGTAAAAATCAAGTTTAAAGAAGTCGGTTATAAACTTGTAATCTTCTTTTTGATACATATAGCTAATAAGTCGCTTAGTTTAGCGGACTTTAGCTCATAAACGTATTATATAAATTGTTAAGAGATACAAAGGTTGCCAGTGTATTAACTCAGCTCCTTTCTTGTTATATGAACTTTCAACTTTCATACGTTACGGTGTATTTGAAGATAAGAAAATCTTTAATAAATGTCTTATACAACGCCGGGTCATAGACAAGTATACGGCCAACCTGATGGGAAGCGGTTACTGCAACCATATAAACTCTGTAGTTATTGGTTTTTCAAATAAAAACCAGATGAAAGAAATATGGGTCTCATTACACACTGTGCCCCACTGCCCACTGGCAGCTTACAAAAATACAATATACACTACCTCTCTTTTGTCAGACCCACTTACACCCCAAAAAATGTCTGAAATAAAAATATTATAAGTACAAGAGCTTTATAACAAAACTAAAATTATAAAAATATTTCTTTTTTAACTAAAAAGTTATATTAAATTGAACATTTTAACCCGATCTCCGAATACCTCACCAAGTCTAGCGTGTATCTAAATAACATTCGTACTGTCATGACAAAACTGATTTAGTTTAAACAATAATAATGTTCTCATTCCAGCCGTTCATAAATTACGACGAATAAAGAACGGACAAGAAAATAGTAAATGAACACAATTCGTTTTCTTGCAGTCTAATAAATAAATAATCCACAATGTGTAAAAACCATTAGTAACTAATAGCTTAGAATAATCACGTATATTCTAAGAGTAATAGTGAATGTTTTCAAGTAAAACGTGAGAGTTTTTCTTCTAGAAACATTTCTAGCATCGCTATTTCTACATAGAAATAGCGATGCTAAAGAAACAATAAGGGCATTATTGTTTAGCGTTCCCCTCGGTTTGGAGATAGGATGGGCGGCAGAAGGGGTTCTCTGGAGGGTTGATAAAATACTATTTTATATCATCGTGCCGTCTAAAGGGTCTGAAAAGTAGTAGGCCAGGCTAAATTATTACCTCTATTATTCTGAGTTGTAAAAGGCCTGTTTGATAACAGATAGTGCGGCTATACGAAGTCTTAAAGGAACGAAATCTTGAAGAGCTTGGTTTCTAACCTAGAAATGAGATAGGTTACTTATAAAGTTATAGAAATAGGTTTGTAAGTAGTGTGGATTTAACTCTTGATAAAAACAAGGTGGTTTTAAAATGTCACTGATTGACTTTGATCTTTCGCTGATTACGGAGATAAGCGAAATCAGCACGTTGAGTGAAAATCTATAATCATATTTTCAACTTAGCCACTTAAAATAATGATTTTAGATTTTTCATTTTAATTATATTCTGTCAACAAACAGCCAGTGTGAATACTATGTTTTAACGGCAAAGCAACAGGACAATTTTTAAAACAAGCTTTTTTCGAGTTTTGTGGTGACCACCATATTGGATTAAAAATCGTGTCATATAGGTAATCGTGCATTGTCACAAGAACCAAATTTTTAGCTCAATCAAAAACAGAGAAGTGGGTAAAATTAAACTTGCAAAATTTGATTAGATACACCGTGAAGTAACTAAATAGGTATACGCTTGTAAAAATCCGATCTTTTTCAAGTTGTCAGTTGTCAACTTGATTGATTGGTAGCCCTCCATATTGCTGCTAAACTATTACCACTCTCCTAAAGTTAACTCAGATTTTCTATATAAAAATTTTTAGTTGTTCCACCAGACACACATTTATTTAGGTAACTAAAACCATGAAACTATGTATATGGACGTCTTCACCTAAGCTAAGCCGTGTAGCAGAGCGAATAAAGTGGCTCTGCGTTGCAGCGAAGTAATACAAAATCTCTCTTGACCGATACAATTGTTTACAGAAAGCACTGCTAACACGGATCTTTGTTTTCACATAGCGTGTTTCACCAAAATCTATGTTGCCAGTAAGAACTATCCGTGAGTAGCTGAATTTACAAAATGTCTTTGTTTTGAAATTCAAAATGTCCACGTAAAAAAACAAATCAAATATTATCACCTCCTAAACGAGTTAACAAAAAGCGGCTATGTAGTTAATCTATACGCTGTAGAAGTAGGAGCGAGAGGTATACCAGCAAAATCTCTCTATAACCTGCTGAAAGACCTTGGCTTGTCCAGAAGTGCAGTAAGTTCTATACTAGAGTCAGTATCTAAAGCTGCATTAGCAGGTTCATACCAGATTTGGCTGGGCAGGGAGAGAAACACAAGTAGTGAAGGTGAGTGTTGATGTACGTCGGAAAGGGGCCCCTTAAACTCACACCCGTGTCACAAGTGTCGGGATCTGCTTGGGTTTCTCTCTCTGCCACACGATGGACCCGGCACCCGCACGGTGAATCCATGGAAGATAAGAAGTTCGTCTCAAAGTCTTACATTCATAATATTGGACAATTTGACAATTATAGAACTAACATTATCTAGAATTAACTGGCAGGTTTGTTAGGGGGAAATCTATGGATATGTGGATATAGTGCGACAATTCTATGATCCTTAGACTTCTGGGCATGCGACATTTTCTCCTGAATGTTTTTTTCTTTTGTGGTAGTTAAATCTATGATTGTTTACACTCGTATAATCAATGCAAAAGCTTCTTCTTGATATCGATGATTTACGCTTGTAAGATATAAGTCATTAACCGACATAGAGATCATTTCACTCAGAATTAAAATTCCATCCATATTATCTTGATAATTGGCGATCTACTACGGTACGTTTCCTAAGACATTTTATACCACGAATGGTGAAATTGTGGAATCAACTACCGTCAGCGGTATTTCCGAACTATTACGACATGGGAGCCTTCAAGAATAGTGTATTTAATTCCCTTAAAAGGCTGGCAACGGATCGGCGACCCCTTGGTGTTGCTGATCTTCATGGGCGGTGATGATTGCTTCCCTCCAGGTGACCAGCTTCCTCGTTGTTCCCACTTACTAATAGTAAATTTAGCTAAATAAATTTCCAGAAAATTAATTTTCCTCATCCCGTTTGCGTACAAAAGCATATTAGTAAAAATGCAGAAACAAACTTCTTACCGTCTTCATCTGGTTGAGTGAGCTGCTAAATTGTTCTGAGTTTGCGGACTTTTAACTCGCCAGTTAAGTCCCCAAACGTCGAAATTGTGTTGTTATTGGAAAACGAGCAATGCGGCGGAAACTTTCCGTCTACGAGAGGTCTTACATACGACTTAGTAATTTAAGGAAGTTTAAAAGGAAGTGCAACTGAATTTAAAAGTAGGAATTCATATTATTACGTAGTTTTATTTTTAAGTCGGATACAAAACAAACATACATCTATCCTATGTTATAATAATATGAACCCGGCGTTGGATAATAAAAAAAAGTAGTCTAGAGAGTACTCAACTGCGGTGGAGAGCTATACACCCCTTCGAATGAGGGGAGACCCGTATCTCAGCAGTGGGATGAAGGCTTGTCTGGCTTGCAACCACAACCTTCCCAAATACAATTTGAGTCGAATTTGAGGCGAACGTACTTCGGGCTTTGATAGTAAAGAGTCTTGTAATGTATCTCATGTGGAGCACATCTGGAACTTACGAAAGGCATTGGATGAAGTTTAACTTATCGAAACTCAAGAGCCCCTAAACTTCGGTTTTTGTCTATTGTAGTATAGTATTATATACTTTTCATAGTTTGACTATGGTATCGATTTATAATTAAAATATATGACGCTTGATGTCTTGCAATCGCAATGGTGGGTTCATTTAATTTTTATATTTATAAATAACACAACACTTAGTCGAACACGCAAGTCAAGCAACATTGATCACAACAGTCTTTGGTTGGATATATTTGTTAAAATATCGTTCGGCATTGACTGTTATTATGTAACAGTGTTTTTTCAATCTTTTTGATTTCACGACCCTTTACAGGTTGAAAAATTCTGGCAACCCCCTTGTGCCATTAACAGACAAAGAAATAACATATAAGACTTCGTAAATGTTTTCTTTTACGTTGACCAACAAGCCCATCCAGTGTTGCCTTTTTCTTTTTGCTGGCGACCCCCGGAGTCAGGCTTCGACCCACAGATTGAAAAACACTGGTCTATAATATATACAGTCCGGAACTAGCGATAATTTAGGAACATCAAATTTCATCAACGAAAACACCCCCTTGGGGGGTGCATACCCCTCCCCCTTGGGATGCCAGCCATTTTTAGTTTTATTTTCTTGGTAATAAATCTTTGACCAAAAAAAAGCTAGAAGTTAGATGGTTACAAAAAAGATGTCTATTGAAAGCTGATATATATATATATTATTTATTAGAGCGGGCGCTGTATGGAGTTGAGTGTGCAAAATATGAGGACCGCATTCTGTAAACAGTTTTGAATTCAGAAAAGCTTGTAGATTATGATTCTGAATGTTGCCAGGAAGTTTCTTGGTCCAATTTTTTTTTATACCCCATTCCCTTGGATATCGAATAAATGGACTGAACAAATGCTTTACAACAATTTTAATCATTGTTTTATTGAAAATATCCAATTGTTTCTTATTATTACAGATACTTATAGCTACTAAGTGGAAATAAAAAACAAAAAAAAAATGTTGAAATAAAAAAATATATTACATAAAAGGATATTTTATGTAATATTTTTTTTTATAAAAAGAAATGATTACATAAAATGATTCCAAAAATCTTATCGATCGACCTATCCTCCTCCTCCTCTTTTGAAAAAAAAAAGAAGAATATTGCTCTGCCGTGTTTCCGGACATACAAACAGCCTTTGAAGAGGTGTGGCACAAAAGCCTCCTGTGCATTTATTTCCAAAAGTACGAGTCCGATTTAAATGCGGTTTTCAGTGATGGGTTCGGATTTGATTGGTGCATGTTCTTAGATAGGTGTTACGGTGACAACTCACCAGGGGGCGCTGCAGTAAATATTTGTTTTTGACACCAATGTTGCCAAAAGCCAATAAATATCTCCAAAACTACGAGTCCGATTTTGATGCGGATTTCAGTGATGGGTTCGGGTTTGATTGGAGCATGTTCTTAGATAGATGTCACAGTGACAGCTCACCAGAGGGCGCTGCAGTAAACATTTGTTTGTGCAACCAATGCTGCCATTTATCTCCAAAACTACTAGTCCGATTTTGATGCGGTTTCAATTGTAATACCTATGCTTGCTCTCTAAAGTGTTTGAAATAAAAGCAAAATTAAAATTTTTGAAAAAACCCACGACGGTTAAAACGTAGAATATATGTTTAATTTTTTTTTTGTTTCTTTTTTATTTCCACTTAGTAGCTATAAGTATCTTTAATCATAAGAAACAATTGGATATTTTCAATAAAACAATGATTAAAATTGTTGTAAAGCATTTGTTCAGTCCATTTACTCGATATCCAAGGGAATGGGGTATAAAAAAAAATTGGACCAAGAAACTTCCTGGCAACATTCAGAATCATAATCTACAAGCTTTTCTGAATTCAAAACTGTTTACAGAATGCGGTCCTCATATTTTGCACACTCAACTACCTGTGGCGCCTGCACTATATGTAGTGTAGGCCAAATCCTCCTTCTGTCTGGGACAGACGAGAGAGGGTCGTGCTCCTGTAGTAGAGACTAAAATGACCTGATGATGATGATGATATATATTTATATATATGTATGGGGCCAAAACTATATAATTGCTTTTATTTTCCGAACAATAATAGCAGTGTTATATTTTTGTTAAATTCATATTCGATATGGCCAGCTGTCAGACACATAAATAGCTGTCGTACAAACTTCTGACGTAATGCATATAAAATACGAAGTGTGACTTCATAACATCGTGGACTTTCGTATACTAAGGAGCGTTTTCGGGACAGTCACTATTGTGATTTTCAAGTTATCATATCTCGAGAAGTTTTTGTGCATCGAAGTATTTCTTTCCCTTATATTATTGTGACGTCCTTACATAACAAATAAAAAAAAAAGGTTGCACTCCGGGAGTTCCGACAGAAGTGAAAACTTGAACATTAATGTTCAAGTTTTCACTTTTGAATATTTTGGAATGATTAGAGAATAATTTCGCACGAATTGCTTTATTTATCAGTATAAAAGTACTATCATTTGTGTAGTAAAATACAATATTCCATTATTGCGCTAATGTACACAAACATGACAATTTATATTAAATTAAAAATAAACAGCAGGAGCAGGCATACATTTTCGCCGCGCGGTAGAAAGAGAGGTGGATATTACTTCCTCTCCTACGCCGCGCCGGCGGTTTACTCTCCCTCCGTCTTACGAATTTTAAATCAGGTCACGTGTGCTGACGCGAGTTTAACATTTTTTACCCATCCCAAAAAGTGCACAACGCCGCTAAAGAAGTTTCATTTCAAAAACGATGACAAGACAGTACAAGTATATACTCGATATTTGTTAGATACTAAATTGTCTGTACCTATAGTATTAAAAGGTACACATAATATATAGCTTTTTACAAATAAGAATTCTTTGTATCTTTCATATAACACGTACCCAATTTCATTCTCACGTCTTATTTATTAATGTAATAGAGTGCTTCTCCAATAATAATATTTACTCGTAGATATAGAGAACATTATGAGTTTACGACCAATTCGGGAGCTGTTATTTAGTAAATTATAGCATTAGTAAAGTTTTGGCAAACATATTTCTTTACACTACGTCGGGTGGCAGACAAGCAGAGGGCTCGCCCGATGGGAAGCCATATTAACGCTTTCTACATAAAATGATGCGTGTGGCTACTGAATAAATTAATTTTGAGGTTAAGTGGTTCACCACGATCTTTAGAGCTAAAGCCAACCTCGGCTGCACCTGAGAACTAGCGGAAGAGGCTCTGACAAAGGAGAGGTAGGGAACAGCGTATTTGTAAGCTGCCCGACTAGGGAAGTACCTCCACCTCACAGAATACCGCAGTTGTTGTGTTCCTGCGAGGAAGTGACGTCCAGAATGGTACCAGAAAGTAAGAAGATGCAGCGTTGGCAGCGGGAGTGGCGGCGAGCGCGCACCACATACAGGTGAGGTTGACTTTGTCTCTAAAGATCATTACCCGTAATATGTAAAAATAGCGGTCAGTGTTAATGAGGCACCTTGAGTCGGGTGCGGTATTCACTAATGAGAATGACGTCATTTAGTAGCTTATTAAACCTTAAAAGTTTAAAACTTTTGGTGGTTGAATATTTGTCTCCATTTTGTGGCTTGTTAACTCCGATTATTGTTAAAATAATCGAATAAGCTCAATTAATGTCGAACAATAATGAAACACAAAATGAACAACCAACAAACTAACAGCCAGCGGCTATTTCGCAGTTCACTAAATATATTTTAGAGATTTCATAGAATTTATCGCGTTGAATTCGACATTTTGTCTTGTTCGTTAATCATTTTATTATTCAGTTGTCTGAAGTTTAAGATAGATAGATAGAACATGCTTTATTTGCAGTTTACTTCACAAAGCAAGTAAAAATATTAATTTGTTACAAACATGTAAATGCAACAAGGCGACCTTGTTGTTAAAAGCAATCTCTCATAACAATCTTTACGTAGTACTATGATACAACTGTAAATGCATTAATAAATATAATATCATAATATAAGTAATAATAATTTATACTCGTATATTAGAAGTTTTAAGGCGTTACTGTTAATAGGTTGGTGGTTGGAGCTCGATGGCGCCAAAATGCCCAGGTCAGTCTACTCCGCCAACCCGCAGTTGAGCAGCGTGGTGAAATATGCTCTAAACCCCTTCGAATGAGGGGAGGCCCGTAACTCAGCAGTCGGATGAATAAGGGCTGACGATGACGACGACGATTGGTATTTTAGGGCTACGTTCACTCGGCAATACACCGCACGTTTTTAGCAGGATTCGATTTAATTCAAACTGCGGGCCGTTTGTACGATACAATTCATGTAAAAATTTTTCGTAAATAATTATAAACAATTACAAATACGAATAGGTCAGTGGTACCTAACAATTTTGCTATAAGAAATAGATCAAATTCGCGTGCCATTTATTGGAATGGTGAACCTTTAAGTCTTAGGAGGGACTTTGTAGCGTTCGCCATCGACAGGGTTTTTAATAATTCTGCCTCATACATTACAGCTAAGTTAGTTGCATACTATACGGTTCCAGAGTACAATTCACTAGTTGTAGAATGAACTGGTGTTGCGAGCTTCCATAGATGTGATGACTGGTTACTATCAGATAGGCAGTATTCTTGTTATCCACCATAAAACAATAAGTAAATTTGGATGGATGGTTGTTGGTAATCACAGACGTATCTGGATAAAATTTGGCACAAAGATAAACTATACTCTAGAACAGTACATGCTACTTTTTACCCCGTGGAAAATATCTAATTCTCACAAGAACAAAATTCACAGAGGTGAAGTCGGGCATCACTCAGAACGGTCATAAACAAATAAAAATACACCACTATAAACACCATTTTGCAGGCCTTATTCAGTAATTTCGGACTGTTAATCGATACATTTGTTATAATAAATAACGGTGTAACAGACATCACACATTTTTTTTTTTTTTTTTTTTTTTTATACTACGTCGGATGGCAGACAAGCATACGGCCCGCCTGCTGTGAAGCGGTTGCCGTAGCCATATTAACGCTCGCAACATAAAGTATCGCTCGCGCGCCGCCACCCCCGCTGCCAACGCAGCATCTCCTTCCTTTCTGGTGACCTCGCTCACTCGCAGGAACACAACAATTCTCAAGGGAATTGTTATTTGGCTGCGGTATTCTGTGAGGTGGAGGTATATTCTCCAGTCGGGTAGCTTACAATTACGCTCCCTACCTCTCTTTTCGCCAGAGCTTTGTTTGTCAGTCAGCAGGGTGCACCGCGTGCAGGTGAAGTTGGCTTTGGTTCAAAGATGTTGATGAACCACTTACACCCCAAAATGAACTGGTGTTGCGAGCTTCCATAGATGTGATGACTGGTTACTATCAGATAGGCAGTATTCTTGTTATCCACCATAAAACAATAAGTAAATTTGGATGGATGGTTGTTGGTAATCACAGACGTATCTGGATAAAATTTGGCACAAAGATAAACAATACTCTAGAACAGTACATGCTACTTTTTACCCCGTGGAAAATATCTAATTCTCACAAGAACAAAATTCACACAGTGAATTTCACGACGGATATGAAAAAAAAAATGGTATCGCTTACAGCGAGTTTCGTAATAACGTAGAACTGACATGAATATGAATTTAACGTTATGCAGAAACTTCCTTCGTATATTTTCAATAACGAGTTTTATAGATCTGTCACTAAAGAGTCCAGATTAAAGACAGGCAGACAGGCATTCCAGGAGAAATTCATGTATATGTAATATAATAATGCTATTGACATGGTCAGCAAATTAAAACAATGCTATTACGGAAATGATCGACGTCCTAGGAATAGAAATGGCCCTAAAATGGAACCTTGAGGTACCCTATACCTACAACACATTTTATGTTATTGATTAACTGTCAAAGAATATATTTTGTGAAATTTGTTATTAAACCATAACGATCCACAGCTGAGATACGGGTTTATCTTTAAATATTACTTGATTAGCCGATCAGTGCAACTTCGTCTGCGTGAGAGAGAAAGAGAGGGACCATTAAAACGATAATATGTACCTAAGTCGATCTAAAAAGATAAACATATGCTATCGCGGACTTTTCTTGGAGCTTTTTAAGAGGAACAATTGCGTTATATAATGATTTTTGCGTACATAACTGAAAGCGTTTATGCAGTAAACGCAGCAAAAACTGTCAATGGAATTAATTTTCCCCGATTTTGCAACTTTTTTAATACGTACTCCGCTTCTATTGGTCGTAGCGTCATGTAATATAGCCTATAAATAACCTTTCTCGATAAATGGGCTATCCAACGCTAAAAGCTACTGGTTCGAATTGAAAAAGTCTTTTAGTGTTGGATTTGTTTGTTTGGTAAAACGCCAAATAAACATGAAGTACTACAGTACTATAGCCATCTCTGGGCGAGAGCACTCAAGTACCGGTTACCTCATGACTCGGTTCAGACATGAGCTCTGAGGTAGCCGTTTCCAAGCTCACAGACGGTATCAAGCCATTAAATATAAGGACGTTTACGTATTCTACTGACTCTACAACGGTTTATGTCATAAAAGAGTTTGATATAATGTCCACGGCTTCCTTCTAAAGTTTAAAGTCTCGTTGCTCGTCATAGGCAAGGAATTCAACCTCATCACAGAAATCAAGGCAGTGCCTTGTTATTTAGATTTGTCATACATTGGAAACGTAATGAGCACGTAATGTACGGTTCCAGTAGAGTAGTTTTCTACCTCGACTCTCAGGTTGTGAAATGAACTCCCTGCCAAAGTTCCCAGGAATAGTTTCCTGGGAACTTTGGTAGGGAGTTCATTCTACAACCTTACTGTACTGTATCGCTAAACTTACTGAACTGTATCGCTGAAGAACCCCATACTGTAGTCAGTATGAGGTACTTCGATAAAGGCATAAAGGGGTCTGTAAAAACCCCTTTATGCATCTGGTGTCGAAAGCACTGCGATGACTGCTTACCATCAGCCAGAAGTGTACAGACATTGTACGCTTGTTTGTTACCCTATAGTCATAATTATAAAAAAACTGTTATGATGATTGTTATTTTTTATTTTCAGTTTATATAATAACTTTAACATTTTTATACAACACAGCAGGATTTTTAGTTCATTCTGTAATTTATAAATTATTCACTTAAACTTACAACACCAAAATGCACAATTCATATTGCATCGCACAAAAGCGGCGGTAATCGGATTAATTCCGAAGTTTGTTCGTGCTCAAATAGCTGAATAGAAACATGGTTTAACAATAAGGCTGCCCACTAACGGTCGGCTAATCGTGTGAGTGTCGGTTGGATTGTTTTAATGATTTATTTGTTGTATAAAGTTGCGAAATACAACATGTTATTAGTTTAGAGCTGTGGTTTTGAGTCTAAACTAATTTGTATAGACTATAGACACTAAAAATTATTGGCTAACTAATTAAGAAAGGTATTTTTGCCATGGTCATGGTCCATGTCTGTATACAACACTTCAAATCATTTAGATGAACACTTTCTCAGTACCCTGCTTTTGTTGGGTGCTGACCTTCAACAGCGCAAAGAACCAAAACAATCTGGGAGATTTATTCACCAAGATTCATTTATTATATTTCTACATAACATTATACAATATTATTATATATAAGCAAAGTTATATATATAATGATAAGAGAAGATATTATATAGAAATGAAAACTTCATCTCTTTCTCCCTTCCTGCCGAATAGCCTAAGCGCCTAACTTTTCACTTCCAATACCATATACCAATAGTATAATCACATATACGTTTTGACACAATTTAAGTTTGTACTGTCTGTTATTTGTATTGTAAAACAATGCAAACGTCATCAGTTTACTTTGATAATGCCTTAAGGGGAAACCAGTCGATAAAAAATTAAAAGAAATATGTGGAACAGTACAAATGCTCTATTAAAAACTTCCACCAAGTGCCAACAATCAACAGCATCAACTATTTTACATACTTTGTTATAATTCCACTCTATAAATTATACTGTTTATAAATTATTATATAATATATTTTTGTTCCAGTTACGGTGTCCCTGAACATCACTCTACTGGCTTGCAGCACACTGGGTCTCATAGCATGTATATTACTAATCGTTGGAGTATACAAGGTACGTACATAATGATTAATTTATAAGGTACCAAACCGCGGTTAAGCAGTGTGCTGAACCACGCTCTTATTATTCCATCTAAGTATATCTATTCCATTTCATCTATATTCCATATTATTCCATCCTATTTACGTATTTCTTATCCTGTGTCCGTGTCCCAACAATATTCAGTATGGAATGAATAAACTTAGGTTGAAGACGATACCTAGCTCTTTATTTTTAGATCATCAAGGTAGCAAACAAGCATACGACCTACCTAAAGAGAAGCGGTCACAGCAGCCATTATTGCAGCCGTAGTTAAATTAACTAGCTTTCGCCCGCGGCTTCGCTCGCGGAAAATTCGGGGCAAAGACGCGTTGACTCATTTATCTATATAATAGAAGTATTTTATCATTTTACCCTTTTAGGGGTTGATTTTGAAAAATCCTGAAGTACATGTTTACTTAATTATCTATAGAAATACGTGTAAAGTTTAGGATAAAATAGTCCAACTACTCTCGTTTCCCCATACAAACTTTGGACCTCCGTTTCACCCTCTTAAAGGTAAAATTTAAAAAATCCTTTTTAAGTAATTTCGTGTCCACTATGTTATATTTCCAAATCGATGCCATTTTCGTAATTGACGTCCCATAAAGCCATAGAATCAACACTCATATTGATAATGATATATCAACCCCATCGCACCCCACAGGGGTGATTTTATGTCACGTCGGCTACGTTTGATTATAATAATATAGTTGATTTTTCGTATTCAGCGACCCGATAAACCATAAAAACAATACAATGTCTGAAAATCGTGATGGTTATATCACGATTTTCAGACATTTTCATCTCATTTTACTGAATTTTTTTTGGGACGGGGGCCCACCACACATTCCCACCACTGTGTCTCCTGTGCAGCCAGGATTAACAGCGGCGATCGCCAAAAAAGGCAATGAACAATAAAGTCCATTGCAGTCCCAGAGGTAAAACTACGGCTGCCTTGGAACTCACAACGAATTTGATCAGAAGAAATTAGTAGGAGTAGGAAGCTTTTGGAATTTGACTTCCCCTCTTAGCGATGTGAGAGACAGCAATACGGCAAATAAGGCATTAAAAGCCTAAAGAGCTGGCTAGTCAAGTGAAGCTCAACTGCCGTGCACCACGGATTTTGAGTTTCTAACACTATTGGGGACCTAAAACATTGAGTTGTTACCTAACACATCGATTCCAATAATATGAATTGCAAAATCGTCTGAACGCTTGGTAATTCTGCCTTGTTGCTACCAAATCTGAATATTATACTACCCCGGATGCAACTTGCAATGAATTCAACATGTCATCCCGCTCCCACCGCCAAAGATCACACTCCCAGAGAACATGGTGTGCTGTTTGATCGAATTCAGAATTAGCAGTAGAACACTCGCATAAGTTAAAAATGTTAAACTCGTGACACCAGGAACACGTGACCTGATCGAAAATTCATCTTCTGCCGGCACGCCCGGAGTGCAAGCCATTTTTTCTCTTAATTAAAACTTTCCGTGTGCCTTAAGGAAAATATGAAAAATGAAATTAGCGGAATTGGTTCAGCCGTTGTCGAGTTTTGCGCTTAGCAACATTCATTTTTATTTATACTATGAAATGTTTCTTCGTTATGCCTAAAACTGGTTTTCTAGATATAAACGCCGCACTATCATTTCACTTGTACGTGGTCCATACTTGACTTCCGAACCGAGCGAAGACTCCAAATAGTCCAAATAAATAGTGGTAGGTATTAGACCGACTAGGGAACGATTTCCATCTCACAGAAAGTCATATGCAAATAATAATTTCTGTAAGTAAGGTCCATTTGCAAGCACGTGAAACATTCCTTGTATTGCTAACGGTAGTTATATTCCATCAGGATAAAAAAAATATTGTAAATAATAATAATAAGCTGTAGATAAAATGCGTTAGGTATTGAGTAAACGCTTTGTAGCCAATTATCACTGTCATGATGTTGGCCATGTATGTTTGGGAAGAGATAACAGTCTCAAACCACTTACTACTAAACATGTTTTATGACATGTCATAGGCCGCATGTGTAATTTTGATAAAATTTGGTTGCTGTGTAGGAAACGTATGCGGCACAACGGTCGGCCGTGTTTATATTTTGTAAGGGTTGGATCACATTTGTCAGCACGGAATTACATTTTATCATGCTGTATCCTTTTCTGTTGCTTAGGATACATTCACACTATCGTTTGTCCAGCGTAGGCGTTGGGTGAACGTATGCGCAGCGCTGACGTCGTCGCGAAAACGCGACATTGTCGCAGCGCGTTTCCTCTTCATTATATTTGAACGCTGCGGTAGCGATACACATTTTTTAACCGATTTCAAAAAAAGGAGGAGGTGCTCAATACGACTGAATATTTTTTTTGTATGTATGTTATTCAATATCTTTGCGAATTATGAACCAATTTTCATAATTATTTTTTTATTTGAAAGGGTATGATTGCAAGGTGGTCCCATATTCACCAAGTCAGGATTTGATGATGAGATGCCAGGGAAATCAAGGGAAACCCTTAAATTTTATAAGCACGTATGGTCAAATTCATTTTTATTTTATTTGAAAGGGTAATTGCGATGTGGTTCCATATTCACCAAGTCAGGGTCTGATGATGGGATCCCAGAAAAATCGAGGGAAACCCTTAAATTTGCCCTATGGTAGCCGGCAGAATAAAATTGTGCCACTCCATTGCTCTGCGTGGATGTCGTCCAAGGCGACTAAGGAATCTTGTGTCACTCGATAACTTTTCTCCCGGAAGGTTTCCATCAATTTTTCTGGGATCCCCTCGCCAGACCGTGACTTGGTGAATATGGGAACACCTCGCAATCATACCCTTTCAAATAAAATAATGAATTTGACCATACGTGCTTATAAAATTTAAGATATTTCCCTTGATTTCCCTGGGATCCCATCATCAGATCCTGACTTGGTGAATATGGGACCAACTTGCAATCAAACCCTTTAAAATAAAAAAAGAATTTTGAAAATCGGTTCTCAATTCGCGTAGATATCAAATAACATACATACAAAAAAAAATTCAGTCGAATTGAGAACCTCCTCCTTTTTTGAAGTCTGTTAAAAATAGCGTGAAAGTTTCGCATCGTGGATGCTCCCGCACGCTATAGAACTGACTCTGGTAAACTACGGTCCTGTGTTACATTACATAAAAAGGATAGCGCATATAAATGGCATATATTTCGGATGTAATCCAATCCTCATACGTACTAAGTGTGCAGATACGAATGTATAGGCAGGCCTAACCCTGAAACTGCAACTATGGGTATTTTTTAGTGTTATAACTTCTATCACAGCCCACGGGTCATAAAACATACAGTAAGTGGCACCCATTATTCAACTTTTCCTTAAATAATGATTCACGTTGTTTATCACTCCTGATATCATCGCAAGAAAGTCAAAGAAAACTGGGTTATTGTGTTAGTGAGGACAAACAAGTCAATCGATTACCGCCTGTCAATTTCTACATCTGAATAGGTATTTGACAAAGATTTTTTAACAATAACAATGATATCGTATATACATCGAAAAAATAATATCAAAACATAACCACAGTACAAGTAATAATATATATGTACAGTATGACCACTCCCTGCCGCTCACTCGTGTCGACCTCACCTCCCATCTGATACAAATCATCATTTTCTACATCTGAGTAGATATTTGACAAAGATTTATTTAACTTATAACAATGATAACGTATATACATGAACCTATTAGGCAAAAACAAACTCAAAACATGGCCACATCCCACAGTATAAGTGATAATACTCCGTACAGTATGGCTACACCCTGCCGTTCTCTCGTGTCGACCTCACCTCCCCTCTGATACAAATCTGGAACAGTTTGTATTGCGCCACACGCACGCACGCTCATTTACGCTCTGCACTAACGTCATTGTTTTTATAGCAGTAAACGACGCGACATTTGTATGGAGAGGCCGGGGTGTGACATGGCGCATACATTAAATTTTACTTTATTATGCTTCGACCGTAGATAGACAACATTATAGACGAACTAAAAGTTTGCATCGTATTCACAATTCATTTAAGAAAAAGAGAACTTACGCCATCATCATGTAAGAAAATAACACAGATTGATACTATTTTTTGTTTTGCGCCACATGCTGGTTTTGGCATAGGAAAACGCAATAATGTGCGAAACAATTATTTACTTATTTGTTATATACTTTATTTTGGCAAGCTTTACAGCTAGCACACAAGCTAATATATCACAGTATGAGCAATAGTATGACCACTCCCTGCCGCTCTCTCTTATCGACCTCACCTCCCTTCTGAGACGAATATGGAACAGTTTGTATGGCACCGCACGCACACATTCTCTTTCACGCTCTGTACGGCCGTCATTATTGATGTAATAGAACGACGGGAAATTTGTATGGCAAGGGTATGGTTATATGACAGCGTTACATAAATTCTCGACATTCTCATCTCAGGTATGCCACTCCAAATCGGCGCCTATAAAATGTAGTGTATTATAAGTCTAAGTATAAAATGTTTGATAGCAATATATAAAAACTGAGCTATTGTTATATTTCAACAGGCTTCTACGTACCTAAGTAATCAATATGCAATATCCACAAGTATAGTTGATCGACGGCGTATTGAATTATCCATTGATAGCGCATTCCATTCAATCCATACAAATGCTGCGACGTTAATGCCGCACGCAAACTGCTGTCTAGATTGAACTGAGAGGGTGAGATCTGTTTGAGAGACCGGCAAGTAGTATTTATATATTAGTTGACTAGGTATGTTTGTTTGCCACTCTATATAGTTGTGTAACAAAAGCTACAACTGACAGAGAACTTGATAAAAAGTATCATATACATACTAATCCATATCACGTTAAAATTTATTCACTATGTACGTTCTATTACTAAGCTGATTTGGTTATAGATAGCGATAAATTTTATAGGTCACCGCTGTTCTAGATCATCATCATCATCTACAGGAGTACGACCCTCTCTCGTCCGTCCTAGACGGAAGGAGGATTTGGCCTACACGCGATAAATAATTTGTTAAATAAATTGAAGGCTTCTATTATTCATATAGAGAACGGTATCTAGAACAGCCCTCCCCAACCCGTTTGGCCGTGGGGAACGCTGGCCAAACTGGCCGTTCTCTATATATCTTATCGCGTCTATACCTTATCGCGTCAAGCTGTGGAATGAACTGTCTATCGAGCTTTTTTCAGTAGACTACAGCACCAGGTTCTTGAAAAAGGGTGTGAAAAGGTTTCGTTCGTGAGATGCCCCTGGTGTTACAAGCTTTCATAGGCTACGTTAACTGCTTTCCATCAGGCGGGCCGTATGCTTTTTTCAAATCAAACCAAATCAAAATATCTTTATTCCTTGGACTTTATAAAGCACTTAGAAACGTCATACAAATTACATATAAGAACATGTATCTAAATCATAACTACTCTAAATCCGCAGAGCTTAGATTCACTTTCATCACATTATCTTGCACTATCTTGAATGTGAAAGTGAATTTAAGTGCCAGTTCCGGCGACGGGGCTTCTTGAGAAGAACTGGCAAGAAACTCAAGGCCGAGTCTTTTAATTGCCAATATCGTTACATTAAATACAAATACATTAAATTTTAAATTTTAAATTTTAATTTTAAATTTTAAATTTAAAATTTAAAATTTAAAATTTTAAAAAAAATTTAAAATTTAAAATTTTATTTTAAATTTTAAATTTTAAAATTTAAAATTTTAAATTTTAAATTTTAATTTTAAATTTTAAATTTTATTTTAATTTTAAATTTTATTTTATTTTTATGTGAACTTTTAATTTATTAGAAATTTTAAAAAACTGTATAATTTATAATTTATATGACTACTATGGCTATAACTGCTGAAATAAATGAATTTGAATTTGAAATACAATCATTAACATAACATAACAAGAGCAATTCATTTCAAAATACTTTTATCATTTATGTAATCTGAGATACAATAGTAAGACATTTTGACATAGTCATAGTTTTGATATATTTCTTAAATTTACCCATGGATAATTTAAACGCGTCGTAATTGACCTGGGAACGAATTAGAGATTTTATGGAGCCTAGAAATATGCACAGCGAGTTTGTGTTTATTTCTTAAATTTAATTGATGGAGATCACTGTTTTCCTAAATTTAGTTTGATTTTTATGAACGTAAATAAGATTTTAACCACTTTAGTGGTATAAAAAAACCATAATATATTGTCTTCTATACACGGCTTATCAATTAGACATAATTATTGTGGCTAGACGACTCTACTAAGTCTATTATTATACTATCTATACTATACGTACTATATTTGGCATAATTTGTGCTGCTTTTCACTCAAAGATCGTCATTTTTTTTTGAAAAAAATAAAGGTATTTTATCTTTATTATACCTCTTTATTGCTTATAACAAAAATGCTACAAAATCTACGTAAATACTAAGTAGTATGCAAAGGCGAGCTTATCTATATTAGAGATCTCGTCCAACCAAGCTTTAGCTGCGGGGCCTGTGGGGCACTATGCTAAGCAACGGAAGGTAGCTGTTAGCAGCAGTTAAGTGGTTGAACAATTTATAATTATATTTTTAATGAAAATAGGATACTATTTAACGTAACATCAAGTAAATACATATTTTTCAAATAAAAAAATACGTATTGCACGTCAAATGCAGGATTTGATATGCTATCAGATGAATTTGATGTGCAAATCAGGTTATTTTAGTGGATCAATTTAATATTTCCCTTAAAAATATAGTTTACTAGCGGCCCGGTACGTGCTTCGCTACGTATAAAGTGAAATTAAAAAAAAAATGTAACACCAAATTTATTTATTCAAACAAAAAAATATTTTATTAATTGCTAGCTATTTTAAAACTTAATACAAAACATTTGGCTATACAATATTTTTTGTTTTTCCATTTTTAGCATGACTAAACATGACCACATGAATGACATAATAACATGCTTGTCCTGTCAATACTGAAAAAAGTTTCAATTTGACAGCAAAATCCCCATTAACAAAATGATCCGCCATTTATTGAAATAATTTGTTACAAAAAATGTGATAAACGAAGAACCGCTGTACCGATTTTGTGCAAACTTCACATAAACCATCTACTAAATAGTCCGATCAAAGCCTAAACATTTGCTTTGGATATGTGAACCCGTTCTTCAGTTATAAAATTACAACGAAAAGTGGCATTGATTTTTATATATATAGATGTTAAAAAACGTAAGACTATATAATACTTTTTTGTTTTTTAAACTACGTCGGGTGGCAGGTAAGCATATGGTCCGTCTGATGTGAAGAGGTTACGGTAGCCATATTAACGCTCGCGACATAAAATATCGCTCGCGCGCCGCCACCCCCGCTACCAACGCATCATCTCCTTCCTTTCTAGTGATCTCACTTACTCGCAGGAACACAACAACTCTCAAGGGAATTGTTATTTGGCTGAGGTATTCTGTGAGGTGAAGGTACATTCCCCAGTCGGGTAGCTTACAATTGTAATCTACCAGACTTGGGAATGTAGGCAAAAAGAGCGGTAGGGAGCGTAATTACGCTATTCTTCTCTTTTTGCCAGAACTTCGTTTGCCAGTCAGCAGGGTGCGCCGCGTGCAGGTGAAATTGGCTTTGGTTCAAAGATGATCATGAACCACGTACACCCCAATTTACGATACACTTATTGGTTTTCAAAATATATCCTCTCGCAATTAATGCATTTTGCATTCACTGAAACCATTATACAAAACAGTTTGAATAGTCTTCCTTAGGGATTTCTGCAATGACATTCACCGCCGATTCGGGACTCGTAAAACGGGTGCCTCTAAGTTCATCTTAAATTCTTTAAAAACAAAACGAAGTAACCCTACAATAGATGCCATTACATGACAATTACATTCTGGGAAAATCCGTTTCTAGTAAAAAAAATACCGAGCTTTGCTCGGTCATCCAGGACCATAATTTTATTGATAACTAATAATTTCGAAATATAGATAAAATAATAATTTCGAAGCTACTATTTTTTATTTCACTACTTCGCCATTCACCTCTTATTTTTGTTGTGTATTCCAATCACAGAGTTCCTAATAAGTCACTCTTTGTACAATTTCTTTGCATCATCATCAGCCTGTATCTATCAACTGCTAGACATAGGCCTTTCCTATTGCCTTCCACCATATGCAATCCTCCGATTTCCTATTTTCTTTTTTATTAAATGTATAATTATGCTGTTTTTCTTTATTATTTTTAACCATAATTTGGGACGGCATTAGTCATTGGATACAGGATTAAAAATGGCAGCATTTAATTACTAGTGCATTGTCATGAGTCAAATTTAACTTGCAAGTATACAGACATACCAATATGGGAAACTAAATAACAGCTATGTAAAATAAAAATAAGCATTATTTCATCCGAGAAATTAGAAGTTTATTAAACCTGCAACAATAACCTAAAACAAAGTCTGCGGTGACTGCATTCGATTAGGCTGGCCCCATGCTTCTTAGTCACGTTCGTGGTATAAAAAATACAAACAAAGTTGCGGCTAAACAGCTAGTCTGTAATAAAGTTTCTTATGAATAAAGATACTTGAACATTTCAGTAAAACAGTGACGCCCGATTTCATATTACTCTCATAATGAAGGAGTTTGTGCTCGCTATTTAATGCCTGAAATAATTCACGTAGTTAGTTTTGAGTTATGTTTATTACTTGAAGTGTCTTGAGCACAAACTAAAAGTTCCGGCGTTTGCGCGGTGGGGAGTTGAACTGGTTTCAATGTATTTTCTTAACTTTTAGTATAAGCATATGACTATAACCTTAACTGACGGACGGCTTAACGTGCCCTTCGAAGCATGGAGGAGCCGAGATAAATAAACCCATCCATACACAGGCTTCGGCCGACTTTGCTTAATTTGCGTGTTGAATTAGAAAATTGTGCATGGAATTATTAGACATTTTGTCTACGATTAAACATGTCATGGTTGTACGTAACCGATGTGGTCTGCCGTGAAGTTTGACATTTCGATTCTTCGTCTTGGACTACCATAATGACAAATTAAATATTCTTTCTATAATTTTTATAACAGTTTACAAACTATGACTTTTTATTTGAAGCATACTCCACCACGCTGTTCAACTGCAGGTTGGCAGAGGCCAGTTTTTTTCAAGCCACCTAAAGGCTACTGAATTCGCTAAACCACTGTCATCTATAATGACAACATAAGGAACCGACGGCTTAACGTGACCTCCGAAGCACGGAGGAGTTCGAGATAAATAATCCCATCCATGGACAGGCTATGCCCGACGTTGCTTAACTTGCGAGTTCGATTAGAATGACACACCACACATCGACGAAACCGAACTCCCGGTACATGGTTAGTGCATAAAAAATATTTACGAAAAATACATTATATTTACGTAGCAGAAGAATAGTTACGTACAATATGCTAGTGTCGGCTTATAACTGAATAACAAGTTATTGTACTCGACACAACAAAAGAGGTATGTGACCTTTTTGTATATTACGCAGATTAAAGGTTTCAATTGCACGGAACACTGCGCTTGACACTTACAACTAACTCCAGTTGAATGCTACAAAAGTAGCAAGTCTGCTTGGTCCTTATGGTGCGTTCAAACCCGTGCCACGCAGCCCAGCAAAAGCAGGCCAATCACTCACACGGTATTGGCTGGCTTAGTCCGTCGACGGTAGTACTCACGATCACAGGCACGGGCGTGAGCTGTTTGCGCTCTTGTGCTCGTTAAATGTCGTGTTGAAGTCAGCGTGTAAACACGCCATCCGCACATGGCTCTTCACTTCATGGCGCGACATGACGAGTTGTGTGCGGAGTTGTTGAGAGTGGTACGCGTTCGGCACGCTCTCTCGCACTGCATGCCGTCGACGAGCGACATACGAATACGATAGCATGAGGACTCGATAAGTCGTTTGCGAAGGCGCTAAACGCAGATATCTAGAGCCTTAGTGCGAATTATTTGATCACATTCGAACGTGTTAATGTCTACAAGCCGACCAAATTGAGAAAAAGTTTCATATTGGGAATAGGCTAGACGACGATTTTTTCATTCGATGTGTTATGTCAGGACGTCTTTATAATATAACTATAAGTGAAAGAATTACTTCGATAGCATAAAAACTTCTCGAGATATGATAACTTGAAAATCACAATTTTGGACTTTCCCGAAAACGCTCCATACAAGAGGCTACTGAATTATGACGTCACACTTAGGTATTTTCTATGCGTTAAAATAGAAATTTGTACGACAGCTATGTTAATTACTGCGTTTATGTAGCTAGTGCCGTAACAAAAGTTATAGTATTTTTGATTGTTTTTTCAAAGTTAATATTTTTTTTATATGATATCATTCTTTTAAATTGGTCTTTCCCACCAAACTTTGATCGACCATAAAACAAGTCGGACATAACTTATTAAAATTTCAAGATCGCAGGTCGTTCTAGTTTTGTATATATTACAATACTGATAAATATTTTTTATAATTTTTGATCATTGTCGTCTAGGCTATTTAACTGTCGCGGGTCACGTATCCAAATTAGCCGGTTTGCTCACTTCAAAATGTGGGCAAGTAAGCCACATAATTTTGATATGTAACACGCGTCTTACAAATTCACAACATGAGAGTTCTTCTGTATTTGGTCGGTTTGTTTACATTGATATAATCGAACGCGAACAAAAAATTCGCACTAAAGCACTCTGTACATAGGAGATTATCTCCTGTATACATTATGCAGACATCCTCCATACAATTTTATATGGAGGATGTCGCCAAAAATATTCAATATTTTTTTTTGTGAAACATTATGTTGTAGTAAATTTGCATTTAAAAGAAAATTACTTAATTGGTTACTAGATAGAGTAAATGAAGAAGATGTGTGAGTAAGTCTGGCATGGGAATCAGTGGCGTAGCTAGGTAACCAAAGGCCCTGGGGCAAACTAGGAGCCCTAAACTATTTGAAATTTTTTGTTCCATATTCGTCGTGTTCCGAATTCGGCGTAGGTACTCCAGATTTGTCGATTCCGTAATAAAATTAAAAACCAAATACAATTTTTTGTAAGTCACGAGTCCGAGGGGCCCCCTGAGCTTGGGGGCCCCGGGGCACTGCCCCGGCTTGCCCTACGGTATCTACGCCACTGAGGAATGGCTGGTGGTACGAGTATTGCCAGACATTGACTGACAGTACCGAAATTACTAATTGCTTTGATGTTCGCTTACAGCTTCACTACATACCTAATACGTTTAAGTAATATATGTGACCAGACGTGTTTGTTCTTTATGTACTGAGTGCATAACAAGTCGCCAACAAACTGACATAGAGTTTCTCGAAATTATATGTATTATAATCACAGTATAAGTTATTACTTATACTGTGACTATAATACATATAATTTCTATATAATACTGTACATAGTACTATTAGTACTATGTACAGTATGGCCACTCCCTGCCGCTCTCTCGTGTCGACCTCACCTCCCCTCTGAGACAAATCTGGAACAGTTTGTATGGCGCCGCACGCACACAACCTCATTCACGCTCTGCACAGACGTTGTTTATGTAGTAGTTCACGATATTTGTATTAAGTGGCCGGGGTGTGTTATAATGTACCTACATTATAACACATTTTATCTTCATATACCTATACGAAGGCTGTCTCTCACATTGCTAAGAGGGGAACTCAAATTCCAAAAGCTTCCTACTCCTACTAATTTCTTCTGATTAAATTCATTGTGAGTTCCAAGGCATCCGTAGTTTTACCCCTGGGACTGCAATGGACTTCATTGTTCATTGCCTTTTTTGGCGGTCGCCGCTGTTAATCCTGGCTACACAGGAGATACAGTAGTGGGAATGTGTGGTGGGCTCCCGTCCCATACCTATACGAAAATATAAATAAAAATAAAATAAATTATTTGTATAGAAGATGTATCGATTCTGTCGATCGATAATGAAGCGTGAGCGTGACCGATATGAGGCCACTCGCTAAGGGAGCTGCATCACATGGGTACGGCCACTAAATACACAATTAATTAAGCTCGACTTTTAATCTATTTGTGTCGTTTACGTGTAACTACGAGTTCCTTTACATACGAGTAGATCACTATTAACGAACAATTTGTATGTAGATACAGTTTTAATTAGAAAGAAGTAGAGGTTTACAAAGCTTAATGTTATTTCTTGGTTATGTGGTTCCATTTTCCCGTATACTTATTCTAGTTAGGTGGAATGTTGGGAACCTTAAATTAAAAAATAAAATTCGTTGTCTGTAAAGTCCGTTTAATATATAACGTCATAAGAAACATAGGCCTATCGTGCCTCTCTATCGCTTGTTCCGCACTCCGTAGCCATATTATCACTCGCAACATGAAATATCGCTCGCGCGTCGCCACCCCCACTGCCAACGCAGCAACTTCTTCCTTTATTTTCAGCTGTTTTGACAGCTTCCATTCAGTTGTCAATGTAATTACAAAGTAAACTCACTTTTTAAAAATAACATCATGAGTCTACAAACTGTTTTAAATGTAGGGCATGTAAATCATGTTAATTTGTGTAGGTGGACGTTTCTCATCATAAAAACTGTAATTCAGATCGGTTGGCGAATAAAAGTAGGGCATATCACATGTGTGTGATGAGGGTTTGCATGGGTTAGGAGTGATTCGTAAACACAATTTGGTCCGAAAATATCGAGAGGGCGTAAAGTAATGAAACGTATTAATAATCGATTGCTCACTGGTAAAGTTGCTAAAGGAATCTATGCCTTAATATTAGTTGTGGATCGTTGATTATGCCTGTTGTCGTGTGCTTAGTGTGTAGGGAAAATGTCATAACATATAGCTACATGGAAGCGATGTTTCGAATAATTTGTTTCCGTGCCGGTTTTGATACACGTAAAGGCTCCTGAAATCCGTACTTATCGATGGAAATTGTAATTAAGATAATGAATATAATGATGATGATGGTATCCTCTATGACATAGTGATATTATAGTACCAAATGTGCATCAATCGTTTCATTTAACAGTGGCAATAAGAGCGATAATTTATTTTAAAAATGTTGTTTACTTTCGTCGTCAACCTTATCATCCCACTGCTGGGATACATACGGCTCTCCTCAATCGAAGGGGTTTAGATCATACTCCACCAGTACTGCGCAATTGGCGGAGGCCAGTGTTTTCAAGCCGCCTAAAGGCTTAAACACTATCATGTATTGACAACTGCCGGGACCGACAGCTTAACGTGCTCTCGGAAGCACAGAGGAGCTCGAGACAGATAAACCCATTCATGAACAGGCTACGTTCGATGTTGCTTAACTTGCGCGTTTGTTTAGACAGACACGCGCAATGATGCCTTCGAGCCCCTAGGCGTGTTTACTTTGAAATTTAGTAATTCTAGTATTAATAATAAATAAATATTCCTGGACAAATTACACACGGCCATCTTGTCCCAAACTTATCTAGTATCCGTAGTACAAGCTTTGCTTATACTTGTACTATGGATACTAGATAACTAATATACTTGAATACATTTTTTTTTGTAAATACAATACATAGAAAACACCCAGACCAAGACAATCTCACATGTTCATGCACACAAATATTTGTCTTGTGCGAGGATCGAACCCGCAACCTCGGAGTCAAAGTGGCCATTGTTAACCATTTGACCACCGAGCTCGTCGTCCGAATTGAATCAGCTGCACAAAAATCTTTTAGCGAGAGCAGAGGTCTGTGGCTGTAAGTAATATATGAAGCCAAATAAATCAATTCAGTATTTTACTGCACTGAACAGAGAGAGATTTACTGTGCTCGATGCAATTTCATCTCAAAGTAAAAAATATTACAGAATATATTAAAAGTGACTGGCTTTTATGCGGCCAATCCGCTGTTGAGCATCGTGGTGGAGTACGCTCGAAACCCTTTCGATTAGAGCGGAGATACGTATTACTACACGTATAATGATGATGATGATATACGTATTAATACGTATCACTGGATTGAATTATAGATTGATAGCGTTGAAGATATAAGATGCTGTTTATCCCGCACAAAATAAACCTTTGTTGGCATTTTTCTTTATTTCTAAAATTTTATCTCGTTTAATTGAAAGATGATAAAATTTATCACTTTTCGGTTCGTTATTGATATTGGATTAAAAGAAATTTGCTTGAGAATATAAATTGGACCACGTTATGCAGAATAAATCCAACGGACATTTTGTTACTTTTTAGTTAAAGCTATTTAAAGTTGAATAGGAATAAAAATTGGCCGTGTGGTTTCCGGCAGACTAGAATAGAATCACTCCGTTTCTTCCCGTGGATGTCGTACAAGGCAACTAAGGGAATTAGATTACCAAATATCGACCAGGCCTCCCCAACTCGTCAGGCTAGCACGGGGAGTGTAGGCCAAATCCTCCTTCTGTCTAGGACGGACAAGAGAGAGTCGTGCTCCTGTAATGGAGACTAAACTGGACCTGATGATGAGGAATAAAAATATCACGCAGTTTTGGGATATATAAAACTCGATTTGAAGTTTCTTGCTATGTATATCTCTCTTGTTATTTATCAATAGTTTGTCGGTTGGATTTATTCTGCATAACATTGTCCATTTTATCTTTGTCTATCTTTATATTTTACGTAACGACTAGCTATTTCGCGCAACTTTGTATGCGTTATTGCGGCTGTATTGCGTCTGTTTGTTCGTCCGTGGTGTCACGGATTGGTCTCAGCTGAAAATCAGCGCTGGGGTCTAACATAGTCAGACCACAGCATAATGCTGAGCTGGGTCCAATTTGTGGCATCATGCAGCACTATTGTTTCGTCTTTCTTTATTACATATCTTACCTGTAAACTATGTAATAGTGTTGTGTCATGTTACAATAAATGTTTCTTCTTCTTCTTCTTCTTATTCGGTGATTTGTATCAAAGTATTGCTACACAAAAGTCACCCTAGGTTTTCCGTCACTCCCGCTGCCAACGCAGCATCTCCTTCCTTTCTGGTGACCTCACTCACTCGCAGGAACACAACAACCCTCAAGGGAATTGTTATTTGACTGCGGTATTCTGTGACATGGAGGTACATTCCCAAGTCGGGTAGCTTACAATTACGCTCCCTACCTTTTCGCCAGAGCTTCGTTTGTCGGTCAACAGGGTGCACCGCATGCAGCAGAAGTTGGCTTTGGTTCGGTCAACCGAGCTAATGCGATGGTCAGGACCGGTGGACCAATGCTTTGGGACGCAAATATATTTTTTTATACGACTGAGATGACGAACAAGCATACGATCCGCCTGATAGTAAGCAGTTATCGCAACCTATAGACGTTAGCAATACCGGAGCGTCACTCTGGCGTTGCCGACCCTTTAAAAACTCCTTCACGCCTTTCTTGAAGAACCGTAGCCTATACCGTACACTGCTGGGAAAACTTCGTATGATGGTGGTATTATTCGGTTCGGTCAATGCATTCGGGTCTGTTATTCGGCACAGCATAATTTATTGTCTAAATTCAGATTATATAAGAAATATTCAACAACAAAAAATACTATAGAAACAAAAATATAGTCTTACTTAATTCAGTAAGCCTTTAGATATCTCTAAGGCAGCAAACAAGCACGCGACCCGCCTGCACTGGCAACACCAGGGGCAATATTCGAGCGTAAATCCTCTTCACACTTTTTTAAGCGACTCCAAAAAAGGAGGAGGTTCTCAATTCGGCTGTATTTTTTTTAAAGTTTGTTACTTAATTACTCCATGATTTATAAACCGATTTGAAATAACTCTTATTATTTGAAAGAGTATACTTCCAGATAGGTCCCATATATTTTTCATCACCATCATCATCAGCCTGTATCTACATACACAAATGTAGAGTAATATTTGGAGTCGTTTTTTTTTTGTTCAAATTATTTGAAGAACAAGATGTTGCGGTCTTCTGGGAAAACCTCGCGTTATATTGCCCTACTAGCCAAAGAGAGGCGGAGTATGTCAAACCCGAGAAAATAAATATAATATATAAATATTCCTGAACATATTACCTAACGCCATCTAGTCCCAAACTAAGCAAAGCTGGTACTATGGGTTACCCATAGTAGATAACTAATAAATATACTTTAATATTTTTTTTTTACACACGTTTAAATACATAACATAAATAGAAAAAACCAAGACAAACAGACATGTTCATTCGCACAAAAATTTGTCTTGTGCGGGAACCCACGACCTCGGAGTCAAAGTATCTATTGCTAGCCATTCAGCCACCAAGTTACCAAACCTAACTTTTACAATTCTTATACAGATTTGTTACATGTGTACTATTTTAAATGCATACAACGTATTGACCCAGTTCCGTAGTTAGTAACTTTTTTCTTTATAACCGACGGACCAAAATCCTTATTTAACAAGGTTTCTTTAATTTATTTCGATCCCGGAAGACTGTCGTACCTCCTAGTGCATGTTTACTGATAGTTACCCTTATCTTCTAGCTTCTGTCCGCAGCTTCACTTCACATAGTACCAGGTTAAAAAGTTTTTTTTAAGCTACCCGACTGGGGAATGTACCTCCACCTCACAGAATACCGCAGCCAAATAACGGTTCCCTTGAGGGCTGTTGTGTTCCTGCGAGTGAGTGAGGTCACCAGAAAGGAAGGGGATGCTGCGATGGCAGCGGGGGTGGCGGCGCGCGAGCGATATTTTATGTTGCGAGCGTTAATATGGCTACGGTAACCGCTTCACATCAGGCGGGCCGTATGCTTGTCTGCCACCCGACGTAGTATAAAAAAAAAAGTATCAAAGATCCATACGCACAAACTCACATTAATAAAATTATTGACACGTCAGGGTAAACATGATTATGTCAAAATGTTTGCACAAAGCTATGTGTGAATCCCACTATTTGAACAAATATTTCATATTTGCATTCATGTCTCGGTTTTTTGCCTTACTTCCACACTCTTTACAAAGTGTTAGTGCGCTGTTTAACAACGACTTTTGCTAAAACGATCTGAAAATATTTGCAAAACGTGTCTGAGAGATAGCTTTTAGTAAAGAGGGCATAAAAATATTATACCAAAAATATTTTTAGGAAAAAATTGCACAACTTTCAAGTCTGCGGCTGACTTGTACTACAATGCAAATGGCTCTCAAAGGTGCAAAGAATCGAACTAACTAGATCTCAATTCTGAAAAAATAGTATTTTCGTAAAAAAACCGCTGAGCAAGGCTCGATCGCCCAGCTCAAATAAATACAAGAGGCAAATATTAAATGAAGAACACCTTGGAGGCAGATAGGACATTTGCAAGAATACTTCACCTTGCTCGAGTTAAAGAGGCAGTGAAATTACTTTGGACTGACTCTGCAAGCTCTGTCACACAAATTGCTAAATTTAATAACATTTCTATTTCGTTTCACAAATTTACCTTTTCTTGTATAACTGAAAATCTTTAAAACATTAACATTATTTAACCTACTATTTAATTTAATATATTATGTATAAATACCAGTCAATAGTTATTTATACATAATATATGTGTTTTACAAAGCAACGACCACCGGCCCAAATAAACCTATCTATAGACAGGCTACCTAAGCTGTCTATCATCATCATCAGGTCATTTTAGTCTCCACTACAAGAGCACGACCCTCTCTCGTCGGTCCCAGACAGAAGGAGGATTTGGCCTACACACCCCACGCTGGCCAGACGGGTTGGGAAGGCCTGATCGATGTTTGATAATGTATTTCCCTTAGTCGCCTTATACGACATCCACGGGAAGAGACTGAGTGATTCTATTCTAGTCTGCCGGAAACTACACGGCCAAGCTGTCTATGGATAGGTTTATTTGGACCGTCATTAGATGACAGTAGTTAAGCCAACTCAGTGACCTTAGGGAAACATGACTACACTGGTCTCAGCCAACTCGCAATTGAGCAGCGTGGTGGAGTATGACCCAGACCCCTCCGATTAAGGGAACACCCCCATCGTAAACCCGGGGTTTTTTCATTTGGAGGAAAACCTCGTGGGATAACTTATATACGCTATATTTTATACATTTTTTTTTTTCTATTTTTTATTTTAGCCGCTGTTAATCCTGGCTACACAGGAGACACAGTGGTGGGAATGTGTAGTGGGCCCCGTATTTTTTTATTTTTTTTTACATATTATACAGTCGTTGTTGGATACGGTGTTATACCGTACGAGTATTATACAATTCTTACCGTAATTATACCGTGGGTATTGTACAGCCCTTACATCTCTAGGTGTACCCGAAACATTATATATTATCGGAGTAGACATTAAGAAAGAGCACTCGATCGGTAATACAGAGGTCGTAGGTTTAATCGTGGCGGGGGAGGTGAATTTTTCCATTTTAAAAATATTTGACGAGATCGGTGGTCGAATGGTTAGTAGGTAATGGTCACTTTGACTCCGAGGTCGCGGGTTCGATTCCCGCACAAGAATAGAATAGAATAGAATTTTATTTGCATAAATGTGATGTGTGAAGACAAACATTTGTGTGCACAAGACAAACAGACATGTTCAACATGTCTGTTTGTCTTGGCCTGGGTGTTTTCTATATATTATAAGTCTGTATTTCCAAAAAAAAAAATATTTAAGTACATTTATCAGTTGTCTAGTACCCATAATACAAGCTTTGGGCTTAATATGGCGCTGTGTAAATTGTCCAGAAATATTTATTTATTATTTATTTATTTATAATATTCCGGCAAGTTGGCTGAAATCAACTTTTTAAATAATAATATTATCTCTATTTGAAACGTAGGATACTTCTTAACCCTATTGTTGTGATGGGATGAAACCGATGAGGGAACCTCATCGGCCAAATAAAATGGTGTAAATTTAAATATGTAATTTTGCAGGGTGCGTTGTCCGTGGCTCACAAAGTTAGACTGATCGAGAATTCAAGATCCGGTTTTAAATTTATAATTTTGATAATTTAGCTATACTCCAAAGGATCGCGCAGCACACCGCGTGCTCTTACATTTTTAACCGACTTCAAA
This sequence comes from Hypsopygia costalis, assembly GCA_937001555.2. Lineage (NCBI taxonomy): Eukaryota > Metazoa > Arthropoda > Insecta > Lepidoptera > Pyralidae > Hypsopygia > Hypsopygia costalis. Next base: position 23,267,620 of record OW443326.2, read on the forward strand.
AAAGGAGGAGGTTCTCAATTCGACTGAATATTTTTTTTGTATGTATGTTATTCGATATCTTTGCGAATTGTGAACCGATTTTCATAATTCTTTTTTTATTTGAAAGGGTATGATTGCAAGGTGGTCCCATATTCACCAAGTCAGGATCTGATGATGGGAAGCCAGGAAAATCAAGGGAAACCCTTAAATTTTATAAGCACGTATGGTCAAATTATTATTTTTTATTTGAAAGGATAATTGCGAGGTGGTTCCATATTCACCATGTCAGAGTTTGATGATGGCATCCCAGAAAAATCGAGGGAAACCCTTAAATTTGCCCAATGGTAGCCGGCAGAATAAAATTGTGCCACTCCATTGCTCTGCGCTGGATGTCATACAAGGCGACTAAGGAATCTTGTGTCACGCGATAACTTTTCTCCCGGAAGACGGGCAGCAGCGTCTGCCGGGGTATTCCACCAATAAGCTGCGCTCGCCAACTGAAGTCGGTTTCAATTTTTTTTTTTTTAAATCAAATTTATAGAACTTAACATTTTATAAACCATAAAAATAAACGAATGTGTATGCATCCGTAACAATTCCCACCCCTAGTGCTGCTCTCGCAACACTCAGTGCCAACTGGAATGCGTACAAGGCGTGTGACCGATTTGCTTAATGTGCCTGATTGCGTCCTAACCCTAACCATGTTGTGTTTATGCGGGCAAAGCCGCAAGCAGTTAAAAAAACATAATTATATTATTCCTGATATATGGATGGAACCCGTTCATGCCGATAGTAGGCGTTTGTGACATATCTTCTTCTTGGTCTTCTAGTCTTGGACTACCCTCCTTACAGTCCTGATCTGATATCATGCGACTTCATTTTATTCCCTAAAATAAAATAAATCATCTGAACGGGATACAGTTTTCATTGCCGGAAGATGCACTAACAGCGTTCGTAATGGATGGAGAAGATGTCTGCGGCGGACTGAAATCAGTCCTCTGAAAATTGTTTCCGACTTATGAAACTTTACATAGAGACTGGTGAAGAGTTGTTTTGAAAGATTGAATAAAAATATTTTATCCAAACAATTTAGTTTTTAGTTTCTCAAAACTTAATTATTACTTTTTCGTTATTACTTAGCACTGCTCGTCAACGACAGGAAATTCATCCTCACACATTAGAATCGAAGTAGTCACGTATTGTGCGGTTCCAGAGAAGTTTTCTTCATAATTAATCTGAATGTTGAGGTTTTCCCAGGACAAGAGACTACAGCATGGGGTTCTGCAAAAGGTTGCGTGAACTGGTTTTTCCAAGGTCGGCAAGGCGCATGTAGTACTTCTGGTGTTACAGGCAGGCAGTAACTGCTTTCCATGAGGCGGGCCGTATGCTTGTTTTCCACCTTAGTGCTATAAAAATAAATTTCTGAGTGCCCCACGTATGTATGAATGTATCTATATTTATTTGGCACGTTTTCCAGCCTAATCCGTTTGGTATATGAGATGTCACTCGTTTCATTTCAGCTGGAGTACATTATACGAATGCGTTCACAAAACAAAATATTTGATATAAAAACATGACAAAACTGACTGATTGAATTCTTGTTTATAAAAGGTGAATAAGCACTGATATAATAATACGCCAACAAGGAGCATATTCCACTAGAGGGTGATCCCGTCGTCAATATTCTCAATATTAAAGCCCTGTAGTTACTTAAATCACTTGGATTGTTTCACCCAGGTGAATTAAGTAGACTATAAGTACTTAATAGACTTTCAGTATTAGAATAAATTTCATAGATATTTCAAGTAAACTCCGTGCCTTACCTACAGGTACACAAAGTTTACCTGAAATATCTAGTTTACTGAAACCTGGCGAAGCCGCTCGGTGATACTATTAGTCTTACATACCTAAATGGCACCGATGACGAACCCATCTAGATTCTTGCAGGTCGGCGTGAGTGAGCAATAACTGCTTTATATCAGGCGGGTCGTATGTTTATTTCCACTTTATGGGTATTGAAAAAAAACTACTATCAAATGAACAAATTGTTTCAGAACGATCGTATGTGAATGGATTTGTTTGTTTGTTATAACTTTTGTACATCAAAAAATACAAGAAATAAAATACAAAATAAAGTAGTACGTGCAAAATAAAGGGGGACTTATTCCTTAAAGGGATTTCTTCCAGTCAACCTTGTATCAAAATAATTAAAATTAAAGACATGTAATTACAAAGTAATCACCGTGATGAATTATCACTTATGACAGGACAAAAATTAAAACAAAGTTTAAATACGATATATAGGTAGGAGTAATTCAAAATGTATAAAAATTGTATTGTTGAATTACCATTATTGTCATTGTTGGACTCAGTCACTTTATCAGTAATCTAACTGGATAAAATGACGAACCCGGTGGCAAAGTAGTCTTGGGGGACGCGCATTAAAGATATTTTGCCGGTGTCGAGTGACAAGGGCTACTTTAGTATCCAGCGAAGGTACACTCCAGCCACAAGTTGTTAATTATTACAATGACGTCTGTATAGAGCGTGAATGTGTGTGCGTGCGGCGCTATACAATGGATTCGTTTCAGAGAAGAGATGAGGTAGATACGAGAGAGCGGCAATGATTGGCTATTCAGTACATTGAACTATATTGTCAAGTGGTCGTCAACCCTTATTCATCCCACTGCTGGGATACGGGCCTCCCCTCAATCGAAGGGGTTTAGAGCATACTTCACGCTGTTCAACTGCGGGTTGGCGGAGTCCATTGTTTTCAAACCGCCTAAAAGCCAATGGCTTAGCTCAGGGACTGTCATCTAACGACAACAACCGGTACCGACGGCTCCGAAGCGCGGAGAACCTCGAGATAAATAAACCTATCCATGGACATTCGCCGTTGCTTAACTTGCGTGTTCGATTAGGTTGATACGCGTAACAACGCCATTGAGCTTCTCGAGTGTCTCAAGTAGCGGGTTATTAAAAACGATAATTAAAAGCGCGTTATTAAAAAATAATAAACGAGAAAATGTTATGTTAAGCCGTAATAAAATTTGTTTAGCCATACAAAACAGCATTTAAAATTAAAAACTAATTTTAAAAAATAACTCAAATATGTTTATCAATTAACTAGGACCCTTGTATAGTTAGGACATAGACGGCTGTGTCAGATGCCTGAGAAAATTTATTTATTATCAAACATTATATATAATCGAAATACCCGTGGAAAATCACGAAAACTAAGCTACAAACTTGGAATTTTCAAGAAAGGTTTCTTTTAGGATATTAAGATGAAAACTGTAAGCCCCTATTAATAGAAGATTTTAAGAAACTTCACCTCTAAAGAGGTGAAATGGCGTTGAGAATGAGAAAGAATCTAAGAAAGTATGTTCTTTTTAAAGTAAAACATTTTAAAGAATTTATGTTTAGGTAATTTAAGAGATAAAAAGGTTTGTACGGGTATTTTTCTTAAAATAGCAAAATGAACAGAAAATAAAAATTATACTGGAAATTTACTTCAAATTCTGCTAGCTAATATAAAATGTCAAAAGCACAAGAGATTTGTTTCGGATATATTTACATTATTCCTTAAAATTATTTTTATGTTGCAAACACATTAAATGTGAGTGCTACTTAAAAAAATATTTTAAAAAGTAATAGTCATTAAAAACCGTTTATTAAATGAAATTTAAATAAAAGAAATCGTTCAGTTTTGGTGCTTATAATAAAAAGTTATGCTCCATAGAGCTAGTTCTTATGATATCAACACTTTTTTTGTTGGGTGGCACTTTGAAAAAAGACAAGACGTCATTAGCAACTAATATAATAATAAAAAATATAAAATATAGTCACTAGCCCGGTTTATCTGTTTCTTCACTTACTTCTTTTAATTCGTTTGTGTGTAACAGGTTCATAAACATCTTTGAACCTAAGCAAACTTTACCTGCACGCGGTACACCCTGCTGACTGACAAACGAAGCTCTGGCGAAAGGAGAGGTAGGGAGCGTAATTGTAAGCTACCCGATTGGGGAATGTACCTCCACCTCACAGAATACTGGGGAATGTACCTTCACCTCACGGAATACCGCAGCGAAATGACAATTCCCTTGAGGGTTGTTGTGTTCCTGCTAGTGAATGAGGTCACCAGAAAAGAAAGAGATGCTGCGTGGGCAGCGGGGGTGGCGGCGCGCGAGCGATATTTTATGTTGCGAGCGTTAATATGGCTACGGTAAACGCTTTACATCAGGCGGGCCGTATGCTTGTGTGCCAACCGACGTAGTAGTATAAAAAAAAACTACGCAAAAGATTAGTTTTATAATTTTAGAGAATTTTTTCAAGAAGATTAAAACTTTTCTATTATATTACATAAAAATTTGCCCAAAAAATGTACGGAAGCATGAAGCTGAATGGTCTCCTTTAACTATGTATTTACACTGCAAAACACAGCGATTTCAAATCGTAACCCGATCGAGCGACACTCGATGCATAGTAATATTGTTGTGTCAACATAATTTATCGCTTTCAGAACTAACAATAAATATGTTCCACCAACCCGCAGATAAGCAGCGTAGTGGAACATGATTTACTTCTGTGCAATTTTTGATTGAGGGGAGACTCGTATTCCAACTGTAAGATGTTTATGTACTTTACGATTCTGTCCACGCTGTATAATTACCTTTTTTATATATACTACGTCCGCTTGATGTGAAGCGGTTTTACCATAGCCATATAAATCGCTCACGCGTTGCCGCTCCCCCTGCCGCCCCCGCAGCCAACACAGCAACTCCTTCATCCTGGTGACTACACTCACGAGCACCAACGCTATAAACCCTGTAGGGAATTGTTATTTGGCTGCTGTAATCTGTGAGATGGAAGTACTTCCAGCCGGTACTTCCAGACGGGCAGCGTAAAATTACCCTATGCCCTACTTCTCTATCGCCAAAGCCTCGATAGCCAGTCAGCAGGGTGCACCACGTGCAGGTGAATTTGACTTTGGCTCAAAGAAAACAAAAGTTTATTATTTGGGGTGTAAGTGCTTCATCACCATGGTGAGTCACTTACACCCCAAACAATAAACTTTTTTTACACCACTTGCGTGTGTTACAGGTCCAATTCCTCACGTAGAAGTCTCAGTGGCACGTCGGCCCTTTTGTGGTCGTTCTTGTGTCTATCTACTCATTCCTACAATTTGTTATGAGATACCAATTAGCCAAATTCGAGCACCAACGCTTCACTTTATAAACAATAATTAAAGTGGTACCCACACTGCCATTGTCCTTTTAATGATTTACCGCAGGTTTGTTATAGACCCGCTTGTACAACGAACATAATAAATGAATAAACATAAAGAATGACAATCAAGAATATGTCCTTGTAACGTAATAACGTTAAATATGTCGTTTTACAGCAGAAATAATTCTGTATTTTTTAAAAGCTGTCCCATGGGCGTCGAAATTTGTATTTGTCCATCCACTGGGTTGTTTGCATGTTACAAGTGAACGTTTTTAAATTACAACAATCGCGTAGGTACCTACATGTTGGCATCCGACGATTGGAGCAATTGGTCTTCTCTCTAGTATGTTTTCCTCCGTGGTTGTGATTCTTTTCATATTACAAAATTACACATTTTAAATCAGCGGGAGTAATTTAATAAATAACCAGTCCAACCATTACATGTATGATACCTATTAGATAAATTTGAGTGACTTAACCATGAGTTACGAGTACCTATGCGCTATAGTTACGAAAAGGTAGTAATAAACTAATCATCTAAAATTATTAAACTGAGCGACTATTAAACTAACTTGGCGACTAAAGTTGGAATAAATCTAACTTAACCTAGTATTTCAATTGACCATATAGTATTTTTTGTGGATTAGTTAATTATTTTCCGTTACGAAATGTCACTCTGAAGTGAAAATTCTAAGTTACGGCCAATAATATTTTTTCAAATAAGAATTTTCTTTCATTCAGCAGCGCCTAATTTATTTTCTAAATAACAATAAATTGATATTCATTTTCTCAAACTTTAGGCTGAAAGTACGTATTGTCATTTCGGAGTACTTTCCATAATAAGTTCCAGCCCATCTTCATACACTCGCCGTGGGCCGAAGTTTTCTTCTATAAATATAAAATTCAAAGTCCTGACTGACTGACTGACTGATATATCAACGCACAGCCCAAACCGCTGGGTCTAGAGATTCCAAATTTGGTACGTAGGTTTCTTATGACGTCTAGGGGTACACTAAGAAAGGATTTTTCAAAATTCATCCCCTAAGGGGGTGTAATGGGGGTCCAAAGTTTGTATGGGGAAACGAGATTAGTTGGACTATTTTATCCGAAACTGTACACGAGTAATTCTATAGATAAATGAGTAAACACGTGTTTCAGGATTTTTCATTAATCAACCCCTAAAGGGGTGAAATGGGGTGAAAAAGTCTGAAAATCGTCATGAGAATTGTTTTCATAGTTTATCGGGTCGCTGATTACGAAAATAACAACTATTTTCTAATCAAACGTAGTCGGCGTGACATAAAATCCGCCCTGTGGGGGTGCGATGGGGTTGAAATATCATAATATGAATATGGGTGTTGATTCTATGGTTTTCTGGGACGTCAATTACGAAAATGGCATCGATTTGAAAATATAACATAGTGGACAAGAAATTACATAAAAGGATTTTTCAAATTTTACCCCTAAGAGGGTGAAACAGAGGTTCAAAGTTTGTATAGGGAAATGAGTTTAGTTCGACTATTTTATCCTAAATTTTACATGAGTACTTCTATAGTATAATTGACTAAACACGTGTTTCAGGATTTTTCTAAATTCAACCCCTAAAAGGTTAAAATAGGTCCCAAAAGTCTGAAAAACGTCATGGGTATTGTTTTCACGGCTTATCGGATCGCTGATTATGAAAACAACAACGATTTTAAAATTCAACGTGGCTAACGTGACCATCATCTTCTATTGGGGGGCGATGGGTTGAAATGTCTAAAGTGCTGTGAAAAAGTCTGAAAATCGTCATGGGTATTGAATTTATGACTTATCGGGTCGTTGATTACGAAAATAACAACTATTTTCTAATCAAACGTAGTCGACGTGACATAAAATCCCCCCTGTGGGGGTGCGATGGGGTTGAAATATAATAATATCAATATGGGTGTTGATTCTATGGTTTTCTGGGACGTCAATTATGAAAATGGCATCGATTTGAAAATATAACATAGTGGATATAAAATTAGTTAAAAGGACTTTTAAAATTTTACTCCTAATGCTGCGGCTACACTACCTTACCGTCTACCGGGCTGTTACCGCCATAATTATGGCATTGTATTACCGTTTAAATTACTGCGTGAAGTGGGGTGGTTACACTAGAGTTTACCTAGATATGTCAATAAATGAGGCGGTAAAAATATAATTTTTCAAGATGGAGGTTGAAGCTACAGCTGTTATATTTATTTAGATGGTTTCGGTCTTTTTTCTTCTTCAAACCATCATTGTACACCGCGATTTTTACCGGGGGATACCCGACCGAAAGGCCATAATAAAAAGATACGGTTCGCATTAGAATAATTCCAAAACTTAAGCATTTTCATTTGACCACTGCATGTCAGTCGATACGTGCGTCGCCGTTGAGTTCATGCTGCACACTGGACAAACAGTAGTGTGGCCACAAACGCAATATTTACTGCGGTAATTCTCTTTGATGTGCGAAAAGAGACCGCCGCCGGAGCTATTGTCTACCGTCATTTGCCATATTGATTGGCATTGTAAAATTATGGCCATAAATCGTGGTTACACCTAGGCGTTGTTGAAATTATGGCAATAATTATTGGCATATCACGGTACTGTAGCCGCAGCATAAGAGGGTGAAACGGAGGTTCAAAAATTCTATGGAGAAACGAGATTAGTTGACTATTTTATCCTAAATTTTACACGACTACTTCTATAGATAAATGAGTAAACACGTATTTCAGGATTTTTCAAAATTCAAGCCCAAATAGGGTAAAATAGGGTCTGAAAATCTTCATGGGTATTGTTTTTAAGGTGTATCAGGTCGCTGATTACGAAAACAATAACGATTTTGAAATTTAATGTGGCTAACGTGATCATCATACTCTATTGGGGTGCGATGGGATTGAAATGTCTAAAATGGGGTGAAAAGGTCTGAAAATCGTCATGGGTATTGTTTTTATAGTTTATCGGGTCGCTGATTACGAAAACCACAACTATTTTGTAATCCAACATAGCCGACGTGACATAAAATCATCCCTGTGCGATGTGGTTGAAATGTCATAATATCAATATGGGTGTTGATTCTATGATTTTCTGGGACGTCAATTACGAAAATGGCATCGATTTGAAAATATAACAAAGTGGACATGAAATTACTTAAAATGATTTTTCAAATTTAACCCCTAAGAAGGTGAAACGGAGGTCCAAATTTGTATGGGGAAACGAGATTAGTTGGAATATTTTATCCTAAACTTTACACGAGTACTTCTATAGATAAGTGAGTAAACACGTGTTTGCCCCGAATTTCACGCGAGCGAAGCCGCGGGCGAAAGCTAGTTAAGAATAAATTACCAAGCGTTCAGACGATTTTGCAATTCTTATTATTGGAATCGATGTGTTTAGGTAACAACTCAATGTTTTAGGGTCCCAATAGTGTTAGATACTTAAAATCCGTGGTGCACGGCAGTTGAGCTTCACTTGACTAGCCATCTCTTTAGGCTTTTAATGCCTTATTTGCCATATTGCTGTCTCTTACATTGCTAAGAGGGGAAGTCAAATTCCAAAAGCTTCCTACTCTTACTAATTTCTTCTGATTAAATTCGTTGTGAGTTCCAAGGCAGCCGTAGTTGTACCCCCGGGACTGCAATGGACTTCACTGTTCATTGCCATTTTTGGCGGTCGCCGCTGTTAATCCTGGCTACACAGGAGACACAGTGGTGGGAATCTGTGGTGGGCCTATCTAGCACTCGAGGAAAGTCATTTTCACTTTATCAATAAGTACCAATATATTTATGCAGATGAGTATCTATTATTTCAACTTTATGTGTGTCATCAACGTAAAAAACTGGAAGATGAATGCATTGATCTGTATTGGCGAGACTGATGCGATTATGCAGAAACCGGATGGCAACAGAGCTCTATATGTTGCCATCTATTTTTTTTATATGAAAGTGGGCAAACGAGCATGTGGGTTGCGTGATGGATAGCAATCACCACCGCCCAATCAGCAACACCAAGGGGTCGCCGATCCGTTACCAGCCTCCTATATATATACTCCTTCCTTTCTTTCTTTCTGGTGACCTCATTCACTCGCAGCAACACAACAACCCTCAAGGTAATTCTTATTTGGCTGCGGTATTCTGTGAGGTGGAGGTACTTATCCAGTCGGGCAGCTTAAAATATACGCTATTCCCTACCTTTCTTTTCGTCAGAACCTGGTTTGTCAGTCAGCAAGATGTACCACGTGTAGGTGAACCACCTAAACCTCAAATAAAATGTAATACCTCTTCTACCTGTCTGTCTCTGTCTGAGCATTCTGGGCGATTCGGATCTACGTGTACTACGTAGGCTACTAGTCTACTGATTTAAAGTTCTTGTAATTCTTGATGAACATGACAGAATCGATTTAAAAAAAGTTTCTATGATTAGAGAGCAGAGCAGTCAAACGTGATTAATATGTATATAAATATCTTACAATTACAGCATCTGAATAAAACGTAAACTAAGCAGAATAGCATGTCTTTGTGGACTGGATTTGGGAATTTAAAATAATATTTTTGTATGTGGTAACCATAAACTGCATATACTTCGAAAATATTCTGGGACTAGGAACGCGGAAACGACATCGAGGGTTACAGCTACCTAGTCATTTATATTTTGCCATAATAATGCCATTCAATTCAATGCCACAAAGCATTCAATTCAATCGTAAATTTGCCTGAAAATGTATAGAATATATTCTGCAAAGCTTGAACTGTGCAACAGGTTTCTCTAAAGTTAGCAAATCGACAAACTAACTCGTATCACACAATACCACAGGGAAGTCAAACCACAACCACGTATCAATTTGCTGTGGTTTGTCGGAGAGCAGCCACTAATAAGGCTAGCTAAACACCTACGATTGCTTTGTCAACACGAACCAATAGATAATTATTATTTGACTCCTGATTTAGGATTTATTAGGAAGGATTAGATTTTTTGGGGGATTAGATTTTTTGGGGTGTAAGTAGTTCATCAAGATCTTTGAACCGAAGTCAACTTCACCTGCACGCGGTGCACCCTGCTGATTGACAAACGAAGCTCTGGCGAAAAGAGAGGTAGGGAGCGTAATTGTAAGCTACCCGACTGGGGAATGTACCTCCACCTCACAGAATACCGCAGCCAAATAACATTTCCCTTGAGGGTTGTTGTGTTCCTGCGAGTGAGTGAGGTCACCAGATAGGAAGGAGATGCTGCGTTGGCAGCGGGGGTGGCGGCGCGCGAGCGATATTTTATGTTGCGAGCGTTATTATGGCTACGGTAACCGCTTCACATCAGGCGGGCCGTATGCTTGTCAGCCACTCGACGTAGTATAAAAAATAAAAATAAAATAAAAAAAGGAAGATGTTGATAAAAAAACCCAGTTCAAAACTCATTACCTTACCTGCACGTGCTGCACCCTGCCGACTTTGGAAGAAGCTTTGGTGAAAGTGAGATAGGGCATAACGTAATTTTAAGCTGCTCGACCGGGAAAATACTTTCACCCTACAGCAAAATCACCGCAGCCAAATAACCATTCCCTTTAGGGTTGGTGACTTCCTACGAGTGAGTGAGGTCACCAAAGGAGATTTTCCATGTTGCGAGCATTAATATGGCTACGGTAACCGCTTCACATCAGGCGGGCCGTATGCTTATCAGACATCCGAAATGGTAGGTATAAAAAAGGAAGTTCTTAGTTTGACCCGAACGTAAGTGCAATATGTAAATATGTTCTCGTTTTCAAACTGCTTATAAGCATACGTTTCGGGATAAGAAGAATTGTTGTAACCTGTGTGGAACCAGTGTGTGGAGCTATAGATTAAAATAAAGGAGAAAGTCAGTACCTAAGTTTTTAATTGAAACAGTTATTTTCCTAAAACGATTATAATAAATTACGATTTTGTTGGTTTCTTAACTGATTGGTGTGTGAGTGCTTCTATGATGATAAATAAGCATGTACTCGTAACACTTTCATTTATAACTATCAGTGTATATAATTTTATTTAAAAAATGCAGTTTGAATAAGCATGAAGTGATACTTACTATACCTACCTACATAAGTCGAACAAGTAGCACTAAAAATCAACTTAGAATAAGTGGTTACAAAATATCTTTTTCCATACATTTCAAAAGCAAATAACTGTTATTTTAGCCTCAGTAGATTCTTTGTAAATATTTTAGACTCAGTAGATTCTGACATAACATAACGATTTAAACTTTTATTATCGTGTAGTTTCTTGATTAACTTTAAAACTATGAATTGCAAATATATAAAAAAAAAAAATATTCGAGACCCTCATATAAAGCCATTTAATTTGATTTGTGATACAGTACAATTAGTTAAACTTTTTAATTTACCTTATTTCATGTTCATCTACAACACGTTAATGTTTTGGTCACAGAAATTAATTGCCTTTGGACAAAAGAACAAATGAAGTGATTCGAACACGTACCAAACTGATCGACGTCGGCTACCGTGTAGGAAAGTTGAAGTGGATGTGGGCGGGTCATTTATGCCATCGCGTGGATGACAGATGGAATAAGCGCGTTCTGGAATGGAAACCGCATATAGGAAAGATAGGAGTAAAAAGAAACGAAATCCAGCGTATGCCTAACGGTGGGCTTTGGTGAGCTGACAAAGAAGAAAGAAGTTTCGAAGATAAGACGAAACGAAAATTGATGCTTATTATTATGAAGTTTTGGCCGTGTGGTTTCCGGCAGACCAGAATAGAATCATTCCGTCTCTTCCCGTGGATGTCGTACAAGGGGACAAAGGGAAATACATTATCAAATATCGATCAGGCCTCCTCAACCCGTTTGGCCAGCGTGGGGAGAGTAGGCCAAATCCTCCTTCCATCTGGGACGGACGAGAGGGTCGTGCTCCTGTAGTGGAGACTAAAATGGACCTGATTATGAAGTTTCTTGAATAACTTAAAACTGTTTATTTCAAAAATATATTTGGGACCCTCATATCAAGGAACAATTGCTAAACTTTATTAAATTGTATTTTTTTAAATATTCCAAATTAATTACATCACGTTCAAGTTTTGGTTACAGAAATTCATATTCGTACTAAATCTTAACCTAATCGGTTCAGTCACACGACTCACAATCGGTTTCATTCCGACGACGTGTGAAGCCTGAAAATTGTTGAAAAATGTAAAAGTATTTGCAAGTCTGCAGTTGGACTAAGACGAGGCGTACTACTACGTAAGAGTGCAACATGTGCCAATATTCGTCTGCCATTTCCCGAGATCCCAGATTGGGAAAACCATAAACTGTAATGTACGTGTATAATACGTTATGGCCTAAATAAATTGGTTTCATTTTATTTATTGCACAAAGAATGTCCTTATGTACTGTTTTATTACGCTGCCAATGAAATGTGTTGGTATGGGATAGTAACGTTTTCGCGATTAAGGCGCGGTCACATTTGTCCGCGTCGCCTGTTTGATGTATGCGATCTACTTATCAAGGAGCGAACTAAACTGCATGCACGCGAACTGGTACAATAACGGATTGCTCGCGCGCGTCATACGAGCCTTGCCGGATTATTATGCTAATACGATTCCAATGAAATATACATTATAGGGGTTTACGCCTAGAAATGCTCTGCCAGTATTTCAACAGATAGCATTACGTGCTATCTGTTAAGGTGATTTATCCTAGTAGCGTGCTCATACATTATGTTTTCCTTCCTAATACTAAGTCCTAATGGAAAGACTTCCATTAGGACGAGCGCGGTGGTCGAATGGCTAGCAATGGCTACTTTGACTCCGAGGTCGCGGGTTCGATCCCCGCACAAGACAAACATTTGTGTGCATGAACATGTCTGTTTGTCTTGGTCTGGGTGTTATATATATTATAAGTATGTATTTACAATAAAAAATGTATTTAGGTACATTTATCAGTTGACTAGTGTCCATATTAAAAGCTTTGCGCTTAATTTGGGACTAGATGCCGCTGTGTTAATTGTCTAGAAATATTTATTTATTTAAATTTAGACAAATATTTTTGGCTTAGGTGTAAATATGTTGTCGCAAAATAACAATTTCGTTATAAACAATTTTCTTTTGTTTCAGGATATCAAATTCATGCTACTCCCATGGATCGTAGCAATGGCATTAGAGACACTCGTTGAAGTTATAAACGTGGTTTACCTGTTTTACCTACAAACTGTAAGTATCAAATGATTAAAAAATATCTGTCGAAATTACTATTTATCGCCGCTTTCGGCCCGAAATTCGCTGACTGGCACAGCATGGTACTGCAAAGAAATATGGATAGTGTTGCGCCTTAATTTGGCATGCCATAGAGTCCTTATCATGTCATGGCACGGTTCGCCGAATCAGGATATCATATTATTTGTCAGTAATATAATTAAAAAAAATTACATTGCACACACACACACAGCCAATATGTTGGAAAACACTGGACCGATTTTCACCAAACATTGATTTTAATATTTAGAATAAAAAATAAATTGTATTCGTAAGTAATCTTGCAACAACGCCGAGTAAGGTACATACAGCGTCTAGATTGCCGCGCTGTTGATGCAATAACTAGGGCTGCGTAAGAACGAACGTTCTTAGATTAAGCACGTGCTAAAACGGCCGCGAACACGACACGGGCCATGTTCCGGATGGGCTACAACAGTAGTGGGATCGTGTCCACTAATGTATGTTCTGTACAGTCGGATGATTGAACTCACCCAGTCATCAACCCTTTTTCATCCCATTTGGGAAATGAGTCTCCTCTCAGTTAAAGTGGTTTAGAACATACTCCACCACGCTACTCAACTGAGGGTTGGCGGACGCCAGTGTTTTCAAGCCGCCTAATAGAGGCCACTGACTTGGCTTAACGACTGTCATCTATATCAACCGGGACCGATGAGTTAACGAGGCTTCCGAAACTCGGAGGAGATGGATAAATAAACCTATCTATGGACAGGCTACTTTCATTATCTTCTTTCTACTTTAATTATCTTCTTTCTACTTAAATTTCTTCTCTTAGTTCTTTTACTTATACAGTGCCTTAATCTCACATTTGTTCTATTAAATTATTTACTGTCACTGTACTATCTACTGTTTATGTATAATCTTTAAACTTAAATTCACGTGTGATGTCTTAGCACGCAAAATACCTAATTTCGAATGATCGATTTATGCACATGCAATCGTACTATTCTTTTCTCTTCTATATTCTATAAACTGTACTTCTCGTCGTATCGGATAAGACCTATCATATACATATAATATATGATGGTCTATTAATCTTTGACTTCAAAGTGTAAACTTTACCAAACTAGTGAAGCAAGAAGCATCTGGACCCAGATGCCGTGATTCATTTTATCTGCTGATTTTGACAAGTTCTTTCTGGCGCGATGCAATAATTGGCACTCGTCACTTGTTTCAAAGCTAGCAGGCCTTAAGCGAGAGTCGCTCAGCAAGTGCTGTCACCACCAAGCGAGCATTGATTAGGGATTATTATCTTTATTAGCTTATCGTTGTGATAATAAAACCAATAGATAAATAGTATCATCACCGGCAGTAATGGGAATAGGCAGCTATTAACTATTAATATATCTATCATTCACTTTCATTCACAATCGATATATATCTATTGTATATTTCATGAGTGAGAACGTAGGGTCGTTCGTTTTCTCTTTAGCAGTTAGGCTTGTAAGATGTAACTATCTCATAAAATCCACAAATTTTCGCTTAGGAAAAACATCAAAGACGCTTTTGTAAACACGCATTCGGCGCCGCTCCCGGGCTCCCTACACAATAATGTTGTGTAGCGCCTAGACAATAATGTGCTGCATACAAGAGTGCATAGATAATTTCTATTAGACCGCCCTTTCATCGCCTATTGAGTAATAATTGAATAAGGCTTCGGTGGTTAACGACGTGATTGTAGCACGCACGCAGTCTGAAAGTGGCGGCACTTTGCAATCTATTTGACGTAATTTACAAAGGACATTCTGTTAATCAAGTCAATTCTTTGACTAGTTGGTTAATATAGAAATGCACATGCAATGATATTATATTAATAATAATAAATATATTTTAAAAATGTAATAAATAGGAGATACAAAAGGAATAAATGAATATATACGAGTATATTATTATCAATATAATAATCATTGTATGGTTTCATAGCGTATTTCTTGACAGTCAATATTTAAAGGCCGTGTGGTTTCCGGCAGACTAGAATAGAATCACTCCGTCTCTTCCCGTGGATGTCGTACAAGGCGACTAAGGGAAATACATTATCAAATATCGATCAGGCCTCCCCAACCCTTCTGGCCAGCGTGGGGAGTGTAGGCCAAATCCTCCATCTGCCTGGGACGGACGAGAGGGTCGTGCTCCTGTAGTGGAGACTAAAATGACCTGATGATGATGATGATGATGAATATTTAAAGCGCTACTAAAGGCCGGGTCCTACCGGTTAAGCTGAACCCGATTCTCATCGGATTTTTGATTGCTATAATCGCACTCTATGTTTAAATTTGCGATAATCATATTCAGTAACGCTAGAGTGATTTATGTTGCGAGCGTAAATATGGCTGTATCTTGTACTTAGTATAAAAAAAAATATCACTACAATATTTAATAATAGTGATTCTTATGCACGTTTAGGCTAAAAGTGTTTCTTGAAAGGCACTTAGTAGTTTATTTTTTTAAAAGTGAAGCATGCTAATGATGTCGTACCTAGATGGAAATGAAAAACGACAGAATGGAAATGATCTGCGAATGGAAGGAAATGACTAAGATTACTTTCTGCTGTTTACTGAATAACGGCTATTAAGTAAAGGGATTAGTACTCCGAAACTAGTACCGCCTGTGAATAAAAAGCTTACCAAATTATAAAAACAAAAATTATAAAACACTCCTATAAAGACAATAAAATATTTTATTATCTTATATCCAACATAATATAAGACAGGGAAAAGTTTACGCAAAATTCCCATAAACGTCAGTGTTTGACATTTTCGCGTAATTTTTTTCATAACTGTATTTTTTTTTAATGAAAAATATGACTTTCTGTAGGTTTTGTGTATTTTCCTTTTTATATACTTATATATGAGATATGTACTTACACATGAGAGCGGGCCAAAGGAGCAAGTGGGTCACCTAGTGGAAAACAATCACCACCGCCCATGGAGATTATTTTATGTAATACTTAAATTTATGTTTAATATTTGAAATTTTTAATTAATCTGCAGCGATTTTTCCATCGCTTTCAAACTTTTAAAAAATGCAACCATATTGTCATAAATATGCATGGAAGCTCGCATTTTTAAGTACAAAATACAACGCAAAAGAGATTTCAGTATTTACATATCTCAACTGTTTGTCCCCGCAAACGTTCCTCGCATACCCATGCGGGCAAAAAAGAAAATATTTTTATGAACAAAGACAGCGCGCGTTTTAATCTCGACAGAATAAGAAAATATAAGCACAATAGGTGACGATATAGGAACAATTTTGTTTTACAGAAAAGAGCTGTTCGCTCAATTTATGGAATGGGTTCTCGGGATTCACTTAGGGAATTATGCAAAGAAATATATATCCTTACTGATGCATTTAATTTTTTTTATGAAAATATTATTTAGAGACGTGACAGTAGTGGTGGCGTATTATCAAGGTATCGAAACAATCATAAATTAATAATACCAAAACATAGACTTGGTAGAGTCAACAATACCTTCGTAATAACTGTATACGATTTTATAATAAATAGCCAAAGGCAGTCCTTGATTTACTTGAAAAGCAATTCAAATCTTTTATGAAGAACACTCTAGGTTAAAACGCTCGTTAATAACTCACGGCTACATAAATGACAAAAATGTTTGGCAAAATTTTTTGTCAAGTGCAGACTTCTGTATCGATAATCTAATCGATGACTGCTTAATGTGTGTCGATTTGATTTTATAAGTACATAATATACAAATACTTTTGACATTGTATTCATTATTATAATATACTTATGAATGAATGAATATATTTATTTCAAGCAATTACAAGCTCATATTTTATTAGTAGAATCTTAGTAAACTTTGGTTAGTAATACAAACTTTATTATTAATCGTACTTTTAATTATTAATATCCAAACCACCGCTGCGTCACATCCGCTTCAACCCACTGGATATGGCACAGCAACGATTCAGATAAGAGCTGTCCAGCCTCCTCGCGAACATGCTCAGGATGCTGTTGTTGCCGCCACGCACCCTACTCATCAGGGACGCGCATCTTTTGCGCATTGTGGCATAAAAACAATCTACGCGAGCCTCTGCGAACATCCCTGATGCGCTACAGAAGCGAGGCAGCCTCAACAGCAGACTGAGTGCATTATTGTATTGCACCCGGAGGGCGCTGCAAGCTTTTTGAGTATAATTGGCCCACAAGCTGCACGTGTAGAACGACGTACAAAAGGCTCTGAATAGAGTGATTTTAACATCACGTGAGCAACGCGCGAACCTGCGTGCCAACATGCTGTTGTCTCTTACTGACAGCGCCCTCCGTTCCCGTTCCAAGTCGTCATAGTCTTTCAGGTCGGGAGCCAACATATGTCCAAGGTATCTAAATTTGTAGACTCTTTCTAGCTCGTGCTTATTAATGAAAACAGGTGGGACTATGTCGATCTGTCTACTCCCGTCCTCGAAGACCATGATTTGGCTCTTCTTTACATTGTACGCCAACCCGTGGGAGTTTGTATACACTTCGCATATTGACAGGAGTTTCCTTAAGCCGCAGATAGACGCTCTCAGTAGCACCATGTCGTCGGCGTAGCTGATGTTGTTTACGCTGACACCGTCGATGTAACAACCCACCCTGATGCCACTGAGCACGCCTATCAGCTCATTTACATAAAGATTGAAGAGCGTGGCTGAGCTGAGTCCCCCCTGTCTCACCCCGCACTCCAACCCAAAAGGTTTGGACAGAGCTCCATCCCATCTTACATTGTTGACCTGGTTTCCATATCAATATTTAAAGATATTTATGAGCTCTACTGGTAAGTGAAGCTTTTCAAGCTTTCTCCATAATATGTCGTAGGAAACCAGGTCAAAAGCCTTGGACAGATCCAGGAAGCAGGCGAACACGTCGTCGAGGCGTCTTACGCTTCGTGTAGTAAGTGATAGCCTGCTTAACACACAGTATAGCGCTCTCTGTCGACAAGCCCTGCCTGAAGCCAAATTGGTTATCGTGTGGTTTTATGTATCTATTTAACTGAGTATTAAGCACGACATCAAATACTTTCGAAATAACAGTTGCCAGCGAGATTGGCATATAGTTATTCGTATCTGCAAGATCTCCAGTTTTATTTTTTGCTATAGGTATAACGACCGTACGCATCATATTTACAGGCATATAACCATGTCCAAGGCCAAGATTTAGCAACATATACTACTGTATATGCTCGAGGCAAGCGCGGGCCTGCATACATAAGATGTTCAATACTGAGCCCGTCGTGACCACGGGATTTCCCTCCGGACATGGATTGAATGACACGTGTGATGTCTTTTACTCTAAACGTTATCTCCCTGTTCACTCCGGACACAGCCTCCAGCATCGACTGTGAGAGCCCAAGAGGCGATTTAACTACAAAATGGTCGACAAAGAGATTAGCTATTTTATCGGGCTCACTCACGCCGCATACGCTCATAGGAAGACTTGATTTACATTGTAACTTATTAGTGTGTTTCCAAAAGAAACGGAAATAATATTTGAGTGATGAGAGGCCAAAATATCCATCTTAATTTGTTTCTCGTTATTTTGGCACCACTTTATACGTGATTTGAACATTTTTCTCAATTCACACATTTCATTATAAATATTACCCGTAGTTGGTCTACCATACCACGTCCACCTGTGAAAGTTATTTTTTTTTTATTTTTTTTTATATGAGAGGGTAGCAAACGAGCATGTGGGTCACCTGATGGAAAGCAATCATCACCGCCCATGGAGATCAGCAACACCAAGGGGTCGCCGATCCGTTGCTAGCCTATTCTCCTTCCTTTCTTTGTTTCTGGTGACCTCACTCACTCGCAGGAACACAACAACTCTCAAGGGAATTGTTATTTGGCTACGGTGTTCTGTGAGGTGGAGGTACTTCCCCAGTCGGGCAGCTTAAATATACGCTATGCCCTACCTCTCTTTTCGCCATGGCCTCGTTTGTCTGTCAGCAGGGTGCACCGCGTGCAGGTGAGTTTGGCTTTGGTTCAAAGATGTTGATGAACCACTTACACCCCACTTTGACCTAGCCTCCCCATGTGCGCAGGCTACATGTTTGTTCCAACCCGCAACCACCTTTCTTTTTGGTTTCATACATTCACGTCCTACGTTGGAAGACGCCATAAGAACATTCACAATATTACTGCAAAGTACAATAACAATTTTATGGTTATGATTGCTGTACATCTTATCGCTGCAATCGCGAAATTCACATGGGAAGTCGATCTTTCATGACATTCCATTTGATAGATGCCTATTTGTTTAGGTGTTCTTTCCCCCCAAACGACCCTATTTTGACTAATATTCCTAGGTGATCTAATCGGTAAGACAATATTCAAATTACATTCTATCACTAGCGGGAAGTGATCTGACCAGAACACGTCGTAGCAAACACACACATTCTGTATCGAGTTCACTGCTGCCTTAGTTACTAAACAGTGGTCGAGCCACGAACTAGTCCCATGTACTTCGCTTACATTTCAACATCGATGCAAGACGAATCTTGGTATATACAAAAGGGTCTATACAAACTTATATACAAACTAAATTGTAATTGTTTTGTTTTTTGATTATTTAAAAATAGACCCAGTAAGAAGGTTCGAGTCCGTACCGTTCCGTTCCGTTCCTTTCCGTTCCGTTCCATTTAATTTCCGTTTCATATCATAGGTGCTTAGTATTTCAAACCAAGGGTAACCTTATCAGCAAATGATCACAGTATAAGTAGATACCTACCATTACTTATGTACGGTATTTCTACTCCCTGCTGCCGACCTCATCTCTCCTCTGTGACGAATGTTGAACAAATTGTATAGCGCCGCATGCACACATGCTCATTCACGTCCTACACATACGTAATTGTTTCTGTAATAGTTTTAACGATACGGCATTTACGTGAAGCGGCCGCGGTGTGACGTAGTGCCCCTCCACCATATATAATTATATCGTGAAGCAGCCAGACACCAGAAGTGCCTTGCACATTGCAGAAAAGCGACTCTTGGAAAATAACAACCTCTTTAAGCGTGACTATACTAAGTATTAGGCGATGCTGTTTGTGGCAAATCTACGGCAATTCGACAAATATGTCCACTTATTGTCATGATAATTGAGCATTCAATAAAGCAATAAACATGACACGTTTTTCAGTACGAATTATCGTTTACCGCCCGTCAAGGTAAAATTTTAATTATGTAAATGGCCATATATTAACATAAATGTAAAGTTTCCACCGTGAAAAATTTGTAATGGCAATTTAAAAATTACAAATTGTAAAATTTGTCATCTCTCCTATTAACTTGCCTTAACATTTTAATGTAATGTTAACTTTTGTAAACCCATGGAATTTATATGTACCTGCCCTTCCCAAATTGGCACCTGCCTCCTTCGGTCATCATCATCAGCCTGCGTCTATCCACTGCTCATAGGTCATCGGACCATCTAGAAGGAGGTCGCCCAACGCTTCGCCGTCCTACGCGCGGCCTCCACTCTAATACCTTCTTCCTCCATCTGCCATCACTTATTCGGCAGATGTGACCGGCCCAAGGCTATGTCGACAACTTTGGCTCTCCGTCGAATTTATTCGTTCCGGATTTCTTCGTTCCCTCAGAGAACCGCCGAGCATAGCCCTCTCCATTGCTCGCTCCATAGCTGCGTTCCATATAATAATAATATTTTGTAGAATAGAATGTTATATTCTACAAAATATTATTATTTTGTAGAATAGAATATAATGTGTATAAAGAATAGAAATTAATGTATAATGTACATATATATTGTGGGGAATGTACCTCCACCTCACATAATACCGCAGCCAAATAACAATTCCCTGGTGGGTTGTTGTGTTCCTGCGAGTGAGTGAGGCCACCAGAAAGGAAGGAGATGCTGCGTTGGCAGCGGGGGTGGCGGCGCGCGAGCGATATTTGATATTGCGAGCGTTAATATGTCTTCGGTAACCGCTTCACATCAGGTAAGCCATATGATTGTCTGCCACCCCAATAGCATAAAAAAAAAATTGTCGCGAAAAGACATTCTGTATTATGATTAATTATCAGAGGATTCATTATCTGATTACCAGAGAGATCAATTACAATATTATAAAGATGAGTATAAAGACCTTAATCAGTGAAAATCTTCATGGAAATACTATTTCCTGTCGGTTGATAGTAAGCAACTAAAGGTCATTTCTTATAATGATCTTACGTTGTAGAATGAATGTGGACCACATTGAATTGCTTATATTTTTTTTTCATTATGGCATTATTTACTATTCTAATGACTTAACATTGATAAAGTAACATATTGCACGTTACTTTGCCAATGTTAATATATTAATTTCATATTTCGACAGTACGGTAACTTCAAAGCTTCATACTTGCATTGCGTTATGAGAATGTTATGTGATATTTCGAGACTTTACCGGAATTAAATTTTGACTACGTACTAATGACGAGAATTGACATACAAGTTTCCCCCACTAAGTTATTGCAGAAGATTCATCGAAGAATTCATCAAGAAATCGAAGAACGCCGACTGCACGCACGAACGAAGTATGACTCATTGTCACGTTCCGTTTGAGCCGAGCGTGCAAGCGAGAGCGCTTCCACTCCATCGGCCGATGATTTCTTATGACGTTATTTTATTATTATGACTTTATTCTTATGACTTTACAGACAACCATTTTTTTTCAGCTTTTCTATTGTCTGCATTAATATACAGCTCCGGTACCCATCATGGAGATTGGGGAGTGGTAGTAGGGCCCCGATGCTTGGTTCGCCGAGCGTCGGTTCACCACGAGCTACTCGACTTAAGAGTACGCAAGTAGCCTGCATGCAGGTGAAAGCGGAGTAACACCTGCTATTGTTCCGCTTGCGTGCTCGGTTGGTTTACCGAGCGCAAGAGCGGAGCAGGTAAAGGTCCTCTCGTCTGGTTGGTTTACTGGACGAGAGACTCGTGCCCCCGTGATATAACCGAAAGGTTGGCACACGGGGCGCACTAGCTACGTGCTAGTACGTTGTCTGCATTAATATTGCATGACAGCGTTTAATTGTTGTTATCGGACTAGACATTGCACTAACGAGTGTGCGTGTTTGCTCACTAAATTATTAAATAAATCGATGTAATGCCTCAATGAATACATTGGCTCGAGGTAGATTGGTATGTTTTTAATTCCCTACCCAAAATGAGGGGTGTTATACATTTCACGTCTCGCGCATTGGATCGATTCCATACAATCGGTCGGAAAAAAATAACAAGCTATGAATGTTATTGTGCTTACAATAAGAATTGGTAATGATTATATACTTGTTTTTATTCTCAGTTTGTTAATTTTTTAGTCAGATTTCGATATAAATCCACTTAAATTACACTTTGAAGTTTTATAATGTTGACGAAAATACCAAATTAGACATTTTGTGAGATCGATACTTGATCGGAACTGAATTTTGACTATACTTTAATTACGAGAATTCCCCCTCAGTTCCAGCAGCTCATGTCTTAAACTTCAATCTGTAGATTATATGAAGGAGACACTCCTAGAACTAGATAGTACGAGGGTTATGCCAGAGTCTCAGCATTAATGTTTTGAGCATTTTGCATCACGGATCTCATATGTACTGATGATTTATTTAGTTTTTAATATAATACTTTAATATTGTTCTTCCCCAATTGAAAATAAAATTATTTAATTAATTCTTTAACCAATATGTAATATTAATATTACAAACATCAAAAAGTGGGCGGTTAATCTTTTCATCGAATTATAGGCAGCAAAATGATTTATTTTCGGTAACGTAATAAACTGAAATGATTACTTTTCATTTTCTTTATTACGAGTAGAATTTTTTTTAGTACGTCTAATCAAATTAGATTTATTTAGCCTATAAAGTTTTCATTTATCAACGAAATTGGTCTTATTTTATAAAATAAATCCCTAAAGTTAGACGAATCGAATGGGCACTATTAGGTGTAGTGTACTGGCTCATCAATATTTTTAAAGTTGAAGTTTACCGTACCTGCAAGTGCACCCGGCTGAGGTGCGAATGAGGCTCTGGTGAAGGCGAACTAGAGCATTTTGAACCCGCCCGCCAAATAAAATTAAACATTTGAATTGTTACATTATTGCGAGTAAGTGAGGTCTTGAGGCAACAGTTTCACAACTAGGGCCCCTAGGCAGAGAGTGAATTACCTTAAGGACAACAAGGGCTTTGGGCGACCAAATTTTAAAAGCTCCCGCGGGGTAAAATTGCTGACATGAAAAAGAAACGGTATCGCGCAGAACAGTTACAAAAATAGGTAATGGAGCTGATAAGTAAGAATTCGAGAGGCAAGATATGGCATAAAGCGTTAAAGACGGCCCAGAGTGGGACTAGTGCAGTCAAGACTGCAATCCCGCCTCTGCCGATGGGTCAGTACCTAGAACTCGCCGCAGTTGAAATCTAGATTTTTCTCGATTTCAACTGCGACAACTAGTTTTCTTATTTATTTATTTATTTATTAGCATACATAACAGATTACAATCATGATATCATTTATAACCAAAGATTTTTACAGTATTGATCTAGATTATAATCCAAATCAACGTATGCCTAGAAAGGTTACATAATTAGTAAATTGTAATGAAAATTTAATTCGCTAGAATTATCTAATTAATATCTATTTTAGAGAAATAATAATTTACAATGAGTTTTATATCAATATCTATCTACCACAAAAAAGCTATTTTTTAAGGTGAGTCATTATTTGCCTCCCAAACTTATATAACGAGTAGTGATAAATATCTATATCTTTATTGGACACTAGGATTTTATTGTACTGGCGACACATTCTGACCATAGGGTTATAATATGAGGTGTTGTTAGAGTAAACATGTAGAGCAAATGCATTATAATTACGATTGCGAGACCTAAATCGAGTGTTAAAATTAAGCGCGGAAAGAAGAGTGGGCGAATCAAGAAGTCCATGAATGATTTTGTAAAGGAGTGTGAGGCTGATATAATCCCTACGTAAACTGAGAGAAGTCACTTGGAAGTACCTCAAACGTTCCTCGTACGAATCTAGTTTTCGTCCCATTCCACGTCTATAACTAAGAATCCTTAAGCAACGTCTCTGGATTCCCTCAATTCTGTCACTGTGAACAAAGTAGAAAGGAGACCATATCGCAGAGTTATACTCCAGTATACTGCGTACCAGAGAGTAATAAAGATGCATGAAACTTTTGGTCCCTTTAAAGCCTTTAGTTATTCTTATACTTATATTATATAAAAAAAACGATTGAATACCGGATTAATAGTACTAATCTGTCTCATTCTGGTGTGATGTTATTAGAATTACTCTTCAACAAAAGGAGTATTCCTTTTGTTGAAAAATAAATAAATAAATATAAATAAGTTCAAAAATAACATACATAGAAGTACGAATATCTACTTAGTGATCATTTATTAATCCCTAGACACAGGCTTGGTACATTACATAAAGTGACAATACGTCCTGTTTTGAACGGAACTGTCTCTTTCCTCGGTCATCTGTCACGTGAAAAATTGTTTCATATAATTTAATAATTACTGTCAGAGGAACTTTGCTTTAATAAAGCTGATGTACTGGTGGTTTTTTTAATTTTTCACAACTTGTTATAATAAAAATAGTTAGAATAACATAATAATGAATATAATAATAATAAGTTCGCAGGGCAGCTTGTGTGGCGAGCTGTTGTGTGAGTAGCGACACCACAGACCCGAGTCTCCAGAGAGTCGGTCAGGGCCTTCGTATCCGACGTGTCTTCATCGGTCGGAGTGTAAACACAAGAAGGCCCGCAGGACTCTCAGCTCTGGCTTGCCTTCATTGGCCGTTCAGAGAGGAGCCGCTAGAGCTATATGCTCCAGGGGAGGAAGTGTTAAAGGGCATCACGCCGCGAGTAACTTCGGAGAAAGCGCAGCACACCTCTCGACATCCCTGAGTTACTCACACCGGTGTTGCCCCCGGCCGTTTTCCTGGCATTTCGGGGGCCCATCTAGTGAGTGGCAAGCCACCGCCTGCCGCAAATAACTAGCAATAAAAGCAGTTATGGCAGGCGTCCGGCCCTCTTCTGTAATAGCCCGGTATTAAGTTCACCCAGACCTCATCTCCATAGCCCATTTATTTTCCATCACACTTCGCAATAGTCTCAACGCCTGCCGAGACCTGCTCATGGGTATGTCGTTCCATTGACATATCCTGGAGCGGGCCACGGCGGGTGTACAACATTACATCAAACTTCTCAAAGGGGCCTCTACGCGTTGGATCCATATCCCCGCGCATGCCTATCAAATGACTGGGATTGACCCGTGATTAAAAAGAAATATAATAATAGTGAATACTAATTGCATTAAGTTACACTTTTTCTAAATAAAGAAATTTAAGAAGTTGTGTTTATTTTCATTGTGAACCTGCTAACTAAGGTATAAAAACATATATCCCGGTTTGAGTTCAAAAATAAATGGTCAGTTTATACATACACCATGTCAATTATGTTTTTATTATATAGAATGCAACAAAGTATAAGTATTAACATACGTATTTTTACTGCAGTGTTTGTTTGAGCTAAGAAAGGAAATAACAACGTAATACAGTTGTGAAATAATAAAGACTCATGCACATACAACGTGCAATGGCCGGGACTCCAGGGATTACAATTTTAATATGTATTGTTTGCTGGTGGGTCACAAAGTATTGTTACATTAACATTGTTATGTACAAACAACGGTTTTTTTATACTACGTCGGGTGGCAGAGAAGCATACGGCCCGCCTGATGTGAAGCGGTTACCGTAGCTATATTAACGCTCGTAATATTAAATATCGCTGGTGCACAGTTACGAATGAAGCTCCTTTCGTTGGTGACCTCACTCACTTGTAGGAATTGTTATTTGGCTGCGGTATTCTGTAAGGTGGAGGTCCCTAGTCGGGCAGCTTACAAATACGCCTACCTCTCTTGCTAGAATCTTTTTCGCTAGTTGGAAGGGTGCACCACGTGCAGGTGAGGTTGGCTTTGGCTCTAAGGACCACGGTGAGCCTCGTGTACCCCAAAAAGACTTATAGACCGGGACTAATCACAAAATATTCAGCTCTATTCGCGTTTCAATGAACGATTTAGATTCACTTTCACACCTTTCAGCCGCGTCAGGGGTTAACTAGTTTAATTTAGCCTTTTTGCATGAAAAAATACCATTTTATGATGTGTACGTTCTAGTATTAATAATCGAAGTGTGCCAATTTGCCGTAAAAGCTGAACGAATGGGTACGCATCTCCATTCAACACTAGTGTATTCTATGGATAAAAGCTGAATTGACCTGAATATATGTAATTACTCCCTAACATTTCCAGTATAAGTTGGTCTAGCGTAGCTAAGAGATCTACGTAGAGTTCGAAGCACTTCGCGGGACCTTCTTGTAATAGAAGTGTTAAGGTCTCGGTACTCTTTGCCTGTTAATGTTAAGATATGTGTAAACTTTGCTAGTGTCATAACACTAGCAAAGTATACATACAGCCATGGCTGTATGGACCAAAATTAAATAAATAAATATTAAATTAAGAAGATCCTAGGAGAATATAATATACTTATCCTATACCTTAACAGAAAAGGTGACATTTATCAATATATTTTTTTTAATTTTCACATTCCGTTATCAGTTTTGATCAACAGATAGGTGCCTAGTTTTTTTTTTTTTGTTACTAGCTGTGCCCGCTACTTTAGTGCAGTTTAGTATTGTGAAAGCTGAAATAGGTAGATACAAATTCACGCCAATCTTAATTGGCGTGAATTTGTATGTCTGTCACAAAATAAATAATAATATAGTCAATCACCTGACTGTAATATTTCCGGTGTAGCATGGGCATGACCCTACCTAGCTACGAAACGAACGTAGCAGTACGCTGTAGGGCCAACGACGTAGCCAAGAGATCTACATAGCATTTGTAGCACTACGCCAGCCTCTCTCTCTCATATAAGAAAATGTTGCGTTTGATTCTAGAAGCGTTAGAATCTAATGGTATTTTTGAAGTGAAAATTTCTTTAGCGGCGTTGTGTACTTTTTGGGATGGGTAAAAAATGTTAAACTCGTGTCAGGACACGTGGCCTGATCGAAAATTCGTAAAACGGAGGGAGCGTTGACCGCCGGCGGCGCTGCGCAGGAGAGGAAGTGATATGCCCCTCTCTTTTTACCGCGCGGCGAAAATGTATGTCTGGTCCTGCTGTTTATTTTTAATGTAATTTATATTGTCATGTTTGTGTACGATAGCGCAATAAATGAATATTGTAAATACAATATTCATTTATTGCGGTAACATTAATTGGTAAAAATACCACATAAATAATAGTACTTTTATACTGATAAATAAAGCAATTCGTGCGAAATTATTCCCTAATCATTCCAAAATATTCAAAAATGCACAACGTTAATATTCAAGTTTTCACTTCTGCCGGCACTCCCGGAGTGCAACTCTTTTTTTTTTATCATGATCATGTAAAGTCACGGTCAAAGTAGTCCTAATTACTTTTCACTTTGTAACCAGGGCCTAGGTCCAAATGTTAGAGGCGATCTTGCAAAAAAAATCGAGCATGTACCTATACGTTAAAACAAAAAGTGCCGACGTCAAAACGCAAGGCAGCCAATATGCATGTATGATCACTGAAAATCATAAAATAATAATAGTATAAAGTCAACGCAAAATAAAAGGCCCGTTTTGACATTTGTCTTTACGACGTAACTAGTGATGTAGCCAAACGACTCGGTACTCGATACTTACGATAAATCGATTCAAGTTTGCATGAGTATTTGATCCATTTGAATATGTATTGTAGTGTATTGGATTAAAGTTCTGATTATAAAATTTTACTTAAACTTTGATATTGTAGATATTTTTAAATGATACAATGTTACGAAAGTAAATAAATAAATCAAACAATAGTAAAATGAATAAAAGTAAGTAAATAAATAAGACCCGCCAAATGCGAGTCGGCCTTAAAAAAAGTTATCTTAATCGATTTATTTTTTTCCTTAACCGATTATTAATAGTCTGTAGACAATGTGAAAAATCGTTATGCACAGCACTTCGCCGAGTGAGCGATACCCATCAATGAAAAAAGTAAATTAACCTTCAGAATGTTTCGATCGGTAAAAAATAGAGAACTTCATGGGCGTGAACTGTCAAAACGGGCCTATTATTTTGCGTTGAGTATAGTACAGTGTATTTTTTATTACTACAATTAATTGTACTGGATTACATTTATGACATTAATGTCATAAATGTAAAATTTATTATTATATCATTCGTTTTATGTTACAACCATATTTAATTTGAAGCAAACAAAAATGACATTTATGAGGGACCCCCGCTGGATTGCCCTTTTTTGAACTCAAAAAGAGTTTTATAAATCGATTAACATACAAAAAATAAGATACAGTCGAACATAGAACCTCCTCCTTTTTCGGTCGTTAGTCGGTTAATTATAATAATTGACCAAAATGTTTAAGGCTGCTTTCTAGTAGGTGCTCATTGTTTGCTGAAAATCAATTCTCGTTATCGACGAGTACCTATGTCTATCATATAACACAAGGTAACTGACAAAGATGTTGTACCTTCGCTCATCTGAAAACAGCCTTTAATAATACCAGTAGCAGTATAGTACCTGCCTGTAATATTTAAAGAGTTATCCCCTAACTCCTAACCGTCAAGTAGTTGTACCTTCTATCATCATATTGTAGATATTTTTAAATGATACAATGTTACGAAAGTAAATAAATAAATCAAACAATAGTAAAATGAATAAAAGTAAGTAAATAAATAAGACCCGCCAAATGCGAGTCGGCCTTAAAAAAAGTTATCTTAATCGATTTATTTTTTTCCTTAACCGATTATTAATAGTCTGTGGACAATGTGAAAAATCGTTATGCACAGCACTTCGCCGAGTGAGCGATACCCATCAATGAAAAAAGTAAATTAACCTTCAGAATGTTTCGATCGGTAAAAAATAGAGAACTTCATGGGCGTGAACTGTCAAAACGGGCCTATTATTTTGCGTTGAGTATAGTACAGTGTATTTTTTATTACTACAATTAATTGTACTGGATTACATTTATGACATTAATGTCATAAATGTAAAATTTATTATTATATCATTCGTTTTATGTTACAACCATATTTAATTTGAAGCAAACAAAAATGACATTTATGAGGGACCCCCGCTGGATTGCCCTTTTTTGAACTCAAAAAGAGTTTTATAAATCGATTAACATACAAAAAATAAGATACAGTCGAACATAGAACCTCCTCCTTTTTCGGTCGTTAGTCGGTTAATTATAATAATTGACCAAAATGTTTAAGGCTGCTTTCTAGTAGGTGCTCATTGTTTGCTGAAAATCAATTCTCGTTATCGACGAGTACCTATGTCTATCATATAACACAAGGTAACTGACAAAGATGTTGTACCTTCGCTCATCTGAAAACAGCCTTTAATAATACCAGTAGCAGTATAGTACCTGCCTGTAATATTTAAAGAGTTATCCCCTAACTCCTAACCGTCAAGTAGTTGTACCTTCTATCATCAGATCAGGAATATGATATGATGATTACTAGTCAGGCCATACCATGAAAATAAAGAAATGAAAAGAAAAACATTGAGAGTGACTATAAAATTTGTAGGTCGAGTCGCCTCGAGTTCCCCAGGATTCAATCATCAGATCCTATATAGGCGATAATGGGACCACCAGTAGTATTTTATAACTCTACTGTACTCTTTGGAACAAAAAATAATAATTTTGAAAATCGGTTTACAATTGGCGGAGAAATCATTGAACATACCTACTTAAAAAAAATACATACAACATGCAGTCGCACATAAAAGCTCATTCTTTTTTTAAGTCGGTTAATAGGAAACGAGTTAGCCAGAAGGAAAACAGTTGTATCTTGTTTATCCACCACATATACTATTAACGTTACTAAATAATAAGTAGCAGTTTGTCAGTTATTCACCCTCAAACCGATGTCGGCAAAGTTAACAAGAGAGATGAAGTTCGGCGAAGAGCATTCCCAAGAGATAATTCTTACAAATTCCAAAGTGGCATGACGGTTTTGAGGGGAATAGATATACGAACAGGTAATTGAGTAGATAAGTGAGGAGTCGGATAATATTCAGTCCCATGGTGGGTATAGCGCTTGGTACAGAATTGACGGGTCGCGGCACGCATTGGGGTTATATTATATATTAGCCGTGGCTCTTTTGATAAGTCATTAGGCAGCCACGATACGATCTAGGGCGGCCAATACTCTACCTAGGACGTCCAAGAGTTCCAAGACTGCAAGTTTGCCTACTTTTGGAACGTTGCATGTCTGTTAGGCCTACGTGTCTGTGAAGCGTAACGGAAATGAAATTCATCAGGCTGAAGATATACAGGATATCATGATGAATTTTGTTTTCAAGTAAACTTTTGCACCTTTAACGTGCGATAAATTATACTACATCTGTGTTTTGCACACATACATGGAGTAAAATAAATAAATAAAATATAAGAAATGCCAATGACTTTGTTTAAAGTATCGAAACCAAATAGTAATGTCGATAGTCAATAAGTTCATAGCAATTGCCATATTGCTGTCTCTCACATTGCTAAGAGGGGAAGTCAAATTCCAAAAGCTTCTTACTCTTTCTAATTTCTTCTGATTAAATTCGTTGTGAGTCCAAGGCAGCCGTAGTTTTACCCCCGGGACTGAAATGGACTCATTGCCTTTTTTGGCGATCGCTGCTGTTCATGGAGACACAGTGTTGGAAACGTGTGGTGGGCCCCCGTCCCGTTTAAAAAAGTTCATAGCAACGGCAAACCAAATTATAAAAAATATAATTTAAAAAATAGCCAGTATAAAGCATAAAAGATAAGTTCAAACAAATATAACATACGAGCGAAATTTTATGTCGCGAGCGTTAATATGGCTACGGTAACTGCTTCACATCAGGCGGGCCGTATGCTTGCCTGCCACCCGAAGTAGTATAAAAAAAAAACACAGATTGTTTTGATAAATAATTAATTTTTCTTAACCCTAAAAGATCGTGTATAAAATTGGTTAACATTATTCGCAAACTAGACACGTAACAAACCGTATGTATTTAACCGTATGTATTCGTTAATGAGGTTGTTATTGAATAACGAGTAACGGGTAAACTTCTGATGTGAAGTATCGATACTTTCAAATATGTTTCGCGCATTACTCACATTTGCCGGTTTGCATGATTACGTACGTATATTATAAAGTTGTGAATCCTTTTATAACTTTCGGTCAACCCTAGTAATTATTTTTCATCTTGATGTTGCGGATCTCCGGATGGGCGGTGGTGATGCTTGCCATCAGGTAACCTACATGCTCATTTGCCCCCTCTCATATAAAAAAAATGCAGAAAGACCGTAAATTGTATACCTACCTACTTGTTTTTTTTTACATGGTAAAATGTGTACTGTGAGCAAAATAACAATCTTTCGGTCACATATGGATAAGTCCGCCTTTGTACACTATATCTAATCACTACAATCTGTGTTATGCAATATTTAATGCAATAAAGATTTTACAAACAAAAAATAATCAAATGTTCAACCGCTAAGATGTCGTAACTTCTTAGTCGTTGAACAAAATGAATGATGACAACTCGATTCGAATTGTTCACTTATACTATTTACCCGTATATTCGACACGAATTTGCCAGTCGACAAATAGTTGTAATAGTTGTACTAACGTTTCTAAATAGTATGGCAGTCACTCATTCACGATCAAACTACTAAACCAGAGAGATGAATTTCGAAGAGCATTCCAGAGAGATAATTCTTACAAAGTTTAGACTGGCATGACGGTTTCATGGGGAACGGCTCTATGAATAGGTAATTGAGTTGATAAGTGAGGAGTCAGGCAAAAGCCATGACGCTTTTGTTAAGGGTTTAGGCGGCCACGATATGATCTATACGTCGATTATTGGTCGCCCTAGATACCTAACGTACGTAACGGTTGAACATTACGGGAAACGGACCCCCGTAGTATTTTTGAGTCCTTAACGTAACGGTTGAATATTACGGCAAACGGACCCGTGCAGTTTTTTGAGTTCTTATGGTAACGATTAAACCGGATCCCTGTAGTATTTTATGTTATTATCGTAACGATTGAAAATTACGGGAAACAGACCCCTGTAGTATTTTTGAGTCCTTATCGTAACGTTTGAACATTACGGGAAACGGATCCCCATAATATTTTTGAGTCGTTATATTTCATCTCATATATGTACTCGTATAAGTAAGCCGCTCATCAAGATCTTTAGATCCAAAGTCAATTTCGTTTCACGTGATGTGCCCACTCTGCCGGCTAGCTAAAGACGCTTTGACATAAGATATCTGACAGAAGATACAACATAAGTAAGCAGTAGTAAGCTGCCCGACTAGAAAAGTAACTCCACATCACAGAATACCGCTGCTAAATAACAATACCCATGAGGGTTGTTGTGTTCCTGTCAGTGAGTGAGGTCACCAAAAAGGAATGAGTTGTTGCGTTGGCAGCGGGCGTGACACTTGTGAGCGTTAATATGGCTACGGTATAACCCCTTCACATTAGGCGGACCGTATACTTGACTGCCACCCGACGTAGTATAAAAATCCCAAATAGAGGCATAGAGAGTACGTATAATATTTACGCGTTTGTGGCACAGCAGCATTTGTAGAGTAAACTGGGTAGCCACAATTTGGCTAATTGACCCTTTAATACTTATTTAAACAAACATACGGCGTGAAATCCGAATTGTTAGCACCAAATATTCAAATCATTTTTGAGGGTCGTCCCTTTCGTTTAGTGTGTACTCTACAATTTAAAATTGATATAGACACGTAGATTATCGAGATAATTACATTTGTGGCAATCTATGCTTATGGAGACGAACGTGTTCAAAAAAAGGTATTCAAACAAGGAAATGCCAAAAATAAATTAGTTATAGCACGTACTCGTATATAGCGTAATGACGAACAATTTTATTCTGAGGTATGCATATTCGTATACCTATTGAAAACCTCCCGTCGCACAAGAACCAATACGCAAAATGACAACTAGACGCCTAGTGACCAATACGTTTAAGGAATGTAGATGCATTTCGACTAACATGCAAAAGGACTAATAATGCATAAAATACAAGTTGTAGTTAGATAAACATCAAGACGCAAAAAAAAATACAAATTGCAATAAATTTGTAATTAGATATATTTTCTTTCTAATTCGTTTTAAACAAACGTATTTAAATACCCATTTACGTTGTATAATACTAATAAGCTTGTTATACTAACATTTAAAAAAAAAACAAAGAGCGTTTTTTAATAAAAACATACATAATACGATTATTAACGTTCTCGTAAAACATTTAGGTATCTCACAAAAAACAGAACAAGACCTTCATCCTTAAAATAGAATTGTATAACATTTGTATATAATTTCAGTCATCCTAAGATCTATATTTTTCCTTCTTGTACACGGGTACTTGCGGTGTGAACCTTGAAACTGAAAGCGTGCCCAGCGGCGTCGCTACGCTTTCAGGATAATATTCGTATCAAAGATGTTTGTAAAATTTCTTTGCAAAACATGATATCATAAACCTTAAATAAGTAGCTATTGTTCATAAATTTTAGTGAATTATATTTCTGTATATCTATTGTATAAGTACTGCAACGTTATTAATATTTTCGATAAAGTGAAACTCCTTGTATATTATCTAAAAGTAAACAACCGACTCAATTAGAGATATAATCAAGACCTGGTAATTTAAGATATTTGAAATCAAACACATATAATGCTGCCTAATTTATCAATACGAACTTCTGACTATCTAATTCCGTGTTACCTAAATGAAACTACACCACATTTTTGTATGCCGCGTCAGTGTAGCTCTTGCCAACGGTTATCTGAAAGACAATGCTATTAGCATTAAGACCGCCTATGTACCCTGAACTTGTAGTAAATGAAGTTTAAATAAATAAATAAAAAGTAAATAAATATTTAATATTATTAAATTTGAAATTAATGTAATATACTTATTATTTTTTAAGTTTCAACTATATTATGAACAACCTCAGTTATTTTTAGATTTTAATATACAATTCCAAATACCTACAATTATTTCTAAGAAACTAAATTAAAACCTAAATTAAAAATTAAAATTAAATATAAAGTAACTAAAATAACTAAATTAAAAGTAAATTAAACTACAACTAATCTAAAATCATATATATTTTATCTATAAAGAAAAGAAAAAGTTACGCGATAAAAATAAATAAAAAAAAAAACAGAAATTTACCTAGAAATAAATAATATCCCCTAGATGGTTGCCTATCGGCAGTGTCCCCAGAATATTTTTTTATCGCGTAACTTTTTATTTTCTTTATAGATAAAATATATATGATTTTGAACTAGTTTTAGTTTCATTCAGTTATCTTTAATTATTAGTAAGTAGTTACAACAATAAATGTATTAAATATATAATATAAATTATGTGTATTACTTTACGAAAAAAATGGTTACACTGAAACGTTTCAAATAAACATTGGCATCAACCAGCCCACACAAAATGCAAAGATAATATTTTATAGCTCGTACAGAAATCGGGGCAGAGTCATTCTGACATTGCCATTTTATTATACGCAGGATTATTCTTAATACGGGTAAAGTAATACGGCAAAAATTGAGTTAAGTACATATAGTAAAGAGACAAATTATTAATAATTTTTGAAAATGTTATTATATTATGTAATTGAGGGTTCAAAATGTACCTAAGTGATCAG
Source organism: Hypsopygia costalis (assembly GCA_937001555.2). Taxonomy (NCBI): domain Eukaryota; kingdom Metazoa; phylum Arthropoda; class Insecta; order Lepidoptera; family Pyralidae; genus Hypsopygia; species Hypsopygia costalis. The sequence continues at coordinate 23,302,907 of OW443326.2, forward strand.
AAACTATTACTGTCGTCGTCAAGCCTTATGCATCCCACTGCTGGGATATTGGTTCTCCTCAATCGAAGAGCTTTAGAGCATAATCCACCACTCTACTCAACTGCGGGTTAGCGGCGGTTAGTGTTTTCAAGGCGCTTAGAGGCCACTGACTTGGCTTAACGACTGTCATTTAACTATAGTCGGAACCGACGACTTAACGTACCCTCCAAAGCACGGTTCAAGTTCAAATAAATGTAACCTATCCATTGACAGGCAATGGTCGAAGTTACTTGACTTGCATGATCGATTAGACTGCCACGAGCCGTCTCGCTATTATAACTCTCAGCCCTAAACATTTAAAATTGCTTTGTATTGCTGTTCTTATAACTATTTTTTATTTTGTGTTTTTTAATGTCGATGTTCACTTATAATATTTTTGTTATTTCACTTTTGATCCTAGTAGAGTTTCATGAGTTTATTTTTCAAAATGAACCCAGCAATAACGTTACGTAGCTGCACACGTTTTCACATTGATTTATACAAAGTGTAACCACAGTATAAGTAATAGTACTAACGTAGTATAACTCTAATTTCAAGAGCATGCATCTAGGTAGAATTCAATATCGAGACCGGCGAAACTACATGTAATTATTTATTTATTCAAAAACTTTATTGACCACAATAAACGCGGTTAAATAATAGGCGAATCCAATAGTATTACAAAGCTCTAATAAATACACATATATCAATTAGTCCAATAATTAAAATAAATAAACTATCGATACATACAATAATACATACATTATACTACATATACTGATGATGATTACTAGTCTGAAAAAGTTTCAAAAAGATATGCACACACAAGATCTTTTTGAAAACAAATTTACTGGAACATTTTCTAATATGTTCAGCTCGCGCATTCCAGTCGTGAAGCTTGTAAGGAAAGAAAAGTGGCATTGACAGTAAACGGGAGTCGTTTGAACGAAGTTGAATATTGTGAGAGTCGCAGAGGTGTTGACATTTGCATTTAAAGTATTAAACAGTATTGAGATAAGTCGGTAGGATTAGATATGCTCAAATTTCCGTAGACATTAAATCGAATAGCATTATTTATTAGGCTTAGATCGCCTTATTGTGAAGATCTGCATTTAGATAGAATATTTTATAACGTAGATGTGCAGAAACACCTCTAACACTTCAACTCCATCTATTGTGGGCTCAGACATTAAATATATATATAGCGTGTCTTGTCTTATAGTTGAAATAGATAACCAACTAATAACTGAGTAAAGTTCGTTCACCCATGTGGATGATTACTCAGAGATGTTCCCACAGAGAAATTTTGCTAGAATCATGTAAGTAAAATGGCATCTACTGCCGAGTAGCTAGCACATTTCTGCTAACAGTATCGTGAACAGGAGGCGCTTTTATTAGAAACGAATTTTCCCTGATTTGGAAACCGAAACAGCTCTTTAGCGCAAAGTTAGATCGAAATTTGCCCCCGTAAAGCGCTGTACAATTTCATTGAACCATTTGCAAGATCAGCATGGCATATTATATTCATTAAATTATTTTCTGATTTACGTATAAAAAATTAGTAGGTACCTACATAAATTATTCACCTTAAGTTTTTTTTTCTTAATTTTACGGTATTTGATTTCCTACGTTCTTACCACGATAACTAATATTCACGCGGACTAAGTCGCGGGCAACAGCTAGTTTAATAATAAAGAATTCGTGTCGGAAAATGCCAGTTATAGCCGTTTTTGGTACTTTTTGGTGCTACGTGCTTCCCTTGGTAACAAACTGATACATACCGACATAGGATTTCTTATACTTATCTTCTACACTACAATACGATTTTTTGTGCAAAAATAGCGCCTTAAGAGCTGCTATAGTCTTACAGGAGCTCAGTAGCGAAAATATACTGTGATATTCTGTTAATGTGACAGTTCGTAAACAATTATAAAAACGAAAATTAATGAGCATTATCCTCACGAAGACCATAAAGTATATTTACATCACAAATTCAACATTTAAAATGTAAGAAGGGAAAATATTTTTCATTACTGCCACAATCGGGAGGTTTTGTTTTTTCGCGTAATTATTTTTCTGTGTTACATTTTAAATGTTGAAAATGTGATGTAAAAATACTTTGTGGTATTTGCAAGAATAATGTTTTATTTATATACGAGAGAGGGGCAAACGAGTCACCTTAGGGAAACCAATCACCACCGCCCATGTAGATCAGCATCCAGTTCAGACACAGATCAGAAACAGATCCGTTGTCAGCCTATACTCCTTCCTTTCTTTCTGGTGACCTCACTCACTCGCAGGAACACAACAACCATCAAGGGAATTGTTATTTGGCTGCGGTATTCTGTGAGGTGGAGGTACTTCCCCAGTCGAGCAGCTTAAAAAAGTACCCTAGCCCTTGCCACTCTTTTCGCCAGAGTCTCGTTTGTCAGTCAGCAGGGTGCACCATGTGCAGAGGTTGGCTTTGGTTCAAAGATGTTGATAAATGACTTACACCCCAAATATGTTCTATAATTGTTTTTTTTATATTCGTTTGCGAACTTTTTTTTTATTCAATGGCGCTAGTTACCTCCTATAAAAGCTCTCATAAAGGCAACATTTTCAAGAGGTGGACAATCTGTACTACGGGGTTGTAAAAATGAACAAGATATCAAATTATTGAGAAAAAAATACCAAGAGCCCCTCTTAAGTTAAAAGCAATTTATTTAGTCGTAACTCGAACTGATTGGCATTTCATTAGTCTCCGACGGAGAGATTCAAAGTGTTCAGATAGAATTTTAAAACAGCAAAATAACTTCTTTAATATATTTACGTCCTTTACCATGTAAACCTGTTTTTTATCTAGAAAACTGTAAATTCTGTATCTACAATTTTCTAGAAAAAACCGTTTAAAAAAAAGAAATAAAAAAACATTAAACTAATTATTTTACGATTAATCAGAATGCATTATGAAGAAATGTTCCTAACTGTCTACTGTGATAACAAAAAATAAATAAAAAATTGGCAAATTATTTGTCTTTTTATTTTAGTAAATTATTTAAAATTAGTTGTAAATATTTGCAAGTTGTAAACCTTGCAAAAACAGACAGTTATACAGTTATACTATACAGCCTTGACTGCGTCAGTTGATCACTGTTACATTTACACATTAATTTCAAAGAAATTTTATGAGCTACTTGTAATTCGTTAATATCATCCGTTTAATTAATTTTCTTGACTAGAAATATTTTGTAATGATATAGGTATCTTACATCCTTTAAAAATTCTAAATTAAAATAATGGTATTCTTCTGATCTCTTCCTAGAACACTAATGAAAAGCCAATCTGATCGAGTTATAGGTAAATAACTTGTATATTTATAGCCAGAGAGGCGGTCTTCGTTCAATTTTCTCAATAACTCGATTTCTTGGTCATTTTTACAGGCCGATACCATCGATAATGTTGTTGCTTTAATAAGCTCTTTTCGATTATGCCTTTAATAGCTTAGATATTATGAATAATACAGATTTTGAACCCACGACTTCTCGTTGACCGGAAGAGTGCTCTTCTAACTGAGCTACCAGGAAGGTTTGTGAGGGTGACGATTTTTTTCATTTTATATGGACTGCGGTGTAGTCGCAGTGTGGCGCCATCTCGACCATTGAGCTCGAAAAAACTAAATCGCTTTCTGCTTCTGTCTTTTATGCACTAACTCCTCCTAACCCACGCGACCGTTTTTTGATACGGTTTTCACTATCATTTACTTAGAGAATATCTTCCGGAAGATTTATATGTACAAATTATATTATTGTTCTCGTTAATTATATTATATTCCCGTTAATAGCATTAAAATAGGAATTGTATTTCATTTGATCAACCAGATTCAAATTTGACCAGCCTCTAATGACGTTACCACATTAGCGGCAGGCGAAATTTGAACGAGATTAGCTAATGTGCTGGGGAGCGGGAGGACCCCAAATTAGCTGACATGTATAAAAAGGATGACCTGACCACCTTCGCTTTGAGAGCACATTATGAGAAAATGTAATCATTAAGGCTCGAGAAAAATGCTTGTGTGGGGATGATTATAATCTTAATTTCATTTTAGATCGTTTCGTATAACAATTAAAATTTTAACATATTTTGTTCAGTACTTATTTGCGTAACAATAATATAAGCATACCTACTCTGACAGCGGTCTCCAAACTATTAAGGTGGCGGAACACTAACCAAAATCCTTGAAAAAATATTGAAAGGTTGACTGGAAGAGATAATGTTTATGTTAGTTCTTTTGTACAAAAAGTATATTACATCAACAACAATACCTATTTATTCTATGGAACTCCATTCATATAGATATAAATAAATTTATACAAAAAATTTGTTAAATACTTATAAAAAAATATTTAAATATGGAAAGTTGGTCCTTTTGTATACATACTGAAAGTTTCTGAATCTAGCCACTTACAATAAAAGAATGAAATAAAACAATTATGGAATTCGAAAATGGAACTCATCGGGAGAATGTTGATTTAATTTGCGAGACTGTCATATGTTCTTAATTGTGGCGTCCTTTCTAAATTTGTGTATCGCTATCAAAATGAATTTAACGTTTAATGACTTTTATGATTTTCGCCTTGGCTTAAGTCAACAAGAGAGTTGCCTGACATTTTAATTGACAATTAGTGATGAAACATCATGTAGCTCTGGATATTCATGGTTTGGAGAATTTAAACGTGGACGTGACCATCCATGATGAGGCACGCGAAGGTCTGCCGGCGACTGTAATAATGAAAACCGTTCGATAACTTATGGAAACTGACATAAAACTTACTTGTCGGCAAATTAGTTCTATGTTACGCATTAGAATGAGTCAACTGCAAAACATTTTACTTATACATCTGAAGGTACGGAAGCTTTGCGCTCGATGGATAACTCAAATCAAATCAAATCATCTTTATTCCTTGGACTTTATAAAACACTTTATAAAGTCATACAAATTAAATATAAGAACATGTATCTAAATCATTACTACTCTAAATCCGCAGAGCTTAGATTCACTTTCATCACACTATCTTGAATCTGAAAGTGAATTTAAGTGCCAGTTCCGGCGACGGGGCTTCTTGTGAAGAACTGGCAAGAAACTCAAGGCCGACTCTTTTAATTGCCAATATCGTTACATTAAATACAAATACAATCATTAACATAACATAACAAGAGCAATTCATTTCCAAATACTTTTATCATTTATGTAATCTGAGATACAATAGTAAGCCTTTTGACATAGTTTAGTTTTGGTATATTTCTTAAATTTACCCATGGATAATTTAAACGCTTCATTTGGAAGTTTATTGTTGTGTATACCTGGGATCGAGTTAGAGATTTTATGGAGCCTAGTAATATGCACAGCGAGTTTGTTTTTATTTCTTAAATTTAATTGATGGAGATCACTGTATTTCCTAAATTTAGTTTGATTTTTATGAACGTAAATAATATTTTCATAAATATATTGAGAATGTAATGTCATAATATTTATCTCTTTAAATTTATTTCTCAGTGTCTCCCTGAGATTTATCATATAAATAGCACGGATAGCTCGCTTCTGGAGCACAAAAAATGAGTCTAATCCGCGGCACTACCCCAAAGCTATAAACCATATGACATAATGCTGTGAAAATAGCTGAAATAAACTAAACGTCAACATCAGTCAGTTGACGTATTTTCCTTACGGCGTAAGCTGCTGAGCTGAGTCTACCTGATAACGTTTCTATATGTTGGCCTCATTGTAATTTAGAGTCTAATGTTATACCAAGGAAGACAACCTTATTGACCAATTCCAATCTCTCATTGTCCATCACCACACTGGTTTTTACTCGTTTAATGCATGAGTTAACCGCATGAGCAAAGGACCAGTAACGACTGCGTGTCCAGTGATACCATAAAATGAAAAACTAAAAATAACTCAACTATTCTATATATTATTTCGCGAGCTGTTGTGACTTTATTCGGCCCGAACCTCGAAACACAAACTGAAATCTAGGGGCTTAGTCCGTAATGAAAATTTTCGGTCGAGAATTAAACTTTATTTAAATACATTTTGTAGTATCTTCGACGAAACAAATATCAATGTGTAATATTGATATATGTTTCGTCGAACACTTTGTGTTTTTATTTGGAGTAGAACCCCTAATCGCAGCACCACAATAGTTTTTTTTACAATAAAAATAGTTTGTGTCTTCGTTTTCAACCCTTATTCATTCGACGGCTAATCATCTAACGACAACAGCCGGGACTAACGGCTAAACGTGCCCTAATTAAAATTATATCTGTTTAGTTTTCAATATTTTACTGTATATTGGAATTTACTAGATTATAATTCTGATCATCATCAGGTCATTTCATTAGTCTCCACTACAAAAGCACGACCCTCTCTCGTCCGTCCCAAACAGAAGGAGGATTTGGCTTACACTCCCCACGCTGGTCAAACGGGTTGAGGTGGCCTGATCTTTGATAATGTATTTCCCTTAGTCGCCTTGTACGACATCCACGGGAAGAGACGGAGTGATTCTATTCTAGTCTGCCGGAAACCACACAGCCATTATATTTACTAGATTATAATTTTAGTGTTTTTAATAACAATATTGCATACCTGTTTGCTTCGACTTAAGTACCTCGGTTCGATGTTACCGCCGATGCTGAAGCCGCTTACCATCGGGTTTTTTGATTCCGAAAATTGGTCTTAGGTTAAAGTTATTGACAAACATGTTCAGTTTAGTCGATAGAGCTCTAGAGTTACTACCAGATGAGCTAAACATAATTACCAACAATGTAAGCAGTAGTTTTATTTTCACATCCAAAAATCCGATGGTAATCGGCTTCAGCTTCGGCGATAGGGCCCCAGATCGGGATGGATGAAATGGTGACAGGTCTCTGAAACTACGTATGACCCTCGACTACCGCACACACCTGTAGGACTATATGGACAGCAACGCCGGGCAGGGAAAAGGAAGGGTGAGAAAAGAATGCATGTAGCCGAGATGCGAATGCTGAGATGGTTATGTGCATGACTAGAATATGGAAGTTTGAAAGAAGCACCTGTGACGGAAATGATAAGAGGAAATCCGTGGTATGGGCATGTAATGCAGATTGATAAAAGACATGTGCTAAAAAGAACGGTGAATTTTGTAAAATGATAATTATAATGAGACAGGAAGACTACAACAAACGGCGTTAGAATGTGTGACAGATTATATAAGTAAAAAAAAACCGTACAAGTACGAGTCGGACTCGCCCAACGAGGGTTCCGTGTGTAGGATCATTATAAATTTGATATTTTTCATTATAAATAAGAAATAATCCGTCGGAAAAAATAAATAAAATATGTTTTGCAATGTGCACATCAAGCCCTTTCATACGATACCCCATTTGAACTAGTATCTTCAATTTGAAATTTCACCCCCTGTAAAAAATATTTACCCCTTATTTTTCAAGATTTAATGACAAATGTATAGTTTTGAGATTTATTCTTGTATTTGTAGTCTATAACGATGTTACTTGCCAAATTTCATAGTTCTAGGTCAACGGGAAGTACCCTATGGGTTTTGATTTCCTTGAGAATGTGTCGAAATATGCGTTTTTTGCTGAATAAACGGCCGTATCTTTTTTTTTACGTAAACTTTTTTTTATAACTTCATGGGACCGTAGACCTGAGTATACAGTTCAAATTTAAGCTTGGTACCTCCACGCATTCTCGAGATAGAGGGTCTTGACAGACAGACAGACAGACGGACAACAAAGTGATCTTATAAGGGTTCCGTTTTTCCTTTTGAGGTACGGAACCCTAAACAGGGGTGAATATGACGGCTGCTAATGATGTGGTGTAAGTGGTTCATCAACATCTTTGAGCCAAAGCCAACCTTAGAATAATGATTATGCTACCTTTGTACAGTCAAAATACTGCAGCCATTCAATAAATTATCAGTGGGCAGATTAGACTTTAAATTATTTAATCGAAATGACTTGTTTTTGAACAACATGTGAATATACAATTGCCGAATACCTAATATTAAAATATTTGAATAATTTATTATTTTTCAAATATTTTAATATATTAGCACACGTGGTGTACCCTGCTGACTGACAATCGAGGTGCGAAAAGAGAGGTAGAGCATAGCATATTTTTTAAGGTAGTCTAGCCGGCTGGGGAAGTACGTGGAGGTACTTCCCCTCACAAAATAACGCAGCTAAATAACAATTCCCTTGAGGGTTCCTGCGAGTGAGTGAGGTCACCAGAAAGAAAAGAAGGAGTATTTGTTGGTAAAGGATCGGCGACTCCTTGGTGTTGCTGATCTCCAGGACCAGTGGAGAAGGCTTTCCATCAGGTGATCCACATGATAGTGTATCCCCCTCTCATATAAAAAAAATGGAAGAAAAAAACATACTGCGCCGACCCCGAATAATGAGAAAAAGATAAGCCAATGAGGACTACCGTAAAAATTTAGGCAAAAATACAGATTTTTGTCAGATTTGCATTTATGAGCATACTAGCTTTTGTCCGCGACTTCGTACACCTAGATGTATAAAATTCATTCATACCCAGTTCACCCACTTAAGGGTTGAATATCAAAAAATCGTGAAATACGTGTTTACTTATTTTCTTTTAGGACCACATTTACAAAGTTCCAAGACGAAAGGCCCATTTAATATTTTTCCCCATACGAAGTTTACCATTTTCACTGATCGATGATTGATCTGACCACAAACTGAAAAGTTACATACAAACGTTTATACCCTTTTTTACCCCTGCAGGGGATGAATTTCGCAAAATCCCTTCTTAATTGACCTATACGTCACAAGAGTACGCCAAGGTCTAAATACCACGTTTCTAGCTTCAGGTAGTTTTGCCTCGGCGTTGATGAATCAGTCAGTCAGGACATGTTACTTTATATATTATATACTCGTAGATATATAACAATAATATATATAAAAAGTACTTTTTTAAACTGTTATTTACATTCTTCTTTTAGATTAAAATAGGTATCGGCCTTATCATAGTATACTCTCAGAGTGTGTAGTAGTGTAGTACCCTTGTTGCACTACATTATACCTATGTATATATAGATATACTTTCCAGTTTACCCACAATTTTTCTTGATATTACTAAACTTTGCAAGCAAAAAATGGCGAAAATTCTGAACCGTGTTCACAGTTGAATAACTTCAAAGTACTTAAATTGAAGGAGTAAAAGGTAGACGAAATAAAGTCCTCAGTAGCTCAATTACTGAACCCTTGAGATGAACTAGCATTAAAAGGATCGAGTAAAGTCAACAGAATGATGATATTTTTAATTATTTTTCTAATAAAAAGAGGTTAGAAGTGAATGTAAATCAGCACATATACTCGTACATAGATCTGCAGACACTATTGTCAAAGTAATTATGTATTTGGACGGACGCTTTACGCACTTTGCTATTACACTTTGCTTTGGCAAAGTACGAAAAACGTCATACCTATATTACCTAATTTGACAGTGGTTGGAAAACGAAATGATTTTATTTATATAATATTATATATGAATATTTGTTGCGGAAAGGTATACCTATAGGCATAAACCTATAGACCTTCCGCGACACATATTCTATACTAGCTTCCACCCGCGGTTTCGTCCGCGTTTCCTTTTTTTAAATAAAAAGTATCTTATTGAGAATATATGTACAAAGCTTCATAATGTGAGTAGTTTCGGCGTGAACGCGTAAGAAAAAAACTCACATTCACATTTATAATATTAGTAGGTATTGCTAGGGATGATAATGAAAATGCATCAAAATCAGTAAGCACAAATAAAATGTGTGGAAAATAAAACAGACGCGGAAAGACGTTAATTAAAATTTTGTGATGTCTATCGGTTAAGTCGATATTGGGTATTGGGGAAAGTCCCTAGTAAGTAATAGAAACACATACTACCTACGCAATTCTCACGAGACGAGTAGCACAAAATCATAGAACAAAAAGTAAATCTGATCTAGATTCGAAGAAAGGTATACCTATAGGCATAAACCTATAGACCTTCCGCGACACATATTCTATACTAGCTTCCACCCGCGGTTTCGTCCGCGTTTCCTATTTTTGAATAATAAGTATCTTATTGAGAATATGTGTACAAAGCTTCATAATGATCATGTGAGTAGTTTCGGTGTGAACGCGTAAGAAACAAACTCACATTCACATTTATAATATTAGTAGGGATTGCTAGGGATGATAATGAAAATGCATCAAAATCAGTAAGCTAAAATAAAGTGTGTGGAAAATAAAACAGACGCGGAAAGACGTTAATTAATATTTTGTGATGTCTATCGGTTGAGTCGATATTGGGTATTGGGGAAAGTCCCTAGTAAGTAATAGAAACACATACTCGTACCTACGCAATTCTCACGAGGCGAGTAGCACAAAATCATAGAACAAAAAGTAATTCTAAATCGACAATCAACAAAAAACAATTTCGATGTGATTGTGTAAGACAAATACTTTCATGACTATTTAATGCGTACACTTTTAGCCTATAATTACCCAAAATAACCCTAGTAGGTTTAGCCATTAGAGTTTTCAGACCAAGTTTATTACAGCCATTGCCCGTTAAAATTATGAATGGTAGATAAGCTGCTTCTAGCCAGGGCCTATAAAATATCTTTTATAGCTTTATGGCAAGAGAAAATCATTAAAATAGTTCCAAATTTGTATTCATATCTCGTTCATGATAAGCCAAGAAAAGTATCTAATGATTTTTAAGCCTTGTTTTCGTCGAAATGTTTAGCAACTAGTTCTCCATTTTCGTTGGCAACTTAACTTAAAACCTCACTATATAATTCCAGCTTATTATAATTATTGGGACTAAAACAATCCTCTTAGCGTTTGCGAAGAAGTTTTGAATATACGCTTCCGTACTAATTTCGATCTTTAAGAAATTCATTTATTTATATTAAAACTAGCTGTGCCCGCGACTTCGTCCGCGTGGAATAGTGTCTTTGGGCAGCATTTTTAAATATTTCGGCTAATTATTTTACAAATAAGACACATACGTATTAATACTTATATGAGTTGCAGTGTGCCATCTAGTGCTTATATAGCTCTTTTGTGGAACATTGAACATTCATCCCAACCAACAGCTTACACAGCTGCAACTTTCTTCCGCGCTCACTGCTTTTGCTAATGTTACATACCGGCATGTCCTCATCAGCTAAGTTCAATGGTAGTTTTAGAACCGAGTGCGCTATACCCCTATAACTATTTACACTTTATTTTGCTTTTAACCGTAAACACAGAAAACAAAACTTCTTATTATGAAAATAACTTATTTAAGTATTTTATTTAATTGTATAAAAACCTATTTAAAAAAAATTATAAACCCAAATGAATTAAATTTAACTAATTTTATTGACCCAAATAAACAAAATCTCTATACTAAGTATAACTTTTTACACTTGTACTTAAGAACTTGTTTTTATGAACCATTTGTAACCGATTCCTAGAAATCCCTTTCGGATATTGCGACTTCTGACTGAGTCGGCATGCAAAGGCATAAAGACTCATTCATAAAACTATTAAGCTTTCTTATCTTTTGTTTACATTCACAGATGGTCAAATGCTTTGTTTGTACAATGCTCAAAAAAGTACTGTTTATTTGGTGAGGGCAATTAACTTACCGTTCTTAGGTACCTGCCTAGCATACAAATGTGCAACAAAAAAAAATGACGTAATAACATCTAATTAAACTCGAAAGTAATCTACTTTTAACGAATGAAATAAATAAAACAATGACCCAACTAAAGAAAAAAATATTTAATAACTTATCTACTAAAGTAAGCAAATCGAATTGTAAACAATGTGCAGTGAATAATAATGCATTTGTAGCGGAAAAAATAATAATTGTCACGTGTCTGCACGTTTGGGCAAGCCCACTTGGGCATATTTTTTCTGTGCCGTACCACCGTTTTTTACTCATGTGGTACCACGCCGCGTAACGACCCCCGGCCCGCTCCCTGACCCCCGCGTGGCAGCTTTCAATGTGTACACCCGTACACATTGAAAGTTTTTTTGCCAGGCATTTTGCCTATCTCAACGCCGTACACCACCCGGTGTACGGCGTTGAGATAGGCAAAATGCCTGGCATTTACAATAAGTGCCCAGTAAGAACCTGTAAATGCCCAATAAATGCCTAGTTTTGGGCATAAATAGGGAATTTATAACTATTTTTTGGACATTTATTGTAAATGCCCGGCATTTTGCCCATCTCTAGTACGGCGCGATGCTTGGCAAGTTTTTTACTCGCGTTAATTTCAGTTTCTCATTTTGTAATGACTGCGTAAATGTTATCTACATCAGGATAGCACTAATATTTTGTCTCTTGGCAAACAAACTTATAAAACATTCATTTATACCTTACATATTTCCATACAAACTTTCATCCCCTATTCCCTATTGTTATTTTACCCCCGTGTGGGTAAAACTTTTACAAACTTTGAATGTCATATTTATTTATATCGAATCAACAGCCTAAAAAATAAGTTTCAAGCTTCTAGCTCTAAAAATAACGATATTTCCATACAATCTTTCACCCCCCCTTTTAACCCCTTACAACCCTTTTTTTGCATTAAAAAGTAGCCTATGTCCTTCCTCAGGCTCTAAACTATCTGTGTACCAAATTTCATTTAAATCGGTTCAGTAGTTTTGCCGTGAAAGCAGGACAGACAGACAGACAGACAGACAGAGATACTTTCGCATTTATAATATTAGTAAGGAAGTAAGGAAGTAAGGATATCGAATCAACAGCCTAAAAAATAAGTTTCAAGCTTCTAGCTCTAAAAATAACGATATTTCCATACAATCTTTCACCCCCCCTTTTAACCCCTTACAACCCTTTTTTTGCATTAAAAAGTAGCCTATGTCCTTCCTCAGGCTCTAAACTATCTGTGTACCAAATTTCATTTAAATCGGTTCAGTAGTTTTGCCGTGAAAGCAGGACAGACAGACAGACAGACAGACAGACAGAGTTACTTTCGCATTTATAATATTAGTAAGGAGTAAGGAAGTAAGGATTAAAAGGCTAAATCGAACCATTTAATGTAAGTTTCAGCTTTCAACAGGCTGTGATAAAAACGCGTATGATAAATGTACAGGCGTCATCAGTTGGACTAAACCGAGGCACAGAAGAAATTAATATTATCGGTGATCTCATTAAGTGTGCCGTTTTATCATTTTTGCACGAAAGTGTAAAAAAGACAAAGCAATTAATAATAATTTATTTCATGACTATTTAATGCGTACAATTTTATTATTACAATTTTTTACATAAGTTTTCGGCATTGAAATCCTCCTATTGAAGTAAATGCTCCTAATTTGATTAATTTAGAGAGGATAACACTTCTGCAGATTAAATGTTAATTATTGTTCTATGAAAATGCAATACTGTATTACATGTATAAATTAACATTAAAAGATCTTATGCAAAACATAATAATTATGATCAGTGTTTTATTTAATACGCGATTAATTTCGAATTGATTTCGAAACAATTTACCAGGCATGTGCTGAAACTAGATATTAAAAAAATCTTGTACCTATGTCGTAATAGTATCTGTGGTAATAGCTTTATAACGGAAACGCAGCAGAATGCGGATGTCGACAATTGGACGCATCACCCGCCTATCTCGCCTTCCGCACGATTTCACAACAAATACATATTTTTTATATTCGCCTTTTATTTTCAATATAGTAGGTTCCTTTTCAATGAGGAATTTGCTTTTACGTGTTATATTGGAAAAAGGATCACGCTTTGATGCTTTATCACACAAAATTTAAGTCATTCAAGGGACTTATAGTCGAGGAAAATTATGCTTGTACACATATATTGCAAGCATAATATTTGCATTGAAGCTTTAGAGCACAATCCCTAAAGCGTTGATAGTATTAGACGTTGCTTTTTTGTGTGCCGTTTCTTTTGTAGTCAATTGATACCTGTGACATAAATATAGTCTGGTTGTGTGACACTGTCATATAGCACTGTTTTATGTTACCAGACATAACGATATATACTCTAGTGTCTTGACAGCAGGTTTCGTCAAGGAAGGAAGTGGTAGGCAAGCGAGTAACGAACATGCAGACATATCTTCAAGCCGCTACATCACTGGGGTTGCATGCGCCACAGCCGCTAACCAGCGGCTTCAAGACCAGGGAGAATGTTAGTTTATATCTAATATATGTAGTATTTTTGCTTTATCTCCCTATATAATGATTCTTATTTTCCCCTTGACAAGAATATTGCTGCTTCTATTTGACCAAATAATTGCCATTAAAATTTTTTGCAATTTGCTAATTTTAGACTATCTCTGTCCACTCATGCAACTATTAGTGGCTTGGCCCAGTTTAAGTTTCCTGTGCTTGTTACAATTATAATCGATTATCCAAGCTCGAAAAACCAATCGATGTGGTTACAAAGGTAAGAGGTACTTTATCCTCAGTATTTGTCTTTTGTCCTGTAACCTGAAACTTTTATCGTATACATTTCAGCTACTGCAAAAGAGTTATCCATAGTCCTATTTTATATACTCTATTTAAAATCTCTTCCTTTTCATATACAGAACTCTGAATGTCCCATAGCATACTTACATATTTTTTTACAGTGGGTAATTTTTATTGGTTCACACTTCGCCAGCACAGTCAATCGCACGTAAAGCGTTACATTTGCAAGTAACCCTCTTATTATTACTGGTAGTGTAAGTTCTACGCGCGGTAGACTGTGCCAATAAATACTATATGGATGCAAAAACATAAGTATCGGTATCTCAGAAATAATGAAGTAAATCTGACAAACTGATATAAGTAGGTTCTACCAGTTTGCGGTCGATTTTGATAAAAAAGAAATCAATTGTCAGTTGATTAATTTTTTTCAATTTAAATGAACATAATTGCATGGTCCCGGATAATATTTAAACAAATTATCTATACCACAAATTAAGGTAGGTATAGTTTAAAATAATAAATATAATAAGACTTAGGTCTGGACTGTTACAAAGTCGCGCAGCGAGAGTAGGTCGAACAAAGTACTCACAGAGACTCATTTCAATGTATACAAATTAGATAGCAATTGTTTTCCATTTCACTTCTGCACATTACTGTATAAGTACTGTGTTCGCCTTATCTCTCGCTGCGCGACCTTTTTTAGACATATTTTTTTAAAGATAACGTTCAAGAAGTTGTATATTAATTAATGTACGACTTCGACATAATTCCCAAAAAAATTGTAGGTTTTTTTCGATTGAGAAATATGTTGTGCAAACGTTACCACTCGTTTGGCAACAATTACTTCTTTAATTTTAATATTTTAGTTTTGACGAGCAAGAGATATTAAATTAATTATTTACATCGAAAAGCATGATTCTCAAATAAAATGTTGAAATTCTAAAGCAAGGGATATTTTATTCATAAACTAAAAAATAAATATTTAAGTGATTAATGATATCGTTTTCTGAATATAACGCCCAGTCCCGCTCTACAGACGATTTCATCTTTTTTTGTTTTTACGTAAGTAGAAGAGACTCGCAAGGATTTTTTTCTAATGATTAATTAACGCTCAGACCGAGCCGCTGATACGTGTGCAACGGGTTGGCAGCTACCTTTTTTTGCACTTACTGTGGCTGAACTTTATTCCAGACATGTTATTTATTAGTATTTATGAAGGTATGTTACGGTCTTAATTCGTACAATGCTTTTATAAACGATACAAATATATTTTTTTGTAAAATGTCTCGTGCATAAATAGTGCTATGGTTAAAAAATATATCATTATTAACACAATAATATTATGTTCTGAAGTTCAATTATGTAATTAATTATATAAGTACCTACACATAAATGTATAAATATTATAATTAAAATAATCAGCAAAACTATAGTAACTCTTCCGTATTAATAAAAATAAAATTACTCATTCATCTTTTTCATAAAAATCCTAGCATTACATATAATCACACATTTACAAACGGCTACCTGAAATTTTTGAATATACTGTGTATGAATATACTATGTGAGTATTTAATTATTATTGGCCATCTGGCAGCACTTGAGTAGTTATCATCTATTTTGTATCGAAATTGATATAAAAAAAAATAACAATAAAAAGTTACAACACAGGCAGACGTATAGTTCAATGCAACATATAATATTCATTAAAATTACTGTTACATTACATATCAAGTGAATGTGCCTATTATGTTCACGTATTATGTTCATAATTATAATTGCCGGTCATTTACTTGTAAGTTTATTAAGTGGAACAGGACCAAATTTTTCTTATTTTTTTATTATTTAAATTTTTATTCATTATTCTATTATTAATCTTAACAACAGTAGATGAAAAATTATAACGATTCTAAGATGCTTTAAAAATGCTTCATAACTGATAAACTACAGTGATAGTCCGGCAAAAATACATAATGACCGCGCCTATTTTCGTAATATTCCACAAAAATAATCTCAAATGAAGTACATATTTTAGGAATCACAAATATATGTTCCAAAAATATCCCACCACCTAAACTTTTGTTAATAATATTTTTACTTTATAAATGCTTTTGTATAATGCAAAAATTCAATTTGGTATATTTGTGTAAAAAAAAGTGCACTCTTAATAATATAATATATGAAATTGCAAAACATCCAGAACACACTTACATGTACATTATAGTGGAATATTTTAGGAACATAATTTTATTTATTTGTGCAAGTCCCAAAAATAGGGCATTATTTTCCTAGTTCCATTATTCCTGTAATAATAGGAATAATGGAAAAAAATATACTTGATGATTTTAACTCATATGTCGTAGAAAATAATACAAAGGTTGATGTCTAGATGTGCTATCAGCTGCTCTGGATATAACAACGATGTGGAGATAAAAACAATAGCGCAGTATAAGTAATAGTTACTTTCATAGGTAAGTATGAAGAACAAGATTTAATGTTAGATATCAGTCACAAAGGCGAACAAAGGCCGAATGTGAGTGAGAGGTTTTCGGTGATTAGTGTTCCGTACAGAGGGTGTCCGGAGGGACCGAAGTTATGCCACTGCCTGGGGAAGGGGAAAGGCAGGGGGCTCAAAACCTCCCAAAATTCCCACGGCCATTTTCCATTAAATCCTAAGCAAATTCTGGAAAGAATAAGGAAGGCATAAATAAAAACGTGACCGTGTTCGTTATATTATTTAAATACTTTGATTTCATTAATCATTTCTTATTATGAATTGGTATTATAAAAATGTGTTATGCTCCAAAAGATGGCAAAAAATCGTCTTGAAGAAAACCCAGTATTTCTGAAAAGACTTTCAAAATTTAAAGGATACTTATAAGTACATGTTTGGTTTACTTCATCCATATTACTCGTTTATGGTCGTGACAGGTTTAACGATGGAAGACGTGGGTTCAACCCATCCTAACCCACGTCTTTAAGAAACACATTATGTAAGAAAATAATTACGAACTGGCTTGTGTACGGAGTCTAAGTTTTGTTTACGTAACCCTGCATGAAGCCTGAAATAGGCAAGAGGCGGTCAGCGTCAGCGATCTCAGTGGAGTTATTAACACCCCATCAGGACAGACATTACTATATTATACTGATTCCCAAATTGGTCTAAATCAACACCAAGGGTGGTTTTCGACATGCGTGGGATCTACGAAAAATTGGGAACCTCTGTTCTAATAGAAGGCAGCCACGCGAACATGGCAAGTTCGCGCGAATTTTACACCTACGAATTGGCGTTCAGACATACTGATGTCGTTCAAAATTATAGGTCCATCCTAATCAACATACGCGCGATGTAATCGTGCGACTAATATGTTGTGTATTTGATTATCAGTTCGCGCGAACTTCGTTTGTATGAATATGTGATCAAAAATTGGCAACCAAATTGGCATTCGCGTGATAATGGCGTCGTGAAGATGGTTCGGTGTCTATGATTGTGCGAATGTGAGTATCGCGCGATCATACTACGCGACCCCTCGCACGACCAGGTCCATTCCTGCCGTTGCGATACCGCACGACAGCCGCATCTCTAATTTGCGTGAAAATTCTATTAGGACGAAGCCAATTTCCGTCACCGTGATCGCAACCGCAGACCGCTTGTATCTGCACGGACCTAGAAACTAATAAGTACTATAAGGGATTGGATCAGCTAGTTGCATGTCATTTTTCTAATTTGTTTTATGATGATAATTCCAGTCTACCTATATTATTATATATCACGATGTAGATATCAACTGCACTATTTTTCTTAAAATCTTAGATATCTACATAGTCGACTACAAATTAATAAGTGTAATATATTCTTTATTCCAAAAGACAATATTTTTCCTGAAGCAGAAACAAAAAAAATGGAAGAAGAAAACAGAAGCTTAAAACAATATCAAATACTAGGCCAACCTATCTTTCGTGGAAACTAAAAAGAACTACTTTTGCAAAGAATGAAGATGTTTTTCCAATAATTAAAATACTTCAGTAAAAAGTTCGTGGCAACAGATAATAAAAGTTGTTGTTTGTTCCAGCTCAATTTCAACCCGATTACGTCTTTTCTCTTCACTCTGGATTTCTTCATCATCGTGCTTAATGTAAGTACTTATTTCAATAATAATGCTTAGTATCTATTATATGAAATGGAAAAAATAAACAGCCCATTGCGCCTTGTGTAGACGGAACAAGTAAAGTAATATCTACTGAGACTTGTCGTTGGATGATAGAGAGAAGTTAATGACTGCGTAATATGACTGCGGTATTGCTGCTGCACATCATGCGGGTCTTACGCTTATCTGCCACCGGACATTGTATAAAAAAATGAAGTTAAATTAAGTTGAAACCAAAGATACTCAATAAAGTTAAATATCTTTCTTCTTCTTCAAGTGCCATCTCATGCCGAAGATCTTGACTTTATAAATATCTTTGATTCTACAGCAAACCATAGGAAAATCCCAATTGGGTTCTTCTTATTTTCGAAAACCGTGTCATCTTAAAAACATATTTTAATGGCAGCGATTGTATTTACATATATCTTATTTATACGTATAATAAATTACCTTATTTAAATTATTGTATATTGAAATTTCTTTGTAACACAAAATATATTCAACTTACGATATTAATGTTGACTCTACCAAATAATAAACCTGGCGTACACGAGGAGAGTAAAATTGGGCGACTAGTGTTACATTGACTACTGGTATCATTATTACTATTCTTAGCGTGTTGGTAGCTCCGCAATGTACAGCTACTTGCCCGATTTTACTCAACACGCGTACGTCAGACTTTAGTCTTAAAGGTCGTTCCTTGCGAACTGACACATTGGGATTTCTGTTGCAATTCAATTTCTATAGTCCAAAATAGCACTAATTACGATATTCAACGGACATGAATTGCCTATGCATGTTTTATGTACTTATTTATCCACTATGTTTATTCAAAATTGGCGTTGTAGTACAAGAAATATACAAACAACAAACGTACAAAACAAAAGAAAAATATTTAATTTTGTTTGTTTTGAGAACAATAGTTTTGGGAATTGTGTTAGGCCGAGTTCCATTTAAAGAAATACATAGTATAATATAATTAAGAGTAGCTTTAGAAATAAAGAGGCTACACGATTAATACCAGGTTATAAATATTATTATTTAGACCTCCAACCTTAAAAAGGTTTTACCTGTCACAAGCTGGGGACGTAAATTCTTGCGGGTCCGAAAAAGCATTGTAAATAGAAATAAATTAAAAATAAACAAAAGGCCTCTGCAACTGAAACGTAACAACGTAATATGAATGCAAACTTTTGACCTTTTCGAGGCCTAATTTGGTGAAAGGAGAAGCAACAGGGATTTTAATATTAAATGAATAGGTCGTTTGGTATGCGCTGAACGGCTGTAGCGAAGTCTGTTTGTTGGTTCGTCAATATTTTAAGGAGATTTTCGTCGAGAAAGACTATTCACACATGAGTTCCTCATATTATGAACCACATGTTGTTCATAATACTTTAGTTCTAGCGCGAGTATTCGCTCCGTAATTACGCGCTCACAAAACTACGTGTGTCTACGGCTGACATAACTTTTAAAATTTATTATTCAACAAAAATAATGTGCGTGTAACATTCGGTGGGTTACGTGTTCGTAATTAATTTATTGCTTCTTCTACTAAGCTTTTATGTGCACGATATACAGTCTGATTAATAACGAAAAATAGGCTTAGGTCAACAAATAAAATGATACCTAATCCTTGCTAAAGTAAATGGTTAAAGAAAATGGCGCCTATTATGTCACCTGGGGCCTTACCGCTTATATTTATTCAATTGCTAAATAAAAATACTTTACCTTAGATTAATGGTGTTTAGTGTAACTGCAGTAACTCTAGAGCTCTACGGATTAGGCTGAAAATGTCTCTCGCTAACTTAAACCGAAATCAGATTTCAAGTATCGAAATATTCGATTGGAATCTAGGCCAGTGTTTTCAAGCCGCCAAAAGACCACTGACTAGTCTTTACGACTGTCATCTAATGATAACAGTCAGGATCGACGGCTTAACCTGACCACCGAAGCACGGAGCAGCTCGAGATGTAAAAACCCATCCATGGATACAGTCGACGTTGCTTAACCTGCGTGTTAGATGAGATTAGGTTAGAGCTCTTCATATATATAGCATTGCTGCTAATTGGCAACATTTCGTCAGCATAGTTTATTAATGCTTATGAAAATATGAAAGCTTTTGTAGAAATTTTGAAAAATAATTTTCTTCAATTTTTATATTTAGTATTTTAAACACAATGATATTTTGACATTACCTAATAATAATTATTTAACTGAACATTCATAAAAATATAAAGATCCAATCATACATTACATACATTTTATTATATATTTTCTTAGGGTCATTCACGCGTAGGTAACCTTTGGTATAACAAGCGAAAAATAGGCAGCGTAATGGTTTATTAACAGACATGCCCTACGTTTGCTTGTCACCTCAGCTATTTTCTTTGGAAACTAAAACAACACTAACAGCTATTAATATCAATGAAATACAACCAATATTACTCAAAAAGTTTTCGCAGTTATGAAGAACTATCCTATCCACAAACATGGGTAAGTAATTTATAGGATGTTGTTACACAGAACGTAGTTTAAGAATTATGACGTACAAACTGAAAGGAGCCACAAATTTTACGTGCTATGCGGAAAGCATTATGGTTTTTGAATCTACATACTAAGGTTTAGGTACATTCCCGCATGCCACATCTAGATTGCCGCTGGGGTGACCAACTCCTCTAAACTACTTTAATTTGCCACCGGGTCGGCCAAGTAATAAGAAAATTCTATATTTCCATCTACCATTTTGGGGTATAAATTACCCACCACGATCTATAGAGCCATAGCCAATTTCACCCACATGTGATACACCCTGCCGTTTTCCGAAAGAGACTCCGGCAAAATAGCGCGTTTGTAAGGTGCACGACCGGAGAAGGATTTACACGTCACAGAATACTGCAGACAAATAACAATTTTATTTTTCTGTTGTGTTCCTGCGAGTGAGATAGGTCACCAAGAAGGAAGAAGCGGAGACGCGCGAACGTTTATATGCATATGTATGTTTATAGTGGGAAGAATAAAGGATAGAAATTGTTCAGGAGCACTTTAAGGATTACTCAGATTATAAATATTGCGTAGTTTAGAAATAATGAGTGAGAACACTTATCATTTCCACCTTGAACATATGATCCTCCTGGGAGATGTCGACGAGGCTGGAACTGGGCGAGTCAGTTATTGTATTACTATAATATAGATGTAATATACATCTAGACTGAATTGTTTCTGTAGTTTGTAGTGTAAATAAAGCATATTCTATCTATCTATCTATCTAGAACTTTTAAGTCCTAACAATCGCACCAAAAATCAGATTTGCTTTACTATTTAACTGCGGCCTAAACTAAAGTCTTTCTGGGGCCATACCGCCGAAGCTGAAGACGATATCCAAACAATATTTTGATTCCAAAAAGAGATATGGTTAAGTTATGTATAAATATCGATAGCTTTGTCGGTAGGTATTCAGGGTTTCTATCAGCTAAGATAAACATAATTACATGTAATCTAAGCTGGGATTTTATTTTCGTCATCAAAAGTTCCGATAGGAATCCGCTACGGCATAGGCGGTAGGCCCCCAGGGTCCCGCCTACCTGAACTAAAGCCGATTCTGGCCGAATATTTCGTTTCTTGAAATCATACTTCGATTTTCGATTTAAGTTAGCGAGACACATCTTCAGCTTAATCTATTTTTATTTCTTTATTCACTTATTGAGAATAAGTGAATAAACAAAAAAATATATGTGAATAAACAAATTCACTTATTATGGATAACTTAATACTATCTTTCAAAATTTTTACTTACTGCACGAGCGCAGGTTTAGATCGGCAGTAACAATAAACAAAGATACAAAGTAACTTTACTATATGTGCTAGATGTATCACAAGAATATTTGATTAAAATAAATGTGTGTTTAATTGTTGTTGTTGTTGTTGTTGTTGTAAATATCTTTATTGTACAAAACATATTTCAGTACACAGAATAATAAGAAATGTTGACATACAATTTGTACAAAGGCGGACTTATCCCATAAAGGGATCTCTTCCAGCCAACCTTTGAGCATATTAAATGACACCACAAAAAATAATAGGAGGAGTATCCATAAGGTCAGAACTATGTTAGGACATATAAGTAAGTACATATAATAAGTAAGAGAACATCATGAATAAGTAAGCCTTCTACTTTTGTAGAAGTGCCGATATCACCAAATCTATACCTCACCATATGCACACTCGTACAATTTGAAGATATTAATTGTAAATTACAATCACAATTAAGAAAAGTGACGAACTCGTAGCTTTTAGGACCTGTCACAAGCGAACTTGTTACTCCTTACCTTTTAATATAATGAATTGTTACTCCTTACCTTTTAATATAATTTATAAGCATGTATGTAACTTCTTGGTAATTACTTGATTATGAGTTTTATATTAGTTAGTTTCCAGTAAGAATAAGATACATATTTTTTATTTATATTATTTAAATTTAATATAGGTTTAGAATTATATTATTTTATTATTAAGAAAATACCTAGTTATTAATTCTACATAGATTTCAGCCACTAAAAGCACACACACGCATATACGTATCTCTATCTAATCGGCAGAGTTCTAGAGTTACTGGAAGTTAATCAAATACAATTACCACAAATCTAAGCAAAAATATTTATTATTTCGCAATTGAATATACACAGGCGGTAGGGCTCCAGGTGACATAATAGGCGCCATTTTCTTTGCCCATTTACTTTAGCAAAGAATAGGTATAATTTTATTTATTGGCCCAAACCTATTTTTCGACATTACTCAGACCGTATATCGTGCACCTTAGCTTAGTAGAAGAAACAATAAATTAATTACGAACACGGAACCCACCGAATGTTACACGCACATTATTTTCGTTGAATAATAAATTTTAAAAGTTATGTCAGCCTTAGACACACGTAATTTTGTGAGCGGGTAATTGCGGAGCGAATACTCGCGCTAGAACTAAAGTATTATGAACAACATGTGGTTCATAATATGACGAACTCATGTGTAAATAAACCTTTCTCGACGAAAAACTCCTTAAAATATTGACGAACCAACAAACAGACTTCGTTACAGCCGTACAGCGCATACCAAACGAACTTCATAGCTACCTATTCATTTAATATTAAAATCCCTGTTCCTTCTCCTTTCACCAAATTAGGCCTCGAAAAGGTCAAAAGTTTGCATTCATATTTTGTTGTTAAATTTCAATTGCAGAGGCCTTTTGTTTATTTTTAATTTATTTCTATTTACAATGCTTTTTGCGGACCCGCAAGAATTTACGTCCCCAGCTTGTGACAAATAAAACCTTTTTAAGGTTGAAAATTGTAAAATTTATAACCTCATATTACAGTCGTATAGCCTAGTAGTGACATATCGTATTGTCTTCATTAAGCTACTCTTAATGATATTCTACTAAGACTTTCTTTAAAAGTCTAACTTAGTTTCAAAACTGTTCTCAAAACTAACAAAATTAAATATTACATAATATGCAATAGTATGTTAATCAACTTCAAATAAAATATTAATTAAAAAAATATTTTTAAAAGCTTGTCGCGAGATTTCATACAACATCGACAAGCTTGCGACAAGCTTTTATTTATATCAATATAAATTTTATAATTTAATAAAATGGTGTGATTGATTGCATTCAAAATTTATTTTCTTCGTTTTAGAGCATTAAAATAAAAGCTTGTTTTTAAAAATTAATTAATATTTTATTTTTTAAATTTTTAGTTTCATCTTAATTTCTGCATTTCTAATATTGCATCATTGTGACACAGTATTCTACCGGTTAGTTTTGTACTGTCCAGTTCTTCAATTAAAAGCCCGGATAGAAGGGCAAGGCCTTCATTACAACAGGGTGCGCCCTCGTTCCCTGAGGTGGTATGTTCGCGAGAATATATTATTTGACACACTATTGTCATTCAGTTCATCAGCACGGCCTCACCTTCACTTGGGTGCTTTTCATACCGCCGCTTACTTCTAGTTGGACCTATTTTTTTATACCACTAAGGTGGCAGACAAGCATACAACCCGCCTGATGAAAGCAGTTACCGTAGCCTATGAACGCCTGTAAGGTGCCAGGGGCATCACACGCGCTTTGCCGCCCCGAAACCTTACTTGCGCCTGACGGAAATTCGAGTCCGGGTTTGATTTCGGAGTTTCCCTTCTCCTAGACAGGTTGCAGACCAGTGCTATCGACGCCTATCTCACCGATCTCTACAAAACTCCGTAACTCCAAGAGAGTTCTTGGGATCCTGGATCTTCATCTTTAGATCCTGGATATCAATTAACACAAGAGTGCTTGACAAGACTATTAAAACGAGCCCAAAAAGTCGACGGTTTTACCTTTTTTAGTTTAGAAGTTCCTATGGCCACCTTCCGACGTCATCTTGAATGCCTGGCTGCTATGTAGCACAAGAGTGCTTGTCAAGACTATTCAAACGAGTCCAAACTCGACGGTTTTATCTTGTTTAGTTTAGGAGTTCCTATGGACATCTTCCGAAACGATCTTGAGACCCTGGCTGTCATGTAGCACAAGAGTGCTAGTCAAGACTATTTAAACGAGTCCAAACTCGACGGTTTTATCTTGTTTAGTTTAGGAGTTCCTATGGGTCATAGGAAGGTGGTCACCTTCCGACGCTATCTTGAGACCCTGGCTGTCATGTAGCACAAGAGTGCTTGTCAGGACTATCCAAACGAGTCCAAACTCGACGGTTTTATCTTGTTTAGTTTAGGAGTTCCTATGGCCACCTTCCGACACCATCTTGGGACACTGGCTGTCATGTAGCACAAGAGTGCTTGTCAAGACTATTCAATCGAGTCCAAACTCGACGGTTTTATCTTGTTCAGTTTAGGAGTTCCTATGGCCACCTTTCGACTCCATCATGAGACCCTGGCTGTCATGTAGCACAAGAGTGCTTGTCAAGACTATTCAATCGAGTCCAAACTCGACGGTTTTATCTTGTTTAGTTTAGGAGTTCCTATGGCCACCTTCCGACTCCATCATGAGACCAGCTTCAAGGTACCATATTATTGCATTGTCACCGAAGTTACGTAAGTAAACCAAATTTCAACTTAATCTGACGACAGGAAGTGGTTCTAATTTAACTCGCAAGATTTGTCCCATACTAACATACAGGGCAAGTAGAATAAAAGCTTTTAAAAAGAGGGGCTTTTCAAGTCGCTTGTATTTTTTTTTTTGTTTAAGTTACCTTAAACAAAAAAAAATACCTATAAGCGACTTGAGAAACTTGTAAACGATAACCGATTTTTACCCGACTGAGCATGAAGAGAACGGTGGATTTCTATGACACTCACAACAGTTTAATCGCTTGATAGAGTTCAACATATGAGGTTCGCGAAAAAAAATTGCAGGATATCAAGAAAAATGTTACAATTTTACAGTGGAGTTTTTTTGTTTCTGTTAACAATTAACTCTTTTTGTGCTCATAAGAGAAGCGTCGTTGTGCGTGTCAGTCAAATCGGTCACGCAAGTTAAGCAACGTCGGCGGTAGCCTGTCTATGGATGGGTTTATTTATCTCGAGCTCCTCCATGCTTCGGAGGGCACTTAAAGCTGTCGGTCCCTGTTGTTGTCTTTAAACGTCAATCGTTAAGTGAAGTCAGTGGCCTTTGGGCGTCTTGAAATCACTGGCCTCCGCCAACCCGCAGTTGAACAGCTTGTAGGAGTATGCTCTAAGTCTAAACCCCTATCGAGGAGAGACTCTTATCCCAACAGTGGAATGATTATGGGTTGATGTCGTGTTCATAAGAGGATACTCTCTCGGTAGTCACATGAAAATTTCATTATGTTCATCATTGAATCTAGAGGTGGAGATTATGAAATAAAAAAAATAAAATAAAAAGAGAAATCGATCTTAAATTGTTTACCTAGATTTTAACCTTCGTGGAAACTTCGCAATCATATCACAATTTAGACGTCGATAATTCTCTGAAATCTCACTTCGGCACGGTCCCTGAAACCGAGCAGTCAATGACCAAAGGAGCAATAAATGGAATAACTCCGTAAATTACCCTCACTTGTGTAACTGTAAAACTTTTACACAAAGACCCTTGTTCCTCTAAACTGAACAAAATGTTTGCGATTCTGTTACAACCGTCATTTACATGCGATTTGTCGGAGTGTCTTAGAATCAAAATGAAATATACGTGGAAACTTATTTATGAGATCGTAAAACTTTGATGGCTTCAAGAAAACTAATGTAAATCAACTAATGATCAAAGATCCTTCTATTCTTATTACCAAAGATACAGTTTCAAGAAAAATTCGGGCTAAAACTAAAATTTGTCTTGTCACCAGCATCTTTAAGCCGAAGCCAACTTTACTTACACGTGGTACTAACTGTCCTGTTGGTCAGTTATCACCGCATGCCTGTGAAGTTGGCTTTTCTGCTCTAGCAAAAGGGAATAGGCTGAAAGTTTCTAAAGCGGTCCTGAATGTAGAAGTATCTTCACCTCACAGAAAACCGCAGCAAAGAACAATTCCCTTGAGGGTTGTTGTATTCCTGCATGTCAGTCACCAGGAAAGAAGTAGTTTTAGGATTGGGAGGGGGGAGGGGGGAGGGGAAGTTAGCGTGGGCACCTCACATATCTCTCCGAAAGCAAGTCGAGCGTCCATCGTTTCGCTCGCTCGTCTTTTGGTGATCCCAAGCAGAATGTAACAACCTATTTTATTTATTGACATAGTTGGGTTACAACCAGGGGCGCCGACTCCGTAGGTGCTTGGGGGCTCGAGCACCCACGAGAAATAAGCAGTGGGTGCCGAGCACCCCTGAGAATAGACATCAAGAAACAGATCAGTAATCGCCTCTTAGGGATGGGCGTTTTTCATTACTCGACAACCCGTTTAGCACAGTGGTTTAGAACGCCGATTGAAACGCAAGGGTCGCGGGTTGGACTCCCGCATCAACACAAATGTTTGTTGATGAAACAGATATTTGTGTTGGGTCTGGGGTGTTTGTGGGTTTCACACTTTTTCGAGTCATCAAATGAGCATGAGCACCCATGAGGTTTTCTAAAAGCCGGCGCCCCTGGTTACAACTATGTCAATAAATAAAATAGGTGAACCGTCCATTTAATTAAGAGCATATTATCGTGAACTTTACCATATGCTTGGTAATTAGTCTGCAGATTACCTAGAAATATTACAAATTATAATATAGGCTAAAGTAGCACTACTATAGATAATAAAAACATATAAGTGACGTCACTAGTCACACTTGCTAAATAGTATCTTAGTATCAAATTGCCTAATGGTATTTTAATATCCGTTTTTTTATATTAATAATTGGCCGTGTGGTTTCCGGCAGACTAGAGTAGAATCACTCCGTGTCTTCCCGTAGATGTCGTACAAAGCGACTAAGGGACATTATAAAACATCGATCAGGCCTCCCCAACCCGTCTGGCCAGCGTGGGGAGTGTAGGCCAAATCCTCCTTCTGTCTGAGACGGACGAGAGGATCGTGCTCCTGTAGTGGAGACTAAAATGACCTGATGATGATGATGATGATTATAATATCAAAATTAAACTTTTACGAAAAGGAGAAGTTGTTGAAGTTTAGTAAGAGCGCTGTCGGCAACTTGTTAAGTTGTCGGATATCCAGTTGTAATTGACGTCAATAAACATAATATTCTGAGGAACTCTGGGCTAAATTAATAAACTTTCACCATTACCATCACACTTAAAGGACGACAAGGAAATAACGACGGTCGTGAAAATACCAAATATTTTTAGATTATTTTAATTAAGAGTTTAAACATGGAGCATTTTATGTATTTATAAACCATTAGCGAAAAATATTAAATGCATATGCATGTAACAATAAATATTTTTTATATTTTTATAGTTAGTACCTAAACCAGTGGCGTAGATTATGCTAGACGAGCCCTGTATCAAATTTGGTGGTGGACAAAAACCACTTTTAAAACCTATTCGAGTAGATAGAGCACCTTTAACCCAGACACTTCAGGGTTAATATGCTGGGGGCCCTTGCAGCCCCGGGGCCCCGTATCATTGCTACGGCTGAGACGGCGGTAGCTATGCCCCTGCTAAACAGAATCTAGAAAAAAAAATTTTTTTTCAAGCCCTGATAATCGTACTATTTCGAACAGAAACCGTTGCATATTTTGAGTATTTCATTTTGTTCTAGGTCAACCTAAATACATAGGTACACGTACGTAGGTTAACCTTAGTAGTCGATTTCTAAACTAAAGAACTCAAAGAAAAAAGTACATAACAAAAATGCGATAAAAGCACCATAAAATTTTGCCAGGCCTATGCTCGGAATTCTAGTTTTATAAGTCTTGCATGTAAATAGCTGTAGGTTTTATAGATTACCTTTAAAATTGTATGTACAGAAACCCTTTATTTCAAGAAAACCGAGCGTATTTTTATCAAATTTTAAAATCATTTGGCATAGATATTGTTATTGGGTTGCAGATTCGCTATACCTCACCAGCCCCCCTAGCCAAGTGTAATAGGCCTGTAAACAAAGTTCTAAAATTATAAAAACTCTCTATCAGTAACGTAAAATTTGCGTAAAATACATAAAACTAGAACGATCTGCGATCTCAAAATTTTGATAACTTATGTCCAACGTGTTTTATGGTCGATCAAAGTTTGGTGGAAAAGTCCATTTTAAAAGTATGAAATTATAAAAAATAAATATTACCATTGTAGAAACAATAAAAAATACTATAACTATTGTTACGGCACTAGCTACATAAACGCAATATTTAACATAGCTGTCGTACAAATTTCTGATATAGTGCATATAAAATAGCGTATCGTGACGTCATAATACCGTATGCATTTTGTATGGAGCGTTTTCGGGATAGTCCAAAATTGTGATCTTCAAGTTATCATATCTCGAGAAGATTTTATGCTATCGAAGTAATTCTTTCACCTTTAGTTATATTATTGTAACGTCTTTAAATAACAAATCGAAAAAAAAAATGGTCTACAGGCCTATTCGTAGCGTAACGAACGTTAGATAGATCACGTGACATTTGTCAATTCGAACATTTTAATATGAGCTCCACAGTTCAAATTAGCGATCGCTACGCTTTTCTACTTCGCAAACTGCCATTTGGCTAGCCCCCCTGGTAATTAACGACAAAATTATCTATATACGAGTACCTATATATTCTAGAAATCAAAGAAAAAATATATGAAAAACAAATTATTTTCTTTATATTACGACGAAGTTCCAAGGACAGTTCATACACTGATCTCATACCAGTCAAAGAAGGAAGGGGAATTGATGAATGCAAAGATAACAAAACCAATGGTTATGGTGGTGTAGAGCGACGCGACGGTGTCGTGAAAAACTCGATGACATTGTCGCGCATTTTTTTGTACTAAGTACGTCGGGCGGTAGACAAGCATACGGCCCGCCTGATGAGAAGCAGTTTTCGTTGCCGTATTAATGCTCGCTACCGCTCCCGCTGCCAACGTAGCAACTCCTTCCTTTTTAGTGCCCTCACTCAATCACGCTATTACAACAACTACGTGTGGTGGTACTTCACCAGTCAGGTACTTTACAAATACGCTGTACCCTACCTCTCTATTGCCAAAGCCTCTTTCGCTAGTCGGCAGGGTGCACCACGTGCAGGTGTGATTGTCTTTGGCTCTAAAGTTCGTGGTGAGCCACTAACACTCCATGTGACTGCGTGTAAGTCTAATCCATAATGCAAGTTAAGCAACCACGTAGCGTCTAAGATATTATCAGAAGATTTGTTTGCAATAATAATGATACGAGCTCGGTGGTCGAATGGTTAGCAATGGCCACTTTGACTCCGAGGTCGCGGGTTCGGTTCCAGCACAATAGAAGCATTTGTGTGCATGAACATGTCTGTTTGTCTTGCTTTGGGTGTTTTCTATGTATTATATATAAGTAAGTATTATTATATATAAGTACATTTATCAGTTGTCTAGTACCCATAACACAAGTTTTGCACTTAATTTGGGACTACATAACTAGATGGCACTGCGTAATTTGTTCAGAAATATTTATTTATATGTATATAGTTAGCCCTTCACGACCAGATGTACTAATGTATAAAATTAATAAAAAGATGGCTTAATATATTACAATACTTGAACATTCACATCAACATCACTCATTTTATATATAAAATTTACAATAATGATAAATGATGAATGTTCAAGATTTGAGATACAAGTACCTACATATAAAAGTTACCAGATCATAAGGGAACGATATTGGTCTCCAATTTTCAATAAGGTATTTGCGGAATGTCCGCTAACGCTATGGAAAATTGGAAATTATCAATTAGAAACTGATGCCCATGGTCGTGTCTTAATAACGAGGGATTTTTGTAATTTGATGCAGAATGAAACGAAATTTAATACAGTGTCTCCTCCAACGTACTTTGTAATATAATTAAGGCTATTTGAATCAAAAATCACAAAGTAAACATTTTTTTTTCCGAATGACCCACACGACCTGCCTTTTTTTATGTGCGAGGGGGGCAAATGAGCATGTGGGTCACCTGATGGAAAGCAATCACCACCGTCTATGGAGATCAGCAAAACCAAGGAGTCGCCAAACCGTTTCCAGCCTATACTCCTTCGTTTCTTTCTGGTGACCTCTCACTCGTAGGAACATAACAACCCTCAAGGGCGTTGTTATCTGGCTGCAGTATTCTGTGAGGAGGAGGTACATTCCTAGTCAGCCTTAAAAATACGCTATGCACTACCTTTCTTTTCGACAGAGCCTCGTTTGTCAGTAAATCTGACTGATGATAAATCATCTTGTCAGTCTATGAAGGCCTGCCGCATTGCATTTTTTTATGTTCAATAAAAAATAATCTCATATTCTTTAACCTCTACATCCGAGGAAGCTACGCTGGTGTAACCACCACCTCAGAAAAAAAATAGATAAAAACACACAAATACAAATTCATAGTAGTAGTACTTGTAAATTAGAACAAGTATTTTATTAATTTGTACGATTTCATGTAACCAAAGATTTATAAGATATCATTTTTATTAGCCTCACAAATTCGAGGATTATTACTCCATGATTCGAAACCCAATACACAAGTGTGTTTGATTAACACAATATTTATGTCGGGAAACCGAGACTGCAGTTCAATACGCTTATACACGGGCAGTCATTATTCAAGCCCATTGAAAAAATATGAATATTAAAAATCTTTATATAAAAATATAAAAGCCTTTAGATAAATGTAACCTGCCATTTTTTCACCATTAAGCCGTTTGAAGTATCAGAACTGTCAAACACAAGCCACAAGCATCCATCAAACTAATTGATTCCACAACAACAACAGATTTAGAAATAAAGAAAGTAATTTATAATTTTGTACAATCGATCGATGAAAAGAATACCATTAAGCAAATGTTATATACCAACAATATATTAAATAAACAACATAATTAGTTTTTTCTAATCTACCTAGAACGGTCTTTCATAATATAAAGTAATGTATTATAGTATGTAGGTATACTTTGTGGAAAATTAAAGGAATAAGTTTAACATTTTTTTTTACAAAATCGTTGATAAAAACATTTTTTTTCTATATTCCTGTTTGAGTTTGACATGTAAGGCCGTCACAATAATATAACCAAAAGTTATAGAACTATTTTTAACGCACACACCCTTTGAGAAGTGTGTGTAAAAATAGGCAAGATATGATAACTTGAAAATCACAAACGTTTATCTAGTATGTAGTCAAATGTATTTTATATTAATTCTCCAACGGTAACATCATTTTTTAATAATTTTCTTTTAAAATGGACTTTCCTACCATACTTTGATTGAGCATAAAATAATCCGGACGTATAATACTACAATTAAAGTTGACATATGGTTTAAAGCTTGTGTTACACAAACTTCGAACCATCTGCCAACTATGTCTATCGTAAAAACGATATTGTTAAAGAATTTATATAATTTTAGGACATTTTCAAATAGCCTGTTGTATCAATATGTACCTAAACAATGAAAAGTCACTCACAAATCTCGAAAACATATTGCAACTTTTGATCGCATAACTATTTAATTGTGTGTCCAAAGTCTATGAGAACATATTAAAGTACGTGTTATACACGTAAAGCGATTATTCTTCGACCAAAAAATCCACATCGATCGAGAATGTGGATTTTTTGATTATAATTAATATAAAAGTCTAATTACTATCGATCAACTGAGTGATCAGTGCGAGTTTTTTATTCGCGTTCGATCATGTCAACGTAAACAAACTGACCAAATAGAGAATGGCTTACTTCCTCACATTTTGAAGTGAGCAACCCGGCTAATTTGGATATGTAACACGCGTCTGGTAAATTCGCAAATGTCCTTATGTATTTACAAAAAAGAAATGTATTTAAATATAATATCAGTTATCTAGTACCCATAGTATACCCATAGTACAAGTTTTGCTTAGTTTGGGACTAGATGACTGTGTGTAATTTGTCCAGGAACATTTAACAAATATATATATATATAAAATTTATTAATAGCTTAGGTGTTCCATTTTTCTTCCGTGTTGGAGGCAGTGAGCATTGTGAGTGACCTATCGATCTAAGGTAACAGGGATTAGGGCATTGCTCAAGAGAAATGCCTCGCCATGAAATATTCAGAGCACGATTCGCTCGATTTTTGGATGAAAATAGAAAGGTCAAGGGTTTTGAACTATTTTGCGTTAAGATTCTTCTCTTCCTTAAGTTTATTTCAGAACTTATTCTATCTGTGTGCTTTCTTTTTATAATACGTCTTTTCTTCGTTTTTGGTAACTTCACTCACTCGCAGAAATACAACAACCCTCAAGGGTATTGTTATTTGGCTACGGTATTCTGTGAGGTGTCAAGAAATAAAGACAAGCAAGTTGTTTTTAAAAACATATTCACTGGGAGATTTTCTAATATTTACTCACTACCATTTTTAGAGCAAAAGCCAACCTCACCTGCAAGTGGTGCACCCTACCGACTACCGAATGAGGCTCTGGTGAAAGGAGTAAGGCTATTTCGAGCCCAACTAGGGATATACAGAGTGCTTAGTACTAGTTTATTGGTAACATTAGAACGTGTTAACATTTACAAGCCGACCAAATAAAGAGTGAGTTTCATATTGTGAATTTACCAGACGCGTGTTATATCCAAATTAGGCGGGTTGCTCACTTCAAAATGTGAGCAAGTAACCCACATAATTGTGATATGTAACACACGTCTTATAAATTCACAGCATGACAGTTCTTCTCTATTTGGTTGGTTTCTTTACATGTTTCTACATTGACATGATAGAAAGCGGAATGGAATTGAATGAATTGAAGCGGAATGGAATTGAAGCGAATTTTTGCAACGAAATGGTACATAGCAAAATGAACTTTATGTCAATTGCATAACATATAAACTTAAATACGAGTCAAAAAAGGTCGCGCTTCTTCCGGGGAATCCTCGCGCTTTCTCGAGAATTCCCCTAGCTACCATTGGCGCTGCCTGTGGAATCCGCGGGAAGTGGCGCGAACGGGGAGTCTGTCGGGTCTGTCACAGCAATGGAATACGCGAGAATACTCGAGTATTCCACCGAATTCGCGCGCCTTCTCGCATCATGAGGCGAAATTGACGCTTCCATTCTATTCCATTCCACGGCGGTATAAATTGAGCGTCATAAGCACTCTAATCAGAAGACCGCGGCCATATATACAAACAAAGTAATATTTGTCGTCTCTATTTTAATGGAATTTATGTGCAAAACTGTTTGTGAAATCAATTAAAATACTTCTTGCGTGAGAAGGAGCAGTAGGTAAGGGGTGATACTGAAAGGGGATGATCGTCCCACAGTAAGGGGTGTCTTAATCATTGCTTTACTTTTGGAACAAGCGTCCCGTGAAATATAATAACAGATCGGCGGCTTTGAATAATAATAATATTGTTCTTGAATTCCTGATTGCCGTTTTGCATTATCTATAGAATATATTTTTTATACCACTAAGGTGGCACGTGTATGGCCTCAGGTGCTACCGCCCATAGGCTGCGTAAGTGCTTCTCATCAGGCGGGCCGTATACTTGCCTGCCACCCGACGTAGTATATTTAAAAAAATGCAAATATTTATAAAAGAAATAAATAAATATTTATGGACAATTTATACAGCGCCATCTAGTCCCAAATTAAACGCAAAGCTTTGTGTTATGGGTATTAGACAACTGAAGAACAATTTTATTCTCGTATTTTTTCCATGATCGCAGAACGATAGTTGACCGAATCAAGATTGAATTATGAATTGATTAAAAATTATTTACTTGATTGCATTAATTCATTATTATCAGTTCTTATTGTTAGCAAAATACCATTCCTAGATTGTTAACATTTTGGTCATATTGCGACATAATCCCACTTAAATTAGACTTTGAAGTTTCATATTGTGATATGAGAATACTAAATTTGTCATTTGTGAAATCGAGACGGGATCGGAACTGAATTTTGACTACATTTTATTTACGAGAATTGCCCCTCTGATAAATGTACTTAAATACATTTTTTTGTAAATACCTACATACATATATTACACAGAAAACACCCAGGCCAAGACAAACAGACGTGTTCATGCACACAAATGTTTTTCTTGTGCGGGAATCGAACCCGCGACCTCGGAGTCAAAGTGGCCATTAATTATTCGACCACCGAGCTCGTCAAATAAAAGCACAGTAAAACGACGATATATGTAATGACGACGGTTTTATAAAACCTCAACATTCTCTATATCATGTTTGCCACGTCAACCAGGTGTCTATAAAATACCTCTATAGTAGTACATGTCCATAGATTCATTGATTATACACTACGTTTGCTTAACATATCATCATCATCATCATTATCAGGTCATTTTAGTCTCCACTGCAGGAGCACGATCCTCTCTCGCCTGTCCCAGACAGATGGAGGATTTGGCCTACACTCCCCACGCTGGACAAACGGATTGGGGATGCCTGATCGATGTTTGATAATGTATTTCCCTAAGTCGCCTTGTACGACATCCACGGGAAGAGATGGAGTGATTCTATTCTAGTCTGCCGGAAACCACACGGCTAACATCCACGGAAGAGATGGAGTGGAGAAGCTTAACATATAGGGTTAAATAACTTAATACAGGAAAAATAAGCATTATTCGTATATTAATGTGTGTAGCTACGATACAAGAAATTACATTAATTCGATTTTTTCTGTCAAAGGCCAAGGACCCCTGTCAATAATTCGAGACAATTTGACAAATTTGTAATTGAGTATTGACAATTGTCCTAAATTCATATTTATTAATGTTTTCATGATCAATGTGCTTATTGATTTGACGGGTGACAATTTGTCAAATTTTCATTGTCACTGTACATTTTTATGAAACTCTTGGTTGTCAGTATTTTCTACGACAAGTAATTTTCATGACAAATTTGGTCTGACATAAGTCATAATATTATAATATAAAACGTGACAAATCGACAATTAGTCAGAATTTATGACATTTATTGGATTGTCACGACAACTACTGTTTCATAAAACTTGACACATAAAATGGGTCATTTATTATATATATATATATATATATACAAATATATAGGTTATTTTCACTTGATTACTGTTTGTTTCATGAAACTATTTTTCTGACAAGACTTGTCGGTGACAGATCAATAAATGTCAAAGTCGAGTGAATCGCCTGATCGAGTATGTATGTAAATGTTTGGTACGGTCTACCTTAGCCGTTTGACGGATTTCAACATAATAGTATTATTAGAATTAACTCAGATGTGAAACTGTCTTTGTGTTACAATATACTAGATACCTAATGTGCGAGGTTCATTTATACTATTATGATGCTAAGATGTGTGCTGGCAGGTGAATTACCAGTAGACTTAGAAATACAACTCCGCGCTTCAATGTCATCTAAAATGTCCCTGTCCCTGATTTTCTAAAAAGACGTGATCATGATACAATAATACTTAGATTATTGTTGAACATCATCAATAGGGAAAGATGGAAAAAAACTTGTATATGTTCTTTCAATTGGTAAGAGATATATTAAATAAAAAGTGGTTAGAAGCCGATTACTCCGTTACGCAATTTTTAACTGGGCATGCAATTTTAAGGCTAAACTCTTTTCGTTTAAACTAGTGCTGTCGCCCTTATGCAAATGTTCTACTGCAAATCATTAATTCGATCAAACAACACATCATGTTCTTTGGGAGTGTGATCTTTGGCGGCAGAAACGGTACTACATGTTGAATTCCTTTGAATTTCTTCATTTTTTTATATGAGATGGGTGGCAAATGAGCAAGGGGGTCTCCTGATGGGAGCAATCACCACCGCACATGGAGATCAGCAACACTAAGAGGTCGCCGATCCGATGCCAGCCTATACTCCTTTCTTTCTGGTGACCTCACTCACTCGTAGGAATACAACAATCCTCAAGGGAATTGTTATTTCTGGGAGGTGGAGGTACTTCCCCAGTCGGGCAGCTAAAAAAATACGATATCTCTCTTTTCACCAGAGCCTCGTTTGTCACTCAGCAGGGCCAGGCCAGCACCACGTGAGCAGGTGAGGTTGGCATTGGTTGAAAGATGTTGACACACCACTTACTCCCTCAATGCATGTCGCATCCGGGGTAGTATACTCTTATTTGGCAGCAACAAGGAAGAATTACGCTTGTAGTTCTCCCACACGACGACAAGTTTTACTGACGATTTTGCAATTCATATTATTGGAATCGATGTACATATTAAGTAACAAACTCACTGTTTTAGGATCCCAATATTGTTAGATATCCACCACGCATAAATACCGTGTACGGCATTTGAGCTTCACTTGAATAGCCATCTCTTTAGGCTTTTATTGCCTTATTTGCCAAATAGCTGTCTCTCACATTGACAAGAGGGGAAATCAAATTCCAAAAAGCGTCCTACTCCTAGTAATTTCTTCTGATTAAATTCGTTGTAAGTTCGAAGGCAGCCATTTATAATAATCTACACGATATAAAAGAGTAGTACACTTAATCATGTTATCTAAATTGAGTATGGGTGATAAGAAAAGAGTAACACAAAAAAAAATATTTTCAATTTTTTGTCTGTCTGCATGTCTGAGTTTCTCTGTCTGTATAAGATAATCTCCAAAACTGGACATACTTTTAACGATTTTCACAAGTAGATTAAGCTCAGCTATGAGCATCATAATAGGCTTTGTATTATTGAAATCAGATCACAGTAAAAAAAGTTTTTGTCATTTCGCTTGTTAAAAAAATTATAGCAAAAGTCGCTAAAAGGGTGTAAATTTTACACGGGCGAAGTCGCAAACAGCAACTAGCTATGAATAAACTCCATTTTTTTATTCCGTTATAGCTCTTTACTCAGCTATATGTATATATATTTCTTGGCACCGGACAAAAATAATATCTAATAATTCCACATATAAATCAATTTTCGGAAACATATTGCGAAAATTCACTAAAACCCCGGGTGGTATGAGTTGACAAAATACATTATCCCAGTGTAAATAAATGAGCTAACATTTCATAGTTCCATTCGCCACGAAGCAGAAACATTTTATAACAATAACAAAAATATATAGGTAATGCCTTTGACTGATGAGGGTGGTTCACATTCGTGAATACCGTTGAATTTAGGGTTCTTCAGTCATTAAATATTTACGAGAGCTTTTCCAGTTGACGTTCGAAATTAAAGCTGAATTGCTAAAATGAACCCCTTCTCCACGTGTTTACGACTAATAATTTGTTTGATTGACGAAATTTTGACAAAAAGCTTTAATGTGTAACATAAAAACAGCTTAAAATGTTAATGTTTCTAATTAAACCTTTCACATGTTGGATATATAAAAACCAGGGGGTGCTAAATAACGTTGTTGAAATTTATCCGAGTAGATGCCCTACCGCCGAAGATGAAGCCGATTGCCATGGTATCTTTTTGATCGCAAAAATAAAAATTTAGCTTAGATTGACGGTAATTGGTAAAATGGCCGTGTGGTTTCCGGTAGACTAGAATAGAATCACTCCGTTTCTTCCCGTGGATGTCGTACAAGGCGATTAAGGGAAATACATTATCAAATATCGATCAGGCCTCCCCAACCCGTTTGGCCAGCGTGGGGAGTGTAGGCCAAATCCGTCTAGGACGGACGAGACAGGGGCGTGCTCCTGTAGTGGAGACTAAAATGGACCAGATGATGATGATGATGAGGATAATTATGTTTAGCTTCGCTTGTAGATACTCTAGAGCTCCACCGTTATGCTGAAGATGTTTGTCATTAACCCAAGACTTAATTTCGGAATCAAAATATCCGGTCTGAATCGGCTTCAGCTTAGGCGGTAGGGTTCTAGGTCTTTTAGTTTTAGTCATAGACAAACATCAACAGCATAGTCGGTAAAGCTCCGAGGTTTTTACCAGCTAAGGTAAACACAACTACCATATATTTAAGCGGAAGTTTGATTTTCCCTTTCAAAAAGCCTATGGGAATTGGTTTCAGCTTAGGCGGTAGGGAACCGAAAATCTAGCTCAAATGACATTTGGGTTTGCTAGGTGTAGTAACTACCATTAGCGTTATGAACATCATGTGTGGAATCGGTTTCGGCTTAGGCGGTAGGGAACCGAAAATGAACCGAACATGTAGCTCTTGTAAACAAATGACATTTGGGTTTGCTAGGTGTAACTACCATTAGCGTTATGAATATCATTTGTATTAATATCTAGGCTATTGATCGCCGTGACATGGCGCTTTGGAATTACGGGGCATTACGCAGAGTATAATACGATACACTGTCACGAACGCTCTAAAAATATCATCATCATCATTATCAGCCTGTATCTACCCACTGCTGGATATACGCATTCCGCAATGCTTTCCACCAAATACGATCCTCCGCCTTCCGCACCAAGCCGCTTCCAGCCGCTTTCTTAAGCTCATCGGACCATCTAGAAGGAAGGCGTCCAACGCTTCGTCGTCCTACGCACGACCTCCACTTTAACACATCCCTCCCACAGCTGCCATCACTAACTCGGCAGATGTGACCGGCCTATTGCCACTTTAGCTTGCAAACTCTGAAGACTATGTCGACAATTTTGGTTCTCCGTCGAATTTCTTCGTTCCCTCGATTCAATCCCTCAGAGAAACCCCGAGCATAGCCCTCTCCATCGCTAGCTACGCGACCTTGCGCCAGTGTCCGATGGTCAGTGTCCAAGTCTCTGCACCATAGGTCATTGCAGACGGGCAATCTGAAAAATATCAATTTTGTTCAATCTACGACTACAGTTGGTACTAAAGTAATTACAGAGGAGCTCGATAGCGGCTATGCGCATGTCAGTCTAATCGAACACGTAAGTTAAGCAACATCGACCGCAAACTGTCTATGGATGGGTTCGTGCTTCGGAGGGCGCGTTATGCCGTCGATTGCGATTGTTCTCATTAGATGTCAGTCGCAAAGCCAGGTCAGTGGCCTTTAGGCGCCTTGAAAACACTGGCCTCCGCCAACCCCCGACTATCCCAGCAGTTGAATGTGTAAGGGTTGACGACGATACAATTTAGTCGAATAATTTGACAAATACCGTAACATTTTTATAATGATTGACAATAAAATATATTATAGTAAGTGACAACAGTAGATTATTATTGAACATTTGTAAGATGCCCGACTGGGGAAGTACCTCCACCTCATAGAATACTGTAGCCAAAAACAATTTCCTTGAGAGTTGTTGTGGTTCGGCGAGTCTGTCTACTACTACTGTCATCTAATGTCACCAACAATAACTAAATTGTATAGTTGTCATAATTTCGTATTATTGAACATGGAAGTCATCGTATGAAAATTAAATACGGAAATTTAATTAATTTCTGTTTTAAATTTTCAATGAAATCCGATGAGTCGTTTCATATCCTATTCAAGACAAAGTTTCAGACAAGCAATAATTAATTCCAAAAACTGTATTTTCCAATTAGACATCGTACGTATAAGTATCACTTTTTGCTTAAACTTTGTGGGTTCTGTTGAAATCACAGACAGACAATTTAACTTTATTACAGATAATTTAATTTTAAGGGATAATATTAAATTTGATCTTTTAATATCTATAATGTGATTGCGCAGTAAAACTAAATATAATTACATATTATATTAAATATTGCGTATAAATTAGTTGATCGGTTCTCTAGTTCTAGTATCTAGTTGATGAACTGCATTCAAAGGGTTAACACAAAATACAGAGACGAAATAAAAATTTTCTTCAAGCATATTCAGTTAATATTTGCTAATGAAAAATAATGTATGATGCTCAATTATTAGTAGTTTCCTAACTCACCCTTTGGAGGTGCCAATGCCAGATTATGGGTTTGTCGACATTCCGACGACAGGGGGAGGATGAAGTGATACTCTCTGGCAACCTCTTTTACTAGCGTGAAGGAGAACAGCTCTCCCAGGGCGGTGTCAGGTTACCCATTCATAAAGCTCTCGTCAACAACGTAGTGGAAATATCCAGTGTATCGTCGGGGGTATCATATCTTGTGCTAAAGCTGACGGAAAGATACTCTTTAAAAGTAGTACAGGTATATGCTCCGACGACGATACATCAGGATGAAGAGGTCGAGACCATGTATCTTTAAAAAGCCAGCAATTATCCCAGCTTATATGTGTTGATGCAAAAGCTCATCAGAATTTATTAATTTCAAACAAATACCTTTAGTCACAAACAGTCTGTGAAACAGTTTTTCATCAGAAGTGTACCTACCTTCTTAACTAAAAGTTCCGTGACGTTATCACTGCCTTGGTTTCGTTACCGTCCTATGCTCACACTAAACATGTTTGCTCACGTACACGGGTACCGTATCAAGTTTCATACACTTAATTTCCAAGTTCCTTCATATTATGTTCGTCAACTTGTCTTTTGTACCTTCTAATGAAAGATGATTAACTTACTACGGCAGAGTCTGCCAGAGATCAATTTGTATTAACATTATGAAACTTAAGACAAAGTGCACATTCTGCACTAGTTTATGACTCTAATCATGTTTATCTAAATACAATAACGAAAGGAAATTGAAAAACAAAAGTGTGGTTACTTATCTAATCATACACCTAATTAAATATTTTTTTAGAAACAATTACACTCAAGAAGATAAATGTTGAAATAATAATAATTATCAAAAAACCACTGAACTCAATCTATAAAAGGTTCAAATGAACACAGTGTCGTCTTAAGCCGGTCGTACACAGTTGGAATCTGTCACGTTATTCAGAATCTGAAGTTTGCCTCCTGAGGCCGACTTCTGAATTCTGACTATGTATAGATAGTCGTTCTGTATTTAGTTTCTTAAGTTTTTATTTAAGAAACTAAATACAGATTATAAAATGCTCTTCAGTGTTATTTCGTCACATCGAATTAAGACACTGAATTCAGTAACGTCAATACGTTACTTTACACGATTTCCACAATTATATATATATTGAAAGATTGCCACCACCTTTATACATCAAAAATACCAAAGCGTTGCTAATCGGCTGACAGATTTTACATCTTGTATCTTAATTCAGATCGCACAGACTTTCATATATGCAATCCTCTGCATTCTGTATTCAGACACTGAATTCCTTAACGTAATCTGGCTGTGTAAACCCGGCCTTACAGTGAGTGATTGCCACCGGCTTTACACATCAAAAATACCAAAACGTTGCCGATCTGCTGTCTGGTTTTTCATTAGACAGCCTTTTATATTATGTGCCACCCGAAAGAAAATAAAAAAAGAAAAATGAGTTCGTTTGTCCTTCTTAGATTAAGAATTACATAAAGTAATTCTTTTATGTAAAAAAGAGTTCTTCTTTTATATAAATTTGAATGATCTTTTTTTATGTAAATTTAAATGAAAATCGTATGAATATTTGGAAATATCAAAACTATCGCGGAATGAGTCTAATACCACCACAGTATAAGTAATATGTAGTACTAACTTACTAATACAAAGGTCCCGTCGGTCCGCTTCGGTGTCTGCTGCGCTTCCGAAACTGACTATCATTGTTCAAGTTTCTTCTGCATTTTATATATAACCTATTTCCTCATTTTTTTTGTCATTAATTAAGAAAATCAATCTAACTAGAGATCGAATTAGCGAGGCCCTCTAATCGTAGCAAAATTTTCAAATTTTCAGTCTGCGTTTGCAGAAATAAGTTATTTTCAATAACATATGTCTGCAAACGCTTGTATTTAGTAGTAAGGTCAGTCATCCAGGTAAAAGTACAATGTCTAAAGTTCATCATGTGCATACATGTATAATCTAAATAGAATTGACTACACTAGTCCATTTGCTTTCAGATGATAACCCTACACTATAACAAAACTAGCAGAACATCTGAAACGACAGTAAAGCATTGTTTGACTTTTTAACTGTTAACTTTTCTGAATCAGGGACGAACTTCAAAACACTTTCATATAAAAAGAATGGCATTGCGTAATTTTTGAACATCACAGAATGAGAATAATCGTCAACTGAAAGCCTAGATTTTCTGCATGACCGTAACTCTTTGTCATTAAACGTCTTTGTTATGTATCCTACGGACGTTTGAGTTTCGATGTCGGTAATAGAGGAGAACACTCTTCTTTAACCTTTAGATGAATATTTTACCGATAAATACAGGTGAAACACATTTTTAAATAAAAACGACTCTTTCTTAAATCGGTGGAAGGCTTTTTTTTACATACGTCAGTCAGCGCATTATATCAAACGTTTGTACACCAAATTTGAATCGTCAATGATTTGGATATGTAAGGGTAATTGTTATATTGATCCTACTAATCAATCAAATATAATAAAAAATCTAGAATTTACAAGACGATCGGGACAATATAAATATTTGGTGTAAAAATAACGATATGGTCTTGAACACACTCAAATGCTTTCATATCAAGTAGGTATCATACGAATAAAAATTTGTTTCCATTTTCCTATAACATTTATGGAGTTATTTTGGATGAGGTAAACCAGGAAGCCTACTGCGTAAACTGAAGCCGATTACAATTGAATATTTGATTTCCAAATATAGGTCAAAGCTAAAGATAGAGCCAAAGTCAAAGATAGACCTATAGCAAAAAAAAAACGGGTTACACTTCGGGAGTGCCGGCAGAAGTGAAATTTACAACATTAACGTTGTGCATTTTTGAATATTTTGGTATGGTTAAGGAATAATTTCGCACGAATTGCTTTATTTATCAGTATAAAAGTACTATCATTTATGTGGTAACAAACAATATAACTATAATAATAATTGAACGTGTATGTCTCCTCTAAATATCACTGCAACAAAGCAAAAATATATCGATTAAAATTGTCCACTTTTAATAGCTCTCCAACTGTCTGTAATATAATATGCGATAAGGAACTTTGTTCAAACAATAATTACCGTACACTGGATTATGCTTGCAACTTTATTGCACATAATACTGTAACATATATGCTACCAACCTTTATCCTAGCATGTAGAACGGTTATGATGAAATCAAAACGTTGTTGGAACAGAAGTTAGTTGGTTGTTAAATGTGACTTTTGTTCGCAAAAAAAATTGCACTCACGTATTCCTTTGAAAAAAGCTGAAATTGTAATACAAATGAGTGTCTATTTTAGTAGGTTTTACCGGCAGTAGCATTTATTTCTATGGCGGCAGTTGAATAGGACAGAAACTATGCAACTTGACAACTAGCTTTGTCTTTCTAGAGCAGGGTATGCTTCCGTCATATGCAAAATAAAATTGAATTTATTCCAGGGCAAAATTTGTTATGCATTTATTCTCAATTTTTTCTCAGGATTTGATTATGTTTAATAATGAAAAGATTGATAGATAATTATCGATTTATATGCAAACTATAATACAATGCAAACTAACAAAATATTAACTCTACACTAGTACAGTTTGTAGCATGTTACAAAAACAAATCCTGCATAAACTTAATGTA
Organism: Hypsopygia costalis; assembly: GCA_937001555.2. Taxonomy (NCBI): domain Eukaryota; kingdom Metazoa; phylum Arthropoda; class Insecta; order Lepidoptera; family Pyralidae; genus Hypsopygia; species Hypsopygia costalis. The sequence goes on from OW443326.2 coordinate 23,347,571, forward strand.
CCTACCTAGTTGCTACAATCAAACACCAAACTGTGCAAATGCATGTAGGTACGTGCTGCAGCTGTACAAAACAGTCAGTGTAGTAAGCTACGATAAGCAGCAGTTCATTGATTTTCAGTTAAACTTTAAAGACATTATCATTAATAACAGTATTGACAGAACTATCTTAAAGTGCATACTGTTATGTAGATAAATAAAAAGACCAAAAATAAATATTTTGATATGTATAATACTTCGAGTACCTACACGTTACTTATAACATATACTTGAAGTATTATAAACGTTACTTTTGTTGCGCCGACAAACACGGGGTGTTTTTCATGACCGCATTTTCGTTTTGTTTAGGTCCGTCAAAAGGTGATTGTATACCTATCCAGAAATTCACTAGAAATACTATATGACTAAACGACGTTTGCCGGATCAGCTAGTCATTATTTGATATGAAAAAATAGAAAACTAAATAAAGAATCATAGTCGTCCCAAAAAAATCCTAACGTTAATATTTGAAAACTGTACATTCTGCATGAGATTAAATATTATAAATCTCTTACATTCATGGGCTTAAATCCGATCATTTGGTAGGCGTGCGCGGGGATATGAATCCAACGCGTAGAGGCCCATTAGAGAAGTTTATTGTAAAGTTGTACACCCGCCGGGACTCGCTTCAAGATATGTAAATATACCCACGAGCAGGTCTCAGCAGGCATTCGAACTATTGCTAAGTGTATTAGAAAACAAATGGGCTATGAAGATGAAATCTGGTTGGACTAGGTAGTTGGACTATTACAGAAGAGGTACGGAAATTATAAATCTTATTGCTGTTTTTAATTATCTATTCTTTTGTGTATATATAATTATTTATTGTGTTTTTCCGTGAAAGGCTGAAATAATAATCCTTCTGTCCTCTCATTTATGGGCGGAAAGTACATTTTATTGTCGTGTACTATCTATACCTCAGAAGGGATTATAAGACAATGTTTTTCAACTGTAATATTTCGTTAGCATACTCTACAGCCTAAAACCGCTTGACAGATTTCAAGATATTAGGTGTCATTCGATTAATTTCAGCTGTAACGTGAAATACTAGATTTATTTATTTAGGCTGTTAGAGTGACATAGAGTAAGTATAATGCGGGCCGCGCTCCGAATCACGCAGGCCTTTATTTTCCGCTAGATTTTCATAGATATTACAAAGGCTATTATTGGTGCTCCGCTCCTATTGGTTGTAGCGTGATGTTATATAGCCTATAGCTTTCCTCGAAAAATTGGCTATCTAACACTAAAATATTTTTTCAATTCGAAGAAGTAGTTCGTGAGATTAGCCCGTTCAACCAAACATACAAACTCTTCAGCTTTATAGTATTAGTATAGATTGCGAGGGGTTTGGTGGCCAACTTAAATCTATCTCGACCACACAAATTAAATCAGTCTAATCGACCACACAAGTTAAGGGTCTCAACTGTAACCTATCCGTGGATGGATTTATTTACCTCGAACTTCTTCGTGTTTTAAATGGCACGTGAAGAAGGTCCTGATGGTTGTTGTCATTAGTCGTTTAAGAGACTTTGACCTTTAAGAGGTTTGAAAATCAGCAGTTGAGCATTGTGGTGGTGGTTACTCAAAACCCTTTCGATAGATGGTGATTCCTTATCCTGGCAGTGTGATGAATACAGATGCCAATATAAGAGTAATGAGTAAGAGATAGTATTGTAAGCCATTTTGCATACGAAAATACTCAACAGAAATATGTAATGTGCGTATTTGTTCCAGATTTACGCAATGGTGTGCGTCATCTCGCAGTTCCAAGAATACCTCGAGGGGAGAGGAACAGCTGCCTTCGATTGTTCGGACAGGGTAAGTGAGCCGCATTTATGACTGCAGTGCAGTAATGTCGCAGACAAGTATGCTGGCACATCAAGATATGAAGTTTGTCCGTTTACCTGAATAGAATCTCAAAAATTTTACTTGGAGTATCTGTAATTCAGACTTCAAACCTTCTAATGCCCCGAGCAATGGTCCGTATTCCAGGCACCTTTATATTTTTATTGCACCAGTGCAGACAAGGTAGCATATGCAACTGCATGTAGAAAGTATTAAAAAAGTAATATTTAATACTTACATAATAACCACTTTTTGTTTGTGTGTACCTTGGATTAGATATATCATTGCATTAAGAAACATTAAAGGTTATTGTACAGTTATTTTAAAAAGTTTTATAAACACTCAAAACTTACTGAACGTACTTTTTAGACTGTAGTGTCACTAACTAGGTACTCTAGTCGCCAAAATCATAAAATTTACTAACTTGGCAGATTTTATTCAAACTACTTATGCTGTTGGAGCACCTAAATAAATACTTGAAATAATGGATATATTAATGTAACTATGAAATATATCCTATAAACTAAAATAAGAAGAATAAATTAAAAGTATAACAGATAAAATAAGCATACTACGAATTGTAACATCAAGTAAATACATTGCTAACTTAACCTAACCTATTTTGCACGTCAATAAATACTTATTGCATCAAATGCAGGATTTGATGTGCTATCAGATCAATTTGATGTGCAAATTGGTTACTTTCGTTAGTGGATCAATTTACTATTTTCTATCAAATAAATCTACCTACATCAAATTATATATGACAAGTGTGATATAACGGTTAAAAAAAATGATCATTTATTATTTTGTTAGGTTTATTTTTTTGTGTGATTAAAGTAAAAGGCAAACAAAACTCGATATAAATCCTTGTTTACAATTGCTTCATACAATTCACCTACATATTCAGAACAATGTATATATTAATTTTGAAAATAAATATTAGTCGTACAGTTAAGCTGATTGAATAAATATTAAAATAAATGCTAAAAAAATAGATGTTAAAATAGGTCATATCACAGAACGAGGATTTTTCGCTACGCGTCTATTTTATGTATAGTGCAAAGTCACGTACGAAAACTAGTTTCTAATAAAAACTAATATTTAAAACGTGTTATTATCAAACAGTTTTAATAAATAGGCATATTGGCAGCATACGCATATATTTATTAAAATAGGTACTGCGGTATAAAAGCCATAGAGCAACAAGAATAAACAAAAAAACAGTTATAGAAACAAGCTTTTAATGTTAATAAGAAAAGAATTAAATGTTTACCTACTGTTCGCCCATGAAGTCTTTTCATTTATACTGATATGTTATGAATTAATGTGGAAAATTATTAATAAATAGCTTTTTGGTGACGGCTGCCATTATTGGATTAAAAATACGGCAGATGATTGTGCATTGTCACGAAACTCAAAAGAATGTATAAAATATCAGCTTAAATATCGGATAAAAAGAATTGGGTCAAATTGCAAGATTGGATTTCAGACACCTCGGTGAAACTAAATAAAGCTTGTAGAAATATGAAAAAACAAATAATCGGAAAGATTTCACGCTCACAAATTTGTTTGCATTATCATATTCTAGTCAGCCGCCATTGAAAGGCGTCTCGATGAAGCATAAAAGTTTAAATCTATTGGAAATACTTTCGGAATCCCTGCGTCACGGAGCTTTTGAACCAGATAAATAGTAAGCATGAGGTGAAATAAAGACACAGTGTAGAAATTTTCAGCAAGTAAATGCACAGTCTAGGGTTTAACTTATCTTATATTGAAATGGGTCCAGTGCTGCTGCATCGGTGGCACGTCGATCCTCTTGGATCATATGTATATGTCCATTAGTAATACTTCCTAACTAACCCTAACTTTGTAGAGATTATGTTCCATGTACGCCTCTAATTAGGAAGAATCTGTAGTCCTCCAGGCTTGGATACGCCTTTCCTAGGCTTTCCATATCCTAGGAAAGGCGTATCCTTAATATGAAGCTTAGATTGTTGGTATTTATAATTAGCTCAGCTGGTAAAAATCCGAGTGCTCTCCCGACTAAGCTGAAGATGTCAATAACTTTCACATATGACCAATTTTTGGAATCAAAAAATCCAGTGGTAATTGGCTTCAGCTTCGGCGGTAGGGCCAGCCTGGCGCAACTCAAAGTAAAAAAACGACTCTATGAATCGGAAGCGAATTTGGTACAAATTCTGATTGTTTTCGCTTCCATTTCATACATATTAGAATTACGCTATTTGTATGGCACATCCGTCTCTTAAAACGTAGTGGTTACATTCTCTTTGGGTAGGGCCCCTGGGCCGCCGGCACGCGCGGCTTTACCTGCGGCACGCGCGGTAAGCCAGTGCTGAGACAGTCAACAAACCGGCGCCACTGCCGGCGGGCAAAGCAGGCAGCATGTGTGGATACACATTCGGTTGTTGTATAATTACAAAATTTTAATAAGACATACATTATTAAGGTATCTTTACTGTATCAATTACCAATGAACCAACCAATTCGCGTAATTATTTTTACACATCGCAGAATGAACGTTGAACGAAAGTTGAACGTTGAACGTTTTTGGGGTGTAAGTGGATCACCAACATCTTTGAACCAAAGCCAACTTCACCTGCACGTGGTGCACCCTGCCGACTGACAAACGAAGCTCTGGCGAAAAGAGGTAGGGAGCGTAATTGTAAGCTACCCGACTGGGGAATGTACCTCCTCCTCACAGAATACCGCAGCCAAATAGCCATTCCCTTGAGGGTTTCTGTGTTCTTGCGAGTGAGTGAGGTCACCAGAAAGGAAGGAGATGCTGCATTGGCAGCGGGGGTGGCGGCGCGCGAGCGATATTTTATATTGCGAGCATTAATATGGCTACGGTAACCGCTTCAAATCAGGCGGGCCGTATGCTTGTCTGCCACCCGACGTAGTATAAAAAAAACGAATTAATTAATTGACCGAAAATTACATTTGGTGACAATCGTTGGATTCTATTGCCAGTAGAATATTATTTGTATTTTTAGTTACATAAATTGCCGGTCATATTTAGATATAATAATTACTAATGGAGTGAAAGTGGCTTACCACGATCTTCCGAGACAAAGCCAACCTCACCTGCACTTTGTGCCCCCTGCCGACTAGTGAAAGAGGCTCTGGCAAACGAGAGGTAGGGTACAGCGTATTTTTAAGCTGCTTGGGTCTCAGAATACCGCAGGCAAATAACAATTCCATTGACAGTCGTTGTGTTCCTGGGAGTGAGTGAAGTCACCAGAAAGGAAAGAATTGAGAGCGGGGTTGTTGATATATACCATACGTTTCGCAATTTTTATGATTCAAAATATACGGAACCATTTCTGAAAACAAAAAGCAATTGAATGTCTGCTATCTCGTATAAAATACAATTTACTAACGCATCGCGAAAACGCTTGAATAAATACACGCTCTCTAGAGGCCTTAACATATAGTTATATACAGAACATTCGATTTGAATGAAATAGTACAGTTGTTTCAATATTTGAACAGTCCTATATTTTATTAGATGTAGATAGATAGACAGAGTATAGGAACTTTTATTAATTACTAGCTTCCACCCGCGGCTTCACCCGCGTTTACTTTTTTTGAAGTGAAAACTTCTTTAGCGGCGTTGTGCACTTTTAGCGAAAATAAAACTCGCGTCAGGATCACGTGTTCTGATCGAAAATTCGTAAGACGGAGGGAGAGTAGACCGCCGGCGCGGCGTAGGAGAGGAAGTAATATCCCCCTCTCTTTCTACCACGCGGCGAAAATGTATGCCTGCTATTGCTGATTATGTTTATTGTAATATAAATTGTCATGATTGTGTACAATAGCGCAATAAATGAATATTTAACCACATTAATTTTACCACATAAATGATAGTAGGTACTTTTATACTGATAAATAAAGCAATTCATGCGAAATTATTCCCTATCCATTCCAAAATATTCAAAAATGCACAACGTTAATGTTCAAGTTTTCACTTCTGCCGGCACTCCCGGAGTACAACCCGTTTTTTTTTTTGACTAAGCACTCCGATTATAAATCATACAGTTTTGTTTGTGTTTCTTTTTGGTGCCGTGTTTCATCATCAACGAACATAAAATACTGCCACATACAGTAAATATTGTTGCATATCTTTTCAAATAATAATTATTATAATAAAATATGGCAGGCACGTGTTGTGACCGCTGTGACGGTGTGGTCGGAAAATTCCACCGTAACTTCGCTTAATTCAATTCTGTTTATTTATAACATCAGGGCTGTCCCTTTTCGTTTAAAATGTCAAAACCAAATTCATCCATTTTTAGATTTCTAAATAAAGATCATATCATCTTTATTAGGTAATTTTTATAAGGTATTTGTGATAAAAACTTGTTAAAAATACTAAATATTGCTAATATTATAAATGTGAAAGTTTGGATGGATTATTTATTATACATTCGTTTGTTACTTAATCACGCCAGAAGGGCTGAACGGATCTCGATGAAATTTGGCACAGAGATAGATAATAGCCTAGAACAGCATATAGGTTACTTTTTATCCCGGAAAGATGTATGGTACCCGTAGGATAGATTTGTTTTTTTTTATAGAGCAAGGGATCAAATCGATATGATTTTTTGCACTGTGGCAATTTTGGGGCCAGAGAATAACACAGGCTACTTTTTATTCCGGAAAAATGTACGGTTCCAAATCATAGTTTTATATTCTACTAGATATTGGCCGCGCAATATCTAGTAGAATATAAATCTTCCATTAATTTTAAGATTATATCCCCGTCTTTTATTAATTCTCTGTCAAGCATAATTGCTCCCTAGCTTATTGGAATATTCTATATTTAGCTTTCGTTTAGTGTATAGCACGATAGGACGTTGTCAATGGAAATTGAATGGTGAAAGAAGGAACCCAAAATAACGAATAATGGTGCTCTAAAGCCTATTGTATAGGTACATTTCAATAATGTAACTAGCATTCACAATTATTACGAACGAGCTATTACCCGCGGCTTCGCCCGCGTTTACTTATTTTTCTTACTTTTTTTTTTAATAAAAAGTATCCTAAGTTCTTCCTGATAGCTTTGAGAATATATGTACGTGAAAGCGTACCTAACAAATAAACTCACATTCACATAGTAGGGATATTAAATCAATAAAACATTAATAAGTTGAATAGGCAAAAATTGTAATTTCATAAACCATGTTTTAGTACATTTATTTTTTTGTAAAATTGTCGTTTTGGGAGATGATAAAAGAAACTAATTTGACTGTCCCTATACCCATCTTTAACAGACCCATGTTTACAACACAGACACTGATGTTACATATGCTTACACTTATTTGTTGTATTAATAATCCCTACTAAGTAGGGGACTACTATAACATTATAAATGTGAATGTAAGTTTGTTTGTTACGCTTTCACGCTAAACTACTCAACCAATCATTATGAAACTTTGAATACATATTGTCAAAGGTATTAAGGACATAGAATACTTATTAAAAAAAAAGTAAACACAGGCGAAGTCGCGGGTGGAAGCTAGTAAAAGATAAAATTTTGTTACTTGTATACTGATTTTTAAACGTGGTGTTTTTTATATCTTGTGAGGTATCATTATGAAATAAAAGTTATATTAAAGGTGTAAAAAATGCATGCATGGAGCAATTGTACATTATATGAACATTTATACATACATTATTTGTATGAAAACAAATAGCTATATAACTACCTTGTTTGATTATAAATATTTTAAAAAAAGGAAAACATCACCTCCCCTAGGTAGGATATGAACCCACGACCTCTCGAGTGCTCTTCCAACTGAGCTACCAGGAAAGTTTGTGTTGGTGACGAATTTTTGCATCTTATATTTTACTGCGTGAGTCACAGTGTGTCCAAGTTGGCCAAGACAATCATTTAAATAATAATCATTTACTGTGGTTGATGTTGAATGGTATAATAGGAAATTTAGAATAAGAAGCTAGCGAGGAAACATAAAAGTATCTACTCCGACTCGTATATCATTACTTGCTTTTTTTACAGTTGGGGGCAGTGCAGTACACTGCGACTGCACAACAAACAACGACAACAAGTTCGGCGCCAAGTGGACGTCGGCGTTCGGCTGGTAAACCGATGCCAAGTCGCTGTGACCCTGAAGAATTTTCAGAGGCACCTACTAAAACTATCAGTAAGTAATTGGTGAACCGACATAACCATTATTTCTTCGATAGCTTATCTTAGCTAGATAAGTACTTATCTGAGAACAGTAAGACCTCTGCTGGGCTGACTGTCACAGATCAGTCATAGAAAATATTACATAGTAACTACAGTTAAATCTGGGAGACACCGAAGATTTTTCTGGTTAAAGGAATGTAAGAAAGTAACGAACAGCCCTAGAGAGTAGTAACGTTATCGATGTGACAAGGACTGTCCTAACTTCTAAATTATACTAACTCCCGACTACGGCTTCACCCGCGTGAATCTCGGTAAACTTTTGGCCATCCCTCGAGAACAGTTCATGTTTACAGGGAATTTTTCCTTTCAGGTATCTTATTATTTAGTCTGAACTTCTATTATGCAAAATCTCATAGCAATCGGTTCAGTAGTTAAACCGTGAAAGCGGAACAAACAAACTCACTTTCACATTTATAATATTAAATTAGGACATCATGGTACCAAAAGTCCATAGACTGCAATTGTTTTTTTTTATCTGGTCGTACCCTATATACTTTATATACGTTATAGGAATAGGGAAATACATGTGCCGGCAGTGAATCCCACAACATTATGGTTCGACATAGAAATGAGTTGCTGAACTTTTTGGTGCGGGAACGCAACAACTGTATCCTATGAGGATGGGACCTCAGACCAGCACGAGTGGCTCTAAAGAGAAATGGAAAAGGAGGGAGAGCTGTTCAGAACATTCCCCATGATAAATGCGGTAGAGGGCACTCAAACTAGCAATATCTCGGCGTAGCTGTAGGGGTTCAAGCGTGTGAGTAACTTCCGAGTTGCTCACAATGCGAATAGCACAACGTTGCAATCGATCAAGAGCGTTTGGCAAGTACTTATAAGGCGGAACCGTCCCAGAGATGAAAACAATACTCCACGCACGAACGAACCTGTGCTTTATATAAAAGACAAAGCTGCTCGGGCGCGAAGAATCGTCTCAACCTGTTCAGAATTCCAAGTTTCTTTCTTTTATATTAGTTATATTGCTATCAGGTAGAATACCCATCCCTTTATGACCGACTTCAAATAGCAGGTATCTATTCTATCTGTATGGCTATTTATATGTGATAAAGTTCTCAGCCTCAAAAGCCGCCTCATTTATGTCGAGCTTCTCGGTGCTTCGGAGGACACGTTAAGTCGTCGGCTCCGACTGTTGTCGTTAGATGACAGTCCTTAAGTCAAGTCAATGGCCTTTAGGCGGCATGAAAACACTGACCTCCGCCATCCCGCAGTTGTGCAACTTGGTGGAGTGTGCTCTAAACCCCTTCGATTGCGGGGGTACGACGTTGACGACGATGAGATGTCATTAATTTGTCTTAGCTGTGGAAGTCATTTCCATATGTAGTGTAGGTATTAGTGATGTAACGAATGTCAATTTCTAGACATTCGCGAATGCGAATGCGAATGCGAATATCTGCCGTCGATATTCGCGAATGCGAATGCGAATACGAATATTGACTTTTGTATTTGGCGCCATTAGTCTATGGCTTTATTTTGGCAGCTTAGTTGGCGCGCGAGTTACACGTACACATTTGTAATTATTTGCATCTACTTCCGACCATTGTCGAGCCGATCCGAAGAAGGCCGATTGCTGTTGGATTTACGAGTGATGTTTATAGTTTAGTTAACAAAAAATAAGGTAAGGTAGCTAACAGAAGATAAGGTTTTGAAATAAATATGTAAGAAGTCGATACTTATTTCTCTATTTAATTTACCTTTTTGTAATTGATAATCTTAATTATTTTTAGGACGTTCATATTCGCAAAACATTCGCATAAAATTGCGAATGCGATTGCGATTGCGAATGCGAATGTCGAGAAATATGCGAATATTCGCGAATGCGAATGCGAATACGAATATTCGTTACATCACTAGTAGGTAAATGATATAATAAATAAGCCATCCGAGAAATACAATCCATGGCTAATAACAAAAAAAAAATGACAGAATTTCCAGCCGGGATTTTTGTTTCTTTTAAAAATGTCTTGTTTTTCCTGCATGGGTTTAGTATCGGTTGAGGAGCCTTAATAGAACTTTCATAATAACATGATTGTCTATTATCATATTGTAATATTGTGCTATTAGTTCAATCTCCAATAATTAAATCCACCAACCAAGGTCGTAACAAAGTAGTCTTTACTATTTAAGAGGGCAGTCCTTCGTGCTCAACGTATCCTCTCCAATTTCAAAAAGTAATGAAAGGAGACGCAATGAAATAATATCCGTAAACACGAGTGTTCTGTGCTTTCACAGGGTTTAGTTTGATATTACCGACATATTCCTAAATCTTTCACATTTAAAGTAACAACAGATATGTTATTAAACTTATGTGACACGACATCGTTGAGATATATAGATAATAAAAAAATAAAAATAGTTTATTTCAATAACATGGTACATCGAATTTTCGGGAGGTGAGGAGGAGGCTCCGCTCTTCGGTAATTAGGTATTCATATTATGTTACATTCGGTCATGTTAAAATTAAAAGTAAAACCTACTACCTACTTTGTTTTTAACTTTGTATACTATTACGAATATACAAAATAATAACAATAATAATATAATTGATATAATACAGATTAAACAATAGTATTCCGCCAATATATGAAATACAGCAAAAACAATAATACGCTGAATGCAGCGTAGTCAAGTCTCCTAGCTATAACTAATAAAAGCAAGTATTTTCAATCCGCTCAAAGTCTACTGACTTCGTTTAGCGACTGTAAACTAATAATGAAAGTAGGGAACCGACAGCTTGACATGCACTGCGACGCACATAGGCATATAGGGCTTTAGATAAACAAACCTATCGATAAACAGGTTACGATCAACGTTCCTTAACTTGCTTGTTTCATTAGACTGAAACGCTCAACTAAGCCATCGGGATGTGCGTTGATTACTGTTTCTTTTATACCACTAAGGTAGAAAATAAGCATAAGGCCCGCCTGACGCCTACCCCACCAGGTGCATCAATGCGCAATATGTATGGAGAACTTATCTCTAAAAATAATCCCTACCAGTTAAAGAGAAGTTATGAAAAGTAATGTTATGAAAAGGCGACCGGGTCACCGTGTCATTAGACTGTTAAATTGCATTGGCTTTCAAAAGTTCCAAATATTTATTGCATTCAAATTTGTTTTTTTTTTATACTACTTCGGGTGGCAGACAGGCGCCTGATGTGAAGCGGTTACCGTAGCCATATTACCGCACGCAACATGAAATATCGCTCACGCACCACCCCTGCTGCCAATGCAGCATCTCCTTTCTCTCTTGGTGATCTCACTCACTCGCAGGAAAACAACAACCCTCAAGGGAATTGTTATTTGGCTGCGGTATTCTGTGAGGTGGAGGTACATCCCCCAGTCGGGTAGCTTACAATTACGCTCCCTACATCTCTTTTCGCCAGAGCTTCATTTGTCAGTCAGCAGGGTGCACCGCATGCAGGTGAAATTGGCTTTGGCTCAAAGATGTTGATGAACCACTTACACCCCGAAATAGGATCAAAGTGACTTTATGCGAAGCGCGCTCGATAGCCTATCCTCTTAAGAGAACTTTGAAGTTATAGTAATTACACATAATTGAATATGAGTATGTTGCTAATATTCGGCAGACAGGGTGGCTTTGCTCAGTCAATTGTTATAATTGACACAGTGAAACACGAGAACAAGATCTAATAGACTTGTCTATTTTATTAACAACTAGCGACTAGTCCTCTGCTTCGCATGAAAATGGTTTTTGCTATCATCATTATCATCAGCCTGTATCTACCCACTGCTGGATGTAACCCTTCCCCAATACTTTCCATTATATGCGGACGTCCGCTCACCGAATGCACCTGGTTCCAGCCGCTTTGAGGACATCGGTAACTAAAACCGCTACCTTGACTCGGAATATCAGGGCTGTGCTGGGGGCCATATACATTGGTTGCAACTCATTAGGGAGTAATTCCGGGAGGGATTCAGGCTGTGTAAGGCCGTAAATTATTATTCATTTATAGGTAGACGTCAGTATTAACTGGTGTTATTTTATTCTGTGGTGTTAGGCTGGCTCCATCCTGCCATTATAAACATCCAAAAAAATACCAATAAAATGCATTTAAAATGAAAGGTTATTATAATAAATAGACATTTCCTAAATATCCTAAACCTTGAATGCGGAAGTTTAAGACGGAAATTTTCATTAACTTTCCACCGCACCCAAACTTGGGCAAAGCTGGCATTACTTCACATTCAAAGCGCAACTTCTCAAATATTTTCGTAGGTAGTTTAAAATGCCTTAAATTTTGAAAGATATTTCCTTAAACAGGTGAAATTGAGGACTTTTGGGTTCCGGCACATGAGTAAAGGAAGCGCAATAAAAACCCATGTCATGAGGAGAGAAAACGAGAGTTTGGAAACGCTTTTATCATTGTATGTAGTTACCCACAATGATAAAAGCCTTTCCAAACTCTCTTTTCAGAGTTCTGAAGCCAAACAATCACATGGCCGATCACCAGCACGATGGCCTGACCAGATCTAAGAATCCACTGGACTGGCCAGCTCAAAGAATCCACCCCTAAGAAATTCTGCAACGTCGTCAGGACCGCCATTAACCATAACTAAAGGCGAGAATATATATAATGGACTTCACAGTTGAGGGCCTTTATTGGCGGTCGCCGCTGTTAATCCTGGCTACACAGGAGACACAGTGGTGGGAATGTGTGATGGGCTCCCGTCCCAATTTAAAGTTACAAATAAGTTATGAATTTTGATATTTAATGTTTAAAAATATTTAAATGAAGAATATTTTAATGTTTAAAAATATGAAAAGGAAGAAAATCTTTTAAAAATATTAAAAAAATGGAAAAATTCACCTCCCCCGCCTAGGTGGTAGGGATGTACACTACGATTCGATTTTTATGAAGATTGATTCAAGAGAATACGATCTGGCGATTTTTTGAATCGATTCACTTCAATGCGATCTTCACTCGAAGCGATTCATAAGTAAGGAAAATCCGAATCCTTTAGATCGTATTGTATTCACAGACAATGTATCAATTTGTTATGATATAGTAAGAACATTCTTGGATTTCCATAACCAATTATTGAGCCAAATGTCGGCTACATCAGAAATATGTACACCAGAAACTCTAGAGTCATCCCTAAAACAGTGTCTATCCGAACCTGTACTTAATCGGAAGGCCAATCCAATTTCTTACTGGTCAACCCGAAAAATAGCATGGCAACTGTTGGGTACACCAATAAGAAATTGGATTATTTTTGCAACACTTGGGTACGATAGGTGTAAGATATTTGGCGATTGTGGCCACCTCTACACCATCAGAACGCCTTTTCTCTCTGGCCAATTCAACATTTAACGAAAGTCACAATAGACTACACACCCTTTGGAAACCCTTTCCGGTAGAAACCGGAAAGGGTTTCCAAATTATTATTTTTAAAAAGTTTGGACATGGAGGATTGGCTTTTCAGTATTACCTATTAAGTATTTTCAATGTACTTATCATGTCTTTACATTAAAAATCATATTTTGTCACCAGCATCAGTTCTGTCAAAACCCAGCCGGTCAGCGGTGAAAAAGCATGTTCAGTTTCCTGACGAACAGAGCTGCATAGAAGAGGCCACGGAGATCCCCTCACACTCCGTTGAAGAAAAACCGGGTGAGTATTATTTTTGGTATTTGGTATTTTGGTAACCATGGATATTGACACAATGGACATCGGATCAGTGTTCAAAAGTATCTGAACAAAAAGAGAAACAAATCATTAAAAGAGGAACAATCATGTGCCAATCTTTCACCAGTCTTCATTTAGACGACTGACAGATTACACGTATAAATGTTGAAACCGAATCGTGAAAACTTTATATTTTATTTATTTCATCCACATACACACTTATGTTTATAGGCTTTTCAACCCAAAAATTAATCACAAAGTTAAAATCATAATATTAATAAAAATATACATTAGGTTATTTATTAACAAGTCACTTTTGTCATAAAATAATATACAATAATATATATATATAATAAACTTATAAAAACTATTCAAGTGAGAAAAAAAAATGGTGCATATATATTTATTATTTTTTATATACGTCGCGACGTTTAATATTGTTTAATAGCTCGTATGTGTAACAGATAAGAATCGACACAAATCGTGCTTTACCTCTTACATGAACCGTAATTTCTGGGCATAATTTTTTTCGTTGCATTTATTAACTTCTTTATTACAATAAATTAATTAAATTGAAGTAATTACATAATTTCTGCCTACAAGCAGAAATTATGTTAATTACTCCAATTAACTGTTACTTGGCTACTGCAGCACCTATTCTGTGTACGGACCTCATTGTTGGTGTTGTAATTGTCGAATTGTAAAGATTTAATCTCCATTCAAGACCTCTTATCTCGCTCTCCATTTGCAGCGTTAATTTTTACAAATCCAGGTTTATGTTGAATAGGCACGATAATTTGTAACTTGAAATAAGGATTTGTTCACACTTTTTCATTGTGGGTAAAAATTGGCGAAGTAAGACGATGCTCATGGCGCAGTTTATATCCTTTTATAGACTAATGTGTTGGTTGGAATGAGGAGAGAGAGGAAAAGACCACAGGGAAATAAATATTTGAGAGCTTTTACAGTGCAGCCCTGACAGCCCTGGTAGTCATGCTCACCAAAGTGTTCAAACTGCTGGTGGTGTCGTGTGGCGGGTCTCCGCACTCCAATATAAAATAGTTGAATGCAGCGATGGCTGCCCCATGCATCAACTCGTGAACGGGTCACACTGCCAGAGGTCTGCCGTGGCTGTCATGGTTGAGAAATAAATAAGCACACAGACCGCGTGATGTAAAAAAAGCGATTATCGTAGCCTATTGACGCTGGCAATAAACGAGTATTACTCGCATGCTGGCACCCCCTCTTCTAACGCAGCATCTTCTTACTTCTAGTGATGACTTACTCGCAGGTACACAATAATCCGCACTTAAGTGTATTTATTATCTGGCTACGGTTTTCTGTGGGGTGGAGGTACTTCTCCAATGGGGAGCAGCATGCCTTTATATTCATGTTGGTGTATTACCAACAGACAACCTATCTATCTATACAACCCTATCTCTTTTTTCGCCAGAGACTGTTTTGTTTATTAGTACATGCACATGGAGATGAGGTTTGCTTTAGCTCTAAGACTGACGATAAGCCACTTTACCAAAAACCGCAGGCGATACATAACAAACTCGAAATCAAATGGATTTTTAAGCAAAATTTTACATAAAAGCAAATGATCAAATGAATCTTAAAGAAAATAAATCATTTCAAGTTTATTTTCTCTAGACGTTGGTTTGTGGGTGGAAAAACATAAAATGTTGAAAAGAACGTCTAATAATTAATGAAGTGGCTTTAAGCATTAAAACAGTCGTAAAACCTTGTAAAAATATTCTGACGCCCTTAAAGATCCGACGGTATACAGGCTGGCCTTTTTGAATAAGGAAAAAAGTTTAATGAAAGAAGAAGGAAAAGAAGGCAGACAATTACAAATACAAACACCATTTATTTATCTATATATACAAAAAATTAACCCTATTTCCCTTGCTCATGTGAATCGATTTCTATATTTCTTTTTTTGTTGTATTTGTTATTGTCAGGAGAAGGTTCTAATGAAAGAAAAAATAAGAAAGTTGGGCAGAAAATGAGAAAAGTTAAGAAAACCGTATTAACTTCTCTAATGCAACTATATGTCATTGTATTTCTAATATAACTATATCCCGGTCACATTATCTCGAGACCTCGCTGGAATGGTTTTATATCGACGCCAGGTCTCGTGATAATGTGACCGGGTTATATTGACAGAACTGTCAGTCATTTGACAGATTGCACGATACCAATTCGAATTCAATATTCATTGTTAAGAAGACAGGACAACGTCTATCGGGTCAGCTAGTATTTCATATAATTTAAGCGAATGATTTTTGTAATCGTAGTGACCCATACAATAATTCATGTTAATCTTTAGTTGAATGGTCCATTTTATTTTCGGATCTGGGTATCTAGATAATATTTTCAAAATGTTTCCTACAAGACATATATTTTTTGCACAAGGTGACAAAAGAATGTCTTTTGCATATCTACTGAGACTAAATGTGTGTGACATGATTATAATATCTTTCACATGTAAGCGATCACATTTATATTTATTAATGTACAAACTTAAGAAGATAAGAACATACATCATCATCATATCATTTTAGTCGTCACTACAGGAGCACAACCCTCTCTCGTCCTTCCCAGACAGAAGGAGGATTTTGCCTTCACTCCCCACGCTGACCAGACGGGTTGGGGAGGCCTGATCGATGTTTTATAATATATATTGGCCGTGTGGTTTCCGGCAGACTAGAATAGAATCACTCCGTCTCTTCCCGTGGATGTCGTACAAGGCGACTAAGGCAAATATATATATTATATACATACGTCCGGTTGAATTTCATCTTAGCAAATGGGCTAGGAAAGCTTCCCTTTTCGCATACCTATGGCGCAGGAAACTGGATTCCTTGGCCGGAATTTGGTTTCCTGCACACTGGCCGGATTCAAACTACTGCCAGATACCATCGCCTATGCTAACAATGGACCTACCTCTGACCTCAAATGCAAATTGGAACGCAGCTTCGAGGTTCTACGTAAACACCATTGCAACGACTGTAACTGCAGCAGTTGCAATATGACCGATATATGCTAAACAAGTTCGAGACGATTTCGTTCAATAATTTGAATATAATATGTATTACAGTTACAGACTTATAATTTATTGTACATTTCCTTACAAACGAAATTAAAGTATAAGCACGGATTACTTAATGGTTACTTCGTAAGTTCCGGTCCAGCCCCAAGTGTTATGTCAGACGGATGGTAGTAGTAACGTTATACAATAGAATCATTAAATAATATTATTAATAGCATTAATTAGTGTTTTGAAAGAGATTTCAATAATTGTTGCAAAAATGCTTGTAAATACAGTAGTATTTACAAGCATTTTTACAACAATTATTAGTAGTAACTAATAAAGGTAATAAGTAATATGGTTATTACCATTCAAAAATTGTGGCAAAATACGATAATTGTACCGTACTTGTATTAATTAAATAAATAAATAAAAAATAGAAATAATCGTGTGTTATACAACTACAACTAATTATTAATATAATTAAAGTAATACAATTTTTAGTTCTTAAGATATCTTTTATGTATATAGGTATATATGACGCGATCAGACTTCCATAAGCGTCATGCCTCTGAATCATATCTTACAGCATCTAACCGTATAAATTATCTCTCGCAATTATAGAACGATTGTACGTATTACATCACATAATGCCTTCACACTATTTTGAAAAGAAAATCTTTTGTGAAATCCAGGCAGACTGTGACCTTCTCTGGCTGCTCTCAATAACTTCTTTTCTTGGGTTTCCTTATTTCATTATATGTATAATTAAATACTTACTTATAAATGTAAAAGTGTGTTTGTTTATTTCTTGTTGTTGTTGTTTGTTCGTTTGTCTTTCTTTCACGTCGAAATGAACCATAGGATTGGATGCTATATTAACTATGCCTTTCACAAAATAAAGAAATAAACGTACTTAAACATGATTTACAACGAATAAATCTTTTTTTCGAATTACTGAGACTGTTAACATCTAAAACTAATTCTAAAACATTAGCAATTACAATGTCTGTGGTATTAGAGACACCCCGGAACAAACCAAATTGATACAAATCAGGCTCTGAATTAACAATAATGGTTGAAGGGCGAGGGAACAATGTTGGGATAATAAACTTGGAATAGGTTATTGTTGGAAGTCGCCAACTGTTACGCTACAAGCACCTTTGTTTCCATTAGACTGTAGAGCACACCATTGTACTTCCGAAAGTCATTAAAACAGTGGCTAAATTGTCTGAAAAAGATTTAAACTAATTATTAAGATTTATAAGTACAATTTATACGGGACGATTTCAAATTTAACTTAGCGTATTATTCAACGGGAAATGGACGATGTTTTTACATTTATTTGAACCAAATACATTTACTGTTACCCAACAAATTAAGGTTATTATTATGCCAACAGAGAATTTTATACTACGGTTTTATTTTACTTTTCATTAAAATTAAACCAACAACTAAAGTTCATAGCCAAATAATGTTAATTGTAAGTTTTTTATTATCTAGTTATTTTAATTTATATTGAATGTTATAACTGATTTTATTTTGATTCAATAAATAAATAAATAGCCAAAAAACAATTCCTAGAGGCCTAGAAGATTTTTGTGTTTCTACGAATGAGTGAGTGAAGTTGCTGTGATGGCAGCGGGGCTGCCGGTGCGCGACCATACTTTATGTTGCATGTGTGTATTAGGGAACCACATCAGATGGGCCATACGCTTGCCGACCTGCCAGCCGACGTAGTAAAAACAAATGATGACTTATTTGTTTTTTTTTATACTACGACGGGTGGCAGATAAGCATACGGCCCACCTGATGTGAAGTAAATAGTGATTACCGTAGTCATATTAACGCTCACAACATTAGATATCACTATCTGCCATCGCAGCAACTTCTTCCTTTCTGGTGACCTGACTCACCAATTTGTTTTTGTCAACAGAAACACGTGTGATCAGCTCTTTGTGGATGGAGCTGGAGTCAGAAGCGCCGGCACCAGAGCGCTGACGCCGGCGCAGCGAGCAGTACTACAGGCCGGTGACACGCGCGCGGAATGAGCGCCGCAAAATGTCTGCCGCCGGTGTGCCGCCCGCCGAGCCCTCAGACAAGAAAGACTCCTTATAAAATAAAGCCTTATTAGGCCCTCGACGCAAGGAAACTGCAGTATAGGCGAATTTTGACGTGTGTGAACCATTTTGTGGGAGATACTTAAAGAGGACTCTAACGCGAGCGCACATCCTTAGAAATGTGCATTTTTTTCGGTAATGATAAACAACCGCCTTGTGATTGTAAACGCAATTTCTGAACACTCCTGTAAGTCTAATATATCTAATGTAGATGAAGTAGTATATACAATGTCTGTAGTGTAACGCACAGGGATTCCGGGAGATGTGTATACAAAAAGATGGCTATAGGACAGATATTCTGTTGTTAGAAACCACAGAGCATATATCCAATTGGTATCCTATAGTCCAGCCACATTAATACACTTATTCCTAGGAACGTTCGGCTTAATTTCTCGGCTGCTAGTTATTTATTTGTTTTTTTTAAAAAAGTGTTATTTCAAACAAAGAAATGTTGTTAATTTCAAGCAAACCTCAGTGGTTTCCTTACAGAACTCTGTCATGCAACTGGGTTTGGGCAAAGTAATGCCAAATGGGCAAAGTAATACATATGACTGTGTATTATACAAAACAATGCCTATGTGTATTCCTTAGGTGTATTGTGTAATATCTGTTTTATAACTATCTTTATTTATACACAATTCGGGGAAAATGACCCTCTAACATAAAAAAAATATCAAAGTCTAAATAATAGCTAATTGTCATACCTGTATCTCAACAATAAAATAAGTATATGGATTTATGATATATGTTTATATATACACTACCCACTAAGAATAATTTAGGAAGAATCAAACAAACTGTAGTTTAATTGAAGGAAAGAGTTTCACAGATTGTGTTTACAAGATTTCTTTGAGTTTGAATACGAATTGAAGACAGTGATAACTGCATATCTGTGTAGAGGAAAAGGCTTTAGTATTACATATATGTATTTTCCCCCATATTTATGTAATCAGTAATGTGTGCGAGAGAGGAAAGAAATTAAGGGGACTGTGCATTATGGTTGGAATTTACTGAACCAACTCTGTCTAAGATAAAATATAATCTTCTAGAGATAAGTATTTATGACCAAATTTTAGACTCAAAATTTTCTGATAGTTTTTAAAAGGAATACGTTCACATAACTTATAGTATATATTGTGAAATAGATTAGAAATCTTCCGTTCAAACCTCAATTTATATATAGCTTTTTCTGTACATTTTAACGTGAAAACGTGTTATAAATCGATGAACGCCGGCTGCACGCACGAAAAAGCGTCACTCATTTTCACGTTCTGCCTGAGCCGAGTGTGCAAGCGAGAGCGCGGAACAAGTGATAGAGAGGCACGATCGGCCTATGTTTCTTATGACGTTATCACGTAAAATCATCATCAGACAAACAATTTTTTTTTGTAATGGTTCCGCTCGTATCATTAGTTTTTCGCTTCTTAGTTTTCTGTAGTCATTTGTTCTAAATAGTAAATTAAACGATAATTAAAATATATAAGATGCCAATACGAGAAATTAAGTATATATTATATAAAAAAAAAACATGTTTTAACAAAACTATTGACTATTTTACACCAAGTGTAATCTTTCTAACGAGCTTTTAGTGACAAAGTCAGTGCATTCTGGACATATATCTGATGTATTTTCCAACTAATAACACGGTTGACATTGTAAATATTTTTTGTCTATATTGTAAATATGCGATAGGTAATATTAACCCAATAATTATGACTGTTTAATTATATTTCGGTTAATAATATCAAATGCATTATGTATTGTTTCTGATTAAATACCTTTATTACACATGCCTAGTACTTTCTTATTAATTATTCCTATCCCCATAGAGCTCGCGGTAATGCGAATGGTATAGCAATGGTCACTTTGATTCCGAGTTGCGGGTTCGATCCTGCACAAGACGATTATTTGTGTGCATGAACATGTCTGTTTGTCTTGGTCTGAGTGTTTTGTATGTATTATATGTATTTATTTTAAAAAAATGTATTTAAGTATAATAATCAGTTATCCACCCATAGTGCATACAAGCTTTGCTTAGTTTGGGACTAGATGGCCGTGTGCAATTCGTCCAGGAATATTTATTTATTCCCTTAAAAGGCTAACAATGAATCGGCGACCACTTGGTGTTACTGATTTCTATGGGCGGTGGTATTACTTTCCATTAGGTGATTCACATGCTTGCTTGTCACCTCTCTTAAAAAAATGCGTATGGGGCGAGGAAACGCTGGGAGCTCACTAGATGGACTGATGATTTCATAAAAGTAGATGGATGCGGAAAACGGATTGTATTGGGAAACCTATATACAGCAATAAGAACATAATGACTACTACTACGAACGAACGAAGGACTACTACTGTACCAGCCCCCCTAGCCAAGTGTAATTCGTAGCGTAACGACCGTTAGATAGATCACGTGACATTTGTCAAAATCGAACATTTTAAACTCTGTTCGCCGAGAGTTGATAAATAATATAAAATTTCTTGGAATAGCGATTGTCGCTTAATTATCGCATTCTGTATGACGGGCATCGTATGGTACAAGGTACGCAGTTGTTGTCAAGCGCATTGCCGTCGCCGGCGCCACACCACGTGTTGGATCCGTATACTCTAACAATGGACCGGGATAATTCCCGTGAATTTAAAAGAGATCGTAATGATAATCTACAAACAAACATTGTTATTCCGTTTAACTGTTTAATTATATTATATCGACAAAAATAATTAGCGGGTCGCAATTTATAATGAGTTTAGAATCCCTGATTTTATATTTTTTTTATCAACTCTCGGCGAACAGACTTTAGTATGAGAATTGACAAATGTCACGTGATCTATCTAACGTTCGTTACGCTACGAATTACACTTGGCTAGGGGGGCTGTAGTACTGGACTCACTCTAACATAAGATAATAAATAGTTTAGGAAATTATTGCAATAAGTCGAAATTGTGGAAGTCTAAACGAAGAACCAAAGTTGTTGACAAAGCTCTCAAAATCAGCAAGCTGAAATGTCTCAGTGGGCCGGCCACATCTACAGAGTCATCGATGGCATATAGGAAGGAATGTCCCGGAGTAGAGGCCACGCATGGCGAAACAAAGCGTTTGACCTCAAGAAAGCGACTGGATGCGGATTGGAGGATCGTATATGGTGCAAAACATTAGGGAAGGCCTATATCCAGCAGGGTTGTGGGACATCTCGCCAACGCAAAAACTTTTCTACGGCCAAATGTCTACGTTTCAAAATGTACATGGGTAGATTCGGCCGGACCAGTTGGATAGATACAGGCCTATGATGATCATGATGAAACGAATAGAAAGTAATTAGAAAAGAAAATTACAATTTAAGTATGTATTAAACGTTTCCACCTCGCCTGATAGAAATCGCACGTGAGGACCAAATATGAGGACCGCTATTATTGCCATCAGCGCTGTGTAGGCGGTGGTCCACCTTGTATACCCCTTGAAATACTAAATAACTATTTCTTGACGCTTCGTCTGATTGACTCAGGATTAAAGCAAGAGGGAAATAACTGTGCCGGCATCGAATTCTCTCTCTCAATATTTCGTGTTATGCGCGATGATGAGAATCCAGTTTATTGCTCGCTAGGATATAAAACATTATGTCTTTAATTATTAACCCATAATTTATAATAATATTTTAATGTCAATTAATAATAATTGGCCGTGTGGTTTCTACTAGAATAACTCCGTTTCTTGCCGTGGATGTTGTACAAGGCGACTAAGGGAAATAGATTATCAAATATCGATCAGGCCTGCCCAACCCGTTTGGCCAGCGAGGGGAGTGTAGAGCAAATCCTCCTTCCGTCTAGGACGGACGAGAGAGGGTCGTAGTGTAGTGGAGACTAAAATGGACCTGATGATGATGATCAATTAATAATATTGTAATTAATGGCGGTGCTATTTTCTCCTATATAGAGTCTTAAATATCAATAAATCATATGACTAATAAATACAATGTGTACAAATCGGTTGAATTTTAGACCTTGGCTTTTTGGCTAACGTTTAGAGATGGCAACTTTACACAGAGAACTACTCTGTCTAAAGTTGCCATCTCTAAACGTTAGCAACCAGGACAAGTTGTGTGAAAGCTTCGGATTTTAAATCTTAAAACCCGGACATGTCACCAGTGTTTTTAGTACTAGCACACCCCGGCCACTCCATACAAATGTGGCGCCGTTCACTATTATATAAACAATGGCGTCTGTGCAGAGTTCGAATGAGCGTGTGTACGTGCGGCGCCATACAGACTGTTCCAGATTTGTCTCAGAGGGGAGGTGAGGTCGATACGAGAGAGCGGCAGGGAGTGGCCATACTGTGCTATTATTTATACTGAGGTACTAGTACTATTTTCTTATTCTGAAACAAGACTATTATTCGCAGTATTGAGCGGACGATAGTGCTTTAAAACTTTTAACCCTGGTACAAATGAAACCCCGCCCAGACGCTCCCCGGACGCACTCCAAACTAGGACAAACCCGGGGAAACCTGGACGAATGGCAACCCTAACTCTGTGGCTTCTTAGAATAAGTTATATATGTGAGGGGAAATATGAACAAATTCAATTTTGAGTCCCCTTTTGCTTTGAGCGACTGAGTTTATTATATCTTCAAACACGGGAGTAATAACTCGCTAATGACGTTTTCAAGAGGAACATAGAAATGAACAAGCGACAAGAAGCAAAACTAATGAGGTTTTTAACCAAAACTGACTTTCATATCTTTTTAAATAACACATCAGCACAATTTATCTAATAGTACTACGTACATAGAGTACGGTTAAGGTTAAGGTAAGGGTCACAAAAACTGTAGACCTTTCATGGCACAATAGCGGCTCTTCCAGTTCCTCTCTTCAAGTGCTAAAATGTCTACTCAAACTGTTTGTTGGCACTTGGTGGTAAATTGTTGATATTCAACGGAATGTTGAATGTCAGAATGAAAACTTTATTAACAAATTAAGTTTTATGCTATTCCATGTCGGGGTAATTTCAACAAAGAGAAGAGAAAGAAACGATAGACGGCACTTATGTATATTTGCAAAAATATCAGTTTGCCACAATATGAATAAAATCATTATTTTCAATCAATCATTCAAGTCGAATCATACCTACATCAATCGACTATTGTTGCTGTTGTGAGTCTGTACATTCAGTTGATCGAGTATAAAAATTCGTGACTCTTAAATTCATAAAATCGGTATTAATTAGTTTAAGATCAGTCTTAAATGTTTGCCGATTCTTGGTCAAACTGTTGTGAACACAGAATTCTACATAACAAGGTTTCTGTTTTTTTGTTATGTTTTAAAGTTGTGAAGCAGTCATATACCGTGCCTGTAGGCGTTTGAACATAAGTGTCGAAAGGCGTTTCCACCCGTGCAACTAATGGTTCTCCTCATCATGATAATCTTTAAAGCCATCCATTCATGGCGTTTATTAGCCCTCGACAAGAATAGCTATTAAGATTGATGGATGTAATTCTTATTGATGGTTTTTCTACTACATCTTTGTCATCGTTCCAGTAAATTTATACTGACAGATAATTAAAGTGGGGCCACGGTAATAATGAATTTTGGACAGTTGGACTCTGTTATGCAGAATAAATCCAACCGATATTTTGTTACTTTTAAGTTAAATCTATTTAAAATTTTATAAAAATATTTCGCAGTATAAGTTTTGGGAAGCCAATGTCATCAAACGGTTGCGAATATATAAAACTCGATTTGAAGTTTCTCGCTATGTTTATACGAGTATATATCTCTCAATTCGGGATAGTTCGGTTGAATCTATTCTGCATAACAAGGTCCAGTTGTCAGTTCACAGTTACATACTCAACTTAGCATTAGTTCGCGACTAATATAACATATAACATAAGGTTACGAAGTTACAGGAATATTTCAGTCCAGGAATATTTATAATTATTTACTAATCAACTGTAGTATATCAAACTAGTAATCAATTATTGGCACTTGTAAATATGTTAACTAGCGTTACTGCAACAGATTAAAGAATACCTAGATACCGCAAGTTGGAACTATAGTAGTATCAGAGGCGGACGCTTTTCATACTTTGGTATCGGTAATTGTTGCATGGTTACTAGTCGCAGTAACGATGATACTAGTCGATGAGACCATAAAACAAAATTATGAACGTGCGTCAATGTTCATTATAATGTTTTTGTTTCGTTCGTTCGTTACAACATTGAAAAGGTTCTGTTCACATTGTGAAAACTCGCGTGGTCCTAGATTGAATAGACACGCTCAGTTTTAAAGCGCCTTTAAGGTTGACTCACACATTATCACATCAATGTCTCTTTAACTCGTGCTGTGCAGCCTTCGTGCCAAAATGCACACAATTCGATATCGTAATGGCACCGTCTTGCCTTTGGACAATCAGATCCGGCACTATTTGCATCCAATCAGATGCAGTGCGATGCGCGCTTGGAAACGGACGCGCCGCCCTACATTGCACAGTTTCGAATTTAAATAATTCGCGAGTCGCGCGGCATTCAGCCGCTGCCCGATAAATATGGCTACGGGTTCCGAAAAACTCAGAGCCAACGAGCTATTGGCGTTCGTGCAGCACGCCATCGATACAATGGACGAAGTCAGCATCTTGCAAATCTGCAAGTCCACCTTCAGTGAAGAAGAGATTTGCAGTGGTAAGAGGCTGCTGTTCCAGGAGCTCGGCCAGACCGAGCAGATGCCATCGCGTAGGAGGGATGGAACCGAGAAGAGTGTGCAGGATATCATTACTCTTCTCAAGAAGACCGACCCGGACGACGTGCCAGCCTTCGTGGCGAAACAGCTGCACAAATTGCCATCTGTCACCATGGAACATGGTCTACGCTGTCAGTATGCTAAAGAACATTAGGGTCCTGAAAGCTACCCTGGCCGAATTTAAGTGTAGGTTTGAGGCCTCGGAATCTACCATCAGTGAGCTGCGTGCGGAATTATTGTTATTAAAGAAGCGTGAGTAAGTAGGTCACCCGAGGCCGATAACGTCCACATACGTCGCGGAGCAGAATGCTAGCGTTAGCAGTTTTCCTTCGCCAACTGTTGCGGTGTGTGATGCACCGCGTCCCACCGCCGCCGCTGCCGCCCGCCCGCTCCTCCGATACGAAGATGACGTCAACTCCCCGCATTTACGCCATCGCCGACCGTGCCGCTTTGCAAACTCAGCGGCCAACTAGTAAGGGGAAAAAACCAATGTGAAAAAACCAAAAAGCAGTGTGAAGAGGGCATCACCAAGGTGGAGAAAAAGAAGAAGAAGAAGCCCGCCAGCCGCAACCTTTGAGGAACCGCACAGACCGGACCATGCCACCTGCGTGTAGAAACACCATAGACGCAGCTGTATGTGCCCCGATTGCACTGGACTACAAAGGTGGAAGAACTTGTGGAATACGTGCGCGGGAAGACAAAGTTCACCCTTAGGGTTGAGCGGCTGGAGTCTCGCCATAAGGTGATTGTTGTGAGAGTTCCAACCCACCACCCACCAGCTATCAACCTTTTTAAGGGAGGAATTTTGGCCGGAGGGCGTCGTATTTCGCAAGTTCCGAGGTCGGTTGTCGAACGCAATGCGATACACGTCGCCGACTGAACGTGTAAATAAATTAGTTTAGTATATTATTTTATATGTATGTTAGTTTTAAGGTATTTATCTATGGACTTATGTTTATTATTAATAATTGTAAACATGTTGGTCTGAAATAAATCATTTTATTAATTTATTAAAACGACTGCTTACTTGCATAGAGATGCAAGTTTTGGTCAAGACATAGGAAGAAGTTGATTAAAGAAGTGACAATACTCACTTGCTGTTTACATTTAGTTAACATCTGGTCCTAGGGTCAAATGGGTTGAGAAACCCATTTTATAACATCGGAACGCCAATTACAACACTATACAAATGTACACCATACAAATACATTACAAATAATCAAATGAGGCGACGGTGTTAGGGATCTTGCTTATTTAACGTTCTGTAATGCTTTTATCTCTATGAATTAACATTGTAGTCTTATAACTCTATAGAAGTAGAAAACTATTTGGCAAGGGAGACTAGGTGACAGCCAGTCAATGAGGTGACAGGACGTTGTGTTCTATGTACGAGTATATATATGGTACCTATATACCTTTGATTCATCAACATCAGGTCCAATTTGGTCTCCATTACAGGAGCACGACCCTCTCTCGTCCGTCCCGGACAGAAGGAGGATTTGGCCTACAGTCCCCACGCTGGCCAGACGGGTTGGGGAGGTCTGATCGATGTTTTATAATGTATTTCCCTTAGTCGCCTTGTACGACATCTACACGGGAAGAGACGGAGTGATTCTATTCTAGTCTACCGGAAACCACACGGCCAATATATACCTTTGATTAACCAGTAGAAATCCTGTAATATATAGTGTAAGTCCTGTTTCATCCGTCCCAACTAAACTTTCCAATGAAAAAATATTTTTCTTGGACCTCGCAGTCATTTTACGAATGGAAAAAAGTTCCATGTATTAATCTGCCTTATTTGTATAGATGAAACAGCCATCGGTATCTAGTATATTTTAAATCAGAGTTACTACGCTATTTCTGATGACTCAAACAAGTTAACTCGTTAAGGTAAGTTCGATTGATGTGGGTTACACAAAACAAAGTCGGCGCTCACGGGGCGAGGAAACAACGGATATGGAAATAATGCTCCAATAGGTGCTCGATAGCATCGTTGCACGTGTCAGTCTAACCGAACACCCAAGTTAAGCAGCGTTGACTGTAGCCTGTCCATGCTTTATATTATCTCGAGCTCCTCCGTGCTTCGGAGGGCACACCGTCGGTCCCGGCTGTTGTCATTCAACAGTCGTTAAGCCAAGTCAGTACCCAAGCCTTTCGGCGTCTCGAAAACACTGGCTTCCGGCAGCCCGCAGTTGAGTAGCGTGGTGTACGCTCTAAACCTCTTCAATTGAGGGGAGACTGCTGGATATGGATCCAGCATGTATCCATATCCAGCATGGGTTGATATTGTATCTACACCTCCGTGGAACACCAGTCATCTCATGATTTAAGACGGGAAATCACAAGATTGTGCTACCTACATTTCTATTAGGTTCATGTTCAAGCGAATTTATCCAAGCAATAATCATCATTGTCCTATTGTTTTTCCTTCGCGTTTCCGTGTATATAGGGCAATCCATAAATTACGTCACACGAATTACATGTGTTTTTTTCCTCCCCCCCCCCCCCCCCCGTGTATATTTTGCAATTTTAGATCTAGAGTTGCAAATAAATGTTTTTAAGTTTTTCGTTAATTGTTCAAAGTTCGTGTTTTGACACTTAGATCATATTTTTTTGAAATGTCACGTCACGAAATTTAGGACTCCTCCCACCCCCTTCTCACACGCTTCGTTGACCCCCTTCCTCCCCCTTAACGTGTGACGTAATTTATGGATGACTCCTAATTTAATTATGTATGCGTATAATTAGTATATTTCTATGTATCGTATATCAATAAAGTTAAATAAAAAAAATTGGTTGCCTGTAAAGTCGGTATACGGGCGAAAGTTTTACGTGACAACGACTTTGAGTGGTAAAATGTTTTCGAGTGGAAGGGACGCATGCCTTTCACTTTTTATGTCTGTCTCTCTCGCTCTTAGAAGGGACGCGTGCCTTTCACTCGCTCTCATTGTAAGCGCATAACGTGAGCCAGTTTCTTGAAGTGTCACCCGGCTAACCAATTTATAAGACGTTGTCACGTCAATAAATAAAAATAGTGAAAGATCTGGCCCTGCCCATATTTAATGCCAAATATCTACCTATTTATATGATATTTCGATGTTGTTCCCTGACTACTAAGTTTAAGAAATTTTTGCTGCAAGCGGACAGAAAGGAAAGTTTGCAGATAGGACACCAATTAAAAGTTCAAACTTGGATTTTATAAACGAGTTGCAAATCGTAAGGTCTTTTGCCGATTAAGTTTCATAAGTTATGGCTGTATATGCGTGTACATTATGAAATTGCTTAAGACAATTTTCAGAATGTACACAATATTAACTGCTTGGATACGGGTCTCTCCTCAATCGAAGGGATATATGCCACCACGCTGCTCAACTGCGGGTTGGCGGAGGCCATTGTTTTCAAGCCACCTAAAGACCACTGACTTAATAACTGTCAATAAATGAGAACAGCATGGAACCGGCGGATTAACGTACCCTTCGAAGCACAAAGGAACTCGAGATAAATAAATCCATCCATGGACAGGCTACGCTACGCTACTATGCATAGATCGGGCTATATTCTGCGGATAAGTCGACATATTTTAACAAGTCGACTCCATCTTCTTTGATATAATAGATTAATTATCATATTTTCCATATTTGTTGGCGGAAATTTGAAACAAAATTGTATTTTAACAAAGACTCTTATGAAGATTGGATTTAATAGCGCTGTCTTGGTTTATTTTGTTATGAGATACGTACATAAGGTACGTAGATATTATTTTGCAAACAAGAAAAATATAGTTAGTAAATAAAAGATGTATAAAAACCAACAATGTTATAAATAATATAGATATGGCACACACATACAAAATTACGTCAGAAAACGTTTTCTGCCATATCAAATTATTCCTAGTGGTATGAAAAATGATTGCAACCTCACCTTCTCATACCTACCAAATATATATTTAAAAAAATCGGTCGAGCCATTTCGGACGAGTGCGACCACAAACATCGTATATCTATATATATATATATATATATAAAAATGAATGTTTGTGTGTATGTCATTTAGGCTAAGTTCAGATGGCCGCGCGATACCGCGCGGAACTGTTACCCCCGATACAAGATCAACGGTAAACGGTGGTTATCCTTTACATGACCGCGCGGCAGCGCGCGTCATCGCGCGTTACCGCGCGGCGCGCGCGCCCCGACCCGCACGCAAGATCTTGAACCGCGCGGTGCCGCGCGGCACCGCGCGGTTCAAGTTCTACGAATCTGCAACGAACTGTTTAGATGAGCAGCGCGAATTGAGACGTACAAACGCATAGATATAGGAAAAAGATGAGTAGCGAAGACGGCATCGTATCTATCGATTTACTTATTTTGACTTGAAGAAAGTCTTTCACTTAAAATAGGATGCACCCAGTATCGTCTTTGTCTTCATCTCAGCCTTCCGTATTTTTTTTTTGTACTGCGTCGGGTAGCAGACAAGCATACAGCCCGCCCGATGCGAAGCAGTTACCGTAGCCATATTAACGCTCCCTACCTCTCTTTTCGTCCGAGTCTTGTTTGTCAGTCAGCAGGGTGCACCACGTGCAGGTGAGGTTGGCTTTGGCTCAAAGATGGAGAGGAGTCACTTACACCCCTAAATACCGGTATAAAATCCATAAGCAAATTGCCACATCCACGTCCATAGTTAAGCAATGTTGATCTGAGACTACCGCGCTTACATATGCCGTCATGTGAACGCACCAACCGCGCGTTCATGTGAACTTAGCCTTATGCATTTGTTTTCGGCTCATCCGATTGCAATGAAACTTTGGTGGGATATTCTGGGTATACTGGGTAAGGTTTAGACAGGACAACGTCTGTCAGATCAGCTAGTAGAAGATAAAAATACAATTTTAACTGGCCGATTTCTGTAGGTATATAGGAGATATTAGGAGGTTATAACGATTTATAGGAGCAATAGAAGTCAAAAGCATTAGTTTAAGAATTTTTGTCTGTCTTTTTTTTACAGATACTTATAGTTGAGAACTACGTTCATGACGGTCGGGGGTACGAGGCTGGTATCCCCGCTGTCGCTCGCTTCGCCAATTGTGACACTAAGTTCTCCCGCTATCCCCCGCTATCTTTCATGTAATCTAGAATGACAAATAACACCCAAAACAGTAGCTACTTAGGGGATAAATCACCCCCAAACGAGTCTTTTAGACCCGTAAGTAGGTGAACTTCCTAATTTACTGTTCAGGAGATTGTAATCAGCATATTTGTAGTAAAAGTTTGAAGGTGGGTCGGCGATTCGCTAGTTCCTTATATCTGATGGCGCCCAAGAAATACAGGATTCTCTGTTATATAAATTTACTTGGGGGTCTCTTCCAAAAGTTTTAGTAATTAGGGACGTTTTATAATAGAAATGTTTTGAAGATTGCCTGTTGAGTAACCTACATTTACAATTAATTCTCCGTATTAATTAGAACTTGATAAGATCTAAGCAATTACGAGTGAGTCACTTAACAAGAATCACCAGTTTTTATACTAAACTAACGATCTACCCCGGCTTCACATGGGACTTAGACCTTACAGTCAATTTGATCTACACTACTTTTGCGTGCTTCCGCCACCAATTACTTCATGTAAACTACTACCGGCCGGCGCCCACCCACTACCGTTAGTAATTGCATGCGTCTGCCGTGGCTGCTTTGGTCGTCTCTGCTCCGCGCAGAGGCGAAACACGTGTCACAGAGACGACCACGGCAGTCGGACGGCAGCAGTCGCACGTTTCTTCTGTTTCAGATGTTGGAGATTCGCCGATACGACCACAGCAGCTGGAGCAGAGGAGACCAAAGCAGCCACGGCAGTCGCATGCAACTACTTCAACCTCTGACTGGCAGAGAATTATTGTATAACGTTGTCCACCTGTCCGCATTTTTTTGTGCATGAAATTTAAGTAAAGAAACATCTTCAAATTATAGTCAATTTACACAAAAAAAATATCATCATCATCAGTTTGTATCTACCCATTGCTGGATATAATCTTTCACCAATGTTTTCCACCAAATACGATCCTCCGCCTTCCGCACCCAGCCGCTTTCTTAAGGTCATCGGACCATCTTGAAAGAGGGCGTCCAACGCTTCGTCGTAATACGCGCGGCCTCCACTATTAGAGTCGAGCTTCCTCCCCCACCTGCCATCACTTACTCCCTTCGGCAGATGTGACTGGTACATTGTCACTTCAGCTTGCAAAATCTGAAAGCTGTTGAATTCTGAAGTTGTCGAACTTTAATTGAATAAATGCGTCTATCGATATCTTTGTTGAAATTACCCCGGCCAAGCTGTATGGAAAGTCCGAGGTAGACATCGTCTTTAACAACTTCAATAATTGTATTCTATACGACCGGGCTAAGGATGATAAAATCCCCCGTTAATCGTTGTATATGACTTTCGTCTTGTCGAAATTCATCCCCAGTCCCACGGATCGAGATGTAGCGTTGAGATCGGTCAACCTACAACCGAGAAGGAATGAATTATGTACCTCAATCTAAATTAAGGCTAAAACATGTCCAAGAAACATATCAAAAAGATTCTTAGTAATATGGCTTAATATAAATGTGATGAATACATATACTAAGAGACAACAATACCGATAAACGATGTATGGAATGTATCAGCACAAACATGTAATATGTAAATAACAATATCTAAATCAAATACTTCATATCATAATTACAAAATATATACAAATTAAATTGTAATTGTTGTATTATCTGTTTATTTAAAAAAAAATACCCATATACCACTATAGTAAATTAATAAACTAGTTTTACAACGTTTCATCTAGTGGTCTTACATGACAACTAAAATTTTGGAACATACTTCAAATCAAAAAGAAATATAGAAAAACGAATATGTACAAAAAGTTTGCGCACAACCAGCCAGTCGCCAACACATTTCTGAATGCTAGATAAAATAAAATAACAAAAAAAAGGAATATCTATCTAATATAAAAAAATCTCTTGTCGCGGTATTTGTTACCAAACTCTTCCGAAACGGCTGGATCGATTTTTATGAATTTTTGTGTGCATATCGGGTCAACATCTATTTTTCATACCCCAAAATAATAATGGCAAAACAACGTTTGCCGGGTCATCTAGTTATTTAAATTGTAAGACGTGTCTAGATACCCCGAAGAGGCCAATGGCTGAATAAATAATTTCATTTAATTTCAATCTTCCTTGTGAAACACTACGACCATTAAAGGAAACCATATAAAAAGCCGTTCAGTGTTATTTTGCGTTCAGGCAGACAATTATGGCGGGAGAACTTTGTTTTTAATATATATATTTTTTTTTTGTTTATCCCATTCTTATGACCAAGTGACTGGAAACGTTCGATGTGAGTATAAATGCGTTTGAAATAAAATAAATAAAAAAAATATAAATAACTATTCCTTGACATATTACACAGCGCCATCTAGTACAAAACTAAGCAAAGCTTGCACTATGGGTATTAGATAACTGATATAATAATGTATACATGAATACATTTTTTGTTGTAAATAAATACATGTATTATATGTATAGAAAACACCCAGACCATGACAAACAGACATGATCATGCACACAAATATTTGTCATTTGCGGGAATCGAACCCGTGACCTCGGAGTCAAAGTGGTCCTTGCTAGCCATTCGACCTCCGGGCTCGTCGGGTGAAAGTATCAAATATACCAATCTTCACTAAATGGAATTGAGATAAAAGAAGGGAAATAGTGTCGTTACAATTCGCGTCCCTCGCGAGGAATCTTTCCGTTCGAAAATATATAATGGAACCTTTCATTAATAAATCAAAGATAGGACATCAAAGCGCCTGTTCGGACCAAATTAGATCATGCTTTGTTGTATTCATATAGAAGATTTGATACAAAATCGTTTGTCTATATATGTTACCTACAATTCTTTATTTAAAAAAAAATCTTCTGAATTGTGACAGTTACCGTTTATTCAGACCGCTCAGAGTATTAGTGCTAGTTTTTTGTTCGCATTCCATCATGTCAACTTAAACAAACTGACCAAATAGAGAAGAACTCTCATGTTGTGAATTTATAAGGCCCTCAGGCTGAAAACGGCAACTTCCTAAAAGGACAACTTCCTAAAACGACAACTTCCCAAAACGTTCCAAAAAAATCAAATTTCCGAAAATGATAAATTCCGAAAATGACAACATCCGAAAATGACAAATTCCGAAAATTACAACTTATACGACAACTGGCCGCTGTGGTTATGAGATACTTTTGGGACGAGTTTGGTATATTTTGGGATGATTTTGGAATAGTTTTGAGATGGTTTTGGGAGAGATGAGACAGTCATTGCCATTTCTTGCGTTGGCAAACGTAACTGCCCCACCGTGCTACGTAAGTGGGGAGACACAAGGCCTTAAAAAATCCTCTTGGCTCCACTGTGGGGGTAGACGCGTGTGTGTTACATATAAAAATTATGTGGCTTACTTGCTCACATTTTAAACTGAGCAACCCGGCTAATTTGGATATGTAACAGGCATCACAGACAGTGGTCTCCACTCGAGAACCTTTCGACCCCATCGGTCATCCGTCCTCCGTGCTATGTGCCCTGCCCACTGCCACTTCAACTTGCTAATCCGCTGGGCTATGTCGGTAACCTTGGTTCTTCTACTGATCTCCTCATTTCTGATTCGATCTCGCAGAGAGACCCCGAGCATAGCCCTCTCCATAGCTCGTTGGGCTACTTTGAGCTTGTTCATAAGGCCCATAGTGAGGGACCACGTTTCAGTGCCGTAAATCTCAGTCGCCGGCGGTGTTTTTGAAGTGAAAACTTCTTTAGCGGCGTTGTGCACTTTTTGGGATAGGTAAAAAATGTTAAACTCGCGCGTTAGGAAAATTCGTAAGACGGAGGGAGAGTAGACCGCCGGCGCGGCGTAGGAGAGGAAGCTCTCTCTACATGTTTGTGTACGATTGCGCAATAAATGAATATTGTATTTTACCACATAAATTATAGTACTTTTATACTGATAAATAAATCAATTCGTGCGAAATTATTCCCTAACCATTCCAAATTATTCAAAAATGCACAACGTTAATGTTCAAGTTTTCACTTCTGCTGGCCTTTTTTTTTTAGTATATATCCGAGTTGTGCACTCTGCCAGCTAGCAAAAGCCGAGGCTCCGGCGGATGTCTTCCCACTAATGATGAGGTTTCCAAAATTGTTATGTTATCAAAATGAGTCAAATCTCAGAGCTATTGTAAATAACAAGTTTTACCTAATTTGAATTAAAATGAAATCATTAATTAATTAATAAATACGGCTTATAAAAATAGATTTTTTTATGCCAGTATTCAAAAAAACTCTCTTTTTCTTGTTTGAATAGTGACTTTGAATAGAATATAATTTCCACACAAACTGTACGCTTCAAATACAACCCTAGCGTGTTATAGATTCACAACACCGCCATCTAGTCCAAATGTGATAAACTACAATTTATTCGTAAACCTTTTCATATTGTCTATTTATTTTTTATTTTCAATCCAATGAGTTTTCAAATAAGAATAGCCGAATGCGTAATTAAATTCAATAAAACAAAGCCAAGCAAATGCTGTATAACTAATCCTATACCTTTTTTTCGCGGTCGCATTAAAATCTAGTTGAAATAATGTACCCTGTGTCATTTCCACAACTGAGACGGATCTAATAACACCTTATATATTGAACTTCAAAGATTTACGATCTTCTAACTAAAAGCTGCCATACATTAGTCAAAATTTTACCCGTGTCGGTCACGTTGCCTCACAATATATCTGTGTATGGATATGTTGTCAATCATGTTGGCAGATATTTTGATTGGTAACTAAATTATTAGACAACATGACCAACACGGCTGACAAGTTGGTTAATGTATGGCAGCTTTTAAACACTTATATTTAATACAAATATACCGGTGGAAAGTAACAAGCGTTACAGTGAAAAATTATAGTTTGAACATACTTCAAACAACATTTTTTCCAAAGAAATTATACTATTAATATTAACAGTTTTCGAGTCATAGCTTATCAAACTTCAATACAGAACAGAATAATGTTCATCCCTAAACCAGCTAATTGCGTGTAAAACCAAATGACCGGCACTTTTGAAATTACTAGGGTGGCACATCTGTTATCTGTGTGGTGGTACTGCGCAGGTCTGCCCAACGTTGCCATTTTGTGTGTAATTAGTTACACATTTTGTATGTAAACTAAAACTCACATTATTGCGCGAATCGGAACCGAAAACTCGCCGTAAACGATTAATATTATTTACCGGCGTCACTCTCCGGAAAGCATTATCTGGATAGTTATTAATAACATATTGACATTAGAGATAACATTTTTGAACCTTAAGCGGTCTGCATAAGAATTATCTACCATTGTAAACGTGCCTCTTGTTTAATATTTGGATTGATACAACTTCACACTTCTGCCTGCTTGAGAAATTCAAACGGCTCGCTCTCTTAATTAACTTAAGTAACACTTTGTTTTTACTAGCTTAGGTAGATACCTATAGGGTATACATATTTATTTGTATCATAGTGTGTAATCAGGGAGTGACATGTGTGGGATTTGATCGCAATGCGGTGTCAACTCTGCGTCCGCCTGCGTATTGTATGATGCCGCGGGGTTTTAAATTAGTTTTAGTATGTAATAAATAATTAACAGCAGCATATGTGAAAGTGCATATGTTTATGAATCTCAACCTATTGAAGTTGTGTTGATAAATGCTTATTAAAATACTGCTAAAGCGCTCGTGCTTATCTGGATTTGTTGATGTTGTATGCTGAATGCACCTATAACGGCAACGAAACAATACGGCAATACAGAAACAGATGTACCTACTCCACTGCATCCAGCAAATCGTAGAATTATTTTAAGCGGCTATGACCGTGGTTCAAATAACAAACCAAACCTGCCTCATACTGTTATTTCTTAGGGTTGTCAGAAGCGAGAAAATGATTTATTTTGAAGAAGAAAACTTACATTGAAATGTATGTTTGTAACTATTACAAATCGACTAAGCAACATTAATATGACACCATATTGTTAGGAATGTCCATTCCACCTGCTATTTAAAATGCCACCCCACGCCTGAATCAAGAAAAGTTTTATTCTTTTCTAAACATTAAACAGCATATGATAACATATGATTTACAAAAAAGCGATAGAAAAATATTTTGTTAATATTTGGCATAAATATAGCAGTAAACACGACCCACAAATATCATTGCATCTTAGCAGTCGGCCTTGCCAATCAACTGTTAGTGAACCTGCACCCTTGTCACAATAGACTGAGAAGCAGTAGTTTGACTCCGCCATATTTTTGAATTGTATACCTACTGCTCGACTTAGCGTTAGGGTTGGCATCTACAAAAACTAAAGCAGACCTGTGTAGATTTTTATTGTATGTGTTCAGTTTTAAGACTAGGAATAAAACATATATTATTTTTTTTATTTTTATTTTTTTATTTGGGCGACTTACAGCGAAATAGGTGTAATTATATAACACTTATAGGTAAAACTATGCTAATTACAAGTCTCCGCTTATAATGTTATAATATTTATAATGAAGTTAATATAATGATTATTTATTATGTCAATGTTGGTTTTATTAGCATTGAATTTTGGCACCCTTAAACACTGCAGTATACACATTGTCGTGTAGCCGCCATTATTTAATATATCGTTCCGAGCGCTACATTCACGTTACGGAATTGAAACGGGGCCCGCGGGCGAATAACGTAGCGGGCGGTGCGCTACCCGTCCAGCGAGCGACCCGTGCGACACGCAGCGTGACACTGCGTCTGCGTAGTTTCGAGCAGCTAAGCGAGGTTAACGGACGTGTAAATGACTCCTGGCTGTGTGCATGCGTCTATTTGGGTGCTAGTATGAAGTCAAACTACTGCTACTCAGTCTATTGTGCCCTTGTTTTCGTTTCTAGAGATTCATAGTAAAGTCCACCGTCCACCCCATTATAACTTTAGTGAAGAAAACAAGTAGAGTTAGCAACTAGAAACGAGTTGGCGAACGGCGTGAAGTCGTCGCCGGGCTATATGAATGGGCTATACGAAATTTGAAGTTAGGTACAAGTGGAAATAACGAATGCGAGTAAACGCTCTTAGTTTAGCACACTCGAATATAAATTGGTATGTAAGGCTTGGTATTAAGCGATTGCTCTCATCGCTAAGCGAGCTACGCGAGATTATTTTATTTAATACCTCTTGTCGTTTTTACGGCGGTGAAACAAATGTTTTGTCTATATTTTAATTCAGAAATTCTCTATTTATTACTTTGACCTTAACATATATGCAAGAACCTCAGAAAAACCGGGATCACCTTTTATGTTTTCAAATATATAATACGAGTATAACAATGTATACTTGTATGTTTGTCCTGCTGGATTGTACCAGTCATCTAATGACGATGAAATTTTGGTGATTGTTCTGCGTATGGTCAGTGAAAATCCCTCCTCTAGATCCAGTCAATATGACATTAGAACGGATGTTGGAGACGGCTTGTATAGTATAAAACTTTCCAAGGCAGGAACGTACTCGGGAGAAATTTTAATCCAGTTTTCAATGTTTCAAAGTAATAAAATTATAAGTATGGAATGAAAAGGTATGTCATAATATTTAGTTCTAACCATAGATAATGAGCGTGTGTGCGTGTGGCGCCATACAAACTCAGAGAGGTGTTGAGGTCGACACGCGAGAGTGGCAGGGAGTGGCTATACTGGACTTAGTACTATTATTTATACTGTGGTCTTACAATAATATAATTGCAGTATATAATAATAATATAGTTGCAGTAAAATAAAGCAGAATCAACTTTTTAATCAGTATGTAGGGATAGCAGTTCCGATATATGGGCATTTCATTCATCTTTTTCTCCAACATACTTCAATGTGTCAACTAAAGTCTTCGACCAGTGTGTTGCTATCGCTAGCGATTACTTACAACAAAGAGACGTAGGCCCCTACTAGAGTTACCGATATAGCTTTTAGAATAAGCAGGCTGAGCGAGAGCCCTAAAAGTTGATTCACAAAATCAAATAACACAATACAGCAAACTGCAGTGTATTAATTCCTTTTAATTAATTTACATGAATTTAATATTAATCGTAACTACTTACTAATAATCAAAAATATACAATTTATATAAAAACTAAATATGGCTAACTATATATACAAATAAAAGGGAAATAACAAAAACTAATAAATATAAAAATTTAAATAGCGTCAAAAAATTCTTCCGCATCGCAGTCAAAGGGTAAAGTGGTCAGAAGGCTAGCAGCATTGCCGCGCTGGATGGCAATGCTAATTCGCTGAGCGAGAAATAGGCCAACCCTCTAGTTGCGGGAAGAGTCGACCAAACATTTGAAGATTTCACTACATAAAAACTCTTGCGCTCGGACCCTATGGGCCGAAAAAACTGGTGAAAAATTCAAATTGTATTTTACAATTAAAATTTTCATTAGTTACTAACATGTGCAAGTAAAAATTTTCGCAAGTTTCTATTAAAAATAAGCATAATAAATATTTCTTAGCGTAGCAGTCCTCCGCTTTTGATGTAAAAGATACCTTAGGTACTTAATACAAACCCAAATGCAAAACTTTTGACGCTCCAGTTGTAATTAATGAGAAAGCTTTTTCCACGAACCGTGAGATTTCATTTCACCTAATCAGTAATTAGTGGCTGCCCGCAAACGTTTAATGTTCTATTTAAGCAGGAACATTTTGGCAACGATTTTTGCACCTTTTAACCGACTTCAAAAAATGAGGACGTTCAATTCGTCTGTACATAGGCTGCTATCAAGTTATCTGCATTCTATTTATGAACAACTTCAGTAGTTACTCTAAATCAAACATCTTTTACTATGCGAATCGTTGTCAAGTCGTGAAAAATAAATCCCCATTCCGAAAGCCACCCTATATACAGAGGAATTGATCTTCAAATTGCGAAAAAAAAATCAACTGTTACATACATTTTAGTCCAGTTGTAATGAACATTTTGTATGTAAGGGTTGTTTTTTTTTTCTCGCTTTGACAATGATCGCTATATGGACGGGACGGGGGCCAACCACACATCCCACCTCTGTTTCTCCTGTGTAGCGAGGATTAACAGTGGCAACCACCAAAAAAGGCAATAAACAATGAAGTCCATTGCAGTCCCGGTGGTAAAACTACAGCTGCCATGGCACTCACAATGTATTTAATCAGAAGAAATTAGTAGGAGTACGAAAGCTTTTGGAATTCGACTTCCCCTCTTGGCAACGGCAAACAGCTATAAGGCAAATAAGGCATTAAAAGTATAAAAAGATGATATCGGTAAAAGATCACCGTAGTGAAATTTGTTTGTTTTAAAATTGATACTGTTGATTGTTTGCACTTGGTGGAACATTATTATCATAATGTTATAATAAACCACTTGTACTGTTCCACGTTACTGTATTTAATATTACCAACCGGTTTCGCCGCTAAGGCATTATCAAGGCAAACAGATGGTGTTTGTGTTTGTTTGTTTTAGAGTACTAAATGTGATCCTAAAGGTTATGCAGATAACTGGTAGCACCCTATATATTGTTTTACGCGCCCTTCTATCGCAGTAGAATTTTCTATCTAAAGTTAGAAATACAAAAGTTTGGTAGTTGGTCGTTGGGGAGTGATTTCAAATCAACAATAAATTTCAGAACAAAAGTTACTGGAGAAATTTCAGCGTGAAGAACTTCTTTTCAATACCTTGTTCAAAATATATACAAATTTCATGAATGAACTAGATGACTTCTAACTGCTATTTGCTGTTATTACAAATTAGGATATGTACTTCTAACTCTAAACAGATAAATCTATGTAACTCTAAACTCTTACAGTCTAACTCTAAACAGATAAATCTATGTAAAGCGCCCATAAATTGATAATTTTTAATGGTAATAAAATAATAATATACAGTAAATACATAATTAGATAAATTGCATAAATACATGTAATTATATTAAAACTAATAATATATCATAAATAAACACTGAAAACAAAACTAATCTAATAAACGTAGGCAAAGTTCCCAATATGCTGGCCCCGTTGCCTAGTTGGATCGCAACACTAATTCTTTGTGCAAAGTAGAGGTCAGCATTTTGGTCACGAGATGTTTTCGAGCAGACGTTAGACTAGAATAATTAATATAATAAAATTATATTACTTATTATTATTTGGTATGGCGTCGTGGAGGAGCTCGACGGTGTCGTTGCGCGTGTCAGTCTAATCGAACACACAATTAAAATAACATTCATTAAATAAATAAATATTGTCACACAAATTACACAGCGTCATCTAGCCCCAAAGTAAGCGAAGCTTGTGTTATGGGTACTAGACAACTGATAAACATACGTAAATACATTTTTTTTTTCAAAAACATACTTATGATACATAGAAAACACCCAGACCAAGACAAACAGACATGTTCATGCACACAAATGTTTGTCCTGTGTGGGAATCGAACCCACGAGCGTTGGTGTAGAAGCCGCGTCATTGACCGCTACGCCACCGAGCTCGTCAAATTCAAAATCATTAATCACTACATACAACTACAGATAAACTGAAAAAACATTTAGTATGATATAATTTGATAACACATTTTTTCTCATAAAAAGTTTAGCACTCATACGGTTGTAGAGCTAGATGAGAAATATTTTGCCGAGCGGCAGTTTTAAATA
Organism: Hypsopygia costalis; assembly: GCA_937001555.2. Classification (NCBI taxonomy): domain Eukaryota; kingdom Metazoa; phylum Arthropoda; class Insecta; order Lepidoptera; family Pyralidae; genus Hypsopygia; species Hypsopygia costalis. The sequence goes on from OW443326.2 coordinate 23,388,987, forward strand.
TGCAGTTTCAAACGAATCTCAAAGCAAATTGAAAGAACGGATTAAAATAATGTCATAGTTTTTTCTTGTTTTTGTTTATACTAGCTCAGCATAGGGGCTCCGCATCAAAAAGAGAAACCCAAATTGCATCCGCAACCAACTAAAGACTAGACAACAGTATACAGATGGTTTAACACTGCCAAGATGGCTCGCGAGGTGCTCTTTCACGCTTCGTTTGAAGGGTTCCATGTTGTAGGAGAAACACCTGTGTATGTAAGGCGCTCCACTATTTAATGGTGCGACAATGGTAGAAGTTGCCGAACTTTTTAATACGCGTTGAGATGTTCTCAATAGAGGAATAATAACATCCCAACCCTGCACGCGTAGTTCTGTGCCGGAAAGGAGAAGCATAGGGGAAAACAGTTCTTCAGAGCACTCGCCATTGTAGAGGCGACAAAGTACGCTTACCGAGCTAATGTTTCTACGAAATTGAAAAGGTTCTAGAGCCTTGGTGACCTCTTCATCGTTGATTATGCGGATAGCCCGTCGCTGCAACCTATGAGAGCCTCAAGAAGATAATGTGCGGAACCGTCCTGTTGTGTAAGATTGCAACGAAGAAGTATATGCCATGCCTAGCATATTCAGACCATCTCACATACTGTTATTTATTGTTATTCATTCTGCATACAACAAACTGCTAGTGTTATAAAGCTTTCTGCTGACCAAGTCATATTCGCAACAGGTTGCCTTAATTTAAATATATTTTTGGGCCTTGCAGGAGGAAGTAAAGAAAAGACACGGACTGGAGCCAGTAAAGATGCAGGCTACACGCGTTAGCGGTATACTCAAGCTTGTGCTGGTACTCTTCTGTGCTCGGTGTTTTTTTTTATACTACCACAGAATAAGTAATAGTACTACGTACAGTACGGCCACTCCCTGCCGCTCTCCCGTGTCGACCTCACCTCCACTCTGAGACGAATCTGGAACAGTTCTAATGGCGCCGCACGCACGCACGCTCATTCACGCTCTACACAGACGCCATGTTTATGTAGTAGTACACGACGCGACTTATATATGGAGTGGTGGCTACTGAGGTGGATAACAAGCATACAATCCACCTTATGGCAAGCCGTTATTGTAGCCTATAGACACTAGCAATAAGAGATGCATCACTCACGTGTTGCCGACTTATTAAAAACCCATACACGGTTTTCTTGAAGAACCACTTATTGTGTCCACAGTACAGTAAATGATTCTTAAAGAAAGGTTAAGTACTTACGAGTATGTTTGGCCGTGTGGTTTCCGGCAGACTAGAATAGAATTACTCCGTCTCTTCCCGTGGTTGTCGTAGAAGGCGACTAAGGGAAATACATTATTAAACATCGATCAGGCCTCCCCAACCCGCTTGGCCAGCTTGGGGAGTATAGGTCAAATCCTCCGTCTGTCTGGGACGGACGAGAGAGGGTCGTGCTCCTGTAGTGGAGACTAAAATGACCTAATGATGATGATGATGTATTGCACAATATCTGTACAGTACACATAACTTATAAATATTATACTAATACGTCTTGTGTGCCGAGACGACTCAATTCTGTACCGGCCGAACGTCACCATGGGACTGAGGCACGCAAAAGGTTAACGGTGTTTATAATTATTATTCATATATAATATCTCCTTATGAGGGTGGATGGGCGGACACGCGTTTCCGGGTATCCACCTTAGGATGGCTGTTTTAGGGCGGAAAACGGAATAAGGCAATATATTTCATGGCTCATTGAGTGACAGAAATTATCTCCGCGTTCGTCGATTCGTGTTAGATATTTTTTGTATTTGATGTTGATAAATCGTGTCGTGTAATCCGTCGACAAATCACTATGACATCTCAGTCACTCGTATTCACATTGATTCATTAGATTGACCACACTATAGTCATGTTATTACATTGCCTGACCATCACTAGGGATTCGTTCGTCTTTTTAGGGTTCCGTACCTCATGAGGAAAAACGGAATACTTAAAAGATCTCTTTGTTGTTCGTCTGTCTGTCTGTATGTCAAGACCCTCTATGTCGAGAATGCGTGAAGGTATCAAGCTGAAATTTTAACTGTATACTCAGGCAGGTCTACGGTCCCACGAAGCTGTAAAAAAATCAAAGTGCGAAGTTTACGGTAAAAAAAGATACGGCCGTTTGTTCAGCCAAAAACGCATATTTCGACACTTTCTCAAGGGAATCAAAACCTATAGGGTACTTGACCTAGAACTATGAAATTTGGCAAGTAACATCATTATAGACTACAAGTACAAGAATAAATCTCAAAATTTATAATTAAATCTTTAAAAAATAGGGGGTCTATATTTTTTATAGGGGTCGAAATTTCAAATTGAAACTTATAGTTCAAATAGGGTATCACATGGGCTTGATGTGGACATTGGAATATATACTTTTTTTCCGGCACATTATTTCTTATTTACAAAGAAAAATATCAAATTTATAATGATCCTACGTACGGAACCCTCGGTGGGCGAGTCCGACTCGCACTTGTCCGGTTTTTTTTTTATACTACGTCGGATGACAGATAAGCATACGGCTCGCTGATTTGAAGCGGTTACCGTAGCCATATTAACGCTCGCACCATTAAAAATAACGCTCGCGCGCCGCCATCCCCGCTGCCAACGCAGCATCTTCTTCCTCTCCGGCGACCTCACTCACTCGCAGGAACACAACAACCTTCAAGGGAATTTTTATTTGGATGCGGTATTCTGTGAGGTGGAGGTACATTCCCCAGTCGGGTAGCTTACAATTACGTTCCCTACCTCTCTTTTCGCCAGAGCTTCGTTGACAAACGAAGCTCTGGCAGCAGTCAGCAGGGTGCACCGAGTGAAGGTAAAGTTGGCTTTGGTTCAAAAATGTTGATGAACCACTACACCCCAAAGTCTCGTTAAATTTGCCCAAGAGATATTTATTTAATGAAGTAAAACTTCTTTACGCACATTTGATTTGGGGTGTAAGCTGGTAAATGAGTAACAAAAACGTTACGGAAACGGCGAACGGAAGTTGAGAAGGAGATAGAGAGATAAGTTAGTAGAGCTAAACAAGTTTTGCTCCAGTCGCGTGGTCTACAGCACACTTGTTTTTTATAACTGTTGACGACCTCGGGGGTCTAATGGGTAGCAATAGCTACTTTGACTCCGAGGTCGCGGGTTCGATCTCCGTACAAGACAAAGATTTATTTGCATGAACATGTCTGTTTGTCTTGGTCTGGGTGTTTTCTATCATATGTATTTACAAAAATAATGTATTTAAATACCTTACTCAGTTATCTAGTACAAGCTTTGCTTAGTTTGGGACTAGATGGCGCTGCGTATTTTGTCCCGGAATATTTATACAAATTATACATACAAATTATGATTTTTCACGTGTAAGCCTTATTTCGGCACTGCCCAAAAAAACTACACCTCCTAGCGAACATCTGATTTCACCCAGATGTTGCCTTGAATTTGTCGGAAATAAAACACAACTGGTCGATGCGTAATTAAAAAGATACACACATTTTGGTTGGCTTATTTGGGCACTGCCACAAAAAAATACTTATAACTTTTTAACGAGGTCGACTAATTCTGATACTTGGTGTCTGAATTCGATAAATTGACGACTAATTCGGGGAAAATCGTATCTTCGCTATGTAGTTTAATAGATCCCGAGTGGGCTGTGCCGAAATAAACTTATTTCGGCACTGCCACAAAAAAAACCAGCTCTTTAACGGGACAGCGACAATTTTTTTCCTTTGGGCGACAAATTTCGACAAATTAACGACTAATTTTTTGTCTAGTTAAAATCAAGATATGAGACATGGGCAGTGCCGAAATAAGGCATACATTTTTCACTTCAGTTGTATTTACAGCTTCATTCGCTCGATTACCTTATTATCGTAAAGTTTGTGAATATATATGTATACTTAGATGTTTTTAACTACTCCCCGGGTAAACGGCTGAATGGACTTTTATGAAATTTAATAGGATCATCATCATCATCAGGTCATTTTAGTCTCCACTACAGGAGCACAACCCTCTCTCTTCCGTCCCTGACAGAAAGAGGATTTGGACTACCCTCCTCACGCTGGCCAGACGGGTTGGGGAGGCCTGATCGATGTTTTATAATGTATTTATTCCCCTTAGTCGGCTTGTACGACAACCAATTAGTAGGATACCTATAGAATAATATATACTATACCTTTTTATTGCGAAACGTACCGCGGCCGCGGGCAGAAAGTTTATCTATATACCTAGGTGAAAGCAAAGTAAATGGTTTAATGTATTTGTAGTCCGAAATGTTTCTACATCAACTCTTATCCATCCCACAGCTGGGATACGAGTCGCCTCTCAATCTAATAAGTTTACACCGTACTCCTCCACACTGCTGTACTGTGAGTTAATGGGAGTCAGTGTTTCGCTCGCCAAGGCCACTGACAAGCCTCTATAGTGACTCAAACTTATCTGACCCGGTGGACAAATTTAGAACTAAAGCCGCCATCTTGAAATGTCATTCACGAACGAGTAGCTAAGACTACAGGTTAGTATTGCCAGGTACAATTAATTTATTTATCACGTATACACATTCCATTGAGGTGTATTTTTTTAAATACATATATATCTTTTTCTATACATACACTAAAAAATCCTCAACGATTTGTTTCTGCGCAATATTATAACTCTCTAATATTATATAATAGCTATGTTCGCGACTTAACGTGGTGCATTTTTAAAGCTAATCAACAAAAAAATTGAAGGCAATTGATATTCCAGAGAGCATTAATTTTCCTATTAGAAATTTCAGATAATATGCAGCCGAACCAAAGGTGATCTTTTTCTTCATTCTGACAAAGAAAAAATAACTTTTGGGTATCGATGATATATTTTGTTAGAAGTTTTCATCGATTGGACTGTTTAAATAAAACGCAGGTGTATAGTAAATAATGTGATTATATTCTTAAATTATAATGGATACACTTGTTAACGAAATTCGGTTTAACAAAACACTTCGATGGTTACGTGAGAACGGCTGGACGATGCACGCATCGATGTTAATAATAATTACTATAATTTTCCTCATAAAATATTTCAATAACACATAATGTATACATAAAATATATATCATTATTTTAATACGCTTATATTATGTCGTGTGCGTTACGACTGAGCACAAATAAAATAATAAAACCAATGAACCCAATTCTTAATAAAATACATCAAACACTACTTAATGTAAGCACTTGTTTGACAAAACTCATGCAAATGTGTCAATACATTATATTATTTCTTTATCAACATTATTTAATTTGTGCAAAGTCTTTTACATTTCGATTTTATTACAGTTTGTAATAATAAGTAACGTTATAATCTTTAAGATTATTTATTAATGTAATAATTTTATTTACTAACACCATTGGTGAACTTAAAATGCTAAATTTATACGCGAAAGCGCAGATTTAATTGTCTTTTAAATAAGTTTTATAAAAAGTAAAAAACGAACGTGATAATTTATGGTTGATAATTAAATTTCGATTATTTTGGATGGATCAATAACTTACAAATTGACTCAATCAATTAGTACGTTACTTTTAATTTTATTCCGAATATATTCGAAAAATCTGTTATTCCTAATATTATGCCGTTCGTGAAGCACGTACGCGAATATATTAGAAAGTCATACGTGAACATAAAACAATACAAAAAGTTTACGTCAAGATGCTATTGCTGCCCGATTTTTATTGGATACTGAGACTTTATCCAATGGTATTGTAAAGATTTACCAAAAGATATAGCAGTTGAATGTTTAAATGCAATAAGTATTAAAAAAAATATATTGTAATTAAACATTCAAAGCACACGGATTAGTTCTGTAGATTCAAAATTAATTACAATTAAAAGTTTAATCAATGTCAATTATCAGATAGTGTATTCAAAGAAAATACTTACGAATTCAGAATTATCTTGACATAACAAAATAACAATTATGTTGCCATTAACAAAAATTTTACAATAATTTGAATATACAACCACATTTTAACATAATACGAAATCATTTTAACATGTAGTGGGTCACTGGGTTACATACATAGAGGTGTGCAAGTATTATAAATATTAGCTATATTGTGACAAAATATCACTAGCGACCATTTTAATTATCTTAAATAATTCTTCACATTTTTTACAAATACTTAATCTTATGCGTGAGTTATGAAAAACAGGTCTTGAGGGTTAACATATTATATTTAAAGCTTATATTTGAATAGACATATATGGATGATATCTGGAAGCCTGCGATTACCGCACTATAGTGTTGCCAATCGAATGCATATCGATTGAATTTACCGATAGCCTATCGATGGTAATTTTATATTGTATCGGTATTATTAATAGCATTGCTTGAATTATTGATAGTACAAAAAGTTCTCTGAGTATTGGTACCTAACATTCTCGATATTATCTAGACTACCGATAATCCGGCAACACTGCAGCACAATAAAGGCCCCTTCACATTAGATCGCAAGCAGCAGCAGCGCAGCAATAAGTACTTGTATTATGTGTACAGTCGCGCTACTACTGCCGCGTTGCTTGCGATTTATATGTGAAAGCCCTATTTTTTTGAGTTTTAACTTAAGGCGATTTTATTGAGAGTTGTACAGATCTACTCGATCATACGATAAAAAGGTTTTTATCGTACACATGTGGCGAAATGGTGTGCGTTTTGACAGACAACTACAGCTCTCTTGAAAAGAGGTGACTTTTAAGAAAGTTCTGTTGTTGTCTCCAGACCATACCAATTTGGATTTGTTGTACGTAGTTTGTTGATGCATTCCAAGACAATACTAGCCACTAGAAAATGTGGGATCTGTAGGAGAATTGCCGCTCACCTAGCGATATATTGGACATAACTGCAAGAAAAGCAACATTGAGTTTATGTGACTCATATCATGAGGAAGGACTTACACGACCATTTGGTTACAAGAGACCGGTCTACATTTAAAACCTGGCATCAAAAAACACCAGGTATGTTGTTTACTGAAAAATGTGTCAAGTTGTCTAAGTCATCAGCTGTACTTTATATGGAATTGGACAGCCAAACTCGTCACGTAGACTTGGTAATATATATTTCTTTCTCTTTTTCATTGTCAGTCTTCTAAACCATAGTGAAGAATCTTAAGTCTATGGTATGAACCCACATAAACCGTTATCCTATTAAACACGAAAAATTTAGATATGCCAACATACATCTAGGTGAGCATTGTCATTTACACATAATCTATACTAAGAATTAAACATTCGCTATAGATACAATGAAGCAATAACATGAAAAGTAAACAAATTTTACTATCTATAACACGAATTATTGGCAACACTGACCTCAAAACATTGACATTTTGTGCATGGAGGTACAGTTAAAAGTTATTTTGACAGTTAACCACTTCAAATATGTTAGGTACTAATTATAACAAAAGTCAACGCGCATCCAACACGCCATAAAACCAAATAGAAGTTTTCTGTTACACCAGTGTTCCAATTAGTGATACTGGTACGTACAATGGGATTCCCTGGTGATACCATGGAGTACCCAGTGAAACCCTGAGCGAATACGATTTTACATCAAGGGCTCTTATCTCTTGACTAAGATAAGCTAGTCAGTAAAAAAGCATACAACAATTCAATAAACGAAACGCGAATTTGAGCTTTCTCTGTGTTGAACAAATGATATAACTATCCCGAGTATACTTTTCAACCCCACGACCACGGGTTGGGGAGGAACCCAGACGGGTTCCTCCCCAACCCGTCTGGCCAGCGTGGGGAGTGTAGGCCAAGTCCTCCTGTCTGTGACAGACGAGAGAGGGTCGTGCTCCTGTAGTGGAGACTAAAATGACCTGATGATGATGATGATCCCGAGTATACTTTTCAAAAAGAAAAAAACAATGGAAATACACTTACATGTTATAATTAGTCCCTTAGTTAATTAGGGTGGATTTACAGATATCCTCACACATCTACAACTTTTGATATCATATAAAACCACCAGCCGTGGATACGGATTGCTGCGAATTCCGCTATCTAATGAATTCGTACGGGAGATCGGATGCGGATGCTCGGATACGAGTCGACCTCGGCATCCACACGGATGCTCCACGTAGCATTGATCTTCAGTGTATATGTTATAATTAAAGAGCGGAACATGTACTCGGAGATTGTTTTAATTTTACAAAGAGAGATTCTTTAAATAGTTTAATATATCAACCGACGAACGCGCCTTTTTAAATTGCAACTACAATCAGCTTTGAGATTGCCTGCTGTAACATTAACATCAAGTAAAAGAACATATTCACTAAATGCACAACTGTATTAAAAGATTGGATAATTAAGCCACGATTTATTTTTAAGTTATAAAATTGATGATATTCCTATAATATTATAAATGTCAATGTGAGTTTGTTTGTTACGCTTTCATGCCGAAACTACTCGAGCGATCATCATGAAACTTTGTACACATATTCTCAAAAATATGTCCTTAGCATGACACTTTTAATTATAAAAAAAAGTAAATGCGGGCGAAGCCGCAGGTGGAAGCTATGATAGCTTCTATAAAGCTTTGTAGTTATTAAAACAAAATGTGGGAGAAACTATTGTTATTCGCATATTTCGTTCCAACAACTGCAAAGCACTAACGATCCATCAATTTTGTACGTTATAAGAAAAAATTAAAGACTTGATGTTTTAAATCAGTTATGTATTTATCGAATAATTATTTTTACAGCAATAGAGCATGGGAACCCGACCGTGTTGTTATTAGACTGACGTCCCAAGACATCAGTCAAATAACAATATCCTTGGTTGCTGTGTTACTGCTGACTGAGTGAGGTCACCAAACGTGAGATTCCGGAAGAAAAGAAGAGGTGCCAGCGCGGAAAACATACTCTTTATGTTGGTAAGCGCTTTATATCTGATGAGTCATATCCTTGTTTGACACCCGGCGAAGTATAAAAATGTGACAAATAGTATACGTAACATATTACGTAACGTACGTACGACGTAAACATTTTTCAACAAGTGTTCACACACTTGTTGAAAAAATGTTTACGTCGACCTTTAAAATACATAAGAAACCTGAAATTATTTCTTACATAATTTACTAACGAATAATATATAAACCTAAGTGCTCAGTAACAGTGAAAATATAAATAATTCACATTAGAGAGCTGTACTCGGTCATTCGCGGCGCCCTCGCTCCGAGGGATATAGGTTAGTAGGAAATGCCCCCATCATTTCCTTCGTATAACCTTACTTGTAACTGAAACAACGAAATATATCGCCTATAGATAGCAAATACACACAGACACATAGTTTAATCAATAAAGTCATTCCGAAATTTAACCATAACATATACACATTTTCATCACAATATAATATTACGTATATAGACATTTATAAAGGGATCACAATCTATACAAAATAAATTGCAATTCTGTAATATTTATAAAAACCAAATAAAAAATTAAAGCCATGTCAAGAATCGTATCGCCTTTTAGGCAATTAAAGCATTAATTTAATATTCACTATAGTACATTGATATATTTTTGTTCCACGTGTATTTTCCCCTTCGAGAAATGTTTTTAATTTATGATTTGTCACACATTTATGAATGCAATATTAATTTACACATTAATTTCACAATAAAATATTTTATATACAAGACTTAGAATTGCGACGACATTTTAGCAACTTATTGTATGATAACAAAATATATTGAGATTGACAAATACACGAATAATTCATGAAAATCTTTAAATGATCGTGCAATTACATTGTTAGAATACATGTTTCATACCTGAATATATTACATCTCCAACGCGCTGATAAATTAATTGTTATAGCTATATTTTTACACGTATAACGTAAAATACATATTCCAATTGTGCGGTGAATACAAAAATAAAAGTCGGTAAATGACACGATAGACCGGCTCAAGTGCTACATCAATAAACCTATTTTCAAATAATTTATTGCGTAGATTTAAAATGACAAAGGATTGTCTGGCGCTTTATTTATTTATTAAAATCGGCCAGCTTATTTATTACTGAAGCATTAATAATGTGTAATCTGTATTCCAGTCCCTTTAGAAACGGAAATAAACCATTGCTAAAATTAGAACGACATTTCATTGAGAAACCAGAGGGCCAATTCACGTAATTTTTCTACGATCGCAGATTGAAAGTTGACCGAATCGAAATTGAATCGTGAATTGACCAAAATTATATACTTGATTTAATTAATTATTAGTTGGTAAAGTAACTTTCTTAGTTTGTTTAATTCTCTGTCATATTCGGATATAATCCAAATAAAATTAAACTTTGAAGTTACATAATGTGATACGAGAATACCAAATTTGACATTTGTGAGATCGAGACGGGATCGGAACTGAATTTTGACTACATTTTAATTACGAGAATTGCCCCTCTGATTGTATTTTATTCAGAAAATGGTTTTCGTTGGGATAGCGATCATTGATGTAGCAATTAAACAGGTTACCTCTAAGCGGTGACATAGTTGTTTAAGCTGGCCGCTACACAGGAGGTATCGTCCACAGCACGGCGGTTTTATCTGCGGATGTTGAGAGGAATGAGAAGTCGTCCGGATGCCATCTGGCCGATATAACTTTGTCGGGATGCCGCGCCACTGGCACGCTCGGAAGCGCGCACGTTAGGTCACCTATGGGAAAAGTTTCAAAGTAATTAAATTTATAAAAGTAATTAAGTTACAATTCAAATCCACATTTCGTCAAAATTAACTTTGTATTGCCTGTGCTGCCAAAAAAATATAAAAACCAATATAGTAATCCATATAAGGATTTAGCAGCATCGTGCGCTGTAAAAAAACTAGAATCTGCATTCTTATTCATAATCATTTATATATATAATCATTTTTTATCATATAAGGTATGCAAAAACACTTAGGAGTCTAAAGTTAAGTAGAGCATGAGCCATTGACTCGAGTCTCATTGGGACTTGTCTGACTCGTTACGACTCATTACTTCTCTTTTAATGCTAAAAACGTGTGAAAAACAACCATACAACCTGCCTGATGGTAAGCAGTCATTGCAGCCTATGAACGCTCGTAATACCAGAGATATCACTCACGCGTAGGCGAAGCTGTAAAAATCTCTTCACGCGTTTCTTAAAGAACCTCATGCTGTGGGTACAGCATGAGGTTCTTGGGAAAACCTCGGCATGTAATTGATTCCACAACACGAGAGTCCATGGAAGAAATCCTCTCTGGAACCGCACAGTTCGCGACCATCTTGGTTCCAATGTGTGAGGATGAATAGAATGAACGAACATACTGTTGTATTTGAATTAGATGTTAGACCTATCTAGACAAGTCGACGAAACTAAAAAAGATTTCTGTTGTATTTTCTGATTTCAGTAACCTTACTGCTTTAATGATATATGAATTGGTTTTGTTTTTATGAACCCCTTACTTGGAGAAATTACTCATTGGGCGACATAGACCACTTTGAGAAACACCGATGTAGACCATGACTTAGGGTAACCTACAACCAACAGTCTACTATATTTTTCGAGGGTATGAACAATTATCCTCGTAAATTAAATAAATAATAAATAAATATTCTTGAACGAATTACACACTGCCATCTAGTTCCAAACTAAGCAAAGTTGGTACTAGAAAAGTGATATTATACTTATTTTTTTTTTTTGTAAATACATACATATAATACGTAGAAAACACCCAGACCAAGACAAACAGACATGTTCATGCACACAAATATTTGTCTTGTGTGGGGATCGAACCCGCGACCTAGGAGTCAAAGTGGACATGGTTAGCCATTCGACCAGCGGGGTTGTCACGGGGTAAATTATACAAAAACTAAGTTTTTGGAAAATAGTACATTAAATCAAAAAGTCAATTAAAAGAAAAGATATGCAAAAATCTAAATGATTGGTATATTTACATTCTATTCAAATTTTACTTTCCAATTAATAAATCTAATATGCCACTTGACTCTTTAATTATGCAATCCCAAATATTTTTGAACGTAACAAAAAAATTCGTTAGCATCCAACTGAGGTTATTTATTAACTTTTTGTAAATGTCCTCTAACGCTTAGAATCGGTCAATCAATAATGTTTCGATTTAATTAAGATTTTAGTTGATACTGGGATCAGAGATTAGACTTTTCCAAATAAAATTACCAAACTAACGTCAAAATGAGTAATGTCTATTGAGTTAATTCTAGTTCATAATGAAAATCTTGTACTGATACTCTAATAATAATAATATTTTGTACTAATTGTATTTTGTAATCATATACGATCTTATAATACCGGCATCATTTATATTTCAAATTTTTACACTTCGATAAGAAAAGACGGGTCGGTGCCCACCAGCGGCGCGGAGCGAATATCACGGCAAAGTATTGATCGAAATGCCGAAGGACGCGTAAGGATCCTTCGCGATGCCGGGAAACACCGTGGCATGTCGTAGGGTGCGGCGGGATATAGTATCTCTTTATTTATTAATTACAATTATAACAATTATTATAAGTACACATGCTATTCGCTCGCTATGATGTCAGGTAAGAGAAGACCATGACACATCATAACCCTAGTGAAGATGTTCCCAACCTGTGGTCCGTGAGAAGTAAATTATGGACTGTGTTACAAACTTATAATGAAAGAGATTGAACACTATTATACAAAATGTTCAAATCTTGAGTTACAGAATAATGATTTTATATGATAGTTGGCGACCTTACACGTAACAAAAATCTCCTAATGGTCCGCGAGCAAAAAAAGGTTGGGAACCACAGCCCTAGAGCCTTATTCCCAGAGTACTTTACAATGCCATTTGTTCTCTCTATTGGCCATCAACTTAACGAAGTTTTGCCGCGGCGCCGAAGCAAGCACTGGCCTACCCAAACTTCCACTGACATTAAATAATTTGTGACACAACTTACCTAACTTAGTTGACAAAGTCACAAGAAAATTTTGGTGTTATGGGTATCCAAATAAGATTCAAATTCATTAATACCACACCTCGGCCACTCTATACAAATGTCGCGTCGTTTACTACTACATAATCAACGACGTCTGTGCATATCATGCATGAGCATGTGTGCGTGCGGCGCAAACTGTTCTAGATTTGTCTCAGAGAGGAGATGAGGTCGACACGAGAGAACGGCAGGGAGTGGTACGTACGTACTATTAATACGTACTATTAATTATACTGTGTTAATACTGCAAAAGTACATTGGCATGACGCGTCATTAGTGAGCACTGGCCTTAGGAGAATCAAATTTTGGAACTAAAAAACGTAGAACCAAATCTAGGCTTTTGTGGTAGGCGCATATTAAACAGAAAATGTGGAGACATTTTTACGATGGGTAATATTCGGGGAACAAAAAGAAACTCGTGAGATGAAAGCTTAGTATACCGATGTCTCACTCAAAAGGTATTCCTACGAATGTAGGTCGCGGGTAAAATAGAAAAAAGAAGATACATATATGTATAGATGAGACCGGATTTAAAATTAGGGTATAGGGATGACAAAACATTTTTTATCAATAACTATAACATGACGAGAGGTATGTATGGCTTTAAGCAATTTAATTATTTATTTGCAACCTCAATGACGAAGATGTGCTGATTTTAATCATTTTTGATCAATGAATCCTTGCAACGCTTAACGGGACCAACGGTTTGATGTGCTCTCCGAAGCACGGAGGAGCTCAAGACTAATAAACCCATCCTTGGACAGGCAATGGTCGACGTCGCTTAACGTGCGTGTTCCATTAGACTGACACGAGCAACGACGCATTGGAGCTCCTCTAGCTAGAATTCTAAGGTGATTTTTTTCAAATGAGCATCCTTTGATAACAGCTCCAAACACGGGTCCAATTTCATAAAGCTTGACAATTCGACAATTTGACAATAATCACGACATATGTCGGACTGTCACGGCAATTTCATAATTTGTTTGTCACATTAATTGTCGACAGGTATATGGATAGTGGTGATTGTCACTTGTTTTTTGTATATTCCATAATATTTTTGTGACAAGTCTTACATACATTACTTATATGGAATATACCTTTCGGTGTTTGATGACAAGCCTTGTAAAAAAGACCTGTCAATGACATATAAATAATATATATAAGCTAATATTCATGTTCATGATAGTTAGTGGGTTCGAATCCTAGCGAGGGAGGAGATTTTTTTTCATTTCTTAAATATTTATAATATTCTGGCAAGTTGTCCGACTGTACAATGGGTTGTGTTTAAAGGAGTTATTGGATAGGATGACCACAGCATCTTTATATAGCCGCACCGCTCGCCATACGCAGGGCATTCATCCACACACATTGGAACTTAATTGGGCTCGTACTGTACGGTTCCAAAGGAATTTTCTACCTTGAACTCTCAAGTTTAAATCCCTGCCAAGGTGCAAGACTGCCACGAAACTACAGTGTGGGATTCTTCAAGAAAGGTATAAAGGGGGTTTTTACAGGGTCGGCAACGCGTGAATGATGCGGCTGATGTCCAAAGCGTGCATAGGCTGCGATGACTGCTTACTATCAGGCAGGTTGTACGCTTGTCACCCTAGTCGTATAAAAATGAAATATTAAAATAATAATTACATAAATAGTTGTCAATGTCAGGCAAGTTACCAGACTACCGAAGGAGGTATCCCTCCTTTACCTAAATTATCATTTAGGTAATGATTGTCGAGGGTATGTATGTCGATTCTTTGTTACTCTCTACAACCCTCACTAAGCCGTTTGGTGGCTTCCAAAATATAAGGTGTCATTAGATCCATCTCATTTAATAATTTCTTGTTAATAACTAACCTCAAACACACATTTATACACTAATAATTACATATTTTAATATTACCAATGCCAAAATTTTACATTTCATTTTCTCCGTTTCGCAACAATTGTCATTTACTTTAGTTCTACCAGTTTCATAAAACTTCCAATTGTCAATCTTTGACAATTGTCAATTGTGACAAGTGACAGGAGACAAGTCAACAATTCGACAACTGAACGTTTCGTATAAATTTTGGTCTAACATAACTATAGTTTGAAAATTCGACAAATTATCATGACAATTTCACATTTTTCATAAAAATTTACAAGAGACTATGAACATTTGACAAATTGTAGCCATTTTCCCGACAATTTTAAATTCATTATTAAATTACAAACTTGTCGAATTGTCGCTAATTTCTGACAGGGTTTGTCATCTAATCCCAACACATGGCTTGGCCTGTATCCATTTATTTTTTTCCTGTCTGCGACATCTAATCTAATAAGTCTATCTATTTATATGTTAAATTGTCATGATAATTTGTCGTATGTCGCAGACAGGAAAAAATTAAATGATTAAATTCTAGCAGTGACAATAGTTAAAATAATTTTGTACAGAAAATACGAGCGCGAGTGCGGAGAGTCGAGCTGAATGGAGAGAGTCCCAGAATTACGAGCGTGTGACGACTTGCGTAGCTGCATTCGCCACGGCAACAACCGGCCGGCATTAGACGTCTCACATTAAATATACATTTATCATTTATTTTTATACAAAACTTGTCAAAAAAAAAATAGATTTATGAAAAAAAAAACAAAAAACAGGTGACAATTAATAGTATATTCTGTCTACAATTATTATAAATGTGTCAAGTATTAAGAAACCGTAGCTCGTGAACGAATGACAAATGGACGATGAATGACGTCGGAAGACGAGAAATTGTCAAGGCACATAAACTTAATCAGAGTATATGGATTAGTTTGTAATAAAATCATTTAATATTTACCTTGTAAGTCGGTAAGCACCACTCTACCGTCGTACCCGGCGGTGAGGAGGTAATACGCCCCGGGGGAGAATCTGACACTCCGCACGTCGCCGGAGTGTGGCGTGAAGCGTTGCAATGCCCGCGATCCACGCACGTCGTGCAAAGCGCACGAACCATCGTCATGACCACATACGAGCAGACGACCACTTGGATCCACTGCTAGAGAGGCTACTGCTGACCCCTGGCAAAACAAACATTTATTTTTATCTGGAACATCCCATCTTTGTCCAACTGCTGGGATACGGGTATTCCTTCAATTGAAGGCGTTTAAAGCGTACTCCACCATGCTGCTTAACCGTGAGCTGACACGGGCCACGATCAACCTCCTCACACCATTCTCTCCTCAATAATCTTTTTTTTTAATAATTTTTGTGTATTTTTATTCTATTTACTTCTAAAAATAAATGAAAGAATCGGCCCATTTTAGAATGTAAGTGTATCACCATTCTTAGAGTTAAAGTTACAACAAAACAACGTTACCTACACGTGGTGCATCCTCTCAAATAAGCAATAGTAAACTGTTACATCAGACGAGCCGTAGGTCTTCTTACTCCTACTAATTTCTTCTTCTGCAATGGACTTCATTGTTCATTGCCTTTTTGGTGGTCGCCGCTGTTAATCTTGGCTACACAGGAGACATAGTGTTGCGAATGTGTGGGGGGGCCGTCCCTAGTCGTATGCATGTTTGGCCCCGCGCGTATTATAAAAAGAACGGTATGTGCTTGATCACACGATGCGCGATGAAAGGCTGACAAACCTGAACTTGGCAGTTTTTTTTTTATACTATGTCGGGTGGCAGACAAGCATACGGCCCGCCTGATGTGAAGCGGTTACCGTAGCCATATTAACGCTCGCAACATAAAATATCGCTCGCGCGCCGCCACCCCCGCTGCTGACGCAGCATCACCTTCATTTCTGGTGTCCTCACTCACTCGCAGGAACACAACAACCCTCAATGGATCTGTTATTTGGCTGCGGTATTCTGTGAGGTGGAGGTACATTCCCCAGTCGGGTAGCTCTCTCTAATTACGCTCCCTACCTCTCTTTTCGCCAGAGTTTCGTTTGTCAGTCAGCAGGGTGCACCGCGTGCAGGTGAAGTTGGCTTTGGTTCAAAGATGTTGATGAACCACTTACACCCCAAAAGTTACTCCGTATTTTGTAATTTCAAATTAATTATTATATTTTTATCTATTTTATAATGGATACTATTTAATGTAACATCAAATAAATACATTGCAAATAGTAACTTAACCCATTTTGCACATCAAAAAACAGTTATTACACATCAAATGCAGGATGTATGTATTTTGGTAGGCTATTGATTACAAATAAATAACTAAATAAATAAATGTGCTATCAGATTAATTTTATGTGCAAATCAGGTTTTGTGGATCAGTTTAAAATTTCCCTTTTATATTATTTATCCATTGAATTTCAATAAAATATTACATGATATTCGTGTTCTAGTGTATGTAAGTGTAAAAGTCTTGTAACATTTGATATTTTTGTTGAATGTGACTTTGTGATATTAAATTGTATTTTTACTTGTATGTATATACAGGCCGCTAGGTAGCATGAGGTAACATGTGCCTAGCTAGTAAATGTCTCTTGCCCACATATTACTCGATAAATACATCCGCTATCATTAAATCTGTAGGCAATCTACATTGAACCGGTTCATCCATACTTACAAAGTGATTAATATATAATATATATCTCTTGTGACGGCTTTGTTAAGTCCGTTCCTGCAGCAGAACTGGCGACAGCCATACTAACGCTCGCAACATGAAATATCGCTCGCGCGCCACCAAACTCGCGGCTGGCGCAGTCACGTCTTCATTCCCGGTGAAGGAAGATGTTGCGTTGGTAGCAGGGGTGGCGGCGCGCGAGCGATATTTTATGTTGCGAGCGTTAATATGGCTACGGTAACCGGTTCACATCAGGCGAGCCGTATGTTTGTATGCCACCTGACGTAGTATAAAAAAAAATTTGCTGCTAACGTAGTATCTTGTCACGTCTGGTGATCTCACTCACTCGCAGGAACACAATAATACTCAAGGGTATTGTTATTTGGCTGCGGTATTCCGTGAAGTGGTACTTCTCCAGTCGAATTCGACATGCCCTAACTCTCTTTCGCCACACCGTCGTTTGCTTAAAGGCACGCTGCGCCACGCTCGATGGTGTCATTGCGCGTGTCAGTCTAACTGAACACGCAAGTTAAGCAACGTCGACTGTAGCCTGTTCATGGATGGGTTTATTTATCTGGACCTCCTCCTTGTTTCGGAGGGCATGTTATGCCCTCGGTCCCGGGTGTAGTCAGCAGATGACAGTCGTTAAGCCAAGTCAGTGCCCGTTAGACGGCTATAAAACACTGACCTCCTCCAACCCGCAATTGAGCAGCATGGTGGAGTATGCTTTGAACCGCTTCGATTGAGGGAGGCCCGTATTCCAGAAGTGGGATGAATAAGGGTTGACGATTATGCGCCTGGTGCAGGTGAAGTTGGTTTGGCTCTAAAGATTGCAATGAACCTCTGACACTAACAAAAAAATCGTAGCGGTTAATAGCCGTCTATGCCATTCCAAAGCGGTTTGGCGATTATGTTCGAATTAGCAGAAGACACCCGTCTAATGACTACACTTAAAACCGACACGTTAACGCCTCCGTACACGGCTTGTCGCGTCATCGTACTCATATAGGTACTATGCGGTACCCGCATGTATTATGTCGAAAGAATCCGCATGCGGGATGCGGAGGATTCTCTATTTACGCATAAGACCCGCACGCGGGAATCGTTTTTATTAGCAACACGGAGCAATATCAGGATTGCGGGCAACACCGGCATACTCGCATCAGAAAATCACGTTTTCACTAGCTTATCCCGCTTGCGAGGAATTCCCGCATGCAATATATTGACCGAGGTATCGACCATTGCTACGCAGCAATGGGGAACTTTACGTAATTTGGGAATAGAGAAAGAATAGAGCGGTATTCTGTTTTTGCCAAATTTCAGCATCACAGGTCAGGTAATTTTGGACATTTTGTGATTATCAATCAGATATTGAGTGACTGGGTGACCTTTCGGTTTTATACATATGTATATATAGATTCTCCTGCTTAATTAAGCAGCAACTCACTTTATTAGGTTGGCCTGTGGGCGGCGATATGATGTTGACGCAGCCGCCAGTGCGAAGGTCCCAGAAACGGACTGCCTTGTCCTGACTGCCTGACACGAACATGGCTCCTCCCCAGTTGTACAGCGACAACACGTGTCCGGAATGTCCGCTCAGTGCCTGCACAAAGAAAAACATTGGTAAAACAAAAATAATTACATACTAACCAAATGCATATTAATTAAATTGAAAACCAAAGAAATATAAACACTTATCTATATAAATAAAAATTGAATCACCAAATTTGTTGCTAAGCGCAAAACTCGTATATCAAAATATCTCAACCAATTCGGCAAATTTTTATTTTCATATTTTTGTTAATACATAGGAAAGGTTCTTATGTAGAGAACTGCAAAAATAAAGTTCGTAAAAAAAATACTGCAAGGAAAGCGACCTGTGTGTTTTATTCTTCTACCCGTGCGAAGCCGGGGCGGGTCGTTAGTTTTTTTTTTTTATATACTTCGTCGGGTGGCAGACAAGCATACGGCCCGCCTGATGTGAAGCGGTTACCGTAGCCATATTAACGCTCGCAACATAAAATATCACTCGCGCGCCGTCACCCTCGCTGCGAACGCAGCATCTCCTTCCTTTCTGGTGACCTCACTTACTCGCAGGAACACAACAACCCTCAAGGGAATTGTTATTTGGCTGCGGTATTCTGAGGTGGAGGTACATTCCTTAGTCGGGTAGCTTACAATTACGCCCCCTACCTCTCTTTTGGCCAGAGCTTCGTTTGTCAGTCAGCAGGGCGCACCGCGTGCAGGTGAAGTTGGCTTTGGTTTAAAGATATTGATGAACCACTTACACCCCAATAGTATTATTATTTAAATAGTTGATTTCCTCCAACTTGAAAGAATATTATGATTATCAGAATATTATAAATTCTAGCAATCCTAAATAAGTTTGGTGTTATCAAAAAATAGCCGAATTTCATCTGCAACGATGGACTGCCTTGTTTAGTAGTGTAATACTTAATAGGTAGTAAAATATAAAAATGCAAAAATTCGCTACCATCACAAACCTTCCTGGTAGCTCAGTTGGAAGAGCACTCGACCGGTAATCGAGAGATCGTGGGTTTAATTATCCCATTTAGGCGAGGGAGGTGAATTTTTTCATTTTTAAACAATATTTATAACTTATATTATAATATATGTATGCATACCATACACTAAATAAAAATATCTTTAAACAACATTCGATGTTCTTTGTAAGTAAATGAGTTTTTGTAAAACATTAATGAAAAGTTGGAATGACTGGATGAATCGAGTTTTTATAGCATTCACGGTACTAAAATGAGAATTTTTATACGTGATTGGAAACAGAGTTCTAAAGATTCATATAAAACCACCATTTGTGGCCGAGCACTAAAATAGTGAGAAGCTCGGTGACGTCGTTGCGTGTATCAGTCAAATTCAAATCGAACACACCATGGATGGGTTTATTTATCTCGAGCTCCTCCGTGCTTCGGCAGGCACGTTAAGCCGTCGGTTCCAACTGTTGACATTATAGATGACAGTCGGTAGGCCAAGTCAGTGGACTTTAGGTGGCTTGAAAACACTGGCCTCCGACAACCCGTAGTTGAGCAGTGTGGTGGAGTATGCTCTAAACCCCTTCAATTGAGGGGAGACCCATTTCCCAACTGTGGGATGAGTAAACTGTTGACGACAGTAACTAAAATAGTAGCTTAAACCACATTTTCTCTATTGTCCATGTAATAGTCTGCCTAAACCAAACATATCATTATATCGCTATAGAAACCAAAAATAATTAAGGACTGAATAATAGAGACTACGAATGAGAAAAAGTATTGCTCGTATTTCATTATCTCGCATAAATTTCACTGGCGGTATACAATCGATAAAATCTTTCCATTATTGAGAGACTCCTAGAGTAATCGTACTCTAGGGGTATCTCTGCGATGAGAGATGTAAAGAACGAAAGGCCACCAGGGCTTCCGTTCTTTACATCCCTCCTCTCCAGCACGATTTACATAAAATTTCTTTACTTAGAAAATCATACAAGTTAATTTTTGGGGTCTCAGTCAATGGCGGATTTCCCTTAAGGCCAACTAGGCCCGGGCCTAGGGCGGCTGTACCAGGGTATTACCGAAAGATAAATTCTTACAAATCACAGACTACCATGGCGGTTTTGCGGATAAGAATTATGTAAATAGGTATGAAGCTGATAAATAAGAACCAAGATACTATAATTCTACGTAGGCTGGGAATAGATTTCAGATTTTTCTCTCCGATAGTCGAATCCGATAGTCTGATCAGACTATCGGACGGCACTCGCGCCATACATTTGATTGAATACTTAATACACATCCGATCCGATAATCGGATCGGACGTCCGAGTCGGAAACAGTGCCAAGACGTTTACGATTTTATTGCCGGTCCGATTGTCTGAAGGTGCAGTTTGCATACTTTTGTACAGCGACCAAATAGACGTCCGATTCCTCCTTCCGACTTGCCAGTTGACTCTCTAGCGTGACATTGAACGGACGCATCGCATCGTTGTGGTTCGGACGATGGCGGAAAATTACGTCATCGAGCGGCTTATTATAGCCGTAGAAAAACGTACTTGGTTATGGGATACAGACAATGAAGGGTATCACGATAGACAGCTGAAAGATTTGGCTTGGGAAGACGTGTGTAACGAAATATTGAAAGAAGTATGGGGTTTCAATGGACGTTGAAAAGAGAAAGAAATTATGTAAGTAATTTTATTTTCTTTCTGCTCCGTATGCAGGCAAGCACTCACAGCACAGCTCGAGAACGACTGAGTTCAGAAAATGTCTGGCGCAAGAATCGGATGTGTATCGAGTAAATACGATCAGATAGTCTGATCGGACAATCGGAAACAAAATCTGACGCATATTCCCAGCCTAAAGCGACATGTCAAAAATGGCATTTTTTTTTTCATTTCAGACATGTATGCTTATACTACGATATAGTAATTAATACATATTATTATTACAACAATTAGTAAATTTCATACTTTTTAATTATATACAATCAATTTTAAAAAGAAAATGTTTTGTCTTACACGGACAATCTATAGCAATTTATGCAATAAAATTTTTTGACATGTCGCTTTATACGTAGGGGCCGTCGTATAATAAGGAATAAATAGTCAGCTAAAAAGATAGATACACGGCGTAAGGCGGCCACGAAACGACCTAGGGCGGCCAAGACGCGGCCTAGGGCGGCCAAAACTGCAGTCTTGTACTACAAATCCGCCTCTGGTCTCAGTGGCTCATGGTGGTACACCCTGCTGTCTGGTAAACGAGGTTACAGGTAAAAGATGCCGGCTCATCGCATTTATAACATGCCCGACTTGGGATGTATCTCCACCTCCCAGAACACCGCAGCCAAATATTTTTTTCCTAGAGGGTGAGTGAATCGTCACCAGTAAGGAAGGAGTTGCTACGTTTTCAGAGGGGGTGAATATCGCGAGCGATATTTCATGTTTCTAGCGTTAATATGGCTACGGTAATACGGCACATCTGGCGGGCCGTTAGCTTGTCTGCCACCTGACTTAGTATAAAAAAGCTCTATACTGAGATTGCTACTAAGCGAAACTAATGATCGATTTTCAATTTATAAATATTTTCGTCGTTAAATCGTCGTCAACTTAGATGGCTTCAACACATATTCTATTAAAACAACTATACAAAACTTAATTTGTGGTGGGATAACGGTGCACCCTGCTGACTGACAAACGAAGCTGTGGCGACAAGAGAGGTAGGCAGCGTAATTATAAGTTACCTGTCCGTATGCTTGTCTGCCACCCGACGCAATATAAAAAAAAAAGATAATACTACCCGATTAAGGGTAGGAGGAACTATTTTCCCTAACTACCACCAGTGTTTTTAAAATGGCAATTCTCCAAAAGAAACGTAAGTCTTAAAATTGGAATTGGTACTTGAAGGTCGCGGTTTAGTTTGCAATGCGTGCGAAAGTAAAATAAAAACAAAAAATAAAAATGTTTTTTCACAACCCAATATTAATTCACAAACATGAATCGTGCAAATTAACGAACCTTTGTTATGCACTGCAAAATATTTCGAAGCTATTTTAATTGGCGCAAAAAACAATGCAACAATCAATATAAATGATACTGGAACAGATGAAAAACATGAAAAAAATTGTAATATTATCTTGAGGATAATATTACAATTTTTTTCATGTTTTTCAACAATAAGGAATTCCAAATTTCATCATATAGTTCTAGCTTCCTCATATTTATGCAGTGTGTCAGTGTGTCGCCTATTAGTCAAACGTCGAAGCGAAATCGTCGTTTTTTTTTTTTGCATAACGACCGCATTATTCCGGTTGATTTAACTTTGTCTTTGTAATTTAAATTCTCGTTATTCTAGATTACTGTTTTAATTACTTTCAAGCTGGGCCGCTCTATCGAAAGAGCGATGGGGCGGTAATGAACTATTTTAAACAAATGGGCTCTTGTTTCGTTGGCATCGTTTGTAACTGTCACAGCTGGTGCTATCGATATTGCAAAATGTCCTTGTGACATAAGTCCATGCATGTTTAGTGTGGACATTGATATTGTAATACTAAAGCCTGTGAGGATGACATAAGTATCATATTTTGAAAATACTATTGCTTATAATGTGCTAACAATAGCTTATTATAAGTAACTCACAGATGTACCGTAAAAATTTATTATGGGAACTTTTGGGAATATTGACAATTGTAGAAAATTTCCTGGGAAAATTTTGCCGAGAATAGTCGTATTTTAATTGGTATAAATATTCATTTTCCTAGAAACTGTTTTTGTATCGGTTAACAAACACATACACATGATAAATCATTATTTGAAGATATAGGTAATAATATATGACTTATCTACCTACGAGTATGTGTGGGCAGTAAAACGCCCATTGGCAAATAAAAATATTTTTATAAGTACAGCACTCCCACCGCTATGTCCCCTGTGCAGCCAGATTTTGTTAATCCTGGCTACACAACAGACCCTAAGGTAACCACCAAAATGACAACGAACAATGAGTTCATTGCAGTACCAGATATAAAACTACAGGTGCATTGAAACTCACAAAGAATTTAACTGAAGAAAATAGAACTAACTTTGGCATTTGATTTCCTTGTTGGTAATAGTGAAAAACAGCAATATGTAATTACATTTGCGAGTGAACAATTTCATTCCATTGAATTTGTAGTCAAATGTAGGTAACGCGAAGCCACAATCGACAGTTGCGTCGTCAATGGAAGCAACATAGTATCACATTAACATCGCATAGGCATGCAACATACAATCAATTTTAATGCACACGTTGCGCTATTCGTGCTAGAAATTATACGGACGCTTTGTTAGTAAACTAGTGGTGATGTAAGGAATTATTGATTTTATTCATTCGTTAATGCAATTGCTAATACACAACACTGTTTTTACATGTGAGACAATCTGAGAGCATAGCAAATTAAATATTTAACACAACTGTAATATAACTTTCATCGTATAAATTTTGACTTCAAACATCCCGTCTAATTAATTGATCAATAAATTATTTATTTATCACTATTTGAATCTATTTGAATTCCATTTCATTTAAATTAAAGAGAAGTATTTTATTTACCTAGAAAAAGATTTATGTTTGTTTGCGCCTGATGGAAACGCAATGACCATTACAGACAAAAGAGTTATGTTGCAATACTAATCAGCAGTGCAAAATAGAAGGCGCTTCTAATTATACCGCCAACAACTGTTATAAAAATTCCTTTCTCATCTTCGGCATTCATACAAACTGTATCTTAGCACATATTTTACAAAATTAATGAGATTTCAAGCAGTTTTCAAGTGTTTTAAGTTCTCACCGAATTTCATAGTGTCCACTACGAGACAATGTTATAGAATTAATTTCAAAAATAATGTTGCTTGCTTACCAATTAGACAATTTTTCAAACAATTAATCATCAATCATGTAGTTATAATTGTAATACGTAATTTATTTATTTTATTTGGCCGTGTGG
This sequence comes from Hypsopygia costalis, assembly GCA_937001555.2. Taxonomy (NCBI): domain Eukaryota; kingdom Metazoa; phylum Arthropoda; class Insecta; order Lepidoptera; family Pyralidae; genus Hypsopygia; species Hypsopygia costalis. The sequence goes on from OW443326.2 coordinate 23,414,058, forward strand.
TTTCCGGCAGACTAGAATAGATAGAATCACTCCGTCTCTTCCCGTGTGACGTACAAGGCGACTAAGGGAAATAAAATAAAACATCGATCAGGCCTCCCCAACCCGTCTAACCAGCGTGGGGAGTGTAGGCCAAATCCTCCTTCTGTCTGAGACGGACGAGAAAGGGTCGTGCTCCTGTAGTTGATGATGATGATGACATAATTTATTGATCAATTATTTAATTATTTATTTATCACTATTTGAATCTTTCTTTTTTATTTAAATTAAAGGAAGATATTTTATTTACCTAGAAAAAAGGTATATGTTGTATAGATTTAATTAAAAAAATAATGTTGATTGCTTACCAATTGGACAATTTGCTCAAACAATGAATCATCAACCATAGGCATATTCATATGTATGTTTATATTTACTTCCACATGTATAAGATATTTTGCTATCTATGTTATGTGCATGTGTAAAAGTGGTTAGAAGTCGATCACTCTGTTGCGCAATTTTTAACTGTGCATGGCTATTTTAATGCTAAGATATTTTCGTTTAAACTAGTGACTGTGTCAGGACTGCAGTGGACTTCACTGTTCATAGCCTTTTTGGTCGTCGTCGCTGTTAATCCTGGACTACACGGGAGACACAGTGATGAGGATGTGTGGTGGGCCCCGTCCTGTATATATATTATGTGCATGTATTTGCAATTGTGCTCTATACTAAACTATCGTTCTTAGTTTATCATTGTATACAGCATTCATGTATTCTACTCTTCACATTATTTAGTAGAGAATGCTAGAGAATATTTAATACTAATATTAAATATGCACCCTTTATACAAAGTTTAAATAAACAGATTCACTTTTGTGTACTTCGTTGCACGTACTAAGGTCATTTGAGTAGATCGTAGAAAGTAACCATATATTGTTATTAATTACCTGGAAGGTCTTCCCTGTAGCGCAGTCAGTGACGTAGATTTTGCAGTCACCGGCGCCGCCGCTCACCAGCAGACTCGTTTTGTTCGATGTGTCCTCGATGAAGCAGACGTCACGAACCGTCCCATCGTGCATGGTCAGTTCCACCTATGAATAAATGAGCATAAGATCAAAATTAATAGAATATCTCTTATATTAAATTAACACAGATCAGAGTCAATTCAGACACTGACACTGTTTTATAAAACGAAATAAAATTTTGTTATGGAATTATGATTTCACACCACGTTAGGGGATTACAAAATAAAAATCCTCGTTCTTTCGTTTCACCTAGCCCTTATATCGAAAATTGTTTTGTTATGATGCGTTAGACAATATTTAATATAGAAATGTTACATCACTGATTATGTTTACGTGTGGCGAATGCACTTTTAGCAAATTATACATTCATCGTCTTCAATTACATTTTTCAATGCAGACTGTATATTTATTTCAATAACGTTACAATGAGACGAGAGACAGAAAATGAAATCTAATCATTATCTATTATACAATCCCGCTGTTCGTTTGAGAAAATATAATTATAGTTTCTGTTATTGGTTATTAAATAATAATATGATTCTAGCTAGGATTTAGGAATCGGTTAGATACATATTATAGATATAGATAGACACAGTTATTAATAAAAGGAAAAAGACCAAAAGTTTTTCTCTCGCACCCTTTTTTTATTGCCGGTAATAATCACTAGTATTAAGCAAAGTCGTTATCCACATCTGTCTGTTTCTCCAATCGACTGTGTGTCTTCAAAGGAGAGTATTTGGTTAGTAGCAAGTAAGGAAGTAGTTTAAGCGTACCTCTCAGCAAGATGATTTGATTATATGTATTTATGTATAGGTCCTCGTGTGTAGGTCCTTGTAATTACATCAAAAAATGTTATAAGATATTTGGTCCTGGCAACATACATCCGACTATTTTGTGGATAATTATAGAAGTTATTTCAAAGATACAAAATTAAATTTAAAATTTAAAAATCCCCGAATCAATAACCTAATTTCCTTTTATTATGTAAAAAATAATAAAAGAAACTCAATCTTAAAGTACCTAAGTATGTATTGATAATTCAAAAAAAAATACGTCGCGTTGGGGGACCGCTGCGAGGGCAGATGTCGTTGAAGGTCGTATCACACGAGTAAAGAAACGGTTTACTCATGTAGTCGTATCCTAAACGCAATATTTTGAAGTAATTTTATGAAAGTTTTCTTTTCTTAATTTTAAATGGTTCAACCGATTTTCATCAAACATGTCTAAGAACACTCGCACACACGTAAGTCACCTTTAATACAAAAAAAACTAAATTGAAATCGCTTCATCCGTTCGGGAGCTATGATACCACGGACAGACAGACACACACACAGACACGTCAAACTTATAACACCGCTCTTTTTGCGTCGGGGGTTAAAAAAATAAATAAAACCGACTTCAAAAGGCAAGGTAGCTAATATGCCTTGCATACACTGAAAATAATAAAGTACAGTGCATTTTTTTATTATTACAATTATTGGCGTAAATGCGAAATTTATTGTTATAGTATTAGTTTTATAACAAGCAAAAGTAAAGTCATCAAACTATATGTACGAGTATATATTGGCACAGACTTTAATGCTTTATTCCATATGAAACCAATATTCGTATATTTTTTAGCTAACAATCCGTGCTATTATAACAACGTGCCCTCTCGGCTCGGCTTTCATACTATTTATTTAATGATGAGGCCGTATCTAGCCTATTTTAAGTCTGTGATCCAGTGTAACTGTGAAAGCTGTGATTAATATCGTCGAACTTTGTCAGTGAAAATCTCGTAATCATCAGAGTAAAATTTTGAACGAGTGCGAATAAAATTATAGAATAACTTTATGTCGAGTTTTTCATTCAATCATATCCACATCTAATGTAATTAAAGTGATGGTTGAGATACTAATAAAATTTTCTTGCGTTTTGCTTTACGAAGTTTTTACCGACGATAAACTGTACAAATCTGTATGAGATAGAAAGCGGTATCTAAAAATTACTCTAGATTGTGTTAGCCTGTCACAGGACGAGGATAACGAAAATATAAAACCTATTCGATAACTTGTTAGCGGATGAATAAAGTATGACTTTTAGATTGACATAATCAGATAAAAAACGTAAGAAAGAAATCAAAAATCACACCTTGTGAACATTTGTGTGGAGTTAACCACTCCACATGAATGTCGAGGTGCTATTATTCTAATACATACTTTCGAAAACCCGCCCTTCTTCGGCAGCCAGGTAAAAAAGAAAGAACGCACATCACTATAACAACTTGACCTTTTATTTTATTTCTCTGTTATACAAAATAACGATTCAACTGTTCTGCTATATTCATTAGCGCAGTGTGAAGTTTATTATTAACCTTAATCTCTGTAATTTTAAGAGAGGGCATAGCGTTTTTTTTAAGTTGCCCTACTTTGATCCACTTTACAGAATACCGCAGTCAAATAACAATTCCCTTGAGGGTTGTTGTGTTCCTGCGGGTGAGTGAGGTCTCCAGAAAGAAAGGAAGGAGTATAGGCTGACAGCGGATCGGCGACGTCTTGGTGTTGCTGATCTCCTTGGGCGTTGGTGATTGCTTTCCGTCAGGTAACCTACATGCTAGTTTCTCTCATATAAAAATATCTAATTTTTGTTGCAATGTTATTCTTTATTATGGTCCATGCAGCTTTATATTTGTTTCTCTCTTCATCTTCTTACTTCATCTTTGTATGAAAGTGATAATATCTATGCGTTGGACTTGGTTAATACATTTTAAGTACTTTAGCATATTTTTAGAAGCTATTTTATATACTACATTAGTTTTCACTCGCGGCTTCGCCCGCGTTTACTTTTTTTTTTAATAAAAAGTATCGTATGTCCTTCCTAATACCTTTGATAATGTGTGTATAATATGTGTACAAAGTTTCACGATGATCGGTTGAGTAGCTTCAAAATCCGGGTTTTTCCCGTTTTTTGTCCTAGTTGCTACATTTTAGAGATGGCACCCCTATCCGCAATGCATTATCCGCGTCTAAGTAGTGCTACACCTCGGTCACTCTATACAAATGTCGCGTATGTTTACTACTACATAAACAATGGCGTGTGTGCGTGCGTGCGGCATACAAACTGTTCCAGATTCAGCTCAGAGGGGAGGTGAGGGAGCGACAGGGAGTGGCCATACTGAACTTAGTATGGCCACACTATTATTTATACTATGGTCTGTTTCAAATGTCAAAAAAATAATTCTAACATAAAAAATGGTTACCTATTATTAGAAATGAGCTATAGAAAATTGCTTTTTGATTTAAATTTAACTTACATAAGGATATCAAATATTCAAATAAACATCCGACTCATAACAAGAAATCTACAAGATTTATATCTGACATCGCACGTTAAGCTGTCAAACTATTAAACCGTATATTTCCGTTTACGCAACGACCGGAGCTCACGTCAAGTACTGAATTGGAGTGAAATTTCTAAACATATGTATAGTATATGTTCAAGTTAATATAAATTTGGATTCACATAACTATTAAGGCTGGCCCATCCCGTTATGTACGTTAACGTATTAACGTATTATTACTTCACAATTTGGAGATGTATATACAAAATTAAACATGTTGTCGATTTGTCGTCTGATAATCTCGGATTATTGATACATTTCACAATAAAATTTCGGGGTGTAAGTGATTCATCAACATTTTGAAGCAAAGTCAACTTCACCTGCAGGCGGTGCACACTGCTGACTGACAAACACAGATCTGGCGAAAAAAGAGGTAGGGAGCGTAATTGGAAGTTACCCGACTGGGGAATGTACCTCCACCTCACAGAATACCGCAGCCAAATAACAATTCCCTTGAGGGTTGTTGTGTTCCTGCGAGTGAGTGAGGTCACCAGAAAGGAAGGAGATGCTGCGTTGGCAGCGGGGGTGGCCGAGCGAGCTATATTTTATGTTGCGAGCGTTAATATGGCTACGGTAACCGCTTCACATCTGGCGAGCAGTATGCTTGTTTGCCGTCCGTCGTAGTATACAAAAAAATGTCGAAATTATAAGCCTCAAAAATCGATATTTTGATCCCAAATTTACAGCAACTTTTGACGTTAATAAATACTATTAGCAGTACTTCAATGTAATAGAACAGTAATTACAGCAAATTTAATCGAAAATTTTGATAATTTTATTTTTCGTTAATAAATTGAGTAGTTTCTCTGTAATTCCAGTTCTCCCAAACGACTATTCAATTTGCTCCACTTTCCTTTTTTTTAAATAACATAATAATAAAAAACAACCTTTTTAGAAACACCTATCGACAACTTAAGACACGAGTGGTGCGTACCTTTTAATTGTTACTTTAGGATTTAATAATACCTAAACGCCTTCACTATAACCTTTGGAGCTAAAGCCAGTTTCACCTACAGTTGATGTACTTTGACAGTAGAAGCTTTCAGGTGAGCCATATGCATGTTTGCCATCCACCGTGATGTAAAAAAATGAATCTACAGACCTCATAGATTCAAAGGCTCTTTTGTTACATTTTATTGCAAATTTCCTTTATATTACTCCTTTAGTGACACCTCAGGTAGAGGTACTTCCCCAGTCGGGCAGCTTACAAATACGCTGTGCCCTACCTCTCTTTTGCCAGAGCCTCTTTGGCAGTGTACACCACGTGCAGGCGTAGTTGGCTTTGGCTCTATAGATTGTGGTGAGCCGCTTACACCCCATATCTTAGGTATAAAGTCGGTCTTTATGCCATAAGTCAACACTGGCAATACAGTGGTCGAAGAAAATCCAGTTTGCCGAGTATATAAAATGTGAAAATAATTTATAGGCTGTGAGCGCATTACATAATTTAACTGGCTTCACATAATTTATTTGCAAAACATTCGATTCATTAATATTCATCGCTGCATCGATTAGAATATAATAATAATAATATGTTTATGATTGTAATATACACACAATTAGGCTAGGCAGATAATTATACCCAATTTGTCATGTAGAATATGTTGAACAGTTGAATAGGAATAGTGACAGTTTGAAAACAAAATAATGAATCATGCATAAATTAATCTTATGCATGGTAGTTTCTTTATACGACGTCGCGTGGCGATAAGCATACGGCCCGTCTGATGTAAAACGGTTACGGTAGCCATATAAGCATTAGCAACATGATACATCGCTCACGCTCTATATATCGCTTCGCTCCGATTACCTAATCGGAGCGAAGCGATATATAGAATTTTTTATTTTTTATTAATTAATTATATATTAATATATATATATATATATATATATATATATATATATATATATATATATATATATATATATATTAGGTTGGGGAAAAAGTCTTTTCGTATTTTATATGAAAATTCAAAACATTTTTTAATAAAGTTTATTTACATTTAACTAAAGTATGTAGGTGCCATTATGTTCGATAACTTTTTGTCATCTTGTAGGTAGAGACATGATCCCATTACTATAGAAATTTTGGGACTGCTGTTCAAAAAACCGCGACAAGTGGTTTTGGCAGTCTTCTCGTGATGTTAACCTGACATTGCCTAAAGAATTCTTAAGAGACCGAAACAGGTGGAAATCAGAAGGTGCAAGGTCAGGACTATACGGCGGATGCATTAACACCTCCCAGTCAAACTCTCTTAATTTTTGCTGAGTGGCTAAAGATGTGTGAGGTTTAGCGTTATCATGATGAAAAATCACACCCCTTCTATTAATTAATTCCGGCCGCTTTCTCTCAACTTTTTGCTTTAATCTCATCAATTGTTCACAGTAGAGTTCAGAATCGATAGTCCTGCCTGGCGGTAACAGCTCATAATGAATATCTTCCCTTCCAATCCCACCATACACACAGCATCACCTTGTTGCGGGTTAACCCGGGTTTCGCCAGAGTCTCTGAAGCCTGGCCGGTCTTTGACCACGACCTTTTTATGCGCCAAAACTGTTATGTGGTCAATTCCTAGTTCTTCAGCTACGTCGTAACTACTGATATGCCGATCTTGCTCCACTTTTTCAGAAATGGCATCCATTTTATCCGTAACAGGGCGACCAGAGCGACGTGCATCTTTGACATCAAAATTTCCGGATTGAAAACGCTTAAACCAAATTTGTGCTACTCTCACAGACACTGCACTAGGTCCATAATAATCACAAATTTTTTTCGCAGCTTGCGTTGAATTTTTACCTTTTTTGTAGTAAAATTTTAAAATGTATCGAATTTCTTCATTAGATTCACTCATCTTGACAGTAAAAAAAACAAATGAAAATCACACATTTACCTAATTTGAATTTGGAATTATCTTTTTTAAAATTTAAACTTTTTATAGATATCAAAACCTGCTAGATACAAATGGTACAACCAAAGAGATTTTATTACAAGTTCATACATACTATAATGCGAAAAGACTTTTTCCCCTACCTATTATATATATATATATAAGCGAAATACCACTCACTGAATAATCACGAAATCTCATTAACTATAACACCTACAAACTTGAAATTTACTTCATTGATTCTAAAACTTCGTGTAGATATTGATTGTTTTTATATTTCTTTTATTTTACAAATTGCTATAACTTTTGTTACAAATACTAGACAATAAACATAATATTATAGCTGTCATACTAATTTCTGATTTGTATGATTAATTCATACTAAATATTTACGCATGACACCATAACTTTGTAGTCCTACATATGATTGGAGCGTTATAGGAAAAGTCCAAAATTGAAATTTTCATATCTCGAGTACCTTTCATGCTATCGAAATAATTATTTCACCTACAGTTAATTTTTTTTGTTAAAAATTACAATTTACATGCCGCGGGGTCCTTACCTTTTAATACAATTATCATAATATTGTTAAGATTTATTACAATTTCGCGTGGCTAATTATGGTAATAATCTATCGTCACACTATTGTCTAACACTACTCTCTCTATTGTCTACTTTGCAACTATGACCCATAGTTATACTACTGTCACGTCTTTATATATCAGAAAACAAATGTTCATATATCCTAATGATGTATTCCGAGAGCTGTCCATATAGAGAACGATATCTAGTCGAAGTGCGCGGAGACCTATCACAAAGCAATACCATAAAACCACTCTGAAAATAGAAGTCGTCTAAATTATTACGAATTTTACATCAATAAAAAGCAAAACAAATACTTGAATAACTAAATAACAAAAACTATGACGTTATAAATTGGGTTTCGGTTTATTTTTCATAATACGAAATCGTTGTTTTGATCGATAAATCAAAATGATGATGACTATTTATTTATTTATATAAGTAATGAAAGTAAACATATTTTATTTTCCGACAACTCATCTACGTAAGAAATACTTGTTAATTTGCATCTAAGCCAAAATTGTTTGTTTAATGAAAGATACTTCCAAACATAATTTCACTTCAGAATTGATGTCAACCAAAAGTTACATGTACCTTTCGGTTTATAAAGTCCAAATCCCAAAATGTACAGAGGGTGCAAAACGTCCATATCACAAAATGTCCATGTCCCAGAATGATCATATCCCAGAGTGTCCATATCCCAAAATGTCCATATCCCAGAATGTCCATATCCCAAAGTGTCCTCATCCCTGAATGTCCATATACATACCAGAGTGTCTATTTTATTTTATTCAAACAAAGCTATTATGGTGCTATTATGCTAAAGCAATAAAAGAAATATAATTATTTATATTATATAAAGAAACCAAACGATGAAATTTTAGCAACTTTACTATTAATTAGTATGTATTTAAATTTTCTTACGTCTTTACAGTATACCCCTGATAGGTACTCCACAATCAAAATACTGAACAACAAAACAATTAACAAAGTAGCAATATAATGAAACCAAAAAATCTAAGTCTATAATCATAATCATAGTTACGTGTATTTGTATGTAAAATTAAATTTTACGGCCTCTATTAAAAACCGTGTTTAATTACGTATATTCGTAACCTGAATAAAATCCTGATCCTGTTATGAATGGATAATATAATTCTGCAATCAGTAATAACTGAACGCAGTCATAAAAACACTATCATGTGGGTACTTTGTATAAAAAATGATATCCGTCCTACCTACACCTACGTGAAGTAACAGATAACTTCTATGATCGTTGTGCTTTATTATTAGTTTATTATTTCCACCTTGTTTTTCCTAATACTAAAATACAAATATATCGTAATAAACAATTATATCGCAGTGAAAAGTGAATAAAATGAACCAAGACTTTGAGTTTGTTACCAATCAAAAAGTGAATGTAACTTTAATTTATAATGGCCACCGATTCAATAAAAGTGTGAGTAATTCAAGCGGGTCAACGTTATGGAGATGCGTAAATAGAAAAAAATGTACTGCTTCGATTACTATAGATGAGAAAAAAGAACGCATTTTACGAACATCGCCACATTCATGCGAGGAAAACATTGCCATTACAGAAATTAAAACACGAATATCATCCTTAAAAAAAAAGTGTGTAAAAACTTGGGACCGGTACAAGGGATGTATGAAGAGTTTTATAATAGGCTAAACAAGGATTTTCCACGAGACCAAGACTTAATACCTTCTTATAAGTCTATTAAGAGTAGTTTATACCGCGCTCGAAAAAAATACTTGAACACGGATATATTAAAACATCAAACAACGGCGACCATCCAAATCCCTGAGGCATTAGCGAAAATTTTTTTGATTTGTGAAGACGGTGGTGATAATACCAACAAAATATTTGTTTTTGCTACTAATGTTGATCAAAAATTTCTGAAAAAGCCTGGAAATTACTTTGCTGATGGGACCTTCAAATCGGCGCCTAGACCATTCTACCAGATGTTTGTTATACACATGGATTTTGATTCGGATGATAGAAGTACAAATGTGATTCCGGTTATATACGCGCTCCTACCCGACAAATCTGAGCAGACATATGTACGTCTGTTTTCAATAATCAAAGAAAAGCTACAAGTCAAAATTACAAACTTTAAATGCGACTATGAAGTCGCCATTATTAATGCAGTTTCGTCGGTGTTTCCGGACACTAAAGTGACTGGTTGTTTTCATCATTTTAGTAACGCTGTTTGGAAACAGTCCAAAAAAATTGGTTTAGACCAAACTAGGGAAGGACGAAATACGACTAGGAAGTGTGCGATAATTCCACTATTACCAGCTAATTACATACCTGCTGCGTGGAGGTTTATTTTAGATGAGGCTCCGGAATCTGAAGAAATGAGGCGTTTTCGTCGGTACTTTGAAAATCAATGGTACCCGAAAAGATCACCTGAGCTATTGAGCACTGCAGGGCAGCGTCATAGAACGACAAATGCCCTAGAAGGGTGGCATCATCGTGTCAATTGCCGCATTCCAAGAAACTCGAATCTATATTTATTTTAATATACGTTAAGAAAGGAAAGTAAATATTGGGATAATCAGATGGCAAATTCACTGTTCCAGAATTTAAGAAGTACCCGAAGATTGCGGGATATTGAATTAGACAGACGATATTCCAAATATGTAACAGAACTGGAGAACAATGTTATAACCGTAAAACAATTTTTCTCAAAAACAATTTACTTGCGTCTTTCCTTGTTTAAGTAGTTCATTCATTTAAACATGTGATTGCTATCGGCGGAGGCCTCAGAAATCTTGACTTTGTTTACAAGTTATCTTAACTGTGATTATTAAATATAATGTTGATTTTTTAATATATATTATTGTAAGATTTGACAAGTAGAGTAGTTGTGACAGATATTCTGTAAAATGTATGATGTTAAAAAAAGTGTAGGTATACATAAACAGTCGCTAAAATTAATCATTTAGAATTACATACCATTTCTTTATTTAACACGTAACTATAATTATAGACTTAGATTTTTTGTTGTTCAGTATTTTGATTGTGGAGTACCTACGAGTATCAGGGGTATACTGTAAAGACGTAAGAAAATTTAAATACATACTAATTAATAGTAAAGTTGCTAAAATTTCATCGTTTGGTTTCTTTATATAATATAAATCATTATATTTCTTTTATTGCTTTGATTTGAATATAATAATGTTTGACAACAATTGTTTTTTTATTCCACCATAATAGCTTTGTTTGAATAAAATAAAATAGACACTCTGGTATGTATATGGACATTCAGGGATGAGGACAATTTGGGATATGAACATTCTGGGATATGATCATTCTGGGATATGGACATTTTGGGATATGGACACTCTGGGATATGATCATTCTGGGACATGGACATTTTGTGATATGGACGTTTTGCACCCTCTGTACATTTTGGGATTTGGACTTTATAAACCGAAAGGCTTAAACAATAACTCTGATCTAATCGTGTCGGAAGTTATAAATGCATGCCTAATAGCCAATTCATGCAACAGCAATCAAGTAATAAATAAAAAAGTGTTTAATCAATAAAATTGTTTCCTAATTGCTGTAATCAATGCGGAAAAGTTCATATCGTCTTCAAATATGAGAGAACGAGGATTTGGCGAAAGAGAGCTACACCATAGCATAGGAAGTAGCTCCACCTGACAGAAGACCGCAGTCAACAATATCGTGAGAATGTTGTGTTCCTGCGAGCGGGTATACGAGGCGCCACGGTAGAAAAACACTGGGTATGTTCTTTAATGACACATGTAGTCACGTGATCTGGAACTTGCCTACGTCATCGGCTTTATTTCGTAAGGAATTTTATAACCGAACTCGTGATGTAGTCTTGGCAAAATACCTTTCTGTCACGGAAAGAACATACCTGGTGTTTTTCTACCACGAGGAGCACCGACCATCTATAACAGCTGGGGCCGACAATTTCATACCGATAGTTTCATAAGGAAGAATTCGTGATATTTAAACTCATCCGTAGCCAGGCTACATTTGATGACGAGTGACTTGCGTATTCGTTTAGGCTGATATAATTTGGCCGAGATACGGTTTTGTTGTCCGGTTAACCGGACACCGGATTAAGTGTAAAAATATTTTCCATGGTTAGGACAAAAATTCGTATATCTGTGTACGGTAAGCTAAAAAAGTAACTTTCAGTTTTGTCAAAATTTGTCAACTAAATTCGTAACTAACGAACGTAAGTGATAGGTTGATCTATTATTTTCTAGAGTCATAAACAAGACAATCAAAATAAAAAAAATATAAACTCGCGACCTTCTGGCCTAGTCAAGCCTTTGACACTCATATTAAGGGTGTTGTGAAAAAAAATATTTAATTCGCAATTTTGTATTGGCGGCTATCTTGGATTTGGAATGTATCGTAGTGTGTAGTATTCTACTAGTCAAGCCCTTTCATTTGATACCGATATTGAAGGGGTTGTGAAAAAATATGTAATACGTCATTTTGTGGCGGCGGCTATCTTAGACCGTTTTTCATCAAACATAGCTAAGAATACTCCCAACTAATTACCTTTCAAATAAAAAATATATAAAATAAGTCCATCCGTTTGGGAGCTACGATATGCAACAGACAGACACACACACACAGAGAGAGTGTCAACAACACGTCAAACTTATAACACCCCGACGTTTTTTCGTGTGGTAATTTTTGTAGTATTTGAAAAGTATAAATAACATTACCATAGATGTACAGCCGTTATGTGGAACTTCATATTAGAGTTCCATTTGAAGAATAAAATTTGCGAAAATTATATTCTTGAAATATTTGTAACGAATTTACAGTTCATGCCCAGGTGAACCATGATTAAATTCGTTAAAATTAAATTCATGTTTGCTGTACTCTTTCGTATCATATTTTTTAATGGGACGGTAGACGCCAGTGTAGATTGGAATCGTCGGACAAAATATTTTTTTAACATGAACAAACATATAAACAACACCGTTGAAAATTAAGTTTTGTGAAAAATGCCATTCTCGTCCCGGCTGTACTATTTTTTGTGTCTGTGTAAAACTGTGAATGCCACACGGAATATTTTTAAAAATCACTAGTGTCAGTTTTCCGATAACGGTAACGCCGCTTTTGATTTTGTTTCAGTAATACTGAAAATTTATTGAATACTAGCTGGCCCGGCGAACTTCGTATCGCCTTTAAATATTTTTACGTTAATTTTTACCACGAGTTATAAACTATCCTGTCCCTCAAGTTGGATCAAACTGCACATACTCTGCAAAATTTTAATAAAATCGGTCCAGTAGTTTGGGATTCCATCGCGGACCAACGTGACACGATTTTTTTTTATATATTAAGACTATCCCAGCTTCTACATATTAATATGTCATATATATATCAGCACTTCATTTTAGATACATATATGAAATCATCATCATCATCATCAACCCAGCGTTAGACCCGGTTATATAAGATGCTCCCGTTACTATGCGCACGTTGTTGCGCTTTCCTACTCTTTCTTCTCCACTTCGCACGGTCTTCGGCATCCTTTGATATAATAATAACAGGCATATCACCTCGTACGAAGTCAAGCCAGCAATTATTAGATCTACTCTGTTTACCCGGGCCTGGAGGAGGCGACATGGCATTTTTTTCCTATGTAACTTGCCAGTTTCCACAAAACGCCATCATACCAGCGTAGTCGACTGTCTTCCAGTTTGTCTGCAATTTCACGGACGCTACCTAAAAAAAATCCTGACGTGGTCCTTCTGCAAAACTCCTCACAGCCAGACCAGCATATTCATCTTCGTGAACGCAGCTCCTGCACGTGTCGCTCAAGTACTGGCCAGCTTCACTGCCGTATAAAAGGACAGGTCTAATAATGGATTTATAGATCTTTGACAGGTTATCTCACGCCACTTAGCCCAAGCCACTGAAATGCGTGCCTTGACGCTTTAGTTGATGCCACCCGATGTGCCAAAAACAGATGTCAAATACTTAAACTGGTCCGTGCGTTAGACCGTATCTAACCTATGCGCAAGGACGTGGGATGTGTTGTATTGCAGACCATGTATTCGGTCTTGCCCCGATTTAGTTTCTGGCCGCCGTTCTCAAGTGACCTCTTCCATGCATTTACGTGTCGTACCAACCGCCCCCTATCCACATCCGTCAGTGCGATATCATCAGCATACATGAACACCCACGGAGGTTACTCATGCGAGTCCATGATACTATTTGACAATAGTTGTCGAATATCATACTGGACAAAAACGAACTATGGACAAATTCTTTATGGACACCGACGGTGACAGGGGAGGAAATTATGACACCAACAGCGGTCCGTACTATTGAATCAGAACTTCGGTATTATCTTGGATGATGTCAATATAAGGCTCCGGTACTCCTTTGGACCTCAGTGCCCACCAGACCAGCACTCGAGGAACACAGTCGAAGGCCTTCTCCATGTCCAAGAAGAGGAGGTGCAGAGGCGTGTTGTTCGTCCTGTATTTCTCCATGACGATCCTTAGTGCAAACCACCGGGTCGATGGTGCAGTGACCGGGGCGGAAGCCATACTGACGTTACGAGACGGTGAGCAGTTGTCGAATCCGGGAATCTAGTATCCGCTCAAAAAGCTTCATAGTATGGGACATGATCTTAATTTTTAGAAGTTACTGCACTACATTTGAAGACAGCTACTTTCGATTTGTTAAATCATATACAGTAAAAAAATTCCATGTTGTGGAAACGTATACCTTGGAGGTATCCCGTACTTATATTTCCCGTATTTTGTTGATAGTGACCACGAATATATGTGGTACTATTTGGGTAAGAATCGAGAGATATTGCGAAATGAGCGATATAAGAACAGTAGAATACTTATGTAGCAAAATAAATACAGAATAAGAATAAATAAAATTGCATGAAGAAAATCAATAGAGCCTGGAATTTTCGCGAGTATATTCCTATTATACGAAATGATCAATCTTTTGTTGGATGGTTGTAGGTATACGTTACATATATCTATGTTTACATAGATCTGGAGAGTATGCCATAGAGTCTGGTTTTCATAGACAACGCATGACTTTTTAGGGGGTACTTGTTGAACGCGGTTGTGCTATCATAATTTAATACATAATGAGTATATGTATACCTAGAGATAGAGCATTTAAATTTGGTAGAATATTTTATTAAAAGTGTTTGAATCGGGGCTGTCAGTGGAAGTTGTGCAATAAAACAGCAGTAAAATTGCACTATCGGTTTTACTGTTGAGTTATTACAAGTAATAGAGGTACAAGAAGAATCCTGGCAATATTTTTCGCCATGTCTCTGAAGCCAGGAATAAGATAAAGAAATAATTCAAGGACGGATTCTAAAGGACATTGATTACAGAGCCAAAAAGCCTTTTAATAAAAAAATAATAAACTACGCATCTAGATTTATTTAAAAGAAATAAATGCGTTACATAATAAATATATATATAAAAGGCTAGACGTTATGCGTGTCTGCGTAATTACTAAAAGCTTTGTTATTCCTAACAGATAACTGTCATAAAATGCATAATCAATAGTCGGCGACATTAATAACCAAAGCAAAACATTCAATACAATTTACTGGTTCTTATGGTTTACCATGACTAACCATTGCCATTTAAAACCGATGATACCATTTAAAAAAGTATCCTTGTAATTCAATTCATTCGGTAACAATTGTAAATGCGACTGTGCTGATGGTTATTAATGACAGTTGCCAAGTTTGGATACAATGAAAAGCGAAGTGATCGCGTGACTACGTTCTTGTTTACAATAGTTTACAGAATTTTAACAGCACAGTGATGAAATGAAACAATTACTAAGCGATATTATAGGTGACTTATACGTGTACACATCGTGATCATCGATAACATAATACTTTGTATGCGTTTCATGTTTTATGAACTTTAGCTTGTAAGCAGGTCTACTCCGAAATAAAAATCCGAAGTTTCGAATGTTGATGTTGTGGAATTTGCAAGTTCAAATTTGTCTAAATAGGTACATATTGTAGTGTCTATGAGACAACACATGTCAATGTCATATTTATTGTGTCAATGTCATGTTTATTGTGTCAAACGTCATGTTTACACAGAAAAGGTAACATTCACCGACCCAATTAAATAAAAGTCGCAACTGAAGTAACCTGTCCGTGAATGGATTTATTTATCTCGAGCTTCTCCGTGATTCGGAGAGTACGTTAAGCTGCAGGTTCCGACTGTTGTCATTAGATGGCGGTCGTTAAGCGAAATGATTGGCGAAAAACCTTTGGGCGGCTTGAAAACACTGGTCTCCACCAACCAGCAACTGAGCAGCGTGGTGGAATACGCTCTAAACCCCCTTCGATTGAAAGAAAGCCCGTATCCCAGCATTGGGATGAACGAGTTCAGGCTACATTTCACTTAATTATTCTGTCGTTACGCAGTCCATCAGTTATGGATTATTGGATCTATGTTCAAGTCTACCTACAAGAGCCATACGTCCGAAATTGCCACGAAATGTGTACCAAATAAATTGTATTTCGATATTAACACACTCGAATCGGTGTGCTTTGGTGATTGACAAGAAGATTCGGTCGTATACGCGTTATCGATTCGCATTCCAATTATAGAGATGGGCCCACAAATGTATTCGATTCGCATGAAATCGTTTAACCGTATTACGATCGCGCAATAATGTAAGGTTTAATGCTATGTCGTTGAAATGGGTTGTTTTAAGCATTACCTAGAGAATAAGGTTTTTAATAGGCCTACACTGAATAATGCATAGGATTTTCGTGATCAAATCGAATTGGGATGTTAATGTGTAATTTATATTACGTTCCATATATCCTTACAATTCGGAAATTTAATTTCATGTGAATCGTTTAACCGTGTTACCATCGCGCAACGCAACAATGTTGTTTAATGCTACGAGTACATTGCTGAAGTGGGTTGTTTTAAACCATTTCTAGAGCGTAGGGTTTTTAATGGTCACATGCTGAATAATGCATAGGAGTTTCACGATAAAATCGAATTCGATTTTTATTAATCTTAAATTTGTATTGGTAAAAATCTTAAAAAATGCACATTATCTATTTCCTAGACGAATACATTTTTTTGGATACTGCAAAATTTAAAACCCGTGAGACATTAAAAAATATTATGATGTAGCAACAACGTGCTATACACGTATATCGCGACATGCTATCAAGTAAGTGATGTAAAATACTATAATCTTCTATAGGGCATAATTTATTTTCCTATCTCTGGTAAGTCTTTTTCTTTTTTTCAATTATAGTTTAAATAAAAACTACCATATTGCAATTAAATTAATAACAAACCATAAACCTCTACGAGCTACGAATTCTATTTCAATAGTGACACTAGTGGCCAGTTGGACTTTATTCGTCGTCGTCGTCGTCAACCCTTATTCATCCCACTGCTGGGATACAGGTCTCCCCTTAATCGAACGGGTTTAGAGCATACCCCACCATGCTGCTCAACTATGGAACTTTATTCGTCTAGTCGTTATAAAATTTTCATTCGGACGTGAATCTATAGTTCTTTAATTCCTGTCAAAAAAACTTGGATTCAAATCTATATAGATTATACATACCTCTTGGCCCTCGAGATTACAAGAGTGACTGTTGAATCTCATCAACTTGACAGTCTTGTCGTTGGAGCCAGTAGCCAGCAGGTCGCCGGCTGGGCTCCATGCGAGGCAGTAGATACTGCCTTTGTGGTGCTTGGTGCGTTTCAGCAGCACGGTAGGTGCTGTAGGAGCACTGCTGTCCCTGTAACAAACATGGAAAAGTTAGCATGCTGTTTAACATTAACGAGGCTCTGGAAAAACTCTATTGAACAACAGTAAATTCATCTTGTATGGAATTGATACAAACGCTTTCTACTGACACAAGCTGAAGCTGATCCGTTGTGTATGGAATTATATAAAATGAAGTTAATGTTGTCGAAACCGAATAACATCTTATAGTGAATATCCTACAACGAAACGACTGGGTTTGGATACCACATTTTTAAAAACTCTGTTTAGTGTGTCTCCCTGATTGTAATAACGTCACGTAGGCGAATCGTGTGGTTTCATAACAAAATAGAATATTCTCAATGCGTCAACGGCATGACGATGAGTTTTGTGTTTACATATAATATAAAAGTGGTAAACATTGTACCGGTGCGTTTGGACGCTTAAAAAGTGAGCAGTCATTCATAAAGTCATATGACATATAAACACCTCCGTGACCATTAACAGTCATACAGTTAGTAGGTTGGAAAAAATATAAAAGGTGATCAGAAAAGTCCTAATCTAGTACAGGTGGTACAGGCAACGGCAAGTAGACCGTAACACTTCTAGTATAAGATTACCATCTTATACTAGCATGCATAGCTAAGACGTAAGTAGCATTCGCAGCGCACTACGCGGGCCTATGAGTGCATATGGCTACTGCGATAACTCGAAAAGCTGCCCGTCTCGTCCTGAGCCCCATAGATATTATAAACGCGTCCTTATCATTTAGCGCTGTTCATTTATGTCAGCGAAACATGTCTTTACGAAAGCGCGAGTCACGCGTGCAGTTGCGTGAGTTTTTGCGTACGCTCCTATATTGGAAGTAATACAATCTACAAGCGGTTGTCTGAACGTACACTGTCCAGCGTAATAATTATAAACTAAAGCCTTCTGCCCCGCTGCTGGCTTTATGCTTGTTCGCCCTAATCTCAAAAACTACTATACATATTTTCGTACAGTCTTTGCCAATATAAAGAAAGATTATCTTAGAGAGTTTATTGGCTAAAATTTAAGAACATTGATTATTGATAACCATGGAAACCCGGGTCGACAAAGTTTATTCACAAAAACAGAGACAAAGATGTTTTTATGGTTCTTCATCATTCTCAACTATTAAAATGATTTTTTTTACATTTTGATAAAAAAACCTTTTGAGAGAATCTTGCGTTACGCGGTATTATATAATGAATTTTGTGACTTTGAAATATAGCAAGCCTTAATGACTTCGCCAGTTCGCTCGTAATTAATTCCTGGAAATTTCGATATTCAACAAAAATGTGTTATATAAATAGAGCACTTTATTTTTTGCTTTTGTCCTCGATTTCGTACTCTCTGATTCAGTAGAAATTTAGAAAAATCCAGCCTAAGACTGACTACAACATAAAAGGAAACTGTGCTGTATGTGAAATTCAGCGTACTTAATGCAAAAGTTTAGCCTGAGCGTTGATTATAATTTAGTCGGAACTTTTCAACTTTTAGTCGGAAATTATGGATCCAAGGTCTGAAATAAAATATTTTTTTTTTTTTTTTTCTATATATATATATATATATATATATAGAAAATAATAAATATATATTGTCTAATAATAAATATTGTCAGACAAATTGCACAGTGCCATCTAGCCCCAAAGTAAGCGAAGCTTGTGTTATGGGTACTAGACAACTGATAAACATACGTAAATACCTTTTATTTTTTTGTAACTACATACTTATGATACATAGATAACACCCAGACCAAGTAGTTCAATTCATACATAGTATAAAACAAAGGCCGTTTCCAAGTTTATCTGTCTGTTTGCCACTAAACCCTCCAAAACTACGACACTGATTATGGTACGATTTTCATCGACAGTTAGATATATTTTATAGAAAGTATGTGTTTATTGTATTTCCATTTTGTTCCAAATTGCAGCCGTGCGAAGGCTGAGCTATTGCTAGTATAATAAATAAATAAATATTCCTGGACAAATTACACACGGCCATCTAGTCCCAAACTTAGCAAAGCTTGTACTACGGGTACTAGATAACTGATATGTACTTAATACATTTTTTTCTTTTTGTAAATACATTAGAAAACACCCAGACCAAGACGAACAGACATTTTCATGCACACAAATATTTGTCTCGCGGAGACTGAACCCGCAACCTCGGGAGTCAAAATTTACAGTTCTAACCATTACACCACCGAGGTCGTCATTATGCTACTAAGATAACGAGGTAATATTTAATTTTATAAGTGTGTATATTGTAAGTTAGACTAATCTTAGAAACTCATTCGTTTTCATAATTACTTCACCCTTAAATCAATTATATCCGCTGCGCCCCGACATCACTAATCTAATATTACACCAATATTTAGAATGGTCCATTCTAAATTCAGGGTGGACATAGCACAGTAAACTTATGAAGCAGTAAAACAACTCTATACATCATTCATCATCGTCAGCCTGTATATACCCACTGCATATAGGCATTTCCCAATGCTGTCCACCATATGCGATTTTCCTCTTTACGCATCCAACCGCTACCAGACATTTTATGAAGTCGTCTGTTCATCTAGAGAACTCATCGATCGACTGCTTAACGTGCCCTCCGAAGCACGGAGGAGCTCGAGATTAATTAACCCATCTACAGATAGGCTGCGGTCGACGTTGCTTAACTTGCGTGTTCGATTAGACTGACAATCGCAATGACTCCATCGAACTCGTCAATCTATTTGATTACAATTCTTTTAATAAAATAACGCTGCAAAATAAATCCAAACCTTAAATAGAAAAAGAGTATTTCTATATTCTTTCAACACTACTTAATTACCCGACTAGGCATTAAAAGCTTTTTATTTTTACATTTACCAAAAGAGCTTTCCAAGCTGCAAGTAGCGGGCGTTTGGCGGATGTAGATGTAGCCCCCGCAAGTGCAGTCAATTAGTTCTATATTCATTGGATGTACATTAAACACAAGCAAAACCGCGTGCTAATTACAATTAATGTATTTGAAACTCGTTCATTTTTTAACTGTCAACCGTCAGTTAATACGAACTCTTTAAAAAAAGCATTAGTCAAAATAAATATTGTCATGTCAAGTGATGCAAACGACATAACTGACAGGGTCTTCTGTATCATATACTTAATATTTCACTATACGACACCAAAAATAATGTATAAATTTTGGGGAAACACCACTGACATAGGAACTCGATGGCGTCGTTGCGCGCATCAGTCTAATCGCACACGCAAGTTAAGCAACGTCAACCGTAGCCTGTCCAATGATGGGTTTATATTACTCTCGAGCTCCTCCGTGCTTCGGAGGACACGTTAAGCCGTCGGTCCTGGCTGCTTTCATTAGATGACAGTCGTTAGTCAGTGGCCTTTAGGCAGCTTGGAAAACACTGGCGTCCGCCAACACGCAGTTGATCAGCGTGGCGGAGCATGCTCTAAACTCCTTCAATTGAGGGGAGACCTGTATCCCAGCAGTGGGGTGAATAAGGGTTGACCACGACGACGACCATTGCCTTTATATTAAGACACGCAAGGTAAAAAATTTCATCATAAAGACAGTATGGGGTTCTTCAAGGATCGCGTAAAGGGGTTCCCACAGGGCCGGCAACGCGTGAGTAATGCCTCTAGTGTTGCAAGCGTTCATAGGGTGCGATGACTATCAGACTGCTTGTACTCTTGTTTATCACCCTAGTTGTACAAAAAAATATAATAACAAAATAAAATTGTAGATACGAGTACATAATGGTAAAACGGCGGAAGGTAGCCTACGAGTTGACATTTTTGTAAAAGCATGCATTTTTATTCATTTTTAACTTTTTTCATAAATATAGTCAACCGCATTTATACTATTCTGAAAATTTAATATTGAAGCTGAATGTAGTCTTTTTTTTGTTTGAACACGCTTCTCCCGCTACCAGGTGTTTTTGATTTTATAATTTCTGATTCTGAAATATTTCTTAAATACAGACATCGGCCAATGGATTTTTTAGTACCCCTACCAATATTATAAATGTAAATGTGAGTTTGTTTGTAACGCTTTCACGCCGAAACTACTCCACCGATCATCATGAAACTTTGTACACATATTCTCAAATGTATTAGGAAATCATAGTATACTTTTTATTTAAAAAAAAAAGTTAAACGCGGGCGAAGCCTCGTGTGGAAGCTAAAATATATGTATAAAAGAGTACATCAAGCAGAAGAGATCCAATTTAAATTAAGTACGTGTAACTTTTTACGTTTATGCAATAAACGGGGCGCCTGATTGCTGTCGGCAAACCAATCAATGACTGATTGGTTTAGCGAATGGCAAGAGTACGCTTATAGCCTATAACTCGATATACCTATATGTAATAAAAAATTTAAAAACGAATCTAACTTCATCGACGAGCTCGATGGTCGAATGGTTAGCAATGGCCACTTTGACTCCGATGTCACGGATTCGATCCCAAATATTTGTGTGCATGAACATGTCTGTTTGTCTTGATCTGGGTGTTTTTCTATGTATTATATGTATGAATTTACAAAAAAAAAAATATTTAAGTATTATATCAGTTCTCTTACTAGAGAACTACCCATAGTAAAGCTTTGCTTAGATTGGGATTAGATGGATGTCAAAAATGATTTATTATTGACGTTGACGTTTTAACCCTTTCACGGGCATCACGATCTATATATAGACAAAATGACCATCAAAAATAAATAATAGTAAACTGACGAGATTATTTTGTAGAAAGAAATTATAAAACCTGAAAATCGGTTTTTTAGACGTGGCGAAATATTTGCATATTTGCGCCTTGTTTGTCGCTATTTTGGATTAATTTAGAAGCATTTTTTATAAAATCAACTGGCAACAATTTTACCTATAACAATGAAAGGTAAACAATGATGTGAATAGCATTGACTTCAATGAGTCGGTTCTCTTTTTTTATTTAATAGATTTATTTTAACAATATTTGGTGTATCGGGTGACACCTAGTCACAGTATAAGTAAGTAGTATCTCAGCGCTGCTCTGTCGTAATGATCTCACCTCTAGCAGAAATCGGTTGTTTGTAAGAAATCGGGTACAGTTGGTGCCCGTTTTCACATATGTTTTTATTTACTACGTCGAGTTTTTTATACTACGTGGGAAAAAAAAGTATATGGCCCGCCTAATATGAAGCGTAGAACTAAAATATAAAAAGGTATTTTAATTATCTTAACTGCAACTAATACGCCATCATCATCACGTTCTGCTAGCACCATTCACGTAAAAAAAGCCATTCTAATGATGAATATCCACCAACGCTAGGTAAGGAAATGAAATTATTTTGAAAGCATATACTTTTTAATAAGAGGAATAGTGTTAGCTACCGAGTGTATGACAGCACTCATTCGCTTGCCATAAAGATTACATAAGTAATTTTCTTTTATATACCCATGCAACGCCCACAGATACCATAAATATATGGGATTGCATTTTACTATCAATAAATATTTAGAATTTATTACTACAATGATAATTTTATTCATGATCATCGGTAGCGAAAGTGTAACTATGCGAATGGTTCAACTAGCTAGACGATTATTGTGTCGCTTTCTTGGCACGCCCACTCCCGCCAGCATGTTAGATAAAGTGAAGTTAAATTAGGTTATGTATTACAGATTAAACGGATTATAATCGATTAGAATAGTAAGTGGGAATAATCGGAATTAACATCGATAACGATCGATGTTCAGGGGGGCTTGCCAAATGGCAGTTTGCGAAGTAGAAAAGCGTAGCGATCGCTAATTTGATCTGTGGAGCTCATACTAAAACGTTCGAATTGACACGTGATCTATCTAACGTTCGTTACGTTACGAATTACACTTGGCTAGGGGGGCAGGAGTCACTTTCGCAACACCACGGATTTCACTAAACTCTGTTCTTAATTTAAATTTATTTGTAAGACGTAATTTGTGATTATGAAAACGTATTTGATCCTTTCAATCAAATTGAACAACAGATTGAAGGGCACATAATTATATGACTTGCTTTGTATTAATGATTCAATTTTAGATTTACATGATTCAACTTTGTTACTTCGCCCAAATTGAACGAGAGAAGTAAATCGTGTAATTCAAGCTTTAAGATAATGATTGGTGGTATCCGCTTCAATCTGGGATCAATTCACAAATAGCTCAAGCAAGATTTAGATCGCCCGAAGAGTAAAATCGCTGAAAAATGATAGCAGAAACTTTTCGAAGCAAGTATGTTCTAGAGAGAATACAAAAAATATTTCTCGGTGGAAGTACAATTAATCACAAATCTCAATCTACATAATTAAAATGTATTGCTTCTTATTACGTACAGAGCGATCGCAAACAGTAGAAATTAAGTAAATTGGCAATTTTCGCATCTGGCAACACTTAGATTACCGCCAAAATTTGTAAACATTTTAGTTTGTGATTATGTTTCACTGGTTTTCTTGTATTTCTTGGGATTGTGAATTTGTAAAATACCTACCTTGTTTGCAATGACTATTAAGGTGACCCGTAGTGATTCCAGTGCGAATTTCAAAATGTTTGATAGATTTCCACAACAGTAAAATTTCATCGAATTTCGCGGGTATTTACAAAAGAACAACTTGCTTTGACTGGCATGTTCGACAAACGATTTTTAATAAAACACAAATATATGCAAAAAAAATCCTAGTAAATTTTAATAAGATTTGATAGATATTATAAAAGTGTCTACATTGTTAGTGTTACATTGTTTACGAAATAAGATTACGATCAGTTATAGCGCGACTTGCTAAACCTTAAAATTTTGTTGACGAACTGTAGAAGAAAAAAATGAAAGGGATGTTTGGCCCGATAAACAACACAAAAGTCTTTCCAGTAAATTTTTGGATTATTTTGAAATACCTACCGCAAAAAATTCATTATATTATGTTTTTTTTTTATTGTTTCTTTCGTATCGTTTTAAGATACCCCTAATATATGCTATTATGTACTTTATCTGTAAGGATGAATAAATCGATGTATTTTTTTATTTTAATGATAGCTATTCAATGCCTTAAATAGTAATAAAATAACAAAGTAATAATTTCTCATAAACACTCTAACTATAAATCCACTCTATATTTTGCTAAGGTCAAAGATATTACTATATCTTAAAGTAGAGATTCAATCTCGACTTTAAGATATACAAAATTAATAACAAATACTGTACTAAATAAACAATGGTCAAGTATCAAAATTTTATCGTCCTAATAATGGATGTTGCCCACTAAACGATAGTGGCGCCCTCGTTTAATTTCTACTCTTCGGTCGCACAGTAAAATATCATTACTAACACTTGACGTACGATTTCAATCCAAGTCAAAGTGTTACTTAAAGTTCTGTTATGTGTACCTTATTTATAGACAATACAAAAACTTCAAAAAGCGAACAAAAACTGAAGATTCTTTCACGTTCTTACTCGTAACGCTTTAATATTAATAACATACTCAATACATTATTACGTCAAGTTTTCTCCGCATAGTACCGATGGAGTGCGAAATTTTTGGTAGCTACATTATCATTAACGCTGGCTCATTTTGTTGAATGTACAATTTCGATTTTGTAACACGAATAGACCTCTCAACGCGAATAGACGACGTAATGTCGGTGAAATATTTCGTAACTGTCCATATTTAAGTTGAGTGTACAGGTAGGCCGCTTTCTCGAGCATAGTTTCCAACTCTACATTTTTACTAAGAATTTGTCATGCATTAAGCGTTATTTCATATCTTGAAGTGCGAGTGTATTGAATTTAATATTTTATAGCATCTGTTCTAGTTTTCTTCACTGCTTTTTAATAGCCATATTTAGTAAAGTTTATAACTTATGCAATGACAAGTCGTAATAAGTATCGTCCCGACGGATATTGATCGTTGAATGACCAACCCGAACAGGCATATTGACAAATATGCAAAACGATGTCGATCATCGTTTCCCGTGTCAATATACGTTATACATCATTGATTGTGTCCGATCGCACTCTCATACAGTAAATCAGTTAGCTAGCAACAATGACATTGATCGAAGGCTAGAAGGCTAGTAGTCAGTGTCAGTTAACTTATCTGCTCACTCCTCACTAAATACGTTTTGTTGAGTGAGCGCGCTTCGAGTGAAGGGTCATGTTAGACTAAATAAAATAAAAAGGTTGTCTGTAACGTCGGTTTACGAATGATAATTTTACGTGATAACGTCATAAGAAAACTTCGGCCGCGGGAGTGGAACAGAGATAGATGCGTCACAAGTCGAACGCTTAGGCCGATCGTGCCTCTCTATCGCTTGTTCCGCGCTCTCGCTTGCACGCTTGGCTCAGGCGGAACGTGATAATGAGTCAAGCTTTTTCGTGCGTTAATTGATTTATAAGACGTTATCCCGTCAAAAAGTTTTTTTGAAACATTTTTTTATTAGTCGTAGATAAAAAAAAATGTATTACTATTATTACTTACCGTGTTTCTCTCATCAAACCCTTCCATTGCTACCCATACCATAGCGATTAAATTGGAAATTTAGAAATCGAGATATTGTAGCGGCCACCGTATTGAATTAAAAATGGCGGCATCTAGGTAAACGTGCAGTGTCACGAAAATCAATCAACTGTGCAAAATTTCAGCTCAATCAGACACGTGAATTTTTTTTAGAGAAGTTTTTCAAATTTATTTTGCAAGATTTGATTACTGTGTAACACACAGGCTGCACAGCAATACACATTATGTGTGTTTTGTATTATGTACTTGTAAACACAAATCGACGCACATTAAGCAGTACGTCAATTAGGTTGTCAATACAGAAGTCTATGCTTGACATCCTGCATTGACACCTTGGTGGAACTAAATAAAAGCTTGAAAAAAGGATGCGCGCAAAAAATGTTATCATTTTGACTATGTAGTATTAATGATAGGTTTCTTTTTAATGCATAATGTTAAACATTAAAGATTCGCACTATTAATTGCCTGTCCAAATGGAATAAACACTTAACACATGCATTTGTGGTAATCAAAATGCAAATGAGTCTTATTTAGTTACTAATTATTCTGATAATATTATAAATGTGAAAGTCTGTGAGTATAGATGGATTTATAGATGGTTATTACTCTTTCACGTGTAAACGGCTGAATAAAATTTGAATCTAAACAAATAAGAATACTTTTCAAATAAATAAATCTTTGATTGAAATCGGTAAAAACAGTGCGAAACAAACAATTAAACTGAATAAAGTGGCTGTTAAAAAAACAATCGGTGAAGTACTTTCGTAGATTGAAGTAGGGTACGTTCTAAATCCCTTCGATTAAAAGGAGACCGGTAGCCCAGCAGCGGGATATTCATGGGTTTATGTGTCGATGAAGTTATAGCGGAGCATGCGCATTGGACTTGCACACTGACCATCGGACTGATCCACAGGCTAAAGGTCGCGCAGCGAGCGATGGAGAGGGCTGTGCTCGGGGTTTCTCTGCGGGATCGAATCCGGAACGAAGAAATTCGACGGAGAACTAAAGTTGTCGACATAGCCTTCAGAGTTTCCAAGCTGTAGTGGCAATGGGCCGGTTACATCTGCCGAGTAAGTGATGGCAGATGGGGGAGGAAGATATTAGAGTGGAGGCCGCGCGTAGGACGACGAAGTGTTGGGCGCCCTCCCTCTAGATGGTCCGATGACCTAAAGAAAGCGGCTGGGGGCGGCTGGATGCGGGAGGCGGAGGATCGTATATGGTGCATAGCATTGGGGAAGACTTATATACAGCAGTGGGTAGATACAGGCCGATGTTAATGATGATGATGATACGCATTGGCTAAACACTTTAATTTTCCAGCAGTTGGGTACCTCTTCTATGAGAATATGCTGAAGATTTCCTCCAAACGCAACCCAACACAGAGTATGGTCTAACGATCTCATAAAAAAATAAACAATAAAATAACTTCATATCTTTTTTAATGTTTCTATTTATCTGACGTGTACCTACTTTTTTTTTTTTGATGTGAAGTCGTCTTTAAAATTGCATCCACAGGGTGCCTACCTTCAGAAAAACAAACGATAACAAAATCGAGGGATACAGTTTGGTGTTGCAGTTACATGTCTATCATATCCATCCTAAATTCAATTACATACATCACTGGATAGGTGATGGATTAAAGAATTTAATACGCTAAATAAAAATTATGAAACATCGCGTGCGGGGGAGGGGAAAGCGCTGCCATTTTGAGATAATTTTAATGCATAAAGCGTATTTACGTAAAACATGGGTACGGCCGTGTCCATAGCACAGCCACACCCCATTTTTTCTCTTCGGATTCGTTAAATTATTCTTACAATTGTGTAAAATAACAATATCTAAAACTATTATCAGCTTAATGATCTGGATCTAGGCTAATCGAATGCTACGACAAGCATTATAGAATATAAAGTAGGTGATTTCGACTAAACTAATTTGCATTAATGTCTAACACATTTTCAATTACTTTTAACAACGCTGTTTACATAATCGTAATGACCTTTATTTTGTTTTAAAAAATATTCGGACGAAAATTCGTCTGTGTTTATTTTTCATACATTCTTTGCTGTTTTAACTTACACGGCAAATTACAAATTTAATTGAAGAAAAAATGGGCACACGCGGACCTGCCCCCTAGCCAAGTGTAATTCGTAGCGTAACGAACGTTAGATAGATCACGTGACATTTGTCAAAATCGAACATTATAGTATGAGAATTGACAAATGTCACGTGATCTATCTAACGTTCGTTACGCTACGAATTACACTTGGCTAGGGGGGCTGGAGCGCTATCGCCGAAGCTGAAGCCGATTACCATCGGATTTTTTGATCGCGAAAATAGATCTTAGGTTTAAGTTAATGACAAACATGTTCAGCATAGTCGGTAGAGTTCTATGGTTTCTACCAGCTAAGGTAAACACAACTACCGCCAATCTACGCTAAAGTTTGATTTTCGCAATCAAAAAAGCTGAAGGTAATCGGCTTCAGGTAGGCCCCCAGATAGGCGAAATATGTTTAGAAAGGATTAAAACAAAGAGATTTAACATAATAGGTAGGGGAAAAAGTCTTTTTGCATTATAGTATGTATGAACTTGTAATAAAATCTCTTTGGTTATACCATTTGTATCTGGTAGGTTTTGATATCTTTAAAATGTTTAAATTTTAAAAAAGATAATTCCAAATTCAAATTAGGTAAATGTGTGATTTTCATTTGTTTTTTTTACTGTCAAGATGAGTGAATCTAATGAAGAAATTCGATTCATTTTAAAATTTTACTACAAAAAAGGTAAAAATGCAACGCAAGCTGCGAAAAAAATTTGTGACGTTTATGGACCTAGTGCAGTGTCTGTGAGAGTAGCACAAATTTGGTTTAAGCGTTTTCAATCAGGAAATTTTGATGTGAAAGATGCACGTCGCTCTGGTCGCCCTGTTACGGATAAAATGGATGCCATTTTTGAAAAATTGGAGCAAGATCGGCATATCAGTAGTTACGACGTAGCTGAAGAATTAGGAATTGACCACAAAACAGTTTTGGCGCATTTGAAAAAAGCTGGGTTCACTAAAAAGCTCGATATTTGGGTGCCTCACGATCTCACTGAAAGAAACCTAATGAACCGTGTACTCATTTGCGATTCTTTACTACTACGTAATGAAAGCGAACCGTTTTTGAAGAAGCTTATAACTGGTGATGAAAAGTGGATCACGTACGACAAGAACGTGCAAAAAAGGTCGTGGTCAAAGGCCGGTCAGGCTTCACAGACTCTGGCAAAACCCGGGTTAACCCGCAACAAGGTGATGCTGTGTGTATGATGGGATGCCCTTCCAGCATTATTCATTATGAGCTGTTACCGCCAGGCAGGACTATCGATTCTGAACTCTACTGTGAACAACTGATGAGATTAAAGCAAAAAGTTGAGAGAAAGCGGCCGGAATTAATTAACAGAAGGGGTGTGATTTTTCATCATGATAACGCTAGACCTCACACATCTTTAGCCACTCAGCAAAAATTAAGAGAGTTTGACTGGGAGGTGTTAATGCATCCGCCGTATAGTCCTGACCTTGCACCTTCTGATTTCCACCTGTTTCGGTCTCTTCAGAATTCTTTAGGCAATGTCAGGTTAACATCACGAGAAGACTGCCAAAACCACTTGTCGTGGTTTTTTGAACAGAAGTCCCAAAATTTATATAGTAATGGGATCATGTCTCTACCTACAAGATGGCAAAAAGTTATCGAACAAAATGGCACCTACATACTTTAGTTAAATGTAAATAAACTTTATTAAAAAATGTTTTGAATTTTCATATAAAATACGAAAAGACTTTTTCCCCAACCTAATATAATACCTGAAAAGAACCAATAGGCTTGTTTCACCATACTTCGCCTATTTTGCACCCACTGGAAGCTTGTAAAACTTTGAAAAACAAAATTAATATATATATTATACTAGCTGTCCCGGCGTACTTCGTACCGCCTAACAATCAATGAATGTCGTGGTACACATTAGCTGAACTAAATTTATGATTTTATGGAATTAAAACAATGATTAAGTTTGGTTTATAATAATTATGATGATAATATTTGGGTGTAAGTGGTTCATCAACATCTTTGAACCAAAGCCATCTTCACCTGCACGCGGTGCACCCTGCTGACTGACAAACGAAGCTCTTGCGAAAAGAGAGGTAGAGAGCGTAATTGTAAGCTACCCGACTGGGGAATGTACCTCCACCTCACAGAATACCGCAGGCAAATAACGGCTCCCTTGAGGGCTGTTGTGTTCCTGCGAGTGAGTGAGGTCACCAGAAAGGAAGGAGATGCTGCGATGGCAGCGGGGGTAGCGGCGCGCGAGCGATATTTTATGTTGCGAGCTTTAATATGGCTATGATAACCGCTTCACATCAGGCGGGCCGTATGCTTGTCTGCCACCCGACGTAGTATAGAAAAAAATAGAAAATAATAGAGAAGCTCGATGGCATAATTGCGTGTGTCAGTCTAATTGAACACGCAAGTTAAGCAACGTCGACTGTAGCCCGTACACGAATGGGTTTATATTACCTCGAGCTCCTCCGTGCTTCGAAAGACACGTTAAGCCGTTGGTCCCGGTTGTTAGCATTAGATTATCTTGAACTCCTCCGTGCTTCGGAAGGCACGTTAAGCCGTCGGTCCCGGTTGTTATCATTAGATTATCTTGAACTCCTCCGTGCTTCGGAAGGCACGTTAAACCGTCGGTCCTGGTTGTTATCATTAGATGACAGTCGTTAAGCCAAGTTAGTGGCCTCTACGCGGTTCGAAAACACTGGCCTCCGCCAACCCGCAGTTGAGCAGCGTGTTGGAGTATGCTCTAAACCCCTTCGGTTGAGGGAAGACCCGTATCCATAAAAACTGAAGATCTCGTAAAAATAAAGATTTCCTTATGGTTTAATAAAAAAAAATCAAAAAAACGTTTTGTTTTATTTATTAGTTTCGAAATCGGTTTAATCGTTTTGGTGATTTGTAATTGTCATTTCTTTTGTTGTTTACTCTGATTTGATTCTTGCGCTCGGACTCCATGGGCCAAGCGTTTTCACCCCAATCCATTTGACATTTTTCAATTTTGAAAACAAATCACAGACAACTTTCGCGACATAAAAGTGACACCAATCGATTTGACATTTTGATATTTGACAACCAATAATATCGCAATCCTTTTTCAACTGACACTTTTATTTGTATAGGAAAATGTTTATCCTTTTATTTTATTCTTTCGTCAATTTTCCAATGTTTTTCATAGTTATTCTGCTATTCGGGACGGAAACAAATCCAACAAATCAAAAACCATGGCAATCGGTCCAGCCGTTCTCGAGTTATAAGTGTTGTAACAAACACGACTTTCTTTTATATATATAGATATATTCCCATCGATGAAAATGGCTCTAGGTTCATTCAAAATCATACGTGTACTTTATAAATCCGTAAACTGTATATTCTGCGATAGCACCGAAAACATTTCAACAAAACTATAAAATCTATCAAAGGAAAAATATAGAAATGTAATACAAAATTACTATGGATATCAATGTAAATAAAAAAAAATGACCGTTTTTACGCAGCACGCCTACTATGTAGTAATATGTAATGTTACCTAATAAGTGCTAAATTACTTATCACGTTTTACAGACATGTGCAAAACAAAACATCGCTATAAAACCTTCATATTATAGTTTAAGGAAAATATTTATGGCTAGCTGTTGACCGTGGCTTCGCTTGTCAGATCTAGATTTTTAAACAATCTAACTCACTCTCCTCTCCTTTAGGCCTCATTTCTTAACATCTAACTCATTATTAATGGCATTTTTCGACGTTTTACAAAAACGATATATAACATAAACCATTTAACGTTCCCAAAAAAGAAAACGTCAGATTGATATGGTCATAACATTGACTCACTAACATCAGCGAACAGAGACACGAAGCCATATCCTTATAAGGGAAACTACACTATACTTCATACTACGGAAATTCCCATCCCTTATATTGTATAGGTGAGTCTACATGGACGGACATTACGTAAACACAATTCGTAGTATAAACAAACTGCGTCATTTGTCCTCTTGTCCGTCATGGATCCGGCATTTTGACGGATCGAAGAAGCAACCCATACATTTGTAGGCCGTGTGGTTTCCGGCAGACTAGAATAAAATCACTCCGTCTCTTCCCGTGGATGTCGTACAAGGCGACTAAGGGAAATACATTATAAAACATCGATCAGGCCTCCCTAACCCGTCTGGCCAGCGTGGGGAGTGTAGGCCAAATCCTCCTTCTGTCTGGGACAGATGAGAGAGGGTTGTGATCCTGTAGTGGAGACTAAAATGACCTGATGATGATTGTCCACCCGTCCAAGATTAGGCGTCCAAATTTTGAGAGCACAAATAAACCATACATACACATACATAGTTTGCTACATCGATCCGTCAAAACGCCTCCGTGACGGACGTAGTGGACAAACGGCCTTAGGGGTCATCGATCTAGTATCTTGGTTAGTCACTGCTTTCGCAGTTGCGTACGCCACCTTATATCGCAGCTCAAGTTCGAGATGCGAATAGCAAACGACACTCTATATACGGATAGGTACAAATCTGTTAGTAGGTTAACTTTAACTTTATTTACAAATCTACTGTGAAACCTTTTTTAAAATCTAGAATTAATAAAGATACTTTTACATTATATGATAACATTTTTTTTTATTTTCCTGGACATATTAAACAACTATAATTAGTACAACTAAACGTAGTTTGTATTATGGGTAGGTTTAGAGAACCGATAAACACACTTTTTTTTTTGTAAATATATCGTCTATATACTTATACACACAAATGTTAGTCTTCAATATATATGAAGTCCGCAGTCAAGTTACAAAACCTTGAGCATTGGTGTGTCCCTACGAGTTAATGAGGTTAGCAGACGTAATCAGATGTTGCGATTGCAATGGTAGCAATATTTCTGGTATTGCAAATGTTTTTATGCTACGACAACCGATTCAGGGACCGTACCGCGAAAGCTGAAGCCGATTACCGTCGTACATTTTGATTCGAAAAATAGGTCTTACGTTTTAGTTATTGACAAACATCTTCAGCTTAGTCGATAAAGCTCTAGAGTTACCAAGAGCTAAGCTAAACACAAGTATCCTAGCATCTAAACTGAAATTTAATTTTAGCCATCAAAAAATTCCCATACCAGAGGCCCTATCGGAAGCCGAAGCCCACCACCATCAGATATTTTGATTGCTAAAATCAAACCTTAGCTTAGGATGCCGGTAATTGTGTTTAACTTAGCTGGTAGAAACTATAAAGTTCTACCGACTACCTTGAATGTGTTTGTCATTAACTTAAACCTAACATCTATTTTCGCGATCAAAAATCAGATGATAATCGGCTTCAGCATCGGCGGTAGGGCCCCTGGCCTACCACCTACGTACGTGTATGTATGTACACTAACTACACTATCCTAGTTAGCGTACATACGTACACGTACGTAGGTGTAGTGTGGTCAATTAGCCCTAACAGATAAAAAGGCAGATGTTCCTTTCCAAGTTCAACCAATCTAAATAAAATTCACCAAATTGAGCGATTTCAAAGATTTCTTTGGACATATAGATAGTTTAAGTGCAAATAAAGAATTACTTACTCACTTAAGTTTGAACATTGTTGTCCATTTTATTTACGGGTATCTCAGAAAGTAATTTGCAGGCTATTGAATATTACAGTTACAGACGAACGTCAGAAAGACTATAAACAAAGAAGTACTTTGCAGTCCCGGGGGTAGAACTACGGCTGCCTTGGAACTCACAACGAATTTAATCAAAAGAAATTAATGGGAGTAGGAAACTTTGGAATTAGACTTTCTCCCTTGGCAATGTGTGAGACAGCAATATGACTAATGCGGCATTAATAACATAAACAGATGGCTGGCCAAGTGCAGCTCTACTGGCGTGTATTACGTTTTATCGATTATTAGACGAGCTCGGTGATCGAATGGTTAGCAAAGACCACTTTGACAACGAGGTTGCGGGTTTGATCCCCGCACAAGACAAATATTGACGAGCTCGGTAGTCGAATGGTTAGAAATGGCCACTTTGACTCCGAGGTCGTGGGTTCGATTCCCGCACAAGACAAACATTTGTGTGCATGAACATGTCTGTTTGTCTTGGTCTGGGTGTTTTCTATGTATTTATAAAAAAAAATGTATTTAGGTATAATATGAGTTATCTTTACCCATAGTACCTTTGCTTAGTTTAGGACTATATAATATTTATATTCAAGCCAAGATCACAAATCAAAAGGACGATACATAAGCAGTGGGTTATATTATAGGAATCATTGCGGGCAAGTTTCGATAACGAGACACCGAGATACACGACGAAATTGCGCAAAAAAGGTAAAATAATACCTTCAGCCGTAGGTAAAATAATACGAATATTAATATTAAGTACCGAATCCATGATGGTCGAAAATCGGGTGAGGTCAAGTCGCCTCACGCAAAGAAAGTCCACGGCCGTCGAGACCATAACCTGACAACTCCATATTTACGGAGCCAACAGAGGAAAAGTGACGCGAAGAACCTATCTCTGTCTAACCAACATGAATTTACATCTATTATCCCACTTTTTACCAACGAGATCGCAAAAAAACGGATTTTATAGCGAATTGTGCGTCGCTCAAGTTGTAAAATACTTTCACGATGATTGGCGAAATTCTATGTTATTTATAAAGAACTAAGTGTATTATTAATATTACGATTATATTGTAATAAAAACCGATGAGAACATGTTATTAGAGAAAGTATTACGTAACTTGTAAATGTAATATGAAATGAGCAATACAAAAGTGATATCAACAAATATAAACAGTATACCTATAAATAATAATTTACCAATGAAGCGGCAACAACATTTTATACCATTGACAAACAGATGCTACGCATGATGGTAAGTAATTGCCGGTGTTGACGGATGCTCCTAATTCATGCGTTGCCGAGTCTGTATTTCATAATCTCGTCACGTCTTTATTTGAAATACACCTTATTGTACTCTCTTGGGAAATAGTTCAATGTAACTATATAGTACGTAAGTTGCATTTCTGTCAAGATAAGAAAATTAAATTTAAAAATTCACATAAAACGTAGAGATACTCGTATGCGTATCATAACGTACAAAGATGAGGAGCTCGGTGGTCGAATGGTTAGCAATGGCCACTTTTACTCCGAGGTCGCGGGTTCGATTCCCGCACAAGACAAACATTTGTGTGCATGTCTGTTTGTCTTGGTCTGGGCGTTATGTATTTTAAGTATGTATTTACAAAAAAAATGTATTTAAGTACATTTGCCAGTTGTCCCCAGAACACAAGCTTTGCGCTTAATTTGGTGTGCCTTATTTCGGCACTGCCCAGGTCTCAGATCTTGATTTTAACTAGACAAAAAATTTGTCGTTAATTTGTCGAAATTTGTCGCCCAAAGCAAAAAATTTGTCGGTCTCCCGTTAAAGAGTTATAAGGTTTTATATGTGGCAGTGCCGAAATAAGCTTATTTCGGCACTGCCCACTCGGGATCTATTAAACTACAAAACATAGCGAAGATATGATTTTCTCCAGAATTAATCGTCAATTTGTCGAATTCAGACACCAAGTATCAGAATTAGTCGACGTCCCGTTAAAAAGTTATAAGTACTTCTTTGTGGCAGTGCCGAAATAAGCCTTATTTCGGCACTGCCCATAAAAACTACACCACCTAGCGAAAATCTGATTTCACTCAGATATTGCCTTGAATTTGTCGAAATTTGTCGGATATAAAACACAACTAGTCGATGCGAAATTAAAAAGTTACACGCATTTTAATAATTCTCATAATAAGTATAGTCCGAGATCTTGCATCAAAATTATATCATGCACAAAATGCAACAGTAAACGTTTTATTTCCTTCCTTTTTCAGAGTCTGGCAAAGCTTGTCAATGCATGATACTGTTTTCTGATCTACGAATGCTTTAAGTGTTCTTTAGCACTACATTAGTTGCTTTTTACGATAGCCATATGTGAATGGGGTGGTGTTATTCTACTCTGCCTACGTTAGGCTCTCTGACTACAACGTGAATTATTAAAATGCGTGTAACTTTTTAATTACGCATCGACCAGTTGTGTTTTATATCCGACAAATTTCGACAAATTCAAGGCAACATCTGGGTGAAATCAGATTTTCGATAGGTGGTGTAGTTTTTTTGGGCAGTGCCGAAATAAGGCTTATTTCGGCACTGCCACAAAGAAGTACTTATAACTTTTTAACGGGACGTCGACTAATTCTGATACTTGGTGTCTGAATTCGACAAATTGACGACTAATTCTGGAGAAAATCATATCTTCGCTATGTTTTGTAGTTTAATAGATCCCGAGTGGGCAGTGCCGAAATAAGCTTATTTCGGCACTGCCACAAATAAAACCTTATAACTCTTTAACGGGAGACCGACAAATTTTTTGCTTTGGGCGACAAATTAACGACTAATTTTTTGTCTAGTTAAAATCAAGATCTGAGACCTGGGCAGTGCCGAAATAAGGCACACCTTAATTTGGGACTAGATAGCGCTGTGTAAATTGTCCAGAAATATTTATTATTATTTATTTATCTTAGGGCGCGTTCCAACTTTGTCGTGACGACAAATAATCGTATAGTTTTAAATGTCGTGGCTTATATATTTATATGGAGGTGTTCACATATAGAACGACACGATTTACTGTCGTCTAACCCATTTTTTGCGGTGACGACAGATTGTCATGCCAGCGGGAACGGCTAGCACGACACTCGTAAAACGATATTTAGTCGGACTAAATCGTGACGGCAAATCTATCGTAGCCACGATAAAAATATCGTCTCGTCGTTGCGAGAACGTAGAGGCGACTGTAGATTTGTAGCTTGCTAATGATGTGTAAACGATAAAGCGACTGCCGTGAAACGATAAAATGTCGTCGCGATCCAATGGGAAAATTGACGACAAACAGTCGTTATAATGGGAACAGCTAGAAACGATAGTCGTCCGACGATAAATTAACAGTATATAGTCTAAAGAGAATAAAGATACATGTTGTCACGTGTTTTCGAAATGCCTAGACCATATTTGCTGCCCGAGAGGTATGTATTCACAAAATGAATTCTATCGAAATAATTCCAACGAAACTCCGACAATACAGGAGGTAAATTCGATATAGTGTCTATATGAATTGAATTACGTAACCCGTTCGTGCCAATAGATGTCAATCACTTGGATGGATTATGATGAAGTGGTCGAACATGCACAAAACAATAAATACCCAATTGGTAAGTTTGGGATCGGACGGGTTAAGATAGATCGGTGCTGAGGACTAAAATAATATTGAAAAGTCAATGTGTACAGAGGCTGCGAGGGCGTTGCTTCATTGTTGACTAAATAAAAATATTTGCAGCCCTTTATGTAAATGTTCCCTGTTACGACTTGCTAAAGTTAAATACTCTTATGGAAATATCAGACTAAGGGTTGATCCAAGTTTTAGTAAGCGAGATTAGCAATTTAACATCAGATTGTAAATCGTAACTTTTGCGTTTATGTTTACATTGAATTAAATCTCGAATTACCGAAACGTTCTGCTGAAAGCGCTGATTAGATTTCAATACAATAGTGCCTAGTATTCTCTTCAATGGATTACTGGACTAAGATCACGTCTATTCCTCTAGAGTACGTCAAATAGTTTTAAAGCAAGTATTACACTGAGCTACATCATAATGTAACCAATGGTCATAAATAAATAAATATTGTCAGACAAATTACACAGCGCCATCTAGCCCCAAAGTAAGCGAAGCTTGTATTATGCGTACCTACAAGACAACTGATAAACATAGTACATACGTCAATACATTTTTTTTGTAAATACATACTTATGATACACTTACTTATGGCCACCGAGCTCGTCAATATAAATTTATATAAAGTTAAAAACTTTGTGTTTTGTGACGGTTCAAGATATTTAATCTTCATAAATATACACTTGGGATTTTAGATTAACTATTACAATAAAACATTCCAGTACTAAAATCTCTAAATTTAAGACTGGTCTAACAAAAAAGGCGAGCAAACGGAGAAAAAATAATAATAAAAAAAAGCCCTCTAGAAATTAAAGTAAAAATGAAACATGACTTACTTGACATCTTCAATCTTCGGATAGGTGCATATCCTCAACGTTTTCGTGTTGGATCCGACTGCGTACAATTTTCCATTTGGATGAAACTCTGCACATCGTACTGCCTGAAGATCTTCTAGGACTGTGACTGGTTTGAAGGTAGGCCTGGAACCGTTGACCTCGGCTCCTATTCCAGTGGGGGCTGATATTGGTCCACCAGCATGACCACCGTTCCTGTTTTGTGCCTGTTGGAAATTTCCAAGGAAATTAGCCAAATTGTACTTCCTATCAGTTATAAACATGTATTCGAACCAAATTAGAGATAATAAATAATTTGTTAAAAAAAATAATAGAGAAAAAAAAATATGAATAAAATAAAAGCCATACAACACACTTTTTAAATTACGAAAATTTAAAAAGTGTGTTGTATGGCTTTGTTAGTTAAAAGTTAGTTTAATGTAAGGTCAAGTGTTTGAACTATAAATGATCATATATCACAGCTCAAAAAACATAGAAACACGAAATATATACGTACGTATTTGAAAGTCTAAAGGAATACGAGTGTAATTAGTTTGAGTGTAAGGGTTTTACAATTCAATCGCCAAAAGGCGTGCTTGATGTCTTGAAAGTAGAATATTAAATATGTATATGTGGTAGAAGAAGACGAGAAAAGAGGGAATGGAGAAGTGGAGAAGCAAGAGTAAATGTCGAGTTATGTCGGGTTAAATGGAGGATAATAGTGGCATTTGCCTCCCACCCCCTCATCCCCAGTGATTATAAAGCAAGTTTGTTCATATATCATATTATAACATGAACAAGTTTGTTCATATATCATATTATAACATGAACAAGTTTGTTCATGTATTATAATAGCTTACTCTCTCGCATTGAAAATGAGTGTGACGCAGAAGCGCAAGGTCATTGGCGCTTCAATGGTTTAAATTGAGGCAATACTAATCCTATTTGTCAAAAATGGACTGTAATGAAAATAATGGAGACCAATTTCAGACGAACGACGGTGACGTACGGTGATCATTTCATGAAGATAAGATAGATTTTCACGAGCACAGATATCTTGAAAGATTCGATCAGGTTGAATAACAGAATGTAAACCTGCAATGTGTCTCGATAAAGAAAAATAAACCCAATATAAATAAATATTCCTCGGCAAATTTCACACAGGCATGTAGTCCCAAAACTAAGCAAAGCTTGTACTATTAGTACTCGATGACTGATAAATATACTTAAATACGTTATTTTTAATATACCTACATATAATACATAGAATACACCAAGACCAAGTCAAAACAGACATATTCATGCACACAAATGTTTGTCTTGTGCGTGCATATAGAACCCGCGACCTTAGAGTCAAAGTAGGTACTTAGCCATTGCTAGCCATTCTATAATGTTTTGTGATAGTGATTCTTTTAAATTTAATATAAAAGAAAGCAGCAAAAATTGTATCATACATAATTGCACGCCACTTAACCAGGTTTCGGATCGGATACTAGTATTATTTCTAATTCTATGGTTTGGAACGGGTATTACGTTGTTTTCCAAAATACTCGCAAATAGTCCTGTCTGAGTTATCTGAAGCTGATACTAATATTAGTTAAAAAATATTGATGCACAATGCGTAGTTTAAATTGAGGAACATGAACGATTAACCTGAATCGCTTTTTTTTTCATAGTATATAATACCGGTTCCGATCCCTGCATTAAACAAATCTACGCGTATATACATGTTTTTCTCTTGCACTTGTATATTTTCAGGCTTCTTCGCAAACTTCCTCCCAAGCTGGTATTACCGATCAAACTAAGATGCATTAATACATAACTTATACTTCAGCAAACTATGACGCAGCCTCAGGCATGTAGCAAACAGCTACTGAAGAATGTTGTTATTCAATTTAGTACACAGATTTAATAGATAACAGGGATCCAAATATAATTATCTGCGATCCATGTACTAAGTATGTAAAAATGTACACATAGAACACGATAAAAATATTTTGACTTACTTGATTGATAATTTATAGTTGCATGGTACCTGCATGTTTACCTACTTGCTTATGTACATCAATGTACTTGCTTTCTAAATTTATTAAAACATCAATGTATCTGACTGAAGGAGCTCGATGGCGTTGTTGCGTGTGTCAGTCTAATCGAACACGCAAGTTAAGCAACGTCGACCGTAGCCTGTCCATGGATGAGTTTATTTATCTCCAGCTGCTCTGTGCTTCGGACGGCACGTTACAATTAAATGTCGTTAAGCCAATTCAGTGGCATTTAGGAGACTTGAAAAAACTGGCCTCCGCCAAGCCGCAGTTGAGCAGCATGGTGGAGTACGCTCTAAATTGTATATGCAGCTCTCTAGATCAATGTATCGTGATGTTCTATAGCCTATAGTGAGTTTAGTCTAAACTAACTATATGCTATAGAACATCACGCTACGACCAATAGGAGCGGAGTACCAATGAATAATGTTGCAAAAACGAAAGGAAAATATTGGTTTTGAGAGCTTCCGTTGCGTACGCTGCGTAAACGTTTTCACAACAGTCATGTAGGACCGTATTGTTCATCTTAAAAAGTTCTACAAAGAAATCCGCGATAGCATAATGTCTATCTTTTAAGATAGGATCACTATAAACTTATTATTTGAAAAATTTAAAAATTCACCTTCCCCCCCCCCCCCCCTCACCCAGGTGGGATCCTACCTAGTGGGAGCAGGTAAATTTTTCCATTTTTCAAAAAATATTTATCTGGCAAGTTGGCCAAGACTATTTAAATAATAATCACTATAAACTTTTTAATGGTAACGTTTCACTCTCAACCCTCTCTTTCTCATACGCAGACGAAGTTGCGCGGGTCAGCTAGTATAAAAAAAATTGTGCGTGGAGTCCCTCAGCGCGGAAGAAGTGAAACTCCAGACCTTGTTGGAAGTCGCATTAGAAGTTTCACTTCAAAAATATATTGCAAACATATACGCTTCAGTTACGAAAGTTTATCTGCATGTAGCATTGTATTGAAAAATACAATGGGCTCGTAATTAAATTACATTACCTTTTCATAAACATATTAACTATCAATACCAATTATGGCATTATGCATATATTAGCAATCTACTTAAGTCTTTTGTTCTAGATACTAATATTCAATGATAAGTATTATATGTAGATATGTACATATTAAGATGCAAACATGCAAATAAGACACAGAAATTAGATATAACTTGTGATATAATTAATATTATAAATATTTGTTTGTGGAATGCGTTAATTAATGCATTCCACAAACATTCCAAAATAAAAATAATAAATATTGCGTTAATGCCAAAAAAGTGTGAACGAGTTTGGTTTAAAAGCTAGCTGAATAGTATTTTTTCTACATATTTTAACAATGTTATTAAACAAAAAGCGCTGAAATGCACCTTAACACCTTGACCTTTGTACCACTGTATTATTTATACGCAATAGGAGCTACAATCGAATTGTGACAGTTAAGCGTGATGTGCCTTTAACTGTACTAGTTATTAAGTCCAGAGAGCTTGGTGCGTCGACAACGTAATTTCATTTTGTATGGAATTGGCACAACGCCGTCTGTTGGCAAGAAGTCGAAGCAGAGACAATTCCATACAAAATGCAGTTATAGTTGTTATTGAGATCAAATGTCAGAAAACTCGCTATAAGGCACTTGTCCCACCGCCGCGACAATGAACGAGAAACAAGCAGAACTAGCAATTTTATACGTAATAATATTATAAATGTGAAAGTGTGTTTCCTTGTCCTTCTTTCACATCGAAAGAAAACAATGGATTGGCATGATTTTCACGGGGATAGTTTATGATCTGGAGATTGACATACACTACTTTTTTTATTTTTTACGAAAAAAACATCTTATTCCCGTGGGAAAAAAACTTTTATAAAAATGTAACAGCGCGGGCGAAGCCGCGGGTACAGCTAGTGAATTAATAAAATTAACAACAATAAAGTATGTTTCGCGGGTTGTGTGAACAGACAGCGTTCTATTTACATATATGCATCTCTTTCCTTCACACTTGCTCTGTATCTATTGTTTCTTGAGCGAAAAATAGTAGTTGTCGCTGTAGAAAAGTGGCTTTACAAGTGCTTTATGCCTTGTACTAGCGTTGCCAGACGTCAACGGGACATCTCGCTTTAGTTTATAAATGTATGTACTTTTAAATTGAATAGCTGTTAATATCATAGTTGCAACGCCAGGCGAATAAAATCCAAGATCACGTGATGCCTCGGTATGCATATTGTGACATATTGTAACCATATATGGTAATTCCGTTATATGTTCTGATTAAATAAAAAAAAATAAAGTCTCGCTTTGATCAAAAATAAATATGGCAACGCCGCAGTTTACCCACGTGCATTTAACTATACGCTATTATTTTGTTTGCACATGCGTACCGCTAACGAACATCGAACATTGTATTCGACAAAAATGTTCGTCAGCGACGATTCAATTTTGTACTTACGATATTTTTTATATAAGACTAGCTGATCCGACATAATGTTGCCCTGTCTTCGTAACAATTAATATTGAATTATAATTAGTTTCGCGCAATCTGTCAAATAACTGACATTTCTGTCATACGACCTAATGTTACATTAGAAAAATTAATCTAGTCGTTCCGATTTCTTAAATTTTCTAATTTTCCACGCAACGTTCTATTTTTTTATTTCATAAGAACCTTCTAATAACAAACACAACAAAAAAAGAATTAGCGAAATCGCTCCAGCAGTTCACGCGTGATGTCGTGATCAAGGGAAATAGAGATAAAAGTGATTTTATATATATATATATATATATATATATATATATATATATATATATATATATAAACGTTACGTAGCAACAACTTTATGTCCATACGAACATTTGGTTTGTATGTTCGTGTTCGAAGGTCGTGTTCACAACTTTCGTGTTCGATCGTGCATACACGGCTTAAGAGCCCAGTTCAGATCCTACAGATTTTTATGACGCAAAGCAGGCAAAAAGACGAGTTTACTGATATGGCGAATGCCTTGACCCGCGATACATGAACAGACGATGGTCTGATGTTACTGCAGTAAGTTTCAACCTTTGCGAATAAAAATCCAGTTTTCAAGCTACCTATATAAAGATATATAAAAATCTCATGTTACGGTGTTTGTGGTCACACTAACTGAAACGACGGATTTTTATGATTTGGTTATATATATTTGGTAGGCATGACCATAGGCCACAAAGTATATTTTGTACCGCTAGGTGATAATTTATATCTCATCAGAATCAGCTAGTTTTCCACCATATGCGATCCTCCGCTTTCCGCATCGACACGCTTCCAGCCGCTTTTTTGAGGTCATCAGTCCATCTAGAGGGGGAACGCCCAACGCTTCGTCGCTCCATACGGATTTGAACATTGAATTTTTTAATGACCCAAGGTAGGCTCGGCCTTTCAACTTTAACGGATGATTTATTCGCGATTTTAATGTTGATCACTTATGAAAAGCTATATTTTCCAATAATTTTCTTTCAGTTTGGCTGTTAAAAACATGTTATAATAACAGAGTATACATTAACGGAAAAGCCAGAGTTTTCGGTGGGCAGATTTTTTAATTTGATAGAAGTGCCCCTTTTTTGTGTGTGAAAGTAAGATTTTTTTGTAATGCCAAGGGCGATTGAGTTCTAAAGATTGTATGAAGAATAAATATTGCGTGGGACGAGAATAAATATTGAAACGAAATTTGTAAAAATACTTGCTGGAAATACTTTACAAAGTAACTAAGTAAATACGTAATTCAAGATTTCAATTACTAAAGAGGTAAAGATAATTTGCGACAAAAGCTAAAGCGAAACTACTCGTAAAAGTACTCAATAGTACCTCAGTAAACTATTTTTTTAGTTATTTTGACTTGTTATGAAAGGATGTCATACTCGTAATAATAAATTAATTAATATCTCTGGACAATTTACACAGCGC
This sequence comes from Hypsopygia costalis, assembly GCA_937001555.2. NCBI lineage: Eukaryota > Metazoa > Arthropoda > Insecta > Lepidoptera > Pyralidae > Hypsopygia > Hypsopygia costalis. The sequence goes on from OW443326.2 coordinate 23,458,394, forward strand.
CATCAAATCGGAAATTAAGCGCAAAAATTGTACTATTGGTAGGTACTAGACAACTAATAAATGTACTTTTTTAATCATTGTTTTTTGTAAATAAATGCTTATAATACATAGAGAACACGCAACATACACAAAACAACATGCAACAAAAAAATAATATAACTATAGATGAAAGAATTACTTCGATAGCACAAAAACTTCTTTCTTCTTCTTCAATTTTAGATTTTCTAGAAAACGTTCCATACAAAACGCTAGTAGGAGTTATTTTTATTGTAGGTAATATTTTTTTTTTTAATAATTACATTTATTTAAAATGGACTTTCCCACCAACTATATCAACCAAAATGGTTGAAAGCCAATAATTTAAGTTATTAAAATGAAAGTTCACAGATCAATGTAGTCTTGTGTAGTTTATGATACGATTTTATAATTTTACAACGTTGTCAAGTATTTTTTTTATTCGCGTCGGGTGGCAGCGGCAGCCCGCCTGATGTGAAACGGATACCGTAGCCATATCAACGCTCGCAATATATAATATCGTTTCATTGTCGCCACCCCCGCTGCAAATGTTCTTGAGATAACTTGAAAATAACAATTTCAGATTTTCCCCAAAACGCTGGTAGGAGTTTATTTTATAGTAATATATTATTTTTATTATTTCATTTATTTAAAATGGACTTTCCCAACAAATATATCGACCAAAATAGTTGAAAGAAAGGAAGTCTGGCGAAAAGAGAGTTGGGCTAAGCTGCCAGACTGGGGAAGTTCCTCCACCTCATAGAATACCGCAGCCAAATAACAATTCCTTTGAAGGTTATTGTGTACCTGCTAGTTGGTGAGGTCATGAAGTCACCAGAAAGAAAGGAAGGAGTACAGGCTGGCAAAGGATTGCTGATCTCCATGGGCGGTGGTGTTTGCTTACCATCAGGTGACCCATTCTCATTTGCACCCCTCTCATATATAAAAAAAACTTATCTTCCTTAGTCTGGATGGTATGCATTGAGAAAATATTCATACAGTCACGGTTAAAGTTATTGTTCACAATGTCCACAGAGTAGTTAATAATAAATTAAGTTAAACAATGGTAGTCACCGATTATCCCTCATTCTTCATGCACGATTTGATCGATTGCGTAACATGTTAATCGGCGTTCGCACGCTTTCGAGTCTTCAAAGATGAATCGCTTAATTTGGAATGACTACTTTTTATAATCCGATCGTCTTCAGTCGTGATGTCACTATGATAGACAATAATGTTTGTCGTGTCCTTTTACGATATAACGTGAGCGTTTTCATCATCATCAGTATCAGCCTGTATCTACATGCTTGTTAACCACCAGACGTAGTATTAAAAAAAGTATTATATCAGTTATCTAGTCCACACAGTACAAGCTTTGCTTACTTTACTTTGCTACATTTAAATAATAATAATTTAAGAACACTGACTACGTTATACACATTTACATGTTTATATGCGAGTCTTTTGGAACTTAAGAGTTTGTGTTCCGATGAGTCAAGTAATGTCGATTACGTTTACCAAAATATTAAATTTCAAATGAAACCATAATATGACAAATGAATCCATAGTAACCATACCATACCATCAAATGTATGTAGAAATAATTTTGCAAAAGTATTTTGATATTTATTTCTAACTAGTGGTCGCCAAGTAGACGAAATCCGACCGTAATGACTTTAACAATAAACAAAAGAGTACATATGTGTGTGTGTCAAATACAACGTAGTATGTATGTTTTTTATTGATTTAATATATATATATATGCATTTATTTCAGATTGACAATATTTTTACACTGTATTTACAATCCATAATGTTAGTAACTATAACTATACAGTGGGGGGAGACTTCAATACGAGCCCGGCCTCGGCGATTTTGAGCCTTGAGTGCGAAGATGATTTCGCACCCAATGCTCAACAAATGGGTTTTCCATTTTTTCAGACCATAGTTTCAGAATGCTGTTAGGGCTCCCGCGCATCCTGCTCAGCGTGGATGCAGCCCTTTTCCTGATGATGGCAAAGCAGTCATCAGGTTTTTATCAGGTTATGATTTAATGTATATGTATGCGTAATTCAAAAAAATATTTGGATTCTGCACTCCTTCTCTTTATAAACTATAAGTGTCCGAAATTTCATACTCCTCCGTCCACGGAATTTTAGTAAAAAGGGGTACAAAGTTTTTGCTTCAAGTATTAATATAATGATTCTGAGTACGACCGTGTGTAACGTGAAACATTATAGTTTTATTTATCGCATAGTTTCATTCTGTACAGAGATATCAACAATAACATCTTGAACTCATCATACCATAGCGTATTACATAAAGCGAGGGTCATGATTACTTGGTCAAAGCAATGTAACAATGTCGTTATTAATATATCCATGACATTCAATAGTACACTACCGCATTAGTAGGCTGGTGAAGTAAAACAAGTTTCTAATATAACAAGTTGTATGTAAGCCACCTGCATGACCGATAAGAAAGTTGATTGACGTGAATGCGTGACGTCGTATAATGTAATTGAATTAAGTTAAACCACAGTATAAGTAATAGTACTATGTACAGTAAATGGGTCATATAAACAGGTCGACACGAGCTCTCTCGTGTCGACCTTACCTCCCCTCTGAGACAAATCTGGAACAGTTTGTATGGCGCCGCACGCACACACGCTCATTCGCGCTCTTCACACGTCATAGACGACGTAGTAGTAAACAACGCTAGATTTATATGGAGTTACCGGGTTGTGGTAAAACTGTATACGTCAATGCGATGTAGAGAAACGTTCTCTGAAATCAAAGGGGCTACTTCTGGGGTCGACTTAAGGGGTCTATTAAGACCTATTAGGCTCATATGGTGAGCCACTAGGCTCACCACGATCATTAGAACTAAAGCCAACCTTACCTACACGTTATGCACCCTGCTGAATAGCGAAAGAGGCTCTGGCGAAAGAGAGGTAAGGTATAATGTATATTGTAAGCTGCCCGACCTGGTGAAGTACCTCTACAATTCCCTTAATGGTTGTTGTGTTCCTGCGATTGAGTAAGGTCGCCATAAAAGAAGGAGTTGCTGCGTTAGCGACAGGGGTGTCGGTGCGCGAGGGAAATTTCATGTTGCAAACGTTAATGTGGCTACGGTAACCGCTTCACAACAGGTGGGCCGTATGTCTGCCATCCGGCGTAGTGTAAAAGAAAAACGACCTACATGTCGTGTTTACGTCACTCCTAAAAGTCCGTCAGGGGTACTACATCAGCGAACACAAATCACAAAGATTCAAAAAATATGCCAACGTACAACATAAAAGGCGAAGGCATAAAACAAAAAAATATTTCGTTACATTTTGAATAGCAGGCCAGAATTTATTAAAAATAAATTACACCTGTCAGTTTCGCGGGTCCAACCATTTTTTAACCGACAAAAAAGAAGCAGGTTCTTAATTCGATCGTCGCGTATTTATATGTAATGACCACACATAATTTTGTTGTCATTTTGGATTACGAATCTATGCAATATTATACATGTTCATTTTGTGTATAACCAACCACAGTATAAATAATAATACTACGTACAGTATAGTCATTCCCTGCCGCTCTATCTTATCGACCTCACTTCCCCTCTGAAACGAATTTTGATCAATTTGTATGGCATCGTACGCACAAACGCTCACTTCACTCTCTGATAGACGCCATTTTTTATGTAATAGTTAATGTCCGACAATTGTATGAAGTGGCCGGGGTGTGCTATTTGACTTATTGCATTCCTTTTTAACACGAAATCTTTTCTGCAACATTTAGATTTTGTTTAATTGTACTATTTCTATTACAAGATTAACCACAAAATATTATCACACATGTTAAATAAAATCTTGTAAGAAGGTCGCACCGAATGATGTATTTAAACTGTCCTTACGAATATTCATAAATGTAACTGGCAATAAAAAAATCTGAAGAACGTTAAGAAACAAAATTTGTTTAACAATTTGGTAATGTTTAAAAATGAAGTAGGTATAACTTGAATAAAAATTGAGCATTATTCATAGTGTGAAAATAATAGCATAGCAAAACACAAGAATTTTAAACGCAAATTTATCTAAAACATAACAAATACGTGAAATAAGTTACGTCAAAATCTAATCTAGATCGACATACTTAAAATGGCATCACTAAGCGACTCGCCTAACAGTTTGTCAAAGAGCAATATCGTATTAATCTTGGAATTTATAGTCGAAGTCGATGCAAACTTCATTTAAATTAAAAAGCATAAAACGTACAACAAGTTAGACCGAATAATTCTCTGATAAAATTGTAGAGATCTCATTTGAAACGCTCAAAATCAAGTAACTGGCGTGGCTTTTCATTTCGTTATAACGCTGTTTCAAACTCGCAAGTTGTAATAGAAAGTGTGCTTTACCGCTTTTTATTCGTCAGTTTGTTTACCTTAGACTGGTTCCAACAAAACATGTGTAGTCAGAATCCACTTGGTTTGACGTTTTTCGCGGCTTTTTTTGTGTATCTGATGTTCACATCATCCTCCTTATTAGTGAATATGACTAATAACATGATGTGAGCTACTGATCTATACTATGAATTGTGTTCTTCCTTTTATATTTTTGTTTGATGTCGGCTGGCCTTGTCACTTTTTGTTCGAATTTTGATCTGACTTAATGTGATTGCATTACGAGTATTTGTTAGATTCAATTTCGTTGATGAGCATTAGATCTCCTAATTGAGTGGGACTGAAAAAAAAGTTTTTTGTCTGCCTCTGCCCTCAGTTGAACCAATGTTTCGATGTAGATTAAACCTACAGATAGATTACATCGAAAACATTAACACAATGTTTAACTTTATTTGGTAACGAAATCGATTCAGCAGTTTTTAAGATATTAGTATTAAGCAGAAAATAAAAACTTGCAGAGTTGTCCTTGTTTTTTAAATTAGGTAAATACATAACGTAAACACAATTCTCAATTTTACTGGCTTAGAAATTGGTAGCTATCAAATTCATCATCACAGTTTATGAGACGTTGATTTCAACATTAAAAACCATTAAGAGTTAGAGACCTCCCGAGCCACTAATGTACTTTTTAATTATGATTTAATTTACAATTCACAATAGTAAACATTTCGCAAACGATCTGCGTATCGTAACAAAAAAATATCCGGCGTTGCACACTTTTTTGATTAGAAATCAGTTGCGATATTATCTTGATTATGCATGTATGTTGCTAAAAATAGGACTATCACACATGAACAAGAGAATATGTACGTAATTTTCAACATGATATTATGCAACCAATCTCAACGAACGGACAGTGTCAATCACATCTTTATGGTGTCAACTGCCAATATAATTGTATATATTCAAGAATGCCAACATATATTAGCAAGTTAAATGTAGTGAAATTCTTCTAACACGATTTAAGTCAGCCCTGCAATAGAAATAAGCCGCTGATGCATTGATTTTATCGTAGTTTTATGTATATGTAAGACTATTATACAGAATATTCTATGCATACGCGGTATCATAAGATATGCGATAAATGATTTCACATAACTAGAATGTCATTATCGTTTATTGTACATGATGATTGATATTAGTTAATGCTGAAAACACCATTGTGTTGTGTTATTGGGCTATCTTTAACAGATAAGAATTTGTATAGAGAAACTTTGTCCCTACACCAAAGATAAAGTATATAAAACAGTTATGTGCCATATACTTATAATTAATATCTTTACCCTTTTCATCCTGTTAGACAATCGACGAGACATTTGAATAGTTACTTTGCCACGACAGGTCACGGGTTTGATACTCACACAAGACAAATATACTCGTAAATGTACATGAAAATGTCCATTTGTCTTGTTCTGTGTATTTAACATTCATGATAAGTAATATTTACAACAAAATTTTATATTTACAAAAAAGTTTATAGGTACATATGTCCAACAGTTAAATATCAAAATGGCGCTGTGTAATATGTCACGGAATATTTATTTATTTACAGTACAATGGGATGTGTTCAGAGATATTGTACGATGTGCTGCCTACACCCCTACAATTGCATGGTCTGCCATCGACAGACTTATATTGAAGTCGGTAACTGCCCCCTTACCACCATCTCTTATTGCGATTCAATAACTGAATAGAATGCGATTCAATAATTGAATAGATTGCTTATTCCTATCATTCATATCTTTCAAATGAAAAAAACTGTTTGAGCACCACGGTCCTACATAAAAACTATCGATCGCAAGTTGCGATCAATGACAATCGTATATGGTGCAAAGGAATGTATATAACTTGTATTAACATAATACAATTTTATTACAGGATTATATAGACCTTTAAGATCGCATAATACACATTACTGCTTGGTAACAATAACAATAAAATTAATGTCATGTCAAGTACGCTAGTAATATAATAAAATGTGATTGTTTACTTCGAAATGCAGAAATATTGCAGAATAACAGACCCTTTTCAAAACAGAAAAATAATTTCTAAGCGAAAGAGAAATAACATCGAAAGTACAAGTTTGCTAAATGACATAACTTTTATAACCGCTTGTGAATCCCTTTCAAAGTTGTGTAGTCAAAGGGACGTTTAGACATTCTTATGACACTACTGTTACATTATGATCTTGCATAACTATAACATTAGTTTCGAAACCCGGATTCTTTGAAACAATACTTAATAAAATTTCCACAATGGAATTCACACTCGCATTGCAAAAGACACAGTGGGTAATGAAACAAAAACTGCCCGAATTACCTGGAAACCTAAATTCGCTTTATATGAAACATAAGCATCAGATAACAGCGGTGAGGAACGAATTACTCTAGCTGGTATATGGGTATATGAATAAAAACGCGTATCGAACATCCGTTACCCGCGCAGGACGGCGCGCTGCGGTTCACCGGAGCTGAACGGGCTCTGACGCAGCCGCCAGCCCCGCGCTCCGTTCCCATATACAAAACAATTTACCGACAACGGCACACATAACCACAACATATACCTTAACATATAAATTGATACAATCATTGAAATATACTCGCTGTAGCCATACAAATACACAAATATGCACTTCGCTTAGCGTCATACAGATAATCATGTAAAAAGCCTAGAAAGTACGCATAAATACATTCTTAACGTGGTACAACACAGTTAGTAAAGTTCACTCAGAATGAACCCTTGATAGAAAGAAATGCAACTGCATAATCTTATATGGAATCCATTATCTTGCTAGAAAGTTAGCTCAATTACCTGAAAAGCGGACATGCGTTTCGGTGGCAGTACTTGTGGAGGCCTGTCGACTAGATTCTCCATTGAATGGCGTGTAAGGAATCCTTGTTTTTGGAATGCTGTACTATTTTTGTATGAGGTACGATTGAATTTAGTGGCAGGTGCAACTATTCTATTGCCATTTTCGTCGTCATCCTCCCATTCGGTAACAACTTCGGTGCGGACATCCTCGAGTGAGCGCGAGCGGCTACACGGGCAGGCAGACGGAGGCGCAGGGTTAGGGTGTCGCAGCTGACGGGGTCTTTCTCGACTATGGTACATTTCTGCATGACTCGGGGTCGGTGCACCAGCAGATCGGTAGCTCGGAGACAAGAAGTAGTAATCCCTTGATTTGTTGCTGTAAGCACTCATTGCCGAAAAGTCCGAATACGTAGAGCCCTTGGAAGACGCCGTTTTGAAATTCCTGATTTCAATAGGGTCAGGGGGCCGAAAATAAAAATTGGGTTGTCCCTGGCGAGCCAGCGGCGGCCAGGGCCTGAACGGCGCGTCAACGTAATGTGCCGGTTTGGACTTCATGTCAGATCGCGATAGAGCATCCGAACGCGGCGTGATCGGTGCCGTGCGGATATAGTCGAGGGAACTGCGGCACTGTTGTCACGGGCAGCGAGCGGCGTGCGCCGGCCCACCACCAGTGTTGCACCACCATCACAGCGCGTTAGACAGAGACGAGAACATGGAGAAAGGCGCACTTGCGTTCCGCTCGATCCGTTGAATGCGAATACAAGTGAAAGGGGTAGCCCGTGCGCGGTCAATGCGTTGAACACGCTCAGATATTGCTCGTAACCAGCGTACGAGCAAATATCTCTTTGTGTATTGTACGGGCAGCGTCAGGCGTCGTAAAATTCCAACTTTATTGCAAGAATATGTTGCTATTGTCATCTGCGAACGTGTGGTTCTAAACGTGGCTATGTTACAGAGAATTTAAAATGAAAATGTTCGTTTATAGTTTATAAGTTGTTACCTGTAACTTTGTTAGCAGTATTAGTACAAATATTTGTCACAACCGATGTTTATTTAGACGGACGTGAAAACATAAAAGACTGACACGTAACTTTCCCATTTGTAATATTAGTATGAGTGTATTAGTAACTTTGTAGTAGGTAATAGGAGCCACGATGTAAAGTTTAAAAGGTAGCTCCACAAATGCATTGGAAAATTTAAGTGTGAAACATAATTGCCGATCGTGGCGGAGATATTTGTTTTAATTACATATCTCTTTGGACCGTCGTCGACATGCATATTCAATTTTATCACTTTACGTAAGCTAAGGCTATCAATCACGAAACGTGTTATTAAATTAATACAGGTGATACAGTGAGATACAGTACGATAGCAGCGTAGAGAATCAAAATCGTTTAAAACGCAACGTTTAGACGCAACTTTTGGTCACGCACGCGTGCCGACTTTCGCTTCTTTCTTACACACGACTAAATTAAAATATTAGGTTCTATATTAAGATTCTGTGTATGTACTTGATACTAATCTACGCTGATACTTTAAAGAACAATACAATAAATCATAGCGATTATATTGCGCACGTCGGCACCCACGCTAGTCTAGAAATAACGTTGGAAAATTCAAACATTTAATTAGCCACCATATTTGTGACGAAGGAACTCAAGGCTGAACCCATATACAGATCATATAATAAACAAGTTTATGTCAGAAGAAACTCATCATAATCTTAATTTCAACCTACACAAGGGAACGAATAATTAAGATCCCATGTGACTCCGTGACTGCGATGATGAACTACAAGTTACATCAGTGTATAACAAAAAAACAATAGATTATGGATCGTGTACATCAATGTCAAGTACGATGAATGACAAAGACTAATGGAACAGTCATGATTTTCTTCAGTCCATCAAAAATCTCGACATTAGCTTGAAAAATGGCTACTTTTGTAGACCATGAAGATGAAGTTGCAGGCTTTAAAATTGGCGTACATTTTAAAACGTTATTTAAAACTTCTAGATAATGGATTGGCAATGATTTCACAGTATTCGTTAAGACATAGATTATATAACAAAAAAGAAACAATAAAACCTTCATCGATGGTAAAATACTGTGCAATAAAATAAATGCGTTAATTATAATAATAATAATAAAATGTATTAAGTAGGAAGTGAATAATGTTAATTCATAGATTTAGTTACGCTATTATGTGCAATTTGGTGTGCCACGTATAGATTCGAATTTGTACGAATTTTTTGGTCGCATTCGAAGGTGTTAATTTACAAGGTGACCAAATTGAGAAAAAAATTCATATTGTGAATTTACCAGACGCGTGTTACATATCCAAATAAGCCGGGTGGCTCACTTCAAAATCGGAGCAAGTAAGCCACAAAAATTTGATGACACGCGTCTTATAAATTCACAGCATGACAGTTCTTCTTTATTTGGTCAGTTTGTTTAAGTCGACATGTTCGAACACGAACAAAAAACTATAGACGCTTGTAATATGAAGGGTATAATGCGCTGTCACCCTGTCCTCTCATCTGGCAACCTCAATCCGTTGTAGGAACACAAACAATCATCAAGAGTATTGTTATTTGGTTCCGGTGTTCTGTGAAGTGTACTTCCCCAGTCAGACTCGACATTCCCTACCTCTCTTTCGCCAGAATCTCAGGTTGCACGAGGTGCAGGTTTTTCAACTATCGAGGCTATGTCGGAATAAAGGTAGGGCACTGCGTAAGTTTAAGCTGCCAGACTGGGGAAGTACCTCCACCTCACAGAATACCGCAGCCAATTAACAATTCCCTTGAGGGCTATTGTGTTCTTGTGTGTGAGTTAAGTCATCAGGATGGAAGGAGTTGCAGCGTTGGCAGCGGGGGGTCACCGCTTCACATTGGGCAGGCCATATGCTTGTTTGCCAGAAGACGTATTAGAAAAAAGTCTAGTTTTTATTTCGATTAATAATTTCTTATTACCATGTAATTAATTAAAATATTGATTTAAGAGCAAGTCCTCATCTCAATAACCAGTGCATTCTGAATAGACGCTAATATCCTGAAATACTTGAAGGATGTCCGTTCGCTTGAAAACTTTTATCTCAATAATTACTTGTAATTTATAGCTACAGGAACTTCGTTCCAACCGGGAGCCCCACAACAACTCTACAATTTTTCTAAAATACTAATAAATCACCATCTGGCATGTTTAATAAAATATTACGAACACTATTAACTCGTACGCTATATAAATCAATCGATATGACTTAAAGATAAAGAAAACGATCGACAGAAATCGGTGACACACTGATTCTTATGACGTTCTCACTGAGAACAATTTCTAATCCAATGTCAGCAATGAACAATCATTTCTCTGTCCGTATATTGTAACTGATTCTACTGGGTATTTAAGAGGATATACAGTCCATGTAGATATAAGTACAAGGCATAATACAGTCGCAATTTCGCTTGAAACTTAGTATTAAGGTAGCCACCGGGCTCGAGTAAATTAATATCAGGGAAGATTTTTTTTTAAATATGCAATAATCATTTCCTATAAAATGTATTAAAAAAGATATTATTTGTTGGAGAAGTACAAAAGAATAATTAACGTGAAATATGTTCACATATAGGATGTTTGTTTTGTCAATAAGTAGACATGTAATAACAAAATCGAAATACAATTCTCTTGAGTGAGTTAACGATGAGAGATGTTATTCTATTTTCTTTCTCAATGAAAATAAACCGCGATCATCGAAACAATAACACTCGATAACGGAATTAATACAATGGTATCTTATAACATTACGTAAACTTTATTCACAACATACACGCCATGACTTCATAATGACTCACAGTACGACGAAAAACCCTACACAGAAAAATAAACTGTGTCATGCATAGCAGCTCAATTTTTTTTGTACCTCTTTTATACATCCATATTATAAATGCGAAAGTGTGTACGGCTGTTTGTTTTTTACCTTTTCACGGATAAACTGTTGGGCCAAATTGAATGAAATTTGGCATGGACATAGATTATATCCCAACGAAAGACATATGCTACCTTTTGAAACGATATAACCTACATTCATGCGGGAGAAGAAGCGGGCGGAAGCTAGTAGTGTTACATAAAGTAACGCCAGACTAACGACTTTTCAGATTTCCTTTATGTACATAAAAGGAAAAGTTGACTAGAAGAAAAATAAATAAGTCAGCACCTAGAATAAATGAAGCTTAAATATATGTATTCCGGTCGTTCTGTCTGTCCGTCCGTTGCCATGAAACTCAAAACTTCGGTTTTGAGTTTCATGGCAACGGAAGAATTTCTTAATCAAAACTTCGGTTTTGACTAAGAAATTCTGACTTCGGATTCGTAGAGCATCAAAAAGTAGTAATGTAAAGTGACCTTGGTATTCCGATATCAATTCGGGAAAGTGGCCAAAATAAATAAATTTCGCTATGGTGGCGCATGCTGCGCGTCCGATGTTTTTACAATAACTACTTAACAGAAAAATGTAAGGTACTAAGTGTGAACCCTAATATTTTATACTAGCTTTCGCCCGCGGCTTCGCTCGCGTGAAATTCGGGGCAAACACGTGTTTACTCATTATCTATAGAATTATCTATAGAAGTAGTCGTGTAAAGTTTAAGATAAAATAGTCAATCAATTTCGTTTCCCCATAAAATTTTTGGACCTCCGTTTCACTCTCTTAGGGGTAAAATTTGAAAAGTCCTTTTAACTAATTTTATGTCTACTATGTCATATTTACAAATCGATGCCATTTACGTAGTTAACGTTCCAGAAAACCATATAATCAACACCCATATTAGTATTATAGCATTTCAACCCGATCGCACTCCAACATAGGGTGATTTTAAGTCACGTCGGCTATGTTGGATTATAAAATAGTTGTTTTTTCCGTAATCAGCGACCCGATAGACTATAAAACAATACCCATGACGATTTTCAGACTTTTTGACCGCATTTTAGACATTTCAACCCCATCGCACCCCAATAGGAGATGATGGTCACGTTAGCCACGTTGAATTTTAAAATCGTTGTTGTTTTCGTAACCAGCCACCCGATAAACCATAAAATAATACCCATGACGTTTTTCAGACTATTGGGACCCATTTTACCCTTTAAAGGGTTGAATTTTGAAAAATCATGAAACACGTGTTCAGTTATCTATAGAAGTACTCGTGTAAAATTTAGAATAAAATAGCCCAACTAAACTCGTTTCCCCATACAAACTTTGAACCTCCGTTTCACCTTCTTAGGGGTAAAATTAGAAAAATCCTTTTAAATAATTTCTTGTCCACTATGTTATATTTTCAAATCGATGCCATTTTCGTAATTGACGTCCTAGAAAACCATAGAATCAATACCCATATTGATATTATGACATTTCAACCCCATCGCACCCCCATAGGGGGGATTTTATGTCACGTCGGCTACGTTTGATTAGAAAACACTTGTTATTTTCGTAATCAGCGACCCGATAAAACATAAAAAGAATACATATGATGATTTTCAGACTTTTTCACCCCCTTTTAGACATTTCCATCCCATCGCACCCCCACAGGGTCGACTTTTTGTCACCCATATAGATAGATGACATTTCAACCCCATAACTTAACATAACAGGGGGGATTTTATGTCACGTCGGCTACGTTTGATTAGAAAATAGTTGTTATTTTCGTAATCAGCGACCCGATAAACAATACAAACAATATCCATGATGGTTTTCAGACTTTTTAACCCCATTTTAGACATTTCCATCCCATCGTACCCCCACAGGAGCGACTTTTTATCACGTCGGCTATATTTCATTAGATAATAGTTGTTATTTTCGTAATCAGCGACCCGATAAACTATAAAAACAATACCCATGACGATTTTCAGACCTTTTCACCCCAGTTCACCCCTTCAGGGGTTGAATATTGAAAAATTCTGAAACACGTGTTTACTCATTTATCTATAGAAGTACTCGTGTAAAGTTTCGGATAAAATAGTCCAACTAATCTTGTTTCCCCATACAAACTATGGACCCCCGTTTCACCCTCTTAGGGGACGAATTTTGAAAAATTCTATCTTAGTGTACCCCTAGACTTCATGAGGAACCTACGTGCCAAATTTCGAATCTCTAGACCCAGCGGTTTGGGCTGTGCGTTGATATATCAGTCAGTCAGTCAGTCAGGACTTTGAATTTTATATTAGTTTTTTGTCCACTCTGTTACATTTTCAAATCGATGCTATTTTCGTAATTGACATCCCAGAAAGCCATAGAATCAATACCTATATTGATATTATGACATTTCAACCCCATAACACAGGGGGGATTTTATGTCACGTCGGATACGTTTGATTAGAAAATAGTTGTTATAATTTCGTAATCAGCGACCCGATAAACAATAAAAACAATACCCATGATGATTTTCAGAATTTTCACCCCATTTTAGACATTTCCATCCCATCGCACCCACACAGGGGCGACTTTTTATCACGTCGGCTATGTTTGATTAGATAATAGTTGTCATTTTCGTAATCAGCGACCCGATAAACTATAAAAATAATACCCATGACGATTTTCACACTTTTTCACCCCATTTCACTCCTTTAGGGGTTGAATATTGAAAAATCCTGAAACACGTGTTTACTCATTTATCTATAGAAGTACTCGTGTAAAGTTTCGGATAAAATAGTCCAACTAATCTCGTTTCCCCATACAAACTTTGGACCCCCGTTTCACCCCCTTAGGGGATGAATTTTGAAAAATCCTTTCTTAGTGTACCCCTAGACGTCATAAGGAACCTACGTGCCAAATTTGGAATCTCTAGACCCAGCGGTTTGGGCTGTGCGTTGATATATCAGTCAATCAGTCAGTCAGTCAGGACTTTGAATTTTATATTTATAGATTGTTGTTGAGCTGAATGTTTTTAAGTTATGTTAAGAATCCTGGCATCAAATAGAAGCAAATCTTTTTTTCCATGTGTTTTTATGTCAGTTTAAACACATGCATCATGGAAAACTTCTGAATTTACTTCAATAAAACTATTTTTATGTATCTAATAGACCGACTTAGATACTTAGTAAAGTTTTACTTCTTTTATACATTCCTACATTTTTAACTAAAAAAAACGCCGCAATAAAAAAAAGTAACTTGGAAGTTATTATTAAGATTACGAAATGTTTCAAGTTAAAAATGTTGTCATATACCCATTTCATTATTGCTAAAAGTGTTAATTTTTAAGAATAACTAAATAACAGCATTTTAAATAACTTAGAATACTTTATCAGTCCTGTTAAGATTTTTTTTGTGTTATAATTTTGAATAATTGTAAATTAAAAATAAAATGTGTATTGGATTATTATTGCATAAGTCGATCCGATTGCTTCCTTATGGCCCTTAATACACAATGCAATGTGGACTAAAACTTATTTGGAAAAAGTATTGCAATCCTGCTCAAGCACAAATTTGTTGCCCTAAAATTACCTTCAAATATTGCTCCCAAAAATAAGGCCGCCTTATTGTACACAAGTATACAAATATATAAAAGAAGAAAGAACTGGCTGATCTATCAACAGTATCAATGCATAGTTCAAGCTTTGGCATACTTTATATATTATGACACAGGCATATACGTTATAAAAGGATTTTTTATAACTCCTACAGGATACCGGTATAAATGCGTACGAAATCGCCGGCGAAAGTTAGTGATATTGTCGCCGTCAATCCCAATTCATCCCAGTGCTGTGATACGAGCCACCCCTCCATCGAAGGGGTTTAGGACATATTCCACAGTGCAAATAAAGTAATACCGAATTACCTACTACATATTAAGCACGAGCCTGGGAATCTGTAACACAGATTTTTAAACCGGACTCTACACTCTCACAAGGTGTTACCAGTGCAATATCTGTAATGTGCCTACTGCTCAACTGTACAAACTTTGTGAGAAGTAAATAAAGTTATTATTGTTAGTATTCTATCTATTTCTATACTGACCTAAAAACAGTATTATTTACCTCCATTGCAGCACAGTCAGTGAATCATAGCCATTTACCGCATCTTTGTCTCTCGATCAATTGGTAGTTATTGACTGATTAGCCAGATGTCGGACGCGGGTCAAACTGTATATTTACGAGGTTCAGGTTTCAGGATAAATTGGAACTCATCAGCTTCATAAGCTTGTTTGTTGTACGCGTTTACTTCGTGAAACTGAGTCTTTATTCATTTCGTGTAACTCTAGACTTTTCCTTGCCGTTTTAATGAATTACTTTTTTAGTGACTGTCAAAAACATGGCGAAAGAAAGTATCAGTTACGAAAATTAATTATTGTTTATGGAATTTATGAACGAAATATTGAAAACACGTATTAATTTTAGTTACCTAAAAACATAGGTTACTTAAAAACACAACAGGTTACAAAAACAAACAAAATCTAAAAACATGACGAGCTCGGTGGTCGAATGGTTAGCAATAGCCACTTTGACTCCGAGGTCGCAGGTTCGATTCCCGCATAAGACAAATATTAGTGTGAATGAACATGTCTGTTTGTCTTCGTCGAGTGTTTTCTATGTATTATATATGTATGTATTTACAAAAAAAGTCAGTGACGATCCCGGTGCTCTAATAAAACAATACAAAAAAATATACATAATACACATGAAAGAAGACATAATCTCAATAGACAAATAATTAAAATCTAAATCCATAAGAAAAAAACAAAAAAAGTAGTTCCATTGAAGTAAACTTTCCTTGTATTTTTGTTATTATTTGGACTATGTTTTTGTTACTACGTTCGAACGATTATGGAGTTGGAGTTTTATTATTTGTCTATTTACATTTTATTTTTCTATCATTTGTATTATTTATACATTTTTGTATTGTTTGTTTTTTTGGTATATGTCTATTTATTTAAGCAATGAAATAAAGTCCCTCTATCTATCTATTTATCTATTCTCAAAAAGATTTATATAACATACTAAGCTCATGTTTTTACATAGCACAGTCGCTGCATCTTAAAACAAGTTTAAAATTAAACCTGTCCATTAACGATAATTTAGTACTAGTTAACGTCAAATAAAAATGTACGCAACTAATTAATCTGCAACAACTACGACATGGGAGCCTTCAAGAACAGTCTTTATTTCCCTTAAAATGCTGACAAGGGATCGGCAACCCCTTGGTGTTGCTGATCTCCATGGGCGGTGGTGATTACTTTTCACCAGGTGACCCACATGCACGTTTGCCCCTCTCATATAAAAAAATACACTGAGAAGACATGTTTACGCCTTTAAGCACATTATGGGTAAGACACCGGTGGTATTGGCCGTAAATATACAGTTTCATTTCGCCACGGAAACTTAATTAACAGTAATAATATACTTGTCACACGAGTTTTTATATCCTTCACATGCAATATGCTAAAGGCTAAAACATTTTAGAAGTGGCTTACAAAAGGCTAGAAGGTTAGTGACTATATAAAGATGGGAATGGAACGTATAGAAATGTTTTATAACATTTACAGCTTTGCACATTGTGGTAATGACTAATGTGGCATTCCGGTAGAATGTATATAGAAGTAAATTCTTCTTTTTGAAAGGCATTTTCTAGTTAAGTGACTATGATATTCAATTACTACGGTCCTTGATTGAATGCGCTACGATGCGTGTGCTGTGACGGTGGCGGACATAATTAGGTACATAATTGAATAGGTATATGTACTTTCATATATATATATATATATTGTGCATAAGTATAGTAAATGTAAGTACAATAAATAAATAAATATTTCTGGACAATTTACACAGCACCCAAAAAGTCCCAAATTAAGCGCAAAGCTTGTATAATGGGTACTTGGGACTTGTAGCATATTATACTAGACAACTGATAAATGTAATTAAATACATTTTTTTTTTGTAAATACCTACATAAAATACATAGAAAACATCCAGACCAAGACAAACAGACATGTTCAAGAACACAAATGTTTATCTTGTGCGGGGAACGAACCCGCGACCTCGGAGTCAAAGTAGCTATTGCTAGCCATTCGATCACCGGGCTCGTCAAACTCGAAAAACACCAATACCCAGGCGGCATACGGACAGCTCCGGAACAAAACCTGTGCTTATTGTGAATCACAGTAAGAAAGTAATAGATACTTGAATCTGCTGTATGCTAAAGAAACAACCATTTATAACTGTCATCTTAGTACAATTGCGTTAGTTCTAATTGTCTCCACCTGAACAGATAATTTGTTGAAATGCAATGAACGAAGGACAAAACAACAAGTTAACAAAATTAACATAACATAACGACGTCACATGAGCTCAGTTCGGTATTCGCTTATAGAGCATATTTTGCTATAAAACCGTTGACGCATACTTTGATGCTGTGACGAAACAAAAAACATTTTTCATACACTTGAGTGTCTCACTTCGTATAATGCTTTCCACAGCGTTTTAACTTCCAATCAAGAGACCAAAGTTTTAAAATAAAACATTATTACAAATAAAATTTCTTTAGTTTTGTTTAAACAATGTCGCAGTATCGATCACATATATCTGTTCAAATAACAATTAACTCCAATCACGCAAAAGAAACGGTGTAGTGCAAACTATGAGAATAAACGTCCGCTTATGCTTACTCAAATATAACAGTAGTGTGTTAGGTACAAAGTAAATATTGTCGTGATTTTGTCGTACTCGTGACCGCCGTCAGTTGGCGGCCTCACCATGTATGGTCGCAGGTCTTGGCGGACGAGCCGAGTCCCCGCCAGTCCGGCCAGCCATGTAGAGCGACCTACTGGATATTATCTTGTTTATCTCACAAGGCGACAGATTTTTTCTATTGTGGTAAAATTCTTTAACGTTGCGATTTTATATTACGAGACATGACAGGATCATAAAAATCTATTTACTTAAACGCTACTGTGGATTAGTGTTGTTTGAAAAGTATTCTGTATACATACATCTCACAGAATGTTGATCATCGATAAGAAGTCACTAGAACGAAAATAACAAAAGTACGTAGATGCTGTGACATAGTCTTCCGCCAAGAATCTGAAAGCTTTACTTTTTACTAGGTTGTTAGGAACAGTGAAGAGATGTAACATGATGAGAATTTAACACTGTTCAAATTTAAGAAACATATAGAACCCATAATTAGAAACAACTTTCACTATCTGCTTCCAAATCACAAAAACAATGGAATTCCCATACAAAACGCAATCAGCAGATGTATAGATAATGTTCATATTTTATGCCAAGTTTACCTAAGCAGTCTTCTAATAATTTTAACTTCTAAAAACAGGCGTCCGCTAATCTGACTTTTTTTTACTATTGTATATAGGTACGTGCCTAGTATATATTAGTTATTCTACGCTATATCAAAAGACTCGTGGCACAGAATAGTAAATAGCTTTTTAACCCTAAATCAGTGAATAGTACTCAAGTACCTAAATTTAAAGCTTCTTATTCCTTTTTAGAGCTGACAGAATAGGAGCTGAGAAGGGTTAGCCATGTTTGCGTAAAACCTTTTTTAAGACTTCAGTCTAATTTAAAACTTGAACGTATTTTTTGCAAGTAATATCGTAATTAGAGCTCCAGAAAAAACTTAAAGCAAGTGAGTAATAGTAGGATAAAACTATGTTAAAAATATCAAAATGAACAAAAATTTTACTTGTTATTTTTAGGGTTGCGTATGCAAAATGTGCAGACGGGATGCCTATTATACTAAGACTTCGATGTTTGTCCATCGTTTGTCACAAACCTAATCTGCGTGTGTATAAACTATGACCGCTATAACAACAACAAGCACTAATAAAAAGAAATTATTAATAGAAGAGCACCTATACAAGAAACTTGATTTTTTTACATATTTATATCAATTTTCGCACGTCAAGCGTATCACGTTAGAATTTGCATCGACGTTATTACATGTGTCTTACAATGTGTTATTTATATTGTACGGTGGTACGGAACAATTAGCGTGCAAGTTCGTATCACACTTTGTCGGTTTTATTCAAACTGACACCATCCAGAAATATACTCGTACTTGTGAATAAAGAATTCGACATCTGCTGAATAGTATTTTATGCGAGACTCGCTTGGAAATTAAAACAAAAGATATTCGATATGGAACTTACGAATAAAATGAACGAATCAAATGAACGGATGACTGATTCATTTCATCCTGTGCTCGCATTTCAGTCTACTCTATGACGCTAATTATTAAACTCTATTACCATAATAAATCGAATGCCACGAGTATTATCGAGTGGATTATGATATGCATTTTTAATCAAGTTTAATATGTTATGACTTTTGTGCTGGATTTGTACCAGTGCAGCAGTGGCTTTGCCTGCGCTTTAACACATTACCGAGATTATAAGTATACTAAATTATTAATCTAAAACTAGAACTATTAACATAAATTATTTTAATAGATCGAGGCGTAAGTAGCTCGTGGTGTACCCTACTGAATGATAAACGAGGTTCTGGCAAAAGTGAGATAGGTCCGCTTAGCGTACAGAATACCGCAGCTAAATAACAAATTTCCTTGAGGATTGCTGTGTTACTGCTCGTGATACCGTACGCTTGTTCGCCATCCAATGTCGTGTAAAAAAAATTAACCACCTATTTTCTTGATTGACACCTTGACAGTAATATTTTGTCTTTTAAATATTATTAAAGTTTAATATATAACGTTTCAATGAAATTGGTTTATAGGTGCATTGGCTCTAAGTCTGTTTTTGTAAGCCGGCTTCCATTCACATCCGTTCGGCAAAGCGGCCATACATAGGTACGTAACTACGTAAGTCATTGGGTAAAGTAGTAACGGGGATTTAAAAACAGAATTTTTCCGCCGCGTATGCAGGAAATAGTATTAATCCGGAAATACTGAAACCGCAAATAACGGAACCGTGAATAAGAAGCTTACTCTATATAACTATTTTAATTAAAACGCCATTGGGACTGCGCTGTTTGTTTTGATACCACTACGGAGCAAACAGTTATATCTAAACCACAAATTACGGCCATAAGCTACGGTAAATGCATTCCAGCATACGGGACGTATTCTTGTTTACCATTTTATTGGTATAAAATTATAAACATGACTATATAAATACTACTTGCGCTTTAATAACTTCTGAAAAAAAAATATGGTAACGTGTTTAAGGTTCAACTTTAATATACTCTACCAATAATATACAGCCTGTCTACTCTGTAGGTCCATTCTAAATATTAGTAAATGAACATCTAACCAAACAAAATTTACCTCTACGTACAGTTGATTATTCATAACGTGCATGGTAGAAAGACACAAGGTATGTTCTTCCCGTAAGTTGGCAAGATTACCTCACGAATTTGGTTGTCAAAATCTGTCATTTTTCATACAAAATTCAACTGATGACGTAAGCAAGACAACTCACGTGAACACTTCGTCGCTGAAGAACATACCATTATATTTTTATTTCATGATAAACTGCATATATGAATGTAGATGACCTATAATACTTCTTTACTTCTCTACCAACAGCTACACCAACAGAATATTGCAATTGAACAAGATTTCAAAAACTGTAAGTATATGAACAAGACATTTACTGCGAGATACCATGCCTTTAAAGAAAATAAACACACTTAGCTAAGCAATAAGACTATGGTAAGTAATAAATATAGTAATCTACAAAATACATAGTCCACTTCAGTACAAGGCAGGCATTTCAAAATATTGCGCTTTAAACTAGCTACTGAGTCAGGGCATATCTCTCATGTCACTACACTTTGTGGTACGTCTCGGTGATGGAATGTTAGACAAAAGATGAGATTATGCTCAGTGAAAAACGAGTCCATTAAAGTCCATAAAACCGCATTTTCACTTAGTGTTCTTTATTGAACGAATGCTTGTCAGCATTCGTTCATTTGGGCGTAAATGTAAACACTTCAGCAAGCGAACACACAACAGAACAGCGAATGCACAAAGCGAATGCACAAAGCGAATGCTCGTTCAAAGTGCTGAGTGCGAGTTT
Organism: Hypsopygia costalis; assembly: GCA_937001555.2. Classification (NCBI taxonomy): domain Eukaryota; kingdom Metazoa; phylum Arthropoda; class Insecta; order Lepidoptera; family Pyralidae; genus Hypsopygia; species Hypsopygia costalis. The sequence goes on from OW443326.2 coordinate 23,479,704, forward strand.
TTTATTCGCGTTCGATCATGTCAACGTAATTAAACCGACCAAATAGAGAAGAACTCTCATGGTGTGAATTTATAAGACGCGAAAATATACAACTCGCCCCACCTCTGCCAAGCAGCAGCTTCTCAACTGTCTAGTTACCCTAATCGCAGTAACACAGGAACACAACAACAAAATAGGAAAGTTGTCGTTTTGGGAAGTTGTCATTTTAGGAAGTTGTCGATTTGGGCAGTTGTCGAATTGGGAAATTGTCGAATTGGGAAGTTGTCTTCTTGGGAAGTTAATTTTATAAGTTGGCCATTTGGGAAATTGACGTTTTGGCACAGTTGTCCATATGAACCAGAAGGTATCAAAATTATGTGACTTACTTGCTCACATTTTGATCTGGCTAATTTGGATATGTAACATGCGTCTGGTGAAACTTTTTCCCGATGAACGTTAACACGTTCGAATGTGACCCAAAAAAACCCGCACTAAGCACTCTGTACACCAAGTGAAAACGCGGCTTAAGAGTTCATTAAAAGAAATTTAAAAATATTTTTTAATTACTTTTCCTGTCGGAAAAAATCGCTCTAGTTTAGTGAATGTGGAATTCATAATTATGTGCATTTTATGAATATTCACCCTGTTTAAGAGTGTAGATGATACTAAGTTTTATAAAGTTCGTTTGACAGACGACAGATTTAGAAGGATCAGTGGAATATGAGTAGAAAATATTACGCTTTAGCTTGTCTAACAGGCTCTATACATCATAAATGGAACAATAAAATGACAAATATACAAGATGATTGTCCATTCTTACTAACAATTTCTCAGTAATTTACACGTAAGTATCCCATTCTAAGCTAAAACAATTACGTAATTGTTTTGAAGTTACCAATCATTAATGGAAATGAGTGTCTAATACTGAAGTATAAGTAAGTGTAACTATAATTATTTTTGGTTTAGAGTGTCAACAGGTAATGAAGTTTACGACATTGAAAAACTACGTTATCTATATATTAATACTTGAAGCAAAAACTTTGTACCTACCTATTTTTCCGAAAATTGCGCGGACAGAGGAGTATGAAATTTTGCACACTTATCACTACATAGTATAAAACAAAGTCGCTTTCTCTGTCCCTATGTCCCTTTGTATGCTTAAATCTTTGAAACTACGCAACGGATTATGATGCGGTTTTTTTTAATAGATAGAGTGATTCAACTGGAAAGTTTATATGTATAATATATGCATAACATAGTAGAAAAACACTGATAATTTAGAGGTTTCTAATGTGATGTCGTAAATAAACACATTTTTTTGCTCTTTCATTGCAAACGCTGGCTGAACCCAACGAGATAGATCAAAATAATGTAGTACAGTATTGTTCACCTTAAAATGGTCAACAAAAAAGTTCGCGATGGTATATGTCTATCTCTTAGTGGTAACACACAATAACCGTTATTTTATCCTTTGCTTTTTACAAGAAATAATGCCTTATTTACGAAGCGATTTTAAGCAATACAGAATTAATCCTTATCCAATTAAGTACCTTAAATACATTGCGCATTTAATATAGATCAATATGGCCCTTCACAGCATGTAATTTAAATGAATAGTTTAGAAGATATTACACATTTAAAATGCAGGGACATAACGGCTGTGGCGGTACCGGCCGCGGAGCCGGCGGCGTGTGCCTATAACTGGGGAAGGACTGGATAGGACAAAGCGCAAAGACCTTCTGTAGTACATTTAGTATCAGCATTGCACCCGTGCGAAGCCGGGGCGGGTCGCTAGTAGTTTATATAGAGAAGGAGTGCAGAATGTTAATTTCTTTTTTTAATTATGCATAAAAAATATATTAAATCAATAAAATAAACATTACACACACTACCATGTATTTGACACGTGTGTGTGTATAAACTTTTGTTTATTGTTAAAGTCATAATTAAATTTAATTTCGACAAATGGACAACCACTAGTGTAGTTACGGAGATAGGTACTATCCTATAATGAATGTTTGTTACTCTATCGCGGGTAAAAGGCTAAACGGAATTGCATGCAATTTGTCACACATATAGTCACGGATTAAGATATAGGATACTTTTATCCTTGCACTGTATTCGTGCGGGACGAAGTAGCGGTTAGAAGCTAGTTTTCCCAATAAATATTTTTTTTTAAAACGTGACGTGGTTTCGAAATCTAATAAGAAAACAATATGTTTTGAAATGCGGGAATGTATCCATATATAACATACCCTCATTTCAAAACATCTTGTTAATAAATAAATAAATCATAATTTTCTTGAAAAAAAAAATCAATAAATCACGATTTAGAAAATCGTAATCAATCATGATATAATCATTTTATCATACTGATTGAATATTTTTTCTTTTGGTTTAAAACAATGTTTATCCGATTAGTTAGTGCGGGTAACTTTGGCCTTATTCACATCAAATTACGCAACAGACTGAAAAACCCAAAAAAATACTCTCTTTGTCATTTACAAATATGACATTGATCGCAATAAGTTCAAATCAAAAAATTTTGTTTATTATAGAAGACAATAATTTTAAAGACATATCACGACTTAAATCAAAATATTTTAATCGTGCCAGCCCTTGCCTTATCCTACTCTGCTGTCCTGGCGATAACGCTATACTAGTATGTTCGGATACTTTTATTCGAAAATTGGAATAAAATAATCGATCTAAATCGCACAGGAACCAATTTATAAGTCCCGAATATGCATCGAACTCATAATTTAAATTTTCTATGTTTTATTCCTTTCTGCATATATGAACAACATAATAGTATGTACACTGGCGATTCAAAGTATATTCAAAAGAGTTCTTAGTGCATAGCTAATTACTAGTAACCCAACGTTGACGTAAACCGCTTTCGCGATTACTTATATCGGTTCACGTTACGTGTACGTTACGTATGTCCGTACCGTATTACCGCCAATAGCGTGATAATATTGTATAGATCTCAATAGTGCAATCAGATATAGGTAAGCAATTGAATCGTAACGCTGCTTATTATTATTTTCTTTTTTTTTGGGTAAATTACTTAACGCTGAACATTTACTATATTCGGTAATCAAAATAAAGACCTCAGCGTAACGCATGGATAGAGCCACAAGAAAAAAGTTTTGATATTATATCCAGTTTACTAATAAGTAAACACTTCAAATGAAACTATGAGATATATAAATTATAATCATGTCTAAATTGAAGTCATAAATGTGAAAGAAAGTTAATTCTCTACTATATATTTAACCAAGTTGGAAATAAATAAATGAATTGTAGGTATGTAAATAACGATGATTATCCTGTAAAATATTATTGCAGTGATGAAATAATCGATGAATGTTAGTTTGGCATGACATCACACAGGTCATAATGCAAATACAAGCATTACGTCTAAGTTTGTCATATATGAAATGCCCCAGGCGATGAGGTAATCCACTGTTTAACAGTTGATCAATGTTATTAATTAATTTTAATGAGTATTCATCCGAAGTAACGAAACAAGCAAGTCATTGTTTTTGAGTTACCTTATTATGTCCATTCGTCAGTCTCTCGTCGTGAACAAGGGACGACACAGAATTATGTCGGTCAGAGTCCCAAGATGTATGCCACATATCGAGAGAATCCGTCGATGATTTTTTTGTGTCGATCGAACTCTTTCTGGATAGAGAATTTGTCGACCCGACGTAATCTCTCTTCATATCTCTGATACCATTGCTTGACGAGGAATCTCGTCTGTTATAATTTATAACATTGGTTCTACTGAGATTCGGAAAGGAGCCCATTGAATGACGTTTGCTATAGCTTCTTTGTGTGGGGCTTGGGGTGTCTCTGCGGGGTGGCGTCTGGGACGGGCTGTGACGATCCCGTCGAAGGAGACTCGGGAACGACGACGGATGCTCTAGCTCTCTGACTGGAGACGGCGACAGTCCCAGTGAGTCCCGACGCCTGTTTATTACATTTGTAATTAATGTCTATACATAGAGAAAAAAAATAGAGTATCAAAATAACTACGGACCTGATTATGAGCCCGTTGACGGGAGAAATGGCATCTCCATAGTATCCCGGGGTGGACTCTCTACTGTGAAGGTAAAGCGATGATCTGTAGGGCGTGCTGCATCGGCCGTGCACATCGCAGTGAGGGTCGTGCTCAATGATGGAGCTGACGAGTGGCGAATGCCTACCCTCTCCCTGTAGAGTCATGGTCCCGAACATCGAGTCCAGCTGACGCATAGCCAGCGCTTTCTTCACCGCAGTCATCTTAGCTTACAAACACTTCGGCTCACGATTGTTTTAAGTCACAACTTCTGTTAACAAAGCTCGCTCGATCGTAAATGTGCGAATAGCGAATTAAGTGACATGTATGCCCTCTAAGTATGCCGCGACGCGACTGGACTGTTCGGACGGCATTGTGCGCACAACGCTGCCTGATGACTCATAGCGGCATGCGCGCGCGCAACGAGACTACGATTATCGACGTGTCCTACAATTACACAGTAGATATAAATAGGTGACAAGGAGGTAAATAATAGTCCAGTACCAACGTGAGACCATCAATAATAAACAAGGACGAAACGGCATGTAGGTGTCGTCAAGTATAATCGAAGGTCGTTAAGATATACTTCGTACTTGAGAAAAAATCTCAGCAGTACTTAATCTGCGACTAAGACGTTAACTGGACGTCATTAAAAAGATATAAAACTGTTTGTACGAATATCAAGCCCACGCGTTTTCCACTGCTACGAAATAAAGAATATTAGTTGAGCCAATTAGTTAAATTATAAACTATGTGATGATTTTACGCTTGTATCTGCAAATGTAATTAACTCGATTAACCGATGTGGCTAATCGAGTTAAGTCGCCGATTTCACGGCTCCATAACGGGTGCCTGGCTCCTTGTAAATTAGACCAGACAGTTTACATGTGGCTATTTGGTAAATTGGAAATAACAAGCAGCAAGCGTATAATTATAAAATCAAACGTCGGTTTTCGCCAACACACACTGAAATATCATTCCTGCGTCTAATCCGTTTTTAGTGAAGTTTAAATATTCAACAAAACGTCGAGTTTACAACACAAGTCAAAGTTAAGCTTAGCTTAATTAGTTTTAACGAAAATTTAATTAACTCCGTACAACGTACTGTTGTAATTTGTAGAGAAACTTGCGAACAATACGTGTGATCAAAAATTTTGTTCCACAATATCTACTTCCGTAAGAACATTAGTCGTAGGTACATAATGTTGACTGTTTACAACACGATAGTAATTTTATTACTGTAACTGATAAAGAGATAAGCACAGGTTGTTTTTATACATCCTAGATAAAGATTGGCTTATCCAGAGCTTTGAGACCCGCTGTTTTTCAGTTAATTACTTCCATAAGGACGTGGGCATTGCATAGAAAATAAATTATCACCTCGCCTTTACGAGGGTGCGTTTTTAAGTTCGCGGAATGGTTAGGGGGTGTCGCTAAATTAGGTGCTAATTGAGCAACTCATTACTAGTATAAATACAGGGTTTTATCGTAATTAAGTCATTAATCTTTAAGCTATCGTCGACCAAGCAAGTCAATCGGGAAGAAATAGTGAAATATGGAGAAAACCGAGTTCCGCGCTCGTTATAATTAGTTAAAATTATTATAAAGCTCCTAGGAAAATCAGTACAGACCATACTGGAAGAGATGTCATCCGTTTACGGGGACTTGCCCAAAGTTGCTTGCTTGCAAAAAACTCGGAAAATTGCCCAAAGGTGTACTCCTTTTGCGCGCCAATGCGCCTGTTCACAAGAGCCGTGTTGCAATGGCTGCCCTGGGTTTTAAAGTTTTGACACACATGGGAACTGTTATTTAAATCAGTTATTCTGTGAGGTGAAATTACTTGCCCAGTCGGGCAGCATGTAAATAAGCACACGATTTATACCAAAACCGACAATGTACTGTGATTCTTGAAGGCAGTCGAGGTTATAAGTGGTTAGTCTTTAGAGGTATAATTTATTACTCTCGGCTTGTATTTCAAACTAGTTGAGATAATGAACACTTTCGGTATGTATTGCGTTACAATTTTAGAATAATCATTCCACTCTAGAGGACTTATTTCATATGGAGTACCCATCGACACAATCTCTCCTTGTAGCTATTAAGCTACAAGTTAAATTACATCTAGGTATATTTGACTACTAGCTGACCCGTGCCCACGTCGTTGGACAAAAACCATTTATACGAAAAAGTATTTTATTTTTTCTGGTTAATATATAACCTATCAACATCATCATCATCATCAGGTCATTTTAGTCTCCACTACAGGAGCACGACCCTCTCTCGTCCGTCACAGACAGGCGGATTTGGCCTACACTCCCCACGCTGGCCAGACGGGTTAGGGAGGCCTGATCGATGTTTTATAATGTATTTCTATATATAACCTATGCCACTCACAAATAACTTGGCTTTCTATTAGTAGAAGAATTTTCAAAATACTACCATCTTAATTTTAAATATATTACCATCTCCCAAACTACCTCTTTATCTTGCTTCTTTATTACTTATAAAGAGGCATATTAAGTATAGATAATGAAATACAACACTGACTTGCGGTCAGTCTAATGTACTATAAGAAGTAAGATATAGATACATTTATTCTTCCCTTAAGGACATGACTATTCACTGCGCAAAATTACATTCAAAGCTCAAACAACCAAAACATAGTATCTTAGCTTCGCCTTAATCACACCCTGGCCACTCCATACAAACTACTTAGACAGACCACGTCTGTATACGTGCTAATATGTGTGTTGAATACATATTAGCACGTATTAGGTAGGGGAAAAAGTCTTTTCGCATTATAGTATGTATGAACTTGTAATAAAATCTCTTTGGTTATACCATTTGTATCTGAAAGGTTTTGATATCTTTAAAAAGTTTAAATTTTAAAAAGGATAATTCCAAATTCAAATTAGGTAAATGTGTGATTTTCATTTGTTTTTTTTACTGTCAAGATGAGTGAATCTAATGAAGAAATTCGATACATTTTAAAATTTTACTACAAAAAAGGTAAAAATGCAACGCAAGCTGCGAAAAAATTTGTGACGTTTATGGACCTAGTGCAGTGTCTGTGAGAGTAGCACAAATTTGGTTTAGGCGTTTTCAACCCGGAAATTTTGATGTCAAAGATGCACGTCGCTCTGGTCGCCCTGTTACGGATAAAATGGATGCCATTTTTGAAAAAGTGGAGCAAGATCGGCATATCAGTAGTTACGTCGTAGCTGAAGAACTAGGAATTGACCACAAAACAGTTTTGGCGCATTAAAAGGTCGTGGTCAAAGGCCGGTCAGGCTTCACAGACTCTGACGAAACCCGGGTTAACCCGCAACAAGGTGATGCTGTGTGTATGGTGGGATTGGAAGGACATTATTCATTATGAGCTGTTACCGCCAGGCAGGACTATCGATTCTGAACTCTACTGTGAACAACTGATGAGATTAAAGCAAAAACTTGAGAGAAAGCCGCCGGAATTAATTAACAGAAGGGGTGTGATTTTTCATCATGATAACGCTAGACCTCACACATCTTTAGCCACTCAGCAAAAATTAAGAGAGTTTGACTGGGAGGTGTTAATGCATCCGCCGTATAGTCCTGACCTTGCACCTTCTGATTTCCACCTGTTTCGGTCTCTTCAGAATTCTTTAGGCAATGTCAGGTTAACATCACGAGAAGACTGCCAAAACCACTTATCGCGGTTTTTTGAACAGAAGTCCCAAAATTTCTATAGTAATGGGATCATGTCTATACCTACAAGATGGCAAAAAGTTATCGAACAAAATGGCACCTACATACTTTAGTTAAATGTAAATAAACTTTATTAAAAAGTTTTGAATTTTCATATAAAATACGAAAAGACTTTTTCCCCAACCTATTATACGAATTATTGATTGATAATGATTGTGATTATGCGACTGGATTAAATCCAGTGACGTTACCGTGGTACACTAAATGTTTCACGCAGTTTGTATTGGGTACATTAATGACCCAATACAAACTGCGTGAAACATTTAGTGTGGAGGATTTAAGGTGGAGTGGTCGTCTATTGATAATGTGGAATGAATATCAACATTCAACTTCAAAACATTCCAAAAATGTCGAACCGTCGAATCAACGATTTCGAACGAACTTTCGTAATACACGGCACCACGTACCTAGAGGAGGTAAGGTCTCCTTGTGATGGCGGCAGGGAGTGGCCATATTGTACGTAGTATCTCTCTTAAATCACGGGTCAAGCCCGGTCATTTGATAGGCGTGCGCGGGGATATGGATCCAACGCGTAAAGGCCCCTTTGAGAAGTTTGATGTTATGTTGTATACCCGCCGTGACCCGCTCCAGGATATGTCAATGGAACTATATACCCATGAGCAGGTCTTGGCCGGCGTTGAGACTATTGCGGAGTGTGATGGAAAATAAATGGGCTATGGAGATGAGATCTTACACTTATGTGTGAGCTTACACTTATTATTTATTATTATATATACATAGGTACACAAAAGTATTATCTCGTAATGTTATTAATGTTAATAACATGTGACCAATAATAATAAAAAATATAATTATCATTTCAGATAATCAAGATTACTTGTGAATATAGTGACAAACACAATATAATATGATAACAAATTTTGTGATTATAGGTACATAAACATCAATCTAATAATATTTATTGTTTTCAGACATACATTAAATTACAATAATAAATAGCTTCATACATTATGTACATACTTCATTGAGATAGATATTTTAATACAGAAAGAACATAATCAAAGCTTGACGAGCTAGATGGTCAAATGGTTAAGCAATAGCCAATTTGACTCCGCGGTCGCAGGTTCGATCCCCGCACAAGACAAAAATATTTGTGTGCATGAATATGTCTGTTTGTCTTGGCCTAAGTATTTGCTATGTATTATATGCACCTATGTATTTAAAAAAATGTATTTAGGTATTATATCAGTTATCTAGTACCCATAGTACAAACTTTGTTTAGTTTGGGACTAGATGGCAGTGTGTAATTTGTCCAGGAATATTTATTTATTTACTTATTACTACTAGCTGATCCGAGAGACGTTGTTCAAAATTCGTTTTGTTGTCATGCGATCTCTCAAATGACTGACAGTTCTGTCAAACGACGGAAAGTTACATTATAAAAGTTATCATGGTCGTTTAGTTTTCTAATATTTCGATCATATTTCTTATTTTTTTCTTTCATAAGAACCTTCTCCTAACAATAACAAATACAACATAAAAAGAAATAGCGAATTCGGTCCAACCGTTCACGCGTGATGCCAAGACCAAGGGAAATAGGGATTCATTTTTGTACATAGATGTTGAGGACTTTTTTATTTTATGTATTTATTTAAACTTCATGCACAAAATTGTACACAGGCGGACTTAATGCTATACAAGCATTCTCTACCAGTCAACCATAGGGTGATGCAGAGATAATACATGGCAGGTGCACAGGAAAGGTATAATAGAAAATTTAAGTGCTAATTTAGGTATACTTATTATAAATATAAACGAATGCAAATACATATTAAATAATACAATTTTACTTTAATAAATATACATACATATAAACACACACACGCCCATCAGGAAAACTAGCTCATACTGATGATTAAGTCAATGAATCCACATTTTACGGGGAAACCATAGTACAGTATTCCAATGAGTATAAAATATCTGACCTAAGGAGACTCTGTGTTAGCATCGAAGTTGCGGGACAATCAGGAGGACCGTATTCGTGTTTGGCACTCGGCGAAGCGTAAAAAAAATGTTGCTAAGGAAGACTGCGCGAACACTTTTTTCCCGATACCTGAGTTCTGTCATCGTCAATCCTTATTCATCGTCCTGCTGAGAAACGAGCCCTTCATCAATCGAAGGGGTTTACAGCATACTCCACCACGCTGCTCAACTGCGGGTTGGCGGAGACCAGTGTTTTCAAGCCGCCTAAAGGCCACTGACTTGGCTTAAGAACTGTCATCTCATGACATCAGCCGGGACCGACGGTTTAACGTACCCTCCGAAGCATGAAGGAGCTCGAGATAAATAAAACCATCCAGGGTACGATCGACGTTGCTTAACTTGCATGTTCGATTAGACTGACACGCGCAACAGCGCCATCGAGCTACTCGTCGGATATCTCAGGTCTACTTTCTACTAACATTATGAATATCTCAGTATGTAAGGACGTATGAACATTTCCTACCCTTTCACGGGTAAACGGCTGAATGGATTTTGACGAAATTTGGCATACCTATAGAATTTATACTGGTTTGACACACATCATAGTTTTTAATATTTTTATCCAGGTACCTACTATGTTCACGCGAAGCCGTGGGTAATTGCTAGTGTTTAATATTTTATGTTAAACACGATTTTGTTTGTAACAATCAAACTTTTGTGACGCAAGCTCAACTTAGATAAGTACTTGACATTTAAATGCATTCAATATACTTACGTATTTATGAAAGGAACTTAAGTTCTAGGTCGCATTACATTAAGTCAAATTGTAACAAATATCAAGGAAAGGAGATAAAAACTAAATTGCGACAAAAAATTGTGAGAAATGTCAAACCCCAAAAATTAACATTTAAAGAACGGAAAATATTCCGCGAGACAGCGACGCTACGCACGTAACTTCCAATTTATTCGCCGCAATCATGCCGAGATTTTTATCCCTTAGAATTATTTATGTGAACGCGCATTTTATATAGTTCATGTGGGCGTAAATGTCCAATGTAGCTCATTTGAAGGTCATAATTGTAGCGCAATAAATAAGAACGCTCGTTTTTCTCAGTTGATAACAATAAATAAATCAAATGAACACGACACCAAAGAACGACACGGTTAGATCAGTGGGTTTGCACAATGCCGTTAGACCGAGAGCCGATGACCAAGAATACTGCTTCGACTATCCAATTATCAATTGACATATTTGGCAATTATGGTCTCGTTTATGAATAAAACGAAATAATTAAAATCATATTTAAATTTTAAACTAAATCTTAACGTTTTAATATGTAAATATCGTAACGTTTACAATCCACTTCCTGCCAACAAATCTATCTAAATAGTATATTTTCTTTTCAAATAGGACACGATATTATCTGATAGGTAAACTAGTATCTATAGTATTACTGGTAACTAGTATCTAATCTATTTTTATTATTGTTGATGAAAAACTTCGTGGCAACATTGAAACACTAATAATCATGAGTCATATTTTATCTTTTTATATAATTGTAAATTTCAGTAACTAGAGTTTATCTATTCTTTTGTCACGTACTTGACGAAATCATTCACAATAAACGACATAATATTCTATTAAGTACCTAGGTGACCTAGCGTTACTCGTGTCATCGCAAGTAGTGCATATAAACAGCAAATCTTGTATTTATTCTTGAACTGAATTCTGAGTGAGAGTTACGCGTCAATTCAATCTTACACAATAAACCCCTATCGATATCTAGCTTCGATACTGTGGGCAATGCGCTGATAAGTCAGCCGCGTTAAAAATGCGTCATTATAATATTCGTGTGGCTACATAATATAGAGATAAAAATTTTGGATATTACCTCCTGCGCTAACGTAGGCACCTAGTTAAACTAACCAAAACAATTTTTATATATACTTGGATCAGTATAGTAGGTAGCTAAGCTCTTGGCGCAGCTGTCTAGCGTGACATGTCAAGCAAATTCCCTCACGTTTCTCGCTAAGTGGTAGGTATACGATTACATTACAAATATAAATAGTTTTTCTATCTATTATGTCTGTAATAGATAGAAAAACTATTTATATTTGGTAGTGGTAATTGTATACTTTAAGATAGATTACATAATTTAGCTGGGATACAAAGTGTGTTAGGGATTCGACTTCCGATATTTTCCTGGCGTATTCGTCACAATTTCGTCGACAAAATACCCCCAAGTGGGGATCACAACACCAATCCGAAATTTAAAAATAAATAAAAATACTAACACTTTTTTTCAGATTTTGTATATGTTTTTACAATAGCTTCGGATCGGTCATTAGTTTATTGGTATTAGAAGCTGCAGAATCTTAATGATTAGAAATGAATACCATTTTTATTGTTATAAGTTTTATTTAATAATGTAAATAAATTTTAAAGGATATAAGTCGAATTAGAAACATGAATTAAAATGGCCGTCATTTCAAGGGAGTGGGATTACGGCCCCTACTTGCGAAGGATTTTTATTGATGAAAACCTCAAAATAATACGGCACATTAGAGTAAAGGATAAGTTCCTAACACACTCTATATGATAAGATCTGAGCAGTCTACAGAATATCAATCAAATCAATCAAGGCTAGAGGAAAAGTAAGTTGGCATGAAAGAACTCGACGTTCTAATTCAGTGAAGCTGTACGTGAAATAATAGCAGGACAAATATTTACACCGTAGATGTCTACACGTCTATGAGGTATATACAGACGAACATCACGGCAGTAAAAGTTGGCTATAAAGCGCTTACACAATTCCTACGCATGTATAATAACAGTACACAAAGGAAAAGAACGTGAACACAGGAATTTTCAAACAAGGAGGAGATTCTCAGGTCGATCGTATTATTTTTTTATGTATGTTTCGCTATTTCGCCTTCGTTTATAAATTCATGTTTAAAATTCTGTACATGTTTGAAACAGAGCATTCCAACGGTGGCCCCATATAAATTTCCTTACATATACTCGTATATTAGGTATAATACACAATCTCGAGATATTTTAATAAGAAACGCAAAATAATTTTCATTTTAAGGCATTTTACGTGATAATGCCAGTGTTTATGGACCATTTATCAAAAATATTTTTGTGGTCGACTGCGTTCTCGTGGTAGTTTCGTGTAAATTTTATTGTGATCTGATCATAAAATCTGGAGATATAGCGATTATACATTGAAAAGAGAGGTAGGGAGCGTAATTGTAAGCTACCCGACTGAGGAATGTACCTCCACCTCACAGAATACCGCAGCCAAATAACAATTCCCTTGAGGGTTGTTGTGTTCCTGCAAGTGAGTGAGGTCACCAGAAAGAAAGGAAGGAGATGCTGCGTTGGCAGCGGGGGTGGCGGCGCGCGAGCAATATTTTATGTTGCAAGCGTTAATACGGCTACGGTAACCGCTTCACATCAGGCGGGCCGCTTGTCTGTCACCCGACGTAGTATAAAAAAATAATAAAAAAAAAAAGATTATAATTTTAAATATTGAACATTTATTATATTACACCCAAATTACTGTGAATAATGTGGAATTATTTACTACGAGTTATCACAAATAAACTAGCCAATAAGATGTCCGAGAATATATAATGTTGACGACCAATTCTCGTATTATTTTACGATCGCAGAACAAAAGTTGGCCGAATCGAGGTTGAGTTGTGAATTGATTTAAAATTATAATATACTTGATTGATTTCATTCATTAATTATTGTTGTTAGTAAAATACCAATTCTAATCGTTAGCAAAATACCATTTTTAGTTTGTGTAATTTTCGGTTATATTTCGACAATATCTCACTTAAATTACGTTTTGAAGTTTCATATTGTGAAACGAAAATACTGTATTTTACATTTGTGAGATTGCGACAGAAACGCAATGAATGTTCACTACATTTTAATTACGATAATTGCCCCTCAGAAGGCCAACTCTCATAACTATTTCAGGATCGCAGAATAAAAGTTGACCGAATCGAGATTGAATTGAGAATTGACTAAAAATGATATACTTGATTTCATTCATTATTTATTATCAATTGTTATTGTTGACAAAATAACATTCTTATAATAATCCGTTTTTATTTTCAGTTATATTTCGTTATCTCACTTAAATTATACTTTGAAGTTTCATAATGTAGATACAAGAATACCAAATTTGTAAGATCGAGACAGGATCGGAACTGAATTTTGATTCTAAATCGATCCTATTTGGAACTTAGAGTGATTTATCAAATCATCAACAATGTAAACAACTTATATGTTTATTATAATACAATTATAGACTCGTCATTATAACTAATTGTATTCATAGGTTATTCAAATGTTTATTTTAATTACTTGTCTTTGACGGAAACCACAATATATAATCTGTGTGATAATTTACGCCTACATACAAGTAAGCTGATCACACGGTACCGCGTACATCTACATAGCTATGCAATTAAATACAATTTTTTTTTAATTATCTGTTATCTAGTACACAAGATTTACTTAGTTTGGAACTAGATGCGATGTACGAGTACATAATGTTGAGAAAAATATTTATAAACGGATCTAATCCTTGTATATGTAGACAAAATTGTTCAGGGTCTGCTTCTGTCTCTTCCACGAGCTCGACTTAAGAGTATCCATGTGCAAGCAGACTGCTTGTAGGCGAAAGGGCAGCATGACTTGCTACCGAGCTATTAGAGAGCCTGGTTGGTTTACTGGGCGAATGACTCGCAATCCTGTGGTATGACTCCTTCTAGCTAGACGTTGCTCTCAGAGGATTGTCGTCATAATAATGAAGCACATTGTCAATAAGCAAGCGGCAAGTTAGTATAACTGTAGTTCTAGATATTTTTAATTTGGTCATAATAAGCCAAGCCAATAAGCCAGTGAATTAGAAACTGTCCTATAGACGTATAGTCTTTAGTACAAGGCGTAAATTGGCTTGGCTCTATTGATTCAATGCCAATATTCCAATTGCTTAAGGTCCTTAAGCGCTACCGTATATATGGCGCATTGACGATTTTTTTTTTGTATGGGGGGTAACATACTGGCCTATTAGGTATATCGTACTTACACCAGGTACGTCAGTTTTGGTGGAAATCTATACTAATATTATAAAGCTGAAGAGTTTGTTTGTTTGGTTGAACGCGCTAATCTCAAGAACCACTCATACGAATAGAAAAATTATTTTAGTGTTACATAGGCTATTTTTCGAGGAAGGCTATTATAGGCTATATAACATCACGCTACCACCAACAGGAGCGGAGCACCAATGAAAAATGTTGCATAAATGGGAAAAAAATATTCCTTTTCACTCGCATATTACTTTCTCAATAACGCAACAGAACTCCTATTATTATCTATAAAAAATGACGACGTTCATTAAACTCTGCACGCACATACGAGTATAATCTGTGGAGAGAGTGCTTACACTCGTAATAATTCTTATACAAGTTAGGAAAGCACATAATTATTATTACGTTTATGTCATTCAATTAAAGCATTGAACACAATATATTAATTACATTTAAAGAAAGTACATATAAGCTGCCCGACTGGGGAAGTGCCTCTACCTGATAGAAGACCGCAGCCAAATAACATTTAAAAAAATCGAAAACAATATATGTAGCTCGTAACTGGAGATGAAATAGAGAATTTTGGTTTGGAATGTCCCTCAACAAAATTATTTTTAGTCACTTAACATTCTTGCCATATCAGTGGCATAGACAATATAAACTTTGAAAATATTACAATTGTTACCTAAATAAACAACGTGATTAAATATTTCCATCACTTTATTGTGCGTATTTTTAAAATCAATTACTCAATCTCCTGTCTACTTTGTCCCTTTTTGGGCCAGCTCTTTTGTTACTCTTTCACTATTTTGGTGTCAGTTCAGGCGTTAAGACCATCGTTGTTAAGTCATTGGAGACAGATCGCATCTAGGTTGTTGGTGTGCTTCCTCTGCCTCTTTTGCCCTCTTTTATGGACATCTTTCGTCTGATGAATTTTCCATCAAGTGTCCAAACAAACACATGCTTTCTTCCATTTTTAGAGGTTTTTAATTTTGTCGATTGTATTGTTTAAAATCATGTACTTTATAAAACGTGTGAAGTGCCCCATTTAGTAATTTATTTACAAACAACTTCTTATAGTTAAACAGCTGAGAAGAATAGAAGAAGAAATACTTACATTTTTAATACATTTCTTTAGTTAGGTTAGGTAACCTACATTATCTGATTACCATCAGGCAGGTATTATACTTGGTGTCCACATTAGTGGTATCCACAACGATTTTTTATAAAAAATCGATTTCCATTGAACAAGTTTTCTTATTATCACGTCTCCTAAACTACCGATCATTGCCTTTAGTCAAACCAGGTCAACCACTTTTCCATTTCCCTTAAAGGCTTACTTCATAGCCTATAATGCCTTTCTGGTAGACTAAACACGGTAAATTTAATAAAATAGGAAAGTTAAGCTCAAAGCTAATAACTTTGACACCATTTTAATATTAAAATGCATTTGTTATGAAAAAATATTATGTAATAACAAGCCATTAAAAAAAATTGAACGCAAGTCATATCATCATTATCAGTCTGGCCCGCCGGTAGATATCACTAAAATGCTTCCTATTTCACTAAGCGTGCTGTGAGAGTGATACACCAACAATGAACAACCAGTTCCTTGTTTTATGTTGTTTTAAAAATAGGTAAGCGAGTAAATTTAACAGGCGTTTGCGTTGCATCTATGCAATCGCTAAATCAGCAAGTCGCCAAAACGTGATGCACCATAAATGTGATCGCAGAAACGCTAATCGTCGAGGCTAAAAGAAAAATGCCAGTTTGAGCCATAGTGGTGGAACACAGAATGGAACTTATACATATATAATTTCATAACATCATTATTTTTCCTCATTATTTTATAACACTAAGGTGGTCAACAAGCATAGGGTGTGTGAAGGAAAGCAGTTAACACATGGACGCGTGCAACAAGGGGCATAATGTGCGCGTTGCCGAACGTGTAAAAATCTCTTCACACCCTTTTTGAAGAACCCTATGTTATCAATGTCTCTCGGGGAAACTTCGAGATGGAGGTCGTTCCACAATTTAACAGTGCGCAGGAGAAATCGCGATGTAGAAAGAAGCCTTTGACATCATATGTCCTCTAAAATTAATAAAACTCCTCTGAAGACAGCCCGTTATGCTCTTGTTTACAATAAAGACAATTTATAACTTTATTTGTATAGCTTCTCGCGTGCCGCGGTTCCATGGTGGTGCGTAGGTACGGCGATTGGTACAGCGCGCTAAAATTCGCGGCATGCGAAAGGTTAAATATAATTAAAAATTTTGTGCCTACATATTAATTCTGTTAATTTAATGATTTCTTAATTGTTTTAATAGTCAAGCATCTGTAACCCAAAATACCTAAGTAAATCTTAAATATTTGATTTCGTGGGAGGCAAGTCCAATCTACAAAAGTAAGGATAAATACCTTTGCTCTAATTTTACTGTATGTTTATTCGTAAACCGTAAGACGAGCAAACAGTCCTACTTTGAATGTCAAAGACAAATATGTGGTGAAATTTTGGATTTGTTTTTTACCTTCGTATATGCGTTTATGAGATGTAGATAAAGAGATGTTTGTAAATATCTGTGTTTCGCAGTTCGTTTGACACACTTTTCTCTAAAACTGCGTACTAATTTCAATGCATATTGTATACATTACTTACTGACCCCTTCCGAGTGAGTATTTAAATATGATTTATTGTTTTAGGAAACCAGCTGGCGTTGCAGTAGTTACGCTATGGTATCCAAACTCAAAAAGTCGCGTCACCTCATTTAATGGCTTGAGTAATAGAAAAAAAAAACCATCTGGAATCGCAGCGTGACCAACCATGTTAGTTTCAATGTATGATTTACTGCCAATTGCGAACGGTGAGGTGGATCTATACATAATGAAACAACAGAAAATTATTATTTCTTTCGGTACGTACAAGCTTGGATATAAATAACTTGTCTACAAGAAAAAACACATAGAAAGGGTTCTATTTTTTGGATATGTAATTGATCTGCCATATATGGTGCAGAAAATGGAAAATATAGATAGTTTGCTGATGATACCACATTAATTCTTAATGTGACTCGCCGGTGCGAAAATATTGACAAGTTGAATAGTGCTTTGTCTGCCATTCTCTGTTGGTTTACATGCAATAATCTTTTGTTAAGTTCTGCTAAAACGAAATGTATCAAATTTAAGAAATAATCAGCACAGACATGTAATAAACAATATACTAAATCAAATGTCGGAATCCTTATTGATGATCGCTGATCAAATCGTACTTCTCCTGTAGGTATCCCAAGGGCCGTGCCTAGACCACTTTGCGATAGCATTTTTTTGGTTAATTATTAAATGTTTTTTATGTTATTTATTTACCAATTTTGTTTGACAATTAATATACATTTTGTTTTACAAGTGTGGTTGCTTTGCAATATTTATTTACAAGCGATTACTGGATTAGTAAATACAAATACTACTCTGTAAAAACTGAGTAAATTATCTGTTTCAACGTTTTCTACTAGTATTTATCAGCTTCCAAATAAATACTACTACGATGTCCCATCACTACTTGTTAATGATTGAAGTAAGACGTAAAATTTAATAATACCGTCTTTCTATATAACTTATATTTATTACAATTTCAAAATATTTTTGAATAGTGAGGAAATAAAAGAAAGGAAGGAGTAAATAGGCTGGCAACGGATCGGCGACCCCTTGGTGATGCTGATCTCCACGTACAGTGGTGATTGCTTTCCATCAGGTGACCCACATGCTCGTTTCCCCCTCTCATATAAAATATATATATAAAGAAACGCACATATAATGCTCCATCGCCCGCTGTCATCCAGGGCCTTAAAATTAGATTCTTTAGATATGTGAATGTAAGAGAAACAACACATTGCCCGTTTAAGATGGGCATGACCGGTCCTTCCGGCAACCTGAAGCCTATTTAGTGACCTAACAGAAAACGATACAAATCACCATTAATGCCTAACACTATTGCTTTTCACTATTCTATACACTAATGCTATAGCTTTCGATTTTAGATGCTCATTATTTCGTGAATGGCATTGACTGCCTATAGTCAAAGACATTCACAAGTTAATATCAGAAACGTTATTTATTACATTGAAAGTTTTAATAATGTGAGCCATTAAAAGCTGCAATCAAAACAATAAATAAAATAACGCGCCTGCAAACTACGTCTCTATAGCAACAGTGAAAGTGATAATATTAGACGATAGACTCCGGGATTTATGGATTCCGCAGGACAATAATCCTGTAAACCACGGAAATTTACTTCAATTCCAGGAGTCAAAGCTGCCTTAGGGTGCGTGGTGTACTCTCCCTACTAGCGAAAGAAAATAAACAATTCCCTTGAGGGTCGTTGTGTTCCTGCACTTCCTGCGAATGAGTGAGGTGACCAGAAAGAGGGAAAGAAAGAAAGCTGGCTGATCGTCGACCCCTTAGTGTCGCTGATCTCCATGGGCGGTGGTGATTGCTTTCCATCAGGTGACCACATAGCATCGTTTGCTCCCGTCTCATATAAAAAAGCACCCCTGCAAAACAGCGAAATGAAAAAATAGATTTTTGTAATTAGCGAATACGAAATAGGGATATTGATTCCAATTGAATTATGGTATATATGGTGAAATTATGGTATATATGGTGAAATTTGGATTTTTGAAGCCAAAAATCAAAATTCAGCTTAACATTATTGATTAACCTAAACATGATTACACTTACACATCTTGGGGTGTAAGTGGAGCCAAAGTCAAACTCGACTGCACGTGGTCCATCCTGCCGACTAGCGAAAGAAGCTCTGCCAAAAGCCAAGTACAGACCTCACCGAATACCGCAGCCAAATAACAATCACTTGAGTGTTCTTGTATTTCTGCAAGTGAGTTAGATAAACACCGCCAGGACGAAATTGCTGCGTTGACAGCGAGGGTGGCGACGCACAAGCGATGTTTCAAGTTTCAAGTGTTTTATATGGTTACGGTAACCGCTTCACATCAGGCGGGCAGTATATTTTGATTTGTTGTTTGCCACACGACGTTGTATATAAATACTAATCTATGCTGAAGTTGGATTTTTGCATTCAAAAATTCAATGAAAATTGGCTCTAGGATTGGGGGTCCTACCGGCAAAGCAGATCACTCTTAGATTTATGGTACTAAATACCAGTACCATAAATCTAAGTGGAAGTTAGGCAAATCTAACTTCCACTTAAATTTATGGTACTGGTATTTAGCTTAGCTGGTAGAAATCCTAGAGCTCTACAGACTAAGTTGAAGATGTTTGTCAATAACTTAAACTTAAGACCTATTTATCGAAACACAATATTCGATGGTATTCGTTGATACGCGAAAACGCATCCACACTTGCCGTATCACATATATAAGCCTAATCTATACTTATAATAAATCTGTAGAGAGGTCAATTCTGTACATGAAATATATTTCCAAAATAACTATCTGGGGGTGATTAGTGATCGATACTGATACCAAAAATGCAATCAGTAAAATTTTTGTCTGTCTGTCTGTCTGTCTGTATGTTCGTTATAGAAACAAAAACTACTGGACGGATTTTAACGAAACTTGGTACAATTATTCTTCATACTCCTGGGCAGGTTATAGTATACTTTTCATCACGCTACGATCAATAGGAGCAGAGCAGTGAAGGGAAGTGTTGGGAAAACGAGACAAGTTACTCCATTTCTTAAGCTACCGTCGCGTGTTCAGCCTTAATGGTTAAAGCTACACAGAAATCATGTATGACGGAAATGTTCTCCTTAAAATTATATAAAAATTATCCCACGACAGCATATGTCTATCTTTTATGGTTGAGTCAGAAACTTGCCAAGCACCGCGCCCGTACACAATGAGTGCTGCCGCGCGGGGGGCAGGGAGCGGGGGGGGGGGGGGTCGTTACGCGGCGTGGTACCACACGAGTAAAAAATATTTACTTATGCCTAAGTGTGCTTGCCCAAACGTGCAGACACGTGACAATTATTGTTTTTTCCGTTGCAAATGCATTATTATTCACTGCAAATTGTTTACAATTCGATTTGCTTACTTTAGTAGATAAGTTATTAAATATTGTTTTCTTTAGTTGGGTCATTGTTTTGTTTATTTCATTCGTTAAAAGTAGATTACTTTCGAGTTTAATTAGATGTCATTACGTCATTATTTTTTGTTGCACATTTGGATTCTAGGCAGGTACCTAAGAACGGTAAGTTAATTGCCCTCACCAAATAAACAGTACTTTTTTGAGCGTTGTACAAACAAAGCATTTCACCATCTGTGAATGTAAACAAAAGATAAGAAAGCTTAATAGTTTTATGAATGAGTCTTTATGCCTTTGCATGCCGACTCAGTCAGAAGTCGCAATATCCGAAAAAAATTGGCATTCCGATTATTCTGCTCCGAAATTTAAGACCACAACTTTGCAATGGAACTCGGCTAAAAGTAACCCAGTTGCAACAAAATATAATCGAGGCTCAAATTTTAACAGGTTGCGGTGCAGGAGAAACCGTCTCTATTCCCAGAATTCCCATAATCTAAATCTATAAAAGAAGAAACTGACTGACTGACTTATATATCATCGCACAGCCCAAACCGCTGGGTCTAGAGATTCCAAATTTGGCAAGTAGGTTCCTAATGACGTCTAGGGGTGCACTAAGAAAGGATTTTTCAAAATTCATCCCCTAAGCAGGTGGTCCAAGGTCCAAAGTTTGTATGGGTAAACAAGATTAGTTGGACTCTTTTATCCGAAACTTTACACGAGTACTTCTATACTTAAATGAGTAAACACGTGTTTCAGGATTTTCCAAAATTCAACCCCTAAAGGAGTAAAATGGGGTGAAAAACGTCATGGGTATTGTTTTTATGGTTTATCGGGTCGCTGATTACAAAAACAACAATTATTTTATAATCCAACGTGGCTAACGTGACGATCATCCTCTGTTGAGGTGTGATGAGGTTGAAATGTCTATATATCGATATATGTGTCGTTTTTACGGGTTTTCGGAACGCCAATCCATACTAACATTATAAATGCGACCGAATGTCTGTTACCTCTTCACGCTTAAATCGCTGGACCGTTTTAGATGCAATTTGGTTGAGAGATACCTTGAGTCCTGAGAAAGGACATACTTACCTAAGATAGTTTTTATCCCAGAAATTATCTATTATTGTTATTTATTGTACCCGTAGGGTGAAAACGTGGGTGCGATGGCGTTGAAATGTATAAAATGTGTTGAAAAAGTCTGAAAATCGTCATAGGTATTGTTTTTTAGGGTTCCGTACCCTAAGGGTAAAAAGGAACCCTATTACTAATGCTCCGTTGTCCGTCCGTCCGTCCGTCTGTCACCAGGTTGTATATCATGAACCGTGATAGTTAGACAGTTGAAATTTTCACAGATGATGTATTTCTATTGCCGCTCTAACAACAAATACTAAAAAAACAGAATAAAATAAATATTTATGGGGGCTCCCATACAACAAACGTGATCTTTTTGTTCTTTTTTTGCTCACAATTGATAACGGCAATAGGTAAACGCCTGAAATACTCAGACATAATATTTAGTTACATATTCACTTTAAAAATAAATAATTAAATAAAAATAAAAATAAATGTGTTTTTATAGATAATGGTACGGAACCCTTCGTGCACGAGTCCAACTCGCACTTGGTCGGTTTTATGGTATATCGGGTCGCTGATTAGTTGAAATGTCATAATATCAATATGGGTGTCGATTCTATGGTTTTCTGGGACGTTAGTTAGGACAATGGCATTGATTTGAAAATATAACGTAGTGGACACGAATTACTTGAAAAGATTTTTCAAATTTTACCTCTAAGAGGGTAAAACGGAGGTCCAAAGTTTGTATGGGAAAATGAGATTAGTTGGTTTATATGGGAACACGAGATTAGTTGGACTATTTTATCCTAAATTTTACACGAGTACTTCTATTGATTAATGAGTAAACATGTGTTTGCCCCGAATGTCACGCGAGCGAAGCCGCGGGCGAAAGCTAGTTCCTTAATATAAATATGCTCAGGGCGGGCTAAATAACATTTATTTCCACGTATCCAGGATAGGGCGGATTTTTAGTATACATAAATAGACGACGAGCCCGGTGGTCGAATGGCTAGCAAGGACTACGTTGGTTTGGTTGGATCTCCCGCACAAGACAAATATTTGAGTGCATGACCATGTCTGTTTGTCTTGGTCTGAGTGTTTTCTATGTATTATAAGTATGTATTTACAAAAAAAATGTATTTAAGTACATTTATCAGTTGTCTAGTACTCATAGCACAAGCTGTGCGCTTAATTTGGGACTAGATGGCGCTGTGTAATTTGTTCAGAAGAATTAATCGAATAAAAAAATTTTTTCTTGCATTGATAAGCTTTGTCGACGACACACGTGTGATTTTCGTCAATTTCGTCATCAACCCTTGTCACTGTTAGGATATGGGTCATTCGAAGGGGGTTTAGAGCGTACTCCACCACGCTGCTTAATTGGGGGTTGGTGGAGACAGTATCTATTCTAGATTAATGTATAAAGCGGGCAAAGTCGCAGGCAGAAGCCAGTTAGCCACGGAATAAAACGATTTTTTAAATATTTTCCCTCGAAATCGAAGGAAATCATTGGGTTGTTGGAGCAAAAAATGTTTTATGTACAATAAAATGTTTTAAAAATGAGATACGCCTAAACAGGCGTTTTCCATTTTAAAAACAATTCTATTTTTATGATATCATCGCTGATAATATAAATATACTGTCAAGAGTTGATTATATTTAAATATGACAGGATGCTAAAATGTTTTGAATTATTTACGACATTTTTGACAAAGTTTTAGATTAAAATGGGTATCCAATGTTAGTTAAAATAATTAAGTATTCTTACATTAGCAGGATCTTCCATATCAGGTGGGTCGGTTTTCATTTCGGTCTTCCTGAAATATAAAGAAAAGATATTTTATTGTTACCGTATAATCGTATATTACGATATACGTATACTACTCTATGTACAATGGGGTGTGTTCAGAGAAGTTGTATGAAATGATGCCCACGGATGCTTCTACAGTTGCAACGCTCGCCATCGACAAGGAATTCATCCTCATACATTGGAGCGTAAGTGGTCGCGTTGCGGTTATGCGGTTCAAGAGAAGTTTTCTCCCGCATACTATCACGCTGTGGAATGAACGCCCTATCGAGCTTTTGCCACTTGACTACAGTATGACCTTCTTCAAAAAGGGCGTGAAGAGGTTTTTACAGGGTCGGCAACGCACGTGTGATGGCCCTGATATTACAGGCGCCCATAGACTACGGTTACTGTTTTCCATCAGACGGACAGTATGCTTGATTGACACCTTACTGGTATAAAAAAATCACGAGAAAAGGTTTTATTCAATAGCAGAATTGCTTAAAGCGTATGAATGCTTAATGCATTTCTCTCTGCAATAGTATTATCGATTTGATAGACATTTAACTGACATTAAATACCCGCCAACCCGCAGTGAGCAGCGTAGTGGAGTATGCTCTAAAGCCCCTTCGTTTGAGGAAATACCCGAACCAAATGCTAATTTTATTTGTATAACTGTATACCCACATTTAAGAAAATTAAGGATTCTATTCAATTCTAATTTGGAGAATAGTTATGAAAAATTAATTAGAAATTTGCCAAAGTTACTTCTTTGTTTGTAGAGTTAATTGCTTACAATAACTAAGTCTGAATGGCCAATACGAGAACGACGTTGTCAAACGTCAATTCGCCTGCAAAGCAAGGCTCAATTTCTGAAAGTAATTTTTAAGTACCAGGAAGAATATGCCCGAATATATCGGCATCAACAAATCATCCCACTGCAGGGATACGAGCCTCCTCTCGATCTAAGGGTTTAGAACATACTCCACCACGTTCCTAAACTGCGAGTTGACGGAGGCGAGTGTTTTCAAGACACTCAAACACCACTAACTTTGCTTAACCACTGTCAATGACATCAGCCGGGAGCGATGGCTTACCGTGCCCGCCGAAGCACGAAGACGGAACTCAAGATAAATAAACCAATCCATAGACAGGCTGCGGTCGACGTTGCTTTACTTGCATGATTAATTAGACTGACACGCGCAAGGACGCCTACCTGACTTATATCATTTCATAATTATTAAGAACTAGCTGCCCGGCGGACAGACTTCATTCTCCACGTCCACGCAATTTTTATATTTTCTCTTTATTAAAACTTTCCGCGTGCCTTTAGGAAAATACGAAAAATAAGTTTGGTGGAGCAGTTCTCGAGTTTAGCGCATAGCAACATTAATTTTTATTTATATATAGATTCGATACTTAAAACCCTTTTGCACACGGATCTTCTCGAACATAATTTTTTTATGTTTCCATACATGCATAGTAATTTATCGGCTCGTTAGAGAAAACGGCACAAGAGCAGTTGACGACCGAACATTCATAACAAATTGCTTGCTCGCTCTACCGATGAAAGTGCACCGTAAGAAAATTATTGCAGTTTGCTGCCGGCATGTATGCACCCATGCGGCAACCAATCTACTGGCATTTTATCTATCTCGTGTAACACTTATTCACTGCAGAATACTGACGCAACCACGAATATAACTTTATAGATATATATACCTCAGTCCCGAAGTGTAACAATAGGCTGCATGATATATATTTTTTTTTTCGATTTTTATGTAATGTCTTATCAAAAAGATAACTTATAGGTGAAATAATTAATAAAATAAATAATATATAACTTAATATGTAGATAATAGACACCCATACCAAGACAAACAGACATGTTCATGCACACAAACTTTTGTCAGGTGCGGGGATCGAACTCGCCACCGCGACTAAAGTGGCCATTAAAAGGCATTCGACCGCCGGGATTAGCTTAGTTGTTGTGGTTCGACATAACGTAAAAACTTCTCGAGAAATAATAACTTGAATGTTACAATTTCGGACTTTCCCGAAAGCACTCCAAACAAAATGCTAGTAGTTTATGACGGCACGCGTTACTATTTTGTATGCATGAAATCAGAAATTGGTACGACAGCTATGTATGATATTGCATTTATGTAGCCTAGTGACATAATAGTATTTTCTTCAAATTCCTTTTAAAATTGTCTTTCCCACCAGTAAGGCTCAATGGCAAAATAAATAATTTCATTTCAATTCCAACTTTAATCAACCATAAAACAAATTGGACGTAAGTTATGAAAATGAAAGATCGCAGACCGTTATAGTTTTGTGTATTTTACGATACTATTTATTTTTTATAATTTTAAAACTTTGGCAAGTAGCCCATTTAGAAACAGGTTCTGAGATAATGAGGGAATAAAATTAGTAATCTTACGTAAACCAGTACACTGGTTTTTACCCTTGTTTAATTAATGTGCAACACGTTCAGCGTATCTTTTTCGTATTTTTATTACTATATCGCTACTACTGGGTAGAAGAGTAGCGGTCTGCAAACTCCCCGAGTCTGTCCACAAGAGCTACTACCGACACTAGTAGTACGGTACTAACTGTCCTAATGTTTGGCAGATTGTTAATGTTATGTTTGTATACTGTATGTTTGTATACTCAATGTTATGTTTGTGTACAGGCTTAAATAAATAAATAAAAAAAAATAGAGTATTAATCATTCAAATCAAAAACCATCAATACTGCAACTATTATCAGTAAGGAAACAACATGGTGTAATGAACCGAAAATACCTACTATGAACTTGAGAAAAAAAAATTGACGTTGTAATTTTAAAATAGACTCAAACTGAATGTTCTTTTGAATTTTATATAATCAACAATTATCTATTTTCTACACTTATTCCTGTTTCATAAAATTTAAGACTTGTTCTTCGAAACTGAGGTATCTATATACACATTACTGCCACGATTATTTCAATATCTTACATCGTGTACTGTGTTTGGTCCCGTATTTTGTCTGGTGTCGCTTGCTGCGGATACTTGGCGGCAGACGGAAAAGCTGATGCAGCATCACCAAATTGCTCCGCCCTGAAATTTAATAAAAAGAGATAATTAATTTTAAGTATAATTAGAAAACAAATATATCATCGTATATTATATACATACGTTTTCTGCTGCCGCAAGTCAGAAGAG
Source organism: Hypsopygia costalis (assembly GCA_937001555.2). Taxonomy (NCBI): domain Eukaryota; kingdom Metazoa; phylum Arthropoda; class Insecta; order Lepidoptera; family Pyralidae; genus Hypsopygia; species Hypsopygia costalis. The sequence continues at coordinate 23,506,676 of OW443326.2, forward strand.
CAGAGATTGCGCAAATAATCGTCGCATTCGCGTTGTTTCTGTATTTGATACTCCTTCAAGAGTTCTCTCCTGAAGTCACCGTCAACACCAGGCACTACCGCGGGCTCTGGTTGCTGTGGCGGGCGCTCGGCTAGTGACGAGCGCTCCGTCGACGCCGCCGTAGTCGATATCGACGTCGAAGCGGAATAATCTTGCCCCTTGTGCTCAGGAGTCGTAGCGTTCGATGCTCCGATACTACTCGTCTCATTAGTCTTTGTTGACGACGAAAATTCTCCAATTGGCTTCAGTTGTTCATTTATCGGTTTTAGCGACTCATTTAACCCATTGAAAATGCTCTCGGCGTTTTTGCTGTCGAATAGTCTATCTACGGAAGTGTTCATTAATTTACTGCCTTTTATTCCTGTCAGATGGAAACCGGCGAAACACGAAGACGAAGGGCCAAAGTCGATGGCGGATAGTGCCATAACAGCAGGATGTCGTGGAGCTCCGTCTGGGAGCGGTCTCAAAGATCTCGTCATCGCATCTGCTGCTGAACGAGGTCGTCTGAATGGCATAGCTAAATGCGGGAACGTGCGCGGCTTTATAGGCGTCACTAACATATGTTCTGTCCAAGAAGTGTGCAACGAAGGCCGCTCCAACTTCTCTACGTCTACATTCAGCATCCTTTGTTCGAAGGGAACACTGAAGGTCTCCGACGGTATAGATTGTAGCCAAGACAGCAAACTTAGATCAGATTCATCAAAGCCTGAACCATCCAGTAATCTCGAAAAATTCACTTCGTTAGATTGCGTATCGGAGCCAGTCGCTTTAGCTTGGCAGTAATTAACGCACGACTCGTATAAAATTCCTTTAATAAGTAATTGCATTAGTCTATCATTTTTAGCGCACTTAGACACTGTACCACTAGATTTTTTATCGCAAGGTAAAAATTGTTCTACGAGCGGATATACTTCGCGGAAACACTGGACTCTTGCGTTACTCGGATTCCATTTCTTAAACTGGGCGTGGTCGGTGATGCTAGGCAGTGTTAGTAGTAAACATAGATTTGAGTATTCTTCTTTAGACGGAGCTAGTTTTTCGAGATCGTTAAGTACTTTTACGACTTCGTCTACGATGTTTTCTACGTTATTGTAAGCTTTTATTTCTGATCTAATACATAAAAGTTCAATGTATTTATGTCTAAGTATAGCGTAATTGAATTTGTCTGCTTCGAACGCTTTGAGGGCACTAAGTGGTTGAATAAACTCCAGGACATCGTCCCATTGTCCGTCGAGAATAAGTTGCCGGAGAAAGAGCACGTCATCCGCGTAGTTCCCGTTGATGACACCCGTTTCACGTTCCAATGATAGCTGCGTTATATGCAAGTCACGGTTGTGAAGAAACTCCAGAGACAGGCGCACCACGTCGTCCTCGCGCAGGCTCAGGTGCGTCGAAGGCATCCTGTCGCCTGTGTTCTAAATTCTATAACAATAAAAAAATATAAATGAATCATGTAGATAGGTAACCTAAATTACACCATATGAGGGCACAACGCAGTATATCAACAGCCCTTGTTCCCATAAGGGTCATATAGAGATGTGCTGTTACCGCAATTTCCCTAGCAATTTTGGCAGTATTTTTTATAATACCTACATAGGGTGACAGACACGCATATAGCCCGCCTGATATGAAGCAGTTACCGTAAGCATAGTAACGCTTGCTACACTAAATATCGCTCGCCTGCCACCATCCCCACTGTCAGCGCAGCAACTACTTTCTTTCTGGTGAACTCACTCGCAGGAACACAACAGTTCAAGGGAATTGTTGAATTGGCTGCGGTGTTTCGTGAGATATTTATTTTACAATTAGGACCAAGCATATAAACCTATTACAGAGACCCTCTTGTGCTACTGACATATATCAACGAAATGTGTTTAACATGTGCACTTTAATTTTTAATAAATTGCCGGATGAAATAAAATTATTAGATATGAAAAAGTTTAAATGTACTTTGAATAAATGGCTTATAGATAACTGCTTTTATACTGTGCACGAATATTTAAATAAAAAGTAGGACATTTATAATCATGAACTTGTAATTTGTATTGACATGTAATTTATGGTATCTAATTTAATCATTTAATGCATTTTTTTAATTTTTTATTATTATTTTATTTAAAGAAACGGACATTATTGTAATTTGTATATTGTAATCTGACAAATGACATCCTATAAATAATTTAAACTTATGTAAATATTTGCACACCTGCATGCAGGTTGATTACTACGGTTATACACGTAAGATAATGTATATTTTAACAACTGTACTGTAATACTATGTGACTATGTAAGTATTCTTGCAAATAAATAAATTGAATTGAATGAATTGAATTGATAGAGGTACTACCCCAGTCAAGACAGCTTACAAATACGCTGTACCCTAGCTCTCTTGCCAGAGCCTACGCTAGTAGGCTTTTTTCGCTAGTAGGCAGGGTGCATCACGTGCATGCGAGGTGGGCTTTGCCTCTAAAGATCATGGTGAGCCACTTACACGCCAAAGTATTGTCGGGTGATGCGCGATACCATCTAAACTAAACTAAATTTTAAAGATTAGGAAGCACTGGTCTGAAACAATACTAAAATACTAGACACTAAGTTACACAATAACTTGATACTAGGTAACACATCTATTAAAAGAAGCGTTCATTTTAGTGAAAGTTAGATATATCTCAGTCTAAGCCACGAGTCTATAATAGAAAATACATTCTGTGATAAATGAATCCGTATGAGTTATTAAACAGATTTAATACGTTAACTTTTACGCTAACGAGTTCCGGCTTGATCATAATACGATGTTTGAAATAAATAGAAATATGTAATGAGAAATTTTCGGTCAAAAAGTTTTTTTTGAAAACTGTTGCTACTCTAATCTAGGTACTTTAAAAAAAATCCCTTAAAAAGATCCCTTAAAAAAATACTCTGTTACGTTCTTTCTATACAAGTTGGAGGAGGCCAGTGTTATCAGTCATTGACCTAATAAACAAATATTATCAATTAACAACAGCCCTGACTGCTTAACGTCAGTGAACAAATAAAAATAAGTAACCAGTGCCGTGAATTAAAAAAAAATATGTATATAAAGTACATGAAACAAAGATTTAAAAAATATAAAGCTTTAAGGATCCTATATAGTAGCTGGCTCTTACATTGGCATAGAAGCAAATGAAATTATCTTATGTAGACGAATTTTTGTCTCAAAATAATAATTAGATATGTATTAATCCCTCGCGTGCCGCAAGCTGTCAAATCTGTACCAAGCGCTGCTGTACCCACCATGGGACCATGGCATGTGAGTTGTTAACTCACTTATTACTAATGATCTTTATTTATTATTACTTATTTATTACTTAATTGAATTGATTTTTGCGACAAAAATTCATCTGCATAAGAATTCATCTGCAAATTTGATTCAAAATCCGCGACATAGGGTGCTTAACTCATTTGCTATTCTAAAGCAAGCTTTGGGTTGAGCTGGCTGACTATAATAGAAGAAAAACCAACCTCACCTGCCAGTGGTAAACCGCACCCATTTACCAAACGACGGAATAGCGCACACTTACTTAGCGATCAAATTAGAACAACCTCTTGAAGGCTGTTGTGTTAGACTCCAATTATGTAAGCGATATCGAAAAAAGTGATATTCAATGCGGACTCGTTCGTTTTTATACGATTAAAGTGACAAACAAATACACGGCACGGATGGTAAGCCTATGACCCCGTGCAACTTGATTATTCAAAAAGGGCGTCAATGCTGACCCCTTGTCGCTTTTTGAACATCACAAACAACATTCCAAAGGCCTTGACTGCGAGTAAGGGCAATACTTTCCGGAGTATCAGTGTTGCGGCCGCCCTTGCGCTGTTTGAAGGCTCTCGTAGCCGCGAAAGTGGCGATTCTTTGGATAAAATCGTATCCTAGAAAAATATCAAAAAAACTTATACTCAGTTTGTAACCAAGACAATAAAGTATTTTTATGTCATTATACCACCACTCAAGGTGTTTCGTTTTGGTGGTAGTAACGAAAAGTGATAAAAAAACTGGCAAATTTGGTACTTTTCGCAACTATGTACTTCTAAATCATTTTGAATGATGGTATAGCCACGTAAAAATACTTTACTGTCTTAAACACAAACTGAGCCTAAGCTATTTTAGGGTTCCGTACCCAAAGGGTAAAAAATAACCCTATTACAAAGGCTCCGCTGTCCGTCCGTCCGTTTGTCTATCACCAGGCTGTATCTCATGAACCGTGATAGTTAGAAAGTTGAAATTTTCACAGATGATGTATTTCTGTTGCCGCTATAACAACAAATACTAAGAAACAGAATAAAATAAATATTTAAGGGGGCTCCCATACAGCAAACGTGCCTTTTTTGCTCGTTTTTGCTCGCAATTGATAACGACAATAGTTAGACGCTTAAAATATTCACATAATATTTAGTTTTATATTCACTTTAAAAATAAATAATGAAATAAAATTAGAACAAATATTTAAGGGGGTCTCCCATACAACAAACGTGATATTTTTGCTGTTTTTATAGATAATGGTCCGGAACCCTTAGTGAGCGAGTCCAACTCGCACTTGGCCGGTTTTTTGTATATATATCAGTACGTCCTACGCTACGATACGATTTGTTATACAAAGAAGCGCCACATTCGCGGCTACAAGGTCCTTAATAAAAAAGTAAAAAAAAAAAACAAGATAACTGACGACGCTGCGTGATATCGCGTGACGTGGTTTCTCTTAACTATGCTTATAGTTATAATATAAGATATACTAATATTATAAAGAGAGAGTGCGATTTTTCTGAATTTGTATCTATCTATGTGAATTTAATATTGTTAGGGTGGAAAGTAGACTAGTTCTTGCGGGTATGGATGCCCTTAATAAACTGGGCAGAAATAATACGCTGGAATTGGTCTGGGTTCCGGGACATACAGGAACTGGCAAGGGAGGGATCAAGCAGAGATTTCATTGGACCTGAACTCTTTGTAGGTCTCTCATATGGGGCAGTCATTACGGCCATAAATGGAGAGAGATGAGTGGAATACTTCACTCTAAGGAAATCATCGGCGAAGGCACAGTAAATTGGTACAAACATGTACAGAAATACGACAGAAAACAGATACATCTCATCCTTGGGGCACTGACTGAGCATTATGCCTGCCGTGGGCACCTATACAAGATGAGACTTATCAATATCCCAGAATGCAGAACATTCAAGGGACCTTACGAGACCATGAAGCACTTAATGTGTCAATGTGATGCCCTGGCTGGCAAACGAATGGTAATCCTAGGTAAGGCGTACCCGGACCTGAAGGACTACAGACTCCTCCCAATTAAAGGCGTACTAATGTACATGGAACCTGTCTTCAGACAGTCAGGGGAGAGTTACTAAAGAATAGGGAGTCCACAAAAGATCCAAGAGGGTCGAAGTACACCGGTGCTGCAGAGCTGGACCCATTTCAAGATAAGTTAAGATCTATGTGAATGATAATCTTCGGAATATATATTTGAAAAAATCTGTTGAAGAGTCTATTTTGAACAAATATTAGTCCGTAGCGAAGCCTATCACAAATCTATGCTATTTTGTTTGTCAGGGATAATCTTCAGAACAAATTCATATTCGTGGAAATAACAAAGGTAATAATAAAGGCTTACAATTACGATATTTTTACCAAAGAAATATTTAGGGTAAAAATGTTTCAAAATTTTTCTCATTTCATTCAATCAACTAAAAAAAATTAATTATTTATGAAATTACGCGTAGAAAATCGCGGATAGCCGTTTTAAATTTACGGGCTAGCGGGTATGGATGATGGTACACGGGTAGCATTAAATATAAAAAAGTCTTGCGAAGCCCCGTCGGCGAAGACGGGGAAAATCACTAATATGTGAATTATAAATTATTCTATATGATTTTGTTAATATGTCCCGTTATATAAACGACTAGCTTCCGCCCGCGGCTTCGCCTACATATGTTGGTAATAACGTGCCAAAAGGTAGACTATATTGTCCCATCTCCGAAACAGTAATACCATTGACTAGTAGTACCCTGGATGGACTATATGTCATAGATAATGAATTTACATAAATAAGACGCCTATTTAAGACTTTATGATACCGAAAGTACCTACAAGTTCGCTTAACTTGGTAAAATAAACGCACTAGGTTGTACCAAAAAAACGAATCCAGTTTAAAGTGGCAATAGAACGTATTAGAAGTAATTATTACTTTTCCATTTTATAGAAATTTAAGTAAACACATATTAACATCCAAAATTCGAATTTATAAACGGGAATAGATTAAATGCATTATGCATTAACCTTGATGTTGAAAATAAGAGAAGTTATCAGTATACTTATACAAAGATCACTATACTAAATACGATATGCGAAATATTTTCAACGTTTCAACAACTTTATTATAAGAGTACACTAAAAATAACCTCAGGAAGTAGCGAAACTCAGCTTGAATGCCACGTAACTTAGGTTCTATTCATAGTGTACGAACAAAGTGGCGTGATTTCATGGTATTCGTAATAGCATTTTATAAGAAACACAAAAAATGTAAGTTCGCAAAAAGCATTTGCAAGCTAAGCAACGTTCAAGTAGTGCTCTGGAAATGAAAACATTACATCAAGTAGTTACCACATTAAAACTCGCAACGTATATTACAGCGTAGCTTAGTCTAAAATGTTAATTACTCCATGGTGCCTGCCGAAATTATTTTAGGCATGTTAGTTTTAATCGCAAATAGTTAATATGTATATTAAATTTAATGCATAAATCTGCTATTGAGGTTACCTATATCACAATATATTAATAAGTAATAGTACTACATACAGTATGGCCACACCCTGCCGCTCTCTCATATCGACCTAACCTCCTCTCTGAGACAAATCTGGAACAGATTATATGGCGCCGCACGCACCACGCTCATTCACGCCCTGCACAGACGTCACTGTTTATGTAGTAGTAAACGACGCGATATGTGTATGGAGTGGCCGGGGTGTGCCTATATATAGAACCTATTACTTAGGGAGAGGAGAAAGAGGGAAGAAAATGAAGAATGGCCGAATACATCTAAAATGATAAAAAGTGTCATAAAATGCTTTTCGACATCTTCTTGGCAATTTTAGTCGCATTCTATAATCAACATACATGCAAATATAAAAACGTATTTAAAGTTGACAAATGAGCTAGCTAAAACCAGTTTTAATAATGTCAATAATTATCATAAATGCCTTGATCATCGACATGTAAGTGGTTCATCGTGATCTTGAAACCAAAGCCAATCTAGCCTGTACGTGGTGCATCTGCTGATTAGCTGTCGAAGCACTAACAAAAATGAAATAGCACAGTGTAATTTATAAACTGCTTAATTGGAAAAGTACAAGAGCAGATAATGCCTGACAGTAACAATACGATTCTAATTCTTATTACGTATGGAACAAAGGTCGCAGTGTCAAGGTTGAAGTGCTCTTACCTCCCCTTTTTTTATATTAGAGGGTGGCAAATGACCATGTGGGTCACCTGATGGAAAGCAATCACCACCGCCCGTGGAAATCAGCAACACTAAGGGGTCGCCGATCCGTTGCCAGCCTTTTCTCCTTCCTTTCTTTGTTTCTGGTGACCTAACTCACTCGCAGGAACACAACAACCCTCAAGGGAATTGTTATTTGGCTGCGGTATTCTGTGAGGTGGAGGTACTTCTCCAGACGGGCAGCTTAATTATAAGCTATGCCCTGCCTCTCTTTTCGCTAGGGCCTCGTTTGTCTGTCAGCAGGGTGCACCACGTGCAGGTGAGGTCAAACCACTTACACCCCACAGAAATAACAATAACCCAAAAAGCCAAATAACAATTGCTAGAAGCCTATAGGGTTGTGTTCCTCCTGCGAATGAGTGAGGTTACCAGGAATGGACCAGTTGCTGCGATGTAGGGTATGCGACGCGCGAACGATACTTTACGGTCAATTTGATCTACACTACTTTGCGTGCTACTACCACCAGTACTTTACTTTATGTTGCAATCTATAATCTATCTACTATATGCTACGGTAACTGCTTTTCATCAGGCGGATCGTATGCTTGTTTGGCAACTTTTGTAGTTTATAAAAAAATCTATGCGCCTTTTTTTTTAATATTAGCTCAGCATAGTGGCTCCGCTTCGCCTGATGGTAAGCGAAAAGAGGAGCCCCAATCGCATCGGCAATGGACAAGAGACCTATAGACAAGAGGGTCTATACGGTAACCGCTTTACAATAAAGCGCCTATGACAATGACAATTTTAGAATGTCTATCATGGTGTCATCTCGCTTATACCTAACTAATAACAATGATAGTCTGAAAATATCATAATGTATGTAACAGGCCCTTAAGCTGGCTATAATATGAGGTATTATAAAAATATCTGAAATCGTAATCATTGAAGGTAGACATGAGTGCTTACCACCAAGTGTTGTCTGAGTGATTCCAACATGGGGAATTTCTAATAACTTGGCATAAGGTTTAAAATAGCTGACTCTCAAATGTCAAATCCACAATGAAATCTTTCAGACAGTACTTCCTGTTAAAATCAAATTAAATTTAAGCAAAATGATCAGCTTAAGCCATGCAAATGCCTGCAACTAAACATTACATACAGAAAATTTCATAATAGAATAATTTCCTAATCAGGTACATACATTTTGGTGTAACAATACAGTGTTTACGAAACATCTTCAATCATAACACAACAATGTCTGGAAGTTGTATAAAAAATATAAACTTAAGGGGCAATCTAACTAACAAGGAATAAATGTAGTCATGGTGGTGTTAGCATTGTTTTTCTCACTATTCCAGCATTTGAAACTGGCCAAATTAATAAAATATAGATCTCTCTTGATATACATATTATTCATCAACATCTTGGAACCAAAGCCAACCTCACCTGCACGCGGTGCACCCTGCTGACAGACAAACGAGGTCCTGGCGAAAAGAGAGGTAGGACAAAGCGTATATTTAAGCTGCCCGACTGGGGAAGTAATTCCACCTCACAGAATACCGCAGCCAAATAACAATTCCCTTGAGGGTTGTTGTATTCCTGCGAGTGAGTGAGGTCACCAGAAACAAAGAAAGGAAGGAGAATAGGCTGGCGACGGATCGGCGACCCCTTGGTGATGCTGATCTCCATGGGCGGTGGTGATTGCTTTCCATCAGGTTACCGACATGCTCGTTTCCTACCCTCTCATATAAAAAAAAAACATATGTGTCAAGCCTGGTCATTTAATGGGCTTGCGCGGGGATATGGATCCAACAGGTATCCCTTTCAGAAGTTTGATGTAATGTTGTACGCCCGCCGTGACCCGCTCCAGGATGTATCAATGGAACGATATACCCATGAGCAGGTCTCGGCAAGGAGGTGAGATCTGGGTGAACTTAATACCGGGCTATAAATATAGATTAGAAATACCCCTTAGATTTTGATGCCCGTAAAGGGCAATGCAAATATAGGTAACATCAGCATAGTAGCCTGACGAGATTATTTATAAGTAATTAAAAAAAATACTAAAACTTTTGTTGCATCTGAAAACCTTATTCAGACGAAGCGAAATTTTTGCATATTTGCAGCTTATTATGGATTAATTTTGAGGCAGTATTTGAAAAAATCATTTGTCATCTATTTGGACTATATCAATAAATGGGTTAATGGAATTAAAAAAAGATAACCCAATAACATACCTCTAAGGATAGCAAGATGCTGCTAATGCAGTATCTCAATACTGCATTAGCAGCGGAGCTACCAGCAGCGACCCATAATACTTGTGTTGTAAGTATCTATACAGCTATGTAATTGTTTAACATCTGGCTGGCCATATACTTGTTTGGCACCAGTGATGAATGTATATTTAAATTTATGGCAACAATTTATAAACAATTGAGCTAAGTACAAAAAAAAATCAATCACCTAATTTGTTATTCTTTGACACCAATGAATATATACAGAAAAGGTAAGTAATGGGAATTGATAAGGAAACTTAAATTATAAAATTCTTGTGAGAGCTGATAATATAATATAAACAGGAATGTTAAATTATAAGTTAATTTGTTAAATTGTAAGCAACAATAACTAACATGCACCCTAAATAGCTAGGCCTTTCACTTTGTCCAAAGTTTATAATGATCAATGCTTTATTAATATTCACCATTATGAATTAATCATGATTGAAAGTCAAGATGGTCACTGACTACCGGCATACCAAACACATAGTATACAGCAATAAACATAACTTGATATTTTTAGAAACTTTTTGTTGCCATATCTGTGATGAGGTGATATTTTATTTTCTATATTTTTAAACTTTTAATTTTAAAAACTAAATAATAATATATTTAGAGAAAATATGGTGAAATGGTTAATTATTTATTTTATAATATACTTATATATTTATTTATTTAAACTTTATTTTACACAATTTAAGGGCATATAAGCAGCCTTAATGGTAATAGCATTCTATACATATACCTCTAAATAACCTTCATTTTAAAATATTAAATTCGCTCTATGCATTACAACGTTCAGAAATTATGAAAATTTTTAAATTTCACAAAAAAACTGTTTTGCTAATAAACATTAAAAACAATGATTTCCCTGCCAAAATATATATATTCTGAATTATTCCTACCAATATAAACAAAAATAAAATGCTTTTCAAAATTGCTTGTTTAGGTATCCATGCCTATTCTCTACTACAAAGATTTACCATGCATTAATACATCTATTCTTCAATAATTTACTGTAATTATTCATATATATTTATTTTACAATAAAAGTTTTCAATAACTGTGAATTTTATTCATGAATTTTACTCACATATTTTTTGTACAAAATATTCACCATAATCCATATACAATAACCATCATATTGCATCTAATAAAAACTTACAGTTAATACTATTGCAGGTGTAATACAGATTATGAAAAAAAATTCAATTTTGGAATGCTACTTCAGTTTTAAGCAGATAATATGAGACTTTCACAAGAACTATGATTGTGTGCATAATTTATGCCACTAGTAGGGGAAAGCATGCTGTTATGTACTTAGAGAAATTATTGGTGCATCTCTGGCGCATCACGTATAGCGCAATGGATATGAGCAAATTTTCAACGAAATGTAACATTTATTTGTAATGAAATCATCATGTCAATAAATACATACACCAAACAGCCATTACGGAAAACGACTTCCACCTACACACGTTTCGATTACCATATACGCAGATAGAACGAGCCGGACCTGCTCCAAAATAATGATAAAATAAATATTTCATTAACGAAACCAGAAAACTTGTATGAATTTTTTTACAGTTATAAAACGATAAAAATGATCACTGTACCTTGTTGTTTAAACGTTTAATTTTATCCAAAGCTTTCCTCAAATCCACAAAACTATTGCCTCACATTTCAAACAATTTTGCCGCACCATTCGAGAGAAATTTATTGAATTTAATATTAAAATAGCGGTGAGAAAGTAGAATCACACATCACAGATTGATTAGATCGAATGAATGATGAGTGATTGCGATATTTGTGATTATTTTATTTATCAAGTAGATTTACGGCTCTGGAATCAATATCATTTAGAGCCGATATTGGTATTACTTACAAGGAATAGAGTTGTTCTGTGGCTGTTTATTTAGACTAGTCTAATTTTTGAAAATACCTTCTGCTGCGTTTAAGATTTTGGTTTGTCAAATAGATGCAAGATTTGCTTCTATCAAAGATGACTAATTCACATACATATATAGCGAGGGTAAAGTTAATAACTTCAATGCTTTATAATGAGGTTTACAGCTGTCAGTTATTTTTACGTTGCAAATAGCTCGTATACACTTTTTGGTCCTCTAAAAGTACCTCTCTTTTTGGTCCTCTAAAAGTATTGTTTCCATATAAAAATAATGCCACATATAAGTTCTGAAGCTACATATTTGTGATGAGCTGATAACAAGCTGCATTTTCGAAGTCTATAACACATGTAACAATAAGCTTAACTTTTTACTTAATTATAAATTTAAAAACTATTGACTATATGAAATATAAGGTTAAAAAATTGTCTCTAGTTTCATTTTGTATTGTTCGGACGTGTAGTTTCCGGCAGACTAGAATAGAATCACTCCGGTTCTTCCCGTAGATGTCGTACAAGGCGAATAGGGGAAATACATTGTCGATCAGGCCTCCCCAACCCGTTTGGCCAGCGTGGGGAGTGTAGGCCAAATCCTCCTTCCGTCTAGGACGGACGAGAGAGGGTCGTGCTCCTGTAGTGGAGATTAAAATGGACCTGATGATGATGATGTAAATTTATCCTGGTTTGAGATACGACTGAAAAGTATATTTCCCATAATACAGTTAAAAAGTTTTTTTTTTGCGAGAATGTCGTGGCATAATCAAATGCCTTTGATAAATCCATATAGATTGAGCATACTTATTATTGCCTATGTTTGCAAATAGTTTTATTAGGATAATCATAGTTATATTTATTTTATGATTTTTACGAAACCCTATTTGTTTGTCGTGAAGTATGTGTAGCTTTTATAGATTTAATTATAGTACTTTATAAATTACATTTTTAAATATTTTTGACATTACTGAAAATATATCTATTACATTATGCGTTGGTTTTTTTTTGCCATATAATGTTATTGTTATTTTTAATTACATTTTCTGCTTTCTACTTTGCTTTAGCTCAGGTTGGCAACACTGGCGCAGAGCATATCTGAAAAAGGTGCTGCCCTCTCTGTCAATTGGACGGGACGAGAAAAATTAAAAAAAATTGACTGACATCCATTGTAAATTGTAAAGATTGTTGACCGTTTTTGTAAGAAAATTATTTTATTTACTTACAATGGATGAAGAAGGTGAAAGTATATTACTTGAAGAAAATTACTATCAATTACTGAATGTGTCCAAAACGGTAATTATTTATCACATGTTATTATATCATATCTTTTTGATTTTTTTTCACTGTCTTATATAACGCCTAAGCTTTAAGTTATTTAAAACATTTGACCTAATTTTTTAATACCTAAGTGATTAGATTATTCTATAAAGTATGTTTAACTGTAGTCAGACAAGAGTCAAGAATCTTATCTTTTAGGTTATGTAGCACCCAATGTCTGTGATTGATCACATGAACGGCGGCGTTGCCAAAGATACTATATGATGAAATATCTGTTAATATGCATGTAATATACCATTAACCACAAAAGAATTAGAGCATATTTTATTTAAAACGAATTTAACATTTTTCGTTAGCTGTCTCCACATAATCAAGAAAAAATAGAAAATTTTAACTATGTCTGAGTAAAGAATATATTTGTGTACCGACAAATATGTATCATTCCTTTTTAGAGGCACTATTTATTAGAGAAAAATATGGATTAATGGTATTGCTTTGCCAATGTTTAAAATACATTTGTTTTATTTATTTGGTTTTTTTTTTCAAAATGATGCCTGATGATGGATGATTCTAAAATTCTTGCATTCTACCTCCTCCAACAAGTGCTTCGAATTTTGTTCATCTATAATAATCTATTTTCTACAGGCTACTCCGGAAGAGATACACAGTGCTTATCGACGCTTCTCGCGCATGTTCCATCCTGACAAGCACAGCACAGATCCAAACAAACTGAAATGGGCAGAACAGATATTCAGTAAAGTTAAAGAAGCATATGAAGTGCTGTCTGATTCGCACAAAAGAGCTATTTATGACACACTAGGTATTATAATTGACATATTTAAATATTAAAAAAAATATATATTGGATATGTTACTTTCTAGTTGAACAATGCCGTAACAGTGAAATACTAAATTGATGGCATTGTATCCTAAGCAAAAATGGCCACATCATCATTTGTTCTGACATAACAAGTGATATACTTGTTTCATTTATATCTGTTTCAGCGTAGGCAGAGAAAATTATAAACCAATAATTAGATTCCATTACATTCACTTAAGAAAAAGAGTAACTTACCGCATTATCATGTAAGAAAATGTGACGTATGATATCATCTTTGGTTTCTCATCACATACTTGTTTTTTCAAAAGAGAGCAAGTTTGTATATTTGTTTACTTATTTGTAACATAATCATTACATATACAATAATGCACAAAACATCTACATTCAGTATCTTATGTTTAACATATCAATCTGACGTCTAATGCAGTGTATTATAAGTCAATGTGTTTTGGTTTGGCATATTTTGACATCGAAGTATAGAGACATCATTTTATTATTTTTGATGTTTTGCTCTTGACTTGTGTGATAAGATAAGATAAGATAATTTGTGCCTACCACTTGCTACTGTGCTTATAATTTAATTATTGGCTACTTTCTAAATTTGATGTTATTTTAGGCAAAAGGGGCTTGGAAGTTGATGGCTGGGAATTGATTTTTCGAACGCGTACTCCTAGAGAAATCAGAGATGAATATGAACGGTAACAATTTCGACAATATCTGTCTAAACATTCTTTTTTAAATATTTTTTTCTTAATATTACTGTTCTAACTCTTTCTACTCCAAACTCTAATATTGATTACTTTTCAGATTAAAAAGAGAGAGGGAAGAACGCAGGCTCCAGCAAAGTGCTAACCCTCGTGGAACAATCACCCTTTCAATCAATGCTACTGACATGTTTATGAAATATTATGATGAATATGAAATTTTGTAAGTTGGTTATGTCGAATCTATGGACTGTAAAATTTCAATAATTCACTTTTCGTCAATATTGAAATTTCGTCAATAATTATAATGTTGAAACTGAAAATCCTTAAACCATTTGTTTCCATGTCATGCTTAAATGTAATGCATTTCTTATTGACTATGATATCTTTGCTAAAATATGGGCGGGGTGCAAGCTAATTATCTTAATATATATATCTTGCTCAAAAATGGATGGATCAGAGGCCAGAGCGTCTCCGCAGTGGCTTCAGAATTATAAGCAGCACTAATTGAAGCGAAAGCGATATTTTAATGCCATATTTTAGTGGAGACAAACAATGTTTACAATTAACAGTATAAAAAAACTAAACATTTAATATTTTAGGGAAGAAACTACAGGCTTACCTACGATCGAGGTATCAGGTATGACTATTCAACAATCAATAGATGCCCCAGTGACTCTAAGGAATACTATGACTTTATCAGGAAACATATCTACACAGAATGGAATAGGTGAGTGTGGACTTTATTAGCACAGTAAAAATATGTTTTCATGTTGCAAACAATTGCAAGTTTTTGATTCTTTCATATAGGTTAAGTAGTCATTACTTTTACTTATTTCTGTTTATAGTAGGATATTTGCAAATTATCTGGAATTTCAGAATATTTAAAAAATATCATAAAACACATAAAATTGAATAATTTGCAATCACTTTAATACTTACATCCGACTTGTCTTATGGTCACTCTAAAGTGTTTTTGGGAAAGTCCATTTTAAAATAATTAAATTATTTAGAAAAATCTACTATATAAAAATAAGTCGGGTTTTCCTTCCTGACGCTATAACTCCAGAACGCACGAACCGATTTCCACGGTTTTGCATTCGTTGGAAAGGTCTCGGGCTCCGTGAGGTTTATAGCAAAGAAAATTCTGGAAAAATTTGAAAAGAAAAGCGGGAAAATCTTGAAGCCATCTGGTGGCGAAACGGAGTTCGCCGGGTTTGCTAGTTATTTATATAAAATAAATGTGTTATGCCACTAGCTACATAAATGCAATATTTAACATAGCTGTCGTGCATTATTATGTGCAAATTTCTGATTTATGTGTTTTTGATTAAAGTGTTGTCGGAAATGCTACGGGAAAGTCCGAGAGTGTGTTATCGTTATCATATCTCGAGTACGATTATGTATTGTTATATTATTGTAATATTGTGACATAACAAACCGAAAAAAAGTGCATATACCCTACTCGGTGAAGGCGTGCCTTTGCAGGCCTGTTTCACTCCACACTTTGGGTATGATGCGGTTCTCGGTCGACGGGACTAAGTGGGCGGTTGTCACTCGCTCATGTGCTCAGCGTAAAAGCGCGAAGTTCATGTCATCGTTAGTTAGAATCAGACGAATTTCATCTAAAGTTATTGAAATTACTAAAAATCCGACAAACAATAAAGTTAAATTATAAACCTATCTGTGTTTTATCAAATTTGTTATCTCAAATTGTTTTAAACATTTATATATTAAATCGCACAGGACACTTAAGTTATTTTGATAACCTACGTAAAAGTTATTGTTCACAGAAGGATAATAATAGTTGACAAAAATGAATATCTAAATACTTATCTAATAATAAAATTGTAACTATTTAATGTTTGTACATATGAGATATGATCTAATAAAAATTAATGTGAGCATTTTTAAAAGCAAAAGAAGGCAAAAAAATCATTATTCACATTTTTGTCTGACGGTCTGTTTATACTCACATCTCGCAAAAACTATTAGGTAGGTACCTCCATGAAATTCGATGCGGTTTACACAATCATATCGTTGTAGTTTAATTTGAAATCTGGCGCATGTTTCATTGGTACTATGGGTAGTTAATAATAATAACGGACGGACGGAACGGAATAACGGAGTTAATAATAATAACTAGCAATAGAAGCAGTTATGGCAGGCGTCCGTCCCTCTTCTGTAATAGCCCGGTATTAAGTTCACCCAGATCTCATCTCCATATCCCATTTATTTTCCATCACACTTCGCAATAGTCTCAACGCCTGCCGAGACCTGCTCATGGGTATGTCGTTCCATTGACATATCCTGGAGCGGGTCACGGCGGGCGTACAACATTACATCAAACTTCTCAAAGGGGCCTCTACGCGTTGGATCCATATCCCCGCGCACGCCTATCAAATGACCGGGCTTGACCCGTGATTAAAAAGAGATACATAATAATAATTTTATATTATTTTTTATAAGTGTAGATTAACTGCGGCAAGCGAGCTTACCATGAGGTGGGCTGAACGCTTGTTTGCCCCATATTGATAGTATAATTTTTTTTAAGTCCACGCGGACGAAGACGCGGGTGTGCTAGTAAAGTTTATCAGTTACATACGCAAGGGGCGAACCCTATTTCAGCGAAAAAATAACGGAATCAGCGCAATGAAAGATCAGCTATATTTTGGTAAATAAATGAGGAAGGCGGGCAGCGTTGTGTGATTTGAAATGATCTTTATTGAGTATAATAGAGTATTACTTATTCTGTGCCTTTGATATAAATTAGGTATTTGTTTGAAGTCACCATGATGAAGAATTATTTACAGTATAAGGACTAGTTTCATAACAAAAAAAGGAAAATGTTCCATTATCTGTTGGTTCTTAGTAAACAACCAACAGTTGTTTACTTCAGAGTAAATTTTAAGACTGTAGACGAAATTATTAAATTGTTTGTTTCAGGTACCGGATCAGTAAATGTATGCAACCGACATTTGAGCTCGGAGAAAGGATGGACTGAAGTTGAATTTGGTATAGGGAATGGACCGCTCCTAGGGTTCAAAATATTCCGTACACTGTCTCGACTGATGTTTTTAAATTGTGGAACAGTTCTTCAGTTTACATCCAGAGGAATATCACCTAGCCTTGTTTCAAGTATGTATCTTGATTGAACATCCATATTAATATTATAAAAGAGGTAAAGTTTGTGAGGATGTTAAATATTGGTAATTCGTTGATTTTGCATTTATATTTGTATATTTTTTGCACATAAATACATTAGATAGCTATTGTAGGATATAATAAGGTTAACAACAAGATAATTCCGACAGGCTTGGCTGAATGAGTAGTGAAATCATTAGCAAAAATATATTTTATTGACCACACACTTTAGCCTATAGTCGACTAATGTAATATTTGAATTTCCACAGCTATGGCACTTCAATTAGACGCTCATTCGGTTGGCTATTTAACTTACCGAGCCGGAGGTCAAGGCGGCTCATCAATGACCTCCATATATGTACGGGACTCAGAGAAGTACCACACCAACACAGCCATACAGATCGGCAACCCACACTCCTTCATATCTTTTAACATAATGAGGAAGTTGCCACAGCACGATATGAAGTTGCGGTTGGCTTTGAAGTAAGTATCCAAGTATAAAATGATAGTAGATAATGAGATAGGTGCCATTTTGTTATCGCCTATTATTAATTCTATACTAACTGTGGTCCCGCTTGTGTGGACATCCTATACCCTAATTAAGTTTTGTAATATGTATGCTGGACATAGCATAGCATATGAAAGCGGAGGGTCGCATGCCTCCGCTTTCCGCATCCAGCCGCTTCTGGGAGTTCCCTTGAGTCATTGGTCTATCTAGAGGGGGGCGCCCGACGCTTCGTCGCCCCATACGAGGTCTTCACTCTAGGACTCTCCTCCCCCATCTGCCATCACTGACTCGACAGATGTGGCCGGCCCACTGCCACTTCAGCCTGCTGAAGCTGAGACCATTGTCGACATCTTTGGTTCTCCGTCGAAATTCTTCGTTCTGGATTCGGTCCTGTAGTTCTCTACGGGACCGAATCTGAATGATCAGAGATGGAGAGAACTATATTTGGCATTTCTATGCCGAGCATATCTCTCGCTGCGCGACTTTCCATTTCTGGCCCAGCCCAACGGGCAGAGACCAATCGTAATATGTATTGATGAAGCTATTAGCCAATTGCCCATGTGCAATTGAGCGTATTACCAAACCCCGGCCACTCCATACAAAAATGGCGCTTTTGCATGTAGTAACCAAATGACGTCTGTACACGTGCCTATGTTTGAGTGACGTTCTCTAGGGCTGACATTATACAATTATTAGTCGGACATGTACGGGGGTGTAAGTGGTTCATCAACATCTTTGAACCAAAGTCAATCTTACCTGCACGGGGTACACCCTGCTGACTGACAGACGAGGCTTTGATGAAAAGAGAGGTAGGACATAGAGTATTTTTTAAGCAGCCCGACTGACGAAGTACAACCACCTCACAGAATACCGCAGTCAAATAACAATTTCCTTGAGGGTTGTTGTGTTCCTGCGAGTGAGTGAGGTCACCAGAGAGGATGGAGTTGCTGCGTTGCCAGCGAGGATGGCAGCGAGCGAGCGATATTTAATGTTGCGAGCGTTAATATGGTTACGGTAACCGCTTCCCATCAGGTGGGCGTAGTGAAGAAAAAAAAAACGTGTGACACTCGGGGACTGCCGCGGTAAAGCTATTGCATAGCATTTTTTATCAACTAATGCTCATTTGCTCGTTCATCCATCCATCCATCCATCCATCCATATCCATTCATCTATCCATCCATCCATCCATCCATCCATCCATTCTTCCACCCATCCACCCATCCACCCATCCACCCATCCATCCATCCACCCATCCATCCATCCATCCATCCATCCATCCATCCATCCATCCATCCATATCCATTCATCTATCCATCCATCCATCCATCCATTCATCCACCCATCCATATCCATACATCCATCCATCCATATCCATCCATATCCATTCATCTATCCATCCATCCATCCATCCAGCCATTCATCCATTCATCCACCCACCCATCCATCCATCCATCCATCCATCCATCCATCCATCCACCCATCCATCCATCCATCCATCCACTCATCCATCCATCCATCCACCCATCCATCCACCCACCCACCCATCCATCCATCCACCCATCCACCCATCCACCCATCCACCCATCCACCCATCCATCCACCCATCCATCCATCCATCCATCCATCAATCCATCCATCCATCCATCCATTCATCAATCCATCCAACCATCCATCCATCCATCAATCCGTCCGTCTGTCCGTCCGTCCGTCCATCCATTCATCCAAATTGTTTTTTTTTAACTTTCCATGTGTTGAGACATCCATCCACTGCACAAATAATTCTCATCTTTTACATACTCGCATATTATTCTAAACTGAATGGAGAATAAAATACAAGCGACGTCAATTCGTACGTCGTGGCATTCCTTGCGAACGGTTCCAAATCGGTTCCATAGGGGAGGTGAGGTCGACTAGTGAGAGCGGCAGAGAGTGTCCATACTGTACGTTAGTACTATTACTTATACTGTGGTATTACTTATTTTTAGTATCATTGCGTTTTCCCAGGACAACATTAAAAGTTGGTTAATAGACTTATTTTGTGAAAAATGTACTTTCACAATAAAATTGCTTGGCAAACTTTTAAATATATATTTTAGCGAATGTTTATTGATAGCTTAGCGAAGCTCATAATAATTGAAATACAATACACTATGAAATATTTATTCTGCCACTGGGCCCTTGTGGGTTACGACTTAGACAGGTCTTACATTGTTTATGAATCAAAATTTTACTGTTTTTTTTTATCTACTGGAGGTTTTTAATATTTTTTTTTTATTCGTTTTAGTCTTTTTTCTTCGTTCTAGTCTTTTAGATCATCATTTAGATACTACAACAATTTAAAGTTAGTGTCTTAATTCTATAATTATTAATTTATAATATTATGTGCTGAATTATTTTCAAACATCATTGTCCGTGAGGTATTCATCGACCCTATAATAAACCCTTCTAGTAAAAGTATTTTCATGATTAACGGCATATATATGATTAACGGCATACTGTCGTACATTTTGTAAAACCCATCAATATTATTATTACAACATAAGTATGGCCTAAAGATATAATTATAATATGAAGCATTAGAATTTGTTTCTTAATTGTCCTTTATTGAACACCTCCTGCATTGTAAGGAAATAGCAATGGTGGTTTTGTACAAGAAATCTAAGGGTGGTGAGCGACTGCGACTGCGGTCATATCGACTACTAGACCACAGCGACTGACCTATTTCTGCAAATGCGAAAACAAAATTACTTTGTTGTGATAAATTGATTGTACATACGGAACAAAGATAAAAATGCATTATTGTGCTCTTAAAATGTTTTTACACTACTTTTATACAATTTTCCTGTATTATTGTTTCCATTACAGATTCGGTACATTTGGTGCTATAGCCGAGTACGGAGCAGAAAAGAAGGTGTCACAAAATAGCAGTGTCTCCGCAGCCGTCATGCTGGGGGTGCCCAGCGGAGTCATGCTCAAACTCAAGTTAGTACAGCGCCTAAACATCTAATCACTGTCTAAAAGCCTATTTTTCGTGAGGAGATTTTATATGGAAACCACACCACCCAACGGGACGACGTCATTATGTCGGCGTCCGCTGCCACGCGGATGTGGCACCCATACCGAATAAAACCTCACAATGTACATCTCTGACCAGGTAGCGGGTTAATAAATGGTTAATTAATTGATGTTTTTATACTTTCTAGGACTATTTGACTATATGACGCCTGTAATCATTGTAAAATAGGTACTGTAATAATCCCTACTTGCCTACTAATATTATAAATGTGAATGTGAGTTTGTTTGTTACGCTTTCTCGCCGAAACTACTCGACCGATCATAAACACAACAAAGTACACATATCATCAAAGGTATTAGGAAGGACATCTTCTTCTGCCTGGCCGTAATCCCATTTATTTCGGGTCAGTTCTTCTGGTCAATCTTCGCCAGGACGGTCTGTTCTGGGTCAATTGGTGTGTTATTTGGGCATTTAAGTCCCTGTTAATAACGGACATCCATGTGAGGCGGAGTCTACCGCATCTTCTGGGCTGGGTACTTATATCAAGTACTGTTCTTGTCGTGTGGTCCGATGGTCGCCGCATGACGTGACCGTACCACCTTAGGCGGCTCTCTAAAACTTTCTCGTTACTTTAAAACTGTCTCGAATGTGGATGCTTTGGATGTGGTCCTGCATTGTATTAGGAAGGGCATAGGATACCTTTTTTTTTAAAGCAAAAGTAAACGCGTGAAAAGCTGCGGCTGGAAACAAGTATAAATATAAATTAAATAATTGTAATGACACTAATGACTTTTGGTGTTCTATTGCATGTCAGTAATGCTGTAATGTGTGAAACGATTATTATATACTACTATGTATATCTATATACCACATTTATTGCAATAAATAAATTCATTCGTTCATAGATAACACATGCCTAATACTTTTGCAGATGGACATGTTCATCCCAAACCATAGTAGTTCCTATTCATCTCTCCGAGGAGGTCATGCCGTCCCCAGTGTTCTATGCGACAGTTGTGCCAATGGTCTCTTGGCTTATCCTGAAGAAGTTAATCCTAGATCCCATATCTAGGGAGCGGCAGGAACGCGAGCGGCAAAGATCTATGGAGGCCAACTATGAAAGGTAAAATAAAATTACGGATTTGTTAAAAATATATATATAAAGCAAATATTTTGTGAGCATTACAGTTGCGCCTAACAAATTCCCATAATGAACAACATTAATTAAGACATAACAACAATAGATATTTAAATTTGCTATTTATTCATTAATTGTTATTTTATTATTATAATAGTGGTATTATTATGGAAATATCAATCAAATGTAATTGAAAATCAATCAAAGAACGGTTAAATATATCAATTGAATGATTTGCCATTATATCATTGATCAGAAAATATTGATACTTATAAATAAATAAATAAATATTGTCAGACAAATTACACAGCGCCATCTAGCCCCAAAGTAAGCGAAGCTTGTGTTATGGGTACTAGACAACTGATAGACATACGTAAATACATTTTTTTGAATAATTATAAATATTTGTCCTATGTGGGAATCGAACCCACGAGCGTTGGTGTCGAAGCCGCGTCATTGTCCGCTACGCCACCGAGCTCGTCATTGGTTGGTCTCATAAAAGCAGCTGGATGCGTAAAGCGAAGCATATCGCATATGATAGAAAGGTCGTCGCCAGCCGATGGCGGGGGAAGGGGGGGGGGGGGGGGGGGGGGGGTTAAGTTGATATGTAAAAGTATGATCGAAACCAAGTGGAAACCAAAACATACATGGTTTTATATCATTGACGAGCCTGGTGGTCGAATGGCTAATAAGGAATACTTTGACTCCGAGGATGCGAGTTTAATCATTGCACAAGGCAAACATTTGTGTGCATGAGCATGATTGTTTGTCTTGGTCTGGATGTTTTCTATGTATTATAACTAAGTATGTTTTTGGTTTTCTAGTACCCGTAGTTCAAGCTTTGCGCTTAATTTGAGACTCGATTGCTCTGTGTAAATAGTCCCGAAATATTTATTAAAACACATTCCATTGACGTTTACTATTTATATTACGCACGCAGTATTTTTTTCCGTTTTAATATATGCTTTCAATGCATCACTCAATATGATGCATTGAAAGCACTGAAATTAAAATATAATTTCTGATTTTCTTTCATAAAAATAAGAAATAAGAATGCAAATAATAAATATCATTGCGTGGTTATTTCTACACCGTCATTTCGCAGTATCGTTTGAACTCCACCCTCTATTGTTAAAAAAAATTCAAAAGTATTTTAAGTCCAACCAGAATTACATATCTTTATCTTTATATCAGTGATTTGGATCTGCCTTTTAATCATTTACGTGTATAAATTTAAACTTAGGCAGTCTCTTGACACATTTTTTAACTACTAATAATATTAACATATTGATTGTATATATTGTTATTTTTCCGCCATTGTATCTTCTGTTAAACTATTGTTATACTATTATTGTATGCAATATGAATGTTAAAATATAAAGGTTACAATAATGAATGTCATATTATTCACAGGTTACAAGAAATGCAGCGCCAAGCTAGAGCGACTATAGAACTAATGAGAGAAACCTATGCTAGGATTAGAAGCGACGAAGAAAAGAAAAAGGGTTTAGTAATTTTACGAGGGCTCTATGGAAAACTACCATCAGGTACGTTTCTATATCTTCACACATAATATCTGTACATCCCTACTAATATTATAAATGTGAATGAGAGTCACGCCGAAAATACTCAACATGATTGGTGAGGAACCTTTGAGAATATGTGTACTAAGTTTCATGATGATCGCATCATGAAATTTTGTACACACATTCGCAAAGGTAATTAGGAAGGACATAGGATACTTTTTATTAAAAAAAAAAAAGTAAACGCCGACGAAGCCGCGGGTTAAAGCTAGTAAAATTGTAAAAATACAACAGAAACCCCTATGATTGAGAACTGAATGACAATATCAGCTTTTCTAGTATAACTTTATGGCGTTTGACAGAACTATCAGTCATTTGATAGCTTGCACGAAACCAATTTGAATTCATAGAAACGTCTGCCTGGTCATCATCATCAGGTCATTTTAGTCTCCACTACAGGAGCACGACCCTCTCTCGTCCGTCCCAGACAGGAGGAGGATTTGGCCTACACTCCCCACGCTGGCCAGACGGGTTGGGGAGGCTGGTCAGCTAAGTACTAAATAAACATCAGTAGTAATAGCAAATGAGTTAACTCGTTTAATTTTATTTTGCGATAACATGTAAATAAGAAATAAGTTCATTGGCATCTAAGCCGAAAATGTTTGTTTAATGTCCTTCCAAATATAATGTACGAACAAACTACAAGGATCAATCAACGTAACAGATAACGTCAAGATTGTAAAACTCTCACTGAGCATTATGATAGCTCAAAAACACATACAAGAAAATGCTCTTTATCTATAATAGGCTATTTGAGATCTACAAACTTTCATTCTAATATCTTCCGTCCGACTTATTGTAGGGTCGATCAAAGTTTGGCGGGAAAGTCCATTTTAAAAGTATGAAATTATTAAAAAATAATATTTCCATTGGAGAAGCAATAAAAAATACTATAACTTTTATTATGATACTAATTACATAAACGTAATATTTAACATATCTGTCGTACAAATTTCTAATTTGATGCATACAAAATACAAACCTGTGACGTCATATCTCAGTGGCCTTTTGTATGGAGCGTTTTCGAAAAAGTCCAAAATTGTGATTTTCATATTAACATATCTCGAGAGATTTTTGTGCTATCAAAATAATTCTTTCACCTATAATTTAAAATATAATAACTTCCTTACATAAAAAATAGAAAGAAAAAATTGTCTTCTAGCCTATTGTATACAAACTTTGTATACAAACACGGGTCAAATAGTTAGCAATGGCAACTTTGTCTCCGAGGTTGCGGGTTCGATCCCCGCACAAGACTAATATTTGTGTGCTTGAATGTCTTGGTCTTGGTGTTTTCTACATATTATTCTGTATGTATTTACAAAAAAAAATGTGTTTTAGTATAATATCAGGTATCTAGCCGTAGTATAAGCTTTGCTTAGTTTGGGACTAGATGGCCGAGTGTAAATTTGTCCAGGAATGTTTATTATATTTATTATAATTCTAGTAAACTTCGGTCTCCCAGGCACAAAAAATTAAACATTATTTATTGTGTCTTCACCAGGTGCAACAGACCACGACATGCCCGAACAAACGGGCGACGGAGCGTCAGTACAGTCGCCGACGGCTTACACCGAAGTCATTGACGTCACAATACCTCTCCAGTGTCTTGTGAAAGACTCGCGGTTAGAACTGCTCGAGGCTAGTAAGGTAAGTCACATCACATTGGCGTGTAAATGGCCCAACCTACATCTGTAGGAACAAAACCAACCCTACTTGCACGTGGTGCATCCTGCTGAATAATTAACGAGGCTATGGCGAAAGAGAGGTAGGACGCAGCTGGAGGTCGCACTGTGCCCCGTTGATACTTATTTTTGGTTGGGATAGAGCATAGCGAGACCTCAAAGCTTGACCAGCATCTGTCTGGAGCAGTACCTCCAACTTGTGTAAGCCGTGTTCCTGCGAATGAGCGAGATCCTGGCTTTTTTGAGAGGTCATTTTTTATTAACATCTAAGAAAAGCTTGTTTCAGTCCAAGCTTGTACCTAAATTCCCTCTAAAAAGTAAAAAATAATAAATCAAAGATGTCTAAGAACACTCGCACATAAGCCACCTTTAAAATACATCGCTTCATCCGTTCGGGAGCTATGATGATACAGACAGACAGACACGTCAAACTTATAACACCCCTCTTTTTGCGTCGGGGGTTAAAAAAAAATTTTTTTGTTCTTGTTTCTACTACGATTCTACTCTCTTCATTGATTCGTATCGAGTGGCTATAGTAATCCTGTATTTGTAAAGGCGGAGCTGCCTGGCTTCTACGACCCCTGCGTGGGCGATGACAAGCACCTCACTATCCAGTACATGTTCCACAACAACCTTCACTGCTGCACGGTCACCGACAACCAAGCGGTCGTTCTCCCACGCAATAGTGAGTAATATCACACGACATTTTATCTTATTTTACAATATTTGGGGTGTTAACGGCGCCTTAATAATGCTTACATACACCCATGGCAGAAAAACACTAGGTATGTTCTTTATTGAAAAATGTACACACAAGATTTGAACGTGCATACGTCATCAGCTGTATTTTATATGGAATTTGACAACCAAACTCGTGACGTAGTCTTAGCAATATACCTATTTGTCACGGGAAGAACATACCTGATGTTTTGCTACCGTGCATACACATAATATAAGCTTCCAAGTAGTTCTAAGTACAGGGCGATCGAAAAGAGTTGAATAAAATAAAGTCGCTACTTTCTTCGTGACAATAGTTTTCACATGGTAACTCTTCAGCAGTTTTGTATGAAAAAAGTCAGTTTGCTTCTACTAATAGTTCTTTCTACTCTTTTCAGTTGTCTTTTATGTTATTTCTTTAATTTTTTAATTTTATTTGCGTTTTTTTTTGTAGTTAGAAGGCATGCAATTAGGATTCTAAAATGTAACAAAATATTATCGCAAAAATCCGTTTAAATTTTTTTTAATCGATATAGGGTAATGTGGTTTATGGTTGCACTTAGCCTTGATATTATCTGTCTCTGTTTTGCGAGACAAATTATTTCGAAAGCCTTTGTGGTTCGCCCCTTACCACCAACTCTTATTGCGATTCAATAACTGAATAGAATGCTAATTATACCAATGTCGCTTATTCATTGGTATAAATAAGCATTCTATTCAAATTGAATAGAGTCGCTTATTCATTGTATATGTATGAATAAGCATTATTAAGGTGCAAGCAAGCAAGGGGCAGGAGGGCGAACCTGTAGGAACAGAAAGGCATGTTTTCAAATTTATTCTTATAAGAATTTGTAAAAATATATTCTTGAAGAGATTTGAAAACATGCCTTTGTAGGAGTTGTTGTTGTTTTGGTTGTTATTGTGATCATATATTATTCCAAAAATATTCAACACACGATGACGACAGACACGAATATTGTTACGACACAACTTTGAGCCTTATATACAATTCTTTTACAGATCATCGGATAAAGAATAGATCCTGAAAATTAAGGTCGAGGCGCAAGTGCAAAAGCGCTACGCGGGCTCGCCTAAATAGTACATCGGCAAATGCTTAGGTAATATTGAAATTATGTTGAATCGTTTTACCTAAATCCAGGAAATTATTGGTAATGAATTTCGAGTACAGACCCCAGTAAATTGATAATATAATTTTGTTAGATTGTTAAAATTTTGCGTGAAACAACGCTATCATTCTGATTAGCTGAAATGCATGCGCTCCGGGCTCTGTACTATTTTAGCGCGAGGAGAGGTTTATGTCAAATCCGCATAGAATTCATCTATGTTACCAGTTTACTAAGTTCTGTACTCTGTATTCATGAAGTACGAAGGGATTTAGAGGCTCACAAAGAAAATCGAATTTTGTCGGATTAAGCGAGAATTCTCGAACGGGATTGAGCGAAGTGTTGACAGCGCTCAATCAGCTGTTAGGAGTAAAATTAGAATTTTAAAATTTCTGGCTGTTGTACTCGCGTTGGAACTCATAGAACGACTAACATTCCATTTGTTGGAAAAAAACACAGTTCCAATTTCCTTTGCCTCAATTGACGATGTGTAAACTACATCTATTGTTTACATTGTGAATATGTTTAATAGAACTGTACCTATTGCAATGATTTATAATAGTACATTGTGATGCAAAGACGGAAAATTGGTTATTGCAAACGAGTTGTTGGTCTTAAAACTGAGCGTAGCGAGGTTTTGATTGTTTTCTAGTTGCGACAACGCTTCAAACCCACATGTCACATAAGATTTTATGAATCAGTTACGAAAAAAGGTAAAAGCGCAATTTGCACCTGTTTAATGTTAGTTGGAATAAATTCAATAAATTTATATCATTTTCTTTATTTCTTTACAATTCAAAATATTTATTTACAACCAACAACTCGACATACCTTTTAATAAAATGTTGCGCACGCACTGTGGTATCTGTATATAGCTTTTTTTTCTTTAAAATAAATACAATAGCTATTTCCAATATTCAGCCAGAAGTAATGTTTTAAATAAAATTTTACTATAGCCAGAAGAAATATTTTACACAATATAAAATTATATTATCATGAACACATACCTACCTAATAAAATCTATGTGAAAAATACAGTTTCCAATAATTTTGCAAATTATTTGCATAAAATAGTTTATAATATTTTTTCTCTTTGGTAGTAAAAAGAAAATAAAATTACTTTTCCGTGTAAATATTTTTAGTGGGGAAAAAGTGCTTAAGCATTTTTGACTAGTGTGCAATGTTCAACTTTCCGGACATGTTTGTTGACTGCTTTTCTAATTGACCTTTTGGAGCAAAGGTATAACCTTTCCGTATTTTTATGAGCGTTTACAGATAGTGAAATTTCGCCGTGACTCGCCCTAAGGTAGACAGGACACGGCTACTTTTTGCAGCGTTTACGATTTCATAGTTGCCTCTTCGGATCATGAATCATGATAGAGACACTGTCATGTTAATAGTCGTATCACTAGTCATGTAGAGTTATTAACAGCAGCTATTAATAATAATTCAGCATGTTTATGACTATGTATCACTATTGTTTGATTAAAACTTGTTTGACAAATTTTCACTTTTCAGCCGACATTTATTAACGCACGTTTATTTGACTTATTCTTTTGAGCTTTGCCAAACATTTTGCAAATAGCATGTTCCGCAAATGTTTTGTTTAACAAACAATCTTACAAATACATTATACTACAAATTCTTTGTTAAATAAACAATTAAATATAAAACTTGCAAAAACAAAAGGTGACACCGTTTGAGGCTTTTATTAAATAACACAATAGATAAAGGAATTGTTTGCCAAATTTAGTCAAGTCTTTTTCTTATTTACTTGTCGAATATAGTTGTAAAAGATAAAATGAGGCATCGTACTTTGGCCAATCCTTAATTGTCAAACGAAACTTTGCTAAATGAGTTTTAGTCATTGGGGGCTTACGACTTATTAGTGTTATTATTTATATAAATAAATAAACATTTATATAACTATGAATCAATACAGAAATCTTTGACACTACTGTGATGACTTTCATTGTTATAATATTTAGTCTAAAAAATGTTATTCTACTTGATGCTAGTGATTGTGAGCCTTATTCTAAACGTATATTGCCGATACCAGGACTACGAGGAGACATGTGTGTTTCCTGGAACATTCTTCTTTATTAGACGATAAAAAATGCATTTACCATAAGCCCGCATTCATAGGAATCTACGAATTATGATACGAAAAGTCAACGTAATAACATATTCTTGTCAGTATATCCAAGCTAAAAGGGTACTAATGTAGCGAAACTGAATAGTTTGGTCTTTAGTACAAGGTAAGAAAATAACGGGCAGTAATTCTAGGCCGGATGCAGCTTGAATTTCGACAAGAAGTTTGATTTCTGAACATCGAAATAACCTAAAGGAATAAAAGAATAAGGAAAAAATATGTAATAAATAGGGAACAATGTTAGTTAGAGACTTTAACGAGTAGAATTTTGAAAAACCTGGAAGTTGTAGCCAGATTGCGACTTTTAGATTCATTACATTAGAGACTAAAATAAACAGATTATGTTTTTATTATTATGTAATTTTTACCAAATAAAATGAAGAATATAAAAATTTTGTTGTAATCAATGAAATCAAGTGTATAATTTTAGTCAATTCACAATTCAATCTCGATTCGGTCAACTTTCAATCTGCGATCGTAGAAAAATTAGTCTCCTAATTTTTAAATTTCCTAATTAATTGGCCTTCAGAACGTTCCGAATATCTCTATAACCTGGCGGACGGCTAGCGACATTGGTTTACTATTTTAAAGTAACATATTATGTTATGATTAAAGTGTTATCATCAATGATATTATATTTTTTGTTAATACTATTGGTTGTATATTTAATATTCTTAATATACGTAATAATTTAATATACGCCTTTAGTCTCGACTCTACAATCTGGTTCAGACATAATCGCTTTACAAAGTGCGCTGTAAGCAATTTTTTTTGTAATTTTATTTTCGAACGGTTTATATATCATCTTCCATTTATAATGTTGTACATATTTTCTTGTCTTGTATGGCGAAATTACACGGTTCAACCAAATTGATTAACTTTGGCTGAAAAGTGCAAATGTATTGTTGGCTATTTATTGAATAATTATTATCATCATAGATATTAAAGTGTTCTACTCTGTTCTAACGTCAAAATCATAAATTAATAAATAGGTTTTCGCTTCGCTCTGAGTAGATGGATCCAACATAAAATGCACTAAATTAATTATACGCTGAATACGGCGTAGTCCATTCTTTTAGCTGTGTTTAATATGTCAATTTGACATGTCGCGTATAGAATTTGGCCACATATTTTAATTCGTTGATACTGTTGATTGTTGGTACCATCTGCTTACCTTGATAATGCCTTAGCGGCGAAACCGGTAATTACGTGGAACAGTACAAGTGCTTTATTATAACATTTTAATTAGTTTACAAATAATTTGTCGCACTCGAGGAGCTAGTGTTAATACAAAATGGTATCTAGTCTGAGCGCAAGCGAGACCGTAAATCGTTGGCACAATGTATGTAAATATTGGTGTATTATAATTCATATAAAGCATATTTATCGACTTTGTAATGTATCAACATCGCCTCACCTCATCAGTTCGCGGTCAACAATGAGTCAATCTAACCGAGGCACCAAAATATAGGTTTCACCTCGCGCTCCGTTGGTCTCCAACTCGGGGACGACTTTACTTCCAATCACTTTGACTTTAACCTATCTCGCACCGTATCCTCGTGAACGACGAAATCATGCGTAGCTCCCAACTTGAGAGCGTATCTCGAGGCGAGGTGCTTCCGTTTCGATGCTGATTAGTGTACCTTGCATTATGGAGTTTCATACAAATCATTTGAACGACTCACGTTGAGACGATTCCGTTCCTTATCCGTGACCATATGTGACTTACCTTTACAATTACAAAACATAGATTAATCGTAAATACATAATAATGTAGATAGTAATTAGATGAGCGGAATACTTTCTTATAATACATCTTCCAATGCCCCATACTTTTAAGATTTTTGAACTGCATACTCTAGAGAAGGGCCTGTTACTGACTATGGAATTCTGAAACTACAATAAGTATTTTGGGTTCAGCCGTGATTAGCATGATTTTGTTGTCAGGCAAATTTGTTTGTCGAGTTCAGCATGTGCCACCAATTATATTTTAGAGCCACATTGTAAATAGCATAAATAAGCAATCAATCAATGTTTGTAATTTGTGCAAATGCCCACTTCTTTCTTGCTCCAAAAGGGTTTGTTAAGGGTTTGTTTTGTCTATGATATGTAGCATAGACAAACTGGCATTACTTGTGTGATATTTCTGTATGTAATGAAGACTTCATATGATTGATGTCACGTTATATATAAAAAATATATATTTTGCTTTGTGGATTAATGTTGTTGATAAATTGTAAAATATTTTGTCAAACCATTATATCGTATTTTTTTTTCCTAAACGACAACCGTTGTTGTTTTTCGCTATACGCTGCAATCACAATATTTTTTGTAGTAATGTTGGCAATATTATTTATTGTGTATCATTGCTTTAGTCTTTGATTATTTATTTTTCTAACTGGAAAGTTGAAAAAAGCAAACCAAAAATGTAGGTAATTAAAATGAATGAACGAAAATGCAGTGCTATTTTGATAAGACAAATAAATAATCGATGGCTGTCATATGTATATACAAGTATGTGCTGGTAGATACCCATTGTGTCCTAGAACTATGTCGACGAAATAAAATATTTAATTGTTTGATTTGTTTTATTTTACTTATAATCAAGCGTGCCACGCTAGCTTCAACACAACGTGAGAAATTTACTTTCTCACGGACAAGTATACGACTTACCTGATGGTGAGTAGTCACCGTAGTACATGGATGCTTATACCACGATAGGCAATGTTCACTCCGTTTCCAATTGTCCAATTAAGAACCCTGTCACGCATTTTCAAAGCTGTGATTTCCTGTGAAAACCGCGCTAGGGAGATTTAGTAAAATAATACAAATCCGTTGTGGCACAACTAATTGCGGCTCTATTTATGTCAGGCAACCATACACTGATCAAAAAAACAACGGGCTATCTCTAGTCAAAACTGTTTTAAAAATGTGGTTAATAAGTTTTTAATTTTTCCTGCATGCAATATCATGCCGGGCTCGATACACCCATTCGTCACACCAGTGTGACATCGAAGTATGTTTTTCTCCGTTGTCACCGCTGGTTTTGCTACACCTTTGTGCTCTAACATTAATGTTGTCTATGTAATGCAATCAAGAAAATGTACTATTGGATTCGTTCCTGTAATAAAGCCAAAATATCTACATCTTTTTTTCCATTGATGATAATTTGGTCACAACTACAGCTGGTAAGGCGAAGGTACTATGTCTTCGGAACAAAATTCGACAAAAGTATTTATCTATTACTAGCTGTTACCCGCGGCTTCGCCCGCGTGATCCAGGGGACCTGCCATTGATTTGTGTATATTTTTTTCTTGTTGTAATTATTTTACTTCGTGGGATAAAAAGTAGTTATTATTTTTTCCCGTGGCAATAAAATGACTTTCCTGGATAAAAAGTGGCCTATGTCACTCTCCAGGCCGTAAACTATCCCCATTAAAAAAATCATGTCCGTACTTTACAGT
The DNA here is from genome assembly GCA_937001555.2 of Hypsopygia costalis. Lineage (NCBI taxonomy): Eukaryota > Metazoa > Arthropoda > Insecta > Lepidoptera > Pyralidae > Hypsopygia > Hypsopygia costalis. The sequence continues at coordinate 23,539,722 of OW443326.2, forward strand.
CAATGATGTTATGTTTCCTAAGCATTGATTTGTGTACTTCTTCGATCATTAATAATGATCGAAGGTGTTCTTACTAAATTTCCATCATTTGATTCTTAGAGACAATTGGACCCTGATATCCAAAATACATCCAACCTCTACGCTAGATTGAAAGATATACATAGCAAGAAACTTCCATTCTAGCAGTTTATAGATAATAATATATCCGTCCCAAAACTTATGCTGCGTGATATTTTTATTCCTATTAAACTTTAAATAGCTTTAACTTAACAGTAACAAAATGTCGGTTGGATTTATTCTGTATAACAACCAATTGGCTATGACAGACGTCCAGAAGAGACGAGAGATTCATATAAGGTTTTTGTTTTTTTAATTCTGACATAGAAACCCTAAAATGCTATTTCAAAACGGACTCTGTAAATAAATAAATGTTTCTGGACAATTTACACAGCGCCATCTATTCCCAAATTAAGCGCAAAGTTTGTGTTATGACCCATAACACAAACTTTGCGCTTAATTTGGGAATAGATGGCGCTAGACAACTGATAAATGTAATTAAATACATTTCTTTTTGGAACTTATAATACATAGAAAACACCCAGACCAAGACAAACAGATATGTGCATGCACACAAATGTTTGTCTTGTGCGGGAATTGAACCCGCGACCTCGGAGTCAAAGTGGCCGTTGCTAACCATTCGACCACCGAGCTCGTCACTTTATAGTAGAGTACATTCATAATACCATGTTTAAGTAGTTACAAAGATCTTTTAACTATTATTAAACTTTTCTATTAATAACTATGCGCAAAGAATCGATCGAGAACACGAGCCAATAATTATCTAAGCAGTTATCAAAAGTAATTTCTGCAGCATTAGGCGTTACAAGCCCGTTTCGCCAGATAAATTATCCTTTTTGCATTTATACTGTGCTTTTGTATTGAAGAACAATGGCCCATAAATACGGAGACGGCGTGAAGCGACCATAAGTATGCTGTTCGGACAATATCTCTTGCAGCTACGAATTTGTATAGAGGTTAGATTGTATATGTTGAAATAAAATTTGTATTTATATTTTGCTCTATGAAGGACTAAAATTAAAAAAATATTGTGGTTAACAAACACTGTAGTTAAGTAACAATTATGAGATTCAAACTTTCATGGGACCATAAGAGGTCCTTGCAGTAACACTCACGAGAAAAAATACTTATTCGCTAAATAGACAACTGCTCAAAATTTACATGATTATATATTAAACATCATAGTTTTTAACTTAGAAAAAAAATATGAAACATATTTACCTACTACGCTTTACTTTAAGTAAAATTTTGCTGAAAACGGTCATTATCGAAATACTTACTTTACGGCTACGGAGGTTAAATAATGTTTATCTTGACGAGCTCGGTGGTCGAATGGTTAGCAATGGCCACTTTGACTCCGAGGTCGCGGGTTCGATCCCCGCACAAGGCAAACATTTGTGTGCATGAACATGTCTTTTTGTCTTGCTCTGGGCGTTTCTATGTATTTAAGTACATACTTAAATGAAACGCCCAGACCAAGACAAACAGACATGTTCATCACGAGTACATACTCGTATTTACAAAAAAAAAAAGTATTTAAGTACTTTTTTCAGTTGTCTAGTAGGTACTCATAACACAAGCTTTGCGCTTAATTTGGGACTAGATGGCGCTGTGTAAATTGTCCAGAAATATGTATATTTATATCTATATAACATAGATATAAATATACATAGTTCGGCATTAACCCATAATCATCCCACTGTTACGGGTTACTGATACGGGTGTCCCCTCAATCGAAGGGGATTAGAGTATCCGAACAGTATCTAAACTTTAGAGAGCCACCACGCTGCTCAACTGCGGGTTGGCGGAGGCCAGTGTTTTCAAGCCACCCTAAGGCCAAATTGACTCGGCTTATCGACTGTCATCTAATGACAACAGCAGGGACCGACAGCTTAACGTTCCCTCCGAAGCATGGAGGAGCTCGAGGTAAATAAACCTACAGGCTACAGTCGACGTTACTTAACTTACGTGTTCGATTAGTGACTGGCATGCGCAACGACGGCATCGAGCTCCTCGGACGCTTGGAGCTACGGAGTTTAAATATAATGTTTATATATTTTTTAGGTTACTTTAAAAAAACGAAGAGGCTTTATAAGTTTGTGAGACAGTTTTTATTTTTCATTAGAATAATGCAAATTTTATAGAAGGTACTTGCCTTGGTAAGTACTAATATTTGTGCATACAATTTAGTAAAATACCCAAATATATGAAAAGCACTAGGTAAAGCTGGATTTAAAAAAATCTGTATAAGTACTTATATAATGTTATAATTAAGCACTTGTACTGTTCCACGTAATTACATTTATTCTTACCGACCGGTTTCGCCGCTAAGACATCAAGGTAAGCAGATGGTGTTTATTATAACTTGTTTCGGAAACACCATCTGCTTACCTTGATAATGCCTTAGCGGCGAAACCGGTCGGTAAAAATAAATGTAATTACGTGGAAACTGTTCCACTGACACTGACTTGTACTGACAAGTGCTTTATTATATCATTATGATAATAATGTTCCACCAAGTGTCAACAATCAACTTTGCATACTTATACTTACAACATAATTTTACTATACTGTACCTACATATTTCTTAGATTTTAATAATCTTTGCTGGACGTGTTGTATCGCGACCGGCACGCGACATTCATCGTAGAATATGCTCTAAGTAGGTAAGTACTTACATCGCACGTGATTTTCGTCTTATGCAGCACGTTAGTGCCGCTAAAAAATATAGCTGGTTTGTAAACGAAGTTATGATAGTGAAATGTGCTCCATTGGCATGGAATCCATTCTCACTACTTGAGACCCTTTTGATAATGCATCAAAATTGTTACGTCGTGCGCCTATGTGTCTCTCGCGCATCCAATTTTAACCCCCGACGCAAAAACGACGGGGTGTTATATGTTTGACGTGTCTGTGTGTCTGTCTGTCTTCCGAACGGATGAACCGATTTAGATTTTTTTTCATTTGAAAGGTGAATTAGGTAGTCGAGAGTGTTCTTAACTATTTTGGTGAAAATCGGTCCAAGACGGCCGCCGCTACAAAATGGCGAATTAAATATATTTTTTCTCTCAATATGGTTAACAAAAGTAAGGCCTTGACTAGACTAGAAGTAGAAAGACTTGACTAGACTAGGTCGGGGAATTTTTTTAAAAATTTTTAATTAATTTTTCTTGTGGGATAAACTATTTGGATGTTTTCGCATTAGACTAGTGACTATTAGAATCTAGACTACAGCGTTGAGTTGTTCAAAGTAGAGTACCTACGATGCAGATCTAAAAGGGCATGCAATGCACGAGTAGTCTCTAACTCTCTAGTATTGCAAGCCTTCTACTGACTGTAACGTCCTTCAAGAAGACAATGAACAGGCTACTTGACAATGTTTTAAAATTATAAAAAATATGTATCATTACTGTAAAATTTACAAAACTAGACCTATCTGCATTTTTTAAATTTTAATAACTTACATCCTACTTGTTTGATGGTCGATCAAAGTTTGGTAGGAAAGTCCATGATTAACGGGAGATTAATAAAAAAAATAGGGTGTGGCCGTGTCATAGACACGGCTGTGTGTTGAACGTGAATATGTTTCACTAAAATTATCTCAAACTGGCAGCGATTCCCCCGCACGCGATGTTCCATAGTCCTTACTTAGCGTAATAAATTCTTTGATCCTTTATGTATCAGTGATGTGCTTGTATTTTGGATGGAGATGATAGATATGTAGCTGCAACACCAAACTGCATCCCCCGATTTTGTTATCATTAGTTTTTTTGAATTGCCTTCCTATAGAAACAATTTTAAAGACTTATTCACGTCAAAATATTACTATCGGAGAAACAATAAAAAATACTACAACTTTTGTTACGACACTAGCTACATAAACACAAGATTTAACATAGCTGCCGTACAAATTTTTGTTTTATAGCATACAAAATTGGAACGTATGACATCATTATCCACTAGCCTTTTGTATGGAGCGTGTACCAACGGACCTATAAAGACCACTTTCAATATTCTTATCAGAAACAGTTTAGATGCTACGTCTAAATATTTAGTATGTGAACAAGTTTTCACAAGTCGGACAGCATGCTCCCTTGTTACCTAGTATGTGTGTGGGCTCATAACTTAACCGCCTTGCGGTTCGAAACAACTTCGTAATAATGCAACATAGCGAAATTAAATTAAAATTTATATGTAACAATGCAACTTTTTATTTGAGATCCTCCTTGTGTTGGCTAGGTACTTAGGTACCAGCAGAATTTTAAGCATTAGAAAGTAAAAAAAAGTCTCGTTCGAAAAAGTCGGCCAAGTGCGAGTCAGACTCGTGCACGAAGGGTTCCGTACCATCACTACTTATTATAAAATAAAGTCGCGGTCGCTGTCTGTCCGTCCCTATATATGGTTAAATCTTTAAAAGTACGCAACGGATTTTGAAGCGTTTTTTTTTAATAGATAGAGTGATCCAAGAGGAAGGTTTATATGTATAATACATGCATAATATTGTAGAGAAACACTGATAAATTTAGAGGTTTAGAAAGAGAGGACATTTTTTTGCGCTTACATTGCAAACGCTAGCTAAACCCCACGAGATAAATGAAAATAAAGTACTAACTACATTATTGTACACCTTAAAAAGATCAACAAAAAAGTCTGCGATGGTATATGTCTATCACTTAAGGATAACCCACAATAACCATTTTTTATCCTTTACATTTTACGGGAAAAAATAGCTCATTTACGAACTGATTTTAAGCAATACAGCATTAATCCTTATCCAATTAAGTACCTTAAATACATTGTCCATTTAATATAGATCAATATGGCCCTTTACAGCATATAATTTAAATTAATATTTCCGAAGATATTACAGATTTAAAATGCAGGGACATAGCGGTGCGGCGGTACTGGCCCGGCCGGCGGCGCATGTCTATAAATTGCGCGTCGAAGGCCGCGCTTCGCCCTATCTTTATCTTCTAAATATAATATAAAAGAGAAAACCGCTGTCTCGCTCACTCACTCACTCACTCATCACGAAATCTCAAAAACTACACGTGCTAGGAGTCTCAAATTTTGCATGGGGGTTCCTCTTAGGCGTAGGTGCTCACGAAGATGGGAATTTGGAAAATTCAACCCCTAAGGAGGTGAAACGAGCGTCCAAAGTTTGTATGGTGAAACAAGATTAGTTGGACTATTTTATCCGAAACTTTACACGAGTACTTCTATAGATAAATGATTAAACACAAATGGGTAAAATGGGGTGAAAAAGTCTGCAAATCGTCATGGGCATTGTTTTCATGGTTTACCTGGTCGCTGATTACGAAAACAACAACGATTTTAAAATTCAACGTGGCTAACGTAGCCATAGTCCCCTATTGGGGTGCGATGGGATTGAAATGTCTATATATCAATATATGTGTCGTTTTTATGGTTTTTCGGAACGCCAATACATACTAATATTATAAAACGACTGAGTGGCTGTCTGTTACCTCTTCACGCTTAAATCTGGAAAGGGTCATAAGATAGTTTTTGTCCCAGAAATTACATGATAATGTTATTTATTGTACCTGTAGGGCGGTTCTATGTTCGACTCTATGTATTTTTTTAATATAGTTTCAATGATTTCTCCGTCAATTCTACAGCAATTTTAGTAATAGAGTACACTCTTCAAGTCGTTCCATATTAATCAAATTAGAGTTAGAGAAAGGGTTGTAATTTATAGGCCTGAACATGGATACAGTAATTGAAGAGTTTTCTGATGTTATTGAGTTACATAATTTGCATTTGGAAGTTATGTGACACTGTTGAGCCGACGAGGAAAGGTTAGGAGTTAGGCAATAGTGTTGAGTTTTCTTAATAAAGTTACTAATGTTTTTTCGTCTAGAAGGCACTATGTCGCATTATTATAATAGATAATTTAAAAAAATATTCACTAAACTAATAAACCAACTGAAAAATACTGACACGAAATAGCCAAAAATAACTACTACCTGAGATTTTTGAAGTCGGTGTAATTATTTTAAAGTTTGAATTATCCTTTTTAAGCTGATGGGATAAGATTTGTTTTATCATAACAGATTTTTAAATTTGTATTTGGCGTCTATTAGTGCTTATGCGATTGCGGGCGGCGCGGCGGGAACGGGACGAGTGTAATAGTTATCGGAAAAGTTCTTGCATCCATATTTAGTACAATTAATGGTGCTATATGAAGGTTTGCGTGTTAGACTTGGCTTGGGTAATCTAAAGTGCCCGAATTTTACGCAAGAGAAGCCGCGGGCAACAGCTATATACATATAATTGAATGTTGCTAAGCGCAAATCTCGAGAACGGCTCGACCAATTCTGCAAATTTTTATTTAAATATTTTCATTAAGGTCTAATAAAGGTTCTTATGGAGAGAAAAGACGTAAAATTTGCGAGGAAAATAAAACACCACTTTCGACCCGTGCGAAGCTGGGGCGGGCAGCTAGTTATCTATAAAAACGGCAAAAAAAAAATATCACATTTGTTGTATGGGAGCCCCTTTAAATATTTATTTTATTCTGTTTTCTAATGTTTGTTGTTATAGCGTTATAGCAATAGAAATACATCATCTATGAAAACTGTCTAACTATCACGGTTCGTGAGATATAGCCAGGTGACAGACGGACAGCGAAGTCTCAGTAATAGGGTCCGTTTTACCCTTTTTGGTACGGAACCCTAAAAACCGGAACATAATAAGTAGAATATATAAACTAGAGTTTTTTAATAGAATTAATGGATAATCTTTTAGCACGAGCGTATACGTACAATGAAAAGATCAATCATTTTAAATGCTATAAAATATGTAAAAAATACAAAAGTCTAAATTGCTTATAACTCTCCAAAGATTCAAATTAAGGCGGTCCATCCATGAATTTGATTTAACTAAATTATAATGTGATACGTGTCTAAGTGCAAAGGCTCATTGGCAAATAAAGATATTTGTAATTGAATATTTTTTGACATCCATCGCCAAAAGCGTGACATGTGGTGTTAGCGCGGGGCACTACACTAGGCTAAAAAAGCTGCATGTCCCGCAAAATCAGGGAACCCGGGACGTATACCGGAATAAGTGTCATATTGATTCTTTTTTCAAACAAGCAGTTTATGCGTCATCATCATCAGCCTGTATCTACAACACTGCTGGTTTTATGTGATAAGTAACTTTAGTACAATTTTGTTATGTTTTTTTTAGTTTTGGAGCACTGTGCTAAACTAAAGTTGAATGACTATTTAATTGTCGATATGAAGCTAGAAAAAATGCTCAATAAGTTCCACCAAGTGCCAACAATCACAGTATGTCTGAAGAATTCATATCCCTTATCTAGGCTAGCTAGATTAACACGTTTTTGTTCCGTGATCATATCGGACTTTGCTGTACGGGTTATATTCCCTATTTATGCCCAACAACGGGATTTATTGGGTATTTATTTTTATATTAGCTCAGTACAATGGCTCCGCTTCGCCTGACGGTAAGCAAAAAGAGGAGCCCAAAACAGCTGCAACCGACTAAATGGGAAATTGTCGTAAATGCGCATCATTTGATTTCAATTACGAAGATTTTGAATGAGCACGGAAATAAATATGTAAGTTCGTAAACATTTGCCCATCTTAGAGGTTTTATTTACCTACTTTTATAATAGCAATAGGAACTACTTCGCGTCGCAAGAATATACTTTTAATTCAAGATGTTGAATTAAAATGTTGAGGAAGTGTACAGCAATCGAGTGGACATTTATCAGGCGATTAGCCATCGATTGTGGCGGCCATTTCCTGTTGCACTGAGCGATGTGCAGGTAAACAAAGACAGTCAATGGATAATTTTACGATGTATAGATGCACTGTCCATTACGTATCTACTTACCTTTGCTTATAACAACAATCGGGATTTCAAACAATATACGTACACTAGCTTCAATCCGCTACTTCGCCTGCGTGAATGTCGGTTATCGCGCGTATCTTTTGGTCATCTTTCAGAAACAGCTCGTTTTGTATGTCAGCTTCAAAGGTATCCATATTCGATCTTCTTATAATGACATATGCCAAATTCCAGGGCAATTGGTTGTTAACTACACAAGGCGTGAAAACCTATTATATAACAAGTGATTAAAAAATGTTTAGTTATTTTTTTAAATAAGGCTATTTTTTTTTTGAGAAAAATTGAGTCGCTCTTGAAGCCTGGCAGATGTGATACATAGAAAATTCGAAACTAGGTACCTATGTAGTTTGTACAGAAAATATGGTCAATCAAGAGTGGAGTGATGATAGAGTAGTAGCAGAGTTACGAGCCATGCGTCGCTTGGCCCGTCGCATTGGATGTTTCGCGTAAAAAAAAGGGATGAAAAATTGTTGTTAACTAAAAGTGTATAAGTACTATACAGGGAGACGTATCGTAATTTGTCATGGGAACATTGAAACAACCTATATGTTATATATGATCAAAAACAGTCGGTAATCTCGATAACAATAGAAATAGTTGACGAGTTCGCTTTTCGAATGGCTAGAAATGGCTATTTTGACTCCGAGGTCGTGGACCGTGAGTCGTGGGTGGGAATCGATCCCGCACGGTACAAATAAATATTATGTCTGCATGAACATAAATATATATGTTCATGCAGACATAATATTTATTTGTCCATATTTATTTGTCTTGGTCTGGTGCTTTCTAAAAAAAGTATTTAAGTATTTTATATCAGCTATCTAATATCCACAGTATAAGCTTCGCTTAATTTGGGACTATATGGCGATGTGTAATTTGTTTATGTTAAATAAATAGTTTTGATATGAGTAGGTACTTAATGCCTATGATAATTTATACACACACGGGCCATAAGAGTACCTCAAGTCAGTAAAAATCGGTTACAAAGCGCTTACTCAATACCCACGTATATGTACATGCAGTACGCAAAGAAAGAAAAAACAACGTGAACGCACAGAGAAGCATTTCATCTACAACTTTACGATTGTTTTTGATTACCGCGAACCGTAAATGTCGCGCAACTGAGTGAATGCCGGGCAATTGCTTTCTTTTTGCCACCATGGTAGATCGCCTCAATATGTAAAAACATTTTCGCTTAATACCAAATCCAAATCGAGAAGAAAACAATTTATTAAAAAAATGAATGTGCTTTAGATTAGACCACACGACAGAAGTAAAACTTCTTTAACTCTACTAACTTATATCTTTCTCTCAACTTCCGTTCGCCGTTTCCTGCAACGCCATGATCACGCATTCACCAGCTAACTCCCCAAGTCATACGGGCGTAAGGAAGTTTTACTTTACAAATATTATTTCTAATCCGTAGTTACTGACGTCAAGTCCTTGTACACGGTTCACCACTCATCACCACTCTTTAGTTAGGTATTTAATTACGCGTATTATTAATTGTATTTGTGTGAGAATAACACAATTACATTGTCAATCCAATTTTACGTTTGAATTTGCGACTGTTAAAGAATCCGACGCGTTAATTACAAACAATTTATCACAATTACTTTATGGTTATCGAGAAATTGAAAATCGATAAATTGACTCTACTGATGGTCGTCGTCGATTACTCATAATCATGCCACTGCCGGGACACGGCCTCCCCTTAATCGAACGGGGGTTTAGAGCAGTGTTCCCAGGGCCTGATTAACCTTTAGGCTAATTAGGCTGCAGCCTAGGGCGCGAGGAACGGAGAGGGGCGCACTGAAATCGTGTCTTCGCATGCACTATTAATCTAGCATCATTGCAACTACCCTACACATTTCAACTAGACCTAAACTAAATGCGCTGTGAACTGAAAAAGCTTGGGCGCCCCCTGATTTTAACAATAATTTTTAAAAAGCGCGCGTAAAATAAACACTTGGGGCTTGTGACTCGAATCAGTCGGTGGTCTCGTCCTCATAATTAGCCTAGGGTGGATACAACTCTTGATCAGTCGCTGAGTGTTCCGCAAAGTGTGTGCCGCGGCACGCTGGTGTACCGTGGTCATTAGTTGGTGTGCCTCGGAAAAATTAGGTTATCTCATACGACGAAATAAAAATCCCTGCCCTCCGAAGCACGGAGCATCGATTTCGGAGATCGGAAATAAACCCATCCATAGACAGGCTACGATCGATGTTGCTTAACTTGCTTGATCGGTTAGACTGACACGCGCACTGACGCCATCGACCTCCTCTACTCTTGTGACTACATTCAAACATCGTAAAGTATCATACCTGGATCATATTATGTATCAGCGATACGACTAGGGTTCCCAACCCTCCCGGAGTACCCGGGAGACTCCGGTAATAATGGTTTATCTCCCGACCTCACGGGGAACAGTAATTTCTCCGGTTTTTCTAAAAAAGTGGTATAACTTTGAAGATCCGGAATAACATGAACAGGAAATACGGTAATACTAGACTCCAGGGATTGTTCAATATTGACTTAGATAGTGACAAACTTTACCACGAGGTTGGACTTTTACGGGTTGCTTCTTTACTAAATCGAACCCCCCCCCCCCCCCCCCCCCCATAAAATACGAACCATGCTGTAAGATGTTAACATTACAAGCGACGCAATATCTTGGATGCAAAAATGCTACCTAGTATATGTAATAACAAATGCGATTGCGTTGAACTCAATAACAGGATATGCTGTGCGATTCCAAGGACTGTGTGTGAGGTGCACACACCGATAGCAAATACTATCATATTATAATTCTGGGGTATAAGTGGTTCATCAACATCTTTGGACGAAACTTCCAACTTCACCTGCACGCGGTGCACCCTGCTGACTGACAAACGAAGCTCTGGCGAAAAGAGAGATAGAGAGCGTAATTGTAAGCTACTCGACTGGGGAATGTACCTCCACCTCACAGTATACCGCAGCCAAATAACAATTCCCCTAAGGGTTGTTGTGTTCCTGCGAGTGAGTGAGGTCACCAGAAAGAAAAGGAGATGTGAAGCGGTTACCGTAGCCGTATTAACGGTCGTAACATAAAATATCGCTCGCGCGCTGCCACCCCCTCTGCCAACGCAGCATGCGTTGCTTGTCTCTCACCCGTCGTAGTATACAAAAAAAAAACAAATATAAGAAATAGCTGACAACTTATTTGCTATCGTTTCTAGCCGGGCCAACCCTGGCCTGCGCGCTCCCTTGCATCGCCTTCTCGACAGTAACAATTATCAATATTCAGCAATATTGACATATTCAGGTTACCATAGGGCCGATATATAAAAGCAATATTAGAAACAATGATTGATAAATAGTATTTTCGAATTTATAAAGCCAATGATGCATTCACCTATAATAAATAATTCATAGTCATCACCTTGTTTTTTTATCTTGTACTCGTATTTTGTTTTAACATGTATACTAGTTTTATATTCATGGTCTCGTGAACTTCTTACTGTATATCACAACATTTTAGTGGAAATTCAGCCCTTATTTAGGAAATGAACCAGTGGATTGCCCAAATGTGCCACAAACAGGCATTAAACTGCCATTTTCGATTAAAATGAAGGCTTTTAGGTAATAATAAAATATGGCAGAAATAGGAACAGGAACAATCCTGTTCCTGGTGGCAGACAACTGCCACCCGACAAAGTATTAGAAAAACCCTTTCGAAACTAAATTCAATGACAAACGAATACTAATAGAAAACACAGTGCTGGGACCACAGATAACAAAGGAATGTGCGGTGGATGGGTATAAGTAGCTCACGCACAGCCATCTTTAGAGCCTAAGCCAACCTCACCTGTACGTTTAACCTTGCTGATAAACTAACTTGGCTCTGTCAATAGAGAGATAGGGCGCAGAGCATTTGTAAGAGTTGTTGTGTTCCTGCCAATGCGCGAGGTCACCAGGAAGAACGGCGTTGCTGCGTTGGCAGCGAGGGTGGCGACTCGCGAGCGACATTTCATATTGCAAGCTTTTTATAACTACGGTAACCGTTTTATATCAGTCGGGCCGCATCGTTATTTGCCAACCGACGTAGTTTAAAAATATTTAAAAGGTAGATAATGCCTACATAGAATGTTTCACTTCCACAGTAAGGTGGCCTCGCGTAGCCACGACACAATAGCGCTACGCGGGACGCTCTTATACTGGATGTGTGACGTATGAGTATCATGCACAGTTGACTATACCCCTGGGTATAATATTTTAGACTAGTTTCTACCCTCGGCTTCGCCCCCCGAGAATATAGTACATGGATAAGAATCATTATTGTAATACCTACCAAATTTCACTTCAATCCGTCCCACCACCCGTCATCACCCGTGAAAGAGTAACAAATATTCATACATCCACACATCCGTACATCTCACTATAAATAGCTTTCGCATTTATAATATTAGTAGGAAGTAAAATGTTTCTCCCAATAGGTACAGTCAGTTCCTTAACATAACAGATCACTTTGTCATACAATTCAGTATGACAAAGTGGTCAGTTATCTTTGTACCTTATAGGTACAGTCGGGTCCCAGATATTTGAAGTTCATGGTTCATGGAAGACGAGCTCGGTGGTCGAATGGTTAGCAATGGCCACTTTGACTCCGAGGTCGCGGTTTCGATCCCCGCACATGACAAACATTTGTGTGCATGAACATATCTCTTTGTCTTAGTCTGGGTATTTTCTATGTAATATATGTAGGTATGTATTTTTAAAAAAAATATTTAAGTACATTTATCAGTTGTCTAGTACCCATAGTACAAGCTTTGCGCTTAATTTGGGACTAGATGGCGCAGTGTAAATTGTCTAGAAATATTATTATTTATTTTACTATTATTATTAATATGGTGCACGGCTCTTGAGCTTCACTTGACTATTTCCATCATTTTAAACTTTTTATGCTTTGCTATCATAATTGCTGTCTCACATTTTTAAGAGGGGAATGCAGATTAGATTCTATATGTTTTGATGATCTATTTCTATTGACGAGCCTGGTGGGCGATTGGCTAGCAATGTTCACTTTGACTCCGGGGTCGTTTGATCCCCGCACAAGACATATAATATTAGTGTGCATGAACATGTCTATTTGTCTTGTTCTGGGTGTTTTCTAAGTATTATATGTATGCATTTACAAAAAAAAGTATTTAAGTATAATATCAGTGTTTAATATCCATAGTACAAACTTTGCTTAGTTTGGAACTAGGTGGCCATGTGTAATATGTCCTGGAATATTGATTTATTATATTACTACCTGACCTGACAGACGTTGTCCTGTCTAAACCTTACCCAATATACCCAGAATATCCCGCCAAAGTTTCATTGCAATCGGATGAGCCGTAAATTTGGGGTGTAAGTGGTTCATCAACATCTTTGAACCAAAGCCAACTTCACCTGCACGCGATGCACCCTGCTGACTGACAAACGAAGCTCTGGCGAAAAGAGAGGTAGGGAGCGTAATTGTAAGCTACCCGACTGGTGAATGTACCTCCACCTCACAGAATACCGCAGCCAAATAACGGTTCCCTTGAGGGCTGTTGTGTTCCTGCGAGTGAGTGAGGTCACCAGAAAGGAAGGAGATGCTGCGGTGGCAGCGGGGGTGGCGGCGCGTGAGCGATATTTTATGTTGCGAGCGTTAATATGGCTACAGTAACAGCTTCACATCAGGCGGGCCGTATGCTTGTCTGCCACCCGATGTAGTATATAAAAAATAAACCATGAATGCATAAAAGACATACAGATAAACATTCATTTTTATTTATATAGATATATAGATTATATCTCCCTATTCTTACCAATTTCTTCTAATTAAGTTCGTTGTGAGTTCCAAGGTAGCCGTATTTTACCCTAAAACTGCAATGGACTTCATTGTTATTTGACTTATGGTTGCCGCTGTTATTCCTGGCAACAGAGGTATAGTAGTAGGAATGTGTGGTAGGCCGCGCCATCATTAACGATACGCCTACTTCATTTTGAGTAACAACATGTAAGTAAGCTATTCTGGGCGGGATACTATCACTACCTACCACAGGCCACAGACTAACAGTTCTAAGAACTTATTTCTGCTGATCCACTGTGACTGATCGCCTAGTTGTTTGTTGTTCCAAGATAGTACCCACACTGCCCACGCGTAGCGAAAACTGCTAGGTATATAATGCCTATTGCGTTGTCGGCGGTTGATTAGATAGAAATGAGACCACCACCATCTTCATCATCGTCATCAGTCTGTATCTACCTACTACTGGAAGCCACAAACCACTTTCAAGCGCTTTTTTGATGTCATCGGTCTACCAATCGGCTTTCTTCAATCATAGATTATGAAAGTAACCTTTAAAGAACATGAATTCCAGTGTTTTTGAAACTTTTTCATGACGTGATATGTAGAAATATTTTTCGACACTTTACCCTCCAAGATTCCTAACCTGTATGTTTTATTAAATTACAAATATCAAATCCGTACATTTTATTTTATTTTCATAGTTAAATATCGGTTAATATAATAAATTATGAAGTATCTAACACAGCCGTCGATTAAGTAAAAATACCTTTCTGCACGATCTTTTTTACAGCGTCGCGACCTTCCGCGACCCCGTTGTAGAGATTAGGGGATCTATACTTTGAAAAACACTGCTCTTTTCTAAGACTCAGTGTCTTTATAAATGTCCCATTATAGGCGGGATTATGAGCAACAACCAATTCATCATTTTAAAATTAAACAACTTGAGGGTTGTTATATTTCTGAGATTGGGTGAGGTCTCTAGGAAAAGAATTACGTTGGCAGCGGAGGTGGCAGCGCGAGATCGAAATTTCATGTTGCGAGTTTTTATATGGCTACGGTCGCCTACTATATGGCTACCGCTTTACATCAGGTATCATCATCATAACCCTTATTCATCCCACTGCTGGGATATGGGTCTCTCCTCAATCGAAGGAGTTTAGAGCATACTCCACCACGCCGCTCAACTGCAGGTTGGCGGAGGCTAGTATTAGTATATGTTATACAATTGACATAAAGTTGATTATGTTATGAACAATTTCGTTGCAAAAAGTCGCTTCCATTCCATTCCGCGGCGGTGTAAATTCAGTCTTACACACTGCATCATACAATAACTTATTATAACATTTAAGTATACTAACAACCCTATTAATATATAATTAAAGGTAATATTTACTAACTTATAAGTTAAATTCCAAAAGCTTCCTACTCTTACTAATTTCTTCTGATTAAATTCGTTGAAAGACATACAGATAAACATTCATTTTTATTTATATAGATATATAGATTATATCTCCCTATTCTTACCAATTTCTTCTAATTAAGTTCGTTGTGAGTTCCAAGGCAGCCGTAGTTTTACGCCAGGACTGCAGTGGACTTCATTGTCCATTGCCTTTTTTGGTGGTCGCCTGTGTTAATCTATATTTACATGTCTACACAGGAGACACAGGAACCTAGGTCGCCTTATTGACAACCTTTTCATCACACCTCAAGTTACATTATTGACAAATAATCCTGGCTACACAGGAGATAAATTGGTAGTAATGAGTGCTACCCCCCCCCCCCCCCCCCCTACTTAACTTAACCATTGGAATTAATTTTGAAACAAATGAATACTGAATTGAATTAATTAAAAGAGCAATTAATATTCAAACGGCCTATTTTCTGCATAGACTATAGGGAAATCCCCAACGCAAAATTGTCTAGCTGTATGACCGCTGAATCTCAACAACCACAGAAAGAAAATGGACGTGGTTTTCCTTATGACTTGCATTTCTATGTATTTCATTGACCTATTACCTTAGAAGTTGAGCAATTTGTTGAAAACGTAAATACAATCATCGTATTGGTATGAGGTTGCATCTAATATTTTTGATCAGTGACTATAAAATACAATATATATATATGTTCCATAATAAAACTATTTCTTTTCTGAAAATGAGAAAGCACATTTTTTCTGTTTATTGTAAATAATGACGTCACAGTAATATATATAATACTAGCTGACCCGGCAAACGTTGTGTTGCTATATAAATTTAGGCGTTGATCGTAGAGGGGTGAAAATTTGGGATTGTATATATTTTTATTTTATATGCTGTATCATAAAATAAAAACAAAAAAAAAACCGGTCAAGTGCGAGTCGGACTCGCACACGAAGGGTTCCGTACCATTATCTATAAAAACGGCAAAAAAAATCACGTTTGTTGTATGGGAATTTAATGAATGAATTAAATATTTGTTTTATTTTTATTTCATTATTTATTTTTAAAGTGAATGTATAACTAAATATTATGTGAGTATTTCATACGTCTACCTATTGCCGTTACCAATTGCGACCAAAAACGAGCAAAAAAATCACGTTTGTTGTATAGGAGCCCCCTTAAATATTTATTTTATTCTATTTTTTAGTATTTGTTGTTATAGCGGCAGCAGAAATACATCATCTGTGAAAATTTCAACTGTCTAACTATCACGGTTCATGAGATACAGCCTGATGACAGACGGACGAACGGACGAACGGACGGACGGACGGACGGACGGACGGAGGGACGGACGGACGGACAGCGGAGCCTTAGTAATAGGGTTCCTTTGTTTCCCTTGAGTACAGAACCCTAAAAAATGTCTAAAAATAAAAATAAAAAATTTAGGGTGGACACATCTGAACATTTAGGGGGATGAAAAATAGATGTTGTCCGATTTGCAGACCTAACCGATATGCACACAAAATTTCACTAAAATCGGTCGAGCCATTTCGGAGGAGTTTAATTACGAACACCTTGACACGACAATTTTATATATTAGAAGATGTACTCGTATATACGAGTATATATACAACGTCAGGTGCCAAGAAGCGGTTGCCGTAGGTTACGCTCACAACATGAAATAACGCTCGCGCGCCTGTAACTCCTTCCTTCCTCACTCACTCGCAGGAACACAACAACCCTCAACGTATTTATTTATAATTTATCACAATATACTTTCGATCGTTACTGATCGAAGCAGTAATTATGTGAAAGATTTAATTTTTTAATTTGAAAAGTCAAAATTTTAGACATTTAGACATTCCGTGTTTTGTAATCAGAAATTTATATGACTATTATATTATAATATAATTGCCTTTATGTAGCTAGTGTCGTACGTAACAAAAGTAATCATATTTTTTTTAGGATGCCGTACCTCAAAAGGAAAAACGGAATCCTTATAAGATCACTTTGTTGTCCGTCTGTCTGTCTGTCAACAAACAGTACAAGAATAAATCTCAAAACTATACATGTAATTAAATCTAAAATCTCAAATCGATCAGGTCGAAATTTCAAATTGAAGCTACTAGTTCAAATGGGGTATCATATGTGCACATTGCAAAATATATTTTATTATTTTTTTCCGACGCATTATTTCTTATTTATAATGAATAATATCAAATTTATAATGATCCTACGTACGGAACCCTCGGTGGGCGAGTCCGACTCGGACTTGTCCGATATTTTTATTCTTGTAACGTCATACAATTAAAAGTAAATAAATAATTCAATAAATATTAATAATTGTTAAATAAAAGCCAGCAACGTAGTGGAGGTTTATCCGAGAACGTGTAAAACGCTCTTTTTGTCATACGGTTGTACTTGAATGTATAAATATACATTCATTATTTCGTCAATAACCTGGCTAGAGTTAGGAAAAGGTTTATTAATAAGGCGACGTAGGTTCCTGTGTCTTCTGTGTAGACATGTAAATATAGATTAACAGATACGACCACCAAAAAAGGCAATGAACAGTGAAGTCCACTGCCGTCCCGGGGGTAAAACATTTTTTTTTATACTACGTTGGGTGGCAGACAAGCATACGGCCCGCCTGATGTGAAGCGGTTACCGTAGCCATATTAACGCTCGCAACATAAAGTATCGATCGCGCGCCACCACCCCCGCTGCCAACGCAGCATCTCCTTCCTTTCTGGTGACCTCACTCACTCGCAGGAACACGGGTTGTTGTGTTCCTATTATATTATAATTTTGGGGTGTAAGTGGTTCATCAAGATCTTTGAACCAAAGCAAACTTCACCTGCACGTGGTGCAGCCTGCTGACTGACAAACGAAGCTCTGGCGAAAAGAGAGGTAGGGAGCGTAATTGTAAGCTACCCGACTGGGGAATGTACCACCTCACAGAATACCGCAGCCAAATAATAGTTCCTTTGTTGTTGTGTTCCTGCGAGTCAGTGAGGTCACCAGAAAGAAAGGAAAGAGATGCTGCGTTGGCAGCGGGGGTGGCGGCGCGAGAGCAATATTTTATGTTGCAAGCGTTAATATGGCTACGGTAACCGCTGCACATCAAGCGAGCCGTATGGTGATCTGCCACCCGACGTAGTATATAAAAAAAAAATTGCTTGCGCGCTGGCAACCCTTAGGTAATATTGGGTATACAGCAAATCATTAGTAGAGGATGCTGTAATAGCTACTGCTAATCCTCGGCAAGCGAGCATGTGGGTCACCTGATGGAAAGCAATCAACCGCCCATAGAAATCAGCAACACCAAGGGGTCACTGATCCGTTGCCATCTTATTGGGTATTGTTATTTCGCTGCAGTGTCTTGTCAGAAGGACATGCTTCTCCTAGTCGGGCTCGACATGGTGTGCCGCAGGGTGCACCAAGTGCCGGTGAGGTTGGATTTCGCCTTAAAGACGCAGTAAGCCACTTATACCCCAAACTTAGGACTTCCAGTGTACATTTCATGCATTAGATCCTAATGTACACGTTCGTGGTCTGCGCTGTTATCGTCAAATGACAGTCGTTATATTAAATTAGTCAGCCATTCGGGCTCACTCTGACCTTCGAAACATGCAGTATGATGAGGAGGAGATGAATAATGAGGTGGATAATAATGAGGCCGCATAATGAGCTGTTATGTTATAGGCTGAAGGTACCTACGTACACGAGTCTCCGCTGTGTGAAAACAATGTACGCCATGCGGAAACTTCCCACACTGGCGGCCATAATTCCCATCTTTTGACATACATTCATCTAAACCATCAAATTAGCCTCATGTACTTAATATGATAACTCATTGTGTGAACACAACACGTGCAGGTCACGTTTGGTACGAATAAAATTGCATATTGGATTGAAAAGTATAACAACAAATGTTAATATAAACAACAAAATATACGCTGAAAATATAACCAGTGATGTAGCTTTCATAAACAAAGTCATAAAACTCTTTAGGCTTTTAATGCCTTACCACACATTCTACCCACTGTGTTCCACACCACGCACTGGAAGTGCAGCCAGGATTAACAGCGGAGATCGCTAAAAAAGGCAAGGAACAGTGAAGTCCATTGCAGTCCCGGGGGTAAAACTACGGCTGCCTTGGAACTCACGACGAATTTAATCAGAAGAAGAAGAAGTAGGAGTAAAAAGCTTCTGGAATTTGACTTCCCCTCTTAGCAATGTGAGAAACAGCAATATCACAAATAAGGCTTTAAAAGCCTAAAGAGATGGCTAGTCAAGCGAAGATCAACTGCCGTGCACCACGGATTTTATGTATCTAACACTATTGAGGACCTAAAACATTGAGTTGTTACCTAACACATCGATTCCAATAATATGAATTGCAAAATCGTCTTGGCAATTCTCCCTTGTTGCTACTAAATCATAATAGTATATGCCGGATGCGACATGCAAAGAATTCAACATGTCGTTCCGCTCCCAAGCAAGCAAGTAAGCTAAATAAATAAATGTTTATATGTATATTTTATTAATCTAAACTAATATTATAAACTAGCTGATGCCCGCGACATTGTAACCATAGTTTAAAAAATAAATAAATAAGGAAGTCTTTGTTTGTTTGTATTATCTTTATTGTTCAGATTACAACGAATGAGTACATGTAAAATAAAGGGATACAAACTTATCTCACACGGGGATCTCATCCAGTCAACCTTAAGTCTTTCCTTCGGGAGCTAATATGGAATGACCTGAAGCATTACTAACTCTCGAGAAAGCCACGTAAAGTTGGCCATGCGAAAAACAACCAGTCCTAAGCTTGACCAGCGAATTTTAGTGATTTCTTTATTATCATAGCCAAGCAATTGGTCACAGAGAACTGTGTACGTTTAAAATTAAAATGTATTTTTTTGGAGAAGAGTGGTATACGCGGAATAAATACAGTTTCACCGGCACCACTCCCAGTGAGAATTTCAGCTTCAATTATATTTCGCTGCCAGACATTGACTTTACTTCAGGAAGGAGATTTTCCCCAAATTTTAATAATATTCTTGAAAACTGTTGGGCACGTAAAGTTCTGTATACAGCTTCTAGTGCCTTACTGTTATCCATTTCGCATTCATCTCAAACGATTAGACAGCAGTCCTGAAACACCTTCGCTTTGTCACAGTTTCGTGTCACAGAGCATGTCCGTGTTTCAGTTCTGTTTAAATCGAGTAGGATATTGAACATTGTATTTGCGTCCTTCCGCCTAGAAGTAATGTGAGCATCTAAGAAAACAGTTTCCACTCGTTGCTTAAAACACTTTCTACATAACGTCCCGCAAATGGACGTATTCTTTCTGGTTTGTGCGAATATATACCAATCGTTCCATTTCAATTTTATCGTACACGTCTATAATAAACTGATTAAATATACCACGTTACCTTTGTAAATAAAATAAAATGATTGAGTCTAACTTGTAGCAGGTAAGAATAAAAATAGCACCTCGCGGTTTTTTTTTACAATACATTCGATATTTTGTTAATGTTATTTTAAGTAACTTTTTTAGGTCTATTTGCTATTATAGCGTGTTATTTTTACTTTTTTTAAACTATAATTTATTGTAATCACATGTTGTTTATGCAAATAAATTTAACTTTGTTCTGCATCAGGTGTTCCAAATCTTGGATTTTAATACCTCAACAAAAAAATGCTCATCCGGCTGAACAACTTTTGCTAAGGCGTTATTTTTATTTTTCTTATAGTTTACCTGAACCACTAAGGTTTTGCATCAGGTGTTCCAAATCTTGGATTTTTATACCTCAACAGAAAATGCTCATCAGGTTGAATAACTTTTGCTAAGGCGTCATTTTTATATTTCTTATAATTTACCTGAACCATTATGGTTCTGCATCAGATGTTCCAAATCTTGGATTTTTATGCCTCAATAGAAAATGCTCATCAGGTTGAATAACTTTTGCTAAGGCGTCATTTTTATATTTCTTATAGTTTACCTGAACCACTATGGTTTTGCATCAGATGTTCCAAATCTTGGATTTTTATATCTCAACAAAAAATGCTCATCAGATTGAACAACTTTTGCTAAGGCGTCATTTTTATATTTCTTATAGTTTACCTGAACCATTATGGTTCTGCATCAGGTGTTCCAAATCTTGGATTTTTATACCTCAATAGAAAATGCTCATCAGGTTGAATAACTTTGGCTAAGGCGTCATTTTTATATTTCTTATAGTTTCCCTGAACCATTATGGTTCTGCATCAGGTGTTCCAAATCTTGGATTTTTATACCTCAACAGAAAATACTCATCAGGTTGAATAACTTTTGCTAAGGCATCATTTTTATATTTCTTATAGTTTACCTGAACCATTATGGTTCTGCATCAGGTGTTCCAAATCTTGGGTTTTTATACCTCAACAGAAAATGCTCATCAGGTTGAATAACTTTTGCTAAGGCGTCATTTTTATATTTCTTATAGTTTACCTGAACCATTATGGTTCTGCATTAGGTGTTCCACTTTCCAAAATCAATTATACCCTATATGTTGCCCAGGCTTAACAGCTATATAACAAAAAAAGTTTCAATCGAATCCGTCCAGTACTTCCTGAGATTAGCGTGTACAAACAGACAGACATTTTTTTTTTAATTCTTACTCTATTACCATATCTCCATCGCCTCCAATTGTTTTTTTTTTGTAAATATATTCAATGTACAGACACATTATTTTTACTGTTTTATTATATGTATAGATGTATAGATATAGATTATAAATAGGTAAGATTTATTAGTTTTTTTGTTTGTTTGTAACGAATAGGCTCCGAAACTACTGGACCGATTTCAAAAATTCTTTCACCAATAGAAAGCTACATTATCAGGGAGAAATATAGGTTATATTTTAATTTCGAAAAAAATAGGGATCCGTAAGAAAATTGCAATATTGTAACACAAGGTAGAGAACAAAAATCTTTCTTGACGTGCGATGTGAAAACTGTTGATGTTATAACAAAACAATGTATACGGATTTATAGGCCTTAATAAAATCTACAAAAAAATTCGCAAGACTATATATCTAAGACCTATATTTAACTCACAATAAGAGGTTTTGTGTTCTATTTTTATTCCATTAATGTTCCAACAAAAACAAAAGTGGGTAAAATTCCTCTCAAGATCAAGACCCTTATCCAAATATATAGTTTTATCATCAAGGGTATCTATTTAGAAGTAAAATCCTTTTTAATTCATTAAAATCGGAAGCACCGTTTAAAAGTTATGACGAGAATTGCAATATTGTATAATTAAACGCTTAAAGTATTAAAAAATCAAATCATCCTTTGCTGTCGCTGCAAAGACTATTGATGATAGAACTAATAAGAAGATAATCTACTAAAAGTCCGTGACACCATATATTCTAAACCATGTATTCTAAAATTTGATTCGATAGTCGCTGGGAAAAAGAGTTGGATAAATTGCGTTTAAAAAATATAAAAATAAAACAACAAAAAAAAGAAACAAAAAAAATGCAAAAAATAAATATGGCTACCCGTGCGAAGCCGGGAGGGCTGCTATAATCTAAACTAATATTATAAAGAGGTAAGATTTGTTTGTTTTTTTGTTTGTTTGTTTGTAACGAATAGGCTCCGAAACTACTGGTCCGATTTCAAAAATTCTTTCACCAATAGAAAGCTACATTATCAAGGAGTAATATAGGCTATATTTTAATTTCGAAAAAATTAAGGATCCTTACTAAAACTCCAATAATGAAAAAAAATTACCTAAAAAATTCCTTACACCGCGTGCGCTGCGAAAACTATTGATGATAGAACAAAATAATGTACTACGACTATGCAGAACACATCATTATCTACAAAAAGTGTCGCGACGGCATATAACTTACTATTATAGTTATGTCACAATAAGTGTTCTTTTATTTTATAAATTTATAATTGAAATGCCGCCGCTAAAAAGTCACTTTATTTGTATCTTGGTATTAATCCTTATCAAAATAAATTACTTCATATTTACGACGAGCTCGGTGGCGTAGCGGTCAATGACGCGGCTTCGACACCAACGCTTGTGGGTTCGATTCCCACACAGGACAAACATTTGTGAGCATGAACATGTCTGTTTGTCTTGGTCTGAGTGTTTTCTACGTATCATAAGTATGTATTTACAAAAAAAAAATGTATTTACGTATGTTTATCAGTTATCTAGTACCCATAACACAAGCTTCGCTTACTTTGGGGCTAGATGACGCTGTGTAATTTGTCTGACAATATTTATATTTATTTAATCAAGTTGTCCATTCGGTATTTGTTAATTCAATTCAATTTATTTCAAATAATTTAATCGATCAATTATAATCGATCAATAACTTTTTGAATTATTCAATTAGGACATTCCATTTGAAAGATATCACGTGTTTAAAAATGTAAGTATTAGAAAAAATCCCCGCTCGGTTAGATATAAACTAAATGCGAAGTAGGGACGTCACTGGGGTACAGGAGGGGGATTCAATGGCCCAAAAGATCAAGATCTCAACTTTCTAGAAATAGTTCCCCAGTGAGAAACTGAAAATCGTCTTGCAAGTCAGAGAATTTTTGATTTTTTTGTTAAATACCCGTGCGAAGCTGGAGCGGGCCGCTAGTAATATTATAAAGAGGAAACATTGTATTTTTGAATGTTTGGGATTTTTCCATTTTTATAACATTTATAATTATGAAAATTTCTTTAGAAGCACAACTTCGCTCATAAGATTCCCGCCAAATGGCCAAAAAGCCTTCTTTTTCTTGTGTATCACCTTAGTTAATGTGACTATACAGTACGGTCGTGCAGTTGTGTGGTTCCAGCGGAGTACTAGCGTTGTGGCTAAGGCTCAACAAGTGGGACCATATTGGGGGCACATTATATATTGCGAAATTTTCGTAATACTTAGTTTCAGAATTATTGGTTACCAATATTTTTATTTTTCTTCGTTCTTCTGCTACAGTAGATGGAAACTTCAAATAGTTATCGACGCGACATTCTGTATGGAGTGGCTGAGGTGCGCCGAAGGTACGAATTGGCATTGGACCTTCTTTATTAACGTTTACATACAGCAGGAGTGGCTTGATTAGTCTAGCATCATATCATACCACTCAAGCCCCGCCTGCCAACTGATAGTCCGGCATTATCGTTTTGATAACATAGTATCACCGTATCAAAGGCTCCGCCCCTGTAGGTCACCACAAAATGTGTGTAATTATTTTATTATGTCTTCTAGTGTTTACGTGGCCTTCTGCTTCTTCGTCCTCGACTGCGGCGAAGCCAGGGAGGTGTGTTTGACCTAATTATGTATGTCCTTTCCTATACATCTTCCTACTCGTATACTAAAAGGCTGAATCAATTATGTTTGTTTGTTTAAGTTCGCCTTTTTACCTTTTTTTAAATTACACAGTAATTAAATTACACAATTGGTGTTAAATTACACAATTGGTGTAACCAATTGTGTAATTTAATTACTTAGCCCTCACAGGAGGGAGGTGGCGGAAGCACGCAAAGTAGTATAGATCAAATTGCCTATTTTATTTTTCATCAATCCAAAAGGATTATTTAAAAATAAAAATTCTGATGTTTTCGAGACTCAAAAATGTTTTCTAGCGTTTTATTGATATTCCAGTTGTCAGGTTACATTAGATATCAGGTACATTTTTCTTGTTTATCCATAATAGGGTATTTGACAAACATTTTTTTCGGTGTGAGGTACTACTGATCCGGAGGGGTGATATGTGGGGACTTCTCAATAATATAACCATAGGTGAAAGAATTACGTCGCTAGCACAAAAATCTCTCGAGATATATAAATTTGAAAATCACAATTTTGGACTTTCCCGAAAACGCTCCATACAAAAGGCTTTGTATTTTGTCACTGGTTTGTATTTTATATGCATCAAATCAGAAATTTGTACGACAGCTAGGTACTCGTATGTAAAATTTTACGTTTATGTAATTAGTATAATAATGAAAGTTGTAGTATTTTTTATTGCTTCTCCAATGGAAATATTATTTTTTAATAATTCATACTTTTAAAATGGACTTTCCGGTCAAACTTTGATCGACCCTAAAGCAAGTCGGACGGAAGATTTTAGAATGAAAGTTTGCAGATCTTTATAGTTTTGTGTATTTTACGATATAGTTAAATAATTTATACTATTTTTAATTATAATAAAATAAATATTAAATTCGGTATTCGTATCACAATATGAAACGTCAAAGTCTAATTTAAGTGCGATTATTTCGAAATGACAATTGATCATTTGATTTTTAATGCGGAAGTAGTTTTACAACTCTATACAGTTCTCACGGGAATCAAAATAAAACATTTTAGAATTCAGAATTCAAATTCTGATAAACGATAAATGTTTTAATTGATGGAGAAGGAAATTAGCATTCGTATGTAATCGGAAATGGGATGATTGTCGAAGTGCAATATTTACCACCGACTACTGTATCATCCAAGCGCAGTCTCGGCTATCAGCTAGTACCAAATAAGAAGATACGTAAGCAATAACAAACGGATCTTAATTTTAGGTGATTTAATAAAGTGATGTACAGTGATTATATCGATACATCGTAGCAATTATCTCCTGAACGCGCGTTCAAGGATAAAAATATCCAGCTGCGATAATTCCGTTTCTCAGAATCGCAATACAATTGCCTGCGCCTCCGCGGCCGCCGCTCGGCCGCAAAGGGCGTCTCTTACCACGGCATGATTTATTTTCATCGTCTAAAAAATTGCCTTTTTTGTCCAAATTTAATTTTATTTTTAATTTAGTTTTTTAGTTTGTAATATCTTTATTGTACATAAAATAACAAAACATACATACAACAGAATTAAAATTAAGTTTTGTACCTTATCTCTACAGGAGATCTCTACCAGCTAAACATTGAGTGTTTGGAAAGAAACAGTGGGCGGACGTGGTATGGAGCTATACGTAGATTAGCAATAATCGTTATTTTAACCAATTTAAGGACCTTAGGCGTGAAAGTGGCGACACTTTCGCGGCTACAAGAGCCTGAACCAGCGTTGCCACATTTATTTTAGATCAAAACTTGTTTTCAAACTTTTGAAAGTAATAAAGCGGTACACGTTTTAAAATGGAGTGACTTTAAGAAAAATAAATATTCATTAGATAGAGTTTTTTTTTAAATATAGAACGAATACGATCTGGTTGGCAAGACTACGATTATATTTTTATATTTTGGTTACGGTATTGTGATTTTTGGCAATAATAAATAGTTACTTCTTACCAGTGAGTAAAATACATGTACTAAAAAACCTTAAGGCGATCCACCTTACCATCCACCGCCAAAAGCTGAACATTTGTTGTCCGGGACTTTATCACAAATCGGGATTTTGCCACTTTAGCTAAATAATATTTTTTGCTGTATTCCTGTGAGTGAGTGAAGTCACCAGAAAGAAAGGAGTTTGCTGCGTTGGCAGCGGGTGTGATTGCGATATTTCATGAGTGCTTGTCTGCCACCCAACGAAGTACAAAAAATATTCGCTCCACCTTTGAAAGTGATATTTTTATAGCGTTGAAAAGTAAAACAAAAGGAAAACAGTTGTGAATAACAAAAAACGTGTTTTATCTAAGTGCTAATTTTTTAATACAGATGTAGGAAGTTCGTCTGTTATATTAATAAACATTTACATTGAAAAAACTCGGGTCCTAACAAAACAAACTTCGATGTTTCCATATTAGGTATCAACGGTTCTCTAGCGGCCTAATAATGAATGATTATAGGAAAATCATCACCGTCCTTCATACGTTTGATTAACGTTATTAACTAACATTGTGCACAGTCCCATGGTCATCAGCCGGTAATGCTAAATAATTCCCACTTCGTGATAAACACTCTTTCAAATGATAACCCATAAAATTATAGGAAATCTTTAACACGCGGAATGGCCGCGTGACTAGATAAACACAGAACATCATAAGGTTTAGTGTACACAAATATTTATTAAACTAATAGGAATTTTCAGGCTTGCGGTTAGTGATTCATTTATTTACGTAAATATGTTGCACCATATTTAATTACTTTTGATGTGCGGAGAAAGATTCCAGTAATGTTATCACCTCCGCTCTTTTAATATGGGAACTGATAATAATCACGGGAATTAAGGGAGCGTCCATTGATTACGTGGGGCATTTTTGAGGATTTTATCCATTTCAAATATTTGGGTGTAAGTGGTTCATCAACATCTTTGAACCAAAGCCAACTTCAACGGCACGCGGTGCACCCTGCTGACTGACAAACAAAGCTCTAGCGAAAAGAGAGGTAGGTAGCGTAATTATAAGCGGCACGACTGGGGAAGTACCTCCACCTCACAGAATACCGCAGCCAAATAACAATTCCCTTGAGGGTTGTTGTGTCAGCGAGTGAGTGAGGTCACCAGAAAGGGAGGAGATGCTGGGTTGGCAGCGGGGGTGGCGGCGCGAGAGTGGTATTTTATGTTGCGAGCGTTAATATAGCTACTGTAACTGCATCACATCAGGGTGGCTGTATGCTTGTCTACCACCCGACATAGAGCGACTGCAATGGCAGGGGGAATAGATACACGCGAACAGTATAATATGTTCCAAGAGTCTATAGACTATGGTCAGCGCTGATCAGGCGGGCCGTATACTTGTCTGCCATCCGACTTACTATAAAGAAAGATACGGTCTTGCGTAGCAATTTACGTAGCATTCGTAGCGCAAATATGGCTACAGTCAGCCATATTTGCGCTCGCAACATAAAAAATATCGTTCACGCGCAATGACTATATTTAAATTACGAAAAATATCCCTCCGGGGCTCCATATGCTCCCTTGCCCCGCTCATAAAAAAATAACAACAAAACTAGACTCTGGTATGCAATAGTTGCATGACTGCAATGTTGCATTGTCACACATAAAACTTGGAAGTTTCATATTATGATACGAGAATACAAATGTGAAGTTTGTGAGATCGAAACTGAATTTAGACAATATTTTAATTACGAGAAATCTCCCTAAGGTGTTCCATATGCTTCCTTGCCTATCTAAAAAAAAAAACAATAAAACTAGACTCTGCTATGCTCAATAGTTGCATGACTGCAATGTTGCATTCTTATCTATTCGGTTTCATTGTTGTTTTGTAAGATTTACTCATATTTTAAAAAATGTCACACTTTAATAAAATTGGAAGTTTCTTATTATGATACGAGAATACAAATGTGACGTTTGTGAGATCGGGTCTGGATCAAAACTGAATTTAGACAATATTTTAATTACGAGAAATCTCTCTCAGGTGGTCCATATACTCCCTTGCCCCCTCTCGTAAAAAAAAAACAACAACCTAAAATACTCTGGTATGCTCAATAGTTGCATGACTGCAATGTCGCATTTTTATCTATTCTGTTTCATTGTTATTTTGTAAGATTTACTCATGTTTTCAAAAATGCTCCGTTGCCTCACGTACGTGCAGTTATTGATAAAGTCATGATTCATGACTTCAAATAGATTCGACCTGTTTGTGGAATCACTGTAACATAAATTGACGAGCTCGGTGGACGAATGGTTAGCAATGTGCACTTTGAATCCGAGGTCGCGCGTACGATTCCCGCACAAGACAAACATTTGTGTACATGTGAACATGTCTGTTTGTCTTGGTCTGGGTATTTTCTATGTATTATAAGTAGGTATTTACAAAAAAAATGTATTTAAGTACATTTATCAGTTGTCTAGTGCCCATAACACAAGCTTTGCGCTTAATTTGAGACTAGATGGCGCTGTGTAAACTGTCCAGAATTATTTATTTATTTATTTATTTATGATTCAATTTATAAACAAATAAATAAATATTCCTGGAAAAATTACGCACTGCCATCTAGCCCCAAAGTAAGCAAAGCTTGTACTATGTGTACTAGATCAGTGTTCCGCAAAGTGTGTGCCGCGGTACACTGTTGTACCGTGGTCATTAGTTGGTGTGCCTCCTCCTTTTTTAGAGTCGGTTAATAAAATTGCTGCTTATGTGCAGCTCATTTCTAGGAAAATTCGTTTTCTCTTGAGCTGAGCCAAAAACGCTGAGAAGCGCAGCGGTTATGTACTCACATTACCTAACTGATTGTAACAATGACATTTTAGGTATATAAAAAAAAAACTGGACAAGTGCGAGTCAGACTCGCCTATAAATAAGATATAATGCGTCGAAAAAAATAAATAAAATATATTTTGCAATGTGTACATCAAGCCCTTTCATATGATACCCCATTTGAACTAGTAGTTTCAATTTGAAATTTCGACACCTTATAAAAAATATAGACCCCCTATTTTTTAAGATCTATTTACAAATGTATAGTTTTGAGATTTATTCCTGTACTTGTAGTCTATAACGATGTTACTTGCCAAATTTCATAGTTCTAGGTCAACGGAAAGTACCCTATAGGTTTTGATTCCCTTGAGAATGTGTCGAAATATGCGTTTTAAGCTGAATAAACGGTCGTAACTTTTTTACGTAAACTTAGCAGTTTGATTTTTTTACAACTTCATGGGACCGTAGACCTGAGTATACAGTTCAAATTTCAGCTTGATACCTCCACGCATTCTCGACATAGAAATTCTTGACAGACGGACAGACAGACGGACAACACAGTGATCTTATAAGGGTTCCGATTTTCCTTTTGAGGTACGGAACCCTAAAAATGAAAATGATAAAAAATATATAGCATTTTTTATATTTTTTTAATGATATTTAGAAAATGACTGTGAAGAGAGAAACTAGAAGAAATGCATGTAACACTGATGTGACCACAGTATAAGTAATAGTGTTGTAACCTACCTTTATACTACCTTTATACCTTTGACGAGCTCGGTGGCGTAGCGGTCAATGACGCGGCTTCCACACCAACGCTCGTGGGTTCGATTCCCACATAGGACAAACATGTGTGTGCATGAACATGTCTGTTTGTCTTAGTCTGGGTGTTTTCTATGTATCATAAGTATGTAATTACAAAAAAATGTATTTACGTATGTTTATCAGTAGTCTAGTGTCCATAACACAAGCTTCGCTTACTTTGGGGCTAGATGGCGCTGTGTAATTTGTCTGACAATATTTATTTATTATTATTATTATACCAAAAAAAAATTTTTTATACTACGTCGGGTGGCACACAAGCCACGGCCCACCCGATGTGAAGCGGTTACCGTAGCCATATTAACGCTCGCAACATGAACTATCGATCGCGCGCTGCCGCCCCCGCAGGCAATGCAGCAACTCCTTCCTTTCTGGTTACCTCACTCACTCACAGGAACACAACAACCCTCAAGGGAATTGTAATTTGGCTGCGGTATTCTGTCAGGTGGAGGTACTTCCCCAGTCGGGTAGCTTAAAAAGTACGCTATGCCTACCACAGAATAATATACACGCCCTACCTCTCTTTTTGCCAGAGCCTCTTCTGTCTGTCAGCAGGGTGCACCACGTGCAGGTGAAGTTGACTTTGGTTCAAAGATGTTGATGAAGCACTTACACCCCAAAACTGGGAAACATAGCTGTGTGAAGACTATTAAAGTATTTTCTCTTCCTTAAGGTACCAGTGTAACACTGGTGTGAAATCTCAGCATCAAGGAGGGTCGGACAGGAAAAAATGTGTGCTTCATCCGTCTGTACACATCATAAAATTAATAGGAAAATAACAACATAAGCCGCTAAAAAATACTAAATAGGAGACTGAAATAACAGGTTAGGTTTGGTATGTTTTTATCATCTTTAATAATAGTCTAATTTTGGGGATGTGAGTGGTTCATCAACATCTTTGAACCAAAGCCATCTTCACCTGCACGCGGTGCACCCTGCTGACTGACAAACGAAGCTCTGGCGAAAAGAGAGGTAGGGAGCGTAATTGTAAGCTACCCGACTGGGGAATGTACCTCCACCTCACAGAATACCGCAGCCAAATAACAATTCCCTTGAAGGTTGTTGTGTTCCTGCGAGTGAGTGAGGTCACCAGAAAGGAAGGAGCTGCCAATGCTGCCAATGCAGCATTGGCAGCGGGGGTGGCGGCGCGAGAGCGATATTTTATGTTGCCAGCGTTAATATGGCTACGGTAACCGCTTCATATCAGGCGGGCCGTATGCTTGTCTGCCACCCGCCGTCGTAAAAAAAAAGAAATAGTTGCCCAAATTAATATACCTGGTTTTATGGTACACATACGTCAACACATATATTTTAGAAAAGGAAATATTAAATTGATCCACAAAAATTTTGATTTGCACTGCTCAAATTAAACTGATCACACATCAAATCCTGCTTTTGATGCGCAAAAAGTATTTTTTTATGTACAAAATAGGTTAGGTTAAGTTTGTAATGTATTTATTTGATTTTACGTTAATTAATATCCTTTTAGAAATATCTTACGTTATTCCAATTTTAAATTACCCGCTTTTTATTTTAACTTGTACAAATGTACAAACGTTCGGATATTCTTTCGTAAGGTCGGTCCATAAAGTTAATATTAACTTTATAGTTCTGACAAGATTTTCCACTAATTATTCAAGATTTCACGGTGTTGCTGTAAATTTACCTTTAATGACGCACGATACACAAGATCATTACATTTTTTTCCGATTTAAAATCTATAATCTATAAACGATATACAAATATCTGATGTTTATTTTACCTGTTATTTGACGTTCATTAAATTAACGAATCTATCCAGTCCATTGAATTAAACAAAGAATAAAATGCATGGCATGTTGGGGTGTAATCAGCTCATTACCGTTTTTCAGCTAAAGCCAACCTCATATGCACATGGTGCACGTGGTTTACGAGGCTCTGGCGAAAGACAGGTACGGCAGAGCGGAATTTTAAGCTGCTCGACTGGGCAAGTACCTTCACCTCACAAAATACCGCAGCCAAATAGCAATAACAATTCCCTTGAGGGTTGTTGTGTTCCTGCAAGTTAGTGAGGTCATCAGAAAGTAAGTTGAGAGCGTTAATATGGCTACGGTGACCGCTTCACATCACGCGGGCCTTATGCTAAATAAAATATGCATAAGTGATAATAATTAGTGTCGCTATTCAGCGAGGTAATGCTGCCAGTTTTCTGGGGACACTGCCGGCGGGCAGATTTAGATTTCTGTGATACCAATATTTGCCGGTGTTTCGTATATACTCGTATTATATATACAAATATAAGACAGTATGGTATCCTTTCGTATATTTAGCGAATAATATATTTTTTACTCGAGTTCTCACTCGGTTGTATGCTCTCTGTACATAAAATTATTGGTCTTATTCACATTTATTTGAGTAGATAGGATGGATGCGGAAAGCGGAGATCGCATATGGTGGAAAGCATTAGGAAAGGCCTATATCCAGTAGCGGATCGATACAGGCTGATATTGATGATTATGATGAGTATATAGGCAATTGAAGAAAGTTTTTACATGCTAAGTATATCCTTTCGCGTGCCGTAGTCCCATGGTGGGTATACCGTTGGAACAACGCTTGGTACAGAATTGACACATCGCGCATACGAGGGTATATATAACATTTTAAGCACTGTGCTCATATTTGAGTATGAATATGACACAAACTTGATAATTGGCGTTCTAGTACAGTATGTTTCCTAAGACATTTTATACCACGAACGGTGAAACTGTGGAATCAACTTCCCTCAGCGGCATTTCGGAACAATCATGACATGGGAGCCTTCCAGAACAGACTCTTTATTTCCCTTAAAACGGATCGGCGACTCCTTGGTGTTGCTGATCTCCATGTATGGTGGTGATTGCTTTCCACAAGGTGACCCGTATGCTTGTTTGTCCCCTCTCGAATAAAAAAGATACAAACGTACATTTGGTAAGTAAAATGAAAAATGGCGATAGTGAGACATTGTGATCAAATGTTTTTTTTTACGAATCATATTGAAAAGTAGGTACTTAAAAATTTTAATTTATCTATCTATGGACCCCATAACTGTGTTTATCCAAGTCACGGTCTAACCATATGTCTCTTCCCGTGGATGTCGTACAAGGTGACTAAGGGAAATACATTACCAAACATCAATCAGGCCTCCCCAACCCGTTTGGCCAGCGTGGGGAGTGCGTTAATTTTTTTTCAACTATATCTTGTTCCTGTAAAGGAAACACAAGTCGAAACTAGTCGCTAGTCCGAGTAGCAGACTATCATCATCATCATCAGGTCCATTTTAGTCTCTCAACTACAGGAGCACGACCCTCTCTCGTCCGTCCTAGACGGAAGGAGGACTTGGCCTACACTCCCCACGCTGGCCAAACGGGTTGGGGAGGCCTGATCGATATTTGATAATGTATTTCCCTTAGTCGCCTTGTACGATATCCACGGAAAGAAACGGAGTGATTATATTCTAGTCTGCCTGAAACCACACGGCCAAGCAGACTATATAAGGGTTGAAATGACTGCAACATATAAATACGCTGTGTCCTTTCTCTTCTTTGCCAGTGCCGCTTTTGTTAGTCACCAAATGCAGGTGAGGTTGGCTTTGGCTCAAAGATGTTGTAGAACCAATTACACCCCAAATGCACAAAAGTTCCAAGATCAGTGTTACGTTGCATCATTTATTGGGGTGCAAGTGGTTCATCAACACCTTTGAACCAAAGCCAACTTTACCTGCACGCGGTGCACCCTGCTGACTGACAAACGAAGCTCTGGCAAAAGAGAGGTAGGGAGCGTAATTGTAAGCTACCCGACTGGGGAATGTACCTCCACCTCACAGAATACCGCAACCAAATAATAGTTCCATTGAGGGTTGTTGTGTTTCTGCGAGTGAGTGAGGTCACCCGCAAAGGAAGGAGATGCTGCCTTGGCAGCGGGGGTGGCGGCACACGAGCGATATTTTATGTTGCGAGCGTTAATATGACTACGGTAACCGCTTTACATTAGGCGGGCCATATGCTTGTCTGCCACCCGACGAAGTTTAAAAAGAAAAAAAATCACTGGACCTATTGAGGCCTAAATAAAGAAATATGGAGTATGTAATTCTTATTACAAACTTCCCAGTCCGTAGTTTAGATATTATTTACGTAAACGTTTTCCTTTCGCTATGTCCGAATTAACACTAAGCTTATTTCTTTCCTTTGTTCTTAAAAATCAAATTAAGGTTATTTGTAAGGAGAATAAATGATAACAATTCCGGATTTGGTGTGATTTTTCAGGATAATTCCGGGAATTATGTAGGCGGCGGGCACTCGCAGGCTGTGCCGGCTGCAACCGGGTACTTGCGCGTGCGCAGCATCGTCGGCGGGGTGCGCTCGCGCTATCATAAAGTGCCCCCGCACCTCGCGGCCTTCAGTTCAAGCTGAGACCCGCGAACGCCAACACGCTTTCGCGACGCCCACTCTTGCTGCGCACCGCACAGATACAGCACGCGAGTGTTCACTTGTGAGCGAGTTGCGCGCCCTTTCTCTCACGCAGTGTGATCGTGCTTCGGTACGTGAATGCAAAACCGGACTACTCTCTTGACACTAGACACCTACGAGGAATCCGCGCTTTGGACCTCTGAATTATTTCAACAGGTGAGTACAATCATTTTGTTTTGCAAACAGGCTTTGCGAATGTTGCTGCATTTGCGAGTTGGTGGGGCAGCCAGTATACGTATTTCGGTTGACTTTCGAAAAGGTCTGCTCCTCCTTGAACGGCGAGTCTGTGGTCGAAGCGAGCGCCTTCGGCTCGCGCTATACGAACGCCAATTTGCAGATATGTGTTGGCGTATTGCTGGGACTAGCTGTTCCTCGACCAGTTGGATTTCTGATTTACCTGCGCCGTGCGGACGACGACGTTAAGGTTAACAGCTCCGACGGTATTTGTAAATATTCAGAGGCAATATTCATAGTTAGTCACGACACAAGTCTCGTCTAGAACCGTACAAATGTGTATTATTTCGCTTGTATGTCACAGAGAAAAGAGGCGTTCAATTCGACGCGTATGTTTGGTTCTTTTGTTCGCGCATTATAGG
The DNA here is from genome assembly GCA_937001555.2 of Hypsopygia costalis. Lineage (NCBI taxonomy): Eukaryota > Metazoa > Arthropoda > Insecta > Lepidoptera > Pyralidae > Hypsopygia > Hypsopygia costalis. Next base: position 23,574,946 of record OW443326.2, read on the forward strand.
TACCCGCGACTGGCACGAAACACAAAAAGTAATTTTAATAACACTTATACGATGCCGCAACTTTATTACCAGTATTATATTAATAATATGTCTACCAGACAGACTACAAATTGAAATATTTTTTGTATACAAAACAATTATGATCAACGTATTCCGTTCTTCAAATGCCAGCGTTTATATTAATGGCATCGCTGTAATATAACTTATTATAAGCAACTATGATGTGTATGTAATTTGTAATGTAAATATTAAGTGATTGTTTATAATTGAAAATTTGTAAATTAATTGTTACAATTGTAATTTATTATTTTACCAACATGGAAACCAAATGACGACAAGCAGCTCTAAACAAAGCGTTGAGGTGCAACGGTAAATTTTCAATAAATCTGAAATGCGCTCGAGGCGGAAAATTAAGATAACTCAAATTTCAATACAAGGGCGACTACGAAAGGCGTGGACGTAAACGCAATCGTTTCTAGTACCTAGTAAAGTTAATGTTTGTAAATTCTTTGTAAATACTTATACTTGGCCTTAGTATGAAGCGTAAATTGATTGATACCCACGTTCATGTTGATAATTACCTATTTGAACGTGATGAATTTCTGTTGCAATGTTTTTTCTTAGAAATAGTTTTTTCATCAACATTTAACTATAATCTTACTATACTATTATATAAAAACGAAACTGAACTTTTTGCAATGCGTAATTTGATTGATTAACTGAATATTCATGTTATGGAATAAACTACACTGAATCAGTAGAGATTAAGTCATTGATCTATTATGAACCCTCATACCTGTACTGCCATGGTAAATATTATGTTTCTTTATATACTAAATGCTATTAGTTATGTTTAGTATACTCGTACTAACGCGTTTTCTCCGCGTTTTTCGCAATAAAACATCTGATGTAATCTGCGGTCAGCTGCATGCTCGGATAGTTTGGTACAAGAAATTTTAATGTATATATTTTATGAAAAATTAATAGTACAATCTACGACTTGTTGCAAAACAGGTAAAACAGGTAAGCAAATATAAATAAAAAAATCAGTAAAGCAAATCGTATAAGTACTTTTTATTATAAAATTATCTATCCCTTTCGTGTTACTACATATATGGTAAATACAAACAAAACCTAAAAGTAAACTTTGGCAATGGTAGAAATAATCGATTCTTTTTTTATCATAAAAAGAAATATCCAGAATCGTAATAAAATTCGTCCTGCAATGAGAATTAAAACATATATCTATTCATAGGGCGTTTTCAATGGGCCCCTCAGAGTAACTACAAATGCAAAATGTCGCAAGTTTGCGACGTGTCTGCGTTCCGTGTGCAGTTACAACATCCACTATTTATCGGAGTATTCAACGGTCTAGTATTTTGTCCTTATAATTGCATTTGAGATGCTTCTATACGAAGATAATCGGCACACCTAATCGATTTATGTAATCAAATCACCCGTTAATAAACTATGTAATTGTATTCAAGACCGTTTGTAGGCCATTCCTCGTTTCCTTTTAATTTCCTTGTTAATTAAAGAAATAATTTTAATTAATTATGCAGCAGTACAGCCCACAAATTTAATGTCTCGTAGTTGTTATGCGAGATAAAACCAACAGGTAATTTAAAATAATGTCGTCGTTATTAGAAATTAACTGAATATAACTGGATATTTCTAGTGCGGACTGGTTCATTGAGCGCCAATGGTGCTGTGAAGAAATATGGGAGGTGGCATTGCATAACTAAGCTGGGAAGTTGAGCACCGGTCAACAATTTTATTTGTATTCGCAGAAGATGGTGCCGGCGCGGGCGATGCTCTGCTTTATATTTGAGCCAGTTTTCGCATGCGGCAGCTGTTTCACTGACGTTTAGAATCGAGTAACATTAATTACTATTATCTATCTAGTTGCGGTTTTAATACTTAAATAACCATTTGAAACATATCTTAGTTTTCGATATTGAAAAGTATGTGATAAGTGACTTCTATGTCTTGTGTATAGAAATGTATAGAAACTAAAGGCGTCGTCCTTATTCCTCGTTTAATTTTGTTTGTGTAGCTGTTCTGACATACCACCATCAAGACAGGCAGACAACATATCTTTGTTCCTCAGCATGTGAACCATTCAGCAGTGATTCACACAAATGTTTGTCCTGTGCGGGCATCGAACCCCTCGGTCCTCGGAGTCAAAGTAACCATTGCTAGCCATTCGACCACTGGGCTTGCCAACTAGTCAAGCAGTAGCTACATAGTATAAAATATGGTTTACCCCGTATATAATCACAATATTTGATAAATAAACTACGAAATGTCGACATCCAATTTTCAAACCTAACACTATCTCAGTATCGGCATCAACCCAACATCATCCCACTGTTGGGATACGGGTCTCCCCTCAATCGAAGGGATTTAGAGCATACTCCACTTTGCAGCTCTACTGCGAGTTTGCGGAGGCCAGTGTTTTCAAGCCACCCAAAGGCCACTGACTTGGCATAACGTCTGTCATGTAATGACAACGGCCGGGACCAACGGCTTAACATGCCCTCCGAAACAAGGATAGCTCGAGATAAATAAACCCATTAATAGATAAGCTACTGTCGACGTTGCTTAACTTGCGTGATTGATTAGATTGACACGCGCAATGACGCCATCGAGATCCTCACCATCTAATCATAAAATTTGTGTCTCCCGTAAAAAGTTGCATATCTATGTTCTTTAATGTACTTAAAATACCTCAGTTCTGTGGCACATAAATTTGTATGTGCATAAATAGTTATTCACAAAAATGATTTTCAATGAAAACAGCTTCAGTTCACTGACATTGAACTAAGGATAATAGAATTGACCTACTGCTTTTCAAAGCATCATTTTGTATGTGGCATTATCGAACAAAATCTCTAATTTGGGTAGTCATATTTGTGAAATAGGTTTTTATTTTTTCAATTTATTAGTTGTTCATCGGAAACTGAGACTTCAGATTATATTTTAAAATCTACTTCGATATGTCTAATTTGGCTTCTATAGGTTCATTTCTATCGTTTATTAAGAGCCCTTTACATTTGCACATTCTCGTATAAATTTTGCTCAATAAAATTATCGTTTATTCGACAAATTAACAGTTTACTTAAAGCGATTTTTGAAGTTTTTTAGGTTAAAATAATGTTTTTTTTCTATATTAAATCAATGATATTTCAAAATTCTGAGGCCGCTACGAACTATACGACTATATAAGAAATAACATTCTATTTTTTTAATATCATTTGTTTGGAACAGTAGTACAATCCAGGAGTTCAAAAAAGTGAATATGCACATTTTATGAAAATCTTTCTCTGCAATTTTGGGTTTAATTAAAAAGTTAAGCAAAATTTACAAAAAGCGAGCGAATCTCGTATCAAGCTCACATCCTCTCTGAGACGAATCTGGCACAATTTGTTTTGCACAGAAGTTAATGCATAAGTAATAGCTTACTCGCGAAATTTGTATTTAGTGCCTGAGGTATGCCTCAAGTTACAACTAATTAGTACTTACTTAAAACTAGAGACATATTTAGTACATGTCGACAAATGAATACGCACTAACATTGTCATCCACCGGAAACACTAGTACCTACCGAAATGGAAATATCTATATACATAAAAATAAGCAAACAGTTCAACAGGTCTATAATGATTTATCGGACATCCGATGGTTTTTATATTAAACGACACGATACCGTTTCGACATTGCTATGTCACGGATATATAAACTCCTAATAATCAAATGTTAGAAAGCCTATATACAGAGATGGGTAGATACAAGCTGATTTCAGTGTACCTAGGAAGTTTGCTCCAAAAATTCATAATAATTACGGATACTTCACGCAATAGTTTCTCTGTGTATCTAGTCGTAAACGAAAATAATACAAAAGTTAATCATTCTTTTTTCTAATATTAGGCGAAATTTTTCGAGATTGAATCGGATTTGAATGAAATTTGGCATAGGTAATAATGTTCTAGGTTGACATATTGGATACTTTTTACCTGGTATTCATGCAGGACGAAACCACGGACAGGAGCAAGTAAGTATCGTGTTAGTGTTGGCAGTTAGGTATCGTGCAAAAAATGCCGTAAGCCTAAGTAAGATATTTTTTCCTATATATGCACAAAATGTCATAGCCTTAGACACGGTTGTACTGCAAGTATTAAGTGTTCTGTCTCGTCTAGTTCGTTGTAAATTTACTACATTGGTACTCTGACTTATTTTTCTGCGATAAGACTAAAAATAAAAACTTTTGTTGCCAAAAAAGGCGGTGTAAGAATACTATCTCATACAAACATAATTTCGCTGACGAAAATCATCAATGGCAAGTCGAACAATATGCCAATCTCTACCAAATCTGACGGGGTATTAGATTCTTTAGTCGAATCTGTGGTCGAATCGCTGTCGAATTCGAGAGTGTAATAAATTGAACAAGTCCAGGTATTGACACGGTCTATAGTTCTTCGTTCAAGTGACACACTTACCTACCTTCACACCTCCTTAGTGTAAATAGAAAAACAAAATATGATTCAAATTTCTAGCGCCTCGTTTTTGTGTCTAATGTCTACAACACAGTCGAAAACGGTTATTTATCTATCATAATCTAATGCTATTTACGGCTATTCAATGGTTTTTTCCTATTAAATTTACTATTTGAGCAAACATTAGCTATAAAATTTGTAAAAAGCTTTGCAATGATTTTGAATTCTTATCAAGTAGAAAAGTCTTCTACTTGATAAGAATAGGTACTACACTTTAACCTATGTAGTTAAACAAGAATGTAGTTAAACAAGGAAATACTATTTCTGATAAATACTTATATAATCTGCTTACTTCGTGATTGGATAGCAAAAGAAGAAGATAGAGTACTAAATTGCATTTTATGGTCGATCTAGCGCAGCGACGGCAGCACGTTGCTTTATAAGTATTTATAGCTTTTATATCTCGTCGCGTTGTCCAGGTTGTAACAGTCATTGCTTTTCAGGCTATTTTGGTCTTGAACAGAAACCTATTGCGGACGAGAACCGGTCTGGGAGGAATCCGATATAAGCAGGGAAACAGGTTTGTTGTGCGTCGTCGACCGCAGGGATTTGGCAATGTATGTAGGCAAATGCATCGGCCATCCGCTGTCTGCCACGGGACAAGCCAGCCACCCTTGACACCGCAAAGGAGTACATACACCACTTGTTTTACTCCATACAAGTTGTTTGAAAAGAAAGTTAACTTACTTGATTTTTTTGCAATTTCAGCACTTGCATACTGATCTAATGGGTATTTTTCTGATGCAAATAAAAATGTTGAATTTGAAATTACTCTGCAAAGTCATTTAATTACCGAATACTTTTCTCGTTAGGCTAATAAATAATCGCTTTAACGTTTTCTTCACGTCTGGTAATAATTACGACCTATATTATAAATTATTGTGTAACTATTCACTGTATATTTACCGCATCTATAATTAGAAATAATTGCTGTATGCATTTGAATCCAATTAACTAATATGATTTTAAAAGTAGGTAAACAACAAATCTTATTTTATTTGTCATGTTTTGCCATGATCATAATCATACTTATTTATAACCATACAAATAAAATTACGTATACTTGATTTTAAATATCTTATTAAAATTTTTAGAGACAACATAACGGTGGTGACGTAACTCCTCTATCTAATAATTTATTTAGTTATACCATAAACTTCTTCAATAGATGTATGTGTAACATAATTAGACTTAATGAAACGTCATTCGAATTGAAAACATTAGACTTATCGGCCTTTCCGACAGTCCGCTTTTAAGGGCTCGCACATACTTGAGACAACTACTAAGCGCAGGGTTCTTGTGAGAAGAGACAAACTACCTGCTAACTGTATGGATAACTTGATAAAAAAAACTAGACAAGTGAGAGTTGAAGTTGCATGGAGAGAGATCCGTACAGCGAATAATATGTATCAGAAGTGAGTGATGCGCCCTAGTTAAGTCAATAAAGTACCAGTAACTATCACAAAAACAATCTTAACATTTTAGTTGTAAAACACTCCTGCCATACATTTCAGCTGCAGTATAAATAAACAATTATAGTATAAATAAAAAAGTTTACCACATTTTTTAAGATCATTGACGTCTTGTAAAGGTTTTTTAATTTATAAATAATTATATTTTCTGTATCATTTATATTTGGCACTCAGCAGTTTGAGCCATCGAGCTCCACACTAAACTTGTATTATGAATTTTACGAGTACAAAATAACTGTATCTCCTTTTTTAAACATACCCTTTCTTCATACAATATACAAAAATGCAAATTTCATATAAAGTTTTAAAGGAACGGAAAATACACAGTTTATTCTGACAAGACACATACTTAATTACAAATTTAAAAATGGCATAAACGTTATTGTTTTATAATAATACACAACTCAATATAATATGGAGTGGAAATTGTAACGCTGGACTCTTTCTAAATCTGGTCACCAATACAATTTTGACTATTTTTGAAAGGAATGTGTCGAAAGTGTGCGCGGTCCCTAACTTGCATTAGTAATTATTAGCAGTTTAAGGGAAAAGGCCCTGATGCGTTAACGATTTCGAGGTTGCTGGTAAACAGGTCTTCGTTATAAAGTCGAGCGTTTATCGCACTCATTAGGTAAATTGTATTAATGTTCAGGAATATTTATTTTCGTTCCATCCAATTACTAATTGATGATCGAGATTAAATTTAATTTAAATATTTTATGCAGACATTAATGATTTTCTATTTCTAAATCGTCTTCTTTATACTTATAGATGATTATTATACGTTTAACAATTTAGGTACATTTTTTTGTAAATAAATTAAGTAGAGGTTTAGATACTTATTTTAACATCTCTAATTGTTCTCATGATAATCATTAGAGCTAAAGCCATTCGTGACTATCTTTAGAGCAAAAGCTAGTCGTGGGGTGTAAGATAGCAAAGGGAGCTACTTACACCCCACTTACGCTGTGTAATATTTTAAACATTACCTAAGTCTAAATTCTCGATCATTCTGTAGTATTTTCTAGTTTTTTTTTATACTACGTCGGGTGGCAGACACGCATACGCCTGATGTGAAGTGATTACCGTAGCCATATTAAGGCTCGCAACATAAAGTATAACTCGCGCGCCGCCACCCCCGCTGCTAACGCAGCATCTCCTTCCTTTCCGGTGACCTCACTCACTCGCAGGAACACAACAACCATTAAGGTAACTGTTATTTGGCTGCGGTATTCTGTGAGGTGGCGGTACATTTCCCAGTCGGATAGCTTCCAATTACGCTCCCTACCTCTCTTTTCGCCAGAGCTTCGTTTGTCAGTCAGCAGGGTGCACCGCGTGCAGTTGGAGTTCGCTTTGGTTCAAAGATATTGATGAACCACTTACACCCTAAATTGTTACTAGTCTATTAAAACAAATAATTACTAGTGTTTTTGTCGTAAATTATTACGAAAATGAAATACGCTTACCTTTATTGGTTCTTGTTAAAGGAATAAGGAAAATGTGCATGTAAATGTTTGTCACTTATGACGCCAGTGGTCCTAAACCTGTGGAATACAAAGTCGTAAAACCGTTAAGGAAAATTTATACACTTTCACGCCTGTAGGTCACATGTTTACAGAATGCGAGGTATCCGTCATTACGAAATACACCATAATCAGTCACTTTAATTAGATAGTATATGTCGACAGGTCAACTATTACCAATATCAATAATCTATGATATTATATAAGTAGAATAGTGCTGAGGTTTTCTCCAAACATAACCATCTACATATATAAAAATGAATCCCTATTTACCCGACTGCGACAGAAGGAGGGTTATGTTTTTCGAGAGTATGTATGTATGTATAATTGTTTGGCACGCTCTGCAGCCTGAACGGCTGGATGGATTTTAGCTTGAGAGGTGTCGTTAGATTCGTATTTGCTGCGAGAGTGACATAGGCTATATCAAATATAAAAAAAAATCAATATGGCGGCTGTGAGCCGCAAAATTGTCATTGCAGTATTTTTTTTTTCTTCTAAATATATCGATATGGGTATCAAAATAAAGGTCTCGATGACCTGATTTCAAATATATATTTGATATATTAGTTTTTGCCTGCGGCTTTGCTTGTACGAAATTATATTATTGTTACGCGTGATTAATAAATCTGTTGTAGGTGCAGTCGGGTTTTTGATTTTTTTAATTAACTTAACTTGTTCTCTTAGTCACGGCATCACGCGTTTTTCGCTAATTCTTTTTTCGTTGTGTTTGTTACTGTCAGAAGACGGTTCTCATGAAAAAAAAAAAGAAAGTTGCGCCGAAAATTTAAAGAATTCAAATTTAATATTCATAGTTAAGACACTACAACGTCTGTCGGGTTAGCTAGTACCAAAATAATAACACGAATCATTGGTACCTTCATATTCAAAACATAAACAATATATGTGTATACGAAATCAGTTTACTTATAAAATTGCAGAAAATATGTACTTTAAAATATAAAAACTTAAATAAGTAAGTACTTTTTTGTGTATGGAAAACAAGGTAGCAAAAAACAGGTCTTATTGTTAATTACAAAAAGTATCACTTGATCCTACCTTTTCAGGCGTATACACATTTATTTATATGTTAGATATAGTTAAACAATAACGCAAAATTTATAATAATTTTATAAATATAATAAACAATTGCTCTAAATTTTGCTCTAAATTTTTTTGGAAATAAAACTTATTTTATTTCCTGTACTAGGAATAGAGCAACTCCTGGAGCTCGATGGCGTCGTTTCGCTTGTTAGTCTAATCGAGCACACAAATAAGTAAAGATAGTTTATAAGTCTTGTTACTAGCTACATATTTAGTCAATTTTTAGGGTTCCGTACCCAAAGGGTAAAAAACGCACCCTAATACTGAGACTCCGCTGTCCGTACGACCAGGCTGTATCTCATGAACCGTGATAGTTAGACAGTTGAAATTTTCATAGATGATGTATTTCTGTTTCCGCTATAACAACAAATACTAAAAAACAAAATAAAATAAATATTTAAGGGGGTTTCCATTCATCAAACGTGATTTTTTTTTTGCTCGTTTTTGCTCTATATTGATAACGACATCAGGTATAAATACTCACAGAATATTTAGTTATATATTCACTTTAAAAATAAATAATTAAAATTAAATAAATATTCAAGGGGGGGCTCCCATACAACAGACGTGATTTTTTGCCGTATTTATAGATAAATGGTACGGAACCCTTTGTGCGCGATTCCGACTCGCACTTGACCGGTTTTATTTTAATTTTAAATAAAGTTAATAATGTAAAGTATAATTTAACATGTAATGCAAGGATTGGCAACACGTGTATTAACTTTAAATTGACACAGCCAGTTCTATTTAAGCAGAGTTTAGCGTATGAACTATACCACTATGGATTCGGGCTTCATGTGCTGTAAATACATATTATAGTGGTTTATACTTTGTTTTCAATAGCTCGTTATGCCTTGTTACTGACTAAAAGACTAAGTATTGTTCGTCCGGACGGCTCTTCACGCCCCACAGACACGTTTCTGTGTCAACGAGAGAGCGAGTGTCCGAAATATTCGCTGATGCTAAATCTTAATAGTCATTTTTTACGAATACCAATTTCAATATTCAATATAATGTCAATCAATCTTTCGATATTGTAATATTTGAATAAATTGGATTAAAATAAATAAAATAAGGCTAAATTTTTGTTAAGTACATTGGTAATTTACAATGCCGTTTAAGTAGATATGTACAATTTTTATACTGCGGACGAAATCTTTTATTCATATACCAAAAGATTTGTTGAACTCTTTTGACTTTGATGATAAAATATTTTCAAAAATATAGGATATTTAGATGTACTATATATACGATATGATAAAATATTTTCAAAAATATAGGATATTTAGATGTACTAATATTAATATTGGTACACATATCGGTAACTTTGGTTATTCGGTATTTTATTTATGTTTTGTTCCTCATTACTATAATGTATTTGGAATATACTTGACTAAATTGTTATTTTTGATAGAAGCATATCAAGAACAATCGTTGAAAACTAGCTAGTACTAGATTCTTCAAGAAAAGCATTAAGAGGTTTATACAAAATCGGCAACGCGTGTGTGATATCTCTGGTATAGCGAGCGTACATGACCTACCTACATGAGCGTACATGGCTGCTATGACCATCAGGCAGGTCGAATGCTTGTGATTGTATAAAAAAAGTTGCATTTTTTAAGCACATTTTTGTATGGAGGATAAATCTACAATGGCAACTCTGTAAAACTACCTCATTGACATTTTATTTTTGTTTTTTTTTTCATAACAACTCAAAAACATAGTTTTTATTTTCAATATGTTATAACATACGATCAAGTATTTCGTTAAATCATGAATGTCAGCAAATGTCGTGTAACCAAAAACTAAACAAACAAATTTCAGTCTAATGTTCGTCAAAACCTTGAAAAAATATTGGTCAAACTGCTGGCTAAGTTTGATAAGGTCGTTTGAAAATGTTTCATAATCTAAACTCGTAATTCTGCCTGAAATCGATCGATATATTTATTACGTTTTTACGTGTTTACGTAACAACGTATTTATTATATGATTGTAAGATTTATGAGGAACATTAATCGCTCGGACTATTGGCCGCAGCGTACGACCACTTACTAATACCACGCACTACGAGACCGCAACCAGGGGCCGTATCCCCCGAAGTTTTGGGGTTTAAGTGGTTCATCCATACTTTGAACCAAAGCCAACTTCACCTGCACCCTGCTGACTAACAAACGAGGCTCAGGCTCTGGCGAAAAGAGAGGTAGGGAGCGTAATTGTAAGCTACCCGACCTGGGAATGTACCTCCACCTCACAGAATACCGCAGTCAAATAACAGCTCCCTTGAGGGTTGTTGTGTTCCTGCGAGTGAGTTAGGCCACCAGTAAGGAAGGAGATGGTGTGTTGGCAGTGGAGGTGCGTTAATATAGCTACGGTAACCGTTTCACATCAAGCGGGCCGTATGATTGTCTGCCACCCGACGTAGTATAAAAAAAAAGATGTAGCCGATTACCATCTAATTTTTCGAATGCGCAAATGAAAGTTCTGCTTACATTGTTGGTAATTATGTTTAGCTTAGCTGGTAGAAACTCTAGAGCTCTACAGACTAAGCTGAAGATGTTTGTCAATAACTTTATCCTAAGACCAATTTTCGGAATAAAAAAACCCGGTGGTAATCGAGTTCAGCTTCGGCGATAGCCCCCCTGGGGCCTACCGCAGAAGATTACCATCGAATATTTTGTTTCAAAAAATAGGTCTAACGTTTATGTAATTGCCAAACGCTTAGTCGGTAGATCTCCATCGTTTCTACCAGATAAACTAAACACAAGTAGCATAAATCTAAGTTGAAGTTTGATTTTTACAATCAACAAATCCGATGGTAATTGGCTTCAGATTCGGCTTTAAGGCCCCAGTAATGTAAGTTGGTCGCAACGACTATGGTTATGGTCAGTAAGGATAAAAACACGTAAGCACAAAAACCTCGACTAATAAATTTTCGTAAGGGGAAATTCCCCAAAGTGTATTGTATATACGAAATATTTGCATGAGGACGATATATCTTTATTTAGTAATAGTTGTATAAATATTAATCTAAAGTTCAAGTTCATCGCCATTCATGGGCAAAATACTTATATTTGCATTTTATTTGTTACGGAAATGAATGTAAATGCGTAAGAGGAACAAATCTACAAATAGTATGGCTTGTTATGATGAATTGGGTCTATTACTTGTTATAAAACCGATTCTTTCTAGTTCTTAATTACAAGAACAGTTAGTGGCAATTAAATGATTTTCACAAATATGGCCCAGTTTTGGACTAGGTATTAATGTCACGTATTAATCTATTATTGTCTTCAGAAATAAATAAATTTAACAAGAATTATATTAAAAGTTAGGTTGACAATGCTAAGGCTGTCAGAATTAGTCTAATGAATGAATGATATGCCGAATTATGCGAACGACTTTTGTTATTTAACAAAAGTCACTTTCGACATAACGTGTCGCTGATAATTTTATCAGCGACACGTTATGTCGAAAGTGTAAATAGCATAGCAAACCTAATCACGCCGAACTTCGGGAGAGTAATTTCGGTTTTGTTCTTTACAATACTTACACTGGCTATTCATAGACGATACGTAGATTAAGTCATACGCAGACTTAAACGCAGATCACACCGCGAGCGAAACGAGCTTCGCTTTGACTGCGCCCAATTTGAGATGACAGAGATAACTTTTGACGGGAGAGCTATACTACGCCAGCGGATCAAAATTGTGAGCTGTGTAGTCTCACAGTCCCCATACATATATATTTAACAATGAAGGTAGTTATTTTTAGGGTTCCGTACCCAAAGGGTAAAACGGACCCTATTACTGAGACTCCGCTGTCCGTCCGTCCGTCCGTCCGTCTGTCACCAGTCTCATGAACCGTGATAGTTAGACAGTTGAAATTTTCACAGATGATGTATTTCTGTTGCCGTTATAACAACAAAAGACTACAAAATAGTATAAAATCAATATTTTAGGGGGCTCCCATACAACAAACGTGTTTTTTATTTGCCGTTTTTATCTCTCAGTGACTCCCACTTGGCCGGTTTTTTTTTTAAATACTACGGCTATAACCGTATAAGCTACCGTAGCCATACTAACACTTGCAGCATGAGATATTGCTTCTTTCGCTGCTACCCGACCTGGTAACGCAGCCATTACTTCTGGCGACTTTAAAAGATTTAATTAATCCAGATTTTATATTCGTAAGTTATCCAAAACTTTAAAATCTTCGCAAATAGACTGCAAATCTAATGCAGAAACTGCAGTTTGAATAGAGATTTAATTAATTTAACAGATTGACTGAAACAGTTAGCGTCTGGTCGATGCGTGGTTCTAAATTATTACATTCTGACAGTTCGGCATATTAATTGCGCAAAATGATGCAGTTCTGTTCTAAATTGACTCGCAGCAATAGAGCAGCAATTAAGCGATACCTGCTGTGTTAACTGCAAATTTTGAAGATGTAAAGTTGATGTAAAGTAACTGCTGTGTAGTTGAAATGTAGTTGTTTTGCAACCAGCCCCTGGTAGCCTAATGGTACTAACATTAGAATTGCACGCAATGGACTGGCAGCAGAGTGCGCTGTTGTTCTACAATTTCGATTTGAAATACCAAAATATAACATATTTAGGCGCCTTTTTGCAGCTTTTTTGCAATCCAAATGCATAGAGCATAAAATAAGACAAATAATATGTATAAAGTCATATTTATATTATTTGCGCTTCGATGCAAATTTTTGATCATAATCACCTTTTTGCTCTTTTGGAAACGGTCATTTGGGTCAATCTAGAAGGCGGAGCTCTATAGCCTCGTTGCGCGTATCAGTCTAATCGAACACGCAAGTTAAGAAACGTCGATCGTAGCCTGCCCATGGATGGGTTTATTTATCTTGAGCTCCTTCGTGCCTCCGAAGGCATGTTTACCCTAGTCAACACTGGCATCCGGCATTCCGAAATTAAGCAGCATGGTGGAAGATGCTCTATACACCTTTAATTGAGGGCAGACCCTCTCAGCTGTGGGATCACTAAACGTCGATGACTTCTCTATTTTTAAGTATGAGATACCATAAACAAGTCACTCTACAGTAAACGCAAAAGTAGATATACACATGTGTATTTAATTTCAAATCTTAGTGCGTTTACTTTTATTCTAAATTATTGTCTACTATTGCTGACGACTGTACTACGTGATCGAAGCTATAAATAGAATATCGAGAAAATTAGAAGGTTTCGTGCTTGTGCAGGGCCATATATATTTTTCCTTAATTGGCCTTTTCTAAGGGCATTTGATGGAAAACTAGAGAAGAACACATTGAACTATCGGGATGCGAGTTTCGTACGATGAACACGATATTGAAGAGAGACAAGTGCCTGACCTAGCTAAGTCGCATGTGCAGGACCAATAATTTACCCCAAAAATGAAGTTAGCATTGTATATAGACGAAAATCATGTTACCCTATACGGCACAAAATCTCAAAAACACTAGTAAAATGGCCAAAACTGAAGTTGGTCACTCTGCTCAACTGCGAGTTGGTGGAGATTTTGTGAGATGCCAATATCATCTCACAATTATTATTAAAACAGCTGTATCTGTATCACAAAATTAAAACTAAATAAAATTAAGAAATTAAACAATATACTTACTTATCATCTTAAATGTCAGAAAATAAATAATAAAAGCAAAAATCGCGCCCGTGTCGCAAGGCAGTAAAATGTATATACTTGTACTTAATTGCTAAGTACTTATTCTATCTGATTTTAATATTTCAATATTTCCAAGGCACCGCGTGAATGTAGCTGCGATCACGAATAAGTTCTAAAAGGAATCATCATTGCAGTCGAGGTAAACTAGAACTGGAATGTGTCTATATCTCCTTCATTTGAAATTGATAGGCAATTGATACGGGATGCATACACTTGTAGCACAGATTAAATACTATTCATAGACTAAGAGACAATGACCGTGGGAACCCACTTTGTTTCCAATCAGATTATTTAAAACATTACTTATAACCGATCTATATTTTAATTATACTAATTTTATACTAAAGTATGTGTAAAGTAAGTATGTGTCTTTTTTCCCGATTCTGAAGATGGCTGCGTAATGATTTTTGAGCGCTTGTATGGCTGTCTAATTCTATGGCACGTTCTACAACCTAAGCCGTTTGACGGATTTCTACATAATATGGAGTTTGTTTCACTATGCTCCCAGCGCCAAAACATAAAAAATCTCGCTTTTTAGTTAATATTTACAAATGTAGGTGAGCTTTTTATTACTTTTAATAATTTCTTGTCTAATGAAAGTTTTGTGGAGAAATCTTGAATCGTTATCCGATGAAAAACGTAATACAAATTCCTCGCAAAGTATGTATATACTTTAAAATTTAATGAATAACACAGAATTGAATTGAAATCCATCTCTTTGAAATCGAATAAATATCATGTCCGGCAAAGCTGGCCATGTCGAGCCACGAAAATATTGATAATCATCGAATATAATCTCAATTTAGATTTTGGTTACGACTATAGGTAGACATATTTTATTAGTTTTATTGCGTTTAATAACTGTGTTATTAAGGCCAAAATAAATAACATTCCTCGACTAATGTTAGCATATTTTAAACAGTAGACGTATTGCAATGCCACGTAGACCTATACTTAACGAGTTAATTATACAATCCTACCGACCCACTCTGGCTTCGCCCGTGAAATATATTAGAGAGATAAACGTTCCGGAATAATTGTATCATCATCATTATCAACCAGTATCTACTCACTGCTGAATATAATCCTTCTCCAGTGCCTTTAAGCGATCCTTGCTTTTCGCAATTAGCCGCATTTTTGAGTAGAACTATTTAAAAATCTCACCAACAGTCATATTGTCCTAATTATAGTGTTGACTTCAAATATATTTTGGGAAAACCCAGGGAGAAGGATATAACAAAATAACACAATTATGAAAATTACCGCTGTAAAAATATAATGAAAATATCTGAATAGGTTTCTCGGGAAAAAGCAGTTGAGTTGACACACTAACACGTCGACATTGTTTAAACAAAAAACGAGCGTTAATGTTTCCGATAATTAAGAAGCTTTGTTTTGTTTTAGTCAATGCAGTTAATATTCTTAAGAAACTCATACACTCGCTCAAGGTTTAAAAATATAAAAAAAATATTGTTATAGCAATATCTGCACTGTGTACAAGACAGTTCAGCCCCCTTACCACCATCTCTTATTGCGATTCAATAACTGAATAGATTGCTTATTCATACCTATGACTAAGCGACTCTATTTCAAATGCAATAGAGTCGCTTATTTATTGGTATGAATAAGCATTCTATTCAGTTATTGAATCGCAATAAAAGATGGTGGTAAAGGGGCAAAACGCAGCTCAGTATCCTCAAACTATTAAACAAGTTATACTTGTAGTACAGTCTGACTTATGAGTATTAATACCACTTCACAGGCTCCTGACAGTACGAGAATTCCTGAGCGACCGAGTTTTTCTTCGCATTTTTTGAGAATTTTTGGTAGGATACTTTGACGTCATCGTATCTATATATTTAATCGCATCTATTGTCTATTCACAGTGTATTTGAACGTTGTGATTCTATGTGTGTGTTTTAGAACGTTCACGAAAGTTCTACCAGATAGCTATCAGCTGCGTTTTCACATATGTGGAGTGATATAAATAGTTTATAAAGTTTCTGTAAAAAGTGGTTTAAATGTTAAATTTATTGTTTACAAACATATTTAACACCAATACAACATATCATAACATATCGTAAAACTATTGCACACGTGACTAAATAATGCATATCATAAATTTATTATATGATTTAATGGTTTAGAAGAAGGTCGGAGAACTAAGGGGACAAAAAACGCGGTTACAGAAAACGACACAACTAGCAAATCCGTCCATATTCCATGGCACGGTCAGTATATATGGACCGTAATAATGTTAGTCACCATGTCTATATAGGTTCATTAGTCTAGGCTCTTCAGGTAACTGCACTAAGTTGACGCATTTTGTCCAAGTATATGCATAATGTACATGCATATTTATTTAGGTCTACTTACGTGTAATAACTTACCTTTTGAAGCATTAAGAACCCGTTAAGATTTTCCGTTATCAGTGTACACTGCGTTTGTTTGGTTGAATTTCGTGTGGTAATTGATTGTGAAAACATCTGTACAGGAAGTCTGCATTTCTTAGTGACCATGTAATGTGTTGTACAATACTATACATTACTTTGCGTCTTATATTGTAAGTTTAGTCGTTACCCGCGACTTAATTCGCTTAGTTTAATAAAATCTTTCTTTTTTTCGGTATGCATAATGGATTTTTGCTTTTCATGCAAGAACCCAAAAAAATTCTGAGATATACGAGTAAGTATCATTTTTTGTTCTATTTAATAAGAGATAGACATTACTTTTTTATAATTTATAATAATTATTTAAATGGCCATAATTTCCGACTATAGAATAACTACCATGATTTCTGTGGATTATTTTTATTATGACTTTTATTTATTTATTAAACCTAATGCATACCAAGTTAAATTGTACTAGTAATGTAAAAATAAATTCTATAGTTTATAAATTTATATTTATACTTTCTCGACGAAAATTTAGATTCTTTAATTATAAAATTATAATATTAAATAAAAATTAAGAACAGCAGACTTTACATTTTGATTTTCCTAGTGTCAGCTTAGTAAAATAAAAGTTATTCATATTGTTATGTCCTAAATCTCTTTAGGACATAACAATATGTCGATAGTTCAATCATTCAATTTGAAGCGACAATAATGAAAGGTGCAATTCCGAGATGGACGCTAACCGCAAACCGCAACTGCTAACTGCAAGCGACACTACTTTGTCAATGAACGCGATTTATCTATTTTGATATGAATCTCCACAGTCTGCGGTTGCGATACTGTCTTTTCACCTGATACTAATTTCATATCGCATAGACACGCAGTGCGGTTTGCTGTTGCGGTTTACTTTTGTCGTCCATCTCGGAATTGTTGCTTTATTCTGTACCACTGTTCCCTTACCACCAACTCTTATTGCGATTCAATAACTGAATACAATGTAAGGTAAGGGGGCAGATTCCCAAAGTAGGGGAAAAAAGCGTCTGTGAAATTCATATAAATTCATTTAGGGCAGAGAGTCTACGGAAATCAAAAAATCGACGAGATTAAACAGTTTGACAGCACTAGTTATACTTTAGCAAGTTTAATACACAATGTTTATCACAGTAATCTTTGATTTCAAATCATTTCCCGAAATGGGAGTCAAACTCAATGTCGCTTTTCAACCTGAGGATCGCGACAGTTAGGAAGTTCGCCCTCAGTATATATGAGGGTCGCTATACGTACAAAAAACAAAACCTGTGTACTAAACAGCCTAGATATATAATTTTAATTAGGTAATAATTGATCACATTATATGTAGTTATAATTTTTTTGTTAATTTTTGACTATTTAGTAGGTCGCGATAGAAACATTGAGAAATGATGCGCTAAATCATTGTAAGGACATCAAAATGATTAATTTGAGAATGTTTCTCAATGGCAAACGACGAAATTTGCCATTTGGATCGCCATATTAGTAAGTTTTCAATGTCGCAACGACATTGTTTTGCAAAATAAATATTGCAAGCCCCGAATCTCTTATCTATAAGCAATAATTTACACCTAGCATTATTACATCTCGAGAAACTCGATCGCATCGTTGCGCATATCTAATCGAACACGTAATGTGCACTGTAGCCTATCTGTAGATCTGCCGTCCTAGCCAAGTGTAATTCGTAGCGTAATGAACGTTAGATAAATCACGTGACATTTGTCAAAATCGAACGTTTGAGAATTGACAAATGTCACGTGATCTATCTAACGTTCGTAACGCTACGAATTACGGTTGGCTAGGGGTCAGTTTATTTATCTCGGCACGTCCGTATTACGGAAGGCAAGTTAAGCTGGTAATCCCTGCTACATTTAGTTGACAGTAGTTAATAAGTTAAAAAAAGGCTTTCGGCCGCCTTCAACAACCCACAACCTGCAGTTGAAATGTTTTCCAAAATAACTTAATTGAAGGAACCTGCTTCACGACAGTGGGATGAATGTGGATACATGACTATACTCACTAGTATGCATTTATATATCTATATAGAAAATCACTGATATACTGACTGACAGATGAATATAGAATCCATGTCATCTTGATAATTGGCGATCTACCACAGTACGCTTTTTAAGACATTTTCTGCCACGAACTGTAATATTGTGGAATCATCTTCCCTCAGCAATATTCCCAAATAAATACGACATGGGACCCTTCATGAGTAAATTTTTCCCTTAAAAGGCTGGCAATGGATCTGCGACACCATGATGTTGCTGATTTCTATAGTCGGTGGAGTTTATTTTCCCTGAGGTGAGCCACATGCCCACTTATCCCAAGACCCACATTGTTGGACTGTTCCAATTGTAAATATGGAATTATACCCTCCTTAATAATGGAGGGTATAATTCCGTATTTGCAGTTGGAACTGCTAATAAGCAGTTCCATCGAAATAAAATTCATAACTCGTAGACGCAATTAATATAGTAAATCTTGTTCTTGAACACCAGAGCAGCGGCTCTTAACCTTTTCAACACTATCACTCCCTATGAACAAGGTTTTTTTTTTTGCTGAATAAATATTTAACATTTACCTTGAAATAAAACCTCCCTTTTAAAAATCTGCTCATACAGCAAATAACATTAGTATTCAAATCATCGTTTACATTCAAAATACGTTTCCAACTAAATAAATAAAATGCTAGTTCATGAATGAATGTCGCCGATACTAAGAAACTATTATCATCGGAAAAAAACAATTGACGTGAATCATTGTTCCAACTGTGTAAATTATTTCATGTCTTATCGAGACAAAAATAAGACGATCTAGGTGACCAACCACCGACGTATAATGTAGAGCATCGGTTCTCAACCTGGGGAACGCGACTCATTGGAAGAGTTGGCTTTGTTTCCAAGTTGTTGATGAACCACTTACACACCCTATATAAAATTAGTAAGGATTTCCCCACCCTATAATCTCTTAATTATTTCCCCTCTCTATTTCCCCATCCCAGCATTAGATCTGGAGCGTGAAAAGATAATCTTATTCTTGAATAAATATTTTCCCATTTGTGTGATTCACTGAAAGATCGAAAAACCCAGAAACCTACAGTGATGTTTTGACATACTTTGTTATGATTATTGCTACAAGGAAGTACGAGTATATAAAACAAATCTAAATATTATCTTTAAACATTGCTATCTATTTGTGAAACACAGGAAACAAAACTACCGACTGCCATTAAGTATAATGCAAAGTAATCACTTTTAATGTTTATTTTTTGCTTTGCAAATATTTGCTTCAGTGTCAGTTAGGTATACCAATTTTAATTATAACTCATGAATGTCTAGTCGTGAATAGCTAGTTTAGTTCTAGCGAGTAGTAATAAATAATTTCAGTTATATTTTATGTTATTATTATGTGTATCTGTCTCATATTATAGAATCATTTTTTATGTAATTATTTTTAGTGTAAATTAAAAAACGTTATTTAAGTTAGAAAGTCTGAGTTTTTTTATTACTAATAAAACATGATTTACTTATGATTGCCTCTTGAAACCATTTATTCTTATACTCCACTTGAGACGTTTAGAAGAAAAAAATAACAAAAATTCGCATTTTTTTTCGAGGAACATAAAGTCTGACATGCACTCATACATGTATTGTATACATATACCTATATAGTAGACGAGCTCGGTGGTCGAATCCCAATCCGCTTACTATACATAAATATGGTGCCAACTACAAAACAAAAATGTAAAACAAATAATTTTCCGCGGAATATTTCATTAATAGCTCGTTAATCACATTTAACTAATGACTTAAAGTAATAAAGTGTTATTTGAGTTGGTACCCGTAGCGTCTGGGGCAGATACTAAATTATACTACAATTTTGTTTGTGTGTGTTATGTCTACCAGACATAACGATGAGAACATGAGCTTAGTGCATGTCGTTCTACTATTCAGAAGCAAGTAGGGTTGCCAACCTTACAATGTGTGCCCGGTATATAATTAAAAAAAAAAGTTTTTAATTTTATTGTGATTCGTTATTATTTAAAATATATATAATAAATATAAATATAATTGCAATAACTAAAGAATAGAAATTACAATTAAACGTTATTAATATAAGTGAAATAAATAAAGAGATAAGAACTATATACAAATTAATATTAAATTGCGTCAAAATATGTATTGTTAAAGTACTTATTACAATATGTTACCCCTACAACTTAGTACTAACTACAATATAGATAGATAACATTTTATTTGCAGACTGAAACACACAAAATACAGAAACTTAAAATAATCCTAATAATAAAACAGAACTTTGAACACAACTATATATGTAGTAAATATTTACAAATATTTATGCTAATTACCCAGTTCTACTCTACAGCTCTAGTTTAACACCAAGATATGTGTAGTATCATATATTAGTTTAAAAATATGTTATATTCTATAATAAATATATTATATATATATATATATTATATTTATTGAAAAAAAAAGGTGGTAACCTTAATTTTATTTACATTCGAGATAAGGAACTACCGTCACCCCAATTTTTGTTGTCAAGTCAAAGGAACAGATAATACGTGTCGTGTTTATTGTGACAAACTGGCTCAAGTTTGTCACAATAAATTCATATTATTTAGAAAGTGTATGAACTTAATTTTTCTCATAACACCACACCACACACGTCGATGATGGCACACAGCGGGCGACTGTGGCGCCTGTGGGCCATTTCGTGCGGATATCATGGTACCAATAGACCGTCTAAAAATAATGCCAATAAGCCAACTAGAACTACAAGAACGTTAAATATTAGTTACTTTGTATAAAAAATCTATTCGATGAGTTTTATTCCTTGTCTTCTATTTCATAAAGGAAAACTTCGTCTAAAATGACAGACTTCTAAGTCCAAATAATAGAATAGATTTTTTATACAACTAAGATGACAAACAAGCATACGACCCGTCTAATGGTAAGCAGTCATCTCAGCCTATTGACGCTTGCTGCACCAGAAGCATCACTCACGCGTTGCCGATCCTGTGGAGGAGCTTACTGGTGACCTTACGTACGACGTTACGACGTAGGAATACAACAAGGAAAGGAATTTATAGTAAAAGCAAGAAAATTATAGGCGATGCAAGTATTGAGTGTTTATTCTTTAAAATTATATGCTATATTTATACATTTTCTGCACGTTAGGTATGCAAAGGCAATCAAACTTTTGAATAATAGTGGAGCGTATTTACCTTCCGATTGATGATTATGTACACAATTTATTTACTTCCTCACGTTAATGTATGCTGATTGTCAGCCAGGAAACTGAGGCTATTTACTTAAAATGCTAACGGACCCTAATGGTATATATTGATAAAAATGTTAATAAAATGAAGGAAACAATTAGTATTCCTTCATTTAATTTTTAAATTAGACTATCGTTAGAATCTATTCGAGGATTAGGTTTAATCCTCTGGCTACGAGTTAATTAATTGAATATACAAATACATAATTAAATATTCCTAGACAAATTACACACGGCCATCTAGTCCCAAACTAATCAGAGCTTGTACTATGGGTACTAAATAACTGATATAATACTTAAGTAGGTACATTTTTTTTATAAATACGTACATATATTAGATAGAAAACACCCAGACAAAGACAAACAGACATGTTTATGCACATCAATATTTGTCTTGTGCGGGGATCGTACCCGCGGCCTCCTAGGCCTAACCTAACCTAACCTAACCATTTACCGAACTCGTCAAAAATATATATTAAGTTACGTATATACATTCAACCACGTTGCTGTAAGCTAATGTGGATATTGATCCATACTTATTAAATATACCTATGCCAACTACCCCCTATAAGGTGCACAAATCGTCGTCATCTTCAACATTTAAGAACTGCATCCTGGCCGGTACCATCAGCTTCCGTTTTCCTCGAGTCTCTTCAGCCGTTTCATCATAATCGACCTGTATATACCCCCTGTTGGATATAGGTCCTTCCCAATGCTCTCCACTATATGCGATCCTCCGATTTCCACATTCAACCGCTCCCAGTCACAGATTTGAAGTCGTCGCTTCTCTACTACTAAATGATTTCATCTTTTGATTTAGACTTAGAAAACTGACATTTTACACGAAGTTTTCCTTTATGAAGCAGACAAGGAATAATACTCATTGATTAGATTTTTATACAACTAAGGTGGAAAACAAGCATACGATCTGCCTGGTAGCAGTATCGTAGCAGACCCTGCAAAAATCCCTAACACATTTTTTTTTAAATCCCATACTGTACTCCATTAGTCAGTTTTATAATTTTAGATGCTCGATTTATTCCAATGTCTTATAGGAAACGCACGTTGATTTAAAAGGTAGCACCTACAAAACGAGATAAACTGAGACGAGTTAAGATCTGTATCATTGAATTTATTCCTCTACACTACGTGACTTTAAATACAAGTGTCCAAATCGTGCACATCGACCTCGTCTATCTTCACTCGTTTTTTTTTAAATTCTTGAATGTAACAGTGATTTTAATTGAAAATGCTTGCGTTGCTGTTTTTGCTGCATCGCGTGCCTGCGTCAACTTTGTACCGCAATGAGATATTGCAAAAAAATACGATCACAACACGAATAATTAATTATTATTTAAATGGTTCATATCGGCCAACTTGGCAGAATATTATAAATATTTAAAAAGGGGAAAAAATCACTTCCCTTGCCTACGTGGGATTTTAACCCACGACCTATCGATGACCGGTCGAGTCATCGAGTGATGGTGGCGAATTTTTGCATTTTACATTTTACTGCTGTTAAGTAGCAGTGTGACGCCATCTATCTATTTAGGATTACACTACTAAACAAGGGAGAAATAGGGAAGGCGGAGGAGGTGAATTTTTCTATTTTTTTTATATTTATAACATGAATAATTCTTATTTCATTGTGTCGCAATCTCTGCCTGTAACAATTCTGTTTACAGATACTACTGAAACAATTTCTCGAAATGACTCAGATAAATTCATTTGATATTTGTATGCGACTACCTCGGTTAGAAACAAGCATGTGACCCGCCTAATGCGAAGCAGTTACTGTAGACATATAAACGCCACCTCCGCTGCCATCTACAAACCGCGACTACAACCGGCGATCACGAAAAAATACAATATACATAGCTTATTTATAACAAATTTATAAATAATGCTAACTGAACAAAACTATTATTATTTTATCCTTTTTATATCAGTTTTAAGGTTATAAATAAATAAAGTATTTTTAATTAACTATAACGTGTAAACATTTTTTATAAAATATAAATTTTAAATTCATAGAGTTTATTCATATTTTTAGTAGCTGCAAAAACAATATGCAACTCGAGATAATGAGTAACACAGTATATCTCACACAAGGGATGTCCTTACATTAAACTGGCGCGCACAGAGGACATTCGCCAAGTTTTTATTAACATGTTTAAATACGGTTGTAAAATCCACAAAGCTTTTGTACTAGACAATGGTTTATCGGTAAACATGTATTGCAAAGACGGAGTGTGTTGGCACGGAAAGTAATGGCTGGCGAACAAAGTAAATATCAAAGGAACATGCGACCGTTAAGTTGACATACATAATCTTGGCTGACATCGTTTAGAGCGGGGCCTACTCTGGCGAGATCGAGGATGGATAAGTCTACAGATGACTGATACACTGTGTCACTGGATATTTAAAATCACCGTTACTTTTCGAAGTATCGGTGGCGAACTGTGACAAGTAATCTGGTATTCTTATGATTAATAACATAACTCAGATCAGATGACCGTAATACTTGTATGGACTTTCCGTCTGAAAATTGACTACCAGCCTTACTTAAGCAATTTATGTTATCAAATATATACTAAGAAGAGTATTCTGTGTATTCTGAGATTATTTTCTCAGATTTATTACTAGGTAGGTGCTACGATATTGTAATAGATTGGCAGATTGATATGAGTGATCATTGATTTTATTTGTAAATAAATATCTAACACTTAGGTGGTAAGGGTAGAGGTAATAAGAATACCTCAACCCTAGAATAAAAGCAACTGTTAAAAATAACAGAGTAAATATTAGTATGTATGTATTTAGAAACCACAAACACCACGGTGCCTGTTCCAACTGTATTCCAATTAATATAATTTCTGGACAGGCAGACAGGGAAGGAGCATTAATTTTTAATACTATACTCTTATCACTTGAAATTTATATTTATTTTCTGAATAATGGCTACGGGTCATTGGCAATAAAATAAATTTTGATAATAAATTTTATTACTCGAATTTTGTGAATCGATAAAATTTACATTTTATTTATGATTGAAGTTATTAGTTCAACTAATATGCTTATTGGTGCGGTCATTTACAAATTTATTTAACTGTCCATTATTATACAAATTTTACTAGATCTATTTTGTGACGTTTCCATCTGTGGTCATTACCATTGTAAGTCCATCTCCCGAATGTTTCTGCCCCAATGGCCGCCAGTTCTACGAGCTGTGTGGTCTACCAACTGACAATTCAGTTTGATATGTATATACTCAGTAATTAATCTTTCACGTGTAGATACTTCGGCCACTCTCTCTCTCTCCATCACACGCTGCAACCACAGTATAACTTATAGTACTACATACAGCACTCCCTACTACTACCTACTACGTACGTACGTACTACTACACTCCCTGCCGCTCTCTCATGTCAATCTCACCTCCCCTCTGAGACAAATCTGGAACAGTTTGTATGGCGCCGCACGCACAAACGCTCATTGTCGCCCTGCACAGACGTCATTGTTTATGTATTAGTTGACGACGCGACATTTGTATGGAGTGGCCTGGGTGTGCTTTGGGCTTTCGTTCGAGTTACTGGCAACGTACACAGATTTTCGGCTTGAGACACTCATGTGTACCTGACGAAGAGATCTTTCACAAATTTCCGAATGCTGAATACCTGAGTTGTAGATATAGAATTCCGAGATTGCCCTTATATATACATTATACACAAGCATCATAACATTCTTAAGCGTGCTGCAAGAGTTTTGTATTCTGTACAAAATTATCAAAAGATCAACTTTGTTTCTAGTTTCACAATATTTATATTTATTCTCTTTGAATATAAATAAACATGTCTCCAATATATAAGCAGGTCGATCACGTGTTGGGCCACCTTCTTGTTCTCTATTAGGATTAGACATACCCGACTTATCGGAGCAAACAGCATTAGTTCCAAATTGTTTAGTTATTTTCAAGTTTGTAATATTTATGCACATTATGTTGACTTAATAAACAAACAAAGTTATCTATCTGTTTAATTATTTTGTATAAATAAACTACATTTTCGCAGCTAAGTTCGGATTAGGAATAATAATAGAAAACGTGAAAATTGTAGTAGTAACGTGTGTGACGAAATGTGGAAATTTTTAGAATACCGTGACCGGATCGACGCCGAAACGAAACTACATATTTTACGGAAAAACTGTAAACACTTACCTTATGGAAAATCTACGGTATTTAACTAATGTTAAATTAGAGGTACGAACTTTTGTAATATTTTGTTTATGGTTAATAAATATTTGACAACTCCCTAAAAACAGTGTATTAAAGCACACAGTATAGTGTATTGCAAATTGGTACACATTCGCTTGCTTTTTGGTCAGGAAAAAAAAAACAAGATAGTGGCATGTTTCGATGCTCCAAGAACAGTCTAGCTACAGCCCCTGGACTAAAATGTAGCCCCAGTAAGCAGAGTTTATACGAAGACAGTAATCCTGGCGCCAGTCCTGCAGACAAGCCAGCGTTGGCCTGGCTCCTGTTGTTTAGACGAGGCCATTCATTCACGGATTTTTCTACGTGGCGTGATGCGTCTACACCACAGAAATAAAAAAGGACTAGAAATAACAAGTGGGCGTTACCCGCGTAGGTCAATATACTCCAATTTGGCATATCTCGATCGTCGCATATCTCAGTCGTCATTTGTCACAGCCGCGGAAACAATCATAGAAAAAAAATATAAAAATGCCTTCTTGTGCCATATTATCGTGTAAGAATAATAGTAGCAAAAATAATGTATCTAATGGTGGCATTTCATACCATCGGTAAGTAATATTTCTCATTATTTTCATTATTTAATAGAATTTAAGCATATTCAATAAAATGCACAAACGCGAACAAACTAAAGTAACCTTTATGCGTTTAATTTTAAGGTCAAATTTCTAACGCACTCCACGTCTCTTGTTTAGAACATTCTAGCGTTAATCGATTAGTGATGTGACTCATGTATCGTCAGTATTTATTTACTTGATTATTTACTCCCATCACGATATTGAAACAGTATAATTTTTGAATTATGAAAAAATATTATATCATAATTATGAACATAATTTAATAAATTGTAAGAAATGTTATAAATTATAAATAAATATAGGCAGGCATAAGAAACCAGCTGTAGCGCGAGGCTTCGCTCGCGTAGCACTTCGTTGTCACATATAAAGTATCCTATATATTAATCCAGACTATCTATATTTGTGCAAAATTTCATCTAGTCTGATCGAGTCACAAAGTTCTAAACATCCTCACAAACTGTCGCATTTATAATTATTAGTGTGAAGTATGATTTCACCTATCATCATCATATATCATCATATCATATTAATAAGTTTTTTCAAAAAAATATTTTTTGGGACAAGCTTCTACGGCAGCTTTTACGTTTATCATGCATTGTCATCCAAACAAACGTGTACTACAAAATTTCAGCTCAATCGGTTGAAAATCTGTCTCAAAATTAAGTTGCACCACCCGAATGCATTCCACCCGAACAAACATTGTTACATACTGACATACATACATTGTAAGTTGAAGAAAAGATTGTAAAAATATTCAATTTTATGGTACCAAAAATTATAATAGGTAGATATTCATTAATCCGGTAGCAGTACTCGGTGATACTTGGTGTTCCTCATTAATACATCACTTCGAAAAGTAGTGATATCGACATTCGTGCAGTACGGTCATTCAAATATCAGCCTTTAGTCAAGGACAGAAGTCATAATATTAAAATCAATATTAGTAGCGCCACCTTGCGTCGATTAGCTATACTGTTTAGAATCTGACAGAATAAGAAGTACAGCTATTGCTCACTAGATGCTTATTCGGGATTTAATTGTTTATGAACCGTGTCATAACTGCATAAGGTTGAATTTAAACTAACATATTTTTGTATATATGTCATTTTTTTACAGTATTTTTAGACCAATCATAGCACAAACATGCATGTAGTAACACGTTAACATTTTGCTTTACATGTGTGAGTTTGGCGACAAAGGTTTTCTTACTAATAGGTCGTCATACGATTTCTAGTCCTTTTTTATTTCTGTGGTCTACACGTGTCCGCAACGCTGGCGTGGGGGTCGAGGGGTATGCGGGCGGAGGTCACTGGCTTGTAAAATAGACGGGCGCTCTATTCTCGCCAGCGTTGGCAGCCAACGCTGGCTTGGCTTGAAAAACTGTTTACACAAGGCAAATACCAAGCCATCGCTGGCTGCCAGTGAGACTGGCAGCCAGCGATGGCCTCGTGTAAACTAGCCTTTAGTCTATCTATTTACATATACGCATTAAGATCTAATATTAAAATGTCAGCAACTTTAAATTCTTTTTTGCGAAGTCTTTGAGTCCTTTGCTACTAATAATTAACGATTTAACTACAAAAAATAAATAATTATCTTTCTTAGAATTATAACTTCAATTCCTTAACAAATATTGAGAGAGCGATTAACCACTAACATTTGTTCATTTGTTTTAAAATATACCTGTTAATAGTTTATTTAGTGAAGTTACAATAATCGTATAATAAAGATAATAAGAATACTAATTAATTAATTAATTAATAACAGAGTTTAAACAAATGCTTCAACAAAACAACAAAAAAAAAGACAGATTCATAATTATGTACCTACTGTATTTTATATTAATCGTAACTACTTACTAATAATTAAAAATATACAATTAAAATAGAAACTAAATATGGGTAACTTTACAATCAAAAGGGAATTAATAACTAGGTAAATTAATCTATTTCAAAAAACCGCATTGCTACACACACTACACGATAAATGGACCATATCCGTACAAATCCAAAGATACTAAAAATATTTTAAAGTGAACCGGCTTATTATACCCAAGTGGACTAATCAACGTTGGAGGTTATTCTACTGACCTTCTGAGTAATGCATCGTCTCTGAATTTGAAGTTCAAAGTGGTTTGGTGTATTCTGCCACGCTGCAAAGGTCGACGTCTACGTCGGCACGTCTCTTATTTTGACATGTAAAGATTTGCATACACTGGTCTAACAGATTAAATCTCTTTACACCGATATTAGTTTGCAGAAGTAAGCAGAAGTAGTATTTAATTCATATAGTTTTATTTTTTTAATACAATATTCATGAGGATTACGTCATTTTAGTATTACAATGCTGAAATGACGATAATGGTCAAAGAACCCGGCGAATACATACAAAGGGCACGTCGTTAGATAAACAAATGACGTTTGGGAAATATATTTGTATGTAGGTACGGTGTCTACCAAAATGTCACAGATTCGATAAAAGGGAGGTGAGGTCGACTCAAGAGAGCGACGGGAAATGTTCATAGTCGTACACTATGTACTGTTATTTTGACCGTGTCCAAAGACATGATGAAGTCATCTTATTACATACTATTATTACAAATTTTTATTTAGTTTCAAAGCGCTGTCTGTAATCAATTTATTAAAATTGTTCAATTTGTTTAAATTAAACTTCCAAGATTTGATTAGGTGTACATAGTCAAATCTACCTACTCTCTGTAGAGAGATTAGAGTTATACAGAGGTAACCCTTGACAACTTTTACAAGTCAATTAGCTACTTCTCAGTGTCCGATTGAGCTGAAATTTGACTCGTTTGATTTCTCGTCACAACGCGTAAACATACCCATTGCTTGCAAACCACCTTATGGCTTCACTCGCAAAACAGAAACAGACCGCAGTTTTGCGGACGGTAAATGCAATCCAGTAGGTATTACCTGGCTACTGCGAGATGGCTCGATATGCCCCACCTTCCTTTCGCCATATGATATTATTTTTGTTTCTAAGCATGACAGTGTGCTACTTACATACACCCCTAAACTATGACACTTGTCCGTACCCACAAGCAATGAAGATAAAAACATAAAGTTTTGACTTTCTATAACACGTAGGCGCCATACTTTCTTCGTCAAATTGAATTTTGATTTTAAAATATTATATTGGTTTATTCAATGAGAAAGTTATTCATCTTTTATCGTCCATTACTCTGTCTATATCAAAAAGAAAAACAAAAAGGCATAAAATATGTCAGTGGAACATATCTTTTGTCGATAGTTTTTACACGACATGGTCCACTTTTAATTTTGGCTATACCATCTGTGTGAACGTAAACATTATCGCAATAATCAGTTTTATTACGACGCTGTAAGGTTTACTATTGTACGTTTCACTTTGCTTGTATTATATTACAATCATAATTATATTGACCATTTAGCGCCGTTTCAAAACATACATTATAGCTATATGTAAATATTGACCATTTAGTTAACTGTATCATGCTAATTTGTGGTAAATAAAAAGTAATATAGATATATTGTATTAACCAGTTCACTATAAGTTTGTTTGTTTGTTTGTAATATCTTTATTGTACTAAATAAAACAATAATAATATAAAAGTTTACATAGAATAAAAGTACAAAGGCGGACTTATCCCTCTAAGGGATCTCTTCCAGTCAACCTTTAAATATTTGAGAGGATTCAGTAAATATGTATATCCCGAGGGTGGAATGAGACTACAAACGAAGAACAAGTTAAATTAACCTATTAGGTACACTAAGTGATACTTGAATTCAATATAGTTGATACTAGCAGTTCAAGGTTTTCTCATAGGATCTTTTTAAAGCCGATTTGAAAGAATCCACAGAAGAGGACATTTTTACATCACATGGTAAGGAGTTCCAAAGCTTAGCCGCAAGGATAGAAAAGGATTTGCCGTAAATATGATTATTGTAGAATGGTATGTCCAAGAGGAGTCGTCCACATGAACGCAAGCGGTTATCCACGTCCCGAAAATGAAATCTCTCTCTCAAGTAACCAGGTGCAGAGGGATTGAAAAGTACATTATACAAAAATGAAGTTATGTGGAAATTTCTTCGAATTCTGATTGGATACCATCCAAGTTGCTCACGGAACATGGAGATGTGGTCGAATTTTTTCAATCCAAATACATACCGTATGCATTGATTTTGTATCCGGTCCAATTTATCCAGTAACTCTTCAGTACAGTCCAAGAAAGCAACATCGCCGTAATCGATCAATGGAAGTAACAGAGAGCGAGCAAGCATCGCCTTAGTAGTAAGTGTAACCGGGAGGAAATTTTGCAACCGCTTTAATGAATGCAGAGACGCAAACACTTAAATATATAATTTTTGTAAATAAGTTTGTTTTTGAAAATAAAATATATAATTTTTATATTGCATCGGATTGCACATATTGAAACGTCAAAAGGGCTCTATCTGGCAATTGACAGAGTAAGTAATAGTACTATCGTATTTAAATAAGTATTGTAATCAATAGACGGCCAAGCTGCCAGTCAAGCAACTAATAAGTATTAACTACCGTATTTATATAAGTACGGTAGTTAGTACTAACTACCGTACTTATATAAGTACGGTAGTCAGTACTTATTAATTGCTACTAAGTACTAGTGACAAATAGAGATGCTAGTCAAGCACGTATATTTCCATTTGAGTTGTATGCGGATATTATAGAAATTACACTTTATTAAATGAAATACAATAAGTGAGGTGGCTACGGTTACCCTTTCACCGTATGCTTCTCTGTTACTCAACTTAGTATTAAAAATAAAAAAACCGGAAAGTGCAAGTCCGACTCCCACAAGAAAGAGTTACGTAGTAGTGTAGTAAATTAGTACTATTAGTATATACTATTTATATATTAGAGTATATTAATACTCCATATATGCTATACGTATAATAATATATGTGTTATATTCTTATGTGATCCTCAATGATTACTTAAACTAAAATGGATGTGATGGTTGTGACATTGTGACGAAGGGACTGACAGTCAAGACGAAATTAAAAGATGAATAAGAATATAATAATATTCAGAATTAAAGTTTAACACGCACCTGTCACAAGTTAGTGTAATTTTGTTGTCATGTTTATAATTCTTATCAGTAGGTAATAAGAGCCAAGATCGGAACACATCAGCTGTCTAGTTTGAGTGTCCTAAGCTGTACAAACATTATTTTGTTATATTGTGTCTATACATCAATATTTGCGAGTATTATGTTATTCACAGCTATTCATTAAGAGCGATAATATACGCGTC
Organism: Hypsopygia costalis; assembly: GCA_937001555.2. NCBI lineage: Eukaryota > Metazoa > Arthropoda > Insecta > Lepidoptera > Pyralidae > Hypsopygia > Hypsopygia costalis. Next base: position 23,607,158 of record OW443326.2, read on the forward strand.
ATTAATTGTGACGTAAAAACAAATAGTATGAATGAAGTAGGCACATGGTACGACGCTTCAATTGTTTTGAAATTTTACAGAATGTCATTTGTTTTCAATTATATTTTTAGTACCTGGGGGACCGAGCTAAGCTCTGGCATTTGTTTGCGACGTACAATGTTTTTTTGCCAAAGTAGTGTACGGTAGTACGGTACGTCTTGGGGAAACGGGCATTGTACCCAAATAGATACTTGCAATACAAGCAGTATAATTCGCAATTTGACACTCGCGCTGTTAACGCAGCATATCCTTAATTCACTTAGGAACGTAATAACTCTCAAGGGTATTGTTATTTAGGGGGTATTTTTTCTATGAGTTGGATATACTGCCACAGTAAAGGAGCCTACTCTGAAATTAAATTCAGAACAATTGGCCGAATTGGCAGCGTAGGACGTCCACCCACAAGGTGGACAGACGACCTCATTAAGACCGTAGGATCGCCCTGGATGCAAGCCGCTTCCAACCGGTCTTATTGGAGATCTAGAGGGGAGGCCTATGTCCAGCAGTGGACTTCCAATGGCTGAGATGATGATGGCCGAATGTTCGGATTTTTGTCATGTTATCGTGTTTCTTAGAAATAAATTAGTACCTACTCGATGGAAAGTCTGCATCCATGTACCCAATCGAATTAGATCTTATATAAATCGTATCTAAAAAAAATCCAAACTTACGCTGGCAATTTCGGACTTTAACACCTGAGTCTCCGTTTGAAATACGGCAGGGTGCTCCAAGTGAAGGTAACATAGACTTTGGCCTTCACATGTAAATAAATTATTGTATCTGTTATATTGTTATTTATTCGTAAGTATTCGGATAGGATGTCCGTTGCAAACAACTTTCTGAAACTTCCTTTAAAGATATTGCCAAGGGCATACATGTAATTCACATAAAGGGCAAAAGATGGCGTCACAATATTTTAAATAAATATTTTAATGTTACATGGTAAATAGGTTAAAATCCCATAACCTTTGATTTATGACGAAATCGTTAAAGCCGTTTGAGCCGATGAAAATAGTAAAAGATTCGTATCATCCACACCTCTATTTTTTTATATTTTCTCACTATATAAAACTTCCTTGGATTTCCACAAAAATTTCATTATCAAAATTCGCAAAATCGGTCCATCCGCTCTTTTTTATTTTCTTATAATATCTAGTAACTTAGTGAAAATTTGTATTTGTTGTTATTGTCACCATAGCTTGATAAGATTAGTATTTAGTAAGGTCAGTGTTTCAAAAGATCATTTATATATACAATGTTTCATAATTTTTTGTGCACCTGCTGAGACTGAGACAATTGATATAACTTGAATGATAGAATATGCGGCCATGCGGACGTGAAAGTGCGATTTTGAAACTAGATTTGTAATAATAAATTGCCAATTTATTTATACCTGATACACATTGAATATGTAACTCATTCTGTACAGCATATTTTATAAGAAATGTAGAATATACTCGCATTTAAATTGATCGTTCTTTTCGAAGCTGATTACTAGCGATAGACAGGAGAACACGTACTAAGTCTATAATCTTCTACTTGTTACATATTGTAACAAGATTTTGTAACATATTGTAACAAGTAGAATAAAAAGAAGACAGTAAAAGAACTAGATAAATAAATTTTATATTGTATTATTAGGGTTTAAAAAAAGAACTAAAAAGTTGACTATGTTTTGCTAATCAAGCCCATTCATTTGATACCCATGTCATAAGAAGAAATTATGAACCGCAAGTTTGTGGTGGCCGCCATATAAAATTAAAATTGACGGCAATTAGGTAATTGTGAATTGTCACGCGAAACTATCGAGTGTGCCATTTCAGCTCAATCGAACACTGGGAAAGTGCGTCCTGTTTAAATTGCTTTTGATTACAGACACCGCACTGAAAACAAATAAGTTTGTAAAAATGTCGTTCAGTTTAGCTTGACATGTCTAACGTTACTAACGCTTGAAATCACTCGAGCGCATATTGTTTGTATGAATATATTCTGAATGAATATATTCTGCACTATTATATTACATGTTATATATTATCATGAGTCGCTTTCTTTGACATATACCATGACAGGTACCATGGGAATAGGAATAAATAAAAATCGTAAGTCGTTAAAGGAGTTTTGGTAGCAAATTATACTCTTCAAGAAAATTCAAAGTATTTTTATAATAGGTAGTCAATATTTAAAAGGTTGTTGTGTTATCTCGCGCGTTGTTGTTACAATGGCCACTCTCAGCAATAATACGCAATATGTTACAAAAACTAAATTGCAACATTTACATATCTGTTGACTGTAAATGCTTATTTTTTTTTTATTTATTACATTCTAGTATACAATAAATTTCATATAGTATGCCATATTTCATATGTCGGTAAATGTGACTTGTTTATTAGCCATTCGACCACCGAACTCCTCAAACGCATTGACTATCCTTTATACAAGTGTTTGATACACTTTAGTCCTAAAAATACTTACAATAAAAGAGAAAATGTAGATAATGTTTTAATAAAGTTTATTTTGTCGTAAGTGCATCATACTTCAGAAAATATTATATAATCAAAACGGTGTGAACTACAACGTCGGTGTGAAGGTGACGAAAGTGAGTTTCTGTCCTTAATAGTAAAGTGACGTAGAGGAAATTTTCTTCTTAACCGTCACACCAGTGTGACAGAGTACCGTGAAGGTGAGATTAACATAATCTCTTCATCCTAAAAAATATATAAAACATATCTTAAGTACATTCAGTGTCATTTTACGCAGGATTATACTACGTCGGGTAGCAGACAAGCCTACGGCACGCCTGATGTGAAGCGGTTACCATAGACATATTAACGCTCACAATATGAAACATTGCTCGCAACTCCTTCTGGTGACATGACTTACTCGCGGAAACACAACAACCCTCAAGGAAATTGTTATTTGCTAGTCAGCTGACTAAAGATGAGATTGGCTTTGGCTCGAAAGATCGTGATAAGCCACTTACACCCCAATGTTTAATTAGTAGGAAACCTTACAGCTTCTTACAAAACATCGGCTAGTAATCTCGGTTAAGGCAGTTAGAAGTCATTTAGAAGTTTTCACAGTTAATTTAAAAAGGTATGCTTATCTCAAACAACGAGAAAGTTGTACAACGTATATGTACGTACATATATGTACGTAGATATATGTTTTTTATACCACACAAGTACGAGTACAATGCCAATTAAACATATTGACAGGTCTACCTGGTGTTTTCTGTAGATGTTCACCCTACTTCTCTTTCGCCAAAGTCTCGTTTGCAAGTCGGCAGCATCCACCATGTGCAGATGATATTGGCTTTAGTTATAAAAAGAGTTGTGAGCCATTTGTACTCCAACATTCACACAAAAAAGGATTGCTTGTATGTGAAGTCGGTTTATGGACGATAATTTTACGTGATAACGTCCTAAGAAAGCATTGATGTAAAATCGCATACTTTTATGACTTGAATTATTATTTTGACTTTGAATTGTATGAGTGGAAGAGAGAGTCACAAGCCCAACGCTTAGGCCGACCTCTATCACTTGTTAGGCGATATCGCTTGCACGCTCGGCTCAGGCGGAACGTGACAATGAGTCATGCTTTTTCGTGCGTGCAGCCGGCGTTCATCGATTTATAAGACGTTATTACATCTCGTCGTTAATAGCATTCACCACCCAATGTGTTCAAACGGCTTTTAATTTCACCGGACAACCAATCTCTCGTTAATAATAATAATTATTGTCTACATAATTTCTAAAGCCGAGTAATATCGAGTCGCCGACCCAGTTCCACAATTATTTTTAACAATCGTAGCCATAAAAGTAGTGATAAGAACCTTTGTTACGAAGGCAGCAGTAACAGTATTGTTACGAGCACGTTATGTGATTTTGCGAATGTGTCAAGAAAGATTTTGAAACATAGTCATAACCATTTATTGGCAATTTAATGCAGTTGATAAAGATTTAATACTGGGAATAGTATAGTTAAGCGCCGGTCACACCGGGAACGAAGCGAAACAAAGCTAAGTTCGGTTAGCTTCGCTCATGACTTTACCGACCGGGTCTGTTCGTACTTCTGTGTGCTTAGTGCGAGTTTTTTGTTCGCGTTCGATGATGTCAACGTAAACAAACCGACCAAATAGAGAAGAACTCTCATGTTGTGAATTTATAAGACGCGTGTTACATATCAAAATTATGTGGCTTACTTGCTCACATTTTGAAGTGAACAACCCTAACTAATTTTGATATGTAACAGGCGTCTGGTAAATTCACAATATGAAACTTTTTCTTAATTTTGGTCGATTTGTAAACGTTAACACGTTCGCATGTGGTTCACTTGGTTTACACCGAGAACTACAGAGCTGAGTGTACTGCCATATGAAAAGATGCGGTAGCAACATGAGCGAAGCTTATTCTTTCGAACTTAACATCATTTCGTTTCGTGCCCGGTGTGGCTTGAATGCAGAAACAGCGCAGCAGCGCAAACAGCTTAGAATTTCGGAATTATAAAATGATCCTCAGATCAGATCTTTTTCTGCCTAGTAGATAGGACCCTGGACCATTCTCCTTTCTATTAATATTGTTTTTATGGATGTATGGATTTTTGTTATCCTTTCACGGGTAAACGGCTGAACAGATTTGGTGGAAATTTGGATACATAAAGAATACATTCCGGATTGTCACAACGCATACTTTTCATCCAGGTAACAGTACCTGGATGAAAAGTATAAGCACAGGCTCACGCTGGGCGAAGCTGCATCTACAAACTAGTAGCTTCGTCATTCAAGGAACCCTAACCGCAGTTGGACATTCAATATCCTCTACAAACAATAACCACGCTATTTTATACATCACATTCACGTGTGGCCATTCAGAGCTATAGGTGTAATCGTGTTGAATAGAGCTCGTGCGAACTGACGACCGACTCGATTGTTATTGTGTACTAACAATTGTAATCATATCTTTGTGTGCTCTGTGAACGAGAGAGCATTGTTGACCAGAAATCCTAGTCGAAAACAAGGATAACGACATTTTATACCAAGTATTAGGCTTCCATATGTGGCTTTGTTTATATAGGTGCCTTATCCGGAGGCATTTATATCATCTTTACAATTAATATATCGTTATTTTATGACTAGAGTGCTAGAACACCCAGTGATACATTATCCTTTAGTGGTTTTCACTCCTAAGGAGTTAATGCCTACGCGTTTATAAATTACTTTGACTTAGTTACGCGGTCGATCTCAGTTGCTGGTTTAGTTTAACGAAACGATTTTTATCCAGTCGTTATCTGTCGTATGTGTGTATATCGACTGTCATGTAATGATAACATTAGATGACAGTCGTTAAACTAAGTCAGCGGCCTTTAAGGCGGCTTGAAAACACTGGCCCGCACCAACCCGCAGTTGAGCATCATACTGGAGTATGCTCTAAACCCCCTTTCGATCAAGGTGAGAGCCGTATCCTCATAGTGGGACGAATTTGAGTTGATGAAAACTTCGGTTTAGCACGATTGTAGTATAGATAATATAAATTGCATATAATAGAGTCATCAAGTTATAAGAAAGAAGGAAAGAAAGGAAGGCGTATATACTGTCAACAGACCAGCGACGCATTGGTGTTCTTGATCTCCTTGGGCGGTGATGATTATTTACCATCAGGTGATCCACATGCTCGGTTGCTCCCCTGTCATATAGGTATAAAAAAGTCTGATGAAAGATCCGCAACATATACACCGGTAGACTTTATCAAGAACAAAATTTGTAAACGACAACTTCTCAATGTCTTAACAAATTAATCTGGCTTATTGTTATTACCGTATACTGAGTGATTTTTAACACTTTATTTAGTAAAACCAAATGACATTGAAGTGAGTTTTTAATATAAAACCACAAATAACCTTCCACGTTTTATTCATTATCTTTGTATACCATACCGTGCTTGCTCAAAAAGCAAAGATTACCATAATTTTGTCTGTAAGTAAAAAAATCTCCATACATAATAAAACGTAGTCTTGAAATAGAAGCAATTACATTAAAATTTCTGGAATTAACTTGACCTAATACATACTTGTATGTCATTGGTAGTAACAATAACCGAGCCGGTAATTTTGTATACAGCTAGACCCCGTAATCTGACTGATTTTCGCTTTCCGGTGGCAGTGGAACGACCTGATATTTTCGAGTATAAATATTGAAGTGTAATGCGACAACTTCCGACACGATACGCCTATGACCTGTAAAATAGACACGTTCACATTACTATTAAAATAATAAACGTAAACAATTGTCTTTTTACCGACTTTAAATTTAAAATTAGGGGTGTAAGAGGTTCATCAACATCTTTGAACTAAAGCCAACTTCACCTGCACGCGGTGCGGAGGGAGCGTAATTGTAAGCTACCCGACTGGGGAATGTACCTCCACCTCACAGAATACCGCAGCCAAATAACGGTTCCCTTGAGGGCTGTTGTGCTCCTGCGAGTGAGTGAGGTCACCAGAAAGGAAGGAGATGCTGCGATGGCAGCGGGGGTGGCGGCGCGCGAGCGATATTTTATGTTGCGAGCGTTAATATGGCTACGGTGACCACTTCACATCAGGCGGGCCGTATGCTTGTCTGCCACCCGACGTAGTATTAAAAAAAGAAAAAAAAATGTGTTCTCAAGTAGATTGTTTTGTTTTTGTAGGCACTTATGATATGCGATAGCACCGATATTTATGTACCGATTTTCGGACTTTATTTTATTTTCAATAGAAGATGCATCAATGGTGATCCTATTCATCAGAATGTAAATAAACTAAAATTTTCTTAGTTTTTAGTTATAAACTAAAAAAAGTTGAAGATATTTCAATTATAAACTAAAACTTAAGAACAATATGTTTGTGCACTGATTTGCGAAATATTTTTTTTTTTGTTTTCTATAAAATTATATTAAAATCTGCTCGTTAAACCTCTTGATTTTTTTATTATAAACTCAATTTCTTACATACGACCTTAAAAAAAATTTTTTTTAGTTAACTAAAGTGGACGTGCATTTAAATCATATAATCCCGAAAAGTGTCAATGCAGTAACTTTTTTATACTACTTCAGATGACAAACAAGCATACAGTCTGATGTGAAGCGGTTACAGTAGGCTCGCTCTATAAACGCTCGCAACATGAAATATTTAAGTAACCATAATTTAAAAGATTTTTTTTTTTTATAATTTTTTTTCTGTAACGCAACTGAATGTTCAAATGTCATTGTATCGCTGGTTATTTTAGTAGTCATTAATTGGATAATCATGTGATTTGACAAAATGACGCACAAAGATTAAACTACTCGGATTTTACGTAAACTTACATGAACAATGGCGAGCTGTGGTTAACTTTTTACAATTTGTACGTCGCTCGGCTGGTTTCGTTCGTTGATTAGATTTTTTATAATATTTTTGAGTGGTCTGTCATCTTCAACTTCGGTTTAAGGTGAGATTGGTATTTTGTTTGAGTTAAGTTTAACATTCATTGCTTTTAACTGTATGTTTAATGATGACTGTCTATTATTGACCCGTACTTGACTAAGTGATTCAATTAATATAAATAAATAAATAAATATTCCTGTACAAATTACACACGGCTATCTAGTCTCAAACTAAGCAAAGTTTATACTATGGGTACTTCATAACTGATATAATATACTTAACTACATTTTTTTTTTGTAAATACATACATATAATAAATAGAAAATACCCAGACCAAAAGAAACAGACATATTCATGCACACAAATATTTGTCTTGTGCGGGGATCGAACCCGCAACCTCGGATTCAAAGTGGCCATTGCTAACCATTCGACCTCCGAGCTCGTCAGCGAATACGAACAATATTTATTGTGGGACTGGTCTGCTTGTCAATATGAATTATATTGTACTATAGGACCGAGACATCAGTGATTCAATTCTGGGTCTGATTTAACTTGTAAGATTTGGTTACCTCGGTGAATTTAAAGAAAATACTGAAAGTGTACATATTTTGAGTACATAGTTTCACTGTTCTGCCATTTTTTATACGACTACGGTGACAAACAACTTTACGCCCTGATCAGATTCAGAGCAGTCATCGCAACCTATGGACGCTTGCGACACCAGAGGCATCACTAACGCGTTGTCAACCGTGCAAAAACGCCATTACGCCTTTCATCCTCATAGAATATAATATATAATAGGCATGTGAACAAAGTTCTAAAATTATAAAAACTCTCTATCCGTAACGTAAAATACATAAAACTATAACGATCTGCGGTCTCAAAATTTTAATAACTTATGTCCGACGTGTTTTATGGTCGATCAAAGTTTGGTGGAAAAGTCCATTTTAAAAGTATTAAATTATAAAAAATAAATATTACCATTGTAGAAACAATACAAGATACTATAACTTTTGTTAGATACTATAACTTTAGCTACATAAACGCAATATTTAACATAGCTGTCGTACAAATTTCTGATTTAATGCATATAAAATAGCGTATCGTGACGTCATAATACTGTATGCATTTTGTATGGAGCGTTTTCGGGATAGTCCAAAATTGTGATCTTCAAGTTATCATATCTCGAGAAGTTTTTATGCTATCGAAGTAATTCTTTTACCTTTAGGTATATTATTGTGACGTCTTTAAATATCGAAACAAAATCGAAAAAAAAAAATGGTTCACAAGCCTATTCTTAACAGTATTAACAACCCAGACGAGAAATACTCTTGACTCGTTTAGGCTTTGCACCTTAAATCATAAATACACCATAATTTACATTTGATACAGTCAGTGGCCAGCCGGTGACATCCCTAATGCTCAATGCTATCAGAACATGTCAACAAGCATGTTCTAAAAGTGCAAGTTGGCTATATAATTGTGCTATTGTTGCACAGGATGGGCGGTATTGTCTTAATTGCACAAACAGTAAACAAGTATCAATTACATCTGAAGTGCACAAAGGTCTTCCCGTAATCCTACCAGCAAAGGTTTGGATGTCTGGTAGGATGTTATTAGCTATGGATGTCTTTATGTTAATTGACTGTAGTTTTTGTAAACATCGATTTTTATTATTAGAGTCTCCATGATAGAAAGGCTTAAGGTATGTTCGTTCTATATCTTGCCAAGACTATGTTACGAATATGGTTGTCCAAATCTTTCATTTTCGTATAATTTGAAAAAGTACAGGACATAGAAGAGATAGATAGAATATGCTTTTGCAGTTGACATAACCAAGAAAACAAAGAAAATTATTAATTTGATACAAATGCAACAAGGCGGCCTCATTACTAAAATCTTTTCAATACAACTTTTACGTAACGCAAATTTTAAACTAATGGATTTTCAGGCGTTCAATACGACTTTAAATGCAATAATAAATTATACATCATCAATGCGACATGTTGTTTACATGAGTAAATACATGAGTAAAGTTTTTATATACAAGAAATACTACTGCTCAATATGAGCAGTCAGCATGTTCTACAATGTAGGTTTTTGTGTCTAATCTCCATTCTTAAGGTCAAGGCCAAACTCGCCTGCACGTGGTGCACCTTGCTAGTAAACAAGAGAGGCTCTGCCAAAAAGAGAAGTTGGGCATGTTGCGCCCGACTGAGGAACTACCTCCACCTCACAGGAAGCCGTAGCCAAAAAACAATTGTTGTGTACCTGCGAGTGAATGAGGTCACCAGATGAGAGATGCTGTGTTAACAGCGGAGGAGCAAGCACGCGAGAAATACTAAGAGGCGCATACTTGATTGGCACCCGACGTGGTAACGTGGTACCATTTAAAAATTTACATTTGAAATGTATGAAAAGAACATATTTTTGAATTATATGCAATGTTAAGTTATTTTTTTTGGGATAAACTGAACCTAGGCCAGGCACCCATCGTGTATATTGATCATACAAATTAATGACTCACGGATTTTCTAATTCATCATTATACTCGTATTATTCAACTTAAATTTCTAGTCAATTGTCAAGTGATTAATATTCGTAATATTTTTTCCTATAAGTAATACCTACTATTACAGGAAGTAATTATCATTAGGTACTAATGTGATTGAATTTCAAACAAAACAAGCTCTGATTACAACAAATAAACAAGTTTACATTAAAGAAAACTTACCTATAAAAATAAGTTAATTAAAAATGAATATTCGGAAAATACAAAATGATATGTTCTTTACCAATTTAAATAAAACAATCTTATTCTTCTTCTTCAGGTGCAAGCACCTAACGAAGGTTGGCGATCATTACGCCTATTTAAATATATACATTACGCCTACTAAAATATCGCTCGCGCGCCGCCACCCCCGCTGCCAACGCAGCATCTCCTGCCTTTCTGGTGACTTCACTCACTTGCAGGAACAACAACCCTCAAGAGAATTGTTATTTGGCTGCGGTATTCTGTGAGGTGGAAGTACATTCCCCAGTCGGGTAGCTTACAATTACGCTCCCTACCTCTCTTTTCGCCAGAGCTTCGTTTGACAGTCAGCAGGGTGCACACTGCACAGCATGCAGGTGAATTTGGCTTTGGTTCAAAGATGTTGGTGGACCACTTACACTCCTACTAATACTAGTATATAGTAGTAATAGTAGTAGTAATAGGCACTGTACACCACTTGCCTCCATACGATTTAACTGATTTTGAAGATCCTCTACAGAGCTAGCAAGAAGTATTGTGCCGTCTGCTGCTGCAAATAAAACAATAAAATCAAATAACGTAACGTAAAGTAAGGACGATTATGAATTCATTAATTACAGCGATGACTTTTAGCAAGGGACAACTCATGATGGCTGTTCCATGCTACCTAAAGTCCATAATAATAACATAACCAAAGGAAACTATTTACCTATCTTTTAAATGATTAATTAGAAAACATCATATTACTTGTTACAACCAAATTAGTTGCCCTGGTTTAGAAGGCGTTAAAAAGTAATGATGGTTTGTGAATGATAACTTACAGTCGTGACCGTCCTCGTAAACAACTATTCTGTAGTTGTAAACTTAACGAGCAGTTTAAACTAATATAATGTATACTGAATGCATCTAACCCGTGAAATATATATATATATATATATATATATATATATATATATATATATATATATATATATATATATATATATATATAATAGATTCTGTAATCAGTTTATAGTTTTTGCGATATCGATACTGATTCAAAAAAATAATCGCTACGTATTAGTTCGCAATGAACAACTGGTAGGTTTGTTTGTTTAAAAATCTTTATTGCTAAAATAACAATGGAAGTAAGCCATGCATAAAATAGTATCTGCAATGGCGGTCTTATTCCATGAAGGAATCTCTTCCAGTTAACCGTTGCTTTTGAGAGAGAGGTGCTCTTGGAAAGACAAAAAAGTGATATCAGACGACTTACAAATAATATGCTGAAAACCGTAACGATCAAAATCTAAATATGTATTTAGACCGGAGAGCTTCGTGCGAGTTTTTAGTTTGCGCCCGATCATGTCAACGTCAACAATCCGACCGAATAGAGAAGAACTCTCATGTTGTGAATTTATAAGACGCGTGTTACATATCGAAATTATGTGGATTACTTGCTACATTTTGGAGTGAGCAATCCGTCTACTTTGGATATGTAACACGTGTTGGTAAATTCACAATATGCAACTTTTTATACTATATGATCGAACGCGACCAAAAAATTTGCACTAAGTACTCGGATTTAAACAATAATTACGCTCATTACAATAGTAGTGCGACCAGCGGACGGAAAAATAAAACAAATAAATTTACAACGTCTCATAATGCTGAATGGGCAATTTTCAAGGTAAATTATGTTTATCAACAAACGTACACACGCTTGTTTTCATATCATATGCACTTATTAGTCAGACTTAGGAACTTTTTCATTTAAATTTGTTCATTCGATTCGCAGAAACAATTCCTCCGCCGTACTATAAGGTTTCATATATTTATTTATTTACGAACATTTCTACATATTATTTATTAAATGATTATTATTATTAACAAATAGTGTGTATTACATAATAGTCAAATGTAACAAATGCTCTTAAATAAATACATTATGCACAATAATTTATAAAATTTTAATAATCTAAAATTTTTACATGAGATTGGGCTTACACCCCAATCTCATGTAAAAATTTTTGATTATTAAAATTTTATAAATTATTGTGGTTCATCAATATCTTTGAACCAAAGTCAACCTCACCTGCACGTGGTGCACCCTGCTAACTGACAGAAGAGGCTCTGGCGAAAAAAGAGGTAGGGAATAGCGTATTTTTTAAGCTTCTCGACTGGGAAAGTACCTCCACCTCACAGAATACCGTAGCCAAATAACAAATTCCTTGAGGGTTGTTGTGTTCCTGCGAGTGAGTGAGGTCAGCAGAAAGGAAGGAGTTGCTGCATAGGCAGCGTGGATGGCGGCGCCCGACGCGAGCGATATTTAATGTTGCGAGCGTTAATATGGCTACCGTAACGGCTTCACATCAGGTGGGCCGTATGCTTGTCTGCCACCCGTCGTAGTATATAAAAAATTGCTCTCTGAGCAGTAAATAATATCAAAAGGAATTATAATAAAGTAGATCCAACATAATCACAATAAGACAGAATAAATCGTAGGAAATTAAATCAATTAAATCAAATTACCTAACTGAAATTAAATAGATTCAAATGTCCTCGTTGACCGAGCCGGAGGCACATGGAACATGTAATTTACTAACATATAAAATGTTCTTCATTCCGGCTGTGTACATAAGGAACGATACCACGGGCAGAAGCTAGTCTACTATAATTTTTCAGCTGGTAAGTTCGCTGTCAATATTAAATTCTTTAATGCACTTCGTACCAAACTTATTTCCTAGTTACCATTACATTGTCATTGAGTTTTTGTTGCCTCCTAACTACCAAATCAGTTCCTGATCCAATACACATCTAAAAAATAATTGAAATATTTATTGAGTAGTATGTCATGCACTGAACAGGTACTGTGCTTCTTGTGCATATTTTAGAGGTCAAATGTTTGTCGAACGTTTGTCCAGCATTTGAATGTTACGATATAATAGAGCGTAGCCGTCGTATCGTGCATTCGTACAAGATACGATTGTGTCATCCGATGGGTTCGAATGTCAAAACAATGTTTTCACGGGGTCGAAGCCAGCTAACTATACGTCTACGACTTTAAATATGTCACTATCTGTTAATTATCTAATTAAAGACTTCAAATATGTCACTATCTGTTAATTATCTAATTCAAGATTCAGACTAATAAAATTATCTAATTACATTACAACTAGCTAGCGTAGAGAGCTGAGGCACTACCGGCCGGGGTTTTGTGAAGAGACTTTCTCGGCTCTTCATGAACGCATGAAGTGGTACATATAGGGTTGGCAATGGGTGAGTAATGTCTCTGATGTTGCAAGTGTCCTTATACTACAATCACTGATTATCGTTACGTAGATCCTTATGGTATTAAAAAGCACTGAATAAACAAGTACATAGTTTCGCTGGAGCACCATCCATATTAGTTCGCCACAATTTTTTCTTCAGATTGTCCAAAAGTCTCGCTACCTATCTATTTTAAATTATGAAAATATACCACGAACACGCTAAATAACAAACACAGATTACATAAAGAATACAACCTTACATTGTATAAATTAGGTAGTATATTATTTTGATTCCAAGACTTGAGAATGACTGCCAAAATGTCAATGTAACTGTAACGAACATTTATGAACATTTTGTTATCAGTATTGAGCTTTACATTTATGTTTCTCATTACAGTGTTACGATTCTTAACACTTGTATTCAAAACACTCGTTCAATACCGGTATCGAAACAAGGTAGTTAACATACACAACTTATACCTACTGTTGTCAACAATCTGTCAATCAAATACAGACATTTTGAAAAGGGTGACAGCGAACTCGGTACCTATTATATTCATTCAAACGGCGTTGAAATCTCATAAACCGAAATACGACTCGTTTCATGTCATAACTTAATATTTTCATACATAACTAAATTTATATGTAGGAATGGCAGCGTGGTCTCATTACAGTTGTCGGGTTATACCGAAAGAGCCTTGCAACAAGGTTGTTTCGAAGCGATAACGCGTGTGCGGAATCCAAAACAGCCTTGCAGGAATATGCTTTAAAATATTGATTTTAGCAACAGGTAACTCTGCATATATTACATATGAAATATTGCATATATTTTAATTACATTTTCCTCTTTGCAAATCGTATAGGTCCTAATCGCTTAAGGTATTCTAGGGTCATCTTCATTTTGAATGCCATATGTAAGTACATTGTGGTGGATATGTGGCAATATACGTGCACGGCGATTATATTGGATATATATAAACTAATTAACATTCTATATCGCTAGCTATACATATTTCAAACAAAAAGATATCTTATACCTGATTTATATATGAACCTAATTCTAATGCATTTTAACATGGTATTTTTTTTTGTATTTAAGTATTTATTTTGTTAATTTGTATATAGGAGGTTTTCAGATTTGTACCAAATAATTTCACTTGTATTTGGAATGAACTTTTAACATGAACATTAGCTGTATATTACAAGTGAGTAGATATAGTTACTTCAATAATATTCGCGATAATACGTTTAACTGTATTTATGTATCTTCTTATAGTAAATTTCCGTTGGTTAGGTAAACCCGTCTATTTATATAAATAATTTGTATCAAAAATCTTTTTCAATATGGGGAGATGATTAAATGTATATTTTTATATACAAAAAAGTGAACAAAAAAGTGTTAAGCTAGCTAGACTAGAAAAGGAAAATGAAATCTTCAGTTTTTGTTAGAGTTCAGAGTTGTTCAGTAGTGTAATACATAATAGATAGATGGCGGTACACTTCGACACAGCAGTAAATATAAATGCAAAAATTCGCAACTATCACAAATCTTCCTGGTAGCTCAGTTGGAAAGAGTACTACGACCGGTAATCTAAAGGATGACCTCTAGGGGTTCAAATCTCACCTACGCGGTTGAGGTGAATATTTCCATTTTTAAAATTTGATATGAAATTTTCTATTTATAAAATTCTGGCAAGCAGGCCGATATCAATTATTTAAATAATAATAAAGTATCAATTTGTTTATATTACACTTAACATTATAAACATCAAAGGCGAGACAAACTTAATTATTCGAACGTAATAAGCATTCATATTTGATGCATCGGTTCATCGGTTTTGAAATCGTGGTAGTTGTCCGAATGCAGCGAATCGAGGCCAAAGGCACACACTTACGTTTAGTACGTTTATGTAATGGGTTTACATGAATAGGCAGGAGTGCGAAGTATGTCAGAAGTAAGTGAACTTCATGCATATGCTCGATTCTGAACGTTACTTGCAAGTAGCATTAACTTAAACTGTAATCGATTTACTCGATATGCAAAATCGATTACATTGTTTTAGTACACCAGCTCTACCAATAGTACTGTCAAATACAGTCGTCATCTACCTTTATTCAACCCACTGCTGGGATACGGTTCCCCTCAAACGAAGAGGTTTAGAGCATATTCCACCACGCTGCTCAACTGCGTATGAATCCTCCGAAGCATAAAGGAGCTCGAGATAAATAAACCCATTCATGGACAGACTACGGTTGACGTTGCTTGACTTGAATATTCGATAATAGACTGACGCTATCGAGCTTGTCTATCGCATCGAGTCGAAATAATTTATTTATTTATTATATAAAGAAGTATTTTCAGTAAAGAATAACAGTAAAAAAACAGCGAAATTAACAATCCGCAGTGAACGATTAAAATGACATATTCTGATTGTGCGGTTTAATAAGTATGTTTTTCAATTAAAATTTTTTAATTTGTAAGTATGTTTATGTTGATATCCCGTGGGAATTTTGAAAAATCTATCACCCCTAGACCTCATAAGGAATCTACGCGCCAAATTTGGAATCTCCAGAACCAGCGGTTTCGCCTATGCGTTAATATGTCAGTCAGTCTCTCAGTCAGTTTCTTTTTTATAGACATACATTTGAATACCATTGTTTTTATTTCAATGTCATTTGATAAGGACATACGTTACTTTTAATAAGGATATTTCTAATTCTATGGACAAATAGAACATAAATGATGTTTTGTAAAAAGAACAAAAGAGTCTTCGAAACTGCTTAAATCGCTAGAAATAATTATTTAAATATATTATCAAACTGAATAGAACAAGTAACAATGCTGTATTATACACTGAATGGATTACATAATTTCAAGATCAATTAAATGTACATTTTCGGAATTTGAATTTAAAAAAAAACACATGCGAATGTTGTAGTGAATATTATCTTATTCAGTTATAAATTTATCCACAATCACGTTTTCACCGACGTCGCGTGAGGTGACCGCGACAGGTCGCAGGTTGCGCCCAGCCGGGGCGCCGACCGACAAGACCACTCAACATTCGACTTAAATTCAATCCACGGACGTCTCGTCTACCTCCACGCATACAAGCGAAAGTCTAGATTTCTGATTGATTTGATTCCACAACAGTTTCCACGTTCTAAACGCAATATTTTATTATTTAATGCTAGTAAACTATGGAACAAACTAAATTATATAACGATTCGTTTTAGGACATCGTAGACATTATCTCATCTGTGTAAATATTAATTAAGGGCGTTATCGTTGTCCGTTCGATACAACAAAGCAAACTAGTCATACTAAGCTACAAAATAAGTAAGGCATTTTGAATAATTACTCGTAGCAACTTTGCGCTCCTTCTTGCAGCAACGTGGTACTCGTATTTATCTGTTTTGCGATTTGCATATAATTTTGAGAAACAGTGCAGAAGTAGCAACTCTAATTCAGCTATGTTGCAGTTGCAGCAACCGAAAACTAGTTGCTACAATTGGTGTGAAATAAATTGGCAACAAAATTGTCCCAACTAACAACTGACACATTTGTAGTTATGGACAGTTACTGGTCTATGAATCTTTCTCTGTTTAAATTGATTGCTACAACAACTTTACTGCTAACTCTATATACGTACCTACTTTTCCTACATTACTTACCGTTCTCATAAACATGTACATTGGTAATAATTATAATAAAATTTATAAGCTGTTGGTAGATAAATAAAAAAAAATTACTACATTTTGTCGCTATAATTAGGAATTGCTACAGCAACTAGTAAAGTTGCTTCATATGTCATACGCCTAATAGCACCGGTAGGTATTAATTATCAAGTATTTGCACTGATTCATAGGTGTATACGTATGTAAATGTATTTATGTGTATGTGCCAATTTTTGGGTCCCTCAAAACGATACCGATTAAAAAGTTTCTGGATTAAAAACGCCTTAACAGTTATTACAGTTAAATAAAATACTCTTATGGCATATAAAATGATTGGTTTTTACGTTTCAAATTTAATGACATATCCATTATTGTAAAATTCTACTAGTTCATAAAATAATGTGCTAAAAGTTTTCATTTACCATTGGGTCATACATTACTGTTATTTTTTAACTGAAAGATTTATAACAAATACGAAATACGATTTTTGTTTTTATGTTATAAAAAATATATACCAAATTAAAAATGAGATCCGAGGCCCTGTCGCCAAAGCTGAAGCCGATTACCACCGAATAGTTTGATTCGAAAAATAGGTCTTAGGTTTTACTTATTGACAAACATCTTCAGCTTGACTAAGCTGAAGATGTATAAATAATAAACAAATAAAAATAACAATAAACAAATAAAAATAAAAGCTGATTGCGAATATGAAACTTCAGCTTATATTTATGGTACCTGTGTTTAGATTAGCTGGTAGGATCCCTGGAGTTCTACCAGTCGGTAGAACTCCTACCAGCTAATCTAAACACAGGTACCATAAATCTAAGCTGAAGTTTCATAATCGCAATCAAAAAATCCGATGGTAATCGGCTTCAGCTTCGGCGGTAGGGCTTCTTCTTCCCCGGTAAAGATTAGGATCTAAAATTGTAAAACGGGGCAAATGTTATACATATGTATAACTTTGCGACTAAAGATGATATAAAAATAAGGTATGACGATTAGGTTAGCCTAATGGGCGACTGGCATACTAGTTCTTTTACTGTTTTCATTCGTTCTATTTATTTACGCCCGAAGGCATACGAAGAGATGCCGGATAAATCCGGGAGCATGTGACATCACAATCCATTCATAATTCGTGCAACTCATAATGCATGTAAATGCATTCGTTAAAGATTTACATTTATTTATATTCATCATACGTGGAGTATTATCAATATACGTAGTAGGCTTAATAATTATTTTCTATTCTATTTGCTGACTAAAATATTTTATTGTTCTTCTTTACTTTAAACTTCGTTACTTTTAAATTAGGTAAAGTAGGTACTTATTCAATTGTAATTTAAAATCTTACGAGGAAACCTTGGTTTGCCTATTAGTTGAAACAAAAGGCGAATTACTAACTTTTACTGAACTCAATTGCGAATTTTCAAATACTACCTTTCAACGACAAACGACAATCACCAAAATTTATGTAACATAATTTATATTTCTTTGTCACCAAACCAAATCAAAATATTTTACAAAGTACAGAAACCTAAAATGAATACCAAATGTGCCAAAATATTTTCATAACCATCAAATTTATAAAAATATTTTTACTACAAAATATCCTTCAATATAAACTTATCGTGAAATAAAAATACGTGTCTATGTTTAAAATAACATAATTACGCTAAATACAGAAGTGGTTGTCCGGCCTCTACCACTTTCAGTCAAGCTTGGCGCCACTCGGTCACCGCAACCTTACGACACATATCAACCAGTAACACAATTTTAATAAACAAACGATTAAATACAGACTGAAAGTGCTCGTCATTTAAAATATCGGGGCGTTCAGTTATCTTCTCTTTTGTTTTGTAATAAGGTTGTATTTCACATATATTGCATAGGTGCCATATTATAGTAGTTCAACTATGCGAAATGCATCTTTGCTGCTATAAATTGACACTAAAAATGCTCATCATATAAAAGTATCACGACGTTCAGTTATGGTATGGCAGTATTTGACTTCAACTAAGGTTGTATTTCACTTATATCGCATAGGTGCCATATTATAGTACATAATTTATCTTTTCGAAGTTGTACAAACTTACTTGTGCGACCAAGCCCTATAGATAACAATATTTTGGGCTCGAGAGTTTGAATATGAGACACTGTTTAGTATATTGAACTGCAAATGAATATACACATGCAAGACACTCACACAATGTTGCAAACGAGTTTGCGACTGTGAGACGAATGGTCTGAAGAATGCAGCATTCGCGTACCCACTTTCGTTACTATTTATATCAGACGATAAATCTAGGGTCTTGACCTCTATTTGCTGTTATCCAGTGCTAGATTTTTATCTTTTTAAATGACTAACAAATGTGTGACGTGACCGGTGTACTAACTAACTTCGCGCTCGCACCAGTCATTTCTTGAACAACCTCAGTTGATAAATTTATTCTGACTTTTTACGACTGATACCACACATTTACAGTGACTACAAGTATGCAGTAACGTATAGGGTTGCACCTACGTAATTTAATTTAGACATTAATATAAATACGTCCCTTTACTTTCTTTCATTAGCCACGAAATGTACAAAGGAAGTAAGTGTGTCACGAATTTTATAAAAATGAGGTCATTTTGTTATGTCATAATGGAAAAACATTCTTATTCTTCTTTATGATTCCTGATACTAAATGAGTGCTAAAATAAAAAACAGCAACAAAGAACCTTAGCACGAGCACTAACTAATTCACATAGAGTTAATGGAGAAAGAAAAAGACAATGGAGTAATATAGGTTCTAAATACTGGCTTCTCGCGTCATAGTTTTGGCCTAATCTCATCACGTTTCGTATTTAATGAATATTCGCAAATTTAAAAAGCTCGATGAGTTACACTTTGATTACAATTTAGGTTATCGTTATAATGAAGAAAACATTATATTATGCCCAGACAGACCTAATTTGATAAGAAAGGAATTAAATATTATCATTATATTTTTTTATTGCATTTATATTTTCGAGAAAATCATTTAAAGTGATCGATGCTAGACAATGTTCGATTGCCGAGACGACGACAAAAAAGACATCAAAAGTTAACAAACATGCCGATAAAAAAAACTTTATTGAACGATGAACGTTCCATCAACTTGCTTCGTTTTTTTTATTAAAGAAACGATCTCTGACGTGAATACGTCAGAGATCTGACTTACGTCTGATGTACGTAACATCGCAAATATTTAAAATCAGCTAATAGGTACAGACTTAAGTTTAACCAATTCAAAAATAAATAGGATCGAATATAATAAAAATAACACTAATACACGTCCATATATCCAATACGCGATAACTGTTACTTTTAACAGTTGCCGATAAGTCTGTTTTTAAAATTTTTTAATTACCTATATCTCGCATAAAGGAATGTTTCGTTTGATTTTTGCTATCTTTTTACTATACCTCTAGGGTGACAAACATGCGTACAACACACCTGATGGAAAACAGTCATCGCAACCTATATGTATATTGTATAAAGTACTTTTCATCCAGGTGGCTTTATAAAATATATAATATTGGGATAAAAAGAAACCGGTCTAGTATAAAACAACGAATTCGTGTTCAAACTGTCACCAATCATACGAGTAATTTGCATGTCAGCGACGCAAATTTATAAGATATTACCCCTACCAAAAGCGCATAGAGAAGTTTTCATTTTAAAAAAATACAGATTATTTGCACGTATTGCGCATTCGTCCCGGGTCTTTTACCAGCCGAACCTTCACATGTAGATATCGACTGCATATTTTGATGATTCATAAACTTATTATTTACTTTGTTATGTGCAAAATGCACCGCTACCCGTGTTTCTTGATTATTTCACGGCTGTGACTAACATTGATATACGATAACCAATTGCAGGTTTAAATGTTTATTGTATTCATTTATATTCATTGTAAAATTTTATTTTATTTAATATCATGTAATTCATATATAACTAAGCAGTAATAAATATATAACACTTCTTAGATATATGTATAGTTAAAGTCGATTACGAATTTAGATAAATTTTCTATATTGTAGAACTGGCCTATACATTTAAGTTCCATCAAACCATAATATTAGGTTTCAAATGAATATAGATACCACTTCCGGTATACCTAACGTGGTACTCTTGATATGATGATGTAATAATAATCGTTAAAGAACTATGATTTTCTCGCGACTGACGAAAAATGAAGGTAATATTTTTCTAGTGTACATATGTATGTAGATTTCTTAGGCACGCTATACGGTCTAAGTACATAACTCAACATAGAGGTGGAGTCGTTTCAGATATGATAGTGATATAGGGGATAATAACGAAAATAATGTTATAGTTGAGTGTTTTGCTTTAGTTAATAGTTTCTTGTTTATTCAGT
The DNA here is from genome assembly GCA_937001555.2 of Hypsopygia costalis. Lineage (NCBI taxonomy): Eukaryota > Metazoa > Arthropoda > Insecta > Lepidoptera > Pyralidae > Hypsopygia > Hypsopygia costalis. The sequence goes on from OW443326.2 coordinate 23,628,679, forward strand.
GATGGCGCCAACTACACCAATCTTTTGCCGTATGTCGGGTGCATCTAATTTATAAAATTCTCGTGTCACAATGTTATTTACCATACTCATCTGAAACGGCTTGATCGATTTTGATGAAATTTTATATGTATATTCAGTAGGTCTGAGAATAGGTTCTTAATAATTTTTATATCAAAACAACGTTTGCCGGGTCAGCTAGTAGATATGTAACAGAGACGGAATTAACTAAAGACAATAGTTTTTGATATGATATGATTCACTATATCTAGAATAACCTACACATAGGTTACATACCACTCAGAAAAACTACTAGCACAGCTAATAAAGAATACTTTATTTTCAAAAAATCTTTCCCTGTGACTTTTTAAATGTTGGATACTATATCGCATATAATATGCACAGTTAAAATTGCGTCAAATGTATTAGCTCGACCTTTGCACTTATCCGAACTTAATTATGAGACTTCTCTATACATTTACCAGTAATATCTGACCAAATCGCGTTAATATTAATAGCCTAATAGCTAAGTACGAATAGGTATGCATATATTAGAATATATTATGCTAGCATTCAAATATGTATATAATATACTGCTGTAATTTACGAAGGATCTACCGGTGTTCATAAAACAGGACCTAAACAAATTAATATAAGTATTAGCGAGTGCAAAAGCCGGTATTTTTATTTCTGGTCAATTTTAAAGTAGGTTACTAGGTTCCTATCGAATTCTTGCAATAAAACCAAGTGGTTGCGTCCGTTCTTGAATTTTTTACCTGATCGCCTTGATTTTGTTTTTAACACTTGGGTGAAATAATTCGCTCGCGGAGGCGAAAAATCTTTAAACATGTTAAATGGGTTATTTTTTAATATAAAGTATTCTTTATTAGCTGTGCCAGTATTTTTGTCATAGAAGTAAGTAACCCCTGTGCACTAATATCTAGAATGAACCACATTCTAGTAATTAGTGAATTATATAATATCAAAAACTATTGTCTTTAGCTGATTCCGTCCCTGTTACATAGTGCGACCAATAAGAGTAGAAACTTTACTTTTTTTTATTTAACATGTAAACACACAAAGTATAAACATAATTTCTATATCATACATTAATTAAACCACCGAGGTTTAGTTAAATTATAAGAAGTAGCGTACATCTAAATTTATTAGTACATTGAATTCTTTTATACAAAAGTGCAAGGGTTACTGATTATTCTTACGAAGAAAGTTGTGCCTTTATCTACTTATTTTCGCCGCACTGTATATAATATGAATATACAATGAGGTATATGTACATAAAACTCCTTAGAAAAAATAAATATTTGTATATGCTAGTTGCGAAAATTTCTCATACTTTCTCTTACAAAATATACAATAGGTATTAACAAAAAAGCCATGACAAACAGCGCCATGATGGTCCTTACGCGACACTCGTCGGCGGCGACACCCAAATATTTGGAAAATGCGTCAAAGGCCGGATATCTTCGCGTTAACCTTGCCGATAGATAATAAAACAATCTTTCGACAGCTATAACCATTAAATAAACAAACATATTTGCATTTTATGTTACGGTATAAAAAAATAATATTTAATTTAAATAATAGGTTTGCGGTTGGAACTTGGTGTTATGGGTAGGTACTCAATTTGTGGTCGGACGTAATACGGCGACCACATATTTTCTATTCACGACGATGATTGTCAATACGAGTACATATTCAAATCATATTTGTATGTAATAGGCAAATATTTACTAACACAATACTTGTGGTTGGTTGAACTGTTAGTATACCTACATACGTACTTAGATCATTAATTATATATTTGAACTACGTTATATGTATTATGTATAATATACTCGTATCTAAACTAATATTACAAAGAGATAAAGTTTGTGAGTTTCCTTGGATGTAGAAGATAGGGAACTTCTCATCCAATTTTGGAAATTAATTTACGATTAATAAGTATTAATGTATTGTTTACATATTATATTTATGTATATTACAGGTTGTATACTCACATGCTGTTTTTATTATATAAATACCAATAAAATATGGTTATTAAAAAAATGAAATGGATTTATATACGTCTGTGTCGATTGTGTTAATAGTAACCCCGGTTCACATAAATAAATAAAAATAAAGTGGTTGTAGGTCGCAATGGGTCGCTACATTGCTCTTCAATTCTATTGAGATATTGATTGATACCGTTTAGATTAAAACGCGTCCATAAATGGCAATGATAGCAATTCCGTTGCATTCACGTTTTTTTTCTAATAATAAACCTTCATTCACATGTTCCGGAGAACTCGTTAGTGCGAAAAATGGATCACTTTGTATTTGAAACAGCTTCTATATTGAGGTATATAAGTTGTTTCTAATACTTGATAGATAACATTTCATGATTTGATTTTGACGATTATAGAATAGCATGTCTTGGGTATTCTGTGCTGAGATGTACGGGTAGTGTGGAGAGAGAACCGTCTATTGTGATTGGTTGTTTCAAAGCCATGAATATTTTTTTTCTCAACTAAACACAAGCGTAAGTAATTGAGTGTTAGGGGGGGTTGGCCGTGTGGTTTCCGGCAGACTAGAATAGAATCACTCCGTCTCTTCCCGTGGATGTCGTACAAGGCGACTAAGGGAAATATATTATAAAACATCGATCCGGCCTCCCCGACCCGTCTGGCCAGCAAACTTTAGCCATGAAAGAAAGAAGATCACTTGTGCTGTCTAGTGGCATCACTAAATAATTAATTATTATATATTCTTAATAATTATTATATAATCATAGGTTTCAATCGAAAAAATATACAACACTATTATTCTCACAATACTTACACTTACAAAGGAATTTAGAGTAAACTCCACCACGCTGCTCAACTATGAGTTGGCGGAGGCCAAAGTTTTCAAGCCGCATAAAGGCCGCTGACTTGGCTTAACGACTGTCATCTAATGGCAACAGCCGGAACCGACGGCTTATCGTGCCCTCCGAAGCTCGAGATAAATAAACCCAGCCATGGTCAGGTCACGGCCGACGTTGCGTCTGACTTGCGCCTCGACTCCATCGAACTTATCTCCTCTGTACTCTCTATATAAGGGACTCGATATAAGGATAATACCACAAGGTTGGTCATTACCTGGCTCAGAGAATTAGTATCGCTATCCAGCGAGGTAATGCTGCCAATCCTCCCGGGACACTGCCGACAGGCAATGATCTTGGAGATATTTTTTATTTATAAGTAAATTACTACTGTATTTTTTTTATCGCGTAACTTTTTCTGTTCTTTATAGATAAATTTAAATGTTTTTAGATTAGTTTTAGTTTAATTAAATTTATCATTAATGTAAATTAGGAGTTATTTAATATTAATAAAAAGTTTACTGCTTAAAAAAACAAACTATAATTATTACGTTTTTATAATCGTTCGCGAACTATGTTTTTTTTATTAAATGGCGTCAGTTAGCACACTAATAGTCGTCAAGAAGATTTTCTCGCGTTTAGCTCACGTTTCAAGAAACGGAAATTACTAATAATATAGCCATAATTTAGCTATACATTAATAAACAAGGTACTTCAGTAATTACCAAGATGGTATCTTTTGCTTCTTGTTCAATAGAATATACTCGTGAACGTAATTATGCCGTCTGTCCGTACGTTGTCAGTGCATTCTTTTATCTTGGAACAAACACTCGCCCTTTGGACTGTGGCTAACAATAATGAGAAACATTATTGACTTCCAAATGAGGTTTCCCTGCAGTTATTAATGTCACTAATTGTGACACCTAAACATAAGGACCATTATCACTGTATAATTAATATATACATGGCTTTTGAGGTGTAAGTGGCTCATCACCATCTTTGAGCCAAAGATGGTGATTTCAACCACACCTGCACGTGGTACACCCTGATTATTTAACTAACGACGCTGACGACAGAGAGGTAGGACACAGCATAATAAGCTGCCCGACTGGGGAAGCACTTTTACTGGAATACCGCAGGCAAAACAATTCACGCAAGCACGGAGGAGCTCGAGATAAATAAACGCATCCATAGGCAGGCTACAGTCGACATTGCTTAACTTGCGTGATCGATTAGACTGACACGCGCAACGACGCCATCTAGCTCCTCTAAAAGAGTTCACGCTTTGCAAAAAAAGTTAGGACTAAAGTGTGTTTTATAACTTATAGAATGTCTGGTTGTAATGAATCACTTATAAATGCTAAAATGAATTCCCTATAGATAACTTATTTGGTAGGTTATTAACCTTGGTCAGGTTCGTTAAAAGTGAAAGCAGGCGCAAAGTGAACCATGCCAGGGGTTTGATAAATAAACAAGTGGCCACGTAACCTGTTATCAATATTTATCTAGCATGAGTTGTGGTCAATACTATATAATAAGTAAATTACTTTACAATGTAAATTTGACTATAGTTGTTCGATAATAAAGAGCAATATTACATATTTCGTAGGCCGTAGGCAGTTCGTAGCGGATTTGGTCTACACTGATAGGTAAGGCGTATTATGGTATAACTATTGTTCTGTGGTGTTTGTGTGTTTGCGTTGTTGTTAGGATAATAAGGAGGAGGACTAAAAAGTCATTAGATAGTATCATCATCATCATCATCAGGTCATTTTATATTTGGTCTCCACTACAGGAGCACGGCCCTCTCTCGTCCGTCCCAGACAGGAGGATTTGCCTTACACTCCCCACGCTGGCCAGACGGGTTGGGGAGACCTGATCGATGTTTTATAATGTATTTCCCTTAGTCGCCTTGTACGACATCCACGGGAAGACACGGAGTGATTCTATTCTAGTCTACCGGAAAGCACACGGCCAAATAGATACTTAGTATATCTTTTCAAAATTATGCAACACGCCGCAGTTGCTTCAAAACTTATGTAACTTAACACGTTGAATGTCTGGATTATAGGTACATCTCATTTTGTGGAACGAATGATGTGATACTTGTTATTCCTGCGATATGTATAAAATTTTTGACCAGTAAGGAGACCTATATTTGGGACTACTTTTTTCTTATTTTCACGCAACGACATCTATATCAATAGAAATATGACTTATATTCATAGCATGGGTTTTGTCAAGTATCAAAGTTATGTATCAAAACTGATTCGTATAGCACGTGCATAGCTGTCATATTCATAGTTTACGAGTAAGAAATGATACGTTCCGCAATTATTTAAAACACTACGCCCAATGGCTAGTGATGTAAAATAAACTTTTAGCCTATATCGATGACAGAAAAGTCTTTTATTTTATGAAGTTAATTACTAAACAACGTAAGAATGATATTAGTTACACTAATTATAACATATCGGTTTCGCATACTCATAGTTATAATATTTATTTTATCTAATCTCATACTGAAATTTAGAGATTAAAAACTAAACACAGAATCTTAATGTCAGTCTTTTACGCACAAGACATGAAAATAAATTTAAAATAGTACTTTATGAAACTGTTGCATAATAAGGGTTATTAAAATACGAGTGTGAGTTTAAAACATGAGCCGAAGGCGAGTGTTTTAATAGACCACACGAGTATTTTAATACCTAATTATGTGCAGTTTCATACACTACTTTATCTAATCTCATGAAATATATGATAATAATATTTTAAATACAACCATGAAGTTAATTTAACAGCTATAATTCTTACCTATAAATCCATTTGCAGATCGAGCATGCGTAGTGCGCATGCGCGACGCGCCGCGCGGCGCCGCGTTCACAGATTGTGTAGAAAAATTTTGCATAGTTGCAATGTATTTGCATTGAAACCTGTTTAAAATACCTGTATCCAGGGCTGAAGCTGTATCGAAATGGTAAAAAAGTTATTTTACGATACAGTTGTCCATAGAAGAGCTGTATCGAAAAATAACTTTTTAAATTTATTTTGATAGCTTGTGCGTAAAGACTGTCATTATGATACTGTGTTCAGTTTTTTAATGTGTAAATTTCAGTATGAGATTAGATAATAGTAGATTAGTAGCCGAGGGCTGTAAGGCATCAATTGCAGCCCGAGATATTTAGGCGCACGAGCGCAGCGAGGGCGCCTATAGTTCGAGGGTGCAATTGATGCTTACACCCGAGCTAACTACTCTGCTTTACATCTCGATTATGAGGTAAGTAGAAAAAAACCGGGATTACAAGAATAAAAGACTTTACTTGTTTTTCTTTTCGCCACTTCATGAACTCGTCGTAAGTTTTCAAATATCTCTCTTTAGAACTTTCAGGCAAAATATTGTTAATTGCTGCTTCAGCTTCCATTTTCATTGAATCGGGAGTGCAGCTTATATCTTCATCACTTGCAGAACTCATGTTTTTTTCCTAATTAGCACGTAATTATAAAAAAATCCCGAAAACAAACAATATTAAAAGTAAAAGTTTCTATTCCCGCCTTTTTTCATCTCTTTTTTTTTTATTATTTTTTTTTCTAGAAGGAAATTGAGCTTCGCCGTTCGATATTTAAATTGATGACTATTATACTCATACGAAGACAAGGCTGAATAGCGAAGCGACCTCTTTTGTCATTGGGCTGAATGCATGATGTCTATTGCCAGTATGATGGTTAGATGTACGCGAACTTTTTGAAAGAGTGAAGTGTTTTTTTTTTAATTACTTACCGCCCTAGAGCCTTTTATAGCTACATTATTACCCTAGAGCGCTAATTGGTCACCTACAAGCCCCATTTGGGGGTAATAAGGACCTACTTACCGAATATGAGAGATGTAAAGTTACTTTTCGATACAGCTCTTTATGGACAACTGTATCGAAAAATAATTTTTTTTTTCATTTCGATACAGCTTCAGCCCTGGATTCAGGTATATTAAGGAGGTAGCAATGCAATTGCATTGCAACTTTGCAAAAATTTTCTACATAACCTGTGAACGCGGCACCGCGCGGCGCGTCGCGCATGCGCACCACGCATTCTCGATCTGCAATTGCGTTTATAAGTAAGAAATAAACTGTTAAATTAACTTCATGGTTTTATTTAAAATATTATTATCGTCTATTTCATGAGATTAGATAAAGTTGTGTATGAAACTGCACATAATTAGGTCTTAAAATACTCGTGTGGTGCTATTATCAAATTCGCCTTCGGCTCATGTGATAAACTCACACTCATATTTTAAGAACCCTCATTATGCAACAGTTTCACAAACTACTATTTATATATACAAACAGGAATTGCTTGTTATTATTAAAGTACCTTATAGTTCAAGCATCAGTGATAGAGCTGAATCAACTATAAAGCCTTCCTTCTGATTAAATTCGGTACGGTTAAAATGCAGACATAGTTTAACCCCGGGTACTGCAATGGACTTGGTACATTGTCTTTTTGATAGTCTCCGCTGTTAATCCCGGCTATACGAGAGATACCTTTCCCAAATCAGATATAGCTTTCGATATATTATGTAGAGTGAGCAGCGGCTTGCTCTGTGATTTAGGAAACATTCATCCAATAACTTCTAATTTCTCGATTTCTACCACAAAAACTCATCTTACCACACGTGAGAACCCCATTATTATATTGTTAGTAATACTTATACAATTAGAATTAATATACAGAATAGAATTATTAGAGATCATCACTCAAAAGCATGATTTCGCAAATCACTATAATATTGCAATGACATCTAATAACGTACAATTATGTATATCAATAATATAACTATCATAATTACCCCGGCTTCATTATAAGTAATAATATGTTTATTAAAATAATGAGATATCATGTGCGTGATCGGCAAAAAATAAATTATATAATATGACATGATAGTTGCCTTGCTTTGTCGAAATAAATTGACATTTATCTTTTTTCCTCCTACGATTTAGCGTATTTATAGTTTCGCAGACAATGATGTTACGCAGTACAAATCAAACATCAAATAATAATCAAGAATACCTTGTAAATTCAGCTAAAAGAAGTTTATTACCATCATCACTGAACATAAGTTTCTCCTTTAAATATCAACTTCGATTGGGCTTGTCCTGAGTGCATCCATCGACTTGCTGCATATTTAACAGATTTTCGTGAAAATAAAATATTAACTCGTGTAATATTTCGTAATATTTTATTTACTTAAACTTCATTTACAATAAAAGTGTGCACAGCATTCTCTACCAGTCAACCTTACATTAGGGTAAAAAGAAAAGATGTGTCAAAGATTAAGAGTTTGATGAAATGTTTTTTTTTTTTATGTATCTATACAAGGCAACCGTTACTTTGGACGGATCGGGTTAAAATTTGGCACAGAGGCAGTTAATATGACGTAGTCATCCACTTAAGAATGGATTTTGAAAATTCCCGTGAAGACGCATATACAGTCGCGGGTGCAAGCTCGTCTGCCTATAAATTATTACTGCATTTTGTCGCACAAGAAATCGCGGTTGTGACGTGGCGGATTGCAAGCATTTGCAAGCTGTGCATTTAAATTACCGAGGCACGTGAAACCCTTGCTTGTAAGGTACGGAAATCATTAAGACTCCTCCACATAGGTTTGCTAATATCAACCGATAATATTGGACGCGATATTGCGATGACGCGTCCTGTGTCCTTACCACACAGCTACTTTTTCTCGTTTGATATTGACAATTTGTACGCCTACAGGCCCCCTGCCCGCACTATACCGATGTATTCAATACGAGTATATATCACCTCGCGTCAGTTGTATCATTGGCAAGTACCATTGATGGCATAATTAACATAGGACAGTGTTAGATAACGAATCTGACGAAAAATTCCAAATTGTTAGTTGTTAAAGTATTAACTCATCTACGGTGAGGGTGTGTAAGATTGCGCGTGTCCTCACAATTGCCTTCCTTATTGCTATGCTTTCGATTTTTCAGGCTCATTTTTTATCTACTGCTTCGATTACAGCTTTTAATGTCTCAAATTTTAACTAAAAAAAATTTAACCAAGCTAACATAAATCACACTTGAGATAAGAAAAATAGGGCATATAAAACCAAAGTATAACAATATCAAAAGCATTAGTACTAAGCAGTAAAGGGGCAGATACCGCAGCCAGTCGGAACAAAGCAAACACTATCCTATTATATAATAGACTTTTATAGTGTTGTTATTATTGTGGCAGTAGCCGTAATATCGTATTCGATTTCCGCGATAGTATCGTTATCCTAATACGAAATGCACTATAAATGAAATAAAATTTATTGCCAAACATACACAGGATTGGAATATATACTAGATATTCTAAATGTGTTAGAAATTATTTGTTTGGCGGGAAAGCATTGTCTAGTGGGCTACTGAAACTAACCAACGCTGGTTTTCAGTTAGCTATCACCAAATAAAATTTATCCTTTATTCATATTATGTAACTATGAATAATAACAATAATAATAATCTGGCAATAATATTTGCTAATACCGACAGAACAGATAATAACACACTAATGTGGCAGAGCCTTAAGCGTAAAACTTTTTTGTTATTCTCCGAAAGTAAAACCTGTTTCATATTTAATTTCAAAAATCATCTTAACAACATCTTTTTTGAGCGCATGTAAATATACTCGTACCGAGATTAATAAAATAAATCATTGACTTTTTATAGTGAAAGTTACAAAGCCTGTCTTAGTTAAATGGATTGCCTAAAAATCAGTTTTAGAGATGGTAATTTAAAATAAAATTATGTTTATATTGGTGAGTGAACAATTTATTTCTCATTTCCACTATGTAATTATAATTACCCCAAATATTTAATAGGTACTATTTTCCCGAGGTTTTGCTCCAAGTGAACGAAGTACCGGAAGAAAATTCCTATCTGGGCATATTCTATATGTATGTTCACTTCATCTATTGTAAAAGACTAACAAACATCAATGCATACACTCTAATAAATTTGTACCTGTAATACAAGCTTCTGCCCGAAGTGAGGCTTGGTCACTCGGGGTTAATGTACCGAAATAAAAGTCCTCGATATTATCCAGAGGTTCAATTGTCTATCCATAATTAAGAGACAAACAAATATTCAAACATATTCACAAACTTTCACAATATTAGCAGGATTAAATTACTTGATTGCGAGCGACAATCAACATTAATTAGTAAGTTTAAGAGCCAAATTCGCAACTCGTGAGAAAATTCAACAAATTTTTTTCGTATTCCAAGAATAATTTTTACTGGTCCGACAGCGACGACGTTCAATTAAATTGAATCCTTACCACTATATAAATGGCGTCATCGCTTGATGCGCACATAAAAAATGGACGTAAAAAATGGATAATCCGTATCAGCGGTCGCGCGTCCGCTTCAGTCGCGCCGTTTAACTATTCGACTTGATCCATCAACTTGAATAAAAACCGTTTATAGTAATAAAAAATCTTAGAGAGTAATTAAGTGTTTAATCTTCAAGGAAAAAAATACACACACGGATTTAATGCTATGCAAGCATACATAGTGGAGATACTATGCTATAACAGTCGCATTGCTGTGGACAAATGAAACGCGTATTTAAGCTATGTAGAAAAAGTTGCGAATATTTCGAATTGTCATATGAAACAATTGCAGCGACTTGGAGCCAAGAGCGGATCCATCGTTGTGGACACGATGGGCATGCCCACAACCCTAATATACGTGTAACGTCACACTTTCATGGTCTATTGAGATCGATAGGCTAATAAACAATAATAAACGCTATGATTTAATATAATTTAAAAAAGAAAACTATTTCGGGTTTTCGGGTGGCTGTGAGCATAACCTTTTTTGATGACTACCTGCTTGGAGCTAGCCATTAACCATCCAGTACCGCATGCTGTGACTTACTGTCAGAGGCCTACATCCAGTCTGAGTCCTTGTGGTGCAACAGTAACTATTGCTGTTAGACTACCTTCGGCACATACACCAAGATACTATACAATATGAGTGAAACAATAGTATGAGTATATTATCACAATCGCTTCATATTTGACGATAATATTGAACAACATAAGTATCTAATGATTGCGAAAGTAGCTTCACTTTCGGGAAAGTCCGGGAAATAGTAGATTTTAGCAATTTTACCTTTTCATAGAGATATCCTAGTGGTCGACGCATGGGCTAGGATGTTCCCTCCAATCGGTATCTTTTTGGGTCAGCTTGGAAAGTTGGAATGTTAACGTCGCTCCAGGAAAAATCTACGATTCCCCGGACCTTCCCGAAAGTGACGCTACTTTCACAACCACTAGCGGAGGAGTTTCCGATGCAAAAGACTAATAATTTTTTGTATCTAATTCAATTTTAATGTTAATAAAAAAGTCCACACAGACAAGGCGTTTCGAGGCAGCCTTAAACAAACGCACGCGCCGATTCAACCGGTACAGCTGCGACCGACCATGCGATATTTTCGATTTACTCAAATGTGTCTTCTTCTATTTCGCGAGAGCACTCTGGATGCATAAATATGCCATACCGTGTCGATTGAAAGAAGAATAGTACTTACTGCGAATGAATACAGGATGGTGCTGATGTTTACGATAGCCTAGTGCAGTCTCTGTCTCGAGGTGGCTCGTGCTACTGTACGGTGGTCTTTTTGCTTGGAAAATGCCTCGCCAAAGATAATTCTACTGTGTGGTGCTCTACCCAAAGTAACGTTACTTATGGTACTTTGAGTCTAAGTGGTAAGGTAAGGACTCCAGTCCTTAGATTGTTTAATACATAGTTTATTTGTATACGCCAGAACCTAATATTTATGTTTGATTTAGTCATGTCTATCATATTGCTATAGAAAACGTCTAAATGCCTTTATCATCGATTGTACTTTATCCGAGATACAAGCAACGTAAAATATGTCCATAATAACAGCGTGTATGTGTTATGTACACACATAAAATTTTTGTGAATGGAGCAAAATGATGTTTGCTCAGTCCATTATTTAGCACAATACCCGCAAATGAATGGCATTATTTATTGTCAGTGGTATTAATATTAACTTACATAGGTACGTCATAGATTTCAAATTCAGAAAAGTGTTTTGGTTATATAGGTTAACTCGAGTATTTATTATTATTGCAATATTTTATTACCAAACTGACAGACGGTTTAGAACCTTTAAGTCTGAGAAGAGATTTTGCGTCCCTTTGTGTGTCTTACCGATTGTACAGTGGGATGTGTTCAGAGGAGTTGTTTGACATTAAGTAAAAGTAAAGTATTGTCCTTCAAAAAAGTAATATCTTTTTACCTACTCGTACGTACACATCTCTTGAAATATTGTTTTTATATGACTAAAATATTATGTGCATTTTTATATAAATTCCGTATACTCTACGTGTGATATAAATATATATTGGACGCCATATTGTGCCCCAGCAACATTAAATATAAAACCCATAATAACTGTAATTATTAACAATGCCATATGATATGACGTAAAGTCGTTAAATTAAGTACAATGCGTATTTACTTTCGCAACAGTATATAACAAAGGTATATATAATATGCATCAATTTTCATCATATTATTCATACGTCAGTAATTTTCACTTGTTTTTCATAAACTTGCAGGTTTTAATTTTTTAATAATAAATAATTTTAGTTGGTAAATACCTAAGAATTTAAAATACTTTTTCGCGCCTGCTGCTCGATATGAGTTCTTGAGAGTTGGAGTCATATCAAAGAGGTACTTCGCTCGATTTTGTGTTCTATGAGTTCTTAATTACTAATATTAAGATACGAATAACACCAATATCAAATTCGGCAACACTGCTATTACTCCGATATCTTAGTTACAGAGGACCAACTTATATATATAATTGACACTTCCTCCAAATTAATGTTTATCCTGCGTTTATCTTATAATGGGTCCAAGACCTTGTAGAGGCCTCGCTTAGTGGCACGTCCACCATTTTGGATTGGATCTTTTCTGCTCAAACGACTGCATTTAGGTGGCTTATCTGCCCAAAAAGTCTAAGCATATTTTTCAAACTGCAGGCATCAAGTATGTATCGTATAACCCATCTCTTTCCTCATACAGTATTAAAGCCATCTTTTAGAGCTGTAAATATCTTGCTTTTGATAATTATCGTCAATGACATCACTTTAAAATTATATATAAATATATTTCAGATAAAGCAAGCGACACCACGTTATACACGTATCATTATTATCATTTTAAATTATTTATTTACAGCTCTCTTTTAGCGTATTTCAGCGTATATTTTTCATACATTATTGCTGTTTTGACAGATGTATTCGTATAAAGTAACTAATTTGACTAAGGTGTCTACAACCGTATTAAATAAATAATATATTTGCATAAAAACGTAGAGCCATTTTTCCTTTTGTTAGTCTTCGCATAAAAGTGCAAAATGTATCGTTAAAAATACATAGATATAATATGACAAAACTCCTCGAAAAAAGTTTTTTCGATAACTTGAAAATCACAATTTTGGACTTTCCCATTGCTTTCCTGAGAACGCTCCAATCCGTGCCATACAAAAGGCTACTAGATTAATGCGTCACGCGTACGTATTTTTAATGAATAAAATCAGAAATTTGTACGACCGCTATGTTATACATTGCGTTTATGTAGCTAGTATAGAAACAATAATTATGGTATATATTATTATGTATCTCTTTTTAATCACGGGTCAAGCCCGGTCATTTGATAGGCATGCGCGGGGATATGGATCCAACGCGTAGAGGCCCCTTTGAGAAGTATTATTATTATTATTATTGGCGACTCTTTTTTAAATAATATTATCCTTCTAAAATTTCGTTTCATGGACTTTCCTATCAAAACTTTGATCGACTATAAAACAAGGTGGACATGGACACAAAAAAGGAAGATATAAAAATGATAAATCGCCGGTTGTTCTATTTTTGTGTATTTTACGATAATATTAAATATTTACACAATTTTAGAAAATATGCATATACCGTGCATATAGAAAATATGCATATACCGTAATAGTTTATAGTATGTAATATATATTGTGTAACGATATAAAGCTTCAACGTAATAATATGCAAATAATTGTTATTTATTTAATGAATTACTAAATAAATGTAATGTATGGGAGGCTGCATCGTAATAGTTATTACCTATTACGATGCAGCCTTCTGTTTTATATATAGTCGGAAAGTCGGCGGTAAACTTAATTTTAAGTTATATTGTTATAATAAATACTTGTCAGTTGTGGTTTGCGTAAGTGGAAATTATGTTTTCAATTATGTATACTGTCTGCATACATGCATATGATGCAAAAATTATGTAGCTTTATATTGAGATTGTGTACTTGAAGATATGGAGAGGAAAGAGCTTCGTACATCGTATGTGTACGAGTTCGAAGTTTGGGAGGGAGGGACGTTAACCCATGCCCGGTAACGCCTGCGGACTTCGCGCCCCTCTAAGCGAGTTGCCTTGATACGCGATATATATATACATATATAATATATACATATATAATATATACATATATTTTCCATACAAATGTTATCCTGTATCCTGACAATTGTCATATATTTCATATATTTATGAATAGCTGGGGTGTAAGTGGTTCATCAACATCTTTGAACCAAAGCCAACTTCACCTGCACGCGGTGCACCCTGCTGACTGACAAACGAAGCTCTGGCGAAAAGAGAGGTAGGGAGCGTAAGTGTAAGCTACCCGACTGGGGAATGTACCTCCACCTCACAGAATACCGCAGCCAAATAACGGTTCCCTTGAGGGCTGTTGTGTTCCTGCGAGTGAGTGAGGTCACCAGAAAGGAAGGAGATGCTGCGATGGCAGCGGGGGTGGCGGCGCGCGAGCGATATTTTATGTTGCGAGCGTTAATATGGCTACGGTAACCGCTTCACATCAGGCGAGCCGTATGCTTGTCTGCCACCCGACGTAGTATAAAAAAAAAAAAAAAAAAAAAAAAAAAAATAGCTATTCTGCTGTTCGGGAGACAAATCCATCAAATCAAAGATCATAATCGGTCCAGTTGTTTTTGAGTTATAAATGGTGTAACTAACCATTTTGAAGAAGATATTACTTACACCATTTCGTCTGTATTCATAACAGAGATAATTTATTAAGTAGTATTAACAAGTGTGTTTAACTGTTTAACTTATTTTGTGGCGTTGTTGTAAGGTAATAAATCTCTGACCTGTCGAAATTACTAGACAAACAGACACTGCTGAAATACATTAGGCACTTATGCGGTCTTCTCAACATAATCATTTTTTCATTTATCAACGTTCGGTTACAGAATATAGCTAGTTTCAATTGTAACTTAGGCTCAATTTACTTTGCCGCGGAATGGAATGGAAGCGACTTTTTGCAACGAAATTGTACATAGCTTTTTTTTATGTGAGAGGGCGGCAAACGAGCATGTGGGTCACCTGATGAAAAGCAATCACCACCGCCCATGGAGACCAGCGACACCAAGGGGTTGCCGATCCGTTGCCAGCCTTTTAAGGAAAATGAAAACTCTATTCTTGAAGGCACCCATGTCGTAATTGTTCGGAAATACCGCTGAGGGAAGTTGATTCCACAGTTTTACTGTTCGTGGTATAAAATGTCTTAGGAAACGTACTGTAGTAGATCGCCAATTATCAAGATGATATGGATGGAATTTTAATTTATGGCGAGCTGTACGATAGTGGAATTCAGCGGCAGGTATCAAATCAAACAGCTCATCCGAGCACTCCCCGTGATTTAATTTGTATAGAACGCAAAGAGACGCTACATCTCTGCGTGTAGAGAGAGAGAGTCCAGTCGATCCGAGATCATTGGGTCACCGACGATTCGAGCTGCTCTTCGTTGTATGAGTTCAAATGGAGCAAGCAAGTACGGGGGCGCACCGGCCCAGAGATATCAATATTTGTATCAATTGTATAACATATATACAAAAATAACATATATACTTAAATACGTGTCAAAAATAGGCGAATTCTCGAGAATCACGCGAGGATTCTTCGGAAGACATGCAAATTTTTCTGGCTCGTATTTAAGTTTATAAGTTAATTGACATAAAGTTCATTATGCTATGTACAATTTCGTTGCAAGAAGTCGCTTCCATACCATTCCGCGGCGGTAAATTGAGCCTTAAAGACTCCGAAATATACTTGTATTATGCAGAAATAAACGTCCATAACTAATGTTACAGTACTATTAGCAGTCTATTTATAATTCAAGGAGTTGTCATGAAATTACTGAGGCAAATCTCATCGTATCTATAATGTTTTGGTACTTATAAAGCAATTTACCTCGACACCTTTCGTGAGTCGAGCAAAAACATCAACAATAGGATTCTCTGCACACCACATTCTAACAATTTACTTAACAAGAAAAATTCGAAGTTGTAAAAAATACACGAGATGGTTGCCGCGGAGTGCCTACTTGGGTATCTCATCTTTTGTTGTATTGTCAAAAAAGATAATGAAAATACAGATAAAAATAATCATTACAGAAAAGATAAAAATAAGTAAATAAATATTTCTGGACAATTTAACAGCGCCATCTAGTCCCAAATTAAGCGCAAAGCTTGTGTTATGGGTACTAGACAACTGATAAATGTACTTAAATACATTTTATTTTGTAAATACATACTTATAATACATAGAAAACACCCAGACCAAGACAAACAGACATGTTCATGCACACAAATGTTTGTTTTGTGCGGGAATCGAACCCGCGACCTCGGAGTCAAAGTGGCCATTGCTAACCATTCGACCACCGAACCGTCAACTAACATTAGGGTCTTGTTATGCAGAATATAGAGTATATTATTCTGTGATATAGATCCACGCGACATTTTGTTTCTTTTAAGCTAAAGCTATTTAAAATTTAATAGGAATAAAAATATCACGCTGTTTATGTTTTGGGAAGCGTATGTCATCAAACTGCTAGAATCTATTGCGAATAATATAAAACTCGATTTGAAGTTTCTCGCTATCTATATATATCTCTTAATTTGGCGTAATTTGTCGTTTGGATCTATTCTGCATAACAAGGTCCTTTATGAAACAAACAGTTTTTCAAACGGAAAATAAAGATAATTTAACTATTTCGGTTAATGATAACGATTTATTTTTGTTTGAGCGTAGAGTTTGTACTTTAGAATTCACAATGATTTTTTTTTTCCTGCATACTAAACTTATTTCTTGATTGTTTTATTTAGTCATACTTTTCCTAACATCCTTCGTCTGAAATATACAATTCCAGACGCAAGTACACATCACGTGAGTTAATTTAGTTACGTTTGAGCTGCATGTGATGATGTGCCATAGTAAATTATTTCCATGAATAGATTATTGTATAAATGCCCCAACAGTGTTGGTACTCGCACCGCATGAACGTCAATTCGCATTGTGTCGGTACAGCACCCAACAAAGCGGCGTAATTGTCATTGTGCGGCAATGAGGTTGTAAAACCCTATTCAACTTGAAACTTCATTGTTTTTATAAACTTGTAAATCGATTTATAGTTAAAACCCTTGACATAATTGTTAAACACTGATTGATTTTTAGATTTTTTAGATATACTTATATTGTTTTTCTTCAGAGAAACCCGACGAAAGCATAGAGCACCCAAATTATACAGGATGCGTGTGGCATAATTAACAGCATTCCCTTTAGGAGCAAGTTTGGTACTTAAAAACAAACTATTTTTACCATGAAGACCTCTCCCCCACCACCAAGTGCAAGAACCCAAGTGCAAGAAGCGTTTATAGGCTGCAATGATTGCTTTCCATCAGCAGCGGACCCCATGGAGGCCTCCATGGGGTCCGTAAGCTCGTTTGCCAATTGAATGGTATAAAAAAAATATGGTGACAATGAATTTTGTCATATTGTCATGGTAATTTCATCAATATATCATTCAGTACAAAGTACTACTAAATAACAAGATTTAAGTCTTTGCATTGTCTTGTTATTTAGTGTATGTGTGTGTTAAGCAAAATAAATATCTATTTATACTGAATGTTTGTCACAAGTAAAGCAATATAATAAATATAAATAAAAATAATATATATAAATATATTTATTTCAGACCCGAAATTCCATATTTTAGTAGTAAAAATTTCCTTAATATTAGATTAGTGCGTACAAATCATTTTTATTGAGGTGTAAAGCCACCCAGCGCTTAACAAAGCGACTGTCCAGTCTACCCTCTATAGTGGACAGAAATAGGATATCTTACAGAGAAAACAAAACACTTTTCATGATATGTTTTTCCTTTACCGTTAAATCACACCTCATAATATTATTGCAAGTTTCCAATTAACACGATATGTGTCGAAATCTATTAGTTATTCTGACACAAGTTGTTATATAGTTGTTTACAAACGTTGCATAGTGAAGATGTTGACCTATGCCAAGCCTATATGCCAATACCTTTGTGCCGTTTCTGCCAATGAAAAATGTGCATATGTTTTCATTGCACACGCGATCATCTTACCTTTTCTGTCTTAACGGAATTAAGATAGGTGCAAGCGAGACAGGATCGTTTATTTATAATGTTGCGAAGGCTTAATTAGCGCTATTATTATTCCGTGTTATTATAATTCATGTTCGTAGAAATACAAGATACAACTTATTTATATTCGTATGTATATGAATGTTGTTTGATATTAATATTCGGAAAGTATAATAATTAATACACTTTGGCGTTGATCAGTGTCGCATTACGCATAAAAAATATACTAGAAAAATGTGTCTTATACTCCATTCATAAGTTATATCGTAATTTATTAAAACTTACGAAAATACACCTTTTACGAAATGCGATTATGTGACCACATTCCATAATTCGACGAATAAACTGTCTTATTATATTAACCTTCAAAACTCCCATACTATTGAAATTGCACAAAAAAAAAACAATATAAAATTTGACTTTGTGCGATATTACGAACAAAAAATATAAATAGTTTAATATTATGACTTCCGAAACAACCTTTTGTAGTTTGTTGTTATTTTACAAGCCAGCAATTAAATGCAAATGAATTACGCTTAAGATCTTCAGATCCACCATGCTTTTAGAACTGCAGAAAGATTTTGTAATTATACGATCATATGCCACCTTTGCGTTATAAAAATCAAAGCAGTTAGTTCGAGAGCTCGATGGAGATTACCTAGGTATATTGTAAGTACGCAGGAATATGTAAATATTCTGCATGCTTAGTGCGAATTCTTACTTATTCGTTTTCGACAAAGTAGTAGTATCTTCATTTTATATGAAAATAACATAGCGCCATCTACTGACAAACAGTCGAAGTAGATCCTATCCTATATTAAACTGTTAGAAAACTCGTACTAAGTATCCGATTTAATATAGTAACCGATTTGCCGTCCAATAATTACCACTCCTGCTCAAATAGTGAATGACGTTTGAGCAGTCGTCATTCACTATTTGTTGACCTTACTTTTTTACCACAACTGTAGTAATCAAGCTAATAGTTACAAATCTTTAGAACTTTTTTGAAGGACTTCTTGCTCTGGTCTCCTGGAAATAACCTGAGCCAGAAAATGAATACACAAACTCAGCATTCGTGCAAGTAAGCTCTTTGTAGTCTCACAGTATGTGACCAGTTCGGTACTTGTAGGTCACAGATAAATTTGCGTACTAGGTACAACAAAAAGCACATCACGCATAATATTTGCAATCTGATAGTAACTCCTACTGCATAATTCTAGTATAATATATCGGTATCGGTATAATATCGGTTTAAAAGTCTAGTACCTAAAAGTATGACGGTAACATATATTTAGCAGTACCATTTCTTGATATTGGTTCCAATGAGTGAAGAAAAATCTTTTGATTTCATACCTAGTTGCATCTCTATGTTTGTAACCATAGTGATGGGACTAGATATGTACTATATAATATAGACATAAGTGTCTATATTTAAAAATGAAATAGTTAAGCTTATTACATTATGTAGTACAACTTATTTCTGTCGGCATATTTATTATTACAATATTATTATTAATCATGTTTCAACCAAGGTAGTTGAGACATGATAGATAAATAATAATATTGTAGAATAATAAATGTATCGAAACTGTTTACTGCTAATAACTGACTCAATCGGCTGTGAAACACTGAAACCAATCGACGATTGTAATAATATTTGTATTAAGCGATATCATAGTAACGGTGTTCCATCACTAACCAAACCAATCAGTCTAAATTTTTATTTAGACTGATTGGTTTGGTTGAAAATTGATTTATTTGTTACGATTAGGAAACCTAATCGTAAGAAATAAATAATTAACTAACTAAATATATCAATTCTTTTCCTTTCATTAATTGTGAAAATAAATCAATTACTTCGTTTCATTAATTGTGGAAATGTCTAATGCAGATAACATCTTCTAGCATATTACCAACACAAGGTTACAATAATATTTTAATTAAGTACATAATGAAATGTTCAACTAAGCGTGATGCTAGTGTAAACAGGTAGAACAGATGGCGGTTTTATGATAATTTTTATTGTATATAAAAACGAGCATGTATTTTTTCCAGTTATTGGGGTAAACAAACAACGATTTAAATGTCATAGGATTTGTTTATTTTTATTTAAAACTTCATCAGTCATATTAGTTTGGTACATTATGCGGACTTAATAATGCTAAATGCATTCTCTACCCAGTATACCTCTGGGAATGCAAAAAGTCACGTACGCGGTATCGAGATAAATTATCAGAAATTACTCAAATTAGTTTAGTAATAGACCTATAAAATATATCACACATACATAACCACGATCTACATCTAAACATTCAAATATATATGTATATAATGTTTGTATATGCGTGTGTGTGTGCCTCTGTGTGAGTGGCTGTGTGTATGCGTGTTTGTGTATGTACGCGTGTGTAAGAGCGCGCGCGCGTGCTTGGTTGTGTGTGCACGTTTGTGAATATAGTTACTTTCAGTTGCAGTTTTTAGAACGAAACTCCTCATAGTGTGTAAACCAATAATTGTATATTTTCTAAATTAATAATGTATTTAAAGGAAAGTCTATCGAGTGAGGAGCTCGATGGAATCGCTGCGCGTATCAGTCTAATCGTCTAATCGAACACGAAAGCTAAACAACGTCGAATGTAGCCTGTGCATGGATGGGTTTATCTTGAGCTCCTCTGTGCTTCGGAGTGCAAGTTAAGCCGTCGGCCTCGGATATTGTCCTTAGATGACAGTTGTTAAGCCAAGAGATACCTTTAGGCGACTTGAACATACTGGCCTCCGTTAATCGGCAGATAAGCAGCGCACAACAAACATACTCCACAGTATGCTCTAAACCGTTACCATGAAAGTAGACCCGTATACCAGCAGTAGGGTAAGATAGAATAAGGATTGACTGTAGCACTCGAGCTTTAAATTTTTTTTGCTGTTGTTTCTGGTGCTCCCCTAAGACGTGCTGCCCGAAGCAATTGCTAAATTTGCTTTAGGGCTAACCCGGTACTGCATGCAAGTTCTCGCATGCATAAGCGGAACTAAGTATCGTCATGAATAGTGAGATGGTATCTACATGCACCGCCATTAAGAGTTTCCGCGATCGTCACCGGCTGACTACAATTAATTAAACAACCGAGCGAATTTGTACTTGACTTTAATACCCGCCAAGGTTTCGGTCAACTTTATTACTATCTCAAGAATAAGAAGTTCATGTAGACCAGTGTTTTTCAAACTTTTTGAATATGGAACCTTTACCAGTTACAAATTTCTGGCGACCCGCCTTCACCCTCCCCTCCGTCGCCTCCACCTGCAACAAACTTCAATAATTCAGCTGGCTTAGAAAGCTTTAAAATTGTTATTGCTATTTGTTACCGATTTTGTTGACATAAAAATTGTGGGCTTCCATTGCAAAAATATTTGAGTTGATGAATTATTGAACAACAATCAGGACTGCTTACGTTTTTTTATTGTAGCGTATGACCTAAAAACATTTGCGTTTTTCCCCCGCGACCTCCTGAATATAACTTGGCGAACCCCCTAGGGGTCGCGACCCACAGTTTGAAAACTGTACTGTTGTCACTGATGTAGACAATACGCGTACTGTAATTAACAATGAACTTTTTTAGTCTTGAGCGGAGGCTTTGCATTGACCCCCTGACCTTCACCCCTTGAATCTGATCTTGAGTACACATCTGACGATTCAAGAGCGAGAAATTGACAGCTCTAACATTTTGAAAGGAGTTAATAGTGTCGTTGCATGTATTAAGAGTCAAGATCGGATGTACACGAATGATTCTAATCTATCAATCTGTTTAGTTAGCGGGCTCAAAACAATGCGAACTTATAGGGGCATGTGGCTACTAAGTCTAGAAGCATAAATACGAGTATGTATTATAAAAAAATCAGTTTGCATAACATTTTAAAAACAATTTGTCAGTTTCAAAAGGTGACAGATTATTTTTAAATAATAATTAAGTCGGCGTTGCAGCAAAGTGTTGTAACTTGCAACTTGAGCGATTGTGTATGAAAGAAGTTAAGAAACATAATTAGTATCTATATTGTCCCATAACAAAATATTTTTTAGTCTACGTTTTATTTAGTTTTACTCTAAAATCGACTGTTTTAACCATTCAGGGGGTGCCAGCTACCAAAACAATAGTATGGGTAAACCATTGAGTAAAAAAAGTGTAAATTAAAAAAATCATGGCAGCAACGACACGCCGCGCCGTCAAGTCTCTTACGAGTACCATCGTCGCGTCCCAGGTGATTCAAGAAAAGTCTGTGACATTCCAATAATCAAATCAAATGGATCGCAAATGCTACTATGACGCCGCTGGTGGTAATAGACCAGCAAACAACGTCGTCGATGAGTACGATCGTGGCGTCCCAGCCCTGTTGAATCCGATTGATCTGATTATAGAAATATCTGGTCTGTGACATTCCGGTAATCAGATCAAATGGGTTGAAAGTGCAGCTATGACGCCGCTCGTGGTAAAAGACCAGCGAACAACGTCGTCGATGCTGCCATGACGCGGGAATAAAAACCATAGATTTTAACCATAGACCCATTTTTAACATTACCATTGAAGTAATAATATTGCCATTTAATTCTGAGTTTCACTCTTTAAATCGTTTTGTTATTTTTTTAGTTTTAAACCGTTTTTCTTTTTTCAAGCTGTGCGAAATTTTGTCCATGTTTTGAGTTTATCTGTACGCACTATTATTGAAAAGTTTTGAATGTTGTGTATTTCAGGATACCTTTGATGGAAAGTTATAAATCCGTCGTCAGATAGAATTTGATGTTCCTTTTTCTATCAATATAAGATTGATAAATATTACAGTTTACATAGTTTTTTGCAACAATATTGTTTCTCAGAATAAAGTTGTTTGTGGCAGTAGTTAGTAGCCTATCTAGTTGCTGTGAATATTTAAATAAGAATATATATGGGTATATTTTTTTCACATAATTGCTGTTATTAAATTGCTGTAATTAACGGCAATTATGTATAAAAAATGCATGCGAAAGGTTTAAATTATATGTGGAAGGAAATTATTTGAGATAAAATAATGAACCCAATTATTATTATAAGGGATAAAATGATTACAATCAAATATATTACGAATATCCAAATTATTTTCATTCATGTGCTTTTCTAACTACATACATGTGCAAATTTTGCTATTTTATGTTTTTTTTTAATCCTCGGGTGAACGACGTTTTCTGAGCAGGATCAGATCCATCCACCTATTTGGTCTTCCTCTCTCATTATATTTGTTCACATTAAAATTCATCGTTCTTTTTGGCGCAAGTCTTTTATTCCTCTGCATTACATCTCCATACCATGAATGGCGATTTACTCTATAAATATATTTAGTCGTAAAATTTACTTAACTGATCTCGTTGCTTCCAGACCATGAGATATTCGCTTCGGCAGTGCGCCGTTTATCAAGGTCACAATTGTAAATTTTATTAACTTTGGGAAACAAAACCGGATCCAAAATGTTTTGTCCAAGTTTTTTGACGCTGGGTTACATCATCCAATCTGAAGATGCTGATGTACCATAACAACATAGGGGATAAGTTAATAAAAAATAAAAAATCGAATTTATATTTTTAGTTGATGCCTCCATTGGTGTCATTTGTCCGATGAATATATGTATGATAAATAAACAATAAGAAAATTTAAACGTTCTCACATCTGCCGAATATTGTCTCCTTTATTATGTTCTCTTTTGATGCTTTAGTCTCCTGGGCGGAGCAAAAAGAAGGTTGTGCCATCATGTCAAACAACGATTCTAAACATACACCGATGTACAATCTGTGGATAGCACATATTAAATGGGTTGCAATATTTCTTCTCTGACTTCAAAGTGCTAAACCGTATGTGAGCTTGAAGTCTCCAACAATTCTCACAGCTGGCTTATGAATCACATGGTACAAGCTGGTATCTGAATGATTCCGCCCATACATGACACACTGTATATGCGACTGTGCTTGTGCTTTGTAAAGCAGAAGCCGTTGGCCAGAGTTGAAGTTACATCGCTCTGTTGAGCATACCTAGTATCTTGGACGCAAGTTTGACCTTCTTTTCCTAGTCACAACGAAACTGGACATCGCTCTCAACTTTAAGAATCCCGATACTCTTGGCATTATTAAGGGGTGTGGTCCGGATTTGAGGGTCCATAGCAAACGAGGTTTTCTGAATAATGACTGCGCAGAGTCGTTTCTCGTGTGAAATGTTCTTCTCGCCTCCAATCGTTGACTTTATTCAGTGTGCTCAACTTCGTACACAAGTGATAAATAAAAGTAAAATCCATTTACTTTAAAACTCTAAGACACGTCATGTAACTCATATGCAAAAAAAAAAAACGAACCGCTCATGACAGTGGTTTAGTGTTTAAAATTATGTCATACATATGTCAACTTTAGTGCAATTGTTTATGAGCCAAAAGAAATAAGTAGCATAATTCAAATATCTCTAAAACAATTTACTTTAATAATTGCCACTAAAACTACTGCGATAACGCTGTATGTTATAAAAGCATAAATAATGTCTCAGGTATTTGTAATAATATTTCCTTATAGCCCTTCCAACAAAAAATCAGAGATTCGCTCATATTAAGAATTATACTTATTTACACGAACAAAAAATACACAATCAGGTAATTCCCTTGCCCGACTGAATTCCAAAAATAAATTGGATGCGACCAAAGACATTTAATAATAATAGCTAAATCTCTTAAAATACGACGCATATCTTAAACCGGCTCATACTTTGAACGAATATATTATGTGCTTTGTAAAGTTGTTAGCACATACGTCCGCCCCAACATTTGGATATAGGATTTAAAATATTGTGGATAAGAAAAAAGTATTTATAATTCTATTTTTGCTGTGCGAATATTGGCGATTTCACGACACTATGACGCTCACTCTAAAATCTATTATGTTTACAATCAAATGAAGTTGATCGAGTTGGTGTACGAGTATATATTAATACGAGTAAATAATATGATAATTTAATAGTTTAGGCACTTGCCTCACCGCCGGAAATGAACGAGAAACGAGTGCAGCAAGCAACTAAAAGTACATGTGTAAAAGTCTCGTCGGTAGTATAAACAGACAGTGATCAACTATTCATTTGCATTTATTTCATTCAAGTGATCTCTGTTGTATGTTTCTCGAACGTAAAATAGGCGGTAGTTAGTAGTTTTCTCGCTGGTGGTCAAGTGCCTCTGACTTAATATAGAAATATAAAAAGATAAGTATAATCGTTTGTTTATCGCTAATTTACTTCTTAGAAATTAATAAATTATAGGTTTTTTATGCCTGTAGGTATGGCGTATAATTCTTAGAGCACACATACATATTGCGTTGCTTTGTATGTTCTATGTGCTATACATATGATAGTTAAGGTGTCGCACACCTCTTCGAACATATGTACGAGTATGTATAGATTCCTATAACTGATTGATTGAATCTGTAATATATGCTTCCCAAAGCTTACTTCAGGCTCTTGTTAAATATACAAGGCTATGCGATTAGAGAGGTGGAAAGGTCTATATATATAACCCGCGACTTCTAAGAAAATTCATTTTAAATAAAAATAAAATCCGGTAATTCTACAGAGATTCGCAGTGCCATTAAGAGTATTTTAAATTAACTGTGAGATGACTTCAGTGTTGTTTATCAAGCAATTGAAAAGAGTGAGTAATTGGGCGGAACAGTGTCGTGTGTTGTTGAGTTTTTTGCTGAGCGAATATTGCGATGCTATGCGATGTAGTGTTGTAGTTCAGACTTTAACCGGTGCGGTCTGGTTGTAGCTCCCGAGGGCTGGCCTGCCACTCGCCCGGACCCCGCCCTACGCCCGCGGGGCTTCCACACACCACCGAGACGATAACAATCACGTAGTATGTATTCCTTTTGTTATCTTCTTTGTGAGCATTTAATTAGGTCACTTAGATACATATTATTTTCTCAATACTGACTATTATTCCTTAGGTGCTACTGCATAGCACTAACAGCTGGGAAATTGTATATTTTTATTTTCTGACAAAACAATAAAGTCTCGGTTGCTTTCGGTATGAGGCTACTTGTTCCCATATGTAACAATAAGAATACTTGTTCCCATATAGAAGTCATTATTATATCCAGAACGTCTCATATAGGTTAGTAGTCTTCGACGTCGACGACAACCCTTAATCATCCCACTACTGGGATACGGGTCGCCCCGCAGCCGAAAGGGTTTAGAGCATACTTCACCACGCTACTCAACTGCGGGTTGGCGGACGCCAGTGTTTTCAAGCCGTCTAAAAGCCACTGACTTGGCTTAACGAATCATCTAATGCCAACTGCCGGGCTTAACGTGCGTAAATAAGCCCATCCATGGACAGGCTACGGTCGATGTTGCTTAACTTGCGTATTCTATTAGACTGACACGCGCAACGAAGCCATCGAGCTCCTCAATAGGTTAGTAGTGCCATCAGTAATTTAGATATACGTACGAGAGATATATTAATGACATTCTGGGGATTATTGAAGAATTCAGGACTTTATAAGATGTAAAAGTTCTACAAATTTAACATGACTAGAAAACAAACTTGTGCTTTAATATTTTTTGCGAGGCCCAAACTACTTCATTGTAAATGCAAATAACTCGCTCCAAGTAGTTTGTAATTGGAGTTTTTCTATGGAGAAGATCAGCTTGTCCGATAGTGTCACAGGAGATCATATCCCATGTGACACTACACTATACTAAAAATTTTGCTATGACACTACTGATAGTACCATGCAGTAATATGTATGTAAATAAAGGGTATATTCAAGATATTTGTTTTGTTTGTAACAGAATAGAGAACACGAAAAGATATTTAATCGCGGGCGTACTAAGTGAGACGAAATACCATTTTTTTTGTACCTATCGATTCCGAAACTTTTGAATGCCACAGAATATTATTCTAGTTTTGGTCTAGGACTATTTCTTGCTATATCAATTTTGATGGAATTTTAAACCCAGTTGGTTCGAAAACGGTGTACGAATTTAAAACATACGTCATTGTCGTCATCCCTTATTCATTCCACTGCTGGGATACGGGTCTCCCCTCAACAGAGGGAGTTTTAGAGCATACTCCCCCACGATGCTCAAATGCGAGTTGGCGGTAAATATTTAAAACATCACGAAAATAACAAACGTTAAGACCCGAATACTACTCGTAGTGTCAATTTGTGGGGTGCAACAAACCATGAGGATAATAATAAGATAGATTACATAACAGTTTGTCATAATTTAAACGACTACTATCAATGCTTGTACGCACTCATACTCGTAAATAGACAATGTTTACCATAGTCAATTTACATTGACTATTTTTGGATTCAAACAATGTTTGAAATTAATGAATGACAGGCTACTGAACTATGCACATCTACGACAGTATTCAAACGGTAAAAACAGAAACAGACTCTATAACCAGGCCAGTTTAAAACGGATCTAGCTCATAGATCATTCCAATCTTATATCCGTTGTGCTGATTAGAAAAACAATTTACATTTCGGAAAATCGATTTAGATAGTATCGATACAGACTTCTCGACTTCAAATTCTATTAGTTCATTTGTCGTTTTACATGTCTGCAACACTACGAGGTCGAGCTCTCGCCGGCGACAGCAACCTTGGGGCGACGGTTTAACGCCTCATTTGGTTCTGCTACAGTTGCCAATGCGTCCATATAAAAAATGAAAGAAAAACAATCTATTTCTCGATTTACTTTCTGGGCTATCATTAGCGTTTGCGGAATAGACCGTTTTTTATAAACAACTTAGTCACCTGTGTTAGGTATTACTTGAAAACATTAACAGATCTGATCAATTTTCACATAACTTCACGTAATAATAAACGGCTGTCCTTTCGATACATTGCGATTTCCTTTTATCGATTATTTTCATGACGTATATTATGGTGTGATCGAACGTAGAAAAGGTAGGACAGGAAGAAACTGACTCGTTATCCTCGACAAAAAATGTTGTAAAAAAAAAAACGAGCGGTGTGTATTCCGGTTTATATGATCGGTCATTTGTGGGTACACGTTGTTTCTCTAATTTAACACCTGCTGCTAGGAGTTAAGGTACTAGGGAGCTAATGTTTCAGTGGACAGACAGTAATGTGCCGTCACTACCATAGCGTTACGAATTTCGTTATGGTAATAGAATAATTTGGTGTTGTTTTGTTTGAATCCTGTAAACACAATTTTTCCAACACCTACTATTTTCACGGTTCTGTTTCTATTTATAAGCCATTGTAACGGATCAATTCTAACAGATAGTTCATTTGCATCTATATGGTTAACAGAAATGGCGTGCTTGGAAAATTCTTGTGGAATAAAAAAGCGTATGGTAAAAAATTAGGTTGACGATATCATAATAATATACCATCATATCATTATAATTACACGTCTTTTAACTGCTGTGTATTTAAAAGGTATGTCGTTTCTGCATCAATCTATAATTATCTCATTCTTGGACACGGGTCTCCCCTCTAATACTCAATCGAAAGGCTTTTACCCTACTCCAATACGCAGCTCAACTGCGGATTGGCGGAGGCCAGTGTTTTCGATCCGCCCGCGCCCAAAGAACAACTTAACGACTGTCATCTAATGACAAAAAATATATTATGTTGTTAACCCAATGGACAAGTGAGAAGGTGCTGCAGTGAGTACATCGGTTAAAAGTCGGTTAAAAATCATTTACATTTAGTAATTTTTTTAGATGCATGTTGAAAACGATGACGACGCATTTGTCAATAAAATAGAAATAAAGAAAGATCCATTTATATAGAACTGTGCAGAATATACTGCAAGACTATATATATGTAACTAGTTTTATATGTATTTTCCTCATTTATCTGGCGTTTTTACCGACTCGTTTGTTTGGGACACAAAAAGCCGAGATGGCTACGCATGCCAACTAAGAACAAAACGTGTGCTGAAACTTTATATTTAGTCATTGCGTGCACACGGTGATGAGAGCCGTCTCGGAAATTGCCGTAATTAAAAAAACAATAGCAAGAGATACAGGGCCGTCACAAATTACTATTTAGGGTCACCAACGCATGGAAAAACCGTAGAAAATTGTTTTGACTGAAGTAATTTTGTTGTTATCATAAACTGTCAATAATATTAATAAGCCACATGGTGTTTGTTATTTGTCAGGATTGATCGAAATGAAAATGTTATATGCATATACATATCCAATATAAGATGTGTTTTTGTTAGTAATGCTAATAACAATTTCAAATAGAACGATGGTCACAATAATATATGTATTATTGTTACTAAAACAGCATTTCTAATATAGAATACGACTTATATAATAATACAAATAAGATTCTTTGACCCATATTATGAAAGATTGAACAATCGCTTTAAAGTGGTAAAATATATTTATATACATAGACGTAAGGCAAAAATTATTGTAATGTAGGTCTGACAGAAATTGTGACAAGTGATAACCCTAGTGATATGTCCATGTAACGGACAAGAGGAAGTCCCCTGTGACAAATTGTTTTCTACAATAGGCTTTCTAGCTGCACAACTTTTTGCAAGGTCACAGATTCTGACTGATATTGTTTTGTACAATTATTTTGACATAAATTGACAAGTTTCTTAGAAAATATGTGTAAGCAGTCGTCGACAGTTAGTACATGTATTGTATGTTGCTCGATTTATAACTCTTGACAATAAGACTGTGTTTACACTAGCGTCTGCCGAGTGTTCCGGGCGTGCGCGTTTCTCGAGTGCTGAGCAAATTGACACGCGACGCGACGTAGCTGCGTAGGGCTCACGCGGTTTGTGTTGTGTAGAGCCGCGTTCACATTGCGTTAATCGCGGTTCGCGGTTTTGATTGCAGATTATCCTCATCAATGCTTTAGTCAATTCACTGAATTGACTAAAGCATTGATGAATGGGGTGTTAAAAAGAACGTACTTTCAGTAGCTTCGAATGCGGTAGGAGATGATAATGTCAGTCGTAATATGGTCTTAACTATCCTTGATATTATTCTTCCTAGCCTTACCATGATATTCAATCAATCTATTACCTCTGGAGTCTTTATCAGGACTTGGAAAAATGTCTACATTATCCTATTACCCAAGAATTCTAATCCAACCTCTTTCTCAGACTATCGTCCAATCTCCGTTCTCCTTTTTCTTTCGAAAGTACTTGAACGCCTTGTCCAAGAGCAACTTAGACACTTCCAGTCCGGTTTTCGTCCCGGGTACAATACGACTGGCTTTTCTATGGACTCGTCAAATCTTACTGTTTTAACATCACTAGACTTTAGTAATGCATTCAACACTGTTCATTTCGACATACTATGTATGAAACATTCTCTTAATAATATAAACATATGTCCTACAGCAATTGACTGGTTTCATTCATACCTGTTTGGGCGTCAGCAGCGTGTACGGATTGACGATAAGTTTTCCTCATGGTGTTCTATAGCTGCTGGTATTCCGCAAAGTGACATGTTGTCTCCTCTGTTATTTTCTATATTTATTAACTCTAAACAAACCTTCGCTCCTCCTGTCATCTTTATGCAGACGATTTGCAAGTTTGATGATGATTTAATGCCAAAATATTCCCACCTCCTGTAGCAGCCACCATCGATCGAATAAAAACTCTATAACTTTTTTTTATAGTTTTAAACTTGGGGAAAGGAAGTTCCCAAAAACTATAACTTTATAATCGATAACGAAAATCAAACATCAAACTGTGAACCACGCTTACTATACGGAAATGCACTTATACCATAAGTATTTCAAAGGAATCATTGTTTATTGTAAGTTTAATCAGATGTACTTGTAGTATAAATGTTTGCAAAATGCCACGTAAGAATACCAATAGTCACGTAGTTGTTCTGTGATATATTGGGTGCTAGAAGATATATTTGTGCTTGCACTTATTTGGTTCGATTCATAGACGAGATACGAGGATTGTCGATGGTCTTCAGCTTAATTCAATGTTCTCTTATTTTTTACACCACGTCGGGTGGCAGACATGCATACGGCCCACCCGATGTGATGCGATTACCGTACTCTAATTAACACTCGCAACATGAAATATCGCTCGCGTGCCGCCACCACCGCTGTCGACGCAGCGCTGTCGAGTTAGACTGCGGTATTCTGTGAGGTGGAGGTCATTCTCTAGTCGGGCAGTACTCTACCTCTCTTTCGCCTCAGCCTCTTTCGCTAGTTGGCAGAGTGCACCACGTGCAGGTGGGGTTGGCTTCGGCCCTAAAGATCCTGGTGAGCCACTTACACCCCAACAACATTGAGCCATTAAATCTGAGGTGAGACTGTCCCTCTTTGTATAATCTACCGGTTATACAAGAGGAACTATTTGACAAGATGCCCTCCTTCTACAATCGCACCGCTCACCATCGGCATGGGATAATCCTCACACGTTAGAACGAAAATGTTCACGTACTGTTAGTTTTCAGAGCGGTTTTTTCCCTTACGCTAACACCAAATTATAATATTCCTACTCCTACTGATTTCTTCTGATTAAATTCATTGTGAGTTCCAAGGCAGCCGTAGTTTTACCTCCGGAACTGCAGTACGCTTAATTTTTCATTGCCTTTTTTTGGGGTCGCCACTATTAATACTGGCTACACAGCAGACACAGTGGTGGGAATGTGTGGTAGCCCGGCCCGTATCTACTGTTTATAATAAAAAAAAATAGTTCAATAAAAAATGAGATGTGGCTGTGTCATAGATATGACCGTGTGTTGTACGTGAATACGTTCGTTATATGCACTAAAATTATCTCAAAATGGCAGCGCTTACCCGTCCCCCGCACGCGATGTTCAATAGTCCTTACTTAGCGCAATAAATTCTTTGATCTTTCATCTAACCAGTGGTGGGATTGAATTTTGGATGTAGAGCATAGATTCGAAACTACAACGCGAAACTGTATCCCTCGATTTTGTTATCATTAGATTTTTTGGATTGCCCTCATATGCAGAGGCGGATTTGTAGCCTTGGCCGCCCTAGGCCGTGTCTTCGCCGCCCTAGGTAGTATCGTGGTCGCCTTAGGTCGTATGTTGATTCTCATTAGTCGACTCATTATTCCTTATTATATAGTATGTTTGTTCTTATTTTTCAGCTTCATACCCATTTAAATAATACTTCTCCGCAAAACTGCCATGGTAGTCTCTAATTTGTAAGAATTATCCTTATTATTATTATTACACCAGTAATTCTACGTAGTACTATTACTTATACTGTGGTAATACCTACCCTGTTCCGACCGTCCCTAATATTTGGTCGTCCTAGGCCCGGGCCTTAAGTTAATTGGCCATAAGGCAAATCCGCCATTGCCCATATGGTAGAAAATTTAAATACGTTAAAACAAAGGTAGATAGTGTCTCATTCTAATCTTCGTCCTGTGTCCTGCCTGAAGAGGTCGTATCTTATTAATTACTCAATTCCGCCTGTGCAGTCGAGTGCCTGTAATTTATGCGTAAATTTTATATCGCGGGAAAATCCAATCTTGAAAGCACGCGTATAATATAAATATTAGCCACTTGTTTTCCTTATTTTGTTTAAGATCTTGAAAGACTCGTACAGTCGACCATTTATACGTCGATGGTCTCGACCATAAAATTATTAAACTAAATAAAGATTTTATTGCACAAAAAATATATACCTAATTCTATGGTAATTTATAATCACTATAAAATTCGAACTTATCTTTAAGAGATCACATCTTGCAGAAGTTAGTGTCTGTATTACTAATTTATATTTGTTGTTTTGAAAGTTAAACCACAGTATAAGTAATAGTACTAACCGCTGAATTGCCCGTGTCGACCTACGGTCGACAAGTGACGTCACGACCTTGAAACGCTTGAATTGCCCGTGTCGACCTACGGTCGACATTTGCAGTTTGGCGTTCAGTTTTGGGCAGATTGAACAATACTCATCTGTCATACATTCAGGCCCATTTGTTTATGTTTTTTTCGTTTCTCCGCCATATTAGCTATCGGATTAAGGCCAAAGAATCATAAACTCAATGGAAAAAAAAATAAAAAAGGGGTTTAAGAGACTCGCCTTAACGGCGCCAGATCAGGGCCAGTTATGTTCGAAGAACGTCGATTTTATATAAAGCTGCGCTATCTATCAAACCGTATGGGTACTAATTCGACGGCCATCTTGCCCCTCTGACCTACCTAACCTCTTACTATGTCCCCGTCGTGGAGTTACATTTCCTTGCTGGATATCCGACTAGATAGAAGTACTTTGACAGAATTTTGATAATTTTCAACATAATAAATATCTAAATTCAATCCAAGTACTTCTATTATTCAACTGAAGTTATGATAGTGTAAATACAAGAGAATCTATCAAGTGAAGTATTGGTTAAAACTGATTTTGGAGTTTCGAGTCGGGCATGTCTAGTCTAGCTAGCGAATTTGTGATAGGTAGTTGACCTTACATCGTGCGTTCTTACCTATAACAAATTGGCAGGCGAGACTAAAGGCGCCCGATTCTAAAAACTCTAAAATCAGTTTTAACTGATACTTCACTTGATAGGTACCTATATATAAATACGACATGGTATTATACCTAGGTACGTATAGGTATAGCTTTAGTAACCAAATGTTTGCCTTGGAGCAGCACTTTCCATACATGCAAGAAATTTTCAGAGTTGCCACTCTTTTCCACTATACTTACTTTACTCTTTGCGCCAGATGTTCGGGCCGGTGTCAAGTGCTATAAAAACTTATTTTGTTTAGGTAAGTGTAGGTTTTTGTTTATTAACATCGGGTTTTATCTCCCTAGCGTATTTTTAAATAAAAAACTATACGTTATCGCCTTAGTTCATAAGGTATTTTTTTGAATACAAGTAGGGCTATGAAACACCACTTGAGAATGTTTAGACCATCGTAATTCTACACTATAGTCGAGTGTTGAACAACAAAAGACGGCATTGTATAGTGCTGTTCTTAGTAAACGTAAAAAACACCACTTGTAGGCACTCAATAACAAAGTTGCGTCTCAATGACCGTTTTTATGGGGCCCCGACCACCCGCGGCGCCGGGCAGGTAGGAACAAAAAACAAATGGGCATAGTTCCGCCGCGTTTTTGCGCGGGGGGGGCGCGGGGGGCTCAACGTGGGGGGCAAAAGAGCGGCTAACGTAGTTAAACTTATAATAATTACACATCTTTTTTTATACTACGTCGGGTGGCAGACAAACATATGGCCCGCCTGATGTGAAACAGTTACCATAACCGACAGACGCCTCCAACATAACAGAATTACCAGCGCGCGACCACCTCTGCTTCTCCTTATTTAATTGTCACCTCACTCACTCGCAGGAACATAACAAAGGTTCTGTTCCTGCGAGTGTTGTAGGCTTCTAGAAATTGTTATGTGGTTGTGTGTAGATATTTCCCCATTCGGGCTGCTTATAATTATGCAGCCTTACCGCGCATTTTGCCAGAGTCTCGTTAGTGAATCAGCAGGGTACACCATGTGAAATGAGGTTGACTTTGAGCCTAAAGAAAACGGTGATCAACTTACACCTTACTTTCTGAAGGTCGTGGTGTCATCCCTTACTCATCTCACTGCTGGATTACGGGCCTGCGATAAATTGAAGGGGTTTAAAGCGTACTCCACCACGCTGCTCAACTGCGATTTGGCAGAGGCCAGTGTTCTCAAGCCGCTTAAAGGGCACTGACTTGGCTTAACGACTGTTTACGGCTGTGTTGGTAGATGGCGCTATATCAATTTCAAAATGAAGGTAACTTTGTCTAAAACGAATACGTAAAAAACTCGCTTTAAGCATGCTGATTTCTCGAAACCGGTCATGTATTTTGTTGTAAAGAAAAAAAAACTAAAAATCGAATACCAACGATAAAAAGTCGCACCAATACAGGTCTTAAGCTTCCATAAAATTACATTTATATTCTAAGTTACATATTTTTTTTATATTATTTTATACCAGCTTACACTTGAGACTATAATGTCCTTCTTACCCTAAGGAGGGATTATGTCTTCGAAGGTTTTTTTCGTTTTTGAAGACTTTTAACTAAGACTTTTGGGGTGTAAGTGTTTCATCAACATCATTGAACCAAAGCCAACTTCACCTGCACGCGGTACACCCTGCTGACTGACAAACGAAGCTCTGGCGAAAAGAGAGGTATAGAGCGTAATTGTAAGCTACCCGACTGGGGAATGTACCTCCACCTCACAGAATACCGCAGCCAAATAACGGTTCCCTTGAGGGCTGTTGTGTTCCTGCGAATGAGTGAGGCCACCAGAAAGGAAGGAGATGCTGCGATGGCAGCGGGGGTGGCGGCGCGCGAGCGATATCTTATGTTGCGAGCGTTAATATGGCTATGATAGTCGCTTCACATCAGGCGGGCCGTATGCTTGTCTGTCACCCGACGTAGTATAAAAAAAAATGGGATAGGTATAACAATAGGGCAGTATGTAATCTCTTTTTATAATATAACTAGCTGACGCGACAGACGTTATCCTGTCTTCTTAACAATGATCATTGAATTCGAATTGGTATCACGCAATCTGCCAAATGACTGACAGTTCTGTCAAACGACATAAAGTTATATTAGAAAAGATAATATGGTCGTTCAGTTTTCTCAATCCCACTACTGGAATACGGGTAAAATCTCCTCAATCGAAAGGATTCAGAGCATACTCCACCACGCTGCTCAACTGCGGGTTGGCGAAGGCCAGTGTTTTATAAGCCGCCTAAAGGCCACTTTGGCTTAACGACTGTCATCTACTGACAACAGCCGGGACTGACGGCTTAACGTGCCCTCCGAAGTACGGAGGAGCTCGCAATAAATAAACCTATCCAAGGACAAGCATTGCTGTTAACGTTGCTTAACTTGCGTGTTCGATTAGACTGTACGCGAAAAGACGCCATTGAGCTCCTCATAGATAAATATTTTTAATCGTTAAAAATAGCTAAATATTTTTGAGTAATGTCTAAGTAGATATAGTAATCTATATATATAAAAATCAATGCCACTTTTCGTTGTAATTTTATAACTCAAGAACGGGCTCACCTATCGAAACCAAATGTTTAGGCTTTGTTCGGACTATTTAGTAGATGGTTTATGTGAAGTTAGCACAAAATCGGTAGAGCGGTTCTTCATTTATCACATTTTTTGTAACAAATGAATTCAATAAATGGCAGATCATTTTGTTAATGGGGATTTTGCTGTCAAATCGTAACTTTTTTCAGATGGGGATTGTGCTGCCAAATTGAAACTTCTTTCAGTGTTGACAGTACAAGCATGTTGTTATGACATTCAGGCGGTCATTTCATTTTGGACGTACTTCGACTTTATGTTGCCTGTTCCAGAGTCGGTACCCCCCAGCCGTTTGTTTATTCATCCTCAAAATGGAAAAACAATAAATATTGTTTATCCAAATGTTTTGGATTAAGTTTTAAAATAGCTAGAAATTAATAAAATATTTTTTTGTTTGAATAAATGAATTTGGTGTTCCAATGATTTTTTTTTTATTATTTCACTTTATACGTATCGAAGCACGTACCGGGCCGCTAGTAGTTTACAATTATTAAAGACAATTTTGCTTTTCCATAACATTTTACAATATGTAAATATTACTATGTGTTAATGACATATAAAACAATATTATTTACTTCAATATTTCCTTGACGAATCAGCAGTTCAGCCGATCGACATTGACAAAGTTACGTGATTTGTGTATTGATTTGTAAATAAAACATCATTACGTCGTTTCAGGGAGCTGTCATACGATTTTGAACTTTACGATCATTGATAAAGGACATCGATTGACCTCCCGTTAATTATCGTAAGTTACGAGTTCAACATGAATATGTATATAACATCGGCGAGACGTCACAGCGACGTCAGAGATGTTGTAACGTCAGACAGAACAACATTGGTATTTATATTACAACAAAAGGCATAGCATGCAATCATTAAACTAGTGGTTGCCCAGTGGTCGAAATTTTACCATAATTAATTTAAATTATGATTTCAACATTAAACAAAAGATTATATATATGCGTATGTGTGTCAAATACTATACCATAGTGTGTGTAATGTTTTTTTTTTATTGATTAATGTATTTTTTATGCCTAATTAAAAGAAAATATTAGCATTTTGCACTCCTACTCTATATACATTTTGCGAACATTCCGCTCCGTAAGAAACTGATGAAATCGAATCTAGACAGTCCCCCCTACAATGCGTGACAACGGCGAACGGAATATGCTCGGTCAAACATTTTTAGTAAAAATTAAACATTTGCTTAATAGGTAAAATAATAAATGAAGACAAGAGACAATAGGGAATTAATTGAGATTTACCACAGTATAAGTAATAGTACTAACGATTTACTGTGCAGTCCTGACAGCCCAGGTGGTCATGAACAAACTGGTGATGGTGGCGATGGCTGCCTCATGCACGAACTCGTGACCAATCACGATTTCGTGCATGGGGCACCCTATGGCAGTATACAAATACTGCCACAGGGGGTTGGTCCGCCGTGGTTCTCATAGTCACAAAGTAGACAACAGATGGCAAACTTTGGCAATAGATTATTAACATAAATAGCGAAGAGCAATCGATAAATTAATAAAAAACTTTGATAAAAATGAAATATGTAAACGAGAGATATGGCCTGCAGGTTGTAACTGTTGAGCATTAAAAAAAGAGGATGTTTTGTCGTCTTTAACCCTTACTGACTCACTGCTGGGATACAGGTCTCCCCTCAATTGAAGGGGTTTAAATCATAACCACCACGCTGCTCAACCGCGGGTTGACGGAGTCCTGTGTTTTCAAGTGGTTTAAAGGCCATTGTATGTCATGTAAAATAGCCGGGACCGGCAGCTTAGCGTGTCCTGCCAAGCACGGGGAGCTCGACATAATAGAAACCCATCCATGGACAGGTTATGGTCGACGATGCTTAAGCTTTAGCTATGTTTTATTTCTTTCTATTTTGTGTGATCGTCCTTCCTACTCAAATATTATTATGGTCTATAGACTTCGATCACTAAAGTACACAATCAATTATCAAGGATGTCACATTTGACACTTCAACGCAAATAGGCGAAAAGGCCGTGAAAACTGTGTCAGTATGTGTTGCGAAATTGGCAATATTGTCATAAAATATTCGACTGAGATACTATTAATAATTTAATGTTACATAAACTATTTTTCACATTATAATGTATTTGAATGTAAAAAAAACTTCATAATGAGGTTTCCTGATATCAAGTTACCTGATACTATGTACTTCTGCACTTAAAGTATTCTTTATATATATTATATATCATTACACTGAAAAAATGGGGGAACTCTTTCAATATCATTACATACATAACAAATTTTAACTCCCTGCGAGTGTCTGTGCTGTTACCAGGATAGAAGAAGTTTTTCTTATGTTACGTTATCTATATGGCTCGCTTTACACCAGGTGGAACATATACTTGTCTTCATCCGACGTATAAAAAAAAATGTTAATAAAAATGTAAATTGTCTCTTCTCTGGTGTATTTAAGTTAATATTTTCCTTACTTTACACATTGTATTTTCTTCATGAGAAAGTATATTAACTTATTGTGTGCTACAATTTAAAAATGTAAAAATCGTGTCCATCAATTTTTTGGTAACAGCTTCTTTGAACCGGATTACTTTATTATGCAAAATTTACGTTGGCAAGTATACGAAACACGTTTACTTGAATATGGCGAAGAATTTGAATGAACAGCCAGTTCATAACCTGCTGCATGTATGACGTCATGATCTAAAACAGATCAAACGAGAATTTCGTTTAGGTTTAGTATACATCTAAATGTGCCAATCTAGTGTGACTGTTCAACGTTTTTATCCCTCTGTCGCCGTATATGATATTCGCGTATATGGCTGCGGTAACCGCTTCATATCAGGCAGGGCGTATGCTTGTCTGGCACCCGACGCAGTATAAAAAGACAAACGTAGTTCATGAAGACGTATCGTAACATGGGATTAGGTATACGGGACTCCATAGTATAGACTATTCAAGGTGTCTCCATAGTATAGCAAAATTTTCTTAGCTACGATATTAAGGCTATTCATTTGCTAAAATTTGTTGACTATAAATTGGCATAAAGGAGGTAAATTGAAATCAACCTTGCCATTTTTCCATGACGACATTTATTATGTAGACCCTGTTAGACCAGAGTCCTCAAACTATTTTAATCTCGTAGACCCCTTGTTTGTATAGATCTCCGCCCTACTAATACATGAATTTCATAGACCCTTTGTATGTTGGAATTAAAACCTGGTGCCTGGGGGTTGAATACCTTACTTCTCTCTCTATATAATATATTATACACAACAAACATTTTTTTCTGCCTCATATGAAAACCTCAGTATTAGTTAATCTCAGTAGCAGAGTATTGTGCACAGTCTTTTTTATTATTTTCGTATGAAGTCTTTTACCATATTATACTAATATAGTATACCTACTTAAATATGAAAAGTTATGCCGATTACAAAATAAAATTGAACAGTTGATTGGCGTTTCCATTCCACATCTTGAACTAACAAGCGAGGTGAGTCACCAGCGTGACAACATATGATTGATATGCTAAAAGAAACGGCGAATAGAAACGAGATATTATTATAACAATACTCAAAATATTGCCATTGAATTGAACAGCAGTTCGACGAACGCCGCGGTGTGTGCCGCGTTCCAATTACAAGCACTTGAGGAAAGAGCTGCAACTGCTGGTCATTAAAAAGTTTATAAACAACACGGGATGGGTCCCGTTGACACCGGTTATCTCCGCTCCCCAGCGCCCAACCGCGCTGCTAACATTAGTTTGCGGTTGATCAAATTTATTTTGACCGGTTTCACGCGCACTCAAGATAATGAACACGAAGCCGTTGCATTCCGAACGAATGATCAATCGAAGATTTCCTTAAAATGTCCACATAATATATTATTGGACGAAGGCTTTCGTAAATTAAAGCGGTCGGCGCACCTCGGTCACTTTCACTAATCGTTGTTGGCGTAACAAACAGTTTTTCTGTGCTGCTTTTCTTTGCGAATCTTCTTTGAGTTCTGTTTCTATGCGTCACTGTGTTTCAACGAGCGTACGTAGACCCAATTTTGAAACTAGAAATCGGATTAAATTTATCCAAATTAGAAATTAAAAGTGGATGATGTTGGTCAACATGACCGTCGTCGTTGTGAACATCTGGCTCAATTTAATCTCGCAGAAAACTAGATAAACTAGCTGTGTGCCTCGCCAACAGCCGACCATGCATCGCTGTTGTGGCAAAAAGACGTCCAAGAAAGTACCAAATGGTCGAAATAACATTTCTATTCGATCGCGACTATTGCTATTCACGACACGCGCTGACTCATCGTTGCTATTATTTTTATTTATTCCGAATTCAACATGTCGCACGTTTATAGCACGTTAAATTTGAATATGATTATTAATTTCACAATATCGTTATCAGAATTTTTGTTTGCAGGAACGGATTAGAATCTTTAATGTAAGTTTGATGATCTAAATTGATAGTAAGATGTTTGGGTACAGTCATTTGGCAGAAAAGTATTACCGCACAGAAAGCCTGTTTCTTTGTCAGTTTCTTCCCGTCTCTCTCTCTCTCTCTCTGTTGCTATGTAGTCATAAATATGGAATTTATATAATGTCAAAGAACTCGTAATGCCTGTTTGTTTATCAACTTTGTTCTGAGTCACTTGTATACATGCGATATTTACAGTTTTATGAAATCCGAGGTCGATCGTTTAATTTAGAGAGTTCATGTGATATTCGAAGAGTCTTCTGTTGTAATTTTCATTCTAATTAAAAATTTAAAAGATTAAGCTTATAGCCCACTTATCTGCACCGCTGTATATCGCATGGAGTTTGGGTATTTGACCTGCGATTAAAGTATGCAAACTATGTTATGATTAAAGATAAAAGTTACTATTTAAAAAACATTTTTTTTTAATTGTCAAATATATTTATTGACGTTATGTCACAGCATATAGAATTATGTACAAAGTTTCACGGTGCCCGTACACAGCAACGTTCTAGTAAACTCTAGAGAATATTTTGGCTACAAAGTTCTGCAAATAAGGTAATAATTTCCCTATCAGACTATATTCATATAATATATAGATATCATATAAATATGATATATGTATCTAAGCCCTTTAGCTCTTTTGTCAATGTCGTTTGTTTATATATGAACTAGCTGACCCGGCAAACGTTGTTTTGCCAAAAAATATATAAGAACCTATTCTTAGACCTACTGAACATATAAAATTTCATCAAAATCGGTCAAGCCGTTTCGGAGGAATATGGCAAGTAACACTGTGAAACGAGAATGTTATATATTAGATTAGGAGCCTTAGAGCGGAGAAGTTACATGTGAAATTATTATTTTCTTTAAATAGGATATGAAAATAAACATCCTATTTGCCCATAGAATCCTGTTAAGTTTTAAATACAAACTAATCTTTACTCACCTTTCACGGTACTCAAAAAATATTGAGATTTTCCTGCATAAGCGCGGTGCATAATGTTGTTAAGTGGATAATAGCCTTTATTTTACGACATGGTATCAGTTGCGAAATCACATTTAAAACAACCATTATCCTCAATAAATCTTCCGCGAGATTTGAATTTTACAAAACTTATTGAATATTATTAAAACAAGTTTGCTGTATGTATTAATAAACAAACAAAAATTGAAGTGACATCTAAGTATTCACATCGCGAATAAAAATATATATTAAGTAAGTAAAGTTTTGAGTAAGACTTTTTGACAAATGTTACTCCTGCGGGCACCGCGAGCTATCTAACTCGCGAAACTCAGTGCTAAATTACATATTAAGTATGTTAAATTATTTAGATGACGAGCTCGGTGGTCGAATGGTTAGCAATGGCCACATTGACTCCGAAGTCGCGGGTGCGATCCCCGCACAAGACAAATATGTTGTATGCATGAACATGTCTGTTTGTCTTTGTCTGGGCGTTTTCTATATATTATATGTATGTATTTACAAAAAAAATGTATTTAAGTATTTTATCAGTCATCTAGTATCCATAGTACAAGCGTTGCTTAGTTTGTGACTAGATGCTAGATGGCTGTGTGTAATTTGTCCAGAAATATCTATTTATTTATTATTATTTACGATTATAATACAGATATTCTTTACAACCTTAAGGTTTTCCCTCTCAGCGTTTTAACACATTGTATCTACTATTACTTTAAAATCTAACTTCCTTAACGTCTTAGTAACTTGAATGTATAAGGCGTTTGTGCTCACGAGTTACATACTTAATTTACATGCAAAACAACTGCACGCATTGTATAATGTCACTATCAGCCGATGACATTTACTTGGAAGCCAAATTAAGGCTCGAAATTCCAAGCTTATGACTGCAACTGCAACTTCTTATGCACGTAAATGCCGTTCCCACAGAGAATACTCTTAAAAAATCGTACTGTATACATATTTGTTTTGTTATATTATTTATTAGCGACCCGCCCTAGCTTCGCCTCTGTGAGATTTTCCACCGTTTTCGCAACATTCTTCTTTGACGTTCCAAACCAAAAGATGCTACCAGAAAAGCAGTCGTCGCGTGATATGATATAGTCTTCCTCGATAAATGGGCTATCCAATACTAAAATATGATTTTTTTAATTCGAACTAATAGTTTCTGTGTTTAGCGCGTTCAACTAACAAACTCTTCAGTTTCATAACATTGGTATAAATTCCTCCAACACGCCAAAGCCCAGTTAAGCAGCTGAGTGGAGTACGTTCTAACTAGCCCCCGCGAATTAAGAAAAACCGTATCCTAACATCATTATTATTCATCTCATGATGAATGAGGGTTGATAGCGATTCGATATTGCTTATTGGTGTTCACGAAATGTACAGTCCGATTTAGCTGGAATAATTAAAGACACAGTAAAGTTAGTTTAATCCCGCGATAAGATTGCTAAAATCGTTGCATTCGATTAAGGATGCATCGCTACATAGTAATAGTTTTGAGATGTGGCTTATGAACATGTATATAGAGCCAAAAGTCTACCTCATTATTCGTACATACTGCCCATTAACAATTATGGTTTTGGTGGAAAGTGGGGCACGTCGAATCCGACTAGGACAATACCTCTACCTCACAAAATTCTGCAGCCAAAAAATAATTTTCATGACTGTTGTTGTGTTCCTGCCAGTTCAATGAGGTCGCCAGAAAGGGAACAGTTGAAGCATTGGTAGTGAGGGTGACGGCACGAGAGGGATAATTCACTGTTTTTATGACTGCGGTGATGCACTTCGATGTGTATAAAAAAAAGACTAAAATGTTGTCTAATTTGAATTTTGAAGCAAGAATAAAAATAGTATTTTATAATGACATCATTTGTTTACGTGTTAATTGTTGGCTAGCTACCGGAGGTTTCAGGAAGAGCGTACTCACTACATGTTTGTATATGAATACAAGTAGGAATAATTTATAAACGGGCTCCAAACGACATTGCTGACACGAAGGTGTGGCGGATATAGGCTCACTCGTACAATCTAAGCAAACAAAGGCCAACTCTAAATACGCACGTGATATATTTACAATCTATCATAATTTGAAAATTTTTTGAATATGTTCGAAATTTTCATAATTTTTTGAAACAGTTTCTGATATACCACAGTGGGCTGCATAATGCTTTATAAATGCTATAAAACAAAGCAATTTGAGACCCTTGCTTTTTTGTTTTAAGATACAGTTTTTTTAAGATCATATAAAATAAAGAGCGATCGGCATTTTTGATAATAAATTTTGTGCGTTTCGATATTCAGAATCGGATAACGTATAAAACGTTATCCGATTCTGAATATCGAAAGATAAATGATATAAGAAAATTCATAAAAACGTCTGTAAAACTGTGACTTCTCTTGTTACAAATAAAAAAAACACAATGTAAAGCTAATAAATTTGTGAAATAAAAATAAATTAACAAATAACAATGATATTAGTATTCAACGCCGGATTGATGATACGAGTACTAATATTTGCGACAAAAATGTCTCGATATCGACATTTTGTGTAGGTATTTCAATGCGGAATCTAAATCACATCTATTTAACATTAAGTATAGTCCTAATGATGAGATGCCTACGTCATAATAGCTACCTGTATGCCAAATTTGGTGGTTTGATCTGTCCGTTGATAAATCAGTCAGTAATTGTTATCTTTTATAAATACAGAAATATGAGAACGACTCCTTTATATAATACATTATCTT
Organism: Hypsopygia costalis; assembly: GCA_937001555.2. Lineage (NCBI taxonomy): Eukaryota > Metazoa > Arthropoda > Insecta > Lepidoptera > Pyralidae > Hypsopygia > Hypsopygia costalis. Next base: position 23,673,403 of record OW443326.2, read on the forward strand.
CACTGTATAATTAAATATTATGTAACAGCAATAGATCCCAATTTATTGCAGCGCGGCCTGCGCTTTGTCAATATAATGTTGGCCCTGCACTGCACATCTATCGGGATTAAAACCTTGCCCTTTTCAATTACTACAGATGTCTATGGAAGGTTCATCGTTTTATAAACAGAATTATTGACACGCAATCGTTTAAACAAATGATATAAATGCCTGCAGTATGTATAGGCAGATATTACACTATTTTCCCGATCCCCGATAGTGTACCGCATGTGTCAGAGAATGTCGTAAATTTTAACCCGCACTTTCGTGCTACAAAATGGCCGTTTTTAGCACATTTCGCTATTATGTACCTACTTCTAAACCGAAACATTTTGAGTGCTGGTACAATGACGTAATAATACTTTATTGTCTAGGTAACGAACTGTAACTGTAACAGAAAATATCATTGATTTTACACCGCACTTTCGTGTAACAAAACAGCCGTTTTTAGCACTTTTCACTATTGCTTCTGAAACGAAACATTTTGACTGTTGGTACAATGACATGATAATACTTAATTGTTTTGGTGACAAACTGCTTGTAGGTATTTTTGATATGCATAAAAAATACTAAGATATAATATTTTATTCAAAGGCACCGCCACTTTCACTACAAGGGCCTTAAAGGGTTACATCAATTGAAAAATACCAGTACGGAGGACACGCGTACAGCCATAGAACGATACCAAGACAGTATGACGCCATAATGTGTATGTAATATTTTTGTATAAGCTGCATTCAAACAAATGCTTGAAAACTATTAGAATCGTTTAAAATTTTAATTTTCTATTTGATTTAACTTTTTAATCATATCGAAAAAGGTAGTAATAAACGTAGATTTTATCACGTTATACACACCTGTAGATCTGTTCAGTAAGACACATGATTTTTATTGACATACAGTCTTGATCCATATGTGGATCCTCTCATTCTACTTATGTTAATTTATCATTACTGGTACAACCACCTCTGGCATATCTTGAGACGTAGAAATTTAAAAACACCAGCATTATCGCAGACCTAAATGTCATATATCCTGTTTTTGTATTAAAAAAATATCACGATTGCAGCAGGTGGGTATATATAGGCAGGTATATGTATATAGGCAGGTAGGTAGATTGGCCGACTCTACCTTTTGTTTGAGTTTGTTATTGTTGACCTTCACAGTAATATTTATTTTTATTGTAACGAAGTGATTCGAATATCTTCTTGAAGACAAAAATAGCTAATAAAGTAAAAACATCGAAAACTTATCAAACAAGAAAGTATTTGGTCTCATAATTGACCGATTGCTCAATCAAAGTAACTTTATTGCTAGCAATCATGTTTATGTGCACATATCTAAACAAGTTCTTGATTAGTTTGATCAACTTTTTTTTAATGTTTACCGCTAACAGTGATTATCAAATCATGCAATATCACTGCGCATATGAGTCGTCATTAAAACATTAAGAAATTACCATAACAATATATCGATTTTTATCATATTTATCTATCTATCATATCTATTATTCATCGTCATCTCCAATGTATGAAGTCTGGAGAGCAATCGGGTATAGGGGATCGAAGAATCGAATGATTGAAGGGAGCAATATATAGCATAATCTACTTTTTAGACTACCTTTATGAGGAGTTTTTATAGCAACGCACCAATGTAGGTTCTTACAGTTTTAAAGTGAAATGATTCGTTGCATAGGTGAGTTCCGTTGCGTAGGGGTGAACACCCCAAATAATGATGTTGTCGTCGTCATCCCACAGATGGGATACAGGTATCCCTTCAATCGTCAAATAAAAATCTAAACCCCTTAAGAGTATACTCCACCATGCTGCTCAACTGCGGGTTGGCGGAGAATAATGATGTAGGTACCGAAAAATAAGTGAGATTTGAAAAATACAAGAACAATAAAGTTATAAATATTTTTGGAATGGAAAATTTCACCTCCCTCGCCTAGGTAGGATTTGAACCCACGACCTCCCGATTACCGACCACTCGCCCACCGAGTTGGAAAGAGCACTCGACTGGTAATCGAGAAGAGGTCGTGGGTTCAAATCATACCTAGATGGGAAGGTGAATTTTTCCATTTTTAAAATATTTATAAGCAAGTTGAGCGAAATCAACTATTTAAATACTATTTAAATAACAATGAAGTTTTAGAACAATTTTGCGTAGATGTCTTTAACTACAAGTTACGGATACGTTACGGTTACAGGCGCTTTACGTACTTTGATCCAGCGGCTGTTGGTTGTACTACTGGCCGACGACGCTTTTGTATTTTGTAGAAGACGATTGCCATCGCGATTTTTGATTTCAAAAATCGAACTTCTGTTTAAATTTGTGATAATTATCATCAGTTTAATCGTTAGAGCGCTTCCGTCACTACCTGTTAAGACCGCCTGATCAGCCTCGTAAAACCACCAGACTGATTGCAAACCGAAATGTAATTCTATAGTATGGATGTAATATCCTGCTTCTCGGTCCACAATTTTCACATAACACAATATCCTGTCCCTGTCCTGATTATCTGTGCACAATGTGCCAAATTGCGCCTTTAGGCCTGAAAAGGTTATTTTAAGCCTATGTGATACATATTCTTACTATACCTATTAATCATTTACTAGTACAAATTCGACCATTATGACTTTAAAAATAAACAAAAGAGTATGTATGATATTGAGTGTATATGTCCAATACATGGTAGTGTGTGTAATGTTTTTTTTTTTATTGATATAATCTATTTTTTATTCATAACTAGCTAAGCCCGTCCTTCGTGCGGACTTCGTCCGCTTGGTGAGGGTGAGAATGTGGATGTGGATACGTATAAAAATTTCAACAATGCTTCTCTGTACACGGCCTATTGTGGTAACTCATCCTAGTGGGAACCACGACCGGGGTTGGTTGCGTTAGCGCTACGACTTCTAAGCATCTCACTCATTGTGTTATTTACTTTAACGTTGATAACATAATACCTTCATATAGTAGGTATCAGTCAATTCAACTGAAAAGTTTCAGTCAATTCAAGTGATCGGTTATTTTGTAGCATTTTATATGTGATTCTTTAGATTGATACAACTTTTATATTTATGACCCGATTGGAATTAAACAAACACTAAATGTTATCTGGAGCAAACCGTAACGCATTTGTGAAAACCGCATTCAAATAAGTTAAGCCGTTTCTGAGATTAGTGTGCACAAACGTACAGCCAAACAGACATACAGACAAACAGACAAAAATTCTAAAAATCATTGTTTTGGGTTCTATTGCGGTCATAAAGCCCCCCCTTTAATAGTTTTTCTTATATATCTTCCATTTACAGACAGCGGTCAGTTACGATTTTATTATATGTATTGATTAAAAAAAAATAGCTTTCTGCACTCCTTCTTTATGTAAACTACAAGTGTGCGAAATTTCATTCTCGTCCCTCCACGCAATTACAAATTTTTTGTTTCACGTAAGTATCAATATAATGATAAGCTTTTGTGTACCATCTATATAATGCAGGAAATAGTTAAGGCTTCGAGTATGTTTATTTTTGTTATACCACTAAGGTTGACAACAAACATACGACCTGACTGATGGTAAATAGTCTATAGATAGATGTTTGCAACATCAGAGGCATCGTTCAGGCGTTGCCGAAGAGTCAATGCTAAGTAATAAATTAGTGTAAATTAATGTCGGTCCCTTTGGGTCTGATACACTCTTTCTGATACACATGTATACGTATATTACATACATTTATGTTAATATTATAGCACGACGATGCTAATCAAGTGGCATAAACATTCCATATACGAGTATTTTTGTTACAAGTACATTTTTTTTTTATCAAATTGGTACCACTATAATATGTCTGTGGCAGATTGAATATTCAAATTATTTTTTCATCGACATCTTTGAATATATTAACGCAATCTTCCGTCGTTACACAGTACTTCCGTGACAACTTTTTGTGATCATTTTTTTATTTGCATTGATCTGTTGTGGTTGTACAATTTATACCCAAGTCAATGCCTTTCCGAGCGAATGTCATCTATGTTTGTTTACATTGTAATGGTTGCCTAAACACACATTAAAATTGTTTTAAAGGTTGTGGTTTTCTGTTTCTGTTGAACATGTGATTCTCACTATAAAATCTCATATCAATTACATTTATTTTATTATTACTTCAAATAATTAATTTTACCGATTTTTTTAATGTAGTAAAAACAACACAGTTCTTTTTCTGCAAATTTTTAATGTAGTACAAACGACACAGTTCATTCCTGCAATTACCTTCGACCATATAGGTATTACATTAAAAAAAACATACCATTGATTTGCTACGTAACAAATTGTTAAATTGCGATAAGATTACTTTTTTCTTACAACAATTGTCTTTAAAAGGCAAAAACCACCATCAAAGAGTACGAGATGTGCCAAAGAAATTACTAGAACATTTTCAACCGTCCATTGTAGTAAGGTGGTTGTTTATTTTGCTAATCATCGTTAAACAATTGTACAAATTATGTGACTTGCGAAATTTAAACAATTGTGTAAATGTCGCTTGCAGTTTTTGTAAGAAAAATGACGGTTCCAAAGTTGTACTGTGTACCCTTTGTTCCTTCAAATGATGTGCAGATGTCCAGGGACCGATGACTCATCTGAACTGACTGAGTCCACATCGACCGTTTTGCGTCAAATCTATCGAGTTTGTACTGGATTTCACCAGAACAGGATTAATTGCCATGAAGTCCGCAGTCTCGTGTGCGATTTATTTTAGCTTGAAGATACGTAGAACCTGCACGTGTAGGTACAATTGTTTAGTCATTGATAAAAAAAAATCATCCGTTGGCCATATCTCAGGTTATTAATCTTTATGTTCACTTTATAAAAACTACACGTTAGGATTATTAACTACGGGGCATCTCATTAATTGTTTCTGAATTGTACATTGTATGTCTATGAAGACTACTGAGACTGAGATTTAAAGACAATAACGAACTGTTGATTTAAAATACAGGCCAGAGAAGAGACTGACACTAATGCCAGTCATATACAGCGTGACACGCAAGTACTGATAACTTGGGATGCCGGTTACTGGCATAGATTTATCTGACATTGCAGGTTGTAGAAAAGCAACAACATGCATGTGACATTCCCGTTTCGTTTCACTGCGACAAAGACAGAAAAATCGAACGGCTTCCGTCTTCTAGGTATATCTTGTACTGGCACGTGAGCTACGCTACGGACAGCAACTCGATACACATGTCAGTAGTTCATTCTTACCCGTCACTAATTTCACATTCGTTCTGGGCGAGTTACAAGTATTTTATAGCGAGGACTTTCTTTATTGACTGTACTCTTTCTCGCATATGCAATACCGTATATGCGAATATGTATAAAATGAGGTTGTGTAACTTTGTATGGACTGCTGGTATCATTTTTCAAGTAATTGTTCTTATTATTTTGTGGCGTTACCGTATGTAGATATATCTGATCTGTTCTACCGATTTCGTTACAATACTAATAAAAAAACTTACAAACGTTAACGAACTTTCAAATTATTACATACTTTAAATATAATACGTATACAAATGTTATCTCGTCCAGCTTGCAGCGTCTACTTTTTAGAGATAATAAAATAAATTAAATAAGAACATAAGATCCAGTTCCTGCAACACGAATTAACGGATGTTCAACTGCTAACCGGTCCACTTTGTATAAATGTAATGACTGCTGTACATTCCAAAATGTCTTGATTTTTTATCTCCATCTAACGTCTGAGTAATTAAAACTAAACAACTATCACACAGTAAACCAGAAAACGTTAAACTTTGAATATATTAAGTATTAAATAAACACAATAATTTATAAGTACATAAACTGATTTGTGCCTATGATACTGAAAGACTATTATTTTAGCATCAATTTAGCTTTGTATAAAATTTTAGGTATTATTGTGCAATTAATATCAAATAAGCATAACGTCGTTGTCAAACCAAAATCTTCTATGTGCATTTTTTATAATTTTTACATTTTGACAATTGCGACTGGTAAATGAACCAAACCATCGTATGAAAAAACTGCTATGTGCTGAATAGTTGTCTCAGTACGTCGTATAGTACTTATAAAATGCACATAGCAGATTTTGGTTTGACAACGACGATAAACTAAATTTATAAGAACTAGTGGTCGCCCAGTGGTCGAAATTCGAAAAATTGTGTAAATTGTCCAGAAATATTTGATTAATTTAAATTATGACTTTAACAACAAACAAAAGAGTATATATGCGTGTATGTGTCAGTTACATGTAGTGTGTGTAATGTTTTTTATTGATTTAATATATTTCACATGCATAATTTAAAAAAAAAAGCATTCTTCACTCCTTCTTTATATAAACTATAAGTGTGCGAAATTTTATACTTCTCCGTCCGTGTAATTATCTCAAAAATGGGTGCAAAGTTTTTGCTTCACGTACTAATGTTTGATGTGATATGACATATGACTGACCCACACGAACATTGAGAACACGCAAATAATCATAGTGAATAATATATATGACGATATACATTATATACATTATTTGATTGATAAATGACCATAAATATATAAATGATCCTGTCATACATAAATGACAGGTCTCAGTTTTGCTTAGATACGGCGAAGACCTAATATTACCTACCTTCATTAATCTATACTTCCCAGGAACAATATTTTTAGTGGGAGTTAAAATTACATTAAATTACTTTAAGAATATATATATATATATAGAAAAGACTATAGTTATCATCCTAAGCACAAGTGGACATTGCTTCCACGATTTAAATGTAATAAGGTGAACATAAGCTTCGCGTGATGACTTTAATCAGCGTATCAACTATCAAGTCTACATTAAACTATACTGTGGATACCGTGTCACGCTTAAATTGTAATCATTAGCTGTCCCTGACCAGCGTCACGATTCACTATAATTATAAATGAATTGTACGAAATGTACAAATTCGCCGACGTGCTTAAATGAAGTATCCATAGTCGTGAAATTTGCATTGCAATTTGTAACGTGACTTTACTTACTACCTACATGTTAGTGCCTTTAACTACCTTTATCAATTTACTCGGCCCGTATCCCAACAGTGAGATGATTATGGGTCGATTATAATCATCCCACTGTTGGGTACGGGTCTCCCCTCAATCGAAGGGGTTAAGAGCATATTCCACCACGCTGCTCAGCTGCGGGTTGGCGGAGGCCAGTGTTTTCAAGCCGCCTAAAAGCCACTGACTTAAGTTAACGACTACCATCTAATGACAACAGCCTTGACTGACGGCTTAACGTGCCCTCCGAAGCATGGAAAACCTCGAGATAAATAAACCGCTCCATAGACAGGCTACGGTCGACGTTGCTTAACTTGTGTGATCGATTACACTGACACGCGCATCGACGCCATCGAGCTACAATATAATACTAACTTTTATATCAGTAACATAATATATTATGCACCGATAGCAATAAAGAAGATTTAAATGCAATAATCATTTCGACTTATTGATTCAATAAAATCGATTTTGTATATTTATTGTATGATTAAACACAATCGATAGTGAAGATTATAAATAATCTTAGTTAATTCATACTATAATTGTTGTGGAAAATTAAATGGATTTTCCAATATCGTAACATCACATATCATCTAAATAATTGGTTTTTGGACAAAAATCAATAGAATAAAAACAGTTTACTCTCTACAGAGTCAACTTATTCTATTGATTTTTACATAGATTTAAAGTTTTCTCAAAAAAAACTGCGAAAACAATAATGTCCCGTTATAGGCTTTATTCTCTCCTCCTATATGATACATATATAGATTTATGTGTCTCGAAAAAAACAATACAAATTAACGCGACATGGTTACAACGTATATTGCAGTAACGTAGTTTTCGTTTGTTCATACAGTTTCCCGGTATCAGTCTTATCTTTGGTGCAAGCATAGTCCAATATCAATCAATAATTTTCTTAAACCAAAGCCGCAGGAATAGATAGTCAAATTATGCCACGCACACGTTTAATTTATCAAAAAAATAAAGTACCTACGAGTACATATTTTGACGAGCTCGGTAGTCGAATGGTTAGCAATGGCCACTTTGACTCCGAGGTCGCGGGTTCGATTCCCGCACATGACAAACATTTGTGTGCATGAACATGTCTGTTTGTCTTGGTCTGGGTATTTTCTATGTATTACATGTATGTATTTACAAAAAAAAATTAAGTACATTTATCAGTTGTCTAGTACCCATAGTACAAGCTTTGCGCTTAATTTGGGGCTAGATGGCGCTGTGTAAATTGTCTAGAAATATTTATTTATTACATATACCGAAACTGCAGGAGTAAACAAAGGTCACATCAACGAAAATTTAACAATTTATTGATAAAACATCTTTGGATCAAATGATGCGACTTCATTATAAGCTTAATTCATCAAAAATTAACGTGCAATAGAAATACGCGTGGTTGATTAATAACAACATACACTCCTTTAGATATTGAAGATTGCATTGCCGAAGTCGTTAAAGCATCGAGGTTAAGGGTCACGGCACTTTGTTACTTGCATATAAATGTCACGTGTACTCTGCCGACGAGTGCTGCGTAGATAAAACAAACTGTAAATCGGCGGACTTTATCTAGTAGCTAAGCAAAGACCAAAATGTTCCGTCCCTTATTATGTTTATCACGTATTAATGGATTGGTATTAGGTAACACTGTGCATATGTATGACGACCCCAATGATCGAGAACACTAGTTACTGCAACATCAAGTGGCACGAGTTCAGAAAAATATTTAAGTGTAATCTCGTATTCCAAAAGAATATTAATCATTGCTTACCTGTGACTCAGTATCAGTCCTGAGTCCAGTAGAAGCGCTCTTTGTTTAGTTGGATAATTTTCTATATTCTTCTCTTATATAGAGCAAATGTGGCGAAATAGCGAGACAAGAAGCAAAAACAGTTTTGTGCAAAGTTGTCCTATACAAAGGGATTAGATTTAGGTGATACGAATACGAAACTTCGTGACCCGGTGGGGTATTCTCGTGTAAAATAAATAATTAAACATTTTTTGGACAACTTAATCCGTCCCTGTGGAAAAATGAAAATATATTTTCCACAGGAACGGATTAAGGTAGCTAAAAGTTACTTAATTACGAAATTTCAAGGAGTTCATATATAAAGAATAGACAACAATTACTTGTCAGGAATTCAATGACCATTTCCAAAGTTATGCTAAACTAACCCAAACCAGAGTATATATTGTAGTAATAGAATAGATTACACTTTAAAATAAGCACTTTGCAAAAGACTTCAACGTGCCCGTTAGTTTGTATTGGGTTCTAATAAATTTGTACCCTACCATATCCATTCTATTATTATTTCCCTTTTTGATCACGGGATCATATTAGCCCAGTCTTTTGATGATGTGATCTGGGATATGGATCCAACGCGTAGAGGTCCCTCAAAGAAGTTTCATGTAATGTTTCATACCCACCGTGATCTGCTCCAGGATATATCAATGGAGCAACATGAACAGGACTCGTCAGATATTGTGAGTATTGCCAAATGCGTGAGAAATTATGTAGAAGAATTGAAGAGCAGCTGCGTTACCACCGGGGGTGTCAGTGCTCGATAGGAACTTCGTGTATTGTAAGCTTGGTTGTTTCTTTTTTTTTCAATACCTTTTAGTGGATGCTTACACCTTGTAAATCTTGTTATTCTTCATCAAAACTCAGTTGTTTTCGAAACCTTTATCCAAGAAGTCATAATTAGTCTGAACCCGCGACAGAGCGAACATATTGTTTTACACAATACTTCAACGCTGATCCCTATAATGAGAGCTATCGAATTTATCACGCGATTAGTCTACCGTTATTTCCGTATACAAATCACAGGAATAATAATTGATGTTCCCAACATTATGAAGTCATTATTCATATTTACACACCCCTAATACAATAATTAAGTGGTGGGGTGTGTCCACTAACCAATCAGACCTCTTCTTTTATTCAAACAAATTGAAATCCATTATTCTGACATTTTATCGACGTGATTTTCATTGTTTTCGTGTTGTTCATTGCCTTTTTTGGTCATCGCCTCTGTTAATCCTGACTACACTGGAGACACAGTGATAGGAATGTGTGGTGGGCCTCCGTCCCGTTGTTCATACGTTTGCTGTTGAGTGCAATAAAGTTCCAGATATTTTCACTAGTGGCGCTGTTAGTGGTATTTTTCAGATTTTAAAGGTAGAGTAACAATTGGGTTTGCCGACTGGCAACCCCAATTGTTACTCTGGCAAACCCAATTGTTACTCTACCTTTAAATTCTGTAATTACAAGTAAGTGTAATTAAAAGTCTTTGTAAGATAGATCAGTTCAGATCTGCATGTTAGATTCAAATTTACAAGATCGATGTATAAAATAAATGCATATACAAGGAACAAAGGGTATAGCAACTTCACTTTACTCGAAACTCTCTGTAGAAATCCTATATTTTCCCGATGCGTCAGTCAGTCTTGTGATTCTCAGTTTGTCACAATCAAACGACCAAAGCATTGTTTTTTTAGCTCGGCTGTACAGCTTAACGATTATTGGCTGTATCGCTGTACCCATTGTGTATCGACCTTGGCAATCAATTAATATAGCCATACACCCACATGATAACATACCTCAGTTTCCGGGCCATGGGATGTATAACAACATAATTCTCCTATCATCTTCCATAATAGGATTGTTTATACAAAGGTTATGGTTTGGGAATATCATTTATATGAAGAATTAAGATCAAGTATCTTTGTTCTAATCTTCCATTCTGTTAAGTTACTATAATGTTTTTTTACATCAGTTTTTTTTTTCTACATAGCGAATTTAACAATAATTTCTTTCAAGTAGGCTGCAGCCGGCAAATGGACCCGACAGTCGCTCTTGCCTTTCTCCGTATGTAGGTGTACGAGTATGTAAGTCATATATAAATAAATAATAAATAAATAAATATTGTCAGACAAATTACACAGTGCCGTCTAGCCCCAAAGTAAGCGAAGCTTGTGTTATGGGTACTAGACAACTGATAAACATACGTAAATACATTTTTTTTTTAAATATATACTTATGATACATAGAAAACACCCAGGCTAAAACAAACAGACATGTTCATGCACACAAATGTTTGTCCTATGTGGGAATCGAACCCACGAGCGTATGCCTAACATATGCATATAATCGGCTTAGGGGTAGTAGAGGCCAACTTATACCTATGAAAGACCCTTCGGGCTTTAGGTTTAGTCTCAGTTTAATGGAGCTCCGTTATATGATGATTGAATCATCTGTGCCCTTAAAATGAAGGTTTCATATCTGGACCATAGACAGAGGAAACTGTAGACAATTTGACAATTTCCATCATATTCAAATTATGAAAAGAGTAACTTTCAACATGTATTAAAATGACAGAGATAGATACAATTTTTGTTTCGCGTCACATACATGTGATTTCAGAGGAAAGCACAATAATGTGCAATACAGTTATATGACGGTGCTATATAAAATCTCGACATTCTCTGTCTCATGTTTGCCATGTCAACAGGCAGTAAACTTGTCCTGGGTTAGTTATTAATGTCTAATGTGTGGTCGGAAGTACTAGATGCTATTTTCATCAACGATGATTTTTATTCCTTGATTGTTTTTCATTGTCTTTCTACTTGGTCACGCGTTATAGAGTCGGTCTATTTTTATAAAGCCATTCTTATTAATTGTCGCATTTATTTCTCTGTGGAACGCTTTGCTACAAAAGGCTTGTTGCTGGAACTAGACAATATAATGACAGGATGTCTAATTATATCTCTACATATCTGCCTATCAAAGTTTTCCCTACACTATGCTATATACAGCTTGGCATTCTTCAATAGGACGTGAAGAGATTTTAATAGTGTCTGCAAGGCACCTGTAATGCTGCTGGTATTGCAGGCGTCCATAGGCTGCGGTAACTGCTTACCACAGGGTGGGCCATATTCTTGTTTACTACCTTAGCGATATTAAAAATATATAATATATAACTTGAACGCAGTAATTATAGAAACTTTATTAAAACATTTCTTTTTTAACACCCTTTTATTAGGTCGACCTGTATGTAACTAACTATGTAATGGAATCTAAGGTAACTAATTTAACCATCTTCCAAGGATCGTAGCGTAATGACAATTGGCAGCTGTATGTAGTTCTGATGACAATACAATAACATGGCACTGTCGAACTGATCTGATGATGGAGCCGGAAGATATGAACTGGAACTTCATGAACGAACATCGTATCATAGCTGTTTTTAGATTTCTTAGAAAAGTCTTGTAATGAACTTTGACCACGATTAGGTTTCAAGGTCTGATGATGAAGCCGGAATATAGGCACTGGCATTTCATGATGAAATATCGTATCATAGTCGTGTTTGCACTTGTGAGAAAGGCCACGTAATGGATTTTGCACACGATCAGGTGCATTTATAAAAGCGTGTTTTTTAAACTATTAATTTTTTTTCATATTTAATTCTTATGTATTAAAAAAAGTATTCATACGTATTTTTATTAGTTATCTAATATTTCCATAGTACAAACTTTGCTTAGTTAGGAGCTAGATAGCGCTATGTAATTTGGCGAGCATTAATATAAGTATAAATATTATTTTTATCCATATCACACTAGGGATACATAACAATTATGCTTTTCTGTAGGAATGGATTTTAAGAATCTACTCCACTGCTTTACTGAGGACTGTTTAAGGTCAGTTTATCGAGCAGCAAGAACATTTACATGAACAGCAAGAAGTGATGACTGGAAAAAATATTCTATGCTTTAAAACGTTTTTAGCATAGAAGAATTTTTCCAGACATCTTTTAATTTGTCCATACAGCAATCGTCTTGTGCCAGTTGTCTTTTTTACGTTATTTGTGTATTACAATTTAAGTATATATTATATTTTGTTGTATTATCTTGTAAGCGACATTCTTGTATTTGTAATTTTCTCAAAGATTGACTGGTAGATAATGCCCGTAATATTAAGTCCACCTTTTGTACCCTTCCTTTATGGTCAATAAAGATTGAATAACTAAAATAAATTTGCGAATGAGATAATTAACCCTATCTTAAAACGAGCTTCGGTCTACTTTACTAATTGGCTTTGCGTGACACGCTATTTAGGTTATTGCTCTCACTCACTCCTCTTAAATAGTGCAAAAAATATTACAGATTGTCCATGTCAATCATATAAACAATAAACTGCTGTCAAATCGTATACAATTTTGTTTGATAGGGACCTGACATACTGATCTGAAATTTCTTTAGCTACCTACTCAAAATCTTTGATGGTGGTCCAAAATAAATAAAGTAGCTTGTACATTTAGACAAAAAATCGCCTGAGATCCTGCGAATGCTACGTACGTCTCTTGGGATCATCTTGTACTGGAAGTGTGATGGTCTACAAGCAGATGATTGTACATAAAAATATAGTCTGCTCGACGACCTTCTCTTTTTTAAAGTCGGTTACAAATAACATGATAATGGCCGCAGATGGGAATGTCGTTTTCGTATAACCACTTAAACGTATCTATTTAGATACTAAGTGCTTTATCGCGTGATATCCACTTCACTTGTTTGTAGTATATTAATTATCCTGAGAATTTACTAAAAGATCATCTAATACTTTTCAAGGATATATTATATAACACCCCGGCAACTTGATACAAATGACGCGTCGTTAATTTTTTTATACTAGATCGTGTGGCAAAGAAGCATTCAAATAAAAAAATCCCAAATGAACATAAAAACTAAAGTTATCAAATGTTAAAGTCACAAAAAAAGTATATTTACGTCACTACCCGAACATTCCAAATAACACATGGAAAGTGTATATAAATTGACGTTTTTGATACTTTTGTATATTCCATTTCTTAACATATATATTATCTTATTTTTATATATTATATAATTCTTAACATATATAGGTATACAAGCTTTGCCCGAGGCTTCGTCCGCACGAATGTTAGTTATCGCGCTAAAAGGGTAGCTTATGTCCTTTCTCGGAATATATATAATCTTTGTTCATGACAAATTAAATTCCAATCTGTTCTTCCGTTTAGACGTTAAAAGGTAACAAGACAGACGCACTTTTATATTTATATATTAGTATGGATGGTATATTTTTCTCCCCCGGTACAGAGATCACGTGAGGCGATCACGCCTGCAGAAGCTAGTAAAGTAACCGGAATATACTCGAATTCGTCTTTCAAACCGGAAATAAATCGGTCGCTGGGGTAAAAATATATATAAAATCGAATAAGAAGAATATTCGTGAATAGTCTAAGTTCATTTTTTAAATAATAAGACGACCTCCACTATATCAATTTCTTGGCCACCACCGTCTGTCCTTAGAAAATACAATGAGTTGATTATAAATGAAATAATTACAAGAATAACAAACGAGCTATTGAGGCCATCACTGAAGACTAAAGTTCTCGAAGGATCGACTATCGGAATGAATAATAAGTATTCGAATCCTGTCGTCGCATGGTTTTACCTCTGACTAATTAGTGTACAACGAAAACGAGGACTCGTATCGATTATAACAATCGATTAATTAAAGTAATTATACTTGTATCGACTTCGATTAGTTTGCTGGTAAAATTTTATGGCGTATTTATCACGAATCTTTAAATTACTAACATCGCAAGTTAAACAATGGAGGTTCCATTGCATAATTAGCAATAATGAAATTGGTTTTACTCTTTGATGTATACCTAAATAATTTGTTCGACCTAATAGTAAAGATAATAATTTCTGTTTCTAAAAGTTCGTCAAAATAACTTTTTATAAACTTAACAGGGGTGGTAAAAGGTAAAACACTTGTCTCGTGACTAATGAGATAGTTTCAGTGTTAATTGTCACCTTTAGGGTTTTTAGTTGGACTCAGGTGAAAGAGAAGTAGGCGATGTCGCCCTACTGAGGCATCATCTTACCGAATTCAAGTAGCCTTGAAGAGAAATATTTTAAATTTAGAGTTATGTATTATGTTATTGCGAGTGTGTGAGGTTACCAGAAAGTAGATTTACTAAAAACACTTTAACAATTACTATAAACAGACTTACGTCGATGGCAACGGGTGGTGGCGACCTGCAAGCGGTACTCCAAAAAACTTTATTCCTTGCGTATATACTTTCTAATTTCCGCAGACCCCCTGCCCTATTAACACAATTATGCATTTCATAAACTCTTTGGATTCAGGATTCGACCTCTGCGGATCAATAAATACCACATATGGAATCAATGCCCTGAACCTGTAGAATAATATCAGCAAATCATATCTTTTACCCTAATCAAATCCATATCAATAAAAATGTCTTCTTTTTACATGCACAAATTAAAAATGTTTATCTTGCATACTAACGTATTTAAAAAAATAATCATAGCACGTGGACGGAGATAAGGAAGTAAATTATGCTGTATATCGTCGTTCAAAAAAACATTACATTAAAAATAATACTGTGTTATTGCCACAAACAGCATTTTTTTTTTGTTATAATTGCAACATAAACATTCTTGATTAAGAACTATGTAAATGCGCTTTCATTTAAGTGTAATATGGTAAAATCTACATAGTAATCTGTAGATTGTATCATAATTTTATGTAGTTGCTGATAGTTAACCATGACTGAATACAGGCTCCATAAAAGCATTAAAACATGCCGCAGCAAATAATTCACGGGCCTTGAAACGTCCATTATGTCACAATGACAGGGTGCTACGTCAGGAAGTGAAAATAGCGGCATTTTAGTCCATACCGTGGGAACATTTTGTAACGCCATTCGTTATGGTAAGTTTACAGACCTAGGTTCTCGCTAATTATTTAAACCACTATAGGTGTTTATTACTATACTGTATATATAGTGTATGTACTATACGGGGTATTATATGGGACCCGATTATACAGATATAATCGGGCCTCGTTTATTACTTTTAATATATCAAATACATTCAAGGAAGATGGACTGTACTCAAGTCTATCGATCAAATATCATCTGCCTTGTTCATGTCTCCGCTACCTTACCCTACTAAGAGTTTTTCCTAAGAATTTTCCGCCTAAGCCCATGACGATTCAAATGCAATTTTTTACTTTCAAAAATCTCGCCGACTCGTAGCCAACTTTTATCAATTCATCCCACTGCTAGGATAAGGGTCTCCCCTCAATCGAAGGGCTTTAGAGCATACTCCACCACACTGCTCAACTCCGGGTTGACAGAGGCCAGTGTTTTCAAGCCGCCTAAAGGCCACTGACTTGACTTAACGACTAACATCTAATGACAACAGCCGGGACCGACGGCTTAACGTGCCCTCCGAAGCACGGAGGAGCTCGCGATAAATAAACCCATCCTTGGACAGGTTTCGGTTGACGCTGCTTGACTAGCATATTCGATTAGACTGATACACGCAACGACGCCATCGAGCCCCTCTTTTAAAAATCTAATTAGTACCAAATGCCTTCACCTTAACCATTAGAGATTTCTTACAGCTCTATCGATTGAGATAAACGTGATAATTACTACCCTAAATGGAGGCCTTATTTTTGGATTCTAAAAATCATGTCTATTAATTTTAATTGACGTAAATTTCTTTATCTTAGGGACTGAACATCTAAAATTCCTTAAACAGTCGTGTGTTAATCTGCTTCATTACATATTTTGCATATCTCGTGACGTCATTATAATAAACGCTGTTTACAACATGCGATAAATAACAAGTAAATTCTAGGATAACACAAAATCGTGAGGTGGAAACACGTTTCTACATATCTATGCCAGTTCATAACTTAATGTCAACTGGAATATTGTTTTGCGTATATATTCTGTCGTTTTAGTTGACTGTAGTTTGTAGTAAATTGTATGAGTGATGATGAGATAGTGTGGTCGAACACCAATAAGATGAATCGATCAGGTGTAAGAATCGTTGTCCTGAAAATTTTACGCGGTTGTGTGAGACGCGATGGACCGAAACTGGTGGAAGCGGACCATCCACTCCAAATGCAACCCTGACACTGACTACGATCCTCACACTTGAGGGATCGACTCTAGAGAGAAAGAGAGAAACAGAGTATGAACCTGAATGTAGTAATTTAGAAACAATTTGTCATAAGTTCATAACGCAGTTTGGGGTAGTGTTACCCAGCGCCGAATTAGCCCTAAACAAAATTAGGCAGTTGCTCAGGGCATCGCGTCTCTGGGGCACCAGAAACAGCGCAAAATAAATTGTTAGAGCATGAAAGACAAGGTTGTTTGAAAGTCCGCGCGTTTTATATTCAAATTAAATCAAAAACGTTTATTCATCTCCACAAATTACAGAATAATACATAATTGAGGTTTTGTTACAACAGGATATAAAATATATGCAATCTATGAGAGATCTCGGGCCTAAATTAAACCGGGCCTTGAATTGTAGAGCACCAGGTCTCCCCCAATATGTATTAGTGACAATAATTTATTTTTATATTTTTTTAGGGTTAAGTACCTCGAATAAAGAAAATGAAAATGATCGCTTCGTTGTCTGTCAGTCTATCGTACCATATAGATGTGCAAACAGCAAATCTGTACAAATGTATTTTTTCAGGAGTAAGCAGTAACGTTGTATGCAACACCTCAGCTCTTAAGTCTTCCCCAGTCCCCCATGTTCGTAGATGCAGACATCGCAATATGCATCAAGTAGTCTTAATCCGGCACTGGTGTTACCAGACATATACACGAAATATCCTTCTTCAGTCTGGCTGTAAGATTGTTTACCTCTTGGCAATGAAAAACACTACATTGGCCAGGTAGACCACAATAAAAATTAATAAATTTTAGGGTCGGCAACGCGCATGTGATGCCTGTGTTGCTGGCGTCCATAGGCTGCGGTAATTGCTTACCATCAGGCGGACCGTATGCTTGTTTGTCACCTCAGTAGTATAAAACAGCCATATTCACACAATTATTGGTATTGTGCGGGAATCGAACTTACGCTTAACTTCTGCTCGTGCCTTTGCTCTCGTGAACACCTAAAGTTGCAAGAAATCGCAATAAAACATATTAAAATTCCTATTTTAAACCCTAATAATTTCATTGAAATTGATAAATAGTTTCGAAGCCTATTCGAGACAAACTTTCAGACAAACATAATTTCCTATGACGATCATTATTGGCACCAATTTTGTAATTTATTTCTAAATTTGAAGAAAATTTTGCTTTTGTTCATAGTATAGATTAAGAAACAGCTGGAGTGTATACACTGATCCAAGACACTATTGGTTCTAGGAAACCATAGATCTTATAGTCCTTAGTCGTATCATGTACTTATATGCGCCTTAGGACTATGAGAATGAAACTCTGACAGAACAATAGTGTATGAGTCTCATTAGTGACTTTAAGAACCAGTTATTACCTCTTATCGTCGATAATCACATACTAACTTATGTTGGTTGTACAGTAAAGCTACTTATATACGTGCTGTGAAGTCAGGATAAAGTGCATTTTTAAGTATAACAGTATATTGTCGCATGTGGATTTGTTTATATATGACAGGAAACAAAATAAGAGCGGTTTTGATAACGTAACTGGATTCGGCCCTTTATTTGGAGTTATTCCATTTCTTTGATATATCAAGAATCAAAATGTACAAATCCTGTGAGCATGTGAATTGTATGTATGTCATGATTTACTAAGTGTGATCAAAATGAAATCAACGATTTGCGACTGCTTGCAAATAAAATATCAGGAGGACAAATATTGAAGTATGTATGTAAAAGCGAAATCACTTCGTAACACAATATCTCGAAAACTACTTTGATTCATCTGAAATCAGCTGAAATTAGGCAGGTACTTAGATAATAATTTATAGGTAGGTGACGTCAACTAAGAACGGATTTTGCGACAGATATAAATCTGGAATTAATGGTATCTCAAGGCTAAGTTTAAATGAAAGTTGTATGTATCAGCATGGTGTAACGAAATGGGAACATACGAGTATTGTTTGTGTTTGTTTTCCTTACTTTTGCTACTGGACACTTAAAGATGATTTATAATCTGAAATAAGTAAATGGGCTATTAAGTTTCGACATGAATGGTTTAAGACCATAAATTTTCGAAACGCATTCATCCTTTTATTCTGATTTACAAGTGCGCATAACTACATATAGTGTATTATTTTCTTTTAATTTACATATAACTGATTTTCTTGATATACTCGTACTTTAAAATGTATTGCATTTTTCACAGGGTCAAAACTTGTACGTTCGATATTGATTTATGTTGGACATTTTCCACAAAACAATAATTCTTCTTCTTCTTTAATTTATTTTCCACATCGCCCACTAAGCTACTAATTATAAATTCTGTTCCGTCCGTAGTTGACTCCGCCAACCCACAGTTGAGCTGCGTGGTGGAGTATGCTCTAAACCTCCTTCAATTGAGGGGAGATGATTATGCGTTGATGATGATGACCGCAAATACGGGTACTATAATTGAGAACCATTATCTTCCAAATTTTTCTAACGTCCATAACCATAATTGGTATATATTGAAAGCAAATTGTCCGAGAAGATTTGATTTATTATCAGAGCTGTATTTTTCAGGTACTCGCTCAGAGCCCGGTGGTTATATCACGAGTATCATGACAAACAATTTGTGAAACACAGCGAACAATAGCCTATGTACTCAGCCGATGAACATTCATTGTATCATTGAATACGAACAAAATTGTGTATATCACTAAAACATCCTCAGGGTTATGTATTATATACTCTAATTCGATTTCACCATGCGTTATATTACAAAACAAAAATATTTACCCTTGAAAATTCATTTTTACCTTGCTTTTCAATAATGCAATCATTTGTTGTGTACTCTAAAATCAGGCTATATTATTAACTAACTGCCCGCCCCGGCTTCGCACGGGTATAAAGTGATGTTTTATTTTCCGCGCGATTTTTACGTCTTTTCTCTCCAGAAGAACCTTCCTTAAACAAAAATTTGCAGAATTGGTCGAGCTGTTCTCGAGTTTTGCGCTTAGCAACATCCATTTTTATTTATATAGTTTATATTGACTCTGAATTTTTTTTATATCTTCCACTACCACATCAACTCATATTCATCCCACTATTCGGATATGGGTCTTCCAAAAACCCAAAGAGCACCAACCACGTTGCGTCACTGCGGATTGTACATTTTATTACTTACTGCGGATTGCTCTATTGTATCTATAAGTCACATTAGTAATAAATATTCCACTTGCAAATAAATTTTGTTTTCGTTTGCAGGACACAAGGAGGTAACACGTTATGACTGCGACGCACGGTGGCGGACGAGAAGATGATCGTCCGGACAAAGATTCCGTGTACACGATCAAAACTGGATTTAAAAACGATGGATACCAGCACGACCGCGATTCCAACGACGACATCGTTAAACCACCGCCACTCCCGACAGAGGACGACAACTACCCTTCCGGAAAAGTGAAGCTATCTAGAAACGAGAAATGGAGGATATTAAAAAACATAGCAGCGGTCAGCGCCGCTTTCATGGTCCAGTTCACTGCATTTCAAGGAACAGCTAATTTGCAATCATCGATAAACGCAGCTGATGGCCTCGGGACGGTTTCCCTGAGTTCTATATACGCAGCGCTGGTCGTATCTTGTATTTTCGTACCTACGTTCCTTATCAAAAGACTAACGGTAAAATGGACCCTATGCTTGTCGATGATGTGCTATGCGCCGTATATCGGCGCGCAGTTCTACCCAGCGTTTTACACGCTGGTGCCCGCGGGGGTTGTGGTGGGCCTGGGAGCAGCCCCCATGTGGACATCGAAGGCAACCTACCTCACGCAGGTGGGCAGCGTGTACGCGAAGCTAACCGACCAGGCGGTGGATGGCATCATCGTACGATTCTTCGGATTCTTCTTCCTCGCTTGGCAGACGGCTGAGCTCTGGGGAAACTTAATATCTAGCTTAGGTGAGTTTTTGTTCCTTACTTTGACTTTTGTAGGTTTATGGAAAAAATCTTATATAATGTACTAATTGCAGACTGATTTCACGATCTAATCTAAATCTAAGTTTATATAAAGTAGTCTAAGTCTTAGTTTATATAGGCATAAACATTCGCTCGTATTAATACTTTTTATCAAATAATAGTAATGCTTACCTAAAATCACCTGGCCGTGTGGTTTCCAGTAGACTAGAATAGAATCACTCCGTCTCTTCCCGTGGATGTAGTACAAGGCGACTAAGGGAAATACGCTATAAAACATCGATCAGGCCTCCCCAACCCGTCTGGCCAGCGTGGGGAGTGTAGGCCAAATCCTCCTTCGGTCTGGGACGGACGAGAGAGGGTCGTGCTCCTGTAGTGGAGACTAAAATGACCTGATGATGATGATAGTTGGTAAATCTGGTTCACTAACACTCAACGAGTCGGTTGATTTTCCGACAGGGATGTAGTTAAAATGACGTATTCCAACAGTGTTCTCATCGGGAGTGCACAGCGGGAACACATCCACGGACAACTCCAGCAGCACGCTGCTCAAATGTGGTGCTAACTTCTGCGTGATCGGCGGCGGACACCACGACAACCAAAACCTACACCGGCCGCCAGACAGCGAGATATATGAGATCAGTGCCATATACTTGGCCTGCGTGGTGGTCGCTGTGCTTATGGTTGCGCTACTCGTCGACCCACTTTCAAGGTATGTATTTTATATCACTTGATTGACAAACTAAAAAAAAACATAACTAGCCTATGCTTGTAATAATGATTCTTCCATTATTACATTATAACACTCATTCAGTTATTACTCTGCAAGCGAAACTCCTCGTCAGGTATTGATGTCAATCAACAATTGGATAATAAAATACTCTAATCAATCACAAATGCATAAAATGCCTACGATCTAAATGGCTTGGAAGCCATATATTTTATGCACTTTTACGAGTAGATATTGAAAGTCGTCCCTTAAAGTACATAATTTTCGCTTGGCCTGAAAAGCAGAGAAAATGAAAATTATACAAAAATAAGATGAAGAGAATTTTAGTCTGTTGTAAAATTATGTAGGTATATAGTTTCAAATATAATATCTCGTTATTTCAGATATCTACTACAGATTCCACAGTGTACGCACATAATAATATTTTATTTATTCTAAATAAATTTGAAGAATAATTCGACTATCCAAAAATTTTATTTATAAATACATAAATAATAACGTACCGTTAGCAATGATTACTAGTAGCTAAGCGTGCCTGTAGTCTGTTCCTTTATTAGGTTTTAGTTATTAATTATCAACAAATGGCTATAATTTTACGTCAACGCGCTCTTTTATTCTTGTTTAATTAATATTCCCCATAAATTATTAAATTCTGTCATTACAGCTATTATTTTTAAATTATATATATCCATCCTTGTTTTTGCATGGTCAATTTACAAATACATTATGTAAAGAAGAAAAACATATGTAATTGATGCCCATACTAAATTAGCGTCATGCGTCGGTTACCAAATCCAATTTGGACACAAAGTACTCGCATCTTGTAGTTTTTGTGGTGCCTCGTGTGTACGAACAGCATTTGTTAGTTTGATTGATATTTTAGCGAGCATTTGAGGCCGTTTTTTGCCCAAACTCGTGAATCCCGGTGTCATGTCATTGCCTTTTACTGTATATATATACTGTGGTTCCGGTTGAACGATTTCGCACGCAAAGCCTATTGTCAGTGATACTTGCAGTAAACTGTTATAGGTAGTTCCACGTAGGTAAAAGTACTCACACCAACCAATATTTAGCTGCCAGTCGTAAATAGGTGCACGTGTCATGTACCGTACAATGTTCAACTGGTTGTACAAAAAGTTGATCATATAGGAACAGGGGTTAGACGGAAGTGTTTTCAATAAGAATGGTCACAACGGCCTTCACAGCACAAAGCTTGTTCTTTGCTCTATGACAGCACTGACGTCTACGTGGCAGAGGGTATAAGTGGCTCATCGTCGTCTTTAAAGTCAAAGCTAACTTCACCTGCACGTGGTGCACCCTGCTATCAATATAACGAGGCTACCAAAAAAAAAGCAAGGACTCTGGCTCTCCTCAGGAAATCTAAAGAGTCCTCATTAAAATCATTCAAATTGTCTATAGAATTGTTATAAAAACATCAAACATTGATAATCAAGATTATATATATATATATATATATATATATATATATATATATATATATATATAGATCTTGATTATAGCTTGATTACAGATGAGAAAATTACAGTGAAAACCATGTCAAATTCTGTACAATAGTTTCCCAGATTAACCCATACCCCCATACAAACACGAACTACGACGACGCTATATTTTTTAATGTAAGTATAAATAGATTATGATCGGAATTAATATTTATCGCTTTATCACAGGTACGGTGAAAAACAAAGGAAGGCGGATCCGTCGAAGGAATTGTCCGGCATCCAGCTACTTTCTGCGACTGCTTATCAGTTGAAGAAGCCGAATCAGCAGCTCCTCATTCCCATCACTCTGTGGATTGGAATGGAACAGGCCTTTATTGGCGCTGATTACACACAGGTAACTGCAATTTAATACTATCTCTGAAACAAATGATATATGATATTATAACAAACAAATATAGGACTGGAATCCAAAAGTACTTTAACAAACAAACATGTTTTACCTACTGTACAAACCATTGTCTCACTTTCGATTGGGGCGGATGCTGAATGTACTTTGCTTTTGATGTCAACGCACTACGTGGGGCCATCACTAATACTTCTGATATTGTTTGTTATTACTTTGAGAAGAGAGAATTCGAACTCAAAGAACGAATTCTACCTTCTCTCCGTACCTTATACTGATTTTTTTGCAATGGTTTGACAGTGCTCTGTGAGGAGAGAATTCGAACTCAAAAAACGAATTCTACCTTCTTCTCCGTGCTCTACCTTTCTTTCTTATACTGATTTACTTGCAGTGGTTTATCAGTGCTCTAAGAGAAAAGAATTTGAACTCAATGAACGAGTTCTGTGGTTAGACAATGCTCTGTGAGGAGAGAATTCGAACTCAAAAAACGAATTCTACCTTCTCTCCGTGTTTTACCTCTCTTTCTTATACTGATAACTCTCTCACTTATACTGGTATCTTTCCATAAAATTAGATTTTTGCTTATCTGTTATCCTTTGTTTCAGGCTTACGTGTCATGCGCACTTGGAATCCGTTCCATTGGATATGTGATGATATGCTTTGGAGTTGTGAACGCCATCTGCTCGCTAGTATTCGGTTCTGCTATGAAGTATATCGGCAGATTTCCCATATTGGTCATGGGAGCAGCCCTGCATCTCGGATTGATTGTTTGGCTCTTAATCTGGATGCCGAACCCTAATTCTCCCACTGTTTTCTTCGTGATCTCCGGCCTATGGGGCGTCGGTGATGCCGTATGGCAGACACAAGTAAATGGTGAGTTCTATACAGTCAAAAAATATTTTTGTTTAGTGTATTACCATGAAGTATTGAAAATCATCCTATACATGCTACACTTTTAGAATTAGGGTCTAGAGATTCCAAATTTAGCACGTAGGTTACTTATGATGTCTAGGGGTGCACTAAGAAAGGATTTTTCAAATTCATCCCCTAAGGGGGTGAAACGGGGATCCAAAGTTTGTATGGGGAAACAAGATTAGTTGGACTATTTTATCCGAAACTTTACACGAGTACTTCTATAGATAAATGAGTAAACACATGTTTCAGGATTTTTCAAAATTATCCCCTAAAGCGGTAAAATGGGGTGAAAAAGTCTGAAAATCGTCATGGGTATTGTTTTTACGGTATATCGGGTCGCTGTTTACGAAAACAACAACTATTTTATAATCCAACATAGCCGACATGACATAAAATCACCACTGTGGGGGTGCGGTGAGGTTAAAATGACATAATAGCAATATGGGTGTTGATTCTATGGTTTTCTGGGACGTCAATTACAAAAATGGCATAGATTTGAAAATATCAACCTCTAAAAGGGTAAACTGGGGTCAAAAAGTCTGAAAATCGTCATGGGTATTGTTTTTATGGTTTATCGGGTCGCTGATTACGAAAACAACAACGATTTTAAAATTCAACGTGGCTAACGTGACCATCATCCTCTATTGAGGTGCAATGAGGTTGAAATGTCTATATATATATATATATTGTTTTTACGGGTTTTCGGAACGCCAATCCATACTAATATTATTAATGCGACCGAATGTCTGTGTCTGTCTGTCTTCACGCTTAAATCGCTGGACCGATTTAGATGAAATTTGGTTGAGAGATACCTTGAGTCCTGGGAAAGGACATACCTATGATAGTTTTTATCCCAGAAATCACCATGTTAATTATTGTACCCGTAGGGCGGTAACGTGACCATTATCCCCTATTGGGGTGCGATGGCGTTGAAATGTATAAATTGTGGTGAAAAAGTCTGAAAATCGTCATAGGTATTGTTTTTATGGTACGAGATATCAGGTCGCTGATTACGAAAAAAGCAACTATTTAATAATCCAACATAGCCGTCAAATGTCATAATATCGATATGGGTGTTGATTTTCTGGGACGTTAATTACGACAATGGCATCGATTTGAAAATATAACGTAGTGGACACGAATTACTTAAAAATATTTTTCAAATTTTACCTCTAAGAGGGTGAAACGGGAGGTCCCGTTTCACCCTCTTAGAGGTAAAATTTGAAAAATATTTTTTGCCCCTAATAAATAAATTTTACCCCTAAGAAGGTGAAACGGAGGTCCGTTTCACCTTCTTAGGGGTAAAATTTGTTTGTATGGGAAAACGAGATTAGTTGGACTATATTATCCTAAATTTTACACGAGTACTTCTATTGATTAATGTGTAAACACGTGTTTTTCCCGAATGTCACGCGAGCGAAGCCGCGGGCGAAAGCTAGTAATAAATAAAAATAATCAGGGTACGAACAAAGTGCAAATGAAGGTACTCTAAAGACATACAAAATGTAATCATATGAAACTTATAAATTTATTTATTTCCACACTTACAACAATTTTACAGAATATGAATATATATCGCATCCTGTTTTACAAAATGTGAATATCCTGGGTGTAAAAATTATATCACTGACTGTGTACATTCAAGAACTTAAAAATCTGCAGATTGGTGGATCACTTGCAAAATTATTATGTATTTTATAAAAATAAACATAAGGTAAATTATACATAATATATTCTTAGGGGTAAAATTTGTTTGTATGGGAAAACGAGATTAGTTGGACTATATTATCCTAAATTTTACACGAGTACTTCTATTGATTAATGTGTAAACACGTGTTTTTCCCGAATGTCACGCGAGCGAAGCCGCGGGCGAAAGCTAGTAATAAATAAAAATAATCAGGGTACGAACAAAGTGCAAATGAAGGTACTATAAAGACATACAAAATGTAATCATATGAAACTTATAAATTTATTTATTTCCACACTTACAACAATTTTACAGAATATGAATATATATCGCATCCTGTTTTACAAAATGTGAATATCCTGGGTGTAAAAATTATATCACTGACTGTGTACATTCAAGAACTTAAAAATCTGCAGATTGGTGGATCACTTGCAAAATTATTATGTATTTTATAAAAATAAACATAAGGTACATTATACATAATATTGCCATTATTTGTACCCAATTAATATAATTCTTATTTTATAAGTTTAAACTCATTTACAAAAAAGCTGGCAATATCCGCTAAAAACACTAAAAGACAGTTATTTTCCCAAAAAAAAAATATTCCGTGTCCACTACTTACAATATAGACTAGATGATAAGATAAGATGCTAAAAATCATACCTAAGTATATATATTTATATAGATATATCGGAAGGGATAATTTTCACACATCACTAGATACGGTGCAATTTCTATGAAATTGGTACTGAAGTAGTGTAAATAAAAACTACCGTTGTCCAAGACAAGTTTCTGAAAACCGTGGCCGTAGACAGGAAATGCCCTTGAAATCGATGCATAGTCACGGATAGTGTTCTGTTGTGATTATTGACGAAAAACAGATTTGAAAGAATTTACCTAAAATAATAGAATAGTATAACTTAACGCATACGTCCTTATTCAACCCACTGATGGGCTTCCCTTCCCTTCAATCGAGTTTAGAGCACGCTGTTCAACTGCGGATTAGCGGAAGCCAGTACTCTCAAGCCTAAAGGCTACTGACTTGCCTTCCGATACACGGAGAAACTCGAGATAAACAAACCCATCCATGGACAGGCTACTGTCGTTGTTGCTTAACCCCTCGCGAGCCGCGACCTGTCAATTCTGTACCAAAATGCTGTACAAAACGCTGTACCCACCATTGGACCCCGGCACGCTAAAGGTAGATAAAGATGTGCATTGTACACGTACGTGTTACGTGTTATAAAGCAGTCACATGAGTGACACCTTTACTGTACCTACTTACAGTTTTCTTTAGACTTCTGATAGGTTTTATTGTAATCTATAAATATTTATTAATAATCTATAAAAATAATATATTTATTTCTTTTTCAACGGCCGGAGGTGGATGGATGCCGAAAGTATAGATTCGCATATGGTGGAAGGTATTAGGAAAGGCGTATGTCCAGCAGTGGATAGATGCGGGCTATAATACGTCAATAAAACTATTAATTTATCGCGCATTTAAATATTTTTAATTGTTCTTTAGACGAGTCTTGACTTGAACGGTTCAAGATTAGATTAAATAATTTTCTAACGTTTTGAAACATTTATTGTGTAGTTAACTTGTCCTGGCTTGTCTAATCAGATTAGATTATAATATAAGTAATTTAATAAATAGGTGCAGTAATAATAGGTTGATGCATAAAAGAAATTGGATTTGTATTCTTATTTGGGTTTTATTTTTATTTACAATGACTAAAATAACTTTTGCTGGTACTATGATTTATTATGAATTGATAGTCATTATTGCTATGTATTTACATCTCCATGTTTACTATTTTCTTTTCCCTACCAGATCTATTTTAAAGATAAGCTCGCCTTTATAGCTACATGCCAAATGCCTGTTCGGTCCAGAGGTTTGAGATGTGCAATTGTGCATTGATCGATCAATCAGCCGGTCAATATAATCTTTAATATTTATAGATACTATATTTATTTATATATCATTCATCCATTTATATAATACTAGAGCCACATCGAACTATTTCTATTTCTTTTATAGAATTCAGAATGAATGGAAATGAATGGAAAATAAAGTGAAGAGAATGCGACATGCCATCGCCTCACTTTATTTTCCCATTTCCATCCATGCTGTGAGGTTCCCATACAAACCTTGACCTGACAATTTCCAACACAAGAGGGTGAAACGGGAGGTCCCGTTTCACCCTCTTAGAGGTAAAATTTGAAAAATATTTTTTGCCCCTAATAAATAAATTTTACCCCTAAGAAGGTGAAACGGAGGTCCGTTTCACCTTCTTAGGGGTAAAATTTGTTTGTATGGGAAAACGAGATTAGTTGGACTATATTATCCTAAATTTTACACGAGTACTTCTATTGATTAATGTGTAAACACGTGTTTTTCCCGAATGTCACGCGAGCGAAGCCGCGGGCGAAAGCTAGTAATAAATAAAAATAATCAGGGTACGAACAAAGTGCAAATGAAGGTACTCTAAAGACATACAAAATGTAATCATATGAAACTTATAAATTTATTTATTTCCACACTTACAACAATTTTACAGAATATGAATATATATCGCATCCTGTTTTACAAAATGTGAATATCCTGGGTGTAAAAATTATATCACTGACTGTGTACATTCAAGAACTTAAAAATCTGCAGATTGGTGGATCACTTGCAAAATTATTATGTATTTTATAAAAATAAACATAAGGTAAATTATACATAATATATTCTTAGGGGTAAAATTTGTTTGTATGGGAAAACGAGATTAGTTGGACTATATTATCCTAAATTTTACACGAGTACTTCTATTGATTAATGTGTAAACACGTGTTTTTCCCGAATGTCACGCGAGCGAAGCCGCGGGCGAAAGCTAGTAATAAATAAAAATAATCAGGGTACGAACAAAGTGCAAATGAAGGTACTATAAAGACATACAAAATGTAATCATATGAAACTTATAAATTTATTTATTTCCACACTTACAACAATTTTACAGAATATGAATATATATCGCATCCTGTTTTACAAAATGTGAATATCCTGGGTGTAAAAATTATATCACTGACTGTGTACATTCAAGAACTTAAAAATCTGCAGATTGGTGGATCACTTGCAAAATTATTATGTATTTTATAAAAATAAACATAAGGTACATTATACATAATATTGCCATTATTTGTACCCAATTAATATAATTCTTATTTTATAAGTTTAAACTCATTTACAAAAAAGCTGGCAATATCCGCTAAAAACACTAAAAGACAGTTATTTTCCCAAAAAAAAAATATTCCGTGTCCACTACTTACAATATAGACTAGATGATAAGATAAGATGCTAAAAATCATACCTAAGTATATATATTTATATAGATATATCGGAAGGGATAATTTTCACACATCACTAGATACGGTGCAATTTCTATGAAATTGGTACTGAAGTAGTGTAAATAAAAACTACCGTTGTCCAAGACAAGTTTCTGAAAACCGTGGCCGTAGACAGGAAATGCCCTTGAAATCGATGCATAGTCACGGATAGTGTTCTGTTGTGATTATTGACGAAAAACAGATTTGAAAGAATTTACCTAAAATAATAGAATAGTATAACTTAACGCATACGTCCTTATTCAACCCACTGATGGGCTTCCCTTCCCTTCAATCGAGTTTAGATCACGCTGTTCAACTGCGGATTAGCGGAAGCCAGTACTCTCAAGCCTAAAGGCTACTGACTTGCCTTCCGATACACGGAGAAACTCGAGATAAACAAACCCATCCATGGACAGGCTACTGTCGTTGTTGCTTAACCCCTCGCGAGCCGCGACCTGTCAATTCTGTACCAAAATGCTGTACAAAACGCTGTACCCACCATTGGACCCCGGCACGCTAAAGGTAGATAAAGATGTGCATTGTACACGTACGTGTTACGTGTTATAAAGCAGTCACATGAGTGACACCTGTACTGTACCTACTTACAGTTTTCTTTAGACTTCTGATAGGTTTTATTGTAATCTATAAATATTTATTAATAATCTATAAAAATAATATATTTATTTCTTTTTCAACGGCCGGAGGTGGATGGATGCCGAAAGTATAGATTCGCATATGGTGGAAGGTATTAGGAAAGGCGTATGTCCAGCAGTGGATAGATGCGGGCTATAATACGTCAATAAAACTATTAATTTATCGCGCATTTAAATATTTTTAATTGTTCTTTAGACGAGTCTTGACTTGAACGGTTCAAGATTAGATTAAATAATTTTCTAACGTTTTGAAACATTTATTGTGTAGTTAACTTGTCCTGGCTTGTCTAATCAGATTAGATTATAATATAAGTAATTTAATAAATAGGTGCAGTAATAATAGGTTGATGCATAAAAGAAATTGGATTTGTATTCTTATTTGGGTTTTATTTTTATTTACAATGACTAAAATAACTTTTGCTGGTACTATGATTTATTATGAATTGATAGTCATTATTGCTATGTATTTACATCTCCATGTTTACTATTTTCTTTTCCCTACCAGATCTATTTTAAAGATAAGCTCGCCTTTATAGCTACATGCCAAATGCCTGTTCGGTCCAGAGGTTTGAGATGTGCAATTGTGCATTGATCGATCAATCAGCCGGTCAATATAATCTTTAATATTTATAGATACTATATTTATTTATATATCATTCATCCATTTATATAATACTAGAGCCACATCGAACTATTTCTATTTCTTTTATAGAATTCAGAATGAATGGAAATGAATGGAAAATAAAGTGAAGAGAATGCGACATGCCATCGCCTCACTTTATTTTCCCATTTCCATCCATGCTGTGAGGTTCCCATACAAACCTTGACCTGACAATTTCCAACACAAGATTTGCGAAATTTATGAGCATTTTTAATAGTTATTCTGCTTTTCAAGGCAGAGACAAATCCAACAAGTCAAAAATCCTAAAAATCTGTTCAGTCGTTCTTGAGTTATAATTTAAATGGTGTATCTAACTTGACTCTGTTTTTTATATGTAAATACTTATATATACAATTATTAAAAAGATTTTGGAATTTTCGTTACGGTGCATATTTCCATTCTGATAGCTACACCACTATATTATTGTTACCTAAATGTGCAAACGGACAATTGAAAACGAAGTCGCGTTCCGCCGATTATTGAACGCCTAACTAGTCAGTAGAGTCACGTGCACACACAAACACGTCTCTCTCCATGTACGGGATGCATTATTAATTGCTACTCGTGCATTAAGCCTTATTACTATAACTAGCTGTATAATCTGCTTGTAAGTAAAACCAAGAAACCATGGCGTAATTGTGTAACGCCTGGCTATTTTTAGTCGTTCAGGCAAATACGTACATTTACTGACATCGTAATCTGTTATAATTTATCTGTGAGCATTGACACCTTCCTTCCTGTTTATTATAGCCGTAATCTTAGCTATAAAGTTATCTAAGGATAAGATTGCAGAAGAGAGTGAATTAAAAAATCTATAGAATTTATTAAAGTTGATTATTCTTGCGGGTCAATATGAACTTTGAACCGTGATAGATAAAAGCCACTTAATTAAGGTACTTCCCGGTTTAGCTAGAAAAGTAAATATGTAATCAATTACTAGCGGGACATTAAATAACGGCTTAATCTTAAGCTGCATGCAGATATCACGAATCATGCCCTGTGAATGACAGATTGTCAAATGAGCCTCTGATTCAAGACGTATTGGTGTGTGCCTGGATGCTCATTTTTGGCATTCAGTGTGATAAATTTCTGTTGATTTTTTTGTTCACTCCTCGTCTGTCGTCTCCGTTGTCAATACAACAATAATGTGAGCGAATAGACAGTTTATAATGTGTTAGATAGCTTTGTCCAAATGTGTCGACAATGTTTGTATTGTTTGTGCTGTTTGTTCGTACTTGCCACATCATCCTGGGCGACCTCATTTTCCAAATACCTGCTGTTTGTAGCAAGTGTTGATACCGCTCGTATCTCTAGAGAAATATGTAAAACGATACGAATGATGGAATTACATTTCACAGTTTTCTTTTGCTAAAATAAAATCTAAATATGTAATTATAATTTCAACCACCAATCACGTTTCTCATTTTGTATCTCAGTGCAAAGCCGACCAATTCTCTCACCCAGCTGTAAATGTGTGAGCCGATTTCTTTATATATGATCGAAGACCGAGTTAAAATGTTGGCTAATGATCTCCAAAATACAAGTAATGAAATGGCGAGTGTGTGACGTCGTAAAAAAAATGTCATGTCACGCTTATTTTTCAAACCTTTTACTGCTTTTATTCACATTTTACATACTCATAAGTAACTACCTTGTGTTCTACGGAAATATTAACACTAAACTACGTCTTCAACCCTTATCCATATCACCGCTATGATACGGGTCTCCATGATCATCGAAGGAGATTTGACCTTTTTATTTGTATGAGCCTTAATAATAAAAAAAAATATTTACAGGTTTATATGGAGTGCTGTTCAGGCGTAACAAAGAAGCCGCGTTCTCCAACTTCAGGCTTTGGGAGAGCGCCGGCTTCGTGGTTGCCTACGCTTATTCCACTCACCTCTGCGCCAGGATGAAACTCTACGTTATGATGGTGGTGCTGCTCGTCGGGTTCCTTGGCTACATTATAGTCGAAATACTACACAAGAGAAAGGTATGTGCCCTCTATAATATATCTCTTTGGGTATGTGTTAAGCTAATGTCAGATTGAACGTGATTTGATTATAAATATAGGAAGGTAAATGAGATAAGAACATTCTAAAAACGTATGTCTGAAGAATTCTTATTCCTTATCTAGTGTAGCTAGCTTTAACGCGATTTTGTTCCATGATCACATCTGACTCTGTTCTAGGGATGAGTCGCCATTTGTTTACACCACGTCGGATGACAGACAAACATACTGACCGCCTGTTGTGAAGTGGTTACCATAGCCATGTTAACGTTCGCAACTTGGAATATTGCTCGCAAGCCGCTACCCCTGCTGCCAACGCAGCAACTACTTCCTTTCTGGTGACCTTACTTACTCGCAGAAATACAACAATACTCAAAGGAATTGTTATTTTGCTGCGATATTCTGTGAGCGGGAGATACTTCGCTAGTCGGGCAACTAACGAATACGCTATATCCTACCTCTTATTTGCCAGAGCCTGTTTCGCAAGGCAGGGTGTACCACGTGCAAGTCAGGTTAGCTCTGGCTCTAAATGTCGTAGTGAGCAACCCAACGCCATACACTCTCTGAAGTATGAATGAACGATTTAAGTTTTGAAATAAAGTCATTGCAAAGAATTTCGTCATTGTTGCCAATTATTTATTTAAAAAAAACACATACACAATGTATTAGTTATATTTTTTTAAATAATAGTTCTTTGGACTTTGATTCTAACTGGCGTACTTTCAGTCCACACTATAATGCAAGTGCTGTTACTGTAACTGTAGCGTTTAGATACAGTAACTAATATATATACGATTATACGTATTAGAATACATTTATATTTATTAAAATCAATTTTATATAATCTATTCCCATGTATTCAATATGATGTATAAATATCACTTAGTAAAATTTAAATGTTATGTTATTATGTTATGTTATTATCCTTTGCATACTGCTTTTAATGGCAGCATAAAGGAGAAACTAATAAATCATTGTATATACTGTAAAACGGCTATAAAAGTATTTATATATTGTTAAATAGTTATCGAATAAAATCTGAATCTATTCTCCAATCATATGAAACCAGTTCCATAGAGTATACTGCCGGCGATGTTAACATAAATAGACTAAGTTAGCTCATCTAACCGCCTTCCCAATAAACATAGGCAAATCTGTAGAACGGCGTCTTAGATAAAAATATGGTTAGATGATAACTTAATATAATGGTGTACCACAAATCCAGGATATAAACGTAGCGAAAAACCCTAGATCTGTAGTGTATCCATACATGCCTGCTGGCACGGCCAGCGGCCAAGCCGGCAGCCGGGCCGCTGTCACGCGCGTCTTTACCTGCGGCCCGCGCGGTAAGCCAGTGCCAAGGGAGTCAGCAAACCAGCGGCATGTGTGGATACACCATAACTGTAACAGTAATGAAAATGGATGATATAAAAAGTTGAAAATTATTTCTATAGTAAGTACTTTTACATAATAATATATAGACGTAATAATATATAAATAAAATATTTATGACTCATAGGTACGTATGTGACGTTTTGATATTATAATAAAATTTCAGTTTTATGTTTCTCATAAGATAATATAAATCGATTGATAACAATAAATTTATGTTACTCCAATTAGCCAGATATCGGACACCAGTGCGTGATAGATAAATACGGTAGTCTCAAAACCACGCTCTTAATAAATATCTAGGTTTATTAAACAACAAGCAAGCAAACAACGAGATAGAGTAAGAAACGGTGTGTGACACACGACAGAAGTGAAAACTTCATTCCTCGCTGCATTGAGTACGTTCGCTTGAAACTGGACTTTTTCAATTCGCAGTAGGAGATAGAGTAGGTACCTAAACCCTTCGATTGAAGTTAGACTTCATCAATTGATATATTTGATGATTATAAAATAGGTATTAGCCTTTGGACGACTTGAATACACTGGGCTTCGCTAACCCGCATTTGAGATGCGTGGTAGAGTACGCTCTAAACCCCTCTTCGGTTGAGTGGAGATTCGAATTACAGCAATTCATCCCATTGCATATGGCATGCAATAAGTATTTTATCATTACTTTCCCCAAGAACGTCTAAATCGTTATGTTATCTTATATTTTACATTACAGGCTCGCCGTCTCAAAGCCATCGCCGAAGATCCAACAGTGGCCGCCGAGGCCGCCAAGCAGCCGCCTGAAGAAGACGATGAGAAGGATGAAATTGACGACGAAATCATCATCACGCACCTGTAAACCGAACTTTTTGGAGGTTAGAGCGTCCCCACACTAACTACGCCAACCGCCAACTGCCATGCCTTACGGGAACCAAGGATCATGTCTCCAAATATACGGTTTCCTTCACCGTTCCTAGAACGACTGGTTACAAAGGCCACATCCTCCAGTTGAGCGACATATCGCCTCATACAATTTGCCATAATATATCTACAACATTTCGTAGGTACAAATTATTCGCGACAGATTAAGCAGACAATGTAATTATAATCTCGAATTTAATTAGATCTATTTATGTATCCGATAGTTAGTAATTACATTCGTTTATGGAAATTTTATGAATTTGCAAGTACAAAGTGTTCTCACACTGCCGCCTGCCACGCGTCGCTTTTATTTATGTACATTACTAGACATGTACTTAATTCGTTAGTGGAAGAATAATGGAATGAACTTGAAGGTAAAAAAATCTAAAGCAAAATGACCTAGATTTTGCGAAATTAACTATGTTTGTTAAAGCTTAAATTTAAACTTTGTTTTTTTCCACTGACGAATTTATAATCGAATACTTTATCAAAAATCGAACAAAAACATTATTTTTCGCATAGTTCTGTAGTACTGTGTGAATTTGCCATCAATATTTATTACAAAACATAAAAGAGAAAACGTATATGGCAAAATGAAATAGATATTTATATTGTTTCAATATGACGTGTTGATACATGTGTAGTAGACTTATATAATAGTAAATCAACTCCTTCACCTATTCGACCACGCCGCATTCACACAGAATATCCAGTAGATTGAATTTTAATAAATTATCTCTTTATGCCGTTTCTCTTGATACCGATAGTTCAAATGAATTCATTTGAACTCACTTCAACTGAATATTGCACTATACAGCAGCAATTGCTACTGTATAGTGTATTGCATAGTAATACCAAGTTTTTTAAGTAATCCCATATTACGTGGTACAGTGGGGTGGCGATATCTTTAGCAACAATTGCTATATGTTGCTCTCCGTGATGTAGTCGTGACATTATATTTGACTAGAATCATTGACGTGCCATCCATCATGGTAAGTCAATGACGAGGGTTAAGTTGTTCCTTTCCTGCTTAGGACAGGCGTATGTAACGAGTGCTTTCGTTCAGGAACTAATATGGAGTTGTTTTATTGCTATATACTGTGACACAGGCAGCGGTTGAGACGCACACGCGTCATATATTTACTATCAAACAATAAAAACATCTGTGCTTGTTTGCTTCGCTCGCAATTATCACCCTTTTGTCTTATATTTGACTATATGTGCCTTTATT
Source organism: Hypsopygia costalis (assembly GCA_937001555.2). Lineage (NCBI taxonomy): Eukaryota > Metazoa > Arthropoda > Insecta > Lepidoptera > Pyralidae > Hypsopygia > Hypsopygia costalis. The sequence continues at coordinate 23,709,908 of OW443326.2, forward strand.
ACTATTTGACTCTTTGTTTAGAATAACAAGTGAATATTTGCAGGAAGTATATCACGAATTTATTTTACAAGGTATTACTTTGTAGGTGTTTGTACTTGGGGAGATGTGAAACGTAACCGATTTGTTGATTGATTTCAAAGTTGTTCAATTGTAAGAAGTACGTAACATTTTTTTTTCTTTTTATAATATAAGATTGCTGATTATTTATTTCAGATATTTTTAAAGTAATTTGATATTCACGCTATAATTTAAATTATATAGAATATCATGTACTTAACGATTGTGACCAGGCGCCTACCGCCGAAGCTGAATCAGATTCCCATCGGAATTTTGATTGCGAAAATCCATACTTCAACTTTTATTTATGGCACTTGTGTTTAACTTAGTTGGTCGAAACCATGGAGCTCTACCGACCAAGCTGAAGATGTTTATCAATAACATGTAAGACAAATTTTTCGAATCAAAATATTGGATTGTTTACGGCTTCAGCTTCGGCGGTAGGGCCCCTGGTTTAAGAATTTATGAATTATTATTTGAATTGTTTTTCTGGTACAAACTTACGTAAGAAGACTTTAGTGTGAAACGACATCTCAGCTCGTTACTTACCCTAGGAAATCAAAAATATTTTAGGTTATTAAATAATTGTCGTCCTATTTCTGTTCCAAACGTATTAGTTCAATTTATATAATTTATTATAATTGGAACATTAAAAATATAAATACCTATTGTAAAATTAATCTATTGTATTGTAATTATATTTATATGTAGATATAATATTGAACATTTTGCCGTTGAAAATTAATGGGAACATGAAAAAGGCTGCTCAATTATTTTATTATAAATTATAATATAGAGAGCGTAGAAAACCAGATGTTACTTAAATGGTACCTAGGTACCGACGGATGATGGATCAAAATTAATGACATTAATTTTCAGTTATATAAAACAGTATTATTCAATGAAACAATATTAATAAAATTTCATACTTGGTAAAGATATTTAATACGTACCTATCAAAATGAAACAAAATACAGAGATAAGTACATCATTGTATCATCAATAACTAAAGTACTACACTGACGATATATCTGAACGTCCAAATGTTTGCCTTCCCAAATTCGTCGCGTAAAAGCGCGTGTCGAAAATGTATGCTATCACCGACCTACGTCCTAGATCTGTGTATGCTATTTGCAAAATGGCGTCTTGGCTGTCGACTTTCATAAGGACGAAAGACTTTGTGGAAGCATTTCGAACGGAACGCGAATGTGAGAAATTGCCCGGATCGCGGACGTATACGATGGATTGATTGTGAAAGTGCAAAATGGACGCCTTCCATTTGGATGACGTCAGTTTGGATACGTCGTCAGTGACGGGCAATTAAATAAATAAGATTTGTATTTTTTTAATTGAAATGAAAATGGAAGTCAGAATAAGTACCTACCGCAAATTCTGAACCCCAATAACAGGAAATGTATGTGTCTGTTTGTCAGTAATAATAAATAATATTATCATTCGATGTGTCTGTAGGTACTCGTCATCTATTATTAATTTTGTTGATAATTATTGTTAATTATTTTTCACATAATATAAATTAAAATAAAACCATTAAAATGACAGATCTTTGAATCTTGTGTAGAGAGATCGGCGAATTTGTTATAATTTCATAATTCATCACACAATCTCAGTAGAGGAATAGTACTTTATGGTACCTAGATCAAATAAATTAATATAATTTTTATAAATAGTTAAAAGCTTATACATACGTAGGTACTTAAGAATGTGTATACCCAGGTGTGTTTTTTTAAATAACGAGATCGATTAAGTGGTATACTTGAATCATTTCAGTCCCCAGGGTATCGATAACATCAAAAAATGGTATGACATAGTGCTATTCCACCACTCCCACCCGTGGGGCTCCCACTTAGCCAAATAGATTGATTGTTAGTTAAGGGATTCGATAATGGCCGTTTCATCGATTAACAAAGTTGATTTGAATGATAGACTCTTTTCATATAAATATTACATGTAGTATTTCTTTTGTATTAAATGTGAAAATGATTTAGTATTAAAATATTTATATCTTCATATCTAAATTGAATAGTGTGATAGAATTGCTTATACAATTATTTGTGAAATGGATTCCATTTTTGTTAGATAGAAATAAAGTGTTATTTGGATCTATAGCAATACATGCAGTATAAAAGCGATATCTTTAAAAGTATCTTTATTTCAAGCTGTATCTTACGAAGTGTAGAATAAGTCTAATAATATAATAGATGTTGAATGTATTAATTCCGTATTACATACACATTAATAAGTGTGTAATATTACATTCATGTGGGGTGTACGGTACCCATGTGGGGTAGGTATATTACCAGGAACGTTACATCACTCGGTATAAACCGAGAGATGTAACGTTCCTGGTAATTCCCAATATTACTGGCACGGAACAGCATCTTGCCAAATAGGACTAATTTGAAGAAAACAGCGGATAGGTACAATCAACCAAAGAGATAAATAACCCAAGCTGAGAAATGAAGATATCTCAGAAAATAACTTACGTATTTATTATGTTTCTATGTAATTTAACCTCAGATAAAAAACGTCATTCATTACTTGATTAATATCATGGCCTGGGTTACATATCTCTCTTACTGACTGTACATGTGATTTCTTTATTCGATAATAAAATAAATTAATATTTTTTCTACAATAATTAATTAATTATTCATCTTCTATACTCCCAATTCTAATAGAGATATTCAATTATAACAGGACTAAAAGATATTAGGCGTATAAATGGTTAGGAGAAGATGCAAGGGCAGCCTTTGACAATTTCATTTGTTTTACATACTTGACTAAATATCTCGAAGAAAGGGAAAAAGTCGATAGCATTTGACTTAGGGCTGACTTGATTGCCCTGAAATCAAAGTATATAAAAGCGAAGTGTGTGGCCGAAATGTTACTTCTTAACTACACTGTAAGCTGGGACCTGAAATTCAGACCATTTAAATGAGAAGGAATTAAATTAATTAAGAGGAAAATGCAAAGTTTCAGTATTTCCCAATTTTATATGTGTAAAATTTGAAAAACGGTCACGTTTTAACGATTTTATGTATAAGTACATATTTTGTTCAATTTAATTTTAGTACATATATTAATTTTATATTCTAACACAAAATTAATGGTATTTCTTATGATGTATATAATACATAAAATATATACACAAATAGCTTCTACTTTTCCGCTTCTTCACATTAGTCCTGAATGCGTGAATTACACAAGATTTCTACCACATTTTGTAGATCGACCCACATATTATTTCACAGCAGTAGTTTACAATGGAACTGTCTAATATTTATTGTATTGAAGGTAAAACATTCAACATAAATTATGTTTAGATGCTATTTATTTAGGTTTATTCAAATATATCTAATATATTTTGTCTCGGTAAACATAGTAGTTTTTCAGTCCAAGTCGAAAAAAGCACGTGATAAAATATAGGTACCTATCCATTACATCATGTTACTTATGTGTACTATGTATTGTTCAAAGATACATGTAACTTGGCTCTTTAACATCACTTCTTTTGTTGATGAACTTTAAGTGCATCTAAAGCGCTAAAGCGCAAGAAAACTTAGTTGATTATTTTATTTTTGTGAGTTAAGTACAAATTATTGGTACACTTTAATATTTGACAAAAATAATGCGATAACAAAATTATATGTATAGACAGCTGCTTGAATATATATAGTTACCGAAAATGATTAATAAATTCTACACACACACATACAGACACGAAATTATGAAGTCAGTGGCCGCCGTAGATATGCTGGAAGCCAAGTTCGTGGAAAAAATGTTGTTAAAAGTCACAATATTCTTTTTGGGGTACAATTCTCAACTGAGGACGATCTCAGTTGAAGAAATGTGGTCTAGAATATGTCTTTGAAGGCATATTCTCTGACATTGACGTCAAGATGTGACACACAGCAAAATATCTACGTCATTTATCCCTAAAAGTGAACACGGGGTGAGACACTAGATGTACCACGTTAGGGTAAAAAAAACCACGTGATATTTAACAGTAAATATAGTTCTAAGCTTACATTAATGTAAATTAAATTTAAATTTAGTTGTAGTAATAAAAGGCTATAATATAATGAAAATGCTATATTTCTAAAGATAACACATATTTTGTTAGAAATACAATAATTATGTTATAATATTATGAGTTTGTGATGAAAATAAATATTGAAATTGTTTGGTCTTTCCAATAAACTCTTTTTATTTCGTTGCACACACTATCTACAAGCCGTCACACCCTTTAGTTTAGATCAAAGGTTCCCAAACGGTGGTCCGCGGACCACCAGTGGTCCGTGATACAAACTTATAATGTAAGAGATTGAGCACTATTATACAAAATACTCAAATCTCGAGTTATATAATAATGGATTTATATGACAGTTGGGGACCCCACACGCAACAAAAACCTCGTAGTGGTCCGCGAACAAAAAAGGTTGAGAACCACTGGTTTAGTAGGACCGAGTCCCACAAAATGGGGGACAGTATGCGTAAGTCAAAAATATGCTAAAAGCTAAATAATAATAAAGTAGAGTAGACTATCAGTATAGAAGAGAGACTATCAGTTTTGACGAAATTTCCTATCAAACATATATGTTCCTAAGGCTGATCTATTATTTTTGAGAGCGAAATTTATTGCGCTGTATAAATTCTTTCGCATTTTAAATGCAATTGGTATTGAAGATGCGATAATCCCGCCGTATTAGATTTCTAATCTGCTTGTTCAAAGCTGCATACTCTGTCGAAGCTCTTGCAGATGTTACTTCTCGTCGCCACTTCATACGCCCACCCTGGGCTGCTGGTGGGCCTAGAAAAAGCAAATAAATGACTAAACGAGAATAGCGAGCGAATGGTTCGTTTTCTATACGACGCCGCCGTCCCCCTGACTCGAAGTGAGACTGGGTCCGCCCATGTAACTAGAATTTACTTAATTATATTTTTTTGGTTTTAGGTACAGTTACAGATATTCTATCTCACGAAGAGGGTTTGTCTTTAGTTGTAGTAGTGGCATGTACAGACAGGCGCGTTTGTGTGCGTAAACTGAAGGAGCGTTAGCAAAGACATCTGTAATCATTTTTGCTGTAATCATTGCTGCATATCTGCTTTCTTTGTTGCCGATGTCGGTAGATTTTCAGCCCGTGTTATGATAAGAAGCATTGTCTAAGACAATGACAGAGCCTTCGGGTAAATTAGGCAATAGTTTTTAATTGAGCCATTTAATATAATTATCATAGCTCATATTTGAATGGTAATGGTGACAGAAACGCCTACGGTCTCAGCTGTACGCTGTGTTATATTTCGTAGATGAGACAAATCACAGTTAGGCTCCAAAACCAATTTAGTAAATTCATACTCCTCTTTCATGAAATGGTAAGCGCTAGCTATCATGCTTCGCCCCTAAAATAAAACCAATGGGAATTAATGACTTTCAACTAATTCAACCAAATCCCCGGTCTAGAAGTAAGAAAAGTTTAAGTTTTTTTATAATAATGGGTCATGTATATACTTTTTAACAATTTTTATGATGGAGCAGTTATTCCTATAGGGAGGGGAAAATTATTATTTACGTTAAATGTAAAAAAAAAATTACCTCACTGCGGACGACTTTTCTGCGTTTAGTTGCTTTGCTAACGGTACTTTGTACGGACATCTTGCGTGGACCCAAAAACACTAGTGACTCTGACCGCGTCGCGATCGTGACTAAAAGCTCCCGAGTTTAGGCACACTACCTCAATGTGCACGTGACCGACTAACAACAACCAAGAACAAACCTTCTTCGTGAAATAGAACATCTGTACATGCAAAATGAATAAAGAATTTGCGAAAAAAAATGACATGCTCCTGTCAAGTAAAAAATTGTTTTAAACTTTTAAAATATCTACTGTTTGGGAACGCAGCGAGGGAACACGTCCTCTAGCTTTCCCGCGTTTATAGTCTGTGGGATGCGGTCGGACTGTCCTTGTCCTCTTCACTTCTGACTTCCTGTCAAAAATGAACATGGACTGTGCGTAAATGTTCATTTTATGTATTTCGATTTGTCTAATAAAAGAATATTACCTTTGGAAGCAGTTATCATTCATAGTATAGTGATAATAAAAACATGGTGTAAGAAGTTGTTAGATAAGGTAGAATCATGTCTTCTGAGGAGTATAAATGCTTGTTGGAAACACAAACTGAGCACCAGGTGAAGAGGATAAAGCTAATCCGGTACAAAAGATATATTCTAGAAGAACTAGAACTGGTTTGCCTTGTTTTCTCAGCCAATGAAAGCCCCAAGTAATATCAGGAGTATCATCTTCATTTCAACAGTCTTCCTCCGATATACCAGTGGGCGCGTCGGTGGGCCTAACAGATGCTGGGGAACCAGAACCAGTACCAAGTACTATTAGGCGCAGTGGCCGGATTCGAAATACTCCGGTAAATCTTCGGGATTATATGACTACTAGCCGATGCCCGCGACTTCGTTCGCGTGGACTTTATGATTCTTGCGTATTAATACAAATACGAACTAATGTAGATACATAAGAAAATATTTGTGGCAGTATTATACGTTAAAAGTCAATATTTTTTATTTAAGATAGTAACCATAGTTTAAAATATATATATATATAAGGGACCGTCCATTAATCACGTGAGGCTCGAAAGAGGGGGGAGGGGGTTCGGCAAAAATCACGAAACATCACAAGGGGGGAGGGGGGGTGTAGTAAGATATCACGTGTATTTATTTTTTTAAGTGCTTTTCATCAGGCGGACCGTATGCTTGTTTGTCACCTTAGTGGTGTAACAAAAATCCTTATTAATATTCTGAAAATTTTAAGATTCTTTGAAAATACAAAAATACACGTGATTTGAGGGGGGGGGGGGTAGCCTTACACCTCACCAAGTATCACCAAGGGGGTGGGGGGGTGTTAAAAATGCAAAAAAAAACCTCACGTGATTAATGGACGGCCCCTAAGATAAATGAAGGGAGTCTTTCCTTCGGGAGAGCCTCGAGAAAGCCACGTAAAGTTAGCCATGCGAAAAACAACCTCATATTTTAGTGTCGTAGCTAAGCAAGTGGTCACAGAGAACTGTGTACGTTTAAGATTAAAATGGAAAATTGTTGGAGAAGAGTGGTATACGCAGAATAAATGGGTCAAAATCACCAAGGTGGAGAATTTGCTTTAGCAGCAAATAAACGTCTAAATTTAGTCTATTTAAAGAAATAGTTATTGTAAATATTACTTAACTGTGTTCATATTAACTGTACATAATATTTTATACCGAAAAAGTGCTTTACTTTTATTATTATTTGAAGAAATAACTACAAAAAATCATTTCGAGAACGCGTCCGAATGTAGCAATCATCAGAAACTATCTTTGGAAATATTCATAAAATAAAATAAATTGAAAACTTTTTCTTACTTAATGGCCTACAATTTTATCATAGATTAATTAAGTACTGTTATTACTAAAGAAAGAATAGAAATTTAAGAAAAGCAATCCAACATATTGTGTCCGACAATGTAAGCGTCATTTTAGTGAACGCAATTTTGATTCTCAGTCAAAATTCAGTTTTTGAACGCAACCTTTAGTTGTCTATGGTACAGTGATGTGAACGATGTAAACAAACGGTTGTCGTCTCTCATTTTCGGCAAAACAATTGAAAATAAGTGGTAAGTATCTTTGAATTCATTATTTATTGAGCGTACATCAATACGTCATCATACCGGGAATGCGTTTCTCAACCTGGAATATTGAAAGATAAGTTTTGTAGCGTTTTATAACAAATAGTCACCTCAAATATTTTACAATAACAAAGCCGAACATGATGTCAAAGATGGCTGCCGTCTAAAAAGCGCGCGTTGTTTTAAAAAAGTCATTTCGGGAACGGTCATTTCGGGACCGTTCCCGGACTTGACGGAGCGTTCTCGAAATGATGATGACGTTCCCGGAATGACTTTCTCAAATAAACGCGCTCTGTTATTATAACTATTGGTTAATTAATATAGTGTATGTTGTGCTAACATATTTTTTAATATATATTTAATATTTTTTAGCAATATGGAGTCTCATGTGGCTGTAAAAAATAAAAAACATCCGAAAAAGCAAGTTAAAAAGAATAGTTCGGCTTACTTGCAACAACGAGAGAAAGCCAATGCTAGGAAACGGAAATTTTTAGATAAGATGACGGAGGAAGAGAGAGAAATAAAAAGGGCAAAGGATAGAGCGTACTATCAGAAAAAAAAAGCTGAAAAGAAAGTTAAAAACATTGATGAGATGACTGAGAGAGAAAAGCGAAAGCAGAGAAAAATTTGGAAAGAAGCATCAAAAAAATACAGAGAAAAAAAGAAGGCAATATCAAGTATAGTAAATAATACTCCGCCCCAGTCTGATGATGAATTAGCTGCAGAACGGTCTTTAGTGAGAAGAACAGTGGGAAGAAAAATTGTTCGGAAGGATAGAGCCAAAGCATACCGTAAAATAAAACAACAAGAGAAAACAATTGCTAGCATTAAACGTAAATATGAAACTTTAAAGAAAAGACTAAGAAGAAAAGAAAAAAGAGAACAGGTACCAATAACTCCTAACAGCAAAGTTGACGCATTGATTAAAAATGTCGACGTGCCTCCTGAAGTGCGCAAATCTCTCTTATTCAACGAAGTACTGACTGCGCAATTAAAAGAAAAGGCATGTACTTTAAGAAAAAATTCCAAAGAGAGGGAAGTCTTCCAAAAATGTGTTAGCGGTAACATGGTACGGAAATATAAATTGCTTCATATGGCTAAGATTTTTTTGCCAAAAGAGAGAACCAGTACATCGATTCTGAAGTCTGATACCAAAATTCGTGAGGTAGTTTTGAAGGAGGAAGTACGTAAAAAAGTAGAAGATTTCTTCGAAAGAGATGATGTCAGCAGGATGTGCCCAGCCAAGAGAGATTTTGTGAAGAAGAACGGTATTAAGAAGCAAAAACGCCTCCTTTTATTCACAGTTAAAGAACTGACGTCAAAATTCGTTAAAGAAACTGGAATAAATTTACCTTATGCAACATTATTAAGAGCAAAACCGTTTTGGGTGGTAGCTCCAACATTCAGAGACAGAGAAACTTGTTTATGTGTCAAACACGAAAATTTCGAATTTAAACTGAACAAATTAAAAAACTTACAACAAATTAATCACGGGAGTGTAGAGAAAAACATCGAGGATTATAGTTGCGACATAACTTCTTATGACTGCATGAATGGTTTGTGTGATATATGTAAAAATCCGAAGCTTGAGTCAGCTGATAATGCAGATTCTGTGACATATTTCCAATGGAAGTCTGTTATTGAAGAAAAAAATATAAAAGGCGAGAATAAGAAGTTCAAAATCACAAAAAAGGTTGTTATTTCAAGTACAGTGAATGAATTAAAAACGACTTTTATTGAAGATATTCCAGTTATGAAAAAACATCTGTATGGCATTTATAATTACAACAAACTGAAAAAAGAGCTGAAAGAAAATTTAACTGAAGAAGAGGTAATGATACAGATAGACTTTTCAGAGAATTACACAACTAGATATGCAAATGAAATCCAGTCAACACATTTTGCAAAAAAACAATTGTCTATTCATACAGGTGTATATTATACACGAAACGTTTACAATGGTTTAAAATCCCGATCTTTTGCTACTGTGAGTGAAAACTTGGATCATCAAGCCCATGCGGTATGGACTCATATGAAACCGATTCTACAAATAATATTGGAAAATAAAGATATTAACACCCTTCATATCTACTCTGATGGACCAACTTCGCAATACCGTAACCGAACTAACATACATCTCTGGTTACAAACATTAATAAAGGAATTCAAACAGATAACAAAATCTACTTGGACATACAGTGAACCTGGCCATGGTAAAGGACCCATGGATGGCGTAGGTGGTACTCTTAAAAGGACTGCCGACAGGCATGTGTTAATGGGACAAGATATTAAAACATCCTCTGACTTAGTAAATTTGTTTACAGAGTCTACTATACTGGTAAAAGAGATTCCTGATGATGACATTTCTAGAGCAAAAGACTTGGTTCCGAAAACCATAGATGCCATACCAGGTATCATGAATATTACAAAAATTACATGGCAAAGAGGACCAGAAGTTACAATTAAAATATACCGACACGAACGTTTTGAAAAGCAACTGAAAATGTCTGTATTATCTGGCAGTTTATATCCGAACTCTGAACCAAAAAACATGAGAATACCTTCAAGTAAGTCTCCTGAACCAGAAGAGCCTATGGATACAATTGAAATACAAAATTTGCTGCAATTGAAGAGACGGAACATTTACAATATCATTTACTCATCATCATCCGATGATGAGGAGAATTTAATGTCGATTTCTCTTCGTCAGCAGACTGCGGAAAAATCAATTACAGTTGAAGCTGGTACATCTTACAATCAAGGCAAGGAAAACCTACACCCAAATTTAATATGCCCTGGAACCTTTATTTTAATTAAAGTACCTACACAAATGAAAACTGTCTATTACAGATATGTTGCCATCTGTAAGACAGGTGTCGATAAAGACGATGGAGAAATCCTAGTCACATTCTTGAATTCGGTGCGTAATAATGCAAAAAAATTTAAATTAAATCCGAGTGATGTATCTTACATTGCATTTGAGCAAATTATAAGTATTATTTCAACGCCAATACTGAAAAAAGAAAATAATAGAGAGTATTATTACTTTGAGACTGATATTGATGTTTATGAAAAATTCTAATGTTTGTTTGTTTTTATATGATATTATATTCATGTGTTTAATTAATATGCTTAGGAGAACTTGTTTTTGATGAAAAGTTTATTTAATATTAACTACAAAACAATAAGTGTTTAAATGGTTTGATTATTACTATCACAATAAAAGTTTAATCTGATTATTAAGAATTTCTAATAGGCAGTGTACGTACACCAATTAAAAGACTGTAAAGTGATTTAAGTTACGTTTTTGTTAATTAAGAACCTTATACCAAAATGAATAAATAAGTACGACGTACAAAACAGTGCTTATGATTTTACAACCCTAAATTGTATCTATATCGTCATTTAGGGAACACACGCATCATTCCGCGAACACCTTATCATTTCCGGGAACATCACTAAACTCACAGATAACACATTATTATTTTAGATATTAAACAAAAGGTCCTGATAATATTAAAAAAGGGCGAACCTCTTATATCTATAGCATGTTAATTTATATATAAAACAGCGATATTTCTCACATTTAGATAGTTTAGACAAAAAAAATTGTCATTATAGTTCCATTTGCACTATATTTTGCCTTTTAACGTCTTTATTGGTAATTTCATTACATTTCCTTAATTTCTATTTATAAATAACATATATCCGCTACTGTACAAGAAAAAGAATAAATACTTATGTTATATTTTAATATTATTATAAACGTTACAAAAACGTTCTCGTAATGATTTTTTTCAGCGCTAGTTCTCTTTAAAAATGAAATTACAAGAGTAGTATTCAATTCTATGCTCTGCCAACGTAAATATTGTTTAAACATAAGTTTAGTGATCCTTTAGGCTGATCATCAAAGTAATAGCTGCTAGGTTAATTCATCGTAAAACAGAATGTGGAATTTGCCACCTTGGTGATTTTGACCCAAATACAGTTTCACCGGCGGCACCACTCCCAGTGAGAATCTCAGCTTCAATTATATTTCGCTGCCAACCATTGACTTTACTTCAGGAAGGAGATCTTGCCCAAATTTTAATAATATTTTTGAAAACTCTTGGGCACGTAAAGTTCTATCTACAGCTTCTACTGCCTTATTGTTTGTCATTTCACATTCATCTGAAACGATTAGCCAGCAATCCTGAAACATCTTCGCTTTGTCACAGTTTGGTGTCACAAAGCAAGTCGGTGTTTCCGTTCTGTATAAATCGAGTGGATTTTTATACCTCAATAAAAAATGCTCATCAGGCTGAACAACTTTTCATAAGGTGTCATTTTTATATTTCTTATAGTTTAGCTGAACCATTATGGTTCCGCATCAGGTGTTCCAAATCTTGGATTTTTATACCGAGATGGAAATTATTTCGTGTCCACGTTTTCAAATCGATGCCAGTTTTGTAACTGACGTCTCAGAAAACCATAGAATATATAATAGTTGTTTTCGGAATTAGCGGCCCGATAAACTCATTTCACCCCTTTAGGGGTTGAATTTTGTAAAATACTGAAACACGTGTTTACTCATTTATCTACAGAGTGCTCGTGTAAAGTTTCGTATAAAATAGTCCAACTAATCTTGCTTCCCCATACAAACTTTGGACCCCCGTTTCACCCCCTTAGGGGTTGAATTTTCCAAATTCCAGTCTTAGTAAGCACCTACGTCCTAAAAGGAACCCTCTTGCAAAATTTGAGACTCGTAGCACTGGTAGTTTCTGAGATTTCGTGATGAGTGAGTCAGTGATTTTCTCTTTTATATATAACTAGCGGTCCGGTATGTGCTTCGCTACGTATAAAGTGAAATAATAAAAAAAAAAAATTGAAACATCAAATTTATTTATTCAACCAATAAAATATTTTATTAATTGCTAGCTATTTTAAAACTTAATCCAAAACATTTGGATAAACTATTTTTTTTATTTTGAGTATGAATAAACAAATGTCTGGGGGGTACCGACTCTCGAACAGGCAACATAAAGTCGAAGTACGTCCAAAATGAAATGACCGCATTATTGACATAACAACATGTTTGTACTGTCAACATTGAAAAACTTACAATTTGACAGCACAATCCCCATCTGAAAAAAGTTTCAATTTGACAGCAAAATCCCCATTAACAAAATTATCCCCCATTTATTGAATTCATTTGTTACAAAAAATGTGAGAAATGAAGAACCGCTCTACCGATTTTGTGCAAACTTCACATAAACCATCTATTAGATAGTCCGAACAAAGCCTAAACATTTGATTTGGATAGGTGAGCCCGTTCTTGAGTTATAAAATTACAACGAAAAGTGGCATTGATTTTTATATATATAGATAGAGATAGATGTAACTTTCTTCAATGTGAAGAGGATGTTTGGGAACGCAGCCTCTAGTTTGGGATGCGGGTGGATAAATGTTCATTTTGTGTATTTCGATCTGTCTAATAAAAGTATATTACCATTAGAAGCAGTTATCATTCATAGTAGAGTGATAATAAAAACACATAAAAAGCCATTTTATTTGACACCCATCGCGGCCATCTGGCGGCCATCTTGTCGCGGCGGCTATTTTGGATTTACAATGTTTCCTAAATCATAGACTTCGGATATTTCACTACGCTGAATATATTCAATTGTATTGTCATCAGAACTACAATAAAAATGTGTACCAATCAGATCAATATGTCAACAGGAAATTGATAAATATTTTAATTACTGAACTTGGCCCAAAAAACAACAGACAACAACAGTCAAGTTAAAAAACCGTTAAAAATATTCCGTACTTTCATATTGATATGTCTATATATCAGGATCAGTTAATCAAGTCCAATCTGATTAGCGTCAATATTTTATAATCAGCTATAAACCTAATTATTTTTTATGCGAAAAACACATCTCAGATAAGGATTATCATAACAATTTTATGTACTAACTTAGTGACTGTCTGGCAGCTTAAAGTAAGAACTAAATAATATGTTGAAACATCGAACAAAGTCTTAAAGCTAAATATACTAGTAATTGTAAAGTGGGGTGTAAGTAGTTCATCAACATCTTTGAACCAAAGCCAACTTCACCTGCACTCGAAGCTCTGGCGAAAAGAGAGGTAGGGAGCGTAATTGTAAGCTACCCGACTGGGAAATGTACCTCCACCTCACAGAATACCGCAGCCAAATAACAATTTCCTTGAGGGTTGTTGTGTTTTCCTGCGAGTGAGTGAGGTCACCAGAAAGGAAGGAGATGCTGCGTTGGCAGCATCTCCTTCCTTTCTGGTGACCGGAAGGAAGGAGATGCTGGGGGTGGCGGCGCGCGAGCCATATTTTATGTTGAGAGCGTTAAAATGGCTACGGTAACCGCTTCACATCAAGCGGGCCGTATGCTTGTCTGCCACCCGACGTAGTATATAAAAAAAAACTAATATAACAAAGCACTCTTTTTACATAAATATTTAAGTATTATACGGTGTCAACTACTTCTGTTGGCGAGTCTTCACGGCTGAATCACCCTATTACAGGAGGCACCGTTGACGCGAGTGCTTCGCACTGTTAACCATGTCCATTTGGATCTATCTAAAGGCTGGCAAGGGATTAGCGACCCCTCGATGTTACTGATCTCCATGCAATGGGTTTTGCTTTCCACCAGGTGAACCATATGCTCGTTTGGTCCCCTCTCATATAAAAAAAACGGGTTGCACTCCGGGAGTGCTGGCAGAAGTGAAAACTTAAACATTACCGTTGTGCATTTTTGAATATTTTGGAATGGTTAGGGAATAATTTCGCACGAATTGCTTTATTTATCAGTATAAAAGTACTATCATTTATGTGGTAAAATACAATATTCATTTATTGCGCTATCGTACACAAACATGACATTTTATATTATATTAAAAATAAACAGCAGGAGCAGGCATATCGCCGCACGATAGAAAAAGAAGGGGATATCACTTCCTCTCTTACGCCGCGCTGGCGCTCTACGCTCCCTCCGTCTTACGAATTTTCGATCAGGCCACGTGTCCTGACGCGAGTTTAACATTTTTTACCCATCCCAAAAAGTGCACAACGCCGATAAAGAAGTTTTCACTTCAACAATCTATATACATAGGTATATGTCATTAGCTATAAGGTGTAGGAGGGTTTGGTGATTAAGATTGACAGGTCTAGGACCTGTTTCACGCCGGTCCAATAATATATAACAGCATATGTTACTCGCTGATCATGTAGCGTTCTATAGGCGAAATAACACACTGCCCTCTAGTCCCAAACAAAGGAAAGCTTAGAGTGTAAGTGGCTCAACATCATCTTTAAGCTAAATGTAACCTCACCTACACGTGGTGCACCCTGCTAACTAACGAGACTCTGGCGAAAGAGATAGGGCGAGCGTAATTGTAACCTGCCCCACTGGGGAAGTACCTCCACCTCAAAGAAGACCGCAGTCAATAACAATTCCTTTGAGGGATGTTGTGTTCCTGTGAATTAGTGAGGTCACCAGGAACAAAGGAATTGCTGCATTGGCAGCGGATGCGCGAGCGATGTTTGTGCGATTTTATTTTGCGATTTGTAAGTGTTCATATGTCTGCGGTGACCACTTCAAATCAGGCTGTGAGCTTGTCTTCCACCCGACGTAGAATAAAAGAAAGCTTGTACCCATAGTTCAAAATCTAGGTATACCATATGTAAACATGTAAGAGGTATATAGTCTGTGAGTCTGTGAGGTTATAGGAGGTACCGATTATGAAAATTCTTTTACAAATAGAACCTGTGATTTTGTCCGCGTCAAATTTCGACCTCTAGTGATTTTTGCTATGCATTTTTAACAGGCTTATTTCAATTAAGTTTAGTCGGTTCCTTGAAAACTTACCACTCTCAGCCACTCTGCCATACATTTCAGTATAGATACTTAACTTATCATAAGAAAACACGCATCGCATGTCTCGATCTTCCTCCGTTATTACTGAAACCACAGTATAAGCAAACCCCGGCCACTCCATACAAAAATGGCGCTTTTGCATGTAGTAACCAAATGACGTCTGTACACGTGCCTATGTGTGAGTGACGTTCTCTAGGGCTGACATTATTCAATTATTAGTCAGACATGTAAGGGGGTGTAAGTGGTTCATCAACATCTTTGAACCAAAGTCAATCTCATCTGCACGGGGTACACCCTGCTGACTGACAGACGAGGCTCTGACGAAAAGAGAGGTAGGACATAGCGTATTTTTTAAACAGCCCGACTGACGAAGTACCACCACCTCACATAATACCGCAGTCAAATAACAATTTCCTTGAGGGTTGTTGTGTTCCTGCGAGTGAGTGAGGTCCAGAGAGGATGGAGTTGCTGCGTTGGCAGCGCGCGATCGATATTTAATGTTGCGACCGTTAATATGGTTACGGTAACCGCTTCACATCAGGTGGGCGTAGTGAAGAAAAAAAACATAGTAAATACACTACACTGACTTCAGCCAATATTTACAAAACGCCTTGTATAATTGCCATTGCTAACTTACCCACAATTTTATATTTTCTAATCACCACTAAATCAAACGATCGCCTTCCGAACATCGGTTCATTGTAATGATCAAACCATTTCATTCTCATTAATTGTAGCTTTTTACTATTCATATAAATGCATGCGCAATGATTTGATTCATTTTCATATTCACATCGAACAAACGTAATTTAAAACTAATACCACACATGACATCACGCACAATAAACATTGAAATGGTAATAAGAAAATTGTAAACATTAACAATAAACCACCATAACTCAAGTGACAGCAATGTCAATTCCGCGTCTGCGCACTCACTTGCTCTTTGAGACATATATCATGCTATCCGTTTCTCATCTCGTATTAATTGTATCTTGTATCCTACTTTGACAGACATGAATTAGTTATGATGAGACTATGGCTGCCGCATGCTTTTTAGGTAATTTATAAAAAAATCAGTACTTTATTTCTTCCAAAGGGATCGAATAAATTTATTTTTTTGACTTTCCATGTGTTGAGACATCCATCCACTGCACAAGTAACTCCCATCTTTTAAACTGAATGGAGAATAAAATACGAGCGACGTCAATTTGTAGGACGTTGCATCCATTGCGAACGGTTCCAAATCGGTTCCTTAGGGGAGGTGAGGTCGACTAGTGAGAGCGGCAGAGAGTGTCCATACTGTACGTTAGTACTATTACTTATACTGTGGTATAAGTAATAGTACTACTGAAACATAATGTGTCAGGGTCGGTTACTTCAAATTTCGTTTCAGTGACTGCAGGGCGTTTCGTGCACTGAACAAAATGAAAATTATGATACACTATTATTCTAACAAAGACCATGACATAATTTTACTTCACTTATCCAACATGAAAAGGTTAACACATCACATCTATCCGAGCCAAACGAGACAAAATTTTAGAATTCGTTTGCGAAATCTTATGTAACCTCGCACACCGTCCTGCACTTCTGGATTCAGACAATTCGGTGCGGATATGTGTAGAGATGATTTAGATTTCATATAAATAAGTCCAAAATCCGTTTCGTTCGGTTCGTTTGGCGCGTTCGGCTCAGTTAGACGTGCGTTCACCTTCAAAACAGGCAAAGTATCTTATGTAATTGCCATAGACAGCCGTTTTTGGGTCTTATTCGCAATTATTTTACTATATAACTTTTTAAATATAAGTGTACTTTTTAATGTAAATGAAATGTAAAAAATACTTCATGGCCTTTGTAAAAAAAAAATGTTCTATAATTTTCATTTTTATAATAACTTGCGAAGTTTAATTTTATGTGGCGGCGCTAGATAGGTTCCATAATCCTCTTAATAGTTTTTGTGTAATAAAATTGTCTATTGTGTATGTTTTTATTAGAGTGACACAAGTAGGTACAGCGAACATTCCTCAGAGGGAAAAATACTAGTGGACGTAACTTACACGTGCATCGTTGTAAATCATTATTCAGTAATACATATTAAATATATTAAATATCATAATCATAAATATTTAGTGCCATATTATGTTATTATTATATTTATAAAACGATTGTTGCGACTAATCGTGATACTTAAATTATATTGAACATAGGTATATTCCCCTACATGTTTATAGATATTGTAATTGAATTATCCGAATTGGTCAGATATGAATGAAACAGATGTAAATCTAAATTACATTACGTTTTATGTATTATAAATTGATTTCAGGAAAGACATTGTATGTGTGACGATTATCATCAAATTCTTTTGAAATTCTTACTCCTATTAAATTCTTCTGATTAAATTCGTTGTGAGTTCGAAGGCAGCCGTAGTCGTACTCCTGGGACTGCAATGGACTTCATTGTTCATTGCCTTTTTTAGTGATCGCCGCTGTAAATCCTGGCTACACAAGAGACACTGTGGTGGGAATGTGTGGTGGGCCCCGGTAAGTCGTTTATCATAAAAAAAATATTTATTTACATTATTTGCTCGTTGTATGAACTCTTTTCTTCATTTCATCATCATTCTCAGACTGTTTTTTATATGTGAGGGAGGCAAAAGAACATGGTTCACCTGAAGGCCAATTCTCGTAATTTTTCTACGAACGCAAATTGAAAGTTGACCGAATCGAGATTGAATTGTGAATTGACTAAAATTATATACTTGATTTCATTAATTAATTATTATCAAGTCTTGTTGTTGGCAAAGTAATATTCTTAGTTTGTTTAATTTTCTCTCATATTTCGATATAATCCCGCTTAAATTTAATTTTGAAGTTACATATTGTGTTACGAGAATACCAAATGTGACATTTATGAGATCGAGACTGGATCGAAACTGAATTTTGACTATATTTTAATTACGAGAATTGCCCCTCTGGTGAAAAGCAATCACTGTCGGTAATGTTGTAAAGGTAAGTGTAGCTAAATGTGTATGTATATGTATACCATGTCAAGTATCATAAATGTATCTATTTATTAAATCTATTTAGTAAAATGTACCCCGCCCTTTGGAACGACTGTTGTAGTCTATCCTCCTGATCGTACTACTGATATAGGACAACAATCACAGCATAAATAATAGTTGATGATACTACGTATGGCCATGCCACACTGAGCCGATTTTTTAGAGATTTAAGTTTTTTATTTTAGAGTGTTGTCTGTTAAATATATTATTACTAGCGGCCCGCCCCGGCTTCGCACGGGTGGATTCTAGCTGATGCCCGCGACTTCGTTCGCGTGGACTTTATGATTCCGGCGTATTAATACAAATACGAACTAATGTAGATACATAAGAAAATATTTGTGGCAGTATTATACGTTAAAAGTCAATAAATTATTATTTTTATTTAAGATAGTAACCATAGTGTAAATAAATAAATAGTTAAAAAAGAAAATATAAAATAAATGAAGGGAGTCTTTCCTTCGGGAATATGAAAAGTAACTAATATGAAAAGACCTGAAGCGTTACTAACCTTCGATAAAGCCACGTAAAGTTAGCCATGCAAAAAAACCACCTCATATTTTAATTTATTGTCATAGCAAAGTAAGTGGTCACAGAGAACGGTGTACGTTTAAAATTACAATGAAAAATTGTTGAAGAAGAGTGGTATCATCATCATCAGGTCATTTTAGTCTCCACTACAGGAGCATGACCCTCTCTCGTCCGTCTCAGACAGGAGGATTTGGCCTACACTCCCCACGCTGCCCAGACGGGTTGGGGAGGCCTGATCGATGTTTTATAATGCATTTCCCGTAGTCACCTTGTACGACATCCACGGGAAGAGACGGAGTGATTCTATTCTAGTCTGCCGGAAACCACACGGCCATAAGAAGGAAGAGTGGTATACGCGGAATAAATACAGTTTCATCGGCACCACTCCCAGTGAGAATCTCAGCTTCAATTATACATATTTCGCTGCTAAACATTGACTTTACTTCAGGAAGGAGATCTTCCCCAAATTTTAATAATATTTTTGAAAACTCTTGGGCACATAAAGTTCTATCTACAGCTTCTACTGCCTTATTGTTGGCCATTTCGCATTCATCTGAAACGATTAGACAGCAATCCTGAAACATCTTCGCTTTGAGTCACACAGTTTCGTGTCACAAAGTTATATTCTACTCAATTTATACAGAACGGAAACACCGACATGCGGTGTTTCCGTTCTGTATAAATTCCGCCTTCCGCCTAGAAGTAATATGGCTGCAATACCTCTCGATGCTACTGTGAGATATTATTTTGGCACCTGATTTCAGCGAGGATTGCTCTCGTCAGGTTTTTTTACCAGTCCCTCCTGAATCATCTAAGAAAAACAGTTTCCCCTCGTTGCTTAAAAGACTTTGCATCACAAAATCTTGCTACATAACGTCTCGCAAATGCACCCATCCTGCTGGTTTGTGCGAATATATACCAATCGTTCCATTTCAATTTTAGCGTACACGTCTATAATAAACTGACTAAATAGACCACGTTACCTTTGTAAATAAATAAAACGATTGCGTAAGCTTGTAGAAGGTAAGAATAAAAGTAGCACTGCGCGGTTATTTTTTTTACAATACAATCAATATTTTGTTAAACTATTTATTGTTATCTTAAGTAGCTTTTTTAGTTCTATTTGCTATTATAGCGTGTTTTTTAGTTATTTTTTAAACTATAATTTATTGTAAACACCATGTTGTTTATGCCAACTTTTGCGAAGACGTCATTTTTATATTTCTTATAATTTTGCTGAACCATAATGGTTCTGCATCACGTGTTCCAAATCTTGGATTTTTATACCTCAATAAAGAAATCTCATCAAGTTGAACAACTTTTGCTATGGCGTCGCCTTAGCAAAAGCTGTTCAGTCTGATGAGCATTTTGCTCATCAGACTGAACAGCTTTTGCTAAGGCGTCATTTTTATATTTCTTATAGTTTAGCTGAACCATTATGGTTCTGCATCAGGTGTACGAAATCTTGGATTTTTATACCTCAACAAAAAATGCTCATCAGGTTGAACAGCTTTTGCTAAGGCGGTATTTGTATATTTCCTATAGTTTACCGGAACCATTATGGTTCCGAATCAGGTGTTCCAAATCTTGGATTTTTATACCGAGATGGAAATTTCGTGTCCACGTTTTCAAATCGATGCCAGTTTCGTAATTGACGTCTTAGAAAACCATAGAATCAACACCGATATTGACATTATGACAAAAACATAGAACTTTCATACAAACTTCCAACCCTCGTTTTAACCCCAAAAAGGTGTTGATTTCTAAAGATATAGAGCATACATTTTAATTTTCAAGTTTTTTACTTCAAAAACATAGTACTTTGATTCAAATTTCCAACCCCCGTTTTAACCCCAAAAAGGGGTTGATTTCTAAAGATAAATTATTAGTACACCTCCACACCATCTATAGAGCATACATTTTAAATTTCAAGTTTTTTACTTTAAAAACATAGAACTTTCATACAAACTTCCAACCCCCGTTTTAACCCCAAAAAGGGGTTGATTTCTAAAGATACATCATTAGTACACCTCCACACCATCTATAGAGCATACATTTTAAATTTCAAGTCTCTTGCGTCAAAAACATAGAACTTTCATACAAACTTCCAACCCCCGATTTAACCCCAAAAATGGGTTGATTTCCAAAGATACATTATTAGTATACCTCCACACCATCTATAGAGCATGCATTTTAAATTTCAAGTCATTTACTTCAAAAACATAGAACTTTCAAACAAACTTCCAACCCCCGTTTTAACCCCAAAAAGGGGTTGATTTCCATAGATACATAATTAGTTCACCTCCACACCATCTATAGAGCATACATTTTAAATTTCAAGTCTCATGCTTCAAAAACGTAGGACTTTCATACAAACTTCCAACCCCAATTCTACCCCCTTAGGGGTGAAGTATCGTAAAATCCGTTCTTAGCGGATGTCTACACCCTATAAGGAGCCTTCCTGCCAAATTTCAAGTTTGTAGGTGTTATAATTTCTGAGATTTCGTGATGAGTGAGTGAGTGATTTTCTCTTTTATATATATAGATATAAGTATTACTATTACAGTCAATACATAAATATCTTATTAATTTATATATTAAGTATATAACGTAATAATTTATTTTATTTTGTGTTATGTATACTATTCCTACTGTACATAAATGATCTACCAAAGGTACTAAGTACTAACAAATCGCTAACTGTGCTTTTTGCTGATGATATTTCAATATTAGTAAATGCTTTTTGACAATCGAAGCTCTGGCGAAAAGAGAGGTAGGGAGCGTAATTGTAAGCTACCCGACTGGGGTATGTACCTCCACCTCACAGAATACCGCAGCCAAATAACGGTTCCCTTGAGGGCTGTTGTGTTCCTGCGAGTGAGTGAGGTCACCAGAAAGGAAGGAGATGCTGCGATGGTAGCGGTGGTGGCGGTTCGTGCGAGCGATATTTTATGTTGCGAGCGTTAATATGGCTACGGTAATCGCTTCACATCAGGCGGGCCGTATGCTTGTCTGCCACCCGAAGTAGTATAAAAATGCTGAAAATGACAACGAACTGATCCCTTTAACACAAACAACCTTAATGCACGTGAATAATTGGCTTGATGATCATAATCTAGAACTAAATTATAAATAAAGTAAAGCAATGTATTTTTGACCATACAATAAGAGACCTCTTAACATAAACATCCCCTTCCAAAATATAAAAAATGAATTAGTTGAGACGTGTAGCCTACTAGGTATAAATATAGATTCTAATTTAAATTGAAAAAGTCATATTGAGAATCTTAAAACTAAATTATCTAAATTCACATACGCACTTTTCGAAATCAAGCAGAGTACAAACATAGAAACATCTTGGTTTAAATATGGAGTCATTCTGTGGGGAAACAGTGTAGATGTGAAATCATTATTTCTTCTTCAAAAAAAGTGCGTCAGAATACACAAATTGACAATACACAAAGCTGCAAACCATTCTTTGTTAAATTCAAGTTGCTAACATTGCCATCTATACATATACATACACGACATATGCTCCTTTGTAAATAAAAACCCTAACTTGTGTAAAAAGCAACACGAAATGCAAAAAAAAAATCATTTTTTGTATGTTTGTCTGTTTAAATATCTAATTTAATTTGAAAATATATCAACATAACACATCTTCAATTTGTTGAACAACGAAAATGGTAATTTTTGTGAAAATAAGTATATCGCTAATCCGATTGTGTTGAAATTTTGTGGTAAATACGAGTAATAATCAAGAAATGTAATCGGAAGTCATCAAGATATATTTCATACCGCTAGGTGAATATGGTTAATTTCTTTTATGTTGGATTTCTTTTTTGTATTTTCTATTATTTGGAAATTTTATTTATATGGCAGAAGAACGTTTGCAGGCTGAGCTAGTATGTATATAAAATTCGGCGGGCGATGCAATGGAGAGAGGTACTCGCGCATCGAAACTGGAAATTCAACGGAGAGTCAAAGTTGTCACACATATAATTCAGAGTCAGCATACTAAAAAAGCTATTACCGGATCACGTCTGCATACTCAAAAATGGCAAATTGGACGGAAAGTCTGACTGACGAAAGACTCTCCGTATCACACAGATGACTATACAAATAACAAACAAACCTGTGAAGACATATATACTAAGACTCTTAAAGTTTTATTGCGATATAATAGAAATGTAAATAAAATAATTACAGTTCCCTACAGATGTTTGTTATGTTAATGCGTGGTGAGTAAGGTCATTAACAACATATTGTGAACGTGTTACGTTAACAGCCGGGGTAGCAACGCGCGCGTAAACGCTTCACATCAGGCGATGGTGTGCTTGTTTGATACTCGACGATAAAAATCATACTGGCACAATACTGATTTCGACCACAAAATTAATCAAAGTAAAGTGAACCTTGAAGTCTAACTTGTTAGTCATATAATATAGGAAGGAAGCAAAAAGCAGACGCCAAGGCACAGAGTAGTTATCTGCGGCAGAGGGGAGTAATTGACACATTCAGGCATTCAGCTTGCAAATGTTTATCAGCGTTGTTTGCGGTGCGAATGAGCAATTGAGCAGTCAGTTCAGTCGCGCTCCGCTATACGAGCTGAGTTGTCGTGTACCTTATTAACATACAACTTAAACTTCGTCACTTCTAGTTATCAGTATACTTAATCGTGATGTGGAGCAGCAGGGGTCGCTCGAGCACCGGGTCCGAAGTGGTCATGCTGGATGACCGGCCCGTTGCCAACGGCACGAGTGAGATCCCCAGCATCGGAAACCTCAATGTGACTAATTCCAACCGAGTCCACCTCGGGCCCAAATTCGTGAACGTCAACCAGACAGTGCATAACAGCGAGGTCATCAAAGGTGGGTAAACCCAAGCGTTTTCCTTAATGAGCACGATAGGAAACAATACATTTATGTATATGCCTGTCCTCTTCTATTGTTACCGGATGGAAAAAGATCTAATAAATTAACTACACATGCATCGATAGTCTCGTTCTTTGTTGTTGTTATTGTGTAGTTTAAATCAATTTTGAAAAACTTATTATCTTTAACATATTTAACTTAATGACGAAGACTAACATCTATCTGGTTATAACTCTTGATAATTGATGTTCTTGTTCTCTGTGTTAATGTTTAAGGTTTTTTATTTTTATAATTATGTAAGTACTTATGTTGCACAAAGGTACTAAAATATTTCTTGCCGGGAACAAATCGGTTAGTCTAAAGACAAACCATAATGTCGAAACTAGCGTCACTATTAAAAAAAACCATAACGAAGTTAAGAATAAACGATAACAAAGAATTAATTTAGCCACAAAGTTTTTTACTTCATTTAACCAATTTTTTCTTCGATTTCGCAACACTGTGGAATGTTTTAAATATAGGATAAGATGTAATGAGTAATGATATCTAAATGGTTGTTCAAAGACATGTTAAAATACGTAGTTAGTGAGCCCATAAAATGTAGTAACACTACACACCAAGGACAAAAAAAATGTAGATAGGTGATTTTATTTACTGAATTGGGAAATTGGTATTCGGAAAATACATATCTGGGTTTTCACCAAATGAATCATCGGATAAAACTGCACCTAATGTAACGAAATCTAAGTAACTAAAACTAATCTTTAGGAATTTCTTTATAAGACACTAAGTGATAAATAATAATGCTAAGTGTAGCTTATTATATACTCTCAAATGTATGACATCATCAAATTATGTTTTTGTTCAAATTTATATATGATATCTTGATACGTATTGAAGTAAATTACTTCTCCCCACTGAACAGTTGCCTACGTAACTGGACATCTACTGATTTTCCTCAAAGAAAAAACAAAATATTATGATGATGGCAAACACACTGTATTTGGCTAGCGATGCTTTGCGAAATGTTTTGTTAGAACACATAATTTGCAAACTGTTTGCACTGCTTGGCGAAATAATGTATGTATTGAGTCGATTACACTATGGTTTTTTTAAGAAATATTTACCACACTCAAATAATAATTCCCTTGAGGGTTGTTGTGTTCCTGCGAATAATTGAGATCACCAGAAGGGAAAGAGCTGCTATTTTGGTAGTGGGGGTGGCGGCGAGCGAGCGATTTTTCATGCTGTGAGCCTTAATATGGCTAAGTACGACAACTGCATCACATCAGGCGGGCCGTCTGCTTGTCTGCCATCCAAAAATATGTTTTAAAATACGCGTATAATGTGCGATACAATCTTTTTAACATTTTCTTGAAGAAGGATGAACTTATTGATTTGATTGATTGATTGAAGTCACTAAAAGCCTATTTATTATTGGATTATCAGAATGTATCCCAACCCTTTGTTGGTCGATCTTTCATTTTACTTTTGCCTTTCGTATACTGTTATACCTTGATTGCATAAAAGCTATAACAAAAGTCTTGTATTCTCTTACTATACCTTACTTCTGCTCTAACTGTCCTGAAGAAAATACATAGGTATAACTTCACAATATTCATGCTCATATGTCGAGAAAACTAAATCGAATTTCTAAAAATGTAAAATTGGAGGATTAATATCTCTTTAACGAATAAAACTTTAAAACAAAAGTTTTTTAAGATTCAGCTTCCGCAATAGCATGCCATTTGCTATTTGCGTTTCGGTGCATGCATATCCAAAGCCTAGAGATGGAGTTTGTCAAATCTTCACTCACTGCTTTTAGCATAGCGTTGTCAGCCCGCAGTTGAGCACCGTGGAGTATTATGGGTTGATGCCCAGCCGATCCATCATCTCAACATGCCCAATGTGTAGTATTGTAGATTCTTGTTATAATTTATTTAGAGGAACTTGTTTAAGCGATCTCCTGATTGGTTGTCTAAAACCTTGAGATTGATTCTCCATTCAGACTACGACTTTGTGCCAAAAAGCAAATATTTATTTAATTTTTTCGCGTACGTCAAACGTCGTCACGACTCATGGTATTTGTTTAAATGTAGTGTTTATTGATTTACGGTTGTGGGTGCGCCATTAAATTAACCAGTCTTGTTGCATGATTCCCTAAACTGAACGAAGATTTATTTTATTAGCCATATCCGTCTGTACCTTATATCCCTGATTACTGTCACCAAGCATCGACACTGTACCTATTTAATTAAATTTTTATACTGGTTTTATCTCTATTGGCTTTATTATATTAGCGGTGATAAAGCCTAACTTTACGAAACCTATAGCTATCTGTATTCAATAAAGATACGGCGACAAAGCAGATGCTCCAAAATTTCCAGAATTAGGTAAGAAAAAAGAAATGGTAGTACAATAATTGTGATTAGGAGAAAAGTCACAATATTATATAGATTTCTCGTAACAAAAATTTGCTATTTCTAGTTACAAGTCATGAGTATTTAGTATACTCTATTAGCTGCACCTATACGATTTAGGTGAAATAGAAGATTAGTTCAAAACAAAAGCGATGATATACATACAACATAATCTACAATAAAAAAAAACAGCTAGCTTTCAGCTAGCTAGTAGGTATATTACATATATAGAGCATTATATTTGTTTTTTTTTTTTTTCAAAAAAGAGAAAGATGTTTAGGCAGCGGCGGTAAGCAATGCTTGCTATTTTACAATCCTTCATATTTCTGCTTAATCTCCTGAGCCTATGACGGAAAGATCTTTTGTCACAGTGCCATGTTCATACCGGAAACAGCTGTGTAAACAGATTATATTGGCATAAGTTTCAAAGGCGAGGCGGTTTCATGCACATTATCTCTGTGCAGTTTTTACTTTGAGTCGATGTAAAATATTGATCTAGAATTTTCATTTCGTGAGATATACAAAAATTGTTGACGCCCCGATGGTCAAAGTAGATGGAAACATTTGCTCCTAGACCAAGTTTCAGTCTCAAAACATTAAAGTTGAAATATAATAACATGTGTTTGTGTAGTATTATATTGAAATTCACAAAATTTAATTTGTTCAGTTGTCATTGATTTAAATAAAAATGTTAAATAGGATTTAAGTTGGGTTAGGTTAGGTTATACTCGTGACTGTTAAACGCTGCGCGACCGTAGCGAGTGAGGCTCATATTAGGTATATTCACACATCATCTGATACAAAGAATTGAATATTTGGAGACGTTGATGTTTTGCGATTCTGCAATTTTGACATTTTGACATGTGGGTATTTTGCAACTTTGAGGTTCCGAGACTTGGATCTTATGAGACGGAGGACGTTTTACAACCATATGTTATTTTACAAATAGAACTATATGAC
The DNA here is from genome assembly GCA_937001555.2 of Hypsopygia costalis. Lineage (NCBI taxonomy): Eukaryota > Metazoa > Arthropoda > Insecta > Lepidoptera > Pyralidae > Hypsopygia > Hypsopygia costalis. Next base: position 23,737,397 of record OW443326.2, read on the forward strand.
GTAAGGTTTGTTTCGCCCTTTAAAAATGCCATTTCACGATGGAACCTAATAGTTACATTTATATCCGTACAACAGAGATCGCTTACAACGATAACGCGCAAACAAATCAACAAAACAACATGCTTTCACGGTAGTGTACGGTCACGATTTTATCTATGTAGGTTTATTCTTAATGCATTCTCATCTACATAAGCATAATCTATATCATTGTTCGTCAGTATTAATATTACATTCGATAATCTAAAGATCGACAGACGCTAAATTTGACAGGCATGCAGCTCGACAGACGCTCAAATCCACAGATATGCAACTCGACAGACGCTCGACTCGACAAATATGCAGTTCGACAGACGCTCATATTTTGCTATACAGATGCTCACATGCTGCTCAATAGACATGCAGCACGACAGACACTCAATTCAACATACATGCAACTCGACAGATACTCAACTCCACATACCTGCAGCTCGACAAATGCTCAAATCGACACATACGCAGTTCGACAGACACGCAGCTCGACAGACGCTAAACTCAATATACACGCAGGTCAAAATAGTCGAAAATAATTAAATAATAAAAAGTAACAATACTCTTATACAAAGTAATACGTTTATACCGCATATGAAGCATATTTTGTTATTATCAGTTGCCAATTTATCTGTATTATATTCCTACTTTTAGAATTGATAAAAATCTAAAGTAAACACAAAAAAATATATTAATTAATATACTGAGTGCATTATTAGGGACATTAGTCACTCTGACATAGATTGATAAAAGTGTACGATAATTGTATGTGCATACATTGTTTACTCAGCCAACCCGTAATTGAGCAGCGTGGTGGAGTATGCTCTTTAGAGCTCTTCGATTGAGGGGAGACTCGTATCCCAACAGTGGGATGACTATGGGTTGATGCCGATACTCTGTTTTAGTAATGCTCTTCTAATAAATCTGCGTCTTACTTATAAATATATGCACGATATATTTATTTATTACTGAAGAATTACCTATTTGTCCAGTTGCGAACCTTACAGTTGAGTCTCTTTTGTGTTGTGAGCTTGACGAGTTGAGTGTCTGTTGAATTGCGAGCGTGACGAGTTGAATGTATGTCGAACCGGGAGCCTGACGAGTTCTGTTTTTGGCGAAATACGTATTTGACTATGTATCTGACGACATGCGTCAAATCCATTGAACCTTACTTTGACCTAATCATAATATGTAATCTGTTATATAACGACGATTGTGGGAGTCAAAAAATATATTATCATTTTGCGATACATAATACATAAAACATACATGCATACCTATTATTACTTTATGTAACAGAAGCACTTGCTGTAAATGACACACTGACACTCTCGACTCTGACTCGCACGAATAGAAATAAAATAGAACGTGTTATGAGTGTTAGCATGTTGTATGTCAATATGTATTGTATTCGGCTTCTATTCGTTGTTGGACATCCCACCACTCACACATGTCCCTGTATACACACACACACACACACATATTTATGTGTTGTTACACATATTCTCAGACATAAATGTCATATTTATATAAATACTAGCTGTCCCGGCGAACTTCGTACCGCCTATCAATCAATGTCGTGGTACATATTAGCTGAACTAAATTTATGATTTTATGGAATTAAAACAATGAATAATAGAAAAGAATAGAGAAGCTCGATGGCATCATTGCGCGTGTCAGTCTAATTGAACACGCAACTTAAGCAACGTCGACCGTAGCCAGCACACGGATGGGTTTATATTACCTCCTCCGTGATTCGAAAGACACGTTAAACCGTCGGTCCCGGTTGTTATCATTAGCTTGTATTTAAGTTAGTGGCCTAACTTAACTTAACGACTGTCATCTAATGGCGGTTCGAAAACACTGGCCTCCGCCAACCCACAGTTGAGCAGCGTGTTGGAGTATGCTCTAAACCCCTTCGGTTGAGGGAAGACCCGTATCCATAAAAACTGAAGATTTCATAAAAATAAAGATTTCCTTATTGTTATATCAAAAAATTTTTAAAAAAAGCTTTGTATTATTTTTTTACTTTTGAAATAGGTTTTATCGTTTTGGTGATTTGTAATTGTCATTTCTTTTGATGTTTACTCTGATTTGATTCTTGCGCTCGGACCCCATGGCCTAAGCGTTTTTACCCCTACCGATTTGACATTTTTCAATTTTCAAAACAAATCACAGACAACTTTCGAGACATAAAAGTTGACACCAATCGTTTTGACGTTTTGATATTTGACACTTTCATTTGTATGGGAAAATGTTTTTTTCTTTTATTTTATTCTTTCGTCAATTTTCCAATGTTTTTAATAGTTATTCTGCTATTCGGGACGGAGAGAAATCCAACAAATCAAAAACCATGAAAATCGGTCCTGCGGTTCTCTCGTTATAAGTGTTCGAACAAACCCGACTTTGTTTTATATATATATGTTTTATATATATAGATGTCATTTATTTGTAAAGTACAAAGAAGATTACGTGTGATGATTTTATTACAGTGCTGATAAGCATAATAATAAAACGCTGTGTATAGCCGTTTTTATTTTTTAATTTATTTTACATTAGCTGCTAGTTTGGACATAGCAAAGGCGTTTGATCAATCACAATGATGGGGTAACTGAGAAAATTTGTATATGGTTGGCAAGTATTCTCAGTAAGCGTATCAGCAAAGTCGTAATTAACGGAGCATACATGATCAAGGCTGTTTTTATCCCCTACTTTATTCATACTGCATAGCAATGACTGGCTGAATGTGCACAACATTAATTATTAGGTCATGATAGTACCGTGGACGTACAACAAACTGATCAAGTCAACATTTGTGATGCATTGAGCGTTGATGAGTTCAAATCAAAATTTATGTCCTAAATTTAGACCCTTGGACCGATATCGAATTACGGCCGAAAAAATTCATCATCATAGAAAAAATCCTTATAAAGTCCCCATTTTTATAATAGATTCATGGTTAGAGAGCACTGCACTCACCGTTGCACCTGGAATCAGTATCCTGGGTGTCCACATAACCAGAGAGACGAGGACTTTCAATTTCATGAACATTTGGAGCTCAAGGCCAAACTGGCTTAAAAATATTGATGTGATCAGTTGAGCAAATGGTTTTTTTTTACGCTACGACATTACCTTCAACTGTTTATGGAACAGGTCCTGCCTCACATGGAAATAATGTTCACAACACGGGATGGGTTTGCCCCAGTACTTGCTCGATTTGACATACAAATCTCTGACCACTCAACTACGAGGAATTGTATACAAATATGGAAATTATTCACGTTTTCTTATAACAAAAGCACTTTTGTTAGGTTTACCTATCAGCATCAAGATAAAAGCTTCACCAATGAACCTTAACATCGTTCAAGTATATGCCCCCACCTCTACGGCAAGCGACGAGGCAATTGAGAAGTTCTACTCTGAACTAGAAACAACAATAGCGAAGATACCCAATAGAGAGTTATTGGTCGTCCTAGGAGATTTGAACGCTAAGATCGGAGAGAACGCTCATCAGCTGTCAAGATGCGCAGGAAGATTTGGGCTCGGAAAGAGGAATGAACGAGGTGAACGCTTAATACAATTCGCGTCAGAAAACGACCTGCTGATCGTAAATAGCCTTTTCGAACACCACCCTCGAAGACTGTACACTTGGGTAGCACCAGATGGAAAAACTCGCAATCAAATAGATTACATCATGACTCGTTCGCGATGGAGATCATCTGTAACAAATGCCCATACTTTACCTGGGGCTGATTGCGGATCTGACCACCAACTATTGATTTCTAAGTTAAAGCTCAAGTTGACAGCAGCTAGAATCATTAAAAAGCCGAGAAAGTTGGAGGTGAGGGATGGTGTTGGATTTCGTTCGCTTATCAAACAGAAGTGGAAGAAGTGGTCAGAGGCAGATCTGGCTGACGAAACACCCGATGCACTATGGGACCGTACTAAGACACTCATCACCACAACTGTCAACGAAACCGCACCACCGATTACAACTCACAAAAGACAGCACTGGATGACTGACAGTACCTTCGAACTCGTCGAAAAACGCCGGAAGATGAAAGCAACAGGAGCGGACATCAAGGATCTTAATAACATGTCGGCACAAATACAATGTAAATGTAGACAAGATCACAATACCTACTTGCGCAATATGTGTAAAGAAATTGAGGCTCATGCAGACAGATATGAGTCAAGAGACTTGCACCACAAGATCCGTCTCATTACTAAAACGTTGCCATCCAAAACCTGGGCCATCGAAGATCATAATGGCCAAGTAGTTACTGAACTGGATAAAATTTCGAAAGTTTGGAGAGATTATTGTCAGTCGCTGTTTGAAGATCCTCAGTCGCGAAATTTTCCACCAACGGAGCCTACGAGTGATATGCTCGAGCCGGATATACTTAAATCAGAGGTGAGGGCCGCTATTCGACATCTGAAGAATGGAAAAGCCACAGGTAGAGATGAGATCCCAATTGAAACTATACGAGCATTGGGAGAGCATGGCGTTCATATCTTCCATATAATTTGCAACAAAATATGGCACACAGGCAAATGGCCCTCTGAATGGGCTCACACGATATTCACTCCTCTTCATAAAAAGGGTTCCACGAAGAAGTGTAGCAACTTTCGACTTATTGCACTGGTAACACACGCGAGCAAAATAATGCTACACATCATAAACGAGCGACTGAAAGCATATTTATCCAGAGAAATTGCGCCAGAACAAGCCGGTTTTGTGAAGGGAAAAGGAACCCGTGAACAAATTCTCATCGTTCGTCAAATCATCGAAAAGGCTCGAGAATTCAACAAGCCGACATACATATGCTTTGTTGATTTCTCCAAAGCATTTGACTCGGTGAAGTGGCCAATGTTGTGGAAAACACTACTGGACATGGGCACACCACAACACCTCGTGCACCTGCTCAGGGAGCTCTACGAAGGGGGTACAGCTTCAGTGCGGACCGATGACCTCCTCTCAGATAGTTTCCATCCAAGTGCAGGCGTTCGACAGGGATGCATAATTTCACCTTTATTATTTAATATCTACACCGAGCTTGTAATGCGAATCACTCTCGAGAACTGGAACGATGGCGTGGTGATTGGTGGATACAAAATTTCGAACTTGCGGTACGCAGATGACACCACCTTATTTGCGAGTAACGCTGACCGTATGGAAGAATTGCTTCTCATAATGGAGCACATAAGCCTTACGTTTGGGTTGAAAATAAACCGATCTAAGACCAAGATTATGATCGTGGATCGCGTCAATGCCAATTCGCCCGAGGTGACACAGATTGCGAACTGTGACGTGGTGAAAGCCTACGTATATCTTGGGGCTTTAATCTCAAACAACGGCGGATGTGTAGATGAAGTGAAACGACGTATGGCCATGACCAGAACTGCGATGGAGAAGTTGAGAAAAGTGTGGAGGAATCGTAACATCACCAAAGCCACTAAAATCAAGCTCGTACGAACACTTGTATTCCCCATTTTTCTTTACGCTGCGGAGACGTGGACAGTGCGTGAGTTGGAAAAGAAAAGGATAGACGCTCTGGAAATGTGGTGCTGGAGAAAGATGCTCGAGATATCATGGACGGAGTTCCGCACCAACATGTCCATACTCCAAGAATTGGGCATCACACAGCGTTTGTCTGCCGTGGTACAGTCGCGCATTTTGCAGTACTTCGGACATGTCTCTAGGCGGGATAACGATTCCATAGAGCGCCTGGTCGTACAGGGAAAGGTGGAAGGGACAAGACCACGCGGAAGATCACCTATGCGTTGGATTGACCAGGTTAAATCGGCAATGGGAACCCGTGTATCTGACTGCGCCAGACAGTCTGCCAACAGGGAGAGATGGCGGGAGATCGTGCGGAGAGCTGTGTCCGCCTCCACCACCGATGTGGATGCCTCTACGTGACCACGACCGCTCTGCCAAGAGCGAAACGACAGAGAAGAAGACCTATGACTAGACTATATCCTGTAAAATTAAAAAAAAAAAGAAAATTACAAACCTCAAAAATAGTAGCTTACCTGGCAACCGTTGTCTAGGCCAAATTACTTACAAAAGTCTTGCCTGACTTATCTGAACCCAATTAGGCCCTACTTGGCCAAAGGTAGCTTAAATTACGCCAACTTTCCTCTACTTAGTCAACTTTGACCAAACAATTTTGGCCGAAAATGGCCTATTGTTGAGCCAATCTTGGCCCAACAACAAAGTTGGGCCAACTCTACTGTAGAAGTCTAAAAATCTAAGAAAAAAATTTGCCAATACTAAAAACTTATCCAATAATGACTGATGTTTCAGGCCAACTTCTGGGCCTAGAGTTGGTGTCAGGGATGTCTTCTCGGCATCTGCGGTGTAGCGTCGCCGTGTTCGTGTGCTGGTCGTTCCTAGTCGCTTCAGTCCTCGCGACGGGCATACTCTATTTCGCATTGTACAAGACTCAAAAGCTTCTAGATATAGGTAAAGTTTTTGGAATGTATCGATGTTGTGGTATCACTAACTACGGAGAAGCTTGCCAATGTTCAGTCGAATTTTTAAACTCATGAAATTCCTGTATTACTTTTTCCTATATACATATATTACATATTCATAATCTGAAAAATATGAATCAATATCTGCTTTTATCAGATAGTCCAACTGGACCATATCCACTCAAAAACTATTTATTACAATAATTGTTTTATTATATTGTCTTCTCCTAGTAAACATAAATTACAATATATTTCGAGATAATTGTATATTCGACAGAACTTTGACAAGTTGATCCATCTACTGGGAGCACTAACCTCTTCCATAATCATGCACTAACAAAGAAACATAAATCAAAAGCACTCCTTTTAATAAACTCCGTATTTCTCTGACCAAAACCATTAAAATCTGAAATTGGCGTGATGTATCCGCGCATTAGAGAAACTGTGGTATAAGTACTATCGAATAAATTGAATCATGGCCCACCTTAACATTATTTTCTTACAGTTAATTCTATGCCTAAAGGCCGAAATCTTGTCATAACACTGACAGTTACTAACATCTCGACTAACGTCTACTTAATCGTACCCAAACAGTTTCAATCACAAACCTAAGATCCCGCTTTTAACTGATTAGGGTTCTGAGCGGGTTTGTACCTTCAGTGTATCGTTTGAATCAGTCAATTTAATTCTTTCTTTAAAATTGTAACATACTTTTAATATTTTATTTTTTCTCGTTATATGGAGAAATAGATCATTCTAAATTCAAAACATTAATACAAATAGGTTTTCATTTTCTTTATTAAAATGTGACGCAGTTTTATTAATACCTAAAATAACTAAAATATAAAGTGGATCAAAGCTCAATTGAGTCGATTGTACACATTCATTTACTTGCTAAACCTAAATATGCCATTCTATAGCTTCAAAGCGGCTAATCTTCAGTTCCACAATTTTCAATTCCACGCCTACAGAGTTACAATTACAAATTATAAAAAGATAGTTATCTAAAAAAGGAAAAATTAAGCTGTCTTTTCTTGTGTCATTTTATTTATATATTGCAAACAATTGCAATACAGTTTTAAAACGGCTAAACATTAATAATTCACATAAAAGAAATTACCTACACTTGAAAGAGTATGATTCTGTAATTACACATTTTTTGATTTTTTCATCTTTCTTGTACAATATGGTTGTCTGGTAGAAATCGCATCGCGATATGCCTGCCCTTTGTACTTTAATTCTGTACTTGTAGTTTTTTTTGTAAAATTTAGTATTGGTGCAAAAAAGTGTATTGTAATGTATGATGATAATTGTGAGGTGATGTAATATTCTTTTGGGATTTCACTCAGCCAGAAATACATTATTTAATCAGCTAACCAGTTCTAGGACGATAAATTCTCGAAATTTTTTATGATTTCTCAAAAACTGGTTTTTAGGTTTAGCTCATGTGTAGCTGCTTTTGTAGGATGGCAGAATACTTAGACAATGTCATTATAAGGAAACGATTTTACCTAATACAGATCTAATGCTACGGCCACACTACCGTGATATGCCAATAATTATTGCCTTCTTCAACAACGCCTAGATGTAACCACGATTTATGACCATAATTTTACAATGCCAATCAATATGGCGGTAGACAATAACTCCGGCGGCGGTCATTTTTCGCACATTAAGGAGAATTACCGCAGTAATTCATGCGTTTGTGGCCACACTACCGTTTGTCCAGTGTGCAACATAAGCTCAACGGCCACGGCACGTATCGACCGACATGGAGTGGTCAAATGAAAAAACGCTCGATCTTTGGAATTATTCCAATGCGAACCGTCACTTTTTATGGGCTTTCTGTCGTGTATCCCCTGATAAAAATCGCGGTGTACAATAGATGATTTGAAGAAGAAAAAAGAATTCAGTTATTATTACCGAAACCATCTAAATAAATATAACAGCTGAAATTTCAACCTCTATTTTGAAAAATGATATTTTTACCGCCTAATTTATTGACATATCTAGAACTCTAGTGTAACCACACCGCTTCACGCAGTAATTTAAACGGTAATTCAATGCCATAATTACTGCGATAACAGCCCGGTAGACGGTACGGTAGTGTGGCCGAGACATAAGAGTATACATTCGCCACAATTTGTATAGATATATACTAATAAAATTTGTAAAAGTATACCTTAGGCTTAATATAAACCTTGTTGTAGTCCAGAAATGTTGCCTTACGTATTAAGAAGTACTGCAAAATTTAAGGTTTTTTTTTCTAGTCTATGTAGGTATATTGATTACATCCTATTTGTTCATATGAGAAATACTTTTACTAAAAAATTAAATAACAACATACTTACATCAATTTTCTCATATTTGACTGCATTGCACTGTACACTCCACCTTCAAATGCCTCATTAACAAAGCTTTGAATAAGTACTCTCATTCGCATAATAACATCTATGCTTTGTATGTTTTTTTTATGTTAATAATAAAAACTAGGGATGCAACGATACCGATGCAAATAATCGTAAACCGTTTTAATTGACTGTATTGCCGATTTTGTATTCTTGAAAACGTTTGCATACCTATTTAAAACCTTATTATTCCAAACTTATAAACAATAATTTTTACTAATGTCACGGAACAAAGAAAGCTCTGCATAGCAACCCTACAAAAACATCTCAGAAGCAAAGATATTTTAACGACCCTGTAAAATTTCTTTGCTCTGCTGTTTCTTTATAATGTAATATAAATATATAAACAAAATACTCTAATTCGATATTTTTAACAAGTCTTGGTTTCATACGATAAATTTTATTAAATGCACTATCGCGACTGATATCGTAATCGCTTATATTGTACGATGCACTAAAAATCTGTATTGTAATGGGTATATCGTTGTATCCCTAAATAAAACAATTTAGTGACAGTGAAATTATTTTGACTAGGTATTAAAGAAGATTGGTATCTGCGTCGAGGCGACTGGCAAGCAATGCAAGCCTACGAACTCGACTTTTTAGACCTACCAGTTCAGTACGTCTTGATAGGACATAGTGCCTCCCGCTACTGCAATGAAAAATACGCCTGCATACAAGAAATGCTTAATATACAACAGAATCATTTGAGAAGAGACTTTGGCGATATCGGTCCGAACTTTCTCATAGGTGGCAATGGATTGGTATTTGAAGGGCGAGGTGCAAACACAGTTGGAGCGATGGTGAGATCTTGGAACATTAAGAGTATAACTATAATGTTCATGGGAGACTACAGAACTGACCCAGTGGACGAGGCACAGATTAATCATCTCAGTGTTCTCTTGGAAACACTTTTGAATTTGAATGTTCTTACTCCGGATTACATTGTTTTCGGGCACTGTCAAGTATCTACGTATATAATCACTCCTGGCCCTCGAGTTATGGATAATTTGCATTATTTAAAGCACTGGAACTCTACCAACGCGAAGTATTGTTTACGAAAATGAAGATGAGAAAAAATCTAACGAGGAGTCAAAAATATTACGTTTGGAACGAATGTAATATTTTCGGTTCAAAACCGCCATTGCTACGGGAGTTTCGGAAGTTATGCGAGTTTATATTGTGACTGTTAAATAATCTACGAACATGTTTGCCTGATTATATAGGTAATGTGCCATCCACAAAACTAATATTGTAAGTACATCTATAAGACCGACGACATTATATGAATATTATTTCATTTCCGATTACATGCATGTACATATCTGGGCTATCATGTCAATGAGCTGTAATTAATATTCAAATAAAATGAAGTGTTTTTTTTTATAAAATACGTCAAGTAATAAAATTAAGACCCTTAGTTTTATAATTACTAGCGACCTGCCTCGCCTTGTCTCGATTAAACAGTACATACATAATAATAGATCTAAGCGAAAAACCTAGATAATAATTATATATATCCTATGACTACCTGGAATAAACTATATTTATATGTACCTATACCTACAAGGTCATAAAGTTCGCACTTTCTTATAAATGTTATAAGCATAAATATTCCAGCATGATGCCACTAGTGTTATAGGCGTCCATAGGCTACGGTGACTGCTTTCCATCATGTAGGCCGTATGCTTGTCCGTATGGTACCTTAGTGGCATAAAAAAAACATATAATTTATTAAAACAGAACATTGCAGCATTGCTTGCATTTCTATTCAAACGTTCTGCTCTCTCAGGCTGAAAATTTTGTTTGGGTCTTAATGTTCCCTCTGGAGAACAATGTCTGTTTCCTAAAATATTCATTAAAGAAAAGATTTTATCACTATACATCATTAACCCTTGGCAAGAAATCAAATCGACTTATAATCATGGTTGGCAGCCTTGATTGACATGATAGCAAACTTCATCTGGGCACACGTGTTTTTATAATGTGATGAATATGGGAGGGTAATGGACTTTTACTGTTAAGCCTTGTGTTCTCGATCATACATATTTCACTCAATAGATATATTTTAGCCTTCACTTGGTTTACCAATCAATAACAAAAGCGAGGACGTTCACCTGTAGATAATAATAAATTAACTTCAATATTATAGAATTTCATAGGCACCCTATGTGCAACTTGGAGCTAAAATACGATCTTTGTAAAAAATTAGTGAATTATGGAACTTACAGTAAATTCCCTCTAGATGTAGTTGTCTGTACGGAAAATTTAGTGATATTTTATCTGTGCGAATGAAGAAAGAATGCTATGATGATGTGTTAGGATAAACATACATAGGTACACATAAATATTTATATCTATCTAAGCTTAATAAACTGATAACTATGACTATGTATGTTTATTCTAGTTGAGGTATTATTTACATGAGGTAAGTATAAGTAAGGGGTGCTATAAAAATGTTTGCAAACACTTTCTAACACTAATACATTCATTTTTTACGTAATAAATAACCCGCTGAAAACCACGATCTAAAACTTTAAATATTTTTTAATATGTAACAAAAATATTAGGTGTAAAAATAAGAACGCATTTATTAGTGTTAGAAAACATTTGTAACGGCAATGTGGTATCACCCTATCAATTAGTAAAATTAGTTATAATATTGTATTATACATATTATATAAATTGCTTTTCTTTTTCTCTCTCTCTCCTTCAGAAATGCATTCATGTATTTTGGTCAATAAAATTTAAATATATAAATGACACGAACTTTAAATATATGAGCTACTATATTTACTAATATAAGTGAATAGTTAATAGCATTTACAGATATATACGAGTAGGTATGTATATTTTCAAGTGAGACTTTCAAAAATGTACTCTTAAATTTTGATCTCAAAAACGATTTTGCACTTTATTTATTTAAGCTACGTAATTTAATGTCCGTTTTATTATTAATTAAATTAATTGGTTGTCAATTAAAAAATACTTAATTTAAATTGGAAAAAAAAATGTATTATAAAAAAAAATTACATGTTTATTGTAGGTAAATTGTGTTCTAAATGATTGAGTTATTGTGTGAGAGCAATTAATTAAAATCTACAATTTATAGTTTAGAAGTAGATAAAAAATAAATAAAGTGTAGTTGCATAGTTTATAAAACATGTGTAACATATCGTATTTTAAAATTAAAATCGTATATTGACATTAAAAAGTTTTAGAAACTTGATACTATCGGATATTACTTTGAAAAAGTATAGGATTTAAAGAAGTAGTAAACGGCTACTACTTCTAAAAGTCTTATACTATCGTCGCTGTCGAAAAATCACTGAAAGAAGTAGAGGGCCCACTCTTCATATGGGTCTGTTTTACACTTTCGTTTAATACAAGTTATGGATTTGTAATCCAAATTCTTTCTTAATTATTTTCCTATTGGTAATGTTACTAACTGGCCAACTATAAAAACTTAGAGTGCGCTCCCAAGAGCTACCAATAACAGCTATCAAATAATTTACATAAATTATGATTAAGGAAATATAACATAGAAAACATAGTTTAACAACTATGTTTTCTTACATGGTACGGCAAAAAATATATACAGCCTACTGTGGCTCAGATTATTGCATATTATATAGTAGATACACAGTATTAAATGCCTTTCTTTCTCAAGGGCCTGTATGCCGCTGTGGGCCATAGCGGCCCACAAATCAATTGTATGAAAGAAAGAAGTTTATATCATGTGTTGTTATCGCATACATTCCAAAGATTAAATAAATCGATTTATTAGAGCTACTTTAGTCTATCATTTCACCAAAATAAATCTACCATTTATCATTAAGTAATCAACACATTACACTTATGCTGCTGAAAGGAATTAAATTTTATTTATATCATAATTTATTAAGTAGATTTTCACATTCATATGTCATTGAAATGAATGAATGAAATAAAATTTTGATTCTCAATGTAAAATAGATTATTGTATATAATATAATAAAAGAAAAAGAAAATAAAGTATGTACAAATTATAACTATTCTAATGATACGTAAACAAAAACTAAAAATCTCAGTTAATTTTACCACCGGGTTCAGTACATATTATAAAGTTATAACTGGTAACGACGAGATAGACAACATGAGGTGGTTAAATAAGCCTATTCATAAATTACTTTTAGAAAACTTAGAAACATTATAATTAATTGAGTCTTGTACAAAAAGTCAAAGTTGCATAGCGTGTAATGGAGAAAGCTGCCCCCTTACCACATACTCTATTCAATTTGAAATAGAGTCGCTTATTCATTGGTATGAATAAGTATTCTATGCAGTTATTGAATCGCAATAAGAGTTGGTAGTAAGGGGGCTGTACTCGGAAAATGGCGCTTATTACATTATCTAATTCAACCCCGACTTAACTTGGATATACTGACTCTAATTCTGAAACTGGTTTGAGTTGGACAATAAGCACTTTTTAGTCTGTCAAGTAGACAGACTCAAAAATGAATATATCCCTAGTAGAGTTACCACATAGCTTTTAGAATCAGCAGGATGAAATGGCAATGAGCAGGCCATATTGCACGTGGAACTGATGGCCTTTGGAGCTGAAAGGTTCTGGTGCCGTGACCGTCGACTGGAAAACACACAGTAAGAAAATTTATTTATACTATTTTGTTCATCCAGATAGTAGAATAACCCCGTAAGAAGGCCGTACATTAGATGGACGGACAATTTTGTAAAGATTTAAAAAGCCGATGAATGCAAACGTCATGAAGTTGTGTTTTTTTTTATGTGAAAGAGATGGAAAGCGATCACCACTGCCCATGGAGACCAACAACGCCAAGGGGTCGCCAATCCGTTGCCAGCTTATACTACTTATTTTCTTTCTTTCTCTTTCTTTCTGGTAACCTCACTCACTCGTAGGAACACAACAACCCTCAAGAGAATTGTTATTTGGCTGCGGTATTCTGTGAGGTGGAGATACTCCCCAGTCGGGCAGATTAAAAAATACGCTATGCCCTACCTCTCTTTTCGCCAGAGCCTCGTTTGTCAGTGATCAGGGTGCACCACGTGCAGATGAGGTTGGCTTTGGTTCAAAGATATTGATGAACCAATTACACCACAATTGTATGTTTTGGTAATCTAAAGGGAGGGATGTTAGCAGTGGATGTCCTGAAATGATCAGTTTATAAAGCATTAAATGTAATTATATCTGTCGCAAAAAGTTTGTGTTACCTATAACCACAGTATAAGTAATAGTACTAACGTACTATAACATAGCGATGCATATCCTAAACAGATTGAAGTTACTTAAAGTATTAGGAAAAATAAACAGTTATGTCTGAGAGAGAGTCATATCCTCTATACCTTAGCATTTAAGGAGAGGATACCTTAGCATTTGACGAGTAAGCACTTACGTTTGAGAGAGGGTCATATCCCCCTTACCTTAGCATTTAAGGTAGGTTGAACTCATCCATTATAGACATCTTATCAGCTGTCTTTTGCAACTAATCAAGTATGGACATCATTCACATTACAAATAATATTTTCATAGAACCTAGAATTCTAAATGATACAGATTCTACCTATTTCGCTACTTCTGTATCAGTACGTACCACGTTACTTAAATCTGTTAAATTGCGCAACGATTTTCATCAAAGGAAACAAGAATTCAAGAGGAAGGTTTATTATGTGTAATACATGCATTATAGTAGAGAAGTATCTAAGTTACAGCCGTGCGAAGCTAGGGCGGGTCGCTAGTTGCATATAAAAATGTTTTTTTATTATACCTGATTAGGAGTAGAAGGGGGAGTCAAATTCCAAAAGTTCCCTACCTACTCCTACTAATTTCTTCTGATTAAATTCGTTGTGAGTTCCAGAACAGCAGTAGTTTTACCTCCGGGACTGCAGTGGACTTCATTGCTCCTTGCCTTTTTTGGTGGTCGCCTCTGATAATCCTGGCTACACAGGAGACGCAATGGTGGAAATATGTGGTGGACCGCCCCATTATACATGATTAGTTTTTAAGCAACAGTTCATAATTATATAAGGGAAAAATAAACTATAAGATTAAATTTGAACTGAAATTATAGTCCTTTTAGCAACTTCCTGGCGGAAGCAACCTTATTGTATTAAATTTGGCTTGCGGGACTTTTATATAAAATCATGGCTTTTATCATTTCTACTGCTCATAAGATGGCATCCATGACTATATAAACAGCGTTAATCACGTAAATAGTACCGGGATCAAAAGTTTTCCATGTGTCAATTTCGAATACCAATTTCTCATATAGATCGCAGCATGAAAGCATGAAAGTGAACCGAATCAAGATTGAATTACGAATTGAAAAATTCTACACTAGGTTGCTAAAAATAATTTTCGACTTCAATTTTCGGTCGTATTTCGATATCATTACACTACAGTTAAATTTTGTGCCTATGCTCGGGATTTCTCTGAGGGATCGAATCCGGAACGAAGGATTAGAAAGGGTATTAGAGTGAAGTCCGCGCATAGGACGACGAAGCGTTGGGCGCCCTTCTAAGGAAGCGGCTGGAAGCAACTGGATACCGAAGGCGGAGGATCGTATTTGGTAGAAAGCATTGGGAAAGACATGTAGATACAGACATCAGTCTGTATAATGATGATGATAATGATGATGACGACAGTGAAACTTTGAAGTTTCATATTGTGATACAATAACACCAAATGGGAATAGGCCAGGAGTCGGTTTTTAAGAACGAGAATAGATTCGTCCAAGTTTCATCCAAATTCGATTAGCTGTGAAAGATAAACTAACGTTAAGATATTCATACTCGTAAACTTTTGAATATATAATATAGGATAGGCTTGGAAGAAGAATTTCCAGCTCGTTACAAAGCTTGATGTATTTCCGAGACTGATGAGATAAGTGCAAATGGATGAGTGAGGTCACCAGGAAGGAACGGTGTGGGTGGTGTGGGTACGGTAACCGCTTCACTTCAGGCAGACGGTATGCTTGTTTACCACCCGACGCGACGTATAAAAATGACTGACTTAAAAAAAAATACAAAAACATCAATAGGAATGCGTTGTGAATTGAACGGATACTTACTATCCGATAATAAGTGACATGATTCTGCTATGTGCTGATTAGTTAACACAGTCATGTATTTTAAATTCGTCGCATTTCTTTGTCTTATCAGTCACAAATCATTAGATCACAGAGATAAAGGCATAACATAATATAATAAAATTATCATGTTGTTACTTGGTAACTTTACAAGTTATATGTAAAAACAGTTTTATGATAAAAATAATTAAGAACCCATGGAGCTCTACCGCCTAAGCCGCAGAAGTTTGTCATTAACTTAAACCTAAGATCAAAAAATCGAATGGTAATCGGCTTCAGCTTCGGCGGTAGTGCTCTAGGACTACCAAAGCGGAGATGTACGGACGTAGATGCGTTTTTATACATTTCACACTGCATGCGGCGTCAAGCCGAGTGCAGCGTATGTAAACATATCTCCTCTCCGCACAACTGCGCTTTGGTGGAGTCCGGGCCTTAGTCGGGCGGGGTTAGTCGAATGAGAGGTAAGAGTCTGGTGTAGGGCAAATCGAGCAGCATTTGGGCAGGCAGATTTGGGTTCTCTCAGAAGACCTCGGCCTAGTAACAATACTATTGAGGTTTGTGTTCTATAAGTGAGTGAGGTCACCAGACGTGAGGTGTCCATAGGCCAAAATAACATCAGGTGGATGGGAGCTGTATCGGGTTTCTGGAGAAAAAGATTTATTTGTAAGATGAGAAATCGTCAAAGAGTAAGATGCGAAATGAAAATAACAGACCTCATTGATTTCCTCTACCGTAGTACTATAAGTTCCTTACATCAATCAATCTTTCTTAAAATCTCAGGCTTTGACTTGAAAGAAAAAGCGTGCAACCACCAAAGAGTGGTTAAACCCCGATAAACGTCTTTTATTTTGAACTTACAAGAAGTTAGTTAATTTTGTCACGTTTAAACTGTTAAGTGTACAATGTTTGTGCTAGTTAATTCCTCTATTGAACTTCAGCCACACAATTTACAGCACCAGTCCGGTATAGTTGATGGTTTAATACGAAAACAACAATATTTTATGCTATTGCGAGAGGTAATTTTATTTGTGTTTTGACTAGAAAGAAGCAAGAAGTCTGGGCTAATGATAGATAAATATTTTAATAACTAAAAATTAAAATTTAATCATCAGCTAACAGAAGTTATGTAAAGAACATATTTATATATATGAAATATATATATATGAAATAACATGAAATAAATGATCCAGAAAACATATACTCCTAATTCTACAATATTGATAAATTAAACAAAAACTAATCTAAAGATCTATATATTTATCAATAAAGAACAGAAAAAGTTACGCGATAAAAATAACGTAATAAAAGTAATACATAAAAATATTTACAAATATAAGTATATAATATATATACATATGTTAACGCTGTCTCTATGTATTTTACTTTGACTGTAGGAGCAAACGAGATAATGGGATGATACAAGTTCACTCAACGAATGCGAAAGGGTCGCATCCCATGTCATTGTGACCCCTTATATAAGTCTATATGATTTGACTTCACAGAGGTCATCTTTTTAGATTTCCATAGACAAAAACTTCAAAGGGCCACCGATCCGCCGTTTCCAACCATTTATGGGGACATTGAATCCTTTTATTACTTTTGTGAGCGTACAATCTGCTAATTGTGACTACACAGGGGACAGTGGTGGAAATGCTTGGTGAACCTGCCGCTTTACATAACTGAAGACTTTCAGTGGCTCTGACATTGAATCATGACAACGTATACGCATAAAGTAATTAATGCTAGTTTGACTACAAACTATATGAAATGGGGTATCAAAGTAAAATATATAATATATTACTCAGAATAGTTTTAACTCCTAATTTCGTAATACCAAATGCTGCTGAACTAAAACGAACAGTTGAACTCCCACATTTTATAAAATGATTGCTAAAAGTGAAGTAAATTTCTTGAAATAAGATAAAATAAATGATCCTGAAAACAGTATACTCCAAATTTTACAATATTGATAAATTAAACAAAACCTAATCTAAAGACCAATATATATATCTATAAAGGACAGAAAAAGTTACGCGATAAAAAAAATTACAGAAATTTATTTTCAAATAAAATCCAGAAAACTAATTTATTTATTTATTATGATTTGGGAGACCCAAATAATAATAAATAAATAAACAATAACAGCATTATTTACTTATTGACCATGGTAATTGAAAATACAACTAAGCTAATTACAAGCTAATCACTAATTATATTTTTTTAATAGTGACGCTAGTTTCGAGCATAAATGATATCAATAACTTTGATGGCATCATTTC
Organism: Hypsopygia costalis; assembly: GCA_937001555.2. Taxonomy (NCBI): domain Eukaryota; kingdom Metazoa; phylum Arthropoda; class Insecta; order Lepidoptera; family Pyralidae; genus Hypsopygia; species Hypsopygia costalis. The sequence continues at coordinate 23,755,694 of OW443326.2, forward strand.
GCGTATGATAAAAATTGCTAACCCTCGCCTGTATCTTTGGATTATCAATTCGGAGCAGGCCCAGTGAGTTCAGCGTCTATTTTGCGGTATGCGCTCCAATCAATCCCATCGATTGAAGGAACCAGCAGTTAGTTACTAGTAGGTAACAACTCAACTCATTCTAAATTGAGTTCTTACCTAATGACAAATTGTCGAACTTTCCATTCCACCCGTACACATAACGCAGGCTAATCAAAAGTACGACCTTTTTCAGACCTTCCTTTCCACTTGTACATGTGCACGCTGATCAAAAGCACGACCAGAGTCGAGCGACTATGGTGTGCTGCCGCCGTCATCGCCCTGCTTATATGCATACCGCTTATCGTTTATTTTTCGACGTCTAAACGCACAGATGATGATGTTGATATTGGTAAGTACATCAATTTTTTTCTTCTTAACGTACTTAATGCTTGATGTATAAAAAACCTTTTTTTTTTAATATACCTTACGACCAAGCTTCCGACGCTTAAGGACCAATACGCAAAATGACATATTGGTTTGGGATTAGGACAGAACCTTATTGAAGAACTACAGACCGATCTCTTGACCCACGTGTACAAGCTGTTTTCGAGAGGGTAATCACGAATCGTCTCGCTCGTAGATTCTATGACCACAGAATACCGCAGGCAAATAACAATTCCCTTGAGAGTTTTTATGTTAATGCGAGTGACTGAGGTCACCAGAAAGAAAGGAGTTGCTGCGTTGGTAGCGGGGGTGGCGGCGTGCGAGCGATATTTCATGTTGCGAGCGTTAATATGGCTACGGTAACCGTTTGACATTGGGTGGGCCGTATGCTTGTCTGCCACCCGACGTAGTAAAAAAAAACCGGACAAGTGTGAGGGACTCGCCCACTGAGGGTCCCGTACGTAGGATCATTATAAATTTGATATTTTTATTATAAACAAGAAATAATGCATCGGAAAAAATAAATAAAACATTAAATCACCTAGCGGCAATATCTTGCAATAGTTGTAGGTCTTCTAAAGCACTGAAATTTAATTCGTAACTTGTGAATTCCACGAATGAACATGTTTGTGCTAACATGAAAACACACAGAGACCGCCTTTTATTATCAGATATAATTCATACAGATAATATTAAAATAGGCCAAGCCCGGTGGTCGAATGGCTAGCAATGGCCACTTTGACTCCGAGATCGCGGGTTCGATCCCCGCACATGACAAACATTTGTGTGCATGAACATGTCTGTTTGTCTTCGTCTGGGCGTTTTCTGTGTACCTATATGTATTTATTTACAAAAAAAAGTGTTTATGTACATATATAAGTTATCCATAGTACAAGCTTTGCTTAGTTTGGGACTAGATGGCGCTGTGTAATTTGTCAAGTAATATTTATATGAAATTTTAGTTAAATAAATACATATAAGAAAGCGGAGTTCGGTGACGTTGTTGCGTGTGTCTCATCTAACACGAAAGCAACGCAAATTCATAAAAATTGGTCGAACGGTTTCGAAGGACTGTGACTACAAACACGGTGAGACGAGATTTTTATATACGTCTGTATATAGATGTGTTTGTATCGCGATAACTCTCGAACCGGTGCCGGATTTAGATGAAATTTGGCTGGTATGTAGGAAACGTTAACACAATATTTAAGTTGTTCGTTGGGCAAGAGCCGGTTTCGCAGTTTTTGAGATATTAGCTTTAACGTGGAAATAAATATTAGGCTATTACGAGTACTCTCGAACCGTTTTGCGTTCATCCAATTTTGATGAAAGTCCGTAAGCAAAAAGTACTGCAAAACTACCGAAATCAGTAGTATGATGAGCTCGGTAGTCGAATGGTTAGCAATGACCACTTTGTCTCCGAGGTCGCGGGTTCGATTCCCGCACAAGACAAACATTTGTGTGCATGAATATGTCTGTTTGTCTTGGCCTGGGTGTTTTGTATGTATTATAAGTATGTATTTACAAAAAAAATGTATTTAAGTACATTTATCAGCTGTCTAGTACTCATAACACAAGCTTTGCGCTTAATTTGGGACTAGATGGCGCTGTGTAAATTGTCCAGAAATTTTTATTTATTTTATTAGTTAAAACAATCGCGTCACTTTCTTCGTAGCATGTCATATAGTAGAGCACCTTTGTATGGAAAAGATCAATGTTGCTATTACTTTATTTATTTCTTATTGCTGCTCCACCTCTTTTTCCCAGAGCCTCGTTAGTTAATCAGCAGGGTGCGCCATGAGCAGGCGAGGTGACTTTAGCTCTAAGAATATGACGAGTCTCTATACTCAGTAGCTAAAATATTTTCCCAAATTAAAAGTGTCTCCACTGTGGCACAGTATAAGTAATATTACAGTCGGTACCCTAAAATAACTGAACGCTTTGCGATACTGTATAGCAAAGTAGTCTTAGATCACCAACTGTACACCGCAGTATGAAAATGTATGTCATGACACAGACAATTTAACTCTAATCATATTGAACTCATCTCACCTCCTTTCGATTATCATCTTCGTTCGTAATACTTTGTAAACAAAAGCCATGAGTACAAATCCTATAGCACGTGAGGCTCTTTTGACGTCATTCCCTAGGTGTGTCTATCACTACTTGTATAGAATATCATTAAAAACGAAAACTTGTGCGAACTACCTATTGGTGTTCAGATTTCCATAACAACCAAAGTTTAGAGTAACCAAAGACTATATATCTTCCAAAGTAATATTTGAACAACAATATTTGTTATTGTAAAAATAAATTCCGTAAAAATTATTGATGCCTATACGGAAAACAAGAAATATATTATCCGCATGTTGTTATAAATTTCATGGTTACCCATTAAAATTGTTACATCTTTTGGTGTAAGACTAAAATCGAAAGCATTTCTCCATGATTCTATTCATTCAATCCTCAAAACTAAGTGATGTATGAATTTATTATCTCTTATGTATTTCCAGCGCCTCACGAATGGTTTATTACCCGGGAGATGTGGTTAGCGCAGAATTTCACCCACAGCTCCATGCAGGAACGATTTATTCCAATAAAGCTAGTCATTGTTCAACATACGGTCAGTTCGGTGTGTGACCGCTTCGTAAACTGTGCTGCAGAAATACGCACATTGCAGTCCACCTTCTTGACCGACAAAGGCTGGGATGTTCCGTAAGTATAGACTAATAAATGAGAATACATAGAACATAATTGAAGATGAAATACGGACTACGTTTTCACAATAGATAGAAATAATTCTGCGTTCCAACAGAATCGAAATAAAATGCGACAAAAAATTACACTTGGAACACAGCGTTGTTGAAAATTATTGCCATTTATTCTACTAACAACCCATAATTAATTCTTTACCACTAAATTATCATTAGCTTCTTTTTTTTACAATATTTTATTTTTTATTTTAATTAATGTTGTGATAAATATAGTAACAACTTACATATTTGAGCCATTTGGGGTAGAGACGTTAGGGCCATCAGCCCCCGCAATCTTTTTAAAGAGATATGCGGGGGGTTGGTCGAGACTTCATGCGACCAGAGGGCTGGACATTACCTTGCTCAGAGGATTAGCATTGCTATTCAGCGAGGTAATGCTGCCAGCGTTCTTGGTACACTAACGACGGGCAACGATTTGGGGGAAATTTTCTGCTTATAAATTTTTCCTTTTTTTCTATTTCTTTGTAAATATATTTAAGTAAATATTTTATTTGTAAATAATAAGTTTAGTATATAGATCACAGCATAGTTTATATTAATAAATAAAGTTGACAACATTACGAGTAGATAGTATATAGACATTAGTAGATAGTAAACTACTTATTACCATTTGTCGACAGTAGATGGGCCGACGATCGCAAAAGGTGGAAAGCATTGAGGAAGACCTGAATCCAGCGGTAGGTAGATACAGGCTGATAATGATGAAGTTTTTTTTTGTTTTTTTTTTCTTAAATTTTTTTTCAGAACCTTGAATACAATGGATTTGGTTTCTTACAGGTATACTTTCCTCGTCGGCGGCGACGGAAGGATATACGAAGGTCGCGGTTATGGCATTGTAGGAGCACATACTTTAAATTACAACGCCTGCACCATGGGCCTCGGGTTCATAGGTAAGTTTTAGAGATCTTTTCTAACACCTTTAATCTAATCTTCGCAGAGCTCATGCCATATGCATCTTCGTCGAGTCCGGTAGTCGAATGACTAGCAATGGTCACTTAGATCCGAATGGTCCAAGGTCGCGGGATCGATCCCGGCACAAGACAAAACGTTTGTGAGCATGAACATATCTATTTGATTTGATGCTGGGTGTTGTATTTCGTATATGTATGTATTTACAAAAAAATGTAGTTAACTATATATCCGTTATTTAGTACTCATAGTACAAGCTTTGCTTAATTTGGGGCTGGATGGGGTTGTGTAACTTGTCCAGGATTTTTTTTTCTTAACAAATAAAATGAACTTGCAAACCTTTTTTGTCCTGGGTAATCTTCGAAACAGATTTTAATGGGATTTACACTGAGAAGTAGGGTACCGATAGATAAATAGATAGATAGAACATTTATTGTAAAGCACACTACAAAACAACAAGATACATTTGACATAATTTGATATGAAGCGTATCTATCCCCAAAATATTTAGGGTTCCTACATGTTCAATAAAAAAAAAACAATTATTTCAACTGAAAAAAAAACATTATATAGTCAGCAAAGGCGACGACTAGCGAGAATTCTTAAAACTGTCAAATAAAATTAATATAAAATCTCATAATAATAATACACAAAATCCTCAAAATTCTACATTTTAAATTGTTGACCTTGGCTATTTTACTGACTGTAGGTATATCCACCAGAGACCCAGTGATTTATTTCTAACTAGTTTTTGTAAAATGACTAAGTAAAAATAATGACGCCAAGTACAATTTCGTACCGTAAAATAGTAATACTGTGGTATCGTCGCCAAATCCGGGTCATATACCTACATTAGGTAATATTTTTTTGTATTTTATTTGGACTAGTGACTGCCCGCGACTTCGTACACGTAGAGTTCATAAAAATAAACTATTATTAATTACTCCGCATCTACTTGGCATATCAAGATGAAATAAAATGTCAGAGCAAGATGTAGGTAGGTAGTGGAATAGATACGTAACCAACACCTCGCGTGCCAAATGGTAGTCCTTTCCTCGGGATCTATGTCCATGTTAAATTGCTTTATAGCTCCACCACGCTTCTCAAATGCGGGTTGGCGGACGCTAATGTTCTCAAACTGCCTAAAGGCCACTGGGTTGGCTTAACGACTGTCATCTGATGACAATAGCCAGGACCGACGGCTTAGCGTGCCCTCGCAATCACGAAGGTGATAGATAAACCCATCCATGGACAGGCTACTGTCGACACTGCTTGACTTGCGTGATCATACTGTGCGCAACGCCGCCATCGAGCTCCAATGACACACGGGGCTCATATAATATGTGTTTGTACAAGCAAATAAATTTGTTCACCATTACAGGCAACCGACAATAGTGCCCGCCGTTACGTTTGCATGCTGAAATATATTACATAAAAATCAAATATTTATCCGGTCGCTGTTGCATAAATTTGCACGGACCTTTACAATTTACCTACAAGAACCAAGGTGTTCAAGGCTTATTCAGTTTAACCACCCTAAAACAGCTAGCTTAAGATGGATAGGTCCTCGAAATCGCGTGTCTATCTATCCACCTTGATAAATAGTCCATACTATGTGAATGCCGATTTATCAACCTCGTTCAGGGTGGATAGATGAGCACTCGTTTCCGAGTATCCACCTTACAGTGTCTGTTTTTGAACCATCTATTAAAAGAAAAAACATTTATATTCAGTATAAACTAAATATAAATGGGAAAATTCCTGCCACTTGTACATATTAAAATTTACATGCTTAAAAGCATGTAAATTTTAATATGACTATTAACTTGATTATATATCAATCAAGTTAATCAAGTTAATTCTACTATAAAAACTTAGATAATTAACGATCGCAATTAATCAAAGTCTGAAAGATAGAGTCAAATTAGAATGTCGTCATTCCAAACAATATTGATTAGTTGCGAACTAGTCAAATACTACGTTTTTAGGGTTCCGAACCTCAAAAGGAAAAACGGAACCCTTATAAGATCACTTTGTTGTCCGTCTGTCTGTCTGTCTGTCTGTCTGTCTGTCTGTCAAGAATTTCTATGTCGAGAATGCGTGGAGGTATCAAGCTGAAATTTGAACTGTATACTCAGGTCTACGGTCCCATGAAGTAAAAAAAAAATCAAACTGCTAAGTTTACGTAGAAAAAAGTTACGGCCGTTTATTCATCAAAAAACGCATATTTCGACACACTCAAGGGAATCAAAACCTATAGGGTACTTCCCGTTGACCTAGAACTATGAAATTTGGCAAGTAACATCGTCATAGACTACAAGTACAGGAATAAATCTCAAAACTATACATTTGTAAATAGATTTTAAAAAATAGGGGGTCTATTTTTTTTATAGGGTGTCGAAATTTTAAATTGAAACTACTAGTTCAAATGGGGTATCATATGAAAGGGCTTGATGTACACATTGCAAAATATATTTTATTTATTTTTTTCGACGCATTATTTCTTATTTATAATGAAAAATATCAAATTTAATAATGATATTACGTACCTACGGAACCCTCGGTGGGCGAGTCCGACTCGCACTTGTCCGGTTTTTTTATATTATGATGTGTATCCACCGGCGGACTCTTGTTAAAACCGCAAAAACTTCGGTCATAGAAATAGGTATGCTACGCCCCTGTAGTCGCGTAACTGCCCACGCTTAGTAACGCGTTCACCGTATATAAATTTTGTTAAAATTAGTAAAAAAAAATATTTTAATCTGTTAGTAGGTATTATCATATACATCAGTGCGTTTAACTCTGCCACAAACTTATTAGTTTGGTAGGCTAATATTAACAAGAACTATATTATACTTTTGACTAATAAAAATACCTCCAAAAGGACTTTCCATAATTATTTCAATAACTTTGTAACTTTATCAAATCATTTGTTGTCCATAGGAACTGCTACGGAACTCTACATTGTGACTTCAATACTAATATATTTTGACATTTTTTAAAATTATTTTCAACAAAGTAATGAAAGACTTTCCAAGTAATGACAGTTTATCCGCTTATCATTATTGTAATTTTCAATGCAATCATTTAATTTATGAACAATGTTACACAAAATTTTAATAATAATCTTTGTTACCACAAAGACAATGCAGCTATGGTTCTAATTTCGGATAAATTCTGATGAAAGGCATTTCCTTCATGTAATATCGTATGCCTGATAAAAATGCACAATGCACAAAGTGAGTTAAACAAGTAACGTTACATTGTATAAGTACAATCTAAAATGTATATCAAAAGTAATTTACAATGGAGCCTCACATATTGGAACCAAAAAGCCAAAAAGGTAAAGATTTGGAACCAAAAAGATCTTTTTGGTTCCAAATAGAAGGTTATCTTTCTCGAACCCTCGCTCAGTGGAATGATCTTCCTAACCGGGGTTTTCCAAGAGATTACAGAATGAGATTCTTGAAGAAGGGCGTATAGGGTTTTTTAGGTCACATGTAAATGATGGCTTTGTTGTTGAAGCTTCCATATACTCCTATGACTGATTCCCATCAGGTGCTAGTAGACTTGTTTTGCATCTTGATTATATAAAAAAGGTTTATTATTTTGCAAGTGCAATCATAACAAAGATATCAGATTACAATTAATTAGTAGAGTAACTTCGTAGTGCAGCTCTTCATAGATATCAATCACTCGGTGTTGATAACGACAAATTTATGTCAATGATACAAGGACAATGTTAACAACTTATACCCGACTATATACTTATACGTCCAGACGGAATATACTGGGTCAAAGAATGTAAGTATCTGGTGGGTGAGGGGGAGAGAATGAGAAAGACCATGGGGAAATAAATAGAGGCTTTACTGTGCCGCCCTGACAGCCCAGGTAGTCAGGTAGCCCATGCTCACTAAAGTGTTCAAACTGGTGGTGGTGTCGTGTGGCGGGTCGCCGCATTCCCAATAAAATGGTTGAATGCGGTGATGGCTGCCCCATGCATCAAGTCGTGAACGGGTGCTGCCAGAGGGCAGTGACGGATTAACCTTTAATCAAATTAAGCAATTGCCTAGGGCATCACGTCTGAGGGGGCACCAGAAGTAGCACAAAAAAAAATTCGTCCTTAGGGCATCACGTCTCACTCTCACAAATTCTCATTCTTGAATAAAATACCCGATGCCGATAAAATTATGTGTCCCGATCAAACTGCAGAATACAGTCAGCACAGTACAAATCTAGTAAACACATATCCAGAAGACCTTAACACCGAATTAATAACAGAAATTCAGCAGTTTTATTCATGTCATAAGTAAAATAAGTTCCGGACCCAATGATTCGGCTCGCACAAGTTTACATCAAACTCACGCAAAAAACAATTGTATAAAATAATACATGATGATAAGATTGAATCAGCTTTCCCTAATGTGGAAACAGCCCTGTGTATATTTTTATCGCTTATGATTACAAATTGCTCAGCGGAACGTTCTTTTTCAAAATTAAAAATATTAAAAAATTAATAAAAAACCGGCAAAGTATGAGTCGGACTCGCTCACGAAGGGTTCCGTACCATTATCTATAAAAACACTATCTAAAAAACACTATCAAAAAACATTATCTAAAAACACTATCTAAAAACGTCGTAAGGTTCAATAGCGAACGGCGTGTTTCAGTACGAGCGCCATCTAACCTCTGTTGTACTACACAATTCTATTCCGTCTTGCATTCAACATTTCATAAGTTCGTCGGCTATTACTCAGTAACTTGTAAAGTCTGCTTAGCCGTGATAGTTTTCCTTTTAAATTCACTATATGGACTACTTCCATGATTTTTTTCACATTGCTAAATATAACAGCAATAACAAACATACATACTACTATTCCTTTATTCTTCCCACACTCCCAATGTTTCTAAAAGACGTATCCAACGAAACCCCACAACCATGGGATATGTGCAGAAAAAAAATTCATCCCCATTTTACGTGTAGGGGATGGACCCCGAAAAAAAATATTTTTCTAAATTTTATTCTACCATTTTGTCAGCATAGTTAATATGTGTCTACATGCCAAACTACATCTTTCTAGTATCAAGCGTCTCTGAGCTAGGCCGCGGACGGACGGACGGACGGACAGACGGACATGGCGAAACTATAAGGGTTCCTTGTTTATTACGGAACCCTAAAAAAAGACAAAGATGATACAAGAAAGGCTCGATGATTTATCGATATTGTACATAGAGTCCGATATGTTAAAAACGTTAGACGTTAATACTATCTTGCGTGAATTCAATGCTCGGAAAAGCCGCAAGGCGCATTTCAATGAATAAATTATGCTTTGGTTTTTATTGTTATCGCACCTACTCCACTTCTAAAGTACGTTACATCTCATCATCTTATTTTACAAAAAACGAATGTTTTAGGCGGTAAAGGTTTAAAGACCGATTCTAGTTGACATACGGATAGGGGGGCCCACATGCATGGATTGCTTAGGGCATCAAGTAGTCTTAATCCGTGACTGCCAGAGGGGACTGATCTACCCTGGCTGTCATGGTTGCAAGGTAAACAATAGGAGGATTTAGGTTAAATAGTAATAGACAACTTTGTTAATAAAAGGACCCTTTAATAAAAGGTCTGTAAATTGTAATTATTATCAATAAAAAATTCCTTTTTTTTATTTGAAAGAATATACCATATTTGTCCCTTATTTTTTTCATCATTTTCGTCAAGCTCCTGTGTTTATGTCAACATAACCCGCTCATCGCTTCGCTCCTCGCTAACCAAAGAGAGTTTAGAAGCGACGCTGTTGAGTTGAAAATTTAGGTGAACTTTGGCGCACCCTGTTTTCCGTCTCAATTTAGTTCTCTAGTTCTAGTTTTAAGTAAACCTCGGAGTGACAACTAGTTTTATCTGAAAATAAAGGATACTATTGGTAAGTTATAGTTTTTACTAGTTATTTTTAGTTGTAACAAGGGTCATTAGTCAAAACTAGTTTTAACTAGGGAAAACGCGTTTTTACAGAAAACGGGTTATAACCTTAACATATATATTACATGCTGTATTTGCAAAAAAAGGGTATTTATGTATGTTTATCGGTTAACAAGCACCCATAGTACAAGCTTTGCATAGCTTGGGGTTAGATATCGCTGTGTGATTTATCCAGGGATATTTATTTATTTATCTTACAGTTACACTCATAAATATTTTTCAAAATCAACAGTTGCAACTACTTTCAGAAAAAAACTATATTAGTTATTATTGTGATCACTAGAGCCACCAAAATGGAACTTACCTATACTCTTTATTATGTCGCTCTTGAGAAATTAAAATACCTAGTCTCTAGTAATAAACTACTAATACTAGTCTCGGACGGATTCTCGTCCACGGGGCCAAAATCGAGGTTAAGTCGAGCGAGTAAATTCGCTTTCGAGTATAAATTTTCAATTGATTTCAATGGAAAATGTATTTGATGATCATTCCTCAAGAACATCATCGATCTCAATTTTTTTTCGACACTGACCTCAATCATGTCGTGGTCTTTAATTATGACAATCTTCATCTAAATCGGTTCAGTGGTTTTGGAGACTATTAATTTCCAAAAGTGGCTTTTCGCTTGAGCGTTCCGCTCGCTCCACTGAGCATTTCCGGCTTTACCATACCCAGAAATTGTATATCAATTTACTTTGAAAACGAAATAATCTCTAAATATTAATTTATTGCGAATTCACTGGCGCAAACCGGTGTCATTGTAAACAAACATTAATCGCGATAACATTCCGAATATTCAAAGATAACTCGTAATTAAATGAAGTTATTATCAGTATCTTATCGTGGCCGCTGTCATTGTAATCAGCGACGAACTCTGAGTTAACAAAATTATGGCGCGCAGGCATTCTGAATAATATTTTTACATATAACTACCTGACCCGGCAAACGTTGTTTTGCTATATAAATTTAGGGGTTGATGGTAGAAGGGTGAAAATTTGAAGTTGTATGTATTATATAAATAATTAACTTACTATAATGGCCGTTTGGTTTCCAGCAGACTAGAATAGAATCATTCCGTCTCTTCCCGTGGATGTTGTACAAGGCGACTAAGGGATATACATTACCAAACATCAATCAGGCCTCCCCATTCCCCAACCCGTCTGGCCAGCGTGGGGAGTGTAGGCCAAATACTCCATCTGTCTGGGACGGACAAGAGAGGGTCGTGCTCATGTAGTGGAGACTAAAATGACCTGATGATGATGATGATGATGAATTAACTTACTGATATTTCCGCTTTGTTTCGTAATATTGACATAAAATCCGCTGGCCATTTCCGAGTGCATTCGAAATTAATTTTCGGACATCGGGTATCTACAGCATAAACATATATTATATTGTTTTTTTTTTAATGAAAAATTATTCGCTATTGCGTCATAAGTAAATTTTAATTGCCAAATATTGTAAATAGTTTATTTTAATGTTATTTAAATTTAAGATGAAAATAAAAATAAATATAAAAGAACCTTGTCCACGACAGGGGTGCGCGATATCTGAAGTAAGCTACCGTACTAGTGCATACTCAAGAGGTGTAAATTGCCGCATATAGCGATTGGCTTATGTTTAAAAAAAAAAGAAAAAAAAGCATATTTACCTGGTTGGTGGTTAAAATAATAATTAACAAAAGAAAGAATTGAAATAAGAAACCAACGCCTTATGGGTGGAAGAGATAATAAACAATTATTGCCGGACAAATCGTCTAGCCCCAAACTAAGCGAAGCCTGTGCTATGGATACTAGATAACTGATAAATATACTTAAATACCTACCTACTTTTTTTTGTAAATACATACATTAGCGTTCATAGGCTACGATGACAGCTTTCCATCAGGTCGTACGCTCGTTTTCCACCTAATTATTAGTATAAAAAAATACAATACCTAAAAAAACACCCAGACCAAGACAAACAGACATGTTCATGCACACATAATGTTTCTTTTGTGCAAGGATAGAACCCGCGACAGCTTAGTCGTCCAAATACTGATTAGCAACATACCATAATATTTAGTTAATTCTATTTTTTTTTATTATAATATATTCTATTCGATTATAATAAAAAAAATAGAGCTAGGTATGATTATAATTGTGTCAAACACGAACAATGACAATATTGTTAACAAAGGAACAAAGTGGACATTATATAAAACTCGAATAGAAAATACTATAATTAAAAAAAATAACTAAACACTGTGGTACATACCTACCAGCTGAGCAAACCACAAAAAGTGTTTTGATTTTCAAATCTGCTAAGTGGTTAAATAATCTACGTACTTACCTATGCCAACGACCGCCTTAGTAAATAACTCGAGTAGGTATTATAGTTTCAAAGAATTATTAAGTTATTAATATTACTTAGCTTTGGATCTGAATATTAAAAATTGTTACTGAATAAAATCGATTGATTAACTGATTGATTGCACACTAGCGCCACCATTAAAAATTATCATAGCTCGTGAATTTCGTTACATTATCGTGAATATATAGGAGATAAAAAATTTAAACGTTCAGTACTTTCTGTATCGTTAATATAACGAATCACAAGAAAACAAGCATTTGTGCTTCACTTAAGCAAAACGACCGTTTTCAGCAGTTACCTACTCTAAACATACTTCAGATAATATAATTGTTGATACGTGTAACAAGGTCAATTGTTTTACAATAGTGACGTCAGACCAGGGATGGTTAACTAAAGGCATGCTAGCAATTTGGGCACGCCAATTTTACGAATCATATTGAAATGTTCAATCAGTGCGTCCTCCGCGCTATGACCTACGGTGCAGAGACTTGGACGCTGACCGTTGGGCTGGGTCACAGAGAAAAAATCGCACAGCGAGCGATGGAGAGAGCAATGCTCCAAGCATTGCTGTCTCCAACGCTCGCTGTGCTCCTCTGAGGGATCGAATCCGGAATGAATAATTTCGACGGCGAACCAAAGTGGTCGACTCGACATAGCTCTCAGAGTCAGCGAGGTGAAGTAGCAGTGGGCTGGCCACATCTGTCGAGTCAACGATGGGAGTTGGGGGAGAAAAGTCCTAGAATGCGGCGCCGTACCTTTTATTAACAATGTTCTGTTTTTTTTATCTTATAATATTCTTACAATTAATAAATTGCACGTCGCTATTGTGCTAATAGTTATATTATTGTCTATTACTACTTAACCTAAATCCTCCTATTGTTTACCTTGCAACCATGACAACCAGGGCAGACCAGTCCCCTCTGGCAGCACCCGTTCACGAGTTGATGCATGGGGCAGCCATCACCGCATTCAACCATTTTATTGGGAATGCGGCGATCCGCCACACGACACCACCACCAGTTTGAACACTTTAGTGAGCATGACTACCTGGGCTGTCAGGACTGCACAGTAAAACCTGTATTTATTTTCCTAAGGTCTTCCTCCTTCTCTCCGTCTCACCCACTAGATACTTACATTCTTTGTCCCAGCATATTCCGTCTGTTGTTGTCACTGATATTGCATGGGCGACCATCTCGATTCTGTGTCATCTGTTCCGTACGGAACTGAGTAGTCCTATTTTTTGTTTTTTTTTCCTATTGCTTTGCCAATTCTTTCACGACGGGTGTATCCCGACTCCAGATCGCCATTTGCAAATTGTAGTCCCGAATTGCTTCCGTGGTTGCAGTTTCCGCACGTTTTATGCTTTAGCTAGCAGTTGCGTCGAATAGCTCGCTGCAGTCTGTGTAATATATACAGCTACAGGTATGTCTCGAAACTGCCACCACTGCATGGGGGACGCTACTATGCAGTTGAAGGTTTTTCATCGATGTCCTGATGATTACCACTGATTCGTATGTCAGTCCCTGTGCTTCATGAATGGTCAAAGTACGAGACACTTCGCCACTGCCGTAACCTTGACCGATCAGCTGCTCTTTCTCGGCCTGAGTATGTACCAGGTACAAGGTGTTGGCTGTGCTTGTGGGTATTAGTGACCCTGTGTACCTCATTAGCTTCAGGGACCGTGTGCGAGTGTTGGACGAGTATATTCCACTGTATACTTGTCTGAGGGCATACGCAACGTCTAGTGGATTCCTTCTGGTGCATAGCATTTCACGGCTGATGTTCGCCGCTGGGCTTGGGCGATGGTATTTAAGCCGGAAAAGGTTGGATCTGTCGATGAATGGCAGTTGATTTATATCGCCAAAGAGCAGGACCTTCATGGCACCGGTAATTCGCACTGCCATCACTATGGCCCCGAAATGGTTCATCAGCGCTTCGTCGACCATAAGTCTTTCGTAGGTATCTGTCGCTGGGATCCCATTTGCAAGTACTGAGGCCATTGTACGTGCTTTAGCTCTTGTTTTTGTACCGATGCGTTTAGTTATCTTCTCTTTCAGGTCGCGAGTGGATTCAGTCGTGGTTGCAATGACCAAGTCTTTACCTGGATTATAATTCTCGGAAATCCATTTTGATTTTCCACATCCGGGTACTCCGTTGACCCAAGTTATTTCTGGTACCTCCCAGTATTCGAAGGCTCTGCCGATGCCAGTCTCTGATGATAGAGCTTCCGCTTTTTCTAGGAATCTGTCATCTAGCATTACCTTCGTACACTTGGCGGTGACTACAATTGGGTCTTCCGGAGGAGTCTCAAACACCAGCCTTCCAGTCCGCTCTGTCTCCACCTCGTCTAGAGCCACAAAACCACTTGTCGCGTTATATGCAGCCATGTATGTTCCCGACAACTCTCCCTTTACGGTTTCGGCGGTGTCATTATTATACACAGCTGCACCTGCTTCCACTAGTTTCAAGCTGAGTTGTCCCTCATTACCTTGCAGATAATTCTGCATGATAGATGAGCAAATTTGCAGGTTGACTTTCTGCATCGCTTTTGTAATAGCTTTAAACTCAAGGAAAGCGTTGACTATGTGGTCCTTAGGCTCCTTCACAACTCTGACTTCAGGCGGGTCGACTTGTCCCATTTCGGCTTTTGTCCGGACTTTTTTCTGGCCCTCGCTTTGATCTGTTGGAGATTGCTTAAAAAAGGTCTGCACTGCATGTGCCCGTTTTTCTGCTGCCTTATGCAATGTTATTTTGGACTTATTTGGGCTTACAAATAGCTGCAGAAAGCTTTGGATAGAGTTCCAGTTATAGTGGATAACAACTTTTTTGTTGGACTAGGTTGCTTCTTAAGCGCTTCGCCCCTTTCCTGGATCGTCTTCTGTTGTAAGCGTTCGGATCCACTGTATCCTTCTGGATTAACTATGGGATAGCCCCAGCTATCTACGGGTTGTAAAGAGGCGTCAGGTCTGACATTTCGTGGCTTCAAGAAATGGAGGTTTTGTCCTCTATTTTCGTACGCCACAACCTCATGTTTTGATGAGGCTTCAATGATGCCTAGATAGTTCCTGGAATCGCCTTTCTCATGTGCTAGCACCATAGCATCTACGCTTATTATCCTGGGCTTTCCTCCTCCTACGTCATCACCCCTACCGAAGCTGGCTAACACCGAACATGCCTGATCAAATCCTGACCTCTCATCGTCCTTCTCGAATAGTGCAATGGTCTTGCCTTTCGTTCGCACTATTTTGCAGTGTTGATCTTTGACCTCCACTACAGCCAGTGCGTCGAAAACCTTACGCTTTATAGAGGTCTTGAAGGTGCTTCCCTTTAGTATGTTAGCTAATCCGGGAGAGATGACAACTCGGTTGGAGATTTTTGCGTTGCAGAAACATATACCTAATTTCTCTTCGTTGCTATCCTTGAACGTCGCTACTCCTTTTATCCTTATCCCTGGTTTCCCTTGTTCGCCGTTCTCAAGAAGACAATAGTCTTTTATCGCGGCTCGGTAGACTTTTTGTTGGCCGTCGGTATTCGTGGTGCACTCGATTGGTGGCTGTGCCTCTATTGGTGTGGATGATGGTGTTTGTGGTGTCGCCATTGTGCTGTTCCTTTCTGAGGGCCTCTTAGTAAGTTGTCATTTTCGAAATTAGACATTTTCGGAAATTGTCTTATTTGGACTAGACGTTTTAGGAAGTTTTCGTTCTCAACCTTAGGGGTATTGAACCATTGCTAATGTTGCCCACTTTGGTACCAAAAACTTTGGTTTTCTACCTCGAACAAGTTTAAACGAAATCTTAAATTTCAGGTGATTATCGCGACGACGCAGACACGCACCATACCAAAGTGACTGTCGCTCAGATCAACAGGACTATGATGCTGCTAGAGGAATCCGTACGGATTGGATATCTAGACCCTAACTATTACATAGTGGCGGCTAAGGACGTGCAGAACACAGAAAGCCCTGGAACAAACCTCTACAACGCGATGCAGAGCTGGGATCATTACGATAAATTGCACCAATTCAGAAACATGACATGTGATGAAATATATGAAAAGTTTTATAATCATTGATGAGGAATAATCGTTACTTGAAAGGAAAAGATGAAGTACCTATTTACATATTAAGTAAGTAGTAATAGTGACGCGGTGCACCTAGAGATGGGCAATACATATAAATGCCCAATTTTTGACCATAAGGGATTTATCAATATAGGTTCGCCTATTATCGTAGATGCCCAACATTTAGCCCAACTTTAGGTGCACCGCTTTGTTATATTTATAAATGTTATATTAATATCGAAAACTATTACTAAAAAAATACTAGGTTTATTGCATTATCACTGTGTTCACGATCGCTCCAGTAACAGTAGCTAGGTTGATACGTGACAGTAGTATAGTAGCGTACATAGTTTATATTTGTTTGTGTTGTTCGCGTTATCTGTGACGTCAAGTAATTACAAATAACGTCATTAATATCTATGTTACTATGTCGATCACATAACAGAGTGCATAGTGCGAATTTTTTGTTTGCGTTCGATCATGTCCACGTCAACAAACCGACCATATAGAGAACTTTCATTTTGTAAATATATAAGACACGTGTTACAGATCTAAATTATGTGGCTTATTTGCTCCCATTTTGAAGTGAGCAACCCGCCTAATTTGGATATGTGACACTCGACTGGTAAAATCACAATATGAAACTTTTTCTCAATTTGGTCGGATTGTAAACGTTAACACGTTCCAATGTGACCAGAAACTCTCACTAAGTACTCTGAAGGGTATTTATGCTTATAAACTTACCTATCCTTAATTTTAACATGACTTGTTCTTGTTCTAATGGCTTTTCTTGTACTATACTGTATTTGAATTAATTTCTTGAATTTTTGTAATAACTTTAAAAGATTATTAAAAGTAAGTTTTATAACAAATTGTTAATTTTTCGTTACAATCAATAACTGAAATCAAAATGGCATAACCAACACGCGGTTGGAGGTACTACCAAACTATTACTTATACTATGGTACTACGTAGTACTATTACTTGTACTGTGGCGGTACGGATACCGTTCGTGGGTTTTTTTTTTTTCAATTTAATATATCTTTATGGTAACGAAAATATAAGTAATTATTATAAAAAACTAAAATATTTCCATCGCTTTACAGCGTGGAAATGCGGCCAGCCTTTTGGCCACAATCCCCGAAAATTGTCGGGACAATTAATATATTTTTCACCTCACTAGCTCGTAAAAGCTCTGTTTATCATTCGAAATCTGCGTGGAAAATCGCACTTTATCCGCTAGCGTGGAAAGTGTTTTTAAAATTCGAATATTTTTATTCAATAAAGGTTTCGTACAATAAATTACATATATATAGAACCTCATTGGTTTCGTAATAGTTTATATTCTCTGCAGCCAGTCCATTGATGATTATTTATTAAAACTGTTTTTCTTGCACCTAACATTTTCCTCGCTTTAGTGAGGTGAAAAGTTGTGTGTTGCGCTCGGCAGCAAAGTTATTTAGCGTCTCGTACCTTTGAAACCCTCGCTACGCTCAGGATTCTATATTTGAACCACTCGCTTCGCTCGTGGCTCAATCCTAGAATCCTTCGCTTGCTCAGGTTTCAATACAAGGTACTCGCGCCAAAAATTAACTTTGCAGCCTTGCATAACAAATAACTATTATATTTTTTCTGTGTAGGTATTAATGTAGTTGTATTAATTTAATTTTAAATTTAATTTTAAGATAGTTTCTATTGTGTGCCTTATTTCGGCACTGCCCAGGTCTCAGATCTTGATTTTAACTAGACAAAAAATTTGTCGTTAATTTGTCGAAATTTGTCGCCCAAAGCAAAAAATTTGTCGGGGTCCCGTTAAAGAGTTATAAGGTTTTTTTTGTGGCAGTGCCGAAATAAGCTTATTTCGGCACTGCCCAAAAAAACTACACCACCTAGCGAAAATCTGATTTCACCCAGATGTTGCCGTGAATTTGTCGAAATTTGTCGGATATAAAACACAACTGGTCGACGCGTAATTAAAAAGTTACACGCATTTTAATAATTCGCGTTGTAGTTAGAGAGCCTAACGTAGGCAGAGTAGAATAACACCACCCCATTCACATATGGCTATCGTAAAAAGCAACTAATGTAGTGCTAAAGAACACCTAAAGCATTCGTAGATCAGAAAACAGTTGCATGCATTGACAAACTTTGTCAGACTCTGAAAAAGGAAGGAAATGAAACGTTTACTGTTGCATTTTGTGCATGATATAATTTTGATGTAAGATCTCGGACTATATTTACTGTGAGAATTATTAAAATGCGTGTAACTTTTTAATTACGCATCGACCAGTTGTGTTTTATATCCGACAAATTTCGACAAATTCAAGGCAACATCTGGGTGAAATCAGATTTTCGCTAGGTGGTGTAGTTTTTTTGGGCAGTGCCGAAATAAGGCTTATTTCGGCACTGCCACAAAGAAATACTTATAACTTTTTAACGGGAGGTCGACTAATTCTGATACTTGGTGTCTGAATTCGACAAATTGACGACTAATTCTGGGGAAAATCATATGTTCGCTATGTTTTGTAGTTTAATAGATCCCGAGTGGGCAGTGCCGAAATAAGCTTATTTCGGCACTGCCACAAAAAAAAACCTTATAACTCTTTAACGGGACCCCGACAAATTTTTTGCTTTGGGCGACAAATTTCGACAAATTAACGACTAATTTTTTGTCTAGTTAAAATCAAGATCTGAGACCTGGGCAGTGCCGAAATAAGGCACACTTTTCTAGTAATTATCTCGCGTAATTATTAATATAGTTTTGTACTAAAACCCATATGAAATATTTCCATTTAACATTTACAAAAGAAAACCGCCAACCCATAGTTAAACAGCGTGGTGCACTACGCTCTAGACCTCTTCGATTGAGGGATGACCTACGTGTCTCGATAGGTGGGATGTCCCAGTAGTGCGGTGAAAATGGGTTGACGCACTTAAAAAACCTTATTTATTCATCGATCCAATACATAAGAGCGCTCAATACTTAAATTCTCTTTAGAAATCATCATTGGTGGCACTAACACTTTACAAAACCAATACTTGACCTTCGCGTACATTTCAGCTGCCACTGCAAATAATTGTCCCAGTTTTGTCAGAATCGTAATCAAACGAAAGTAAATTTGGTTTTTGATTGTTTTTTTTTTCTGTTTCAATGCCATATGTTTGTCTATGCTCAGAAATTTCAAAATAAATATTTACCTACAATTCTTCCTCTTTTATAGTAATATTATTGATCGAATAGTTTAGAAATCTACTGACGTAGTGCACAGAGAGTTATGACGTGTCGTCAGTAATATTAGCTCTCCGCGGTGTTCAAAACTTTAACCCCTGACTCGGGAAAATGTTATGTCGATAATCTAATATATATTTGAAATGTATAGTGCCTTATAGACCACAAAGTTTAAATTGTCTAACTAATATAAAAAAGAAACGTCTCAACAAAAAGTGATATTCGTCAATCCAAATAATCTTTACCCGGTAGGTAGTGGCCTACAATTAAGAATAGTTCTAGCTTTTATTTGTTAAGAATTTTCCGTTAATTAAGAAAGAGAAATCGGTTAGGAGAAATAGTGACAGTATAAAAACGAAATAAAAAATTACCGTTGTGCGTGTCAGTCTAATCGAACACGCAAGTTGAGCAACGTCGACCGTAGCCTGTCCATGGATGGGTTGATATATCACGAGCTCCTCCGGGCTTCGGAGAGTACGTTAAGCTGTCGGTCCCGACTGCTGCCATTAGATGACAATCGTAAAGTCTTCAAACGTTGAGCCTTTAGGCGGCTCCAAAACACTGGCCTCCGCTAACCCGCAGTTGAGCACCGTGGTGGAGTATACTCTAAATCCCTTCGATTGAGGGAGGCTCGTCTCCCAGCAGTGGGATGAGTAAGGATAGACAACCAAACAATAAGCATGCACAGCAAAATGCCTTCAGTAGGAATAATTTCGAAAGTAGAAATACATCCTATATCTTTAAGGAAGGAATATAAATAAACCAATTTTTAAGATTAAAAATTTTAGAAGTAGTTCAGGTTATATTTTAATGCAATCATTACCTACAGCCAGTGGCGGACTAAGGCTAAAGCGGGCCCTAGGCAACATTGTATTTCCGGGCCTACTAAAGAAGTATTCACTTCACACAAAAATATAAATTAAAAACCTAACTTTCGGGCCCCAAAAATTCCGGGGCCTAGGCACGTGCCTAGGTTGCCTAGTCCTTTCACCAGTTCAGCCCGTTCAGCCAGTTCGCCCCAGCCTACAGCCAGTATATCAGCCAGCGCATTACATTTTGGCATCAGTCTGAGCATTCTTACCAAACTGATGTTAAACTGAGCTACCCATAGCTGGTAGAATGATCATGTAATGCGATGGCTGGTAAACAGACGTTAATGGGTGTTTTTATATGAGCTGGTCGTACCATCAGTATGACACTGTAGTCTATATATATATATGCCGTATTGGCTACCTTACGTCTTACGATGGAAGAACATCTTTCCATCTTTAGAACCAGACGTATAATAAATACCCAAGAATAATTTTTCATGTTTACATATTTTTTAAGTTAAGCAAATATTATGGTTAAATATTATGGAAGATAATTTTAGTCATTATGTACTACCGATGTAAATGTACAATTGTATTATTATAGCTTATATGTATAATTACATAGTAATAATAATTCGTACAAGTAGGCTTTAATTATATGTCTCGAGGTTATTAATATTAGATACGTGTACAGGATTCATTAAAATTTGTAGCTTCCTTGCAGAAATTGTAGAATAAGTATAGTAGAGTGTTAAAATAATCAGTAGGTATCGAAGATATACTGTTAAATTCCTTCTGCGCAGTGTCAGGTAACACTTTACAGGCATCACAGAGTAGTCTATTGATACTAGAGCGAGATCACGTTGTCCTGGGAGTCAGCATTAAGTCACGCTGGATACAATAGGCATCTGAACAAAGCTCTAAAATTATATAAACTCTATCAGTAACGTAAAATACGATCTGCGATCTTAAAATTCTAATAACTTATGTCCGATGTGTGTTATGGTCGATCAAATTTTGGTAGAAAAGTCTATTTTTAAAGTATGAAATTATAAAAAATAAATATTACCATTGCAGAAACAATAAAAAATACTATAACTTTTGTTACGGCAGTAGCTACATAAACGCAATATTTAACATAGCTGTCGTACAAATTTCTGATTTAATGCATATAAAATAGCATGGTGTCATAACATTGTAGCCTTTTGTATGGAGCGTTTTCGGGATAGTCCAAAATTGTGATCTTCGAGTTATCATATCTCGAGAAGTTTTTATGCTAGCGAAGTAATTATTTCGTAGTAGTAATTATTTTTTTCGTATATTATTGTGACGAAAAATGATTCACAAGCCTATTGAGTATTAACATTGAGTGAGGTTACATAAATACTTCACGAGTGCTATAGCAAAGTAATGCAAACATCGTAATACTGACATTCTATCATATCAAGTTGCAGTTAGTAGTAATGCAGTAATTAGTCTTAATAGGTACGATTTTATTAATAGGGTGGAGAAATGGTATCTTCTGAGCAAAGTCATGCCGTGGCTTGATTCCTATCCAGTCCGTAATCCGTATCAGCTATTTATACAAAACCATAGCATATACTACGCAATACAGTATTACATTATTATTTGAAATAATTGACTCTCAATTAATCTCAATGTAAAGCAATCCTATAATAACTACTTTTTCTGGCAGTGCCACAAAGTTTTAAGGGGAGGGGAGGGGTGCCTCCCCCGTTGACTTTGTCCTATGCATTTTCCATTGGCTGCGTGCTCTGTGACTTTGACCAGTTACTAGTAAAAATATTTTTTAACTAACACAGCAGCATGTAATCAATGTTGTTTTATATGGCTCTCTTGAAATATTTCCCCCATCCCTTTATCACTAGAATAAAGGATTTTTATTGTAGTGATTGTGACTGTATGTGAAGCGTTACCTGTTACATAAAGTCGCACAAACTATTTTTGTAAAATTATTTGGTAAAAGAGGATATGGAAATAGATCATAAAGTTGTAGCAATCAAATGGTAGTCGCATAAGTCGTTTATTGTCAATGACACCAGTGTGTTATCGTTTTTTAGGTAACCACACCACTGCCGACTAGATAGGTGTAATGTGTGCTGCGCCGCTAAATAGCGCAAGCACGTGAATGGATAAAAACAATTATTTATGTTTTAATTTTTAATCATAATAAGTATTAGTGGCTGCAATTGGGCGAGTTCTCAAGGGATGCGTAAAACATAATAAATGTATTCTTTACAACAAATCAAAATTCATGATAATAGAACTTCATAACAAAACTAAATAAAAAAATCTATACCCCATATTATACAATAACTATTCATTTTTTTTTCACCATATCTTTTTTAACCTTTTGCTATCTGTGTTGTAATTTGTGAAAAAACCTGATTAAAATATGTTCGTCCTCTCCAAAAAAATCATCTGCATAAATCATAGCATAATAATTATTATCGATAAATGCATATCTTTTATTAGAAATACATTACGGCTGTATGGTTAGCTAAAAAAAAATTGTAAACGACACCACAGTGGTGTGGTTCAGTCGTGTCGTTGACAATACACAGCATAAGTTGTTTTTAATTAAGTCGTAAGTTATGTTACTTAGACCTGTTTGTTCTTAGGCATCTCGAGATGTATCTAGGATGGTGTTTTATATAATTTTAGTACAGGAAACTTTAGTACAGGAAAGCATACTTTTGCTATTCCGATACTGTTAAAAAGTTTTCACATTGATGGATCGCAGTCACCCCTTTTCGTTTAATACCCTCACTGATACTGCGTTAAATTAGATCGTTCATCCGTATTCGAGCACAGAAAGATTCGTGCAACTAGCACCTGAACGACAACACAGAATAAATTTGTGCAAAAACGGGCGCACAAATTGGAACGGATGTAAAATTGCGGTATCGAGCACAACTAGAATTTAACATGCGGTCGAATACGGATAAACCACCTAGTGTAATTGTGCCGTACGTTAAAAACGCGCTCGCTCACTGGTTGTGTTTATGGAATTTATAATTTGATATACCTATTTTATGCAACTAATTATATAATGTGTAGTACGACCAAAAAGAGTAGAAACAGAACAAAATTAGTATTAGCAACATTGACATTTTCCATTCAAATACCGGATTACCCGGCTAGGATTGCCATGTGAAAATTGTTATTAAGAAAAACCTCTATTTTTGTTTATTCTTTTGTGTCGTGCTGTAATAAACAAGTTTTAACTAGATGTTATGTAAAATAAAGTATTTTTGTATTTTCATAAAATGGTCAACGCAGCGAATGTGTTTCATTTCACTTTATTGTATTAACCATTGTCGGGCGCTATAGAGCAAATTTTACTCACCTTCATGACATCGAGATACGCCCCATCACACGTTCCCACAATTTTATTGTGTCTACTGATTAGCTAGACCAACAGGCAATGAACAGTGAAGTTATGTGTAGTCCAGGTAGTAAAACTTCAGCTACTTTGGAACTCACATCAAAAATAACCAGAATAAATTAGTACGAATAGGAAGCTTTAAAATTTGACCTCTCTTCTTGGCAATGTGGTAGACAAAAACGCATTAAAAGCTTAAAGAGATTCGGTTAGTTAAATATTCTGTGAGGTGAAGGTACTTATCTAGTCGGGCAAGCTTATGTCATACGCTACCTCCTTTTTGGCAGAGCCTCGTTTGCGTCAGTGCAGAGTGCACCGCGTGTACGTGAGGTTGGCCTTGGCTCAAAGATGTTGACAAACCACTTACAGTCCAAAAAGTCAAAATTTTGATTGAATGAAAATTGGTATATAGCACACCTTCACTCAACAAGTCCCAGCAAAAAAGTCCAACTATAATATATGTATATTATACAAGTACTTACATTTTACATAGACAAGCTGATTAAATAAATCACGTGATTTTTTGTACACGTCTATTTTAACATCGACGTTTGACTTTCTTGGTGAGAAAAATAACTCTCCTAATTTCATACACTGTAGATCACTTACAATATAAGATTCTACACGGGTTTTTTGTATATCAATGCCACAGAACAATGAAAAGTATGAGACTTGGCCAACTTAAGTACACAAACTAGCTAGCTATGTATTCAGAATTTTGTGATATATTTATCAGTATGCAAGGATCCCGTCTAACAGACATTTTAAGTCGAATAAATAAGAGAAACCTGTAAATGATATAATCACATCGTTTATTAGTAAATGTATAGTGTACCTTATTGCATGACTGATATAAGCTAAGAAATAATAGCTTGGCATGGCAACACTTGGCGTATCTCTTCACCCAATACTAACGGGCTAAGACCGATTAAACATAGGCACGAATATAAGCAGAGTTGCATCAACTCAGGGTACAGTCTGCGGCTGCGGTGAGAGGCCAAGTGTCAAGGCTTTAGATGCACTACACGACTATACAATTATTACATAGGAGATTCGATACTTGAAACTATACAAACCTTGCATTTACATACACTTAAAACCGATTTACACGTTATATAAATAAAATTGTGCAATATTCTCCTGCCAGACCGTCTAACGGAGAGTTATAGCGAGCGTACAGAGACACTCATTGTCTTTACTAGTTAATTCTGTCAATCATTTGCAGCAGTACCTCTTCATCCCCTCTGTACATACACTGTAACTTCTCCCTTACAAATAAACGGGTTGTTCCCACTATCGCCCTGAAGATAGACATGACTTCCTCAAAACTCCTACTAGTAAAAACAATAGAATTCAGTTCAATATATCTCCTAGTAGGAATTCACGGTAAAACCAGTGGAAATAACCCAAACTATTAGAGTAAGCAATACTTCGCAGGTGTTTATAATAAATAATAGTTCACTACTAGCTATCGTACAGCCTGCAGTCCAGCCCGCGACACTGGCGTCTATATAGTGCATGTAACGCCCAGTTCTCATCGTAACCGTCGGACCTGTGCCAACACAGGAAATACAGCAACTAATCTAGAACCTGTTAGATATAGGGTGTGCGGAGAGTTACAATCGGAGATGCGCCGCGCAACGCTACGAGTCGGTCCATTACACGATCGGCTCGCACGAGCATTCAATCACAGCGTCTGTACAGTGTAAAATCATTTGGCATATTTCAACGAATACATTCAAAACTAAAAAAAATAGACTTATAATTATTTCAAAGTATGTATTCAGAAAGGCTTAAATAATGTAACATTTTTTTCGTTTGGTTTATGATCTTGAGGTTCTTTTAGGCACTGAAATACATTATCATACTTGTATGTTGGTTCGCCAAATTCGTAACTACGTGGAACTCGAGTATCGAGACAAACATACAAAGTTTTGGAAATCAGATCTCAAGACACGAGTGGGACAGACAGTAAACATTTGACAGTCACCGGGCATACATGTTTAAGACTAGTAAATATTAATACCTATACCCGAAGATCCGGGACTTATCTTCGTACGCTACAACATCAATATTCTGATTATTACACTATTACTATTATTATGGTTACATGAAAGTAGATAAATATGATACAGCAAAACAAAATTTGTAGTTTTAAAGCATATAAGCATAAAACGTTTGTTCAAAATTCCCGTTACTTCTTTGGGTTCTATAACATCATAAAGTTTACAAATAACATTACCATACACGTCCCGATTGATGTGACACTGCACA
Source organism: Hypsopygia costalis (assembly GCA_937001555.2). Classification (NCBI taxonomy): domain Eukaryota; kingdom Metazoa; phylum Arthropoda; class Insecta; order Lepidoptera; family Pyralidae; genus Hypsopygia; species Hypsopygia costalis. The sequence continues at coordinate 23,781,933 of OW443326.2, forward strand.
TTGGACAACATACTTATACAGTCTTTCTATGAAACATGATTCAAAAGGATTGGCTCATTTCATTGTGTATTTAATTTTCATTATTATTATGGTTACAGAATTTTTTACCTACTTAAATACTAAAGTTATGTATGTTCTTCTATGTCGCAGTCGTCGCGCCAATCTCAATAACGATCACTTTCCACACAGTCATAACTCATAACATAACACACCTGATGACAAAGATACAACAATATCGGATGTAAACAGAGCTCGTTGTACCTTAAGCCGTTTGTACACAATATAACACGGATTTAGAGTAGGTTAATGATACAATCTACCACCGGCACTATAGAAGATAAAATAAAATAGGGCGCGGTAAGTTTGTGCACAGCACTCAGTCACTTCGCCGACACGCTGGGACTGCGGCTCGTGGTACATTAGCCTACTTTGAATCTGTGCACCAATATAGTTCATTACAAAAAGCGTAGAATATTATTGCCACCGTCAATGTTAAAATTTCATCGATTCACAAGTAGTACATTTTATACAACGTCTAATATATTTATTTGGAATCAAATATTTACACGATAAGGCGCCAATGTGTACCATTATTGATAAAGCCCAGACAAATGTATTGCGACGCTGGGAAGGCAGTTCGGGGGCTCGCTGCGGCCCATCACAGTACTATCTAAACTAGCTGACATTCATCTGTACATACATGATTTTGAACACTTTTAGTATTGCTACCAAACGTCAGTCTGTTGACTTGTGGGCTCTTTAAAACGACAATATGACCACGGTTAGTAATTAGTCTTTTAGAAATTAACGTAATATGAGAAACGAGTAACCGACCCGTATAAAGCGCATCACAAAAAATACTCTCAATGTTCAAACGTATAGTAAATTATAATAATCTAACACCAATATCATTACTGTAATAAATATTTTTCTCAGTCTTTGGTTCTATGCCAGCTCATCGCATACTTCCTCATAAATGCTTCGTTTCCGATCGTTTACCATAGCTAAATTTGAAATTTTGTTCATAGCCAGAGATTATAATACATTACGCATTATAACACAGTACAGCCATCGGCAGAGAGCACCAGCGGCGGCGACACACACCAGATGAAGCGCCCGTTACAGAAACACGGGACTAAATAATACTAAAAGACTAGCAACGCCCGGTTGTTGCCACTATTCTTATTATAAATTCCCACTAGCATATTGTGAATTTTCTTCCATATACTTTCTACTAGTCAAACTGTAAAAAAATTATGTCTCAACTTCACTAGCACATATTTGAGTATTGATAGTGTTATAAAGACATTAATTTGCTCCTATTTAAGGAATAGAAAAAAAAACACTATATATAAGTAAGAACTCATGATAAGAATAGCGGAAAAAACCCTCAACGCCCTGTAAGGACGATAATTTATTTTTATTGTTATATAACATGTATTGCACACGAAATTTTCACAAATCACAGAACGTTTCGCAAATAGAGATCGATCAAATCCATCGAACACGGCAACCACTGTGTATAAATACGTAACGAGTCGATATAACATCATTCGACGATTGACAGATGATTCTATAACACAATATAATATCGTTGATTTTTTTTTTAATAATATAACTCTACTCACAAATTCACCTATAAGACCGGAGGGTGAAAAGCGAGTTCATAAATGATTTAGAATTATAGCTAGTTTGTATTAAACATATTTACACGGTCGTGTTTACGTAATGCATAGCGTGGCTCGGCACGGAGCGCCGCTTCATATGCTATGTGTCGGCCAGCTCGGACACAATTTGAACTTGGCAAACCGCACAGTGGTCAGGAACAGTACAAACGGAATTTTGAACAACGTGTATGCGAAAAAGAACCTCTTAATAAATATATGCACACGCAACAAAAATTGGTTTGTTTTAAATTGATATGTTCTTTGCTCATTTTTTTAAGCCAAATTGGTGATGTAATTTGATCGGTTTGATGTGACAGCTGACAATAATTTAGTTACAAAATTGTCTTGCCCTAGAAACAGTAAAAATAAAAATAAAAACAAAACAATTTTCTAAATGCTGCTACAGAAAAGGGTTCAGTCAGTCTCACATGAATACAATGAAATAATTTGAAAATCAAACCATTACGATGTTCTACGGAGCAGTAGAATGTTGAGGCCTTGGTATGTGTGTCGTCTCGGGTCTCACTCAGCTAACAGATCTGGAAATTGTAAACGTACGTTTATCGCTGAGGCAACAAGCGCTGGGGACTTTAGTGGCGAGTGTGGCGAATATGACTTATAAATCTTGTTATTCAAAAATATATAAGTGAGTTCAGTGGCGAGTGTGGCAAGATTTATAAGTCAATATGACTTATAAATCTTGTTTTAAAAAAATATATAATTGAGCTTAATAATTGGTATTTGTTGTGTCCACAATTGCACATTGTCCATTTAAAGAAATAAATAATGGTCACTGACGTGTAATCGATTATTTGTATATGGGAAGGTCGGTCTTAATTTTAATGGCGTGTGGCAAGATTTATCAGTCATATCGACTTATAAATCTTGTTATTTAAAAATATATAATTGAGTTTAGTAGCGAGTGTGGCAAGATTTATAAGTCAATATGACTTATAAATCTTGTTTTTCAAAAATATATAATTGAGTTCAGTGGCGAGTATGGCAAGATTTATAAGTCACATTGACTTATAAATCTTGTTTTTCAAAAATATATAATTCCAAAAGCTTCCTACTCCTACTAATTTCTTCGGATTAAATAAGTCGTGAGTTCCAAGGCAGCCGTAATTTTATCCTCGCGACTGCAGTGGACTTCACTGTTCATTGCCTTTTTGGTGGTTGCCGCTGTTAATCCTAGCTACACATAAGACACAGTGGTGGGAATGTGTAGTGGGGCTGTCTCGACTTTTTTTAATCCAACGTACGGGGGCAGACATGCATACGGCGCCCCTGATGTGAATTGATTACTATTGCCATATTAATGCTCGCAACATTAAATATCGCTCGTGAGACGCCACCATGGCTGCCAGCGCACCATCTCCTTCCTTTCTAGTGACTCACTTAGTCGCAGGAATACGACAAGCCAAGGGAATCGTTATTTGGCTGCGGTATTCTGTAAGGTGAAGATACTTACTAAGTCAAGCAGCTTACAAATACGCTGTGCGTATCTCTTTTTACCAGAGGCACTTTCGTTAGTCCGCGAGGTGCACCATGTGCATGCGATGTTGGGTTTGGCTCTAAAGATCATGGTAAGCCACTTACACGTCAATATCATGCGGGGCGGGGTACCTGCGTGTTTATCTCCGATGTGTTAAAAGAAAAAGACGCACCTGCGATGGGCCGACGCGGGCGGAAGCCGCGCGTTCCGTCCGGGCCACGAGGCGGCCGCGCGACCACGACGCGCGGTCCGGTCGACTCCTCCAGCGAAGCCGTGCGCAGCCGAGCCAACAGTCGCTCCGGACGCTCGCTACGAGCTTTAGCACCCGCCTTACTGCTGAAACATATCATTATTATTGAGAGACTGCCCCTCCAGTGCAAAGACATATAACAAGTACACCATAGACCACTAATCAATTCATTCAAAAGCTAATCAAATCACACATCGAAAGCTTCATCCAGAATTTGGTTTATAAACCTTTTTTTTTTTTTGACGTATTAAATATGCTGACGCAGATATTAATTGTCAGCCGAACTGAAATAGTTATTTTTAATTAATAAAAATATGTGTTTTTATAATGTTCATTGACGTAAAAGCTCTTACTAAAACGCTAGTCGAAAAGATTTATTTCATCTTCGAAGTATAATATACTGCAATTTTGCCAAAAAATAATTGAAAAATTATGTCTCTGAGTTTCTCGACTAGTACGGATGTATGCTAATCATAAAAGAACATTTTTTTTTTTGAGAATTGTGAAACGAAAATTTCAATACAAGGTAAACCTAGCAAAAATATAGAAATGTGGTTTAAGTAAATCCAATATCAGCGTTGACCGATGCAGTTAGTATGTCGTCTTGGCTGGAGAAAAGCTATAAAAACGTGTCTCATTTAGATTTCGTCTCTATCCGAAATTATCCGAAACTTTTATATCGGTTTTGGTTACGGTTTCGGATATATTTTTATTTCGGATATCCGATAGTTTCGGTTACGGAACTCCAAAACATCCCTACCTAATGTTATGTATGTTCTACTCATATTATTAATTTATTATTAAAGTTAAAATGAGACTTACGCCACTTTGACCACATTGCAGGCGGATGACTTCCCGTTGCGCGGGTTGGTAAGCATCACGAACTCGACTGTATCGCCGGGCTGTAGGTCTGACGAGTTCCCACGTACTTCGGACATGTGAAAAAATAGTCGCCGGTTGTCTTCTGCCTCTAACGACAAGAATCCAAATACACCTGCAAAATTATATGAATGAAATTAAACAATTCCATAAACTCAATAAAATTTTATACCCAATAATGAAACCAACAGACAATGTAACGCTACTTTACCGATTTAACTCTACCTGTGTCCCGTGGTATATATAGTATATCGTATAGCGTGCGAATTCCACGAATGAATAAATTCGCCCGTTGTTAATAACAATTAGTAGAAAACCTGAACCTGCACCTAAGCATAATAGTAACTTTCCCAAATCTTTTCGGCACACACTACTTCCTTTAATTCAAAAATTACCTTTAATAGCATCGACAGTTGCGCGGCGTTTCTTCCTTATTGGCACAATGTTGGTGGCACGACCTTCAACGTCTGCTTGAAAAGTAACTGGATCACCCACTTGTAATATCTCGCGCTTACAAGATAGCCCCATGATGCCGAATTCGTAGGACGTATTTGTGCCGTCCACTTGAATTAGCCCTAAAAAAGTATATTAAAATTTATATACAAAAAATACGTTCCAAATGCTTGAAGGGATTGTTAGACAACATTATGCGTTAGCTAATCAGACATGTAATAAACTATATCAAAAATTTCCCAAAATATTAAAGTATATGCGTATTACCTAAAATTGTATAAATATTTAACAATATCGCAAAATATACAATGAATAGGACGATTTGTGATTTATGATTTTAATAACTCCGCCAACCGTAGAAGAGGAACGTGGTGAGTGTGCTCTAATCTCCTTCGATCGAGGGGAGTCCCATATCCCAGCGGTGGGATGACTAAGGGTTGCCGACGGACTGATTTTGATAACTTACACACGACTTGTTTTGTGGTCGATCAAAGTCTTGGTGGGTACGGGTAGGTTTGTTAAATTTAATCCTTTTATAATGTATGTACTATATAAAGAGAAAGCATAGCGACCCAACAATAGTATATCACCTACTCCTTCGTATCTATATACCACAGCCCGGCCACTCCATACAAATGTCGCACCGTGAACTACTACATAAACAATGCCGTCTATGCAGGGCGTAAATGAGTTTGTGTGCGTGCGACGCCATACAAACGTTTCAGATTTGTCTCAGAGGGGAGGTGAGATCGATACGAGAGGGCGGCAGGGACTGGCCTTACTGTGCGTAGTACTTATTAGTTATACTGTGATAGTACTGAAAGGATTTACCCGAATATTGCGCTTGATCTGGATTAAGGGCTCTTAGAGTCCTAGTCACTGTGCCATTCAATGAAGGCTCCAGAGGCTTCGCTACTGGTATGGTGTTTCGAGGCAGCAAACGAACGAACTCTGCACTCGCGCACCCTCCTCCCGATCCGTTCACCCTTCCAAGCATGTATTCAACCTCCGCTCCAAGCTCCAATTCATCATGGTTGCCTTCGAGATTACTGTAAAAAAATATACATTAGCATTATTTATTTATCCTGTACATTTCATGGGATAGTTTACAGCTAGAGTCTCGAGAGCTGCAAATTGAATGCAAACTCAAATTCAGCTATGTCGAATGAACGGCCAACCGTAGGAAATCGATCGCTGACTGAATGAATTGGAAAACGAAACGCCGCAAACTGCGTACACTATGCTTTGTATGAACGCACGATTTAAAATCTATATCAAATAGCCTTTTTTTAACTACGGGCGAATTGAATTTTAGAGTAATATGGGATATTTATGCATACTTATTTAGAGTAGTACGGGGTGCACCCCGTTTCTTCAAACAAAATATTCCAAACTACATAGCACCAAAAATACTCTACTGCACTTATAAATATACACAATAAGAATGTATAAATGAAATATTGTATAACGTTTAATTTATGAATTAAGCAAATTGGCTTCGCTCGCTCGTCTTTTAGTAGTCACAAGCATAACCTAACCTATGGTATGTCAAAGTGATAACCCTACCGAAATTTTGCAGATTCTTTCAGCAGCAGCAGAGCATTTGCAGAGCATTCTGGTGACATATTTCAACATCGCAAGTCCGATGATATATTTATTATCTAAAAAGCTGCAGGCAGTTCATTCACCATTTTTACATTCGCCTTTGTTTATGATTAATATATAAAAGCAAGTTATTTGTATCACTTGAAAAATTTCTAGTCTTTTCCGAAATTGCTATTGCCATATACTTTTTAAATAAATAAGTTTTTTTACAGAATATATTTATTGGTACATATATATATTGATATAGTTGATTTTTATATATTTATTTTGTTTATTAATTATTATCTTAATGAAGTATTGAACTTAATATTATATTCATTGTATTATTACTTTCATAAAATCATAAATTTAATTTAGCTAGTAAGTAACGAGGTAGCCTGTCCATGGATGGGTTTGTCTCCAGGTCCTCCGTGCTTCGGAGGGCACGTTAAGCCGTCGTTCCCGGCTGTAGTGATTAGATAACAATCGTTAAGCCAGACTTGACTTTGCTAGCTTTTGGTGACTGACTAGTCACAAAAAGCGGCTTGAAAACACTGTCCTCCACCAACCCGCAGTTATGCAGCGTGGTGGAGTATGCTCTAAAACCCCTTCGATTGAAGAGAGACCTGCATCCTGGCAGTGGGATGAAGAGGGTTTGACGGAGAAGAAGAATAAGTATTATTCATTGAGCAGTTATTTTGTGTTTAACAATGTACAAAATATTAAAAAATACAATTTTATAACATGAAGTTTGAATTTCAAACTCCAAAATAACTCAAAATATGACGCGTAGTAATTCGTAACAGCGCATGGCAATTTTAAGCCTAAACTCTTTTCGTTTAAATTAGTGCCGTCGCTCTTATGCGAATGTTCTACCGCAAATTATGAATTTGATCAAACAGCACACTATGTTCTCTGGGAGTCTGATCTCGATGGCGGCGCGAGCGGGATGACGTGTTGAATTAATTGCTGCTCGCATCCGGGGTAGTATACTATTCTGATTTGGTGGCAAAAAGGAAGAATTACCAACCGTTCAGACGATTTTGCAATTTATATTATTGGAATCGATGTGTTAGGTAACAACTCAACGTTTTAGGTCCCCAATAGTGTTAGATACTACAAATCCTCGATGCACGGCAGTTGAGCTGCACTTTACTTCTCTTTAGGCTTTTAATGCCTTATTTTCCATATTGCTGTCTCTCACATTGCTAAGAGGGGAAGTCAAATTCCAAAAGCTTCCTACTCCTACTAATTACTAATTTCTTCTGATTAAATTCTTTGTGAGTTCCAAGGCAGCCGTAGTTTTACCCCCGGGGTTGCAATGACTTCACTGTTCATTGCCTTTTTTTGGCGGTCGCCGCAGTTAATCCTCGCTACACAGGAGACACAGTGGTGGGAATGTATAGTAGGCCCCCGTCCCATATTATTTATTTTACAATTAAAAAAATAAAAGGGCTTGATGACGTGCAGGGCTGATGCCTGCCAGGTCATAATTCTACAAATTTCTATCCTTACAGGATAACCGTTACTCGCAGGGTTCAGTAGCTCTCCAGCTAAGAGCGAACACGAGGGAGCACTTAAACGCAATTTCTATGCCTCCAAGGAACACTACGCCAACAAAAATTTCGAGTTTTCTTTTTTTATCTAAATCGATTCATTACTTCAGTAACATTATGCTACCTGAATTTTATTTATAAAAGTACAAAGTTTAGTAAATGTACAAGTATAACTCATATTAGCGGTGTGTATCTGGATGGATTTTGAGTTGGCGTAGTGTTCATTGGAGGTATCAATTTATCCTCAACGATGCATAGGACGAGGAGACCCAGTAGCTTGGCCGCCGTGATCATCCGACACGACTCCACTACTTTCTTTGGGGTAAAATGAAGCAGAAGGTCTATTCTACGGCAATGAACAGTCGTGACGAACTCGTATCGAGAATAAATGCCGATGCTGACGGCATCAGACAAGATATAAGAATGTTCCGACGTGTTACGCAATCAGTGGGGACACGTGCGATTACGTGTATAGTAAGCACAGGGGGGATATTTCGAAAATTTTATTAACTAATCTTATTTTTTGTTATTTGATCGTTGCTTAAAATGTCCAAATAATTTAGTAGTTTATAAATTAAATTTTGTAAGTATTTTGCATTCCGAAAAATATTAAAAACTAGGTCGCTAACACCAATTTTAGAAATAATATTAATAAAGTACACAATCGCACGAACAAAATCTTAGAACATTTACTCAATTTAATACAATCACTTCACTCCGACACTTGGGACTCCGAAGGCGATATACCAACGGTACTTTTGTGGCTGAGCGATGCGTGTTTCTTCTACGTTTGAGTCTACTTGGGAACTGACTGAATGACTCATTCCAAGGAATGACATTTTTACGTATGTCCTATCTAAGTATATTTTAAATTTCCTAGCGTGCGCCAACATCCACGGGAGTAGGGCGCGTCATTTCAACTTAGACAAGCTCTAATTGACACTTGTTTTTGATTGTTTCATATAACTATATTCCTGACAAGTCTTGTATACAATACCTATCGGTGTTTCATAATCTTGAAGTCTTGTATATAACACCTGTCAGTGACATATAAATAATTGTCAAAGTCGGGCGAATTACCCGATTGCCTATCGACAAGGAACCTATGCCTAAAGCTAATGATATCATATCACAGGATTGCGAATCTCTCGCCCTGTAAACTAACCAGGCAAGAGAACCCATGATTACTAGCCAGGGTATACCGCCCGCTAGTAATCATGGGTGGTCAATAAAAGTAGGCCAGTAAACCGACCAAGCACTCAAGCGGATTCATAGGAGGTTTTATTCCCTTTTCGCATTGAAGCATTACATGGAAACTTTGACTGGCCGCGCTGAAGGCTGCTCCGAGCCCCGTGGGCGACCACCGTTGCGGTCCTTTCGCTTTAGGCCGACAGCCAGCCACTCTCTACGCGTGAGGTCTAACGCCCGACGGACAACTATAGCAAGGTACACGAACATGCTCAACCACTGTAGCTAAACCAATGCACGTGATTACACGCACATAAAGCCAGGCTTGAATCCGGACACATGACTGGCAAATTATGAGCTTGTCTGCCGTCCCCGAGGTACCCTGATCCAAAAAGCGCGACCCTTAGTTTCAGCTGCGAAGCTCTCCGCCATTGGGCACTCAGTGGAGAGTAGTAGTAGTAGTAGTGCCGACAATCATACATTTACCTATGCTCCTGGGAGGGTAATGTTTTCTATATATCTATAATAAGAGATTATATAGATATCTATAACTGGCCGTGTGGTTTCCGGCAGACTTGGCCGTGTGGTTTCCAGCAGACTAGAATCACTCCGTCTCTTCCCATGGATGTCGTACAAGGCGACTAGGGAAATACATTATCAAACATCGATCAGGCCTCCCCAACCCGTCTGGCCAGCGTGGGGAGTGTCGGCCAAATCCTCCATCTGTCTGGGACGGACAAGAGAGGGTCGTGCTCAATCCTCCTTCTGCCAAACTATAAATATGTCAAGTTTTACGAAACGGTAATTGTCTTGACAATTTCAATGAGGGGAAACTGGTATCCAACAGTGAGATGAACATTTATGTAGTTGTAGGCAGGAATATAGTGGAAACAGTAAGGAATAGTAGGGACAGGAATATGTTTATGAGACGTATATTTGTCGACTACTATATTCCTATCTACAACTATAAATATGTCAAGTTTTATGAAACGGTAATTGTCTTGACAATTTCTGTCGTCAAAATTCATAAAGTCAATAAACTTTCTAAAGAAAGTTTCTAAAGAAAGTTTATTGACTTTATGACACAAATAAAAGATTGACAATTGCCACAATATTCCTGTCTTGTACTATAAATATGTTAAGTTTTACGAAACGGTAATTGTCTTGACAATTTCTGTCGTGACTTTTGAAAATTTGTTGTCTTTGTGTCACAAAGAAAAGATTGTCAATTAAAACAATATTCCTGTCTATAACTATAAATATGTCAAGTTTCATGAAACGGTAATTTTCTTGACAATTTCTGTCGTGACTTTTGAAAACTTGTTGACTTTGTAACACAAGAAAAGATTGACTATTACCACAATATTCCTGTCTATAACTATAAATATGTAATGTTTTATTGTTTTAATAGTCAATCTTTTCTTTGTGACACAAATGTCACAAAGAAAAGATTGACTATTAAAACAATATTCCTGTCTATAACTATAAATATGTCAAGTTTCATGAAACGGTAATTGTCTTGACAATTTCTGTCGTGACTTTTGAAAACTTGTTGACTTTGTAACACAAAGAAAAAATTGACTATTACCACAATATTCCTGTCTATAACTATAAATATGTCAAGTTTTATGAAACGGTAACTGTCTTGACAATTTCTGTCGTGACTTTTGAAAACTTGTTGACTTTGTAACACAAAGAAAAAATTGACTATTACCACAATATTCCTGTCTATAACTATAAATATGTCAAGTTTTATGAAACGGTAACTGTCTTGACAATTTCTGTCGTGACTTTTGAAAACTTGTTGACTTTGTGACACAAAGAAAAGATTGACAATTACCACAATATTCCTGTCTATAACTATAAATATGTCAAGTTTTATGAAACGGTTATTGTCTTGACAATTTCTGTCGTAACTTTAGAAAATTTGTTGACTTTATGACACAAAGAAAAGATTGACAATTATCACAATATTCCTGTCTATAACTATAAATATGTCAAGTTTTATGAAACGGTAATTGTCTTGACAATTTCTGTCGTGACTTGAGAAAATTTGTTGAAGGACACAAAGAAAAGATTGACAATTACCACAATATTCCTGTTCCAAGTTCCAAATTTTACGAAACGGTAATTGTCTTGACAATTTCTGTTGTGACTTTTGAAAATTTGTTGTCTTTGTGTCACATAGAAAAGATTGACAATTAAAACAATATTCCTGTCTATAACTATAAATATGTCAAGTTTCATGAAACGGTAATTGTCTTGACAATTTCTGTCGTGACTTTTGAAAACTTGTTGACTTTGTAACACAAAGAAAAAATTGACTATTACCACAATATTCCTGTCTATAACTATAAATATGTCAAGTTTTATGAAACGGTAACTGTCTTGACAATTTCTGTCGTGACTTTTGAAAACTTGTTGACTTTGTAACACAAAGAAAAAATTGACTATTACCACAATATTCCTGTCTATAACTATAAATATGTCAAGTTTTATGAAACGGTAACTGTCTTGACAATTTCTGTCGTGACTTTTGAAAACTTGTTGACTTTGTGACACAAAGAAAAGATTGACAATTACCACAATATTCCTGTCTATATCTATAAATATGTCAAGTTTTATGAAACGGTTATTGTCTTGACAATTTCTGTCGTAACTTTAGAAAATTTGTTGACTTTATGACACAAAGAAAAGATTGACAATTATCACAATATTCCTGTCTATAACTATAAATATGTCAAGTTTTATGAAACGGTAATTGTCTTGACAATTTCTGTCGTGACTTGAGAAAATTTGTTGACTTTAGGACACAAAGAAAAGATTGACAATTACCACAATATTCCTGTTCCAAGTTCCAAATTTTACGAAACGGTAATTGTCTTGACAATTTCTGTTGTGACTTTTGAAAATTTGTTGTCTATGTGTCACATAGAAAAGATTGACAATTAAAACAATATTCCTGTCTATAACAATAAATATGTCAAGTTTCATGAAACGGTAATTGTCTTGACAATTTCTGTCGTGACTTTTGAAAACTTGTTGACTTTGTAACACAAAGAAAAAATTGACTATTACCACAATATTCCTGTCTATAACTATAAATATGTCAAGTTTTATGAAACGGTAACTGTCTTGACAATTTCTGTCGTGACTTTTGAAAACTTGTTGACTTTGTAACACAAAGAAAAAATTGACTATTACCACAATATTCCTGTCTATAACTATAAATATGTCAAGTTTTATGAAACGGTAACTGTCTTGACAATTTCTGTCGTGACTTTTGAAAACTTGTTGACTTTGTGACACAAAGAAAAGATTGACAATTACCACAATATTCCTGTCTATAACTATAAATATGTCAAGTTTTATGAAACGGTTATTGTCTTGACAATTTCTGTCGTAACTTTAGAAAATTTGTTGACTTTATGACACAAAGAAAAGATTGACAATTATCACAATATTCCTGTCTATAACTATAAATATGTCAAGTTTTATGAAACGGTAATTGTCTTGACAATTTCTGTCGTGACTTGAGAAAATTTGTTGACTTTAGGACACAAAGAAAAGATTGACAATTACCACAATATTCCTGTTCCAAGTTCCAAATTTTACGAAACGGTAATTGTCTTGACAATTTCTGTTGTGACTTTTGAAAATTTGTTGTCTATGTGTCACATAGAAAAGATTGACAATTAAAACAATATTCCTGTCTATAACAATAAATATGTCAAGTTTCATGAAACGGTAATTGTCTTGACAATTTCTGTCGTGACTTTTGAAAATTTGTTGACTTGGTGACACAAAGCAAAGATTGGCAATTATCACAATATTCCTGTCTATAACTATAAATATGTCCAGTTTTATGAAACGGTAATTGTCTTGACAATTTCTGTCGTAACTTTAGAAAATTTGTTGATTTTAAGTAGCAAAGAAAAGATTGACCATTATCACAATATTCCTGTCTATAACTATAAATATGTCAAGTTTTACGAAACGGTAATTGTCTTGACAATTTCAATAAGGGGAAACTGGTATCCAACAGTGATATGAACATTTATGTATGTGTAGGCAGGAATATAGTGGAGACTGTGAGGAATAGTAGGGACAGGAATATGTTTATGGGGCGTATAATTGTCGACGACTATATTCCTAACTACAACTATAAATATGTCAAGTTTTATGAAACGTTGTCTTGACAATTTCTGTAGTGACTTTTGAAAACTTGTTGATTTTGTGAAACAAAGAAAAGATTGACAATTACCACAATATTCCTGTCTATAACTAATATGTCAAGTTTTATGAAACGGTAACTGTCTTGACAATATCTGTCGTGACTTTAGAAAATTTGTTGACTTTGACACAAAGAAAAGATTGACAATTACCACAATATTCCTGTCTATATCTATAAATATGTCAAGTTTTACGATAATTGTCTTGACAATTTCTGTCGTAACTTTAGAAAATTTGTTGACTTTATGACGCAAAGAAAAGATTGACCATTACCACAATATTCCTGTCTATATCTATAAATATGTCAAGATTTATGAAACGGTAATTGTCTTGACAATTTCTGTCGTAACATTAGAAAATTTGTTGACTTTAAGTAGCAAAGAAAAGATTGACCATTATCACAATATTCCTGTGTATAACTATAAATATGTCAAGTTTTACGATAATTGTCTTGACAATTTCAATAAGGGGAAACTGGGATCCAACAGTGAGATGAACATTTATGTAGTTGTAGGCAGGAATATAGTGGAAACAGTAAGGAATAGTAGGGACAGGAATATGTTTATGAGACGTATATTTGTCGACTACTATATTCCTATCTACAACTATAAATATGTCAAGTTTTATGAAACGGTAATTGTCTTGACAATTTCTGTCGTCAAAATTCATAAAGTCAATAAACTTTCTAAAGAAAGTTTCTAAAGAAAGTTTATTGACTTTATGACACAAATAAAAGATTGACAATTGCCACAATATTCCTGTCTTGTACTATAAATATGTCAAGTTTTACTAAACGGTAATTGTCTTGACAATTTCTGTCGTGACTTTTGAAAATTTGTTGTCTTTGTGTCACAAAGAAAAGATTGACAATTAAAACAATATTCCTGTCTATAACTATAAATATGTCAAGTTGTATGAAACGATAATTGTCTTGACAATTTCTGTCGTAACTTTAGAAAATTTGTTGACTTTATGACGCAAAGAAAAGATTGACCATTACCACAATATTCCTGTCTATATCTATAAATATGTCAAGATTTATGAAACGGTAACTGTCTTGACAATTTCTGTCGTGACTTTTGAAAACTTGTTGACTTTGTGACACAAACAAAAGATTGACAATTACCACAATATTCCTGTCTATAACTATAAATATGTCAAGTTTTATGAAACGGTTATTGTCTTGACAATTTCTGTCGTAACTATAGAAAATTTGTTGACTTTATGACACAAAGAAAAGATTGACAATTATCACAATATTCCTGTCTATAACTATAAATATGTCAAGTTTTATGAAACGGTAATTGTCTTGACAATTTCTGTCGTGACTTGAGAAAATTTGTTGACTTTAGGACACAAAGAAAAGATTGACAATTACCACAATATTCCTGTTCCAAGTTCCAAATTTTACGAAACGGTAATTGTCTTGACAATTTCTGTTGTGACTTTTGAAAATTTGTTGTCTTTGTGTCACATAGAAAAGATTGACAATTAAAACAATATTCCTGTCTATAACTATAAATATGTCAAGTTTCATGAAACGGTAATTGTCTTGACAATTTCTGTCGTGACTTTTGAAAATTTGTTGACTTGGTGACACAAAGCAAAGATTGGCAATTATCACAATATTCCTGTCTATAACTATAAATATGTCCAGTTTTATGAAACGGTAATTGTCTTGACAATTTCTGTCGTAACTTTAGAAAATTTGTTGACTTTAAGTAGCAAAGAAAAGATTGACCATTATCACAATATTCCTGTCTATAACTATAAATATGTCAAGTTTTACGAAACGGTAATTGTCTTGACAATTTCAATAAGGGGAAACTGGTATCCAACAGTGATATGAACATTTATGTAGGTGTAGGCAGGAATATAGTGGAAACAGTAAGGAATAGTAGGGACAGGAATATGTTTATGAGACGTATATTTGTCGACTACTATATTCCTATCTACAACTATAAATATGTCAAGTTTTATGAAACGGTAATTGTCTTGACAATTTCTGTCGTCAAAATTCATAAAGTCAATAAACTTTCTAAAGAAAGTTTCTAAAGAAAGTTTATTGACTTTATGACACAAATAAAAGATTGACAATTGCCACAATATTCCTGTCTTGTACTATAAATATGTCAAGTTTTACTAAACGGTAATTGTCTTGACAATTTCTGTCGTGACTTTTGAAAATTTGTTGTCTTTGTGTCAAAAAGAAAAGATTGAGAATTAAAACAATATTCCTGTCTATAACTATAAATATGTCAAGTTGTATGAAACGATAATTGTCTTGACAATTTCTGTCGTAACTTTAGAAAATTTGTTGACTTTATGACGCAAAGAAAAGATTGACCATTACCACAATATTCCTGTCTATATCTATAAATATGTCAAGTTTTACGATAATTGTCTTGACAATTTCTGTCGTAACTTTAGAAAATTTGTTGACTTTATGACGCAAAGAAAAGATTGACCATTACCACAATATTCCTGTCTATATCTATAAATATGTCAAGATTTATGAAACGGTAATTGTCTTGACAATTTCTGTCGTAACATTAGAAAATTTGTTGACTTTAAGTAGCAAAGAAAAGATTGACCATTATCACAATATTCCTGTGTATAACTATAAATATGTCAAGTTTTACGATAATTGTCTTGACAATTTCAATAAGGGGAAACTGGGATCCAACAGTGAGATGAACATTTATGTAGTTGTAGGCAGGAATATAGTGGAAACAGTAAGGAATAGTAGGGACAGGAATATGTTTATGAGACGTATATTTGTCGACTACTATATTCCTATCTACAACTATAAATATGTCAAGTTTTATGAAACGGTAATTGTCTTGACAATTTCTGTCGTCAAAATTCATAAAGTCAATAAACTTTCTAAAGAAAGTTTCTAAAGAAAGTTTATTGACTTTATGACACAAATAAAAGATTGACAATTGCCACAATATTCCTGTCTTGTACTATAAATATGTCAAGTTTTACTAAACGGTAATTGTCTTGACAATTTCTGTCGTGACTTTTGAAAATTTGTTGTCTTTGTGTCACAAAGAAAAGATTGACAATTAAAACAATATTCCTGTCTATAACTATAAATATGTCAAGTTGTATGAAACGATAATTGTCTTGACAATTTCTGTCGTAACTTTAGAAAATTTGTTGACTTTATGACGCAAAGAAAAGATTGACCATTACCACAATATTCCTGTCTATATCTATAAATATGTCAAGATTTATGAAACGGTAACTGTCTTGACAATTTCTGTCGTGACTTTTGAAAACTTGTTGACTTTGTGACACAAACAAAAGATTGACAATTACCACAATATTCCTGTCTATAACTATAAATATGTCAAGTTTTATGAAACGGTTATTGTCTTGACAATTTCTGTCGTAACTATAGAAAATTTGTTGACTTTATGACACAAAGAAAAGATTGACAATTATCACAATATTCCTGTCTATAACTATAAATATGTCAAGTTTTATGAAACGGTAATTGTCTTGACAATTTCTGTCGTGACTTGAGAAAATTTGTTGACTTTAGGACACAAAGAAAAGATTGACAATTACCACAATATTCCTGTTCCAAGTTCCAAATTTTACGAAACGGTAATTGTCTTGACAATTTCTGTTGTGACTTTTGAAAATTTGTTGTCTTTGTGTCACATAGAAAAGATTGACAATTAAAACAATATTCCTGTCTATAACTATAAATATGTCAAGTTTCATGAAACGGTAATTGTCTTGACAATTTCTGTCGTGACTTTTGAAAATTTGTTGACTTGGTGACACAAAGCAAAGATTGGCAATTATCACAATATTCCTGTCTATAACTATAAATATGTCCAGTTTTATGAAACGGTAATTGTCTTGACAATTTCTGTCGTAACTTTAGAAAATTTGTTGACTTTAAGTAGCAAAGAAAAGATTGACCATTATCACAATATTCCTGTCTATAACTATAAATATGTCAAGTTTTACGAAACGGTAATTGTCTTGACAATTTCAATAAGGGGAAACTGGTATCCAACAGTGATATGAACATTTATGTAGGTGTAGGCAGGAATATAGTGGAGACTGTGAGGAATAGTAGGGACAGGAATATGTTTATGGGGCGTATAATTGTCGACGACTATATTCCTAACTACAACTATAAATATGTCAAGTTTTATGAAACGTTGTCTTGACAATTTCTGTAGTGACTTTTGAAAACTTGTTGATTTTGTGAAACAAAGAAAAGATTGACAATTACCACAATATTCCTGTCTATAACTAATATGTCAAGTTTTATGAAACGGTAACTGTCTTGACAATATCTGTCGTGACTTTAGAAAATTTGTTGACTTTGACACAAAGAAAAGATTGACAATTACCATAATATTCCTGTCTATAACTATAAATATGACAAGTTTTACCAAACGGTAATTGTCTTGACAATTTCTGTCGTGACTTTAGAAAGTTTATTGACTTTATGACACAAAGAATAGATTGACAATTACCACAATATTCCTGTCTTGTACTATAAATATGTCAAGTTTTACGAATCGGTAATTATCTTGACAATTTCTGTCGTGACTTTTGAAAATTTGTTGTCTTTGTGTCACAAAGAAAAGATTGACAATTAAAACAATATTCCTGTCTATAACTATAAATATGTCAAGTTGTATGAAACGATAATTGTCTTGACAATTTCTGTCGTAACTTTAGAAAATTTGTTGACTTTATGACGCAAAGAAAAGATTGACCATTACCACAATATTCCTGTCTATATCTATAAATATGTCAAGATTTATGAAACGGTAACTGTCTTGACAATTTCTGTCGTGACTTTTGAAAACTTGTTGACTTTGTGACACAAACAAAAGATTGACAATTACCACAATATTCCTGTCTATAACTATAAATATGTCAAGTTTTATGAAACGGTTATTGTCTTGACAATTTCTGTCGTAACTTTAGAAAATTTGTTGACTTTATGACACAAAGAAAAGATTGACAATTATCACAATATTCCTGTCTATAACTATAAATATGTCAAGTTTCATGAAACGGTAATTGTCTTGACAATTTCTGTCGTGACTTTTGAAAATTTGTTGTCTTTGTGTCACATAGAAAAGATTGACAATTAAAACAATATTCCTGTCTATAACTATAAATATGTCAAGTTTCATGAAACGGTAATTGTCTTGACAATTTCTGTCGTGACTTTTGAAAATTTGTTGACTTTGTGACACAAAGCAAAGATTGGCAATTATCACAATATTCCTGTCTATAACTATAAATATGTCCAGTTTTATGAAACGGTAATTGTCTTGACAATTTCTGTCGTAACTTTAGAAAATTTGTTGACTTTAAGTAGCAAAGAAAAGATTGACCATTATCACAATATTCCTGTCTATAACTATAAATATGTCAAGTTTTACGAAACGGTAATTGTCTTGACAATTTCAATAAGGGGAAACTGGTATCCAACAGTGATATGAACATTTATGTAGGTGTAGGCAGGAATATAGTGGAGACTGTGAGGAATAGTAGGGACAGGAATATGTTTATGGGGCGTATAATTGTCGATGACTATATTCCTAACTACAACTATAAATATGTCAAGTTTTATGAAACGTTGTCTTGACAATTTCTGTAGTGACTTTTGAAAACTTGTTGATTTTGTGAAACAAAGAAAAGATTGACAATTACCACAATATTCCTGTCTATAACTAATATGTCAAGTTTTATGAAACGGTAACTGTCTTGACAATATCTGTCGTGACTTTAGAAAATTTGTTGACTTTGACACAAAGAAAAGATTGACAATTACCATAATATTCCTGTCTATAACTATAAATATGACAAGTTTTACCAAACGGTAATTGTCTTGACAATTTCTGTCGTGACTTTAGAAAGTTTATTGACTTTATGACACAAAGAATAGATTGACAATTACCACAATATTCCTGTCTTGTACTATAAATATGTCAAGTTTTACGAATCGGTAATTATCTTGACAATTTCTGTCGTGACTTTTGAAAATTTGTTGTTTTTGTGTCACAAAGAAAAGATTGACAATTAAAACAATATTCCTGTCTATAACTATAAATATGTCAAGTTGTATGAAACGATAATTGTCTTGACAATTTCTGTCGTAACTTTAGAAAATTTGTTGACTTTATGACGCAAAGAAAAGATTGACCATTACCACAATATTCCTGTCTATATCTATAAATATGTCAAGATTTATGAAACGGTAATTGTCTAGACAATTTCTGTGGTGACTTTTGAAAACTTGTTGACTTTGTGACACAAAGAAAAGATTGACAATTACCACAATATTCCTGTCTATAACTATAAATTTGTCAAGTTTTATGAAACGGTAATTGTCTTGACAATTTCTGTCGTGACTTTTGAAAACTTGTTGACATTGGACACAAAGAAATGATTGACAATTACACACAATCCTGCCTATAACCACAGTATAAGTAATAGTATTACGTACAGCATGGCCACTCCCTGCCGCTCTCTCATGTCGACCTCACCTCCCCTCTGAGACAAATCTGGAACAGTTTGTATGGCAGCGCACGGACACACGCTCATTCACGCTCTGCACACGCGTCGTTGTTTGTGTAGTAGTAAACGACGCGACATTTGTATGGAGTGGCCGGGTTGTGCTATAACTATAAATATGTCAAGTTTTACGAAACGGTAATTATCTTGACAATTTCTGTCGTGACTTATGAAAATTTGTGAACTTTGTGACAGAAAGAAAATATTGACAATTACCACAATATTCCCGTCTATAATTATAAATATGTCAAGTTTTATGAAACAGTAATTGTCTTGACAATTCCTGTCGTGACTTTTGAAAACTTGTTGACTTTGTGACACAAAGAAAAGATTGACAATTACTACAATATTCCTGTCTATAACTATAAATATGTCAAGTTTTACGAAATAGTAATTGTCTTGACAATTTCTGTCGTAACTTTTGAAAACTTGTTGATTTTATGACACAAAGAAAAGATTAACAATTACCACAATATTCCTGCCTACAACTATAAATATGCCAAGTTTTATGAAACGGTAATTGTCTTGACAATTTCTGTCGTGACCTTGTTGACTGTGACACAAAGAAAAGATTAACAATTACCACAATATTCCTATCGACAAGTATAAATGTGTCGTTTGATTTTGTAGTCATATTGTTATCGGTCCTGGGGCCCTACCGACTGAACTGAAGATTTTGTTAATAACTAAAACTTAGACCAATTTTTCGAACCAAAATATTCGATGGTAATCGGCTTCTGCTTCGGGGGTAGGGCACCTGTTCTCTAAGACATCGTCCATACCATACGTATTGTCCGCCGCCGGCTATAGGTCACTACCAGCCCCAGTGTGGTCGTGGACCGATCGTGGACACTCGTGGACTGCAGTTTTCATTCACACCATGCTGACAATACCTAGTAGCGATCAATGCACCACTGGTGTGAAGAAAAAAGTAGGCTTGTATTTGTCGACTATACTAAACATAAATAGGACTCTCTTTAAGTTTGAGATACTCGTAGTATTTTACAGACGATTAGAGATTTCGAGTGAAGATTACACAAATTATTAACTGGGTTAATACATATTATAGAATATGTAAAGTATAACTAAATAAAATTAAAATATACATCTAAATTATAAAACCATAGGAAGCTTAAAATAAAAACTAAAAAGAATTATATGCAAGCTTAAAAATATACTGCATAATATGAGCTCACAGTCTGCGGCGGACAAAAAGCTTTGTGTGGACGATGCGTAAGGGGCTGTGTTAGTGCAAGTGAGTAGGTCACCAAGAATGTCCTAATGTTACGTTAGTAGCAGGGGTGGCAAAGCGCGAATGTTTTGTGTAGCAAGGACCTATGGTAATCAGATACGGTATGGTAACCAATTCGCATTAAGTGAGCCGTATACCTCCCGAAATGGTATTGAAAATTTCAACCTCATATTTTGTTATAAAATATTGTTTGTCTAGGCGACATACAATATTTTATAACAAAATATGAGGTTATATATATCTTTTACTATAAATATAATAATAAAGAATATTTCTTTTACATAATGTTTGTTCAGCAGCCGCGTGAATTGAAAAAATATCCAGGAGTAACAGACGGAAGCATACAAATTTATATAAAAAACATGAACGTACCATGATTGGCAAGAGTCATATATACATCGAACAACTATTTGAATGTGTTCAAAGGTCGATACAACCAACTTGATTGTTCCTCAATTAAAAAATCACAAACCTATACCTAACGACTTTTGATTAAGAAGGTAACAGCTATCAATCAATCGCGGCGTCAGCACAATCGATCTAGAACTTATCTTGCATGAGAAAATCGGTAGAAATCGAAGGTGTGCGCATTTCAATCGAGAAAGGTATAGTTCTGTGAATATATACTATTTAGCGAATAAGAAAATTGCATATACCCAACTAGCCTTTTATTACGATATAGAAATCAGGGTTACTCTAAAAAATCTTGATACAAAGGGCTCCATAACTACAGAGACAATATACACAAACATAAATTTGACAACTTTACGATAAAATTATTGACATTAAATTCACTCAGTGGATATAATTCAAAATCGCTCGGATTTTCATGCTATGCGTAATGACTTACAATAAATAAATTACAGTTTGCAATTTCTAAAGCAATTTCGCTTGCATGGTTATCTCGCAATGTTTGCAATGAAACAAAATGATCCCGCTTTATATACGACTTGCTTCCGCTCGCGGCTTCGCCCGCGTTTACGAAAAGGTTTTCATTTTTCGGGTTAATGGCACTCACAAATAACTTAGCTTTCTATTGGTAAAAACATTTTCAAAATCGGTTCAGTAGATCCAGATATTACCCCCTACACGTCAGAAACTTTACTTATATTATTACAGATACCAGATGGCAAAACACAGAAAGCGCAAACTGTTCATGTGGGATCTACTGAAGGGGTTGAAATTAAACTCTGCTGAGTATGTTAGTGAGACTAGCTGTTTAGATAATACTTTTTTTTTATACTACGTCGGGTGACAGACAAGCATACGACCCGCCTGATGTGAAGCGGTTACCGTAGCCATATTAACACTCGCAACATAAAATATCGTTCGCGCGCCGCCACCCCCGCTGCCAACGCAGAATCTCCTTCCTTTCTGGTGACCTCACTCACTCGCAGGAACACAACAACCCTCAAAGGAATTGTTATTTGGCTGCGGTATTCTGTGAGGTGGAGGTACATTCCGTAGTTGGGTAGCTTACAATTACGTTCCCTACCTCTCCGCCTTTTCGTCTTACCTTTTCGCCAGAGCTTCGTTTGTCAGTCAGCAGGGTGCAAAGCGTGCAGGTAAAGTTGGCTTTGGTTCAAAGATGTTGATGAACCACATACACCCCAAAATATATTGATAATAAAATATAAGAGTATAAATAGACAAACGAGCAAAGAAAAGAGTTTTTTCTCACGATCATCGTCCATTTCAGCCAAAGGACCTCCACTGCTGAACATAGGTCTCCTGTCTCTTAAGTCGTGTACGGACAAATTTGTTACGCTTATAATACGCAACATCTTGGTTTGCATTTGACGAACATTGTTTTCGTACAAAATGTTCATCGGCGATTCAATACTGTATTTCTATGAATGATATTTATTAAACGTAATATTAGGTAATTTATTAATAAATAATAGATATTTATTAGGTAATATTTGGTAATTTATTAATAAATAATAGGTAATTTATTAAACGTGAGGAGCTGGATGGTATCGTTGTGCGTGTCAGTCTAAACGAACACGTAAGTTAAGCAACGTCGGCCGTACCCTGTGCCTGGGTGGGTTTATATCTCGAGCTTCTACGTGCTTTGAAGGACATGTTAAGCCATCGGTCCCGGCTGTTGTCATTAGATGACAGTCGTTAAGCCAAGTCAGTGCCCTGTAGGCGGCTTGAAAACACTGGCCTCCGCCGATCCGCAGTTGAGCGGCGTGGTGGAGTATGCTCTAATTCCCTATTGAGGCCCGTATCCCAGCAGTGGGACGAATAAGAGTTGACGACGTTACAAACAAACAAACCAAATGTTCGTATTCGTTCGTACGTACACGGCTTTAGAACAAAACATACAATATAAAAACGCAGTAATCTGTTTCAATTTTTACTAGAATCAACTCGCGACGCAACTTATATTCGCTTAGATCCTATCCTAGGTTACGAGCGATCACCATTTCGAATTTCATCTAAATCGGTTCATCGGTTTCAAAGATTATCCCAATCAGACAAATATTTTAAAAATAATTACACGAGCTTTGCTGAGAAGTATCCCCTTGGTAGAGGGTAGTTATCTCAGTATTGCAGACAGATATTTCAATTTTATTTACCCAAATATCAGATGAGATATAATGCTTGTTTGTCACCCTAGAGGCGCATTATAAGTAATAGTACTACGTAAAGTATGGCCACTCCCTGCCGCTCTCACAAGGCGACCTCACCTCCCATCTGAATCAAATGTGGAACCGATCGCTAGGGTTGTCACGCGGCGCCGCGTATTACGAAAGTTCGTTCGCAGTATATATTCTAATCTCAACTGAATTTTTAAATGGCAAAATGATTTATTTCTTATTGTTTAATCGTTACTTATTCATTTTATTTTCATTAAATTCTTCCAGTTTTAACAATGATTTTTTTATATTATATTGTCGAAATCATTGATTCGACAGTTCGACGTTTTTGTAATTTTTTGAAATTGAATATATTTATTCCACATTTTCAATAGGTTTAAAATGTGGAACAAATATCAGTATTTAGCACAACATTAGATTGTATACCAATTACAACCCGCGTGAGACATTCAGCGTTGCTACACTGAATGTTTCACGAATACGAAGAAATAAGAAGAATAGAAAACGTAACAAGATTTAATGCAGTCTCATAAGCACAATCATTTCAAATAAACATTTAATGATGTTTATTCGCAACGCATTTGCTTTTAACGTACACGACCGCACTAAACTAGGTTTTCAGTAAGGCTTTAAGCTTCATTCGCATTGAAAGAAGAGACGAATTGATTTATACACAGAAAAAAATGTTAAATAAAACATCGCGAGAGAGCACAGTCTAGATATATGACTATATTTACTCAAAATGCTACTAAGCCTGTGCCAACGGCTTCGCCTACATGAATGTCGGTAATCCAAATGACAGTCGATGTCCTTGCTCAATACAAAATCTACGTCTATGTCAAATTTAATTCAATTCTATTCAGCCGTTTTATCGGAAAAAGGTAACATACAGCCATTCTTCCAATATAGTATTAGTATGGGTAACTAAATATTAAAGACATCTTTACTATCGATGATAATATATTTAAAAAGAGGGTGACATACTCGCCATCAGAAAATGATGCAGAATTATCAGATATTAGATAAAAATTAATTAGCAACGACCGTAGCCTTTCCATGGATGGGTTTATTTATCTCTAGCTCCTCAGTGCGTCGGAGGGCACGTTAAGCCACCGGACCCGGCTAGTCTTTAGATGACAGTCGTTAAGCCAAGTCAGTGTCCTTTAGGCGACTTGAAAACACTGGCCACCGCCAACCCGCAGTTGAGCAGCGTGGTGGAGTACGCTCTAAACGCCTCCGATCGTGGGAAGACCCGTATCCCAGCAGTGTGTTGAATAAGGGTTGATGACGACGAGATAATTGTCGTAATTTGATGTAATTGCATCTCCACTATGGTGCAACGTTGTGCTGCTAGCGTCTAAAGCCTACTAGAACTGCTTATCATTACGTAGGGCGTTTGCGTGTTTGTCCCGTCATTAGTTCGAAAAATCGATTAAATATATATTGTTTCGCATTCATTGCTCGTGCTTAATGTAAAGATGTACCTAATTGTCGAAGCAGAACAATTGTAAACGTCACGCACTATGAAAATATGTTGTTTGTCTCTTTATATCACCTACAACACCATTGCTTGATTTTTGTATCGTCTAAACCAATTTTTGATGTATTAATATATATAAACAAAGCCCTCTGGCGTAAAAGTCTATTTCCTATACAAAGAGAAGTCCTACAAAAAAGAAGTCGAGGCAAAACTTTCATTATCGTAAATAGAATTTCGCAGTGTTGATTGCGTAACTTAATAATAATACACATTAGCAAAAACAAAAAATAATAACGTAAGTATATTTAAAGCATTCGCAGTATTCAAACTATTCGCAGCTGCAGTATTACATCCACAGAAAAACAATTAAGATAGAAGAAGTTCAGTACTACTTTACTACTATAACTGCATAAAATTTAACTTCGAGACAAGAGCTTGTCCTGAAATTATTTCAAAGCCAAAGAGAAGAAGGCCGAAACGGCTGCGGCGACAGCAGTCACTCAAACGGAGCAAATATGCTAGTCTCACTAACACTTACATATTTGAGCCGTTTGGGGTAGAGACGTTAGGGCCGTGGGGTCCATCAGCCCGCAATCTTTTTAAAGAGATATGCGGGAGGTTGGTCGAGGCTTCATGCGACCAGAGGGCTGGACATTACCTTGCTCAGAGGATTAGCTTTGCTATTCAACGAGGTAATGCTGCCAGCATTCTTGGTACACTACCGACGGGCAACGATTTGGGGGAAATTTTCTACTTATAATTTTCGTTTTGTTTCGTTTCGTCTTTTCTTTCTATTTCTTTGTAAATATTAAATTTAGTATATAGATCATAGTATATTTTATATTAATAAATGTTTTTACAAGTCGATAAAGAGAAGAATTATAAACAAAACCATTTCGCATATGCAACTTCTGAATATATGAGTACGCACATTTTTTTTTATACCACGTCGGGTGGCAGACAAGCTTACGGCCCGCCTGATGTGAATAGGTTACCATATTAACGCTAGCTACATGAAATATCACTCGAGCTACCAACGCGACTTCGTTAAATCATTTCAACAATTTCTTACAATAAGGTAAAAATGACAAGCATATATAATGTTAACAAGAGCCGAGAGGCAGAATTGAAACAACAATAGTTATCAGATAAGGCACGGAGAGAAAAAAAATCTGAAAATTAATTTTAAATATAAATTATGTTTTTTTTACCGGTCCACAAACCTCTGATTTCTCTTAGTCTGGATGTTGTCTATGTATTATAAAATATGGAGTTACAAAAAAAAAAAATTAAGTATTTATTACTTGCCTAGTATCCATAGTACAAGCTTTGCTTAATTTGGGACTAGATGGCCGTGTAAATTGTCCAGACATATTTATTTATACTTATTATCATGGCAAAGATAAAAAAGGGACGAACCTGAAGTGAAAGAAGACCTCTTTGGTATGGTCAGAGGTTTCAATGAAGCCGAAGCCATCCTTGAGCGCAGCTATAAAGCCTTGCATGACAGGGCGGGTGCTCCCGGCGGCACCGTTCGAGCTGCCGTTCGTCAAACTGTGTTGAATCTGAACTGCCATCGCTACCAACTCCTTGTTTCTTTTCACCTGTAAAAAACCGTACAATAACCTGCACCAAAACTTTTATTAATTTTGAAGAGCCCGGTGGTCGAATAGCAATAGCCACTTTGGCTCCGAGGTCGCGGGTTCGATCCCCGCACATGACAAACATTTGTGTGCATGAACATGTCCGTTTGTCTTAGTCTGGGTGTTTTCTATGTATGATATGTATGTATTTACAAAAAAAAAACTTATTTAAGTACATATATCAGTTATCAAGTTTTTTTTTTCAGGCTTTACTTAGGTTGAGACTAGATGGTGCAATGTGATTTGTCCAGGAATATTTTTTTATTAACTTTCAACCCAACTCCACATAAAATTCGTAAATCACTCAAAAATCGTATTCTCGCAGAGAGATTCCATAAGTAAAATAACTTGGCAGGAGCTATATATGGTGTTTTCTATCTCTTTTAATAGAAAAATAATAATTATAACAAGAAACAAGCTCAGGCCGGCGTTTTATTATGATTGAAATATTGTATTCTTCGGAATGATTAAGAATCTCATAACGTGCTATAGGGTGTCGCGGCATATTATATTTTTTTATTTATGATATAATTTATACATAAAAACATGTAACAAATAGTAAATACCTGATAGACATCAAAAATGACCTTATCGCCCGTCCGAGGCAGCATTTTAGACTCGCATTTCTTTGCCGTGAATGATACAGATTTCTTCACTCCGTTAACTTGACACGCGATCAGGCCGTTGCAGTCCTACACAACACAAACTTTTTGTAGTACATGTCCTGGTTACTTGCATTTTAATTCATTTCTTAATTTTTATTCAGCCAAACCGGAATAATTTCTATAACAAGTGCCGGCAGAATACCGACAAATTATACACTACTTATTAAGGGATTAATTCCATTCTTCACTATATTAATTACTCGACAGCAAAACTGCTAATGAACAATTTTGCTGCCGTTACAAACTGCTTCATGTGGGAACATAAATAATTCCGTGCACACGTATTAGCTTCAGATATTTCAAATAAGATTAGTATTACAGATACAGGAACACAGATATAGGAACAGTACCTTGGTCTGGGGCCCTACTAGGGTTGTAAAATTACGTAATTTTACCAAAATCGCTGGTAAATTACGGTAATTTTACGGTAATTTACGAAAATTACGGTAAAATTTGTTACGTAAATGCCATGTTTAAAATTTTGATTTGTTGAAATGCCACGTGCATATTATTGCGAAATAGAATGTAAGCGCCCTAAGATTGCAAAACTAAGTAATTTTCCCCAAAAGTCTTGTAAAATACCCGCGTACTACCCAGTACTACCACTGTATTACTATTTCTATACAGTAGCGCATCGACTTTGTTAACTTAGAAACCGTTTGACTGACGACAAAATAAACAAACAAATAATGATTCGAGCTAATTTAAAATACACCCAAACAGAACCTGTTGAAATGGATATGTTTGACTTTGACACTGATGACGACCAATCAGACACAGAAGACGAATCAGTGGATCCTTTATTGTAACATTGTAACTCAGTCTTTTTTTTTTGTCTACCACTATGGTGGCAAACAAACAGACGGCCCGCCTGATGGTAAGGTTACAGCTGCCTACAGACTTATACATAATTATGATTCCTTGTGATTACATTGCTTATTACATACTACTAATCAATAAATAGAAAATAATTATTTCTTTGTAATGATTATATCACCAATATTGTACTGTAATACCATTAAACTTACTTAAGTACTACAAATTCAAGTTTTATTTTCGATATCATCTGCAAATAGTAATTTATGGACACAGTTTCTTTTATCTAAGTCACTCAGATAAACGAAAGTGTGTGATTGAGTGTAATATTAGTTTTTTGCCGAAAGTTACCGTATTTTACGTAAAATATCGGGAATTGATTGAGTATGGTATTTTACCGTATTTTACCACGGTAATTTTACCGCTTTACATCCCTAGGCCCTACCGCCGAAGCTGAAACCGATTAACATTGGATTTTTTTAGAAAATGACACTACTGCTAAGATTGTTGGCAATTATGTTTAGCTCAGCTGGAAGAAACCCTAGAGCTCTACTGACTAAGCTGGAAATGTCTGTCAATAAATAACTTTAATCTAAGATCAATTTTTGGAATCAAAAAATCCGATGGTAATCAGCTTCAGAATCGACGGTAGGGCCCCTGTTTTTATTATTATATATTATTTATCTATTGGAACTCACCGGTGGGGCGGCCCTAGTAGGGCTGGAACTGGAGGAACTGTATTGCTGACTTTCTTTGGTGACAACGCCCCGCACTCCGCGCTCCACTAACGTCTCAAACTGCACTGTACCGGGAGGCAGATGCTTGATTCGGATCCCGGACTGGCGTGTATTCATATTCGAGAATGTACTCACTGGATCTACAGTAAACTCCACCTATAATTTTAACAAATAATGTCGAATTAACAAGATATTCTTTTAAGAAATTCTTTCACGAAAATTGTTTCTGTAAAGGCTGATCCAGAAACATTATATCCCTAAACTGAGAGACACTTGTTTGCGAGAGATATACGCTCTATTATGTACTATCTGACAAGGCGAACTTCGTACCGCCTAACAGTCAATGAATGTCGTGTTACTTATTAGCTGAACTAAATTTATGATTTTATGGATATATAAGAAATACAATGAATATAAAAATACAAATATCAACTATATTAATAAATATATCGATTTTTTTTTTAAACAAATCACAGACAACTTTCGTGACCTAAAAGTGAGACCAATCGATTTGGCATTTTTTTTTATTAAGTCATTTGTCATTTGTGCTATATTTATATATATTTATATATCATAAGAGCTTGATATACATTTCTGTAACCACGATTTGACCACCAATAAATATCCAATCCTTTCTCAACTGACACTATTTATATAGAAAAATGTTTTTTATTTTATTTATTCCACAATTTTCCAATGTTTTTAGTACTTAGTATCCTATTCGGACGAAGACAAATTCAAAAACACAAAAATCATAAAAATTAGCCCAGCCGTTCTTGAGTTATAAACGGTGTAACTAACACGACATTATTTTATATAGATAGATATCAATGTATATGAATAAACGGGTTCACATAATTCTCCAGTCATTGGAGAAATTGTCCATATTGCGTTAAAATTCGATCCGAACGTATCTGGTTCGTTATGTAAGCAACCTAAGGCGGTAGGTATATACATGCTGATGATGATGATACACAGTAGCGCTGCGACTTAGGTCGTTGGCTTGACTATGCTTTGTCTATTCAACCACAAATGTATGTTTGTATATTTTAGAAAAGCGCGAAGCTCAAGACCGCTCGGGATGGCGACGTACTGTGGAGGCCCTCTGCCCCATCCAGGGGACATAGGACATTAAGTCAAAGTTAAGTCAATATTTTAGAAAATAACTCTAAAGTAGCTAAAGGAACGAGCATGAATATGCATTTCAGACATAAGCACTAGCTAAAGGTATCCCTGAAAACACTTTCCATTCCATTCTATATACTAATATTATAAATGTGAATGTGAGTTTGATTGTTACGCTTTCATGCCGAAACTACTCAACCAATCATCATGATATTTTGTACACATATTCTCAAACGTATTAAGAAGGATATAGGAAACGTTTTATTTTAAAAAAGTTAAACACGGGCGAAGCCGCGGGTGGAAGCTAGTATATATACAATTATAACTACTATGAGAGAAAATAATAATGTATGTCTAGAAACTTTAATTCAATGGGGGCAATATTTGCCAATCATCGTCAAATGTATTAGATATTAAATTAAATTAAAATCTAAATTCAGCCAAATTATCAATGTAAGTTGGCGAGCTTTGATGGGGCGAAACCGTAATAATGTTAATATGCCCAAATTATACCAAAAATATAAATGTATCTCTCTCTCATCTCAAAAAAGCCTCTCATGTCGCGGAGTCGTGACTATTGATAAATACTTAATGAAATGAACCAAATGATAACAAACCGTAAGCACCTACTTTATATTCAACAAAAAAAAAATATATATTAGGTCTTTACCTATGAAATTGCCGTTTTGTATGAAAAAATTTAAACAAATTTTTTTCATGTATTTTTTATATGTATTAATCGAAGTAATCACCCATGCAATCAATGCATCTTTGCCAACGCAGTGGCAGTTTATTGATGCCCTTCTTAGGCGCTGGTTTCTCTGGCCCGCCGCACGTAACGGACGACGTGTGGAGACGCATCGGCTGCACGCTGCACGCCGTCGGCCGCGGGCGTACGGGTTCTCTGGTAGTCGCGATTGTGAACGCTGCTTGAACAGTCGTGTTGGTATTCGGAGCAAAAAGAACGAAAAAATTTTAACATTGTTACTTTTAGAAGAAGAAGAGCAAGATGAACTTGTGATTTTATCAAAGAAACCTGGAATTTTCATTGTTTCACTGATATTCTCCCATACTTTTTGCTTTGAAACATTGTTTTTATAATTTTTATATGATGAATCGAAAAATATAGTGTTACATCGTATTAAATTAATTAACAATTCATCATTTTCCTTATTAAAATTGCTCATTTTAACCAGGACGCCACGGCGTGTGCACGTCGCTATTCTACTAAACAATACCGACCGACGCGTGCGACGTGCGTCCGTCACCCGCTTGCACTACCCGCCGCGGACAACGTTTCTGAGAACCCGGCGCCGAGCATTTCCAAACATAGTATTCGGACGCTGTCGGCCGCGGACACGCGTCGGCCGTCCGTCGCCGGTGGCGGGCGGTCAGAGAAACCAGCGCCTTAAAGAAATCAGCTGGACGGGAGGCAACAAATTCTTCAAAGGCATTTTGTACTGCCTCTCGGGTATTGAATTTTTTTCCCGCCAAGAAGTTATCCAAATTCTGTAAAAGTAGTAGTCTGTAGGCGCAAGGTCTGGAGGAGAGCTTCCAACCCCAGTTCTTGCAACTTGGAGACCGTCTGCTGTGCAGTATGAGGTCGCGCGTTGTCGTGCAGGAGCAGCGGAGACGAGCGATTGAACAATGCTGGTTGGAGACGTGCCAGTTTCTCCATCATTGTGTTCAGTTCTTCACAGTACACATCTGCAGTAATGCTCACCCCGTTTGGTAAGAAGCTGTGATGAATCACACCGGCGCTAGACCACCAAACAGCGACCATCACTTTTCTAGGGGTAAGTTTTCGTTTAGGGTATTGTTTAGGTGCTGAACCAGGATCCAACCAAATTGCTGAGCGCTTGCGGTTATCTAACAGAATCCATTTTTCATTGCAGGTAACAATGCGGTTCAAAATTCCTTCATTTGTGTGTCTGTTGAGCAGTGCAAGGCACGTCTCGACGCGTACTTCGCGCTGGCGACCATTGAGTTCGTGGGGCACCCATTTGTCAAGCTTTTTTACCTTGCCAATGTGAGTAATAAATGACCGGAATATTGCTTCTACAATTATCGGCGAATTAAAAATTTGCACTGACTTCCATCACCACCGCTTTTGTACGGCACTAGGTTTTTTGACATTTATTTTTAATCATCTATAAACTATAAAAAAGCCGTACATTAATAATTAGTCGTAATTCCTCACTTGTACCTGGGAAATTCCATTTACTCACGTACTCACATGTACCGCTCAGAAATGACGGCATAGTGCTCAGAGTTATTTTCTGATATAGTAACAGCCTTCTAAGCGTTATTCACGTTGGTTCATTTCACAGGTAAATTTTATCCATGGGCTTGTAGTCTAGAAGGTAAGGCGATACGAGAGTGCGGCAGGGACTGGCCATACTGTACATAGTACTATTACTTATACTGTGGTGAGGTGGTGTGGTGGTGTGTATATGGATACAACAAATGAAACCGTTAAGGTGTCGAAATTACAGATTATTATACTTTCTGCTCACCGCACACTCAAGACTACCGCAGCCAAATAACTATTTCTAGATGCGTAGAGGGTTGTTGGGATCCAGCGAGTAAGTAAGGTTAGCAAGAAGGAAGAAGCTGCTGCGAAGGCAGCCTGGGTGGCAGCGCGCGAGCGATATTTTATGTTACAAGCGTCTACGGTAATCGCTTTACAACAGGCTTGCCGTGTATTGAACTGCCACCCGAAGTAGTCAAAAAACTACATCAGCGGGGCCGTATGCTTGTTTGATACACCACGTTGTATAAAAAAATCATATATATAATCATAGTCTTGTATGCGTCACTAACTAGTACTACTAACTTTACCCGACTACGGCGAAGCCAAAAGGATGGGAAGGATGGATTGGATTTTAGCAGTCTAAGTATGCATGTATTTTACCGAAATGGAATAATAAAAAAAGAAGTTTTAAAAACATGCCGATTGGGAGATTTACGTGAGTCGCGTAAACCAATGAAGTTCTACTCGTACGAAGCCAGGGTCGCTTGTGATTTTTATATACAAAAAAATGTAGACGTTTCCCCTAAACTTAAATCTCCGAAAGTAATTCAGTGATTGCTTTGAAATTATGATACAATTTTATTTTGCATTTTTATATAATATCTATATATGTATATAAACGTTCTGTAATTACACGCAACGGTTAACAAGAAATTCAATATATTTCGAAGAATTTATAATTGTATTGTAACCTCAAATGATTTGAGAAACGCTTTTTCTCGGAATATCAATAAGTTGTTTACTTTGAAATGGAATTGATATATTTAGACACGAAATTAATTTTCTTGTATCAGACAGTTTACATGGAATTCGTAACTTTTTTATACGCGTGAATAATTCGGGCTTGGTGATGCTGTACCCTATAAACATTTACAACCCCAGAAGTCATGTGCACGCTGCCTCTTCCCTCTCTGACGCATTATATTATATTATCAGTAGCTTCCTAGTAAGAAACCTATGAGATAGACGAAAAATTGTACTGATAGATTGAGTTTTACCCACATTTTTCTACATTTATTGTGAGCGATAAAACTGCACAATTTCTTCAATCCCATTTTTCTGATATTGTTATAATGAAGCTCTGAGGAATCAGAGGTAGGATATAGCTATGTTGAGGCATTTCCTGCAGCTCGACTGCAGAAGTGCATTCCCTAGAAGCTTGTTACGGTCGTTTAAATGAGATTGATTTCACAGGGACCTCTTAGCAATAGATCAGGCGGCTGTATGGTTGTATGAATTTTATATTATTATACAAAAATACTTACTTCATCACCGACGCTAAGTTCGTGTCCAAGACGCAACACCTCAGCGAAGTGGAAGAACATGGTCTGGTCCCGTTCCACGCAGCGGATGAAGCCGAAACCTTCCCTTAGGGAGGTCACTACGCCTTGCTCCCTCCTGTGTAACAGTTATTATTTTGATCAAACATATGAGGATTGATGACTATCGAACTTTTTATTGTATTTGATACCAAAGACTTTGATAAATACCGATAATGAGTATGCTCTAAAGCAGTGGTGAGAGCACCTCATATGGTCCCTGAGTACTGAACACCACTGAAGAAATATTATTCTGTCTGAAATTTTACCCGAAACGAAACAGCCTTATAGGTAAGGAAATTTTACACACTCAAACATATATCCTTGCAAAATATACGTACCAACGAGTGTTCGCGTCTTACAACAATTAATTGTGTCGTAATTTAACAAAGGGGTAGATAGATAGAAGGGGGTGTTTGTGGCACAGACTTTTGGTACAAAAACTTTTGATATAAAAAAGTTGACTATGTAGATAAGAAAGTGCACATCAAAATCTTAACCAGATGCAGTAACAGACTAAGGAACTAATGATCTTTAACAAAATCTTCGAAATGACCTTGAAGCCCTAAAATAATAATTGCATTAAGCCGCATTCTTACGTCTGCTGTTTCTGTTTACTAGAAGAAAACGTTGTTAGTGTTAATTCCGCCTTTTTACCCCCTTGTTCAGGTTAAATAATGTTTATATGTAAGTTCCAGCGTTTGACTAAATCTTCTAGGTATGAAAGCCTCAAAAACTACAGTAAGCCCTATAAATCAGGAGCGCGTTATAAAAATCAATCCAATACATACCGCTCTCCAGAAACGTTAAAGGACTCATCGAGGAGCGAGATGTTGGTGGCTCGTTTCAGTTGATCCCGCCTGTCAGTGGCCACCTGAAACTGCACCCAGTCGCCGTGTCGCAAGGTAAACTCGCCAGATTGATCTTTTTCGCCAAACGGTACCTAAAACAAAGGATAAGTCCGTACATATGAAATAATAAATATGATTGTGTGTTTGTCTTATGAAAGGAAAGATGGATTGGCATAATTTTTTACGGGGATAGTTTAAAGTCTGGAGAGTGACAGATTTTTTTTTATACCGCAAAAACGTTTTATTCCCAGGGGGAAAACAATAAATAAAATGCCCAAGGGGGGCAAAGCGGATAGGGGCGAGTTTACAATAATAATAAGAAATATCTTTGTTTCACTGATATGAAAATGTTACATTACAATGTAGTTATTACACTGAAATTACATTTATAGTTTCTTTAAATGGGGCCGATTCCCAAACTAAGTTTGACCTGTATATTGAGAATTGGAATAATAATTGTAAAATATGTAAGTACAATAGATATATTACAAAGAAAGAAACAAACAAAAGGAATCAACTTCAAGCGACTTAGGGGTAACTACATACCTTGATAGTTGCTCTAGCAACTACGGCGACAAAAAAATCTGAAACGCACGATGTGATAGAAGGGTCAAATAGCGTTTGATTGGTTAAAAGTAGACATATCAGTTACCATGAGGAGCTCGATGGCATCGGTGCGTGTGTCAGTCAAATCGATCATGCAATTTAAGCAATGTCGGCCTTAATTAAAAAATTTAAGCATGTAGCTTGTCGATGGATGGTTTTAGGGCACGGTAAGCAGTCCGGCCCAGCTGTTGTCATTAGATGACATTCGTTAAGCCAAGTCAATGGGGTAACTTGATACTAGCTTCTGCTAACCCGCAAGTGAGTACATTTCACTATTGACCCTGCATACTGACTAACGAACTAGTCCAAATTCATCCTATGACGAAGTCAATTATAGACCTCGATCTGCTCGTCCGGATGCCTAAAATTGAAACTCTCTAAATATTGTTATTTCTGGGCGCCCCAGTTTCTGGGACAGCTCCAGGTCAAGGTTGGAGGTTGAAACGTCAACTTAATCGAACATGAGTGATTAATAAATGAATAATGTACACATTGATTGAGCTTACGATATCTTTTGTGCAGTAGAGATTTACATAATCACTACATCTCTCACTAAGTAATACAATACGTTTCGATGTCGTAGTGACTGAGAAATCGAGCTTTGCTCGGGTGATTGGGAGGGTTAAACTTTGTATTTATAAGTGGCTGGGTAACCACTACACTATATCCTTTAATATAAAATATTCGTTTCTATGTCGCAACACCTGGGGATTGGAAGGTTTAAAGTTAATGCAAATAAAGAGCATTTCTTGTATCTATTGCTGACGTATCCGAATGAAGTGCGAGTCTTTTATTCGATTTAATTTTGTAATTCGGCAGCTTTAACTTAATTTTGTATGGAATTCATTCTACTTCAAGTTTGTACCGATAAATGAAGCTGTGTTAATTCCATACAAATTACTCATGTTGTTGTCGAAATAGAGTTAAAACCACTTAAGACTGCAATCGAGTGGATAGAGTCATTATATAGAGTTGTTGGAAATTCGTTCCAAGAAACTTTCTGTTTAACCTCTAGAACTTTCATTAAAGGCAATATTGCCAAAGAACTACTTAGTAACCTATGTAAATCACTGGACAATGTTGGAAAACATTTGATAACATTCACTCCACTTGTGAGCGTCTATACAAACGACAATCGACTTTCTTATCTTGTTAGTACCACTAGCATCTAAGTGGCGTTTTTTTTTAGATTATAGATATTTATTATATGAGAAAAAGCAGTATTTCTAATAAAATACCGATGGTATGTAAAAGAATAAGGCACGCCACATTCAAATATCATTTGCAAATTTTCTCTTATATATACGACACATTCTAAACAAAATCATTGAACACTAACGGACGAAATCGTTCTAAAATACAACAATAGGGGCATTTCACGTGAAGCGGACAGGTAAAAAAATTTGATCTTTCCGATTTCACTAATATTTGATTATGTTATACCTGTATATGTCCTCGACCCGGATACATAATATTTTTACAGTATAAAGTCTGGTTCATGAGTTAAAGGACTTTAAAGTTTTGACTAACCGGCAGGCATGCGCTACTTAGAAGCCCATTACCTAGTTGTAAAAAATTACAATAAAATAAATAAAGTAGTAGAGTTTATTCTTCAATTAATGAGCTTTTCAATTGCATTTTTGAATATTAAAAAAAATATTTTTTTTTGGAAAAAAAATAGAATTTAATTTTTGAAACTTGAATTTCACAAAGTTCGACCATTTTTATTTTTTTTATTTTTTTTTCTAAAAAATGCTAATAGTGCATAGATAATCCTTGCCAAGTTTCATAATGGGCGTGGAAGTCGTTTAGGAGCTAGACCGGTTAGAGTGCCGAAGCGCAGCGGCTGGTGCCGGGTCGCGCTTGCTGCCGGCTAGCGCGAGCTCACAGGAATTGATTAATCAAATTTTTTTTCATAATTTTATCATACTTTGATGTACTTAAAATTACAATAAGTCATTATGTTTCTATAACTCATAGGTTTTTTTACAATTTTATAAGCTTTACTGCTTATTTTGCTCGTGCGTTTTACTATGATACCTTCAGCAGTCGGAATGGACGCATGGTATTTCTTTGTGCCTGGTATGGTCACTGAAGACTCAAATCTATATCTCCTACATAGCAGACCAACAAGCTCAGTATTTTAAATAGTCAATATAGAAGGAGACATTATTACTCAATGCGATTTTGCCGAAAACTACAATTTTATAGTTCAAGATGCTGCCCAATCATTTCACTGGGACAACGACCAATCACACTCCTGACATCCGTGTATTATTATAGAAAAGAGCAAAATTTAGAACACGGAAGTATCGTAATGATATCAGACGATTTAAGACATGACACTGGTACTTTCCATACCTTTCAAAAAAATTTGCACGAGCATCTTCAGAAAAACAACATAACTGCTAAAAATATATATAAATTACTGACGGGGCATCACAACACTTCGAAAACAGATTCAATTTCATTAACCTGTTCTATTTTAAACAGGATTTTGGTACAGACGTAGAATTACATTTTCATGCTACGAGTACATCAAATGGCAAAGGGCCGTGTGATGGCTTTGGTGGAAACTTGAAACGCCTGGCGGCACGGGCTAGTTTACAGTCGGCGTCAAACAAAGTCATCACGACACCTAAGCGGTTGTACGAATGGACTAAAGCGGCAATGCCTCAAACGAATATATATTATGCTCAGAAAGAGGAAATTGAAGGCAACAGATGTTTTCTCAAAAGCCGATTTGAGTCTTCAGTGAAAATACCAGGCACAAAGAAATACCAAGCGTCCATTCCGACTGCTGAAGGTATCATAGTAAAACGCACGAGCAAAAAAAGCAGTAAAGCTTATAAAATTGTAAAAAAAACCTATGAGTTATAGAAACATAATGACTTATTGTAATTTTAAGTACATCAAAGTATGATAAAATTATGAAAAAAAATTTGATTAATCAATTCCTGTGAGCTCGCGCTAGCCGGCAGCAAGCGCGACCCGGCACCAGCCGCTGCGCTTCGGCACTCTAACCGGTCTAGCTCCTAAACGACTTCCACGCCCATTATGAAACTTGGCAAGGATTATCTATGCACTATTAGCATTTTTTAGAAAAAAAAATAAAAAAAATAAAAATGGTCGAACTTTGTGAAATTCAAGTTTCAAAAATTAAATTCTATTTTTTTTCCAAAAAAAAATATTTTTTTTAATATTCAAAAATGCAATTGAAAAGCTCATTAATTGAAGAATAAACTCTACTACTTTATTTATTTTATTGTAATTTTTTACAACTAGGTAATGGGCTTCTAAGTAGCGCATGCCTGCCGGTTAGTCAAAACTTTAAAGTCCTTTAACTCATGAACCAGACTTTATACTGTAAAAATATTATGTATCCGGGTCGAGGACATATACAGGTATAACATAATCAAATATTAGTGAAATCGGAAAGATCAAATTTTTTTACCTGTCCGCTTCACGTGAAATGCCCCAATAGTAGATTAGTAGCCGAGGGCTGTAAGGCATCAATTGCAGCCCGCTCGTGCGCCTATAGTTCGAGGGTGCAATTGATGCTTACACCCGAGCTAACTACTCTGCTTTACATCTCGATTGTGAGGTAAGTAGAAAAAAACCGGGATTACAAGAATAAAAGACTTTACTTGTTTTTCTTTTCGCCACTTCATGAACTAGTCGTAAGTTTTCAAATATCTCTCTTTAGAACTTTAAAATATTGTTAATTGCTGCTTCAGCTTCCATTTTCATTGAATCGGGAGTGCAGCTTATATCTTCATCACTTGCAGAACTCATTTTTTTTTCCTAATTAGCACGTAATTATAAAAAAATCCCGAAAACAAACAATATTAAAAGTAAAAGTTTCTATTCCCGCCTTTTTTTATCTCTTTTTTTTATTATTTTTTTCTAGAAGTAAATTGAGCTTCGCCGTTCGATATTTAAAATTGATGACTATTATACTCATACGAAGACAAGGCTGAATAGCGAAGCGACCTCTTTTGTCATTGGGCTGAATGCATGATGTCTATTGCCAGTATGATGGTTAGATGTATAGTGCCACAAACTTATCTGGCCCGGTGGCGGGGGCGGTACGATCGACTTAAGTGTTGTCATTAAACCTAATACCGCCCGTTTTATAGGAAACATACAAATCAAAGAAATATATACACTGTTAAAATAATAGCATTGATATACTTAATTAATTGTGTTGTGTGGTGTTTCAATTAAATATCAATTGCCTTCTATTTTTTGTTGATTAGTTTTAAAAATGCACCACGTAAAGTCGCGATCATAGCTATTATATAATATTAGAGAGTTATAATATTGCACAGAAACAACTCGTTGGCGATTTTTTTATTGTAAGAAATGAAATTTGTGTAGAAAAAGATAATATGTATTTAAAAAAATACACCCCTATGGAATGTGCATACGCGGTAAATAAATAAATTGTACCTGGCAATACTACATTTCAAGATGGCGGCTTTAGTTCTAAATTTGGCCACCGGGTCAGATAAGTTTGTAGCACTGTACGAGAACTTTTTGAAAGAGAAAAGTATTTTTTTTTTAATTACTTACCGCCCTAGGGCTTTTATAGCTACATTATTACCCTAGAGCGCTAATTGGTCACCTACAAGCCCCATTTGGGGGTAATAAGGACCTACTTACCGAATATGAGAGATGTAAAGTTCATTATCAATTCTGGCAGCACCTATTTCCAAATCGGAATGTATCGAAATATAATCTAGAAACTGCAGACGACAACCGCCGCCGGCCTATCTATAAACGTCTGGTCATAGAATATAACATTATTTATTCAATTAAAAACTTTGTAACATAACATATTACAATAAGGGAGGAGTGAGCCTCTCTCACTGGCGTCGCGGCGAGGCATGGCACGGAAGGTATACATTTGAAATGAGAGTAGTGTGCGTCTATCTAGCGGGGCCCTAATCAGACTTATTAACGGGTGATAGCTTTTCAAAATGTTTTTTTTTTCTAACATTTTTAATTGACATTATGTTATACATATAGAATATACATTCAGTCAAAAAAGTATCGGGAATGGATGATTTGTTTATGGTTCCAAATTGTTTTTTTTTTGTTTTTTTGTTGTTGTTGGATTGGCACTACATTTTTCCATTTTGGCGCGGAGTTTGAGTTGTATCTGTCATTTATATTTAATACAGTGCTGTTTTTAATTGTATCATATCTAGTGTATATTGCGATTTTCATAATGGACAAAAACATCGAACAAAGAGTTTGTCTTAAATTTTGCATCGCCAATGGAATTTCGTGTTCGGAGTCACTAAAAATGTTACAGAAGGCTTACGGTGAATTGACAATATCAAAAACACGGGTCTAGGAGTGGTACAAAGCTTTCAAAAGCGGTCGAGATGTGATGGAAGATTTGCCTCGCTCTGGTAGGCCATCAACGTCTGCAACTGGACTTAACATCGCAAAAGTGAAGAAAATAGTGACTGAAAATCCTCATTCAACTTTGAGAGAGATAGTCGTCGAACTTTCTGTATCTCACGAATCGATCCGTACCATCTTAAATAATCACTTGGGTATGAAACATGTTGCCGCTCGGCTAGTCCCAAA
Organism: Hypsopygia costalis; assembly: GCA_937001555.2. NCBI lineage: Eukaryota > Metazoa > Arthropoda > Insecta > Lepidoptera > Pyralidae > Hypsopygia > Hypsopygia costalis. The sequence goes on from OW443326.2 coordinate 23,823,039, forward strand.
AGAGCTAAATTTTCTCCAAAAACTCAATCGCATAAGAATCGCTGAGGACATGCTAGAACGAGTCGATTCCGATCCAACATTCATGAAACGCATTGTTACTGGTGACGAGACGTGGGTATACGAGTTTGACGTGCAAACTAGTCAACAAGCTTCAGAATGGCACCTTCCAACTGAACCAAAACCGAAAAAACCACGCCAAAGTCGATCAAAAGTTAAAGTCATGTTGACTGTTTTCTTTGACTATCGCGGTGTTGTGCACTCAGAGTTCTTGCTGGAAGGTGAAACTATAAATAAAGAATATTATTTGAGCGTTATGCGTCGTTTAAGAGAGCAAATTCGACGAAAAAGACCAGATTTGTGGGAAGAAAAATCTTGGATTTTGCACCACGATAATGTGCCTTCGCACAAGGCTATTATTGTGAACGAATTTCTGACCAAAAACTCCACAAATATCATCGAGCAACCACCTTATTCACCAGATATGGCTCCATGCGACTTTTTTCTTTTTCCTAAACTCAAATTACCACTTCGTGGTACCCGTTTCCATTCGATAGAAGACATAAAGGAGAATTTGCGGCGAGAACTGTACTCAATTCCGGAAAAAGCGTTTAAAAAATATTTTGATCATTGGATTATTCGTTGGCGTAAGTGTATCGTTTCTGAAGGAGCATATTTTGAAGGTGATAAAATAAATTTGGATGAATAATTAACATTTTGTGTATTATTGATCTTTTCCCGGTACTTTCTTGACAGAGTGTATATAAGCAATAGCAACAATTTTAGAGTCAACACGGGCAGCTCCGAAACGCTAGTTTATAACAAATTTTGGGAGGTTTACGATGTAATAGTAACGCGAAAAGTGCACAATATTGACGACGATAAGTCTACTTCAGCTCATGAACTTCACTCTCACTGCGCATTGCCTGTCATAAATCGAAGTGCAGACCCATTTCAATGGTGGCACCAGAACAGCGCTAGATACCCTGAAATATCCCGAATCGCTAAAGTATATTTGTGTTGTCCCGCTAGCACTGTTTATAGCGAGCGTCTGTTCTCGGAAGCTGGCAACATCTATGAGACGATAAGAAATCGCTTACTTCCTGATCGAGCCAAAACATTGACATTCCTCCATCATAATTAAACTTACCGCTAATTAAAAACAAAGATGTCTAAAGAAGAATTTTTTAGTGCTCATATAAGGATAAGAAGAAGTTTTTTTATTATGTTACTTTGTTAATAAATAATATACATTATTTGTTTATGCAACTTATTTTGATTATTTTACTGTGTTGTATTTGGAACTAACATAAATAAATAAGGTACTTATATGGTTGTTATTTTATTTACTACATGTTACGTGCCATATTTTTTAAAATCATGACATATACTGAATTCTCGAATTTCTCAGTTTCCACAAGTTTTTTGAAGTTGCAAAATTGAATTCACACTACCCTAACAGACCCATACAACATACCAAAAATGCAGAACTACATCGCACTTTGCGAATTTAGCCTCTTTTTATGTCTTTATCCGACGCCTAATATGTATAACAAGCCGACACAACAAAGAAGGTACAAAATATTTTTTATAATTTCTAGCTCCTAACACTATTGGATTATTGGAACGTTTGTTTATTTAATGAATATGTTGTGAAGTATAAGTCATAGAAATCAAAAATTTTGGATTTGGAAGGTACAAAATGGTTTCTAGCTCATAGCACTATTGAATTATATGAGAGTATAATAACAATAATAAAAATAATCGTAACAGACCCGTTAGCTAGACACTGCATGAAAACGTTATTTACCCAAAAACTGTCGAGGTACAAAATAATATCGTTTTGAAAAGGTATCACCCGTTAAAATATCTCATTGGGGCCCGTCCTTCCTTAATCCTTAATTAAGGATCCTTAAGCGTCGCGTGAGTCTATCTAGATTAGTGTTTCCCAATTAGTGGTACGCGTACCCCCGGGGGTACTTGAGATTGCATCAAGGGGTACGCGCAGCAATCGCTTTACTAAAATATTAAATCCTTAAAAACAATAATGCAATAAGAATTGCCAAAAAAATATTCAATTGAATTAAACGATATGTAGGTAAGTCAAACGTATGCATCGAGGGCTTTAGTGTGTCTTTAGAATGTCTTTTGATGATAATACATATAAAATACACCTACCTGATTTCATTTTTTATTTAACGTTCCGACAATAAGGGGTACGCAAGTTTGAGGTCTTTCTTGAAGTGGTACGTAGAAAAAACTAATTGGGAACCGCTGATCTAGATAGACGCACACGCTTAAGGATCCTTTGAGATGCCGAAGGGAGCTGCGGGTTATTATCATGTCATTTACTCGTGTCCAGTACATATAAATCATACGCGTATTTAATAGTAGCCCATCATACTACACTAAAAGCTCTCTCCTTCGCAGCGCATAGAACCACTTAAGCTTATCCCGACCGTCGATATGCCTCGGTACGTGTACGTATGTACGTTCAGTCGAAATTGTAGTGCGGCAAAATCATTTACCGTGCCTTGATGCTATTATGCGATGGACTAGACACATAGAAAAACGTCTGGTTATCATTGATATCAAACAATATATAATAATAAATAAATATTCCTAGACAAATTACACACTGCCATCTAATACCAAACTAAGCAAGCTTGTACTAAGGGTACTAGATAACTGATACTTAACATATAATTTTTTTTTGGAAATACATACATATTATACATAGAAAACATCCAGACCAAGACAAACACACATGTTCATGCCACACAAATGTTTGTCATGTGCGGAGACAGAACCCGCGACCTCGGAGTCAAAGTTGCTAGCTACTCGACCACCGAGCTCGTCGTCGTCGTCGATATATACGACGTAAAAAATATCTAGATCTCCCGTACCCATGAGACAAGTTTGAATAGTAAAGATACCTACTCCCTGCCAAGGTTTTCCCACGAGACTGTATGGGGTTACATAAGAAAGGCATAAAGGCGTAAATATTGTACAGAATCGGCAACGCGCATCGACAATTAGACTAGAGTGTCACAATCAACCATAGAGTGCGATGACTGGTTATCCACATTTCTAGCTTTAATAGTTTTGGTTTTCCGTGAACAACAGTTTTGGCATATATCTGTCTCCTCCATCGCCCAAATGTAACTACATATGTACTTTATCGGCTATGGCTTCCGGTAACGAATCGACACGCAATTGCAATATATGGAGCACAAAACCTAGATCTTACTCAGGTACCAAGATAATCGAAATCTTGGCCATTAACTAATGGAGCGTAATCACCATCGGAAAATAAATTGAATCGACATCCTACACGAGTCCACATACATAAAATACCGTGATTTCATGATTTTGGCATGTAAGCGACTCGCCATCATCTGCAGAGCCAAAACCAAGGTCATCTGCAAGTTGTAACTACACCACGCCGTTAAGCGAAAGAGGCTCTGGCGAAAGAGAAGTAGGACAAAACCTCCTTCTGTCTGGAACGGACGAGAGGGCCGTGCTCCTGTAATGGAGACTAAAATGACCTGATGATGATAATGATGATGATATGGCTACTGTAACAGTTTTACATCAGGCGGGCCGTACGCTTATTTGGTACCTAGTATTGTAGAAAAAAAAATAGACTTCTAGATTATCGCTAACACGATAATGAATATATTTCAGTGGGACAGTGAGGTCAATATTTATAGCACGATTGCGATCCCCGTCGTTCGACGTGCTATAAATATTGACCTTACAGTCCCATTGAATATCAATCGATCACCCCAATATAGACTTATCCGCCAGAATAGTCTTGTTTGTGACTATACATTCGTTCTACTAAATATGAGAGCAGATGGTAGACTGTAGTTATACTGCGTTGCCTCATAGTCGATAGATGAGAAGAATTAGTATGATAATGCTCTATTCCGGAAATGGACACAGAGTCCTAAAAGGACCCATTACTGAAATGACTGAATGAAATGAATGATGAGAACATCCTTCGTGACAAATCAAATCATGATGGGTGATTTTTATGAGACTATGAACATTTACTATTTAGTTATTTGATATTTATAAAAAAAATACGACCTAAACGCACGTATCTTAAAATTGTTTTAACTTAGATATTTCATTTCTTAACAACTCCAAAGGATTGCAGACCTAAGTAATTTATATTAATTTCAACTTAACTTTTTTAAAAGGATTAAGTTAAGGCGTGGAAGAATCCACGCGTTCCTGATAAAAAATAGTAATGAAAGACAAATGCATTACATCCTTTTGATACACATACAGAATTGATAAAGGTTTGATAAAGGTAAAGAAAGAAAACCGAAAAATTATAATAAATGATGTTACCTCAACTTCTGAATGGTCGGCAGCACGGTATCTAATCCTCCCGGGCAGTGGGTCGTTTTGTGGCACGCGAGCCATGTTCCCTCGTTCCAGGGGCTTCAGTACTTGCCCGCGCATTATTTCAGGGCTTACGTCTTCAAACACCACTGAACCGCCAGGCAGTTTAGTTATTCCACAGGCAACTTCTTTTCCCTGAATGTAAAAAAAATACGCAAAACGTAACAAATAAAAACAATAGATTAAAACATAAAACACAAACAAGGACAATCTTAATCAAGGTAAAAAAGTTAACCGTAAATTTGTCTTATCTGATTTTGGAAAAATAATTTCAAATTATTTTTTCATTTGAATACTCAGATTTGGAGATTTTAGTATCATTTTTGATACACAACATTTTTTTTAAATCATACCCAATTCTCTTAACATTATAAATGCGAAAGTTTGTAAGACCGGATGTATAGATGTTTGTTACTCTTTATTCTTTAAATTTGGCATACTTAGAGAATATGATCTGGATTGCTACAAATTATACTTTTTAACTTAGTACTGTATTTGCACGAGATACTGCAAAATTGTCTTCAATACCCATTGGGTAATAAAATAAAGGGATTCAATGGATGATCATGAAATCAAGGGATGGGTGGTATCAATAAGCTTTGACGACAACGATGATTCTAATAACATTAGGTACATAACAAATTAAACAATTTATAGTTATTGAAAGTTTTTTTTTTTTTTAGATGGTTTTTTCGTATTATGTACATAATAAGTACTTTTGTTTTTATTGCTATGAGAGATACATGATGAATAAGAGAACAAAAGTACATTTATGAGAAACACTCACATTTCTAGTTTGTATAGTAAACTCCACGTCATCTCCTAAAGCCAATTCTTCTTTTGTCTTAGCCTCCGAATAATGAAAGAAAATTTCTTTTACAACATCAGCTCTCTCAATAAATCCAAAATTTTCTTTCATAGAGCATACAACACCGTGATATTTAACTGGATGTACAGGATTTTCAAACCGTACATGGCAAGCGCCCAGTGTGCCCCTGAAAACATTTGGATATTAAAAAACCTTATTAATTAACCAAACAATAATATTTTACATTGTAAAAATTTATATACAATCAAACCTATGGCCAGCCCCCTTATTGCTTATTTATTCGGTATGAATAAGCACGCTATTCAGTTATTGAATCGCAATAAGAGGTGGTGGTAAGGGGGCTGTGGTTCAAGAATTTTATGAGCAGTCATTTAACTAAGGAACAAAAAGATTACCCATTACATTATATATTATAATTAAGTTAAGGTACCTTTGATTAGTTGCGATTTGGAAGCTAACAGCATCCCCAGTATGCAAAGTCACATTGCCCTCCACGTCATCCTTTGTGTATGGTAAGAAGAAACATTCACCACGGTTCTCATAAGAAATTCTCCCTGTATTATCACCGGAGCCTTCTCCTTTTACTTCCGTTGTTACAGTGCCCGTAACACGAGCTTCACTCAAAACCTAATAATAAGGACATATTTTAAGTTTCTGCGTTTTTATAAAACAATATTTCATTGTCAATGAAGATAACATATGAATATTTAAAATAATTAATGAGTATCATACCACTTCCGGAGCAATCTTAGTTACAGTTGATGCAATAGGTTTCCCAGTGCGACGATCGTATGTCATTTCAAATTCAACAGGGTCACCAATTTTTAGATGTTCAATGTTTCCACTAAATTGGCTAAAGTGAAAAAACAAACGGGCTTGTCTCTCACAACACTGTATAAATCCATAGGAATGCTGGAATTGAACAGGTACTGTATAACTATTACCTTCATAAATGTAAGTTTAGTCAGACAACATTAATTTAGGAAGAAAACATTAATTAGCTTTAGGTTATATAGAATATGCATGCAAAGCAAATTAACAAATGCACTAAAACATAAATATACTTATCATTGTATTTATGTTTATATTCAATATGATATTTCAAATCAATAAATATCAGTTACTTCTTAAAAATAGTGTTTTAAAATCTAATGTCAATACTTAGAACATGCTATAATCATATTACAATGATTCCCAATATTTTTCTCCTGCATACTACTTCAAGAAAGAGGTTCTGTACCACTTCTCACAATGTTGCTTGTGAATTTCTTCCTTACTAACTTATTTCAGAGACACAACATTTTACAAACGCACAGTATGTATAATTGGGAAACACCCATATTATACAGATTCATGCTATATATTATATATGAACAAAATACTTACGAAATAGTTTAGTCACACACAAAATACAGCATTATCCACTTTAAGAAATCATCATTAATATGTATTAACTTAAATTAAAATGTTAACTGTACTTGTATTCTGATTGAGACTAATCCATTTTTTCTATACTGTACCAATCATCATTAATATAAAACGTACCAGTAATTTTTCAATTATCCCTGTCTCCCTAATAGGTGGGTGATTCATGGAGTCGTATTGGGACGAGCTATTGTTGGTAGATCCTGAGGAGTACACTCCGGCGGAATCACCCATTGGACACGAATCCAAGTTGTAGTTTCCCATTGAGAAGCGATTGCCACTACTCTTATTCATGTTATTGTAGTTATCCCTCGGGGAACTTGGATACTCACTGCTGTAAGTACCTTTTGACAAAACACATGACACCAATATATAAACAATACAACAAAAAGCAATCTTACTAATATCATAAATGTGAAATTTTGTTAACAATGGATGTCCATCCATATATCCGCCATGTTTTTTACTCTTTCACAGCTAAACAGATTTAGATGAAATTTAGCATAGATAAAGAATTTTATCTAATGAACACATAGAAAACTTTTAATCCTATACTCTATTTATATGAAACAAAGCCACAGTCAAAATCTAGTAAAAAATAAAACACAATAATGAGACTTACCATTACGGTAGGCCTGTTTGGCCTGCATGTTGGAGTGCTGAAGATCTAGTATTTCTTGCAGGGGTTGTGAGTGTGAATCTGGCGGTTGGAACATTTTCCACTGAGGATTGCTGGACATTATTTCTGAATAGTCTTCTTTGTATATAGGTAGAAAAATGCCGTATTCTTTTAGCAATATATCACAGAAAAAAGTGTGGTGTTAAAAGTATTTAAATAGCAGTTATATTTTTTAAAACAAATCACATGTTTTAGTCTTCTGTGTTCAGAAGAACACAATCAAGTCAACGAAAAGAGTCACAACTTATTTAAATCACCAAAACTATTATTGTTGAAAAATAAACTACTTATGTTACACTAGATCCTCAGATGTCTTCAATGCTTGCTGAGTCGGAGCTCTAGGGTGAATGAGATTGGTTCGAGGTAGTCGTATAATTTTGTTACTAACTATTGTGCCTTTTTACTCGGTATTCACAAGCTGCAATATACAGTTCCATTAGTACAAAGAACATACAAAAATATATAGTAAATCAACGCAAAATAGATATAATAATGCCGGATTATAACAAAGCGTCGCATCAACGAGTCGTTCTACATTTTATTATGCTATCTAGGTAGATATCGGCCGCCCCAACAGACCGATCAGAGAAATTAAAACGCCGAGCGACGGGGCCTTGCTATACAAACTACTTCCTTATGGACAAATTAATTATCTTATACAATACTAAAAGGTGAATTTTATTTTTTACCGAACATAATTAAGTATATGTATTGTAGCTAACAATCTTAAAACGATGAAATTATCAATTCTCACCACGACACAGCATAGCACTGACGACATACCGCCATATTGAATGTCAACATTATCACTTTGATCCAGCCATGAACTATTTGTATGAAATATCGACTAAGGAAATGTTGAAGTTATGCTCACAGACATCCAGAGTTTCGAAATTTGTACTTCTTTTTTTTTCGAAATAATAAAATTATATGAATAATATCTGTAATGTGACTGGCGAATTTTGAGACGATAATACAATAAAATTTAAAAATATAAGAAAAGCGGGTAGATGAAAGGAACAAATAATGTCAAATGTCCATTTTCTCTTTTCCTGGCTTATATTGTAAAATAAAGACACAATTGAATTTTAGTAAAATAAAAGTAACATTTGTGTGTGAGTATATCCCACAGACATTCAATTCAATTATTGAATGTCTGTTTATATCCTGAGGATATATCTCAATAGACTTACTGTCAATTTGACATTTGAAACGATTAATTTTTAACTTTATTACATGGACATAAGAATCATTACAGTTGTTAAGGGCAAGAACTCAGACAACTCACACTCTGTGACACTGGTAACATTATTCTTAATTAATGATCTTTTTTTAATTTAAAGACACGGTTATATTTAAATACAACCAAAACTTTCAAGCGACAGTGACTTCCAAAGAAAATTAAATCATAGTCCTATCTTAGAGCATATATTTATAAAAGCATAAATTAGAAAATGTAGACACAATATTTAAATTCCTTGAACAACGAAATTGGCTTGGTAGTTTTTGTGTAAATAAATATTTCGCAAAGCGCTAATTCGCCTAATTTTGAAATTTTGTGGATAGATAATTCAACGTGTTTACTGTGTAGTTTTTAATTTATATAGAAAAACTCGTTAATAAATACTGTTATACATACCGCTATGCAAAATTTTATATTGATTGCTCAATAATGCACAGACATTCAATTTCAGAACAATGATAATTATTAAAGACGACTTGAGAAAAATACTCAGAGCTGCCCATTTTAGTTCTTATTAGAGACCTTTTCTTTATGCTATATGAAATTCAACCTCATCCAGTCTAGGTGTTTTATTTAAATTCTCATTGAAACGACATAAAAAAAAATCTAAAGTTATTATTAAGCCGCATTTTCATTATCATTTGTCGTGCGACTCTGTCGCTCGACACGAAATTTACGTGTTCCGCGCGATGTCGCTTGGGACATTTACGGGTCGCGCAACTTGTCGCAAGTCGATTCTCTGCGAGCGTCGACTCGCGCGACTTTCGTGTCCCTCGACAAGTCGACAGTCGCCGGACAGGCTTTGAGTGGTGAAAACGTGTGTCGCTTTGTGTTTTGAAAATGAAAGCTGCACTGAACAACACTACTTCCTCGGGCGACATACTGATCACGACTAGCCAATGTAAACGAGTCATATGTCGCGGGACATTGTCCCAGATCTTTTGCAGAGACAACTACGTGAATGTCGAGCGTAAGTATCTGCGACATGTCGCCTATCTAGTGAAAATGCGGCTTTAAATTGTCGTCCGTTATTTATTTGTCAGGCACAGAAAATATTTTTTATTAACAGTTTCACTGCTCTGGATGAGAGTTCTTTAGAGCCTGATTTTTGCATTTTTCCGGGAAATTTCAATTTTGTCTATACTTACTTATAGAATATGTGCAAAATATGCATAAATTATGGAAAAAAAAATCTTAACTCCGTTATTGCACGAAAATAATGTTAGGAGAAGTTATACTTATTTTTTTTCGTGTCTATGGCGTACCATTTTAATTTTCACTGAAGTCCTGAACAGGGTGCGTCGGTTCTTCGCGCTGGACTGACTTGTTCTTCTCAAGTTATGGCCTGAGTGGAGTATTGCTCGCATCTCTGGGCCGGTACACAATATCATATTAAATCTCTCCACCTCAAAACCTGTGTCAACTGACAGAACACTGTTATCTAGTCTTTGGTCAGTTGCCGCTGCAATTTGGGATACCATCGCCCATGAAGATCAGCAACACCAAGGAGTCGCTGATCCGTTGCTAGCCTATACTCCTTCCTTTCTTTCTGGTGACCACACTCACTCGCGGGAACACAACAACTCGTTTGTCAGTCAGCAGGGTGCACCACGTGCCGTTGTGGTTGGCTTTCATTCAAAGATGTTGATGAACCATTTACACCCCTATCTACATGTACTATGTATCTGTTACATTAATATATGCCATTGCCACTATGGAGAACGACACTGTGTACGCTAGCGTAATCGTTATGCTAGTATACACAGTATTAAGGTCTGTATTTTTTAAACTAGGGAAGCAGTATTTTTTTTATTATTGCACTAAGTAGTTAGGCAGTATTTATGCAGTCCTAATTGGCATAACAACAAACGTGAAATACGGGCAATGTTAAGCCGTGGGTCTTGTGTTGTCAGTAGACTACAGTCGGTAAGCCAAGTTACTGGCATTTAGGCGGCTTGAAAACACTGGCCTCTGCACAAACTGCAGTTGACCAGCGTGATAGAATATACTCTAAACCTCTTCAATAGTAGCGTACACCGAGGCTTCGGGCAAAAGATCTGCAAGGCCTACCGAATGGTCTTCTTGAACTCTGTACTGCTGTTGGCTGGGGTGCTTCATCTTGACCTTAGGATGCGAGAAATCGCATCTCTTTACGAGGCAAGGGGGGGGGGGGGTCTCCCTATCAGGCGCTGGGAGACAGGAAGATCGAGCGGATGGCCTCTAAGATCGAGGAACCGCACCCAGCGGAGCTTTTGAGCCTTGGGTTCCATCACTTGGTGGATGAGAAACAATACTAGTAATATTACGAGTGAGGGGTCGGGTAGGTGCCTTTGTTTCAATTTGGAAAAGCGATGCCGAAACCAAGGCCCTCAAGCTTTATCTTCCTACTGTACCGTCTAGCAGGCTGAGCTGCTCGCTCTCTGTACTTCGGCAAAAAACGCGTTGAGCTGTGATGGATCCAGCAGGGGTATCTTCAGCGACTCCATTGCGACGCTCTAGACGATAGGTAACATTGATTACACCCACCCCCTTGCGGTACAAATGCGGGACGCTCTTAAACTATGTAAAGCGCAGGTAAGAGCGTCTTGATGTGCTGGATCAAGGCGCATGTGGGGTTGAAGGGAATGAACGAGTCGATGAACTCGCTAAGAGTGCATGCCTGAAATTGAAGAAGAAACCCGACATCGATCACTGCCCTGTCCGATTCCCATAATGTTCAATTGTTGCGTTCTCGTAGCGACTTGGTCGTTGGCTATGTTCACACGATGTCTTTTAGAATTCGAATTTTTCATGTATTCTATTTTCCAGTATATCCAACGATCATTCACAAAGGATCATTACACAAGTTATTATTTTTCGTTACAATTGAATTTGATGGTTCTTATGTGAATGAGTATTGAGTATACGAAGAAATAGTAAACGTGAAGTAATCTAATAGCGTTGTCATTGTCGTGTGAACGTTTTAAATTTTAGATTTTTCTACACGAAATCATAAAACACCTCACACACCTATCTGCTCTTCCCTATTAAAAAGAGTTTCGTTAGGTTCTTTCGGTACGTTCGGCTTAGATACGATGCATGTGCGTTAAAAACTGATAAAATATTTTATACATGTTGATTCTTCGTGTATCGAATAATACATAGACTCTTTACTAGAGTAGCGTTACTTTTGCAGCAGAAACGGCCTTATGTGTTTTGTGCTATTTGGGTGCATTTAGGTGTGGCCACCATTTCGAACTTCTTAATTAGGGAACCATTGCTTTCAAAATTCTTATCTGATCATTTTTATTTGCTAAACATCAGAATATATAATATGAAAAAAATTCAGGTTATTTCAGAGTTAAGAAAAGCCGGAATCCTCGGTGTGTGAGTGCAACTCGCACTTGTCCAGTACCTATTTCATATATGCCTTTCTTCTACCGTGTTGGTATAGGCCTCCTTCAGTCTTCTCCACTCTGATCTGATTTGGGCCACATTTATCCAGTTCGTGCCCACCAACTTCACGATGTCGTCCTTCCATCGCATTTGTGGTCGCCCGATAGGTCTTTTTCTGCCCCAGGGTCTCTATTCCAGAACCGTTCTGCACCACGAGTCCGACTTTCTGGCTGGCTATATGTCCAGCCCATTGCCATTTGAGCTTTGCTACGCGGCGTGCGATATCAAAGACCAAACTTCTTTTCCGGAGCCACTTGTTGGTTTTCTTATCCCGGAGTGTCACTCCTACCAGTTTTCTTTCCATTGCTCTCTGTGCAGCCCCTAGTTTGTGGACAATGGCCTTGGTTGTCACCCATGTCTCAGCACCATACGTAAGAACTGGTAGGACGCATTGGTTAGAAATCCGCGCTTTCTGCTTTTTTGTGATCTTCATGTTAAGAGCAAAACCAAGTTTGGCAAATGCGGCCCAGCCTAAACGGATTCTCCTGTCTATTTCGTTCTCCTGGTTCTCTTTACCCATCTTCAACTCTTGGCCCAGATAGACATATTTGCTGTAGGTCTTTAATGGCGTACCACCTACCGTTATAATATAGTTGTTATCGGTTTCGGTAGTCATTATTTTGGTCTTATCCAAGTTCATCTCTAAACCAACTCTCCGCAAGGAATTATAGAGATCTTGCACCATACCTTGTAGTTCTTGTGGGTCGTTGGCAAAGAGAACTACGAGTTGGCATAACAACCACAGTACCTATTTATTTTATTTTAATATTTTTTCATAACAGCAGCAAAACAATTAGATCATACACGATAAATTACATATTTCACTAATATTATACACTATAAGTACCACTTGGCGATTATATGTATACCGAATGTTGGTTAAAAGCTCGCGTAGAATATGGTGCACTTGAGTGCCTAGAGTACCATTCAACTCAGTTCTAAACCTGAGAAAATCTTATTATTTTTGTGATGGATTCACCATTTAAACAGTCAGAAGACATTCTTTATATGATAGTAAAATCACATATTTATAGCGGATAAACAGAAAGACAGATAGGGAGATTAACTTTATTTTATACTACATATAGATGAAACCAGAGATTAGCCACAAACTCAATGCTAACTATTATTTACGTCCATATATAATTTTAGGTCATGTACCTAAAATTCCAATAAATTTATTAAATAACCATAGCTTTTATCCAACCATTGAAAAAAGTTATATTCAAGATAACAATCGGATATTCACTCGAGTGTGTCTCCCCCCAAGAGAAAAATCCAATCACATTAGAATTTGTAGCAACTAATGCACCTTGAGCTAAAAAGAGATAAAAATGGTTACTTATCACCCTGTGTGTACAAATTATTTAACGGGTATATTTTTCAACACCGGCTTCCAAACAAGAATACAGATCACCTGATGCAAAGTGGTTACCTTAACCATATAGATACTCGCAATACAAGGAGTATCGCTCGCGCGCTGGCATCTCCGCTGCTAACACAGCATCTCTTCACGTTTGGTAACCTCACTCACTAGCTTAAAATCTTGCTATAATGTTTATCATGTAATGGTATTCAAAATTCAAATACCTTTAAATGTCAGTGATAGGAGGCATACAATTAATTTCTTGTTGGTAATTTTTAACTCTAAATAAATTTATCTAATATATAAAATTCTCGTGTCACATTGATAATTGCCATACTCCTCCGACACGGCTTGACCGATTTTGATTAAATTTTATATATATATTCAGTAGGTGTGAGAATAGGTTGTTATCTATCTATAATTTATGGCAAAACAACGTTTGCCGGGTCAGCTAGTATTGATATAAAGTGAAACATTTATTTATTTTATAAATATGTACTAGTTTCACTTAAGCTGTTTTAGCTTGTACTTGCTAAATGGAACGGCGCCTGGAGTTTCCAGCTCTGCCCGCAAATTACCAACCAATTTTAACATTGCTTCTTTTTCCTATTTGTACGCAAAATTCATGACTTCTCAAATCAACTATTGGAGATGCATATTCTCGACACTTCTCAGTCGGTACTGAAGTTACAATATTCGTTTTGACGAGGACATTATGCATATCTGCAAAAGAACCGGCTAATATTATAAATTGCATGCTCGATGTATTTTTAAGTGAAAACTTCGTTAGCCGCATAGGCTAATGGTTTTGTAAAAGGAAAACAAAATTCTCAGACCACCAACACAGGGATATAAAATAAAAAAAACCGGCCAAGTGCGAGTCGGACTCGTGCATGAAGGGTTCCGTACCATTATCTATAAAAACGGCAAAAAAAAATCACGTTTGTTGTATGGGAGCCCCCCTTAAATATTTGTTTTATTTTAATTTAATTATTTATTTTTAAAGTGAACATATAACTAAATATTGTGTGAATATTTCAAGCAAAAACAAGCGAAAAAAATCACGTTTGTTGTATGGGAACCCCTTTAAATATTTATTTTATTCTATTTTTTAGTATTTGTTGTTATAGCGGCAACAGAAATACATCATCTGTGAAAATTTCAACTGCCTAACTATCACGGTTCATGAGATACAGCCTGGTGACAGACGGACGGACGGAAAGCGGAGCCTCAGTAATAGGGTCCCGTTTTACCCTTTGGGTATGGATCCCTAAAAAATAATAACACACCTTATTTAACTTCACATTTCATACTCGCCGCAATCTTACGTACCTAATTCGAAACTAACTTCAATGAAGGAAGGAAGGCGTAATCTTACATTGTTTATTGTCTGTCTTCGTCAAAATACCAGTGTTGGAAAGGATAATAAATATATTTATGTCGTTATTGTTTTAATGCGACGTTTTTTCATACGATTTTTATGAGATAGACGATTCGATCTGAGCGAAGATCGCGTTCTGTTGAATAGATTTAAAAAATTGACGGTACGTACTGCAGTGAATCAACCTTCTAGAAAGCCGATTCCCAGAAGATCGATCACTTGAGAGCATTTTGTTTCAGCTTGATTTCTGTACTCTCTGTATTTTGTGCTAATAGATAACATAATCTTGATGTCTCAGCAGCATTTAATTCTGATGCTATATAGAGTAATACCCAGCCACAATTATTAGGCACTCATTAGACTAAACAGACAGATTTCAACATACCTTCAGCAGGCAGGGAAACCTAAGTTCAAAAAGGAAAATCCTTTCGCTGAAACGATGATAATGAAGATACACTTGAAAAACGTTATCCTTCCTTCTTCGGCAGTCGGATAAAAGCGAACGTGCGTATGATCTGACCCCGTGTGTTCGCTCAATAGTGCAAATATCGCGTATATAACATGAAGTGCATTGCATGTGACTCTACATTGTATCAGAATTAGATGCTGCTGCGATATCAAGAAATTATGACTATTAGTGTTATCAAAATTATCGAACATGGTCACCCTACTTATGTCAATTATAAATATTATGTTTAAATAAATTATGTTAATTGCTTAAATTCCTCAGTTCATGAGCGGCAAAATATTTTCGCTTATTTATCCGTCATTGCGTGATTGATTTATATAATTAACTTATTTGGTGCTGTCACGTATTCAATGTGGTGGGATTGGAATGATCAACTTGCTGGAACATGGGTTACATGGTACGATTATCTTGGAAAAAGAAAAGAATATCATAAAATCTAACATAAGTATTTGATGGACTAAGGGCCCACTTATTTTGAAATTTATTCCTTCGGACACGAATCTGGTACAAGTTAACAATCGATTTGAATACTAAAATAAGGTTTCATTTAGTCCGTCACATTAGACCCAGATAGGCAAACAATGCAAGTAAGCCCCTCATTAGGTTAGGTTAGATAAGTACATCAGCACAGCACACATGCTCATGTATATACTGATAGGCTGTTACTGTGTGAAAATTTGGGCATTAAAGAACTAGCACTCAGGTTCGCATAACTATTAAAAGAAAACTAAAATCAAAAACTCAGGGCGAATCGCGGGAATTTTAAACCGACGACGGTCAGCGTCCAAGAGTCTCTGCTCAATACGTCATGTCATAGGGGGAGATGATGCACTGATTGAGTGCTTTAGTCTTTAGTGAGGATGGGGAAGATTTCAGCACGTTCTTTTCTCAGATGTATCCAAATGTTTGATGACTACCCAGCCCAGTCGTATGCATCATTAATTTTTGTCGAAGTTTTTTTTTTCGCAAGTTTCACATGTTAATATTTTTAGATACCTCCCTCCTAAGCTCCTATCATACTTAAATACCTCGATTTGTTCAGTACTCTAAAGAATCAGTAAGCTCGAGATTTACATAACGCCGGCACTTAGCACAAATAAACAACATTGCTCATTTGTTGAATAACATCAAAATATAATTGTTTGTCATACCTTGAACCGAAAGGTCCCAACTGACAACTTCTAATTTAATCCCGTTTGAAAATGCTGCAAGGTCTAACGACGTGGTAAACACTGTTAACAATATAATAATAATAATATAGTAGGGGCTTATTTAATACGTACATTTTTTCTGGGTTCGACCCTTTTGTTAGTTTAGCTGCCATGGCTGCAATATTCTGCAAGCAACAAATACTTTTCGCGTTGTTCAAGAGCTTCGTGCGTTAATCGTCAGGGTGCATTACGTGCAGGTAATGTTAGGTACTTAAATAAATAACATAGTTGCTTTTGCAGGACAAAGCTCTTTTTAACAAGATTAAAAATATTTTTGCTATCTGGCTAAATACAGCTTCGTACCACTAAATCAGCCATCCTTAGCCCTGCTCTGAACTCGGTTCTAACAATGTACCTATAGTAATACAGTAGAACTCCGTTAATCCGACAAATGTTTTGCAGGGCAGGGTCAGACTCGAATTTGTCGGATTATAGAGTCCTGTCTAAGACCCCCTATAGTTCGGAATTATTTACAAAAGAGTACCTTGTACTCCGACAAATTACAGATTCAATGATAAGATTCTATATGTTATACTCTGAAGTACAAATCTTACTTCATTATATGTTTATGTGAAATTTAATAAATTAAACAACACAATAGAGAGCTTAGGTTTTATCACAGTACTACGGTTTTATTATAAAATTAACTTCATTATTGCTATAGAACTTACAAAAATATGGAATACCTTCACAGCAGGAAATAATTGTGTACAAACAAATGTGTGTTACATTTGTTTGTACACAATAGGGAAGATTGTCAAAAAATATTCAATAATAATCATTTCGGATTGTCGGTTGTTCGGACATGTCGGATTACAGGGCGTGCCGGAGTAGACAGGGGCGGTAATACGCCGCGGATCCACTGTAATAGCAATAATTGCCACTTTTAGAGCTAAGTCCGTTTTGGGTTATCACTATCCTTGGGGTCAAAGCCAACCTCGCATGAATGTGGTGCGTCTGCTATAGACATAAGAGCTATAAACAAAAGATACTCTAGCGAAAAGAGAGGTAGGTCACAACGTATTTATAAGCTGCCCGGCTGAGGAAGCACCTCCACCTCGCAGAAAACCGCAGTCACAGCGAGTGAGTGAGTTCTCCAGCTCCAATTATAAGAAGATGCTGCTTAAACAGGGGGGATGCTAACGCTCTATCAAAACTATTTAATCATGTAGAGCACGGTAACTGCTTTATATCAGGCGAACAGTTCTCTTGCTTGTCACCCGGGCTGGTATAAAAAGAAGGATAGTTAATTATTGCTGGCAGCATCTACTATCGGCAGTAGTTTGCATACACTACTTAATTGATGGCGGAAGCACGTAAAGAAGTGTAGATCAAATTGTCTACAAAAAAAGGAGATTATACAGAAATGTTCAGAGTTCTTCCATTCCGTGGACTTCAAAACTCCCTACATAATCGCTTTAATACAATAATTAACTTACGAGTATACTGTAGGACTGCCGGGAGTTGGTCATGTTCAAATAGTCCAATGTTATTGTCAAAATCATCTATATTGAAGTGAGGATGGATAATACTTCTTTTAATTACGGACTCTGTGGGAAAAACTTTACAACTTATTTTTTTACTAACTTTACAAAATTTTATGGGTGTAAGTGGTTCATCAACATCTTTGAACCTAAGTCAACTTTACCTGCACGCGGTGCACCCTGCTGACTGACAAACGAAGCTCTGGCGAAAAGAGAGGTAGGGAGCGTAATTGTAAGCTATCCGACGGGAATACAAATACAAATACAAAAAATACAAAATTCTTTATTCAGTATCAGATTACATTTCCGTGTTGAGATGTAGGATTTCTTTTAAATAAAAATATATTTGTGTTAGAAAATCCTGCCTCTCCATAATGGAGGAGGAGGAATGTACCTCCACCTCACAGAATACCGCAGCTAAATAACAATTCCTTTGAGGGTTGTTGTGTTCCTGCGATCCTGCGAGTGAGTGAAGCCACCAGAAAGGAAGGAGATGCTGCGTTGGCAGCGGGGGTGGCAGCGTGCGAGCTATATTTTATGTTGCGAGCGTTAATATGGCTACGGTAACCGCTTTACATCAGGCGGGCCGTATGCTTGTCTGCCACACGTCGTAGTATAAAAAAAAAAATATATAATTCTTTTTTATCAGCTTCTTGCAGTCGAGGAAGAAAACCTCTTTAAAAAATAACACTTGGCGTCGGCACGCCGTACGTCTCCCGGCGCGTCGCTGGTCGAGGGGGAGAAACTCGAATTCCCCAGAAGTACGGTTCCTCAGGAACAACTGCCGGCAGGTCGTGGACGTCATGCCTCCGCTGTTCCCGTGGCCTCACCAATCAGTGGAGAGATTTATTTAGCGAAATAGTGGTGGGAATGCGTGGTGAACCCCAATCCCATCTTCTTAATAACAATATCACTAAATATTTTTAGTAAGAAGACGTAAAAAACGAGAATATTCGACATTTACTATACAGTGATTTCGTGGTATGCTAATCAAACCGAATTCCGAGGACCCGCGAAATCCCTTTCCTCATTGCGACATTCTATCCAAATCATCTCTTATAAAGATCAAAATAGCGGACAGACTGTTATCGCGACAAAATTGACTAATAAAACATATTAAATTATTTTCTTGCCCCAGGTCAACCTGTCGTAACTTACCTACATATTCATATTTGTTGTTTCTGTACTTAATGACCCAAAAAGGTATTAAACTGGACAAGTCCGGATCAGAACGAGCAGCGACACAATGTCCAGGCGCCAGCGACCAGCGCTCACGAACCAACATTGAATTACAAAGACTTCTTCCTTGTGTCATATTTAAGAAAACGACGCCTATGCCTTTATATCCCTCGAAAGGGCCTGGAAAATTGTAACAGTTTTTAATAATATTCATATGAGAAGCATATATTCCGCTTAAGTTAACGGGTTTCCTTTAGCCTACCATAGGCTTTAGAAGACATGTTTCTTTAAGGGTGGGTTGCCACCTAGTTACCGGGTCAAGAATGTAAAATACCAGATCTGACTTCATTAAGATCTTATTTATTAAATCTTATATAATTTTATTTCTATAGTTGAAAATATTATTGTTGGTCGGGAATGGGATTTATTTCCAACTCTTTTACCTTGCAAGCTTTACGATTTTGGAATGCGCTACCAGATATTAGAAAATCTCCCAGTATATTTGTTTTTAAAAAGAACTTGCGTAACTATCTTTTCGAATCTTTATCAGAGCAGTAATCATCATCAGTATAATGTAATGTAATGTAAGCATCAGTATAATGTAGTGTAATGTAGGTATTATGTATGTATTGATAATTTATTTATGTATGTATATTGGATTAATTTGTATTTATATTGTGTTTGTAGTACTATTGGATTACACACTTCCAAAGGTTGATGGATGGAGAATGCAATTAAAATTAAGTCCGCCTATTGTACAGTTTATTGTGGCCAATAGTATTAAATAAGTAAATTAATAATTGTAAGTGGGTTTAGAATATAAGAAGTTTGGGGACTAACACAAAATCAAACGGGATGTGCGTATTGATTCTGACATATAGACATTAAACAAATAGTCTTAACATACAACCAAACTTACTTTTATCAATTGGATAGAATCGTCTTCGCGAAATTTTAAACACTTCGGATCCCCAATGATCAATTACAATAAGATGAACAAAATATATGATCACAAGCACCATAATAAGAGCAAAAGTAACTATTAAATGAACAAATATGCATTTTTCGCCTCGAGTAAATTTTGAGTCTCTATTTACTGCTATATGTTCAGACATTTTGTAAAGCAATGACACCGCGACCCTTTAGATTTTCTACACGGTGAGGACTAGGTAGGTACACCACATCACAAGTTGTATGTGTGCAGGCTGCGCCACACATTTTATTATATTTTGTTTTTATTCAATATCATTATGCTCTATCACTTACTACTAGTCGAAATAAAATAATAGCGAGATTAAATAATAGTGTCTAGGCTTGAGGGATATCTGTGTACCTAGACCATTTGCGTGCACAATAATTTATTCTACAGTGCAATCAAAACTACCTGCATGCAACCCGTGTCTTGCATCCATGTTTACGATTCTATTAGTTAAGTTGTACGCAACTTGCACCTTGCATGCAGGCTACTTCCATAATGGAAACGCGCCTTTACAGATTGTATACTGGACTATGTTTGATAAGCGATGCTACTTTGACATCCAAGGCGTCGCAGGCTCGATACCCGCACAATCCAAAAATTTATGTGCGTATGTTTGATTTACTTGGTCTCGGTGGTTTCTTTCATCAGCCGGCCGGCAAAGTCGTTTTTCCATCTTAGTGGTAAGCACTATAATAAAATCGGTAGCACGGTACGTTACGTCATGATTAAAGTCGCAGCGTAGCAAACAGCACACCCCGGCCACTCCATACAAATGTCGCGTCATGTACTACCTACTACATAACCAAAGACGTCTGTGCAGAGCGTGAATGAGCGTGTATGCATACGACGCTATACAACTGTTTCAGATTTATTTCGGAAGGTCACCTCCCTTCCGAGATAAATCTGGAACAGTTTGATACGAAAAAGCGGCAGGGAGTAACCATACTGCACGTAGTGCTATTACTTATACTGTGACCATAGTATTAGCAAATAGCCATAATAAGTAGCAAGAGCTCGGTGTTCGAATGGTTGCTTTGAATCCGAGATCGCGGCTTCAATTCCCACACAAAACAAACATTTGTGTGCATGAATATATCTGTTTGTCTCGTTCTGGGTGTTTTTGTGTATTAAAAAAAATTGTATTTAACTATTATTATCAGTTATCTAGTAGGTACCTAGCCACAATAATAATACAATTATGTTTTTGATGCAATATTCTTAGTAACTTCCTTTCCTAGTTGCTGCAACTGAGTGAGGTTTAATTAAATCACAAAATTCTCGTTTGCATTCAAGTTGTGATATCCAAAAATGGGCAAAATTTTGGTTAAAGGTAGGTAGGACTATTTCATTCACAACATAAAATTAAAAACTGAACTTGTTTTCTTCAGGCAAGCCAAACATGCCACCATTTATGATCACTGCTAAAAGCAGTGAGAGTTGCACATGAGATAACTTGGCTAACTAAGAAGTGCCTTTATTCCAGGTGCAAATTCTAGCAATCATGTTTCTTAATCAAGTAACTTGCTTGCAAGTGTGACGTCATACCGAAGGGCATGTAATATCGGAAAGTTTTCAATTCCGATACTGATTTCCGATATTAGATTTCAATATCGGAATTCCGATATTGATATCTAATATCGGAAATAATGATCTAATATCTAAAATATTGTTGTTATACACGCGTCGTCAGTTGCACCTTGAACTGCGACACAAAAAAGTAGCGAAAAATAAGGGCACCACTTTTTTCGTAAAAACAGTTCTCACATGGCAATCCTTGAGCACTTTTATGTATAAAAAAATAAAAATTTTGCTATTCTTAACAAATTTAGTTCCCTTTCTACTCATTTGTGTTCCACTGTATGCCTGTGTTAAAACTACAGATGAGAGATAAGTACTACTCCAATCACGGGCCAAGTATATAGTAGACATGGGATGTATGCGTGGCGCGCATGTCAACAGTAAGCGTCCCAACGCTTAACTTGGTATGGATTTCTATCAATCGCATACGTAATAAATCTTGGTAAGTAGATTTTATTTTTATGACACTACAACCAATTTACAACACGAAATTATTAGTAGCATTCTAACATTTTTTTAAATTGTTTTAACCATACTGTCACAGTTTTAAAAGCATACAGTTGGGAAGCGAAGGTACTTGCGCAGAGCAAGGGAGGGGAACCCGCGGAGAAGCGGGCGGTGCGGTCAGCGTCCCTCAAACAAGCGTAGTTTGTGGGAGCCACCGTGAAAGGCAGTCACGTGCGCGTACTGAGTGTTTTAAACGTTTTTTTAAATTTACGTTCAGTGATTCCTATTTATTATGATGGTGAATACAAATTGTTCTGTATACGGTTGTAATTCGATGTCGGAACACACCAAGAATTTAAAATTTTATAGATTTCCCCGTGACGCAAGGTAAGTTTTTTCTATAATTTCGTAAAAACCTACCTACTTTGTCTTTGTTGAAATGTATGTAGCTATATTGTTGGTGAAGTGCAAGGTACTCCAACTATAAGTATACTACAAATAACCGAATTCTTCTGCTCCAACGACAGATGACTAAATAGTTAAGTACTTCGTAACTCGAACTCCAACCTAGCGGGGTTTTCAAGTGTAAATATGTAGGTATATATATTCTTTACGGCGCATGCTCTTGCCCAAAGTGTAATTATTATGTTTACACCTTCTTAATAGTTGGGAAGTCGGACACAGAAGGAGTAGGTATTTGTCTAATATCCAACTGTTATGATTTTATTTAAACCGACAGAAAAAGACAAAGTTCTATATTCACCTATATTCAAGATTTCTGGGCAAAGATATTAATTACTACGTATGGCTGTGCCATTTCTAACATAAAATTTGTCTCTGCGACTATATGCCCGTGCTGTGTGTGGGACGAACCTATGTGTATGTTTATGTTACGTAAATGTACACTATAAACTTTATAAACAAATGGGACACCAATTTTTAACTTACACTCTCATATTTATTATTTTCGCTGTCGAAAAGCCAAATGACTCATCGGTTCGTGACAAATTATCTCCTTAGAATGGCCTATCCATACCTAGTAGTTAAGATCTTTGTTTCAGGGCTAGTTTCTTTTTTAATTTTTTTTAAGCAATCACGTTTTTTGATAATTTTTATTTACTTTTTTATTTTACACATTTTAGTTATATATATACAGTAAATTTTGCTATCCAGTCATTGCATTTTGGGTATTGATATTCCTAGTTTCTATTATTAAGTATCTTGCGAAAATGAAGTGAGTAAAGTCGTAATCAAATTTAAATCGTTAATTGTTTGGTACCTACATCAACTTGGCTGGCACCAGAAATACGCTATTTTTTTTTAAATTTTGATATACTCCGTGACACTGGCGCAATAAAGAAAAATTTTACAACTAATCAAAATTGGTTCAGCCGTTTATTAGTTACATAATAAGTTAACATACCAACACCAACCAGGTGCTGTAGGAAACAATATTTTTAGATAAATTATAGGTAGGTATTATTACATCTCAAGAATGGAAAAGCCACCGGAAAAGATGAGATTCCTATTGAAACCATAAGAGCCTTGGGGGAGATTGGTGTGACCATATTTCACAGACTCTGTAACATCATAATATGGCGAACAGGCATTTGGCCAAAAGAATGGACTCACACGGTATTCATCCCATTACACAAAAAGGGTTCAACAAAGAAATGCTCCAATTACCGTCTTATTGCGCTAATATCCCACGCTAGTAAGATCATGTTACACATCCTTAATGAACGGCTCAAAAACTTCCTAACCAAGGAAGTAGCACCAGAGCAGGCAGGATTTGTCAAGGGTAAAGGGACCCGTGAGCAAATATTTATTGTCCGACAAATCATCGAGAAGTCTCGTGAGTTCAACAAGCCAATATTCATCTGCTTTGTTGACTTTTCGAAAGCATTCGATTCGGTGAAATGGCCAAAATTATGGGACACATTACTGCAAATGGGTACTCCGAAACACCTAGTGCACTTACTGAGACGCCTCTATGTAGATGGAACCGCATCAGTTAAAACAGACCAGATCTTCTCAGATAGCTTTCATCCAAGTGCTGGAGTCAGACAAGGGTGCATAATATCTCCACTTTTGTTCAATACATACACAGAACTGATTATGCGTATAACCCTTGAAGACTGGACGGATGGCGTAACCATAGGTGGATATAAGATAGCTAATCTTAGATATGCCGACGATACCACCCTTTTTGCCACTAGTAGTAGTCGCATGGAAGAACTCCTCGTAAAAATGGAAAGTGTAAGCCTAGACTTTGGTTTGAAGATAAACCGCAGCAAAACTAAGATAATGATTGTAGACAGAGCCCAAAACAACTTGCAGAACATAAACCAAATCGCGAACTGCGATGTCGTACAATCCTACATATATCTTGGGGCTCTTATCTCAAATCAAGGGGGCTGCATAGATGAAGTTAAGCGACGTATGGCTATTGCTAGGAGTGCGATGGAAAAGCTCAGGAAAATATGGGCCAATAGAAACATCACAAAAGCCACAAAGATTCGGCTCGTCAAATCGTTGGTGTTTCCTATATTCTTATATGCCGCAGAAACATGGACTATACGGCGGACGGAGACAAAGAAAATTGACGCCTTGGAAATGTGGTGTTGGAGGAGGATGCTCCGAGTTTCGTGGACTGAATTTCGCACAAATTCCTCCATCCTTGCTGAACTAGACATTAAAGAACGTCTATCCACCTTGGTGCAGAGTCGTATTTTGCGGTTCTTTGGACATGTTAATCGCCGCGGAAACGACTCCATAGAGAGACTTGTTGTGCAGGGGAAGGTTGAAGGCACAAGACCACGGGGCAGATCCCCCATGCGTTGGACCGACCAGGTGATGGCGGCGGTGGGCGCCCCAGTACACGAATGTGCCCGAATGACGACCAGCAGGCAGAGGTGGCGAGACGTCGTGAGGCGAGCTGCTGCCTCAGCATGATAAACACGACCACTCTGGCAAGAGTGAAGCGACAAAGAAGAAGATTATTAAAACAAGTACAGTTTATATCACAGCCATGCTTATGTTTCCCCCATATTTTCATGATCAAATTGTTTATCCGAATGCGAATTCATTATATTGTTAAATTTAATGATAGAAAATTGAAATCTAAAAATAAACCTTCACGTAAATATTTAGCAGTGCAACATTTGTAAATATGTATATTATATTCTTGTTGATAAATGATTATAAAAATATTAAAGATTATTTGATTTCGAATTTTGTGACAACCCTTGCATATCGGCGAACAACCGCGTGGATACCTACGCGGGCGGCGGCATCGTGCCACGTCAAAGGCGATTCCCTACTGTATGAAAAATAGTAATACTGTGATACTGTTACTAAATATTTTTTTGCTACACCTGCTTTATATAGTATAAGTAGTAAATTTGTAGGCTACGTGTGCCTTATTTCAGCACTGCCCAGGTCTCGGATCATGATTTTAACTAGACAAAAAATTAGTCGTTAAATTGTCGCTCTCCTGTTAAAGAGCTATAAGGTTTTTTTTGTGGCAGTGCCGGAATAAGCTTATTTCGGCACAGCCCACTCGGGATCTATTAAACTACATAACATAGCGAAGATATGATTTTCCCCAGAATTAGTCGTCAATTTGTCGAATTCAGACACCAAGTATCAGAATTAGTCGACCTCCCGTTAAAAAGTTATAAGTATTTTTTTGTGGCAGTGCCGAAATAAGCCTTATTTCGGCACTGCTGCATTTTGTGCATGATATAATTTTGATGCAAGATCTCGGACTATACTTATTATGAGAATTATTAAAATGCGTGTAACTTTTTAATTACGCATCGGCCAGTTGTGTTTTATTTCCGACAAATTCAAGGCAACATCTGGGTGAAATCAGATTTTCGCTAGGTGGTGTAGTTTTATTGGGCAGTGCCGAAATAAGGGTTATTTCAGCACTGGCAAATTAACTACTAATTTTTTGTCTAGTTAAAATCAAGATCTGAGGCCTGGGCAGTGCCGAAATAAGGCATATAACAACAAATAACGGGCTACGCTAATATTATTTCCCAATTTGGTCTCCAGAATATCGGCTTGACCAGAGACTAGAAACAGCACATACTCAATTTATTAGTAATAGCAACATTCACATAATCTATACAAAATTGCTCAAGGGTGAAGTCCACCACGTGAAGTCATTTCTTACGAAAGAAGCGCCGCCATTATTGTCTATTCTTTTTGGTCGCACTTTATGTGTGGATTCTAGTTGATCGAAAAATGAGATAAGTAATCGACGGTGAATTTAAGGTAGATAAGAATTAAAAATACAGATTCAAAATGGTTCAAAAATTATAACTTTATTTGGTAGGTTTTTGATTTTCGTTTATATACATTCATTTATATACATACGATTCGAATTGCGTTACTGCAATCATTCTGTTATCATAAATATGTAATTGTTTTAAAATTAGATTACAAAATAATAATATGATCTTGAAAAAGATCTTTTGAGAAAATGACAGTTTTAAATTTTTAATAAAAGAAAGTTATAAATACTTTGAGAAATAAAACTAATGCACATGGAAATTTGGTAAACAGGATTCGGCGTTTGACGGACCCAAGTTGCGGTCCATATATTTGCATGGACTGCTTGTCCACTCAACGGAGTTATGAAATATAAGAACGGGAATTAACGCGATCATGCATAAGGGTATTTACATACCTTTATTATTGCCTGACGTTTCGACCAGGTTGCACCGGCCGTGGTCACAGGCTGACTCAACGGAGTTCCGGCATACGGATTATTAACGGGTCGATTAAACTAATTTCTATGTAAATATATAGGCCGCCTCTTCGGTCCGTCAAAATGCCGGAACCATATCCATTATTATACATTATTACGTAAACGTCAGAAGTTCGAGTATGTTGACAGGCCCGTGCAGAAGTTTCAAATTAATTTTACACTTTTTGAAATCTCACATTGATATTGTACAAATGAGATAGAAGTTGAAATGTGAGACTTCATTTTGAGATCTCAGACCTAGGCTAAAATTAATAACTAACACTAACAAGTTTCGTATATTTTTCAAAATGTTTTTAGATAAAGGCAATTTATTTAGACATTATGCATACAATATGCTATATAGTGTAGCATGCTGTTGTAAATTCTATGAACATTTATAATTAAGTATTTATAATTTTTTCCTTAAATTAATAGGTATGAAGTTTTCAAAAATTACTACTCATTAAGAATATTTTTGAAAAGGTACTTTAAATTTCTTATAGTCAAGTAGAAGTACAAAAATAACATAACTTATCCACAGCCGCTACATAATGAATGCTAACAAAACGGCTGGTGTCATTGTTACGTTTCGTCGCAGCTGTGCCAAATTTTATTTTTAAAATACTTTAGTTTGTTAAAAAGTCACCAAAATATTGTTCACATTCGAGACACATGCTACTAAACTTAAAATTATCTATAATAAATTGTAAAAAGGATCAAACATTTCGTCCCTCAGGCGACCACGGAGATGCTTTTCGTTCGCCTTGGAGAACATATCTTGTTTGTTTTTGTTAACATAACAGTTTGGCCATGCACATATTTAATTAAATGTAAGGTAACATGTGTTATAAAACTGATATACATTATGATGTATATTATGTAAAGTAAAAAAATGTACCTAATACATGTTTTACATTTTTTAATAATTAAATATCATTGTCAAAATATAAAAAAACCTCGGAGTGTGCCGGTAGATATAAATAGATGTCTTCAAATTGCACTGACTTACTCTAATCAGGATTTAACTTTTGTTTGTATGTAACAATGGAACGTGCTCAGAGGTCACACGTCTTAAGACGATAATCATACCGCACGTTGTCATTCATTTGTGTGCATTTCTATTGTAAGACGACACAATGGATGGAGCCTATACAGTCAATAATAATCAGCAAAAAGGTCAATGTGGATGCAAAATAATGTTCTACAATCCTATGACAGGATGTTACAGTTACTTATTTAAAATTCTATACAATGATCTATTTGCTAACAGTTAGTGGGTTCTAGGCAGGTCCCATAAAATCTTGACTATTGTGTTTCTATAATTATGCAATATTACATTGTATGTTGAATTTATGACATACATACAACTTTATTATAAGAATATGTTTCTTTCGAGACCAGACAATGTGCTGTTTCAGCCACGATAACAAAATGAGAATAAATTTAAGAAAAATAATTTTGTGACTTCGAATAATAAGTGCGCGAGTGGGAACTCTTGGAAGAAGAACAGCGTAATATACGAAATTACACTCAACACCAAAAAGATAGCACCTTTGAAAATTATATTTGTAAGAAGAGAAATAACATTAATACATATTTTATCAAATGGTCTAACTATAACTATCGTGTTTTTTAATTTAATTTAAATATATATTTATTTAACCATCTATTCCTTTCTTTTTCTTAAAGTTATTTCGTCTGAAGAAATAAAAATGATAACTGTGAGTGGGGGTAAAATCGTAAAGTTTTGATTTTTATGAATTACGGTAGCTGCCCATTGTATAGTGTACTTAATGTAAAGTAATTTTTAAATCATCATACATCTTTAAAAGAAACGTACGGCTGACTAGTAAATTCAAATCAAATTTCAAATAACACCAGATGTTAGCCCTTTTACTGATGGAATTATGAATACCTACCAAATTATGTGTGTGTACTAGTGATGTAACGAATGTCAATTTCTAGACATTCGCGAATGCGAATGCGTATATCGAATGCGAATATCGAATATTGACTTTTGTATATGACGCCAACTAAGCTACAAATGTCTATGGTTTTATTTTGATAGCTTAGTTGGCGCGCGAGTTACAAGCACACATTTGTAATTATTTGCATCTACTTCCGAGCATTGTCGAGCCGATCTGAAGAAGGCAGATTGCTGTTTGATTTACGAGTGATGTTTATTGTTTAGTTAACAAAAATCCTAACAGAAGATAAGGTTTTGAAATAAATATATAAGAAGTTGATACTGCACTGACTTACTCTAATCAGGATTTAACATTTAATTTACCTTTTTGTAATTGAAAATCTAAATAATTTTTAGAACGTTCATATTCGCAAAACCATCGCATAAAAATACGAATGCGAATGTCGAGAAATATGCGAATGTTCGCGAATACGAATATTCGTTACATCACTAGTGTGTACTTTGAAAAGGTACTATTTTTGATGTCATGTGTAAGTTATAATTAAATAGATATAATCTAACTACCAGTTTGTAGACTTTGTTTCAGGTTTATAAATCTATCGCTTCTCAGTCGGCTGACTCTAGCCGTAACGTTAGAAAAATATGTCAAAGTCCCGCGTAATATTTTAGTAAAGTTACGCGGGACTTCTAGTAGTCAGCCGACTGAGAAGCGATAGATTTTATTTTTAAGCGATAGATTAAGTTACGACCAAGTCAATGTTTGCATCCAGCTGGACCATTGACATCGACGCCTTTAATCTGCAGTTTTTAACATAGCTGCAATAGCAATCATAATAGTTTACAATGTTATAGAAAGTGTCCATTTTCAAGGAACCATATTTAAATAATATTAAGAAGACAGACTGATAAACAGCACAAAATTTACAATTTATATGCTGAAACAGAAATATATAGAAGAAAGATTGAGAGGCAAAGATCAAGAGTCCTGCTGGATAAACATACACCTATTTTAATTCGAGACGATTAACTACTTATATTATAACAACCACGCTCCGAATGTCCTACGCCATACAAACTAAAGACAAAGCATGCATGTCAAGTTATATATAAAAATGTGTACAATTAAAATTACGATATAAACAACCTACATACAGAGTGGAATTTTCTAATGCCACCTGGAGGGAAAGTGCTCTCAATACTATAGATAGATGACGGAGGTTGGTGTATCCGTAATTAAAAAGAAATCTATATAATCATATAAAATAAGCAAGGTTACTACCTATAGTGATTGTTATAACAAAGTGTGTCACTACAAGTTGTGCACGAAATATATTTATTGAGAGCTGAACTGCATTTACTCATCTCTGCTGATATCCACTTATAACCTAAACACAAAATAACATCAATAGAACATTTTACTGAAAGAAAACATTCCTTTATTATTGAAAAGAATGAAAACTGCATTCAAAGATTTTCGAAAATTCGCTTGCCACACCCGGAATCGAACCGACTAAAATTTGTAAAAAATACCCCCTGTAAGTTTATTGGCATCAATCGTTAGGGTCAACTATAATAATTAAATGTCACTAACAAAATAAATTAAATGAAAGGAAACCATGAAATCTGGACTTATAAATTCAATGGGTCAAAAGAACTTTTACTCAAAGATCCATATGTTTACTTATGTTAGAAATTAGTGATTTATCATTGACGTTATTTATCCACTAAAATTGAATTACTATTTGGATAAGATGATTGTAATTTGCACGAGTTTGTATCGCAGACTCCTTTCTTAAGGTACTATTCCGTGGATCGCGACCCTTCGCAGCCGCGCGCGGCCTACGAGTGTCGTCGGTCGCTCGCGACAATCAGAGTATGGAAATGTATGGCACTGCTTCCGAGGCCCGCGACAGACGCGCGCGGCCGACGAATGTCGTGAGCCGCGCGCGGCCGTGCGTGTCTCGACTGCTCGGCGCTCAGTAATACCGTGGATTTCATGGTTCATTCTTCTTCAAGAATGTCAATTAGCACTTCGACCATGATTTGACTTCGGTAGACACACGTCTAGAGGGAACTGACGAACAACACCGACTGACTTCGAGACACGCACGGAATAGTATAATATAACAGTAGTAATCGAAGTCAGTGCTAATTGACATTCTTGAAGAAGAATGAAGAAGAAAGAACCATGAAATCCACGGTGTTACTGAGCGCCGAGCATGTCGAGACACGCACGGCTGCGCGCGGCTCACGACAAGCGTCGGCCGCGCGCGTCTGTCGCGGGCCTCGGAAGCAGTGCCATACATTTCCATACTCTTGACTATTGTCGCGAGCGACCGACGACAGTCGTAGGCCGCGCGCGGCTGCGAAGGGTCGCGATCCACGGAATAGTACCTTTAGATGCGACATAACTGCGTGTATGAGGTAGTTTAAATATGGAATGTTCTATTTGAAAACAGATTATGTTTGTAATACAGACTCCTTATGCGACATAACTGCGTGTATTTTTTGTAAATTATTGAAATAATTTGTCATTTCATGGTTTCCAGTCCTTTAATTTATCAAGTTTGTTAGAAAGATTTCATCCTTAAAATTGATGATCCTAGCCTTCGAAGCAATAAACAGAGTGTAATTTTTACAGATTTTAGTCAGTTCGATTCCCGGGTGTTGTGGCAAGAAAATTTTCGTAAAATTTTGAATGCAGTTTTCTTTCTTTTCAGAAATGAAGGAATGTTTTTTTTTTAATAAAATTTTCTATCTACAGTATTAAGAGTACTTTCCCTCCAGGTGCTATTAGAAAATCCCACCCTGTATATTAATGGATTTGTACGTTTTGTATGCCTGATATTTTCATACTATATTATGGTTTAATCGACAAATGTCAGATTCTGGAAATGTCAGACGAGTTTAAAACGCCAGATTCTACAAATGACAGATTCTATTAACGCCAGATTAATAATGCCAGATTCTATAAATGTCAGATTTTTGTTAAAATCGCAATATAATAATTTTCTTAAATAAGTGTCAAAAATTCACTTAAGACCAATGCAGATTAATTCTACGGCAGGGTTTAGGGTTATATTAAAAAAAATAGAATAAAGAAATATAATTGGTTTATTATAATAATCAGGTCATCAATTTTGTAAAAAAAAAAACTTCACTGCGATCAGAAATAATCTGCATTGATCTTAGATTTTTTGTACACGCTCTTAAGAAAATTATTTGCAATTTTAACAACAAATCTGACATTAATAGAATCTGGCGTTTATAGAATCTGGCATTATCAGAATCTGGCGTTTATAGAATCTGTCATTTGTAGAATCTGGCATTCATAGAATCTGTCGTTTTAATCTCATCTAACATTTCCAGAATCTGACGTTTGTCAACTAAACCTATGTCGTTACCACCTGAGCGTGATACTTGTTTTTAATGTTGTTAGCGTGAGTGTATTTCATTCCGCCAGTTCGCCTCACGTTTGATCACTTCACTATGATATTTATCATAAATTCTTGCAGAACATTTGTGACTAGCATTTGCTAGTCACAAATGTTCTGCAAGAATATATTATTCTTGGATAAATTTTTCAGCAACATCATAGTTAATAACGCAATCAGTTGCTCCTTCTTCCGTTCCACAACTGCGGCGGTCTCTTTCCACTTACTCAACGATTCCTCAATCTCCTTCAATTGATTTGTATTTTTGATTAACCTTGAAAAGAAATATTGTATGATTAATAACGTTATTATGTATTTTATTTATTGCACACTAGCGGCCTGCCCCGGCTACACACGGGTTCAATAAAATATAACCTATGTTACTCGCTGATCACGTAGCTTTCTGCAGGTGAAAGAATTCAGGCAAAAGTCTGTTAAAACCATTATTGATGATTAATGGGCATGGTCGAGGAGTTTGATGACGTCGTTGCACGTGTCTGTCTAATCGATCACGCAAGTGAATCTACGACGACCGTAGCATGTCTATGGATGGGTTCATCTATCTCGAGCTCCTTCGTGCTTCGGAGGGCAAGTTAAGCCATTGGTCCCGGTTGGTATCATTTTATAACAGTCGTTAAGCCAAGTCAGTGGCCTATGGGCGGCTTCAAAACCTTGGTATCCGCCAATGCTCAGTTGAGCAGCGTGGAGCAGTATGCTCTAAAGCCCTTCAATTGAGGGGAGAGCCGTATCCCAACAGTGGGATGATTATAGGTTGATGCCGAATGGGCAAAGTCGATAAGCCCAAGCATAATGAATATGATATGAGTTTCATATGTGATTCTTGTTTTTATCGAAATCGCCCGATTCTAGGGTACTGAGTATCCCAACATTTCACTTAATACTTGAAAATTATCCTGATCCAGCCCTTTTTACCCCACATTTTATATACTACATCGGGTGACAAACATGGCCTGCTTGATGTGAAGCGTTACTGACTGATCTACCAACACACAGCTTAAATGGAATTCGGTTATAAATAATAAACTATTCAATTATATGATGAGCTCGGTGGTCGAATGGCTAGCAATGGCCACTTTGACTCCGAGGTTGCGGGTTCGATCCCCGCACATGACAAATATTTGTGGGCATGAACATGTCTGTTTGTCTCGGTCTGGGTGTTTTCTATGTAGTATAATAACAGGTATATAGTAAGGTATAAGCTTTGCTTAGTTTGGGACGAGATGGCCGTATGTGATTTGTCCAGGAATATATTTATTTACACAATAGGCTATTTGACTAACATTTTTTTCGGTTTGATATGTAGGGACGTCTCCATAATATAACTATAGGTGAAAGAATTACTTCGATAGCACAAAAATCTCTCGAGATATGTTAATTTGAAAATCACAATTTTTAGACTGCCCCAAAACGCTCCATACAAAAGACTACCGAATTATGACGTCACAGGTGTTAAATATTACGTTTATGTAATTAGTATCATAATAAAAGTTATAGCATTTTTTATTGCTTCTCCAATGGAAATATTATTTTTTAA
The DNA here is from genome assembly GCA_937001555.2 of Hypsopygia costalis. Classification (NCBI taxonomy): domain Eukaryota; kingdom Metazoa; phylum Arthropoda; class Insecta; order Lepidoptera; family Pyralidae; genus Hypsopygia; species Hypsopygia costalis. The sequence goes on from OW443326.2 coordinate 23,856,832, forward strand.
TAATTTCATACTTTTAAAATGGACTTTCCCGCCAAACTTTGATCGACGCTAAAAAAAAGTCTGACTGAAGATATTAGAATGGAAGTTTGCAGATCTTTTTAATTTTGTGTATTTTACGATATTGTTAATTTATTTATACAATTTTTAAACATTGGAAAATAGCCTATTGTACACCATGCATCACCAGAAAGTGAGGTTCATGATGTAAATTGATGGAGGTCGTGGAAAAAGACTGTGTGTGACTACATAATCACAACGAATTAGTAATACAGTTACAATACTTACGTGCTCTTTTTCAGTTCACATGAAACGCATGGTTTGGGACCATGTGCCGGCCCGGGAGTCTCTTTAGATACATTCACATTAACACCGCTAACTGTAAAAAAGAATACACTGTAAGGCCGAGAAAGTATGAAAATGAAAACGCAACATTAAAGCCGTTTATTACATGTTGTCGTTTATTACACAACAGGGCAGTTGGCCGTGTGGTTTCCGGCAGACTAGAATAGAATCACTCAGTCTCTTCCCGTGGATGTCGTACAAGGCGAATAAGGGAAATACATTATAAAACCTCGATCAGGACTCCCCAAGCCGTCTGGCCAGCGTGGGGAGTGTAGGCAAAATCCTCCTGTCTGGGACGGACGAGAGGGTCGTGCTCCTGTAGTGGAAACTAAAATGACCTGATGATGATAAAACAGGGCAGGCCCACCACATATTCTCACCTTTGGTTCCTGTGTAAGCCAGGATGAACAGCGACAACCACAAAAAAAAAAACAAGTTCACTACAGTATCAGCACAGTATAAATAATAGTACTATGTACTGTATGGCCGCTCACTGCCGCTCTCGTGTCGACCTCACCTCCCCTCCGAGACAAATCTGGAACAGTTTGTATGACTCTGAACAGACGTTATTGTTTATGTAGTAGTTTCATTGTTTATGTAGGTATCAGGTAAAAAAACAACCGCAGCCATGTAACCCGCAAGGAATTTAATTACACCTGGCACCCTCGCTGCTAGAACAGCATCCCCGTATATCTGGTGAGCTCACCCACTTCCAGGAACGCAAAAACTCTAAAGGGAATTATTATTTGGTTGCGGTTTGGTGAAGTGGAGATCCTTAGTCGGGCTGGGCGTGCGTTATCTCTCTTCCACTAGAACCTCCTTAGCTAGTCGGCGGGCTATATCAAGTGTACTTAACTTTGGTTGACTTAGGCTATAAGATAGTCGTGAACTCCCTATTCGCCAACAGTATAATAATAATAGCTCACGATCCTAGCTGTTCCATTCGCTAATTAAAACTTCTGGAAACTGTTCTCTCCGCTTAGTTCCATGGAACGGGACGGGGGCCTACCACACATTCCTATCATTGTCTCCGTCTCCAGTGTAGCAAGCGGCGACCACCACAAAAGGCAATGAACAATGAAGTCCACTCCAGTCCCGAAGGCGTAACTACGGCTGCCTTGAAAGTAACAACAAATTTAATCAGAAGAAATTTGTACCAGGAATAAACGTTTGTAATTTGACTTCCCCTCTTGGCAATGTGACAGACAGCTACATAGCAAATAAGGCAATAAAACCCTAAACTTTTAAATTGACTATATATGATGATAGTGACTAGCCATCTCTAGTCACTATCATCATATGTAGTCAAAGTAGATTTTAAATATGTAACACTATTGGGGATATAAAACAGTGAGTTGTTTCCTAACACATCAATTCCAATAATATGAATTGCAAAATCGTCTGAACGCTTGGTCTGAACTCCATGAAACTGAATATTTTTTTGTAAACCCAATGTAGTATACTATTAGTTCCATATACAGGGTGATTGGTAAATAGATGTATTCCTTTGAAAGGGATATAGAAGAGGGCAAATGCACTCGATGTAACCATATAATGTCTTATCCAAAAGTGAACCATTTCAGAGATATTTAAAATTTAAGTATTTTTTTTAAATATCGCCTGATTCCTGAACAATAAATTATAAAAAAATAATCAGACCTTACTTTAATATCTTTTTATTAGTTTTGCATTGGTGACATCCCAAACTATAAACAACAGCCATCAAAAGTACATTATTTAAACAAAGTTTGACACTATGTATTGAAACATTCAGTAACTCATAAAAATTTGCAAGTTTATAAATTTTGTTTTAAAGATTAGAACAAAAAATCATTATGGAATTTTCCGTGCATATTAGCTTAAAAATATCTGCATCTTATCAGCTTTCGAATGCGGTATAAAAACCATAAATCGATAAAGAAATGACTAAAATAGGACCCCAACAATAGAGACAGGTAGAGTCAACCGGAAGTAACAATGCTAATTAGTAGGCGATAGACAAAGGGTAATTTTAATGGGAGGGAAATCCTTTCAGTCTATTTGTTTGTTTAATCTGTTTGTTTGTATGTTTAGTCCGCTTTTGCAACTTGTTGTGTTCAGATGTGTTATACTTTCTTTGGATTTTGTTCTGATAATCGGCTCTTCGACTGATTTTCTGTGTTGGCATCTTACCTGGTGATTTGGCGTATTGATTTGGATTGAAGATGGCTCAAAGAAGAAGAAGACGTTCTTTCACGAATGAAGAGTACACCGACATTCTGTATTTCTACGGAGTAGCCAGAGACAACTCTGCCGTTGCCCGTAGTGAATCGCTGCTGAGTTCCCTAACCGCCAAATACCCGACGCCCGTGTGTTTGATACGTTATATCGTGGGCTCCGAGAAACTGGCACCGTCCATAGACGACGAGGTGATTATTAGATTTGGATGGGGATCATTGACAATTATTTGATTGGTCCTCACTTTCTTATAATTTAAACGGCATGAATTATGAAGAATTTCTAAGAAATATTTTATTTGAACTGTTGGAAGATGTTCCATTGGAAAGACGGCGTCTAATGATTTTTCAACACGTTGGGTGTCCAGCCCACTACAGGCTGTCCGTGCGGTCTTGGCTCAACGAGGAATTTCCCACCAGGTGGATTGGCAGAGGCGGCCCAATACCCTGGCCAGCCCTGACATCACATCTATGGACTATTACGTTTGGGGCCATATGAAATCTTTTGTATACCACGATGAATCCCCTATCCCCATCATAGACGAGTTACGAACCAGAATCGAAAATGCAGCCTCAACAAATAAAAAATACTTTGACTTCTAAGGTAGTCAAAAGTGAATTGCGTAAAAGAATACACGCTTGCTTACGATACAGAGGTGGTCAAATAGAAAATAAATTGAAATAATTAAAAAAAACATAATTTAAGATGATCTATTGTTTTAATTGAGATGATTTTTTATTTTATTTTATTATTTTCTAAATGTACAAGTTTTTTACCTGTCCCTATTGTTGAGGTCGTATTGTAGTCATTCCTTTGTCGATTTTTGATTATTATACCGCATTCGAAAGCTGATAAGATGCAGATGTTTTTATGCTAATATGCACGAAAAATTCCATAATGTTTTTTTGTACTAATCTTTAAAACAAAATTTATAAATTTGCAAATTTTTATGAGTTATCGAATGTTTCAATGCATAGTGTCAAAATTTGTGTAATTAATGTACTTTTGATGGCTGTTGTTTATAGTTTGGGATGTCACCAATGCAAAACTAATAAAAAGATATTAAAGTAAGGTCTGATTATTTTTTTATAATTTATTGTTCAGGAATCAGGCGATATTTTTAAATAATACTTAAATTTTAAATATCTCTGAAATCGTTCACTTTTGGATAAGGCATTTATGGTTACATCGACTGCATTTGCCCTCTTCTATATCCCTTTCAAAGGAATACATCTATTTACCAATCACCCTGTATATTTTGCGAGTTGTTTAGTAAGTACTTACATTCCGGCCATTCGCGTCGTGTTGGTGACACAGCCTGTGTTGCTTGAAATATGTCTGGATGCATTCTATTGTTGACATTGACCGGAGCCACCGTGGCAGGCACCACGGGCAAAACCGGTACGTCACTGCAACAAAAATGAACAGTAATGGCGAATACACTAGACATAGGGAACTGAGACTTCGCCATAGTTTTTCAAATCAGTTTCGATATCTCAAGAACTACCGGACTGCTTAGATTTTCGCGTCCTTCAAAATGGAGGGAGGAAGTCTTGGATTTCTAAGCAATTTTGGTGAATTATATTGAAAATTCGTCTAGATGTTATTCACCTATTAACATTTTAAAGCGTGGAAGGTATCAAATTCAAAATATTGTTTTATAACAAATATATATCTTCAGTCGCGTCGGCTTCGACGATATGGTGATGGGGCGTGCAATGAATTTCAATCAAATTGCCCCGGTATGCGAACTGTAGAAGTATTTTTGTGTTAATACTGTGATAATAGTGCAATAGATAAAGCGTAAGGGTGCAACAATTCGTTTGCCGTAATTGCAGACACATTAACCTACGAGATACTCGTTGAATGAATTGAGTATATGGATTTAGCTGGAGACTTCAAAGTCAGTAGGTGGTACCAATTACAAGCACAATCTAGATGTAGTGGTGTATTTTCTTACGTATATATATTAGTTTGTTCGTAGGAGATCTTCGGTTCGATTGTTCGGTGATACTGGTGTGAGGTGCTCAGTGTCCTCAGTACAGGTCGCGCGGTGGTTTAAGATCGCTCGGTAAAAATAGTGGGGGCAATTGGCGCATGTGTACAATCGCACACAAAATTGCTAAGAAAAAATTGTTTTTTTTTTTCTTATTTTATTTTTTTGATCCTTAGTAACTTAACATAATTATAATAACACTAGTTTTTGCTTGTGATTTATTGCTAGTATACTAAGAAAAATAAAAACAAAAGTAAGTTTTAGTTAATAATATACGTACGTGTCACATTAAAAGTTTTGCGTAACTTAAAAAACAACATGTTTTAACCAAAATATTATGTTTATTGCTTTTCAAAATACTCTCCTTTACATTTTAAACAATTTTTCAGGCGATCAAACCATTTTTTAAAACAGGAGGACCACAGATCTGAAGGCATGTTTTCGTTTCCTTTTTAATATAACAATTCACGTCGTAAACCATTTTCCTGGCTTGCCGTATTAAAACTTTATTTTTAGGCATTTTTTTCACTACGATGTACTAAATACGAAAAACAATTTGTACGCAACAGTACCCAAGAGACACGAGACGCGCGGACGCAGGGTGGGGAGGTAAAGTGCGACTGATCAACCAATTACGCGTCGGTATTGTCGCGCCGGCCCCCCTCACTCCTCTGTTCCGCCAAATAGACCTATGAACTGAACACTGCGCATACCCCTTCTACTTTTGCCGAGCGATCTTAAACCACCGCGCGACCTGTACTAAGGTGTTGTTTTAGACTGTCCAAAGCCAATATCTCCATCTAATGCTAACTTGACCTAGTGTTTTAGTGTTACAGTGGACAATCTCGGATTCATCGGAAAGGTATACAAAGGCCGCCCTACCGAATGCAACGCTCACATTATTTTTCCTGCACATTGGACAATCTTTGATTTCATACACAAATCTCATCACTAGCGTAGAACTCGGTTTTAATCAATACTTACTTACCGTTATTTTGTAATGACTGCAATCTTGACCACATGCTAATAAGACTCGACAATTAATTTATTAACTTTTGCTAGCCTATGAGCATTTATGCCATAAGTATCTAGTGGAAAGCTAGACAGATTCGGTGGCGTGAAATATTCTAACTCCAACTTGTCTTATTGACACCTATAGGAACCACCCATTTGCCATTCATCTGCACTTAAATACTACTTAAAGGCTAACACAGCATTATTTACAGCCGTATTATAATTTAAACCCTTTGTTTTTCATTATACTACACTAACTCAAAAGATATTAATGTACATTTGATAAAAATAACTACGCATACCTTGAACGTACTTCGCTGGACATTTGCTGATTAACATCGGAGTTAGGTGGCGGATTATTAGTATTTCCGTATACAGGCTGTATACCAGATGACATTGTTGAGACTGTAATATTACCAAAACACATATTTAAAACAATGCAATCGATTCAAATATTAAAATTAGTATTAATTAATTATTTTTAAGTATTTGTTTCTGTATTTGGCCGTGTGGTTTCCGGCAGACTAGAATAGAATCACTCCGTCTCTTCCCGTGGATATCGTACAAGGCGACTAAGGGAAATACATTATAAAATATCGATCAGGCCTCCCCTACCAGTCTGGCCAGCGTGGGGAGTGTAGGCCAAATCCTCCTTCTGTCTGGGACGGACGAGAGAGGGACATGCTCCTGCAGTGGAGACTAAAATGACCTGATGATGATGATTTGTTTCTGTGTTACAGTCACAGAAACGAATACAACCATAAGCAACATTGATTAACGACTTTTCTTAACGAGGTTTTCAGTCGTCGCCAACGCTGTGGTCATTTTTGAGCATACACTTTGGTATATACATAATACTTTAGTATTAGCAAACCCCGGCCACTCCATACAAAAATGGCGCTTTTGCATGTAGTAACCAAATGACGTCTGTACACGTGCCTATGTTTGAGTGACGTTCTCTAGGGCTGACATTATACAATTATTAGTCGGACATGTAAGGGGGTGTAAGTGGTTCATCAACATCTTTGAACCAAAGTCAATCTTATCTGCACGGGGTACACCCTGCTGACTGACAGACGAGGCTCTGACGAAAAGAGAGGTAGGACATAGCGTATTATTTAAGCAGCCCGACTGACGAAGTACCACCACCTCACAGAATACCGCAGTCAAATAACAATTTCCTTGAGGGTTGTTGTGTTCCTGGGAGTGAGTGAGGTCACCAGAGAGGATGGAGTTGCTGCGTTGGCAGCGGGGATGGCAGCGCGCGAGCGATATTTAATGTTGCGAGCGTTAATATGGTTACGGTAACCGCTTCACATCAGGTGGGCGTAGTGAAGAAAAAAAAAACGTGTGACACTCGGGGACTGCCGCGGTAAAGCTATTGCATAGCATTTTTTATCAACTAATGCTCGTTTGCTCGTTCATCCATCCATCCATCCATCCATATCCATTCATCTATCCATCCATCCATCCATCCATCCATCCATCCATCCATCCATCCATCCATCCATTCATCCACCCATCCACCCATCCACCCATCTATCCACCCATCCACCCATCCATCCATCCATCCATTCACCCATCCATCCATCCATCCGTCCATCCATCCACCCACCCATCCATCCATCCATCCACCCACCCATCCATCCATCCATCCATCCATCCATCCATCCATCCATCCATCAATCCATCCATCCATCCAATCCATCCATCAAACCATCCAACCATCCATCCATCCATCCATCCATCAATCCGTCCGTCCGTCCGTCCGTCCGTCCATCCATCCATCCATCCATCCAAATTGTTTTTTTTTTTTTTTCCATGTGTTGAGAAATCCATCCACTGCACAAATAACTCTCATCTTTTACATAGTCGCATATTATTTTAAACTGAATGGAGAATAAAATACAAGCGACGTCAATTCGTACGTTGTGGCATTCCTTGCGAACGGTTCCAAATCGGTTCCATAGGGGAGGTGAGGTCGACTAGTGAGAGCGGCAGAGAGTGTCCATACTGTACGTTAGTACTATTACTTATACTGTGGTATTAGTATAAAACTGTAATGTTTTATACTAATACATATTATATGGGGACCGCGCTATAGCTAAATACGTTGTGTGAGTTAATAAATGAAAAAAAATCGTCATGGGTTTTAACTATTTTTACTGAGAATCATGTAATAACCAAAGTTAATGTGCAAAGAAGTGTATAAGAATTTTAGGGCATTTTTAAGCCAAGCTAATCTTCTTTCTTTAAATTCTAATGGGCAATCTTTGGTGGAAAACAAATAATCTAAGGAATAAACCCGTCTTTATTAGCCATATTAAATAAAATATGAAGAGGTATCTTTATAACATTGCTGTAAAGATCAGATCAAAATAACTGTTAACCTAATCAAAAACTTAAATTGTAAAGCTAGATATACTATAAATACTTAGTTAGTAAATGAATTTCTATCATTGCAGGTTCAACAATGTTAGTACAAAATTGCCCATTGTCGCTTTGCACACTTACCTGAGGGCATTGACGGTCCTCCTAGAACGTTTGCTTCTCTCAGGTGGCTTAATGTATGTTCTGGCAATTCTGCAGTTCTAAAGAAATGTTCCTTCTCAGATGTAGTAGCATGAACGAAGAAGCATCTGGGTCGTTTACATTTGCGATTCTCGTAATCACGACAGAATTTGTAAACTCCACTGAGTTGGGATATATCCACTTCGTGAGCATAAATACAAGAATCTCCCCTTTTGCAAATGCCTCTTATAAAATCTTTACACATAGTCTTTTTTGTCTTTTCCTGCGGTTTTTCGTCCAGTGGTTTGTTTTTCTCGTATTCTAATTTTGTATCATTCTCCATTTCCTCAGATTTCACTAACGAACTATCCTCGTAACCGTCGTCTTCAATTTCTTGCTTAAAAACAAAGGTAGCAGGACAATCTGGCGGTGGGGAATTGGGCGGTAATGGAGGCTGCACTGCTAGTTTTAATTTCTTGTCTGGTCTCTCTTCACAATTAGAATCTCTCGAGTTTCGTGGTTCGTCCACGTTCTCGTTGCTGATTTGTTTAGTCCCAGCATTTTCAAATTTATAGCGTATATATTTGCTCATATTTTTAAAATTGGGCGATGGTCGAATGTTATTTGAAGAATTATCATCCCCTTCAGTCTTCCCTTAGTCCTCCCTGCATAATTTGAAATAACATTATTTAATTAATTATATAACGATCAGGTATATTTTCTGGGCAATTTAAATATTGTTACACTTTTATTAAGTTATGAAAATATTAGTAAAAAGGAATACATTAAAAATATAACTTTCATATTAGTAAGATTCGGAATCTATTGAATAAAACACTAATCGCAACACAGTGTTACATTACAATTGGAGTTGTTTTTGGAGCTTAAATAAGAAATAAATAAGTTAGGCGAGATATCAATCTAGAGTTTGGCAAAAGCGCACACGCATGAAGGTATTTGTTTTTTCAACATTAGGAATCCACAAAGAAAAATAAAATAGTTTGGAAGACACGTTTCTTATACGTTTTGACCAAGGATCTGTGCTATGAGCCAGGTACTTATTTTGGATTTTACAAAGAAAATTTTCTTAATCTTTTATTACTAGTGCCTAGACTTCAGGTAAATGACAAATATATTAGATTGGAAGGGGTACATACACAGTCATATATTTATTCTATTCTATTTAAATAACACCTTAGTTCCAATTAAACATAATTTTGTATGGATTATGTAAAGTAAGAAAGGACAAATAGGCTATTTGACCAACATTTTTTTCAGTTTGATATGCAGGGACGTCTCAATAATATAACTATAGGTGAAAGAATTATTTCGATAGCACAAAAATCTTTCGAGATATGTAATTTTTTTTTCTTTGACCTTCCAGAAAACTCTCCATACAAAAGGCTACTGAGTTATGACGTCACAGGTTTGTATTTTGTAAGCATCAACTCAGAAATTTGTATACGTTTATGTAATTAATTATCATAAATAAAGGGGAAGGATGGACCTAATGAACGTAACTAAAGGGACTTCTTGGATTAAGATCATTAGGTCAATATTGGCATCACTACTTAAGACTACGATACAATACTAATATACAATAAATAGATATTCCAATCTCCATTCCAATCAGGCGGCTGTGAATATATGTGTTTGTAAATAAGTAGTAATAATAAGTGCTGATTAATTGCAAATGAGTGGTTCGTATAGGTGTCAATAAGACAAATTGGAGTTAGATTAGTGTTTCATTTCAAGACACCTGAATCTGTTGAGCTTTCCACTAGATACTTATGGCATAAATGCTCATAGGCTCAAGCCTATGCAGCCGTAGTTTTAATTTAAGAACTAAAGAGCAAAACTTAATAATAATTAATTATGTATCCAAGGGTATGAACGTGGCTCTTATTAGCATGTGGTCAAGATTGCATTGCACTCATTACAAAATAAAAGTAAATATTGGATAAAACTGAGTTCTACGGTAATGATGAGAATTGTGTATGCAATCGAAGATTGTCCGATGTGCAGGACAAAAATAATGTGAGCGTTGCCTTCGCTCGTGCGGCCTTTGAATACCTCTCTGTAAAGTCCGGAGTAGTCCACTAAAGCGCTAAACACTAGATCACATTAGCGATGGATGGAGTTATTAGCTGTCGACTGTCTTAAGGCACACCCTTAGTACTGATGATACTGAACACCTTCACACCCGATTCACCTACAACCGAATATGAACACCTCCTACGAACAAACAACAGATATATAAGAAAATAGTCCACTACAGTCAGATTCTTCAATGTATAAAATGGTTGCACTGTTAATTCGTACTACCTACAACAGACTTTGGAGGCATAGATAATTTACCGCAGTCAAATAACAATTTCCTTGAGGGTTGTTGTGTTCCTGCGAGTGAGTGAGGTCACCATAGAGGATAGAGTTGCTGCGTTGGCAGCGAGGATGGCAGCGCGCGAGTGATATCTAATGTTGCGAGCGTTAATATGGTTACGGTAACCGCCTCACATCAGGTGGGCGTAGTGAAGAGAAAAAAAACAGTAAATACACTACCTACGCCTTGTATAATTGCCATTGCTAATATACCCAAAATTTTATACTTTCTAATCACCACTAAATCGAACGTTCGCCTTCCCAACACCGGTTCATTGTAATGGCCAAACCATTTCATTCTCACTAATTGTAGCTTTTTACTATTCATATAAATGCATGCGTAATGATTTGATATATTTTCTAATCACCACTAAATCGAAGGTTCGCCTTCCGAACACCGGTACATTGTAATGGCCGAACCATTTCATTCTCACTAATTGTAGCTTTTTACTATTCATATAAATGCATGCGTAATGATTTGATTCATTTTCATATTCACATGGAACAATAGTAGATTATTGCATCGAGCACAAAGTAATTTATTATTGCACCGAGTGCCTGATTTAGAGCCCGAGCGTCAGCGAGGGCTCTAATCTAACAGGCACGAGGGCAATATAAATTACTTAAGGCGAGGTGCATAATCTGCTTTTCTTTCAATTAATACCTATAGGAATCTATATATATAAAAGAAAGTCGTGTTTGTTACAACACTTATAACTCGAGAACGGCTGGACCGATTGCCATGGTTTTTGATTTTTTGGATTTGTTTCCGTCCCGAATAGCAGAATAACTCTTAAAAACATTGGAAAATTCTCGAAAAAATAAAATAAAAGAAAAATCATTTTCCCATACAAATGAAAGTGTCAGTTGAAAAAGGGATTACGATATTTATTGGTTGTCAAATATCAAAACGTCAAATCGATTGGTGTCACTTTTATGTCGCGAAAGTTGTCTGTGATTTGTTATGAAAATTTAAAAATGTCAAATCGATAGGGGTGAAAACGCTTTTCCCATGGGGTTCGAGCGCAAGAACCAAATCAGAGTAAACATCAAAAGAAATGACAATTACAAATCACCAAAATGATAAAACCTATTTCAAAACTAAAAAAAAATAAAACAAAACGCTTTTTTTTTAAAAAATTAACAATAAGGAAATCTTTATATTTTTGAAATCTTCAGTTTTTATGGATACGGGTCTTCCCTCAACCGAAGGGGCTTAGAGCGTACTCCAACATGCTGCTCAACTGCGGGTTGGCGGAGGCCAGTGTTTTCGAACCGCCTAAAGGCCACTGACTTAACTTAACGACTGTCATTAAATGATAACAACCGGGACCGACAGCTTAACGTGCCTTCCGAAGCACGGAGGAGCTCAAGATGTGCTAATGATAACAACCGGGACCGACGGCTTAACGTGCCTTCCGAAGCACGGAGGAGCTCAAGATGAGCTAATGATAACAACCGGGACCGACGGCTTAACGTGCCTTCCGAAGCACGGAGGAGCTCAAGATGAGCTAATGATAACAACCGGGACCGATGGCTTAACGTGCCTTCCGAAGCACGGAGGAGCTCAAGATGAGCTAATGATAACAACCGGGACCGATGGTTTAACGTGCCTTCCGAAGCACGGAGGAGCTCAAGATGAGCTAATGATAACAACCGGGACCGATGGCTTAACGTGCCTTCCGAAGCACGGAGGAGCTCAAGATGAGCTAATGATAACAACCGAGACCGACGGCTTAACGTGCCTTCCGAAGCACGGAGGAGCTCAAGATGAGCTAATGATAACAACCGGGGCCGACGGCTTAACGTGTCTTTCGAATCACGGAGGAGCTCGAGGTAATATAAACCCATCCGTGTACAGGCTACGGTCGACGTTGCTTAACTTGCGTGTTCAATTAGACTGACACGCGCAATGACGCCATCGAGCTTCTCTATTATTTTCTACTATTCATTGTTTTAATTCCATAAAATCATAAATTTAGTTTAGCTAATATGTACCACGACATTCATTGATTGTTAGGCGGTACGAAGTTCGCCGGGACAGCTAGTAGTAGATAAAAGAAACTCATATCAAACAGTTAAAATAGAAGTTTCTATATCACTGTCGGCTTCATTTAGAATGTTTTCCGGAGTTAATGTGTCGCTAGATGATTCCATTTTAATTCGAAGCCGAAGCACTCAAAATCAGATAGTATCACACTTTTATCGTTTCCAAAAATATTGTCGAGCAAAATTAACAAAGTTCCCGCCAAATCACTTTTTTAAATTTATTTCATGTTTAACTTAGAGTTAGCACCAATCATTTTTTAAATTTGGAACAAGAAGGATAGAAACGAATAATACGTACGAAAAAAAAAGTATTGATATCGGCTGGCTGAATAGAGCTAACCATTGAGATTGGCACCTTTTGGTGCGATTAAAAAAAACTGTGCAATAATGAAATTTCATACATTTTTATTGCTCTAGAGCATTAAAGACTCGTTTTGTACTGAGTTTTTAGTGTGATTGTGATGAAATTAAAGCATAGTTGGAAGAAAACGTAATTTAAAACTAATACCACACATGACATCACGCACAATAAACATTGAAATGTAATTAAGAAAATAGTAAACATTAACAATAAACCACCATAACTCAAGTGACAGCATTGTCAATTCCGCGTCTGCGCACTCACTTGCTCTTTGAGACATATAAATCTGGTATAATGCTATCCTTTTCTCATCTCGTATTAATTGTATCTTGTATCCTACTTTGACAGACATGAATTAGTTATGATGAAACTATGGCTGCCGCATGCTTTTTAGGTAATTTATAAAAAAATCAGTACTTTATTTCACCCAAAGGGATCGAATAAATTTCTTTTTTTGACTTTCCATGTGTTGAGACATCCATCCACTGCACAAGTAACTACCATCTTTTAAACTGAATGAAAATTAAATACAAGCGACGTCAATTTGTAGGACGTTGCATCCATTGCGAACGGTTCCACATCGGTCTCAGAGGGGAGGTGAGGTCGACTAGTGAGAGCAGCAGAGTGTCCATACTGTACGTTACTACTATTACTTAAACTGTGGTATTACTATCAAATATCGATCAGGCCTCGAAAATCAATATTTGTAAGGGAATATTAATTAATTTTTAAGAAATGTATTGATAAGTAATTAGATTATAATTAAGATATATATCGGCGCATTAACGTACAATATCTAGCTTTTAATTAAATAATTATATTATCATCATTGTAACAAGACAAACAATTTTTAATGACAAAAATTTTTTTAGTTGCTAAGACTTGAGCAAAAGTCGTCACTCCTAGCAACAAAGTCGCTAAATTGGCAACACTGGACAAAATGTAGGCTTGTTGAAAAAGTACCGATATTTTTAATGCGATACATCGATACTTTTAGCCGATATATTTTGATCCGATATCGCGATACAAAATTACCAATCGAAAATTGTATCAAAAACAATATTTTATTTATTTATGTAACTGATGTCACTAGAATCCAAAACCGTAAAGGAATGACCGCAACAGTGTTGCCAGTCGGGTCATGTCAGAAATTACCTGAAATATAAAAAAATGTAACCTTTTTGTATAAAAAATAACCTTTCATATTTTTTTACTGGAAAGGTATTATAAGTTGATGGAATAGAATATTAGTTGTGTTGACTTACAGAAACATTGATGAGTATTTGAGCACTTGCCCGCATTTCTTGATTTATTCATATTGATTAATAAAATTGATTTATTAAGAATTGATATCTATTTTTGACATTCGATTCACTTTTGCTTTTTCTTCAATATATGGTTGGAGAAAGCACACTTGAAGAAAAAAAATAACTGCCCTAGTTATTGGCAAAGTGCTCATACCCTTATGATTGTTCATAGTAAAGGTCTATCTACTACTGCTAACGAAGCTTACCAACATGAAAAATTCTAAAACGAGTTCTCTTTCACGTTGCTTTTATGTAAAAAAATTAATGTTAATTCTAGAAATTCCGAAAAATCACCTAAAAGTAACCTTTTCATTAGTGTAACCTAAAAGTAACCAATGCAGTCCAAAAATCACCTAAAAGGTTACAAAAGTAACCTTCTGGCAAGACTGGACCGCAAACTGTATTGGGAACTGACCAATTGGGTCATGGTCATGACATCTGCAGGTCAAATTATGCTAAAGTAATGTTATCTCAAAGTGATGTTAATATGATGTAGATGTTAACTTGACATTGTTTTCAAATCGTATTATGCTAACTTCATATGCTACATCAAGATCACATTACATGAATGGTCTGTGTCACATATTGGCGTTGCCATGCGTTAAAAACAAATGGCCCCAACTAGACTGTTTTCGTTTACAATAATGGATTATAATGTTTCTAAAAAAAATGTGGAAGTGTCATGATGACAACAAAACAAAGCATCAAGGCATTGTTTATTTGGTTATTTCTTAGTAACATTTGGGGTGTAAGTGGTTCATCAAGATCTTATAACTAAAGCCAACTTCACCTGCACGTGGTGCACCCTGCTAATTGACAAACGAAGCTCTGGCGAAAAGAGAGGTAGGGAGCGTAATTGTAAGCTACCCGACTGGGGAATGTACCTCCACCTCACAGAATACCGCAGCCAAATAACAATTCCCTTGAGGGTTGTTGTGTTCCTGCGAGTGAGTGAGGTCACCAGAAAGAAAGGAAGTAGATGCTGCGTTGGCAGCGGGGGTGGCGGCGCGCGAGCAATATTTTATGTTGCAAGCGTTAATATGGCTACGGTAACCGTTTCACATCAGGCGGGCCGTATGCTTGTCTTCCACCCGACGTAGTATAAAAAAAAAAACATATAATAAACAGGCTTATATTTATGTAGTTTTGCCGGAGTGTTGAGGGCATTTGTCACTTCGCGGATGACGTTGGACACTGTCGGTTGAGAGATGGATATGTGAGCACCTTCACCCTCAATACGGTGGTAGGAACTGCTTCCATAAAATGCTAGCGCAGTGAGCACTTGAAACACATAGCCTATGAATTGATGTCGACATAGCTTACATTATGTATCTTTGTATAAACACCTACATACCTTAGTCTGAGCACTAGTTGTATCTCTCCTGTGTGACGATTTTAAATAAGGGTTTAATTCCTTTACTAAACCATACATAAGGGGCTTAATGAGGCGACACCTATCTTCAAACGCCTTGTTGGGAAGGTCAAATGCATCACATAATTCTCTCAACATTTTCCGTTTTCTTCTCAATCTACGCATGTCCGCGGCATGAGCATGTTCTACGTAGTCCATATACAGATCGAAACGAACCATTATTCCGCGAGTTTCTTTTTATTTTACAAATCTCGGCCCTGGATACAAGGACTTTAGACCACAATAACCTTTGAGTATTAATCATAACACAAAGACCATTCCACACACTCCCCTCTCCCATACCCACCAACAATATTTTTAGAGGTGGAAGCTGTGCGAACACCGAGGAAAATATCGCAAAAAAAAAAATACACAAAAAAAAGATACGAGAAAAGGAGCTAACATGTAGTTATTGAAACATAATAGCGAGTCGTAGGAAGGCTTTAGTAAGGCCTACAAAAGTATGCGTAAGTCAAAATATAGTAAACATGCCAGTGTTTAAAGAGACTGAATAAACATACCAGCACTAACATCAATTATCTCTAAGCACAATATAACACACGAAAATGGAAACTACTCGTCAAGATTACGTGGCGAAACCTACACATTCAAAAACTAAAACATGCAGGCGCAATCTTGACTGTAAAAAATCTTCAATACCATGACATCTCGGACCGAACAATCCGCCATGTAGGATAGAAGTGTAAAAAGTGTATAAGTACGTATAAAATTAATTATTAAAGTTTGTATAAGTTATAAACATTAATCCAGCGAGGGGGAAACAAATGGAATTGACGTGCCTATAATGGTGTGGCCTCAAACAACATCATCCTCTACATAACAATGCAATGAAGTCTAATCCCCTATTATCATACTCAAAATAAGAGAAATTATGTCAAATAGGTAAGTAAAGTAAACTCGTATACCAGATTTAGGTGCCGCACGGTGGGCTGAAAATCAGATTTCATAGACTTAGGGTTTAAATTTTTTAAGTGTCGGTTTTTTTTTGCTAAATATT
This sequence comes from Hypsopygia costalis, assembly GCA_937001555.2. NCBI lineage: Eukaryota > Metazoa > Arthropoda > Insecta > Lepidoptera > Pyralidae > Hypsopygia > Hypsopygia costalis. The sequence continues at coordinate 23,873,437 of OW443326.2, forward strand.
GCTTCCATTAGCTATTACTATACAAAAAATTACATCTCTGTCAATTCTGAACAAAAACGAATGAATTATATTTTTTTAATGAAAAAATTGTATGAAACTAGTATGAAAAATCCGATTATCTCTGAAACAGCAAGGAAAACCGTAATATCCTTAGAGATGCTTATAGTACTAATTATTTATGATTTTTTGATATATACGTCAGTTACTTCTTTTATATATTTAGATATCGATTTAAAAAAAGTAGCAGCGGTGACCGTTTTAAGAAGAACCGAAAAAAATGTTTAGTCAAATAGCCTATTGTACTAAATTACTTCTCTATCAAAATATTACCTACCTAAAATTTGTAGAAAAATAAATTATTTCATTAAACCATAAAATATAATATTAGTATTTTAAGTTTAGGGACTAAGTAGCTGACTCATAATAAATTTCTCTGAATTAATTCATATTCCTACGTACAGTTTATGAATACTCACAGACTAATAAGAGGTGATAGGCTATTTGACCAACATTTTTTTCGGTTTGATATGTAGGGACTTCTCAATAATATAACTATAGGTGAAAGAATTACTTCGATAGCACAAAAATCTCTCAAGATATGTTAATTTGAAAATGGCAATTTTGGAGTTTCCCGAAAACGCCCCATATAAAAGGTTACTGAGTTATGAGGTCACAGGTTTGTATTTTGTATGCAGCAAATCAGAAATTTGTACGACAGCTATGTTAAATATTAAGATAATATAATACTTTATTGTCAACTGTGTACATTGTTTGTAACAATCAGGTTTTTAGGGTTCCGAACCTCAAAAGGAAAAACGGAACCCTTATAAGATCACTTTGTTGTCCGTCTGTCTGTCTGTCTGTCAAGAATTTCTATGTCGAGAATGCGTGGAGGTATCAAGTTGAAATTTGAACTGTATACTCAGGTCTAGGGTCCCATGAAGTTAAAAAAAAACCAAACTGCTAAGTTTACGTAGAAAAAAGTTACGGCCGTTTAATCAGCAAAAAACGCATATTTCGACACACTCAAGGGAATCAAAACCTATAGGGTACTTCCCGTTGACCTAGAACTATGAAATTTGGCAAGTAACATCGTTATAGGCTACAAGTACAGGAATAAATCTCAAAACTATACATTTGTAAATAGATCTTAAAAAATAGGGGGTCTATATTTTTTACAGGGTTTCGAAATTTCAAATTGAAACTACTAGTTCAAATGGGGTATCATATGAAAGGGCTTGATGTACACATTGCAATATATATATATATATATATATATATATATATATATATATATATATTGACGCATTATTTCTTATTTATAATGAAAAATATCAAATTTAATAATGATACTACGTACCTACGGAACCCTCGGTGGGCGAGTCCGACTCGCACTTGTCCGGTTTTTTAGACATTACATTACATTACGTTTATGTAATTAGTATCGTAATAAAAGTTATAGTATTTTTTATTGTTTCTCCAATGGAAATATTATTTTTTAATAATTTCATAATTTTAAAATGAACTTTCCCGCCAAACTTTGATCGACCCTAAAATAAGTCAGACAGTAGATATTAGAATGAATTTGTGTATTTTACGATATTGTTAAATAATTTATATAATTTTTTAGCATTGTCAAACCTATTATTTCCAGCCATTCCTTTATACCAGGAATTTCTAACCAGTGTGGTTGTACGGTTTTCATGCCATACTATGTATTAACATCACATAGTTAGTTCTAACGATATGCACAATTTTTTTTGTTCTCTGGCTGTTTCAAAATAGGCCAATAAAAATTATCTCCTTTATCTATATTTTAAAATCCACTTGTAGTATAATTAACCACAAAGGCCAATGAGTAAAACATAATATAACTACAAAATCCTCTATACTTTGAGTCCCTTTATTCTCTGTATGCTTAAAACGCAATTGGTCTATGTCCGGAACAGTGTCTAATGCGTATAAGTCCAACTTCCATTTGGGCAGTTTTTTACTTTCTCTATCCTAGTATTATTATAAACGAGAAAGTATCACGTGGGTCATATGCTGCTTTACCACCTCAGTGGTACATAACTGTTCTGATAGCTTTGTATGTAATAATTTCTATTTTTCTTTCAAGAGTGCTATATAAGCAACATAAAGAAATTATATTTAAGTTAATTGTGAATGCAATGTGTGATATTTTATTTATCCTTAGTATCATGCTTACAAAAGACTAGTTTGTTGTAACAAGTACCCTAAATGTCAAAAGAACATTATATGGCAAATTTTATCAAAATCCATTTAATAAACATCCAGACATATTGGGATGTAAGTGGTTCATCAACATCTTTCAACCAAAGTCAACCCCACCTGCACGTGGTGCATCCTGCTGACTGACAGAAGAGGCTCTGGCGAAAAGAGAGGAGCTGCCCGACTGGGGAAGTACCTCCACCTCATAGAATACCTGCCAAATAACAATTACCTTGAGGATTGTTGTGTTCCTGCGAATGAGTGAGGTCACCAGAAAAAAAAGACATCTTCACATACTTTCATATTTAAAATAACAACAGGAAGTAAGTCTTGGTTAAATTGTTGCATTATTTGTACTTTAATATTTGTTGTAATATGGGAATTCCTTTGCCATACCTTTTTTATATGAGGTGAGCAAGCAAGCTTGTAGGTCACCTGATGGACAGTAAGCTGTTTGTAATACATACTGTATTAGGGTATTGCCTGTATACCACTAATAAAGTACTTTAATTTAAAATTAAATTAATACAAATATATAAATTAGACAGGTACAAATATCATTACTTGAAAATTGCAAGATACTCCTATGATAGTATGATAAGTAGACAGAATTTCTCCACACAAAAGATGTTAGGTCAGTGGGTAGCTTTCGGGGATTGTTATTACGAAACCAGTTGAATATGGTAGTGGTAGAAGTTAAGATTTATTGCAAAATTAGTAAAATTTGGTATAGCTATTTCTTTATGTTCCACATTGACAACTACCCTCGTAAACATTAAATCCAAAAAAATATTTGAAGTAAGTCATACCTATTGTAAACCTATACTAATTTATAGGATAATATTAAAATAAAACGCCAGTGTCACTGCCTTTAAGGATTAATTGTTGCATTATGTGTACTTTAATATGTTGTGATACGTGAAGAATGGCCTATTGTCATGCAAGCTTGTGGGTCACCTGATGGAAAATAACCTGTTTGTAATTATTGCTGTAATAAACCACTATAGTTCAAAATTAAATTAGTACAAATATATAAATTTGGGAGGGTAGGAATAAAATTACTTGAAAATAGCAAGTTACTCCGATGATAGTAAAAAAATACATTTATACTAGACTGTATTTCTCTAGATGATATGTCTCATAGTGCTACGGTTAAGATTTATTGCAAAACTGGCAAAATTTGGTATAGCCATTCTTTATGTTCTATACCGACAACTACCCTCATAAACATGAAAATCCAAAAAAAATAGAAGTTGTGGCAAAGTGAGGAGAAAAAATAAACAGGACAAGTACGAGTCGGACTCGCCCACCGAGGGTTCCGTAGGTACGTAGTATCATTATTAAATTTGAAATTTTTCATTATAAATAAGAAATAATGCGTCGAAAAAAATAAATAAAATATATTTTGCAATGTGTACATCAAGCCCTTTCATATGATACCCCATTTGAACTAGTAGTTTCAATTAGAAATTTCGACACCCTATAAAAAATATAGACCCCCTATTTTTTAAGATCTATTTACAAATGTATAGTTTTGAGATTTATTCCTGTACTTGTAGTCTATAACGATGTTACTTGCCAAATTTTATAGTTCTAGGTCAACGGGAAGTACCCTATAGGTTTTGATTCCCTTGAGTGTGTTGAAATATGCGTTTTTTGCTGAATAAACGGCCGTAACTTTTTCTACGTAAACTTAGCAGTTTGATTATTTTACAACTTCATGGGACCGTAGACCTGAGTATACAGTTAAAATTTCAGCTTGATACCTCCACGCATTCTCGTCATAGAAATTCTTGACAGACAGACAGACAGACGGACAACAAAGTGATCTTATAAGGGTTCCGTTTTTTCCTTTTGAGGTACGGAACCCTAAAAAGTAATATCTATCAACTAAATTTTTTTTTTTTTATACGACTTCATTGGCAGAAAGCATACGGCCCGCCTGATGTGAAGCGGTTACCGTAGCCACATTAACGCTCGCAACATAAAATATCGCTCGCGTGCCGCCACCCCCGCTGCCAACGCAGCTTTCTGGTGACCTCACTCACTCGCAGGAACACAACAACTCTCAATGGAATTGTTATTTGGCTGCGGTATTCTGTGAGGCGAAGGTACATTCCCCAGTCGGGCAGCTTACAATTACGCTCCCTACCTCTCTTTTCGCCAGAGCTTCATTTGTCAGTCAGCAGGGTGCACCGCGTGCAGGTGAAGTTGGCTTTGGTTCAAAGATGTTGATGAACCACTTACACCCCAAAATATCAAAAATGGTCTAATTCAGGGGTCTCCAAACTACGGCCCGCGGGCCAAATCCGGCCCGCCAGTATCATCAATCCGGCCCGCGACAGACACAGAAAAGCGTAAGTTTGCTTAGGTCGCGCACTTTGCGACTATTCTAGTCTAGAAATATAGTTAAGGACAGAAAAAATAAAACTGGTTTGGCCCTTGGAACAAACTGAAAAAATAATTATGGCCCGAAGGCTTCAAAGTTTGGAGACCCCTGGTCTAATTAATAAAATATAAATATCCAATATGTAGTTTTCATGAATAAATTGGAGTAATGTGGGATTCAGGTTTCAAGTTAGCAAATGTAGGTATTTTTCTTACTATTAAATTATAGTTTAATCTATATGATTTAAAGTACAATAGGTTAAATATAGATGAATCTATATAATGAAAAATACTAGAAGACTGGCAATGAAACGGAGGTAGAATTCAGAATTGTCCGATAGAAACTTCTAGAATGTGCACTGGTTTCTGGAATTACTTTCAACAAATGCGGGTAGAACACAAAATTTCTGAAACAACCTTCCAGCACGTGCGTAATGTGCTGTTACAATATTTGCTTAAAATGAAATTAATGAAACTCTGACCCAATAAACATAGAATTGCCGGTTAAATTAGCAGAGCTGATTAGGCTTCAACTACTGTAAAGGTAAAATGGTGATGAACATAGCCAAAACGTGTGGGTATTTTGGGTATTCACCACATTTTTTTAACAAGGTCGATATCAATTAATTCACTGTTTTGTTTTAGTGGTAAGAGTGCTGGTATACATCTAAAGCATATATATTTTTTTTTAACTACGATGGTAGGTAGGTAAAAAAGACCATGGCTTCTGATGGAATCAGCGGGACTGGACGCCAACGCTGTCCAACGGTTTTATGGCTTATGCAGATAAGGCATAGCTAATAGGCAGTCTTTAGAAGCCAATGCAATTTCTTTTTATTGTTCATTAAAAAACTACGTTTTACGTTTACTTACCTGTTTCTATTTTTCTTTCTTGATCCTTGTAGGATTATGTAAATGCTCAGTTATATAGTGCGTCACTGAAACAATACAATATTGTGATAGGCACAATATTGAACAATTGTAATTAAAATTCAACAGTGAATTTTTGGGAATATGTAACAAAGAAGACAACACGAACAGGAGACGACCAACACGAAAATGAAAGTAAAAAGAAATGATGGAAACATATGGAATACAAGTAGATAGTGCTGTGCTTAATGATGGTCGGTCGACTGACTTGAGTAACTAACTCGAGTTCACTCGAGTAATCGAGTTGAGTTTGAACTCGAACCAACTCGACTTGAATTCTTTCCGACTCGAGTTCGAAAACCGAATGAAACATGAATGAAAGACATGAAGCGATGTTTGCTGATCATTTGAGAGATAACAAACAAGTGTCACATTTATGTAGATTTGAGATTAACTTTAGAGTGCCGGTTATTGTTGCAGATTTTCGTGTTTCCTGTTCTGTTTTTGAAAAAAAGGGGTCCCTGAAAGAAAATGTTTGGTTTGATTTTATCAGGAGAAAAATATCCCAGTCTGTGATCTGTTGTTCCTCTTGTCAAACAACTCCCTTTTTAGGGTTCCGAACCTCAAAAGGAAAAACGGAACCCTTATAAGATCACTTTGTTGTCCGTCTGTCTGTCTGTCTGTCTGTCTGTCTGTCAAGAATTTCTATGTCGAGAATGCGTGGAGGTATCAAGCTGAAATTTGAACTGTATACTCAGGTCCACGGTCCCATGAAGTTAAAAAAAAATCAAACTGCTAAGTTTACGTAGAAAAAAGTTACGGCCGTTTATTCAGCAAAAAACGCATATTTCGACACACTCAAGGGAATCAAAACCTATAGGGTACTTCCCGTTGACCTAGAACTATGAAATTTGGCAAGTAACATCGTTATAGACTACAAGTACAGGAATAAATCTCAAAACTATACACTTGTAAATAGATCTTAAAAAATAGGGGGTCTATATTTTTTATAGGGTGTCGAAATTTCAAATTGAAACTACTAATTCAAATGGGGTATCATATGAAAGGGCTTGATGTACACATTGCAAAATATATTTTATTTATTTTTTTCGACGCATTATTTCTTATTTATAATGAAAAATATCAAATTTAATAATGATACTACGTACATACGGAACCCTCGGTGGGCGAGTCCGACTCGCACTTGTCCGGTTTTTTTTTTTACTTTAGTTTATATAACTCTCCTAATACATTATAAATAAATGATATAAAAAATTAAGGATTGAAACAGATAAAGAGATCATTTGTTTGTTCCATTTTTTTTTAACTATTAATGAATGAATAATTAGCTGAATGAATAAATTGGTAAAAAATTTAAAAAGTCATTCACTGTTTCATCCAGTTAATTCGAGTTACGTAACTCGATTTCATCCCGAGTTACGTCAATTTTAACTCGGGTTAAATCGAGTTTTGTTCTTTACGAGTTGGCACTTCACTGACTTGTTAAGCCGCGTTTTCACTTAGTAGTTCTTAAATCTGATCGCGCATTCGTTAATCGTTCGTTCGGGCGAAATTTTTAGCGCGGTTGTGCTTTTAAACAAATTTTCATAATTTAATTTATAATAGAGATATTATGGTGAATGTATCAGTGTATAAAATTAGTACAATCTTTGATTATGTGTTACAATCGGTGCTATCAGGTCATTCCAAAAAGTCGTGCAAAACAGCAGAAAAGTTACACTATCGGTTTTAGGTACTGTTGACTTATTACAAGTAATGGAGGACCAAGAAGATTACTGACGATATTTTTCGGCATGTATCTAAAGCCGGGAATACGAATAAAATAAGTTCAACACATTTAGCGAGCGAAAACATTTGTTCTGTGATGATTCAATTCATTCAATGGAAATGACGTCCGAACGATCATTCGCTCGCTCTTGCTCGATAGTCTGCCATTTTGCACTCTTGTTCATTATTGCGATAGTATAGATTCGCCCTGAGATATCTATAAAATTGATTATATTTTATAGATATCTCAGGGCGAATCTATACTACCGCACTATATATATATAATATCGCACGCTTAAACCCAAACCGACATTAACCTAAAAGTAAAATTTTACAGGAAGGCCAAAAAACCATTTTTGCTTATACAGTTAAATCAATAACTAAAAAATGGTACGGAATTGTTATGTTTTTTTAATTTAAAATAGTGTATATAATAGTTTATGTTAAATTTAGATGTGTAGGCAAATATATATATTTATATTAATGATAGTTTCTTTTATTTTTTTATTTTAAGTGTCAGTTTTACTTTGACAATAAAAATAAAATATTGCTTAGTGCCATTTTATACTTACATTACAATGAATATAAAAATATAATAATATAATATATATTTACTAAAATTATTTGACAATTAAAGAAAATTTGCATTTATGCACAAAACTATATAGTGTATTAACCGTGAACGGCCCCTATCTGCCACAGCCTTTGAGTATAAATCGACTTATACTCAAAGGCTCACAGCGGTTGTGGTTAACAGTGATTTTCACAAAACCGTAAAAAAAAACAGATTTTTTATAAAGTTTTGTGTTATCATTTATTAAAAACCTTAACAGAAAAGTTTGTATCAAAATAAAACAGTAGGTAGCTCCTTACCAAAACAAGTAAAAAATATGCATAATCTGTCATAAATATTTTGAAAATCAATATTCCTACTTAACAGGAAATAAACTCCAATGTTCAATGAAATATCATTCTTAATTTTCATCAGAAACAAATACTCCAACTTCACTATTTAAAAAAATCAAAATCAAAATTTGATATTCTTTTTGGGAATCAAATTCATTTTGGGTTTCAAATTCTTTAGAGGGACCCGGTCTGGGTAATGGAGAAGGTACTACTGAGCTAGATGAAGATGAAGTACTTGTAGAAGACGAACTGCTTGAAGAAGATAAACTACTAGAAGACGAGCTGGAACTCCGTGACCTTTGACTGCTATTATATACAACTTCTTTTGAGTCTAATTGTTCACTTTGAGGAAGAGGATAATAACGACTCGGTTCCACATTCTCAGCGTTATCAAGTGGTTTTTTTTCTTTTTCGACTACAAGCTGAAGTATCTTGTCTCGTCGGTGCATCGTTTCTCCGTCCTATAATAAATAAATAAACTTAATTTTAGGAAAATATCATAATATTGACCATAGCGCAATTTACGCCAATCTTGATTACGTATAAGTTTATTAGGCAAAAACAACACAATACAAAAAATAAACACTTTTTCAGAAACTGAATTCCATTTTTTTAAATAAAAGCCATAGCAAAAATGACACTAAAATAAAAATAACAATTTGCGTTCAAAGCTAATCCAAAAAATTGCAAATATTTAAAACTAAATCGTCACTAAGAAAAAAATTACACTTTGGCTTCGAAATTTTAGCTCGTTAATTGACGGTAAACCGTCACTAACCAAAAAGTATCAGCTTAGCTACGCAATTTCATAATATTTGTGGTCATAACATTAACGAAATTATGAACTTAACCGTAAAGTGTCACTTTTTCTTCATAAACAAATTCACACTTACCCACGATCGGACAGTTAAACTGGCTGTTTAACTAAGATGACAGTTTGGCATAAAAAATAAATATGTTTGTTAACGGACGACACGTCTTCTTTGCGAAAGTGACGGCTATGCAGTGTGCGGGGATGGGAATGTTTGTTTAGTGTCGAGGCGTCACTATGCCATCGATGGCCAAATTGTGGTAATAATGCCCCGTTCTCAGCGCCAAGGTATTAAGTCCCATATTTCACGACAGATGGAAATAAAACTTAAATTTTGGAAAATTTTGAATAGTGTCACTTTGGGTTTAAGTATGCGATATAAATTTCTTCTTCTTCTTTAGCCTTTCTCTACCCATGGGGTGTAGACCTCCTTCATATTATACCATTTTCTTCGATCTTGGGCAATTTCAATCCATTTCGTCCCAGCCATTCTCTTGATATCGCCGTACCGACTTCAACTTCACAACCCGTTTAGTTACGTCGCTCACTTTGCTCTGGTCTCTTATCCATTTATTCTGTTTACGGTCTCTCAGTGTCACTCCCACCAATTTTCTCTCAATCGCTCTTTGAGCAACTTGAAGTTTGTGGAGAATCTTCTTAGTGAACACCCAGGTTTCAGCCCCATATTATGTGAGCACTGGTAGTATGCACTGGTCATGAATACGAGCTTTTTGTTCGGCGCTGATGTTCATTTTGAACGCGAATTCGAGTTTGGAGTTAGCAGTCCACGTGAGTCTTATCCGCCTGTCAATTTCGTTTGTTTGATTGTACTTTCCCATCACGATCTCTTGGCTAAGATACACATACTTGTCCACTCTGTCTATGACAGTGTCGTTGACGCTGATGTTTGCGGTACCGTCTGGAATGTTAGTCATGATCTTGGTTTTATCCAGGTTCATCTCCAGGCCACACTTCTCCGATGCTGCACTTAGTTCCTGTATCATAGCCTGCAGGTCGCCAGGGTTGTCCGAGAATAACGCGATGTCATCCGCAAATCCTAAGTTATTCAGTCTCTTACCTTCTATATTAATGCCCCGCTCCTTCCAATCCAGAGTTTTAAAGATGTCTTCCATACGAGGCTGAACCATTTAGGAGAGAGTGTATCTGATTGTCTAACTCCTATTTTGATCAAAATTGGTTTTGTTTCTGGTGGTAGGTTAATTTTTAAAGTAGCATGTTGGGAGATGTTATCTATTAAATTAGTGTAGCGGTGATCAATACGGGTATTTTGAAGAGACTGTAGTACCTTCCAAGTTTCAATGCTAACAAAGGTTTTTTTTATCATCTACTAGATGACCCGGTGAACTTTGTTTCACCTACATCTATCTACTTAATAAATATATACGATCTAAGATCGGTGTCTCTTTAAGAAGAACCTGTGTATGTGTACCCGAACCTGGAGGATGTGCCATTGCAAGACATTTGTTTCCTCACTTGCCGCTTTCCATAAAATTTGACAATACCAGCTTAAATGACGCTCTTGCAGTTGGCTTGCCATTACCGAGAATTCTTGCCCCGGTCCTTTTACGAAACCTCGCGCATACTGAGCAGCATATTCAACTCCATGAAAGACAACACCTGTACGTGTCGCTCAAGTATTGGCAATCCTTTACAAACTTTAATAAAATAGTCTAATATCTTGGATTTTTAGATTTGTCCTTTCAACTTGGCGAAATTTTGGTCACAGTTGACACTGGTTACCTCAAGCCACTTAGTCTAAGCTACTGAAATATCGCAGTCGATGCTATCCGATGATCGAAGAACAGATCCCAAGTACTTAAACCGTCCGTGCATTCGACCATATCCTTATGTGCACGGTCGTGAGATCTGTTGTTTTGCACCCCAAGTACTCGATCTTTCCCGTTTTCGGATTCAGACCATAGTCCTCAAGTGACCTCTTCCATTAATTCACTCATCGCACCAACTGCCCTATATCTGCATCCGCCAGTGCAATTATATTAGCATACATGTTTACAATTATGACGAGCTCGGTGGCGTAGCGGTCAATGACGCGGCTTCGACACCAACGCTCGTGGGTTCGATTCCCACATAGGACAAACATTTGTGTGCATGAACATGTCTGTTTGTCTTAGTCTGGGTGTTTTCTATGTATCATAAGTATGTATTTACAAAAAAAAATGTATTTACGTATGTTTATCAGTCGTCTAGTACCCATAACACAAGCTTCGCTTACTTTGGGGCTAGATGGCGCTGCGTAATTTGTCTGACAATATTTATTTATTATTTATTTATACATGAACACCCATCAACCCACCGCACAGAGCTGGTCCATGTGGATCCATGATACTACTTGATAATTCATCTAATACCACGAATGTGTAATATATAAGAATATGCCTAATATGAACAAAGACTGATGATCAGAGTGAGACAGAAGATCGCTGGTGGACACCGACGTTAGTGGGAATTTTGTCTCTCCGACAGAGGTCTCAACTATGGATTTGGAATTTCGGTACATGTCTCGGATGATGTCGATATAAACCCCTGGCAGCCCTTTAGACTTCAGTAAAGAAAGCTCTCGCCAAATAAATTTATGACTAAACGACAAATGTGAATTAATGAAAATTAATGTGAATTACAGATTCAGATACTTCAGAATAAATAATGAGGATCCGTTTTATTTTGTAACTAGCTACCCGCCCAGCTTCGCACGGGTAGAAAGTGTTGTTTTCTTTTCCTCTCAATTTTTATGTCTTTTCTCTCCATAAGAACCTACCTTATACTTTAACGAAAATATTATAATAAAAATTAGCAGAATTGAACGAGCCGTTCTCGAGTTTTGCGCTTAGCAACATTCATTTTAATATGGAACCACCTGGAGAGTGTACCCTCTCAAACAAATAAGAATTATTAAAATTGCTGTACAATTGACGGAGAAATCATTTAATAAAAAAAAATACATACAGTCGAACATAGAACCGCCCTACAGGTACAATAAACAACAATAATAGGTAATTTCTGGGACAAAAACTATCCTTCTAAACTATGTCCTTTCCCAGGACTCAAGGTATCTCTGAACCAAATTTCATCTAAATCGGTCCAGCTATTTAAGCGTGAAGAGGTAACAGCTAGACACTCTGTCGCATTTAAAATATTAGTATGGATTGGCGTTCCGAAAACCAGAAAAATCGACACATATATTGATATATAGACATTTCAACCCCATCGCACCCCAATACGGGATGATGGTCACGTTAGCCACGTTGGATTTTAAAATCGTTGTTGTTTTCGTAATCAGCGACCCGATAAACCATAAAAACAACACCCATGACGATTTTCAGATTAAAATGGAAAATTGTTGGAGAAGAGTGGTATCATCATCATCATCAGGTCATTTTAGTCTCCACTACAGGAGCATGACCCTCTCTCGTCCGTTCCAGAGAGGAGGATTTGCCCTACACTCCCCACGCTGGCCAGACGGGTTGGGGAGGCATGATCGATGTTTTATAATGTACGAGTATTTCCCTTAGTCGCCTTGTACGACATCCACGGGAAGAGACGGAGTGATTCTATTCTTGTCTGCCGGAAACCACACGGCCGTAAGAAGGAAGAGTGGTATACGCGGAATAAATACAGTTTCATCGCAACCACTCCCAGTGAGAATCTCAGCTTCAATTATACATAATAATAAAAGGCTTTGTCCTCACTGACTCACTAATCAACGCACAGCCCAAACCGCTGGGTCTAGAGATTCCAAATTTGGCAAGTAGGTTCCTTATGACGGCTAGGGGTGCACTAAGAAAGGATTTTTCAAAATTCATCCCCTAAGGGGGTGAAACGGGGGTCCAAAGTTTGTATGGGGAAACAAGATTAGTTGGACTATTTTATCCGAAACTATACACGAGTACTTTTATAGATAAATGAGTAAACACGTGTTTCAGGATTTTTAATAGGTTTTTAAATTTGTATTTGGCGTCAACCAGTGCTTATACGATCGCGGGCGGCCGGCGCGGCGAGGACGGGACGGGTGTAGTAGTAGTTATCTGGAAAGTTCTTGCATCCATATTTAGTACAATTATAGGTGCTACATGAGGGTGGTTGCGTTGCGTGTTAGACTTGACTTAGATAATCTAAAAAGCGCGAATACGAGCGAAGCCGCAGGCAAAAGCTAGATAGTAAAAGGCTTTGTCCTCACTGACTTGACTGGCTGACTCACTAATCAACGCACAGCCCAGACCCCTGAAGCTAGAAACCTGAAACTTTGATATGTGTTCCTTATACAATATAAGCGCGCACTAAGACGGGATTTTCCGAAATTTCACTCCTAAGAGGTTAAAATAGGGGGTTGAAAAAAAACCCTCTTGGAAACCGATTCACCTACGATTTTGAGACTTGGTGGAATAGTTGTTTATAAAAAAGGGGATGTTTATGGGTAACTGATTAACTTTTGACCAGCGCCCAGCCAAGAAATGTCAAAAAATGTTATATTTATATTTGAATTAACTTATCACTAGATGGCGCTATACCTACCATTTGTACAGCGCGCTATGGTTTCGTTATTAAGGAAAGGGTATATACGAGAGATTATTTCAAACCATGGGGTTATCCATGACGGTTTATCGCTCACCTCATTCCAGTAGTTACCCCCGGAGGTAATCCATAGCGCGCGTAGGGCGTAAAAGAAACTGTGTCCTTCAAATGAAGCTACATCTGGTGTCGAAAACTAATTGAAAAACCTATTCTAAGTACCGACTTTATGGGATATACCTACTTAATATAAGAATTTCGGTATTTTTCAAACAATGAAGTCACTAAATGTATATTTGTGGAAGGTGTGATGATGCCCCATACCATTATAGCTTTGGAAGGTGATGGAGCTGGCCTGTTCCGCTCCATCTCCTACCACTTGCATGGAACGGAGGTGTATCATCAGGAGCTTCGTGCCACCATTGTTAGCATATTAAACAACTGAAACGATGAGTTGTTGAGTGAGGACAGTAATTGATGCGCTGTTGAGGAATCTCTTTTAATAACCCACATTCCCATTATTCCATAAGACCACCCAGTTCAATTTAAGAGACTTCACTTCAATTTCCCATAAAGGTGTTTCGCTATGACCATTAACAATGCTCAGGGGCAGTCTCTAAAGGTCGCTGGGGTTGACTTGAGACAGGACTGCTTCTCTCATGATCAGTTGTATGTAGTTTGCTCAGGAGTAAGTTCTCCTGGAAGCATTGCAATTTTGGCTCCTGGTGTGAATGCCAAAAATATTGTTTACCGGGACGTCTTAACCTAAATGGTGTATGTTTGTGATAATGGTCAATACAAAACAAAAATAGACGCAAATCAGGAGTGTTCCCGTAGCGAAGCACGGGTACTTTGCTAGTTATACATATTTCGCTGCTAAACATTAACTTTACTTCAGGACTCCTTCCTGAAGTTCTCCAAATTTTAATAATATTTTTGAAAACTCTTGGGCACATAAAGTTCTATCTACAGCTTCTACTGCTTTATTGTTGGCCATTTCGCATTCATCTGAAACGATTAGACAGCAATCCTGAAACATTTTCACTTTGTCACAGTTTCGTGTCACAAAGCATGTCGGTGTTTCCGTTCTGTATAAATCGAGTATAATATTTAACATTGTATTTGCGTCCTTCCGCCTAGAAGTATAATGGCTGCAATACCTGGCGATGCTGCTGTGAGATATTATTTTGGCGCCTGATTTCAGCGAGGATTGCTCTCGTCATGTAGGTTTTTCTAGTCCCTCCTGAAGTATCTAAGAAAAACAGTTTCCCCTCGTTGTTTAAAAGACTTTGTATCACAAAATCTTGCTACATAGCGCCCTGCAAATGCCCGCATTCTTCGGGTTTGTGCGAATATATACCAATCGTTCCATTTCAATTTTAGCATAAGCGTCTATAATAAACTGACTAAATAGACCACGTTACCTTTGTAAATAAATAAAACGATTGCGTCTAACTTGTAGCAGGTAAGAATAAAAGTAGCACTGCGCGGTTATTTTTTACAATACAATCAATATTTTGTTAAACTATTTATTGTTTTTTTAAGTAGCTTTTTTAGTTCTATTTGCTATTATAGCGTGTTTTTTAGTTATTTTTTTAAATATAATTTATTGTAAACATCATGTTGTTTATGCAAATAAATTTAGCTTTGTTCTGCATCAGGTGTTCCAAATCTTGGATTTATATACCTCAACAAAAAATGCTCATCAGGCTGAACAACTTTTGCTAAGGCGTCATTTTTATATTTCTTATAGTTTAGCTGAACCATTATGGTTCTGCATCACGTGTTTCAAATCTTGGATTTTTATACCTCAACAAAAAATGCTCATCAAGTTGAACAACTTTTGCTAAGGCGTTAATTTTATATTTCTTATAGTTTACCGGAACCATTACGGTTCTGCATCAGGTGTTCCAAATCTTGGATTTATATACCTCAATAAAAAATGCTCATCAGGCTGAACAAATTTTGCTAAGGTGTCATTTTTATATTTCTTATAGTTTAGCTGAACCATTATGGTTCTGCATCACGTGTTCCAAATCTTGGATTTTTATACCTCAACAAAAAATGCTCATCAAGTTGAACAACTTTTGTTAAGGCGTCAATTTTATATTTCTTATAGTTTACCGGAACCATTATGGTTCTGCATCAGGTGTTCTACATCTTGGATTTTATACCTCAACAAAAAATGCTCATCAGGTTGAACAACTTTTGCTAAGGCGTCATTTTTATATTTCTTATAGTTTAGCTGAACCATTATGGTTCTGCATCAGGCGTTCTAAATCTGGGATTTTTATACCTCAACAAAAAATACTCATCAGGCTGAACAACTTTTGCTAAGGCGTCATTTTTATATTTCTTATAGTTTAGCTGAACCATTATGGTTCTGCATCAGGTGTTCCAAATCTTGGATTTTTATACCGAGATGGAAATTTCGTGTCCACGTTTTCAAATCGATGCCATTTTCGTAATTGATGTCTCAGAAAACCATAGAATCAACACCCATATTGATATTATGACATTTCAACCCCATCGCACCCCCACAGGAGTGCTCTTGTGTCAAGTCGGTTATGTTAGATTATAAAATAGCTGTTGTTTTCGGAATCAGCGACCCGATAAACCATAAAAACAATACCCAGAATGATTTTCTGACGTTTGCACATCATTTCACCCCTTTAGGGGTAGAATTTTGAATAATCCTGAAACACGTGGTTACTCATTTATCTACAGAAGTGCTCGTGTAAAGTTTCGTATACAATACTCCAACTAATCTTGGTACCCCATACAAACTTTGGACCCCCGTTTCACCCCCTTAGGGGTTGAATTTTCCAAATTCCCGTCTTAGTGAGCACCTACGTCCTAAAAGGAACTCCCTTGCAAAATTTGAGACTCCTAGCACTTGTTCTCCTAGCACTCCTAGTGAGTGAGTGATTTTCTCTTTTATATATATAGATATCACCTTGGTTAACATGACAAACCTATATAATGTGATTTTGGTCTTACCATATGCAATGTTATAATAGGTAGGGGAAAAAGTCTTTTCGCATTTTAGTATGTATGAACTTGTAATAAAATCTCTTTGGTTATACCATTTGTATCTGGCAGGTTTTGATATCTTTAAAAAGTTTAAATTTTAAAAAAGATAATTCCAAATTCAAATTAGGTAAATGTGTGATTTTCATTTGTTTTTTTTACTGTCAAGATGAGTGAATCTAATGAAGAAATTCGATTCATTTTAAAATTTTACTACAAAAAAAGTAAAAATGCAACGCAAGCTGCGAAAAAAATTTGTGACGTTTATGGATCTAGTGCAGTGTCTGTGAGAGTAGCACAAATTTGGTTTAAGCGTTTTCAATCAGGAAATTTTGATGTGAAAGATGCACGTCGCTCTGGTCGCCCTGTTGCGGATAAAATGGATGCCATTTTTGAAAAAGTGGAGCAAGATCAGCATATCAGTAGTTACGACGTAGCTGAAGAATTAGGAATTGACCACAAAACAGTTTTGGCGCATTTGAAAAAAGCTGGGTACACTAAAAAGCTCGATATTTGGGTGCCTCACGATCTCACTGAAAGAAACTTAATGAACCGTGTACTCATTTGCGATTCTTTACTACGACGTAATGAAAGCGAACCGTTTATGAAAAAGCTTATAACTGGTGATGAAAAGTGGATCACGTACGACAAGAACGTGCGAAAAAGGTCGTGGTCAAAGGCCGGTCAGGCTTCACAGACTCTGGCAAAACCCGGGTTAACCCGCAATAAGGTGATGCTGTGTGTATGGTGGGATTGGAAGGGCATTATTCATTATGAGCTGTTACCGCCAGGCAGGACTATCGATTCTGAACTCTACTGTGAACAACTGATAAGATTAAAGCAAAAAGTTGAAAGAAAGCGGCCGGAATTAATTAACAGAAGGAGTGTGATTTTTCATCATGATAACGCTAGACCTCACACATCTTTAGCCATTCAGCAAAAATTAAGAGAGTTTGACTGGAAGGTGTTAATGCATCCGCCGTATAGTCCTGACCTTGCACCTTCTAATTTCCACCTGTTTCGGTCTCTTCAGAATTCTTTCGGCAATGTCAGGTTAACATCACGAGAAGACTGCCAAAACCACTTGTCGTGGTTTTTTGAACAGAAGTCCCAAAATTTCTATAGTAATGGGATCATGTCTCTACCTACAAGATGGCAAAAAGTTATCGAACAAAATGGCACCTACATACTTTAGTTAAATGTAAATATACTTTAGTAAAAAATGTTTTGAATTTTCATATAAAATACGAAAAGACTTTTTCCCCAACCTAATACAACTCTATGTGAATCCACAAACCTCGTTCTGCGTTCAGCTCACATTTTCTGGTACTATTCGCATTGCTGACACTGGTTACAATTGCAATCATTTTTGTAATTTACAATGCGAGTGTTTATGAAATTAGCAGATTTCTATTATTTATTCTTATGTACTGTACAAAGTATGATTTACCTTATACAGTCACTACATATTTCAACTCCATTCTTGATGTCATGTTGTGTCATTTCTTTGTCAATTTTGAGAAAGTCTTATTAAAATTTGACAACCAACAAATATGTCGATCCTTTGTGACAATGACACTATTGATAGGTAGGTTCGCCATCTTTGCTGTTATGACATTCGATTATAGTAGGAACACTTTGTATGGGAAATTAAAATTGTTGTTTTCACTATCTTTCTTGAATTTTTTCCAAAATTTCTCATTATATTCGAATTAACTTATAACCTCATTCAAATCGAGTTTGGATAGTTTGATACGATTTAAATGTGATTCGAATCCCAATCGAGTCATTGGTTCTGAGCGTTTGTTCACAAAAACTGGAAACGGACGTCAGCTGAACGAACAAACATTTGCTCTGAACAAATGCTCAGAACGCTAAATAAAAACGGAGCAAATGTTCTGAGCGAATTCTGGTTTTTATCAACAAGTGAAAACACTGCCTAAGAATTGGAGTTGATATCAGTGTTACCGTTTTTAAATGCAGACATGTACTAAAATTATTACAAACATCTACCAGGAACCTACTAGAAGAACTACCTAAAAAAATTATCGGGTCGCTGATTATGAAAACAACAACGATTTTAAAACTCAACGTGGCTAACGTGCCCTTCATCCCATGATGGGGTGCGATGGAGTTGAAATGTCTATATAAGTACAATATACACAGTTAGGTGTCGT
Organism: Hypsopygia costalis; assembly: GCA_937001555.2. NCBI lineage: Eukaryota > Metazoa > Arthropoda > Insecta > Lepidoptera > Pyralidae > Hypsopygia > Hypsopygia costalis. The sequence goes on from OW443326.2 coordinate 23,892,187, forward strand.
TCGGAACGCCAATTCATACTAATATTATAAATGCGACAGAGTGTCTGTCTGTTAGGGGCCGTCCATTAATCACGTGAGGCTCGAAAGAGGGGGGAGGGGGTTCGGCAAAAATCACGAAACATCACAAGGGGGGAGGGGGGGTGTAGTAAGATATCACGTGTATTTATTTTTTTAAGTGCTTTTCATCAGGCGGACCGTATGTTTGTTTGTCACCTTAGTGGTGTAACAAAAATCCTTATTAATATTCTGAAAATTTTAAGATTCTTTGTAAATACAAAAATACACGTGATTTGAGGCGGGGGGGGGGGGGGGGGGGGGTTAGCCTTACACCTCACCAAGTATCACCAAGGGGGTGGGGGGGTGTTAAAAATGCAAAAATAAACCTCACGTGATTAATGGACGGCCCCTTACCTCTTTACGCTTAAACCGCTGGACCGATTTCGATGAAATTTGGTTCAGCGATACCTTGAGTCCTGGAAAAGAACATGTGATAGTCACAGAAATTACATGTTATTGTTATTTATTGTATCTGTAGGGCGGTTCCATGTTCGACTGTATGTATTTTTTTAATATAGTTTCAATGATTTCTCCGTCAATTGTAGTTACAGCAATTTTAATAATTCTTATTTGTTTGAGAGGTTACACTTTTCAGGTGGTTCCATATTAATCAAATCAGGGACCCTACCGCCGAAGCTGAAGCCGATTACCATCGGTTTTTTTTATTCCAAAAATTGGTCTTAGGTTAAATTACACAAATGTCTTCAGCTTAATCGGTAGCGCTCTAAGGTTTCTTCTAGCTGAGCTAAACATAATTACCAACAATCTAAGCAGTAATTTCATTTTCGCAATCAAAAAGTCCGATGGTAATCGGCTTCAGCTTCGGCGGTAGGGCCCCAGGATCTGATGATGGGCTTCCTGGGACACCGAGAGAAATCGTTGAAATTTATATGCATGGACATGGATACAGTAATTGATGAGTTTCTGATGTTATTAAGTTTATTTATTTTATTTATTTATTTATTTATTAAGGTACACCAACAGGTTACATGATTACATTCAATATAATTAATTGTACAAATCTGGGCCCAGCATGCAACCCAATTACAGGTGAACACAACTTTTACAAGAAATTAACAAAATAAAAAAACTTAAAGAGTAATCCTCCAAATATAACAATATCAATTGTCATATTTAAGTTTGACATATACAAAATTTCGACAACATTGTAATTAGCTGCTCTTTCTCAAATGTTTGTACGCCGACAAGGCAAAACATGATGAACTAGAATTCACAATTTCAAAGACACTTGCATGCAAATGTATGTAATCTACTCATGTTTTGTGCAAATAAATAAATTCTTTATCTTTATCTTTATCTAACAAATCACGACAATCCCATAATAATTAACAAGCGCCATGAAACGACTGAACCTTTCGCTTAAACTTCAAAAGTGAGTCATGATTAATGTCCAGATCACATGAGTTGTTGATTTTATTATAGCTAGAAAGGATTCGTGGCAAAGGTGCATTTCTACCCAGGTTCGTCCGTGCCTGAGGTATGACGTAGGTTTTTGTGAGCTTCCGCCTTGAGTCGAGTCTAGGTACAGCAAGACGTACTTCGTTCAAAATATTTTGGCAATCAACAGCGCCATGTGTCAACTTGTGCAAAAATACCACGTCATGGGTCTCACGGCGATCGGCCAGCGAAGACAGTTTAAATTTTGATAAGCGGTCACTATATTCATTACGGTGACTGAAATGGGGTGTTATGAAAGCTAATTGGCGCGTGAAAACCCTCTGTACACGTTCCAATCTATTCACGTGCGTTGCATAACATGGGTTCCATACCACACTCGCAAACTCGAGATGACTGCGGACCAATGCATTGTAGAGAGTTATCAAAGTTACATAATTTGCATGTGAAAGTCATCATGTGACACTGCTGAGCTGTTAAGGAACGGTTAGATGAGTTAGGCAATAGTGTTGAGTTTTCTTAATTAAGTTATTTATGTATTTTCGTCTAGAAGGCACCATGTCACTACTACTTACCCATTATTATAATAAATAATGAAAATAAATTCACTTTAATAGAAATAAACCTAATAAAAATAAACTATCTGAAAAATTCTGACACGAAAAAGCCAAAAATAACTACTAGGTACCTACCTCCTGAGATTTTTGAAGTAGGTATAATTTTTTTAAAGTTTGATTTATCCTTTTTAAGCTGATAGAATAATAGACTACAAGCCCATGGAAAAAAATTACCTGTGAAATGAACCATCGTGAATAACGCTTAGAAGGCTGTTACTATATCAGAAAATAACTCTGAGCACTATGCCGTCTTTTCTGAGCGGTACAGGTGAGTACATGAGTAAATGGAATATCCCAGGTACAAGTGAGGAATTACGATTAATTATTAATGTACGGCTTTTTTATAGTTTAGAGATGATTAAAAATAAATGTCAAAAAACCTAGTGCCGTACTAAAGCGGTGGTGCAGGAAGTCAGTGCTACAGTACCTACTACTGTCAAGAATCTATTGTAGCGTTTTTGTAAGACCGGTTTTCTTTACTTTGGAAAACGTATGCATTTATGAAGTGAAAACTTTTTTAGCGGCATTGTGCACTTTTTGGGATGGGTAAAAAATGTTAAACTCGCGTCAGGATCACGTGTCCTGTCCTGATCGAAAATTAGTAAGACAAAGCTGCGAAACTACAAAATTCAACTTTATACAAAGACTACACGATTGAGAATTCTTTGTATATTTTAATGATTCGAAATGACAGTTATTAAGACAAAGCTGCGAGACTACAAAATCCAACTTTATGCAAAGACGATACGATTGAGAATTCTTTGAATATTTTAATGATTCGAAATAGTTTCAAAATGACAGTTCATAAGACAAAGCAGCGGGACTACAAAATTCAACTTTAAGCAAAGATGATACGATTGAGATTGCTTTGAATAGTTTATGTTAGTGTACGATAGCGCAATAAATGAATATTGTATTTTACCACATAGGTAAATGATAGTACTGTTATACTGATAAAGAAAGAAATTCGTGGGAAATTATTTCCTAACCATTGCAAAATATTCAAAAATGCACAACGTTAATGTTCAAGTTTTCACTTCTACGGGCTCTCCCGGAGTGCAACCCGCTTTTTTTTTAAATTAAAGTCCAAACTATTTTTCGCTGAGTTTCAAATATGTCTTAAAGACTACAGAAGCCATGCAATGGCTTATAGGCAGCCAATAGTTCGACGTGATTGACTGAAGACGAAATCTATATCTTAATGCAACATAATTGGAGCAATAAAAAATATTATATATTTTATTATGGTAGTAATTACATAAACGTAATATTTAACATACTGTCGTACATAGCTGTCGTACAAATTTCTGATTTGATGCATACAAAATACAAACCTGTGACGTCTTATCTCAGTAGCCTTTTGTATGGAGCGTTTTCGGGAAAGTTAAAAATAGTGATTTTCTATATACATATCTCAAGAGATTCTTCGCTATCGAAGTAATTCTTTCACCTAATGCTTATATTATTGAGACGTCCCTACACATGAAACCGAAAAAAATGTTGGTCAAATAGCCTGTTATAACTACAAATGGTGCTGGCATTATTTTAAAAGATAGACACGAGTAACTCAGTAAAATTTCGTGTGTCAAGTCAGTAGCATGAGCGCAGCTTGCTGTGATGACTCACGGAGTTAACCCAAAATTGCGTCATGACGCAACAAGATCGAAGGTGCTTCCGGCGCCAGGTGAGCTGCACAGCAACGCACGCTCTGCTTGCCGCGCAAGCGCCGCGTGCGTACCTGTGTGCACAGCGCATCATGTGCACTGGGTTGGCTTGTTGATTCGGCGAGTGAGTGAGATAATGAATGAGAGGGAGTGGTATCGGGGGTATACCACAGAATAATAAACTCGACAGAAAATCCACTTCTTCTGCAGCTGTAATCAATCAATCGAAAGTAACCCCTATACTGCTTTTACAAAATGCTTTAACACGGCCTTGACGTAACTCGGCTGCGTGTCGCTCATAGGGTTGAACCACGTTGAACATTAAGCGCTCGCGGCCGAGCCGCAGATTAGGTATAAATACATACGCTTGTTTATTAATGATTAATAAAATACATATACCTACTTATACTACCAAAAATTGTAGTAGGTTTAGTATGTGTAGGTACGTTTATTACTCTGCTGTACTTACTTATGTTATGTTACTGTATCATACATACTCTGTGATTATTAAGTACATAGGTAGGTACTTAGTAACAATAATGTTAGGTAATGTTGACACTGATAGAATGTATAATGCTAAAAGTGCCCCCTCACTTGTAGTATTTTTGATTGGGACTCTAATTAATTATTACTAGTAGACACTAGTGGACAGCGCCCTCTTAAGATTAATGGTACGTAACAGTGGCGCCGTCAATGGATTTAATTTTATAATTACTTAACCGGACCCATTAAAAATGCGCACCGTTAAAATCTAGATAAACACCTATAATATTTCTTTAATAACAGTACACTACTTTTTCACAAATGTGACTAACCGCCGAAAGTGGCCATTTATCTAGATTTTATACATCAAGAAGATCATTTGCCTTATCATAGAGTCTAAAAAACATTTTATATTATGGTCTATGGCATAGACCATAATATAAAATGATTTTTTTTTATACAATGTTGGGTAGTAAACAATTATACAGTCCGCCTGATATGAAGCGGTTACCCTAGCCTATATACGCTTACAACATAATAAGTGCCGGTCGCGCCTTGTCACTCCCGCCGCTAACGCAGCAACTCCATCCTGGTTACCTCACCCACTCGCAGGAAAACAACAACACTCCAGGGAGTTGTGATTTGGTTGCGGTCTTCTGTGAGGTGGTGGTACTTCCCCGGTTGGGCCACTGTGTCCTACCTCTCTCTCTCGCCATAGCCTCGTTTGCTTATATGCAGGGTGCACCACGTGCAGGTGAGGTTGACTTGGGCTGTTAGGTAATGGTGAGCCACTTACATGCCAAAATACAAATTACAAAATATCACATTTAAAAACCTAAAAATGATCTCATAAAAAAACCGAAACTTGAAACCATCTTGGTCGCGTCGCATACCGTGTGCGTAAGAGAGCGCGCGTGACACTCAACTAAATTCTATTGTGCTCCCGGGCGCGTCGGGCTTGTAGGTAAATAACTCGGAACCGAATGGCGGAGTGACACAGGCATGGGTATATTATACTTACGCTGAATTGCACTGTGCGCCAACACATTTTGAAAAATTGTGCAAACTCATTAGCGCAGATTGCGGGCGTAGCGCAGTTTTACCACATGAGTAAAGAAGGAACAGAGGGAAAGCTGTCTAAGATCTGCAAAATTTGTGCCTATTCTCATAGGGTTGACACCTTTGTGGGGTGTATTTGTGGGGGTATAAGTAGCTCAGCATCACCTTATGAGCCAAAGCCAATCTCACCTGCACGTGGCAACCTCCCTGCCAATAAGTTCTGGCGAAAGAGAGGTAGGGCACATCAATAACCCGACTGGGAAGTACCACACCTCACAGAAGACCGCAGTCAAATAACATCTCTATGGAGTGTTATTGTGTTCCTGCGTCAGGTCATCAAAAAGAAGGATTAGCAGCAATAGCAACCGGGGTGGCAACGCGCGAGTGGCATTTACTGTGTTGCAAGAGTATAATAGGCTATGGTAACCGCTTCACATCAGGGTGTCATGTGCTTGTTTTCCACCCGACGTAGCATAAAAATCCTTTACTGGTTTGTCGACAGTTCTATACGACAGTTCTTTGACTTCAGGTTGTGTAATGTTAATAATAAAAAAACTTATGCACGAACATTAAAAAATGTTTTTAGATATCAATAACATTATGATAGCAAATTGATTTAAAAATTTGACTTTTAGCCCCTCTCTACTGGGTCGATATGTTCCATTCCGCTCCTAGGCTATCGTGACTTCTTTCTTATTCTTACATCACGGAGTGCCAGATCACTTACTTAGGTACTCTTTACATAAAGAAACCAAAAGTGTATTTTTAACGATAAAATTAATATTCACTACATTAAAATTGCAATTAATTTAATATGAAGAATTAGATTAAGTAGGTATAATGAAATTACAGCCTAATAAATACTTGATACATTAGCAGGCCGATGGATATAAATCGTGTGCATATTGTAATAAATAAATTAATCAAATATCTACTTACCTAGTTGAATCCCTGGGATAGTTAAAATACGAAATATTTTTACTTTTTCTATTATTGTTCATACACACAATACAGTAAATACCCATTTTGTCACACTTTTTTTTTATTTTTAACATTTGTTCAATACTTTTATTCTCATACCTACTCGTAAACAACGTGGACCGAACAAAAACACCTATACGTGCAACGCGCAGGCCCTGAGCTTGTCCACTGGCGGAGTCAGTTTGAACCGGTTTTTTCCAACCGCGGCGTGTACGCGACGAGCGGCCAGTGGACACGCACACAAGGCTACGCATGCTTGTAGTAGTGTACCTAAACACCGCGGTTGAATGAAGCTTTATCTCTGTTCCGTTTCTTTACTCATGTGGTTTTACTCAGTTTTAGCCAAATAAATAATTTTGAGCATTTATTTTATTGAAAAATATGAAATAAATTATTTGAGTAATATTAATACTATGTTTTATTTTACTCTACGATAGATAAATCGGAAAATTGGGAAGCGTTTGTTAATTCTCACGGGATATGCACACGGGGCAAGTTACTGTTATGCATTTGACTCTCATATTATTGCATATCATTACACTATACATAGGCAATCGAACTATTCCCACGTTCAGTAATGTCATAACAAACGGCTGAATTCCGGAAAGCTCTCAACGATGATGGATGTATGGCAGTTGGGTTGTGAAGTCCCAACCCAAGGTGCGTAGGTACGCATGCGATGGACTGAGTGATTCAAATCCAAGACAGATCAATTGACAAATTACAAATTTCGATAAATTAACTGTGTAAATAAAAAAATTAATGAATAAAAAATACTTTATAGAAAGCTATACAATTCAATCCCTGTTTGTGCATAAATTCAATTTAGTTAATAATAATAAAGGTAATCTACTAACATTAATGAGCTTTCCTTTATAAATTTTATACAATTGTCAGTCAAAATTCAACATCACAATCCGGTAAGCACCACTCGTTACAAATACAAATAGATAGACTACACATAAACTTCTCCTCTTTTAGATCCGTTTGGTTTCCTATTTAATTCTGGAGGTGTGCTGGTGCCTGTGGCGCTGTGTTCACTGTCTCGATCCGAAGCAGGTAGTTCTGTGACGGTGGCGCGTGGTGGGGCAGGGGACCCCCCGGCGGAGGCGCCGCGGTCTGCGCGGGGGGTCGAAGGCGCTGAGCCCACCAGCGAGCTTAACTGCGTCACCCCCATCGGGGACAATGTCACTGGCGAGACCACTGGGCCCGCGGTTAACATAGGCGTGAGTCCGGAAGGTGATAGCACAGCTTGCGCCAATGCTGTCGTGCCTGGTTGGCCCGCGTGTAGCGTATTGTTCACCGACCCGCTGTCGAGCTCTTGTATCGGTGACAGCACCAAGGCACCTAGTACCGGTACCTCGTTCTGGTATCCTTGGTGCGCCATTATGACTCCCATGTTTTGCATGCCCATGGCGAGCCTGCTCTCGCGGTCTATCACCTCTTTGGTTACGTCTGGCGTGGGTATGCGGGGTCGATTTCGTAACGTGATTGGTATTGCTGAGCCGTTGCTCTTTTGACCACCTGAAACAATTGTATCAGCTATATAACTCACAGGTTCATTTCTTTTGTTTTTATACTACGTTGGGTGGCAGACAAGCATACGGCCTGCCTGATGTGAAGAGGCTACGGTAGCCATATTAACTCTCGCAATAAAAAAAATCGCTCGCGCGCCGCCACTCCCGCTGCCAACTCAGCATCTCTTTCCTTTCTGGTGACCTCACTCACTCGCAGGAACACAACAACCCAAGGGAATTGTTATTTGGCTGCGGTATTCTGTGAGGTGCAGGTACATTCTCTAGTCGGGTAGCTTCCATTTACGCTAACTACCTCTCTTTTCGCCAGAGCTTCGTTTGTCAGTCAGCAGGGTGCACCGCGTGCAGGTGAAGTTGGCTTTGGTTCAAATATGTTGATGAAACACTTACACCCCAAAACTATATATAACATCAACTCCCATCGATCCTACTACTGAGATACGGGTCACCCACAATCAATGGGATCCCACCCCAACGTGCCCTAACAGCTGGGCGTACTCCACTACATTCCTCAACGCTGTTTCCTTGTACCAGTTTGAGAGACACTAGCATACGGCTTGCCTTATGTGAAGCCTATAGACGTTTGTTATACATACAAAGCGGAATACACACTGGCATGGTCATGACAATGTGCATTACGTCATCTCTTCACGCCTGATGATCTACCTCACTGAGTTGCAGGAATTCAACCAACAATTCTCAATTGTATTTGGCAGCGATATCCACTGCCTCTCTTTCGCCAAATCCTCAATTGCAGATTAAGTTCGTTTTGAATCTAAAGATAATAGTGACCTATTTTGTTGATGAACCCTACTTCACGCGAGTACATCTATAATTAACAGATAAAGTAATGCACGTACCATGTCTAGAGTTCTGCCGATGCTGTCCCCTGCCGGATTTGCGTCCCACTAATCGTTCGTAGAGAGACATCTTGTGGTGAATGGGTTGCTGCACAGGCGGCTGGCCAGCCTCCGGGCTCGAGTACACAACAGAATTGTGGCGGTTTCTGCCGAAAAATCCACCAGACGAGTACGCAGTAGACGCAGACCGTACTGAGCCCATTCGTGATATTTGTCTCTGAAACCAGTTTTTTCGTCGTTCTACCAATGGAGTATCTACACTTTCCTGAAAGCATTGGAAAAGGTGTTAGTTGTTATGGTCTTGTGTAGGGGTTCAGAAGCGGAACATGTTAGTTCTTATAATCAAACATAATTGATAAGAGGTGGGATTTCGATAATAATTAACCGTATTGCATTCCATAAAAGATGTAAGATAATTACTTCAGAACTTAAGTATGTATCTAGCTTGATTTGATTAGGTGTTCAATGAACAGCTCAGCCCTACCCCCTTACCACCATCTCTTATTGCGATTCAATAACTGAATAGAATGCTTATTCATACCAATGAATAAGCGACTCTATTACATTTCAAATAGAGTCGCTTATTCATTGGTATGAATAAGCATTCTATCCAGTTATTGTATTTGAAATCTATTTGAAATGTAATAGAGTCGCTTATTCATTGGTATGAATAAGCATTATATTCAGTTATTGAATCGCAATAAGAGATGGTGGTAAGGGGGCTGTTACTAAACCGCACCGTTCAACTAGTGGGCTGAATGATATTTCGCCATTCAATTAAACAGTCAGAGCAAATTATGTACTTGTCCGTTATATAATAATAACGTTTAACTACTTGCACAGCCTTATCATTTAAATTTAGTCCCATTTTCTGCCACATAGTGACTGATACGAGAAGTTTAAATTTTAAAGAAAATAACTATCGAGAAGTTTGAAACTGTATTAAGTATTAGACGTTATGATTGAATATCATACTGGACGCTACTGAACGGTGCCGGTTAGTTGAACGGCTACACTACCAATTGAACAGCTAATTAAGCTGCGACACTTATACTGTTTTTGCACAGGCGAATCTGGCAAGCATGCATTAAAAACTTGATTGTGAACACACACATCACACATCACACAATTCATAATCATCATCAGGCTATATCAATCCACTGATGCATACAGGCCTTCCCCAATGCTTTCCACCAAATGCGACCCCCCGCATTCCGGCTATGATGATGACTGGTTACCAAAGGCATACATCAACTTGACTATTTTTTGTTATCCATGTAATATACTCATAAAAGGAAAGTGGTCGGTACTTACATAGTCTGCGTAGGTCTCGTCGTGACTCTTCCGTGGCGCCTGCACATTTGCGTATACCGCATCCTCTGCTTTCACCTGGAAATATATTACATTTTCGATTAAATTTCAGAAAAAAAAAATGCTAGCTCTACTTTGTGTCCTAGATAAACATAAAGGAATATATCTGTTATTCCACAAATCTTCCGGACTTTCATTTATCAGAATATAACGAGCGTTTGAATCGAAGCAAATCCAGAAGATTGATTTTGTATACGGTAATTCGATTTATTCCTCTGTAACCATTTCGAAATGTATAATGCAACGGTATGAGTATAATATATAAATAAAAGGTACCTTGTAATGGTCAGCTGAGCATGGTGGTTCATGCCGTCTGTAATGTTCGGAAGCAACGGTGTAAGGCAAGTCCTTCGGCACCACTTCCTCCCAGTACTGGTCCTTCAGGAGTTCTGGATGCTCCTCGTGCATTTCGTCCACTATCATGTAGGCTGCCTGTAACGAAAAATTATAATTGACGGAGGATGTATACAGAATGAGAATTATAAGATGTGTAATCGGAAACTTTGGGTTTTGTAACTTTGAATTGGTAATGTAAAACACATTTTATATGATAAATGTACCTAAATACATTTTTTATTGAAAAAGAACTTATAATACATAGAAAACACCCAGACCAAGAAAAACAGACATGTTCATGCACACAAATATTTGTCTAGTGCGGGGATCGAACCCGCAACCTCGGAGGAGTGGCCATTGCTAACCATTAGACCACAGACCTTGTCAACAATAAGAACGTGGTTGTAAAAAACTTATTGCTTGTTTGTGGGTTCAATGGAGAATTTATTTATTTACCTTTATATGCCTGTCTATAAGCCAATTCAGCTCAATGTCGTCATCGTCCTCCCCGAACGGATTGATGAGCACTTCAGCTACTTTCAACCAGCCTACGTAGAAGCAGAACTGCGAAAAAAATTGGTAGTCTGAAAAGTCGGTTTACGGACGATAATTTTACGTGATGACGTCGCAAAAAAACATTGACCGATGGAGTGGAAGAGAGATAGATGCGTCACAAGCCGAACGCTCTTGCTTGCACCGCTTGCAGGCGGAACGTGGCAATGAATCATGCTTTTTCGTGCATGTAGCCGGCGGCCATTGATTTTTAAGACGTTATCACGTCATAAACAAGAAAGAACTTTGAAAGACTGACGTCAATACTCCACAGATCGATATTTATTAGAGATGAAACGGATAGATGTCTGGCCGGATACCGGATACCGAGTACCCGGCCCAACTTGCAGCCGGATATTCGGCCAAATTTAGATTTAGATTAGAGTAAATTTAGATATCGCACGAACAATCCGGTTGACAAGTGTGAATTCAGGTTTTTTTCATTGAAAGTGTTTCATTTATTTGATGAATTGATTACAAGCACGATTCGATCTATAAGTGACTGGCAAATATTGATAAAGTTTTCTTTATAATATTATGTCTCTAAATCTTTTATCTGTCGAGTTTATGCGAATATTTCGGTGTGAACAGTGACTATCTAAAGTTTTCTGTTCATTTTTTATAGGTACATTGTTAAAATTTCTCCTGGTATTTTATGAAATCCGGTATCCGGCCGGATACAAAATTTCGGCCAGACACGGCGTGTCTATATACCGGATAGTTGCCGAATATCCGTTTCATCTCTAATATTCATTATATATTATATTATAATAAAGTTTATTACAAACCTGTAAAGCCGTGAATAGGGGGAAGTAAACATCAGGTTCGTATTTGGAGGTACTACCAGGAGCTGCTGGCACTAGTTGTCGGCCCATGAGAGCAGCTACGAAGTACGTGTAAAGTGCCAAGGTCACCACCTGTAAATATATAGCTAAATTAATTGATCCCCGTTATGCCGAAAGGATCCAACCGACAAACTATGCCAAACTGAGAAATATATTATACATAGCGAGAAACTTCAACCGATTCTAGAATTTGATGACATATGCTTCCGAAAACTTATACTGCGTGATATTTTTATTCCTATTAAACTTTAAATAGCTTTAACTTAAAAGTAACAAAATGTCGATTGGATCTATTCTGCATAACAGGTATGTTATGCAGTGTAGACATGTATAGATCCATTTTCGATGAAGCTTAAATTAAAATTTAATATGATGAAGTTCTACTCTCTTTCTTGGCATTGTCTTTAACTAAGTACTTAGATATACCAATTACGTTGGTGATCATGTTAATGGGTAGGTATATATGTTACGGATAAACATAGGTGTGAACATAAACTTAACTTTAGCTGGCTAAACTTAATTTTTTTTCACACCTACGAAGTGTGGGTGCTGTTATACATAATGGACGGTTTATCGACATAGTTCGGTTAGGTTAGGTTATGCTTGTGATTACCAACTGTGGTGACTTGTTTTTAGGGAAAGGTAGATGGGCTACCCACATCCTTTCCAACAGCACCTCCCTGCTCCCCCTTGGCGACGCCCTTGCCCACCGTACCACCAGAGGTACGACCAGGGTACCGTGGGTCTGAAGGGGCTTAAGCCATAACGTATATATTTATAGTCCACATAAAAAGGTTTTTTACACTATGTAGTCATAACGATGACTCCACGGGTTGGTAACGATCCACCCTTATTCATGACACTGCTGGGATACTGGTCTCGTCTCAATCGCACGGGTACGGGTAGAGCATACTCTACTACGCTGCTCAACTGCGGGTTGGCAGTGTTTTCAAGCTGCCTCAAGGCCACTGACTTAGCTTAACGACTGTCATCTAATGACAACAGCCGGGAACGACAGGTTAACGTGCCCGCCAAAGCACAGAGGAGCTAGAGATAAATAAACCCATCTATGGACAGGCTACGTGTGACGTTGCTTAACTTGCGTGTTCGATTAGACTGCCAAGCGCAACGACGCCATCGAGCTCCTCTATAGAGTACTGTTAAAATAAGAGGTAATTCTGCTAGCATCTTGGGAACCATGTCACATGGGCCAAACTTTTTACATTTATTTTAGTTTTAGATTAGTTTTATTTTAGTATTATTTAATTTTAGGTACTTTAATTTTATAGTAGAAATGTTCTATTGTATATAGCTTCAAATTTATTTGAATAAATACTCAGGGATATTACAACTATACTAATCGTGTGAACGAAGTCGCTAAGTATACACTTGGAAGTAACATAATGATAATTAATGATACAATAAAAACCGTTTAGTGTTACAAAGACGTTACGATAACCTGCTATTGTGACAGTGATATCACAAATCACCGAGCAGAAAATCACGTTCGTGTAACAGAAACGTGATACTACACTGACACGGTCAGATAATTGCCGTGTTACGGTGTTATCCTCGGAACGAATTAGCTCACATGCCAAAGCACATAGCTCGCCATGTCTTAACTGCAAGTAGGGTTGCCATCAGGGTTGCCAAGTTTTCTAGCCGTCATGACCGGACTACAAATTTAATCTGGTTAAAAACCGACTACCCAACAGTCCGATCCGGAAAACCGGACAGTTGGGAACCCTGGTTGCCATCCTTCCTGGGCCCTACCGCCGATGCTGAAGCCGATTACTACCGAATTAGTTATTAAATAATAAATAAATATTCCTAAACAAATTACACACTGCCATCTAGTCCCAAACTAAGCAAAGCTTGTACTATGGGTGCTAGATAACTAATATAAAATTGATAGAAAGCACTCAGACCAAGACAAACACACATGTTCAATACACAACTATTTGTCATGTGCGGGGATCGAACCCGCGACCCCGGAGTCAAAGTGGACATGGTTAGCCATTCGACCATCGGAATCGTCAATTATTTATTGCCAAACATCTTCCGCTTAGTGTGTAGAAATTCAGGGTTGCTACCAGATAAGCTAAACACAATTACCATAAATCTAAGCTGTACATAGTTTGATTTTCGCGATCGAAAAAAATCGAACCGGGAATAAGAACCGGTTTCAACTTAGCCGGTAGGGGGCCGGCTGTCCTCGTATTTGTCCTAGTTTGGAGGTAGGAGTACTTTGTGTATAGTGGATGTCCGGGGAGCGGTCGGCCCGCCCGAACGTTCCCCGGACACCTTTTATTTTTTTAGTTTTAAGTTTTAAATCACAACCGCCGGCTCCATGCTGCGAATAACCGTCTTATCACAGAATAAAAAATAGTACTAGTACTAAAAACATGTCCAGCCCCCTTACCACCATCTCTTATTGCGATTCAATAAATGAGTAGATTGCTTATTCTTACCAATGAATAAGCGACTCTATTCCATTTGAAATAGAGTCGCCCTACCGCTGAAGCTGAAGCCGATTACCATCGTTTTTTTTATTCCGAAAATTGATCTTAGGTTAAAATTATTGACAAAATTACTAACAATCGAAGCAATACATTTTCGCAATCAAAATTCCGACGGTAATCGGCTTCAGCTTCGGCGGTAGGGCCCCAGGTTTTAAGATTGAAAACTCAGGATTTTGAATCTTAAAACCCGTTTAGATATGACAACCCTAACTACATGTATTAATAGAATTACTTCATCTATTGACTGACACACGTTAATTTTGCGCGACGTTGTGCGATGCTATTCAATCGTAAATAATGCATAAATTGCGATGCTAGCCTTCAGAGCATACTTATTATATTGTTGGTAATAAAATATATTGCCCAATCAACCAATACTACTACTTAACTAATTAAAGTATAGGTACAAGTTTCGGGCACATTAAGAGAAACAGAGGAGCTCGATGACGTTGTCCCGCGTGTATAATCGAACATGCAAGTTAAGCAACGTCGAGCGTAGCCTGTCCATGGATGGGTTTATTTGTCTCGAGTTAGAAAGAGAGGCACTTCAAGCCTGCTGTTGTCGTTAGATGACAGTCGTTAAGCCAAGTCAGTGGCCTCTAGGCTGCTTGAAAACACTCCGACAACCCGCAGTTGAGTTGCGGGGTAGAGTATGCTCTAAACCCCTTCGATTAAGGGGAGACCCATATCCCAGCAGTGGGATGACTTTGGGTTGATGCCGACTGAAAAACACTGATGCGAGAGGTGAAAAGTCAGCAGAAAATGATAATTTTAGACGAACTAAAGTAATTTTTTTTAGGAATAATGATCAAACACATTACAAGAACAATATAACAAGTGAACAGGTAAATGTCAACAGAGAAAACGAGGAATAACAATAAAACAGATTAAAAATGGATGTTACTGTCCGTGGAAAGCACGCCTTGTGCTCCACCTTCATAGCTGCGTCTAAGAATGAGGAAGCACAACGCTATTTTCTATATTATTATACCATGGCAGGTACGCGACAACCATACGGGTCAGTCGAAGAAAATTTTGGGGTGTAAGTGTATGTATGTATGTAATATCTTTATTATACTCCAAAACTATACAAAGAAAAGTAGACAATTAAATTAAATAGTATAAAGGTGGGCTTATCTCTGAAAGAGATCTCTTCCAGCCAACCGTGAAAGGATTCATAATAGGCGTGGTTAAATCAACAAGATTAATAATGTAAAGAAGAATTGTTATATTTATGATTTGATTATATTAAAGTTGATGGTGAACCTGTTACACCCCCCCACCTTACGTGTTGTGATATTGAGTGATCTTTTTTTTTTAAATAAATATTTCTGGATAATTTACGAGTACACAGCGCCATTAGTCCTAAATTAAGCTCAAAGCTTGTGTTATGGGTACTAGGCAACTGATAAATGTACTTAAATCCATTTTTTTTTTTGTAAATAAATACTTATAATACATAGAAAATACCCAGACCAAGACATACAGACATGTTCATGCACACAGAATGTTTGTCTTGTGCGGGAATCGAACCCGCGAACTCGGAGTCAAAGTGGCCATTGCTAATCATGCAACCACCGAGCTCGTCATCTATTAATTAGTATTTAGTGGTCAATCAATGGTGAAGATGGAAAATAATTTAGAAAACTACGAACCTGAGTGTAGACGAGAGGTACACATACTGTGTCATATCCAATAAGAGCTCCCAAGCGTCGTCTTATGTCAGATAGTTCAACTAGCAAAGTTTGCACGATATGGTCACTTGTGATGAGGCCTTCTTTGCGGGCTCTGTTTATGATATTGGTCGCCCATACGAGGGGCATCCAGTACTTTGACATGGGACTCTTGCCGTCCATCTTTTCGAAGACTTTTCTTTCGCTTTCCAACATAAGGCCTGAAATATAATGTATTTTTCATTACTAAATTACATCGTAATATATCCGATAGATTATTGGCCGTGTGGTTTCCGGCAGATTAAAATAGAATCACTCCTTTTCTTCCCGTGGATGTCGTACAAGGCGACTAAGGGAAATACATTATCAAATATCGATCAGGCCTCCCCAACCCGTTTGGCCAACGTGGGGAGTGTAGGCCAAATCCTCCTTCCGTCTACGACGGGCAAGAGAGGGTCGTGCTCCTGTAATGGAGACTAAAATGGACCTGATGATGATGATGATGATATCCGATATAATGGTCTATGCTGAACTTGATTCGTCGTCAAACCTTACTCATCCCACTGCTGGGATACGGGTCTCTCCTCAATTGGGTTTTAAAGCATACTCCACCACGCTGCGCAACTGCGGGTTGGCGGAGGCCAGTGTTCAAGCCGCCTAAAGGCCACTGACTTGGCTTGACAACAGCCGGGACCGACGGCTTAACGTGCCCTCCAGCACGGAGGAGCTCGTGATGTAAACCCTTCCATGAACAGGTTACGGTCGACATTGCTTAACTTGCGTGTTTGATTAGACTGACACGCGCAACGACGCCATCCAGCTCCTCGGTAGTCATTAACTTAATTACGGATGGAAATAGTGAAGTATGTGATACTACGCTATAAGCGCTGTTAGTCTTCGCCTGCACTTCCTATCAAGTGAAGTGAAGACATCTTGGCGGACCACATTAAAAAAAATGTTGTAACTTCGTCTGTATAATGTTATTGCATGTAGAAAGACGAAATAAATGATAGGATTATCTATAATTCTCTTAAAAAAGATTTATTAGGGAAACCCTTCTATTCGGTCGCGGAATACCTTAATTCGTAGTGTCAACCTCTCCCTCGACCATTGCGATGCCTGACCTGTATGAAACTGTACCATAATAAGGGTTCTTAAAATACGCGTGTGAGTTTATCACATGAGCCGAAGGCGAGTGTGATAATAGGATCACACGAGTATTTTAAGACCTAATTATGTGCAGTTTCATAAACTACTTTATCTAATGTCATGAAATAGATGATAACAAATATTTTAAATGAAACCATGAAGTTAATTTAACAGCTTCATTTCTTACTTATAAATCCATTTGCAGATCGAGGCGATCGAGCATGCGTGAGAAACAGCTGTATCGAAAAGTAACGTTTTAAATTTATGTTGATGGCTTGTGCGTAAAAGATTGATATTAAGATTCTGTGTTTAGTTTTTTAATCTCTAAATTTTAGTATGAGAGTAGATAAATTTAATTTAATTAAGGTCCATAATGTAATACAATGTTGAATTAAATAAATAAAGAAATAAATTGCTGTATAATTTGATTGGGCATTACCTGAATCGACCACATGCTGCCACGTCGGAAACCGACGCTTCACCCTCAAGGACACCCTTTGAAGAGTGATTACGTAGGCGAGTATGGCGTATCTCACGATATTCCGCCTCATTAGCCTACCAGTTTCATCCTGTAATCAAATACAAAACGCGTTTAATAAAATAAAGAACCGTTCAAACAGACCGCAGAGCATAAGCTTCAACTATCAACTCCTTCTGGGCCGGTCCAATTTACTGTTAGGACAACATCATCAAGCCTCAACAGACCAGACAATTTGCTACTTTATGACTTTGAAATCAATATCCCGCCGATTTGCGATCCTCTGTATGGATTACGCTATCTCGTGTTATTTTGTCGTTAATAACAAGAGGGGTAAAAGGTGGTAAAAGTGAGTGAGTTTATTCTTTTTGTTTTTTCTGTTATGTGGTAATGTCTAATAAAAGTATTTTTTTATGTAAAGGAAGAGGTAGTTTAAGACAGCACAATGAATAATTTTGGTAAAATATCACACATTTTGTAGAACACAGAATTATACAATCACTAAGTATAAGGTGGTATAAGTATACATATATATATATATATATATACACACACACACGCACATACACACACGCATACACACACACGCACACACGCATATACATATATATATATATATATATATATATATATATATATATATATATATATATATATATATATATATATATATATATATATATATATATATATATATATGCGTGCGTGTGTGCGTGTGTGTGTATGCGTGTGTGTGAAAAATAAAAACGCGCGCACCACACACATGTGTGTGTGGTGCGCGCGTGAGTGTGTGTGTGCGTGTTTTCGTATACACATGTATAAGAAAAAATATTTTTAAGAAAATTACAATAAAAGGTTTTCAGTTTGTCATCAACTATTTTCCATTAAGTAGACATTTCGCAACGCTCAATTAAAATACCTTTATTTATTATGAATAACAGAATATTAGTAAATATTTAAAAGTATTTAAATATATTCATTACTTATGCACAGAATGTGTAAAATACCTAGTACAATTAAATGTATTACTTATATTGCGTATGAACGAACACCATAGCGAAGTGATTTTCACACTAAATTCAACATGTACGCTATTAAAAGAACAATTATTTTTGATATATTTTATTATTTTGTTTTGTTTTGAAACATTACCTCGGTAATTGTCCCAGATTTGCAACACGATACGACTAACTATAACTATGAATTCATTATATTCATAGTAAATACATTTAGTTTATGGATATGATAGTACATAGCCACACTTTGGGGTGTAAGTGGTTCATCAAGATCTTAGAACCAAAGCCAACTTCACCTGCACGCGGTGCACCCTGCTTACTGGCAAACGAAGCTCTGGCGAAAAGAGAGGAGGGAGCGTAATTGTAAGCTACCCGATCTGGGGAATGTACCTCCACCTCACAGAATACCGCAGCCAAATAACAATTCCCTTGAGGGTTTTTGTGTTCCTGCAAGTGAGTGAGGTCACCAGAAAGGAAGGAGATGCTGAGTTCGGTGCGGGGGTCGCGGCGCGCGAGCGATATTTTATGTTGCGAGCGTTAATATGGTCTTTTCACATCTGGCGGGCCGTATGCTTGTCTGCCAAAAAAAAAAAAACACCTCATTTATAGCATTTTTCTAGAGCCCTTAAAATAATTACAAAGGAAAAAACGTAATATAAAGGGTGGAATCGATAAAAGACGTTACTCGATTATTTCTAAACTGTACCATTAATATGCTTGGTATAAATGTAGATAGAAGTCTAGCATCATACCTAACCTTTTGTTATGATGCTAACTTCTATCCATAATTACTAATTACATTAATCATATTAGAAAAATGTCATATAATCAATAATGCCCTGGTATACATAATATATGCATCATTATCAGCTTGTATCTACCCACTGCTGGATATAGGCCTTTCCCAATGCTTTCCAGCAAATACGATCCTATGCCTTCCGCATCTAGCCGCTTCCAGCAACTTTTTTCCAGCCGATTTTATACATTGGAGAATAATGCAATATATGAATGCAGCAGTAAAGTGAGAGCAGACGACGATGTCGTTTATCTTATACAACTCTTTTTTACTCTGATTCCGAATACAGTACAAGCTTGGATTGCGGATTAGATTTTTCTGAGATTCTGAGAAAATAAATACATACATATAATATATGAAAAACATGTAGACCAAGACAAACAGACAATTTCATATATGAACCCGCGACTTCGGAGTCAAGATAACCATTGTTGAAGGACTATTCGACCTCCGTGCTCGTCGACATGTAAGGGAATTATTAATATTGCGAACAGAACGTGAAATTGGTTGTTAATACCACGATAGCCGCCTTGGTAAAACCTTGTTATTGAAACAACAATAAACTGCGCACCTGTTACAATACATTCTATATAATAATTACTTAGCAGGTAAAAACACTGTTCGATACGTCTTATTACGCGTAATGTCTAATTTGTGGAGCAAATTGATCCATATTTATTGGTTGTTGTTTATGTTATACTGGTTATACGAAACAAAGAAAATATTATGTAAACAAAAGATAGAGGTACCCCAAGTCCGTGGATTTTAATTTTAGACATTAAAAGAAAGATAGAAACAAGAATCGGTATGGGAATAAAAATAATACGTATAGTGAGTTTCACTCTTCAAGCCCTTCTGATACCCATATCGTAGGGATTACTGTGGAAATTATAAATCGTCATATTGGATTAAAATGGTGGTAATTAGATAGTCGTGCACTGCTACGAGAAACGAGTTTGTCAAATTTCATCGCAATTGGAAAGTGGATCAAATTTAACTTGTAAGATTTGATTCCAGACACCGCGGTGAAACAAAATAAAAGCTTGTAAAAAGCAATGCAGCGTATATTAATGGCTTACTATAACCTCTTAGCCAAAGTCAACCTCACTTGCATGGGAAGCATAAACCTTACACGGGTCTACCACTATTTATTGACTTATGAACTAGTAAGTAGGTAATATTTTTTATTAAATTCGTCTTTTCCTACATACTTTGATCGACCACAGAAAAACAAATCAGTCGCAGATCATTCTAGTTTTATAAATCTCATCCATAACAAACACTAGCATTGACTAACGAACTTCTAAATTTAGTCACCGGTTAAAACGGATGTTTATGTATCAAATTAAATATTTTATCCGACGTCAAATACAACTTATGTAATGACGTTTAGTATTTCTGTAACAAAAACTATAGATTTTTTTACTAAAAAAAAAAGAACCATGACTGTCAGTTTCCTCTACGTACTCCGAACAAAGACTATAAACTTGTGGTTTAAAGCCTAACTTCATTACATTGTAAGATCATGTTTTTATATAAAGCTGCGTTCTACCAGCCTCCAATGTGGCAAGAACAAAGCAAGGTAATTGCCTGACATTCGCTAAACGCTAAAGTTTTGCCGCGACACCAATTGAAAGTTTGTATAGGTAAAGTAAATAAAGTATTGGCCGTGTGGCTTCCGGCAGACTAGAATAGAATCACTCCGTCTCTTCCCATGGATGTCGTACAAGGCGACTAAGGGAAATACATTATAAAACATCGATCAGGCTTCCATATCCTCCTTCTGTCAGGGACGGACGAGAGAGGGTCGTGCTCCTGTAGTGGAGACTAAAATGGACCTGATGATGAGATAAAGTATATAGATAACGATTTCTGTGTGTACACGTACGTACGTACGAGTACTCGTACACATACGTAGGTATATAATAGTATGCGGTTTGCAGCCAGTTTTGACTGCCGTGATGTAGCCAAGTAATGGCAGGTGGGGCATGAATGTATAAAGTGTTGGACGCCCTCTTTCTAGATGGTCTGATGATGGTGCTGATGGATGTTGGATGCAAAAGGCGGAGGATCGTATTTGGTGAAAGGCATTCGGGAACGCCTATATCCAGCAGTGGGTAGATACAGGCTGATGATAATGATTTGACATATATAACATTGTAATATGTATATAACTACTCTAGAAAATTGCATTAATATAATATTGCATAGAGGAGCTCGATGGCGTCGTTGCGGCGTGACAGTATAATCGATCACGCAAGTTAAGCAACGTCGACTGTAGCCTGTCCATGGATAGGTCTATTTATCTCAAGCTCCTCCGTACTTGAAGGGCACGGACCCGGCTGTTATCGTTAGATAACAGTCGTTAAGCCAAGTCTGTGGTCTTTAGGCGGCTTGAAAACACTAATGGAAAAGATGATAAATCATTATTTGAAAAACAAAAACGTATGACACGTCTAAGTGCCTGTAAGGGCCCAATCGCTATAAAAGATTTTTGATTTGATTTTGAAATTTTCATAAGTCTAAATCGCAATCGGATGTTTAATGAACTACGAGAGGCATTGTTTCATTGTACGGACGCCGTAAAAAGTGGTAACAAAGAAGAGATATTTATCAACACCTCACGGAATGACATTTGTATTTTAAATCACCTTCACGCATTAACTTTGGGTATTCATAACAAATTGTACAATTGTTATAACAGTTTAAAATTCTCAAGGAAGATACTGAAATGTAATATTGTATATCTTGGACACAAATCCTAATAACACTGGTTTCTTTTCCTGAATACTTCAAATAATTCCGTGATTGTTTGCGGTTTTTTTTTTATATACGACGTCGGGTGGCAGACAAGCATATGGCCTGCCTGATGTGAAGCGATTACCGTAGCCATATTAACGCTCGGAACATAAAATATCACTCGCGCGCGCAACTCAGCATCTCCTTCCTTTCTGGTGACCTCACTCACTCGCAGGAACACAACTACCGTCAAGGGAATTGTTATTTGGCTGCGGTATTCTGTGAGGTGGAAGTACATTCCCCAGTCGGGTAGCTTACACGCTCCCTACCTCTCTTTTCGCCAGAGCTACGTTTGTCAGTCAGCAGGGTGCACCGCGTGCAGGTGAAGTTGGCTTAGGTTCAAAGATGTTGATGTACCACTTACATCCCAAAAACGGTAACGCTTGGTTGTTTACCCGACTACAGCGAAGCCAAAGGAAGGGTTATGATTTTAGCAGTACCTATGTATCGGCATTAACCCATAATCATCCCCCTGTTATGATACGGGTCTCCACAGGGGTTTAGAGCATATTCCACCACGCCGCTCAACTGCGGGTTGGTGGAGGCCGGTGTTCTTAAGCCGCCCTAAAGCCACTGACTTAGTTAAACGACTGTCATCTAATGACAACAGCCATGCCCTCCGATGGAGGAGCTCGAGATGAATAAACCCCTCTATAGAAAGGCTACAGTCGACGTTGCTTAACTTGCGTGTTCGATTAGGCTGACACGCGCAATGACGTCATCGAGCTCCTTAATATCATGTATAGTGTATGTTTGTATTGACATAATATATATTTCTTTATTCGTTTTTGATAATTAAGGTATCAATCGATTCGTTATTAAAGCCCGGGTAACATAGGCTATATTTTAACCGACTTCAACAATAGAAGGAGTCAATCTTTACTGTTTAGGCTTTTTACTATAGTCGGGTTACAATGCCTTATGTGCCATATAGTTGTCTCTCACATTGCTAAAAGAGGAAGTCAAATTCCAAAAACTTCTTCCTCCTACTAATCTGATTAAATCGTTCGTTGTGAGTTCCAAGGCATCTGTAGTCTTTCCTCCGAGGCTGCAATGGACTTAATGTTCGTTGCAGTCGCCGCTGTTAATCATGGCTACACAGGAGAAACAGCGGTGGGGAATGAGTGGTGGACCCCCGTCCCGTTAAAACAAAAATTGTAGTCGAGTTTTATGACCTTTTTCATAGGGAGGGACTGCTTTCGTACTATGCACTACCGAGGTCGTAGTGACGTAAGTACAGCCAGGAGCTAATGCTATCTATAAGCACAGTATAAGTAATAGTACTAAGAGAGATAACTAACGAACCGTACAATTACCTATTTAGGCTGCTATTTATGTAAAGTCAATGTATCCGACTAAAAAAGCCTTATTATGTAACACTAACGTAGCAAACTGTACTTCTCGGTTCCGGTTCACAGACTACAATAAGATTTTGTTTGTAATAATACCAGTATAAAAATAAATTTGTAACATGAAATCGCTATTGAGGTTTTCCCCGGAGACAAGGAGAAGAAATAGCTCATACAGTGCGGTTCCAGGAGAGATTGTCTTCCGCGTACACTCAAGTTGTGGAATGAACTTCCTACCAAGGAGTTTATAGTACTTCAAGAAAATCATGAAGAGGTATTTAAAGGAGAGGCAACGCGTAAATGATGTCTCTGGTTCTGCTATCGTCTATAATAGTGGTTCCCAACCTTTTTTGGTTCGGGGACCACTTCCAGGTCCCTGTTCAATGTAGATACCCAATTGTCCTATAAATCTAATACACAGTATCTCGAGAATACAATTTTTGGGTTTAGTATTGCTCAATCTCTTACATGATAATTCTGTATCACGGACCTTGATTTAGCTCTCACGGACCACTAGTGGTCCGTGGACCACCGGTTGGGAACCCCTGGGGCCTTACCACAAGCTCTAAACACAGGAATAGAACCATCATGGTTGCGAATATATGAATGAAATTCATTGATAAATACGCAACCATCATAGTTCCATTCCTGCATTTAGAGCTTGTGGTAAGGCCCCTGGTCTATAGGTTACGATATCTGCTTACCATCAGAGGTGTCGTGTGGATGTTGGCATTACTGGTATAAAAAAAAACTCTCAAATAAATATGTACATATCACAGTGCAGCGCCGGTTTTCTGTAGCAACTATACCATAGCAGAAAACTATAGCAGTCAAACGTTAATATCTTAATTGTATGGAATCCTCATTGCGAGAATCGAACTGGCACCAGATTATTTTCTACGCATTTGTACCTAGCCATGATTCTTTTTTTATTATTATACTAGCTAACCCGTGCAACTTCGTCTGCGTCACTTAAGAGAGAACAAATTACCCTCGTTTTTGCAACATTTTGATTTTCATCAATTCACGTTCAACCAAACATACAAAATAATCTCTTCAGCTTTACAATATTGGTATAAATCAGTGCTTTTCAAACTTTTTCATGACGTGAATACCTTAGTATGTAGAAATCTTTTTCGACCCTTTACCCTCCAAGATTCTGAACATATTATGCCTATTATTTAGTATTATTTATTAAGTATTTTATTAAAATATATTAAATTACAAAATTAAGTATTAAATTCGTAAATTTTTATTTATTTATCTCTTAATTCACGGGTCAAGCCCGGTCATTTGATAGGCGTGCGCGGGGATATGGATCCAACGCGCAGAGGCCCCTTTGAAAAGTTTATTTATTTTATTGTTAGATATCGGTTAATATGTATAATAAATATTGAATTATCTAACATAGCCGTTGATTACGTTCCTGAATGAACATTTTCTTAATTAAAATATCTTTCAGCACGCTTTTTTTACAGCTTCTCAACCTTCCGCGACCCCTTGTGAGACCCTGAGACGACTGTGAGAGAGACCGTGTGAGACTGTGTGTGAGAGAGTGTGTGGCCCCCTATAAGGTCACGACCCACACTTTGAAAAACACTGGTGTAAATAATTAACAAATAGCAGTTTATTATTTCAGCGTATGCGGAAATAAAATATTATATAAAAATGTTGATTATTGCCTATTGTTATAATAAACAAAAAGTCGTTATTTTGCATTAAATTAATATTTTTTTATTTGAAGTCACGAGACGGTTTTAAATGGAGGTAAGTAAACATATTTCCTAGTGATTCACAATGGCTAAAAGATTAGCATCTAGTAACAATGTAATAAGAATAAGATAATAGAGATTGTTCTGACGCGTATAATGTGGTCACTACAGTCCAACAATAATAAATACATGCACAAGTATTATTTATTCATGGAAATGGAATGGATAGGTAAAAATTAAGGGGCCATCCATAAATTACGTCACACGTTAAAGGGGAGGGAGGGGGTCGACGGATTGTGATATTGTGTGACAAGGGGGTGGGAGGGGTCCTAAAATTCGTGACGTGTCATTTCAAAATCTATTATATCTAAGTGTTAAAACACGAACTTTGAACTATTAACGAAAAACTCAAAAATATTTGCAACTCTAGATGTAAAATTGCAAAATATGTGATACACTAGGGAGAGGGGAGTCTTACAAATGTGACCAGCTGTGACAAGGACGGGGGGACGGGTAAAAAAAATCATGAAATTCGTGTGACGTAATTTATGGATGAACCGAACCAAAATACCCGACTGCAAAATTGTTAACATTGGAATTATATACCCTATGTCGAGAGGAGCTCGATGCAGATGAGCAAGTTAAGTAGCGTCAGCCGTAGCCTGTCTATAGATGGATTTATTTATCTCGAGCTCCTCCGTGCTTCGGAGGGCAAGTTAAGCTTTTGGTCTCAGTTGTTGTCTTTAGACCACAGTCGTTAAGCTAAGTCAGTGGCTGAAGGGCGGCTTGAAGACACTGGCCTCCGCCAACCCGCAGTTGAGCGGCGGCGTGGTGCAGTATGCTCTAAACCCCTGAGGAGACCCGTATCACAACCGTGGGATGATTATGGGTTGATGCGTTGATGCCGATACATACTGCTAAAATCGTAACCCTTCCTTTTGGCTTCGCTGTAGTCGGGTAAACAACCAAGCGTTACCACAAACAATCAGGGAATCATTTGAAGTATTCAAGAAAAGAAGCAAGTGTGTATGCTCTTCGATTGAGGGGAGACCGGTATCCCAACAGTGGGATGTTTGATGCCGACCCTATGTTGCTCTCACAGCCAAGACCACGGAAATGAAATGAAATATATGTAGATTAGATTAGAGTAGATTGGCACCAAGCGTGCCAAACTTAACGCGTGGCAAACATTCATTTTTATATATTTAGGATCGCGCTGGATGCAAGCCGCTTCCAACCGGTCTTATTGGAGATCTAGAGGAGAGGCCTATGTCCAGCAGTGGACTTTCAATGGCTGAGATGATGATGATGTACCAAACTTACACAACGACAGCCAAGCAATATCAGTATAATACTAATATCTTCGTGTTGTAATTGTTTGAATTTGTTTGTATCAAGAATTGTGTCATAAAAGCATAAAGCACATATAATCAATTTACTATGATTTATTATAGGCTGCGCCCGGGCGATATATCATGTTTCAAGCATTTATATAGCCAGTAACAGTAACAGTAACCCCTTCGCATAAGGCGGGTCGTATTCTTTTTTGTTACCCGACGTAGTATAAAAAAGAAATAACGGTTTAGCGACATAGTTCGGTTAGGTTAGCTTATGCTTGTGGTCAGTGATGTACGTAGCCTGCACAGACGCGATTTATATGTAACTAACTGACCCGACAGACCCGACGTTATCCAGTTTTCTCAATGAATATTGAATTGGTGTCGCGCACTATCTGTCAAATGACTGATAGTTCTGTTAAACGCCATAAATTTACATAAGAAATGTCAATATGGTCTTTTAGTTTTCTTAAATTTTGTAATTTTCCGCGCAACTTCCTTATTTTTTCCTTCATAAGAACCTTCTCCTGACAATAACAAAGACAACATTTATTTATTTATTTTAACTTCATGCACAAAATTGTACACAGGCGGACTTAATGCTATACAAGCATTCTCTACCAGTCAACCATAGGGTGGTGCAGAGATAATACATGGTAGGTGCACAGGAAAGGTATAATAGAAAATTAAAGTGTTAATTTAGGTATACTTATTATAAATATAAACGAATGCAAATACATATTAAATAATATAATTTTACTTTTATAAATATACATACATGTAAACACAAAAACATATATGTATATATACATGAAACACACATACAGATAGATACACATAGGTAAACAGAAAATAATTAATTATGTCTGCAATTCCTGAATAGATTTAAGAAAGTAGGCACGTTCATTGATTTGAATGAGTTCCTCCGAGTCAAGTGTGGTCAAGGCCCTCCTGATTTCGACAGGTAGGTAGTATTATAAGATAAGATAAGATAAATTTATTTGCAAAACTTAGTCTACCCTCCTAGGGGCGGCAATTTTTTCATTAGTCATTATATATACTAGCTGAGTAATTCTGTGGTACTAGCGAGGTTCGACTTTCTTTTGGAGGGAGGTGAGGTTTAACTAGTCAAACCTAGGAGCGCTTAAATTTCGGGTATTGACTATAACATATAGATAGTTCCGAGGACATTTGTATGGAGTGATTTGTATGGATTGCCGGGACGTGGCACGGTACTCTAAGAACGTCATTAGTCGCCACAAGTTCAACTCGTGCCATTGTACTTTATACTTAATTGTTTCCTACATATATCCGCTTTATTATCAAGTTCAAGCTATATTGTGCTTTATAGACACATTACTAGAATTGTTATTTCATTGTGTGATGTTTCAGTATACTGTATATAATATTCTATTAATGATTTTATAGTTTGTTTGTTTGTATATTTTCATACACAATATAACTAACAGAATTTCAAGAACATGTACAAAAGCGGGCTCATTATATGTAAAAGAAAGTAATATAAATCTTTTGAAAAATAAGATGAATAATAATACATATTAACAAACACAATAACAGATTAGCTGTGATGTAAGTAGCTATAAGATGTATCTATACTATACCTATGTAATCATATAATTATTGTACTCTTCGTATTAGAGCAGTGGTTCTCAACCTTTTTTGTTCGCGGGTCACTACGAGGTTTTTGTTGGGATTAGGGTAAGGTAAAACTAACGTAAGGGTAGGTAGGTAGGTAGGGTAAGGTAAGGTAAGGTAACTGTCAAATAAATCCATTATTCTATGACTCGAGTTGTTAGTATTTTGTATATAGCGCTCCATCTCTTTCATTATAAGTTTGTATCACGAACCATAATTTACCTTTCACGGACCACTGGTGGTCCGCGGACCACTGGTTGGGAACCCCTGTATTAGAGGATTATTATTAAACCAACCTTAGTGGAAGACAGTTGTTTTCAATTAATTCATTACATGGCAAAAATAGATCTTTCGATATATTTCCAAGATTCCCGCATGACCGCAGCCGGCTATCAGTTAGTAT
This sequence comes from Hypsopygia costalis, assembly GCA_937001555.2. Classification (NCBI taxonomy): domain Eukaryota; kingdom Metazoa; phylum Arthropoda; class Insecta; order Lepidoptera; family Pyralidae; genus Hypsopygia; species Hypsopygia costalis. The sequence goes on from OW443326.2 coordinate 23,920,853, forward strand.
TACTAGAGTATATTATTCTGTGGTATTACCTAGTAATAAAACACATATTACATTCCTAGGTACATAAATACTAAGTGATATGTATGAGCTAATATTTCAGACGATGACTTAAGTGTCACCCACATTAATTCGAACAAATAAGTTACGAGGATAGATATTTAGTCAGAATATGTTTATAATAATCAAGTGTCACGATGTATATCCGGCAAGAAGTCCGAAACCACAGTATAAGTAATAGAGTAGATACATACTTACTTAATATACTGTGTTATAAATATTTTTGAAAATGAAAAATTCACCTTCGAGGTTTTCATTTCTGGCAAGTTGGTCGAAACAACTATTTAAAATAATAATAAATAAAATAAATAAATATTTCTGGACAATATATACAGCGCCATCTAGTCCCAAATTAAGCGCAAAGCTTGTGTTATGGGTACTAGACAACTGATAAATGTACTTAAATACATTTTTTTATTTGTAAATACATACTTATAATACATAGAAAACACACATGTTCATGCACACAAATGTTTGTCTTGTTTGATTCGAACCCGCGACCTCGGAGTCAAAGTGGCCATAGCTCGAACGAGCTCGGTGGTCGAATGGTTATTCGACCACCGAGCTCGTCGTAATAATACGTCTCAATAATAGTTATACTGTGGTTTCCCTGCGGCTCTCTCATTTTGACCTCACCTTCCCTCTGAGACGAACTGGAACAGACTGCTTGGGTCACATTCGAACGTGTTAAAAGCCGACCAAATTGAGAAAAAAAATCATATTCAGGATTTATTTACCAGGCGCGTGTATATCCAAATTAGCCGGGTTGTTCACTTCAAAATGGAAGCAAATAAGCCATGTGGCTTACTTGCTTCCATTTTGAAGTGTTGTGTATGATATGATTGTGAATTATATGTATCTATAATATAAGGAAAACACAATTTTTCCCATTTTGCATTATCTTTAATCAGCCATCGCCTATCTAGACTGCTACATCGCGCATCTTTTTCTTTATAGCCTGAGTGCAAATGATATTGTCTACAAGATAATTAGACACGAAATCACGTGCCAAAGACGTCAGGGGAGTCACAATAAGACAACTACCAGCATCTTGGTCAGGGCTGCACCGAGGGACCTTGAAGCACGCAATTAAACGGTGCGACAATACGCCGCGATCGCGGTGAAAACTGAACTAAGTAATTAACAGTTTTATTATTTACTTAAAATACTTGCTTGTACTCAAAATACAGTCGCCTCCATGAGCTTGGAAAATGGAATTATAATAACATATATTAATGAATATATAGTATACCATGACATTAAACTTCTATAAGGGTTCTCTATGCGTTGGATCCATATCCCCCGCACGGCTTTCAAATAACCTGTTGTAATCCCGTGAATTTAAAAGAAATAATAATAATAATGCCTGCCGAGACCTGCTCATGGGTAGGTATATTGTTCCATTGATATATCCACAGCGGGTGTAAAAAATTACATTAAACTTCTCTAAGGGGCCTCTACGCGTTGGATCCATGTCCCCGCGCACGCCTATCTAATGACCGGGCTTGACCCGTGAATTAAGAGAGATAAATAATAATAAAAGTGTTTATTGGACCTTGAGATGACAATCTCGATGAAATCGTCTCAATGGGAACATTCGCCGAGCGTAATTTGGTCGCTCGTGGAGTGTAATTTTCAAGAAGCTATATTTAATTCTAATTATTCTAAATTATTCTTCTTCTAATATCTATTAAATTGTTGCATTCTCGATGATTAAATAATAGACAATCTATATTAGCAATTTCGTAAGGAACTTATCGTATTTATGAAGCAACTGGAACAATAGTTCAATGTGCTAATATTTTACATACTGTTAAAGCAACCAACTCAGTGCGACATACTCGTACCTATCCTTGCACAACTGCGTCATTTCATTAGTGCATTACGTACCTAATACAACGTCGTAAATAATACCCTAAGATTTATAATGGCAAGAAGCAACAAGTCAGCCGCCACTTAGTGTGACGGTGCAAAAAATGCAAGGAATCACATGCATGCATATTATGAGCATTTAAATTTTGAAATGAAAACTTCTTTACACGTTCTGAGAGATTAGTGCTAGTTTTTTTGGTGACATTCGAACGTGTTAACATTTACAAGCCGACCAAATTGAGAAAATGTTGTGAATTTATCAGACGCGTTGCATTGCATATCCAAATTAGCCGGGTTGCTCACTTCAAAATGTGAGCAAGTAAGCCACATAATTTTGATATGTTAGACGCGTCTTATAAATTCACAACATGAGAGTTCTTCTCTATTTGTTCGGGTTGTTTACGTTGACATGATCGATTGCGAACAAAAAACTCGCACTAAGCACTCTGTGCACAAATTTTGTACCTACTCGTAAGTGGGACAGCCGTAACTCGGGTTAGTAATGCTCGTTCGGGTAAAGTCGGCAGGGAGGAAGCGAAACGGAATGAGAGATGAAGTTTTCACTTCTGTTGTGTGATCAAGCACATACCGTTTTTTTAAGATAATGGGTGTATTTTTCGACGGAATGTTTCTTTTAATTTAATTATGACTATAGACAAATTCACAATCTCGACTACATTGTGAAATTTTAAGACTAGAAGTAAGGCTACGTTGTACATGCCTTAATCGTTCTAACTACAGAAAAAAAATATGAGAATAATAAATTTTACATGCAGTCTTGGTTACGAGCACTTGTGCTCGTAGAGTCTTGGTGAAAGATTTTGGTTTAAAGGGCACTTGTATATTCTTTGTCATTTATTATTAGCATCGAAGTTTCTTAACTGCATTAGCTTGCTAGTGTACATCTAATCTAAATATAATCTAGGTAGTATGACAAAATTTTGTTGATCGATTTAATATTAATATAGGCATAAATTCGCTTTGCTGCATTTACAAGGCACGATGCGCAAAAAAGCATGGCTGCAATTACGGTTGCATATGTACAGGAAAAATAAAGTTATTTACATAGATTTCATTGTTTGAACATAGATTGGTCACGTCTTTAATGTAGGTACAGTCACAGGTATAATCAAGGTTCAAAAGTGTATTATCACCTACATTACATTTAACTTTGAATAAAAAACGCATTTTATTTTATATATAAAATCTTTTATTTGTTCTGTAGTGCTAGTCAAGTCATAGTAATTTTGGCAAATTTAATTATCATATTAAAAATAATGTTTTATTCAAAATTAAAGGTAAGGTATTATAAATAATAATGGGCATCAACTCAAAGTAAATTCTCAAAGTAAACTCAAACTTAATAATCTACATATATAGTTATATAAAACAAAATGGAGTTACGAGTAGTTACACCAATTATAACCTAGGGACAGCGGGACCGATTTTTAACCTTTTTTGATGATATATGATTTGTTGGATTGGTCTCCGTCTCGAATAGCAGAATAGCTATTCAAATATCATTTCGCTTCAATTGGCTCTTTTTTTTTTGTTAATTGAAATGGTCAGCATAAAGTTTGGATGAGAAATCAACAGAAATGAGATGGGATCGGGAATATTAAGACAGCCAATCGTAGGCGGGCCGCTGGTACAATACATATATTTATTGTTGTGGTCAGATTAGTGATAATTTGTAATAAGATATTTTGGACTTTTGCAGAACTTCTTAGAACATCTTATTAACGGTTTATGGTGTCATATCTAGATATCCATTACATTTATTGTGAAGTAGATAACGTTTTCTAAAGACAATTGCAAAGCACAAAGCTATGAAATATAACACAGGCACGTAGTATGTATGTTACAGTCAATATAGTGCATTCGATTAATATTATTTGGCTACGGAATTCTATGATGTGGAGGTACTTCCCCAATCGCAACAAATTTTTCAGTATTACCTAATTGAAATAACAAAATATTGTGTTTTTACAGAATAATAAATTGTTAGAGCCCATTTTTAATTAGGAGGGTCAGCCACTTACATCCCAAAATACTGTTTTCCAACTGTACTAATATTATCAACTGTTCGTTCATTACCTAATACGACGAAACCCCGCCTGGCGAATAGATAGATAAAACTCTAACCTAACCGAAAAAAAAAATATCATAGAAGAATACATAGTACAAAACGAAGTCGTTTTCTGTCCTCTTCAACCTTCTAAACCAGTTTTAAACCACACTATAATATGTCAGTGAGTAGACATTTCTTCTTTGTTTTAGATTTGTATATTCAACATAATAAAAAACACATTTGAAAACAAAGTTCCTTAAAACCCTTAAGAACCTTGCTAAGCCGGGGAAAATCGCTAGATATTAATCATTCTGAATGCATTATATTGACAGTAACATTATATAAATATATTAAATTGCATACAACAATTTAATCTACATTACATCAACACCACAATTAAAATAAATAATGACTAATTAAATTTGTTATTAACATACATTACCTTGTGTGCTTCCGTTTGCGTTTTTCAGTTCTGCTGAGAACTTCAAGTTATTGTCTTCCGTTTTAGTTCAGCAGCATCCTTTGGAAGTGGGTAGTCAAGTGTTGTAAAAAATGTTCGCATGAAATCAACTTCGCTATGCATTATATGTTTTTGCAACAAAAATTAGCCTTCGAAGCATATTGAATTCAAGAAAGGGTTTAAAATTCATAGTCGCAATTCATTAAAAGCAGAGCTTCCCAAGTCATAAAGGTGAAAAAACGACTGAGAATTATTAAATTTAAACACTGTACCTCACTGTACTTGACACTTGAGGCCCTTGCATCAAACAAGAAGAAGTAGTGAAAATAAAAGTAATAAAAAAAAGAACAAAAAATGGTTGGGTAACACTGATTTAAAATTAGAAACCGTCGGTGACAAGTTGAGTCCTAAATAAAACTTTGCAGAATGACGAAATACATATATAAATAACTAATAACAGTGGGTCATATAATATAAGTACTTAAAGTGAACGTGAGAGGATTCTTTAGTCACCGAAGAAATGTTATTGTTAACATACTTATTATGTATAATACATGTATGTCAATTGTTTCTTTTTTTCTCACCGCATCGTCTGAAATCGACTAATAAGAAGAAAGAAACGATGCCATTCTAAACTCGACATAAAAATTAAGTACCTATCTCTGAAAATTCAATTTATAAGGCCCCTGGTAAAGCATCGTTATTGGCAATTTAAGTGTACTTTCGTAAACAAGAGATTATTAATCGAAAACTTTTTGCTTATTGGTTTTATCCTCCGTTTTTTTTTCGGGGACGCTATATATATATCTATGTAACACTCATAGTCGAATCGAATGACACCTCTTCTTATTATGATGATATCCGTCAAGCGGTTTAGGCTGTAAGTGTGCCAAAGAATATACATACATTCATATTAGAAAAACATAACCCTTCCTTCTTCCTCAGTCAGGTAAAAAAAATCAAAATCTGCAAGTATTCTGACGCTGAGTGTACTCGTATTTCGTCCACCACCAGTCTTATGGGACAATAAATTCAAATGGCGATTTAATTCATATTTATTTTAAGTAGGAGTTGATTGTTTTGACATTAAAGTTACATTTTTAATATTTTTTAATTTACGAACATTATGTTTTTAAATTATATTTTGTTGAACAATCGATATGTGTGTTATTCTGTCAGCACAACGTAAACAAAATAAAATTTGCATACAATACGTAAGTTACAATAATTATAACTCTGTAAAAACGCCACTGGTCAAGTGCGAGTGGGTCAGGCGAGCTAAGTTTCGTACTGTACGTATGTATAATACATTGACGGTTAGAGATATTGGCAGAGAAGAGCAAAATGACGTAATTTACAATAAATTCCCAATAAATACATATGAACTCCCTATTTATGGTCAGAACTGGGCATTTATACTTACTGGGAATTTATGGTAAATGTCCGGCATTTTGTTCATCTCTACTGATTAGTATGCGGTATGACCTCTTGGCAAAAAAAAGGTAAAGGAGTAAATATGTAGTCATGTTCACTGGACTTTCTTGCATGTTGTCTTGACAAAAAAAAAGTGAAGCGCAATATTTCCGTTTTTCTCAGTTAGCAGTATGGAACCCTAAACTCTAACACAATTATTATTTTAACGTGGAAAATTATATTAGATACGCATGAGCCAACAGCTCACAACATGCGGGTGTGACGTCACGTGATGTTACGTCGCCACAGAGAATAAAATTTCACAGTTGAAACTAGAACTACAAGGACAAAGAAATATAGATTACAAAAAAAGACAAAGAAAATTTAGGCCGCTGGCATACAATTTTATATACTAATAAACTGTTTATAATGTATAAACCTTTATCTCCGGTAATAAGACGTTTTCCGGTATAAAAACTAGCCGGTTTAAAAAGTTCCGGTACAAAAAGGTTTAGGATGTCACTCCTCAGACCTTACACTATCCTCGTAAAAAATGATGTTGATTCATTGGTCCCTTTCGATGTGAAAGACGGACAAATAAAGAAATAAATACACTACCTCATTTATAATATTAGTATGGAAGTATAGATTCTAATCAATATCAAAAAGAATCGGTAGAAGCATGAGACATGACCTAAAGAGTCTTACGACATGAAACTTTTCAATTGACTAAATAAAACAAGGTATGTTCTTCCCGAGACAGATAGGTCACATAGTTTGGACTAGACTACGTCATTAGCTGTATTTTGTATGGAAAAGACAGACTTTTACAATAAATTTTGTGACGTAGTCTTGATAATATGCGGGCAGAGAAGTACCTTGCACTAATTACTGACGGATATTGATAAGTTTGTCGATATCATTTGACGAACTTGAATTGCATCTTCATACGAGTTCAAGTGAGAATTCTGCAGTAAACTAGTCAGCCTGATATAATATTTAGTAATAGATCCGATAGACGTTATCCTGTCTTAACTATGATAAATACTTTTAAATTAGAATTGGTTTTAATCAATATAATTCTGACCTATGCCACAGAATAATATACTCTAACGACCTCACATGGAGTACTGCTGTCAACTCTAGTCGGGAGCACCCAACACCTCACAGAATACCGCAGACAAATAACAATTCCCTTGAGGGTTGTGGTGTTCCTGCGAGTGAGTGAGGTCACCAGAAAGGAAGATTTTTTTATATGAGAGAGGGGCAAGCGAGCATGTGGGTCACCTGATGGAAAGCAATCACCACCGCCCATAGAAATCAGCAACGCCTAGTGGTCGCCGATCCGTTGCCAGCCTTTTAAGGGAAATATCGACTCTTTTCTTGAAGGTCCCCATATCGTATTTATTTGGAAATACCGCTGAGGGTAGTTGATTCCACAACTTCACAGTTCGGGCACCTATGCATATATTTTAAACCACAGATTTTAAACGATATTGGCAGCGCGAAAATTACGCCAACCGTCAAACGCATTACACACGTTATAAGTTTACAATATACATATTAATATTAATTAATTTGGTGACCATGGAAATAGGGATTCATGTACTTCATAGCGCCTGCTGTCCTTTTTGCATTCTTGCAGCACACATTACTCGTACATGAAGCTGATACTCGTAGATGACGGGCCCGGTGCCGGTGGCACAGAATAATATACACTACCGAATGGCTACCGATGGCTACTTTGACTCCGAGCTCGCGGGTTCGATCCCCGCACAAGGCAAACATTTGTTTGCATAAACATGTCTGTTTACAAAAAAAAATGCATTTAAGTACATATATAGTTGTCTAGTATCCATACTACAAGCATTGCGCTTAATTTGGGACTGTGTAAATTGTCCAGAAAAAAAAAATATTTATGTAGCTCACCGGACTTGCATTGTCCTGTCTGAACTATGAATATTGAATTAGAATTTGTGTAATATGTATGAAACATACATAAATATAAAGAAGATAATACATACAGTAGATACCTGCCAAATAATTATACTTGAGACTTCTTCTGTAAACTGTAACTGTTTCTACTTGTATAATATGTGTGATTGTAGTATGAAATAAAGCAATTTCTATTTTATTCTGTTGTGGTGTTAATTGTTAAAATAGTTGGTATCCTCTTTTTCTTTCAATTCTTTAAAGGAATGTATGGTAGGTAACTAAATTGAATTAAAACCTTAATTGTATAATTGGTTTAAGAGTTGAATCGTCAATATTTATCTTTGGTCATTATCGTGACTCAGCCTATTGAAGATGAATGAACCTCTAAACCCATCAACCATTTGACCTATATAGTTTTTTTTATTTGTTGCCATTTATTCCGGAATTCCTGAAAAGTAATTATCTAGAAGGTTATAAACCTTCTTTCAAGGCATTTTTGATAAATAAAAAGGTCTTTATGTTTGAATGCCTTTCTAACACCCTTTTATTAGCTGGCAGCTGTATGTAGTTCTGATGACAATACAATAATATAGTACTGTCGAACTGATCTGATGATAGAGCCGAAAGATATGAACTGGAACTTCATGATGGAACATCGTATCATAGCTGTTTTGGATTTCAAAAAGTCTTGTAATGGACTTTGACCACGATTAGGTTTCAAGGTCTGACGATGAAGCCGGAAGATAGGCACTGGCATTCCATGATGGAATATCGTATCATAGTCGTGTTTGCACTTGTGAGAAAGGCCACGTAATGGACTTTGCACACGATCAGGTGCATTTATAAAAACATGTTGTCTAGTGTTTTTTAAACTATTAATTTATTCATAATTACTTTTATAGGAAAGTTGACCATTATTAGAATTATAGGAATGCAAATAGAAAATACGAGTATGTTCTATTTGGGTATAATCTAATGGAGTGTAAGTATCTCACCATGATCTGTAGAACCAAAGCTAATCTCTACTGCATGTGGTGCACCTTGGTAACTAGCGAAAGAAGCTCTGACAAAAAACAGGTAGAGTATAGCGTAAGCTGCCCGACTGGGGAAGTATCTCCACTTCACAGAATACCGCAGCCAAATAGCAATTCCCTTAAGGGTTGTTGTATTCCTGCGAGTAAGTGAGATCGCCAAAAAGGAGGGACTTGCTGTCTTGGTAGCGGGGGTGGCGAAGTGCGAGCGATGTTTCATGTTGCGAGCGTTAATATGGCTACGGTAACCGCTTCACATCTGGCTGGCCGTATGCTTGTCTACCACCTTAAGTAGTATAAAAAATAGTTCTGTTTACTTAAACGGTAATTAGGGTTCCGAATAGAACGAGAAGCTGAATTGCATTACCTTAATAAGTAAATTAAAACAGGATTTTGTGATTAATTGGACGTGTCGGTAAGCATTAAAAATAATTGACAAAATCTCTTGAAAGTTAACGGTACGGAACTCTCAATTGCGAGAACGGACGCGCACATGACTGACTTGCACTTTCAATGTGAACTTTATTGCAGTGGTTTACGATACATAAACATCCATCGGAAATTCGAGTTACCAAACTTTGTCCTAATTTAATAATACTTATGTAAATTGTAAACATAATGCCACACTTAAATATACTTAATGTAAATAAACCAAAATGATTCGCAAATGCACGTATCAACTTCGCTTGAGCTTATACTGCATAGCAGAAAAAAACATAAGTAACAGAAAAGGTATTTAGTTTAAACAATGACATGTTACGGAAATTATATATTTTACTTAAAATCAAATACATGGAAGCAATAAATAAATATGAATAATAAATTAAAATAGGCAAAATATCTGACAATGGTAGCCAGCTACCATTTCTGAACGGTCTTTCCTCAAATACACATTATATAATATATTTTTGTTTATTTGAGGCAATGAGACGACTTGAAAGACAATTAAAAAGCCTAAGATGATTTATGGTTATAAACCTAACCACAGATTTATGTTACGATTGATAATGGTCATTGAAGACCTGCCCCCTTACCACCATCTCTTATTGCGACTCAATAACTGAATAGATTGCTTATTCATACCAATGAATAAGCGACTCTATTTCAAATTGAATAGAGTCGCTTATTCATTGGTATGAATAAGCAATCTACTCAATTATTGAGTCGCAATATGAGATGGTGGTAAGGGGGCTGTTTACATTATACGAGCTGCAGAATTTACAGTAGACAAGACATGTACTCGCTTGGTAGTAGTTTGACTCGCTTCTAACCGTCATGTCAATAAGACTACTACGCCGGATTCTAGCCCACGGGGCCGAAATCGAGGTTGAGTGGAGCGAGTAGATTCGCTAAGTGTATGTTTTCCATTGATTTCAATAGAAAATGTATTTGATCATTCATCAACATGATGAGGACATGATCTCATTTTTTTTTTCAACACAATCATCAAAATCGGTTCAGTGGTTATGGAGCCTATTCATTTCCAAGAGTGACTTTTCGGTGTATATAAGCTCTTTCAATGCCTCTATGACATGGTACACAAAGACAAAATTTATTGCCCACGAAATTACAGTATTTCAGAATAAGTAATGGCCATCGGCAATCATCCTATACACTAGTATCGTAAGTCACAAGATGATTGAAAAACGTAATTAGGGCCTTACGAAAAATAAATGAAATTTCATCTTTATTACAAAGTTTATACAGGTCTATGCCATTTTTAAAAACAGCAATTAGTTGCAAGTAATGCGAGCTGCATGCTCAGCAAATTAGTCTTTGACAAAGTAAAGAGGCAAAGAAATTTTAGCTTAATTTTTCCACAAACCTTTACTTTTTTCCCAATACTTATTCTATAGTATTATTTAGTCTACAGTACTGTTCGTGGTGTAATATCACATACTATGTTGCAAGCGAATTATTATCCGACTTGGATAAAGAATAACCGCAGTAAAGTAACTAATTAAGCTAAATTTAATGCTAGCTCGCATAGTGTAACCAGACCTTTAGCTTTATACATTTAGGAAAATATAAAAGCAAACAAATGAAAGAAATAATGAAGAATGACAGAAGGCCAAGAATAAACATAATGAAAACTTGTCTTTACTTTACTGACCGCTCCAGGGATTGCAGCTGATATGAACAGCGCCAACGTGTCAGGCCAGGGCAGCAGTTTGTACTGCTCCCACCACCGTTTCACCACCAGGCTCACGTAGAACCCCAGCACGAACGACATGGGGATCGACTCGCTCTGTGCACCGAAGTACTGCCGCACTTTTTCGAATGTCCTGTAATTAAAATAAATTAAAATTAATATTTAATAAAACTATTGCCGTCTTAAAAAGGGAGTAGACTAAACTAAAAATGAACGGCCAACAAATATCCAGCGACGGACATGAACACTTCTTTGTTTTGGATTTACTTATTTAGAATCCTGCTAATCAAGTGGGTGCTAACTAAATATAGATAATAGAATAGAGTGAAAAGTATTGACACAGTGTAGTAAGTTATAAGTAAAAGACTTTCGTACTAAAGCTCCATACTATGGACATACATACACAGAAAGAAAAAAGTAAATGTGACATATGTGTATAAAATTTCATAAAAATCGGTCAAGATGTTTCAGAGGAGTATGGTAACTAACATTGTGACACGAGAATATTTTACCTATTATTAGATTGATAAAAGTACACCATTTGGTAATATAAGTATCAGATACATAATTATAGCCACTGCAAATGATTTTAAATAGCATAATATTCTACGAATATGATTCTAATTGCTATCAGGATACGATCTTCAAGGGTATAACTAAAAGTGGTACTGAGCAATCGTTGTTGATACCTATGTAGTCACATCAACCAGGCAGGTTCTCAAGGATGTTCAATTACTTATTGTAAAACCAATGAGTACCTACGTATCTAAGCTCATTATGTTTGTATGTACAAATTACAAATAATGTAGTAACAGTAACAAAAACTCAGTTCTCCATAATGATATCTCCACGATCTGCTGTAGGTAAGTATTATGATGTCATCTTTCCCAGCTAATGGTTAAGACTGCCCAGGTCGAACCAGTACACCGAGAGAGCGGCAATTTTGGAGTAAAAATTGTTAAAATATAATAATAATTCAGTTTCGATCCTCTTATCAACTTGAAAAACTTCAAAATTTAATTAAAGTATATGACCGAAAATAAAACAAACAACAATGAGTAAAACTTATTCCACCGAAAATAAGAATTATATTAATGAAATTGACTAGGCACGAGTATATAGTTTTTTTTCAGTCAATTTATTCTATCTCACAGACCGCAGCCAAATAACAAAATCATAGCGACCTAGAGCTGTATTTTATGCCTAAAGGGTTGTTGTGTTACTGCAAATGAGTGAGGTTAGTGGAGAAGTTGCCGTGTTGTTAGCGGGGGTGGCGGTGAGTATACGGCCCGACTGATGAGAAACGGTTTTTGTGAACAGTATTTTTCAATCGAGTTTTATCGGCTTTTCCCAAAGGTTGACTGGTAAAGTATGCTCTTAGCATTAAGTCCGCCTGTTGTATCTACCCTTATTCTATGGCCAATAAAGTTTAAATAAAAAATAATAAAAAGAGTCGCTAAAAGTAACTAAATTGAAGAAAAACAACATTTATTAACACTTGTATAACAATTACAGGTCTAGGGAGGCTGTTGTAATGGATGTCAACAGACTCGAGTACTTTAAAATTGTCATCATAATTTCATACTATAAAGTAGCTTTTCAACCGCAGCTTTATATGTTACTAGCTGACACCCGCGGCTTTGTCCGCGTTGTCCTTATTTTAATATTTTTTTTCTTCCCGAAGGCACAAAATGTTTTTACGGGATAAAAAGTAGTTTATTTCACTAAGACTCACTCTCTAAAACTTAAACTACACTTATGGACAAATTTAGAGGAACGCAAAATAAGTGTATATAAAGCACAGACATTCAATATAGTAAGCAGACTAAACTTTAGAAGTTTTAATGCACGACAAAACTAACACACGTAAATACCACACACACAACCGCAAATACAGGGACGGAGTTACTAAAGCTGGATATGTCTGGTCTTTAGGAAATCTCAAACAATAATTGTATTGTATCAAATCGCACATCGATTATTATAGGAATATTCTAATGCAATAGTGTAGTATTCCTATTATCACAACTTGTAATCTATTACAAATAATACTTAGAACTATTTAATTGTTGTGAATCCACTCAGAGTACAGGAGATGAAGTCTACCGCTTTCACTATATTGTTTATTAAGCTAATTTGTAAGGCTATATGTATATAGCGCTGATTAATATTGAATCTGTCTACTGTTATAATCATTAACTATTAATAGCCTTATTTTATAGTTATTATCAATGACTATTAATGTAATTTTTAAAAAATATAGCCAGCCAGGATTTAAAAAAAATATAGTAAGTACTTATATCACTGTTGAATCACTGTTTTCCACACACATTTTATTGTTAGCATTTAATTTAATCTTGCACAATGAATATAAATAATGTACAAGTTCCTAAATATGTCCCTATAACAATGAGAAGTACGTAACATGTCAAAGGATCTCTAATTATTATTTCTGTGACTGTAAATACGTGCCTCGTGATTGAAAGTTTGGTTCAATGCATGCTCTATAATGACAAAGCTTTCAAATAAGTAGAAGTAGAACATAAAACAACGTTAAATCTCGTGATAATTCACACATAGTATACAGCATCAGCAGCTTATCAAAATAGCGACCTTTTAAAACATAGCGTGCGTCTTTTTTTTTAACTTGTCATGTACAGTGTTGGTATACGTGTAAAATCGGGATAGCAACATTCACTAACCCCCAAGAGCGTGCGAGACGGAAAGATCAACTCACACTAATATATATTTTATGTTTCGTCTGCTTACTATTGAAATTGAATGTTTGTGGTATAAAGCAAAATATCATGGATGTTTGTGACAATTAAATTTATTTATTTGGACTTTACTTACGAGTATTATACGATAATTTAAAATTGTAAACGTTGAAAAAAAAAACGATCAAACAAATTACAAAAAGAAAATATTGGATGGAAACAGTTTTAAACATTTTTTTTTTCGGAAATGCTTAGAATATGTGGATAATGTGAGCTTTAATCAGTATTTAGTGTTGCTCCCTCGAGATCTACGAACAGCTTCCAGTTTCATTGTTTTTGTCTTAGCTAGTATAAACTCTGGAGCTCTACCGTTTGAACTGAAGACGTTTGTCAATAACTAGAACGTAAGACCTTTTTCTTGAATCTTTTTTTTTTTAATTACTTCTACGTACGTCTACGAATCATGGTAATCAGCTTCAGCTTCGGCGGTAAGGTTCAGATAGATCGGTCAGTCACGAATGCCTTTCATAGATACAAAGAAAAAGGAAAAAAAATATGTTATTGTGCAAAATCTGAAAACGATATACACAATTTCTACGCAAGTAGCATGTGGGCAATCAAATCACGTAGTAAGTATTACCTAACTTGTTCGAATGCCTACTTTTACAAAACACCTATTGCAGGAAAGAAAAACTAAATTCTATTAACATCAACAATCTTTTGTGTGACTCAGAAACGAAGTCGGGTTAAATGGTTAAATAAAGAAACCGGTTTTTGTACAAAATCTAGACAAACGAGGTGACAAAAACGAAACAGTATCCTGAAAACTATGGTTTATGACACTGTACTGAGAGTAAACTAAAGAGTAATGGCATATTGCTTAAGGAAATCCTAATATCACAGTAAAAACCTAATATAGCAAAAAGTAATATTACGTTTTTATGTTTCATATTTCATATCATATATTTTTATATATCACTAACTGCCACCGCCCACGCTTCGTTGTCGTTCAATCTTCCCGTTCCCATCTCATTTCAGTGAATTTCCCATACCAGTCTTGCCCTGAGAAATATATATATATTTATATCTCAGATGAAGTGTATGTTTTTAGTCACCTAATTGTGATACATATTATCGCATAGGAAATCCCATGTAATGGGAAGTAAGACAACTTTCAAAATTCTCCGAAACCTGTCGATTAGGTCTTAAATAGTATTACAAACGTCCAATTACCGGTAGTGGGCAGGTAGGTACATAACCGCTTCCGTCACGGCCTCGACTCAATGACTGTCACAAAATTCAGGTCCTGAACACACAATGGCCGTCTGACGCACAAGACACTGAAATATGTATACCAGTATGGAGCTGCATACACACCACTTGTTAAGACCTACCATACGGTATGAAAAGAAAGAAAATAAATTTGTTGATATAAACAAGAAATTATGAATCTAAATAAAAAACCCGACTTCAATATTCTAATATTTTTTTCAGTTATCCTCTTGGATCATATGTATGATAACCCTCCATTTTTTTCGGGACAGCCATGTTGAAATACATAATATAAGCTGAAGGCCTATTCTCGTAATTTTTCTACGAACGCAAATTGAAAGTTGACCGAATCGAGATTGACTAAAACTAGATTTCATTAATTAATTATTATCAGTTCTTGTTGTTGGCAAAGTAACATTCTTAGTTTGTTTAATTTTCACTCATATTTCGATATAATCCCGCTTAAATTTAATTTTGAAGTTTCATATTGTGTTACGAGAATACCAAATGTAACATTTGTGAGATCGAGATTGGATCGAAACTGAATTTTGACTATATTTTAATTACGAGAATTGCCCCCTCAGTTTCACTCTCACAGATGAGATGAATGGAATGACACCTCGTCTATATATTAATACGTGATGCAAAAACTTTGTACCCCTTTTTACGAAAATTGCGCGGACGGAGGAGTATGAAATTTCGTTGTATGAAAATGAGTATGAAAAATTCATACTTATAGTTTATTTAGAGAAAGGGTGCAGAATGCTAATATTTTTTTAAAATTATGCATAAAAAGTATATTAAATCATAATAGAAAAGAAACATTACACACACTACCATGTATTTGACACACACACGCATATATACTCTTTTGTTTATTATAATCATGTATAGTCTGTGGTCAAATAAGAATAGATTAATATTGTTTGTCCTTAATATTATTTGTCTAACTATAATATATGTATAGTCTTACTAAAGCGATTATAGAAGTGTTAATAGAACATTAATAATGTCACAGTGTAAGTAATAGTACTCAAACTTATAATTCGACCACAGGGCGACCACTAGTATGTTGAAACTTGAAATCCGTCAAACGGTTTAGGCTGTAGAACGTGCCAAAGAAATCCATATACATATATGTTTTTCTAGTGTATTTGGAGAGAGAGCCCTGAGGTTCCCGTGGTTTAACTATTCAAACCTAGGAGCGTCTAGATTTCGGGCATTGACTATAACAAGTAAGTATATTAAACTTGTTGGATGTAATGTTGGTAACAACAAAGTTCATTGTTCTGCGATCAAGGTAGGTGATATAGAAGATCCTGTTTTAATGTTTGATAATTTTATATAAGACTCCAGTTATCGGCTCTCAATGAATGGTCGACGAGTATCGAATTGATGACATCACCATTGGAATAATTGGTAAAGAACATGCAAAGCTGCGTTCTGCATAGAGTTCCGTAGATATTACTATTTATATTTACATCTAGATGCCAGCCCCGTTTTCGCACGGGTAGAAAGTGGTGTTTATATTCCTCACAATTTTTACGTATTTTCTCTTCATAAGAACGTTCCTTATATCTTAACGAAAATATTAAAACAAGAATTTGTCAAGCCGCTGCCTCTGGTATAGCGAGCGTCCATCGTATGCTTGTTTGTCACCTTAGTTGTATATTAATAACATATCTTTATTTCTCTCTTTCACAAAGGATTGTATTGTATGCAGTACACGTAATTCCAGACAGAATTACTTGTAGTTATTTATTTAATGTAGTGAATGTTTATGTGTGTATGTGAGTTTATGTGTGTGTGGATGTGTGTGTGGATTGTATAAATAAATGCAGTGATGGGATGTTAGCCATAATTATTATCTTTTCAAAATAGTTCCAAAAATAGATGCAATAGTCAAATTTCTAAATAAAATAGCTGAACAGACGAGCGGACAGACATATTCCGAAACTGGTTCTCTTTTTGGTTACAAAAATTTAAAATAGCGATAAGTTCGGTGTAGTAAGTAATAAAAACAACGGCCGTAAACGGGTTTACGAAGCAAACAAAAAACAACTGTACACATTGTGAAGTGTGCGCGTCATGCACCGAAACATACAATTAATATACAACATAACAATCATACAGATCGTCCTCGCTATAATACATTAATAACGCCATAACAGATGCAAAAATACCGGTTACAATAGTAGTGATGTGAACTAAATATCATATACACATAAAGTCTAATGATCAAATCCGCAAGACTGGATTCATCATCAATTTTGAACTAACGCCAACATCATCTGCACATTGTGCACAGCTGACTTACAAACAGTGGCGGACTAAGTATTTCTGGGCATACTGAAGAAGTTCCACTTCCACTTCCACTTCCAAAATAAAAATTAAAAACCTAACTTTCGGGCCCCAAAAATAACGGGCACTAGGCCGCCCCTTATTACAAACGAGGCTCTGGGCTGGGGCAAAAGAGAGGCATTGCGTAAATTGTACCCACTGGGGCAGTCCTCCACCTCACAGAATACCGCAGCCAAATAATAATTCCCTTGAGGGTTGTTGTATTCCTGCGAGTGTACGAGGACTCCAGAAAGGAAGGAGTTGCTGCGTTGGCAGCGGCGGTGACGGTGCGTGACCGAGATTTCATATTGCGAACGTTTATATGGCTACGCGAAACCACATGTATGTGGTGTGCCACCCGACGTAATATAAAAAAGGGAAGCCAGACAGACTGGGGCGCCGTTACTTTCGTTAGCGTGACATAACCAAGCGCTTTACCCTCCCATAAGAAGTTATCACTTCAAAAAGGTTCTAACTAAAGGGAATAAAACATACCCACTGGAATCAATATGGATCAAACAAGATCATCTCAATCGTTGAATGGTGGTTGAAACGTTCTTGGGAAATCACAATGAATCTATACGTATCACAGTATACTTGGTGTGGATCTTTTGAAAATGATTATGTATTGTTTATTAGCTTTTACATGTGGCTTCGCCCCGTGTGTCCACAGTATATGGAAGAAAATGGGATATGCCTGGAGCATGGACACATTGGACACGGCCATGTGTTGTACGTGAATACGTTATATGCACTAAATTTATCTCAAAATGGCAGCGCTTCCCACTCCCCCGCATGCGATGTTCCATAGTCCTTATTTAGCGTAATAAATTATTTGATCGTTCATCTATCCAGTGGTGCGATTGAATTTTGGATGTCGAGCATAGATTCTAGAATACAACGCCAAACTGCATCCCCTAATTTTGTTATCACTAGATTTTTGGATTGCCTCTGTATGGTAGCAAATTTAAAGACTTAGTCATGTCAAAAGTATCCAGAATATATTCTATATGTATATGCCAAATTTCATCCAAACCAGTTCAGCCTTTTTCCGGTGAAAGAGTAACAAACGTCCATATATGCATCATTACATACATCCTAACAAACTTTCACATTTATAATATTACCTAGTAGGGTAGGATACCGCGGACGTATACTAATGGCAAACAAGCATGCAATACGTCTGATGCTGTTGGTCTGATGTGAAGCAGTTACCGTAATGTACCGTAACTATAGACGCATGCAACGCAAATAGTTTCGTGGTAACATCGTTCACTCGTAAGTATACAACTTTTATTAGTATTTGGCTGTGGTCATCTGGGAACCGTATTTGTCTAGTCGGAAAGCTATTAAATCACCAGACTTGTCTTGTGTCAGAGCGTTGTTTGCATTCCACATTACAAATCGGTGACGGCGCCAGGCACAAGTGACGTTTGCTTTGGCGTTAGGACCCGTTCCCACTTACACGGACCGTCTGTTTAAACGGAAGACGGCGGCCGGACGTGTGTTTTCGCACATGCACCAGCCGGCTCCGATCTGGGGCCCTCCCTACCGCCGAAGCTGAAGCCGATTTTTCAGCAGGAACATTTGAAACATCAATGGGTGAATGTCTTGGATCCGTTTAAATGTGAATTATTGTAATATTAATTGTACCTACTGCCACTGGCATATCCATCACCGGACCGAGAAAACAGTCGGTCCGCCTAAGTGGGAACGGGCCCATAAAGTTGAGAGTGAGTCACATCCCAAACAAATATACAGAACAATGTTTTTTTTTTTTTTTATACTACGTCTGGTGGCAGACTAGCATACGGCCCGCCTGATGTGAAGCGGTTACCGTAACCGTATTAACGCTCGCAACATAATATATCACTTGCGCGCCGCCACCCCCGCTGCCAACGCAGCATCTCCTTCTTTTCTGCTGGTTCACTCACTCGCAGGAACACAACAACCCTCAAGGGAATTGTTATTTGGCTGCGGTATTCTGTGAGGTGGAGGTACATTCCTCAGTCGGGTAGCTTACAATTACGCTCCCTACTTCTCTTTTCGAATATTATATTATTTTACGACCTCTAGATATGTTTGCTTGATGGTAGCGTTACCATGATGCTAGAAATTAGACTGTGATAAATAAATAAATATTCCTGGGCCAATTACACTGCTCGACTGTCGTTACGGAGGAGCTCGATAGCCTCTTTGCGCGGGCCAGTCTAATCGAACACGCAAGTTAAGCAATATCGACCGTAGCATGTCCATGGATGGGTTTTTTATATCGAGCTCCTTCATACTTCGGAGGGCATGTTAAGCCGCCGGTCCCGGCTGTTGTCATTTAAATGACAGTCGTTAAGCCAAGTCAGTGGCCTTTGGGCGACTTCGTAATGCATTGAACCTTAAGGCATCTACACACACATTTGCACGTATACGCGGGCTGTTTGTGTATGTCGTTTTTGTATGGAGTGGCCGCGGTGTGCTAAAATATAACATACAGATGACTGAATCTTCGATCAACAATGAACTTTAAATAAGACAAAATAACTTTTGACTAAAAACCTTATTCAAAACCACTTTTGACTGACTTATGCAGCAGTCAAATGTAATTCTGAACGATTATGAGTTTTGACTGTAACATCATATAATGTTACTTTTTATTTATAAGGGCCCGCCACTGTGTCTCCTTTGTAGCCAGGATTAACAGCGGCGACTGCCAAAAAAGGCAATGAACAGTGAAGTCCATTGCAGTCCCGGGGGTAAAACAACGGCTGGCTTGGAATAGGAGTAAGAAGCTTTTGGAATTTGACTTCCTCTCTTAGCAATATGAGAGACAGCAATGTGGCTAATAAGGCATTATAGCCTAAAGAGATGGCTAGTCAAGTACATATATATGTTACTTGTCAGTAAGTTATATAAAATAGAGTACAATGCAACACAAAAAAGTAGATAAAAATAGGGGCGCCACTTTCTTCGTAAGAACAGTTCTCACATGGCAACCCTTGAGCACTTTTGTGTGAAAAAAGACAGTGTTGCTATTATTAATAAATTTAGTTCCCTTTCTACTCTTTTGTGTTCCATTGTAAGTCCTAAGACTTCCACACATGTTCTTGTGCAAAAATTCACCTAACAAACATGGATTTCGTGCCGAAATAAAAACACTATGTTTAAGTATTTTAAGAATGTTTCCCGTTATATACTGGTTGTTAAATAATTGCTTTAGTATGATAATAGGGGTATGTTATCGATTCAAATGAATACTCGAACAAAGAATAAATAAATATTATTACGTAAGTATAGACGTTTTATTTTAGGGCGATTCCGCTATAGTCGATTCTTGACATTAATTTTTAAATCTCAGTATTTATTACTTGTTTACGTACGAAGAAGAAACAGAAGCTCGGTGGTCGAATGGTTAGCAATGGCCACTTTGTCTCCGAGGTTGCGGTTTCGATCCCCGGGCAAGACAAATATTTGTATGTACGAACATGTCTGTTTGTCTTGGTCTGGGCGTTTTCTATGTATTGTATGTACATTTGTATGTACAAAAAAAATGTATTTAAGTATAATATCAGTTAATCTAGCACCCGTAGTACAAGCTTTGCTTAGTTTGGGACTAGGTGGCCGTGTGTAATTAGCCCAGGAACACGTAAAAAAGGCAAAATTTACTAACAAAACATTTTTCATGAACTTCATACTATTTTTCTTGGTTCTTTGAAAAATTATCATATGAAAGCTTGCTATAAACTGAAACCTAATAATATTGGCGCAGAATATTTAGCAACATCACAGTATAAGTAATCGTACTACGTACAGTATGACCACTCCCTGCAGCTCTCTCGCATCGACCTCACCTCCCCTCTGAGACAAATCTGAAACAGTTTGTATGGCGCCGCACGCACACACGTTCATTCACGCTCTGCACAGACGTCATTGTTTACGTAGTAGAACGTTAGTAATATTACTTATACTGTGGTAGTAGTAAACGACGCAGCTTTTGTATGGAGTGGCCGAGGTGTGGCAACATATTAAAGTAGTGTTCTACTAATCAATCGTGTAGTGAAACCCCTCATTTATCGATTTATGCAAAAACATGTAAATATTTAATACTACTTTTTAAGCTGTGTTGCGTTGAATACAAAAACGCATTATTAGTTTGTTGCACTCGCGACATAAAAGACATAAAAGTTCGTTTTAATTCTTTGGCAATTTTCGTCTTTTATTTAATTTATGTTACTATAGGTATAGTAGATGATTTATTTATTTCCGAAATATGAAATAATGATTTATTAAATGTGTGATAATTAACTGACTTTTAAGTTTTTATCTTGTTGCACCCGCGATGTCATTTTAAACCACCGTCCTGTCTATTCAAGTGGTACCTAAATTATTTTTTTGTAAACGGATCAAAATACATCTGTTTAAAATATAGCCATTCAAATAAAATTCATTCATTAAAAATATTATTTATTTTAATGATAAGAGACTTTGAATGCGTCTAAATGTCGCACTACGAGCATGGGGTTCTTCAAGAAGGGTGTGAAGAGGTTTTTACAGGGTCGGTAACGCGCGTGTGATGCCCCTGGTGTTACAGGCGTTCATAGAGGCTACAGTAGCTGGCCGGCCGATAATAAAAACTACGATAATGGAATCGCCTTTATTGTTAAAACTTCCATAAATCAAATAAAAATTATCTTGTTTAAAACATGTGTTAACTGCGTATATTAGACGTTTTGGGAGCTTCGAGACGGCTGATTTTTTTATGTTTGTCATGTGATAACGCCGCGTCGGTGTTTATGGACCTATTTCCAAAATCCTTTATAAAGGATTTTGCAAATACTACATCACCCCTTATTATTATATATTTTTTTCATATTATTTATATGTTTTATTATTTGTATGTTAAAATAGTTCCCATGGGCAATTCTAGACATAAGTGGTCTACCGCGTCCCGGGAGTGATACAGATTAACCTGACACCGTTGTCTGTGCACTATAATAGATACCAATGCATCATGGGCGTCATTTTCAATCACTGGGGTGTATGGTGTATGCGCCCATTAGAGGTAAATCAACCTCACTCGAACGTGGTGCAACATCACCTCAAATTCGTCGGCATCCAATAGGTAGACATAATGTTTAAATGTTGTTTATTTTTTCGTTTATATTTTAATTTTAAGGAAAGTTTTATATTGGGTTATCAGCTATAGCGTCATGTATAATGAATATTATGTATTATTGTTTTATATATGTATTATTGTATTTAATTATCGCTATTACATCATTGCCAAATAAAAAAAATGTATATATATTTGTAAATAATTTAGGATAGTGGAAATGTGTTTGTGATTTTAATTAATATTACTATAAAAGAACCTTGTCCACGATAGGGGTGTGCGATGATGTACAAAGTAATTTGATCTGCGCACACTCAGCGGCACTTTATACCGATGAGTGAGCGCATATTGCGTTGGTTTCTTAATTAAAAAAAAAACCCTTCGATTGAGGGGGGACTTGTATCCCAGCAGTGGGATGAAAAAGGGTTGACGAAGAAGAAGAATGAGAGAGGTCACTAGCAGGCCATTCGCTTAACTTAAACCAGGGTAGATTACGCTCGTTACTTATAATGTGACACTGGTATATTGTATGAATATTATTATTAGGGCTCGGAGGAAACAGAATATCTAGTTGTATCCTGGACCTACAGTCATGTAACATTTTGAAGGGTTTAATGTTAATAGGATAGTTGACAATGTTCAAATTTTATAAAAAAAACTAGCGGCCCGCCCACGCTTTGCTGTGGCTCAATCTTCCCGTTCCCATTACTGCAGCGCCATCTGACGGGCTGATTTGTACATCGAAACCATCCAGGGCACCACCCAAACGCATACAAAAAAAAATCATTCAAATCTGTCCAGCCGTTTAGGAGGAGTTCAGTGACATACACACGTACAGTAGAATTATAAAATCCACAATACTTTAACGATCTGCGATCTTGCATTTTATTAACTTACGTCCGATTTGTTTTATGGTCTATCAAAATTTGGTGGGAAGGACCATTTTAAAAGGATGAAATTATTATTTAAAAATATTACCATTTGAGAAACAATAAAAAAATACTATTAACTTTTGTCACGGCACTAGCTAAACGCAATATTTAACACATCTATCGTTTAATTATTTTATTTAATGTACACAAATTTGTTTAATGTACACACGTTTGTCGTCATGTAGCCTTTTTTGAATGTATCGTTTTCGGGAAAGTCCAAAATTGTGATTTTCAAGTTATTATAACACGAAAAGTTTATATGCTATCGAAGTAAATCTTTCAGCTTCAGCTATAGTCATATCAATTTGACCTCCTTACATAACAAATCGGAAAAAATCTCAACTATTCTAGCCAATCTTTATCGTCGTAGATGACATTCTTGCCAACTGAAGCCAGTTATTTTTATTTCATTGAGATATTGAAGGTTTTGTTTATACTACATTATGTCTCAACAAAATAAATTATATTATGATGTGTACAGGTTACTTTAGCTTAAGGTGATGCTATCTACTAAATTTTTATGGGAAAACCACTGCGAGTTGCCTGCGTAAAACACAAAAATGACACATTATTCATTCATTTTACCCAATTAGAATAAATTAAACACGTTTATTTAGCAACATCCGATATTAAAACAACATTAATTCACTTTTGTTAAATTGTGTGATTGTATCGAAAACCGATAACTGTGAATTGTTTGTTACCTAACATATATGTAGATTTCAAATATAGAATTACAGAATCTCTCTTGTTGCAATCAAATCAGAATAGTATACATCCCTCGATACTATGTGTATGGAATCTCTGTAGGTATATAAAACAAAAATAAGTCGTGTTAGTAACTAACATTTATAACTCAACAACGGTTGGACCGATGTTAATGATTTTTGTGTTTTTGTTTTTGTCTTGGTCGGGAATAGGATAATAAGTATTAGAAACACTGGAAAATTGGCGAAAAAGAAAATAAAAGAAAAAACATTTTCCCATATAAATAGTGTCGGCTGAAAAAGGATTAAGATATTTATCTATTGGTTGTCAATTTGAACTTTTATATTTTTTGTCTTATTATCTTAATTCAGTATTGAACTTAATATTTATTGTATTTTCATTGTATTATTTCCATAAAATCATAAATTTATTTCGTCTAATATTTAACACGACATTCATTGACTGTTAAGCGGTACAAAGTTTGCCGGCTCAGCTAGTTTATAATATAATCCTGCTATCAAAGATTGCACTTCCAAAGAACGTGAAACGTGAAACTGTTTGCTCGAATTCATGATATGCCGTATCCATGATTCTTAGGTATGTGGTTATAGTATGAAATAACTGTTTTGTGATTGTTTCATAATGGTTACAACATTGGATTTATTTTCACTACTTTCGCTGTTAAGACCATCGCGTTACGCCGAGATTGTGTTCGCTGAGGCGGAGGCGGAGCGGTGCAAACAATGTGTTTATTATTATTAAAGCACATAAACTCAAGACGCACAAGGTAACAGGAAATATATCAAGTGAAATTACTATTTTTAATTAAAAATTCTGGTTAGTTTAACTTTTTGTAAAATTGACCATTTTAAACATATGTATAACTTAACATTAACGTCGCATTTAAATTACGGCACAGCATTTTAAATGCAAAAAAAGTTACAAAATTAATTACTTTATGTAAAATGCCTTTTATATAGAAACAGAAGAAGCAACCCTTTACCATTTTTTGTCAATTGTTTTCCCGATATCAGTATATAATTTTTATATTTTATATCGTATATACAATGATTGTTTAAAATATTAAGATAATAAAATAAATAATGAGTGATATTAAAACGTATTATTGCTTTTTACGTAGCTGGCAAGCACATCCCGATACCGGCCACTCCATACAAATGTCGTGTCGTTTGCTACTACATAAACAATGGCGTCTGTACAGAGCGCGTATGAGCTTGTGTGCGTGCGGTGCCATACAAACTGTTCCAGATTTGTCTCAGAGGTGAGGTGAGGTTGATACGAAAGAGCGGCAGGGAGGGGCCGTACTGTACGTAGTACTATTACTTATACTGCGGTAAGAGCCATAGGATGATTATAAAATTTTATTAAAAGTTCTTTGTTAAAACTAAACCTATGCAAGTATACAACTACTTTTATGTACTATAAATTATGTTTTATGGTCGATTATGTTTGAAATAACAAATGCATGCTATTCTTATTGTGGTCGCTAAGTCGCTATATGCATACAGAGGAACAGTAATGAACAATTGTTGATCATATTCAGCAGATCTAAGGGGAAAATAGGAAATAATGCAGCTGGCTATTTCCCAAGCAAGGTCATCGAATATGTCCTTGCATTGAAATCGGTGCATCTGCAAGCCTATAGACCATGGTCATGCAATGATTGGTTATTGGCCCATTAGGTACCTATAATGATTGCAGAAACTTTTAGTTCTATTGTCTGTCATAAACAACCATAGCTAACGTCTTATAAATCAATGAGCGCCGGATGCACACACGAAAAAGCATGACTCATTGTCACGCTCCGCCTGAGCCGAGTGTACAAGCTAGAGCGCGGAACAAGCGATAGAGAGGCACGATCGGCCTAATCGTTGGGCTTGTGACGCATCTATCTCTCTTCCACTCCATCGGCCGATGGGATGGACGTTATACGTTTTTACGTAAAATTATCATCCGTAAACCGACTTTACCAGCCTCTACTCCTTATACAGTCGCTTATTCATTGATATGAATAAACATTCTATTCAGTTATTGAATCGCAATAAGAGTTGGTGGTAAGGGGGTGAACTCACTCACTCGTAGGAACTTTAATTTCAGTTTTTGTAAACTACTAGATAGTGATAGGCTACTAGTTACTTGAGATAACATCGATACACTGCATTATCCCATCTTATTCATCGCATGACATAGGTGTTGCCCTAACTTCGGAATATCCGTGACACAAGATAGAGAAGAGAAGACAAATTTTCCTCAAGGAAATGTCAACATCATATTCAGTTGGAACACGTTATGACTTCTGGTATTCATAAGTAGATATTGTACGAACTGTATATATATTTATTATTTTATTACTGACTTATCAACGCTCAGAGATATTGATTTCATAAATAAAATAAATATTCCTGGACAAATTGTGTTATGGGTACTAGATAACTGATATTATGCTTAAATACATTTGTTTGTAAATACACACATACGAGTACGATAACTAGAAAACGAAGACGAACAGACATGTTCATGTACATAAATATTTGTCTTATGCGGGAATCGAACCCGCGACCGACGACGGAGTCAAAGTGGCTGTTACTAACCATTCGACCACCGAGCTCGTCATAATAATTGATTAATTAACATCTTGAAGATGGTACAATACTATCGCCAAGATTTTAATTATTATTTTATTATTATATATTTATTAGATTAGATTAGATGATAGATTTGTAGAATACAGTTTGCAGTTTGCAACACCAAACTGTATCCCTCGATTTTGATATCATTCGTTTTTTTTTTAATTGCCTGCCTAAGGCAATTTTAAAGACGTATTTTAAAATCTTGCAATTTGTATAAAAATATACACGTGTAGTTTCGTTTTATGCAGCCCGGCGTATAATGCACACTACGGCATGCGTCAGTAAATCTCCATGCAGCGACGCAAGCGCAACGTTATCGCTCCGTCGACAGAGTTTCATGGCTTTGTATGTAAGTAACAAGCAGTCGTACACTACATGTATTTACGAGGAGTGCGTGTCTACTGAAGATATGCCTGCGTGGACAGCAGCCCTAACTTTTAAACTTTATTCGCACGAGTAAAATTTCAGTCTCGTCACGACTCACAATAAGAACCTCTCGGAAAGTATTATTCGTTTCACAACATTTTTTAAAATGTAAATAAGTGGCGGAGTAAAGGCTAAAGCAACATTGTATTCCCGACCCTGCCAAAGGTTTTCACTTCCAAAATAAAAACCGGACAAGTGCGAGTCGGACTCGCCCACCGAGGGTTCCGTAGGTACGTAGTATCATTATTAAATTTGATATTTTTCATTATGAATAGAAATAATGTGTCGAAAAAAATTAATAAAATATATTTTGCAATGTGTACATCAAGCCCTTTCATATGATACCCCATTTGAACTAGTAGTTTCAATTTGAAATTTCGACACCCTATAAAAAATATAGACCCCCTATTTTTTAAGATCTATTTACAAATGTATAGTTATGAGATTTATTCCTATACTTGTAGTCTATAACGATGTTACTTGCCAAATTTCATAGTTCTAGGTCAACGGGAAGTACCCTATAGGTTTTGATTCCCTTGAGTGTGTCGAAATATGCGTTTTTTGCTGAATAAACGGCCGTAACTTTTTTCTACGTAAACTTAGCAGTTTGATTTTTTTTTAACTTCATGGGACCGTAGTCCTGAGTATACAGTTCAAATTTCAGCTTGATACCTCCACGCATTCTCGACATAGAAATTCTTGACAGACAGACAGACAGACAGACAGACAGACGGACAACAAAGTGATCTTATAAGGGTTCCGTTTTTCCTTTTGAGGTTCGGAACCCTAAAAATGTAAAACCTAACTTTTGGTCGGGCCCCGACAACTACGGGCACTAGGCACGTGCTTAGGTTGCCTAGGCCTACAGTATAAGTAATAGTACTCTAGGCCTTAGTCCACCCCTGTAAGTGCTCATCGTATTTACACCGATTTCTTTACATTTCAATGTAGGTAATTATCGGTAGTGGAGCAGCTCGACGGCGTCGTTGCGCGTGTTAGTCTAATCGATTACGCAATTTAAGCAACGTCGACCGTAGCCTGTCCATGGATGAGTTTATTTATCTCGAGCTCCTCCGTGCTTCGGAGGGCACGTTAACCAGTCAGTCCCTGCTGTTGTCATTAGAAGACAGTCGTTAAGCCAAGTCAGTAGCCTTCGCGTACCCGCAGTTGAGCAGAGTGGTGGAGTATGCTCTAAACCTTCGATTGAGGGGAGACCTGTATCACTACAGGGGAATGATTATGGGTTGATGTCGATAATAATTTACACTTGCACATTGTGTTGTCGGCAATTTATAAAACTCCTTTTTCCTGCTTTTGTCAGTAGATGATTGTCGTTACGCCAGGTCCGTGGCCTTAGGGCGGCTTGAAAACACTGGCCTCCGCCAACCCGCAGTTGTGCAGCGTGGTGGAGTATGCTCTAAACCCCTTCAATTGAGGGGAGACCCGTATCCCAACAGTGGGATGATTATGGGTTGATGACAAATTATCGGTAATAATTATATTTTTTTATACTACGTCGAGTGGCAAGCTGCTACCGCAGCCATATGAAATATCGCTCGCTCGCCACCACTCTTACTTGCAACGCAGTAACTCCTTCCTAGTTACCTAACTCATTCACAGGAGCACAGCAACCCTCAAGAGAATTGTTATTTAGCTGTGGTATTCTAAGAGGCGGACGTACTTCCTCAGTCGGGCAGCGTAAATCTACGCCGGACCACTGTATAAGTAATAATACTACGTACAATATGGCCACTCACTGCCGCTCTCTCATGTCGACCTCACCTCCCCTCTGAGACAAATCTGGAACAGTTTGTATGGCGCCGCACGCACACAGGCTCATTCGCGCTGTGCACAGACGCCATTGTTTATGTAGTAGTAAACGACGCGACATTTGTATGGAGTGTCCGGGGTGTGGCCGTACCTCTCTTTTCGCCAGAACCTCGGTTGTCAGTTTGGTTCAAAGAACTTGATGAATCACTGACACCCCAATAATCATATAGGTATAAATAAATAAATATTGTCAGACAAATTACACAGCGCCATCTAGCCCCAAAGTAAGCGAAGCTTGTGTTATGGGTACTAGACAACTGATAAACATACGTAAATACATTTTTTTTTGTAAACACATACTTTATGATACATAGAAAACACCCAGACCAAGACAAACAGACATGTTCATGCACACAAATGTTTGTCCTGTGTGGGAATCGAACCCACGAGCGTTGGTGTCGAAGCCGCGTCATTGCCCGCTACGCCACCGAGCTCGTCATTACTACATAATGTTATTACTTGTATTATGTTAGTCCGGAACGAAGAAATTCGACGGAGAACGAAAGTTGTCGGCATAGCCTTCAGAGTTTGCACGCTGATGTGGCAACGGGTCGGTCACATCTGCCAAGTCAGTGATGGCGGATGGGGGAGGAATGTACTAGAGTGAAAACTGCGCGTAGGATGACGAAGCGTTGATGGCTACCTACTAGATTGTCCGATGACATAAAGAAAGCGGCTGGATGCGGAAGGCGGAGGAGCGTATTTGATGGAAAGCCTTGGGGAAGGCCTATATCCAGCAGTGGATAGAAACAGGCTGATGATGGTGATGATAATATTGATATTATTAGCGTGAAACCCCAAAAAATCTATAGTCATTGTCTAAAAGAGTGTCATTGTCATTACCTCAGAAGCCCCAATACACAATAATAAAATAAAATCTTTTATTGAAAAAACGTAAGTAGTTGCATTATTGAGCTTATGACTGATTAAGATAACTTCTTGGGTCACCGAGCTATACTCGGTGTATTTTTAAGATGAATTAATTTTCCCAAAATCATTCATGGTAGAATGTAGTGTAATCTATTGTCTAATAGCTAACGTATTTGTTCCACAAGTGAAATGTAACATACATCGAAATCGTTAGAAGCGTTTGTGAGATGGCCGTGGAAAATATATTTCTATACAAGAATTGGAGAAGCTCGATGGTGTCGTTGCGGGTGTCAGTCTAATTAACACGCAAGTTAAGCAACGTCGACCGTAGCATGTCCATGGATGGGTTTATATTATCGAGTTCCTCCGTGCTTCGGAGGGCACGTTAGGTCGGTACCGGCTGTGGCCATTAGATGACAGTCGTTAAGCCAAATCTTTAGCCGGTTTGAAAACACTGGCCACCGCCAACCCGCAGTTGAGAATCGTGGTGGAGTATGCTCTAAACTCCTTCGATTGAGGGGAAACCCGTATCTCAGTTGTGGGCTTAATAAGGGTTGACGACGACCTATAATTACATAAATACCATTCTAAATAACCTTCTATCGTCAGTTACCGAATTGTGGTCTTGGTAGGCTTTGATATACTTCTGGCATTGATATTATGTATATATGTGCTATGAGGGCAAGAGAGTTTCCCAAATGCTGAATCCTCAGTCAATTGAATTCAGTTCAATCCATGGTCATTTAGACGCAGCGGCAAGAAATACTTATATAGGACGGGGCGCTAATCGCAGAGATGGCGGTCTTCAGATTTGGTCTTCCTTTACCATCGCTTTCTGTCAGGCGAGGTGGAGACATTTTGACGGATCACATACAAAAAAGTACTTATTGAAAACACGAGAATACCAAGCCAATAAACCAAGGTGTTCATTATACGACATTACAGTTCTGTTATAATACGCGTATCTGATTGGTAGATTTTTGTACGCTGCGAGAAATGTAATTAAATGAGCTATGCAAGGTGCATAGCTCATTTAATTATGTACTCGTACTACTACCTCATCGTGTACTGTATTTCTTATACAGTATCATTTATAGATTACTAGCTGTCCCGGCGAACTTCGTACCGCCTAACAGTCAATGAATGTCCTGATGTACATATATATATGAACAAAATTTATGATTTCTTGAAATTAATACAATGAATAATAGAAAATAATAGAGAAGCACGATGGCGTGAGGCACGTGTCAGTCTAATTGTACACGCAAGTTAAGCAACGTCAACCGTAGCCTGTTCATGGATGAGTTTATGTTATCTCGAGCTCGTCCGTGCTTCGGAAGGCACGTTAAGCCGTCGGTCCTGGTGTTTATCATTAGATGGCAGTCCTTAAGCCAAGTTAGTGGCCCAACATGTAGTTGAACAGCGTGTTGGAGTATGCTCTAAACATCTTCGGTTGAGGGAAGACCCGTATCCCAGCAGTGGGTAAATAATAAGTTCAGTACTTTACAAAGTCACAAAAAAAGTACCAATTGACAACAATAAATATTTCAATCCACAAAACAAATCACAGACAACATTCGCGACGTAAAAGTGAGACCAATCGATTTGACATTTACATAACAATCAATAAATATTCCAATCCTTTTTAACTGGCACTATTTGTATGGGAAAACGTTTTTTCTTTTATTTAATTCTTTCGTCAAATTTTCAATGTTTTTAATACTTTCCCGACCAAGACACGACATTATTTTATATATTATATAGATTTATGAAGCTTGATTTAAATTTCTGAACGCACGCATAAATATTTTAGAACCAATAAATATTTAAAACCACAAAACTGTTTTCAAAACAAATCACAGCCAACTTTCAAGACGTAAAAATGAGACCAATAGAGTTAACACTTGTTTTTAATCTATGACATTTGTTCTATAATGAGCTTAATATACATTTCTGAACGCACGCATACATTTGGCGTACGCACGTACGACAACGTCACATTTGACAGCTACGACAACCAAAGAGAATGTAACCACTACGTTTTAAGAGACGGACGTGACATACAAATAGCGTAAATTCTAAATGTATGAAATGGGAGCGAAAACAATCAGAATTTGTACCAAATTCGCTTCCGATTCATAGAGTCGTTTTTTTACCTTGAGTTGCGCCAGGCTGACGACAACCACGAACATTTTGTATGGGAAAATGTTTTTTCTTTTATTTTATTTTTTCGAGAATTTTCCAATGTTTTTAAGAGCTATTCTGCTATTCGGGACGGAAACAAATCCAACAAATCAAAAACCATGGCAATCGGTCCAGCCGTTCTCGAGTTATAAGTGTTGTAACAAACACGACTTTCTTTTATATATATATATAGATATAGATATAGTGTCAGTACATATCATCTATATATATATATATATATATATATATATATATATATATAAAATAATCCATATTTTGTTTGGTCGCGGCAACACGCGTGAACGGTTGGACCGATTTCGCAATTTTTTTTTGTTGTATTTTTATTGTCAGCAGAAGGTTTTTATAAACGAAAAAAATAATAAGAAAGTTGCGTGGAAAATTAGAAATCATAAGAAAACTGAACGACCATATAAATGTGGTAATTTGCTTGCTACAGCACACACATACCTACATCTTTTATTCTACGTTCTGAGGGCCAATTCTCGTAACAAAAATACAGTCAAAATTCAGTCTCAGTCTAATCTCGATCTCACAAATGTCACAAAAGGTATTCTACTAACGCAAAATACAACGTGAATTGACACTGAATGTGGTTTGAAATTGGAATGTGATCGAAAGTTGAACAAACTAAAACGGCATTCCCCTAGCACTTTGCGTGATATTGATATTTGAACGAAACTATCATCGGTATTCTACTGTCTAATTATACGTCATTTTTGACATTTCAATGAGATTGAAAGTTGATCGAAATGTGACTGATACAAAGCTGTAAATTATTAGTTCCAACTTACTTTACTCTTTGGTTCCAACGAACATACCGCACTTTGTTAGAATAAGTAAACCATTAAAATGAATTGTCTTCATTGCTGGCGGTATTTAATAATTACTCAACGAGCTGCAAGAACAAGATGACGTCGCTCTGTGCAACACCGACTCGATAAGTACGCCTTCGAAATGAGTGACCGGGAGTTTAGAAAAACTTATCGGTTAACGAAAACAAACAATAGAGGAATAATAATATATAGGAGGAATAAGGATAAATTTTAATAAAGGAATTATAGTCCTACATCCGTAATGAGAAGCGACGAGGCGGGCTAAATGCGGTACCACCAAAGTAAGTTTCAACTTATAAATTTATCATTTATGTTCCTACAATACTCCCCAGAATAATTATACTCTGCAACGTAGTAATAAAGTCAACACAGTCCTAAATATTGTATAATATAATTATATTCTTGATTTTTTTAGGTTTTCACAGCACTTGCATTTTTTTGCAAGTGGATCATACCAAACTTTGGTTGGTCAAACTCATATAATACCAGTCATGCTGTATCTGATGTATCTCAACCAAGTTACTGGTGCACTGAACATGGCAGGGATATTTATAAAATACATTCAGCTCACATTAACAACGGACACTCGGGAAATAAATAAGAGATAGTAAGTAAAGTGGCATTTAATAGAATAAATATGTAGTGTATGTATTTTCATTTATTTATTGTTAAATTATTTATCAGTAAAAAGTTGCACATCTTTGTCTATACATAATAATGATTGTTACAAATTTATAATTTTCATTTATTTCATTTGACTTGTGAATCCTGTACACTCCATGCTCAGTTCGTTGCCATAAGGTTGCCTTGAAAAGATATCTCAACAATAAGGCCACCTTATTGCTTATACAAGTCTGTCATAATTTTATTGATTCACTGTTCTCAAAGCATGATCGGTCTGTCCATGAAATTGTATTAGGAAACAATCACCTATTTTTTAATGTTTTTAGGTATAACAATGTGCCTTAATTTAAGGTTTTATTCAAAAGTCGGAATGCTTGGTGTCATTGGCTACATAGATGGTATACATGTTTGTATCATGAAGCTCTTACGCAAAGAGGCATATTATTGTACGAAGGGATACCATTCTCTTAATGTGATGATAGTAAATGTAAAGAAATAATAGTAACTAATTTGTTTTAATATGTACATAGTAATTTAAGTTAAATATAATTTATTTTCCAGATTTGCGATGCAGGCCTACACAATTTATGTGTGGACCCCTCTAGTCCAGGGAGCAACCACGACTCCACAACGTGTAGAGACTAGAGACTATCCTCTCAATAATTATTTATAAATTTTAAGTAAGAATGGAGAAGCCAATTTTCTTTTAGGTAGGTATGAGATGTTTCACAACTATACTCATCGTTAAATAAACGTTACACCACGATTTTTAGAGCCAAAGCCTACCTCACCTGCATGTGGTACACTTAACGACTAGCGAAAGAGGTTCTGGCGAAAGCTAGTTAGGGTACAGTGTATCAGCTGCCCGACTGGGGATGTACCTTCACCTCACAGAATAATGTAACCAATTAACAATTCCCTTGTGGGTTGTTGTGTTTGTGCAAGTGAGTGAGGTCACCAGAAAGGAAGGAGTTGCTGCGTTAGCAGCGGGGGTGTGAGCGATATTTCATGTTGTGAGCGTTAATATGGCTACGGTAACTGCTTCACATCAGGCGAGCACTGGCATATGCATCATTACTGTCATGTCTCAAGTTTATAATACCTACATGAAATTATGACAGTCTAAATTTATAAAAACATTTGTTGTTACAGGTGATAGTGTATCCTTTAAGGAAAAAATTATTAACACTAATTTTAAACATGGCAGAGGGTAGCCTGGATGCTCATTATTACAACATTCGAGTCAAAGGCCAGAATGTTGTGGAAAGGATCATAGAAGTTTTGATTTAGCCAGATTCAGGTAATGAATTCAAATATAGATAGGTATTGTAAAAGAATCAACTAAGTACTTAATCAATTATATATTTATAATACAAACAACATGGTATATTAAAAAGGCAATGTCTTAAAATCACTATAAATCACTTTTATTAGGCATCACATATTTATGATCACATGGATTGCAAAAAAATATAATTACCTATGTATTTGTAGCATTCAACAAACAATATATCAAGAATCACAATTAGAATAATTAACAATAGATAATATAATTAAGTTTTAATTGTTGCAGATGTCTGTTTAGTAGTCCGGCAGCTACAGTACAAACCAGAAATGGCAGCAAAAATTATGAATGCTTGCTGTGTGTTTCACAACATCCCAAATCGCTTCCATCTGAGAGTCTAAGATTTGTCGCAGTGTCAACAGGAGGAATAGCGAAGGTTGCAACTACAGCAGCATCTCATCGAAGCAATCCTGCTGGTCGCTTCCCCTGCTGCCGCTATAGCTGCAGGGCAGAGCTGTGCTACATGCTCTTGTCTGAACTCTGTGGGCCAATAAAGTTTGAATATTAATAAATACTGCTACCATACAAATCTAAAGTATTTTTCTTTTAATCCTATGTGTTTTCTTTAAAACAACAATTGTTTAAGAAATATTTTAACCTTACCTGCTTGCAGTATTATAATCAATACAAGAGTAGAGTAACTTAATGTAGACATTATTGACCATGAATATGATAATGGCCTTTCTTTTGATAGACAGCAATGTTAACATCATCTGTGCCGGGGCATAGTTAGGGATTACCTAATAAAATCACTTAAATTCATGGTTAATAATGTTCACATAATGGTACTCTGCGCTTGTATATTGGTTATAATACTGCAAACAAGGTTGTATTAACTAATTTAGCACAGATTTAAAATACATAACTACTACAAGTTAATCACAATATATAGGTACTTACTTTCTTCCGTTCCTTTGCAGTTTTATGGGCACCATTAAATTCTGAATTTAAGATTTGTGTGCATTCTTGCTAGTGGCGTTTTGAGAGTGCGTTTCCCTCTTTTGCCCGCACTCTGCCAACAACCGATGTGCGATGCTGTTCCATAAAAACAAGCAGTAGCTCTAATTGACGCAGGGAAACTTGTTGGTTATATATAATGATATATTTTCGACTTTCTATATAACTATATGAATGCGACAAAATTAACTTTCTGTCAAAGGCTTTAATAAAATGGAAAAGGCAAGTTTGACAATTCTTTAATTTTCGCGGGTATAGTTTTGACAGTTCTTTTTTTTAATCTCTATGATTATTTAACGAGCTGTATATTTTATTCTGTGTCTGTTGAAATGTGGCACGCGATCGAAAGTGGATTTTGAATTGATCGTCATGAGACTGAATCGAGACCGAATCGAAACTGAACCGAAATGATATTGAAATTAGATCGTTAAAAATAAGAGCAGAATACCATATTTCTGTCAATTCATAATTCAGTCTCGATTCAGTCAAGTTTCAATATGTGTTGTAAGATAATTAGGAGAATTGGCCCTCTGAGGGCCAATTCTCGTAACAAAAATACAGTCAAAATTCAGTCTCAGTCTAATCTCGATCTCCCAAATGTCACAAAAGGTATTCTACTAACGCAAAATACAACGTGAATTGACACTGAATGTGGTTTGAAATTGGAATGTGATCGAAAGTTGAACAAACTAAAACGGCATTCCCCTAGCACTTTGCGTGATATTGATATTTGAACGAAACTATCATCGGTATTCTACTGTCTAATTATACGTCATTTTTGACATTTCAATGAGATTGAAAGTTGATCGAAATGTGACTGATACAACGCTGTAAATTATTAGTTCCAACGAACATACCGCACTGTGTTATATTAAATAAACCATTAAAATGAATTGTCTTTATTGCTGACGGTATTTAATAATTACTCAACGAGCTGCAAGAACAAGAAGACGTCGCTCTGTGCAACACCGACTCGATAAGTACGCCTTCGAAATGAGTGACCGGGAGTTTAGAAATACTTATCGGTTAACGAAAACAAACAATAGAGGAATAATAATATATAGGAGGAATAAGGATAAATTTTAATAAAGGAATTATAGTCCTACATCCGCAATGAGAAGCGACGAGGCGGGCTAAATGAGGTACCACCAAAGTAAGTTTCAACTTATAAATTTATCATGTATGTTCCTACAATACTCCCCAGAATAATTATACTCTGCAACGTAGTAATAAAGTCAACACAGTCCTAAATATTGTATAATATAATTATATTCTTGATTTTTTTAGGTTTTCACAGCACTTGCATTTTTTTGCAAGTGGATCATACCAAACTTTGGTTGGTCAAACTCATATAATACCAGTCATGCTGTATCTGATGTATCTCAACCAAGTTACTGGTGCACTGAACATGGCAGGGATATTTATAAAATACATTCAGCTCACATTAACAACGGACACTCGGGAAATAAATAAGAGATAGTAAGTAAAGTGGCATTTAATAGAATAAATATGTAGTGTATGTATTTTCATTTATTTATTGTTAAATTATTTATCAGTAAAAAGTTGCACATCTTTGTCTATACATAATAATGATTCTTACAAATTTATAATTTTCATGTATTTCATTTGACTTGTGAATCCTGTATGCTCAGTTCGTTGCCCTAAGGTTGCCTTGAAAAGATATCTCAACAATAAGGCCACCTTATTGCTTATACAAGTCTGTCATAATTTTATTGATTTACCCACTGACCATTCACTGTTCTCAAAGCATGATCGGTCTGTCCATGAAATTGTATTAGGAAACAATCACCTATTTTTTAATATTTTTAGGTATAACAATGTGCCTTAATTTAAGGTTTTATTCAAAAGTCGGAATGCTTGGTGTCATTGGCTACATAGATGGTATACATGTTTGTATCATGAAGCTCTTAGAACGCAAAGAGGCATATTATTGTACGAAGGGATACCATTCTCTTAATGTGATGATAGTAAATGTAAAGAAATAATAGTAACTAATTTGTTTTAATATGTACATAGTAATTTAAGTTAAATATAATTTATTTTCCAGATTTGCGATGCAGGCCTACACAATTTATGTGTGGACCCCTCTAGTCCAGGGAGCAACCACGACTCCACAACGTGTAGAGACTAGAGACCATCCTCTCAATAATTATTTATAAATTTTAAGTAAGAATGAGAAGCCAATTTTCTTTTAGGTAGGTATGAGATGTTTCACAACTTGTTTAATTGTCTACAAACTATACTCATCGTTAAATAAACGTTACACCACGATTTTTAGAGCCAAAGCCTATCTCACCTGCATGTGGTACACTTAACGACTAGCGAAAGAGGTTCTGGCGAAAGCTAGTTAGGGTACAGTGTATCAGCTGCCCGACTGGGGATGTACCTTCACCTCACTGAATAATGTAACCAATTAACAATTCCCTTGTGGGTTGTTGTGTTTGTGCAAGTGAGTGAGGTCACCAGAAAGGAAGGAGTTGCTGCGTTAGTAGCGGGGGTGTGAGCGATATTTCATGTTGTGAGCGTTAATATGGCTACGGTAACTGCTTCACATCAGGCGAGCACTGGCATATACATCATTACTGTCATCTCTCAAGTTTATAATACCTACATGAAATTATGACAGTCTAAATTTATAAAAACATTTGTTGTTACAGGTGATAGTGGATATCCTTTAAGGAAAAAATTATTAACACTAATTTTAAACATGGCAGAGGGTAGCCTGGATGCTCATTATTACAACATTCGAGTCAAAGGCCAGAATGTTGTGGAAAGGATCATAGAAGTTTTGATTTAGCCAGATTCAGGTAATGAATTCAAATATAGATAGGTATTGTAAAAGAATCAACTAAGTACTTAATCAATTATATATTTATAATACAAACAACATGGTATATTAAAAAGGCAATGTCTTAAAATCACTATAAATCACTTTTATTAGGCATCACATATTTATGATCACATGGATTGCAAAAAAATATAATTACCTATGTATTTGTAGCATTCAACAAACAATATATCAAGAATCACAATTAGAATAATTAACAATAGATAATATAATTAAGTTTTAATTGTTGCAGATGTCTTTTTAGTAGTCCGGCAGCTACAGTACAAACCAGAAATGGCAGCAAAAATTATGAATGCTTGCTGTGTGTTTCACAACATCCCAAATCGCTTCCATCTGAGAGTCTAAGATTTGTCGCAGTGTCAACAGGAGGAATAGCGAAGGTTGCAACTACAGCAGCATCTCATCGAAGCAATCCTGCTGGTCGCTTCCCCTGCTGCCGCTATAGCTGCAGGGCAGAGCTGTGCTACATGCTCTTGTCTGAACTCTGTGGGCCAATAAAGTTTGAATATTAATAAATACTGCTACCATACAATTCTAAAGTATTTTTCTTTTAATCCTATGTGTTTTCTTTAAAACAACAATTGTTTAAGAAAGATTTTAACCTTACCTGTTTGCAGTATTATAATCAATACAAGAGTAGAGTAACTTAATGTAGACATTATTGACCATGAATATGATAATGGCCTTTCTTTTGATAGACAGCAATGTTAACATCATCTGTGCCGGGGCATAGTTAGGGATTTACTAATAAAATCACTTAAATTCATGGTTAATAATGTTCACATAATGGTACTCTGCGCTTGTATATTGGTTATAATACTGCAAACAAGGTTGTATTAACTAATTTAGCACAGATTTAAAATACATAACTACTACAAGTTAATCACAATATATAGGTACTTACTTTCTTCCGTTCCTTTGCAGTTTTATGGGCACCATTAAATTCAGAATTTAAGATTTGTGTGCATTCTTGCTAGTGGCGTTGAGAGTGCGTTTCCCTCTTTTGCTCGCACTCTGCCAACAACCGATGTGCGATGCTGTTCCATAAAAACAAGCAGTAGCTCTAATTGACGCAGGGAAACTTGTTGGTTATATATAATGATATATTTTCGACTTTATAAATAACTATAAGAATGCGACAAAATTAACTTTCTGTCAAAGGTTTTAAATGGACAAGGCAAGTTTGTAGACATGAGTTCGTTATATCAAAACGTAACTTATATCGGTTATGAGTAGATAACATAACTTATCGATATCCCATAACCCCATAACCGAATATCTAAAAACTGACGCGCGAGGATTCGATATGAAACTGAAACCGCGCAAGAGAACGATATGTTTCGCGACTCGAAGGAATAACCATATTCGCTTCCTCTCTTTCTTAGTAAGCGTAGTTATAGCGGTGTAAAAGAGATGAAGCGAATAAATACATCGGCGCCGGCGCGGAGGGCAGCCCGGTAGCAACCGGCAATGCTTTGGTCATTGCAATGTAGAATTTAGCTCTTATGTTTATTAATATTAAGGTTCAGTGTGATTTTTTGCGACTACATTCAGAAGATTGTTTTATTTAGCCTTTGAATTGGTGGATTTTTCACGAGAAATTTACATTGCAAAATGGAATTACTCGCTATAACATTACGGATTAATTTAGATTGATAATATTCATGCAATTATTTTTGTTATTTAATTGTCGATTATTTTTGTTATTTTGTAAGACTGCAGTAATTAGAATTTTTGGCGAAATTGAGTTAAATACATATTCTGAAACCGCCGCAGCCAAATAACAATTCCTTTGAGGGTTGTTGTGTTCTTGCGAATGAGTGAGGTCACCAGAAAGAAAAAAGATGCTGCGGTGGCAGCGGGAGTGGCGGCGAGCGAGCGATATTTTACGTTGCGAGCTAACGCTCGCATATGGGTACAGTAACCGTTTCAGATCAGGCGGGCCGTATGCTTGTCTTCCACCCGACGTAGTATAAAAAAAAAAAAAGCAAAACTGCAGTGAATGGAAATCGTCATTACTACGAATAACTGTTGACCAAGCTTTATGAAGCGTCAATATTTTCTATCAATATCAATAACTCAATAAATGCGTGCGTTTGCAGCGTTTCCGTTAGTTCGCGAATCGTTACTGAGTAACCCATTATCGTTAGCAAACCAACCATATTACTGATATCGATATCTAAAAACGGTTTGCCATATCGATATGAAAACTTCATAGCGGTTACATATCCGTTATAACAAAATAACCAAAACGCCCATGTCTACAAGTTTGACAATTCTTTAATTTTCGCGGGTATAGTTTTGACAGTTCTTTTTTTTAATCTCTATGATTATTTAACGAGCTGTATATTTTATTCTGTGTCTGTTGAAATGTAGCACGCGATCGAAAGTGGATTTTGAATTGATCGTCATGAGACTGAATCGAGACCGAATCGAAACTGAACCGAAATGATATTGAAATTAGATCGTTAAAAATAAGAGCAGAATACCATATTTCTGTCAATTCATAATTCAGTCTCGATTCAGTCAAGTTTCAATATGTGTTGTAAGATAATTAGGAGAATTGGCCCTCTGTTTCCTAGTGTATAAGTTCTAGTAGTGTAATAAACGTATCTATCTATCTAAATATTTCTAATGTAACTTTTGTCGTTTGACAGAAATATCAGTCATTTGACGAATCGAATTCAATATTCATTGTTAAGAAGACAGGACAACGTCTGTCAGGCCAGCTAGTTTAATTATAATTATCATCTACCATCATATATCATATCAGTTATCTTATTTCTAATACCCATATTACATGCTTTTGCTCAGTTTGGGAGTAAATGAGGCGATCGGGAGAGAAATGGCAAGCGAGTAGGTGGGTCGTCTGATGGATAGCAATCACCACAGACCATAGAAATTACTCTGTTCTTGAAGGCTCGTATAAATAATACGAGCCTTCAAGAACAGAGTAATTTTTTAATACTACTGAGGGAAGTTGATTCGGATTCGACGCTGCATAACACAACCCCATTTCGTCACCAACAACCACCACAGTTTCACAGTTCGGGGTAGAAAATGTCTTAAAAATTAATGCAATTAATGTTTATATGCGTACATACGTACAAAGAATAACATATTCATGCGATGATATAGGTAGGTAGTCAATTGTTTTTATAATAATGGTTAGATATTAGATAATTTCAACATTTATGCCTTTAGTACTAAAGCTAATTTAAGCCAGGCTTTTAGGCGGCTTGAAAACACCTGCCCCCTTACCACCATCTCTTATTGCGATTCAATAACTGAATAGACTGCTTATTCATACCAATGAATAAGCGACTCTATTTCAAATGTAATAGAGTCG
Source organism: Hypsopygia costalis (assembly GCA_937001555.2). NCBI lineage: Eukaryota > Metazoa > Arthropoda > Insecta > Lepidoptera > Pyralidae > Hypsopygia > Hypsopygia costalis. The sequence goes on from OW443326.2 coordinate 23,962,876, forward strand.
CTTATTCATTGGTATGAATAAGCATTCTATCCAGTTATTGAATCGCATTAAGAGTTGGTGGTAAGGGGGCTGGGCTCCGCCAACCCGCTGTAGAGCAGCGTGGTGGAGTATGCTCTAAACCCCTTCGTTTGAAGAGAGACCGGTATCCCAACAGTGGGATGAGTATGGGTTGACGTCGACTTGTAGAATATGTTAACCACATCCACTAATACATCGTCAGAAACTGTCACATTTATACTATTAGTAGAAAGTAGATAGGATAATGCAGTTCCTTTCTGTACTAAGCATATAAGGATCCATATTAAATTGTTCTTACCTTTGATGTTCTTCTGACAGGGCGAATCGATATAACATATTGATCGTGTAATACAGTGTAAGATATGCTAGTAACTCCCGCCACACTAGCTTGTATACACTGCCTCTCCATCTGCAAACAGACAAAAAAAAAATTATTTCTAGATACAGTCAGCAGCACGTAGAGCGTTACACTTCCAATATAAGAATGAACCGTGCAACACAGCGGATGCTACTCACAACTCGTGGCTACACGGGGTCATCTTATAGTGGAAGTGTGATGCGATTGATGTACGTAACAAAAATAATAATTAATTTACTAAAACACATCAAAAATTAAATTTGAATAATGTACAAAATTATGTAAACATTTGATTTCTTTTCAATATCTAAGTGTCAGTTATCTAGTACTCATAGTACAAGCTTTATTTAGTTTAGTAATTTGTCCAGGTATATTTATTTATGTATAGAATTTCGTTTCACATATTTTTTTCTCATATTTTAAGTTCATAGAATAATTAGTTCACAGTATACTCGCTTCAAATAATTTCATAGATAGTTACAAATAAAAAAAAATACTTTCATAATATTCTTTAGTTAATATAAAACTTATTCCGAAAAAAAAAACATTGTTTTGAGTGAGATTCGTTCTCCGGTGGGGTCGCAGTTCTAACCTAAGCTACTTTTCTATAGCGAAAATTATGGATAACTCCATAATTTTCGCTAATAATTTCCGCGAAAACGGAGAAAAAATATAACGTCTATTTTTACATTTTCGTTGAAATAAAATACTATATAAAAATATTCTTAAAATTCTATAATTTGATTATTGGAAAAAAAATCTATAATTTGATTCATGCACACAAATGTTTGCCTTGTGCGGGAATCGAACCTGCGACCTCTCAGTGAAAGTGGTGTTGTATTACCGATTTGCCCACGGATCTTTCAAAATAATCTCGATAAAATAATATGCAATCGCAAATACAAAAAATAAATCTATTCAAATTTCAATGTGACTGTACACAGTAGTTATACCAAAAAATATATATTTAAGACGACTTCACATCGACTATTGTTGATAATCAAACAGATCTTATAGGTACTTATTTGCCACATTAATGGCATAGATAAAAAAACCTCTTCAAATCAAACAAGCCAAAAAATGAATACTAATAAAACCGGCCAAGTGCGAGTCGGACTCGCGCACGAAGAGTTCCGTACCATTGTCTATAAAAACGGCAAAAAATCACGTTTGTTGTATGGGAGCCCCCCTTAAATATTTATTTTATTTTTATTTAATTATTTATTTTTAAAGTGAATATATAACTAAATATTATGTAAATTTTCAAATGTCTACCTATTGCCGTTATCAATTGCGAGCAAAAACGAGCAAATAATCACGTTTGTTGTATGGGAGCCCCCTTAAATATTTATTGTATTCTATTTTTTTAGTATTTGTTGTTATAGCGGCAACCGAAATACATCATCTGTGAAAATTTCAACTGTCTAGCTATCACGGTTCATGAGATACAGTCTGGTGACAGACGGACGGACGGACGGACGGACAGCGGAGCCTTAGTAATAGGGTTCCTTTTTACCGTTTGGGTACGGAACCCTAAAAACGGACTAAATGACTGACACCGTAATGATTCACGATCTGCAATATAAATAGCGCCTGTTTACTGATAATGGTATTTTACTGATATATTGCTTTTTGTTTATACGTAATCAAGTATTTATAATGTTTGGGGTGTTAGTGGTTCATCAACATGGGGTTATAATAAGGGGTTCATCAACATCTTTGAATCAAAGCCAAGCTCCCCTGCACGTGGTGCACCCTGCTGACTGACAAACGAAGCTCTGTATGGGTCGAAAAGAAAGGTAGAGCATAATGTACATAAATTTTAAGCTGCCCAATTGAGGAAGTACGTCCACCTCACAGATCACCGCAGCCAAATAACAATTTCCTTGAGGGTTGTTGTGTTCCTGCGAATGAGTGAGGTTAACAAAAAAAAGTGAAGGAGTATAGGCTGGCAACGGATCGGCGACCCTTGGTGTTGCTGATCTCCCTGGATGGTGGTGATTGCTTTCCATCAGGAGACCCACATGCTCGTTTGCTCCCCTCTCATATAAAACCTGATTTTTGGAGCATCCTGGGCTGTCCTGGATAGTTTTTAAGTTGCATCCTGGGTTTTTAAAGCATGACGCTTTAAAAACTCATTTTGAAATTGATCGAAAATTTTCAAATAATTTTACTAAAAAAATACTATTAATATTTAAATTACATTTAACCTATTTTCAGTATACCTATTTAACTTTTGTACTCTTAGAGCGGTTACGCACTGCATCTGAAACCGATCTGAACACGGCCGTATTCGATATCCTTTGCTTACCTGTTACATACTGCTCCATAGCACTATCGCAGTGCAAAAGCAAGGGATATTAAATACGTCCGACTTCGGATTGGATCTGGATGCAGTGCGTTAGGACTCATAAGCGTTATGTTTTTAAACTGAAAAGTTTTTCAACTACAAATCCTAAGTTAATTGATTCAGGTTTTATTTTGCGGAAGTCAAATTTACAGGCAATTTGATCTACACTACTTTGCGTGCTTCCGCCACCAATTAGTTCATGCAAACTATTGCCGGCCAACCTACAAAATTTTGTAGGTTGTTGCTCTAACCGTCAACATCTACAGATCGCCTGAGGATGCCTCGCGTAGAGGCGAAACACGTGTCGCAGAGACGACCACAGCAGTCGGGGCAGTGGCGGTCACATGTATCTTCTGTTTCAGATGTTGGAGATTCGCCGAGACGACCAAAGCAGCCACGGCAGTCGCATGCAACTACTAACGGTAGTGGGTGGGTGCCGGCCGGCAGTAATTTGCATGAACTAATTGGTGGCGGAAGCACGCAAAGTAGTGTAGATCAAATTGGAGATGGTCGGTAACCGCAAATCGCAGCTGCTAACCGACGAGCGACACTACTGCTCTATACGAATCTCCTATGAAATTAATTCCAAGCGCGGCGGCAGCGTCGCGACCGCAGGCTGCCGAGATTCACCAGTATGAGATAAGTCCAGTAGTGTCGCGTGTGGTCAGCTGCTGTGGTCAACCGGTGCCCGTCTCGGAATTGTACCTTAAGACTTACTGTAGGTTTGACCACGTGGACGAAGGGGTACTGACCTAAGACTAGGGATGCCAACTTTTTTTTACAAGAAATAAAGTATATTTAGATCTGAAAAGAATATTAACAGTATTTTAGAAAAATGAAAAGTATTTTGTTTATTTAATGTTTTATTTATATATTTTAGAGCTTCATGCACATTAATTTATTTCAAATATTACATACGCCTCATCACAAATTATAACTAAAATTAAATCAGGAGCTCATTATTTATTAAACTAGCTTTCGCCCGCGGCTTCGCTCGCGTGACATTCGGGGCAAACACATGTTTACTCAATAATCAATAGAAGTACTCGTGTAAAATTTAGGATAAAATAGTCCAACTAATCTCGTTTTCCCATATAAACCAACTAATCTCATTTTCCCATACAAACTTTGGACCTCCGTTTTACCCTCTTAGAGGTAAAATTTGAAAAATCTTTTTAAGTAATTCGTGTCCACTACGTTATATTTTCAAATCGATGCCATTGTCCTAACTAACGTCCCAGAAAACCATAGAATCGACGCCCATATTGATATTATGACATTTCAACCCCATTGCACCCCTACAGAGTTGTCACGTCGGCTATGTTGGATTATTAAATAGTTGTTTTTTTCGTAATCAGCGACCCGATATACCATAAAACCGACCAAGTGTGAGTCGGACTCGTGCACGATGGGTTCCGTACCATTATCTATAAAAACACATTTATTGTATGGGAGCCCTCCTTAAATATTTGTTTTATTTTTATTTAATTATTTATTTTTAAAGTGAATATGTAACTAAATATTATAACTGAGTATTTCAGGCGTTTACCTATTGCCGTTATCAATTGTGAGCAAAAAAAGAACAAAACGATCACGTTTGTTGTATGGGAGCCCCCATAAATATTTATTTTATTCTGCTTTTTAGTATTTGTTGTTAGAGCGGCAATAGAAATACATCATCTGTGAAAATTTCAACTGTCTAACTATCACGGTTTATGATATACAACCTGGTGACAGACGGACGGACGGACAACGGAGCCTTAGTAATAGGGTTCCTTTTTACCTTTAGGGTACGGAACCCTAAAAAACAATACCTATGACTATTTTCAGACTTTTTTTAACACATTTTATACATTTCAACGCCATCGCACCCAATAGGAGATGATGGTCACGTTTTCACCCTATTTAAAGTGAATATGTAACTAAATATTATGACTGAGTATTTCAGGCGTTTACCTATTGCCGTTATCAATTGTGAGCAAAAAAGGAACAAAACGATCTCGTTTGTTGTATGGGAGCCCCCATAAATATTTATTTTATTCTGTTTTTTAGTATTTGTTGTTAGAGCGGCAATAGAAATACATCATCTGTCAAAATTTCAACTGTCTAACTATCACGGTTCATGATATACAACCTGGTGACAGACGGACGGACGGACGGACAACGGAGCTTAACGTAATAGGGTTCCTTTTTACCCTTAGGGTACGGAACCCTAAAAAACAATACCTATGACGATTTTCAGACTTTTTAAACACATTTTATACATTTCAACGCCATCGCACCCCAATAGGAGATGATGGTCACGTTTTCACCCTACGGGTACAATAAATAACAATAATAGGTAATTTTTGGGATAAAAACTATCTTAGGTAAGTATGTCCTTTCCCAGGACTCAAGGTATCTCTCAACCAAATTTCATCTGAAACGGTCTAGCGATTTAAGCGTGAAGAGGTAACAGACATTCTGTCGCATTTATAATATTACTATGGATTGGCGTTCCGAAAACCCGTAAAAACGACACATATATCGATATATAGACATTTCAACCTCATCACACCTCAATAGAGGATGATCGTCACGTTAGCCACTTTGGATTATAAAATAATTGTTGTTTTTGTAATCAGCGACCCGATAAACCATAAAAACAATACCCATGACGTTTTTCACCCCATTTTACTCCTTTAGGGGTTGAATTTTGGAAAATCCTGAAACACGTGTTTACTCATTTAAGTATAGAAGTACTCGTGTAAAGTTTCGGATAAAAGAGTCCAACTAATCTTGTTTACCCATACAAACTTTGGACCCCCGTTTCACCCGCTTAGGGGATGAATTTTGAAAAATCCTTTCTTAGTGCACCCTAGACGTCATTAGGAACCTACTTGCCAAATTTGGAATCTCTAGACCCAGCGGTTTGGGCTGTGCGATGATATATAAGTCAGTCAGTCAGTTTCTTCTTTTATAGATTTAGATTATGTGAATTCTGGGAATAGAGACGGTTTCTCCTGCACCGCTACCTGTTAAAATTTGAGCCTCGATTATATTTTGTGGCAACTGGATTACTTTTAGCCGAGTTCCATTGCAAAGTTGTGGTCTTAAATTTCGGAGCAGAATAATCGGAATACCAATTTTTTTCGGATATTGCGACTTCTGACTGAGTCGGCACGCAAAGGCATAAAGACTCATTCATAAAACTATTAAGCTTTCTTATCTTTTGTTTACATTCACAGATGGTCAAATGCTTTGTTTGTACAACGCTCAAAAAAGTACTGTTTATTTGGTGAGGGCAATTAACTTACCGTTCTTAGGTACCTGCCTAGCATCCAAATGTGCAACAAAAAATAATGACGTAATAACATCTAATTAAACTCGAAAGTAATCTACTTTTAACGAATGAAATAAACAAAACAATCACCCAACTAAAGAAAACTATATTTAATAACTTATCTACTAAAGTAAGCAAATCGAATTGTAAACAATTTGCAGTGAATAATAATGCATTTGCAAAACAATAATTGTCACGTGTCTGCACGTTTGGGCAAGCACACTTAGGCATATTTTTTCTATGCCGTACTACCATCGTTTTTTACTCATGTGGTACCACGCCGCGTAACAACCCCCGCCCGCTCCCTGCCCCCCGCGCGGCAACACTCATTGTGTACGGGCGCGGTGCTTGGCAAGTTTCTGACTCAACCATAAAAGATAGACATATTCTGTCGTGGGATAATTTTTATATAATTTTAAGGAGAACATTTCCGTCATACATGATTTCTGTGTAGCTTTAACCATTAAGGCTGAACACGCGACGGAAGCTTAAGAAATGGAGTAACTTGTCTCGTTTTCCCAACATTTCCCTTCACTGCTCTGCTCCTATTGATCGTAGCGTGATGAAAAGTATACTATAACCTGCCCAGGAGTATGAAGAATAATTGTACCAAGTTTCGTTAAAATCCGTCGAGTAGTTTTTGTTTCTATAACGAACATACAGACAGACAGACAGACAGACAGACAGACAGACAGACAGACAGACAGACAGACAAAAATTTTACTGATTGCATTTTTGGTATCAGTATCGATCACTAATCACCCCTAGATAGTTATTTTGGAAATATATTTCATGTACAGAATTGACCTCTCTACAGATTTATTATAAGTATAGAAGATAAATAGTTAGATACTATTAAAGACATAATTTAATAAAAAAAATATTATTCTTTTTACTGTTGAACAAAAGTTCAACAGTAAAAAGTATAATATAGTTAAAAACAGTATTAACGATATAGTTGGCAACCCTACCTAAGACGTAATTTAACCAAAAACACAAAACAATTCAAACTATTATAAACTCGACTCAGTCAATCTTAGGTTTTACTGGTAAATCTTAGGATATATCGTTCGGACTTTTACAGTGCCATGATGTGTACATCTTTTATAGATTTTTTAGTCTGTATTGTTTTTAAATTTAAATTTGTCTTTTCTCTCCATAACAACTTTCGTTATACCTTAACGAAAATATTAAAACAAAAATTAGCAGAATTGGTCGAGCCGTTCTTGAGTTTTGCGCTTTCATTCGTTTTAATTTGGGACCACCTGAAGAGTGTCTCCTCTCAAACATAATATTAGAATTATTAAAATGACGGAGAAATCATTGAAACTATATTAAAAAATACATACCGTCGAACATAGAACCGCCCTATAGGTACAATAACCAACAATAACAGGTAATTTCTGGGACAAAAACTTATGTCCTTTCCCAGGGCTCAAGGTATCTGAACCAAATTTCATCTAAATCGGTCCAGCGATTTAAGCGTAAAGAGGTAAAGGTCAGACACTCTGTCGCATTTATAATATTAGTATAGAGAGGAGGAGATATATTGATATATAGACATTTCCACCCCATCGCACCTCAATAGGGGATGATGGTCACGTTAGCCACGTTGAATTTTAAAATCATTGTTTTCATGATCAGCGACCCGTAAACCATAAAAACAATACCCATGCCGATTTTCAGACTTTTTTACCAGTTTACCATTTTAGGGGTTGAATTTTGAAAAATCCTGAAACACGTGTTTACTCTTTTATCGTAAAGTTTAGGATAAAATAGTCCAACTAATCTCGTTTCCCCATACAAACTTTGGACCTCTGTTTCACCCTCTTAGGAGTAAAATTTGAAACATAATTTTAAGTAATTGCGCGTCTAGTTATATTTTCAAATCGATGCCATTTTCGTAATTGACGTCCCAGAAACCCATAGAATCAACACCCATATTGATATTATGACATTTGAACCCCATCGCACCCCCGCATAAAATCACAGGGGTGATTTTTTGTCACGTCGGATATGTTGGATTATAAAGTAGTTGTTGTTTTCGTAATCAGCGATCCGATAAACTATAAAAACTATACCCATGACGATTTTCAGACTTTTTCACCCCATTTTACCCCTTAGGGGTTGAATTTTGAAAAATCCTGAAACACGTGTTTACTCATTTAGCTAAAGAAGTACTCGTGTAAAGTTTCGGATAAAATAGTCCAACTAATCTTGTTTCTCCATACAAACTTTGGATCCCTATTCCAACCCCTTAGGGGTTGAAATGGTTGAATACGTCCTAAAAGGAACCACATGCAAAATTTAAGACTCCTAGCACTTGTAGTTTCAGAGATTTCGTGATGAGTTAGTGAGTGAGTGAGTCAGTGGTTTCTCTTTTATAAACCTATTTAGATTTTATTCTATATTTATTTATTTAGTTGTAGGAAAACAAACAGCTATATAGCTTACAGTTTTGTATCGCAATAACATTAAAGACTGACAATTCATCAAAACAATGTTCTAAACATTATAACTATAATGTAAAGGTACATAAACATCGTTGGGTACATAAGTAGATATAAATTCTCGAGATTCTCGTTTGTATTTTTCTAAAATTCCTATTTCATACAATATACAATATGGGATCCTTCAAGCGAAGATAGAAGAAGCATCTTGTAGGCCAGCACGGCAGCGTCAACTGACAAGACATCTAGGTCTCTTCTCTTGTCCGTTACCGGTGCGATTAGGGCTCCTCTTTTCGCTTACCATCAGGCGAAGCGGAGCTAATATGCTGAGCTAATATAAAAAAAAATAAAAAGGTATCCTGAATAGTCAGTGAGTGACTAATTGGCATTTTATTTTGTTTAAAATACAAATAATTTATTTGCAATAAATAGGGTGGGCACAATAAATGAGGTTGGATCTTAAAAGTAAAGTAGGTTATGCCTAACCACGCCTAACTAAGCATTACATCGGTACCTCAAGCGGAATAGGTTATTTGACCAACGATTTTTTTCGATTTTATATATAAGGATGTCACAATAATAAAACCACACGTGAAACAATTACTTTGATATCATAAAAATCTCTCGAGATATGTTAATTTGAAAATTAAAATTTTGGACTTTCCCGAAAACGCTCCATACAACAGGCTACTAGGTTATGACGTCACACGTTTGTATTATGTATGGATTAAATCAGAAATTTGTACGACAGTTAATGTTATGTTAAATATTACGTTTATGTAATTAGTATCATAATAACAGTTATAGTATTTTTTATTGTTTCTCCAATGGAAATATTATTTTTTAATAATTTCATACTTTTAAAATGGACTTTCCCACCAAACTTTGATCGACCCTAAAATAAGTCGGACGGAAGATATTAGAATGAAAGTTTGCAGATATTTATAGTTTTGTGTATTTTATGATATTGTTAAACAATTTAATACAATTATTGAACATTGTCAAATAGCCTATTATTATTGACGCCTATTCAAAATCGATTGACGTTAAAATATAATTGTTAGAAAAGCAATAAGCGTTGCAACGTGTCTGTGCCAAACCACGACGACGAACTCTGTGCGTGCCAGCTGCAAGTCAGTGCTGCAACTCGGTAGAATTCTTCCTTGTTTCAACATTAAACGCGATTATTACGCCGGCAACCAATGAATAAGAACTTAGGAATTGGTAACGAGGTCAGGTCATATTTGCACTTCCGACTCTCGAATAGCTATGTATCTATTGTTTATTATAAGTACATTTATTGTATCTAACAGTTAACTTACTGGTATGCACATATTTATTGAGTATTTAGGGGTGTAAGCGGCTCACCACCACCTTTAGAGCCTGAGCCAACCTCACCTGCGCGTGGTGCACTCTGCTGATTCACTAACGAGGCTCTGGCTGTGGCTCTGGTAGAAAGAGAGGTAAGACAGCGTAATTTTAAGCTGTCCGACTGGGGAAGTACCTCCACCTCACAGATTACCGTAGTCAAATAATAATTCCCTTGAGAGTCGTTATGTTCCTGCGAGTGAGTGAGGTCACCAGGTAGGAACGAGTAGGTAGCAGCATTGGGAGTGGAGGTGGCGACGCTGATACGATATTTTATATTGCGAGCGTTGATATGGCTACGGTAACCGCTTTACATCGGGCGGGCCGTATGCTTGTTAAAATAATGTTTATCATATTCCCGCACATACGATTCCGCTGAAGTACGTAGTAGCCGAGCTCGGTGGTCTAAGGGCTAGTAATTACCACTTTGACTCCAAAGTCGCGGATTCGATCTCCGCACAAGACAAATATTTGTGTGCACGAAGATGAGTGTTTGTCTTGGTTTGGGTGTTTTCTATGTATTATATGTATGTATTTATAAAAAAATATATTTAAGTATGATATCAGTATCTGTTAGCTTTGCTTGGTTTGGGACTAGATGGCGGTGTGTAATTTGTCCTGGAATATTAAAAAAGAAAATAATTTCCACATTCCTATAAATATCAATAACCTACCCAAGTTAAAACAATGACTAAAATAATGTTAATCATATTCACGCACATAAAATTCCGCTGAAGTACAATACTACCTATTACTTATACTGTGGCTTAAGTTTTTACGACTCCCTTTGCCCTGGAGGCGGGGCAATCTGAGACAGGTATAATAGATAAAAAGATCAAGCCAACACTATGCATGTACTCGTAGTCTATGCAGTAACGCATGTGACATTGCGGTTACTAGTTTTTGAAATAAAAACCAAATTCGCGATAGTACAATACAATGGTGCCTATAAAAAAGGCATTAGTCGACGTTTTCATTAAATATCCAGTTTGGTGCACAAAAACAGATTTTAATTACTACTTATTATAGGAATTAAGTAACTGTGTGGTTTAGCTAATGCATGACGTAAAGCCGGCATCACATGCTTGGCAAACAAAGGCATTCAAGGGACTTTATTTGGCTGCGGTCTTCTGTGAGATGGAGGCGATTCCGTAGTCTAGCTTACAAAAAGGCTGTACACTGCCTCTCTTTCGCCAGTCGGCGGGGTGCGCCACTTGCAGTCGAGGTTGGCTTTTTTTTTTAATTAATTTACAAAGTTAATCGCAATATGCGCACGCTCACGGTGTAATATGCCGCTGAGCATGCGCAGATCGGCTTACTTTGTAAATAGCGCTCGCCCCTGTCGTGGACAAGGCACTAATATATCTATTATTATTATTGATTTCTCTATCTTACAATTTTAACTACCTTATAACCTATAATATATAGGTTGGCTTTACATCTAAAGTGTGTAGCTTACGCTAGACGGGCAATGTATCAAAACTTGGTGGCGGGCCCTTCTACCTAAACACTTTAGGGCTAAGGCGACTCTTCTATCTACATGAACCGAAGACGCTGGGGCCTGGGGGCCCCGTATCATTGATACGGCTGATACGGCGGTAACTACGCAACTGTCTAAAGATCATATCGAACCATTTACACCCCAAACCTATTTTAAACAATACAGTTTTCTTGTGAGTCATCATCATCAGGTCATTTTAGTCTCCACTAGGTACAGGAGCACGACCCTCTGTCGTCCGTCCCAGACAGAAAGAGGATTTGGCCTACACTCCCCACGCTGGCCAGACGGGTTGGGGAGGCCTGATCGATGTTTTATAATGTATTTCCCATAATCGCCTTGTACGACATCCACGGGAAGAGACGGAGTGATTCTATTCTAGTCTGCTGGAAACCACACCGCCAACTTTCTTGCGAGTGATCTACTATATAAAAATAAGTCGGGTTTTCCTTCCTGACGCTATAACTCCAGAACGCACGAACCGATTTCCACGGTTTTGCATTCGTTGGAAAGGTCTCGGGCTCCGTGAGGTTTATAGCAAAGAAAATTCTGGAAAAATTTGAAAAGAAAAGCGGGAAAATCTTTTTTTACATACAGCGCCATCTCTAAGGAAATGGATGGAAACGAAAAGATTGAGCCACAGCGAAGCGTGGTCGGGCCGCTAGTTTCTTATATTTAAATTCGGATTAGCGCGTCTCGCCCTATAACCTTTTTGCTAGTCGATTAAAAGCCAATGATTAGTCCGAAAACAAGGAAAAGGTTATCAGCCGTTCGCGGCCGACAAAAACCACTTTCGTTAACGGAGAGAAATCGCATTTATCGATTAAAGAAGAAAAATGCTTAGAATAATAATACCAGAATGCTTAGTGCCAGTTTCTTGTTCGCGTTCGATCATGTCCACGTAAACAAACCAAACCAATTAGAGAAGAACTCTCATGTTATGAATTTATAAGACGCGTGTTACATATCAAAATTATGTGCCTTGCTCACACTTTGAAGAGAACAACCCGGCTAATTTGGATATGTAACACGCGTCTGGTAAATTCACAATATGTATGAAACTTTCTCAATTTTGTCGGCTTATAAACGTTGACACGTTCGAATGTGACCAAAAAACTCTTACTGAGCACTCAGTACTACCTGTAAAACAGATCTATTCAGATCTAGCAGAGGTCGCGGGTTCGATTCCCGTACAAGACAAACATTTGTGTGCATGAACATGTCGGTTTGTCTTGGTCTATGCATTATAAGTATGTATTATGTATTTACAAAAAAAAAATGTATTTAAGTACCTACATTTATCAGTTGTCTAGTACCCATAACACAAACTTTGCGCTCAATTTGGGACTAGATGGCGCTGTGTAAATTGTAAAGAAATATTTATTTATTGAAATCGAACGACTTTCAATGCAAATCAAAACAAATCGAAATATCTTTATTCCTTGGACTTTGTAAAGCACTTAGATGCGTCTCTGAGATAACCCAAATATCTACAGTACTTATATAAACTTCAGAAAAGGATATGGACGTAGAAATAGGGATATAATTAGATGTGGACACTGACTCACATGTGAATATGTTAATCGAGTTAACAAAAAGCTTCTACCTTCTACTCGTCCCGATTTTTTTTGTTGAGTAATAAAAATTTTGGTTCTAGACATGCGGCTAATAGAACCTTTAGTTTTATGACTAAATATTTTTGTCGTCGTTGGCCGTGTGGTTTCCGGCAGACTAGTATAGAAGCACTCCGTCTCTTCCCGTGGATGCCGTACAAGGCGACTAAGGGAAATACATTATAAAACATCGATCAGGCCTCTCCAACCCGTCTCGCTAGCGTGGGGAGTGTAGGCCTAATCCTCCTTCTGTCTGGGACGGACGAGAGAGGGTCGTGCTCCTGTAGTGGAGACTAAAATGACCTGATGATGATGATGTTTGTCGTCGACAACCCTTATTCATCCCAATGCTGGGATACGGGTCTCCCCTCAATCGAAGGGGTTTAGAGCACACTCCATCACGCTGCTCAACTGCGAGTTGGCGGAGGCCAGTGTTTTCAAACCGCCTAGAGGCCACTTGGCTTAAGGACTATCATCCAATGACAACAGCCGGGACCGACGGCTTAACGTGCCCTCCGAAGCAAGGAGGAATTCGAGATAAATAAACCCATCCATAGACAGGCTACGGTCGACGTTGCTTAACTTGCGAGTTCGATTACAATGACTCGTGCAACAACGCCATCGAACTCCTCTAAATATGTTTACAAAACAACATTAAAATATAGCGATTATTATCCATGTCAATAATTATCATTATCCACCATCATTCAGCCGTTGCTAAATAAAGAATCACCTGACCACATGCCTCAATAAAATCGAAATGTATCTACAATTATTCGACGTATCTGGTGACCCAAGATCTGGCACATCCCTCGCCCAAAGGATTACTTTAGCTATCCACCGAGGTAATGCTGCTAGCATCTTGGGAACGATGTCACATGAGCCAAACTTTTTACGTATTTACTTTAGTTTTAGGTTAGTTTCACTATAGTATTATTTACTTTTAGATACTTTAGTTTTATAGTTGTAAAGTTGATTGTTGGCACTTGGTGGAACAAACATTATTATCATAATAAGGCACTTGTATTGTACTGTTCCACGTTATTATATTTAATACTAGTTGTTACCCGCGGCTTCGCCCTCGTAGTCCAGGGTTGCAGGATTATCCGCTGGGTCAATCTAAAGATTGTCTGAAAATTTCGTTGAAATCGGTCTAGCCGTTTCGGAGTCTATACGAACATACATACATACTTTCTCTTTTATAGGTATAGATAGATTACCGACCGGTTTCGCCGCTAAGGCACAAGGTAAACAGATGGTGTTTGTGTTTCTACACCAAGTGTACACCACACCAAGTACACCAAGTGTAGAAACACAAACACCATCTGTTTACCTTGTGCCTTAGCGGCGAAACCGGTCGGTAATATTAAATATAACGTGGAACAGTACACTTGGTGTACTTGGTGTGGTGTACACTTGGTGTAGAAACACAAACACCATCTGTTTACCTTGTGCCTTAGCGGCGAAACCGGTCGGTAATATTAAATATAATAACGTGGAACAGTACAAGTACTTTATTATAACATTATATTTTATAGTTGTATTTTATGTATTATTTTGTGAAAGAAAAAATAAAAATTTATCTACAATTATTTAATTACACACCTAAAAGGTGCCGTGTATGTATGCACATGTAAGGACAATATGCATAACATATGTAGTGAGTAAGCCACGGAATTAATTCCATTGTGTTACACAGATTAGCATATTATTAGAAAGTCAATAATTCTAAATAATTCGACAGGGGAAGACTTTACGACATCGTTTAGGACAATTTGTGGCACGAACCTAGTTTTATAATTTTGATGCTTACTCAGTAGCCAGTACGTACCGTTAGTAAGTTGATGTGCTGGCATTCTTCCAGTTTATACGTACCCTGTGTCCACGAATAAAAAAAATCCTTATTTGTAACTCGGCATAAGTAGTAATTTCACAATTCAATGCAAATTAAAATAATTTATTATACTTACAGATTGTCATGTGTATTGTAATAATAATATATTTTCTGCAATTTGTAGACATTTTAATACTTTAGACCTAATGAATAACTAGACTTTTTGATACTATGGACATTTTATACTTCTGGACGCGGACAATCATTGTTGCAGAGTTATACAGACATCTCTGCACCTCGACTCGATATAGCGGTGGTCTACTTGACATCGCTGTAAGGATTCCAGATCAATCAATCAGACAAATGGATCGAGTCGAAGGCTTTTTCGTAATCCACAAAAGTCATACAGAACGGCTGATTGTATTCTAGTTTTCTGTACAATCTGCCGCAATGAATGTGGTCCACAGTACTCTATCCTTTACGAAACTCAGCCTGTTACGATGGCTGGTATTCGGTAAGCTTACGAGCAAGACACGTGAGTCTGGAGCGCGATCTGTCTGTAGTTCTTCAATAGGGATTTATCACCCTTCTTGAAGAACAAAACCACCAAACTCCTGATCCACCCGGCTGATGATTTAAACAGCTAATGGCCAATTAAACAGATGTGCAAGTTCCTTTAGAACCGGAGTTCCTTCAGCTTTCCACAGTTTTGTTGTAATTTCATCTTCACGGGGAGCCATTTCCATTTTTAAGCTGTTTAAGGGCTATCCTAATCTAGATCTGATGCGAAGCTGAATTGCAAGCCACTTACACACCATATATCCAAATAATACAGACAAATTGTCTTGTGTCGACGGTATCAATAATAATAATCTAACCAACCTTGTAATAAAGGTTATTTCAGACCGTCGGCGAGGCTAGGAGTCAGGAGTGGTGTAATGGGCGTGAACAGAAATCACGCCGGGAGGCAAGGCGTGGATGGAATGGGCGAAATTTAAACAGAAAGTTATCCAATACCATCCACGTAAGACCTCGTCGGTGTGAAGCCACCTTTAGCATATTTATAATAAGTACTAGCTGTGCCCGCGACTTCGTCCGCGTGGAATAGTGTCTTTGGGCAGCATTTTTAAATATTTCGGCTATTTATTTTACAAATAAGACACATACGTATTAATACTTATATGAGTTGCAGTGTGCCATCTAGTGCTTATATAGCTCTTTTGTGGAACATTGTACATTCATCCCAACCAACAGCTTACACTGCTGCAACTTTCTTCCGCGCTCACCTCTTTTGCTAATGTTACATACCGGCATGTCCTCATCAGCTAAGTTCAATGGTAGTTTTAGAACCGAGTGCGCTATACCCCTATAACTATTTTGCTTTTAACCGTAAACACAGAAAACAAAACTTCTTATTATGAAAATAACTTATTTAAGTATTTTATTTAATTGTATAAAAACCTATTTAAAAAAATATTATAAACCCAAATGAATTAAATTTAACTAATTTTATTGACCCAAATAAACAAAATCTCTATACTAAGTATAACTTTTTACACTTGTACTTAAGAACTTGTTTTTATGAACCATTTGTAACCGATTCCTAGAAATCCCTTTCGGATATAGCGACTTCTGACTGAGTCGGCATGCAAAGGCATAAAGACTCATTCATAAAACTATTAAGCTTTCTTATCTTTTGTTTACATTCACAGATGGTCAAATGCTTTGTTTGTACAATGCCAGTTTCTCAATTTGTAATGACTGCGTAAATGTTATCTACATCAGGATAGCACTAATATTTTGTCTCTTGTCGCAAACTTATAAAACATTCACTTATACCTTACATATTTCCATACAAACTTTCATCCCCTATTCCCTATTGTTATTTTACCCCCGTGTGGGTAAAACTTTTACAAACTTTGAATGTCATATTTATTTATATCGAATCAACAGCCTAAAAAATAAGTTTCAAGCTTCTAGCTCTAAAAATAACGATACTTCCATACAACATTTCACCCCCCCCCCCCCCCCCCTTTTAACCCCTTACAACCCTTTTTTTGCATTAAAAAGTAGCCTATGTCCTTCCTCAGGCTCTAAACTATCTGTGTACCAAATTTCATTTAAATCGGTTCAGTAGTTTTGCCGTGAAAGCAGGACAGACAGACAGACAGACAGACAGAGTTACTTTCGCATTTATAATATTAGTAAGGAAGTAAGGATAGTAAGGAAGTAAGGATTCACTTATACCTTACATATTTCCATACAAACTTTCATCCCCTATTCCCTATTGTTATTTTACCCCCGTGTGGGTAAAACTTTTACAAACTTTGAATGTCATATTTATTTATATCGAATCAACAGCCTAAAAAATAAGTTTCAAGCTTCTAGCTCTAAAAATAACGATACTTCCATACAACCTTTCACCCCCCCCCCCCCCTTTTAACCCCTTACAACCCTTTTTTTGCATTAAAAAGTAGCCTATGTCCTTCCTCAGGCTCTAAACTATCTGTGTACCAAATTTCATTTAAATCGGTTCAGTAGTTTTGCCGTGAAAGCAGGACAGACAGACAGACAGAGTTACTTTCGCATTTATAATATTAGTAAGGATTTTATTTAATTGTATAAAAACCTATTTAAAAAAATATTATAAACCCAAATGAATTAAATTTAACTAATTTTATTGACCCAAATAAACAAAATCTCTATACTAAGTATAACTTTTTACACTTGTACTTAAGAACTTGTTTTTATGAACCATTTGTAACCGATTCCTAGAAATCCCTTTCGGATATAGCGACTTCTGACTGAGTAGGCATGCAAAGGCATAAAGACTCATTCATAAAACTATTAAGCTTTCTTATTTTTTGTTTACATTCACAGATGGTCAAATGCTTTGTTTGTACAATGCCAGTTTCTCAATTTGTAATGACTGCGTAAATGTTATCTACATCAGGATAGCACTAATATTTTGTCTCTTGTCGCAAACTTATAAAACATTCACTTATACCTTACATATTTCCATACAAACTTTCATCCCCTATTCCCTATTGTTATTTTACCCCCGTGTGGGTAAAACTTTTACAAACTTTGAATGTCATATTTATTTATATCGAATCAACAGCCTAAAAAATAAGTTTCAAGCTTCTAGCTCTAAAAATAACGATACTTCCATACAACATTTCACCCCCCCCCCCCTTTTAACCCCTTACAACCCTTTTTTTGCATTAAAAAGTAGCCTATGTCCTTCCTCAGGCTCTAAACTATCTGTGTACCAAATTTCATTTAAATCGGTTCAGTAGTTTTGCCGTGAAAGCAGGACAGACAGACAGACAGACAGACAGACAGAGTTACTTTCGCATTTATAATATTAGTAAGGATTAGATAAATCTCTCTCTCTTGTCTTATTTGCCATATTGTTGTCTCTCACATTGCTAAGAGGGGAAGTCAAATTCCAAAAGCTTCTTAGTCCTACTAATTTCTTCTGATTAAATTCGTTGTGAGTTCCAAGGCAGCCGTAGTCTTGGGGCTACAATGGACTTCACTGTTCATTGCCTTTTTTAGTGGTCGCCGCTGGTAATCCTGGCTACACAGAAGACACAGTAATGGGCATATGTGGTGGGCCCTTGTCCCATTAAAATTAGATAAATATTTCGATGCCATTATATCACTCCAACTTGCAATTATGAGTTAAGATAGTGCATATAACGGTCGTTTTAAGTGAAATCTAATTTGCTAATTCAAACTTCCTTTATAGTTTAAATTAATACCTATTGATAATATTTTTAAACGTGTTATTTTTCTAATCAGCTATCCAATACGTGTAACTGTTCTCCACTATTACTACTGGTCTCACCATCTTCTCTAGTTTTTAGGGGAAGGCCCACCACATATTCCAATAGGTATGTCTCCAGTGTGGCCACGATTAACAGACGCAACCAACAAAAAAAGCAATGAACAGTGCAGTCTCGGTAGTCAAATTCACACGAATTTAATCAGAAGAAATTAGTAGCAGTGTTGGCAAAATTTTGGAATTTGCCTTCCCTTCTTGGCAATATGAGAGACGGCAATACTTAAGTTAGGCATACTATTATTTGGCCGCGGTTTTCATTATTTCTCCCGATCTAGAAAACTTATTCGCTAACTTTGACTACCAGATTTATACCCTCCTTGTATCTTTTATATGACTAGGGTGACAAATAAGCGTACGACCTGCCTAATGTTAAGCAGTCATCACAGTCTATGGATGCTCGCGACACCAGAGGAGTCACTAACGCGTTGCAAACTCTGTAATTAGGTACTCCCATTATCGTCTGTTCACGGTTGGATATAGACCTCGTCTACAGCTTAGATTAAAACAAAAAATTGTTTTAATCTAAGGTCTAAAGCTCGCCTATAACCTAGACTGGCCAATGATTGACGATCGGCTGTCGCCATTAAATTCGATTATACAACACACAGATCTTCGAAGTATAGTCATTGCCAGCTACTATTCGTAAAACGCGTGATATATAACTATGTTCTGGACTATTGAATTAGATATGCACGCCTGTGAGTCCGGAATCCGGAAGACATATATTAAAAGTATATTAACGACGTACCTATCAGAAAACCTTTAAAACGTAAGGTCGTTACATTGACCATAACATTGGCAATCGCTTATTTATATCAATTCTGGTTGATTAACATGAAATATATCACAAACAATCTTAATACGATTCGCCGATAAAAATCATGAATCGTAAGTATATTATTACGCATTTTATGAATGACACTCCATTGAAACGAACCCTTCTCCGACAGAGAGCTGTATTCGTACGTTACATTCATGCATAATTTCTTGTTTACTATGTTTTTTTTATATATGAGAGAATAAATAAATAAATAATAAATAAATAAATATTGTTAGACAAATTACACAGCGCCATCTAGCCCCAAAGTAAGCGAAGCTTGTGTTATGGGTACTAGACAACTGATAAACATACGTAAATACATTTTTTTTTGTAAATACATGCTTATGATACATAGAAAACACCCAGACTAAGACAAACAGACATGTTCATGCACACAAATGTTTGGCGTATGTGGGAATCGAACCCACGAGCGTTGGTGTCGAAGCCGCGTCATTGACCGCTACGCCACCGAGCTCGTCTAATATTAGCATTCTGCACTCCTTCTCTATATAAACTATAAGTGTGCGAAATTTCATACTCCTCCCTCCGCGCAATTTTCGTAAAAAGGGGTACAAAGTCTTTGCTTCACGTATTATTTAGATTAAAAAACTAGGTAGCCTACAATTATAATTATGTTTTTTCCAAAAAGAACTAGCAGCAGAAAAATTCAATATGAATTTATATTGCAGATCATTAATTTATTTTGTGATGAAGTAGGTACAATATTTACTGGTTCGTCCTTAATCTTCATAGTCTCAATCAACCGTTTCAACTTAACGATCTACCTGTTTATAATTTAAATCCAATGTTGAATATTTATAGAATACAGAAACATAACATTGATAAACGGTATAATGATTGCAAATTATGAAGACCTCAACGTGACAAGATTATAGGTCACTTTTTTTGCATTCGGCGGGTGTTACTTAAAAAGGAAATGCGTTAATTATGATCGGGTAAAGATACAGCCACGAATAGATTGAAGAATTTTCCTCAGCTCTGACCGTGGTTGGACTGGTCACATGACCATCGAAAGGCAATGAGATCGGCAATATGCTATCGAACCCACATCGCAATGGTTTTCTACACACAGAATACAAAATTAGGAGCCGTCAAATTCGTCAACGCGACCTTCCTCAGACCTTGCCATGGATACCTGGGTTGCGCTTACTAAATAATTGATTTCAGTGTCAATCGGCCTTCTAAACATAGCTATAGAAATTAACGAAGCAAAATCGGTTGCGCAGTAGATCCAGTTCTGAATTAACAAGAATTCATTAACCTAACCTCTAAAGTCTAAGTGGTCAGTGGTGTGTACGATGTGTATCTCTTAGTTATTCGAAATTGATTTTGATTTTAATTGACAGCAATTATAATATTTAATGTTATTATAGTATATTTAATTAATTGAAACATCCAGTAGGTAGGTAGATGTATGTATATCTTTTTTTAATTTTTAACGTTTCGCTGGGTTCGAATAAAGGTCTCAACGTTACAGGAACTCGAACGGGACGGGGTGGGCGCGTCAAGCAGTTAACGACCTAAAGTGACGGTAACAGGGTTTTTTTTTCGAGTGCCATCACGTCCCGTCCCTGCCTCGTCAGGGACAAGGCGTGATAAAACATAGTTATTGAAAAAATACTTTATCACAGTTTCTTTAGGTTGTTATCAATTTGTCGTGTACGGCCCGTCCCTTCTGAGTTCCCATTACGTATGCTGAGATTTTAATTGGTATAAATAGGTCACCCCGTGCGTGTGACCTTGATGAAAATGATAATGTTATGGTATCATGATCGGATCATTGAGATAATATGACGGTAGTTCAAAACGCCCCTTCTCAGGCTAATTCCGGTCAACATTGCAAAACTTGATTTTAATTATTTTATTAATTTATAACACGACAATATACCTACAGGGTACCTCTAATGGCACCTGGAGGGAAAGTACTCTTAATATTGTAAATAGAAAATGTTATTCAGACGAAAAAAAAAGAAAACTTCATTCAATGATTTTAGAAAATTCGCTTGCCACTCCCGGGTATCGAACCGATTTAATTATATATGTTATGTATATTATCTGTTATATGAACAATCAAACATATTCTTATATGTTCTATAATATATTTTGTGGTATGAATGAATGATTGTTTTCGTACACTATCACCCGATCTTCTTGTCTTTTCGGTTATCAATGGTTGACTGGAAGTGATCCCATGGAGGATAAGGCCGCCATTGGCTGCCATAGAACAAATTTCTTTACTTTGTATTATGCTGTCCTGTGCAATAGTTTTACAAACAATATTTTGTCTTATAACTCTGTCATTTTACATTCATAAAATCATCCCAGATCGAAGTATAAAAACATCCCTATATCAGCGACCCTTCATACGCTGTTACGTGTCGATTGAATGCCATCCGATAAAACGATTCGACACTCAAATTCATAAGACGATGAAAAATTAGCATTACTTTAGGTTCTATAGCCATCAGAGGGTAAATAGACATGATCACGATGTAAAATAAGTTACACACATTGTTTGCTAAAAATAGTTGGAAAGCAGAATGGCAATTAATAACTTTTAAACTTTCGCATTGCATGATTAAAATTATAATAACCTCGGAAATCTAATGGGAACGCTGTAAAGAACCGCCAGTTTCTAACAGCAAATCAGCGATTAAAGAACAGTCAGGCAATAATAGAGATATGTAACAATACCTTACATGCATGACCGTGTTAAGTTATTATCACAGAAAAGCAATTTATAAAAAAATCCAGCCATTACTCGTACGTGACTTTTTTTGACTTTTTGATTGAATAAATTTTCAGTTTTAATAATGTTTTTTTTTTATTATCAGGACCCTAAATATTTCCAGGGTAAAATATATATGTAGTGTAGGTATCCCATAAAATTTATTATTCAAATCGAATCACAAAGGTCCTCTATTAACCTTCCATTCAATATTTCGATAATAGGCTTTGATCATTAATGTTCTATATTAATGATCGAAAATAACCCCGGACATACACAAGTCAGTGCACAATTATACTTATTTATATGTTGTAGAAGATATATAGATGTAATTATTTTTTTAATTGGAATTAATTGGTAAATAAGATTTATGTTTTCATTTATTTTCATACAGGAAGCCATAGATATTTATAGTATCCCTATAAATTCCTTTACTTTCCAACCTACCTTCCTTGAAAATCCCATTAAAATCGGGTTAGTCTTTCCGTAGATTACCCCAAACCAACAAAACGCGCTCTTCAATATCATTATATTATATAAGAGATAACACAGATCATAAACTGCATAAAATATATATTATTCATGTAAACTGCATTAAAATAATGTATTTTTTTAAGTAAAGAGTTTACAAGTTTATAAAAACTGCACCACGACGCTGCACTCGGGCCTGCATCTACATTTACACCTACGTACCTACTTATGTAAATGACTCAGATGCCACTGCAAGCATTTACTTTGTTTGACAAAACATTTATGAGTGAGTTAAACAGAAGAATAGTGGAAGTAAATAGGTACGTACTCTAAGTTGTCCGAGTAGTTTCAAGTTTTAACATTACATGAAGCAGGAAAAGAAGTGAATGTAGTTATTATTAAGTATAGAAAATATTATTGTGATGGTACTCGTATGTACAAGTTACAGATTATACAAATATGTACTTTCATGCTATGTATTACTTGCACGTTTTCAATTTCCCGGCAATATGCATTGGAAATCTGTAAATATTTTCTTATAAAAGAAAGGATTATGATGTTAGCAGTCTATATATGTATGTTAGTATTTACGTATATTATCCGTAGCCCCTGAACTATATATCCGATTGTGATGAATAAGGCGTCAATCGATTCGACAGGGAAGTCAAATTCCAAAAGCTTCTTACTCCTACTAATTTCTTCTGATTAAATTCGTTGTGAGTTCCAAGGCAGCCGCAGTCTTACCCGCGGGACTGCAATGGACTTTACGATGAAGTCCATTGCAGTCCCGGCCTTTGCCTTTGGCATTGCCTTTTTTGGTGATACGCCACTGTTAATCCTGGCTATAGAGGAGACACAGTGGTGGCAAGGTGTGGTGAGCCCCCGTCCCAATAAAAAAAAGGTTTAGCTCTGCGTGATTGTCAAGGCGAACAAATTCTCCAGTGCCACTCTTAAGTCCCATCGACCCCTTATATTTCGTGATCATAGCATCCTTGTATGACCAGACCTACTCCGAAGTGAAAGACTGAAATTTCGGGCTAAAGTATTTTTTTTTTCTAGTTTGTTTTGATCAGTCTACGACAAAAGATATTTGTTTTGTGATTTATACAATACACCAGGCTGTGCCAAATGAAATGTCCGTAGAGCCCGCCAGGAATAGAAAGAAATTCGTATTAATGCCTAATTTTCGGCCGAAACATTTCCTGGAAAAATATCGAATTCGAGTTGAAATATCTTTGATTGCCAATGGGCCCTTGCGGACTCTTACACACGTCGTACATTATAGACGAGTATTTTTTCAAATAATGATGATTTCCACGGGAAAGTTTTTATTATAATATTGACCACGCAGGCGAAGCAGCGGGTAAGAGCTTGTAGGTTATAAATTTTATTCCACCCTCTGAGGGCCAATGAGGCAGTCGATTATATTGTATTAAATATCTAGTTCGTGACCTTTCGTAAAAGTAAGTAAAGCGCAGTGAGTATTGCACTATAAGAAAAAACTGTAGCGACTTAAAGGCCAAGGAGATAGACCCCGGTCATAAGAAATAAGTAAGAAATAGTTACAACGTAAGGTTAATTGATTAAATCAATTATTTTGTAAGGCTTGCATTGCTTAGACATTTATAGAGGGTAAACGTTTGAGACAAATTCAACTGTGAGCTCAGTAAATCATTCGGAAAAATTACATTAGATACATCAAATTCCTTTAAAAGTCATCCCACTTATCTAAAGAGAAAATTATTCACCAATGTCTCTTATCTACTCCCCAAGCGTGCGTAAAGAAGTTTTACTTCAATAATAAAAGATATTACAAATACCCTGGTGGATGTGAATGTGGATTCATAAAAAATTTACAGAGATCGAAGGACCATAAAGTCATGAATTTGAAAATGGACGAATGATATCCCAACCTTTGCGAATATCAAGCGTCACTGAATCCGCAACTGTTAAAAAGTGACATGAAAGGGTTGAAGATTGAAAGAAGTATTTATTAAAAATTTAAAGAGGATAAAGGCAGCAATGGGTGGAATTGCACGCTGTGAGTCATTTTGTTTGCACATTGGCTGATTTTTTGATTGATGAGATACATACAATTGGCCTAGCCCGTTTGAAGTGACACTTGCAACGCAAACTGTAAGCGTTCGCGAATTGCAACCTTTGTTATTAACCCAGAACGGTTTCAGGAATTCCGTGGTGATCTTATTCGGATTGGAGGAACGTAACCACTTTATAGGACATTATTATTTGCCAAAGGTCTTACGACTGCCATTGTTTAAGACTAATGTTTTTATACAATCTCTTATTCAGGCAGCTATGCGTTTTTTCGGGTTGTCACCGGTCGACAATTCGTCATTCAACACGGCAAAAAATAATTTTGAGCTGACGTAAATAGGCAAAATGTAAAGACCAGTCAATTCAGTATACGAAAATGTCTGTCGCAAAATAAATTATGTGCTTGGTACCTGTTTGTGCTATGATTATTTGAATACGCAAAACACAACGCATTTTAATATTGCAATAAATCTTATTAAAATATAAGTAGGTATGTTTAATCTTTAAAACACTATTATTAACATCTGTATATCGATTCGAGGTTACCAGACCTGTAACAAGTCGTACAGTATGTACAGTTATGTATCTAGTTCTCATTTGTAGCAGTTTGCTTCATTGTGACGTGATTGTGACTTATTGAATTTACCGTTCAGATATAGGTAGAAACGTTTGCGAAAATGGCAAATAAATAGATGTCGCCATTGTGGGACGTAACGGTACTCGATGTAATGTACTATTAGATCCATGGAAGAAGTATTTACTACAATCAGCTACAAATGTTAATGATACAAATGACCTAGCTGCGATTTAGATAATTGACTGGGAGCTTTATTCTGTTATTAATATGACATTAAATATAAATATGCCCAGTGGTAAATACCTTCAGATTTAATGACTAATAATAGAAACTCGGCTAGGTAACGTATGCATATTCGGTAAAATAGCACTAAGGAAATTGGAGCAATAATTCTGAGCTATCGAATCGAGTCTTAATCGATTGGTATGTACTTATATGCGTCACGGTTACTTTCGCCACCTTTCGTTGCCAGGGCCAGGCGAGCAGCGATCACAGACATTGAATCGATACTAGTTCGCGGCGGCCAGCCACATTCATCACCTCGCAGCCTCCAAGGTCGTCGCTAACAGGCTCTCGATCCTCGTCTCTCATTATAACAGCTAATAAATAACAAACTTTCGATTGCCGTCCGATGTAAACATTGACAACCAAAGTTACCTATTTTATAAACGGAGCCTGTCGAAGTAGACAATGGGAGTGCTGCCATTGTTGTTAATGATATGTGTCTGTCTGACGATCGGAGTGCTGTATCGACATGTCACAATAAGCAGACGTCGCCGGAACAGCTGTTTCATATGCATCGACCCCGGCCGTCCGAGCCAGAGCGCCACTCGCAGGCGTACACTGCCACTTACTTGCAAAGGATCCTCCAGAAACAACCAAAACTGCTGCCGTTTGGAACCTCACCAGCGTACGATATAGTCATGTCGGGTTTAGCTTAATACACTATAAAATTTATATTTACTTATACACACACACGTTTGGTTGGCGCGAGCTTGAAACGAAACACACGCGGAAAATTAAATACGTTTTAGAAAGTAATAAAAAGTTTATTGACGTTAGTTACTAGGGAAGGCGAAGGGAAGCTATAATCTAAAGTGTACACTTAGTAAGTCACATTCTGATGATGTGTTATGCACTGCCTTCCCCGAATCGTCGCGTCGCATGGAAGAGGGGCGCGCGAGAGCACCGTCCGCACAACAGCCTACACTGTGACTGATGAATGATACCTTGCCTGGCATGTTGCTCAAGTTACTCGCTGTGTGTTCATGCGTGTAACGCGACGCGGCGCCCGCGCAGGCTCTACAGCGCGCTGCG
Organism: Hypsopygia costalis; assembly: GCA_937001555.2. Taxonomy (NCBI): domain Eukaryota; kingdom Metazoa; phylum Arthropoda; class Insecta; order Lepidoptera; family Pyralidae; genus Hypsopygia; species Hypsopygia costalis. Next base: position 23,989,526 of record OW443326.2, read on the forward strand.
CGCTTTTTCCACGTCAGCGCATCGGCCGCTAGGTGGCGTTCACGCGAAACTGCACTACTACAATATCATCAGCAAGAAATCAAATAACTGAGAATGAGATCTGTGTTTGAGATAATGCTATATTAATACTAGGACAGCTGTACCAATAACAACGTAGAGAGCTATCGAAGATTTATACGTTCAACAATACAATAAATAAAAAAAATGTTTATACGGGACTTGCCGTAAACTTACGGGCTGGCCACCGAATCTGCGAAACAACTAACCCGATCGGATTTGGTATATACGAGTAAGTAGAAATCTAAAGACAGCTACTTTTCTGAACACCACGCCAGCAAGGTCACATGTTGAAGATCTTTTTAGGTTCTGTACCCAAAGGGTAAAAAGGAACCTTATTACTAAGGCTGCGCTGTCCGTCCGTCGTCACCAGGCTGTATCTCATGAACCGTGATAGTTAGACAGTTGAAATTTTCACAGATGATGTATTTCTGTTACCGCTATAACAACAAATACTACTATAACCGCTGCCGCTATAACTAAAAAACAGAATAAAATAAATATTTTAGGGGGCTCTCATACAACAAACGTGATTTTTTTGCTCGTTTTTGCTCGCAATTGATAACGGCAATAGATAAACGCTTGAAATACTCACATAATATTTAGTTTAATATTCACTTTAAAAATAAATAATTAAATAAAAATAAAACAAATACTTAAGGGGGGCTGCCATACGACAAACGTGATTTATTGCCATTTTTATAGATAATGGTACGGAACCCTTCGTGCACGAGTCCGACTCGCACTTGGCCTGTTTTATTTTATACTATGCCGGCTGGCAGATAAGCGTACGGCCATTGAGATATAAGTACACGTAGTACTTATATAAATATGCCGTCCAAAAATTATTGTTAATATTTGTGTAACTACATAATTATCAATATTTTTGGATTTACCGAGTTATTACTGCTGTAAGATCATAAACTAATGTACGGCAACTTTTTTTTACATATAATGTTACTAAATATTATCGTTGTACCTTAAAGCCGTTCATTATAAATGGTAACAAATAAAAATATTATAAGTACACGTAGTACTTATATCTCAATGCATACGGCACGCCTGATCCTGATGTGACGTGGTTACGTATGTTACATTACAATGACTTTAAAATATATATAAATTATTTCTTTTAAAGATAAATTCTTGTCGCAAAATAACCCCTTATTTATTTATTTAATTATTTATTTGATAAATGAGTATTAACCCGCTTCTTACTACTGATCTTTATATTCGTATTGATTATTTAATTGTTAATATGCGACAAAAAATCATCTATATAAGAAATAAGTTCATTTACATCTAAGCCAAAAAAGTTTTATTTTTATACCACGTCAGGTGGTTGACAAAAGCATACGCCTCGCCTGCAGCTACATCTTCCTTTCTGGTGATCTTTCTTACTCACTCTTGCAGGAACAAACAACCCTCAATTGATATACGTGAGGTGGAGGTGCTTCCCAAGTCGGGGAGCTTACAACTACACTGTACCCTTCTTCTGTTTCGCTAGGCAGCAGGGTGCACCACGGGCCGATGAGGTTGACTTTGGCTCTAAAGATCCTGGTGAGCCACTTACACCCCAATGTTTAGTGAAAGATCTTTCCAAACACAATGTATAAGCAAGCTACAAGGATCAATCACCTAACTATTTAATTACCCATTTCGTTTTGTTAAGACTAATAGAAAAAAGGTTAAAACGGAAGAAAAACACTATTTTTTTTATTAGGAATAGGGATTCATAATTAAAAAAAAATGTTTTTCTTCCGTTTCTCCCTAGAACCAAGATGCCATCAATTTTGACCTTCTTTTAAATCCGGTTTTGAAAAATTCGGAATCGATACCGGTTCTGCATAGCTAATGAGAATGTTAGTTTAGAATCAGGTGGTATGATGTACGAGTGTTTGTTATTAAAGGTCACCGACCATTATAGGCATTATTCTATGGTGACTATAACAACGGCATTCGATTTTATTGCCTTAAGAAGAACTATGTATATAATGTATGCATATCATGCCTACTTTATGTACTTTCTAAGAAATATAGTAATACTATAAAATTTGCTAGCGCCTGGCCTCCAGTTTCGCTCGTCTGTTGTTCTTAAAACAACTTGTTATTGGTCCACAAGATGTACGATCGTAGGTAAGGAAAACTTTATTTAAAAACAGACTTCTAAAAAAGGAGGCTAATTTGACCTGTATGTCATGCAATATTGCCAAATTGAACAGTAATTTTGAATATGGCAGTCTATATCAGCTTCTAAACATTCGTCTCAAAGTTCGTAGCTATGTATGTTTGTACGCGCATATCTAAAAACTATAAGTCCGATTTCAAAAATTTTCTTTCTAGTCGGACTTAGTCCACGAACGATGTAAAGGAACGATGTAAGTTTGATCAAAATCGATTTAGTACTTTTTAAGATAGAGTTATACTTACGTATTTTTTTAAATTAAGTACTATTAATTTCTTAATTTTATTTTTAGGGTTTCACTTTGTCCGTCCGACTTTTGTTAATAAAACTAATTAATTTAATAATTTATTAAACAACATGCATAATGACATGTTTTAAAATTACGCTATTCATAATGACATGTTTTAAACCCTTTAATTTGATTAATATTAATGATCAAAGTATTCCCCAATAACTCAGAAATTAAATTCAAAATTTAATCTCTGATACCTAGATGACAGGGCTCTAGAACAGTGTTCCGCAAACTAAGGTACATCTAGGAAAACGAAATTTTTTGGCGGTACAACTTAAATGAAAAACCAGTGTTTATTTGTGGAAGTATTTTTCTTCTGTCCCGTCTATTTAGCTTCATGAGATAATCTTATTTTTCCGAAGCAAAACAATTAATGACCACGGTACACCAGTGTGCCGCGGCACACACTTTGCGGAACACAGCTCTAGATGACAACGTTGAGACTGTTCTGCAGTATTTAATTTTATTAAAAAGATCGGATCCTACAATTGTGATTTTTTTCTTGCAGAATGCAGAATGCATCGGCAAATATTCGCCACTTAAAAAATTTAATACAGTGTCTCCTATTATCCCAATTTTAAATAGAAATTCACTAAGTCTCCTGAGAGTTTCCGTTCTAAATGAAGCTTTTTTAATTTTCTTGGAGGAAAAAATTCAAAATTTTAATGGCATTGCGGAAAGATTCTTAAAAAATTGCACTCATGCAGCATAAATGATTATTCGGTATTGTTACTTCATCCCAAAATTCACATCTGACATGCGATACTGCCACATGTGGAAGCATGTGACTCCGTTAGAAAGGATCGATTTGCTTTTAGGTACATAGTACATAATCATCGCTTTTAAATTGAGAACTGGGTGAATGGGGCTGGATGCAGGCCACTTTACATGTACCTTTATGCGGGCTCGGTATCCGCAAAATTTCTAGTGTATAGCCTGTGGTATAACTACCGGCTTTTTTGTCATCGTTATACAGCACTGAAGAATTGACCCGGAAAATTCTATCTCCCTTACGGGGTAATTCATTTGACCAATTTGATTCCATAAATGCCTAGAGGGCAGCCGGTCCGAGCAAAGATATGCCCGCTAATCCATCCTCCCAGTGACAGTAGGATCACCCGCTCTGCGAGTTGGTTCGTAAGAACTTAATTACTTCTACTAACTACGGCTACTAAATCTGCAGAGCTTGCTCGTCTGCCGGTTGTAGGAGAGTGGGAGTCGGGCCCTTGGCGTCGTCCAACGTAGGTACAATGTCGGACGAGGGACCATTCCGTGTTGCTGTTTGTCTGCGTTTAGGCTTTCCTTATGTTGTTCTACATCCTTTTCAATGTGGAGAAGCTGTCGGCTGTCTTGGACACTACGGGCTTCATGTCGCAGAACCGCTGCACGTCACGGCAACATCAATGACATTATTTGTCAGGCTCTTGCCACCGCCGGCGTCTCAGCTGTATAGGAACCAAATGGTCTGGCACGCGATGATGGTTAAAAGACCTGTGGGATGTCGTTGCTGCCATGGAAGATAGGAAGACCTTTGGTATGGGATGCAACCTGCATCGATACTTTGGCGAGTAAAGGAGATGAGATGGTCTCCTTTACTCGTCGCTGCTGCGGCATCAGCGGCGGCCCTTAAGCGACGCAAATATTTAAATATTATAAGTAATTATACATAAGTGGTGTAGTGCTGTTTGAGGTCGACACTTTTGAGCCATGGGGTCCGAGTGCACGACTCCTTATTTGACACAACGTATATAAGTACGTATTAGGTATTATTACTTATACTGTGGCATAATTATAGCTATTCAGCGTGGCAATGCTGCCAGCCTTCTGGGTACGATGCCTTTTGACAATGATGCGGTGGATTTTGTTGATACGATTTAATTACAAATTAAACATATTTTTTTTATTACATGTCTTACATTACTTCGCCTGTACACAGGCTGCTGTTTTTCCAAGCATCGAAGCCTTACCACCATTCCAATTCCCATGATTGTATCGGAGTCAGCTCGCTTGCTCGACGTGTAAACACCTTTATTTTTATTCACACAGAGCGCCAGTTGCTAGCTCCCTGATTTCAATATCACGTGCCCGAGCGGCAGTAGAAGTGACTTAAAAGAAATGGTACTGACTGCGCATTTGGTAGTGACGTAGACCCACGATTATTCCCACCTCTGTGTAGTCAGAAAAATGGAGGTCATCGCCAGTGACAATGGACACTGAAGTTTATCAGTCTTTAGGGGTAAAAATAAAACTGTCTTGGAAATCGCAACGAATTAAACTAGGAAAAAACTGAGAATTTGAATGTTCTGAATTATGGTTCCCCGTTGGCTGTGAGCGACAGATGACAAACCACCAAATGACAACGAACGAGCACTACAGTGTAACCACGGGTCGGAAGGGTATCATCCATATCAATCAGTCGTAGCAACAACAAATTGAATATAAAGACGAACAACTCTGCCCTATAGTTTTAATTTGAGAATAATGTGTGAATAAAACATCCTTGTGAACCCTTGATCTGTCGCACTGTATAGTTTGTACCTGAGCATTCGCTTGCACTCGTATTCATTACAAACTATACAAGACCAGCCCCCTTACCACCATCTCTTATTGCGATTCAATAATTGAATAGATTGCTTATTCATACCAATGAATAAGCGACTCTATTCCATTTGAAATAGAGTCGCTTATTCATTGGTATGAATAAGCATTCTATTCAGTTATTGAATCGCAATAAGAGATGGTGGTAAGGGGGCAGTACACAAAGATAGCACATATATTGTAATCATAATATAGTATTTTTCCAATACCTGTCCATGTATATGTTTGCTTATTTATTCATTCACATTCACACAATCACGTCGTGCCTGATGCTGCTCATATACATGATGTAAGTACATGCAATGACAACTATGCACTATGTTGAAGATATGGAATGGAAGCACGGGCGCCGTGAGCCGAACTCGGTGGTTTGGTTGGTAGATTCGGGTGGTTTACTCATTATAATCACTTTTCAGCCATGACCACTTAGTTTTCCCAAATGCCTAATTTTCCTACGTCTGCAATGCTTTTAGAATTAACAACGGCCCATGTACCAGAAACGTGTGGGAACAAAACCCTGCAAAAGCCGAGTGCTTAGTTTAGTTAGTTAAAGGCTTGAACGTTCATGCCCAGCAAAATGTCATGTTGATTATTCATAACGTGAAATGATACCTATATTTTTGCCTAAACTGTATCTGTAAGTAGATTATTGCTTGGATGGCATGTGCCGTCCCGTCTGCTGTGGGCACTTCTCTTCTTCTCTCTCTTCTCTTAAGTAATGGTCCTTCTTTTGAAATTATTTAGTATTGATTGGATGTAGTTGAGTCAACACCCGCCCGCAAGGTCTTGGCGATATGGCACGCTTCATGTATGTAAAATTTCAACAGCCTCTATAAGTGTTTTGCAATAATTAAAAATTGTCAGGAGAATAGTCGTTAAGCTAAGTCAGTGGCATTTAGGCGACTGGAAAACACTGGCCTCCGCCAACTCGCAATTGAGCAGCCTGGTGGAGTATGCTCTAAACCCCTTTAATTGAGGGGATACCCGTACTCCAGCAGTGGGATGAGTAAGGGTTGACCACGATAGAACCATAGTTAGTACCATTTTTGGTACTAAGAATACAAAGTTGTGTCACTTGCACCAACAATAGTACTAGTCAATGGTACAACTGACCTAAAGGGACAAAACCCACATTAATACACATGAACATCACATAAGGAGAGTTACAAGAACAATTATGTTCAGCTCGATCACTTTTAGGTAGATTGTACAAAAAAACAACTTTTGAGTACTATAACTTTTAACGAAATTTAACTTAAATACAAAGGTCACAAATTTTATCAAATGTACGACTATATTTATTTTGAAGTTACCTTTCAACTGGACTATCTTCGGCCACCTTTAGAAATATGAATGTACAGTTAGGGACTACGTTCGTGGCACTGGCCCTAGTGCCGCGCTATCTGAGTGCTCCTGCTATGTTTCATGTTGATATTTACACGCGAGCGTGCATTCGATCCAGGGGCGTAGCTATCGCCGTATCAGCCGTATCAATGATACGGGGCCCCCGGGCTACAAGGGCCCCAGCATGTTCAGTTCGAGTGGATAGAAGAGCCCCCTCAGCCCTCAAGTGTTTGGGTAGAAGGGCTCACTGCTAAGTTTTATACACGTCTAGCATAAGCTACGCCACTGATTCGACCTTCTTTGATGCTTGTATTGTTCATATTTTCACTAAAAAATATACTTCAAAACCGTGTTTGGATTCAATCTCACGCGCGAAATTTCGCAAAAAATGCATAACGCCTCGAAGAGGCGTTAAACAAAATTTTCTATCGACCTTTTCACTATCGATATACGAACGCACCGCACTTGCCGCATTCCTTGCGTCCGCCAAGAACGTAGTCCCCATCTGTATCTATGAAATGTACAATAACAGAGTGAATAATAAAATTAATGTTTATTACCTCATTGTGGATCTACACTAATGAATACATTAGTAGATTGTGATCACAACATATTAATATCAAATTATCAATCAATAGATGTAAATAGTCAAACTTACGAAGACCAACATAACGTATGGAAACACTACCTACTATATAGTATTAATTTATCTAAACAAGTGATATAATCAGCAAAGTACATTGTAGTAAGTGCCAGCAGAGTAATTGAATCTAATTATAATGAATTAATTTTTCAATTATTTACAATGGTGACTACAAATTCTAATAATGTTTTAAGATCATTGGAAAAGTTCGACATTACCATTATTATATCTTGCAAATGAACAACGATTTTATCATTCTTTACTATTACACTGTACTATTTATTACTTTTAAAACGAACGAGTGCTGGTATAATGACGTAATGACTTTATTGTCTTGGTAACAAACTGCGGGTACAGTTTTTTTTTATAATTATCTTTTGAACTGCGATACGATTTTTTGTCAAAAGAGGCGCAACTTTCGCAGCATCAAAATAAAGTGACACTGCAACCCTTAACAAAGTCTCATTAAAATATATAAATTATTTCCATTGATTTCTTAATTCTTTTTTATACTACTAATCTGCAGACAAACATACGGCCCTGCTGATTAGACAATTTTTTTTCTCTAAGTTACACACATCATTTGCCCTTCATGTTGATATGAAATAATAATGACTGTGTAACTTGATAAATATTTGCTATTTGTTCTTAATAATAAACAATCTATTTTTAAAATTTTGTTTAAATGTCCTTTCACCATAAAATAATTTCTTTATCTCTGTTGTTAAAATTTCATCGAATTGAATGAAGTGTTGTTGTATAAAAATATAGAAACTTTTTATTTGTTGTTAAAAGAAAGGAAAAGTTTCTTATTGCGTTTAGCTAATCAAGCCTTTCATTTTTTTGGTATCCATACCATATCCATAAGGGTTAATGTGGAAATTATAAATCGCCATTTCGTGGCGATGCCACACTGGATCATAAATGGCGACATTTAGGTCGAGTGTGCCAAATTTCAGCTCAACCGGACTAGGAAGTATGCCAAAATTAACTTGCAAGATTTTATAACAAACACCGCGGTGAAATTTAATAAAAGCTTGTAAAATAGGCGACACTATCTTACAAGCTTTTATTTAAACCTTCTTCGACCGCCCTGTAGACTTCTCAGACCCTCGAAGAGGCGTTATCGACTTTGGAAAAGACTGGTGTCGATAAATAAGCGGTCTTCGCTGCGCAGTGGAGTCAGTCATCTAATACCTTAGAAGAACTAAAGGCATCTAAGACAGTTTTAATTACAGTGATAGAGAATATAACGAAAGATCTTTTCGAAAAACTGATATTACATAAACATGTCGAACTTTTCCATTAATCTGTGATATGACCATGAATGCTGCGCTAAGTGAAAGAAATTAGATCGTATAAAAATATGTACCTCTGCGAAGGAGACACTATTTATCTTTATATTGCCAGTTTGTACCACTCGTAGTGTTGAAAAAAAGTTTATGTCATATAACTTTAACTTATCTACCTAAATCTACCCAGTTATCTAGCGACTATCCATTTACCTGAACATGGACAGATAGATCACAGCGGACATTCAATTCAAAATTAATAATAAAATATATAATGCTACAGAAAATTAGAAACAATAGTTGTTGGACTCTGGAACAATATATTCCTATTTGAAAATCATTCGATATTTGAGAATCGTTACATGTAAATGCTAATATGACCACTCGAACTGTGGAAACAGGTGGCCTATACAAATGTCAAGAAAAAATTGATGTGGTATATAAAATAACGGACACACAATAACCTACAGAAAAATGACACCATATAATAATATTACTTTAATAAAATAACACTTAATATGAACTTTAAAAATGTATTACGTAATAATGTTACAAAATTTTTATTTCTGATATTTTTGAGCTGAGGCACCTATCCCACCGCCGAATATCGAGAAGCGAGTGAAGCTAGGAATTAGTATAAGCAAGCAACGCGAAACTCGAATAGTTTTCTTGCTGGGCTACAAGCGAGTGTACAAGAGCGACATATGTCGATGACAACCCTCGTTTGAACGCTGAGCAGCTAAGACTTACAGTCCAGTGCTGACAATGTACATCCAATGGTCTAAGTGACTACGTGGTACGTACGTACATTACCCTTAACATTGAATAAAGTTTGTATTACGATATAAAAATAATCTATAATATATTTTGTAGCTCTGACCATTCTCTAAATAAATAAATTTAAGGAAATTTTCATGTCATAACAAGTATTTTATTCAAAATTAGAGGCAAGATGGGCGGTACTGCACTTATGACCCTTGACTGTACTTGTATGTACTCACATATTTATGTAAGTTTTGCTGGTATGCGTTTGTTATAAGCGTGAGTGCCGTCAAATATTCTGACAGCTAAGCGAGAATCGCCGAGCAAGTTTATTGTTCTTATAGCTCTTGTTGTTGCGCCAAAGTGGTGGAGATTTCGGCGGCAGTGTGATTAATCAGCATTTAACTACATATTATCTAATATAACGTATTTTATTCACGCGGAATCTACACCTTAATGTACGTTTCCTTAGCAAGAAAATAGTCAAAAAGTAGTCGCTATCTCGCGGACGGTGAGGCAGGTTATAATGAGAAATTATTACATGGATTTCGTCTATTCCTAAATAGCGAAAAGAACAGCCGGTAAATCATTCATTATTAAATAAATATATTTTTATACAACTATGGTTATAAAGTGTATAGTTATTCTATGAACAACCGTTTTCATAATCTTTGATAATAAGTTGTTGACTTTACCAAAATATCTTAAAATTTTGCTAACCGAACTTAGGAATATTAAGTGCTCCAAGGAGTTTGGATAAATTTGTCGTAAAAACTAAATTTTGAATATCAAATAGATATAGCTTCAAATGGCAGTACGCCATTTGCGAGGAGATAAGAGATGAAAGTAAATTAGGACGGGATGGATCAAGGAATAACGGAAACTCGAAACTTCTTATTTGTAAATTGGCAGGGTCTAACAGCGAGGAGTCGGGATCCCGAGAGCAGTTTCGAAAACGTGACTGTTCTACCAGAAAAAAAAACGAGTTTTCGGAAAAGTCGAGTTTCAATCCCGAAATGGAGATTGGATGAAATTTGTATCAAACAAAGCTACTGAAGTCAAAAATTTACTTACTTGTACTTGTACTAGGCTGAGGGGATATGGAAGGAATCATTGAGTGGAATAAGCAAAGGAAGACAACACGAATGTAATGTTGCACAGAGGAGACAGTTGAAAAATGGCAAAGGACTTGATAAGACGAGGCATAGTCTTCTAATAGCTGTCAATTTTTAAAAAATTTTTAATAATCAAAGTTTATTTTAAAATATTTACACAATTTTAACGTGCCTCAATTAGCTAGTCAGCTATACACCATATTTTTAAGATAATTTCGACAAATAAAGTAATATTGGAAATATCTCTAATTTCCACTGTTTTAAACATCTAAAAATATTTAAAGAATCCTGTTATTAAACTAGAGAACTCCATCTTACTTGTAAAAGTGATGTCATACGTAACCTGTCATAATTGACACTGACTGTTCATTAAAAAGACCTTTCATAATTACAGACCGATATTTTGTACTAAAACAACGACAATATGATTATTCTAATAATTCCCCACTGTGAAAATATTCATCAAGTATCTGAAATGATCGGATATAATATCTAAAAGAACATAAATAATAACCGTCATTTGTATATATGGAAGGTGTCAAAGCGAGCTCAGAATAAACATTGTGCATCCAGTATTTTTAATAAATAAAAATCACAATATCTAAAAACCTACACAAAACAATAATAATTGAAAATATGAATTCTGTCATTTCGTTATTATGACTGTTTTCATTAAGATGCTGAACTGAGCGGAGAAAAACACGATGTAATATCTAATATTAAAAAAAAAACAAAAGGAGAATCGACATTATATCTATGTAAGGTGTCAATACAAACTCTAATTACCTAAGCGTTGTGTATCCAGTATTTTTATATCAATGAAATAAAAAAAAACAAATCACAATGTATCTGGAAAACTAAACAAGACAACATCAGGGCATAACGGGATCACAGTAGTGTTACTAAGAGATCCCCACACGGACCCCCGACACGTGAGGACTCGACTCACTAAGACTAATATCATTGGACAGACATGTGCAAAGTGCCGGGCACTTACAATAAATTCCCAATGTAAATGCCCAATAAATGCCCTCTTTCTGGCAACAAATGGTGAATTTATACTTATTGGGAATTTATCGTAAATTCAAGGCATTTTGCCCATCTCTATGATGGACTTATCTCACAAAAAAGGAAAACTTTACCGGCGGCGCTTAACGCCCTCGTTGAATATAGCTATTGCAGTAGCAATGATATATCTATGCAACACTGTTAAACCTGCATTAGGTTTGAAATAGTGCAATATTTCATACAAGGAAATAAAATAGGTTTATTGTAAATGAGTTAAACGTCAACAAATTTGCAATATCTTTACCATCGGAGTGATATACCTTTTTCAATACAGTTACGAAAAAACAGTAAGACAAGTAACAGTTTGGCCTACGATGTAGAATTGTCGTAAGCCGCGAAATATTGAGATTTTGAATTACAAATGTCAAATCAGCACTATTCGCTTTCGTCTCGTTTATAATATGAGACAGAGGGAATTTGGTAATAGACTGTATCGTAAATAATTAATATTGTTTGCTTTATTAAAACAAATATCACAAATCATCTTTGAAAGCTCTTTGAAAATGTGCTTTTAAACTTACTAAGAAATTTTAAACTAAACGTAAAAAAGTTCTTCCCTTGAGCAGGCTAAAATAGTGACACATATTAAATAACATAGTACATTTTTCACACATAAATGGTTTAGACGCTGATAATTATATAATTTTCATATTATTCATTTGTACTCATATTTGTTTAAAACGAAAACACGACCAAAATAAAAAAAAATGTAGCGTAATATTGCATTAATTTATTTTTAATAAAATGATAGTATTGAATATCCTGCCAGTAGGTATATAAAAATAATTTTGTGACGTCATATAAATCAATGAACGCGGGCTGCACACACGAAAGAACATTACTCATTGTCTCGTTCCGTCTGACCCGAGCGTGCAAGCGAGAGCGTGGAACAAACGATGGAGAGGCACGATCGGCCTATGTTTCTTAACACGTAAAATTATCGTCCGTAAATCGACTTGATAAACAACATTTTTTTAACTGTGCGCAATGCTCGACCCTTTCGAGCAATTGAAAGTGACTTTTTAGAGCAACTGTATTGACATAATATTGTAACACCAGTATATTCTTTAATATTAATATGAAATTCTTAGCACACAATATTTTCAATTATTGTGTGCATCATCGCTATCACCATAGATATTCAACTTCTAGCTCATATATTTTTATAATTACATCCAAACAAAGCAAGGATTTCACAGACTGCTGCACCTACATTATTTACAAGATTTTGATAACCACGGGATTTTATGCAAAAATGTATACTATTATAAATGAAATTCGGAAAGTGGTTCAAACAAAACAACATCAAAAAATCAGTCGAGTTCCCACAGCGAAGGGGACGACGACAAATACTTCTCAACACTATCACAAAAGTTAAGACGACTTTTCACTATGGGTATAATTAATTTATTAAATATTATAATCCGAGATATTATTGCTCAACGTACGCTGTAACTCTTTACACTTAAATTTAATATATTATTCCGAAAACTTTTTGATTCGGACGCCGTAGGGCTATTTTCAAGGCAAATTATGGCTCCCGTAGCCCGCACACTGTTCACGCCTCCACGACATAACCTGCATATCAGTGGCAGCAAGCATGTTTCTCGTGACGAAGCTGTGTATTATTTTTATATGATCTTACTTAACTTATAGGTATAACGTTTGAATTAAAAATATAGTATTAAACGGCATTATTAAAAGACACGAAAAAATTAATCATATTGTAAATCCAATCCAATAAAAATGGAAAAAAATAAGATTGTTTCCATTTTTATTGGAATATCATAAATCTAATCTGATTCGAATTAATTGAATAGCTTTGTAATATAATTGCAATTAATTATAATTTAATATAAAAAATGACGATCATAATAATGAAATAGAATTAATAATTAAAGTCAAAAATGTAATTATCTAATAAATGTATCTAAAATGAATTGTCGTGCCTCAATGAGGCTTATGTAGCGGACAGATCGTAACCGTTTAAGATCTATTTGACATGACGCAATAAAGTTTGACTATGACACATGGATTCAAATTCCGCTAAGTTCATGATGAACTAACCAGGCAATCCAGCAACTAACTTATGGAATCAACTCTCAACTGCTTATGGAATACGAACACAAGTGAATTAATCGAAAATATTCATAGTGTGCAGGGCAATCGGGGGATGTAATACACATATATATCGGCATATAATATATATTACATTCCATAATGAAAAGCCAACTTTATCTTAATGCGGTATTGACGCAAATCTTTATGTAGTAGTTACACTAACTAAACAACTCTTCGGTTGCCCGCTCGATATCCCAATCGTAAGTTGAGAGGGCGACTCGCGCCGACTGTTCATCGACACCCATCTCTTTGAGCGTGGTCACCTTTTGGTTGAACTCGCCGATGGCGACGGGGCCGCCAGCGTAAACGTTCGTCCAATGTCTCGCGGTCATCATGAAAAGTTTTGGATTATCTCTATACTGTTTAGCGACGACGGCATCCTGGGGGTCGTTGGCTTCTGCTGCTGAGAGCAGAGCTTGGATGGAGAGTAGGACGGTGCGCAGGGTGAGCGCGGCCGCCCATTGATCCTTGAGGATGTCTAAGCAAATAGCGCCGGTCACAGACGACACATTCGGATGCCAGATCTTGGTTAAGAAACGGACCTGAAAAATATTTGTAATACCACCATAAGCCTACTTTTTTTTCATGATATAACACTGACAATCAATTGTAACCCCCCCTTCGATTGAGGGAAGACCCCCTACCCCAGGGTCGGGTAGGGTTGAACATAGGTTGATGCAGAATAACATTTTCGGTAAGAATAAAAAAACATGCTGTGATTCGAGGACTATTTCGGTATGCATAATTTTGGTTTGAAGAAAACTCTAATTAGGGTGACCTATTTTTGTTGATTGGGGTGTCAGTTGTTCATCAACATCTTTGATCCAAAGCCAATCTCACCTGCACGTGGTGCCACCTGCTTACTGACAAACGAGGCTCTGGCGAAAAGAGAGGTAGGGCATAGCGTATTTTTAAGCTGCCCGACTGGGGATGTACCTCCACCTCACAGAATACCGCAGTCAAATAACAATTCCCTTGAAGGTTGTTGTGTACCTGCGAGTGAGTGAGGTCACCAGAAAAAAAGAAAGGAAGGAGTATAGGAAGGCGGATCGGCGACCCCTTAGTGTTGCTGATCTCCATGTGCGGTGGTGATTGCTTTCCATCAGGTGATCCACTTACTCCCCCCACCCCCTCATATAAAAAAACAACCTAGTATTTGAAAACTATAAATAAAAAAGCAAATAATAAAAATACAATTCACGGGTTGGGAAAACAACGTACTTTATCTGCTTTAGCAGATTAAATTCATGACCATGAAGAAGATTAAAACGCTGTTTGTGTAACCAAACTGCAACAGTTATTACTTACTTTACTACAATATCTATTTACCTTCGGCGGATTGAAAGGATATGTTTCTGGAACTTTAATTTCGAGAATAAATGTGCCTCCTTCGTACGGAGTGTCTGGAGGGCCGCCGATCTCTCCTTTCAGTTCTGTCCAACAGTTGTCGTCGAATTCAATTTTTATTGATCCTCCCTGTAACATGACAAAAGTCGCCATTTACAACAATCGCTATGTCCTGGGTCTGAAGCGAACACGAATGCGAAGCGATCCGATGCGGTGACATGATATTTCAATGCGAAGAAGCGGAGCAACGCGTTATTCCACTTCGTAATTGTCATACATGCTCGCGAATTTCCCTGCATCACCGCCGCTAACAACAAAAGGATGACGCGCCGCGCTTCGTGTGAAAATATCAAGCAAATTGATTACGTTCGCTTCGAATCGGAATCACCTAGGCACGTCAATAGGCGTCGACTGTCTGTTTAATTCGCGCCGCGCCGCTTCGCGTTCTCGTCAAGATCGCCTACACAGGATGCCTTGTTACAGTCGTAGAGTCTAGTATCTTAACTAGTATTCAAATATGTTTTTTTTACGAGCTTTCGTCAAGCAAGCTTGATGCACATATCTAGCGATAAGGTAAACTCTATCACTGTAGAAATTTGTATCAAGTAAACCAAAGAAGGTATAATAGCTAGATAACAGGTCACTATCGTATTAAAGAATCATTGAAATCTTACTCTCAAGGCTCTGGAGAAACAGAGGTAGAGCATAACCTAGCGCAACTGGTGAAATACACTTCACAGAAAACCAGTCAAATAGGAATATTCTTGAGGATTGTTGAGTCCTTAACAGCCAGGTGAGGGGATGCAGTATCAGCGGGGCGCCAGTGCGCGAACAATACACATCGTATTGCATTGCAAGTATTTGCCAAGCGTTTGTACTAATGTTTAGGTAAAGTTAGTAATGTGTATGTGTATAAACACATACACATTACTAACTTTACCTAATATAAAAAATACTAGGTATATGCTTCAAGTAACGAATCCACTGTTAGTAAACACATATAAATATTTTACTAAAAGTGGATTCGTTACTTGAAGCATATACCTAGTATTTTTCACTATGCTTTGAAGGATGTATAAGAAAAAAAACAGGCATTACGTAAAATAATGCCGGTTTTCTCATTTTACATTTCCCATTAGTAGCATAATGACCAACAATACCTGTAATGTTCTGTTTAAATTTTGTACATGCCTATCCACATAATATCAAATACTAATATGAACATATTTGAATTGTATCATATTATACATATTTACATTATTGTATATATTTACGTTATACTTTGCTTGATGCCAATTAGAACGAAATAAACAACATTTTTGTCTATCTTAATGTAGCTATTGTCTAGCTTTTATTGGTATTTTGTTACCACTATAACAGCTAGAAAACAGATTATTAAACTTTTAACTTTTTAACCAAATAGTTAACAGTTCGTTCATCCATTGCTGACGAGCAATGGCGATGAATGAACTGTTAACTATTTGGTTAACAGTTCATTCATTGCCATTGTACAGTGCCACAAACTTATCTGGCCCGGTTGCGGGGGCGGTACGATCGACTTAAGTGTTGCCATTTAACGAAATGCCGCCTGTATTAGAGGAAACATTAAAATCAAAGAAATATATACACTGTTATAATAAAAGCATTGATATACTGATTAGTTGTGATGTGTGGTGTTTCAATTAAATATCAATTTACTTCTATTTTTTTGTTGATTAGTTTTAAAAATGCACCACGTTAAGTCGCGATCATAGCTATTATATAATATTAGAATTATAATATTGCACAGAAACAACTCGTTGACAATTTTTTTATTGTATGTATAAAAAAAGATATTTAAATATTTAAAAAAATATACCTCAATGGAATGTGTATACGTGGTAAATAAATAAATTGTACCTGGCAATACTAACATTTCAAGATGGCGGCTTTAGTTCTAAATTTGGCCACCGGGTCAGATAAGTTTGTGGCACTATACGGTACATACAATTTCGTGAAGCTCGTTCGTTCCTATAACTACCTAGATATGGTGGTGGATTGAACTGGAAAATGATAAAGAAGAAGAAGGTACTATACATATACTTGAGATATATCATTAAAGCCGTTATCGAGATAGGTACTATTGATTAAGTTTATATACATGTATAGAAAAAAAATACCTTCGCAGTGCGCCTGCCAGATGTGAAACATCATCCAAACTATTATAATATAAATAAATATTCATGGAAAAATTACACACTGCCATCTACTCCTAAACTAAGCAAAGATTGTACTATGGGTACCTCCTAGACAACTGATATTATACAAAAATACATTTTTTGTTAATAAATAGAAAACACCCAGACCAAGAAAAACAGACATGTTCATGCACATAAATATTTGTTTTGTGCGGGCATCGAACCCGCGACGTCGACGTCGCGGCATTGCTAGCTTAGCTATTCGACCACAGGGTACGTCGAAACATGTCTGAAAGGAGGGATGGTTTCATAAAAAAGGAATTAATCATAGAAAGTAAAGATGACAACTTTAAACATAAAACTTTCCGATTTTTTAAAGAAATAATCAAGTCATATTCTCCACCAAACCGCATGTGGATTATCGTGATGGAGTATGCTCTAAACACCTTCGATTGAAGGGAGACCCGCACCCAACAGTGGGATAATATTAAAGTCATATTAGGAAAATAGGTGGCGCCACCAGAGAGAGCGGTGGAACCGTTTTAAATCGAAGTCGGGTTTAGAGGCAATAAGCAGACAATAGATAAACTCGTTACAACAGTCAGTTATGATCATAGCCCAATTGATTGAACGTTGCCAATGAGAACCACAGTGATCGGATTCGAATCCCACGAGGTGGAATGGTTTTTACGTGATAAATATTTGTGATACGACTATTAATCCCGCAGTCGATAATACGACCGTGTAGCGACGTCGCCATGCCAACAGCCGCCTTAGCCCACCACACGAGATGTTTCACATAAAAACATCAGAAAGATAAAAGATTTGCAACAACTTTTAAAAGGGTAATAAACCGAGCATCTAAAATTGTGAAACTGGGCGACTATTATACTGACTTGGCCACTAAAGTTGATATAAAACATACAAACTTAACCTAACGTTGTATTTCTGTGGCTCATGTTATTATTTTCCTTTTTAAAATACGAAATCACGACATGCATCAGTGCCAATAAAGCGAAATTGAATCAATTATTTTATAGCAAATTGTTTACAGTGATACGAGTGGGCGAAGAATGATGAGTGATTCCTACGATGTAGACAGTATAAAGAGTAGTTTGTACCGAGCATTGAGATTGCAAGTAAGCTCTAACTGGCTATCAATTGACGACAATAAGGATTCTGTCGTGCTTACAGCGACCTACCGACGCGATAAACGATGAGACACGAAAGAGGTTGAACGACTGATGATATGTA
Source organism: Hypsopygia costalis (assembly GCA_937001555.2). Classification (NCBI taxonomy): domain Eukaryota; kingdom Metazoa; phylum Arthropoda; class Insecta; order Lepidoptera; family Pyralidae; genus Hypsopygia; species Hypsopygia costalis. The sequence continues at coordinate 24,007,781 of OW443326.2, forward strand.
ATGTAATGAACCAGATATATGTAAAAAAATAAGTAGAGCTGATTATTATGTTACACTTACACAACTACTTACACAAAAAAGAGATTTCACCAAGATCGAATTTAATACAATAATTTAGAATTTGTTACAATGATCGAATTTATTACAATAATTTGAAAAAAACCATTCGGCTTTAAAGCCAAATGGTTTTTTTTTTACTATTAATCTTAATCGTGCACTATTATTTTTATCATAATAGTGCAGTGATATTTTCTCCCTTTTGTGTCGCAATAATTCCCAGCACAAAAAAATATTTGAATTTATTTAAAAACAAAATAGATTATATTAGAATACTTATTTTAAGTAAAATTTTCTTTACATTTACATCATTTTCTCCGAGGAGCTCGATGGAATCGATCACGTAAGTTAAGCAACGTCGACCGTAGCCTGTCTATGGATGGGTTAATCTATCTCGAGCTCCTCCGTGCTTCGAAGGGCACGTTAAGGCGTCGGTCCCAGCTGTTGTCATTAGACAATTGTTCAGCCAAGTCTGTGGCGTATGGGCGGCTTGAAAACACTGGCCTCCGCAAACCTGCAGTTGAGCAGCGCGTGGTGGAGTATGCTCTAAACCCCTTCGAATGAGGGAGACCCGTATCCCAACAGTGGGATGATTATGGGTTGATGTCGATGCCGAATATTTTCTGCGCTGTGTAGCTCAGCCATGAGACATCCTGTATAATAAACAGTCATAATGTTCGGTTGCAGAAGGGCAACCCGCAATTATATTTCTTTACAGCACTAATAATACTAGCCTCTTAAAAATCATTTTTTCAGATGTTAAAAAATAAAACCTGCCAAGTGCGAGTCGGACTCGCGGACGAAGGGTTCCGTACCATTAACGGCAAAGAAATCACGTTTGTTGTATGGGAGCCCCCCTTGAATATTTGTTTTATTTTTATTTAATTGTTTATTTTTAAAGTTAATATATAACTAAATATTATGTGAGTATTTCAAGCGTCTACCTATTCATATATCAATTGCGAGCGTAATCGAGCAAAAAAATCACGTTTGTTGTATGGGATGGCCCCCATAAATATTTATTTTATTCTGTTTTTTAGTATTGTTGTCATAGCGGCAACAGAAATACATTATCTGTGAAAATTTCAACTGTCTAACTATCACGGTTCATGAGATACAGCCTGGTGACAGACGGACGGACGGACGGACAGCGGAGCCTTAGTAATAGGGTTCCTTTTTACCCTAAAAAGTACTACGATCATCTGCATCGTACACCACATCATCATTCGTGGCCTCATCGTAATTGAGTGTCATACAAGTATTTCTTAATCTAAATAATATAATAATATTTAGTGACAAAGTCCACAGTTGCATAATGCCGGTACAACAAAATAGTAGTCTCCTGGCGGACCGACTTGAATGAAACAAAGAGTACAATTCAGATCGTCGGATTCTTTACGTCACCGAATACCAGAAAATACAATTTCTCCTAAAATATTGCCGTCATTAATTTAAATAACAAATTGGTCTGCCAAGACGCAAGCTTATAGTTGGAATATTGGTGAAGTTACAGTGAAATGTAGTCATTTGCAATTGTATTATAAACCTTAATGCAACATCATATGGTTTTAAACAATTTTCATTACTACTTGACAGGAGCAAGCGATTCCTGTCGTCGGAGAAAAGTAACAAGTGAAAAGTCTGGTGACCAGGGTCTAGTGATGGAGCAGGAGGAAGATTTTATTTGTTTAGGGGTTTAATAAATTTTTAATTTATACTTGTGTGTGCCACATCTGGAACCCTACCAAACAAAACCTTAAAAACCAAAAAAAAAATTATGATTGGAAAAGACTAAAAGTTGCTTCGGTTAGCCATGTGATTTTTATCATCCATTTTTGTAGAAATTCATCAAAATACTAATTAGGTTTCGTTTCGTCAAAGCATGTAAAAGTTTTGATTGGACAAGAACTAAATTGTCAAGTGTATTGTTAGTTATAATTCGTCATATGTTCTGATTCGTCAAGCCTATTATTAGTGCTGATTCGTCATATCTATTAAAGATATAAATATGTCGTGTTTGGATTCGTTTTCATCAGTATTTGATTCTATATTATACAATGGTGACCAGGGTCTAGTGATGGAGCAGGAGAAAGATTTTATTTGTTTAGGGGTTTAATAATTTTTTTATTTATACTTGTGTGTGCCTCATCTGGGATCCTACCAAACAAAACCTTAAAAACCAAAAAAAAAAATTAAGAAAAATAGATGATAAAAACCATTTGACGAATCGAAACAACTGTCAGGCTTGTCCAATCGTATCCTAAATCGAAAATTGTACATGCACTTTTGCAAATTACAGTAAATGAATTTTGTCAAAGCAGTGGCATGTCTAGTTATCCGTACAGCATAAGAACGTAGTAACTATTATGTAATCTGTGATAAGAACTGTAAGAACTAACATCAAAGACTACACTATTGAATATAATACTAGCTAACGCAATACGGCCATGCCATACATCAACCTGGGGTCTGATACCTATAATGTTCAATCGTTTATCGTAGTGACTCGGTCGTCCAACGACAATCGTAACTTTGAGTCGTAAACGTAATAGTGAGTCTATTTGAACAAACCATCACTCTCATTTAGAATAAAATTTTATTACTATATTATATTGCAATTCATACACTTCGTATATCTCCATTTCATAATTTGATCATATTGAAGAAAGATTATATTTTCAATAATTTCTTCCGCATTTGCAGGAGTCAATATTAACCTACTTCACTGTCTAAACTAGACGTCACTTATTTTTTTTAATGCAGATCGCAGCCGTTCAAAAAACAGTATTATTATTTTTCGTTTGTTTCTGATCGATAGATGGCGCTGTTCAGTTATTATGTCATCCTGCATCGCGTTTCATCAAACTAAAAAGTAAAAACCAGGTGAGTGATAGATTTTTATACATTTTTAACTGCATATTTTTCAGATTTGTAATGGATTTTATCTCAATTTAATTTATCTCGAGCTTTTCCATGCTTCGGAGGGCACGTTAAGCCGTTGATTGCGATTGTTATGACTAAACGACAGTCGTTAATGCCAAGTCAGTAGACTTCGACGGCCTTTGGAAGTGTGCTCTAGACCCGTATCCCAACAGTGGGATGAATATGGGTTGGTGCAGCAGCAGCAGCGCTAGGGTTTTATTTGGATTTATACCTCTTTGTTCTATCATGGCTGTATAGCCATAGATGGGTTTATCTTAGAGTGGGTCCAGTGCTCCATACAACACTGGTAACACGTCGACCTACTATGGATCTTTTGTGCTCTCCCTAATCCTTTAGTCACTCACCCCTGACTGTCTGGAGACATGTTCCATGTACTTCAGTATGCCGCTTATTGGGAAGAGCCTGTCCTTGAGTCCTCCGGTCCGGGTATGCCTTTACTAGAATTTCTATTCGTTTGCCGGCTAGGGCGTCACATTGATACATCAAGTGTTTCATGGACTCGATGTCATGATTCATGGACACAGATGGGTTTACATTTCGTCACAGGCAATAAAATTAAAATACGCAACACCTTTTTAATTTCCCTGCATTTTTTAAGAAAAGCATTACATATGCCTCGACCGGTACAAATTGCAATTGCCTGTTTAGTAAACTCGACCTGCAAATGCCTATTTCACGGGCTTTGCGATATTGTACTATTTACGTCATTATACAAGCAACATGAAATCAGCATTCAAAATGTTTCGATTTCTAGAGAAGTGCTAAAAATGTTTTATTGTACTTTTCGCGTTATTGCTTAATAACAAATACATTATTCTATAAACAAATAGCTGATATAACAATATAGCGTAGTTTTAAAAATAGAAGCATGTTTTTTTCCATCCCCGTTCGCGGTTCACATTAGATTTTTTACAAACTAGTATTACTGTTATGATTTCGTTATCAATATGAAAAAGAGGCTAGTCCCAGCGCTGCACTTGTGCATTATTGCATTGGCCAGTGTTCCGGCCAAAGGCCAATTTTAACATCAATCTGCACCAATCAGACTAACGAGCTCACGTTATACCGCAACGCCGGATGAAAAGACCGGCTGGAATCTTGTGCTTGTGCTGGTGCTTTACTTGGTGTTTGACCTAACTTTTTTTATTTAATACATTGGGTAGTAAATAAGCGTACGGCCCGGTTAATGTGAAGCGGTAACCACAGCCTGTAAACATTTGAGTAGTAGTCTACACTACACATAGTTCTAGAAATTATAAATCTAGGAAACTGTTATTTGGCTTCATTATTGATTGTAAAGTAGAGGTACTTCGCTAGTCGAGCAGTTTAAAATTGCTGTTATAAGTATTTTTTTTCGTTAATTAATACAGAATTTATTTTATTTAATTTTTTATATTAGTCTATAGAGAAACAGATTTTGGCTCATCCAATCTATTTTCTAATATTTCCATGAGATTTCTAAAAGTATTCAAAGATAGGTAGGTCTAAAGAATAATAATAATTATAATAGTCTAAAGAATGAAAATTCTTAATTCGCAACTGGTTTCGAATCGCAGTTGCGACAACGGCCGGAGGGTAATTATCACCAAAAATCTAGTATTAGTAGTATTTTAATTATATAGGTCAACTCTATGGAACCACCGAAAGGTTATTTTTAAATTCGCTTAATTTTTTTGCAAATTACGCAGGCGATAAAAGAATATCTTGCTAGCGTCTCCTTAACACTTTTATCTGATGTAAGATGAGGCCATTAAATTTCACAAAAAGCATAAAACAAACAACGTGAGTATATTTCGAACTCGTGCGCGAGTTTGGTTACATAAAGTTTTAAAACTGAATCCTTAAAAAGTACTTTTTAATTATTATTTTTATACAAAAGGTTAGGTGAAATCGACTTCACGCGCCGCGTATTTACGAGAGGCAACCTCGGGCCGCGCGGGTAGCTCGACCCGTGGCAGCGCAAGTGGAGACCCGCCCTGAGGTAAGTTCGTCGCCGCGGACTGAGTCATATTTACTCGATTTTTAGGCGTACTTAAAATATCTCGACTCGACGCGCCTCTGTCAGACAGACAGATCGCGAAGTCTCGATAGACAATGAAACAACTGTTAAAGTAAGTTATACAAGTGTTATCGCGGTCTTTGGGATCAGTTAAACAGAAAGTATTGCAAAATTGGAGTGCCAGATGCCATCTTTTTTCGTTTGCATAGTTTTTTAGGGTTCCGTACCCAAAGGGTAAAACGGACCCTATTACTGAGACTTATTAATGAGAGATTATATTAAATTAAATTAAAATATTTGTCTGTCAATGTCATTTCACATTGTAGAGGAAAGTTTAGTATATTCCTAAGATGCTTATTGATGAATATTATGAATATTCATACATGGAAATCGGGAAACCTGCCAAGACATTGTTAAATATATATCGAGTCATCTGTACAATACAGTCACATTTATAGTGTTGATGCGATTCAGTTCATGCGATTTTATGGGTTAAAGTCAGATTGAATGTTATTCGATTCAAAATATTGGAAAATAAATGAGAGAGAGCTAATTTATTACCTAGGCTATGGTGAAAGAGAAGTAGGGCATAGCGTAATTTTAAGCTGCCCCACTGGGGAATAACCTCCTCACAGAATACTGCAGCCAAATAACAAGTCCCTAGAGGGTTCCTGCGAGTGAGTGAGGTCACCAAGATGAAAGGCAGCGCGCTTTTATGTCGCAAGCGTTTATATGGCTACGGTATCCGTTTCACATCAAGCGGGCCGTATGCTTGTTTGGCACCCGACGTAGTATAAAAAAAGATATAACATATGAAAACTCTAAAAACATATGTCTGTAGATATTTTAATACGGCATATACCTTATCTTGTCTGGCTATTTAACTCATTTTTGCTCAAAAATCCCATCAGACTACGTTCTATAGATGAGTCAATATATATGTTATAGTCAAATCCGAAATCCAAGCACTCTTAGATTTGACTAGTTAGATCAAAGGTACCTCATCTCCCTCCAAAAGCAAGTAGACATCAGGTTAGATTAAGCTTGCAAACAGCAAAAGCCAAGCGAGTGAAGAGAGCAAAACTCCACTTGTTTTTGACAAGGCAGGTTAGTTACCTTAGGTTTATATAGTCAAACCTAGGAACGCCTAGATTTCGAGTACAATAACATATACACTCAAAATAGTCAAATTAAGAGCCTCCCTTTTGAAGTTAGTATTATAAGTAGTTAATATTATAAGTAAATAATATAAGTAGATAATACACATGACGGTGCATAAATCACCACTAAGTTGTTTATGTCGACAAACTACAGTATATTACTCTTTATGGTAGATTATAGGTGATTAGAAGTACTGTAATTTTCATCTTATAACATCTCTTAACTTCAGTGGCATAACATCATCTCATGATGTGTGATTCTCAGTTATCTCATAAATGAGTAATTAAAAACTAGCAAACATAATATCATCATCATGATTATTATACACCGGTACGAAGGCTGCTGGATATAGGCGATCCCCAATACTATCCCCCACATATGATCCTATCCATTTCCCTTCCAGTCACACAGATCTAATGACGGAATTTGAGGAAAATTGAGAACAGGTTTCTCTAGAATTTCCTGAGATTCCAGCACCAGATGTTGAGTTCGTTAAAATACAACAATGTCATGGAACATTTGTTTTATTTATTTATTAAAAGTCATTATAACAGTAAGTAATTATGAGCTAACAATGCCATTGTTATTCTAATATAGGTATAGCAAACAAAAAGGGTATCCAGGTGAACCACACGACAATTTCCTGTAATATTGAATGAAATTTGTTGAAATTGAATATTAATCAAAATTTTTCTGTAGTTATATGTATACATGTTGACATTTTGAAATTAGTACTATTTTTATGCTTCACTGTTGTACTCTAAACTATACATAATTGCATGTAAAAAATTCGCAATTGCAAGCAATATAACATGCGGTTGGCAAATTGACAATGCATAGCTTTAGCTTGTTATATACTTTCATATATACAAATATTGTTAAATGAAATAACATTATTTAGTCACATAAAATAATATGGGTAGTTATAAACCGAGCATCTAAAATTATAAAACTGGGCGACTATTAAACTAACTTGGTCATTAAAGTTCCAATAAACATACCAAACCTAACCTAACCTGTTATTTTAGTGGCCCCATATAGTATTTTTTGTGGCTTACTTTATTATTTTCCAAATAAAATTATTAAATCAAAGTGATTAATGACAAGTATAAGGACAGTTCAGTACGAGCAAAAATCCCATACATCTCTCAAAACTATAACCTATATTATTGCATAGAAAACGATTTAAAACAAGTCTTTGACTTACAATTCTAAAGAGTGGACAAAATATTAGCTATATGTAGTGTAGTGGGAGTACGGACGAGCTTCAAGGACACATACTAGTTCTGCCCATACTGTATAGCCTTACACTGCTTCAAACTTAACTCAGCAAACACTAATTACTGTTAGAGACCCCAGATACTAGAGTTATTACAATGAAAATGAGGGTACCTACGCAGGAAAAATTATAAACACAAGCCTTATGAAACCTTACCGCAACATACAAATATAAAAATACACACAGCATTACCTAGAATGGGTAGAGTTACTGAAATGTAGACTGATGTAGTTTGTTAATGATTATACCATGTGATTTTGTAAGTTCAAGAAACGCAAGAGAAGTAAACAAGAGATAGGTGACAATTGGAAAACATGCTGAATCACGCATACAGCTCGCGGTGCATAATGTCAATATTAAAATCAAACATTACAATAACATTGTAATAAATTTCAAGCGTACTTTGTACTTTAAAGATCGACGTTCTTGCGAAATTATGGCAAAATGTGCAAGTAAGTGCCACCATAACGATTACATATTTCTAACACTCATATATTATAAAGAAACCATTGTTATTCTCACCTCTTCACTTTTCATGACCTCCTTGATTTCTCTTTTAACACGCTTTGCTGCTATATTAGCCATTATTTTAATTTATTGAAGTAATATTTGAATAAAAAGACAAATAGTTCACGAATAAAGACAGCTTTTGACGTCTTCGGATTCAGCACTCGACAGTTGCTCCATCTATAACCATAGAGTGCGATCAAAATTAAAATGCACTTGCCTAAAAGCAATGAACTGAGTAGAGGTAGACGTTAAAAGTGATAACAACAAAATTATTATTTTAAATAATTTAATTGTATAACACTGCTAAAACATCAACACGATATGTTATTTTTATAGGCGCTACAGACTCACGCGAGAAGTCTCGCCGAGAAGTCTTGCCGAGAAATTGCGCGAGAACCGAGAAGACAACTACACTCATGCGACCTTCTCATTCACATTCTCGATCGTTATCCGGAATGGACGACAGTGCAGCGGCTTTGGTTTTGTGTGCATTAGCATATTATAATCTTGTGAATACGAAAATTAGAAATTACAAATGTAATTACATTATAGCTTGGCGATGGCGACCACAGACAGACTACACAACAACACACTATCAAATCAATGCCATGGTCGCCCTGAGTCCGAACCGAACGAATCCGAACGAAAGAATATGACTCCGTTCTCTTTTCTCGCCCGAGAAACCCTTTGAAGCGGGCAAAAATACCGACAACTTTCGGAGAACAGGCGAGCGAGAGAATGAGACGGCGAGAAAGCGATCACATTCACGTTTCTCGGGTGTTCTCGGGGGTTCTCGGCGTGAGTCTGGAAGGCGCTTTAACATTCTGTTAAATTTACAGTCATTACTGCCAAGATATATCAAGGAAAAAGAAAGAAGAAGTATCAAGGAGAGTTCATTAATTGTTTATACATACCTATTTGTTTATTTTTAAAACGACCATTAAAACGGTTAACATTAACTTTTTTGGATAGAAAGTTATTAGACAACACAACAAAATTAAGGATTAATTTGAACGTGCCTGTATAAACAACACGCTATATTAATTAATACTTTCCTTGACATATTATTTTTTAGCATTAACTTTTAACTTAATTATAAAATAAAATTATAAGTTGTTTACAAAATTATTTATAATTAGAAAATTACATAAAATTATAAGTTTTTGTGAGAGACTCAGTTCTAGAGGTGGTGGTGGTTGAGGAGGAGGTGGAATGGTTACAAATAATTTGATATTACAAACTATGTATAAATATAGTAAGAATCGTTTTCAATGAGGTGACGTGACGCTTGGGCTTTATTTGCTCATAACGGATACTTGAGTTGTTCATGAGTTATGAACTAGTTTTGTGTGGGGTACAAGTGGCCTCATCTCACCTAGACGTGGTGCATCCTGCCGACTAGCAAAAGAGGGGTAGGCAGGCTATAATATAGGCTGCCTACTAGGGAAGTACCTCCACCTTCCAAAATAGCCAAATAACAATCCCTTGAGGCTTGTCGCCTTCCTGAGAATGATCTTCAAAAAGTAAGGAGTCTGCTGCTTTGGCAGTGGGTTGCTAGCGTTAATATGGCTGCGGTAACAGCTTCACATGAGGCGGACTGTATGCTTGTCTGCCACCCGACGTATGTAGTATGAAAAAAGTCTAGTACCTTTAAGCAAAAGTTTAGCTCAAATATTTGTTGCTTGTTGCGTGATGTTGTGACGGATGTTACCACCTCTTTATTTATTTATTCATACTAACTACACTAAGCGAGTCTTACAGTTTACTAATATGCTTGCTTAGGCATTATAGGTTTATGCAATATAATCTAAGGTTTATGGGGACGAAAAATTGACAAAAAAAATTGCAGTTGATAGTAATGGTACAAAGAGGAACATACCTGTCCTGTGTGAGGGAGTACGCGAAACGATGCTGAACCTTAGTACAATTTTGACAGCTGTCAATTATCTCAATGTTGCTATAAATTTAGAAGATTGTCTATGGTATAGTTGGCTACATCCGATTGCCGTTTTTGCTGTGGACGTAGTCGCGTCGCGAGATACAATAATTGTAGATACATTAATCATAGGCGTGGAATGTGTAATAAACATTATGTAATAAAATTCACTGTAAAGCTTTGATTGATGCTGTGATTCATCAAAAACATCGAAACAAAGAGGCGCTGCCATTCCTTATAATATCACGCCTCTTTGTCTGAATATTTTTTAAGGATATTGCGAATACACATTTGCAGGAGACCCACCTTTATGTACATACAATGGGCATACATACGCAACTGTTGACTTGACAGTTTTGTAGCCCCCTTGATCTGCTTATGAGTTACTGTAAATCGTATTACCAAAAAGGATCTACTGACCACATGGCCGACCTGGCGGCAGGTAGACCCGCAGGTCACTTCACTCTTTAGTCTTGCTAGCTTGAAAAAAGTTAGCCTCATCAATCATTCATTCATGATATTTATTCTGTGGCCGACATTCATTCGCCTTTGCTCGCCTCCCTTGGCCTCGATCGGTACCATAGATACCGCCTTCATTCGATGGACTCGACGTTTCCCAAAAAGGGCTTTGTGCTATGGTCGACTAATAGTGAGCTGTTATTTGTATTTCTTTTATCTTTAGCTCATAAAATATAACATAATGTGAACGTAAAAAGGTGATTTTTGGACCGTGGAACATGTGAACATACAGTTAGTGTTAAAATTAATTAGATATGGCTAGTGATTTGAACAGTGCAAGAACAAAGTTATGTTAATTCACTTCACTCCCTATGTCACCGGGTTTCACCTATGTACCTGAACTGGCACTTGAAGGTGCGTTGCATGGATATTGTTAATCAAAAATGCTTAAAATCGTAGAGCTTGTATTAATATTTGATCAGTTACATGTTTACTTTTAAGCCCTTTGTTCATTATTTGTGAGTTACATGAATAAATAAAATTTTAATTATCAAGGGCTCTAAAGCTAAGGCGATTCTCTGATCAACAATCCTTTTGTTCAAGTATACTTGACTTTCTTTTTTGCTGCGTTACTACTCGAAGCTAATGGTAAATGCATAATAATTTACGAATTCTCTTGAGACCCTGATAATTTTAAGAAAAGTCTAAATACCTAGATGACTACGTAAGGTTCACCCTTCCTTCAAGTAATGAGTCAAAGTGTAAATTTCTAAGCTTTATGTATAAATTTTTATATTTTATTTTTAACAACGCAAGTCTACTTTTTATCTATAGAAGTCTGTGTGTTTACTTACACAAATGTAGTAGGTATTTACCTAAAAGCAGCAGTAAACTTTTTTGATCTAAAGAGATATTTGTTGTAATAATATAAAAGCAATTTAAATATACGAAAACAATTATAATTAAAGGGTAAAATGTTAATGTTTTGGTCAGCAAAAGGTATTCTAACAGCTAATAAAATAAGTTTGGCAACTTTAGTTAAATATTTAATGAATGCATTATATACACTCATTAAATATGAAATTAAAATGCAAAGAAGTATTAACTACCTAAATAAGTATATATGTATTTAAATAAAATGAATGTATTAGCCTGCAAAGAAGTATTAACTACCTAAATAAGTATACATGTATTTAAATAAAATGAATGTATTAGCCTCCCCAACCCGTCTGGCCAGCATGGGGAGTGTAGGCCAAATCCTCCTTCTGTCTGGGACAGACGAGAGACGGTCGTGCTCCTGTAGTGGAGACTAAAATGACCTGATGATGATGATGATGAATGTATTATTAATTGTGTATATTTTTGTGGTTGCACCCAGTGCTTTATTTAATACATTAGATATATGTGAACATACAAATTTACCTCAAGCTTCTCTGTGCTTCGGAGGGTATGTTAAGCTGTCGGTACCGGCTGTAGACAGTATATGACAGTCATTAGGCCAAGTCAGTGGCTATTAGGCGTTTTGAAAAACACTGGCTTTTGTCAACCCGCAGTTGAGCAGCATGGTGGAGCTTGCTCTAAGTCCCTGTTTGATCGAGGCGAGAGCTGTGACCCAGCAGTGGGATGAATAAGGTTGAAATATGAATGTACGAAAATACGAACGTACGAAATAAGAAAGTAATGCTGATTATATAAATTACGGAGCAACATACCCTATACCTAACGCCTAATGCGCCCCATGTGCCAACCTTCCGGTTATATCATGGGTTGCGAGTCTCTCGTCCAGTAAATCAACCAGACGAGAGGACCTTTACCTGCTCCACCTTTGCACTCAGTAAACCAACTGAGCACGCAAGCGGAACAAATTACGGAGCAGTATGTTAAAGCTTATTTTCGTAATAACTAGTAATTTTGTTCAGGGTGTAAGTGGCTCACCATCATTATGGCTAAAGCCAACCACGCCTGCAAGTGGTGCACCCTGCTAATAAACGAAAGCAACTCTGGTAGAAATAGAGGAATGCCTAAGCGTATTTGTAAGCTGCTTGACTGGGAAAGTAACACTACCTAACGATTCTTTTGAGGTTTACTGTGTTCCTGCGGGCGTTAGTAGCAGATGTTGCATCGCATGAGTGATATAAATGTTACAAGATAATCTCTTGTAACATACAAATGTTACAAGCGAATATAGAGCTACGGTAACTGCTTTACATCAAGTGGACTGTATGCTTGTTTTCCGCCAGAAGTAGTGTGAATAAACGTACTAAATATATCTGTAACTATGTTTAGTTGCAGGCCAATTTGATGGAACAGGGTTTTTGTGGTAATGATTTAACGACTTATTTAAAAAAAATATATAATACAATTTAACAAACAAAATGATACTGCTCAATATTATTTCAAACTTTCATTTTGTAACGATTTATAAAGGTTCATATAATTATAGAATAAATATATACATATATTGTGAATTAAAGTCCCCGCTACAATGTATTTGTGTATTAGGTGTCGGTATTTTCCAATAGTATTTTTATTTTATTTAATATAATATTTTTTATTTATACAATTTTAAATCATAAAACTTGGCCCGACATATTTGTAATCTGAAAATTGAGAAGTTTGTCAAATTTTCACAATAATTCGAAATTTTTGAAAATTAACACCCACATATCATCAAAACATAAAATCAAAATTCCAAAAAACATTTCTGTACTTACTCGTGTAAATGTGTATAATATATTCAAAGTGTTAAAAATATCATTATTTTTAGATGTAGCTGGGTTAATGTACTTTTTTTAGTTAAATAACTATGTCATAATCTAACTTTGAAACGAGAATGAGTTTCAATATTTTACGTAGGGTCCGTCGAATTGGCGTTTATGAAACGCATAAATGCAATTACAAACTTGTCTAATTCTAATTCTTAACTAATTCCTGTTTGCATTTAGTCTAATTATCAGTGTGTCTGAGAGTAGCTGTTTAATAAGAAATTATTAAATGTGACAAATAACCTGACTGAGGAAAACAAATTGAGACGTCATAGGACACTTATTATGCCTTATTCCATAAAACTTAAGTCGACAATTTGTCAAAAAATACAACACATTTCCGATTATTACGACGCGCGACTGTTTCCATATACCACCTACAATACCTAGGACGTAAACAGATTTTTGTAGAATCGCGATTATGCAGAATGTGAGTGATGCCCCTGTTGCTACAAGCGTTCATATGCTACAGTAACCACTTAGGCCTTCAGAAAATGGCTTTACGCGCTATCATAGCGTAGTCTTTTGCTGCATGCAGTACACGAACGCGAGCGTGCTGAACACACAACACACTTAAAATTATATGTCTTGTATCATAAACTTCATCCACTCACACTGCACACAAACACACACATAAACATGTTTTTTTTCTCAATTATTAGTTGGTCGCGCTGAAAAAACACTGATTTCCAGCTGTCGCCTGATGGATCAGGCGACAGCTGAAAATCAGTGTTTTTGCACAATGTGCAAAAAAGTCACACTGAGTTGTAACCGTTTACTTGGTGCAGCACACACATGCATCTTTTATCTGCGTTCTTTTTCCTACTGTATAAGTTCTCTCTTTGTTATTTTTTATTTTAATTTTTGTATTTGTGTGACTGTAGTTTGTATTAAACGTTACTATCTATCTATAAGTTGTGAAAAAAAAATATCACGATTTTTTTTCACGAAATAAACTTTCTGCTTCTATTAGGTAGATATGTATATTATATAGGTGTATATTATATATGTAACTGATGAATTTTGAAAAATGTTTTGTTTTAATTTCTATAGCCTAATAAAATTTTAAGTCAAATGACAACGTGTTTTCACCCATCTCTTAGTGGTTGAATTTCCTGAAATACTTTCCCATTGTTTGCCTCGGCTATCGTCTCATAGGTCTATTAGTTTCTTCCTCTTTGTAAATTAATGTAGGTGCGAGACCTGTCAAGTCAACCGGAGTAGTTTCAGAGGTGTTCATCATAGAAAGTCAGCTTGGTAATTAGTATCGTGATATTTTTAAATGCACATCAAAAAACTTATCATCTTATCAATTTATATTCAGCAATAAATTAATTTTTACATGAAATAAATTATTTCACAGCAAATAAACCAATTGTTTAACAAAATTAGTTCTAGAAATAATTCAAAAATATACATCAATAGTTATATTTTTTCCACAAATGCGTGACAAAAAGCTGTTTAATATACAGAAATACGATTTTCATATAAAATATACTGCTTGCACATCAAATTAACCCGGGCGTACATAATACTCACACTCGTAACAATATAACTATTCTTGGAACATTTTTTCCAGTAAGCATTTTAAAGCTTGCTCAACATATGTCTAAAATTACAGAGAACTTCTTCGTCAAATTGAATAATCATTTTATCAAAATAATGCTCTTTGTATAGCATTATTTTTTAAAGTTGATCAAATTTACTGAAAAAGTATTTCGTGCGCTTTCTATCACTTTATGTCGTTGATTAAGTAAACCTATCTATATACAAAAGTGTTGAAAAATTGGTTACGAACAAAAATCGGAAAGCTGTATTGGACAATATTGACATGTTACAATTTACATTCAGCAACCTGTCCTGCCTTATTCAACCGAGCTCTGGCAGCGTTTTTAAATAATCATGTACAAGAACGGTTCCTAATACATTTCAATCAAAAGTGGTATAATGCAAGCATGTCATAGGCCTTGCGATCCGGCTCAAATATATGTGACATTACCTGCAGTTGCCAAAAATATACCTATTGACCAAAAAAGGATGCGTTGACATCCTGCCAAAGCAAGACCTGCTAATAATTCAATAAATTTGGATTGTACAGTACGCGGGAGAAAACTTCTCTGGAACCGCACGTACTGTGCGGTTCCAGAGAAGTTTTCTCCCGCGTACTGTCAAGCTGTGGAATGAACTGCCTGTCGAGGTTTTCCCAGGAGACTACAGCATGGGGTTCTTCAAAAAGGGCGTGAAGAGGTTTTTACAGGGTCGGCAACGCGCGTGTGATGCCCCTGGTGTTACAGGCGTTCATAGGCTGCGGTAGCTGCTTTCCATCAGGCGGGCCGTAAGCTTGTTTGCCACTCTAGTGGTATAAAAAAAAAAAAAAAAATTTCTTTACTTTTAGAAATTACTCATTATTTGTATCTGATTTTGTATTGGATTGTTGATCTACAGTTGTGATTTATGAATAATTAGACTATTAAGACAAATAAAATTGCAGTGTGCGATAAAAAAAATAGAAGGTACGTTTTTTTAGCAATTATGTAATAGATTTATTCTGCGCTAGTAATTCGTTCATTAAAATGTGTTCATAAAAAAGCTCCACTTTTAAATAAAAAGCGATGCGTCACACTTTTTGCGGTCCCTTAATTCAAATTGTTGCCAAAATTATAATATTTTGAGATAACTATTTTGCTGTGCAATCAGTATTTTTGATTAGAATTGAGATTTTTTTTTGTTAGATAAAGAAATATTTTTTGATTTGCAGTTAAATACTACCCATTAGTATATATATTTTTTTGTCTTCGTCTTCATCAACTCAAGCTGACTTTCAGAGGTATTGGGAATCGATTTTTAAGGGTTTCTTTGTGGTAAAATTATATTTTACTTTAGCTTTAATATTAACGTCCATACTTTTATGACACGACCCAGTAGAATTTTTACAAATTTATAAAGAAGCAAAATAAAAAGAAGGATAATAGTAATTTATTAATAGCTGAGCCACAAGCTGAACATAGCTAAGAGCTGGGACAGCGCATAGCTATGGTTGTAATCCAGATGAAAAATATTTTAAAATGAAATTGCAGTCCGCGCGTTTTGCAATGTTACAAATATCTAGTGAAATGAAATGCTAAACTCGTCCCTTTTTTATTGTATAGCGAATATTAAAAAGTAGGTATAATATACACAGAGTGGCGGCGACATAACGACATAATTTGAACCAGCATATAGCCCATAGTATCCCTAGGCCGTAAACCAAAAATCAAACGTCTATCTTTCGTAGTTGAGCCACAGGATTTTTTTTTCTATTTTCTGTATTTCACACATGCTGTACATATAAACATGTACTTACTTTACCCGTATACTACGTTAGTGCTCTGACTATGACATCCACCCATCCGCGGTTCGATTCGATATCCACTAAATTGATCGTCGATTACCTATCAAAGTTGCTCGACGATATCGCGGTGATATAATACGCTTAGAAGTGCTTTATGTCTGACGGAAGATCATCGCTTACCGTCGTATTGCAAAACGTGGTTTCACGATAGTTTCGGGTATAAAGTGCTACTCGACCAAGACAATAGGCGTATTATGTTAATACATAATATAATACTAGACTGGCGTCTGGTTGTTTTGTTCGGGTAATATTTACATACTAGCATTTGAACCCATCTACGCTTGTTTCTGAAGCGGTTGGGTATCAAGAGATATTATAGACGCTAAAGTAGACATTGTGGTATGATGACGTAATAATATTCAAAGCTTATAAAGCGCTATATTTCTTAATCGTCAAATTTTCACTCACCATTGCTTTTTTGCGGTCCGTAGTAACCAAGGAATACTTATAGTTACGTCATGTGTGTCAGTCCATTTGTATATCACAGACAATATATGTTTCTCTCACACTCATTATGTGACTTGGAAAACTAAATTTTTGTATGTATATAATGAACTTCAAAATATTTTAAAATGTAATAGATGTATATCATGTACTTCTGCTGGTTCTGACACGACAGACGTTTTGCATTGTCCAAGAAAACATTGCTTAAATATAGTTCAGTTTTATTACACTATTTTTTACTTCATACTACCAAGTATTTTATTTTCCAAGCCTAACCATTATTATTAGTGTATCATACGCGAACAAAAGAGTCTTGAAGATTGTTCTAATCAGTGCATTATTATGCCAGGTCACACACTAGAGCTAGAGGCGCCTCGTTTGGAGACTGTACATAAAACACTTGAAGCTTAGAACAAAAGCAGGGCTATTGTTGCACGACAATAGGGACAGTAGAATGAAAGCCGTCACCGCTGGAACCAAGGTTTAGTTTTGCCTACATAGTTTCTCCGGGAGTGTAAGCACAGGTCTATCATGTCGGCTCTTGTTTGCAGACTACATAAATATAAGGTGTGTCGATGCGATAGGCTTCACCAAGTTTTTACTCAAGATAAATTATGATTCCAAGGAAGATTCACTGAGAATAATAAAGATACGTAGTTATAGAACATAAGTTATCAACATTAGTTAATATAGCGTACACATTTTATATTCACAATACATAAAGAACTGTCGAAATATGGTAAAATGATATATTCCTTATTATGTAATCATTACCATTGAACTATTTGTTTATTACTATGACTATCGACGAGCTCGGTGGTCGAATGGTTAGCAATGGCCACTTTGACTCCGAGGTTGCGGGTTCGATTCCCGCACAAGACAAACATTTGTGTGCATGAACATGTCCGTTTGTGTTGGTCTGGGTGTTTTCTATGTATTATAAGTATGTATTTACAAAAAAAAAATGTATTTAAGCACATTTATCAGCTGACTAGTACCCGTACACAAGCTTTGCGCTTAATTTGGGACTAGATGGCGCTGTGTAAATTGTTGTACAGAAATATTTATTTATTTATTTATATTATTTAGTAATTACAAAACATATATTTTTTTCAATTTTAACACAGAGTTTTACATATTGTATCGTCGAAAACGTTAATGCGACAGTTCGACGTTTTTGGAATTTTTGGAAATTGAATGTGATATTTATTCCACATTTTCAATAGACAACCACTTCATTAGATAGTATATTGACCAAATGCGACCTGCATGAAACATTTAGTGCACCACGGTAACTTACCTGGATTTAATCCAGTCTAATAATCTCAATCATTCAAAACAAACGTTTAAAGATATTTATTATTACAATATTACCTACAATATTTAAAATATAACATCTTACATCACAACATGAGGTATATGCAGTCAATCCTAAGGCACTACACACACATTTGCTTGTATACGAACGTGGTCTCTTTATGTGGTAGTTTTTTTTATGTATGGAGTGGCCAGCGTGTGCTATGTATGTGTGGAATATTTTCCTCTGTGGTATTCTCTGTGAAGATTCGTGTTAACTATTTATTTATATCCACATAAATTGAGGTCGGCTGAGCACTCTCACAACAAATTATCAATGTATCAATTATTTATTATTTTATTGCATAATTTATTGTATCATTACAAGTTGTCTATCGTCACATTCCATGTCACTTCGATAAAGTCTAAGAGCGATGCATAATTGGTCTATGCATAACAGGTTTTTAATTGTGTCATATTATCACACCCCGGCCACTCCATACAAAAGTAGCGACGTTTATTACTACATAAACAATGGCGTCTGTGCAGCGAATAAATGAGCGTGTGTGCGTGCTGCGCTATACAAATTGATCTCAGTGGGGAGGTGAAATTGACACGAGGGAGCGGCAGCCATACTGTACGTAAGTAGTACTTTTGCTTATACTGTGATATTATATTATAATTTTGTTGTATTTTAAAAGCGTCTCTAAGGCACCTGTAAGGTAATAACTAATAACTGTCGACGGCAACTGTTTGGGATGAGAGTATTGTTGACTGATTTTTAACGATAATGTATACATAAAAATCATGCTGTTAGAATATGAGATGAATAGTGTTCTTAAATACCCTGATTACCTTATACCTGGAATATACCTATATGGCCAAGCCAGCAGGTAGGCATATGATCATAGTTACATACTCACTACTCAATCTTATATATTTTACTCATCAGAAAATAATATGGTCCTTCGAGTGCTTCTGGGCTATTATGAAATTACTAAAGTAAGGAAGCGCTCTTATGTTTATGTCTTCAAATCATCTAAGTTTCATATAGTTTTTTTAAAGGAAATCAGATCTGAAGCCTTGCGTATTCGGATAGAGTAAAGTCGGGTGAGTACGAATACATTGCGGAGCTACGAACACGCTAAGAACAGTAACAATGAAATCAGCGGCCAATGTAACACTACACTAAATTTAACTCAACCCGTTACCAAAATACATAATTATACCAAAATTTCGTTTTTCCATTTTGGTGATTATGTATCTTCACATATCAAGTTAATATTATGCCGACAAATACCGGGCATGTATATACGAAAAACCATAAAATTACCCGTATTGCACTCATGGGTAACATAAACGCGGTCAATTTATACATGCACCCTTTTGTAAAGCCATGCATAGATATATTTTTGTTGGTATGGTGTGTAGCCCCTTAATTACTGTATTAGAATTCTACATTTGCGCATTAGCTTTAATTGACATAAATGCACTTTAAATCTTATTTGTTGGTTAAAATGCTGCTAAATCGTGGTAAAGGTTCCGTATGCCATTGCAGAACTGTGGTTTTGCGTTGTTTTCTAGTAAATTTTCCAACACATCTCGTATATATACTCGTAGTTTGGCAGAGTTCAGATGATGTTCAAGAGGTATTTGATAAAAGTGAGAATAAATTTCTGATAATATTTATATTATAAGTGTTTACTCCTTAAGGCGCAGTAGATTCCAAATTTTGGATGTTCAGTCTGTAACCGTACGTAATACGCATAGAGAAAAAATGTACAGTATCTATACGCAAATTATAAAAACTGACATTTTACGTTGGTGCATTTTGTAGATACAGCCTTTCAAAGGTGACAACGAATATTTCTAAATTGTCTTTATGATGGCTGATTTGGCATCTATAGCGTGTAGATTAGTTATGTGAATCGCATGGAGCTGGTCTGTCTGCATGCCGTTGGTGCGTTTGGTAGGTACAGCCGTTGAAACACGTGACTAAACCATCTGAGCACCGGTTGATTCAAGTCAATACATTACAAAAACTGCAAAACAAATTTCATTGCGCAAAATATTTTTATACATTTCTATTTTTATAGTTGTAGTTGGGTTCATTCACGCACTCGCAAACCACGGAATAGGCTTTGATGAAACTTGGAGAATAAAAATACTGAGTGACGTCTACAATGTGCCGACTATAAAAGGCGTGCAGCGCGCTGGCGGCGGTCATTTGTTTCTTGACTCTCGAATAGTGCGGACCTCCAGTCTGCCCAAATTTATTTTGAATTTCTGTTAATTAGTGATTGGATTTGTTGTGGTGATATTACGTATGTAAAACTTGATTTATTAAATTTATTGTTTTATTATTAGTGATTATGTACTCCTTTGTTTTTATTTTAAATATTTTTGCTGTAAATCTGAAAACAGAACCGGGATTCTTGCTCATTTGTCCCAGACTAGGTTGCTCATTTACAATAAGCGAACCATTAATGGTGTGGTGAGACCCCAGGTCTCACGTCATGAATCATGAATCACGTTGCAAATCTAACGTAGATCGCGCCGACGACGTCGCGATTCTCAGTTATCCTGTTGTCATAAGCATCGAAGTAAAAGATTTATAATTTCGCGATTAAATACCGTTGTACCGCAAAGTGCCGCAAGTGAGTCAAACACTGCACCGCCTGTGGATTGTTCCAGTCGTCGGAGCACACCCCAACATGACAGTGGTACGCTTTTAGTCACACAGGTACTTGCAGTGTGATGTGACGAGGTAGATCGCGGTAGCTTAACAACCGGTTGGGAAGACTTGGAATGTCTGTTCCGGGTTGCTAATTGTTTAAAAAGGGATGCTGGAACCTTCTTAAATGAGTGGGCAACCAACGATCGTTCGTGATCTAACTTCAAAAAAGAGTTTCAATCACTTTGGCCGCGTATAATTAACTACGCAAATTTCTTTCTTGAAGTTATGAATATGACGTCGTATCAGTTTTAACATACTCTGAATATTTTCGTCGTTCTTTATTACAATTGTTTAGAGAGGATTCGTTAGAGTTTGAGTAACGAACTAATGACTCAGATAGTAATACGAGGTATAAACGGCGTGCAAATTCAAGCTGCAGCAACCCGGTGAATTAGATCACGGAACAACGTACTAAGAAACGGAAACAATCTGAAATTCATTTTAAATGTTCACATGATTATTTGTTCGTTTTGCAAAAAGATCTTCATCATCATCAGGTTTATTTTAGTCTCCACTACAGAAGCACGACCCTCTCTCGCCCGTCCTGGACGGAAGGAGGATTTGGCCTACACTTGCAAAAAGATAGGTCGTTATAAAGTAAATTTTGCAAAATGTCGATCCCATGTCTTTTAATGAAAGATGTTAATTTCGAATGGGTATCCGAACAAGAGCAGGTTCGATAAGACAAAATTAACGTGAACCAATACTTGCAAATTTTACCCTAACCTACCCGCGGAACTGCACACGGATGCGAGCGGAGCTGGCTTTCGCTCTATGCTAAAGCAAGTGCTCAGTAAGATTACAAAGTTGCCGAAAGCAGATACCACTCTTATAAGCTGGAGACGATGGCGGATGTCAAAGAGTTAAGCATTTTAGGCATTATCTTGTAGGAATACATTTCAATTTTAAATGCTTCCACGTGTTTCGTGCTGGTGGATTTATTTACAAGATTTTGGTTTGTTGATCGATTCTGATTATTTGAGTAGAAATTCACAGCGGCGCAAGTAAACCGCATAGATAAATCCCTGCACTGAGCACAAAGGGCTCAGGTTGCCGATACTGAGACTTAAGATTTGGTTCCTTAATGAGGGCGAGTCGCCGAAATTGCCCATGTTGTGTATATCGGAGCGACTTGTTATGTTACCGTTACTCACCAGTTGGTGAAGATTCGAGTCTTATATGTTTTATTCCCGAAGGAAGGATTTAGCTTATTGCGTCGTCTAATTCATGATGGGCATGGACATATAGAATCGGATAAAACACTAGATTTTTTTGCCATTTATGGCGTATAATTATTGTACTTACGGAACTGTCCTCGACCTCGTCCTATTTATTCCTACTTATTTCTTCTGATTAAATTCGTTGTGAGTTCCAAGGCAGCCGTAGTTTTACACCCGAGACTGCAATGGATTTTATTGTTCATTGCCTTTTTTTTGTGGTCGCTGCTGTTAATCCTGGCTAAATAGGAGATACAGTGGTGGGAGTGTGTGGTGGGCCCCCGTCCCGTTATTCGAAGATGTTTCTGTTTCCGAGGCCCTCTGTACAAATACATCTCGCATTGTTTAGTCCGCATATCGACAAAACGGGTACACAGGGCTCCCTCGTCAGCCAATAACATTATGGGAAAAAGCAGACAATCACTTCAGCAATGTTCATGTTGATGTGCTAGGGCTATTGCCTGTATCTATTGGATTTAAATTTGTATTTATTGCGTTTACTAAATACTATTTCCCGTAAGTTAATCTCATAGAACAAACGAAGTCATTCGAGCGCTCAACAACGCAATATCTCTGTTTGGAGTTCCCAAACTGATTGGGTGTGATCGTTGCTGCATGTTTGAGGCTTCCAGTGTACTAACTGGATCCTTGAGTTGGGATGTAAAAGGGTTTACATCATACCACTGGTCAAGCAATGCGATATTATGTGCACATATTTTAAATCTAATCTAATTCGTATCGACACCAAAAACAAAGTCACAACTTGCTCTGAAACCTTAAGGAACGCTAAGCTTGTGTTAAATATTAGAAGCAGAAGACGACACAATTTGGACGAAACAATTGGTTTGAACTTGTTAGTGGGCACCGAACCTACGACTCCTGTGATACGCTAGTTACTTCGAATATCACACTACAGAGGTAGCTAAGGCCGGTGTACAATAATGTCTCAGCATACGTAAAAGGTATTGGGACGGCACAGGACGAGCCGGGCACGTTATGTTAATAACGACCTAAAGTGACGGTAATAAGGTATTTTTTCCAAGTGCCATCACGCCATGAAATAATGAAATATTTTTGCATTGCGTAATAAGGGTTCTTAAAATACTAGTGTAAGTTTATCAAATGAGCCGAAGGCGAATTTGATAATAGCATCACACGAGTATTTTAAGACCTCGTAAGTATTTTATTTGCAGTTTCATACACTACTTTATCGAATTTCATGAAATAGATGATAATAATATTTTAAATAAAACCATGAAGTTAATTTAACAGCTTTATTTCTTGCAAATGCATTCATTGCAGATGCGATGTGCGCATGCGCGACACGCCACGCGGTGCCGCGTTCACAGATTATGTAGAAATTTTTGGCAAAGTTGCAATGTTTGATGTAACTTCCTTAATATACCTGAATCCAGGGCTGAAGCTGTATCGAAATTGAAAAATAGTTATTTTTCGATACAGTTGTCCATAAAGAGCTGTATGGAAAAGTAACTTTTTAAATTTATTTTGATGTCTTGTGCGTAAAAGACTGACATTAAGATTCTGTGTTTAGTTTTTTAATCTCTAAATTTCAGTATGAGATTAGATAAGATACCTTATTACAGTCGCTTTAGATCGTTATCAACATGACGTGCCCGTTCTGTTCGATGTTTTTTCCCATCATGTATGCTGAGACCTTTAGACTGCCAAAGTGACTGATGAAAGCTGTCTCAGTGAGTAAGAGAGAGAAGGCGTGGAGCGCGCTGATGGCAAGGCGGTCATTTGAGTTTGCTCCTCGACTCTCGAACAGTGTGAACTTCCAGTTTGTACTAATTACGTTAATTATTTCTTCCTGTGAATTTGTGACTATTTTTTTTTTATGGTAGTATATTAAGTACATACAAAACTTGATTTATTAAATAATTGTTTATATAGTCATTAGTTATGTACTTGTTTGTTCGTGTTTTTATGTTTTTAGTAGTTTTGACTCTAAATCGTAAAAAATATGTCGTGTCGTGGCCATATCTTAAAATTGATCACAACCTGATGTCGTTGACCATTTCATGAAATTATTGTACTTCATGATACAGTCAGATAAAACTGGGCAATTGTTTAAACTTCAATGTTTGATGATATGTCAATCCACGTATAGCCGTTAGCACATTAATGTAGAGTGTCCGTGATATCAAAGGTTTAATATAAATCCTAAGAAAAAAGGAAAATTTATACAGATATTTTTTGCGAGTACAAAATCTGTTTATTGTAGTTGAACTGTCCGCATAAAATTTAACACATTCAATCTAATATAAATCTTTGAAAATTACAAAAATGCAAGATCTTAGAAAACATTTATTATAAGTATGCAAAATTCTAGTACCTAGGTAGTTTTGTGTCGTAACGATGTTATTTCATTTCCATTTATTTTGCGCTTTATTATTCGTTATTTTTTCGCAGTTATTGTCCGCCGCCATGATGAATCTCACAAACAAAACTATATCAGCGCCTCCGTTAGAGGCTCTAATATAGTTTTGTTTAAACTGTAACTATTTTACGATATGATCACTAATGTTACCATATCATGAAGTAGCAGTGCGTAGCTGTTCATATTGTCAAACGTTGATTTATTCATTGACCTGGCTAGGCTATATCTTGATGTGGGCAGCTGATATTTAGCATTTTATGAAATACAACCATTTCATGAAATGATCGGTCACATTACGATGTGTGTTGTCTATTCCGAGATCCGGCCACGACATATACACATATATTCATATAATTCGCTTATTTCCTGCGATGTCACAGTTCGGCTACATAAATTTACAGAACAAAAGACTATAGGTACTATTAATGTATGTAGCGAGCAATAATTATTGAACAATATACTACTTTAAATTTTTTAGACACTAGTCAATTTTATATATTTTTTTAAAACTACTCCGGGTGGCAGACATGCTAACGGCCCGCCTGATATGAAACAGTTACCATAGCCATATTAAGGCGGGGTGGTACCAGTGGTACTGCAAAATCCACAATTTAGAACTAATAAACAGAGTATTAAAGTCTAGGAAAATTATATTGTTTAGAACGTTATTGAAAGTGTGTTGGCCTAACTCATCTAACTCCATCATCACAGGTCACATCGCGTTAGCTACATTGGACTCTCTCATTGGATAGATACCCAGAGGCTATCTATTTTAAATCAAAAAATTTTGGATTGTCTCTGCTAGACAAATTGTACGACAGCGTATTCACAAATGTAAACCATGTGGTCCGCCTACTGCCCATGATGTGGTTGCGCCAGAAATCTTATACGGTAGAGCTTTAGCGGAGACTCAAATGAAAATTATTGTGAGCGTCCTACTTTTATAATAACCTTTCATGTTATAAAGGAAAAACCGGTCACGTGCGTCTAGCTTGTGATTTGTGGCTTAGTATCGTTTTTTACAGAACCCTCACACTATATTTCAACATGCACACTGGGCGGGGTTTTATTTTTTAATATAATGGTTCGTTTTTAACAATCCTTAAGCTTTTGCTCGCAACTTTGTACCTGGTTCTGGTACACGTTGCAAACGTATGTCAGTATCCTTGAGAATTTTTCATAATTGGGTGGTAAAGGGCTCACGACCATGTTATTTTCGTCAGTTCAGTAAGGATCTGTCGAAATAAGGTAGGGCATGAACCCGATTCCACCTCACATCAGATCACAGCTAAGTACAATGGGAATTGTTGAGTTCCTGTGAGTGAGTGACGTTACCAGACGAAAGGAGATGCTGCGTTAGCAGGAGGAGTGGGTGTCAGCGAGCGAGCAATAAGCGTTTATGGGCTATAGTAACCGTTTCACGGGTCATTTGCTTGTTTGGCACCCGACGTGCTATAAAAAAAAACCTTTTTTTATATACCTTTGTTATATTTCCACATCCAGGCGCTAGCACTCTATGAGTTTGCTCCTTATTTGCTATCGCTGACAGATGTGGCCAGCCCACTGCTTCAGTTTGCAAACTTTGAGGGCTAAGTCGTCCTCTCTTGGTTCTCTGTCGATTTTTTTCATTCCGGATCGATCTGTTAGAGAAACCCTAAGCATCTCTCTCTCGTCGCTCGCTGTGCTACTTTTAATCTGCGAACCAGTCCGACGGTCCAAGTCTCTGCATCGTAGGTAATAGCGGGGAGAACGCACTGATTGAAAAGTTTGGTCTTCAAGCATTAGATTTCAGCTTCAAGATTAGGGTATACCTGCGGTGCGGTGAGGATATGCCCAAGCTTTCCAAAAGCTACCTAGCCCACTTAGATGCCTGTATCGATCTCTTTGTTAAAATTACCGAGAAGCAGCATGGAGATCGGTTAGCATTCCACTGAGGACCTCCAGCGAAATAGCCTTTAGGACTACGTCATCGGTAAATCAGAAGTGTTAGATGTACTGGTCGTTCACTTTGATGCCTTGTGCCTTCCAGTCCAGCGTCTTAAATACTTAAATATAGTGTCATCACCTACATACACCTAGTAGCACCCCCTTGGCGTACATTCCGCTGCAGTTCAATAGGCGAATAGATTGCTAGTTTTGGACGCGGAATTCCTTGGACGGGTTTATTTATTAGTGTTCGTTCGTGTGTATGAGCCGTCGGTATCGGCTGGGATCGTTACATGACATTCGCTAAACCAAGATTGGACCGGCGTGAAAATATTGTCATCCACCAGCTCACACTTGAACAGCGTAGCGGAGTACGCTTTAAACCTCTTCGATTGAAGGGGAGCTATATTCCAGCAGAGAGATGAATAAGGGTTGATACCAAAGGGCTAAAAAATGTCTACAAACATAACGCTGGTTCGATAATAAGTTAGTACATTTAATTTACGTACTGCGTATTTGAAAATATCGTAAACATAAGAGTTCATTTCCATTTCATCACTTTTATCGCGTCTGTTGACCGAAACAGGTGAATTAAAAATGTATAGCCGCCCGTTCGCCCCAGTCCACACATTTTTCTGTCACCGTCCGTTCACGGCAGGAAAAACTTTTAACTTGCACGGAATTTCATCCCTTTGTGCTTTGTCCACAGTGACTCGTTTCCATGGCACCCTGTCTTTGTTGTCACGAGAAAATTAGTTTGATGCTAAAAGAAAAAAATGTGATTATTGTCTCCACTTTGAATTTTAATCCTGCTTGTATCATTTTAGGTAAAGTGAGGCACAGTATAATAATGAGTCACATGAGTATGGGAGTTTTATAAATACCTGCTTGCAATAAAAATACTCTTGACACCGCAAAGAAATTTTAAACAACATGACATATAAGAAAAATTAATTCATAAAAAAAAGTTTAAAGTGAATATATGAATGATATGAAGTGGTTACCGTAGCATATTAACGCTCGCACCATAAAGTATCGCTTGCGCGCCGCCACCACCGCTGCCAACGCAGCATCTCCTTCCTTTCTGGTGGCCTCACTCACACGCAGGAACACAACAACCCTCAATGGAATTGTTATTTCGCTGCGGTATTCTGTGAGGTGGAGTACATTCCCCTGTCGGGTATCTTACAATTACGCTCCCTACCTCTCTTTTCGCCAGAGCTTCGTTTGTCAGTCAGCAGGGTGCACCGTGTGCAGGTGAAGTTGGCTTTGGTTCAAAGATGTTGATGAACCACTTACACCTCCTTTCGGCTTCGTCTTAGTCGGGTAATAAAAAGATCTTTGGATAGACGGCGCCCTGCGCTGTGACGAATGCGGTCTGTCGTACTTACATCGGTCATCGATTCACTCAGAATGCCACATTCTAAACTAAAACAAAACAAGCCGTCCCTTTGAGAACACGATCACTGTTCATGTCAGTCTCGTATACAGCTGCGGTTTCGTCTTGTTGTCGCACATCAGGGTGACGTGTACCTACCTAAGTTGCCGCTGCTGAGGTGCGGTTTCTCAAACATTTCCGAAACATTTATTTTGTTCTTGTTACGGGATTTACAAACCTAAAAAATAAAAGGTTTAAATTACTCTGCACGATCTAAAATCGTGCAGAGTAATTTAAACCTTTTATGCAAAACAGATAATGTAATTGGACATAATAAGCACTTCGGTTTTGCTGTATGCACGAAAAAGCATGACTCATTGTCACGTTCCGATTGAGCCGAGCGTGCAAGCGAGAGCGCGGAACAAGCCATAGAGAAGCACGATCGCCCTATCGGTTTGTGACGCATCTATCTCTCTTCCACTCTATGGGCCGATGTTTTTTTATGACGTTATCATGTAAAATTTTCGTCCGTAAACTGACTTTACAGACAACTAATTTTTTTAATACTATTATTTGTGATCTTTACTGACAATTAAATAAGTACAATATATGTTATTGAAATCATTTATGCATTATCGACGGCGATTTCAAGAAAAGTTTAGAAAATATCGACTCAGTATAAGGATGTCAAAGTCAATAAGTATTATAATTCCATATTCACAATCTTCAGCCTTTTATTAGCTCTCAATAGTTGTAATATAAGTTCAATTTGTGAGCGCACAATATCACAATTATGTCGTGCAAGAAACGTGACCACTGGTTGAAATCCTATTAGAATTCTAAATAATGTTTACGCGGCATTGAATGCCCTTTCCTCGCCTTCCAAGCCCGCCTTGCCTTGTACCTCACTCCCCTCGAATTTCATCGCATCATTTGATCACAGGCAGCGCGCCGGCCGTCCTCCGCGCCTTGCGTTCGTTTGCCATTCGCCACTTGTCGGTCCTTGCCGACTTCGTTAGTCCTTACTTATTCACGCACACACTTACACGAAACCTGTAACGGGGCTCTATTTATGTAGAGGTCACAAGTAAATTAAATCATACGCAGATAACTAATTTATAGCTAATGAAATTGATTAACAGCACAGTTAAAAGGATTGCTTTTGCTCTTGAAAAAATGAAGTCTTAGTCGCAAGGGAATTGTTTCATAATAAAATAACCGTCCGAGCAGCACACTATGTAGTCTACGCTGCATTATCTAGCGGATGACTAAGTCGATATATAGTATGTATTTGTATAGCTACATTACGCTTTTTTGTCTCGCAAATTTTTTAAACTCTTTTAGGCAATCTATGGTTTAATTACTCAAAAACTAGCTGATCCGTCAGATGCTGTCCTGTCTACTTAACAATGAATATTGAATTTGAATTGGTTTCGCGCAATCTGTCAATTGATTGACAGTTCTGTCTAACGTTCTAAAGTTACATTATAAAAGTTGATATTGTTGTTCAGTTTTCTTAAATTTTCTAATTTTCCACGCACTTTTCTTGTTTTTTTCTTTCATAAGAACCTTCTCCTGACAATAACAAATACAACATAAAAAAAATTGAGAAAACAGTCCAGCCGTTCACGCGTGATGCCGTGACCAAGGGAAATAGGCATTAATTTATATATATATACATTTTTGTTTATTTGATTTTGGAATATAGGTAAAACATAATAAAGTTTTTAAAAAACAAACCAACAAAGTTACTTCAAAACTTTTTGCCTATGGATTTTATGTTTTGTAACTTGTTGTTTTTCCAGTCCAGTGTAGGGAACAGTTTCTAAAGTAAAATCTTTTAGTTAAAAGTGTTCACGATTCTCCTTTTGACCTGTTGGGTGTTGATTATTGTTGATGATAGCTGAAATGTAAAAAATGCGGGTAGAAATAAGTCACACTTAATATAATATATTATAAGTTACACGAATAAAGCAAAACACGCTTATACTTATGTAATGCAATTGCAATTTGGCACATAGCCACGAAATGTACCTGGATGCGTTTTGTATTGGATCCGTAATCTAATTTAGCAAACTCGACAATTGCATGAAAGGATTAATTATTTCTAAATCTAAATAAAAATCAGTGGCGGCGAGCAAATTGAATATTCTGGCGAATTTAAAAGTCAAGGAGTTGTATATCAATGAATGTCCGTAATATGAAAATGTATCTAGCTCGCTTTATATAAAGAACTAGCGGCCCAGTACGTGCTTCGCTACGTATAAAGTGAAATAATAAAAAAAAATAATTGGAACACCAAATTCATTTATTCGAACAAAAAAATATTTTATTAATTGCTAGCTATTTTAAAACTTAATCTAAAACATTTGGATAAACAATATTTTTTGTTTTTCCATTTTGAGCATGAATAAACAAACGGCTGGGTGGTACCGACTCTGGAACAGGCAACATAAAGTCGAACCACGTCCAAAATGAAATGACCGCATGAATGACATAACAACATGCTTGTACTGTCAACACTGAAAAAAGTTTCAATTTGACAGCAAAATCCCCATTAACAGTCCGAATAAATCCTAAACATTTGGTTTGGATAGGTGAGCCCGTTCTTGAGTTATAAAATTACAACGAAAAGTGGCATTGATTTTTATATATAGATAGATAGATAGATTGATTTGTTACAAAAAATGTGGTAAATGAAGAACCGCTCTACCGATTTTGTGCAAACTTCACATAAACCATCTACTAAATAGTCCGAATAAACCCTAAACATTTGGTTTGGATAGGTGAGCCCGTTCTTGAGTTATAAAATTACAACGAAAAGTGGCATTGATTTTTATATATATAGATTAAGACACACTAATGATTACCGCTTTACGTAAAGGCTGAGCGTAGAGGAAATATACTTTTCCACACCCAAGTATTTTTTTTTTACAAATTACATAGCGCTATCTATTTCCAAACTAAGCAGAGCTTATACTACGGGTACTAGATAACTGATAAATATACATATATACTTTTTTTGCTAAACACTGAAACACAACATATAATACATGGAAAATACGCAGACCAAGACAAACAGAATTCATGCACACAAATATTTGTCTTATACGGGGATTGAAACCGCGACCCTTGGGGCAAAGTCGCTATTCCACAAAAGGCTCGTCATTTGACCACCAGACTCGTCTTTCGATTACATTTTTATCCGACTGCTGAAAAAGGGTAATGTTTTTCGAACGTATTTATATTTCTATCTCAACTGTAAGAGTTATATAGGGTATATTGACTCAACCGTAGAACAAAGTTCGATCTGTATTGTATTGGTAGTTCACTTTCGTGGGTTTTATTTTCATTAAACTTTTCATAAAAAATTTTCAATAATTATAATCATTTTCATATTATTTACTAATATCAGATTATACATTATTTGATTCTAAATATTGGAAGATTTGAGAGATAAGAAAATTCTATTATATTCTGAGATAAGTAATTAGAGGACAATAACAAATAAAAGTTAGAATTTTGTAGCCGGTTTTTTTTTTTGTTTCAGTTACTAATTTCTTGTTTTATATCTCATGTGTTTTATGTCTCATTTTATCTCTCATTGAAGGGGTTTCCAAACCTAACATGTATGTTCTTTGTTACAGAATTGAAGTGTCCGCAGACATGGTGAAGTGAGCGAAGAAGACGAGATGGTGCCGTGTGTGGTGGCTGTGCTGCTGCTCGGGGCTTCGGTCTCGCACGCTTTAGACATATGTGAGTACTTTTATTCTTAGATTTGCTATAAGATCTCTGTACTAAAAGTCATGGTAATACTTCCATATACGAAGCTAGTGCGTGTCGCAATCACAGTAAGTAGAATCCTACTTCCTACTACGCCGAATTATATTTTTATTGCCAGCAAATGTGTTTCCTCTTCTTTTTATCCTGGGTCATTTATATGTTTTTTTTAACGCCCGACTCGCGTGGTGTCCATCACAGCTGGAGGGTTGTGGAAAATCGTCTTCGACAGCCCATCAGCCTGGTTGCTACCAGACTGACTTTTCAAGGGCGAATCAGGCTTTAATTGACTAAAATCCGCCTGCCTAACTACTTTTAGCCACGATAGCTTTGAAAGCACAATCGGAACGCGAGAGGAAAAAGAGGGGAGACGGTGTGTAGTCTGCGGCGCGCTGGCGTGGGTCCCGAGAGGATCCTCCGCAGGGCGGTCTCCAGCTCGTCGCAGAGTATACATCGCGATCAGAGGGTCATTCATATGAGGCACGAGAAATATATGTACTGGACCGCCAGCGTAATCACAGTGACGATGGTACCCACGGTTGATCTTCATTTAATATGTTTTCCATCAGACGAGGTGGAAAAGTTTGGCTTGTCACATTAAAACAGTGTCTTGTGCAAAAAGTCCTTTTATTTTGCACGGTAAACAAAAAAAAATATAAAGTGCTAAAGATCGCTCACAACACTAATAGGTAA
Organism: Hypsopygia costalis; assembly: GCA_937001555.2. Classification (NCBI taxonomy): domain Eukaryota; kingdom Metazoa; phylum Arthropoda; class Insecta; order Lepidoptera; family Pyralidae; genus Hypsopygia; species Hypsopygia costalis. The sequence continues at coordinate 24,040,153 of OW443326.2, forward strand.
AAGCGGCTTTTAACAAACGCACGTACACACTGTCCACGTCGCTTCAACGGCATTGATATACCGTGGATACCCAATAACAAAATTACGTCCGCCAGTGTGTGCTTTATTGCATTACGAACCAGCACAAGTGCATTTCGGATTCTCTTTCACAAATTACTCTTAATGGTAACTGTGGCTTCTGGATTAATTTTAGCATAGACCTCTGTGGTTTACGTATAGGCCACATACTCTAGATGAACTATATATATTATACTAGTTGATCCGTACAAAGTCTGCGTGAGAGAGATAGAGGGTTGAGAGTGAAGCGTAAGATTTCTATTAGAAGATTAGAACTTAGTGAGCAAATCTTAAAAGATAAACGGTCATAGAGATATTCTACTGCGGACTTTTTTTTAAACTTCAATTCCGTCATACATGATTGTTTACTTTAACCGTTTACGCAGCGCACGCAAAGGAAGATCTCAATCTCTCAAAAGATTTTTTCTATTATTTAAGTAGTTCTTGAGATTATTGTGTTCAAACAAACAAACTCTTCAGTTTTATAATATTAGTATAGATTATTTTATACAGTCGGATAAAGACACTGCAGCATTTACGTCGTAAATTCAAAAATTCTAAATAGGCGAAGCAGTTTCGTCGCTTTTGCTCTATTTTGGATAGAAATGTTAATAGTAGATTTATCATAGTTCAATGAATTGGAGACGATTTAACTCTTAAATGTTTAATTAAGCTGTCAGAACTTGAAGAGGGCCAGTGTGTTTCTAGTAATTCTCTAGAAATTGCTTTCCTCTGTAAACTTGCAACTCAATTTACCTCTACCTTTATTCATCAAATTTACTTAAAAGTACTTGCTCTACCTAATGAAAAATTCAAGATGACATCTCCAAGACGCAGACCATTATGGTCATTTTTTATGTAGAATAGTCTCTACATTATACCTATGTACGTAGTAATATTACTTATACAGTTTACCTAAATAATATTCTATTTCAACTAGGGTTGCCACGTCCAAAAACAGAAATTGAATACGCCGCCGTTTTATTTTACCGAACTTATACTTAGTTTAAAAAAAAAACCAGACCAACAATAAGTATAACTACGAACTCTATGTCCGTGGTTATTCTTCTTTGTTTCTTGCAATAATACGCAGAAAAAGGCCGTGGTGTTTTAGACAAATCTATCTACTGCAACGCCTTTGCGTAATGTAAAGACACCCCATTCTAAAGAGATAACTGTGATATAAAAATCGCGTTTTATCTGAGATATTTTTTATACTACTATAATAAACATGTATGTGTTTTGTGTAGTCTGTGCACGGGTTAAATTTATTTTAATTTATGATATTGCGTAAGGTGCACTACCGTAGAATTAATTTAAGCCGCGCATGTGATGGATGGCTTTTTCCGTAGATAGACAGGACATAAAATAGTGACCGTTGAAGTTTTTGCATATTGCATGAAAAATCACAGTGACAAACCCGCGCGAAATCTATCTCACTTGACGAAATACTTTACATGTTGTAAAAGTTCTAATGATGCGAATTTAAATATTACGAGATGAACATCACACAAAAATCTCACCATTCGAATAAAATAAAACTAAATCGCAATCGGTTAATCCGATTGGTAGCTACATAGATACACCGATAAATAGATAGATGCGTTAAACTTATAATATTCATCATCATCATCAGGTCATTTTAGTCTCCACTACAGGAGCACGACCCTCTCTCGTCTGTCACAGACAGAAGGAGGATTTGGCCTACACTCCCCACGCTGGCCAAACGGGTTGGGGAGGCATAAATAATATTACCTTTTTTGATCGGGAGGAGAGACAACGCATATGCAGAGTATAATCAGCGTATCAATCAACCTATCCTGCCCAGTAACTCTAGATAGTGTCTTGTAATTAAATACGTATCTAGCCGGTCCCGGCTTTGCCATTTATCACGTTCCTCTGAGGGAATGTCTTTAAATTTTTATCATTCGATAGTGGCGACAAGTTGGTAATTAAAATGTCAATGTCAGCAGTTATAATCCATTGCTGGACGCAGGCCTCCCCAAGGCGCGCGACTAAGCTCGCTATTCCACATTTATCTCGCCGCTATCGATTTTGTGACATACCTATTCTGCATTGCCACCTCTTCTAAGTTATTAATAGAGAAAGTTTTGCAAAAACCTAAAGGTTTATTTGTTTTAACATTCACGATACCTTTCTACTGACTATTTATATTTTTTTGAAAACGCTTGTGAGCTCTGTCAATCTCATACTTTTGATGGTTTCTTAACAGGTTGGTTCACGATGATGAGCCATGTGGTATCTGTTGTCTTATGGCACGTGAAATGGTCTTGGGATGATTTCAGTGTCCGTTTTTTGGTCCCAAATCAAAGTATCATAGACCAATGATTGCAGTATGACCAAATCTCATTATTTATTTTGTTTGAACGTCAGTCTGTATACACCTGTATCATATTCCTCTTATCGTTCTACCTCTGAACAAAGAGACCGACACAAAAGATTCTTAGCCGTCTTCTTCTTTCGCTTATTAAGGGCGCTGCTCTCGATCCTCCTCCATCGGTATCTGTTGGCCACTTAACGAGCGCATTCACATAGTCACCGGGGTATTTGGGATAGATTTGATCAGGGGCTCCATCTGGTTTGACTCCGTATATAAATAGTGAATTAATTAGAAAGTCGTTATTAAATTCGCCATCGTTTGATACGTGACAAGTTGCAACGGTTTTTACATTCCCATCCATCCATCCAGTGGAACCATCGCACTAGCCTTTTTATGTGCAATCGTGTAGACCATTGCTGATTTTGGTGATCATTGCTGATATTGGATGATGGAAAGCATAGGCTAGAACTCTGACTTGGCATTATCTGTAGCTACATACTGACAGATCCTGGAGAGATCAACTCATCTCTTTTGTGTAGAAAAGTCGATATTGTTTTTGATGTACCTAGGTTCCTTTCGTATGGTGCCTTTCGTTTGAATAGGGGCTGTACCAATAAGCACTTACCACATACTCGATATGTACTTCTATAAAATTTTCCCAATAATTTGGTGTCGTACGAAAGAGCATATTAGATGTGGGTCACTAATGGACAGCGGTTACCTAGTCCATTAAATAGTATTAGTGTGACGTGCGACTGATCGAAAATTACCCCAGAGTGTGAAAATGAAGGTTCATTTCACTATTATCATTTGACTATTTTTAGATAGCTTATGCACATCGTTTCAATTTATTTAAAGGTTCCTAAATGTGTGTGCGTTGCCCAATTTAACTTTTTCTTTTTGCAAGTTTTTGTGTAGTTTCATCGAAGTGTCGTTATCTAATCTTATAAGTTACCCCCAATTTTTAACGAAATAAACACGTTGGTATTCAAAAGTCGATTAAAATGGCATCACTACCGGAGCACCCTCTTTCGACCACAAGAAGAATCCCTGTGAGGGATAAGTCCGTCTTTATACTTTTTCCTTTAATTAACTGTATTTTAAATTTATTTGATGTACTCGTACAATAAAGATATTCCAAACAAACAAATATTATAGTTATCAAGTCTCAGAGGTTAGGTGGTCTACTGTCACTGTGACTTCGATCTTCGTACCGTTCTTATGGCGTACGTAATAAGACTTACAATCGTATTGTGACTGTCAAGCATGATTTGCTCTTAACTGTACCAGCTGTACTATTTGATTGCGTATTTAGTTGTATTTGAGCTCGGTGGTCGAAAGGCTAGCAATGGCTACTTTGAATCCGAGGTCGCGGGTTCGATCCCCGCACAAGATAAACATTTATGTGCATGAACATGTCTGTTTGTCTTGGTCTGGGTGTTTTCTATGTATCATAAGTAATACAAAAAATATATATTTAAGTACATTTAATAGTTGTCTAGTACCCATAGTACGAGCTTTGCGCTTAATTTGAGACTAGATAGCGGTGTGTAAATTATCCAGATATATATTAAAAAAAAATACAAAGAACGTTATGCCAAAGATAAATGGTTCGGATCACTTTTTGGTTCGAATGTGGTCGTGTTTGTATTATAGTTTTATTATTTGCAAACCGTATAAAACACCTGGTGTCTATTAAAAATAACTCCCCTGACGCAGTTGCCATAAGCCGATAGACCGCACGTTCTCTCGCCCCAGATATCTATTCATAGTGATGCTATTTTGTTTCTAAATCGATAATCATAACCATAGTGATGCCCGAATCTAGATAGGTATGAAAGTTTTAGCATGAAAGTAATTTTGCAACCTATAGGGTTATAGGTATACATAGCAAAGATCTGCAAATTGCTGGGAACGATATATTCTAAATAAGCACATATTTATATCGGGAAATTGCCCATCTCTATATACAATACAATACATGTACAGGTAACTACAGTCAAGAGTATATAAAATTTTAAAATTAAGGGTACGATAGTCGTCAATGTTGATGTGAAGGGTTCCTGGTGAAGGCACATTTATTCGAGCCGAATTTGATGAATGATTTAGATTTTTTTTAGTTTCTCATGAAAATCCCCTTCTACATTTTACACTTTTTGTAACTATTTCCTCTAAGCATCAAAGTAGAAAGTATAACCATAAATAATTTCAGAAAACTCCTCTTCATCCAATATTTGGAAATTCTTTAATTCTATGCGGATGGTTAAAGTGCAGATACACTCTACAACAAAAAAATACAAAATAATTAGCAGTGGGGATGCCATCGTCTCGGTAAATACTCCTTGTATTGCGAGCATCTAATTGTTACTGTTATCGCTTTACATCAGGCTGACCGTATGCTTATTTGATACCCGTTAACAGTATCAGGTAAAAACTTCTCAACTTTTGTTATTTTATTTAGATGAAAATATTAAGTCAGTTTGTATGTGTAGTATAAAACTTATAGGTCTTTTTATGGAAAATTCTCTGTCAGATTCCTTCCGCATCCATCGATACGGTTGATTCGTCCACATCTGATGAAGTTATCCGCGCCGAATCTGATGACGTCATCAGATTTTTTCTAGGATTTCTGGAGTTCCTTCCGATTTGGACGATTCGGCTCAGATAGATGTGCGAGGTGTCATAAGATTTCATATAAAGAATTCTAAAACTCAGTTCGTTTAGTGCGTTCGGCTCGGATAGATGTGTGTTCAGCATTAATCGTAACCATTTTTTTTCGTGATACATGAATTATTTTGCGTTATCTTGGTCTTTTTATCTACTTGGTAAAAAGGTCTTGGTCTTTTTGGACCTATCTTTTATTAGCACTAAAAATCTAGTTGTAACGCGATTTGGAAATTACTGTACTTTTTATTATCAGATGTTGCGGAATATGTATTCCACAATTAACTAGGGAGCCATCTTACCATTGTTTTTAATTCCAAAAAAAAAAAAAATGAATTATGAGATATTTCTTGAAATTTATGCCGGCGTCTTGCGTCGCTTTCCCCGTATAAAATAGTGTTGGCGTACCCTTAACTACTAAAGCTCTACGTCGCATCGTACGCTTGTATGTTTATAATAATATGTCGATCCGGGAGAAGAATAAATAAATGTTCCTGGACAAATTACAACTGTCATCTAGTCTCAATCTAAGCAAAGCTTGTATGATGGCTACTAGATAACTGATATTATACTTAAATACATTTTTTTAATAAATACATACATATAATACATATAAAACACCCAGACTAAGACAAACAGACATGTTAATGCACACAAATAATTGTTTTGTGCGAGGATCGAACCCGCGACCTCGGAGTAAAAGTGGTCATTGCTAGCCATTCGACTACCGAGCTAGTCAATAACCGAAATTGTCAAAAATAAGAAGAATGATAACCAAATAAAATTTTTATCTCGTATTTTACCGGAAGTTTTTAATTAAAACCGGTTTTAGTTTTAGTGGTCGTATACTGTAGTTCATCGGTGTATGCCAACAAAAAAAGGGATAATCGATAATCAAATAAAAATGTTATAACATTTTATTTAACTGAGTCTGCTTTTCCCCGCCAAACCGCAGTTAAGCAGCGTGGTGGAGTATGCTCTAAACCCCTACGATTAAGGGGAGACCCGTATCCCAGCAGATGAATAAGCGTTAACGACGAGCCTGCGTTTCTTGCAACACCACAATGTGATACAAAATTAATACTATCATGAATTGATTCTGGGGAATAGGCAATGTTGAGTGTCATCTGTTTTATAGTCCTTTACAAAACAGGAGCCCTACCGCCGAAGGTGAAGCCGGTTACCATCGAATATTTTGATTCGAAAAATAAGCCTTACGTTTTAATTATCTTCAGCTTAGTCGGTAGAGCTCCAGGGTTTCTACCAGCTTAGCTAAATACAAGTACCAACTGAAGTTTGATCTTCAAAATCAAAAAATCCAATGGTAATCGGCTTCATCTTCGGCGGTAGGGCCCCTGGTTCATTTCCGTTTTTTGTAAACCCTCCTTACCACCATCTCTTATTTCGATTCAATAACTGAATAGATTGCTTATTCATACTAATGAATATGCTACTCTATTCCATATGAAATAGAGTCGCATATATCTATATTTGTAGTAGTAAGCTAAGTTTTATTTCATAATTATTAACTTATTAAGTTCATTAGTTTCACTGACAAAATGAAATACGAGTACTCCTGGCTCAGATTTCGTATACTAGTTATCCATAATAATTAATTTTACAAATTGTTGATATTTGCTTTTAACCCAAGAGACATTTTATCCGTACAAAAATGGTTGACTAACTTTGGGTTCAAGACGAGTACTCGGCGCCTTTGATAACAAGTCTTGAAGTTTTTGATCAAAGCTTTCATGGCTTCCATATAAAATTAATGTCGACGGTTTGCCAAACCTTGATTGAGTGAAAGCCAAAAAATTACGTGGGGCGTGAAATCTTTGAAGCCCACGAGGAAAATCGGGATTAATTTTCTCAAAAGCAATAATATTAAACATAAGTAGATTATTTTGTAAGCAATTATTTCGATACGGTATTTTCCAAAGGCAATACCATATTATAAATGGCAATACTGAGTGGTTTCGTGGGTTCAATACAATATGAAATACGGTACACTTAACCATTTCTTGATTAGAATTACGGTTATTCGAAAAGCTATACTCTAATTATTGCTTTGTCAAACCGTATTTCACATACCTAATTTTTCGCGTTGTCAGGCGTGACCGGATAAAGGTAGATAAGCTTTTTGGATACACGTGCGGGCAAATTAGACGGTGTCATATCCGTCCAGTTGTTGAAGGCTTTTTTACATTACAATTGTCGCATACTATAACAAAATCTGAAATAGTTAAGGGTGTCCAATTCTTTCCCCAAAATGTTCGGCTAATCTAACTGGTTATGGCTAGAAATGGCATAGATTGGCACAGAAGTTTACATTTCTGAAGGGGTGCCACAATCGGAATATAGTAAATTAAAATAAAAGAGAAGACAACCCGTATTCATAACCTTATATTTTTTTGGGTGGAAATAGCGCTCACCATCTTTAGAACCAAAGTTAACTTGCATGTTGTGCACTCAAACGAGGCTCTGACGAAAGAGTTGTAGGGCATGTGGAGCCCGACTGGAAAAGTACTACATCCGACATAATAATAATTCGCACATGTAGTGCGAATCTTACGTTTGTTACAATCAAAATTGGTCTGTATTGCAAAGATTCTCTTAATTTATATTGATAAAGGGAGTAAAGTCTAAGCGATTACATCACACGAAAGTACACAATAATATTTTTGTTAATTTCGTATTTTTGCAAGGACTTCGCACCATTATGCGCGAGTATATTAAATTGCTGATATAATAATAACGGCGATAGGCAATGTCCTAGCTATGGCTACCCATATGCATCAGGAACCGTTTTATGACATAATTCAGTATGCCATCGTCGTCAACTCTAAATAGTCTTTCAGTCACTGCGGGTTTCCCTTCAATCGAAGGGGTTGAGCATACTCCTAGTGGAGTATGCGCTGCTCAACTGTATGGCGGAGGTGTTCAAGCCATCTGAAGGCTACTGACTTGGCTTAACGACTGTCATCTAATGATAATCCGGGATCTAGTAAATCAAATCATTCGTGAACATGTATAAGTCTCAAAATGGTGTTATTTACAACAGTTAGAGGTTCCCACATATTCTGTCATCCAATAGCTAGCGTATGAATTAACATTAAGCAGATTCATTACATGCGATAGTCCAAAAATAAATTTAATAGTACAGGTACATAGTTCAATTTATTTAATATCGAAATAGATTGTATTTATGTCTCAATATTTTTTTTCTTTTAAATACTCAGATACAGTATTATTCAACTAGCATTCTCTTGAATGTATAAATAATCAATTTTAAAAATAAATAAATCATTTTTTTTTAATACTGAGGTAAATTATTGTGTATGTATAGTAAATGTCAGAGTACGCTTTTGCTTTTGAGTGCTCTTCTAGCTCTGGAAACACAAAGTAGTCATCGTCTCTGCGGTTCTTATGTGTTGTATAAACTTTTGGGAATAGACCCGGGTTTGCTTTAACAAACAGTGCACATGCTAAGATATAAACTGACGGACAAGTTAGAATATTATATTTCTGAAAATAATGCATTCAGCTGTCAGCTGATCGTAGTTTAAAAATTGTTTTTATGTACCGTTTTTGCGCTTTAAATACCAACTGTGTATGGAGTTACCGCAGAATATGATGCCATACGTCAAATGTGAATATACTACATATGTACTAGCCGTAAAAACACGATACCAATGTTTCAGTATTTAATGTCGGTGCAATTTTATATATGCTGACGAGGTGAGTTTTTTACATAGATCTTATGTATTTTGCAATTCAATTTACTATATACATGTAGGCCGAGGAATTTTGTTGATTCAGTTTCACTGGTGGTTTCAATTTTATAACGTAATATTATATTTGATATTGGATTTGTACGCTGTTTATGACGTTATCTTTGTTTTCTTTAAATAAACTTGAAAATTATTTATATTTAACCAGTTTATTACCTCGCTTAGCTCTGTATTTATATAATTTTCATAATTATTTTCATTCTTACATTGAATAGTTATTGTACTACCATCGCCAAATAGTGTAATTGATTATTTTGTGGCATGAGGTAGATGATTTATGAAAATTATAAATAATAATGGTCCGAATGTACTGCCTTGGGAACTCAGGAGCATGTATTTTTTTATATGAGAGGGGTGCAAACGAGCATGTGGTCACCTGATGAAAAGCAAGCACCACCGCCCATGGAGATCAGCAACACTAAGGGGTCGCTGCTCCGTTGTCAGCCTATACTCCTTCCTTTCTTTCTGGTGACCTCACTCACTCACAGGAAAACAACAACTCTCAAGGAAATTGTTATTTGGCTGCAATATTCTGTGAGGTGGAGGAGGTACTTCCCCAGTCTGGCAGTTAAAAAAAATACGCTTGTCCTGCCTCTCTTTTCACCAGAGCCTAGTTTGGCAATCAGCAGGATGCACCACGTGCATGTGAGGTTGGCTTTGGTTCAAAGATGCCGATGAACCATTACACCCCAATAATAAAAATATTTTTCTTTTGTTCGGGAAAAATGATTCTTCTACTTTATTATTTACATTAATATGAATTAATTGTGTGTATTACTCTTTGTTTGTTATGTACGATTCAAGAATTTTGGCTATATTACTAGTTAAATATCATTGGGCTACAGTAATCGTAAATAAGGTTAGCAAATAAATATATTCACGAACTCGGTGGTCGAATAGTTAGCAATGGCCACTTTGACTACGAGATTGCGGGCTTAATCCCCGCTCAAGACAAACATTTGTGTTCATGAACATGTCTGTTTTTCTTGGTCTGGGTTCTTTCTATTTACTATATGTATGTATTTAAAAAAAATGTATTTAAGTATATTATCAGTTATCTAGTACCATAGTACACGCTTTGCTTAGTTTGATTAGATGGCCGTGTGTAATTTGTCCAGGAATATTAAGGAAAATATATGTATAAATATATAATTCTTAAAGATTTTTTTACGATTATGCTCTCTCTCAGTTCATTGTGAGAAACTGGATGGTAATTGAGCAGTGGCCGCTCGTCGGTCGAAGGATCAATCGCACATTGTTACTTGCACATTGAAGTGTTATTGACCGAGTTTCGATGCCTCATTTATTGCTACTTAAAATATGGGCCCGCCCTTTGTCGCCCTTCCAACACAAAGTCGATATGCATCATAAATAATTTATACGTATGCTATTAAAATGCTGGAACGTATTTATTTTCGATTTTCATTTTTGATTTTGTATCTCGACGGAAGCTCAGTGCGGTACAAATCGGCGAATTTTTTAAATATACAAACTTATTACTTGCCTTAATTTAAACTGGACAAACTTGTAGCTTGTCATTAAGTAATACATTAATTAACGTTTTTTTTAATTAAATTAAGTAATACATTAATTAACCTGTATAGTGACAACACATAAATGTGTTGTCACTATACACGTTATTTAATGTATTTTTTTTATACAAGGAAGGTAGCAAACAAGCATACGAAATAATTCAAAAATATATATACATTGGAGCATTTTTTATAAAATTCGTAAGCAGTATTTGTTTGATAAGTTAACTGAAATAGACTTTTTTATTTATTTTATAAAACAAACAGTTAAAATTGTTTTGAACAAATGTTTTTGTTGTATTTTAGGCTTTTTTTTATTTTTAGTTTAGACGCCTTATCTATCAATGAGTAAACTTTTATGTTATGTATCTGTAAACAATACTGAATGCTTTACAATCATCCTATATTGCTCATTTTTAATAGGAAAATCCCAATATTATTTAAATAACGCGAATACTGAATACCCACCAGTCCATTGAAGTAGGTACTTTTTTTCGAGTGCCTTTTATTTCTATTTCTTATCATAATTAACCTAGCAGGCACGTAATAAAAACGAGGGTTTAATTCAAACTATTTTAAACATTGTTTTAATTAAAACAATTTGTTTTTATCATGTTAACCCTGCTTAACGTGCCCTTCGAATACATACGTACTGTACTACCTCGAAATAAATGAACCAATCATAAGGCAGGCTGCGGTTGATGTTGCCTAACCTGCGTGTTCGATTGTAAACTCCTTTATAAACAGGTATAGTGACAGGAATTTAAACTCTGCCGAGATATATCAGCTACGGGCGAAGTAGCGGTACTTGCAATGTAATACTGATTACCGAGATGAAAGATCCTTATTTCACTTGACTATCAATACGTACGTACATCTGTTATCTTTATGTGCCTGCAAATGACTAGACGGACTGTACATGTTCGATAGATTTTTGCATAAAAAATACCATATTACATTAACTGGAGACCCGCCCCGGCCTCGCCCGTAAGATAATAATGTATATCTGGTGGAAAGGGACGAGCGAAACAGCAAAAAATTACTGGTACCTGAACGAACATTTTTCCAAAGAAACTATGCTATTATTGTTAACAGTTTTTGTTGAGTTATAACTTATTAAACTTTGATACAGATAAGGTCAATGTTCATCCCTAAATCAGCTGATTGCAGTTCTGAGATTAGGACGGTTTCTAGAACTCGCTTGATTTTCGGTGCAGTTACACTCTCTCTCGAGTTGGTCCCTCATATCTGAGGATCGTGGTCAGCATCAGGGTTGCATCTGGAGCGAATGATCTGCTTCCACCGGTTTCTGTCCAGCGCGGCTCTTACAGCCGTATGAAGTTTAGAACACAACGAGTCTTTTACTTGATCGGCCCATCTTGTTGGTGAACGTCCGCGCGATCTCTTCCCTTCGGTGTTCCCAACCACCATCAGCTTTTCCAAATTATCGTGGCCTCTGCGCATTATGTGGCCGAAATAGGAGAGAGTGCGCTGCTGGCATATGGTGGACAGGCGAGTTCTTATTTGGAGCTGTGTTAGAACTGATGCATTGGTGCGTTTTGCAATCCAAGGTATTCTCAGCATTCGTCTCCAGCACCACATCTCGAATGCATCAATTCTTTGCCTTTCTCGGGCCAGGATTGTCCACGTTTCTACTCCATACAGGAAGATAGGGAAAATCAGGGCTCGTACCAGTGCAGTTACACTAAATGGTTTAAATAGTCCTAGCACAAGTACCTTATAGTTTTATTGATATCTTGCCAAACTTTTGAAAACAGTCAACATGAGAATATTCACTGTTTTCAAAAGTCGAACATGACAAGCGATAACATTGTTAGAGAATGTTTCCTCAACACGGCAACATAAAATAACATCTGTTAACGTCATTGGTTAATGTGGGAAGGTTGGTTTTGTTAGGTGACAGAAAAGAAGATTGTTGCTGAAAGTTACTCTTTGTTATATTTTGTAAAGTTATATTACATGTTATATATTACATTTATATTACACGAGTGTGTGTGTGACGTGACGAGTAAGTAACATTCAACAAGTACAAAAGTTTCTAAATGTTACTGTGTTACAATGTTGCTGTACGAAGGTTAACTGCGGTATGGGTGTACTGATACAGTGCTTGCAATTTCGTGCCAGCAGAGAAAATAAATTTAGTGAACCGATTTTCATGAAATAAACACTGAATGTCTTTTACTATTTTTAATTCAATGAATGGTTTTTGCGTGATGCGCATACAAATGATAAACATTTCAAAAATTGTTCCTCTCTGCGTTTGACTACTTATGCCACACAACTTACGTCCATATCCATACTTCGGTGGTCGAATGGCTCCGATGTCGCGGGATCGATCCCCGCACATGACAAATATTTGTGTTCATGAACATGTCTATTTGTGGTCTGGGTGTTTTCTATATATTATATGTGTTTATTTACAAAAAATAAACATATTTATGAACATATATCATTTAGCTAGTACCCATATTACAAGCTTTGCTTAGTTTGGGACTGCTCTAGATGGCTCTGTGTAATATGTTAAAGAATATTTATAATGCTCTGTTATTTGCAAAAATATGCATACAGGAAGTTAACAGTTTTAATATAATATCCGTATGTGCATAAAGGTTTATATTTTGTTAAGTACTCTGAAATACTACGCCTCTGTAAGCATTCTTGTAATTACTCTTGCGGATTATTTTAATGGAATTGGGTTGTTTCCAATGTTTAAAAATTGTACAAATAAATTAACAATATCGTAAAATACACAAAACTATAAAGATCTGCAAACTTTCATTCTAATATCTTCAGTCAGACTTTTTTTAGCGTCGATCAAAGTTTGGCGGGAAAGTCCATTTTAAAAGTATGAAATTATTAAAAAATAATATTTCCATTGGAGAAGCAATAAAAAATGCTATAACTTTTATTATGATACTAATCACATAAACGTAATATTTAACATAGCTGTCGTACAAATTTCTGATTTGATGCATACAAAATACAGATCTGTGACGTCATAATTCAGTAGTCTTTTGTATGGAGCGTTTTGGGGCAGTCTAAAAATTGTGATTTTCAAATTACCATATCTCGAGAGATTTTTGTGCTATCGAAGTAATTCTTTCACCTATGGTTATATTATGGAGACGTCCCTACATATCAAACAGAAAAAAATGTTAGTCAAATACCCAATTTTGTTCGTGTTACCTTTTTGTGGTTATTATGCAATTTAAAACTTTATATTTATTACTTTTATTCGACAAAATTAAGTAATTAAGTTTCAATATTCAATACTAGCTTTTGCCTGCAACTTCGTATGCGAGTCCCGGTGTCACTAGAAAAAAATCAAAATTTCAAAAATGTGTTCTTAGCTGTTCGGACCACGTCATAATAGTTAACTGTTATGATGTTTTTTTTGGCATTTTGTTTTATGGGCACACTGATTGGGAGGGATACATACACCTCTACCTATATATCGTCATTATCTCTTTTATCCATCAGCTAAGCCACTTGCAAACAAAATGTACCATTATTTTTTATATATATTTGGCTGCGGTATTCTGTGAGATGGAGATACATTCCCCAGTTACGATTACGCTCCCTACCTCTCTTTTAGCAAGAGCTTTTGTCAGTCACTAGGGTGCACCGCGTGCAGGTGAAGTTGGCTTTGGTTCAAAGATGTTGATGAACCACTTACACACCTTGCCATAGTGCTTACATTTTTCTATTAGTTTGTCTGCACTTTCGATCAACGACATATCATAATGACCTTGTTATTTTATGTACTCACTAGCTTCTAGCCGCGGCTTCACCCCTCGTGTTAAACCAGAAAATATTCTACATGTATGTCAAATTTAACTCAAATCCCTTCAGCCGTTCACCCGGGTAAGAGTTACATTAGTTACAAACATCCATACATCCTCACAAATTTTCACATTTGTAATATTAAGTAGGAAGTACAATTTCTCGATGTTAAAAATGGCTATTAATATTCCTATTATTTCTAAGACCGACATTTTTTTTAATGTATTGTTATTCCATCCATTTCCGATGTATCAATATCATTTATAAATATCACAACGCGTTGTTATTTTGGGGTACAAATGAAACCACCCACTCGGCAAGTAACATAGCTTTCAATTACTACGGAACCCAGTGGGAAGACATCTATAGAATAGACATGAATACTTATGTTTGTCACTCCCACGAGTAAGATTTCCATACATTTTTTTTTTATAAATAGGTCCTTTTGTAAATTATTTTGTCAATTTTTATGAGGATTTTATTACGGTACTTAAGTTAACTTTAGGAGTTATGCGATTTTGTATGAAGTAGCTGATTTATTTGTCATGATTTCAGTTTTTTAAAGTTAATTTATTTGTATGTATTGTACCTGTCATTAGTAATTGGAATAGATAATAAATACACGTGTAATTTTAATATTTCACACTATGAGTGTCATGTCGTCATACTAAATATATGATAGATATAGAGACATTTAACTTTCGGATGGATCCAGATAATTTTATAAACTCTCTATAGCTGACTCGGCAAACATTGTTCTTACATATAAATAATTTTTTGTCATTTTTAGGGTTCCGAACCTCAAAAGGAAAAACGGAACCCTTATAAGATCACTTTGTTGTCCGTCTGTCTGTCTGTCTGTCTGTCTGTCTGTCTGTCTGTCAAGAATTTCTATGTCGAGAATGCGTGGAGGTATCAAGCTGAAATTTGAACTGTATACTCAGGTCTACGGTCCCATGAAGTTAAAAAAAAATCAAACTGCTAAGTTTACGTTGAAAAAAGTTACGGCCGTTTATTGAGCAAAAAACGCATATTTCGACACACTCAAGGGAATCAAAACCTATAGGGTACTTCCCGTTGACCTAGAACTATGAAATTTGGCAAGTAACATCATTATAGACTACAAGTACAGGAATAAATCTGAAAACTATACATTTGTAAATAGATCTTAAAAAATAGGGGGTCTATATTTTTTATAGGGTGTCGAAATTTCAAATTGAAACTACTAGTTCAAATGGGGTATCATATGAAAGGGCTTGATGTACACATTGCAAAATATATATTATTTATTTTTTTCGACGCATTATTTCTTATTTATAATGAAAAATATCAAATTTAATAATGATACTACGTACCTACGGAACCCTCGGTGGGCGAGTCCGACTCGCACTTGTCCGGTTTTTTTTTCTGTATAGGGGCATTCTAATCACCTAGCGGTATGAAATATACTTTACGACCTATTTTCATACCCACCATACGAACATAAAAATCGGTCGGGCCGTTTATGATGGGTGCGACCACAGACACCGGGACACGAGATTTATATATGTATATATGTACTAGCTAACATATATATTTGATAGAGTTTGCCATACCATTTGATACAGCTCGTGAAGAACTCTCAGGACTAGTAATCAGTTTTGCAAAATCATATATATTTTATAAAGAATCGAGCGAGATCACATCCTTTTCCACCCTGTATTTGTTTACGATCTAACATGAAAATATTCTGTCACTGTTAAATTATGCACTTATGAGTAGCTAGTGCTACACTACATAGTATGAATATATAATTTTAAAATGCTTTCGCATAAAAAAATACCATTGTTTTAAGCATATAGAATAGTTTCGACCCGCATTTGATGGTGGCGATGATGAGGCTCGCATTTGGTGGAGAGCTTTGGGCAAGATGTATATCTAGCAGTGGGTAGATATAGGCTAATGTTAATGGTGAAAATGGCAAAAAAGCAAACAACCTGGCATCTATCTGGGAAGCAGTTATCATAGCCAGGGGCCCCCTATCGCCGAAGCTGAAGCCGATTCCCATCAAATATTTTGTTTCGAAAAATATGTCTTACGTTTTAGTTATTGACAAACATCTTCAGCTTAGTGGGTAGTGCTCCAGGGTTTCTACCAGCTAGCTAAACACAAGTACAATAAATCTAAGCAAAAGTTTGGTATTCGAAATCAAAAAATCCGATGGTAATCGGCTCCAGCTTCGGCGGTAGGGCCCCAGTTCTTTATCATAATCTCCTAGGAAAACCTATCTAAATCAAAATCAAACCAAAATCTACTATATAAAAATAAGTCGGGTTTTCCTTCCTGACGCTATAACTCCAGAACGCACGAACCGATTTCCACGGTTTTGCATTCGTTGGAAAGGTCTCGGGCTCCGTGAGGTTTATAGCAAAGAAAATTCTGGAAAAATTTGAAAAGAAAAGCGGGAAAATCTTTTTTCACATACAGCGCCATCTCTAAGGAAATGGATGGAAACGAAAAGATTGAGCCACAGCGAAGCGTGGTCGGGCCGCTAGTAACATATAATATTAGTAGGGAATACAGTAATAAACTAAAATGATACGCGTGCCTAACTAGTTGTTTGTTTGGGTCGAATCAATTCACCCAAAAGGGCCAGTCGCATCAAACGAAGTTTAGTATGCACAAAGTTCAGAACATTAATTAGCTCATACATCATTATAATTATGATTGTATACCGAGGGGTATGAACGCGAATGTGGGGTGATCCCCAGTGGTCGTTAATATTACATTATTTTAACCTGTAAGTTGTAAGTAGCTAGGATGGTAGAATAGTGAGTTTAGAATTTGTCTTTACGTTTTTACAAGATTTTATTATACTGCGTTTTTGATTATTTACATAGTTTCAGAACCTTCACTTTTAACACTTCCATGTGACACAAACGATTAGTATTTCATATAATTTCAAATTTATACATCCTGATCGTTTTAATAAAACACAAACTAAGATGTTGATTGACAGATAAGCTCATGTCGTAGTATGAATAAGCTCATAAAGAAGGTTTTTTCTTTCTTTCCGGAACTTTTTTTAAGTACGGACCCTAAAATGATTTAATATTAACCGAGATGTACATACTAAGTGTTGGCAGAATGGTATTGGCACGTAGGAAATAGCAGAAACGTTTGCTCGGGGTACGTTCCCTTACGGTTGGTAGGTACTAAAAAGGATGCCGGCGTTCATAAACCTTAACGTTGGAGAATCTACTATCAATATTAATAATAAAATTGTATATCCACCGACTCGGCACTCATACATTGAAGGTATTCGTGAATATCTCCGGAATGAGATGAGGCGAAAACACATTTTTTGTATGCTTGTAAGAAAGTATGTTTCTGTTGCGATAACTTTAGAACCCGGGGGCCTACCGCCGAAGCTGAAACCGATTTCCATCGGATTTTATGAATGCGAAAATGAAACTACTGCTTACATTATTGGTAATTATGTTTAGCTCAACTGATTGAAACCCAAGAGCTCTACCGACTAAGCTGAAGCTGAAGATGTTTGTCAATAACCTTAACCTAAGACCAATATTTTACAATCAAAAGACCCGGTGGTAAACGGTTTCAGCTTCGGCGGTACCGGCCCAGGGGGCCTAAACCGAATTTTCGGCTGAAAGATCGGATTTTTTAAATACATTTTGTAGTATAAATATTTTAAAAATGGAAAAATTCACCTCCCCGCCTAGGCGAGACACGACCCCTCGATTACCGGTCGAGTGCTCTTCCAACCGAGCTACCAGGAAGGTTCGTGATGGTGGTGAATTTTCGCATTTTATTTTTAATGCTGTGTGGCGGTATATATCTACCTATTAATCATCGTGCTCGTGGTCGTGGGTTCGAGTCCCGCCTAGGTGGGAGAGGTGAATTTGTGAATTTTTAAAATATTTATAATATTCCGAAATCAATTATTTAATTAATAATTATACATTTTGTAGAGTTTTCAGGAAAACAAATGTCAATGTGTCATATTTGTTGTGTAGACAGTAAATTAAGTCTTGCTGGAAGCAAAGTCGACATCCACTGGCTCAATCGCAGAAAAACCGCATGTGAAAAATTCCAAAGGTTCGCCCGAAACGTAGAATTTTTACTTCGGAATAGTCCCCTTGAACTGGGATTTTGATGAAACCAATGATGTTATATTTCTATAGATACAGAAAAAAAGACATGCCGTACCCATACTAAATTGCATCAGAAAACGGTTCCTGTTGTTGCATGAGTAGCTAGCTATAAATAGTTACACAGATTATCGCTATCTAACATGAACATGTCTGTATGTTAGTGCCTACAAAAAAAATGTTTGTAAGTATAATTTTAACAGTTATCTAGTACCCATAGGACAAGCTTTGCTTAGTTTGGTACTAGATGGCGCTGTGTAATTTGTCCAGAAATATTTATTTATTTATTCATTAAGTAACCAGTTTAGTAGTTTTCCAGATTTATTTAAAAAAATATAAACGCGAGGATTCAACTCGATTTGCGCCGTACTACAAACTATTATTATTGTTTTTCACGTTGTGTACCTTGTTTATCATAATAATATCACTGTATTTTCTTGCCAAACAACACTAATGAGCCCATATTGATGTTTGTCGGTATCGTATTTAATGATTTTCGGGAATTATTGAGTACCCAGAATTATATTGCTTGCTGCGAGCTTGTTTGTTCTCCAAATCTTAAAGAAAAACTGGGTTGTTTGAAAGTGGGAAGTTCAGTCAAAGCAACTACAGCGTAAGCCCTGTTAAGCGCAAAAACGTTTTTTTCATACCTACAATATTCGTAACCTTTTATTTTTAGAAATTTAAACATAACTTTTTTATTACACAAAGATGTTTAATTGTTACAGCAAGTAGATATTACAACAAAACCTATAAAAACCTTACAACGTTCCCTGTGTAAAATTTCTAATGTAAGACATCCATACTAATATTATTAAATGTGTTTGTTTGTCTTTCTTATACGTAAAAATCATATGATGTGTTCACATCTTCATTGTTGATCGAAGGTTCACATGATGTCCGTGGATAGTTTAAGGTCTGGAAAGTGACATAGGCTACTTTTTATCTAGTTAATTGATTTAGGTGTTATTTTCCGAAGTCAAATTTAGTAAACTAAATATTTGCGGAAGCACGCAAAGTAGTGTAGATCAAATTGCCTACCTTTTTATCTCATAAATAACATGTAATTCCTAAGAGAAATAAAAGTTCTATTAGAATAATGACCACGCGGGGCATAGCAGCTAGTTAGGTGTTTTTGATAATAACATATAATATATGAGGTGGATAAAAATGTTTTCTTTTATATAGAACTATATTTCCCTCTTTTTCGCCGTGTGGTTTCCGGCAGTCTAGAATAGAATCACTCCGTTTCTTCCCGTGCATGTCGTACAAGGCGACTAAGGTAAATACATTATCAAATATCGATCAGGCCTCACCAACCCGTTTGGCCAGCGTGGAGAGTGTAGGCCAAATCCTCCTTCCGTCTAGGACGGACGAGAGAGGGTCGTGCTCCTGTAGTGGAGACTAAAATGGACCTGATGATGATGATATTTCCCTCTTGAAATACAACGCTAAGATAGAATTTGGGTCCCAACACTCCCAACTTGTTGTCACAACAAAGTTGGTCGGTTCTGAATTTACTTTTTCTCCGTGTTGTTAAATTTGAGCATGGAAAATTGTGCTCAACCGGGTCAACGATGACCGAACCGCGCAGTTAGGGCACGAATCGTTAATTGTATATTTATTCAATCTTAGAAATTGTTTAATTTAGCTATTTGCGGATCATTCTTGTACGTGACCTAATATTAAAACTATGTAATTTTAAATAGTTGATTGTATTGTACTTTATTCGATAGGTCGGATTACGTTGTTTCAACATTTACATGCTCAGTTTACTATTAATGAGGTCGCATGCTTGTTTCTTACATTATTAATATCAGCAAAAGGTATTTATGCATGTAAAGTTGTGGAATCAAATTCCGTCAGCGGTATTTCCGAACAATTACGACATGGGAGCCTTCAAGAATAGAGTCTTTAATTACCGTAAATTGCCAGCAACGGATCGGCGACCCCTTGGTGTTGCTGATCTCCGTGGGCGGTGATGATTGCTTTCCACCGGTTTCCACATGCTCGTTTGCCCCCTCGCATATAAAAAAAAATAAAGGAAACTTTTCCAACACCTCCTTTGATCTAGATTCGAATCCAATATACCAACTATTATTATAAAAGAGATAATGTTTCCATTCTTTGTTTTTTGTAAGATACATCGCCAATAACATGCCTGTCAAAAAATCTTAAGTATAGTATTATTTCATAGTCGTTTCATGATAGAGGTCTGTTGTGGTTTTCCTCGTTAGTCTACTACAAAATCCTCATTATTGACTCATGAATCGAGATATATTGTACTAGTCAAACCATTTAAATAACAAAGCGACCCCTGGTCATCATGTACTTTCAGCGCATTTGATTTATTTTGTGCACGTTTCTACTTTGACGCTATTTTGAAATTTGGACCATACGAAAGCACTATAGATACAGAACCAAGTACCGCATGCTTTTTATAATAAATATAATAAATTTATATTATTTTCATTATATTATAAATTTATTTTATTTCTATTCACAAGAATAGGATATACTTAAAATTGTTTCAAAAAGCAGTTGAATTATGATATAACTTATGTGATAAGCTGGGTGGTCGAATGGCTAGCAATGACACTTTGACTCCGAGGTAGCGGGTGCGATCCCCGCACAAGACAAATATTTGTGTGCATGAACCTGTCTGTTTGTCTTGATCGCAGTGTTTTCTATATATTATATGTATATATTTACAAAAAAAAAGTATTTTGGAATAATATCAGTTGCCTATTACCCGTACAAGCTTTGCTTAGTTTGGGGCTAGATGGCAGTGTGTCATTTGTCCATGAATATTTATTTATATATTTATTATGTCGTCGTGTGAGAAGCTGGTGCCTGAAGTAAGCTATGTGTAGCCTGTATTACAGGTCGCCAGATTCCCACCTCACTGAGATCTTATACTTTTAATTCAGAACTATATCATTACTAGCTGGCCCGGCGAACTTCGTACCGCCTAATTGTCAATGAATGTCGTGGTATACATATTACTTGAACAAAATTTATGATGTCTTGAAATTAATATAATCTATATATATAAAACAAAGTCGGGTTTGTTCGAACACTTATAACTCGAGAACCGCAGGACCGATTTTCATGGTTTTTGATTTATCGGATTTGCCTCCGTCCCGAATAGCAGAATAACTATTAAAAACATTGGAAAATTGACGAAAAAATAAAATAAATGAAAAAACATTTTCCCATACAAATGAAAGTGTCAATTGAAAAAGGATTGCGATATTTATTGGTTGTCAAATATAATAATGTCAAATCGATTGGGGTGAAAACGCTTGGTCCATGGGGTCGCAAGAATCAAATCAGAGTAAACATCAAAAGAAATGACAATTATAAATCACCAAAACGATAAAACCGTTTTCAAAACTAAAAAATAAAACATAACGTTTTTTTTATTTTTTTGATTAAACAATAAGGAAATCTTTATATGAAATCTTCAGTTTTTGTGGATACGGGTCTTCCCTCAACCGAAGGGGTTTAGAGCATACTCCAGTGTTTTCAAGCCGCCTAAACTTGGCTTAACGACTGTCATCTAATGATAACAACCAGGACAGATGGCTTAACGTGCCTTCCGAAGTACGGAGGAGCTCAAGATAATCAAATGATAACAACCGGGACTGACGGCATAACGTGTCTTTCGAAGCACGGGGTAGCTCGAGGTAATATAAACCCATCCGTGTACAGGTTACGGTCGACATTGCTTAACTTGCGCGTTTAGTTAGACTGACACGCGCAATGACGCCATCTCTATTATTTTCTATTATTCATTGTATTATTCCATAAAATCATAAATTTAGTTCAGTTAATATGTACCACGACATTCATTGATTGTTAGGCGGTACGAAGTTCGCCGGGACAGCTAGTGAATAATAGAAAATAATAGAGAAGCACGATGGCGTCATTGCTCGTGTCAGTCTAATTGTACACGCAAGTTAAGCAACGTCAACCGTAGCCTGTCCATGGATGAGTTTATATTATCTCGAGCTCCTCCGTGCTTCGGAAGGTACGTTAATCCGTCGGTCCCGGTTGTAATCATTAGATTAACTCGAGGTCCTCCGTGCTTCGGAGGGCACGTTAATCCGTCGGTCCCGGTTGTTATCATTAGATTATCTCGAGCTCCTCCGTGCTTCGGAAGGCACGTAAGACGTCGGTCCCGGTTGTTATCATTAGATTATCTCGAGCTCCTCTGTGCTTCGGAAGGCACGTAAGCCGTCGGTCCCGGTTGTTATCATTAGATTATCTCGAGCTCCTCCGTGCTTCGGAAGGCACGTTAAGCCGTCGGTCCTGGTTGTTATCATTAGATGGCAGTCGTTAAGCCAAGTGGCCTTTAGGCGGCTTGAAATAACTGGCGTCCGCCAACTCGCAGTTGAGCAGCGTGGTGGAGTATGCTCGAAACATATTCAGTTGAAGGAAGACCCGTATTTAATATTACCCAGCAGTGGGTAAATATTACCCAGCAGTGGGTAAATATTAAGTTCAGTATTTTACTATGTCACAAAATAAAGTACCATGACACTTGACAACCAATTAATATTCATTTTCAAGCATTCATTCATAAACAATTTTCAAAACAACAACGGACAACTTTCGCGACGTAAAAGTTAGACCAATCGATTTGACATTTAATTGAAAATCAATAAATATCCCAATCCGTTTTCAAATTTAATTTATCGACAATTTTGTCAATGTTTTAATACTTATTATCCTATACCCACATTTCTGAACGCACGCATACATTTGACGTACGCACGTTAACGTCACGTTTGACAGGTCCGACATCCACGAACATTTTGTATGGAAAAATGATTTTTCTTTTATTTTATTTTTTTCGTAAATTTTCCAATGTTTTTAATAGTTATTCTGCTATTCTGGACGGAGACAAATCCAACAAATCAAAAACCATGGCAATCGGTCCAGCCGTTCTCGAGTTATAAGTGTTGTAACAAACACGACTTTCTTTTATATATATAGATTTAAGATACATCAGCTTTTTTATGTTATAATCTATTTAACTCTTTTAACTACTTATATTTAAATTATGCACATGTACTCTTTGTAATATAGGTAAATAAACGAAACGAACATGTTTGATTTCTGCAGTACAAGTTTTAAATTTGATGCCATCTTGAAATTTGGACCGTAAGAAAGCAATAGAGTAAAGCGTAGATGCACAACCAAGCACCGCATGCTTTTTGCGAAATGTGTTGATATTTACGAGGAGAGTTGACTCGGCGGCGGGGTCTCATGCCTCGCTGCATTATATCATCTCGTGAACCGTGCCCGCAAAACATTAGCCGGGATGGTGCATGTATGTTTATGAGATGTGCACAGCTGAGTAACTACTTATTAGTGAGTAGCCTTTTATGCGGCTTATAACCATTTCATTGGACTTGTCTGTTTGATTTCTATCGATTTATGACGCCATCATGATAGCTTTGGGAGTCACGTGTAGTTGATTTTCGCAGAATTTTTTACGGTATCACTTATTAAACAACTTAGTTTAATAAACATAGTATTTGGGCTTTGGAAATTGAACGATAGCGCAGACAACTCTTTGGCCGAGTGATTACTCAGTTGGCTCAATTCGTGAGTGAGAACATGAATAAACAAAAAATAAATATTTTATTTTTTAACAAGCTTTTATTAGTTGTTAATAAAAAATAACTAAAATATTTACTTTCTGTATTTCGCTCATCAATCCCTTTCATTTGATACTCGTATTAATATGATTGGGGTTAAGTGTAAATTATAAATCTCCATTTTGGGAGGGCCGACATATTGGTTTTAAAATGGTAACGTTTAGGTAAACGTGCATTCTCACGAGAACCAAATTTCGGCTCGATCTGACACTGGACTACTGACAAGTGGATCAAATTGTAATTGCACGATTTGATTATAGCCACCGCAGTGAAACTAAGCAAAAGTGTGTATTATTTTTATATATAAAAAAAATGTTTTGTTGTCAAGTGATGGCTGAATGATGGTTTCTCAAGTGACTCAATTCTGGACAATATATTTTACAAAATTTACTCCGCGTAACTAAAGTACCGAGATAAAAGTGTCCTTAGTATAT
Organism: Hypsopygia costalis; assembly: GCA_937001555.2. Lineage (NCBI taxonomy): Eukaryota > Metazoa > Arthropoda > Insecta > Lepidoptera > Pyralidae > Hypsopygia > Hypsopygia costalis. The sequence goes on from OW443326.2 coordinate 24,064,596, forward strand.
ATAGTTTTACTCCGGAATACTACTTCATCCAAATCCATATTATTATTAAATCCACAATATTTCATTAATTAATCCATAAAGCGATTTACGTGACGTAACAATCATCAATACATCCCATTCTCTTATAGCTTATATTCATAAGCTACAGTAACCACTTCAGATCAGGCGGGCTGTATGCTGTTTCGCCACCCGACGTAGTATCAAATAATCCTCACAAATTATAATAAAATAATTGATGAAAATGTTGTTTTTAGAAGTTTTATTCCGCGGTAATATTCATCTTTATCATATTCAGGCCCGCAGATAATGGCAGGAAAAAGTTAAATATTCTGAAACCCGGTTACCAAAACCAGGGGATAGTCTCGATCGAGTATTGGGTTGCAAAGGGGGAAAGCCAAAAGCTTCCTTTTCCTTAATTCTGATTAAATTCGTTGTGAGTTCCAAGGCAGTAATAGTTTTCTTTGAAACTCATTGACTTCACTGTTCATTGCCTTTTCGGCGATTGCCGCTCTTAATCCTGGTTACGTAGGAGAGAGAGCGGTGGGAATGTGTGGTGGTCCTCTCCCACTAAGACTAGGTAATGACTATATAATAAACTAGGCACAAATTTTAGGAAGTCCGTCAAGATAAAATTATACACCATTGACCAGCTGACAAATTGATGAACAGGCACTTAACTAATTTACAAAACGATGACGCCTCCATTGTCATTCTTATTTGGCGAATTAACAGAACAGTCAGACAATATTACACGTCTTGGGGTGATATTTTTGTCACTGCATGCCATTTAGAATACAAGGCGTTTTGTTAATCAAATCTTGCAAGAGAGAGAGAGTTCCCAGTGTCCAATAGAGGGGAAATTTCTGATACTCGTTTGATTCTCGTCACAATCTACGATATAGCGATTTATGATTTCCACATTAACATGTATGATACGCGTATAGATACTGAAACGGTTTGATGAACAAAACATTGTAAATGAACTTTTTAATCCTTCTGAGTTTATCGCGGTTAAACACGGTGACACAGGATTTTACTTATTACTGATTATAGTTTTAGGATATTTATATAAAACTAGCGGATCTGTCATCTGTGGATTTCCCATACAAACCTTGTCACAAACAAACAAAAAAAATGTGAAATGAAAATACGTTTTAGTCATTTATTTTTCTTTTTTTTTTAATAATTTAAGAAGAGAGCGAACGAGACGGAGAAAAATCCAACAAATTAAAGATCATAAAAATCGGTTCAGCTGATCTTGAGGTATAAATGGTGTAAGTGTAACTAATCCGGCTTTGATTCATCTATTGTATAGATATGTATAACTAACTTATACCAGTTATGATTTTGATTTCACGCCTTCGAAAATCCTATACTTTGAACTCATTTCACACATTTTCATATTTCATATAGAAGCCGAAAGGTTCAGTAACGGTAATCTATAGTTAAGTCCACAGAGACAAGTCGACGCTGGCTCCCTTCATGTCGGTCGAGCGTAGCTTAACCATTCTGCAGACTCATCCAATATATGTGTTCGGTACGTCCACAATACCCCCCACAGACAGACAACTGAGACTGTTGCTTATAATCTGTTATATGTTAGTATTTCTATTAAATCTATTTGGGGTGTAAGTAGTTCATCAATATCTTTGAACCCAAGCCAACTTCACCTGCACGCGGTACCTACACCCTGCTGGCTGACAAACGAAGCTCTGGCGAATAGAGAGGTAGGGAGCGTAATTGTAAGCACCCGACTGGGGAATGTACCTCCATCTCACAGATACCGCAGCCAAATAACAATTCCCTTGAGACTTTTTGTGTTCCTGCGAGTGAGTCAGGTTACTAGAAAGGAATGAGATGCTGCGTTGGCAGCAGTGGTGGCGGCGCGCGAGCGAAATTTTATGTTGCGAGCGTTAATATGGCTACGGTAACCGCTTCACATCAGGCGGATCGTATGCTTGTCGGCCATCCGACGTAGTATAAAAAAAAAACTATAAAAGTTACAAGTTTACTCCTTTTTTTATTCTTAAACATTACAATCCCCGGGTATTAATATCCCGAGGGGCGTACCTCTTCTATGCATAATTATATTTTTGTCACACTTTTCTTGCGACTTGTTAATTGCACGTTGCTGTATATGGTAATTACCTATCTATCAGTTTATTTATTCAAATTAGGGCACTTTAATGCTAAGAAGACCTTACTCTGCTAGTACGTTAGTACTATTACTTATACTGTGCTACTAGTTAACTTTTGTGTCAAGTCAATGTGGCAAGTCAGATCAACAATTCGATAATTAGTTAATTGATTATGAAGTTACTTTTTGGAAATTAAAACTGCAATCGTTGACTGTTAGTTTCCCAGATAATGCTACTAGCATTAAGTCCGCATGCCAAATTAACTAAATATTACAGAACAAATTACACACCGCCATCTAGTCCCAAACTAAGCAAAATTGTACTATGGGTAGAGTATAGTATTCTGTGCTATGGGTACTAAAATATACTTAAATATTTTTTACAAATATATACTTTAATATATTTTTTGTAAATACATACATATAATACGTAGAAAACAACCATTACAATACTAACACACATGTTCATCTTGTATGTTTGTATGCACACAAATGTTCGTTTTGTGCGGGGATCGAACCCGCGACCACGGGAGTTAAAGTAGCCATTGCTAGCTAATCGGCCACCTGGCTCGTGGTCAGTGAAATTTTTATTTTTATTAAATAAATATACCACATTATGTAAAACAGAGTTTGATCTTCACTAGGGTAAGTTAATATGCACACAAAAATAAAGAAGACGTGACAACACACATCATAATGTCTATATATATGTCATCTACATAGATATATAAAGAAGAGTAAGACAGAGTAAAACAAAGTTTTGAGATCTGGAATTTAGCAGATTAGCTTGAATGTTCTTTACTAGAAGATTCTCTGATGGATGTTTTATAGTAAATGAATGGTCCTAAAGGCCGAACGAAAAAGTGGATGACAAGAATATTGATATAACAAGTGATCAGGGGATTCATAGAGTTACTGAGATTTACATTTCAAGTGTTCTATTCCAGCTAGTGCAATAGGATTGTATAGAATAGAGAAACAAAAGCAGGACAACCTTTGTTGCCTCTGTAGAGTCGACGAATGGGAATCATCCCTATTATTATAAGCTTTCATTTAATTTGAACACAGTGTCTGTAATCAAATCTTGATAGTTAAATTTAACCCATTTCCGAGATACAAATCCGTCATTAACTAACGTCTCCGTAACATATTTATGTTTTTAAGGAGAACTTCTCGGGTTATATCCCTAAATCTCTATGTTCACTCCTTTTTAATGAACGAGCTTGAGGTTTGAAGAAGTCTTTTCAAAACACGAGTAGCGTCGACTTCATAGACTCCGAGCCTTAGTTAGTGTCCTTAGTCTTTCTTGTTTGGGTAAGATAATAAAGATTCTAGGTTCGTTCGAAACACTATTCTGAGTTTGACCACAGTATAATTTAATAGTACTGTTAGATTTAGAGTCAAATAACCACCAGCTAAACAAAGGCCACTTGTAATATAAACACGGCGATCGAAAAGTTGTGAATGGCAAGCCCCAATGTCTGTGCATGGGCGGCTTTAATATTTAATTACAAACTTCCCAGATCTCTGAGCGGGGTCGCGATGCCACGACGAAGTTATACGGAGAATTATAAATTCTCCAAGCTCTCCGTAATATTTCAATTGAGGTTGTAACTTAAACATGTATGTTAACTCGCTATCTCAATTCTTTGTTTTTCCCCACTTCTCAAACGTCACTGTCAGGTTGCAATTATTTTAATTTTTTTCAAGAGAGCGGTGTACACACTCTTTTATTCTTTCAAGCGGATGAATTATAAATGTGTCGTGATTGTATGTACCTTTTATTTCATTTCGTTCCGTCTACATATGCGACATATGGTTCTTTTGCTCTCGAGTCGGTCTCATTATGTTGTTCCAGTTCATTACATTTTCTTTGTTAATTCATACCCACTTATAATCTGTATTTGTATTCTTTAATCTTACAATCTTTCATCGTAGCCCGATTATATTTTGAAAACAAGTTTGCATGTATTTTATAGTGTCTAAATACAGACACATTGTTTATAAAATCAATACCCGTTATACATTGTACAGTACTCTATCACTTAGGACACACGCTTTTGTCACCGGCACGGCGTCTGCCTCCCTATGGAATATAATAATTTTAGGCAACCTCCAGAAATTCCGAGCAGAATTCCTGGATAGCGTGCGGGGATCATCATGTTGCAAAGCCATGTTTCACTACGTCAAATTAATGCTCACATGTTTAAATGCACAGTGTAACATCAACAGTTTCATTATATGCAGACATACGAAAGCTCATTGTGAAGTATAGACGAGTCGTTTTCATAAGCTGTTCACGTAGACGGGGCTGGTGTCAGCGACAATGGCGAATCACGTCATGCCGCGTGGTTTTAAAGAATGGAAACGGAAGCCGCGAGCGCATCTTGTTCCCTTGGAACGATCACACTACCACCGCTTCATACAAAACGAACACGTAATAAGGCATTAGTTGGCGAAGCTCCACTCACTGCATTAGCATTGGTAATCATTTGTCCCGTATCGCCCATGCACCGGTACCGATAATCGACTGAATACGCGATTCCGAATTTATTACCTTTCGCACTGACATTACTGTTCAGTGATAGATAATTCAGTCGTTCGTTGACCTGTTGAATTATTGACATCTTTCACCTTTTCAATTGACGGCGACGTTACGTCGAAGGGTTACGAGTTCATGCCATGAATGACATATACCTACCTCGGTCGCTTTTAACACTCGTCTGCAAAGGTATCGAGATATTTCAGTGCAAGAATACTTGAACAATAAATCCATTTTGATTTTTGTTGATTAATAGTACTCATGAATCAATTGCTTCCCAGTTTTCCCAGCTTTATAAGTAACTCGCCGCGGACTTCATTATTCGTCTGGTATCGATTTCGTCAAAAGTTAAAAAGTCACCTCGTCCATGCTCTGAATTAAATTGCCCAAAGCATGATCGAATTCGTTTTTCATTATTTAGTCACTCTATGGCCCGCTCTATCGATCTACTACGAACTGTAATTATTGGGTTGTATACGTTCTATAGTACATCTGTGTGTAGTTTGGAAAGTCATTACCTTGCACGTATTATATCGGACGGACCGTTATCGTTATATAATATAGATCGTACATTCGTCGTGAAACGCTGAACCTGGAAAAAGCAAAATGTTAACGACCCCTCATACAATGAAAGTAATTAAAATAATAGTCCGGCGACATCACGCAAAGTGGTTTTTGTCGTGAAAGAAACCTGTGACATTGTAGGATGGCGTGTGTAACGTGTGACGGCACACGCGTATCCTGAGTAACGCACCAGGTATCGTGCAGCCAGCGAGTGCTTCTGAAATTTACACACCGCTAAGCCTGCATCGCAAGCGGTTTAAGCTGGCATCCAATCGTTTTATGTAAAAAAGAATATTACCTTTCGTGGATGGATATGAATGAGTAGCGAGTCGCCAGTGCGCTGTTTATTATTCATTAGACGACTACATGTCACGCAAGAGCATAAGCACGCACAAGCTCAACGCTTCTGAAACTTTCCCCGTTCTAATTGCGTCGTACGCCGTGCACTAAACCGTCGAATGTATATTTTTTTTGTGTTATTAAAAATGCCCGGCCCGCGGATGTTGGCCGAAGGGTGGCGTGTAAAAAATCACATTTCAATTTGTCGGACGTCAAAATCACGCGCACTTTGCGAACCGCTGGTCTAAGTAAATGGTTTTGCTTAAACCGAGATCATTTATTCTTCTATATTAATATTCAAAACTGGCTTTATGACGTTTGCAATTTGTTCTCAAGCGCTGAGCAACAAGAACTGCTGAGACACGCAACAAGCGAATTCTATTTACATTTGACCTATAAGTGTTGTCTTTTGTTTCACGGAGGAGCGAGCGGTCACAATGGATTTTTTGAGTGGCCATTTTACAAAATTTCAATGTGATTTCACTATTGTTGGTTTGCCGTTGACATCTCTGAAAGCTTTACAATGAAATGTTGGAAAAGGATTTCGGTTTCGATTCGGCTAATGGTAGAAAAGTTTTTAAGTGTTCATAAAATTGGTATTCGTTTTGAGTCTCGAAACGGAACGAAAAGCTTTTTGTTTTTGTAGCTATGCTTAAATATTATTGTGTTTTGCGTTGCGAGTAAGTTAGCCGGCTGCTGTACTATATTTTTGCTTCAGCGAGTGTAATTGCTAATTAGGTATTTGGTCCGCAGTGTACAGGCAGTGTGACGCTGGCTCGCGTCTCAGTTGGCAACTTTATAAATTGCGAAAACTTCCAGAAACATCTGCGATCTATTGATAATTAATTACTTAATTACATATTTAACTGTACTTTGGAATTCCTTTGAATATTAAAGGGTTGGGTTCGATTCCCGGCCCGGAATGTCTGCATTGGCATGAGGCCACAAACATGGAGTGGTATGGCAATCAATTAAGGTGTATATGAGACCATTATTTGTGTTGATAAGATAAGGCGTGTATACGCGTGTGGCTCCAGTGCCCCGGGCGCGTCCATTAACATATTAGATGATGAAATTTTGAACATGTCTATCTAAAAGGAATTCCGTATAGCATTTTCTTGTACTTGTGAATTATTTTTGCAGAATTTTCTATATAATCAACTGTCGAATATTGAACATAAAAAAATACTAGGCATTTTACACTATAAAGAGCAACATAAAACCCATGAGGTTTTTTTTATCGATGGTAATTTTTTTATCAATAAAAGCTGACTAGATTTCAGCAGATGATGGTTGAATTTGATGTTTCAAAGATCTGGAATGTGCACAAACATATGTGCCTGACAAAGTTGACGATTATACATATCAATTGTATATAAGGTTAAACTTAAAAAAAAAATGTTTATATTGAAGAAGAAACTCATTTTTATATCGAGCATTCTAGCGGTCGAAACTTTACTGTGTATTTCATTCGACCCAAAATAATATCACAAAGAGACAATTACTTATGTTATTCATAGGCGAAGCGAGTTTTGATCAAAATCAATGTGTATTCGGTGCCATAAATGCCTATCAGCGGTTGCCCGGTGAATTTCAATACGAAAGCGATTGATTAGTCACTACTAGTGATGGGAAATGGACGATATTCTCGATGGAAGAATATTTTATTCTACTATTACTATAAACGATAAAGTTTGTAAGGAAGTGTGAAAGAAAACGAGCTTATTTATGTATGAACATAAACATTTGTACCTAGCGAATCATTGCAATACAGCTTTTAGAATATTGTGTAAAGAAAAAATAACTTACCTATATTACAAATATATAATGACTATTGTATTTGTTTACGTCCTTACTAAGTATGGGAATGTTAGTTTGTTTGTGATACTTTCACGCCTAAACTACTGAACTGATTGCCATGAAATTTTGCATTTACATACTACTGAGAGTCCAAAATAAATAATAGGGATGCGTTTTATCCCGAAAAAAAGAGCTGTATCCGAGGGATGACCAAAAGTTTGCACGATAACCGACATATATGCAGGCGTAGCCGCGGGCGGAAGCTAGTTCCTTATAATTTAATATGTCAGCAATTTATTAGTATCTTATCAGTTATAAATACTGTATGGCATAATACCCTTTTTCAGCGAGGAAGCCGCTGGGTGCAATTTTACATGCTTTATGATGTTTTATTGATCTAATGGACACTGAAAATTTATTACAGATGATAGGTGCCGTATATTTTACACTCATTCCACTCAGCAAAGTTTTACATGAATGGATTACTTTTAAAGTGCCGTCGCAACGGCGTCCGATGGGATTTGCCTCAAACTAGTGTAGGTTGTTTTAATAAATATTGCAACGTAGCTTATTACGTAAGTGCCAGTGAAAGAATTGGGACGTTGATTGTATGAAAAGTAAATATAATTATGTATATATTTGAAAAAAAAAACAGCACGTTTAGATGTCTCATACTGCTACGAATTATTAATGATACACTTAAATTACACAACGACCGTATGCCTACAGCTAATGCGCCCCTGTGCACCAACGCTTCGGTCATATTAAGCATTGCGAGTCTCTCACCAGTAAACCAACCAGGCAAGAGAACTTTTACCCGCAGCACTATAGCACCTAGTAAACCAACCAGGCACTCAAGCAAATTGATAGCAGGTCTTACTCCCCTTTCACCTGTAAGCAGGCTACTTGGGCACTCCTAAGTCGAGTAGCTCGTAGCAACCGCCGCTCGGTTTCCCAAGCATCGCGGCCCTACCACCATTCACAATCCTCATGAACCCACACTTGGCTGCCAAATAGCTGCCTACCCGATGTCTATGACAGGTACCGGAACTGTAAGGCACGCTCACTTCCCGAAGCCCAGAGATCGCCTACCCCAGACCTACGGTAGGGTGACCGCGCTGACAGAGGCGATCGACCGTCATCCTCTTGCTTAGCAGGCAAGTACCCGAGCTGCGGCTCCGGCTTGGGAAAGCCAGCCTCGCTAAGGCGGCTCCGAGCGCCGTGGGCAAGCACTGTGGCAGCCCTTCTCCTTAGGCTAGTAGCCAAGCCACTCACTCGATATGCGCGGCGATCGAACGTCCCGGCGACAACTATGGCAAGGCAGACGAACATGCTTAGCTAAAACCACATGCATATGAGTAATCACACGTGCATAAAGCCTCCTGAAGGTCGAATCCTGACCCATGACTGACAAATTATCATAGCATTTTATAAAATTTCATTCGCCGAAATTACGACGGAAACACCTCATTTTTGTTTGCTGCATGCAGCACTAGAGCGTGCGCAGAACACATAACAACTCTCAGCAACTCTGCCGACCCGTCGTCGCTACGCACCATGACGCCTTCGTGATAAATAAATAAATAAATATTTCTGGACATTTGCACAGCGCCATCTAGTCCAAAATTAAGCGCAAAGCTTGTGTTATGGGTACTAGACTTTCCTGATAAATGTACTTAAATACATTTTTTTTTGTAAATACAAACTTATAATACATAGAAAACACCCAGACCAAGACAAACAGACATGTTCATGCACACAAATGTTTGTCTTACTTGTGTGGGAATCGAACCCGCGACCTCGGAGTCAAAGTGGCCATTGCTAACCATTCGACCACCGAGCTCGTCATAGTGATAGACTGTGTTGAAAAAGCTTTGATATAGACAATGTTTTTTACTGTACTCAAAGTATGATTGGTTATATTTACTTCACATGAAATGTCTTTTTACTCGTACTGAAATACACGGGTTCACTTATCTAAAGAGGACCGTAACGAAAAGATCAATATTGTCTTATCTTAATAATTACAACATTGTCTTAGAGACATAAATGTAGTGTCTTGAATTTGCGTCGGGAAGGAGGAAGTTGGCGGGGAAGCGGCAGCGCGCGAAATGGGCGATACTTCGCTGATAAAGATTTTTTTTATTCAACTAAGGAGGCAAACAAGCTTACGATCTTCTGTTAATATTCCTGCTCTCTGCCTGTGGCTTACAAGGAATTCAACATATTCACTCAGCCAAAGACCAAACTCCACAGAACTTAATGCTCTGTTTGCTCGTATTCAGGATTTATCGTAGAACAATCGTAATTGTGAAAGTTAATGAAAGTTTCTCGAGAATATTCGCGAATTGAAGATATTGTCGAAAATTTCAATGGAATTTTTGAACTACTCACTACCTGTCTATTGCTAATGAAGAGTGCCTCGTGCGAACTTTAGTAAGGCTTCTTATGATAGCGGAATTTCACCGAAATTTCCTGATTTAAACTTGCGAAATTATTTGGTCGGTATTTTGCTGCGCGTACTTACTCTCATCAAAATGACTACCTGTCTATTGCTAACGAAGAATGCCTCGTACGAATTCAAATACGGCTTCTTATGATTGCGGAATTTCACCGAACTTTCTTCATTTAATTTTAAAAGGACAGTGGAAGTTGTATTTTCAGTGTGACGTAATTACTGTACGAGTATGTTTGTGGATAACAATGCATGGGTTTTAAGATCAGAGGATACATTACAAGGAAATTAAAAGTGTTTTATATCTAACTAGCTGACCCGACAGGCGTTGTCCTGTCTTCTTAACAATGAATATTAAATTCGAATTGGTTCTGTTCTGTTCTGTCAAACGACATAAAGTTACATTAGAAATGTTAATATGGTCGTTCAGTTTTCTTAAATTTTCTAATTTTCCGCGCAACTTTCTCCTGACAATAACAAATTCCTACAACAATAGAAAAAAATGTGAAATCGGTACAACCGTTCACGCGTGATGCCGTGACCAAGGGAAATAGGGATTCATTTTTATATACGTGTATATAGATAGATGGAAATAATAAGTTTTTCACCTTAATAACATTAACCAATCGTGAATCGGAATATTAATGTTTTGAAGACGTAACTCGGAACATAGGTAAAACCTGTGGGAAACTTCAGAAAGAATCAGTATTATAAAGCCAGTATAATGGATTCTAATGTCATCCCAAAAATGCGAATAGAATATTTTGAAATCAGACTTTGGCAGCAACGTGAATTCCCTTTATTGACTTCATTGACCGACAAGAAGACGTTTCGTTATTGCGCGCTTCTCATACTTTTATATAAAAAATTATAATTTTTTAGCAAAAACCATAATTAACATCTACCAATTTGCCAAATCGGAGGCCAGGACGCTTTATGGTATATATGAATAAATCAAAGCACCCACACTGCCATTGTCTTTTTCATAAAATATTTTTTACGGCTGCATATTTATTCTCGTCAAAGAAATTTTTTGAATAGTAGGCAAGCTTTTTTTTTTATAAAATACTGAATTGAAGTACACGTGCACAAATATTTTTATCTCCTTTTTTATATATTATAAAGTTAGTATAGGCTTATGGTAGGTAGCTTACGTAGTATAAAAAATTTACTCTGTCTGGGTAAAAATGTGCTGAACTGATTTTATTCCAATTATAATATTAGGAAGTTTAGGTACGTAATACTTACCATGGTTTAGGTCAACTGTTGGAACCTAATGTGTAAATGGTATCCTATGAACTATAGCGACTTAGTATTGAGTGACCAGAATGTTTAGACACATTGGCGATAAAACCTATGACTTATGAAGTCGGTTTCTGAACAGAAACCGACTTCATAATTCGACACTTATATGGATAAACAACGATACACGCATCGATTTCAATGAAGTGTTTTCTTTTTTAATCGTTTTGTTTTTATAATTTCTGGTTTATAACCGAATATCTCTCGATTCTATGATTATAGTAGGTATTCTAATGAAACATGAGGGTAAGAGGCTCATTACCATCCTCGGAAACCAAAGTCCTGCAGGTAAGCGGACCAGCGCCTGCCCAGCGTGGGCCACGCCGAGTAGTGAGAGTAATGCCCTTAGGTCGCCACGCTGCGTGGCGACCTAAGGGCATTACTCTCCAATGTATACAAACCGAAATACCTATATGGCCTCAAGTACCCAGCAGCACTGCCATCCCGGGCCAAGGTGGTGGTATCAGTAGGGCGAGGGCGAATAATACGACGAAGCGTTGTTCGACATCCTTCTAGATGGTCCGATGACCTTAAGAAAGCGGCTGGATGAAGACAGAGGATCGTATTTGAAAATTGTACCACCATGGGGAACACACTCTTTCGAAGAACAATAAAACATCAAACTACGTACAAAGTTAAGTGGTCCGTTAAAAAGATATGTAGAAAACAGTTTTAGAATCATGTACCTATTGACCTGCCAAAGCAGTTTGAAATAATATACTCGCTTGTAACCTTTAACGTTTTTATCTCTTAGCTGGTAATTACAGGCAGCGAATGACCGTTTCTATACTTCGATTAGATTCAATTCGAATCAGGTGACCGTGTAGCACGCCTGTCAACTTATCAATATCAGTCCCGGTCTACTTATTAGACAAAAGGTTTGTTAGAAGCAACAAAACGCGCGTGTGGTACGGTACGCGTTCCTTCGCTATGTTATTGTATAAGGCCCCTTATGTTGAAAGAGATAAGAGTGCACATTATACTTGGTTTTATGATGTTTGCGTAGCGATAGCGCGCCGTGTTAATTGTGTGATATTTCACGCAGTATGTTCCCGTTTTGATTCTATGAGCTATGTGATTGTGAAATGGTTTAAAATTAAATTTTCGTGAAGTAACAGGCATGCTATGCATCGGAATGATTGATCACCATTGTACATCAAACACGGGATGTGAAATGTAAACGTAAAGCGGCTACTATAAATTTTAAGTACATGTATTATGTAGTATGAGCCGTCGTCAACTCCCATTCTTCCCACTGCTGTTATTGCGCCTCTCCTTAATCGAAGGGGTTTAGATTGTATTCTACCATGTTTCTCAAGTGACGGTTGGCGGACGCTAGTGTTTTCAAACCCCATAAAGACCACTGAATTAATTGGCTTAACGACCGTCATCTAATGGCAACAGCATGGCCCGCAGTCGGTCCATGACGGGACTTAACGTGTCTTGGAGTAACTCGAGATAATATAAACCCATCCATGAACAGGCTTAGTTCGATGTTGCTAAACATGTTGTATATAAGTATAATTCTCATGTCTGAGTTTGTAGATAAGTACCTATAAGTTATTTAACATAGCCTTTCGCCCAATACTATTTTCATCCGCATATGGTGCGCCATCAGCGACTATCATCGGCAATTAGCAATCGGGGCTCTAGCTTTTGGTGTGCCTTATTTCGGCACTGCCCAGGTCTCAGATCTTGATTTTAACTAGACAAAAAATTTGTCGTTAATTTGTCGAAATTTGTCGCCCAAAGCAAAAAATTTGTCGGGGTCCCGTTAAAGAGTTATAAGGTTTTTTTTGTGGCAGTGCCGAAATAAGCTTATTTCGGCACTGCCCACTCGGGATCTATTAAACTACAAAACATAGCGAACATATGATTTTCCCCAGAATTAGTCGTCAATTTGTCGAATTCAGACACCAAGTATCAGAATTAGTCGACCTCCCGTTAAAAAGTTATAAGTATTTCTTTGTGGCAGTGCCGAAATAAGCCTTATTTCGGCACTGCCCAAAAAAACTACACCACCTAGCGAAAATCAGATTTCACCCAGATGTTGCCTTGAATTTGTCGAAATTTGTCGGATATAAAACACAACTGGTCGATGCGTAATTAAAAAGTTACACGCATTTTAATAATTCTCATAGTAAATATAGTCCGAGATCTTACATCAAAATTATATCATGCACAAAATGCAACAGTAAACGTTTCATTTCCTTCCTTTTTCAGAGTCTGGCAAAGTTTGTCAATGCATGCAACTGTTTTCTGATCTACGAATGCTTTTAGCATTTAGGTGTTCTTTAGCACTACATTAGTTGCTTTTTACGATAGCCATATGTGAATGGGGTGGTGTTATTCTACTCTGCCTACGTTAGGCTCTCTGACTACAACGCGAATTATTAAAATGCGTGTAACTTTTTAATTACGCGTCGACCAGTTGTGTTTTATATCCGACAAATTTCGACAAATTCAAGGCAACATCTGGGTGAAATCAGATTTTCGCTAGGTGGTGTAGTTTTTTTGGGCAGTGCCGAAATAAGGCTTATTTCGGCACTGCCACAAAGAAATACTTATAACTTTTTAACGGGAGGTCGACTAATTCTGATACTTGGTGTCTGAATTCGACAAATTGACGAATAATTCTGGGGAAAATCATATGTTCGCTATGTTTTGTAGTTTAATAGATCCCGAGTGGGCAGTGCTGAAATAAGCTTATTTCGGCACTGCCACAAAAAAAACCTTATAACTCTTTAACGGGACCCCGACAAATTTTTTGCTTTGGGCGACAAATTTCGACAAATTAACGACTAATTTTTTGTCTAGTTAAAATCAAGATCTGAGACCTGGGCAGTGCCGAAATAAGGCACACTAGCTTTTGCACACAATTCCCTTTAAGGTTCTCATGTTCCTGCGAGCGAGTAAGGTTACCTACCATAAAACTTCTGAGGAGGGTACTGCATTAGGTGCAGTAATAGTAGTGCGCGAGGATACTTTTATTTCAAACATTTATTGGCTATGGCAACCGCTTGACATTAAAGTAGAAATATCTCTTGAGCTCTATAGCCTGAGCGGTGTTTGTCCACCTCCATTCCAAGAAAAAAAAGTCTTTGTTCCTCAAAACTATTCACTACTAATTTTCTCTACATCCCAAGCTTCAGTTTCTTACTTCAGTTACTTAGTAAGAAGTTAAGCCAGTCTGGTGTCAAACAGCTGCCTGGCCTATTAATTTTTGCAACACAAAGATCAATTATGTTTGGATAAAGGGTATCACTAGATGTCGCTAATGTGTACAATGTGTTCATGCCCATTTTGATTAATTCTTGCTGTCGGGTGTATGTATAATCATCATCAGGTCCATTTTAGTCTCCACTACAGGAGCACGGCCCTCCCTCGTCCGTCCTAGACGGAAGGAGGATTTGGCCTACACTGCCCACGCTGGACAAACAGGTTGGGGAGGCTTGATCAATATTTTTTTTTTTTTTTTATACTACGTCGGGTGACAGACAAGCATACGGCCCGCCTGATGTGAAGCGGTTACCGTGGCCATATTAACGCTCGCAATATAATATATCGCTCGCGCGCCGTCACCCCCGCTGCCAACGCAGCATCTCCTTCGTCGGTAGCTTACAATTACTCTCCCTACCTCTCTTTTCGCCAGAGCTTCGTTTGTCAGTCAGCAGGATGCACCACGTGCAGGTGAAGTTGGCTTTGGTTCAAAGATGTTGATAAACCACTTACACCCCAAATTTGATAATGTATTTCCCTTAGTCGCCTTGTACGACATCCTCGGGAAGAAACGGAGCGATTCTATTCTAGTCTGCCGGAAACCACACGGCCAATATACACTACTAAATAATATACACTACTAAATAAGTATTTGACCAGCCTATTTGTAAGCAGTTGCTCAAGAAACGTTTACGTAGTGCGTAATCACTCCCGCTCCAGCTTATCTCTTGCAATGGCGCACAAGTTATTAAAGTACCGACAGCCAATTAAATGTCGGGACAATATGTTTCATAGTTGTAACATGGTACTTATATATATTTACGCTTATAAGATCGAACTTTTATATCTTAAGTGTTAATAATAACTAAACTATCCAATCAGCTCCAGCTTGGTTTATCCCGATGCAATCGAATAGTACATTACTATAGGAAAAGCCAAAATGCAATTCTAGACTGATGGCACAATGTAAGCGGCGGCGGTACGTCGCTGCGTGACGCCGCCGCCGCCGCCGCCATAACAGTGGCGTTTTCCATGAGTGCTTAGTTAATGTTTTACCACATGACTAGACGTGCGGTCTGCATAGATTTAGCCTCATCTAAATAATCTAATCTTCTAATACGCTAATAGATGAGAATAGTTATCACATTCAATTGTGCTATTTTGGGATCTCGAGAGTACTAGATATATTGAAGAACTTGATCTTCACTTGACTAGCTGTCTGACTAGGGTTTTAATGACATTTGCTCTCTTTGATAATGCCAAGGGAAAAGATATATCCAAAACTTTCTGCTCCTACTAATTTCTTCTGATTATATATGTGAGTTCCGAGGCTGCCGTAAGCTGCAGTTCACCCGTAGGGACCGTGGTGAATTTCACTGTCTATTTATCATTTAGGTGGTTGCCGACGTCTGGCTACACAGTAGACAAATAAGCGATGGAAATATATATTGGTCCTGTCCCGTTATTTTATGCCAAAGTGTTGATTTTCAGACAATGCTCATATAGTTATAATATATTTTAAACCTATCTATATCAACTCATATTCATTCCACGGGTTTGATGCGGGATGCCCTCAATCGAAGGATTGAGCATACTCCACGCTGCTCAACTGCGGATTGGCGGATGCTAAAGTTTAGACTTGGCTTAAGGATTGCCATCTAATGACAACAGTCTGGACCTGCGGATTTACGTGCCTTCTGTAGCACGGAGGAGTTGGAGATAAATATACCTACAGACAGATTACGGTAGACGTTACCTAACCGATCGAGATCAATTAGACTGACTCATGAAACAACGCCATCTAGCTCCTGTTACTAGCCATCTCTTTAGGTATCGTATGACAATCGTTCTATATTATTCTCTTAATTTCGTAATGTAATAAGTCGCGGAGAATATTATATTGTATTCTTTAGTACGACATGGCATCACGGAACTGTACGATTTAATACAAATTGTCATTTATTATTATATGTTTATGACGAACAACATGATTGGAATTAATGAGGAGGAATAAACTACAGAGATAATGTACTGCTGCTATTAGATGGTTTTAATAATTTAACGTGGAAGGCAACGGCACGCACGGCGTACGAGTAATGGTGAAACAGGGAAACAAAATGTATGGAATTGTATACAGATTATATACACCGATGATATAAATTTGACATTCACGTTCACAGTGATAAATATTATCAATCATTCCTTACATACATTTTGTTTCATTATTCCCCCGTGACTATAACCGTGCTGTTTCGTTGTCATAGAACATCCATACTCAACTATTTTCCCCTCTGGGCTACATAGTCGCTACTAATAATTATAATTGTCTAAATATACTCATATACCAAATGTATATTACGGGAGAGCTCGTGTGAGCTATTTGGTTTGATACATGCCGCTGAGTTCCACTATCGAACACCTCGCCATAAATTAAAGCTTTTTAAGACATTCTCTACCACGAACTGTGAAATTGTGGAATCAACTCCCCCCAGCAATATTCCCAAATAAATACGACAATGGGAGATTTCAAGAACAGAGTAAATTTTTCCCTTATATGGATCGACGACCTTTCGTAGATGCTGAATGCTATGGGAGGTGACACATTCCGTCAGCTTACGCAAATACTCGCTTGCCCCCCCCAGTCACATAAAAAGAAATAGTAAATAAATAAATTAACAACTTTATTTTTACACCAGCTTTTGTACTATAATCAATAAAATTCAGATTTTCTAAAATATTATTGTTAAATTTAATTCTAAAAATATTATACTACGGGCGAGTCCAGGTTGAGTATTGCTGTTGTAGACTGTACATAATGCCTTTGTGGCCACCACACCCGTATGATTGTTTTGCGTGAAGTTTCCTCGCGTGAAAAATGTCACGAACGTCGTTCATCTCCATGAAATAGGACATGTGTATGTAAATTTTTATGAATACTTATACCATACATAACAAGTATACACCAATATTTCAGTAAAGTTCATAATATATAATATTTATTTGTTTTGTACGTACGAGTATAGCAAAGCAAAACAAAATTTAAAAAGTAAGCTTATATTAATTGTTAATAAAAAAAAGAACTAAAAAGTTTACCTACTGTATTTTGCTCATCTAGCACTTTCATTTGATTAATGACAACCGCCACAAAATGGCAATAATGATATGGATTATCGCCATTTTGTGGCGGTTGTCACTTTGTATTAATAATTGCGGAATTTTAGGTAATCGTAGGTTCACGGGAAGCAATCGAGTGTGTCAAATTTCAGCTAAATCGACACCAAGATGTGTGTCAAATATTTGATGACAGACACTGCGGTGAAATTAAACAAAAGTTTATGATAGAGGACCCCCCTCCGAATTGTTTATAAACTATACCTTACTTTTCGCCAATCAGCAGGTCAGAACTGTAGTGGAGTACGCTATAAACTGCTTTGTTTGAGGGAAGACTCGTATCCCAGCAGAATTATGAATATGGATTGATGTGATTATGCCTTGTTTATCGTTTTTAGGGTTCCGTACCACAAAAGGAAAAACGGAACCGTTATAAGATCACTTTGTTGTCCGTCTGTCCGTCTGTCTGTCTGTCTGTCTGTCAAGACCTTCTAACTCGAGAATGCGTGGAGGTATCAAGTTGAAATTTGAACTGTATACTCAGGTCTTCGGTCCCATGAAGATGTAAAAAAATCAAACTGCTAAGTTTACGTAAAAAAAAAGATACGGCCGTTTATTCAGCAAATACGCATATTTCGACACATTCTCAAAGGAATCAAAACTCATAGGATACTTCCCGTTGACCTAGAACTATGAAATTTGGCAAGAAACATCGTTATAGACTACAAGTACAATAATAAATCTCAAAACTATGCATTTGTAATTAAATCTTAAAAAATAGGGGGTTAGATTCCTGAACTATTTATAATGATTCTACGTACGGAACCCTCGGTGGGCGAGTCCGACTCGCACTTGTCCGATTTTTTTCTAACAACGTTGTATAGCTATACGAATATATTACCTATACGACTGTGAAACATTTTCCCTTCCATTTGCTCGATTTTTTGCAAATTAGCTTTTAAGTAAATACAATTCACGTATATTGGCTTTGCTTCTCCGAATGGCATGGTAATGATATCGCGCGGTGCCTATATAAAACGCATACAATTATATTGTGAAATGCGCCTCAGGAATAGACTCCGGAAGCCAAAACGGAACGAATCGATAGCATCATGAATTATAATAGTACTGCTATTGTAAAATATTATAAGGTCCATCACCGGAAAACCAGGTATAAAATTATTTATTTGTACCATTCGGTCGGTATCGTAATGTAATTATTCGACAAGAACCCATAATCATCCAACTGTTGGGTTACGAGTGGATCCCAATAGAAAGGGTTCAGAGTGCTAAGTGCGAGTTTCTTTGGTCACACTCGAACGTGTTAATGTTTACAAGCCGACCAAATTGAGAAAAAGTTTCATATTGTAAATTTACCAGACGCGCGTTACATATCTAAATTAGCCATACACATATTAATTTTGATATGTAATATGCGTCTTAGAAATTCACAACATGAGAGTTCTTCTCTAATTGGTCGATTTTTTTCTTTGACATGACCGAACGCGAACATGTCAAAGTAAAAAATCTAAAATAGGCTAGATGACAATGATCTAAAATTATAAAAAATATTTACGATACTGATCGTAAAAGATACAAAACTAGAACGAACTGCGATCTTGAAATTTTTATAAATTATTGTTTTATGGTCGATCAAAGTTTAGTGGGAAAATCAAATTTAAATAAAATATCAATTTAATTTCAATTCAATTTAAAGATTGAAATTATTAAAAAAATATATTAACTTTGGAAAAACAATAATAAGTATTATAACTTTTGTTACGGCACTAGCTACATAAACGCAGTATTTAACATAGCTGTCGTACAAATTTTTGTTTTAACGTTTACAAAATACCTAACTGTGACGTCATAATTCAGTAGCCTTTTGTATGGAGCGTTTTCGAGAATAGCTATAGGTGAAAGAATTACTTCGATAGCATAAAAACTTTTCTAAATATGATAACTTGAAAAACACTATTTTAATGTAAAATAAAAAAAATGACACCTAGCCTATTAAGACGGGCCTGAGATATATAATATTAATATGTATATACGTATGTATCTGGTGTTATAATGCTACATTTTAATATATTCATCAAATCCTGCTTATGCAGACAATATCGTGTCATGAAGACAACTTATGAGGGTACACCTCAACGGTTATATCAAGCAACATTTCAACATATGAACAGTAAAGAAAAATAATATGTTCTTACGTTAAGTAATTTATCCTCAGTCAAAGCACAGTATAAGTAATATTACAGTATGACCACTCCCTGCCGCTCTCTCGTATGGACTTCACCTCCCCTCTGAGACGAATCTACAACAATTTGTTTGGTGCCGCACGCACATATGGTCATTCATGTTTTGCACAGACGCCATTGACGTGTAAATGACGCGACATTTATATGGAGTGACCGGGGTGTGGTCACAGTGACAAAGAAGGGAGCTTAAACTATTTATCCGTCGTAGCTCCGGTCTAGAATTCTAGATGTTTTTCATTTAACAACCAAACTGGAATGTAGAGATAAAAGTGAAAACATTTTGAAAGCAACTAAAAATATATGTCTGTTTTCGGTGAATGCGACTGAATGCAACGTGCTTTCCTTCGCCGCACTCCCGCCACGAAATGCTGTATTAAATTCTTAAATCACTTTCCTCGGTGAGTGCGCCTTGTTTTCTAACACGCTTGTCTGTTTATAAAGCAATTTGGAGATAGAAAAATATTTTGTTCATAAATGGATATCGACGTCGGTTGCCCTAATAGCTAAGACAACTTGAACGCTACTGCATTTTTTATTTGTCAATATATTTATTTGGACACTTAGTAGCATTTTGTTCACGCAAATTAGGACTTGGAGTATTTTGTCGTATTCCCTTAATATAATTTTGAAAGGAAAATTAATATGATGCGTGTTCACTGCTAAATCAAAGTTTAGGGAATAATGTAGGCTAATTTTCCAAACTCTTTTTAGAAGAAGTCTTAGGTAATGTCGGTAAAAAATAAAACAAATCTTAACCTGAGGCGAAATTGTTTGTTTCATCACGAGCACAGGTAAGACTAAAATATATTTCTTCGATTTTTTTTTAATTATACTTGTTATTGCTTGTAATATTTCTTGCGATGTATTTCGTTTTTATACTACGGCGGATGAGCATACGGCCCGCCTGATGTGAAGCGGTTACCGTAGTCATATAAACGCTCGCAACGTGATCAACGCTGCCATCCTTCCTGATAGCTTTCTTATATGTAATGTATATATATGTCTTAGAAAAAATAGGTGGTAAAGGTGAAAAAAACGGGGTCAATTTTAGGCGGTAGGAATCGAATCTAATATGCAGGAATAAAACAGTACAGTATACTTGTGGACTTGCAGTACAACAATGTTCTAAAAAGACGACGAAAGAGGCAGCACTAAGACTCACATAGTGGAAGAAACGATGAAATTTATATTTAATTAGCCCTCTTTGAACTACAATGCAGCACTGATTCGACTACGAATGGAAGAGACAACTAAATATATTTTTACATTGTACGCACTACCTCCAGAGGGGTTATGATCCACTGTACGCAGTTGCGGAGGTCAATCGGCAATTATTCCAAGTGAAAACACCCAGCCAAATGTCCCGAAAACAGACGGCGACCGTAAAACATACCTACAATCTTTTTTTTTCGCATAAAACTTGCGACATTTTAGTGCTTAGATTCCATGTACGCTGAGCGATCCAATCGTCAATACATGATTGTAGACGAGTTGCATTAAAATACGTTTATTTACAGACCACTTAATGCGTTATCGAGGGTGCGTATGTCTTTATTGCGACAGCGTTATGAATTCTTGATATTGACAAGCTGCAATTAGTCAGGCGTTTGTATTGACGGGTATAATTTTCTACTTAGTTCTGTAGTAGATAATGGTTATGTTAACTACTTTAAAGTAGGTATTAGCCATTGTTGTTCGGTGGGTTCCGATTAAATTTTAAATGGCAGTAATTTGTCCTCGTACGTTGTTTCTTTTCAAATATATTGCGAATAATGTTTTACAGTATTACATTTGAAAAGGAGATGATTCAATCTCCATACATTTTTGGTATTTGGTTGTGTCTTTCATTCAAACTTTCAACGTCTATTTTAGCCTTGAACCGCTAGTATAAAGTCAGGCTTGTAAATTCAAGTTTCACTTATTAAATTGTATTTTTATTCGTCGTATCACCGCCAACTGTACACAAAACCTTATGTGGAGCACGTGTAGCTGTAACATTTGTAAAGGTCGTTGCAAAATGTGGTTTGTGTGGCTCGGACTATGCCGTATATTTCGTCCAGAAATATTAATGATATAAGTTAAAGTTCTGCACGACGTGGCCAACTCTTTGTGACAAAGTAGCCTTCCGAACCTGCGGTCTGCCTACGTTGCTCACCTAGCTGTTACAAATTTACTTTTTGTACTCATTGTAACTCATTGTACCGAAGTACACAGTAGACATGTATCTCATTAGGAAGAAGGAAAGGCGAGCAAAAGCACTTTGTGACAAATTTGCCTTTCGGACGTGTGGTCTACGTCCGTAACTCACTTAGGCGTTCATAATTAACGTTTTGCACTCATTGTATCTCTTTGTATCAAAGTAAACAGTAGATATGTATCTCTTTAGAAATAAACGAAAAGGACCGACCAAAGGGATATCGAGGGGATTACCGCTTGACACTACTGCTATGGCTATCGATTTTTCAAACAACATTGAAAACAATATCTTAAACGTTAAAATGGAAAAGATGTAAGTTGTGAATCGAAGCCGCCAACCTTTATTCATGCCACTGCTGGGACACGGGTCTCTCCTCATTCGAAGAGGGTTGTTATTGTTATTGTAAATATCTATAATGTACAAAAACAGTTTCAGCAGACAGAATGGTAAAAATGTTGACATACAATTTGTACAAAGGCGGACTTATCCCATATAGGGATCTCTTCCAGCTAACCTTTTTTGAGGTTTTTTTATTACAAAGGCCAATCGCGCACTCCCCGAATTCGGAAGGGTATAGAGCATATTCCACCACACTGCTCAACTGCAGTTGGCGAAGGCCAGTGTTTTCAAGCTGCCTAAAGGCTTGAATGACAGTCTTTAATAACTATTATATATAGAATTATTTCATTTAACATTGACATTATGATTTTAACAGCCAGGAGCGACGGCTTAACGTGCCCTCCGAAACACGGAGGGACTCAAGATAAATAAAGCTATACATAGACAGACAACCTCTCTTATGTAACTTAACTAAGTCACAACAAGGGCCTATCATTGGTAAAAAACCGGCCAAGTGCGAGTCGGACTCGCGCACGAAGGGTTCCGTACCATTATTTATAAAAACGGCAAAAAAAATCACGTTTGTTGTATGGGAGCCCCCCTTAAATATAAATAATATTGTAAATATAATAAATAATATAGTATTTCAAGCGTCTACCTATTACTATTATCAATTGCGAGCAAAAAAAAATCACGTTTGTTGTATGGGAGCCCCCTTAAATATTTATTTTATTTTGTTTTTTAGTATTTGTAGTTATAGCGGCAACAGAAATACATCATCTGTGAAAATTTCAACTGTCTAACTATCACGGTTCATGAGATACAGCCTGGTGACAGACGGACGGACAAGCCTTAGTAATAGGGTTCCTTTTTACCCTTTGGGTACGGAACCCTAAAAACGATAGAAGTGCGGGCCCTTCTCAGTGTAGCAGTTATTTAAAATAATCAATAACATTATAAAGACATTCCTTGACAGATTCCATACAAAAGCTCCTTTAGGTATTCCTTTGAGGTTAAAGTTATTTTATATTCAAACAATGACATTCTTTAGAAATTATCGAAGGATTCCAATTATTATGCCAACGAAATTGCTTTTGTTGTTTTTTCAATACATTTTTCTTGAGTCTCTAATAAATTAAAATTACGACCGCGGTAATGCTAAAAGTTATATCAGTTATGGAGTAGCAGTTTTAGTTTCAACCCATATTCATCCCATTGCTGGTATAAATAATATATTGAATCGCAATAAGAGATGGTGGTAAGGGGGCTGAACCCTGCTCAATGGCAGGTTAGGTTAGTTAGTACCGGATTGGTGGTGGAACGAAGGAAACAATTCAAATTTATTTTTTGTTTGAAAACTGACATGACCGAGTGAGCTGGGATTACTGATATGCGAAATTCCTGAAAAGTCCTAAAATCAGAAATATTCCCAAAATTCCCCATACACAATTTTTACCTCTGGCAAGCTAGGGAGCTATGGGATTTAGCCGATGTTCTTTATTTATGCGCGTGTGATGCCCCTGGTGTTGCAGGCGTTCATAGGCTACGGTAACTGTTTTCCATCAGGCGGGCCGTATGTTTGTTTTCCACTTTAGTGGTATAAAAAAAAACAAAAATCGGGTTGCACTCCGGGAGTGCCGGCAGAAATGAAAACTTGAACATTAACGTTGTGTATTTTGGAATGGTTAGGGAATAAATTCGCATGAATTGCTTTATTTATCAGTATAAAAGTACTATCATTTACGTATGTGGTAAAATACAATATTCATTTAATGCGCTATCGTACAAAAACATGACAATTTATATTACATTAAAAATAAACAGCGGAAGCAGGCATACATTTTCGCCGCGCGGTAGAAAGAGAGAGGGATATCAGTTCCTCTCCTACGCCGCGCCAGCGGTCTACTCTCCCTCCGTCTTACGAATTTTCCATCAGGTCACGTGTCCTGACGCGAGTTTAACATTTTTTACCCATCCCAAAATGTGCACAACGCCGCTAAAGTTTAATATGTGTCAAAAATTTAATATGCTTTTTGTATGTCCACAGCGCAATGCATCGCGCCTCTTGGCATGGAGAGCGGGCTGATTCCTGACAAGGACTTGACAGCCAGTTCCTCCTTCAACGATGGAAACGTGGGACCACAGAATGGAAGGTATTGTCGGCTTGATTTTGTACTTTGAGTAGTGTAATTAGTGTAGTTTTATCACTTTGAGCCAAAGACAACTTTGGGTTGGGTGCACTCTGCTGATTGATTAACGAGGGTAAAAAGGAATCCTATTACTAAGGCTCCGCTGTCCGTCCGTCCGTCCGTCCGTCCGTCCGTCCGTCCGTCTGTCACCACGCTGTATCTCTTGAACTGTGATAGTTAGACAGTTGAAATTTTCACAGGTGATGTATTTCTGTTGCCGCTATAACAATAAGTACAAAAAAATAGAATAAAATAAATATTTAAGGGGCAAAAAATCACGTTAATTGTATACGTGATTTTTTGCGTGGTATTACGCAATTGATAATAGGTAGACGTTTGAAATACTCACATAATATTTAGTTATATATTCACTTTAAAAATAAATAATTAAATACAAATAAAAGAAATATTTAAGGGGGGCTCCCATACAAACGTGATTTTTTTTTGCCGTTTTTATACATACGGTTTTTATACGTACGGAACCCTCCGTGCGCGAGTCCGACTCGCACTTGGCCGGTTTTTATTTATACTACGTCGAATGGCAGATAAGCATACGACTCGCCTGATTTGAAGCGGTTATCGTAGCCATATTAACGCTCGCAACATGAAATACCGCTCTCGCGCCGCCACCCTCGCCGCTTACGGAGCCATTTATTCCTTTCTATTGACCTCACTCGCAGGAACACCTCAAGGGAATTGTTATTTGGCTGCGGTTTTCTGTGAGGTGAAGATACTTACCATGTCGGGCAGCTTACAGATTCTCTGTAGCCTACCTCTCTTTCGTCGGGGTCTGTCGGGAGGGTGTACCGCGTGCTGGTAAGGTTGTCATTGGCTCTAAAGATCCTGGTGAGCCATTTACATCCCTAAATATGTGGTATGGTATGTGGAAATACCTAGTTCACTTTAAATTAAGCCATGTATTCCCCAGGGTGAAAACACCGTGCCAGGCAGAGCGCAACATCGTCAATTTTGGTTCAAACGATGTTTCCATACAGACATATCAGGGGACGTAACGTCCACTAACGCCATACGAGACCCCACCATCAGTGAAACGATTTGTTCCTTAGTGAATTCACAGAGTAATTTATTTGTGCGTATTGGAATACCTTTGAAATTGTTTTTATTTAATTACTCTAAGTTGCGGCATAGTTTAGATTAGATGGCAGGTAGAAGGGTATTTGTGTTAGATCGCCTCTTTAGATGGATTCAATAAAGTGGCTGATAGCGTTGAGATGCGCAAAGCGGAGAATAGCATATGGTGGAAGGCAATGGTAAAGGCCTATATCTAGCAGTGGGTATAACAGGCTGATAATGATGATGCTGATGCCTAGCAAGATGCGCCTTTTTAACCGACTCCTTTCTCCGTTCTCAATTCGGCTGTATTTTTTTTAATGTTTGTTACTACATTACTTCGTGATTGAAAAAAAAAACTTTTTTTTTTTTGATAGAGTATACATACTTCCAGATTGGTCCCATATTTTTAGGGTTCCGTACCTCAAAAGGAAAAACGGAACCTTTATAAGATCAATTTGTTGTCCGTCTGTCTGTCTGTCTGTCTGTCTGTCTGTCTGTCTGTCTGTCTGTCTGTCTGTCTGTCTGTCTGTCTGTCTATCTGTCTGTCTATCTGTCTGTCTGTCTGTCAAGACCCTCTATGTCGCAAAGGCGTGGAGGTTCAAACTGAAATTTTAACTGTATACTCAGGTCTACGGTCCCATGAGGTTGTAAAAAAATCAAACTGCTAAATTTACGTAAAAAAATGTTACGGCCGTTTATTGAGCAAAAACGCATATTTCGACACATTCTCAAGGAAAGCAAAACCTATAGGGTACTTTCCGTTGACCTAGAACTATGAAATTTGGCAAGTAACATCATTATAAACTACAAGTACAAGAATAAATCTCAAAACTATACATTTGTAATTAAATCTTAAAAAATAGAAGGTCTATATTTTTATAGGGGTTGAAATTTCAAATTGAAGCTTAGAGTTCAAATGGGGTATCATATGAAAGGGCTTGATGTGCACATTGCAAAATATATTTTATTTATTTTTTCCGACGCATTATTTCTTATTTATAATGAAAAATATCAAATTTATAATGATCTTACGTACGGAAACCTCGGTGGGCGAGTCCGACTCGCACTTGGCCAGTTTTTTTTTTTTCATCATCATCTGATAATGATGATTCATCAGCCTGTATCATCATCATCATCATCATCAGGTCATTTTAGTCTCCACTACAGGAGCACGACCCTCTCTCATCCGTATCAGACAGAAGGAGGATTTGGCCTACACTCCCCACGCTGGCCAGACGGGTTGGGGAGGCTCATCAGCCTGTATGTATGTACGTAAATGTAGAGTAATGTTTGGAGTCGGTTCTTTTTTTGTTAAAATTATAGCTGCGGAAGTTCGTGTCCTAAGAGAATTCTGGTTCGACTGTAGCCAACGGCAACAGCTCCTGCTGCGTATAAACCTCTTTATTTTAAAGTCTCTATATTTTGATATAATAAAAACCAGCTTAATCATTTACGTAACATATTTATGTACCAAAAATATAATTATAATATTTTTGAACGGTAAGTAAGGAAAAAGGAATGTAAATGGTTCACCGCCATGTTTGAGATAAAGCAACCTCACTGTATGTGGTGCATCCACCTGACTGAGAAACCTGAGTATGAAAAATTTGATGTGGATATACCACAACACACAGTGCGTTTTATTTGAGGATATATTTTCCCAGACCCTGATTGACTTACCAGTCTCTGATTGAGTTGAAGTTTGGCACTCTAGTTTGGTTCCCGTAACAATGCAGGATTACCTAAATGCTGCCATTTATAATCCAATATGGCGGCCGTCACAAAATTATGATTTATAATTACCAATATTATTGGTACTATATATTGAATAAACTTTTTAGTAATTACTTTTTATTTTGTTTATCCTTATTACAAAATAAAATCACAAACCTATCTGCGATAAAAGATTTAAAAAAATCCAAAGGTGGAGTGAAAGTGTATACTTGATCTGTCGTTGACTGCACGATAACGAATACAGTACGCACAAGGTACAATAAGGTGGCCGTTGATACTTTCGGCTAAGGATTTGTAAATATTACGCTATAATAGTTGTTCTTTTAATTAATTCAATTAAACCCACATTCTCGGAGTCACAAGTGGCCATTGCTAACCATTCGACCACCGAGCTTGTCGAAATTTAAATCCAATATACCAGTGCCTGTAGCTAATAGTCCTCGGACACAAGATAAACTTTTTCATATTTGAGTTAAAAAGGACACACTTTTCGAATTATATTTGTTTAACTTCCCTTTGAGAATAATCTCGTAGATCAATCGCCGTCTCCCCGTGTTGCAATGATCCGGTGATCCCCTTTGAGCGTCTGTAGTTGGGTCGCTTGTTAAAGGTGAAGATCCTGCGAACACGGCATAACAAACGGATTGGAAACAAATGTGTTTGTTCAAGGAAGAAGACACGATACGTGGCTTAGATATGTCGGAACAAGTCTCGGAACAGTTTTGAAAAATGCCGTTTATCGTTTTCGTTCAGAAATAAATAATATTTTAGCAAACGAAATAAAGCGCATTTTTAACGCGTCGAATAGCCTAAGCGAAATATATATATATGGATCCAATGCCATATGCCAATGCCATATGCCAATGCCATAGCCTAAATATATATATATATATGGATCCAATTTTTGATTTCGATATTAGAATCTGGGGCCCTACCGCCAAAGCTGAAGCCGATTCCGATCGAATATTTTGATTCCAAAAATAGGTCCTAGGTTTAAGTTATAGCACAGTATAAGTAATAAGTTATAGACAAACATCTTCAGCTTATTGGTAGAGCTCCGGGGTCTCTACCAGCTAAGCGTAACACAATTACCACCAATCTTAAAAAAAGCCAATCGTAATATGCTTCAGCTTCGGCGGCGGTTCAGTTCGGGCCCCTGGGATTCGAATGGACTTTCGTAAATGGATTATCGTCATCTTTAAAGCTCAAAGCAAACCTCGCCTCCACGTGGTGCAGCTGACTAACAAACGAGGTTCTGGCGAAAGTGACGTGGGGCATTCACAGATGGCAGCCAAATAACAATTGACAATTTTTGTTTTCCTGCGAGTGAGTAAACTTGAGGCTATGCTGCGGGAGAGCCAGCGAGCAATACGTTTTGTATTACAACCTTTTATATGCTACGGAAACTATTACAAATAAGGCGGACCGTATGTTTGTTATATAAACAAATCGAACCTTCTTTTAGATTAAGGATGTCACAGACAAACGCAGTCTGCGGTAGCGCTATGGCGGCCGCGGTGGCATGGCGGTCTGTCGTATAGTATGGAACTTAATGAAACTTTTCGAATACGCGGCTTACGACGCCATACTATACGACGGCCGCCACCGCAGGCCGCGTTTGTCCCTAACATGCTTAAATCGTCTTGTATTAATGCAGGACAACAAATAAATATCTGTAGCGACTCTAATAGACAATAAAGAAATTATAATGATGATTCAGAAATACTAGAGTTATATTTTGTTATTTTGAAATAATGATCTCATTAAGTTACACTTTAATGAGATCATTATTTCAAAATATTTGCTTGTTGTTTAATATACTAGTAGCGAAATCGAAATATTAGCTTCACATTTTATTCGCATAAACCTAAAATGTATTCGCAAATATTCAGTGCTATTGCTATGCTCCCCTTAGTACAGAGTTTCTCAAAGTGGTGTATGTATCGATAAACTTTAGGTATGCCAGAGCATAATTTAGACTGTTTGAAAACTCACACGTGCGACACCTCTGATGGTCTACACTTAACTGACTTTTTTTTGTTTTGTACGCAATATTCGCCGTGTGGTTTCCGGCAGACTAGAATAGAATCACTCCGTTTCTTCCCGTGGATGTCGTACAAGACGATTAAGGGAAATACATTATAAAACATCGATCAGGCCTCCCCAACTCGTCTAGCCAGCGTGGGGAGTGTAGGCCAAATCCTCCTTCTGTCTGGGACGGACGAGAGAGGGTCGTGCTCCTGTAGTGGAGACTAAAATGACCTGATGATGATGCAATATTAGAAGAATATCTGGATTTTTTTTCCAAATTTCAGAGTCAATTTTTGCGCAAAGCTATGAAATCCCTTTTACTCTTCGTGGCAACTTGCATACATGGGCTTTTAAACCAGCACTTGCACCGCCTGAAACCATAGTTTTTGTTTTAGTTATTGATTATTTTAATAGGTAGGGGAAAAAGTCTTTTCGCATTATAGTATGTATGAACTTGTAATAATATCTCTTTGGTTATACCATTTGTATCTGGCAGGTTTTGATATCTTTAAAAAGTTTAAATTTTAAAAAAGATAATTCCAAATTCAAATTAGGTAAATGTGTGATTTTCATTTGTTTTTTTTACTGTCAAGATGAGTGAATCTAATGAAGAAATTCGATTCATTTTAAAATTTTACTACAAAAAAGGTAACAATGCAACGCAAGCTGCGAAAAAAATTTGTGACGTTTATGGACCTAGTGCAGTGTCTGTGAGAGTAGCACAAATTTGGTTTAAGCGTTTTCAATCAGGAAATTTTGATGTGAAAGATGCACGTCGCTCTGGTCGCCCTGTTACGGATAAAATTGATGCCATTTTTGAAAAAATGGAGCAAGATCGGCATATCAGTAGTTATGACGTAGCTGAAGAATTAGTAATTGACCACAAAACAGTTTTGGCGCATTTGAAAAAAGCTGGGTACACTAAAAAGCTCGATATTTGGGTGCCTCACGATCTCACTGAAAGAAACCTAATGAACCGTGTACTCATTTGCGATTCTTTACTAAGACGTAATGAAAGCGAACCGTTTTTGAAGAAGCTTATAACTGGTGATGAAAAGTGGATCACGTACGACAAGAACGTGCGAAAAAGGTCGTGGTCAAAGGCCGGTTAGGCTTCACAGACTCTGGCAAAACCCGGGTTAACCCGCAACAAGGTGATGCTGTGTGTATGGTGGGATTGGAAGGGCATTATTCATTATGAGCTGTTACCGCCAGGCAGGACTATCGATTCTGAACTCTACTGTGAACAATTGATGAGATTAAAGCAAAAAGTTGAGAGAAAGCGACCGGAATTAATTAACAGAAGGGGTGTGATTTTTCATCATGATAACGCTAGACCTCACACATCTTTAGCCACTCAGCAAAAATTAAGAGAGTTTGACTGGGAGGTGTTAATGCATCCGCCGTATAGTCCTGACCTTGCACCTTCTGATTTCCACCTGTTTTGGTCTCTTCAGAATTCTTTAGGCAATGTCAGGTTAACATCACGAGAAGACTGCCAAAACCACTTGTCGTGGTTTTTTAAACAGAAGTCCCAAAATTTCTATAGTAATGGGATCATGTTTGTACCTACAAGATGGCAAAAAGTTATCGAACAAAATGGCACCTACATACTTTAGTTAAATGTAAATAAACTTTATTAAAAAATGTTTTGAATTTTCATATAAAATACGAAAAGACTTTTTCCCCAACCTAATATGCATAATTTTGTTTTAAGGCTTTTATTAACTCAATTGCTGTTTAAGACGGTGAAACCAATAAGAGTTAAATGCACTGAAAGCTGAAGTGTATTGAAGGAAATACTATAATAATCTCGTAATATCGTAAGCTTTATTTCAAATGGATAAAGAACTCAAATACTAAAAGGTCTAATACTACCTACTGGAATTTTTAAAAAAATTCGCCTATAAAACAATACTAATTTATAGCAATAGTGATAGCAATAGTGTTTGGCGGTAGACCTTCTGGTTGTCATGATAAAACCGCAAATACTGAACTTAATAGGAACGCGGTACCCGAGTTATTGAAATTGAACAAAATTGTTCCTAGAATCGACGCAAGTTACTCCAAGAAAAAGCCCATCAATCATGTCATCTACAACAATAACATATACGAGTATATGTTTCTCTTTGAGGATATAAATATTTTTAATATATACGTTATTTTGTTCCATCTGTAGGCAAAGTAGTCAAAGCGTTCACAGTTGACTTGAAAATCTAATAGAGGAGAAGATTGAGAATCCTTGCTTAGTGAAAGAATTTCTTTTTTTATAAACACTTAACGAATGAAATTACCATGCCACCTACAACAGGCGTAGCCAAATGATGCTTGCAACACGTGGAGAAAAGTCAAAGACAAACGTTTATTTGTATAACTATGTAAATATACATATGTTACATACATACTTGTAATATATGGATCTTAAACTTACAACTTAATCAGTTTTGTAAACTTCAACACTCGCTTGCTGTCGTCCTCGCGACCAACATAGCCGCCTTCATGGTTTCATGGAGATCTTACTCGAACGAACACAACAAAGGGTTATTATTTAGCTGCAATGTCCTAAAGTGCAGGTAATAGGCTTGTATCCCATTTTTTTTTCGATTTGTTATTTAAAGACGTCACAATAATATAAATATAGGTGAAATAATTACTTCGATTGCATAAAAACTTCTCGAGATATGATATGATAACTTGAAGATCACAATTTTGGACTATCCCGAAAACGCTCCATACAAAAGGCCACCACGTTATGACGTCATACCGTGCTATTTTATATGCATTAAATCAGAAATTTGTACGACAGCTATGTTAAATATTGCGTTTATGTAGCCAGTGCCGTAATAAAAGTTATAGTATTTTTTATTGTTTCTACAATGGTAATATTTATTTTTTATAATTTCATACCTTTAAAATGGACTTTCCCACCAAACTTTGACCGAACATAAAACACGTCGTACATAAGTTATTAAAATTTTAAGATCGCAGATCGTTCTAGTTTTATGTATTTTACGTTACTGATAGAGAGTTTTTATAATTTTGTGACATGGGCAACAAGCCTATTCCGCAATCGGGCTGCTTCAAATTGAGAAAAAAATAATTATGCTGTGACTCAGATTCCTGCGAAAAAGTAGTCCATTTTTTTCGCAGGAACCTGATTCACTGCAAGTGAGATTGATACTAATTATTGATGATGAGCTATTGTAATTTTTTATACCACTTAATTGTCAAACTAGCATACGACCTGCCTGATAGCCATGATTGGATGGTATGGTGAACAGTTATCGCAGCCTGTGGACACAAGCTACACCATTCACGCGGTGCTGATCATGCAAAGTTTGCGTTGGGCGTTTACGTGAGTCAAATGCAAGTACAGAAGTGCTTAATGCGAGTTTTTTGGTCACATTCGAACGTGTTAACGTTTACAAGCCTACCAAATTGTGAAAATGTTTCATATGGTCAATTTACCAGACGCGTGTTACATATCCAAATTAGCCGGGTTGCTCACTTCAAAATGTGAGCTAGTAAGCCACATAATTTTGATATCTAACACGCGTCTTATAAATTCACCACATGAGAGTTCTTCTCTATTTGGTTGGCTTGTTTACATTGACATGATTGAACGCGAACCAAAAACTTGCACTAGTCACTCAGATTACAGCTTGTAGACTAACACTTCCAGAATTAGATGATCTAGCGTAGCCACAAGACGTACCACTACGCTGTACTCTTTTATATTGAAATTGATATAGTTTACAAGCCGTTGTCTGTACAAAATCAATCTAGTTGCAAGTAAAGACTTTTGTAGTCAAATCAGTAATTATTTTGTGATATTATCCAGACGGCGTGCTTAGCCGTCGCCCGTCAGTTCAAGCTGTTGTCATTCGAATTTGTAAGTCAATGGCCGTTGTACGATTTGAAAACACTGGGCTCCATCAACCCGCAGTTCAGTAGCGTGGCAGAGTACTAGGGTTTGGGAATTCCCGACAAGTTCAAAGTCCCGGGACACGAGACAGCCTACAGTCAACGTCCCGGGAATTCCCGGGACTTCGAGACTTTTTGTTTTTTTTTTTAGTGGGGCTTTCGTAAAATTGTAATTAAGTTAGTTCTTTGTTTAAAATTGTACCTATTAAAAAAAGCCAATTCTTTGTAAAAAATCATCATCAAATCAACATTTATTATACAGGAAATTAAATGTTTACATAAAGTTATTAAACTAATTCCGTTAAAAGTTAAATCACACTAATTCTTAATAACTTTATTATTTATTATCTAATAATTCTAGAATCTAATCATTGGTCGTAATCACAAAATTGTTAATTCTCATAATCATAGATTTGCTTCATAACTAAATAACCTAAATATACATAATAAAACAGACTTGTAAATAAGTCTTTCAAATAATCAACTAACACAATAATTAAACTTCTTTGCATTAAACCGAAACAGTTAAAAATCATACTAATTCTTTATAATGGTTCTATCTATTATCTAGTTATTCTAGTACTAGTACCAATCTTATCTAATCATTGGTCATATTCACAACATTTTTAATTCTCACAATCACAGATTTGTTTCACAATTAAATACCTAATCTAAATATAAACAATAAATCAGACTTTTAAATCAGTCTTTCAAATAATAGACTAACACATTAATTAGACTTCTTTGCTGATTTAATAAAATAGGCTTTTAAAAAAATCAAAGCGTCAACAGCTTTGTCCGACAATCTGTTTCTGATTTTTGTAATAATGCCACCGGACAAGGAGAACACTCTCTCGTTTTCAACAGATGTCGGTTTAATTGTGTTTAAGGCTTGATACAGTAGTTCCAAACTTTCTTTACGTCTGTACGTACGACCAAACAGTTTACAAGGGGAAATGGCTAAATATCTTAAACACACCCAATGAAAGTTCGAATGTATTGCAGAGTCAAAAAGTCAATTATCCTAACATTCCTTTTTTTACTTTTTCCAAAAAATAAATCGGTTTTAATTAATATTTTAATTTTTGATATGGGTAGCGGGTACTTTAGTATGGTTGTTTACAAAAAACAGTACGAAAAAGATGGCTGATGCTAACGCATGCGCATAAAAAAAAATTGAGATGAAAAGGCCTATTAGTTAACCGGTAGTTAATTAGCAGACCACGTAGTTATTCAATAAACTTACAGATGGCGCTATGCTCCTTCAATTATTTGAGAATAAAAATGAATTTCGATAATGTTGTCTCGTCTCGAGTCTCAAGTCCCGGGACTCGAGACAACTAAAATTACGAAAAGTCCCGGGACTTCGAGACCCGAGACGTCCCGGGACCCAAACCCTACAGAGTACGCTTGCCAAAATAGTTTGATTCCCAGTAGGGATGGGTAAATGACGATTCAACCATGGCTCGATTGTTAGCTGGCCGAAAATTCGCTACTATCACTTAAGTAATTCCGTGCTTCGGAGGGCACATTAAGCTGTCGGTACCGGCTGTTGTCATGAGATGACAGTCGTTGAGCCAAGTCAATGATCTTTAAGTGGCTTAAAAACACTGGCCTCCGCCAACCGCAGTTGAGCTTCGTGGAGGAGTATGCTCAAAATCCCTTCGATTGAGGGGAAATCCATATCCCAACAGTGGGATGAATAAGGATTGCCGACGACTGCGAGAGCAATTGGTACATTGCACGATTGTAACGATAAACGTACACGCATCACCTCACATAATATAATGTCAATAAATTTCTTGCCATAGGTATATTTTTTTTTTTATCAAAAAATCACTTCACATTTTTTTTAAGTAATCAACGAGAAAAAAATACTGTTACAGTAGGTTTCTATGCCCGCCAACATGATAATTTATGATAACAGCTATTACATAAAAAAAAATACGCAAAAGAACCTTAATTAATAATGGTTTTCAGTCATAAATTATGAAACGTAGAGGAAAATTGGACGTAATTAAATTATCATAATAACTATTCAGAACATTTTTACAAACGTTGATTGATAAAAATGATGAAAAAGAAGATTATTATTAAAACCGATAACGAATTCCATTTTATCTCACTATTGTATATACGCTGAAAGACAACCACTTATCCTCGGAGCTGTAAGCCTGTCTCTGAATAAATAATTATGCCCTAAGAACACTAAGGGGACGTATACACCAACGCATTTTTATATGAGAGAAGTGACTAGTCGCTTGCAGAATGGGGATGTTTGATATTTTTTCTGACATTAGATGTCGGCTAGGTAGGCGTCGGGTCCAGATTGAAAGGGTGAAACTTTAAGACGACAAGACAACACAGGACGTCAACAAGACATTTGACAAGATGCTATGAATTGACAAATGATTGTCAATTCATAGCATCTTATCTCATCCCTACGCTACAGTGCTGCCAAAAGACCCTCAAAAGAAATGTCATAAAATTCGTTAATTTTAGCCAATTATAAAAAAAAATTATAAGGTGCTCGAAGGCGCGTGTCAATCTAATCGAATACGCAAGTTAAGCAATGTTGACCGCAGCGTGTCTATGGATGGGTTTATTTATCTCGAGCTGCTCCGTGCCTCGGAGTGCATGTTAAGCCGTCGGTCCCGACTCTTGTCATTAGATGATAGTCGTTAAGCCAAGCCAATGGCTTTGAGGCTGCTTGAAAACACTGACCTCCGTCAACTCGCAGTTGAGCAGCGTGGTGGAGTATGCTCTAAACCCCTTCGATTGTGGGGAGACCCGTATCCCAATAATATGATGATTACGGGTTGACGCCGATAAAAAAGACCGGCCAAGTGCGAGTCGGACTCGCGCACGAAGGGTTCCGTACGTTAAAATCACGTTTGTTGTATGGGAGCCCCCCTTAAATATTTATTTTATTTTGTTTTTAGTATTTGTTGTTATAACGCCAACAGAAATACATCATCTGTGAAAATTTCAACTGTCTAACTATCACGATTCATGAGATACAACCTGGTGACAGACGGACAGCGGAGCCTTAATAATAGGGTTCCTTTTTACCCTTTGGGTACGGAACCCTAAAAAATGAAAAGATTGCTCTCCCGATAATTGTCGATTACATCTATTCCGAAACATCTGATATTTAAAATACAGTAATTTAGAAATCGCGTTGTTAAAACAAAATTTTTCGTGCTAATTAGAGAAATTATTTTTAGAAATTTCATTAAAGACGGCCAAGTCCAGTTACAAGTTGTTATCTATATAGATAAATAAAATTGTAGTGTCTGTTTGTAATATTAAAATAACCGCGTTTTACTAAAGCATATGGATGTATACACGGTACATATACTAAAATAACATTTTTTACTATTTTTGTCTGTTTGTTTGTTCCGGCTTATCTCTGAAACGGCTGGACCGACTTTCACTGGCAGATAGCTGATGTAATAAGTAGTAACTTTTAGACTTTTTATTTTAGAAATTTTATTTATTTTTATAAATAAATAATAATAAAAATAATTATTCCGCGCGGACGAAGTCGTGAGCACAGCTAGTGTATTATAAAAAAAAAGCCTCCACTTCGATATTGTCTACCGTCCCCTTAAAACCACAATTACCTGATCATCAATAATTTTGAGTCATTATAACAAAGGATTATGCGAATGGGATTAACGCTTCAAACTACTTATGAAGTAAGGGGATTACACTCGTATGTATGTGTTGAGTAGCCCGGGCGACCGAGCTTTGGGCGGTGTTTTTAGAAGAAAACTTTTTTTTTGACACGTATATAGATTAGGGATGTCCGATCAGAATCGATCTTTTAGAAGATTGATTCATGGCAATAGGATCTACCGATTTTTTTAATCGATTCAACGGGACAAAAATCATCATCAATCATGACAAAAATCGTATCAATAAAACCAATAGCAATACAAATATAATATGACCCTTCCCAACACTGGCATTTTGGTAGGAACAGATTATCTACAACAATGTAAGATTACACCGAACTTCCGTCATTGCAGTTAGTTTCGAATTACTTAAGACTGCGTCGAATATGATATTATATGAAATTAATGAAGGTATATATTATCATTCTGTTTATTTCATAGTACTGTGTTGGTGGTCTCAGAAGACTGTCCTCAAATTAGTTTTTCTTTCATTGTATATATTAGTAGGATACAATTCGAAGTGGTATATTTTGTGAGCGTGACATATTTTTTTTAAATACTATTTTTTATATAGACCCACTAAGAAATTCCAGCGTTTGAATGTTTGTTAATGTGGTGTTTTTAAAACTTTGACTTTTAACAATAGGTAGAAGTAGTAATAGGCTAAACCCAATACGTTTGTCCAAATATTCCTTGGTAAGTTTTTTTTTAGAAGTTTTAATATTCCTAGTCGTATACCTACTAAATAGCTAATAAAAAAATCCGTATAAATTTTATTTTTGTTACGTAAAACCAAAATAAATTTACATACAAAATAAACAACTTTGCATGTCGCATATTGTGCCTTTTTATTATTTTTATTAAATTACGGTAGGATTTTTCATAGATTGAATGAGATCGATTCAATGCAATATGATCTAGATCATGGTTACGATCCATAACGATTCAAAAGATCGATTCACAGTAAAAGATTGAGCATCCCTAAGCTAGAAAGATCGATTTGATCGAACCCCTATAATGTAAAATTCATCGAATACGCTGCTTATAAATACGCTATACCCTATCCATTACCGCCTGAGTCCCATTCACTAGTCGGCAGGGTGCTCCACGTGCAGATGAAGTTGACTTTGGCGCTAAAGATCGGTGTGAACCACTTACATCCCAAAGATAAAACTAACTAT
This sequence comes from Hypsopygia costalis, assembly GCA_937001555.2. NCBI lineage: Eukaryota > Metazoa > Arthropoda > Insecta > Lepidoptera > Pyralidae > Hypsopygia > Hypsopygia costalis. The sequence goes on from OW443326.2 coordinate 24,102,678, forward strand.
AGAAAAACGAAAATAATTGTATATAAAATTTATATATTTTTTTTATACTAAATAGTAATTTGAAAAGAGCTAATGTATAATCACATACCTAATTAGTGCGCATTTAATTTTTCATATTTCTGTACGAATCTTACCGAAATAGGTAACAAACAATATTGCACGGTCCTTAGAAGATTTGTCTCTATTCCGTGTCTTTACTCATATAATTTCATTCATTCAAAATCTTTGAACCAAAGCCAACTTCACCTGCACGCGGTGCACCCTGCTGACTGACAAACGAAGCTCTGGCGAAAGAGAGATAGGGAGCGCAATTGTAAGCTACCCGACTGGGGAATGTACCTCCACCTCACAGAATACCGCAGCCAAATAACAATTCCCTTGAGGGTTGTTGTGTTCCTGCGAGTGAATGAGGTCACCAGAAAGTAAGGAAGGAGATGCTGCGTTGGCAGCGGGGGTGGCGGCGCGCGAGCGATATTTTATGTTGCGAGCGTTAATCTGGCTACGGTAACCGCTTCACATCAGGCGGGCCATATGCTTGTCTTGCCACCCGACGTAGTATAAAAAAAAATGTGACAGTGTCGACTTTTCTAGTACCGTGCGAACAAGAAACCTAGAATTTCAAGTGTAAAGCTCATACTAACCACTCAACGTTTCTCAAACCTCATACTTTCTCCATTTGTACCAATCAAAGTTAATAATAGAGACCTCGGTGTTGTTATTAGCGCATTCACTTATGTGTCACGCCGTAATCGTTCTGACCAATCAAACACGAGATGGCCAGTCGTTAAGGCTATTGACGGAGTGCCATCACAGACTCTTGTAATTGATGTGGCTCTGGTACTCCTAATATAGCGAGCTATTGAAATAGTTGTGACACCATCAGTATTCCTATATGGGAAAAGTATTGTGTACGTATTCTTGATAATCCAACTTGGATCGTTAAGGAATAACATTTGCCCCATGATCTCTCCGTATCGGCCGTAGCAGCGACACTTTAATTACAGTCGTGCACTTTTGTAATAAAAAGCTAATACAATAGGCTAGTTGCCAATGTTACGAAATTATAAAAACTCTCTGTCAGTAACGTATAAAATAGAACGATCTGCGATCTTAAAATTTTAATAACTTGTGTCCGACGTGTTTTATGTTCGACCAAAGTTTGGTGGGAAAGTCCATTTTAAAAGTATGAAATTATAAAAAAATAAATGTTACCATTTAAAAAATACTATAACTTTTGTTACGGCACCAGCTACATTAACGCAATATTTAACATAGCTGTCGTACAAATTTCTGATTGAATGCATATAAAATAGCATGGTGTGACGTCATAACGTGGTGGCCTTTTGTATGAGGTCGAGCTTTTTCGAAATAGTCCAAAATTGTGATCTTCAAGTTATCATATTTCGAGAAGTTTTTATGCTATCGAAGTAATTCTTTCACCTATAGTTATATTATTGTGGCGTCTTTAAATAACAAATCGAAAAAAATGGTACACAAGCCTATTTAAGACTGAATGTATCCAATAAGATTGTTTATATTACCCTACACGCAAAAATTTCAATCATTAGGGTTATGTATAGATGTATAAATTCAAGGAGGATTCAAGAATTAACATAAAATTTACATGTTGGTGAACCACTTACACCCCAAATGATGTATGAAATCCTATTATCAAATATTAACAACACTGCAAAAAGTCTTCCTGTTCCTTGATACTTCAATATTATTGGGTCTTTTAAATATAGATTTAAGATTATGTGCAGTAAATAAGTAATAAATTAACTAGTACATTTGTACAATAAAATCAGGGTTCGAAAAAATCCGATTTTTATAATAAATATCAAAAATCCGATTTTGAATGAAAATGAAGCGAATTTTATTCTGTAAGGGGATTAAACACTTAAAAATGTGAAAGGAATTTGTAAAATATAATATAAGTGTCAAATTACCACTTTTATTGAATACTTAAAAAAACAAGTACCTATTATTATAATAATCCTCATTTTTTATTACCTCGTAAAATAAACCTTATATGACATGAAGTTAAGGTTTGATTTTCAATAAAAAGCTAACCCGTACTGGTAAGTTAAAGGGGACATCCCCGATTTTAAATGAGGTTGCCATTTTGGGAAGTAATCCAATGTATTCTTAATTGTAGTTTTTCGCTACGTGTTGCCAGGGTAAACATATATCTCCAAAAATTTTAGTTCAGAAGACAGGAAAAAATCAATTGATATATATCAAGATAAAAATCAATTGATATATATATCGTGATATATATCCGTTGATATATATCGGCGAACCCTGAATAAAATACGATCGTTCGCCGCGAATTGAGAGCTCGAAATTGTTCTTAGTGCCACGAACATGTCATACAATTCACATGTATTTTTATTAGACACAAAGTTTCATGAAAATCAGCGAGAGTATTTCGCGATATTTATTTTCACATTAAAGCAAATATTTTGAAAGCTATTGAAGCGATTTTGATGGCCTACGAAATAAAATAGTATTATTCACCTACCAAATTTCATTAATATCGATACATATAAGCGCCTGTATTATTGTGACACAAACATTAAGTAGGTACAAACAAAAACGATATTTTTTAACTAAACTTTTATTAGTCGTTATTACTAAAAAGTTTAATTACTATGTTGCGCTCATCAAAGCCCTTTGATTTGTTACCCATATCACAATTAATATATATATATATTCTTTATTGGACATAAATCATAAATAAAATACATAACAAGTCTAACCGTTGCAAACAAACACAATATATAAAATCTTAAAACTAATGCAAATGTAATGTGTAAATTATAAATCTCAATTTTGTGCCGACCACCATATTGAATTAAAAATAGCGGCATTTGATTAATCGTAGATTGTCACGAGAATTAAATAAGTGTGTCGAATTTCAGTTCAATCGGACACTGGGAAGTGGTTCAAATATAACTTGCAAGATTTGATTATAGACACCACGGAGAAACGTTCAGTTTCTCCGTGGTGTACTTAATTAAAAAGCTCATAAAAATCAAGATGAATCAATGACTTATATTATTGACGAGCTCGGTGGTCGAATGGTTAGCAATGGCCACTATGACTCCGAGGTTGCAGGTTCGATTCCCCGCACAAGACAAATATTTGTGTGCATGAACGTGCCCGTTTGTCTTAGTCTGGGTGTTTTCTATGTATTATATGTATTTACAAAAAAAAATATTTAAGTATAATATGAGTACCCATAGTACAAGCTCTGCTCAGTTTGAGACTAGACGCACGCCAGAAATGTTCCTGAACATATTTGTCCAATAATATTTCTTATTATTTATTATTTATATTTGTTAACAGGTTAAACCAAGAAATAAAAGGAGGTGCCTGGTGTCCCAAGTCGCAAATCACTACAGAATCTACCGAGTGGCTTGAAATCGACCTCCATTCTGTGCACGTGATCACAGGTACCGGCAGCCAGGGCCGGTTCGGGAACGGGCAAGGTCAAGAATACGCGGAGGCCTACGTGCTGGAGTACTGGCGGCCGAAACTGGCGAAGTGGGTGCGATATAGATCCATCGATGGTCAAGAGGTAAGTCCGTTTTATCATTGTTTTGTGTAAAGTACGGTTCACTTAAGAAAAAATACACCACTCCATCTTGTTTCCAAGCCACCGGTCGCAAATTACGCATTTTCTGACGCATAGGCACTGTCGCAGGAAATCATCCGTCTATGACCTTTCCTGCAATACATTCCGAATTTAAAAGCAGGATATTTTTATACTACTTACGTAGGGTGGCAGATAAACAGACGGCCCGCCTGATGTGAAGCGGTTACCTTAGCTATATAAACGCTCGCAAGGTGAAATATCGCTCGTGCGCCGCCACCAACCATGATGATAGACAAAAGTACTTGCTATGCGTTATTATTCAAGCGTATGTTATAAATTACTCTATTGTATTCCTTATTATAAAAGTGATTGATTTCATTTAGTACTGGCCACTTGTAGAAGAATATACATTATGATATGGCGTTTTTCATTTCAGACGTTCTCCTAATATGACTATTTTAGATTTCAAACTCTCATCGTCTGAGGTCTAGGTCGTCGTAGTAGGTAGTAAGTACATAGTAGGTTTAGGTCGTTTTACTTTCATGAAGTTAATGCATGATAGTCATTTTGCTTATTTGACTTTCTGATACGGAGTGAAAAATTCCATCACTTCGTAATCCACTCAAAAATATATACACGTGTAACTGACGTCCTCGACGCAAAATAAGTCGCAAAAACATATCGCAATTTTAATGATGCTTTCTTATATACAAATACTTGAGGAACATTGAAGAATAAATAATACCTCACTTGGTACAGTCGAATAAACGATATCGCGTGGGTTAATATTTCGATAATTGCGTTCGTAACGAGGATTATTTTTCCCTTAGAACCTCTTCTAAGTAGGGAACACAAATAATTGGGCAACAACATCTAAAAATATTTCACCATCTTTTGTATTTTATCACCCACTGACTTGAGTGGGAAGCCCTTTTACCTAAGTTGAGGAGTGTGGGGTGTTTAGACCCACCCAGGTTTCATTGTCAGCTTTTACGAAGCAACGCGCTCTCGAAAATGAAAAGTAGATAAGTTTTCAGAAAATAAACGTGCGTTTTAACTAAACCTATCTCATTTTAATGTTTGGTAGGTAAAAGGTTAGTCTTACTAAGGGACGATAAGAAGAATTTTAACTAATCTTCTTTCACTATCTATATTTTCTACGTGCATAAATGAGCATTTCGAGATTGTTATAATTTAATATTGTGTCCACTAATAAGACTACGTCCCCATGGCGCCGAACAAACAGTCAGCTCCAAACTATTCCCCTAATGGAGTCACAGCCTACTAAACTAGATTGATCATACGCAACTTACACATGGCTGCTACATTTCGTTGTCGACAAACAATCAGGCGGATCGTATGTTTGTTTGTCACCCTAGTGGCATGACATGCATATTCATTCAGTGAACTGCAAGAAATTTAAACTATATGTTGGTCAAACGTTTATTGGTCTGTAGTTCATTCGAGGAGAAAATTATAAAAGTTTAAAATTCAATGGGATCTATTATGCAATTGGTAAAATAGTTTTCGAAAACAGGTCCGGGACCTCTATACATACACTCCAGTTGAAAACCGTGCTATCTTTTTCGACTTTGCGGCTTTGCCACGGTTGCGTGTGTGATTTAATTATTACTAGAGATGAGCAAAATGCCGGGCATTTCGGTAAATGCTTAAAAAGTACTTTTTTATACTACGTCGGGTGGCAGACAAGCATACGGCCCGCCTGATGTGAAGCGGTTGCCGTAGCCGTATTAACGCTTGTAACGTAAAATATTGCTCGCACGCCGCCACCCCCGCTGCCAACGCAGCATCTCCTTCATTTCTGGTGACCCCACTCACTCGCAGAAACACAACAACCCTCACGGGAATTGTTATTTGGCTGCGGTATTCTGTGAGGTGGAGGTACATTCCCCAGTCGGGTAGCTTACAATTACGCTCCCTACCTCTCTTTTCGCCAGAGCTTCGTTTGTCAGCCAGCAGGGTGCACCACGTGCAGGTGAAGTTGGCTTTGGTTCAAAGATCTAGATGAACCACTTACACCCCAAAAACTTATGCATTTATTGGTCATTTACAGGCACTTACTGGGCACTTATTGTAAATGCCTGGCATTTTGTCCATCTCTAATTATTACTGGTTTGTTTATTTGTCTGTTGCAGATCCTATCTGGAAACACTAATACATATTTAGAAAAGAAAAATCATCTGGAGCCGCCGATATGGGCATCGAAAATCCGCTTCATACCTTACAGCTCCCATCGGCGCACTGTCTGCATGAGGGTCGAACTCTATGGATGCTACTGGAGTGGTAAGTTAAACCATTTTGTTTTAATACACAATACAACACAACAAGATACATTGAACATAATATATTTTCACAAAATACAGCATTTATTTCAGAACATACGGGAAATATATTTAAACAGAACAACAATAGCATTCAACAATGCTATGCGTGTCGCAGCAGTGTTTAAGCCAAAAGCTGGTTTTATGTGAAACCTTTTGGAAACTAGTTTATGTCAAATTTTCTTGACTGTTCAAGATTCTGTTAGCTTGCTTAGCAATGCTTGCTCTGAATAAGCACTTGGTCATTTTGTTCTTATACATTAGCTCTTGTTTGTAGGTAGATCCTATATATATCCTATAAACTCCGTTCGGTAGGAAACAAGCAAGCTCACTAGTTGAGTTCATGAACATATTTCTATAGGACAGATCAGGATGTTTTTTAAACGGGACGGGGGTCCACCACTCATTCCCACCACTGTCTCATGTGTAGCCAGGATTAACAGAGGCGACCACCAAAATAGACAATGTACAATGAAGTCCTCTGCAGTCCCGAGGTTAAAAGTTAAAACTACGGTTGCCTTACAACAAAATTAATCAGAAGAAATTAGTAGGAGTAGGTAGCTTTTGGAATTTGACTTCCCCTTTTGGCAATGTGAGAGAATGCTATATGGCAAATAAGGCACTAAAAGCCTAACGAGATGGCTAGTCAAGTGAAGCTCAACTGTCGTGCTAATCGATCACGCAAGTTAAGCAATATCTAACGTAGCCTGTCTATGGATGGGTTTATTTATCTCGAGCTCTTCCGTGCTTCGGAGGGTACGTTAAGCCGTCGGTCCCGGCTGTTGTCAAACCGCAGTTGAGCAGTGTGGTGGAGGATGCTAGATGAAGGGGTCTAGCCCTTCGATTGAGAGGGGACCCGTATCCCAACAGTGGGATGATTATGGGTTGATGCCGACGATAGCTTCTCTAGTCAGCCATTACAAATACAAAAATTATTTCATGTAACGCAATAATGCAATATAAAGATCACGTGATAAAAAGTCACACTGGTATACGGTTTCAAAGAAAGCAACACAATACTTAATAATTCTTGCCTTTTCATTAGCATTTACTAGGTTTATACGAAGCCCGACACGGCGGCATGTTTTAACACGATTACACCGTTCCTAGAAATTTCATTGTTACAATTGCAACTAAGTGAGGTAACAACGAACCTCAAATTTATTTTATCGTACAGTATTTATGTCATGCAATACTAATGAATGCCAACGACTTGGCTCGTGTGTTTAGTTCCGAGCGACAGTTAAATCGAACCCGCTTTCCTTGTAATTTTAAATTGAATAATAATGTAAAGTCGTTTGGCCTGACTAAATGGTCAATGCATGATGAACTATGCATTGACCATTCAGTCACTATACTGGTTTGAACAACCACTTTCTTTCCATTCCATAATGGACAGAAATTGATCATTCAGGGAGCCCCCTTCGTATCGTGGCTTGAACACTCTCATGAACGATGTTTACAATTTCGTTACAGTTTTTAAACTACTCAGTGTCATACAGTGTGAGTATTCATAAAGTACACATATGAATGTGAATGTAATTAGAGTAATTTTTATCGTCAGGAAACGTAATAATAATATATAGGTATATTATATAATATGTTCGAGGACAATGTCGGGTCAGCTAGTTATGTGTATCATCATCAGGTCATTTTAGTCTCCACTACAGGAGCACCACCCTCTCGTCCGTCCCAGACAGAAGGAGGATTTGGCCTACACTCCCCATGCTGGCCAGGCGGGTTGGGGACGCCTGGACGATGTTTTTAATGTATTTCCCTTAGTCGCCTTGTACGACATCCACGGGAAGAGACGGAGTGATTCTATTCTAGTCTGCCGGAAACCACACGGCCATGTTACCACTGGCCACGGCCAGTTATGTATATATATATATGTATACGTATATAACTAGCTGACCCGACAGGCATTATCCTGTCTTCTTAACAATGAACATTGAATTCAAATTGGTTTCGCGCTATCTGTGAGTCGCGAACTGTCAGTCATTTGAACTGACAGTTCTGTCAAACGACATAAAGTTACATTAAAAAAGTTAATAATTTCGTTCAGTTTTCTTAATTTTTTTAATCTTCCGTGCAATTTTCTTATTTTTTCTTTCATAAGAACCTTCTCCTGACACTAACAAAATTTGTTTATACGAAACTGTTTATGTTGTATTTAAACAAACATCACTATGCTAAGGATTTTGGGAAATTCTGGAAATGTACTAAAAAGCTAAATGGAGGTTCTGGGCTTTCCGCAAGTGTTGAGGGTGAGACTGAGCCTGTGCATATTGCCGGTTTGTTCAGGGAGCCTACGCTTCCAGTTGAAATCACACTCTTTTAAATATATTGTATGTCACTATATACTTGTACACTATGGACTAAATACACTCAAAAATCGTTCAACGCTCTGCGCGTCCAATACAACCACACATTCAGAGCGGTGATTGGGTTGAGGCGCTGCTGCAGTGCATCCGGTATGTTCACAGAGGCAAGTGTCGACTACTTTCACACAGTACTCCGCAAGAGCTGCCCGTCGGCACTTGCCAGGCTGCGCGACAGCCCTAACACCATTCTGTCTACTATTGGGGGTGTAGCCTGGACAGTCGCTTTGTTAAGCACTGGGTGGGCTTACACCTCAATAAAAATGATCTGCCCCCTTACCACCATCTCTTATTGCGATTCAATAACTGGATAGAGTCGCTTATTAATTGGTATGATTAAGCATTCTATCCAGTTATTGAATCGTAATAAGAGATGGTGGTAATAAGCGACTCTATTTCAAATGCAATAGAGTCGCTTACTAATTGGTATGATTACGCATTCTATCCAGTTATTGAATCGCAATAAGAGATGGTGGTAAGGGGGCTGTACGCAGTAGCATAATAAATTTTTAATTTAAGGAAATTTTTTTACTAACAAGATATGGATTCTCGGATCTGAAATAAATATATTTTATTTTATTATTTTATGTATTTTTTATTTTATTTATTCTCTTCCCGAGTCCAAATTTTAAGATATTATATGATAGTAGTTTCATTCATTTCTGAGGTTTCGGATGTGAAGTTTAAGATATAGTGGTTATACCGTAGTACTAAAATTACTTATACTGTGGCCAAACTAAAAATAGACTCTACAAACCTACAAAAAAATATCTTTCTCCATTTTTGAGATGGTTGTTGTCGGATTTTCGACGAGGTCGTTGGCGTGGTTGCGCGTGTCAGTCGAATCGATCCCGCTAATTAAGCAACGTCGATCGTAGCCTTTCTATGGATGGGCATATTTTTTCTTGAGCTCCTCCGTTTTTCGGAGGAGGAGATGTCATTAGATGACAGACGTTAAGCCAAGTGGTCTGTGGGCGGCTTGAAAACAGTGGCCTCCGCCAACCCGCATTTGAGCAGCGTGGTGGAGTATACTCTAAACGCCTTCGATTGATGGGAGACCCGTATCCCAAAAGTGAGATGATTATGTGTCGATGCCGGATATTAACCCAAGACTATGGTTAAACTGGAACAAGCGGAAATATGCTGTAATGAACCCGGCAAAGATTAGTATGAGTAGGTATATACGGTGGCGATTTTTTTTATCAAACTTTTAATGTGTCTGAACATTTGTTTGACACATGTGTTAATAGCTATTGTAAAACAATATGATGATAGCACATGTTACCTCTATTACAATTACGAAACCCGTCTGAACTTAGAATGGGCGAAGTCTACAAAAAGGGTTACTGATACCACTGACCTTCGGTAGGTTCTGTGCTTATTTGTAATCACGGATGCATGTATTACCACCCGCGTCATAGTTACATGCAGCCCCATCCCTTGTGACTTTTGCTATGCATTGCTTAACAGCCGAATTTCAATAATTATAAAATATCAACATCATTTTACTTAAATCGATTCTAATTAAAGCGAAGTCAAAAAAATATAAAGAATTAAAAAACTAGTTGTGGAGATTGACGTGTACGTACAGACATATACAGACAGAAATAAAAACTTAAAAGATTTTTTGTTAAACAAGTTAAAGACTTTTTTTATACCCACACTCATTCTTTTATAGATTTTAATGTAAAGACACGCGATTTCTTTACATTAAAATCTATACTACTTGTAACAGAAGCAGAACAGCCGCCTTACCACCAATTCTTATTGCGATTCAATAACTGAATAGAATGCTTATTCATACCAATGAATAAGCGACTCTATTCAATTCGAAATAGAGTCGCTTATTCATTGGTATTCAATTGGAAATAGAGTCGCTTATTCATTGGTATGAATAAGCATTCTATTCAGTTATTGATTCGCAATAAGAGTTGGTGGTAAGGGGGCAGGACAGAGGCTTATCCCCTTAAAAGGCTGCCAACGGATCGGCGACCCCTTGGTGTTGCTAATATCCATGGGGGTGGTGACTGCTTTCCATCATGTGATCCATATGCTCATTTGCCTCCTTCTCATATAAACAAAAATGTATAAATACAGGAACACATCAATATTATATGGAAAGGTTATAAATTCCATACAATTTCGTATTTTCTTGTTGCGTTGCCTGCGATTTATAACTGAAGTTACTCCAATCCGTTCGAAACGTCTTAATTCTGTTTATTTATTTATTTTAGGTTCAAACTATTTGATTGTGATTTAAAAATATTTATTATCCGATCATTCAGTCGTAATTCTGTAATCCAATACGAAAACTTCACAAGAACACGAAGCCATACTTAAAATTAATGTGCACAAAAAGTTTCGAGCCGAAGCTCGGTCAATAGCAACGCGAAGTGTAAGCACGTATGGAAACTATCATCCTCATCTACATCTGATATACCCTTCATCCACCCGAACTGAACGATTAAAAATATATTTTTAGATTTTTTTTTGTTGTGGTCGTCTGTAAATTAGAGAAGACCAGCGTATAGATCGAGCAAAGACCCTGCAGTGTCTTCCCTTTAAGAATTCCGGTAACCACAAGTTTTTCGAGACCATCTGAGAAAGCGGTTACCGTAGCTATATAGACACTTCCACTACAAGAAGTGCCCCTGGCGCGCTGATATCCCCACTGCTAACGCAGTATCTTACCTCTTGTAACTCACGCGCAGGAACAGAACAAACCTTAAAGGCATTGTTATTTGGCTGTGGTATTCTGTAAGTCTGATGTACTTTTTTATAAAACTAATGTGGAAAACAAGCATACGACCTGTCTGATGGTAACCAGTTATCTCAGCCTATGGGGGCTCGCAACACCAGAAGTATAACTTACACGTATAACCGCACACTTTCCCAGTTGTACTCAATATGACCTCTCTTTAGTCAGAACCTCTTTCGCAACACTAGGCTGCATCCCTTGCAGGTGAGTTTGGCTTTGGCTTTAAAGATCACCATCTTTAAACTACTTAACATCCCAAACTTACACTCCATCTCTCCGGGCAATGTGTTTCAATTCTAGAACTTTATATAGAACTATATATTTTACATAGGTGAGAATCTGGTCTGCTCTTCTAATATTGATGCGTTGGTTTTACGAACAGCATTCTTCTCCAGTGCCACATCTCGAACGCATCTTCTAAAAGTTCACTGGTAGATAATGCTTTTAGCGTTAAGTCCGCCTTTTGTGCCCTTACTTAATAGTGTGTTCAGTAATAAGTTTAAATAAATAAAACCCTTTCAAGTTTCTATCCGTTGGTTCCACGGACAGTTCATGATATCAGCAACATTCATGTGCAGTACCACATCTCGAACGCATCCTCTAAACTCCAATCGGCGACTCTCAGAGTTAACCTCTTCAAATCTTGATGTGTTGGTTCAATGAATAGGAACAGGAACCCTACCTAAGCTGAAGCCGAGTTTTTTCAGTCGTCTTCAGATTAGTTTTAGTTTTTGCATTTAACTATTAAGATTATTTTATATAGTAAAGCTATCTACACTTTTCTTGCAGTATATGTTAATCTCTCAGTTAGCACGCGAATACCAACATAATTGCGTTCAACAGTATGGCCAACAAGCCATAATTGCGATACCGGGAAATATTGTTAACACACCTTATCTATTCTATTTAAATGAACCAAACGTATTCAAAATATGTGCAGTTTAAACCACGACTAAATATAACTTATGATTGGTTTGTAACTAATATCTTAGGCACATTATGTTTGTGCTTTTAGACTTTTCATTTGCACATGAACGGTCAGAACTGTACTACGGTCAATGTAATAAATTGAGAATATGAATAATTATCGGTTAATATTAACCAAGTAAGTTAAATTATTGCTTACCGTCCATAGGCTGCGATGTCTGCTGCTTATCATCAGGCAGGTAGTATGCTTGTTTGTCATCTTAGTGGTATAAAAAAAGTGATAAATGGATCATATTGATAGAATATATATTTTTGTTATAATAACTTTGGCTAACGTTACGAGTGTTACGAACGTGTGTGAATATTATGGTGTGACTTAGGGTTGTAACGGAACTTGGCTTCCGCCTCCGATACTGCGGAAGTTCCGCAAGAAATCGTGTCTTCGCCTCCGCCTCCGTACATTTTTTGCGGAGTTGTAACAGAGGTTTATTTACGTAATCATAGAACAATAACGCGTGATAAAAACTATTAGAAGACATCAATTCCAATAGTGACGAGCTCGGTGGTCGAATGGTTAGCAATGGAGTGTTACGAACGTGTGTGAATATTATGGTGTGACTTAGGGTTGTAACGGAACTTGGCTTCCGCCTCCGATACTGCGGAAGTTCCGCAAGAAATCGTGTCTTCGCCTCCGCCTCCGTACATTTTTTGCGGAGTTGTAACAGAGGTTTATTTACGTAATCATAGAACAATAACGCGTGATAAAAACTATTAGAAGACATCAATTCCAATAGTGACGAGCTCGGTGGTCGAATGGTTAGCAATGGCGTGTTACGAACGTGTGTGAATATTATGGTGTGACTTAGGGTTGTAACGGAACTTGGCTTCCGCCTCCGATACTGCGGAAGTTCCGCAAGAAATCGTGTCTTCGCCTCCGCCTCCGTACATTTTTTGCGGAGTTGTAACAGAGGTTTATTTACGTAATCATAGAACAATAACGCGTGATAAAAACTATTAGAAGACATCAATTCCAATAGTGACGAGCTCGGTGGTCGAATGGTTAGCAATGGCCACTTTGACTCCGAGGTCGCGGGTTCGATTCCCGCACAAGACAAACATTTGTGTGCATGAACATGTCTGTTTGTCGTGGTCTGGATGTTTTCTATGTATTTAAGTATGTATTTACAAAAAAAAAAGGTATTTAAGTACATTTATCACTTGTCTAGTACCCATAACACAAGCCTTGCGCTTAATTTGGGACTAGATAGCGCTGTGTAAGTTGTCCAGGTATATTTATTTATTTATTTAATTCCAGGTTTTGTGTTAATTTTGATTGACTAGAAGGTAATGTTTATGTATATTATATGTTTACTTAAGTGATTTGAAATGAAAACTTTGTACTCAGTTTTAATGCACCATAAATGACATATTTTTTCTACATCCACTTTCACCTTCGCCTCCGCCTCCGTTAACATCCGCATCCGCGGAGGTGATACAGGTCGCCTCCGCATCCGCCTACGTCTCCGCTAAGTAGTCCTCCGTTACAACCCTAGTGACTTATTATAGTATTACCACAGTATAAGTAATAGTACTACGTACATTAAGGCCACTCCCTGCCGCTCTTTCGGCTGGATCTCACCTCCCCTTTGAGACAAATCTGGAACAGTTTCTATGTTGACGTTTTGTTTATGTAGTAGTTACCGGCGCGACATTTGTATGGAGTGGCGTGGCGATATGCATGTCGTAGGCTTGTTCTCCACCTAAGTTTGTACAAAAATAATGAATTGTATTTATTCAATATTTAATTGAATGCTTGCCTAAGAAATTTCGATAAAGTTAGGAATTCCTCGTTTTCGGCAATCAGAAAGGATAGTGACGTTGTCGTCGTTCTACTAGACAGAAACGAGGAGACCATTTGGATACCATGATATTGCCGGTCGGTAAAAATAAATTCGAATACAAGTATTTTTCCATTTAAGTAATTAATACTAATAAAGGGTATTGAATCATCTGTGGAAAGACTGGTTTTAGAGGATTTGTTTCACTTGATACCCATGGCCTCTTACCTCAACACTCGCCATTTTCATCCTCACAAATAACCGAAATGGTCGCGCACTATGTAGTTTCATGTTATCATGTTGTCAAATGAATTAACCGTCTAGATTTTTCCAGAGTTTCACAGGGTCGGTAAAGCGCGAGCATATCCAAGCGTCCAAAATCTACGGTAACTGATTGCACCTTTAGGTATATAATTACAATACGTATTAATCCACTACATAATTACATTGGACGCAGACAATGGCGTGCTCATTATTTCAGCGGTCGCGTGATGCGTGGTATTAATTGATTGGCTGATCTCTGCGACTAAGGCCTTTATCGCCTGCATCACACAGCTCGCCGCGTAATCGTACCTGCATGCAGTACGAAAACGAAAGCCTAAGGCCGACCTTACACAGCGGGAATCTGTCACGGAATTCAGAAACTGAATTAAGAATTTGAATTAATTAAATCAATAATATTAAGCCGTGTGATTTCCGGCAGACAAAAATAGAATCAATCCGTCTCTTCCCGTGGAATTAGTACAAGGCGACTAAGGGATATACATTATCAAACATCGATCAGGCCTCCCCAACCCGTCTGGCCAGCGTGGGGAGTGTAGGCCTAATCCTCCTTCTGTCTGTGACCGACGAGAGATGGTCGTGCTCCTGTAGTGGAGACTAAAATGACCGTATGATGATGATGATGAAATCATAATAAATATGGTGTTTGAGAATGATGTGAGTGCGGAATTCGTATTCTTATGTTCTTCATACTTATCAATATTTTCAAAAATTCAGCATCTGTGTAAATAGGTGTTTAGTACGGAATTTCGTACGTCCGGAATTAAGATCCTTAATTCAGTTCCTGAATTACGGAACAAAGGCCCTACCGCCGCAGCTGAAGCCAATTACCATCGCATATTTTGATTCGAAAAATAGGTCTGAAGTCTGATTTTCGCAATCAAAAAAATCAATGGTAATCGGCTTCAGCTTCGGCGGTAGGACCCCTGATTCTGGCTGTATAAGACCGGCCTAATAATCCATGTGTCCTGCACGATTAAGTCGCGGCCGCGGTCACCTGTGTGCGGTGCGGTTGAACTCTAAAGTTTACTCAAAAATAAGGCCATATACATTTGATAATGGTCATATACATTTGAACTATTATGGTTCTATAGATGTACATTTACTTCTTGAACCCAAATAACTTGAATAAAGAAATGAAACTGAAGTTACTATCGATCAGCTACAGCCACAGGCTAAGTAGGTGTGAAATACATGTTCCTGATGTATAAACTTGGAAGTAAATAGTTTCATAACTAGCTTTATTAACAAAGAACCAAGTAATTACTCACTAACAAAGAAAGCGTTCTGGTGTTCAAGCGATGTTGATATAAGCTACACCTAGTTTGTCGATTAAACCAAAACATAGGTCGTTTCGCAAGAATTCCGACAGGTGTGAATGCGTACGGAATATAAATAAAACTCACTATACTATCTTACTCACGTTTTATATAATACAGGTTTGGCCCGCGACTAGCATTCGCGTATCCCGGTACTCTCTAAAGGCATAGAGTACTTTTTATGCCGGTATTGTGTTTTCCGGGGCGAAATTTTTGACTGTACATGTTACCAGTAAATTTTTTTACCTCTTACACCCCGTAAGTG
Organism: Hypsopygia costalis; assembly: GCA_937001555.2. Lineage (NCBI taxonomy): Eukaryota > Metazoa > Arthropoda > Insecta > Lepidoptera > Pyralidae > Hypsopygia > Hypsopygia costalis. The sequence goes on from OW443326.2 coordinate 24,118,391, forward strand.
GTTCATCAATATCTTTGAACTAAAGCCAACTTCACCTGCACGCGGCGCACCCTGCTGACTGACAAACGAAGCTCTGGCAATAAGAGAGGTAGGGAGCGTAATTGTAAGCTACCCGACTGGGGAACATACCTTCACCTCACAGAATACCGCAGCCAAATAACAATTCCCTTGAGGGTTGTTGTGTTCCTGCGAGTGAGTGAGGTCACCAGAAAGGAAGGAGATGCTGCGTTGGTAGCGGTAGTGGCGGCGCGCGAGCGATATTTTATGTTGCGAGCGTTAATATGGCTACGGTAACCGCTTCACATCAGGCGGGCCGTATGCTTGTCTGCCTTCCGACGTAATATATAAAATAAATGTGATACATTCTATTCAGTTTATGTATGAATTATCTAGATATTCTGTCCAATACCAGGCTTGTTATCTATGCATCAGTAATTATTATACACTTTGCTTATCTATACAACGCATAAGCTTTATATAGAGAGACTATGTTTGTCTAGGCTTTATATAAAAAATACAATATTTTGAGGTGCAAACAATCCTTGCACACATTACCTTGCATTTGAAATATCTTTCGAAATTTCTTTTCAATACATTAGAACTTTTGCCGAATTTACGTTCGGCATTATATAGAATGCTTGTTTAGGCTATGTACCTATGAAATAAATTATTTGCATAATCTGTGTGAATTTTTTGGCATTCCATACAGTACCTAGTCATTGTATATAATGTCGGAGTCTACAGTTTGCCAAAACATATATATGCAGTAGGTATAATAGTTATAATACACTGCGATGCAGTTGTTATTCCTCTGATGGATATGCCGTCGCGTCGCCACGTCACTTGCATTTCCAAGTGGACGGTTGTTTTTGTGAAATTCGCCGACATTATATTCAATTGATTTGCAGCAGTTTATTCTCGGTAAATAGGTCATTTCGCATTCCGAACGCACGTTGGACACTTTATTGGGAACTATTAATATATTCGTATATTTATGGTTTATTGTCGCGTGCCTGTTTGGAGACTATTATGTCTGTTCAAAGCGTTCATGACGCCCACTAAAGCCTGCATTAAAGGAAATCATATCTCGAGAAAGGACATGAAAAAGTAAATGAACTAAAGTATATCCATTAAGACGACAATAACGTATTTTCACCATTATTTGGTCGATGTAAAATACTATTGTATATGCTTCACAAATCTATATATATAAAACAAAGTCGGGTTTGTTCGAACACTTATAACTCGAGCACCGCAGGACCGATTTTCATGGTTTTTGATTTGTTGGATTTGTCTCCGTCCCGAAAAAACTAAAATAACTATTAAAAACATTGGAAAATTTACGAAAAAATAAAATAAAAGAAAAAACATTTTCCCATACAAATGAAAGTGTCAGTTGAAAAAGGATTGCGATAAATATTGGTTGTCAAATATCAAATCGATTGGTGTCACTTTATGTCGCGAAAGTTGTCCGTGATTTGTTTTGAACATTGAAAAATGACAAATCAAAAGAAATGACAAGTACAAATCTCCGAAACGATAAAACCGATTTCAAAACTAAAAAATAAATCTTTTTTTTTTAATTAAACAATAAGGAAATCTTTATTTTTATGAAATCTTCAGTTTTTCCCTCAACCTAAGGGGTTTAAAACATACTCCACCACGCTAATCAACTGCGGGTTGGCGGAGGACAGTGTTTTCGAGCCGCCTAAAGGCCACTAACTTGGCTTAACGACTGTCATCTAATGATAAAAACGGGGAACGACGGCTTAACGTGCCGTCCGAAGCACGGATGAGCTCAAGATAATCTAATGATAATAACCGGGACCGACGGCTTAACGTATCTTTCGAAGCACGGAGGAACTCTCGGTAATATAAACCCATCAGTGTACAGGCTGCGGTCGACGTTGCTTAACTTGCGTGTTCAATTAGACTAGCACGCGCAGTGACGCCATCGAGCTTCTCTATTATTTTCTATTATTCATTGTATTAATTTAAGTTCAGTTAATATGTACCACGACATTCATTGATTGTTAGGCGGTACGAAGTTCGCCAGGGCAGCTAGTAATAAATAAATATTCCTAATCAAATTACACTAACTAGGCAAATCTTGTTTTATGGAACCTAGATGACTGATAGACATGTTTATTTTTTATGAGTCATGCTCGTGCTTTTGCACGCCCGCTGTTAACGCAGCATCACCCTACGTTTGGTACTCTCCCTCATACATAGGAACCCAACAATCCTAAAGGGCAATTGTTATTTGGCTGCGGTATTCTGTGAGATGGAGGTACTGTGTCAATTGGGCTCGACATTCCCTTCCTCTGTTTCGCTAGGGCCTCGTTTACTGTACGGCAGTATGCACCACGTGCGGGAATGGTTACTTTGGCTGTAAGGATGGTGCTTACTGCTTACACCCTGAAAAGATTTTTTTGCAATGACAGTATTATACTTATTAACCTGTAATCCATCTCTTTCGCAGTCGGGATTGCCTCTTACTCAATGCCGAAGGGTAACAAGCGAAGTAATGGAGTAGAGCTCACGGACATGATCTACGACGGCCAATGGGGGGAGGAGCTCAGAGGCGGACTTGGACAATTGGTGGACGGCCAGTTTGGAGGCGATGAGATCCGAGAAGCAGCTAAGAACTCCGCTTGGGTTGGCTGGAGAAATGACTCCAGGCCAACGCCGCCAGTTCTTATCTTCGAGTTCGACAAGGTTCGAGAGTTCAGCGCTGTGCATCTCTACTGCAATAATAAATTCATGAGGGACGTTCAGGTTAGTAACTTTACGTTTATAATGTTAAGGCGACATATGTCTCAATTTTTTTTTTTTTTTTATACTACGTCGGGTGACAGACAAGCATACGGCCCGCCTGATGTGAAGCAGTTACCATTTCCATATTAACGCTCGCAACATAACATATTGCTCGTGCGCCTCCACCCTCGCTGCCACCGCAGTAACTCCTTCCTTTCTGGTGATCTCACTCACTCGCAGGAACACAACAACCCTCAAGGGAATTATTATTTGGCTGCGGTATTCTGTGAGGTGGAGGTACATATCCCAGTCCGGTAGCTTACAATTACGCTCCCTACCTCTCTTTTCGCCAGAGCTTCGTTTGTCAGTCAGCAGGGTGCACCACTTGCAGGTGAAGTTGGCTTTGGTTCAAAGATGTTGATGAACCACTTCCACCCCGTAATTTCGGATTGCCTAAACTGAACCCGATGCAAGTCAAACTTTTTGATTCCGAAAATAAAATTTACGTTTAAATTGTGATAGCCTTCATTTTACTTGATATAGCTCCAGGGTCTTAAGCCAAACTCGATTACAGCTAATCAATGCCAAAGTATGAAAGTATATTCGCGATCAAATAATTAATAAGGTCTGAATCGGCTTCGACTTAAGCGGAGGGCCACAGGTTTATTTTATAATCGGACGTACTGACTAAAAATATGATAGAATTTAGCATCTAATCTACCTTTATCGTTACAAACAAAAAAATCACGATCTTTAATCTAATTTTAATTCTCGTGTGTGCATATAGTTTTCAACAAAAATATATCAAAATAATTGTAATTGTTTTTGATGAATGTTTCGGGAGTGCACTTGCGAAAGACTTAGCTTTAATCCGACTCTCGTGCGCTCATGCAGTCATTTGGTTCAAGGAGATACCACACCAGTGCTGTAGCTAAACCTCAGCTATGCTGAGCTGGGAATAAACAACACATATCATGTGCCGCGTGTAAACAACACATAACATGGGCCGTGTGGTTTCCGGCAGACTAGAATAGAATCACTCCGTCTCCTCCCGTGGATGTCGTACAAGGCGACTAAGGGAAATACATTACCAAACATCGATCAGGCCTCCCCAACCCGTCTGGCCAACGAGGGGAGTGTAGGCCAAATCCTCCTGTCTGGAACTGACGAGAGAGGGTCGTGCTCCTGTAGTGGAGACTATAATGACCTGATGATGAACATGTGCCGCATATATGCGTCACATGTTATATTGTTTTTTTTTAATACATAACCTAGTCTTTGATACATGTGAGTCAATTAAATATTTTTCGTTCTTTCTTTCTTTCCTTTACTTGCTTCTCACCAGGCAATCCCAAATTTAGGGGTCTACGCTTCCTCAGTCGTCGCTTTCGTACTATGACAAAGAGTATATATCTTTTTTGTTTGTCTTAATCTTGGTTAAGAAAGTCGATTCTCTCAACTTTTCAAATATGCAAAATAACTTTGATAAATGAATTCCTTAGCTTACAAGCTGCTCAGATTAATGATATCAGAGAGTGTTGGTCGTTAATTAAGAGCCGCCACTCTCGTGCCACAGCTGACACCGGGAAGATTAGCAAGCCCTCATTGACGATTAGGGTTAAATGATCATTGAAACAATATACATACATCATTGAAACAATATAAGACGATCTCGGTGGTCGAATGGTTAGCAATGGCAACTTTGACTCTGAGGTCGGGGGTTCGATTCCCGCACAAGACAAACATTTGTGTGCATGAACATGTCTGTTTGTCTTGGTCTGGGTATTTTCTATGTATTATAAGTATGTATTTACAAAAAAAAATGTATTTAAGTAGTACATTTATCAGTTGTCTAGTACCCATAACACAAGTTTTGCGCTTAATTTGGGTCTAGATGGCGCTGTGTAAATTGTCCGGAAATTTTTATTTATTTAATGTATTGGAGTGTAAGTGGCCACCATCTTTAAAGTCAAAAACTGCAACATAGGTACGAGCTTTCATCTTGTTACTCGATTCAGAAAATAATTATGAGGATGTTGACAATTTCATGCTGACACGGTATTGAACCTTTTATGTCTGATGATTGTTTGACATGGTGCCAACAACCTCCTTCTAGAGCAGCGGTTCCCACCCGGTGGACGGCGGACCACCAGTGGTCCTTGAGAGGTAAATTATGGTCCGTGTTACAAACTTATAATGAAAGAGATTGACCACTATTATACAAAATACTCAAATCTCTAATTATAGAATAAAGAATTTATATGACAGTCTGGGACCCTACACGCAACAAAAGCCTCGTAGTGGTCCGCGAACAAAAAAAGGTTGGGAACCACTGTTCTACCACGTTCAGAGATGGCAGACCCTACCACTATTCGATGTAGGTTACGGTAACCGCGCTACATCAAGCAGGCCGTGCTTGTTTGCCGCCCGACATAGTATAAAAAAGAATTGAAAATGTATGTAGCTATTTTAATCCTAGTTTTGAGGCAGTTCTACCACTAACGTCTCTTTAGGCAACAAGGTATTGACTGGTATAGAAGTCTATGACGTGCGTGTCTTCGCTAAATATTTTTAAAGGTTAGAGAACGCAACATCGTCGTAGTAAACGAAAAAACTGGCCAAGTGCGAGTCGGACTCACGCACCAAGGGTTCCGTACCATTATCTATAAAAACGGCAAAAATAATATGCCCCCCTTAAATATTTCTTTTATTTCATTTTAATTATTTATTTTTAAAGTGAAAATATAACTAAATATTCTGTGAATATTTCAATCGTCTACCTGTTACCGTTATCAATATCGAGAAAAAAAAATCACGTTTGTTGTATGGGAGCCCCCTTAAATATTTATTTTATCCTATTTTGTAGTATTTGTTGTTATAGCGGCAATCGAAATACATCATTGTGAAGATTTCAACTGTCTAGCTGTCACGGTTCATGAGATACAGCCTGGTGACAGACGGACGGACAGCGAAGTCTCGGTAATAGGGTCCCGTTTTGCCCTTTGGGTACGGAATCCTAAAAATGAGGCAATGGGAAATAAATTACTTTTTAACACAAACATGACATGGAACATACATTCTGTAATAGACCAGTGTCGATAATTTTTGAAACAAAAAAAAATATAGTTATATAAAATATAGTTATGTAAATATTTTGAGAAAGATGTAGAATCTTCTTTAAATTATATGCGTAGATGTAGGCCCCCCTTACCACTTCCGACTTCATCGACCGTTAATTATTTTTCCTATAATTTTTGTTGTATTCTCTTCCTTTTCCAATAGGTTTCATCCTACTATAATTTTTTTTCACTTTTTACCATTTTCGAAGGCTTCAGCCCTAGCATAGTCTCTACTATGGCCCTAGTCTATAAAATAATAACAATAATAAAAAACTACTATTTTATTAATCAAATTACATAAGTCTGTAGTACAATGATTAATATTGAATATTAATGTTATTTGGGTAGATACAAGCTTCAAGTATAATTAATGAAAATGTATTATAATAATCATAATTAATATTATTTTTACTTTAAATGCACTTAATATAGGGTCTTCACTAAGATTCTAATATACGTTCTCCATAAAGTATTATGTATTTCCTCAGCTGTAACGCCACAATGCCACTAGGCGTCGCAGGCAGGCGACTTGACAGACTGGGGGCTTACCACCAACTCTTATTGCAATTCAATAACTGAATAGAATGCTTATTCATACCAATGAATAAGCGACTCATTGGTATGAATAAGCATTCTATTCAGTTATTGAATCGCAATAAGAGTTGGTGGTAAGCCCCCAGGTCAGTGTTATATAGTACATACTTGTTTAAAATGCTAGATATAAAATATAAAGTAAAATTATAACTAAAATAAAAATAATGTACCTATAAAATACCTTCTCATACAACTGCACCACCGCATTTTCATAATTTTCATTCAACTTATTTAAAACTAGAGTTAGTCGGCGGTTTCGCCCCGCGTGAACACATTACCTGGATACACCTTAGTGATAATATGATAAACAAGAATATTATAATATAAATAAATATTTCTGCAAAATTTACACAGCGCTACCTAATTCTTAATTAAGCGTAAAGTTTGTGCTATGGGTATAAAAAAAAATGTATAATGTATATGTGTAATCTAGTAACTAGACAACAACTGATAAATGTAATTAAATACATTTCTTTTTTGTAAATACATACATGTCATACATATAAAAGACCCACCGTTTTTTACGTATGGATGTACACAAAAAAGTATTTTATCTATTCTCATACTAAAATTTAGAGATTAAAAAACTAAACGCAGAATCATATCAGTTTTTTTACGCACAAGCAATCAAAATTAATTTAAAAAGTTACTTTTCGATACAGGCCCCTTACCACCATCTCTTATTGCGATTCAATAACTGAATAGAATGCTTATTCATACCAATGAATAAGCGACTCTATTTCAAATGGAATAGAGTCGCTTATGAATAAGCATTCTATTCAGTTATTGAATCGCAATAATAGATGGTGGTAAGGAGGCAACTCTTTATAGACAACTGTATCGAAAAATAACTTTTTTTCCATTTCGATACAGCAGCAAGCAGGTTGCAATGCAAAAATCTACATTCTACGCATGCGCACCACGCATGCTCGATCTGCAAATGGATATATAATTAAGAAATGAAGCTGTAAACTTCATGGTTTTATTTAAAATATTATTATCATCTATTTCATGAGATTAGATAAATTAGTGTATGAAACTGCACATAATTAGGTCTTAAAATACTCGTGTGATCCTATTATCACACTCGCCTTCGGCTCATGTGATAAACTCACACTCGTATTTTAAGAACCCTTATTATGCAACAGTTTCATGAACTACTAATTAGTTTTCTATCAGTTAACTAGTACATAGTACCATAGTACAAGCTTTGCTTAGTTTGAGACTAGATAACAGTGTTTAAATTTGTCCAGGAATATTTATTTATTTATATTAAACTAAAATCTGCTGGTTCAGCTAGTCGTATTAATAAAATGCAATGCCAGGGTGAGCTTCCGGGATGCCAGGACTTCCTTTATCAGTACGTTCCGAACACTAGGCGAGCAGTGCATATTTTTTTCCAGAGGATCACAATCCGGGTCTATCCTCGCCTCGTGTTTCACGGACACCACTATTTTAACTTTCAGTTCTTTACAGAGGTACGCCACATAGTGGCAGTCAAGACGTACCTTTCTGTGATCAAACTTACCCCGCTTAATAACTGGTAGTAATCCAGGACAATTCGAACAGGCGAGTGTTATTACCGCCAACTATTCTAGTACTTTCCGCGATCCGATGGTAGAAGATGTAAGTTCTTATGATTTTGAACGTCATCGTAATTCGATAAGGATGAGAAGGGGCTAGTAGAATTCATCCTTGCTTTTTGGGTTTGCCGTGCTTTTTATTGCGTGTTTTTTTGTATTTATGGATATCAGTCTCGAAGACTATTCTTCCGTCGTATACTTCGTAGGTGGAATTCGTGCAACTGCCCATTGGGTGTTCTCCTTCGAAGCTGTCCACTAACTTGTTAAATTTTCTCCTCATGTACGGCGGCATTATGCTTTGAGCATCCTGTATATCGGTGATGAAGGACTTACATTTTTTCAATAAACCGCATGGACTCTTATCTCCAGTATAGATCGCACCAACTGACAGTAATATGTATAAAAACACAATTACAAATAATGTAATTTTGGCCATAGTCACAATTAACTTTAATTTTTATTCCTCAGTAACACACTCCGTGTCTACGTGTCTAAATAAAGTGTCACAATAAATTAATATTTCACTTTAATTAGCTATATATATCCCACATGACAACAATGTTATTCTGTTCTGTTTAAAAGTGCTTCATTCATTATTGTATCTACAGACAGGCTATTGAAGGTTATATGCTTATACTAAACTAGCTTCAGACCGCGTCGCTACGCTCTTACGAATCGCTCGCGTTTTCATTTTCTTTTTTTTTCCATTTTCCATAAATCCATACAAAAAGTACTATTTAAAAATAACTTTCTTAGGCAGTAAAAAGTACTGAAGCAATTTTAATGCGGTTAAATCATAAAATTTTACCCAGAGCATACTTTAACCAGGTCGTACTTCGTAGCGAAAAAGAGTTGGAAATCAACTCTTTATTCAGTGAAGTACCGAGTAACCAACCAACTTGATTAGTATTTTTGTTTTTGTTTGTAGCAAAAGCGATGACAAATTTGCCTTAAGACGGTACTGAATATAAATTATTTTGTTAAATAAAAAGATATATAAAATTCATTAAATGGGCTGTTTGACAATGTTAAAAAATTGTATAAATTATTTAACAATATCGTAAAATACACAAGACTATAAAGATCTGCAAATTTTCATTCTAATATCTTCCGTCCATTTCAGATTCAATCAAAGTTTGGCGGGAAAGTCTATTTTAAAAGTATGAAATTATTAAAAAAAATATTTCCATTTTATTTTTTTTCTTACTTCAAAAACATAGGACTTTCATACAAATTTCCAACTCATGATTTAAGCCCAAAACGGGGTTGATTTCTAAAGATACATTATTAGTACACCTCCACCCCACCTATGGAGCATACATTTTAAATTTCTCACTCGCAGGAACACAACAAGGGAATTGTTATTTGGCTGCGGTATTCTGTGAGGTGGAGGTACATTCCCCAGTCGGATAGCTTACAATTACGCACCCTACCTCTCTTTTCGCCAGAGCTTCGTTTGTCAGTCAGCAGGGTGCACCGCGTGCAGGTGAAGTTGGCTTTGGTTTAAAGATGTTGATAAACCACTTACACCCCAAAATTACTTCAAGTATAGAAGCAATAAAAATACTACAACTTTTATTATGATACTAATTACATAAACGTAATATTTAACATAGCTGTCGTACAAATTTCTGATTTGATGCATACAAAATACAAACCTGTGACTCAGTAGCTTTTTGTATGGAGCGTTTTAGGGAAAGTCCAAAATTGTGATTTTCAAATTAACATATCTCAAGAGATTTTTGTGCTATCGAAGTAATTCTTTCACATGTGGTTATATTTTTAAGACGTCTCTACATATCAAACCAAAAAAATGTTGGTCAAATAGCTTATTGTGTCTCTATGGCAAATGTTTCGTTGAAGTTGAAGTCAATAGTTGTTAAAACAATAATAATTCGAAAAAAGAATACTAGATGCAAATGTCTGTCAGTCTGCGAAACAATTGACCACCGTCCAAGTATCTCATGTATCTTTTTCACGCTCTACAATTTAAACCGTTTGACGGATTTCAACTAGAGATGCCACGAATATTAGGCTACTATTCGGTATTCGACCTATTCGGCCACTTTGTTTGATATTCGGTATTCGGCCGAATAAAGCGTACTATTCGGCCGAATACCGAATACCAAATCTTAAAAAAAGACACGTCATATTACTCAAGATTATATGTATTCATTACCAAATTACAATACTTTTAAGTAAAATTGATCAGTGGTAAGTTGTGATGGATAAAAACAAGCTTTTCAGCATTTGTTGGAAGCAAACGATTGCGCTTTTCATCGTAAATGATGCCAGCTTCAGAAAATAACCTCTCACTATACACGCTACTCTCAGGAGACGAAAGATAATCTTTAACAAATTTCGAGACGTTTGGGTATTGTTTTTCGTTTGTTGACCGCCACTTGTAGGGATCAGCCGTCCGAATTAGGCGATTTTTTTTTCAAATAAAAATCCAAATATTCTTGTATACGCGCAACGACAAGTATGTATTTTATACCGAATATTCGGCGCTTCGGCCGACAGCGTTGCCGAATATTCGGTATTCGGCCAAATCACTATTCGTGGCAACTCCAATTTCAACATATAAGGTGTCGTTAGGGTAGGGTATAATAATTTAATATGACGTAAAAAAATACAGGATAATAACAAAAAAAAAACATCGGACGCGCAGTATGCGCCACCATAGCGAATTTTTTATTTTATTTTCGAAATCCCGAATTGATATCCGAAAACCAAGGTCACTTTACATTACTACTTTTTGATGCTCTACACGACTCCGAAGTCAGAATTTCGAAATTTTTCGAAACCCAAGGTCACTTTACATTTCATTTCATGGCAACGGACAGACAGAACGACCGGACGATTTCATAAGCTCAATGAATTTCGCTGAAAATTGTTAGAATATTGCAGCCAAGCTTTTGTTGTTTCTGATAATGACAAGAAATTATTAACAGGAACCAAAAAGTTAATAGTTTTATTTAAACAAAAACATATAAACGAACTTTTTTTTTATCTATATAAAATTTGTTTCTTTGTTGCAAACAACGGTCAGTTGAGGGGAGTACAATATTAATATTGTATTCAAATACCAGTTACCATGAAGATAATCCTCATCATCAGAAAAAAATACACGAATATTAGTCATCGTTTTAAATTATATTTTTACCCAATTGCCGAAGAAGGGAGGGTATTCTATTTCGTTGATGACGTATGTATGTCTAATTTTTGGTATGTCTTTATGTGTGTATTTGGTATTTAAACAAAGTATTATATTTGTGCTGAGGATCTCGATAGCGTCGTTGCGCGTTTCAGTCTAATCGAACACGCAAGTTAAGCAACGTCGACCGCAGGGTGTCTATGGATGGGTTTTTTATCTCGAGTTCCTCCGTGCTTCGGAGAGCACATTAAGCTCTTTGTCCCGGTTGTTATCATTAGATGACAGTCGATAAGCCAAATCAGTGGCCTTAGGAAGTCTTGAAAACGGGGTCCTTCCGTTTGGCAAAATATTTTTCTTCAAATTTTACTTCCCAAAAAACAAATCGCGCTAGTTTCATTTGCCAAAAGAATCTTTAGCAAATTTATATTTCGCACTTTAATCACTTGGTCAAATATTCATTTGGCAAATGCTTTATTTTGTAAAAAAAAATATTCCAAAACTTAATTAATCTTATATATCGAGAACTGCTTGGCCGTTTAGCTGGTTTTGGTTTTGAAATGTTTGTCGTAGCCCAGGGAAGGTTTAAACGGTGAGAAATTACGGAAAAAATTCATGAAAGATACTAAAAACAACAATTTTATTTTCCCATACAAAGTGTCTCTACTATAGGCGAATGTCATGGCAGAAAAGATGGCTACCTATCAATAGTGTCATTGTCACAAAGGATCGACATATTTGTTGGTTGTCAAATATGACTTTCTCAGAAATGACATAGAAATGACACAACATAATAGACATCAAGAATGGAGTTGAAATATGTAGTGACTGTTTATGGTAAATCATACTTTGTACAGTACTTATGAATAAATAATAGAAATCTGCAAATTTCATAAACACTTGCGTTGTAAATTACAAAAATGATTGCAATTATAACCAGTGTCGAAAGACAACACCTGTGTCATATATACGAATAGTAGCAGAAAATGTGGGCTGAACGCAGAACGAGGTTTGTGGATTCACATAGAGTTGTATAACTTTGCATATGGTAAGACCAACATCACATTATATAGGTCTGTCATGTTAACCAAGGTGATATTACAAAATAAAACAGATCCTCATTATTTATTCTGAAGTACCTAAATCTGTAATTTACATTAATTTTAATTAATTCACATTTGACGTTTAGTCATAAATTTATTTGGCGAGAACTTTCTTTACTGAAGTCTAAAGGGCTGCCGGGGGTTTATATCGACATCATCCGAGACATGTACCGAAATTCCAAATCCATAGTCTAGACCTCTGTCGGAGAGACAAAATTCCCATTAACATCGGTGTCCACCAGCGATCAGTCCTTAGTCTGTTTCTGTTCATATTAGGACGTATAAGTAATAGTACTAACGTACTTATACTGTGATATTAGGCATATTCTTATATATTAGACATTCGTGGTATTAGACGAATTATCAAGTAGTATCATGGATCCACATGGACCACTTCTGTGCGGCGGGTTGGCGGGTGTTCATGTATGCTGATATTTGTCGGATGCGCATAGAGGGCAATTGGTGCGATGAGTGAATTCATGGAAGAGGTCACTTGAGAACTATGGCCTGAATCCGAGTACGGGAAAGATCGAGTAGTTGGGCTGCAAAACAACAGATCCCACGACCGTGCACATAAGGATATGGTCGAATGCACGGACGGTTTAAGTACTTGGGATCTGTTCTTCGATCATCGGATAGCATCGACTACGAGATTTCAGTAGCTTGGACTAAGTGGCTTGAGGTAACCAGTGTCATCTGTGACTACAAAATTCCGCCAAGTTGAAAAGACAAATCTATAAATCTAAGATTAGACCATTTTATAAGTTAATAAAGGATCGCCAATACTTGAGCGACACATACAGGTGTTGTCTTTCATGAAGTTGAATATGATGCGCAGTATGCATGAGGTTTCGTAGAAGGACTTGTCATCTCTTTCGGCTACATTTCGAAATGTTGATTTTTATTGTCAATTGTTTTGTCCAGGTGTTCTCGGAGGCCATCATATCGTTCTCCATCGGCGGTCGCCATTTCCAAAACGACCCAATCCACTATTCGTACGTGGAGGACAAGATTTTCGAATACTCCCGCAACGTCAGTATTAAACTCCATCACAGAATTGGTAAATGGGTGCGAATAGAACTGCACTTTTCCGCCAGATGGATTCTCTTAAGCGAAGTGGTATTTGATTCTGGTAAGTTGTTTTTATTATCACATATAGGAAAGAACGGGTCAACTTTTGTTATTTTGACTTTTCTATCGTTCTTATTATTATATTAGATTACAATGAGATTGTAAATCTTAATACGTACGGTGTATTAAGATTTACAATCTCATTGTAATCTCTCAAACTCAGTTATATTGTAAACATGTGACGCTTCGCCTATAATTAATTATGCATTAAGCTTTAAAATTAATGCATTCTATTGGTTTCATGTTTAAATGTAAAAGTGTCAGTGAGCTTAAAAACAAATTAATAAAAAAAACACGATCTCCTCTTAGCTGTACTTGGACGTATAAAAATTAGGCCATGCCGTTGCTATATGAAATGAAGCACTTGGCAGATGTTGAGTTCCTTGTGTGCGTTCGTTTTGTACATAGAAAAATAAATAGCATTAGTTTCGAAACGACGTACGCGTACGAACAATTTGTCCCAACCGAATACGGTGTCCACATTTTTATAAGTCCATGATATTTATTTAATCATGTTCAAAGTGTATATCATTCCAAATAGTAATAACACGAACGATTGTTACAGATGTAGCCCAAGGAAATTACACTCCGGAAAGTCTAAAACCACTCGCCAAAGACAAGACAAAGATCACGACGAGCAAAGAGGTGCCAATACCGACAGCACATCAAGAAGATCCCCTGTATATGGCCATAGTAGTGGGCGTATTAACCGCACTAGTGATACTGCTTGCTGTAGCGGTATTTCTAATAGTACATAGGCATAGACATAGAAAGTGTTTTGCCTCGCCACTGGCAAAGACTACTGTAGCACAGAAACGTACGGGCGACAACTACAATGGCTGCGGCACGTCAATGTTGCCAGATAACAAAATGATAATAGACTGCGCGGTAGATGTTAAGTCGGACGAGTATCAGGAGCCGTATCAGGCTCTCAAGTGCGCTCCGTATTTTAGTTATAGTACTGTATTGCTCGAGATGAAAGACTTTGTTAAGGACTCGAATACTGCGCTCTCAGGTACGTGATATTTATTTTTTCATAATTTTATAGCGTTGTAAGCCAAATTTCGTTTCATACAATAATACCAAATTAAGAATGTAGTCACGTTGAAAGCTTGACATATCGTTATTTTCATGAATTCTCTTCGTTTTGTTGCGTTTACTATATTGCAATACTATACCTCGTTCAAACGAAATTGGAAATATACCTTCTATATCACATCATAGTTTTACCATTAAGGTTTTGCGGCAACAATAATAACTTTGAATTACTAATTTGTTTCTGCTGTAGTGTTCATTTGGCTACATATGGATTCAGTAGTTTTTGGAAAGATGATAGTCGTTTCCACTGCTTTTCGGATGTAGGGTCTCAACAAGTCCACTACTTATCCCATCCCATTCATCATTCTCTGTTACTTACTCGTCCCTTTGTCAGTACTGCATCAATCCTTATTCATCACACTGCTGAAGTATACTCTCCTCAATTAGAGATGTTTAGGGCGTATTCCACCGCGCTACTCAACTGCGGGTTGGCCCTTAGCCTATATTACGTGTTAATACTTTATATTTTAACCAACAGACAGCTCAAATTACGACTACGCAGTGCCAGAGCTCAGCTCAGCGCCGCTGCTGACCAAGCGTCGACTGACTGACAGCTTGTCGGACAGAGCGACCGAGTTGATGAGCGAGCATATGGACAAGATGGCGGAGCTCGAGGCGAGACGCTCCGCCGCTGGCTCCATACGGTCCAAGCACAGCACAAGAGTGAGTGGAACATTTTAAATAACACCCTTGTTGGTCGTAAGCCGGGTCTCCTGCAAGTGTCTTTTTTTTTATACATAGAATTTGATTTTTTTTTTAATTGAATTAAATTTGAAAAATTTGGTTTCTGCAAAACATTGTGTTCCTAGGTCTATATGTATATATATATATCTAACTAACTTATATACACACCAGATGTATAATCTGACGAATGATTAGTCTAGAACTCTAGACTAAAAAGTATTTGTCTAGAAGGAAACTTATTGTATTTTTAATCAACTTTGTAAATCAGATTGTTCTTATTTAATAAACTATATAAATGGTTTTATTAAACTTTCTGAACAACACTTCACCAATTTCTAAGAAAGATACTTTGTATCTTCTATAGCTTCTTATTGTCCTATCTATACTGTCCCAGTGAAAAAAATACCCGATATTAACTGATAACATTTGTCTTTGTTTGCTCTTGAATGTGATGTTAAGTGTCTTAAAAGCAGCCCAACAAATTTTGATACTTGTAAAATCTCTTCCTCCTAATCTACTCGGGTGAGTTTTACGAACTAAGTTTTAACAAAATTCCCTTACATTTATTTATTTTAATTTGGATAGCCAACTGCATAATTACAGCGATCAAATATACATATAGACCTAGGAACTACATACTCGACATGGTATACGATTCCAAATAATTTCGATATAGGTGGAAACCTATATCGAAATTATTTGGATTTGATTTACAATGAAAATAAGTGAATGTAATATTGAATGTATTTTTGACAGTCCCCGAGTCAGCAAGAGGTGTTCATAGATTTGAAGAGGCGGCTCGAGACGACCAACGTAATCGAGTTCCCCCGACACAGGCTTAGAATGATTTCTAAGTTGGCTGAGGGCGCCTTCGGCACGGTGAGCTCTTCACATACATTTGTCGGTAGTTAGAATTAAAATGAATCCGGTATTAAGTACCTATATGAAAGCGTTGCAGAAACTAGATCCATCTCAAAATCGATTTCCACATATCATCATCATCATCAGGTCATTTTAGTCTCCACTACAGGAGCACAACCCTCTCTTCCGTCCCAAACAGAAGGAGGATTTGGCCTACACTCCCCACGCTGGCCAGACGGGTTGGGGAGGCCTGATCGATGTTTTATAATGTACTTCCCTTAGTCGCCTTGTACGACATCCACGGGAAGAGACGGAGTGATTCTATTCTAGTCTGCCGGAAACCACACGGCCATTTTCCATTTCCATTTCCACATATAGTATATGGAAATTGGCAGTTCTCATGTACTGCCAAAGATTTCCCCTCCCTATAGTCTGTTTTAATCAGACAAATTATATCGTCCGACATTGGCCTGCAAAAGGTTTATCGAATTACTGGGGATTCACTGTATAAACAAAGTCGCTTTCCGCTTCTGTCTGTCTATATATCCGCTAACTGCTCTTAAACCACACGACGGATTCTGCTGCACTGTTCAACATCATTTAGAAAATGTCTAATGGAATATATGTATAATACATTTATATAATCTGGCTAGTGAAAGACGGATCGTCATAATAAATGAATATGTTTTTACGGCAGGTTTACGTAGCTGAAGCGGACGGAGTTCCAGAGTACAACGGGACCATAACTCCGGAGAAGAGGCTAGTCGCGGTGAAGTTCTTATGTCACGATGCGTCGGTTAAGGAGAGGTATATCATGTATGACGTGCTTTTATTACACGTTATCTTTCTGTCCACTTTCTTCTTCATCCATACATGTAGTTTATACAGGGTGTCTCATTAGTTACGTCACAAACTAAGTAACGGGATAGATTTTGTTGCCAATTTTTTATTACTTTATTTAAGTAAGCAAACAACACAATGTGTTTTGCTTACAAATCGATAGCGTTAAAAATAACAAACATTTTGCGATCAGCATCGTTACCATAGATTAATTTTGATTGGAGATATTCAAACGTAATTGAAATTTAACCAAAAAGAAGGACGTATCGAAAGTTTACCATTTCTTTTTTAATTGTGAAATGAGTTGCCGCGTACAAGGAACTATTTTTTTTTTTGTTGTTCATACAGAGAACGGTATCAAGTCGGAGTTCTTGAAGACCTTTCATAAGACATATCTTAAAGACGTGCATCATGTGCTTCTTTATGATCCACCACCGCTGGGACACCCTGTATAATTAATAGTTGTAGTAATTATGTAGACGAGCCTGGTGGTAGAATAGCAATGGCCACCTAGTTCTATAAATACCAAAGTTATATAAAAAGAGGTAGGAAACTGTTGGTACGTCTCCAAGCGGTGCGGTATCTTTTTGGGTCAACCAGCTATGATTGTTTGTCACATTAGTGGTAGAAAAATGCGCTAGTTATACCTTCCTTTGTAGGCAACGGGAACAGCCACAGTACTAACATTTGTTTTTTTGTTTTAACTGCCTCTGTTAGTATGTTACCCTTCAGGATAAAACACATTCATCACACTACAATTTCTTTTCTTATATATAACTCAAAATAATGGCGTCGGTTATTCCTACAAATGAAACAAATAAAATATGAATGTTCGAAATTGTTAAAATATAAGGCGTCAATATCGTAAATATACCGATATTGATAATGTTCAAAAATTGTATATTTTTTTTAACATTATCGTAAAATACACAAAACTATAAAGATCTCCAAACTTTCATTCTAATATCTTCCGTCCTATTAATTTAGGGTCGATCAAAGTTTGGCGGGAAAGTCCATTTTAAAAGTATGAAATTATTAGTAAATAATATTTCCTTTGGAGAAATAATAAAAAATACTATAACTTTTATTATGATACTAATTACATAAACGTAATATTTAACATAACTGTCGTACAAATTTTTGATTTGCTGTGTACTTGCTTGGTGACATCATAACCTAATAGCCTGTTGTATGGAGCGTTTTCGGGAAAGTTCAAAATTGTAATTTTCAAATTAACATATCTCGAGAGATTTTTGTGTTATCAAAGTAATTCTTTCACGTGTGGTTTTATTATTGTGACATCCTTACATATAAAACCGAAAAAAAAAACGTTGGTCAAATAGTCTATTGTGTTAAAAATTAAGCAAATAAACAAGCCCTTAACGCGCTTTATTGTCAGAGTAATAATACGTTATCATAAAAACAACATTCATATTTTTTTACTAACACTGCGAAAACGGCGCCATTTTGTTTGCAGTTGAAGGGTACAGGCAAAGATCAGGGAATGTCCTAATGAATAGATTTTGATAAAAACACAGTTAAAAGTTCAGAAGTATTACAATTTACATTGAGATCAGCGTATGTAAAAACTTTAACTGTGCCTTTTTGCCTCCATTTGTTTACTTTTTTAAAAAGTAAGTGATTGGAAATTAAACAACCGTAGATAAAGATTTGTTACCAATAGAAAATAGAACAAATAAAAATTGTGACATTCCCTTTTCTTTGCCTGTACCTTTCAGTTACAAGTACATTACCGTTACATGACTATATGTTTTCAGGGAGGAATTCGAGCGCGACGTTCGGATACTAGCAGCTTTATCATCTCCACATCTAGCGCGAGTGTTGGGAGCCTGTCGCTCCCCTCCCCTCGCCGTAGTCCTAGAGTACTTAGAACTCGGAGACTTATGCGCATTCCTAAGAACTGCTGTACCTCAATCAACACCGACATTGCTGCATATAGCCACGCAAATAGCAGCTGGGATGCAGTATTTGGAGTCGCTGAATTTTGTTCATAGAGATCTGGCGGCTAGGTAAGGCTAATTGAAAAACCTGTCTCGGATTGTTCACAGTTTATTTTATTATATTATACTTAAAGGTCCTTTCCTTCTTTTTGGAATGACTAATGATATAACTTTTTAATAACTATAGTTTAGCTATGAAACCCTTGTGTGATATTTTAATTTATTAGAAAAAAACAGATTAGTGGCATAAAAATGATTTAGATTTTGTATCACCGTTATGCTTCAATATATGTTTCGGCTGTAAAATAGAAATGGAAACTCCATTCTTAGTAGCAACATTATTTTTTACACAAAATAAGGTTTCATATATAATAAGAAAACGAACGAGAAAGATAGTGGCGCCATCTTTATGTCACACTGTGTGCGTATTCTTCGGTGTTAAAAAATATGTTCGTTTTCAGAAATTGCCTCGTCGGGAAAAGCTATCAAGTGAAGATCAGCGACTTCGGAACAGACAACGAGGCGTACGCGTGTGATTATTACAAGGTTGACGGACGCATTCCATTGCCCCTGCGGTGGGCGGCTTGGGAGTCAGTGCTGCGCGGGAAGTATACAACGAAGAGCGATGTATGGGCGTTCGCTGTCACTTTGCACGAGATCTTCACGCTGTGTAGGAGGCGCCCTTATGAACATATGACTGAGAACGAGGTTGGTTTCATTTTTACTATACATGTTACAATTACAATTTGAATTGTAGCACCTTAATCAAATTAAATACTTTTTAGCAAAGTAAAAACGAAAATTTTGTATAAAATATGTGCAATAAATCCATACACTCAGATTTTTTATATAGCTTTGTCAAATCTGTTTCGCATTTTATTGTGCTTTCCATTATACCAGCACGTAACGCGAAACAAAAAGTTGTAACAATCAGTATCATTTACTTACATGATGACGGCGAAAGTTTCTATTTTTCTTGTATTAATGCGATGGAAACTATACAATTTGGCTAGTTTTCTTTGTTGTAAAATACGGTCTATGGCGTAATAATTTGAAAATCACAATTTTTAAACTGTCCCGAAAACGCTCTATACAAAAGACTACCGAATTATGACGTCACAGGTTTGTATTTTGTATGCATCAAATCAGAAATTTGTACGATACTATGTTAAATATTACGTTATGTGATTAGTGTCATAATAAAAGTTATAGCATTTTTTATAGCTTCTCCAATGGAAATATTATTTTTTAATAATTTCATACTTTTAAAATGGACTTTCCCGCCAAACTTTGATCGGCGATAAAAAAATTCTGACTGAAGATATTAGAATGAACGTTTGCACATCTTTATAATTTTGTGTATTTTACGTTATTGTTAAATAATTTATTAAATTTTTAAAGATTGGAAAATAGCCTATTATAAGGACTATTAATTTACCTCAGACTATAAACACATTCTATTCCACTAGCTTTACAAAAATCGAAAACCATTTCTGCAAATGTCTCACACACTCATATGAAGTCTCATGTGAGTGTGAGAAATTAAGATTACACATTCTCACACACTCACATTCTCTCACAGGTGCTAGAAAACCTGACCCACTTGCAAGCGGATGACGGCCTCTTCGAATGTATAGACAGAGCGCCTGGCTGTCCCCGAGACCTCTACGAACTAATGTGCGAGTGTTGGCGAAGAGACGAACTCGATCGGCCTGCGTTTGGAGAGATCCACCTGTTCCTTCAGCGGAAGAGCCTCAACTACGCGACCACGTGATCCTGGCCCGCGGCATGCCCTCTCATCCCGGGCATGTATTAACGATCTCCTCGGAGCAACAGTTGAGTGAGTATTGTCCCGTGTTCGTGTTATGCGACCACCGGAGGTCAGATGGTCACTAGGTTTTAGGTTGTCGCAACAGAATCACAAACAAAATCGATGGTTTGACGTCGCCTCTTAACTTGACCCAGTTATCACTTTTAACAAAGCTAGACATTTATACATACGATTTAATCAAAAGTCGTTTAAGAAACAGATTTTGAAATTTCAACCCTTACTTACACGAATGGTTTTGCCCCTATCATAATCGTCTTATCAATTTTCTAATCTTTGTGTCTACGTGTGACGATATTATCGTGGCAATAACAATATTGTATCATCGCTATACATTTGCAGTGGGTTACAAAGAAGGCTGAGGTTCATAAAACAGACGGATTGACGCACGCACCATCTAACAGCCATTCAGATTTAAGTAGCCACTGTCCATTTCTAAAATCCACCTTAAGCTGTCGTCGTCGTCAACCTTATTCATCCCATTGCTGGGATACGGGTCTCCTCTCAATCGAAGGGGTTTAGAGCATACTCCACCATGCTGCTTAACTGCGTGTTGGCGGAGACCAGGATTTTCAAGCCGCCTAACTTGACCACTGACTTGGCTGTACGACTGTTTGTCATCTACTGACAATAACCGGGACCGACGGTATAACGTGTCATCCGAAGCACGGAAGAGCTCGAGATAAATAAACGCATCCATGAATAGGCTACAGCCGACATTGCTTAACTCGCGTGTTCAATTAGAGTGACACGCACAACGACACCACTGAGCTCCTCTAACGACTCCATCGACCCTAAGGTGTACTGTACTGTAATATGTAAGTAACATGTCGAAAACCCACTCTGAAGTTTGAATGAATGGGACAAGGCTTTGAATAACGGCGGTATGATGTGGATACTCGAGCAGCATATAACATCCACCAAAAGTTAGATTTTTGGGCTTAAGAGTTTCATTTCATTTCAAGTTTAATTGCGCTGTTTATTCTCCATACAGAATTTCTTCACTCTTAAGGATGTGTAGATGGAAATCGTCAACCCTAATTTGTTACATTCAAATCTAAATCAATTTAATTTAACGGTCAAACCGTTTAATCGATTTTCATGTTTGTGATTCTGATTGTTCGATTACTAGGCCGTTATAGAGTGAAAACACGCAAGCTTTATGTAAAATATACATTTGGCTGGCGCATTTTCAACTTTTCCAAGTTTGGTTAACTATCTGATTCAAATATAAATTATATTTACTTAAACATACATTAAGTTAAAACTAATTATAAAAAAATCAACAAAATCGACCCAACTTATATTTAACAATGATAATTAGAACATGTATATATATTGTTTTTATTTTTATGTTT
Organism: Hypsopygia costalis; assembly: GCA_937001555.2. NCBI lineage: Eukaryota > Metazoa > Arthropoda > Insecta > Lepidoptera > Pyralidae > Hypsopygia > Hypsopygia costalis. The sequence continues at coordinate 24,140,462 of OW443326.2, forward strand.
AAAAATTGATTATGTTACCTTTATCCACACATACCAAAAAAATCCATAGTAAAAAGTAATAGGGATAAAGATTCCCGCAAATTTGCCTCTATGTGGTCGAATTTTTGGGATGAAAAACGGAATAACTTTTAAATTTTATGAAACATTTCGTTAACCAGCGATCAGTGACCATAGATGATGAGGTGGGCTCAACTTTGCTCCGACAGATTCACCCATGCGTAGCGTCTACCTCCGTACGACTTACGAACCGTACTTAATTTATACTTTGATAGCTACCGAATTATCTGTGATGGTGAACTTAATAATATGTAATATTGTTTTCCCTGGAATAGTAGTATAAAAATGTTAGTACGAATATTATTAGCGTTGTCACAAAGATTTTGATAGGTATCAGAGAATTAGTGTGCGATTTGGAAGGACCAAACAGAGTCGTACGTGGGGTAGCTTGCTATTGCGTTAATAAATCTGTCTATCGTAGCGTCACCCTATGTAATGAGGCGGCTATGTATTTTTAATTTAATGCGCTATTTATTTTAGAACACTGAGAGCTAGTATATTTTTATGAAATGAGATTTTTTTACTCGAATGTTGACTCTGAGTATTTTAGTACGACTAAGTACTATTCGTTGATGTGAAAAGACTGATAGGGATTTCTCACTGACAAAGCTGATAATATAAGTTACTTACCTACTGTTTATAGAAGATACTACGTGACTTAATTCGTTGTCGATCATGTATTCAATTTGTTTGTACTAAGGAAATATATTTTCTGAACAATTATTGCAGTGACATGACAAATGGTACCCTCGTTTTGTATTATTTATAAAATTATGTAATCTTTTTATAGTAATCTAACTTATGTTTATCATGTAGAATTATCGAATATATTGTTATATAAAAATTTTATACTCTACCTGGGTGTTTCAAATTGGACGATAAGGGATATGCTACGATGTGTAGATTTAAAATTTTAGTTTTACTATGAACTATCACGAGTGAGCTACGTTTAATAGACAGAGCAATCCGATCTTCCTACAGTTCCCGAGTCTGTCGATATGTTTGTATCTGTGTCGCCTACACCCGCCCTGCCCGTATTAGAGACATTCGGCTTGGAATCTTTACACCCTTGTCTATAGAAATAAGGATAGTTTAAGTATAATAGGCCTAAGGAGTTTACAACGATACGCGTGCAACTTTCATTAAATTTTTTGAGTGGTAACTTCTATATTAGCGTCGCTATTGACAAAGGAAATCATAGATTGTAAAAAATAACTGTGTGCTTTTTATCAACCACAAAGAAGCAAATAATAGATTATTCACCAATGTTTTATGCCCCAGTCGTGGTATTGAATAGCGAGTATAACAAAGGATTCTTAGTACTTAGGATTAAAATCCCGAGTGTAGCAAGGGATTCAAACTCGCCCGAGAAGAACATACACTAATCTATCCCAGAGAAGAACATTCACACATGAGACAATAAAAATCAATAGCAATAATAATAAAAATCAATAGCAATATTAGAAATCCATTAGTTATACTATACATCATTTAGTAATAGAATATATAGATTTATTTTATTTAAACTACGCATAAAGTATTTAATAGTACTTAGTACTTTTTAGTCACCGGTCTTTAATACGAAGTTTTTAGTATGCCATTTAATAACTAAGCAACCAACTCATACATATACGAGTATATATTCATAATACGAATACGTTCTTTTCGGTGCAGATGCATATAATAAAAGATTTATGCCATTTTTGAGTCCAGTAATGAGTAATAATGAATTTCAGTACTATATTATTTTTCTAGATCTGTAATGACTTAAGATTAGCATGGCATACTCGTTTATGATATAACATCGTCGTGCAGAGTAGTGTGATGGTATTATGAAGAACGTTTTATGCCAGCAGCATAATTTACTTTTAATTTTCATCGACGACTAATTTTTTTTCATTGGCGCTATTTCAGGATGTTCATAAGCACGACTGAGACATAAAGCCTTTGCGCAATTTTAATAGTAGAGTTGTATCAAATCGCCGACGTTATAAATTCGGGCTTAATTAGAAGCGTTAGCGGTCATTCGACCGGTTTATAATACGGTTTTTGCATGAGGAGCTTTGCTTGAGAATATATTTTGTCCATGTTAAAAAAAAGTTTCAATGTCTATGTCATTCAGATTTTAGACCATAGACATTGTATTTTTTTTATATCATAGACAAAATGCGTTCTGAAACAACGCTTCTCATTAGTAGAATAAAATATAAACACGCACGACAACGTGGAACAACCAGCAAATCCAGTACTGCCATGTCCAAAGCGTTAGAGTAGTAGCGGTGATACCGAATGTACAGTTTAAGTATAAAGGTTGAAATTACCTAAGATGCATGTTAAGGAACAGAATAAACTTACTAATACTTAGTAGGTGCTAGTAGTATAATATAGGATATGTATGGTAATACTGTACAGCGCCACTTTTATTAATAATACGGATTTAACCTTTCGCTTGCCGCACTCCTATGGTGGGTAGTGTTGCTACAGCGATTGGTACAGAATTGACAGGACGCGGCACGCGAAGGGTTAAAGTATCTACTCGGCAAATATAACACATTTAAATTTTTTGTTGATGACGTCTATTTTACAAGTTTTTATTTAGTTTCAACTCTCCCCATGTCTATAATCAAGTCACTTCGAAGGGTCCGATTGAGCTGAAATTTGACACACTCCTTTGGTTCTCGCGACAAAGCACGGTTATTTAGATAGTTCTATTTTGCATTAACTATTAATAAAAGCTTGTTTTTTTTATTTATCTTATAACTTGTTGTCGCATCTCAGTTGCATTGCCGAGTAGTGTACTATGTGTGGGATGTGCAATAGTGGCGCCGTCTACAGTATTTTAACGGACAAGGGTTTAAAGAACTTTAGTGAGTATTGAATACGGTTTTTCGAGATTAGCGTTGGAATTTTTGGACCCTGGTGGCATTTTGCATTGAATCATAAATTCAGTGAAGAATGTCAACGGCGCCCTATATTGCAGTTGTAGGAGTTGTGGAATGTAATAGAAGATTTCTAAGTTTTTACACTGTCAATGAAGCTTATATCGCAGATTACTGTATAGTTTTACTGTATCAAATTATTTTTATTTACCTAATAATAGTCTAAGAGAATATTACATAATAATAGTTAAGTAAAGCTGAATAGTTGTACTTTAGTTCGGCATTAAATCCGCTATATCTGCTACATACTCACAGTGTTAACTTTGAAATCTTAGAAATAGTAGGAATCTCTCGCGCGGTACTAATGTCTCGAGGGCACGGTCCGGTGTAGGCTTAGATAAAGTTACCAAATCCTAATAGTCGTTTATTTTCATACCACGTTTCGTAAACAGAAAATTAGTATTATTAATAGTGAGTTGTTAGCGATAGTTGTATCTGAATCGAATAAATTTTATTAGGAGTTATTGATAGTTGAGAAGTTGTCTATTTTCCGTAGTTTGCCGTGGAGTTAGCAGTTCTGACAATATCACGGCGCGCGATTAGTAATGTACCTCTTGTCGCGTTTAGTGTTGCCCGATGTCACACTCGGCGGCCATTAGTATTGTGATCAGATATCGATATTGTAATATGTCATATTCATTTCATATTTAAACGCTATTATGAAAAGTATTTAGATAAGTATTCTAAACGTAAAAAGTAATGATTAAAAACCCATTCAATAAGTCCAATGTTTGGGCATATTAACGAATCGCTCAATGAAGCAATACATATCTGTATGGTAAATAATTCGAACGTCATTTGATCTCAAATTAAGAGGCTTATTTTTTACTATATACCCACCTGTTAAAATTATCATAGTTATTACTCATACGTCATCTCCACCGCCGTCGTGTGTGACAACTGGCAGGCTTCGTAGTGTATCACTAGCTCCTATGATCCTCTCGTGGACCGAAACGTACGGCTTAATCTCAGAGCCTAATAAACTAAGCACTTAGATATGTAAGGCGTTCATTTGCAAGTAGTAAAGTTTGAATTATCTTAATGTTACTGTAGCGTAAAGAACGCGGTCAGTGTACTGCACCTCTCGTTCCATGACCACTTACAAGTTCGACAATACCACATAATTATAAGACATAATATTCTCACGTTATGATAAATATATTATAATATCTATTACTCGCTGAACAACGCTACTTCAATTAAATACGTTAATACTGAATCCTGTTTCTGTTCTTTCTTGTAGAGTTAAGTTACAATAAGTAGTGAATACTTTTAATAAACGTAAGTGACTATAGAAGTGCTATTGTAATATATTTCAGAATAGTAAAGTAACATTACGTGAGTTTTCGACACGGTAGCAGCATTTATTGACTTTATCGATGTAATGGCGGCTGTCCATCGGCACATAATTGCCTTGAGCCCGTAATGACACCGCTATTTCGCTATTCAATCGTGATGACACAAAATTATTGCGTTTAACTTAAGTGCACGTAATTGCATCGATTGCACCGTTGTAAATCGAGTTGTTTTATATATTTGTACGACACGGGGATCTTCAGAGTAGCCGTGTTTAATAGAGCCGCATATTTAATGAAGTCAGGCGACACTCCTCGCCGAGTCAGTCCAAAGTATCGACCCCGCGCTGTTTACGCTGTGGTATGCTCTCGTATACCGACGGAACCAATGTTTACTAGGCTAATCGAATACATAGAGGTCTAATTATTTTCTAAGTACGTAGCGACTATTGTAATGATAAGTACCTATGCGTTTACTTTCGTGATTCTCGCCTTATTTTCTTCGTTGACTACTGTCTAGCTGATAGTATATAGAGGAGGGCACGCCCTCACGCAACTGTATCGTTAGAGATAATATTAGGCACTAATAATAATGTACAATAACACCCTCTCTGCCTTAGTGATGCTATTCTAACCCCTAATGCTACGAACGAAATATCACTTTAGAACAAAATTTATATGTATCTTGTAAATACGAATTCTTATCGCTGATGTGTAATATATCCGCACTATGGAAAACTTAAATTCCTAACAATGGTCCAAACTTCACCCGCTTTTTTATTTGTACTATACGATTATACAATTTCTATTTAGATAAAGAAATGATTAGTCTAGAAATAAAACTTAATGCTTTAATTTTATTTTAATAGATGTATAACATGTATTTGTCGAAATGCTTAATTTTCATAAAGTTTTATGAAAAAGGTTGATACCAAATGCAGTATTTTTATTTTGTACTCTACATCTTTGTACCCAAATAAAAACAATAATCTGAAAATGTTATTTTATTGAAAACCCTGTTCCCGACAGACCTTGACGACCGCATGGCGGTGGCCTTATTGGATACAACCACCGAAGTTAAGTCAAATGGAAGTGGTATGCAAATAGATTTGTATGGTAACTACCAAGCATGCCAAACTTATACAACGACAGGCAATCAATATGAGTATACTTATTAGTATACTTCGTGTTGTAATTGGTACAATACGAAGTACGAATTACACAGGGCATGTATGCGTGGCGCGCATTCAACCAAAAATCAAATTTAACCAATTACAATACGAAGTTATTAATAGTATACTCATTGGCGGATAGAGCTATGTAGATCTAACTACCAATGAAAGCAAGCCAGAGTTGAGAGTCCTGAGGGCATTCTTGGGGATCAACTCCGACCTACTCTACACCGACGAAGACTCGCCGCAGACGACCGCCCTAACGAATAGGGCCTAACCGACTCTCTGGAAATTCGGTACCGGTGGTGTCACTCACCATAGCTTGCCACAAGCTACCCTGCGGGATTATTATTACTATTAATAAGTCTTCGATTGAAGACTAATACCTAGGTGTATTAAAATAACTCCCTTTACTCCCTTCTGTCTGTCTGCCTGGTACGACAGCACAGCACTACGGTGATTTATTCAGTGGTATGGTTTAATATTTAAAGACCCACCATACCACCAGAGGTACGGCCAGGGGTACGGTGGGTCTGAAGCGAACTTTATCCACATATATTCAACTCTGTTGGCGTAAAACTGGACGCATTACATTATGTAAGTTGCATTTATACACGATGCTTTCAGGCGTGTAAGGAATAAACTATGTACACATATTTAGTTAAATTAAGCTTTTGTCCATAGAAAATCACCGTTTTTACGACGACGAGGATAAACAAGCGTATAATCTGCCTGATGGTAAGAAGTCATCTCAGCCACTGGTGTCCCAAGCGTCTATACGCTGGGCGCAAGTGGCATCACTCGCACGTCGCCGATCCTGTAAAAAACCCTTTACCCTTTTCTTACCTCATACTGTAATCTCCTGGGTAAACCTTTGCAGGGAGTTCATTGTACAACCTGAGAGTTCGAGGTAGAAAACTCTGGAACCGTACAAAACGGCCCCCAACAAATGTGTGAGGATGAATTCCCTGCCTATGACGAACGGTCCCACTAGCGACTGTAGAAATAGGCCGTGGGCATATTTTTTTTTTTATGAGAGCTATCACCACCGCCCATGAAGATCAGCAACACCAAGGGGTCTCCTATCCGTTGCCAGCCTATATCCTTCCTTCTTTCTGGTGACAACAACCCTCAAAGGAATTGTTATTTGGCTGCGGTATTCTGTCAGGTGGAGGTACAAAATACGCAATGCCCATCCTCTCTAAAGAGAGAGGTATTGCGTATTTTTTCTGGCGAAAGCCAGAGCCTTGTTTGTCAACCGACAGAGTGCACCACGTGCAGGTGAGGTTGGGTTTGGTTCAAATATGTTGATGAAACACACCATAAAACAACTCTTGTACCTACAGTCTGTTTGTATTGAAATGTGTACGCGGCGGAACAGTGCTAATCGCGCGTGCCTTATTTCGGCGCTGCCCAGGTCTCAGATCTTGATTTTAACTAGACAAAAAATTTGTCGTTAATTTGTCGCCCAAAGGAAAAAAATTGTCGCTCTGCCGTTAAAGAGTTATAAGGTTTTTTTTTGTGGCAGTGCCGAAATAAGCTTATTTCGGCATTGCCACAAAAAAAGCCTTATAGCTCTTTAACGGGAGAGCGACAAATTAACGACTAATTTTTTGTCTAGTTAAAATCAAGATCTGAGACATGGGCAGTGCCGAAATAATTGTACGTGTGTAACTGCTGTAATACAAATAAACAATCTAAAAAAAAAATAAAAAAAAAAAAAATAAATAAAAAAAAAAAAAAATAAGGCACGCGCTAATCGCGGGGGTGCAGGTGCAGGGTGAACTCTGGCGATAGCATGCCCGAGAAAAAGCACTTGGCCCGTTTACCGCTATAACTGAAGGGATACATACATACGTATCTAAATACAAACCTAGTGTTTTCTATGGACAAAAGCTGAATTGATCTGAATATAATTACCTACTCGTAACAAGTCCTGAAGGTTTAAGAGGGTCCCTCGTACCGCTAAAGCGAAAGCTTCTTACGTCTTTGGCTACGCGGAAACATATTATACTGGAAATGTCACGGTCTACAACCAAAAAAAAGAAATGCATATCTGAAAAGAAATAGAACAAAACCTTAAAAATGCTAATAGAAAACTATCCATAAAAAGAAATTCCTCATTATACTTACATTCAAGTTGTCGACGGTAAAAAGAAACAAACACGATTTGTATTGCATGTTTACAAACTCCCCGCTTATCAGTCCTCTCCTAATGCCAACATCCTCGGTGTAAAGCACAAAACAGCTGAATTGTACCGAGCTAACCGAGCTCAACAGTCACTCATCAACATGAGGTCCTTCAGCGAGGTCGCATTAGCGCTGTTCTTACTTCACATAGCACTAGCAGTTAAAGTCAAGGTGGTAATGCATTCCGACCAAGAAGACTCTAAGATGGACGATGAAGAAATTGCGCGCACAGAAGCGTGGGATACAAAGAAAGACGCAACGATACTACCATTTATTAAAAAACCCAGAAAACATATAGAAGAGAAAATAGAATATGAAGAAGAAAAAATTACGACGCACAGACCGAGACAACTGCATCCAAATGAGCTTATATTCCCTTTGATATACAAACAGAGTCATGTAAATAGTATGTTCAAGTTTGGTGGGAATTGGTACACTTGGTCGACGGAGAAGCGAACGGATGGTTCAAAGGCAACGAACTACTACGTTTGCTATGAAGAACCAAAGCATTGTGATGATGTTGGATGGGTAAGATTACATTTGTACTACTTTAGCTACTCAGCTAATAAATAATTTTCATTTATTAAAGTAGTCACCCGACCCGGAATCGACCGGTATATTTTTTCAAGATTACGAAATTTTCTTTTGAACATACTTTGTCCTCATAAGAACAAATAAAATCGGGGCATAAATGGTTCATCAACATCTATGAGCCAAAGCCTCATACTCCGCTAACTAGTAAAAGAAGTAGGTTTGAACGTTTTTTTGTAAGCAGCCGTCTGGGGTGTAAGTACCTCCACCTCACTGAATAACGCAGCCAAATAACAATTTGTTATTGTGTTCCTGCGAGTGAGTGAGGTCACCAGGAAGGACGGAATTGCTGCGTCGGTAGCGATATTTCATGTTGCTTACAATTCAGGCCACTCAGGCCGTATGCTTGTTTTCCGTAGTATAAAAAAATCTGATAAATTGGTGGGGCCGTTCTCAAATGATGATACGATACATTAGACAACTGTTTTATATACAATAATAAATATAGTTTGAATATTTGTTTATTGGAAGAACTGTTTATAAATATGACAAATATTTTAGGAGCGGACTGATTCGTTGCCAAAATGCGCTTTCCAAATAGATTCTTTGATGCCTGAAGATCGGGCTTGTATCAACAGTTTCGGCGTGGAACCCCACTCAAACGGAATGTGCGACGGAGCGGAACAGATGAAGGTAACGAAGCACTAATGTAAATTCATTATGTAGACAAACATCAGCTTAAGTTCGTCCCACAACTGTGATAAATCTACCCTCAATGGAAGTGGTTTAGTTTGTCCACCACGCTGCTCCTCAGCAGTGGCGGAGACTGTTTTCGTGCCTCCCAATGGCGACACTGACTTGGCCTATCTAATTAGAATAAAATTTGGCGTCTATAACAATGTTTTCACAATATTACATGAGTGCAGATAATGTACTCTCATTTATTAATACCTTTTTAAGGCACAACACGTGCTATTCAAAAACAACGTTTAAAAAATACTGTCACGTTTTCCTGCATTGTTGTTAATACCGCTGGCACTATTGTCAACAATTCGTGTTATTAACTGTACCACCAATGAAATTGCCATAAACAAACATTACTCTCCATAATGTAGTAATTCCAATTTCTACGGAGAAGTTCGTTCTATATAAAAAGGCAGGTTACACTGCGAGCGAAACGAGGTTTGCTTCGCTTATGTCGCCCAGCTTTATACGAGGAAGACAACGGCATGTGCTCCAGCTCGCAAGTTCGCGTTGCTGGCGCAGTTTAGCTCTGTGACTCTCTGAGTTCGTGAACTTGACGTTATCTCTTTCATTTCAAAGTAGGCCGACATGAGCGAAGCGGACCTCGTTTCGTTCGCAGTGTGGTGTGCGCTCCTATATACTCGTACAACCGACTTGGAGAACATTTAGTTACTCGAGTGGCAAATACACAAAATATACATAGTTAATTATTTTAATATTACATAGTAACTTAGACATATTGTTGGACTAAAAGAAACTCAAATCATGTTCATCTGGGAGCATCATTATTTCCTTGATGATGCCGTTAATAAAGCGAAATATCGATCATACCACCGCGGGTATGGTTCATGGGTATGTGCTACAATGCAGGCATGTATCCTTTTTTGAAACAACATTTGGACCTAAGAACAATTTTAGTTATTGTTCTTAGATTTGGACACACAATGATATTTCAATATATTGACAGGTGAGTGAAATGGTTCGCTCATGCGGACCTCGCATTAGATCCCTCTGGCGCTTTTTCCGGGTGGGTCGTCGGCCCGCAAACGTCGCCAAGCCTGCTGATGTCAACTCGCTTATTTGTGAAGACGAAGAGGAGTGCTACATCACCATTGAGTACAGAGTAAGTCGGAGTCAATTTATTTAGCGAAAAATTCTATTTTTTTTCATATTATAATCATATTGGTTACAGTATATTATAAGAATAGTGTAGTTACGTAAGTACTATTTACGATTCTTATAAAAATTGTTACGGGTGACTGTTTAACATTTTTTATTGAGACTCTGACGAATGACCAGTTATATAGGTACTGAATAGATTTTTATACCCCTCTAGTTTATACTACTAGAGTGGCAATAAATTGACCAATAATCAAATTGACAAGTTACATGGAACATTAGGAAACATGCCTATATAAGCAATAAGTAGTTACAAATTTCTTGTCTCTGGGCTGCTCTCAAATTGCTCCTTGCAAAGTGTAAAAAATAATGCAAGTTTTTGTTCTTCCGTGAAAAAGCGTCTTTAAGATACTTCACACACATTTATTTGCATGTATGCAAACCTAATCTGTTAATGTAGTAATATGCATTTACAACGCAGTGATAGCATAACGTTGGGGTTTGACTTAGTTTTTTTTTTATTCAAAAGTAAAATTGAAATGTAGTCATACATTTCATATTTACTTTTTACATTCCATAAAAATCTGGTAAAATTGTAAACTGTTGTTTGCAACGTTGTTAGTAATAGACACCATATCATTCATTACTAACATAATATATGTTATAACAGATTCATCATGACCGAATTACGTTCTCACTTCACGAACCAACTCGAGGTCAAACGTTCAAGAGTGCTTTAAAAAGGGAACTACCGAACGACGATGAAAACAAAGTGACCAACACTGAACCCCACCATCCCAAGTCGGCACGAAGAAACAAAAAGGCCCGAGACGAAGAAAGCAAAAAGAAGTTCCACAGCAGATCAAAGAACAAGCCCGCAGAAGGCAAAGGTTCTGTTAAAGAACGGAGCGACGACTCTTCTTATGGAAGTCGTAGAGTACTAAAGAACAAAATTAAAAATAGAGAGGACGTCTCCGATGATATTTCAGAATGATTTTGAAGTATAATAGCGATTTTTGACACTCGTCGGATAGGAATTTCGACTAGTGCCATTAATGCATTTATACTTATTGTTTTCCAAACATCGGCATAACATTCCAAATCACAATTAGGTACATAAAGTAACATAAGTAACATAACAACAATGTTATGCCAAACAATTGGGAACTGAGTTACTGATTAATAAACTAGATTCATAAGTTTATGTTTCTAATAATAAAGTTTTTTATAATAAAAAGGCATAAAACAATAAATACATCTTTTACTTCACCCGCTTAGTAGTTCTTTCTCGCTTATGGATACGGATGGAACGCAATCACCACCGCCCATGGAGATCAACAACACCGAGGGATCGCCGATCCGTTGCCAGCGTATACTCCTTCCTGTCTTTCTGGTGGCCTCACTCACTCGCAGGAACACAACAACCATCAAGGGAATTGTTATTTTGCTGCGGTATTCTGTGAGGTGGAGGTACTTCTCCAGTCGGGCAGCTTAAAAAATACGCTACGCTCTACCGATACACCCCGTCATCATTGCATCATTGCATGATAGATGGAGACATAGAATTTCTAACCCACTCAGACAACAATTTTCAAGTTTATAAACCATTAAATATATTATTGATACCATTTAATAGAGCTCATAAAGCAATTTCATGATCAGGGGACGTAGTGAGTTTATTGTTCGCGTTCGATCATGTCAGCGTAAACAAACCAACCAAATAGAGAAGAACTCTCATGTTGTGAATTATTAAGAGGCGTATCACATATCAAAAGTATGTGGCTTACTTGCTCACATTTTGTAGTGGGCAACCCGGCTAATTTGGATATCTAACACGCGTCCAGTAAATTCACAATATAAAACTTTTTCTCAATTTGGTCGGCTTGTAAACGTGAATACGTTCGGATGTGACTAAAAAAACTCGCACTTTTCTAATGCAATCGATTGCGACAACGTTAACTTAATAAGTATGGGATTAGCTCTACTTCGAGTATTTTTCGGTAGATGGCGCTATGACAATTTCATAAAAAAATAAGTTAACTTTGTCGAAAACGAATACATAAAAATCTCGCACTAAGAATGCAGTAATCAGTATTTCAAAATCTTAAATAATCTAGTCTCCACCCTGTATACCACATTCCAGTAATGCCAGTCGACTCTTTCAGAGACTTGTTCACTTTTTTATACCACTAAGGTGGCAAACAGCCATACAATCTGCTTGATGCTAAGCAGTCATCGAACCATATGGACGTACACAATACAAAGAGGTATATCATTCTCGCGTTTCTAACCCTGCAAAAAAGCCTCCTCGGTTTTCTTGAAGAAGTCTGCTGTAATTCTATAAAATATCCTACGAAAATCTCTGCCCCCGTTCATTCCACAACTTGAGAGTTCTCGGAAAAAGCCTCTTTGGAACCGCCAAGTACGCGTTCTTTTGGCTCCAATGTATGAGTGTAGAAATTATTAATTGTTTAATAGAACTACAAATATTTGGCAATGTATAAGTGTTAGTACTTAGACACTGTATAAGTAATAGTGTTACGTTTAGTATTATCACTCCCTGCCGCTCTCTCGTATCGACCTCACCTCCCCTCTGAGATAAATCTGCAAAGCCTTTTGGACACAGGTAGAGTTAAACCGGTTACACTGACTACCGGTTTCATTGTTATTATTCTTAGCGTGTTGGTAGCTCCGCAATGTCATACTCCTACTCGCTTAATTTTACTGTACCCGCGTACGTCTGGCATTAACTATTTATATAAATGGTGCTGCACGGACTGTCAACGAAGCGGCCTTTAGTTTTGGGGAGTATGTGTTTACATAAATGTACTTAGAAATATTCTCCTCCTTGTTCTTGAAGAAGTCTATGCTGTAATATCCAATTTGAGAGTTCTCGGAAAAAACCTCTTTGGAACCGCAAAGTACGCGACCATTTTGGCTCCAATGTATGAGTGTAGAATTTATTCATTGTCTAATAGAACTACAAATCTATAAGTGTTAGTACATAGACACTGTATAAGAAGTAATAGTATTACGTATAGTATGACCACTCCCGGCCGCTCTCCCGTATCGACCTCCTCTCTGAGATGAATTTGCAAAGCCTTTTGGATACAGGTAGAGTTAAACCGGTTACACTGACTACCGGTAGAGTATATTATTCTGTGCATGACTACCGGTTTCATTGTTATTATTCTTGCGTGTTGGTAGCTCCGCAATGTCATACTTCTACTCCAGATGAGTACTATTTACTAGGCGAGTACGATTTTACGCGTACGTCAGGCATAACTGCTTATGTGGTGGCGCACGGACTGTCAAGGACATCGGCCTTTAGTTTTGGGGAGGAATATTATTGTTTTCATTTATTTATAGCAATAAACAGTCATGTATTTATTTATATAAATGTTTTAGAAATATTATTGGAAGTATAGAGTTACATAGAGCCTATATACACTTTTTTATATGAGAGGGGGCAAGCGAGCATGTGGGTCACCTGATGGAAACAAATTACCACCGCCCATGGAGATCAGCAACACCAAGGGGTCGCCTATCCGTTGCCAGCCTATACTCCTTCCTTTCTTTCTGGTGACCTCACTCATTTGCAGGAACACAACAACCGTCAAGGGAATTGTTATTTCGCTGCGGTATTCTGTGAGGTGGTACTTCCCCAGTAGTAGCTTAAAATATATGCTATGCCCTACCTCTCTTTTCGCCAGAGCCTCGATTGTCAGTCAGCAGGGTGCACCACGAGCAGGTGAGGTTGGCTTTGGTTCAAAGATGTTGATGAACCACTTGCACCTCAAACTAAACTTTCTTTCAATATTGGATATATACATACATAAATCTATAAATCATAAAGAATCATATTGGTTCACTTTTGATAGAGTTGACAAGCAAAAGCTAATGACATTGTATTAACTATCGTTTTTTTTTTATACCACAAGGGTGGCAAGCAAGCTTACGAACGGCCTGATGGCAAGCATTCATCGTAGCCTATGGGCTCTTGCAACACCAAAAGCATCAATCACGCGTTGCCGACCTTGCAGAAACGGCTTAACGACTTTCTTGAAAAACCCTATACTGTAGTCTCCTGGGTAGACCATGGCAGGGAGTTCATTCCAGAACGTGACAGCTCGAGGTAAAAAACTTCTCTGGACCCGTACAGTATGGTGAACATCCCACATTTACTATTTTCCTCGTAATTGCTCTACATTTTCTCACCTTACCTGAACTTGCATATTTTTTTTTTATATACTACGTCGGGTGGCAGACAAGCATACGGCCCGCCTGATGTGAAGCGGTTGCCGTAGCCATATTAACGCTCGCAACATAAAATATCGCTCGCGCGCCGCCACCCCCGCTGCCATCGCAGCACCTCCTTCCTTCTGGTGACCTCACTCACTCGCAGGAACACAACAGCCCTCAAGGGAACCGTTATTAAATATTTTTAAAACCCAAAATTTGCCATCGGTCTAGCAGAGTAGGTCTCGAGCTTTAGCGAGACTACCTAACGGTAATCCATTCTCATACAATACTAGCTGTGACCACGACTTCTTCCACGCGGAATAGTTATTTTTTTTATTATTTATTTATATTAATAAAAATAAATAAAATTTCTAAAACTCTTAACGTAAGTTACTCCTTATTACATCATCTATCTGCCACTGAAAGTCCCGTCAAAGTCGGTCCAGCCGTTTCAGAGATTAGCCGGAACAGACAGACAGACAAGACTTGTAAAAAATGTTATTTTGGTATAATAATATGTACAGTGTATACATCTATATGCATTTAGTAAAAAGTGTTTTTTTATACTACGTCGGGTGGCAGACAAGCACGCGCCCCGCCTTATGTGAAGCGGTTACCGCAGCCATATTAACGCTCGCAAAATAAAACTTCGCTCGCGCGCCGCCACCCCCGCTGCCAACGCAGCATCTAGTTCCTTTCTGTGGGTGACCTCACTCACTCGCAGGAACACAATTACGCTCCCTACCTCTCTTTTCGCCAGAGCTTCGTTTGTCAGTCAGCAGGGTGCACCGCGTGCAGGTGAAGTTGGCTTTGGTTCAAAGATGTTGATGAACCACTTACACCCCCAATTATGTAGCCTTACAATTATGTATTTTAAAATTACAAACAGACACTCCATTTTACTTATCTGTTTATATAGTTGAGTTTAGATTTGTGGCAAATAAAACCTCAATATAAAAAGTTTAAAAGGGACTATATGTATGCATAGTTTCGCTTAATATATAAAATACTATAATTCTTTTGAATAGTCAAGACTATTTGTGTTTTTTAAATTTCATCTTGGGACGCGACTTTTCCGTGATAGTTTCATTATAAAACTTCTTGTAATTTGCGTTTTTGTAAAGCGTATGAGGTTTAGGGTTATTCTTAGTTTCTGGTTTCTTTGTGTTTACTTGTTTGAAATCCTTATTAGTTACTTCTTCTTTCTCTTGGTCCTTATGTTTCGTTTGGTCGCCTATCTCCTGATCAACGCGTTCAGTCTTGTCTATAGACATTTTCCTTTTGCGCTGTGCTTGTTTCACCTTTATTTGGAGAACTTCCTCCACCACTTCATTTGTTTTGTTCGCTATTTTCTTGTCGCCATCGTTTTCGATTTGCGTTTTAGCTTGTCGAAGTTTATTGAGTACCTCACTCTTTATTAATTCATCGCCTCGGCCAATTGCTGCTACTTTTGCTTCTTTGTTTTTGAATTCTTTGATTTCTTCAACCTGTAAATGTAAAAAGTGTGTTTCCATAAATCTTACTCCATAAAATTATTGAATACTTTGAATTTACTTATCTGATTCAAATTGATCTGACAAACACACAGATTTAAATATATACCTATAGGGAGATAATGTAGTAGAGGTGTAATAAATTACCTGCGCTATCGCACGATACATTCTGTATCGGTCGTAAGGTGGAATGAACATTTTTGCATCAACATTCAGATCGGACACCTGCAACCCAAACAACATTCATGTATAAATTGAATTTTTTAAAACATATTTAGTAAGGTGATGATTTTCCATTGGAAATATGGGCATGATATATAACTGTATGTCTATTTTATACAGCGCATTTTTTCTTCTATTATGAAGCGGTGACCGTAGCCTTATGAGCGCTTGTAAATTGAACAATCGCTGGCGCGCCGCCACCCCGACTCCTCCCCTCCTAGAGACCTTACACTCGCTTAGATTACTCTAAGCGAGTGTAAGGTCACAATAGGATTATTTGACTAAGGTAAGGCGGTTCATCCTCAGTTGGACAATTTATAAATACACTGAGCCGCCCTAGCTCACATTTGCCAGAGGCTTGTTTATCAGTCAACAGGGTGCACCACAGGCAAGTGGTCAGTCACTTAAACCCCAACAAAATACAATTGTCTATTTAAAATAAAGCGTGAGCGTAAAGATTGACGAACAAAAGTAAATAACATAATCAGATGCATTATACATACTTAGATATTATTTATTATTATATTGTTATATAAATATATAAATACATATATATATATATATATATATATATATATATATATGTGTGTATTTATATATTTATATTTTATTATTTTTAATTTTATTATAATATTATTTATTATTATATATATTTATATAATAATAAATAATATCTATAATATAATATAAATATATAAAATATCAAGACATCATTGTCGGTACAGCAACTCTGTAAACCTTTTTATTGAAAGTATTTGTAGTGTGGCCTTAAAGATTTCATAAGATTTCATTTCAGATAAATAATTGTGCAATCAAGTGATCGAGGTAGAATATATAGTTTATTAAGTAGAATATTCACTTTCGAATTGATAAAGTCATAGAACTTACAATATAATACAATAAATGTTATGTGAGCGTGGCAACCACGTCACATCACAACTTTGTACGGATGCATATATTTCTACCTAGGCATGCGAACGCATAGCTTTCGTTCGCGGATATCATCGGAGAGTTTGACGAGAAAAGTTGCACTTAAAATATATGAAAATGCTATCGTGTATAACAGTCATTTCCAGATAAAGAAACCAAGTATCATCTGTTACGTAATGATGTATTTTATTTTAGTTGATAAGTCTTCGAAATCCTGTATAAAGGAAAAATATATAGAACTCAGAGAAATCACTTATAATATAAAATTGTAAAAAATATATATTGTTATACAATTCACGCGAAGTGTATTGTTTCCGCATGACACTCTCACGAGTCGCCCTCTTTCGGGCATAGCTTATGCTATGCCCGAAAGATGTATGATGTATGTCTATGGACACACATTAGTAGCGAGTGTTATCACTCGCTACTAATGTGTGTCCTCTGTATATCAAAATGCATAGGTTGTTACTAAATCTGTTTATATGTATGTTTCGATGAGATGTGTATGTTTCAATTTGGCAAATAAAACGTAACTCAAACTAGAAACGAAGATACTTCATCTTCGTTTCTAGTTTGAGTTACAAAGCAAAGGTGATTTGTTTCAAGTATATAAATATATTTTCATAATATAGTTTCATTAAGAATATGTTTAATGTTAGACGAAAACCCACTAAGTTTAAGCATATACGGAGACGCAGGTCGCACAGTTTTCTGTAAACAATTGATTGAAGAGCGTATACGGCGAGACCCGCGCGTGCGGCACCAGCACACGCGGGACAGATCAGTTTGGCGCAGTGCTCGGGACACAGATTTCTGTGCGCAGCCGGCACGTACGCTTCTATGTTATGGTTAATTTGTTTTTTGACGTAATAACGTTTTATAAATCGATGAATGCTGAATCGAAGTAGGCTGCACGCACGAAAAAGCATGACTCCCTCACGTTCCGCCTGAGCCGAGCGTGCAAGCGAGAGCGCGAAACAAGCTCTCTCTTCCACTCCTTTCTTTTTACACTACGACACGACAGGTGGCAGACAAGCATACGGCCCACCTAGTGTGTAGTCACATTAATAGGTATAATTCTTAATTGACATTATTTTTAAGAAACTTATCAAAAAAGTACAGAAAATATCCATTAAATAATATGTAAGTTTTATACAACATTGTCGATGTAGACTATATGAAGAAATCTTTTTCCATGTCTTCATCTGCCATATAAATCTTTTATTTATATATTATGTCTTATGAGTATACTTTATAGTCCAAAATTAGATTTAGAGGAAGAACTCATATTGCTTGGCTGGCAATACATAATAGACTGAACACGAACGTGTCATGCAAGTTTCGTATTCGTAGTCAGGTGTGTGCCAATCGGCCGGTTTGGTATTTCGATATACCTTCGACACATCCATCACCGGTTGTTAGTAAGCAAGGGATGCATGGGCCAGCGGAATATAGTCGCCAAACGCCCGTCGTGCAAGTGCATGCAAACTTAGTTGCTTTTTTTTACTGATTTATAATCACAAATTCGGAATATAACGGCAGTAAAAAAAAGACATAAAAATATTATATAGTATTTCGGTACTTCCTACCGATCTACCTTGGATTTTTTTATTAATAATGATAAGAGTAGTAACACATTTTTTATATTGCATCGGGTGACAAGTAAACATACGGCCCGCCTGATGTGAAGCGGTTACCGTAACCATAATAACGTTCGCTCGGTGAAATATCGCTCGCTCGGCCACCTTCGCTACCAACGCCGTAACTTATGCCTTTTTGGTTACCTCACTCGTTCGCGGGAACACAGCAACGCATTTCATGTGGCCGAATACGAGTTATGCGTTAGAAAGAGAAACATAGTGTAGATAAGTTCGCCATCCTTGAACGTCTTAATTGTAGGAAGAGGATCTTCTGTACTTAAGTACCATTATGTATTCAGTGAAGTAATTATTTTCCGATCGCAGAATGAAAGTTGACCGAAAAGAGATTGAATTGACTAAGAATTATGTACTTTCCAGTTTTTTTTTAATTATATTATCTCTACATATTTTTTTTCATGGTCGGTTTTTTTTTTATATATATATATATTCTTTTTTTTTTCATTCATTCTTTTTTTTTCTTTCAGGTGTATTTTTTTTCCTTTTTTTATTTCAATTATTTTTATTGTTGGAAAAATAACATTCTTAGTTTTCGGTCACATTTCGATATCATCCCACATAAATTAAA
Organism: Hypsopygia costalis; assembly: GCA_937001555.2. Lineage (NCBI taxonomy): Eukaryota > Metazoa > Arthropoda > Insecta > Lepidoptera > Pyralidae > Hypsopygia > Hypsopygia costalis. Next base: position 24,159,622 of record OW443326.2, read on the forward strand.
CTTCGAAGGTTTGACATTAGTGAGATCGAGACTGGATCGGAACTGAATTTTGCCTACGTTTTAATTAGGAGAATTGACCCTCAGCGCTGTGCTGCTGTGTGCTGTGCTGCGCGGCCCGCGTCTCCGTATACGCTAAGACTTAAGGCTAATTAAAAAAGAACGCATATTTCGTACAATTTTTTATTGCTATCCTTACTTTAATATATACAATAGGAAGGAGGATATTTACAATAGGAAGAGGGGGAGGAAAGAGGGATTCTGGGGTGTATAAAACAATGTCTTCTTGGGGTGTATAAAATCATCATCTACTTACAACACCACCGTAAGGACACGTGGTGGACACTTGGAACACCGAGATCTGCGGTTGGTAGACAAATGGGCCGTAGAGTTTCGTCGCGTCAAAACTTTGGTGAGTGTCACTGAAAACATACATATAATGATTAATGGATGCCCCCCAACTCAAACTGAAATTTATTTAGAAACAAAAAGCATGCGAGTTGACTAATCGTAAACACAGTTTTCGAGCGAATTTATTGAAAAATAGATTAAGAGTTCTAATACTCACTTGAAATCATTATAATGCGAGAAGTCATGCACGTTGTAGGCGAAGATGGGCTGGTGGTTCACCATGTTCCTGACAGGTGCCGGCATTTGGTACAGCTGCGGCTCTATCGGCATCTCGTGGCACTGCCAAACAAACAAGACAATTAATTTCCAATAGCCAACATTATAGTAAAACTTGCGTCCCGATTTTATATGAATTTACTGCTATCGAAATTCAGACTGAATGTTCGGCCTTAAACTGATGGCGACTCTTTGTATTGCGAGTGCCTATATAGCAATGGTATCCATTGGCTTCACATGGTGGCTTTACGTCAGGCGATCAGTATGCTTGTTTAGCACGCGGTAAAAATACGCTTCATATTAAGCAAGCTAGCCACAAGGATAAAACGAGACGGGGGCCCACCACACATTCCCACCACTGTGTCTCCTTTGTAGCCAGGATTAAGAGCAGCGACCGCCAAAAAAGGTAATGAACAGTGAAGTCCATTACAGTACCGGGGGTAAGGCTGCGGCTGCCATGGATCTCACAACGAATTTAATCAGAAGAAATTAGTAGGAGTAGGAAGCTTTTGGAATTTGACTTCCCCTCTAGCCACACGGATGAGTAAAAAGAAATAGTATAAAAATGGGGTGTGTCTGTTTCAAGAACATGGCCGTGCAGCGCTTCCCCCTCCCCCGCACGCGATGTTCCATAGTCCTTACTTAGCGTAATAAATTCTTTGATCCTTCATATATCCAGTGGAGTGATTGAAGTTTGGATGGATATTTATATTGAAAACATTTATGATATGAGATGATAGATTTGAATCCGATATCCCCCGATTTTATTATAATTAGTTTTTTTGAATTGCCTCTCAATTGAAGTATTTTAAAGACATATTCATCTCAAAATAGAAATAGTATAAAACTTACCGATAACAACATCCTGTGAATGGTGATCAGATTTTGTTTGACGAACGGCGGCATGGGGCTGCAGATTGCGTTGATGCCCTGCACCTCGCGGGGCAACGCCTCCGCCAGCGCCAGCACCATGTGGTTTGGCAACAGATATCTGACAAATATACACTAATTTCACACAAGCCCCATGGTCGAATATGTTAGCAATTGCTATTTGACTGCTAGAGTCGCATGAACATGTTTGTTCATGAGGGAAGAAATAATATTTACAAACATTTAGCAGTTATAAGCTTTGCCTAGTTTGGGACTAGATGGAACTGTGTAATTTTTCGAGGAATATTTATTTATTTATTCTTATTTATTTTACACACATTCCATTGACATTTATTCCCCGAAACTCGACTCACGCATTAAGGTATTTGTCCACGCCGGGTCCAAACGACCAACTATCGACAACTTTCTCGCTCAATAAACGTGCAATAGATACAGATTGTGTGTGAATAAAAGAGATGCATATATGAATAGTTGATCGCTGCCTGTTCACACTGCTCATTTTCATACTTGGTAGTTTTACTCGTTAGTTAGCTAGCTCTACTCGTTTCTTGTCCATCGCTGGTGATGGTACATGTGCCGTACAGATGGTACATGTGTATCACAATCGATTCAACCTTTTAACAGTTAAGAGAGAACATAGGGTCGGGCATACATTAATACATACAGGTCAAACACACACCCTTCTTTTTGTCCTCGCCGCAATCGGATAGCAATTGAATATCGCCTTATCAATAAATCCTAATAGCAGCATTGAATTCTCAATCATTAACAAATGAACACTACAATATCACAGAGTCATAACGAAGGAGCTCCTTGACGCTGTGCCTTGACCCCGATTTATATCTTTTCAATATTGTGCGCGAATATTTAGCTTATCCATGTATATAATCTATATAATATAAATATAATTCGCTTGTATATGACAGAATATAATTTGGAAACAAATCGATCGATTTAAATGACTCTTCTTTTGTGTTTGTAGGTAATTGTTAAGACAAAGTATATATGTCATAAAGCAACCATAAAAACAGATTTGTAAAATCCATAAACTAGTTCACTAAAATGATCTAGTGAAATGTATAGTGAAAACATAAAATCAAAAGTACATCAGTGAAAACATAAAATTTTCAACTACAATCTTAGGACGTTAAGCTTTTTGCAATCAAAAGATGAATTACTTTTGGAATGTGTGATCTCTCTCAAAAAACCAAGTCCATGGTCATAAGCATAACCTGGCTTAAACAAACACACCCTTTCGGACCATCTGACCACCAAATCTGATCACCGGTGGTACCAACGATGGCGTCGTTGCGCGTGTCTAATTGATCACGTAAGTTAAGCAACGTCGACCGTAGCCTGTACATGGATGCGTTTATATTATGAGTTGTTCCGTGTCCTGTCGGTCCCGTTTGTTGTCATTGGCTGTCGTTAAGCCAAGTCAGTGGCCTTCAGGGGGGTTGAAAACAATGCCCTCCGCCAACACGCAGTTGAGCAACGTAGTGTATGTATGCCCCAAATCCCTTCGATTGAATAGAGGCCCATATCCAAGCAGTGAGATGAATAATAGTTGACGACGACGACGATATAGGTATATATATATGTAGAATATAGTAATACAGAGGAAACTAGTATAAATATACATACATAGTGCTCTCGTCAAGTAGGCGCGCCTGCGCATCCCGCCACTTGTACAGCATTTTGAGAGCGGCCATTTGCTTTGTGTTGAAGTTCATTTTTGAGCGGTAGTACAGCGGCATGTGGCTGTCGTCGTGGATGACCGTTTTGTTGTATGTCTGTGAAAAGAACACATTTATTTGTAAGAAAAGTTACAAAATACGGTTGTAGATTGTATTATAAAAAATCTTGTATGGTTCATTAATACAAAAATCACAAAAAATCTTTGCAACTGTAGCTTCTTTAGCTTATTTTTTTTTTTTTATACTCGGGTGGCAGATAAACATACGGCCCACTTGCTGTGTAGCAGTTACCGTAGCCATAGTAACGCTTGCAGCATGAAACCCCCCCCCCCCCCCCCCCCCCCTCATCCCCCACATAGGAAACTTCATACTCACAGTAGCGCAAATTTGTCGGCTCTGTTCGAACACCGAAATTAGTAACTGTGGCTGGCCAGCGTTCGCTTCAAGAAGTTCCCGTTTCATCTCGCGCCATATATATAACAAACAATGCGTGTCCATCCGTGCGTACTCGATCAGCTCGTCGGGCAACGGCCGCATGCGCCAGTCGGCTAACTGATACCTGTTTAAAGATATTAAGTTATTATATAAAATTACAAAATTTTACCTGTACATATTGTATAGAGGATCGATCTCGCAAGTCAAGCTACTTCCACCGTAACCTGTCCATGGATGGGTATATTTATCTCGAGCTCCTCCGTGCTTCGAAAGGCACACGTTTAACCGTCGGTCGGTCGGTCAATGGTCTTTATGCGGCTTGAAATTACTGACCTCTGCCAACCTGCAGTTGAGCAGCGTGGTGGAGTTGGAGAATAAGGGTTGACGAGATATTGTATATTGATAGGTGGTCATTCGGCAGCACACGTAAAACTCCGCTAACAAGTAACAATGGCGACCTTATCATTTATTGACAAATAAACGGTCGAATATTTTAAAACCCGAAGCACAATATGGTGGAATTAGTACAGTTCATTGTGAAAGAAATGTGCAGGAACACCTAAAACTTTATAGATAGGTAGACGCTTGCTAAGATGGGAAGCCAAATTCCGAAAAGCTTTTTACTACTACTGTTTTTTTCTGATGAAATTCTTTGTGAGTTCCAAGGCATCCATAGTCTTACCCTCGGGACTGCAATGGACTTTAATGTTCATTGCCTTTTTTGGCGGTCGCCGCTGTTAATCCTGGCTACACAGATGGCAGCCGTACCATTTTTTAAAGAGAGATAGACTTTATCAAGTAAGCCATTCAATTCAGTAAAAACATTCCAATCTTTTGAAGGGAACGGTTATAACCGATACCTATTTATATAGTTACCAGAACCTAACAGGTTACCAGAATCAGGTCTATAGACCGAATTATAATTCGGAATGGAAGTCGCATCACACATTGCTTCTAAATGAAGTATCTAACAAAGTGAAGTTAGACAAAGTAGATTAAAATAGGACTGACACATGAGGCCGATGTATGACGAACATCAATGAATTGCAAACTGTGCGAGCTACACGGCAAATGAATTAGATACGTAGAGAGGACGTGCGCTATTGGTTTGAGGATTTATGTAGATAGTATCCCATCACATATTGTTTAGACAGTATCGTGAGTTCAATTCCATATTATATACCATTTCAATACGGCCGGTCCTGTTGGGAAATGCGAAGTAAATCAAATCTCATTATTTAACCAGCTGTATAACACCCAAGGCCGTGTGGTTTCCGGCAGACTTGAAAAGAATCACTCCGTCTCTTACCGTGGATGTCGTACAAGGCGACTAAGGGAAATATATTATAAAACATCGATCAGGCCTCCCCAACCCGTCTGGCCAGCGTGGGGAGTGTAGGCCAAGTCCTCCTTCTGTCTGGGATGGATGAGAGAAGGTCGTGCTCCTGTGGTGGAGACTAGGAATGACGTGACGATGATAACACCCCAAACGGGCGAAGTCGAGGCGGGTCAGTAGTAATAATAAAGCATACCTCTTGTCCGTGTTTACGTTGCAATAACGCATTAACAAGTATTTCAATCCCAGCAATGAAAATCTGAGTGCTCTCGCAGCTTGGTGAGTGTCAAACAAGCCAACAATATATACACCAAAATCTCTTTGAAGCCATATAACGTCGCTCTCAGCACCGTGGAAAACCTGTGAAAATGTATAAAAAATAAAAGTTTACAAAAATTCAATAATATTATAACAATAATACAAAAATATTAAAATAATAATTATTATTATACAATAAACTACTTTAACTCCAAATAATAAAAAAGGTCACTATGAAAGCAATGTACAAAATTTTCTTACTTTTATTTTTTTCGGATTAGTGAAGACCAAATTCAATTTGTGTAAGTGTTCCCGCGTGGCTAGCGCGTCGATAATAAAATCACCTCCTTCGTTCGTCGATATTTGTATGAGACACGTTATGCCTGCAAATAAAACATATTTTTAAGTAATGTCTCCATAATAATATAACACCAAATTATATCCCACGATTTTGTTATCATTCGTTTTTAAGCTATTGCATAGCTTCTATCGCGGGCCTTGAGCGCGGGGACCGAATCCAGAAATTCCGTAACGAAAAAACCTCACGCTCCCCACTCCGACGGGCAAGGAGGTGTGGCTTGAAGGCCGTGCATCGTCTAACGTCGTTTCAGTTCGGCAGTCTTCGACACGGCGTTGTGTGCGTGCGATTAGACGTATTGTACGACTCTACGAAACTCGTTTTATTTTTTTAATAATAGAAAAATTTTTCTTATCGGTCACCACTAGGGATTGCAATCCGGAAAACCGGATCCGGTAATCCGGCGGATCCGGCATTATTAAACGGTTACCGGATCCGGTACTAAAATACCGGATCCGTACTACGGATCCGGTGCTAGCAATTTTTGGCAAAATAATAGATCTCTGCATGAGGAGATACTTTAAATGCATTGCGCGTGGTGTCACAATTAACACTATTTATTTTTTCGATCCGTTTTTCAAAATAAAAATGATTTTCGTATAATATACCTATAATGAATATTAAGACAATTATTACTTAAAATTCTACTTAAAATAATTATTTATCGTAAGCTGATTAAACTAAAGAGTTGTAATTATAAAACAAACTCATTATTGTGATAATTGTGCCATTCTTTAGACAGATTCAAAGTTACTTACTAAAATAATGGATCTATCTGTGAAATTGAAATCTAGATTTTAATTGTTTGCTCGTTGTCTAATCTTACCATTAGATTAGAAATAAAATTGATTTTATATATTTTTTATAAACTACCTATATAAAGTATGTACATGACACTTGATTCACTTACTAACAGTTCATTTTGAATTGAAAAGCGAAAATCATTCTGATTTGATCAATCCGGCCGGATCCGGTCGGATCCGGCCGGATCGATGGGAATCGGGTCGGATCCGGCCGGACTGAAAATGATGCCGGATTGCAATCCCTAGTCACCACGCTCAAAAAGTGTAACTTGAATTAATATCAAAGAAAAAGCAATACTGCATGAATAAAATAAATAAATAAAATTATAATTGCATAAGTTGATACAAAATGCTATGCAATAGCTTTACCGCGGCAGTCCCCGAGTGCCACACGTCTTTTTTTTTAATTGCCTCCTTGGAAGCAAGTTTAAAGACGCATTCACGTCAATAGCCTATCTAGCTTATTCAACAGTGGATGTTAGTCGACTGAAATCATAATGACGATCATGTTACCTTGATAAGTTCTATAGGAGTGATGTTCAACATCCACAGCCAACTCTTTGACTCCGACCAAATGGCGCACTAGCTCGTCGATCTGGGCCTCTGTCTCCACATATGTCAACTTAGTCTTCTCCAGCGGTGGAGGAAACTGTGGAGCCTCCGGGTCAGGGTCGATGAATTCGGCACATGGTTGAAACATATCTAACTCTACTTTGTACGGATGTTCATAGCTGCAACATATAGAAACTAATTAAACGACTGTCTCACATATTTAATGAAATACATAAATATGGACATTTTAATAGGCTAGTGAATAATGTTATATTTATGATTATCATAAAATATACAAAAGAAGAACGATCTGCGTTCTTAAAATTTTAATAACTTATGTCCGACTTGTTTTATGGTCGATCAAAGTTCGGTGGGAAAGACCATTTTAAAAATTATTTAAAATAAATATTACAGTTGGAAAGACAATAAAAAATACTATAACTATAACTAATCTAATGCATATACAACAAGAACGTGTGAAGTCATAACGTGGTAGCCTTTTGTATGGAGCGTTTTCGGAATAGTCCAAAATTGTGATTTCCAAGTTATCATATCTCGAGTAGTTTTTATGCTATCGAAGTAATTCGTTCAATTATAGTTATATTATTTTGACGTCTTTACTACATAATTTTGGGGTGTAAGTGGTTCATCAACATCTTTGAACCAAAACCAACTTCACCTGCACGCGGTGTACCCTGCTGACTGACAAACGAAGCTCTGGCGAAAAGAGAGGTAGGGAGCGTAATTGTAAGCTACCCGACTGGGGAATGTACCTCCACCTCACAGAATACCGCAGCCAAATAACGGTTCCCTTGAGGGCTGTTGTGTTCCTGCGAGTGAGTGAGGTCACCAGAAAGCAAGGAGATGCTGCGATAGCAGCGGAGGTGTCGGCGCGCGAGCGATATTTTATGTTGCGAGCGTTAATATGGCTACGGTAACCGCTTCATATCAGGCGAGCCGTATGCTTGTCTGCCAACCGACGTAGTATAAAAAAAAAAAAACTACCCTATTACAAAGACGAGATTTTTGTAATAGGGAGCAAAGACGTATTTAAAAACAAAAAAATATGTTAAAAATTAAAAAGGTAAATATATCTAAATTCAATTTGGGTCAGCGTGTCTCCTTGTGGTCATTCTGGTCCAGACAAAGCACCGATTTATATTTACCTTCGCGCTAACAAAGTTTAGTAGGTCACGTGGAGCAAGAACGAGAGACCAGGCCAGAAAAAGGAGGTTCTCATTTCGTCTATATGAATATATTTTTTTAGGTTTGTTCGCGCATTATTCAGTAATTTCGCAATAAAATTATAACATAGATTTTTGTATTTACTGTTCATGATATGTTCAGTTTTTTTTATACAACGCTAAGTGCGAAACAAGCGTACGACCTTTCTGACGTAAAGCTATTACTGTAGCCATAAAGACGAATTGCACGCCACTTCTAATTACTATGACCTCACTCACTCGCAGCAACACAATAATCCTCAGACATTTAACTGCATTAATCCATGGTGAAGGTACTGCTTTAGTCTGGTCTGACATACTCTACCTCTTTTACGCCTAAGCCTAGTTTGTTTTTTTTTTTTAATGGCAGGGTGAGTGTGTGATGAGTGATCACGTGAGATGAGGTTAACTATAGCTTTAAAGATAGTGATACGCCACTTACCCCCTTAACTAATATAACAAACTGCTTCTGTTATGAATTTACTCAACAATGTTTTGACTCTCGATTATCATGTCAATGACTAATGGAGATATGTTTTAGACTTTCCAGAAACGTCCCATATTTTCTAAGAAAAATCTTTACTATATAACACCGGGTTTTACGACTACTTTACATACTATAACAGAGAAGTACTTACCCAACGGGCTCCCCTTCATCATTATAGAGTATGTTCAAAGCGAGTGGCTTGATATTGTTTGGTTTGTCTGATATTTTTGGCACCCACAAGCTATCCGAATTGTCGATGAGGTCTTTGAAAGATAACTGCGGACGCGGTATATTTTTAGCGCCAATAAATGTCGTGGAACCCATCTGAAAATAATAAAATAGAAATAAATATTAATGACGCGCCAACCAATAAACAAGAGATCAGGCCCTTATTTGCTATATTGATTGACAACGATGTCGGCGTTTTCATAAGCACCATAAAAATGAACAAATCGTCATACAAGCTATGTACCTTGATTTTATTTTATTTTTTGTTAAGCGTCTTAACGAATAGGATCGCATAGCATACATAATTAATATATATCATAAAAATATTTTTAGACAATTTACATAACGCCAAATAAACCTGCCCTAAACAAAGTTTATACTATGGGCACAAAATAACTCATAAACAGACATTTATAAATACAGTAAATTGGCTAAGGAAATTCAATTCTTAACCCATTAGCCTATATATAGGATAAATTTTTGGTTATAGATGTTTATTAATCATAATAAGCAATCATAATAAGGTCAAACAAGCATGTTAATTACGATATAATATATTATTCCGTTCGAAAACGTCAGTATAGTAATCAGTTAATATGAATACACTGACTGTAGTATATAGGAAACACACAGGCAAACACACATGTTAATTATATAAATTTCTCAGTTCGAAAACGTCAATATAGTGATCAGTTAATATGAATACACTGACTGTAGTATATAGTAAACACACAGGCAAACACACATGTTAATTATATAAATTTCTCAGTTCGAAAACGTCAGTATAGTGATCAGTTAATATGAATACACTGACTGTAGTATATAGGAAACACACAGGCAAACACACATGTTAAATTTAATTTAAATTTCTCAGTTCGAAAACGTCAGTATAGTGATCAGTTAATATGAATACACTGACTGTAGTATATAGGAAACACACAGGCAAACACACATGTTAATTATATAAATTTCTCAGTTCGAAAACGTCAGTATAGTGATCAGTTAATATGAATACACTGACTGTAGTATATAGGAAACACACAGGCAAACAGACATGTTAATTATATTAATTTCTCAGTTCGAAAACGTCAATATAGTGATCAGTTAATATGATACACCGACTGTACTATATAGAAAACACAAAGGCAAACAAAAATGTTCATGCGCAAAATGTTTCTGTGCGGGCTTTGAATTCGCGACCCTTGGTGTCAAAGCAGTTATTACCAGCCTTTCGATCACCGGGTCCGTTAAATATTTAAACAATCTATACAAAACTGCAACCTAATATCATATAAAAATATGTATTCCAAAAAACCTTTTATTATACAATAATATTTTATATTGTAATTACTATTTGAACAATTTTTTATTTTTACCATTCTTGATCTGTTCCACATCTTGCAAACCACACCACCACACCACAAGCCGTACATCGCACAAGTCGCTGCTGGAATAGGTTGCTGTCAGCAATAAGGCTTCCTTGTTGCATTCATGCAAGTTTGTACCAGCAATTACCTTATTGTATTTTTATTATTTAATGTGCAAATAAAGCATATTCTATCAATCTATCATTACTGTACAACGAATGCACAGCCGTATTACGACTGCTATTGTACGCGACTAGCCTTGCACTTCAACCTCTTTGTGCAACACGGATAGTCCACGAGGCATTGTAGATGCAAATATCTTTAAGTGCATTCTATGTACCTGACTGATAACAAGGCAACAATGTCTGAGCGACAAGTGCGCAGTTTCACAAGAGACCCCCCTTTAAAATTTTCAAAGATTACAGGAACAAAGTCATAATGTTCAATCATAGGACGTAGGTATACATATATTCAGCTATATCTATGATATACTGCGACTCTGATGCTTGCCGTTAACCGTGTAACTATTAAGTAAATAGGCTACTTTGGCACTATATTTGGCTTTCACCATTCTTTTCTATTGTTGAGTCGTCGGACCAAAGTTTGGTCCTCAGTCGAATTTCGTTCTAGATTCGACCCATTAGAAAAAACCCGATAACTCGAGTGAAAGATGAAATACATTGGCGAAGGTCTAGAGAGATACGGAAAGCATTACTTTGAGAAGCACGATCGGCCTAAGCGTTCGGCTTGTGACGCATCTATCTATCGTCCACTCCTTAGGCCGAAGTTTTCTTATGACGAGAAACTACTTTAAAGACAACCAATTTTTTTTTATATGAGAGGGGGCAAACGAGCATGTTGGTCACCTGATGGAAAGCAATCACCACCGCCCATAGAGATCAGCAACACCAACTATACTCCTTCCTTCTTTCTGGTGCCCTAACTCAGTCGCAGAAACACAACAACCCTCAAGGGAATTGTTATTTGGTTGCGGTATTCTGTGAGGTGGAAGAGAGCCTCGCTTATCAGGCAGCAGGGTGCACTACGTGAAGGTGACGTAAGTTTTGATTTAAAGATGTGATGACAACCAATGATCACGCTAACTAAGTATACTTTCCATCACAATTAAATACCAGAAAACAGCAGCTTCTCACCTTTATCTTCGCTATGACCGGCTTAGTGGCGAATAGCTTCGCGTTGACGTTCTTAGAACCCTCGAGGCACTTATCGCTGGGTTTGTTCACACCATTCGCTGTATCTATATTTGTGTTCACTCGATCCAACATCGAGTCGTTCGAGTCTATTATTTTATCCATGTTGTATTCGGTATTGCTGGAGAACAAATAAATGTAATTAGGCAGACATCTAAGGCATTAGTAGACCAGCAAGCGAGCGGCGTCCTATCGCTAAACCTAAACATCTATGAAGTGACAGAGTAGAGACTTAATGTCGGTAACTGGCAAGAGGTTGTGCAAGAGATAGACAAGTGGAAGGTTCTCATGTCGGCGGCTAGGACTCACTTAGAATCTCTGACGTCATCAACTCGTTTATCCTATTGCTGCAATATTCTAAACGTATTTTTGACTAAGTACAGTTTTCCAAGGGAGAAAAATTAAAGCAAGAGTGTAAGACATGAACTTGGCAACAGCTGGGCGATAGCGCCCGTGGCCGTTCGCACGAAAGCGCAATAAAAATTACATACAACTTCCTCACACAACATCTAAGTCGCAAAAAAGTTTAAATTTACAGACATACATTCTAAACGCTTCTCTCTTTGATTGGAATACGCCTAAACTATACTATCACGTTTAAATTTTATAATAAAAAAAGTAAGTTAGTAATACTAAACTTCACGCAGCTTTTTTAATATGACCCCACACCCCCACACCTTAGCGAGCAATTCTTGACTGCTCGATACAGGAATGTGTAAGGATATTGAGGTCAGGGATATGTGAAAGCAATAATAATTGATTATTGCACAAGAGAGAGATTTTCATATATGGAAACCTTCTGAGGTATAGTATTTGTAAGGACGGAATTATATAGGGTGGAAACGACACGTGACCTCACTCGATTATTTTTAAACTATATAAAATATTGAAAAACAGATCCGGAAAGTCCTTCACTCAAATCTCTATCAAATGGTATCAGTAATCTATATATATATAAATGGAATGGAATGGAAAAATTTCGCTAATTCTTCTTTTGTTATGTTTATTATTATCAGGAGAAAATTCTTATGAAAGAAAAAAAAATCTAATGTAACATTATGTCGTTTGACAGACATTTGACAGTTCGAATTCAATATACTTTATTAAGAAGACAGGATATCGTCTGTCGGGTCAGCTCTTCGATCAACAATATACACATTGTATATTGTTGGTCGAAGGGTCAGCTAGTAGTTTATAAAAATAAACTAGATCGATTCGGAAATCCGATGTTTCCATCTGGAAGAGATCTCTTATAGTTTCCAACTTATAGACGGAGTGATGAGTCAATAACAAAAGTAGCAGAACTAAGAGTTTTACTTCTCACACAACCAAATATCAATTTTCATGTTATTATTTCCCCCCACAGAATTGATTTTACATAATCTCAATTCAAACTGACGTTAGTTGTCTATGTGTATAGTTAGACATCAATTGCCCAGTGCCTTGCAGCCAATCTTCTCAAACAGCAGATTGGTTCTAATGGTCTAATAGCGGCAATATCCTCAGGCAAGTGATAGTTGAAGTAGACATATCCGCTCTTATCATTTTTTTTATATAAATTGCGGTTACATATTTGACTTTGGATTCTAACGAGATCGATGAAAACAATGTTACGGTTTTCGAGGACGGGCAATCTATCTAGCCAGGATTCTGGGAAAATACTTATTTTTAAACCGCTCAGGTGCCAAACAAGCCTATGTACCGCCTGATGGAATGTAGTTACAGCAGCATATGAACGCCTGCAACACTAAATGCAAGCTTCCTCCTCCCCCGCACGCGATGTTCAATAGTCCTTACTTAGTGATGATAGATTTGTAGCTGCAACACCAAACTGTATCCCCCGATTTTCTTATCATTCGTTTTTTTGAATTGCCTCCCTATGGAAGCAATTTTAAAGACGTACGAGTATTCACGTCAATAAAATATTTTCACAACAAAATTTTACTTGCTCTAATCTATGTCATAAATAAAAAATGTTTTACTTTAAATGTTGGTAACAGATAATATCAATTCTCACAATATCCTCATAAAAATGCCTTGCAGAGATTCTGTTGGATCCTAGAATCGAACAAGATCACCCAAGTGTAACAAACATATAATATTTCACATGGTAGGCAAAAACAATAGGTCACGTAGCTATCGCGCCTAGGTGGTGCGCTGCGCATGCATTTATATCATTTTACGTGTGGTAAGTATTTAGCTTACTTAGTTTATTAATCTTTAGAGCCAAAGCCAACCTCATTCACACACGTTCCTGGCATCTAGTAAAAGTAGCTTTGGTAGAAGAGAGTGAGGATCTATACATCTATCGATATATATATAAACCAATAGAAATCATGCCTGTAAATTTAATAATTTTTCCAATGCTTCCCTTTAAACTCTGTACTGGATCGGATTCTGCAGCCTGATAGAGCTATACTGCTTTTGAAAACTGAAAACTGCGGCAACACACAAATCTACTTCGTCAGTGACCAAATTCGTAGCGTCAAAACTAAAACAATGTAAATTCTAAACGAATGAAAACTTACGTTTTCAACTTGACAGCCGATAATTCAGTTATTACTATTTGGTTTGATTGCTCAACTACATTTTCGCTTAACTGATTCTTTAAAATGTTAAAATTGGTGAATGTTTTGAACATTTCATGCGAGGCCCCCGCCGGCAGCACATTTGATGATTTTATTGTTTTATGTACTGTCGTGTATCCATCCTGCGGACAAAAGAGAAAAATAAGTATATTAGTAATTTACTGCAACACAGAGGAGCTCGATTGCGTCGTTGTTTGTGTCAGTATTTGCTATTATACTCAACGCATGCGAAAATTCCTGTAGTCTAGGATAATATTTGTTATGGTAGGGGTGGTTCACAGGTATAACTAAAAGTTCCCAGCTGAGGGGTCCCTTTTCTGTATTTCGTATAAATCTCGAAAACTATTTTTATTATTCAATTGTTCTATAAACAAAGAGAAAGTAAATTTTGAGTAGCGCTTTTTCCTCTTACGTTCTGTAGTTACCGATTCTTTTATTACCACCAAAACTTCTTTAAAGCTAGTTCTCCCCATCACATATATTGCACCTTAAAAGATAACAATTCTTTTTTTTTTTTTTTTGGTAAGTCGGATATTTCTATCTGACTACACCATTTTGTAGAAAATTTAATCATCTTTTTTCTGAGACACTTTGTATTCGAAATAATTACGAAAAACCAAAAAAAGGGGATCTTTCAACCCCCTCCTGCCAAAAGCTCGCACCACCCAGGTTGGGGACTTTTAGTATGTTATAACTGAGAACTACCTCTACCATAAAAAACATTAACCTAAACTACAGGACTTTTCGCATTTTTAGGCCAATTTTAAACCTTGCCGAATTTACATTACGAAATTAGTGGCGAAAAAGGTACTTTCCTTATATGTTTTCTTAGTATTAGCTCGGATGAGCTGTTTGAATTGATACCTGCCGCTGAGTTCCACTATCGTACAACTCGCAATAAATTAAAATTCCATCCATATCATTTTGATAATTGCCGATCTGCCACAGTTCGTTTTTAAGACATTTTATACCACGATCTGTGAAATTGTGGAATCAACTTCCCTCCGCAGTATTCCCAAATAAATACGACATGGGAGCCTTCAAGAACCGAGTCAATTTTTCCCTTATAAGGCTGGCAACGGATCGGTGAACCCATGGCGTTGCTGATTTCTATGGGCGATGGTGATTGATTACTTTCCATCAGGTGACCCAAATGTTTTCTTGCTCCCCTCATAAAAAAGCATTGGTTTCACGACACTTGTTTCATTAATAATTTCACTTGTAAACGTCAAGTTATACAATGCATGCATTAATTTTATGACACTGAAACATTTGCAAGCAAGAAAGAAGAACGAACGATAATGTGATTATTAAAATATTTTATATTTACTAGAAATATAGGTTACTGTACACTTATTTTATTGTACACCCGGAGAGGCAAACTGTCTGGCACAATATATTGCACGATCATCTGTGTATGCATCCAAAGTTATCTATATATATAAAAATCAATGCCACTTTTCGTTGTAATTTTATAGCTCAAGAACGGGCTCACCTATCCAAACCAAATGTTTAGGCTTTGTTCGGACTATTTAGTAGATGGTTTATGTGAAGTATGCACAAAATCGGTAGAGCGGTTCTTCGTTTATCACATTTTTTGTAACAAATGAATTCAATACATAGTTAATGGGGATTTTGTTAATGGGGATTTTGCTGTCACTTTTTTCAGATGGGGATTGTGCTGTCAAATGGAAACTTTTTTCAGTGTTGACAGTACAAGCATGTTGTTTGGTCATTCATGCGGTCATTTCATTTTAGACGTGCTTCGATTAAAGCAAATTTTCAGCGATATTTATAGGCCTTAATAAAATCTACTAAAAAATTAGCAAGACTATATATCCAAGACGTATATTTAAGTCACAATAAGAAGTTTTGTGTTCTATTTTTCAATTAATGTTCCAACAAAAACAAAAGTTGGTCAAATTCCTCTCAAGATATTTACCCTTATCCAAATATATAGTTTTATCATCAAGGGTATCTATCTAGAAGTAAAATCATTTTTAATTCATTAAAATCGGAAGCACTGTTTAAAAGTTATGACGAGAATTTCAATATTGTCTAAGTAAACGCCTAAAGTATTAAAAAATCAAATTGCTGTCGCTGCAAAAACTATTGATGATAGAACAATACTACTGATTTGTAGACATTATTGTAATCTACTAAATGTACGTACTCTAAAATTTGATTCGATAGTCGCGGGGTATTATTATTATAAAAAAAAAACAAAAAAAAACCTAAAAAAATGTAAAAAATAAAAAAAATATGGCTACCCGTGCGAAGCCGGGACGGGCTGCTATAATAATATTATAAAGAGGAAACATTATATTTTAGTATGTTTGTTACGAATAAACTCAAAAACTACTGGACGGATTTCGATAATTCTTTCATTGCTACATGCTACATTATTCCTGAGTAACATTGGCTATATTTTTTACTAAATTGTCCACCCGTGCGAAGCCGGGAGGGGCCGCTAGTGTAACATAAAATGAATCAATAACGTCTCCACAACAACATTTTTTAGTACAAAATGAGACGGCGTTGCTGACGGAGCCATAATCCGATACTGTTTGATTTCATGACACTATTAATTAAACAGAATTAGTTTCACATAATATGTGAAACCAATTCTGCAATTTTATTAGTGAAATACTACTAAGTACTCATTAAAGTAATCACCATGCATGCAGCTAATTTCGTAATGTAAATTCGGCTTAACGACAAAACTGTAGCCTCTCTATGGGTGGTATTTATGTCGAGCTCCTCCGTGCTTTGGAGGGTACGTAAAGCACCCGGTTGTATATCCTCTAAACCACTTCGATTGAGGGGATACCCGCATCCAATGAGATAGGCATAGGTGGTTGCATAATGAATAGACGTTACCTTACATGGATGGTCGTATAATGAACACGTTGATATTACGTTAGTTGGGCGGCAGCATAATTGACACGTAGAGACCTTAAATATAAAAGTAACAATTAAAAACCGCTGTCAGGCGCTGCAAGAAAAGGAGGCTGTTTCTTGCATTATTTACTATGTGTATGATCATAATACACTATAGTTATATACCTGTCCATTTCTATAGAAAATATCTATAGAATAGATATATTTCTTATAAAAAAAAACTAAATGCAGCTGCTGCAGCGCCTGACAGTATACGAACGCGGTAGCGAACATCAGCTTCGACGCCGCCTTCGTCGACGGCCCTTACAAAATGCACATTCTTCAAAACACACAGCAATTTGAGATAATTTAAACCATTCAAAAACTGCTACATATATACTATACCAGGTGTCCCACAGCCATGGCACATGGAGGGAAAGTATATTAAATATTAACCCTTTCGAAGGTTATAATAAAATACATGTGGCTTTTTTTTACATTTAACGAGTTCGATTCCCGGTTGAGGCAGGCGATTTTCAAAAAATCTGTGAATGCAGTTCTACATATTATTAAAAATAAAATTATGTTTTCTTTCTGTAAGATATTCTATCTTCAATATTGAATATACTTTCCCTCCATGTGGCATGGCCGTGGGACGCTATACATATATATATATGTATATATAAATATATAAAGTTTTTTTACACACAAAAAATATTGCTCATGCCATAGTACCCCCACTGTTAAAGCAGCACCTCCTCTTGTCTGGTAATCTGAAAAGCCTGATGGTCGAATGGCTATTTTGACACCAAAGTCGAGGGATTTGTTCCCTGCACAAACCCAATATTTGTGTGCATGAACATGTCTGTTTGTCTTGGTGCAGGTGTTTTCTACGTATTATACATATAATACATAAATATGTATTTACAAAAAAAAAAGTATTAAAGTATATTTATCAATTATCTTATATCTAGTACGAATAGTATAGTGAGTATCTACGTAATTGATCAATTACTGACGTTTCGATTCTATACGAGGCACTTAAGTAAATTGGCTAAAGCAATGCAATTCTTAACCCAGTGTTCCGCAAAGTGTGTGCCGCGGCACACTGGTGTACCGTGGTCATTAGTTGGTGTGCCTCGGAAAAATAAGGTTATCTCGCAAAGCTAAATAGACGGACGGAAGAAAAATTTTTAAATCCTAAATTACTTTACAAATTTTCGTTTTCCTAGATGTACCTTAAACACAAAAAGTTTGCGGAACACTGCCTTAACCAATTAGTAATAGAAAACATTTTTGCTGAAAAATATTTAGTATGGTATAGCAAAAAGTTTATTGTACATTAAAAACACATAAATATGTACACAATTACAAAAATTAAAAAACAAGCTTTATCGTACAATGGCGGACTTATCCCAATAGGGATTTCTTCCAGTCAACCATAGAAAACCTGAAAGGATATTGCAATTTTTAAATTTGGCAATATCATAGTAGGTACTCATTGTTGGAAGAAAAAAGAAAAAGAAAGTAATGAAAAGATACTATGAAAAATAATTTGTATGTAAACAGAAATAGTTTAGAATTACAAAATCAATATAAAACATATATCACAAACTTTAAAAGACATACTGTATACAATAAGATCCAGGATATATAAATACAAAATATAATTAGTCATAATCAAGTGCTTCCTCTCCCGCGATTTTAATCCTATTTATATGGTGATGATATTTATTTACCGTGCTAAAGAATAATTAATTTCAACATGTCAATGTAAATAAAATTAGTCTGGTTGTGCAAGAGTGTGCGGTTTTTAGACAAGGGCCATGGTTCGATTCTCGTTATCCATAGATTTTTATTTACTTATTTCAAAATTAATATATTTTACTTATTTAAAAATAATGAATATTATATATTTTTTTTGATTGTAGTTTATTTTTGTGATCATTTTAACCTATGAGTATATATATGTATATGATTCCCTTAAGAATATTTACCATATAATATTGGAATAGGCAATTATTTTACTTATAGTAAAATGAATTTTATAATTAAAAATTCGTTTAAAATCAACATACGCAACAAAGTAAGAAGAAATAGATGAACGGCTGACTTGGTATTGATCAATTTATAATTATTTGCATCGGGTAGATAAAATCAATTGTATTGATTGAAAAATTAACGACATTCCAACCAGTCTCTGCATTTCTCAGTCACCTGGTCACTATGTAATCTTTCGTTTTATTTTGCATGTTTCGAGTATTGACTTTTATGAATAAAATTACTGCAATTTAAAAATATGTCAAAAAGTGAAATAGTTGATTTATTCAAACAAACGAAGCCTGCGAGAAGTCATAATTTTCATACAATGGTAAGATTCCAAACATTACTACTATTATATTATTTATAATATTGGTCTTGATATGAGGTTATTTAACTATAAGGTTTTTAATTTCAGTATATTTCAGTTATAGAGGTTGTGATGATTTATTATCAAATTTCAGTTATTAATGATACGAAAATATAACTAGCTATTGTTAAATAAAGCATTAATTATTGTAATAATAAATGGCAGTAAAAAATCAAAAGTTCACTGGTATTTATGGCTGTAATTTGTAGTCATAGTTCATTCATTCATTTTTTATTAATTTATTATTATTAAAAATCTAATCATGTTATATCTTTTGTCATTTGAAAATATATATCAGAATAAGAAATTATATTAATACTACTTTATTATTTATTCATAGAGAGATACTGTTAGACTATAGCTCAAACGCTATATGAAAACAAGGGATACTGCAACATATTTGAATGGACTAGCTTCCAACATGTCAAAAGATCCATCTGTGCACAACACATTCGATGGTTATTATTTATGTCATATCCATGAAAATGGTGCAAAAACACTTGCATTCTGCAGGTTTTTGAACATATAGGCCTAAAAGATAGAAATCCTGTTAACATCTGCTTAATGTTAAGATTGAATTTGTTCCGTATAGGTGGAAAAATATATTTACTGACGAAAAATCTTTTAAGTCGGGCAGATTTTTTTACGGCAACAAGATATTACCATGAAGTAAATAATGAAAATAATGCAGGGTGGCCCACATGTTGGTGTATTTGATTTTGGCTCTAAAGTTAATGGTGAGCTCCTTACACCCCGTGATGAATGATTTGTAAATTTAAATTTTAGTTCAATGTTGAATAATAGTTTCATAAAAAGTAATGAGTATAAGATTTAAATAGTTATCAGTATCAGTTATCACAAATTATTGTAATATGAAACCACAGAAAGAAATTACAACTACTTAAAATTATGACTGTTTTAATTTAAACATTTTTGTTTAGACAGGTTTTTAAAATGGAGGTCGCCACTTGGGCTTGTATAGCATTCAGGTCAAATTTGTAACAGTTAATTTTATGTAAACAATTCTGCTGAATATTCAAAGAAAGTATTTATTTAAACCTTGCTAGCTTCGGTCGAAAGGCAATTTGTAATTGCAAGCTTCGGTTTGAAAATTTTACTACTAAACATTAGCCTTT
Organism: Hypsopygia costalis; assembly: GCA_937001555.2. Taxonomy (NCBI): domain Eukaryota; kingdom Metazoa; phylum Arthropoda; class Insecta; order Lepidoptera; family Pyralidae; genus Hypsopygia; species Hypsopygia costalis. The sequence goes on from OW443326.2 coordinate 24,180,106, forward strand.
ATTAGCAAAAAGGTAGGACCTTTTGTCATTGTCTCCTATAAATATATTTATTTTGTGAATTTTACAGTATTTTCCTGCACAAGACAAACATTTGTGTGCATAAACATGTCTATTTGTCTTAGTCTGGATGTTTTCTATGTATTGTAAGTATGTATTTACAAAAAAATGTATTTAAGTGCATTTAACAGTTGTCTAGTACCCATAGTACAAGCTTTGCACTTAAATTGGGACTAGATGGAGCTGTGTAAATTGTACATAAATATATTTTTATACAGTGAGAGTATTAGTACACATAGAAAGGCCAATGGAATTAGAGAAATTTTTAAACATGAGAAAAATATTAACACAAATATTTTTTAAAAAATCTTGTTTTTATATACTTTTTTAATTACAATATGTGGCAACTATATCCACAAAACGTGGTAATTTTTTACTAAGTGGTCTGTTATCTTGAAACAAAAATACACATATAAGTTATATACATATAACTTATACATATGGCTCAAAATCACCAAGGTTGCAAATTTAAAGATTGGTTTTATGACAAAAAAGAATTGCAAGCTATAATGATGACTCTTAGTTCATACTGTTGCAAAATTTGTATAATATAACTTTAACAGAGCAGCGCACAGAATTTTATACTTTTTTATTAATATTGCTTTTTAGTGGATATATTATAGAAAACTATCATTTTGAGAACGTTTACAATAAAATGAACGAAAACAAAAAAGTACATTTTAAGCTTTGTTTAGAAACATGGGTATATTATGTATCTATATTATATGAACAATAATGAAAACGTAACATAAAAAATCTTCTACAAGTAACTAATAAACCAAACGTCAAATAACAAACCAAGTTGCTATTATCATGCATGAAACTTAAGAAATTTCAAAATATCCGAAACTCTTAGAATCGAATTAACATTACATGTTAAAATAATAATTTATGTATTTTTTTTTAAATAGCTCAAATTATGTGTATTTTATTGAAATTTTGTAATGTTCCCGGAATTGATCAACCCGGATCCCAGATTGACAACTTGGAGGAACGATGATATAGATAGATATCATAGGGGATAGTAAGGAAATATTTCAATTATAAACAATGCTTTCAATAATAAAGTTATTTATTTATATTGCTATATTGTTTGCGCTAGAGAAAAATTACTCTTACTATAAATAACTTATTATAATTAAGTCATTTGATATTTTTATCAAACAGTTTAGTGGAATTTACATATTCTTCTTAAAGTTTCACAGTTCTTACAATTTGAGTCCTTTGACGAAAAATCAGTCACTTCACTAAAATTTTACAATTAATGCAAAAAAAAAAGTAAGTAACGTTAGAAAATTAACTATAATTCTATAACAAATGACAAGTTAACTAACAAAAAATATTTAAAAAACAAAACAAAACTAATAATTTTCGAAATATTATTAACCTTTTTCTTTTTTCAGCAATGGTGTCGGAAGATTACTGATTATTTGCTCAAAGTTAATATATAACATATCCTTTGGTTCCAGTTAAATTTATTGATTGAGATTTTACACACAGATCCTCAAAGGTTATTAAGATTTCCCCATCATAGCAACATATCTAAAGCAAATATTTTGCTTTTTAGTAGGAACTTTAACAAGCAAGAATGTCCTAGGGGATGCGAGATTTGGATGTACATATATTATCTTTGCCATAAGATGTACTTGCTTCAACATCAATCTGTTTTTCATTAATCTGCTGACGAAGATATTACCATTAATTCTTCCTCAGATGATGAAGACATTGTCTGAAAAAGATGAGCTGTGTACAGATTTATAAATCCTTTTCTTAAATATCAACTGGATCTTGGTCAACGAGATTCAATTGCAGGCATACAACATCTTTGTTTTTAAATACAATTATGTTTCAGTGTCTCTTGGATGGGCACATTCGACTTACATCATCTCATTTGAAGAAATCAATAACTTTTTGGCAAACTTCTTGCTCTTTTAAAACAAGTTCCCGCTTTTCAGCTTCAGACTTGATTTATATTTTCTTTCCTTTGGTTTAGCTGCTGCTGGTAAAATCCTTTTGGCCATATGTAGCATTTTGTAGTTTCACAAAGTTTCCACAATGGAAAAGCATCAGCCTTTTCTTGCAATAGCGTAATCAATACTTGACTATATATAAACTTATATACATTATTAGTTTATATATATTATATGTTTGCGTACTTCAGGAGGTATGTCAATATCTTGAACATCAACATCACAATCGAAGCATCAACTTTCCTGATTGGACTTGGTACAGTTTTCATTTTTGCATCTCTTCTTTGTAGTTTTTTATTTAGAGAAAGATATTTTTGATTAAAATTTTTTTCTTCATTTGAACTATAGATTCTTTCAGCTTTTCTATTTTTCGGTATGGTTTTGCTCACTTACGCTATTTGCCGACCTACTCTCTGGAGCTACTGCGGCTAAGTCATCTCATTGTGGCAGTGTATTATTTATAATATTTGCTAAACCGTTTTTCTTTTCTCTGTATTTTTTCATGCATTATTTCAATCTTTACTTTATTTTCTGCCCCATTTCTTTTAATAATACTCCCTGTCTGAAGCTCTTTTAATTTCTTTCCGTTCTTTAGTCATCCAAAAACTTTCTTTTTCTAGCATTTGCCTTTTCTCTTTGATGCAAATAAGCTGTAGTATCCTTTTTAAGCTTCTTTTGAGTTATTGTTTCTTTACCAGGAATCACCATAATGCTGATAATAGAAAACAACAAGAAAATGTTAAATATAATGAAAAAAAATTAACCAAATCAAAATCATTTTTTTATTATTAGAAACAATTGAAAGGTACTTACCACTTAGATATAATTTTTTTTTTGATAATAATACACTGACAGCTGGCTTTGTTAGTGTTTTATTCCTCTACTGATGTTTAACATGACCAACTATTTTTAATTATTATAATAAAAAATATATATCCTTTTAGTATAATTTCCAAAAACTACATTTGGTATAAAAAATACAGTATATTACTTGAAGACTGGAATAGCTTAAATTTTTCATTATACTTTGAACTCGTTATTGAAGATTGTACATTAAGAGCATTCCCGACTTTCTATGTATGATATTGATATAATTTAAAATTTACTTCATATTCAGAAGCTAGATGTAGTATTTTATTAATTTTATATTTCTGAATAAAGTCAAGCTAGACATTAAATTGCTAGTAAATCCAATCCCGCACCCTGATGATTTCGCCATATGCTTGTTTTCTAAGTATAGAATTTATTGTTCTAAGTAAATATATTTTTAAAAGAACTTTATATCCGACAAAGCTTAGATTTTGATTGACTTTTATTAATTTTACATCACATACTTTTTAAGTACTAAAAATCCCATGATTCTAACCTAGACACATCAATCATCCATCAAACATTTGCTTATGCTTATCACACTAAATCAAAATTAGATTTTCTATATTATACAGCAGTATATTTGTACAAGAAATTGTAAATTCTACTAATATTATAATTAATATCAATGTTTGTACGTTAGTTAGTCAATCAAGGAAAAATGTAAGATTTGGGTGTAATTTGGGCCAGAAATTATTAAAATTAACCAAATAAGCTAGATTAATCTAGGTTACTTTTTATCCCAGTAGTCTACAAAGCTATGATACAGTCAGAAATACCACATTCTGACTGTAGTACTTAATAGATTGTTGTTGTATATTCAGTATGTGCAGGGTTGTCTTTAACCTGTTTAAGGACTTTTTAGAAAGTGGACTGCACGGCATGAAAAACAACTATTTTATAAAATAAGTAGAAGAAGCAAACGAAATAGAGAAAAATGTACATGTATTCAGTAATGTACATTTATTCAGTAAGATGAGTTTGGTGGTTGAAAGGCTAGCAATGGCTACTAATGGCGACTCGAGTTCGCGGGTTTGTTCCAATATTCCCTTCATTTAAATGTAAATAACGGTATATATGGCCGTGTGGTTTCTGGCAGGCTAGAATAGAATCACTCCGTTCCTTCCGGTGGATACGACATCCAGGCGACTAACGGAAATACATTATCAAATATTGAACAGGCCTCCCCAACCCGTTTGGCCAGCGTGGGGAGTGTAGTGGTCCCCAAACAAAACGAAGGTTAGGAACTGATCCAGAATTCAGATATCTAGGATATCCCATCAATCATGGAAACCCTGATTCTTGTCTAGTGAGCCCAACGGAAAAGATGGGCCGGAGTATGTGTGATGTTGTTCAGATTGATTTGTAAGCAATTTACCTTATAAATTTTCAAATTATGGAAATTTGTTACGTAAATATTTTGTATGAGAGATTTGTTACTTTGTAAGAACAAAAATACAATGTTGCGTGGTATTATAATTATCAACTACATTAAAATTAATACATCCCCCCATATCAATAAACGCACGTGCGTCACGTCCTAAGTTGTAGAACGTGTTTTTGGCCTCTCTTTTACTATCTCTATGTCCATGGAAACAAATCATTGGGAGAGGAGCACTAATGTAACACGTACATGCTTATCATAGGTTACACTATATTTAAAAATCCATTCGTGCTTATAAATAAATGGCCCAAATAACTTCAAAAGTGGTTTTAACTAAGACAAAATTATTTATAAAAAACACATGTTCAATGTTGACATTCGACATCGTCGTCGTAGAAAATATAACCATTTCAAAATGCAAAATCACGTACCTTTGTTACTGATGTCAAATGAGGATAAAACTCGGGAGCCTCGGGGTTTAAATCCGAATTCATTTTGTCCAACCAAAAAGAACTGAGTTGAAATTAGAGTACAATAAACCAAACGCAAAGTGCGAATGAGCTGTGAAGAATGAAATTAATTCACACTGACACACTATCACACGCGACAAGACTGCCAAATGCGACTGACTTGCAAGACGCGTCCAAACTGACTGACTGACTGGCTGAATGAATGAATTGCATTAACAACTCGGGCCCTGGAAACAAGGCATTCCTATTTTTTTTTTTTGTATTCGTTCATAATGGCACGCCGGCAGATCTCAAAACGCATCCCTTTGCCACTTTGCCAAAACAATTAAAATAGACAGTCACTACCTGCTAACATGGTGATGAATGGAAAGCTCTTATTTTTTCGTCGAATTACAGAAGTAGACCTAAATTGTTTATGAATTTTGGGATAAAGAAGAAAAAGAAAGAAATATGTATTGTGTGTTGTATTACATATTATTCTAGTTATAGCGGGGAAATATGTACTGAAATGCCTTAAAAGTGACTGTAGATGGTTTCGAGTATTATATCTCTAATAATTTGAGTAATGGAGATTTTTGAAATCCAAGGGAAAAAAATATATATCTATTTCGAATTAATGAGGAATTCCACTTAACTAAGTAAATAAATATATAAAACGCTGTTTAAAATGCCTTAATTTTTTAAAGTTCCGATTATTCTAATTAATTATAAGTTATGCAAATTATCAAATTCATATGTCATCATATCAAACTAGATATTATGTTTATCACTTATCTACAGGTACTATTATTGTAAGTAAGTGATGTTATGTTAGTGAATTTAGATGTGTACTTAGGAGATAATCTTCAAAACTACGCATCTTATCACTGATCTTACTTATTACTGAATGACAAATACCTATTATATTATTACCTATTTTAAGAAACAATATGGATAAAATTCCATAATTTGCGTGCACTGCTAAAACCATTCATGATAGAACAGAAAAATGTAGGTACCTACTGTTTCTTTGCAAAACACATAATTAAGTAGCTCCAAAAAGTGCCGTGGCCCGTAACGCCATGTCTGACTAATATAGTTTTATTACAATAACTATATTTTAAAAACTGCATTAAAACGCCGACGCTAGATAAAGTACTTTATAATTGTATCACGATATTAAACCTTTATCAAAATACCTAATTCATATTACATTTATGATCATTTCAATATCTGTATATTACTTTTTGAATTATTCAATTCGGACACTCCATTCGAAAGATCACGAGTTTAAAAATGTATTAGAAAATAAGAAAAAATCTTAGATTGATGTAAATAGAGATGGACAAAATGCCGGGCATTTACGATAAATGCCCAAAAAGTACTTATAAATTGTCTATTTATGCCCCAAACTAGGCATTTATTGGGCATTTACAGATAGTACTGGGCATCTAAGGTAAATGCCTGGCATTTTGCCCATCTTTAGATGTAAATGATAGTACTTACCTAAAACATAATCAACAATTTAAAATCTTTATTGTATCCGCGCGAAACCAGAGCGTGTTGCTAGTTAGAAATAGAGTCTGAAGTTCTAATATGTAAGACTAGGTGGGCCATAGTGGGTGGGTGCATTACTTACTTCATTCAAAAAATAGTTTTCAAATTCAAACGGAAAATTACCAATACGAGTATTGTAGTGTTGTGTAATGTGTATTACGAGCCTAGACGTCCCTGCCCCGTTCGATATCAATACATCGCTAGCAACGTAATGTCATCCCTTTTCTGTCCATAGAATATAGTATCGCTTGCCTGGGGCCTTGCCACAAGCTCTTAACGCAGGAATGGAACCATCATGGTTGCGAATTTATGAATGAAATTCATTGATAATTACGCAACCATTATAGTTCCATTCCTGCGTTTAGAGCTTGTGGTAAGGCCCCTGTTCACTCATCGCAGACATTTGTAAGAGGTGTGGTGTTTTCTGGTATGTCACCTGGTTAGTACCTAGATATGGTATTAATAATAATAATAATAGTCCGCAGGGCAGCTTGTGTGGCGAGCTGTTGTGTGAGTAGCGACACCACGGACCCGAGTCTCCAGAGAGTCGGTCAGGGCCTTCGTCTCCGGCGTGTCTTCATCGGTCGGAGTGTAAACACAAGAAGGCCCGCAGGACTCTCAGCTCTGGCTTGCCTTCATTGGCCGTCCAGAGAGGAGCCGCTAGAGCTATATGCTCCAGGGGTGGAAGTGTTAAAGGGCATCACGCCGCGAGTAACTTCGGAGAAAGCGCAGCACACCTCTCGACACCCCTGAGTCACTCACACCGGTGTTGCCTCCGGCCGATTTCCTGGCATTTCGGAGGCCCATCTAGTGAGTGGCAAGCCACCGCCTGCCGCAAATAACTAGCAATAAAAGCAGTTATGGCAGGCGTCCGTCCCTCTTCTGTAATAGCCCGGTATTAAGTTCACCCAGATCTCATCTCCATAGCCCATTTATTTTCCATCACACTTCGCAATAGTCTCAACGCCTGCCAAGAGCTGCTCATGGGTATATCGTTCCATTGATATATCCTGGAGCGGGTCACGGCGGGCGTACAACATTACATCAAACTTCTCAAAGGGGCCTCTACGTGTTGGATCTATATCCCCGCGTATGCCTATCAAATGACCGGGCTTGACCCGTGAATTAAGAGAGATACATAATAATAATAATATGGTATTAGCGACTTTTATTTTTTTTATTTTACAATTTTATATTTTTATTTCACTCAAATGACAATAATAGGCGTATCTAGCTAATATTAAGTACCTAAGTAGATAGAGCATAAAGATTTTAACCGACTAAAAAATGTGGACGTTTGCAAGTACACTATATATTTATGTGCGTTATGCATTAACGCCGGTATTTAAGGATAAGTTCAAAAAATGTTTTCGAAACTCTAGAGTTCTCTATCTCTCTTTAATCTATGTATCTACTAGAAAGATTAGCAATATTACTGTACTACCTTTGGATTTAAGAGGTTCATCTACAACATCAACATCTTTAAGCCAAAGCCAACCTCATCTGTACGTAGAGCAAAGAACCTTACTGACTGACTTAACTGATATAGACATCGAGCATAACGTATTTTGTATGCTCACCTGCACATGGGACACTCTGCCGACCAGCGAAAGAGGCTCTGACAAAAGAGGTAGGGTATAGTATAGCATATGTGTGAGCTGCCCGACTGGGGCAGTACCTCCACCTATTCCTTTGAGGGTTGTTGTATTCCTGTGTGTGAGTGAGAGATGTCACTAGGAAGGAATGAGTTGCAGAAGCGATACTGTAGTGTATTGTAGGTACTAATTTGCCGTAAAAAGAAGCAACCATTTTTACACATTACTTTTCTTATCTTTCGTCGACAATTAATCTTCAAAGGAAAGACCCACTCTGCCGACATGTTTTTTCTCTTGTTCAAAACTTCAAACCAGCACACCCGGGTTTTATCACCTGTCACGTCATTAAAGACAGCAAATGACTGATAATTTTACAGCACCACTGGGCACGCAACTGTTACTCATTCTCCATTCATTCATGACTCATGAGGTATCCACACAAACTGACCATTTATTTTTGAACTTAACAATGAAAACAGGTTACCAATGAAAAGAAACACAACATCTTATTTTTTTTTATACTATTTCGGGTGGCAGACAAGCATACGGCCTCGCAACAAAAAATATCGCTCGCGTGCCGCCACCTCCACTGCCAACGCAACATCTCCTTCCTCTTATCTTATATTATATAACTGAGAAAAAGTATAACTTAATGCAATTCGAATGTTATCATATTCATATTATTTAATTCTAATATTTTTTTTATTATAACTAGTTGTGAAAAATAAAAATCAATTAAGGAGCTGACGGTAGCTGATTACAGTTATTATAAACAGTTTAATATTTATTTAATGTACCAGTTCACCTGCTTTATTAAAGCAAAGTTCCTCTGATAGTAATGAAAACGGGACTATTTTGCGTCCCGGCGCTTTGTTTGGGGACAACGGGTCAGGTGACCGAGAAAGAGTCAGTCCCGTTCAAAACGGGACGTATGGTCACTTTAGGTATCGTTCGAGTGCAAAGCTTCCAATCCAAACTTTCAGATGCACGCGTAGTTCAAATGTTTTGTTTTGCACTTGACTCATTCCAATGCGTAAAAAAGCACGAATCTGCTGACAAGTATTTTTTTTTTTGTCAATTTCAAAAAGTTACACCACGACGGTGTTTCATATTCTGTTAAAGACTTCAGCCAAAGCGAAAATAATAGAAAATCATTCAACGAAATTGTATAAGAGTTCATATCCTATCCAATATTGAGTGTCGCTATCAAAACGAATTTGATAGCGACACACAATATTGGATAGGATGCTACAATGAAAAAACAAGTGACAGTCTCTCACTCTCTCGAATTAAAAAATAACATTCCCCAAACAGTTCCATTTTCGAATTCCATATTTTTTTTATTGTAAGTAGCCAGATCGAGATATTTTAATATACCCCACGTATTTCCATTAAAATGAAATAGCAGAATTAAATTTTTACAAAGAAAAAAGTGTATTCTTCTTAAGTATTTTATTGAGAAATGCAAGTAAATAAAGTAATTAGCCGGATAGTTGGCGCTTTTTGCCTACTAGCTTGGTTAGTTGATATTTCGGTTAAAGATTATAGAGATATAACTAAGTAGTTATGATAGTCCAGTATATTTAAGAACTACAAACTATTAGCTCTAACTGGATTACTCTCGAATGTGGCAATTTTGTTAAAATACATCTAGAATTTTTTTAAGTAAAACCCATTAATCCAAAATTAAGGCCAAGAGACCCAACGCAATTGCTACTACCAACATGCAAAAATACAATAATTGACAAGAATTCGTTATAACATGATGACTAACATGTTTAATAAATTACCTGTAGATATTAAAATTCCAAACAATAAGCATTTTAAATCAAAATTGACTAAATGGTCATTAGAAAAACGTTTTTATAACATTAATGGGTTTCTGTAATGACTAGGGACCGGATTATATGCATTTGCATATGCGTATGCATATTTAAGCCATTTTCAGAGGTAATAGCATATTTTACCTAAGATCTAGTTATGATGCATATTATCGGTACATTTACAATATTTTTCAATCAATCAATAAAAAAGTCAATAGCTGTTTATCAGTCTAAGGCAGCATTTGACGATTCTATAATAAAAAACAACATAGCCGTGATTTGCACTATTTTTTCCTACATACCTGAAAGTATTAAAAAGCTTTAAACTCGTGGTTTGGCATTGAAAGAATCTATACAAACGCAGAAAATCCGCCAAATGAACTCCACGCTGCCAATGGCATTGCCGCATATACTTAAAGAAAAATTTGAAAACATTTTGAACAATAATTCAGGTTTTGAAAGTTTGTGTCAAATTGATAGTTTAATCAATGGGACGGCAGAACTTTGGCCAGAAACTATAAGCCCAATGTCCAGTTACCTCAGTGGATGTGAACCGAACCTTTTCCACTTACAAAAATATTCTAAATGATCGAAGACCCAATCTTACCACTGAACATTTGGAACAATACTTGAAAATATTAAACAATTTTAATGTAAAGTAATATTACTGTACCTATTATTGTTTATCAAAGGATAATTTACTAATTGTATGCTGATTTTTAAATAAAAAAATGAAAACTTATTATTATTATTATTTTTGGGGTTTCTAAAATTTATCATTTATATTTGCATATTCTGCCAATTTTCGTTCATATTTTAGGCATTTTTCATGCATATTTGCATGCATTTATCATGCTTTTTATGTTGCATATAATCCGGTCTCTAGTAATGACAATTAGGTAATAACAATAACGACATATTTCATATAAAGACATAATATTTTTTTATTTTAATTTATGTGTATGTGTCACGGTAAGTGTGATTAATTGAAAGTTATTAATAATTACCAAAATTGAAGGCAAAAGTAATGAATTATTCACTTTTACCGGTTATTATTAATAATTAAACCTTACTTTTGGTAATGTAATAAATTTTCAAAAATAACGTATGTAGGCACCCGCCTTATACTTCGTTGATGGACCGGACGACCTCAAAAAAGTGGCTGGTAGCGATGGATGCGGAAAGCGGAAAATCGCATTTGGTGGAAAGCATTGGGAAAGGACTAGGTATATCCAGCAGTGGGTAGATACAGGCTGATAATGATGATGATGAATATTTTTGTATTTGCTTTGTAATTTGGTTAGTTGATATTTCGGTTAAAGATTATAGAGTTATTTTAGAGACAGACAATGCAGTCATAGACGACCTTATCATGTCTTTTACCTGACTCATCCATTCTATTGAAATGAAAGGTTTGCAGCTGCAGTGTAATTGCTTTTATCCTATTGTAGTTTAAATGTAGCTCAAGAGTTTTCCTTTGTTCTTTATTATTTAAGTATATAAGTATAACAACTGTCAATAAAAGATAAAGAAACCGGACCACCACCGGGCTCGTCAAAAGGAATGGAAAAATGTTCATAGTGATTCTATTAACACTATAATTATTCTATAAGCATTTACAAGCTTTTTAACTTTATTACATACGAGAATCACTGATCTACTTCACTAATATACTTGTATCTCAGTTTCCATTGCTGCAATATACCTTGTACAAAATTATACGCGATAATTTTTTTTTTTTTAACTGTGCCTTTGTGGATGACTTAAACTAATTAACGAAAAGAAAACTACTGTTATTAACACAAATAACTTTAGTAATAATAATAACGTAATTGTCAATAACATAATAAATTAGGGATTATAGAGCTCTAAGTACATTATAGTACATCTACCTATTTGAATAAATATACTCGTATGAGTATATTTATTCAATTAATTTTCTACTTTGACGTTAATTAGTTTTAATTATAGTCAAAGTATAAAATTACACGCATTTGATAATTTCGTAGCTGTGCCTTTGCGGATGACTCATAACTAATTAACTTATAGAATTGTAGATAGTTTCACAAATAACTTTAATAATAACATAAATAGTTTCAATTTGAGGACTAAAAACCGGTTAACAGTTAACATTATCAACCAACAAAATCAAAATATTTAAATATTTATATAAATAGGTACTAGCTTTTGCCCGCGGCTTCGCTCGCGTGAAATTTGGGCATTTTAGATTATCCAAGCCAAGTCTAACACGCAACGCAACCACCTTCATGTAGCACCTTTAATTGTACTATATATACAGAGGCAAGAACTTTCCCGATAACTACTACACCCGTCCAGATCCCGCCGCGGCGCCTGCGTTCGCATAAGCACTGATTGACGCCAAATACAAATTAAAAAACCTATTAGGATGACACAAGTCTTATTCCGTCAGCATAAAGAATAAATCAAACTTAAAAAAAATACACCGACTTCAAAAATCTCAGGAAACAGGTAGGTAGTAGTTATTTTTGGCTTTTTCGTGTCTGGATTTTTCAGTTGGTTTTTTTTTAAGTTTTATATATTTTTTTAGTGAATATTTATTTATTTATTATAATAATGGCTAAGTAGTAGGAGATGGTGCGAAAATACATGAATAACGATTTTAAAATTCAACGTGGCTAACGTGACCTTCATCCCCTATTGGGGTGCGATAGGGTTAAAATGTCTATAAATCAATATATGTGTAATTTTTCTGATTTTTCTGAACGCAAATCCATGCTAATATTATAAATGATGATGAAACTTAATTAAGAAAAGTCAACACTATTGCCTAACTCCTAACCGTTCCTCATAAGCTCAGCAGTGTCACATTATGACTTTCCAATGCAAATTATGTTTCTTAATAACATCAGAAAACTCATCAATTACTGTATCCCTGTCCATGCCTATAAATTTCAACCCTATCTCCCGATTTCCCAGGGAGCGCATCACCAGATCTTGATTTGATTAATATGGGACCAAATAAGACTCTCATCAAAATCTAAATCTCAAACAAATAAGAATTATTAAAATTGCTGTATTTACATTTGACTGAGAAATCATTGAAATTATATTTAAAAAATGCATACATTCGAACATAGAACCGCCCTATAGGTACAATAAATAAACAATAACAGGTAATTTCTGGGGCAAAAACTAACTTATATCCTTTCCCAGGACTCAAGGTATATCTGAACCAAATTTCATCTAAATCGGTCCAGCTATTTAAGCGTGAAGGTAGGTAACAGACATACGTTAGCCACGTTGAATTTTAAAATCGTTATTGGTTTCGTAATCAGCGACCCGATAAACCATAAGAACAATACCAATGACGATTTTCAGACTGTTTGACCGCATTTACTCTTATAGGGGTTGAATTTTGTAAAATCCTGAACCACGTGTTACTCATTTATCTATAGAAGTACTCGTAGAAGTAAAGTTTAGGATAAAATAGTCCAACTAAACTCGTTTCCCCATAAAACTTTAGACCTCCGTTTAACTCTCTTAGTTGTAAAATTTGAAAAATTGTTTTATGTAACTTCGTGTCCACTATGTTATATTTTCAAATCGATGCCATTTACGTAATTGACGTCCCAGAAAACTATAGAATCAACACCGATATTGATATTATGACATTTCAACCCCATCGCACCCCCACAGGGGTGATTTTATGTCACGTCGGCTATGTTGGATTATAAAAATTACACATATATTGATATATATACATTTTAACCCTATCGCATCCCAATAGGGGATGAAGGTCACGTTAGCCACGTTGAATTTTAAAATCGTAATTGGTTTCGTAATCAGCGACCCGATAAACCATAAAAACAATACCAATGACGATTTTCAGACTGTTTGACCGCATTTACTCTTATAGGGGTTGAATTTTGTAAAATCCTGAACCACGTGTTACTCATTTATCTATAGAAGTACTCGTAGAAGTAAAGTTTAGGATAAAATAGTCCAAATCAATATTTTCAAATCGATGTCATTTACGTAATTGACGTCCCAGAAAACTATAGAATCAACACCGATATTGATATTATGACATTTCAACCCCATCGCACCTCCACAGGGGTGATTTTATGTCACGTCGGCTATGTTGGATTATAAAATAGTTGTTTTTTTCGTAATCAGCGATCCGATAAACAATAAAAACAATACCTATGACGATTTTCAGACTTTTTGACCCCATTTTACCGGTTCAGGGATTGAGTTTTGAAAAATGCTAAAACACGTGTTTACTCCTTTATCTATAGAAGTATTCGTGTAAAGTTTCGGATAAAATAGTCCAACTAATCTCGTTTCCCCATACAAACTTTGGACCCCCGTTTCACCCCCTTAGGGGATGTCCAGCAGTGGATAGATACAGGCTGATGATGATGATGATGATGTTATATTTTCAAATCGATGCCATTTTTGTAACTGAAGTCCTAGTAAACCATAGAATCAACACCCATATTGATATTATGATATTTCAACCCCATCGCACCCCCCCAGGTGTGACTTTATGTCACGTCGACTATGTTGGATTATAAAGTAGGTGTTGTTTTGGTATTCAGCGACCCGATAAACCATAATAACAATACTTATGACGATTTTCAGACTTCTTGACTCCATTTTACCCTTTTAGGGATTGAATTTTGAAAAATCTTCAAACACGTGTTTACTCCTTTATCTATAGAAGTAGTCGTGTAAAGTTTCGGATAAAGTAGGCCAACTAATCTTGTTTCCCCATACAAACTTTGGATCCCGTTTCACCCCCTTAGGGGATGAATATGCAGGAGCGGATAGATACAGGCTGATGATGATGATAACGGTGATGTTATATTTTCAAATCGATGCCTTTTTTGTAATTGAAGTCCCAGAAAACCATAGAATCGACACCCATATTGATATTATGACATTTCAATTCCATCGCACCCCCCCCCCAGGGGTGATTTTATGTCACGTCGACTATGTTGGATTATAAAATAGTTGTTGTTTTCGTAATCAGCGACCCGATAAACCATAAAAACAATACCTATGACGATTTTCAGACTTTTTGACCCCATTTTACCCTTTTAGTGATTGAGTTTTGAAAAATCCTGAAACACGTGTTTACTCCTTTATCTATAGAAGTAGTCGTGTAAAGTTTCGGATAAAGTAGGCCAACTAATCTTGTTTTCCCATACAAACTTTGGACCCCCGTTTCACCCTCTTAGGGGATGACTATCCAGGAGTGGATAGATACAGGCTGATGATGATGATGACGATGATGGTATATTTTCAAATCGATGCCTTCTTCGTAATTGAAGTCCAGAAAACCATAGAATCAACACCCATATTGATATTATGACATTTCAACCCCATCGCATCCCACAGGGGTGATTTTATGTCACGTCGACTATGTTGGATTATAAAATAGTTGTTGTTTTCGTAATCAGCGATCCGGTAAACCATAAAAACAACACCCATGACGATTTTCAGACTTTTTGACCCCATTTTACCCTTTTAGGGATTGAATTTTGAAAAATCCTGAAACACGTGTTTACTAATTTATATATAGAAGTACTCGTGTAAAGTTTCGGATAAAATAGTCCAACTAATCTTATTTCCCCATACAAACTTTGGACCCCCGTTTCACCCCCTTAGGGGATGACTTTTGAAAAATCCTTTCTTAGTGCACCCCTAGACGTCCTAAGGAACCTACTTGCCAAATTTGGAATCTCTAAACCCAGCGGTTTGGGCTGTGCGTTGATATATAAGTCAGTCAGTCAGTCAGTTAGTCAGTCAGTTTCTTCTTTTATATCTAATTTTATTCCGTTTTTTAGTATTTTTTGCTATAGCGGCAATAGAAATACGTCATCTGTGAAAATTTCAACTGTCTAACTATCACGGTTCATGAGATACAGCCTGGTGACAGACGGACCCCTAAAAATAAGCTATCCTAACTTGACATTAAATATTATGTCGTCGACCAACGCGATCAGCTGCAAGAAACGTTTCCACACCGTATAGTGATACACACGAGCAAGTTCTCAAATGCATAACGGACTTAGAGTTAGAGCTGAGAGAGGCATATGAGCAAATAAATAAATATCAGCAAGAGTCACAGCTTCGTGAGTCAGCGAAAATTAAAAATCTGTACGAGGAACTCATTAATAAACTTTTAATAATCTTCAATACATTGAAATTGATTTAAAAAAAAATCGCGATGTCAATTCAATTATTATATACTACTTAATAATTAAGTTTAGTGTAGTTATTGATTTACATACTTTATAAATTAAACTAATACATAACTAAAAATTAAGTGAAAATAAAAATAAAACTACATATTATCTAAAAAAGGCCCCCGTGGCATTGTACCGAAGATGCTGGCAGCGTTTCCTCGTTGTATGGCAATACTAATGCGTTGTGCGAGAAAGCTGCCAGCTCTTCGGTCACCAGTGGTCTCGACCAGACGCTTGGAGAGCTCATTCATTAATTTAAGCGCATTAGGACCCCACGAACCCAGGGTCTCGACTCCGAACGGCACAAAAGTGTATTCCGAACCGAGACCGCGATATTTCGAAATTTTTCTTTTCTCGGCCGCCTCCGCCGCAGCGCCTGCTTTCTGTGTAGTTCCTTGGAGATGAGACGGGGCCAACGTATCGGCGCAGGTAGCGTCCCAAACTAAAGCCCGTCCCATGCTCCACGGAATCAGGGTCATTCCGTCCCGTCTCTTACCATCGTCTCTTGAAATACCGTTTGGTTCAAGTAATTATGCTCCTATTTCTGTACCAACAGTTGATCGGACTGATATGATTGTATCTGCCTCTCGTAGCAAGTGTAAAAATTATCTAAAACTAAAAAAGTGTGTGTCAATGTTATAAAAAACTTTAAAAACGAACTATCTTAGAAATTCTATCAGTAAAAACATACTCGTGTAAAACTACAAACAGAATTAAAAATAAGTCAAGCACAATTGTTGGAAAGGCAATAAACGTATACCTAATGCTGATACACAATTTCTGTAGTCTAAAATTGAATGTTTAGCTTATATGCTTCACGACGAGTTAAGTATAGTATAGCACAAAGTCAAATTCAAGAGCTTAGATGGCTTTGGATGAATCAATAAATTTGAGTAACTAAATTTAATGAAGATTGGTTTGAATCTCTAACATCGCTGTACTTATACCAAAAATATCTGTCTGTATCAATAATAATCAACCAAATATATCTGTGTCAGATCACAGCTGATGTTCCGAGTAACAACTTTGAAAAGCTCAATTCAGGTCTTCAATATAGAACATTCAGTTACTTGTTGTTGTTGACAGCGCTTCAGATCTGTCAGTAATCTCCATCCATTAGAAAGTAATTTGTATGCCGGATGCAATATTATAGCCAAATAATGGAAAGGATTACTAATGGCCAGGGTAGGTAGATGACAAAATATAGGTAACATTGTTAGCGACTGGCTTTATTTTTGTATTTGACTTTCTGTTTTGACGTGACAACGTCTTATAAATTGGTTAGCCGGGTGACACTTCAAGAAACTGGCTCACGTTATGCGCTTACAATGAGAGCGAGTGAAAGGCACGTGTCCCTTCTAAGAGCGAGAGAGACAGACATAAAAAGTGAAAGGCATGCGTCCCTTCCACTCGAAAACATTTTACCACTCAAAGTCGTTGTCACGTAAAACTTTCGCCCGAATACCGACTTTACAGGCAACCAATTTTTTTGTTATCCATTATTGTCTTTGATTCATGGTGCTTGTCCTCTCGTAATATACTAAAGTGATCTCAGTAATTACAATTTCTATTATTTTACTAAGCGTTTTCCTTCATAATCCTACATCTATACAGTCCACTAGCATCATACAATCTCCGATAGTTATCAACATAATAGGAAAAAGTCTTGAGGTGCAGAAAACGGATGTTACCATTGCATTCTATAAATTACGACAATTTAATGTAAACATGATAGTATTCCCTATATCCCCTATAGCGGTTCCCAGGCACTAAAATATCAATAATGTCATTTATATTTATAATAATTTATTTTATATATATTGGCTTGATTCATTGTTTAAAAAATGGTCCAATCGTAGGAAATTCGTATTTGAAAAGAAACTTATAATTTTCACTACAGACTAGGTCACTGCCTGAGTTATTTAAGAACATGTGAATTCTTGACAATATTTTTAGCATATCTGGCGTATTACTGAAGATGGAATGATGACATTAACTTGATAATGGCAAAAATAACCTTCGACTGAAAAGTAGTTGCCACAACGAAACAAATAAGATGAAATGTCATTTACTGTCGTCTTGACAGTCCAGTTGCATTTCAAGTCAGTCGGCAAATTTTTAATTTCTTTCATGATTTCTTCAATCTCACTCACAGCAGTCTGACCATATGTGACAGGATCCTGCCATTTTGGCAGGTTAAGCCCCTAAAATTTTACCGTGTATGTATTTTACCGTGTGGCAGTTTTTCAACGAGGACAATAATTTTCCTTATTGGCAAATTGAAATGACGAAAACCGTTGAAACATGAAAGAAACTTTACCGATTTTTTAAATGACAAGATAAATTATTAGTAAATAACTAATAATTTGTCGTGCAATTTCAATGTATCATTCAAATTATTAATTGGGTATTTGACTAACATTTTTTTCTGTTTGATATGTAGGGACGTCTCCATAATATAACCATAGGTGAAAGAATTACTTCGATAGCACAAAAATCTCTCGAGATATGGTAATTTGAAAATCACAATTTTTAGACTGCCCCAAAACGCTCCATACAAAAGACTACTGAATTATGACGTCACAGATCTGTATTTTGTATGCATCAAATCAGAAATTTGTACGACAGCTATGTTAAATATTACGTTTATGTGATTAGTATCATAATAAAAGTTATAGCATTTTTTATTGCTTCTCCAATGGAAATATTATTTTTTAATAATTTCATACTTTTAAAATGGACTTTCCCGCCAAACTTTGATCGACGCTAAAAAAAGTCTGACTGAAGATATTAGAATGAAAGTTTGCAGATCTTTATAGTTTTGTGTATTTTACGATATTGTTAATTTATTTGTACAATTTTTAAACATTGGAAACAACCCAATTTTAAATGCTTGTCATATATAAATAATCATAGCGCAAGTCTATTAATTATCTCTGTGTGACATACAGCTTTGTGGTACAGGCGTTTAGTAAATGAATAATACACCGGTTTAGGTTATGCAATGAACGACCTAAAACAACACAATACATCACAAACATTTAGTTAGTAACGTGACCAGACGAATACAGATTAGGAAATTTAACACATGTAAAGTAAAGCTAAAATATTTGGCTCCCTGCGAATTTCAGACTGATCGTAGGCTCATCTGGGGCTGTCCTACTCTGCGTTTTCCTGTTCTATAATGATATTTTTTATTATTAAACAATATATTCTATACATAGACAAATTATAAAACAAATAAACAATTAATGTAATATTCAAGCATTAATTTGAATATTATTTTCAAATAAAGTTATATAACTGTTCTTCAATTTTTTTTCACCGCATCAATTGTTAAACTGGTTAAATTACAATTACAAAACAAAAGAGCAGTACGAAGTGACTCAATGATTTCGGATCGACTGGACACTCTCTCTACACGCAGAGATGATGTAGAGTGTCTTTGCGTTCTATACAAATTATATTACGGGGAGTACTCGGATGAGCTGTTTAATTTGATACCTGCCGCTGAATTCCACTATCGTACCATTCGCCATAAATAAAAATTTCATACATATACTAATGGGTAATGGGCGATCTACTACAGTACGTTTCCTAAGATATTATATACCACGAACAGTGAAATTGTGGAATCAGTTTCCGTCAGAGGTATTTCCGAACAATGACGACATGAGAGCCTGCAAGAAGAAAGTCTTTCTTTAATTCTCATATATGGCTGGCAACGGATCGGCGACCCCTTCGTGTTGCTGATCTCCATGGGCGGTGCTTGCTTTCCACCAGCCCACTGGTTCGTTTGCCCCCCTCTCATATATATATATATATATATATATATATATATATATAAAAAGAAACTAATGTTTTTGTCATATTTGTCTAGTCATTCAAAAAGGGTTCAGATTTATATTCTTGTAATATTTTAGCATAAAGTGATAACACGCAACTCTGTAACGCATTGTAATGTTTTACTTATTAAGTAGTTTCACTATACTTTAATGTCGGCAGTCGGCATCAACTCATAAACATCCCACTGTTGGGATACGGGTCTCCCCTCAATCGAAGAGGTTTAGTGCATACTCCACGACGCTGCTCAATTGTGGGTTGGCGGAGGCCAGTGTTATCAAACCGCCTATAGACCACTGACTTAGCTTAACGACAGTATTGTTATGACGACAGCTGGAACAGATGGCTTTGTTGCTGAACCACAACGTGTTGAGAGGGGTTTCCTTCAGGGTTGATTCACTATCACCTTTTGGGAACACACAATCTAAAATGTTATTAAAAACTTCATCTTCTCATAATAAAATATATTTCATCAAAATAAAACTTAAAACAATAAACCACAATCTACCACATCTTTTTCTTGATTCTTCTTGACAACATCTTTACAACTAAATTTTCTCAAACCAAACAAAATACATTCTCTTATTTGAATTCAAATTCCTACAATCTGTCACTATGTTTTTCAGCCATCAATAAAACCATAAACAATAAAACGAATTCTCCAACAGGCTTAACATGCCGAAGCACGGAGGAGCTCGAGATAAATAAACCCATACATGGACAGGCTGCGGTCGATGTTGCTTAACTTGCGTGTTCGATTAGACTGACACGCATAACGACAGCATATCGTGCTCTCCGAAGCACGACTATATTTTTATGTAGTTCGTAATATTTGACAGATTCTTAGTTAGACCTAACGGTCTAACTAAGAATCTGTCAAATTTTACGAACATAGTCTAACCACTATGGCTGATATAGCAGTTTCTGACCGACCTAGAAGTAGGATTTAAGATTTTGAGATGGTCACACTGTATCCTAGTCTCACTTCCCGTCCGCAAGCGCACTTGAGACTTGAGAGAGTTTACATACAAATAAAACGAAGGGTGGTTTTGAGGGCCTTGGGAGGAATATTGGAGTGAGTTAGTCGTTGTTGCATCACGCCGTGTATGCTGAAAGCAAGCATTCGTTGTGCGATTGCGCGTTTCCACGTAGCTCGCGCAGTCCACAATTTTTATGAGTTAGCAAGGGATGGAGAATAGCTTTCATCGAACGGCCTATAGACAGGGTAGGTATCACAATGTCGATATTTTGTGGGATAGGCCAAGGATCGTCTGGAGATTTTTGTGTTTATCCTTAAATAATTTTGCCATCGCTTTAACACCATCACATGCCTAAGCTTCAGCTAAATCGTTGTTACGCTTGTTTGACATGACTTTAGAGGATCCATTTTACGTCGTCAAAGAGTAAGTGCATAATTTGTTACCTATTTTAATGAAAAGTTAGCCAGGAGGCGACATGTATTGCTATACATTTTAGTTGGTGACTTAGGCAGCAAAACAATGCTAGTGCGTGTGACACTGGAGGAAATCATGTTGTGGCTAGTGTTATTTTCTTAAAAAGTACTTGTGGAGAAGATAGATACATTGATACTCAAAATATCTGATAGGTGTTTATTTGAAATTATTGTCATAGTGATTTTCAATAACTTGTTTGATAACAATTGGATGCAAACACTTGAATCTCATTGTTATGCATGCATAGATGTATAATATGCTGTCTGGCATCTCGAATAATGTTAGAGTTTATGTACCATTGTCTAATAAAACACATTATTACAAAACAAAGTTTATCAATCTGTTTCATCTCCATACACAACGGTTTAAGTTGCTCTTTTTCTTGTATGAATGCAATGGACACTATAAATTTGTCTATAGTCTATATCTGAAGTGCATTCCATAAGTCTATTCAATTAAATTCTTTATGGCGATCCTGATATTCTCGCCAATGACAATGCTTATAATAATCCATGGCATGGATATCTGAGTAAGTGCTTATGCTTTGTAAGTGACTCTTGGGACAATTTGGCCTTGTGGGTGTACATAAACTATTTAGAACTTTTATATTTATATCATATTTAAAACTTTTAGTAGGATACAACAAATTGTTGATGTACCTAAAACAAGACAAACAAACATATAGGCCATCACAGGATGTTAGTTATTCAGACAGACACATTAAAGATTAATATTATTTTTGTTAATAGAATCACTTAAAATATGTACAAAGGGGGAGGTGTACGTAGGACTTATATCTAGTAGATAAACACACAAATAAAACAAATTGAATAATTAGGCAAGTCTAGGCCGTGAATGTATAAGGATAAAAGGTCATCTTTGTTATATGTTGTTATACTAAATCGGGTGGAAAACTATGTGTGACCTGATGTGAGCTGGTTACCATAGCTTACTTGATTGCTTGCATATATATAATATCGCTCGTGCAATGCCAGTCACTCTGCTAATGCAGCAACTCCTGCCCCGTCACTGCACCTGACTTCTCTCTTTCTCAGGAAGACTGCCATCAAAGGGATTGTTATTTGGCTAAGGAATTATGTATGGTGGTGATATTTCCCTAGTCATGTGGTTTATAAATATGATGTTTTCTTACTCTTTTGCCAGAACCTCGTTTGTCAATCAACAGGGTTCTTGTGCAGGTGCTCTTGGCCAGAAAGATAATGATGAACCACCCCAAAATTATTATTATAAACTAAGTAATCAATAAACATAAAAATGTTATCATATAATTAACATTTATCAAAATAAATATTACACAATATATTGTACCTGAAACATACAGTCACAAATCCAGAAATATATATCATAAGATAAACAGGCATATGTAGGAAAGAGATCATGTGTATGCAAGAAAATGTGTGTGTATGTGAGTTAGTGATAAGATATCTCGACATCCCTATGTATAAAGCGACATGTCAAAAATTGCAAATTTTTTTTATTGCACAAATTGCTATAGAGTGTCCATAAAACAACATTTTTTTTTTAAAGTGATTGTAGCTATATAATTAAAAAGTATGAAATTAAGTCAAATGTGCAATAATGATATTATTTAATTACTATATCGTAGTATAAGCAGATATATCTGAAATGAAGAAAAATTTGCCATTTTTTACTTGTCGCTTTATATGTAGGGACTGATCTATCTATGCTAATGCTCGTGCACTTGGTAGCTGTGTTTTATAGTACACATTCCTCATGTTCATTCTTGTAGTACTATTAACAATGCTGGTTGACTTTTTTTTATCTAGTGAGGTGTTCAAAGCGCTGAATAAAACTAGGGGGTTGTACCTCCGCTGGCAGGAGATCTGCAAGTCACCAACATTCCCTAACAGTCCTGAAGTGGAATGGACGTCGACGGAGTTAAGGAATGCACTCCGTAGTATTGAGTGGGACCTGGAAGACTTGGAAGACACTATCAATATCCTTTTAAATATTCATATTTAGCTTTTATGTATCAGCTTAGGATATAACAGTTCTACATATGAAAGGTGCACGCTGCAGTATACCATCTCTTTTATGTTTATTATTATTATGTTTAGAGAAGTAAGAAAGGAAGTATTTTGCACATATCTGTTCAAAATGCACTCATTGCCGTCTGCCATTACATTGCGTAGATCGACGGCCATGAGTACATGCAAGCACAGACTTGGAAATTTCAAGGAATTTTACAGATTATCAGCTACCAACAGAATTGGAATAGGGTGTATTTCATCACATATGCATGTTGTCATATTTTTTCATTGTTGCCCTATGCTTGTTTTACATATATTTTGTTAATAGTTTACAAATTAGATCGACTTTTAACTTACATCCAATATATACTTTACTAATTATCAAATAATACCACAGTATAAATAATAGCCGCTCTCTCGTGCCGACCTCACCTCCCCTCTGAGGCGACTCTGGAACAGTTTGTATGGCGCCGCACGCACACATGCTCATTCACGCTCTGCACAGACGTCATTGTTTATTTTTTAGCAAACGACGCGACATTTGTATTGGCCGGGATGTGGTAATATTTAATGATCTATCTTAAGCCCTCGCGTGTCGCCACCTGTCAATTCTGTACCAAGCGCTTTACCAACACTGCCCACCATGGGACCGTGGCACATGAAAAATTAAATTTGTACAAAAAATATGCAGGCATATAACTCGTCATCATTTTTAACATCGTCACATCGAGGTCACCAAAGTTAATGTTGTCTTGTCACATATTCAATGCGTTTTCCATGCGTCACTAGATACAACTAGGTCTATTTGCGCGTTAATTGAAATAATTGATCTGTTAAATTTGTATTTAATTTGTATATGTCTATCTAATTTTCCTTCATGTATGAATATTGAACCCGGGGCCCTACCGCCGAAGCTAAAGCCGACTACCACCGTATATCTTGATTCGAAAAATAGTTTTTACGTTATTGCCAAACACCTTCAGCTTCCATCGTTGAAGTTTGTTTTTCGCAATTAAAAAATCCGATGGTAATCGGCTTCAGCTTCGGCGGTAGGGTTTTTACACCATCTTTATCTATTATTCCCCAGTGAGATAATTGTTTATAGACAATAATCAAGAAAAAGCATTGAAAAAATTGTATGTCATAATTAATTGAGCACCTGATATATCTTATTCCTCCATTTTACTTTACTTGATAGAAAATATCGCGAACATAGGTCGATATCAAAATTATTTCTCTTTTTTTTCCCTGCTGTCTTTACTTTTATTAAATGAAAAATACATCAAAATAATTGTCATTGCCTGTGCGAATAGATCTGGTTGTCATTTTTTTAATTAAATGAGAATATTCGACGTGAGGTTATGTAAAAACCTTCTAAATTAACGCTCGCGGGAGCCGATTTTAGCCTGGGCACTCCGTCCGTAGCGCGCGCGCTAAATAATTGATTGGTGTCATAAATAAATAAATAAATATTGCCAGACAAATTACACAGCGCCATCTAGCCCCAAAGTAAGCGAAGCTTGTGTTATGGGTACTAGACAACTGATAAACATACGTAAATACATTTTTTTTTTGTAAATACCTACTTATGATACACAGAAAACACCCAGACTGAGACAAACAGACATGTTCATGCACACAAACGTTTGTCCTATGTGGGAATCGAACCCACGAGCGTTGGTGTCGAAGCCGCGTCATTGACCGCTACGCCACCGAGCTCGTCGTCATATCAGTTGAATATATATTAGAAAATCAATCTTTATTTATTATTCAATTATTTATCAGTAATAGGTTACGCATGTTCGTCTATACATAATAATGTACTATACTTCTAATTTTCATTAATTTCTTTTGATTTGCGAATCCTGCCAATATTTTTGTTGCGGCATGCACAAATTCGTTACTTGGTTACGTTAAATATGGTTGCCGTGAAAAGATTGCTTTCAGCAATAAGGCCGCCTTGTTGCATATATACAAGTCTGTAATTAATTATTGATTCACTACTTTAAATTTGTATTATGCAAATAAAGCATATTGTATCTGTACTACTAGTTAAAAAGGAAAAAAAAAATCTAGTGTGGTTTAGATTTAGACCACACGACTGAAGTAAAACGTCTTTAGCTCTACTAACTTTTATCTCCCTCTCAACTTCCGTTCGCCCCGCCCGATCACACTTTTCGTAACGCTCTCGTCACACATTCACCATCATACTCACCATGTCAAACGTTCGTAAAGAAGTTTTACTTCAATAATTTGTTGACTTATCAACGTTCAAGTTATTAGGGTAAAAGTTTCACACACTCGCAGTTTGCAGTAGGTACGGTAGTATGCTATTGAATTTTTTCACATTGATATCGAGGCGTAAGGTCTTAGTGTCATTTTAATTTGTAATCGTAATCCTAGGATGCAAAATATTAGCCAGCTGCTTTTCACTATTGCTTATTGTTTCATAAAGGTGTTTCATAAGCTCCAAGCGAATTATAACATTGTTGCTGCTTGCTGCGAATTTTTTATAATTTAAATGTTAGATCATTAATGTATTAATCATATAAGATTATAATAATAAATATTCTTGGACGAATTACACACTGCCATCTAGTCCCAAACTAAGCAAAGCTTGTACTATGTGTACTAGATAACTGATATTATACTTAATACGTTTTTACAAATACATAGAAAACGCCCAGACCAAAACAAACAGACATGATAAATATATAATAAGATTTACAGTGATTTTATGATTCCGTAGTACACAAGAAAATATTTTATTTT
This sequence comes from Hypsopygia costalis, assembly GCA_937001555.2. Classification (NCBI taxonomy): domain Eukaryota; kingdom Metazoa; phylum Arthropoda; class Insecta; order Lepidoptera; family Pyralidae; genus Hypsopygia; species Hypsopygia costalis. Next base: position 24,206,128 of record OW443326.2, read on the forward strand.
AGTAGCGTCTGTCTGCTGGTCCATCTATAATATGTCACAGCTTTATTGATAAGTTAACTCATTATTAAATACATTTTTTTGTACAAGGAGATCGATGGCGTCGTTGCGCGTCACATTTTAATCGAATATGCAAGTTAAGCAACGTCGACTGTAGATTGCTAATGGATAGGTATATTTATCTCGAGTTCCTCCGTGCTTCAGAGGGTACGTTAAGGGTCCGTTCGCACAGACCGGCTCGGAGAGGAGAGCAGATTTTGGTGGCGTTTAAAATAGAGTTTTGGGTCATTGGTTCATTTTTTAAATTTACTTCTTTTGTTATATGAGACTGCACGAGCGCCGATGTGAATTTTTAAAGTAAACCTTATGCCGACGATACAAAGCTCTATTTTAAACATATTCAAAATCTGCTCTCCTCTCTGAGCCGGTTTGTTTGAACGGACCCTAAGCCGTTGGTCCCGGCTGATGTCTTTAGATGACAGTTAAGTTAAGCCAAGTCAGTGGCATTAAATAGGCTTGTAAACACTGGCCTCCGCTGGGGTGAGTGGATGATTATTGGTTGATGCCTACAAATACAATTTTCAGTTAGTGTCCCTCTTTAAAATTTTAATCATGCTTTATTCATGCTTATTATTTTAATTATGGTTGGGCCGAACACGTGTCTCTGAATACGAATATTCGATCGAATGTTGGGCAAGCCGTTACCGAACTTAATCATCGTCATCATCATCATCATCAGCCTGTATGTACCCACTGCTGGATATAAGTTACCAAACTTAATATTCGGCATAATCTATTTGGCCCTACCTACTGCAGAAGCTGATACTGATAACGATACTTTTTTTTTACTTCTAAGATAATTCGTTCGGTTCAAGCTAGCGTCCAACGTCTTATCAGTAGCCGTAGGTACTTGTTTACGTACAGGTAGGCGAAGTCCCAGCGGACTTATTGTTTACTTATATTACTTACTTTCATGTACGGTGAATCAGCATTCAGCCCAGATCTTCTCGCCTGTTACCGTCTACACAGTGTTTATTGCACCCCAAAAAAGTGACTAAATAAGTATGCAAGGATTTCACAACTTTTACCATTATTGTCACAAAAACAATTTAAAAAAATTTGCTATTCAAAATTTACACGTGGGAATTTTACTATTGTTCTGTAATGTAAAAGTGAGTAGAGTAATACAATAAAAGCTTTTAGTTTTACTTTTAGCTTTTAGTCTACTGCATTTGAATCATTATCCCGATTTGTCATAATTTTGGAATGTATCTAGAGTTAAAAATTACCCAAAAAGTTTCCTTTTCGAAAAAATCATTCTTTATTGATGAGACTTGAAGTTACCTAATATTTCCATTGCGTGTGTAGGTATTATTACTATAGTTGTGAATTTTAATTATTTATTTGTTTGCGAATTCCCTTCTTTCATTTATTATTCAATGTTCTACTTGCCAATAGCTGTAATGTCCACTTCACGCAGTTACTCCATGGTTGATTGGAAGAGATCCCCATGTGGGATTCATGTACTATCCATTATGTTATTTGATCAATAAAGATAATTCAAACAAACAAACAAAACATTCCGGAAAGTATCTAATTATGGAAGTTTAAAAAAAATGTATCTCGTAACCATGAATTCATGAAATTATCATTCAGTGACATGAATAATTATATGAAATAATTTTGTTGTATAAATTTAATGTTTATTTTTAAAATGTTACAGTTTTGGGATGTTTAGAACCGGATAGGTAGTTTAACGAATGCGGCTGGATGGTCCGGCTCCTTGCTGCTGACGTTAAATATTAATTATGTTTGAAAAAAATAATATAATGATTTTTGAAAACTTCTTAAATTGCCATAATTGGAACTTTCACAAAAGTTTCCGGAAAGTTTTCTCGAAAACTCCGTTTCTTACCGAAACTTTCCTTAATTTTCATCTCTTAATTCGATCTGTATAACTCAAATGCGAAAGACGGATTTCCTTTTTTTCGTACCTAAGCTTAAGTTCTTCTTATTTACACTGCATTCGAAAGGATTTATTTATGTATCAAGTTATTTCCTTTACTGATATGTTCACCGATTGTTGAAAACAATTCTTCGAAGTTCAAAATCGACAATAAAGAAATAAGTGACAGAAGAAGTTTCATACAAGCCACCAAGCAGGAAGTGAAGGTAAATGTTTTAAAGTTGCAACTTTTACTTATATGTATATAAACTTTCACTCTTTAGATGAAACTTTGAAGTTGAAACATGCACCAGATTTGCGCCACAAAGATCTCTAGCAATACAACTTTCAAAATCACATCCGTGCAGTTGATTTTGTATAACGAGCGTAAAAATATAGAACAGAAAAGAAGACGACACGCAAATTCTAAAAATAGTGGTTTTGACTTCTTTTGCTTTTACAAAATGTGGAATAAACTGCCTATTGAGGATTTCCCAGGAGACTACTGCATGGGGTTCTTTAAAAAGGGGGTGAAGAGTTATTTCACATGCGCGTTGCGAACACGGTTCGCAACGCGCAATTAAAATATTTAAATGAAAATAATTATCTAATTTTATCATTGCGATTTAAGATTACCGCAATATTCGCAAATCCTTGTCTTTGCTAGTCTTAAATAAAAATAATTGAGCAAATTGTTTTTTCATTAAATCCAACGCTTTTACATCCAAAATACAAAATTTGAAAAATCTCACGTGACATTGGGGTAGGGCGGAGGGGTCGCGGAAAATCTTACAACATCTCACCAAGGACTGAAGGGGAGTCAAAAATCCTCAAAAATGCCCCACGTAATTAATGGACGCTCCCTTAGTCACTAGAAGGGTATGAACGTAGACAATGAAATGAGTAATGGAGTTTAACAAGAATAGCGAAATATTATATCTCCACTACAGATAGTTTAACTTGTTTTGCTAATAATTTGCAGGTAATGAAAGGAAAGATGAGTCTAAACAGGAATCGTGATAACGACGGGACGGCGAGAGAACCCTTACTCGGCGACGAGAGCCCCATGCACTTCGGCAACTACTGGACCTCTACGCCAAAGTACTCCAAATACTCGAAACTGGCAAATCAGACGGACAGCCCGAATAGATTCGATGCATTCGACAGTGATATCATGTCGATGCAAGACAAAATGCTGGCGAGCCAGAACGACCAGTTGCAAGTTATAAGCAATTCAGTTGGTTCTCTGAAAACTGTTTCCAAGCAAATTGGAATAGAACTTGATGAACAATCTGTGTGAGTTTGATTTTACTTTTGTTTGAATGAGGTAAAGAAGCAAGCGTTCCATTTGATGGCATGTAATTACCGTAGCAATAGCCCCTCCTATCAGAAGGTCAAATAACCAAAATGACCATGATTAACGTCATGAAAGTAAAACGACCTACTAGTAAAACGTCTGAAATCTAAAGTAGTATCCTAGTATAAACTAGGAGAACGTCTGACATGAAAAACGTCATATAATAATATGTCTGTATATTACTTAGATAGAATATGCGCAACAAGGTTAGGTTAGCTCCGCCAGTAAATAGTAGATCTCTTACTATTAATATATCTCACAGAGAATGTATTATGGTATTAAAATTACAAATGTTTTCTATTGCAGAATGCTAGATGACTTAAATACAGAACTTGAGAATGCTGATTCAAAACTGGACTCCACTATAAAGAAGGTGGCAAAAGTTCTGCATATGAACAACGGTGAGTGTAGGCAATTACTAGTGATATTCCTGGACAAATTAGACACGGCCATCTAGTCCCAAACTAAGAAAAGCTTGTTTTATGGCTACTAGATAACTGATATTATACATATTTTGTTTTGTAAATACTTACATATAACACCCAGACCAAGACAAACAGACATGTTCATGCACACAAATATTTGTCTTTTGCGGGGATCGTACCCGTATTATAGAGATTCGTATTCTTGACTCCCTTGCTAAAATTCAGCATTAGATAATTCATCATCATCAGGTCCATTTTAGTCTCCACTACAGGAGCACGACCCTCTCTCGTCCGTCCTAGACGGAAGGAGAATTTGGTCGACACTCCCCACGCTGGCCAAACCGGTTCGGGAGGCCTGATCGATATTTGATAATGTATTTCCCTTAGTCGCCTTGTACGACATCCACGGGAAGAAACGGAGTGATTCTATTCTAGTCTGCCGGAAACCACACGGCCAATTAAGACAACACACACACACATTAATACACACGGCCAAATAATTTATAATAATAAATATTAGATAATTGGGATTTCCTTATTAACACAGTCCTGTGCGCCATATACTAATTGGCTTGACAAATATGTGACAATAACGTAGAGTGGATAACAGAAGATTACATATTCTGAAATATAATGAAGAGAACGGGACGGAGGCCCCACCACACATTCCCACCACTGTGTCTCCTGTGTAGCCAGGATTAACAGAGGCGACCGCCAATAAGAATGAACAGTGAAGTTCATTGCAGTCTCGGGGGTACAACTACGGCTGCCTTGGAACTCACAACGAATTTAATCAGAAGAAATTAGTAAGAGTAAGAAGCTTTTGGAAATTGACTTCCCTTCTTAGCAGTGTCAGAGACAGCAATATGGCAAATAAGGCATTAAAAGCCTAAATAGATGGCTGGTCAAGTGAAGCTCAACTGCCGTGCACCACGGATTTTAACTATCTAACACTATTAGGGACCGAAAACATTGAGTTGTTACCCGACAGATCGATTTCAATAATGAACCTGTTTGAGCTGAACCGATTTGAATGATGAATGAATGAATTTGGCATGAACATAGAATTATAACCCCAAAGAGAATATAGGCTACCTTTTGTCGGTACAATGAATCCTCCGCCCACGGCTTCGTCATAGCTGATTTCGTATATAGTTTTTTTTCTATGAGAGGGAGGCAAACGAACACCTGATGGAAAGCAATGACCACCGCCTATAGCGACTAACAACATCAAGGGGTCGCCGATCCGTTACCAGCCAATAATCCTTCCTTTCTTTCTGGTGACGTCACACTCTCGCAGGAACATAACAACCCTCAAATGAATTGTTGTTTGGCTGCGGTGTTTTGTGAGGCGGAGTTACTTCTCCAATCGGGTAGCTTAAAAATGCGCTGTGCGCTATCTCTCTTTTCGCCAGAGCCTCGTTTGCCAGTCAGCAGGGTGCCTAAATGCAGGTGAGCTTACTGAGGTTGGCTTTGGTTTAAAGACGTTGATGAACCGCTTACGCCCCACATATATAGTATAATAAAAATATATAGTATGTATATAAATTTATATTAAACATTAATATGACGAGCCCGGTGATCGAATGGCCACTTTGACTCCGAGCAAGGTAAACATTTGTGGGCATGAACATGTCTCTTTGTCCTGGTCTGGGTGTTTTCTATGTATTATAAGTATGTATTTACAAAAAAACAAATTAAGTATATTAATCAGTTGTCTAGTACCCATAGTACAAGCTTAGTTAATGTGGGACTAGATGGCGCTGTGTAAATTTTACAGTAATATTTGTTTATTTAATATGAAAGTTAATCGAATTGTATTTCTTTTCAGATCGACGCCAATGGCTTGCAATAGGCATACTTGTGGCTATTTTAGTGATTATTTTAATACTATTCGTTATAATTTGAACATTTCGGTTAGGTATCCGTGTTATGTAGGTGATGTATGTACCAATCGTCTATTCTAGTAAACTTAATTTTTACATGATTTAGCTAACCATATTATCACTATACGAAGTACTGGCTGCAGTGTCTGTTACGGCTTGAAGTCCAAATATTAGTCCAATACAGGGTTTGTCAAACTTATAAATCTGTTCGTTGAGAGTTGTTAAAAAAAACCAGGATTTCTAATCTCATAGATTCCGGCCCGCTATTTATTTTTATCGATAGACAATAAAAAATTAGACGCGCCAACGGCCTGCGCTTGACTACAGCTGAGTGCCTCGTACCATAAAACATAGCGAGCGCCAAGCGACTGCGACACACGTGACTTCTCGTCATACAGTATGCGACACTTAAGCGACAATCGCTATTTCAAGACTTCTCGTAATATCAACTCTCGGCGAACGGAGTTTAGTATTTAAACACACCATGCTGGAATTACGTGGTACTGCAAAGTTCGGCGTGAGTAGGATTGCTATGAAAAAAAGAGGTTATGATTTTCCGCATATTGTTTCGGCTTAATTGGTAAAAGCATTGCAGTCGTATTCACACCGAAATTTTCGGCAAAATGTTTAAATACTAATGTTGACTATTTACGTTTCGTTAAATTCTTCTTCTTATTAAATTGTATTATCCTTAACAATTCTATATCATCCGGCATATTTCCAACAGCTTGGAAGAATTCTTTTGTTTTCCCTCTGCCTAAAAAACCTCAGCCATCTTCCTTTTCAGACTATCGTCCCATTTCCATTCTCCCTTTCCTGTCTAAAGTCCTAGAACGCCTTGTTCAACAGCAGTTGAATGATTTCCTCTACAAAAACAGCGTCCTTAATCCATTCCAATCTGGTTTCCGCCTTGGTCATAGCACGACTACTGCCCTTGTAAAAATCTCTGATGATATTCGTTGTGCTATGGATCAGTCACACTTGACTGTATTGACTCTGCTGGATTTTAGTAATGCTTTTTGCACCGTTGATTTTGACATCCTGTTAGAGCAATTGCGTTCTCTCAACATATCTCCAACGGTAATTGATTGGTTCCATTCATATTTGCACGGGCGTCAGCAGCGGGTGCGCATTGAGGATTCATATTCTTCATGGTGTGCGATCGCTGCTGGCGTTCCGCAAGGTGGCGTTTTATCTCCTCTTTTATTTGCTTTATTTATTAATTCTATCACTTCAAATCTTCGCTCTTCCTACCATCTGTATGCAGACGATTTACAAATCTATACGCATGGTTCTTTATCACAAATTACTGATGCCATTTCTATTATTAATGCTGATCTTGCTCTTATATCTCAGTGGAGTGAGTCTCACGGTCTTATAATAAATCCAACTAAGACGCAGGCAATCATAATAGGTAGCCCTTACCTTGTATCTAAAATTGATTGGTCTAACTTGCAACCGATTATCTTTAATGGTATTCATATTTTATACTCCGACACCGTGAAAAATCTTGGAGTGGTCTTTGATAAAACATTATCTTGGGCAGCTCAAATTAGTAATGTCAGTAGGAAGCTTTTTGCTTCCATTGCCTCCCTTAGAAGACTGCAAAATTTTTTACCCATTGATACCAAAATTGCTCTTGCACAATCCTTGCTCCTCCCTATTCTTGATTACGCTGACTCCTGTTATCTTAATCTCACAGAGGAGCGATTAAATAAACTTGAGCGCCTTCAAAACCTTTGTATTCGGTTCATATTCGGATTGCGTAAATATGACCACGTCTCTGAATTTCGTTCTCGGCTCAAGTGGCTTCCTATTCGACTTCGCCGTAATCTACACATCCTTTCTCTTCTTTACTCTACTCTTTTCAATCCTGCTACTCCTGGTTATTTAAATGAGCGATTCTTGTTTCACAGCGATGTCCAGGAGCGTGCTATGCGCAGCACCCTTTCCCTTCGTCTTGTAACACCATCTCACTCTTCTCAATATTATGCAAAATCATTTACTGTGCAGTCCATAAGGCTTTGGAATGCTTTGCCGTTAACTATCCGTAACGCGCAATCTATTGTCACGTTTAAAAATCTCGTTAAAACTCACTATATGTCACTTATCTCTATTTAACTTCTTTATTTTTTATGTTATTATTATATTTATATATTTATGTAGTGTATGTATGATTATGTGTGTATTTGTATGTTTGTATTGTATAATTATGTAGGTATATAGTATATGCTGCGCCATCTACCTATAGTTCAGGTCTCCTCTACCCAAAGGTTGCCTGGAAGAGATCGCTAAGCGATAAGGCCGCCTTTTGTACTTAATTTGTTTATATGTTTATTTTTAAAACTGTACTGTATTTTTGGTGCAATAAAGAGTATTGTATTGTGTATTGTATTGTAAATTGTCCAACTATATCTTAGTTGGACAATTTAATAATAATAACGTTTAATTTTGACGTGATAACGTCGTATAAATCGATGAACGCCGGCTGCATGCACGAGAAAGCATGACTCATTGTCAAGATCCGTCTGGTCCGAGCGTGCAAGCGAGAGTGCGGTTTGTGTTGTGACGCATCTATCTCTCTTCCACTCCATCGGCCGATGTTTTCTTATGACGATATCACGTAAAATTATCGTCCATAAACCGACTTTTCAGACCAATTTTTTACAAAAAATAACATTATCAATTGGATGCTGCTGGTACTAATATTTCCTTCTGTTTTGTATTGATTTTTCTCAATGCATCACAGCAGTGATTCTCAATTAGTTTTCCTACGTTTGTTGTTTGCGTATTTGTCACTGACGCTACTTATACGACAAAATATTTCAAATACTTTTAACTGAGACCATATTTCAACTTTAAGCCGTAACATACCAACAATTTAAACTTCCTATATTAGATTCCATAGTTATTTCCGGTTCACTCCACTTATACAATAAATATAAATTACGAAATGCGACATGTAAGTATTCTCAAATATATGAGAAGTAAATATAAGAATAGGCCAATAATAATATAACAAAATCACTAAGCCACAGTGAAGCACTGCTGAAAAATTTCGTGATATGTACGCTGTTTCGTAATATTGGATATGGTTATTTTTACCAAATTACAATAATAGTTATATGTTTGACTTATATTGAGGTACAAATATCGCTAATAAAACGCCGAGTATCTGTCGTGAAGATCTTAGAATTGATCACATCATGATGTGACAGATCATTTCATGAAATGGAAAATATCAGTTGCCCGTATCATGATACAACCTGGCCAGATCAATGAAGAAATCAGCGTTTGACGATATGAACAGCTATGCACGGCTACTTCATGATATGTTCAAACATTAGTGATCATATCGTAAAATATTTACGTTATTCACCGCTATAGGCGCTGAAATAATTTTGTTTTTGTGATTCGTCATGGCGGCGGACAATGACTGATAAAAAAGAAACGAATAATAAGGCGCCAAAGGAAGATTTTAATTGAAGTGAAATAATGTCGTTACGACACAGAACACTAGTATTTTACTATAAATTATAATGTTTTGTAAGACCTCCCATTTTTGGTAATTATTAAAGATTTATATTAGATTGAATGTGTAATTTTATACGGACAGATAAAACCACAATATGCAGTTTTATGCGGACAGTTCAAACCGCGATATGTAGTACTCACAAATTGTATATAAGTAACTTTTTTATTAAACTTTGATATCAAGATTAATGACATGGCCAAACGTGGATTGGCATATCATCAAACGTTGACGTTTAAACGAATTGACCAGTTTTAGCTGACTGACTGAAATACAATTTTTTCATGAATTACTCAGCCACATCATTATGTGATCAATTTTAAAATATGCCCACGGCATATCCAACGACGAATTTTCCAAACAATGGAAGATATCCAATGAACAGATTGTACGGTAATGTCTTTTTTTCAAACGTAACTTACAATGTTTTACAAAGACATTTTATCATTTTCACTGTCTCTCTCTCTCTCTCTGTCTCTGTGATTAAATATAATTGTCAGTTTCCTTAACTTAATTCAAATTTGGACCATTATATCTAGAGAGTTCTAGAGTATTCGTCCATGTATCAATTGGAACAACACTTTGGTCTACGAGAACCGGAGGTAAAAATGTACCTACCTATAAGGTGTTTTCCTTTCTTCTGGGTACCAGCAATATTGCTCGCCCAGTGTAACGTAAGGCTCAACCGCCGCGGAATGGAAACGACTTTTTGCAACGAAATTGCACATAGCATAATGAACTTTATGTCAATTGTATAACATATAAACTTAATTACGATCAGTAGCTCGGGGAATTGTTAAGAATGCGCGAGGATTCCCCGGAAGCCACGCAACCTTTTTTTGGTTGGTATTTAAGTTTATGTGTTATACAATTTGTATATGTCAATTCGTTATGCTTTGAACAATTTCGTTGCAAAAAATCGCTTCCATTCCATGCCGCGGCGACGTAAATTGAACCAAACATACTATTAGTAGGCAGGCAGTGTAAGCAAAATAAGTGTATCAATCAATACCTACCTTATTCGTGCGTAGCTGTGGCTTGGCGGTTTTATACTAGTGTAATTTTTAAACGTTAAATTGTTAGTGTAGCTAGACTTATGTACACATTCATTGCTTTTCTCTTCTTGGTGCGAGGTTGAAAGAAAGTTGAAAGCCAGTCAGGATCAATTCAGAATTCTGACAAATGAAGTTTTTAAATCGTTAGTTATTTCGGATACGACGTGCGGCCGTACGTACGACGTACTGACTAAGCTAAAGCCGATTCCCATCGGATTTATTGAATGCGAATATCAAACTTCAGCTTAGATTAATGGTACATGTGTTTAGCTTATCTAGTAGAAACACTGGAGCTCTACCGACTGACCTGAAAATGTTTGTCAGTAACTAAAACCTGTTTTTCGAATTAAAATACTCAATGGTAATCGGCTTCAGCTTCGGCGTTAGGGCCCCTGACCACGCCCTGTGCCACAGTAATTTGACTACTTCGTACAGAGAACAGATAATAAAATATATTCTATCCTTACAGGAAAGTAAAGTAGGCAGAGTACGTAAAAACTGTTTATGTTTGGGTCAGAACGAACCGAAATTAACTATTTCATGTTTAGACTGTTACCGTGACGGTAGACTATTGTTCAAGAAATATATCTAATAGTATGTAATATTAATAATACGATATACTTATTGTAATAAGTAAATATCTATTTTCTCTATATTTTCAAAATAATTAATTTTGAATGGTTGATTACCATTTGAAGGATGATTGTAAAATAAATAGTTATTTTCTTAATAATCAAGTAGACTTCCTTAGATCTTCATAACAAAGCCAAAATATTTAGCGTATCAATCTAGTTACCAAGCATATATTTTTATGTTAAACATAGTTGGAACGTAGTAATAGTTATCGAGGCATTAGAATTATTTTGAATTGATAGAGACAAAGGGTGACTAAATTGTTAGGTTGTGTTGTTAGGTTGAGGTGGGTTGAAATGGAGAAAAATTTGAACTACAAGAAATCTGTGACTTTGTTTTTGACATGTATGTTTTTGAAAACACAGCCGAAGTTCGATATGATTAGGATTGTTATGAAAAAATGCGACGTAATGTTCGTCAAATGTGTTGCCAGTAACTGAAAAAACATTAACAAGGTTAATTTTATCGGCAGTGCGTGCATTTAGATGTTACGAGTACAGATAGCTTAATGTGAGTTTTTTTGGTCACATTCGAACCTGTTAAGGTTTACAAGTCGACCAAATTGAGAAAAAAATCATATTGAGAATTTATCAGACGCGTGTTACATATCCAAATTAGCCGGTTTGCTCACTTCAAAATGTGAGCAAGTAAGCCACATAATTTTGATATGTAATACGCGCCTTATAGTTTTACAACATGAGAGTTCTTCTCTATTTGGTCAGTTTGTTTATGTTGACATAATCCAACGCGACAAGTAACGTAACTCAAATCAAAAATTTTGATGCCGTTCGCGAAGTGAGGTCGCGCATGTGCTAAGATAGTCATATGTACGTGCAATTGCCCCATCCTAACAATCTTTATCCATTTCTTCGATTCATATCAACATTACGCATCGGAATTTAGTAAGTTAGAAATGGAAAGAAATATCATCGATTTCGGTTTAAACGAGTAATTATTAACGGACGAATATACACGAGTTGTGATCGCGACGGCTATCGGAGGGTGGGTTCCGTCGTAACTTAAATGGGGGGGCTGGGATAGAGGTAACCGTATTCTTTTATTTGTTAGACTATATTGTGTGTGTAACACAAATGCACACGGATTATTATTAGACATTATGGGAACCTTATACTATTTATATAAAAACAAAAACGATAACAATAATGTTAGCCGATAGACCTAAGTAAATCCGGCAATAGCCTTTAAAACTGAGACGTTTAATAGGTCATAAGATTGTAACTTCTTGTAAATTGTACGATTGGTCATATATTGTTCTGGTAATAGTCAACGCAATTATTGGCCTATGTATTACATACATGGTATAACAATCTGAAGGCCTAGAAGCTCATAGTCTTAACTATATATTACTGCCCTTATCATCTAATTAAGCCTATCATCTAAAAAGAAAAGATTGATTAACAATCTTTTCTTTTTCCACTCACACATCATCTAAAGGATAGGCGTAAATAAGGTTGTATTTTCCAAAAAGTACCTACCACAAACGTGATGATTGATATTCTAAACTACTTTCAATTACATCAGGGGCTACTCAAAAAGGAATGGTGAGCCGACGGTTCAGTAAGACTTCTGATTCGACTGCAGTAGAAGTTTTGAAGGAACATTATTTGCTCATTACTAATAAATTTGTAGAGGCAACTATGTATCTTGAAAACTCCTTCTTCATTGACAGCTGAGACAGCCAACGTGGCTGATATACTGAAGCTTATGACGGGTAGTAACGGCAGTACTGTAGTAGTAATAAAATGCCACGCAGCGAGAGAGAAAGTGTGATGCTGTATATGTTTTATCACTAAAGTTAGAATCAATGTTAACAAGATGTCAAATTGTCAAAGGGGCTGTGATCCAGAAAGTATCCCAAATGGAGAAATAAACTTCGAAGCAAATTACGTAATCAACGTGGCGAGTGCAAATATTGAAGAGTTGAGGAGAATTTACCTAGGGGGATATTGTCCATGATTGGGTGGACGATGGAACACAGCAAGATGGACACGCACCCTATACCTAACAGCTAATGCGCCCCGTGTGCCAACCTTCCGGTTATATCACGGGGGATGCGAGTCTCTCGTCCAGTAAATCAACCAGACGAGAGGACCTTTTCCTGCACCGCTTTTTGCGCTCGGTAAACCAACCGAGCACGCTGAGCAAGATGGACAGTGGACGAGCTGAAATTTGGCACACTCGTTGGATTGTCACTCCGACTAACTTAAATGCTGGCATTTTTAATCCAAAGTGTCGGTCGCCACAAAATAGCTATTTATAATTTCCACAATTATCCCTATGACACAATATAAGTAATAGTACAAAACAGTATGGCCAGGCCGTGCCGCTCTCTGGTATCACCTCTCCTTCGAGACGAATCTGTAACAGTTTGTATGGCGTTGCACGCACACACGCTCGTTCTCGCTCTGTACAGACGTCATTGTTTATGTAATAGTGAATGACGCGACATTTGTACAGAGTGCTCAGGGTGTGCCTATGATATGGGTATCAAAGGAAAGGGCTTGATGAACAAAATATATTAAGTAAACATTTTGCTTCTTTTTTTAATAACATCTAATAAAAGCTTGTATTTTTTTTATATAGTTTTCTATACAAAATAGTTTCGGTGGTACTCATCTGGCTGAGGACCCGCGAAGTCTCATTTTTTTCTTAACAGGCGGGAGTTACTGTCTGGATCATAGGGTCTTAGCGAACATAGACTATGAAATACTATCTTCAATCTTTGCTATTATATTCGGCTCTGTGTTACGACACGTGTCCAAGATAGTCATAGGCTATGTAGCGATGTATTTTTATATAATTAATCCTTAAATATAATTGGCGTAGTAGGCTGTGAAAACGCTTGGTTATGGCTAACAAGCCCGTTTTATATATGTCGTAGAATACTGGCCTAAAACGGGCAGAGCGAATCGTATTTTATTTTATTCCTATTTATTTATAAATGTCTCCCTTTATTCCATACGTTAAGTGTATCATTGATGTTTCTAATTTAGTATATGTGTTTAATATTATGAAGTAATTAAGGTATAATTTATTTTATGGAATTGTAATTCATTTATGTAATTTTTATAGCTTTGATTAGATTGCAGATAATTGCAGTACATATAAATGCCCAGTTTCTGGGTTTAAATGGGGAATTTATATGTATTTATTCAATTAACATAAATAATAATCTAATAAGTCTTATTGAGAGTTTATCCTAAATGTCCTGTATTTAGCCCTTCTCTAAGTACAAACGTCGGAATAGCTTGAATCTATACCCTGACACGAGTTGCTTTTGGTGCTTTTACTAATAGACACGTGATGATGATTTTTTTATTATTCCTGGACAAATTACACAGCGCCATCTGTTGTTGACAGATGGCGCTGTGTAATTTGTCTATGATTTGTGATCTAAGCGTAAAGTTTGTACTACGGGTACTAGATCACTAATGTTATACTTAAATACATCAACATCACATATCTATTAGTATTTGTAATGTACTATAAAAATAACAAGTATATTAAAAGGTCTGTTATATTACGACGTTTTCAGACAATCTTGCAATCAATTAATTTATTTATTTGTAAATCTTATCTACTCACATAGTATTGTAGAATTGCCAAAATGTATGTGTATAACTGAATTCAATCTACATGCACATATTTACCTAAGTTTATATTATTTAATATCAAATTGTATATAGAATGTTAATTTGTCAAATTACAATAATGTCCATTTTATTAATAAAAAATATATTAGCATGGTGTCACACCTCACTTATACCACAGTATAAGTAATGGTACTACATACAGTATGGCCGCTGCCTGCCGCTCTCGTGTCCTCCTCACCTCCCCTTTGAGACAAATCTGGAACAGTTTGTATGGCGCCGCACGCACACACGCACATACACGCTCTGCACAAACATCATTGTTTATGTTGTAAACAACGCGACATATGTATGGAGTGGCCGTGGTGTGCTTATACTAGCGAGAGGACACCATGGTAGACTGAAAACGCCGTAATCTGATTTAGTATATACGCTAAGACAGTCCGATTGACCACTTGTATGTAGGAATACTCATTCCTTCGCTGTGTCGTATAAATTAACAGTCATTATTGTGACATTGAAGCGCCATTTTGCAAAAACTATTGAAATTTTTTTATTAGATATACTTTTGTTTTTGTTGATATATTGAAGCGATTTGGCCACAGCGGATTAATATAGACCAGTGGTTTCCAAGCTTTTTTTGTTCGCGGACCACTACGAGGTTTTCCCAACTGTCATATAAATCATTATTCTATAACTCGAGATTTGAGTATTTTGTATATAAGTGCTCAATCTCTTTCATTATAAGTTTGTAACACGGACCATAATTTACCTCTCAAGGACCACTGGTGGTCCGCAGACCACCGGTTGGGAACCGTTGATATAGACCATTATTCAATATTTATTACATATTGTATACAAAACAGGGACTCTACCGGTTACGCTGAAGCCGATTCCCATCGGAGTTTTAGATTCATCATCATCAGGTCATTTTAGTCTCCACTACAGGAGCACGACTCTCTCGTCCGTCCCAGACGGAAGGAGGATTTGGCCTACACTCCCCACGCTGCCCAAACGGGTTGGGGAGGCCTGATCGATGTTTGACAATATATTTCCATTAGTCGCCTTGTATTCTTCTTCCTATTCTAGTCTGCCGGAAACCACACGGCCAATTTTAGATTGCGAAAATCAAACTTTTCAACTTAGATTTATGGTACTTAAGTTAAGCTGAAGATGTTTGTAATTAACTTAAACATGAAACCTATTTTTCGAATCAAAATATTCGATGGTAATCGGCTTCAACTATGGCGGCAGGGCACCAGTTACAGCTACATTTTCCAACTTGTGTGGTTTAATTTTTTAAGTGAACTATTTCTCAAGTTTCCCTTTGTTTATTATTTTGGATTGTTTATTGTAATATCATTATACTGTATTAAATACGCAAATACGAGAAAAATCGTACAAAAATGAGGCTTTCTTGTTTGATATAAAATTTAGTAGGCGTTATGTTAAGTTCTTTTGTAAATATCCATCATCAATAACATAGTCCTATTGTCTTCTTACGTACACTCGTATAACTATGAATATTAAAAATATTGGCAACAATCCATAATCATGCCACTGCTGGGACACGGGCTACCCTCAATCGAAGGGGTTTAGAGTATACTCCACCACGCTAATCGACTACGGGTTCGCGGAGTGTTTTCAAGCCGCCCTAAGGTAAGTGACTTGGCTTAACGACTGTCATATTAAAGGCAACAGCCGGGATCGACGGCTTACCTTGCCCTCTCAAGCTTAGTTTAGCTCTAGATAAACTCATCCATTGACGGGCTACGGTCGACGTTGCTTAACTTGCGTAATCGATTAGACTGACATGCGCAACGACGCTATTAATCTCATTAAAATTAAAAAGATAAAGATTAAAAAGATAAAAAGTTATTTCCTATGAATAACAACTGGAAAAAATATCCCATAGCGTGCTCCTACTCAAATACAATACAATGAGAGTCATGTTAAAAGTATATTTCATTAGACCAATTGGAATTCGACCTATTGGATTTTAGCCTAGGTCAACCCAGGTGGAACATGTGTCCACTTTGACCTACCAAAAATGGACGCCGGATATATTTATCAAATAAAACCGGCCAAGTGCGAGTCGGACTCGCGCACGGAGAGTTCCGTACCATTACCTATAAGAACGGCAAAAAAACATCACGTTTGTTGTATGGGAGCCCCTTAAATATTTTTTTATTCTGTTTTTTAGTATTTGTTGTTATAGCGGTAACAGAAATACATCATCTGTGAAAATTTCAACTGTCTAACTATCACGGTTCATAAGATACAGCCTCGTGACAGACGGACGGACGGACGGACAGCGGAGCCTTAGTAATAGGGTTCCTTTTTACCCTTTGGGTACAGAACCCTAAAAACTGTCCAGAGTTAACAATATAAACTTCGCTATACTTATGGAAGTAGGAACAGTCCAAAATTTAAAATATAATATACCATCATCTTTTCTCACTTGCTTTACAAGCTAATAGCTTTTACAAGTTTTCATGATACAATATGTCATTATGAACGTGTAATCCGTCAGTCGTCTAATTGCACACTGGCGCTATTGTACAACTTTCCACGAGCTGTAATACACTTTTGGGCGTAGATCCGATGTTCATTGCATGGTAGGTCAAAGTGTGTCCAGAGGCCCTACTGCCGAAGCTGAAGCCGAGTACCATCGGAAATTTTGACGTGACAACGTCTTATAAATTGGTTAGCCGGGTGACACTTCAAGAAACTGGCTCACGTTATGCGCTTACAATGAGAGCGAGTGAAAGGCACGCGTCCCTTCTAAGAGCGAGAGAGACAGACATAAAAAGTGAAAGGCATGCGTCCCTTCCACTCGAAAACATTTTACCACTCAAAGTCGTTGTCACGTAAAACTTTCGCCCGTATACCGACTTTACAGGCAACCAATTTTTATTGCAAAAATCGAATATCGGCTAAGATTGGTGGTAATCGTAAGACTAAGCTGAAGATGTGTAAGCCTACTTATGGCATCAAAATTTACGAAATCAGCTTCAGCTTAGGCAGTAGGGCCGCTGGTCAAATTCCATCTGGTTTATTGTTGGTTCTACATCGGTCAATGCGCGTGTGTGCATTCAAGTTGTCTACTGTTATCAATATTTGTAAGGGCATTTTTGCCGCAGTTACATTTTACCGCGTTATATATTCGTATCCATGTTCATTTATATACGAAAACTGTAAATGAAGGCAGATAGTAATGGCCTAAATAATTTTGTTCTCTCAAGAGAACCCTAGCCTTTTTCTATGAAGCACGATCTCATATTATCAACATTAAAGTCACGCATGTCGTATGGTTTGAAAGTATATTCATTCTTCAAATCATCGTATGGCAGATGAGTTTAAATCAATGTGAAAATGGTGGGCACAGTTCACATGATAATGCTTATTAATCCAGGCTTATTATTATATTAATCCAGGCGATGCGAGTAAAGCACAGATTATATTGTGTGTGCATATATCTGATCGGCACACGAGTGCTCACGTTTACGCCCGAGTGATACGAGTATGTACGACTTTAGAATACTCATGGAAAAAAGATAAGGAAGGGACTGTTAATATTGATAGATATACTTGTAAGAGATTTTCAATTTATTGGATATTTGCTATTTCAGAATGAATGTGTGACGATCAGCATCACAATCTCATTTACAATATTTTAAGGGGTGGCGAAACTAGCGCCACTCGAGTAAAAAAACGATCACTTGAGTGGCGCTAGTTTCAAAATGAATCAAAATACTATGTTACACAATTGTTTTTTAAACCCCGTAGTTTTATTATAAATTAAGAAATTGGTGAAATAATGAATCATGTAGTTGTTGCAGCGAAATTTGCGGAAAAAAGCCATTTTTGGCATATTTTACTTCAACAACTACAGAGTATACTATTTTAGCAATTTTATGAGTAATGGGGGTTAATAAATAATCATGTAACACAGTTTTTTTGATTCGTTGTGTATTTAGCGAATAATAAAGGACTGAAACGCCATTTTCACTCTAGTTTTAACTTGCCTTAGAATGGAATGGAAGAAAAAAGAATGAAATGCAAATTCATACACCATGCCATTTTTGCTCGCATTTGTGTGCGCGTTACCCGTATGCACTTATATCATCATCAGGTCATTTTAGTCTCCACTACAGGAGCACGACCCTCTCTCGTCCGTCACAGACAGAAGGAGGATTTGGCCTACACTCCCCATGCTGGCCAGACGGGTTGGGGAGGACTTATATATGTAGATCTAATTGGTAGCGGTATGGCGAGCCGCGAATAGTAACTATTTACTCGTTACACGCACATATATGCGTGCGATAATGGGGCTGTGTGAAGATTGACTACCGAATAATTTATTTTACTATGACTTGGATATGACAAATTGGCTATGGTTCTGGATTCAGTTGTTATAGTACTGTACCACAATTACGTAAGTACGAAATTACAGTATAAAAATAAAACAAGGTCATAATTCGGGCTTCATTATAAAACTATGTTAGTAATATTGTTTTGTTATGTGCAATCAAAAGCTTTATATTTGAAACATTTTATTTTTAATGATTAAATTATTATTTATTAATTCCACAAGTCTTTTATTACCTTTACTTTAGATACCGTAGAATAAATAAATGAGCATAGGCTTACGACGTATTTGCAAATAATATATTAATTCCCCCGGATAATTAATTCCCCCCCTCGACTCGGTGTTAGTTTTATAGCAGGGATGATCTTAAGACCATTGAAGCCGCAAAGTGGCGCCTCGTTGAACAAAAATCGCATAATAGCATAGAAGACACATATAAAAAAAAAAAACCTATGCTCGGTAACAAACTGTACCAAGGCACTTAAGTATTTTTGTCATTATACCAGCACTTAAAATATTAATAGTAGCGAAAAGTGCCAAAAATGACGATCCCAAATTATTTTTTGTCCAAAAAAGCGCCACTTTCGCGGCTACAAGAGCCTTAATGTTTTTATTCGTTATTTTTAGTTTATTTTTTAATAAATTTAACATTCTCATACATGTACCAGTGTGACCGAAACCGTGCTGCAATATCTAGAATTTAAAAAGTGAAAAATTTAAGAGTTTTGTGTTTACAAAACAATTTATTGTATATTTCTTACGACTCCACTTTATATAATTCAAGTAAACTCTAGCTATCTAATGTGGCAAGTGAGTACTGTATTCGTTTCATAGTAAGCATTGCTTGCAGTGGCGGATTAAGGCTAAAGCGGGCCCTAGGCAACATTGTATTTTCGTGCCTACTAAAGAAGTTTTCACTTAAAAAATAAAAATTAAAAACTTAATTTTCGGGCCCAAAAATTACGGACCCCAGGCACGAACCTAGGTTGCCTCGGCCTTAGTCCGCAACTGATTGCTTGTGAGAGGGACGTCATCAGTTCTCTGTCTATCCATCTATATATTCTTCAGAAGTGACGTCTCCATCGAAGATGATTTTATCGTAAATGGCTGGTAGGTAGTCGTAGCGGTCTTGGGCGAACTCGTCGTAAAGAGATTTCTTGAGTATCTCCCAATCCAAGCGATACTCAGCGGCGAACAATCTAGAAGAAATTTGAAAAATGTTTTAATAGGTCTCAGCAAGCGTTCTTCATGTGTGTGAAATTTGATTTATGTCCTATGCGCACTCCGCATATTTTTCAGATGGCGTTGAAGCACGTTTCAGGTTCGCAAATTTACACCCAAAATAGTGTAAAATAAATAAATAAATATTTCTGGATAATTTACACCACCTAGTCTCAAATTAAGCGCAGAGCTTGTGGTGGCGGTGTAACTGATTAATATACTTAAATACATTTTTTTTTGTAAATACATACATAAAATACATAGAAAATACCCAGACCAAGACAAACAGAAATGTTCAAGCACACAATTGTTTGTCATGTGCGGGAATCGAACCCGCGACCTCGGAGTCAAAATGGCCTGCTAACCATTCGACCACCGCGATCGTCATAAAAGCGGCCGCGTTGTACCGTATCTGGTAAGTGTCGTTATTAAATTGGTATACTTCCTTATAATGTCTGTTTAATTATCTCGTTTATATCTGTTCTCTGTTTAATTGTTCAGGCCATGTCTCGGTTGGGGTAGCGACGGTCCCTTTACGTAAGTAGTACAGTGCCATTGGTGGTACAATTCACACAACTTTGTACCCTTAATACCATAAATTCTTCCCTTGGGTTGCTGGTGTATAAAATAATAATAAATATTTGAGGACAATTTACACATCGCCATCTAGTCTCAAATTAATACTTAAATATTTTTTTTGTAAATACATACTTATAATACCATAGAAAACACCCAGACCAAGACAAATAGACATGTTTATTCACATAGGTGTTTGTCTTATGGGGGATCGAATCCGCGACCTCGGAGTCAATGCCATTGGTAGCCATCCCATACAACCATTTCAGTTGTAGTGTAGAAACTGTTACTTTTTGATGTTACTACACAGGTAACAAATATAGTAGCTGTGTCTACCTTGTTTTGACACCTCGACAAAAAGTGGGGAATTTAAGAAACATAAAAGTGGTTACATTTTAGAAAAGATGTTTCGTAAAATTATAGTAACATCGTTAACAGATTGTTACAGTTTTGAATGAACGATAATCGAATGATTGAACGTTTAATGCAACTTAAATCTGATATCATTTTACTTTTATGTCAATGTCATCGGCCATTACAAGTTATTATAATTACTCATTGTTTGTTACGGTAAATTTTAAATTGATTATAGTTATTTACAAAATGCGCAAGTTCGTTTGTCGAGAGAATTTGGAATATAATTCCAAATAATAAAGGCGCCGGCGATTTATGAAGACTTAAGATAAAACATTAACTTTTTTGTTAATTTTGTGATAAGAAAAAATAATATTCCATAGGTGTTATTGTTGCTAATTAGAGAGTTTAAATTATTTAGATCTAATATATATTATATGATACAATAATTTTTGCAAAAACATGTATTTATTTTGTTTTGATTTCAATTGAATTGATCTTGTAAGGCTATCACAATGTTCAGTTACTAAGTCGACACAAAGTGTACTTATTGCTCAATTCAGTAACAAAATCTATTATGGCCGACGGAATAATCTGATGTCAGTGGTTCCAAACATGTATCATGTACCTATTGTCGTCATGCAGATTCGGCAAGTGAGTGACCATGAGCGTAGAGAGATTGATAAACTCTGTACTGGACACAATATTATAAAATAAGTTAAACAGAACAGTATTAGTTCACATTAATAATCACAATAATTCAAATTAATGATCGCCAATATAGCTTTCGCCAAGGTCGTTCGGCTGGTGATCTTCTGGTATATTTGACTCAACATTGGGCGGAGACAGTAGAAAGCAAGGGCGAGGCTTTGGCTGCTAGCCTGGACATAGCAAAAGCCTTTGATCGGGTGTGACATAACGTACTACTATCCAAGCCTCCTTCTTTTGGGTTACCCGAGAGACTCTGCACAAGGATTGCCAGCTTTCTCTCTGGGCGGATCATTAAAGTTGTGATTGACGGTGCAGGTTCGGATCCATTACCCCTGAACGCTGGTGTGCCACAATGCTGCGTATTGTCCCCCACATTGTTTCTTCTGCATATCAATGACTTGCTGCATGTATGCAGCATCCATTTCTATGCAGGTGACAGTACCTTGGACACAAGATACAGTGGTCTATGCAATGTTTCTCGGGATTGCGTCGATGAGTACCGAACAAAACTTGTGTCTGAGATTGAGACGTCTCTTGGTCACGTCTGTGTAGACTGAACTTAGTCCAGCTGAATCCCTCAAAGACACAAGTTTGTGCGTTTACCGCAAAAACGTCCCCATTTGTCGTATCTCCCAGATTGGAAGGTACTCCCCTTACTATTAGCTCCAGCATTGGTATCTTGGGTGTTGACATATCGAGTATGTTCAGTTCCGTGGTCACTTGGAGTGCAAGGCCAAATTGGCCTCTAGGAAAATTAGCATCATCTGTAAAGCCTGACGGTATTTTACACCACAACATCGCCTTCAACTGTATAAAGCTCAAGTTAGGCCTCATATAGAATACTGTTCACATCTCTGGGCAGGTGCGCCCCAGTACTTACTTGCTCCTTTTGACCGCATACAAAGAAGAGCTGTTCGAATCGTCGGTGACCCAATGATTTCTGATCGGCTGGGGTCTCTCTCTACACGCAGAGATGGGTCCTTCCACGTAGTCAAACTATTTTGTCCAACTGGTTTGACTACGAAGAAGAATTATGAATGTTGCATCTCTTTGCGTTCTATGTAAATTATACCACGGGGAGTGCTCGGATGAGCTATTTGATTTGATACCTTTTGGGGTGTTAAGTGGTTCATCAACATCTCTGAACCAAAGCCAACCTCACCTGCGCGTGGTGCACCCTGCTAACAGACAAACGAGGCTCTGGCGATAAGAGAGGTAGGGCATAGCGTATTTTGTAAGCTGCCCGACTGGGGAAGGACCTCCACCTCACAGAATACCGCAGCAAAATAACAGTTCCCTCTCAAGGGAACTGCTATTTTGCTGCGGTTGTTGTGTTCCTGCGAGTGAGTGAGGTCACCAGAAACGCAAGAGTTGCTGCGATGGCAGCGGAGGTGGCGGCGCGCGAGCGATATTTATTGTTGCGAGCGTTAATATGGCTACGGTAACCGCTTCACATCAGACGGGCCGTATGCTTGTCTGCCAACCGAAGTAGTATATAAAAAAAAAAATACCTGCCGCTGAGTTCTACTATCGTACAACTCGCCATAAACAATAAATTAAAATTCCATCCTCATCATCTCGATATTTGGCGATATAATACAGTACTCTTTTTAAGACATTTTCTACCACGAACTGTTGTGTCTGAACGAAGTTGTGGAATCAACTTCCTCCAGCGGTATTCCCAAATAAATACGACATGGGAACCTTCTAGAACAGAGTCAATATTTCCCTTAAATGGCTGGCAATAGATCGGTGACCCTTTGGTGTTGCTGTTTTCTATGGGCGGTGGTGATTGCTTTCCATCAGGTGACCCACATGCTCTGCTTGCATGATTATGCATTAACATGCTTGCCCCCTCTCATATAAAAAAAAAACAATATGTCGGCTCCGTAGCCTAGTGGGTAGTGCACCTGCCTGCGAAGCTCGCGGTTCGATTCCCACCTAAGGCAAACATTTATGTGGTGAGCATTTGTGTTTGCCTTGTAAGTTATCTATTACGGTATGTATTTATATTTGTAAATATATCAGCTGGCTGTTACCCATAGCATAAGTTTACTACAAGCTTAATTTGGGATCAGATGGCCCTGTGTGAAATATCCCCACATTATATTATTATTACATTAAAGATGTGCAAAGACGATAGTACGAAGTGTAGATGTAAAGTGAAGATGTCGAAGTTCCATGATTCTCTTTCCTCCTTTGAGCTGAATGAAGCTCCTTTTCTTTAACTGCGTGGAGTCGTCGGTAATAAGTAGTTGTATGTCTAAAAGGTTTACTCATACTGTTAATTGTTAATACGTACTAGCACTCAATTATCAGATAAAATGTTTGAGAACATACTGAACTTTTTTAATAGGAATCGAATATTCTAGAACTGTGTACTAGTTTCGACTATGTTTCAAAACTAAGTTAACTAATGTGCACATTTACTTGTATCTATTTAGACACAAAGTTTAATAACATTCTAGGAACAAAATGTAGTCACAGTATAAACACTTTTGGGTAGTTTTGTTCTTGATGTCATAACGTAGTAACAGTGTGGATATATTTACGAAACATTGTTATCAAAAGTTAGTCTGACACATTTAAGTCGCGAAGTGTATACTCTGTTACAATATTTTGAGGCTAATCCTCACGCAGGCACAAAGCGTAGTAACAATTACGACATTGCAACCAGTCGATTATTTTGTTACCAAAATTTTAGTCACCACGACCGGATTTGGTTGTATGGGATTCGACCACCGGGCTCTACAATCTACCATACCATACCTCTGCTAACGTTCCATAAAAAATATATAAATTAATTTATGATTTATAAAACAGAAAGCAACTATGTCTTACTTGCTCACACATTGCATGAAATTGCTGAGGTATGAACTCGACAATAAATGAACCATATTGCTGAAACCAGTACAGTTCGTCCACTGCGCGTCGGGAGCCATTAACATAGCGACTGCCTTTCCTTGGCACACAAGGGGAGCGCCATACATGCCCTGAAAAGTGCAGGTATATTAAATAGGATAGTAATAAACAGAGCATCAAGAATAGGCTAGACGACATTTTTTTCTTTCGATTTATTATGTAAGGACATCGCAACAATATGAAGGTGAATGACATCGATAGCTCCGAGATATGATTTCTCGAAAACGCTCCTTACAAAAGGCTACTAAGTTATGACGTCACACCTAGGTGTTTTGTATACATTAAAACAGAAATTTGTACGCAGCTATGTTAAATACTGCGTTTATAAAACAAGTCTGACATAAGTTATTAAAATTTTTAGATCGCAGACGGCTCTAGTTTTGTGTATTTTATGATATTGATTAAATATTAGTATCGTAAAATACAATTTTATAATTTTAGAACATAGGCTTTCTATTATAAAACTAGTAAAGTAGCCCATTTAACAATTTTTAGTGGCTCAATTATTGATCATTTTCTTATTGAAATTTATGAAAACGTCAGATTTATACTACCGTAAATATAGCTAAGGAACATAATAAAATCCTACTAAAATTATCAATATGGCCAGTTTGACATGGTGTAATGGATGTTAGTTTGTGATATTTGGATAAAATTTGGCATACCAGAATCTAGACTTATACATATGATCAATACTTTTTATCCAATGTGTTCACAAGGGGTGAAACCGCGGGTAGAACCTAGATATCTATAATTATACTGTTATATTCTGCTATATTCCATGCAGCTAAAAAATAAAACCACATTAAATGAATCATAAAATTATACGCCTACCTAGAGTAATATGTTTAGACCCCCAGGTTACTTACATGACACGGCTGTGCTGTCCTCTCCGGCTTGAAAAAAAAAAACACTTAAAATTAATCATTATCAGCTGGTAACTCTACTACTAAATAGACCTTGCTTAACGTCTTCCATCGTATGTGCGATCCCTCACCCTCTTCATCCAGCGGCCTCCAGCTATTGTCTTGACGTTAGCGGTCTATCTAAAAACGTATATCATTGCGAATACCTAGGGTTGTCATCTCTAAACGCTAGCAACCAGGACAAGATGCATGCAAACTCCGGAATTTGAATGTTAAAACCCGGACATGTCATCAGTATCTTTTAGCACTAGTATTTTAATCTGAGACAAGACGGTTATTCGCAGCATGGAGCAGTTGGTAGTGATTTAATTTTTCTAACCCTTGACTACAAATAAAACCGGACACCGCCCGGACGCTCCCCGGACGCCCTCTGAACTTGGATATATCCGGGGAAACCCGGACGGATGGCAACCCTACGAATACCTAATACTAGTAGAAGACCTTGGCTCATTTGTCGTCAATGTCTCTATATGTGGCCCTCACAATTGAAATTCTTAGCATTTGTTTTCAACAGTTCTATTGAAAAATTATAGAACTAATGCGAATAACACCGCACTAGAACTAGAATGGAATTAGAGGAGCTCGCAAGGGCGGATCCACCGTTATGGGCTCATAATAAACTATAACATTTTATATTATGATTCTGTTACTGCTTCGTTATATTTAATGCCTTTATTGTATTTAATTAGCGCTATTCATTCGATATTGTAAATATGTAGTTAATGTAAGTTTCTTTTATAATTTTTATATATATTCTTTATTGCATAAATATTACAAAGTGTTTCGTGTTATACAGGTAAATACAAAGGTGAGCTTATCTCTACGAGAGATCTCTTCCAGCCAACCTCAATGGTTGTACTCGAGACATTACATTGTTGGACGGGTAGACCAAATAAAAACGTCAAATATAACAAAAATGAAACTGAAATACATGACAAAATAAATCTACTTCTAGTTACTACATTGATAAACAAATACATAGACATACATATATTAACTATTTACATATACTACACCATACTATTTACTTATATATCATACTATTTACTTATCTACATATACTACATCAATAAATACACATATACCTACATAAACATACATAAAATTCTTATATTATTTTATGTGAGTCAAATAGTGCTCCTTTAGTCTTTTCTTAAAAGTTTTTGCATATGTGCACTCTCTAAGTTCTTTTGGCAGTTTGTTCCAAAGTTGCGCTCCGCGAACAGTGAAAGAATTGAAAAAGAAATTTGTGTTCGAAGGGGGACAAGACAATGTTTTGATAATACAAGGACGCTGGGATCGGGTTGGAGGCGGTAATCGTTGAAAACGGGAACGAAGGTATTGGGGAGCATTTTGATTTTTCAATATTTTAAATAGAAGAGTTAACAGGTGCACATTTCTGCGAAGTCGAATAGGGAGCCACTTCAATCTTTCGCGAAATTCAGATACGTGATCATATTTACGAAGACCATAAATGAATCGAATAGCCAAATTTTGTAGACGTTCCAATTTATTGAGCAGCTCTTCCGTTGCATCTAAATAGCAGACATCAGCGTAATCGAGTATTGGAAGTAGGAGAGATTGAGCAATCATAATTTTAGTCTTAAAAGGTAAAATATTTTGAAGGGTAAGGAAAAGGTAAGGTAAATATATAAAGGTAAGGTAAGGTAAGGGAAAGGTAAATTATTTTATGTTTAAATAAGTGATAAATAAGAGAGCCTTGTCCACGACAGGGCTGCGCGATGATTTACGAAGTAATAAGTCGATCGCGCACACTCAGCGGCACTTTACACCGCTGAGTGTGCGCATATTGCGATAGGATTCATAAAAAAAAATCCCTTCGATTGAGGGAGACCTACATGCCAACATTGGAATGATTATGATGACAGTCGTTAGCCAAGTCAGTGGCGGCTTGAAAACACTCACCTCAATTCAAGGGGCTTAGAGTCTAAACAGCAGTGAGATAAATAAGGCTTGACGACGACGAGATCACACAGCGGTGGGAATTTAGGGTGGGTATTATGTACATTATATTTTTTGAGGACTAGTACTCGACAGCGTGTACGGTAAGTAGATAGACATACTAACATCTCTGACACAAATTTTGGCATGGTGGTCGTAATAGCCGAAATATCCGACACTGGTCAATGCCTTCTGGAACTTGATGGATAAAGCTTCACAGTACGTGTTTGTCTTCGCAATGTTCAGGAACTGCACCCTCACTCGCCTTTGAAGAAGGAATTTATTTACCGGGTATATCTTGTCCTGTAAAGTTAAATTGTAAATAGTTTTGGAGAGACCTCTTCGAAATTGGTCAACTAATTTGAAGCTCTCGGTTAAGGGTTACTGATTCGGGTGTATATTGGAATATAGGCTATACATACAGTCAAGTCACCATATCGTTGAGGGGCTAGGTTGGCAAAATTAATTGTCAAAGAGTATAACAAACATTAATACACGTTCTAATGTGACCAAAAAATTCGCACTAAATATAAATAAATAATAAATATTCCTGCCCCCTTACCGCCATCTCTTATTGCGATTCAATATCTGAATAGAATGCTAATTCATACCAATGAATAAACGACTCTATTTCAAATTGGATAAAGTCGCTTATTCATTGGTATGAATGGGCTGGACAAATTACGCACGGCCATCTAGTCCCAAACTAAGCAAAGCTTGTACTATGGGTAATAGATAACTGATATATTACGTAAATACATTTTTTTCGTAAATAATTACATATCTATATAGAAAACACCCAGACTAAGACTAACAGACATGTCCATGCACACAAATATTTGTCTTGTGCGGGGATCGAACCCGCGAACTCGGAGTCAAAGTGGCCATTGCTAACCATTCGACCACCATACTCGTCAAACTAAGCACTCTGAGAGATCGAGAGTCGGGTTACTTCGCTCAAATGCTGTAGGAGGAGCTCGATGGTGTCGTTGCGCGTGTCAGTCTAATCGATCACGCAAGTTAAGCAACATCGACCGCAGCCTGTATATGGATGGGTTTATTTATCTCGAGCTTCTCCCTGCTTCGGAGGATACGTTAAGCGGTCGGTCCCGGATGTTATCTTTAGACGACAGTCGTTAAGTCGAGTTAGTGGCGTTTGGGCGGCTTGAAAACACTGACCTCCACCAACCCGCAGTTGAGCAGCATGGTGGAGTATGCTCTGGGATCAGGGATCTGGGATCATTATGGGTTGATGCCATAATAATATACCACTGGAATTATAAATGTTAATTAGTTACGGTGGCTTACAATCTGATCAAACGGTGTGATTATTTAAAGGCAGTTTTTTTTTATATTCGAGGGGGGCAGACGAGCATGTGGGTCACCTGATGGAAAGCAATCACCACCGCCCATGGAGATCAGCGGCACCGATCCGTTGCCAGCCTATACTCCTTCTTTTCTTTCTTTTCCGGTGACCTTACTCACTCGTAGGTACACAACAACCCTCAAGGGAGTTGTGGTTTAGGTGCGGTATTCTATGAGGTGGAGGTACTTCTCCAGTAGGGCAGATTAAAAATACGCTATGCCCTCCCTCTCTTTTCGCCAGAGCCACGTTTTTCAGTCAGCAGGGTATACCACGCGCAGATGAGGCTGGCTTCGAAGATGTAGATAAACCACATC
This sequence comes from Hypsopygia costalis, assembly GCA_937001555.2. Taxonomy (NCBI): domain Eukaryota; kingdom Metazoa; phylum Arthropoda; class Insecta; order Lepidoptera; family Pyralidae; genus Hypsopygia; species Hypsopygia costalis. The sequence continues at coordinate 24,235,293 of OW443326.2, forward strand.
ATCATCATCAGGTCATTTTAGTCTCCACTACAGGAGCACGACCCTCTCTCGTCCGTCCTAGACAGAAGGAGGATTTGGCCTACACTCCCCACGCTGGCCAGACGGGTTGGGGAGGCCTGATCGATGTTTGGTAATGTATTTCCCTTAGTCGCCTTGTACGACATCCACGGGAGGAGACGGAGTGATTCTATTCTAGTCTGCCGGAAACCATACGGCCAGCCAGATGAAAAACTTACACCTCAAATAAAACCCATAGTAATAAAAATATGCTTATTCGTTTCGGCTATTACCCCTTTGTAAAAATAATGCCATCCGGGCATGAAGCATTCTTCTTGAAGGCCAAGTTTGACCTCGTTGGTGTAGTCCACGTCTATGGGTCGAAGTGGCACTTCAACTAGAATATCAGGCACTTTCCGTTTTAGTATGAGAACCGCCGCAGATTTTTGCATTAGATATATTCTGTTCCCAGTTACATTAGATACTGAAATAATAAAACATGCAAACATTAATCATTGCAGTTGTGAATATTGCATCTTTGAGACATCCGCTGTGGAAAATGTGCCTCTATAGCATTTCACAACGGTCACTCACCAAATAATTAGGTGTTTTGTATTGGAAGTTCAGAGAATTTTATATAACAACTAGCTGTTACCCGCGGCTTCGCCCGCGTGGTCCAGGGGAGCTGCCATTGATTTGTGTATATTTATTTCTTAATTTATAAATATTATAGAAGGTTGCTTTCGACGTAAAAGAAGCACAAATGATTACAAAGTTTATTTTTTCCATGATGTTTCGTGAGGCAGTACCTACATACTCAAGCACTTTGGAAATGGTTTATCGCCTATAACTCCGAGGCAAAACGTTGACTATTGAAGGTGTGCTTGCTTGCCTAGATTAGACATTTTAAGGATTTACCAAATTAACGTAAAGTAACTTGTGATTAGAGATGTTCCAACTAGTCGGCGACAAGTCGACAAAGAGCGCCGACTGTCCGGTTATCCGGCTTCTTAGTTTGTACCTATGCGTTTTTCAATGAAATGTATATGAAACAATCACACTTTTTTCATTATTATAATTCAGTTCAGCTCAAAAATCATTTATTTTCTCTCTTTATAATTTCAGTTTTACATACAGATTGATGTTACAAATATTTAAATAGAGAGGGACTGGCGCCTGAACTAAACCGAGGCCTGTATTTAGCTCTTCACCAGAAATTGAATTAATGAAATATACAACAATACTTGTTTTTTTTTTTACACGAAAACACCTTTACCTATGCAAAAGCTAGAATTAAGAACCAATGCAAAGTAAACAAAACCTTTCGACATTCTCCCAACGACGTGAATTTGCTGTAAACGATGTGTCACGGATATTGTCTTAATGCTCCTGAAACAATCAGCTTGGCCGATTAGTCGGCCTCTTTGGCATCGACTAATTGACTAGTAGGCCAAAGTCATAGTCGGCACTGACGGGACGAGGGCCCACCACACATTCTCACTATGTACTACTACACAGGAGACACATATTCACCATATGTGTCTCCTGTGTAGCCAGGATTAACAGCGGCGACCGCCAAAACGGGCAATGTACAATGAAGTCCACTGCAGTCCCTACGGCTACCTTGGAACTCACAACGAATTTAATCTGAAGAAATTATTAGAAGTAGGAAGCTTTTGGAATTTGCTAGTATGCATTAATCTTTGTGATATAAATCCCTAAAATATCTGTCACTGGATAAGTAATTTCATCTAGTAATAATAGTATAGTATGTACATTACCCGCCGTCCTTTTGACGACATTTGATCCTAATTACCGTCGGAGACGAATCTGTAACAGTTTGATTGACAGCGGACGTATACACATGCATTCATGCCGTTCACAAACGTCATAAGTGTTAGCAGTAAATATTATCAATGCAGTGTTGATACGGTCTTGCGGGTAGTTTCGCCAACCGGCAGTTACTCTATATAAATATATTTACTCTATATATATGTAGAGTAAATATATTTATTTAGAGTTATTTATATAGAGTAACTACGGGTTGGCGAAGGCCAGTGTTTTCAAGCTGCCTAAATGCCTTGGCTTAACGACTGTCATCTAACGACAATAGCCGGGACCGACCATTGGAGGACTCCTCCAGAACAAGTGATATTTCATGTTTCGAGAGTTAATATGTTTACCATTTCACATCAGGCGGGTCGTATGCTTGTCTGCCACCTGACGTATTATTTAATTTACTTACAATTCGGTATAAGTACCCTGGTAACCTGCACTCTGATCCCACGTCTGGGATGTCTGTACGTGGTTCCGGTGATAACGTTGATGGGGCGGGTATCGGGTTTCGAAGTCTGTGCGTTAGTGACACACACGGCAGCTGTCAGCACTGCTGTCCGAGACACCAATGATCCAACACATAAACCCCTGTGGCGAGAACTGAAATACACCTGGAGAATAATAGATCTATAATTACTACATATTATAAATTAAAGTCCCATAACCCGCTGAGAGAGCATTTGTTCGGGTTAAAATTCTTCCTCTGTGATCAGTAAGCTAAAGTGGCATGGAGCTGGCCACATCTGACGAGTCATCAGCGATGGCAGATGGATGAAGTTGGGCGCGGAGGATCGCATAAGGTGAAAAGTATTGGGAAAAACTTATATCCAGCAGTGGGTATATACAGGCCGATAATGATGATGATGATGATGAAGATGAATGAATGATCCAATACTAACAAATCTTTTTGTCAAATCTAAATTGTACCACATGAGAATCGCCAGCTGAGAACCACAGCCGTTTCTCGAAATCGGTTAAAAATAAAAGACTTTATGTTATTTCAGGATATGAAAACGTTTGAAACAAGACCAGAATAAAAAAGTTTTAATTCGATATTTTTTAAGGATGGCTATCGGTCTGGAATGCACCCTGAAATTTATCATGATATTTACTTTTCATTATCCAATTTAACATTTGTTTTAGAATGGTTGAATGCGTAAAAAAAGTATTGGAAAACCATACAACACACCATACAAAGTACCATTTTATCAGTAAAGTGAGAATTAAGTGAGTTTCGTCGACAACCCTTATTCATCCCACTACTGGGATACGGGTCTACCTTCAATCCAAAGAGTTTACAGCATACTCCACCACACTGCTCAACTGCGGGTGGCAGAGGCAAGTGTTTTCAAGCCGCCTAAAGGCCACTGACTTGGTCAGTCGTTAGACTATCATCTAATGACAGCTTGATATGCCATATAAACGCTCGCAATATGAAATATAGCTCGCGCGCCGCTGCCACCCTCGTTGCCAACGCAGCAACGGATTTTTTTATATGAGAGAGGGGTAAACGAGCATGTGGGTTACCTGATGGAAAGCAATACCAAGGAGATCAGCAACACAAAGGGGTCTCCGATCCGTTTCCAGCCTATACTCCTTCTTTTTTCTCGTCTGTCTGTCTGTCTGTCTGTCTGTCTGTCTGTCTGTCTGTCTGTCTGTCTGTCTGTCTGTCTGTCTGTCTGTCTGTCTGTCTGTCTGTCTGTCTGTCTGTCTGTCTGTCTGTCTGTCTGTCTGTCTGTCTGTCTGTCTGTCTGTCTGTCTGTCTGTCTGTCTGTCTGTCTGTCTGTCTGTCTGTCTGTCTGTCTGTCTGTCTGTCTGTCTGTCTGTCTGTCTGTCTGTCTGTCTGTCTGTCTGTCTGTCTGTCTGTCTGTCTGTCTGTCTGTCTGTCTGTCTGTCTGTCTGTCTGTCTGTCTGTCTGTCTGTCTGTCTGTCTGTCTGTCTGTCTGTCTGTCTGTCTGTCTGTCTGTCTGTCTGTCTGTCTGTCTGTCTGTCTGTCTGTCTGTCTGTCTGTCTGTCTGTCTGTCTGTCTGTCTGTCTGTCTGTCTGTCTGTCTGTCTGTCTGTCTGTCTGTCTGTCTGTCTGTCTGTCTGTCTGTCTGTCTGTCTGTCTGTCTGTCTGTCTGTCTGTCTGTCTGTCTGTCTGTCTGTCTGTCTGTCTGTCTGTCTGTCTGTCTGTCTGTCTGTCTGTCTGTCTGTCTGTCTGTCTGTCTGTCTGTCTGTCTGTCTGTCTGTCTGTCTGTCTGTCTGTCTGTCTGTCTGTCTGTCTGTCTGTCTGTCTGTCTGTCTGTCTGTCTGTCTGTCTGTCTGTCTGTCTGTCTGTCTGTCTGTCTGTCTGTCTGTCTGTCTGTCTGTCTGTCTGTCTGTCTGTCTGTCTGTCTGTCTGTCTGTCTGTCTGTCTGTCTGTCTGTCTGTCTGTCTACGGTCCCATGAAGTTAAAAAAAAAACAAACTGCTAAGTTTACGTAGAAAAAAGTTAATGCCGTTTATTCAGCAAAAAACGCATATTTCGACACACTCAAGGGAATCAAAACCTATAGGGTACTTCCCGTTGACCTAGAACTATGAAATTTTGCAAGTAACATCGTTATAGACTACAAGTATAGGAATAAATCTCAAGGTACCCAATTGCTATTTGGCTGCGGTATTCTGTGAGGTGGAGGTACTTCCCCAGACGGGCAGCTTAAAAAAATACGCTATGCTTCCCTCTCTCTCTTTTCGCCAGAGCCTTGTTTGTCAGGGTGCACCACGTGCAGGTGACGTTGGCTTTGTTTTAAATATGTTGGTCAATCCCTTACACCCCACAATTCCTATTTATATTGATATATGAATCACATCTACCATTTTAAAAAATATAACATGGTAGCTCTCGTAAATTGGGTATGACATTTTTCTCGTTTATTCCATGTTGCAGAATGTCGTTCAAAAATATTGCATGTGTGTAAAAACCAATTTACGATTCACGGATCTGTTTTATCACGGCCGAGCGCACTTTATTTTATAACATGCGACCAATTTGAATGGCAGTATAGCACGGATTAATAACCGGTTTCATATAAATTGTATGCAATCGAAATTACAAAAATATATAAACCTGTGCTCTTTATTTCTCGTAAAAAAGAACACTTAAAATGGAAACTTTTTTTAGGATTTCGTACCCAAAGGGTAAAAACGGGACCCTGTTACTAAGACTCCGCTGTCCGTCTGTCTGTCTGTCTGTCCATTCGTCTGTCCGTCTATCTGTCATCAGGCTGTACTCATGAATCGTGTAGCTAGACAGTTGAAATTTGACATAAATGATGTAGGTATTTCTGTTGCCCCTATAACAACAAATACTACTTAAAAACAGAAACTGGATGACACCTCATTTCGTGTAGCCACCTGCCTTCGTATAGGGGCACCCTGTAATATCCCCCATCGTTGTCCTTGTGGTACCGTCGTCGACCAGCTGGGGCATCACGGCCTCTTATACAGAAGAAGCGCCGGACGTATGTCTCGTCACGCCGGCCTTAATGACATAATTCGACGGGCTCTTGTCAGCGTCTGCGTTCCAGCCATTTTAGAACCTAATGGTTTGGTTCGAGACGATGGCAAGAGACCTGATGGAATAACTCTGTTGCCCTGGAGGCTGGGACGCGCCTTGGTGTGGGACGTTACATGTGTCGATACCCTGGCCTCGTCTCACCTCACGGCAACAGGGTCTAAGGCCGGTGCCGTAGCGGCTTCTGCAGAATGCCTCAAACGCCGCAAATATAGTAATTTAAGCAACAGTTACATATTTGAGCCGTTTGGGATAGAGACCTTGGGGCCGTGGAGCCCGTCAGCCCACAAACTATTTAGAGATATTTCTCAAAAAATGGTCGACATGTCCTATAACCAGAAGTCTGGCCATTACCTTGCTCAGAGAATAAGTATAGCTATCCAGCGAGGTAATGCTGCCAGTGTTCTGGGGACACTGCCGAAAGACAACGATCTTGGGGATATTTTTTATTTGTAAGTTAATTTGTATTTATTTATATATTTATTTTTTATCCCATAACTTTTTCTTTGTTTTATAGATAAATTAGATAGGCTTTTAGATTAGTTTTAGTTTAAAAAACAGAATAAAATACATATTTATGTTGGGCTCCAATTACTCTAATAGAACAAACGTGATTTTTTTTCCCGTTTTTTGCTCGATATTATTATAGACAATGGCTTGTGTGTGACAGAGTGGTATTGTGTACAATACCACTCTGTCTCTATTTTGTACAATGTTTATTGTGTACAATACCTGGCACGGATCCAGCCCTCAAAAAAGGTTGTGGTCACAGCCACCCGAAAATCGGCCAAGGACGAGTCGGATTACGAACTAGCCCCTGAACAATCATGACTTATGAAGGACTTTTGAATTTGTCTATTTCCTATTTTACGAAAGGTTGTGAGCATGCCCACCGTGCCCACAACGGTGGATCCGCTGTACACTGTGACAAGAACTGAACTTATGACCCTTGTGTATGTGTCAAGTGACATAAGTTCAGTACCCACCACCTACCTCAATTTTCACATTGAATGAAATATGTATTGCACAATAAATTTCACCAAATTATTTTGTAGTCCTAATTATTCTGTAGAGATTAAATTTATGAAATATTAATGTAACAACAAAGGCGTGTTTTTCTTAATAAAAAGTATCCTATGTCCTTCCTAACACCTTTGAGAATATTTGAACAAAGTTTCATGATGATCGGTTGACTAGTTTCGGCGTGAAAGCTAACAAACAAACTCACATTCGCATTTATAAGATTAGTATGGATTAAAGATAAGGTGGTTAGTACTGCACTTATGATCTTTGACTGTAACATATATATTTGTAATTATTCCAATAAGAATTCCAACAACTTGTAAAAAAATAAGTGTTAATTTTCAAGTCGTGCACATGGGAATTAAAAATAACAATATGCGTCTTTGTGAATCAATTTGAAAATATAATAGAATTGTGATGGAATAGGTGTTTTCTTTTGATTCAGTTAGTCTGTAGAAAAGAAATAACGACCCAACTATGTTTATTTAGGTTTATTATCTTTTGCGTGACCATACTCGTACAGCAAAACGTGTGCCTAAATCACATTCGCACGACAGCTGTATACCTTCATAAGTAAACAAACTATTTGTCACTCTAGAAAAAAATAGATGGGTCCTAACGATGTCAAATCGTTGTGACAACAAGGTCAGGGTCATAGCTGACAAATTGTCGACGGAATTGGACCATCAAGTGGAGCGATCCTGTCACGAAAACGGCTGAGTGCACTTTTAGTAGTACTCGTACTGCTGCTGCCCTACATTTACTATCAAATTGAAACTTTTGTCAATCGACTGCTAAACAGAGTGTTAACGTAAACAAACCGACCAAATAGAGAAGAACTCTCGTGTTGTGAATTTATGAGACGCGTGTTACTTGATATCCTTTATTGCCCTTGGCACTACTGCTTGGCGCTATCAGTAGTGGGACGGGATTTTTTTCTTTCCCGTGACTCTACTATTCTCATTGGCTGATCCGACTCTTATATCAAAATTACCCGTGGATTAACTCATTATCCATGACACTACTATCGGTTTTCTTCTTTGTTTATAAGGCTGATGATGTCAAGTTGTGTGTGTCTATTATTTTTTAATTACTTAATTTTATGTAATAATAGGTAGGGGAAAAAGTCCTTTCGCATTATAGTATGTATGAACTTGTATTAAAATCTCTTTGGTTATACCATTTGTATCTGGCAGGTTTTGATATCTTTAAAAAGTTTAAATTTTAAAAAAGATAATTCCAAATTCAAATTAGGTAAATGAAGGTTACCATATAGATGGTGATGATATAGATATGGATATTTTCATTTTTTTTTTTTACTGTCAAGATGAGTGAATCTAATTAAGAAATTTGATTCATTTTAAAATTTTACTACAAAAAAGGTAAAAATGCAACGCAAGCTGCGAAAAAAATTTGTGACGTTTATGGACCTAGTGCAGTGTCTGTGAGAGTAGCACAAATTTGGTTTAAGCGTTTTCAATCAGGAAATTTTGATGTGAAAGATGCACGTCGCTCTGGTCGCCCTGTTACGGATAAAATGGATGCCATTTTTGAAAAAGTGGAGCAAGATCGGCATATCAGTAGTTACGACGTAGCTGAAGAATTAGGAATTGACCACAAAACAGTTTTGGCGCATTTGAAAAAAGCGGGGTACACTAAAAAGCTCGATATTTGGGTGCCTCACGATCTCACTGAAAGAAACTTAATGAACCGTGTACTAATTTGCGATTCTTTTCTACGACGTAATGAAAGCGAACCGTTTTTGAAGAAGCTTATAACTGGTGATGAAAAGTGGATCACGTACGACAAGAACGTGCGAAAAAGGTCGTGGTCAAAGGCCGGTCAGGCTTCACAGACTCTGGCAAAACCCGGGTTAACCCGCAACAAGGTGATGCTGTGTGTATGGTGGGATTGGAAGGGCATTATTCATTATGAGCTGTTACCGCCAGGCAGGACTATCGATTCTGAACTCTACTGTGAACAACTGATGAGATTAAAGCAAAAAGTTGAGAGAAAGCGGCCGGAATTAATTAACAGAAGGGGTGTGATTTTTCATCATGATAACGCTAGACCTCACACATCTTTAGCCACTCAGCAAAAATTAAGAGAGTTTGACTAGGAGGTGTTAATGCATCCGCCGTATAGTCCTGACCTTGCACCTTCTGATTTCCACCTGTTTCGGTCTCTTCAGAATTCTTTAGGCATTGTCAGGTTAACATCACGAGAAGACTGCCAAAACCACTTGTCGTGGTTTTTTGAACAGAAGTCCCAAATTTTCTATAGTAATGGGATCATGTCTCTAACTACAAGATGGCAAAAAGTTATCGAACAAAATGGCACCTACATACTTTAGTTAAATGTAAATAAACTTTATTAAAAAATGTTTTGAATTTTCATATAAAATACGAAAAGACTTTTTCCCCAACCTAATATATATTTTAGTACTTTAGTTAACTTATGTAGTTAGTAGTAATACTTGTTTTATATTTTTTTATCATATAGTTTTATATATATTTTTTCCCCAATAGAGTGACAAATATGCATCAGGCCCGCCTGATGGAAAGCAGTTACCGTAGCCTATGAACGCCTGTAACACCAGGGGCATCACACGCGCGTTGCCGACCCTGTAAAAACCTCTTCACGCCCTTTTTGTAGAACCCCATGCTGTAGTCTCCTGAGAAAACCTCGACAGGCAATTCATTCCACTGAATCCAATCTAATCGAGAAAACTTCTCTGGAACCGCATGGTACGCGACCACTTAGGCTGCAATGAGTGACGATGAATTCCCTGTCATCGCGAGCGGTGCGACTGTAGAAGGAAGCCGTGGGCATCATGTCGAACAACTCCTCTGAACACACCCCATTGTACAATCGGTTAAGTCTTAAAGGTTCTAAAGCGTCTGTTAGTTTGGGATCGTCAACAATCCTCACAGCTCGCCCTTGAATCGAGACACAAGGTGAAAGCTGGTATCTAGGCGCTCCCGCCTATAGATGGCAACAGTACTCCATATGCCCTACTTGAGCTTTGTAAAGCAAAATCCAATACAGAGCCTTGTAGGACGCCAGCATTGATGTCCATGCTATCCGAGCAACTACCATCAACAACGGCTCTAATACTTCTGCTGGACAAGAAGCTAGCGACCCATTCGAATTAACTCTCTGGTAGACCGTATGCAGGCAACTTCGAAAGAACACTATGGTGCCAAACCCGATGAACGCCTTCGTCGTATCCAGACTGACAGCCTGTGCCTCACCTTAACTCTCCATGGCTGAATTATTGGATATGAGATAGTGTCACGCGAGATATAATTTCCTGTGACACTACTGGCATCAAAGTAGTGTCACGGGAAATTCATTTTTTCCCATGACACTACCAGTAGAGTCACGGGAAAGAAAAATTTTCCATGACACTACTGATAGTGCCAAGCAGTAGTGCCAAGGGCAATTACTTGCTCACATTTTGAAGTGAGCAACCCGGCTAATTTGGATATGTAACACGCGTCTGGTAAATTCACAATATGAAACTCAATTTGGTCGAGATTAGCGCTTTCAACCAACCAAAGAAACAAACTCTTTATTCTATATAAGAAATAATTTTAACAAAAATAAACCGACTGCAAACATTACTCTACATTTATGTATGATACAGGCTGATGTACAGGTTGATGAAAAAAAAATATGGGACCAATCTGGAAGTATACTCTTTCAAATAAATAAAGTTTAACACGTTCGAATGTGACAAAAAAATTCGCACTAAGCACTCTGGAGAAGTTTTTCAAGTCGAATGATTTTAATATATTTTTTACTAGCTATTCGCCCCGGCTTGGCCCACGTGAGATTTTTCCCGTTGTTGCAACATTTTTTATTAATGATCGTAGCGTGATATTATATAGCCTAGGGTTCATCGATCAATGGGTTATCAAACACAAAAATTTTAAATTCGAACCAGTAGTTCTTAAGATTAGCGCCTTCAACCAACCAAAGAAACAAACTCTTTATTTTATATGAGCAATAATTTTAACAAAAATAAACCGACTCCAAACATTACTCTACATTTATGTATGATACAGGCTGATGAAAAAAAATATGGGACCAATCTGGAAGTATACTCTTTGAAATAAAAAAAGATTTTTTAAATCGGTTTAGAAACCACGGAGTAATTAAGTAACAAACATTAAAAAAAATACAGCCGAATTTAGAACCTCCTCCTTTTTTGGAGTCGGTTAAATAAATAAAATAATAATAATATAAAACAAATGCTTTTCTAATATTAATATAGATAGATGAACCACCGGTACTCATAAACCAATTTTCGATTTTCGTTGTGTAAGATAAGGGTCCTTCTATAGCGAACCGGTGCTATAAAAGATAAGATAAAATTAGTATGAAATCTGGATATTGATTAGAAAGCTTGATAAACTTGTTGAAACAACTGTCGGTAAACTAAATAAACTAACAACTGAATTATTACATTAATATTAAATATATTTGACGAGCTCGGTGGTCGAATGGCTACTTTGACGCCGAGGTCGAGGGTTCGATCCCCGCTCGAGATAATAATTTGTGTGCATGAACATGCTGTTTGTCTTGGTCAGGGTATTTTATTTGTATTATAATATTTATAATGTATGTATCTATGTATGTATTTACAAAAAAAAAAAAAATATGTATTATATCAGTTATCTAGTATCAATAGTAAAAGTTTTGCCTATTTAAGAATTATTTGCCTCTCTATCGCTTGTTCCGCGCTCTCGCTTGCACTCTCGGCTCAGGCGGAACGTGACAATGAATTATGCTTTTTCGTGCGTGCAGCCGGCGTTCATCGATTTTAAAACGTTATAACATCAATAAACAAACAACAAATTCCTGGACACATTACACACGGCCATCTAGTTCCAAACTAAGGAAAGCTTGTACTATGGGTGCTAGAAAACTGATACTTATGTACGAGTATATATATATACTTATAAATATAATAATAATAACATAATAATACTAATAATAAGTAGTAATTATTACTATTAATTACTACTTATTATTAGTATCTCTCTTAACTCACGGGTCAGGCCCGGTCATTTGATAGGCATGCGCGGGGATATGGATCCAACGCGTAGAGGCCCCTTTGAGAAGTTTGATGTGATGTTGTACGCCCGCCGTGACCCGCTCCAGGATATGTCAATGGAACGATATACCCATGAGCAGGTCTCGGCAGGCGTTGAGACTATTGCGAAGTGTGATGGAAAATAAATGGGCTATGGAGATGAGATCTGGGTGAATTTAATACCGGGCTATTACAGAAGAGGGACGGACGCCTGCCATAACTGCTTTTATTGCTAGTTATTTGCGGCAGGCGGTGGCTTGCCACTCACTAGATGGGCCCTCGAAATGCCAGGAAAACGGCCGGGGGCAACACCGGTGTGAGCGACTCAGGGATGTCGAGAGGTGTGCTGCGCTTTCTCCGAAGTTACTCGCGGCGTGATGCCCTTTAACACTTCCACCCCTGGAGCATATAGCTCTAGCGGCTCCTCTCTGGACGGCCAATGAAGGCAAGCCAGAGCTGAGAGTCCTGCGGGCCTTCTTGTGTTTACACTCCGACCGATGAAGACACGTCGGATACGAAGGCCCTGACCGACTCTCTGGAGACTCGAGTCCGTGGTGTCGCTACTCACACAACAGCTCGCCACACAAGCTGCCCTGCGGACACACAAGCTGCCCTGCGGACTTATTAGTATTATTATTATATTTATAAGTATCAACTAATAATAATAATAATACGTCCGCAGGGCAGCTTGTGTGGCGAGCTGTTGTGTGAGTAGCGACACCACGGACCCGAGTCTCCAGAGAGTCGATCAGGGCCTTCGTCTCCGACGTGTCTTCATCGGTCGGAGTGTAAACACAAGAAGGCCCGCAGGACTCTCAGCTCTGGCTTGCCTTCATTGGCCGTCCAGAGAGGAACCGCTAGAGCTATATGCTCCAGGGGTGGAAGTGTTAAAGGGCATCACGCCGCGAGTAACTTCGGAGAAAGCGCAGCACACCTCTCGACATCCCTGAGTCACTCACACCGGTGTTGCTCCCGGCCGTTTTCCTGGCATTTCGGGGGCCCATCTAGTGAGTGGCAAGCCACCGCCTGCCGCAAATAACTGGCAATAAAAGCAGTTATGGCAGGTGTCCGTCCCTCTTCTGTAATAGCCCGGTATTAAGTTCACCCAGATCTCATCTCCATAGCCCATTTATTTTCCATCACACTTCGCAATAGTCTCAACGCCTGCCCAGACCTGCTCATGGGTACGTCGTTCCATTGACATATCCCGGAGCGGGTCACGGCGGGCGTACAACATTACATCAAACTTCTCAAAGGGGCCTCTACGCGTTGGATCCACATCCCCGCGCACGCCTATCAAATGACCGGGCTTGACCCGTGATTTAAGAGAGATACATAATAATAATAAATATTTCTGGACAATTTACACAGCGCCATCTAGTCTCAAATTAAGCGCTTGTGTTATGGGTACTAGACAACTGATAAATATAGATTGATATTAAACTTAAATACATTTTCTTGTAAATACGTACATATGATACATAGAAAACACCCAGACGAAAACAAACAGACACATTCATGCATACAAATATTTGTGTTGTGCGGGGATCGAAGTCCAACCTCGGAGTCAAAGTAGCCATTGCTAACCATTCGACCACTGACCTCGTCCATAATAACGAAAATCAATCTAATATATAAAATTCTCGTGTCACAGTTTTCGTTGCCATACTCCTCCGAAACGGCTTGACCGATTTTGATGAAATTTTTTGTGCTTATCCGGTATCTATGAGAATCGGCCAACATCTATTTTTCATCCCCCTAAATGTTAGGGGTAGTCCACCCCAAAATTTTTTTTATTTATATGGCAAAACAACGTTTGCCGGGTCAGCTAGTAATAAATATTATTAATGATTTTCATTACTCTTGAGACGAAGAGATGTAGTAAGAGGAACTGTAAACTTTGTGATGATCCTGTGTCATACACAAAACTAGGTCACGACACGACCTTACGACTAATAAAATATTCTTCGCGCGTTATTCGCCACATAGGTATTAGCAACGGTATTAGTTACTTAAGTATTTGAGTCTCATCTTGGATAAAATACTTTATTGATTAAATATAATTTTAACAAAAAAAAAACCGACTAAACATTACTCTACATTTATGTATGTAGATACAGGTGATGATAAAAATATGGGACCAATCTGGAAGTACTCTTTCAAATAAAAAAAATTTTTTTTTCAAATCGGTTTATAAATCACGGAGTTATTAAGTAACAAACATTGAAAAAAAAATACAGCTGAATCATTGAGAGCTGAATTGAACCTCCTTCTTTTTTGGAGCCGGTTAAAAATCACTTACAATCGTATAAAAAGCTTTTTTTATAACACAAAGGCGAGGAAGTCTACGATTTGCCTGGTGGTAAGCAGTTATCGCATCATTAGTAACACACAGAACTCACGCCTTTCCGATCCCTTTCTGGAAGATCGTCATGTCGTATTGTGCAGGAAAACCAGAACCAGAACAATAAGGAGTACCTTCAGAACCTGAGGTCACATGAAGGGTTTTGTAAAAGGTACCAAATTACAGATTTTAGATTGAGGAGCTCGATGGTGTCGTCGCGCGTGGCAGTCTAATCGATCACGCAAGTTAAGCAACGTCGATCGTAGCCTGTCTATGGATGGGTTTATTTATCTCGAGCTCCTCCGTGCTTCGGAGGGCACGTCAAGCCGTCGGACCCGGTTGTTGTTTTTAGAACACAGTCGTTAAGCCAAGTCGGTGGCCTTTGGGCGGCTGATGGAAAATTAATAAATCTTCTATAGTTATACAATTCCCGTGTCACGGTGTTTGTTACCAAACTCCTCCGAAACGGCTAGACCGATTTTTTGTGTGCATCGGGTAGGTCTCTAGAATCGACTAACATCTATTTTTCTTACCCCTAAATGATAAGGGTGGCCCACCTCTAAATATTTTATTTTATTGACAATATTTTTTATTTTTATTTTATTATGATTTAGCATTGAAAAATACATACAACTTCAAATTTTCACCCTTCTACGATCAACCCCTGTTTTTCAATAGCGATATTAGAATAATTTATAAGGTAAACACCGTTTGCCTTGCCGTGTTAGTACATTTTTTTTTTTTTTTTATACTACGTCGGGTGGCAGACAAGCATACGGCCCGCCTGATGTGAAGCGGTTACCGTAGCCATATTACAACGCTCGCAACATGAAATATCGCTCGCGCGCCGCCACCCCCGCTGCCAAAGCAGCATCTCCTTCCTTTCTGGTGACCTCACTCACTCGCAGGAACACAACAATCCTCAAAGGAATTGTTATTTGGCTGCGGTATTCTGTGAGGTGGAGGTACATTCCCCAGTTGGGTAGCTTACAATTACGCTCCCTACCTCTCTTTTCGCCAGAGCTTCGTTTGTCAGTCAGCAGGGTGCACCGCGTGCAGGTAAAGTTGACTTTGGTTCAAAGATGTTGATGAACCACTTACACCCCAAAATATAAATGTTTTAGCCTGGCGACTAAATAAATTACAAAGAAAAGTAATATAGCTATAATTTCTACAAAATATTTGCTCGCTCTTATTTTGCAAACTTTCCTAACTAGAACATCACGTGACCTAATTTCTCGTGGCTCTTTTAATATCATAAAAAACAAAAGTGGAGATATTTTCCATTTACCACACAGTAAAAGGAATTCCGACCTAAAATTTTCAACGAGGTTTGTTGTTTAATCATGCCGGGGGCAAAATAAACATACGACTCGCCTAATGGGAAGTTACAGTAGCCTATTACCGAATTAAATTTTGGGATGTAAGTGGTTCATCAACATCTTTGAACCTAAGCCAACCTCACCTGCACGCCGCGCACCCTGCTGACTGACAAACGTGGCTCTGGCGAAAAGAGAGGAAAGGCATAGCGTATTTTTAAGCTGCCCGACTAGGAAAGTACCTTCACTTCACAGAATACCGCAGCCAAATAACAATTCCCTTGAGGTTGTTGTGTTCCTGAGGATGAGTGAGGTCATTAGAAAGAAAGAAAGGAAGGAGTATAGGCTGGTAACGTATCGGCGAGCACTTGGTATTGTTGATCTCCATTGTCGGTGGTGATTGCTTTCCTTCAGGTGACCCACATGCTCTTCTGCATTCTGAGAGGGGTCTCTCTCATAAAAAAAAAGTTGTAATATTATAGAAGTATGTAGTACTTATTAGTAATAGAAGTAATACAACTCGCGCTGTGCTATGAGTGGCACCCCTTCTACTAACGCAACATTTCAATAGGTTTGGTGACGTCAGTTACTCGCAGGACCAGAACAATTTTCTAGAGAACCCTTCAGCTCCGGTTTTCTGGGAGGTGAAGATCATTCCCCAGACGAGTAAGCGACTTGCGCTACCTCTATTTCGCCAGAGTCTCATTTACCTAATCAGCAGGATGCTTGAGCAGGTTAACCTTACCTAGTAACGCTTCAAAGACGGTATCGCCGTTTGGGTCCCGGAGGTGATATTAAAAGCGCTCCCGGGGTGTTGGCGGTTTTTTAGTCGGTAGGACCCACTAGGGGGCCTTGCACGCCGGGCAGGAGTCTGTGCGCTCGATGGCGTGAGATGCATGCGCACTTTTCCACCGAGAACAAAAAAAAAAGGACTCCAAAGAGGTACCGTCTTTCTAAAAAGTTATTTTCTAATTGGATTTGTAATGTTTTAACCCGATACTAGGGCCGTGAGCGCAATATATATAATTCATTCAAAGGATCCAATTATTATTTTAGTATTGAGACGTAATGTGTATCGAATTATACTTCATCGGGTGACAAATAAGCATAGGGTTCGCTTGATGTGAAACGGCTACCGTAACCATATAAATGTTCGCAACATGAAATATTGCTCGCGTTTCGCCACCCCCACTGCCAACGCAGCAACTCCTTCGTTTCGGTGACCTTACTCGCAGGAACACAAACAGGGTTCAAGAGAATTGTTATTTGTTTACGGTATTTTGTGAGATAGATAAATCTCCCCATTCGGGTTGCTTATAGATACCCTATATACTAGGGCATAGATGATAGACTAATGAGGCTCTGGAGAAAGTGAGGCCTACCTCACTATCAGCAAGGTGCACAACGTGCAGGTGAAGTTTCTTTGGCTCAAAGATGGCAGTGAGCGATTTACAGACCAAAGGTTATATTCGGGTGCCGTTGCTGGTACCAGCGGCATTGCAATTTAACTTTTTAATTTTAGTAAATGTCTATATTATAAAAAAACCTTTATAGGTACATAATCTTTAAATTTCTTACAAAAAATATATACAATTACCTAATATAAATTACATTCCCTTTTTGCTAAGTAAAGAAAATCTTATAAAACTGTCTTAAATAATCTTAACTTAATGCGAAAATATATTTGATTGTTTATTTCGTAAAGTGGTTTGTTTAGTCTTCTTCCACGGCTAATCCACTAAATTAATTTTGTTGAAATATGGAGATTGCTTGAATCGTGCACAACACAAGACTACTTTCGGGCAGATGGATCAAATTAGGCTAGAAGATTTTATCAGTAAGATTTAATTTAGATTTATTGCCGAATTATGCATATAATATTGTTGTTTATACAGCACAGTGCCATTGAAAAATAAAAATATTTTTTTATTAATTCTTTGTCAATAAAAAAAAAAACTAAATAAATTTACATACTAAAGCTACTAAGTTTCTATCACCTAATTAGGGAGCCATATCATTGGGGTCAAACATGATAAAAGTGAGAATTATAAATCGCTATTATGGGTATATTTATTTATTGTAAAAAGCTATTAAAAAACGATCTTTAGAAAAGATACACGTACATAGTTAGTTTTTATTTGTTATATTTGACATGGTTCTTGAAAGTAGCAAATTACTCCTGAGATCGCACTATTCATATATTATGATTGAATCTGTAGTTTAATAATTTACAAAGTTGTCCGGATCAAAATGGCGAATTTGTTGTGTCTCTTATTATTATTATTTTTATACAACTAAAGTGGCAAACAAGCATACGGCCCGCCTGATGGAAAGCAGTTACCGTAGCCTATGAACGCCTGTAACACCAGGGGCATCACACGCGCGTTGCCGACCCTGTAAAAACCTCTTCACGCCCTTTTTGAAGAACCCCATGCTGTAGTCTCCTGAGAAAACCTCGACAGGCAGTTTCCACAGTTTGACAGTTTGACAGTACGCGGGAGAAAACTTCTCTGGAACCGCACAGTACGCGACCACTTAGGCTCCAATGTGTGAGGATGAATTCCCTGCCGATGGCGAGCGGTGCGACTGTAGAAAGAGGCCGTAGGCATCATGTCAAACAACTCCTCTGAACACACCCCATTATACAATCGGTAGAACACACAAAGAGACGCGAAATTTCTTCTCAGACTTAAAGGTTCTAAACCGTCTGTCAGTTTGGAATCATCAACAATCCTCACAGCACGCCTTTGAATCGAGTCACAAGGTGCAAGCTGGTATCTAGGCGCTCCCGCCCATAGATGGCAATAGTACTCCATATGCGGCCGTACTTGCGCTTTATAAAGCAGAAGTCGTTGCCGCGGGTTGAAGTACTGCTTCGCCCTGTTGAGCACACCTAGTTTCTTCGACGCCAGCTTGACCTTCTCCTCCAGGTGACATCGAAACTGGACGTCGCTGGAGATTTCAATTCCGAGAATCCCAATATTTTTGGCGATGGTAAGGGGTGTGTTCTGGAATTGGGGAGCCACAGCAAAAGGGGTTTTCTTAGCGGTGAACGCGCAAACTTGTGTCTTCAAAGATTATATTATTCAAAGAATCTGTTAAGTGACTGCAAACTGGTGAGGGCTGCGTAATCTGTATCACTATCCTACGCCCTACTTCTGCGCGATGTGAAGTGGTCCATATAGCCTGTGATCGTTTGAAACAGGTTCATACCTCGCTCGTTCGATCGTGCGCTGCTGGCTGGTTGCCTACAATACCTCTTCAGAAGTTGGTTAGACCTCTAATTGCTCACACTCTCCTTGGCACTTGACTCGAACAGAAATTAGCAGTTTAAAGCTCAATATATCGCAAACGGAGCCTTATATCGCAAAAGTGGTCTTTACAAACTCGCAATATTTTTCAAACCCTATCCAACAATATACTATAGGTTAGAAAAAATCATTATCCTAAAAAAAAATTGTTTCAAGATTTTATTTTACCATTTTGTCGGCGTCATTAATATTCAACTTTCAATATACAATAGTCTTTTTATTTACTCATGTGGCCGAAAGTGTCCGTTCTGATTGAGTGACCTCTTTTGCTGATTACCCAATCGAACTTGATTAGATGCGTAAAAATAGTGCTCTACCTAAATTGTCCTTCACCAGAGCCTTAAGCAACGTCGATCGTAGCCTGTCTATGGATGGGTTTATTTATCTCGAGCTCCTCCGTGCTTCGGAGGGCACGTCAAGCCGTCGGACCCGGTTGTTGTTTTTAGAACACAGTCGTTAAGCCAAGTCGGTGGCCTTTGGGCGGCTGATGGAAAATTAATAAATCTTCTATAGTTATACAATTCCCGTGTCACGGTGTTTGTTACCAAACTCCTCCGAAACGGCTAGACCGATTTTTTGTGTGCATCGGGTAGGTCTCTAGAATCGACTAACATCTATTTTTCTTACCCCTAAATGATAAGGGTGGCCCACCTCTAAATATTTTATTTTATTGACAATATTTTTTATTTTTATTTTATTATGATTTAGCATTGAAAAATACATACAACTTCAAATTTTCACCCTTCTACGATCAACCCCTGTTTTTCAATAGCGATATTAGAATAATTTATAAGGTAAACACCGTTTGCCTTGCCGTGTTAGTACATTTTTTTTTTTTTTTTATACTACGTCGGGTGGCAGACAAGCATACGGCCCGCCTGATGTGAAGCGGTTACCGTAGCCATATTACAACGCTCGCAACATGAAATATCGCTCGCGCGCCGCCACCCCCGCTGCCAAAGCAGCATCTCCTTCCTTTCTGGTGACCTCACTCACTCGCAGGAACACAACAATCCTCAAAGGAATTGTTATTTGGCTGCGGTATTCTGTGAGGTGGAGGTACATTCCCCAGTTGGGTAGCTTACAATTACGCTCCCTACCTCTCTTTTCGCCAGAGCTTCGTTTGTCAGTCAGCAGGGTGCACCGCGTGCAGGTAAAGTTGACTTTGGTTCAAAGATGTTGATGAACCACTTACACCCCAAAATATAAATGTTTTAGCCTGGCGACTAAATAAATTACAAAGAAAAGTAATATAGCTATAATTTCTACAAAATATTTGCTCGCTCTTATTTTGCAAACTTTCCTAACTAGAACATCACGTGACCTAATTTCTCGTGGCTCTTTTAATATCATAAAAAACAAAAGTGGAGATATTTTCCATTTACCACACAGTAAAAGGAATTCCGACCTAAAATTTTCAACGAGGTTTGTTGTTTAATCATGCCGGGGGCAAAATAAACATACGACTCGCCTAATGGGAAGTTACAGTAGCCTATTACCGAATTAAATTTTGGGATGTAAGTGGTTCATCAACATCTTTGAACCTAAGCCAACCTCACCTGCACGCCGCGCACCCTGCTGACTGACAAACGTGGCTCTGGCGAAAAGAGAGGAAAGGCATAGCGTATTTTTAAGCTGCCCGACTAGGAAAGTACCTTCACTTCACAGAATACCGCAGCCAAATAACAATTCCCTTGAGGTTGTTGTGTTCCTGAGGATGAGTGAGGTCATTAGAAAGAAAGAAAGGAAGGAGTATAGGCTGGTAACGTATCGGCGAGCACTTGGTATTGTTGATCTCCATTGTCGGTGGTGATTGCTTTCCTTCAGGTGACCCACATGCTCTTCTGCATTCTGAGAGGGGTCTCTCTCATAAAAAAAAAGTTGTAATATTATAGAAGTATGTAGTACTTATTAGTAATAGAAGTAATACAACTCGCGCTGTGCTATGAGTGGCACCCCTTCTACTAACGCAACATTTCAATAGGTTTGGTGACGTCAGTTACTCGCAGGACCAGAACAATTTTCTAGAGAACCCTTCAGCTCCGGTTTTCTGGGAGGTGAAGATCATTCCCCAGACGAGTAAGCGACTTGCGCTACCTCTATTTCGCCAGAGTCTCATTTACCTAATCAGCAGGATGCTTGAGCAGGTTAACCTTACCTAGTAACGCTTCAAAGACGGTATCGCCGTTTGGGTCCCGGAGGTGATATTAAAAGCGCTCCCGGGGTGTTGGCGGTTTTTTAGTCGGTAGGACCCACTAGGGGGCCTTGCACGCCGGGCAGGAGTCTGTGCGCTCGATGGCGTGAGATGCATGCGCACTTTTCCACCGAGAACAAAAAAAAAAGGACTCCAAAGAGGTACCGTCTTTCTAAAAAGTTATTTTCTAATTGGATTTGTAATGTTTTAACCCGATACTAGGGCCGTGAGCGCAATATATATAATTCATTCAAAGGATCCAATTATTATTTTAGTATTGAGACGTAATGTGTATCGAATTATACTTCATCGGGTGACAAATAAGCATAGGGTTCGCTTGATGTGAAACGGCTACCGTAACCATATAAATGTTCGCAACATGAAATATTGCTCGCGTTTCGCCACCCCCACTGCCAACGCAGCAACTCCTTCGTTTCGGTGACCTTACTCGCAGGAACACAAACAGGGTTCAAGAGAATTGTTATTTGTTTACGGTATTTTGTGAGATAGATAAATCTCCCCATTCGGGTTGCTTATAGATACCCTATATACTAGGGCATAGATGATAGACTAATGAGGCTCTGGAGAAAGTGAGGCCTACCTCACTATCAGCAAGGTGCACAACGTGCAGGTGAAGTTTCTTTGGCTCAAAGATGGCAGTGAGCGATTTACAGACCAAAGGTTATATTCGGGTGCCGTTGCTGGTACCAGCGGCATTGCAATTTAACTTTTTAATTTTAGTAAATGTCTATATTATAAAAAAACCTTTATAGGTACATAATCTTTAAATTTCTTACAAAAAATATATACAATTACCTAATATAAATTACATTCCCTTTTTGCTAAGTAAAGAAAATCTTATAAAACTGTCTTAAATAATCTTAACTTAATGCGAAAATATATTTGATTGTTTATTTCGTAAAGTGGTTTGTTTAGTCTTCTTCCACGGCTAATCCACTAAATTAATTTTGTTGAAATATGGAGATTGCTTGAATCGTGCACAACACAAGACTACTTTCGGGCAGATGGATCAAATTAGGCTAGAAGATTTTATCAGTAAGATTTAATTTAGATTTATTGCCGAATTATGCATATAATATTGTTGTTTATACAGCACAGTGCCATTGAAAAATAAAAATATTTTTTTATTAATTCTTTGTCAATAAAAAAAAAAACTAAATAAATTTACATACTAAAGCTACTAAGTTTCTATCACCTAATTAGGGAGCCATATCATTGGGGTCAAACATGATAAAAGTGAGAATTATAAATCGCTATTATGGGTATATTTATTTATTGTAAAAAGCTATTAAAAAACGATCTTTAGAAAAGATACACGTACATAGTTAGTTTTTATTTGTTATATTTGACATGGTTCTTGAAAGTAGCAAATTACTCCTGAGATCGCACTATTCATATATTATGATTGAATCTGTAGTTTAATAATTTACAAAGTTGTCCGGATCAAAATGGCGAATTTGTTGTGTCTCTTATTATTATTATTTTTATACAACTAAAGTGGCAAACAAGCATACGGCCCGCCTGATGGAAAGCAGTTACCGTAGCCTATGAACGCCTGTAACACCAGGGGCATCACACGCGCGTTGCCGACCCTGTAAAAACCTCTTCACGCCCTTTTTGAAGAACCCCATGCTGTAGTCTCCTGAGAAAACCTCGACAGGCAGTTTCCACAGTTTGACAGTTTGACAGTACGCGGGAGAAAACTTCTCTGGAACCGCACAGTACGCGACCACTTAGGCTCCAATGTGTGAGGATGAATTCCCTGCCGATGGCGAGCGGTGCGACTGTAGAAAGAGGCCGTAGGCATCATGTCAAACAACTCCTCTGAACACACCCCATTATACAATCGGTAGAACACACAAAGAGACGCGAAATTTCTTCTCAGACTTAAAGGTTCTAAACCGTCTGTCAGTTTGGAATCATCAACAATCCTCACAGCACGCCTTTGAATCGAGTCACAAGGTGCAAGCTGGTATCTAGGCGCTCCCGCCCATAGATGGCAATAGTACTCCATATGCGGCCGTACTTGCGCTTTATAAAGCAGAAGTCGTTGCCGCGGGTTGAAGTACTGCTTCGCCCTGTTGAGCACACCTAGTTTCTTCGACGCCAGCTTGACCTTCTCCTCCAGGTGACATCGAAACTGGACGTCGCTGGAGATTTCAATTCCGAGAATCCCAATATTTTTGGCGATGGTAAGGGGTGTGTTCTGGAATTGGGGAGCCACAGCAAAAGGGGTTTTCTTAGCGGTGAACGCGCAAACTTGTGTCTTCAAAGATTATATTATTCAAAGAATCTGTTAAGTGACTGCAAACTGGTGAGGGCTGCGTAATCTGTATCACTATCCTACGCCCTACTTCTGCGCGATGTGAAGTGGTCCATATAGCCTGTGATCGTTTGAAACAGGTTCATACCTCGCTCGTTCGATCGTGCGCTGCTGGCTGGTTGCCTACAATACCTCTTCAGAAGTTGGTTAGACCTCTAATTGCTCACACTCTCCTTGGCACTTGACTCGAACAGAAATTAGCAGTTTAAAGCTCAATATATCGCAAACGGAGCCTTATATCGCAAAAGTGGTCTTTACAAACTCGCAATATTTTTCAAACCCTATCCAACAATATACTATAGGTTAGAAAAAATCATTATCCTAAAAAAAAATTGTTTCAAGATTTTATTTTACCATTTTGTCGGCGTCATTAATATTCAACTTTCAATATACAATAGTCTTTTTATTTACTCATGTGGCCGAAAGTGTCCGTTCTGATTGAGTGACCTCTTTTGCTGATTACCCAATCGAACTTGATTAGATGCGTAAAAATAGTGCTCTACCTAAATTGTCCTTCACCAGAGCCTTAAGCAACGTCGATCGTAGCCTGTCTATGGATGGGTTTATTTATCTCGAGCTCCTCCGTGCTTCGGAGGGCACGTCAAGCCGTCGGACCCGGTTGTTGTTTTTAGAACACAGTCGTTAAGCCAAGTCGGTGGCCTTTGGGCGGCTGATGGAAAATTAATAAATCTTCTATAGTTATACAATTCCCGTGTCACGGTGTTTGTTACCAAACTCCTCCGAAACGGCTAGACCGATTTTTTGTGTGCATCGGGTAGGTCTCTAGAATCGACTAACATCTATTTTTCTTACCCCTAAATGATAAGGGTGGCCCACCTCTAAATATTTTATTTTATTGACAATATTTTTTATTTTTATTTTATTATGATTTAGCATTGAAAAATACATACAACTTCAAATTTTCACCCTTCTACGATCAACCCCTGTTTTTCAATAGCGATATTAGAATAATTTATAAGGTAAACACCGTTTGCCTTGCCGTGTTAGTACATTTTTTTTTTTTTTTTATACTACGTCGGGTGGCAGACAAGCATACGGCCCGCCTGATGTGAAGCGGTTACCGTAGCCATATTACAACGCTCGCAACATGAAATATCGCTCGCGCGCCGCCACCCCCGCTGCCAAAGCAGCATCTCCTTCCTTTCTGGTGACCTCACTCACTCGCAGGAACACAACAATCCTCAAAGGAATTGTTATTTGGCTGCGGTATTCTGTGAGGTGGAGGTACATTCCCCAGTTGGGTAGCTTACAATTACGCTCCCTACCTCTCTTTTCGCCAGAGCTTCGTTTGTCAGTCAGCAGGGTGCACCGCGTGCAGGTAAAGTTGACTTTGGTTCAAAGATGTTGATGAACCACTTACACCCCAAAATATAAATGTTTTAGCCTGGCGACTAAATAAATTACAAAGAAAAGTAATATAGCTATAATTTCTACAAAATATTTGCTCGCTCTTATTTTGCAAACTTTCCTAACTAGAACATCACGTGACCTAATTTCTCGTGGCTCTTTTAATATCATAAAAAACAAAAGTGGAGATATTTTCCATTTACCACACAGTAAAAGGAATTCCGACCTAAAATTTTCAACGAGGTTTGTTGTTTAATCATGCCGGGGGCAAAATAAACATACGACTCGCCTAATGGGAAGTTACAGTAGCCTATTACCGAATTAAATTTTGGGATGTAAGTGGTTCATCAACATCTTTGAACCTAAGCCAACCTCACCTGCACGCCGCGCACCCTGCTGACTGACAAACGTGGCTCTGGCGAAAAGAGAGGAAAGGCATAGCGTATTTTTAAGCTGCCCGACTAGGAAAGTACCTTCACTTCACAGAATACCGCAGCCAAATAACAATTCCCTTGAGGTTGTTGTGTTCCTGAGGATGAGTGAGGTCATTAGAAAGAAAGAAAGGAAGGAGTATAGGCTGGTAACGTATCGGCGAGCACTTGGTATTGTTGATCTCCATTGTCGGTGGTGATTGCTTTCCTTCAGGTGACCCACATGCTCTTCTGCATTCTGAGAGGGGTCTCTCTCATAAAAAAAAAGTTGTAATATTATAGAAGTATGTAGTACTTATTAGTAATAGAAGTAATACAACTCGCGCTGTGCTATGAGTGGCACCCCTTCTACTAACGCAACATTTCAATAGGTTTGGTGACGTCAGTTACTCGCAGGACCAGAACAATTTTCTAGAGAACCCTTCAGCTCCGGTTTTCTGGGAGGTGAAGATCATTCCCCAGACGAGTAAGCGACTTGCGCTACCTCTATTTCGCCAGAGTCTCATTTACCTAATCAGCAGGATGCTTGAGCAGGTTAACCTTACCTAGTAACGCTTCAAAGACGGTATCGCCGTTTGGGTCCCGGAGGTGATATTAAAAGCGCTCCCGGGGTGTTGGCGGTTTTTTAGTCGGTAGGACCCACTAGGGGGCCTTGCACGCCGGGCAGGAGTCTGTGCGCTCGATGGCGTGAGATGCATGCGCACTTTTCCACCGAGAACAAAAAAAAAAGGACTCCAAAGAGGTACCGTCTTTCTAAAAAGTTATTTTCTAATTGGATTTGTAATGTTTTAACCCGATACTAGGGCCGTGAGCGCAATATATATAATTCATTCAAAGGATCCAATTATTATTTTAGTATTGAGACGTAATGTGTATCGAATTATACTTCATCGGGTGACAAATAAGCATAGGGTTCGCTTGATGTGAAACGGCTACCGTAACCATATAAATGTTCGCAACATGAAATATTGCTCGCGTTTCGCCACCCCCACTGCCAACGCAGCAACTCCTTCGTTTCGGTGACCTTACTCGCAGGAACACAAACAGGGTTCAAGAGAATTGTTATTTGTTTACGGTATTTTGTGAGATAGATAAATCTCCCCATTCGGGTTGCTTATAGATACCCTATATACTAGGGCATAGATGATAGACTAATGAGGCTCTGGAGAAAGTGAGGCCTACCTCACTATCAGCAAGGTGCACAACGTGCAGGTGAAGTTTCTTTGGCTCAAAGATGGCAGTGAGCGATTTACAGACCAAAGGTTATATTCGGGTGCCGTTGCTGGTACCAGCGGCATTGCAATTTAACTTTTTAATTTTAGTAAATGTCTATATTATAAAAAAACCTTTATAGGTACATAATCTTTAAATTTCTTACAAAAAATATATACAATTACCTAATATAAATTACATTCCCTTTTTGCTAAGTAAAGAAAATCTTATAAAACTGTCTTAAATAATCTTAACTTAATGCGAAAATATATTTGATTGTTTATTTCGTAAAGTGGTTTGTTTAGTCTTCTTCCACGGCTAATCCACTAAATTAATTTTGTTGAAATATGGAGATTGCTTGAATCGTGCACAACACAAGACTACTTTCGGGCAGATGGATCAAATTAGGCTAGAAGATTTTATCAGTAAGATTTAATTTAGATTTATTGCCGAATTATGCATATAATATTGTTGTTTATACAGCACAGTGCCATTGAAAAATAAAAATATTTTTTTATTAATTCTTTGTCAATAAAAAAAAAAACTAAATAAATTTACATACTAAAGCTACTAAGTTTCTATCACCTAATTAGGGAGCCATATCATTGGGGTCAAACATGATAAAAGTGAGAATTATAAATCGCTATTATGGGTATATTTATTTATTGTAAAAAGCTATTAAAAAACGATCTTTAGAAAAGATACACGTACATAGTTAGTTTTTATTTGTTATATTTGACATGGTTCTTGAAAGTAGCAAATTACTCCTGAGATCGCACTATTCATATATTATGATTGAATCTGTAGTTTAATAATTTACAAAGTTGTCCGGATCAAAATGGCGAATTTGTTGTGTCTCTTATTATTATTATTTTTATACAACTAAAGTGGCAAACAAGCATACGGCCCGCCTGATGGAAAGCAGTTACCGTAGCCTATGAACGCCTGTAACACCAGGGGCATCACACGCGCGTTGCCGACCCTGTAAAAACCTCTTCACGCCCTTTTTGAAGAACCCCATGCTGTAGTCTCCTGAGAAAACCTCGACAGGCAGTTTCCACAGTTTGACAGTTTGACAGTACGCGGGAGAAAACTTCTCTGGAACCGCACAGTACGCGACCACTTAGGCTCCAATGTGTGAGGATGAATTCCCTGCCGATGGCGAGCGGTGCGACTGTAGAAAGAGGCCGTAGGCATCATGTCAAACAACTCCTCTGAACACACCCCATTATACAATCGGTAGAACACACAAAGAGACGCGAAATTTCTTCTCAGACTTAAAGGTTCTAAACCGTCTGTCAGTTTGGAATCATCAACAATCCTCACAGCACGCCTTTGAATCGAGTCACAAGGTGCAAGCTGGTATCTAGGCGCTCCCGCCCATAGATGGCAATAGTACTCCATATGCGGCCGTACTTGCGCTTTATAAAGCAGAAGTCGTTGCCGCGGGTTGAAGTACTGCTTCGCCCTGTTGAGCACACCTAGTTTCTTCGACGCCAGCTTGACCTTCTCCTCCAGGTGACATCGAAACTGGACGTCGCTGGAGATTTCAATTCCGAGAATCCCAATATTTTTGGCGATGGTAAGGGGTGTGTTCTGGAATTGGGGAGCCACAGCAAAAGGGGTTTTCTTAGCGGTGAACGCGCAAACTTGTGTCTTCAAAGATTATATTATTCAAAGAATCTGTTAAGTGACTGCAAACTGGTGAGGGCTGTGTAATCTGTATCACTATCCTACGCCCTACTTCTGCGCGATGTGAAGTGGTCCATATAGCCTGTGATCGTTTGAAACAGGTTCATACCTCGCTCGTTCGATCGTGCGCTGCTGGCTGGTTGCCTACAATACCTCTTCAGAAGTTGGTTAGACCTCTAATTGCTCACACTCTCCTTGGCACTTGACTCGAACAGAAATTAGCAGTTTAAAGCTCAATATATCGCAAACGGAGCCTTATATCGCAAAAGTGGTCTTTACAAACTCGCAATATTTTTCAAACCCTATCCAACAATATACTATAGGTTAGAAAAAATCATTATCCTAAAAAAAAATTGTTTCAAGATTTTATTTTACCATTTTGTCGGCGTCATTAATATTCAACTTTCAATATACAATAGTCTTTTTATTTACTCATGTGGCCGAAAGTGTCCGTTCTGATTGAGTGACCTCTTTTGCTGATTACCCAATCGAACTTGATTAGATGCGTAAAAATAGTGCTCTACCTAAATTGTCCTTCACCAGAGCCTCGTTCTGCTAATTTCAGGGAAAACTTCGCGCAGGCCTTGAATGATTGTAAGCCATGCCATCTATCGTGTACTTACAAGAAAAGGTAATGTCCCATCTCGTGGTCTAAATGGCTGTCTTGCCAGGCATACGCCGACGCAGACTCCTGAAAAGAAAAGAAAGTTATGATTAGCAGGCAGGACTAGCGCCCTCCGAATTTATATTTATCTTTAACTTGCATCTCGTGGCACATTGACCAAGATCAATCGCCGAGTGAGATGAGCTGGGGCCTGTTTTATTGGCAAATGACAGGTGTCGAGGTGGCGAGGTAGGAGGGTATGGTACGTAGTATCCGACACTACGTACCGAAAGACGCTGTAGTGATGCAAGTTGTAGCGAAAATATTTCACCGTGGAACGCTGGAGCGAAAAATTATTGAAACGACACCCACGGATAGGGTTGCCAACTATACTGTTAAAAACAGTATTATACTGTTTTTCGCTACATTATACTTTTTACTGTTGAACAAAAATAAAGTATACAAAATACTCTGTCCTTGAAGTAGCTATCAAGAACGCTACCAACCCCATTTTGCTTGTTATTTGTTCCGAAGTAGACCAATAGATATCCTAAACATAGGTCTCTGAACTTAACCGTTTCTTGGATGCAGCAAATTCATGTTTTTCTTTTTAGAGTTTCCGCTAGTTCCTGTCTGCGTCCAGTGAGGGATCCCAGATGTAGAGTTTCCGCTAGCTCCTGTCTGCGTCCAGAGAGGGATCCCAGATGTAGAGTTTCCGCTAGTTCCTGTCTGCGTCCAGTGAGGGATCCCAGATGTAGAGTTTCCGCTAGTTCCTGTCTGCGTCCAGAGAGGGATCCCAGATGTAGAGTTTCCGCTAGTTCCTGTCTGCGTCCAGAGAGTGATCCCAGATGTAGAGTTTCCGCTAGTTCCTGTCTGCGTCCAGAGAAGGATCCCAGATGTAGAGTTTTCACTAGTTCCTGTTTGCGTCCAGTGAGGGATCCCAGATGTAGATTTTCCGCTAGTTCCTGTCTGCGTCCAGTGATCTCAGATTCCACGTTGCTATTCTAATTCTACGGCTAGGTTGCGAAAAATGATAATTCATGTCAATTTTTCGCTTTTGGGGGGCGCCCTAGTATTTTTTGCATCTAAAGCCCTTGCGTCGCTTAAGGGGTACATCCTAATAGTTTTGCCCTTATTTTTATTCATTGCCTTGTATTTCATAATTAGGAGAAATTTTCGGGCTATATAACTTTCCGGCCGGTTGCCACCTGACATTAAGATTGTGACCCTCTTGGAGGGCTTGGAATTACTTCAATTTTTTTTTCTTAAATACTATAAGCCTTACACGTTATTGGCTTAATTTAATTAATTTAAAATTTGAAAAATCAAGTGTAAAGAGAATTTGAATTGCTTACCAAGTAATAATAGTAAACTTGAGCATATGTGCATTCTCTGCGCGGTAGGAAAATAATCTGAATTTAATTAAACCATTGCAACGGTCAGTTAACTGTGAACAGTAACATACCGGTCGGGGGAGACAATCTGAAACATAGAAAACTCATTTCTTAACATTATAACAATTGTACATAAGTAAATTCACTTTGTAATATTTATAATAAATATCTTTGAACCAAAGCCATCAACTGCACGTGGTGCACCCTGCCGACTAGCGAAAGAGGCTCTTGCTGAAGAGAGGTAGGGTAGGTGGGTCTGAAGCGGGTATAGTTAAAGCGTATTTATAAGCTACCAGACTGGGGAAGTACCTCCACCTCACAGAAAAATGCAGCCATATAACAATTTCTTTGAGTGTTGTTATGTTCCTGCGAGTGAGTGAGGTCACCAGAAAGGAAGGCGTGCTAACGCGCCAGCGATATTTCATGTTGCGAGCTTAATATGGCTACGGTAACTACTTCACATCAGGCGGCCCGTATGCTTGTCTGCCATCCGACTTAGTATAAAAAAGTACATAATTGTGTACCCTGTTAATGTGTCTAGATTAATTAAATTTAATATATTTGATAAAACTAGACCTCTACACGTGGCTTCACCCCGCGTGATCACATTATCAGGTTAAAAGTATTCTGTGTCAATCCAGAAAATATTTTACTATGCCAAATTTCAACCAATTCCGTTCAGCCGCTTACCCGTGAAAAAGTAACAATTATTCATACATACATCCATTCAATCATCCTCACAAACTTTAACATCTATATTAATATTATAAAGCTGAAGAGTTTGTTTGGTTGAACGCACTAAACTCAGGAACTACTGAATCGAATTGAAAAATTATTTTAGTGTTGGATATCGCTTGCATTTACCAAGGAAGCCTATATATAGGCTATATAGTATCACGCTACGACGAACAGGAGAGAGGCACTAATGAGAAATGTTGCAAAACGGGAGAAAATTATTACCTCTGAAAGCTTCCGTTGTGTGCGCTGGGTAATCTGTTTAAGTTACGCAACACTATATACGACGGAATTATTCATCATAAAAAGTTGTAAAAAAAAGTCCGTGATAGTACATGTCTATATTTTAAGATTGGCTCACTATAACCTTTCAAATGATAACATTACGCTTCACTCTCAACGCTCTGTCACACGCAGACGAAGTTGCGCGAGTCAGCTAGTATATAATATTAGTGGGACTAGCAGGAAGTACACCTGTATGCAGGCAGAATATAATTTACAGTTAAGGGTCACATATGCTGCACCTACCTTACCTTTAACTGTGAATAAAATACGCATTTTTTACAATATTAAATTATCATTAATTTATTTCGTAGAGCTAATCATTCTCTACAATTTAATATAAGGAAAACTTAATAATTATAATAAATGCGAGTTATATTCAAAATTTAAAGGCAAGCTGAGCGCTACTGCGCTTATGGCGCCTGAGTATACAATAAAAGTATTTAAGACCTGTAACAAACTATATTCTAATAAATCAATAATTCTGAAGCTCGAATGTAACTGGGTCACAATCACTTTTAGAACGACAGTCTACCTGGACGCGGTTCATCGAGCTGACCTAGCCAGCTATACAAACGAGGCTATCTCAAAAGAGAGGCATGTCAAGCCAATTTGGGGAAAATATTTCGATCTCACAGACGACCGCAGCCAATTAACAACCCTTGAGGATTGTTGTGTTCCTGTGAGTGATTGAGGTCACCAGGCGTGAAGTGCCAGCAGCACGCGAACGATACCTCTAGTATTGCTGTATAGGTTGCAGTAAATAGCTACTCTACATCAGGCGAGTTGTATGCATGTCACAACAGGCGCGGTTTAAAAAAAGTAGGTAAAGCAGTGAGATGGGTACATACTATAGGGTATTAATTTAAATACACTCATTAAGATTACTCACTCACTCATTATGTACGTTTAATGTTGATCTTCGAAATTGACCAAAACTTCCCTTCTCTTCAGTTGCCCACTGATGTCGAAAGGCGAACTGTTTTGACGGTTGTAGTCGATCTTATAAGCAAATAGTAAATATGGATAACCATATTTTCAAATAGAATCATTCCATCTCGACTGAAAGTACTTTTGAAAATTACTGAATACATTTCTTTGTAACTCAAGAGAACGACTCTTGAGTTACAAAGAAATGTATTCAGTTACCAAGATATTTACCAAGAAAGATTTTCCTAGTTAGTTATTTATAAGTTCTTTGCACTGTCAATAAAACAAAAGTGCTTAAGTGCTTTAAGTCGACCTCAATAGAGACGGGAGACGGTTGAAGCACATTCTCAGCGGTAAAAGATTGCTCTAGCCCGTCAGTCTATAAACAAATGGACGTTGGAGAGAACAGAGCTATAAGTTAAGTTATATATAAGTTTAGTTGGCCGTCATTGATATTGAGTATATTATTTTACTGGGGAATATTTTCTACACATATTTCAAAACTGGTACTATACAAAATTTAATAATTAATTTGTTAGTTATGACGGGGCATATCTATAACTAACGATTTCATGGACATTAGTCACTATTCTCTGATGATGATTAATCATTAATTGTATAGGTTATGATTATTTATTTGTATTTAATTTGGTAATTCGTTTTATTGTAATGGACATTTATATATATATTTAATTTTAACTAAACATTGACATTTTGTATTTAATTTTATTTAGCATTGAGATTTGTAGGTATTTCAATTGAAGTTCTAAATTTTAAATTGAAATTTTCAATAATTTTCAAAATGTTATGTACTATCAATGGATCATGTAAGTTATCCGAAATAAATAAATTTTATTTATTTATTAATAAACATTGAAACAAACAAACTTGCAACAAGTTGCATGTTTCTTTACCTGTAATGTAGCACGCGTTCTCTTCTATAAAAATAATAAAAGAAGTATTTTCGATTATATAAACAATAGTCGCTTAATTGTGAAAAAAAAAATGTGTAAAACCCGGAGCCGGAGCGCGGGAATGGAACAAGCAGATGATATGTGCAAAAAACTTAACAAATCTGCATTTGCGCTATATCTGATTTAGTCACCTGCAATATTTGAGGGTAACGTAGGACTATTCGTGATATAAGTAAAAAAAATGGTGATAGTATTAAATATATCTTGAAAAAAAAAATTTACTAATGTAATTATCATTTATATGCATTGTTTACCAAACTCATTGTCCCTTTAACGCTCGTAACGCGGCGGCGCGGCGCGGCGACGCGACGGCAAGCGGAGAGCGGTTGTGCGCTCGTCTATTGCGCTGGACGCTGAGTATTAACTCACTATCCTTTGAAAAAATAGAACAATTGAAAAAAAAACCTTAGTATTTTTCTATTTTATTTGAGTACAGATACAGATACAGTTCCTTAAATATTGCAGTAAATTGCAAAAACAAATGCAATACTGACAGCTTATCATGGACTTGTAGCATCAGTGCTACGATATGGGATTATATTTTGGCGCAACTGTTCAAATTGGGATAACATATTTAGGGTACAAAAACGCTGCATACGTGTAATGTGTGACATGAAAATTAGAGATAGTTGCAAACCAATGTTCAGACGGTTAAAGATACTGACTTTTTCTTCACTCTGTTTATTCGAAATATCTCTTTTTGTCAAGAATAATTTTGTATTATATTTAAAGTTATCGTAAGTAAGAAAGTATCTCTCAATCAATATAAAAACACATTAAACACGCAAAATTTTAAACAAACATTGGTCCGAATGTATTGTATATAGCCACTAAAATTTATAATACGCTACGATAAAAAAGAAAAACATTTATTGATGTTTGTTGTGGATTTAAACAAACACTAGGTCATGCTAAATGAAAAGTCCGTAGAGATCCAGTAAATAGAATGAAATTCAAGTTTGAAAAATTGCGAACTTTCAGCCCTCACTGAGGACTTAAATTTCGGAGTAGGCGCCCAGTTTTCGTTTAAAAATTCCGTATGAAAAATAGTGAAACATTTGAAGTAGGACCCTGACTTATTGGCACAGAATGTAACAGAAGTAATTGTACTCGAAGAGTCTTAATAGTAGAGTCAGCAAGCTGACGTGACAGTGGGCCGGCCACATCTGCCGAGACAGTGATGACCAGTGATCGACGTTGGTAGTGCCATTATGCGGGATTTGTGACCGTTGTCTTAATATGGATATGCTTCCCAAATCCCGGCATTTTCATTAAACAATTTTATTTAACTTTGAATTATTTTAGTACTATTTATATTTTACGTACCTATATATATGCTTTACCATTCTATTAATTAACTTAACTTTTATTTTATTGTTTTTCTTATCTGTTCGTCTGGAGAATTACTTTTTCTAATTTCTATATAATCGAATTTTCACGTATTACACACTTAACGATACCGCGACAACTGGAAAAATATAATACTACTACTAAACTAGACTAAACGTAATCCCGGAATCCCATGGTCATATCCATATTAACATCAACATTCAAGTCCATTGACCCCAAATGGCACTACTAACGCCGATGACTGGACTGATGACATATGGGGGAGGAAAGTAGAAGTAGTGGAGTGGAGACCTTGTATGTGGTGACGAAGCGTTGGGCGCCCCCCTCTAGATGGACCGCTGACATCATGAGAACGGCCGGAAGCGGTTGGATGCAGAAAGTAGAGGATCGCATGTGGTGAAAGGCATTAGGGAAGGCCTATATCCAGCAGTGGATAGATACAGGCTGATGATGAAATATTAATACTAGATACTAGTGTGTTTCTATACTGTCATGCCGTTATTCAATTTAAAACGAAACGGCTATTATTTTACTCCACAAATCAAAGAATATTTACACACTATTATATTACTTAACAACATAAGTGGATATATGTTTCTTAACTCCAAATCTAAAAAGAAAACTAATGTTACACTGTCCGTTATGACATCATTATAGAACATAGCCGCTCTCTGTGATCCTGAATATTTGGAGCAGGAGTTAGACCATGTTCAGGAAAAAAACAAATACAAAGTGAATCGACGTCTGTAGCAATCGACAAAGACTACACAAGCATTCATAGGTGAGTAGACATCCAGCCTACATGCTCTACTTAAAGAAAGTGACGGATAAGTTTGGCTTGGTGTTAAAGGGGTTTTCTATCTTGTCACGTATGAATAAACGGAGTGTATTTGTACGTACGGCAACGTAAACCTAGCGCCAAGTTGTCGTCAACATTGGGTAAGCCGAGCCATGCGGACGTGTTGTGTTGCACTTGGATATACATTATTGTAATTTAATAGATAATATTGCCATTTAAAAACAGGGCATACACCATATATAAAAATCATTTACGCATCGGGCAACAAAGTCAACGATCGGTACACCGAAATATGTCTTGCCATTACAAACTCCGAGTGTCTACAAATTAAACTGCAGTTGCGATAGTTCCTTCATAGGCCAAAGGAATCGAAGCATTGCTGAAAGGGTTAAAGAACACATCGCCGCTGCATTTACAGCAACCAGACTAGCAAATCAGTGGTTGCAGAGCACGTACTTGAATCAGGCTAATCACTGGATCGAATTCCATTGCTCGCACCTTCTCTCTACGGATCGCCATGTCTTCTCAAGAGTTGTGTGTGAAGCTATTGAAATGAAATGTAGCTTACTCTGATTTCAGAGAGAAGATGGTTATAAGTTATCAACAGCATGGAGTCCAGTGATTATTACCTCTCAACGTCGTTTTGGTTTGCAGTTTGGTAGTAATTCACAGAATAAGGACACGTCGATTGATTCGCGGTATAGGAACGTCGTCAGTGTAGTGTGTCGTGGTACATGGATATTCAATAACACGGGGGCAGATGACGATTCATCGACCTCGACAACGAAGACAGAGTGACATTGCTGATACAGTCAGCCTGTGATCACATCCTGCGCAACTGTAAAACCGATGGTCGAAACGTCAGGCAATAATAACTTATGTAAAAATACCTTATTTTCAAGATCGCGATATCTCCCCGTGGTTATTATAATATTGCAAATAAACGACTTTAAATTTTAATTACCATAAATAACATCTTTTGCCTCTACTAATAACGCAAGAAATGCGACACTTATCTTTACCAATGTCAATTGTCATGGCTTCTGCGTATACGTATTATTAAAATTGCAATTTATATAATTAATATTTTTCCCTAAAGGAGATGTCGTTTCAACCAACGTAAATTACTTATAAGGGGAGGTCTAAATATGTAGAGACATTTTCTAAGAAACATAAAATGATAATTACAGCATTATAAACAGAGTAATATTTTAACTTCGAAGTTTATTCATAGCGTATTAATAAAATAGGTAAGGTTACATTCACCGAAAAGCTCGGATACCGGAAATACGAAGTTTATTCCCGGTTATTGTAGATTACTATAATTCAATAAAAGTTACACCAAAAGTTATTTGAAAACCAATTTTATTTCGAGGAAACATTTGAGTACGTAGATTAAGTTGCTTAAATAAAACGTAATGGCGATGCTCCAGCTAATCCATTAGCGAAATAAATTCGCGATTGTGAGCTAATTGCTGGACGAAAAAATCTGACGCTTTATGGGAAATCCGGTCATTCCCGGAAAAAGTAATAAATCTTGCCTAGCCGCAGATAGAGAGATCGGGCAGGCGAGGGGTGGTGTGCGTACCGAGTTGCAACCCACCCAGATCAATAGGCGAGCGTCCTGACTGTCCCGGACCGCGCGCACTCTCCGCTCGTACGCCTCGTCGACTGCACGCCCTGCCTACCCACACTTCACAACACAAATTTAACTCCCGCACTCGAACATCGTCGCTCGAAATGGAGGTAAGTGAATTTTCATTACCAACAAATTCTACTCGGACAACGCGATTTTAAATTAGCATTTATGATCTTAAAAATAACAGTTTTTTTTAATGTTTTTCGCATTAATCGATATTTCAAGTGATCTATAGTAAAGTATACTTAGTTCTTTGTTATAAATCAAATAGTAACATTTTTTGTAACTTTTCAAATAGGTATAAGGAATTAAATAAGAATTCTAAGGGGATGTAACAGTAAAAGGTCCGTAGCATTCTATCGTAGTAAGAGCTGGAGTGAGAAACAACTATGAATTGTGTATGTATGTAGTCAATAGAATTACTTGTTTACGTAACATATCCGACGTCAAATATAATAATCAAATAAGCATTTTATTTGATTGTCGAAATCAGCGACAATCTCTGGATGAAGCTTCTCGCGTACTATAAGCTCAATAACGGTACTTTTAGTCTTATAATCCTGTAGCGTCCTTTTTAGCGTGCGTGAAGACCGATTTATCTTTAAATTATTCGTAACTCAAGTTAGAAAAATGTAGGTATTTGTTGGGACCAAATACAATGCATTTCAATTTTGTTAAGATTTATTTTACTTGTTATTATTTGTTATATCTTACCTTCGTAAGATGAACGATGTAAAAAAAGTATAATTCTAATGGATCTACTACATTAATAGCAGGTTAAAGTTTAATGCGATGATCTTAGAATAATGTTTTTCAAAGTAAGTTATTAATTTAATGCGGTGATATTGAAATTTATGTTTGAAATAACGCAAACTCTACCGTGAACGATTTTTTAAGTGCTAACAACATTGACTTTGACACGATACATATTACTTATGAAGAACATTTGTTTTTATATTTGAAAATTATTTACATTGAAAATTAAGTATAAAGTATCAAATTAAATTCAGAGTATTATAATAATTATAAATAGCGTTATTTATGGTCTATATCGCTTTATACCACCTGAATGCTCTTTTCAATGAATGCGTAATTAAGATTTCAAAAACGATTTTTGGTAAATAGATAGGTTCTTTTATAGGTAGCTTGATAACAAATTAAATGAATAGTTGTACATAAATTAAAGTTTAAGTTGATTAATATAGATACAGGAAAGTATTTTTCAGTCAAAAGTTGCCAATAAATATTATTTAGAGATAACGTACAATCAGAGTCAATTTATTATTATCTACCAATAAATGTTGTTAAAATAGATTTTTACCACAATATTTGTATTCCGGTTAGTCATAATAACGCGTTTATCGCAGTGGCAGTGGACTAAAGTGACCCGTTGAGTTAATTTTAGAAGACCGACAACTGGTATAATTAGAGTCATTGACTGGCAACACTCAGTTAAATCATGATTTCTGAATATAATGCACTCCTGACTATTTATTATTACTATGCACTTATTGTGCATAGTAAGTGCATTTACTATGCACTTCTTTGACGAGCTCGGTGATCGAATGGTTAGCAATGGCCACTTTAAGTCGTCGCGGGTTCGATTCCCGCACAAGACAAACATTTGTGTCCATGAACATATCTGTTTGTCTTGATCTGGGTATTTTCTATGTATTATAAGTATATATTTACAAAAAAAAATGTATTTAAGTACATTTATCAGTTGTCTAGTTGTGTAAATTGTCCAGAAATATATATACATATATTTATTTATTTTTATTACAAACTTACCTAGGTTTTGTTCTTCGTAAATTGAGACGTCTTTCTAATAGTTTCTCAGTCGATTTGTTTCAGTATAAAGATCTTATACCTCTTGAAGATTAAAGAGCTAAACCGATTGAATTAAATGAAATTTGTCATGGTCATAGTTAATATCGCGAGGAAGGGCATACAGTTCCTTTTGATCGAGGATCGAATCGAAAGCGATTACGAGTGCAAAACCGCGAGCGGAAGCTAGTTTTATATGTTTTATAAATGCGAAAGGTTGTGAGCTTGGAATGGATGTTTATTACTCATTTGGCATATCCATACTCGTATATAGAATAGAGTATGATCAGGGCCCTACCCGCCGAAGCTGACGCCGATTACCATCGAATTTTTTGATTCCGAAAATTGGTCTTAGGATAAAGTGATTGACAAACATCTTCAGCTTAGTCGGTACAGCTGTAGAGTTTCTTCCAGCTGAGCGAAACATAATTACCAACAATCTAAGCAGTAATGCCATTTTCACATACAAAAAATCTGATGGTAATCGGCTTCAGCTACATACATACCTTTTACCCAGTACTGTGTTTATGCGGCGAATGCGCGGGCAGAAGCCTAGTATTTTTTGGTGACTTTTACGAAAAGTTTAAGATTTTAATTTAATTAAATTATCCAATATAATATTACAGAGTGTACATAGGCTTATAAAATATAAACAAAGCCATTTCAAGGCAATCAGCGATAACATCAGGTCGCAAATAAAATTGGTGCATCTTCAACATTGCCGCATTGACATTGCTGGTCGAACATAAATGAGATATTAATAGTTAAATTAACTTTTTTGGGTATTCTTGATTTTTCTTCATCATAGATTATATTATGATATCCTCATTGACAGCTCGAACATAAATTCTACGTAGTCAACTATAAAAATGCATATTAAATCAACTTATGACAATAAAAAAGGCTTTAAAATTATTAGGTGGGGGTATTAAACGTTTTATTAAATTAAATTGAAAAGCTTATTGCGAATTATATTTTTACATGTAGCACAGCGAATTTAAAATTTTATTTGCAT
The DNA here is from genome assembly GCA_937001555.2 of Hypsopygia costalis. NCBI lineage: Eukaryota > Metazoa > Arthropoda > Insecta > Lepidoptera > Pyralidae > Hypsopygia > Hypsopygia costalis. Next base: position 24,274,550 of record OW443326.2, read on the forward strand.
ATGTTATAATTTTGAGCATAGCGCAATTAACGAAGACATAAGTGACTTATGTATTATACATATATGTAATGTATGTTTAAAATTTTAATTGTCATTGTTCTCTGCTACCTCAAAATCGTTTTACAATTGGATTACAATGTGGAATACAAATGTGGGTTTCATGATCAAACTTTAACTACTTACTATTATTTTTATTAAAAAATATATTTCATTTGAATTTAAAATAAATTTTTAAAGTCTATGCCAATACCAAGTTCCCATGTACCGTTTCCTGAGCAGCCAGAGCACGTTTCAATGTTTAGTCCACGTTAAATACATCAATAGGCTACTCTTCAACGTAAAATTACAAAACAATATTCATCAGTATAGTAAAATACACAAAACTAGAACGATCTGCGATCTTCAATTCAGACTTGTTTTATAGTCGATCAAAGTTTGGTGGAAAAGTCCATTTTCAAAGGAAGAAATTATAAAAAAAAATATATGAAGAAATTATTAAAAAGAAAATGTGAAGTAGCCTATTGCATAAAGTTATCTATTCAGGTGGACAAATTGAAATTAACAGTAAAGTCACAGTTTGAAATTGAGTAGGTATTCTTCACCATTAGCGGCAGAGAGTGATCATGGTTCGATAAACCACATAAGTGGAACATAAAGATATCGAATAAATAAATAATAATGTACACAGCGCCATCTAGTCCCAAAGTAAGCAAATCTTGTGCTGTGGGTACTAGACAACTGATATATGTGCATAAATACATTTTTTTTGTAAATTAATACCTACATAGAATACACAGAATGAACTAGAATGAATAGAATACACAGAACTCGCACATGACAAATATTTGTCATGTGCGAGTTCGAGGATCGAGCCCGCGACCTCGGAGACAAAGTGGCCATTGTTAGCCATTCGACCACCGGGCTCGTCAAATCTAATGTAAATATTTGGTCGCTGCAACCAATATCGGTCGCGGTGTACGAGGGAGGATGGTCCTCGGACTCCTATGCGTTATCCGATGCAGTTGTATGCCATCTATTAAATGGCGGACAAAAAAGTCCGTAAACAGACAAATTATAATTTTTAGAGATGTGCCGACTGTGACTTTGGCCGACTAGCCGATTAGTCGGTTAGTAGTAAAGACCGACTGGTCGGTCGACTAATCGGCCAAGCCGATCATAGTTTCTGGGGTTTTGGACAATTTCCGTGACGCTCCTTTTACAGCTGATTCGCGTGCAAGCCGCAACTGCCGCCTGCGAGCATGTCGGAATGTTTTATTTACTTCGCATAAGTTCTTTTTTGCTCTTGCACGGATCAGAGCGGTGTTTGTGTAAAAAATAAAGATAGTATTATAATGAAGAATTATAATTCTTCCTATATACATTTTTTGAGAAATGCGTACAAAGGAAGAAGTCGGATAGCCGGCGCTTTTTGTCGACTAATCGCCGACTAGTCGCCGACTACGGATGTGGACGGATAGTTGCCTTTACCGACTAGTTGCCGACTAGTCGGAACATCTCTAATAATTTTAAATAATTGATTTCGGCCACCTTGTACAGATAAGCTTGCACACATTTTGCTTTATCACATACTTTTATCACTGTGACGTCAATGTAATGTCAAGTAGGTAGGTTGTACATTAGGTATTTGACTTTTTAACCAAAAATAATTATGGTGAAAGTTCTGTCATAAAATTTATTTTGCTTTTCTTTAATATTAAAATAATTAATAGATGACGATAATATAATACATAACGTCCAACAGAAAACACATTGTACCTACCTACAGTGGTAATCCAAATAAACTTCTTATTTATTGCAGTGAGTTATCAATTTTTTACGGCGCACTTTTTCGGCATCGACGCGAACCTATAATCATCGCACTGTTCGGATACTGCCCCCTTACCACCATCTCTTATTGCGACTCAATAACTGAATAGAATGCTTATTCATACCAATGAATAAGCGACTCTATTTCAAATGGAATAGAGTCGCTTATTCATTGGTATGAATAAGCAATCTATTCAATTATTGAATCGCAATAAGAGATGGTGGTAAGGGGGCTGGTCTCCCCTTAATATAATATCGGATTTATAGTTTTAAAACGTACTTCACTATGCTACTCAACTGCGGGTTGCCGTAGTGTTTTCTAGCCGCGATTTCAACACAAAGAAAATAGTAGCTAACCTTTTCTGGACGTTTTGTAAATTTCATCGAAAACATTTCGAGCCGTTTGTGAGATCGTCGCGTCTCGTGGCGTATTTACATATACACGATTACCTCATTTAATTGTAAATAAATTAATAGGACATAATATAATAGGTAAGAAAAGTAGAGCGCTATGTAAATAATATTATATACGACATTGATGTAAGTCACATATCACGCTTACAATACATTAATTGAATAAGTATTGCTCGCGCGCTGAGACCCTCGCTGCTAACGCAGTATTTTTTACGTCTGGTGACCCCACATTCACATCAACTCAACAATTCTCAAGGGTATTGTTATTTAATTGCGGTCTTCTGTGTGGAAGACAAGACCACTACCCAGTTTGGCTCTACATGCCCTTTCTTCTTTCGCCACGTCCTCGTCAGGTAGTCGGCAAGTCGCGCCGTGTGCCCCACGTGCAAATGACGTCGGCATTGGCTTTAAAGACAGTTGCTCAGTAATAAATAAAGCCCTTTTTTGTTCGAAATTTTATAATCAATGTGATGTATGCGGTTGTAGACTCCTCCTTCAATAACTGAGATTGCAAATCACAGCTTTATTGGTTGTCAACGACTGGCTACACGGAATTCGCACAGAAGTGTGTGGCGAACGTATACCTACTCTATAATATTAGATTTATACAGTTAAAAATAACCTACTTCGTAAATATTAAAAAAAAGCTATAAAGACGCTCATTATCTGCACCCCAAACGAACTCAAATATTCGACGCATATTGACGCCAGATGTTCAAACATTGCATTGCTTTATTAGGAAACTGAAAACTACACACGAACCAAAATATCTATAGATACTCCAATATTTCAATATTTTTGTTTGCATATACTTTGCTTGCTTCAGATTTGAAACCATAGAGTATTGCTGCTACTTCTTTTTTTTTGACAAAACATTCATAATGGAGAATAAGATCTCAGTCACCTCGAGAGGAAACCTCGTCAGAACTAGCCTAAATTAATTTCTAATGCACATTCTCTCTCAGCTACTGTAAACACATGATTGCCAAACCTTCGTTAATTTATAAAATTTAAAAGTTTCTTTGTGCATGCAAGAACACTCAGTGCGTGAAATTTAGATCATCTCGGGTTTGACAAAGTTATAAAATTTTTAATAACTATCGAAATTGTCTGGTAGTTCAAGTAACATATATATATTAAATGTATACGAGTATATACTAGCTACCCAACACACGTTGTCCCGACTTCCTAACTATGTATATTGAATTCAAATTGATTTCGCGCAATCAGTCAAAGGACTGGCCGTTCTGTCAAACGATATAAAGTTATATTAGAAAAGTTAATATGGTGGTTCAGTTTTGTTAAATTTTCTACTATTCCGCGCTTTCTTTTAAGAACCTTCTCCTGGCAATAATAGACATAACAAAAAAGAATTAGCGAAATCGGCCCAGCCGTTCACGCGTGATGCCGTGACCAAGGGAAATAGGGATTTAGTTTTATATATTCGGCTTTTGAATTTTCATAATATTGATAAGCAACGTCGACCATGTCTGTCCATGGAAAGATTTATTTATCTCGAGCTCCTAAGTGCTTCGTAGGGCACGTTAAGCCGTCGCGTCGGTCCCGACTGTTGTCATTATATGACATTCGTTAAGCCAAGTCATGTCATTGTATAGTCATCATACACGCGAAAGTAGACATCTTCTCTCATCTGCTTGTTCATTTAGTTTCTCTCGTCAATTTCTATTGATGTATTCTGTGCTGTCTAGAGCTGATAATTTTTGCTCCTAGCCGTAAAATCATTATTATTATTATTTTATGCTATGTAGGGTGGCAGACAAGCATACGGCCCGACAGATGTGGAGCGGTTACCGTAGCCATATTATCGCTCGCAACATAAAATATCGCTCGCGCGCCGCCACCCCCGCTGCCATTGCAGCATCTCCTTCCTTTCTGGTGACCTCACTTACTCGCAGGAACAAAACAACCCTCAAGGGAATTGGTATTTGACTGAGGTATTTTGTGAGGTGGAGGTACATTCCCCAGTCGGGTAGCTTACAATTACGTTCCCTACCTCTCTTTTCGCCACAGCTTCGTTTGTCTTTCAATATCTGGACAGTTATTTTGTCAATACACTTAAACATTTGCTTTGTCGAGATCCAGATCTATACCTATAGTATTGACGCAGTTCATCTTTTTAATCTTGAGCAAATGATAACTTCGCGTGTTTCTCTATCAATATTTTATATTTTTGTAAATATATTTTTCCAGCGCGCGGTGAACCGCGTCCAAACAATGATATTTTAGTAATTATAATTAGTTTGTTACACAATGTTTTGTTATAACTACTGAATGGTTGAACTGACTTTGAGGAACAAGACATCGACAAATTCCTCTCTCGATCTCGTGTGACTCATTTTTAGCGCCAAACTGTATTTTCTTTTTCGCCATACCCATCTAGTAGCGTATCAAAATAAAGGATTATAACAGACAATTACAAAAATATAAACAATTTCAATGTTTAAAAGTAGTTTTGGTATAACAAGATGATAAATAAAACTCAGATTGTCTAATTGACTAAAACTATTTAGGCATATTTTTTGTAGGTATACTGCAGTCTAGTTTTTTTAGTTTCCGTAAGTTGATAGCGGGGTTTCTACTAGTTGTTTATTTACAATAGAAATCTATATATCAATAGAGTCATCATTGGCTTTTCCTTTTCCATTATTTTGGGTCGTCACGAATGGTCGTGATTGGAAGAAAAAGATCTTTTTCTGATTTTGTTGATATGGAAAAGTATGAATTGTAGGTAAAGTCTAGAGCTCATGAAGCTTTTCACTTGTAGATAGAATCTCTAGAGGGGGCGACGCCCTTGTCTGTCGTATCTATAGTTACCATTTTCTTATTTCATACATTCCATTCCCTCTTTTTTCATCTTCCTGTTGTTCCTGTCGTTATATCCATTCACATTCAACTTCATCGTTCTTTTTGTAACACGTTTTTCATCCCTCCACATTAAATGCTTTCATCCTGTCCATCACAGGTGCTACTTTTAAACTTACTCTATTATAATAACTCTTTATCTTATCCATTCTAGTCACACCAGACCACACATCCATATGAACATTCGCGTCTCAGCTACAGGCATAAATCGATAGAACATTTTCATTAAAATATTGTCCGACAAAAATATGCACTGTCTATCAGTTTATCTCAGTTTCTTTGTTACCTTAATATTCCTGATAGTCTGAAGCCAGCAAAGGATCCCCCAACTGTTATATTTCAATTGTTTCAGACCAAACATTGGTGGTGGATGGCGGCCGGTCTGTTTCTGTTATCCATGGCTGTGGTTGCCGCAGACGGCGAGGTGTGGGAGGAAGATGAACATGAGGTCCTCGTTCGCAGCGAGAGGGGCGCAAAAACTAGAGGTAATAATTACATATTGTTGGTATATTGAATCATGATGTCTTTTGTTTTTACTAGGTCCGAGGCACTGATACGAAAATCGGCTGGAAATTACGCGGACCATCGCATTTGGTTGAAAGTATCAGGGAAGATGATGATGATGATGATAATGTATATTTACGGTAAATTTATTACAATATAACGAAGCACTCTTGACTTAATATAATTTCTATGGTTTCAGTATAAACCAAATTGGTTAAAATTTAAATATTGTTAATGACAAGTAGGGTTGCCATCCGTCCGGGTTTCTCCGGATTTGTCCTAGTTTGGAGGACGACCGGGGCACAGCATAGTTATACATCAGTGTATTGTGACCGGGGAGGGGAGCGTCCGGGCGGGGTTTCATTTGTAGTTAGGGTTGCCAACTATACTGTTAAAAACAGTATTATACTACATTATACTTTTTACTGTTGAACAAAAATAAAGTATACAAAATACTGTAACCAGCATCAAAATGATTAATTGACACTAGTTTTAGACTTAGAGCTCACACAGTTTTTTTTATTTAGTCATTAATAGCATATAACTATTAACTATTAATAAAAAATTAGCTCCTCATTGCTTTTAATTTTAGTTATATTGTGTTGAGGCGTATGAAGTTTTTAAAAAAGACTGCAAATTAATAAGTTGTGCGAGAAGCTCTTAAAAATATGTATTTAAATCATTAAATAAATCAAATACTATTCATTTTTCTAAAATACTGTTTAATATTCTTCCCAGAGCTAAATATACTTTATTTCTGTTAGAAAAAGTTGGCATCACTATTTGTAGTCCAGGGTTAAGTTTTAAATCACTACCGCCCGCTCCATACTGCCATTAACCGCCTTGTCACATAATAAAAAAATAGTACTAGTACTAAAAACACTGATGGTATGTCCGGGTTTTAAGATTCAAAATCCGGGGTTTTCACGCTCCTTGTCCTGGTTGCTAGCGTTTAGAGATGGCAACCCTAACGACATGGTGTGCTTGTTTTTTGTAATATTACGTCTACGTTATTTTTTTTGAAGGTCCGAGAATAACGTAACGTAAAATCTAAATACGTGCAACATTAAGTTATAGGTCTAGTCTAATTCTAAACCTAACTATTAATTAGTAATATTTTTTTGTGGAGATATTATTTCCGCAACTACACGCCTGACAAAACATAATAAGTACTTAATACAATTATTAATAAGATTTTATTTGGATGTGTAAAGTTATATCCGGGTCGTCGTCGTAAACCCTTATTCATCCCACTGCTGGGATACGGGTCTCTAGTCAATCGAATTGGTTTAGAACACAGGTTCCCAATTTTTTTTTGCCACGGAATCATAATTGATTATACTTTTCCTAGCGGAGCCCTAGCAGCTGTAATTATTATATAGAACCTAACTAGTCTTTTTTTTTTTTCGACGAATGTTTTGTTAATTTTTGGACGGATCGCGGAATCCTTGTGGCCCTTACACGGAACCCCTGGGTTCCGCGGACCACCTTTCAGGAAACTTTGGTTTAGAGCATACTCCACCACGCTGCGCTGTTCAGCTGCAGGTTGGCAGAGGTCAGTGTTTTCAAGCCGCCTAAAGCCTAATGACTTGACTTTCTAAGAAACAACAGCCGGGAGCGACAGCTTAACGTGCCCTCCGAAGCACGGAACAGCTCGAGATAAATAAACTCATACCAAGACAGGTTACTGTCGACGTTGCTTGACTTTCGTGATTAGACTGCCACGCGTAACGACGCCATAGAGCTCCTCCTTATACAACGTGCAACTTCAAGTACGCAAAACCTAAAAATAGTTTGTTCAGAATCATGAGTAGAATCAATTCCATAATTTTCATCCATTTTTAAAGTAATTGGTCTGAAAAATAATTATTATTATTTTTAATTGCCATGTCTATTATTAAATTGCGCTCGACAATCAAGCGAGAAAATGTGAAGTAAGTAAACAAACGTAATACCGCCGCGTCCAAAAAGTCTAAAGCGGCGTGCAAAGAGCGGCGCTTACGCGTCATTGACGCAATGCTCGCTCTTTAATATTAATATTTGCCTATCGTAGCCATTGGCGCGTCTTTTTGATAAGAAAGCGCCACAGAGCTCAGAAACTATTAGAATAATTGAGAAAACAAAAAAGTGTTCATATCTCCGAGAATATTTTTTTTCTAGATTTTTCAATTTATAATAATAAAACTCAGTTGGGGTGTTTGAGGTTTTGCGTACTTGGAGTTACACGTTGTATATTATCAAGCGAGTTATATCCGGGTACAAATCGGGTATAAGTCTACCAAATCCACATATGTTAGACCAAGCTAAACAAAAGCCGCAACACAATTCCCACAGTACACTAATCTTCGGGGACGCGACCAATGGTTATGTTTATGTTTAGCGTTCTCTTGTGCATTTTTTTGTGATCTTACAATGGCGGCGAGCTCGAAATAAACGTTCGCCGTCTGTTGCACATGTTAACTGCATATACTGGAATATCAGTGTCAAGTTACGTCAACTATTTTTAGTATTTTCGTTTTTCTATTTTTATTTAGACTCTGTTAGTTGTAAAGACTGAGATTGTAAATTTTGTTACATTATTGAGTAAGTATGTTTTATTTCTTATTTTGTAAAGTCTCACGCTGTAATTGATTTTAGACGGGTTTACATCAGAAATTAAACTGTTTATTACACACGAATTAATAATCTGTTAATAAACCAGGCCCATTCACAATGCCGGTCTCATACAGCCGGAACCCGCATTCCGCACGCACAGATTCCCTATAAAACACCAAAATACCTATTCGCCACACACGTGCTGATTTTTCCAGTGACTAGTAAAAATTTAAGAATCCGAATTCCGGGCGGTCATCTATCCATACATTTCTAAGTAGCGAACTGACACACGTACCGCAATTCATATTCTTAAATTCAGTTTCTGAATTCCGTGACGGATTTTAGCTGTGTAAGTGTGTGTAATTAATATCGCATGATGTCTACATATATCCTGGACACAGAAAGTAAATGTCGAAGTTCTGCGACGGGTTGGTCAGAAATGCAAGCTTTTGCAAACTATCAAGCAGCGTAAAGTTGCATATCTATGTAGGTCAAGTGCTTAAGCATGACAAATACTAGCTCTTATAATGATGGGAAAAGTTGCTGGAAGGAGAAGACCTGGTCGCAGAAGGAAGTCATGATTACGAAACGTATGGAAGTGGACTGGAATTACGAGTACCGCCGAACTCTTTGGCCTGGCCAAGGACAGCCCCGAGAAGAAGAAGAATAATTGTCTTGTTTTTCCGTCAGGCTACTCCTCAATTGAAGATTATTCCGCCATTATCAAGTTTTGAATAATTTCGTCGTCCCGGCTTTCAGGGATATGGCGACAAATATCGTCAGGAATCCACTAGTTCCTCAGTAATTCAACAGCAAAACCGATAGCGCAATTTTACTGCGGCTTTGCGTGACATTTTGGAACAACTCGACAATACGACTTAAGGGGCCGTCCATTAATCACGTGAGGTTTATTTTTGCATTTTTAACACCCCCCCACCCCCGTGGTGATACTTGGTGAGGTGTGAGGCTACCCCCCCCCCCCCCCCCCCCCCTCAAATCACGTGTATTTTTGTATTTACAAAGAATCTTAAAATTGTCAGAATATTAATAAGTATTTTTGTTACACCACTAAGGTGACAAACAAGCATACGGTCCGCCTGATGGAAAGCACTTAAAAAAATAAATACACGTAATATCTTACTACACCCTCCCTCCCCCCTTGTGATGTTTCGTGATTTTTGCCGAACCCCCTCCCCCCTCTTTCGAGCCTCACGTGATTAATGGACGGCCCCTAAACACTTTTAATCAAAGATTCCAATAGTTATATGCACTCTAATGATCACTTACACTCTAATCTTTATTATGAATCAAATCAATACATTAAATTATGAAAATTAATTATAAGCACGACCGCGCTCACGAAGTTTCCGCCAAAAAGTCCAAGAAGAAGAAGAATAATTAGTAATACAATTGACATTTGACTTCTCCTCAAAAATAAATTTAATCTATTAAATGATTAATTTCTCGCTTCATGAGTTTAAAAAATATGTAATATTCGAAATTCAAACAAGAGGAGGCCAGCAGAGCGCAGAACTTCCATCCAACTTCTTTTGTAATGTTAATCTGTAAACCGAATTCGAGTACCTACCTGTGTCAACTTTTCCATCTCTGGTCGAGAATGCTATTAGCATTAAGTGCGCGTTGTACCCTTATTGTGTGGCCGATAAAGATTACATGCATAAATTATGTTCTTAGTGTATTTTTTATGTTTTAATCTTCTGAAAAATGGGTTCTGAAAAAACATGGCAGCTAGGTGTCATTTATCATACCTGGGGCCGCATCGCCGAAGCTGAAGCCGATTACTATCGGATTTTTAATGCGAGAATGAAACTACTATTTAGATTGTTGGTGATATGTGTAGCTCAGTTGGTAGAAACCAGCTTCAGCTTCGGCGGTTAGGGCGCTGGTCTATTTAGTTACTAACAATGAAACAGTACACAGTTTTGAATAAAAGTAATTGTAAAAAAAATATGTTTGTTTGTCTCAGAAAAAATAGTTCAACAAAAAGACTACCCAAATCTAGACTCTGTGGCTTTTAAGAAATGGACACACAATTATTTTGTAGATATGAAATATACGTAGCTGTGGTCTGCATGACCTCATCATCATCACCATCATAGCCACTGCTGGCCCCAACGCTTTCCAATGCGACGCTCCGCTTTCCGTGCCAAGCAGTTTTCTTCCGTTTTTAGGGTTCCGTACCTCAAAAGGAAAAACAGAACCCTTATAAGATCACTTTGTTGTCCGTCTGTCTGTCTGTCCGTCTTGCTGTCTGTCTGTCTGTCAAGAATTTCTATGTCGAGAATGCGTGGAGGTATCAAGCTGAAATTTGCCTTTAACTGTATACTCAGGTCTACGGTCCCATGAAGTAGTAAAAAAATCAAACTGCTAAGTTTACGTAGAAAAAAGTTACGGCCGTTTATTCAGCAAAAAACGCATATTTCGACACACACAAGGGAATCAAAACCTTTATGGTACTTCCCGTTGACCTAGAACTATGAAATTTGGCAAGTAATATCGTTATAGACTACAAGTACAGGAATAAATCTTAAAACTATACATTTGTAAATAGATCTTAAAAAATAGGGGGTCTATATTTTTTATAGGGTGTCGAAATTTCAAATTGAAATTACTAGTTCAAATGGGGTATCATAATGAAAGGGCTTGATGTACACACTGCAAAATATATTTTATTTATACCTATTTGTACCTACGGAACCCTCGGTGGGCAAGTCCGACTCGCACTTGTCCGGTTTTTTTTTAGGTCACCACTTATACCATTACACAAAATTTTGAACATTTCATAGACTTTAAATCTATGGTTTTTTGTCTTCTAAGTAAATTGCAATTTATACATATAATAGGATTATGCTTTGTTTTCACATAGAAACGTGTCGTTATGTGAGGGGTGCTTGGTCGGAGTGCGACTCCAAGACCAACATGCGGTCCCGGCTGCTGACTCTCAAGAAGGGAGACCCTGATAATTGTGAACGCACGAAGAGTATTCAGAAAAAATGCAAAAAAGGTAAGTTGGTAGTAGTAAAGTAGTGTGAACTAGCGAAACCTTTTATGAGGATTGTTGTGTTTCTGCGAGTGAGTGATCTAACCAGATGTGAAGAATGCTGTCCTTAGCAGGGATGTAACGGAGGTAATATTATCAGAACCGAAGGCGGAGTCGGAGTTTTTAAATTTGATTTATCGGAGTCGGAACCGGAGTCGGAAGCCGGAAAAATCAAAACAAATATCTATAACCTATGAAAGTGTCGTGTGGCTAACAAACTAACAAGTGAAAAAATAATTGACGATAGAGCGCACGTAGCGGGAGTCGGGGGGATTCCCCGAGCGAAATGTAATGAACCCGTTGAGTCCCGTTCATAACAGTCATAGTATAACTATGTAACAGTCGACGCAGGCCGCCGCTGCGCCGCTATGTTATGCTTCGACCTCCGATTAAAACCTCCGATTTAAAAGTGTCACAGCCGAAGTCGGAACCGAAGGTGTAATAATAATCGGAAGTTCCGACTTAACGGAGCCGGAGTCGAAGCTCCGTAACATCCCTGGTCCTTCGGGCGCGAAAACTCCTTGTACAAGCTTCTGGCTGCAGCCACGCAGGCGGTATCTTTGTTTGATAACCGGCGTGGCATAAAAAATCTCGCTTGCACGCGCGCACTCTATTCTGTCTAGGAGAATATGATCGATAAAGGTACTACCTATTTGGATACGGAATGTATAGCCACATCAAGCAAAAATTTCTAGGTCTGTGAGCCAGACACAAAAGAGTTCAAAAAAATAGGGGCGCCACTTTCTTAGTAAGAAAAATTTAAAATGGTAACCCTGGAGCTTTTTTGTACGAATAAAGTCAATGTTGCTATATATTTTTATATTATATTTAGTAACTTTAGTTCCGTTTCTATTTTTGACGTGGATACGTCTTTAAAATTGCTTCCATAGGGAGGCAATTAAAAAAAAAGGAAATATAACAAAATTGGGGGATACAGTTTGGTGTTGCAGCTACAAATCTAACATCTCCATCCAAACTTCAATCACATCACATCACTGGATAGATGAAGAATCAATGAATTTATTACGCTAAGTAAGGACTATGGAACATCGCGTGCGGGGGAGGGGGAAGCGCTGCCATTTTGAGATAATTTTAGTACATGTAACGTACGTACAACACACGGCCGAGTCAATGATACAGCCGCACCTAATTTTTTCAGTTGTAACACAGTATAAGTAATAGTACTTACGTACAGTATGGCCACTCCCTGCCGCTCTCTCGTACCGACCTCAACTCCCCTTTGAGAGAAATCTGGAACACTTTGTATGAAGCCGCACGCAGACACGCTCATTCACGCTCTGCACAGACGTCATTGCGTATGTAGTAGTAAACGACGCTACATTTCTATGGAGTGATCGGGGTGTGGTTGTACTACAGACCTTATATTTGATCACGAAAAAATGTTTTGTAATGCTATCATACATACCTAACACGCTTCGTTCTAATAATGATGCATCATATTGATATAACTGTTACATGATAACAAGACGTAACTCGATCGATCGATAATTTGCAATGTGTTATTAAAGTACACAGTTATTAATTCAACATACAGTTATTAACTCAACATTAATTAGTCGATCTATAGACTTCATGACGTTTTAACTACGTCTACATCTGTAACTCAGTTCAATAGGCTATTTGACAATATTCAAAAATTGTATAAATTATTTAACAATACGTAAAAACACAAAACTATGAAGATCTGTAAATTTTCATTCTAATATCTTCCGTCCGACTTATTTTTGGGTCGATTAAAGTTTGGCGGGAAAATCCATTTCAAAAGTATGAAATTATCAAAAAATAATATTTCCATTGGAGAAGCAATACAAATACTATAACTTTTATTATGATACTAATTAAATAAACGTAAAACTTAACATAGCTGTGGTACAAATTTCTGATTTGATGCATACAAAATACAAACCAGTGATGTCATAACTCAGTAGCCTTTTGTACTTATGAAGTTTTCTGAAAAGTCCAAAATTGTGATTTTCAAATTACCTGTCTCGAGAGATATTTGTGCTACCGAAGTAATTCTTTCACCTATGGTTATATTGTTGAGACATCCCTATATATCAAACCGAAAAAAATGTTGGTCAAATAGCCTATTGTCGTTCGTATTACCATACAATACTGCCCCCTTACCACCATCTCTTATTGCGATTCAATAACTGAATAAATTGCTTATTCCACAATTACCAATGAATAAGCGACTCTATTCCATTTGAAATTGAGTAGCTTATTCATTGGAATGAATAAGCATTCTATTCAGTTATTTAATCGCAATAAGAGTTGGTGGTAAGGGGGCTGTTATTTTTAGTCGTTCTCTGTTTGCTCTATATGAACAATGCTCGACATCTGTAATGAACTCTGAAGTCTGAATGACCATTCTCTACGTAGATCTTGTGAACAGCAAGCGCATTGTTGGAAATGTTTTGTTTTAATTTAGAATAGAATAGTCCCCGCGAACGAGACTTGTTCTGTGTTGTTATAGAATAAACGAATATTTCTACAATGGAAACCTATATAAACATCACATGTTTAATGCTAAATGTATGGTAGTAGGAAATATCTTATTTTGATAGATCAATTTAGAAACAAGAGAGTGAGATTACTTATCGTTTCCGCTGTTTAAATTTGATATAATAATTCAGATAAAGTAAGTATGTTTTATAGATGTTACGATCTGGAATTTTGTCAAACCGAGTTGAATCGGTTAGACAATTCATGCAAGTCGATCCAAACCGAATCGACGAAATCGCGATTTGAACCGATTTGAATCGGTTTGAACCGATTTGAATCGGTTTGAGCATAAACCGAGTTGCGTCGATTAGCGCGTCTACTAAACCGATCTGGCCGAGTCGAAAGCGATGTAACGACTCGACTTTTTAAACCGATTTGAGCATAAACCGAGTTGCGTCGATTAGCGCGTCAGCGCGTCTACATGTTTACATACATTATGGGTTTTGTTAATAGTTACATCGAGATTTTCGCGTTACGGCTCTGATCTGATCAAAATATTCATAATACTTTGTAGAGAACACAAAAATACCATAATAGCGTAATTCGTGTTAGTACCACAATATGCAACAACACGTTGTAGTAGATCAGTAGATACAGATTTTGCCAAGTGATCTTTTGGAAGTATTAGCTATATACCGCATCAAGGCAATTTTTATAAAGCTTCTAACAAGATTTTTTTCAGAAACCACAACGCATTGTGAGCTATTTTTCCGCTCATTTTGCATTTTCGTGGTTTAAACCTAACATATTTTTGACGTAGGTAATAACGTTATAAAAATCGATGAACGCCGGCTGCACGCGCGAAAAAGCATGACTCATTGAGACGTGCCGCCTGAGCCGAGCGTGCAAGCGAGAGCGCGGCTTATGACGTAGGTATCTATCTCTCTTCCACTCCATCCGTCGGTGTTTTTTTATGACGTTATCACGTAAAATTTGCGTTCGTAAACCGACTTTACAGACAACCATTTTTTTTTCTTTGTGGAACAACCACCGATGTTGTTTATGTACTACACTCGAAGTATGGAGGAATCATTGACTTTTTTTTCCCCAGCATGCCGTTACGAGAAATCGACTTGGAGTGAGTGCAGCCCCAACGGCGAAATGTCCAGGACTGACATGCTGAAAGCCAACAGTCATCCCAGTTGTGATCAAAACAGGCGCATCACTAAAAAGTGTAACAAGAATAAGCAAATCAAGTCCACCAAAGACAAGGGTATAATTTTATTTCTTCTTCAAAATCTACACAATCGACACGAATATTACAAAGGTCGATAAAGAGCTGCAACCCTGAACTAGTGGGTAAACCGGTTGCATTATGGGTCCAGGGGTTTTGGATAATTTAGATCTTAGCTAGTTATGAAGAGTCCGCATGTGTAGAGAGGGAATTTGGCCTTTATACAGTTGTATACGTGTGCTAAAACTATTTAATGTTTTTCTATGCTGACATAACGCTTTCCTTCTGAGTCAAGATCTAAGGATAATATGCAGCATTCTCTATATTTGGAGAGTGGTGACGTATTCTGCTTAAGTCATATTGCTTGTAACTTGTAAGAAGGCACTACGTAGCCTTACCACTTTTAACATACTTATTTCAATTGAGTTTAGTAGACAGTATAGAATATAGATAGCGCCTAATACGTCCTAGATTTGTCTCACGTCATTGTCAACCCTTATTCATTCAACTCCTGAGATATGGGTATCCTCTCAATTGAAGGGGTTTAGAGCATGCTACTCAACTGCGGGTTGGCGGAGGCCAGCGTTTTCCAGCCACCTAAAGGACATCGATAGACAGACTACAGTCGACATTGCTTAACTTGCGTGTGCGATTAGGCTGATAAACATAACGACGCCACCGAGCTTCTCACACACGCAACGACGTTTACGTGTACGGGACAACGTCGTATCACAAGTTGATCTACGATATCGGGAGGTAGTAATAGTTGTGATCGAGTAATATTCGTCCTTAGGGAATTCTATATTGGCAGTACGAAAATTGTACCGGTATCGTTTCTGTCATTTCTTAAACAGTGGCGGATGTCTAACAAGCATATAGACTGCTTGATCTAAAACTGTTACCCTACCTGCGTGCTAGTACCGCTACTGCTAGTTGCAGTATCTTCATATCTCTAGTAAATTTACTAAATTATAATAATTTAAGGGCATTGTTATTTGGATGTTTTGTGAAGTGTAGTTAATTCTAATTGGACTTATTATCAGACAACTTACAGATTGAGCGCTCAGTTCTAAAGAATTTCCAATGAAATCGGGGTTCATTGCATCTGGTGCGAAGTTGAATGGTAAAAAAAAATGGATATTTCAATATGTTCCCATATGTTGCTGTGGCACCCCTTTCTATGCCTCCCAATCCAACATCTCTCCACTTCCAAGGCAGCCGTAGTTTTACTCCCGGGACTGCAATGGACTTCACTGTTCATTGCCTTTTTTGGTGGTCGCCGCTGTTAATCCAGGTTACACAGGAGACATAGGGGTAATATGTGGTGGGCACAAAAAAATCTCTCCACTTCTTCTAGTTATAACGTAAAGTTTTGACGATAAGAGGTGTCTCATAAGAAGTATACTATGACAATGGACAAGTTGGTAAATACCACTAGAATGTAGATTCTAGTGGTATTTACCAACTTGTCCATTTTTTTAACACAATTAATAGTATCACCATAAACCGTAGTGTTGGTTGATATTTGGATTCATACACACTACACGCTTCTTCCAACTTGAAAGAATTTCAATCAAATGTCTAGATCTTTTTTCTACTCTCATAATTAAACATAAGTAGCTCTTTGTATTTTCTAGCTTAGGTATCGAGGTGATCTGTGTTTCATCAGTTTCATGGTGTGTAATCAGGGATCGAATAATTGCTAACAGTGTATGTGAAAATGCATATGTTTATAAATCTGCTCCTAGTGAAGTTGTGTTGATAAGTGCTTATTAAAATGCCGATAAGCGTTCGTGCTTACCTGCATTTATTGTTTTTGTATGCTGAACGCAACGGCGGCAACGAAACAATACGGTAATACAGAAACAGATGTCCTCTACCGCATCCAGGGAATCCTAGAATTATTTGAAAAGCCTATGACCGTGTTTCAAATAACAGATTAAACCTGCCTTGTTAAAAATGACTGAAAATAACAATTATCGAATCAATAGTTTGTTCTCCCGATCCTTTTATTTTTATCCTATTTTTTTTTTTTATCTAATTCAATAGAGAGCTCCATAGAGTATCTTACATATTTATTGAGTCATATTCATCATCATTATAGCAAGCAGCCCATATTCATCCACTAATGAACATAGGCCCTTATAGAGATTTTGAGATCGGCAGATACCCCTATCCTGAGCGATCTCATACTGCACCATGTACGGCTTACATTGACATAATTTTGATCTCAGAGGAAATTCCCATGAGAGTACCGTTAGGGCGGGCTAGTACTGTGGATGGAGCTATGTTCCTAAAAAGGAATGGAGGCTTTTCTACAATGAGATTTAACAAGTTATTTGAATGTTTTTGCTTTTCTATAATACTTATCTACAAGTAGTGACAAGTCAATGTTAACGTTTAAATGTGTCTCAGTATGACGAAATAGCATTGTTGATGTCATTTGGAGTTATTTCATCGCAGTCGCAAATGAACCCTAATTATTAAAATTAAATTAAATATTGTCTAATCTATTTTGTATGATTTTCAGGTCGCCGAAATCGTCAGTAAAGAGTCTACTAAGATTCAGTTAGATTTACATTGATTAAAAGATGTTTGTTCGTTGGTTCTAATTTATGTAATAGTGCCAAAAATAGTGTCAACAATTGATATAATTGTTCATTTGGATTTTAATTCGTAAGCCATAATTAGCTACAATATAACAGTACAATTTGTCTCTTAACTTTGAACTGTATGAATATTAAAGTTAAGTAGGTACATATTCATTTTATTATCACTGGTAAGATCTTTGATATTAAAATAAATAAATAAGTACTTAAGGATACGCTGTGTTTTATTTCATCATGTGACGATAACATTCAAAACAGAGTGCTGAGTGCAGAGTGCTGAGTGCAGAGTGTTGAGTGCGAGTTTTTTATTCACGTTCGATAATGTCAACGTAAACAAACTGACCAAATAGAGAAGTACTCTCATGTTGTGAATTTACCAGACGCGTGTTACATATCCAAATTACCAGAGTTGCTCACTTCGAAATGTGAGCGAGTAAGCTATATAATTTTGATATGTAACACGCGTCATATAAATTCACAACATGAGAGTACCTATCTATTTGGTCGGTTTGTTTACGTTCACATTATCGAACGCGTACAAAAAACTCGCACTAGGCACTCTGAGTGCGAGTTTTTTGTACGCGTTCGATAATATATTGGATCGTCTAAATTTTGTTTGTTTCAAAATTTTTATTGCAATCCCAAAGGTATAAATACAAAAATATTGTGATTTGCAAAGGCGACGTTTTCCAATTTTTGTGTACTCCCAACTATTATTGCCTTCAATGATGGTTCCAATTTTATTAATTTCTACTCTTTTCGGTCTCTCCGTAAATATAAAAAATATTATTTATTATTATGCATATTTTATTATTTATTTTAGCTTGTGTCGCCTATTTGTCACGAAGTCGTCCTATTCACAGAATATATAAACATAAGTTTATGTTTATATCTATTTTTAGCCGGGACCACCGATATATGCGAAAAATCCTAGGTTTGTGGCCATAACCATCTGTAACATATATGCCATAATCACCCAAACGGCTCTAACTCTAACTTTTCGATGAAGTTTACAATATAGAGGTTTACAGGAGCGAAAAATATATCTAGCTATGTTATTTAGAAATTAGGAGACCGTTTGCTTGCGTTGCGTTTTTTAGGAGAATACGAAGTTTATTTTATAGAAAATTCATATTCGTAGGTAGAAAACCAGATCAATTTTTCTCAGCCTCAGTAAACCTCTATAATTATTATAATTTCAACAAAATCGTTAGAGCCGCTTGAGAGCTCATCCAGATTTTATACATATACATATATAGATTATGCCATGCCAATCATTAGGGTCTATTGTTTTACATGAGATAAAAAAGAAGTATAGAGGTTAACAGAGGCAGAAATTAATCTAGCTAGGTTTTATTCTGGGAAAACTAGTTTTCTCCTAAAATCGTTTCATGCGTATTCACTTTGGGCGAATAGTAATTTTGTAATGGTAAATAGTAGGGAGGGATCATGAATATTTGAGCCTAATGCCGAATTTGAGAAGTTACAATTCTTCGAAAAGAAATTTACAGAAATGAAAATATGCTAAATAAATATAGGACAAGTGAAAATTGAGCAAAGATAAAATTATGCTCATAGTTTTTATGCTAATAATTATCAATAGTGCTACTTGTACAATCTTTATACATGGAGATAATTGTCGTTTTCGTTTTAGATGAATATGAAAATTTTGTTGACGAATTGTAGAACAAGATATTCTCCTACAATTCGTACACAAAATTTTCATAATGTAAAATAAAATATGTTTGACTTTTAACGTTTTAATGTAAGTGTCGAAAAATGAAATTTTTTTGGATGATTTTGAAATACCTTCAGCAAAAAAGTATTTATTTTATGTTCTAATAAATTTATTGTTATTTATTGTTAAGCGAACACTTTACGAGGTACCTATAAACAGCAGAAAATGGACATTCTTAAACCGTAGAATGAATTGACTAAAATGTTAACTGAGTCTTATAAATCATCTCCTATTTTTGTAATATCTGAAGACAGTTCAAACTGCACGAAGCGGTTTTTGTCCTCACAAAAAAAATAAGTTCCTTTTTTATTTGGATTTTCATTAAACCTTTTTGTGGATTGACATATTATAAAACGTTGACGTTTAAACAATATGACCAGTTGAATATATCACATTTCATGTGGTCTATTCAACTGCTCATCATCACGTCACGTAACCTTATACAACCATAGTTTCAGTATTAAACACTAGAGGCAGCACTTTACATAAATGCAAGTTTATCCGCTTAATTTTCACTCTTTCTCCCTTTACTTGGCTTTTTGGTTTTCATTACAATACAACACTGATTTTTCAGCGGTGGGAACATGGTGAGCGCGGTGCGCTTCTAAAAAAAATTTCTTAATTTAATGTATAATGATATTGATTCATAACTAAGTAGAGATAGTGTCGTATGGTGTAAGTGATTATTAGAGACTAGAATGTATAAAATTAGTAGATTTTTTTGCCTAAATGGCTGCTCTGTCGAGTTGTCCCAGGAAGATTCAAAACAGCAGTTAAATTGCACTATCGGCACAGAATAATATACTCTACTATCGGTATTACTGTTGACTTTACCGTTACCGTAGAACTAGTGGGTTCTGTTTTGTGTCGATTCCTGATGATATTTTTCGGCATGTCTCTGAAGTCAGAACGATGAAATAACTTATATAAATTAACTTGAATATGACAAAAATAATCTTCGACTGAAGAGTGATTGCCAAAAGAAAAGAAAGAAAGCATATAGTTGATTAAAAAATACCTACTCAAAGTTAAAAACGTACGGTGTCTTGTATTGTGTGTTGAATTTATTTTTAGAGTTGTTTCAAAATGTTGTTGTGTGCAACGAAAGTGCAATAATACTTGTAGTTATATCAATTAAACCGTCAAAAGCATCACTGGACAAAAGTGTAACATTTACAATTATTTGACTACAACATGGGGTTCAAGAAAGGCGTGAAAAGGTTTTTACAGGGTCGGCAACGCGTGAGTTTAAACCTCTGTATAGCGAGCGTCCATAGGCTGCGATGACTGCTTACCATCAGGCGGGTCGTGTGCTTGTTTATCACCTTATTTGTATACAAAAAATTGGTTGTCTATAAAGTCGGTTTACGCACGATAATTTTACGTGATAAGAAAATATCGGCCGATGAAGTGGAAGAGAGATGGATGCGTCACAAACAAGCCGCGCTCTCGTTTGCACGCTTGACTCAGGGGGAACGTGACAATGAGTCATGCTTTTTCATGCGTGCAGCCGGCGTTCATCGATCTAGAAGACGTTATCACGTCAAAAATTACTCGTAGGTAAGTATGTAATATAATAGTTTCTTTGAAGGCCCCCTCAAACAGCCGCGATGGCGGTGGCGGTGGCGGTGGTGATCTGATCGCGCGATCACTTGTACACAGACTGCCGCGGTGGCGATCAGGGCGTGACTAGCGATCACAGCCATACCGCGCGATAAAGCACGCGCATTGTTACGGTGTAGTTCTAATTAACATGATGTGACAACAATTTTTAATATTTTTTTTTATTTTTTTATACTGCGTCGGGTGGCAGACAACCATACGTCCCGCCTGATGTGAAGCGGTTACCGTAGCCATATTAACGCTCGCAACATAAAATATCGCTCGCGCGCCGCCACCCCCGCTGCCACCGCAGCATCTCCTTCCTTTCTGGTGACCTCACTCACTCGCAGGAACACAACAGCCCTCAAGGGAACCGTTATTTGGCTGCGGTATTCTGTGAGGTGGAGGTACATTCACCAGTCGGGTAGCTTACAATTACGCTCCCTACCTCTCTTTTCGCCAGAGCTTCGTATGTCAGTCAGCAGGGTGCACCGCGTGCAGGTGAATTTGGCTTTGGTTCAAAGATGTTGATGAACCACTTACACCCCTAAAATTTCTATTATTTGCTCCGTTTTGTCCGCCATTTTGAACTTATGTCACGCGGTGACGCGATCAGTTGTGATTATTTACAACTGAACGCCACCGTGATCGCGACCGCGGCCGCTGACACTACAAACCAACGCGGTGGCGATCAGGGCGGGGCTAGGGCGTGGTTTGCGGTGGCGGCCAGCCGCGTCCTGGCTGCGCGGCGACCGCGCTTGTTTGAATGTTTCCTTGTGTTACCTAGCGTTACAACTGAACGCCACCGCCACCGCCACCGCTGATCGCGGCTGTTTGAGGGGGCCTAAGGTTTTTGATAGATGTCAAAATACGTAGGTACCTACATAAGTACATAATAACATCATTGATATACATGCATACCAAGATACATATGTGTGTATGATTAGGGTTACCAGATGGTATGCCTATAAAATCCTGACAAAAAGCCGGATTCCTAACAAAAAGTCCTGACATTATGCTAAGATCGCCCGCACGGTGCGATACATGACGATAGTCTAGTTTTTTTTAAATATTTTTAGGTATTAAAGGTATCCTATATAACTATAATTTTCAATGTTGATTAGATTTATATTGCTTATTTTTAAATTTTAAGTTTAATGAGTGCAAAAAAGAAAGTTTAAGTTTTATAGTTTAAGTTGTGTTGATTATTTACCAATTATTGTACCTGTTGCTTAGTGTTGATTGTTACCAAAGAAAAGAATAATAAATAAAATTTAATTTCTAATATTTGTTTTGCTCTAATGTCAAAAATCCTGACATTTGCCAAGTCCGGCCGGAATCCTGACAGGGATCCAAAAATCCTGAAATGTCAGGACAAATCCTGACGTCCGGTAACCCTATGTATGATAATACAAGATATAATGTACAAAGTACAAAATTTTACTCGTGTCGTCGAAGTCTCGTCTCGTTGTCGCAAGGAATTTAAATAGTAAAATATTAAATTGATCCATTAAAATAATCTGATTTGCACATCAAATTAATCTGTTATGTAGCACATAAAATCCTGCGTTTGATGTGCAATAAGTATTTTTTCATGTGCAAAATAGGTTAGGTTAGAAATGTATTTACTTGATGTTACATTAAATAGTATCCATTTACATATGTGCCAATCAAAGAGTTGTGTAATTAGGTACATACAAGTTACAAATACATATGTAAGTACCTACCTATAAATTTACTGTTAATAATTCCATATCTACTCTTATTTCTTCGGTACCTATCGTTTATTCCTGCAGTGAAAGTTTAGTACCCGAGCTTAGTTGAATCCGTACCTACCTATCGTAGGTAACTCTCAGTTTTCAAGTAAACATTGCGTGTAGTGTAGATATATCACAGAATATCAAACAACATCCATTTTAACAAATGAACAACGCATGAGTGAGCTGCCAACTGCGGTAAACCGCGCTACCGCTCGTAAGCCCCTGAACAATCGTCATACCACCCGCGCAGACCGCACCGCGGGTGTCGGTGGCCACCGCATGCACGGCAGCCGCGGCCCGTGCCGTCCATCGTGTTAATTTTTAGGGTTCCGTACCTCAAAAGGAAAAAACCCTTATAAGATCACTTTGTTGTCCGTCTGTCTGTCTGTCAAGACCCTCTAATTCGAGAATGCGTGTAGGTATCAAGCTGAAATTTGAACTGAATACTCAGGTCTGCGGTCCCATGAAGTTGTAAAAAAATCAAACTGCTATGTTTACGTAAAAAAAAGATACGGCCGTTTATTCAGCAAAAAACGCATAATTCGACATTCACTAGGGAATCAAAACTGATTGGGTACTTCCCGTTGACCTTGAACTATGAAATTTGGCAAGTAACATCGTTATAGACTACAAGTACAGGAATAAATCTCAAAACTATACATTTGTAATTAAATATTAAAACCCCCTATGGGATAGATTCCTGAACTATTTATAATGATGCTACGTACGGAACCCTCGGTGGGCGAGTCCGACTCGTACTTATCCGGTTTTTTTTTAAATAACGGTGGGCAATTTTGGTTGGCCCCCACCACACATTTCCCACCACTGTGTCTCCTGTGTAGCCAGGATTAACAGCGGCGACCGCTAAAAAGGCAATAAATAGTGAAGTTCATTGCAGTCCCGGGGTAAAACCACGGCTGCCTTGGAACTCACAACGAATTTAATCAGAAGATTTTTTTTTTTTTTATACTACGTCGGGTGGCAGACAAGCATACGGCCCGCCTGATGTGAAGCAGTTATCGTAGCCATATTAACGCTCGCAACATAAAATATCTCCTTCCTTTCTGGTCACCTCACTCACTCGCAGGAACACAGTAACCCTCAAGAGAATTGTTAGCGTTTTGTTTGTTGTTTGTTGCGGTATTTCGTGAGGTGGATACAGTCCCCAGTCGGGTAGCTCACAATTACGCTCCCTACCTCTCTTTTCGCCAGAGCTTCATGCGGTACACCCTGCTGACTGAAGCAGGTACCGCATGCAGGTGAAGTTGGCTTAGGTTCAAAGATGTTGCTGAACTTCTTACACCCCATAAAAAAATGTAGAGGTAAGAAACTTTTGGAATTTGACTTCTCCTGTTAGTATTTAATTTATTCTTTTATGAAAGACCATTCACGGCACTGCGAGTTCGAGCAGTTTTGTGTTGAATACGTAGTAGTTATTTCGACTTAATGATGGACTACCGACCGCCAGATTCCGCAAGAGAGACCGGGCGCCAGATGTACTCGTAGCTCGGTTCCACTGACCAAAATAACCACACAGTCATATTACGGCCTAAGAATAGTTTGTTTGTCAAGAGTTGTCATTTTTATATAGGTATGTACTACGTCGGGTGGCAAAATGCTGCCCGACTGTGGAAGTACTTCCATTTCACAGAATTCCTCAGCCAAGTAACAACTGCCTTGAGGGTTTTTGGGTGAGGGTTTCCTGGTGACCGCAGTGAGTGCGATATTTCATGTGAATATTTCATGCAAGCGTTTATATGGTTACGGTAACCGCTTTACATCAGATGGGCCGTATGTTATTTATTCAAAATGCACTGATGCCAAGATGAGTCCAGCCCCCTTACCACCAACTCTTATTGCGATTCAATAACTCTCTACTCTATTTCAACTAGAATCTCTACTGACTCTATTTCAACTAGAATAGAGTCGCTTATTCATTGGTATGAATAAGCATTCTATTCAGTTATTGAATCGCAATAAGAGTTGGTGGTAAGGCGGCTGTTAAGTGTTTCCGTTGAACGATAATTTATTTTTATTCTGTTGTGTATTTCGTGGACTAATATATATTTCGTGGCTATCTTTTGCTATATGTCTTTTGATTAGGTACATTGTCTAGCTGTTGATCTGTATATCACTACATAGTATAAAACAAAGTCGCTTTCTCTGTCCCTATGTCCCTTTGTATGCTTAAATCTTTGAAACTAAGCAACAGATTATGATGCGGTTTTTTTTAATAGACAGAGTGATTCAACTGGAAAGTTTATATGTATAATATATGCATAACATAGTAGAAAAACACTGATAATTTAGAGGTTTCTAATGTGATGTCGTAAATAAACACATTTTTTTGCTCTTTCATTGCAAACGCTGGCTGAACCCAACGAGATAGATCAAAATAATGTAGTACAGTATTGTTCACCTTAAAATGGTCTACAAAAAAGTTCGCGATGGTATATGTCTATCTCTTAGTGGTAACACACAATAACCGTTATTTTATCCTTTGCTTTTTACAAGAAATAATGCCTTATTTACGAAGCGATTTTAAGCAATACAGAATTAATCCTTATCCAATTAAGTACCTTAAATACATTGCGCATTTAATATAGATCAATATGGCCCTTCACAGCATGTAATTTAAATGAATAGTTTAGAAGATATTACACATTTAAAATGCAGGGACATAACGGCTGTGGCGGTACCGGCCGCGGAGCCGGCGGCGTGTGCCAATAACTGGGGAAGGACGGGATAGGACAAAGCGCAAAGACCTTCTGTAGTACATTTAGTATCAGCATTGCACCCGTGCGAAGCCGGGGCGGGTCGCTAGTTAATTAATAAATAAACATTAATGTGAGTATAAATAAATAAAAATAAATCTATTTAATTCACATACTTAGATAAAACCAACCAAACCAAGACGGAAAGGAGAGGCCTCAGATCACAGCATGCTGTGATCTGAGGGAGAGGCAGACAGGGTTTCATGTCAAAAACGGGTAACGAGACGCTGACAGTGAATAAAACAAAATTTTATTTTTAAGGACTCTATATAATTAAACCTTTTCATTTTATTAAAAAAAATGATATCATGTTCGAACCTCATTCAATTTATCGAATAAATATTTTGCACCTATATTTAAATCGTCTCCCTTAAAAGTATTGAATGAGATTCAAACCTGATTATCATCCATTTCATTAATAAATTAAATAAATAAATAATTTACTTCTTAACTAGAATAAATATATCAAATCCTATATTGTGACATAAAAAATCGTATTTTAGAAAATTATAAAATATCAGAGTTCGAGGTTGGACGCACTGTCTCATTTACAGAGTATGTCTAAACATAGCTATCCGCCATCTATAAACAATTAATTTGTCGTTAAATATCACAGGTAAATGTTTGTGCAATTATATGCATCACTTGAATAGTTGTTTGGCGTAGTGCCATATCCTGAAGAAGTATTCGTCACGGCGAAGGAGGGAGCCGCGCGCGTACGACCGTATGTCAGCGTCCATGTTGTGGTCACGTAACCACGACGTGGTGGTCTGCGTGCTGAACGACGTAGGCTCCGTCACCTCAGTGTGTTCACCCGGCTCCTCGTCTGCGTGAGAATCTGCCACGGGAATCGACAATGAAAAAATTACTCTCACGCTAACCTTTTAACATAACAACTTTGGAGTTGGTTTGTCAATACACGGCAAATGGTTTGCTGATCAAAGAGCAGTTCAACATAATATAACATAATGATAAAGTAATTAGATAATTTATTAATCCAATGATAGGAACTGTTGGTAGGTTACCGATGAGAACCCACTAAAGGTTGCACAGCGAGCTATGGAGAGAGCTATGCGCGGGTTTTCTCTAAGAGATCGAATCCATAACGAAGAATTTCGACGGAGAACCAAAATTGCCGACATATCCATCAAAATCAGTAAGCTAAAGGGGCATTGGGTTGGGAGGATGGGGGAAGAAGGTTCTAGGGTCGAGGTCGCAAGTTACGGACTTGAAGTTTAACTTACCTTCTCCAGGCACCACTTTAAATGGTTCGTCGGACTCGAGTGGTTCGCTGAGACCAATCTCGTTGCGAGCATATATTCTTATCATGTAAGTATGGTTTTCACTCAAGTCTCGGATGTTAAACTTAAGAGTATGTGCGTCGACCTTGCCGACCTCCATCCACATAGTTTTAGTGACATCGCGAATAGCAATATTGTAGCCCAGAAGAGGCGCCCCGCCGTCCCATTCGGGGGTGCCCCACGATGTCATCACTATGTTGTTACCCACTGTTCTGATTTCCAGCGGTGCTGTTGGGGGTGAAGGTACCGCTGCAACAGAATGTGGCTTTGAATTATTTAATATAAATAGATAAGAACAAGGCAATAAAATTCATGAACTCATGATTAACTATGACATAACCGTAATATAAAAATTACTACGTGTATGTTGAGCTTGACTGGGATACCTCTACCTCACAGAAGACCTCAGCGATAATACAATCCCTTTATAGACTATTGTGTCCTTGTGTCATGTAACAGCAGATGTTAGCAGACATATTATGAGACAGCATTAGCAGCGGGGGTGCCGGTACTCGAACAATACTTGTATTGCAACCGTCTATACGCTATGGTAACCAATGTCCAAAATGCCGGCTGTATGCTCGTTTAGCACCCTGCCTAAAATCCTTAATATTTGCATACAACGTTTGAATTTATAAGATAAAAAAGACATTTTTAATATGGCATTCCTGGTTGGTCAAGTACATGTACTAGGTTTTTTATTAATATTATACAATCGTCTTACATACTGTATAAATCTATTTAAGTTCTAATAAACTCAGAATTTGTACTGAAATAGTATAGATAGTAAAAACTGATAATAAAAAAGAAATAACAAGCACTAAAATAATTTAAAAAAAATATCCCAGTTATTTAGAATTGCTTTCTAAACTTTCTAAAATAAGGACAAAGAATAGATTAATTTACGTACTTGCGTGCTTCTCCAATCGTACTTTTTGGGATTCAGTTGGCAAGCTTATTCCGATGGCATTTTCAGCAGATATCCTGAATATTATTTCGTCTTTTTCTTTTATATTTTCAATGCAGTGTTCATGTACAGAACCGCTTACTGTTATTACTTTGGTCCACAATTTTCCCTTTACAGTCTTGTATTCAATTATGTAATCTGAAATACATGATAGGGTTTATACGATGTTACTTACTGAAAATACAAGCCCGAATAATAGTAAATACTGGTGAGTTTGTAACAATTATTCTTGTTACAATAGAGATGGATTATTAACATAAAACTTACTTGTAATGACGCTTCCACCGTCGCTCTCTGGTGCTAACCACTGCAGAGTAACAGATCTGGATGTCATTTCACGTACAACAAAGTTTAGTGGTTGTGACGGCGGAGCTGAAAATAAATTGGGAATTTTACAGGAAATAAATCTTTAGATCAATCCTTAATTAGACTAAATGATCACAAAAGTTATATAATTAATCATTTGACAAATCTGACAATTTTTAAGCCCCCGGATGGACACTGGGACTCTAGAAGCCACCAAGCCCTAGGAGCAGTCGTACGAGGTCTGAAGTATGGCGTTCCACGCGTAACAAAGGCGTAGCCATATTGTTATCTGTAACTTCACTTTTATAGTAAAAATGTCAGATCACATATCACTTCATTTAGATCGGCACTGGTGATACAATACACTTCATACTTACACAGAGTCTTTCCTATAACTATCTTTTCGTCAGAGGTATAAGGTAGACTGATTCCTATTTCATTTCTGGCACATATTCTAAACTGATACGTAGTATTAAATGCCAGCTTCTCTATTTTAGCTTTAGTTTCAGTAACAGTTGCAACGTGTTTCCATTTCTTGCCTTCCTGTTTAATTTCGACATTGTAGTCAAGAATTGGTGATCCGCCATTTCTTTCTGAAGGATACCATGTTATTGTCACGGAGTCTGTACTAATGCCGTACAGTCCTAGTGGTCCCATTGGTGGCGAAGGCACATCTAAAAATAATAAAAATATAAAATAAATTGTATGGTCATTTAAATATTAAACTTATAATTAAAATAAAATATGTAGGTACCGAGAGCAGTCTTGATCACTATCGGCTCACTTTCCAGTGCTTCCGAGAATCCAATAGGATTTTGCGCCATCACACGGAACATGTATTCACAGTTTTCATTCAGTCTTTGTATGCAGTACGTTTCCACATCTTTATCGACATCTGCCACTTTTACCCACCGGCCTGCGTCCGGTTCGTGTTTCTCTATTGCGTACTTTGTCAACTCTAAACCACCGTCATCAATAGGTGGTTTCCACTCTATAGTGACAGATTCACGGCTTATTTCGCGCATTATAACAGGTCCTTCAGGTCTACTAGGTTTATCTGAAAATCGGTAAAGCTTTTGTTTAGTGTCTTTGTTTATATAAATTTTTGGAACCAGAGACCCTATCGCTAGCCTGAAGCCGTTTCAGATCGATTTTTTTAAGTTTGAAAATCTGCTTTGTGATTAAGTTAGTGTCAAATATCTGATCAGCTTATCGGTAGTGATCTAAAGTCTCTACCGGCTAAGCTAAACACAATTACTACAAACTTAAGCTGAACTTTGATTTTCACAATCAAAAATCGGAACCGGATTCAGTTCAGGCGGTATCGCTCCAGATTATATGAATTTCAGCATATTACTATGTTTTGGTTTATTCACGTAGTACATGCACAAATCGATAGAATTGTTCAATATCGTTGACGGTAATTGTTTTCATGCTGCAAAAGGGGCATCGCATGGGTTGTTGTCTGAAATACTTATGTTAATTTTATTATAAAAACGTAATTTTAAAAACATACGTCATGTTAATTTGTACATAAGTCAGTAGATTCCCAAAGTTGCGGCATTAAACCGAATCCATAATTTAGGGCGGGAATAGTAACTCGTTGGTAAAAAGATAAACATTAGGGCCATTCATTTACACTATTTTACCCAAATGATTCTCCTGTGGTGATTTAGATTTGCTACCGCGTTCATTTAAAAGTTATCAATACATGTCTATAACATTAAAAATTTTAATTTACGACAGAAACCTTAAGTCGATGAATAACTCGTCGTTTGGAAACATCAGTACTTCCGGCAGACAGTACCTACTGTCGTTGAAGTATTTTTTTTTGTAACTTGTAATTGGTACCACTGCTACGTAGAATTATAGCGTAATGAAATCGTTGTGTTACCGGAATATTTTCGAAGCCGTCGTCTATATGTTTCTTTTTTATGTTCACACACATAAGTTACCAAAAAAAAGTGGCAACAAAAGAAGATTTAAAATATTCTATATATAACGAAAAATAGTTGAAAAAAAAAAATATAATAACATTTGCGTAATTCTTATTCACAATTCTTAATATATTTGACCATATGTGCGAAGGTGAATATGATTGACATAAGTGCAAAGTTATGTAAAAAAATACGGGGCCGATTGAGAATTATCGTTATCATCATAATAATCAGCATCTATCCACGATCGTATCATATCACGAGCAGCTAATGTAGCGATAGGTACATGTGCAGCATAGAGCTTGCCATAAAATCTCTCTATCTCTGCGCGGATCTCTCTCTTCGAAGAGTTGACGCGCCGTCCTCTAGCTTGAGCCCCGACAAATATGTTTTTCCAGAAGGCCGAGAAAATATTTGCAGTCCTTTGTTGCGCGTCATCACATCCTCAATGCATTTAATATTGAAGGTGCAATAGTTGCGCTGTATCAGCCTTCTGATTTGCTTGTTCAAAGCGGTATATTCTGCCGAAGCTTTTACAGATGGAGTAGCGTCTCCATCAGAGCCAGAGTCTCGTTAGAGGGCTTTTCTTCCCGGATTTTATGCTGCCGCCCTAATTACTTCTTGCCAACTTTTTTTTATACCACTAAAGTGTGAAACAAGCATACGGCCCGCCTGATGGAAAGCAGTTACCGTAGCCTATGAACGCCTGTAACACCAGGGATGTAACACGCGCGTTGCTGACTCTAATAAACTTTAATGTAATGTTTCCGTTATTCTGTGTCATAACTGGTTCATCTCCACAGCGGATTCCAACAAGCTGAGTCGGTTATGAAGTTCCAACTGGAACTTTTCCGATGTTTGAATGACTTGGGGAAGATTGTAGCGAATACTTAGGTGCCTCAACTTAGTGTGCCGCGTCGAGTGCGTAAAAGACGAGGTCGCTACAGGTGCTGAACCTGTTGACCACATCTCTAAATATATGCCTCTTATCCGTTATGACGAAGTCGATCTCATTCTTAGTTTCTTTGTCGGGGCTTTGCCAGGTCCATCTCCTCTTGGGATTCTTTTTGAAGAAAGTGTTCATCAAAAAGAGGCCCCCCGTCTGGAGGAAATTTACCAGCATTTGCCCCCGGTGATACCTTGACCCTAAACCAAGCCCTCCGATTACCAACTCTTCGCTTTATTGTACTCCCACTTTGGCATTAAAGTCCTCGAAAACAACAATAAATAGGATCTTGGTGGTAGGTATTATGCATGGCCTTGGCAAATGTCCTCAAACACGGCCTCGACCTCTTCGTTCAGGTGTGTCGTCGTTGGAGCATCTACCTATACTGCTTTCAGAGATAGTCCTCCGTCAGTTTTATTACAAGATTTGCTACGTTCGACGACCCACTGGAGAGCTCTACTACGTTGTTGACAAGGGCTTTATGGGCAAGGAATCCGACACCGCCCTGGGAGACCCGGTCTCCTTCGCGATAGTTGAAGTGGTTGCCAGATTCTACGATCACGGTATGGAGAGGATGCCGTGAATTAAGAATAAGAATTATACCTATACACATATATAATTATTTTTGTAGTGAGCAGGTAAGATTAAAAATTAAACAGGAAGGTTTAAGTAATAAAAGAACAGAAACTATCTACATTAGATTTGATCCTACATCATATTATAAGGTTTCTGCGTATTCAAAAAACATTCAGCAGCTTTGCCTTTTCTTTTATAATATTTTTTTATTACATATTTAAGTTTAATTATGTATGTATTACACTTACCATATACTCTAAGGGATAGTTCTAATGCAGTAGAACCTGCTTTATTTCGAGCTTCAACAGTGTATTTACCAGTATCAGTACGATCTAAGCTTACTATCCTTATTATACTTTCGCTTTCTTGAGTTATAATTTCAATTTCATTTGTTCTCTCAATTTTTGATCCATTTTTGTACCATTGTATTTCAGGTTTAGGAATACCTTCAATATGAACTGTAACTGACCATTCTTCTCCCACTCTATGTTTTTGATTTATCTCATTTTCAGCCACATCAATAACTGGCTTTTGTTGAACTTCCAAAGTACAAGTTGTTTCAGCATCTCCTAATTCGTTAGAAGCTATGCATGTATATTGTCCTTCTGAAGATAATGCTGTAGTCACTACTAAAGTCGCAACTCTGTTTTCATAGGTAGCTTTAGCAGTCTTTAATTTTTTACCATCTTTATACCACGTAACTTTTGGCTGTGGAATGCCACCAAATATACAGATCAGCTCTACATCTTCGTTTGGACCACCAATTATGTCTTTTAATGGTTTTTCGACCGAGGGGGGTTGCGATTTCACTACCTTTTCAACTTGTATATAATCTGTTACTTCAGATGACTCACTTACGCCCACTTCATTTACAGCGAATATTCGGAATCTATATGATGACTTAGTCTTTAAGTTTTCGACACAGTATTGAGTTTTTGTTATGTTTTCGATAGATAACCACCTGAAAATATTTATGTTCACAGTATTAGCGGATGTTTATTAATTGCCGGTACTATGTTAAAAGTTATTAAATTTAATGTTTCAATCAGTTCTAGTACGACGCTGTTTATTTCTGTATATTTTTTCGTTATACTAGTAGTATAAAAGAAATTATAAATATTTGTTTATATTAACAATATACACACATTTGTAATATTGTTTATTAATAAAAGTTGTGTTTGCTGTTGTAGAATTACAATTAATTGTTTTCGACGAAGTTACTTATATGCGGAAATAATTGATGATTGTTAATTACTTACTCATTGGTATTTATTTCTTGATATTCAACTATATAGCACACAATTTCTGAGAAGCCTTTGTTTTCAGGTTCATCCCAACAGATATTTACTGAATCGTTATCAATTTCTAATACATTTGGTTTTCCAGGTTGTGATGGAATATCTGAAAATGAATACATGGGACATTATGTTTAGATACAGATTTTTAACGACATCTGAAGAATCTTATGTTTATATATTACCTAAAACAATTAACGTCATGTCTATTTCAGCATCCCCGCAATTGTTTTCCAGCCTGAGTTTGTAAGTACCCGCGTCCGAGTTTTCCACCTTTTTGATCGTTAAGCTGGCTGCTTTGGAATCAATAGCTGGTTTTGTATGTTTCGATTTCTTAATTATTTTAGAATTAACAACCCATTCATCGTTAGGCTGAGGTATAGCCTCATATTGGACGTAAAGAGTTACATCTGTACCTCGCTTTATCCTGTACTCTTTGTCACTGGAAATAATTCGCGGTGGGCATTCTGATACTGTAAGAAATTAATAAATTTTAGTATTAAGTGGTAGTATTACCTATTATATTGTGCAATACCTAATAGTACTGTAGAATATAACATGAAGATTAACATTTACCTTCAACTTTGAGTTTAGTAGAGCATTTTGCATCTAATAATGTACATGAATATTCAGTTTGATCTTCTTCACTGCATTTTCTTATGATAAGCGTACGCTTATTAACATCAGATATGAGAGTGAACTTTTCTGTGTCTTCTAGTACGGATTTCTTTTTGAACCAAGTAACTTCCATAGTTTCATCTGGAATCTCGACTGTCAAGTATGCATCGCAATTTGCTGGGACAACTATAACTTCTGGAAGTCGTAATGTGAAATCTACTGATGGTTCTTCAACGGTAAGCTTTGCAGTACATCTGTCACTTCCTACCTCACAAGAATATTCACCGGCGTCTGATACTTCACATTCATATATTTTTAGTTTTTGTTTTTTCCCGTCTATAGTTAATTGAATGTGATTTGAAAATTGTATTTCGGCACCATCTTTAAACCATCGTACAAGTGCGTCACCCTTTGTAAGCTCTATTTCAAACGTTGCTTTGTTACCTTTACTGACATTTTGATCTTGAAGTCGAGAAATTATTTCTGGAGGTAATTCTACTACAGTCACTTCTGCAGTGCACGATTCATCACGTAAAATACAAGTATATTCGCCTTCATCGTGAACAGAAGTATTTCTTATAAGTAATTTTCTCATATTACCACGTTTTTCTACTTCGTATTTGTTTTTCTTGGCTTTGATTCTTTCACCATCCTTTTCCCAAAATACGTCTGCAGTTTCTGAAGATATTTCTACTTCTAAAATGGCAATATCTCGTTCTTTTACCTCAAAGTCTTGAAGCTTACGAATAAACTCAGGTATAGTTTCATGAACAATCAGTTTTGTACTTGTTTCTTGACCTTTCACAATACATTTAATAATTCCAACATCCGTCAGTTTTGTCTTCTTTATTCTCAATTTATGCACACGTCCTTCTTGTATGATTTCTCTGTGATCCATTCCACTTAATTCTTTTTCATTGTGGTACCATTTAGTTGACACAGTGTGTGATGTTTCACATTCTAATATAACTGTTTTTCCTTCTTCACTTTCATAAGAATTCTTTAATTTTTTAATGAAAGTCACCTTGTCTACATCAATAGTCACTCGGGCACCATGAGATGCCTTGCCAGCGGTGTTAGATGCAACGCATTTGTAGTCCCCTGAATCTACTTCAGAATCAACATTTGTAATTATTAATTCAATATTTTCTCCATCGAATGTTTGAGTGACTGTTTCTGACGGTGTAATTATTTCATTATTTCTATACCATGTTATTATCGGTACAGGGTTCCCAGTGACTTTGGCGCTCAGTGTTATGGTACCCTTTTCTTTAACCGTAATTTCTTGGAATCTATTGATGAATAATGGTGGTTCAGCGTTTTCTTCCGTTGAATCTGAAATGATAATATATTTTTAATGGTACTTTATAATTACAAAATTATGGAAAATCTTTTACAGAACGCCAAATAAGTGTCGACAATTTCGATATATGAAAAGGTTATGAAGACTGTTGTTTAAATGCGTAAACATAATTCTGGTGTTTTGTCTAGCATCCAATAAATATAGCACTATATTGAAGGCGTTTGAGTAAATGGCAGGGTGAATGACGCGCCTTACCTCAGACGCATTAAACTCTGGTGCCTACTATACTACTTTACTTATTATAAGTATACGTACAATAACAACAGTTCGGAACAGTTAATATGCGAGGAACGACTCGTACATGATTGCTTTATATTCGAGTATAAATAAATTATGAAAACCTTACCTTCTATTGTAATAACTGCACTTGTTTCAGTAGATCCTTCAGAATTTACGGCTTTAAGTGTATATACACCATCATCTTTGCCTTTTCTTGGTTTTATTATAGTGACAGTGTGAGTTTCACCGTCAGATTTTGTCGCTAGTGATTTAATTGGCTTATTATTTTTGTACCATTGTACAGTAGGTTGAGGATTTCCTACTACTTGCGCTGATAACACAATACTTTCTCCCTCCCTGATAGTCATACTCTTTAGGGGTTCAATGACCTGAGGCTTTTCTTTTTGACCAGTTTTGATTTTCAGAACAATAGGCAAACTAGCTTCACCTTCCCTATTGACCGCAATTACTGTATATGTGCCTTCCTGGAACTTTTTGACATTCGTAATTTTAAGTACGCTGCAGTACATATGCATATCTGATTCCGTTGCTACGGATATGTTCTTGTCGGTAACTATTTCTTCTCCTTTAAAGAACCATGCTATGTCTGGTTCTGGAATAGCCACGAGTCGACACTCAAGGAATATTTGAGAACCTTCATCAACGTACTGCGCTTTCGGTCTTTTCGAAAATGTTGGTGGAATACCTTCTAATATATCAGCCAATGAGGATTCTCGTGAAAGACTCTTTCTGGATAAAATGGTCATTTCTGATCCGTGATCAGAAAGAGGAGCTTCAACTATCAACTCAGTAGTGCTAGACGCAAAACCTGCCGCGTTTTTGGCTACACAAGTAAATGTGCCTGCATCCTCGGGGAATACTTCCCGAATCACGAGTGTGGCTACATTATCATCATCATAATACATTTGAAAATCTTGAGAAGGCTTGATAATAGCCGTTTGTCTAAACCATGTGATTTGTGGCCTGGGGTATCCTTCTACTTGGCATTCAAATTGTACAGTTGACCCATCAGGTGTATGTTTAGGACGTAATTTTTCCACAAATATCGGCGCTATGGCTCGTTCTTCTGACGCTGGTTCTATAAAACAAAAGTATGCAATTAAGAATACATATATGTATAATATGCGTAAAGATTTTTGATACTTTAGATAAGCATCGAACCCCAATACCGAAACTAACTCATTTTTTTATCACTGCTGTATAACTTTCTATGTTATATTTTATACGCTGTATATAATATTTTTTACAAAAGCAAACAAAGGCTATATTTAATTATACGCTTCTAATAATAAATACACTTGATTACTTTCGCCAATATGATAGCTAAACATTCAATAAATTATAAAAAAACGACTTAAAAATTTCAATCAATAGTTTATCTACACATAACCAAAAAGTAGAAAACGTTACATTATGACCATTATGTTACGTAATTTTGGGGTGTACGTGGTTCATAAACATCTTTGAACCAAAGCCAACTTCACCTGCACGCGGTACACCCTGCTGACTGACTAACGAAGCTCTGGCGAAAAGAGAGGTAGGGAGCGTAATTGTAAGCTACCCGACTGGGGAATGTACCTCCACCTGACAGAATAACCGCAGCCAAATAACAATTTCCTTGAGAATTGTTGTGTTCCTGCGAGTGAGTGAGGTCACCAGAAAGGAAGGAGATGCTGCGTTGGCAGTAGGGGTGGCGGCGCGCGAGCGATATTTTAAATTACGAGCATTAATATGGCTACGGTAACCGCTTTACATCAGGCGGGCCGTATGCTTGTCTGCCACCCGACGTAGTATAAAAAAAAAAAAACGTAATCCATTTAATTTTTACAAACACTATAACTTACACTTGTGCTTAACGTTAGATATTAGTCTATAAGGTAGACACTTTGAAACTTACTCTCAAAAACAGGCAGCTTATCGATTTTCTCGTTTAATTTCTTTTGCAAATATAAAGTGTAGTTTACTTCATCCATCAGATATTGAGCAGGAACCCAGCCTTTTTCCTCTGTAAGGTGTTTGCGAACAAACCACCAGTCTTGATTTGTAGTTTCTAAAAGTAAATACAAACATGCATTAATTTTAAGAATGATTTATTTCTAAATTGTGTCCTACATAGCTAAAAAGCTGTACTGCCTAACTACTATAAAAACGGTAGTAAGTAAATAATGCCTCCTAAATAGATTGCCTTCGTAGTATTGATCATCAACATCTAAGCAGCTACCAGCAACTTGGTGGTATTTTTTTTTTTAAACACATCCCAGCTACTCCATATTAAGAAAAGGAGAATCGTCAAGAGACACCGGCGGAGCGTGCAACATGAGCAGCATGAGTGATATGCAAAATAAAAATAAGGCGAATTTTTATATGCAAGCTGAACAAATCAAGCTCTCGGTCATAATCTCTGTTCTCAAATGAGCGGTGTTCCTAATAAAATGGTTGAGAGCGGCGACACCTGTGACATGCCTCGTGTTGCTACGGCCCGGTCTGCCTGGGTTATTGGAGTTCAGAAGGCATTAGTAATAAAAATTTTAAAAATTAAAAATTTTGAAAAAACCCACGACGGTTAAAACGTAGTTGTAAAAGTATAAAATAATTTTGAAACCCCCCCCCCGACTTAAAGAATTAAAAAAAACCCAAGAAAATCCGTTGGGGCTGCCATTAAATGAACTAATTTGGCAGTTTTATAGTAACTTGTATACTTATTTATATTTATAGTATAAAAAAAAAAAAAAAAAATGTTGAAAGCAGCCCCCGACGGATTTTCTTAGGTTTTTTTATTAAGTTCATAGCATAAATTCTTTAAGTCAGGGGTTTCAAAATTATTTTATCCTTTTTCAACTACGTTATAACCGACGTGGGTTTTTTCAAAATTTTTAATTTTGTTTTTATTTCAAACTTTTTAGAGAGCAAGCATAGGTTTATGGGTATAGACATTGGTTGCGCAAACAAATGTTTATTGCAGCGCCCACTGGTGAGTAGTCACCGTAACACCTATCTAAGAACATGCACCAATCAAATCCGAACCCATCACTGAAAACCGCATTTAAATCGGACTCGTACTATTGGAGATAAATGGCAACATTGGTTTCACAAACAAATATTTACTGCAGCGCCCCCTGTTGAGTTGTCACCGTAACACCTATCTAAGAACATGCACCAATCAAACCCGAACCCATCACTAAAAACCGCATCAAAATCGGCCTTGTAGTTTTGGATATAATTGGCAACATTGATATGCACAAACATCCTAGCACCCCAAACGCATATACCGTCTCCGTTCCGTCGCGGGTAAAAAGGAAGAGAATTTATGTCCGACATGTTCATTTAAGATTTTATAATATTCTGGCAAATCAACTATTCAAATAATAATCATTTAAAGGATTTTCTTGACGTTTATTCAAATTCTCAAAAAAATCACTGCGGATAGTTGGTGCAACGCAGAAATTTGATGAAGAACTAACGTTGTCGGCATAGCTTTCGCAGTCATGCATAAGTAGCAGTGGGCCGGTCACATCTTCACAGTCAGTAATGGCAGATGGGGCAGGAAAGTCTTAAAGTGGAGGCCCCATATGGGATAATGTCCGTTTATTTACTCAATCTTTATTAGCCTGTATCTAGTCACTGCTGGATATAGACCTTCTCCAATGCTATCCACCAAACACGATCCTCCGCCTTCCGCATCTAGAAGGTGGGTGTCCAACGCTTCGTCATCCTATCCTATCGCGCGGCCGCCCTTTCAACACCTTCCTCCCCATCTGCCATCACTGACTCGGCAGATATGCAAATAAGACAATAATATGTACCTACATGATATATTATTCTTACCCAGTATATAAAGACGTTCTCCTTCAACAAGATTTATTGCTTCGTCTGTTTCTGCTACATATGAATAAACTGCAAATACTGTGTCACCACTCCGTACATCGGACGGTGTTTCTGCGAACATGACGAAAATGTATGAGTAAATATCAATGAGTTGTGAAAAAATCTTTCATATTGTGTTATGTCAATTTAGTTTGAGTACATTTACAAAGCGAGTTTCAGAAAAAAATATGACGGCGCCGTTCAGATTTACTAAAAATTTTAATTTTGTTATATTATTATTATTTAGAAATTCAATAGGTATTATTGCATAACAATAGAACTAATTGACAAATGATAAAATATAATTTTAAAAGTAAGGTCGGATGTCTCCCCAGCCTTGGGGAGACACCAGTACTGTAGAAGTCCTGATGTCTCCCCGAGGGGAGCCGTCAGTGGAGACAGGACTCCGAAGGGATGACTTTTGATAATTTACTAGCAAAGTACTAACGTGGTATTCAGCTGTCGACCTAATTAAACAAGCAACGTTGAGCGTAGCCTAATTTCTGATTATTTCTTGTGTATCTCTTTGTTTATTTCTCTCGTGTTCCCCAGGGCAGTCGTCATTAGCTAGATAACTAGCTAAGTCTAACTAAGCTAACTTAGTCTTTGGGCGGCTTGAAATTGAAAACTCTGAACTTTTTTAGTGTGGCGACCATTTTGAACTTTTAGGTACTAGATCGATCTCTTTCATAATTTATATCTAAATTATAGTGTTTTGCCTCAAAATACTACCATTTCATCAGAATTTATTCCAGCAGGCCACCAAGCATTATAAAACCCAAGAAGTCTGAGTATATATAGAGAATATATATACATATAGTATAAACAACATTCATGTTCTCTTGCTCATCCTCCAGTTTTGCACACCGCGAGCGTTGTGTCGACACGTCAAGTCAAACAATAAACAATAGGCTTGTATACCATTTTTTTTTTCGATTTGTTATTTAAAGACGTCATAATAACATAAATAGAGGTGAAATAATTACTTCGATTGCATTAAAACTTCTCGAGATATGATAACTTAAAGATCACAATTTTGGACTATCCCGAAAACGCTCCAAAAATAGACGGGAATGAAAATTTAAGCGGACAAAGTCACCGGTGACTGTTAGTTTACTATAAAATAATATTAATAAAGGCGTAATACTATACCTGGAAATTCTTGTTCTCTGGAAATACTCATTGAAACATCAGCCTCTGCAAAATATAATATGTATTTTATGGCGTTGTTTAACTAAATTGTTATAATAGCAATAATAATTCCAAATAGCTTACTTCGCTCATGCTCTGGACCTGGCTTGTAATACACAAAGTTTGTAAATTTGTTATAAAAATGTTTCATTAGTATTTGCATCTAGTGATTACTAAAGCTGAGTGGTGCGAGGTCACCAACGGATACTGTAAAATAGTTCTCTTATCTCACCAGAAATGTGTAAGTAAGCAACGGTGATCAGTTCGCTAATCAGTGCGACTATAATATCTAGCGGTCTCTTTTTTTCTGGGACAAAAATATAAAATTGAAATCAACTGTTATCTGTCATCAGTCAATCTTTTGCCTGCATTTATGTATTTATCGAAC
Source organism: Hypsopygia costalis (assembly GCA_937001555.2). Classification (NCBI taxonomy): domain Eukaryota; kingdom Metazoa; phylum Arthropoda; class Insecta; order Lepidoptera; family Pyralidae; genus Hypsopygia; species Hypsopygia costalis. Next base: position 24,315,009 of record OW443326.2, read on the forward strand.
GTCAATAAATTAAAAATGTTTTATACTAAACTTAAGAGAAAGTTGCTTATTATTTCCCCTCAAAATTTCCGGGCTACTTCCCGGTAGCAGTAAAATTGTATGTAAATCAATTTATACCTGAAAATCAGCGAGATAAAAATATATGAAAATCCATTACCGTCCTAGTTTTTACTCTTCTTGTCTTGTCGTGTCTTGATTTTGATAAACGCTATGAAGAGACAAGAAAAAACTGAATAGATTCGTCTATTGAACACCAGATATAAAATCTCATATATAAGCTGAGAGCTCCATTTCGATCCCAAAGTGTAATGATGAATACACTGCTTATGGCAAGCAGTATGACTAAAGACCTGATGTAAGAGCCTTGCCTGTAAAAAGAGGTCGTGGCCATCATATCGGACAACTCCTCTAAATATAATCCATTGCATACTCGTAGTCAGTAGAATACGCAAAGATAGACAAAATGTCTCCTCGCGACTCGAAAATAGCTTGGAATCGGCTACTGTCCTATGAGCTCTTCTCTGAACCCAGGAAGATCGTGGTTTCTAGCATTTGACTGCTCCCGCCCCGTGATGACAACAGTTCGTCATGTGAGGTCGCACTTGCGCTTTATAAAAGATAAGTCTTTGTACATTCTCCTCCAACTGAATGTCGTTAGACATCTTGATGATGACAAAACCCCTAATGCTCTTGGTGATAATAAAGGATGTGTCCTGAAATTGTGGAGTCAGAAGAAATGTTTAGCGATGACAGTGCAGACATGTGTCTTAGTGGATTTAAATTGGACCAAGTTCTGTCGACTCCTGTGTGATACCCTACATAGAGAACTCTAGATTTCCAACACAAGTCATTAGCGGGTTTTCTCCACTTGGGACCGACGTATGTTATGACAAGCCGTCTAAAAAGCGACACCAGTACATAGCTATGAATGATAAAATGCAGACGAAACGGAATCTGAGACAGCAACGCCTGCTCGCGAGCCTTGACAGTGAATCGACAACAGCCTAGATGCATCTAACAGTTCAAAAAATAAAAAAAATAACGCGCGCACAGGTCATGCGAATTGCATTAAAATAGTCACTAATTATTTTTATTGAAATTACTTCAAGTGACATCTTGTTCAGATAGTGATGCAATCAATGGTCAAATTTCCGCAAAATGGCAGGTGTTTAGTAAATTGTTGAGAATCCTGAAAGTCAATACCAAATGTAGCCGTATTTACATGATGTACGTATAATATACAATTCCTTCTTTAATTTTTTTTGCATTCCTTTTTTTTGCGTGTAGCATAAAGTCCGACCCATCTGTAAAACAAAGTCCGAAGTGATCATGGAACAAAAATGCGTTAAGCTAGCTACATAAGGAATATGAATTCTTCAGACATACGTTTTTAGAATTTTCTTATCTCATTTATCTTCCGATATTTAGAATCAAATAACGTTCAGTCTGACATTAACTCCTCGTAAAAACGCGCGAGCGTGAACTATCAATAATACAGATCGGACTTTATTTTTCGGATGAGTTGATTAGTAGTGGATACACATCAATCCAGTGTAAGCTCCTTATATGCATCACATATAGGGTAATTTGTAGTAAATTACGCCCCTTGGTGAATGACCTGCTATTATCCGCCACTGTCACATATCATATTATTTATTTTCCGTCAGAGCGGCGCCGAATAAGGCTATGAAGAGTTTTAAAGAGAGGTAGGGCAGTTTATAAATAGCTCAGCTATTTATAACAACAGCCATATGCTTGCATCCTACCCGATGTAGTATAAAAAAATGGGAAATATTATTGGTGGAATGTTTCTTCGTATACCGCTCAGCTTCCTTGTACATCTCTGGTGAAAATGCAACCTAATTACGCTTTATGTTATTTATAAAAGTAGCAATTATATTAAAATCATCCCAAAAGCATAAAAATAATTACAAAAGCAAGTTGTTTTGTGACTAAGAAGCTGTATTTCCATTTCTGTGAATCAAAGATACCTTGTAGTTGTGAAGGTTTCCTAGGTTTTCGTTTAGCTGAAATAGTTAATTGCTCTTCCTCATATATGTCGTCATTTATTTTTTTAGGTTTCAGCTCTATGCTAAGTTCTTCCACCTCACTAACCTCATATGCAGGTTTTTTAGGTTTCCTTTTTATAATCATTTCCACGTTTTCGTCTGATTCAGCTTCACTTATAATAATTTCTTCTGCCTGACTATCATCTTCAATTTCCTGAGTTAACTGAATAGAAGCCTCATCAGCTGCTTCAGATACTGTTATTTTTTTCTTCGGTTTTAGTTTTATTTTACTCGAAAGTGACAGTTCTTCCTGTGTAAATTGGTCTGTTTGTTGTTTTACATCAAATGTTACTTCTTCTTGGTCATCAACAACATATTTTGGTTTTCGGTCTAATTGCAAACTAACATCTTCAATTACTTCTGAAACTGGTTCGGTAGCCTTTGGTTTAGATATTGTTACATTCGAAGTAATATCTTCAGATACCTCTTGCACTTTTTTTGGTTTTTTTAATGACATCATTATGTTTGTTGTATCGTCTTCACTATGTTCACGGTCATCAATTATTTCTACAATGTCAGGTCCTTCATTTTCTTCGAAAAATTGAATTGATGCTTCATCAGCTTCCTCGTTGAAAGTTGGCTGTCTTTGTGGCTTTAATTTTACTTTACTTGACATTGAAATTTCTTCTTCTGCATATGAATCTAATTGAATATTAAATTCTTGTTCTACATCTTCTTTAGTTTTTGTTGTTTTTGGTCGGAATGTAACGGTTTCTGGTTCTGTTATTTCCGGTAATGTAACAGATGACTTGCGAACAGGTTTTAATTTCTTTTTTATAGTTATCTCATCAACTATTTCCTCCGATGTTTTTGTACTTGGACGACGTGGTTTTATGATAAATTGTTGGGGTTCATCATCTGCAATTTCTTCTGGCGTATCGTCTATCGAATCTTCGCTTAATATTTTTGGTTTTAATACCTCAGTTTCGATTGACTCCTCATCTAACTTTGATGAATCTTTTAATACATCATCAGGTTTTTTCATGTCTATTATGTCTTCGTATCCAAACATAGGTTTTTCTAATTCTGTTTTTTCTATATCAGGCAAGTCTGGTTGCTTATATATCTTTTTCTTAATTTTTGCTGCTTCTTTGACATTTCGAGATAATATGCCATTTTGCCTGACACTACCTAAGAAACTAATCATGGGTTGAATAATTTGTGGTGGCCAGTCATTAATATACCTAATGCGACTCTTCAATTGGAATTTAGGTAATGTAACAGAGGATGTTTCTTGTTTTGATTTGGTTACAGTTTTTTTCAACTTTTGTTTTATAAATTGAGGGCCATCGATATTTTCTGCATGTTGAGCTTTACTTAACTCAAGAACATTTCTTTCTATCTTCATTGGTGTAAGCTTGATTTTCGGTTTTTTATCCTGCTGAATTGGTGTATCTGAAGTTTCTTTAAGGATTTCTTCTGGATGTTCTTTTATAAGTTTTGGTTCTTCTTTTTTAGGAGATTTAATTTCTGTTTTATCAGATTCTTCATTTTCAGGAATTACTTCATCTTGACTCTCATCAGATTCTATTGCTTGCTTAGGAACTACTATTCTCTTTATTTTCTTTTTAAGTTTTGGTTTTACATTTTCATTTTTGTCGTGGTCAACAGTTTTTTCTTCACTAGCAAATGTTTCTGGTAACGCATCTTGTGCAACGATTTCCGGTTTTATCACATCTTCTTTTTGTACTATAGGTTCCTCTACAATGTCACTTTCAGTTGGTAAGGACGATTCTACCTTAGTTTTTTTAGTTTTTATTCTTTTAGTAACTTTCTCATCTTTATCAATCTTTTTATAGTCAGGTTTTTTAGTTTCTTCTGGTGTTATAGTATCAAGTTCGTGTGTGACATGTATTGGCTTAGTTATTTTTGTCATTAGTTCAGTATTATTGTTGGTTAGTTCAGTATCTGATGTTTTAAATATTTCCACATGTGCAGGCAGCTGTTGAGGAACTTCCGATTCCTTTATTTCTTCCACAGTCTCTGATCCTTCTTTTTTCTTTTTGGGTTTCTTTTTCTTCTGTGTTGGTTCAGCATCCCTAGGCACATCTACTATATCTGTGAATTTAGGAATTTAAAATTTAAAAAATTAAATATGTGTAAATGAATTCTTTATTATCTATCTCGTATAAAATCAAATATTTTTGCAAAACATGTATGTGGAACTTGTTTCATATTATACCCATATTGTTGTATAGAGCGGTGATATAATAAACATAACTAAATATAGGAAAAACAGTGTAACCACACAGTGGCAATGAATTTGTGTAGTCTATACATATTTCTATGAAGCCCCACATTATGTTTTCGTTATATTAAACTAGAATTAGATTTTTAATTTTTGTCGTATATAGACGGGAAGTATATGTATATCGGAATGTAGATATAAATCGATTTATAGATACAGATTTATTTTTACTCTGTTTTACTTTTATTTTAATGACTAAAAGTGAAACCGAATTTAGATTTAGAGTGATTGTGTAGTCGCAATTTATTACTAATTGCTCATTTATACTACCTTCTATGTAATAGAGTATGTAAAAATTTCGCAGTGCCTAAACTTACCCCCTAATGACATTTCTTCTAAGATTATTCGTTTGATCGAAGAGTTATTTCCATTGCTCTACTACTAAATGTTAAATTGCGTGACGTAAACACTTGTGTATTGTATTGTGAGAACAAAAGATGTAATGGACATGTTGTTAGAAACTTCTTGTGTACTGTGAAGGGAGTGAATAGGTTGTACTACGTCTTAGTAAGTGTTTACGTTATTTTTTATTTCTGTCTTATTATTATATCATGGCCGATTGTCACTTTTTTGTACAATAGCAGTTTCAACTTTTTACTTTAACCCTATATTCATTTTAGTTACACGTGTAGATTTTTTTTTGCGTGGAAGCTTACCCTCGTGTAATTTTAAGTCATCGATAGTAGTATCTTCTGGAAGTCCGACGATTATTTCACGTCTTGTATTTTTTGATATTTCTGTCATTGCCACAGTAATACGAGATTCTGTGCTCGAGATTGTCGTTTTAACTGTTTTTATGTCTCCAGTATCGGTGCGCACTTGGGATATTTCAACCTTTTCGGGTGTTTCTTCTAATGATATAGATTCGGCAGGTGTTGTAGTAGTCTCATGTAGTGGTGTAGTAATGTATTTGTTCTGTAGTGTGTATTGATAGAATAGGTCGTTGGTCGTCTTCTTGTACAGATGTAATAAGTGTTTTCACAACTTTGGGACCTACCTTCTTTTTAATCTCGTGTTTTGCAATTGTTTTGTGTATAAACTTACCGTCAGGGGACTCTACTTCTTCAATGGTCGTCACTTCCGGAAATTCGACGATTTCTTCTTGTTTTGTATCTTCTGGTTCTTCAGACACCGTGACTGCCGTGACTGGAGCTTCGTCCTCTTTTTCGAGTGTCGTAATCTCAGTGACCTCTGGCTTTGGCTCCTTTTTCATCTTAATTACTCGTTTAGTCGTTTTGACTGTTTTTATGTCTTCAGTTCCTATACGCTCTTGTGTGGTGTCAACCTTTTCGTGTATTTCTTCCAATGGTGTCGCTTCTACAACAGTTGCTGACGTGTGATCTAGTGGTGTAGTAATGTCATAAAGTAATTCTTCTGTGGTGTGTACTGATACATTAACTTGCTTGTCATCTTCTTGTCCAGTTGTCATATGTGATGTCTCAATTTTGGGACCTACCTTCTTTTTAATTGTGCGTTTTGTATTAGTTTTGTGTATAGGCATACCATCAGGGGACTCCACTTCTTCGGTGGTTATTACTTCTGGAGGTTCCACGACGTCTCCTTGTTTTGTGTCAGATACTGTGACTGTCATGACTGGAACATTATCGTCTTTCTCCACTGTTGTAATCTCGGTGACCTCTTGTTTTGGCCTCTTCGTTTCCTTAATTACTCTTTTAGTTGTTTTGACTGTTTTTATGTCTCCAGTCTCTGTTTCCTCTTGGGTAATTTCAACCTTTTCGGGTGTTTCTTCTAATGGTATTGCTTTGACAGGTGTAGAAGAAATTTGATTTAGTGGTGCAATATTATCATCCAGTATTTCTTCTGTTGTGTGTACTGATACAGTAGGTTGCTTGTCATCTTCTTGTTCAGTTGTGATATGTGTTGTTTCAATTTTGGGACCTACCTTCTTTTTGATTGTGCGTTTTGTGATCGTTTTGTATTTAGGTTTGCCATCAGGAGACTCCACTTCCTCAATGGTTGTTACTTCCGGCAATTCGACGATTTCTTCTTGTTTTATGTCTTCGGGTTCCTCACACACCGTGATTGTCGTAACTGGAGCTTCATCCTCTTTATCAATTATTGTAATCTCGGTGACCTCTTGCTTTGGCCCCTTCTTTTTCTTAGTTACTGGTTTAGTCGTTTTAACTATTTTTATGTCTCCGGTATGTTTGATCACTTGGGATATTTCAACTTTTTCGGGTGTTTCTTCTAATGGTGTAGATTCGACAGGTGTGGTAGTAGTGTTATCTAGTGGTGTAGTAATGTAGTCAAGTATTTCTTCTGTAGTGTGTACTGATAGAATAGGTTGTTTATCATCTTCTTGTTCAGATGTAATATGTATTGTCACAACTTTGGGACCTACCTTCTTTTTAATTGTGCGTTTTGTAATTGTTTTGTGTATAGGCTTACCGTCGGGGGACTGTACTTCTTCTATGGTAGTCACTTCCGGAAATTCGACGATTTCTTCTTGTTTTAAGTCTTTCGGTTCCTCCTGCATGACTGCCGTGACTGAAGCTTCGTCCTCTTTCAGTTTCTTAATTACTCGTTTAGTCGTTTTGACTGTCTTTAAATCCCCAGTTTCTGTACGCGCTTGGGTGATTTCAAGTTTTTCTGGTGTTTGTTCTAAAGACGTAGCTTCGACAAATGTTGTAGTAGTGTGATTTAGTGGAGTGACAATGTCGTCAAGTATTTGTTCTGTGGTGTGTACTGTTAAAGTAGGTTGCTTATTATATTCTTGTTCAGTTGTAATATGTGTTATTTCATCCTTGGGACTTACCTTCTTTGTAGTTGTTTTGTGTTTAAGCTTACCGTCAGGGGACATCACGGAGATGGCTGTTACTTCTGAAAGTTCAATGACTTCTTTTTGTTTTGTACCATCAGATTCCTCAAACACTGTGACTGTCGTGATTGGAGCTTCGTCGTCTTTTTCGATTATTGTGATATCGGTGACTTCTTGTTTTGGCCACTTCTTTTTCTTAGTTACTGGTTTAGTGGTTTTGACTGTATTTATGCATACAGTTTCTGTTTGCTCTTGGGTACATTCATTCTTTTCAGGTGTTTCTTCTATTAGTGTCGCTACAACAGGTGTTGTAGTAGTGTGATATAGTGGTATAGTAATATAGTCAAGTATTTCTTCTGTAGTGTGTACTGATAGAATAGGTTGTTTGTCGTCTTCATGTTCAGATGTAATATGTGTTGTTTCAACTTTGGGACCTACCTTCTTTTTGATTGTGCGTTTTGTAATCGTTTTGTGTTTAGGCTTACCATCAGGAGACTCCACTTCCTCAATGGTTGTTACTTCCGGCAATTCGACGATTTCTTCTTGTTTTGTGTCTTCGGGTTTCTCAGACTCCGTGACTGCCGCGACTAGATCTTCATCCTGTTTTTCAATTATTGTAATCTCGGTGACCTCTTGTTGTGGCTCTCTCTTTTTCCTAATTACTCGTTTAGTCGTTTTAACGGTTTTTATGTCTTCGGTATCTGTGCGCTCTTGGGATAATTCAACCTTTTCGGGTATTTCCTCTAATGGTGTAGATTCGACAGGTGTTTTTGTAGTGTCATGTAGTGGTGTAGTAATGTCGTCTAGTATTTCTTTTGTAGTGTGTACTGATAGAATAGGTTGTTTGTCGTCTTCATGTTCAGATGTAATATGTGTTGTTTCAACTTTGGAACCTACCTTCTTTTTGATTGTGCGTTTTGTAATCGTTTTGTGTTTAGGCTTACCTTCAGGAGACTCCACTTCTTCAATGGTTGTTACTTCTGGCAATTCGACGATTTCTTCTTGTTTTGTGTCTTCGGGTTCCTCAGACACCGTGACAGTTGTGATAGGAGCTTCGTCCTCTTTTTCGACTATCGTGATCTCAGTGACCTCTTGTTTTGGCCCATTCTTTTTCTTAATTACTCGTTTAGTCGTTTTAACTGTTTTTATATCTCCAGTTTCTGTTTCCTCTTGGGTAATTTCAACCTTTTCGGGTGTTTCTATTAATGGTATTGCTTTGACAGGTGTAGTAGAAGTTTGATTTAGTGGTGCAGTAATGTCGTCAAGTATTTCTTCTGTGGTATGTAATGATACAGTAGGTTGCTTGTCATCTTCTTGTTCAGTTGTGATATGTGTTGTTTCAATTTTGGGACCTACCTTCTTTTTGATTGTGCGTTTTTTGATCGTTTTGTATTTAGGCTCACCATCAGGAGACTCCACTTCCTCAATGGTTGTTTTTTCCGGCAATTCGACGATTTCTTCTTCTTTTGTGTCTTCGGGTTTCTCAGACTCCATGACTGCCGCGACTAGATCTTCATCCTGTTTTTCAATTATTGTAATCTCGGTGACGTCTTGTTGTGGCTCTCTCTTTTTCCTAATTACTCGTTTAGTCGTTTTAGCGGTTTTTATGTCTTCGGTTTCTGTTTCCACTTGGGTAATTTCAACCTTTTCGGGTGTGTCTAATAATGGCATTGCTTTGACAGGTGTAGTAGAAGTTTGATTTAGTGGTGCAGTAATGTCGTCAAGTATTTCTTCTGTGGTGTGTAATGATACAGTAGGTTGCTTGTCATCTTCTTGTTCAGTTATGATATGTGTTGTTTCAATTTTGGGACCTGCCTTCTTCTTGATTGTGCGTTTTGTAATCGTTTTGTATTTAGGCTTACCATCAGGTGACTCCACTTCCTCGATGGTTGTTAAATCTGGTAGTTCTACAACGTCATCTTGTTTTGTGTCTACGGGTTCCTCATACACCAAGACTGTCGTGTCTGGAGCTTCATCCTCCTTTTCGATTATTGTGATTTCGGTGACTTCTTGTTTTGGCCCTTTCTGTTTCTTAATTACTCGTTTAGTCGTTTTAACGGTTTTTATGTCTCCGGTATCTGTGTGCACTTGGGATATTTCAACTTTTTCGGGTTTTTCTTCTAATGGTATAGATTCGACAGGTGTGGTAGTAGTGTCATGTAGTGGTGTATTAATGTCGTCTAGTATTTCTTCTGTAGTGTGTACTGATAGAATAGGTTGTTTGTCGTCTTCTTGTTCAGATGTAATATGTGTTGTTTCAACTTTAGAACCTACCTTCTTTTTGATTGTGCGTTTTGTAATCGTTTTGTGTTTAGGCTTACCATCAGGAGACTCCACTTCTTCAATGGTTGTTACTTCCGGCAATTCGACGATTTCTTCTCGTTTTGTGTCTTCAGGTTCCTCAGACACCGTGACTGTCGTGACAGGAGCTTCGTCCTCTTTTTTGACTATCGTGATCTCAGTGACCTCTTGTTTTGGCCCCATTTTCTTTTTAATTACTCGTTTAGTCGTTTTAACCGTTTTTATGTCTCCAGTCTCTGTTTCCTCTTGGGTAATTTCAACCTTTTCGGGTGTTTCTTCTAATGGTGTTGCTTTGACAGGTGTAGTAGAAGTTTGATTTAGTGGTGTGATATTGTCGTCCAGTATTTCTTCTGTTGTGTGTACTAATACAGTAGGTTGCTTGTCATCTTCTTGTTCAGTTGTGATATGTGTTGTCTCAACTTTGGGGCCTATCTTCTTTTTAATTGTGCGCTTTGTAATCGTTTTGTATTTAGGCGTATCATCAGGTGACTCCACTTCTTCGATTGTTGTTATTTCTGGAAGTTCTACAACGTCAACTTGTTTTGTGTCTACGGGTTCCTCATACACCGTGACTGTCGTGTTTGGAGCTTCATCGTCTTTTTCGATTATTGTTATTTCGGTGACCTCTTGTTTCGGCCCTTTCTTTTTCTTAATTACTCGTTTAGTCGTTTTAACGGTTTTTATGTCTCCGGTATCTGTGCGCACTTGGGTTATTTCAACAGTTTCTGGTTTTTCTTCTAATGGTGTAGATTTGACAGGTGAGGTAGTAGTGTCATGTAGTGGTGTAGTAATATTGTCTAGTATTTCTTCTGTAGTGTGTACTGATATAATAGGTTGTCTGTCGTCTGCTTGTTCAGATGTAATATGTGTTGTTTCAACTTTCGGACCTACCTTCTTTTTGATTGTGCGTTGTGTAATCGTTTTCTGTTTAGACTTACCATCAGGAGACTCCACTTCTTCGATGGTTGTTACTTCCGGCAATTCGACGATTTCTTCTTGTTTTGTGTCTTCGGGTTCCTCAGACACTGTGACTATCGTGACAGGAGCTTCGTCCTCTTTCGCAACTATCGTGATCTCAGTGACCTCTTGTTTTGGCCCCTTTTTCTTTTTAATTACTCGTTTAGTCGTTTTAACTGTTTTTATGTCTCCAGTCTCTGTTTCCTCTTGGGTAATTTCAACCTTTTCGGGTGTTTCTTCTAATGGTATTGCTTTGACAGGTGTAGAAGAAATTTGATTTAGTGGTGCAATATTATCATCCAGTATTTCTTCTGTTGTGTGTACTGATACAGTAGGTTGCTTGTCATCTTCTTGTTCAGTTGTGATATGTGTTGTTTCAATTTTGGGACCTACCTTCTTTTTGATTGTGCGTTTTGTGATCGTTTTGTATTTAGGTTTGCCATCAGGAGACTCCACTTCCTCAATGGTTGTTACTTCCGGCAATTCGACGATTTCTTCTTGTTTTGTGTCTTCGGGTTTCTCAGACTCCGTGACTGCCACGACTAGATCTTCATCCTGTTTTTCAATTATTGTAATCTCGGTGACCTCTTGTTGTGGCTCTCTCTTTTTCCTAATTACTCGTTTAGTCGTTTTAGCGGTTTTTATGTCTTCGGTATCTGTGCGCTCCTGAGATAATTCAACCTTTTCGGGTATTTCCTCTAATGGTGTAGATTCGACAGGTGTTTTTGTAGTGTCATGTAGTGGTGTAGTAATGTCGTCTAGTATTTCTTCTGTAGTGTGTACTGATAGAATAGGTTGTTTGTCGTCTTCTTGTTCTGATGTAATATGTGTTGTTTCAACTTTGGGACCTACCTTCTTTTTGATTGTGCGTTTTGTAATCGTTTTGTGTTTAGGCTTACCGTCAGGAGACACCACTTCTTCGATGGTTGTTACTTCCGGCAATTCGACGATTTCTTCTTGTTTTGTGTCTTCGGGTTCCTCAGACACCGTGACTGTCGTGACAGGAGCTTCGTCCTCTTTCTCAACTATCGTGATCTCAGTGACCTCTTGTTTTGGCCCCTTTTTCTTTTTAATTACTCGTTTAGTCGTTTTAACTGTTTTTATATCTCCATTTTCTGTTTGCTCTTGGGTGATTTCAACCTTTTCGGGTGTTTCTTCTAATAATGTAGCTTTGTCAGGTGTGGTAGAAGTTTGATCTAGTGGTGTAGTAGTGTCGTCAAGTATTTCTTCTGTGGTGTGTACTGATACAGTAGGTTGCTTGTCATCTTCTTGTTCAGTTGTGATATGTGTTGTCTCAACTTTGGGGCCGATCTTCTTTTTAATTATGCGCTTTGTAATCGTTTTGTATTTGGGCTTACCATCAGGTGACTCCACTTCTTCGATTGTTGTTACTTCTGGAAGTTCTATAACGTCATCTTGTTTTCTGTCTATGGGTTCCTCATACACCGTGACTGTCGTGTCTGGTGCTTCATCCTCTTTTTCGATTATTGTGATTTCGGTGACCTCTTGTTTGGGCCCTTTCTTTTTCTTAATTACTCGTTTAGTCGTTTTAACGGTTTTTACATCTCCGGTATCTGTGCGCACTTGGGATATTTCAACCTTTTCGGGTGTTTCTTCTAATGGTGTTGCTTTGACAGGTGTAGTAGAAGTTTGATTTAGTGGTGTGATATTGTCGTCCAGTATTTCTTCTGTTGTGTGTACTAACACAGTAGGTTGCTGGTCATCTTCTTGTTCAGTTGCGATATGTGTTGTCTCAACTTTGGGGCCTATCTTCTTTTTAATTGTGCGCTTTGTAATCGTTTTGTATTTAGGCGTACCATCAGGTGATGTGGTAGTGTCGTGTAGTGGTGTAGTAATGTCGTCTAGTATTTCTTCGGTAGTGTGTACTGATAGAATAGGTTGTTTGTCGTCTTCTTGTACAGATGTAATATGTGTTGTTTCAACTTTAGTACCTACCTTCTTTTTGATTGTGCGTTTTGTAATCGTTTTGTGTTTAGGCTTACCATCAGGGGACTCCACTTCTTCGATGGTTGTTACTACTGGAAGTTCAATGACGTCTTCTTGTTTTGTGTCTTCTGGTTCCTCAGACACCGTGACTGTCGTGACCGGAAGTTCGCCCTCTTTTTCAACAGTTGTAATTTCAGTGACCTCTTGGTTTGGCCCCTTTTTCTTTTTTATTACTCGTTTAGTCGTTTTTACTGTTTTTATGTCTCCAGTTTCTGTTTGCTCTTGGGTGATTTCAAACTTTTCGGGTGTTTCTTCTAATAGTGTAGCTTTGAGAGGTGTAGTAGAAGTTTGATCTAGTGGTGTGGTAATGTCGTCAAGTATTTCTTCTGTGGTGTGTACTGATACAGTAGGTTGCTTGTCGTCTTCTTGTTCAGTCGTGATATGTGTTGTTTCAACTTTGGGACCTACCTTCTTTTTGATTGTGCGTTTTGTAATCGTTTTGTGTTTAGGCTTACCATCAGGAGACTCCACTTCTTCGATGGTTGTTACTTCCGGCAATTCGACGATTTCTTCTTGTTTTGTGTCTTGGGGTTCCTCAGACACCGTGACTGTCGTGACCGGAAGTTCGCCCTCTTTTTCGACAGTTGTAATTTCAGTGACCTCTTGGTTTGGCCCCTTTTTCTTTTTTATTACTCGTTTAGTCGTTTTTACTGTTTTTATGTCTCCAGTTTCTGTTTGCTCTTGGGTGATTTCGACCTTTTCGGGTGTTTCTTCTAATAGTGTAGCTTTGAGAGGTGTAGTAGAAGTTTGATCTAGTGGTGTAGTAATGTCGTCAAGTATTTCTTCTGTGGTGTGTACTGATAGAGTAGGTTGCTTGTCATCTTCTTGTTCAGTTGTGATATGTGTTGTTTCAACTTTGGGACCTACCTTCTTTTTGATTGTGCGTTTTGTAATCGTTTTGTGCTTAGGCTTACCATCAGGACACTCCAGTTCTTCAATGGTTGTTACTTCTGGCAATTCGATGATTTCTTCTTGCTTTGTGTCTTGAGGTTCCTCAGACAACGTGACTGTCGTGACAGGAGCTTCGTCCTCTTTCTCGACTATCGTGATCTCAGTGACCTCTTGTTTTGGCCCCATTTTCTTTTTAATTACTCGTTTAGTCGTTTTAACTGTTTTCATATCTCCATTTTCTGTTTGCTCTTGGGTGATTTTAACCTTTTCGGGTGTTTCTTCTAATAATGTAGCTTTGTCAGGTGTGGTAGAAGTTTGATCTAGTGGTGTAGTAGTGTCGTCAAGTATTTCTTCTGTGGTGTGTACTGATACAGTAGGTTGCTTGTCATCTTCTTGTTCAGTTGTGATATGTGTTGTTTCAACTTTGGGACCTACCTTCTTTTTGATTGTGCGTTTTGTAATCGTTTTGTGTTTAGGCTTACCATCAGGAGACTCCACTTCTTCGATGGTTGTTACTTCCGGCAATTCGACGATTTCTTCTTGTTTTGTGTCTTCGGGTTCCTCAGACACTGTGACTGTCGTGACAGGAACTTCGTCCTCTTTCTCAACTATCGTGATCTCAGTGACCTCTTGTTTTGGCCCCTTTTTCTTTTTAATTACTCGTTTAGTCGTTTTAACTGTTTTTATATCTCCATTTTCTGTTTGCACTTCGGTGATTTCAACCTTTTCGGGTGTTTCTTCTAATAATGTAGCTTTGACAGGTGTAGTAGAAGTTTGGTCTATTGGTGTAGTAGTGTCGTCAAGTATTTCTTCTGTGGTGTGTACTGATACAGTAGGTTGCTTGTCGTCTTCTTGTTCAGTTGTGATATGTGTTGTTTCAACTTTGGGACCTACCTTCTTTTTGATTGTGCGTTTTGTAATCGTTTTGTGCTTAGGCTTACCATCAGGAGACTCCACTTCTTCAATAGTTGTTACTTCTGGCAATTCGATGATTTCTTCTTGCTTTGTGTCTTGAGGTTCCTCAGACACCGTGACTGTCGTGACAGGAGCTTCGTCCACTTTCTCGACTATAGTGATCTCAGTGACCTCTTGTTTTGGCCCCTTTTTCTTTTTAATTACTCGTTTAGTCATTTTAACTGTTTTTATGTCTCCATTTTCTGTTTGCTCTTGGGTGATTTCAACCTTTTCGGGTGTTTCTTCTAATAATGTTGCTTTGTCAGGTGTGGTAGAAGTTTGATCTAGTGGTGTAGTAGTGTCGTCAAGTATTTCTTCTGTGGTGTGTACTGATACAGTAGGTTGCTTGTCATCTTCTTGTTCAGTTGTGATATGTGTTGTTTCAACTTTGGGACCTACCTTCTTTTTGATTGTGCGTTTTGTAATCGTTTTGTGTTTAGGCTTACCATCAGGAGACTCCACTTCTTCGATGGTTGTTACTTCCGGCAATTCGACGATTTCTTCTTGTTTTGTGTCTTCGGGTTCCTCAGACACCGTGACTGTCGTGACCGGAAGTTCGCCCTCTTTTTCGACAGTTGTAATTTCAGTGAACTCTTGGTTTGGCCCCTTTTTCTTTTTTATTACTCGTTTAGTCGTTTTTACTGTTTTTATGTCTCCAGTTTCTGTTTGCTCTTGGGTGATTTCGACCTTTTCGGGTGTTTCTTCTAATAGTGTAGCTTTGAGAGGTGTAGTAGAAGTTTGATCTAGTGGTGTAGTAATGTCGTCAAGTATTTCTTCTGTGGTGTGTACTGATAGAGTAGGTTGCTTGTCATCTTCTTGTTCAATTGTGATATGTGTTGTTTCAACTTTGGGACCTACCTTCTTTTTGATTGTGCGTTTTGTAATCGTTTTGTGTTTAGGCTTACCATCAGGAGACTCCACTTCTTCGATGGTTGTTACTTCCGGAAATTCGACGATTTCTTCTTGTTTGGTGTCTTCGGGTTCCTCAGACACTGTGACTGTCGTGACAGGAGCTTCGTCCTCTTTCTCAACTATCGTGATCTCAGTGACCTCTTGTTTTGGCCCCTTTTTCTTTTTAATTACTCGTTTAGTCGTTTTAACTGTTTTTATATCTCCAGTTTCTGTTTGCTCTTTGGTGATTTCAACCTTTTCGGGTGTTTCTTCTAATAATGTAGCTTTGACAGGTGTAGTAGAAGTTTGATCTAGTGGTGTAGTAATGTCGTCAAGTATTTCTTCTGTGGTGTGTACTGATACAGTAGGTTGCCTGTCATCATCTTGTTCAGTAGTAATATGTGTTGTTTCAATTTTGGGACCTACCTTCTTTTTGATTGTGCGTTTTGTAATCGTTTTGTGCTTAGGCTTACCATCAGGAGACTCCACTTCTTCGATGGTTGTTTCTTCCGGCAATTCGACGATTTCTTCTTGTTTTGTGTCTTCGGGTTCCTCAGACACTGTGACTGTCGTGACAGGAGCTTCGTCCTCTTTCTCAACTATCGTGATCTCAGTGACCTCTTGTTTTGGCCCCTTTTTCTTTTTAATTACTCGTTTAGTCGTTTTAACTGTTTTTATATCTCCAGTTTCTGTTTGCTCTTTGGTGATTTCAACCTTTTCGGGTGTTTCTTCTAATAATGTAGCTTTGACAGGTGTAGTAGAAGTTTGATCTAGTGGTGTAGTAATGTCGTCAAGTATTTCTTCTGTGGTGTGTACTGATACAGTAGGTTGCCTGTCATCATCTTGTTCAGTAGTAATATGTGTTGTTTCAATTTTGGGACCTACCTTCTTTTTGATTGTGCGTTTTGTAATCGTTTTGTGCTTAGGCTTACCATCAGGAGACTCCACTTCTTCGATGGTTGTTTCTTCCGGCAATTCGACGATTTCTTCTTGTTTTGTGTCTTCGGGTTCCTCAGACACTGTGACTGTCGTGACAGGAGCTTCGTCCTCTTTCTCAACTATCGTGATCTCAGTGACCTCTTGTTTTGGCCCCTTTTTCTTTTTAATTACTCGTTTAGTCGTTTTAACTGTTTTTATATCTCCATTTTCTGTTTGCTCTTGGGTGATTTCAACCTTTTCGGGTGTTTCTTCTAATAGTGTAGCTTTGACAGGTGTAGTAGAAGTTTGATCTAGTGTTGTAGTAATGTCGTCAAGTATTTCTTCTGTGGTGTGTACTGATACAGTAGGTTGCTTGTCATCTTCTTGTTCAGTAGTAATATGTGTTGTTTCAATTTTGGGACCTACCTTCTTTTTGATTGTGCGTTTTGTAATCGTTTTGTGCTTAGGCTTACCATCAGGAGACTCCACTTCTTCGATGGTTGTTTCTTCAGGCAATTCGACGATTTCTTCTTGTTTTGTGTCTTCGGGTTCCTCAGACACTGTGACTGTCGTGACAGGAGCTTCGTCCTCTTTCTCAACTATCGTGATCTCAGTGACCTCTTGTTTTGGCCCCTTTTTCTTTTTAATTACTCGTTTAGTCGTTTTAACTGTTTTTATATCTCCATTTTCTGTTTGCTCTTGGGTGATTTCAACCTTTTCGGGTGTTTCTTCTAATAGTGTAGCTTTGACAGGTGTAGTAGAAGTTTGATCTAGTGGTGTAGTAATGTCGTCAAGTATTTCTTCTGTGGTGTATACTGATACAGTAGGTTGCTTGTCATCTTCTTGTTCAGTTGTGATATGTGTTGTCTCAACTTTGGGACCTACCTTCTTTTTGATTGTACGTTTTGTAATCGTTTTATGCTTAGGCTTACCATCAGGGGACACCACATCTTCTATGGTTGTTACTTCAGGAAGTTCTACGACGTCTTGTTTTGTGTCTTCTGGTTCCTCAGACACAGTGACTGTCGTGACTGGAGCTTCGTCCTCTTTCTCGACTATAGTGATCTCAGTGACCTCTTGTTTTGGCCCCTTTTTCTTTTTTATTACTCGTTTAATCGTTTTAACTGTTTTTATGTCTCCAGTTTCTGTTTGCACTTGGGTGACTTCTACCTTTTCTGGTGCCTCGTCGACTATTGTAGTTTCCTTAGGAGTGTGAAGAGTATGTTCTAGGGGTGTGGTACTGTCATCAAGTATTTCTTCTGTAGTATGTACTGATATGATTGGCTGTTTGTCATCTTCTTGTTCAGTAGTTATTTGTGTAGTTTCAACTTTGGGCCCAATCTTCTTCTTAAGTTTGGTAATCTTTTTGTGTTTAGGCTTACCTTCAGGAGTTTCAGATTCCTCGATGGTAGTTTCTTCTGGAAGTTCGACGACTTCTTCAGGTTGCGACACCTCGAGTTCGTCAGACACCGTCACAGTTGTGATAGGAGCCTCATCCTCCTTTTCGATAGTTGTTATTTCAGTGATTTCCTGTTTCGGACCCTTCTTTTTCTTAATTATTCGTTTAGTTGTTTTGACTGTTTTAATATCTCCAGTTTCAGTGCGCACTTGAGTGACTTCTACCTTTTCAGGTGACTCATCGAGTATTGTAGTTTCTTTAGGAGTGTGTATAGTATGTTCTAGAGGTGTGGTAGTGTCATCGAGTATTTCTTCTGTAGTATGTACTGATATGATTGGCTGTTTGTCATCTTCTTGTTCAGTAGTTATTTGTGTAGTTTCAACTTTGGGCCCAATCTTTTTCTTAATTGTGCGTTTGGTAATCTTTTTGAGTTTAGGCTTACCTTCAGGAGTTTCAGATTCCTCGATAGTAGTTTCTTCGGGAAGTTCGACGACTTCTTCTGGTTGCGAGACCTCGGGTTCGTCAGAAATCGTCACAGTCGTTATAGGAGCCTCATCCTCTTTTTCGATAGTTGTAATTTCAGTGACTTCCTGTTTCGGACCCTTCTTTTTCTTAATTATTCGTTTAGTTGTTTTGACTGTTTTAATGTCTCCAGTTTCAGTGTGCACTTGAGTGACTTCTACCTTTTCAGGTGCCTCTTCGAGTATTGTAGTATGTTCAGGAGTATGTAGAGTATGTTCTATGGGTGTGGTAGTGTCATCGAGTATTTCTTCTGTAGTATGTACTGATATGATTGGCTGTTTGTCATCTTCTTGTTCAGTAGTTATTTGTGTAGTTTCAACTTTGGGCCCAATCTTCTTCTTAATTGTGCGTTTGGTAATCTTTTTGTGTTTAGGCTTACCTTCAGGAGTTTCAGATTCCTCGATAGTAGTTTCTTCGGGAAGTTCGACGAGTTCTTCTGGTTGCGAGAGCTCGGGTTCGTCAGACATCGTCACAGTCGTGATAGGAGCTTCATCCTCTTTTTCGATTGTTGTTATTTCGGTGACTTCCTGTTTCGGACCCTTCTTTTTCTTAATTATTCGTTTAGTTGTTTTGACTGTTTTGATGTCTCCAGTTTCAGTGCGCACTTGAGTGACTTCTACCTTTTCAGGTGACTCTTCGAGTATTGTAGTTTCTTTAGGAGTGGGTATAGTATGTTCTAAGGGTGTGGTAGTGTCATCGAGTATTTCTTCTGTAGTATGTACTGATATGATTGGCTGTTTGTCATCTTCTTGTTCAGTAGTTATTTGTGTAGTTTCAACTTTGGGCCCAATCTTCTTCTTAATTGTGCGTTTGGTAATCTTTTTGTGTTTAGGCTTACCTTCAGGAGTTTCAGATTCCTCGATGGTAGTTTCTTCCGGAAGTTCGACGACTTCTTCTGGTTGCGAGATCTCGGGTTCGTCAGACATCGTGACAGTCGTGATAGGAGCTTCATCGTCTTTTTCGATTGTTGTTATTTCGGTGACTTCCTGTTTCGGACCCTTCTTTTTCTTAATTATTCGTTTAGTTGTTTTGACTGTTTTAATGTCTCCAGTTTCAGTGCGCACTTGAGTGACTTCTACCTTTTCAGGTGCCTCTTCGAGAATTGTAGTTTCTTTAGGAGTGTCTAGAGTATGTTCTAAGGGTGTGGTAGTGTCATCGAGTATTTCTTCTGTAGTATGTACTGATATGATTGGCTGTTTGTCATCTTCTTGTTCAGTAGTTATTTGTGTAGTTTTAACTTTGGGGCCAATCTTCTTCTTAATTGTGCGTTTAGTGATCTTTTTGTGTTTAGGCTTACCTTCAGGAGTTTCAGATTCCTCGATAGTAGTTTCTTGTGGAAGTTCGACGACTTCTTCTGGTTGCGCGACCTCGGGTTCGTCAGAAATCGTCACAGTCGTTATAGGAGCCTCATCCTCTTTTTCGATTGTTGTAATTTCGGTGACTTCCTGTTTCGGACCCGTCTTTTTCTTAATTATTCGTTTAGTTGTTTTGACTGTTTTGATGTCTCCAGTTTCAGTGCGCACTTGAGTGACTTCTACCTTTTCAGGTGCCTCTTCGAGAATTGTAGTTTCTTTAGGAGTGTGTAGAGTATGTTCTAAGGGTGTGGTAGTGTCATCGAGTATTTCTTCTGTAGTATGTACTGATATGATTGGCTGTTTGTCATCCTCTTGTTCAGTAGTTATTTGTGTAGTTTCAACTTTGGGGCCAATCTTCTTCTTAATTGTGCGTTTAGTGATCTTTTTGTGTTTAGGCTTACCTTCAGGAGTTTCAGATTCCTCGATGGTAGTTTCTTCTGGAAGTTCGACGACTTCTTCTGGTTGCGCGACCTCGGGTTCGTCAGAAATCGTCACAGTCGTTATAGGAGCCTCATCCTCTTTTTCGATTGTTGTAATTTCGGTGACTTCCTGTTTCGGACCCTTCTTTTTCTTAATTATTCGTTTAGTTGTTTTGACTGTCTTGATGTCTCCAGTTTCAGTGCGCACTTGAGTGACTTCTACCTTTTCAGGTGCCTCTTCGAGAATTGTAGTTTCTTTAGGAGTGTGTAGAGTATGTTCTAAGGGTGTGGTAGTGTCATCGAGTATTTCTTTTGTAGTATGTACTGATATGATTGGCTGTTTGTCATCTTCTTGTTCAGTAGTTATTTGTGTAGTTTCAATTTTGGGGCCAATCTTCTTCTTAATTGTGCGTTTAGTGATCTTTTTGTGTTTAGGCTTACCTTCAGGAGTTTCAGATTCCTCGATAGTAGTTTCTTCGGGAAGTTCGACGACTTCTTCTGGTTGCGAGAGCTCGGGTTCGTCAGACATCGTCACAGTCGTGATAGGAGCTTCATCCTCTTTTTCGATTGTTGTTATTTCGGTGACTTCCTGTTTCGGACCCTTCTTTTTCTTAATTATTCGTTTAGTTGTTTTGACTGTTTTAATATCTCCAGTTTCAGTGCGCACTTGAGTGACTTCTACCTTTTCAGGTGCCTCTTCGAGAATTGTAGTTTCTTTAGGAGTGTCTAGAGCATGTTCTAAGGGTGTAGTAGTGTCATCGAGTATTTCTTCTGTAGTATGTACTGATATGATTGGCTGTTTGTCATCTTCTTGTTCAGTAGTTATTTGTGTAATTTCAACTTTGGGCCCAATTTTCTTCTTAATTGTGCGTTTGGTAATCTTTTTGTGTTTAGGCTTACCTTCAGGAGTTTCAGATTCCTCGATAGTAGTTTCTTCGGGAAGTTCGACGACTTCTTCTGGTTGCGAGATCTCGGGTTCGTCAGACATCGTTACAGTCGTGATAGGAGCTTCGTCGTCTTTTTCGATTGTTGTTATTTCGGTGACTTCCTGTTTCGGACCCTTCTTTTTCTTAATTATTCGTTTAGTTGTTTTGACTGTTTTGATGTCTCCAGTTTCAGTGCGCACTTGAGTGACTTCTACCTTTTCAGGTGCCTCTTCGAGAATTGTAGTTTCTTTAGGAGTGTGTTGAGTATGTTCTAAGGGTGTGGTAGTGTCATCGAGTATTTCTTCTGTAGTATGTACTGATATGATTGGCTGTTTGTCATCTTCTTGTTCAGTAGTTATTTGTGTAGTTTCAACTTTGGGCCCAATCTTCTTCTTAATTGTGCGTTTGGTTATCTTTTTGTGTTTGGGCTTACCTTCAGGAGTTTCAGATTCCTCTATGGTAGTTTCTTCTGGAAGTTCGACGACTTCTTCTGGTTGCGAGATCTCGGGTTCGTCAGACATCGTCACAGTTGTGATAGGAGCTTCATCGTCCTTTTCGATTGTTGTTATTTCGGTGACTTCCTGTTTCGGACCCTTCTTTTTCTTAATTATTCGTTTAGTTGTTTTGACTGTTTTAATATCTCCAGTTTCAGTGCGCACTTGAGTGACTTCTACCTTTTCAGGTGCCTCTTCGAGAATTGTAGTTTCTTTAGGAGTGTCTAGAGTATGTTCTAAGGGTGTGGTAGTGTCATCGAGTATTTCTTCTGTAGTATGTACTGATATGATTGGCTGTTTGTCATCTTCTTGTTCAGTAGTTATTTGTGTAGTTTCAACTTTGGGCCCAATCTTCTTCTTAATTGTGCGTTTAGTGATCTTTTTGTGTTTAAGCTTACCTTCAGGAGTTTCAGATTCCTCGATAGTAGTTTCTTGTGGAAGTTCGACGACTTCTTCTGGTTGCGCGACCTCGGGTTCGTCAGAAATCGTCACAGTCGTTATAGGAGCCTCATCCTCTTTTTCGATTGTTGTAATTTCGGTGACTTCCTGTTTCGGACCCTTCTTTTTCTTAATTATTCGTTTAGTTGTTTTGACTGTTTTGATGTCTCCAGTTTCAGTGCGCACTTGAGTGACTTCTACCTTTTCAGGTGCCTCTTCGAGAATTGTAGTTTCTTTAGGAGTGTCTAGAGTGTGTTCTAAGGGTGTAGTAGTGTCATCGAGTATTTCTTCTGTAGTATGTACTGATATGATTGGCTGTTTGTCATCTTCTTGTTCAGTAGTTATTTGTGTAGTTTCAACTTTGGGCCCAATCTTCTTCTTAATTGTGCGTTTGGTAATCTTTTTGTGTTTGGGCTTACCTTCAGGAGTTTCAGATTCCTCTATGGTAGTTTCTTCTGGAAGTTCGACGACTTCTTCTGGTTGCGAGATCTCGGGTTCGTCAGACATCGTCACAGTTGTGATAGGAGCTTCATCGTCCTTTTCGATTGTTGTTATTTCGGTGACTTCCTGTTTCGGACCCTTCTTTTTCTTAATTATTCGTTTAGTTGTTTTGACTGTTTTAATATCTCCAGTTTCAGTACGCACTTGAGTGACTTCTACCTTTTCAGGTGCCTCTTCCAGAATTGTAGTTTCTTTAGGAGTGTGTAGAGTATGTTCTAAGGGTGTGGTAGTGTCATCGAGTATTTCTTCTGTAGTATGTACTGATATGATTGGCTGTTTGTCATCTTCTTGTTCAGTAGTTATTTGTGTAGTTTCAACTTTGGGGCCAATCTTCTTCTTAATTGTGCGTTTAGTGATCTTTTTGTGTTTAGGCTTACCTTCAGGAGTTTCAGATTCCTCGATAGTAGTTTCTTCGGGAAGTTCGACGACTTCTTCTGGTTGCGAGATCTCGGGTTCGTCAGATATCGTTACAGTCGTGATAGGAGCTTCGTCGTCTTTTTCGATTGTTGTTATTTCGGTGACTTCCTGTGTCGGACCCTTCTTTTTCTTAATTATTCGTTTAGTTGTTTTGACTGTTTTAATATCTCCAGTTTCAGTGCGCACTTGAGTGACTTCTACCTTTTCAGGTGCCTCTTCGAGAATTGTAGTTTCTTTAGGAGTGTCTAGAGTATGTTCTAAGGGTGTGGTAGTGTCATCGAGTATTTCTTCTGTAGTATGTACTGATATGATTGGCTGTTTGTCATCTTCTTGTTCAGTAGTTATTTGTGTAGTTTCAACTTTGGGCCCTATCTTCTTCTTAATTGTGCGTTTGGTAATCTTTTTGTGTTTGGGCTTACCTTCAGGAGTTTCAGATTCCTCGATGGTAGTTTCTTCTGGAAGTTCGACGACTTCTTCTGGTTGCGCGACCTCGGGTTCGTCAGAAATCGTCACAGTCGTTATAGGAGCCTCATCCTCTTTTTCGATTGTTGTAATTTCGGTGACTTCCTGTTTCGGACCCTTCTTTTTCTTAATTATTCGTTTAGTTGTTTTGACTGTCTTGATGTCTCCAGTTTCAGTGCGCACTTGAGTGACTTCTACCTTTTCAGGTGCCTCTTCGAGAATTGTAGTTTCTTTAGGAGTGTGTAGAGTATGTTCTAAGGGTGTGGTAGTGTCATCGAGTATTTCTTTTGTAGTATGTACTGATATGATTGGCTGTTTGTCATCTTCTTGTTCAGTAGTTATTTGTGTAGTTTCAATTTTGGGGCCAATCTTCTTCTTAATTGTGCGTTTAGTGATCTTTTTGTGTTTAGGCTTACCTTCAGGAGTTTCAGATTCCTCGATAGTAGTTTCTTCGGGAAGTTCGACGACTTCTTCTGGTTGCGAGATCTCGGGTTCGTCAGACATCGTTACAGTCGTGATAGGAGCTTCGTCGTCTTTTTCGATTGTTGTTATTTCGGTGACTTCCTGTTTCGGACCCTTCTTTTTCTTAATTATTCGTTTAGTTGTTTTGACTGTTTTGATGTCTCCAGTTTCAGTGCGCACTTGAGTGACTTCTACCTTTTCAGGTGCCTCTTCGAGAATTGTAGTTTCTTTAGGAGTGTGTTGAGTATGTTCTAAGGGTGTGGTAGTGTCATCGAGTATTTCTTCTGTAGTATGTACTGATATGATTGGTTGTTTGTCATCTTCTTGTTCAGTAGTTATTTGTGTAGTTTCAACTTTGGGCCCAATCTTCTTCTTAATTGTGCGTTTGGTAATCTTTTTGTATTTGGGCTTACCTTCAGGAGTTTCAGATTCCTCTATGGTAGTTTCTTCTGGAAGTTCGACGACTTCTTCTGGTTGCGAGATCTCGGGTTCGTCAGACATCGTCACAGTTGTGATAGGAGCCTCATCCTCCTTTTCGATTGTTGTTATTTCGGTGACTTCCTGTTTCGGACCCTTCTTTTTCTTAATTATTCGTTTAGTTGTTTTGACTGTTTTAATATCTCCAGTTTCAGTGCGCACTTGAGTGACTTCTACCTTTTCAGGTGCCTCTTCGAGAATTGTAGTTTCTTTAGGAGTGTCTAGAGTATGTTCTAAGGGTGTGGTAGTGTCATCGAGTATTTCTTCTGTAGTATGTACTGATATGATTGGCTGTTTGTCATCTTCTTGTTCAGTAGTTATTTGTGTAGTTTCAACTTTGGGCCCAATCTTCTTCTTAATTGTGCGTTTGGTAATCTTTTTGTGTTTAGGCTTACCTTCAGGAGTTTCAGATTCCTCGATGGTAGTTTCTTCCGGAAGTTCGACGACTTCTTCTGGTTGCGAGATCTCGGGTTCGTCAGACATCGTTACAGTCGTGATAGGAGCTTCATCGTCTTTTTCGATTGTTGTTATTTCGGTGACTTCCTGTTTCGGACCCTTCTTTTTCTTAATTATTCGTTTAGTTGTTTTGACTGTTTTAATGTCTCCAGTTTCAGTGCGCACTTGAGTGACTTCTACCTTTTCAGGTGCCTCTTCGAGAATTGTAGTTTCTTTAGGAGTGTCTAGAGTATGTTCTAAGGGTGTGGTAGTGTCATCGAGTATTTCTTCTGTAGTATGTACTGATATGATTGGCTGTTTGTCATCTTCTTGTTCAGTAGTTATTTGTGTGGTTTCAACTTTGGGCCCAATCTTCTTCTTAATTATGCGTTTGGTAATCTTTTTGTGTTTAGGCTTACCTTCAGGAGTTTCAGATTCCTCGATAGTAGTTTCTTCGGGAAGTTCGACGACTTCTTCTGGTTGCGAGATCTCGGGTTCGTCAGACATCGTCACAGTCGTGATAGGAGCTTCACCGTCTTTTTCGATTGTTGTTATTTCGGTGACTTCCTGTTTCCGACCCTTCTTTTTCTTAATTATTCGTTTAGTTGTTTTGACTGTTTTAATATCTCCAGTTTCAGTGCGCACTTGAGTGACTTCTACCTTTTCAGGTGCCTCTTCGAGAATTGTAGTTTCTTTAGGAGTGTCTAGAGTATGTTCTAAGGGTGTGGTAGTGTCATCGAGTATTTCTTCTGTAGTATGTACTGATATGATTGGCTGTTTGTCATCTTCTTGTTCAGTAGTTATTTGTGTAGTTTCAACTTTGGGCCCTATCTTCTTCTTAATTGTGCGTTTGGTAATCTTTTTGTGTTTGGGCTTACCTTCAGGAGTTTCAGATTCCTCTATGGTAGTTTCTTCTGGAAGTTCGACGACTTCTTCTGGTTGCGAGATCTCGGGTTCTTCAGACATCGTCACAGTTGTGATAGGAGCTTCATCGTCCTTTTCGATTGTTGTTATTTCGGTGACTTCCTGTTTCGGACCCTTATTTTTCTTAATTATTCGTTTAGTTGTTTTGACTGTTTTAATATCTCCAGTTTCAGTGCGCACTTGAGTGACTTCTACCTTTTCAGGTGCCTCTTCGAGAATTGTAGTTTCTTTAGGAGTGTCTAGAGTATGTTCTAAGGGTGTGGTAGTGTCATCGAATATTTCTTCTGTAGTATGTACTGATATGATTGGCTGTTTGTCATCTTCTTGTTCAGTAGTTATTTGTGTAGTTTCAACTTTGGGCCCAATCTTCTTCTTAATTGTGCGTTTGGTAATCTTTTTGTGTTTAGGCTTACCTTCAGGAGTTTCAGATTCCTCGATGGTAGTTTCTTCCGGAAGTTCGACGACTTCTTCTGGTTGCAAGATCACGGGTTCGTCGGACATCGTCACAGTCGTGATAGGAGCTTCATCCTCTTTTTCGATTGTTGTTATTTCGGTGACTTCCTGTTTCGGACCCTTCTTTTTCTTAATTATTCGTTTAGTTGTTTTGACTGTTTTAATATCTCCAGTTTCAGTGCGCACTTGAGTGACTTCTACCTTTTCAGGTGCCTCTTCGAGAATTGTAGTTTCTTTAGGAGTGTCTAGAGTATGTTCTAAGGGTGTAGTAGTGTCATCGAGTATTTCTTCTGTAGTATGTACTGATATGATTGGCTGTTTGTCATCTTCTTGTTCAGTAGTTATTTGTGTAGTTTCAACTTTGGGCCCAATTTTCTTCTTAATTGTGCGTTTGGTAATCTTTTTGTGTTTAGGCTTACCTTCAGGAGTTTCAGATTCCTCGATAGTAGTTTCTTCGGGAAGTTCGACGACTTCTTCTGGTTGCGAGAGCTCGGGTTCGTCAGACATCGTCACAGTCGTGACAGGAGCTTCATCCTCTTTTTCGATTGTTGTTATTTCGGTGACTTCCTGTTTCGGACCCTTCTTTTTCTTAATAATTCGTTTAGTTGTTTTGACTGTTTTAATATCTCCAGTTTCAGTGCGCACTTGAGTAACTTCTACCTTTTCAGGTGCCTCTTCGAGAATTGTAGTTTCTTTAGGAGTGTCTAGAGCATGTTCTAAGGGTGTGGTAGTGTCATCGAGTATTTCTTCTGTAGTATGTACTGATATGATTGGCTGTTTGTCATCTTCTTGTTCAGTAGTTATTTGTGTAGTTTCAACTTTGGGCCCAATCTTCTTCTTAATTGTGCGTTTGGTAATCTTTTTGTGTTTAGGCTTACCTTCAGGAGTTTCAGATTCCTCGATAGTAGTTTCTTCGGGAAGTTCGACGACTTCTTCTGGTTGCGAGATCTCGGGTTCGTCAGACATCGTCACAGTCGTGATAGGAGCTTCGTCGTCTTTTTCGATTGTTGTTATTTCGGTGACTTCCTGTTTCGGACCCTTCTTTTTCTTAATTATTCGTTTAGTTGTTTTGACTGTTTTAATATCTCCAGTTTCAGTGCGCACTTGAGTGACTTCTACCTTTTCAGGTGCCTCTTCGAGAATTGTAGTTTCTTTAGGAGTGCCTAGAGTATGTTCTAAGGGTGTGGTAGTGTCATCGAGTATTTCTTCTGTAGTATGTACAGATATGATTGGCTGTTTGTCATCTTCTTGTTCAGTAGTTATTTGTGTAGTTTCAACTTTGGGCCCAATCTTCTTCTTAATTGTGCGTTTGGTAATCTTTTTGAGTTTAGGCTTACCTTCAGGAGTTTCAGATTCCTCGATAGTAGTTTCTTCGGGAAGTTCGACGACTTCTTCTGGTTGCGAGATCTCGGGTTCGTCAGACATCGTCACAGTCGTGATAGGAGCTTCATCCTCTTTTTCGATTGTTGTTATTTCGGTGACTTCCTGTTTCGGACCCTTCTTTTTCTTAATTATTCGTTTAGTTGTTTTGACTGTTTTAATATCTCCAGTTTCAGTGCGCACTTGAGTGACTTCTACCTTTTCAGGTGCCTCTTCGAGAATTGTAGTTTCTTTAGGAGTGTCTAGACTATGTTCTAATGGTGTGGTAGTGTCATCGAGTATTTCTTCTGTAGTATGTACTGATATGATTGGCTGTTTGTCATCTTCTTGTTCAGTAGTTATTTGTGTAGTTTCAACTTTGGGCCCAATCTTCTTCTTAATTGTGCGTTTGGTAATCTTTTTGTGTTTAGGCTTACCTTCAGGAGTTTCAGATTCCTCTATGGTAGTTTCTTCTGGAAGTTCGACGACTTCTTCTGGTTGCGAGACCTCGGGTTCGTCAGATATCGTCACAGTAGTGATAGGCGCTTCATCCCCTTTTTCAATCGTTGTAATTTCAGTGACTTCCTGTTTCGGACCCTTCTTTTTCTTAATTATTCGCTTAGTTGTTTTGACTGTTTTAATATCTCCAGTTTCAGTGCGCACTTGAGTTACTTCTACCTTTTCAGGTGCCTCTTCAAGTATTGTAGTTTCTTTAGGAGTTTGTTTATTTTCTAAGGGTATGGTAGTGTCTTCGAGTATTTCTTCTGTAGTATGTACTGATATGATTGGCTGTTTGTCATCTTCTTGTTCAGTAGTTATTTGTGTAGTTTCAACTTTGGGCCCAATCTTCTTCTTAATTGTGCGTTTGGTAATCTTTTTGTGTTTAGGCTTACCTTCAGGAGTTTCAGATTCCTCGATGGTAGTTTCTTCTGGAAGTTCGACGACTTCTTCTGGTTGCGAGACCTCGGGTTCGTCAGACACCGTCACAGTCGTGATAGGAGCTTCATCGTCTTTTTCGATTGTTGTTATTTCGGTGACTTCCTGTTTCGGACCCTTCTTTTTCTTAATTGTACGTTTAGTTGTTTTGACTGTTTTAATATCTCCAGTTTCAGTGCGCACTTGGGTGACTTCTACCTTTTCTGGTGCTTCTTCGACTATAGTACTTTCTTTAGGAGTTTGTATTATAAATTCTAGGGGTGTGGTAGTATCATCGAGTATTTCTTCTGTAGTATGTACTGATATGATTGGCTGTTTGTCATCGTCTTGTTCAGTAGTTATTTGTGTAGTTTCAACTTTGGGCCCAATCTTCTTCTTAATTGTGCGTTTGGTAATCTTTTTGTGTTTAGGCTTACCTTCAGGCGTTTCAGATTCCTCGATGGTAGTTTCTTCTGGAAGTTCGACGATTTCTTCTGGTTTTGAAACTTCAGATTTTTCAGATACCGTCACTGTCGTAATTGGAGCTTCGTCTTCTTTTTGTGTTGTTGTAATTTCAGTGACTTCTTCTTTTGGACCCTTCTTTTTCTTAATAATTCGTTTAGTTGTTTTGACTGTTTTAATATCTCCAGTTTCAGTGCGCACTTGGGTGATTTCTACTTTTTCAGGTGCCTCTTCGAGTATTGTGGTTTCTTTAGGAGTGTGTAGAGTATGTTCTATGGGTTTGGTAGTATCATCGATTATTTCTTCTGTAGTATGTACTGATATAATTGGCTGTTTGTCATCTTCCTGTTCAGTTGTTATTTGTGTTGTTTCAACTTTAGGCCCAATCTTCTTTTTAATTGTCCGTTTGGTAATCTTTTTATGTTTAGGCTTACCTTCAGGAGTTTTCGATTCCTCGATGGTAGTTTCTTCTGGCAGTTCGACGATTTCTTCTGGTTGCGAAACTTCAGATTCTTCAGACACTGTCACTGTCGTTATAGGAGTTTCGTCCTCCTTTTCGACTGTTGTAATTTCTGTGACTTCTTGTTGTGGTCCCTTCTTTTTCTTAATTATTCGTTTAGTTGTTTTGACTTTTTTAATATCTCCTGTTTCAGTGAACACTTGGGTGACTTCTACCTTTTCAGGTGCTTCTTCGAGTATTGTAATTTCTTTAGGAGTTTGTAAAGTATATTCTAGAGGTGTGGTAATGTCATCAAGCATTTCTTCTGTAGTATATACTGATACGACTGGTTGTTCGTCGTCTTCTTGTTCAGTAGTTATTTGTGTAGTTTCGACTTTGGGCCCTATTTTCTTCTTAATTGTGCGTTTGGTAATCTTTTTGTGTTTAGGCTTACCTTCAGGAGTTTCAGATTCCTCGATGATAGTTTCTTCTGGAAGTTCGACGATTTCTTCTGGTTTTGAAACTTCAGAATTTTCAGATACCGTCACTGTCGTAATTGGAGCTTCGTCTTCTTTTTGTGTTGTTGTAATTTCAGTGACTTCTTCTTTTGGACCCTTCTTTTTCTTAATTATTCGTTTAGTTGTTTTGATTGTTTTAACATCTCCTGTTTCTGTACGAACTTGGGTGACTTCTACTTTTTCAGGTGTCTCTTCGAGTATTGTAGCTTCGATAGGTGTTTTTAGAGTATTTTCTAGTGATGTGGTAGTGTCATCATGTATTTCTTCTGTAGTATGTACTGATATGATTGGCTGTTTGTCATCTTCTTGTTCAGTTGTTATTTGGGTTGTTTCAACTTTGGGCCCAATTTTCTTTTTAATAGTGCGTTTGGTGATCTTTGTTACTTTAGGCACACCCTCTGGTGTTTGCAGTTCCTCGATGGTTATTTCTTCTGGAAGTTCAATGATTTGTTCCGATTTTATTTCTTCTGGTTTTTCAGTTATCAATACTGTAGTCATAGGTTCTTCGTTATCTTTTTCGACCTTTGTAATTTGAGTCACTTCTTCTTCTTTCGCTTTCTTTTTCTTAATTACTCGTTTAGTTGTTTTGACTAATTCGACATCGCCAGATTCAGTACAAGTTTGAGTAATCTCCACCTTTTCAGGTGTTTGTTCCAGTATAATAGCTGTAGTCGGTGTTTTTTCTGTATAATCTAGTGGTGTCGTAATATCATCGATTAATTCTTCTGTAGTATGTACTGATATAATTGGTTGTTTATCGTCTTCTTGTTCTGTTGTGATTTGTGTAGTTTCTATTTTAGATCCTACTTTCTTTTTGATTATGCGTTTTGTAATCTTTTTGTGCTTAGGCTTACCCTCAGGAGAACCTGTTTCTTCGATCGTTGTTTGCTCTGGAAGTTCCATAATGTCTTCGGCTACTGTGTCTTCTATTTCTTCTGTTACAGCCACTGTCGTAATTGGAGCTTGATCTTCTTTTTCGACCGTTGTAATTTCTGTAATTTCTTGTTTTGGTCCTTTCTTTTTCTTTAATACTCGCTTAGTGGTTTTGACTGTTTTTATATCTCCGGTTTCGGTGTGTATTTTAATTATTTCCACTTTTTCAGGTGTTTCTTGTAAAATTACAGCTTCAGCTGGTGTTAGTGGTATAGGTTCAATTGGTGTGGTCATGTCATCGATTTCTTCAGTTGTGTGTACAAATATTACTGGTTGTTTGTCGTCTTCTTGTTCAGTGGTTATTTCTGTTGTTTCCACTTTTGGTCCTACTTTCTTTTTGATTACTCGTTTTGTGATCTTTTTGTGTATTTGTTTACCTTCAGGAGATTCAATTTCTTTTATTGTTATTTCTTCAGGAAGTTCTATTATTTCTTTTGGTATAGTATCCACCGCTTCTTCCTGTATTACTGTTATTGTTGTAATCGGAGCCTCGTCTTCTTTTTCTACTGCGGCAATTTCGGTACTTTCTTGCTTTTGTCCCTTCTTTTTCTTTAGAACTCGTTTGATGGTTTTTACTGTTTTGATATCGCCGGTTTCAGAACAAACCTGTGTGATTTCTTCTTGTTCAGGTATTTCTTCTATAATTATTGCTTCGGTAGGTATGTTTGATATAAAATCAATTGGTGATGTCGTGTCATCAAGAATTTCGTCTGTTGTGTGTACAGATACTACTGGTTCTTGGTCACCTTCTTGTTCAGTTGTGATTTCTGTTGTTTCTAATTTAGGACCTACTTTCTTTTTGATTATGCGTTTTGTGATCTTTTTGTGTTTAGGCTTACCGTCTGGTGATTTTAATTCTTCTATTGTTATTTCTTCTGGTAGTTCTATTATTTCTTTTGGTTTTGCATTTATTAGTTCTTCTGTTACTGTATCTAGTTGGTTTTGTTTTATTTTCCTTTCTAATACTTGAATTTGTTCTTCTGGTTTTAGTTCCGATAATTCATTAGTTTTAGTAATTTCCGCTTGTTCTTTTTTCGGTTTGTCCATTACTGGTAAATATTGTGTTTCGTCTGTGTTGTATGGTTCTAGTACTCTTTCCGATACTGTTACTATGGTTAAAGGAGACTCATTTTCTTTTTCCAATGTAGTAATTTCTGTTATTTCTTCTTTTGGACCCTTTTTCTTTTTCATGACCCTTTTAGATGTTTTTATTTTTTTAATCTCTCCGTTTTCTGTTCTAACTTGTGTTATTTCAATTTTTTCTGGTACCTCTTCAATAAGTTGAGCTTGGTCTGGTTTATATTTTAATACTATATCATCTAATGTCTCATCCGTTATTTCTTCTGTTTTATGTACATATATCACTGGTTTATTATCTTCTTCTTGCTCGGTTGTTATTTCTGTTGTTTCTATTTTTGGTCCTCTTTGTTTTTTTATCACCCTTTTAACAATTTTTTTCCTAGTTATTTTCCCATCTGGTGTTTGACTTTCTTCTACAAATGTTTCTTCAGGTAATTCTATAGATGCCTTTGGTTCTGTCTCAGTCACAGTCTTTGGTTCATCTGAAAGGGAATCGGTGACAGTCATAAATGTCATCGGAATATTATCATCTTCATGAATAGTTGTTATTTCAGTGATTTCATCAGTGCTTCCCTTTTTCTTTTTAATAATCCTCTTTGAAGTTCGTATGTCTTTGGTTTGGCCAGTTTCGGTGCGAACTCGAATTTCCTGAACTACTTCCGGTATTTCTTCTATCTTTTGTACCTCATCTTTTTCATGTACTAAAGAAAAATCATTAACTACTTCATCGTTTAGTGATTCAGTTCTGTGTATTGAACTTATAGGCTCATTCGTATCTTCTTGTTCTGTAGCTATTTCAGTAGTCTCAACTTTCTTTCCGTCGGTTTTTTTTATTATACGTTTTGTTATTTTCTTTTGTTTTTTTATCCCTTCAGGAGTTTTAAACTCTTCTAAGATAGTTTGTTCTGGCAATTCTATAATATCAACTGGGCTGTCTTCTTTTGGACGTATTATGATAGTTTCTTCTGGTTTAATTTTGATATCTTTTGTTAATTCTTCTTCTATAACTTCCTCTATTTGAACCTGTGTAGGCAATTTCGGTATAGGTAAAGATTCATCGGGCATCTCTATTGTACTTTTTTCAGAATCTTCTATCACTGTTGTGTCGTCACCTTCATATTCTTCGATGTCAACCTCATGAGTGCTTTCGTACTTTGGTATCTTCATTTCATCATCATCTAAATGTTCTTCAATAACCACGTCATTCTCGCTTACATCTTTGTTTCCATGTTTTTTCTTTTTTCTTAATATCGTTCTCTTGGTTTTAATTTGTATTGGCTCACCGTTTCCAGGAGCTTGTACAAATTTTGTTACTATTTCCTCAGTTTCTTCTATATCTGATGATTTTGGTGATACCGGTGTAACATCTGATTTTTCTGAAAAAGTTTGTTTTTGTTTTAGTGTTGTTTTTGAAAGGTGACGCATGAAGTTAGTGTCTTTTGAATAATTTAAATAAGTCCAGAAACTACACCTAATATTGTAAAAAAAAACACTTGTTTTTTTAAACATATTATGTAATAATTTATTTTAGAGAGTAACGTATTATGTTTGTTACGTATAAAATAAAAAATGTTGACAGTAATTGGATGTTGTAAACTTATACAATAAACTTATTTCAAACATTATTTGGGAGATATTAATGTAATAAATAGTGAATAATATTTCAAAAATACATTTTAAATTATCTCACTATTTTTTTTTATATAATTTGTCTGAAATATTTTTATTTTTTACTTTATTTCAAATATGAAATTGTAAAATTCATTCATATTTTAATACGGGTGAGTTGAAATAGTCTGATAGTATATGTGAAAAAAAAAAGAAGATATGCGCGATATGTCACAAAATGGATCGCGTATTTAGAATTGTGTTAAAAATTTGGTCTGGAAGTGAAGGAATAATTGCATTTAAAAGTTAGTTATGTAGTGTATTTGAATTTTTGATACGAATGAAATAATTTTGTAGTGTTGACTTTGTAGGTATCAATGTGTATCTCTAGTAAATAATCGAGTAATATGTTTTCATATGTTGTGTTAGTTTGAGGCCTCAAATGTGTATTACTTGTTTTATTACCTTCTACAATGACATCCTTTGTTGCTGCATGTGTTGTATTTTCTGTCACAATATCTTGAGTAGCTCGTAAGAATTTAGGTTTAAAATTGTCAGTAAACAGATCTAAACTTTCAATTACTTGTTGTTGAACATTATAAACTCCTTCATTTACGATTTCAGATAAGTGTGCTTTTTGATCGTTTATTAATTTTGTATCTGGTAGTTCAGAACCATCTTCTAATAATATAGTCTCGCTTGTGGTAAAGTGGTTAATCGTATTTATATCTACATTTTGCATTCCAATTGATGGTATGTGTTCAGCTTTTAGCAGTTCTTCGTTTTCTCTTGTTTCTGTGTCAGTTACTGTAATATGATGCTTTGATACCATATGTATATCAGCATGTAGCGATTTACAATCAGAAACATCAAGCCATGATGTTTCTTCTTCGTTTGCTATGATTTCTTTTATGCCAATACTAGATAGCAACTTAATATTATGTGTTGGTACAATTGACTTACCTTCTGGTATCTTATCCGAGGGTATAAATTGTTCCTCTTTTTCTGAAGGCGTAGTTTGTGATATATTAACGTAATTTTGTTGTTCAAACTGAGATGTTAATGTTTCGCTTTTGGCTACATGTATGTTTATTAATGGTTCTTCGGATTCATTTAATATGATTTCGGTAATACCCAATGACTTTTGTTCCTCCACGTTGCCTGTAGAAGATTTTATATTTGTTACTTCAGTAATAAAATTATCTTCGACTTCTCCTATAAATATTTCTGATTTCTGGACAGCTTCTTGCATCCCGTGAGTTTTTAAAGCAACCTCTGTTTTTGCTGTCGTTATTTTATCCATCGGTAACTCAGATTCAGTTGGAATAATTTCAGTAACACCAAGAGACTTTTGTTCTTGTATATTCCCTTTAGGTGATTTTTCAATTGGCAATTCTCTAATAAAATTGTCTTCTACCTCACCAATAAATGGTTCCGAATTATGAACAGCTTCTAGCATTCCATGGGATGTTAAAGCGGTTTCTGTCTTTGCTGTAGTTATTTTCCCCATAGGTTCTTCAGATTCATTTAATATAATTTCGGTTATACCTAGAGCTTTTTGCTCTTGAACATTGCCTTTAGATATTTTTTCATTAGGTATTTGACTAATAAAGCTGTCTTCTACCTCTCCAATAAATGGTTCTAATTTCTGAATAGCCTCTTGCATTTCTTGAGTTTTTAATGCTATTTCTGTTTTTGTAATAGTTGCTTTATCCATTGGTACCTCAGATTCAGTTAATATGATTTCAGTAATACCCAGAGATTTTTGTTCTTGTATATTCCCTTTAGATGATTTTTCGATTGGTAGTTCTCTACTTAAACTATCTTCTACCTCTCCAATAAATGGTTCCGAATTCTGAACCGCTTCTAGTATTCCATGAGTTGTTAAAGCCGTTTCTATCTTTGCTGTAGTTATTTTGCTCATAGGTTCTTCAGATTCAGTTAATATGATTTCGATAACACCCAGAGACTTTTGCTCTTGAACGTTGCCTTTAGACATTTTTTCAATTGGCATTTCATGAATAAAGCTGTCTTCTACCTCTCCAATAAATGGTTCTAAATTTTGTACCGCTTCTTGCATTCCGTGAGTCTTCATAGCGGTTTCTGCTTTTGTCGCAGTTATTTTTTCCATTGGTATTTCAAATTCATTTAAAATAATTTCAGTTACATCTAGCGACTTTTGTTCTTGTACATTGTGTTTAGACAATTTTCCACTTGGTATTTCTTCAATAAAACTATCTTCTACTTCTCCAACAAATGGT
This sequence comes from Hypsopygia costalis, assembly GCA_937001555.2. Taxonomy (NCBI): domain Eukaryota; kingdom Metazoa; phylum Arthropoda; class Insecta; order Lepidoptera; family Pyralidae; genus Hypsopygia; species Hypsopygia costalis. Next base: position 24,350,283 of record OW443326.2, read on the forward strand.
TCCATCTTCTGAATGGCTTCTTGCGTTCCATGAGTTTTTATAGCCGTTTCTGTCTTTCCTTGTGTTATTTTCTCTATCGGTATCTCCGATTCCGTTACAATGATTTCAGTGACATCTAGAGACTTCTGTTCCTCGATATTGCCTGTAGATGATTTTTGAATCGGGGATTCCCTTACGAAATTATCTTCAACTTCTCCAATAAATTGTTCCATTTTCTGAATAGCTTCTTTCATCCCCTGCGTTTTTAAAGCTTTTGTTACACTTAAATCAGAAATATGCAGGTCTTCAATTTCATGACTAACTAAAATTTCGGTACTCAGCAATGGTTGTTGTTCTTTGATTCTTTGATGAGCCACAGAAGATTGCATTTCAAATGTATCTTTGAAATCTTTCTCTTTTTCGAAGTCGAGGACTTCTTGTATTTGCTTTGCCGATGTTTCTATTAGCTTTTCTGTGGCTTCAGAATAATTTCTCGCTAACTCTGATAGATCTGATTCTTTCTCGCCATGTAAAATTTCTGTACGTTGTATGTGTTTCTGTAATTGGTCGCATGTTATTGTAGCTGTAGATGGTTTGATGCTTTTTTCTTCATATTGGCCAATAGTACCGCTTAGTAATATTTCAGTGTCAATTGTACTAGAAAAAGGAACGAATTCTATAGTTATATCATGACTTGGTAATGAAGGCTTATCATCAAATTCTTTCTCCTTATCTACAGTTTGAACGCAGCTAGTTATTATTGCTTGAGTTTCTGTGAATTCAGGGATAAGGTTAGATTTTCCAGTATGTTGCTGCTCAGGAAGAACAACTTCCGTCTCCGCTGGTACAACCTCAGTCTGTTCTAATGTATAAGAAGCTACAGGAGTGATAGAAGATTGCTGAATGTTCAATTTTGCATCTTTGAAGTCAACTGCTAATTGACTCGTAATTATTTCTTCAGTGTAAGCTGTTCTTCCATATATTTCATCCATTTTAAGTAATGCTTGTTTATACTGCAATTCGGCGCGTTCTGTACTTTCTAGATTTTCAGAATGCGATATAGTCTCCGTTGTCTCTAATCCATGACGAGGCAATATTGATAAGTCTGCGGTTTGTTTATCCGGTAACATAGAAATTGGCAAGACATTTTCGCTTTCAATCTTAAACTTCTCGTCACATTCAGGGACTTGTAACGCTGTTAGTGTTACTATTGGTTTAGTTTCTTTGTTATCTACATTTACGAGAAGTTGTCCTTCCGATAAATGCACAAGAGTTTCCTGTTGACTAAATGCCTCATTTACGGTAGTACTTTCTTTGGCTTTAGCCTGTAAAATATCACTATGTATGTCAAACTCTTCAGGTGATATCTCAGGTTTACTTTCTTCAATTATTATTGCCTGTGTAGAATCAACATTAATAACAGCAGAGACCGTATTTTGTGGTATAGTTGAATCTAAAACACTTTCCTTTTCATTAAAGTTAGTTGTGCTAACAATAAGTTCTTTGTGGGGAACATTATCTATAACTGCTTTCTTTGATTTATTTTGAATATCTTCTTGCTCTGTAAAACCTACACTGGAATCAACTACTAATTCAGACAATATTGCAACTGGATGACCTATAAAATCTGCTGTAGCTTGAGTAGTTGCAGGCATAGCTTGCAAATCATAATCGCTTTCTTTTTCGTGTTGTAAAGTCTCGGTTACTTTAATAGTGGCTTCTGTTGATATAATTTCAGGTTGCAAAAATTTCAAGTCTGGTTTTATGTCCTTTGATAGTGTTGCCTGACTGTCTAAAATACTACTTTCCGAAATTAACAGAGAATTCATTGTATTAGATGCAATATTAGCTTCTTCATATTGAAGTTCTAATATATTTAATGGATTTAAAGAATCCCGAGCATTAATTTCGGAGACCAAGGCAACTTTATGATCAGTATCAATATCAATCTTAGCAAAAGAATTTATTTTCGGTTTTTCACCTTGAAACATTTCTTCAGTAATGCTTGAGACTACTTCAGTCACATTTAAACTTTCTTGACCAATAAAAGTAGGTAGAGCTTTACTTTGAAGGGTTTCGCTTTGTTCTAGTTTCTGTAATTGTTCATCTACTGTAGTTTGAAGTATTGTTATCTCTTTATGCAAATCTCTGTGCTCAGAAGCTGTTTCAGTGACGCTTGAACATATTTTTATGTAGTCAATTTGGTCAGCAGTATTGACCTCTTGAGAAATAGGGGTTATAAGGTGATGTGTAGGAGCAGTTTTAGCACTAGTAAAATCAGGTATTTTATTCAAAATTAGTTTGTTTTCTGACTCAGATAATTCAGTTTCAGATACTGTAATTGGCATATTGGGAATTAACGATGTTATTATATTTTCCGGTTTTCGAATTTTATATTCTTCTTCTATCTCTTGATCATGTACAATCGGTTGTGTTATTACTTTAGCACTGGTAGTTATTACGGTTTCTGTTGCTGATTCGTCTGTTATCTTGTCTAATATATTTAATTCATAAGTAGAAGTCATTTGTAATGTTTCTGAAGTAATGATTGGTTCAATGGCTTTGATATCTAGATCAGCGAAAGCAACTTGTTTGTCGTCTTTTATTATGAGCTCATTCTCGTTTTCATTAACAAGTATCTCTTCTGTCATATGTTTATCAAACATTGAAATTGAAACATCAGCTTGTAAGCTCGGCACTGATTTCGATTCCTCAAAGTTAATCTCTGAGTCATGAGCATTCGTTTCTAAATGAGTTTTATGTTGATGAACATTGACACCGACGGTTGCTTTTTTACTCGTGAACGACTCTGGAGTGAAATCAGTCTCCTTTATATGTGAAGTAATAATAGAGTTATCTAAACTTGAGTGCAACATCAAATCTTTACCAACAGTAACTTCCGTTGGTAATTCGGCTGTTGCAAGAACGCCTTCTTTTTCGTGAAATGCTTCAATTGATATAATTAGACTGTCTTTAGACATTATATCTATATTTGCTTCTTGCGTTGGTGGTAATTTAAGAGCTGACAAGGAGCCCTCCTTTTCCTTTACATCATGAATTTCTGTTATTACTTGGTTTGAAACAAGGACGTCCTTGCGTGCGGTTTCGGTTGGTACAATTAATTCAGGGTAATATTTCCCAGATTTATCTTCAACAAAAACTTCTCCTATTTGGAGAGATTCCAGTAAGTTGAAGTTAAGTTTAGATGTAGCTGCTTTCTCTTTTTCTGGAGTTTCTACATTTGTTTCTTTTATTTCTTCATTTACCTCTAAAACGCTGAGGCCAATAAATGGAGAAAAAGATATTACTGCATTTGATTGCCTTATCTGCTCATTGTCTAATGGCTTCTCATTGAGAGATGTTACATGTTCCGCTACACTAAGAGCATCTTTTAATATCATGCTTGTTTTTGCATTTTCAAAGTGCTTGTCATCCCTTTTTATATCAGATACGTCAATATTTGTAATAATTTCAGAAGTAACAATAGTTTCTGCAGGCACAATACCTTGATTTGCTTTAATTTCTGTTTTAGTTTTATTTATCTGATACTCTTCTAAAGAACTGCTTACTTCTATTTCAGTCACTAATAATGGCTCTAAACCAGATAGTGAAGGTTTGATCAAAATTTTTGTGTTATCTTTAACTTGTAATGGCGCTTCTGTTTCTCGAGTTTGAGGTATATCTCTTACGAGGGGATAATTTGCATCAATTTTTAAATTGGCGGTTATATCACCTAATTTATCAGCTACAATGTTAGATACTTGACTAGCGGGTACTATTTCTATTTTATTTTCATGGACATCTGTTGCGATAGTCGTCAAATAGGTCACGTTCTCGGTATCAAAATCTATAGTTTCATTGTCTTCGTAAACTTCTGTTTTTTCTTTAGAGTGGAGTGTTTTAATTTTTGCCAAAGACTGCTTTGTTACTTCTTCTTCGATTTCCTTCACGTCAATGTCTGTTTTTATTCTCACTTGTTTTTTGCGTTTGGCCATATCATTTTCTTTGACATCTGTGAAATCACAGGAAAGTGTATGATGATGCGATCATTTTCAATATATAAGCTCTCCATCATTACAACGCTAAGCAAATGAGTAGACGCATGTATTAGGAAGCAAATGTTATTAATTATTTATGTATTACATAATCTATTGTGTTTTGTGAGTTTCAATTTGCTAGTGTTTACAAAATGTTAATCTAAGAAGAAAGAGTACTTACATTGCATTAAGCTGGTCTGTAATATTAATGTTTCAAAACACTCCTGTAAGCCAAACGTAGTAGGTTAAAGCTGCATGAAGCAAAAGCACTAATAAATTTAATACGCAACTAAAGGCTTTCATCAATTTTATTTTGGTTTCCAAACGATTGCTTAGTTTTGTCGCAACAATAATGTCCTTTAAACAGAAGATTTATTTGTTAATTATCTTAAGATTATTTTTTATTTTTACTCTTGTAGAATAAGTTTTTTTATCTGAAAGGTTCAAAATGAAAGAACCGCTGCCCATTCATATGTTCCGAACATACGACTAAGAAAGCTTCCATCACCTTCACACTAGAAAAAGAACAAATTACGCCATCATCATGTAAGGAAATGCGACAGTTTGACATGATTTTTGTTTCGCGTTACGTGCTGGGTGGTTCTATAGAAAGCTAAATGAATGAATGTTTATGTTTATTTGCAAACGTGATTTTATACAGTTGGATATTTTTGTAACCGGCTGTCGTATACGTATTGTATCTAGGAACTATATAAATTTGTCTTAATTGTATGGGCATGCAAACATTTAGTAAATAATATAAGACCATGCCATATATAATCTGACATATTCTGTACATGGGTATGTTTCCCACGTCTGACAGGCATAATTTGAGACCTGAAAGTATTTAAATAAAAATTTAGTTACAGGGTTTTTTTGTTACTTTGGTGTCGATTTGTTTTACGGTAGACCGGTACGGTGAGCCGCGGACCTTTCAGACTAAAAAATTCGTAAAGTTTAATTTATAAAAACATCGAGACATATATTTTCTGAATTAGAACTTCATATATTTTTTTTCTGTTTTTGGCCTTGATCATTTTGAGACCATTTTCAGGTTTCATCTCGACCCTTCATAAGATTCTCTTTTTTCATCATTCATCATCTTTAAAATTCAACTTTTAGGTACGGGATATAATATATATTTTGACTTTTGTAAAGACACGCAAACACATCTCATAAAAACCTTTATTTTTTTCATTCCATCAATTTCATCTGGTACTCTTCTGTACCGATTTATTTTTCATATCTTTAATTTTTTTTCCCGGCTACAAATCACATTTGACGGATGTTATTGTTCAAAGCTGTTCACAGAAAACATTAATTAAAATCTCTGTTCTTAGAGAGCACAGTTCTGTCAATTATTCCAGTTTGTCACCCCAAAGAATCAGCCCTAAGTTGAATACAGGGAAACGTATATCCGAAAATTCGCCCTTAGCTATGGTGAATAACAGGAATGTCTAGTACAGCCGTACAATAACTTTGAACCTTTTAAGTCGCATTTTTATACTGTAAAATGTTTTGGGGCAAACTATTTTTACTAGAAAATAAGAATTTAATCAAAAAATCCTTTTTTTTCTGTAACAAGCTTTCTAAAAAAAAAAAAAAGTTTACTATGTGTATTTCGCTTATGAATTACTTTCATTTGATACCCATATGATAGGGGTTAAAGTGAAAGTTAATATCGCCATTTTGTGATGGCCGTCATATTGGAAAAATATCGGAGTGTTTTTTAGCGATCTAAAAAAATATTAGAACAAATATGCCATGGCAGCCTTTAAAAAGCTGACTCGTTTATTGAAGGCTATTTCTCTAAAAAAATATGTAAAATAGATCAGTGTCATTATTCTGTTGCTGATGTCTATGGGTGGTAGTAATTACTTTACATTTAGTGATTATTTGCTGTCTGGTGATTATTTATTTATTTGCCTCCCGTTTACATAAAAAAATATAAAATAATGCTTTTCACTTTATTTTATCCATGTTATCGTTATCATAGTCAAGGTAACTATCGACCAGTTCTTAAATACATAGTTACTTCCGGCTGACCGTACTGTGGGGGAACGCGAAAGGTTTTTCTAATGATTTTCATCTGTACTACTTGTATTGTTGGATACAAAGGGAGATCCCTCCCTATTCATATTTAACACTCTTCTTGAAACATTCATCCTTCCGCATCAAGTAGCCGTACCGTGCTAAACGGTTCCCCCGGCTACGTCCTGGTTATGCAAACAGTTTGCGATGTTTTGCCCGTATTATTTAGTCAGCAGTAAATTTACTACAGTTATTTGCTATATATTGTTCATTTGAATCTATCTGTCCGTTTCTTTTTATTAGTAATTCGTAGAGTTATCACATTGACATTAATATCTAATCTCTACTATGGCACTCAGGTTCCAATCTCTTGGCGCTTTGAAAAAAGAAAACTTTTAAGTCGACGCAGTCTAAAAAAAACGGCCTCTTGTACTGAATATTCTGCACACTCATAATAGAATCAAATCCTACATAATACTACCCATTGACCTACGTGTAGACTCATGAAATTTGGCAAGTAACAAGGTTTCACAGAGCATGCAAAGGAAAAAATCCGAAATTGGTAATTTCGAATATCATGTGGAACCAATGTGGCTATACGGTTTATATAACCTGTAATGAAACGGAACCCTCGGTGCGTGAATTCAACTTACAATTATCTGCTTTATTCAACAGTGACGCTAATTTCAGTGTTTTACTTATTATTTCATTCCCACGTAAGATTATATAATATAACTCCACAAAATGCATGTTAAGACACCGATGTAATTATTTTTGCAAAACGTAGGTAGTATTTTATAATCCGTACCTATATCTAAAGCCTTTTTATTGTACGAATATTTGAAGATACTACGAGCATAATTTATAATAGTTGTACCAAAATACTTTATCTACTAGTGTATTATTGTGCTAAGGAAATAAGCGATCGCCATTTAATTACCAAAGAAACGTGCAAATTAGGTAAAGTTGTTATCCAAAGCATGAACAAGTAGAACAAGTACTAGAGATAGAAACAAACAATAATAATACAAAAATGTAAATGAATGAAAGTAAAATAGCATATTGTTATTTATTTGAGAGGATTTTGAGATATTTCGTTTGAAAACTTACCCTTTTTCTGACTCTCTTGTACAATTTCCGTGGTATCTGTTAAATTATAAAAATAAATTAAGTATTTCTTTAAGATTTACCTGCCGTTTCGGCTCCTAAAAATTACATAGCCTCAAGAATTGGTCCATCAAATGTCGTTAGTTCAGAATTTTCAAATAATTTTGGTAGTTTAGTTAGAAATCAGATAAAACGTACTTTTTAGCTTTTTATTACTGTAAATGAAACGTGTCGAGAAGCCTTGCTCTGAGTTTACAAAGAACTATAATTTGTATGTAAATTTGAACAGAGTACCTCTAGCGGCGCGTTTCGGGTACTCAGATTCCCTTATAAAATATAGAAATATTAGCAACGTCCATTTCTATATTCATCGTTTGTGCAGATGCAGGCAACTAATTGTACTGTTTCGAGATCTTATCGCCTGATGGTAAGCGAAAAGAGAAGCCTAAATTGCAGTGACATCTGAATAAACATAACTAGTATTATTTAGTATGTAACGTGATGTTCGGCCCTTTATGTCCGATGTCTTTTTTAACCTTTCTCACCAGGTATAATCATCACACATCTCAATGACCCTAGCACATCCCTAAATAATTGCTATCGCACCTGGAAACATCCTAAGTAATTTTAACACATGACACTACACCACAAAAGTGCTTTTTATATAGCGGTTGTAACGGTCCTAGAAATAAGCCGACATAACATGTACAAAAACGTGTTTTCAATAGGCTTTTATGAACAAAAGCGGAATAACTGTTCTTTTTTATGTCAGATGTCACTCAATTAATACCCATGCTACTATAGATTGAGCACGGGCTATATTTAATTGTAAATCAGTAATGGGTCTAAAAAATAATTCTCTATCTATTTCATTTATCAGATCACTATCACCACTACAATCATCGTAGAGCTATTAAATAACCAAATTTCATCAAACACATTATTAAACAAATCATTAGAACTGGTCACAACTCAAAATATATTTTGATGCACAAACATTACTCGTAATAATATTGTCATTGAATTAGGATAAATTGAGTAATTAATATATTTTTTGTTACCTTTCATTACTTCAGTGACACGAGTTTCTGCCAAGTGTTCTGCAGATGATTCCACAATTACCTGCAAAATATTTTCTTCATTATCATTTTGCGGTTATTACTGAGTTACTTACTGAGATCTATCTGTCACAGGCATCGAAAATAATGAAAATGGAGTTTCGATTTTTTATTCATATATTGTCTGCGCAATCGTATTTAGAGTGCAAATTTGAAATTACTTTTATACTATTATTCATTATGATTTTATGCTACTAGTTAAGTATATTTTGATATTAACGTTTTCATACCTGCAATTCTTGTCATTGTTGGATGTTGGAAGTATGTACAATAATATTAGTATGATATGCTTTTACTAATATTATTCTACATACTTCCATAGCACATACTCCATATTTCTATTAGTCATTCACGCGTTAACGACTAACAGATTTTTGCAGTAGGCGGAGTATATTCAGGATTAACACATATGACCATTTTTATACCGTTGATGTATTCGTTGGCGCAAACGTGGGACAATATGAGAATTTGAAAAAAGTTGAACGTGCACTTTCATTTATTTCTAAACAATTATGATCGTGCGACGCTGTGATGAATAGCGTTGCTTTTAAATTTTATGTTACCAACTTTGACCGACAATACATGAATATCCTTAATAAAGGAGGAAAAGAAGGATATATCTTACCATATACTACAATGACAGTTGTAATATAGTACATGATTGGCACTAACTTTTACTCATTGAGTAATGCAATCATTCTATATGTCAAGAATATTTAAGATTTTGAGTATTTATACACACAATCAATACACTTACCTCTTGCGCTTCTCTTTGTTCCCAGGACCGTGGCTTAAAGTCTTCTGGGTAGAAATGAGCGATAACTTCTTCCACGGAAGAATGTTTCATTTCTACCATTTTGAGGAATGCACGGAATCCAACTTTAGCTGCAATAACATCTTCGTCTTGTGCTGTTTCTTCGGTAAGTACTTCTGTAATAAGCGCACCGTGTCCTTGACGTTCCACTAACTGTACTAACGCTGATTGTGATTGTGGTACACGTAAAGCTGGGAAGTACTCCGAATCGTATAAGCTTTCTATTTCTTCAGTTGTTATGCCGCTTCTAAGCATGTATCCAATTTTAGCTAACTCTCTTAAAGGTGATTCACCAGGACCAAATTCCTTAGCATTTATAACTTCAAGTAATTCATTAATTTCAGCTACTACCTTGGAATCCTTATCAACCATTTTAATTATACCTTTTTGTTTTTCAAGTGGCATTTCCTCAAAAGGTTCAACGGTTTCTCCTTTAAGCTGTTGAGAGGACACTAAGTAATCATGCGGTGTTATGACAGGTTCTAGTTTTTGTGGTTTTGGTCTGCTCTTTTCTTTCTTATCAACCTTCTTGTACGATGCAACGTCTACAGTTTCTACATGCTCAACCTCACTGATTGTTACATGCGCTTGTTCTTTATCAATTGCAGTTTCTTTTATTGGTATCGGTTCATCAATTGGCTGTACTTCTTCTGTCACTGTAGTTTGGTGTAAATCCTCAGTAACTTCTTTAACTTTTTCTTTAACAATTACTTCCTTTCCTCGTTTAGTTACTTTTTCCGATTTGACTTTTTCTTTAACTTCTTTCACTTTCTTTATAATTTGTCCTTCATCAAATACTTGCAATTTAGCTTTGGTTAAAGCCATACCAATCTCACTAACAGCTTTACATGTATATGTTCCTTCCAATTGCTTTGTTACTCTCTTTATTGTACATGATGTACGATTATCTATATTCTCAATTACGAAATTTTCATCAGTTCTAATTACTTTATCATCTTTGTACCAAAGTATTTCTAAAATAATAAAGAAATCATTAAACAAGTTAATCATAAAATTTCATAATATGAATAAATTTTTATTTAAACTAGATGTGCCCACTACTCCGTCCGCGTGGACGGTTGATACGAACAGTTAACATTTTTCTTTGTGAACCCATTAGAATGAAAAGAAAGAAAAAAACCATTTTCAATCGGCTAAGGCGTTTCTGAGATTAGCGTGAACAAACGCACAGACAAAGTGATAAAAAAATCTAAAAATATTTTTTTTACCTCGGCAATATAAATACAAAGTGTAAAAATTGTTTTTTTTTAAATACCTAATTTACAGAAACGGCTTGTTATGAATTTATTATATGTACACATAGATATAGTATAGACGATATTATTATAATAACATCGGAAACATAGCATAAGTGCAAAATTAGGAAATTGTAATGAATTCCAATTAGTTTCAGCCATAGAGCGTTCACGGGCAGTGAACGTTCATTCCATTTTCATATGAATAATAATGCTACATACCTGGTGTTGGGTTTCCGCTGTATACAGCCTCGAATATTACTGTCTCTTGTTCGTGAACTCGTTCGCCCATTATATCTTTTACAAATGTAGGCACTGATTGGGTAGCTGAAACATTGGAAAAGTGTGACCTTATTAAAAAGTTTTTTTTTTATACTACTTCGGGTGGCAGACAAGCATACGGCCCGCCTGATGTGAAGCGGTTACCGTAGCCATATTAACGCTCGCAACATAAAATATTGCTCGCGCTCCTCCACCCCCGCTGCCAACGCAGCATCTCCTTCCTTCCTTTCTGGTGACCTCACTCACTCGCAGGAACACAACAACCCTCAAGGGAATTGTTATTTGGCTGCGGTATTCTGTGAGGTGGAGGTACATTCCCCAGTCGGGTAGCTTACAATTACGCTCCCTACCTCTCTTTTCGCCAGAGCTTCGTTTGCCAGTCAGCAGGGTGCACCGCGTGCAGGTGAAGTTGGCTTTGGTTCAAAGAAGTTGATGAGCCTCTTACACCCCAAACCCCCAGTTTTCTCAAAGACACTACATTTGAAGAGATCGGTGGTAGGACAGCTAGAAATGCCTACTTTGACTCTGAGGTCTGTTATCTAGTACCCACAGTACAAGGTTTGCTTAGCTTGGAACTAGACGAAGTGTGCCCAGGAATGGTAATTTATTTACAAAATTCAGAATTTTTGGGCAAAAGTTCAGGTTTACGTTTCAGAGTAGCTTGCCAGCCCCCTTACCACCATCTCTTATTGCGATTGAATAACTGAATAGAATGATGAATAATACCAATGAATAATCGACTCTATTCAATTTGAAATACAGTCGCTTATTCATTGGTATGAATAAGCTTTCAATTCAGTTATTCAATCGCAATAAGAGGTGGTGGTAAGGGGGGTGATTTGATTTAATTACCTTTTAGAGCAGCTTGTAATTCTTCCATATGCGTTACCCACTCTGGTTTCCTGTATTCTTTCGTACCGATGATACCTATAAATGTAATATGTATCAATAACTTTTGGTATTAAAAGCATATGAAGTCAAGTGAGTATTGTACATGTAGGTATAAATTATAATGTCTTCGACTACAATCTGCAAAATAATCATTACGGGTATAGAACCGGTATGTCATAAATATGAATATATATGAACACAATGTGTACATAGTTGTGTTAAATGTGTCACTATTGATGACAGACAAAATATGGATACTGATAAAAATTATCAGGTTTAGTGGAAGGAAATTAGGTATTTTTGGGTCAGCTTTCCAACGACGCACTCAGCAGACTCTAAACTGAAATCATATCACACCTGTAAATAGTTGTTTAAAATAATTGAAATGCTATTAAATAAGAAATTATTATGTTCCTAACAATTAGTTGAAAATTTTGTAAACGTATTAATATAATCAATTTTGAAACAGGTCACTTGAAAAATATGTCACCAGCAATCATTTTAACCACCTTATGTCTCACGAAAAAGTGAAAAAGTTTAGAGATTTTAGAAGAGAGCAGTATTGATTTAAAATTTAGTAAATTTCGAAACAAAAAGTATTTAAATAAAAAAAAAGGTAATGGAGGACTTCCAACCGAAGTGCAAAATTTTTGTGATTTTTAAAGGGATTCATATATACTGTCATACTACATATAAAAATCGATAACATCTGGTTTCTAAAAATTGATTCCAATTCACAGACAGGCCACAATTTTTTTATAGTTAATTTCTGAGTGGCTGCTGTTTAAAAAATTAAGAAAATTATATACCTACTTCGAAAATATTTCACGTTTATTTAACTTATGGTTTAAATGATCTTGTGACTTCCCCGGTAACATCTTAAAGTGAATAAGACATTACAATTAACCCTCTAAGATGAATGAGAAAAATCTCATTAATCGTATTCATAAAGAAAGACTTACTTTCCACAGACAGTGCAGCAATGGTGCTTGTTACTCCCAAAGGATTGCAAGCTTCAAATTTAATTTCACCTGTATCATCTTGGTATACTTCAGGCATTATTAAAATTGATGTACCGTCCTCCATTTCTTCTATCTGGTACTCTTGAGACTGCTTTATTTCTATTCCATGTTTAAGCCACCTTATAGATGGTTTGGGCATGCCTATTGCTTTGGCTTCCAATCTAAATTATTTTATTTAATGTTAATCAAAATTGTTATTTAGCTACTGTATGATACAAAATGTATAACATTTTCAAAGCAACTATATTAGTAAAACTACAATTTTTTATAATTGAATAATTATATATATATATACGTTTATAAAAATGAATTGCTGCTTGTTTTATAAATTTTATTTTTATTTAAATTACAAAATTGCTGCAGTAAACGACTTGCCTTATGCGTTACAATTAGAGGACATATAACTCATAATAGATTAAACGAAGAACAGAAAGCACTAACCTGGTAAATTCTCCTTCATTAGCAGTAACAACTGTGGGCAAAGCTTTGACTATACGAGGAGCAAATTCTTCGATATCACTTGTTTTCTGTAGAGAACAATAATATATTAGTTTGCTTTTTATGTTTTTATAATTATATGATAATATAATCACGTCTAGTTGAAAGGGAAAACATATTTACCTCATCACTTAAAATATCTTCTTCCGACGCACTTGGTACGTATTCGTATGCTAGAAATGAATTCTTGTATTATTATAATAGATCATATACTACTACTCTAAAATCATTGAGTGAATCTTTCTCCATTATTGAGCTGGATGAACAAATTATTAACTGTTTTACCTACGGTGCGTAGCTTTATATCAAGTACTCAATTGAGAAGAAGGATCATACACTCTTCTTTAGAAAACATACAATATACGTAAAACATCTAATAAGCTTCAATATGCATCGCTTTTTCATCGTTCTTCAATAATTACTGAATAGTGACAATTACGATGCTGCTATGTTGAATCTGGTAATAGTCAATAGCAACCAGTGCTTAACAAACAACTTAAAATAGTGTATAAAAGCAGTGACAAAACAGCACTCGAGTTTGTTTTCTTATAATATTTGGGACTACTGTGTTCTAAAACCTACAGTTCGTGATAATGTGTTATGGTGTTATGATTTATTAGCATTAAAATCTAACCATATCCGTGACCAATTCAGTCTCAAACTCCAAAATTTTCTACAGATGCATGGCAAGTGTCATAATGAGCTGGTGTAAGAGTATGAGTCAAAATTTATTTAGTGAAAGTAATTTGCCAAATATCAGAATCCTACGTTTTCTGTTCATGCAGTACATGCAACCATGAAAACTGGAACTACTATGCTACCTTCCACGTCTAGAATACATTCGCTGGTGCAACTTCCAAATTCATTCGTAGCTATACAACTGTAAGTTCCTGCCATTTCTGGAAAAGCCTCTTTTATACACAATTCACAAAGGCCTGATTCCTGTCGAGCTACAATTGTATCTCTTGCTTTTTCAATGGATTTGCCGTCGTGGTACCAATCAATTTTTGGCCAAGGTTGACCTATAACTTCACATGTTAGAGCTATAGGTTCACCGTCCATTACTGTAGTAGATTGTAAATGTTTGATAAAAGTAGGTGCTTCGCCGGTCAGTATTTGTTCCTTTTTTACTACCATAAGAGACGCAGAACATGAAACAGATCCAGCAAAATTTTCAGCTCTGCATGTTATTACATCTTCTAGTTCTTTACTTATATTTTCAATGCAGAGGCATGAGATATTATCTCTATTTGTCACATATATATTGTTTGATTTGGTTTCCTTAACATAAGATGTTACTTCTTTTGTGCCTATAAACCATTGAAATGAGGCGCAAGGAATGGAGACAACTTCTGTTTCTAGTAACACTATATCTCCTACATTTACTTCTTTAGGTCGAAGGGATCTAATAAATGTAGGTGGTAGTATTTCACTTTCACTTAAAGTTTTAGCTAATTTAATGGAACTTGCTGATTTGACAACTGTGTCATTTTTTTGAATAACCACTTCATATTTTCCAGCTTTATTCTTATCAGCATTATAAATTTTTATTTGCGATGTTCCATTTTCCGTAATTATTTCACAATCATCATTTTGCTCGAGAAGTTTATTGTTACGGTACCACATCACTTTATTATCATCACCACCATCAAACTCAACCACAATTTCGAAGTTGGTTTGTTCTGAGACATTCATGGCTTTAATTGGCTTTATAATAATTGGTCCCACTTCTGTAAAACATGTATTTATTAAAATTATGTCCGAATTCTTCCAGTTACTGTTTTGTGCGATACTGCCACTTTATACCCACTTTATAAGATGAATGTAATGAAGAAGAAGGTAGAGGTCACACGTATATTTAATTTTTTTAATATGTATTATTAGGTAATCAGGTTATTCGTATTCTTTGAAATAAAAATAAGTAAAGTATACGTATTTTCATGCTCATAATGAAAAATAAAATCGTATGTTGTGAGTTTGCACACATAGAATAATTATAACTGTTTATTATACTAGCGAGTAAATATCATGAATATGACACAGATTTCTAGCACATTAGAAGGCCTGTGAATATTTTATATTTTATTGCCTTCTTCTTTTACTAATGATGTAATCGCCAGTGCTTAAAAATATTCACGTGACTTCCATAGTTTGCAGTATAATTTCAAAAAAGTACCGTATGTGAATGAATAATATATCAAATATATTTTTATTATAGGCTACTCAGAACGTTTGCAGATAGTATTGATGTCTCAATAGTAGGTAATTTTGATACCAATTAAAGCGATGACCCGTATGTGTCTTTCATGGACGTGTTCCTAGTTTAAATCACTTTAATATTTAACGAATAAAACTCACCATGTCGTCATAGTATAAGTATTTAATTTGCGGATTCATATAGTGCTTATTCATAATAAATACGTAATCACTAAAAAAGCAATTACCTTTTATTTATTTAATTAATTCTCATATGTCTTCAGTGTGACCAAATAAATATTGGGATCGAACTATGAAACTTTTAAAATAACATTATGTACGAGTACATATGATTTTTGGATCTTATCTTCACAACAGTCTCAGGTAAAACATTTTTATATCGCATTAATACAACCGGCAAGATACAATAATGATGAATCGTAAATCTTACATTAAAACGTAGTCACTGGTCGTAAAAATCCTTTTTATAATTTTATGGTTATTGCAAAGCATTCTGAATAAGTAGTAGTTTTAAAATAAAATTCATTACATACGCCATTTAATGAATTATCATTTAGGTGTTTGTACCTATTATAGCCATGCATCTGCTGATATATATTTTTTTTTGTAAAGCCTAAGTTTGAACTAAAATTCTATCTATTTTACTGTTGGTTGTGTTATATTATAATAAAAGTTTACGTACCTTTTTTCTTTTCCTTTTTGGTTTTCTTAATCTGTTTTTTCTGCGTTTTCACAACGATTTCGTCCTCTTGCTCGACAATTGGTTCCTCTATCAGTTCTTCAACATCCTTTATTTCTTCGACTACTATTTCCTCAGAAATTTGTTCTTTTTTAATTTTCTTCTTCTTTTTCTCCGCTGTCTGCTTTACAGTGTCCACAACAATCTCTTGTTCCTCTATGGCAGTCGGTTGAAGACAAATATCTTCGGGTTGAATCTCTTCTACTGACTTTTGTTTCTTCACAGGTTTTAGTTCCACCTTGTCAGGTTTTTCTTCTTCTAGAACTTTTTGTTTGGGAATAGGTTTCAAAACGACTTCTTCTTTTGTTGGTTCTTCCTCCTTTGGTCGTCTTTTTCCAGTACGCCACTGCACTTCTTCGGGCTGAACCTCTTCTATTGGTTTCTGCTTTTTGATCGGTTTTAATTGAACGTCCTCAGGTTGTTCTTCTTCTGATGCTTTTTGTTTGAGAATCGGTTTAAGAACTACTTCTTCTTTAGGTTCTTCTTCCTTTGGTCGCCGCTTGCCTGTTGGCCACTTAATTTCTTCCGGCTGAACCTCTTCAATTGGTTTTTCTTTCTTGACTGGTTTCAGGTGGATTTCCCCTGGTTTTTCTTCTTCTGGAGCTTTCTGTTTAGGGATAGGTTTAAGAACTACTTCTTCTTTAGGTTCTTCTTCTTTAGGTCGTCTTTTGCCGGTTGGCCATTTTACTTCTTCCGACTGAACCTCTTCTATTGGTTTCTGTTTTTTAGTTGGTTTCAGTTGGATTTCTTCTGGCTTTTCTTCTTCTGGCGCTTTCTGTTTGGGAATTGGTTTTAGAACTACTTCTTCTTTTGGTTCTTCCTCCTTCGGGCGTCTTTTCCCAGTGCGCCACTGCACTTCTTCTGGCTGACCTTCTTCAATTGGTTTTTCTTTTTTGATCGGTTTTAATTGAACTTCCTCTGGTTTTTCTTCTTCTGGAGCTTTCTGTTTAGGAATGGGTTTCAGAACTACTTCCTCTTTAGGTTCTTCTTCTTTTGGTCGCCGCTTGCCTGTTGGCCATTTAATTTCTTCCGGCTGAACTTCTTCTATTGGTTTTTCTTTTTTGGTTGGTTTTAGCTGGACTTCTTCTGGCTTTTCTTCTTCTGGAGCTTTCAGTTTAGGGATGGGTTTTAGAACAACTTCTTCCTTAGGTTCCTCTTCTTTTGGTCGCCGCTTGCCGGTTGGCCATTTCTTTTCTTCCGGTTGAATCTCTTCTGTTGGTTTCGGTTTTTTGACTGGTTTTAGTTGGACTTCCTCGGGCTTTTCTTCTTCTGGAGCTTGCTGTTTGGGAACCGGTTTTAGAGTGACTTCTTCTTTGGTTTCTTCTTCTTTTGGCCGTCTCTTACCCGTTGGCCATTTCACTTCGTCTGGCTGTATCTCTTCTATTGGTTTATCTTTTTTGGTTGGTTTGAGTTGGACTTCTGGTTTTTCTTCTTCTGGAGCTTTCTGTTTAGGTATGGGTTTCAGAACAACTTCTTCTTTAGGTTCTTCTTCTTTTGGTCGCCGCTTGCCTGTTGGCCATTTAATTTCTTCAGGCTGAACTTCTTCTATTGGCTTTTCTTTTTTGATTGGTTTTAGCTGGACTTCTTCTGACTTTTCTTCTTCTGGAGCTTTCTGTTTAGGGATGGGTTTTAGAACAACTTCTTCTTTAGGTTCTTCTACTTTTGGTCGCCTCTTGCCGGTTGGCCATTTCTTTTCTTCTGGTTGAACCTCTTCAATTGGTATTTCTTTTTTGATTGGTTTTAAATGGACTTCCTCTGGCTTTTCATCTTCTGGAGCTTTCTGTTTGAGAACCGGTTTTAGAGTGACTTCTTCTTTTGGTTCTTCTTCCTTCGGGCGTCTTTTTCCAGTGCGCCACTGTACTTCCGGCTGAACTTCTTCTATTGGCCTTTCTTTTTTTATTGGTTTTAGCTGGACTTCTTCTGGCTTTTCTTCTTCTGGAGCTTTCTGTTTAGGGATGGGTTTTAGAACAACTTCTTCTTTAGGTTCTTCTACTTTTGGTCGCCTCTTGCCGGTTGGCCATTTCTTTTCTTCTGGTTGAACCTCTTCAATTGGTATTTCTTTTTTGATTGGTTTTAGTTGGACTTCCTCTGGCTTTTCTTCTTCTGGCGCTTCCTGTTTGGGAATTGGTTTTAGAACTACTTCTTCTTTTGGTTCTTCTTCCTTCGTGCGTCTCTTTCCAGTACGCCACTGCACTTCTGGCTGAACCTCTTCAATTACTTTTTCTTTTTTGATTGGTTTTCTTTGTTCTTCCTCTGGTGATTCTTCTTCCGAAGCTTTCTGTTTAGGTATGGGTTTCAGGACAACTTCTTCTTTAGGTTCTTCTTCTTTAGGCCGTCTTTTGCCGGTTGGCCATTTTACTTCTTCCGGCTGAACCTCTTCTATTGGTTTCTGTTTTTTAGTTGGTTTCAGTTGGAGTTCATCTGGCTTTTCTTCTTCTGGAGCTTTCTGTTTGGGAATCGGTTTTAGAACTACTTCTTCTTTTGGTTCTTCCTCTTTCGGGCGTCTTTTTCCAGTGCGCCACTGCACTTCGGGCTGAAGTTCTTCTATTGACTTTTCTTTTTTTATTGGTTTTAGCTGAACTTCTTCTGGCTTTTCTTCTTCTGGAGCTTTCTGTTTAGGGATGGGTTTTAAAACAACTTCTTCTTTAGGTTCCTCTTCTTTTGGTCGCCTCTTACCGGTTGGCCATTTCTTGTCTTCCGGTTGAATCTCTTCTGTTGGTTTCGGTTTTTTGACTGGTTTTAGTTGGACTTCTTCTGGCTTTTCTTCTTCTGGAAGTTCCTGTTTGGGAATCGGTTTCAGAACTACTTCTTCTTTTGGTTCTTCTTCCTTCGGGCGTCTCTTTCCAGTGCGCCACTGCACTTCTGGCTGAACCTCTTCAATTGGTTTTTCTTTTTTGATTGGTTTTAGTTGGACTTCCTCTGGTAATTCCTCTTCTGGAGCTTTCTGTTTTGGTATGGGTTTCAGGACAACTTCTTCTTTAGGTTCTTCTTCTTTAGGTCGTCTTTTGCCGGTTGGCCATTTCACTTCTTCCGGCTGAACCTCTTCTATTGGTTTCTGTTTTTTAGTTCGTTTCAGTTGGATTTCTTCTGGCTTTTCTTCTTCTGGAGCTTTCTGTTTAGGAATGGGTTTCAGAACTACTTCCTCTTTAGGCTCTTCTTCTTTTGGTCGCCGCTTACCGGTTGGCCATTTTACTTCTTCTGGCTGAACCTCTTCTATTGGTTTTTGTTTCTTGATTGGTTTTAGTTGAACTTCTTCTGGTTTTTGTTCTTCTGGAGCTCTTTGTTTGGGTATAGGCTTCAAGTCTACCTCTTCCATCGGCTCTTCTTCTTTTGGCTGCCTTTTTCCTTTCCGCCACGAAACTTCTTTTAGTTTGATCTCTTCTAATTTCTCTGTTTCTGGAATTTTTGCTTTTTGTCTGGCAATCGGTTTCAGAACAACTTCTTGAGGTTTTTCCTCACCTACAGTTTCTTTTTGTGGTATTCTCTTAACGTGTTCAGTTTCTTCCTTTTCCGGCAATTCTTCCGTTGGTTTTGAAATATCTTCTGTTTTTGTTCGTCTTCTCCATGTAGGAATTTTGATCTCATCTGGTTTTTCAGTTGACACTTTTCTTTCCAAAGTAGAGGTATCTACGTTATCTGCTATTTTTAATATTACGGTATCCTCTTCACGCGTTACAGATTCTTCAATTATAATAGTTTCTGCTTTAGGAATCGACTCTTTTCGAACATGTCTTAAATTAATATCTTCTATTTTTTCCTTTTCTAACTGAGATTTTTCTACTTTGGTTGGACGTAATTTTATAGCTTCTTGAGTCCATGGTGTGGTTTCTTTAGGCTCATTTAGTTGACGTTTTGTTTGTCTATCACCACTATGAGATTTTCTCCAGTGACGTGCATGTTGCACCTCTTCCTCAAGCACTTGTTCTTCTATTTCATCTTTATTAACTTCTTGTAATGAAGCCTCCTCATTTTTCGGTTTTCGCCAGTGCCTCGTTTCCAGATTTTCATCTGTTTTTACATCTACTGATTCCTTATGATTCAGTTCTAGTATAGTCTTATCTTCTGTTGAAACTACCTGATGCTTATCTTCGGCTCTAGTTTTTCTCCAAAGTTTAGTTTCAAGTTTATTTTTTTTGTCTGTGTCCTCTTGTTTAGTAATTTCTAGTATTTCGGAATCTTCTACATTAGTGCGTTTATCTAAAAATGATGGTTTTTCATGACGTGGCTTTCTCCACGTCTTAGATTCTAGTACTTTTTCTATAGTATCATCTTCTTCAAGTTCTTTATGAACTGCACTATCCTTTACGTCGGATGTTTCCTCTACTTTTGGTCTACGCCAATGTTTAACTTCTAGGTTCTCTTGAATTTTCTTTTGTTCTTTTATTTTATCGGTGGCTATTAATTCTTGATTGTCCAAAACTAAAATATTTGAATCCTCAGTAGTTACTGTTTGCTGAATAGTTTTATCGAGCTCAGGGCGGGGTTTTCGCCAGTGCTCTGTCACAGTTTTCTCTTCTTTTAATAATTGTACAACTTCTGTTTGTTTCTTTCTGCGCCATGGAACTGTGCTGGACATTTTTCTGGTCTCAATATCCTGTAAATTTTGTATTTTTAAAATATTGGTATCTTCTGTAGACTGATATGCTGATCTGCTGGTACTAATGTCCCCTTCTTCAGATTCAAAAACTTTTGTATCTGTTTTGTCTTGAAACTTCATTTGTGTAACAGTTTTGCGGCTTTCTGTAATTAAAAACACAATATTAAAACACTACGTATTGGCACAAATACAAGTTAAGGCCAATAAGGTAACTTATTCAATAGTTTGATATCCACGAACCTAAATTATTTTTTAATTAGTTTTTTTACTTTCAGCAGTATTGCTAATACAGTAAAATATTTTGTCCCCGCATACATTCCAGAGCGCCATCTAGTCTCGAACATAGTAAAGATTTTATATGGTACTAATTGACTGATATCTAAATATATACATACATACTTATATGTATAGATAATCTATATATTAATGCACACAAAAGTAATGTCAATTCGGTTTATAAAAAGCACTGCGTGCACTTTGAAGTATTTGTTTTTAGCAATTAGAGATGTGTGGATTGCAGAAGAATTTAGCTAATATATTTATAATTTCGTATACCTACTCGGAAAGTAGTTTTTGTTTTATTAGACTAGATGGCGGAAGACGCTGCTCTCGACCGGAGGATGGGAAAGATTCATAGCAAATGCTTCCCTCTCAAGCGCAGAATTGAATTTTAAAATATAACTAAATTTGTTTACGTATACAATAAATTTATGTAAGTAAAATCTAGATTAATTAAAAAAATGCTGCGGCCTAGTGATTCTATAAACAGCCCGCATGAAGACCTGCTCCATAGTAAAGGCTGTATTTTGCCTGATAGTCCATTGAATGTGTAAGAAATATATTTTCAGAAAATTTTATTTTACTGTATGTAATGTTTATACCACTAAGCCGGCCAACCAACATACGGCCCGTCTGATGAAAAGCATTTGCTGTAGTCTATAGACGCCAGTAACACCAGGAGCATCTCACGCGCATTGCCGACGCTGCAAAAACCCCTACACGCTCTTTTTGAAGAACCCCTTGCTGTAGTCTCCTGACATAACCTCGACAGGCAGTTCATTCCATCATTGATAGTGTGCGAGAGACAACTTCTCTGATACCGCACAGTACACGACCATTTAGGCTCCAATGTGTGCGGTTTAATTCCCTGTTTATAGCGGGCGGTGTGGTTGTAGAAGAAGGCAATGGGCATCATGTCAAACAACTCCTCTGTACACACCCCATTGTACAATGGGTAGAACACACAAATTGACGCAAAATCTCTTCTCAGACGTAAAGGTTCTAAACCATCTGTCAAATTGGGATCGTCAACAATCCTCACAGCTCGCCTTTGAATTGAGTCAAAAGGCGCTCCCGCCCATAGATGACGGCAGTATTCCATATGCGGCCGTACTTGAGCTTTGTAAAACAGAAGTCATTGCCGCGGATTGAAGACTGCTGCGCCCTTTTAAGCACACCTAGTTTCTTCGACGCCAGCTTAACTTTTCCCTCCAGGTAACAACGAAATTGGACGTCGTCGAAATTGGATGTTAAGGAGGTGTGTTCTGAAATTGAAGAGCCACAGCAAACGGGGTTTTCTTAGTGGTGAATGCGCAGACTTGTGCCTTAGTGGGGTTGAATTTGACTAAATTCTCTAGCCCCCAATTGGACACTCTATTCAATGAGCTGTCGATCTCCGACACAAGTTGTTCGCGGCTCTTCTCCACCAGAGAGTGAAGGAGGAAGAGGATCATTTCCTTTAAATTTCTGACAAATGATTTATTACTATTGTTATATATTAAAGATTAGATTACTGTGTTTAACTGAATCGGGTTATATTTCAGAATCGTTTGAACTCATTTTTATTCAAATATTACAGTCTATTAACTTCGATCATTAATTAATGATCGAAGTTAATAGACTGTAATATTCTTAACTTCTACTCTAATTAATGATCGAACTTATAACTTCGATCATTAATTAATGATCGAAGTCTACAAAACCGAAATTTTAAATTTCAGCACAGTAATAGGATACTTTATAGTATCCCACCAAATTATAGGTATAGTGTTTTTTTACATTTTAAATATAGAACTGAAAATATTCAAGGCGCAGCATTTTTTACATTGTATTCGATATTTTTCTTCTATTAACCCTGACCGAAAATCTGACTGGAAATTGGTGCAATATCGACGCACATCTTCTTCTTCTGTATGTATAAAAAGCAATTGTAACTAACTGATCTACCAACCCTCAAACTTCTGGACAGATCGATTTAAAATTCTGTAAAATCTTTCGTAGCCTACTATATAACCAAATTTAACTCTATTTTAAAATTAATTACTGCCCTAGAGAGTGTAGCAATTACTATTATTTTTTTCCCACCCAATGACAGAGAGCAGCATCTTCAGCCCGCTATTGAAACAAACACTACATACTTTCCAAGTGTGAGAAAACAAAACAGATTTTCTTTCCAATGGAGGTGATGACAATGTAAAGTTTGGGAAGTAAGTAACTCTTTACTATCGTTAGAGTCGAAGTTAACCCCATCTACACGTGTTTCACCCTGCCGACTAGCGAAAGAGGCTCTGGCCGATGGCCGAATAGAGGTAAGTGCAGTGTATTTCTAAGCTGCCCGACTGGGGAGATACCTCCGCCTCATAGAATACCTCAGCCAAATGACAATTCGCTTGAGGATTGTTGTGTTTCTGCGAGTGAATAAGGTCACCAGAAAGGAAGCAGCGCATCGGCAGCGCGGGTAGTGGCACGCGAGCGATTTCGTGTTGCGAACATTAGAATGGCTACGATAACCGCTTCACATCAGACCGGCCGTATTTGTCTGCCATCCGACAAAAAAATGTTGGAATTTAGTATAGTCTCTATGGTACTCTGCCGAAACTTGATAAATTGGAGACTAAATAAAATGGGACAGAATACTCCGTGTTGTTTCAAAACTACGCTACGCTACGTTTGATTTTAAAACGAAAAATTCACGATTACTTTAATTAATTAATAATTAATAATAATAAAAGAATTAATTTATAATAGCAAAAAATTTTAATCTAGGTGTACACTAGATTAATGTTGCTATAAGTTAATTCTAAATTATTTTATTTTGAATTAACCCACAATAATTTGTATACTTACAATTTATTTTTTTGTATTCAATAGATATCTCGTTATATTTTTTCTACTGACTCTCTTTTTGTTCAAATATCTCAAATTCCTCTTTGACAATATACGTCTTCACTTTTCAAGAAAAAAGTAATGATATTGTTTATAGTCCTTTTTTTTCCTTAGATATTATTAAAAGTACGTACCTAAGTACTGCACTGATGGGTAATTAATTTGCTGCCTTATTTGTTAACTTATAACAAAATAAGTTATAATATTAAAGTTTTACTCCAGGCCAATTTTTCCTGTCATTTCAGAGGCCTTAGGTTGGCCTCTGAAATGACAGGAAAAATTGGTCTGTTGGTAAATGGCGACCAACCGCCTGCCGCAATAAGACAAGCAATAGCGGTAGTTACGACACGCGACTGTCCTATAGACGATTGTAGCGCAAACTTGTAGGGTCTAAGAAACATCTAGGAAATCGAAAAATTTTGGAAGTACACTATAAATGAAAAATCAGTTTTTATTCGTATAAGAATTTTTCTTCTGTCCGTCTATTTAGCTTTATGAGACTACCTTATTTTTCTGAGGCATACCAACTAATGACCATGGTACACCAGTATGCCGTGTATACAATAGCCCAGTGCTATGGCTATGCTCATATAGCTCATGAGCTATGGAGGTCCTTCCAAATGATCAAATGATTTAATTTTCAACAAATTACGCTATACTCGCCACGCCTATTCAAAATAAAAAAAAATCATAATCAAAATATCTTTATTCCTTGGACTTTATAAAGCACTTAGAATATTGATATATGCTGCTTGATGTATCCTGGAACGGGTCTCGGCGTGTGTACAACATCACATAACTTCTCTAAGCGGCATCTATGCGTTGGATCCATATCCTCACGGAATCCATAATCACGAGATATAAAAATGTTATGTTATTGTACGCTTGTCATTCTTGTTTTTTGCGTGCTATCTCCGAGTACTTGCACAGGCCCAATCGATTAGCTAAGAGAACCAATAGCTTGGTCTAAAATACTTATCGGGTCTTATCGAGTCAGAAGTGCCATACTACTAGTATACTTGTAGCTAGTTCTTAAGACCAGTCGTGCCGGAATCTACTGGGACCGATCTATTCTCACAGACAGGACTATTCTGATGAATAAGGTTGGTAATGTGAAAGTATCATCAATTAATCATTGTAGACATTAACCTTCCATATGTCGGTAATCTTATTAAGACCGGAAATGAAAACATGATGAAATATTGCGACTTGGCCTTATAGGTTACCTATATGTGTTCCGTTAGTGATTTCCATTCACGGGTTAATAGCGAAGGTCTTCCATCGCCACCTTAAAAGCTTTCACTGACACCTGGCTCAAGAGATCCAGAAGGCTTTCGTGCTCGACATAACTGATATGTATTGGGTCTCTACTAAGGAGCCCTAGCCAACACACGTATAGGCTTACTTTACTTGTGCCTGTTTTATATGCCTTTTTATACTGTTGTTTTTATTATTTTTTTTAATACCTAAAAACGGAATATAGAAATATATAATACATCGTAAATAAGAGAGGCCGCATCATACCGGCCGGATCACTCTACACTTCCTAATCAGGTAATGAGAGTGTATTAAAGTGAACTAATTAATTAACTACAAGATTAGTTTGAAATTAAATCTCCGCGGACCAATCCATTCATGGAATGGAAATACTTAGTGCAAACTAATCCATTCGTAGACTAGGGTATGCTTATGAGCGGAATTAATCCATTAACGGTTCAGAGTATACTCAGGAACGGAATCTAATCCTTTCATGCATCAGAGTATACTCAAGAGCAGAATCCATTCATGGGTCAGAGTATACTTTGGAGCGGTACCTAATCCATTCATAGATCAGAGTATACTTGGGAGCGGAAACTAACATATTTATAGATCAGCCCCCTTACCACCATCTTTTATTGCGATTCAATAATTGGATAGATTGCTTATTCATACCAATGAATAAGCGACTCTATTTCAAATGGAATAGAATTGATTGGTATGATTAAGTACGCTTATTCATTGGTATGATTAAGTAATCTATTCAATTATTGAATCGCAATCAGAGATCGTGGTAAGGGGGCTGAGTATACATAATCCATTCATGGATCAGAGTATACTTATGAGCGGAACCTAATACATTCATAGATCAGAGTATACTTAGGAGCGGAACGTAATATATTCATAGATCAGAGTATACTTAGGAGCGGAACCTAATCCATTGATGGATCAGAGTATACTTAGGAGCGGAACCTAATACATTCATGGATCAGACTATACTTAGGAGCAGAAACTAATCCATTCATGGATCAGAGTATACTGAGGAGCGGAATCTAATCCATTTATGAATCAGAGGATACTCAGGAGCGGAATCTAATGCATTTATGGATCGACAGTATACTCAGGAGCCAAACCTAATAGACTCATGGATTAGAGTATACTCAGAAGCGGATTCTAATCCATTGATGGATTTGATTTGTTCAATGGATTAAAGTGAAACAGGGGATCGAAAGCCATCCGGGCTGATTAGAGATATCACTACATAGTATAAAACAAAGTCGCTTTCTCTGTCCCTATGTCCCTTTGTATGCTTAAATCTTTGAAACTACGCAACGGATTATGATGCGGTTTTTTTTAATAGATAGAGTGATTCAACTGGAAAGTTTATATGTATAATATATGCGTAACATAGTAGAAAAACACTGATAATTTAGAGGTTTCTAATGTGATGTCGTAAATAAACACATTTTTTTGCTCTTTCATTGCAAACGCTGGCTGAACCCAACGAGATAGATCAAAATAATGTAGTACAGTATTGTTCACCTTAAAATGGTCTACAAAAAAGTTCGCGATGGTATATGTCTATCTTTTAGTGGTAACACACAATAACCGTTATTTTATCCTTTGCTTTTTACAAGAAATAATGCCTTATTTACGAAGCGATTTTAAGCAATACAGAATTAATCCTTATCCAATTAAGTACCTTAAATACATTGCGCATTTAATATAGATCAATATGGCCCTTCACAGCATGTAATTTAAATGAATAGTTTAGAAGATATTACACATTTAAAATGCAGGGACATAACGGCTGTGGCGGTACCGGCCGCGGAGCCGGCGGCGTGTGTCTATAACTGGGGAAGGACTGGATAGGACAAAGCGCAAAGACCTTCTGTAGTACATTTAGTATCAGCATTGCACCCGTGCGAAGCCGGGGCGGGTCGCTAGTTTTTTATACTTTATTAGTGTATGAATGATGCTGCACTAGCCTGATCGTGTCTGCTAATATGAATCTAGTGTTCATAACATATATGAGCTAAAGGCGGCAGCGAAAGGTTGAAGGTTCTTGTAGTATTAATTATTCTTAGGCCTGTAATAACTATGTTTTCAATATTTATGGCACAATCAATTTTACAATGAGTAGTAAATTTGATTCTTTCCTGATTAATCGGATCCCAGTTTGAGTTGAACCACTACTTTTTTTGCAACTTTCACTAGCTTTTTAATTCTTATTCACTACTGATTTTTTTACTGATAGTGCACTATTGATTTTTACAAAATGCGTGGTTGGTAAGAGCAAATGAAGATGAAATTAATACGAGCTGCTACTACATTATTAAAAAATAATTATAAAAAAAACCTCGTTTTTTATTATTATTTTTAATAATTTACCATAAGGGTGCCCTTGATAAGGGTTTATCAAGTTGTAGGGCCAACTCTGCTGATAGAGATAATAAAAGATTTTTTTTCAGTGATATAGAAAGCCATTTCCAAGCAATACTTTAAAAAGATTTGGTCCCTACGGCAAAGTGCCCTTAACTCAGACAGAATTTACGAGCTGAATTGGTAAGGTAAACCTCGAGAAAGTTGCCTGCTCCGGGATTGCCTTTTTCATATATTCTTTCCCCGTATTCACTGAGGAAACTACACTCTTGACACTGAAGAAGGCAGATTCAAAGGTGATGTACGGTTATTAATTTCTACTTTTAGTCGATTCACATCTAATAGTGGAAATTAAATGGTTAAATTAAAGCGATTAGTTTCATAATTTTGGATGCTCACGCCAAGTTTATTTGACAACTTTAGGTACAAATGTATGTATGTATGTTGTATTTAGAAAAATAGTGTAACATACACGTAGAAATAAGTTTTCAATTACAAGTTTTATTGTAATTATGACCCTACCTATAAGAATTATAAGAATTATTAATTCCGTTGTTACGCAAAACATAACCATGGTACGAATATTTTATCAAAAAAAAAAAATGTTTCAAAGGTTCCTCGCGCTTGATAATTATTTTAGTATACTTAGTTAGTTAGGTATTATTTAATAAAAGTAAATACAACAGAGGTAAGAAGAGAAATACTTTTGAAATCGACCCGTGTATGCGATTTATTGCCATTAAATTTTATTTTTAATAAAAAATTAGATGGTCAATTATAATATGTACTAGATTTTTTCAATGCTTCAGTGCATATGATTATGGAATATACCTAGTTTGAAAATTCAAAATTACGAGCCTACGTCGCCTTAAGTCAAACAGATTAGGCAATTGTACTTTGAAAATGCCTTCTTCGTAGCTTTGTTGTCAATCGAATTAGACATAGCGTCGATGTTAGTAGCACTAGTTGGTAGAAGGTGTTGGTACGAAAACCGGTTTCTAGGATCTATTATATATACTAGGTTATAAAGTATAATAGAAAAATATATAGTTATATATCACGAAATATTTTTGTTTTATGGTTTATGAATATAATCGTTGTTTTTTATCGATCCTCCGCTTCCTATGTTCAGCTACCTCTGGCCGTTTTCTGAGGTCATCGGTCCATTCTAGAGGGAATGCGTCCAAAGATTCATAGCCTCAGCCATTATTGTTGAGCTATCCTCCCCAATTACCATCATCACTGATTCCGCAGATATGGCTCTCCAACTGCCAGTTCAAATTAATGAGAAAGTTCAAATTAAAAAAAAAGAGCTAAGTTGCCAATTTTGTTCTTCGTCGAATGTCCTCATTCCGGATCTGGACCAATTAAAGAACGCCCGGGAAATTGCTATTTTAATCACTTTTAACCTGTGAACCAACCCGACGGTCAGCGTTTAAGTTTCTGTCCCATAGGTTATGATGGGAATTCAGCGTTTTGCGGAGCATTCCAAAAGCGAGAGTTAGCGTGTCCAGTCGAATGCAATTATCAATATCTTTTTTGAAATTACCCCAGCCCAGCTGGGCTGGCAGTATCCGGAAGCGACGATATATATAGCTATATATATCGCGCTTCCGGATACAAAGGTCGTAAAAGCCATTTGCCAAAAAGCCAAAATAGTATCCGGAAGCCATTTTGACTTTTTGGCAAATGGCTTTTACGACATTTGTATCCGGAAGCGTCGATATGTAATAGTAATAAATTCAAAACACCTTTTTGATCAGATTTGTGTATCACCATCATAGATATACATAACATTAAATATCTCTGATCACCATAACATCACATCGTTTGCTAAAGCTCCATGTTTCAGGCTGCGGATATTTAAGGATGAACGCTTTATGAGGTATATTGCAATTATGAATTGATGTAAGTAATCTACACGTGATCAACACGTACATTGATAGAGTTATTTTGTTTTAAATGATATGAAAGCTTATTGATCGCTCGAATATTATTTTTAATTCAGTTAAACATTTCTCGTGACGTAATAATAATTCTCCTTTAAATAAAGCTCATCATTGACGTCGTATATTCTTGTTCCCTATTAACATTATTGAAAGTTGTATGTATTATCTTACATGTATTATCTCTGCATCACCCTATGGTTGACTGGTAGAGAATGCTTGTATAGCATTAAGTCCGCCTGTGTACAATTTTGTGCATGAAGTTTAAATAAATAAATAAAATAAATAAAGTTGTAAGTATCTTATCCAATAATTAGTTCATTGCTGCAGTACCATCGTCTCTAAATCCATGTCCAAGATCTCATGCTGTATTGATGTTTAGTCACACTCACCTATTTGTCGTAATGTTATTGTATTTGAATATGCTATTCGGTTGTAACTTCACTCAATAGATCTCCAGCTCCGGAATTCTATTAATTTGCTAGCTAGATATCAGAACTAGATATCAGTCCATTAAAATGGTTTATGGTCTACTGGGACTATCGATTTCTTCTGTTTATCGTGTCGATACGCGTACTCTTGTAAATTTGATTTTTGGAGATCGGTACTCGGCCACAACTATCATTTGTAGTCAAGTACATTTAATATAAGTTTAATATAAGCAAGAATGTTCTTTTTATGCCGTGCCACAGTGCACTAATATAATGTAGCAATTGCTTTTATTAAAATGAGACAGAATGTACACTACATTAAGTAGTAGTAGATAAAACTAACTTGGGCTGTAATTTTACTGACGATAATATGTACTTACTTATAGCAAATATGCGCTAACGTGTACATATAGCAAATACGTGCACGACCTATCATGGCGTGACATACTTAGGCGTTAGTGCCTCTTGCTATGTTCTCATGCTGCCATGGCGCTGCTGTATCAAAAAAAAGTGTAGCTACTTTTTTAAATGTTTCGCCATAAGGTGTTCTCCTGTCTGCATATTTTCTGGTATTATTTATTAATTATACACGGCATTTGACAACCGGCACCTGCCTGATGAGTCGCAGGATGCTGTAGTGCAGTAATAGGAGCGAAGAAATCATACACATTTCATGTCATCTCGACGCGTCCACTACGACGGCCTAGAAGGTGCTTCTTCACACTCCTTTTGAAGGACCCAATATCGTACACATGTGAAGCAGGAAATACATCGCCGGGCAGTGTATTATACCAGTCAGCGGTTCGGCGCAGAAATGATTGGCTGAACCTTTTAGTGCGATGTAGCGGCTAGCTGTTTTCAACTGCGTGAGAATGTGCACGATGAGACAGACATTAGTTCCGGCACTTAAACGGGGAAGGAGGAATAAGGTCGTAGAGTTCTACCAAGCATTCGTCGTCAATAATCCAGACTGCACGCATTTTCAATGAATCAGGGGCATCCATAAGGAAATTTGCATAGCCTTCCCAAAGATGCAAACAATATTACACACATGGTCTGATTTGCGTTTTGTAAAGCAACAGTGTCGTGCGAGTGTGAAATACGCACCTTATTTATTGACTCCAACTTTACGGGAAGCATTCACTATAACGTTTTGCATGTAATCCCTATAATTCTGGTCTGGTATGCAGATTCAAACCAAGGATTGATAACTAACGATTGCCGATGAGAAGCGATACGGCAAGAATAGTTGGGGCCGGAGGAAATGGATCCGTTTTAGGCGTAAACGCATAGGTCTGATTTTTATTCGCATTAAGTCTGACTAAATTTACATTGAGCAAGCCACTCGATTTAGTACGTCATTCTTCTTATAGGTAGATCACAGACTCCAACACTTCCAGGACGTTACTACTCTGATCCAGGCTTAATGTGCCGTACTGTCATCAACGTAACAGTGGATGTTGCCAATTTTCCACATTAGTAGCCATAGTGATATATGGAACTGACGAAAATTATCGAATTGACAATTTGTCTAATCAATTTTACTAAGTTTCTTCAAAACGACAACTTGAATAGTTTTTATGAGTCGAATTAGACTATGTAATAAATTTATAATTCTATTGAATGTCAATGTTGTTCCCATTCCTGTTACAAATTTCCGTAAGTATCCAAAATTCCGTAGGTACTCGAAGTGGTTGAAAAGCATGTATTACTGCAACTGGAAATAGTCCATGAAGGTCCAACTTCGGGAAAGAAATTTCTAGTCCATCTCGGATAATTGGTAAAAATTTATCGTCCAAATGTCTAACGTTTTAGCGAGAGTCTTCGACTGGTGTCGTCCCGCCAGTGTTGACTTACGGTTCAGTGACATTTTCCCTTACTATGGGTCTCATACGTAACTTCAAAGTTGCAAAGCGTGCGATGGAGGATAAATTCTATTATGAAATGATTATATTTCTAAAAAGAAATCTACGTCTCTAGTGTTACTATTAACACTAGAGACGCTGACATAGCTTTCAGGATCAGCAAGCTGTGTGATCAAATCACAAAAATTACAGAACCGATGGCGGTTAACACAGAAACGTTCTGGAATGATGGCCACAGAATCGAAAGGAATGGGAAGGCCCATCCCCCACTAGGTGAAAAAACTATATAGCCTTTACCAGATGGTAAAGATTGCAGGCAGCCGATGGATGCAAGCGGCGTAGGATCGATCATTGTGCAAATCAGAAGACGGCCTATGTTCAGGACTGCGTGGTTCTCTGATCATTTTCTCTTCTGAAACTTGTACTACTTTAGTACCGAAAGTGAACAGTACATAATTTTTTTAATTATTTATGCACAGCTAATTGTCACGTAATTGAAGGTTCGCGAATCTATTGAGTATCGCAAATCAATGTTATCCTTTCGGCGCATTTGGTCTGATTAGTGGAACGTCTGGTCGTTTGTTACGCCCAGTTCTTGAACGTCCATTCCCAGAATGTCTATTTCGTTGTTATATTTTGGTTTAGTACATGAGCTGTCCTGGATGTTCGCTTTGTAATTCTATATAAGTATTCGGATAGATTGGTGTTGCCACTATGTTTGGAATGACAACATATTCTTTGTATACTTTACCTTTCTTTTATCTTTACAGATTATTTGTTTCTAGGGGTTTGGCTGTCTGTCAAGTTTAATCGATCATGTTAAGCCGATCGCTGCTGAGAATAACCACATCATCATCACATCGAATCGAATTCGACATCGAATGCATTTGTTATCGAATCATATATCGAATTATATATCGAATTGATATAAAGATGATAAAAAATATGCACAGCAAGAGAACTGTTCACTTCATTTATGCCACCACATTAGGTAGTCAAAAACTGAATCTAGTATTAAAAGGTACTAGCTGTTACAAAAAAAAATCAAAATGGCGGGCTTTTTGGGTTCAATTTCAACCCCATTTAAACATCATAGGATGTAAAAGTAAAGAAATCAGGTCTTTCATGGGATTTTACAAAAATTATAGTAATTTCATCCTAGTCACTTTATTCAATTTAGTCACTTTAGTCAATTACTGATCCAGATACCAGGGAGCTTCCGTTCTGCAAGATGTTTCTAGACACTGATTCTATATTTTAGCATCATGTATTGATCACATCCACATATAACTGATATTCTATAGTGGTTTCGTATAAAGATAGATGACATTGACAAAATACCTTGGCGGGTTCGACAACAATTCCACGAGTTCATATCATGATATGTGTTTGATTGATACTTAATTCCTTGATAAAATAATTTTACATCACCATTATCTTCTCTCTCTATTCTATCTTCTCTCACTCATGGAGTTATATAATGTTTCACCAGATTATCTCCACATGCTGTTTCCAATTTCATTTCGTCATCAAACCTCTTACTATATCGACATCTTGCCTACTTTGTTCTTCTAAAGTGATCTGAACTTGGCTTTCGATAATGAACTCTCATGCGGTTAGATATGTCAGATGACATGTCTAGATAGAAAAATAGCCTATTATATATCAGTCTGAAATATATTGCTAACCTTTTATTGATTTTTTTTTAATTCCACTAGAGTGGAAAACATGCATACGGCCCGCCTGATGGAAAGCAGTTACCGTAACCTATGAACGCCTGTGACACCAGGGGCTTCACACGCGCGTTGCCGGCCCTGTAAAAACCTCTTCAAGCTCTTTTTGAAGAACCCCATGCTATAGTCTCCTGAGAAAACCTCGACAGGCAGTTCATTCCACAGCTTGACTACTGTCAAGCTGCGGAATGGTACGCGGGAGAAAACTTCTCTGGAACCGCACAGTACGCGACCACTTAGGCTCCAATGTATGAGTATGAATTCCCTGTCGATGGCGAACGGTGCGACTGTAGAGGGAGGCCGTGGGCATCATCTCAAACAACTCCTCTGAACACACCCCATTGTACAAATGGTAGAATACACAATGAGACGCAAAATCTCTTCTCAGACGCTCCCGCCCATAGATGGCAACAGCCGAACTTGAGCTTACTTGTCTTTGCCGCGGGTTGAAGTACTGCTTCGCTCTGTTGAACACACCTAGTTTCTTCGACGACAGCTTGACCTTTCCCCCCAGGTAACAACGAAACTGGACGTCGCTGGAGATTTCAATTCCAAGAATCCCAATCTTTTTGGCGATGGTAAGGGGTGCTTTAATGTGCAAGATTTTCTCAAATTAATTGTTTGGCAATACAGCTAAATTATCTGTGGCGTCCCGTAGGAAGAAAATCAAGCTGTGTTTTGTTACTAAACAAAATTGGTTCCCCAGCAGATGGTTAATTATTTTTCATTCCAAATTAAATATTAAAGGTTTCATAATCGATTACAGATGCAAAAATCTGATCTAAATTAATATTTAGATTTCTTCTAATGCTTATTGTCCCAGTATTTATATAAAGGAACAGCTCCCGCATCACAAACTAGTAATGTCTTGGGCTTTGTTAAAATTATACCTAAGTTCTTCATACTGAAGACACATCTTTTATTCTTCAAATTCCAAGCATTGCAACATTTGATTTTCTTTTTCAGTCTATTGTCCTGGGTATTTGTTTCCATTCATAAAGTTTCAAGATTTAATCATAGACTGCATTTCGAAAATACATTCTAGAAAGGAAAATGGTTCTTTCATGTTCGTAAAAGTCTTAACTCAGATTAGGAAATAAAGTTTTTTAGTTATAACTTTAATTTTAGCAGTTGTGGAGATACTCCGAATGGACTAATTAGTTATTCAGCAGATATTTTCTTCCATTAAAAGGAATGACAACATGTTTTAGGTAATTTCAAATTATTTGTGAATTACAATTATAATTCTTATGGCACTATGTTATATTGCGTATTTCGTGAACTTTGGATAGGCATGGAATTTTTACACAATCAGAGAGCCCATCTAAATGGGATCGGTTAATTCCAATGATGTTTATATTTTTTTAAATTTGGTTTTTGATAGTTAAAGGTAAAAAAAGCAATTAATAAGATGCACCCTGTTCGTGCCGTCGGCTTCTCGCATCCATTCCTTATTACCACGTCGAACTACAGCGGCTTAAAATGGGATAGCACACATAGAGAGGCTTAAGTTCAAGGCCCGTACGCGCCAGGGCTGTGATGCATGTTTTAATGTTATGTTAGATTAGCTTCTCCTACTCTTACCAATCACGCAATTAAACTGAAATCGGTGGCGTCCGCTAGAGGACGGTATTTTTCTCCCTTCGTATGAAGAGAGAAGGTGACTAGTACACATCGACAATAATTTGATTATGATGCATTCCACATGTTGAAAGAGAACAAATAATACTTTACCTGTACGTACCTATTCCGAACAGCATATTTCTTGACATTCACCGCAAAATCCGTACATCACAGGATGCTCCGGTGATTATGTTATAATCACTGACTCACACGATGCTCAGGTGATTATGTTATAATCACTCACTTATACATTAAATAATTTAGAACGGTACTCCGTATCCTTATGTATTGTATGTTGCTAGTAAAGTTGCCAACTTTGCCCAATAAATCTGCTAAATATTTATTGTGATAGCGAGGGATATTCTAAATCGTTATAAATTGCAACATTTAAACTGTTGATGAAAGGTTACCTCAGTCTTAAAATTAATAAAAGTAAAAGAATCGTAATTATAGTATTTTCGTATTTACTGTGTTTTATGTGCATTGCACTATTTAAGTCAAATAAAAAGAAATTGGCAACCCTAATAAAGTGTGTGGTGTTTGATTATGTGTTTTTAACAAAATTTTGTATTTGCATTACAATCAAATTGTGTGTTGGTGTATAAACGTGTTCAACTATTTTTTTTTTTCTAAATTTTTAGATTAAGTAGGAAAGCATTTACTATCCGTCGAAGTTCACTTGACAGTCACTTGTAGAGATTTTTCAAATATGGAAAAGTGAAATAATGCGAGGTATTCTATATAATTCAAATTGTTTATTCTAATCATATTTTTTAAAATATAGTTAGCTAGTTTTTTTATTTATGGAGTCCCTCCTATAACGTTATAGCGCCACTAGGAATGAAAATGAGTTATTTCCTAACTGTATAATAAATAAAGAACTATACTCGATTGTTTTTTAAGGTCCATAATTTTTTTACTACATTACTTTTTAACATAACAAATTGATGAAAAATATTACCTTGTTGAAGTAAAATTTGCAGAAACGGCCGCTTTTGGCAAATTTTACTTACATAACTAAATTTTATGAACTATAAATCTATGGCTTCATAGGTTATTGTGTAAGACAGTTTTTTAATTCCATAGCATGTTTATATTTAATTTAAAATGTTTTTGAAAACGTTTGCTATTGTTCATTCAATCTAATGTAAGACGCTATTTAATGATAAAATCTCAAGTGAAGTTCGCCTGAAAGTATTAAGTTTCGCTTAATCTTGTTTGTCTTCTTAAATAGGGCTTGACGCAGAATGTGCACTTAGCAAACTGTGCACTTCGCAAAATGTTGACTTTTTATCACAGTAAAAAAAATCTTTGCTTAGAATTTATTTTTATTGATACACATTAGCTATTTCTAGGAAAAAAAAGTGCTGCGTTGGGAGCAGGGGTGACGGCGCGCGAGCTTTATTTCATATTGCGAGCGTTAATATGTCTACGGTAACCGTTTCACATCAGGCATTCATACAGAAAGTATAAAAAAATATATTTTAAACTTATTTAAAATAAAATCGTATCGTACTATCGTATCGTATCATACTTACTAGGAATACATAATTATTTTTTTCACCAAAAATAGAATACAAAAATGAAATATCCATATATTTACGTACATAACTAAAGAGATAGGCAGTAATGATAACTTAGTAAATTCTCCTACTCTATATCAAATAGACTACAAAATTTAAACAACTGATCCTGCAAATACTAAGCTATCAAAATGTAACATTTCAGTGGTATTTTTTTTATTGCTACACATTGGTAGGCTATATACGTAAATATACAGTACCTATGCTGTGAGTAATATTTAATATACTTCCTAATTTTATATTCCATATTTGAGTAAATTGAGTCCAAGACTTACGAAATAATATTATACTTATATATACATATTGACGACTGTATTTTTTTGCGCATTTTGTGAAGTGCATATTTTGCGGCAAGTACACATTTTGCGCATTGCACACTATTTGTCACATCCCTTAAATAAAACTAATTTCTCTATATGAACCAATAAATTTGTATGTGTTTGTCTTGTTGTGTATCGTAATATCACAAATTATTCATTAAATCAGAATTGTGATATTGAATAAAATTGTATAATATGTACCTAAGCACGTAAGTAGGTAATTCTTATAATATTGAGCTTGATATTCAAAACGCTCATATTTTTGTCTTGAGTTAGGTAGGTAAGTTATATCAAAATGATTGCAGTACCATTTCTGTTTTGAAAAATAGTCTAAAATCAAACCACTATTTCGCTAATTTAAAACTGTCACTAATATAAATTAAACTATAATAATTATTACTAACTAATATTTTATTTATAAATTCAAAACTTCAGCAAAATTAGTTAACATTCATTCACTGATTTAATTAAAACATATTAGATTAAAAGCTAATCAACTGTTTAGTGACAACAGTAGCAAGGAAGATGTGACTATTAAATCACAGCTCATTTCATGTGGTATGCAGAAATAGAAGTTTAGATAGAGGTATGCCAGTCAATGAATCAAAGCAACTATAGCGACGTCACTATCCATCAAGAGTTATTGTCTTTTAAAACCAAATTCCAATTTGAACTCTAAAGGCACAAAGTCATAAAGGATACATTTTGGCCAAAACAGCCAGTTAAAAATGTGTGTACGATTTTTTTATATAGCGTTATTAGTTTCTCGTGAATGCTTTACCTGAATCCGCCGACATATTGATGGATAGCAGTCGCTCAATGTCAGTGCGTTGTGTTTAATGTGTGTAGATGATTGTCATCGGCAGTAGTGGAGTACCCTGTTCTCACAATTTTCCTAACCTAAACCTTTCTCTAAACCGTACGGGACTTTAATATTACTTTTCACAGAGTGTTGAATAATGCGAATATATCAATAATTTATAGCGTTTATTAAACAGTTTACACATAAAGGTAACATACAAAAATGTTTCATAAATATATTATTAAATAATATGAATAGGCACTGAAATATATTTAGTGATAAAATATTGCCACGTCTAATAACTTAATACATTAGGTGAAACATACAACACAATTTAATTTAACAATATCGTGCACTTAAAACAAACTAAGTTAAAGATCACTGTACGTTAAACTAAAATCTCATTCAATTCGGATTTGTACTTGCAGAAAACATTAGGTCATCAACATCGGCAGTGTTTGTCAAAACATAGAAACTGGCAAGGCAAGAATTGCGTGCGTACTTCGTATAGTGGTTCGACGGCTCCACTCTACTATGTTTCTTTGTCGTGGGAGAGTTGACAGCGGGACGCGAGGCACCGCGCGCGACAACCACGATTAACTTTGCGAGAACGACCCACCCGAGCCGGGCACCGGTGACCGCGGACTCCGCAAACATCATCACAAACGGATTACGCGTGTACGGCGTGACACTGACAAAGTTAGTCGTAGCTGTTAGGTGACAATAAATGTCGGCGCAGAACACCGCAACCTACGTGCACTAAATTGTTAGGTGTGACGGGTCTTAAATATATAACTCAAAAAATCGACATTGGATAATACAAACAGTAATCATGCTTAAGGATAAAGCTAAAGCAGGGACTCTCCGTACTCGTAGCGGGCTTGAGTGGTCCATTGGAACTATATTTACACATGGTTGCAAAACAACATCATCCACATCTCACAGACCACAGAAGCAAGCGCGAGTCCCGATACCAATGACCACCTGATAGACTTAGCTAAGATGATACGTCTCTATTGACATCAGTGAGATCATTTGCTAGTTTCACAGGTCAGATCTCTACACAAAAAGCATAGTGTCTCTCAAATTCTTATTGTTAATAAGGCCAAATAAATCATTAACTTTAAGCAGGCTTAAAAATACTTCAAAAGAGTATTAAAATTTAAGAGTATTGGGTGAAAAATACATTTGACGATTTGCCAAAAGTCGCGTCTTGTTTACGAAATGTTCTAATAAACAGTAATGAACTATAACAAAATACATCATTTAGTAAACATCGTAGCGGTAAAAGCAAAACAAAACAGTTGAAGAATGTCTCGTGTTCGTGTTAATCACATGTTACGTGTGTCCAGTTATAAGGAGCTCCTGGCTGCCGCCCGCTGTCCTGGTGCCACCTGTCTCGTCGTATGACTAGGACTATTTACACAAAAAGCTTAATGTACAGCATTGTTAGATGCGGAAATTCGCCCAAATTATACTACTGAGTTAAGTTTACAGTTGATTTCACTTGCAAGTATGTTATAGTGCGCGCAGCGTTGTCGAATGTCCGCGCGATTGTATGTATATCCTACATTTGTCGCGACCACTAGGGCGAGTCGTTCGTGATTAGATATGATGTATACATTCACCGTCGTCTATGTGCCATAACATCACGACTTGCAATCGCGGAAAGTGTCTAGGAAGCGGGCGAAAGTCGTTATTGCGGTAACCGCTACGATTATATGAAGGCATCTAGGATAAATAATGTTCGCTTGTCAACTTTCGAATTTCTAAATAGTAGTTTTCACCCTACTCATAGTGGTATAGAGATGAAACAAAGAAACACTACATTAATGGATTAAAAGTGCGCGACGCGAGCTCGCTGCCTGAATCTATGTCTTACTTTTGACGACAAGTTTTGCCGAAGTCTCGACTTGGCCCGCGGCGGTAGTGGCCCGGCACGTGAACACGCCGGTGTCCTCCTCGTAGGTGTTGCCGATCAGCAAAACGGCATTGTTGCCCTCGTGGATCATCTGTAATTATAATTTTAAAAAACTATAATACCCTGGCATACCTAGAAATATCTATAGTTGAGGGATATTTTTTTACCTAATCAATTTCTCAGACTAATAAATGACGTATTTTTAATTATTCTTGATTATCTTGACTATCTTATTATACTATACAAGTTCTACTCCTATATTGTGTTAATAACAACGAAAATTCATTCGTTACGTTCAGATTTTAAAATTTTGAATAAGTAGAAAACTGGGCCCCAGTTTTGCAAACATTATTGCCATCATGATAGTAGATTTCCTTATATGAAGAAAAAAAATATTTACCTGGAAGTCGGGAGTTTCAGGAATAAGAGCTCCTTCACGCAGCCATTGGATTGTCGGTTTAGCCTTGCTGGTTATGAGTGTTTTAAACTGTGCTGGCTGCCCTTCATAGACCACAACGTCGCGCAGAGGTGTGAGAGTTGGTAAATTGTCGCCTTGATCTGGCTGGGTCACTTTGAGCTTCGCAGCGACTGTGACACGACCAGCGGAATTGTAGGCAACACATTTATAGTCACCTTCATCTTCAGGGAACGCTTCTGATATGCGTAAAGTATATTCGTCAGCTGTCCTAGACATTTGGAAGTATTTTGAAGGTTTGATTAATTTGTCGCCCTTATACCACTGAACGGTAGGCGTTGGCTTACCTACAATCTTGCAACTAAACTCTATGGCTTGTCCCTCAGTGACTACTTTATCTTTGAGGGGTTCAATGATTTCTGGGGGAGCGTTAGCTGCCTTCGTTTGCGGTTTTGGTTTTTCTTTAGTAGCTGGAGCATTAACTGAGCATTCAGCGTCACACCTTGCTTCACCAGCACTGTTAATAGCTACACATTCATATTTTCCAGAATCTTGTGGATAGGCTTCAAGAATAAGAAGAGTATAGGTGCCATCCTCTTCCAAAATTTTGTTTCTTATATCTGGTTGTAACTTCTTTCCATTCTTCAACCAGTAAACATCAATTGGTTTCGTACCAGTAACTTTAGTATCAAACCTCACCAGTTGACCTGCAGTTACGTTAACACTTTGAGCTGTAAGCGTAAAGCTCGGGGGATTCACTCCTCCTCTACCTTGACGCCTGCGCTCTTCAACTACTAAATTAGCGCTACATTTCGCAGTACCACCTCTATTTTCTGCTACAGCAGCGAATACGGCAGAATCTTCAATAAACACTTGTCTAATAATAAGAATTGATTTCGTGCTGAATGTGTGAATCTGGAAATCTGGTGAATTCTTAATAGGGAAATTTTCCCTGTACCATTTGACAGTAGGTAATGGGTCACCGTCAAATTCTACTTCAAATCTTGCTTGCTCATGTTCAAGTGCACGACAGGGTTGCATCTTTTTGGTGAATACTGGAGGCTTAGATGGTTTCACAGGTCCTTCAACAACTCTCTCTTGAGTCTGCGCTTTATGCTCAACTTCAGTCGTCTCTGTAGATGTAATTTTGCGAGTTATTTCTGTGTCCCCGACTACTTCTTTTTGAATTTGTTTTTGCCTAGCTACATGTACTTCTTTGCCATGTACGGTTGATTCTGATGGATCTGGAATCTTCGGCTTCTGAATAACCCTCTTTTGTACTTGTTGTTGTTCAATTACTTCCTCGCTTTGTTCTCTGTAACAGATAATATGTGTTAAATAACATTTAAATATAATTATATAAGTATGACTTAAAGTAAATGTTGTTTTATGTATAATACTTACAAGCTATTTTCGTATTTTTGAGCCATGCCTTTAGTTAATGAACTGCTTGAAACTTTTTCCCCAGGAATAGCATATTGATGAGTAGACTCTCTGAATTTGCTTTCCTTTACAACTTGTTCGTTTTCCAATTCCTGTAACTTATTGTAGTATTCTTCACTCTTCTTCTTTTTAACAGTCTGTTGCCATTCCGTATCTGGTTCTTTAATCATTTTCGGCTTCAACTCAGGTCTATGATCAATTACACCTTGACGTTGTAAAGTTTGCCTTTCTTCAAACGTCTTTTCTAACTCTGTTTCTGAGCGCTGATATTGAGTTGTTTCATCGTACCAAGCTATACAGAATCAAAAAATCATGTTAGGAAAATTGTCGGTAAATACTCAAATAAAAACTTCAAAACATACCTCTGCAAGATTCCGATGTTAAGCCGGTAGAAGCAGGTGATATAGCTGCACACGTTTTCTTTTAAGACAGAGGAAGGGCATAGGGAAGCAAGGGTTTTATTTGTGCTTAAGCGGTCTGTTGGTGTGTGCGTGAGTGATCATGTGTGTTAAAGCAGCAGAGTATCGAAAGCTATATTTCTATATTATAGTTTGATAAAAGTCTGTGAAATCACTCAGTAAAATGTATTAGACATATTAAATAAAACTGTACTGTTTGCCATAGTGCATCATGAGCATATTTTGACAATGTTATTAT
Source organism: Hypsopygia costalis (assembly GCA_937001555.2). NCBI lineage: Eukaryota > Metazoa > Arthropoda > Insecta > Lepidoptera > Pyralidae > Hypsopygia > Hypsopygia costalis. The sequence goes on from OW443326.2 coordinate 24,392,414, forward strand.
GAATTCTTTTGTTTCGTTGGAGAATGTAAAACACTTACGTCTTGGAGCATTTTTCAATACCCCTCTGTAGTCATCGTGTCTAGGTATTACTTTTAGCTCAGTTGTGGCCAGAGCTTCTCCAACAGAGCTTCGGGCTATTACTTCAATTTTACCAGTATCGTACTGCCTAGTTTTTGGTATATCAAAGTGGTACATGCCATCGTATATCAGTTTGTATCTTGAACCCTAAAGTAAAACAATAAATAAATAGTAGATAAGGATAATAACATTATAACAATTTTGAATACAGTAATATCCAAGCAAAGACTTACGTTAACTATCGTGTTTCCATTTATTAGCCACATCACTCGTGGTTTAGGATGGCCAGTCACACGGCAGCAGAAGCGAGCCCATTCACCCTCTTCTACTGTTACCGGTTCGGGGCGGCTCACAAACACTGGCGCAGATCGAGCCTTGGTTTCATCCATTGCTGGTTCTGGAGCTCTGTATCAGATAATAATTATTAAGTAAAACTGTCTAAAGTAAGTCGTCAATATTGTTTATACTGGTGATTCTTGTGCACTCGATGGAACTTTATACACCTTTTGTATTAAATCACTTGTACTGTTCCACTTAATTAAATTTATTTTACCGATCGGTTTCGTCTTAAGGCAATATCAATAAAAAATAATGTTTTGAGAAAACGGGAACAGAGCGCGGAAAAAATTGCTGCATTGGCAGCCGGGGGGCTGCACGTGAGCGATATTTCATGTCGCACGCGTTAATATGGCTACGGTATGCGTTTCACATCAGGCGGGCCGTATGCTTACCTGCCACCCGACGTAGAATAACAAAACTTGTTTGCTTATCTTTATAATATATACGACGATATACCACGGGTAACATCTGTGACTGACTTGGGCCTACTAATGAGTTGTGACTTAACATTTCGTAACCACGTTGAGAAGATCTGTAAAGACGCATACAGAGCATTGGGATTCGTGTTGCGGCAGGCGCGTCACTTAGACTGTATAACACATACGTTAGAAGTAAATTGGAGGGCAATGCAATTATTTGGAATCCATACGAGCAAAAATATATTTCTATGATCGAAAAAATTCAAAAGAAATTCATAAGATGGCTATACCATAAACAGTATGGATATCATGTGGGATTCCCTACCATATATCCTATAGCGATTTTCTGCTGGGAATGACTGGATACAATACTCTGGAAGTGAGGCGAGCTGTCTCTCTGGCAGAGTTTGTATTCGGTATTCTCAGAGGGTTTAAACACGATCCAGAGGTCTTAGTTCAGGTTTTATTGTATGTACCTAATAATTATGTTCGTGCACGGTCACATAGTTTATTCGCGCCACCGAATACTAGAACATCTGCAGCGTATTATGCACCGGTTAATCGGTCACTACGTCTGCTCAATATCATCGTTGAAAATGAAAAAACATTGGACCTGTTTTGCTGCTCTAAACAGCAATTTCACAGAGCGGCTATAGACTGCGCTGAAAGCCTAGCTAATTCGTAAGCTTATTTTTAAGGCGATTGGTAAATCTTGTAGTTATTTAATTCATTTTACAATTATTATTTCCAATTATTCTTATTATTCAAATTTATGGATTCATATTTATTAATCATTGACATATTATTAATTAATTTTGTGATTGTTACTAATTATTATTTATAATGGTTTATTTTGAATTACTTTTTTCTTTTTAATTGACATTTAATTTTTATGATTACTATTAATTTGTTCCTAATTCTTAATCAATTTATTTGGAATTCAAATTGTTTTTTTGACATTGTTAATAATTTAATTTTGTTATTGATACTTCATATAATTATCTAATTATCATGTAATTTTGATTCATGCATGAATCAAAATTATTTAATTGTTATGCGCATTGGGTGACTGTAATGCATAATAATTGTAATCGTAAATAAATAAATAAATAAATAATGCCATAAGGCGAAACCACTCGGTAAAAGAAATTTATTTACGTGGAACAGTACAAGCGGTTTATTAATACAAAAAATAAATTGACATAAAAATCCTAATAGAATAGAAAAACTCAACTGGCAAAATTAATTTTGAACCATCTAACTGCCCGATGGTATCTGTAAAATTCCTGACATTCTGCTATTTCGATAATAAAATGTCGCAAGACAACTATAGATAGACATTTCGACAATCGACATTAGACAATAGTACTATTATTAGCATAATAGCGACGTGCAATTTATAAATTGCTAGAAAAATGAAATAGAATATTGTTAACAAAAGTTACAGACTCCGGGGTCCGATGGGGTCCGGGGTAGATTGTAATTATTACCAATAAAAAAATATAGATCGTCTCATAATATTGCTACCACAGTCTTTACTTACACTTGCCATGACGCTTCCATTTCTCTAATCTTTTCAATACTCTTCATGTGCTTTGGTAGTTGAGAGTCATATACGATGCCAGGTTTTCCAGCAGTCTTTATCACTGCTCTCGTTTCATCCATACCGTAAAGGTTAGTTGCACGGCAAACGTATTCTCCACTGTCCTCTGGATATACCCAGCCAAAGTTCATTGCCACATAACCAAAGTCATAAATTGGGGTAAAACGATTTTCTGTAAAATAGATAGAAGTAGTTTTAGTTTTACTCAAATAATATGAAGAGATGGTCGAGGATTTGAGGATGAACATAACTGATTTTCTTAGTTTTATACTTACTATGCAACAATGGTTTTCCATTAAAGAACCATTCCACTTTCATGTTTGGATCTCCAACAGGAGCCAACTGACATTCAAATTTAGTAGATTCCATTTCCACCAAAGTGGTTTGACTCTGAATTTGTGTGACGAAGCGTGGTGGTTGCTTCTTGTCAACGTCATAGAGGTCGTCTTCAGTTAAGAATATTTCAGAAGTATATTTTTTAATCGTGGCTTCCATTTGAGTCAGGGCTTCAGATCTCTTCATACCACGTGGTACTTGATTTTGCAGGATAATATCCGGTAATTCTGAAAAAAATACCATTCTTATATTATACACTATTACTTAAACTGTGATTATACGATGATTTTCTAAAACATCATTCAATAAACATTAAAATGAAGTAAATATCGTAGATAAAATCATTTAACATAGAAATAGGATTTACTTACGTTTACACGACACAGTGCCTTTAGTGAAGTCCTCGCCGAAATCATTTACTGCTCTGCACACATACTCGCCGGAATCTTCAGCGTATACATACAATATATCAAGTGAAACGAAGCCCATGTCGAATACTGTACGATATCTGTGCCCAGAAGGTAATAGCTTTCCATTACGATACCATTCAATACGTAGTTTAGGATCTTCTTTAGGTTCAACACGGCACTCGAAACGTACGCCTTCTGATTCTTCGACAGTGTGTGACTGGATTTGTGTTATAAACTTAGGAGGAGTGCTAACAACAGGCTCTTCTTTAGGAGCGTCAGTTGCGCGTCCTTTCTCAAGTTCTTTGATCTTTTCGCCACTCATACCCTGTGGTAGCTGTGATTCTAAAACGATATCACGCTTGGAGCTGCAAGTGATTTTGGCTGTTGTTGTGGCTGAACCCCACTTATTGGTAGCACGACAAGTATATTCACCTGTATCACGTGCATAAATGTAATCAATATCCATGGCGATAAAACCGAAGTCATTAAGCATATGAACACGGGAACCTGTAGCGAACGGTCGTCCGTTATGGAACCAATCAATTCGCATTGAAGGATCTCCGACAGGCTCTACACGGCAGTCGAAATGAATCGGGCCACCTTCAGGTATATCTAAATTATCTTTAATGTCAACAGTGAACCTTGGTGGATTGGGTTTCTCATCCTCTACGGTGATTTCTTCCCGTTTATGCAATGTCTCTTCCAATTTTTGAATGCTTTCTGTTCCTGATTTGAAATGTGATGGCAGTTGAGGTTCAAGGATGATACCTTGCCTACCTTTCACCTGCAATTTACAGGATACAGTAGCTTCGCCATGACGATTTGTAGCTTTGCAAGTATACAGTCCAGCATCTCGCTGATAAACTCCACCGATTTCTAATATAACAAATCCAAAGTCGTTGATAGTTTTCACTCTAGATCCAGTAAGTAGAGCCTTACCATTATGATACCACTCTACTCTCATACTTGAGTCGTTCACTGGGATGAGCCTACATTCGAAGTGAGCTGAAGAGTTTTCTGACAAAATCAGATCGGACGGTGTAGTAATGAATTCCGGTGGGTTTCCAGTCTCAGCGTCAGGTGTCATAGAATCTACAGTACCAGTGTAACCTTCAAGGGCAGCAATCTTATCAATAGTGCCTTCCATGCCCTTTGGCAACTGAGATTCTAAAATGATGTTCCTCTTTCCTGCAACTTTCATTGTTGCCGTTGTTACAGCTTCTCCATAGTTGTTATATGCTCTGCATAAATATTCACCGGAATCTTCGGGATAAGTAGGAGATATTTCAAGAATGACAAATCCAAAGTCGCAGAATGTTCTAAACCTTGAACCAGCTTTAAGTGACTTGCCGTTCCAATACCATTCCACCTAAAATTTAATTACAAATAATAAAAATACAAATCTAGAATTTCTCAACATTAAAGTTTTATCACCATATCTTAAATATTTTTTATAATCGTATGAATGTTAGGTTATTTTATTCAGCCCGGATCAACATTTTTTAGAGGGGTTTTTTACGGGTGCCGGCGCGGTAGCGTCATTTTATGTTGCGAGCGTTTATGTTGTACGGTTATCTTTTCACATCAGGCGGGCTGTAAACTTGTTTATAAAAATAATAGGTACATGTAATATATAGACAGTACCCAGATCAATACAAACAGACATATTCTTGAACATGAATGTTTTACTTGTGCGGGAATCAAAGTTATGGCCCTTGGTGCCAAAGTAGCCATTGCTGGTTTGGCACCAATTATTTGACCATCGGACTTGTCGATTTTATGTTCTTCACATATATTTTCAAAAATAAATTCAATTACAATTAATATAATTTGTGCTTACTTTCAGGTTCGGGTCATCAGTGGGTGTCAAGCGTGCCTCGAAATGTGCATTTTCACCTTCCCTGAGATTTTCAATATTGGATAAAGGAACAGTGAAAACTGGAGCTTTTCCTCTTTCTTCCTCAACAGTAGTGTCTTTTCTGCGAACCATCGAATCTTCCAAGGTTTGTAATTTCTCTAATCCACCTTCCATGCCCTAAAATTAAACAATGACCTCTGTAAATAAAATCACCAAAATACACCAAACTAATATCTAATAATAAATAAAATCAATAAAATTTACCCGCGGGAGTTGCGAGTCCAAGATCAAATTCTCTTTCGAAGTACATTTAAGTGTCGCCTTTGTAGAATCTCGGCCTAATTTGTTAGTTGCTACACATTCATACACACCAGAATTTTCTTCGTAGCAATACAAAATGTCCAATATGACAATACCAAAGTCATGGAAAGTCCTATACCTGTGGCCATGTGGCAGTTTCTTGCCATTATAGAACCATTCAACTTTCAGGTCAGGATCATCTACAGGTATAAGTCGTGCTTCAAAGTGAGCACTCTGCCCTTCAACTAATTTTGTTACGTCTTGTATTTGTGTTAGGAACTTTGGCGGTTCAGCAGATGCAGTGACAGGTGTTTGTTGTTGTACGCCTTGCATACTTTCCAACTCCCTGATCTTTGCTAAGGAGTCAGGTTGCAAGCTGTCAAGATAAACACCGCTACGTCCATAACAATTTATTGTGGCCTTGGTGAAGTCCTCACCATATTTGTTATAAGCACGACAAACGTATTCTCCTGTATCATGATTCTGAGTATATGCTATGTCCATAACGACAAATCCAAAATCGGACACAGTTTTGATTCTCGTTGAATGGCGTAGTGGCTGGCCATTGTGATACCATTCAATCTTCATATCAGGGTCATCAACAGGAACTACAGTGCACTCGAAGTGAGCGGACTGACCATCTTTAAGACCCTCAATGCTCTGAATATGAGTAGTAAATCTTGGTTTCTGGCCTTTGCTCTTGTCGACACACTCAAGTTTTACACTTATTTCAGCCTTTCCCCATCTGTTTGTAGCTCGGCATGAATACGTACCAGAGTCTGTAGTTTTAGTTCCAAGAATTTCAAGAACTACCATTCCGAAAGCGTAAACTGTCCTAATACGATGGCTAGCTTCAATTGTTTTTCCATTATAAAACCATTCAATTACCATACTTTGGTCACCAGTAGGTATTAACGAAGCTTCATAATGAGCGATTTGGCCTTCACTGATATCAACAATATCCTGGAAAACACTTGTGAATTCAGGAGGTCTGCCGGTGTCATCGTCAGCCTTGGGACCTGCGTCTCTACGTAAGGAGTCTTCGAGATTCTGAATCTTCTCCAAGCCTTCTGTGCCTTTAGGATGTTGAGTTCTTTCTATAAGATTTTCCTTACTAATACAGAAGATCGTAGTTGACGTGAAAGCTTCGCCGCTCTTATTATAAGCTTTGCAGGTGTATATTCCACTATCTCTTTCATATACATCAATAAGATCTAAAGTAACGAAACCAAAGTCACTCGTAAGTTTAAATCTTGATCCCTGTTCAAGAACTTTGCCATTGAAATACCATTCCAGTTTCAAATTAGGATCATTCTTAGGCTCAACCTGGCCCTCCAGATGAAGCGCTTGTCCTTCTACTAACTGATGCTCTGCTACAATTGGCACAATCCATTCTGGTTTAGCATATTCAGCATCAGGTACAGACGGTCTCCTGCTCTTAGCTAATCTAGCTTCTTCGGTCTGCTCTACGGCTTCAAGACCGGCTTTTCCTTGTGGATGCTGAGTATCGAAATAAATATGTTTATCACCCGTGCATCTAAGTGACCCAGAAGTTGTAGCTGATCCCTTATTATTAGTAGCTTTGCATGTATAAATGCCGGAGTCCTCTTCGTAAGTGTGTGTAATATCTAGAGACACATAACTAAAATCATGGGTACACTTATACCTTGTGCCAGATGGTAAAGGCTTGTTGTTGAAGAACCATTCGATCTTAAGTGTTGGATCTCTGGATGGTTCCACGTTACATTCAAAATGAATATTATCGCCTTCTTTGCACAATATGTTATTTAAGTGAGAAATAAAGACTGGCGTTTCGTAGACTGGGTCAGGCGACTCAGGCTTTGTGGGTTTAGGTTGTTCTAAAGCTCCTATCCTATCCAGAGATTCAGGATGTAGTGATTCACCCAATAACCAGTGGCGATCTTCGACCTTTATCGACGCAGTGGAAACAGCCTCTCCCATGAGGTTAGTTGCTTTGCAAGTATAAATACCGGAGTCATCAAATCTTAAACCATTGATTGATAATGTGACCAACCCAAAATCAAATGTACTCTTTAATCTTGCACCAGTTGTTAGAGACACTCCATTTTTGAACCATTCGATTCTCAAATTTGGATCTGTACGTGGCTCTACCTGGGCTTCAAGGTAAACGTGCTGCCCTTCAACTAATTTATCGTAGCTCTTAAGATGTGTAGTAAAGATTGGTGCTTGTTGAACACCAGTATCAATGAACATTTCTGGAACTTTGTTCATAGCCGCTTCTTTCAGTTGGATTTGTTCCCAGGATTCAGGTCTCATAGCTTGATCAACTATTGTGGACTTAGTCTTAACTTTCAGTGACGTAGAAGAGACAGTACTGCCTGCCCTGTTAATAGCCTTGCACATATAAAGTCCAGCATCTTGAGCTACGACGGAGTTTATGTCTAATGTGACAAAGCCAAAATCGTGTGTCGTACGGAATCTTGAACCTGTCAAATTAAAATATTATATTAATCATAAATGAATATTATTAACAATAAATGATGGTCATTATAAACAAAGACTTCAATAAATATTCATTATATATTACTATTACAGTCGATCTTACCCATTTTTAGTTCCACTCCATTGATATACCATTCAAAGCGTAAGCTAGGATCGCCAACTGGTACGACGCGGGCTTCATAGTGAGCATGCTGCCCTTCCCATAATTCTGAAGGTCCCGTGAGTACTTGAGTGAATATTGGTTTTTCAAATTCACGTTCCGGCTCTTCCCGCCTCTTAGCCTGAGGCTCTTCTAATTGTTGTATTTTTCTCATACCCTCTGGGTGTTGCGTGTCAAGTTGAATAGCCGCTTTAGCTGTTGATACATAGTTATATTAGTGATAATAAATAAAAATGTAAGTAAAACCAAATATTTATTAATTATTATTTAGTAAAATTATTTAGTTTCACACTACTCACTTTTTATTCTCATTGCAGCTGTTGTAACCGCCTCTCCAAGTAAATTGGATGCTCTACACATGTAAACGCCTTCATCTTCATCACGTACATGGGTTATACTCATAGACACATAACCAAAGTCATGCGTTTTAGTTATTCTTGAGCTGTCTTCAATGAGCTTCTCGTTTCTAAACCATTCTACTTTGAGAGTGGGGTCTCCAACGGGAATAAGTCTACAGTCAAAGTGTGCAGTTTGTCCTTCTTGAATGTTGTCAATATTTTGAAGTGGCTGAGTGAAAACAGGCCTTTGCCTTGTAACTGGTTCTGGAATTTCGGGGCGTCTGAACGGTTCCACCGACTCTAATTCTCGGATCTTCTCCAGACCTTCAGGACGTTGAGATTCCGATATAATACTACCTTTTGCGGTTACTGTCATAGATATAGATGAAGTACACTGACCAAGAGCGTTTATCGCCTTTACAGAATATTCACCAGCGTCCTCAGAAACACAGTGTTGTATATCTAGTGACACGTAACCAAAATCAAAAGTGATATGGAACCGTGAAGCAGATTGCAGAGCTTTTCCATTATGATAAAATTCTATACGCAGGTTAGGATCATGCACAGGTTCAACTTGGCATTCAAAATGAGCTGTTTTCCCTTCAAATACATGAGTTGTTCCTCTCAGCTCTGTCACAAATCTAGGTGGGCTAATTTTAGGTTCATCCACCTCTAACCTGGTATGATGACCTTGCGCCTCCAACTGTCTTATCTTTTCCAATCCATTAGGATGTTGAGTGTCCATAATAATGCTTCTATGCCCTAAAAAAATAATTGATGATTAGAATAGAATATATTTTTTCATATCGTTTACCGACATTTTATGATTTACCAAAACATACCTGCAACCTTCAACGTGCACGTATTAACAGCTTCACCGAGTTTGTTAGTGGCTTTGCACATATATGTGCCAGAGTCTTCAGAGTAAGAATATAGGATATCTAAAGCAACATATCCAAAGTCATGTGTTGTCCTGTATCTATGACCTGTTTTAATTTTTTGACCGTCGAGGAACCACTCAATTTTCAAATCAGCATCATTAATAGGTTCAACTCTGCACTCAAAGTGAGCACGATCGCCTTCTTTCAGATTTTCGAGGCTGGTAAGTGCCGTTAGGAATACTGGTCTTTGACCCGGCTGTTCCACTTCAACCGCCTTTGGTCTTTCGTACCTTTCAAGTTCTTGAATCTTCCTCAATCTCTGCTCATCTAAAGTATCAAGGTACAGGCCAGCTTTGGCTGAAATAAAAAAATATATAATAAGAATGAATCAATTATGTATATTTTTCAGAAAATGTTTAAGGTTAAACTTACGAAACTTACCGTCTACTTTTACAGAGCTGGTTGTAACTGCTTCACCCACAGCATTTGTTGCTTTGCACATATAAGTGCCAGTATCTTCAGCATAAGCATATAGGATGTCTAAGGCCACATAGCCAAAGTCGTATGTAGTTTTGAAACGATGACCTTGTTGTACTGGTCTTCCATTGCAATACCACTCTACTCGCATTGTAGGATCATTGACTGGTGTCAAAGTCGCCTCAAGGTGCACTGGTTTACCTTCAGCAACTTGTGCATTCTTGAGAGGCTTCCCGAATTGGGGTTTTTCAGCAACGAAACTCTCATCACGTACTACTCGTTTATAGCGACTGTCATCTTCAAGATATTGAATTTTTTCAAGAGCGCTTTCATGTTGCGTATCCCTTATTATAGATTCTTTGGCTGTAATTACATAAATTGTGTCAACAGTTTATATTTAATCGCTACTATTAAGTATTAAATAAGCAAGTACCTAATTTTTATTTAAAGAATAAATACTTACATTGCACATTTAATTTTATTGATGAAGTAGCCTGTCCCAAATTATTTATGACCTTGCACGTATATTCTCCAGAATCTTCTCCATATACTGTAAGGATATCTAATGCCGCAAAACCAAAGTCATATGCCGTACGATAGCGGTGTCCGCTTTGCAAAACTTTACCGTTAAAGTACCATTCAACGCGCATATTAGGATCGGGATATGGTTCAATACGGCACTCATAATGGGCACTTTGGCCTTCCACGAGCCGTGAAGGTCCATTTAGCTGAGTGATAAATCGAGGAGCTTGATTGACAGCAATGTCAACATCTTCTCGGCGCTGGTAACGTGAGGTATCTTCCAGTTGTTGAATCTTTTCCAAAGCACTTTCGTGTTGCGATTCAAGTTGCAAAGATGCTTTAGCTGTATAACAAAATTTTAATAATTAATAAATCGTTTTTTTCTGTTTTTGTATTTTTATAAGTTTAATATTAATTAGAGTAGGCGTTTAATTAATACTCACATTGAACGAAGAGCGTAGAAGATGTTACAGCTTCTCCTAATTCGTTGATTGCTCGGCACGTGTAAGTTCCTGAATCTTCAGGATTGACATATTTCATGTTAAGAGCCACGTAACCAAAGTCGTGCATTGTTGTCAAGCGATTCGCTGAAAAACAAGAGTAATTATAATTTTACTCTGGTATATATAACCACATAAATTTTTATAACATCTTTGTGTACAACAATAATTATTTTATAAGGAGTCCTTTTCAATATATGTAAAAACCAATTAAGCAGGGGAATTATGTGAAAACCTACTGCTTAAATTTTTTAAAGCAGCTGATTTCATTACAGATTTACAATTACAGAGTTACTAAAGAATGAAGATTTAAAAAAGTATATTCCTGTAAAAGGACCTACGTAATTATTATAGGTACTATATTACATTACTTACATGCTTCAATAGGCACGCCATTGCGTAACCATTCAACTCGAAGTTTGGGATCACCAACAGGAATAAGTCTTGCTTCGAAATGAGCTGCTTGATTTTCGGCTACTCTGATGTCTTTCATTGGCATTGTGAACACAGGTGCTTGAGTAGTCATTTCATCTTGAGCACTGTGTTTTTGATATCTGGAGGTATCTTCAAGTTGATGTAACCTTGTTAAGGCACCTTCATGCTGAGATTCTAAGTAAATAGACTTTTTGGAATGTACAATTGCAATGCCAGAAGTGACTGCTTCACCAAGAGCATTAATTGCTCTACACGTGTAAGTACCAGAATCTTCTGGCAAGCAAGACATAATATCTAGAGCGACAAACCCGAAGTTGTTGGTTTCTGTAAATCTTGAACCGCTCTTTAAAGGTCTATTGTTGTGATACCATTCGACTTTCATTGTTGGATCTGAGACAGGTATTAGCCTGCACTCAAAGTGAGCGCGTTGACCTTCTTTGATTTCAATATTCTTCAGAGAAGTTGTAAATATTGGTGCTTGAGTTGTAATTTCGTCAACAAAGTCGGATCTTTGATATTTAGATCTATCTTCTAAAACATGAATTTGTTCTAATCCGGCTTCATTTTGTGTCGCTCTTACAATATCAGCGGTTCCGCGGCAAGTTAATCTACAACTTACCTCATCAGTACCTACAAGGTTGACCGCTCTGCAAGTGTATACACCAGAGTCTTCAGCAATCAAATCGATGATGTCGAGCGCTACATATCCGAAGTCATGTATAGGTCTGAATCTATGACCAATTGTTACGGGCTGCCCATTTTTGAACCACTCAACCTTAAGATTGGGGTCGGTTACTGGTTCGAGTTTGCATTCAAAGTGTACGTGATTACCTTCAATAACATTTTCTATAGACTTTGGCTTCGTGACGAAATGCGGTTTAATGTTTATGGACTCATCGACTACTTCAGTCTTCTTATAGCGAGAAGTGTCTTCCAAATACTGGATTTTTTCTAAACCGGAGGGGTATTGCGAATCCAATATTAAATCTTTTTTCGCAATAACACGTAAGGCGCATGATGTTACTGCTTCTCCAAGTTGATTGGTGGCTTGGCAAGTGTACACACCAGAATCCTCTGGGTAAACGCTTAATAAGTCAAGTGCGACATAGTCAAATTCATAGGCAGGTCTAAACCTATGACCGGTCTTGATTGGCCTACCATTGCAAAACCATTCAACCCTCATGGTAGGATCACCAACGGGTTGTAATCTACATTCCAAATGAACATTTGTCCCTTCAACTGTTTCAATGTTATGCAGTGATCTTGAAAATTGAGGCGCCTGCATTACTGTAATATCCTCTTGCACTTGCCTTCCTCTGCGGGCAGCATCCTCTAGCATTTGAATTTGTTCAACGGCTTGTTCATTCTGAGTGTCTGTTAATATATCTGATCGTTCAATAACTCGAACCATGGCTGAAGTATGAGCTGAACCTAAATGGTTCACAGCTCTGACTGTGTATTCCCCTGTATCTATTGATGTAGCATGTATTATATCTAATGCTACGAAACCAAAATCATAATAAGTTCTGAAACGAGAGCCAACCGTAATAGCTCTACCATTATGGAACCATTCTACTCTCATAGTAGGGTCACCCATGGGTTCTAATCTACATTCTAGATGAATGTTTTTTCCTTCTGAAATAGGAGCTGGGTCTGATAATGGCTGTACAAATACTGGTTTAGACTTTGAAATTTCCTCGATTTGGTACATAGGTTCCACAAATTTAGATTCTTCCATTTGTCGTGTCTTCTCGTACAAGCCACGATGAATACTTGAAGTATCAATACTCGATCGAGCTGGAATAAAATTATGCACATTTAATTAAATCGACTTTAGTTTGAAACGTAAGTACGACCTCTCAATGAATACTGTTGTCATTCTAGGCGAGAACACTCAGATACGAGCGTAATCACTCACACACAGATACGTTCAGAGATGACCTGTAATGGGCATAGATGCTTTGAGTACCGTCTATACAATGGTGATGTTTAGAGGTGTTGCTTGATATTTCAGAGTCGTTGTTTTATATGATGCCGGCGGCCTCTTTCTATAGTCGCACCGCATAAGCAGGGAATTCATTCTCATACATTGGAAACCAAATGGACGCGTACTGTGCGATTTCAGAGGAGTTTTCTACCTCGAGCTCTCAAGCTGTGGATTTAACTCCAAGCAAAGATTTTCTCAGGAAACAACATTATGGGGTTTTTAAAAGAAATGTAAAGGGGTTTTTACAGGATCGGCAATCCGTGAGTGATGATTCTGGTGTTGCAATTGTCTATACGCTGCGATGACTGGTTACCACAAGGCAGGTCGTATGCTTGTTCGCAACGCTATTGGTATAAAAAAGGGAGAAATAGAATTAAATTACGTTATACGTTTCTAATTAAGAAACATTTTTGTTAATATCCATTTCGATACTTACTTTCGACTGTCATTGATGCACTTAGTTGAGCTTCTCCAGCTGCATTACGAGCTACAACTGTGTAAACACCGGTATCTTCAGAGCGTACGCTGGCTATATCTAAAGCAACGTAACCAAAGTCATGATATGTCTGAATACGATTTGCAGTCTTGATTTGTTTACCGTTGAAATACCACTCCACAGTCATTGTTAAGTCACTTTGTGGTTCAACTCTTGCTTCAAAGTGAGCACTTTGACCTTCAACTATTTTATTGGTACCTTTTAAAGGTCCTAAGAAACGAGGCTTTTGAGTAACTCTTACTTCTTCTTCTGCTCGCCTCATATATTTACTGGAATCTTCGAGATGTTGAATCTTTTCCAATCCACCAGGATGTTGTGACTCTGCGATTATATCTTTTTTTGTTACAATTGTAAGATTTGCGCTAGTAGTAGCTTGGCCAAGTGCATTATATGCCCGACAAGTATAACTGCCAATATCATGTATGGTTACTGACTTAATAGTTAATGCAACATATCCGAAATTAAAGAATGTGGTAATTCTTGAACTTGCTTCAACAGGACGTCCATCCTTTAACCATTCTACTCTTAAAGTGGAATCTCCCACAGGCTCCAAACGAGCCTCAAAGTGAGCGAATCCTCCTTCCTTAATATTAATTTGATCCCTGATTGGAGTCTTGAACTCTGGTCTCTGTGTACTTTCTGGTGCTTCCTGATAGTACTTTTGATGTTGTTGTTGTTGATATGCTTCTAATTGCTCAGTCTTTTCAATGTATCGTCGCTGTTCTGGTATACCAAGATCTGCAGTTACTGTACTTCTAGCTGCTACTTGAATGGACGCGGTACTGATAGCTTCGCCTAGTTTATTTACAGCCCTCACTGTGTACGAACCTGCATCTTCAGCCCGTAGGTGCATGATGTTAAGGGAGACGTAACCGAAGTTGAAGATTGACGTGATTCGCGAGCTGGCTGTAATGGGTCTACCATCTTTGTACCACTCCACTCTCATAGTAGGGTCACTGACAGGAGTTAGCTGCGCTTCAAAGTGAGCATTTCTTCCTTCTTGAAGTTCACCTAGATCTTGTAATGGTCTAATAAATTGAGGCCTTTGTGTAGATTGTTCTTCAATCGACTCTTGGTGTTGATATCTGGAATAATCTTCTAATTGTTGAATATATTGTAAACTCTCAGGGTGTTGACTCGTCCTCTCGATAGTAGCCCTTGGAGTCACGTGTAATGTAGCCTTAGTTTCTGCGACGCCAGTTGCACTAATAGCTCGACAGGTGTATTCTCCACCATCTTGGATATCGAGACTGAGCATATCAAGAGCAATATAACCAAATCGGAATACTGATGTAAATCTAGAACCTGAAAAATGAAATAGTTTTAATAACCTTTACTATGCATATAATATTTATATTAATTATTAAAAATACTTAAAAAAAAATTGTTGTCAATAATGACAATGTGAAATACATTAATACTTACTTGCTTTGATACTTTGTCCATTCTTTAACCATTCTATCTTCATCGTTGGATCACCAACCGGTTCTATCCTCGTCTCAAAGTGAATTTTGCCACCTTCCATTTGTGTAACACTTCTGAGTGGCACAATAAACTGTGGCGGAGGATAGACTCGGTCTTCCTCTCCTGGAGGAACATAAGGTCTAGCTCTTTCCACGTGCCTCAAATATATAATTTCTGGTCCAGGAGCAGGTCTGAAAACGATATTTATTATTCAACGTCTAATAAACCTTTAACAATTTTTAAGATTAGAATATTGAGTAGTGCAAAATTCTCTAAAGGAGTAAATACATCGGGGAAAAACTGACTACAAATTAGATAATACAGGTATGTTTATTAATTAGTTAATGTTTAAGTTACGGATTTTATTTGTTTTTACTTACTCTGGTTCAATGATCTTTGTAGGCCGCGGTAAGTGCAGACGTTTTTGCTCAGGCGGAGGCTCTTTTGGTACTTCGACATAGAGCCTAGCCCGAGTAGCGGTAGAGCCTGCGACGTTCTGGGCGGTGCACTGGTACCATGCCGCATCCGACGCCTTGGCTCGCGGAATGTCCAGCGTCGAGGCCCCACCATCGGTATTAATTCGTAACTCTGGATTGGGTATAATCTGTACGCCGTCCTTCTGCCATGTGATACGTGGTGTAGGGGTGCCTAATGCGCGTGCGTTTAACACCACAGGTTCACCTTCACGGATACTTAAGGTGCTAAATCGCTCGACGAACTTGGGGGCTACTACTTGTTCCTTTTCGATAACATTCAGTCTGCATTGGAACGATGTTTCCCCACTTTTATTGCGTGCGACACATGTCACTACACCACTATCACTTCTATCGACGTTTGTAATCATAAGTGCGTGATTACCAGATTCGTTTACTAATATCTTATGATTATAATCGTCTCGAATTTGTCTATCGTTAATGAACCACGTGACTTCTGGGTAAGGTCTGCCAGTGACGCGGCAATCGAATCGCGTCATTTTTCCTTCTGTTACATCACGATCTTGGCATACTCTTACAAATTGCGGAGCGAGAGCTTTTTCAGTTACTTCAACTCTTTCTTCAATCCCGGTCTGCTGACTATCTATAATATATTGGGATCTATCTTGAATGTATGTTTCTTGCGGTGATTCTACAGCTAGATATGCCGATGTAACAATACATCCGTTGGGGTTTTCAGCTAATAATGTATAGTGGCCAGAATCAGACTTTTGTGTATTCCTTACCCTAAGTATCGTTTCATTTTGAGTCGTTATAATTTGGTGTTTGTTCGAATTGACTATCCTCTGCCCGTTTCTAAACCATGTTACCCTCGGCCTAGGGTTGCCCGACAACTGTACTTGAAACTGCGCATCAGCTCCCTCCTGGAGCTTAGAGTTTCTAGGTTTCTGTGAAATCTTCGGCGGTGCTACACCACCAAGTGTTCTATCAATTTCAGTGCTAATATGGATATCAGTTTCCCCTACATATCTCTTTGTAATGGATTCTCTGAATGAAACTTCTCTCAGAAGTCTGTACTCAAATGTGTCTACTTTGAAGTCTTCTGTAGAAGAATAGTCATTGCCGTTCGTGTAAGCAACTTTCTGTGTTTGTCGGGATTGTTCTGTGGTATACCCTTGTGTGCCGTAGGATTTGTGTTCAACGCTCTCGCTGACATGTCGATAGCTTTGTTGTTGTGACGCCTGCTGGGCTGGAACAGGTACGCCTTCGGGTTGTATGTACACTGAACATATGGCTTCACCATACTGGTTGCGGGCTGTACACGTGTATTCCCCTTCATCACCAGGCCCAATCTGTTTTATAAGCAACGACACATCACCGGTTTGTTCATTATAACTCATACTGTATTTATTGCATTCTACCAGTGGTGCTTTCTTTCTCGTCCACGATACTACAGGCGTTGGATTACCTCTAAGTTTTCCCTCAAATTTAGCATTTCCGCCTTGCGCAAACCTCGCATTTTTGAAGATTTGCTCGAATATCGGCGGCGAGGGGTCACCAGGCCTGCCTGATGTGATGGGTAAGCGATCGCCAGAGCTCTCCACTGTAACAAAGAGAATAATATATTAGTATATTTCACTGTCATAAAATCGTAATAAAAACATGACTTCAGATTTATTTCTATAACGGAAAATCGCTATCTCTAAGTGTGGTATACACTATGTTAAACGTCATGTGATTATGATGGGGATGAATCGTAAAGTTAGTTAATATGTAGTGACTTTAAATTCTCGCATCTTAGCATATAGTAAAAAGATATTCGCAAATTGCCGATACCTAAAATATTTATACTAATAATAATCAGTTCAAATATTATTTTGGTTAATTATTATCTCTGTAACAACAATGACGTGCTAAAACAACTATTCAACTTGATGTTTATTGTCCGCAAGTATGTTTATTTGTCACCTTAGTAGTATAAAAAGTAATGGTCTCCTAGAATTGTGGCTAAGGAGATCATAGCTGTGTTCCATTTTTCACCCTTGGAACGCCGGAACATTCAAAATTATAATATTTTTGTTGATTCAATTAATAATTTATATTTCTTTCGCTGAGCACCATATTCGTATGAAAATATTTTAAATACTTTTAAAATTATATTATTTTAAATGTTATGTTGTGGTGTAAGGTGGCTTATCATCATCTTCGAACAAAAGGTAACCTCACCCATACAAGGTGCACCCCGCTGACTAAGGGTGCTTACATAAAGAGACTGGTTGCCAGTCTGAGCACTCGGTATGATAATATAAGTGTATGTAAGAAGGCTACATGTAAGAAGATAATAGGGGTTTTGATGTAAGCACTAAGGAGGCTCTGGCAAACAAGATGTAGGGCACAACCTAATTATAAACGGCCTGACTGGTGAAATACCTCCACCTTACAGAAGACCGCATCCAAAATAACAATTGTTAGAAACATAGAGTTGGCAGCGGAGGAGGCGACGCGGGTGCAATACATTATCTTGTAAACGGCTAAATGAGACTCATATTATCAAGTCAGTCGAGTCCTATGGTTAATTACCACCCGACTTAGTATATAAAACAAAATATCACAAACTTTCACGATACTTACTTGGTAGTGTATCCGTATATGCGTTTTGATTTGAACAAATTTTTGAAATTTTAGGGTAATTTATTATGCAACAACGTTCATGATTGCATTTTTTAGGTCAGGAGAGACTGGAGCAGAGAGCCGAGACGGGAATGCTCCAGTGCCGTTAGCACTATGCGTGACTCAACAGCAGCGGCATGGCGAGTGGGCAAACGAGTCGTTTTCGCGCATCTATTTTTGTACGCACCACTCGGGATCTGATTACGATGGCCATTTTGGACTGAAAATCATCCTATGAATATCAGCATTGTCATCTCAAAAGAAATCGAGGAAACTGGGTTAACAATCTAACTTATATTGCCAATCTTGTTATTTAATACCCGTGATGCACTGCATTTGATCTTCACTTTACTAACCGTCTTTTCAGGCTTTTAATGCCTTATACATGGGGCACACTAAAAGTTTTGCACTTCTAGCTAATCGGAACTATTTTAATTTCGAATGTTGTATTTTTTGAAGCGACTTGCAACCGTCTTAGTAATGAAAAAAAAAAAGTTTTTTATCACACATCAAAGTTCTACGTACGCAGGGAAAATGGAATTAAGTCGAAAAGATTTTAGAGCGATGATTTTTTTATGATTTTAAAAGTTTAAGCACCGTGAGGCGATGGTTTGCTGAATTTGAGAGAGCTTGGGTTTCTTTACATGAGGAATTTCGTAAAGAGCGGCCTTTAACTGCCGTGAACGAAAATAATGTGGCTGCTGTTAAGCGGCTAATTGAAGAAAACCCGCGGATTACCTATGAGACAATTCGAGGACTATTAGGGATTGGTATGAGCCAAATTCAGAAAATTTTACACGAAGAATTAAAAGTTCGGAAACTTTGTTGTCGTTAGGTCCCTCATGAACTGACAGCGGAGCAGAAGCGGGCTCGCGTGAAATGGTGCTCACAGATGCTACTGAAATACGACCACGGACATTCTAATGCTTCTTATGACATTGTCACAGGAGACGAAACGTGGATTTATTGTTTTGTACCCGAAAAAAAAACAGCAATCTTGTGAATGGGTTTTTGAAAATGAGAGCAGGCCACCAAAAGTGAGGCAGGCGAGAAACGTTGGTAAAAAAATGATCGCGTTTTTTTTCTCAGCTACAGGTCCCATTTGCACAATTCCACTTGAAGATCAAAAGAGTGTTAATGCCGAGTGGTATTCTACCATTTGTTTACCCAGGGTGTTAGAAAAAGTTCGCGAAAGACGACCAAAAAGCCGCGTTCTCCTACATCATGACAACGCTTCTTCACACACGGCCAACAAAACAAAGTCATTTTTAGCTTCCGAAAAAGTACAACTCGGTACACATCCTGCACATAGCCCCGACCTAGCACCCTGTGATTTCTGTATTTTCCCCAAAATCAAAGATTTGATGAGAGTTTTCACTTTTACCAACTCCGAAGAGGCAGTGATAGCGTTCAATCAGCACGTAAAAAACATGCCTTCAGATCTGTGGTCCTCCTGTTTTAAAAAATGGTTCGATCGCATGAAAAAATGTTTAAAATGTAAAGGAGAGTATTTTGAAAAGCAATAAACATAATATTTTGGTTATAACATGTTTTTTTTTTAAGTTACGCATAACTTTTAGTGTGACCTACGTATACCATATTGCTGTCTCCCACATTAACTAGAGTGGAAGTGAAATTACAAAAGCTTCCTACTTAACAATTAGTATACGAGCTGTACTTATAGTAGGCGATCTCGGTGGTCAAATAGTTAGCAATGGCCACTTTGACTCCGAGGTCGCGGGTTCGATCCCCGCACAAGACAAACATTTGTGTGCATGAACATGTCTGTTTGTTTTGGTCTGGATGTTTAACATATTTTTTTTGTAAGTACTTATAAAAAAAAATATGTGAAATATATATTTTTTTTTTGCATATTTATCAGTCGTCTAGTACCCATAGTACAAGCTATACACTTAATTTGGGACTAGATGACACTGTGTAAATTGTCCAGAAATATTTATTGTTTATTTATTATTAACTTACATTAGCAATGTTTTTATTTAATATACGTGTCGAACAGTAATTGATCTTCACTTTACTAACCATCTTTTCAGGCTTTTAATGACTTAAGTTATATACGATATTGCGGTCTCCCACATTTACTAGGAGGGAAATGAAATTGCAAAAGCTTCCTAATTCTACTAATTTCTTTTGATTAAATTCGTCGTGAGTTACATAGCAGACATAGTTTTACCCTAATTATGAATACCTATCCTATTATGTGAATATTTTCTTCCTTTGGGGCCATCCATAAATTACGTCACACATTAAGGGGGAGGGAAGGGGTCGATGAAGTGTGACATTGTGTGACAAGGGGGTGGGAGGGGTCCTTAATTTCGTGACGTGACATTTCAAAATTTATTATAATCTAAGTGTTAAAACACGAACTTTGAACTATTAAAGAAAATCTCAAAAATATTTGCAACGACGTAAATTTGCAAAATATGTGACGTCACACTAGGGAGGTGTCTCACAAATATGACCAGCTGTGACAAGGACGGGGGAGGGGTCAAGAAATCATGAAATTCGTGTGACGTAATTTATGGATAGCCCCTTTGTTGCAGAATTGACGACTGTATAATCATTATCCCACACCATCCTATCATGTATCGGAGGGTATATTTTAATACATATCTTATATTGAAGATTGTTCATAACTTTTGTTTTGCTTAATGAGCAGAATTTTGTCGTAAAAGTCTAAAAGGGTTTATAAATATCATCTTACTGTTATAGCAGATCCGATATAAACGGCTAACTTAAAGAAGTATACGGAACCAGTTGAACTAAACAAATCTAAAGACAGGTTCCCGTCAGCGTTGCTTGACTTGAGTAACTTCACACTCAATATTTTTGGAAATAGGTACCAAATAGACAAACGGAAAATGTGTACAAACAGTTTATACAGTTTTTATAATATATTTTACTCTTAATGCCTAGTGTTTTATTGTATATCTGAGTGTGAGTGAGACAAAAAGCCGCTAAAATAAATAAACAATATTCCTAGACATATTACACAGCGCCATCTAGTCCCAAACTAAGCAATGCTACTATACTATGGGGATAACTGATTTTTTTTTTTTGTAAATACATACATATAATACATAGAAAACACCCAGATCAAGACAATCAGACATGTTATGTTAATGCACACAAATATTTGTCTTGTGCGGGGATCAAAACCGCGACCTCGGAGTCAAACTGGCCAATGGCCAGTTTGACTCCGAGGTCGCTGGTTTGTGCACGACGAGCTCGGTGGTCGAATGGTTATCAATGGCCAGTGGCCATTGCTAACCATTCGACCATCGAGCTCGTCATGATGCTGTTTTGGCAGCAGGGGTAGTAACGAGTGAATACTTTATGGATGCATGCATAAAGTATCTCACTCGTCGTCCTTGATGCATCTATTTGCTAGAGCAGGTGTGGGCAAACCGCTACTTCCAGGTGCACAGGGCTCTTTCAAGAGATAATTACAGTGCTTCCAGTTCTCCTAAAACAAAGTTAAGTGATATAAACAGGCGTATCATGTAGATGTTGCAACACGCTAGGGGTACGCAAGCCTTCCTGAACAATACGAGTCGAAACGAACCGGAAGTCTATAGTCAGTCCAGTCAGTTGTTTACAAATAAAAATCCGTAACTCTTTGAAGTTGAAATCAATATTGATATTGCAGCTGACCCTTCCGCCTTCAAAGTTTGCCGTTCCCTGTGCTAAACTGTATACGAGTACGGTATGTGCTTATTATAATATGGCTTCCTATAAAATTGCCCATTTTTGTATAAATTCATGTGATTTTAAAATAGTGTTATTCTCTATCTACTTTGAAAATAGTATTTGATATCGAAAGTGTATCGTTTTGATAAGATTTCATTCTGGAAAATGAATCTCACTTAAAACTCGAAGGTAAGAATGTACCTCTTTAGAAAGCGGCAACACATTATATGACATTATGTGAGATGACACAATGGAGATAATTACAAAAAAGAAAGTTTTTACGAAACATTTTTCTTAATTTTTTCACGGCATATACTTAATAATATTTAATTAAAAATACCCAAGAAAAAAAAAATACAAATCGAGCTAGCCAATTTCAAAATTTCACCAAGTTCTCATATTCGTATAAATGACAATTTCATATTTCATATATATATTATGTAGCATAGTGTAAAGTGCACTAAAGGATGCACAGAAGAATTTTATTGGCAGCGAGTATCACATTACATATTCCCATCTTGCGCTGATGTGAGTGCACCGAGATGCAGTAACACGAGACCGGTTCTCGATTATCAACTTGCGGCACGTAGTTACTTTCATCGCTTATACAATTTTGTTTTCGATTTTTTTATACTACGTCTGGTGGCAGACAAGCATACGGCTCGCCTGATGTGAAGCGGTTACCGTAGCCATATTAACGCTCGCAATGTGAGACATTGCACGCACGCCGCCACCCTCGCTGCCAACGCAGCAACTCCTTGCGCTCTATCTGGTAACCTCATTCACTCGCCAGGAACTCAACAACTCTCAAGGGAATTGTTATTTGGCTGCGGTGTTCTGTGAGGTGGAGCTGGCTGCGGTGTTACGTGAACCTCCCCTGTCGGGCAGCTTCACGTAACACAAATACCGTACCTCTCTTTCGCCAGAGCCTCTTTCGTTAGGCGGTAGGGTGCACCATGTGCAGGTGACATTGTCTTTGTATCTAAAGATCGTGGTGAGCCACTAACATCCTAATAGTTACTATGTTTATTCTTCACGGGTAAATAATCAATGAATTAACTCTTCCATAACGAGAAAGTCAATTTCCAAAAGCTTCCTACTCCTACAAACTTCTTCTGATTAAATTAGTTGTCAGTACCAAGGCAGCCGTAGTTTTACCGCGGGGACTGCAGTGGACTTCACTGTTCATTGTCTTTTTTCCTGGCGACACAGGAGACACAGTGGTGGGAATGTGTCTTCCATAACAAGAAATTTAAAGGTTATAACAGAATCAAATTAAAAATTAAATGATTATCAATGTAAAATATACTCTTTTATAACCTACAATGTACCAGAGTAATAGAATATCATAGAATAGAATATAATCCTTTATTTGCTTAAATGAGATATATAAAGTAGTGTAAAATGCTTAAATCTAAAGACTCAGTAGCGAATTTAAAGCTGAATATTTTGAAATGCCTGTCTTGTAATTATGTATTTTGTATTTTACAATATTTTTTACTAACCATATTGTTTATTGTTTATTATTGTCTTATTGTTTAGCAAAATGTGTTTATCATTTAAAGGCATGTGTTAGATACATGTATATTGATTTACCATTTTTATGATTATATTCTATGGAAATTATTACTATGTATAAGCTAATGGTAGAGAAAATAAATAAATAAAGCAGCTATATATATAATCACGACTGTACGGAGCGTAAATGAGCGTGAATGAGAAATTATGCGTGAGAAACCATACAAACTGTTCCAGATTTGTCTCAGAGGGGAGGTGAGGTCGACACGAGAGAGCGGCGGGGAGTGGCCATACTTTACGAAGTATGTACCTACTATTGCTTATAGTGTGATTATACACTACTGTGTTCATAATCTATATATGTATATAGAAATGAATCGGTAAAACCGAGATCGCTAATTCTTTTTTTTTTTTGTTGTTGTATTTGTTATAGTCAGGAGAAGGTTCTTATGAAAGAAAAAATTAGAAAGTTTAAGAATACTGAACCACTACTGCCACTACACTAACTTTTCTAATGCCACTTTATGGCGCTTGACAGAACTTTCAGTCGCTTAACAGCGTGTGCGAAACCAATTCGAAATCAATATTCATAGTTAGGAAAACAGGACAACGTCTGGCAGGTCAGCTAGTTCATTACATATTTACTTTATTTTTTTTAAACGTAAGAAATTCAATTCGTTTGTATTTCCCACAAAACAACATAGTCTATTTAAAGGTTGTTTAATATAAAAGCTATGATGACCAAATGTTGACCTTTTTTTCAATGGCCTCATATTGATAGCTACTATTCTGATCAAGGTTTCGTGATTATAGGTCAAGGTCATTAGTTTTATAACAAAAATAAAACAAAGAAAATATATAATTAAAACGGGTAGGTAACTCAGTTTCAAATTGAACTTACGAGTACATTCACTCTAGACTATACTATAGTTTATTAATTTTACTTGTATATTGAAATCGGATCCTATATGTCATATTATTAATCTATATCTATATCTATATATATATATATAAAACAAAGTCGGGTTTGTTCGAACACTTATAACTCGAGAACGGCTGGACCGATTTTCATGGTTTTTGATTTGTTGGATTTGTGTCCGTCTCGAATAGCAGAATAACTATTAAAAACATTGGAAAATCTATGAAAAAATAAAATCATTTTCCCATACAAATGAAAGTGTCAGTTGAAAAAGGATTGCGATATTTATTGGTTGTCAAATATCAAATAGTCAAATCGATTGATGTCACTTTTATGTCGCGAAAGTTGTCTGTGATTTGTTTTGAAAATTGAAAAATGTCAAATCGATTGAGGTGAAAATGCTTGGTCCATGGGATTGCAAGAATCAAATCAGAGTAAACATCAAAAGAATTGACAATAAGAAATCTTCAGTTTTTATGGATACGGGCCTTCCCTCAACCGAAGGGGTTTAGAGCATACTCCACCACGCTGCTCAACTGCGGGTTGCGGTTGTTCGAGCCTCCTAAAGGCCACAACTTGACTTAACGACTGTCATCTAATGATAACATCCGGGACCGACGGCTTAACGAGCCTTCTGAAGCACGGGGGAGCTCAAGATAATCAAATGATAACAACCGGGACGACGGCTTAACGTGTCTTTCGAAGCACGAAGGAGCTTGAAGTAATATAAACCCATCTGTGTACAGGCTATAGTCGACGTTGCTTAACTTCTGTGTTCAATTAGACTTACACGCGCAATGACGCCATCTCTATTATTTTCTATTATTCATTGTATTAATTCCATAAAATCATAAATTTAGTTCAGCTAATATGTACCACGACATTATTATTATTCATATAAAAATGTAATACATATATACTTAGTATAAAATGGTATTGGCGTTTACTTTTTAATATAGTGTAGAAAACTGTAAGAAACGTTGTTGATGTTGAAATTACACTGATTTCTTTTATTTATGTAATGTACCTACTACATATTGTATTGTACATGAGAATATCTTATTTTGGATGATAAAAGGCTGCATATAAGATACTTTTATCCCGAAAATTTTACTGTATCTGCTTTAAAATTTTAAAATCTGAAATGTTTGAAATTATTGAACGAAGTCGCGGGTAACAAGTAATATTTAATATTGGCAACATATCGCAATAGCAGATTTAGTAAACGAATCTCTACATGCATAGGTGTGAAACCGCAGACAACGTTGCACCGACATATATTGATTGCACTCGGTTCGCTCTCAAACGCAATGAATAACTCTATCAATCGCTCGCACTGTTTTACAGCATTCTACATACCTACTACTAATATTATCCAATCGCAGTGTCGCCGAAGCTTACACCCTAATACAGCCTCCCTAAGGTGTATACTCTGAAATGCGTGCCCATCCCATTATCCTCCTGAACGGGGTTGATAATCGGAATTCACATATCTTACTTATCAGGGTTTCTTATGGTAATATATTTTTAAAATAATTTCATAATTTTAAAATGGACTTTCCCACCAAACCAGGCCTGTTTCACTCCGCACTGTACGAAAAGATGCGGGTCCCGGTCGACGGAACAGAGTGATGAATGCGAGCTTTTTGGTCACATTCGTTCGACGACAAAATGAAAGATTGCAGATCGTTTATATTTTTATGTATTTTAAATAGCCTCATATAAATATAGCCAGTTAACAATGTTTTAAAATTTTATCAAATTAAAATTTTGTAACGTATTTCTGAGAACATTTGGGGAACCTAGATGACCTTTCATGGGCTCTGTCGCAGAATGTACCTTTCGCAAAAAGCACCCCGTACGCAAAACATACTATTCTCAAAATGCACCTTTCTCATAAAATATCTATTTTGAAACTTATATTTGAACTAGTTTGGCCAGGAATTTGTATTCTTTTTAAGTTTTCTGTATTTTTGTGGTAACAATCTATTTGTTCTATGTACGTTTAACTACAACAAATAAAAAATCGTGATTAAATAATTCCCGCTGCCTTTAAAAGTGTTAATGTTGTCCGTAGTACTCGTAGATAAGCATCGTGCAGTCCGTAGCCATTGCGGGCAGCCGGGCTTGACCTAGTCGGGCCATATGGTCAGTGGCCCTCACATGAATCATGTACTAGTACCTACCAGCAGCACAGCCTCCTGTACTCACCTGATATAAACTTTTACATTTTTCTTTACTCAATATAATATAAATTGTAATGACCTAGATTTGTTGACGGTCGCAGAAAAACAACAATTTAATTACTATGTTTTAAATTAACAATGTGATATATTGACTAACACAAGAGTGGAAAGAAACCTTTTTAATATGAAAATTACAAGCCACTTTTGTCAGTTAGGATGATCCTTATGTTGGTTTTATAAAAACTGGCAAACCCTTTCTTATCCGATTATACATACCAGTATAACAACATATAATTAGCCGTTTTGTATACAAATTTTATTTACAAAGTGTCAGTTATATAATTTTCGAGTGTTTTGTGTGCAGCTGGTATATCTATCTATAACATTTCAGCAAAGAATATGTTAATACATTCAGTTGGATGTCGCTAAATATGTCGTCATTTCTCCATATTGTTGTGGTACCATATTAAGTAACGAGTATTGTTAAACCCGGCGCTCACTACAAGCTCGGTTGCATCGCGACCTCAACGCAGAAAATTGCACGACACTTGATACATTGTATTGCGCCATGTATAATAGGCTTGTATCCCATTTTTTTTTCGATTTGTTATTTAAAGACGTCACAATAATATAAATATAGGTGAAATAATTACTTCGATTGCATAAAAACTTCTCGAGATATGATAACTTGAAGATCACAATTTTGGACTATCCCGAAAACGCTCCATACAAAAGGCCACCACGTTATGACATCACACCGTGCTATTTTATATGCATTAAATCAGAAATTTGTACGACAGCTATGTTAAATATTGCGTTTATGTAACCAGTGCCGTAACAAAAGTTATAGTATTTTTTATTGTTTCTACAATGGTAATATTTATTTTTTATAATTTCATACCTTTAAAATGGACTTTCCCACCAAACTTTGACCGAACATAAAACACGTCGTACATAAGTTATTAAAATTTTAAGATCGCAGATCGTTCTAGTTTTATGTATTTTACGTTACTGATAGAGAGTTTTTATAATTTTGTGGCATGGGCAACAAGCCTATTATGTACCTAATCCGCCCTTAGTGTGCGATGGTTCATATAAGAAATGAATATCAAAATGATGTTTGTCGTCGAGCCCGGTGGTCGAATGGCTTACCATGTCCACCTTGACTCCGTGGTCGCGAGTTCGATCACCACACAAGACAAATATTTGTGTTCATGAGCATGTCTATTTGTCTTGGTCTGGGTATTTTCTATGTATTATATGTATGTATTTACAAAAAAAATGTATTTAAGTATTATATTAGTTATCTAGTAATCCATAGTACAACCTTTGCTTAATTTCGAACTAGATGGTGTGTAATTTGTTCAGAAATATTTATTTATAATGTTATTGGCAGTTCTCTGCGTCAAGGTGTGAGCCTTAAACCATGTTGTTGATGCTATATAATAAATAAATAATAAATATTTCTGGACAATTTACACATCGCCATCTACTCCCAAATTAAGCGCAAAGCTTGTGTTATAGGTTCTAGACAACTGATAAATGTACTTAAATACATTTTTTTTGTAAATACATACTTATAATACATAGAAAACACCCAGAGAAACAGACATGTTCATGCACACAAATGTTTGTCTTGTGCGGGAATCGAACTGCGACCTCGGAGTCAAAGTGGCCATTGCTAACCATTCGACCACCGAGCTCGTCAATATGGAGTAAGGATGTAACTAATATTCTGAAAATACCCAGATGAGAGTCGTTTTCTCGCACAAACAATTACGGTAGTGTAGCGGAACTACTTTTTAATCGATTACAATAACTAATAATTAAAACACAGTTAATTTAAGTTAATATTAACTAAACACGCAATGTACGGCGACTACAAAAGCGAAATTACTCGCACATGCGAGTACTCGTATATGTATCAACTTCGAGAGAAAACCGGATGGTTATTGATCGAAGCATACCATGTTTTTTGTAAGTAAATTAACCTTTTTAAATTGCATATTTTTCATGTTATCCGAGTCAGGCATCGGGTTATTATCGTCAATAATTGGCGTCTCGGCTCGGCATTGCCAGTCGCTAAAGAAATGGGAACTCGTTGCACGCAATTTATTTATTTTGTTTAACTCACTGGTCCGTGTACTCGCAGCCTTACTGGCTAACTGGTACCAATTGTACTACCAGTTATTATAATCTTCACAAACTATTTTTTTAGGATTGCGTACTAAACATTACTTCTTTACCATTGAATGTAAGGAAGCCGTATTATAAGCCTAATGCAGGTATACTTTAGACTTAACTAGGTATCTAAAGAGATTATTTCGCTAGCCTATTACAATTTTACTCGTTGCACGAACGCAATTTATTTATTTTGTTAAACTCACTGGTCTGTGTACTCGCAGCCTTACTGGCTAACTGGTAGCAAGGTACATTATAATCTATTTTTTTTTTTAGGATTCCGTACTAAACATTACTTTTAATCATTGAACGTGTAAAGAAGCCGTATTATAAGCCTGGTATATATATCAGACTTAGCTAGGTAGCTGAAGAGATAATTTTGCTAGCCTATTACAATTTTGAGAAAAAGTTATTTTTTCGGTATAAGGAATATCTAGATAAAAATATAAAAAAAATCTTTTAAACGAGACTTTACAGATAGGGAGCGGTAGGACCTCTCAAAGTGTGACGTCGAAAACAACTATATTGATTTGTTATATTAAGTTTTTATTTTTATTATTTTCTAGAGTTATATTTAACATTTTAATATTGATCTAAGGAATTTAAGTTTGGTACAATAATGTAATTAAAAACCCTGGAAGCAAAGACATTTAATATATTTAATGCCTTTGTCTGAAAGTCATAATTTTAATGGCATATTTTTTTTGTAAGTTACGGAACCCTTCCCATATAAGTAAGACACACTGTGTGTCAGTTTTCTATCGTTTTACTAATAAATTGTAAGGTATGCTCCGTAGTTATTCATTATTAAAATATTATAAAGCCGTTGTCTTGTCAGGTATACAGTTATTATTGCGTAAGATATAATTCTGGCTTTATTGAGATCATATAATTAGAAAATTAAGACTCAATTTCGTAACTTATTATTAATGGCCCCAGGGGGAATATAATAGTCAGATTAAATGGCACTTAGTTATAAGCATTGGATCAACTTTTCTTAGTATGCAGCAGCGCAGAAGATACATTTATTGAAATTGTTTTCGGTATCTACGCTAATAAATATTCTCGAACTTTCTAGATTGAAAACATAAGAATAAATTGTAGAATTTATTTAAAATATTCAAAAGAACATACCTACGTAAGTACACAAAAAGAAAATAGAAAATTACAAAAATTTCTAAATTTTAACTTGAATTAAAATAAATTAAATGTTGTGCTATTGTAATTCTTTGTCGTCAACCAATTTATCTAAAGGCATACCCCGGCCACTCCATACAAACGTTGCGTGTCGTGAACTAATACATAAACAATGGCGTCTGTGCAGAGGCGGCTTGAAAAACGCAGTTGAGCTGTGTGGTGGAGTATGCTCTAAATCTCTTCGATGGAGGGGAGACCCGAATGGTATGAATAAGGTTCGACGACGACGACTACATCTGATCATTCTTCACGTTAAGCCGTCAGTCCTGGCTGTTGTCATTAGATGGTCAGTGGCTGCTAGGCTTGAAAACACTGGCCTCCGACAACCTGCAGTTCAGCAGTGTGGCGAAGTATGCTCTTCGATAAGGGAGATCCGTGTCCCGTGGGATGCATAAGGATTGATTACAACACTATTCTATAATTTTACATAGATATTCTAACATAGACATTCGCTAAGAATGGATTTTTGATTATCCTAGAGGGCTACATAAACACCAAAACGCGAAATCTAATTAACTAGCATAAAATAAACCAACCGCAGTGTGAAATTCATTAAATTCATTCACACGTTATATTACATTATGAATGCGCAAATTATTCGCGTAATATGTTACTGTTATGTTAATTAGTTACGGCGTAATAGAGATGTCTTTGAGAAGTTTATTAGCGTCTTCAGATAGTGGCTGAATTATTCCTGTTATTCGCTTAATATTCAGTAGACGCTTATAACAACACAGGGTCTTTAGTTGCAAACTCAACCAACTATCTATATATTTCTGAGCC
Source organism: Hypsopygia costalis (assembly GCA_937001555.2). Taxonomy (NCBI): domain Eukaryota; kingdom Metazoa; phylum Arthropoda; class Insecta; order Lepidoptera; family Pyralidae; genus Hypsopygia; species Hypsopygia costalis. Next base: position 24,423,100 of record OW443326.2, read on the forward strand.
ACAGAGTAACTAGATTCTATGTCGTGTATGAAATATGCACCAGTGTATAAATATTGAATAGTTAATGTGTATTTTGTAGTCGTAACGTTAACTTGACATCCCATAAATGGATTTTTTTATTTTAATTCGCCTAGTGAAAAGTAGGCATATGGTTCGTCTGAAAAGGTAAAGTGGTTACTGCAGCATAGTCTACATGTAGTCACTTGAATTACAAGTATCTATATGTAGACTACATATTGATTGAATGGTAGGTATCTCTAATTGCTTTTTAAATCTAGCGCCAGTCTGGGGGATTACCGCCTATACTGAAGCCGATTCCCCTCGGTTTTTATTGCGAAAATCAGACTAATGTTTGTGATTTTAATCTTCAGTTAACTCGGTAGAGCGCCTCCGTCGACGAAGCTTATTATTATTAGCATTCATTGATGATATAGATGTTCGCAATAAAGAAAACATAGGCTTCAGCTTAAGTGGTAGGGGCAAGAGCCCCTGGGGGATAGAACCCCCAGGGGCTCTTGCCCCCAGGGTTGCGGTCCAGGTAGCCCCAGGTTAGAGCACCGATGCTGAAGCCGATTACCATATAAATTAATGACTAGAAAGATAGGTCTTACGTTTTCATTATTGACAAATATCTTCAGCGTAGTCGGTAGAGTTCCATAGTTTCTACCAGCTAAGACAAACACAATTAACACAAATCTAAGGCCAAGTTTGATTTTTGCTATTTAAAATCCGATGTTAATCGGCTTCAGCTTGCGCAGTAGGGCCCTGAGGGCTCTACTGCCTAATCTGAAGCCGATTCCCATCAAATTTTCTGAGTCCTAAGAATAAGCCTCAGGCATGAGTTATTGATAAACATTTTTAGCTTTATCGGTAGAACTGCAGGATTTCTACCAGCTAAATTAAACACAATTGCCACTATTCTAAGCTGGAGTTTGATATTTGCAATTAAAAAATCCGATGGGCTTCAGCTTAGGCGGTAGGCTCCCTGGTTTGCAAATCGATGAGGTTGATTACAAGTCCATGTTGACAGCTTTGGCTCTATAAAAGATTGTATGTCACATCTCACTTCTTACATCTAGATGTTAAACATATATAAATAATTTGATTTAGATACTTGCGCGATTCTCTAAATCGAGCCATTAACCCTTTCCATTGATTGATCGAACTGACTTTATCTACTCTGTGTCGATGTTTCGTGGAATTATTAAGACGTGTAGTACTTCTTAATTTCATGCTATGATCTAATCCTCTTGTCACGTCAAATATTATTAAGAAGTAAGAAAGATCCGGATTGAACAGGCCCGGAAGGTGAGAAACCGCGCCTGGTGAAGCTGAGTTTCGACCGTTCATCTTGTATACGTACATACGTTTTGTAGACCCCGGTTTGGTGAAAAAATTAATTGGGCGAATTCCCAATCTCGCAGAGATTGGGAATTCGCCCAATGATATTCGATTTTAAGTTTAATTCGCCCAATATCTTCCGTCCGACTTATTTTAGGGCCGATCAAAGTTTGGCGGGAAAGTCCTTTTTAAAAGTATGAAATTATTAAAAAACAATATTTCCATTGGAGAAGCAATAAAAAATACTATACTAATTACATAAACGTAATAAAGTACATAATCTTAGCTGTCGTACAAATTTGTGATTTGATGCATACAAAATACAAAGGTTTTGTATGGAGAAAAGTGCAAAATTGTGATTTTTCGGGAAAGTACAAAATTGTGATTTTCAAATTAACGCATCCCGAGAGATTTTTGTGCCATCGAAGTAATTCTTTCACCTATGGTCTTATCTCATCGAAGTAATTATTGAGACGTCCCTACATATCATTCCGAGAAAAATGTTGGTCAAATAGCCTATTGTACCTATGGTGTGAAATTGTATATGGCGAATTGTGGAACGTGCCGATAGCCAAGTTACATTGTGGCTTTGACGCGGTACGTGTTCAACGAGACGGTAGGCTAGGTCGGAGCCTGGCTCACTTACACATTCCTCATACACAACAACTACACAGCCACTGTTGTCTTGTACTTATTTACTACGACGCTTGAAGACAACTGTTGAATATTTGTCTAGATTTCTCTAAAAGGAATTACGGCCTATTTAATTTCGTGTAACAGTTTTTGCGTGTTGAGCGTACAAACATACAGACAAGATAAATTCCTAAAAATAATGGTATTGGGTTCTATTGCTCCCTTATCTTTAAAAGTTACAATACATGTTATAAATATTATAAAATTGGAAAAATTCCTCTCCCCCACCTAGGCGGGGAGATGATTTTTTCCATTTTAAAAATACTTATAATATTCTGGCAAGTTGGCCGAAACTATATAAATAATTACAATACATGTTAAATAATACAATACATGTTTACTACGTGTGCGGACATCAAGCGGAATGTGCAAGTTCCGAGCTACGTAACGATATGAATTTGGAAAGTTTATTGAGATATATTACGAACACTTGATACAGGTTCTCGTGTATTACACCAACAAGGCCACGGTTTATCACATTAACGTTACGCTAATTGCTCTGCAAGCACGAAATGGTCGGACGATCAGTCATTTTTTTCTCGCTTTTAAATTTTGTGCCAGGGATCGGTACCGGTTATTTGCTAAAACATTACGCGTCTTTAAGATAACTTGTAGGCAAATATTAGTTAAAAAAAATGGTTCATAATACGCGTTTTTTTATTTTGTATTTGAAATAAATTGTTTAACAGTTTCGGTTACAGTTTCTCTGTATTAAATAATCTTTTATACAGATAAATAAAATTGGTGTGTCTGTTTGTAATATTAAAATAACCGCTTTTTACTAAATGCATATGGCTGTATACATGGTACATATGCCAAAATAACATGGCACGGCTGGACCGATTTTTACGGGACTTTCATTGGCAGATAGCTGATGTAATAAGGAGTGACTTAGGTTACTTTTATTTTATAAATTTTATTTATTTTTATTAATATAAAAAAATAACTATTCCGCGCGGACGAAGTCGCGTGCACAGCTAGTATTAAAAAATACCGGTTCAGATTTTTTTACAGCACACTAGAGTATCCATTGACAAGAATAATCATCATTATTCGTAAATTATATTGTGTATTATTGTTTCTCTAAACGAAAATAAAGTATTTGTAGATTACTAAGTCACCAGCAAAATGTTGTCATTTAGCCATATCGTTTTACACTATAGCTTAAACTGTAACGTGCAATATAACTAAATAACATTTTACTGGTTGAATAAGAGACTGAAAAATACTTTGTTGTCACCTCTAGGGAGGTTACGGAGCTTAGAACTCTTTTAACCCCGTTTACGAGCTAAGGTTATATTTTTCAATACCGGCGCAAGCTTATGACACATACTAGTACCTAGGGTACCTCATAAAACCTGGGGAGTTCACTGCGACCTCCGTGCAGATTACTACTATGTAGAAAGTTATCACCTTAAACCCGAACTCCACAAAATAAATAAATTATTGATTTCAAAAGTCAAACAAATAGGTAAATCTAAAACAGGACTTCTCAATCATGGGGCACGCCTTCCATGGAGGGCGTAGAGAAACATCAGTGAGAGCGTAATAGATACGTTTACATTTCCGAAAAAAAACCATCAACCCTTTCGGCACTGTAGGTCTTATTACCGGAATGTCCAGTCGGCTCATTAAGTCTATTTCCCTGAATGTCGGTTCCCTGATAGTCCACTTCCCCATCAGTCCATTATCCTAAAAGTCCACTTTTCTGAATGTTCTGAATGTGATGAGTAGGTAAATTAACTGTTCCAAATTACTTGCCTCTGTCAACAAAACTTATGATTCTTATTTATATTGAAAATTAAAGGAGAGAGGAGAGAGAGGCGAAAATATTATTTTTAGTTCGGGGAGGCATGGCGAAATAAAGGTTGGGAAAGCCTGATCTAAACTCTTTCAGCAGAATAAAAATAAATATTTCCTATACGCCAAATATCTGTCTGTAATTGTATACTTATTATTAAGACGGCAAAATTGCCTTTCTATATTACTCTACTTGCACCAAAGACTATAAATCAGATGTTATGAACGCCTTTTGAGCTGTGATTACTAATTAGAGAGTAGAATGCGAGTGATCTCTGTCGGTTAATAGTGGGTTCGGAGTCTTAACGACAGGAGATGCGGTGGGTTGTGGTGCTCAGCAGATAAACACCGTTACGCAGAGAAAGCAGTGTCGCCTGTATAGTATGTCAGGTATGTACGAACGTCAATGACACGTCTACATATTCTTACTTAAGTTATAATGATGCTAGTTTCTGCCTATGGATTCTACTGCGTGTCACATATTTGCTTTTGCGTGATTAAGTGACAATTATCTAAATATTCGAATATTTAAATACACAAATTTATATGAGTTGAATTCACTAAAAAAACCGGACAAGTGCGAGTCGGACTCGCCCACCGAGGGTTCCGTAGGTACGTAGTATCATTATTAAATTTGATATTCTTCATTATAAATAAGAAATAATGCGTCGAAAAAAATAAGTAAAATATATTTTGCAATGTGTACATCAAGCCCTTTCATATGATACCCCATTTGAACTAGTAGTTTCAATTTGAAATTTCGACACCTTATTAAAAATATAGACCCCCTATTTTTTAAGATCTATTTACAAATGTATAGTTTTGAGATTTATTCCTGTACTTGTAGTCTATAACGATGTTACTTGCCAAATTTTATAGTTCTAGGTCAACGGGCAGTACCCTATAGGTTTTGATTCCCTTGAGTGTGTCGAAATATGCGTTTTTTGCTGAATAAACGGCCGTAACTTTTTTCTACGTAAACTTAGCAGTTTGATTTTTTTTCAACTTCATGGGACCGTAGACCTGAGTATACAGTTCAAATTTCAGCTTGATACCTCCACGCATTCTCGACATAGAAATTCTTGACAGACAGACAGACAGACGGACAACAAAGTGATCTTATAAGGGTTCTGTTTTTCCTTTGAGGTACGGAACCCTAAAAACGACTCAATTCGACTTAATACGTCTGCCTATGCGCGTAACGAAAAATCCTAAGTCTATGAGCTATGCTGACGATCCTGTTAGACTCTATTTACAGCTACATTGTACTATAGCCGATCAAAAAGTACCAAATTCGATTCTCGCAATAACTCTTCGTTCGAAAGAACGTCCACTGCTGAACATTATGCCTCCCCCTTATCACACAACGAACTATCCTGTGACGTTTGCATTCATAAGATTCCTGCGATTTATATCAGATCGTCAATACATCAGCACTTATACTACAAAAAAAACTATTGTCACTCCTATACAATATTATGTATTTTGCTATTTGACAAAGCTTCCCTAAAAAAATGTAATAAGATAAAACATTTGTACAGTCATTTCTGCTTTTACCTATAAATATTTATTTTAATGTTTATGAGCTCGCGTCAGTGTATACGCAATCTTACAAAAACTACGTAACGGATTTCGACGATTTTAGCGTTCCGTAAACATGTAAACAAAACCATAATGTAATCATTTTGATAATCACTCAACTATGATGTTCGGCACCAGTACGCTGCACCGCTAAACAGCTAAGAAAAAAAATAACGTCGGTGAAGATGTACACAATTTAACAGTATTAAAATAGTAACCAGCTCAATATTGTTATGCTGTGACATTTATTGTAGTTATCTTTAGATACACACCTTAATTATAATTCATGTTATTATTATTATGTACGTCGATACAAACTGTATTAATATAATTTAAACTGTATGAATATAATTTATTTAATGTTCGTGTAGTTATAAAAGCTGTTGAAAGTATTCTGAATAACAACGGGTGTAAGTAATATCTTTTTATAATTTCAACGTCACGGTTTGTGTCATTAAAATTTAGGCATTAAATAAATTAATGCTCGTTACATTAATCGTAATATTCTCCCGTTCTATGTACGAGTATGTTAGAAACACTATACTGACAAATCCCAACTGGTAGAGACGCTTGGCGAATGATGATGATGTTGAAGTATGTTACCTCATACAATACAATGTGAAATAAATTCATTCATTCATTGCGACCAGAAGGCCACTTCCCATAATAATTTTACGACCGCAGAATGAAAGTTGAAATATGAACTGATTAAAAATAAAATACATGACACAAACTTGATTTCATTGATTAATTAATATCAATGCTTATTGCTAGCAGAATGCTATTGTTAGTTTGTTTAAAATTCGGACATAATTTGATTCACACACACAGTTTAATTAAACTTTGATACTTCATATTGTGATACAAGAATACTTAGACGAGACAAGAGCCTCGATTTGTTAGATCTAACTGAATCGGAACCGAGTTTTAATCGAGACCACATTTTAATTAAGAGTGTTAGCTCGCAGATAATTGTTTAGAACTATTTATCATACGGAACACACGTTATGTTCGTCTAGCACTTGACCGTTCTCTATTTTCTTTATAGCGTTGTAAATCATCACATCACGCCAGTATCTCCGACGCAAATAGTGTATTAGAAAATCTATGCACTGATCTGTAACCTGATAACAGCTGAAATGCACAGATGATAAATCATCCACATCGTCAGGTAATATTTCGTGCTTACCGGAAAGCAATTTTCTCTTTTTATAGTGCATTCCGTTTATGGTAAACCTAAAAGAACAGGGGCATAAAGCAGGTTTATTATGTTGAACAGTTTTATTTCGTAATACGTGAACAAATAAACAATTTCATTACACGTTATGCTTTTATCTCTGTGTTATAGCAATACAGAGGTTTGTGTCATTAAATTTTCAACTTCAAAAATGAACATCGAAATTTTTTTTAAGCTCTTGAAATGTAAATAAATTATTTTATTATTATCTTATACTACTTATACCATTTTTTTAATCGTTTCAGCAGCTACCTTGTTATATGATTTACCTAAGGATTACTTTTTAAGTATCAAGATAATATGTTAAAAAATCTTTATATATACTCGTATATATGAACATATTTAGTAGAACAACTTTTACTATGGGTTATCGTCTCTCATATATCAAAATAAGCTGGTCAGTATACGCATAGAAATATGAAATGACTGTTTTTTTTTTTACCTTCGTATATATATATATATATATATATATATATACCTATTTTGTTATGCTCTTAAGTTCAGCATTGCCATTGGCATTCTAATAAATTATAGACGGATTCCTGACTAAGATATGTACAAGTAAAATAAAAAAAAATATCCCAAAAATATATCTTCCAGTAACGTAGTATGTGGCAAGGAGGGGGCTTATTTGCTACTCGACATATTGAATAAAAGAACTAACCTCACCTCTAATGTATGTACCTGGATTATCATCGTATCTACATCGTTTACACAATTATGCAAGTTCAAAACTTTTCTCGGCTGGAGTCTGGTAACTAATTATACGCACTCGTAATTGTGACGCATGGCGGTCTTGGTTGGGGGGCGCAAGCATACGCACATACGCAAGCCACATTGTGCTCACGAGACGACACAAAAAGATCCAACACGTTTCGTGTCGGCTATGGGAACCGGCGAAAGTGGCTAAACGTATCATTTCAACAGCATTTCGCTCCGATTATAAATTTTAAGATAACATAAAGTAAAAGTAAGTTCGTGTGTACTGACTTCGCATTGCATCGATACATGCCTTATCTTACGCATTTCACCTTGTCATGATTCTTAGACTTTATCGAACTGACCATAGACAACACTGATTATCATATTACATCCTGTTTAACGTTCTTAACATGCGAAGAAAAAAAAGAGACACTTAGAAAGAACTTTCGGACAGATTCAGCGACACGTGTTATTTCACGTGTCGCTGAATCCTGTCCGAAAGTTTGTATTGATTAATGATAATAATGGATAACAAACTTAAAGTCCAAGTAATATGTACGTTTTTTATTTGCGTAAAAGCTACTTTACTGCACTTTACATATTGTGAAATCACGGTCAAAAATCTAATAAGTGAACTTATCGAAAATCATGGTTACATTTCAAGAAACTTTAAAGAGATGTCATGATTTTCATTATTTCAAGTAGGTACCAATAGAATAATCACTCATATACCACTAGAAAGAAACTAGTCTCTTATATTTTCTAATACTTAAGTAATGAGTCGACTAGACCGCCACAGAATATTTGCTGAATAATTGCGTTTTGTTCTCACAAAGCGCGAGCGCAGCCGAAAGTTTTGACTTGCGCTTTCATTGTGAAACTGATTGGTCGATGCGGAGAATCGAAGGCACGACCAAAAGCCGCCTCGTCACACGACCGTGTACTAAACGAGCTGCTATTAACGCGCATTGTTTGGTCCGGTGACCATAAAGTCTCGCCAGAGGGTAATCAGCTCGTGAGATTAGGTTGTTAGATTTTTTCTCGTTGAAGATAAGTCGAGGGCAGGAACCGCGACGCGTTACAGTTAGTGTTACGTTATAATGAGCGACGAGCTCGCTCCAGCTACTCGCCAGACGGAACCGGCCTGCCGCAGCCGAGAGATGACCATCTAGCTGTTTCGCTGTTGGCCATGAAGCGCACACGTCAATGCATTGCTTTGTAGTTCATCGGGAAATTGTACTGTTTGTGAATGTGAACATATTGCTGAAGTTTACTTAAAAAATGATGTCGTTGCTTAATCGTAGCAGAAATATCAATATATATATATATATATATATATATATAAATGAATCTCTATTTCCCCTGGTCATCCCATCACGCATGAACGGATGGAACAAATTCGCTAATTCTTTTTATGTTATCTTTGTTCTTGTCAGGAGAAGGTTCTTATGAAGGAAAAAAATAAGAAAGTTGCGAGGAAAATAGAAAATTTAAGAAAACTGAACGACCATATTAAGTTTTCTAATGTAACTCTATGGCGTTTAACAAAACTGCCAGTCATTTGACAGATAGTGCGACACCAATTCAACATTCCTTGTTAAGAAGACAGGACGACTTCTGTCGGGTCAGCTATTATAAAATATATAATAAAATATTTTTCTCACGCATCATGCTTTTACGAATTAGGATTCTTTTCTGTGCTATCTGCTCATCAAATGCAAGTAAATAAATTTACGTAAAACCTAATCTTTAAATTTATATTTGTAATGGTGTTTGAAGTGTATGAAAATGTAGAAAGTGACCAACAGAGAGATGTTGGCCGTAAAATAAACGAGAATCCTGCTGAATGTCATTAGTATTAATTTGAAGACAAGGTTATGAAAAATATTATACAGGAAAAGGAAGGTCTTGTGCGCCAAATAACCATGTAGTAATTGAATGTGATGTCTTATAGGAAGTTGAAAGAATAACCGCACAACTGTTAAAAACTGTTTTTTACTACTACTGTTAAAAACGCGCTTTTTTTTAAACCGTAGTAGTAAAAACACTGTGAAGCTTTTAAATTTCAAAATGAGAGGTTACAAGAATTCAGATACCAAGATCTTGCCCTTTTGATCAATGCAATATCTCCGTGGGTTATAAACAGAAATTAAGAACATTAGATCAAAAGACAAATCAAGCGGTATTTGTTCTTAAGCAAATTATCACAGGGTCCATTTTCATTCTCAAAAACTTTACTGAAGCATGAACGACTAAAAGTGTGCTACTAAAATAGGGATGTTTATTTAGGTCTTAGACAAATTAATTAGGTACTTTTTTCACCTACCAAGACATCGATTTGTCGATGGTCGAAGTCGTTGATGGATTGACGATCGATTCGACTATAAATGTTATATGATGTCACTAATTCTGCCTAAACAATTATGATTTTTTAATGTGTTCCTAATCAATAATAATTCGTAACAGTATTATCTATCCGAGGCTCCGAGCCGAATCGTCGGAATCAGGAAGGACGGATAGGTGTACGAGGTATCATATGATTTCATATAAAGAACTCTAAAATTCGATTCGTTCGGTTCGTTCGGTGCGTTAATGTGCATTCACCTCTAATCTATGTGATAGGTACGCGTTTTGTTAGATTGCCATAATTTACTTTCCATGCAGTCAACATCGCAATTGTATATTTTATTGTAATGTGATTTCATCAACCTATGAATATTGTCATCGCATCGCGTATAGATTACATTACACTCGAATGACTATTGTTTATTCACTGTTTATTCAAAGATGGAAAAAGTGAATGTAATACTTGAATAGATTACATCGTTTCTATTGAGCGTCGATAGCGGAGACAGTGAAAACTCCGATGTCATTTTGCCTGTGTTTTTCACGTTGCGTAGTCTAATGACGCTATTATTCTACCGTTCTCAGTCGTACGTGGAAATAGAAAACTGATAATTAAGCTGTTTGATAGCAAAAACGGCGCTACGCCCTGTTATGTCAATGTGCCACCGGGTACCTTAAGTAGCATTGTTTTGATCGGACAGAAGTTTTCCGTACAAATGGCTCTCTTTATGTAAATACTAGTTGTCACGGCAAATGTTGTTCTGCTATATAAATTAGAAAAAATATACTTCACGACCTATTTATTCTTATATCTACCAAATACACACGAAAAAAATCTTCAAAATTGTTTGAGGCGTTTCGGAGGATTGCCACCACAAATTCCGTGACTTACGATTTCTTTAATACTAGCTGTGCCGCGATTTCGTCCGCGCTGAATAGTTTTTTTTTAATTATTTTTATATAAATAACAATAAATAAATTTTTTAAAATATAAGTAGTCTAAGTTCTCTCCTTATTATATCAGCTATCTGTCAGTGAAAGTTCCGTCAAAATCGGTCCAGCCGTTTCATAGATTAATCGGAACAAACAGACATAAATAGAAGTTATTTTAATGTAACAAACAGACACTCCAATTTTATTTATCCACCACGGAAGTCCACGGAAATGGAATCAAATGGAAATGGTATGCAATTTGATTTGTATAGAACAAAGCGTGCCGAACTTACTCAACGACAGACAAAGAATATGAATATACTAATTGTCTTCTAAATTTTCGTTGTAATAGTTTGAATTTGGTTGTAGTACTATGTCATAAAAGCATAAAGTTAAAGTAAAAAGTTGAAGTATATAAAATCAATTTACCACGATTAATTACGTATGCGACTGACAGAAATCCATACTAAGGTAAGCGTTCGGACGCTTTTACTGTTTACACGCTCGCCACGCATACATTAGGTAGAAGTACGGTAGAAAGGATTTTTTTAAATCGTCATGGGAAACCGGGATTTCCCATGGGAATTTTAGAAAACGATTCTTAGTTGATGCCTACGTTATAATAGCGATTTGTATGCCGTATTTGTATCCGTCCAGCAGTTGAGTGGTGTGTTGATAGTTCAATCGGTAACGGCTACCTTTTATAGATACAGACCATGGGACTACTAATACCCAAAATACTTAAAACCCTAATTCAGAACACAAATGTAATTAATTCTCATTGAATACTTAATGATAATTCTACAGTGCAAACAAGAACATTATGGAAATGGTTTTCAATGTGCTTATTAAATTACTGTTCATTAAATGAGCGTCAAATAATTAATTTGTTTGTTATTAGTAAGCGGGCAAATACAATTCTATTGTGTTTATGAGTTACAAAAACAATGACATTAAAGTTGACTGATGATTGGCTTTTTCGTGCTCATAGATATTAAAGATTTCATAAAGGGGGTGTAAGCAGCTGACTAGCATCTTAGAGCCAAATCCAACCACACCTGCAAGTAGTGCATCATGTCGCTAAACAAATTGGCTGTGGTATATTGCTATCAAAACTCTTGTACATTGTTGGTTTGTGGACGAGTACCTCACTAGCAGGAACACAACGATACAGTTACCAGGCGTTAGGAGATTTAAACTTTTCATATTAAAACCAATGGCTTCGACTCCGAGGTCGCGGGTTCGATCCCCGCACAAGAACCACATTTGTGTGCATGAACAGGGGTGCTTTGATGGGTGTTTTCTATGTATTATAGGTATGTATTTACAGAAAAAAATGTATTTATGATATACTGATACATGTTAAGTACATTTATATATACTGATAAATGTACTTAACATTTATCAGTTGTATATTACCCATAGTACAAGCTTTGCGCTTAATTTGGGGCTAAATGGCGATGTGTGAATTGTCCAGAAATATTTATATTATTTATATTAATACCAGAACCCAGGTATTAAAGGTAAATGTTTAATGTAATAAATTATATCAATTTATTTCAACGCGCATATATTATTCATTTCAACACACATGCGTTATTTATATAGACGAGCTCGGTGGCGTAGCGGTCAATGACGCGGCTTCGATACCAACGCTCGTGGGTTCGATTCCCACATAGGACAAACATTTGTGTGCATGAACATGTCTGTTTGTCTTAGTCTGGGTGTTTTCTATGTATCATAAGTATGTATTTACAAAAAAAAATGTATTTACGTATGTATATCAGTTGTCTAGTACCCATAACACAAGCTTCGCTTACTTTGGGGCTCGATGGCGCTGTGTAATTTGTCTGAGAATATTTATTTATTTATATCATCGTATATGCGTTATTAGGTAATATTACCAACGATACGATTTAGTTTCCACAAATGTCAGCGCAAGTACAATTTTCTTTTCACTCGCAAATGTCTATTTGATTACAGTTTAAGTAACTAATAGTACAACTTTTTATTCTAAAGCAACAATAATCTAGTCTCATCAAGTCCATGGTAACTACTATAGGTACTAGATTATCACACACTTTTAATAATGACACTTTCGAGAAATTAACTTTGGTATGTCTATTTTTAACCAGTCAATATAAACCGTAGCAAATGTTTTAAAGTAAATTGAGTTATTTAATAATTGTATATTTCATTATTTACATTACTTCATTAAACATTAAATATGAAGATATATCAAATGTATGCATGTTGATCATCATTCATCAACATTTCCATTAGCCACATATTATATCTACTTATGTATTATAACTAAACGTATTCAGTTTAAACAACTGCTTTAGGTTCAATGTTACATTTACAATGAAACAAGCAAAATTCAGGCTGTACATATTTTGAATATTTCAAGTCGTTTTAATAATTTGTTTTTGTAACTAATAAGGATGCGGTAAATCCTACCATACCTACCATCATGCTCTTAAATATATAAATAAAAATAATCAATTTTTATAATCTAGTCTGATAAAATATATATATTCGACTATAATCTATAAGAATATAATCGTTGCCAGCCTTTTGAAGGAAAAACTAACTCGGTTCTGATTCCACAATTCTACAGTTCGTGGTAGAAAATGTCTTAGAAAGCACTTAAAATAGAGCTCCAGATTAATATACTTCCTCTGAGTGATTTATTGGAGTAAGCTATAGTTTTTTTATTACTTATTTCATTATAGAAGTTCATGAGGTTATGACTGCGTTATGACTTTTATTATGAGAGTGAGCAAAAAACTACAATACATGTGCATGGTGTTATAGTTTCTTTTAATATTGGTCATAAATAAGTAAGACTTATAGCATCTTCTATCTACTGCAGACATTATATTGCCTAGTTTTTGTACGTGAAAATGCATCTGGTTCTAGTATATATATATATATATATATATATATATAGATCGAAAAATAAACTTTAAAAATGACTATCATAGATGCGATCAATTAGCAATGTGGAACTGTTTAACAAAATCTTTGCCTGTTAAAAGTGTAGAAATAAAAGCAGACTAAGTTACTCCTTATGACGTCATCTATCTGATAAGTGAAACTCCCGTCAAAATCGGTTAGCCGGAACAAACAGACAGACGGCTGTCTGTCCGTTTATTTATTCGGCTAATTTTCGATTTCGACTGATTTTGATCTTGTCTGTCTGTACATATAAATAAAAAAATCTAAAAAGGTTTTTAGTTATAAGTAGGTATCGTATATTTCTTATGGATTTAGTAATAGCATATTGTTTGGAAAATACAAAATCAGACACTTTATTTTATTTGTGTGTTTATACATCTACTTTTCTTTTTTTTTTGTTTACTAAGTCGAATAAATAGTCTTCTATATAATACTGTATTTAGGTTTTGAATACTATTTGTTTTCCGAAGAAAATAAAATATACTCTGTTTCACTATATTTTTATACGAGTCACATATGCGATTCTATTTGAACTAGCGTGGACAAAATTCTCTCAGTAAAATATTTTAGAGGCAAAAATATAGATGCCTATCCAAAAAAAAAATATGTAAACTCAACTTAGCGAATTTCAGTCACGTACCAAAAATGTTTTAAAAAACTTTGCCGGTTTCGACTCGATTATGGTTCAAAGCTTTTACGTTATATTTTTTAGAGACTGCTGCACTTTTAATAAATAATTCACTGGTAGAGTGATATTTTTGTACAGTTCAAAGGCCAAAGTTGAACGAACCTAGTATTACGTGTATAATAAAGGTAAGAAAGCACGACTAAGTTACATCTAAACAATCATAATTAGATCTCAGAAGGAATGCAGAGAGAGAGAGCGACTCGGAATTTAAGATCATTTAAGACCGAGATCCAATCTCGTACGCACCCGCCACTTAATCCGCATCGATGTAATAAGACATTATCTCGCTATATATATCTATGTATTGTTCACTGAATATGATTAAATTATTGTACCATGCTCCCAACATCGCAGATGATTCGTCTATCATCGCTAATTACTGAGTCATATCTTAATTGCACCTACATACCGTCATATTTATGACGTTTTCTCTGCGCGGACTAACTTACTATGTTTTTGTAATATTAACTATTTTATCGACACGCAATAGCATCAGATGCGGTGCGATGCAGTTGCATCAATGCATCAGTTACTATTAAACATTCTTACTTCAATCAATGTTGTTTTAAGTTGTGAATTTATTATTAAATTTTATTACTCGTAAGTTTAGTGTACTGGCCTGTTTCTTAAGTATTCATCCCAGTTGTTGCTATCCATATCAGATATTGATCAATATTAATACTTGAATGGAAACATATTTGTTCGGTGTCCATATAAGGATTCGTCTTTGCGCCTTATAAGTAAACAAGTTCTTATGCGTGAGTTCGCGTTGCAACCTTAATAATGGAGAGACCAGTGAACCCGCGACAGCCTCGCCTTTAACATTAAAATATTCCATAAAAAAAAATTACTGAATTGAGGCCGCGTCAGCAGCGCAACCTCCACTCTTTATTTTGAAAGTCGAGAGTTCACCAGTACTCGATGTTTACATTGATGAAATTCGCTTCCAATTTTTATGTCCATCGAGCGGAGACAGTGAGATCATTCCTCGAAGTGTAATAAGAAAAACAAGTGTGAAAAGTATGCGAATGGTAGCGAGAGCGCATTCCTGTAGGCAGCGACAGCCGGCGGGCGCGCTCCCTGCCTGCGCCCACGCACCGCACCAGAATAGCCTCGCTATCTCGCTCGCGGTGGAAAAGCGCTATGCACAAATAAAGTTACGCACCAGGAAACCAAAGACACTCGCAGGCGGCACGCCGCGCGAGCCGCCTCGCCAGCGCCAGCCGGCTGCGGGGTGATGGTGGAGTGAGGATGCTCTACTATGATCTCTATCGAGTACACACAATATATTCGCTTCGCTGTGTTGGTGTAAAATGATTGTTAAGTATGCACCTATGATGAATAGTCTAATTAGGTTTATGAGGCCCTGAGTATACAAAACGCAGACTGACCTTGTTGTTGTGTGAGCATCTGCCGCGTGTAGTGGTGCTCGGTGCGCTGGACGCGCTCCTGTTGTTGCACGATCTGTTCGCGCCGCTCCGAGTGCTGCTCGGAGCGCTGTTCGGAGCGCTGCTCGGAGCGCTGCTCCGACCACCTTGTCTGCTTCTCCATCACGCCGCAACAGCAGCACAACGCACAAAAAAAACTGTCACTCGACGCTACTGGTCCTTATCGCACGAACGTCGTATCGGCGCTCGCCCAAAAAGAAATAAATACGCCACTGCGAAAAACTTATACTAGTCCACGGGTTCATTTAGCAGAAGTCAAGTCATTATAACCCAAGTCCAACAACCAAGACGTCGGTCGATTGCGAATAGTTAGCGGATAGTGCGCGGCACTGCGCGGCCGAGGGAGCGAGCGCTGCGCCGGCGCTGCGAGGGCGGCGGCGGCGGCGGGGGGCGCGCGACCGAAATACGCGGTTATTTCGAGACGAGCGCACTCCCGCGCGCCCTCCTCCGTGCGCCCCACTCCCGCGCACCATGCCCCCGCAGCCCTCTTGCCTCCCGCAAATTTCGCATACCTTCTCCGTCCCAGCCTGGAGTTATTTGTGCATCCTCCAATTTTCCAGCCGCCATTACAGGCACATTGAATTTCAGAAACAGAACCTTTCATAAGAGCTACGTCACTTAAAAGGTTGTACGTCCATTAATTTGCAATACCCGTAAAGCGAAGGACGTAGCATTATGAATGGTATGATAATGCAAGCAGGCGAGCTGTTCCCTGCCCGCCCCTGCGCCAAGCTCTTTGTTGGCTGTAATAGCGTGTTTGCAGAATTAATTTGTGCAGCGAATTTCATTCACAGGCAGATGCAACGCGCGGTTCAATTTTGTGTTCTGCCAAACTATTACGAACGTACAGTGAGTGTGGAGAATAAATTAATAATACAGTCAACTGACAATAACTTTAAGCAACGTTTATAACAGAGGTATACTGAGGGGCAATTCTCGCAATTAAAATATAGTCAAAATTTAGTTCCAATCCAGTTTCGATCTCACTAATGTTTACTTTGGCATTCTCGTATCACAATATGAAACTTCAATTCAAAGTTTAATTGAAGTGATATTACGAGTAGGTACATATATCAAAATATGACCGAAAATTAAAAAAACTATGAATTTTATTTTACCAACAATAAGTATGTATTGATATAATGATTATTGAATTCATTAATCAAATCGAATATATATTTTTAATGAATATATTTTAGTAATATATCCAATAGCGTTAGATACTTAAAATCGGTGGTCCATCTCTTTAGGCTTCTAATACCTTATTTGTCATATTGTTGACTCTCACATTGCTAAGAAGGGAAGTCAAATTCCAAAAGCTTCTTACTCCTACTAATTTCTTCTGATTAAATTCGTTGGGAGTTCCAAGGCAGCCGTAGTTCCAAGGCAGCCGGAGGCAACGTTAAGCCGTCGGTTCCGATAATATTATATTCATTAAAAATATTCATTCTACGATCATAAAATAATTACGAGAATTAACCTTCTGGTACTCATTGACTATCAAGAATGAGATACATTAGATGTCATTAATACGTGTAAAATCTGTCAGTATGCACTTTTTGCTTTGTAAGGTAAATAACAATGAGTAAAAAGTAAAAAAATCATAATGATCATGTTACTACAGATTCTCCTACACATGATTAATCATGCAAATGAATCTGTAAGTATTTATTGGCTATTATTCAAGCAGAACTATCTGTACATAAAGCTTTTTCTATGTAGAGATAGTTTCTACATCAACCCGTTACGATACGAATCTCTACCTGAATCGAAGGGGAGCAGCACCTTATTGTTCACCGCTCAACTATGGTTTGATGGCCGTCAGTGTTTTCAAGCCGCCTAAAGGTCACTTGGATTAGTGACTGTCAACTAATAACAACAATCGGAACCGACGGCTTAACGTTGCCTCCGAAGCACGGAAGAGCTCGATATAAATAAAACAAACCATGGACAGATTGGCCGTGTCGATTCCGGCAGACTAGAATAGAATCACTCCGTCTCTTCCCGTGGATGTCGTACAAGGCGACTAAGAGAAATACATTATAAAACATTGATCAGGCCTCCCCAACCCGTCTGGCCAGCGTGGGGAGTGTAGGCCAAATCCTCCTTCTGTATGGGACGGACGAGAGAGGGTCGTGCTCCTGCAGTGGAGACTAAAATGACCTGATGATGATGATGATGGACAGATTGTGGAGGAAGGTATTAGAGTGGAGGCCGCGTGTAGGACAACGGACCGTTGGACGCCCTCCTTCTAGATGACCGGAAGCGGCTGGATGCAGAAAGCGGAGGATCGTATAAAGGAAGGCTTATATAGGACAAGCTACGGCCGGACTTGCGACAACGACGTCATCGAGCTCCTCGGTGAAAGTAATTTAATTAATATAAAAGCAATTTGCGACGTCGTTTTTTGACAAATTGGATAATTAGTTCATTGCCCATATGACACCCTTAAAACTACACCACGTGGGTGTCATGGGAAATCGCTATTGGCTATAACTTTTTCTTTGTCGCTTCACTCTTGCCAGAGTGGTCGTGGTTCTAATGATGAGGAAGCATACAGAATTCGCCTCAGGACGTCTCGCCACCTCTGTCTGCTGTTCGTCAATCAGGTACATTCGTGTACCTGAGCGCCTATCACCGTATCACTTCACCTGATCAGTCCAACGCATGGGGATCAGGGACCCTACCGCCGAAGCTGAAGCCGATTACCAGCGGTATTTTTGATTCCAAAAGTTGCTTTTGGC
Organism: Hypsopygia costalis; assembly: GCA_937001555.2. Classification (NCBI taxonomy): domain Eukaryota; kingdom Metazoa; phylum Arthropoda; class Insecta; order Lepidoptera; family Pyralidae; genus Hypsopygia; species Hypsopygia costalis. The sequence goes on from OW443326.2 coordinate 24,441,574, forward strand.
TTAACATCTTCAACTTAGAGGGTAGAGCTCTAGTCTTTCTACCAACTGAGCTAAACATAATCACCAACAATCTAAGCAGTTGTTTCATTTTCGCATTAAAAAAATCCGATGGTGATCGGCTTCAGCTTCGGCGGTAGAGCCCTTGCTCATGGGTATATTGTTCCATTGATATATCTTGGAGCGGGTCACGGCGGGTGTACAACATTACATCAAACTTGTCTACGCGTTGGATCTATATCCCCGTGCACGCCTTTCAAATGACCGGGTTTGATCCATGTCTCCATCAAAATGTCTATCTAAGATTAATTAAGTCGAAAATAATAAAATAGAGCAAAATTATGTATTGCTAAGAGACATATACTTCTCCAGAAAAGGATATTTTTACGGCCTTGTTGATATATTTTAATCACCGCGAACGGAAACTAGTATGTACTATTAGTACTATCTAGTATGTACAACGACACTCAAAGCTCAAAGTAAATATTATTATAGTACAGTACAGTACAGGTACAAAGTTTGCGAAGAACTCTACCACGACTGTACATGAAGTTTTACAGCGGATTTCACAAACCGTTCGAAATGAAAAGCGCTTGACGGAACAAGTGGCATTCTGGTAATTAACCAGCGTGCAGCAATGCAGCGATAGTCGTCAATCAACTCTAAACCACAGTCAGTGCTCGACTTCAAATATTTAGCGCTATTGTGAACTGGTACTTAGTTAGAAACTACATAGAGATGTTTTTTTTTTGTTTACTTTTCCCTTTGTCAACTAACATCCATTGAAAATATACCGTGATGGATCTTTGTGGATTTTATGTTCGCTTTAATGCCTTGTGAGATTTTTAAGAAAGAGCATTTTTGTGATATCCTTATAAAAAAATTTAGAACCACCCAATGGATTTTTTTGAACCCAGGGGAGTTTAAAAAATAATTATTATTAGGATATTTTTATACTACGTCGGGTTGCAGACAAGCATACGGCTCGCCTGATGCGAAGCGGTCACTTTAGCCATATTAGAGCTCGCATGAAATATCCCTTGTGCGCTGCCACTCCCGCTGCCAACGCAGCATCTCCTTCCTTCTTGGTGACCTCACTCACTCGCAGGAACACAACAACCCTCAAGAGAATTGTTATTTGGTTACGGTATTCTGTGAGGTGGAGGTACTTCCCCTGTCGGACACAATTACGCTGTCTACCTCTCTCATCGCCAGATCCTCGTTTGTCTGTCAGCAGGGTGCACCACGTGCAAGTGAGGTTGCCTTTGGTTCAAAGATTTTAATGAACCACTTACACCCCAAAAATAAAAAAGCTAATATGGCTACGGTAACTGCTTCATATCATCCGACGTATTATAAAATAAATGTTAAATTTAACCTGACTTCAGAGTCCGATTGAGCTGGAATTTGGCATACTTTTTGGTTCTCGCGACAATGCACAATAACCTAAATGTCGCCATTTTTAATTCATTACAAAAGAAATCGTTATGTAAGGATATGAGACAGATTGATACGATTCTTTGTCTCGCATCGCGTGCTGTTTTTTTACCCGACGTTGTCATAGCACGATGCCAAAAAGAGGGGTTATCATTTTAGCTATATATTATGTATGTATGGATGTTTGTATTTTTTTTTATATGACAGGGGGCACACGAGCATGGGGTCACTTGATGAAAAGCAATCACCACCGCCCATGGAGATCAGCCCCCCTAGCCAAGTGTAATTCGTAGCGTAACGAACGTTAGATAGATCACGTGACATTTGACAATTCTCATATTAAAATGTTCGATTTTGACAAATGTCACGTGATTTATCTAACGTTCGTTACGCTACGAATTACACTTGGCTAGGGGGCAGGAACGCTATGGGGTCGCGGTTCGTTCTCTTCCCAACCTATACTCCTTCCTTTCTTTCTTTCTGGTGACCTAACTCACGTGCAGGAACACGGCAACTCTAAAAGGAATTGTTATTTGGCTGCGGTTTCTGTGAAGTGGAGGTATTCAGGTATGTATCTCCGTTGCGCCTAAACTATCCCTCCTATTTTGATTAATACGTTGTCAATCGCGAGTCTCGAGAACTCGCGCACGAAGGGTTCCGTACCATTATCTATAAAAACGGCAAAAAAAATCACGTTTGTTGTATGGGAGCCCCCTTAAATATTTATTTTATTCTGTGTTTTAATATTTGTTGTTATAGCGGCAACAGAAATACATCATCTGTGAAAATTTCAATTGTCTAACTATCACGGTTCATGAGATACAGCCTGGTGACAGACGGACGGACGGACGGACAGCGGAGCCTTAGTAATAGGGTTTCTTTGTACCCTTTAGGTACGGAACCCTAAAAACTAGTGATAACAAAATTGAGGGATATAGTTTGGTGATGCAGCTACATATCTATCATCTCCATCCAAAATTCAATCACACCACTGGGTAGATAAAGACTCAATTAAATTTATTCGCTAAGTAACGACTATTGAACAACGCATGCGGGGGAGAGGGAAGCGCTGCTATTTTCAGAATTGTTATTTGGCTGCGGTTTTTTGCGAAGCTTATAATTACGCTGCCCTACCTCTCTTTTTGCCAGAGCCTCGTCAGTGAATCGGCAGGATGTACCACATGCAGGATAGGTTGGATAAGGCTTTAAAAATAGCGGTGAACCCCTTTTTGGCAAAATAGCTAATCGTTAATATAAAGAATATATTATTTAATGTTACTCGTATTTTTCGAAATCCAAATTTACGGACAATTTGATTTACACTAATTTTCTTGCTTCTGCCACCAGTTAGTTCATAAACTACTACCGACCGGGATCCACCCTTTACTGGCTAGTAAACTAACTAACTTACTAAGTAACGTACTAAGTAAAGTAAAAAACTAACGGCTAAGTGTAGTAACGGAAACACTCATAGTAATGAAGATCGATTTGCCTGTTTATTTTTATATAAACCCCCCCCCCCCCTAGAGATTCTATCTACAAATGAAAAGCTTCATGAGATCTAGACTTTACCTACAATTCATACTTTTCCATATCAACTTGCACCCCCCACCCCTGGGCCATCGACTGGCGACGACCTTGCATAAATAATGTAATATTTCACCAATACATACCTCGTCATCAACCCTTATTCATCACGCTGCTGGGATATGGGTATCCCGTCAATTGAAGGGGTTTAGAGCATGTCACGCTGCTCAACTGCGGGTTGGCGGAAGCCAGTGTTTTCAAGCTACCTAAAGACTTGGCTTAACGACTGTTATTTATAACTAGCTGTTACCCGCGGCTTCACCCGCGTAGTCCAGGGGTGCAGGATTATCCGCTGGGTCAATCTAAAGATTGTCTGAAAATTTCGTTGAAATCGGTCCAGCCGTTTCGGAGTCTATACGAACATACATACATACTTTCTCTTTTATAGGTATATAGATGACAACAGTCGGGACCAACGGATTGACGTGCCCTCCGAGTTCCTGATAAATAAACCCATCCATGAACAGGCCACAGCCAACGTTGCTTAACTTGCGTGATCGATTAGACTCGCACACGCAACGAGGCCAACGAGCTCCAAAATTTACGATAATATTTATCAATAACCCAATTGGCGAAAACGCAGAAAAGAAAAGCGAATGAAACTTTACTTGAAAATGACATTGACAATTACTTGAAAATGAAATTTTACTGCCAATAAACATCGTTCCTTACGGCCGTGGGAATGACTTAGTTAAATAAGGCTCTACCTAGCCAAGTGGCTTTCACGCAAATCTCGCATTCCTCTAAAATCTGTAGTAGTAGTTGGTACATACCTCGTGCGACGATGTCCGTGTCGGCATCTGTTGGCTGTCGCAGAATTCCGGCGCTGAGTGTATTACACAGCATTAAATGCCGAGCGATGGCCAAATTAACATCATGATACTGTACATTGTCTTTAAAATGTTATATGTTTTGTGTATTGTGTCAATTATTGTCACATATTGTGATTTTTTAAACATATTTTCTTTCTTCTTTCTTGACGAGCGAGAGACGACGAATTGCTAGCAATGGCCACACTCCGAGGTCGCGGGTTCGATCCATGCACAAAACAAATATTTGTGGGCATGAACATGTTTGTTTGTTTGTCTTGGTTAGGGTGTTTTCTATATATTATATGTATCATCATCATCATCAGATTATTTTAGTCTGCACTACAGGAGCACGACCCTCTCTCGTCCGTCCCAGACAGGAGGGTTTGGCCTACACTCCCCACGTTGGCCAGACGGGTTGGGGAGGCCTGATCGATGTTTTATAATGTATTTCCCTTAGTCGCCTTGTACGACATCCACGGGAAGAGACGGAGTGATTCTATTCTAGTCTGCCGGAAACCACACGGCAATTTTTTTTTATTATATGTATGTCTTATTTACAAAAAAAATGTAGTTAAGTATTACATCAGTTATAGACTACCCATAGTACAAGCTTTGCTTAGTTTGGGACTAGATTAACAGTGCGTAATTTGTCCAGGAATATTTAGGATTCTTTTTTTTTTCTAGAGTAGAACAGAATATTAAATATTTATATGTAGAGATGACACTCCAAAAAAGCAGCTGGAAGTGGCTCGATGAGGACGGCGCATGATCACATTTAGTACATTATAGAAATACTATTAAAATAACAATTTCCTAACAAATAAGTAAAAGCAACAAGGCGGCCATATTGTTAAAAGCTATCAGACTTGATTGGGAAGGCCTATAAATAAATAAAATAAAAATATTTTATTTCAGATAATTAGAATCCATACCACAGTATAAGTAATTATCCATACTTCACAAATTCATAATTACTTATTTTTTTAATATTAGTGTCCTTTACTGGTATGTGTTCGCTCCACGTTGTTTACGAGTAGGTATGAGAATAAAAGTATTGAACAATTGTTAAAAATAAAAAAAAGTGAGACAAAATGATTATTTACTGTACTGTGTGTGAACAATAATAGAAAAATTATTTCGTATTTTAACTATCTGAAGGATTCAACTAGGTAAGTAATATTTGATTAATTTATTTATTACAATTTTAATACGATTTATATCTATCCGCCTGCTAATACATCAAGTATTTAATAAGCTGTAATTCAATGTAATCTAATTCTTCATATTAAATTAATTGCAATTTCAATGTAGTGAATATTCATTTTATCGATATTATACACTTTTGGTTTCTTTATGTAAATAGTACCTAAGTAATGCTGGTACTCTGTGATGTAGAAGTCTGAAGTCACGATAGCCTAGGAGTGGAATGGAACATATCGACCCAGTAAGGGAGAGAGGGGCTAAAAGTTAAATGTTTAAATCAATTTGCTATTATTGATATTTAAAAACATTTTTGAATGTTCGTGCTTAAGATTTTTTTATTATTAATATTACAGAACCTGAAGTCAAAGAACTATCGTTGACATACCAGTAAAGGATTTTTATGCTACGTCGGGTGGAAAAACAAGCACATGACCCGCCTGATGTGAAGCGGTTACCATAGCCTATTATACGCTTGTAACACAGTAAATGCCACTCGCGCGTTTCCACCCCGGCTGCTATTAACAGTGCGTAATTTGTCCAGGAATATTTAGGATTCTTTTTTTTTCTAGAGTAGAACAGAATATTAAATATTTATATGTAGAGATGACACTCCAAAAAAGCAGCTGGAAGTGGCTCGATGAGGACGGCGCATGATCACATTTAGTACATTATAGAAATACTATTAAAATAACAATTTCCTAACAAATAAGTAAAAGCAACAAGGCGGCCATATTGTTAAAAGCTATCAGACTTGATTGGGAAGGCCTATAAATAAATAAAATAAAAATATTTTATTTCAGATAATTAGAATCCATACCACAGTATAAGTAATTATCCATACTTCACAAATTCATAATTACTTATTTTTTTAATATTAGTGTCCTTTACTGGTATGTGTTCGCTCCACGTTGTTTACGAGTAGGTATGAGAATAAAAGTATTGAACAATTGTTAAAAATAAAAAAAAGTGTGACAAAATGATTATTTACTGTACTGTGTGTGAACAATAATAGAAAAATTATTTCGTATTTTAACTATCTGAAGGATTCAACTAGGTAAGTAATATTTGATTAATTTATTTATTACAATTTTAATACGATTTATATCTATCCGCCTGCTAATACATCAAGTATTTAATAAGCTGTAATTCAATGTAATCTAATTCTTCATATTAAATTAATTGCAATTTCAATGTAGTGAATATTCATTTTATCGATATTATACACTTTTGGTTTCTTTATGTAAATAGTACCTAAGTAATGCTGGTACTCTGTGATGTAGAAGTCTGAAGTCACGATAGCCTAGGAGTGGAATGGAACATATCGACCCAGTAAGGGAGAGAGGGGCTAAAAGTTAAATGTTTAAATCAATTTGCTATTATTGATATTTAAAAACATTTTTGAATGTTCGTGCTTAAGATTTTTTTATTATTAATATTACAGAACCTGAAGTCAAAGAACTATCGTTGACATACCAGTAAAGGATTTTTATGCTACGTCGGGTGGAAAAACAAGCACATGACCCGCCTGATGTGAAGCGGTTACCATAGCCTATTATACGCTTGTAACACAGTAAATGCCACTCGCGCGTTTCCACCCCGGCTGCTATTGCTGCTAATCCTCCTTTTTGATGACCTGACGCAGGAACACGATAACACTCCAGAGAGATGTTATTTGACTGCGGTCTTCTGTGAGGTGTGGTACTTCCTAGTCGGGCATATTGATGTGCCCTACCTCTCTTTCGCTAGAACTTATTGGCACGTGCAGGTGAGATTCGCTTTGGCTCATAAGGTGATGCTGAGCCTGTTTAGACTGTACCACGCGATAAAAAGAAATAACAAAAATCTTAAATAAGCAATAAATAAATTGTTTAGTGTTAGTCATTTATAATTGTTCATTCTGTCTAGTATTTATTTTATCAAAACATTTTTCTTTTTTCCGTAGTGATCATCCTTTGTTAACGTGCTATATGCGGAAATTTGTTATCAGCGTCTTCCCATGTTAATAATATTATACTACGTGATTTGTGCATCTGTTAATTTCCCGAAAATAAATAAATAATACTTTTAATAATAGAGTTATTAATTTAGCATTTACTTAGTTTTTAGAATAAGTAGGTTGTATTTTAGATATTAACTTTAGTGTACGTGTGTCGAATACGTTTTATTACAATACAATACAATACTCTTTATTGCACCATAAACAGTAAAAAACTATGACAGTAATCACTTAAAATAATAAGTACAAAAGGCGGAAAAAATAAAAATAACACGGCCTTATCGTGTTATTTTTATTTTTTCCCCTAACCCTTTTGTACGAGCAAATGGTGTCAACCCTATGAGAATAGGCACAAATTTTGCATATCTTAGACAGCTTTCTCTCTGTTCCGTTTCTTTACTCATGGGACCAAAGTACGTAAAGCGTCCGTGCTTATACAATGAAGTTATCAAATCAAAATTATGATTAATTCATAATTAAAATTGTAGTTGTAATACAAATTATACAACTTACATTTATAATTAATAAGTTGTAGAGTTTAATGAGATAGTATCAAGTGGTCGCGTTTGTAAGTAAAGTGCAGTTGCGACTCGTATTTTTAGGGTTCCGTAATAAACAAGTAACTCGTATAGTTTCGCCATGTCCGTCTGTCTGTGATACATTTGTCCGTCCGCGGCTTAGTGCTAGAAAGCTTAAATTTGGTGTGGGTATACATATTAATGACGTTGACAAAATGGTAAAAAAAAATCTGGATAAAAATATTTTTTTTAAGGTACCCCCTCTATACGAAACGTGGGAATGATTTTTTCCTTGGCTTTCCTATGGTGTTGGTTATCATTGGATAGGTCTTTCTAAGATATTGCAAGTGTGAAAATACCATTATTATTATAGAATTAAGGCGAAATATGTGCTTTAAAGCGCCAATTTTCGTTCCAGTCAAATGACTCCCCAAAAAATCCGTCAAACTCTTCAGACTGCTAAGGAAGTAGACATACATAATTAGACATATGTGTAATTATGTATGTCTACTTCCTTAGCAGTCTGAAGAGCTTGACGGATTTTTTGCCAGCCTATATTCCTTCCTTTCTTTCTTTTTGGTGACCTCACTCACTCGCAGAAACACAATAACCCTCAAGGGAATTGTCATTTGGCTGCGGTATTCTGGGAGGTGGAGGTGGGACTTCCCTAGTCGGGCAGCTTAAAAAAATACGCGATGCCCCACCTCTCTTTTCGCTAGAGCATCATTTGTCTTCAGCAGGGTGCACCACGTGCAGGTGAGGTTGGCTTTCGTTCAAATATGTTGATGAATCACTTACACCCCATAGCTTTAGCCGTAACATATACAATACACTTGTATAACCCTCCCTTCTTCGACAGCCGTGTAAAAAACAAACGCAAATCCCTTTCCATAAATACAAATGCGTCAGCTTGTAAATGTCACCAAAGTTTATTTGATGCAATCATGGAATATTTGCACTGTCGCGTGGATGCAATTGATTCATTGGACATAGTGTCGTACGAAATTACACCGCCAGTAATCGTGAGATCAGTCATCGCTGACGCATAATTCAGAGTTATTTTCAGCCGAAATGTGTTACAAGAAGTGGGGGTGCTGGTGCAATGTGCACGGGAAAGTGACGACTTGTTGACGCTCATTTTCAGATTCTTTAAAGTAAACACCGATTCGGTCTTCTTGCGCATCTGATGGCATCATATTCCATTTCTAAAATAAAATAAGTGTTTATTGCGCATGCGCATGATTGTAAAAAAAACTGTTTTGAACGTTAGCCACGATAGGTTTATTTGCTTATGAATTTTTTTGCGCGTCTTTCATTTTTCAATGTTATGTTGAACTATTTATGTAATTCCCAAAATTGTTATCTACTTTTTCATTTAAATATGCACTTTTAAATCTCGTGGCTATTGCTTGTTATTACAAGCATCGGTCGGAATTATTACAGAAAATAAATATAAAGCAATAAAACGTTCAGAACTTGTTAGTAAATTAGGAACAATGTGGCATGACATATCAGCAGGCTGAGGTGGCCTCATGGTACGCAGAACTAATGGCCGATGGGTCAAGACGGTTCTAGAGTGGCGATGGTGGTCCGAAAATGCTGCGTAAGACACAGACCTGTATTATATTTCACAGCACGGCACGTCATCAACCCAGAATCATCCCACTGTTGGAATACCGGTCTACTCTTTAACGTACCTTCCGATGCACGGAAGAGCTCGAGATAAATAAACTCATCCATATACAGGCTACGGCCGACGTTACTTAACTTGCGTGATTGATAAGACTGACACGCCCAACGACGCCATCGAGCTCCTCTCATCATAGCAAGATATATTGTAAACCTTTTTAACTCAACACGTAGCCTGATTTATTTTGTGTAATATAAGAGATGCGACTGCTGGGATACGGGACTCCGCTCCATCGGAGAGGTTTAGAGCATACTCCACCACGCTGCTCAACTGCGGGTTGGCAAAGGCCTGTGTTTTCAAGCCGCCTAAATGCCACTGACTTGACTTAACGACTATTATCTAACGCAAGGTGGTCCGCGGAACCCTGGAAGTCCGTGGAAGGGCCACAAAGGTTCCGCGATCCGTCCAAAAATTAACAAAACATTTGTCGACATAAAAATAATAGTTATAGCTGCTAGGGTTCCGCTAGGAAAAGTATAATCAATTAGGGTTCCGTGGCAAAAGAAAATAGGGAACCTCTGATCTAATGTCAACAGCCGTAAACTACTGTATTGTTTATTATATTCCGCACTAAAATATAACTAATAAAAGACGAAATAAACGCAAGTATCTACTTCCAGATTATCCTAATACAATGTATGCAAAGTCCCTGATTTCGAGGTTAAATAAATTAAAGTCAGACGTAACATATTGTAAAGCATGTCATGGGGATAGGAATTTGGCATTCAAGGGCGCTTAATGAAAATCGATTACGACTCGATTACCCGTTTTTAATGACGAGACACTTGGCCGTCGCCCAGTGCCTTACTGACACACCAGCTCATACTAAATACTTAAATTATTTGTATAGCTGTTGCTGGCAAAATGGGATTTTAGGACAAATAAAACTGACGTTCTTTTGTATACTGTTCTACTTGAGATTACTACATGAGATTCAAATTATTCTCTTTATTTTATATGTATTTTCGATCGCGTGAATATACTTTCGAGGTAAAAATATGTAGGTATACTATGCTAATCTAGAACATATTTTATTAATATCAAGTGAGTAATGTCAAAGACACAAAGAAAGATCTAATAAACATCTTTACAAACATTCTTATCCATAGATACGCCACGCCCCAGCCACTCCATACACAAATGTCGTGTCGGTAACTACTACATCCATATCATCTTGATAATTGGCGATCTACTACAGTACGTTTCCTAAGACATTTTATACCACGAACAGTGAAACTGTGGAATCAACTTCCCTCAACGGTATTTCCGAACAACTACGACATGGGTGCCTTCAAGAACAGAGTTTTCATTTTCCTTAAAAGGCTGGCAACGGATCGGCGACCCCTTGGTGTCGCTGGTCTCCATGGGCGGTGGTGATTGCTTTCCACCAGGTGACCCACAGGCTCGTTTGCACCCCTCTCACATAAAAAAAATAAAATAAAAAAAAAACATAAACGACGTCGTCTGCGCAGAGCGTAAATGAGCGTGTGTTCGTGCGGCGCCGTACAAACTGTTCCAGATTTTTCAGAGGGGGGATGAGGTCGACAAGAGAGAGTGGTAGGGAGTGGCCATACTGTACGTAATACTATTACTTATACTGTGCTGTAGGTAAGAAAACTTGTAAAGTTTTTTTTATAAATGAATTAATACATTTCTAACTAGTCTATTACACATGACATACTTTTTTATACAACTAATCTTAGTTGTATTTGCTATCTGGAAAACAAGCGTACAACTCGCCTGACGGTAAGGAGTCATCGCAGCGTATGGACGCTAGCAACACCAGAGGCATCACTCACGCGTTGCCGATCCTGTAAAAACCTCTTCACGCCTTTCTGGAAGAACCCCATGCGAAATTTATCTATAATATCTAATAAAACCTTAATTAAGAAAATAAGATCAATAGAAGCATAGATCACCTATCCAATGGTCGGTCGATTAGGTGGTCTGTGCATAGAAGATTCACAACTTAGATCCAGAATTTGTGTTTATCTATTATCTACAATTTGTATTGTGGTACGCAAAAAATACTGCACGCAGTTAATGCGGTTCAATTTTATTTAACTTGTTGCTGGAGCTCTAACTTAAAATCTTGTGTGTATTTTCATTTTAATGCACCACCAGTAGCGGAGTTATTAATAATACTTAATTGTATATTTTATGAAGTACACGCGAACCAACTCGCGGGAGGTCACTAGTTAATATATTTAAAAAAACCGGCCAAGTGCGAGTCGGACTCGCGCACGAAGTGTTCCGTACCATTATCTATAAAAACGGCAAAAAAATCACGTTTGTTATATGGTAGCCCCCTTTAAATATTTGTTTTATTTTTGTTTAACTATTTATTTTTAAAGTGAATATATAACTAAATATTATGTGAGTATTTCAAGCGTCTACCTATTGCCGTTATCAATTGCGAGTAAAAACGAGCAAAAAAATGACGTTTGTTGTATGGGAGCCCCCTTAAATATTTATTTTATTCTGTGTTTTAGTATTTGTTGTTATAGCGGCAACAGAAATACATCATCTGTGAATGAAAATTTCAAATGTCTAACTATCACGGTTCATGAGATACAGCCTGGTGACAGACGGACGGACGGACGGACACCGGAGCCTTAGTATTAGTAATAGGGTTCCTTTGTACCCTTTGGGTACGGAACCCTAAAAACTAACTTTTGCCTAGTGCTTCATCCGAATGAACTGTGTTCTTTTTTTTACTAGTTTTATGTATTCTAAAATGTTAAACAGATGCACATTACATAAGAACAATTTGTTAGACATACACAAACACCGTTTCAGCTTGAAATATTCCCCAAACATACTCTAAAATAAACATTAGGTACCTATAAAATATACTGTAATTATAAATATTCTAAGACGGGAATCGATCTCGCGTTCATTCGCATCGCACCAATTCGTACAATATATAAATTATTCACGACCTGTCTCTCGATTCTCGATATCTAGCAATTCGATATCTGATTTACAATTTACGAGACAGCTCTATTGCAACTTTGAGTAGATGTATAATTAGATCCTCTCCTCTAGGAGATCTAAGGATCTATCACACCCCGGCCACTCTATACACATATCGCGTCGTTTACTACTACACGTGTGTGCGTGCGGCGCCATACAAATTGTTCCAGATTCGTCTCAGAGGGGAGGTGAGGTCGACACGAGAGAGCGGCAGGGACTGGCCATGCTATACATAGTACTATTACTTATACTGTAGTTCTATCTCATTGTAAGTAGTTCATCAACATCTTTGAACCAAAGCCTTCTTGAACCAAAAACTTCACCTGCACGCGGTGCGGACTGACAAACGAAGCTCTGGCGAAAAGAGAAGTAGGGGGCGTAATTGTAAGCTACCCGACTGGGGAATGTACCTCCACCTCACAGAATACCGCAGCCAAATAACAATTCCCTGAAGGGGAAGTATTCGTCCGAGTGAGTGAGGTCACCAGAAAGGAAGGAGATACTGCTTTGGCAGGGGAGGTGGCGGCGCGCGAACGATATTTCATGTTGCGAGCGTTAATATAGCTACGGTAACCGCTTCACAAGGCGGGCCGTATGCTTGTCTGCCACCCGACGTAAATTATATATTTTTATTATCAAAAAATTAACCCGTAGCCGTAGACACCCATTGAGATAAGTACGTAGTACTTATATCTCAATGTAGACACCCTTGAGCTTTATATTATAACAAAATCAGGTATCGACCAATTTTCTGACTTTTAGCTTTCTAGTTCCTACTCTTAAAATAATTATCATTATTTTATGCTAACTAAGTACTTTTTAAACGGTAAAGAGTTTTTAAAAGTTGTAAAGAGTGAATAATAATGATTTACATCGAATACAATGGTTGTTTGCGAACTCAATGGGCATGATCACGATCTCTTTCTGCAATTCGTTCATCATTGATCAGAAATTCAATATAATTCTCATTTTAATTGGAACTGGTCGCATTCAATGCAGCTCTAGTAGAAATTTCTCATTAAAACGCTCTGACTATATTTCACAAACAGAAATGACAGCGAGCTGCATCAAGTTCTAAAAAGATATGAAGAAAAAGGGAATGCATATCGCATTCCCTTTTTTGTTTTGTTTCGTTTGCTTATTTCCCAGTTTGGTGATACATACTAAGCAAATCTGAAAGTTGTTTAGATGTTTGTTACTAAATCATGCAAAATAGTTTGATTCGATTTGATGGCACATTGAGTGGTAGGTATCCTAGATCAGTGTTCCTAAAGTGTGTGCCGCGGCACGTGATACTGGTGTACCGTGGTCATTAGTTGGTGTGCCTCGGAAAAATAAGGTTATCTCTTAGAGCTAAACAGACGGACAGAAGAAAAATACTTCCTCAAATAAAAACAGATTTTTCATTTATGGTGTACTTGCCGCCAAAAATTTTCGTTTTCCTAGATGTACCTTAAACACAAAAAGTTTGCGGAATACTGTCCTAGATTAATACATGGAACACCTTTTTATCCCAGTAATGTGGTAATGCGAGTAACGCCGCTGTCAGAATCTAGTAATGTTTTTTAAGTTTGGAAGTTTATTTATAGGTATACAAACAGTCTTACAACAAATATAATAATTTTCAATTAAGTAGTATAAGGTCTTGTTTTAAGTTTTAACCAAAATTAAAGTACACATGCAGCATGACCAACATATCACGTGCGACAGGTTTCCATAACCTACATAAGTGAAATACAATACAATAAATTATTTGGGCATACAAATATGAACACTACTTATATTTGTATAAACATATGCATATACTTAATGACTGTATACAGATATAGATTACTGTTGAGTAATAGGGGCTGACAAAAACTTTTTTATATTAAAAGTGAAGAATTAATTATAATAGAAATAAAGTGCCATTTGACACACAAATAGTGAAAAAACTTTAATTATGTCATCATCATCATCATCAGGTCATTTTAGTCTCCACTACAGGAGCACGACCCTCTCGTCTGTCTCAGACAGAAGGAGGATTTGGCCTACACTCCCCACGCTGGCCAGACGGGTTGGGGAGGACTGATCGATGTTTTATATAGTATTTCCCTTAGTCGCCTTGTACGACATCCACGGGAAGAGACGGAGTGATTCTATTCTAGTCTGTCGGAAACCACACGGCCAGTTGAATTATGTACCTAATTTATATATCAGTAGGTAATGAAACGCAAGCGAAGCTGCGGGCAGTAGCTAGTTTAATAATAAAGTTGAAATCATTGAGTTTACACGTGTTGATATTAAACAATATCAATGGAGCATATTCTAGACTTGCCTAGTTGGGAATCTGTTAATTCAGACATTCGCAGCAGCATAGCCATAAAACGTGGAACGACTCGCGAGCTCGTGCCAATGCCAACATTGTGGAAAAAAGTCGTCAGATCACAATAGCTTGTAACTGGAGATGGATGATCCGTCTCGAGCTATTTTGGAGCCCGACCGAGTACAGGTACACTTGGAATTATATGCGTTACTAGGTGAGTGTATTCGTAACATGGTGCTATATTAAAACCACTCTGATTCACAGCCAGGCATCGTATTTCAATGCTCTTATTTTTCTAATGCTAATTATTCGTTGATTCAGAGCTTTTTATAGATGATTTGTGGACGTTAAATCACTATGTTTTTGCAATACTAGAGACTCGTCTCGATTTTGCCCAGAGTAAATTATAAATATTCAACAAAACAGCCTATGTTCATAACTAATGTACTTTTTAAATTGTGCCGAAATTTCTGAGGTGGCAGTGGGAGTTCCCTCTCTTCATCATCATCAGCCTATATCTGCTAATCGTTGGATTTGCCTTCAGATAAGAGGCCTTCCCTATGTTTTTGGTCGTATGCGATTTTCCGCTTTCCGGCAGCAGCGGTTGAAACAGTGGGGTACAATTAGTGGGTTAGTTATGTATCAATTTAAAAAATATTGAATTGGTCTACAAAAGCCCCTAAACACAAATTTTGCCTTAGTAATATAATATATTAGATTAATACGAGTAAATTAATTCAGAAATAAACACTGATGAAACTATTATACAGAAAGACTATGCTAGTACAGACAGGCCCAACAAAAATATACCTATAATAATAAATACAAATATTTCTAGACAATTTACACAACGCCATCTAGTCCCAAATTAAGCGCAAAGCTTGTACTATGGGTACTAGACGCACACACAAATATTTGTCTTGTGCGGTGATCGAACTCGCGACCTTGGAGTCAAAGTGAACATCGTTAGCTATTCAACCACCGGGGTCGTCAAGAAACGAAACACAAATTTTGCTATAATAAGTAATAGTAGATTACAACGAGGAAATTAATTCGAATTGATACACTGATGAAACTATATTACAGAAAGACTTTTTACAGAAAAGTCAAACAAAAATATATTTTTTAACAGTGTCTAAGTTGTTTTAAACTACGTTGGGTTGGTGCAAATGTAGTCGAATAATAGGTATATATAGAGTCTTGGAACTATATTTTTATACCACTAAAGTATCAAACAAGCATACGGCCCGCCTGATAAAAAGAAGTTACCGTAGCCTATGAACGCCTGTAACACCAGGGGCATCACACGCGCGTTGCAACGTGTACTCATAATCTTTTTATTAGTCATTGCACCTATTTGAATAATACAACATTGTCATAATTGAAATCACGTACGAGGACAAGTACAGTGTCATGCTGCCAAATATAGGCACATACTACCAAATCAGGAGCTTTTTAACAAAACTAACAGAAATTAAGGAAGATAAAGGACAGATGTTACTCGTTTAATAAATGCAAATTAAAGCAAAGAACAAAAACTATAATATATATTTTTTTCGTAAACTACGTTGGGTTGGTGACAAGCATACGGTCCGCCTGATGTGAAACGTTTACCGTACCCATATCAACGATTTCGACATGAAATATCGCTCGTGCACCGCCACCCCGCGTTGCCAATGCAGCAATTTCTTCCTTCCTTCCTTGTGACATCACTCACTCGCAGAAACGCAACGACTCTCAAGGCAATTGTTATTTGGCTGCGGTATTCTGTGAGGTGGAGGTACACTGACCTACCTCTGTTTGTGCCAGATACTCGTCCGTGAATCAGCTGGGAACACTACGTGCAGAGGACGTTGGCTCAATATACACATTCTGTAGTGTCATAAAGTAATTGGTAGGTAGTCTAATTATAAGTATTTTTACAGACGTTTAATTTGTGTTGGTATATTGAGTTAACCAATTAACAAACACACTTTAAACTTGCATCTCTTTGAAGCGGTATTTCCGAACAACTACGACATGGGTGCCTTCAAGAACAGAGTTTTCATTTTCCTTAAAAGGCTGGCAACGGATCGGCGACCTCTTGGTATCGCTGGTCTCCATGGGCGGTGGTGATTACTTTCCACCAGGTGACCCACATACTCGTTTGCCCCCCTCACATAAAAAAAGTGCAAATAAAGTGCATAATCCCTCTAGCCAACTGTTGTCTCTGCCCTCAACAGATCGTAGTGTAGGTATCATTAATTATAATTATTAACAGAGATACCATAACTAAGTGAATTGTAAACATATTATAATTATTTATAAGATTACATGTTGTTCTAAGTAATCTATTTTGTTATTCTACTAACTTCATTTGGATTTGTTTTTCAAAGCAGGGGCCTACAGCCGAAACTGAAGCCAATTATTTTCGGAATTTTCGAGTGAGAAAATGATAATACTGGTTGGATTGTTGCTAGTTATGTTTAGCTTAGCTGGTAGAAAACCTAAATTTATACCGACTAAGCTGAAGATAGATAGATAGATAGATAGATAGATAATATTTTTATTGGTTTGCTGTTACACTTTTTACTTAAGCTAGAGAAAATACACATACGAGTAATTAAACAAATACAAACAAATATTGACAAATATGGAAAAGTCTAAAGATGCGCATGTGCACCAGCAACACCAATTGGTTAGAGGCTCAGTGACAATTATTGCCCCTAGAGGCAAACCACTGCTTTTCAGCTTCCACCTTTAGGAAAATCACTGAATCGCCGAAGATGTTTGACAAAAACTTTAACCTAAGGCCAATTTTTAGAATTAAAAAAGCCAATGGTAATCTGCTTCAGCTTCGGCTGTAGGGCCCCTGATGTGATGAAAACGTTATTGTTTTAATACATATCATTCTGAATTTACACCTAAGCGATTCCGGTTTAAATTTATTTTGATAAGACTTTTAGATAACATTATGTCCATGATGCCTTATTATATGCCAAAGATATTTTCATCTACTAATTCTCAAGTTGCAGAATGAAATTCCTAACGAGGTTTTCCCCGGAGACGACATTATGCGATTCTTCAAAAAAGGCCTGAAGTTGTTGTTGTTATTGTAAGTATATTTATTGTGCAAAAGTTGCAGAATACAGTAGGAATAACATGATTATGCAAATTTGTACAAAGGCGGACTTATCCCATAGAGGGATCTCTACCAGCCCACCTAGCACAACCTACATCGATCAAGTTAGAACTAGGGATGTAACGGAGGTCTTCTTAGCGGAGGCGGAGGCGGATGCGGAGACGACGAGGTTCAGTTCCGCGGATGCGGAGTTTAACGCTGGCGAAGGTGAAAGTGGATGTAGAAAAAATGGTAATTTATGGTTCATTAAAACTATCTTTGTTTCAAATCTGAAACAAAGTACATTCATAGTACATTTAAGTAAACATATAAATAAAAATTACCTTCTAGTAATCAAAATTATCACAAAAACTGGAATTGATGTCTTCAATTAGGTTTTATCGCGCGTTATTGTTCTATAATTAAGTAAATAAACCTCCGTTACCACTCCGCAAAAATTGTACGGTGGCGGAGGCGGAGGCGAAGGTACGATTTCTTGCGGAACTTCCGCAGTTACTTCTAACACCCCAAATGGTATGCTTATGTCATCATCATTATCATTATCCGCCTGTATATATACCCACTGCAGGATATCGGCATTTCCCAATGCTTTCCACCATAATAATATGCGATCCTCCGCCTTCCGCATCTAACCACTACCAGCCATTTTTTGAGATCGTCGGTCCATCTAGAGAGGAGGCGCCCTACGCTTCGTCGCCCCATACGTGGCCTCCACTCTATGACTTTCCTCTCCCATCTGCCATCGCTGACTCGGCAGGCTAGATTTCATAATGCTTGTGTAGTTATATAAAAATATCACTAAGATATAAAAAGAATCGATTGATATTCCAGAATTATCAAAACGTCTGGACATTTTTAGCTACGCACACCTATGATAATAAAATGTAATTTGAACGAGAGTGGAAAATGCAATACTCAGGTATGTGTACGTTGTTTGGCAGAGATCGCCTGTGGGTGGTCGATATTCTGGGAGAAACAGAAAAACAGCATCGCCCACGGACCAGTGAGCTCCTGCCACCTGTGACTAACTAGTGGCATCCAGTGAGTAACATATTTGCGTAACACCTTTCGACCTTCTTACGTGAAATAGTTTTCAGTAATTCATCATGTATTTGGAGATCATTACAGGTATACTGGTTACATTTATGTACTATGTACAGACAGCAAAATAAATAAGGAATGTGGATCAAATTTTTGTCGTGATAACGTCTTATTCTATAAACGCCGGCTGCACGCACGAACAAGCATGACTCATTCTCACGTTCCCCCCGAGACGAGCGTGCAAGCGAGAGCGCGGAACAAGCTATCTCTCATGCACTCCATTAGAGAATTAGAGATTTTTTATGTAGATATAAAATTATCGTCCATAACCCGACTTTACAGACTACCATTGTTTCTTGTTTTATTTTCAAAATAAAGCGTCACTATTTTTAAGGTTTCAAACGACTAAAATTGAACCTTTCAAATGGTAAAAGAATGTTTCAAATAAGCTAAAAATGTATTTTATGTTTGTTATGTTTACGATGACGTACGAATAGAATTTGTATGCAAAATATTGTGCAATCAAATTTACATTTGCAGTTGGAATGTATGGGAGAATATGTATTTCAACTATCACATCATTTTTGGTTGGGAGAAAATGTATTTCAACTGTAATATAAATTTTGGATCATTTATAGGTCCTACTTCTTCCGCTTAACTATGTCAGACATCTGTTACTCCTCATATCTCTCGAATACACAGAATATAATATATTATATCAGGCTACGCGTAGCGTTAAAAAGGTTTACTATAATATATATTGCTAATTTGTGGGGAAAGGAGAGGAGAATTAAAACTCAAAATTTTTTGGGGGTTTTAAGAGTTCTATGAAATAGTCTTATTGAATTAAATGTTTTAGTCGACAAAGCTTTTTTTTATTAGAACGATAAAATTAAACATTATTTTATGTTTATTTCTCCAAAAATATTGGGAGTTTTAACGCGAGAGAATTGACTATTAAGATAAGAAGATAATGTCCGATTTTAAGGTCACATATCATGCTGATTAACGTATATTTTACTTACCATGTCCCAAAATTATACATTATATTGTTTCCTAAGATACTACTAAACTAATTAGCAATTCCTTTGCTGACTCTACATTTGGTGACTGAATAGTTTTAAGATGAACAATACTGTTTTGTTTTTGTGATTTTTTGTTTTCATATTTTCTGAATAATTTATTTTTACAGCATATTAATAGAGTATAAGGACAATTTCTTTTTTCTGTTTGTTATACAAGGACGTCACTGTAGGTGGAAGAAATACATCGACGAAGGCTTCGCTCCGCGTGTCAATCTAATCGAACACGCAAGTTAAGCAACGTCGGCCGAAGCCTGTATAGATGGGTTTATTTGTCTCGAGCTCCTCCGTGCTTCGGAGGACAAGTTAACCCGTCGGTCCTGGCTATTGACATAGATGACAGTCGTTTAGCCAAGTCAGTGGCATTTAGGCGGCCGCAAAACACTGACCTCCGTCAACACGCAGTTGAGCAGCGTGGTGGAGTATGCTCTAAATCCCTTCGATTGAGGAGAGGCCCAGCAGTGGGATGAACTATGGTTGACTAAATAATCATAAGAATACTTGTAATTAAAATTCAGTACCGATCCAGTCACGATCTCACAAATGTCAACTTAAATTCTGCTATATTAAAATTATTACGAGAAATGGTATTTTCAGCTACAGCCTGTTTTATTTCCAACAATTAGAATAGAGTTGGCGCAGTTCAAAAGCATATTTCGACAACTATGCAGCAATAAGTTCAGTTTCACGACTGAAAGCGACGTCAAACAATTTTGAATATCTGGTAATTTAATATGTCCTAGCACACTAAATTACACATTTGCAGTTAGTGCATCCCAAACTTTCTCTTAGCGTCAGAAACAGTTTGATGAAACTCCCTCTGACTCGATATTATTTATTTGTACTCGTAATACCCTAGCTGAATATGTGAAATTCTAAACTGTAATTGCAGGCTTTTAGAGGTAGATACGTCTCCGATTATTATATCTTTTAGATAAATTAAATAACCCGCTTCTTACCTCAAAATTTATTAAGCATCAATTACAGTGAACTTATGAATATTCCAATTTTCTTGGTTTTCCACTTTCAATGGTTGACTGGTAAAGAATGCAATAGCATTAAGTCGGCATTTTGTAAAAATTTACTGTGGACAATAAAGTTTTAAATAAATAGATTTATATATAATTCCAAATATTTCACATAATAAAGTACAAACTAAACTAAAGTAAATAAAAATAAAGTAATCTTAAAATTACTTTAAAATAAAACTAATAAAAAAAACTTGACATTATTTATTTGGCACACATAATATTGTAATATAACAAACTAAGTTGTAATTGTCGTATTATCTAAATATTTTTTAAAAAATATGTAAAAAAAAAATACTTTTAATTTAAACGGTTTTATTAAAAATAATGTACTAAAAGCTAAAAAATAATTGGGCAGGTCCGAGGTTTCAGTCATCACACCCCTCTCCCTCATCAATCTAAGGCATTGATCAGACAAAATAATAAAATCATTGGGCGTAGCGTAAACTGAGTTGACTGGATTGGAACACTTTTTATTTTGAAGTTTTTAGTTTCTCAAAATTCAAAATTCAAAATTCAAAATATCTTTATTCCTTGGACTTTATAAAGCACTTAGAAACGTCATACAAATTAAATATAAGAATATGTATAAATCATTACTACTCTAAATCCGCAGAGCTTAGATTCACTTTCATCACACTATCTTGAATGTGAAAGTGAATTTAAGTGCCAGTTCCGGCGACGGGGCTTCTTGATAAGAACTGGCAAGAAACTCAAGGCCGACTCTTTTAATTGCCAATAACGTTACATTAAATACAAATACAATCATTAACATAACATAACAAGAGCAATTCATTTCCAAATACTTTTATCATTTATGTAATCCGAGATACAATAGTAAGCCTTTTGACATAGTCTAGTTTTGATATATTTCTTAAATTTACCCATGGATAATTTAAACGCGTCGTTTGGAAGTTTATTGTAGAAGCGTATACATTGACCTGGGAACGAGTTAGAGATTTTATGGAGCCTAGTAATATGCATAGCGAGTTTGTTTTTATTTCTTAAATTTAATTGATGGAGATCACTGTTTTTCCTAAATTTGGTTTGATTTTTATGAACGTAAATAAGATTTTCATAAATATATTGAGAATGTAATGTCATAATATTTATCTCTTTAAATTTATTTCTCAGTGTCTCCCTGGGACTCATCATATAAATAGCACGGATAGCTCGCTTCTGGAGCACAAAAATTGAGTCTACATCCGCGGCACTTCCCCAAAGCAATAAACCATATGACATAATGCTGTGAAAATAGCTAAAATAAACTAAACGCGCAGTGTCAACATCAGTTAGTTGACGTATTTTCCTTACGGCGTAAGCTGCTGAGCTGAGTCTAGCCGATAACGTTTCTATATGTGGGCCCCATTGTAATTTAGAGTCTAATGTTATACCAAGGAAAACAACCTTATTGACCAATTCCAATCTCTCATTGTCCATCACCACACTGGTTTTCACTTGTTTCACATTTTTTGTAAAAAATCTAACATATTTGGTTTTACTACCATTTAAAAGTAGGTTATTAGCACTAAACCAGTTTACTATTTTTGAAAGAGCATTGTTTACATCGTCAATTTCTGATTGTTGTCTATTTACCTTAAAAACTAAAGAAGTGTCATCTGCAAACAATACTATTTCATGATTATTCTTTACAAGATGAGGTAGATCATTAATATACACGAGAAACAGGAAAGGGCCCAAAATAGAGCCTTGTGGCACCCCCATCGCTACAGCTGATCCATGTGATCGTTTTCCATTAACATCTACTTTCTGAACCCTATCACCCAGATAAGAAGTAAGAAGATCAAGAGCGATGCCTCTTATACCATAGTGGTGTAATTTTCTGACTAGAGTTTCATGCTGCACACAATCAAAAGCCTTAGATAAGTCACAAAACACCCCATAGGCGTCCCGTGACTCCTCCCAAGCCTCATATATACATTCTAGTAATTTTACCCCAGCATCACATGTTGACCGTCCACGAGTGAAACCGAATTGTTTAGTGTGCAGCAGATTATTTTCGTTAAAGTATTTAAGTAACTGTGCGAGAATTAGTTTTTCAAAAATTTTACTAAATGTAGGTAGTATTGATATTGGTCTGAAGTTTGTGGGGTCTAATGTACTACCTGATTTAAACAAAGGAATAATTTTGCTCAATTTCATCAAGTCAGGAAACACACCACAATCAATACATCTATTAAATATCACAATTAAAGCGGGAGCAACAATGTCAAATAAAGATTTTATAATATGTACAGAAATGCCCCATAGATCAGCCGTTTTCTTAATATTAAGTGATTTAAATGCGACTTTAAGATCAGACCCATTAACATGACGGAAATGAAAATCGTTATAAAATTCAGGCACATTATCTTTAATTAATGACTCTGCAACGGAGGTGGAAGAGCCCAAAGCACTAGTTAAAGTAACAGGGAAAGCAGAAAAAAATCTTTCAAAAGCATTGGCAACTTCTAAATCTGACTTGGTAACATGACCATTGACACTTAATTTAAACTCTGAATCCTTTGTCCTGCCCTTCCCAGTCTCTTCATTGATAACCGTCCAAGTGGCTTTAATTTTATTACTACTATTTCTAATTTTTGATTTAATAAACATAGATTTTGCTACTTGACAAACGCGTTTGAAAATTTTTGAGTATGATTTTACATGTTCTTTAAATTCCTCACTATTATTGAATTGTCTTTCATAGTATAACATGTACAAAGTTTGCCTACTCTTATAAATACCTACGGTTGCCCAGTCACCAAAGACGAGGCTATTAGTAAAAGTAATTTCCTTGGAAGTAAATATTGAATTAAATTCGTGAAGAAATGCATTAAAAAATGAATTATACATCAAGTTAGGTTCCAAGTCATTATCTAAAAAAGGTAAGTTACTAGTTAGGTTTACTCTCATTCGTTCTAAGCGACTAACTGTTACTGGCACAAAAGTATTTTTTGTCTTGACTACATTTTTATTATTTATTTGAATACTTATCATTTGCCCAGAATGATCAGAATCCAATTTATTAATAATACTTTTTTGGGTTGGACTAATATCTGTATATATATTATCTAAGCAGGTAGCCGTGGTGGCACTTATTCTAGTAGGCTCCATAAATAAGTTAACTAAATTATGGGATTTAAAAAGACTTAAAATTTTACATGATGCAGTTGTATTAGTAAGTATATTAATATTAAAATCTCCACAGACCAAAATAGTTTTACCTGAGTTGCTAACTTTGCATAGGGCTTCATCCATGATTTCTAAAAATAAATTAAGATCCGCGGAGGGAGGTTTATATACGCATATAACAATGGACTGCTCTAATTGTACACAAGATAGTTCTATGGAACATTCTACAGAGAGGGACACAATATCTTTCCGTTCTTTAAATTTAAGTTTTTTATTGAGCAAAATTAGCGACCCCCCATGTATTGTGTTGACCCTGCAGAATGAACTACCGACCTGGTGGTTGCTGAAATTGAACATGAGCTGATGCTCCTTTAACCAATGCTCTGTAATACACATAATACTAATATTATCAGAGTTCATGAATAATTCCAGTTCTAGTTGCTTGCCCTCAGTCATACAATATATATTTTGATGTACCAGGTTAATATTATTATTTGTATTGTAATTATTACATTTTTGTGGGCATTTCATTACTTTTCATTCTATTGAGTTTAGATTTGACTTTTGTCGTAATTTTTTTTTTTGCTTATAATCTGTCTTGTATTAATTTGATAGTTATATGAAAATTGAGAAAATATGTAACCGGCCATTTTGTTGACGGCCATCTTGGATTTTATTATAATATTATTCATCGTGAACTGTGTTCTACTAGTCAAGCCCTTTCAATTGATACCCATATTGAGGTAGTGGTGACAAAATTTATAAACCGCCATTTTGTAGCGGCGGACATCTTGGATTTATAATGAAACAGAATTTATTTAATTGTATTGTCACCAAAACTAAAGGTGTGTACCAAATTTCAGATCAATCTGTCAACAGGAAGTGGGTCAAATTTCAATTTACAAGATTTGACCCAAAAATATAAACAAACAGGGCAAGCTAAATAAAACCGTTTAAAAAATAAAAGACCCATATTGGCAAGTTTCATTTAAGTATTTCTTCTTCGCCAATGGTCAATACCGAAATGCTAGTAGGATGATGAAGAGACCTGAGACGGTATACTTAATCCCAAAAATAAGTAAATATGTGAGCTGGTGTACTAAACTCGCATTCAGCTTCCAAAGTAAAATGGTCAATCGCGAATATATTTATAGGTGTGCGGCTAACCTAACCTAACTTGGTCCAACAAATAGAAATACCCTAGATATGATACCTCACAATGGATAACAATACCAATCCATATCGTCGACACATAGACACATAGAATGGTTCTATTTCTGTGAGCTCTCTATGTGAGTGAATCTCTGTTTAAGGAGCTCCCTGCTGATACACTGGAGCCACTCGATTAAAAATTAATATTGGTCCCTAATAACTAATAATAAAATAATTCAAAGCCTATATTATTTAAGCTAGACGAGCTCGGTGGTCGAATTAGCAATGGCCACTTTGACTCCGAGATCGCGGGTTCGATTCCCGCACAAGACAAACATTTGTGTGCATGAACATGTCTATTTGTCTTGGTCAGGGTGTTTTCTATGTATCATATGTATGTATTTACAAAAAAAATGTATTTAAGTACATTTATCAGTTGCCTAGTACCCATAACACAAGCTTTGCGCTTAATTTGGGACTACATGGCGCTGTGTAAATTGTCCAGAAATATTTATTTATATTTATTTATTTATTTCAGTTATCTAGTAGCCATAGTACAAGGTTTGCTTAGTGTGGCTCTAGATGGCAGTGTGTAATTTGTCCAGGAATATTTAAATTACTTTAAATATTAAATATTTAATTTGCCGATTCATTGTCAGGCTTTTAAGGGATTTTTTTTTTAGACTTTGTTCATTAAAGCTGTTGTATTTTATCAATTAATCCGAAAGTTAATAAAAATGGCCGTTACAGTTACAAGTACAGAAAATTATGTTACATCATTTTTATAAATTGATCAAATATATTCGCAGAACGCGTACATAGCAGTTGTGAAACATTAATTGATATTAACTGCTGCAACCTGTCTATCTGTGGGTTTATTTAACTCGAGTTCCTCCGTGCTCGGAGGTCAAGTTAAGAAGTCGGTTCCGGCTGATTAAGTTAAGTTTTAGCGATCAACTATTGTTGGGTAGTAATAAACCGACCAGTTATTTTTTTCAATGAGTTTTTACTCGAGAGATGTTTGTTGCACAAGGATCGCCTTAACATCTTTTAATCATGTAGAGAGCACAGACGAAGATTTCTCTGTTATTGTTTCAAATATATCAATTTGTTATGAGACATGCCTGTTTATTATTTTCAACGAAAACAGCAGAGTTCAATCTATTAGACACATAGTTGTTTGCACAAAACTTCTGTCTAGGTCGAATTCTCGTCTGAGCGATTCAGAAATAACACTAGATAACTAACAACATATTGACGTCAGATAAGTAATATGTGTTACAACTATACAGGAATTGTTTTACAGTTTTCGAAGATATATATCTGTCGATTTATTGACGATTATTGACGAGCTCGGTGGTCGAACGGTTAGCAATGGTTCGATCCCCACAAAAACAAACATTTGTGTGCATGAACATGTGTGTCTGGGCTCAGTGGCGGACTAAAGCTAAAGCGAGCCCTAGGCAACATTGTTTTTCTGGATCTACTAAAGAAGTTTTCACTTAAAAAATAAAAACCTAATATTCAGGCCAAAAAATTACGGGCCTTAGGCACGTGCCTAGATTGCCTAGGCCTTAGTCCTCCCCTGTTGGGATTGTTATTTTGTGTGTTATATTGTATGTATTTACAAAAAAAAATGTATTTGAGTATATTATCAGTTATCCAGTGCCCATAGGACATAGCTTTGCTTAGTTTGGGACTAGATGGCCGTGTGTAATTTGTCCAGGAATATATATATAGATAAATATATGTCTGTATTTTTACAAGCTTTTATTTAGTTTCGCCGCGGTGTCTGTAATCAAATCTTGAAAGTTAAATTTGACTCACTTCCCAGTATCCATTCGAGCTGAAATTTGGCACACTCGTTTCCTTGTGACAATTTATAATTGCCGCCATTACGTCGACATTTTTTATCCAATATGGTAGCCGCAAAATGGCGATTTATAATTTCCGAATTAACGGTTACAAATTGTGTATCAAATTCATGCATTCATCATTCATCATCAGCCTGTATATAGGCCTTCTCCATTGCTTTCCACCAAATACGACCCTCTGCGTTCCGCATCCAACCACTTCCAGCCGCTTTCTTAAGCTCATCGGATCATCTAGAAGGAGAGAGTCCGACGCTTCGTCGTCCTACGCTCGGCCTCCTCTAATACCTTCCTCCACATCTGCCATCAGATTGCTCAGCAGATGTGACCGGTACATTGCCACTTCACCTTCCAAATTCTGAAGACTATGTCGACAACTTTGGTTCTCTGCCGAATTTCTTTGTTCCGGATTCGATCACTCAGAGAAACCCCGAGCATAACCCTCTTGTGTAGGTATCAAATGTTTATACATAAACTCTGCGTGTAGAGAGAGAGTCCAATCGATCCGAGATCATTGGGTCCCCGACGATTCGAGCTGCTCTTTAAGGAGTTACGTTGTTTTACTTATTAAGAAGTGAATGCTATGTCTGCATGACAAAATTGTAGATCAATATAGCATGTTTTATACGGCGAAAATAAATTATTTTCGGGAGACGTTATTGGAACTCATGCTAACTTCGGTTCTATTGTACTTAGAGATACGTTTATTAGACACATATTTAGAGAAAATTATGATAAGAAAGGACATGAACTTAACTCCATTTCGACGTAATTCAAGTTAAGTTGTTATTCATAGGGAGTGTCGATGTATGTACGTAAAAATATATCAAGCTTCCTTAAAGTATATACTTGTAGTTACATACGTAAAACATTAATTACTTTAAGCCAGTACTTTTATGTCTTACGATTTATGATTACAATGTAACGCAATTTCTCGTTTCTTTGTAAACAAAGCTCTAGGCTATATGACTTTAGAGAGCAATAAGAAATAAGTCGCTAAAGCTCTTACCTCGACAAAAATCCTGCAATTTCGTTATATTACTCCGACGTAAGCATGCCGGTCGCACTTCGTAGCGCATTATTACTCGTAGCAAGCCCTGCGGGAACTCCGTACATAGAGCATACTGGAAGTTCTGCTATTCGCCGGAGAGCCTTGCTACTAATAAAGCACGTCATATTGCGTCTATGATATGTAGGAATCTAGCACAGCTTCACAATATCCATGACTTTATTGGAATTGTTTTGTAGTTTAAAAGATATACGTATACCACTACATAGCTATACTACGTAAACCTCGCTCACAAACACTACATAAACACAGTATAAGTACTACTTATAGTATGGCCATTCCCTGCCGCTCTCTTGTTGACCTCACCTCCCCTCTGTGACAAATCTAGTACAGTTAGTATGGCGCCGCAGGCACACACGCTCATTTACACTCTGCACAGACGTCATTGTTAATGTAGTAGTAAACGACGCGATATTTGTGTGGAGTGGCCGGGGTGTGACACATGTGTGTAGATAAGTGGGATGTAAGTAGCTGACCTTCTTTAGAACCAAAGCTAATCTCGCCTGCACGTGTTGCATCCTCCTAAGCACAGATGATAAGCTGGCCCGACTGCGAGAAGTACCTCCCCTCGCTGGATACCACAACCTAATCAACAGAACCCATCCAAAACAAATCCCATGAGGGTTTTTGTGATTCTGCGAGTGAGTGAGGTCGGTCACCAAGACGGATGAAGTTCCTGCATTGGCAGCGAGGGTGCCAGCGCGCGAGTGATATTTCATGTTGCTAGAGTTTCTATGGCTACGGAACCGCTTTAAATCTGGTAGGCCGTATGCTTTTTTGCCTACCGACGTATTATAAAAAAAACATAGTCATAATTCTACGTAGAAACCTCGCACGGCTGTACAACATAGTTACAGTACTCAGCATCCTTACAGTCTTACACAGCTAGATTCATTCGGGCATTCGTGGACTGGTGGAGAATGCTATTAGCATTAAATCCGCCTTTTGTACCATTGTTTACTGTTCTCAATAAAGAATTTAAATAAACAACTAAACATTATGAGTGTCCATCAGGGGCGTAACTATCACCGTATTAGATAGAAGACCCCCCTACCAAAAAGGTTGCCAAGTTATATTGCAAGAAAAACAGTATATTAAGGTTAGAAAAACAAAATAAACAGTATTATGGCAAAATAGGTCATTTTAATTAATTTAAAAATATGTTTTTAAGCCTATCTATAATTGAAATAGATAAGTGGGATGTAAGTGGCTGACCTTCTTTAGAGCCAAAGCTAATCTCGCCTGCACGTGTTGCATCCTCCTGAACACAGATGATAAGCTGGCCCGACTGGGAACTGTATACTCATACAGTTCCTAGTTTCACATTTATCCTTTTTTTCAGAATACACTATATAGCATTGCGTCATGAACATTTACTTTTATAAATAGGCTAACTATGGCTCTGGATGTGATGAAAATAGTATATTTAATTGAACAGTGAATAATATTAATGTATGAACAACAGGACAAAACTGTTTTTAACAGTATGTTACCCTACCTCCCACTGCTGTAGCGCTGAGGTGTTTGACTAGAAGGGCCCTCACCAAATTTCGGTGCAGTGCACCAGGGCCCGTCCAGCATAGGCTACACCACTGCTGCGCATAGTAGAACCTCGAAGGGGTAATAATGGCTCAACACACGGCCACCACACGGCTACAATGTAGCAAGACTTTATTACGTAGCACCTCGCACGGCGCAAACAGCTTCAATACGTAAAAACTTCCGTTCTAACAAACCCCTAGCATCGCATTAATTGAACTTTCTGTGTTCGTAGTACTCTATATAATCTGTCGTCGTCAATTAAGCGTCCATAATACAGACCAACGCAAATATGTCGGTCTATTGAACACAGGAACGAATTCACTAAACGTATTTATTTAAATGGAGAAAAATACTACAGCATGAAGTTTTTCCAGAAAGGCTGTTCTGTTCTTTTTACAGGGCGGCAACGCGTTTGTGATGAGTCTGGTGTAGCAAGCGTCCATAGGCTGCAATCACTGCTTACCATCAGGTCGGACGTACGCTATGGTGTTACCCTAGTCGTATTAAAAAATAACTCCTATGTTTTATATACATTACACGTCACATCTAGTATGAGTGATACATCTCTCTATCAGGTTTGTAGAACAAAATTATACTAAAATGTCGTCAGAACTGACATTTATTATTAGACCTATTTATTATTACAGACTAGCTTCCATCCGCGACTTCACCAGTTTTTCTTTTTTTAAGTAAAAAGTATCCTTTGTCTTGTGTTGAGAATATGTGTATAAAGTTTCATTGTTATCATTTGAGTGGTTTCGGCGAAAAACAAATTCACACTCACATTTATAATATTAGTACGGATTACTAGCAGACGATTTACATAAAAACAAGGTTAAAACAAAGACAATAATTCATTTGAAAATACAGTAGAAACTCGATTATCCGGCCCTCAGTTCACTCCACTCTGACGTGCGTGTCAACATCTACTATTTATTTATATCTACCTACTATGTATTAAAGAATGTCAACGTGATTAAGGCTGCAGTATTTTAAGAAAATATGTGTGTTGGAAAATGTATCTCTTAATAATTACTTAATAAACATTGATTTTCGTTGATATGTACTTGTTTAATCTAAATCTATAAAAGAAGAAACTGACTGACTGACTTATATATCAACGCACAGCCCAAACCGCTGGGTCTAGAGATTCCAAATTTGGCAAGTAGGTCTAAGGGTGCACTAAGAAAGGATTTTTCAATATTCATCCCCTAAGGGGGTGAAACGGGGGTCCAAAGTTTATATGGCTAAACAAGATTAGTTGGACTATTTTATCCGAAACTTTACACGAGTACTTCTATACATAAATGAGTAAACACGTGTTTCAGGATTTTTCAAAATTTAACCCCTAAAGGAGTAAAATGGGGTGAAAAAGTCTGAAAATCGTCATGGGTATTGTTTTTATGGTTTATCGGGTCGCTGATTACAAAAACTACAATTATTTTATAATCCAACATAGCCGACGTGACATAACATCACCCCTGTGGGGATGCGATGGGGTTGAAATATGTAAAAGAAGAAACTGAGTGACTGACTGATATATATCAACGCACAGCCCAAACTGCTGTGTCTAGAGATTCCAAATTTGGCACGTAGGTTCCTTATGATGTCTAGGGGTGCACTATGAAAGGATTTTTCAATATTCATCCCCTAAGGGGGTGAAAAAGGGGTCCAAATTTTGTATGGGGAAACAAGATTAGTTGGACTATTTTATCCGAAACACGAGTACTTCTATATATAAATGAGTAAACACATGTTTCAAGATTTTTCAAAATTCAACCCCTAAAGCGGTAAAACGGGGTGAAAAAGTCTGAAAATCGTCATGGGTATTGTTTTTAAGGTTTATCGGGTCGTTGATTACGAAAACAACAACTATTTTATAATCTAACATAGCCGATATGACATAAAATCCCCTGTGGGAGTGCGGTGGGGTTAAAATGTCATAATATCAATATGGGTGTTGATTCTAAGGTTTTCTGGGACGTCAATTACAAAAATGGCATCGATTTGAAAATATCAACCCCTAAAAGGGTAAAATGGGGTCAAAAAGTCTAAAAATCGTCATGGGTATTGTTTTTATCGTTTATCGGGTCGCTGATTACGAAAACAACAACGATTTTAAAATTCAACGTGGCTAACGTGATGATCATCCTCTATTGAGGTGTGATGAGGTTGAAATGTCTATATATCGATATATGTGTCGTTTTTACGGGTTTTCGGAACGCCAATCCATACTAATATTATAAATGCGACAGAATGTCTGTTACCTCTTAACGCTCTTAAATTGCTGGACCGTTTTAGATGAAATTTGGTTGAGAGATACCTTGAGTCCTGGGAAAGGACATACCTAAGATAGTTTTTATCCCAGAAATTACCTATTATTGTTATTTATTGTACCCGTAGGGCAAAAACGTGACCATCATCTCCTATTGGGGTGCGATGTCGTTGAAATGTCTAAAATGTGTTGAAAAAGTCTGAAAAACGTCATAGGTATTGTTTTTTAGGGTTCCGTACCCAAAGGGTAAAAAGGAACCCTATTACTAAGGCTCCGTTGTCTGCCCGTCCGCCCCTCTGTCACCAGGTTGTATATCATGAACCGTGATAGTTAGACAGTTGAAATTTTCACAGATGATGTATTTCTGTTGCCGCTCTAACAACAAATACTAAAAAACAGAATAAAATAAATATTTATCCCATACAACAAACGTGATCTTTTTGTTCTTTTTTGCTCACAATTGATAACGGCAATAGGTAAACGCTTGAAATACTCACAGTCATAATATTTAGTTATATATTCACTTTAAAAATAAATAATTAACCCGTCGAACGTCCTAGGCGGTTACCCGTGTGCGTAAGAATTGTCTCCCGTCCCGCGCCCAGCTCCCTCTAGTCTTAATAAAAAATTTGCACCTAAATTACTAACCTTTCGATGAAATCAGGAAATTTAACACAGCTCACGGCATTTTTTACACATTTACTTCACATTGCGCACATGCCACAACTTTTTTTTCACTTTATACAAATTCCTCTAACACTTGGCACACACTAACACAATAACTCATTAGTTTTCACAATAAACTACTGACTTATCATAAACTACACTACTGAAATTCGATAATTACTTCACAATTACATTTTCAATCAGCGTAAACAAATGACGCAATAACACAAAAATGGCGAACTGGAATTGCGCAGTTCGCTTTTTTTTTCGTTCGTCTAATTTCGTTCGGGAACCATATACAAGAACTAGGGAAAATGATAGGCTATGAACGAACTTATCGTATTAAAATTTCATTTCGTACACTCCACATTTCCGAACGGCCCTATGAAACGTTCATTCTGCGCAATTTCTTAGGCACACCGGTAACCGCCTTGGACGCTACCCGCATCAAATTCTTACGCACACCGGTAACCGCCTTGGACGTTCGACGGGGGTAATGCCTAAAGGGCGCCGGGCGTGCGACAGGTTAAATAAAAATAAAACAAATATTTAAGGGGGGCTCCCATACAATAAATGTGTTTTGTTAGATAATGGTACGGAACCCTTCGTGCACGAGTCCGACTCGCACTTGGCCGGTTTTATGGTATATCGGGTCGCTGATTACGAAAAAAAACAACTATTTAATAATCCAACATAGCCGACGTGACAACTCTGTAGGGGTGCAATGGAGTTGAAATGTCATAATATCAATATGGGTGTCGATTCTATGGTTTTCTGGGACGTTAGTTACGACAATGGCATCGATTTGAAAATATAACGTAGTGAACACGAATTACTTAAAAAGATTTTTCAAATTTTACCTCGTAAGAGGGTAAAACGGAGGTCCAAAGTTTGTATGGGAAAATGAGATTAGTTGGTTTATATGGGAAAACGAGATTAGTTGGACTATTTTATCCTAAATTTTACACGAGTACTTCTATTGATTAATGAGTAAACATGTGTTTGCCCCGAATGTCACGCGAGCGAAGCCGCGGGCGAAAGCTAGTAAACTAGTAAAAAATAAACCCTATTTTCTTCATACACTGGATTATCCGGATTTTCGATTATCCGAATGCCTACCGACAACAATTAGTTCGGTTAATCGATTTTCTACTGTAATGCCAAATATGGAAGCGTTCGAATATGATTAAGTCCAAGAACTCCCAGTACGTCATTTAAGACACAGCATCCGTTTCAGTGAGGATATTTTTTAGGTATTGATCTATCATCTAGTCCTAGTATCAGTGATCGAAGTAAAAATATCATAAAAATCGGTCAAGCCGTTTCGGATGCCACAGACACCAAGACGCGAGATTTGACACATATGACGAGCCTAGTGGACGAGTGGCTAGCAATAGCCACTTTGACACCGAAGTCGCGGGTTTGATCCCCGCACAAGACAAATATTTGTGTGCATGAACATGTCTATTTGTGTTGGTCTGGGTGTTTTCTATGTATTATATGTACACATTTACATAAAAATGTATGTAAATATAATGAGTTATGAAGTAGCCATAGTACAAGCTTTGCTTAGTTTGAGACTAGATGGCGCTGTATAAATTGTCCAGAAATTACTTATAAAATATAATATCATTGTTTTTAGGGTTCCGAACCTCAAAAGGAAAAACGGAACCCTTATAAGATCACTTTGTTGTCCGTCTGTCTGTCTGTCTGTCTGTCTGTCTGTCAAGAATTTCTATGTCGAGAATGCGTGGAGGTATCAAGCTGAAATTTGAACTGTATACTCAGGTCTACGGTCCCATGAAGTTAAAAAAAATCAAACTGCTAAGTTTACGTAGAAAAAAGTTACGGCCGTTTATTCAGCAAAAAACGCATATTTCGACACACTCAAGGGAATCAAAACCTATAGGGTACTTCCCGTTGACCTAGAACTATGAAATTTGGCAAGTAACATCGTTATAGACTATAAGTACAGGAATAAATCTCAAAACTATACATTTGTAAATAGATCTTAAAAAATAGGGGGTCTATATTTTTTATAGGGTGTCGAAATTTCAAATTGAAACTACTAGTTCAAATGGGGTATCATATGAAAGGGCTTGATGTACACATTGCAAAATATATTTTATTTATTTTTTTCGTCGCTTTATTTCTTATTTATAATGAAAAATATCAAATTTAATAATGATACTAAGTACCTACGGAACCCTCGGTGGGCGAGTCCGACTCGCACTTGGCCGGTTTTTTATTATATTATACCTAATGTACAATAGTCACCTAGAGTATTTCATGAAACTTATTCCAATGTTTAAATGCTCGAATAAATAAAACAATATAAATCAAAAATCGGCGATTTGCAGTCAACGATACCTACTAAAATCTATTTTTGCAATATTTTCAACGTACAGACGTACTTCTGTTCAGTTTTATATAGTGTTTATGTAGCTTCTTAATAGCCGCGTCTATGCGTCAAACGCAATAATTTTTCGACATAAAAATGTCAAAAGCGCATGTTTATCATGTTCACGACCGGGACACTTGATTTTTATGGTCCGAAATTAAAAGACTTTATGAATTTGACCTCAAAATATTGACGTTAACAGTGTTAAAAATGTAGATTAATACTCGTATGTGAAAGAACAAACAGTCCTTTTGTTTCAAGTGACGTTATATAAGAATTATTCTTGTAGACAGAGAAAAACTGAACACATATTAGTAGTTTTCAATCAATCACACAAGAAATACATTTTTTTCTATATTTATTCCAAAAGAGTTAGTTTGTTCTACGTTAACATGAACTATAATAGCGTTTTAATCCATAGGGACTAAAACTGATTTGAAATAGGAATGTGGATATTGTTAGTAAAAAATCCAATCACCAAAGTCCGATCACGTATCGTTTGAAACGATGGTTTCGTTTATATCGTTTGAATCGTAGTTCTTTGAAAAAATAAAAAATAAAGCTGTGAAGTAAAAACGCGCGAAATACATTTCATTTAAAAAATAAGTGTGCCTCTAGTAGCGAGAATGAAAGTTTTATTCTTACATATTCATAGTTGCATTTACTTATTATAACAATATTATTTGTGTGTAGCAAAGTTCAGCTCCATCGAGCAACGGACCATAGGTATGCCTACAGGCAATGCGCCCCTGTTATATCACAAGATTGCGATCTCTCGTCCAGTAAGCTAACGAAACGAGAGGACCTTTACCCGCACCGCCGCCATCGCGCTCGGTAAACCAATCAAGCACTCAAGCAGATTGGTAGCAGGTCTTATTCCCCTTTCACCTGCAAGCAGGCTACCTGTAACGCTCTTATGTTGAGTAGCTCTTGGCGAACCGACGCTCGGTCTCCCAAGTATCGGAGCCCAATATTAACTTGTCAGATTCAATTACAAACACCACGGTGAAACTAAATAAAAGCCAAAAAAGTAATTAAAACCGGCTCCAATAACAACAAAACATTGTTACCGAACTTGTTAGGAAAACATTGCAGAATTCTGCGACTTTTAAAAATGAACAAACGAACTTCTACTCCAGGCTCTCAATGCTCGAAATCACCCACCGCGCAGTTGGCGATTTGTTCCGTGAGTATTGGATAACATGTTTGTTCATTTTTGTTAACAAAACAGTTAGGCTACGCGATTTGCTTGGGCGTGGCACATATATTGTTAGAAGTATGGTGTTAAAAAAAATGGGCTGTGGCTGTATCGTAGACACGGCCGTGTGTTGTGAGCGAATACGTTATATGCACTAAAATTATCCCCCGCACGCAAAATTCCATAGTCCTTACTTAAGGTAATAAATTCTTTGATCCTTCATCTATCCAGTGGTGTGGTTGAATTTTGAATGGAGATGATAGATATGTAGCTGCAACACCAATATGTATCCCCCGATTTTATCATTAGTTTTTTTTAATTGCCTCCGTATGCAAGCAATTAGACGGTATCGTTCTTCTCGGGCTAAACACGTTTGATTTTTGATATAATATTATGAATCTATCCTTTATGTATGTATATAGGTATGTGTGTATATAGATATATGTATGCTTGCATGTGCCTATGTGCATGCGTCTATATGTATATGTGTATTAGTATGTATGTATACATATAACGTAAATGTGTGTATGAAAACTAAATAGTTAATAGGAGATAAGATACAATGAGACTAATGAGATGAGATAACCTTAAATACGATCCATAGCTAGGGGAATTCTCGAAAATGCCTGAGGATTCCCCGAGGAAGACGGGCGAGCATTTATGGCTCGTATTTAAGTTTATAAGTTATACAATTGACATAAAGTTCATTATGCTATGAACAATTTCGTTGCAAAAAGTCGCTTCCATTCCATTCCGCGGCGATGTAAATTGAGCCTGACATGTCTTTTTAAGACTACAGTCCTTAGACTACCTAAAAGGAAAAAAAGTGTCGCAGGAGACTCGGTTTTCGCCATCATCATGTAAAGAAATGAGACAGATTGATATGATTTTTTGTTTGCGTCGCGTGCCGGTTTTATCCAAGAAAACACAATATTGTGCTACACGTTATATGACATCGCCATATAAAATCTGCTTTTTATGCTTGTCTGCTACCCGACGTAGTAACGTCGTGTGGCAGACAAGCATACGACCCGCCTGATTTGTAGCGGTTACTGTAGCCATATTATCGTGCGCAACATGAAACATCACTTGCGCGCCGTCACCCCCGCTGTCATCGCAGCAACTCCTTCCATCCTGATGAACTCACTCATTCGCAGGAACACAACAATCCTAAAGAGAATTGTTATTTGGCTGCGGTATTCTGTGAGGTGGAGGTACTTCTCCAGTCGGGCAGCTCACATCAGGCGGGCCGTATGCTTGTCGGCCACCTGGCGTAGTATAAACAAAAAAAATGCGTAAAAATGTTCAGCCTAAATTTCATAGACTAAAATAAGTTATAATAACACCGTGATACTGTTGCTCGTGGGCCAAAATATTTTTAGATGCCTAAAAACCAGTCCTTTG
Source organism: Hypsopygia costalis (assembly GCA_937001555.2). Taxonomy (NCBI): domain Eukaryota; kingdom Metazoa; phylum Arthropoda; class Insecta; order Lepidoptera; family Pyralidae; genus Hypsopygia; species Hypsopygia costalis. Next base: position 24,479,080 of record OW443326.2, read on the forward strand.
GAATTAAAATTAAATTTTATAAAAAATCAGTACAAACTTGTGAAAATCGTATACTAAATTCAAAATGTGACATTATTGACACCGTGATACTGTTGCTCGTCCCATTTTGTTTCCTACATTAAATATTAAATAGTATATTAAATAGGGAAATCTATATTTCATTTGTGCTGTTTTCCAACAATGTTATTTCAATGGTAGAACCAACGTTACATTGCTGATTACAATTTTATTATAATAATATGTAAATTCAATCACAAGTGAAGTTGCTATTATAACTAATTAGCATTAGTTGACAGAAACAATATTGTTCATACAACTAAGATATCTAATATCTCTCTCTTAAGTCCACATTCCGTTTCCAATCCAATTTCTAAAAGGACCATCCATTAGGGTTGCCATCTCTGAACGCTGGCAACTAGGACAAGATGCGTGAAAACTCCGGATTTTAATGACCCGGATGTGTCATCAGTGTTTATTAGTACTTGCACTATTTTTTTATTCTGTGACAAGACGGTTATTAGCAGCATGGAACGGGCGGTAGTGATTTAAAACTTTTAACCCCGAACTACAAACGCCCGGACGCTCCCCGGACGCCCTTCAAACTAGGACTAATCCGGGGAAAGCATGACGCATGGCAACCCGACCATCCATCAAACTATTATGTACTAGCTTCCAGCTTTTTTTTTGATAAAAAGTATCCTATGTCGTTTCCAATACCTTTGAGAATATGTGTAATAAGTTTCTATTATAAATAATAAATATTTATGCACAATTTACACAGCGCCATCTAGTCCCAAATTAAACGCAAAGCTTGTGTTATGGGTACTAGACAACTGATAAATGTACCTACGTAAATACATATTTTTTTTTTGTATATAATACATAGAAAATACCCAGAGCAAGACAAACAGATGTCTGTTTGTCTTGCTCTGGGTCCCGCACAAGACAAACATTTGTGTGTATGAACACGTGTTCATGCACACAAATGTTTGTCTTGTGCGGGAATCGAACCCACGACCTCGGAGTCAAAGTGGCCATTGCTAACCATTCGACCACCGAGCTCGTCATTATGATCGGTTGAGTAGTTTTGGTGTGAAAGCGTAACAAATAAACTCACATTCTGATTTATAATATTACTAGCGGTAGGCGTTACAAACAGTGAGGATGGAAGGGACCCCCTAACCTGGGACTAGAACCCCGCCCCAACTTCGCCCGTTTTTGCAATATTTTTCATTGATGCTCCGCATCCATTGGCCGTGGTGTAATATTACATATATAGGCTTCCTAGATAAATGGACTATCCAACACTAAAATAATTTTTCGATTCGAACCAGTTACTGAGATTAGCGCGTTCAACTAAACGAACAAACAAACACCTCCGTTCTGTTATATATCGATCAGTATAAATAGAAGATAGTATAGATAGAAAGTACGAAATGAAGGAGTATAGCCTGGCAACGGATTGGCGAACCCTTGGTGTTGCTGATCCCCGTGGCGGTGGTGATAGCTTTCCATCAGGTAACCCACGTACTCATTTGCCGTAGTAAAAAAAAGAAAGTGTTTATATCATACTTGATATCCCGGTGCTACATACAAAAAAGCAAAACTGCGGCCAGAAATATAGTTTTTCGGTCATTTTAAAGGCATTCGATGACTTTCCGTTGTTCTTGGGGAAATAAAAAACACAAATAATATTTCTTGGACACATTATCTGGTACAGTGGGCGAAACAAGTGGTCTATCCTCTTTAGAGACTGACGTTAATTCATACTTTTTAAATCAAGGAGGTCTATTTTTGCTCTCAAAAACAACAGGAGAACAACCTTAGCAATAACTATTTACGTTTGCTAGGAAATTTTGTCAAGACTGATAGACCAGAATCTTGGCCGACCGTACGCTGAATATAATGTCATTCAGCTGTTTTATTCAACCATCTCTTCTAATATTCATAATGAGTTATGTGCGCTGTCCAAGAATTAAAGTGTCCATGGTAAAAGGAATCATTTCCCTCTAACGCCATGTGTGAACACACAGATCTGAGAGGCAATTCTCGCAAATAAAATGTAGTCAAAATTCAGTTCCTATCGAGTCTCGGTCTCACAAAATGTCAAATTTGGTATTCTCGTATCACAATACGAAACTTCAAAGAGTAATTTAAGTGGGATTATATCGAAATATAGTGGAATTATAACAAAAGTAACACAAATATTGAAAGTTGTTTTGCTAACAATTAGGATTGTCAATAATTAATGAATAAAATCAAGTATATAATTTTTAGTCAATTCACAATTCAATCTTGATTCGGTCAACTTTTGTTCTGCGATCGTAAAATAATTACGAGAATTGGTCATCTGCATTCTATAAAGTCCACGTTTCATCTCCGTAAAATATGATGGACGACGTCAAAGAATGTACTCGTAAAATAAAAGCTGCCATACATTAACCAACATGTTAGCCGTGTTGGTCATGTTGTCTAATAATTTGGCTGAGTATGGACGTGTTGTCAATTAAAATATCTGCCAACATGATTGACAACACATCCATACATAGATATATTGTTAGGCAACGTGGCCGACACTACAGCAACATGTTAAGCAATAATATTATCAAAACTCACGTGAGACATTAATCTAAATTAATTAGATAAATTAAACGGGTCACTCACGTCTTTTTGTCGGGAAAGCCGACTAGTTTCGATCTCAAAAGGAGACCTTCATCAGGGCGAATGTCCAGACACGTCCTCACTTTGTCTCTCGCGCCGGACACTATCACTACATAGTATAAAACAAAGTCGCTTTCTCTGTCCCTATGTCCCCATGTATGCTTAAATCTTTGAAACTACGCAACGGATTATGATGCGGTTTTTTTAAATAGATAGAGTGATTCAACTGGAAAGTTTATATGTATAATATATGCATAACATAGTAGAAAAACACTGATAATTTAGAGGTTTCTAATGTGATGTCGTAAATAAACACATTTTTTTGCTCTTTCATTGCAAACGCTGGCTGAACCCAACGAGATAGATCAAAATAATGTAGTACAGTATTGTTCACCTTAAAATGGTCTACAAAAAAGTTCGCGATGGTATATGTCTATCTCTTAGTGGTAACACACAATAACCGTTATTTTATCCTTTGCTTTTTACAAGAAATAATGCCTTATTTACGAAGCGATTTTAAGCAATACAGAATTAATCCTTATCCAATTAAGTACCTTAAATACATTGCGCATTTAATATAGATCAATATGGCCATTCACAGCATGTAATTTAAATGAATAGTTTAGAAGATATTACACATTTAAAATGCAGAGACATAACGGCTGTGGCGGTACCGGCCGCGGAGCCGGCGGCGTGTGCTTATAACTGGGGAAGGACTGGATAGGACAAAGCGCAAAGACCTTCTGTAGTACATTTAGTATCAGCATTGCACCCGTGCGAAGCCGGGGCGGGTCGCTAGTTATATATTAACTAATGTCACAGAATAATATACTCTACTAATGTATTAAGTATCTACTGGTCTGACCTTTGTCTCTCGTGAGATTCCCACTGTCATCACAAATACTAAAATTAGTTGGATATATTTGTTCGGAAAATTTACATTTGTACAGAAATAAGTTTCACCAAATAAACTGGCGTCACTGTATATTCGAAACTAGTGCAGTTATTAAAAGAAAATAGGTTATTCGTGATATAATTGGGAAGTATAAAGAAGTAATCTATCACAAAGATTATCTTTTGTTTATATCAAAGGGGGGCAAACGAGCATGTGGGTCCTGATTGAAAGCAATCACCACCGCCCATGGAATCAACAACACGAAGGGGTGGCTGATCCGTTGCCAGCCTATACTCTTTCCTTTCTTTCTGGTGACCTCACTCACTCGTAGGAATACAACCCTCAAGGGAATGGTTATTGGGCTGCGGTATTCTGTGAGGTGGAGGTACTTTTCCAGTCCAGTCCAGTCCAATACCTCTTTTCGCCAGAGCCTAGTTTGTAGGTCAGCAAGGTACACCACGTGCAGGTGAGGTTAGCTTTGGTTTAAATATGTTGATGAATCAGTTACACCCCAATACTTAATTAAATAATACTTACCTAAGCAAAACTTTTAATTTTGTTTTTATTTTAAAGTTCCATTAATATGTAAATTCGTCAAACCAATTTGGTGAAAATGCTCGATGAAATTTGTTATATTATTAAACAATAAGTACTTTATGCTGATATCTGACTCCTAAACTACCACTATCCAAAAAATCACGTCGACTCGTTCCCTTGCTCTGTGAGAAACAAAAACAAACCTATCCCAAGGGAACCTTATATTTTCCGGGATAAAATGTTCATTCTCTGGCACCAAAAGTTCCACTATGCAAAAAATCATGTCAGTTCGATTCCTTACTCTATGAAAAACTAATCTAACCAACGGGACCAGGGGCCCTGCCGCCGAAACTGAAGCCGATTACGTTAATGCCAAACATAGTCAGCTTAGACGGTAGAACTCTATGGTTTCTGTAATTGGAAAACGGGACGGGACGGGGGGGGGGGGGGGGGCATCATACATTTCTAATTTCCCACCACTGCGTCTCCAGTGTAGCCAGGATTAACAGCAAAAAAGGAAATGAACAGTGAAGTCCATTGCAGTCCCGGGGGTAAAACTACGGCTGCTTTGGAACTCACAACGAATTTAATCAGAAGAAATTAGTAGGAGTAAGAAGCTTTTGACTTCCCCTCTTTGCAATGTGAGAGACAGGAATTTGGCAAATAATGCAATAAAAGCCTAAAGAGATTCACAGAGAGAATTCATTCAAAGAGAGTCACGATTGAATGAACAGATACAAGTGGTTTGGTAGAAGTTTCCCACCTTTCCTGCCATTCCTGCCATTCAGGCAGCAATGTTTCAAGTACCTCATTAATACATTATTCATCATCCTCATTAGTTTTTCCCAAGATCAGGCATTTTTAGAGAATCTCGGTCCATGTATTTAGATGTACCTGTAGTACATTGAAGAGCGGCGTTGTACTTCTAAGTCTACTGGTAACACACCTGTAATTGGAATGCTATAATTGGAAAATACAATATATTTAGCCTTTGTGAAGTTGTCTCCCTATTAATAAAGTTTCATGATACAAACGTACAGTATAATTATTATTTCCGCACTATAACATCAGAAGGACCGTATTGTACAACTGTGCTTCTAACTTTGTGAATCGCAAATTGGCGATCGATAAGCTTATCGTGTCGGAGGCTTATCCAATACCAATTGCCTATTTCCTATTCACAAAGTTATACTTGCTTTGAGTGCTCGAATGGAGATAGCGAATTGAAAATCGGTACAAGGAATTTTGTTTTAGCTAAACTAGTTAGCTTTCACATATTTATTTATGTAATATTTTGTAAATAAAGTTGTTTTCCAATATAAAAGAATATTAATATTACATAATGCAAGAAATAAGATTGAACTATACATAAACAAAACAGGAATTACAATAAGGTTCATACTAATAGTTTCCAATAAATCTCAAGATTGGCAGACAATGGTTTCATTGTCACTCAGTCTGTCATTCTTGGGACACTCGTTTTTGGGTTAAGCTTGCATAATACATCGGGTATCAGTAATATAATACATATATATATATGGTATCAGTAATATAATACATATAGAGTATATATGTAATATATTACTGATACCCGATGGTTCTTCAATGTTAGAAAGCTCATATTTAAAACAAAATGTGTTTAATTATTTGCTAATTTATGTTTAAGAGTCTAATAACTAACAATTCATGCATATTGACACTGTTCTTTGATATCAAAAATTATGGATAAATATTATATCTAAGAGAGAAATATGTATCTTCCCGTTCCTGACAATTTTATCATATATTTTTTTGTAAATATTTCTGACATAATCTTATTTGTAAATAATCTGTTATTCGGGATAGAGACAAATCCGACATATCAAAGATCATAAAAATCGGTCCAGCTGTTTTTGAGTTATAAATGGTGTAACTACCCGACTTTGTTTTATATTATATATATACATATAAATATATGCCGTGTGGTTTCCGGCAGACTAGAATAGAATCACTCCGTCTCTTCTCGTGGATGTCGTACAAAGCGACTAAGGGAAATACATTATAAAACATCGATCAGGCCTCCCCAATCCGTCTGGCCAGCGTGGGGAGTGTAGGCCAAATCCTCCTTCTGTCAGGGACGGACGAGAGAGGGTCGTGCTCCTGTAGTGGAGACTAAAATGACCTGATGATGATGATGATGATGATATATATATATATATATATATATATATATATATATATATATATATATAATGTAGCAAATGCATGTGTACAATATATATGTATATATATATTGTACACATACATTTACTACATTTTAAATAATCAGTGTTAAAAATGTTACTCTCAGATTTTTTTTTGGTAAAGTTACTATTATTTTAGCATTTTTATTTCGAATGTACGTCACTATTGTTTTTAATGCACGTTATCGTTTAAGAAATGTTGTGGTTATACTTTAAGAAAATTATTTACGAGTAGGTAAACAGTTGCCATGAGTAAATACAGAACGGTGCGGTCTGACAAATTAGCATTTATTTCACAACGAGTTTCTTTCATCGCTTAACACCTGTACTAACAATAATGTGACGTTTGAATATCAATATCTTAAGTTAACATACATTGTATTTTTTCGTAAGACGGACATGTAACATTCTGGTACATACTGTGACATGTAGCGTGTCGTATTCCACTGCTGAAGATATGATCATGACAAATCATGAATATAATTTTAGAGGATCACCTTAGAACAACGCAAAATAGTTTGAACAAATGCCAAGCAAACGGGCAATTTTCCAACTATTCTACAATTTTAATTTAGGGTGAAAATTCTTATTGCAGGAAATTGGGAAATAGATATGTTGTAAGGGTTAGAATAAAATAGCAAAAATAAATGTATATAGTGAATTATCATCAACCACCAGAATGGTGATTATGTTATGCTAAACTGTAAAGTTAAACTATATAATAACGTTAAAATTACTTTGTTTTTTTAGATCTTGTAACATGGTATATGAATATTTTTTTACTAACTATGTATGTATAACATGTAAATTTCCGAAGGACGTCTTTGCAAATGTGTAGAAGCTAATTCTAAAATGTTTCAGAATACAGTGTCACATTATTTTCAAAAATGTCACGTACAAAGTAAAAATTTCACCTAGAAATAATGACATAAATCCAATTGAGATTTATGTCATTATTTCTAGGTGAAATTTAAAAATTATGGTGAACAAATAAACTGACGGACATACATAGGTACATGAGTACTAAAAATATTTCGAAATATCTTCTATATCTGGGTCACAACCCACAAGTGATACCCCTCACAGAACACTTATGCCCGGTACCTATAATTGAAAAACGGTTCGTTTTGCTTACGGGTGGTAAAAGTGTCTACGAGGCGTAATTGAAAAGTGAGACTTGCTACCAAATAAACGGAAAGGCGACGAACAACGAATCGTAGCGAAAATGTATGAAGTTTAGTGCTTGAAGCGTTCCTAATAATTAAGGTTCCGTACAAAAAAATAGGGTAAAACGGACCCTATTACTGTGACTCCGCTGTCCGTCCGTTCGTCTGTCACCAGGCTGTATCTCATGAACCGTGATAGTTAGATAGTTGAAATTTTCACAGGTGATCTATTTCTATTGCTGCTATAACAACAAATACTAAAAACAGAATAAAATAAATATTTAAGGGGACAACAAAAGCAATTTTTTTTTTTTGCCGTTTTTATAGATATTGGTACGGAAACCTTCATACGCGAGTCCGACTCGCACTTCGCCGGTGTTTTTTTAAAAGTCACCCAGCTGTCAAAACTACAGACGTTTGTGTCATAATTACCGCCCGAATTCGGTCGGTTTAATTATTAGGTCTTTACCTATGAAATTGCCGTTTTGTATGAAAAAATTTAAACAATTTTTTTTCGTGTATTTTTTATTTTTATTAATCGTTAAGTAATCACCCATGCAATCAATGCATCTTTGCCAACGCAGTGGCAGTTTATTGATGCCCTTCTTAAAGAAATCAGCTGGACGGGAGGCAACAAATTCTTCAAAGGCATTTTGTACTGCCTTTCGGGTATTGATTTTTTTTCCCGCCAAGAAGTTCAAATCCAAATTCTGGAAAAAGTAGTAGTCTGTAGGCGCAAGGTCTAGCGAGTAGGGCGGATGACGGAGAACTTCCAACCCCAGTTCTTGCAACTTGGAGACCGTCTGCTGTGCAGTATGAGGTGGCGCGTTGTCGTGCAGGAGCAGCGGAGACGAGCGATTGACCAATGCTGGTTGGAGACGTGCCAGCTTCTCCATCATTGTGTTCAGTTCTTAACAGTACACTTCTGCAGTAATGCTCACCCCGTTTGGTAAGAAGCTGTGATGAATCACACCGGCGCTAGACCACCAAACAGTGACCATCACTTTTCTAGGGGTAAGTTTTCGTTTAGGGCATTGTTTAGGTGCAACCAACTTGCTGAGCGCTTGCGCGGTTATCAAACAGAATCCATTTTTCATCGCAAGTAACAATGCGGTTCAAAATTCCTTCATTTGTGTGTCTGTTGAGCAGTGCAAGGCACGTCTCGACGCGTACTTCGCGCTGGCGATCATTGAGTTCGTGGGGCACCCATTTGTCAAGCTTTTTTACCTTGCCAATTTGACGCAAATGGACCAATATTGTTTTGACGCTAACGTCGAAAGCTGCTGCTAATTCAGCCGTAGATTGTATATCATCAGCTTCCACAATCGCCTTTAATTCGTCATTGTCGACCAAAGTCTTCGGACGACCGCGAGGTTCATTTTTCAGGTCGAAATTTCCAGAACGGAAGCGAGCAAACCAATAACAGGTGGTGCGTTGGTTTGTAGTGTTAGCTCTGTAAACGTCGTTGATGTTGCGTGCCGCTTGTGCCGCGTTGCTGCCACGACGGTACTCATATTCCATAATTACTCGAATTTTTAACGTATCCATGATGACGAAAAAAATTGAAATGCGATGAAAATGTCACTAATCAATAAACAAATGACTACTTTTGGAAAAAGAATTCCATGTTTTTAAAATGAAATTAATTTGAAATTAGAATTCTTAGCCAAACAAAAATTACTTTGATTTGAAATGGCCAGTACTGCAGAACAGCAATTTCATAGGTAAAGACCTATTATCTTTGTTAAAGATCCGTACATAGGCTAAGATAACTGCTTCATAGCAATAAAAAATACTTATGCTGCAGAAGTTATGTGTTATTGATATAGGCGGTAAGAAGTATATTTGTGTATGTGTAAATTATATCATCACCATCACTCATATCCCTTTAATTAGATGTGACAATAGGAATGCCGTTGGCATTAATATGCTATGTGATGATTCAATGTAATGCTAAATAAAATGACTAATGCTTAAATGTGTATGTACGGATGTACAACATGCACATTATCTTCGTTTTCATACACACGTTACCTTTTTCCATGGGCTCGTCCATGATATAGATATAGTTATTTATTTTTTGCTTTTTAGCAGAGATTTTTGTGGTCTTAAAATTGATATTCTTGTGGCATGAAAGATTGAATAGGCCACTTGCCAATTTCTTTTACTATTTGTTTTGTAAAGACGTCACAATAATATAACTATTGGTGGAAAATGCTTCCACCAATAGTATAAATACTTCTTGGAATATGTTATTAACTTGAAAATTACTATTTCGCACTTTCGCGAAAACGTTCGCATATGACGTCACCCGTTCTTGTTTTGTACGCATTTAATGAGAAATTTGTATGACAGCTATGTTAAATATTGTGTTTATATAGCCAAAATTTAATCCTTATAAAGTGGATATTCTTACCAAACTTTGATCAAACGTAAAACAAGTCAGACATAAGTTATTAAAATTTTAAGATCGCAGATCGTTCTAGTTTTGTGTATATGTATTACGATACTGATTTGAATTTCAATAATTTTAGGAACATTGAGGTGGAATTGGTTCCCCACAATTTTTAGTCACGATGTAACACAAAAAATCCCTTTCCTATTCCCTATAGAGTTGTTGTGTTGCTGCGAGTGTTAATATGGCTACGGTAACCGCTTAACATTGTCTGCCACTCGGCGTGGTATAATAAAACATTGTCAAGTAGCCCATTCTATTAGTTTTCAAGTAAATACCAATCCACAAAACCACATTTATTTTGTTTCAGTTCCAGTTTTTGTGTTAAGTGTTACTCGTACTAGTAAATATGAATATTTTTCTTCGTGACATACTTTTTTTGCTTCAAGGTGTTTTGTTTATAGACAAAACAGTGTTGTTCTGTGTTTTCCAAATTAATATTTCATGAACCGTGCCAAGAAAATGGAAAAATAACCCTGTCGAGTTTTGTTATATTACTTTTAAAAGTTTTTATTATGATTTTAATACTCGCAAGGTAACCATCCGGAAACCCGCAGTTGAGCAACGTGGTGGAGTACGCTCTAAACCCCTTTAATTGATGGGAGACCCGTATCCCAACAGTTTAATGATTATGGGTTGATGCCGCAATGAGTTATCTGTATGAACTGATTCATTATAATCTTATAATAGAAACTGAAGCTGAGTCATGACACGGACGAGAAAAACAATCATGTTTTGGCAGGCCAGAGAATTAGTACACATTATTTATTAACCTCTTACTAGGATGGGTGTCCACTCCAATAAAATACCGAGGCCATCGTTCACTCACAGATTATTGACGTGATATCAAATGGAATTTAGGTAGGTACGAGTAGTTATCTATTTTTGGTCTAATTAAATAAATAAATAAATATTTCTGGACAATTTACACAGCGCCATCTAGTCCCCAATTAAGCGCAAAGCTTGTGTTATGGGTACTAGGCAACTGATAAATGTACTTAAAAACATTTTTTTTGTAAATAAAATATACATAGAATATAATACATAGAAAATACCCAGACCAAGACAAACAGACATGTTCATGCACACAAATGTTTGTCTTATGCGGGAATCGAACCCGCGACCTCGGAGTCATAGTGGCCATTGCTAACCAATCGACCACCGATCTCGTCAAAAATTGATACAAACAGGTACCAACAGTACAAGTACCTAGTAATTACTAATAGTAATTACTTCAATGATGTTCAGATTTGTGACCATTGTCACCTTACATTAGATATTACATATATATGTAATATCTAATATGATATTACATATTTCATTTCTAATACTTTGGTCATAAGTTCAAACAAATAATTTTATAATACTCATAGTTGCTTTATTTACCATATTGCTGTCTCTCACATTGCTAAGAGGGGGAGTCAAATTCCAAAATCTTCTTATTAATTTTTTCTAATTAATTTCGTTGTAAGTTCCAAGGCAGCTCAAGTCGGTAAGACCCGGGACTGCAATAGTCTTCATTGTTCATCGCTTCATAATCCTAATATATATACTATTAGATACCAAATCAGCCATCTTAAAGACAATTTTAAAAAATTCGTTGACACCTTTAAAAAGCTATATCTACCAAACGCACCAACGAATCACGTCCGTTTTTGTAATGTGCATATAGTTACTGTACATATTATAATATTGTCTTTGAATCACCCGGTGCGATGGTTTAGTCAAACCGTTGCCATCTTCTTAGTCTATTCCGAAGAAAATCCCAACCTGCCCCCTTACCACCAACTCTTATTGCGATTCAATAACTGAATAGAATGCTTATTCATACCAATGAATAAGCGACTCTATTTCAAATGGAATAGAGTCGCTTATTCATAAGCAATCTATTCAATTATTGAATCGCAATAAGAGATGGTGGTAAGGGGGCTGAAACAAATAGAAAACGCTCTTCAATTTAATTTATATGTTTAGATGTATACATTTATCTCATTTCAACATTAATTTACTTTTCCATAGCCTTCCATTACCATTTTTAATTAACTGTAAAAGAGCCTGCAAAGAATTTCAAGCAGAAAATGTTGATACCACTTCACGGAGCTGTCATTTCCGCTGATATAATCTGATTTGTGCTCGAGCATATTGTGAACGAGGGGTCGGATATTTGCGGTAAGGGTGTGCACCCACTAGCCGGGTTACTCGACTGCATCACCCGTCAAATGAAGGTACTCTACGTAACTCGACTCGATCGAGCCAACCGCCAATATGTATCTCAAGTGACCTACTTCGACAGATTGCGGAAATTTTTCATCATAAATGAGATTGCTTCAATACTGTATTGGTATCTATTTTAAGTTCTGTCTATTTTAAGGTCTTTTGTTTTATTAATGCCGTCATACTACATGTATTATTGGTAGATGGAGACTTGAATTTTTGGATAGATCCATTTTGATTTGTGTGCTATTATTGATAATAGAGCTATTTCAGGGTCCGTTAAACTTTAATAAGCCGTTTTTCTAAATAATGTATATGTAGTTAAGAAATTTACGAGTGAGATAAAAATTTATGATAGATAGAAAAAATAATAAAATAACCTAAAAAACAAAACCTCATAGTCTCCAAAAATATATAAATTTTAAACTAAAAATAGATAAAATGTTATGTGTGAAAAGATTATTATAAATAAAGTATATTGATTCCCTGATAAGTTGGCAGAAGGCTGACAGCATTGCCACGTTGCATAAGATATAATTTCTTCCTAATTAAGGTCTATTTTTTCCTAATAAAGACGAGCCCGGTGGTCGAATGTCTACTTTGACTCCGATGTCGCGGGTTCGATTCCCGCACACGACATACATTTGTGTGCATGAACATGTCTGTTTGTCTTGGTCTGGGTATTTTCTATGTATTATAAGTATTCTATGTATATTTTATTTACAAAAAAAATGTTTTTAAGTACATTTATCAGTTGCCTAGTACCCATAACACAAGCTTTGCGCTTAATTTGGGACTAGATGGCGCTGTGTAAATTGTCCAGAAATATTTATTTATTTAATTAGACCAAAAATAGATAACTACCTACCTAAATTCCATTTGATATCACGTCAATAATCTGTGAGTGAACGATGGCCTCGGTATTTTATTGGAGTGGACACCCATCCTAGTAACAGACATGTTCAATGTCTGTTTGTCTTGGTATGGGTGTTTTCTATGTATTATTTGTATGTTTTTACAAAAAAAAATAAGTATAATATCAATTATCTAGTATAGTAGTGTACATATAGTACAAGCTTTGCGCTTAATTTGGGACTAGATGGCGCTGTGTAAATTGTCCAGATATAATTATTTATTTTATTAAGGTATCAGAAATAATTTTGTATGTGATTTGTTTATGATTCGTTTGTGTGTGACCGCCAAAGCTAAGTAAACTTAGACAAGACTGGTAAACATCCCGTCTGATGTAATGAAATAAAACTTTATAACATCCAAAATAATTTCAATAACAACAATAACGACGGGCTCGCGGCCGCAAACTCGTAACTTATATGCTTTGATGCTTTAATACGTGGCATGCAATGTTAAAATAATTTATACTTATTTTTAAAACAGAAAAAAATAACGAATACGTTGTCAGAGGCCATGAGGTTTGAACGTTCTTGCGATGCAGTGTTCGACTACAGTTCATGCGAAGTTTATCCAAGAGCTGGAATCGACAATTGAATCCTTGATCACCTTCAATATCCTGAGCAAGGAGGACAACTTCAATACATAGAAAACTGCGGCCAAACTGCCTAGAGAGTGAAAGCTTCAGACGTGAGGAGGTGCTGCGTTAGTAACGTGCCAAGCTCCTTGTATTGCAAGCGTCACTAATAGGTAAGGAATTTCTAATTCCGACAATACGAACCATTGCTTGATCCGTTTTTTTTTTTTGACGGCAACACAGAAAGTTTCCAATGGCCGACCCTGTCCGGCCCGGACGCTTTCCGGACTCGCTTCAAACGAGGACAAATACGAGAAAACTCTTTTATGGGAAAACAGCTGAACGAACTGAATGAAATTGGCATAGAATATGATGTGGATGAAAAATGACGACCCCGGTGGCCAAATGACTAGCAATGTCTACTTTGACTCCGAGGTCGCGGGTTGGATCCCCGCACAAGACAAACATTTGTGTACATGAACATGTCTGTTTGTCTTGGTCTGGGTGTTTTCTATGTATTATAAGTATGTATTTACAAAAAAAATGTGTTTAATTAAGTACATTTATCAGTTGTCCAGTACCCATAGTACAAGCTTTGCGCATAATTTGGGACTAGATGGCGCTGTGTAAATTGTCCTAAAAAAATATAATACTTTTTATCCCTGATCTCTTTTCAAGCAGCGCGAAGCCGCCGACAGAATCTACTCGAATATTATAAAGAATATAAAAAAATATTTTATGTTTCAATACATTAACACAAGACGAGCTCGGTGGCGTAGCGGTCAATGACGCGGCTTCGACACCAACGCTCGTGGGCTCGATTCCCACATAGGACAAATGAACATGTCTGTTTGTCTTGGTCTGGGTGTTTTCTATGTATCATAAGTATGTATTTACATAAAAAAAATGTATTTACGTATGTTTATCAGTTGTCTAGTACCCATAACACAAGCTTCGCTTACTTTGGGGCTAGATGGCGCTGTGTAATCTGTCTAACAATATTTATTTATTATTATTTATTTATTAAAAAACTAGCTTGTGTTGTTATGTAACTGTCCAAGCTTTATAATTAATTAGCACTTGTAATATATTACAAGCGACATTAGCTTGGAGAGTAAAACTGTGTTATTTATCATCTCTCTACTAGAAGGGTATTTCAATTGCGATAGACTACTTTGATATTTTAATATTTTTTATAGAAGGATGGTTCTTTCGTTGACATTTGTGCATCCACAACTCGTTAGTGCATTTGGCCAGAGCGGCCGCTTGAAATAGCAGTGCAATAAGTTGCACATCTAATGTCCCGCGCCAGAGAGCGTAATAAAGCACTGATATTAATGACCAGCCTCTCTTGGACCTACCCTGGTTTCATTTTGAAAACAAGTAATTTTATATTGTAATGAATGTGAATTGGATTGAATCGATTTTTTTGATTGGATTGTTTTTTCAAATCGCTTATTAGGTATATAATAAAAGTTTAATTATTTTCAAATCGCTCACCTTACGTTAATAAATGTTCATTTGGCTCAATCAGTAGAAATTTTTATGACATTAAAGAATCATATTATACAATGACCTGAATTAAGATATATTGTGCAACTATAATAAATGACCTAAATAAGACTAATTACAAAAAAATATAATTATTACATTTCTAATGTGTGACATTTTATAAAAAATAATGTATTAATTAGTTATTGGCATGCGTTTAAGTAATTAAGTTTAATTATTTTCAAATCTCAAAATCAAAATTTGAAAATAATTGGACTTTTATTATAATAAAAGTCCTACTTTACGACTATTCTCATAATTACCAAATATACATAAAACAAGTTCATAAAAATCGGTCAAGCTATTTCGGAGGAGTGTAACCACAATGACCGTAACACGAGAATGTTATAGACTTAGATGTAACACATAATATTTGTGATACATAGGTGCGAAGAAATAGCTAAACAATTTCTTGCATATTTTTCAAATATCGGAATATCATTTATTGCTGTACTGCCAAATGATGAACCAAATGAGTTCCCTATAAAGGTTTTCAAAATGACAATCAGTGGGGCAATTCTCGTAATTAAAATGTATTGACATTTCAGTTCCCATCTAGTCTCGATCTCACAAATGTCAAATTTGATATTCTCGTATCACAATATGAAACCGCAAAGTCTAATTTAAATGCGATTACATTAAAATACGACCGAAAATTAAACAACCTAAGAAATCAACCACTATTATTATAATAATAACTTTGCCGACAATATGAATAGGCTATTTTATTAAAAAAATAATATTTCCATTGGAGAAGCTACAAAAAATACTTTTATTATGATACTAATAACATTAACGTAATATTTAACATAGCTGTCGTACAAATTTCTGATTTGATGTATACAAAATACAAACCTGTGACGGCATAACTCAGTAGCCTTTTGTATGGAGCGTTTTCGGTAAAATCCAAAAATGTGATATTCAAATTAACATATCTCGAGAGATTTTTGTGGTATCAAAGTAAATCTTTCAGGTATGGTTATATTATTGAGACGTCCCTACGTATCAAACAGAAAAAAATTATAGTCAAATAGCCTATTGATCGAAACGAATTAAATTTAGCAATGGCAGCGTGACTCCGAGGTCGCGAGTTCGATCCCCGCACAAGACAAATATTTGTGTGCATGAACATGTCTGTTTGTCTTGGTCTAGGTGTTTTCTATGTACTTACGAGTATATATGTATGTATTTACAAAAAAAATTGTAATATCAGTTATCTAGTACACATAGTACAAGCTTTGCTTAGTTTGGGACTAGATGGCAGTATGTAATTCGTCTGAGAATATTTATTTATTTTATTATTTATATATATTTTTAGGAAATTCATAATTTAATCTCCCTTCGGTCAACTTTCATTCCGCGATCATAAAACAATTACAAGAATTGGTCCTATTCAAGAATTCGTGTAAATTGAGATGCTATTATGGCAATAATTCTAAATGTATACATTTTGAATACAATAACTACTCAAGTTACGCACAGTTTCTAAATTAAGCTCGCTCAGTCAGTTTGACTTAACGTACGAAACGATATTTTTAGAGTTGAATCACGTTAAAACACAAAGTGTTGTGGCATAAGTCACGAATACGAAATTAATAAGGTTTTGTAGAGAAAACAAGCCATCTTGATGACAAATGCATACAATTCCATATAATTTGTTTGTGTTGGCAGTAGATTAATACTATGATTAAATTTTTCATTGACTTGGCTTTACAACTGTCATCTAATGACAACAGCCGGGACTAACGACTCAACGTGCCCCCCGAAGCAGCTCGAGCTCGAGATAAATAAACCCATCCATGGACAGGCTACGGTCGACTTTGCTTAACTTGCGTGTTCGACTAGACTGACATGCGTAACGACGTCGTCGAGATCCTATCAAATTACCAAAGTTTATTAAAGAAAAAGGCAAAGATGATTTGTTTAAAAGCAAAAGTCAGCACTTATAAAAACCCTAATTGCCAAGCCCATCAGTATTTTTATACTCATATGTTCTAAAAAGAGTAATCCAGGTGTGGTCCCATTTTCATTAAGATTAAGTAATCTAGAGATATAGCATGAACGACAAACAAATTATCACAGTACAGATCATACATATCATAATATACAGGTGTGTACAAAGGAAAATTATACATCAGTCTCCATAGATAATTAGCCTGTACACTCGCCAACAAAATATCTACGGTCTAATTATAAATAAGAAATAGAGCGATGGCCTATCGTATGTAACCTACATATGAAGATTACCGGCCGGAATTACAAAATGATGTATCTGCATTAAGAAATATTATTTTGGTATAATATATTATACAATGATGTCCGATATTCTACCGGGTTCTATAGTTAAATATATATATGGTTATTAAAAATATTGAACTATGACTAAAAAATTTCCATACTACATACTAGTAAATTTACTGAAATTTATGACAGTGTCTATAGAAGCTTTGTTGGTGTGTACCGCATAAACCAATAAATAGACATCTATCCGCACGAAGACGGAGCAAGACGCTAGTGTAAAAATATAAGTATAATTCTAAATTTAAATAAACCCTAGACACATGAAAATATATAATTTACAGATGTTGATATCATATAGATATATATGTTATTATAAATTGTGTTCACGAATTATGTGTAATAAATCATCAATAGATTTTTTTTTCAATAGGTATTTATTTTATAATTAATAAGCGACTCTACATGGTTCCTTCACATAAAATCATGTAGGTGGTTTAGAATGTAAGGCATTATTAATTAGTACCATAGACCACTTTGTTATTCTATGGGGTACGTACTTGTTAAAAATTTCTTCGATTCGGTAAATTTGGCGGCAGCTGGTAATTGAATAGAATCAATACCCAAAATACGATTCTATTTTTCATTGCATTAACTTCAACTGCTGTGGCATTTTCTCTTCTCATGTGGCATTGTCGTAATTATGTTATGTACCTATATTACTAGTTTCCACCGGCGGCTTCGTCAGCGTTTACTTCTTTTTTTTAAATAAAAAGTATCCTATTCCTATATCCTCCTAATTACATTTGAGAATATGTGTACAATGTTTCATGATGTTCGGATGAGTAGTTTCTGCGTGATACCGTAAGAAAAACTCACATTTACATTTATAATATTAAAAGGGATATTTAGATATAGTGCGGAAACGAGAATGGGTCCACACAGATCTTCTCTTCAGGCAAAATCATCGGATGCGGATTCACAGACAGAAGCGTGGGTATCATTTCATCCGCACGAGTACTAGGGTCGTATGAATCGGAGACGTTGGTGTGGTATCTCTGGTAACCATGACTACGACCAGCTGTACTCACATTTATACACACACGATTAAAAATATCCCGCAAAGTAAAAAAAATATCTAGAAATCGAAATATAAAATTTAAGTGTCGTTTTCCTTAAATATATGATACGTTAAAAATAAAGATTCTTGTTATGACATAACAAACTGTGCGGTATTTAATATTGATCAGTACACGTGGTTTAGGTAGATGTACGCATGTGCGGATTGAGAAACAGGTCGTTACGGCCCGCGGAATACCAGGGCGTCAGAATTTAGCGGAAGTAATATCGACTGAAGGCTAATGATCGACTAGAGACCTACCGAAACCAGCTATCTCATTTCAACAGAGGCTGCCATCAATCTTAGAAATTTTTAGAGGCTTCTAGTTCCATTCTGAAACGTACGTACGTTTGAAGAATCAAACAAGAAAAATATATAAAATTGTCTGACTGACTATTTACTTCTTTTTTATGTTATAATTTATAGTGTATTAATGTAAAATAGCAACTGCAGTAAATATTAAGCGAAGACGATTTTGGAGTCCAATTCTTACTTCAGATGACGAAGGGTTTGCGGTCTCTTAAAAAAAAATGACTTAAATGACAGTCCTTAAAATGTAGAGTCGCAGAGTTGAAATTTGCTTGTGGATTAAGAAAGAGTTTTAAGTTTGTGCGCAATGTCACCTTGAGTAGTGGTGGTTGGTATTTGTGCTCTGGCGCCGGTCCAACAAGATTTAGGTCGCCTGCGAGCGAGAGCTTATACAAACATAGATTTCAAGCGTAAAATAGTATACAATGTGAAATTGATTATTTGCCCTGCCATGCCACGGACCTCGCTGGTCCTCTCGTCGTACTTCCTTAATTAAATTCCAAATGCAATTGCAAATTCGGAATTTAATTAAGTTCGTGGCCATATTGCAAATTGATAGCTTGCAACTCGCTCGAAAGCTATTGATAAAATTTGTGCAGTTCGCACAAATGGTGATAGAATTTAATCAAGTACGTGTAACGTGTAATGGAACTGACTGACTGACCACACGAAATGTACGAATAACTGCCTAATATTGACTTAATAAAGAAAATATAATACCAATTAGTTATCTTACTTTGCATACTAAAGCGCTTACCTATAATTTGTAAATAATAGACAAAAAGATGCAATATAATAAATCACATAATAAAGAAAATAAAATTGTTAGTTACATACATCGGTTATATAAGTATAGCAAAAATAGAAATAGGAATGATAGTAAAGATGATAATAAAGAATGTGCCATGTGATGCCACAAATTGTCATCTCGCGCCAGTAACAAATAAAATGAGACAAAATCTCACACGAACAAAGGTCCCGGTCCAAGCTTCGCTTACATTTGATTCTTTGCACATTCCAAAAATACATATTTTTACAAGCTTTTATTTCATTTCACTAGCACGACTTTGTTGGTTTGGCCACGTAGAGGGGATGAAAGAGGATCGGGCAACTAGAAGAGCATTTGTGGGACAACCTTATGGAAATTGCCCTATGACGGAAAGATGAAGAATCCAGGGATCTTGACGCTCTACAAACAAATCCACAAGAGGCGCAAGACAGGAGTAGATGACGTCTTTTGGTGTCTTTTGGTCCAGTATCCTGTTTGGGTCGTTGAGCCAGTAAGTAAGTATTGAGTTTCACTGCGGCGTCTGTAATCAAATGTTGCAAGTTAAGAATGGGCTGAAATTTGTAACACTCTTTTTGTTCGCATGAATATCCACGATTACGTAAATGCCACTATTTTAAACCCAGTGAGGCGGCGGCCACAAAATGGCGATTTATGATTGCACAATTAAGTTAAGTTAAGAAACACAATAAGTTAATTTCTGAGTTCTTTTTTTTATTACTAACTAGCTGCCCGGACAGACTTCGTTCTGTCAAAAGTTATTTATATATATTTTCTCTTTATTTTAAAACTTTCCGTGTCTCTTATGGTAAATAAATAGTTATTTGTTATGCAAGGCTGCAAAGTTAATTTTTGGCGCGAGTACCTTGTATTGAAACCTGAGCAAGCGAAGGATTCTAGGATTGAGCCACGAGCGAAGCGAGTGGTTCAAATATAGAATCCTGAGCGTAGCGAGGGTTTCAAAGGTACGAGACGCTAAATAACTTTGCTGCCGAGCGCAACACACAACTTTTCACCTCACTAAAGCGAGGAAAATGTGGAAGAAAACTCAACTCGGCATTATGTACCGCTTGCACTAATTCTGCAGGTGTTAAATTTATATCTTCGTCGCTGCTAGCTTCGCTCATATTTTATGATTTCTTTCGATTTTATCAAAAAACAAACCAAAATAATGGAAGTAAAGTGAATTCAATAAAGAGAAGAAAATTTTAAAGTTTTTTTTTTTAATCAAATTTTCTTGCCGGCCAGTGCGATTCTTTAAATGAGGCTGGCGCATGACATGAAATAAGTATTTGCATTTCAATCATCAATGGACTGGCTGCAGAGAATATAAACTATTACGAAACCAATGAGGTTCTATATATATGTAATTTATTGTACGAAACCTTTATTGAATAAAAATATTCGAATTTTAAAAACACTTTCCACGCTAGCGGATAAAGTGCGATTTTCCACGCAGATTTCGAATGATAAACAGAGCTTTTACGAGCTAGTGAGGTGAAAAAAAAATTGCCGAATTGGTCGAGCCGTCCGAGTTTTGCGCTCAGCAACATTATTTTTTATTTATATAGACTAATAAAAAGGTACTTTAAAAAAAATGTGTAAATGGGTGTAAGTCCATTACGCCAATTAAAGCCAAAGCCAACTAAATTAGCCAATTAAAGTCAATTAGAGCCAAAGCCAACTAAATTAGCAATATCATTGTCTAACCTAGGAATTGCTTTAGGGTGAACCACACATAAACCACTCGATGTAATAATAAAATATATAAAAATGTAATAATAAAAGAAGAAAAATATATAATAAAATGTGTAATGTAATGTAAAAATAATAATAAAATATTTCAGTTGTCACAGACATAAATTTTTAGCTCATTTTGCTTACAAAACAGATGAAAGTGATTGTTTGCTCCGCGAAAATTACCTCGGGAGCTTCCAAAATGGAACCCACTTAAATAATAATTATGTTGAATACCGGACGAATGTGAAATAACCAAGTATTTCATTTTTGTTAAATGTTTGTTTTAAATGTTCGATTAGAAATGAAGTAATAACAAGTGATTATCACAATCCTACATGAACATGAACAAAGAAAAATAAATATAAACTATACGCTAATACCTTCGCAGGTCGGCAGAGTGCACCTCGTGCAGGTGACGTTGACTTTGGCTCAAAGATGGTGGTGAGCCACTACACCCCAATCCAGCCGATTTATTGATGCGAGATGCGAAAGGCGGTGGATCGCATTGAAAGCATTGGGGCAGGCCTATATCAAGCAGTAGCTAGATAAAGGCTAATGATGATGATGATAATGATGTATTATATTATGTTGCAGTTTGTCCGGACATCCGTGTCCTCGGAGTATTCACCGATAAATTTGCCGCGTCGTAAAACACATCGTTATTATTTGGACTCGAACCAACAACTTGCCGACATCCTGATAGCTTTCTCTGCTGTAATTCAGATAAAATTGGTTCATGACTTCATCACCATCTGTAAATACAGTAGGTAATGTAAAAAGGGGAATAAAAACTACAGGCGTAGAGACGAGTTTCATTTTATTACTAACCAGGAGTCCTCCCGCCGACGCTAAAGCCGATTATCATCGAATATTTTGTTTCGAAAAATAGGCCTTATGTTTTAGTTAATGACAAAGCTTAGTCGGTAGATCTCCAGGTTTTACCAACTAAGCTCAACACAGGTAATCCATCTAAGCTGAAATAGTAGAAGTAGAAGGTGACATAAATCTATTAAGATTGATATCCGCAATAAAAAAATTCGATGGTAATCGGGTTGCTTCGGGAATGAAGTCGCTCCTTGGGGCCCTACCGCCGAAGCTGAAGCCATACCATCGGAATTGTTGAATGCGAGAATTAAAGTACTTCTTAGAGTATTTCTAATTATGTTTAGCTCATTTGGTAGAAACTACCGACTAAGCTGAAGATGTTCGTCAATAACCGAAGACCTGTTTTGGAAGCAAAAAATCCGATGGTCATCGGCTTCCGTAGACCCCGGACCTACTAATATAAGGTATTTATATGAATTTCATAGACCCCCTGCATGTCAGAATCGACTCCTGCCCCCTTACCACCATCTCTTATTGCGACTCAATAATTGAATAGATTGCTTATTCATACCAATGAATAAGCGACTCTATTGTATTTGAAATAGAGTCGCTTATTCAGTGGTATGAATAAGCAATCTATTCAGTTATTGAGTGGCAATAAGAGATGGTGGTAAGGGGGCTGGAGGACGATATAGACCACTTTAAGAATCAATGTTTTAAACACACACAGTATTACCACAAGTATTACGGTATTGAGTTTATTTTTTTTATTTTTTATTATTATGTAGTAACTGAGTCTGACAGCTTACCGTGCGCTACAAAGTACGGAGGTGCTTTAGATGAATAAAATGTACTTATAACATCAGTTATCTAATACCCATAGTACAAGCTTTGCTTAATTTGGGACTAGATGGCCTTGTTTTTTTTTTAGACTACGTCGGGTGGGAGACAAGCATACGGCCCGCCTGATGTGAAGCGGTTACCGTAGCCATATTAACGCTCGCAACATAAAATATCGCTCGAGCGCGGCCACCCCCGCTGCCATCGCAGCATCTCCTTCCTTTCTGGTGACCTCACTCACTCGCAGGAACACAACAAAGCAGGAACACTCAAGGGAACCGTTATATGGCTGCGGTCTTCTGTGAGGTGGAGGTACGTTCCCCAGTCGGGTAGCTTATAATTACGCTCCCGTGCAGGTGAAGTTGGTTTTGGTTCAAAGATGTTGATGAACCACTTACACCCCAAATACCTTGTGTAATTTGTCCAGGAATATTTTAATTATATTTACTTACAACCTACCTAACCTAACAATAAAATGTGGGGAAACAATTAAAAACCTTTAGAATGAAGGAAGCGGACACATGCCGAGTGATCAGTATGTACAAAGTAACTTAAGCGCACGACTTTCCTTTCTTTTCAGCGCCGAACGGGCACAAAAGAGATGGCACGGCTCGCCATTGTTTGGTAATCTTAGATAATCCAAAATCCCATTTAATCTTCAATGTGAAGTCAAAACTGGCATACACTTAGTTGAAGAGATTAACTAAATGTTGTTTGCGATTTCGGTTGCTTGGACTATTATTAGGTTAGCCGGTTTTGTAGGCACGGATTTGTAGCTGTGAAACCATTATTTCACGATCCATTACTTTTTCTCTAATGGCAACTGAAAAAAAAAAGTTTATTTAAATTCCATGTAGAAAATCAACAACCTCCGCAGAGAAAACAAATAAAGGCGAGATTTTGAAACGAAGGAATGTGAGCGCCGGTCGTTTGGAAAAACTGCGAAATCAAGGGAGGTACGTACAATTAATTGTACGTTCTTGTTTCAAACAAGACGCGGTAACTAGGTATCTATTTCAAATTCTCATTTAAATAAGGAACAGGGGAACGTTGAGGACCAGAGAATTGAAATTATTTTTATTTTTTACTGGCTGACCAGGCAAACATTGTTCCGCCATATAAATTATTTCTAATTCTGGATATGGACACCCTATTCTACACCTAGGGGCGTAAAATATACTTTACGACACGACCTATACTTATACCTACTAAATATGCCTAAAACCATTTCATAAAAAACGTGGATGTGCCTATGTAAATATTGGTATATACTGGCAGGACACTAGTATGTATGAGTGATAAATCTAATATTATCATTCTCGGACTTCGTAAGCTTTTCAGCCAAACTCAATATGCCCTACCTCTCCTTCGTCGGAGCATCTTTCGCTAGTTAGCACAGTGCAGAATATATATATTATTATCCACACTATCAGGAGTAATACACAGCGGGATCCCTTGAAATTACGAATGCCAGTATGTCACAGCAGTCTATTACAGCGAAACTGCTTATTTAGTACAATCAGGACCTATAATGAGATACCTCAGGGGATTAGAGAGATGCCATTCAACCGATTTAAGACGGAACTTCGGAAATGGCTTATAGAAAAATGCTTCTATTCAATGAGAGAATTTGGGTATTAATTTTGTTATTATTCATAAGCTTAAACATTGACAATTATATGCATATATTTTTGACATAAGTAACTAATTCTTTATTTATATTAAATTTGACTCTATTTAATTGTTATTATTCTTCGCAATTTCAAAAATTTTAACATTGACAATTATATGCATACACGTTGGACATATTAATTTGAATTTAATTGTAATAATTGAAAAGACGCAAATTAATATTTAAATTATCTATATTTACGCAATTGCTTAAAATGGAAAATTTGCATGCCTCTGTATAAGGTGAACATACTGTAACCTGACTGTAACATGACATCTTATCTACTAAATAGCTGTATGTTCAAGCAAATAAATGATATTCTATTCTATTCTATAATCAGGAACGCTTAAATCCATCCAGGACGCTCCAGGACCAATAACCAGGACATGTCCTGGGAAAACAGGACGGTTTGCAACCCTAGTAGATAGAAAGCATGCAAGCAAACCAAAACGGACATTATGCACACAAATGTTTGATATTTTCGGAACTCTTACCCTTTGGATCTAATAACGCAGAATATACGTAATTCTTGTTTGTTTCTTTGTGTTATCTTTATTGTTCAAATTACATAATGAGTAAGTACCTACATGAAAAATAAAGTACCGGTACCAATAAGGATTTATCCCACATGGGCATCTTTCCCAGTCAACCTTAGAGTAACTGCGTGAAGTGGATATTACAGTGATTGGCAAGTAGAACATCGAGTAATAAATGAAAGAAGGTATAAAACACATAATACGCAGGCAATGAAAATATTAGGTAACTTCAAGTCTTGGTACTAACCAAAACTCCCAATTCTCGACTACCAAGTTACGTCAGTATATGTTATATGGCTCGTAAATTATGTATAAAAATAAATAATCGGACAGATTTTTAGTATACATTTCAAATTATTACTCGACATTAATCAGTCGAAAATAGCTTTGTTTTGAACTGTTCGACGCGTGAAAATAACAGTACGTGCTGATACTGTAATTATTGAACATTCTAGCGCATTCAAAACAATGGCGATTAAAAATGATCGTCTCAATAATAACTTGTGGATGAATATAACACATTATGTTTCCCGAAATAGGTGCGCAACCAAGTGGCACATTGGTATGGAAGAGACGGGCGTGGGCGATTGGGCGGTACGTGGCTGGAACACAAGAGAGCTTTTGCGGTAACGTCCATTCAAGTTGGGTATAATTTGATACCTATTCCAGATTTTTTTTTAAACTATCTTGGGTTTTTAAACTATATATACAGATAAAAATATGGCTGGATGTATAAGCTAACCTAACCGATAACCGTATACTACTAAGCGTCTATTTTCGCGACATACATGACATATGACGAGCTCGGTGGTCGAATGATTAGCAATGGCCACTGTGACTCGAAGGTCGCGGGTTCGATTCCAGCATAAGACAAATATTAATGTGCGTGAACATGTCTGTTTGTCTTCGTCTGGGTGTTTGCTATGTATTACATGTATGTATTTACAAAAAGTAAATATTTAAGTATAATATCAGTTACCTAGTACAAGCTTTGATTAGTTTAGGGCTAGATGGCATTGTGTAATTTGTCCAATAATATTTATTTATACATAAAGCATCGAACATGCGCCGCCATCCCCGTTGTCATCGCTGCAACTGCTTCCTTCCTTGCAACCTCACTCACTCGCAGGTGCACAACTCTCTAGGCTTCTAGCATATTATTTGGCTACAATATTCTGCAAGGTGGATCAAGCAGCCTATAATAACGTTATGCCGTGCCGTGCCTCTCTTTAGGTACCTACAGACCAAGATTAACCTAGGTTAGATGGTCTGTGCGTTTTTGGTTAATCAGTAGTGTGCACCGTGCACAGATGGGGTTGAATTTGGATCTCAAAGATAATGGTGATCCACTTACTATAGTGATTACAAAAAATTTTACTTCTGTGATTGCTAGACAAATCCTAGCGTTGGACATAATAAAATTACAGACCATTCCAGTTGATTAAGATTATGTTATATGGAGGTAACGAACAGGTATCATGTAGTAACGAAAAGATAAGTCATCTAGTACCCATAGTACAAGTTTTGCTTAGTTTAGTGTGTAATTTGTCCAAGAATATTTATTTATTTATTATTACGAAGCGACAGTGAGATTATTGAGATTTTGAGACAATTTCCACAGGGAAGCTCCAGCCAGAGAATATAGATGGATCTTCACGCTTTTGCAGGATACATAATGTTTCAATGTCTGCGGCGCTTACCTGCTTCAAAATGCTATAAGACAGGGTTTCTCAAAGCAAGGATCGCAAACCAGCACCGAACCAGGAAAGTAAAATATCGGATCACGCAGCAGTATTTCTTCGCATATATCACTTGTCATCTTTTTAGTACAAAATACATTTTTCCCGAATCATGTCAGTGACAAGTAGTGCCATCTGTTGTCAAGTAGGTAATTTTACATTATCTATGTTATAATAATAGTTAGCGCTATTGTGTCATAATATCATAGTGAAAAATACTAAGCCTAATGGTTATTGAAATTAGTTTGTTAATTTATGGTGTTATATTGATGTATCGGCCAAGCTTATTGGGTGTTTTTAGGAGAAAATGTGTTTTCCCAGAATTCATGACTTTTCAGTCATCGAAACCGTTGAATCATTTTGCGAGATTGTTATGCCATATAATAAACAAGACTTCCTTGTGTTTTTCTTATTATATATATATATATATATATATATATATATATATATATATGTACAGGGGTCAGGGGTGTAAGTGCTTCCTTATCTTCCTTGAGCGAAAACAAACTACACCTGCACGTGGTGCACCCTACAGACTTACAATAGAGATAAGACACAGCATATAATAAGCTGCCCGACTGGTGAAGTATCTCCACCACATAGAATGCCTCAGCCAAATAACAATTCGATTAAGTATTTTAAGAGTTATGTTAAGAGTTTCTAGAAGATTCCACTATATGCGTGTATCAGTCTAACCACCCACAGAAGTTAAGCAACTTCATCCGAAGCGTGTCTATGGATGGGTTTATTTATCTCGAGCTCCTCCGGTCTCCGTCGGTGCCGGCTATTGATATTAGAACCTAGTCACTGTTTGGACGGCATGAAAATATGGGCCTCTCGAACCCCCAGTTGAGCAGCGTGGTGGAGTGCACTCTACGAGTAAACCCACTTTAATTGAGGGGAGACCGATATCCCAACAGTGGGATATATATGGATTGATGCAGATAATATATTATAATGTCCAGAGTCAGCGTGATTCTGCGTCGGTGGGATTCTGAACTGGACACGGAAAATATATAATTTGATTAGGAAAGTATCATAAAGAACTGCAGCTTAATAATAATCCGATAGAAAGAAACTCATATATTAAGCTCATATATAGCTGAATTTCCTAATGTGAGTAAGGTCAAGAAGAGGTGCTGCACTGGCAGTGGAGATGCCAACACGGGAATGTCTCCTTCCTCACATATTGTATGGTACCCACAAGAACCGCCACATACTCGTATCTACTAGATGGATCATTACTTATCTCTTGAATTAGCAAATAAGTTATGAAGAAGAATCTTGCGAATTTAAAATTTTCTTATTCGTATAATTAAATTTGGCTGCCTTGAAATATGTGTATGTAAAGCGTAACGAAATAGACATTCCTAATAATAATATAAAGGCCCATACGTAATATTTTAAAATTAGTATGACTATGCGTAGGTGTTTATCATTGAAAACGATCCAACTAGCGACATCTAGTTTTCAAACAGAGTACTTCTATTATATTTACCATTGAGGTTATACTGCCATCTATTGACTAAATTTAAAAATGTTTATTAAAAAATAATTTTCTACTCAAACCACAAAATTGTCGTTCGCATACGTTTCTCTTCATGATTTATCTGTTTACTGTATAGATGGCGACATGCGTGTCAGTTTTGAAATTGAATGTCTGTGATTATCTAAGTACTATTTATTCTGTATGTTCAGAAAACAGACTATAAATTGGCGAGTCTAATAATTTTTCATCTCTGGAGATGTCTCAATAGTAAAACTTGAAAACAAATAATAGTTATAAATATATTTGGCGGTGATTGTCATTAATTAAAATTTTATGGGCTTTATTGGCCAAAGGCCGAAGTCACCGGTGATCATTGATGAAACCTATCGATCAAACAGGTCGAGATCGCATCCGGGCGGGCGGCAGCGCAGAGTTATTCCCAGAGCGTGAGGCGGGGGGCGGTGGCGACGGCGGGGGAGCGCGGAGCCTGCTCTCAGTGTGTCGGCGCGCGCCGCCGCCGCCATGGGCAACCAACACTCTGCCTCACACGCATCCCTCAAGCCCAGGAAGAACGTGCATTGGAAGTCTGCAGGTAAACATCCAACAACCTTACACCTTTCACCGACCAGACATGTTGCTCCGTCCTCGTCACAACACACCGCATGCAAACTGAGGCCCCCTGTCTACATTTCTATTTTTAAAAAGACTGCGCGCTGCGATTCCTAAAGCGTGGCACAACAAAACAAATCGTAAGACCGTCCGCGTTCATGTAACGATTATCACGCGTCTAATTTTGTTAACAGTTTTATGCCAAATGATTTTATATAGGCAGGCCAATGAATCTTGAATCTCATTATCAGTTGATACCTTGATAATGTTTTATCCTTCGAGCATAATCAATGGACTAATGTTACGCATCTGTCACAATTAACCTAAGCGTTACCTATGTTTTCCAGGGCGGCCAGCGGTTCCAGGAAAACCGGATATAATTCCGATATTGACCGATGATGAGCCGAATGCAATTACACTGCGGTGGGCGCCAGCGACCCACGACGGCGGCGCGCCTATGCAGGGCTATCAAGTGGAGTGCAATCGGCTTGGGTCGCCGGATTGGATCCGCACAGCGCCGCCAGTCGTGGTACGTCCAGAGCTAGTCCTCAGCGGCCTCGAGCCTCCTCATCGATACCAATTCCGAGTAGCGGCATTGAATGCCGTCGGCCGTTCAGAGTACAGTGAACTCTCAGACGTACTTACGGTCAGTTTCGAGCGTGGTGCTCAAGAAGCGCCTGTTTTCCTTCAACATCTGAATGATGTTACTGCTTTAGAAAATGATAAAACAGAATTTTGTGTATCTTTCACCGGTGCGCCGGCACCGACAATCGCTTGGTTCAAAGACGACTACGAAATCTTCAGCAGCAGACGAACAGCAATTACGACCACCGAATCATCCAGCGTCCTTGTGTTTCACCAGACGCTGGCCAGCGACGAGGGTGAAATAAAATGTACAGCCACTAATCGAGCAGGACACGCGGTCACTAAAGCACGATTGGCTTTAGAAGCGGCACCTAAGTTACGTTATCCTCGTCAGTACGAAGATGGATTGCTATACGAAATAAACGAAACAGTTTATTTGAAAACGACTATCGTAGGGAAGCCAACACCAATTGTAGAATGGAGACATGATGGTCAATCAATAGTCACTGACGACCGCGTGGAAATTGCAAATACGCCCAAATTTTCAGTGCTAAAAATTCACTCTGCTCGAAGAAGTGATCGAGGAGAATATCAAGTACATGCGAAGAATAATATAGGTGAAGATTCTGCCGCATTTTTGGTGACAATAACGGCACCACCAGATCCGCCTAAGCGCGTATCAGTAACACGTCAAGTAGATAAATCAGTGACACTAGATTGGGAACCGCCAGATGACGATGGCGGTTGTCGCATCGGCAATTACGTGGTGGAATATTACCGCACAGGTTGGAATGTATGGCTTAAGGCCACCACTAGTAGAAAGACGAATGTGACACTCTTCGATTTAATCGAGGGTAGCGAATATCGTTTTCGTGTAAAAGCTGAAAGTCCTTACGGGATGAGCGCGCCCAGCGCAGACTCCGCGTCTGTTAAAATTCCTGGGCGGGCAGTAGACATGGAATTCCTAGCGGTAGAATCGCGGATTATCAATGAAGTGTTGACAAAGGAGGAGGGTGATATTCCAAGGGTGTCACCTGTGCCACGCCGTAAAAGATCGCAGACTGCTGCCCCGGAGTCGGCGCCACCGCGGCGCATGCCTCGTACCTCCGACACCAAGGAACAAACGGGCAGCACCGAGTTCATGCTTGTGCTATATCCAGAAAACAAGTCGGATGACAAAGCCGGTAACTATCAGTCCTTTTTTTAACTATATATAAATAGAGTTAGAAATTGGCGAACGTAATTAGTATGCTTACGCAGATTAATGAAATTTAGTTCGTAGGCGATATATGGACAAAACTGTTCACCTACTGGACCTCGACTTGTTCAATGAATGGTGAATTATTATGATATTTACGATATATATATAGTTTACATATAATGTCGGGAGGGAAAATCGAAAGAAACAACATTCCAAATAAGATTAAATTAGAATTAGTTATAGCTGCTAACAAAAGGTTTACAAATTTTGTCTTGTCTGTTGATTAACGTGACATGAATGAAATGTATACAGAATACAAAAGAAGCGACAACCAAAGAATATTGACTGCTGAAAGTGCTGAACTTTATGAATAAATTTGTACTATTCTTATGGCTGAGCGTGGGCCGGATTGCCACAACGAAACAAAACATAGACAAGACAGTAGTAACCTGCTTTTGATTACTTTGGTCCACAATGAAAATAATGTGAAATTTTGATCCAAAGCCTCTATTTCCGAAAAAAAATATTAAAATTTATCTCGTTTTATGATTCGCCAATGATGGATTAGATTATTTTTAGATAATGACGAATAATAAACAAAACATAATAAAGAGGTCATGTCTGACACTTAGTTTCGGATTAGAACAGTCTGACCGAGTCTTAATGAAGTGTATAAGGCAGGGCAATGTGGATAGCATCCGGAACGATCGTGTGCGCATATTTCGCCTATAAATACACGAGCGCACGCTGCGTCTTCTTATATGTATACAATGGGAGCTTACAGAACTCTGCGTATTGTTAATCGTATGCTTGAGCGAATTTTATAAATATTACCTTATAAATTTGTTTTGAAGCGAATTTTGTTCCATCTATTTTTGTAATTACATATGCGAGATGAACAATAAATTATGCAAAGTACTAAAATATAATGTATTTCTGATGCTATGCTATAAAGATGTTGAAACGGCTGACAAAAACAGTGAATGAAATCAGTTTGTGTCACTTTTTCATGCTAAACAGGAGCAGTGTCTTGCCCCATTAACGTGATTAAAAGTTAGGGTTCGATTCCCATATGTGAAACAAGACCAATATTCGGCAAGTGAATGTGACATTTTTAGTGAAAACTGTATATTTCCACAACATGCAAGTTTTACGATTAAGTTAATTTTGCAATTATATGTAAATATTTGTATAATATAAATATATAAATAGTCCAAGGTTTATGATAATGCCAAATTGTAAATTTACATACTATTGATGCAAAAGGTTAAATCTCTCTCTGTCTAATATTAAAAATACACTTTAATATTCCAGAAAAAAGGAAATCTTTCCAACTGGAGCTGGAGGATGCCCTCTCGCCGCCACCTATATCGCTCTCAGCGCCAGAACTAAGTTCTCGGTGCATCATGCCGTTCAAGGCTCTCCGTAACGCAGTTAGCTCCACTGAACTCCTGCACGAGCGGGCCATGGCACGTTTCTATAAAGCGGTCGCAATGAAAGAAGAACAAACAAGAAATAAAGATGATAAGCCACCCAAAATAGACAACAATACTAACATTCCGTACAATAACCACCAGAAGATAAATGACAATGAAATTTCGAAGCTACCAGAAACGCGGTCTGAATCAACACTAAAAGCACCAGAAATTTTTATTAAATCCGATTCTATTGAAGGTAGAGAATATAGGTACAACTCACGACAGGCTTCTCATGATTCAGAAACGTCTGACACTAAATGGCAACAACATAGTATGTCATTCGATGAAGACTACACTGC
Source organism: Hypsopygia costalis (assembly GCA_937001555.2). Taxonomy (NCBI): domain Eukaryota; kingdom Metazoa; phylum Arthropoda; class Insecta; order Lepidoptera; family Pyralidae; genus Hypsopygia; species Hypsopygia costalis. Next base: position 24,511,734 of record OW443326.2, read on the forward strand.
GAGTACAGTCTCGACTGATGGCGAATATTCAGACGAAGGCAGTTTGAATGGTGATGTAGACAGAAGAAGTCAATATTCGAATGAAGAAGATACCTACAATCCTAGGGACAAAATGGCGCACCCATCTTCATTGCAAGAAGAAATTGAAGAAGAAGAGGAGGAATCAGAGAGAGAAGTACTAAAACCTTTGCCACTTCCTGATCCAAATTTTGTTCCAAAACCTATATTAAAACGCAGAGATTTAAATTTGCCTGAGACAAAATCGCCTACACCAGATGCGAATCAACAAATAAACTCTATTAGTCAAATTGATGGTAAAATTCAACGAAACGAAAAACCCAAAAAAGAGGAAAAAAGTACCATATTTAAGAAGTTCTCAAAAATGCCTGTACAAAAACCTTTTCAATTTCCAAAGTTACTGTCTAAAAAAGAACCCGAGAAATTACCAGAAGAGACTCTGCCTCCTGAATCAATTAAAAACCCCAATAAAGTGGAGAAAATTCAAGACAGAGTAACCGAAGAAGGTAGGACAGTTATAGATTATTATGGAAATATAGTAAAAGAATACGGAGGTCAAAAGAAACCAGTAACACCTCTTTATCTCAACACGGAAGATTTGAAAACAGAAGCGGAAAAACAAGAAAATAAGGAAACTGTAACAAAAGATAAAACATCTGATAAACAAAAAAATGTTACACAGAAGAAACAAATAAATAAAACAATTGGTAACAAAGTTGTCAATTCCAAAAATAAGGTCTCGACTGATATCCCTAAACGAAAACCAGAATCTAATTTAGATAAAATTAAATCTACGAAAAAGGTTAAGCCGAACGGACCAAATATCCAGGAAAAGCATAATCAATTACAAGAACAAAATAAAAAATACACACAACAAATAGTTTTAAAGAAAACAGAACGAGCGACTATCGTAATCCCCATAAATTATCAAGAACTGGAGGAACAAGCCAAAGTAAACGTAAGATCAGCAATAGATTACATGGTTGATGTATGCCTGCTGCTATTAGCTTTCTGGGTTTACTTCTTCAAGGATGAAAGACTCGCTATACCATTTCTCATCCTTATAATTTACCGTCAATTACAGGAAACCTTGTTATTGAATATACCCGCATGGGTCAGGCGCAATACTCCCAACTGGATAAAGAAAAAAACGTCTTGACCTTTTCCAAAAGACATAGTGTGCGATGATTTGATTGTATTGTGAACACTGTATGTTGTGTGAAAATGTGATTTACTTATTTATGTAATGTAAACTACTCATATTGTTATGACTATATTACAAATTCGTTCTAATAAAAAAAAATTCGAAATCTAGTCGGTTATGTCGTCGTAAATTTAAGTCGATATTTTTGAAAATTTGTTTTTTACATAATTCATAATGCCTGTTTTTCCTATCAATACAACATATATGTTTCCAAAATTAGTACGTCACATATCGCAGTTTAGAATTCCTCGCACCGATTGTATTCCATGCAGGCCAGAACGTAAAGTCCACGACCCTAAGGCATGCGGTCACCGCGACAAAGGTCTTGTGCTTGGAGTTTATTTTAATGAAAATTTGCGAGGAAGTGACCAAGTTATTCTCACAGCAAGTGCCCAAAAATATGATAAAAAGACAAATGGAAAATTATGGAAAGTATTAAAATTATCACCAATACCGAAACTAGGGGAATGTAGGGTGTTCTACGACTTAGATGATGATTATGGCTATGTCTCCGTTGTCGGACTAGGTTCTGAATGTCTAGCATTTAATGCCATTGAACAACTAGATGAGGGCAAAGAAGCTATTCGTATTGCTGCAGGTATAGGTACCAGATCACTTCATCCATTAAACGCTCGGCAAATTCACGTGGAATCCTTTGGTGATGCAGAAGCAGCTGCCGAGGGTGCTAACCTCGCAAACTGGAAATTTACCGAATATAAAAGTATAAAGAAGAATGAACGCAAAAACCCATCGCCTGTACTTTATTTACACGAGGATTGTGATTTTGTGGGCTGGAAGATGGGAACATTGAAAGCGGAAGCGCAAAATTTGGCTCGCTTTCTGCAAGAAATGCCAGCAAATTTGTTGAATCCTACATCTTTTGCTAAGATCGCAGTAGATCTATTGTGCGAGTTAGATATAAATGTAGAGGTACGAACACAAGGCTGGGCTGAAAGCCATGAAATGGGTGGCTTTGTGGCGATAGGAAAATCTTCAGTCCAGCCTCCGCTCTATGTCGAAATTTCTTACTATGGTGCTGATGAATGTACCCAACCTGTTATACTTATAGGCAAAGGCGTTACGTTCGATAGCGGCAGTTTAGATCTGAAGCCACGTGAAGTACTGAAATATATGAAAGGCGATATGGCTGGGGCAGCATGTGTGCTAGCCATAACCAGGGCCGCCGCCAGGCTCAAATTGCCCGTTAATATAAGAGGAATTCTTCCACTATGTGAATTGATGCCTAATTGTAGAAGTCCGAAGTTCGGAGATATAGTGTCCAGCGCTGCCGGCAAATCCATTCATATAAGACTTCCGTCGAGAGAGGGTCGTCTTCTAGTGGCGGACAGTTTGACGTACGCAAGAAACTACTGGCCCAAATTTATCGTCGATATAGGTACTATGTCGAAGGAACTGTTGGACTCATTAGGTGGAGCAGCCTGCGGCTTCTACACAAATTCCGAAGAATTAATGTGCTACGCGCAAGCGGCGGGCAGCCAAAGCGGCGACAGGATCTGGCGAATGCCTCTTTGGAAGTTTTACGAGCAACGCCTTTTGGATTGTCAAATAGGCGATATAGGAAATACCTCAATACAGCCGTATGGGGATTCCCCTAACTGTGCTGCGTTCTTAAAGCAGTTCATATGCGACACTAAGTGGATGCACTTCGATACATACAACGTAGCGTATAGCAAGGGTCAAGATTTTTCGTACCTCGGCCGTGGTATGACTGGCCGCCCTACCAGAACGGTCATCGAAATGCTATGTCAGTTAATAACCGATTCGAAATTATAATTTCGTACCTATTCGTTTTGTAACTACCTATTATTGCCCTGCTTATTTTGTGAGTAAGAAACACATTTTCGAAAATTGTCACATTTGAAATAATAAATAAATTTACAAATACATTATCTGAAATTTTATTGCCATTTAAAACAATAAAATTACGAAAAATAATAAAGACCGATAATTACCTAGAAACTGAGGTATGCTTTTTGTTCCTTGTTTAACAATGCGGCTATTATTATCGCAATAGCATTCCACATGTTTGGTTGCATGTAAACGCAAACAAGCAACAATCCTATTTAAAGATTTGCCGAATAGGTTTATAGAAACTTCCTTGTAATACCACAGAATAATATACTCTAGTAATACCCGGGAATATTTCCAATGTTGCCGTTTCCGATAATTCGCAGGAATCCTGAGGAGAGTGAGAATATTCCTCACTAGTATATTTTGCCTTAATTCATTTATACTCAACTTCCGAGTGGGCTGAAACTTCTCTTTTTAATATATATCAGGATAAAATACACACCATTATCCAATCCCAAACTAAGCAAAGCTCGCTGGGTACTAGATAACTGATAAATATACTTACATACATTTTTTTTCGTAAATGCATATATAAATGAATATCTGAAATTGGATAATTCCTTTTTTGTTGTGTTTCTTATTGGTTTGTATGCGAAATCCCTTGAAATTAGATAGGAACGGGAAGATTGAACCACAGTGAAGCGTGCGCGGGCCGCTAGTAATACATAAAAACCAAGACAAACATACATGTTCATTCACACTTAGATTTGTTTGTATTGTCCGGGGATCGAACCTGCGATCACGCAGCCAAAGTCATTGCTAGTCATTCGACTACTGAGCTCGTCATCACTTGATATTCTTATTTGATAATTACTTGACCATTGGCCGCTTTTATAATTTGCCGGAGCACGGCACGGCACGCCACGGTTTTGCCGTCACGGCGAAATAGGAGAGCAAAATGTATGGAATTGTATGCAGACGCTTTTAATTTACCGCCCACGGTAACGGCATGCCGTGAACGTCAACGGTCGATCGTGCCGTTGCCGTAGCACACTGCGCTCCTCATCAAATCGTCGCGGCGGTGTTGAGAGTGTAGTGAGTACGTACAAGGAATTTGTAACTGTGTGCGTGCGTGCGTAGTCGAACGGCGCGCGCGGCGGCAGCGTCTGTTTTGCGTAAGTTGTACAAGCAGAATGACGTTATTTTAAATCATTACTCAGATGAGAAAGGATGTAATAAAACGTTTTTATTGACATCCGAAAATAATTGAAAAACTTATTTGGATCTTCTTTGAGCTTATCAAATAGCGTGTAGTATGATCCTTCTAAATATTTTACTTTTAAAAGCGGATGTTGCCAATACTTTCTAGTAATATGCTTTGAGTATTAATCGACAGGAGATGCCCTAACGAAATTCTCCGAACAAATTTTTTCACCACTTTTAGCGGGGGGCGAGGTAAACACGTACAACACACCACCAAAAGATGTAATTAACTCGCAGACACAAATTTTGCTGTTGCGATAAACGCACACTACAAAAAAAATCAACACATCAAAAATTACATGCCCACAGACACAGTTTTCACGTAACTATGCAGCACACATACGAAAAAAGATAGTGATGGGACACATCTGAAGAATGAGTCAAATCAGTGATGAATGAACTGAATTGTCATATACTATTTATTATAAAATTGTAAAAGTGAAAATTCTGTACATTAAAGATATTATCCAAAAAATATGTTTGTTTGTATGTATATCTGTCTGTATTTATGTGTCTTTGTGTCATGAGCACTCTCGTGCAACTAAACGCGGTATGAACTGTCGCCCGCGGTTTTCCCGGGCTGATACAACCACTGTCTTCTATAATACAAGTACGCTGGACTACGTACGTACTTGTAGTATAGAGGTCAGTGAAAATAACCTTCAAGAAAAGAGCGTACGCCCATCTAAAAACCCAGCTACGCACTTGTAACCCTTCTTGCAGTTGCTTAAATAATTTCTTATCCTTTATTTGATTTTATCGGACAAAACCCTGTTTGAGAACATGAAATATTGTCAATTGATTTTTTAACAGATATCCTACTAATACTTTAAATGTGAACATCCAAATATCCAAACATCTTCGTTTGGATGTTTAGATCTTTGGATGTTAATCAATCACGCAATAACGGATTTAGATGAAATTTGGTATGGAGATGGTTTGAGTCCCGGGGAATGGCATAGGATATTTTTATAACGCAGGTGAAGCCGCGGAGCTAGTATTATTTAAAGTAGATTGGTATTTGTAAGAACCTATGTACCTATATGAAATTATATTATAATAAGTAAGGGTCATCTGACCCCACATATAAAGTTATTTAAACATATGAATGAGCAAAGGGAAAGCAATAAAACAAGTTATTCATTTAATTAGAATGATCACATATTTATTTAAATTAAATTCTCAGGTAGGGACTTTTAAAACCCGCTTTTGAGACGGTTTTCATTAATTATTATTTTTATTGATTTTTAAAATGAATAAGTTTATTGTATACGTGACGAATACATTTCTTGGGGTCTACTTTTTTTGAAATGTAGGATAGACGAACATCTGTATATTTTTCCATAATTAGGTTTGCGAGCTCTAAGTTATGGTTTACTACTCCGTTTTCATACGCATGATCGTCTATACCAACAAAAAGTTCTTTTCCCAGAAAATGCTTTAGTGCATTCGTTACAATAAATTGTGTAGTCACTTTTGAATTTAATCGTCTATTACTGATTAAATTCTTTCGGATTTCTTTCTCGCAGGCACGACACAAAGCAATTACTGATTTTGAAGCGTAGGTAAGGTACCCTTTACAAAATTTTCCTTTACAAAATTCCTTTAATTCCTTTACAAAATTACAAAATTTTCTCCATTTCTCTTTTATATAGGGATCTTTTGGAAATCTAAAAGGACATACAATTACATATATTAAATAAAGTCTATATATAATAGTATCTGTATAACGTATACACTCATAGTCCCACACTAAATGTATTGCTTTTACCTACTTTTTTTTTAGCCAACAATTCTTTTCATTTTCAGACAAAATTTCTACATCGTATGTCCAGAGAAATATAATTTTTCTAATTCACCTTACAAGATTTCAATGTAACATACATCTATACCTACTATTTAATTCAATATCTAATAAAAAAAAAACTGACTATTATACGAACTGCAGTAATTGAATGAGTGAATGATTCATTCAAATGTTGAATCGATTTTTTGGCTTTGTCACATCCCTAAAAGACCGATTCGCCCCTGTACCACTGTATTCATGTTTACATTTTTCTGTCGTTTACGTATCGCAACGGTTTTTTCTTTAAATGGAGATTGTACTTTAATAAACATTTAATAGTTAGTAAAAATACTTACCTATGATAGGAAACGCGATCTTGTTGCGAATTTGAGCTATCAGATCGCCTTTTGCACGATAATACTGCACAATTCACCATTTTTGGAGAGAAACGTCAGACGACACAGAGCGATGCAAAATGGCGGTGAAGCGACTTTAAGTAGTTTTATATAACGTGTTTGACCAGTTGACCAATGTACTTTGCCGGAGGGGTTCGCCCGCGTATGGCATCTCCTGTCGATTAATACTCAAAGAGTAATATGTATTTTTCTACGTCTTAAATATAACAAATAAAGTATAAGTAGTCGCTGTCTCTTCGAGAACATGATGTCCGCACTTTGAAGACGTAAAGCGTAAATGATTTTACGGCGAATTATAAAAGAGCTCTACGGCACGGCTTGCCGTCGACGACGACGAATTACCGGAGACGTCCACGGCAAAACCGCGCCGTGCCGTGCTCCGGCAAATTATAAAAGCGGCCATTAACCCTTAATCAGGCATAGTACGATTTATCGACCGCCTAGTTAATTAGAATTTTATAGTGATCTTTGTCTTTTTTTAAATGCATAAAACCTTTTTTTGATTACCAATATTTGTTGCTGCCCGGTGGCCCGCAATTTCATAAAAATCAGTACGGCTTCACCATTGGCAAGTCTACTGTTGATGCTGCGCTCGCAGTGCGCAAAGTTGTTGAACTCTCGGAGAGCAAGTATGTTGTAGCTATTTTCTTAGATATCTCAGGTGCCTTTGATAATGCTTGGTGGCCAATGTTGTTGCTGAAACTTAAGGTGAGAGGTTGCCCTAGCAATATCTACTCTCTCATTCGATCGTACTTTTTGAATGGTACAACTAAATTAAAACTTGGCCATTATGTTGCTTCAAAGGTGCTCACGCAGGGCTGCCCCCAGGGTTCAGTGTTGGGACCGTATCTCTGGAATATCGGTTTTGATGATTTTTTTAGCCTACCCTTCCGGTGCTCGTTAACTGGTTACGCTGACGATGGTCTCTTATTAATCAATGCTAATTCAAGATCTAGCATAGAGAAACTAGCCAACACTAGCCTAGGCCTAATTTCAGATTGGGGTTATCGTAATCGTCTCGATTTTGCGCCACATAAAACATATCAACTCTTGCTTAAGGGAAATTTACAGGTTTCACCGCGATTTCATTTTAATGGAGTATCTGTTGCTAATAGAAGTTCGGTTTGTTACTTAGGTTTGCTTTTGGACAGAAATTTTAATTATATTGAGCACATGAAGCAAGTAGGTGAAAAAGCAAAAAAGAATTTCTATGCCTTAACACGAATTTCTACCTCTACGTGGGGATTAACTTTCAAAACGTTAAAAACTATTTATACCGCCACATACTTAGGTTGTGTTACGTACGGTTCACCTGCGTGGGCAGATAGGGCTACTATAGGTGCAGCACGTCGTAAATTGCTTCAAAGCCAGCGCCTTGCTCTGATATTTTTATGTAAGTCGTATAGAACTGTAAGCACCGAGGCACTACCCGTGCTAGCAGGTGTGTTACCGGTAGACTTAGAAGTACAACGCCGCGCTTCAATGTACTATACATCTAAAAATATGGTCCCTGATTTCTTGAAAACGCGTGATCGTGAAAAAATAGTTAGACTGTTCAAACCTATTAATGAAGTATTTGAAACATTGCTGTCTGAATGGCAGGAAAGGTGGGAAACTTCTACCAAAGGACGCCACTTGTATCTGTTCTTTCAATCGGTAAGAGATAGATTAAAGAAAAAGTGGTTAGAAGTTGACCACCCCGTTGCGCAATTTTTAACTGGACATGGCAATTTTAAAGCTAAACTCTTTTCGTTTAAATTAGTGCCGTCGCCCTTATGCGAATGTTCTACTGCTAATTCTGAATTCGATCAAACAGCACACCATGTTCTCTGGGATCTTTGGCAGCGGGAGCGGGATGACATGTTGAATTCATTGCAAGTTGCATCCGGGGTAGTATACTATTCAGATTTGGTAGCAACAAGGGAGAATTACCAAGCTTTCAGACGATTTTGCAATTCATATTATTGGAATCTTGTTAGGTAACAACTCAATGATTTAGGTCCCTAATAGTGTTAGAAACTTAAAATCCGTGGTGCACGGCAGTTGAGCTTCACTTGACTAGCCATCTCTTTAGGCTTTTAATGCCTTATTTGCCATATTGCTGTCTCTCACATTGCTAAGAGGGGAAGTCAAATTCCAAAAGCTTCCTACTCCTTCTAATTTCTTCTGATTAAATTCGTTGTGAGTTCCAAGGCAGCCGTAGTTTTACCCCTGGGACTGCAATGGACTTCATTGTTCATTGCCTTTTTTTGCGGTCGCCGCTGTTAATCCTGGCTACACAGGAGATACAGTGGTGGGAATGTGTGGTGGGCCCCCGTCCCATTACCAATATTTGTATCTTTTGTATGAAGCTAAACATTTTTTACTAAACAATTCATTTTGGGAAAAATCATTATTCAAAGAAAGTGGTCATTATATGCCCTATTCCCGTCTGGCTGTAGTATGATATGGACACTATTTCCATTATACAAGAGATAATTTTGAAATAAAAATATAATTGTAAATTATTAGGTTTTTTTTAACAAAAATAACATTCTACGTTTTTTTAACAAAATAACATACTACGTTTTTTAACAAAAATAACATTCTACGTTTTTTAACGAAAATAACATTCTACGTTTTTTTTTAACAAATATAACATTCTTCTAGTAGCTTACAAACAATAATTAATTTAAACATTGATTAAAAAAATGGGACCGCCACAGTTTCTACAAAACAGTTCATTTATTGCCGCAGTACCACGATGACAATAAAAAAAATCCGTTACAGGACCACATTTCAAACATCTATGAATTTGGGTTATGTTTTCTTCCGATAATGATATATCCATTTGAGGCAAAGCGCCGATAAATATTTCCAGTTATCGATCGTATTTGTCGATATATATTATATCAGTAAAGAGATCAAAGTTCAAACTATGCAGTTCCTAATTAAAAATAGGGATAATGGAAACAAATTATAAAACGACAGAGAGCTCCTTAACAGGCATAGGGCATAATACGACCACTTTGTTTTTGTCTTAATTTTAATATTTTTTAAGAAACAGTTCTTAGGTATACATAGTACAGGTAAACATTAAGACCACATCATATTTAAAAATATGTTTTAATGCCAGTGCACATGGGGCCTGATTAAGGGTTAAGTTAGCTTAGTAGCAAACTAAGAGTACGCTCTGACAAAGAAAGTTAGAGCGGGCACAACGAGCCCGACTGGAAGTACCTCTACCTCACAATCGGCATCAGTTTATAATCCTACCATAGATACGGGTCTCCACTCAATCGAAGAGGTTTAGAGCGTACTCCACTGCGCTACTCAACTGCGGGTTGACGGTGGCCAGTGTTCAAGCGCCCAAACCCCACTGACTTTGCTTAACGACTGTCGTTTAAAGACAACAACCGGGACCGACGGCTTAACGTGCTCTTTCGGAGAGCACGTTAAGCCGTCGGTCCCGGTTGTTGCACGGAGGAGTTAGAGATACATAAACCCATCCATAGATAGGCTATGGACGACGTTGCTTAACTTGCGTGATCGATTAGACTGACACGCGCAACGACGCTATTGAGCTCCTCCTTTTTAATTATTATGAATAAACGAGTTAAAAAAAGATAAAATTACGGGCATCAATTGTAGCGACAATAAAAGAATGTGAATGTATGCTCACATTTAATAAATATGCGATAAAATGTAAATTATGGCACATAAATAGGCACAGTATTTAAATTATGAAACTTTATGAACATATAGAAAATATACATTATAATTATGTTGAATACCGTGGAAGAATTTTATAAAAAATAAAAATATGTAGAAAACATTTGTAAAATTTATAGTTTCAAGAATTATATAAAATAAAATATAAAAAATATGTTTCTTGCAACATTAACAATTGTGCACATTTTCATAGCGTGCGATAATGGCCACATTAGTTATAATAAAATAATATAATTTATTTGCAGATCAAAGATCCACACAGATTATTCATAAAAATCCCAATACAAAATAAAAATACAACAAACAAAACATACACAAAATCATCAATGAATGAATGTTATGAACTGTATCGCTGTCATTTTTTTATTTATTCTTTAATGCACACAATCCATAAACGATTATATACAAAAGGCGAACTTAATGCTACAACATTGTCTACCAGTTTACCTTTCGGACATGAATGATTTTTGTAGGTCATCAACGCCTACCTTCCCACGGCTGGGGCATAGTGTTCCAAACTTTGCTCTCATTAAAAAATGTATATATAAAACACAAAGTTTGACAGTCAGTATCTACTTAAAATAAAGCAATGCTGCTAGATCTTGTGTGCATTTTGTCAATTTGTTAAATTAATTTATTATTGTTAACTATATAAACTTAAACAGAAATATTTATTTGGTATAAATTATGGCAATTGTAAATACCTATTATAAAAATATTTTATTAGCTACAAGCTACAGAGTAAATATTACAGTCAAATGTTCTCAAAGTATGACAACTATTTCTTTTTTTGATATACCTGTTGCCAGACAAGTATATGGTCCGCCAGATTTAAAGCAGTAACCGTATCCGCTTGCAACTTACCCGCCTCTTTTTCGTTAGCTAGGCGGCAGGATGCACCACATATAGTCGAACTTGGCTTTAGCACAAAAGATGGTTATGAGCCTCTTTTAATTGGATTTAAGGCTTTGTTAGAAATAAAACAGTTCAAAATAAATTTGTTTAGCGACATCATGTCCGACCATTGCGAACTAACCGCATGAACGATATCGAAAGAAAGATTATATTAAAATAGGTAATACGAGATTAACAATAAAGCCGATAATTCTATGTGGGACTAACTATAAATATGATATTCTAACCGACTTTAAAAAACATAATACTCTACTATATCCACTTAATATGCGTTTCGCGATTTTCTCGAAAATTACTGATTCGACCTGAAAGGTTTCTGTGTATAAAACGTTCCTAGACAGTAAGAAACCAAAGCTAGGGCTAAAATATAGAAGTCAGTAAAATTTTCATTGAAGAAAATAGAAGTTATTATATTAACAGAAGTCGCGTATCATAAAATTGTCGGCTTTTATTTTTGTGTATAAAACGTTCCTAGACAGTAAGAAACCAAAGCTAGGGCTAAAATATAGAAGTCAGTAAAATTTTCATTGAAGAAAATAGAAGTTATTATATTAACAGAAGTCGCGTATCATAAAATTGTCGGCTTTTATTTTTTTAGTACAATGTGGTGACCCCTTTTTAAAACAGCACTTTTTTTTCATACAGTTTTTGTATGAAACGACTACTCATGTCATAATTGCAGTGTTGGTCCCGACAACTACCTATTCTGGATCTATGCTCAAAAAATGTGTTCCATTCCAAAAATATTACCAGGGGCCAACATTAACATGAAAATCGGAAGATTCCGCAGATAGTGCGGATATTTCCTACTACGCTTTATCGTGTTCGCATCTTAACAAAATGCCGTTATGCCCTACCGCCGAAGCTGAAGCCGATTACCATCGCATTCAAAAAATGGTTTTAAGTTATAGTTATTGACAAACTTCTTCCGCTTAGTCAGTAGAATCTAGGGTTTCTACCAGCTGAACTAAACAATTAAAGCAGTATTGTCACTCTCGTATTAAAAATATCCGACGGTAATCGGCTGCAGCTTGGGCGGTAGGGCCCCTGTATCAGAGCGAATGTCCAGATGCAGCCGCCCTCTCTCTATGTCGCGGCGAACACAAAATGAACTTAATGAAGATCTCCGTTTGAAATAGAAACTAAGGCTTACCCGTCAAAAATATGTGAAAGACCCGTATAATTGAATTAATTAATGGAATAAATATAAGATTTAGAAACTTATGATTTTTCCGAGTATGTCTCTAACATTTAATAGGTAAAATTACAGTTAAAGTTCACTCTTGTAGTGTTCAGGCGAGTCGTCTAGCACGATGTTGGAATTCTCAGTGTCGCTGATGTATCCTTCTTCTCCTGTGTAGTGCGTCGGGTAGACCAGCAGAGGGGCAGCTGACAAGGCCACCAGGTCACGCTTTTGGAAATGAGACTTCCATGTTTCACTGTACAAGTAAAGACATTCGTCATATTAGCACTTTTGAATTAGCGTCTTTAAAGTTACTTCCACAAAATCGGGGGATACAGTTTGGTGTTGCAGCTACAAATCTATCATCTCCGTTCAAAATTCAATCACATCACTGGATAGATGAAGGATCAAATAATTTATTACGCTAAGTAAGGATTTACTTAGCGTAATAAATTATTTATAAAGGACTATGGAAAATCCCGTGCAGGGGAGGGGGAAGCGCTGCCATTTTGAAATTATTTTAATGCATATAACGTATTCACGTACAGCACACGGTCGTGTCCATGACAGCCGCACCCCATTTTTTAAAGACATAATTATCCACCCAACATGGCCCGATGCACTATTTTATATAATGTTAATTTTAGTAATATTAATTTTTCATTGTTAAATTCGTGCAGTGAAAACACTTAAAAACTTAATAGTATCAGAAATAAGTCGTACATATAATACATAGAAAACACCCAGACCAAGAAAAACACACATGTTCATGGACAAAAATGTTTGTCATGTGCGGGGATCGAACCCGCGACCTCGGAATCCTAATGGCCATCGCTAACCATTGGACTACGAACTCGTCTACTATAATGGGTACAGAATCATTCATGCGATAGTCCGACTAGCACTTGGCTATTTTTTACGGGTGTGCTGTGTAACCCAAAAGATTGAAAACCTCTGAACTAGATCAACGATGATTCAAGTAAGCTTTGTAGCTGAATTTAGAAAGTTAATACTAACTTGGGGTGTTGGTCAAACATGATGGGCAGAAATTCGTCGACTGGCAACATTTTCTTGAGAGGCTTGGCGTCCACTAACTTGCGGGCCCCACGCTCGCTTATTATGTAGCCGAGTGTCCAATATGAGTACAGAGGTCTGGTCGTATGATCAGTTACGTATTGCTCTTCTTCACTAAGCAACACTTTTCTCCCTATATAGCTGAAAATTTTAAATGTTTTAATTCTTAAAAATAGGTTATCTGTAGAGACGAATATTTTACGTGATAACGCCATAAGAAAACATCGGCCGATGTAGTGGAAGAGAGATAGATGCGTCACAAGCTTGTTCCGCGCTCTCGCGTGCACGCTCGGCTCAAGCGGAACGTGACAATGAGTCATGCTTTTTCGTGCATGCAGCCGGCGTTCATAGATTCATAAGACGTTATCACGTCAAAGTAACGAAGACATACACAGAAGTTGCTCACTGAGACTGATGAATCTTCCGCAATAGCTTAGTGGGGGAAACTTGTATGTCAATTCTCCTCCTCGTTTGCTATATAACGTACATGTTCCGTCCACACAACACACACAATAATGTCTAACTACACTATGCCGATATTACTCGGCGAAATCAAGATAACTATGTGAAAAAACGCGACATAATTTTCGGCAAATGTTTTCTTATAACGTGCGTAACGTAAATTTGCTACCATACGAGGGCAATCCAAACAATTTAATGACAACAAAATGGGGGGATACAGTTTGGAGTTGTAGTTCCGAATCTGTGCTCTACGTCCAAAATTCAATCACACTACTGGATAGATGAAGGATCAAAGAATTTATTACGCTAAGTAAGGACTATGGAAAATCGCTTGCGGGGGAGGGGAAGCGCTGCCATATTGAGATAATTTTAGTGCATATAACGTCTTCACGTACAACACACAGTGTGTGGCAGACAAGCATACGACCCGTCTGATGTGAAACGGTTACCGTAGCCGTATTAACGCTCGTAACATGAAACATCGCTCCCGCTTCGCCATCCCCGCTGCACACGCAGCAACTTCTTTCCTCCTGGCGACCTCACTCACTCGCAGGAACATAACAGCCCTCAAAAAAATTCGCTATTTTAAAGATTTCGCTATTTCTTTTTAAGTTGTATTAAAATTTGTTATTGTTAGGAAAAGGTTCTTATGAAAGAAAAATATAAGTTGGCCACGCGGAAAAAATTTGAAAATTCAAGAAAACTGAACGACTATATTAACTTTTCTAATGTAACTTTATGTCGTTTGACAAAACTTTCAGCCATTTGACAGATTGCGCAAAACCAATATTGAATTCGTCAATATTCATTGTTAAAAAGACAGGACAACGTCAATCGGGTCAGCCTGTACTAACTTAACAAGTAAACTTACACAAGATCCCAATCCAAGTGTTTGATCTCTTCCAGCAGCTGCATGAACTTGTGCCTGAAGTAAGGTACGAAGTGGACGTCGTCCTCTAACACCAGGGTCATGGCGTGACGCTTCTCTATTATCTACAAAAAAAAAAAGAATAGAAAACAAAAAAAAAATCGTAAATAAAATAAAAATAGTATTATTATTTTATAATAATATATAGAACATAAATATGTATCTCGAAAATAAGTGCAACCAATAGAAGCACTTTTTATGGGAAGGCAGGGACTATTTTGAAGCGAACCATTAGGGACTGCATTCACAAAAAGTGAAATGGCAGGAATACGGTGAAGAAACGTATGTCATCAGACATTATCGTCATCATCAACTGCTCAATTTAGGACTCCGCCCTAGATACACACAGGTCCCGGTCCTACCGGCTAAGCTGGAGTCGATTGCCGTCGGATTTTTTGATTGCGAAGATCAAACTTTAACTTGTATTTAGCTTAGCGGGTAGAAACACTGGAGCTCTACCGACTAAGCTGAAGATGTTTGTCAATAAATTAAACGTAAGACCTATTATTCGAAACAAAATATTTGATGGCAATCGGCTGAGAACGTGCTTCTACCGACTTACATCTTTCTTTAAGCTCGGACAACCGACAACCGCTGGGAAAAAATGTTCTCGAGTGGCGTGCCCGTACCTCGAGACGGATGGAAAGTTATAGGGAAACTTCATGTGCGGACAAATGTCATAGATTTCATTTTAACATATGTAAGTTTAATGCAAGTTGTACATATTTTATTTCTGTATCTTCTTAGATACATGTCTGTTTTACATTACTCGCTCGCACTCGCACAGCTAAAGCACGTCAGGGCTAAGACACGCAGTTGGATTTTATATCTAATTGCGTCCGATATTTGAGAATTACAAAAGTCCATCTACATGTCAAGATTGACTTAACTGTTCTTAGTTGTACGGAAGCAAACAATACTAACCTCTTTCCAAATATAGTAATGACTGAGAAAGCATCCAACCTCACCAGCTTTCATTGGTCTGAAAAAGGATTATATTTATTAAAAGAAAGGTAGCATAAG
This sequence comes from Hypsopygia costalis, assembly GCA_937001555.2. NCBI lineage: Eukaryota > Metazoa > Arthropoda > Insecta > Lepidoptera > Pyralidae > Hypsopygia > Hypsopygia costalis. The sequence goes on from OW443326.2 coordinate 24,527,529, forward strand.
CTAAAAAAAAATGCAAAACCAAAAAGAAAACAGAAATAAATAATTAAGGCATTTTCAATTCAATACACATTATTATACAAGTCCTAACAAGCCCTCAAGTTTCAGTTAAGTTAATAAATAAAATTTCCTGAACAAATCTAGTCCCAAACTAAGCAAAGCTTGTAGGTACCACGGGTACTAGATAACTGATATTATACTTAAATACACTTTGTTTTTGTAGATACAGACATATAATACACCAATATATACCTATTTAATCTACATACATTGAAATTAATCTAGCATTCTAGACGATATATCTCGTAGATTTTTTTATTCTAGGCCAATATAATATTTTCCATACCAAAATATTTTTTAAATAACGGTCGCCTAAGAATGCATAATATAATTTACCTTTTATGGTAAGGGTCTTCATAATTGGGCATCAATATCACTGAGTACTCCCGTAAGTCGTTTAAGTCCAATTTTCTGAAATTTACAAAAGTTTTTAGTTACCATTCCCACATACATCTTGGCCGCTGCAAATTTAAAAAATCTTGTTTGCAGATCAACACTTACAAAAACGAAAAGGCCTATATCTAGCTGTGGGTACCAATAGGCTGATAATGATGATGATGATGAACCTGCCTTAAATGCCCACGTCATGATTCAACTTAGGACTAGATTTCAACATTTGTCTATCACAAATTACAATGGGTATGCAGCAGTTCATGTTTGTGGTATTAAAGCTGAGGCAGACAACCATGGCATGGATTGAATCGGACATCATAACAAAATACTTATAAAAAAATTAATTTTGACGCTAATCGCAGTGATGGCGGTCCTCACATTTAGTCTTCTCTTGTGCTTTCCATCAGACAAGGTGGAGACATTGTTTTTGACCGACCACATAAAAAAGCTCATGCTTGCCATAAAAATGCATGTCATCGGAACGAAACTACACTTCTGGACACATCTATTGGCCCACCTTAGAGTTTAGGTTTCGATGGCCCCTACCGAAATATGATTGCTAGATTGAACAAAAACTATTGATGCAGTTTTAAACCTGATACATTTTACCATCTTTTTCGATCATATTGTTTTAAATTTGAATTCAGAATACCACACGACATGGAGCTACGCCTAACAAGTCGGGTATGCGCCTTGATTAAGGCAGTTGATTTTTGAATAAAAAATATTTTTTATCAAATAAAAGTTTAATTTAATAACGCGTGTTGCCTCCATGGGCATCTACCACAGCTCTCATACGATTAGGCATAGAGTTTATCAACCGCTCTATGAAATTTTGAGGGATCCTCCCCCATTCCTCTTCTATGGCAGTTTTCAACTCCTGCATCGTCTGGGCAACTGGCTGACGAGCCCTAACACGTCTTTTTAGCTCGTCCCACATGTGCTCAATGGGGTTCATGTCTGGGCTTCTTGCTGGCCAGTCCATAACTGTGATGTTCACATCCCGAAGATATTCCCTGACGATGCCGGCCGTATGGGCTCTTGCATTATCATGCATAAAAAGGAAATTTGGGCCCACATAGTCTGCGTATGGCATCACGTGAGGTTCTAAGCACTCACGAATGTACCTTTCAGCATTTAATGTTGGCAGCCGTGGTCCCGTAACAACCTCAAGTTGAGTTTTGCCGCTCGCGGATATACCGCCCCAGACAGTCCATGAGCCACCGCCATAAGCAACCCTCTCTTCAAAGCAGCATTGTGCGAAACGCTCTCCCTTACGTCGGTAGACCTTCTTCCTTCCATCATTGCCATGTAACACAAGTTTAGACTCATCAGAAAAGAGTACACGGCTCCAATGCTGCTGAGTCCAATTTAAATCAGTGCGCCCGAAATGAAGGCGCGCTGTTCGGTGGGCTCGCGTTAGTTTGGGGCCATTAGCTGGCTTGTGTGGTACCATATCGCGTTCTTTTAACCTTCTCCGAACAGTTCGAGCGCTCACAGATACTCCGTGGAAGTCACGAAGTTGGTTTTGTATCTCAATGGAGGTAAGGTGATGATTTCTCAAGCTGGTCGTCACGATGAATCGATCCTGCCTTTCAGTTGTGACCCGAAATCAGGGCCTTCCTTGGCGACGAACAAAGCCGCCGGTCTCTAGGTACCTCCGATAAACATTTCGGACCGCAGATCGACTTAAATTAAGTTGAGCACTCACATTTCTTTGGCTGTGTCCGGCCTGGATAAGTGCCACAGCTTGGGCGGCGACTTCAGGCGAAGTATCTCACTTTAATGTTAAGAATAAGTAATGTTTGTTGCAAAACCAAAGAGAAAAATCACACTTTCAAGAATTAAATCCAAGTAAACCAATAAAATCAAGTATACTAAGAGTATTCGATTGTTGGATATCAACGAACAGGCTCCAAATTGTCTTTGGTTTCTTTAAATTCTGTGTTCGAAATTCAAAAAAAGACTATTGAATGAAATTATGAATGTGCCAGGTTCAAAACTGCATAAAAACATTTTGCTCGACCTAATATAAAATTTTAGCTAGGACCAAACGAAACTGAAAATGCAAGGTGGGCCAATAGATGTGTCCAGAAGTGTAATATACAAAAACAAACAAAGTTTAAGCTTTGCAACGCGCTTCCTCTCGAATTGAAATAAAGGCAAAGACTATTGGATAATCGCACCTGGTGTTACAGGCATACGCTGCACTCGCTGCAAATACAACTCCTTCTTGGTATCATCACTCACTGCTAAGAACACAATTCTTACCTCCCGTCAATCGCCTCAAACAGCTCTGCATCCATACCCAGCTCTCTGAAACTCATCTCCATAAGCTCTCTTCTCTCTATTCGTCTCTCTAAATTTATCATGTATATTTCGCTGCAACCAAATTTCCATCGTTTAGGGTACTCCACGAACTTCTCCAGGTTTGGATCCAGTGGAAGAGGTACGCTGCGACTGATCGCTTCCAGTTTTATGTTGAGCAGTTGGTCGTAATCTTTCTTTATGCTATCTGTTTCTTCTAAAGGGACTAGTATGAAACCATACAAGCGATCGTTGCATACATTCAGTGGTATACCTGTAATGGAGAATAGGACTTTTGAACAAAAAAACGAGCGTTCTTTAGACCACACGACAGAATTAAAACTTCTAACTCTAGTACCATCTTAACTCTAACTGAAGTAAAAAAGATAAAGAAAATGTGTACTCGCACCTCTCTCTCTCCTGCCCCTACAGTAATATACGAAACGTAACTCTCTCTCTTTCTATCTTCACTAACTTATATCTCCCTCTCGACTACCGTTTGCCTCGAAGAGCTTTGGGGTGTTTTTTTGGGGTGTAAGTGGTTCATCAACATCTTTGAACCAAAGCCAACTTCACCTGGACGCGGTGCACCCTGCTGACTGACAAACGAAGCTCTGGCGAAAAGAGAGGTAGGGAGCGTAATTGTAAGCTACACGACTGGGGAATGTACCTCCACCTCACAGAATACCGCAGCCAAATAACGGTTCCCTTGAGGGCTGTTGTGTTCCTGCGAGTGAGTGAGGTCACCAGATAGGAAGGAGATGCTGCGATGGCAGCGGGGGTGGCGGCGCGCGAGCGATATTTTATGTTGCGAGCGTTAATATGGTTACGGTAACCGCTTCACATCAGGCGGGCCGTATGCTTGTCTGCCACTCGACGAAGTATAAAAAAAATAAAAAAAACTAAAAAAAAAAACTGCTTAAGTCAAGCATGCGTAAAGAAATTTTGTGACAACCGTTACTGACTAACTAATTAACGCGCAGCTACATACACCACTGGAGGGTATGAGCTGCGCAGTAATAAATTAGTTAACAGTTAACACCCGTGTTGGAATTTGACATACCTATAATAACGTAGCTAAAGCAAGCTTGTAATAATATCACAAATGAAAATATTACATATGGATTTAATAACAAAAGTGTACTTATTACTATTTTTTGTTGTCTCTAAAAGCTAGCAGAGCTTGTGTGTTATGATATCGTCTTCTGGTCCATGTTAGCTCGTTCCTTACAGTTTTATCAACCTATCTTTAGTATCCAAATAAAAAAAAATCGAAATTGCGGTATCTTCGCCACTAGCTCTAGGTTTTTTTTTTATATGAGTGGGGAATAAACGTGCATGTTGGTCACATAAAGAAAGACAATCACCACCGCCAATGGAGATCAGCAACACCATGGGGGTCGACGAACCGTTGACAGCCTATATACTCCTTCCTTATTTTTCAGATTTTTTCTTTGTTTTCAGGTTCAAACACTCTACTTGGCTCTTGGGATGTAAGTGGCTCACCAACATCTTTAGACCCAAAGCTAACCTCTACTGCACGTGGGGTGCCCTAGTGACTAACAAACAAGGCTCAGGAAATTAGAGAGGTAGGGCACTGTGAGCGATATTTACAAGTATTTGTATGACTAAAATAACAGCTTTCATCACACGGGCCATATGCTGGTTTGCCACACAACGTAATATAAAAAAAACTAGCGGCAAACAGACAGTTGGGCTACAGTATAAATAATATACTACGTACAGTATGGGTGCTCCCTGCCGCTTTCTCGTATCGACCTTACCTCCCATAAGAGACCAAACTGGAACAGTTTGTATGGCGCCACACGGACACACGCTGATTCACTCTTTGCACAAACGACGTTTTTTTGTAGTAGTAAACGACACGACATTTGTATGGAAAGGCCGGGGTGTGGTTGGGCTACTATCCTCTTTTTACATGGCGTTCTTCTGTCTTACAATATTACTTATAGGACTTTTTGTATGACCTTAATTTTATCATAGACTGTATATTAAAGAAAAAATCTTAATTAACTCTTACCGTTATTTTTGGCGCTAATAGCAAAAGTTATGATATCGTCTTCTGGTCCATTATAATGGTCAATGTTCCGAGGGTCATACGTAAGGAGGTCTGATGCCCGATGATTAAGTGCCACCAGCACAGCCGTGTTGACCATGGGCACTTCATGACAAGTGTGGTTCACCCGATTAAGGATCGGCTCGTAGCTTTCCGTCCTCTGATAGTAATAGTTTGACGTCATCCCGCACCTATAATATTGATAGTGCAATTTAATCTATTGTATAACGTCATGCTGTACAAACATCAAGCTATATTCATCCCAATGCTGCGATATACGCTCCCCTCAATTACTACGCTGCTTAACTTCGGGTTGGCGGTGGCCAGTGGTTTCATGCCACCCAAAGGGCACTTGAGTTAACGTCTGTCATGTGATGACAACAGGCGTCGGGACCAATTGCATAACGTGCCCTCCGAAGCTCCTATGTTTACAAACAGGCTACGTCCGACGTTGCTTAACTCGAGTAACCGATTAGACTGACATGTACATATAAAAAAATATGAAAGATTATAGAAAAAAATATATTTACATTGACAGCATTGATTAAGTGAGGTTTCGAGGTAGGGTAGAGTGTGCAAAAATCTGTTTATCTGTATCACAATGAACTTTATTATTCTGAATCTCTTAAACTAGATTTAGAATCATATATGTAGTATAATATACATAAAAATATGTGTATAAATAAACATTTACTTAAATATTTTAATACGATATAACAATAAAAGCACCTTGTCAACATTCAGCATGCTCAAGCGTTAAACGTAGTGAGAAGCTAACCAAAAGTTGGAGTACAGTCCATCGGACAATAACATTGGGGCCACCACCGTTAAGTTCTTGCTCACCAGCATTTTGAGGGTAGATGTCTCCGTGAGAAACACATCGGCGTCTAGCATCTGGAGAGAAACGGATTTACAAATTCATCATATTATGTCAGATACTACATATAAAAGCAAATGTTGGAAATAAAATTATATTATGAAATAAAAATATATTAGTTTTACGGTAATAAAAAAATCACGGCAAGTAACGTTGAACTCGTTTAGTCCCTTTCGTGTCGTAAGGTCATTTAAGTAAAACGCCCTATGAGCACAACGTCCTAAAAGCAAAAGGGCCTATAAGCAATTCGTCTTATAAGCAATATGACCCAGTAGCAAGTAGTCCTAAAAGCTAAAGGACACGTCATCAAACGACATTCGACAAATTCTACTTTTGACATCATAGTCTACATTATGACAGATTCTACATTATGACAGTTATAAAATAGTAGTAGAAACTGTTGCATAATAGGAGTTCATAAAATACGAGTGTGAGTTTATCACATTTACATTCGTCTCAGATGTGGGAGTGATATATGATATATTATTCCAATGGCGTCCACAGACAACATAAAGGTCGTCCGCGAAAAAATAATCAGAAGGTAATACCAAAAAAATACTGAATTTTGCGGGGTTTTTATTTTCGTTAACAATTTCTTGGCAGAAGTTTCTTGGAGGGCAAAGAAAGGGCTGTTGAATTGGCAAAGGAGGGATCAAGCAAAAACATTTTGGGACCTGAACCCTTTGTAGGTCTTTCATATGGGATAGTAATTGGAACTATAATTGGCAGGGCGAAGTCTAGGCATCAGGCTGAATGGAAGGAGATGAGTGGAATTCTTCACTCCAAGGAAACCATGGTACAGACATGTACATAAATATGACAGAAAACGGATGCGTCTCATGCTTGGGGCACTGACGGGCCATTATCCCTGTCAAGGACACCTATACAAAATGAGACGTGTTGATAGCCCAGAGTGCAGAACATGCAAAGGGTCTAACGAGTCCATGAAACACTTGATGTGTCATTGTGATGCCCTAGCCAGCAAACGAAATGGAAATCCTAGCAAAGGCATACCCGGACCTGGAGGACTACAGGTTTTTCCCAATAAGCGGCATACTGAAGTACATGGAACATGTCTCCAGACAGTCAGGGGAGAGTGACTAAAGGATTAGGGAGAGCACAAAAGATCCATGAGGGTCGACGTGTCACCGGTGCTTCAGCACTGGACCCCCTCTAAAATAAGATAAGATAACAGCCTGAGCCTGGTGCACCCTGGGCAACAACGGTCAGTAACTCTTCGCGGAGATCTTGCTGACCGTTAGCCAGTGTTCTAGCAATGGAGGAAAACGCAGTACTTGTACTGCGCTTTTGGAGATCTGCGCCTCTCGTCCCTCCGAGCTAGCACAAGTTTAGAGGTCACGGTGAGACGCACAATGGACGAGCGCTCCCAAGTGTAACGGGGTTGCGAATTGTCGAGGAATAAAACCTCGTTAAAAAAATACTGAGGAGGCGGGAGGTGAAACCGAGACCGGGAATGTCTGACGACGTGCGGAGAGCCGGTTTCGCCATACCCAAGCAGTCGAGGAAGAAAACCTCGAAAAAAAATAACCCTTGGTGTCGGCGTGCCGTATGTCTCACGGTGCGCCACTAATCGAGGAGGGGGAGAAACTCGGGTTCTCCAGGAGGAGGGTCCTCAGGGACAACCGTCGGCGGGGTCGCCGCGGATATGCTATCGCAGTTCCCGTGGCCTCGCCAATTGGCGGAGAAAGGAGATCGTGCGGTTTTAGTCTGTATGGTTGCCATTGGTCCATGGCAGCAGAGTCCAGCATAACCACGCTAATGGGAAACGTGGTATCCTTAACGGATTACCCCACGTAAAAAAAAAAAAACTTAATGTTACGTTAAATAGTATCCTTGAAGAAAATACAACAGTAGTACCGACATATTAATAACATATTATATATTAGTATACAATCGTACCCATATTTAAAAAAGATTCAATTATAACTAGTCGGTTCCAACAGCAAAGTTATGTTATTAAATCAATCCTACTCTATTTACGAGTTAGAGGGAGGGCAGTATTTTTTATCTACTAACATTTCGGCGTAATGTAAAACAAGTAGCGGTCATTAAACCGTAGCGTAAGGTCATGATACTGTGCATAAACTATGAACATGACATTTCATCACTATCAGTGACCTGTTAACACTATACTTATCATAACTTGAATAGGTTTTGAGTTAAATCCTAATATAAATAACAAGAGAGATTGGTCTTAAACAAAATTAATACAAGAAAATGTTTAAAATACTGTAACCAGACTATGGAGAAAACAGCACAATGGGGTGTCATGGACACGGCCGTGTGTTGTACGCGAATACGTTATATGCACTAAAATTATGTCAAAATGGCAGCGCTTGCCCCTCCCCCGCACGTGATGTTCCATAGTCCTTACTTAGCGTATTAAATTCTTTGATCTTTCATCTATCCAGTGGTGTGATTGAATTTTGGATAGAGATGATAGATTTGTAGCTGCAACACCAAACTGTATCCTCCGATTTTGTTATCATTCGTTTTTAGGGTTCCGTACCCGAAGGGTAAAAAGAAACCCTATTACTAAGGCTCCGCTGTCCGTCCGTCCGTCCGTCCGTATGTCACCAGGCTGTATCTCGTGAACCGTGATAGTTAGACAGTTGAAATTTTCACAGATGATGTATTTCTATTTCTGCTATAACAACAAATACGAAAAAACAGAATAAAATAAATATTTAAGGGGGTTCCCATACAACAAACGTGATTTTTTTGCTCGTTTTTGCTCGCAATTGATAACGGTAATAGTTAGAAGCTTGAAATTCTCACATAATATTTAGTTATATATTCACTTTAAAAATAAATAATTAAAATAAAATAAAACAAATATTTGTTTTATTTTATGCGCGTGCACGTTGCGTGCGCGAGTCCGACTCGCACTTGCCCGGTTTTTTTTTAATCGCCTCGCTATGGAAGCAATGTTAAGACGTATTCGCGTCAAAAGGTAAAAATCGACTGTTCCTGTCTGTCTCTGTTTTGCAGTCAGTTAAAATGCAACCTAAGTTATCGGATCAGAATAACGAATCGATTGACACCTTATTTACCAAAATCAAATGAATAGTTTATTCTAAAATCATAATTCCTCCTTTTATCTTTGCCGTAGTAGGGAAAAAATAACACTTCCTATAGATCTTTGCGGGTTGTTCAGTTTCTGCTGGGTGAGGTTGCAAAGAAAGAGTTGCTGTGATGGCAGTGGGTATGACAGCGTGCGAGCGATACTTTATGTTATTGACAGCTGTCTCCATCCATCTGATCTGAAGCAGTTACCATAGCTGAGAGGCACTGTAACCGCTTTAAATCAGATGGGTCCTATGCCTGTCTGCCACCTCGTTAGGTTGCAGTGAACCCAATATATAAAAATAATATGAATAACAAATAATATTTCTATTAATAAAATATTACTTACGATTCCTCACTGAAATAATTTAAAATTTTTTATGAACTATGATAAATGAAATGAAATGAAAATTTATTTACATGTCACAAGGGTCTTAAAACCCATTTTAAACTAGTTTAAAATAATTCAAAATTATTTAAATTATATAATACTAACATTAGTTTTTAAGATGATTTTGTTACTATCATATGGATGAGAATGTCTGAATTAAATGATTATTTTTATTATTATTTAAGGCCCTCGGCACATGTGTCATGTGCAGAGTTGGCGCACTCTCATACTGCATTCAATTTCAAAATATTTATTTGTCTTTACACATGTTTCTAATTAAACACTAGGAAAAAGAGTCTCCTTATGGTAAGAAATAAGCCTATGCCAGGAATCTGCCCTCTTTTGTAACATTTATTTGTAAATTAAGTCTAGGTGTTAACATAATATTTATTTATTTCTTTATTTATAGCTTATTATTTCACATAACAATTTTATGTAATTATATTATTCTTGAGTATTTCTTATTTTCTTGTTATGTATTACTTATCCTCAATTTTTTCCTACCTTTTCCTGTCCTTGGCAACATCAATTTTTTTTCTGGCTTGTTAATTATGTCATGAGCACATTTTTTCTTCTGCCTTCTTACACTTCTTTTGCCTGGTGGGCATGGCCATTTGTAGTATATATTATTAAGCTTAGTTTACACTTTTTATTCATTTCCACCATGCACATATCATATCCTTGATTATTATTTATGTACATAATATCCTATCCCAAAAATTCTCTATTAGCATGTATACAAGAACAGATATGGACGGTCGCATGCAAACAAAAGACATATGCAAAGACACATAACCAGCAACCACATCTAAAAAAAATATAACCACCGGTACCATTAGTTAGTAGAAGATTCAAGATAGTAAAGTACTTGGTACTCACAAATAAGTAGTCAGCCCACTTCTTCTTTGCAAAGTCCAGTGCCTGCTCCCTCAATTTTATGATGTATTTAAATCGGCCTTTACTCCAGTGTGTAGCTGTCTTCTCATCAGAATGCAGCCGTCCACTTGTAGTGTTTGTTCTTAAGTATACCTCATTGTACTCTGATGCATATGTTTTTGCCCATTTTTCTATAATTTGGATACTATTATCTTCATTATAGTCACTGTACATCCTATGAACATTTAAAAAAAAAATTGGTTTACTTATAATAAAGTATAACAAACTGCCTGGGGAAACTTTCAACAGAGATAAAATATAATGCCACAGGTTTCAAACTGACTTTTATGTTTTAGTTAAATATTCTGAAATAAAGTTACTTTCAATTCAAGCAACAAATCTAAGTATTAGATAATATCCTGGAATTAGAGAATGTTTCAGTGAAGTCAACTTTCAGGAAATTTCATGATGAGCCCAATGGTTGAATGGCTAACAATGGTCACTTTTGACATAGTACAAGCTTGGCTTGGTTTGGGACTAGTACCAATAAATTATAATAATATTCCTGAACATATGACACTGCCTTCTACTGCAGTGTGTAATTTGTCCAGGAATATTTATTTATAATGAAAAAATCTTTCCAATTTTCACCTGAGTAAAATAAAAGTTGAGCAGTTCACATAATATCATCAGTGAGAAGTAAACACTTCATTACCATTTAGTGAAACAATTGCTGTGCGCTTTGTTTTGAACAGGTATATTATTTCATTGAAATATATTGTCATGCCAACTATAATAGACTTAAATTTTACTTTCTGTGATAAAGCACGCATGCAATTGCACCATCACACTCAATTCAAAGTGTCACAGTAAAGTTAACACGTTGACTGTCCCAGGTTATTTGTAACACCAAGCGTCCAGCGTTTTTTTTTTAATAAACTGCCATAAAATACTTTTGAATGAACGAAACGATACTTAGAAAACTCATAGATAAGGTTAAAAACCTGAAAGTCACCTGAATACATTGTGTATTATATATAATGCACGGACGCCAGAGCTAGATTTTAGTGTATTATATATAATGCATGGACGCTAGAGCTACATTTGAGTGCATATTATATAATGCACTATAATATTTGTGGGAAAAATTTGAGGGTAAACTTGATTTTATAATTTGGTATACCTGTGTGAAAACTGGTAACACTGTTTTTTTCCCTCAGCTGTTTAGAAAACTCGGTTATAGTGAAGCTCGTTAGACATTTCTAGTTAGGCACCAAAACTTCCTGAGCGGTTGTGTAAATGTCGCTTGGCTGTGTGCGTGCGCTGATTTGGGCGCTAGTATGAAGTTAAAGTACTGGTTGTATTACTATGCTGTGTCCATACTAATAATATAAATGTGAACGTGTGTTTTTGTTTGTTTGTTTGTCCTTCTTTCACGTCTAAAGTAACAGTTTTTTTTAAGCAACCAAGTAAATAAATATTTTTAGAGCCAAAGCCAGGCTCAGCTGCACATGGTGCACCCTGCCGTGTAGCGAAATAGGCGAAAGAGTGGGATGGTACAGCGTATATGTAAACTGGCTGACTGGGAAAGTACGGGTTGGATTTTGAAACAAGTCGCCTAACATTTTGAACTAAGTCGCTCGCCGTCGCTCGGTAGCGGCCGGCGAGTGCCAGAAGCGACTTTAGGGCGTTTCTCACATTAGGGTTAAAAAAATATATGATTATTTATAAAATATTAAGCCATAGTCTTAGTTTTGAGGTTATTTTTATAAAAAAAAAATATTATTCCAAACTAAGCATCTCCGAGAGCCGGGAAGGGTACCGAGGGGGTCCCCACACCTCCATCCACTCCCCCCCCCTCAAAATCGTGAGTGACTAAACAAAATTTCTTACAAATTTGTTAAATTTAAAATTTAAAAAAAAAAACTACGCGTTTCCGGCAAGTGGAAATGGTAGGGGGGGTGGATCCCTCCCCTCCCCCTACCCCTCCCCCCTTACCCCCACCCCCCTATTAAGGCGACTCGATTCGAAATTTTTACCGAAAGTACCTCCACCTCATCGAATACAGCAGCAAGCAAGAAAAAAATATACACAAATCAATGGCAGCTCCTCTGGACCACGCGGGCGAAGCCGCGGGTAACAGCTAGTTGTTTTATATGTAGATAATAATTTACTGAGTTTATTTAGATAGTCTCACCCACAAACAAAGTTTGGTCAAAGTAAGTCCATATTTTTAAAAAAGATTTTTGACCACAATTCTGGCTGCCAAACTCAGAAGTTACAAAAGTATTATTAATTTTGATAAAAAATTCCCTACTGGATTTTATTTACGAGTTCAATTTGTTAGTGTCAATAGAATTCTTGGTCGAATAGATTTTTACGTTCGTGCTGGTAGAATAGACTTTTACATAGATCCAATAACTTCCTTATTGGGTCGACGGAAGTGAAAATTAATGGGGACACCTAAATCGATAGTACGATAAATATAAACAAACAACGTCAACGTTTCACGTCCTGGCAAATACATTAGTTTATATATTACAAAATGTCACCAACAGGAACAATTATCTTACCAGATGTACAGCCGGTCTTTGGGATAATCCAAATTGTGTAGACAACTTAGGAAATATGGCAAAGTATGTTCTTTATTTCGAACGAGCACTGAGATGCCGATAGTTGGCCATTTGTGTGAAGATACGTCTTCATAGCACATGAAACCATGTAGTGTAATAAGACTAAGAAAAATAATTATGGCACTGCACAGCATTTCTTTATATATGTAACGTATTTTAATTTTATAACAAATCACATCTCAACCTCAAAACAATTTGGCAGAGCAATCAGAGCAATGTACAACAATGTCAACAACAGAATGGAATGGAATTGAAATGACAGCAAAGGTGACAGGTAAATGACCAGGGTTGCCAGATGCTGGCAGGCATAAGTCGCCAAATGTAGAATTTGAAGTAACCCAAATCGCCCAATCTCCTATAAAGTCTCGTTTACACCCCGGCTTATTTCAAATCTATACGACATCGAGGTCGTATAATTTTGTAATCATATTTCGTTATTTCTACTTCCAATATAATAAGAAAAATCCGATTTGAAGTGAGATTTGGATTCTGACGAGCTTTTTTTTAGCTGTCGCATAGCTGCTGAACCTCTCCCCATGGCAATATACAACAATCGTTGAGAGACTACAACAATAAATAAATAAATATTTGTCGAGGAATATATTTATAAATATTTCTGGACAATTTACACAGCGCCCTATAGTCCCAAATTAAGCGCAAAGCTTGTGTTACGGGTAATAAACAACTGATAAATGTACTTAAATACATTTTTTTTGTAAATACATACTTGTAATACATAGAAAACACCCAGACTAAGACAAACAGACATGTTCATGCACACAAATGTATGTCTTGTGCGGGGATCGAACACGCGACCTGGAGTCAAAATAGTCATTGCTAACCATTCCACAACCGTGCTCGTCAAATAATATACATAATATAAAACTATTGTCGCCGAACGAAGACTGGAGTAGTCCAATCGGCGACAAGTCGCAAATTCAAAACGTTTGTCGCTACCAAGAGCCTCAAGTACCTTAATCTAATATCGCTCAATCTGGCAACCCTGCAATTGAATGCTGACTTAAAAATTCTAGTCTTTGTTTTGTCTGGCAATCACTGTTCAGTCGAAGATTAATTTTGTCAATACATCATTCATCACAATTTAGACATAATTTTATTGTCCCGGCTTCAAGGATATAAGTATGACCACAGTATAATAATAGTACTTTGACGAAAAATATAATCAGGATTTCACAAGTTCCTCAATAATTATTAATATTAGGTCCTTACCTATGAAATTACCGTTTTGTATGAATAAAATTAAACAATTTTTTTTCATGTATTTTTTATTTGTATTAATCGAAGTATTCACCCATGCAATCAATGCATCTTTGCCAACGCAGTGGCAGTTTATTGATGGTCTTAAAGAAATCAGCTGGACGGGAGGCAACAAATTCTTCAAAGGCATTTTGTACTGCCTCTCGGGTATAATTGATTTTTTTTCCCGCCAAGAAGTTATCCAAATTCTGGAAAAAGTAGTAGTCGGTAGGCGCAAGGTCTGGCGAGTAGGGCGGATGACGGAGAGCTTCCAACCCCAGCCCCCTTACCACCATCTCTTATTGCGAATAAGCGACTCTATGCCTTTTGAAATAGAGTCGCTTATTCATTGGTGTGAATAAGCAATCTATTCAGTTATTGAATCGCAATAAGAGATGGTGGTAAGGGGGCATTTCTTGCAACTTGGAGACCGTCTGCTGTGCAGTATGAGGTCGCGCGTTGTCGTGCAGGAGCAGCGGAGACGAGCGATTGACCAATGCTGGTTGGAGACGTGCCAGCTTCTCCATCATTGTGTTCAGTTCTTCACAGTACACATCTGCAGTAATGCTCACTCCGTTTGGTAAGAAGCTGTGATGAATCACACCGGCGCGCGGCGCTAGACCACCAAACAGTGACCATCACTTTTCTAGGGGTAAGTTTTCGTTTAGGGCAATGTTTAGATGCTGTACCAGGATCCAACCAACTTGCTGAGCGCTTGCGGTTATCAAACAGAATCCATTTTTCATCGCAGGTAACAATGCGGTTCAAAATTCCTTCATTTGTGTGTCTGTTGAGCAGTGCAAGGCACGTCTCGACGCGTACTTCGCGCTGGAAATCATTGAGTTCGTGGGGCACCCTGTCAAGCTTTTTTACCTTGCCAATTTGACGCAAATGAACAAATATTGTTTTGACGCTAACGTCGAAAGCTGCTGCTAATTTAGCCGTAGATTGTGTATCAACAGCTTCAACAATCGCCTTTAATTCGTCATTGTCGACCAAAGTCTTCGGACGACCGCGAGGTTCATTTTTCAGGTCGAAATTTCCAGAACGGAAGCGAGCAAACCAATAACAGGTGGTGCGTTGGTTTGTAGTTAGCTCCGTAAACGTCGTTGATGTTGCGTGCCGCTTGTGCCGCGTTGCTGCCACGACGACGGTACTCATATTCCATTTACTCGAATTTTTAACGTATCCATGATGACGAAAAAGATTGAAATGCGATGAAAATGTTACACTAATCAATAAACAAATGACACTTTTGGAAAAAGAATTCCATGTTTTTAAAATAAAATTAATTTGAAATTAGAATTCTTAGCCAAACAAAAATTATTTTGATTTGAAATGGCCAGTACTGCAGAACCTGTGGCAGAACGGCAATTTCATAGGTAAAGACCTACAACAAAACCGATAGATATGTAATGCATTTTTACTGCAGTTTTTCTGTACGTTTTCTTGGAACAACTCGACAGTAGCGATTTAAACACGTTCACTCAAATATTACACTAATTTTATGCACTCAAATGATTACTTGCAGCGTAACACTAACTATATTATGAATCAATGTACATTTTTTTTTAAGTTTACAAGCACATCGCGCTCAATAAATTCCCTCTAAGAATTCATTCCTCGTTCTTAGTTTCATTGCTTTTGGCTTTTAGCAATCTGCGCTTATGTTGCGTCTGAACCTGTATTATATTCCTTTTAGGTGTGACTCTTTGTCCACTATATATATACCTACCCATTTAGATTTCTGCCATTCGAATTGTTATAAAGCATTTGACAGATAATTTCTTTTTTATCCGGGTACTGTATTAACGCATATTTTTTTCCGCTTCTATTCGGAACAGGGTAGGCGCAGCGAAGACCTATCATAAATGTAAGTTATGGTATAGTGTAAATAAATAGATTACAGAAAGAAAACATCATTTATTATTTCTAATACAATATAGTATCACTAATGTACAAAAAAAAGCTTAGATAAACATCAATTAAATCTATAAATAATAATACATTCCATGTTTACATCCAGGTACTACACATTACACAATTAATGAGCATCATATCACATCACATTGACCAAGTCTATATAAATTAATTCTTAACAAACATATAAAATATCTAAAAAATTTAATATGGCACAAGATATATTATTAGAGTAAAACTATTTTAGTCCAAGACCCCAGGTCAAAAATCCACTTATTTTCTTATGAACAAAATGTGTAAAATTGAGTATATATCTGCCAGCTTAGTGAGAAGGCAATTTCAAGGTACGTAAAAACGCTACTCAGTCACTTAAATTCTGATAGATAATTTTAAAGTATAGTTACACGGCGTCTTGCGTTCAGATGGGCGGTGAGTAAATACTGGTGAAACATAATAACAAAATGTCTAACGACTTCATAGTAAAACATTTAATTTTAATCTACAATGCACAAAACGTATGTTAAATTGACTAAAATGAAACCTTTAAAGTAGTGTAATTCGTTTTTACCCACGTTACTGGTATTTACCCGGGTAAATACTGCATTTAAATGTCAGTGACTGCATCGGGTACTGGATCCATTATTCTATTTCTCCTTATCTCACCACAGCCTTACATACGATCATGTTACATACTAACACTGTTCATCTATTAATAACAAAATAATGCAAAGCTTAATAATTAGGCTGAATACTTTTCTTAAGATTCTCAGTAAAAAATCATAATGAGTTTGCAGTATATTAGTGTCCGACCGAATGTTCGGTTTCGGTTTCGGTTTCGGTCGAGTTTCGGCAAAAATAACGAGTTTCGGTTTAGTTTCGGTTTCGGCGGCAAACCTGCCGAAACTACGACCGAAACCGAAACTTCATTCGGGAGTTCCCGCGCTGTGCTCGGTCATGTTCGGCGCAGTAAATTCCAAGCGACGAAGACGCGTCCACGTGCCTAGTCATGTACTGATTTGTTTGCGTTTGCAGTTCGTTTTGTTTGTTGTTTGTGAGTTTTCGTGTGATTTGTTTTGAATTCGGTAAGTTTTATCATGTGATATTGTATTAAGGGTAGGTAGTAAACTTAATAATTTAGTATAACAAACTAATGCACAGATTATAGTAGAATCAAGTCTAACATTACTATCTGAATATTTTGTGATTAATTTAACTCATTCGGTATTGCTATACGTAAACAAACAATAGTTAGGCACTTGGTACTTACTATAGTGCATTAGTGGTGATAATTTAGGTCTTTACCTAAGAAATTGCCGTTTTGCATGTAAATTTAAACAAATTTTTTTCAAGTATTTTTTATTTGTATTAATCGAAGTAATCACCCATGCAATCAATGCATCTTTGCCAACGCAGTGGCAGTTTATTGATGCCCTTCTTAAAGAAATCAGCTGAACGGGAGGCAACAAATTCTTCAAAGGCATTTTGTACTGCCTCTCGGGTATTGATTTTTTTTCCCGCCAAGAAATTATCCAAATTCTGGAAAAAGTAGTAGTCTGTAGGCGCAAGGTCTGGCGAGTAGGGCGGATGACGGAGAGCTTCCGACCCCAGTTCTTGCAACTTGGAGACCGACTGCTGTGCAGTATGAGGTTGCGCGTTGTCGTGCAGGAGCAGCGGAGACGAGCGATTGACCAATGCTGGTTGGAGACGTGCCAGCATCTCCATCATTGTGTTCAGTTCTTCATAGTACACATCTGCAGTAATGCTCATCCCGTTTGGTAAGAAGCTGTGATGAATCACACCGGCGCTAGACCACCAAACAGTGACCATCACTTTTCTAGGGGTAAGTTTTCGTTTAGGGCATTGTTTAGGTGCTGAACCAGGATCTAACCAACTTGCTGAGCGCTTGCAGTTATCAAACAGAATCCATTTTTGATTGCAGGTAACAATGCGGTTCAAAATTCCTTCATTTGTGTGTCTGTTGAGCAGTGCAAGGCACGTCTCGACGCGTACTTCGCGCTGGCGATCATTGGGTTCGTGGGGCATCCATTTGTCAAGGTTACAATATTGGTCCAAAGTCAAATTGGCAAGGTAAAACCTTGCCAATTTGACTTTGGACCAATATTGTTTTGACGCTAACGTCGAAAGCTGCTGCTAATTCAGCCGTAGATTGTGTATCATCAGCTTCCACAATCGCCTTTAATTCGTCATTGTCGACCAAAATCTTCGGACGACCGCGAGGTTCATTTTTCAGGTCGAAATTTCCAGAACGGAGGCGAGCAAACCAATAACAGGTGGTGCGTTGGTTTGTAGTGTTAGCTCCGTAAACGTCGATGATGTTGCGTGCCACTTGTGCCGCGTTGCTGCCACGACGACGGTACTCATATTCCATAATTACTCGAATTTTTAACGTATCCATGATGACGAAAAAGATTGAAATGCGATGAAAATGTAACACTAATCAATAAACAAATGACTACTTTTGGAAAAAGAATTCCATGTTTTTAAAATAAAATTAATTTGAAATTAGAATTCTTAGCCAAACAAAAAATATTTTGATTTGAAATGGCCAGTACTGCAGAACGGCAATTTCATAGGTAAAGACATATTATTAAAGATTTTGAGTTTCAACGTTCAATTTAATTATTATAACCAAGTATCTAGCAATTATAACGTAACGTAACGTAATTATTATTATTTTTATAATACGTCGGGTGACAGACAAGCATACGGCCCGCCTGATGTGAAGCGGTTACCGTAACCATATTAACGATCGCAACATAAAATATCGCTCGCGCGCAGCCACCCCCGCTGCAGACGGAGCATCTCCTCCCTTTCTGGTGACCTCACTCACTCGCAGGAACACAACAACCCTCAAGGGATTTGTTATTTGGCTGTGGTATTCTGCGAGGTGGAGGTACATTCCCCAATCGGGTAGCTTACAATTACGCTCCCTACCTCTCTTTTCGCCAGAGCTTCGTTTGTCAGTTAGCAGGGTGAACCACGTGCAGGTGAAGTTGGCTTTGATTCAGAGATGTTGATGAACCACTTACACCCTCAATTATAAGAAAAGTACCTACAGTTAGATAATTGTTTCGTAAAAGTTTCGGTTTCGGTTTCGGTTTCGGCCGAAACTGAGAATGTTGCCGAAATTCGGTTTCGGTTTCGGTTTCGGTTGTAAAAACCAGTTTCGGTCGGACACTACAGTATATAGCTAAAGATAGCAGTCGCAACGCATGTGTAAGATGTAAAGAGCCCTGATTCGTTCTTATTTCGTGAGTATTGTTTCTGGCACGAAAAATAAGCAATTTATACATTATTTATTTAAATTATACATTGGTAAAAAATGTCTATCATTTAATCCGTCTAAGAAATCAAGGACCAACATTTTGGTGATAAAACTGAGAGCTTTAGAACTCTCGAAACTCTCAGCCGGCCACAAACTGCGCTTATACTTCTTAAGCTAACAGAAAGGCAAGGATAAGCTTATTTGAATAAAACTTTTAATAGTTCGTTTTTTACGAACAGAGACACACGAAAAAGAAAAAGGAATATGTTTATACTTAACTTTATTCTAAGTCAAATCAATTTCTAAGGTATACCTTAGCTCTCACTCACTCACTCGAATAACCCTCAAGGGAGTTGTTATTCGGCTGTGTTATTCTGTAAGGTGAACGTAGTAGTTCCTCAGTCACTTCACTGCGAAGTAGACACCCAGCATTTATAAATAGCTGCCCTTATAAATACTGGGTGTCTACTTCGAAGTGAAAATCCGAAATTTCGGACGAAAGTTCGGAATTAATCCGCATACAAATTTCCTTCGATTGAGCCGGTGAATGTATATGTACATGTATATGAATGTATTTTCATCCAGCAGGGCCCATTTTATTGTGTAAATAACACATTAAATATGTCGTTTAGATGATATTGACATTTTATATATGAAACATTGACATTTGTTTTATGGAAGACACTACAAAATGTATTTTAAAATCCAAACATTCGAGTGAAAGTTTTGTTTTGGAGGAAAATAATTAAGAACCGGTTCCATATCCTGCCAATAAAGGCATCACTCGAGCATTGTGAAGGCGAACCATTGTTACAGTTCTTCATGAAACACTTCAATGCGTTGCGATGTGACTATGTTTAACTAATCTTCAACATGAACTAGAGTTGTGTTTTCCACATATATGGTATCTGACTTGAGGATTTCCGAAGGTGGTACACAAAAAGGGGGAGGATGTGACCAAAATCCGTTCTCGGTACACACTATCGACGACTCACCCACTACTTCGAAACCATTTTCACAAAAATAGGTCATGAGATCTCCTACTGAATACTTGCCCTGTTTGGATAAAGGCTCAGTTAGCAATTTTCCATTGTCTGGTATTATTGGGTCGGGACAGTAGATTGCTGTAAAAAAAAACAAGTGTTATATGGTCGTGTCGTTTGAATCTCTTTTGGAACCACAGGCATATCTGACAAGGAGAAATTTATAGGAAAGATATGGCTGTTTAGATTTTGTTAAACAAGCAAAAACATCTGAATGGAATTTGATGAAATTTTGTCTATAATACAAATATGTAATTTATAATAACTATATCAAATACGTTTTATGTACCCGCCATAATGTCTCCACCTAGCTTGAGGGAAAGCGTAAGTGAAGATCACATGTAAGACCGTCATCACTGCGATTAGTGCTGTACTGGTAAATGTATATATGTATAACCTACATAAAAACGAATCCCTATTTCTCTTGGACACGGCATCATGCGTGAACGGCTGGACCGATTTCACTAATTCTTCTTTTGTTCTGTTTGTTATTGTCTTGAAAAGGTTCTTATGAAAGTAAAAAATAAACATCGGACGCGCAGCATGCGCCACCATAGCGAAATATATATATATTTTTTTTCGAAATCCCGAATTGATATCCGGAAACCAAGGTCACTTTACATTACTACTTTTTGATGCTCTACACGAATCCGAAGTCAGAAGTTCGAAATTTTGAGTTTCATGGCAACGGACGAACAGACAGAACGACTTTTTTTCGGAAAACCAAGGTCATGGCAAAGGACAGACAGAACGACCGGACGATTTCTTAAGCTCAATGAATTTCGCTGAAAAGTTGCGCAGAAAATTTGAAAATCTTAGAAAAGTGAACGACAATATTAACTTTTCTATATTATCTATATGGTATTTGACAGAACTGTCAATCATTTGACAGATAGCGCGAAACCAATTATATATTTTAGTTAAGAATACAGGACAATGTCAGTCGGGTCAGCTAGTATGTACATAGTATATAAATACTTACGAGTACAATGCGGCGTGTCGCCTGACCAACGACCGTCCAACTCGCACTCCAGTCCCGGTGGTCCCACCAGTCGGTAGCCCCACGCGCACTGAAACACCGCGCGCCCGCCGTACGATGAGTTGTACTCCACGACGCTCAGGTGGGGCCCGAGGGAATTCAACATTGGGCAGAACGTCTCCTCACAAGTCGGTGGAAGTGCTGACCATCGACCTGCACAATTCAAAATGACGGCGCGTCCTAGTCCTCACTCAATTAACAAATTCAATATTTTTCTTTACACTTCTGGACAATTTACACATCGCCATCTAGTCCCAAATTAAGCGCAAAGCTTGTGTTATGGGTACTAGACAACTGATAAATGTACTTATATTCATTTTTTTAAATACATACTTATAATGCATAGAAAACACCCAGACCAAGACAAAGAGACATGTTCATGCACACAGATGTTTGTCCTGTGCGGGGATCGAACCCTCCTCAAAGTAGCCATTGTTAGCCATTCGACCACCGGGCTCGCCAAATATAATAAAATTAGCGGTGTAATAAAATTTTGGATGTAGGTGTATAATATGTATCCTACTACGGAAGCAAATCTACATGTTTCACCTTATACAACTTAAATTACGACGACGATTTGACAAGCTCGGTGGCGTAGCGGTCAATGACGCGGCTTCGACACCAACGCTCGTGGGTTCGATTCCCACATAGGACAAACATTTGTGTGCATGAACATGTCTGTTTGTCTTAGTCTGGGTGTTTTCTATGTATCATAAGTATATATTTACAAAAAAAAAAAAAAAATGTATTTACGTATGTTTATCAGTTGTCTAGTACCCATAACACAAGCTTCGCTTACTTTGGGGCTAGATGGCGCTGTGTAATTTGTCTGACAATATTTTAAAAAAAAAATTACGTCTTAACAGTATTCACGTCATAAATGTAAAAGACATACCGTCACCCATACAAGTGAGTATGGCAGATCCATTGAGGTGGAAGCCGGGCTGGCAGCTGAAGTGCACCGAGTGACCAAGCCGAGAGCCCTGCGCAAACTGGCGCACGCGAGCTGACGATATGTTTATTGGCGGGCACACTACACCTAAACACACCATCATCATAATCAGGTCCATTTTAGTCTCCACTACAGGAGCACGACCCTCTCTCGTCCGTGTCGCCTTGTACGACATCCACGGGAAGAGACGGAGTGATTCTATTGTAGTCTGACGGAAACCACACGGCCAACCAAACCATACTATATTATAACACACCATACTATATTATACAAAACACACTATACTATATTATAATAATCCTGTATGTACTGATAAACAAGTAATTGTTAGTATTGTACTAGGAGGACCGAGTTTCGTTCAGCGATTTTTAGTAGAGAACAAATCTTCCTAGAATCATGTGAGTTATACTGTATTACCGGCATTTTCTTGGAAAATGAATTTATTAGCATTTACGGGGACAAAAAATCAATCTAGATCAGTGATTTTCAACTGTGAACAACTTATGTTCGGGGAGTTCGCTACAATAAAAAAAAATGTAAGCAGGCCTGATTATTCCAAAAGCTTCCTACTAATTTCTTCTAATTAAATTCGTTGTGAGTTCCAAGGCAGCCGTAGTTTTACTGTGGTTTTACCCCCGGGACTGCAATGGACCTCATTGTTCTTTGCCTTTTTGGCGGTCGCCGCTGTTAATCCTGGCTACACAGTGGTGGGAATGTGAAAAGGCCCCCATCACAATAAAAATTAAAAAAAATCATGAACTCAAATTTTTTTCCAATGTATATTTCTCTTCTTAATTTTTATGTTAACAAAATCGAAAGCAAATGGCACTAACAATTTTAAAGCTTTCATAGCCAGCTGAATTATTGAATTTTGGAGGAGGAGAGGGTCGCCAGTATTTTTTAACTTGTCTTGGTCTCGTATTCAAAAATATTGCAAAAAAACTCTGATCTAGATGATACTAGCCATAAATTCCAAAGCTTGCTACTCGTACTAATTTCTTCTGATTAAATTCGTTGGGAGTTCAAGAGGCAGCCGTAGTTTTAACCGGGACTGCAGTGGACTTCATTATGCATACAATGTATGTATATATTTATGTATGTATTGCATTTTTTTGGTGGTCGCTGCTGTTAATCATGACTACACAGGAGACACATTGGTGGGAATGTGTGGTGGTCCTCCGTCCCGACAAGCCGTAAACGCAACTTCAGAGAAAACAATAATTCTGAGCAACTTACTTTTCTCCTACATACCGAGCATTTGGGACAAATAGTTTTTAACTGCTGTATAGAAGACATATTTCCGTCGACAGACAAAATTTGGAGAACATTTAACTTCTCAAGTTTATTTTTACAGATTACTTTCGAAGCAAATTTTCATCTCCCCTATTAGCATATGCTAATAGTATCATGTAGCACATCTATTGGTAAATTTTAAACCTAATACTCCCTTTTGATCTACAACAGAGGAAAGAGCCTAAACCTAAAGAGCTAGATGCTTATGACCTTACAGAAGAGGTGTTTTTCAGCGGGATTTTTATGTAATCTTAGCAAATTTATCTCCATATCGAATGGGGTATGGCTATGTCATGGACACGCCCGTGTCATGTGTGTTGTACGTGAATACGTTATATACACTAACATTATGCATATAACGTATTCACGTACAACACACATCGCATGTGTACAACACACATGCGATGTTCAATAGTTTCTTAGCGTAATAAATTCTTTGATCCTTCATCAATCCAGTGGTGTGACTGAATTTTGAATGTTGAGTATAGATTCGAAACTACAACGCCAAACTGTACCCCCCGATTTTATTTAGATTTTTTGTATTGCCCCCGTGTGGTAGCAAATTTAAAGAAGTATTCGCGTCAAAAATTACCCATGTCGCTCAGGTACTAAGTACGCAATGAGCTTAAAGCGCTCACTAGGCCATTGTATACAAGCAAAAATTCAAACGTGCTCTTCTGAAATATATATAATAGAACAATGAAACAAGATATATTCTTCCAGTGACAGATAGTTCACGTTAATTGAACTTGATTGCGTCATCAGTAGAGCTGTACTTTGTATTGAAAACGACAGATTTTGACAACCGGACTCGAGTCGTAGTTCTTGGCCCCAGTACATAAAGGTGAAGAAGTCGTCGAAAGGTTTTTCTCAATCTATTGCATTGCCAAAATGTCAAAAAATATATAAATGGCATATTGCTATCTTTACTAATATTATAAACGCGAAAGTTTGCATATAAGGATGTCACGGGTAAACGGCTAAAGGGATCTGGATAAAATTTGACATGCATATAGAATATATTCTGGGTAAACACATAGGGCATTTTTTATCTATGTAGTGTTTTCATGCGTGGCGAAGCTGCGGGTAGTAACTAATAAAGAATAAAATGACACATATCTTCAATAAATAAATAAAACATACAGAATTTCGTCATGGGATCATTTAGTCTGTTAGTACTGTCAAGTACAAGACAAATATTTATCTGTGCATGAACATGTCAGTTTGTCTTGGTCTGGGTGTTTTAGATGTATATAAAAAAAAATGTATTTAAGTATAATGTCAGTTAACTAGTACCAAGTACAAGCTTTGCTTAGTTTGAGACTAAATGGCCGTGTGTAATTTGTCCAGGAACTTTTAATTTTAAAATATTAAGGTTCTGTTGCTGCATTGTTCCGGGTGGTTCTTGCCAATGTCTGGGAAGAGAATACCTTGTTTTATTGTACCAAATACTAGGCGAAATGCATAAAAAAAAAATGATATCCATGGTAGAAAATCACCACGTATGTTCTTCCCGAGACAGATATTGCTAAGACTACGTCACTCCATACAAAATACAAATGACGTCGTCCAAATTACTGCCAGTAAAGAACATGCCTGGTGTTTTTCTACCATAATGATATCAAAACTCACTAACAACTTTAATGAGCACAGTGTTGGTGTGACCGCCGGGCGACGTGCACGTGTACTGGTCGCTGTGTCTCGCAGACATCTTCGTCAACGTCACGCGGAAGTTCGTCTCCTTCTCGCCCTCATCTGGCGACCACGCTGGAAATATATATAACATATTAGGCCGGATTCTAGCCCACGGGGCCGAAATTGAGGTAGAGTGGAGCATGTAGATTCGCTGAGTGTACGTTTTCCATTGATTTCATCATTTCTCAAGAACATGATCGATCTCAATTTTTTTTCGACACAAACCTCAAAAGCATGTCGAGGTATTTACTTGTGACAAGTTTCATCAAAATCGGTTCAGTGATTTTGGAGCCTATTCATTTCCAAGACTGACTTTTCGGCGTATATAAGTGTACCACTCGCACCGGTCGCTCCATTCATTAATAAGTTTCTAATTGGCCGATGTCTATAAGGAACACATTTGAGAAAAAAATATGAGATGATTTGTAAGAGCAATAAAAGAAAATCAATTAAAAAACTTTTGTCTATCCATCTGTATGTTTGTACGTGCAAAATCTACTGCACCAAATTGTATGCAATTTTCAGAGTTGCAATACTAGTCTTACTTAAAATTTGGTGTATATTATATCTTGTTACGCGAATTGTTGGAGTTATTAACAATAAGTGTTTATTTTCTAAAGATGCCGCGGACGCAGACGCGTGCGGCCGCTAGTAACTAAACAACTGGCCTCTGCCAAATGACAAATGAGCAGCGGTGGAGTACTCTCTAATCCCGTTCTTTGGAGGAACTACCCGCATCCATGCATTGGGTGGATATAGGTTGGTGCCGATAACATAATTAAATTAATAATATTTATTATTAATTTTTAAATAATATTTGTTCCTGAATATTGTTTAATATAGTTGCTCAACCGTGGATTGGCAAAGTCCAGTGTTATCAAGCCGTCCAAAGGCGAACACCTTAGTAATAGCCGAGACTGATAGCTTAACATGTCCTCTGAAGCATGGTGGAGCTCGAGATAAATAGATCACACATCTCTATGTGTGATCAGCCGATGTTCCTTAACTTGCTTGATCGATTAGACTAACACGCCTCAAGACGCCATCGAGCTCGTCACTCAATCCTGTTATGTTCGGAAGGAGACATCACTACCCATACTTTTTCTTCGTCGACCATAACCACAATTCACAATAATTCCCACTATGGGGAATTATTTTGAAAGCCTCGCTTTATTATTGAATCAAAACGTTTTTGATCTAACCAGCATTATGTTGTCCCAGCGCCTGCGTCCAGCTCCAGTCTGGATCACCGAGGGCCCTGGGTGACACACAGTCCAGTCGAATTGTGCTCTCTGGATACACAAACAGCTCTCCCGAGGGCTCCACCACAGCTGAGCCGCTCACTACGGTATACTGGATCGATGGTGGTGCATCCCCTTTGAATAAAATAAAACATATTTAACCTAAAGGACTTTATTAGGAGAAAATGAATTTATTAGCATTTACGGGACAAAAAATCAATCTAGATCAGTGATTTTCAACTGTGAATCCCCGAACATAAGTTATGTTAGCATACGGGGGGGAAAAGGAAATGTTTGTAGATATAAACATATATATATTAGAATGAACTTGAATAAAACTATGTAAATACGCTTTAGTTAGTACAAAAGTTTAACAAAAAAGGCATATTTCGTCTCATCTGTAGAATAAAGTTCGATCTGTATCGTTGGTTTTTATGAGAAGCTAATGTCAGATTGATCAATATTTGTTTCTAAATATCGGAAGATAAATGAGATAAAAAAATTGTAAAAGCGTATGTCTGAAGAATTCATGTTCCTTATCTAGTCTAGTCAGCTTAACGCGATTTTGTTCCATGATCACATCGGACTCTGTTCTACGGAAGAGTCGATTTATTATTTATCGAACATAAAAGTAAATTGGCGTGGTGACAAAAAATAAAAACCGACCAAGTGCGAGTCGGACTCGCGCACGAAGGGTTCCGTAACATTATCTATAAAAACGGCAAAAAAAATCACGTTTGTTGTATGGTAGCCCCTCTTAAACATTTGTTTTATTTTTATTTCATTAATTATTTTTAAAGTGACTATATAACTAAATATTATGTGAGTATTTCAAGCGTCTACCTATTACCGCTATCAATTGCGAGCAAAAACGAGCCAAAAAATCACGTTTGTTGTATGGGAGCCACCTGAAATAATTATTTTATTCATTTTTTTAGTATTTGTTGTTATAGCGGCAACAGAAAGAAATCATCTTTGAAAATTTCAACTGTCTAACTATCACGGTACATGAGATACAGCCTGGTGACAGACGGACAGACGGACGGACAGCGGAGCCTTAGTAATAGGGTTCCTTTTTACCCTTTGGGTACGGAACCCTAAAAATCAAATGAAACTGGTTGTGCTCAGTTACACCGTAAGTCTCAATTTACACCGCGCCGTGGAATGGAATGGAAGCGACTTTTTGCAAAAGAATGCGGGAGGATTCCCCGGAAGACGCGCGGCTTTTTTGGCTCTTATTTAAGTTTATATGTTAAACAATTGACATAAAGTTCATTATGCCATGTACAATTTCGTTGCAAAAAGTCGCTTCCATTCCATTCCGCGGCGGTGTAAAATGAGCCTAAGCTTCGCTCCTCATTCCTATGCCAGTCACAAAACGAGTCGCGATGCAGCTTGGAAGCAGACGCAAAAACGTGGATTTTGCGATACTGCGATCGTACGCAGAAAGTCACTAAAACGCGATGCAGCATTGATATAATCGCAAAAACACTAATCGCCGATGCTAAAAGTCTCTTACAGATCTGGAACAGATCCAGTAGACATCCAGTAGAAATCTATCTAACCTATTGGAGTTATATTTATTTAGTAAGGCACACCAACAGGTTTTAAACAGTGGGCATAATTAAGTTTTCTAAACTTAGCTACGTGTTATAATTATGATACTTCATGATAAAAACAACAAAGCAATCGATTTTACAAGTGTGATATTCTATTATTTATTTTGCCATTATGCCAAAGTGACGTTTTGCGAACGTGGCGTTATACGCCGAGAGGATAATAACCAGTTCCTGGTATTAAAACATGATAATTAAATGTGAGTTATGGTTTAGTTAATTTTGAGTAAAATATGTTTACCCGACGAACTAAATTTTATTACTTTTATTAGATTGTCTAGCTCAGGACTTTCTAAATTGCAATAAAATAGTCATATCTAACCAATCAAGTAATCTGTCACAAAGAAAGAAAAAATGATAGTTGATTACATGATAGTTGATAGAGATTGAGAACGAGGAAATCTCCAAAAGTTCAAATTATATACATGCCTACATTATCAACAACAGTTTACAACTTTAGACTAAACACAATTTAAATATACCTGTAAAGTTAGTTATAATAGTCGTTGGAACACATTCAGGTAACTTAGGTATCCATTCTCCATTTTCACAACGTAGAAGATTGTCTCCCTTCAATTTGTACAGCCCATAGTGTCTACATCTGGCGAAAATCATGGAGCCGTGTGGAAAATGTGTGTCTTTCTGGAAGAGACAAGTGACATGTTACGTTGTTTGGGTTCAATCCTTTTTAATGAATTAATGACAATATGCCGGCTAGAAGGAACGACATGTTGATAACATGCAAATGAGGATCAGCAATAACATCGACACTCAATTTAATTATGGCAGTGTACTGCCATATTAAATTAAATTGAAACCATGTAATTATGGCAGTGTACAACCATAATTAAATTGAGTGTCGATGTTACTAGTCATCATAGCCTACCATGTTTAAATTTATCAAGGATAATATAACTTTATACAGTGCATTCGTTCCCACAAGATTCAGGAAGATCCTTGGTTCAACAGGATCAGTTAAGTTGTCAATGTCATCAAGTAGTACGAGTTGAAGAAGCTCATATAGGTTGTTTCTCATAATGTGGCCTAAGTACGTATGTTTTTATCAATGTGAGGACCTCGGTATCTTTGTCCATTCTATGCAGTTATTGATATATTGTGTAATAAAATGGATATTCAGTGACTTACATCAATTGACGAATTTTTAAATGATATTGCCAACAGAGGGTGATCATTTCGATAGAGACATTCTCGTAGGATTGGTTGGAATCTTCCATCTGAAACATAATCAATTATGAGATATTTAATGCAAACATCTATGTATTAATAATATAAGAATGCAAAAAAATTGATACACCTGCCGTAGCTTAAAATACTTGCTGATGTACTACTAGCAATAGCTGCCACTGCTGCAAAATGTACAGGCAAAAGCAGAGATAGACTAGCAAAAGAATGTAAACAGTGACAAATTTGTGCCATGTACGTGCACATGCATTAGGGTGCTCACATAGAGAGCCCTATTATGTATCTGATTACAGGAGGTCATTAATGTGAATTTAAAGCGAACAGTGCTTTATACTATACACTTATTGTGTCATATAATAATTATACAAAATACAAACAGCCCATACCCCTGGTCCAGATAAAAATATGACATAAAACCGAGGACATTCATCTGACTCAGTGTTTTTCAATCTTTTTGTTTTCGCGACCCCTTTACAGGTTGAAAAATTCTGGCGACCCCCTTGTGCCATAGACAGATAAAGAAATAATTTATAAGACTACGTAAATGTTTTTTTTACGTTTACCAACAAGCCCATCCTTCTATTATAATTGTGTTTTTATTGTAGTGTTGCTTTTTTAATTTTGCTGGCGACCCCCCGAGTCTAGCTTCGCGACCACCTTGGGGGTCGCGACCCTCAGATTGAAACTGGCTTTTAAACACGTTTACTATAAGTGTAACAGACAACCCTATATGGAGAGGGTGTATGGAGGCAGAAGAAATGCCACAACACATGCATACAGAATGCCGGAGTGGAGCGGATCAACGGGTAAGATTTCTCTAATTTCCGGTATCGCTCACGGAAGCCCGCAGCAGATTGAAAATGCTGCCAAAACTTGGGATGTCATGGACTTGGAGTAAAATCACATGCAAAAAAGACAATGCATAATGGTCCAATCAAGTGACTGAGTGTGAAACAGCCCAGTGAAACTTAAACTATTTTGTCATACAGAGAGAGAGAGGACCGGAAACCTGTCATATTATATTTTTTTTATATATATATTTCCCTTCATATGTAAACGGCTCATTACCATCTTAGGGAATCAAGTCAGCCTCAATTCTACATGAAACAAACGAAGCGGCACAAAAGAGGTATCTTGAGCTCGACTGGAGAAGTAAAAGACGTGAGAAGCTGCATGAGCAGCGAAAGTCGGCGCGCGATCAATACTCCTTGTATGACTACACCACCAACCGGGAAAAATGGAGATCATAGTAAAAGCTGCAGTCACATGTGAAAAGAGTGCTCCATAACCACAACCACTGCCGTCTTGAGTGTACTACTAAGAAATATGACTACAATAACCGCTTTATATCATGAATGAGCCCTCATTCATGATATAAAGCGGTATATAAAGCGTACGCTTTTTTTGCACGTAGTATCGTACAATAAAATGTATAATTTTGTTTGGATGTACTGTTACCTTTATCTCATTATAGTGCTTTCTTCTTATATGGAAGTAACATAAAATGGTTGACCTGTGCCTATTACAAAGTCTCAGACGGAATTCATTCTGGAAATCAGAACCCTGAATTTTTCAATTTGTATAATTACAGATTCTAAATTCTGAATGGCATAGCCCCTTATCATTCCAGCTTAATATAATAATCATACCATGCATTTGGTGTACACACTTATATACTTTAGTATAACTTTTAATATCAATACAAAAAATAACCTGGTGTGTTAGAACATAACGGCCCAACCCAATTTCCATCTATACATTTAATTTTACATATTAACCTCTCATTTAATGGACCAATTAACCCTGGAAACTTCACCTGAAAAGTGACAAATATATTTTCAATTTTGTATGCATGAATGTATTATCAAAACAATATGGTAGGGTCTTATATTGGTATATTAATCACTTTAATCTCTAACTAAATACTCTAACAGAGTACACTATTAAAAAATGGAATGCATCCATTGCCGGAATGTATTTCCTCATTCATACAATATGGGAGCCTTCAAGCGAAGAAGCATCTCGTAGGCCAGTAAGGCAGCGTCAACTGACAAGACATGAAGGTCTCTTGTCCGTTGCCGATGCGATTGGGGCTCCTCTTTTCGCTTACCATCAGGCGAGGCAGAGCCAATATGCTGAGCTAATAAAAAAAAGGGTAACATTATGCACAATGCACAATCAGTGTGTCAGTTGTGTCACACTTTTACTACTATAAACTCCGCCTCAATTTTGGTCCACCAATAAAGACACATTTGTGACAATGCATCAAATAACTCCTCTAATCCAAGTGATCGAAGAATCAATCACTTGGATTAGAGGAGTTATTTGATATGATGGCCACTGTCTCCTTCTACAGTCACACTGACATCTCTTCATCAACAGGAAATTTACCCTCACACATTGGAACTGAAGTTTTTTTTTATATCACATAGAGTGGTAGACAAGCATTTGACCTGCCTGATGTGAAGCAGCTACCATAGCCATATTAACTCTCGCAACATGAAACATTGCTTGCGCGCCGCCACCCCGCTGCCAAAGCAACAAATAAGTACTTCATTTCTGGTGACCTCACTCGCAGAACACAACAACCCTCAAGGGAATTGTTATTTGGATGTAGTATTCTGTCGAGGCACTACCCCAGTCAGCTTACAGAAACGCTGAACACTCTTTCGCTAGTCGGCAAAGTGCACCACGTGAAGGCGAGGTTGGCTTTGGCTCCAAAGATTGTGGTGAGTCACTTACACCATAACTGGTCACATACTGTTCCAGAGATTTTCTTGCATATACTATCAAGAACAATCATGAACTGCCGGTAGGGTTTTCCCAGGAAACTACAGTATAAAGGGCGTGAAGAGGTGTTTACGGGGTCGGCAACGTTTTTCTTTTTTAATATTGTGAGTGCAAAAAATATATATATTTAAATTGCAATATTTAACAAAAATGTTTTTAAAACTCGGATGCAAATCTCACTTGACAATATTTTTCCATGTTAAATTAACCCGTCCCATTAATATTTTAGTGTGTATGCTTAGAATGCCCTATGAGTAGGTATATTAACTTTGCTTCATGCATACTAGGTATAATAATCGTAACTTACCTCAGATATCTTAGAAAAATCGGATCTAAACCTGGTAATATCCAGGTTAACATCGATACTCGTAACGTCCGGTAATGAGCATTTGAAATCATCTGAAAGGTTGTGAATATTATATGAAATTAACGTTTTAATATATTTGATTGAATTTGAACGTTGGAACAATTTAGCTATTATTTTTACCTACAAAATTATTAAAAATAATTCAAAAAATAAACAATTTGTACCTTGCGTATATGTTACATTTTCCTCGTCTTCACAAAAAATAAACGGAGTAACGAGGATAATCAGGAAATATATTTGAATAATAGGCATTGCCTCTTTGGCGATGTTTATTTTATTTTAATACACAAAAACGGTTACTAGTAAGATTTTCATCACTTGGCAAATTATAATGAACCTTAATTATATCTGATTATATTTGTATCAGATAATATAATAATTGCAAACTCAAAGTTATTCGAGAAATAAAAATAAATTAAAGTGCAATGATTAACGACTGCACAAATGACTGCAATGATGACTGCATCAAAGTGCCAGTGTTGCCAACTGTGCCTCCGACTCCGAGCATTTACAAAATTATTACAAAGTAATCTGTGCCACAGAGTACTTTGTAATAATTTTGTCAATGCTTGGAGCACAGAATAATATACCTTGGAGGCTTAAATCGCCCAATCCTGCGGGTCAGAATCAGAAATCGCCGTGTAAAGCTGCCTATTCACGTTGCCGTGGACATTTTATTTTGTGCTAATATCACAGTTTATGTAATAGTACTACGTACTAATATTAAAAAGATTTTTGGCGTGAAAGTGTCAACAAGTGAAAAATTATTCTCGTATATTTTTGAAAATCTTTGTGTTCATATTTCTAGTTACATATTGTTGTACGTTATCACGGGTCAAGCCCGGACATTTGATAGGCGTGTGCGGATATATGGATCCAACGCGTACAAGTGTCCATAGGCGGCGATGACTGCTTTCCATCTCTCGGGTCGTACGCTTGTTTACTTCCATAGTGGTATAAAAAAAATTAAAAACTTATTTAGTAATTCTTTCGACGACAATGGTACAGCCACCATTAAATTGTTAAATACAAGTTTTTTTTTTTGTACGGGAAGCACTCCATAATGACATTAATGACAGAAAGTAAAAAGAAGGAGTTATTGCGAAGTGTTGGAGTGATTGAAATCGATTTGCAATGAGACTTGAAGATTATGTGACTCGAACCACCCGAGTCATTTTATATGTCACTCGAGTTGTCTTTGAGTTTTCGAGTCACTCGAGTAAACTATTTACACTCCTTACAACTCAATTAAGAGTTATGAATGAAAAATTAATCATTCGAGTTACTAAGTTAATCACTCGAGCTGAGTTTCGATTAGTTTAGATTAATTTTCAAATACTTTTATAAAATTTGTAATATTTTGTGACATTAAATAAAATACAAAATATTATTTACCTTTTTTAACTAATAAAGAGCGTCACAGACAAACGCGGCCTGCGATGAAGGCCGCGGTGGGTGGCGGCCTGTCCATAGTATGGAATCGTATTATTATAATTTAATAGTTTCAGTAAGTTCCATACTGTATACGACAGGCCGCCACCACAGGCAGCGTTAGTCTGTGACATGCTATAAGTTACCTTGTATTTTATTATTCAAAAAGAACTTTATTTCAAATTTAAAATTTTGTTTTTGACAGCGATTAGATATTAAATAAATAATAATAAAACAGGCTTTTGTTTACACCTTTCAGCTAAATATTCCTCTAAAACATTATTTTTATCCTTATCTATATTATAGGAATCCGAGTCCTTCTGTAATATTTTTATATATTAATTATTATTTGGGGTGTAAGTGGTTTATCAACATCTTTAAACCAAAGCCAACTTCACCTGCACGCGGTGCACCCTGCTGACTGACAAACGAAGCTCTGGCGAAAAGAGAGGTAGGGAGCGTAATTGTAAGCTACCCGACTGGGGAATGCACCTCCACCTCACAGAATACCGCAGCCAAATAACAATTCCCTTGAGGGTTGTTGTGTTCCTGCGAGTGAGTGAGGTCACCAGAAAGGACGGAGATGTTGCGTTGGCAGCAGGGGTGGTGGCGCGCGAGCAATATTTTATGTTGTGAGCGTTAATATGGCTACGGTAACCGCTTCACATCAGGCGGGCCGTATGCTTGTCTGCCACCCAACGTAGTATAAAAAAAAAATTAGATATTAAAATTCGCAAAATAAAAGTAAACTTTAAAATTTTGAAGACATATTAATATACGTATAACAGATCTTTCATCTAACTATACTTACCTATATCTCAGTATAGGCAGTATAGGTAAAAGTACTAACGTACAATATGGCCATTCTCTGCCGCTCTCACTACTTCACTAGTCGACCCACCGAGTAGACACCTCCCCTTCCCCTGTGAGACCGATGTGGAATAGTTCACAGGGGATACCACAACGTACGAATTGACCACAAATTGAATGTCTGTGGAATTAACGTCGCTCGTATTTTATTCTTCATTCAGTTTAATATAAAAGATGGGAGTTACTTGTGCATTGGGCGGATGTTTTAACACATGGAAAGTCAAAAAGAAAATTTTATTCGTCCCTTTTGGATGAAATAAGGTACAGATATTTTTTACATTTCATAAATTATCTAAAAGCATGTGGCAGCCATAGTTTCATCTTAACTAATTCATGTCTGTTAGAGTAGGATACAAGATACATACAATTAATACGAAATGTGAACAAGATAACATTAAAGCAGATTTATATGAGTCAACTGTCAAAGAGCGCGTGAGCGCGCAGGCGGTGATGTGATAGTGCTGGTAGAGTTGTATTATTTTTTTTTACCCGCCCTGAAAGCTACCCACTGACCCAATTGTTTGTTTACATGCATTGATTTTGTGTGATTACACTATTAGTTATAAATTACGTTTATTCTATGTGAATGTGAATATGAATTACATAACGCATGCAGTTTTATGGATAGTATAATAACCGTATAACAACAAGCTACAACACAATAAAATTAGTGAACATGAAATGTTTTACCATTTACGATGAACCGGTGTTCGGAAGGTGGACATTGTATTTAGTGATGATTAGAAAATATAAAATTTTGGGTAAATTAGCAATGGCAATTAAAGGCGTTTTGTGAATATTGACTGCAGTCAGTGTAGTGTATTTACTATTATTATGTCCGACTAATGATTGAATAATGTCAGCCCTAGACTTAAGCACGTGTACAGACGTCATTTGGTTTACTACCTATTGGAAACGCGAAATTTTTGTGTGTGGCCGGGGTTTGCCTTTAGGTACCTATTAAAAACAAATAAAATCAGTCTTGACTATTTCAAGAGTATTTTTTCACACAATTTAATTAAAAAATATTAGAAGTAACGTAACTGTAAGTAAGGTAAGTAACTGTTTAGAAAAATAATTTCGTCTACTTTTTTAGAATCTAGTCTGTTTCTTCTTACTCTTACAAATTGAAATCTACTCGGCGCGCTGAGTTGGCTCGATCGGAAACTCGAGTGCAAACGAACTCGAGACAAATTTGTATTCACTCGAAAACGAGTTTAACAAATTCGCTCGAGTAAAAAAATCAGTCCATCACTATAATGGAACGGCAACGGGCAAATATAATACGGCAATCGGCATTATCGGCAATCTGTAGTGTGTGTGTGGTGCAAGGCATAGTAAACATTGTCTGATTTGAAATATATTAATCGTTGTCTTGTGCTTTAATGGCTTTATCAAACCAAATTAACGAAACATGTTGGGGAAATGTAATGCCCACCGAAATTCTCCTAAACATATTTACAAGATTATCACCGAAACCATTGTTGAATTGTCGTGAAGTATGCACCAGATGGAAGTTAATTGTCGACGATCTTATTTTAAACGATCAATTCTGGCATGAACATTATAAAAATGATTTTAACGAAATTTATAGAAGTGCGAAACTCAAAGCTCGCCCTGAACTCACGTGGTTCCAGATCTATCGCTCTTTGTCACTTTGGCCAAAATTATCGAGCGCTTTAGAAGTACGCAAAGAGCTTACTACAGCAAACACTATTGACCAAGATATAAGGGATTTCCAAATTCTGAATGATGGTACCATGGGTGTGCACAAACGAGGCTCTATTGATTACTATGATCTAGCAACATTACAAAGATCTAAAAAAGAATCTATCAGTGGTGAATTCAGTAAATATGCAGAAAATGATTATGCCATTGTCACAACAAGTTTACACCAACTACTATTCATTGTCCGTAAAACAGCCAGTAGTGTAAAGTCAAAACCACATGTGACATTCAATGATATGAGAACATTTCTATTATTTAAACAAAATGTATATTATGCAAATTTGAACAATGAGATATTTGTGTGCGATCTTAAAGATGAAAATATGCCTACAACATTTATAGGAACTCTTGATGAAAATATAATATGTTTCGGAGTCTCTAATGGTGTCTATGTGCTAACAATTTTACGTAATATTTACACTATTGTGAATCAGCAATTATCTTTGAGTTGTACATTTAATGCGGAATCTAATTTACTGCACTATGTACGTTCATACAATCTGCTGGAGGGCTTGGACTGGCGAATTTACTTCCAATGGGTTTATCTACTGAACCAAAATATACCCTCAGGCTCATTGCGAGATATTGTTGTTATTCGCTCTTATGGAAATGTTTTCTTTGTTGGATCAAATTGGGGAGTGCTGCGTGTATACTATGCCCCAAATACTACAGGAGAATTAGATTTATTTAGCCAGGAACCAGTTAGGCAATACAATTTTATGGAAAAATCGGATGATTCCTTGATTACTATGTGTCCAATAGTTCAGATAGATGTAATAGAGTCAGTAGACGGTCACACAGTTATTGTTGGGATGCCAAAAAAGATTGTGATATTGAATGTTAGCCATGATTTCAAATTAAGTGGGTAGCTTAGTGATAGTGATGATTTTCTATTTATATATTTTAGGAGTCTAGCTGTTTTCAGCAGTGAAACAATTTTGTCTATAGAATAAGTTAAAACTTAATATTATGATGTGCTCATAAAATAAGACATTGCAAAATATGCATGTATTTATAAATGTCATAATTATAAATGTCTGTAATATTCATGTTTTACAATATACTAATTGCTAATTACCAACATAAGCATTTGCACTGAAAATACAACAAAATATAGGTATAGGATCAAATTAACAATACAGAGTACATAGTTTTTATGTTTGCCTGTGAATACATATTTTGTATTTTAATGAGGATATTGAATTTTATTGAAATATTTTAGAAACTACAATATATAATGTTTATTGCTTTCAACAGACTCCTATCACGCCCTGGCCATTCCATACAAAAAAACTACAACACAAACAGACTGCATCTCTGCAAATATGTGTTGTCTAGTTTAGGTAATATTGTAATTATATACCTATGTATTAAATATCTTTAAACTTTTATTTTGAATTATTGTGATTATGAGACTATTCAAAGCCAGTTACCACTGTAAAGTAAAAGTTTCAGGGGTTGTAATTTGTTACTAAATACAATTTAATTTCGTGCTTGTCTATTGAAAGTGTGGAATAAATATCTATATTCTTAACTTTAAAAAAAAATCATAAACGTCGGAACTGTCGAATCAACGATTTCGAAGACACAGTATGTCAAAATTCATTATTAAAAGTGGGAAAAAAAAATGTTTTTCTAATGATAAAACTAATGGTTAACCCTTAACCAGAATCGCTAAGTTGTTCTACAATACTGGAATCTTGGGTCCAAATGGACCCTTCAATTAAAATACAAGTTATTTTCTAATATAGATGAAATTACCACTTAGACGAGTTATAACTGTATTAAAATAAGTTTTATGTAATATATAAATCAATTTTTATTCATTTACATCTTGAAATTATACATCTTTTTTTACTTTAGATCATAGGTTCTGCATTAGGTAACCTTTTTTTTTGTAGGTATTCTTCTGCATTAGGTAACCTTTTTTTGTAGGTATTCTTCTGCATTAGGTAACCTTTTTTTGTAGATATTCTTCTTTGGTCATACCAAATAATAATATAAAATAAAAATCTTTGAAATGTAACAATACTACAGGGTTTTACGTACCTATGTTCCCGTTATAAAAAAAATAAATTCTTTGTGACAGCAAATGAAAATAAAAAACCGGACAAGTGCGAGTCGGACTCGCCCACCGAGGGTTCCGTACGTAGTATCAATATTAAATTTGATATTTTTCATTATAAATAAGAAATAATGCGTCGAAAAAAATAAAAAAAAAAATATTTTGCAATGTGTATATCAAGCCCTTTCATATGATACCCCATTTGAACTAGTAGTTTCAATTTGAAATTTCGACACCTATAAAAATATAGACCCCTTTTTTTTATGATCTATTTACAAATGTATAGTTTTGAGATTTATTCCTGTACTTGTAGTCTATAACGATGTTACTTGCCAAATTTCTTAGTTCTAGGTCAACGGGAAGTACCCTATAGGTTTTGATTCCCTTGAGAATGTGTCGAAATATGCGTTTTTTGCTGAATAAACGGCCGTAACTTTTTTTTACGTAAACTTAGCAGTTTGATTTTTTACAACTTCATGTGATCGTAGACCTGAGTATACAGTTCAAGTTTCAGCTTGATACCTCCACGCATTCTCGACATAGAAATTCTTGACAGACAGACAGACAGACGGATAACCATGTGATCTTATAAGGGTTCCGTTTTTCCTTCTGAGGTACGGAACCCTAAAAAATGACAGCCTATTCTAAAATCGTTACCAGTCTTTTACTATTCTATGTAAGGCACTTGCTACACAAAAAATGTCGTCTGTTATTTTGCGGTACCAGTAACAGCTGGCCCCAAAAAATCGTAATTCTATTCTTCAAAACCATTGAAATATAAGAATAAACTGCTCTTCTTTCTATGACAAAAGACGTTTTCAAATCTTGTCCTATGTAGTGATTGGGTTTCATTATGTTTTCCACTATTAGACGCCTTCCATAATATAAATCCATTTGTACATCCAGCAATAGTTCCTGGATATCGATTTCCATATGATTATGCGCTATTATTCCATAAAGAAGTGTATAAAACAATTTAAAAATATATACTTACATACACGTTGGAAAAAAGAAGGTAGCTAGAATCGTGGGTCCAATTGACCCCAACGATGGTTCGTACTTACACTTCCAGTAAATTTAAAGCACCACGCATCCGGCAATTCAATTCTCTTGATAGATGGCGATCGTGATGTTACCGCCAATGACAATGCTTTTTCTTAATGCCAGTATGTAGTTTGAGTATGTGACTTTGCTCAGTGACTCTGCGATGGAATGTATGGCCTTGTGAGTGTACGGAATTAGATTTATGTCTATTGGCTCCATGGGACATGATGGCCCATCAAATGATCGTCCATCATCGCCCCCATGATCGGGCAGCTCTCCACACAATCGTGTCTATTCATTTACTGACTGTCTACTGTTATGATAAGACGTCTATCGAAGATGGATATCAAAGTGATCGCGGCTGCGGCAGTATTTCTTAGCTCTTAAAATCATTTACTTAATGTGCGCGAAAACAGACTTGTGAATTGTAAAATGCAATTCTCATTTTTTTTTATACTACGCCTGGTAGCAGACAAGCATACGGCCCGCCTGATCTGAAGCTGTTACCGTAGCCATATTAACGCCCGCAACATAAAATATCGCTCGCGCGCCGCCACCCCCGCTGCCATCGCAGCATCTCCTTCCTTTCTGGTGACCTCACTCACTCGCAGGAACACAACAGCCCTCAAGGGAACCGTTATTTGGCTGCGGTATTCTGTGAGTTGGAGGTACGTTCCCCAGACGGGTAGCTTACAATTACGCTCCCTACCTCTCTTTTCGCCAGAGCTTCGTTTGTCAGTCAGCAGGGTGCACCGCGTGCAGGTGAAGTTGGCTTTGGTTCAAAGATCTTGATGAACCACTTACACCCCAAAATTTTGATATAGTTCTATGAACCGAAAAGGTTTTTCATTCGTTCAGGTCACCATATTGTGTTTGTAAATCGACAGAAATAACTAGATACATAAGTACAGAACACTAAGAATATGTCCCTCTTTATTTTTTTACCGAGACGTCTACACGTCTACACTGTACCCGAGACAACTACGTACTGACTAATCGGCGATGTGTGGACGCGCACACAATCATGGGCCAGCATTCATTTGATGTACCGACAACTTACCGATTATCGGCGATGATGCCCGATCACAGACAAACACTCACGATCACGCCCTCTACACAATCGTGCTTGTCTGTAATCGTCCATCATGGGCCATTGTGAAGAGGGGCCATAAAGATTTGTGACGCAGGGCATAGTCGGCGAACTGTAGGCATTCCTAGAACAAAGGACAAAGACAATTTACAGGATAGCATAAACACATGTTAGTTGATTAGTTGTTTTGACAGACACAATTTACAATTTAATATTATTTGAGTTAATTAACTTACACAAGGTATATACAAAAGAAGAGGAGCCGGCAGATGTCAGAAGAGAGGAAAAGTTGATAGGACGAGGGATAGAGGGAGGTAGGAGTTCATAGAGTGAGGATGAGTTCATAGGGCAATTAAAAAATATATGATCGAGTTTGATCATCGAGTCCGGCACCTACCTCACCTTGCGACGTAATGACACTAATGGCATTACATGGACGGGTAAAAGTGTTAACGCGCGCGTTTCGAAATTAAAAGATTTTTTTGTCGTTGTCGGATCAAAATGAACCCACGATTCGGGTTAAGGGTTAAGATCAAATAATAAGACATAAATTATTTTACCATAAGTTCAGTTGAGAATGAATTGTGTACTACGGACGAAGTGTCATAATACGCGGCGCCGCGTGGCAGCCCTTGCGATCGGTTCCACATACGACTCGGAGGGGAGGTAGAGCGGCAGGGAGTGGCCATATTGTACGTAGTACTATTACTTACACTGATCTTCTATATTGAACATTCATATTACGTTACAGAGAGAATATGTATTTAACTTACAGCCAGTCTTTATATTTAACTTTGATCCACTTTACGAAAAAACTATTTTATAAGTTTAGAGACTGATATTTATCGCGTAAAAATTATAAGTTATTAGTGGTTTTTAACCCTAGTTCCCTCTAGTTCAATGGTCAGTTGATTCGTTGGACTAGTGAGATTTTTTCTCACTAGTTCAATCAAAGTAGTTGTACTCACCACTTTTTATATCACAAAGTAAGGAAGTTAAGTAGGTATGTTTTGATGCATCAAAAAGAAACGTACTTAGATCACAACAAAAATATCTGAATAC
Source organism: Hypsopygia costalis (assembly GCA_937001555.2). NCBI lineage: Eukaryota > Metazoa > Arthropoda > Insecta > Lepidoptera > Pyralidae > Hypsopygia > Hypsopygia costalis. The sequence continues at coordinate 24,569,219 of OW443326.2, forward strand.
AAATTTGTAACGGGTTAATCAAATACCTACTTATTAGTGGAAATTAAAATAAAATACTTTAAATTTAACTGTCATAAATTAAAATAATTGTTTTTTTTTTGTTTTTTTTTTTAACCTATTGCATAGCTTTTATCGCGGGCTTTGAGCGCGGCGACCGAATCAAGAAATTCCGTAACGAAAATAAAACGTAACACCCCCCACCTAATATGACCTTTGAACTCGACCTGGCTTTTAAGAACATTTCCTTAAATAATACATACTCGTATTTCGTCAGTGAGTATTATCGAGTCAATGGCGCAGTTGTAAATGTGTGACCAATTTGAACTATCGTTTCTATTTTCGCGCCTCGATGTGGTCATTACTCTTTTTGTAACTTTATTCGATGTTGGTGAATGACTAAATACTTTTTATGAACTTTTTCGCTATTATTATTTTTGACATTCGATTTTGACATCATTATTTTTGACATTATTACTGATTTTGGGATAAATTTTTAATTTAATAAAAATTACATACGATGGCATAAAATAAATAAATAAATGAATAAATAAATATTGTCAGACAAATTACACAGCGCCATCTAGCCCCAAAGTAAGCGAAGCTTGTGTTATGGGTACTAGGCAACTGATAAACATACGTAAATATATATATATATATTTTGTAAATACATACTTATGATACATAGAAAACATCCAAACCAAGACAAACAGACATGTTCATGCACACAAATGTTTGTCCTGTGTGGGAATCGAACCCACGAGCGTTGGTGTCGAAGCCTCGTCATTGACCGCTACGCTACCGAGCTCGTCAAAAAAATTTAATTTAATAAAATAGCTTTTATGGCGGGCTTTGAGCGCGGCGACCGAATCAAGAATTTCCGTAACGAAAATAAAACCTAACACCTCGTAACGTAGCTCGGCCGAGCGTTCGCTTAACGTGTATGTATATGGTACGACTGTACGAAGCTCGCACGGATCGAGACGAGCTGGAGGGCTACTATGAACACACGAAACCCGAAGGAACTCCATATTTTCGGGCTGTTTCCTACCACGACAATACTACGGGCCCGTTAACGGAAAGAAATCGGAGTTTGACTTTTACCGCTACGGGTGACTTACTATGATCATACGAGCCCGACACGAAAATTCGAATTTGACATATAGTTTTTCGGGCGTTTAACCTAACTTTTCACGAGAGCTTAAGTGCTACCGTAAGAGTTTTCAGATTAACATTTTATTTCAAATAGCTGATGCCCGCGACTTCGTTCGCGTGGACTTTATGATTCCGGCGTATTAATACAAATACGAACTAATGTAGATACATAAGAAAATATTTGTTATACGTTAAAAGTCAATTTTTTTTTGTTTAACATTGTAACCATAGTTTTAAAAAAAATTAAGGGAGTCTTTCCTTCGGGAGCTAATATGAACAGACCTGAAGCGTCACTAACTCTCGAGAAAGCCACGTAAAGTTGGCCATGCGAAAAACAACCAGTCCTAAGCTTGTCACCAGCGAATTTTAGTCATTTTTTATTGTCATAGCAAAGCAAGTGGTCACAGACAACTGCGTACGTTTAAAATTAAAATGGATTTTTTTTTTTGGAGAAGAGTGGTATACGCGGAATAAATACCGTTTCACCGGCACCACTCCCAGTGAGAATCTCAGCTTCAATTATATTGCGCTGCCATTGACTTTACTTCAGAAAGGAGATCTTCCCCAAATTTTAATAATATTCTTGAAAACTCTTGGCCACGTAAAGTTCTACCTACAGCTTCTAGTGCCTTACTGTTAGCCATTTCGCTTTCATCTCAAACGATTAGACAGCAATCCTGAAACACCTTTGCTTTGTCACAGTTTCGTGTCACAGAGCATGTCGGTGTTTCAATTCTGTTTAAATCGAGTAGGATATTGAACATTGTATTTGCGTCCTTCCGCCTAGTAGTAATGTGGCTGCAATACCTGGCGATGCTGCTGCGAGATCTTATTTTGGCGCCTGATTTCAGCGTGGATTGCTCTCGTCAGGTATGTTTTTCCAGTCCCTCCTGGAGCAGTTAATAAAAACAGTATCCCCTCGTTGCTTAAAACACTATCCACCACCAAATCAAATAAACTCTGATCTTGCTACATAGCGTCCCGCAAATGCACGTATTCTTCTGGTTTGTGCGAATATATACCAATCGTTCCTTTTCAATTTTAGCGTACACGTCTTTAATAAACTGACTAAATAGACCACGTTACCTTTGTAAATAAAATAAAATAAAACGATTGCGTCTAACTTGTAGCAGGTAAGAATAAATGTTTTTTTTTCTTTACAATGCATAAGATATTTTGTTAATCTATTTGTTGTAATCTATGTATTGTAATAAATAGATTTAAAAAAGTAAAAAAAAAACACGCTATAATAGCAAATAGAACTGAAAAAGTTACATAAAAACTTTTTTAGCTCTATTGGCTATTATAGCGTGTTTTTTTACTCTTTTTAAAAACTATAATTTATTGTAAACACGTGTCGTTTATGCAAATAAATTTAACTTTCTTCTGCATCAGGTGATCCAAATCTTGGATTTTTATACCTCAACAAAAAATGCTGATCAGGCTGAACAACTTTTGCTAAGGAGTCATTTTTAAATTTCTTATAGTTTACCTGAACCATTATTTATTTATTTATTTATTTATTTATTCAATAATTGCATTACATGTGTTACTGATTATATACTGGTTACATAGTATTACACAGCACATACACACACATGTGCCTTTTCAGGCATAGCAATTATGGTTTTGCATCAGGTGTTCCAAATCTTGGATTTTTATACCTCAACAAAAAAGGGTCATCAGATTGAACAACTTTTGCTAAGGCGTCATTTTTATATTTCTTATAGTTTACCTGAACCATTATGGTTCTGCATCAGGTGTTCCAAATCTTGGATTTTCCAAATCTCAACAAAAAATGCTCATCAGGTTGAACAACTTTTGCCTGAACGTTTACCTGAACCATTAAGGTTCTGCATCAGTTGTTCCAAATCTTGGATTTTTATACCTCAACAGAAAATGCTCATCAGGCTGAACAACTTTTGCTAAGGCGTCATTTTTATATTTCTTATAGTTTACCTGAACCATTATGGTGCTGCATCAGGTGTTCCACTTTCCAAAATCAATTATACCCTATATTTTGCCCAGGCTTAACAGCTATATAACAAAAAAGGTTTCATTCGAATCCGTCCAGTACTTCCAGAGATTAGCGTGTACAAACAGACATACAGACAAACAGACAGACATTTTTTTTTAAATTCTTACTCTATTACTATATCTCCATCGCCTCCAATTGTTTTTTTGTAAATATATTCAATGTACAGACACATTATTTTTACTGTTTTATTATATGTATAGATATACTTAAGTATGTTATTGTCAGTTTTATATCAGTTTGGGTTTTGTATGACTACTGAGAAGGTGTAAATGTCTTATTAAAAATATTGCATAAATAAATAAATAATTATAAGTTGATATGCAATAACTTTACCGCGGCAGTCCCCGAGTGCCACACGTTTTTTTTATTAGCTCAGCATATTCGCTCCGCTTCGCCTGATGGTAAGCGAAAAGAGGAGCCCCAATCGCATCGGCAACGGACAAGAGACCTTGATGTCTTGTCAGTTGACGCTGCCATGCTGGCTTACAAGATGCTTCTTCACGCTTCTCTTGAAGGATCCCATATTGTATGAATGAGGAAATACGTATGCCGGCGACGCGTTCCACTTTTTAATGGTGCGACATAGATAGGAGTTGCCAAACTTTTTAGTACGCGAAGCCTGCACGTGATGTTCTGTGACGGAAAGGGAAGGAAGAGATAAGGGAAAACAGTTCTTCAGAGCACTCACCATGATGTAGGCGGTAAAATACGCTTAGAGAGCCAATATCCCTGCGGAGCTGAAGAGGTTCAAGATTCTTGGTGACCTCTTCGTCACCAATTATGTGGACCGTTCGTCGCTGCAACCTATCGAGAGCCTCGAGGAGATACTGCGGAACCATCCGAGAGATGCGAGCAGTACTCCACGCAGGCCCGAACTTGAGTCTTATACAAGAGACATAGCTGGTCCGGCGCGAAGAACCGTCGCACCCTGTTCAGGATCCCGTGTTTTTTTTGAGGCTGTTGAGATGAGGCTCTCAATATATTCCCTTTGGTTAAGGTTGCAGCGAATATCCATGCCCAGCATATTTAAGCTCTCTCGCAAATTGAGCGAAGTGCTCTGAAGACTGGGGGTAGGAAGGAACGGAGATGTTTTTGTGGTAAACGCGCACACTTGGGTTTTCTTAGCATAGAACTCGACCAGATTGCTGGAACCCCATTTACTAATGAGATCCAACACCCGATCCAGTTCAAGAACTAGAATCTCCCGTTTCTCACCGATTTCTGCCCTACCAGCACCAGGCCGACCGAAATATCGCCCATGCGCCGTACTGTCGTCAGAATAGCAATGAATGTTTCCAAGAGGTAGCATGTCATTGATATGAAACAGAAAGAGGATGGGCGATAGAACGGAGCCCTGGGGGACGCCCGCATTCCCGGTCATGAATCGCGAAGCGCAACCATCTGCAAGGACGCGGATTCTACGCTCATGCAGGAAGCTAGCAATCCAGTCACAAAGCTGAACAGGCAGACCGTATGCCGGAAGCTTGGAGAGAAGTGCTTTGTGCGAAACCCGATCAAACGCCTTGGCAATATCTAGGCTGATTGCCATAGATTCACCATATTTGTCGATTGCCTCACCCCAGAGGTGCGTTACATACGCTAGAAGATCACCCGTTGATCGTTTCGGCCTAAAACCATATTGACGGTCATTAATTAGGGAGCGATCTTCTAGGTAGCGGATCAGTTGGTTATTGAGGATCCTCTCCATGACCTTGCACAGTACTGAGGTTATTTGATGGATCCGAACGGTCTCCCTTTTTTGGGACCGGTTGCACATTAGCTTCTCTCCAAGTTTCCGGAACACAACCGGTTGAGTACGAGAGACGATAGAGGCGCGTTAACACCGGAGACAACTCTGCTGCACATTTTTTAAGTACAATCGCCGGAATACCGTCTGGACTACTGACTTTTGGCATCGAGTGATTGCAGTTCTGATCGCACGTCACACGTTCTGATACGAATACGAGCACGTTAGAACCACTGTAGGGTTGGTGGTTGTGTGCCACAATCATCGATCCGGGGAGTTAGCCGTAAAGAGGCTAGCCATGAGGTCGGCTTTCTCCTGCGGCTGATGTGCTAGTGAGCCATCGGGGCATCTCAGCGGTGGCAGCGACGGATCACAGAAGTTTGCCGCCAGTAGCCACGTGACCCAGTGGGATGCGACACTAGCTCCTGGCCGTGCAACGCGCTGTGCGTCCGCTCTAATGTATACCCTCTTGCATACCTTAGTGGCAGCGTTGTAGCCTGATTTCAGCGAGTTGATATTGGGATCATTGAGGGCGCGGCCCCTGGTCCAAGCACGGTACGCCGCCTGCTTGTTACTAACAGCATCGACGCACTCGCGATTAAACCACGGGCGTCTCCGGCTTTTCATGGCGATATCGGAGTAAGGGATGTAATACTCCATCCCAATGCAACAATAGCCGCGGCACTCGCCGTAGCATCCTTATCACTGAAACAGCACTGCCCCCATGGGACGGAAGCAAAGTAGTCGCGCATACCGTCCCAATCTGCTGACGAGTAGTGCCATACACGGCGCTTGTCTGCCGCTGGTTGCAGCAGGACTGCGCTTGGCACTATTGTGGACACCAGGCAGTGATCAGAGGTGCCCAGGGGTGCCTCAACAGAAATCCGGTATCCCTCAGGGTGGGTGGTCAGCAGTAGGTCGAGCAGAGAGGGCGCCTGATCAGCAATGTCGGGTATTCTGGTAGGTTGGTCTACCAATTGCGTCAGGCTGTGGGACAGAGCGAACGCATGAACGGCCCTTCCTGCATGGTTGGTTGTGGAGGAACCCAACCACGAGTCGTGGTGGCAGTTAAAGTCCCCCAAACACATTATATCTGCAGTAGGGTACCGCTCCTGCGCTTCAGCTGCCGTCCGACTTAGATATTCGAAGAGTCGAGTTGTCTCCGTGTCTCCATTGTGGGATCGGTACAGGCACATGTACAACAACCGACTCTGGAGGTCTACAATCACATACACCCAAAGAACGGTAAAAAAGGGATCCTCATAACAGCGCAGACGGCGACAACAGACCCCGGCTTTCGCGTGGAAGTTTTCCTCGAGTACATAGCCGGGGTACTGCAGGAAAGAAGTGTCCGCTGGAGGCTGGATTTGTGTCTCTGTCAGAAACAGCAAGGCAGGCCGGGCCGTCTCGAGGTGCTGGTGGACGGTGTTGAGGTTTGCGTGGAGTCCGCGGATGTTAACGAACTCCACCTTTAGCAGGGTGGTGGGGGAGTGCACCGCTGTATGACCATTTCTCATTTGTTGCGCTGTCATAAGTATAGGAAACTTATAAAGTGGAAATTGCTGTCACGACAGAAGGGAAGGGGGTGGTGGCCCCGTCCCTCCTTAAACTTGCTGATCACTGACTCAATATCTACTTGAGCACTTTTTAATTTTTTGTTGTGCCTTTTAAGCTGCTTCTCGTTCGGACTTTACGATCAATGGCGTCAAGTCTGAATCCATTTGGGTATGCCAAAGGAATAGATCAAGACCGGCATGACCCAACCATTATAAGCACGCACCTTATTGCCACCTGATAAAAGACTATTAAGTACTTTTTTCAGGCGGCCAAGGAAACGTTCTCGCAATGATTGCTTCATGTCGGTCTCGGCAATTCCTAAATTTTCTGACATACCCAAGTACTTGTAGGTTTCAGCTTCCGAAAGGGATTTCAGGTGTATAGTATCTGAGAGTTAGAGTCTCTCAGACACTAATATCGTTCCCTTCTTTACATGCATGACAGCGCATTTGTCTGTACCGAATTCCATTTTAATAGAATTACTAAAGTTTTCATTGATCTTTAGTAACGCCATTAATTGAACTTTGCTACATGCAAACAGTTTCAAATTATCCATGTATAGAAGATGAGATATAGCCTGACCTCCCCTTCGCAACCTGTACCCCAGCTTTGAATCCTCTAACAACATGCTCAAAGGATTCAAAGCTAAACAAAACCACAAGGGACTCAGACTGTCACCTTGGAAAATACCTCTTTTAATCTCAATCGGTTCGTCATCACCACAGATCGATCGGGATCCTGAATAGAGAAGGACTGTTCTCCATTGCCCCATACATGACTTCAGGAAAGTGCATAGAGTTATATCTATTTTATTCAACTCTATGACCTTCATAAGCCACGTATGAGACACAGAATCAAAGGCCTTCTTGTAATCTATCCAACATGCCGATAGATCTTTACGGTTTCTACGAACCTGTTGGCTAATGGCCATGTCAATGAGGAGCAATTCCTTGGTACCACGGGATCCTTTCCTACATCCATTTTGAGTAGCACACGTAACATTATTGCTAACAATATGTTGAGTGATTTTGCTTCTCAAAATGGATGTAAGGAGCTTACAGATGGTAGGTAAGCATGTTATTTGGTCTATAGTTTTTAGGATCCGTGGTATTATTATTATTCCATTTATTTCACATTTTACTCTATTTTATTACATTTTTAAATATAAATATAAAAAAAATACATTTAAAAATATAAAAAAACAGGGGCACCCGCCGGTAGTGGAGCGAAGACCTATACTACCGGTGATCAGGGCTCCAGAGTGAGGAATCTCCTCACAATGCGGGTCGTGTCCAGAAGAACCGCCTTCTGCATCAGGTTCTTGACCCAACTGCCTAGCGTGAGCCTCTCGAGGTGATGGTCGAGGCTCTTAGCTATAAGTCCGTTTACTGACACGACTATCGGAACTATAATCGTTGAGTCCACATGCCACATGTTGGTAACCTCGTGGGCCAAGTCCAAGTACTTAGAAAGTTTCTCTTTCTCGGCCTTAACGAGATTCTCATCATGTGGAATGGTGACGTCAACGAGAATTGCACGGTTCGTCACCCGGTCTAATACCACAATATCAGGTCTATCTGCGAGAATAGTCCTGTCAGTGATAATAGACCGGTCCCAGTAGAGCGTGACACTACCGTTCTCGAGAACTGGCGCAGGTGCATACCTGTAGTATGGTACTTAAGAGCTCACAAGGCGATATTTAAGAGCAAGTTGCTGGTGTATAATCCTAGCTACTTGATTGTGTCTATGCAAGTACTCGCCGTTAGCAAGATGAGAACAACCGGAAACAATATGCCTGAGTGACTCACCGGGACGGTGGCATGCTCGACAGATGTCGACCGTACCGTCCTTCAGGATATATTTCCGGTAGTTATTCGTCTTGATAACTTTGTCCATTTATTATTATTTTATTTATTTCATCAAATCTCTATATAAATACTTTCTATATAATAATTTCTATATAAATACTTGTATAGAAATTATATAGATAGATACAGTATAGTATAGTAGGTATGTACCTACTCACTACTCGTGGTTCGGTTCGTCGCGCCGCTGAGCCACATGAGTAAAGAAACGAACAGAGGGAAAGCTGTCTAAAATCTGCAAAATTTGTGCCTATTCTCATAGGGTTGACACCTTTTGCTCGTACAAAAGGATTAGAGGAAAAAAATAAAAATAAATGTACATTAATAAAATGTATTCACACGTACACTAAAGTTAATATCTAAAATACAACGTACTTATTCTAAAAACTAAAAGTAAATTACTAACATCAATAGCCCGACTGGGAAGTACCACACCTCACATAAGACCGCAGTCAAATGACATCTCTCTGGAGTGTTATTGTGCCTGCGTCAGGTCATCAAAAAGAAGGATTAGCAGCAATAGCAGCCGGGGTTGCAACGCGCGAGTGGCATTTACTGTGTTGCAAGCAGTGGCGGCTGTACCTTAAGTGCGCTCGTGCGCTGAACCACAATTTCGCAAGATTAAAAATTACATAATATTATTTCATCTTTATTTTTAAATTACCATTTTAATACCTATTTATTTTTTAAACATACAAAAACATATAACAAATAAAATATTTCATAATGACGAAACTATAAGCTCTTTGCTAAACTATTAAGAGTTATTTTCCCTGTAAACAAAAATCGCCGCTCGCCGAAGCGCACGAGAGCTGCTAATGTAACTTATATGGGCGACGAGCTAATATGCCTGACGCGTGAAACAAAAGATAGTTCTTAGAAATGTACCGAGTATTGGGTCTGTTTTCGTGCGCGCCGCACGGGCGAATCGAAGACATTTTACGATGCCGAAGATTACCGAGAGCAGCCGACGATGTTTGACGAAATTCGCGGGCGGCCATGTCTAGGGGTTCGCTAAAATGCGCAAACAATACCATCGGGTATTGCTTGTATAATTTTTTAATTTTAATAAAAAGGTGATTGAACGTTTCGCTTCATAAAAATGGCGTCGCATAGATTTAATGTATAAAAACTAATTTAAAAAAACATGTTATTAAAAATTTAAATAAATTTAAAAATAGTTAAAAAAATTGTAACAAAAAAACATTTATGTAAATTGTTGTTTTGTTACAATTTTTTTTTTTATTCTACGTCGGGTGGCAGACAAGCATACGGCCCGCCTGATGTGAAGCGGTTACCGTAACCATATTAACGCTCGCAACATAAAATATCGCTCGCGCGCCGCCACCCCCGCTGCCATTGCAGCATCTCCTTCCTTTCTGGTGACCTCACTCACTCGCAGGAACACAACAGCCCTCAAGATAACCGTTATTTGGCTGCGGTATTCTGTGAGGTGGAGGTACATTCCCCAGTCGGGTAGCTTACAATTACGCTCCCTACCTCTCTTTTCGCCAGAGCTTCGTTTGTCAGTCAGCAGGGAGCACCGCGTGCAGGTGAAGTTGGCTTTGGTTCAAAGATGTTGATGAACCCTTACACCCAAAATTTTTAATCTTATTAGTGAGCAAGTAAAGTGTGATAGTCAAAATACGAAATATTTTTACTTCTTCTATTATTGTTCATACACACAGTACAGTAAATAACCATTTTGTCACACTTTTTTTATTTTTAACTTTTTATTTTTATTCGTAAACAACGTGGAGCGCACACAAACACCTATACGTGCAACGCGCAGGCCCTGAGCTTGTCCACTGGCGGAGTCAGTTTGAACCGGTTATTTCTAACCGCGGCGTGTACGCGACGAGCCGCCAGTGGACACGCACACAAGGCCACGCATGCTTGTAGTAGTGTACCTAAACACCGCGGTTGAATGAAGCTTTATCTCTGTTCGTTTCTTTACTCATGTGGCTGAGCCACGCCGCCGCGCCGCCCGGGGATTTTTAACGCGTGGAATTATAATTAAGGTGACGTGAGTCCAGGGCTTGGCCGTTTTCGAGGGGGTGAGGTGCGGGGCTTGAGAGGAGCCGGCGCGGGGTACCCGCTTACAAGCGCGCGATCGCTGCCGAGACGCCACAGTATAGCGAAGCGACTATCTACACCCGTGTAGTATTACACCCGTCAATACAATAGTTAAAAGTACTTACTGGAAATATAATTATATGAAAATAAATAAACCACATGTAAAAATAGATTTTTTTTATTAATGAAGTATATTATATTCAAAATGCAAACAAGTGATGTTTTGGTATATTATGAAAAAGTAAAGAATTCAAAATAAAAAGAAAACTATTCAATAATTCTTTTATTATTGGTCAAACTAAAATAGGTACATACTTAGACTAACTAACTATCACGCGCCAGCATACACTATTCTTCATCCTTCTAGGAATCGATATGTGCCGTACAGCACGCGTCTGTCCCTAGCTACTATGCCCGAGCATACAGCGGTATTGATATTAACAGTATTTATATTTGACAACCCCGGTGGTCCAATGGCTAACCATGTCCAGTTTGATTCCGAGGTCGTGGGTTCGATCCCCGCACAAGATACGAGTAAATATTTGTGTGCATGAACATGTCTGTTTATCTTGGTCTGGGTGTTTTCTATGTATTATCTATACTAATATTATAAAGCTGAAGAGTTTGTTTGTTTCTTTGTTCGAATTGAAAAAATATTTTAGTGTTAGCCTATATTTCAAGGAAGGCTATATATAGGCTATATAACATCACGCTAACACCAATAGGCGCAGAGCACCGATAAAAAACGGGAAAAAAATATTCCTTTTGAGGGCTTAAGTTGCGTGCGCTGCGTAAATTTGCGCATATGCCTATCTTTTAAGATTAAATCACTATAGCATAATATAGGTAAAAGGTTGTTTGTCCTTCTTTCACGTCAAAAGTAACAAACGGATTTACATGTTTTTTTTTTTATATAGTTTAAGGCCTGGAGAGTGACATAGGCTACTCTTTATCCCGGAAAAACATTTTATTCCCACGGGAAAAAATAAAGTTATTCATTTGTCCTTCTTTCACGTCAAACACGAACCTAAGTACGGACGTGATTTTTTTAATGGGGATAGTTTACGATCTGGAGAGTGACATAAGGTACTTTTTATCACGGAAAAACATCTTAATCCAATGGGAAAAATAAACTTTGTAATCATTTGTCCTTCTTGTACATCGAAAGTAACCTAAGTACCGACATGATTTTTGTTAACGGGGATAGTTTACGGTCTGGAGAGTGTCATAAGCTACTTTTTATCCCATCAAGTAAAAAAATGACAACAAGAAAAAAATATACACAAATTAATGGCAGCTTCCCTGGACCACGCGGGCGAAGCCACGGGTAACAGTTAGTATGTATGTATTTACAAAAAAATATATTGATTTGATTTCATGATTGATTGAGAGAATTGTTATTTGGCTGCGGTATTCTGTTAGGTGGATGTAATTCCCCAGTCGGGTAGCTTACAATTACGCTCCCTACCTCTCTTTTCGCCAGAACTTCGTTTGTCAGTCAGCAGGGTACACAGCGCGCAGGTGAAGTTGGCTTTTGTTTAAAGATGTTGATGAACCACTTACATCCTAAAATATTAATGATCCAACGTTCTAGCTCCTACACCAAAAAAATATTATGCGTAAGTCGTGTCCTACACCAAAAACGTTGGTGGCGGAAGCACGCAAAGTAGTGTAGATCAAATTGCCTCTAAATTTGACTTCCGCAAAATAACACCTGAATCAATCAACTATCTACCTACTAATATTATAAATGCGAAAGTATGGATGTCTGTTTGTTCCACTATCTTTGGGGTTATCACTATATCTGGGCTGTAAGTGGTTCATCAACATCTTTGAACCAAAGCCAATTTTACCTGCACGCCGTGCACCCTGCTGACTGACAAACGAAGCGCTGGCAAAGGGAGGTAGGGAGCGTAATTGTAAGCTACCCGACTGGGGAATTTACCTCCACCTCACAGAATACCGCAGCCAAATAACAATTCCCTTGAGAGTTGTTGTGTTCCTGCGAGTGAGTGAGGTCACCAGAAAGGAAGGAGTTGCTGTGTTGGTAGCGGGAGTGGCGGTGCGCGAGCAACATTTTAAGTTGCGAGCGTTATTATAACTACGGTAACCATTTCACATCAGGCGGGCCGTATGTTTTTACGGCCAAACCGATTTCGATGATCGCGTACCTACTTGTATGCGATAAACTCAATCGCTACTGAAAACCGGGTCTCAGTAAAAAAATAAATGTATCATCATCATCGTTGTTTTGTTGTCTTACTGATATTCCTACACTGTGTTTATTTCAACGTGTCTATTGACAACACGTTGAACGGACGCGCGGCACAGGTCCTACCTCGAACGCAGCTCCTAGAGCACTGACGTTGAGAGCGATCGAGAATCGGGGAGGGTGCGCGACCGCAAATCGTTATTCTTTTAATAATTTTATTTAAATTATTTTATTTTTAAAAGTAATAGCATAGTGCTCTCGTAATTAAAATTATGAACATTTTGGTATAATTTCCTTATAAAAAAATTGTATTAAATATTTACAATTTTTACTTAGTGCAAATTTAGAGAGTAAGTTCGCGATTTTTTTCTATCGAGCCAAAAATTATTAATTGTGTTTTCAATAGCTTTGTGCCCTGCAGAAAGGACTTAAGATTTCATAGTTAAATTTCTAGGAACCAAATTGAAATAGTTTAATAGAACTATTCTTTCAATAAGCGTGTTTCCTGGACTCACTTCACCTTAACAATGAATATTGAATTGGTGTCGCGCCATCTGTCAAATGACAGTTTTATTAAACGCCATAAAGTCACATTAGAAATGTTAATATGGTCTTTAAATTTTGTAATTTTCCACGCAACTTTCTTATTTTTTTCTTTCATAAAAACCTTCTCCTGGTAATAACAAAGACAACGAAAAAAGAATCAGTGATATCGGTCCTGCCGTTCACGCGTGATGGCATGACATAGGCAAATAGGGATTCATTGATATACAATGTGTCCCCGGCGCAAGTGACCGGCCGGCGTATTCTGAAAATTCAATTAAAATTATCGAGAAAAAACCTTACTTATCTCTTATAGTTTTTTTTTATTATTTTTTTTCTTTTTTTAAAACTTGCTGTCTCCGCGCTTCACTATTATTGCGATAACTTTTAAGTTATGAGATTAATCTCAATTCTGTTTTTTGTTTTGAAAAGCGGAAGAGGTGTTTTCATAGGTACAATAAAAAAACGCATGAAAATGTATCGTTATTTTAATGAAAAATTAATTAGAATTACATTTTTACTTACAAAAAAGCTTTTTTTTTTTTTTTGTAAAAAAAAACAACTTTATCTTAGAAAAAACCCCTATTAAACTGTCAGTATTGTTAATTACTATTAATCTACAGCATACCCTCCGTAAATCTTCAGAACATTGTCAATGCCTAACACCTAAGAATTTCCAGTAGCAACTCTAACACCCGTATTTATAGAGAAGTAATTACTTGTTGCTAAGTAATTTCTTAATTAAGTCATTACTTAAGGTTAGAATTCTTATTTAAAAAATCTTATTCTATAGTTGAGTAATGTACGTTACTTACTTGAGCAATTGCCCAAGTAACAGTCGCCGCTAAGCGGTTGTTCCCGTGTGGCCACACTTTGTCACTGCGTTTCGTTTCTTAAAAAGCAAATGTAATGTCTAGATAAATTTTATGAAATCTTGCATTAATATCTTTGATATTACTTTATTTTGTATTTGTAATAACAATAACGTTATTTAAAGTAGTTTAAATTGTAAAAAGTACATTATTTTTACTGATGTTTTTCGTCATACAAGAATGTATCCTTGGAGAAACAAAACGTTTGACATGATATAACCCTACTAAATTTAAACGTTTATTTTTACATATGGATTAAATGCCGACTCGTGATTTTTTACTTAGAAAGTTTATACATTAATTTCTGTCAAATAATCCCGGTACCGTAGTACGTAAACGAAACTTTTGAAATCAAAACAGTTTGGGTCGGCGTGCGTGTTGTTATTTTTCTTTGAATATCCTTCCGTGAATTTGAAACATGACTCAAAAAGTAGACAGGAAGAAACCGTTCTCGAGTTTGGAAAAGGATTTATTCTTAAATATAATATAATAATATAATAATTATAACTTAAATATAATATAATAATCTTTTTAAAACAATCTTCCGAATAGTCATGAAATAGATCTACATCACGAAAGTAAACCTTGGGATTTCTAGGTTCAGCAACTTCAATCAATACTAATATATATTATTATCATCTATATTGTCTACAACAGCAAAAACCGCTTCAATGCTATCTAAAGTTTCCATTTTTAAGTAAAATAACCTCAAAGCAAAGAACTGCAGTATACTGGGTACCTCAAAGTAATGCTTGACGCCCGTATTTATAAACAAGTAAAAGTAATTACTTGAGTAAAAGTAATTACTTAAGTAACGATTTGTATTCTATAGTTAAGAAACTGCTCGAAGTTAGAACTGTCAAAAGTTAGAATTCTCAACCAAGTAATAGTCACGATTTCCTTTACTCAAGCATTACTTTGAGGTACCCAGTATACTGCAGTTCTTTGCTTTGAGGTTATTTTACTTAAAAATGGAAACTTTAGATAGCATTGAAGCGGTTTTTGCTGTTGTAGACAATATAGATGATAATATATTAGTAGAGATTGAAGTTGCTGAACCTAGAAATCCCAAGGTTTGCTTTCGTGATGTAGATCTATTTCATGACTATTCGGAAGATTGTTTTAAAAAGATTATTATATTATATTTAAGTTATAATTATTATATTATAATATATTATATTATTATATTATATTATATTTAAGAATAAATCCACTAAACCCGAGAACGGTTTCTTCCTGTCTACTTCTTGAGTCATGTTTCAAATTCACGGAAGGATATTCAAAGAAAAATAACAACACGCACGCCGACCCAAACTGTTTTGATTTCAAAAGTTTCGTTTACGTACTACGGTACCGGGATTATTTGACAGAAATTAATGTATAAACTTTCTAAGTAAAAAATCACGAGTCGGCATTTAATCCATATGTAAAAGTAAACGTTTAAATTTAGTAGGGTTATATCATGTCAAACGTTTTGTTTCTCCAAGGATACATTCTTGTATGACGAAAAACATCAGTAAAAATAATGTACTTTTTACAATTTAAACTACTTTAAATGACGTTATTGTTAGTATAAATACAAAATAAAGTAATATCAAAGATATTAATGCAAGATTTCATAAAATTAATCTAGACATTACATTTGCTTTTTAAGAAATGAAACGCAGTGACAAAGTGTTGCCACACGGGAACAACCGCTTAGCGGCGACTGTTACTTGGGCAATTGCTCAAGTAAGTAACGTACATTACTCAACTATAGAATAAGATTTTTTAAATAAGAATTCTAACCTTAAGTAATGACTTAATTAAGAAATTACTTAGCAACAAGTAATTACTTCTCTATAAATACGGGTGTGAGTAAAGGAAATGGTGACTATTACTTGGTTGAGAATTCTAACTTTTGACAGTTCTAACTTCGAGCAGTTTCTTAACTATAGAATACAAATCGTTACTTATGTAATTACTTTTACTCAAGTAATTACTTTTACTTGTTTATAAATACGGGTGTAAGAAAACAAGAATAAAAAGATAAAATTCACATTAAATTAAAATACGCGTCAAATTAATAAAATCTTTTTTGTTTTTTGAATCGGTTTTACTTTAAGACCAAATAAAATACCTAGTTAGAAATTTTAATCATTTAATTAAATAAATCCTTATTTCCCACAAAAAAGAAAAAAAAATTAGAAATAAAATGTAATTATATCACAATAAACAAATTACAAACACACACAACAACACACTTTCACATATATAATATTAAATTAGTATGAATTTTGTTATTTGCAAAACATAAAACGCTTCATACCTACTTCATCTCTTCATTCTTCATGAATAAAAATCTTATTGTATAATTTAAAGTTGGTGAAGTTTATATCTATTTTGAAACTCTAAACCTACTGTTTACGTAAAAATTATTCTTCATCGTATCTTTTCATTATTATTTTTTTCTTTTTAGGGTTCCGTACCCAAAGGGTAAAAAGGAACCCTATTACTAAGGCTCCGCTGTCCGTCCGTCCGTCCGTCTGTCACCAGACTGTATCTCATGTACCGTGATAGTTAGACAGTTGAAATTTTCACAGATCATGTATTTCTGTTGCCGCTATAACAACAAATACTAAAAAACAGAATAAAATAAATATTTAAGGGAGCTTCCATACAACAAACGTGATTTTTGTGCTTGTTTTTACTCGCATTTGATAACAGTAATAGGTAGACGCTTGAAATACTCACATAATATTTAGTTATATATTCACTTTAAAAATAAATAATTAAATAAAAATAAAACAAAATATAAAAAATATAAAAAATATAAAATAAAAATAAAAAACGTGATTTTTTTTGCCGTTTTTATAGATAATGGTACGAAACCCTTCGTGCGCGAGTCCGACTCGCTCTTGACCAGTTTTTTCTTCCAACGATGACTCAACTCATGTTTTCTACGGTTGACTGAAGAAATCCCTCATGGGTTAAGTCCACAATTGCACAATAAAGTCCGTTTTATTTTTAATTTTTGTAATTGTGTATTTATGTTTCCTGATTGTACAATAAAATTTTTACTATACTATACTATAAAACGCAAAACATTTTTCTGCTGTAACAGTACATAATCGAAATAATAATTTGCTATTTAAATGTCCGCCCTGCGGCGGTCGGTTGGATTAAAGGATAAGTCACGACACCAGTCACGAATTGTAAAAGGCGAATTGGGAATGGCCCAGAAACTAGCTTAAATATTTTCATTATTCAATGAAACAAGGCTATGCTGCTGAACTTATCTTAATTTGATAACATGATGGTAATGGAAAAAAAAATCATTAAACTAAATAAAATAACTATATTATATGTTTTTCGTTAAAATTGTTTATATGTAAAATGGTCTAATACATTTTCGGTACCATTGAGGTTGGAGTGCGGATTGCGACAAGGGGGTCTATGCTCGCTCAACTCTTCAACCTATAAGTGAATGCACTGATAGAAGAGCTCAGCAGCACGCATGTTGGCTGCCATATTTATGATGTATGCTTGAATAACATTCAACTTCAAGTTCTATTAAATTAACAATTATGAACACATAGCTCAACAGCGGGAATCAAAAGAGATTGACAGCCTTTATGATGAATTAATGCCACATGCATGTACGCCTCCCCCTACGACTAACAAGTCTCATAAAAAAATTAAAGAAATGTTTAAAACTAAAGCGAACAATCAGTAACATTGAAAAAACTTTAAAACAGAAATGTTGTAATAAGTTTTTAAGAAAATGCATGAATAATAATGTTAAACATAATGAACAATTAATTGAGTATAAAAAATTTTTGGTGGAAAGTGAAAAATCATATGATGTTGACACACAGCACTTGAGATTAGAATTAAAAAAATTAGAAAATTCATTTAATGTTTTAAATTCTAAATAGAACTTAGCACAAAAACAAATTCAAGAATATCTTTTAGCAATGGATGAACTCCTTGAGCTGAGTAAGTACAGCGAAGACAGATTTGAGTCCTTAATTAAACGCTGTGCCTGTGATCAGGTCAATGTTTGATCCACTAACTGCGGGTCACAGAATTCAAATTCAAATACTTCGGACAGGCCGGTATCGAGTGCCTGTGTCAATGTCAATTAAGGTGACGTGAGTCCAGGGCTTGGCCGTTTTCGAGGGGGTGAGGTGCGGGGCTTGAGAGGAGCCGGCGCGGGGTACTCGCTTACAAGCGCGCGATCGCTGCCGAGACGCCACAGTATAGCGAAGTGACTATCTACACCCGTGTAGTATTACACCCGTCAATACAATAGTTAAAAGTACTTACTGGAAATATAATTATATGAAAATAAATAAACCACATGTAAAAATATTTTTTTTTTATTAATGAAGTATATTATATTCAACATGCAAACAAGTGATGTTTTGGTATATTATGAAAAAGTAAAGAATTCAAAATAAAAAGAAAACTATTCAATAATTCTTTTATATTCAATTATATTTATTATTGGTCAAACTAAAATAGGTACATACTTAGACTAACTAACTATCACGCGCCAGCATACACTATTCTTCATCCTTCTAGGAATCGATATGTGCCGTACAGCACGCGTCTGTCCCTAGCTACTATGCCCGAGCATACAGCGGTATTGATATTAACAGTATTTATTTGACAACCCCGGTGGTCCAATGGCTAACCATGTCCAGTTTGATTCCGAGGTCGTGGGTTCGATCCCCGCACAAGATACGAGTAAATATTTGTGTGCATGAACATGTCTGTTTATCTTGGTCTGGGTGTTTTCTATGTATTATCTATACTAATATTATAAAGCTGAAGAGTTTGTTTGTTTCTTTGTTCGAATTGAAAAAATATTTTAGTGTTAGCCTATATTTCAAGGAAGGCTATATAACATCACGCTAACACCAATAGGAGCGGAGCACCGATAAAAAACGGGAAAAAAATATTCCTTTTGAGGGCTTACGTTGCGTGCGCTGCGTAAATTTGCGCATATGCCTATCTTTTAAGATTAAATCACTATAGCATAATATAGGTAAAAGGTTGTTTGTCCTTCTTTCACGTCAAAAGTAACAAACGGATTTACTTGTTTTTTTTTTATATAGTTTAAGGCCTGGAGAGTGACATAGGCTACTCTTTATCCCGGAAAAACATTTTATTCCCACGGGAAAAAATAAAGTTAATCATTTGTCCTTCTTTCACGTCAAACACGAACCTAAGTACGGACGTGATTTTTTTAATGGGGATAGTTTACGATCTGGAGAGTGACATAAGCTACTTTTTATCACGGAAAAACATCTTAATCCGATGGGAAAAATAAACTTTGTAATCATTTGTCCTTCTTTTACATCGAAAGTAACCTAAGTACCGACATGATTTTTGTTAACGGGGATAGTTTACGGTCTGGAGAGTGTCATAAGCTACTTTTTATCCCATCAAGTAAAAAAATTACAACAAGAAAAAAATATACACAAATTAATGGCAGCTTCCCTGAACCACGCGGGCGAAGCCACGGGTAACAGTTAGTATGTATGTATTTACAAAAAAATATATTGATTTGATTTCATGATTGATTGAGAGAATTGTTATTTGGCTGCGGTATTCTGTGAGGTGGATGTAATTCCCCAGTCGGGTAGCTTACAATTACGCTCCCTACCTCTCTTTTCGCCAGAGCTTCGTTTGTCAGTCAGCAGGGTACACAGCGCGAGGGTGAAGTTGGCTTTTGTTTAAAGATGTTGATGAACCACTTACACCCTAAAATATTAATGATCCAACTTCCTAGCTCCTACACCAAAAAAATATTAAGCGTAAGTCGTGTCCTACACCAAAAACGTTGGTGGCGGAAGCACGCAAAGTAGTGTAGATCAAATTGCCTGTAAATTTGACTTCCGCAAAATAACACCTGAATCAATTAACTATCTACCTACTAATATTATAAATGCGAAAGTATGGATGTCTGTTTGTTCCACTATCTTTGGGGTTATCACTATATCTGGGCTGTAAGTGGTTCATCAACATCTTTGAACCAAAGCCAATTTTACCTGCACGCGGTGCACCCTGCTGACTGACAAACGAAGCGCTGGCAAAGGGAGATAGGGAGCGTAATTGTAAGCTACCCGACTGGGGAATTTACCTCCACCTCACAGAATACCGCAGCCAAATAACAATTCCCTTGAGAGTTGTTGTGTTCCTGCGAGTGAGTGAGGTCACCAGAAAGGAAGGAGTTGCTGTGTTGGTAGCGGGAGTGGCGGTGCGCGAGCAATATTTTAAGTTGCGAGCGTTATTATAACTACGGTAACCATTTCACATCAGGCGGGCCGTATGTTTTTACGGCCCGACGAAGTATAAAAAATAAAAATTATGACGCCTAAACGGCCAAACCGATTTCGATGATCGCGTACCTACATGTATGCGATAAACTCAATCGCTACTGAACGAATTTCAATGTGGGTTTACAGATATTCCAAGAAAGATTTATAATAAAGTTTTCCAAAGAAACATCTAGCATGAGAAAAAAAAACCGGGTCTCAGTAAAAAAATAAATGTATCATCATCATCGTTGTTTTGTTGTCTTACTGATATTCCTACACTGTGTTTATTTCAACGTGTTTATTGACAACGCGTTGAACGGACGCGCGGCACAGGTCCTACCTCGAACGCAGCTCCTAGAGCACTGACGTTGAGAGCGATCGAGAATCGGGGAGGGTGCGCGACCGCAAATCGTTATTCTTTTAATAATTTTATTTAAATTATTTTATTTTTAAAAGTAATAGCATAGTGCTCTCGTAATTAAAATTATGAAAATTTTGGTATAATTTCCTTATAAAAAAATTGTATTAAATAATTATAATTTTTACTTAGTGCAAATTTAGAGAGTAAGTTCGCGATTTTTTTCTATCGAGCCAAAAATTATTAATTGTGTTTTCAATAGCTTTGTGCCCTGCAGAAAGGACTTAAGATTTCATAGTTAAATTTCTAGGAACCAAATTGAAATAGTTTAATAGAACTATTCTTTCAATAAGCGTGTTTCCTGGACTCACTTCACCTTAATTTACGATATCTTCTAAACTATAAACGCAAATTACATAGTTTAAAGGGCAAATTTAATCTACATTTGATGCTGGCACTTAATAAACAACCCATTTTCTAACAGATTAAGTCATTACTTTAGGAAATAGTTCGTAAGTTTAAGTTTATTTTAAAATACAAATTCAATATATTAAAACGGTCACTGTGTTTATCTATTGAAGATAGGTATATGCTCTCGCGGACTTTTTTGTAGTACTCGTTATTTCTAACAATTCTTCTGAACATAATTTTCGTAGATCTCTAACGGTTTAGACTACATAAGCCAAGAAAGCGCAAACAGGAGGTATTTTTTCGCTGACTAATATCATCACTGCTCAACCCCTACGTTATTTAGCGTAATGAAATATAGCCTATAACCATTCAGAAGAACCAAGCTATCGATTGATGAAGGTTTCATTAAAATCGGCCTACCGCTGCCTACGTTAGAGAAAGGGAAGCCAGACAGACTGGGCGCCGCCGTTACATTCGTTACCGTGACATAACCTAGCGCTTTTTCAAAAACTACGGTGTTTCAATTATTTATTCTACTCTTAGAAACTCCTCTAACTTGTAATCTTTCCAGCGATACCAAATTTGCAACGAAAAGTTATATTCGCTAGACATTGGTAGGATTTTCAGGTTAATAGTCATTTTGATAAAAGTGCCTTGATATCTAATTTCCGTGGTGGTAAGCTATAGTTGTAAACGAGCCGTTTAAAACGAAACAGGCGGGCGTAAAACGAATAACTAGCCGCGTGAAATTAGCGAGAAACGAGCTCGAAATGGCTCTTAGCCGACGTTAGCAAAGATAAAATAAATATTTTTTTTAGGTAAACAGCATTAATTTTAGGAAGTTATGCTCGGTACTTATTTAATCTTTAAAACTTATTTCGATACATAAAAATTAATGTATGAAATGAAATAAGTAGTGAATTTTTTTCCTCATCGCTTTATGTTTTTTTATACCTACTCGGTCTAAGCCTCATCAATACACATAAAATATAATAAACACAAACAAACTTATGTTACGAATTTTATACCTACCTACTATATATGGTTCACTTAATGCAGGTGAAAATAAATATGTTTACAACGTACCTAAACCTTAAAAATAGTATAAGCAGTCGTAAAAATTTAAACGTACAAATATCTTAGAAAAACGAAAAAACCCGTTTCTACCCAGCCCAAATGGGTGTAAATGGTTTTCGGGCGAATAAAACCGTTTCTCGCGGCTCGCTTGAAACCGTTTCTCGCCGGCTTTGCATCTATAGGTAAGACTAATACTAATTTCTTTTTTAATATGTAACTAAAAAAGCATTATAAGTTTTTTGAATTAACTCTTTGCTTGTTTGTTTGTCAACTCTTCTTAGCGTGGCGAAAAATCCTAAGTCTACGGTTATGTATGTAATACATTATAATTTTTGTATTAATTTATATATGTAGGTTTGATGAGTATTTAAAAACTGACTCCAACAAAATTGATTCATATGTACCTACCTAAGTACGTAATTTTTAAATAAGGATCAATTTTGTTGGAGTCAGTAATTTTATTCATTTGCGGCTTTCATTTGTGCATGTTGTGTTTAACCACACCCCGGCCACTCCATACAAATAACGGCTCGTTTACTACTACATAAATAATAACATCTGTGCAGAGTGTGAACGAGCGTGTGTGCGTGCGGCGCCATACAAACTGTTCGTGATTTGTCTCAGAGGGGAGGTGAGGTCGACACAAGAGAGCGGCAAAGAGAGGCCATACTGTACGTAGTACTGTTGATTTATTCCCATCTTCCACCCTAAACTTCCACCCTGGGTTGGAAGTTGGGAATTGTTTGTCCCATCTTCCAACCCATCGCAGGGTGGAAGATGGGAATATATTATCTGAATTATTTTTGTTCCCATATTCCAACCTGACATTTATATTACAATAGATGTTTGGGTTTGGATTTAACTTTCTTTTATGAATGTGAGAAATACCATAATAATTACATATCTGTTATCAATACACTTAGTACGAAATTAATTGGTACGGTAATAAAACAAGATATATTGGAGTCGTATTATATAATCATTTTTTAATTATATTTTCTATAATATTTACCACCTCAACCCAAAATTGGCCAATAAATTATACCGGTCAACATTTTACGTAATGCTGATGGCTGCCTTGAACCTAAGCATACTATTCTTAATTATAGAGGTAAGATAACATCACTCTTGAAACAAGAGGTGCTCTACATATTAATTGATAGAATAATATTAAGATTTTATTAGTGTACAATTAATTATATTGCAATCGTTGAATTATGTATTGTATTTGGCTTTTTTTAAACGAAAATGAAATCGGAAAACGAAATCATTTACCTGGACTTAAAGATTGTATACACAGTGCTTTGTAAAAAATGACATACTAACCGATTATTTTGTCAGGTTGGAATATGGGAACAAAAATAATTCAGATAATATATTCCCATCTTCCACCCTGCAATGGGTTGGAAGGTGGGACAAACAATTCCCAACTTCCAACCAGGGTGGAAGTTTAGGGTGGAAGATGGGAATAAGTCGTACTGTTACCTATACTGTGGTTTAACTATAATAGAATTGTTTGATAAATCTAGTATTAAATTTAAGCTTGAAAATTTATGGAAATAATGTATCAATGTAAACAAATTATAAATTGTATTAGTAATGTAGAATACTAAGTACAAGGTGGCATACATAGTGTACAGTGCTACAAACTTATCTGACCCGGTGGCCAAATTTAGAACTAAAGCCGCCATCTTGGAATGTAGTATTGCCAGGTACAATTAATTTACTTACCGCATATGCACATTCCATTGAGGTCTATTTTTTTAAATACATATTATCTTTTTCTACACATATTTCATTTCTTGCAATAAAAAAATCGTCAACGAGTTGTTTCTGTGCAATATTATAACTCTCTAATATTATATAATAGCTATGATCGCGACTTAACGTGGTGCATTTCTAAAACTAATCAACAAAACATAGAAGGCAATTGATATTTAATTGAAACACCACACAACACAATTAATAAGTATATCAATGCTATTATTTTAACAGTGTATATATTTCTTTGATTTTTATGTTTACTCTAAAACGGGCGGCATTTCGTTTAATAGCAACACTTAAGTCGATCGCACCGCCCCCGCCACCGGGCCAGTTAAGTTTGTAGCACTATAATACTATAAGCCTATGTTTTGGCCTAAGTTTGTAGATTATATAATATATTAAAAATGTATTTTGGTAGGCTGTTGATTACAAATAATTATATAAATAAAATAAAATATTGGTAGGCCTTAAATAAATAAAATTAAAAAAAAAACTGTGTTTTGCCTGAAGATGTACCGCTTAAAATAGGCACCGCTGAAAATCGCGCATCGACATCTTTCTCTTTACTTGATTAATTTTTTTATTCAATGAAGTACCTATCTATGGCATTTCTCTTTCTTTGGATTAAGAAAATAAAATTATTGTCAGAAATTATCATTTTATTTTTGGCAACTTTTGGGGTAAAAAATAAAAACGGGTGATCTAGCAACATTTTGAAAATGTCTACTTGTCTATCAGCTGGTCAACAGTGTCAACACTGACATGACACTGAACTGACGCAAGGACGCGAACGCGACCCGGCGGCAAGCTCATTGATCGATCCCTATTATCCATATTAAACACAGAGTACTTTGTTTGTAATATACTGATAGTAAACAAACATAAACATTAGTCTGAAATATATTAATCGTCCTGTCCTGTGGTGTAATGGCTTTATCAAACCAAATTAACGAAACATGTTGGGGAAATGTAATGCCCACCGAAATTCTCATAAACATATTTACAAGATTATCTCCGAAACCAGTGTTGAATTGTCGTGAAGTATGCGCCAGATGGAAGTTAATTATCGACGATTTTATTTTGAACGATCAATTCTGGCATGAACACTATAAAAATGATTTTAACGAAATTTATAGAAGTGCGAAACTCAAAGCTCGCCCTGAACTCACGTGGTTCCAGATCTATCGCTCTTTGTCATTTTGGCCAAAATTATCGAGCGCTTTAGAAGTACGCAAAGAACTTCGTTTAGAAATTTACGAAGATATGAGGGATTTCCAAGTACTGAATGATGGTTCCGTGGGTGTGCTCAAACGACACTCTGTAGATTACTATGATATAGCAACATTACAAAGATCTAAAAAAGAATCTATCTATGGTGACTTCAGTAAATATGCAGAAAATGATTATGCTATTGTCACAATAACTGTATCTTCACTACTATGCATTTACCGTAAAACAGCAAGCCAACCAAAATTAAAAATGGATGTACGATACAATAAAGCAAGAACACACCTATTATGTAAACAAATTGTATGTTATGATGTGGCATATGATAATGCAAGAACATTCCTATTATTTAAACAATATGTATATTTTGCGAATAGGGACAATGTGATAGGTGTGTACGATCTGAGTGATGAAAATATGATTATGAAAGTTATAGGAACTGTTGATGAAAATGTAATATGTTTCGGAGTCTCGAATAGTGTGTATGTGCTAACAGTTTTACGTAATATTTACACTATTGTGAATCAGCAATTATCTTTGAGTTGTACATTTAATGAGAAATGTAATTTACTGCACTATATACGTTCATACAATCTGCTGGAGGGCATGGACTGGTTAATTTTCACCCATTTTGTTTCTGTACTGCACCAAAATATATACTCAAGCTCAAGTGGAGAAAGTATTGTTGTTATTCGCTGTTATGGAAATGTTCTCCTGGTTGGATCAGATAGGGGAGTGCTGCGTGTATACTATGCCCCAAATACTACAGAGGAATTGGATTTATTTAGCCTGGAACCAGTTAGGCAATACAATTTTAGGAAAGAAACTGCTGAGGATTTGTTTCATGAAAGAAACAGAAGTTTACATGCTGTCTATCCGATAGTACAAATAGATGCAATGGAGGCAGTAGATGGTCACACAATTATTGTTGGGACGGTAGAAAAGATTGTGATATTGAATCTTAACCATGATTTTAACTTAGTGATAGACCAAATGATGCTGGAAGATGAAGCTGTCCATTAGCTGCCAAGCACAAACGAATGAGTCTATCAATCTCTTTGTTAACATTACTCTGGCCTAGCTGTAAGGAATTGGCAGTATCTGCCATTCTACAGTTGAGCAGCATGGTGGAGTATGCTCTAAACTTCTTCGATTGAGGGGAGACCCGTATCGTAGCAGTGAGATGACTAAGGGGGAGACTCCACCAAAGCGGAGATGTGTAGAGATGTCTGAAGCGGAAACTGAGACTGAAAGAGAACTGGAGCTGAGCGGAGACAAGATGTGTGAATAACAGAATTCTATTGGTTGTTAAAAAAAATTGTTAGAAAAAATTGTTGCACATGACTTTAGTCTTGTCGAAATTCATCCCCAGCCCAACGGATTGTGATATGATCAAGATCCTACAGTAATTCTGCTATTATGACTATGTCGTCAGCAAACCGAAAGTGTGAGCTGTACACACCATTCATACTGATGCCCTGTTTTTTCCAGTTTTGCGTTTTAAATACATCTTCTAGAGCAACGGTAAATAGGTTTGGGGAAATGACATCCTCTGGATGCAGACAGTCTTCGTTGATGGAGTCTAAGGCTTTCTCGTAGCCACACAGGGCTGCAAATTGTTCTCTGTGGCTTTCTGCACAATCTGCCGCAATGTATGTAGATGGATAACCCTTGAAAACAGCTTATCAGAATTGATCTGTAATTCTTCAATAAGGTTTTGTCACCCTTTTTGAAGAATAAGACAAACAAACTCCTGGCACAGTATAAATAGTACTATGTACAGTATGGCCAATTTCCGCCGCTAACTAAACGCTCTGAGACTAATCAGGAACAGTTTGTATAGCGTTTTAGGGTCGGCAACGCGCGGGTGATGCCCCTGGTGTTACAGGCGTTCATAGGCTACGGTAACTGCTTTCCATCAAGCGGGCCGTATGCTTGTTTGCCACTTTAGTGGTATATAAAAAAAAAGCGCCTTACGTGTGTAAGGCGCTTTTTTTTTATATACATCACGCTCATTCGCGGTATGCATAGACGCCATTGTTTGTGTGGTAGTGAACGACGCGACATTTGAATGGAGTGGTCTAGGTGTGTGCCTGGTCCACGCGACTTGAACGTGCCAGTATCTAGTCAGTATTATAATAATGTTAGTTTGTAATATTCATGTTTTATTATTCTACTAATTGCCACTTACCAACATAACTTACCAAAATAAGCACTTCCTCTGAAAATATAACAAAATATTATTGTATAGAATCAATTGAACAATACAGAGTATTTAATGTTTATGTATGCCTGTGAACACATATTGTATTTTAATGAGGATATTGAATTTTATTGAAATATTTTAGAAACTACAATCTATAATGCTACTTTAACAGACCTATACTGAAAATTCATTTTATGTTGTAAATTCAGATCTGTATTTAGATTACAGAAATTCATATATGTATTTAACTTAATATGTTCAGTAATATGTACAAAATTAGCTCACAGGTGGACAAAGACACAATCTCATGGTTTTATTTGTTTTTTTTTCATTCGGATGTATGAAACCTTCCTATAAGCTGTATAAGTATAAGCTGTGTATGTATAAGTCTGAAAAATGCCCAATGCACTAACAAGACGCTTATTGTAGTCCTACGACTCGCATATCCATTTTGATTCTATGTTTACGTCCTAAATATGAGTAGGTACATCTGATGTCAGTAAAATTTAACAGTGCAAATCATATTTTACCTATAATATGCGTGTGCCTTATTTCGGCACTGCCCAGGTCTCAGAACTTGATTTTAACTAGACAAAAAATTTGTCGAAATTTGTCGCCCAAAGGAAAAAAATTGTCGCTCTCCCGTTAAAGAGCTATGTTTTTTTGTGGCAGTGCCGAAATAAGCTTATTTCGGCACAGCCCACTCGGGATCTATTAAACTACATAACATAGCGAAGATATGATTTTCCCCAGAATTAGTCGTCAATTATATAGGGCATTAACACATTATTATCAAACCCAGTCATAACCGTTTCCATAAAATCAAATAAAGCCATAATTATAAATTAACACTTCTTAAATCCTTTCTTTACATTCGCAAATAATAATACATTCTGTGTACTAAGTATCGGGAATTTGTCAATAAAACAAAAAATACAAATTATTCATCTAAATTTATTTTATCGCCTTCGAAGTAGGCCCCATCGCTTGCAATACAACATCTCCACCGCTTCACCCAGTCTTCCATACATTTTTCATGGGCTATTTGCGGTATGGCCTTTAGCTCATTCAGCGAATTTTCTTTTATGGCTTCTATCGACTCAAAACGTGTTCCTCGAAGTGGTAATTTTAACTTGGGAAATAAAAAAAAGTCAGACGGAGCCATATCAGGTGAATACGGTGCTTGGTCGAGAACTTTTGTTGAATTTTTCGCTAAAAACTCTTTCACTATAATGGCTGTGTGTGATGGTGCATTATCATGGTGCAGCATCCATGAGTTGTGTCGCCACAAATCTGGACGTTTTCGGCGGATACTCTCACGCAAACGCTTAATGATGCCTAAATAATATTCTTTATTCACTGTTTCTGCCTCTGGAAGGTATTCGGAGTGAACCACACCACGGTAGTCAAAAAAAACTGTCAGCATCACCTTGATTTTGGAGCGACTTTGCCGCGGTTTTTTGTGATTCGGCTCGTTTTCGAGACGCCATTCTGAAGACTGTTGGCTTGTTTGCATGTCATACTCATAAACCCATGTCTCGTCGCCAGTTATTATACGTTTCATAAAGGTCGGATCCGTAGAAGCTCGGGAAACCATGTCTTCAGCGACATGCTTTCGCTGCGTTTTTTGAACAAAATTGAGCTCTTTTGGAACTAGCCGAGCGGCGACACGTTTCATGCCTAAAATGTCAATGAGAATATTGTGGACGGACTTAAAAGATATGTTCACCTCACTAGCCAACTCTCTCAGACTCATACGTCGATTTTCGAGCACTAGCTTCTTGATTCTGTCGATGTTTTCTTTGGTCGTAGCGGTTGAAGGTCTACCAGAACGAGGCAAGTCTACTACTACTTCTCGGCCTTCTTTAAAAGCCTTATACCATTCATAAGCCCTTGTTTTCGATATACACGATTCGCCGTAGGTATTTCGCAACATTTTTAGTGATTCACCACATGAAATATCATTCGAAACACAAAATTTAAGGCACACTCTTTGTTCAACAATATTTTCCATTGTAAAAATCGCCGAGGACTCAAAACTATGACCAACAAAAAGTGTAGTTTAAAACAAATTAAATGACAGATCCCGCTCAAATTTTGCGCGCTAAATCAGTACAGTGCTACCAACATGCAGTAAAAAAATTAGAACGACCTCTTTTACGCGGGTCTTTTTATTGACATATTCCCGATACTTTTTACACAGAGTAGTATATTGTTCTCGTCAAAGTAGTTATACAAAGTATTGTAGATTACCTTTTTAATTACTTTAAGGTTATTAAGGATGTAAACTCTTAACAGTTAAGTCGCAACTACACAATTATAAAGAAATCAGTAATTGTTGAAAATTACTGATTTCACCATAGAAAAGTGATCTAGTCTAGACTAAGCTTATAATAAGTAACATTGTTCTCATGTAAGTGGATTATCTGATTTACCTGTAATCTTTTTTGAGAATAAATTCTTTAAACCTTACATATGCCATCTCAACCAGCACTGTTTGTGTCTTTGAGATTTAATAGTGCTCTCCATTTCAATACTTACTGGGCCGCATGAAATTGTTTTAAGTATTGATTATAAATTAAGTTTGATTGATTTAAGCTAAGGTTTAAGTTGTAACTAGGTAGTGAGAAGATGTCCAAATTATGGGGTACTTTTATCTTACATAGGCGATAACATATAAATAATTAGGATTCTAAGTCAAATTCCAAAAACTTCCTACTCGTACTAATTTCCGTCTGATAAATTATTTATGAGTTCCAAGGCAGCCGTAGTTTTACCCCCGAAATTGCAGTACAGTATACTTTATTGTTCACGGCTAGTAGCCGTGACGAGCCCACCACTGTGTCTCTGTAGCCGTCGGCTACAGAGTGGTGGGCTCGTCCCGATGTAAACATTTAGTAATATATTCGTAACTAAATGTTTCTTTTTGAGTTTATTTATGTATATTAAAATCACACAAATTAAGACTTTTTGCTCTTAAGAGCCATATTACATTTTGACTGTGATTTTTGCGTAAAATAGCCAATTTTGGCGTTCTCGATCTCGGAAACAAAAATACATTAACAATGTTGACTTATTGAATAGTACAGAATAGTTAGTGGCATAGTACGTAGCGGCCTCGCTTTTTGTAAATTTTGCTTAACTTTTTAAATAAACCCAAAATTGCAGAGAAAGATTTTCATAAAATGCGCGCATTCATCCTTTCGGTCCATCAGGGCACCTTCCTAGCGTGACTACTTCCTTCTTTGACCATATCCCGATATGACCACTCCCCGACATGACCACTTCCCGATACAACCAACTCTTGATATGATCATTTCCCTGTTTGACCATTCCCGCTATGACCACTTCCTATTAGGATACCTTTATTCTTTAGTTCTTATTGTTTCCTATCATTAGAATCTACTCCCTAATTTTGTGCCACCTTAAATGTGCCAGCAGCAAAATATGATCCGTCTTTTTCGTAGCATTTTATTAGTTTTGCTGATACTCTTGAGCAAAATATTAAAATTTTTTTTTCTTCGCCATCTTCACAGACGAAAAAGTTTTTAAATAAGTTGGGAACTTTAACATCCTTCACACGATCAAAGGTAAGAGTACTGGTCTCCATAAAAGTCTTGCGTTTCCTATACAATTTGCTTTTAATAGATGTAAACAAAGGAAGGTCGACTATTGACTTTTCACCATTCTCTTTCTTGAATGCAGCTACATTTTCTTCAAAAATTTTTTGGATCGGCCGAAAATCAGTGCAAACATCTTGTTCGCATTTATTCAAAAAAACCGAAATTTTATTTTCGATTGCAAGGGGTTTATATAAGTGTTTAATGACGCGTATGACTTTGTTCTTTCTATTCAACGTTATTGTTGCTGAGCAATTATCGCGGTTTACACATCGCCAGCGAGTAGATCCAGTCTTGTTTAATTTTGAAAAATTGAAACCTCGCAATAAGGAGTCCTTGCCTTTTTTATTCTTTATGAAACACAATTCCAAACTTATAGATTTCTTATAAAAATAGTAAACCTAAATAGATACGCTTCAGACCCACCGTACCCCTGGCCGTACCTCTGGTGGTACGGTGGGTCTTTAAATATTAAACCATACCACTAGCTAATAGTGTTGTAAACATCACTAATTTAAGCCATTTCAAATAATAAAAGTTTAATAAAATAGTATCAGTAAGGGGATGTCAGCAACATGCCTTCGGGTCTGTATGGTAAGCCGTCATAATGACATTTATTTATTTAAATACTTATAAGTTTTAAGTGGCCAGTACGATATCAGTAACGTCGTCGTCGTTTGTCGATATCATCTAAAGAAAGGCAATACGAATCGAATCAAAAGAGGTAGGTAAGGTTAATTCAATACTTTAAATACGTTTCAAGTGGCCAGTACAAATGGACATACCGGGAAGTGGACAAATGGGCAGGAGGTCACACAGGGAAATGGTAACATCGGGAAATGGTCACAACAATAGGAGTGGACGTATCGGGAAATGACTATATTGGGAAGTGGTCACGCTAGGAAGGTGCCCTGATGGACATAGCGGCCTCGGAATTTTGAAATATCATTGATTTAATATAGAAAAAAAAACATTCTTTTAACCAAAAAAACTTCGAAAATCGCTTTATGTAAACTGTTAATTTCTCGAATAAACGATAATATTATTGAGCAAAATTTATACGAGAATAATTGTAACTTCATGATGAATAAACTTTGTAGCATGAATTTATTATCTTATTTCAATAAAAACGATAAATATAACTTCAAAATTACTACAGAAAACGATGCACCGGCGGCCTTCGCGGGTTTAGTACTGCGCGAGAGCTCGTCAGCGTGCAAATGTAATAGGGCTCTTAAGACACAATTCAATAAATAAGTAAATCTAAAATAAAAAAAAGTTTATCTAAAATATCCGACCTAGAACTTGGAGACCGGTATAGGTACACAAATGACGATTAGCTTATGATCCAATACTTCCATTGCACTGCATTCAAAAATAGTTTCAGTGTTTAATGTTTCAGCTTCCTTGATAATTTTAAATGTGTAATTATTTCGTATTAAAATAAGTACATGACCCACCGTTTCTATTAAGTAGATCTAGAGAAATATGTAGTTAATTAAAAACCTCCAATCAGTCTTCATGTTATGCTCTGTGGCGCATATGTCAATATACAAATCGCGACTGCTTATTTCGTCCAACGGTGTGTCCTCTTTACAGTTCAAAATTCATATTTATAGCAATAGTGACAAAATAATGCAATTGATGACAAAATACTGACTAATAAACCATTATAGACAAATTAAACAATTCTTGTTCTAAAAAACTGATAAGTTTAGGCTCAGCTCAACCAAACACAGTGACCCGAACTAGTGACGTACCGTTTTCCAAATGCATTGCTTGTTTTTTGATCATTATTATTGCTTGTGAAAGAACAAATAGCATATACTTTGATTAACTTTCGGTTCGCTGTATGTTTGACACTAGCATCACCAAAAAGTATCCAAATACGAATATATATGATGTTCATATGTATACCTACGGGTACCAAGCCTGTCTGATGTAAAGAGGTAGCCATATGGACGCTCATAAGAAATATTACTTATTATCGCTGTCACCCCCTATGCTAAAGTTGCATGTCTGGTAACCTCATTCACTCGCCGGACAAAAATCCTCAAGACCATTGTTATTTGGTTACTATAATAAAATAGCAATGCCCTTGAGGATTCTGTAAGAAGGTGTTTCACCAGTCGGGCTATATGTCTATGTTAATCTGTAAGTAGATCTTAAACTATCACAAAAAGACAATTCTTTGAAAAAGCAGTTATTTAATACTCAATTACAAAATAATCGAATATAAATTATTACATAAGTGTAAATAGATGTATTGGCAAGAAATGGTTGGATGTAAATAGACTAACATAATTTTCCTGTTTTTCTTATGGTACCTATTAAAATTTATCTCAGTAATCGCACTGTGAAGAACTCTAGTCCCACTGCAATTCTTCGTTATACTGTATCTACACAGTTCTCCATTGGTTTAAAAAGAACAGGTATGTAACATGCCTTAAGTACTAGGGTTGCAAATGTACCTCACCGGATATTATTGTATATGCGGTCTAACTTGTGGCAAGTAATTATGCTTGATTTTGGCAAAACCATTGATGTGTCCACATTCTGCGTTTGAAATAGCTCACCAATTCTTGTTTGTTTTGTGTGCCACTTCAAAAAAGATCGCATACATATTACATGTAATACGTAATATGTACATACATAATACATACATTGTTGTCAGCGTGTGTTTTTAACAGATCTTTTTCTTTAGCCACGCATACCCCTTGATACTTCACATACCACGGGGTACGCTTACCTATCACTAATTGGGACATACTGCTCTAGAATAGGTACAATTTTAGATTGCTAGTTTTATTTTTAAGTGGACTCTAACGGACTGTTTCGGAAGCTCAAATTTCGACAATATTCTGACGAAATACTGCTGGTTGCCATATTGTTTTAATTTTATTCATCGATGATTGAAAGTTAACGTTAATATTAGCTCTCTCAAAACTAACTACACTGGACTACCCTGGACTACCTAATCAATTATCCGGTTAATATATCTAGGCTAAATTTGGGCATGCCCCGTAATCGGGAAAGTGGTATTTTGTGGGCAATGCTGATATACCATTAGAAGTGTATTTGTGCCGACCATTTTCAACCTTAAGTGATGACATAAGGTTGAAAATCCCATCATAAGTGTAACTTCACATTATAACATCTAGCCAACGAATGCTTTAATTGAGACACATTAACTATCATGTTGACAAAGTTCGTGTTATCACTAATCAGAATAAAACAAAGTCCCTACTATTACGTGTAATTTTAGTTTATCTGCTTATTTCATACAGTGTTAATTATGACTGTTTTCACTATCAAAATTTGGCACCGAACAAAATTTGTCAGTATATAGTTCTGAAAATATGTGGCTTTTTAAATTTCATAATTAGATTTATACTTTTAGGCCTCTTTGATATCCAAAAGACAGACGACATATTTTTATAGCATAATTACAGCAGCGCTTATACTCAAAAACGTTCTGTGTATAGTATTTTGCGATAGGCTAGTCTCATAAACCATAAATAATGTTCTAATTTCTATGTACTTACCACATACTAAAATAGCAAATTGTGTCAGACCAAAACCAGATTTTACAGTCTACTGTTTACAGTAAATAAAGTCATACATCTAGGTGTGATACTTGACATACGTGAAATACTACCCTTCCTCATGTCTTTTATGGATCACACTATTCACACTCGATCATTTTCATTAATAAATGATGTGCACTGGTGGAATAACATGAAAATTAACGTGCTGATGATCACCACCAGTGATTAAACTTAAAACACGAAATGCGGAGCAAACAACCATATTAACATCCCACAATCATTTGTTACAACCATTAAACAAAAGCAAATCAAATTATTATAAAAAATCACCAAAAATATTGAGTTATGACTTTGAATGTGTGGTAATCATAATTAATTTCAGTTTTGTCGGTCGGAATCTCAACAATTGTCCGAAAATTAATATTGTATCGGATTATAATAAACATTTCTATTATTGAGTCGCATCGCATACAATAAATTAAAATTCGTTCAATAACTTTTATTTCTATCTATTACAGTTTACTCTAAATGAACATTGTTATTAGTAGGCACTTACAATAATAATTAAACTATAACATACATATAGGTAGCCTGATTTTAACTGACATTAAAGCATCGATATTCGTAAGTATTTAGGCATTCTATATCCATAATTGAAAACGAATTTAGTTCAATCTAATATTTTATCACATTTGCATTTTATACAATTTTCTGATGAGTAGTATGAGCAACTATCGTTCATTTGCAATGGACCATAATGGATGGAAGAAGACTTTAAGAGTTTAAAAGATTAAGCTAAATATAATCTTATAGAGAAAGGTGGCTACTTCTCCCGGTATCAAATTACTCACTAACTACATCCAACATAGGAGTGCTAAAATTTGGATAAAACATTCAAAATATAAAATAACTAACTGATGACAACTATTCTATTACATTATACGTTTATAAAATCTATCTCTAAATACAACAGGCAAAAATATAAAATATACAAAAAAAAAGTTATTATAGAAACATCAAATGTCTCCAACATAAACGAATGAATGAAAATAAGTAGTCAGATTATCGTTTTAATATTTAAGTAGGCACGTATAGAAAATAAATACCTATTATAAATTCTAATCAGTCTTACATTAGGCACCGCATATTCACAACAAGTTTGTTAAATGTTCGAAAATATATATTTATATTATTCTATTTATACATATAAACAATAATAATAGAAATTGATACCTCAGTTAAATATGTTCCAAAGTGTAACAAAACAGGTTCCTATGAGATAGAGGAAATTAAATATTAATAAGTAATCATATCTTTTTTAATGTATGTTTACGCGTATATCATATCTATTTAAAACTGGGTTTACAATCAAAAATGAAAATATCACTTAACTTTTGGGGTATAGTGGCTCACCACGATCTTTAGAGTCAACGTTTGTAAGCTGCCCGACTGGGGACTTCCCCAGTAACTGTAAAGAGGGAGGGTACAGCGTATTATCTGGGGAAGTACTTACTTCCCCAGATAATACGCTGTACCCCTCCCTCTTTTGCCAGAGCCGCTTTCGCTAGTCGGCAGAATGCATCACGCGCAGGATGATGAGATAGAGGTCCATTTCACAGACTACCGCAGCCAAATAACAATTCCCTTGAGGTTCGTTGTTGGTTGTTCCTGCTAGTGAATGAGGACACCAGAAAGGAAGGGGTTGCTGCATTTGTAATGGGGCTGGTAGAACGCGAGTGATATATAAACTGTAGGTATATGTATAACGTTAATATGGCTACGGTAACCGCTTCATATTAGTTGGGCCGTATGTTTGTCTGCCACCCCATGAAATAACTAGATTTTTGTACGACGTAGTATACAAAAATCTAGAGTTATTTCATTAGACTTATTTTAAACTATATTATTAGATTATATTTATTAGATTTAAATTCTATTTCGTTTTTAATTAATGTATACATAGTAAAGTGATGTGCATTGCCCACACGTGTGTGTGCCATGAACATCTTTTTGCTACATTTTACATTCACTATGTGTTGCGTATATGTATACGTTTGTGTATGTGAGTGTGTATATCGACGGCGGAAAGCGAAAACGTTGTAGTCGACAAAATATGTAATTTTTTTTTATTGCACTATTCGAAGCAGAAAAAAAAAACTGCATCAAATGGTTCGGGTCTCACAATTCTACGATGAATAGATATAAAATTAACATTTTGAAAAAACATGTTTTAACTTAAATGCCTGCATTCAAAAAGGTTGTAAGCTACAGAAAAAACCAGTAATAACTTCTACAAAATGTTGATTACATTTTCGTTTTCCGTAAAAAAAAAGATGTATGTTGGTAACGCTGTTTGCAATGCTGGCTCCAGTGCGAACTACTACATTTCGTTTTCGAAAATATGTACCGTTACTTTCCACAAAAAAACATAATGTTTGTTAAAATATCAATGTTACCAGGTACAGAAGCTACAGAAATTCATATCTAAGAGATTATTTTCATTGTTCCTACAACCATAGTTCAAGTATTGCTGCTTACCACGTTTTCGCTTTCTCGCTTTTCAGCTCCATACTACTCGATAGTGTAATTACAACGTTTTAACATTCTGAAAAAATAGTTCAAAATGTCGTAGTCAACAAAATTCTAGAAAATAATTGTTAGAATGAGATTTGAGAGTTCGAATTATATTTAGAAAAAAATAACAAGTCTATTATCAAAATATCGTGAGACTAAGTAAAAAAAACACGCTAGTTATGATTTTTTGAAAAAAAATGTGAGAGTATTTTGGCTCTGGTGAACATTTTTGTTTTTGTGGATGACTACGTTTTCGCATTCCGCCGTCGATATGTAAACATCTATGAGCGCTAAAATTATTTAAGTTATGTGCACGTGTTAACGGATATCAGTTCAGATGTAATAATCAATATTTATAAGGTATACTAGATTTAACTGTGTGTATGTGTGTGTCAATATGTATTGTGTACGTAAATAAATAAATAATTGGGGTGAAACATATTTTTTATTTGTGTTCACGTTGAATACGTTTGTACCTATGTATGTTTGCGTACCCATGCTCGAATTTTGGTGTTTGGTGGGTATGTAAGAAACGTGAATTTTAAGTTCGTCGATACTAAATAGATGCAGTAGTTTTTGAGATATTCAATTCGACGTAAAAATAAATATATGAAATATGAAACTTGGTCCTTGGTTATGTACATATATACCAGCGATTTTCAAACTGCGGGCCGGGACCCCCAGGGGGATCGCCAAGTTATATTAGGGGGTCGCGGGGGAAAAAAATAATTAATGTTTGTAGGTCATACGCTACAATAAAAAAAACGTAAGCAGGCCTGATTATTGTGCAATAATTCATTAACTGAAATCTTTCAGCAAATCTTTTTGCAATGGAAGCCTATTTCTCTTTTTAATTTCTATGTCAACAAAATCGAAATCAAATGGCATTAACAATTCTAAAGCTTTCATAGCCAGGTGAATTGTTGAAGTTTGGAGGAGGAGGGAGGAGAGGGTCGTCAGAATTTTTTAACTTGTAAAGGGGTCCCCTTGTATTCAAAAAGATTGAAAAACACTGGTATATACAATTCACCTGGTCTTGGATCATTGTAAACGGATTAGTCAGTTTTGAGATAAAAGTCTCTGTTCGCGGCGAACGTCTTGAAACTTTAATGTGGATTCAAATCGACTTGTTATTGGAACTAGCGGATATTCAGTTATGATTATGAAAAACGTTTTTTTTTTTAAATTACAACGCTGAAATCGTGACAGAGTTCTCAATGCGATATTTCAGACTTGTTACACTTTGCAGGTATCGAATTAAAAAAAATATAAGCATTCAATACGTACGTTCTTGCTATCAATTTATCTAAGTTACAGGTAAGCGCGGCGCCACCCCTTCGATTTCTAATCTAACGCTATTATTAGAGCCCTGTGTACATATACACCCGCAAATGAATATCTACCTACCCCTATATGCAGGTAAGTACATATGTGCCACTGTATAAACCACAGACATATAAAGGGCAGCATAACAAACATTACATACTTACAACTGCGTAGCCATTTTTTCGCTCGAGGCTAAATTTCCGATTATACTGTACTTTTAAAGTTACCTATAGTGCGTACCTAAAGTAGACTACAATACGAATGAGACAGAGTAGCTAAGCAGTTCCCTTGGTCTGTGGTTTAAACGCAGTAGTTACGTATCGTCAAGCGACGTTGATTTTCGGTACAATGTAATAAGAATTTCGCTTTGTTTAAATTGAATTTGCATGAATGAAACATTTATTGTATTTCCAGCACAATAGGGCTTCCGAACTATGACAAAAAAAATCGATCTTGAAAATCGGTGCCTCTAAAATCGAACCTGCATGAAAATATCGACGACATAAAATCAATATGTCGAAGATCGATCTGTTTTCCTAGTAGTATTAGAGTAGTGTTCTAGTAGGAATTGTGGTCCATTATTAAACTATGGCAAACGTAAACCTTCTCAAATACAAATATATAACAAAAAAAAAATTCTCCCAGTAGCTAAACAAAACCATAAGCACACAGATCCAGACGTTTGTTATACTTCTTCAGTTTTTCAATAGGCAAAGGGATATAAAGAGAATGAAGTTTTTTTTAAATAATTATGAAAATTTAATTTGAATTTATTTATAGACAATAGTAGAGATCGGTCTATTCATTTTCTAACGATCTTAAGATCGATCTCGTTGGCAAAGTCGATCCAAAAACTCAAAGAACGGGTTCAAGAAGATCGATGATCTTCGATAAAATCAAATCATAATCGGAAGCCCTACAGCAAACTCATAATATAGTTATATCCAGTCTTATAATAATCACTTGTATGCTTAAATGAAATGTAGTGTAAAAAAAAAAACAAACATGAGAATGAGATGTGTGCTGTAGTAACACAAAACAAAACGCTGTCAATTCTGCTATAGCCAGGTGATTAGCCGCAATACTAGTAAAATTTGATTATTTTAATCCTAACATATCTGCATAAAAAGTATTGCGACTAAACTAATTGTGCGGCCAAAAATGTAATATTGATAAGAATCAATATTTATAAAGATATAAAACTATGCCTCTTCTTAGATGAAAGTCCCTTCTTAGTCATGGATAGGTACGACGCATACGAGTCGTATGAATGACATAGGGGATTCCTACGGATATATAATAATATGTAATGTAGTGGACTATATGTCGAAAAAACTATTTATATACAAATCTCTATCCTATATCAGCTATGCTCAACCTTTTGGTTTTTATGGTCATAAACAAAATAACTAGTATACATCAAAATAACAAGGAGAGACCTTTGCACAGAATATTTGCGCTTTGCGTTGTAAACAATCATACATGTGAACTTATGAAAATTATAAGCCCGGAATTTGTAATTCAGCTAGCTGCAGGTTGAGAATGACTGTATGATATTGATTTTGGTAATGTTTAGTGAAATGACATGTAATACCAAATCTTTACAAATAATTATGACTATGATATATAATTATGTATCTATCTATAGATATAAAAAATATGTAAGATTATAGAAAATTATATTTTTGCATTGACTGCATTGACTATAAATAGGACAATATATACTTACGTCATTTCTTACTAACAAATACCTAGGACAACAAACATGAAAATACATTACTAGTAGAACTAAAAGTACAAGCATAATAATAATTACGAGTCACATAAGCCAAAATAATAATAAGAATTATTTAGGCCATATAGAAAATTTATCGAATTGACATAATAATACACAATTTAGAAGATTTGTAATATCTACAAATAAAGTATACAATAAAGATTTTAAAAACGTGCAACGGGGTCAATGTAACTTTTTACAAGTCAGTATTTATAATATTCTTTACGTTCCATATTAACATTTTGATAGATAGGTAGGTGCTAGTAAGTATGAATACTCTAGTCACAATAATCCCTCCAGTGATACTATGAAAATTTCTTTGTGTATGTTGACACTGCAGCAAAATATCTCATGTTCAGGGTGGAGACAATAACTGATCTCACAAGGTTATGTTCTAAATATTCTCTACTGTATAGTTTGACTAACTAACTTTTCTGATACATTGAGTTTATTTTATAAACTACTACCTATTACCGGCGACTTCGCCTGCTTGCTCTGTATTTTTATATCTCAGTTCATTATTTTCCCCATAAAAAAAATATGTAAATCCATAGGTTCCTTTCGACGTGAAAGAATGAGACAAACATATTAACAAGCACACTTGCACATTTATAATATGAGTGTGGATTATTGGTACCATATGATAGAGCTCATAAAGCACTTTCAGTATCAGCTTTTCA
Source organism: Hypsopygia costalis (assembly GCA_937001555.2). Lineage (NCBI taxonomy): Eukaryota > Metazoa > Arthropoda > Insecta > Lepidoptera > Pyralidae > Hypsopygia > Hypsopygia costalis. The sequence continues at coordinate 24,610,157 of OW443326.2, forward strand.
ATAACTTGCATAGTTTAGAAATAATCGTGTGAGATCACTTATTGTTTCATGTATGTATTATTTACTCTGAGCTAATATATATTATTTTCAAAACAGTAATATTTAATAAATTATAAGTCTATACATACTTATTGTAATAGTAATATTGAATTAACTATTGAGTGTACAAATTATCATGTAGTTATTCAATAAATATTTAAATATGTTTGCAATGATATTAAGTTTTATACGGGTATATATAATGAAATATATTATAATGTATTTGTATTTGATGCAATATGACAAGACACTCGTAATTAATTATCCGTTCAAATAACATACGGAGCTCTCTTAACCTGTTATAATTTCATATCATTGTCTCAATGTATACAGTGCATTCTAAATATTGAGTACATATACTTTCCTACAGGCACTTAACAGACTCAAATTGTTCCATATTGCCATGAAATTCAATTTTGAAATGGGATAATAGTATGTAAAATGTCATAAATTTTTATTGTTCTAATTTTTGAGCACATGGAAGCATACATTTACAATGTCATACTCATAAAAGAACAAGATAAAATACAGAACATACAGAGAGTACAAATACACAAAACATTTATCCTACAAATATATGTTGGGTAACAACCTGAAGCACTAAGCGAGGCGTTTTCCCCATCTACAACTTTTTCAATTACATATATATTTTTTTTATATTCCACATATATAGTAATATAGTACGGAAGGTAACAAATGAAATATCTAAAACTGTAAAACTGGGCAACTATTATACTTACTTGGTGACTAAAGATATAAACTAAACCTAACCTAACTAGTATTCCAGATACCCATTCAGTATTTTTATGAAATATATGAACAGAATACCTTTAAATTAATTATAGGTAGTGACTATCACTTGACACCAAAGCGTAAAGTATATAAAAAGTACAATCCTGTATATAGACGGAATTCTTATCAGAGGATGATTTAATGTCGAAGACTGAGATTTTGCCTTGGCTAACAAACAAGGCTAGATTGATAACAGGAGTTAAGGCCACATGATGACATGAACATGACCGACCAGTGTTAAGGGCATAATATTCAGACTTTATACTATGAGATAGCAAATTAGAAAATTCTAATTATAATTCATTATGGTATTATCATCTGGGTTATTCTAAAAATTATATAGAAAAAAGCATGTCTAATGTTTACAATCACTGGTATAAAGTAATATTAGACATGCGGCATTGATATCTAGTAAAAAAAAATTAGTGCCAAGCCTAACAAAACACATGCCCTAACTTATTTCAAATGAACCTGTTTTAACACAATCAGTTTGAGAGAAATTATTATAGAACAATGTAAATATAATATGTGTATAAATTTATCTCAGCATGAAGTGTAAATGGTTATACTAAAAATGCTACCGATGTTAATGTTTAATGCACATATGCACATTCAAGTAAAATTTACAATTTTATTTAATTTATAGGCACGTTCAGATCATATTGTCATATCACTAATTACCTTATTATGTAAACTGGAGAAATATATAATTTGTGTAGTACATTAATTATCCCACTTGAGATTTATATGTGCATACCGCACATATAAATCTCTTGAAAAGATGTAACTACTTAAATACAATTTTTCAAGTAATTTTGTCCTTTTACACAAACCTTGCATAAGCGTTAGGCTTATTCAAGGTTTTTACAGTAGTAGTACAGTAGTAGTTACAACTTTTCAAGAGATTTATTCATTTTTTTCTGGTCACTGCTTCTAATTACTTAATCTTTTACAGTTATTAAATGCGCAAGACTTGAAAAGCGGTCATATTATATGTTAAAATTTAATATATATATAATATAATAGCACATCACATATCTACATAGTTTAGTAAATAAACATTTGGATTCATTTTACTTCAAAAGTGGAATGATTAACAGTAAATGCCACAGTAGATAAATTTTGTCCAAGCTAACTGGAATACTTTATTCATTTGCAAGCCTTTATAGATGTATTTTGTATTACCCAGAAGCCTATAGAATATGGCGGCATAGCAATATGATTACCATATCTAATTCTATGAGGCTGCAAATCATCTATAGATGATTCATACTGAAGTGGCCAGCTATTTAGTAATATTTTTGTAGTTCTCCTATTGTTAGATGGTGCACTTATTATAAATTCATCAATCATTAGATTGTCTCCATGCAATGCTGTACCATTGAGAAGAAACCTTGCCTTGTTCATCTCTAAATTTACTGCATAAATAGTTATAGCAGAAGTGTCGTTAGTGTATTTTCTGTTAGCACAATGAGCATACATTCTTTGGTAACGTGAACACTGGCAATCTACATGAAGGACCTTGTTGCCTACAAGCTTTTTATAAATCACACTCACCCACCAGTCTGGCAGTGGCTCTAGCTCCCTGTCCACAAGGCTGTAGTTTCCTCCGATAAAGCTCTGTCTGATCACTGTGGTTATGTTGTTCTGAGCAGAGAGTCCCAATTTATCAATCCATAGAGGGCTGCTGGAGTATGTGTTTGACAACCCAGGAGCACCCCCACCGTATGCGCTGCTTGTCTCAGTCAACCACATTGGCAGATATGAATACTTTCTGGTGTGATTTCTCATGCTATGTATTTCTTCCCTCAACAAATCTAAAGTGTCTGGATTCCAAAAATCTTCTAATGTCGCCGTTCTCCCATTTAAATAATACTGATGCCATGATGTTACATTGATATAATGAGATGCATTTCCTAAAAACTCTACCATGTATTGGAGGCATTCCGGCCTCTGTGGCTGTGGGCGGGTGGTGTCAGGACCAACGAGCAAAGAATGTTTAAACCCAGCATGGTTTAAAAGTCTACGTAGTTTTTTAAAGTCATGGCCCAACATGTGGGGAGTGACGGTCTCATTGAATACATGACGATAAGAATTAGGCTCATTGCCCAGCTGCCAATCAATATTATAATGTTTATTCTTAGAGTAGTGCAATAATTTTTTTGCATTGATGTCATCCCAATTTTTGCCATCTCGCATCAACGCATTTAAACTGAATAACAATTTGAAATTTACAGCCTTACAGAATTCGTTTATTTCAGTCCATTGGCTTCCTGTCATTAGGAAAAATGGCAAAAATTTGTTTGTGCATTCATCACATGTAGCGTCGTTACCTTCAGGACTAAATATGAGTCTCTCGGACATGGTGCCGCCGAGGCGAAGTCGAGCAGGCGCCAGCGGTGCCGCCAGGTCCCGCAACCGAGGTTTCGTAAATTCTATTGTATTGTCTTGAATTTCCGACGCGTCAATGCCGATACTGAGGAAATCATCTGGTAAATGGGCAATTACTTCTTGATGTTCGTCGATTGTCACGAAGCACTTCTCGCCGGAGTTGTATCTTACAAATAAAACCATAAGAGCCACGTTGCAGCAAAACGCTACAGCACAAACAGTAACTAAATATTTCTCAGATAACATTTTGTTAAATTTAGGCTCAATACTACAAATACATATTCACGCAAAAACAGTTACAAACCACACACTTTCACACTGCAGTACTGCACTGGCAGTTGCAAGTAAAAACTTCAGCAAGCAAATATTTATTATCTGCAATAAACTCGATCACTAGTTAGTGATGCGACATGCATTGCAGATACTCGGGCCATACCCATGAATGTTGTTAAAACCTTCCTATTTGAAAGTTTTATTACTGGCTGGCGTAATCACTTGATTTTATTTTTATATTATTACGTTGCCATGGTGCAAACAATCACTTAAAAAATTGTAAAATTCCTACTATTTCCTACTGAGATAGAAAATATTATACTGAAAACATTCGGAGAATTTACATTGTTTTATTGTTATTTATGTAGTTAATTTAATATATTAACATTGGTTATAAGCATATGGGCCAATAACAGTTAACTGCATGGATCAATAAATAGGAAATATAATTTCTGTGATTCAAGAATGTTGTGTAGCAGAAGTGTTGTATAGCAGATTTGGCTGCAATATTGACGATGAAGAATTGGCAGAACTCATGTTAATTGGCTTGCCAACTGAATTTGATCCACTTATTATGGTAATGGAAGCTTCTAATACAAAGCTGACATCAGATTTTGTTAAATGTCAATTAATTCAGTGTGAATTCAAGAAAAAGTCAATAGATTCAAATTTAGAACAATCCGAAAAGATTTTACTAGCAATGAACAAATTTGTTCCTATCAGTCACAACTATCATGCCAAAGACCATATCAAGCCTAAATGTCCAAAGTTGAAGAATTTGAAGAAAAAAACAAGTTCATCATCATCATCGAAAAATGGAATTAATACTTCTTTATTTTCAGCTGAGACTGCATTAATTAGTGCTGTTTGTGATCGCGATAGCTGGATTTTAGATTCAGGTTGCACTAGTCATAGGACTAATCGGAAGGATTGGTTATTTAATTATTCTTCTAAAGTTAAAACCCAAATTACTACAGCTAATAGCGATGTAATATATAGTGAAGGCTTAGGAAATGTCAATGTGACATTAAATAATAACAGTGTTAAAGATATTAAAGATGCTTTGTATGTACCAAAGGTAGCAGCAAATCTTTTGTTGGTTAGCAAAGTAGCAGCAAAAGGTTATGTTTTAGTATTTGATATTAATAAATGTTATGTTTACAAGAAGGATAATGTATCTATTAATGGATCAAGGTGAACCAAATCATGGTAAACCAAAGATTAAACCTTTTCCCCGTGGTCAGGCACATAGAAGCGTGATGAAGTTGGATTTAATCCATACTGATATTTGTGGACCGATGTCCATTAATAGTTGGAGTGGAAGTCGTTATTTTATTAGTTTTACTGATGATTTTACGCGAAAATCTTTTATATATTTTTTGGATCGAAAAGATCAATCTACTGTTTTCAAAAATGTTGTTTAAAACCAAACCGATTTGTCAGAAGTGATATCGGCACAGAATATTGCAACAAAAGTTTTGAGAGTTATTTTAAGTAATGCGGTATAATACACGAAACTACTGTTCCTTACACACCTCAGCAAAATGGCGTTGCTGAACGTTTTAATAGAACTTTAATGGAAAAAGCTAGAGCAATTTTGCAAGACTCTGGCTTAGGAAAAAAGTATTGGGCTGAAGCAGTCAATACTGCTTGCTATTTAAAGAATCGTAGTCCAAACGCTGCTCTAAAGAAGGCTACTCCTGAAGAGCTGTGGATTGGTTCTAAAGTTAACCTTAGTCATCTTAAAGTCTTTGGTTGTATAGCATATTATGCTCTCAATCCACAATGCCAACATATAAAAGTTGTTCATAAATCAAAACCCTACATTATGTTTGGATATTGTGATCATACAAAAGGATATAGACTTGGTGATCCAGCTGATGGCAGCAAAATGATTAAAACTCGTTCAGTAGAATTTATTGAAAATGTTAGAGGTACTGAATACAAGACTAATAAGTCAAATAAATTAAATGATTCTATTAATACTGTCGAAGTTTCGATTTATAATCAGAACACTCCTCAGGCTGACATTATTGAATCTGACGTTGATAAATATGCTACACCAAATTTATCTATCAATTCTGAAATTCAGAATAATATTAATGAGGAAACGGTTGTAGATCATCATATTATTGATGACATTTTCTCTGATGAACAAAATGTTATTGAGCCATAATTAAATAATACTCAAACTTCTTCAAATATAGAGCTCTCTAGAATCTGCTTATTCTGTAAGATTTGATACAGATTCTGAGGTCGCAGAAACCTCTAGACCAGTGCGTACCTGTTGTCCTACACTATGATTTCAAGATTATGAAATGATCTATTTTAATGAAATAGGCTTAATGGGACGGAGTGAACCTCGAACGTACAATGAAACCATAAAGTTTGAGAAAAGCAAACAATGGTTACAGGATATGCAGGAAGAATATTATTCTCTATTTTCGCATAACGTCTGGGAACTTGTTGATAGACCAAAAGATAGTAACGTTATAAAATGCAAATGGGTTTTTAAAGAAAAAGTTGATCCAAGTGGAAATTTTGAAAAATTCAAAGCTCGATTAGTTGCAAAAGGATTTACTCAATAATACGTCATTGACTTTGAAGAAACTTTTGCACCTGTCGTTAGACATTGTACCTTACGTTTACTTTTGGCAATTCGTAGCGCTTGAGGGGGGCGGGCGGGTCTTTGCTTTGCTTATTTTTGATGACATGGTGGGTGGGAGGGTCGATATCGTGATTACGTCAGCAGTTATTATTTACTTTTTTACACAAATGGCAACCCACAAAATGTCTATGCTTGAAAACAAAACACACATGTCGGGGGTTCCCACAAATAATGAATACGTTATAGGTACTCGCTTAGAAGAGAGTGGGGGAATTACCGCGCGCTACTCACTTGTCTAAATTTCTTCCGTCAATCTATTGTTTCGTTTCGATTCGAATGATGTTTTGACTGATTTGACTACCAATGATTACGTAAGCATGGGAGGGTGGGGGGGAGAGGTTTGCTTACTTTTGCTGACAAGGAGAAGAGGGAGGGGGGTAAATATTTGTAAAAAATCTGCTTACGTAATACTTGAATGGCCCCTATTCAAAATGACGTGGACATTGAATATGTTGATGTTAATACAGCTTTTCTTAATGGAGGTACTCCCCTTACTATTAGCTCCAGCATTGGTATCTTGGGTGTTGACATATCCAGAGATGTACAGTTCCGTGGTCACTTGGAGTGCAAGGCCAAATTGGCTTCTAGGAAAATTGGCATCATCTGTAAAGCCAGAAGGTATTTTACACCACAGCATCGCCTTCAACTGTATAAAGCCCAAGTTAGGCCTCATATGGAATACTGTTCACATCTCTGGGCTGGTGCGCCCCAGTACTTACTCGCTCCATTTGACCGCATACAACGAAGAGCTGTTCGAATTGTCGGTGACCCAATGATTTCTGATCGGCTGGAGTCTCTCTCTACACGCAGAGATGTTGCATCTCTTTGCGTTCTATATAAATTATACCACGGGGAGTGCTCGGATGAACTATTTGATTTGATACCTGCCGCTGAGTTCCAGTATCATACAACTCGCCAAAAATTAAAATTTCATCCACATCACCTTGATATTTGGCGATCTACTACAGTACGCTTTTTAAGGCATTTTCTACCACGTACTGTAAAGTTGTGGAATCAACTTCCCTCAGCGGTATTCCCAAATAAGTATGCCACATGGGGGCCTTCAAGAACAGAGTCAATATTTCCCTTAAATGGCTGGCAACGGATCGGCGACCCCTTGGTGTTGCTGATTTCTATGGGCGGTGGTGATTGCTTTCCATCAGGTGACCCACATGCTCGCTTGTTATAAAAAAAACAAAAAAACATGGAGACCTCAACGAGCGAATTTTTATGGAACAACCTACTGGTTTTATGATTGAGAGGCAGAATAAAGTCTGTTTACTTAAAAAGAGTTTATATGGACTTATACAAGCAAGTAAAGCATGGAATGAAAAAATCATAAAGTTTTAGTTACAAATGGTTTTACACAACTAAAAACTGAGAAATATGTATATTTCAAAAATAAGATAATTATAGCCTTATATGTGGATGACTTCTTCATATTCAGTTCTATGAACATGAAAAGAAATCGCTTTATAATTTGCTCAGTTCTAACTTTTAAATTAAACTACTTGGACCTGTAAAACACTTGTTTAAATAAATAAAAAATTAGGTATGAAAGTGGAAAGGAACCGAGAGCAAGGCATTTTGAAGTTAAGTCAATCTGAATACGTGAAAAATCTCTTATTAAAGTTTGTCATGAATGAATGTCATAGCATAGCAACTCCAATGGAAGTTAACTTTAATCTTCCAAAAGCAGATAAGATAGATCCAAGATTTCCGTATCTGGAACTAATAGGAAGTTTAATGTATCTTGCTGTTTGTACACGGCCAGATATAGCGTTTGTATGCAGTAAGCTTAGTCACTAAAACACCTGTTATAATGAGTCTCACTGGACTGCTGCTAAGCGTGTTTTGCGATATCTATCCGGTACAACTGACTACGGACTCAATTTTAAAAGAGGAAGTAATGAAGTTACAACTTCATCCGACGCAGATTGGGCAACCAACGACAGAAAGTCTTATTCTGGTTGTATAACTAGATTAGGAAATTGCATCATAGACTGGCATAGCCACAAGCAACAAAACTTGGCCTGTTCTAGTACAGAGGCTGAATGTTACGCTATTGGTAATGCTGTAAAAGAGGCGCAATTTATCCGTAATTTTTTACAGGAACTTAACTGTACACAATTGTTGAAATCTAAGATAATCACCATTTATAACGACAATCGTAGTACATTGAAAATGGTACAAAATGATTGTTTTCATAGGACTAAACACATAGATGTTCATCATCACTTTATACGAGACTGTGTTGATCGAAAATTAATTAATTTAGATTACAAGCCTTCTTCTGAGCTGGAGGCAGATTTTTTTACGAAAGTGTTACCTAAGGTCAAACTCAATTATTTTATTAAGTACTTAGGTTTAATGTAACATTTGTTTCATGTACTTTAACATGTATTTGTGTAACATGTATAGATTTATTTATTTTTTAATTTGGTTCAATTTTGATATTGTACTCTCACATTTTGCTGGCAATACCTTTGGATAGTTTGTTCGAGTAAGGGTCAGTGTTAAAACCTTCATACTTGAAAGTTTTCTTACTGGCTGTCGTAATCATTTGATTTTATTTTTATATTATTACGTTGCCATGGTGCAAACAATCACTTCAAAAATTGTAAAATTCCTACTGAGATAGAAAATATTATACTGAAAACATTCGAAGAATTTACATTGTTTTATTGTTATTTATTTAGTTCATTAATATATTAAACATATTAATGAACTAAATAATAATAAAACTAATATTAATGAAATAAAATGAACAATTCAAAAAACGTTGAATAAGTATGGCAAAATCTGACATAATTATGTTTATGGTATTTGTCCGAACGCGGCAGAGCAGCACACAGAAGCCTTGATTATAATTATAAGCCCTATCGACATGCTCGACTCGACGATCGTCGCAGCAATAAGAGCCGAGTAGCTCAGCTTAATCTTTATCTTAATCGTTAAATCCTACTCTTATAAACCCAAAATACAAATTTGGAAAAATCTCGCGTAAGATGAAGGGGGGGGGGGGGGTTGAGGAACGTCAAATTAATTAATAATTATTTAATGCACGCCCCCTAACGTGAAACGTCTATATCAGCGATCACCGCGCTATCATGTGCGTGTAGTCACATATCATATCTTAGCGTTATTTAGCGCTATCATGTGCAAGTAGTCACATATCATGTCCTAGCATTATTTGGCGTCTATAATCAGCTTGTTGCTTACAACGAGCTGATTATTATATACGCTAAATAATGACATGTGATTGATGTTTCTATGACTTATAATTTTGTTATTATTAAGGTAAGACGATATAAACCAATTCATTACAGTCCAGTTTTCTGACCCGTATGTATTGGAGTGATTTTAAAGACATTTCACGTCAAAACATTATAATGCATCACAGAGTTGCGTGCTATAATTGTGTGCTAATAAATTACTAGAATTTGAATTCTATTTGTTATGAAAAAACAAACTACGTAAACGTATGACTAGACAAAACTCACAAATCAAGTGATAAACTTTTATTCGAGTAACGTGATAAACTATTTGTAGTGACTTGAGTGAAAGTCCTCCTACTCGTGTCACATCACTGCTACGGATTGAAAGATTGACAGGACTGACTGTAATACAGACCACCAATAGTACCTCAGAGTTTTTTTTATTTAAAAAGCTTGATGGTTCTGGAAACAAAGTCTTTTAGAGTTCGTCTGTATTCTTTCTTCTTCATCTTATTCTCGGCTTAAGGCGCATGCCGAAAAATATCGTCAGGAATCTTTTAGTTCAATTCAACAGTAAAAAATATAGTGTATTTATTTTATTGATGTATTGTACAACTTCTTGGAACAACTCAACAGCGCGATTAAAACACTTTCAATGAAAGATTTCATTATTTTTATGCACTCTAATGACCGCTTTCAATATATTTAAACAGTATATTTATTACGACGATTAGAACGATAATTTTACATTATGAAAATTTGTTTCGAAGCACAATCTCGCTCAAGAAGTTCATGCCAAATAGTCGTTGCACATGCCCAAAAATAACGCCAGGAATAAAATTTTTATAACTCTGTGTAATGAATAAAAGTCAAAAGTAAAACCGATGGCGATTTTTTTAAACAACTTACGTCGCGGTAACCGTAGCCATATCAACGCTCGCAACATGAAATATCGCTCGCCGCCGTTGCCATGCTCGCTGCCAACGCAGCAATTCCATCTACTTTCCTGGTGACGTCATTCACTCGCAGGAATAACACCCCACAAGAATTGTTATTTTAGTGCTACTTAATTTCTTGCGGCATTTGTATAGCAACGATAGCTACATATTCCTTCATTGTTATTATATAATCTTCTTTGTCGCTTTACTCTTGCCAGAGTGGTCGTGGTTATCAAGATGAGGCAGCAGACAGGACTCGCCTCATGACGTCTCGCATTAACTAATCTAACACTCTCGTATTATCTAATATAACACTATAATGCGCACATAAATCGGTAGCAAAGCTATAGGCACATTTGCCCAGTCTTAGCCTTTTGTCACTTGTCCGGTATTTTTTTTTAATAAAGAAAGGGGGGCACCAATTAAAAGCAAATTAATGGTCGGTTTATATAATGTTTTATTTAATTCTCAGCAGAATGAACATTGAATGGTACGGTTATCAATATTGTTATAGACACCCAATTTAGATAGTACATACTATTTTAACATTTCATTACTCGTAATATTTGTCATGATTTCATAGAAATAATGAATTAGGTATTAATATTATACCTACATTGTACATCACCATTAATAGTAGACAAGTGTGTTCTCTCTGATAAATTTATTCAATAGTGATGGAATATGAGTCTTATCATGCCATGTCTACAGGGCTTGGAATACCGGTATTTTCAAATACGTGTCTTGGACAATATACCGGTATTTTTTTTTAACCGGTAATAATAATACGGTTTTTTATCACTGTAGTAAAAGTTTACCGGTTTCGCTAAAGCCGAGCATATTCGACCGATATTGTTAAAGTTTTTGTGATACTTGTGTCCGAACCGAAATACCGGTATTACCTTTTCGAGACGTGCATTTTTAATACCGGTTCCAAGCCTTGAATCTGACGTAACATACCATCTCAAATTAAGCAAGTAACAATATACCACATGTTTATGTCATGCAATTTCTGTACAGCTGTGTGGCACCTAAACCTACTATTATTTGCATAGTATGGAATGAAGACGACGAGACGCCGTGACCAATGTTGTACAAGATATGCATGTAAAACTCACGTCTCGAGATGCCTAGGTTTATCATCAAAGTGTAAGAGAACTCCTCTTATGTGTAATGTCTTAATGTGCCAAGTAGTTTTGAATGACATTTTTGACGCATATTAATGATTACCTTTATTCATGTCTATTCCTATTTATATGATTACTTGCTTACTTATATAAAAAAAAGATTCTGAGAGGTCATAATGCATAGCAAAAGCATAATGACATTCATCACATATAAAACTCATTGAAAAGAATTTGAAACTTATATAGAATAATTCGATGCGTTTTAGACTGCAGCGTTAGATGAAGGAGTTAGTATTTCTATTAAAATGTTAAGACGTCATTCGAAACTACGTGGAATATTAATTAATGGGTACAAACTGAATTTTAGGTTAATGTATAACTCATTCATTTAGTGAAACAGATGCCTTTACTCGTAACATATTAATTGATTTAGACAAGGATTTAAGGCTTAATAAATGGAGCCATCAATAAAATGGCTTTGTGACGAACTGGTTAGATGTAATAATCTTACAGATAAGAAATTAATTCTATGATAGAAACGCAGTACTTACTCGTATTTGTTTACAATGTACCCTAATATACAACAAATTTATAGATATACACCAACAACTTAGGGACCTAAACTAAGTACAAAAGACTCAACAAAATTCGTTAAAAATGACTCTCACATAATATACATATAAATATTAAGTATTTTACATCAACAGTAGCATTGAGTTTAAAAAAATAAAATAAAATTTGTGAACAGGATTTTTTAATTAGAAGTCACTAAAATATTGTAATGAACACTCATACTTGGAAGTCTTATTCGGTACTCCGTAGAGTATGTATAAAAACGTGAGTTCAGGGAGAGTGATCTATTAAGTTAGCTAACATTTAGAGTTCGTCGTGCTTAGGCCCGGAGAACTCCTCGTGGCTGATGAAGCCATTCTTGTCCTTGTCTTCGTGTTGGAAGATTTCTTCAACAAGTTTATCGTGCCCTTCGATCATCTGCTTGATATCGTCGCTCATCTCCGCACCATCAGGAGGTACCATCTGCTTCTTTAAGTATTCGCTTACCTGATGGACAATGGAAACAGATCGTTTAGTTTTTTATTATGATTATATTTCAAGATTGGTTACGTAACAATACAACAAAGAAATAGGTACAGACATACTGTAAGTATGTTTCAATATACACTTATACATCAATTAATAGATACGCTTATGTTTTTTTACTAAATATTTTATTAAGTATTATCATCATGATCAGTCTGGCCTTCTTTTAGGTTTTGGGGTGTAAGTCAAGATCTTTGAACCAAAGCCAACTTCACCTGCACGCGGTGCACCGTGCTCACTGACAAACGAAGCTCTGGCGAAAAGAGAGGTAGGGAGCGTAATTGCAAGCTACCCGACTGGGGAATGAACCTCCACCTCACAGAATACCGCAGCCAAATAACAATTCCCTTGAGGGTTGTTGTGTTCCTGCGAGTGAGTGAGATCACCAGAAAGAACGGAAGGAGATGCTGCGTTGGTAGCGGGGATGCGCGCGAGTGATACTTTATGTTGCGAGTGTTAATATGGCTACGGTAATCGCAGGCCGTATGCTTGTCTGCCACCCGACGTAGTATACAAAAATAATATACCACGGTGACCGGTTGCAAAATTAAATACTTAATCAGTAAATTGGTTCATCGGGCCAAAGCCAAACTCACTTACACGTGACTGCTGACTGACTAACGACGCTATGGAGAAAAAAAATAGTATTATGTTAGCTGCCCGACTGGGAATGTACCTCCACCACAGAGAATACCACAGTCAAATAACAATTTCTTTGAAGGTTTTTTTATACCACGTCGCGTCGGGTGTCAGGCAAGGATACGCCCCGCCCGATTTGAAGCAGTTACTGTATTCATATGTTAATATGAATACAGTAACTGCTTCAAATCGGGCGGGGGTATAAGACATATTTTATGTTGCGATATGCGCAACATAAAATATGTCTTATACCCCCGCTGTCAATGCAGCAAATCCTTCTTTCCTGATCACCTCACTCACTCGCAGGAACACAACAACCCTTAAGGGAATTGTTATTTGGTTGCGGTATTCTGTGAGGTGGAGGGATTTCTCTAGTCGGGCAGCTTCTAAATACGCTGTAGGTACCCTGCCTCTCAATTTCGCCAAACCTCTTTCGCTAGACGGCAGGGTGCACCACGTGCAGGTGAGGTTGGCTTTGGCTCTAAAGATTGTGGTGAGCCACTTACACCACAATCTGCGAATTATCCCATAAATGCCGATCTGCATTTACATATACCTACGTTAACCTATAATTTATTAACATTCGAAAATATTTTATATTATAATTTATTACATTATAGTTAATTTATATTATTATATTATATTATAATTTAATATTATTCAATAATGTCTTCAGTTTATTCCTTGCATAAAATATTGAAATTAAAAACCTAATAAGTATTTTTCTCGCTGGTCAATGTGAAAATTAATGTGATAAATTCTAGTTGTATGTTTCAGACACAGAAATCTAAATAACAAGAAGTATTATTATTTAAATGTTTAGCTGCTCAACTCACTCACTGTGCATATTAGTCTATATTAGAATCCCTCACTTGCTATCAGAATTTAATGTCGACACTCAATACAAAAAAAAAAAAAACTGCTAAACTTGTAGAACAAATAACTATTTATCGGCATTTTATTGTTTACGAATTTAGGTACCTACTTCCTTTTCTTAATGATGTGGCGAAAATTTGAAAAGTACAAAAGAGAAGACGACATTTCTGTTACACAAAGGAAGAATAGAAAGTATATAGGTAGCTACGCTAAAGTAGAGTTTTGTCAGTGAAGGAATGAAATAGAAAGGTCGGGATGTAAACAATAAGTAGATACACCACAGTTCACAGGTAGCCTGAGGTCGTGCCGGTGGATCACGTTTGGGTCTTACCTGTTACTTACTACTACTTACTTACGGTACCGACCAGACTAAAGGTAATTCTGTAAAGTGAAGTAGAACAAAACACTCATATACAAACAAAGTACAAAACTAAAAAAGTATTTGGCTCGCACCAAGAATATATATTTATTATGTACTTATACTTTACTAGAGATAAAAAAATCTAGTTATCTATACGCTCTTACATGAGCATGCTAAGTCATCGAATTTTAAACAAATTTCGGAGGGAATCTGTTCTTGGGATTTATCAGAAAGCCCAACTCACCTTTTTTCGTTTTCTCAAAAACGAAAATCAAGATTGATCAGACAAATCCGTCAGCGCAGCGGCAAAATAGAGAAGACAAAATAGGCAAGGAGTTTGATCATATAAAAAAAGTGATCGAAGGTTCTGCCTTCTCTATTTATTTTATTTTTTTCAATTTCAATTAATTTATTCCAATATCAATACAATATTGTGTGGGAAAATATTAGGCAAATTGTCATAATTAACATTCAATTAAAATAATACATGTTGCTGACTAACTAATAAGTAATAACAAAATTTAAGTAGTCAATAATAAAACACATTGCAATCATCATCATTAATAATTATACGTCAACTAGTAAATAAAAAAAATGAATTAGAAAAATGTCTATTTTGAGTAATTAATAAACTCATCAATTGAATAAAAACAATTATCAATTAAATATTTTTTAAGTTTTGTCTTGAATAGATACAAATCATTTATCGTTTTGAAATATGTCGGCAATTTGTTATATAATTTCACAGCTTGAAATCTGGGACAGTGTTCCACTACGAAGGAATAGAAAATAATAGAAAAATAATTAAGTTGAAGCATAGTGAGTGTGGCAAGATGACAGTCACATACTCGTAGTTATGGTCGCGTCTTTTTGCTTTCTGTCATAAAAAAGTGTAATGCAATAGCAAAGTAGAAGGGCCAGAAGCGAAAATGTGTTTTATCTTCTCTACTAAGTAAATGCACCAATATAGAAAAAGAAAATGTATGACAATAAGTTAAATAAGCAGGATAGTACCGAAAGATGACATGTAAGTAGTTAGAAGGAAGATTTCCATGACTTATGAAGATAGTCCTCGACCAGTATTAGGCGTCCTCCACCGCAACCCTCAGGGACTGACCTCCTCGCGCGACAATTCTTTGTCTCCATCTGAATCCATGGCTTGGAACGCTAACTGGATACTCACTTCTTCCCTGGACAGCATGTTGTCCTTGTCGGCGTCGATTTCCTTGAATACGTTGGTGGTAGGAGGTGAGTCGCCAATGTTGATTAGCTCGACCTCGAAGTGCAGGGTGGCGTGGGGCGGGATCACGTTGCCAGCCCCGCGCTCGCCGTAGCCCATCGAAGACGGGATAGTCAGTTTACGCTTTTCACCTGAAAACGAATTATATTTTCTTTGAAATTTGATTTTGAATTGACTAATTAAATGAGAAAACTTTTGATGTTTTAAGCGGTTTCACTAGCATTTATTTAACTTGTAGTTACTAAGACTACACCTTAAAAATATACAAAATAGTTATAATTTACAACTAAGTAGAAGCTAAAAGTCGGCTTAAACTATTTAGTCATAACGACATGTTACATGACGACCAATAAATTCAATATTGTTCCTACGAGTGAGTTAGGTCACCAGAAAGAAAGAAAGGAAGAGGCCCCTACCGCCTAGGCTCATGCCGATTGCCGTTGATTATTTTTTGATTGCGAAAATCAAACCTAAGCTTAGAGTAGTGGTAATTGTGTTTAGCTTTCTTAGCTTGTACAAAAACTATAGCTGTACCAACCAAGTTGACGATGTTTGTCATTAACTTTAACCTGAGGCCTATTTTTCGAATCAAAATAGGTATTAAAAAAAAAAAAGAAACAAAAAGTTTTTGTATAAACTAATATCTCGGGTTGCAAATATCGAAATAATTCTTCTCTCAAAACTAGTTTAAGAAGCAACTCAAGAAAAATTTTCTCATGTTACGTAGTTAATTGATTACGAAAGTTACCGAATTGAATGAAGGTTCTGTGTATATTTATTGTCGCATTCTTTTGTATTCATTTTTGCAGGCAGAATCTAGTTTGAGAGCAGCGGAGATCTATCTATGACGGCGACTAACGCAATGTGTAAACAAAACAAATGCTGCTGCAAGTTTACTACAGGTCAGTTCACGCATGCATGACTCATATCGCTGCACTAATTTTGTTATTATTTTCAGTTTCCTCGCAGAGCTGAACAATAGCTTTCGGCTTATTTCAGCCACACTGCACACAGGCTTATATACTTAATTGAACTCGACAGTTTGATAAGTACGATAAGTTTAGAAATGTTATTGACTTTAAGTTATGTTGTTGACTCAATCAGAAAAAAAAATCATCCCACAGTGGTTAATATGGTCAGTTACCATTGGGGCATTCACGATGTTTTTTTGCCATCATCATCACCTCAGCCCGTATTCGTCCAAGTTGATAATGAGAAAAGTATGAATTGTAGGTAAAGTCGAGAGCTCATGAAGCTTTTTACTTTAGTGCGAGCCTTACATCTACAGCGATTGTAAGTAATAATAACGGTACAGAGTCCAACGTGTAAAGCTTCACCAGAGACTTTACAATGAATAAAACTTATAAATAAATAGGATCTCTAGGGCGCGGGGGGGGGGGGGGGGGACAGCTTCTGACAAGTGAGTTCTTCAACATTGTGACAAGTGAGTCGTGTAACTTAAACAAGAAATTATTAACCAAAAGAGAAAACACGACTGTAAATTCTAACATGTTTTTTTGTGTTATTATCATTTCTTCATCAGTCAGGTAAAAAAAGTTATAAAGGCGCTAAAAGAGCGTCTTAACGGGTGCCAAGTAAGCACTGCCCACTGCCACAGGCCCCAAGTCAGCACTGCCCACTGCCACAGACCCCAAGTAAGCACTGCCCACTGCCACAGGCCCCAAGTCAGCACTGCCCACTGCCACAGACCCCAAGTAAGCACTGCCCACTGCCACAGGCCCCAAGTCAGCACTGCCCACTGCCACAGACCCCAAGTCTGTTTTTATTCTGAAGTGCTCACATCATCTCCACATAATTTGATTACTTACTTAGCTACCTATTTCATTTTGAAGTAGGTATCCTTGTTATAGATGAACTCTTAAGCCCGCATTCTTAAAATCGCACAATACCGCAAGCCAGAGCTTTTTGTTTTGTTAAAACTTTATGAAATCGTTTATGTTAAAGGAATTTCAACAAAAATATATGCGGCTTTCCCTTATCAACATTCGAATATTTTCATGCTCTGTTTGCTGATATTTTCAAGTATTTGAATATATCAGCAAAGTTATACAATCATTTCCGCACAGCAATAATGTAAAATAAACAGGTTGAGCATAAACAGACCAATGATTATTACGATTAATATGAAAGCTATTAAATTATTTCCTTTTAAACAAGCATTTATTAGTTTTTAATAAAAAATAAACTAAGGCAGGTTTCACATTCATAATCATAGGGTAAATTATGTAATTGGCTGCGATATTCTGTGAGGTGGAGGTACTTCTCCATTCGGGCAGCTTACAAATACGCTGTACCCTACCTCTCTTTTGACAAAACCCCTTCTGCTAGTCCGTAGAGAGCACCACGGCTCTGATCGTGATGATACTTACGACAAGCAAACGAATGTGCCAAATTTCGATCAATCAATTTGCTCAAAATGTAGGTACGAGTACATATAAAGATGGCATTAGACAATTTCCCATGTACATTTTGTCTTGTATAAGACATGCAAACTTAATATATTTGTGTCATTTAAAATATTAATCATTAAAATAATTATTATGCTAATGTCGTAATTTAAACAATAGGCTATATGAAAATGTTAAAAATTTGTATAAATTATGTAATAATATCGTAAAATACACAAAACTATAAAGATCTGCAAACTTATTCTAATATCTTCCGTCCGACTTATTTTAGGGTCGAACAAAGTTTGGCGGGAAAGTCCATTTTAAAAGTATGAAATTATTATAAATATATATTTCCATTGGAGAAGCAATAAAAAATATTGTAACTTTTATTATGATACTAATTACATAAAAGTAATATTTAACGTAGCTGTCGTACAAATTTTGTGATTTGTTAAATACAAACCTGTGACGTCATAACTCAGTAGCCTTTTGTATGGAGCGTTTTCGGGAAAGTCCAAAATTGTGATTTTCAAATTAACATATCTCGAGAGATTTTTGTGCTATCGAAGTAATTCTTTATATTATTAACCTATGTTTATATTATTGAGACGTCCGTACATATCAAACCGAAAAAAATGTTGGTCAAATAGCCTATTATAAAATTCAGATGGATTGGACATTGCCATTGGTGGGGCTTTGACTTGCTATATACTTTTACAGGCACCACGGTGGATCTAAATAACTGTTTGTGTAAATAAATATATTTGCGATATGAAACTTACCGACGCACATGTCGAGCAAGCCTTGGTCCCATCCTTTGATGACTTGGCCGACGCCGATTTGGAAAGTGAAGGGCTGGTCGCGGTCATAACTGAAACAATAAAACATGACTGTATAATGATATGTTTGATTATACGTATAGTCAGGACAGGAAATTGCAGTAAATCAATATTCTTGGACGAATTACATTCTGTCATCTAGTCCCAAACTAAGCAAAGCTTATATTATGGGTACTAGGTACTATTATACTTAAATACATTTTTTTATAAGTACATACATATAATACATAGAAAACACCCAGACCAAGACAAACAGACATGTTCATGCACCGAAATATTTGTTTTGTTCGGGGATCGAACTTGCGACCTCGGAGTCAAAGTGGACATTGCTAACCATTCGACTACCGAGCTTGTCGATACAATAAAACTTGACCACTGTTTGTTTGATTATATCTATAGTCAGGACAGGAAATTGCATTAATTGATACATACTTTATTTCTTTTTTCTGTTTATAGTACGGAATCTTTATAACGATATTTCAGATTTTTCTCCCCCCTCTGCCCATTAAGTATTATAATTAAACGGCAAATGAATAATTTAACTCTAACACATTAAATTCTATAGCTAAAACACTAGATTGAAATTTAAAAAAAACACCCATTTGACATGGAAGTGCTACGTCGGGTGGCAGACAAGCATACGGCCCGCTTGATGTGATGCAGTTGCCAAAGCTATGTGAACGCTCGCAACGTGAAATATCACTTTCAAGTAGTTTTCATGCTAATTTTGCTGCAGTTGCTCTTACCAACATAATTATAATTCCTAACGACTAAAAATAAAAAAAATCAATAATATATTTTTTTGCACGATCTAGTGACACATAATATTAGATATTCATAGGTTATGTTCCATATAATACGTTGCCTCCTCTAGACACTGAGACAATACCGCCATACAATAACGTGTTATATTTACTGGCGCATCCATATATCGCCGTGACCGGAGCATCAGATAAATCGACTGGGAAACAACACTATTACATAGGCCTTTGTTCGGCGCACAGTTCGGGTCCATTAAAGTTTATCACACCGACAGGCTTATCCGTGATTATGAACATATCTTTTGCCAACAATATCCTAAATAAATTATATGTAAATTATGATTATTGGCGAAGAATCTTGTGCTTTGTTGTCATAAGTACTGCAAGTAATTTAAATAAAATAAATATATTATTTAAATTACATAAATACATGTATATATATATATATTACACATACCTAATACATAGAAAACACCCAGACGAAGACAAACACCGCGACCTCGGAGTCAAAGTGGTCATTGCTAACCATTGGACCACTGAGCCCGTCAATGATGAAATATGAGACTACATATTCAATAATATATAATGACACATTCTCTTTCCCTGAATAGGCTCTGATTTAATCACGATTTAACAAATTAATTTTATATTTCTGTCAGTTTCATTGTACAGTACATTACATTAATTATGTACGTAATATCATTTTGTGAATATCATTGTCAACAACAACAAGAAGTTTTCTTTGATGAGCAAATGAACGTTATGAATATAATTCCGGAATTGAATCGTCCAATGCCCTCATTTACCAACATCTGGAAAGGAAAATGTGGGACAATACCATCTGTGTAAATATAATTGAGGACGATACGGTTCCCGGGACACTGTTTATTAGTTTAAAATCTACTGCATCTAGCTGTAAAGAGTAATTGAACAACGTTGCCGGCGAAAAATACCCCTCAAACAATTAAGGTCAACCAAATGCACGATGCAATCGTTGCATTTCCTGAACCAGCCGTTGCATATGGTTTCCCTTGTTTTTAAAAACCGGCAAACAATAGGTCGTGTGATTCGTTTCGATGAACAATTTATAATTTTTATGCTTGATAAAAGCGTGTTTATTAGATTTTTTTTAAACCTCTAATCTTGAACCAATTTTTGACACTTACGGGTAGATAAAGGAAGCGATATCTAACATTATGGTTCTTTTTTCGTAAAACGCCAAGCATGAACTATTGAAATCGTATTGGAATACAAAAAAATATATATTTGCTCACCAAATTTCATACCTACGACCATGGCATACGACAAAATATTCAACTTAATCGGTTCAGTAGTAAAATTTGTTATTATCAAAGATAATACAGACATATAGACAAACACAAGAGTGTTACCACGTTAGCCGTTTTTTTCATATTCTGTGAAATGAAAAAAAACGGCTAACGTGATAGTAGAAATCTGTAGAGCTTTAGACGTTCGGGCTTTAAATATATTTAATTACTGTAATTTAGCATGAAGATAACTTGAACCCCGGCAATATTATTAATATATATGTTAGACAAAAATTTAAAATAAAACAAACAAAGTTTCTAAAAAAATAAACTTCTTACAGTGTTCCGCTTATCTCAAGCCTTTTCGTTTCATATCCATATTTAGGAGTTAAAATCGAAATTATAAATTGCCATTTTCTAGCCGTTGCCATATTGGATAAAAATGGTGATATTTAGGCAACATGGCTTTGTCATAAGACGACAACCAAATAAGTGTGCCAAGACGCGTGAAAGCTCCGGATTTAGAATTTTAAAACTCGGACATATCGTCAGAGTTTTTTAGTACTAGTACTATTTTTTATTCTGTGACAAGACGGTTATCCGCGGCATGGAGCGGGCGGTAGTAACATATTTTTTTTAACCCTGGACTACAAATGAAACCCCACCCGGACGTTCCCCGGACGCCCTCCAAACTAGGATAAGTCCAGGGAAACCTGAGGCCCGTGGATTCTCATTGGATTTTTTGATTGCAGATATCAAACTTCAGCTTAGATTTATGGTACCTGTGTTTAGCTTAGATTGTAGAAACCCTGGAGCTCTACCAACTGAGCTAAAGATGTGTGTCAATGACTAAAACGTAAAACCTATCCTTCGAATCAAAATATTCGATGGTGATCGGCTTCAGCTTCAGCGGTAGGGCCCCCGGACGGATGGTAACCCTAACTTAAACCCAATTAACTACCTACCATATCATGTACCTAATAAGGTAACTATGTTCAAGTTATCAATAGATTGTATACTGACAAGGTTGTCAGTCTATTGTAGGAATAAGACGAAAGCGGATTGGACACCGCAGCCGCTTTTCACAGGTCAATCACTTTGATTAGTACCTATCAAAAGACCATTGTAGGAGCTAATTTATATAATTACTATGGTAACATTGACCACAAATACAAAGATCCTTAGCAGATTACTCGTAGACAGAGAAAACTATAGACAAATTGATAGTTTTTTTTTATATAAGAGGGGGCAAACGAGCATGTGGGTCACCATGGCCCATGGAGATCAGCAACACCAAGGGGTCGCCGATCCGTTGCCAGCCTTTTAAGGGAAATATAGACTCTGTTGTTGAAGGCTCCCATGTCGTAATTGTTCGGAAAATAGTTTCCATCGCATTCGCACAAGAAAAATAGTAACTTAAACTACCACCATGTAAGTAAATGAGACAGATTGATACGATTTTTTGTTTTGCGTCATGTGCTGGTTTCGTCAAAGGAAAGCACAATTATAGGTGATACGTTTATTATGGCAGCGTTATACAAATTTCGCATGTTCTCCACACCCACCAGACGCCTATAAAACGTACTATGTACTACTATATATTCAAAGATAATTAATATATGAATGTCTTTGTATATGTTATTGGAAATTGCGTTTTAAAACACTATTTATACTACCTATAAAGCGAAAAATATACGTTTTTATATCATCCCTCAATTTTTATACTTTTTAATTTTTTTACTACTATTATAATATATTTATACTTAATTTTTTTTCTCGCGGTCCATACTGAAATTATTAAGAATCTTTTATGTCAGCTATGGAAGCCGAGATGAATCTCGACTTTATAATAATGTTGTTGAAATCGGTCGATTTGTTTAGCTAGGCCAACGCTTACGCTTTTTAACGCGTTCCAGCCATTGTGAAGATTACCTATCTCCAAAATATAGCTGTTATTCTAGGTGGTTTTTTAAGGATATACCTACTTATTTTTCTTAGAAAAAGAAAAATAGGTTTCCGCCCAAAAATACCCAAGAGCTTCATTCTTTTATTAAATTCAAAGCGGACTACGTCGCGGGATACAATTAGTGAACATATTTATACTTGGATAAAAATAAAATGTCGCTCGTCAAGTAAAAGTTGGATAGCCTTCATTTTCCAACAAAGGACAATACGGCAGCTGAATGTGTCATGAATTTTCAATACGTATTTCAATCCGATAATTACGAACCCGTTACGAGTCCACCGCCAGGGTTACCACAACTAAAAATAAAACATCTCAACAAAATTTCTGACGTTTCATAGATTCAGTTGTGTTATGAAGAGGCTTCGAGATTTTAGAAATGTTTCTAATTCTGGCGGGAATATGTTTGGTTCTTTTTCTTTTGGGTTGGGTAGATTATTTTTTAAAGTTGCATGTTCAATTTAATTGTATTTAATAATATTGGAATGCACAATACACACTTTTGTTTTATACAATGTCTAGATAAATATTGTAAATCAACACATAAAAATAGGTAACAAATAAAATGGTGTTTTATAGTACCTACATACATTTTTCGTATGTCTAAATAATTGTGAATTTTTGACAGATGATAATAAAAAAGGTGAAAGTATTTTATTTTCATAGTGTCATCATAATTATTCTGAATAGTTTCTGACTTTCATCGGTTTATTCAGATGGATAATAATCTCGATAATAAAAATTTGTCATTTAGTAACCCTAGCCAAGGTAGATACAACGTGTAGCGAAGCTATCAGACAATCGAAAACAATAAAATAACTGAGGCTTAAAACATTGATACTCGAACAAATGTCGACACAGAAAGGCCATTCTGCATTCCTTTTGTCGTGGTAATTAAATGTCTTTGTCAATGACTGTGCCAGTTACCGTTATGTACTCAACTTAATTAATTTCATTTGATTTAAAAAAAATGTTATTCGAGTAAAATGCAACTATTGATTGAATTACTAATATTATAGTAGCTTATTTATACCAGGGATTGAATAACCGAAAAAATTTGGATATATCGGTTAAAGGTATGACGTCATACCTTTAAATTTCGATACCTTAAAGTAAAGGTATCTTAATAATTTCGGTATTGTAATATTCCGGTATCGTTATTTTTTTAGATATCTAAATTATAAAATAAAGGTTTTAAATTTCGATACCTTAAAGTAAAGGTATCTTAATAATTTCGGTATTGTAATATTCCGGTATCGTTATTTTTTTAGGTATCTAAATTATATATATATATTAAATAAAATAAAGGTTTTCTTTCCACAATGTCGGCCGCATTGGTAGTTAAGTACTTGATCACACGCCAATGCTACCTACGTCGCGTCGTTGTCGCATCATTTTTTCGGTACCGAAATGGTTTTGGTTAAGGTACTGGTAATATAAAGGTATAATGGTACCGTAAAAAAAATAAAGGTATTCTTCTTGTTTTACCGGTATCGTAACCACAATTCTCAACCGTTTTGGCTCTACCTTTAAATCAAAACGATATCGTAATTTTATACCAGTACCATACCCTTATACCTTTACCGCTTTCAATCCCTGATTTATACTAGTTTCTACCCGAGGCTTCGCTCTACATGCACATATAGCCTGGATAATTTTAGTATCCTATATGTCAATCCAGAACATATGTACCTATGCCAAATTTCCTCCAAATCCGGTGAGAGGTTTAACCGTGAAAAAGTAACATACATTCCACCCATACATCCTTACGAACTTTCAGATTTTTCTTGGTTTTTTTTTGTACTAACTGCCACCTGACGTGAATCGGTTTTTTAGTGACCTCACTCACTCACAGAAACACGACAGCCTTCAAGGGAATTGTTATTTGGCTGCGGTACTCTATGTGGTACCTACTTTCCCACAAATTCGGGCACACATACGCTGTACCCTAACTCTTTTGTCAGAACCTATTTCGTTACTCGGCAGGGTACACTACAGGTGAAGTTGGTTTTGGCTTTAAAGATCGTGGTACCCATTTACACCCGAAAATTTATAATATTAGTAGGATATATATTTAGGAGAGCGACGAGTATCGGCATGTCTCGTTACTTATCTCAGTCTGATCGAAAACGCAAGTCAAGGAATGTCGCGCTTACACTGTCTATGGATGGATTTATCGCTTATTCTTCGTGCTTTTTAACTGACTCCAAAAAAGGAGGAGGTTCTCAATTCGGCTATATTTTGTTTATTTTTTATTGTTTGTTATTTCATTACTCCGTCATTTATAAACCGATCTGAAAAAAGTTTTTTTATTTGAAAGAGTATACTTCCAGATTGGTCCCATATTTTTTCCATCATCATCAGT
The DNA here is from genome assembly GCA_937001555.2 of Hypsopygia costalis. Lineage (NCBI taxonomy): Eukaryota > Metazoa > Arthropoda > Insecta > Lepidoptera > Pyralidae > Hypsopygia > Hypsopygia costalis. Next base: position 24,635,424 of record OW443326.2, read on the forward strand.
CTGTATCTCAATACATAAATAAATAAAATAAATAAATAAATATTGTCAGACAAATTACACAGCGCCATCTAGCCCCAAAGTAAGCGAAGCTTGTGTTATGGGTACTAGACAACTGATAAACATACGTAAATACATTTTTTTTTTGTAAATATATACTTATGATACATAGAAAACACCCAGACTAGGACAAACAGACATGTTCATGCACACAAATGTTTGTCCTATGTGGGAATCGAACCCACGAGCGTTGGTGTCGAAGCCGCGTCATTGACCGCTACGCCACCGAGCTCGTCGATACATAAATGTAGAGTAATGATTTGAGTCGATTTTTTTTTGTTAAAATTATTTTCAGGGCATGTTAAGCCACCCATTTTATTAGCAAATCGGTGGCACAAAATACACGTTGGCGTGCGTTAACTTGAAAACACTGGCCTCCGCATTTAGTACAGTGCGCTGTAGCGCAAGTAAGCATTGCAGTATTTACTAAGTCAATACTCAATGGAAACGGAATAAATACTGTGATTGATCGGTTTTCTACCAAGCGTATTTATTGGCTTCAGAATGCTTACCTGTCATTACCTTATAATGAATAAGGGCCTATATTCCAGTAACGGAATGAGTATATTCTTTGATGTTAGGTATTCAGGCTCAATTTACACCGCCGCGCAATGGAATGGAAGCGACTTTTTGCAACGAAACTATACATAGTATAAAGAACTTTATATAGAGTAAAGTTAGGGTTATTTTACGACCGCAGAATGAAAGTTGACCGACTCGAGATTGAACTGTGAATAGACTCATATGCTTGATTTCATTAATTATTATCAATTCTTATTGTTAACAAAATAATATTTTTAGTTTGTTAATTTTAGAGTCTATAATTCTGCTTACATTTGAATTTGATACGAGAATACTAAATTTGACAGCTCTGAGATCGAGACTGGATTGGAACTGAATTTTAATTATGAGAATTGTGTCTCTCGTATGATACTTCATCCGACTCTCCTATGTGGTAAGTATTGGTTACGATTTCAAATAACATTTATTTTTTTTACAAATGAAAATGCATCTCACTTCGAGTTTGCATAATGTGTTGCCGAATACAATGCTTACATTTACTGTACCTAATTATTTCCCAAACTTACTTCACCTTCAAAATTTAATATAAATATTGTATACTCTACATTATAAAGCATTTTATGAGTCGTAACAGTCTACTAAAATTTAGCCATAACTGTTTGAGTTTTGCTTAAAGACCAGAATATGTTCTGTGGAGCAGAAGGTTGCGTGGATGGGAAATAATTGTGTCAACTCGAAATTGGTCCCGCGACATGACATTTCGAGTAGGTACATAGTGACTTGCTAAATTTGAGCGGCGTATCTACAAATCGGTAGCCAACAGGCACAGCTCCTAATGGAGTATCTGTGTTTGAGTGTCACATCACGATTTATATTTATGGATCAAGGGGCTTGTTATGTTGTGCATTAACGCAAGTGGAAACGTATTCAGAAACCCTCCCACGTCTCAACTGGTCCTGAGTGTTGACGCGCAGGAGGATTTTTGTAAATAAGGAAACGATCTAGAATATATCGATATCTACATTATAAGGTTTTGTTTTACTTTATTCAGGGCAACAAACAGCAAGTATAATGGAATGTAAATATGTGTTCTTATAATAAAAACATTATGACATTGTACGGCCAACAACATCGTTATTCACATAGAAATATGTAAATCTTTATTTAAAAAAAAAAGAATAAAATGTAAAGAGTAATTAATTTTACAATTTATAGGATGTTGAGAACTTCGATTGCCTTCCTTTTATAAACAGATATAAGGAGAATATGTCAATAGCATTGAAGTGTTCACTATATGACAGCTTATGCGGCGAAATGGTGCACGCGCACCGACATTCATTTTACAATTGTGAAGCATAAATAAAAGTTGTTGGGGAAACCCTCCTCTGCCTAGGAAAACGATAAAATTTATTTTATTAAACATTGTAAACTGTCGACTCGCATTCATACATCAAAAGGTCTGAACAATTTAATAGTAAGTATAGGATTTGTTTAGGATTTGACGTTTAAAAGTATAGAACTGGCAATGAAGTATGTAGATATATTTATATTATTTTGTGGTCTAAGAAAGGTGTTGCTAAATAAACACCTTCACCTTAAATATTGTGGCAATATCATCACATAAAATATTTGCAAAATATACTTAAACTTTTTTGTAGAATAATAAAATTGCATAGGTGAAGTACCGTACTTATAGTCGGTATTCTTGGTCAAGAATACGCAATCACAACACTTGAGGATTCCATTGAACCCAGGCTGTTGCTACACGACCACTTTCACCATCTTCGCTTCGCATGTCCTGTGCGTTACGTAACGTATGCAGACATGGAGAGAATTAAACAAATTTACGCAATAAGTTGCGATTGCGACGAGCTAGGGTTGCCTGTATTAATCTCTATTATTATTTTTGAAAAAAAAAAAAAAATATTTCGACAAACGCATTTAACCTTCTATTTGGAAATAGAAGATTCGGATTATATTTTATTTTTATTTTTAAATATTGCCAGTAAAGTATAGTAAAATAACAATAACTTTTATACTACAAAATATGTATCTAAATAACAACTAATTTAGTTATTGTTAAGAATCGTTGAAGAGAGAAAAGTTTTTAAGGAAAGCTACTTATAAAGATGTCTGGTAAATAGTCACTGATACTATAAGTATTATGGTTGTAATCTTATGTATTACAACCATACCCCAGTTTTAACTTTTATTCGTTGTCAATAAGTTTGTGATTATTCACAAACTTATTGACAAGAATAAAAGTTAAAACTGGGTAAATTGTAACAGCCGCCTTTATATCATTGAAGTTTATTGCATCAGCTAACACTACTCTCGAAGAATACTTCTTGTACATAATCTGCCAGGAGAAGATAGCTATCAATAAAAACCATGCTAACTGGATAAGTAGTTCTGCGAAAAGGCCATAAACAGTCTGACAGTCTGTTGCGATGTTGAGTTTTTATAATATCTAGTAATCCATACTTCCATACTATATCCCTAACCCTATTAATCCCTACTAATATTATAAATGTGAATGTGAGAGAGTGGAGTATGCTCTAAACCCCTTTGATTGAGGGGAAATCCGTATCCCAGCAGTGGGATGAATAAGGGTTGTCGACGACGACGACGAATGTGAGTTTGTTTTTTACCTAAGCTTTAACGCCGAAACTACTTAACCAATAATCATGAAACTTTGTACACATATTCTCATAGGTATTAGGAGGGACATAGGATACTTTAAAAAAAAAATAGTAAACTTGGGCGATGCCGTAGGTGGAAGCTAGTATTATTATTACAAATGTGAAAATATGTTTGTTTGTTTGCCCTTCTTTCAAGTGAAAAGGTACCCATGGATTGACATGATTTTTTAAATGGTGATAGTTTAGGGTCTGAAGAGTAACATAGGCTACTTATTATTCCGGAGAAACATCTTATTCTGTCATTACTTACTAGTCACGTAGTTAACAAAGCAAAGCCTTATTTTTGGTGTTGCCTCCTCCATTTCCAAAGTCGCTAAACGCCATACTAGGTAAACCGCTGTGCCTATTTTCAAACGTCACATGTGTGGTTACAGCTTCTCAAAGCCAGCGCCTAATCAAACAGCTTGCGCTTTAGGAAATTGAATGCAATATAGGTAATTAGTTATGTAACCTAACCGTAATGACATTCGCTCATGTAGCTATTCCATTATTGTCATGTTGCAGGCAAATCTCAGCGCCCGGGTGATCCTAGTAGGTACGTGTAAGTAAACCTTTAGCCTGCTAAGAAATAGAAGACCTCTCTCATAGTTTGTATTGTAAAAGCTTTCATATAGGTATTCATATTAAATCAACAGATAGAATAACATAGAACAACACAGGACCGTGCACGAATAGAATCCTTTATTTGTAATGACGACAATATGATTTCCCTGGTGTTGCGAGCGTTTACGGATGGCTTTTATAGGTACGATCCGGCAGGCGGTGAATTGTGCTGACATCTTATTGGCACAAAGAAACAAAGGAGGATGAAATAACAAACGATAAATTTGATGTTAATTCAAAAATTTTAATAGCCCAATCTTTTTCACTTTTACTTAAGAACCGCTATCTAAAACCAAGATTCACATTAATTCAGCTTTCAATAATCAACTATACTAAAGCATTGGTACCTTGGTATACTTGTTTGAAGTTACTATGTCACATGCATACAGGCAAATGTATCAAACTTTTAACACTCTTTTATTGGGTTGGGTCAAGCGTCAAGAAAATCTACTAACTCTTTTAACCCATGACATGACTAAAAAGAACGGCCATTAAGTTTAACATCTTTAAAGCGTGCATCGGTGTATTTATATAAACATATACCTAGTTTTTTATTTAGTTTTAGTTTTATTATATGAGCAATTGAGCAAATTCAATGGTTTCAATCGGTTCTGAATTGGTAAAAGGATATTGTAACATTGATCTGATGCAGCAACATCAAGATTTTGCAGGACACCTATATCCCTGCCAACTAAGGGCAGGGGTTAAATTTAAACATAGGAAAGGATTTTTTTTGCTGATCTTAGATTTAAGAGTTTTCAAAATATTCTTGTTATTTTTTTCAATGACTCTGTGACTACTTTAACAGGATGTCCGAGTACTTTAAGACAAGGTCGACTCCGGTATAAGATTATAAGTTGGACCTACTGCCTTATATACATACTTTCAAACAATGCTTAGTTTGGGCGTAGCGTAGATAGTGTAGGGCGAGAGAGTTAAAAATCGAGAATTGACGGTAGACGTTACTAAGACCCTAAAATTGGGTTCGTGTTATGTAGACCCTAAAAGAATCTGTGGTTTGACGTAAGCTAATGATCGATGCGTCAGGAGATCAAGCTTGTCGGTTGTCGGTCATTTTAACGAGCGTATCTGAAAGCGAATCTTTGATAGAAAGTCTAAGGAGACAAGCTCGGGGTTAAACTGCCATTTCGATCATATCGAACTAAGTAAGATCTTTTCTTTTGATAGAGGCTGCAAGTGCCTCAGTCATAATAAATGAACTGAAATGAATGCGTGTAAGAGATTTATCAACATCTTTGATCCAAAACCAACCCGAACTGCACGTGGTGCACCTGCTGACTGATACACTAGGCTCTAACGAAAATAGTGGTAGGGCATTGCGTATTTAGCTACGCGACTGCGTAATAACCGTCACTAAGACCCTAAAGTTGGGTTCGTGTTATGTAGACCCCAATAGAATCTGTGTATTGACGTAAACTAATGATCGATGCCTCAGGAGATCAAGCTTGTCAATTCTAACTTCAAGCGGTCATTCTAACTTTAAACAGGATTTTAACTAGAAGATAAAGATGTTTATGGGATATAGGAGCTACACTAAGAATGTATGAAAATAAAACAAATATTTCAACTTAAAATTTTTGAATGAATTACGAGGACGATGACACGGGCAACCGCTAGTTGATAATTATTCGATGATTGCAAATAGGCACTATGTTATCGACACTTTACGACTTAATTGAACATCAAGAAGAGCGTGGTTCAACATTTTCTCACGACACCGATAGGTACTTGGCCATCAACCCGCGATGGTATTGTGAAAGTTTGTACTTAGTAACTAATAGTCCAATAAAGGAACGGCATATTGTGATCTAAAATTTAATACTTTTTTTTGGAATGTGGTATAGAATGTCACGATTTCTGATATTATCCCATTATTTTGCATTTTATATTTTTAAGATTTTGAGAAGCAATTTTATACCTTTGTTACCACGGTAATCTAAATTCGCTGATCATTCTTCCCTGTTTCAGTGGCATGCGTAGAGGAACTGTCAGCTTTTAAAACGGAGGTCTAACAGTCACGGGCTCTTAGACTACTACTTCTCATTCATGTTTGTCATTAAAACATTTTAAAATCAATGAATGTTGTAGTATTTTTTTTTAATTTTCTAGTGCCGTGTTAACTTTAAGTATTAGATACTAAAATCTGAAACATCATGATTGTGCGAAAAAATTATATAATGATTTTTGCCGTGAATTTGATTGATTTATACAAAAAAAAAAATGTTTAACTAAATTATTACAAATATTTCACTTTGTGCGAAAAAACGATGTAGTTATTGGCATTGATATAAATCATGTTACTTTGCATGTAAAAAGGTATCGCCTCAGGGGAAATCGAGTTAACTTAATAAACACTTTCTCACAGGTTTGATAAAATTTAGGAAGAAGATAGATTATATGACCCGGCTGACACACACTCGGCTAATAATGGTCCAATACTGTAGTTAGGGTTGCCAAACGTGTACAGTCACAATATAACTACATATTATTCAGAACCGCATTCGTAATTTTCGCCTTGCCCCGAAGTTGACAGGTAGAGAATGCTTTTAGCATTAAGTCCGCCTTTTGTCCTCTTATATATAATTTGTGGTCAATAAAGATTTTTAAATAAATAGATAATATAAAACAAAGTTTTATAATATCTATTTTATCCACCGCGGTTGTATTTACATCTGTACGTGATAGACTCAAAAACTATCTACTGTGAGAATTTTCTTACGGTTTTCAACAATGGACGGTGCGATTCATGTGCGTTTGAACGTGCTAACCGAACAGAGAACGAACTACAGGACGTATTTGAAAAATTCATTTTTAAAGCCCAATCCTTATGGAAGTTTATATGCTATTTAACATCCTCAATGCAACTGTTAGGAACCGCAAGGGCGTGCACGATATGTTCAGATGCATTTTTCACAAAAGTGTAAGATTAGATTTTAAGTTTGGGATTCTCCAGTTCTAGTTTGACATAACACCAATGTAAAGTGTAAAGTAAGCATTATATCTTTTTTTAACCTTCCTTCCTATAGTTCCTTTGACCGTAGGTCAGCGGTTCCTAACCTTTGCAATGTTGTATCCGACGATCAATAAAGCAAATGATTTTGCCCCTTCCTTAGTTAATTCTTATTGGTCTAAGCTAATATATTGTCTCTTGTTAGGTTTATTACTCCTACAGAATTCCAGTTTATCGACGACGGGGGTAATTACCACCGCGTTCGGAACTACTGCTGTAGGCAATGCGTTTTTTATATCCTAGTTTCAAAAAAACTATATTTTTCCAAACAAAATTGGCAACGCTCCGCAGCGTATTGCTGTCACACTACGTCAAACGAATTTATTTTGTTGTATGCCCACAGACTTGTTGTATCCTGGAAATATGTGACCGTGGCTTGTTTAGTGACAATACCAAAACAATGCTGGTTCAACTCAATTTTGTCACACGAAGCCACGACACGGTAATGCAATGCTTTGCATCAAATACAATCTCGAAAGTCATAAAATTTGTATATTCCTTAGTTTGTCTGGTATCAGAATATCATATAAGAAAAATAATAAGCAAATATTTTTTATTTTTTTATAACCAAAAACGTAGGGTAATGTTTTCAAATTGTATTTAAGTAAATATGCAACATGACAGTATCTGTGTTTTTTTTATTCCACTATAATTTCTGAACGTTTTAACCGGTTAAGTGTCTGATCATCTGAAAGGCAATTCTTGTAATTAAAATGATCAACTCTCGATCTCACAAATGTCAAATTTGGTATTCTCGTATCACAATATGAAACTTCGATGTTTCAAAATATGACCGGGTAACTAAGAATGTATTGTCACCAACAATAAAAAAATTATATTATATAATTCTTAGTAGCATATAAAATAACATTCTAATCTAATAATCACATTTCAATGTCGATTCAGCCAACTTTCATTCTGCAATCCCAAATTTTGAATTCCAATCTATTCATGGCAGTCGGTTTTTTTTACATATTTTATTTATTTATGAACTGCGTCCGATGTTATGTATTTAAGCTTTATGTATGAGATATTTAACTAATACAATTTTGTTAATTTATCATAAGTTATATAATATTTTACTATTTACATTCAAAGATATATAGTGAGTAGTTATTTTTAATTTCATTATTTTTCTTTCAATGAAATTTTAACCAGATAAAAGAAAGTAAATATGGTGTTGTGACATAGAAAAGCGCAACGTGACATAGTTCATGAGTGTTACGATCAATTATCGCGTTTTAGACATATTGTGAAAGTTAGGCGACAAATCGAAAGTATTGAGTTCAACTGTACAATAGAAACTAATACAAAGCAAGAACGTTAAACATACTGACATACTCGTACATAGAAACTTATTTACATATTAATTGATGAAAACGTAGCGGAAACATACATAAAAAATACACATGTACTAACTGTGAAATTCTCAATTAATTACCGGAAGTATAGTATAACATGGCAATAAAACTGTGAACAAATTATTTTACTTAAGTACTTCCCTTAGAAGTATTTTTAAACGCGAACAAATTATACTAGTAGTGCTAGTAGGTACTTTCCTTAACCTATGCGTAACCAGTTCAGTGGATAATATATTATTTTATACAGTCAACAGAAAAGGTAGGTAAGTAACCTACCGCCGAAGCTGAAGCCGATTACCATCGAATATTTTACCCCGATGGTGATCGGATTATTTCATATCAGCTTCGGCGGTAGGGACCCTAGGCCGTGAATTAGAATACAGATCGTGGTCTAGCTAGATGAACAAGGTCGGTCTAGATGAATCTCCAAAATTCTCATTTTCAGACGTGCAATTTTAAAATTTATTTTAGGTATTATTTCATGCATGAAAGGAGAAATATATTACTCTGTGTCTCGTGCCATTTCTTGTGCTATCTTACTGATTACTATTTGTTGATACGATGTCCATACAAGTCAACGAGATGTCGTACCCCGTAGAATAAAATATCTATATAATAGAAAAGCTAATGACATAAAATTTTCGATTGCAGTTTAGAGAAAACTTGATTATCTTGTGTTTACAAGAAAATATATTTTGTAAATTTACATACTCCTATATTTTGGTTTACTGCTTCGCTTTCTAATAAACTAAGAAAATGTTTCATACACTGAAGTGTTCCCAAAAAAATATTCACACAAATGGCAAAATCTTCATGTTAATAAGATTTGTACAGTGTAGTTTTTGACAACATCGCAAACATACGCATGGCTCGCACAGAGAACCTTCTTTTATTTGTTTTCAATATTAGTATAAAAAAAATGCTGATTTGTCACGGCACAGCGCCTTAATAAGATATTCTGGAAGGTATGAGATAAGTGTAGTGATTTCCGTACAGTTCCGGCAGTGAAAGTAGCAGGCCCCGGAAAGGAACAGGTTTGACCCAAGCACTCAAGATATTCGCGTAAGAGAAATGTATGACCATGTAGTTGAACACTGTATGTAGGAATTCATATATTGACCAGGGGAAGCCGATTACCATCGGAATTTTTGAAAGCGAAAAGGAAGCTATTGCTTAGCTTGTTGCTAATTATGTTTCGCTCAACTGGTAGACACCCAGGAGCTCTACCCACTAAGCTGAAGATAATTGTTTATAACTATAACCTAAGACCAATTTTTAGAAAAAAAAAATGCTGGTAATCGGCTTCAGCTTCCGAGGTAGAGCTCAAGGAGCCACCGCCAAAGTTGAAGCCGCTTCCCATCGGTTTTTTTTATTGCGAAAATCCAACATCAGCTTAGATTTAAGGCACTTGTGTTTAGCTTAGCTGGTTGTAACTCTAGAGCTCTATCAATTAAGTTGATGTTTGTCAGTAACCGAAATGGAATACCTATCTTTTTAAACAAAATATTGGATAGCAATCGGCTTCAGAGTCGGCGCTAAGGCACCTGGTTACATATATTTACACGTATTTTATAGATAAATATGTCTAGCGTGAGCATTGTCAGATACCTACGGTAACATAACCTAATTAGAAATGAATGTTTCGTTATGAACAAAAATAAAATTGATTTTGAACAAGCTTTTGTTCAAAAATATTTTATGTTGTTGATAAAAAAACTAAAAAGTTTCTTAATGTGTTTCTCTTATCAATTTGTGTCCTTTGCATATCGTAATCAAGGGGTTTAAATTAATGTGGTTATGCAATGCCGTTGCTGTGGCTCTTAAACTGGATTAAATGTAATGAAAAACCAAACGAGTCGGCTGAATTTCATTTCAATCGGCCTCTGAAAACTGGCGCAATATTATCTGGCAAAATTTGATCAAAGACACGCCGGTGAAAATAAATAAAATCAGTTGCACTATTCCATATTTTAATTAAATTTATTTTTACCTACCGGCTTACAGCATCATTAATGTGAAGGCGAAACGGGTTGGTAAAAATAAAATTAATGACATGTTGTGTTAGTAATGTTAGCTTTGCAAATTAAGCAAAGCTTGTACTATGGGTACTAGATAACTGATATTATACTTAATTACATTTTTTAAATACATATCTACATATAAGTAATATATAGAAAACACCCAGACCAAGACAAATATAAATATTCATGCACACAAATATTTGTCTTGTGCGGGCATCGAACCTGCGACCGCGGAGTCTAAACCTCTGCATTGTCCACAAATAATTTACATTTTATTTAATTAATTATTATTATTTGTGAATTATTGCTTACTAAACATGGTCGTGGTTACGTTACGTCACCGGTTGCCAAAAATGGTAAAGACTCATGTAGAGTCATTTGGAGTTGCCACCCCCGATACTAACCCACGCATCTTAGGGACTAACTTTTGCAAGAACACAACAACCCATTAGGGGATTATTATTTGGTTGCTTACTATAAGGTGGAAGTACTTTTGCAGTTTAGTTAGATTGCTCTCAATTCAATATATGCCCGGTCTTGTTTTCGTCGAAACTTCGTTAGCGTTTCGGTGGTTTGCTACGTGCAGTAGTTGGTTTTGGCTATCCTATTTAGTAATGCCACTAAACTAACAATCTATAAATATAAGTTAGGCTAAGAGACGTGACAGCTAAGAATGGACTTTGCAACAGAGCCGTCTGCTACCATATAGGAAGTTTATTAGACACAAAGATGAGATATACTCTGGTATAAAATGTGAGACAAATAAATAATATTTTAATGGCAATAAGTTTTGTCTACGGGAACTGATTAAGCGGACCTAAAGCCTATGGTAAGTCTACATGATAACCGTGTTTTTAACCGACTTCAAAAAAGGAGGAGGTTCTCAATTCGACTGAATATTTTTTTTGTATGTATGTTATTCGATATCTTTGCGAATTGTGAACCGATTTTCATAATTCTTTTTTTATTTATAAGGGTATGATTGCAAGGTGGTCCCATATTCACCAAGTCAGGATCTGATGATGGGATGCCAGGGAAGTCAAGGGAAACCCTTAATTTTTATAAGCACGTATGGTCAAATTCAATTTTTTTATTTGAAAGGGTAATTGCGAGGTGGTTCTATATTCACCAAGTCAGGGTCTGATGATGGGATCCCAGAAAAATAATTATAGGGATTACCCTTAAATTTACCCTATGGTAGCCGGCAGAATAAAATTGTGCCACTCCATTGCTCTGCGCTGGATGTCGTACAAGGCGACTAAGGAACCTTGTGTCACGCGATAACTTTTCTCCCGGAAGACGGGCAGCAGCGTCTGTCGGGGTATTCCACCAATAAGCTGCGCTCGCCAACTGACGTCAGGTTTCAATTTTTTTTTAAATCAACTTTATTTGTTGTATGTTTATACTCAGATATTAAATAAACTTGGCCGGATTCTGGTCCACTAGAGAGAGAATAGATTCCCCTGCCTGTATGTTTTCCGTTGATTTCAATGGAAAATGTATTTGATGATCACTCTTCAAGGACATGATGATTTGACGAGCTCGGTGGCGTAGCGGTCAATGACGCGGCTTCGACACCAACGCTCGTGGGTTCGGTTCCCATACGGGACAAACATTTGTGTGCATGAACATGTCTGTTTGTCTTGGTCTGTGTGTTTTCTATGTATCATAAGTATGTATTTACAAAAAAAAAAGTGTATTTACGTATGTTTATCAGTTGTCTAGTACCCATGACACAAGCTTCGCTTACTTTGGGGCTAGATGGCGCTGTGTAATTTGTGTGACAATATTTATTTATTATTTATTTATTTATGATCGATCTCAATTTTTTTCGACACAAACCTCATGCATGTTAAGGTCTTTAATTTTCATCAAAATCGGTTCAGTGGTTTTGGTACCTATTAATTTCCAAGAATGACTTTTCGAGCGTTCCGCTCGGTCCGCTCGGGCCGCTCGCTCAATAATATATTTGTCATGACGATTTCGCAGACAGTTCTAATGATTTCTATTACATGTACAATATAGGGGTACCTTCTTTTATTTGTTTTCAATATTAGTATAAAAAAAATGCTGATTTGTCACGGCACAGCGCCTTAATAAGATATTCTGGAAGGTATGAGATAAGTGTAGTGATCTACAATATTGGCCGTGTGGTTTCCGGCAGACTAGAATAGAATCACTCCGTCTCTTCCCGTGGATGTCGTACAAGGCGACTAAGGGAAATACATTATAAAACATCGATCAGGCCTCCCCAACCCGTCTGGCCAGCGTGGGGAGTGTAGGCCAAATCCTCCTTCTGTCCAGGACGGATGAGAGAGGGTCGTGCTCCTGTAGTGGAGAAAATGACCTGATGATGATGATGATGATAGGGGTTTAGAGGATTGAAAATCGATCTATCTAGGTCTGAATTCTGGGGAAAATTTGTGTTCTCTTAAAAAAGGTTGAGAAGAGCTCTGCCTTTAGAATATTTAGCCTGCTAGAATATTTGTTAACAAACATGATCGGCACTCGACAATAGATGGCACTAATTTTCACTTTCATGATACTAATTGATTCATTCTATTTGATATGTCAGATATTTCTCCTAAAAAGACATCGAGCTTTGCTCTGTACATTAACGAGCACCTATATAAGCAACCTTTCATGTGGAAACCACTTATTATTCGGCTCCTATAGCACATACTCGTAAATGAGTTGAAACGCAATTTGTTGTTTGTATAGTAATATTCTCGGTTATCACAGATTTCATAAAGCTTTAAGAAATCTGTTGTTTTTGAGAACAGTTGAAGGGGAATAACTGATGAAAAAATACCAATTTACCAGGCTTATTTTCATAAAACAATACTTGAAAAAATCATAAACAAAGATCTTACAATTATTACGAAACTAGAGATCTGTTCCGACTTCGTCCGCGTGGGGAAATAAATGTATTATACATATAAAGTTTCCAGAAATTGGGCCTGTTATTTTTATACCACATTTCTTTTCCCATGAAAGCCGCGATCGATCTGTACAAATTTTCATCCACATCGATAGAGCCGTTTTGATATACTTATGTTTAGAGATAAGTATTTAATATTTATTAATTAAACATCAGTTTTCGAAATAATTTTATTTAGACAATGTTAACGCATATTGTAAACAAACCAGGTTTAACACAATTACTACTAATGATCTTGTCCTCAAGCATCTACAAACTATCCATACTATTATATAAATAAAAGTGCTTCTGTTTGTCTGTTGGTTACATTTTCAAGACTAATCGGCTGAGCCTACTGACTGTAATCTTTTACACTATTGGCAATATATTCCTTTGTGAAAGAGAAAAAAAGAAGAATAAAAAAAAACATATATATTCGTTATATTAGGAGGAAAAATATTGGTTACCTTTACCGATAACCGACATTACAGCGAGCGAAGCCGCGGGCACAGCAAGCATACAATATATAATTAATTTCAAGCAAAGATATTTTAATAAGAAATTTCAAGTTTGTTCATCATTACATATAAACCTGCTAAATAAGTAGATAACATATACATTACCCGCCACAACAATCTGAATATTCTCGTATAAAAGGCAACCGTTATTGACTGATCTATCAACGGACAGCTCAACCCACTGATCGGGACTGACGGGAGCGATCGGGATGACAGATCGAGGACCATACCGCCGAAGCTGAAGCCGATTACCATATTTTTTTTTAGTATAAAAATTGGTCCTAGGTTAAAGTTATTGACAAACATCTTCAGCTTAGTCGGTGGATTGCAGAGTTTCTCTACCAGTTAAGCTAAATACAGGTACCATATATCTAAGCTAAAGTTTGATATTTGCAATCAAAAAACCCTATGGCTTGAGCATAGCCGGTAGGGCTCCGGGTTGAAATTTGGCATACAGGTAGCTATTATGACGTAAGTATCCGCTAAGAAATGTTTTTTGTAAAATCCCACGGGATATCGGGATACGCGCGTACGAAGTCGAGAACGGGTAAAAACCCAGCTCAACACATAGCTCAAACCACTGGCCGGCTCGAGTTCAAATTTGGCATATAGGTGGCTATTATGATATAAGTTCACTAAGAAAGGATTTTTGAAAATCGTACGAAGGTGCGTGCTGAGTTAGTCTCTACTAAAACTACTAAATCGAAGTCGCATTTCCTAAAGCATTTTATTTGGTTATTTTTTATCAGCAGGGTCGTACTAGTAACTTGCCATAGTCTGCTTCCTATAAAAAATATACATTTTCTTCGTATTGCGGTCAGTTAAGTTATAGCATTATTCTGTTACCCTTTTCCACCACGAACCAACCGCTTTGCCGCGGCGGGAGAGCCGTTGAATTTTTCACACCCCTGCGCCTCCCACCCCAAGCCAGTGTGGGTACTTAATAAAATATCAGACAGACTTCGTCACATCAAAAATATGAACTTTATTCTTAGCAGTACCCTTTGGATAAACTTTAGTTTTTAAAGCTATGTACGGTAATCAAGTCGGTTTAAAATTTTGCAAATTATACAAATTACGAGAATGTTATAACAAAAATATATATATAAAATTAATACTGCAAAGAGGAGTTAAAAAATATAAGAAAACCTATAACACTATAAGCTTGCTGACAATTTTTTTTTTATTGTGTGTAAATGAAACCATTTCAAGTTCAAAATACATTTATTACATATAACTGGTTGCTAGTGTAGAGATGGCAACCCTGATTTTACTACATATATAACACTTCGCTGGATGGATAAAGGCAAAACCTATTGTACCCATTTAAAAAAAAATCCGTCTACATGAACGACAAGTAACAAAGACTACACTTTATTGTACCCGTGCACATCCGGAGCAACTCGCTAGTTTATAATATTAGCAGAAGTATCCATTGTAGAACAGCCTATGCTAGATAAAAATTGCACAGCGATTTATTAAATCGGTAAGTAGAACGTGACAACTTTCGGTGTAATACTAGGAACCACGGCTTGGAACCCATAAATATCACTTAATATGGCATGATGCGATACTAGATAACCACTGGCGAATACAAAAACCCAGGCCATGTGAGCGTGCATCACAGTAAACACATAACAGTATATCAACTCCATATAAATGATAACTTTATCAAGTTAGAGATGGGCAAAACTAGGCATTTATTGGGCATTTACAGGTACTTACTGAGCACTTATTGTTAATGCCTGGTATTTTGCCCATCTCCAAATCGAGCAGACGAAGCTTGCTGAATTTTTCCCGGCTGTTTAATCAGGGTAATATTTTTGGAGTGTATGAATGTATGTTTATAATCCTGTCGTGCTCTACACCCTAAACAGTTTAACACATTTCACATATGAAGGTCATTAGATAATTTATTTATTCTAACAATGTGAAATCAATGATAAATGCCCAAAAAGTACTTGTAAATTCCCTATTTATGCCCTAAACTAGACATTTATTGGAGATTTACAGGTACTTATTGGGCACTTATTGTAAATGTCTGGCATTTTGCCCATCTCTAAACCTAACCTAACCACTATAGGCCGGGAACTAAATTCACAAATTCAAACACTCGCAACTAATAATACTTTCATTATGTGTATAAAGATTTACAATAAATTACCTGAGGATTTTAAGCATTTTAACACTTCAAAATTTAGAACTACTGTTAGGGAATGGTTGGCCAAAAAATGTTTTTACAGCATTCAAGAATATTTAAATTATAAATACCTAGTGATTTATTAAATTAAGCGTTATTGTTTAACTGTATTTACACATAATATAGTACATGAATATAAATGTGTATACGCCAGAAAATAGGATCAAGTGATACCTTTTGTAATCAACAATAAGACCTGTTTTTTGTTACCTTGTTTTCCATACACAATAAAGTACTTACCCCCGTGAAAAAAATACTTAATCAAAAATAATTATGCAAATGTAATTATAGTCAAAGACTGTGTAATAAAATAATTAATTGGAAATACAAAATTACAAAAGTTGATTAGATATAATCCCGACATTTAACGACAGCTAATTTCACAATGCAAAATTCAATACAGATTTCTTGTTCAAGTTTATGTAGGTAATGATTATATTTTTTTTATTATGTACTTGCTGAATTCTAACAAATAACTTTGTTTATACGTATTGTAATTAACTGTGTCCGTAATTTTTCCGATGGAAACAGTTTATTCATTTTCAACACGTGCATTAAGTGTGAATAATACCTACCTATTGTGATCCATGTATCAACTTGGTATTATATAGACAGTTTATATTAGATTATATAGTCCGCTGAGTAGTAATTTATTGAGACACCTACCCCACTTAGGTATACCGTCCCCGTTTGGTCGCCTTCGGCTCCACGGAGACGGTATACCTAAGTGGGGTAGGTGTCTCAATAAATTACGGAGACGACCTAACTGGCGTCATCTTCGTCAAAAATCTTAACTTTACTCGCAGATCACATTGGTCTCATCCTTTCTAATATTCAAAAAAGTTATGCGTTCAATTTATATAAAATCAAAAATATTCCCATCAAGTCGACAAATATAAACTTGTATCAACGCGTCGTGCAATTCCTTATCAACAGAAATATGAAACCCGCAGCAAGCGGCGACGTGAGAACGTCCTTCAAACAATTGTAACCAAGTGCGCACTTTAATGTATTAATTAACCGATTTATAAAAGTGTATAATGTGTTATCTATAAAACTAATATTTAAACTTCTTTTTGTTAGCTTGTTTGATTAAAGAGGTACATACCATAAGAATAAGTTAGGGGGCGTAGGAGCCCTACAACACGGTAGTGAAAATATGTGTAGGTTGTGATAACTGCTTCGTACGGTATATCGATATCGTATATTTAATGATATTACAAAAGTAGCATGAAACACTGATCCTTTCACTCTTTATCTGTACGGATTTTAATGAAATCTGTCATAAAAAATGTTACCTCAATACAGAGGTTAACTGCACTGGTTAATACATTAAATATTGATATGCTCGTAGATCATATTCAAATACATATAATTGTGATATTCAGAAAAAAAAATATATTAAATAACTAGCCACACAACCTTTAAAACTACTAATTTCTACCTTAGCTACAACATGCTTATAATTCTGTTCCCACGAAACCTAACTTGTTATTTCAAAGTGTAAGTGATTTTAAAGTGTCATTTTACACACGTGTCTTATCACGCTTAATGCGAATTTGCTTTAGTAATCATAAGACTTCGCTTTGTAATTACGATGACGTATGTAGCATAAATGGGTGATTCTCAGTCTTCAAAAATTTGATTTTCATCTACATTATTTTAATTACTAGAGTATCCAAGTACAGTGAACAGATTGTAATTTATTGCTGTTTGATGGTGGTGCGAGGAATATTTTGTCGCAATTTTATTTTAAGTTGTACATAGTTTTTTTTCTATTTTCTTTTCTGAACATATAGTTTCATTTTAAGTTCATTTTACGATTCACATATGTATCTTAGCTAAATCTGTATATGTAAATATGAACATTAATATAAACAGAAATTATTGAATAAACTCAAGTAAAGGTACCTATTTAGAAAAAAAATTCGAAACGAATCTATAAAAGTTTTAAATATCAATTTTATTGGTAAATACTTTCTGTGTTTTCTTGTTGTTTAATCTTAAAATTTCTGTTCTCTCGATAATATGCTCTCATTAATAGGGATGACGATGATGATGATGATATTTTCTTGCTATATACTATACTTAAAAACTCCTACATGGATGTCGTGAGAAAAAAAAAATAATATTTTCTTAGATCGTGAGAATTAATGTATGGAAATTTCTAAGAATGTCTAAGAATGACCCACTTATGTCTGTGACTGTAGTGTTAGATTCGTAAGTTATATGTATTTAAAGTTTAATATGCAATGAAGAAAATATTGCTGATCTGGTGTTTCTTGCAAATAAAAGCGATTAATTTGGATTAAAACTTCATATTGGTTCCTGAGACTTCGAGTGATAATCATTACTTACAAGAGCAGTGTACAGTGTAGTAGTGTGTAAAGTGTGATCAGTGTAATACAAGAGCAGTCTAGAGTTATAATACTAGTGAAGTGTTGTGTGTAGGTGTTAGTGTTACCCTTGACCACTTCATAAAATGTAAGTAAGTATTTTTTAATTATAACTTTAAGTATCAAACAGGTGTCGGGATTGGGGGTCCACCACACATTCCCACCACTGCGTCTTCTATGTAGCTAGGATGGAGGATGGGTGGAGGAACAAACAGGTATGTATCACCGCCTGATATAGCATAGTTATAGTAGTGTTGTCGTTAGCTGTGATATTAGGATGATCTGTCAGCATCGCAGAAACACCTCCAGGGAATTGTTGTTTGGTTGTGAGTGTCTGTATGGAGGAGGCACTTCCTTAAACAAACTACTGCTGTATCCTATCTTTATTTCGTCACATTCTCGTTTGTCAATCAGCAGGGTACATTGTCTCCAAAAATGATATTGGATTAAAATAAATAAATAATAATAACAATTAAATATTTTTGAACAATTTACACAGCGCCATCTAGTCCCAAATTAAGCACAAAGCTTGTGGTACTAGACCACTGATAAATGTACTTAAATACATTTTTTTGTAAATACATACTTATAATACTTATGAAACACCCAGACCAAGACAAACAGACATGTTCATGCATACAAATGTTTGTCTTGTGCGGGAATCAAAGTGGCTATTGCTAACCATTCGACCACCGAGCTCGTCAAAATGTATTCACTCTATGTATAGTTCTTATAAATAGGCTATGTAACGCACGAGTAATACCTTTGATGTTGCAAACATTCATGGGTTACGCTACGGTGCTGGTTAGCATCAAGCAGGCAGCACGCTTACTTGATACCTTTATATTATATTATAGTTTAGTTTTGCTTCATATTTAAAAATAATACTTTTGTGCTTGATTTCAGGTCGGAC
This sequence comes from Hypsopygia costalis, assembly GCA_937001555.2. Classification (NCBI taxonomy): domain Eukaryota; kingdom Metazoa; phylum Arthropoda; class Insecta; order Lepidoptera; family Pyralidae; genus Hypsopygia; species Hypsopygia costalis. The sequence continues at coordinate 24,654,668 of OW443326.2, forward strand.
TCCGAAACTGACCACTCGGCGGTGCAGAATCGCACACAAAGTAAACACCCTCCAACAAAACCAAAAAAGCAAGCCGCGACGAAGCGCAAAGGCGCTGACACTGTCTTCGGCACTTGTGGATCAAAACCAAGGTAATTTACAGTAACGAGTAATTATTACCATTTACACATAGAAAATGATTACCGTAGACTATGAATTTGTAACATATAGAGTAATGGTAATTCCGCAACTTCTAGGGAAAAGTTATCGTAGCCTATGAGCGATGTTACTTTCTTTTACTAATCGTCTTCGACTAGCATGTGAGTAAGTCCTCTCTTTCTGCTCACTCATTTGCAGGAACACAACAATCTGGAGGAATTGGTATTAAATTTTGGTATTCTGTGCAGTAGAGGGATTTTTTATCACTCATCGGTGGTAAACAAGTATACGGTCGGTATTTATGTAAAACGTTGCCGTAGCCTATGAACATCATCATCATCATCATTATTATATGAACGCTAGCAATAAAAAGGGTGTCGCTTGTGTGCTATCACGCTGCTTCTGTCGCATCAATTTCTAGACTTCTGGTAATCTCACTTACTCGCAGAACACAACATGCGTCTAGGAATTGATATTTAGCTGCGATATTCTGTAATGTGGAGGTCCTTTCCAGTTGGGCTATATATGCACCCTACCTCTCTTTCATCAGTGCGTCGTTTCTTTGTTTAATTTTGTTGTATTAACAGGGTGCACCAAACGCAGGTGAATTTGGCTTTGGCTCTTAAGGAAGCCACTTGCATCTTTAGTTTTCATATGATATTACTGGTACTTAATAGAACGTTTAATTACATTACAGTAAAAAAAGGCGCGAGCGGGATCTCTTTGAATTGGAAGAGGACGTCGTAAGACCGACAACGAGCAGAGGGACCCTCATATCGTCTTTAGTTAGCTGCGTCGCGAACGGCAAAGTGAAACGTACTGCAGACTTGAATGGAGACTTTTATGTGGATGTGAAAGTCTACCAAAAGGTCGACGTAATATCCACACCTCCGGAGGAACGGTGGAAGAAAGCCTCAGTGACATTAAAAGTTCAATTAAATAGGGATACGTCTCAATGGGATGCTCTTCAAACTTTCATGAAACGGGTTCATGAATTTTTTAACGATTCAGAGCCCGTTTATTACAGCGATAAATGAATATAAAATAGATACGTTATCCTGATTTTCATGTTTACATTTTAAAGCTTTTTTAATTTCCAGTCTGATAGTTATAACATTTTTTAAGTTTTAGATACTTTAACGCAAACTTAAAATGAATAATTAATATTTTTACTGGATTTCCTTGTCCAAATATTGAAACAATATTTTTTAATTTTACAGTCAGATAATTTAAAGTTTAGATAACTTGGGGTAAACTGAAAAGTGCACAGTTAGTATAGATAAGTTTATTAACAGTTTTATATTAATAGATTAGATATAGATGAGATTGTTAATGTTAATAAATGGAAAGATGCGATATACATTTTACGTTTGAATAAAGATTATTACTTAATTTTCTTGTTTAAATATCGAATCATATTTATGACTTTACACTCTGACCTTAGGTTTTTAAAGTAAATACTTTGTGGTACCCTAACTTTGAAAAGTGCATAGTTAGTGTAAATAAGTTTATTAGCAGTTTTATATTAATAAATAGCTATTGTCATATAATTCAACTATAAAACTAAAATTGATAGATTAGATATAGATAAGATTGTTATTGTAGGTTTTTAAGTTAAAATACTTTGTGGTACCCAAACTTAAAAATGCCTTTTTGTGCGATTTGTAATATCTCTGTTGAGCGCAGTCACTGGATAGGACACCTACGTAGTACTAATCATAAAAATAAAAATATTTCTCATTTTTGCGAAGGGGTTGAAACAATACATTCTGTATTTCGGAATCGCATAGCTTCCTACAGAATAATTGATCCGAATGATAACTATACATTAGGTTCATTTTTGAACAGTATTCGAGAAAAAATTAAGATGTTAATAGACATATCTCTTAAGAAACATACTTGTATAAAAATTAATTTCGAATATTTTGCTTTATTTGCAATGTTCAAAAATGATACCCAAGAGATGAAGTCATTTAGCACTAAGAACTATACGCTTCATCAGAATTATGATTATGATTTGTTAGCATCGGAAGCCGAAATCACTTTATCAAAAAAGATATACGAATTTCAAGGTCGTGATAGTGGTTGGACATTTTTAAGTAGTTCTCATTTAGAAATCAATATTAATAAATATCAGCCTTTGCGAGGATCTGGATTTATTGATTTGCCACCTGCGATCAAATCGAAAAAAGCTTGTATTAATATTCACAATAAAGACGAGTATTGTTTTCTATGGTCAGTTGTGGCTGCTTTATATCCCGCTAAGCATCATCCCGGAAGAATATCGTCTTATCCTGATTTTCGAAACGTTTTAAACGTGAATAACATAACTTTTCCTTTAAATTTCTCGGACATTGCGCAATTTGAGGAAAATAATCCTGATATTTGTATTTATATTTATGGCTTAAAAAATAACACTGTAGTAGGACCGCTTTACAAACCAAAAAATGTTAAGGAAAAGGTGATTCATATACTTTATTTAGAAAGTGGTGATTTATCGCATTATTGTTTCATTAAAGATTTACCGCGGCTTCTTAAAACCCAAATAACGAAACGTCATGGTAGGCAATACCTATGCAACGTTTGTTTAATGTTTTTTAATTCAAACAATGCTCTTTACTCGCATAATTGTAGCGGTATTGTTGCTGAATTACCTCTAAAAGGATCATTTATACAATTCGAAAATTATAACCGAAAGCAAATTGTACCTTTTGTTATATACGCTGACTTTGAAACAATGCTAGAACGGTACGAATCATGTGACCCAGATCCAACTAAGACGAATACTGTTACTCGTCAGCGACATGTGCCTATAGCTTATGCTTATCATATCACCTGTATGCTAGATGATAAGTATAACCGTTACGTTACGTACCGGGGTGTGGATTGTGTAGCTCATTTCATAAAGTCTATATACAGAGATGCAAAAAAAATTCATAATTTTTTACAAAATAACGCTCCCAGTATTTTTACAGACGATAATGCTCGTGACTTTGAAAATGCCGTAACATGTCATATATGCGATCAGTTTTTATTCACAGATCGTATTAGAGAACACTGCCATATAACCGGTAGCTATAGGGGAGCCGCGCACAGTATTTGTAATTTAAAATACAAATTACCGAAATTTTTACCCATATTTTTTCATAATTTATCTGGGTATGATTGTCACCTTTTCATAAAAGAATTAAGTAAAGCTCCTGGGCCTATTAAAGTGTTACCTAAAACAAAAGAAAACTATATTTCTTTCACAAAGTTTATACCTATATCTACCGAAGAAAGCATGCAGATTCGGTTTGTGGACTCGTTTAGATTTTTAGGCACCAGTTTAGAAAAACTGGTAAGTACTATGAAAAAACAGGAGTTTATTCAATTAAAGTTTTATTTTCCGGATGAATACCAATTTAGTCTGCTTACCCGCAAAGGAGTGTACCCCTATGATTATATGTCTGAATTGAAATGTTATGAAGACACTTGTTTGCCCTCTAAAAATAGTTTTTTCAACTCTATGACTAATGAAACAGTTACTGATGAGGAATATGAGCATGCTCAATCTGTTTGGTCCGTATTCAATATTCAAAATATGGGTATGTACACTGATTTATATCTAAAGACAGATGTTTTATTGTTGACAGATGTATTTGAGAGTTTTAGAAAAACTTGTAAACGGTATTATAATCTCGATCCCGCATTTTATCTTACAGCGCCAAGTCTATCCTTCGATGCAATGCTTTTGAAAACAAAAGTTAAATTAGAACTGATCAGTGATATGGAAATGTATAGAATGATACAAAAAGGTATTCGAGGTGGTGTTTGTATGTGTTCAAAAAGACATGTTGAAGCTAATCATAAATATTTAGATTACTATGATCCATCCCGTCCAAATTCATTTATCATGTATTTAGATAGTAACAATTTATACGGTTATAGTATGTGTCTACCTTTACCGTTTTCTGATTTTAGATTTATAAATAAACAAGAAATTCATGATTTACAGCGTAATTTAAATGATATTAGTGATACTGCGGACAATGGATATATACTTGAAGTGGATTTAATTTACCCTGAAACATTACATGCTGAACATAATGACTTTCCATTTTGTCCAGAAAAATGTTTACCACCTGGTGGTAAGAATAAAAAACTAATACCAAATTTATATGATAAATATCATTACGTTATTCATTACGTACATTTAAAAAAATGTTTACAGCATGGTTTGAAGCTAAGAAAAATTCATCGCGCTATTACATTCAAGCAAAGCTGTTTTTTAAAACAATATATTGATCTTAATACACAGTTACGACAAAAAGCAGAAACTGCGTTTGAACAAGATTTTTTTAAACTGCTTAACAATAGCATTTTTGGAAAGACTTTAGAAAATACTGAACAACGAATAGACGTAAAATTGGTAAATAAATGGTGTGATCATAATAATAAGACAAAAAAGTCAATTTGTGCAGAAAAATTGATAGCCAGCCCATATTTTCATAGTGCTTCCGTATTTGCTGATGATTTGGTAGCGATACAAATGAAACCTTCGCGCGTTATTCTCGATAAACCGATATATATCGGATTTGTTGTATTAGAGCTATCGAAGTGTTATATGTATGATTTCCACTATTCTGTAATGAAACCATTTTATGGCGAACGAATTGAATTATGTTATACCGACACGGATAGTCTAGTTTACAATGTAAATACAGACGACTTTTATAAAGATGTTAAAGCACATTTCTTAAAATATTTTGATACCAGCAATTTTGATTCTGACAACGAATTTAACTTACCCATTATTAATAAGAAAGTTCCCGGTCTTTTTAAGGATGAAATGGCAGGTAAAATTATTAAAGAATTTGTAGGACTGCGCTCCAAGCTTTATTGTATTAAAACGTTACACAAAACCATAAAAAAGGCTAAAGGCACAAAAAAATGTATTACAAAATCATTCAAAATTTTAGATTATAAAAACGTATTGTATAATTGTGATATCATTCGCAAAAAAAACTTATTGTTTAAGTCAATAAAACATGAAATCTATACACAGAGTACGAATAAAATAGCACTCTCCAGCAATGATGATAAACGATTTGTATTAGCTGATAAGATATCTACTTTGGCATGGGGAAATGCTACAATATTGTAAGTTGAATTAATTTCAAATGATTGTATTTTATAATTAAATATAGCAGTACTTAGGATAAAATTTTGTATTTTTTAGGTTAAAGTTATTAAATAAAAATATATATTAAGATTACCTAAACATGTGTTTGATTTCAACTCAAAAACAACGAATTCCACAAAAAGCATGTTCAAACCTGTAATTATGCACGTGTTTTATCTCCATTTTCAATAACATATCGCATTTCGCACCGCTGCAAGTTCGAACTTGCTTAAATATCTGCACCAAGTACATTTGCATAGTCCTTCCTGTCATTAGATCGATAGTCATCGCAGTGATTGCATCACATAATTATTAAATAAATCAATTGTAAGTATTAATATGCATATCTGTGATATTATTTCGTTATGTGATATTGATATATTACTAATTGTTACTTATTATTATTATTATTTTTATTTTAGGTCATCATGTCGGAATCTTCAGACATTATATTCTCACAGTGTGGACAGCGATTTCCGACTCCAAGTTTAAGCTGGCATATGCCAGAACAGCAAGGGGTCGTTCCTGAGAAAAGAGTGAGACCTCAAAAGAGGAAGCAACCTACATGTCAATCATTTGTGATCAATAATGAGAAGAAAAAAGGTGTACGAATGATCCAAATAAAAATTCTGGATATTAGTGGACAGCAAGAACATGAAAATGAGAATAAGGAGGTGATTGTGCTAAATGCTCAGTACGTAGTAAGTGATACAGTAGACAATATTATGGACGAGACACAAATGTTAATAAATAAAATTAGCAAAAAACTTTGTGAAAATTATTATGATTTTGTGTGATTTGTGTGATGTATAAACTTAGTTTAAGGTAACTTTAGTTAAGGTAAATTTAAACCTCCTGTGTAAGTTCTATAATGTAAGCTGTATTTATATTAGTTAACATAATTATAATGATTTTAATGATGATTAAAACTGTATAAATAAACTATTGTATATGATTTAAAGCAAATAAAGTCGAAAATCAAAATAAATAATTAAATATAACTTAGTAGATATCTTTTAGTAGGTTTTTTCTGAAGTGAATTTAGTTTTGTAATGTATAAAAATGTGTAATGTGTATAATTCACGGATATGAATAAAAACGAGTTGTTTCACAAAAAAACTTTTTTATTTATATATAAAATTAATTAAATAACAATTGGTTTTCATTGTACCATTTTTTTATACAAATCACATTTTTTAACGCACACGCTTTTTTATGATTTAAACAATTTAGTTCATCAGCTTTACAATAAATATTAGACAGTTTTGAAATACTGGGACATCCCTTGTTTTCTAAGTCGATCACAGTGCAGTTGGAGCATATATCTTTAATCCATTTAGATTTTTCCAGACCTTTAGTAAAAATTTGCATAGAATTTAGATATGGAAAAATTATGCGTTTAAATTCACGATAGTCAATGTGGCCTTCAGCCCAGTTGATTCCCCGATTTAATTCTAACCACCTTACTTGTCTTTTTTCTTCTTTTGATAATTTTTGAAAATGATAAGGAGGTTTCACTAAAAACAATAAGGTATACTCTTGAGTTGCAATAGCTAATTCTTTGATTATAAAATTATTTTTTGTATCTTTAAATCCTTGAACGTCAACTATTAGAGTATTTGAAGAGTTCATCTTTTTTTAACAATGTTGCTTAATGGTCTATACTCTACAATACAGTCGTTGAGAATCAAGCAATAAGCTGCTGTTTGTTCTGGTAAAACTGATTCACTTTCAATTTCTATTCTCACGTCTACGACTGCTCCTGTTTTCAAATTATCGTTTTGTCGAGAGCAGTCTATAATAAACAGTGGAGCTATACTTTTAAATTGTTCTGCGCTTAGCAACGGTTCTGATCGACGTCCGTAATAAGACTGCTGAAATCTAACATATTGTTCATATATTAAAGAATAACCATTCTTAGAAAAACTTATATCAAAGTTTTCGTATGGATAATAAGTTGAATTCAGATATACCCTAACGTTACTTAAATTACAGTGATCAAAATGAGACATATCAATCGATTTGTTGTTCTTTCTATTCGTCTGTAATCCTATGATCACATATCGAGGTTTTTCGATTTGGGAAGATGTTTTAATAGCCCACGTATGTTTCGATGTTTGAGGTAATAATGGATATTCATAAAGGTCCCAATTTCTAAACGTTAGTTGAAGCGATCGATCTTTCTCCAAAAGTCTTAATAGCTGTAATTTTTCCCTATCAGATACTTTGACATGCGGTACCCGCCATACTAATTTGTGTATATCAATACTTTCAATAAATTCACCATCATTTAATATGACAGCATTTAAGTTGGTGTTGCTTCTCAAGAGTATAAGTTCATGTTTACAATTTATAATAACTTTTTTATAATCTTCAGCGAAACCGAGAATATTACTGAGTGGAATAGAAGCTGAAAAATATCCACCGTGTTTATTTTCCGTTCCATTGATTTTCCATCCCCAGGCTTCAGATATTTTCGATTCGCTTTCACTCATAGAAATGAATGATTTCATTGTTGTAGTAATTCCAGCATTTTTTATCCGATCTATTTCCACTCCATTTAGCTCATAACGAATATCTTGGAAAAGGTACAATAGTGGATTATTAGAAAAGCGAACATTTTTAACTCTTTCTTTATCTTTACTTCCCTGACTATTTTTATAGATGTTGACAGTGCCTTCTAAATACAATGTACTTGCTGATGGTAGTATATACAAATCCTGTTGATTGATTGGTATGCGAATCTCATCATTTCTACTGAAGCTTGTTACGTACGGTTTGTATGAATGATACTCGATGCTGTCGATGGTGTTGTCGTAACTGGGAGTCGATAATATATCTAAGATATTCATTTTATTAATCCTAGTGATCTTAGAAATATTTTATTTTCGTGAGATATTTTTTTCTTTTTTTCTTTCTTTAATGGTTTTCTGCAGGCACCTTCTTTAGGAGTAGCTCGTTTAGTACTGTTGGTTTTAATGTCTATCATCACGTATTTATTGTAGTCAATCATTTTTTCTTCAGATGTAAGTATAAGTGTACTTGTTCTCCGCGCAAATTTACTAAATTGTTATGAATGTCTAATAATCTTACTTGTATACAGTTAATACTTGTTTGATTTACTGGAAAGTATATAACGTTCTTAGGTATTTCTATTATTCTATAACCAGGAGGTACTGATGGTGCAAATTCATGAATAATATGACTCGGCTTTCCGTTAATAAATGATCCAGTGGTAATGTCACATTCAACCCGCACCACGGTTGTTGATAAAATGTCGACTGGAAGCTGCGACTCGTGTAATATATTTGCTTGTAATATCTGACCACTAAAACCTAACAATTTCCCCAAAGAATTTTCCTTTTCAAAATTAATATTTTTGGAACAGATTATCGACGTTTTCAATGTATTATTGTTACAATGCACTTTTATAGTAGCATTTTTAATATTAGTCACTAGGTAATCGTTGAGATCTTCAAGTTCATATGTACCTTCCGGTATTTCAATGAATTCATTATCACCGTAATAAAACTTATTATTATTGCTGTCGATATTCGGAACTGTATTAAAAGTGGATAGACATAACAAGGCACACTCATAATCCCCATTGAGTTGTAATGTTGGTGAATGAGTTGTAGTCAAATTTGACGAATTACCTGTAATAGACAGTGTGAACGACATTGTGCAAATGATATAAAGAAAAGAAAACTGATTCTTTTATACATATTTATTCCAAAAATCTAACAAATAGGATAAACATAAATGACCACAATTAACCGTATTAAATTTCTGAAACCTTGTATAATTATATAAAATATCATAATTTCGTAAATACTTCACTAACTCCTTCGGAGGTTTTAAATCTCCAAAACTATCAAAGTACTCACAATGGTTTTTGATTTTTACGTATGCTACCCAATGCGTACCTTCGTTTAAAGAATTGTCCAAATTAACAACACCACATTCTATACGTTTAGGTTTTCTAGGCAATTGATCTTTCATAAACACTCCACGGAAATAAGGTATAGTCTTAGAGAACTTCATGATGTCTATATTAGTGAGAGCTCGATCGGGTAGCTTTGCTTCTAGTTTTTTGAAGTATTTATGTACAAACCATTACCTTTTTTATATGGTTTAATATACAAGCCTCTACCCAAGGCAATCGATTCCATCACCTTATTATGACGTTGTAATTCTTTCAAATTTTTTTGAGCCGATTTATAATCACTCACTGTTTTTGCGACACCTGCGGCACCTCCAGCTAAAGCGCCTAGTGCAGATAATCCCGCAAATATCGGTATCAACGGCAAGAATCCTCCAGTTTTAGGTAGTGGTATGACACGCGGTAAGCGAATGTTACAATTTTTGGGAAATATTTTTTTTGCTGCTAAATAAGCATGTTTAATAATGGATTTGGTATTTTTGTTTCTTTTAAGTTTTTTAATTTGAGAACGTATTCCTGATACTAAGGTCTTAAATGAATTTACACCTGATCCCGTTTTTAACTTCGCCTTCATTACTTTGCTTACTAGCCAAGAAGCTAATTTTTCACCCTTGCTAGCATCATTAGAACGAGTGCGTTGTTTAGCCATATCCAATAGTTTCGAATCTGCTTTATGCCTATTCAACAAATCTGTGTACTTAGAGTATGCGATATCGTGATGCATACAAGCCTCGTCTAATTTATTGATTCCTCGATCACCTCGTAATAGACGCTTTCGTAGTCTTGTGCCTGGACCACAATATTGATAACCAGGTAAGTGTGCCTCGAACGGTAAATGATTTATTATGGTGTCAACTAGTCCACCTCCTTGCATTACTAATATTGAAATGATAAGAATTAAAGGACATCTCATTTTATATTCACGATTAGTTTACAAGATTATTTATGTCAATCCAACTGTTTTCACTTTTGCTAAGTCCTAACCATTTAACATATAATTTATTTCGTCTCTTCTTCAACACTTTTTCAATCAAGTACACATTAGGATACTTTGTCTTTTGAAGTTCCTCTTTATAAAAAGCCCCTAAAACTTGTTGATTTCGTTGATCTTCTATATAATATGTTTCTGGGTTAGTGGTATTTACCCTTATAATTTTAAAAATTTCACTCGTCCAATTAGGAGTATATCCCTTTTCAAATGGACTTTTGTACTTACTAATGCGAACAAAATCTCCTAATTTGAATTTTAATTTAATTGCTTTTGATGGTTTATTATGAGACATTACAATATTTTTCAATATAGCCGGTTCATTTGAAATATTTACATCTGAAGGTTTACATTTTATAGTCCTATGTTTCGTGCTATTATACGAACTTACGACATTTTGTAATGGTTTTCCTATCCACTTATAACTACCGTTAAAACTGAATATTTTGAACAATTTAATTTTTAAAGTTTTTATAAGTCTCTCGACTATTGATGCTTTTTTTGTAGAAAATGTAGAATAATGATTTATATCGAAATCAGTCATTAATTTTGTAAATACATCATTGTAAAATTCTGTTCCCATATCAGTTTGTAAATTAATAGGACGGCGATTACTCTTTTCTAATATACATTTTAAAGCGTTAGTAACTTCAAACTTAGATTTCGTTTTCAAAGGCATGGTCCATGCAAATTTCGAGAAACAATCAATCACTACTAAGATAAATTTATAACCATTATTGTTCGATTTTAGATTACTGAAATCAATGAGGTCGGCTTGCCATAGATCATCAATTTTCAATAAAATCACAGAACGTCGTGTGAAATTTCTTCGAGCCGTTTTGTGAATTTCGTTGACAACTTCCTCCTTAGCAGAACCCATTGCTATTGAATCGTTTTATCTGTGTTGTGGTTCTTTGTGTACTGACCTACTATACGCTTAACTTCTATTTTTAACTCTTCAAGCATATCTTCTATGTCTTTTATAATTTTATTTCTATGTTTCATTAACATGTCATTAGTGATTTCCTTTGTATAAAATCTATTCTCTATAATTTGATCAACGTATTCCTTATTTGCAACTTCATCTGAAGCTGCAGGATACTTCACACCTCGTAATGTGCATAACTTTAAATCAAAATCACCTTGCTCCGTCTTTAATAAAACATTTTCGGAAATGTTGAATATGTTTGAAAGACGCATTCTTTTATGAATATGGTGTCCAAATTTATCTACATTCATTTTAAAGGTGTAATATATTAGCAAGTCCAAATTCGAATGATACACTTTAGTTTATGACATCTCATTTTAAGGATTAATAATTCCACTTTCTTGCAACTCTTCAATGATTGATATTATTTCATTGTCCAATCCTGTGTTGCCAGCATCTTTCGATGCGATTAAAAGTTTTAGTCTTTCAACTAATTCATTAGGATCATCCCAATAAATGAAATCGACATTTTCTCGCCATTTTTTCATCACAGGAAGACCTTCTCCTTTTGAAACACTACTATCTGTTAAATCAGAATCTTTACGATATTTAAACATTGGTTTAATAACTTGTAAATATTTCTGACCTTTATTGCTTTTGATTGGCTTTCCGGGATTATAATCTCGTCTATGAGCATTTGTGTAAATTAATAAGGATTTATAAATTTTAAGATCATTTTCAGTGACTATTTTTAAGTTGGGAATCTTAGAACACAGTAATTCTTTTAATCCAGCTGTTGTTTCATGTTTTTGTCCCCCAACTGTGATGAAATCATCATCGATTTTTACACGAGCAGAGCCTAACATCAATTTACCATGATAATGTCTAATTCCAAATGGAATGTCTTTGTGCACTTCACTGCTTAAGGACCAGGATGCGACATCTTGATTTGAAATCGAGCTATTGTCAATTGACTGAAAACTGTTCTCAATACTATCATCAGTATCGTTATCATCATCAACATAATCATTACCATCACCTTCCTCTTGAGAATCATTATATTCATATTTCTCAACGTCTACATTTTTTTCTTTATCAGATTTTGGAGAAATTACAGAATCGTTATATAAGCCTGATTTTCCTTTTACCAGAGTTTTGTTTATCGAAGAATCGAACTGGTCATTATTAGCATATTCATTATATTTTTTCTTTTTGGCATTAATTATTTCTGTAAGAGGACCAGTCACCGGCTTAAAAACTGTCTCCAGTACATTTTTATTCTGAATTTCGGTATCACGTAACTTTTCTACTTTTCGTTTTACTGCCTCTGCAGCTTTAACAATTTGTTTTTTTAAGGTTTGCTCCATTATAAATATCACAAGCGTACAGTACCTTATGGAGCTAGTGCTTAATCAAGATTAACTCTAATCGTTTCAAGTATATGTTTTTATAAGAATATTAATCAAAAACTACAAATGTATCGAATTTGTTCCTATAGCAACCTTCGTTTTTTTTACAATCCTTGTTTATGACCAAGTAACTGTAACGCTCACTCCAAATTCTTGCACACATTTCACGAAAATGGTTCCACGTCATGTCTGTATTTACATGCTCGTCATACACATGACGCATATTTGTTTCATCTTGCTTAAAAAGTATTATTAAATTAGCGTTATCCCTAATTAGCTGTTTTGGTATTTTCGTATAAGTCTGATTTAAGTAAAAGCAATCTATATTTCTGTGTCTGCCCATCGCAAAGTAGTCACGCATGCTGTTTTGATTTTCGCATGCTACGTCATCAAAAACAATTATTGAATTACATTTCGCATCTTGGGGATTAATTACTTCTTCTTTATCACAATATTTTGCAAACGAGATGCCTGGAACCGATTGCAAAACTTTTTGTAAAAATAGATATTTCGGTTGATGAAGTGTTTTTGAGTAAACATAAACGTTTCTAAACCTCAGACCATTCTCATGTAAAAGCAAGCCTATAATTAAATTAGTTTTACCACAATTAGATGGACCACATATGATACATCTGACAGTGTTAGGCAGTAATTTGCCATGACGATAAATTTTATTTTTTGGTTCCAAACACACATTTTCAAAGTGAAGTGACTGATGTTGTTTAATAAATTTCATGTTAACATGTCTCTTTAAGTGCTATGTCAAAATGACTTATGTTCGCCATGCACACATTTATATATACTATATTTATCGTCTTGATGGGAATATTTTGATTTTATGTAAATTAAACGCTTATCTTTTTTTGAATATTTAGAAAGGATGAGACCAATGTGATCTGCGAGTAAAGTTAAGATTTTTGACGAAGATGACGCCAGTTAGGTCGTCTCCGTAATTTATTGAGACACCTACCCCACTTAGGTATACCGTCTCCGTGGAGCCGAAGGCGACCAAACGGGGACGGTATACCTAAGTGGGGTAGGTGTCTCAATAAATTACTACTCCGCTGGTTTAGAAAACTACTATCTGGAGAACGGTGCTAGTAGGGGTAACAGAAATTTTTATTGTTAAAATCAATGTTTAGTTAAATTAAGTTTAATTTGGCTGAACCACAGTATAAGTAATAAGAACAGTATAAATTGAGTTGGGGTTGTATTGGATAATGTAATAAGCGCTTTATGAATGTATACATTTGTAAATATAGTTTGAATTAATTGCCACTTTTCAGCACTTGGCGCATATAATTTAATGTCATAAGTGTTACCAGTACAAAAAAACCACAAACCTCCTCAATTTAGCTTGTAAATAAATAAAAAACAACAATAAAAAGAAAGGTAAGTAGAAATTAAAAGAAAACGCGATCGGTTCCAGACAAAAGCGGGCGACGATAACGTTCCTCTGAATTTTTAACGGCCCGGTTAGTGCAGAACCACATGTGGTTCCGACGAACTCGCGAATACGCTAAATTTAATATTTATAGATGGCAACACACCTTGTTTTTGTCGCGTTATGAGACATTTCGGGATTGAATAACAGTTTGCTGGGACATCCCTAGGTATCTGGTATCTATTTGACGAGGTGTAATTGAATCGTTTTAGTTTCAAGCTCTGACATTTAAAATGACAAATTATATTCCAGAGTGCCTTTTCAACATTTGACTTCACTACTGTAACTACTAGTTACTGTGGTTCAGCCAAACTCTTTACTTCATTACCTACTATTGGCCATATACATTAATTTTATAAAACGATATATATATACTACGTCAGGTGCCAGACGAGCATACGGCCCGCCTGATGTGTAGCGGTTACCGTAGCCATATTAACGCTCGCAACATGAAATATCGCTTGCGCGCCGCCCCCGCTGCCAACGCAGCAACTCTTACCTTTCACACAACAACAATTAAGAGAATTGTAATTTTGCTGTGGTATTTTGTGAAGTGTAGGTACTTGCCCAGTCGGGCAGCTTACAAATACGCTATACCCTTCCTCTCTTTCTCTAGTTGGTAGGGTGCACCACGTGCATGTGAGATTGGCTTTATTTCTAAAAGATCGTGGTGTGCCACTTACCATTAGATATTACGTCCCAAAATGTGCTAATATTTTGAAGTCTAATAATTCTAAAAGATATTTTTTTTAATGCAGTTTAATGTCCGTGCCCCATATTAAAATAATAGTAAAAAGGTAAGTATATAATTTTAAATAGGATTATTCCATTTTTGTATTTGACGTGATAGTATATAGAAAAGGTATAATACGATGGAATATAATGTTATTTTTGTTGTTGTAAACATCATTATTTTACAAAAGTTGAAGAACACAGTAGAAATAAAATGAATACATAAATTTGTATAAAGGTGGACTTATCCCATAGAGGGATCAATTCCAGCCAAACTTTGAGCAACTGAGATGACATAGTTATCAAATAAGCAGGTGCAGTACATATATGTTGGCATATACACGCACATTTAACATGACATTCGTGTCTTCTACATATGTAGAAGTAGAATCATACAAAATCCATAATATATACACACTATCAAGTACCTAACTTATTAGTGGAATTCACAAAACTCAAATTACTTTAATGTGTCGAACTAAGTGTAAGGAATTGTCACGGAAGTATTTCTCCAGGCCGTACTTAAATGAAAATATTGAGGAA
This sequence comes from Hypsopygia costalis, assembly GCA_937001555.2. Lineage (NCBI taxonomy): Eukaryota > Metazoa > Arthropoda > Insecta > Lepidoptera > Pyralidae > Hypsopygia > Hypsopygia costalis. The sequence continues at coordinate 24,669,957 of OW443326.2, forward strand.
GCCTTTCTCACTTCATTGGGTAAAGAATTCCAAAGCTTTGCTTCCCTTACTGTAAAGCAATTGGTATAGGTATTTATTCTGTGGTGTGGAATGTCTAGGATATTAAAATAATGTTTCTTACTCTCAAATTTTCATATATGACAATTTTAACAAAAAAAGAATCCGACTCCAAACATTACTCTAGATTTATGTATGTAGATACAGGCTGATGATGTTGATGATGATGAAAAAAATATGGGACCAATCTAGAAGTATAATCTTTCAAATAAAAAAAGTTTTTTCAAATCGGTTTATAAATCATGGAGTAATTAAGTAACAAGCATTAAAAAAACAGCCAAATTGAGGACCTCCTTTTTTGGAGTCGGTTAAAAAGGTAGCTTTAATTAAAACTTAAATAGAAACAGTTAATACCTATACCTACATATCTTTATAGTGGGGGTAATAACTGAACATAAATATAAATCAAAGTTCATTGTTGTAGTCCCAATGAATGGTCCGAGCTGGTGACACTGTAAGGGTTCCCCATTTAACTACGAAACCCTAAAAATGTGGCTGAAAATTTTCTCAAAGAGAGCAAATAGCCATGAAACGAACCAGAGATTGAAATCAGTTTCTCTATCGAATTTTCTGACACTCGGAAAGTGCCAATCTAGCTCAAATACGGTCTAAGCTAAAATATAATAAAATTAATTTTGAAGATAGTCTTCACAAATAGAAAACATATATGACTTTTAATATGATTTTATTATTTCTTTAAAATTAATTTTATATATTTTAAAATTAATAATAGGTACCTAGTATATTAGAATGTGCACAACAATATTGTGTTTTTATTAACCATCATGGCTAACTATTATTAATTTTACTATTAATTAACGGTATTAGGTCCGTTATATTAATTATTTCTTTAGCCAATTATTTATAAATTTAAATTGCAGTTTCTTGAATGAAAGTTACGTTTTTTATAGAAAAATAATTACATTTTTTTTATATGAGAGGGGGGCAAACGAGCATGTGGGTCACCTGATGAAAAGCAATCACCACCGCCCATGGAGATCAGCAACACCGAGGCGTCGCCAATCGGTTGCCAACCTTTACTCCTTCCTTTCTTTCTAGTGAACTCGCAGAAACACAACTACCCTCAAGGGAATTGTTATTTGGCTGCGGCTTTCTGTGACATGGAGGTACTTCCCCAGTCGGGCAGTTTAAAAATACGCTATGCCCTACCTCTCTTTTCGTCAGAGTCTTTTTTGTCAGTCAGCAGGGTGCACCACGTGCAGGTGAGGTTGGCTTTGGTTCAAAGGAGTCTATGAACCGCTTACATCCCAATTACTTTTAATTTTATATATTATAACTTTAATTACAATTAATTTTTATTTAGTTCAACAGATGTGCCTGTATTAAAATCTTTCATCTTTGACCCACTTCCAGCTTTTACTATTGAGTTGAAATTTAGCTCACTCGTTCTCCTGACTCGTGACGATTATTTATATGCCACCTCTTTTAATTGAATGCGGCGTGCGCCAAAAATGGCGATGAATTCGCTCCGAGTGGTATCAAATGAAAGTGCTTGATTAACGAAATGCAGTGCCTTTCGCGCCATTGCATTTCGTTTAACTAACCATTTCATTATAAGTTCTTTTTTAACCGGACTGACGTTATGTTTGTGAGGGTTATGTTTTGCGTATGTATATACGAGTATATGTATAATTTTTACGAATTTCTTGTACGTATCTTTGTCATATTGGCGCAATTATTCTATTCTATATTGAGATGTAATTCGTATCGCCTGTGAGAATGACACAGGGTATATTAATTCAATATGGCGTTCGCGGAAAAAATTAAAGGTATCAATTTTCTGTCGGGATTTTTTTCTTTCGGTTAAATCTTATTTATTAATAACTTCTTAAATAAGTGAAAGGAAGGAGATGCTGCGTTGGCAGCGTGGGTGGCAGCGCGCGAGCGATGTTTTATGTTGCGAGCGTTAATATAGCTACGGTAACCGCTTCACATCACCGTATGCTTGTTTACTACCCGACGTAGTATAAAAAAAAACCGGACAAGTGCGAGTCGGACTCGCCCACCGAGGGTTCCGTAGGTACGTAGTATCATTATTAAATTTGATATTTTTCGTTATAAATAAGAAATAATGCGTCGGAAAAAATAAATAAAATATATTTTGCAATGTGTACATCAAGCCCTTTCATATGATACCCCATTTGAACTAGTAGTTTCAATTTGAAATTTCGACACGCTTTAAAAAATATAGACCCCCTATTTTTTAAGATCTATTTACAAATGTATAGTTTTGAGATTTATTCCTGTACTTGTAGTCTATAACGATGTTACTTGCCAAATTTCATAGTTCTAGGTCAACGGGAAGTACCCTATAGGTTTTGATTCCCTTGAGTGTGTCGAAATATGCGATTTTTGCTGAATAAACGGCCGTAACTTTTTTCTACGTAAACTTAGCAGTTTGATTATTTTACAACTTCATGGGACCGTAGACCTGAGTATACAGTTCAAATTTCAGCTTGATACCTTCACGCATTCTCGACATAGAAATTCTTGACAGACAGACAGACAGACAGACGGACAACAAAGTGATCTTATAAGGGTTCCGTTTTTCCTTTTGAGGTACGGAACCCTAAAAAACACATAAAAGCTTTTTTATTTTGACCTCACATTTTATTGCCTTATTATTAAATTAATTATATTAAAATTAATAATTTCATTTATAATAATTTAAATTTATTATAATATTAAACGGATCTTTTACGTATCTTTGTCGGGAGAGCAGATTAGTTTCGATCTCAAACGAAGACCTTCATCAGGGCGAGTCTCCAGACACGTCCACCCCTTCTCGATCATGACGAACACGTGGTCGTCTAATATAATACAATTCGTTTATTGCTTAAAACATGGTACAAAGTAATATAATTTATTTATTTATTATAATGTCTCACGTGAGTTTCAATAATATTACCTTTTATATTATTTTCATTCATAATTATTAAAAAATAAATTAGCTTGGTGTTTTTAAAGCAAATTTATCGTTCATTACGCGGTTTACAAAGTGTTTTTTTTTATAAATAATAGTTATTTTCAAACAACAGCCAACTATTTATTATAGCGAAATAGACATTGTATAACAGAAATACATATTAAGTGAGTGAATTCTTCACTCACTTAGAGGGAAGAATTCAAACACTGAAAAATGAAAATAGACAAAGAGGATGTTATTTTCCAGAACACGAATAGCGTTCAAAGACTTTGTAGAGAAATTTATAAAAAAAGTTGTCTCAATATTGTGTCGTGCGATTGCGAGCGCCGAGCTACTCACAAATGCCTCCTTCGAGTTCAGCCTTATTTCTTTTAGGGCGAGCTCTTGTCAGTAACAACATTACTTGGACAACACAAAGACTTGCGGACACACGATAACCAATAAAAATTTAAAGTTTCCCCTAATATAATAGCTAGCAAAGACGGCGAGTCTCTCATGAATACGAGTAACGAGATATAACATCGAACGTTTCGTTTTTAATATCATATTTTTCTAAACAAACCTTCGAAATCAAGAAAATTATTAAGCAAACACCCGGATTGTTTATTACGAATCGATAAATTGTATACACGCATTCCATATTTTACGTATTTCAGAGTAGGTTGTAGGATTGCGCCTCATGCTTGCCGAGGCATACCAAGATTTCGAGACGTATACTTCAGCCCTTTTGATTAAGACGTGAAACTGCTTAATTACCTTTACCACGGCGGTATAATGTTCCGCGAATATACCTAGGATTATATTGGCTAAGTGACGTAAAAATACATATATTTTTGAGGTATAAATACACAGCATAATTTGACGATAGTGATACAATTTCGAATTCATAAATTCATAAAATCAATTTTCACAAATGAAATAAGTGGTTATGCTTAATTTCACTTCAGGTGCCGTGCCTCAATCAAAACTGTCAAGACTTGAGTGGCGATCTTCACGTACGGCCAGTCATAACCTGAAGAGCGATGCATCTTCCCGCTGTATTAATATATCATTTCATCGTAACTAAGTGAGACGGACAAATTGCTCACTAGTTTATTTAATATTTATTGGACAGAAGGGTGCCCGATCAATCAACTGAGAGAGCGCGCATTTGTGTGATCAACACGCGCCGTGCCGCGGCGCCGCCGCCCCGTCTTTGCGATCGTATCCATGTTTTTTTCAAAGTGAATGATTAACTTTAAATTTTATTGGAAAGTTGCTTATTTGTTATTATTACACTTTTCTGTAGTTGTCACTTGTCATCTCTTCTCTACTGGTTTTCTTCAACGTCTCATCTATTTATGTAAAAGGACATTTCATATTTTACAGCGAGGTTCAAGATGCAAATTACGCCAAACCTTTTTTTCTTCTTCGTCTTTAAGCACTACCTTATGACTACATTTCTTCACTAAATTCTTTACAGTTCAAGCAGCGTATCTCTGAAACCTAAACCTTCTCCGAAACTTAACCCTTCTCTGACTTACTGTCTAATTGTTCCCTTTCCCTTATTTTATATTTCCCTATGGTCATTAGAAAGCATGTAAATTATTTCTACAGATGTGTTTATCTTAAATAGTTTATACTACTTAGCCTAACTGGTTATATATTATCACATCACATCAATAAGAACGATTGTTTTGCAATGTTTGTAAAATATTTTAATGTATTTTTATGTACGTTTTAAATCATCTCTAAAACGTGTCTACACACGCATACATATTGAAAAAACATATTTATAGTTGAAATAGGTACAAGAGAAAACTGATATAACTGAATGTAAATGCGGCGAGTTGTCTTTCAGCAGTGTTATGAAAATGCACGCATTTCCTTTTTAGTGCTACGAAGTTGATAAAAATGCGTTCATTTATTATTTAAACTCAGGCTTATCCCCACTTCAAAGTATTTTATGTTTTAGCAATTTTCTGGTGAGCCAAATATATTTTTAATGCTACACTAACTTTACACGGAGTGTAGTGTGTCTAGCGAATAATTTGTATTCTGCTGGTATCGAGGGTGTATTATTGGTCGACCAAGACTACACTTTAGCCAACATCACCCCCGCGTTCACGATTTAGCTATGCTAAAAAAGTAAAATTACCTAATTTATGAGAATAAACTCTTATAAATATAGTTTTTCTGTCCAACTTCGAAATATTAAACAAAGTTAGGGACAAAAAAAAGTCAAAATAAAGACGTGATTGCTAATAAATTGTTGGAGCGACGCAGTAGGTCCCAATTACAATTTTTTGGTGCGGGACATTTTTTCGATGTTACTACTGCTCTAATATGGAACTACAAATTTACAGGATAGCAATCTAGCCAAGAACAATAGCTCGGAAGCGTAACGGGGTCGCGTAGTTTAAAACGCTCTGCTAACTCTTTGACAATAATTTTGCAAATAACCACGCAAACCCTGGTTCCGCGTTGCAATTATTTTACTAACTTATTATTATAACATGTCGTTGTACAATGTACTTATAATACTCTGTTGAAACGAGAGACACGCGAGCATTATGCCATCAAAATAAACATTGCATGAACGACATATAAATCCAGGTATGAAAAACTGGCACTCATTGCTACGCGGCTTACGGTCGGTTCGCTAGAGTCATATATCTTTTTATCTTTTTGAACCCCTTACACGAAAGGAAGCATATTTTGTAAAAAAAAATATAAACAACATAAACAGTGTACAAAATAACCGTTCATCTTGAACATTTGTCAAGGAGGCTTACGTTAAGTTAGTAGAAAAAGGTACACTGAAAAAATGTCCGCTCGCGCTCTGCCGTGAGATATTTACCCGTTTAAAAGTACGCATATGTTTTTATATGAAAACATGAAATGTTCGTGTTTATTAACCTAGGAAATAGAGGTTGCGCTTTTCTTTGCGTGTGGAGGCATGTAATATTCCTGGAAAGTAGTATGAATGAGTCGAGACTGGCTCTTAGAAGCGAGTAAGTATAGTTCACATTATATAGGAATTTATGAGTTGATTTATTATAGAACCATCCCATATACGACGAGAACTCACGGGTAACTAAGTGACGGGAGCACACTTTCAGTGCTATATATTTAATAAGTCAATTTTTTCCCAATTATAAACCAGCCTTGTGAATGACGTTTTAAAAAGTGGTGATATGTTTAGGCTATTATAATTAGGTATTTACTAAAAATATTTTTTGATTTTTACAACTATTCTTAAACAAAAATACTTTTCCACATATTCGTAAAGTTCTAATTTATGTGGAATAAAACGACTTTTCTTTTGTACGCAAAACTGTTTATTTCCTATAAAACTAAGTCAAATATGGCCACATCACCGAATGCTCAATAGAGCGTTATCCATAATTAAATTTGCTTTAAAATAACATTGAAATTAAAAAATATCTCTCTTTGATCATATACGTAATATATATATATATATATATATATTAATACGTGAAACAAAACTTTGTACCTCTTTTTACGAAAATTGCGCGGAGTATGAAATTTCGCACACTTAGGGTCCGTTCAAACCAAACCGGTTCGGAAAGCAGACGCATTTAAAATAGAGTTTTGTGTCATTGGCATAAGGTTTACTTTAAAAATCCGCATCGGCTCTCGAGCATTCTCATATAACAAAGAAGTGAATTTAAAAAATAAACCTTATACCAATGAGCTAAAACTCTGTTTTAAACGCCACCAAAATCTGTTCTCCTCTCCGAGCCGGTCTGTGCGAACGAACCCTTATAGTTTAAGAAGAAGTGTAGAATGATATCTTTTTTTAATGATGCATAATAAATACAGTAAATCAATAAAGAAACATTACACATACATGGTGATGTATTTGACACACACACACGCATATATACTCTTTTGTTTATTGTTAAAGTCATAATTTAAATTAATTATGGTCGACCCCACCTAGTATTAATGATCGAAGGCGACCACTAGTAAAATTAAATGACAGACACTCTGAGTTTTATTTTTTATTATTGTTTTGCACGAAAGACAAAAACATTCATGCGTCTATCTGTCCGTCTGTCACAGCAAAATTTCTCCGAATATATTGAACTGGTAAACTCCATGTCTCTTGGGAAAACCTCAACAGGTAATGCATTTCACAACCTGAAAGTTCGTAGAAGAAACCCTCGCACAGTTCGCGAACATCTTGGCTCCAATGCGTGTGGATGAATTTCCCGCCGGTTTATTGAATAGATTGAACTTATTTACAAAGAAACGTAGCAGTAACAGCTTATATATTTTAACGAACAAACGATTTGCGTCTCATTTTGTCTTTTGTGAATTATTCTGATGCAATTTTATGTAGAATAAATATGGAACACACATCCACACACCTACACTCCTACAGCATGACTGTATGTTTAAATCAAGATTAGGAAGTACTTATTAGATTGATAATGTTTGTACTCGGTATAATTTACTATGGGTTATTGTATGTCTGTATTAACAATAAAAACAGCATGCGGTGTCAGGTGACTCACATGCTGTGGATCACCTGACCCACACGGTGACCCATACGATGAAGGAAAGGTCACCTAAATATTAAATCCCATAATGGCTTTAATTTTGCTCGCGCGCCGCCACCTTTGCTGCTTCCTTTCTGGTGACCTCACTCAGTCACAGGAACACAACAACCCTCAAGGAATTGTTATTTGGCAGCGGGTATTCTGTGAGGTGCAGGTACTTCCCCAGTAGAACAGCTTACAAATACGCTGTTTAACTTTCTTTGCCAGTCTCTTTCGCTTGTCGGCAGAGTACACCAGTTCACCACGTGCAGGTAAAGTTGGCTTTGGCTCTAAGATCATGGCGAGCCACTTACACCCCATTCTCACATTAGATTTATCACAGGCCACAATAAGAAGTATTGTGCGCATATTTGCCACTCTCATCAGAGAGATTTTTGTTAAATCTCGTTAATCAGCAGGGTTAACCATTTGCAGGTTTAATTCTTTAAAATTATTTTAGGTTTATTTTTTAACAACACAACGATAAACCACCCTTTAAACCACATTTAATTAACCGTCAACATTCTAAGAACAGGATAATGTAAAATTTTAATGAAAATGTTTATTTCCAGTTGGCTGATGCGAATACCTGCAGATGCACCGAGTAATTAGTGTTAACTTAATGAGCTTGTTCTTTGTATAATATTACTGAAATACATGCTGCAACTTTGAATAAGTTTTAAAAGAATTATTTTATTAAAATATAATTCTATTTTGAATTAATAAATAACTCTTAAAGACATCTCTCTGTGACCTCTTCGCTTTAGTGGGGCGAATTCACAACGACGCGACGAGGCCAGAACCGCGGCGGCGCACCGTCATCGTCGCGTGCAAAAGTGATCTTAATTATTTACGCAGTCGGCGCACTCCGTAACGCACTGCATCTTTTAAAGTCGTACCTAAGAAATCCCGTAAGATAAAACTGAATGACGACAAACGCTTGCCTTATTAAATAGTTGTTTTTAACGGACTGCAAAAAATTAGGAGATTCTCAATTCGGTTGTATTTTTATTTTCTTTTTAATGTTTGTTACTTAATTACTCCGTGATTTATAAACCGATGTGAAAAAAACTTTTTTTATTTGAAAGAGTATACTTCCAGATTGGTCCCATATTTTTTTCATCATCATCAGCCTGTATCTACATACATAAATACATAAATGTACAGTAATGTTTGGAGTCGTTTTTTTTTTTGTTAAAATTATTTTAATACTTTTTTGTTTTTCAAATCAAATTCTCTCGGGACGTGGGTACCAAAAGGACGAAATTCAGTAGCCAATCGTCCGCAATAAAACAGGCAAAGATCGCAGCCTCAAACAACGTTCGTGTTTTATTCAAGGAGGGTGGAGTCGGGCACATGTGTCCACTGACAATTCACGGCCGACCGCGTGCTCGTGACGAGATGGAAACTATTCCAACTATGCTTTTTATATTTCTATATTAGATGGCTTCTGGATATATTGGTAGTTCTTACAACAGACTGGGCAATTTTTCACATGGGCCAACTGATGCTATGCGATCTTGGCTTGTAAAAATGTTTTAACATTTAAATATAATGTATGGTAGACAAGTTGAATGGTAGATGGCTAAGTAAAGAGAAAGTTTGGTGAATTGCAGCAAATAAGTACATGAAATGTATCAAGGATCGGGTATTTATTTTGGTAATGTTTTTTATTTATAATGGTAACCGTTTCACATCAGGCGGGCAGTATGTTGTATGCCACCCGACGTAGTATAAAAAAAAATAGTTGTTGCCTTTTTCAAAATTTTTTGTTTTCCAAATCAAATTCTCTCGGGACGTGGGTACAATGAAAATACTACGTATGCACACGGCTTGCCTTATCTGAAGCGGTTATGATTAACATGAAATATCGCTTGTACGCCGCCACAGCAACTCCTTCCTTTCTGGTGACCGCGCTCACTCGCAGGAACACAACAACCCTCAAAGCAATTGTTATTTGGCTGCGGTATTCTGTGAGGTAGAGGTACTTCCACAGAAGGGTATAAATACGCTGCACCCTACCTCTCATTTACCAGAGCCTCATTCGCTAGTCGACAGAGTGCACCACGTGCATGCGAGGTTGGCTTTGGCGATAAAAATCGTGGTGAATCACTTACACCCCAAAATGTCACCGTTGATTTGTAAGCAGTCTTATATGGTGACAAGCCACATGACAGTAAATATATTACTTAAACAATATACAATATTATACTCATGTCACCCCGTCCACTCCATACAAATGTCGTTTACTACTATACAATGACATCTGTGCAAAGCTATCCATTAATTACGTCACACGAATTTCATGACCCCTTCCCCCGTCCTTGTCACAGCTGGTCACATTTGTGAGACTCCCCCCCTCCCTAGTGGCACGTCACATATTTTGCAATTTTACATCTAGAGTTGCAAATGTTTTTGAGATATTCGTTAATAGTTCAAAGTTCGTATTTTAACACTTTTAACACTTAGATTATAATAGATTTTGAAATGTCACGTCACGAAATTTAGGACCCCTCCCACCCCCTTGTCACACAATATCACATTTCGTCGACCGCCTCCCGCCCCTTTAACGTGGGACGTAATTAATGAATGGCCCCAAAGCGTGAATGAGCGTGTGTACGTGCGGCGCCATACAAATTGTTCCAGATTTGACTCCGAGAGGAGGTGAGGTCGACACGAGAGAGCGGCAGGGAGTGGCTATGCTATAACTTATACTGTTCTTATATATTGATATAACTGTATCCGTCCCACTACACAGCCGATAAAACAATTATTTAATTGGCGAATTGCAGCAAATATTTCTTCAAAGTTTGTAGGTTTATATTTTGATTTATATTTATACATCGACTTTTATAGCAGCCTTTTTGTAAAACAATTTAAGTACGCGAATTTAAATGTACAGCAAAGGAAACACGGTGAATAATGTTAGGCACGTAACATCGTTTGCTTTTAAGATATCGAAGTGTAAAATATTACGTCTTACGCATTCCGAGGAAGCAAGACCGGCTCCATAGATATGTTAATACTGTATTTACGATCCCATTGCGGTGAGGTTCATTTTGCAAAATTGTACAAGATTTATGCAAATTCATTTGCATTATCAAGATGTATAATACAACTGATTTCAGTTCTTAATTTATTTATTATTTGAACTTTGATGCATTTGCATTTTTAACTTTGAATATTATTCATTTGTTAATTGAAGAAAAACCAATATTTAATATCTAAGACTTAATAAATAATAATTCTAGGAGTCTTCGAAGGTCGAAGGAAGGAGAATTCGACTTCAGTAGCGAGTTAGACTTCAGTAGAGTATTTAACGAGAAATCAGATTTTTATTAATCATTAAATCTTCATCAAATTAACATGGGACCAACTCCAAAAGTAGGTGAAGGGACGAGGGCCAAACACACATTTCCACAACTGTGTCTCCTGTGTAGCCAGGATTACCAGCGGCGACCACCAAAAAGGCAATGAACGTTCAAGTTCATTGCAGTTCCGGGGGAAAGACTACAGTTGCCTTGGAACTCACAATGAATTTAATTAGACGAAATTAATAGGAGTAAGGAGCTTTTGAAATTTGACTTCCCCTCTTAGCAATGTGAGAGACAGCAATATTTGCCATATTTATTTATAAGGCAAAAAAAAACCTAAAGTAAATAATTACACATATTATTACAAAAATAGTATAGAAACACATGTAAAATATGTATATATATACATATATACATATTTTACATGTGTTTCTGTACTCGTACAGTTATACTATTTGAATTAATTACTTCCTCTTTTTATTGTTGTTAAGTATATAAAAAAAATTTGGTTTAAATTTTATTCCAAAAGAAAAATCCATAAAGGAAAGTTTCGACATGATAGTTAAAATATCACCCCGCGTTTTATAATATATTTAAATACGCAATTACCATAATGAGAACATTACCAGCAATGTTGTTAACTGACGATAATCGATAGAGGATATGGACCTACATCGCCGAAATGAAAACCGCCATTGAATAAAAAGTCGTACATAAAAGCGAAAACAAAATGAAAGCTATCGTTTTTTAATTCATTTATGAAGTAATTCGTTAGTCAGCATCACTAATCCTCTTTAAATATGGATTATAATATTCCCTGAAATAGTCACGTACTGGTTTCAGAGAGGTTTTCTCCCTCGAACTATCAAGTTGTGGAATGAATTGAGGGATCTACAGCATGGGGTTGTTTTTATTTATATTTTTATATGATAGGGGCAAACGAACAAATTACAATCTCAATCGAATATATACATAAATTAATAAATAAAAATAAAGAAATAAATATTTCTGGACAATTTACACAGCGCCATCTAGTCCCAAATTAAGCGCAAAGTTTGTATTATGGGTACTAGACAACTGATAAATGTACTTAAATTCATTAATTTAACAGCTTGTGCGAAACCAATTCGAATTCAATATCCTTTGTTAAGAAGACAGGACAACCCCTGTCGGGTCAGCTAGTTATTTTGATAATTATTTGTACACGTATCATCATCATCATCAGGTCCATTTTAGTCTCCATTACTGGAGCACGACCCTCTCTCGTCCGTCCTAGACGGAAGGAGGATTTGGCCTACACTCCCCACGCTGGCCAAACGGGTTAGGGAGGCCGGATCGATATTTGATAATGTATTTCCCATAGTCGCCTTGTACGACATCCACGGGAAGAAACGGAGTGATTCTATTCTAGTCTGGCGGAAACCACACGGCCAATTTTGTACACGTATATTAACTACTATTTTATTTAGGTCATGTGCGCTATCCTATATTCATTAATTAGCTCCAAATTGTTAACCGAAATAACCGCTGTAATTGTATCCGTTATTACCACATTGTAAACACATTACTCAAATTCGCTTTGCTTGTGAAATCTATACAATTGACCTGTGGTTATTCTAATGTATATTGGAACACTTTGGGTTTTAGTGATCTAGTTCTGTCCTACCCATCTCGACGAGCCGTCACGCGTTATGCTTTCCTGTTGCGGTCACCGTTTGATTACCACGACACATGGCAACATTTCACGTTATTAGCCATTCTTGCTGACTCCACTTACAATTTATTTTTACAGTAGATCATAATATAATATTACTTTTAAAAATTATGAAAATAAATTTATCAATTATAACATAAATAAAAAAATGGTTGTCTGTACGGAAGTCGGTTTACGGACGATAATTTTACGTGATAACATCTTAAGAAAATACCGGCCGATGGAGTGGAAGAGAGATGCGTCACCAGCTGAACGCTTGCCTCTCTATCGCTTGTTCCGCGCTCTCACTTGCATGCTCGTCTCAGGTGGAACGTGACAATGAGTCAGGCTATTTCGTGGGTGAAGCCGGCGTTCATCTTTTTTATAAAGACGTTGTCACGTCAAAAACATTGTCATGTGACTAACAATTGCATAGATGTTTATTTTCTATCAGAATAAACTCGCAATAAAATATGCATTATTATTCGTTATTCATAAAAAAATATATCTAAGATAAGGTCTTATTAGTTATTACACTGCAGTAGACCGCCGATCAAACGGATAAGTATATTAAACGCGAACGGTGAGTTTTACTTGGCTATTGTTCAAGCAAAATTCTCATTAAGTCAGCCACTCCCGAATGGCCGCCAGTAAGAAACATCGTAAGTAGGTGAAATATGAAAGAGCTCGGTAAGTTTTAATTCTGTCGATTCAAGTTCTTGGATGGCACGTGTTAATAATTCAGAGGCGGGAGGGGGAGACCACATCGTTACCGGTACGCCAGGAGAACGGTTGTAACCGCGATGTACACGTTCCTAGAACTGCTTTGGATCTGCACAGAAAATTTGCTGCCTTATATCATAAACAGATTGTTGTCACGTGTGATATGTATAAAAGTTTATCTAAAGAATTATCCAATTTGGAAGTAAATCACAACCACTGATTGGAAATGTAAATCACTATTCAGAAGGAGCTTTAGATTAAGTAAAGGTGCATATTAATTTCAGCTAAGGACTTTGCATTAGGATATGTAACGTATGGCACCGAGCTGACTCATCTAGACCGTGCTGTCTCCATGTAAGCACCGGGTGTATACGGCACGGTTTACGACTGTTGCTCGCAAGTTCTCGAGTGAAGTCATGTAGCGGATCGCACGTGAAGCCTGACGTCAATTACCTAACGCGTTTTCTGTACAGTCGGTAAACGAGAATCGTTTCACCGTCTCTGCGCTGTATATTTAAACGAAGCCTTCGGTTCGGTACTTTGGTTAAAATATTAGAATTTTACATAGAATCGATTGTTTTATAACATTATTTTAAATGTAAGATTAAAAACTAAAAATTTGTTTCCTGTCAGTATTTCTTTACACGAAGAATTAAACGTAGACCCATAGAAATAACAATAATATGTAGCAGAACAGCGTGGCTGAAAAAGGAAATCTGTAATCCCAGCAGTAGGACGCATTGAAGAAATTGTGTTGAACTTATCAAAATAGAATTCAGTATAACAAGGTATACTTATAAGTATACCTATAGAAGACATTGTGACCCCTTCCAGTGATAGAGTTTAAAAACAGCCACTTGTATACAAATAATGAGTTAAATTTTTAAAGGTCCCCGCAGAAGCGCTTATTATGGCTCGTCCAGTTAGCACTGCTCATCGTAAACGTCGTTATTTTTATGTTCGCGTTAATTATTAAGGGTCTGACTGATATGAAAATGGCGAGCCCGCTTTAAGGTATATTTTGAAGGCAGCCTTGTAAAACCGGCGCGGCTGTCTGCCGCCCGCTCGCCGCGTCTACGGCGTGCGATCATTTTTACAAATAATGCCACTGAAAGTCTGTTGTGAAACCTTATTTTAATGATTTTCAACCCTTATTAAACAAAGTATCTTTAAGTTATTTGCCGCTGCCGAGCCTTTTAAAAGACAACAGCATTGCAATATAAATGAGAAAGTAGGTACAATATAACGGTTATGAGTGGAGTTTCCCACTAAAGTTTAAGTAGACGCTCCCACATCTGAGACAACTAATTTATAATTCGCTTACCCGACCTTCTGGAGGGTAGTGTTTAAAAAACCAATCGCTGAAAGCCTATTACTTCCCGCAGCCTAATTCCGTATGCGGAGTCTTTATGTTCGCCACGATACATCGTATCGGATGTATGTTCGGCAATAAACAAGTTTCGATTCCAGACCACGATGGATGGCCTGTATTTTTTTCAATATTAAATATTAAAGAGCGCCAAAGCTCGCCCGAGCTATAAAGTTTGGCCCCTATGTATCACCTGGGCCTTCGCATCTACCCGCAACCGACAATCTTGTTTTATTGGCTAGTGCTGGGATTGAGAGTCAATATGTCGATGTATGGACCTTAACACGCCCTCCTTTCCCTTCTTTATTTTAAATGAATTGACTTATACAAGTGAAAAGTCGAAATTACTTTAAATTCTTTTAATTTAATGAAAACATAGAGCTGTGTAATATTTTTTTAACACATATAAAGTTTTAATTTTGATTCTAAAAGAGTTTATCTGTCGAAGCTCAAACTAGACGATGGTCGAGTCGTGTCTTCTAAGCCAGAGGTCTTCGCAGAGGTGGGGAGATTTTACGGCAAACTCTATGCTGCACATGCATCAGCTGCTCGTTTATGTGAACGCCGAGCCCCGCTAACCCGACACGAAACCGAGGATATTCCTGACATCAGCATGGGTGAGATTAGGATAGCCCTTGAACAGCTGAAAAATGGTAAGGCTCACGGTGAGGACGGAATTACAACAGAACTGTTGAAAGCTGGAGGAACTCCGGTTCTAAAGGAACTGCGACGTCTGTTTGATTCCGTCATTCACAATGGGACCGCACCAGTCGCGTGGACCAGGAGTTTTGTCGTCTTGTTCTTCAAAATAGGTGACGAAACCTTATTGAAGAATTATAGACCGATCTCACTCCTGACCAACGTGTATAAGCTGTTTTCAAGGGTTATCACGAATCGTCTCGCTCGATGGCTCGATGACTACCAGCCACCGGAACAGGCTGGGTTTCGTAAAGGCTACAGTACCGTGGACCACAAACATACATTGCGGCAGATTGTGCAGAAAACCACAGAGTACAATTTGCCGTTCTGTGTGGCTTTTGTGGATTACGAGAAAGCCTTCGACTCCATCGAAACCTGGTCTGTTCAGGAATCCTTACAGCGGTGCCTAGTTGACCACCGCTATATCGAGGTGCTGAGATGGTTGTATAACGCTGCGACAATGACAGTCCGCGCCCAGGACCAGCAGTCTAAGCCTATCCAGCTGCAGCGGGGAGTACGTCAAGGGGATGTTATTTCCCCGAAACTATTGCTGCTCTGGAAGACGTATTTAAGACACTGGACTGGAAAAAACGGGGCGTCAGTGTGAATGGCGAGTACATCTCACACCTTCGGTTTGCCGACAACGTGGTCTTATGACCAATGACTGAATCGCTGGAGGATCTCGGTCGTATGTTGGTCGATCTCAATGCTGCATCTCGACGTGTAGGGCTGGGGATGAATTTCGACGAGACGAAAATCATGTACAACGATTTTGTCGTTCCTAGCCCGGTTATCGTAGAGAATGCAGCTATTGAAGTAGTTAAAGACTATGTCTACCGGGCATTCCATACAGTTTGGTCGGGGTAATTCAACAAAGAGATCGATAGACGCATTCGACTGGGCTGGGCAGCTTTTGGAAAGCTTCGGCACATCTTCGCCGCACAGATACCCCAATGCTTGAAAACCAGTGCGTCCTCCCTGCAATGACATACGTTGCAGAGACTTTGACACTGACAGATGCCCTAAATCCCTTCGATTGAGGGGAGATGCTAAAACACTTTTCATAAAATCTAAATTTTTAACCACTCACTGAGCATCTTGATAGATTTTGTGCTTAGTTTCGACTTCCATCACTGGTAGACGCATCACTAGTTAAGTGAAATGCTTCACATTGGCATATTTTTAAACCAGTATGAGTGCAATGTTCGAAAAATATGTATTTAAGTACGCGAAGGCCCACTTTGTGCGGCTTAACCCGTGTTGAATCACCTCGTACCGCCAACCTGAGCACATAAATTGGACCCAATCTGTATCGCACTGAACACGAATACCCCAAGAGGAACACTGCTATTCAACAGGGACCCTTGTATAGGATAGCAAAATCTGACGTCCCTTTTGTGATTTGGAATACCTATGGGCAACGCAGATCAAAGACGAGATTAAATTAGAGTAGGTGTACGAGTACGAAATGAACGAATATGTTTTCGGAATCTTCAGATATTTATTTGCGCCAAAACATCACATTGTTACAAGGGGAAATCTACCTCCCCAACTAATTGTATCTTGTTGAATAAATATTGGACGTAAGTAGTTAAATATTTGTTATATAACAAATGCACTAAATATGCAAAATAATATTATTTTGTGTGAAATTTTATGGAAATTATTTCTTTCTTTTTTATTAATACTATTCGCGAAATTGGGATAGATGGATTTTCACCTGCGTAAATCTTTATATTGCAAATTTCATCGAAATTCTTAGAGCTGTTTGCTTCGTCATCGTGCCATATAATAGGTCGGGGAAAAAGTCTTTTCGCATTATAGTATGTATGAACTTGTAATAAAATCTCTTTGGTTATACCATTTGTATCTAGCAGGTTTTGATATCTTTAAAAAGTTTAAATTTTAAAAAAGATAATTCCAAATTCAAATTAGGTAAATGTGTGATTTTCATTTGTTTTTTTTACTGTCAAGATGAGTGAATCTAATGAAGAAATTCGATACATTTTAAAATTTTACTACAAAAAAGGTAAAAATTCAACGCAAGCTGCGAAAAAAATTTGTGACGTTTATGGACCTAGTGCAGTGTCTGTGAGAGTAGCACAAATTTGGTTTAAGCGTTTTCAATCCGGAAATTTTGATGTCAAAGATGCACGTCGCTCTGGTCGCCCTGTTACGGATAAAATGGATGCCATTTCTGAAAAAGTGGAGCAAGATCGGCATATCAGTAGTTACGACGTAGCTGAAGAACTAGGAATTGACCACAAAACTGTTTTGGCGCATAAAAAGGTCGTGGTCAAAGGCCGGCCAGGCTTCACAGACTCTGGCGAAACCCGGGTTAACCCGCAACAAGGTGATGCTGTGTGTATGGTGGGATTGGAAGGGAAGATATTCATTATGAGCTGTTACCGCCAGGCAGGACTATCGATTCTGAACTCTACTGTGAACAACTGATGAGATTAAAGCAAAAAGTTGAAAGAAAGCGGCCGGAATTAATTAATAGAAGTGGTGTGATTTTTCATCATGATAACGCTAGACCTCACACATCTTTAGCCACTCAGCAAGAATTAAGAGAGTTTGACAGGGAGGTGTTAATGCATCCGCCGTATAGTCCTGACCTTGCACCTTCTGATTTCCACCTGTTTCGGTCTCTTAAGAATTCTTTAGGCAATGTCAGGTTAACATCACGAGAAGACTGCCAAAACCACTTGGCGCGGTTTTTTGAACAGAAGTCCCAAAATTTCTATAGTAATGGGATCATGTCTCTACCTACAAGATGGCAAAAGGTTATCGAACGTAATGGCACCTACATACTTTAGTTAAATGTAAATAAACTTTATTAAAAAATGTTTTGAATTTTCATATAAAATACGAAAAGACTTTTTCCCCAACCTAATATAATACATATTTACAGCTGACTCGGCAGACGTTATTTTGCTATGTAGTTTATTTCTAATAAATTTATAGATAAAGGTACCTTAATCACCTAGCGGTGTGAAATATTCTTCACCGCCTATTCTTATACAAATATACATAAAAAAAAAAAAATCGGTCGAGCCGTTTCGGAGGCGTGCAATCACAAACACCGTGACAAGAGATTTTTATGTATATAGATTGTAACTATATAAAACTTTATCTTGTAGTTAACTAAAATGTATGTATTAAAATCAATTAATATTGTGTATTTTTGTGTCTAGTAATCTCTTCTCGGGCTGTAATACCTTTTAAATAAATAAATAAATTATGTAGTTGCGAAATACAGAGACGGCATTTTTATCTATTTCAATCAATTGTCACAAACGTCAAATTCGTCGGCTTGCTTGTGTAACTTTTCGGGTGTTAATTTTTGATGCATAACTATAAAAATATACACATCATTGCTTTTATAGTATCTACCCCGACAGGATGAAATGAACAAATAATTATTTTGAGTATGCTCAGAAATGTTACTTTGTGCGTATGTGTAGTGGTTTTGTTAATAAACTAGTACGGTTCATAAGCTGTATACGAGAATAATTTGAAAAGAACCTAATTAGTTTTCGGCTAAAACATACCTCAGTTATGGCAGAGCAGTGCGCGGGTACTCCGCAGGCGCCCCGAACGCCATCTAACAAAAAGCATACATCTGAGTTTTTATTCCACAAAAAACGCACAGCCATTTAATTCGCAGTTGCAACCATTCGCAGAGCGTCAGTGTATGCTTTTTGGTAGAGGCATGAAATCAAAAATAAGGATGATCATTCCGAAATATTTACACATATTTTATGTACACTGCTCGTCAATAATACAATCATTCTCCAGGTAAAACTTAATATTTTAAATCTGTACCCTTTCGGACTGTTAAATACAGATATCGCTTATCGCCTAGCTGCAAGTGATGAGTCAACCTAATCGCCTAAAGAGCGCTTAGGGGTGCCTAAACGCTCTTTAGGCGTCAGTTTTGTCTTAGCAGTATAAGATATAATCAGTTTTATTTTTCTACTTTTAATCATCAGTTAATGAAATAGTTGTATTGATATAATAATGATGTAGTTTTAAGTAATTACTCGTATAAGTAGGTATATGCGAATATAAAATTTGTTGCCAACCAGTGCTTGCATTGACGTTAATGCTTTAATTAAGGTGATAGTCAAGTGCATTTTGAATGGTCCAATGATATTGTTTATTATCTGATTTGACCTCTGCACTGTCAAGTCTGTAACTGTGTCAGATTATTACTTATCGGTTATGTCACAATAAGCTTGTTAAAAAGTGACCTTGTAGGAACAAAATATAATGTTTAATTAAAAAAATAATGTAATTTGCGCAATAATTTTGTACCTACTATTATTAATCATTAGCAATTCGATTGTCCGTGGCTTACCATATCTTTTAGCTAAAACCAACCTCACCTCACGGCCCCGCCCTACATTCGCCTTGGCATATCTAGTTATCCCGTTAGAGTTTTCTAGAAACTCTCAATTTTGTCCCTTTAAAGTATAAGATTTATATAAAATTATTTCTTAATATATGCTTACACAGTATAATCAAAGATATTCGTACTTTCATACGAGTTCTATTCCCATCTCATGAGTCTACCCGCCACTACAATTTTAGTTTAAAAAACATTGAGACTTGTTAATTTTTGTTTACTTATGTGGGAACGGAGCGGTGTGTACAGCGTCAATGAAACTGTTCCAGATTCGTCTCACAGCGAATTTGAAGTCGATAAAAGAGAGGCGTAGCGAGTGGTCATGCTGTCCATGCTAAAAATATTGCTTATATTATGACTTAGAATAAGTATCTACATACTGTGCTAGCGTATACGCAAGTGTGTAGGAAAATTCGAATAGTACCTCAAGTCGAAATGGTGCGATTTTGCAGCGGCAAATTATTATTATGTTGAATTGCGTCAATAGTTATGATGTTGCGATTTTTGATGCAAAAGGCGAACAGAGTGACCACTTATACTGTGGTGTTACGTTACGCGTGCCTGAACGTGGTGCACCCTGCCCTACGAGGTTCAGGCAAAAGAGACGTATGTCAATAGCGACTTAATTATAAAGGGTTAAACTAAGAAATGAACCATCTAACATAAGACCTCAGCCCAAGTATAATTCACTGGCCAGGCTGGTGTTGGAGTTATTCCATACGCAACAAAGGTAGCGCGGCGCGAATGAGTGTGTTGCAAGCGTCTTTGAGTGCTGGCGTACGGATAGGAGTAGAAAACGCTGTAGGGAACATGCATGTAGGTATTCACGTAATTACGCTAGTTATCCTATATATAGTTATATATATATATATATAAATAAATAAAACTGTAAATTCCGCAATAAAAATACTATTACGTATGATGCGAGTTTTGAGCATGTGAAAATTTTTAAATAAGTATATAATACGACAGGTCAGGTTGGTTGTTGGCGTGTCAAAGCGTCACCACGCACGTGCGACTCTCCGTACTCGGCTCGACGATCTCCGCTTTCGCAAAAGCATATTTTCTATACAAAATCTATGGGCGTTTCACATCTTCCAGACCTACCAGTAATCAATACATTGTTCATATTTGTATGCTCAAAAATAACTTGTCTAGGTTATGGAAACCTGTCGCACGTGATATGTTTATCATGCTATGTGTACTTCAATTTTGGTCTTACAACTAGACCTTATACTACTTAAATGAGAATTGTTACATTTGTTGTAAGACTGTTTGTACACTTATAAATAAATAACAAATACCGCGAGCGACGGTATTTTTTTTTCTAATTCATATCATAAATGAGTAAAACTTAAGTATTCCACGTGAGAGCGGATAAGGAAATGGCAGCCAAGTAGGCGCTTTCTGCGAGGAAATGTCAACGACAGCAAATAACGTAAAGCGTTCTCTTCCAATTATTAGGTTGATGGCAGACAGCCATGGCCGGCATACGTCTATGTGATGATATAACCTCTTGACTGTGGGTCGAATACTTCCTCGTATCTGCCACATGGCGCGCGACGTGACATAAAACATCAGGGTCTCCCTCGACTTGACTTGTACTGTACAGTCATCCATTTATAAACTTTAACACCTCCAGCATAAGTCCTGCGTAGCTATGAGCTGTAGAAACGTTGCATTCGTAGTTGTACACGGGTCTCTTTTTACTGGAAATGTTACAATGTACAAGCTGTTGACGGTACGTAACTACAAATAGAATTTTAAAGTCTTATGTTTAAGATGACCTATAATATATTAAAAGACACGTTTCGAAGAATAGAGAAATCATTATCGTAGCAAGCTGCTCTGTGGTCATGGTTTTCGCAGTTTGGAATCTAGAGAAATTGGACACAGCAGTGAAATGGTTGAAATATCTAGTTATTAAAATTGAAAACAAGTTGATGAGGTCTGGAGAAACAAAGAAGAACGAACGGGTGTCTACATAGGCGATCAGAAGAGACCACCATAGACGATGATGATAGCTAATAAATTGTTTCTGATGACCATAGAGGAACCTCTCAATATCCTAACGAGTGAACGGTGTACGGTGTCCTACGGCCAATCGGCAAATGTTCTTTTGGTAGTCTGGGTAAATTTCATTTTAGTCATTATTTTAATTTACAGGCAATTATAATAGCATTAACCTTAATTTGGACAAATTGGTTATTTTCAATCCGAAAGCACCGGTATAATACGCATTATGTGCAGAAAATCACTAATTACACGAGTATCAGTCGGTCTTGACCTCTTGGTTTAATTATCTGTTACTATATACCGTAACACGTTTATGTAATACACTGAAGATTAAAAACACATCAATAAAAAAGATAAATAAATCTATAAGTAATTTATTACATTTGCATTACATATATTCAATAAATTACATTTTCACGTATTTCCAATAAATTTGTATGTATTTACAAAAAAAAAATATTATTTGAAAATTTAAAATTTTTATATTAAAATTTATATGTAATGTATGGTATATATAATGTATATTTTTTTTAAAAAGCATCCCGCCCCGGTTTGATTTGTGTGCCGTAAGTAAATGAACATATCCACGTAATATTCTTTAGTTTTTTCTTAATTTTAGTTTTTAGTTTATACTTTAACGGTATTCGATAACGAAAATATTCTTAATATAATTATAAATACTCACTACATCATAATAGACAATCGTCGAGAGGTATAAATGAAGAACCTTTTTTTTTGTATTAATTATAATCTAAACGGGGACACTGACAAACCGACTGTTTCGCGCACAGCTCAAACTACTGGACTCATCGGGCAGAAATTTGGCGTATAACTAACTATAATAACCTAGGCTTCCATTAAAAAAATAAGAAATAAAATAATTGTAAGAAATATTTTTTGTAAAGTCACGGGCAAAAGCTAGAGGTAAATAAGAGTTAAGAGGTTAGAAATTCGCCAGGATATCAGAGTTTTTTTTTTCACATCTAAACGGTTAATTAGATTGAGAAATAATGTGGAAAATAATTGAATTGTGGCTTAGAATCATATGGGAATATTTATTCTTCGATCACCTATAAGTAACGAAATTTGATCAATATTAATTATTGAATTACATGCGGGCGCAGCTGTAGTCAGGTGCTAGTTATAAATGCCTATTACTACAGATTACGACAATACAAATTTAAAAATAAAAGATAAATACTTTATCTGTGCCAATTAGTCAACTGCAATCTCGTTTGTCATATCGATACAGATAATAACAGTGAAAAAACTTGATATTTTTAAAGAACTGTTACCACTTCCACTCATATGGCACCACGTAGGTGTTCGGCACTACAGCGATAACGAATTATTATCAGGCTAAGAGAACCACGCAATTGTTCATTGTATTTCAATCGACATTCAAGTAATAGGTATAAAAATATAAAAATTGAAATTGTACAAGGCACTGCGATACATACTTTCTGGATTTAACAAGTAAAGACTATATATATTTTAGAAACCAACTGTCATATTGTTGGTTGCCAACCGCCTTGCTGGTCGTTCAAGAAACTATTATGCGGTATTTTTAAGGACCCTGTCCATGCCAACTGAGGAAAACGCATGGAAAACTACGTTCTCTAATTTATTATAATTACTGCACTTTAAGCTTATATAAAATCCTAATTATTATAACATACATTTAAAAATAAATAACCAACCGATAAGAACAGAGGCATACTTACTTATGTATCCTATTTTATTTATTGCTAAGTTAATTAATGAATTATATTTTATTATCAACTATACCGTCCCGTACAGTGGAAATATATATCTTTTTAAACAAACTCGAAATTTAAATAATTATGAGGTGGAATAAATGAAGTAAATTTAAATAATATTTTAAAGCATTTAATTAATGAAACGGAAGAACAAAGGTCGTCATTAGATGCATTGGCGATAACGACAAAAATCATGACATGAATCAAAAGACAAGAATACATACTCTTAAACTGCTTGTGTGTAAAATCTACTCGTAACTGGTATAGAAAATTATTAATATTGCTATAAAATATATATAAAATATACATAGCTATATAATAATCCGTATCATAATTTGATCCAGCGATATCTACGGCCGCCTTGTTGCACATGCAAATTTTGTTAACAATTCACTTTTAGTTGCATTCACTGTATGCTATATCGTGAAAATAAATATATTCTATCTATCGATTTAAATCTGAGTAGGTACTTTCAGATCACATCTGAGGTGCAATTCTCGTAATTAAAATGTACCTAGTCAAAATTCAGTTCCGATCCAGTATTGATCTCAAAAATAACACATAGTAAAATGTGACTGTGTAAGATCAAGACTACTCGTACGCTATTATCCAACTTCTAAAATTAATTTAAGTGGGATTAAATTGAAATACGACTGAAAAATCAACAAACTTAAAATGTTATTACTTCTTATTATTACCAACAATAAGAATTAATTAATTAATTAGTAAATTCAAGCACATAATTTTAAGTTAATTTACAATTCAATCCCGATTCAATCAACTATCCTTGTGCGATTGGCGAAAAATTACGAGAATTGACTTTCTGATTGTATGCTTGTAACGAATTTGCATTGATTTGTATACCGTTAATGGACGATACTTTGCAGCGAGTAAATATACTAGCAGACACCCAACACAAGTTTTGTGAACACGCCGTAGCTAAATGAGAATTACGTGGATCCGTCGACTTGGTGCGCGTCAATAATTGTTGAACTGAATAAAATTGAAAAGATTATGTTTTTCTCTCAAGGTTTTCCATGAGATCAGTATAGGTAATAAATATTCATCTAAATATAAAAAACTTCTTTTATATATTTAGATAAATATTGACTTACTGATTTATATATCAACGCACAGCCCAAACCGCTGGCTCTAGAGATTCCAAATTTGGCAAGTAAGTTCCTTATGACGTATAGAGGTGCTAAGAAAGGATATTTAAAAAAAAAAGTGAAATTGGTGTCAAAGTTTGTATGGGGAAACAAGATGAGATGAACTATTTTATCCGAAACTTTACACAAGTACTTCTCATCTCAACTCTCAAAAAGTCTGAAAAACGTCATGGGTATTGTTTTTATGGTTTATTGGGTCGCTGATTACGAAACCAACAAACAAAGAAGAAACTGACTGACTGAAATATATATCAACGCACTGCCCAAACCGCTGGGTCTAGAGATTCCAAATTTGGCACGTAGGTTGCTTATGACTTCTAGGGGTACACTAAGAAAGGATTGTTCAAAATTCATCCCCTAAGGGGGTGAAACGGGGGTCCAAAGTTTGTATGGGGAAACAAAATTAGTTGGACTATTTTATCCCAAACTATACACGAGTACTTCTATAGATAAATGAGTAATAATGTGTTTCAGGATTTTTCAAAATTCAACCCCTAAAGGGGTAAAATAGTTGGGTATTGTTTTTATGTTTTATCGGGTCGCTCATTACGAAACCAACAATGATTTTAAAATACAACGTGGCTAACGTGACCATCATCCCCTATTGGAGTGCGATGGGGTTGAAATGTCTATGTATCAATATGTGTCGTTTTTACGGTTTATCGGAACGCCAATCCATACTAATATTATAAATGCGACAGAGCTTCTGTCTGTTACCTCTTCACGCTTAAATCACTGGACCGATTTAGATGAAATTTGGTTCAGAGGTACCTTGAGTCCTGGGAACCGACATAAAATAGTTTTTGTCCTAGAAATTATCTGCTATTATTATTTATTGTACCTGTAGGGCGGTTCTATGTACGACTGTATGTATTTGTTTAATATAATTTCAATGATTTCTCAATCAATTGTACAACAATTTTAATAAAATCAGGATCTGATGATTGGCTCCCTGGGAAATCGAGAGAAAGGGTTTAAATTTATAGGCATGGACATGAATACAGCAATTGATGAGATTTCTGATGTTATTAAGTTACATAATTTGCATTTGGAAGTCATCATGTGACTGCTGAGCTGATGAAGAACGGTTAGGAGTTAGGCAATAGTGTTGATGTTTTCTTAATCAAGTTATTCATGTATTTTCGTCTAGAAGGCACCACGTTACTACTACTTACCCATTATTATAATAAATAAATAAAAAATAAAAAAATATTTACAAAAAAAAATAAACCAACTGAAAAATCATGACACGAAAAAAACAAAAATAACTACTTACCTCCTGATATTTTGAAGTCGGTCTAATTATTTTAAAGTTCTTGCATCCGTATTTAGTACAATTAAACGTGCTACATTAAGGTGGTTGCGTTGCGTGTTAGACTTGAATAATCTAAAATGCTCGAATTTCACGCGAGCGAAGCCCCGCGGCAAAAGCTAGTTTATTATAAAATAAATCTTCCTACACAAATTACACAGCGCCATCTAGTCCTAAACTGAGCAAAGCTTGTACTATGGGTACTAGATAACTGATATGATGTACATAAATACTTTTTTTAAATACATACGTATTTACAATAGCACGTATTTACAAAAAAGTAATTCATAGAAAACACCCAGATCAAGACAAACAGACATGTTGATGTACAAAAATGTTTGTCTTGTGCGGGTATCGAACTCGCGACCACGAAGTCAAAGTGGTTATTGTTAGCCATTCGACCATCGGGCCCGTCAATGATGAAAGATGGACCAAATATGTTTTTCATTCAATAACGTAATATATTCATTACTTCTGTCATATTTACTTAGTGTCAGATGTTTTCGCATCGTGAATAAAATTGCGGTCAGTGACGCAGAGCTTACGTTAATGTAAGTAGATGGGCGAGTCAAGTGGAGGGTGGGAAAACACATATTCGACTTTATTAAACAGCCAATAACGAAATTTCTATTATATCTCTATCCTTCCTTTTTTATATCAGAGGGGGCAAACCAGCATGCAGGTCACCTGATGGATCATGTAATCACCACGGAACGGAAGAACGGTTAGGAGTTAGGCAATAGTGTTGATGTTTTCTTAATCAAGTTATTCATGTATTTTCGTCTAGAAGGCACCACGTTACTACTACTTACCCATTATTATAATAAATAAATAAAAAATAAAAAAATATTTACAAAAAAAAATAAACCAACTGAAAAATCATGACACGAAAAAAACAAAAATAACTACTTACCTCCTGATATTTTGAAGTCGGTCTAATTATTTTAAAGTTCTTGCATCCGTATTTAGTACAATTAAACGTGCTACATTAAGGTGGTTGCGTTGCGTGTTAGACTTGAATAATCTAAAATGCTCGAATTTCACGCGAGCGAAGCCCCGCGGCAAAAGCTAGTTTATTATAAAATAAATCTTCCTACACAAATTACACAGCGCCATCTAGTCCTAAACTGAGCAAAGCTTGTACTATGGGTACTAGATAACTGATATGATGTACATAAATACTTTTTTTAAATACATACGTATTTACAATAGCACGTATTTACAAAAAAGTAATTCATAGAAAACACCCAGATCAAGACAAACAGACATGTTGATGTACAAAAATGTTTGTCTTGTGCGGGTATCGAACTCGCGACCACGAAGTCAAAGTGGTTATTGTTAGCCATTCGACCATCGGGCCCGTCAATGATGAAAGATGGACCAAATATGTTTTTCATTCAATAACGTAATATATTCATTACTTCTGTCATATTTACTTAGTGTCAGATGTTTTCGCATCGTGAATAAAATTGCGGTCAGTGACGCAGAGCTTACGTTAATGTAAGTAGATGGGCGAGTCAAGTGGAGGGTGGGAAAACACATATTCGACTTTATTAAACAGCCAATAACGAAATTTCTATTATATCTCTATCCTTCCTTTTTTATATCAGAGGGGGCAAACCAGCATGCAGGTCACCTGATGGATCATGTAATCACCACACCCATGGAGATCAGCAACACCGATGGGTCGTCGATCCGTTTCTAGCCTATACTCTTTCCGTTTTTCTTTCTGGTGACCCCATTAACTCGCAGGAACTCAGGATCCAGTACTGCAGCACCGTTGGTCGACCCGACTGGATCTTTAGTCAACTCCCTGACTTTTTTCAGTCTTTACTCACTCTTCTTCGACAGTCTGGAGACATGTTCTATGTACTTCGTCTTCTTCTTCAGTACGCCCCTTATCGAGAACTGTCTAGTAGTGTCTTTCAGGTCTGAGTATACCTTACTAAGGATTTCTATTTTCCAGCCAGGGCGGCAAATTTTGAGTAAAAAATAAATATAAACATATCTTGCAACACAAATCTTGTGAAAATTACTTGTATGTAAGTAATTTAGCAATGTTTTGTAAACTGGTAAAATAAAAATAAATAAAACGTTGATTGATTTCACCTTTACCGAACGTTCAAGCGGATGGAGTCGCGAGCATAGCTATATTTAAATAAAATTTGTACTAATTGGAAATAAAACTATATTGTTCGTTTAACAAAATTAATTACTCTTGCCTAGGAGCTGTAGAATATTCATTGGACCACGTAATCTTAATACTTCGCCACGTCGAATTGCGATAATCACTCCGACACGCTAGCGAGTGGTCTCATGTCATACAGAGTGATTTAGTACGTAGTACGCGCGACAAATCGAGTTACCACGGATACCCAGATTACTCAGAAAGTAACTTTTAAGCAATCTGTGACCCAGAGTATAACATTCGTGTTGTTTTATAGCATTTTTATTAAAGAAGAAATCTTCTCGTTCCCATTCTGATGAAGAAATTAATTTTCCTCATATTTATTTTTCGAAAATTTTTCCTATGTTTTAATCATTAGTTATTCAGTTACTAGAATTGGGAATTAATCCAATAAATAATCAAATCAATCCAGTCTACTTTTTTTATACTACGTCGGATGACAGATAAGCATACAGCCCGTCTGACGTGAAGCGGTTACCGTAGTCATATAACGCTCGCAAAATAAAACATCGCTTGCACGCCACCACCCGCGCTGTCAACGCAGCAACTTCTTCCTTTCTTATGACCTCACTCACTCGCAGGAACACAACAACCTACAGGGGAATTGTTATTTGGCTGTGATATTCTGTGAGGTGGAAGTACTTCCCCAGACAAAAGCTTACAAATACGCTTGGCTCTACCTCTCTTTACATTGCTTAATTGAAGAACCAAGTTATCGAATAACTACTATATGTATTGGAATTTTGTAACCAACGAAGCCAAGTCCTTCGTGATAAAATAATGTTTCGGCCATTAAGCCAGCCTCTCTTCTGCACTCTTGGTTCTCAAATATATAAATATTTTGCGGATACTCACCAAATCAGATAAGACAAATTCGAGTTTGCAGAGATCATAATTGCATTATCAAAGGCCTTGAGAGAACGGCCTTTGTTTCACCAACAATGGCCGACGTGTATTCCCTGGACAATGCAGTATGCATTTTAAAATTAAGGCCGAAATGTGATTCGCACATAATCACCGCTGCATGGGAAATAAATATGGATATGAGCCTGTCCATGCTCGTTATCCGTTCTCAACAAAGTTTATCGCAGTTAGTACGCAACGTTTTTATTTTAGTTCCGAAGAAAGCGTTAAATAACTAGTTTAAACTTGGAGCAGTTTTCCGCCTCCAAGCTCGCAAGAACTCTTGCGAAGCCGGTAGTATTGTGAAATACGGTGCCGATGAAAAAAACATGACGCCGATCTTGGGGATCTCCAGTAATTTTAAGGAAATTTTGTGAGTCAACTTATTTTAGTCTTCCTTTGTCCAGAGCTTATTATTATAAATTAATTAATAATATGACATGAATATACTTTTTTTTTAAAGAAACGTTAGAATAGATTGAGTTGTATTAAGTTATTGGGTTGAAATAATGAACTATATGCAAATTACAATGCAGTTTTTGTATGTGGATTCAAGAGAAGAAAAATATCAGAGAATCCACGTGCGGATCGAAAGTGTGGATTCTAGTGTAAAAAATTGTAGACTGTAAAATATCATTATAAAATGTACCTTAGTTTTGTACATCATGTAAAGAAATGAGACAGATTGAAAGTGTTTCGCGTCTCGTGTCGAGCTATTAAAAGGAAAGCACAAACAATTATAAAATCTCGACTTAATTGTTTGTCACGCCAAACCGGTATCTATAAAACGTAATTAGTATATTATGAACATCATATATAATAATCTATACAAGATGGAAGTGATAACCGTGATCACCACGTGACCTATCAAAAATCCATCAATAGACAACCTTAAATTTTGTCATCAAATTTACAGTTAACAAATCTGAGTTCCAAATAAATACATGTAGCCTAAAAACGGCGATGTATAAAACATACAAACAGGGACGCTGCATGGACAAACTGAACTAAGCTGGTTTCAACATTACAATAGGAAAGTTTCCGAACACCAAACTAAAAGTCCATGGACTACAAAATTACATACTAACTCATAAAGTTTGATTTTATTTGCATTGTTTCATAAGCTTAAACTTCATAGTATCAGGTATCAGTGTACCCTCTGTACATCCAGAGTATCAGTTTAGGAATACTAAATTAAATATTATTTAATTTAGTATGATGTCTCACGTGAGTTTTAATGATATTATAGTTTAGGAATATTTTCTTAGTGGAAGAAGTGGTAATATTGCAGTACCTTGGGAGGTTTTGCGCCAGTTCTGTACGAACGCTTGCTAGAAAAGTGTCAATCAGTATCTCACTGAATCTGATCAACCTGAGAAGACATGAAAATAGCTACGATTAAAAGAAATTAAAACACGAAGTTTTGTTTTTGGACGGCTTAGCTCAAAATAACGCAAGAACATACATTATGAAAAGGGCGTTAGGCTGCTTGAAAACTGGAAGAGTTCATCTAAAACAGGGGGTAAAAATATGCCCACCACACATTCCCACCACTGTGTCTCCTGTGTAGCCAGGATTAACAGCGGAGACCACCAAAAAAGGCAATGAAGTCCATTGCAGTCCCGGGGGGAAAACTACGGCTGCCTTGGAACTCACAACGAATTTAATTAGAAGAAATTAGTAGGAGTAAGTAAACTGTAGTAAAACAGGGGGTAACCCAGCATGTGATTTACATGATGGTAAGTAATCACCACATACCATGAACGTTAGTAACACCAATAGATCACTGATGTGTTGCCACCCATTAAATATTGACTTTTTTGAAGACTCCATAGTAATATTTGTTCGGGAACACCGTTGACGAAAGTTGAATCCACGATTTCAGCTTATGTGGTAGAAAACGTTCTGTGGTAGATTATGTAATAGCAGGACGCACTCTTTCTATGATGATTTAATTTCATTACAAATATTGAAACGAAATAATTTCATAGTTATCTCGCCGGATTCATTCTCACACCACTCAATCACTAAGCCCAATTTTCCACGTAGACTACTCGCAGAACGTCCCGCACGTAGCAGCCGTTTACTTTCTATTATATTTGAATAGCGACACCCTCAAATCCGAGCTCTATTCGTTTACTTAATTAATTACTTCGTTTTTGGAAATCCACATCCGAGACTTAATTTTCTTTTGGGCGATTGCCGAACTTTCTCATTAAATGGGTATCGCACGATGGCCCACCAAACCAACACAAATATAAAGTAATCAAAATTGTTAATGAAACCGATTCGATTGGTGTCGTCGCATTCCATTTTGTCAAGTGCCGACTACTTCGAAGCCCATCGGACAGTTCTGTATTCATTATACTTGATCCGAAGTACTATTACACAAACCTTAGATATACCTACTGTACTTATAATTTTGTTATATTGATATTTACGATTTTTTTATGCATATTTGGTAGGTATAAGTACGTAGTACTATTACCTACGAGTATACTGTGGTATAAGTATAGGTTGTTGTTATGTCATATAAAATTGTATAAAGATCTGCAAACTTTCATTCTAATATCTTCCGTCCGACTTATTTTAGGGTCGATCAAAGTTTGGCGGGAAAGTCCATTTTAAAAGTATGAAATAATATTTACATTGGAGAAGCAATAAGAAATACTATAACTTTTATTATGACACTAATTACATAAACGTATTATTTAACATAGCTGTCGTACAAATTTCTGATTTGATGCATACAAAATACAAACCTGTGACGTCATAACTCGCTAGCCTATTGTATGGAGCGTTTTCGGGACTGTCCAAAATTGTGATTTTCAAATTAACATATCTCGAGAGATTTTTGTGCTATCGAAGTAAATCACCTATGGTTATATTATTGAGACGTCCCTACGTATCAAACCGAAAAAAATGTTAGTCAAATAGCCTATTATATTCGCTTTCATAATATCTATAACATTTCTATATATTTAAAATTTATTGAACCACCGTTTTATCTAAAGACCTAGTATGTTTTAACACTGCTTTTATCTATAAAACAGGACATTGTTTTAATTTATTCTTTAATTCTTAAAGTCGAAAACGCGGAATTCGCGAACACATTTTCCACACAGGCACAGTTTTAAAAGCATACAGTTGGGAAGCGAAGGTACTTGCGCAGAGCAAGGGAGGGGAACCCGCGGAGAAGCGGGCGGTGCGGTCAGCGTCCCACAAACAAGCGTAGTTTGTGGGAGCCACCGTGAAAGGCAGTCACGTGCGCGTACTGAGTGTTTTAAACGTTTTTTTTTATTTACGTTCAGTGATTCCTATTTATTATGATGGTGAATACAAATTGTTCTGTATACGGTTGTAACTCGATGTCGGAACACATCAAGAATTTAAAATTTTATAGATTTCCCCGTGACGCAAGGTAAGTTTTTTCTATAATTTCGTAAAAACCTACCTACTTTGTCTTTGTTGAAATGTATGTAGCTATATTGTTGGTGAAGTGCAAGGTACTCCAACTATAAGTATACAACAAATAACCGAATTCTTGTGCTCCAACGACAGATGACTAAATAGTTAAGTACTTCGTAACTCGAACTCCAACCTAGCGGGGTTTTCAAGTGTAAATATGTAGGTATATATATTCTTTACGGCGCATGCTCTTGCCCAAAGTGTAATTATTATGTTTACACCTTCTTAATAGTTGGGATGTCGGACACAGAAGGAGTAGGTATTTGTCTAATATCCAACTGTTATGATTTTATTTAAACCGACAGAAAAAGACAAGGTTCTATATTCACCTATATTCAAGATTTCTGGGCAAAGATATTCATTACTACGTATGGCTGTGCCATTTCTAACATAAAATTTGTCTCTGCGACTATATGCACGTGCTGTGTGTGGGACGAACCTATGTGTATGTTTATGTTACGTAAATGTACACTATAAACTTTATAAACAAATGGGACACCAATTTTTAACTTACACTCTCATATTTATTATTTTCGCTGTCGAAAAGCCAAATGACTCATCGGTTCGTGACAAATTATCTCCTTAGAATGGCCTATCCATACCTAGTAGTTAAGATCTTTGTTTCAGGGCTAGTTTTTTTTTTTTTTTTTAAGCAATCACGTTTTTTGATAATTTTTATTTACTTTTTTATTTTACACATTTTATTTATATATATACAGTAAATTTTGCTATCCAGTCATTGCATTTTGGGTATTGATATTCCTAGTTTCTATTATTAAGTATCTTGCGAAAATGAAGTGAGTAAAGTCGTAATCAAATTTAAATCGTTAATTGTTTGGTACCTACATCAACTTGGCTGGCACCAGAAATCCGCTATTTTTTTTAAATTTTGATATACTCCGTGACACTGGCGCAATAAAGAAAAATTTTACAACTAATCAAAATTGGTTCAGCCGTTTATTAGTTACGAATGAACATAGGAACTTTTGTCTTCGCCATAATAAGTTAACATACCAACACCAACCAGGTGCTGTAGGAAACAATATTTTTAGATAAATTATAGGTAGGTATTATTAAAACAAGTACAGTTTATATCACAGCCATGCTTATGTTTCCCCCATATTTTCATGATCAAATTGTTTATCCGAATGCGAATTCATTATTATTGTTAAATTTAATGATAGAAAATTGAAATCTAAAAATAAACCTTCACGTAAATATTTAGCAGTGCAACATTTGTAAATATGTATATTATATTCTTGTTGATAAATGATTATAAAAATATTAAAGATTATTTGATTTCGAATTTTGTGACAACCCTTGCATATCGGCGAACGACCGCGTGGATACCTACGCGGGCGGCGGCATCGTGCCACGTCAAAGGCGATTCCCTACTGTATGAAAAATAGTAATACTGTGACACAGGTGTTCCAATTTTTATGAAACTTGGTAAACATGTAGACTTGTCATTTTAATCATGTTTACTGGGTATTTCGATTCAATATTTTTAACTCATTGAAATTGATTTCAAAATCGCGAGGGATCAGTTCGCGCCGAACGGACATAAGAGATTTCCGATCTATAAAGTGGCATCATAGCTTCAAAGCCATAAAAAATAATTTCACATTTAACAATATATATCTAATACAAATTTACACATAAATATCATTTAACATTTAAATTTTTTAATGATTATGTAAAACCCATTTAGCTCTTTGTATGTTAATAAGCTTCGGGGTCTTCGATTGCGTTATTTTTTTATTGATTAATACACTGAGCAATATGTTATGCACACGGTGTGCCCATCATCAGTTACCTAATACCTCACAGTCTAATACAACAGACATTTGAAGATTATTAAAGTTTCAAAATAATTATATTCACCCCAAATTACGGTTTGCAATAATATGCATTCACCTATTACCGACCGGTAATGTTGTCGGTACATTTTGTCATACATTTTGTCGTAACTTTTTGATTACATATAATTATTTCAAGATTCTCCGTGTCTCGCAAGATACTGCAGAGGAACGGTACGTCGATGATTACACCCGGGGGATTATTCTGAAATCTAAATTCGAGATTTAGTCTCAATTTCGGACTTTTTTTACTAAATTAAGCCGTTAGTTTTGACGTTAATACGTCCTTAAAATTGCTTCCATAGGGATATAGGGAGGCAATTCCAAAAAAACTAACGATAACAAAATCGGGGGATAGGTACATTTCCATCCAAAATTCAATCACACCACTAGATAGATGAAGGTTCAAAGAATTTATTACGCTAAGTAAGGACTGCCATTTTGAAGATTCATAAATCAGCGTCAAAATTCGTATCCAGGAGGAGAATGACGTCCAGAAGAGTACGAACAGTATCTTAAGAGTAGGTATTCGGTGGCAAGCAAGAATGTTATATTTCTATAGATATGGCATATCTAAACTAAATTGTGTCAGAAATCGGTTCCTGCTGAGTTGATACATAAATTATCGCTATCTTTACCATATTAGTGATTTAATACACTTACTATCTCTATTCCTTATCGAGTGCAAAATGGCTCCAATTATACTTGCAAAAATATGAAATTAAATAAAGTGCATGATAAAATAAATTATTATTGTGCACTTTCGTGTGAAATGTTATCTCTTGGGCTTCAATTGTGAGGCATGACAATTTGGCTTACTTTTCAGTTGTTCGTTTGTGAACGTTGCAACTTGCAACGCGTAGTTAGTGGCAAATCTATAGAGATATAACATCGTTGATAGCAAGCCTGTTTGGTCGTTGTTTGCATTACAAACCGAAAGTGCAGAAAGCACGGTAAACTAACAACAGGCATTGTATAGTCCAGTAAAATATAATCATTTATATATATAGTTAATATAATTTATGTTAACATATTTATTTGTGATTAAGGTAAAAATAAATATCTTCAATGTTGAATACTTTATTGATTCAAATCAAATCGAAATAATATGTTATTTACTACAAAGCGGTAGTTTTGTTGGCAAGTTAAGGTTCGAAATCATTCGAAATTCCGTAAGTTAAACAGTAGTTAGAGAGATGTCAACCATAATTATATGTAAGGACACTCGTTAGAGTTGATAGGCACCATTTGACGCTGGTCCCCAAGTGTGTGTCGTGAGATGTGTGAGACATATTATCCGGCCTAGGTATCTACATGTCCGGGGCGCAGTTCTCGACGAGGGGCAACTTAAATTGCTACATAATGTGGTTAATATAACGCTCTGAGATGTGTAGAGTTAGGGTTGCCAAATGTCCCTTATTTTAAATAACGTCCACTTTTAAAGAGCCAATAATTGGGTTTGTTCTTTATTTAACAAATAAAATAGCGATTAAAGGGCGACTTATTCCATCAAATTGCTAAATAATTTTGTCTTGGAGAAAAAACATTTATATTAAAATTTTCTCCAATTTAAATACGCAGATATGTAGGATTTACATATATACCTACATATCTGCGTATTTAAATTGGTTCGAGAAATCTATAGCGAGAGTACCTAAAACAAAATTAAGTCGAATATTTTACTTTGTATTACTGATTTATAATAGAAATTCATATTTAAAAGCCTTTATTATTAAAAATAAATCTTAATTATAGGTATACCTTTATAATTCATCCTTGGTCATTATTTTTCTTTATAATTATTTTCTCGTATAAAGTAAAAAAAAAAATGTAACTTGGCAGGGACAACCCTAAGTGCAGATCACGTACTCGAGTTATAAATTATTAAACTACATGTAATTTATGATAACTAGACGAGCACCGAACGAAATTGAACGCAAATTCATGAATTATCTATAAATTTGTTTTTTTTTTTTATTTTTACTGGGTGACCGTAGCTTAATAGCAGAGCACAGATACCCTAATTATTTTGTTTTATAGGCTCCTTGTTTAAATTTTCTTTCTTACAATGTAATCATACTCGTATATGTAATTTCATATGATGCCATTAATATTATTTTATTTGGGTTAAAATGGAAATTACAAATCGCCATTTTGTTATGGCCGCCATACTGAATAAAAAATGGCGGCATTTAGAACGAGAACAAGAGAGAGAGAGAGATTGAGAGAGTAACGTAGTATTTAAAGTTTTTGATATTTCTTATATTTATAGAATAATTGTCGGACAACTTTTTGCTTCAAGTACATTAACAAGGTTTATGACAATAAAGTATTTTAGATCACTTAGCGAACCATTAAAATGTTCTTAGTTAAGTCATATTAAGTGTTTTAGCGCTTGTTCGTGAAACACGAACATTGTATACTTTGAAAGCTTCACGACTCTTGAACGCTACCCGAAGCCATCGGAGAATCCTCCGGTAGGATCATTTTCAAAGAAAATCTCATCTACTGACCATTTTGCCCAGACAATAATCATTAATTGTCATTTTCGTTTCATTTTTATTAGTTGATTATAGTGTAAGTATAATATATTTAATTGGCTACAAGCTTTTATTTAGATTCACCACGGTGTTTGTCGTGTTATGCGTCGAAAGGGTTTTGTTAGATCTTGTTAGTAAAATTTGAGTTACAGTTGATGGCCACTTTGACTCCGAGGTCACGGGCTCGATCTCCGTACGAGATAAACATTTGTGTGCATGAACATATCTGTTCGTCTTCGTCTGGGTGTTTTCTATGTATTATATGTATATATTTATAAAAAAATATATTTAAGTATTTATCAGTTATCTAGGACGCATAGTACATGCTTTGCTTAGTTTGGGACTAGATGGCGGTGTGTAATTTGTAAAGGAATATTTATTTATTTATAAATTCCTCACTCACCTCCCAGTCTCCGATTGAACTGAATTTTAGCGCACTCGTTGGGTTCTCGTGACAATATATAATTATCTAAATGCCGCCATTTTATTCAGTATGGCGGCCACCTCAAAATGGCGATTTATAATTTCCACTTTAACCCAAATAAAAATATTTTCAGGGTATCAAATGAAAGAGCTTGATGAACAAAACACAGTAATTTGTAGTTTTGTATTCAATTTTATTAACAACTAATAAAACGTTTATATTTTATTCTTGTTATCTTATTATATGTTTTGTTTGTTTAATAATCTTTATTGCAAAAATAACAATGGAAGTAAGCCATATTATGTATGGCCATAATAGTATCTGCAATGGCGGACTTATTCCATGAAGGAATATCTTCCAGTCAACCGTAGCTTTTGAGTAACGGGATGGAATTCTTACTCGGCGGTAAAAGATGTTTATTTAATAAATAACTTCTTAGTTATTTTGTAAGAATTATTTTAGGGTTTTTCCTAAAGATACCTATCCTAAATAATATAAAGATCCTAAAGAGACTGTTAAACAATACTCTTAGTTTTAAGTCCACATTTTCTACTATTATATTGGGATCATTTAAATTTAAATAAGTTTTGCGAGGTGAAAACACTTCGGAAATAATTATGTTACCAAGAGGACGGTAAACAATCTGTAATTACATTAATATATTCAAACAGCGCCCATATTCAAAGGTGGCAGAATGCTTAACGGGCCGTTCACTATTGTTTTAGAAAACTACACTTTCTCTGTAAGAGTGTCAGACTAAACCTGACTGACAATGGTGTGCGTACACTGGGTCGAATAGTGTACCACTCGTTCATTTATATCTGTGTATTTTTTATACTACGTCGGGTGGCAGACAAGCGTACGGCACGCATGGTGTGAAGCGGTTACCGTAACCATATTAACGTTCTAAACATAAAATTTTGCTCACGCGCCGTCACCTCCGTTGTACTAACTTTCGTTAGTTCATACGAATCCCAATATACCGTGTGAATTACCGAAACGCAGGGCACGTTTGCAGCCCATAGAAAAAGAACTGGCTCTTAAAAACTACTTATGTTAGTCTATATCGTATCAGCGTAGTGCATCAATGCACAGATCAAACCACTAGACGAATCAGGAAAAATTTGGTATATAGGCAAGCTATCTGGACGTAGGAGTAAACCTAAGAAATTTATGAAAACAAGGAATTTTTGAAAACTCTGTCTGTTTTAGTTGATACTCGTACGCATGTAAAAACCAAATTGAAAGCTGGTATAGGATTAATATTTGTTAGTTTCTCGTCTATGCGTTGCTCCACCATTCGTCTGATTAACGTTGCTGGAATATTCTGTGTTCGCCGGGGAAGCTTTCAGAACCATTTGCACCAAAATCCGTACTAGGTAGAGATTATCTTATGTGTGTTTTGACGCGTGTTTAAAATTGCTTCCATAGAGAGGCAATTCAAAAACGGATGAAAACAAAATCGGGGATAAAGTTTGGTGTACAGCTACATCTATCATCTATCATTTCCATCCAAAATTCAATTACACCACTGACTAGAGGAAGGATCAAAGAATTGAATACGCTAAGTGAGGACTATGGAACATCGCGTAGGGGGGAGGGGAAAGTACTGTAATTTTGAGATAATTTTAGTGCATATAACGTATTCAAGTAATACTCAGGGCCATGTCCATGAGACAGACACACCTCATTTTTTTATATGAATGGCAAAGCACAATGGAGAGGATATAAATATAATGTAATAAAGAGAGGTAGGGAGCGTAATTGTAAGCTACCCGACAGGGGAATGTAAATGTACCTCCACCTCACAGAGTATCGCAGCCAGATAACAATTCCCTTGAGGGTTGTTGTGTACCTGCGAGTGAAACATCTCCTTCCTTTCTGGTGACCTCACCACCAGAAAGGAAGGAGATGCTGCGCTGGAAGCGGGGGTGTCGGCGCGCGAGCGATATTTTATGATGCGAGCGTTAATATGGCTACGGCGACCGCTACACATCAGGCGGGTTGTATGCTTGTCTGCCACCCGACGTAGTATAAAAAAAACATGACAGCACAGGCTATATAAACTTCAAATTTCACAAGTAAATCCACTGGCAACAGTGACTTAATAAGTACACGAGTTCAGCTATATAATCAAATGGTAAAATTTCGTAAGCAGCCGTAAACGATAATAACAAAAGTTGTATGTACGGCGAGTTTATGAAACAGCTCAAACTTTTGTTGCTAATCATGCGTCTTCTGAATTCGCATTCACTCACAAGCCCATTCTAGAGGTAACACACCATTTAGTCTAATTTCCTACTCTGCCGTGCAACTACCCAGAATTTTCCTAAAGTTTTATGAATTAATTTGTTTACTGCAGAGTCCCGTCATGTCATATATGTTGAGTCTGCCGTACTAAAACTTTGTTGCAAGGCACAAAGTTATATAAAGTATTTATTATGCATTTTGCAGTATCATTTCAATTATGCTGAAACATTCTTTGACACATCCATTAAATCCGTTTAAGCAAAAAGCGCTAAAAGAGTAGTTTCTGGTATTTTTCGCTTATTACTTCGATATCGATATATTTTAAATACTGGTATAATAACGTAAAAATACTTTATTATTTTGGTAACAAACTGAGCACATGTTCTTTTTATATCAATCTTTCTAGGTTACGATATCATTTTTTGTCTAAAGAGGCGCCACTTTCGCAGTACAAGAGCCTTAACGCTCGCCCTTGTATATATTGTAGCCACTGTAAAAACCATTGTACTATTATATGTAATAATATTTTAATAAATAGTTTTACGAGCCCAAACCCGATCGAGTAATGACTGATTTAATACAAAAGGTTCCTGTTCGATTCCCGATCAAGTTACTCGTTATCGCTTTTAAATTGTATGATATATTTATATTATGTATCTACCTGGGATTAAAAGACACCGTACTGGCTCGGTAAGCTCGGCGATTTTTATGGGAAAGGGAGCTTCCTGAGAATGCAGACATAGCTAGGTAGATTGCTGTTTTGTTTACATCACTAGACGATTCTTGTGATGTAAAACAAAACAGCAATCTATTTTAAAAAAAACACTAGTTAGTATTTAACACATCAACTCACATTAATTTAACCCCACTGCTGGATAACGACTATCTTTTCAATCGAAGGTGGTATAGACTAAAGCATACTTCGCCCGGAATCTAAGCTGTAGGTTGGCGGAGGCCAGAATTCTCAAGCCGTCCAAAAGCCATTGGCCAGGCTTAAGTGCTGTCATCTAATGACAAAAGCTGGATCAACAGTTTATGATACCTTCAGTTCCGAAGCAAAGAAATTAAGAATAAAAAAATCCCATCCATTTACAGGCTACGATTAACGTTGCTTATGTTGTGTGTTCGTGACGCCATCGAGGCCCAGCATCCTCAATATGACATATGTATCTCTAGATAAATAGGTATTGCTCGTATAATAAATAAAGGATATATTATTAGTAGGTGTATGTATGTCATAAATACATAAATAAAATAATTTGAGATAATGTATATATTGTACGTACATTTGACCCCAGTTATAATATACGTATAATACAAGCTTTCTTTTATTTAGAGCTATACTGGGGCTACCGCAGAAGCTGAAGCCGATTACCATAGAATTTTTTGATTGCAAAATCAAACTTCACTTCACTTAGATTGGTGGTAATTGCATTTAGCTTAGCCGGTAAAAACCCCAGTGCTCTATCGATAAAGCTGAAGATGCTTATCAATAACTTAACCTATGTATGGATTCAAAATATTCTATTGTAATCAGCTTCAGCTTCGGTGGTAGGGCTGTTTAGCTCTAAATTAAAGAAAGCTTCTACTATTCGTATATTAAGGTCAAATGTACGAGTACAATATATACATTATTTCAAATTATTTTATTTATGTATTTATAACATACATGCACCTACTAATAACATATCCTTTATTATTCTACGAGCAATACCTATTTATATCTAGAGCCCCTGGCTAGATTATTGTTGTTGACACAACTGTCAAAAACAATAATAATCAACAAGATTTTCGTACCATGTAAGGAATCATCATCGCCGTCATCATGTAAGGAATTGAGACAGACCAACGTCTGTCACAATTCCTTACGGCGTAAGAGAAAATAATACGAGGAGTCTTTACAGGAGCAACAGACGAGTATGTACGAGTACAATATATACATTATTTCAAATTATTTTATTTATGTATTTATAACATACATGCACCTACTAATAACATATCCTTTATTATTCTACGAGCAATACCTATTTATATCTAGAGCCCCTGGCTAGTATGATATATTTCAGAATACACTTGTGTGCCGCTTAGAGATATACGAGCAAACTAACAGATATGCAGCGTGACAAAATAATTATCTTGTGACTCATCCGCATGACTCTATCTTAGCGCATTACTAGGGCTTCATGAATTAACAATGCTATGGAAAAAAACTGAAGAAGAAAACACTGATAAAAATCTGCTTTTAAATGGATACTATTCTCGCAAACATGCAAAATTATTCGAAATAAAATATATTCTGCATAGTCAATGTTTGTACTGATTATTATTATGAAATACATAAACAGTTAAATGCATGCATTATATTTTTATACTAGCGACCTCCCGCGAGATCGTCCGCGTGGCTTCATGAAAAAAAAAACAATAAATTTATTGTACTCCTCTTCTATTCAGCGTATCACGATAATACATATATTAGATTTAAACCTCCCGTATTACAACTATGAAAACCGCATCCAATTTTGTGCAGTAGTTTTTTCTTGATACGCGTACAAACATACAGATAAACAAACAGTCACATGAAAATTCTAAAATCATTTATTTTACGACACGGTGGTGGTAGAATGGTTAGCAAGGGCTATTTTGACTCTGAGGTCGCGGGTTCGTTTTACGTACATCACAAACATTTGTATGCATGAACATGTCTATTTCTCTTGCTATGGATGTTTTTTATGTAGGTACTAATGTATGTATTCACAAAAAAAAAATACATGTTTCATCAGTTATCTAGTAGTACCCATTTGCTTAAATTGAGACTAGATGGCAGATTTATTTATTGGCGTCTGTTGCTCCTGTAAAGACTCCTCATATTATTTTCTCTTACGCCGTCATCAAGTAAGGAATTGTGACAGACGTTGGTCTGTCTCAATTCCTTACATGATGACGGCGATGATGATTCCTTACATGGTACGAAAATCTTGTTGATTATTATTGTTGTTGAAAGTTGTGTCAACAACAATAATCAACAACATTTTCGTACCGCATTATGGTTTTTCTTTTGCGAATTTGCTTTTGAAAATTTTGCGAATGTGCGAAATGTTTTGATACTTTGGTATTGCTCCACATAGTTCTAACGATATGCATATATTTCATTTTTTTTGGCACTTTCAAAAAAGGCTCATAAAATTATATTCTTTAGACAAATTCTAAACAAGTATAAGCGTTTCGATATATTTTTGTACACTTATTTTATATATAAAGAAAGTCTCAAGAATTTTCTGTCGTAGAGTAATGAAAATAGTTTTCTCGTTTAACTCATAGTGGTTATTTATATTTCGTCTGTGTCTTTATTTTTCAAATCAAATCGTTTTCTAGTAAA
This sequence comes from Hypsopygia costalis, assembly GCA_937001555.2. Lineage (NCBI taxonomy): Eukaryota > Metazoa > Arthropoda > Insecta > Lepidoptera > Pyralidae > Hypsopygia > Hypsopygia costalis. Next base: position 24,712,982 of record OW443326.2, read on the forward strand.
TCCTTTAACTCTTGCATATATTTTCATATACTTTTGCTAATTACCAAATTATCTTCATCCATAAACTCAAGATTATACATAAACAATCTGGCTTACCTGTAATCGACAGCAGGCAGTACCTAATCGACAATCTCACAAGTCTAGCAAACATAGGCCTTATATCATGGACTATCTCAAAGCTTGAACAGAAATGGACCAAATTCCGATGACTTGTTAACTGAGGAATAGGACCATTGAGTAGATACCTAATAGACATCTGATGTACCCTAAGATATGTAGCTAGCATCTACATGTTGCATGTTTGTGTGGGTATGCCTTTGACTATTCATAGACCTACCACAGCCATTTCCGGAATTAGTTATATCACCACATGCAGACATTCTGCACACATGTACATGCATATAAATATGAGATGGTTTGAAATATTCTTAAATGATTTCTTTTCAGTAGAGTTACTTCGGTTATTTGGATTTGTTTTAGTGAGTTGTTTGGATACATATTTTTTTTTTCAAAAGTAGCACATATAAATCCGCACATACATCCCGATTAATTGAAATAAGTACCTATCTATACTTGTATAAAATTTTATGTATTTTTACATTAAAGTTTGTAACGCCTTGTAAAAATCTTCCATTTAGATACGATTTAGAAATTATAGACATAGAGATTCTTATATGATAAATGTGAAAGTATGTTTGTGTTCTACTTTCACGTTGTAACTGACTACAACAATGTAGAGATGGATAACCTCGAGGTGTACTCGTATACTGAGTACAGAATCCAACTTCGCCGTATGTACAGACTCTTTGCATAATTTAAATCTGATTTAATCACATATATACATATACTCGTAATATGCTCTGGATTTTTTACAAATAAATCGCAAAATTCTATTTAAGAATATCATTGAAATTCGGCTTATATTGCATGTTCATCTGAACTCAGTCATCTTTATGCACACTGTTCTGTTTTTCATGTTCCATATTTTTTTCATGCTGTCCCTCTTAAATCTCTTCGTTTAGAAACATTCATACCATCATCCATAATCAATCGTACTTCCGTTTAGTAATCAATCCCACATATATAATACAAATATATTAAACACAATGCAGAATTCGGATGTCCGCAAATGTAAACAAAGAGTGTGGCTTGGCTCATGATTTATTCATTCCAATTAAAATACCAAAGAGCGGGTAATATACAGTGAATAATATGTTTTATTTGTACGACAACTTCAGTTGCCACTGATAAAAATTGTGATAACAGCAAAACACGTATCTACTCCACTAACAACATCCGTGTGTGTGAACAAGTACGTAGAGCGTAAAAAACAAAACCCTCAAGTGTGAGTCGGGCCTAACGTATACATAACGTATACATCAATTTACCACAGATTTTTGCAATAGGATCTTATAATGTTTGCATATGCTACATAACATGAATATAATAATATTCTCAGTTGCTCGACGTCGCTCGTATAAACATACTGTTCAAGTTAAATTGGATGCCAATTTGGATTTTGTCTTTAATATGGTGAAAGTTTGTATATAAGATGGATGATGTAAGGATGTTTGATAATTGTTACATAGACATCGGATTGAATAACTAAATGGCTAATACAAGTTTTGGCACAAAGGTAAAAAAAAATGTAAGTATATATACCTAGATATGATTTAAGACATACAGTTAGTAAACTATATATAATCTTACTCGACTATTTCTAAATTATTATTATTGTACATATATTCTATTTTAAGATATTAAAAAACTGATTCTTGATGCAGCAAAAGCTTCACGAGCTCTATATAGAGTCGTTATTACATTATTTATTTTAAATCAATTGGAACACGACAGTATAGCTTTTAACTAATTTAATTAATAACATAAGATCTAATGCATTTAAAATTGTACTGCATTCTACATTGTTGTCAATGTGACGCAACTACGTCTTTACGCCTTCATCTTCACGACTTTGCTATGATATTATGCTGAGATGGACAAATATAATAATAATAAAAATAATATAAACCCCGCAGGGCAGCTAGAGGCGAGCTGTTGGTGAGTAACGACACCACCGTACCGAATCTCCAGAGAGTCGGTCAGGGCCTTCGTCTCCGGCTTGTCTTCATCGGTCGGAGTGAAAACACAAGACGGTCGCAGGACTCTCAGCTCTGACTTGCCTTCATTGGCCGTCCAGAGAGGAGTCGTTAGAATTATATGCTCCAGGGGTGGAATTGTTAAAGGGCGTAACACCACGACTGACTGTGGAGAAAGCTCAACACACCTCTCGACACCGGCTGGACGAAATTTATCACAGAGATATTCTTTAAATACACGTAGGCTTCAATTGAGAGGAAATCCATATCCAGCAGTGGGATGAATAAGGATTGACGACGACACTTAAGCTACTTCTTATATTGGGAAAATATCTTATTCTCACGGGAACGGATATCATGCGGAGGAAGTAGTATGTACAAATTAAATTGGATTTTACTGTGTGTATGAAAATTTGGTGGTTATTTCTCTGCTGAACGGATTTGGAAGAAATTTTATACGCATATAGTTTACAAGTTAGATTTAATACATAGGATGCTTTATCCGGGTATTTATAGAAGCTAATTTTAAATAAATGTTCTTCTTACTTAGCAAATGTTTTGTTTTCTCGTATTTCATGAAACTGTTTCCTTTTAATTAATTAGCAAGTGCAGCTTATCTTGAGTACGCGAAACATCAGGTAGTTTGATTTTAACCGGTATTAACTTAAAAATTAAACTGCACTTAGGTATTAACTTAATAATTAAACGGCACTTAGGTACTACTTATTAGAATTTTAATTGAAGTAAATAATAATATTATGTACAGTATAAAATAATCGTACAATGCTACTATAATAAAACTGGAAAAAATTATTTCTATCAGATGAATGGATTTGGATGAAAATTGATATAGGTTTTTATCCCGGTGTACTTTTCAGCGGATCGATCATAGATGTTTGGCCAAATATATAAATGGAAAAGGTCTCCTGATTTAATCATTTATCTTATTGCTTAATTTTAAAATTGAGAAAACATATGTCATTTTATTTTTATTTTGAGGGCTCTCGGCCACTTTATGGCCACAGCGCCCTCAAGTGGACTTATAGCAAGCGACAGGTCTAGTTAAGAAAAAAATGCGGCAGAGCAAGCCATCCTCCTTTCTAGATGGTTCAATAATCATCTAGGAAGGAGGATGAATTGCTCTGCCGCATCTGTCACTGGGTGGGTGGAATTCAATCGTTCCACCCACCCAGTGACAGTGGGAAACCACATTCTCCAATAATGATTCTTAAGGAATTACCTCCAAAACTGGAGTCTTGGAGTTAATTTCTGAACTTGCTTACTTATAACCGCTTTTTATGAAGCCGAGAAGTAAAATTGCGTATAAAGCACAGCTAAAAAGTGAAGTATGTTGAATTAGTTCCATCAGTTATCACGGGGAATATCTTGACTTTTCTTTAATGGTACTAGAGATACAAAGTTGGGTCACTTGTACCATCAATGGTACTAGTCAATGGTACTACTGATCCTAAGGGGATCTTTCGTTAACTCCGGTCGCTAGTCCGTGAAGACGCGCTTTATTTTTTAAGAAGACGCAGTGCGTTTGCAACGTGTGAGGCAACGTTAATAATTAACAATTATTAACAAAACAATAACGTCAACTAGAAGAACGGAATTTTTTGTTTTCAGTAAAGTAACATAACGAGCATTTAAAATACACGGGGGCGCGTTTGTATTCTTTTTTTTATATAAATCTACTCTATGACAATTATTATGAGTCTAAATAATGGTGGAAATATAAAACAATAAGTACCAAGGTGGGAATTCTTGCATAATTTGTAATATACGTAGGTAAAATTTTATTATTGTCTTGCTATATCTATATTGTACACCAAATAACAGGTTGGCAATCAAAAAGAAATTGTTTTTGTAAAGTAAACAGATTTTATAGTAGAATCTAAAGGCAGATTCAAACATTAGCGTGCTATATTAGTCATGAATAAAATAACGATCTACGGTCGAGTGCACGTTAGAGAAATAAAAAAAAAAGTTCATTAGGATGGAAATAGTGCTAAGTGTTGGGTCCATTATTAGATTTTATTCTGTCCTAAAGATGTATTCGATAGGAATGGATCAGTGTTCGAAATAAAAATCCGAAGTGTCGCGCTAAAATTCACAATTTTTTAGACGAATTTCCTTCGATTGGGGCGGTAGGAGATTTTTCATCCAGTACGTACGGCCTAAATTACTACATAGATAGCACAGTAATTATGAAACATTCACTTTTGTTTTCACGAACTACAAAATATATTAAATATTAAAAAATCCCAACTTTCGGCCGAAAGTTTGTTTTCATTACGGTAGGTCCCTAGTTCTCCGGAACGTAATAAATAGCAGTAATACGCATTGCTATTAAAATTAACGGAACCGGGTCAAATGTGTGCTTGGAACTAGTATTTTTCGTGCTGCGCCAATATACACGTTCATAGATATCGATGGCTCATAGTAGTTTATATGCCGATGTCAAAGAAACCGGTATCGAGAGAAACCTAACCATGTGACGGGTCCGGAACATTTTGTTACCTACATATTTTTTGTTGGAAACTACCTATAATATAAGTAGGTACGTATATGTACCGTGGCATTGCGAATACGTAATCAAAGAAAGCGAGCTGATTATATATATATATGGCTATAGTACCGAAACTAATACCAATTGCAGCAAAAAAAACATCACAGTTCGTAAATGAAGAGGAAATATTAATATTATACTGTTTAATACATTTTTTTCAGACATTATTTATAAATAACTAAGAACACTATAACAATTTAAACCCTATGCCAAAATACCTACATCATTTGTGGCACGGGCAGGTAGGTCGTATTTAAATTCGTTCAGAAATTATACTTTATGGTAACGTTAGTTCTGACATCTCAATTAGCATAAATATACAAATGTTTCATCAAACAAATAGACAGGTGGAAATAACATAATTCGCTAGAGGCGTTCTGATACTAAACGCATTTGCAAGCTGGCATAATATTCATCGAGTATTTCCTGTAAACACATATTATTACGACTTACCTGGAGTCGAACTTGTGACCATCGTCCAGCGTGCCGGTGTAGTGCATGGTCAGCATATCGCCGGACTTGGACTTGACGGTGCATCCTTCGGGCACGCTGACCACATCGACCTTGAGTTCGGTGACCTCCTGCCCGGCAAACGTGGCTCCGGCCAGCGCCAACACCGCAAGCACAAAACGTAACGTCATATTAAGTTACGAAAAGTTACTTCTGTACTATAGAAATGCGTGTGTTGCGGTCGCCGGCTGGGAAATAACTGAACGAACGACAACTTGGATTTGGGTAAAGTTTACCGCTGCCGGTATCAGTCAGCTGTGTGTTGTCTTGCTCGCATTTGCCGCCTTTATCCTCAGTAGAGAGAGGCGAGTATATTACTGTCGAGGCTGCTCGAGCCGTGTAGGTGACGCGTCGACTGTTCTTGCCACGCGAGCGATGACGTGATGTTCGCGTGTTCCACTTTTACCCAAAAGTTGCTAACTTGTAAAATATTATTAAGAATTGGTTACAAAAATTCATAGAGATCATATAACAGAATATCAATAGTAATTTATTATTGAGCGAACGAGTAGGTAATGCGTGCCTATTACAGATATGCTAATGACGGAAAAGGTATCTTTTGGAGTAACAGCATTCAGAACGTGCGTTGTTTACACATTTCACACATTACTTATATCTAATTTTTGATAGTTATGTGACAACTGACAAGACCACGACAGAAGTACAATGAACTGCAATAATTTAATAATTAAATCTGTAGGACATAAAGATATGAACCTTAACAGTCTATGCCATAAAGTTATATAATAATGTGGAAATTGATAAACTGTAACTAGTAAATATTTGTTTTCTAAGTAGTTTATTATTTTATGTAAATGTGTATTTAGTACGCGCCAGTTCTGAGTGAAAAATATACAATATTATGGTTATTTTATTGTCTAAAAACAGTGATTTTTCTATAGGATATTCCAATACTTCTCCCGTTACCACATGAGGTTACTTTCCGCCTGATGTACTTATTTGCCTTCTTCCGCCTCATCGGCCTGATCCGTGCAGATGTCCTAATTGATCAGCAGACCAATAGGCCAATAGCGAACTGATATGACATTGATACCTAAAACCTAATTAGAATTAACTTATTGAGAAATTGGGATAAGAAGGTCTTCCAAATTAATTTACGTAATAGTTTAGATCCGCCGTCCATACAACAACGGCACAACGGGCCAAACTAATAAAGGATATTAATTTTATAAGGCAAAGTAAAACAAGGATTTAATACTTTTTTTTTGTTTTGTTTCTTTTCTTCCTTTTTTTCTATTTCTTTGTAAAGGTTTTATTTGTAAATATGAAGTTTAGTATACATACCATAGCATAGTTTATATTAATAAAGAAAATATTACCTAAATAATTTTAATACTAAATATTTTAAATTAACTTTTTATATAACTAACTTTTTTCTTTAAAGCAGGAACACAGGAAAGCAGTACACAGCAGGAATTCGTCGTTTCTCGATCTTAATTTCGGACGCACGAAGTTCTATACAAAACTTCTATTCACCACAAACATGATATTTTTTACATTGATGTGACAAAAAATACTGAGAGTATGAAGAATTTATGAATCTGAATTCCGGACGCACATCTTGCCATATATGTCTAAGGAGCGAATTCACACACACCAGAATTCATATCCTTAAATTCAGTTTCTGAATTCCGGTAGAGTGTAAGGCCCGCCTAACGACCTTTATAGTTTTCGTAAAATTATGTAAAATATCTAACGTTAACCGACTAAAAGTTCAACAGGTCGCAAGTATCGCTAGTTATAATGAGTGAGTTACGGCACTAGCTACATAAACGCAGTATTTCACATAGCTGTCGTACAAATTTCTGTTTTAACGTATACAAAATACATAAGTGTGACGTCATAATTCAGTAGCCTTTTGTATGGAGCGTTTTCGGGAAAGTTCAAAATTGTGATTTTCAAGTTATCATATCTCGAGAAGTTTTTATGCTATGGAAGTAATTCTTTCACCTATAGTTATATTATTGTGACGACCTTACATAATAAGTCGAAAGAAAAAATTGTCGTCTAGCCTATTCCAGGGCTCTACCGCCGCCGAATATTATTGCAATAGGCTATAATAATTTTAGTTGTGATTTTTTTATATAAATTAATTTAGTTTTTGACATTTTATTGATTTTGATTCTAATTTTAATTTTGATGTTGCTTTCGATTATGAAGTTTTTAATTCTGTTTTTTTTTTTTACTTTGATTCTAATTTTAATAGGTATTGAGTTTATATTTGATTATAATTTAATAAAATTATATTAAGTATGGTATTATGATAGTGTAATTAGATTTTAATGTATGACACAATGTAAATTAATTTATTATTAATTTAATTAGTTGTTTCGACTCGATGACCGGTCGAGTGCTCTTCCAACTGAGCTACCAGGAAGGTTTGTGTAACTAACGCAGTGAAGTATAAAATATATTATTCATGGAATATTTATTCCACTATTAGTGACAAAATAGTTGCCGGGTTTGATAGAAATAAAAAAATAACTGTCAAAAGTTAACTACATTTACGGAATTTCAAACTTTCTAAAATTTAAACTGATATAGGTATCATCGGGGCGGCACTTTACGTACATTGAGTTCGGTTTTCGATTTTGTGCAGAGCAAACGTGTCGAACGCAAGGCGCTAGTGCTCTAGTTAAAAGTGTCGACGCAGCGGCTACCGCCGTCACGCCGCTAACCAGTGCAGTGCGCGTCACGATGACCCACTTACGCAATACGCTGTACGAACAATTGTTAAGGCGAAGCTATTTTGTTTAAAATAATACATGTTCGGTAAAACTAAAAAAATGGCAAGTGGTTCCCCAACTACGATTAAAGTCAATACTGAGAATGAGATGATTCTCTATTCTTACTATAAAAGTGAGAAAGCAGCTAGAGAAAAGCTAGAATGCCAGGTTCATCAATTGCAAAGTCAACTAGAAATACTGCAGCTAGAAATAGCAAAATTGCAAAAAAATAATGAGCAGGAACAGCCTCCTAACTCTTCTAATGATACCAATACTAAATATAACTCCTCTCAACCTGCTGAGTATTGTACGGATGAAGAAGAGTTGGCTAAAGAGACTGGTTGGGTACGTGCAAAAAATAGAAAGAAAAGAAAGCTGATAAACTCACCGTCCCCCACTACTAGTCCGGGTATTAATAATGAGCCCAAGGTAAAATTAAACAAAAAAATACCGTCCCCACCGCCAATAATTGTGGATGGAGTTAAAGATTACCAAAAATTTTATGATTTTTTGGTAGAAGGAGTATTAGGCGACCCATTTACAGTAAAAATGTTAAGTGGGGATAGTGTAAAAGTGAACGCCGATAATGAAGAAACATATAGGTCAATCACGAAACGTCTCACCTCCAATAACTGTGCATGGCACTCATATGAGAATAAACAAGATCGTCCTATAAGAGTGATCGCTAAAAAACTGCACCATACGTGCATGCCAGATAGAATAGTCGAGGAACTACAGTTCAAAGGTTATAAAATAGAAAGTGCGGTAAACAAATTAAGATGGAAAAATAAAGAACCATTAAATATGTTTATGCTTACTTTTAAGAACGATGAAGATATTAATAAAATTTATGATATAAAAAGTATACTAGGTTGTAGAGTAGAAATACACTCCCTTAAGACACCGAAGCTGGTCCCTCAATGTAAACGATGTCAAGCCTACGGTCATACACAAAAATACTGTTCTAAAGAACCACGATGTGTTAAGTGCACTGGCAAGCACCTAACCAAAGACTGCCAAAAGTCACCACAAGATAAACCAAAATGCATACACTGTGGCGAACAACACCCCGCAAACTACAGGGGGTGTGTGGTTGCTAAAGAGTTACAAAGCTTCAAAAACAAGAATTTAAAGAAAAAGCCACATGCTCAACAGCAATCCTCTATGTTAAAAATAAACAAAACATGTGTAGCAACACAGTCAATACCACAACCATGGCAACAAGATAAAAGTAAGACTGAAAAAATTACTTAAGCTCAAATCACAGCCAAAAAAATAAACGATGCTCAGCCGAATACTGACATTGAAGAAAAATTAAATAAAGTACTTATGTTAATGACATCATTTGATGAGCGCCTTAAAAAGATGGAATATAACACTAAAAAAACTATAACTAAAAGCAAATCATGAATTATTTTCTCAAAATCATGGCTTGGAACTCAAATGGGCTATTACAACATCAAAACGAATTGCAGTTAGTCCTAGATACTGAAAAAATTGACGTGTGTTTAATTTCTGAATCACATTTCACTAAACAGTCATTCATTCAACTAAAAGGATACAAAATATACCACGCACTACATCCTGATAACTGTGCAAGAGGAGGTAGTTCCATAATCGTGAAAGAAAATCTTTACCACTACGAATGCTACAAGTGTGAAGAACGAGAAATACAAGCTGTAGCGGTATGTATTAAAACTAAAAAATACCCGATTACTGTTTCAGCAATATATTGCCCGCCGAGATACTCGCTAAAAAAAGATCAATACATTAACTTACTACAAAAACTTGGAACCAGGTTTATCCTTGGTGGTGACTTAAATGCCAAAAATGTATACTGGGGTTCCAGACTAACAACGACCAAAGGACGAGAATTACTCAAAGCTATAAAAGAAAATCAATGTGACGTACTATCGACTGGAAAGCCAACCTATTGGCCCACTGATCCGCAAAAAATCCCAGACCTGATTGATTTTTTTATCTGTAAAAATATATCTAGTAATTATATGAGTGTTCAAGACGGCTTTCACATGAGCTCAGATCATTCGCCTATTATTTTAAATTTAAGTGATACTGCTATATATAAAGAAAACAATCCAACATTAGTAAATAGAAAGACTGATTGGGAGAGTTTTCAAATAGACTTAGAAAATAAAATTAATCTTAATGTACCGCTCCGCAATGAAGAGCAGTTAAATCTCGAAGTAGAAAAATTTACTGTCGATATTCAACAATCAGCATGGCAAAATACACCAGACATCCATAGAAAACCCAAAGGAAACAGATATCCGAAAGAAATTATGAATTTGGTAGCTCAAAAAAGAAAACAAAGAAAAAAATGGCACGAAACACGATCACCACGCGATAAACAAATACTGAATAGCCTCACTAAAATGCTTAGAAAAGTGATACGGGCTTTCAAAGACGAATCTCTTAAAACTCACTTAGAAAAGTTAACTAATGATAGCAGGACTAACTATTCTCTCTGGAAAGCTACTAAAACTGTAAAAAGACCCATTATACAAATACCCCCAATAAGGGAGGAAAATGGAAAGTGGGCCATAAGTAATGACCAAAAAGCAAAAAGGTTCGCTCAGCATTTGGAAAAAATATTTCAACCCAATGAAGGATCTGATGACCTGACAAGCCACGATACTTCGAAAGAAAAGGCAGACATAAAGTTTGTAACACCAAAAGAAGTTGCGAAAGAAATAAAGAACAATATTGATTCTAGGAAAGCACCAGGTTACGACCTCATAACGGGAGAAGTTCTACTTCACCTTCCTCGTAAGGCTCTGGTAAAATTAACGAACCTCATTAATGCTGCGTTCAGGTTAAAATTTGTACCGGACATCTGGAAAGTGGCTGAAGTAATTATGATAGCAAAACCGGGTAAACCGCCTCATGAAACGACATCATACAGGCCTATTTCATTATTGCCAGTAATGTCTAAATTATTTGAAAAGCTTCTGCTCAAACGATTAAAACCCATACTAGATGAAAAAGGTTTGATACCTCAACATCAGTTCGGATTTAGAGAAAAACATTCTACCATAGACCAAGTGCATAGAATCACAAATATTATAGAAAAAGCATTAGAGGAAAAGAAAGTGTGCTCAACAGTATTTCTAGATGTTGCACAAGCTTTTGATAAAGTTTGGCATAAAGGTTTAATGTATAAGATCAACAAAATGTTGCCAAAGCAGTATGCTGCAATACTAGAGTCATATATCTCTCACCGAATGTTTAGAGTCAGACAAGAAGATGCATACTCTGATCTAAAAGAAATTAAAGCTGGGGTACCACAAGGAAGTGTCTTAGGTCCGGTCCTGTATCTACTATACACTTGTGATATTCCCAAATTAGAAAATAATACAATTGCGACTTTCGCCGACGACACTGCCATAATGTCTGTTGGGAACACAAACAAAGAAGCAGTTGAGAAAACCCAAATTGCAATCACAAAAGTTCACAAATGGACACAAAAATGGCGAATTAAACTAAATGAGTCAAAATCGGTTCATATTGACTTCACAAACAAAAATCCGCACTACCATCCAGTGTTTTTAAATAATCAACAGATCCCGTATGCTAATACAGCCAAATATCTAGGTATGACCCTAGATGCGAAATTACATTGGAAAGCTCACGTCAAGAAGAAACGAGAGGAGTTAGAGATACGATACAAAAACATGTATTGGCTGCTTGGGAGAAACTCTAGCCTGTCGATTCACAATAAATTATTAATATATAAGCAAGTCCTTATGCCAGTTTGGACTTATGGAGTACAGTTATGGGGCTGTACGAAAATGAGTAACAAACAAATTATTCAGCGCTTCCAGAATAAAGTACTCAGGGACATTGTAAATGCACCGTGGTACTTCAAAAATGACTATCTCCATCGGGACCTTAAAGTGGAGTTTGTGGACAAAGTGATACAAAAATATGCAGAAGCTCATGAACTTAGACTTCATCACCATGTGAATCCAGAAGTAGTCAAACTTCTCGATAACACAGACCTAGTGAGAAGACTCAAAAGAACAAAACCTTTTGAGTTAGTGTAGTAATAAGTGAGACAATATTAGTGATAGTGCATTAAATATAACACAACAAGAAAGTGTTTCACCTTAATAGACACTAAGAAAAGTCAATGGACATTATTCTTAGACTATAATATTTAGAAGTTTATGTTAAAGTTAAATTACTTATTAGCCCGTAAGCTAGATCGTAATATTTAAAGCACCATGCTTTTTAGAAAAAAAAAAAAAAAAAAAAACTTTACGTACATTGTCATTATCATATTTTCTCCCTTGGATAGTTTTTACAAGTTTTCACGATACAGTTCGCCATTATGAACAAACGTGTAATCCGTCAGTTGTTTAATCTATATGTCATATTGGAGAAGCATTCGCGTGTTATCGTGCGTTTAACGTTTAGAAATGCTAATCGAGTTCGTCATGGCCGGCGAGGACGTGTTGGAGTAGCATTTCTATATTCGCGATCGGGCTAGGCATCATTATGAGATTAAAACGTTTTTTTAACACGAGAGTTTTATAATATCTGATAATTTTAACTGATTTATTAGGCATATTTCTTAAATTGTCTGGATAATTACCCTTTATGAGACTATGACTATAGTGACCTTTTATGAGACATAATGATAATGTTTTATTATTTTTTAATAATAAAACATTATCGCTTATAACCAAAGTTATAAATAATGCGCCTCTAAAGACAAATTACACACTGCCATCTACTCCCAAACTAAGCAAAGCTTGCACTATGGGTACTAGATAACTGATTTACATATACCTATACTCAAATAGATTTTTTTTGTAAAAACATATAATACATAGTAAACACCCAGACCAAGACGAACAGGCATGTTCATGCACACAAATGTTCTTGTGCGGGGATCGAATCCGCGACCTCGGAGTCAAAGTGGCCATTGCTAACCATTCGACCACCGAGCTCGTCTATAGTGAAAGCAATAGTTAGGCGGTAGATGTGCAGGCAATAGACAATTAATTTTATTCCATGAGAACTAAACAAGTAAGACGAGTGAAAACAGTTTCATTTTCATTATGTGTGAGATTGTTTTGAACAAAGAGATCTCATTACTTTCCAATGTTTTGCGAGAAAATCAGATAAGATAGTTAGTTGCCTCCTTCAGTTCATGACACAGACATAAATTAAATCCGTGGTTTATGGAGTGCATGTTATTAGGATAGAATTGATAACGATAAATGAAAAAGTTATCGTTATCAATTCTGGAAATGAAAAATATTCTGAGTTTTGTAGTTCATAGACAGAGCATAGAGATCAATAGATATCGATCTCTTAGAGCAAGACATATGTATGCATTTATCGATAACAATTATTTATCATTCGTAAGATCACGACATAACAAACATGATCTGTTACTTCGGTGCTATGATTGCAGATGATTTTTTTGGAGAGAACGAACACTTAAAAACATATTTTAAACATGCTTTTTCGTAAAATATAAGTAATTAAAACACAGATAGCAAATGAGGTTAAAAAAAGTTACAGTGAAAAAAATTTGTATAATATGAGGTATAAATATTTTGATTTAGTTTTGTTACGAAGTTCTGTTATGATTAATTTTATTTTGTTGTAAAGACAATTATTATTACGTTTTACGAATCTTTTAAGGACTCACCCAATTTCAGCAACTAACATTTATTATCATAAAAAATTAAAACAGAACGAATTATTTTTATCCGCTCACGTGTTTGCGTCATTTAGCACACACATCACATCACTAGTCGGCAGTGGTGTGGTTATCTAAAAAAAAATGTAAACGACACCACGGTGGTGTCGTTCAGTGGTGTCGTTGACAATACACGAAATCCTATACATACTTATATATGTAATAAAATGGTATATTTTGATATTTGTTCACTGATTACACCCGCTTTTAAAATTACTGAAATTTACACACCTTTTTATATCAACTCTGACTGTTTTTTAAATAAATAAATAAATATTGTCAGACAAATTACACAGCGTTAGACATCAGATAGGCACTAGACAACTGATAAATATACGTAAATACATTTTTTTTGTAAATACATACTTAGGATATATAGAAAACACCCAGACCAAGACACACAGACATGTTCATGCACACAAATGTTTGTCCTATGTGGGAATCGAACCCACGAGCGTTGGTGTCGAAGCCGCGTCATTGACCGCTACGCCACCAAGCTCGTCGTATTATTTTATTTGACCTTAATCGAACCACAGAATGAAAATATTCTTTTTTTTTTTATATACTATGACAGAAAAGCATAAGGCCCGCCTGATGTGAAACGGTTACCGTAGCCATATTAACACTCGCAACATAAAATATCGCTCGGGCGCTGTACCCCCGCTGTCAACGTAGCATCTCCTTCCATTCTGGTGACCTCACTCACACGCAGGAACACAACAACCCACAAGGGAATTGTTATTTGGCTGCGGTATTCTGTGAGTTGGAGGTACATTTCCCAGTCGGGTAGCTTACAATTACGCTCCCTACTTCTCTTATCGCCAGAGCTTCGTTTGCCAGTCAGCAAGGTGCACCGCGTGCAGGTGAAGTTGGCTTTGGTTCAAAGATGTTTATGAACCACTTACACCCCAAATTTTCAACAAAATTTTAATTTTAAAATTTACTTCATATTTTTATTTTAATTGAAATGTAAATAGGTTCCTCCGCGAATGATGTCACAGTTAATCATGTTTAAAATAATTGGAGTAGAATTTTAAAATTAATACAATATTTTAAGTATCTTTATGCGTTTTATATATGACATTGAGTGAAATGTATTGCCATCTATCGTCGAGTAGTTAACATAACTATTTGTTAACCGATGCCTTTCATTGAGCTATTAATTGAAAGGTGTGCCAAATTTTTGTTAGGAGTAAACAAATTTTCCTGTCTTATAAATTCATCATCGAAATCGATAGAGTCGTTTGTGAGACCGCTGCGGCATATTTATCGATCGCCCGCGACTTCATCCGCGTGAACTTTTATGCAAACTTTTACCCCCTACGGTAGCCCTTTAGGGGATGAATTTGATAAAGACTACATATCTCTCAAGTTGGACCAAATAAACACAATGTGTAAAATTTCATTAAGATCAGTTATATACAAGGTAGACAAAAATGGAACATGCGACACGGGATTTTTGTATCAGTGAACTCAAAGTCGCAAGTGAACTGATTAAAATAGTCATTCGGATGTACCGCTAGCCACGGACTAGCCCTTTCATAGAAGAATGCAATGCAATTACACATTTAACATTGTTTTGAGTAGACACGAGTACACGACGCACTTTGATGCCACAGTACAAGTAATAGATGCTACGGGTGTACATAGACCAAAGTTTTAAACTTGAAGGTAAAATAAACATAAATTATGGATATTATATAAAAATAATTTATAATATGTATTAAAAACGAATATTATATGTTACAAATACCAAAAAATAAATGGTACTTATCTAATAAAAACTAGAAGAAATCACTTGTCAAAGTACGGCACGGATGAAAACGTATAAAGACTTGGGATTGTCCAATTAAAAACAATTTTGTCATTCATACAATAACGAACATGGATTTAAGAGTTCAAGGTTTAGAAACTATACCAAACAGGTTTTTTTTAAACATAAATATGTCTAGATTTACAGCGTGTTAAAACTAACGACTAAAAATATAACTTTAAAAAGTTAGCAACGATAATTAGTAAGTACATAAGTATGTACTTTCTATAGCTTTTCACGACGATACTTAACATAAATAATCTTTAGACTTCGTCCTATTATACTAAGGAAACAAATGTTGATACGACATGCTATCCCTGTTGTTATCGTCAATTCTTTCTATCTTTTCTGTAGAACGCATGGTCTGATTTACTTGTCGCGAACTAACGGACTTGGTATTACAAGATGGATGGAGGAAAACAAGCATACGGTATACCGCCTCATGGGAAGTGATCACCGCAGCCTCGGAAGTTCGGGACGCTTGCAACACCAGAAGCATCACTAGCGTGTTGCTGACCGTGTAAAAACCTCTACACGCCTTTTGTGAAGAACCCCAGAACCCCATGTTGTAATCTCTTAGGAAAACCTCGACCACCTCGACAGGCAATTTCATTCCACAACTAGGCGTGTGGTTGAATGGTATTGATCAATGAAAGAGCTAGCTGTACAATTGACTGGCTATTTTAACCAAATGCGGTTACGACTGCGTCGTATGTTGTACTAATTGTTTAAATGTAAACAAGCACAGTATAGTACAATACAATACAAATACTCTTTATTGCACCAAAGAACAAAAATAATACAAAAACAGTGATAAGTTACACAAATAGTACAAACGGTCTTATCGCGATGCTATCTCTTCCAAACTCTAATAAAAGAGGCATGTAGGTCATAGAGATACACATACATGTTGCGTACAGATATACATAAATATATATTTTTCATTGTAAAGTTTATCACAATGAAAGTTGAGTTAAACTAACATGTGATGTGACATAACACGCCATATCACACGCGCTTGCTTTATACGTTACGGAGAGCGCGTCCGCGCGTTCTCATTTTAATTCAGATTTGTTTAAAACTAATTTAAATTTCTAAACAAATATTGTAATGGTGAAAAGGGAGAGAAAAAAACTTAGAATTATAGAGAGCTACGTAAATTGCTGAGTAATATGGGCTGCAATGTATTTTTTTAATAAAGATGCCTACGAAAATTGCAATAAATTAACACTAAGCTTGAAAAGTTTGCTTACAATTGTCGTTATTTTGGCGCGTCCGAAACGTTGGCGCCGAACGCTATCTTAAAAATATATTACTAGGGTAGGCGGACAACTGAGAATCACTGGGTAATGCGAGTCACTTCAATATGAGTGGAACGAAGTGCGTTTCTAATAAGGTCTATATTGTATGGCATTTGCGTTTGCACCCCTTTCACATACCACACACGGACCTCTAGCAGCGCTCGCGCCGCCGCAACAAATGATACATACGTTGTTTGGCTGATTTCAGAGGAATTTTGACGAAACTACAAACTGTCGTTTCTTCTCTACTGATGTGATTTTTGTAATAAAGTTTTCCAGAAAGATCTTAATTATATTCCTGACAAAGCTCTAACATTTAATAATGTTCAAACAAGCATGCCTGCCTGATAAAAAAATGTCTGCCTTCAATTACCCAGACATAAGGGTAATGAATAATGAGAATCAATACGCTTTTTTTTTAATTATTATTAAGAAACTGGTTATGATAACCAAAAACTTCTTCCTTGTCTTGGTGGGTAATCACTGATTAGTCTATTAATGTTATTTTATAAACATCAAATATGAAATATTGTGACGAATGAAATATTGTGATTATTTGACCTCCATATTCCCGAACTCTGTTAGGTTAGGAAGCCAAAAATAAAAGATTCGTTCAGTGCAAATTATAATAATTAAATTTATTTTATGCACTCTTAGAAAGGTGTGTTCTACTACAAAGGAGTCGTACGATACTAAACTGGAATATGATTTCTACTGAACCACAGAGCTTGGTTAGCTGACTAAGGCATACAGAGCATTTAACAATGTAGCCCTTTGTTTAAAGATATTATAAACAATATTGTGTGACTAAGACAGATGTCTATTAAACAGAGCGAGATAGATTTATTTTTGTATACTTATTCCAACACGCCCCCTCAAAAATAAATAATAATAAAAAAATCTATCACAAGCTATTTACAATATCAAACTTATGAACACACCATTCTTTGTCTGGGGAAACAATCATCAATATCTTGGTCCAACATTCGTTGCGCAGGATTAGGGAAACCCCAGTAAAACCTAATCAGACCAAGTCAACTTAATTATGCTCTTATGTAATCTCATTTGCAGTATATATTTACACTACACACTTTTCATTAGACAGAACTTTAACATTAAATTATAATACACCGAGTTTTTCTCTCAGTGCCGAAAAACGAGCGGCTGGTAATGCCTTTGTAAACATATCTGCCAGTTGATTACCTGTGGACACATAAATCATTTTAATTACATTTTTCTCAACTTGTTCCCTAGAAAAATGATATTTTATGTCAATATGTTTTGACCGTTTATGACTTGTCGGATTACTTGCAATGCTTATGCATCCGTTATTATCCTCAAAAATAGGAATCGGATTTGAAATTTCTACATGAATACTAGTCACTAATGACTTTAACCACAGAGCTTCTCTCACGGCTTCAAACAAAGCCATATACTCTGCTTCAGTAGATGACGCTGCCACTGTTGACTGACGCTTTGTTTGCCAACAAATTGTGCATTGTTCAAACAATTTGAACAAGTATCCTGTTGTGCTTTTACGATCAACTTCATCACTTCCCCAATCGGAATCAACAAAGCCACTGAGAATGTTATTATAAACATTTGGATTCCGCTTATAAGTTAGTTTCAAGTCAGTAGTTCCCTTTAAATAACGTAACACTCGTTTTAAATGTGACCAAAGTGAGTTATTATTTCTGTTACCAAATCTACTTAGAATGTTTATAACAAAGCTTAAATCGGGACGAGTACATAACATAACATACATCAAACACCCGATAAGATTTTTACATGGAGCTTTTGTTGTTTCAATTGCACTCAAAGCGTCAAAGTCTACTTTGTTTTCCAAAGGTGTACTGACAGAATTACAGTCATTCATGTTAAACTTTTCTAAGACCGTTTTTATGTACATTGCTTGGTCTAATGTAACTGTATCATGTGATCTTTCCACTTTAATTCCTAGGAAACATTTGATCTCCATCAAGTGTAACATTTTAAACTTTTTCATTAAATAAGTTTTGAAACTATTCATGGTATTTATATCAGCAGTCGAAATAACAAGATCATCGACATAAAGTACAACATAAATATTTTTTGAAATGTCACCGGCATCTAGGAAATAAATACAACGATCAGCTGATGAGTATTGAAAACCCTTTTCAATCAAAGTTTGTTCGAACATTTGAAACCAACAACGTGCAGATTGTTTTAAACCATATAAAGCTTTATTCAATCTACAAACTAAGTTGTTTGCGTTTGGAATTCCTTCAGGAATTTTCATGTAAATTTCCTCTTTTAGTTTGCCGTTCAAAAATGCCGTTTTGACGTCCATATGGTGAACGAGCAAATTGAATTGATTTGCAAATGCTAATATAAATCTAAAACTTGAAATTCTTGCAACTGGCGCAAAAGTTTCGTCATAGTCAATTAAATATTCTTGACTAAAACCGCGAGCGACCAAACGCGCTTTATATTTCAAAGGTTTGCCAAACTCATCATTTTTAATATTAAATATCCATTTACAGTCAACAATATTTCTGTTTTCAGGTTTCGGAACAAGCGTCCAAGTGTCATTTTCAATAAGTGATTTAATTTCCTCATCAACAGCTTTTTGCCACAAAAGCCTATCATGCCTGGTTTGAATTTCGGTATACGATGTAGGAATTGTACATATTAAAGACTTTGCGTATAATAAATAGCTCACAGAAATATCATTACTGTTTTCATCATAAGACACTGTAGGCAAATTTTTAATTCGATCACTTCTTCTAATAACACTCGAACTACTAGAAGCTACTTCATTCCGAGATCCAGTCAATTTATCTTGAAATGAATCATAGCATGTATGCCCATCTGCACTGCGTACAGATTTATTAGGTGGTGGACCTAATGCGCAGGGTACACTGCCCGTTTGTTTCACATCATCTGATCTTATATTATCAGATGCGCACAACCTGCTACACATGTGCTCGTCAGAGTTATTGGTATTTTCAGATACAATACCTTCAGGCTTCACTGGCCTACTTGACAAGAAATTAATCTCATCAACAATTACATCTCTGACTCTTACAAACTTTTCTTCTACCACATTCCACACCTTATAACCATTCGGTTCATAACCAACCAATATCCCTTTCAAGGATTTGTCATCGAATTTTGCTTTTCTACTTTTGTTAAGAAAATACACAGTTGAACCGAAAACCTTTAAATACTTAAGTTGCGGCTTCTTATTATGCCACAACTCAAACGGTGTGTTATCTACTTTCAGTGCTTTTGTGGGGCTGACATTGATAAGATAAGTAGCAGTTAACACAGCCTCACCCCAGAACGACTTGTCTAACTTAGCGCCTGCTATTAAAGTTCGACTTCGTTCTGTTAACGTTCTTATCATACGTTCGGCAATACCATTCAAAGCAGGGGTATGCGGCACTGTTAAATGGTAGGTTATACCTTTTTGCATACAGTATTCTTTCATTTCACTCGATAAATATTCGCCACCATTGTCACAATATAAATTGACAAGTCTCAAACTAAAATGAGCTTCGCACTTAGCAACATAATCTCGAAAAGCAGCAAAAACGTCTGATTTATGAGCTATTAAGTATGTCGCACAGTAGTGAGTGTATTCGTCTACAAATATCACAAAATAGTTTTTGCCGTCAAGTGTCGAAGGAGTGATCATACCACACACGTCGGAATGCACATTAAATAGAGGTCGTTTAATAATTTTAGATTTACTTTTATGAAATGACAGACTTGCTTGTTTTCCATATATGCAAGCTTCACATAAACTTTCACTGGGTGTAATATTATTTAATCGATCAATATCAGAAAACATTTGTTTGGTTTTAATTTGCAAGAACTTAGATTTGCCTATGTGACCCAATCTTTGATGCCACAAATCATAGTTACTATTCATGACCCTATTTGATGAGCAATTCAAAGCACATTTATTAAGCATGAAATTAATACCAATTAAATTATTCAAAGACTCACCCTTTGTTACCATCTTACCCTCTTTGTTGAGTATTTGTACACCATTTTGACCAAAAATTATGGTCATTCCAGCCTGTTGCATTCTTTTGACCGATAACAAATTATATGGAATTTCTGAGCAGAAAAGAACATCCTGTAGCAATCCACTCATACCCGTATCAGTGGTAATAGATAGAGTGCCTCTTTTTGTCGCACTAATGAATGTTCCGTTTTTAGCTACAGAAATATTTACTGGAGACTGAAGTTCTATGAACCCACGTGTTAGATCTTCTCTGTTAATTAAATGATCTGAGGCACCAGAGTCTAATATGAATGTAATTTTATTGGTACTTTTGCCTTCTTCGGAATAGCATTCGTTTCCAACCATGAAAGCAAACCCTGAGATATTCGATTTTTCTCTGTCTGCAATATTTATAGATTGAAGCGTTCTCTGGTTTTCAGTTTGCTGTAGCGCTTTGCGGTTTTCATAATTTGGTTTCGCCCTCTTATAGAAGAAGCAATTAATTTTGATATGCCCTTTCCTTCCACAGTAGTGACATGTTCTATTTTTAACTTTATTGTTTCTTTGTTTATAATTATGAGTAAGTTGATTTGGCTTGCGTTTTGAAGAGAAATTCCATTGCTGGTTTTTGGAACCACTGGTTTCTGCTTGCAGGACTTTTAAACTATTGTCGCGCCTTTCGTTTAATAATTTAATTTCATGATCAAGAAGCCTTGTTTTTACGAAAGATAAGGTCAAGTTATCTTCAGCTAATGTCTCAATTGCTGTGATGACACCATCATAAGAATTCGGTAAAGTCATAAATAGATGTGTGACTTTATCTACTTCTTCTAACTTTGCACCGGCACCCACTAACTCGATAATCAAATTTTCAAAATTTTGAAAATGTTTTATCAATGGAGTATCACTTTCTAATTTCAAATTTAATAACCTTTTTCTCAATGCCAATTGGGATGCGATACTTCTTCTTTCATACACTGCGTCGAGTTTTATGAAAATCTGTTTTGCTGTTTCTTCATTAGCAAACCCCAGCAAAGAATCTGATAAATATTCGATGATGGTATTTTTCGCTATCTTTTCTTTCTTCGTCCAATCACTGTTGATGCGTACAGGAGGCTCTTCATCAATTACTTGCAGCACTTCAAGTTCGTTTAATAAACTGCGTATTCTAAGTTTCCATAAAGAATACTTTTCGCCGTCAAACAGTCTAATATTTCTTTTTACTTTTGAACCGTCCATCGTTACAGTTAGAAAATAACACAAAAAGTCACTTAGAATACGTAAATAGTTTCTCTACCAAAATTACAAAAATCACAAGTCTTAAACGTTACCACTTAAAGCGTTTTTATCGTATTTAAAAAAAGTCTGTTTCTTTCAATCACTTAAAAGTCCACTTTGTACTGTACACTGGGCCCATAACCTGTTAGGTTAGGAAGCCAAAAATAAAAGATTCGTTCAGTGCAAATTATAATAATTAAATTTATTTTATGCACTCTTAGAAAGGTGTGTTCTACTACAAAGGAGTCGTACGATACTAAACTGGAATATGATTTCTACTGAACCACAGAGCTTGGTTAGCTGACTAAGGCATACAGAGCATTTAACAATGTAGCCCTTTGTTTAAAGATATTATAAACAATATTGTGTGACTAAGACAGATGTCTATTAAACAGAGCGAGATAGATTTATTTTTGTATACTTATTCCAACAAACTCTCTATCCGATTTCTAGTAATTTTCATCGGATCTCCAGTATGTAATATTCCCACATATATAATTAGTTCCGCCCCTCTTGATGGATAGAACTGATGCTACTTGATGGATAGAACTGATAAAATTCTAGCGAATGTGTGTAAAAAAGAAAAGCAACAATCTACATTAGTAATACAGTATAAACGTAGGGGTTGGGTACTTGTGTAACCAACCCTTACGTGTTAGTAGCTCTCTACGATTTTAAGAGCCAAAGGTGGTTAAAGCCAACTTCACCTGCACGTGGACCACCCTGTTGACTAGTGAAAGACGCTCTGGCAGAGAGGTAGGTACCTACCTCCTTTTTATTTATAAGCTACCCGACTGGGGAAGTACCTCCATCTCACAGAATACCACAAAAAATAAGAATTCTCTTGAGGGCAATAGCACCAGGAAGAAAGGAATTGCAGTAGCTGGGGTGGTGGCGAGCAATTGATAATTCACGTTGCGAGCGTTTACACGGGAACCGTTTCACATCAGGCGGGTCATATGCACGTTTCCCACCCGAAGTTGTATAAAAAAACTATCATTTCAATAATTAGTTCCAAGGATTACATCAAGTGCTAGTGTGAAATGGAACAGCATGAGTTAGCAAAATGTTTACAAATTTCCAAAAAGTTATCATTTTCATTTATTTTAAAACAATTAATACAACAATAGTTAAATGTCTGAAGTAAACACCTTTGTGCTCAAGAAAAATAAGCGGCGGGGAACAATGGTAGGTATACTACCTCATGATTTTATTGTCTTACATTGAACAATAGTTTGTTTAGGAAATGTAAACTTTGGAGGAATTTAATGTGGAGCTCACATTCATGATCGTATCCATTGACATATACGAGTATATTTCCGTATCAGTTTAATCGAACAGACATCAAGATTTATTATTAACTAGCTGTCCCGGCAAACTTCGTACCGCCTAACAATCAATGAATGTCGTGGTACATATTGGCTGAACAAAATTTATGATTTTATGGAATGAAAACAATGAATAATCAATATATATCAATACATATAATAAAACAGTAGGAACCGCGTGTCTGTACATTTGATAAAATTAACAAAAAATGAGTGTGGACGATAAAAAAAGAGTAACAGAACACAAAAAAGATTTTTTTGATTTTTTTGTCTGTCTGTCTGTCTGTCTGTATGTACTCGCTAATCTTTAAAACTACTGAACAGATTTTTACGCGGTTTTCACTAAAAGATTAAGGTCATCCCTGAGCAACATATAGGCTTTGTTTCATCGAAATCTGATGTCAGATTAAAAAGTTATCGTCATTTAAAGTTTAAAGAAAATTTTTCTTTATAGAAAATCACTCATCACAAAATCTAAGAAAATACAAGTGCTAGGAGTCTCAAATTTTGTATGGGGGTTCCTTTCAGGACGTAGATGCTCACTAAGACGGGAATTTGGAAAATTCAACTCCTAAGGGGGTGAAATGGGGGTCCAAAGTTTGTACGGGGAACCAAGATTAGTTGGACTATTTTATACGAAACTTTACACGAGATCTTCTGTAGATAAATGAGTAAACACGTGTTTCAGGATTTTTCAAAATTCAACCCCTAAAGGGGTGGAATGAGGTGCAAACGTCTGAAAATCGACATGGGTATTGTTTTTATGGTTTATCGGGTCGCTGATTCCGAAAACAACAGCTATTTTATAATCTAACATAATCGACGTGACACAAGAGCACTCCTGTGGGGGTGCGATGGGGTTCAAATGTTACAATATCAATATGGGTGTTGATTCTATGGTTTTCTAAAATGTCAATTACGAAAATGGCATCGATTTGAAAACGTGGACACGAAATTTCCATCTCGGTATAAAAATCCAAGATTTGGAACACCTGATGCAGAACCATAATGGTTCAGCTAAACTATAAGAAATATAAAAATGACGCCTTAGCAAAAGTTGTTCAGCCTGATGAGTATAAATAGTTTAACAAAATATTGATTGTATTGTAAAAAAAATAACCACACGCAGTGCTACTTTTATTCTTACCTGCTACAAGGTAGACGCAATAGTCTTATTTATTTTATATATATAAAATAATATATAAAATATTATATATATATATATAAAAATATTATATATATATATATATATATATATATATATATATATATATATTATATATATATATATATATATATATATATATATATATATATATATATATATATATATATATATATATATATATATAAAAATATTATATATATATATATATATATATATATATATAATATTTTATATATTATTTTATATATATAAAATAAATAAGACTATTGCGTCTACCTTGTAGCAGGTAAGAATAAAAGTAGCACTGCGTGTGGTTATTTTTTATATATATATATATATAAAAAATAACCACACGCATATTATACGCATATTTTTTATATATATATATATATATATATATATATTTATATATATATATATATATATATATATATATATATATATATATATATATATTTATATATATATATATATATATGTCGCGGGCGGAGTTAGTTATTTGCAAATAATTTTTAATTACATTCGAAAAAGCTAAATACCTAATGAAAGGAAAAAGATGAAAAAGTTAAAAACAATCAATACCTAGACGAATTTTTAGAATCAATGAAGTCGACGGATATTATTTTTTAAAACCTCTTTGTAGAACCTAAAGTACTTTTTATTGTTATATTAATACATCCCTCCTTATAATAGTAAGTATGTAGTTGTTTTCAATATTTTTTATACTTAAATATCATTTAAAATCCTTCTGCCATAATTACTTTAACTCCAATAACATTGGATTTTCATACAAATTTCCAACCCCCGTTTTAACCCCAAAAAGGGGTTGATTTCCAAAGACACATTATTATTACACCTCCACACCATCTATAGAGCATACATTTTAAATTTCAAGTCTCTTGCTTCAAAAACATAGGACTTTCATACAAACTTCCAACCCCCATTCTACCCCCTTAGGGGTAGAGTATCGTAAAATCCGTTCTCAGCGGATGTCTACACCCTATAAGGAACCTACCAGCCAAATTTCAAGTTTGTAGGTGTTATAGTTTCTGAGATTTCGTGATGAGTGAGTCAGTGATTTTCTCTTTTATATATATATATAGAACTGACTAAACAGACCACGTTAACCTAACCTAACCTACGCTAAAATTGAAATGGAACGATTGGTATATATTCGCACAAACCAGAAGAATGCGTGCATTTGCGGGACGCTATGTAGCAAGATTTTGTGACTCAAAGTCTTTTAAACAACGAGGGGAAACTGTTTTTCTTAGATGCTTCAGGAGGGACTGGAAAAACATACCTGACGAGAGCAATCCTCGCTGAAATCAGGCGCCAAAATAATATCATACAGCAGCATCGCCAGGTATTGCAGCCATAATATTACCTCTAGGCGGAAGGACGCAAATACAATGTTCAATATTCTACTCGATTTATACAGAACGGAAACACCGACATGCTTTGTGACACGAAACTGTGTCAAAGCGAAAATGTTTCAGGATTGCTGTCTAATCGTTTCAGATGAATGCGAAATGGCCAACAATGTGGCTTTATCGAGGATTAGTAACGCTTGAGGTCTTTTCATATTAGCTCCCGAAGGAAAGACTCCCTTCATTTTTTTTTTTATTTTTTTTTTGAAACTATGGTGACTGTCTTAAATAAAAATAATAATTTGTTGACTTTTAACGTATAATACTGCCCCAAATATTTTCTTATGTATCTACTTTAGTTCGTATTTGTATTAATATGCCGGAATCATAAAGTCCACGCGAACGAAGTCGCGGGCATCAGCTAGTACAAAATAATAGAGAAGCTCGATGGCATAATTGCGCGTGTCAGTCTAATTGAACACGCAAGTTAAGCGACGTCGGCCGTAGCCTGTACACGGATGAGTTTATATTACCTCGCGCTCCACCGTGCTTCGAAAGACACGTTAAGCCGTCGGTCCCGGTTGTTATCATTAGATTATCTTGCGCTCCTCCGTGCTTCGGAAGGCACGTTAAACCGTAGGTCCCGGTTGTTATCATTAGATGACAGTCGTTAACCCAACTTAGTGGCCTTTAGGCGGCTCGAAAACACTGGCCTCCGCCAACCCGCAGTTGAGCAGCGTGGTGGAGTATGCTCTAAACCCCTTCGGTTGAGGGAAGACCCGTATCCATAAAAACTGAAGATTTCATAAAAATAAAGATTTCCTTATTTAGTTTAATCAAAAAAATAAAACAAAACGTTTTTTTTAATTAAAACCGATTTCTACTTAAAAACCGATTTTTACCGATTTTTAATTAAAAAGAAACGTTTTGTTTTATTTTTTAGTTTTGAAATTGGTTTAATCGTTTTGGTGATTTGTAATTGTCATTTCTTTTGATGTTTACTCTGATTTGATTCTTGCACTCGGACTACATGGGCCAAGCGTTTTCACCCCAATCGATTTGACATTTTTCAATTTTCAAAACAAATTACAGACAACTTTCGCGACATAAGAGTACACATCGATTTGTCATTTTGATATTTGACAACCAATAAATATCGCAATCCTTTTTCAACTCACACTTTCATTCATTTGTATGGGAAAATGTTTATTTTTTTCTTTTCTTTTTTCGACAATTTTCTAATGTTTTTAATGACGTAGACAAATCTTCTATCTCGTTCTCGAGTTATAAGTATTCGAACAAACCCGACTTTGTTTTATATATATACATAAATGTTTATTTTTATTTTTTATTTTGAGCTCAGTAGTTTTGAATATTAGCCTAAGTGTTCTTAAATAGCATTGTAACTGTTTATTCTAAAATTATTAAAAAATATATATGTATACATACCGATGACCTATAGTTAGAGGCTGGATGCGGAAGCGGGAGATCGCATACGCGACGGTGGAAAGCATAGGGAATGACTTTACCCAGCAGTGGGTAGATAGTGTAGATACAGGCTGATTATGATGATGATATACATATTTGGGTTCACACCAAGCCGTTTCATTTGATATGTCACACAATACCGCAGCCAAACATCAATTCTCTTGAAGGTTGCTATGTTCTTGCAAGTGAGTAAGGTCACACGAAAGGAAGGAATTGCTGATTCGGCACCGGAAATCGCAGCGAGCGAGCTGAATTGCATGTTGTGCTACTACTACTACTGGGTATATTATGTATAAGGCCCACGTCATGTGAAGCGATTACCCGCGTCACATCTGACGGGCCTTATGCTTGTGTGTCACCCGACGTAGTAAGAAAAAAAGTCACAGCTGTCACAGTCTACAAAACTATTTATAAAATTTTCTAATTAGCCCTTAATATGTGATATTTGTTTGAAGCAAACATTAGTATTTTTTATGATACAGTCATCTTCTCAACTGGATGTATCACAAATGCAACATCCAATTTGTAAATTTTAATACGTTATCTTAGAAATAGTATGCGGCGGGTCAGCGATGTCGTGGTCGTGGTGGCGGCAGTCGCCTCGGATGTCAGCTGCAAAAGTGCATCTCCCGCCGCTACATTGCGAAATGATAATTTTACATTATGTGGGCATACTGACATAGATTATTGACCTATGTCGTTCTAAGTTATCGTTTTCTTCTTTGAGCTTGATTCTGTACAAACGAATATTTATTATGTAGATTTTAACTTCAACATAATGGTAACACGTAGGTAGGCACTTACATTGTTTTATTTTTTTTGACGTGACAACGTCTTATAAATTGGTTAGCCGGGTGACACTTCAAGAAACTGGCTCACGTTATGCGCTTACAATGAGAGCGAGTGAAAGGCGCGTGCCTTTCACTCGCTCTCATTGTAAGAGCGTCCCTTCTAAGAGCGAGAGAGACAGACATAAAAAGTGAAAGGCATGCGTCCCTTCCACTCGAAAACATTTTACTACTCAAAGTCGTTGTCACGTAAAACTTTCGCCCGTATACCGACTTTACAGGCAACCAATTTTTTTAAGTGAAAACTGCTTTAGCGGCGTTGTGCACTTTTTGGGATGGGAAAATAAAGTTAAACTCGCCTCAGGACACGTGACCTGATCGAAAATTCGTAAGACGGAGGGAGAGTAGACCGCCGGCGCGGCGTAGGAGAGGAAGTAATATCCCCCTCTCTTTCTACCGCGCGGCGAAAATATATGCCTGCTCCTGCTGTTTAATTTTAATGTAATATAAATTGTCATGTTTGTGTACGAAAGGGCAATAAATTAATTTTGTATTTTATCACATAAATGATAGTACTTTTATACTCATACGAGTAAATAAAGCAATTGGTGTGAAATTATTCCATATCTATTCCAAAATATTCAAAAATGCACAACGTTATGTAATGTTCAAGTTTTCACTTCTGCCGGCACTACCGGAGTGCAACCCGATTTTTTTTCTAAAGTTTTAATTATTCTTTACTGATTCGATGTCTTTCCATATAAAGTTTTTGGGGTGTAAGTGGTTCATCAACATCTTTAAACCGAAGCCAACTTCACCTGCACGCGGTGCACCCAGCTGACTGACAAACGAAGCTCTGGCGAAAAGAGAGGTAGGGAGCGTAATTGTAAGCGACTGGGGAATGTACCTCCACCTCACAGAATACCGCAGCCAAATAACGGTTCCCTTGTTGTGTTCCTGCGAGTGAGTGAGGACACCAGAAAGGAAGGAGATGCTGAGATGGCAACGGGGGTGGCGGCGCGCGAGCGATATTTTATGTTGCGAGCGTTAATATGGCTACGGTAACCGCTTCACAGCAGGCAGGCCGTATGCTTGTCAGCCACCCGACGTAGTATAAAAAAAAAAAAAGTTTACCTATTATACTTTTTTTATTAAGCTATCGTCTAGATAGTGAATTTATGTAAACTGTGTTTGAGTTATAGCCAGTTTAAACAAACTCAAACACAACGTTCAATATTCGCGCGGAACGTTCATGCTTGTTTTATACTTAATTGAAAAGCATCCCATCATTCCCATCTATCTCTTCAATTAAAAATATGCGTTACGTAGAATATAATGTAAATTCATTCCACGTGGGCTTGAATATAACATTTTTTTAGATAATTAATATTTGTGATTTCTTTTATATAACTAACGTGGCAAAAAGCATACGATCTGTCTGATGGTAAGCAGTCTTTGTATCCTATGGACTCACGCGTTGCCGACCCTATAGCACTAAAAATCCCTTCAAGCCGTTCTTAAAGTACCCCATGCTGTCTGCTGGAAAAACCTAGGTAGGTATTTTTTTTAAACAATTTTTTTTAACAAAATAAAGATTTTGGTCCAAATGTACTTACGCTACTTCCCACCGCCAACGAGCAGAAGATCGCAGACTAATAACAATACCCTGAGAATTGTTGTGTTCTTGCGAGTGAGTTAGGTTACCTGTGACAAGATGTTGCGTTAGCAGCGGGAGTCCTATGCTTGTCTGGCACCTGATTATGTATAAAAGAACAATAGTGGAAAAATAAAAACAAAACTATAGTATAATATATTATAGTTATAAGTAGTATTTTTCCTTCTATCGGTTAGCATATAAAATTGCAAGATCTGTTATTAAAAGTTTTTACCTATCTGCATTATTTACCTACCTACGAGTAATCGTCGGTTATAATATTGAGTTTAAGGGCGAATCCCGCATCGTTTTCTTAGACATGGTGTTCGATTATTTTCATAACACCTGTTGGTTGATTTGCAAAATGCCACGAAAAATATGTTAAAAAAGGAAAAAAGAAAACATCCGTCGTTCATGATTAAGAAGTAAGAATTACGCTGTAATTACATTAGGAGCTACGCAGTGACGCTTGATGCCAGGAGTGAAGGGACGCGTTTAATTCGCCTTGAGACAGCCGCAGTCTACCCGTGTACTTGTACACTACTAGTGTCTCCATCTCCGCGCTGGAATTTGGATATTTTAATTACATAATTATTATTTACAATGGAAGTATACGGCTCCCTACCTCTCTTTTCGCCAGAGTTTCGTTTCAGTCAGCAGGGCGCTGTTGCATGTTGATTAACCGCTTACACCCCAAAATG
This sequence comes from Hypsopygia costalis, assembly GCA_937001555.2. NCBI lineage: Eukaryota > Metazoa > Arthropoda > Insecta > Lepidoptera > Pyralidae > Hypsopygia > Hypsopygia costalis. The sequence continues at coordinate 24,743,524 of OW443326.2, forward strand.
TATGCTACACAAGAAAGATTTCCACACTAATAGATTCATTTGTGCGCATAAACATATCTTTCTGTCTTGAGTTGTGTATTTTCTATATTAGTTCTACAAGTTATTAATTCATCGAAGTACGGAATTTGAGAAAGACGACTTGAGGGCCATTAATTTATTACGTAAGACGATATAGGGGGGAGGGGGGGAGGGGGGGGGGGTGTCGACCATGTGTTATTTTTTCTTACAAGGGTGAACGTTACGTAATATCCAAGTGACCATTATTATCTTAAAGTTACAAGTTATGTTGCGAAAACAGTACCGGAAAGTCGCTAAAATTCGTTGACATTTTTTGGCATAAAACCTATACTCTCTCCCCCTTCCCCCCCAGATTGCGTTACGTAATACTTGAACCCTCCCTAATCTGCTTAGAACACTATCAATTATAACGATGGTCATTTGTATATATGGAACAATGAAGTGTGCATGTGAAAATATGTACCTGTATACTATTAAAAAAGTGTTTAAAAACGTGGGTGTGAATTATTCGTTACCAAAACATGGTTACCCTACCATTAAAGGAATGAAGAAAATATTAGTCGCGTAACAGACACACCGGAAAATGTTATGCCTACTGAAAAATTCTGCGTTTTATTGTGCACTAGCGGCCCGCCCCGGCTTCGCACGGGTATTTAACAAAAATTTCAAAATTTAATCTGACTTGCTAGACGATTTTCATTTTTCTGATGAAGATTCTCCATGTCGACGTATTTTTTATGCTGTCACTTGGGAAGGAATCATTATTCCTTTTTTTTATTTGAATTTTCCCCATTGGGAAAATTATAGCAATGTTTACATCAAAAATTAACTGTTGTACAGGAATTACCTATATAAAATGTAATTGAAATATTATAATAATAACTACTAATACACTAAGCTGTTTGAATAGATAATTTATATAATTATTATAGATATCAGTACATACCAACTTACTGAATAAAATATAAATAAATGGGTTTAGTTCAAAAGAACTTGTAAAATAACGTACTAAACGAATTAAAGCGAATTCAAAATATTTATTTTGATAAGGATTAATACCAAGATCCAAATAAAGATACTTTATTAGCGGCGGCATTTCCATTAAATTTATAAAATAAGTAACTATTAATAGTTATATATAACTAGCTGTCCCGGCGAACTTCGTACCGCCTAACAATCAATGAATGTCGTGGTACATACATATTAGCTGAACTAAATTTATTATTTTATGGAATAATAGAAAATACTTAATAGATGGCGTCATTGCGCGTGTCAGTCTAATTGAACACACAAGTTAAGCAACGTCGACCATAGCCTGTACACGGATCGGTTTATGTTACCTCAAGCTCCCCCGTGCTTCGAGAGACATGTTAAGCCGTCGGTCCCGGTTGTTATCATTTGATTATCTTGAGCTCCTCCGTACTTCGGAAGGCACGTTAAGCCGTCGGTCCCGGTTGTTATCATTAGATGACAGTCGTTGCCAAGTTAGTGGCCTTTAGGCGGCTCGAAAATACTGGCCTCCGCCAACGCGCAGTTGAGCAGCGTGGTGGAGTATGCTCTAAACCCCTTCGGTTGAGGGAAGATCCGTATCCATAAAAACTGAAGATTTCATGAGAATAAAGATTTCCTTATTGTTTAATCAAAAAAAATAAAAAAAACGTGTTTATTTTTTAGTTTTGAAATCGGTTTTATCGTTTTGGAGATTTATAATTGTCATTTCTTTTTATGTTTACTCTGATTTTATTCGTGCGACCCCATGGACCAAGCGTTTTCACCCCAATCGATTTGACATTTTTAATTTCGCGACATAAAAGTGACACCAATCGATTTGACAATTTGATATTTGACAACCAATAAATATCGCAATCCTTTTCAACTGACACTTTCATTTGTATGGGAAAATGTTTTTTCTTTTATTTTATTTTTTCGCCAATTTTCCAATGTTTTTAAAAGTTATTCTGCTATTCGGGACGGAGGCAAATCCAACAAATCAACAACCATGAAAATCGGTCACGAGGTTCTCGAGTTATAAGTGTTCGAACAAACCCGACTTTGGTTTATATATATAGACTAGCTATCACCCGCGGCTTCGCCCGCGTGGTCCAGGCGAGCTGCCATTGATTTGTGTATATTTTTTTCTTGCTTGCTGCTGTATTCGGTGAGATGGACGTACTTTCCCAGTCGGCCAGTTTACAAATACGCTGTATCCTACCACTCTTTCGCCAATTTCGTTACACGACAGGGTGCACCACGTGCAGCTGAGCCTGGTTTTGGCTCTAAAAAACATTTGTTTGCTTGGTTATTAAAAAAATCATGTTAGCAATTAGGTTCTGTTTGACGTGAAAGGAGGACAAATGATTATAAACTTAATTCTTTACCGTGGGAATAAGATGTTTTTTCCGGGATAAAGAGTATCCTATGTCACTCCCCAGGTCTTAAACTATCTCGAAAAAAAATTATGTCAATCCGTTTGTTACTTTCGACGTGAAAGAAGGACAAACAAACAAACACACTGTCACATTTATAATAATATATTAGTATGAAAGTATGGATTGATTAATGAACGACACATATATTGATAAATAGATATTTCAACCCTATCGCACCCACACAGGGGTGATTTTATGTCACTTTGGCTATGTTGGATTATAAAATTGTTGTTGTTTTCGTAATCAGCGATCTGATAAACCATAAAAACAATACCCATGACGATTTTCATACATTTTAATCCCATTTTACCCCTTTAGGGGTTGAATTTTGTAAAACCCTAAAACACGTGATTACTCATTTATCTATAGAAGTATTCGTGTAAAGTTTCGGATAAAATAGTTCAACTAATCTTGTTTCCCCATACAAATTTTGGACCTCCGTTTCACCATCTTAGGGGTTGAATTTTGAAAAATCCTTTCTTAGTACACCCCTATACATCATAAGGAATCTACGTGCCAAATTTGGAATCTCTAGACCCAGCAGTTTTGGCTGTGTGTTGATATATATAAGTCAGTCAGTTTCTTCTTTTATATATTTAGATTCAAGGGCCGTAAAACGTCTACCTGGAAAATTCAACAGTAATCTACAACAGAAAACTACCTACTAAAGATTTGAACCATCTTGCCACTACCGCGAGCTATAAATTTCAAGTATTTTCAAGCCTCTAACTCGCTTCCCGTTCCCAGGGGAATTTTTAACTTTGCATTCACTAAGGTATGCATGTCAAATTTCAAGCATCTAACTTATGCAGTTTAGATTTTTTCTTACAATTTTTTTTTCCCGCTAACTGTCGTTCCCATGGGAATTTTTCAAAATACAGCCATAACTAAAATTTATATTTACTAAGGTATGTATGCATGCTAGATAAGGTATGCATGCATGCTAGATTGAAAACATCTATCTTACGTGATTTAGATTTTTACATACAAAAGTTTTTTCCCGCTAACTCCCGTTCCCGTGGGAATTTTGCAATATCCTGTTGCAACTAAGCTTTAAGTTTACTAAGGTACCTGCATGCCAAATTTCAAGCGTCTAACTTAAGCGGTTTAGATTTTTCATACAAAAGGATTTTCCCGCTAATTCCCGTACCCGTGGGAATTTCGGGAATTCCTTTCTTAGTGCACCTATACGGTACCTAAGCTACGTCCCTTCCAAATTTCAAGTGCCTACGTTTAGCCGTTTAGGCTGTGCGTTGATATGTCAGTCAGTCAGTTTCTCCTTTTATATATTTAGATAGTACATATGCCGGTGTACGAGTATATGTGTTCGGCAAAGCCGTAGTACATTATTTTGTTCTATCATCAATAGTTTTCGCAGATCACGCGGTGTAAGCAATTTTTTAGGTATTTTTTTTACATTATTGGAGTTTTAGTAAGGATCCCTAATCTTTTCTAGCGATAAAAATAGCCTATGTTACTCAAGGTGACTGTAGCTTTCCAATGGTGAAAGAATTTTTGAAATCGGCACAGAAGTTTTTGAGCATATTCATTACAAACATACACACAAAAATACAAATCTTTCCTCTTTATAATAGTACTGTAGAAGTGTAGATGTAGATAGAATTTGGGTTGATTTCCTAGCGGGTAGGTACATCAATAAAAACGATATCAATAAGCTGAAAAATAAGTGTAGATTATATTAGTACTTACTGACTTCCACCCGCGGCTTCGTCCGCGTTTACTTTTTTTAAATAGAAAGTATCATAATATGATACTTTCTATTAAAAAAAAGTAAACGCGGTATCAGAAATGAGGTATTAGAAATGACTATTATGTCATTTCTAATACCTTTGAGAATATATGTACAAAGTTTCATGATGATCGGTTAAGTAGTTTCGGCGTCATAACGTAACAAACAAACTCACATTCACATTTATAATTATTAGTAGGAATTATGTATCGTTGTACATTATATATTTTATGTAGTTATTACATCCCTTTATTTTCACCGCGATGTACTCGTATGTACATAATTAAATCTTGTAAGTAAAGACCCACTTGTCAGTTTCCAATTGAACTGAAATTTGGCACACTGATTGGTTCTCGTGACAATCCACGACTGCATAAAAGCCGTTATTTTTGTTCCAATAAGGCGGCCGCCACAAAATGGCGAGTTACAATTTCCACAATAATCCCAATGACATAGGTTTCAATCGAAAGGGTCTGATGAACGAAATACAGTAAATACATTTGCTTAGTTCTTTTTTACTCTATTGCGTTAGAGATATTCTATTGCGAGTGGGAAAGAACGGACGGAACGAACGAACGGCAATTTTCAGTAAACATAAAACATTCATTTGATTTTACACTTTTATGTACAAAAAATCTATACCAAAATGTATACTTTCTTCATCATAATCCTCATCATTGTCAATCAAATTTCGCACATCGTGTGTAATTTGGTTCAAGTCCGAAGATAGGATAGTTTTTATTTAAGTTCCTTATGCCTTATTAGAGGATGATAGGATGTAAGAAAAATGACAAAATATATTCATTCGCGAGAAGTGCGATATCCAACCTTATTGTACCTAACCTAGCAACCTCCCTATTGATTTCTAGCTAAGTATAAGTACCAACTGTAGTATTAGTAGACATGGCCTTTAAAATACGCAAGTCAAGCAGTGTCGGCTGCAGCCTGCAGCCAAACTTCGCGGCAACGCATGCGTGATCCTTCTGGTATAGCGAGCGTCCATAGGCTGCGTTGACTGCTTACCATCGGGCGGGTCGTATGTTTGTTTACTACTTTAGTTGTATAAAAATAATGTGCCACAACTGGATATCTTGTACTAATTTAGATCCATCTTTGGAATATTTTTTTTAGGAATCTCTTGAAATGTTCTAGAAAATAGCTTCAATGTGTCAAAAACCGTTATCGTATAAAATATATATATATATATATATATATATACATAATTTTACGAAAAAAAGCAATTAGAACTAGTTTACAATCTATATAATGAAAAAAAAAATGGTATATGACCGTTATGCATTTTGCTTCCTTGTATTATTTAACAGATTAGCAATCGAGCCATTTGGGCATTGAACATCTCATTCATTATTTGGAGCCACATCCCGGAAGAAAACGAAAGCGAATCAGATTTCATTGAAGTCGACACGTAATCGTATCGTTATTTATTTAAAAAACGTCAACTTAATAAAATCGTATTTATTAAAAAAATAACATTTTGTTTAGATAGAAATACAATAAAACTCTATAGAAAGCTGCCACATATTACATCTAACGGAATAACTTGGAGTGTTCCGTACAAGAGTTCAACATCTTTGCCGGCGCGTTACAACAATATTTTACTGTAGCATACCTATTCAGGAAACAGGCGAGGAGAAAGTTTATGAAACAAATTTATGAAATGGATCAAACGGCACGGGTACGGGATAAAACGTCACTTGATTGTGGTACAAGTCTAAAGAAATCGTTTTATATCCATAAATAGATATATAGAAAATGGGCATTACATGATAATTCCAATGCACCCATTTAATCACAATAAGTTTACATTACATTCAATTTAATTAATATTACTCAATATAAGATTTTATATAAAAATGTATATACCTATTATTTACGAAAACAATAACCAAATTCAAAGTCAAAGTCAAAGTCAAAATATCTTTATTCCTTGGACTTTATAAAGCACTTAGAAACGTCATACAAATTAAATATAAGACATGTATCTAAATCATTACTATCTACTTAAATCCGCAGAGCTTAGATGCACTTTCATCACACTATCTGTGAAAGTGAATTTAAGTGCCAGTTCCGGCGACGGGGCTTCTTGAGAAGAACTGGCAAGAAACTCAAGGCCGACTCTTTTAATTGCCAATATCGTTACATTAAACACAAATACAATCATTAACATAACAAGAGCAATTCATTTCCAAATACTTTTATCATTTATGTAATCTGAGATACAATAGTAAGCCTTTTGACATAGTCTAGTTTTGATAAATCTTTTAAATTTACCCATGGATAATTTAAACGCGTCATTTGGAAGTTTATTGTAGAAGCGTATACATTGACCTGGGAACGAGTTAGAGATTTTATGGAGCCTAGTAATATGCACAGCGAGTTTGTTTTTATTTCTTAAATTTAATTGATGGAGATCACTGTTTTTCCTAAATTTAGTTTGATTTTTATGAACGTAAATCAGATTTTCATAAATATATTGAGAATGTAATGTCATAATATTTATCTCTTTAAATTTATTTCTCAGTGTCTCCCTGGGACTCATCATATAAATAGCACGGATAGCTCGCTTCTGGAGCACAAAAATTGAGTCTACATCCGCAGCACTACCCCAAAGCAATAAACCATATGACATAATGCTGTGAAAATAGCTAAAATAAACTAAACGCGCAGTGTCAACATCAGTTAGTTGACGTATTTTCCTTACGGCGTACGCTGCTGAGCTGAGTCTACCCGATAACGTTTCTATATGTGGGCCCCATTGTAATTTAGAGTCTAATGTTATCCCAAGGAAGACAACCTTATTGACCAATTCCAATCTCTCATTGTCCATCACCACACTGGTTTTTACTTGTTTCACATTTTTTGTAAAAAATCTAACATATTTGGTTTTACTACCATTTAAAAGTAGGTTATTAGCACTAAACCAGTTTACTATTTTTGAAAGAGCATTATTTACATCGTCAATTTCTGATTGTTGTCTATTTACCTTAAAAATTAAAGAAGTGTCATCTGCAAACAATACTATTTCGTGATTATTCTTTACAAGATGAGGTAGATCATTAATGTACACGAGAAACAGGAAAGGGCCCAAAATAGAGCCTTGTGGCACCCCCATCGCTACAGTTGATCCATGTGATCGCTTTCCATTAACATCTACTTTCTGAACCCTATCACTCAGATAAGAAGTAAGAAGATCAAGAGCGATGCCTCTTATACCATAGTGGTGTAGTTTTCTGACTAGAGTTTCATGCTGCACATAATCAAAAGCCTTAGATAAGTCACAAAACACCCCATAGGCGTCCCGTGACTCCTCCCAAGCCTCATATATACATTCTAGTAATTTTACCCCAGCATCACATGTTGACCGTCCATGAGTGAAACCGAATTGTTTAGTGTGCGGCAGATTATTTTCATTAAAGTAATTAAGTAACTGAGCGAGAATTAGTTTTTCAAAAATCTTACTAAATGTAGGTAGTATTGATATTGGTCTGAAGTTTGTGGGGTCTAATGTACTACCTGATTTAAACAAAGGAATAATTTTGCTTAATTTCATCAAGTCAGGAAACACACCACAATCAATACATTTATTAAATATCACAATTAAGGCGGGAGCAACAATGTCAAATAAAGATTTTATAATATGTACGGAAATGATCAGCCGTTTTCTTAATATTAAGTGATTTAAATGCAACTTTTAAATCAGACCCATTAACATGACGGAAATGAAAATCGTTATAAAATTCAGGCACATTATCTTTAATTAATGACTCTGCAACGGAGGTGGAAGAGCCCAAGGCACTAGTTAAAGTGACAGGGAAGGCAGAAAAAAATCTATCAAAAGCATTGGCAACTTCTAAATCTGACTTGGTAACATGACCATCAATACTTAATTTAAACTCTGAATCCTTTGTCCTACCCTTCCCAGTCTCTTCATTGATAACCGTCCAAGTGGCTTTAATTTTATTACTACTATGTCTAATTTTTGATTTAATAAATATAGATTTTGCTACTTGACAAACGCGTTTGAAAATTTTCGAATATGATTTTACATGTTCTTTAAATTCTTCACTATTATTGAATTGTCTTTCATAGTATAACATGTACAAAGTTTGCCTACTCTTATAAATACCTACGGTTGCCCAGTCACCAAAGACAAGGCTATTGGTAAAAGTAATTTCCTTGGAAGTAAATATTGATTTAAATTCGTGAAGAAATGCATTAAAAAATGAATTATACATCAAGTTAGGTTCCAAGTCATTATCTAAAAACGGTAAGTTACTAGTTAGGTTTACTCTCATACGTTCTAAGCGACTCACTGTTACTGGCACAAAAGTAATTTTTGTCTTGACAACATTTTTATTATTTATTTTAATACTTATCATTTGCCCAGAATGATCAGAATCCAATTTATTAATAATACTTTTTTGGGTTGGACTAATATCTGTATATATATTATCTAAGCAGGTAGCCGTGGTGGCACTTATTCTAGTAGGCTCCATAAATAAGTTAACTAAATTATGGGATTTAAAAAGACTTAAAATTTTACTTGATGCAGTTGTATTTGTAAGTATATTAATATTAAAATCTCCACAGACCAAAATAGTTTTACCTGAGTTACTAACTTTGCATAGGGCTTCATCCATGATTTCTAAAAATAAATTATGATCCGCGGAAGGAGGTTTATATACACATATAACAATGAACTGCTCTAATTGTACACAGGATAGTTCTATGGAACATTCTACAGAGAGAGACACAATATCTTTCCGTTCTTTAAATTTAAGTTTTTTATTTAGCAAAATTAGCGACCCGCCATGTACTGTATTGACCCTGCAGAATGAACTACCGACCTGGTGGTTGCTGAAATTGAACATGAGCTGATGCCCCTTTAACCAATGCTCAGTAATACACATAATACTAATATTATCAGAGTTCATGAATAATTCCAGTTCTAGTTGCTTGCCCTCAGTCATACAATATATATTTTGATGTACCAAGTTAATATTATTATTTGTGTTGTAATTATTACATTTTTGTGGGCATAGTGACATGTTATAGTTACTGTTTGATTGTATTGCTAAATCAATTAATTGTGAATTTAATAAATTAGTGCTAGAGGTTGTTACCTCTGTTGTCTTATGAGTTAATTTAAATAATTAGAAATGTCATTATTAGAAAATTCCATGTCAACAGTCCGCTCAATAGAAGCGGATTTTGTAGCCAATTGTAGCAAATTCAATAAATATAATAATAATAATAAGATAAATACTAGGGCGTACCCCCCAAGCGAAGATAATTTGGACAAGAACAAAAATTCGCATCAAAATCTACATCGTATAAGACTTGCAACCTGGAACTTGGGGTCTCTGACGTGCAGGAGCCAAGAGTTAAGCAAAATTCTACTAAAAAGACGCATCAATATCTGTTGTCTTCAAGAAACTAGATGGAAAGGCTCGAAATCAAAAGACACAGGCAATGACTACCAGGTCATATATCACGGTGTGAACAATAAAAGAAACGGCGTGGCAGTGGTCCTGGATCACAACTTCAAGTCCCGAATAATGAACATTACACGGAAGAGTGACCGCTTAATATCCGTGAAACTCGCGCTAGACAACCAGCAAGTAACCAACATAATATCAGCGTATGCTCCACAAATGGGCTGTACAGACATAGAAAAAGCTGAATTTTGGGAGGATTTCGATGAGGTGATGCAGGACATACCATCTCATGAGTACAAGATCATAGGAGGCGATATGAATGGACATGTCGGAAAAACTAACAGCACCTACAGTAATGCACATGGCGGGTTTGGGTTTGGTGTGCTAAACAAGCAAGGAGAGGACATCTTGGATTTTGCTGCAAGACATTCACTAGTTATAGTAAACACCAACTTTCAAAACCAGCCTACCTAATTACTTACAAGAGTGCTGAAAAAACGTCTCAAATAGACTACATAATGTCTGACGTTGCTGTGAAACAAAAGTTCAAAGATTGCAAAGTAATTCCTGGTGAATCTCTTACATCTCAACATCGCATCCTGGTAGCCGTGTATGATCTGCCAAGGGCCTTGAAGGTAATGGTGGATAGAACACCGAAGACAAAGTGGAAAGAGTTCGATGGTCCTAAGGGCGAAATATTGCTAGGCGATATTAAGAGTTACCTCGAGGCTGATTTGGATACAGGGTACATACAAGCAGAAATTATGTGGTCCAAGTTTGAAGACTATTGTAGAACGAAAGCTGCAGAAATATTGGGCGTTTCTAAAGGGTCTCTTCGTTCCGGAAAAGATCCCAAATGGTGGAATGACAAAATAAAGCAGGCTTTACTTACCAAGAAAACACAATTCAAAGCTTGGCAAAGTTCACAAACAGATGATGACAAGGATAAATATAAAGAAGCTAAGAGACAGGCAAAATCTTGCATAGCTGAGGAAAGAGCGAATGCAAATCAAGCTTTATATGATAGGTTAGGGTCCGCTAAAACAGAAAACGATGTACTTAAAATAGCTAAACAAAGAGATCAGGGTACAATCGACATCAGAATGAATAGATATATTAAGAACAAGGAGCAAGTCTTACTTACGGATAATATCCAAATTAGGCACCGTTGGCAAGAATACTATGAACACTTACTGAATGAAGAATTCCCGCACGAAGATCCCGCCCCACTTGAACCTGTCTGCGGACCATTACCGGAAATAGATTCGCATGAAGTGAAACTTGCATTAGCTAGCATGATGAACCGAAAAGCTGCAGGGCCAGACGAGATACCAGCCGATCTATGGAAACGACTCAGTCCCATGGCAGTTAACTGGCTAACTAAACTGTTTAATACCATCTTAGTCACCACGCAAATCCCAAAATCGTGGCGCCAAAGCTATTTGCTGCCATTTTACAAATACAAGAGGGATGTAGCCCAATGTGAAAATTATAGAGGCATAAAATTGACCTCACACACTCTAAAAATCTGGGAGCGGATCATAAATAAGCGCCTGTCTTCTATTACAAATGTATCCTAAAATCAGTTTGGCTTTACATCGTCCAGATCAACCACTGATGCTATTCAGGCAGTCAGAATCCTGATGGAAAAACATAGAATAAACAGAACAGATTTACATCTTGGCTTTATTGACCTCGAGAAGGCCTTTGACAGAGTGCCCCGCAAACTCGTGTGGCAGGCCCTTAGAGCGCAAAAAGTACCGAAGAGATATATATCAATAATCCAAGATATGTACAGCGGCATCAGTACACAAGTCAAAACACCAGCAGGATTAAGTAACGCGTTCGAGGTCAAAGTGGGTGTCCATCAGGGATCTGCTTTAAGCCCTTTTTTATTTAACTTAGTAATGGACTATCTAACAAACCATATTCCAGCACCTTTACCGTGGACCATACTGTATGCCGACGATATAGTACTGGCGGCAAATACTGCAAAAGATCGGCAAGGAATTTTAAATACGTGGACACACTCTTTAGAGAAGTACGGAATTCGAGAAAGCAGAAGTAAGACGGAGTACATGAAATGCCCCTTTAGCGGAAATGCAACGTCTGAAACCATATGCATTGGATCAACACCTATCCCCACTGTGAACAAGTTTAAATATCTGGGATCTATGCTCACGCCGGATGCCAATGTGGAGGCCGATGTTGCGCACCGTGTAAATGTAGCGTGGCAGAAATGGCGGTCGCTAACAGGAGCTCTGTGTGATACCCGTATGCCCATAAAAACAAAGGGTAAAGTATACAAGACAGCCATCAGACCAGCCCTACTGTACGGTTCCGAATGCTGGACTGTCAAGAAAACGCATGAACAGATGGCACATGTAAACGAGAGGAAGATGTTGCGCTGGGCGGGTGGGGTGACCAGGATGGACAGAGTTCGGAATGAATACATACGGAGGAGCTTTAAAGTCGCACCAATCACAGACAAAATGACGGAAAATCGCCTTAGATGGTATGGCCATATCATGAGACGAGACGAGGACCATGTAGTGAAAATCGCATTAAGCTTGCCAGAACAAAAGAGAGGTAGAGGCCGCCCGCCATCGACCTGGTGGTCAAACATCGAAAGAGACCATAACAAAGCCCAATTGCCAAAACCGACAACCCAGGACAGATCAACCTGGCGCCGTAGAGTGAGGAGACCCGACCCCAGATAACGGGAACAGGGACGGAAGAAGAAGAAGAATAAATATAATAATATACAAAATTCACAGATCTCGTGCTCTACACGACTTGAAAGGGAAAATGAATCTACCAAAAAATATTTTTTTTCAAAATCAACTTTTCGTCTTTTGAGCCCTCATACGTCCTCGTGGCCCTAAACCTCAGGGTATCACGGGCGAGTCGCACTTTCAGCGAAAATGAGGAACGAAAAAACATTTTCAATGTTAAAAAAATATTCCGGTGGAAATATTTTTGTCAATAATAATAAATTTAACAATCTGCATTTTTGCATTATTATTAATTATAGACTTCCGCAATATGTATTATATACTTTCTATGTATAACGTTTCCAACTGGATGAATTCCTTGTAAGATAGTGGAATGTGTCCTCTGCTGTGTTTCAAGGCAATTCATTCAGCAAGCTTATTACAGACGGAAACCGGGCTCACCTGCCAGATTCAACGCGCCGTGAAATAAGAAATAAATCACGGCGACGACGACGGTCCAGTATAGGTTATCCGTAATATCCCAATATCCATTCAATTTTTTTTTTGTTTTTGACCGTGCAAAATTTATCTGGAAATGTTGATACTGAAAACAGTATCTTTGTGTCAACGCAGCCAAATGGCTTCAACGACTAAGTCGCTACGTTAACATAACGATTCAACATTACGGGAATCGGATCACTGGTCGCATTATGCTGCAAATCTCTCGTAACTTACGCCTCACACCTGTTATCCAGTCGACGCGTTGCGGGCGAACTCCAATCACTTTGGCCCGTGACCCTACTTTTTCTCGTGTATCGTAGCATTCCAACGCGATCAGGGATTCACATACTAAAAATCTAATAATAAGAATTTAGGTATCTTGATTTGCTTTTATTTGGCAAAATCTAATAAAAGAAAAGAACTGACTAACTGACCATACCGATCAAAGTTTGTGAAAACATCGTCAGTTAGGTTCCCTGAGTGTATTAAGTAATTTGAATGCTTGTTGAGAATATCTACCTAATTGTAGAATTGTTTGCTTTTTGGCTACTTAATAATTCAACAAGTATCGAACATACACACCTATTTATATATAGATACGTAGTACTATTCTAGTGATATAGGTCAAACACATAATAACACATAATCTTTCGTTGTTGTGTTGTGCGAGTGAGTGAGGTCACCAGGAAGCTTCCTTCCTGGCAACAACCCCTTCGGGTTGTTGCGCTGGAAGCGGGGGTAGCGGCGCGCGAGCGATAGTTCACGTTTTGAGCCTCAGATCAGGCGGGCCGTATGTTTAACTGCCACCCGACGTAGTTTGAAAAAAAAAACATTCGAGTAAAACGATTAGATTAGATTCTCAATTGAACAAAGTACATGTACTGCAATAATGTGTTCAATTTCTCAACATCAATACAATCATGTTTGAATATTAACAGTTTGTTTTAAATTGTTAATAACAAAATTTTATATGAATAATGTGTCAATAAAGTTGAGATATGAACTGCTTGCCGAAATTTTCCTCGGGGGCCACAGCATGGAGTCCATCATGAGAGGCGAGGAAGAGTTTTCCAGTGTCTGCATCATACGAGCTATGCCTCTGTTCTTATATTATAATCATTCATTTTGGGATGTATGAGGCTCACCATCTTTGAGCCAAAGCCAACCTCACCTGCACGTGGTGCACGCTGCTGACTGACACAGGAAACTCTGGCGAAAGAGAGGTAGGTTGGCTCAACGTATTTATAAGTTGTCCGACTAACTGTAGAAGTACAAGAAGCAGCAAGCCAGCCAGCCAGCATTAGGGGCAGCCAAAAAACAATCCCCTTGAGGGCTGTTGTGTTCCTGCGCTACTACTATTTGACTACCATTGGCTCTGCCAACCCGCAGTTGAACAGGGTCGTGGTATGCTCTAAGCCCCTTCAATTGAGAGGTAACCCGTGTCCCAGTAGTGGGATGATTAGGAGAGGTACTTTATTATAATGTACTGATTTCCCAAGTATGCCTGCACAAAAAACAAAAGAGCTGTCTGCTCCGCCGATTAAATTTTTAACTATGCAATATTTTTATTCTATTAGGAAGAATTAAAAATGAGATTAAACAAACAAGGGTTCAATTTTAGCCGAATGCACTCCGCTCAACGTCGACTGGCACTTAATTTAAACATGTTTTAAAATACAAAACATGCTTAAATTATTGTGTTTTAATTTAAAGCGTTCAAAACATGCAGTCATTTGTTTTAAAAACCGGCCAAGTGCGAGTTGGACTCGCGCACAAAGAGTTCCGTACTATTATCTATAAAAACGGCAAAAAAAAAAATGACGTTTGTTGTAATGAAGCGCCCTTAAATATTTATTTAATTATTTATTTTTAAAGTGAATAAAAAACTAAATATTATGTGAGTATTTCAAGCGTCCTACCTATTGCCGTTATCAATTGCGAGCAAAAACGAGCAAAAAAAATCAAGTTTTTTGAATGGGAGCCCCCTTTAGATTTTTTTCTATGTTTTAGTATTTGTTGTTATAGCGGCAACAGAAATACATCATCTCTGAAAATTTAGTCTATCACGGTTCATAAGATACAGCCTGGTGACAGACGGACGGACGGATGGACAGACGGACAGCGTAGCCTTAGTAATAAGGTTCCTTTTTACCCTTTGGGTACGGAACCCTGAAAACATCAAGCTAGTAAACTAGTAGTAGGCAGTCCGCTGAATATGGATTATTAATTATACAGCGAAACTTAACCTGAGTGTTTAGTGCGAGTTTTTTGTTCGCGTTCGATCATTTCAACGTAAACAAACCGACCAAATAGAGTAGAACATTATTCGTTGCATTGTTTTTATAAAGTATATTTATTTATTAAGATTCTTAATTGAAATGAATTGTTAACGACACCGGAAAATATGAAGCTGAATCCCATCGTTGTTTTTATTACGAGAATGAAACTTCACATTACATTTTAGTGGTAATGTGTTTAGCTTAGCAGGTAAAACACTTAGCACACCCCGGCCACTCCATACAAATGTTGCGTAGTTTACATAACATAACAATGGCATCTGTGCAGAGCATGACTGAGCGTGTGTGCGTGCGGCGCCATACAAACTGTTCCAGATTAGTAGACCAGAGACAGTCTCAGAGGGGAGGTGAGGTTGACACGAGAGACCGGCAGTGGCCATACTGTACATAGTACTATTATTTATGCTGTGCCCTTACAACTGTATCGATAAAGCTGAAGATGTTTGTCGTTAACTTAAACCTAAGATCTATTTTTAGAATCAAAATTCCGTTGTAATTGGTTTCAGCTTAGGCGGTAGTCTTCCTGGTAATTTAAGGGGCCGTTCTATTCCTTTTAAATGTCAATTACCCTAAGAGGCGACATATTATATGACTTATGTACTCTCTGCTATTATATAAAGTTAATCATTTGAAACGCTTTGAGTTTTCCACTTCGTTGCTAAATGTTGAATTAACAATGCATTGCCACGCCTCGTTCGACTATTGGAATAATTCAGTCTCTTACCAGACTTCACGTTTACCGCCGTTACTAAATAATATAAGGTAAATAAAACTTCGTTTAACCATTAGGGTAAATTTTAGGCGAAAATGGACAACCATTCTTTTGTTGTTGATGAAAATTTGCCGGTTGTGAGTGAAGTTGAGACTAGCCACAATGCGAACTGTGTAGCTGTATACCGAAATGGTCGTGGGTTTTATGAAAAGTGCACAAGAGGGTGTAATGTTGGCAGCCTTGTTCCTGTGTATGGTTGGTAAGTATGCAAATATTAAATGTGTTCGCCGCGAACTACGACCTCATGATTATTTTTCAAATCAATTTCGATGTTTGAAATCGACGATTAAATCCATGCTGTAAGACATTTATTATAAGTATACACAGGACCTATCTACGAAGTTCCGTTAAAATCGAATCAGCCATTTTCGAACAGGTACATTGCGGTATCGCAAATATTTACTGAACGGATTTTGTTGTCCTACTAACTTCAAAATTGTATTTATGATAGTTACTTTTTACATATGTATTTTAAAACGATTTATACACCTTAGAGAGGAAAAACAATGCAAAAGACTTTGTACCTACTTATTAAAAGAAAATACGTAATACCTTAGGATAGAGGACAAATAATCTGAAATTAAGGTACCTAACCTTAATTTCAGATTATTTTGTCCTCTATCCTAAGGTTGTCTGGAAAAGATCGCTCGGCGATAAGACCGCCTCTGTATTCACAATGTATTTTTCTTTTCTTCTGGTGCATTAAAGTATATCAATTGTATTGTTAGACTCCTTTATAAAAATAGGTAGGTATATTTGGACACTAAGTCGGTTCCTTTTATTTATTTGGGAGTCTTACTACTCAATAGTTATATGTATGTTCACAAAATAGTATCAAGTACCTGGATGACCAAGCTTTACTCGGCGTTTTTAAAACAAAACTGATTTTTCCATAATAGACATCTAGCTAGATCTATTTCTCGTCCCGTAAACCCAGTGACGGATCAACGTATAAGTAAGCATTGCAAGCACGTGCTTGGGGCCCCTGGTTTCTAGGGCCCCCTATCCTATACCAAACTATACCTACCTATAGCAAATTTATTTGAAAACGATTGAGCCATGAACAAATAATAAATGAGACGGACAAAAAACCTACAATGTGTTTGTTTCGCATTTATAATATTAGTAAGGATTCCAATCTTTCAAATTAAAGCTACAGAGGGATCACATGAACTCTATGCTTAGGGCCTCAGTCTTATCCGCCACTGCGTAAACCGCTACATTGTAAATGACATCGAAATCGTTACATAAAAGCCGTTTTGAGATCGTCGTGGTATATGTATTTATTTAATATATATTTGAATATAAGAATAGCTCATTTAATAGGATATGATATGTAACAAGTCCTTGACAGTATAAATTATGACCTAGTAGGCAAAATATAGAATGGATCTTGTGATATTCAACTATTGTATGAGCACCTATAACTAGGTTTGTTGTAAATTCTGAAAGTTATAACAAATCGAAAGACAAAAAAATGTTTTGGCCAGCCTTTTGGTCACTCCAAGCCAAAAGCTCCTTATGTAACTTCGGTATCAACGGTCCCCACCACGGTCTCAATGTTTCTACGCCGAATGCCTTAAATATATGTATATAAATTGCTCAATACCTACTTCCCACACTGAAGTTGCTCGGCACCGCGCGCAGCTGACCCAGCTCCGAAACGGATTCATGGGAGATGCGAGGTCGCTAATGTATCAAGACATGTAGGCCATGTAGCATCCTATTCGAGGGGCTTTCCAAGGAAAAACCAAAGTAATTCCATCGAGCCGTTTACCATCAACACAGCTAAGGCCAAGAAGTAATAATTTTAACAAAAAAATACTCCAAACATTACTCCACATTTATGTAGATACAGGCTGATGATGATGATGAAAAGATATGGGATCAATTTGGAAGTATACTCTTTCAAATAAAAAAAGTTTCTTTCAAATCGGTTTATAAATGAATGAAAATCCGTTCTTTCAAATAGGTTTATGAATGTAATGAAATAACAAACCTAACAGTGAGTAGATCCAGGCTGATGATGATGATGAAAATATATGGGACCAATCTGAAAGTATACTGTTTCAAATAAAAAAAGTTTTTTTCAAATCGGTTTATAAATCACGGAGTAATTAAGTAACAAACATTAAAAAAAAAATACAGCCGAATTGAGAACATCCTCCTTTTTTAGAGTCAGTTAAAAAGATAGCTGGCGGATTCGCAGATATACATCATATATATATAGTACTCTGTGCGATATATATATATATATATGATGTATATCTGCGAATCCGCCAGCATATATATATACATATATCGCACAGAATACTTAATAGTTTGTGTTATGGGACTGTAGGGGACGATGACGTCTGTGCAACGTGTGTGCCTGTGGCGCCATACAAACTGTTCCAGATTTGTTTCAGAGGGGAGGTGGTGAGTACGTAGTACTATTACTTATACAGTAGTATGGCGTGAAATTCGGTCTACGCTACGTGAACAGGAGACTTCAGCCATGATCATTCATGTCCGAAAGGTAAACTAGTAGACAATGCTTTAAGTTCGCCTTTTGTATATAATCGTTTAATGAATTGTGTGCAATAAATAAATAAATAAAACACATTGTCCATTTTAAATGTTTTTATTATAATATAATTATTTATTATAATATAATAAAAACATTGAGGAAATATTATTTCCTCAAGTAGTAATCTTAATCTAAACATTTAGGTTTACCACCATCTGGGTACTTTATACTGCATCAGTACAAGTTAACTCACGCAGCACCGTAATCACAGTGTTTAATAAACACTACGACAGATGGCAGCACAGGTTCGAAAGTGTGGTTACATCGTTACCTAATTCTGTGATAGATGGCATAGGAGTGTTCTTTCCACTTCGTAAATGTATGAAAGATGGCTGGCATTACATACATACATACAAATGTATGTAATAGTACTACATAATAATACGTAGTACCACAGTAATAATAGTACTAAATAGTGCTATGCTATTACTTATACTGTGGTAATACGCAGAATAAAGCATATTTCATATCATATTGGAAAAATTAAAGGAAAGGTGATTTTTTTGGAAGAACTTTTATCGAATAACACTTAAATTATTATTAAACCTATATGGTTAGGAATTTTATTGCCTACAAAACCATATTATAACTTTTTTTCGTATTACTCGTTACGTGGGTTTGCTTTTTATAGTTTAGACAAATACGGTAGTAGTAGGCATTATGTACATTACTACCTACCTACGCGGCATCTTGCGTTTTTCTTGAACCTATAACGTAAAAAAAGCGTTATTGGCTTTATCAATTAATTACTTTGTTGTTGGAAGTTTGTTTATAAGTACTATGTTTTTGAAGTAAGAGACTTGAAATTTAAAATGTACGATGGTGTGGAGGTGTACTAATAGTGTATCTTTCGAAATCAACCCCGTTTGGGGTTATAACGGGGGTTGGAAGTTGTGAAATATCCGTCGGCTTCATTGATTCTAAAAATTCGTCTAGATGTTAATTGTTTTTATTTTTCTTTTATTTTTTCCATTCATTAAGTATTTAGCTTTTTCGAATAAGTATAATTAAAAATTATGTGCACATAACTAACTCCAAACGTCCGGAGTCGCGGGCGACCGCTAATGAATTTATAAATCATTAGCGGTCACATATCTCATTTTTGTGGCATTTGAGAAATAACTCATCAATTTCAAAAACCCAAAACGGCATTTTTATTGTATACCAATACAATGTAACGATGGTGGCTCGATTGTTTATGATGTCTGATATACAATATATATGATGTAGATATATACAATAATAATCTGGGCCGATTATATCGATATTACAGCTTATGTAACCGGATGGACGGCACTAATTACGTAGTGCATTTAATTTTTCGCTTCACTTTATTCTAAATTAAACATATAATTTTCTTGTTAATAGCGATCGTGATATTCCCGCCAATGACAATGCTTTTTCTTAATGCCAGTTTTTATCGTGACTTTGCTCAGTAGGAGATTTACGGCATCTATGGTCAGGCCCGTAATGGAGCTTACAATAAATAAATATGGAGCTGTCAGTCCATATGTCTGAGTGACAGTCGATGTTGACAGTGGATGTTGCCATTACATTTTGATCACCATTGTAGCAAGGCAATTTCGATATAATATGGCGTAGTTCCTGATAAACCTTTTCACTCGTAAATACACAACAAACCAGAATGGCGCGCGTTTCAATAGTGTAGGTGTCCGGATACTTAACTTTGTTTAGATTTCTATTAGTCTTAATTCGTGATAAATTGTTTTTATGCTTTAATCTGCTTTGTGCTTTTATGACCCAATATTGTTCAATCAAATTCAACCAATTACAACACGAAATTATTAGCAGTATACTCATATTGATTGCCTGTCGTTGTGTAAATTTGGCATTCTTCTTGATGCAATTCAAATCTAATTACATATAATTATCATGTTATTTAATTTCCGTGCAACAATCAAACCAGTATGGAATATCCGCGTGGTAGCAATCGGGAAATTGCTGCAGAAGGCGGATTGGTGCTTTTATAATCATCGCGATAGTAAGCTGCATCACCTGGGGTCCGATTCCCGTAAAATAAAGCCGCTAAGATATCGTAGCGACTTTATTTTTTTAAAACTTTAACTTTAGCTATAGTGTGACAATGGGGTCGACGACTGTCAAAGTGGCGCTAGCAGCGCAAAGACCAATAACAAAGCAGTTTTTGTATGAAATTAGTAGTGAATTCATAGATGTTGTGTACCAAATTGTAAAGAAACTGGAGGCCACCAGTTTCCTCGAGATGAGAAACTTAAAAAATTGTGGCTCAAAGCGTTATATATTATTAACCATTTTATTTATTATTATTAGGGCCTCTTTCACCACTTGCTGATAAAGCTTCAGATAGTAAGCTGACAGATAAACTTATCTACCAGATAAATCTAGCTGATAATATTTTTGTGTTTCACACCCCAAGTGTCTGATAAATTATCTGACAGATAACTATCAGCGAGTTAACAGGGAGTCGGAACGGCAACGTCGCATATTATCGCGTACTTCCATTGTTGCGTTCCTATTTATTCAGTAAGTAGGTAAATTATTTAGGTCTTTTTTCTTTTTTTGGTCTTTCTGTCTTCTTGGACTTTTTTTGGTCTTTTTGGCTTTTTTTGGTCTTATTTTTATGGTCTTTTTGGTTTTTTGGTATTTTTGGTCTTTTTGGTCTTTTTTGGTCCTTTTGGTCTTTTTCGTCTTTTGATCTTTTTGGTCTTTTGTTTTTTTGTTTTTTTTTTATCTTTTGGTCTTTTTTGTCTTCTTTTTTTGGTCTTATGTTCTTTTTGGTCTTTATTGTCTTCTGTTATTGTTTTTTGGTCCTTTTGGTCCTTTGGTCTTTTTGGTCTTTTGGTCTTTTTTTGGTCTTTTTAGGTCTTTTTTACGTGCCCGTGGATGCGATGCGTGGGGTGTAAGTGGTTCATCAACATCTTTGAACCAAAGCCAACTTCACCTGTACGCGGTGCACCCTTCTGACTGACAAACGAAGCTCTGGCGAAAGGAGAGGTAGGGAGCGTAATTGTAAGCTACCCGACTGGGGAATAGATCTCCATCTCAGAATACCGCAACCAAATAACAATCCCCTTGAGGGTTGTTGTGTTCCTGCGAGTGAGTGAGGTCACCAGAAAGGAAGGAGATGCTGCGGTGGCAGTAGGGGATACTATGTTGCGAGCGTTAATATGGCTACGGTAACCGCTTCACATCGGGCGGGCCGTATGCTTGTCTGCCAACCGAAATAGTATTAAAAAAAAATGCGATATACGGTCAAGAAAATCATCGAATTCGTCTTCTAAGAACTTAAATAAATCCATTTCAAAAGAAAACATTGCTATTCCGAAGAAAGTTCACACAAAAATGTAATATTCCCGCGTTAAAATTCAAAAAATAAATTCTTATCTAACAGATAAAAAAATAACAGCCACTTGAAGTTCCAATTAGTTTATCAAGCGATTTATCTGACAGATAGCGCAATCAGCAACTTGTGAAACACAAAAGTTTAGGCTATCTGTCAGATAACCTGCTGATAGGCTATCAGAGACTTTATCAGCAAGTGGTGAAAGAGGCCCTTAACCATTTTAATTATTAACTCGCATATTTTCCAATTGAAATAAATGTTTTAAATCGTAAAATTGTCAAGAAATCAAACAAATCCGAAACGTTTAATGACAAATGACAAAGGTTCGTACAGTGGTGGCGCCATCTGAGATCAGCTTTAACTTGCCAACCCCATTGTCCGCTCAGGAAGTTTCGTTAAAATTAACAACTACGTTTGAGTATACAAAAAATACTAATACTTAATTAATAAAAGAGCAGTAAAAATCATTTTAACGAATGTATAATTTTAAAACATATTTTATTGAAGTGAATACTTCTTTATCGGCGTTGTGCACTTTTTGGGATGGGTAAAAAATGTTAAACTCGCGTCAGGATACGTGACCTGATCGAAAATTCGTAATACAGAGGAAGAGTAGACTCCCGGCGCGGCGTAGGAGAGGAAATAATATCCGCCTCTCTTTCTACCCCGCGGCGAAAATGTATGCCTGCTCCTGCTGTTTAATTTTAATGTAATATAAATCGTCATGTTTTTTTTATTAAAACATTACACACAATATTTGAAGTATAACGTCTTAAAGTCTCAGCGCGAGTTACTTACTTTTTTTTTAACTCGTATGGGTTAAATATTGCAGTCAACCTTAGGTCAAATACACACAGTTGCACGTATACAAAGGTGTTATGTTTATGTAGTAGTTTTTTTGTATGGAGCGGTCAGGGTGTGCCACAAGTATTTTTCATCTGGAAAAAGGTGAAGATAAAGTATATATGCGATAACTAATCAATCCTGTTTATTTAAAATTGAAAAAAAAAATAATGTTCTTTACGTAAGGTCACACATACAACTCCCCTAACTTGTTTCTTAATTTAATAAATTTATTAATTAGAAATTCAATTTTTTTTTTATTTAATATCTTGAGCGTAAGAAAATTTATACCTATATATTTTTAGTTCAACCAAAATGTGTTTTATTGAAACTATTTCATTAAAGTTAACTTGGCTTTAATTTAGTATATACATAACCCAAGAATATGTAGACTTATTTTTTATCTTCAACTTGTTAGATTTATCCCTGCCTTGATAGTTCCGAGTATTAGCTGCAGAATAACTGTATTAAGAAAAGAACTATAATGAGCAAAAATAAAGAAAAAATAAATAGATCGGAATTAACAACCCACAGTTAATAATAATTGTCAGTGACAACTTATCAAGTGACTCCATACAATTGAACGTTTCATAAAACTTTTGGCTTGACGCTTAGAAGATAACAGATAAATAATAAAATCTATATTAATTATAACATTCCATGATTCCCATGTAACTACTCTTAGATTTCGCATGAAACATTTCGTTTAATAAAGTACTAATAAATAGAGTTTAGAGCGTACTTTGGTTTTTAAAAATATTATGTGAATTCTGGCAAGTTGAAGAAGGAAGGAGTTACTGCGGTGGCAGCGGGAGTAGCGCATGTTGCGAGCGTTATTTAGGCTACGGTAACCGGCCGGGCCGTATACTTGTCTGCCACCGAAGTGGTATAAAAAAAATTGGTTGTCTGTAAAGTCGGTTTTCGGACGATAGTTTAACGTGATAATGTCATAAGAAAGACATCGGCCAATGGAGTGGAAGAGAGATAGCTTGTACCGCGCTCTCGCTTGCACGTTCGATTCAGGCGGAACAATGACAATGAGCCATGCTTTTTCGTGCGTGCAACCGGCGTTCATTAAATTTATAAGATGTTATCCCGTCATAAAAATTGATAGAAATCAAGTACATACTAAATACAAATTCTACTTTAGCTGTTTTATTACTTATCAACGAATTAAATTTTATATGTATTATAATTGAAAACACTTTTTTTTTATATTTTTATTTCTGCGTTCCTCTCGTCTATATTGTTGTATATTTGAGGTAATTCCGTCTGACATAGTCTGGCAACGGCAACACTGTATGAGCAAGTGTGTCGTAAAGAACTAAAGTTTAATGTTTTGTTTTGAAGCTTTTGTTTGTTTGATATTTGATTATTAATGGGATTTCAAGAATATTCTAATACACAATTTTATATATGTTTTGCTGAGTCAACGACAAGTTCCGTTTGATTATGATATCAAATTATATCTGAAGACGAGTCGAAAGTTTAGCAGTGTATTCAATTTTTCTTTGGCTTTCGTAAATACAAATCTTATATTTTATACAGTGAACCTCTAAAATATCGTTAAAAAGTTGTAGTTATGAAAAAAGAACTCATACACGACGTATTCCTATTGCTATCGAAGTTTTGAACAGTTTGCAATTGCAACTTCCCGGGATATAAATTGGATAATTGACGTATTTGCACACGCATGCGCTTTGTTGCGGCGCGAAGTGAGCCACAACTTGCTCGTTCAGTGAATTGACTCCAGGAGACTCCAGACTCGTTGTAGCGCCTTGCGAAACCGGTGGTCTGTCTGATTGTTTATGCCGAATCGCTGGTGATTCACGACACCACTGCTCGCTCTATACGAAATAAAAACCAACGAATAACGCCACAGAAGGTAAGAAAATATCAACATTATTTGTCATACCATGGTATTACACTGAGTCCGCTGTCTTGCAAATCAGCTGTTCACTTTATCTAGTTTGATAGAAGTTTTACTTTAGAATAGTTTACTTTGAAAACTTTTTACTGTTCTATTTAAAATTTTCTGTTTCAAAGCATGTGTTGCACTTGCATCCTGATTTAATTTGCTGTGCTTATGTCCCTTTTTTTTTGGTTAAGTTGGCATGTCTTGGTTGCTGAACGGTGGCTCTTACAAGTCCCTGGACCAAGTGTACAAGGGCACAACAATACCCAATAAGAAAGAAGATTTAAAGAAAATTCTTCATCTTGGAGGCGCAAGAAAGAAAATAGAGCCAATATTTGATAAAAGCAATGCCGATATGAAAGTGGTTCTGACAGAGTGAGTAGTTCGTTTGCATGAAATGCTTAGTTCACACACACCCCAGCACATTTATAGTATTTAGTAATATAACTAGAATAAACTTGAATAAGTATTATACTTTTTAATTTCTTTTGTTTGTAAAATATATTCCATTATGTAATTTAACTTTGTAACAAGTTAGATATTTAATAGGGATGATGACACAAAACAAATTTATGAAATATGCTGCTCTAAAACAAATATTATAAAACATTTCTGAATGTATAACTTTAAAATCTTTTTGATTATTAAATATTTCAAATTTCAATCTGATAGTACCTAAAAAAAAGTATTTCAATTAAAATAAAAACGGTAATGTCATGGACCGGGTTTTAGTACTTTTTTTTTGGGTATTCATACATTTTTCATTCAAAATCGCTGTTTTGACAGGTAAAAAAAAGTACTTAATTTGACTATAGTGTCAACATCCCTATTCATTGTAAAAGAGCAATGGTGTTGAAATATTTAGTACCTACCCCCATTTCATGTCATTAGTATAATAAAAATTTTGAACATAACACCTGCATTGCTCATGCTCAGTAAGCTATATTCACTGCACTATTTCAGAGAGGATCCCCTTGGAGAAGACGAGAAGAAAAACATGAAAATGCCATCGGTCAATGCGGAAGAGACGGCCCTTCTCGGGTAAGTAATGTTTTCTTGTATATACTGTCTCATGTTTAATAAGTAACAAATCATTTCTTTCTTTATTGTAGAGCTGATAGAATTTTCAAAATAAAATTATGTTCATTTATTCATTCATTTTGAAAACAAATATGTACATATTTTTGTTTTTTATTTTTATTATAAATCTCTTTATACCTATTCAGCATGGTCGATTTTCGATTTTTTTTTACACTTGATTGGGCAAAGCGAATTAATTACTCAAATATTTTGTCCTAGTTTATTTATATATGCTGTGCTAATATTTACTTACAGTAATTTCGGATTAAAAACCTAAAACTGTATTATACAATTTTATAACATTAATGCAAAAGCGAATAGTTACATTTATTTTGATTAGAAACTTAATTTGAAATTTATTTAGTATATTTTTTGTCAAAGTAATCATATTCCGGGCAACTAAAAAAAGTTCAAAATTTGTATGGTGTTGTGTGTCTACTTTACCAACATTGTTCCACAGTTAGAGCATTGTGTGATATAGATGTTCTCGGGGTGTAGATCATCTATATCTGACTAACAGTATAAATGTGAAAGTTTGTGAGCATGTAGGCATGAATATGTGGATGCATGGACGTTTGTTCTCTGTCATGTGTAAATGGCAGTATGGATTTAGATGAAATTTGGACAATAGAATATGTTCTGGATTAACACATAGGATACCTTTTATCCTGTTCTGTGTTCACGCGAAGCGAAGTCGCGGGTAGAATCTAGTATGCCATGTAAAAAGCAATGTGACTAAGAGATTTCCGGTTAGACTAAACTACTATTCCGAAGTATTTAATATTTGGTAGGATACTGTTAGTGTTTGGTTTCAACCCTTAGTCATCACACTACTGAGATACGGATCTTCCCTCAATCTAAAAAGTTTAGAGCGTAGTCTTACTGCTCAAGTGCAGGTAGGAGTCACTAGTAATATTTCTATATGACTAGTGACTCCCTCGACCTGACAAAGAACTCGCTCGCTAGTCTCGCCCGATCAATTAAAGCCGCCTCGATATGATGTTTGCCAAGCGTACCGAAGCGGCTTTAGGGTTTTTCATAGGCCCGTCAGGATTTATGAACATAATAACGGGAATTAACGCGATCATGCATAAGGGTATTTACATACCTATATTATTACTGGACATTTCGACCAGGTTGCACCGGTCAACCCGGTGCGGTGACTGTAGAATAACATCATTCTGACATTATTCCCACGTGGAAAAAGGTTTATTAAGATAATGGCCACGGCGGCGTCGAAGCATTGATCAGTTAGTTCTCTATAATCCTTATTTGTAACCAAATTTTGTATTGAACAGCAGCGGTGAGAGTCAAAATAACAATTTTATTTGTATTCACTATTTGGTGCCGATTTGTATACCTAATTTATTAAAATTAACTTTCGTCAAAAAGCTAGGTGGTCAGGTCATGATTCACTCATAATGTTCTTATTGCTATAGGTATACATTACATTTTCTATTGAAGACTACCGCGTTCACAACCATATAAGTTAACGCAATGCTTTGTAAAGCTAACTCGACTGTTTTTAAATGCCGCTCGTGTTCTCTATTTTCACCGCTTACTGTAGTCTCCGTGATCTGGTTGGTTGTTAGCGTTAAGAAGCTAATCGTATTAGCGTGCACGATGTGTACCTGTTTACCTACGTACGCAAACAAACATACTGATCGTATTACGTGTAGGTACCTCGGTGATAGCCTATACTTTAATATAATAGGTGTTTTATGTAAGGAGGGACTCAATTGAAGTATTATTTATTGCGTGAAGTATGGACATTCCTTGCCGCTCTCTCGAACCCCCTCACCTCCCCCTAGAATTGATGTGGAATAGTTGGATGCTGCACGCCCACAAGCGCATTACCGCTTTGCACAGACGTCATTTTTTATTTAATAGGTCAAGTTTATGTAATAGGAATAAATAATAATTAAAAATTTTAATATGGCAATAGTAGACTACACAAATAATTTAATGAGATGTCTTAGAAATGTTTGTAAGCGCATAACTTTCGAACGCCTGGATGAGATTGGATAATTCTTTTACGATAGTTTAGGTTGTTAGTTGAGCATCTAAAATCGTAAAACTGGGCGACTATTATACCAACTTGGCGATTAAAATGATAATAAACATACCAAACCTATACATAACCTAACCCTGTATTTCACTCGCCCATTTAATAATTTTAGTGGCTCATGTTATTATTTTTTTGTTGTGTTACCTATTGTCAGTACAAGGTTTGAATGGGAAATAAAAAAGATGGGAACGGGAAGATTAAACAACAGCGAAGCGTGGATGGGCCGCTATTATATATGGTCGCTTGCGACACCTGGGGCATCATTTACGCGTTGCAGAACTTGTAAAAACTCCTTTATGTTGTATGTATGTAGGAGCAGTCCCACAATATTGTTAGTATCTAAAGGAAAAATTGCAACCGTCTGCCCAACATGCACACCATCCAGTGTTATCTGACTACTCATCTTCCATCTCATTCATATTCGATTGCAAAGCAATATACGGACAACGAAGAAACATATGCACCATTTGGCAGATTTGAGCTGTGAACTGAAGTTGATACGAATGGGCGGCAGTCGGATACAAAATTTATTACAGACGCATCTCCCGACATTACGATCGAAAATTTTATGGTGTGATCGGGCGCGCATTGAAAGCGTACTATCGTCCCGCCAAATGACCATGCCAAGTTTCAATGAAATTGGTCCAGGCGTTTAGTCGTGAATAGCTAATAAATAGACAGACAGTCACACTTTCCCGTGTATAATATTAGTACGAATTAGATACAATTCGCAGTAATGATCGCATGGTCAAATTTGAACTTACTTCTATTAGAAATAAATAGAAGCGGCTAAGCGTGAGTAGCTCAGGAATGGATTCTGTAGTGGTGTGGGTAAAATGCATACCACAAAAGTAACGGATCACTCCCCATATTGTCATACAAAAGTATCATTTAAAGTCCATTTTTCTCATAATTTGTTTTCAATCAAAATTAATATAGATAAATTTATTGCGCAATTTAATGCGATTTCCAATATTTCGTAGTGTAGGATTTAAAAACGTCACTCGCAATGAACGTATTTAATTTCACGGCTTTATTAATAACTTATAGAGTACTATTACTTATACTGTGTCTATATTTATAAAATATATAATATACTAGCTGACCTGACAGACGTTGCCCTGTGTAAACCTTACCCAGTATACCTAGAATATAATAAGTAATAAGAATATAATAAGTGTCTAAACATTACCCAGTATACCCAGAATATAATAAGTAGCTGTTTGTAATAAGTTACAATTAAGTTACATATTATAAAAAAAGGTTGTTACACTATTGTATTAGGTTTGATACCTGTAAAAATAGCTGTAAATGTTGCAAATAAATAAATATCCCACCAAAGTTTCATTGCAATCGGAGGAGCGGTAAACGAATGCATAAAGGACATACATTCATTTTTATATATATAGATTTGTCTATATTCGGCTCGTTCACTAGTCCAGTCCCGTCGTCGATTGTCCTATTTTTCCTAGTCATTTTCTTTTCACTCTTGTCAGTTTTGCTTAGTTATTTGTCGGTGGCCAGTTGTTGGCTGCCCACTAAAGAGTCCGCAACACGTAGTAATGTTCGCTATACTCTTTAATAGCTTATTCGTTTTTTTAATTCAAAGTTTCTTTGAATTTTATTCAAATCAGGCTATAAATGAATACATGTACAGAAATTGAGAAGCTCGATGGCGTAGGTGGGCATATCATTCTAAACGAACACGCAAGTAAAGCAACGTCAACCGTAGCATGTCCATGGATGTGTTTATATTATCTCGAGCTACTCCGTGCTGCGGAGGGCACGAGAAGCCGTCGCTTACGGTTGTTGTCATTATAGATGTCAATCGTTAAGCAAAGTCACTGGTCTTTAGGCGGCTTGAAAACACTGGTCTCCGCTAATCCGCAGTTGAGCAACTTGGGTGGAGTATGCTCTAAACCCTTTATTGAGGGAGAGACCAGTATCCCAGCAGTGAGATGAGTAGGGGGTTCACGACGAAGTACAGAAACATGGAGGAGAAACGAATTGATTTTTTGTCATATTGTAAATTTACGTCTACAAAAAATACCTTTTATGTGATTCATTTACTTTCAAAATATAAATTGTATCACGTTTATTAAATTAGATGTCAATAAAGTTATCGCTAAATTCGACGTTAGATGACGACGGTTCTCTTACATTGCAATCACCGCCTGCCTGGACAAGATAACACTGAAAATGAAAGCCTCCAAGAAACACAAAGTAGAGACTTTAATAACATTTCAGGATTGTACTTTGTAATAAAAACGATTTCGCTCGTCAAGCTCACCTTTGCGCTCAATATTTCCGTGGTGTAATTGAATTAGTGCTTTGAAATATGAAACTTGTAAATTGTCGCTGGGAAAAATCGAGGTGTGCATTTAACCACAGACCTGCAAATGGTGGCTTTTCCACGTCCGTTTTTTCCAAACTTTACATATTTAGAATGTGAAGTAACTTTTTTTTGAAGTGAAAACTTCTTTAGCGGCGTTGTGCACTTTTTGGGATGGATAAAAAATGTTAAACTCGCGTCAGGATACGTAAACTGATTGAATATTCGTAAGACGGTGGGAGAGTAGACCGCCGGCGCGGTGTATTGTATTTTACCACATAAATGATAGTACTTTTATACTAAGAAATAAAGCAATTCGTTTCGTTAAAGCAATTCAAGCGAAATTATTCCCTGCAAATTCACAACGTTAATGTCGAATTTTCACTTCTGCCGGCACTCCTGGAGTGCAATCCGTTTTTTTTTATGTGGCGAAGGGGGGGGGGGGGGTTTACTTGGCTGCCGTATACTGGAGGTAATTGACCAGTCGGGCCGCTTAAACAATACGCTATGCCCTACCACTTTTGGATTAATAGGTATGTTATAAGTAGATAAAGAACAAAGTTTATGTAGCTTATTTCTAATTTCTGTCAAACGACATAAAGTTACATTAGTAAAGTTAATATGGACGTTCAGTTTTCTTAAATTTTCTAATTTTCATCCTCATGTACATCATGAGAATCTTCTCCTGACAATGACAAATACAATATAAAAAGAAATAGCGGAATCGGTCCAGCGGTTTACGTGCTGCCGTGACCAAGGAATATAGGGATTCATTAATATATATATAGAGTACTAGCTGTTGCCCGCTACTTCGTCCACGTGAATATCAGTTATTGTGAGACCATAGGAAATCAAGTACTTAACATAACCGTCTAATGAAAAAAACATATGGTGAATAATTTATGTAGGTACCTGCTTTCAAATTTGTTTGCAAATAATGCATTAATTGCAAACAAATTTGATTACCATATAAAAAGGTTATAGTGAGTCAGTCTTAAAGATAGACATACGCTGGCGCGGACTTTTTTTAGGACTTTTAAAGGGAAATAATTCCATCATACATGATTTTTGCGTAACTTCAACTGTTTACGCAGCGCACGTAAAGTAAAGCTCTCAAAAGAAATATTGTTTTCCCATTTTTCATTGGTGCTCAGCTCCTATTGATGGTAGCGTGATGTTATAGCCTTCCTTGAAATATAGGCTATCTAACATTAAAATAAATTTTCGGTTCGTATGAGTAGTTATTGAGATTAGTGCGTTCAACCAAGCACACTCTTCAGCTTTATAATCTATATATATAAAAGAGAAAATCACTCACTCACTCATCACGAAATCTCAGAAACTATAACACCTACAAACTTGAAATTTGGCAGGTAGGTTCCTTATAGGGTGTAGACATCCGCTAAGAACGGATTTTACGATACTCCACCCCTATGGGGGTAGAATGGGGGTTGGAAGTTTGTATGAAAGTCCTATGTTTTTGAAGTAAAGGACTTGAAATTTAAAATGCATGCTCTATAGATGGTGTGGAGGTGTACTAATAATGTATCTTTGCAAATCAACCCCTTTTTGGGGTTAAAACGGGGGTTGGAAGTTTGTATGAAAGTTCTACGTTTTTGAAGTAAGAGACTTGAAATTTAAAATGCATGCTCTATAGATGGTGTGGAGGTGTACTAATAGTGTATCTTTGCAAATCAACCCCTTTTTGGGGTTAAAACGGGGGTTGGAAGTTTGTATGAAAGTTCTACGTCTTTGAAGTAAGAGACTAGAAATTTAAAATGTATGCTATATAGATGGTATGGAGGTGTACTAATAATGTATCTTCGTAAATCAACCCCTTTTTGGGGTTTAAAACGGGGTTGGAAATGTGTATGAAAGTTCTACGATTTTGAAGTAAGAGACTTGAAATTTAAAATGTATGCTCTATAGACGGTGTGGAGGTATACTAATAATGTATCTTTAGAAATCAACCCCTTTTTGGGGTTAAAACGGGGGTTGGAAGTTTGTATGAAAGTTCTATGTTTTTGACGCAAGAGAGTTGAAATTTAAAATGTATGCTCTAAAGATAGTGTGGAGGTGTACTAACAATATATCTTTAGAAATCAACCCCTTTTTGGGGTTAAAACGGGGGTTGGAAGTTTGTATGAAAGTTCTATGTTTTTAAAGTAAGAAACTTGAAATTTAAAATGTATGCTCTATAGATGGTGTGGAGGTGTACTAATAATGTATGTTTAGAAATCAACACCTTTTTGGGGTTAAAACGGGGGTTGGAAGTTTTTTATGAAAGTTCTATGTTTTTAAAGTAAGAAACTTGAAATTAAAAATGTATGCTCTATAGATGCTATGGAGGTGTACTAATAATGTATCTTTAGAAATCAACCCCTTTTTGGAGTTAAAACGGGGGTTGGAAGTTTGTATGAAAATCCAATGTTATTGAAGTTAAAGTAATTATGGCAGAAGGATTTTAAATGATATATAAGTATAAAAATTATTGAAAACAACTACATACTTACTATTATAAGGAGGGATGTTTTATTATAACAATAAAAAGTACTTTAGGTTTTACAAAGAGGTTTTAAAAAAATATATCCGTCGACTTCATTGATTCTAAAAATTCGTCTATATATTGATTGTTTTTAACTTTTTTTATTTTTTTCCTTTCATTAGGTATTTAGCTTTTTCGAATGTAATTAAAAATTATTTGCAAATAACTAACTCCACGCGTACGAAGTCGCGGGCGGCCGCTAGTCTATATATATAAAAGAGAAAATCACTCACTCACTCATCACGAAATCTCAGAAACTACAAGTGCTAGGAGTCTCAAATTTTGCATGGGGGTTCCTTTTAGGACGTAGGTGATCACTAAGACGGGAATTTGGAAAATTCAATCCCTAAGGGGGTGAAACGGGGGTCCAAAGTTTGTATGGGGAACCAAGATTAGTTGGACTATTTTATACGAAACTTTACACGAGCACTTCTGTAGATAAATGAGTAAACACGTGTTTTAGGATTTTTCAAAATTCAACCCCAAAAGGGGCGAAATGAGGTGCAAACGTCTGAAAATCGTTATGGGTATTGTTTTTATGGTTTATCGGGTCGCTGATTCCGAAAACAACAGCTATTTTATAATCTAACATAACCGACGTGACACAAGAGCACTCCTGTGGGGGTGCGATGGGGTTGAAATGTCATAATATCAATATGGGTGTTGATTCTATGGTTTTCTGAGACGTCAATTACGAAAATGGCATCGATTTGAAAACGTGGACACGAAATTTCCATCTCGGTATAAAAATCCAAGATTTGGAACACCTGATGCAGAACCATAATGATTCCGGTAAACTATAAGAAATATAAAATTGACGCCTTAGCAAAAGTTGTTCAACTTGATGAGCATTTTTTGTTGAGGTATAAAAATCCAAGATTTGGAACACGTGATGCAGAACCATAATGGTTCAGCTAAACTATAAGAAATATAAAATTGACGCCTTAGCAAAAGTTGTTCAACTTGATAAGCATTTTTTGTTGAGGTATATAAATCCAAGATTTGGAACAACTGATGCAGAACAAAGCTAAATTTATTTGCATAAACAATATGGTGTTTACAATAAATTATAGTTAAAAAAAATAACTAAAAAACACGCTATAATAGCAAATAGAACTAAAAAAGATACTTAAAAAAACAATAAATAGTTTAACAAAATATTGATTGTATTGTAAAAAAATAACCGCGCAGTGCTATTTTTATTCTTGCCTGCTACAAGTTAGACGCAATCGTTTTATTTATTTACAAAGGTAACGTGGTCTATTTAGTCAGTTTACAGTAGACAAAGCGAAAATGTTTCAGGATTGCTGTCTAATCGTTTCAGATGAATGCGAAATGGCCAATTGTATTTATTCCGCGTATACCACTGTTCCTTCTTACGGCCGTGTGGTTTCCGGCAGACTAGAATAGAATCACTCCGTCTCTTCCCGTGGATGTTGTACAAGGCGACTAAGGGAAATACTCGTACATTATAAAACATCGATCAGGCCTCCCCAACCCGTCTGGCCAGCGTGGGGAGTGTAGGCCAAATCCGCCTATCTAGGACGGACGATAGAGGGTCATGCTCCTGTAGTGGAGACTAAAATGACCTGATGATAATGATACCACTCTTCTCCAACAATTTTCCATTTTAATCTGAAAAACGTCATGGGTGTTGTTTTCATGGTTTATCGGGTCGCTAATTACGAAAACAACAATGATTTTAAAATTCAACGTGGCTAACGTGACCATCATCCCGTATTGGGGTGCGATGGGGTTGAAATGTCTATATATCAATATATGTGTCGTTTTTAAATGCGACAGAGTGTCTAGCTGTTACCTCTTCACGCTTAAATAGCTGGACCGATTTAGATGTAATTTGGTTCAGAGATACCTGGAGTCCTGGGAAAGGACATAAGATGTTCGACTGTATGTATTTTTTTTAATTCAATGATTTCTCCGTCAATTGTACAGCTATTTTAATAATTCTTATTTGTTTGAGAGGGTACACTCTCCAGGTGGTCCCATATTAAAATGAATGTTGCTAAGCGCAAAACTCGAGAACGGCTCGACCAATTCTGCTAATTTTTATTTTAATATTTTCGTTAAGGTATAAGGAAGGTTCTTATGGAGAGAAAAGACATAAAAATTGCGAGGGAAAAGAAAACAACACTTTCTACCCGTGCGAAGTCGGGGCGGGCAGCTAGTATTAGTATAGATTAATTTTATAATAATAATACATAAGTATAGATTATCATATCTCCTAAGATGTTGATTGAAATTGAGTGATATCACGGACAATTTTAGTCATAATTAAATACTTGTGATTACTGATTAATAATATATTAATTTATACTATTTGACAATGTTCAAAAATTGAAATTATTTAACAATATCGTAAAATAGACAAAACTATAAAGATCTGCAAACTTTCATTCTAATATCTTCCGTCCGACTTATTATAGGGTCGATCAAAGTTTGGCGGGAAAGTCGATTTTAAAAGTATGAAATTATCAAAAAATAATATTTCCATTGGAGAAGCAATGAAAAATACTATAACTTTTGTTACGATACTAATTACATAAATGTAATATTTAACATAGCTGTCGAAGAAATTCTGATTTGATGCATAGAAAATACAAACCTGTGACGTCATAACTCAGTAGCCTTTTGTATGGAGCGTTATCGGGTAAGTCCAAAATTGTGATTTTCAAATTAACATATCTCGACAATTTTTTGTGCTATCGGAGTAATTCTTTCACCTATGGTTATACTATTGAGATTTTTGAATTCAGGTTGACGAGTTTTTAACCTGCGGAACGGCGCAAAACCCCATGTAGTCAGCCGCTCCTCGCGCGGCCCATCGGTGCTCGATCTTTGTAACGTCGCTGAACCTTTAATTGACAACCGACTTCGTTTCCAATTTTTGGTTTAGCATCGGAAAAGCCTTATGTAAAAAACACTTTCATTCACATGATACAATATAGTTGTACTAAAAATATTTAAATATTTTTTTTATATTTAAATAAATTATAACTTTAACTGAATTTTTAGGGTAATGTCACCGCGGTGTCTGTAGACAAATATTTCAACGTGACAATGCACGATTACTTAAATACCGCCATTTTTTAACATAATTTGATACTCGTAAATACTGCATTAACGCTATGATATTTGTATTAAATGCTGTTATTTTTTTTTA
The DNA here is from genome assembly GCA_937001555.2 of Hypsopygia costalis. Lineage (NCBI taxonomy): Eukaryota > Metazoa > Arthropoda > Insecta > Lepidoptera > Pyralidae > Hypsopygia > Hypsopygia costalis. The sequence continues at coordinate 24,779,340 of OW443326.2, forward strand.
CTTTAGTCTTGTTACTATTAACGTATATTGTGAAAACGACTAGTTATAATTCGATACATTAAGTTTTAAAAGATCTAGGACATACATTTTCAGCTTGAGTTTGAATTTGTAGTTTTAGTTCCTCACTGTTACCTAGTAGTAGTCGGAGATAAGGAGTTACCCGGTGTATTGTGATTTTCGACACTAGTTGAGTGACAAAGTTTTCCGTTGGTGACGTAACACGTACAAGGCGCGCGTTGCAGTGGCACGAAGGAGCGAGTTGCACCAAACTATGATAGTTGTTTACAACTATAGGCATGTACATTACCTCTACATATATGTACGGAATTGCCTTCGAAACTACTTGACACGAAACGTGACTTCTATCTTAGCTACTCGATAACGTACTCTATTGTGAATTTGAGTAATTTATCGAGTGTTTAGTGCAAGTTTTTTGTTCGCGTTCGATAATGTCATCGTATACAAACCGACCAAATAGAGAGGAACTCACATGTTGTGAATTTACCAGACGCGTGTTACATATCCAAATTAGCCGGCTTGCTCACTTCAAAATGACAATTCAAAATGCAAGGAAACCACATAATTCTCTATTTGGTCGGTTTGTTTACTTTGACATGATCGAACGCAAAGGAAACACTCGCACTAAGCACTCTGAGTAATTCGATCGGTTGTTGCGAGTGTCAGTGTAAAACTTGCAAGTTAAGAAACGTCGACTGAAGTGTGTCTATAGATGAGATATTTATCTCGAGTTCTTTTAGGTGAAGCCGTAGATTTTGCCATTAAATGACAGTCTCTGCCATCCACACTGGCCTTTGCCATTTGAGCAGCGTGGTCTGGAGGACGCTTTAACCCCTTCGATTAATAAGAGACCCGATCCCCAGCAATGGGATGATTATGGGTTGATGCCTGATGTATAATAATGATTAAGTTAATCATTAAGTTCGCCTTCTTCTTCTTCTTTAGCCTTTCTCTACCGCTAGAATGTAGGCCTCCTTCATATTATGCCATTTTCTTCGATCTTGGGCAATTTCAAACCATTTCGTCCCAGCCATTCTCTTGATATCGTCGTACCAACGCATCTGTGGTCGTCCTCGTGGGCGTTTTTCGTCCTACGGTCGCCATTCTACCACTGCCTTACACCACGAGCCTTCCTTTCTTTCGGTCGATATGGCCTGCCCACTCCCACTTCAACTTCGCAACCCGTTTAGTTACGTCGCTCACTTTGCTCTGGTATCTTTTCCATTTATTCTGTTTACGGTCTCTCAGTGTCACTCCCACCAATTTTCTCTCAATCGCTCTTTGAGCACCTTGAAGTTTGTGGAGAATCTCCTTAGTGAACACCCAGGTTTTCGCCCCATATGTGAGCACTGGTAGTATGCACTGGTCATGAATACGAGCTTTTTGTTCGGCGCTGATGTTCATTTTGAACGCGAATTCGAGTTTGGAGTAAGCAGCCCACGTGAGTCTTATCCGCCTGTCAATTTCGTTTGCTTGATTGTCCTTTCCCATCACGATCTCTTGGCCAAGATACACATACTTTTCCACTCTTTCTATGACAGTGTCGTTGACGCTGATGTTTGCGGTACCGTCTGGAATGTTAGTCATGATCTTGGTTATATCCAGGTTCATCTCCAGGCCACACTTCTCAAGTTCGCCTATTGTTTAAAATACTTTTGTAGTTGTGTAGCATTAAAGATTACATATATTAATAAGATGATTAATGACATATTAATATAACCATTTTTAACAATTTCCCCCTAATTCATTTATCCGCAGCACTTCTAACTCAATTTGATTTCAAATGTTAAATTATATTTATACGAATTGTTTGGAAGAGCTTATAGTTTTGTTGCTTGTGGACACTTACGTATATATATTGCGTACGTATATATATAACGTTACATCGAGGCAACCGAGCCAATGTGTAACCCGATATTGGTACTTCAGCTCACAGGCCTTTGTGCCGCGTGGACGCGATTGTTTGCTGACTTGTACGAATATATTCCTACAGCTACCCCGTAGGTACTATCATATACTGCTTATAATAAAATAGTAGACAGAGGCAAAATTTATAATGAGAACATTGAAGATATTTGAGAAAAAAAAATACTTAGAATAGCCAGGAAGAAGGAATTTAGAATAATTGAAAAAAAACATTTTTATAGTATTTGGACCATCTCTTCAAAAGTAAGTCCGTTTTTAGTGATCACAAACATAACCTAACCTGACACGACTATGTGAGAGTTTGTCATTGATTGCACTGCATTAAAATTTTTTGTAGAAACACTCACACCAAATGTTTACCTTAATAAATCCTTAAGGCGAATCCGGTCGGTTAAAATAAATTTAATTACGTGGAACAAGTGCTAAAAATGTATTACCAACACAAGGTAAATAAAAACCGAGATCATGTGACGGCTCGGTACCTATGCGTATAAAGGCTGCTGGCTTTCGAGCATATTGTTTTATAAGTGCCCCCCGCGGAAATATTATTTTTATTATTTATTTATATTAATAAAAATAAATAAGTTACTCCTTCTTACATCAGCTATCTGTCAGAGAAAGCCCCGTCAAAATCGATCTTGCACTTTCAGAGATTAGCCGGAACAAACAGACAGACAGACAAAAATTGTAAAAAATGTTGTTATGTACGAGGGGAGGCCAATAAGTTCGCGGAATGGAGGGGTTGATGGGGATAAATTTACCCGTCCAGGTAGGCACTAGTTAAGCACCTCATTAAGAGTATATATACCAAGTTTGAACCTAATCGTGTCATTAACTTTTGAGTTATCGACCTGCAAACAACTAAATCGGGAAGAAGTCAGCCAGTATGGAGAAAATTGAACACCGTGCCGTTATTAAGTTTCTTACCAAGCAAGGAAAATCCGCTCAGACGATTTTTCAAGAGCTGTTAGCGGTTTACGCGGACTCTGCCCCTGGTAAAACCATGGTTTACAAGTGGCATGGTCTTTTCAAACAAGGAAGGGAGTCCATTGAAGACGACCCCCGCTCCGGACGGCCAATTGAGGCCACCACACCGGAAATCGTCGAAAAAGTAGAAAAACTTGTATTGGAAGATGCCCGACTGAAGAAGAAGCAACTTGCAGCAATGGTTGGAGTATCCGAATCAAGTATTTTAAATATCCTACATCATCATCTTGGGATGACTAAAGTCAGTGCAAGATGGGTTCCGAGAATGCTCACGCCACTTCAAAAACGCGAGCGTGTCGAGTGCTCTCACCAGTTTCTGGAGCTCTGTGGAGAGAGAAAGGAAGAAGTTATGGCCCGGATTGTTACTGGAGATGAAACCTGGGTTCACCACTATGAACCTGAGTCGAAGCAAGAGTCGATGCAGTGGCATAAAAAAGGCACACCTCCTCCAAAGAAGTTCAAAGTGTCACAATCGGCCGGAAAGATCATGGCGACTATCTTTTGGGATACAGAAGGTATTTTACTGATCGATTATAAAGAACGTGGTGCGACTATAACGGGACAGTACTACGCTTCTTTACTGGAAAGATTGAAAGAAGCCATTAAGAAAAAAAGAAGAGGAAAACTGTCAAAAGGTGTGCTCCTTTTGCACGACAATGCACCCGTCCACACGTGCCATGTTGCGACGGCTGCCATTCACCGATGCGGCTTTGAACAATTAAACCACCCACCATACAGTCCAGACTTGGCCCCCAGTGACTATTATTTATTTCCAAAAATGAAGAAAGAGCTGCGTGGAAAGAAATTTGACGACGATGATGAAGTCAAGTCGGCAATTTCGGCCTATTTTGACACCAAAGACAAATCATTTTTTTTCGATGGTATAAACAAGCTATTTGAGAGATCCGAAAAATGTATTAGGGTTAAAGGAGAATATATTGAAAAGGAAAAATAATTTGGTGTTTAATTTCAACCTCCTTCTCTCTCATTCCGCGAACTTATTGACCTCCCCTCGTATATATACCGTGTATGTGCACCATATGCATTTAGTAAAAAGCGGTTATTTTAATATTACAAACAGAGACTCCAATTTAATTTATCTGTATAGGTAATGTAATCGGCAATAGCCTATAAATAAACAATTCATAAATTTTTTGAACATTGTCAAATATGACAATGTTCAAAAATTTTATGAATTATTTAACAATATCGTAAAATACGCAAAACTATAAAGATCTGCAAACTTTCATTCTAATATCTTCCGTCCGACTTATTTTAGGGTCGATCAAAGTTTGGCGGGAAAGTCCCTTTTAAAAGTATGAAATTATAAAAAAGTAATATTTCCATTGGATACTAATTACAGCAACGTAATATCAAAGTAATTCTTTCACGTGTGGTTTTATTATTGTGATGTCCTTACATATAAAAAAACGAAAAATACTTTGGTCAATGGCTTATTCTGTAATATGTTGCAATTAAATAAAAAAAGAAACAAAATGTTAACCATGTTCTACCAACTGCCAATAATCAACAGCTTTAACAATATGTCAGAGTGGTAATCCTACCGAAATTGTGCACGTGGTTTGGTGACATATTTCAGCAAAGGATCATGACATATTTTTTTATATAAATTCAGGCTCTTTTCCGTCAGACATTTTTTTTATAAGAGAGGGGAGCAAACGAGCATGTGTCACCTGATCGAAAGCAATCACCACCGCCCATGGAGATCAACAACACCAAGGGGTCGCCGATCCGTTACCAGCCTTAAACGCAGACTGCGCCCATTGGTAACCTAGGAACTAATGAATTATAATGCGGCTTTACAAATAAATTTTAGAAATTCCGTTGTAACATTGGATAATTTCGTAATAAGTCAATATTTTTGTAATACTATGATATTTTTGTTTCGAAACTCATTCATCTGATGTAGCAGCTATATTATTCATCATCATTCTGTATCTACCCACTGCTGGATATAAGCCTTCCCCAATGCTTTCCACCAGATACGATCCTCCGCCTTCCGCATCCAGCCGCTTTCTTAAGGTCATCGGATCATCTAGATTCTAGAAGGAGGGCGCCATCCACTTCGTCGTCCTACGCGCGGCCTCCACTCTAATACCTTCCTCCCCCATCTACCTTCACTTACTCGACAGATGTGACCGGCCCATTGCTACTTCAGCTTGCAAACTCTGAAGGCTATGTCGACAACTTTGGTTTTCCGTCGAATTTCTTTGTTCCGGATTCGATCCCGCAGAGAAACCCCGAGCATAGCGCTCTTCATCGCTCGTTGCGTCACCTTTAGCCTGTGGACCAGCCTGATGGTCGGTGTCCAAGTCTCTGCACCATATGTCAGTGCAGAGAGTACGCACTGGTTGAAGACTTTAGTCTTTTAGACCGAAGGTGTTAGATGTACTCGCTGTTAACACTGACGGACGGTTTTTTCCAGCGTCTTAAAAACGTCTTCCAGAGCAGCGGTAAATTGTTTGGCGACTAAGTTATTGTCCTGAATTGATTTTATATAACGTTATATGGTTTTGTTTTATTGTATAAAATTTTTTTGGTAGAACCTATTTAAATATACATTTTGTTTTTTTGTAGTGCAGTAATTTGTCTGGTATGAAATAGGCTAATTTAGTGCAGTGATTTCATGTGCTTAAGTTGTAAAGCAGATGCGCAGTTAAAAAAATCTCTAATTTTAATATTGTTTCTCGTTATTGAAAAACGTAATGTAACACGTGCTCGTAAATGCTTATTGAAATTTACCTGTAAAAGTGCAATTTCCGTTGAAACGAGTTAGCCGTAAAAGAGCTCCAGAACCGTCAACTCGTCTGCAATAACTTGGCTATAACCTATTTTGCGCTCTTGCGTCACAATGTATTTTTAATAATGAAGTGTAATAGTTGGTGGTTTAAACAAAAATAAGCACAACAAAAATTATTTTTAACTATCTTTTGTTTATAAAATAGAACTAAAAATTTTACTTAAATTGTATATTTCGTTCATCAGCCCTTTTCATTTGATACCCATATCATTGAACACCAACCCTCAAGGCAATTGTTATTTAGCTGCGGTATTCTGTATCGTGGAGGTACTTCTCCAGGCGGGCCAGCATATAAATCGACGACCCTTACGTAAAACATCGAAAGTCATTTTTAGGTACTTCACAATATAGCGTTATTGACGTTTTTGTTCGATTAATTATTATATATGAAACGTACAGTAACCCTATGATATCTAATAATAAAAATAATGATCTCATCTCCATAGTCCATTTATTTTCCATCATACTTCGCAATAGTCTCAACGCCTGCCGAGACCTGCTCATGGGTATGTCGTTCCATTGACATATCATGGTCACGGTGGGCGTACAACATTACATCAAACTTCTCAAAGGGGCCTCTACGCGTTCGATCTATATCCCCGCGCACGCCTATCAAATGACCGGGTTTAAAAGCCCGTGAGTCCAAAAGAGAATAATAATTGAAGTACATTGGTTACATTATATACATTTACATGTACCTATATATGGAAGATTTTCAGAACTTAAAGCTTATAAAATAAATAATCCTGGACAATTTACACAACGCCATCTAGTTCCAAATTAAGCGCAAAGCTTTTAAGCTATTGCATAGCTTCTATCGCGGGCCTTGAGCGCGGGGACCGAATCCAGAAATTCCGTAACGAAAAAACCTCACGCTCCCCACTCCGACGGGCAAGGAGGTGTGGCTTGAAGGCCGTGCATCGTCTAACGTCGTTTCAGTTCGGCAGTCTTCGACACGGCGTTGTGTGCGTGCGATTAGACGTATTGTACGACTCTACGAAACTCGTTTTATTTATTTAATAATAGAAAAAATTGTTTTCTTATCGGTCACCACGCTCAAAAAGTGTAACTTGAATTAATATCAAAGAAAAAGCAATACTGCATGAATAAAATAAATAAAATAAAATTATAATTGCATAAGTTGATACAAAATGCTATGCAATAGCTTTACCGCGGCAGTCCCCGAGTGCCACACGTCTTTTTTTTCATAAATATACATACTTATAATAAATAGAAAACACCCAGGCCAAGGCAAACATACATGTTTATGCACACAAATATTTGTCTTGTGCAGGGATCGAACCCGCGACCTCGGAGTCAAAGTAGCTAGCCATTCGACCACCGGGCTCGTCAAATTTATTTTCGATGATTTACGTGGGGACCATTGACGTCACGTTTACACGTCATCTTAATTACGAAATTTATATATGTACACGCTGCAGCAGTGTTACACAGTTTTGCTGACGTGGGGATGGATGTATGGATGTTTAAATTTATATATGTACACGCTGCAGCAGTGTTACACAGTTTTGCTGACGTGGGGATGGATGTATGGATGTTTAAATTTATATATGTACACGCTGCAGCAGTGTTACACAGTTTTGCTGACGTGGGGATGGATGTATGGATGTTTAAATTTATATATGTACACGCTGCAGCAGTGTTACACAGTTTTGCTGACGTGGGGATGGATGTATGGATGTTTAAATTTATATATGTACACGCTGCAGCAGTGTTACACAGTTTTGCTGACGTGGCAATGGATGTATGGATGTTTAAATTTATATATGTACACGCTGCAGCTGTGTTACACAGTTTTGCTGACGTGGGGATGGATGTATGGATGTTTAAATTTATATATGTATACGCTGCAGCAGTGTTACACAGTTTTGCTGACGTGGCAATGGATGTATGGATGTTTAAATTTATATATGTACACGCTGCAGCAGTGTTACACAGTTTTGCTGACGTGGGGATGGATGTATGGATGTTTAAATTTATATATGTACACGCTGCAGCAGTGTTACACAGTTTTGCTGACGTGGCAATGGATGTATGGATGTTTAAATTTATATATGTACACGCTGCAGCAGTGTTACACAGTTTTGCTGACGTGGGGATGGATGTATGGATGTTTAAATTTATATATGTACACGCTGCAGCAGTGTTACACAGTTTTGCTGACGCGGGGATGGATGTATAGATGTTTAAATTTATATATGTACACGCTGCAGCAGTGTTACACAGTTTTGTTGACGTGGCAATGGATGTATGGATGTTTAAATTTATATATGTACACGCTGCAGCAGTGTTACACAGTTTTGCTGACGTGGGGATGGATGTATGGATGTTTAAATATATATATGTACACGCTGCAGCAGTGTTATACAGTTTTGCTGACGTGGCAATGGATGTATGGATGTTTAAATTTATATATGTACACGCTGCAGCAGTGTTACACAGTTTTGCTGACGCGGGGATGGATGTATAGATGTTTAAATTTATATATGTACACGCTGCAGCAGTGTTACACAGTTTTGCTGACGTGGCAATGGATGTATGGATGTTTTAATTTATATATGTACACGCTGCAGCAGTGTTACACAGTTTTGCTGACGTGGGGATGGATGTATAGATGTTTAAATTTATATATGTACACGCTGCAGCAGTGTTACACAGTTTTGCTGACGTGGCAATGGATGTATGGATGTTTAAATTTATATATGTACACGCTGCAGCAGTGTTACACAGTTTTGCTGACGTGGGGATGGATGTATAGATGTTTAAATTTATATATGTACATGCTGCAGCAGTGTTACACAGTTTTGCTGACGTGGCAATGGATGTATGGATGTTTAAATTTATATATGTACACGCTGCAGCAGTGTTACACAGTTTTGCTGACGTGGGGATGGATGTATAGATGTTTAAATTTATATATGTACACGCTGCAGCAGTGTTACACAGTTTTGCTGACGTGGGGATGGATGTATAGATGTTTAAATTTATATATGTACACGCTGCAGCAGTGTTACACAGTTTTGCTGACGTGGGGATGGATGTATGGATGTTTAAATTTATATATGTACACGCTGCAGCAGTGTTACACAGTTTTGCTGACGTGGGGATGGATGTATGGATGTTTAAATTTATATATGTACACGCTGCAGCAGTGTTACACAGTTTTGCTGACGCGGGGATGGATGTATAGATGTTTAAATTTATATATGTACACGCTGCAGCAGTGTTACACAGTTTTGCTGACGTGGGGATGGATGTATAGCTGTTTAAATTTATATATGTACACGCTGCAGCAGTGTTACACAGTTTTGCTGACGTGGCAATGGATGTATGGATGTTTAAATTTATATATGTACACGCTGCAGCAGTGTTACACAGTTTTGCTGACGTGGCAATGGATGTATGGATGTTTAAATTTATATATGTACACGCTGCAGCAGTGTTACTGAGTTTTGCTGACGTGGGGATGGATGTATGGATGTTTAAATTTTTATATGTATGTACATACATGCTGCAGCAGTGTTACACAGTTTTGCTGACGTGGGAATGGATGTATAGATGTTTAAATTTGCAATAATAACTGAATGTTAGTCACATGATATGTAAATACAATTGAACCTGTAAAATGTCAGTCAAAAATCGTATAGGTAAATTTGCAAAAGTTATTTGTCCCACTTGACAATATTTTATTGATCTTTTACTTTGCTACTTCAACACCACTGTACTTTATCTCACTAAAGGGTTCGAAGAGGTTGAACAAAGGAATTGAAGGAACACCTTGGGGATGTCAAGTCTAATCCGACTTATTTAGAGTTAGCTACCAAAGTAGTGATTCCAAATTGAAGCTTTTCATTAGATATCTTGTGATATAGAATTTGAGAGTGGTTGTTATTGTGCTTTCGTTTATTTCCGTTACAGTCATACTGTGTATGATAGTTATTATTCAGTTTGAAAGATGAGATTTTCAAAAAAGTTTTCTACTACCACCACCACCATTAACATTACATAACCACCACATTAACATAACCACCGCAGTTAACGCAGCATCTCCTCACAACAGAACTGGTAACCTCACTCACAGGAATCCAGCAATCCTCAAAGGTTTGTTTGGCGTCGACCTTCTGTGAGGTGGAAGTACTTCCCCAGTTACGCTTAACATGCGTTACTTCTCTTTCGCTAGAGTGCACCACGCACAGGCATGGTTGGCTTCGGCACCAAAGAGGTGGTGAGCCACATACACTAGCAAAATGATTTCTTACATCATTAACTAATGAAAGAAGTTGAAATCGCTTTAGTACAAATTAAAGAGAGTAATTAGCACGAGAGCTTGTGTGAGGAATAAGGTCGTAGTGTACAGTTGGCGCAAATGGAAAGTGCCGCCATAGTGCCGTACCGTAACCGCGGCGTTCGGTGTCCTGGCGCGCTGCCAACGGGCTCGGTCGATGCCGTGCTGGGGGACGCGCCGCCACTCCTCGTCTCGACCTTATTTCCAAATGTTTCAACCACTTTCGCTTTCCAATTTTTTTTGGTTAACATCGCTGGTCTCAAGAAACGCTAGTGATAAGAAAATTTACGGTTAAGATTTTATTCTTGTCTGCAAACAGGGTTTTTTTTAATAATATCAGTGTGGGATTCCAGACTCTGCTTTAAATCTTATACGTTTTGTAAACAAAAGTATGATAACATATTCTAATGTCACGAATGAGTAATTAATTAAATATAACTTCTAGTTGATGTACACCCGCATTATGAAGCTCCATGTTGACTTGTTGAACCGTGTCGGTGCGGACTTAATATATCATTTGTTTGACACTCCCACCCGTACTACATGTTCACTCGACATTTCGAAACCTACGTCATGGAAAAAGTGTGACTGTTGCACCAAAATATTTATATCATATGCATAACTATTCTATAGTCATGCCAACTTTATTTTATTAGAAAAACAATACGCTCAAATAAACAACAGTTTTATTTTTACAAATTGAAACATATACGTACGTAGTAAAAAAAAAAACAAAAAAAATCGTTTCATCCGTTTTAAACTAATTGACACTACAGACACATTAAACTTTACTACTCTTAGGAGGTTAAAAATTAAATCGCTAATAATTTACATATAGTCTCGCTTGGTCTACGGACATCTTTAACATGTCCGTCGACCCAGCGGGAACCTTCGCCTGATCAAGTTAAGACCTAGCTGGTTGAATTAGAATCGATTAATACCTATTGATTTGTATATGTTTAAATTTCTACCTCGATAGGTTCATTGGTAAAATAAAATTTTACAGTCAGCGGGGCCCTTTTCCAATTGAGGGCCAATTAATTATTTATATTTATTTTTGAATAGCATTTTATTTCTATCTCCAGATTAATATACTATTATTGGTTCTCTCTCACTTTGCCTAGCGGGGAAATCAAATTCCAAAAGCTTCCTACTCCTACTAATTTTGCTCCTATCCAAGCCAGCCGTAGCATTACCTCCGGGACTGCAGTAGACTTCATTGTTCATTGGCATTTTGGCGGTCGCCATTGTTTGTTAATCCTGGCTACAGAGGAGACAGACTGCCCTTGCCCGATATAGTCATACCGTAGAATGAGTATGAATTGAAGAAGACCGGTACTAGTATCATTATAAGTCTGTATATATAACGTCTAATGAAAATGTACATTACATCGATATCACATAGTAGTAGCTGTATAATTGGGCAAACCGCGTGTCTTGACGTAATCATGAACAAAGCTCGCTGGGGTATGTACTTGGCCACGTTTAGCTTTATTAATAGAGTCTAGCTTCAAAACAACAGTGTATATTGATCTAACAGTATACCTGAGTATCGCCTACGAATCACGGCTCCGCGAGTAATGTGAAATATCTTTCCGTATCTTATCTTTTTATCGAATAATCATATTTTCTTATTTTAACCAACGAGTATTAAATATTTTTATTCGGATTAATAGATGATTGATCTAAGTAATGACCGCCATCGGAATGAAAGAATGAAGCGTCGTCTAGTCTATTAACATCTACAAATAAAAAATAAGTAATCCAAAAGTTTATGTCGGTGAAATAAATAATAAAGAAAAAATGTGGATAACTTAACATTCGCGGTTAGTTGTTTCTTATTATATTAAATAACCTATTTATTACTAAATTTACTAAAACCTGATCAAAGCTTTGACTTGATATCAAGTCGGTGGCATGTGAGTGAGGCACTAAACGTAATGATTTTATATAAAGTCAATGGCGACGAAAAGTATAACACTAGTGTCTTTTCAGGGTTCCGTACCTCAAAAGGAAAAACGGAACCCTTATAAGATCACTTTGTTGTCCGTCTGTCTGTCTGTCTGTCTGTGTCTGTCTGTCTGTCTGTCTGTCTGTCTGTCTGTCAAGAATTTTTATGTCGAGAATGCGTGGAGGTATCAAGCTGAAATTTGAACTGTATACTCAGGTCTACGGTCCCATGAAGTTGTAAAAAAATCCAACTGCTAAGTTTACGTAAAAGAAAGTTACGGCCGTTTATTCAGCAAAAAACGCATATTTCGACACTTTCTCAAGGGAATCAAAACCTATAGGGTACTTCCCGTTGACCTAAAACTATGAAATTTGGCAAGTAACATCGTTATAGACTACAAGTACAGGAATAAATCTCTAAACTATACATTTGTAAATAGATCTTAAAAAATAGGGGGTCTATATTTTTTATAGGGTGTCGAAATTTCAAATTGAAACTACTAGTTCAAATGGGGTATCATATGAAAGGGCTTAATGTACACATTGCAAAATATATTTTATTTATTTTTTTCGACGCATTATTTCTTATTTATAATGAAAAATATCAAATTTAATATTGATACTACGTACGGAACCCTCGGTGGACGAGTCCGACTCGCACTTGTCCGGTTTTTTTATATGAGTGGGTAGGGGGGAGGGGGACAAACGAGCATGTCGGACGCTTGATGGAAAGCAATCATCTCCGCTCATGGAAATCTGCAACACCAAGGGGTCGCCGATCCATTGACAGTTTTTAAGGAAATATGTTTCTTAGACTATGTTATCGAAGACTCCTATGCAAAACCACATCAGCGACAGCATTGGCACAGACTGGGATGGTCCAGCGAAAAGCAATCCCGTCCAAGGGTAGGATGCCACGAAAGTAAGCAGCCATCGCTATATGTTTACCTAAAATGCCGCATACTTCTGTGCGCGGTCGGCTTTGTCATGTGAGTAGCACAATACTTTGTATAAGGCAATGATCTGCAGACCAAGAGAGAGCGCCAACAGACGCACGATAATTTTCAGAGTGGGAGGTCAGCAGAAGATATAAAAGGGTCGCCACATCCGGCACCCGCGTGGGCAAGGCGTGGGCAAGGCTGTGTCAGACCATATGCCAAGGCAAAGTCATGGAAAGATTTACAGCATAGTCAGTTGGTCGTGACCCTAGGTATTCGACGTAGTGGGCATTAAAATTAGTACCATGATCTGAAGGCCAATTCTCGTAATTTTTGTACGAACGCAGATTGAAAGTTGACCGAATCGAGATTGAATTGTGAATTGACTGAAATTATATACTTGATTTCATTAATTAATTATTATCAATTCTTGTTGTTGGCAAAGTGACATTCTTAGTTTGTTTAGTTTTCACTCATATTTCGATATAATCCCGCTTAAATTTAATTTTGAAGTTACATATTGTGTTACGAGAATACCAAATGTGACATTTGTGAGATCGAGACTGGATCGGAACTGAATTTTGACTACATTTTAATTACGAGAATTGCCCCTCTGTGCAGAATATACTGTCAGTTGTTGTTAGGATGCGCTCCACAAAACGCTCCGTCTCTACATTACCGCTGTGGAACCTGTAGAGGCAAGCGTAGATACGAATGCGGTCCTCGAAATCTGCCGCAAGCCACATAATTGACTGGTCCCTCGCTTCAAAACTGTCAAGACGTCGACAACAGATATCCTCCCGAACGTACGTACGCGCAAACACCGGCTCGTGGCACAAATTGATGTTCTAGTTTGTAGCCCGAGTAGCGCAGATACGAGATGTCTACAGTAGTTATAAATATATCATCGGTATAATTGGATAACTTTATTTCTGAAGTTTGAGGTCTCTGACTTCATATAGGTATGAATAATTACCACTCGTATTGTAACGGCTCCTACACTTTACGAAAATTTTTAATACGCGCTCACGCGTACTAATCAGTACGAGTAATTAATTACGTCGTCGTCACGTCAAATCTTGTAATTAATTTCATTTATCATGTGATAGCCAGATCTAATTACCGAAACTTATTTCAGAAACAATTTCGTTAGGTATGCTTTCCATTAATTTATAGAGCTAACATTGCCAAGAAATATGTAAACGCGTAGGTACTTAAAAATGTTTCTAATTTCTAGAAGTAATATTTACTTAATTATGTTGAGTAAAAGGCACATTTCCTTTTATTAAAGTATATGTTAGATATTTGCTTATACACTTCAAATAAAATATTTTAGTACTGCGCCGAGTCGTAACTAACGTCATGGTACTTAGCTGTGGCAATAGAATCAAAATAGTTTTGTACAACTAAGCTCATGCTTGACAGTTACAATGCGATTGCTTGCTTACGATGCATCCTGTGAACTCTTTACTTACGGCAAAAGAAACAAAGAATCATACAAAAGTGGAAGTGTCAAGGTTGCAAGTGCTCTTGGCTCGTCAGACGACAAAAAAATCTAGGCTAATGGTAAACGTTTGGCCATTAGTTTACCCAACTTTATCCCAACCGTATCCCAAAGACTTTCAAACAAAGATGATCTTACCAAAGGCCGCTGGATGCGGAAAGCGGAGGATCGCATGTTGTGGCAAACATTGGTGAAGGTCTATATCCGGTGGTGGTTGATAATTATGAATAGCTAGATCTGCCCGCGACTTCGTTCGCGTGGAAATTTTGTTATGTATGTTGCCGGCCGGATCAAAATGTGATCAAAAATGTTAAAAATAAAAAATGTGATCAATGTAGGCGATGTGTACATCGCCTACATTGATCACATTTTTTATTTTTTACATTTTTATTGATCACATTTATGTTTTAAGCTCCGAAGCACGCAGTATATACAATATACTGCGTGCTTCGAAGCTTAAAACATACTTTCTTTTGGGCGCTGCAATGCTGGGTGTAAGCAGACCGAAACAAAATTGAACGTCGATGACTCTGCGGCGTCGTTGCGTGTGTCCATCTAATCGAACACGCAAGTTAAGCAATGTCGACCTTAGCCTGTCGACTGTCGTATGGGTTGATACCGAGATGATGTTAATCTTTGAGCTTACTTTCATCAATATCTTATACCTACATGTCAATACATTTTGTGTGGTTGTTTAGCTGTCTTAGGCCGGCCTTTCACACCCGGAATTCGTCCCGGAATTCAGAAACTGAATTAAGTATCATAATTCCGGACGCACGGAATTCCATACAAAACTCCTATTCTCCACACAAATACAGATTTTTTCAGATCCATCTGAAAACAAAACTCTAACGAGTATAAAGAATTTAAGAACCCAGGACGCACATCTTTCTATACATTTCTAAGGAGCGAACTCACACACACCCGACTTCTGATTCATAAATTGAGTTTTAGAATTCCGTGACGGATTTCGGCTGTCTAAGACCGGCCTTAAGGTACATTTTGCAATTGTTTACGATATTGGGCAAGTGGGCGGCGTACCGAGGCAAGTAGGTTATTTCCTTTTTATGCGTACCTGGTATTTATGTCTCAGCTCTGTTCATTTAACTTTACTGAATTATAAAAGTATGAGATCCTTATCTACAAAGATACGAAAGATACGAAAAATCTCAGATCTAAAATTGAAAAAATAAAAATAAAAATAGGTTGCTTTCTGTTAATAGTGTGGATAAAAATAAGTAGATAAGTTTTTAAATGCGCTTTTTCCGGTGCTGAAACAAAACTCGGAAACGAAATCATTGTTTCAAAGATCGGGTGTCAATGGGAACTCGCGAGACACTAAGGCCACTACCTACTACGGTTCAAGAATCTTTTTATTTCTCACAAAGAATTACAGTATTCAGTTACGGAAGAAATATCTGCTAACAAACTACGCGCAATAATTTAAAGTATTAAAATGTCTATTTATTCATTAAGTCTAAATCGTAAAAATAAGGCAAGATTGTAAAAATTAAGCCACATCGCCCCTTGTAATTTCAATATGTCTGTAGTATGATCAATGGTACAGCAAATATATTCTATAGTAACTATGAATTTTTACGTCATTTTAGGTTAAAGCTCGACAACAGGAATTTAAAATATATTTTTGCAAACAACCACATATCATGTTCGTCATTAAATTATCTTTTTTGATATAAGGTTTATTGAGTAAACAGATTACTGGAAAAGTATATAGTAACATTTAAATATTCTTGCCTCTGCCATTAAAAACAAAAGATAAAATATCTTATTAATCATTATTTTCTTTGGTTAACCCACTTGCAGTAGGTATCTTATAACGTATTAAATTTAATATAAAATCATTTTCATCACGTAAACACGGATGGGCGAGGGTCGCATATTATGCCATGTAGATTCGTTAGCGATATACAAGTCTGGTGGCAAACTGTTTTATAGATCGTTTTCTGTAAAAGGTTGTTTTTACTGTACTTTTTAACGATACGCAACAAATTCGTGTGTTTTATGATACTTATGATTAAGAGGCCAAGTTTGCATGTTTGTATGTTTGTTTTTCAATCGCGCAAAAGCGAGTGACAATATACATATACAAATTCGTATGGAATTTGACACTCAGTTTATATACAGATATATAAACTTCGTTTTTTTATATGAGAGCGGGCAAATGAACATGTCACCTGATGGACATCAATTACCGCCGCCTATGTAGATCAGCAACACCAAGGGTCGCCGATCCGTTGCCAGCCTATATGTATGCTAGCGGTTATGCCGACAATGTTTTTATAAGGGCGAAGCCGTGTGCGAAATTAGAAATATTTACTAAATGCTATATTTTATTTCATAAAAGTCCACATACTGCGACAATAAGGTTAAAATGAGTGATTGGAGAGATTAGCATGAAGCTGGTAAGAAAATATACCAATCCTTTGTGGTGCTCGAAAAGCATGCTTATTAACTGGAAAACCTAACAAATTTAATATTATACTCTTTCTATGAAGTTGAGTAGCGTAACAGGCAAGCAATAACGGATGTCATAGCTTGTCGCATAAAAAAGTAAAAGATAGTATTGAAACAGGTAATTTGTCTGCTGAGGCGGAGATGACGCAAATATTACGAGTAGATTTATATTGAACGTTCAGTCGTTTCAATCATTTCTTTTGAAAGCTTCCGATGCAATAATTTAAATACAGAAAATAACGTCTCTCTTTAAAGTTGTGATATATATGCTTAGACGCAAATAGACGTCGCAAACACGTTATGTGTTCATCATATATTACGTTGCAAATTTTCATACGACATCTTTAGAACACAGTACTTTGTGTACTAAGCAGTAGTTGTTTTGAAGGCTAGAGTAAATATGAATTAAGTCAAGAAATATTTTTTTTGATACATTTCGGGTTCAGAAAATATTAAAATGTCCATAGTATCAAAATGACAATGTATAATATCGATATTTTTATACCACCAGGGTGGCAAACAAGCATAATACACTTAGGCGAAAATGAATGAATATCGCAAACAATGAAAATGAACAATAAAAAAAAAAGTCGCTCCGTATGTTATTTGGCACGCTGAAATTTAGTATGGGTATACGCTTAGAAAGAAGGAATCTATTACGTCAGCTGTACCATTCATCATACTACAGACACATTGAAATTACAAGGGGCGATGTGGCTTAATTTTTACAATTTTGCCTTATTTTTACAATTTAGACTTAATGAATAAATAGACATTTTAATACCGTAAACCAAAAGGGACTACTCGGACCGATGCATATAAAAAAAACCATATTTTTTTATTGTGTACCTGTAATAACCCGTCATGGCTATAGGCATAATGTTGCCAGTCGATTTTTTCATATACTGCTTCTAAATAAATGCATAATACTCGTAACTACAAATAAGGCGCAAGTTGGCAAATATTTAGTTTACTACTTTAAAAACAATATTTCAGGTTTTATAAATTTGTCATTTGCCTATAAATAATCTCGTCAGCCTGCATAGCAGGCTATAGGTATGTAGGTAGTATGGCTATAGGTATTCACTTATAGTGCTCATTGTGCTTATGTTTGGCGCAGATTGTGATACCCCTGTGAAAATGATAAGTAACAATATTTAACAGAACTAAATCGATAGTTAGATAATAGACAAATAGTTTTACTTATATTGGGTTCGCTCTTCTTTTACCAGAAGTTATTCAGATAATGGCGAAACTCTAAACAAAACTAATCTAAGAAACTAACATTGTGTTATTTCGCGGAATCTTAGTGATATTCGCAGAACCCTAAGGCTCTGCGACCTAACCCTCTCAATAATAATGGAAAAGCTCTCGTATGCTGCTTTTAGCTCAATAAATAGTTGTCTCTACTCGTGAAATATGCAGCGTTATAAAGTTTCTGTCGAGCAAGAAAGGCACGTGCGTTCTAGCTACGACGTTGCTCGACTTGGCGCCGCTTTTAACTAAAACCGATAGCACATAGAACACGTTTTATTCATTCAGTCATAGTCCTTTTATTGCTATTATATAATATCTTTGCAATAAATATACATAGCTACTAGTACGAATTACATGTAATTCGCACTAGTAGCTATGACAAAAACATTTCAGAGTAGTTGTAATTTATTTATATCAGATTGTTTTAATGAGCTTTTAAGATCAGTTAAACTCATTGTTTACTGCAATATTTGTCCATCGTGACTATTTCAACCGCATGACGTTCACTGCTAAACATACACAGAGTATTCGTAGTAATCGCCATAAAGTAAATAGTTGCGGTAGGCTAATTTCCAAAATCAAGACCACCGGCTTTTTGAGTTATAAGATGGT
This sequence comes from Hypsopygia costalis, assembly GCA_937001555.2. Classification (NCBI taxonomy): domain Eukaryota; kingdom Metazoa; phylum Arthropoda; class Insecta; order Lepidoptera; family Pyralidae; genus Hypsopygia; species Hypsopygia costalis. The sequence goes on from OW443326.2 coordinate 24,798,134, forward strand.
CATAGAGAGGATGAACATATTTTGTCTTCACCTCAACGGAACTCTTGACCTTGTCCTGGAGGACAACATAGGCACTGGAGTGCCTATGCAAAAAATAATATTTGTGTGGGATTGTCAGTTATAGTTTAAATGAGAATGAGAGGGAAGTGCGATAGAAGAGGTATAAGAGGGTAGGAGTAATGGCGGGGAGATTACTGATAAAAAAGAGGATAGAAAGCACGAAATCTTTACACTAGGACGATTTATTCAAGAATAAATGATTAATAAATAAATAAGTACATATTTTTGGACAATTTACCCGGCGCCATCTAGTTCCAAATTAAGCGCAAAGCTAGTGTTATGGGTACTGATAAATGTACTTAAATACATTTTTTAAAATACATACTTATAATACATAGAAAAAACTCAGACCAAGACAAACAGACATGTTCATGCACACAAATGTTTGTCTTGTGCGGGAATCGAACCCGCGACCTCGGAGTCAAAGTGGCCATTGCTAGTTGCATTCGATTTGGACTTGTTTTTTATTTATTTATAAAAGTGATATAGTGTATAAGTTGGTGGATTTCTTTCGACCGCCGAGCTCGTCAAAAAAAGAAATGATTTCGAAGGCGGTGGAACTTTTTTATTTTGAGGCATTCGCAAGCACACTGCGGGATTATTAAAATAATTGAACACGGCCAACTGGCCGTGAACGTGGTCGAGCCCGGTTGTCCAATGGCTACTGTAGAGAGCGGGTTTGATCCCCGCACAAGACAAATATTTTCGTGCATGAACATGTCTGTTTATCTTGCTCTGGGTGTTTTCTATATATTTGCAAAAATAAAAGGTATTTAAGAATGTATATCAGATATTTAGTACCCAGGGAACAAGTTTTGTTTAGTTTAGGACTAGACGGCGGTGTGTAATTTGTTCATGAGTTTTGCACAATTATATCATTAAAACAAGATCTTTACAATAAAGAAACGCAAACCTGACCTTCCGTTCAATAAAACGCTGTTGAGAAGAATACGAGACACAAATTAACTTAATTAATTGAAATCTGTTACTCTGTAGACGTCCACGAAGGGAGTGTTTGCTAGTGCAATCCAATTACTGTGAAACGAAGTATATATAGTACTCCGAAAATTGGAAGAACACAGCTGAATACTAAATCAGTCTAAAGTTTCATGGTCGCACCATCTCGCGGCAATAACAAACTCCGATTTCTGTGTAATATAAAACTATGTATTGAAAAGGCTTTTGTTTTTACAAGCTTTTATTTAGTTTCAGCGCTGTGTCGGTAATCCTTTTTTTGCCGTCGTTATATGTGATTAAAAATGGAGGCATTTAGGCAATGGTCCATTTCACGAGAATCAAATAATGGTGCTAATTTTCAGCTCAATCAAGACGTGAGACGTCTCATTCACTGAAAAGTGGGCCTTTAACTTGTAAAATTTTATTAGCGATACGGCGGTGAACCTAAATTTTAGCTTTTAATACAAAAAGTATATTGTCTACATATTTACCAAGTTTCATAAAAACTGGAACACCAGTTCGCGAGTGTCATGTTTTCGCCGTAGCTCGAATTTAATTAAATTAAAAATTTCCCTATTTGATAGATAAAATCACTGTTACAACGCTGGTCCAAATTTGAAACACGGTAGAATTGTTTATATTTGTGCGGTGACCTTCGATTATTGATACTAAAACGCGAAGACGTAAAAAATTTAAAGGGTTTTGTTGAAACATCTCTGAAGTCGTTTCAGCCATGTCTCAAAAGTGAACCGTTACAAAAGGATCTACAACTTCTTACTTCATTATCATCATTTGGCCTATTGTAATCAACTGCTGTTGATTACAATAGGCCAAATGTCAACAAATGCCTTTCCCAACGACTTGACTTTTGACCACTTCTTCACGGGTTCTTGCTACATCGGACGCCCGATCTGTCCGATGTGGCCCGGCTATTACCACTTCAGCTTGCTAATCCTCGGCTATGAACTAAGGTTAACTTTAGTTCTTCTAGCATCTCCTCATTTCTAATTCGATCTTGTAGATCTCTCCGTAGTCCGTTGAACGACTCTGAGTTTTATCATGAGAACTATTGTGATGGACCACATCTAATACATAGTCATCACTGGTAGAGCACTTTATTCAACATTTTAGTCTTAAAACACCGGGGGATTTTTGAAGAGAAGACGTTGGGGTTTAACCGAACGCTGCCTACGCGAATTAGATTCGTCGATTGACCTCTTTCTCGATGTTTAACCTTCCTGATCTTACTGGTACTTTATCCTTCGGGCTGAGTGCACTCGGCATCTACTAACTAGGTTAGTTTCGCTTTATAAGCCTTCGGGCTAGAAGCACAGCATTCCATTTCGAAAAAAAAAATGTTCCTAATCGGACAATATGTCATAGGTAAATGTACTCATTTACAACTTCGAGAATAAATTTTCCAGCAGTGACTGATATTCGATTTAAATATAATTTTCGATTTGTCCATCGTCTTACGTTTAATTACATTATAATACCAATATGGCGGTCGCCACAAAATTTCGTTCTATAATTTACACATTACCCCTATATGGTTATCAAATGAAAGTACTTGATAAGTGAAACGTGGTGAAAAACACTATTAGTAAACTTGTTAGTTATTAACAAATACATAATTGTTATTTTTTTTTATTTATTCTTGTTTTAAATTAGTTTACTTAATTAATGTACCTAAAGGATGAGATGTTAATTCGGCCATTAAAACTTTTTAAGGGTTTTAGCCGGAGGCAGTCTTAGTTTCTTCATAACTCTTGTTTGTAAATACTTAAAACACAAATTTTAAAAACATCGAAATAATTTCTGAAGTTCTTGTTAAACAATGGCTCTTCTCAGTGGATTCTATTGTGAAAAAAGAAACTTGAATGAGAAGAATCCGTAGGGATCCTTTCAAGTATGCAATAATTTCAGAATTGGAGGCGGTTGAGTTGACGTCGACGGCGGATGTTCCTGTTACCGTATTTTTCGCATTTAATTTAATAATATTTAAGCAGAGTGAACTCGCCTTACACAATTTGAATTTTATTTCGGCTATTGAATCGATAAACATTTGGATAAATCGAATTGCAGTTTTTGTATGTGGTGTTTTGTTATTTTTTTTTTTGAGTGACATAGAAAGTTATAAATGTATAAATCATATCATGTTGCAATTTGACTATCGTCAGATCGATAGTATAAACTCTTGAGTAAACTAAATAATAGTTTTTTTACAAAAGCATAAACAAGAAAGGTGTTAAGAAAAAAGGAGCTAAGTTTATTGTGTTTCTTTCATCAAGCCCGTTCATTTGATACCATATCATAGACATTATAAATCCCATATTGGATTAAGCAATCATACATTATCACGAGGACACTGGGATTACAGACACCGCGATGAAATTAAATAAAAGCTTTTAATTTGATAGAACCAGCAAGTTTATCTTCTTCAGTATTTCTAAATGTCTATCAACGCAAAGCTGATACTACTGGATAGATTGGGTTGTATTTTGGCATAGACGTAGTTATTATGACGTAAGTATCCGCTAAGAAAGGTTTATTGATTGTTGTTACCACGGGACATCGACATACGCGCGTGCGAAGTCGCCGGCGCACGTTAGTAATTTACACGATGAAGATAAAAATTGATTCAGCATTTTTACACTAATCCGACGATGTGTGTTCGTATATCTATATGGTTCAAATCGGCTAATGCTAGTGCAATTATTTATCTGCCCACGCCAACCCTCGAATGTTCTAATTGATGCTATTAGTCAGGAACTCGTCTTTGCCATTGAGACCGGCCGTTTTCCGTGGAAAAGGTTCGTTAGGCATGTTACCATTCTGGCCGTAAAAAACATATCGTTTTTACCGTGTAGAAATCACGACTTTTCTCATATCACTAAGGCGTACAGAAACTTTACAATATATAAAATTACAAAAACGATTGACAAAAGTAATTCGTCTTTAAAGACGTTCGAAATTTCAACTTTATCAGAAATGAACAAAAGTTTGTCAATTTTAAGAAATGCAAGTAGTTGCAAGCTGTGCGAGCTACACAGAAAATGTGTCAGTCACGACAGAGGTTGAATACAGAGAGGACGTGCGGCCTAAGTTATGTGGATTCATATAGAGTTGTATAACCTTTCATCGCATTTTATTTGGATAAGTATGGTAACATTAACTTTATCTTATTAAAAAAAAGTCGTGTTTGGAACTGCCGATGCCCATTATTTATTATGAACTAGATACTGCACATAGACACCTGCAACATATTTATATGCAATTTTCTGATATTATCTTGAAATGGGTCCACTGCTGCAGCACCGGTGGCACGTCGACCTTCTTGGATCTTTTGTGTACTATCACTATCAATATCGGTATAGAGAAGTCGTTTGCAAGTTGTTATTGTGATGAATGTAGAAGAAGCGAAAGAGGTATGTGGCGGTTTGTGTACTTAGTTTTTCTAATCTCTACATCCTACTGGGAGACAGGACATCTGTGATGTATGTTTTCTTTTTGCTTTAATTTAAAATATTCTATCAGTTCTAAATTATCTTTTTTTTTACATTAAATCGTGTACGTTTCTAAAATTATTTTACAACTGAACAAACTTAATTTGTCTAACACATTAGGTAGGTATTGCATGATTATTTTATTTAAAAAAGCTTATTATCTATCATTATATTCCTTTTATAAATAATGACGACGGTTGTTAAAGTTGGTTAGGACGACTTTTTTCCTCCAGTATGTACTTGAATATGTGGTTGTATCCATCTCTCTCTGATTCACACGAAAAGATTACATTTCACGTAATATACTCTAGCTGTGGAGAGTAACAATTTTTTATGCTAGGTACATACTTACTTACATAATACACAGGCGCTGCGCAAATGTAGACACTTATTGCTTCGAATCTCGTGTCTGAATATTTCCAGTGTATTTTTATTCATACAAACAAATGTTTTCTCAAAGAAAGAAATTAAATTAAAATATGAAACCTCTACAAACTGTCATCCAACTAGACAAAAGTGTTTTCGTAGACACTTTTGTCTAGTTGGTTTCACTTGACACACTTGGATTTCCAATCATAAAGTAAGCAACTTAAAAGTTTAAATTGTCAGTTGTAGATAAGTAACATTCATTTTCATTCAATTAGAGTTGCTCATATTACGTTAGCAGTAATGTGGTGTGAATTTGCCCGTTAATGTTGACGTCGACGACCTCTACGTCGACAATTAATCATAGTTATAAAATAAATATTTCTACATCGATATCCTGCCGAGAAAGTGATAGTCCACTCGTATCAGTATCCCACTCACACCCACACACGCGAACACATAAAGAACAGTTTCCTTTGTCATTTACAAAAAGTGTTTACGTTTGCGCAGCTTCTTAGGCAATAACAATTTACATTTTATCAACGCCATATATATCACACGTAATATGTAGCGAAAGTAGTGAATGAAATTAACCATTGTTCCAACAGTGTGTTGTCCATTGACAGCATGGACGACATCGAACTGAAGAACATCCAGCTGCAGTTCCCAAGCTCCCGACGCTTCAGCGGCGATGGTGGGTGCACGGAGGTACGCGTTCGTACCGACCGCGGCGACATCGTTGTTGCCGTTCAAGGCGACCGCAGCAAGCCAGCTATCTTCACCTACCACGATCTCGGACTTAACTGTGAGTACTAATCATAAGTTCAAAAGTACAATAAAATACGTACGTTTTACTGACGGAGAAAATCACTTAGTTTATTTGATACAAGATACATGTTTGCATTTAATTTAGTGCGGTTGTATTTTAATACGTAATTGCTGTGTTACAGCTCTATTTACAATCGATACATAATTAATCTATTTTAATAGAGTTATCATCAGTTATGCAAAGACAATTTACCGACTGTTGTATAAAGTTTTTAAATTAATACTTTAAAATAAATGAAATTTTATTCGCAACGATACAGCACATGTGTATAGTTTATTTCTAGTGACATTTACAAAAAGAAAAGTTAACAAATAAAATTGTTTTTTAATCACATCTCATTGGATTAAGACTGTGTCTGTAGACCTATGCCAGTATTAGAGGATCCGGTGTAGTGTTGCGAAAGCTACAAACGTGTGTTGGCTACGCAGGGCCATCTTATACTGGAAGTACTATGGTCGACGAGCGGTTGCCTGTGAGTAGGAACCGCTGTCAGCTTTAGCGTGCAAAATTTCGTATGTTATGTAAATTATATTGAAATATATGGCAGAGTGATCAGTTATCTTAGTACCGTCCTGAGGAATATTTAATATAAACCTATTTCCCTAGCTGCTGAGATTTCCTTTGCGATCCAATAAGCACAGGAAGGCTCTACCGCCTTCAAAGACAGACAAGTAAATTGAATTAATGAAATGCTATTTCATATCATATATTTGCTTAATTTTGAAATAACTGTCGACGTCTTTTGAAATGCCTTATATAAAAATTATTTATAGTCGCGTGAAATCGTTATAAAGGATACCTAGCTTATACGAGTATTGTTAGCTACGGTTCATTTATCTCTATACCAAAGTTCCTCGAAATTGGGTTCGCACAAAATACTTGAGGTCGTAAACACGAACAGAGAGACAAAGATGCTTTCGTTTTTACACATGATTAGCTTCTATCTGCCCCTTCGCTTGGGTGGAGTCCGGAGTATCGAAATGGACACCATAAAAACCTTCATGAAAACTCAACGAAATATGTCAACTTATATACTTATTATGTTTAGTGAAACTAATAGACATACCTATAAAATATTTAATAGCGAACAGTACTAGCTCAGTTTGTCAAACGGTTCATCGCTCACGTAAATCTTTGACTGTAATTAGACAAGTATGTAATATTAAATTTGTTTTTTTAATATAGGTATCTGTATATTTCTTAAATTAAATTCAGATTTTTAAATTCAGACAAGCGTACGGCCCGCCTGATGTGAAGCGATTACCGTAGCCATATTAACACTCGCAACATAAAATATCTCTCGCGCGCCGCCACCCCCGCTGCCAACGCAGTATCTCCTTTCTTTCTGGGTGACCTCACTCACTCGCAGGAACTCAACAACCCTCAAGGGAATAGTTATTTGGCTGCGGTATTCTGTGAGGTGGAGGTACATTCCCCAGTCGGGTAACTTACAATTAGGCTCCCTACCTCTCTTTTCGCCAGAGCTTCGATTGTCAGTGAGCAGGGTGCACAGCGTGCAGGTGAAGTTGGCTATGGTTCAAAGATGTTGATGAACCACTTACACCCCAATGTAAACTTACACCAGGATGGACTAACAACGCGTATGCTATATACATATGAGCAAAGCCACGAATATAGCTACTTTAAAAATAAAGTGAAAGCATTTTTTTCAGTGAATTTTCCTATATTACATTATTTAAAGCACCCTTTATGTGGTGTGAACGCAACAGACCCTTTCTAAAATTCATTTATTTACATATAGATAAGAAGAATTTTGACAAAGTAATAATTTTATCATTATCCGACCTGAGGGCAGATTAAGTGCCCGGTGGTAGATCCGTGAGCAATGAGCGAAAATTCAATTTAGCTAGTCTCAAATTTAGGAAAATTAATTGTCTCTTGAAAAAACAAATTTAATGCGAATAGCTGAGCTTGATGGTCATCCGACAATAGATGATATTGCATGTCTCTTGATATCACATCAGAAAACCGAGCGAAGTTCTGTAATCCAGGTCTGTATCCAAGCACTGATTTCTAAATAGAAATTCGTTACGATGGGTCGACATAACATTTTTTTGTATATCTATGTGGTTGTCTCTCGAACACATTTTAATTTGTTAGGTATTTGTAACAACAGGAAACGCGAACACAATATTTTTTTTTAATTCAGCCAGCGAAATTGGTTCAATGATATTCAATTAATGGCAATATGTTATTGACGTGAAAATAAATATTGCGTTATTTTCTCTCGAACCATTGAATTGATTGCAATAAAATTGATTGCGGCGTACATAAAATTTCGTTCCACCGCGGTTAGGAAAGCTGCTCAAATTTTAGAGATTTATAGTATAGTATAGTCATCAACTCTTAGTCATCCCAATGCTGGGATACGAGATAATTGAAGTGGTTTAGAGCAGTGTTCCGCAAACTTTTTGTATCTAAGGTACATCTAGGAAAACGAAATTTTTTAGAGGTACACCATAAATGAAAAATCTGGTTTTATTTATGTAAGAATTATTCTTCAGTTCGTCTTTTTAGCTTTATGAGATAACCTTATTTTTGCGAGGCACACCAACAAAATGAACATGGCACACCAGTGTGCCGCGGCACACACTTTGAGGAACACTAGTTTAGAGCATACTCCACCACTCAACTGTTGTCCACGATCTCTCACTCACTGTTCAACTGCGGGTTGGCTCAGGCCAGTGTTTTAAAGCCTCCTAAAGGACACTGACTTGGGTTAATGACTGTTATTTAATCACACCAACCAGGACCGAGGGCTTAACTGCCTTCCGAAGCACGGAGAAGTTCGAGATAAATAAACTCATTCAGGGACGAATTATGGTCGACTCGATGTTCTTAACTTGCGTGTTCGATTAGACTGACACACGCAACGACGACATCGTGCTTCTCAAGATATTTGCGATCCGAGAATTGGAAAAATCGCATTACCTAATAATTTTATAAAAAAAATTAATGTGCCTTTTTAAATTTGGTTAATATTTCGCTACCGAGTATCTCTCTCATAGCTCGCATACGTCGTTTAAAAGTTTAACTGAAAATGGCTCATAATGAAACTGAGCAAAAGTTGATAGTGTAGTTGGAAAATTGTCAATTTCACAGTGGAATGAATATTATGTTCTCTAATACAATAAACGCTTGGTCTGGAATATGGTTAAATTAAATATAAATAATGTCAAGAGCTTATATGTAGTTCCTTTTTAATATCAAACTAGTTTAATATTTAAAGCGAGTTAAATAATATCTTTGTATGTAATTTTATTATACCACTAAGGTGGAAACAAGCATACGGCCCGCCTGATGGCTAATAGTTTCTAAGCAGTTATTGCAACCTGTGTACGCCTGCAATATCCGGGACATCACACGCACGATGGCGACCCTGTAACCTCTTCACGCCTTTTTAAAGAATCTTGGGAAAACTTCGGCAGGCATTCCACAGCTTGATAGTCATCGTCGTCAACCCTTATTCATTCCATTGCTACGATACGGGCCTCTCCTCGACCGAAGGGGATTTACAGCATACTCCACCACGCTGCTCAACTGCCGGTTGGCGGAAGCCAATGTTTTCAAGCCACCTAAAAGGCCACTGACTTGGCTTAACGTTTAAATTATCTATAATGACTACAGCCGGGACCGACGGCTTAACATGCCCTTTATTCGCATGTATGCACTTGCATAAAAAGGGTTATGTTTTTTCAGTGTATGTATGTATATTTCTTTGGCACGCTTTACAGCCTAAACCGCTTGACGGATTTCAACATGTATGGTGTCATTCGATTCATCTCAGCTGTGAGAGTAACATAGGGTCGTCGTAGTCGTCAACTGTTATTGATCCCATTGTTGGGATACAGGTCTCCCCTTGAAGCGTAGGGGTTTAGAGCATACTCCTCCACGCTCCTCAACTGCGGCTTTGCAAGTGGTTTCAAAAGGAAACATCGTAAACTTGACCAAGCTCTGCAGGGTCACCAAAAAAGGAATACGAAAGGAAGCCTGCAGATCTCATTGATTAGGTTATAGATAAGTGGTAATCAGGAACTGGTGATAGAGCACGAGAGAGATTATGTTTTTGATTCGGGGATTTAATAATTTTTTAATTTATACTTGTTATATATTGTACTTAAACTATAGGCCGTATCCTTTTAAATGATCCCTCTTTCTACTGGCAAAAACGGTGTGAAACCCGTTCGGAGATTAGTCCGAACAAATATAAACTAAGTACCTTCCGCGAGGGCTTTTAATTTGTATTATGTAGTGATACGTAAATATTTCCTCTTGTGTGGCAATAATTATGTATAAAAATATTCATGCGAACCGTAAAAAGTTTTAAGTCTCGGCTTATGTTTTTAACAGATACTTCACCCTAATTGCTATATAGATTACATGAAGGAAATATCTTAAGCCTCGGTAAAAGGAAATTTCTTAATCTGATTCGTTTGCCATTTAATATTAATTTTATTGTATGGGTTTCTGCAGATTTGATTTTTAGGATATTTTTAGCTTGTAAAATTTTTTAACTAAAGATAGGATTAGTGTGATCATGCGTATATATGTACTATTCGTCTCTGGTCAGGTCAATCCGCCTTCGCCCTCATCATCATCCTCTCCTGCCGAACATAGGTTAGAGAATATACTCGCACAAAATGAGGATATCATTTCGGATCCTTTTACGCAACCTTGAGCAACATTTCTCCAAATGGCAGCTGCAGTCAAAGTACACGTCTCATTTCCGTATGTATTGTCTACACAGACTGTTAAGACTGAAAGCTTTGAGGTATTTTGCCTTTGATATCATCATCATCATCATCCTATATCTACCCACTGCTGGATATAAGCCTTTCCACCAAATACGATACTCCCCTTCCGCATCGAACCGCTTTCTTAAATCATCGGACCATTGCATGTGATGTACCAAATATTAATCATCACAGCGTAATATAAATTACAGTGCACAACGTAATATAAACATGAAAATAAATTACAGTGCGTTCATATTATTTTAAAATACGGTAAACATAAAACCAATTCCCTGAGCTTCATTTGTGCAAACACTGCGATATCGCAATTAAAACGGCTATCCCATATTAATTGATGAATTTATATCGTCCTGGACACGTTTATCGTTTGCGGCCGAAACGATATTGGCTGACTAATTAATATGAATAGACGCTTCACTAGATACGTTGATTGGTCTATTAATTTGTTGAGCTGGTGCACATACAGCTTTTACACTTCATTAGGTGAGGACTGTTACCTTTACAGTGACTTTACTCTGCCTTTGAAGAATTTTAGCACGTAATTCATAGTTAAAGACCATAGGAAAAACCATTCCTTCTTACTAATCCCACATTTATTTTGCCTCAAATACACGGCTGAATAGATTTGATGAATTTAGCACACTATATAGCATGAGTTTCCATTTTTTTAGTAACAGAATACTAACGAAAACCCTTTAAGGAAATCCACAACAATAACAGATAAATAAATAAATATTTCTGGATAATTACACAGCGCCATTTAGTCCCAAAAAAACGATGGGTACTAGACAACTGATAAATAATAAGTAAATAAATATTTCTGGACAATTTACACAGCGCCATCTAGTCTCAAATTAAGCACAAAGCTTGTATTATGGGTACTAGACAACTGATAAATGTACTTAAATCTTTTTTTTGTAAATACTATAGCGTACATTATATTGATCATATTATTTAGTATTGCATCGCTATAATTAAAGTTTATTTACAAGATGGTACTGTCGATGTCACATGACATTGACATTTGTCACTATGATGCGCACTGCGTTTAGTGTAGCCATAGTGTTACTACATTTTCCGCTACGCAATGTCGTTGTTAATAAGTAATTATATTCTAGATTTATTCTAAGTCTAGATACACGTAGCGATCTGAGATTGTCATTGCACATTGAAAGGTGGCTGATTAAATTGTATGAATAATTTAAGTACAGATTATCTCGTTTTGTACAGATGATAATAGCTATGGTTTTCATGAATTAGATTTTAGACTGGCAACTTTGGCCAAGGTCTAGCAGATTAAACTTTAGACAAAAAAAATGGATTGCTGATTTTTGGTGGAACTGGTGATCTTAGGACATCCCGGCTCTGGTCTATGAAACAAGATCCGTCTTTGGACGGAGGATGATATAATCGTGGTATATTTGTCGGGTGCGGATTTATTTCCGTTCCAACCCATCCCGGCGCGGCACGAGGGCGTGGTACGCTCCGAAGACCTACATTCTCCGTAGGTCGATTGGTTTAGGGGGGATCATCTTCTCCTCCTACTTCAGGATCACAGTTGGTACACTCCCGCGGCATGCAAGTGAACACACGACTTTCAATGGCCAAGTTTAGAATCAGTGCGCGTGTTGTGGTTTCCGCGTTTTCGTCAAGGACGGACACTTAGATACTTCTAGTAATAAATATGTAACTTTCAATTTCCTATCTTTTACTAAGTATCCCGAAGCAAACCCAGCAGCCTTGAATTGTGTATACAAGAGGTCCTTGAAATAAAAGGTCCGATGTACTCCTCGAGAGTCTTATCCGAAGGCACTCTTTATTCTTACACATGACTTGCTCGTATATAGATTTGAACTTCCAACCACACTTTATTCTTTTATTAAATTTCCCGTTCAAAATCAAATTTATATACGACAATACATACATGTAATACATATAAAACACCGAGACCAAGACAAACAGACATGTTCATGCACACAAATGTTTGTCTTGTGCGAGGATCTAACCCGCGACCTCGGAGTAGAAGTAGCCATTGCTAGCCATTCGGCCACCGGGCACGTCAAAACAGATGGAAAATCTTTAGAAAATTGAAGCTAACATTGTAGTAGACGACGTTTTTGGACAAATAACATGTTATTTCGCTGCGGTATTCTGTGAAGTGGAGGTACTTCCCCAGTCGGGCAGCTCAAAAATACGCTGTGCCCTACCTCTATTTCGCTTGAGTCTCATTTGCTAGTCGGCAGGCTGCTCCACATACAATGTAGCTAATGTTGATTTTGGATCTAAAGATCGTAGTAACCCACTTACACGGACTTACACCTCTTAATTATACGGGCTTCTTTTTTTTGGCTCGAATATAAGTTTATAACTTATGCAATTGACATAACGTTCATTATGCTATGAACAATTTCGTTGGAAAAAGTCGCATCCATTCCATTCCGCGGCGATGTAAATTGAGCCATACGCGGCGCACGTCAAATAAGTCTCCCGCTGGACATGATTTCAACAACCACAGCTCAATTATTATGTCCGATAATTTCAAATTTCACTGATAATATCAGGCTTCGCTCGCGTGACATTCGGCGCAAACACGTGTTTACTCATTAATCAATAGAAGTACTCGTGTAAAATTTAGGATAAAATAGTCCAACTAATCTCGTTTTCATTTACAACATGTTTCTGCACTATAGTCCAAAATAATATTATAACTGCCGAATTATGTTGTGGCTAAAAATAATTCAACTACTCAATCATAAATGTTATCCCGCATTTCTCGGAAGGCTGGTGACTTTTCCACGTAACCGACTTTGGGAATCACTTCAATAGATAATGTGTTTTAAACGCAAAATAAATATGTGAAATATAGAATACGATAGGTACTATAGGAGTGTAGATACTACAGTATCGTATCCTACTAATATTATAAATGCGAGTTTGTTTGTTACGCTTGCACGCCGAAACTAATCATCATCAAACTTTGTACACATATTCTCAAAAGGTATTAGAAAGGTCATAGGATACTTTTTATTAAAAAAAAAGTAAACCGCGGGTGGAAACTAGTAATAATATAAAAATGCCTACCGAGATCTGTGCGTTCCATTGATATATCCTGGGTAGGGTCACACCATTACATTAAACTTCTCTAAGGGACCTCTACGCGCTGGTTGCATATCCTAATAATAATAATAAATGACCGGGTACATGCCATGAATTGATGAAAAATATAATAATAGTTTTCATAATAACTATGTAAAATATAGGGTACGATGTTACGTATCATAATATTGTAATATGTAGCAAGACCAACGTAACATATAATGTTTTATCTTGATACTCTAAGTGAGTAGGCGCGAAGTTGACATAAATTTTGTATAGGTTTATAGTAAAACGCAACACCAACCTATATAAAATTTATATACTTATAAAATTTATAAGTACATATATGTATAAATTTTATATAGGTTGGAGTTGCGCGGTGCTAAGTTGTTTGTTTGCACCTAAACACAACCGCGCTATATTTCCATTGTGAAAACGTGACTAAAAGGCGTGCGAACATAACGAAAATCGAGTAAAAATTACGCTCTCAGCTTTTGTATATACAATACCACAGGATAAATAATAGTACACTTAATAAAAACTACCATTTAATAAACAATATTCTTGCATAATTTAAAAAGTGTTGAATTAATTTCATGGATTAGTCGTGCTCTAATGAAACCCTGGAATCGTCCCGTGTAGAGCAATTTGCAGCCTATTTTAAATAGTTATTAATAATTATATTTATTGATGTATTTTATTCATTTTCTAAAATAAGGTACTTATATTAAAACAATATACATACATATAATAAATATTGTTTTAATATTTGTCCATGGATATTCTCGGAGGTCACGTTCAGCCCTCGGTCACGGTTGCTGTCATTAGATGACAGTCGTTAAATCAAGTTAGTGGAATTTAGGCGGCTTGAAAACACTCGCTACTCAACTGCCAACCAGCAGTTGAGTAGCGAGGTGGAGTATGCGATTGAGGGGAAAACGTATCCCAACAAAGGGTTAGTAATGCTGGGATACCATAGAAGAAGACTCAATAAAAGCTTATTGAGTCTTCTTCTATCGTCAGCAGTGGGATGAAAAAGATTTGACGACGACATACACGGCATCAACTCATAATCATCCCACTGTTGGGATACGGGTCTCCCTTCAATCGAAAGGGTTTTAGAGCATACTCTACACCCTGCTGCTCAACTGCGGGTTGGCGACGACATACAATAAAAATAAATTAGGGGGGCTTTCGGTGCGATCAGCTTTGTAATCAAATTACCTGAAATTGAACACAGCTCAAACTACTGGACGGATCGGTTTGAAATTCGACATACAGCAACTCATGACGACACACAGGCAAATTATGACGTAGGCATCCGCTAAGATAGGATTTTGAATATTCCCGCGGGGTACTAGGATACGCGTGTACGAAGTCCCGAGTGCAACAAGCTAGTACTATAATGTAGCTGGCACTTCTCAAAGAGAACAGACCCGAAGATTTTTGAAACATCGCTTTGTTATAATAAAATAAAACATATTTTTAGGTAGGTGAAGTTTATTAAAATCAAATAATTACCTACATCAAATAAATCAACTTAAACTGTGGTATTGCTAGAGCCACCTTGATTTGATTTAATAAAATTATATTTTTTACTGGTAAGTGTTATATACGGTTGACTTTCGCTCGCCGCCTGGATATATCGATGCAAAACCCGTAGCCCGGATGTGCACTATTCAAACCCGTATACTCTGGGTCAAACCCGGAGGGTTGGAAGCTCTAGCTACACATAATATTTTATGATTTCATCGAAGTTGATAATGACATTTTCGAGAAATGTAAACATTGCTTGTTTGATGTGGATATCTCGGTGCCAATATCAATCTCTGTGTTCGGTTTGTGGTAGGCCAATGGTAGACGTTTGAGCTTGTCGATTTGTGGTCGGCCAAGCCTGCCACGGTGCCGCAATGAATTGCAAAATGTGGCTGACTACTAACGTGTATTGACTTGTTTGGATTCTGATTCCATATTTATTACGAATCTAGACGTTAAATTCAATATTAAATGCTCGAGAGGCTTCCATCATAATCTAATAGTAATGAAGGTATACCTATTTCTCATCTTCTACGGATGTCTTCGTAAGTTTATATTAAAGTTAAGTATTTTTCACAATCATGTAAATTTATCATCATCTATAAATCTATCTGTATTTTACCAAATTTGTTATGTCAAATGTATTATACATAATATTCTATACTAGCTAACTCGCGCAACTTCGCCAGCGTGAGACAGAGCTTTGAGAGGTGAGCTAATTTTAAAAGATAGACATATGCACTCACGGATTTTTTTTTGTAACTTTTTAGGATGAATAATTCCGTCGCATATAATAGTTACGTAACTTGAACCGTTTACGCAGCGCACGCAACGGAAGCTCTCTAAAGGAATATGTTTTTCCCATTTATGCAACATTTTTCGTTGGTTCTCCGCTCCTATTGGTGGTAGTGTGATGTTACCACCTCAACTGTGGTTATTGTTAGTGGTGGTAGCCTATAGCTTTCCTCGAAAAATAGGTTATCTAACACTAAAACTTTTTTTCATTTCGATTGAGTAGCTCGTTCAACCAAACAAACAAACTCTTCAGCTTTATAATATTAGTATAGATAAATTACTTGCTAATAATTACAAATATCCAATTAAAATGAAAACTAAATGTGATTAAAACTATACTCGTATATACAAACAAAACGGAAATAACAAAAACTAGTTAAGAGTAATAAAATATTAAGATTGTATTATTTTTTCGCTAATTATAACTTACGATATTTCTTTTTTTATTATTCGTTTTACGACCTACAATACAAGTCAGAAGAGTCATCAAGTACTCAATTTCTGCTAATTTTCAACATGAAAACAGATAATGTAATTTTATTACATTTTGAAGAAATGAGATTTTTGGATCTACTCTTCTAGTGTCAATGATAGAAGGGCCAACTCGATTTACGCTACAAATTATACTAACGTTACGCACTATATTGATCACTAGCAGCCTTCGCTTGCAGCAAATTATCCAGCGAGTTTTTACCAAAACGTCGATATTGACTCAACCTACAAATGTTTGAAGGTTAATAAAATAAATATAATAGCGAGGGTTCTGGCTTTTTATTAAGTCACTGTTATCAACCAGTTGAACAGCTTGGTGGAGTATGCTCTAAACCCCTTCGTTTGAAGGGTGACCCGTATCCCAGCAGTGGGATGAGTAAGGGTTGACGTGGACCTCTATAACCTCTAATCATTTCAGATATTATTTGGCTTTACAAACTTCGGAGATAAGGATTGGGAGTTTTTTTTTACAAAGTGATTTTACGAGAGTTCTTAAACCGGAACCCTAAAAATGAGAAACATTATTTTAATATTGTTTTATAAAACCATAATAATTAAAGAGAACATTTTAAATAACATAGTCAAAGCCGTCTGTGAATGAGTTTCTGTCCCTCCAATTCTAAAGACACGAGAGCTTTAATATTTTAAATTTAGGGCTAAAAGCATTAAGTCTTATGAAACCTATACTACTCGTAGCAACACTCGAACGTTTTAAGTGTGATTAAATCGGTATGTAGTAGCTATACATGCACCAAAATAGGTAAGTAACCAGGGCCAGGAATTAGAGCAAAGATATCTTAGAAAATAATTTATGTATTAATGGGAAATTGTGTAATCAACATGGAAACTATTATTATGAAGAAAGACGATTCAAATATTTTTATTTGTAATGGATAAACTAAAAAAACCGGCCAATTGCGAGTCGGACTCGCGCACTAAGGGTTCCGTACCATTATCTATGACAACGGCAAAAAAAAATCATGTCTGTTGTATGGGAGCCCCCCTTAAATGTTTGTTTTATTTTAATTTAATTATTAATTAAAATTTTAAAGTGAAAATATAACTAAATTGTCATCTAGCCTCTGGAAATGTACTACACAATTCTATTCGTCTTGCAATACATTTTATAAGTTCGTCGGCTATTACTCAGTAACTTTTAAAGTCTACTTGGCCGTGATAGTTTTCCTTTTAAATTCACTAAATGGACTACTTCAATAAATGTAAATAATTCGCAAACAGATTACTATATCGAAAAATGATCTTCCCACACTACCAATGTTTCTAAAAGACCTATCCAACGACACCCCATACCATGGGGTAGATGCAGAAAAAAAAATCATCCCCATTTTACGTGTGTATCATCCCCATTTTATGGGGTGGTACCCCGAAAAAAAATATTTTTCAAAATTTTATTCTACCACTTTGTCAGCATAGTTAATATGTGTCTACTGCCAAACTACAGCTCAGCTTTCTAGTATCAAGCGTTTCTGAGCTAGGCCGAGGACTGACGGACGGACGGACATGGCGAAACTATAAGGGTTCCTTGTTTACTACGGAACCCTAAAAACTACTGAACCGATTTTTTTTTTAATTCTTTCCCTTTCGCGAGTAACACATGCTATTTTATTGCAGTCGTGCGAAACCGGAGCGAGGCGTTAGTCCCTAGTAAAATGGTCGACAAACGATCGTCACTTGTCACATGATGACAGTTGTTATCACGTAGTCACGTAGACGTACAGTCTGTCGCTTTTCACACGGTAAATATTCTTAACCTATCATTTTCATAATGTACAGTTGTCGTAGGCATAGAAACTATAGATTGATAATTTCTGTCTCATTAACACAAAGAAAAGAGCTGGTTACGCCAGCTACATGTAAAGAATATAGACAGATTGATACGATTTTTTATTTGCGTCACGTGCTGTTTGTAACGAAAGAAAGCACAATAATATGGAAACAGTTAAATGACAGCATTGTATAAACCTTACATAAATCTTACATATTCTCTATTTCATGTTTTCCTCGCCTGACAGGCGTCTATATATAGTATCTATAAAGTACATATTCGTCTATGACAGGTGTACTGTTCTTCACCTGTCAAATGGTCAAAGAGACGCTCGTTACATAGACACTCATGTAGACAGTCGCATGTCACCAAATTGATACACAAAGATAGAGAGAGAAAGAGATTCTCGGTCAATTTACATAATATGTCGACAGTAACATGTTAGTCGCAGGCCACTCAAGTAAGCATCATATAGTAGCGGATATTAATATTTCGTCAGACTAGTTATTCCCATGGTATAATATCGTTTTGAATCTGTACATGTGTCATATTACCTCATCGCCTGACAAATGTTTGTTAGGCGCTTGTCACGTCTTATGGCAGTCGCTTGTCATCTCTAAAATGGTGGGTGGGTGGGTACGTTTGTCACTGCATTATAGTTAAAGCTTGTCAAAGTAATCAGTCGTTTTTCTTTTACACTAGCTGGCTCGACAGACGTCGCCATGTCTTCTTAATATTGAATTCGAATTGGTTTCGCGCAATCTGTCAGATGACTGATAGTTCTGTCAAACAACAAAGTTAGAAAAGACTGTCCGTCCGTATGTCACAGCCACATTTTTCCGCAACTGTAAGAACTATACTGCTGAAACTTGGTAAGTAGATGTATTCTGTAAACCACATTAAGGTACCCAAAAATAGAAAAAAAAACAATAAATTTTCCATACTTAGAACTGAAACTCAATTTTTTTTTCATCAATCCCATACGTGTGAGGTATCAATGGATAGATCTTCAAAAATGATATTGAGGTTTTTATATTTTTTTTTTCTAAACTGAATAGTTTGCGAGAGAGACACTTCCAAAGTGGTAAAATGTGTGTCCCCCGTCCTGTAACTTCTAAAATAAGAGAATGATAAAACAAAAAAAATATATAATGATGTACATTACCATGCAAACTTCCACCGAAAATTGGTTTGAACGAGATCTAGTAAGTAGTTTTTTTTTAATACGTCTCAAATCGTAACTTTTATATTATGTTACTTGCTGCTACGGAACACTTCGTGGGCGAGTCCGACACGCACTTGGCCGCTTTTTTTAATAGCAATGGACGTTAAAGGCTTCTGTAGATAAAATTTCGGTTATATGCCTCAACCTCCCTCGGTACATTGACGTCATTTGACGTCACCCGAGGCATTGCGCTTCTCTATTACGTAAACAGCTGCAAAACTCCATTTCCCACGCGTCAGCGCCCCTACTCCTCTACACATCAACTAGAAATGCAACCGAGTTTGTGCAGTCTGTCTGTCAGTCTGTTCTATATAGAGTATGAAGTGGAGACGCCACTACCTTGTCGGTAGTGGCGTCGAACTGCTCGCTGTTAAAATAGAAGGAACTACGTTCACGCCAAAAGTACATTTTACATCACTTCACTATTCAATACCTTAACGAGCGGAATTTTTGAATCAGAATTTTATTTTGCTTGTTATAAACTAATTGAACGGCGCGAATTGAGGACCTTGATGGCGTTGTAGAGGGGCTCCATGGCTCCATGGGGCGTCATGGAAGAGCTTCATTACGTCGAGAGGAACTAGATGGCGCCGCGCCGTTGCACGTGTCAGCCTAATTGATTACACTAATTAGGCAACGTCGAGCTTAGTCTATTTACGGATGGGTTTATTTATCTTGAGTTCTTCCGCGCTTCGGAGGAGTAGTTAAGCAGTCCCAGCTGTTGTCATTAGATAACAGACGATAAGCCAAGCTAGTGGCCTTTAAGCGGCTGAAAACAGTGCCCTTTGCCAACCCGCACTTGAGCAGCGAGGTGGAGTACTCTTTAAACCCCTTTGATTAAAAAAATAGTTGAGTTTATGCGATATTATAATTAACAAGTATCCCCAGTATTAATATTCATATGCAGCTTAATTCTATGCGCCTAATAGGCTTGTATACCATTTTTTTTCGATTTGTTATTTAAAGACGTCACAATAATATAAATATAGGTCAAATAATTACTTTGATTGCATAAAAACTTCTCGAGATATGATAACTTGAAGATCACAATTTTGGACTATCCCGAAAACGTACAAAAGTTCCATACAAAAGCCCACCACGTTATGACGTCACACCTTGCTATTTTATATGCATTAAATCAGAAATTTGTACAACAGCTATGTGTACGTTAATGTGTTTATGTATAATGCCAGTGCCGTAACAGAAGTTATAGTATTTTTTATTGTTTATACAATGGCAATATTTATTTATTATAATTTTATACCTTTAAAATGGACTTTCCCACCAAACTTTGATCGAACACGTCGGACATAAATTATTAAAATTTTAAGATCGCGGATCGTTCTAGTTTTATGTATTTTACGTTACTGAAAGAGAGTTTTTTATAATTTTGTAACATTGGCAACTAGCCTATTGCGTTGAAGCCTCAACAAACAAATGCTATCACTGCTGGGATCCGATTTCTTTTCAAGCAGTCTTACGGGACTTAAATGTGTGTAATAATATCTCTAAGCTTCCTTACACTGCTAATCTTGAGCAAAATTTTGTCATTAACTCGTCAGTGACATGCGGTTTTATATTAACGCTAGTAGGTGTTAAACAAATGCCTCCTGACACATTAAACGGGAGGTTCTATAAATATTAATGAGACATGTCCATTTTAAGCAATAGCTACAGGTTGACAACATGTCGAACTGAATTAGGTTACGGAGTAGTACAGCACCCACGTATTTATAACAAGTAAATAAATATTCCAGGACATTACACACTGCCATCTAGTTCCAAACTAAGCAAAGCTTGTACTATGGTTACTAGATAACTGATTTGTTACTTAAATACATTTTTTTTGTAAATAAGTACGTACATATAATACACAGAAAACAAAAAGTCATGTTCATGCACACAAGTATTTGTCTTGTGCGGAGATTGAACCCACGACCTCTGGTGGTCGAAGTGACCACTGGACTTGTTTTTTATTTATTTATGATAGTGATATAGTGTATAAGTTGGTGGATTTTTTTTTATAACGCTGGGGTGGCAAAACAAGCAGACGATGTGCCTGATGGTAAGCATTCGTATGCACCCTATGCACGGACGTGCGGACGCGGACTACATTAGTCTCCTGGTAAATCCTAGGATTTACCAGGAGAGGATTTACCAGGAGACTTGTTGTGAAATGAACTTCCTGTCTAGGCAGGAAGTTCATTTTACAACAAGTCTCCTGAGACTTGAGAGGTTTGAAACTTGAAAGGTTGAAGAGTATGTGACCACTTCGGCTCCAATGTGTTAGAATGAACTCCATACCTGTGGCAAGCGGTGCGACTATAGAAAGTGGCCGTGGGCATAATATCCAACAACTTTAGGGTGTAAGTGGTTCATCAACATCTTTGAACCAAAGCCAACTTCACTTGCACGTGGTGCACCCTGCTGACTGACAAACGAAGCTCTGGCGAAAAGAGAGGTAGGGAGCGTAATTGTAAGCTACCCGACTGGGGAATATACCTCCACCTCACAGAATACCGCAGCCAAATAACGGGTTTCTTGACGGCTGTTGTGTTCCTGCGAGTGAGTGAGGTCACCAGAAAGGAAGGAGATGCTGTGATGGGAGCGGGGGTGGCGGCAGCGATACTTTATGTTGCGAGCGTTAATATGGCTACGGTAACCGCTTCACATCAGGCGGGCCGTATGCTTGTCTGCCGACGTACGAACACAACCCATTGTACAGGCGGTAGAAAGTATAGTATACCTAATACACAAGATCAGTCCACTAAAAGAGTACCACTAAGGCGGCAAATATGCGTGGCCTGCCCCCTTACCACCATCTCTTATTGCGATTCAATAATTGAGTAGATTGCTTATTCATACCAATGAATAAGCGACTCTATTCCATTTGAAATAGAGTCGCTTATTCATTAGTATGAATAAACAATCTATTCAGTTATTGAATCGCAATAAGAGATGGTGGTAAGGGGGCTGACCGGTTGGCGATAAGCGGTCACCTCAGAACCCATTGTCCACTTGTTGCGAGTTAGCTTTTAAAGGTAGTGCTGTTTTAATCGTTCTCACAAAATAAAAGAAGAAAACGCGCTGTTGTAATTGTCGGACTTTTTATTGTTTGTAACTTTGCCCACCTATACCGAATTGCGAGTTTGTTCGTGAAATGCTTATAAAAAGTGAAATAAAATTCTGATTCAAAAAATTCGCTGGTTAAATGTATTGAATAGGTGTTCTTTTGGTGTGAACGTAGTTCCTTTTATTTTAACAGCGAGCAGTTGGACAGCACTTCTTTGTCACTTGGCATGAAACTATCTAAGTGCGGTTCACTGAATGATATTATAGCAATTTAAGGGCTGAACATTGTCGTCAACCCTTATTCATCCCACTGCTGGGATATCTGTCTCCCCTCAATTGAAGAGGTTTAGAGCAAACTCCACCACGCTGCTCAGCTGCGGTATAGCGGAGGACAGTGTTTTCAAGCCGCCTAAAGACCACTGATTTGGCTTAACGACTGTCATCTATTAAGCCGTGACCGACGGCTTAACGTGCCCTCCGAAGCACGGAGGAGCTCGAGATTAATAAACCCATCCATGGACAGGCTATGGTCGACGTTGCTTAACTTGTGTATTTGATTAGACTGACACACGTAACGAAGCCACCCAGCTCCTCATTGTACTTTAAATTATATTGGGCTGTGCATACTACATTCATATCCCGATTTAAGCGGCGTATGGCCGTGTGGCTTCCGGCAGACTAGAATAGAATCACTCCGATTCTTCCCGTGGATGTCGTACAAGGCGACTAAAGGAAATACATTATCAAATATCGATCAGGCCTCCCCAACCCGTTTGGCCAGCGTGGGGAGTGTAGGTCAAATCCAGCTTCCGTCTAGGACCGTCCAGCTTCCGTCGTGCTCCTATAGTGGAGACTAAAATGGACCTGATGATGATGATGATGACATGTGGTTCGTCGCGTCATTGTATGTCACTCGTCTGCTGCATGCAGTAGGTACATGTTAATGCCGAGCCGAGGAGCTCGATGGAGTCGCTGCACGTGTCAAATCAATCACGCAAGTTAGCAACGTCGAACGTAGCCTATCCTTCGATAGGTTTATTCATCTCGAGCTCCTACATTATTTGGAGGGCACATTAAGCCGTCGGTCCCGGCTGTTGTCATTTGTTGACTGTAGTTAAAACAAGACAAGCCTTTAGGCGGTTTGAAAACGCTGGCCTCCGCCAAGCAGCAGCTGAGAAGTGTACTAGAGTATGCAAAAAAAAAAAAAACACAAAGACAAAAAGAAAAAAGATTGAAACTCGTATCCCAGCAGTGGGATTAATAAGCGTCGACAAAGACCCATACTCGTACAACTCTCAACAACTCCACTCACGGATCGTCGGCTCTCAGTCGTAGCTCGACTTATATTGTCGGCGCTGCATTACTAGCCGCAAGATCTCATACTGCTTGCAGTATACGATTGGTACCTATGTATTACCAGCCCCTCTAGCATCAATTCTCAATTCTCATACTAAAATGTTCGATTTTGACAAATGTCACGTGATCTATCTAACGTTCGTTACGCTGCGAATTACACTTGGCTAGGGTGGCTGGTATCGTACCACGATTACGTTACGTTTTTCGTGCAGAAGCGCTATGTCTTGTAAGAACAAAATACTTATTAAAAAATTGAGTTACAATAAAACAAGTAAACTTAGTATTTCTTAAGTAATTCGGTCGGATGGTTCCGCCCATAAAGATCTGTGACTGTAATTGACAAACTTTAAATGTAGCACCTGTAGGACTGGGAAAGTACCCACAAAAGTCTGAAAACTTGATGAGGCGTATATAATTTATCCGTATTCGTACCGACCTCCAAATGTTCCTAACCTAGTTTTTGTTAACCATAATTGGTTTTTCTTGCAGAGAAAATCTCTATTTACCTTAATAATGTTGAAGACGGTCACAGGATGATTAGACAATCTTCCGACTCTCTACCAAGATTTTTCCAGGAGAATTCAGTTTCTTATATGCTCTTACAACGCAACGAGGTTTTTAAATCGATTTGAGTTCGATTCTCGCATAAGACAAATATTTGTGTGCATGACATGTATGTATGTATGTCTTCGCCTGAGTGTATTCTTTGTGTTATATGTATGTATTTACAAATATATATATATATATATATATATATATATGAAATATCAGTTATCTAGTACCCATAGTACAAGATTTGCTTAGTTTGGGACTAGATGGCAGTGTGAAATTTACCCAGGAATAATTATTAAAAAAAATCTTTCTTTTTATACAAAACATACGAACCACTTGATGTAGCTTATAGACAGTTGCAGTAAAAAGAATATTGCTCGCACGTTGACACTCTCGATAATACTAACACAGCTTCTCCCCAGTTCCTCACGTCTAATGTCATCGTTCACTCGTAGGAACACAACAATCTTCAAGGCAAGTTGACGTATCAACAAATATCACAAAAGATCTCTGAAAATGTTACTACTCCAGCATTTGTGCCGATTACGATTGTTTAAATTAACTAAACGTAAGACACGACTTCACTTGAGACGTCTGAAATATTCACGTCTTAACTTATTTCATACCAAATTATTATTGACACCTGTTAATTTTTTTTTTAATCTAGGGTGTTACGTATCCTATTTGGCTGCGATCTTTAATGAGGTGGTACCTACCCAAATAAAAAAAGGCCATCATATCTTCTGATTATGGTTACGGAGCTGGCTATATTTTTCAAGATTCTGTCCGCTGACTTGCTCACATAGTATCTTCTGAACTCTGCATATAGAAGTGAACACACGAAATTTTTCGTTACAATTCCTCGGATTATATGCCTTATAACATTTATTGAAATCCATTGAGCTATTTCGCAGCCTATTTGTGTGAAACTGACACACGAAATACAATTACGTCAGGCATTTATTTGTCATGTATCGTAAAATAGGTGTGCGTTTTTATTTTTTCTATTTATAGATCACCTACCTATTCTTCAAATATGAAACTCCGTCAAATAAATTGAATAATTTTCTCACCCAAGTTATGAATATATTAACATGGGTAAGATTGACCTTGTTTGGCTTTACACCTTGTACACACACATTTTTAATTAAGATTTCATATTGAGACTACACGAAAATGTGTGGGCTTAACGGCGGTTGAAAGCATCATCACCACTTAGGTGTTTGCTTGTCTTAACTTGTCTGCAGATTTAAACTGCGAAACCAGGCAGAAAGCTTTCTCAATTAAAAAGGATATTATTTAACGTAACATCAAGTAAATATATTGCTAACCTAACCTAACCTATTTTATACATCAAAAAATACTTATTGCACATCAAATGCAGGATTTTATGTGCTATCAGATTAATTTAATGTGCAAATCAGGTTATTTTAGTGGATCAATTTAATATTTTCCAATTAAAAATTGTTCCATCAGAATATACAAAGCTTTCTTGGCAGTGAATTACTTGTTCAATTGTTATTAGAAATAAATTTAAAATGAACAAATAAGATCGCTGGTTGCTTTAACAGAATCGATAATTAGTGGCGGTTCATTGATTTTAGTCAAAGACATCATGAAAGTCAAGGAACGTATGGACATTACTTGGGTTTCTCTTTAATGCACCATAGAGATATGCACTGAATTAGACAAATATTTAATTGTATGTGTATTCAGGCCACCTAGTAGCACTGATTATAATTTTTGAAAATGTAATGGAGGATATACTATAAAAATAATGCTGGTGTTTGCTAGTAGTAATAAATCTTTGATAGTGTGTGGAGATTTCAATATACTCGTAGATTCACACAATTACAAGTTTCTTGAATTTCAATCTTTTAACCTTTTCGATATGTTTTTAGAACCCACGCGTATAACAGCTACCTCACACACACACACACTTCACACACAGAGAAATCTGTGATACTAATCACAAGCTATTACGCTTGCCTTCTCATCTCTGGGGTCAGTTGGTAGACTTTATAATCTGAAGCCAAAATTAAAGATATTTCTGTTAGGACTATACCGAGCAATAAAATAGAACAAAATAACAGTATACTAGGAGACAAAATGCCATTGACAGATTACACATAAAATAATCCAAACAAATTATACAAGGATTCTTTTGATGTACCTTAAAGTGAATATAATAATAATAAAAAAAAGAGTCAATGTTTGTAATAAAATTAAATTTGCTTGAGATAAGTAAACCCATCCATGGACAGGCATTTGCATATTCAATTAGACTGACACGCGTAACGCCGCCATCGACCTCCTCAGACATTCCACAGCTTGGTAGTACGAGTACGTAGGAGGAAACTCTCTGGAACATAAGTACGTGACCACTTTCGTCTCTAAAGCGTGAAGATGAATTTCCAATTGTTTTAGTTTAATAATTAGTACTAAAACGTACTATTTGAGAACGGGGAATTCTTTCGTTCAGCGAGCGTCATCTAGTCCCAAACCAAGCATAGATTGTACTGTGGGTACTAGGTAACTGATAAATGCTCTTAAATACTTTTTCTTCCAACTATGCTTTAATTTCATCACAATCACACTAAAAACTCAGTACAAAACGAGTCTTTAATGCTCTAGAGCAATAAAAATGTATGAAATTTCATTATTGCACAGTTTTTTTTAATCGCACCAAAAGGTGCCAATCTCAATGGATTAGCTCTATTCAGCCAGCCGATATCAATATTTTTTTTTTCTTACATGTTATTCGTTTCTATCCTACTTGTTCCAAATTTAAAAAATGATTGCTGCTAACTCTGAGTTAAAAATGAAAGAAATTTAAAAAAGTGATTTGGCGGGAACTTTGTTAATTTTGCTTGACAATATTTTTGGAAACGATAAAAGTGTGATACTATCTGATCTTATGAGAAATTTATTGATAGGAAAGATAGAAATGGAGCAAAGTCGTTCTCAGAGAGTGTATTTTTGGCTTATTTTAGTGAACTATCGAAAAAAATGAAGCCATCTTGTTGACACAATTGACACAATGTGCATATCAAAGAATATTCAAAACTCACAGCGTTTTTGAAACGATCATCGGATGGGTTCAAAAGCAAAAAATCTAAAGTTTTTACAGCTCAAAACGTAGAGATGTTTTTAAATAAATCCCCTGATGACATATATTTGGCTACAAAGGTATGTTTATCGAAAGAAACATTTATTTTACTATATTATTTTTTATTTGAATGTACGAATATACAAACAAACAAATATAAATTTGCCCAACAAAACTCTTAATCTTACGTTTAATAATTGCCCAAACATAACTTTTAATTTCAATAATTAAACTTCTATTTTAACTGTTTGATATGAGTTTCTTTTATCTACTATTCCTATAGGTATTAGTTGAAAGAAAAGCAGATTATGCACCTCGCCTTAAGTAATTTATGTTGCCCTCGTGCCTGTTAGATTAGAGCCCTCGCTAACGCTCGGGCTCTAAATCAGGCACTCGGTGCAATAATAAATTACTTTGTGCTCGATGCAATAATCTACTATTTTTTGTAAGTATATACATATAATATATAGATAACACGCAGACCGAGCCAAAGAGACATGCTCGTGCATACAAATGATTGTCTTATTTGTTTTTCGTTTCGAAAATTGTTTGTTGTTTCGAAAAACTTATAGTAGGAAACGCAGCTTTCTAAATCATACATAAAAAACAGGTACCTGTTGTTGTTATCTGTAACAAAACACTAGTTGTACATCATCATGCTTTGAAATTTTAATGTCTCTTTTCACCGACTATTATTATGGAGATTAATATTTATCGCGTAATATTCCAAATGCATACTTATATATTTCATTGATCACGTAAACCGTGTCGTCCTCGAGGACTGTGTATTTTATGACTTATTCAAAATGTCGTCATTGTCACACATCTCGCGTCCTGAAAGAGAATTATTTATACTCCGCTTCTATCAATCTCCGGAGACGCGCGTATTCGATTGTTGTATAGAAAAACTCGTTCGACAAGTTCTATGGATTAAAAAACCGTCTATTGCTGTATGTGTGTTGCCTTGCCTTATGGCTTATATTGCCTTATGTGTGTTGACAGAACATATGTACTCGTATATTAGGTCCATAAGTTGCACATCGTGGTACACAAGAGGAGACCCGTATCCCAGCAGTGGGATATGAATATGGGTGAATGCAGAATTTTAACAGTCTTATAAAAAATCCCATGAAATACGTTTAAAACGTTCACTAACTAAAATGCTCATAAGGTCTTAATGTGCTGATTTTAAGTTACATATATGTTACCGTTATATTAACATCTATATATACGAACCTACTATTAGCGAGATACTATTAGCGGACATATAGTACAACTATATGTCCTACGAAGACGTTTAAACGTTGTTGTGTGACAATAAAGACAAAAACTTTTGCACTGTTCAAAAAAAGTTTTTGCACTGTGGAAAGGTTGAGGTTTGACATAGTAATTGTTACATGACGATTCTTTCTATTTGTTGATTGATTTTCGTCACTGATTTCGTGAAGTGAGTATAGTTGTGTTTATAAACTTTTTCAAGCAGTTGTTGATAATGAAAATAAAACCTTAAAAGCAGACGTGTGCACAAGTACAATTTTGTATCTCCCAGTCATTCATCAGTCAGCTGTTTGTCAACTATTCAGCCATATTTGTTGCTAAGTTTTATAGTGAGGTCCGCTGTTCTATAACTTATAAAGCCAAGTTATTATAAAAATTATGGAACGTTTTAACTCTATAGAATATTTATGAATAGTTTTGGGATCTCCCTTATATTAACTTATTAAACCTTCTACAACTTTTTATGAATAAGACTCTTATACTGTGTCTTTAATGTAGACAAGGGGTTCTCGGTCCTCGAGAAGTTGGACCTTAAAACGTCACAAAGGAAACGTTTGAGCATTATTACTTTCTTAAATACTGCATTATCAATTTACATGCATCGAACAAATAAGTTGTAGCGGTCCCTCTGAACAAAAAAAACCGATTGAGAAACACTTAGGTGACTGTGAAATCTTAAGTTAAAAACATGAAGTTTTTATATATTTTCCATGTATACATTTTTCATTCAGTGACTTTCTTTTATTCAATCAATTCCCAGTTGAATAGGTAAAAAGATTAGCGCCGTGACATTGAGTAACTTAAACTTGTATGGTTTCAGTCAATACCGCCTGGTTTCCCTAAGCAGTTCAATCTTGATTGAAACGCCACGATCCGTTTACATTATCGTATATTGGTATATGCTCTAACCTTCGTATTTGTATTAGCACACAGTTTGTGTCAAATCTACATATTTATCGAAGGGTACATTACCAGGAGGATTATTTCGCCATTCCCAGTCTGTGCCTGGCGCTTTAGCGGCACAGTCCGAAAATTCAAAATCCCGCATTTGCAGAGTTTCGTTTTCATTCGGTATCCAGACACTGTTACGTAACGATCCCTTTACTGACATCGTGTAAATCCTTTTCCCTTGCAATTTTCTTGTTGGTTCACTCTACATTGCTTCATTTCTTTAAGAATATACAATACCAAAGCAGAAAAGAAATCATCCTGTACGCAACTTACGCATCTCTCGCACTGGATATGGAGGATGTCGCTAAGAAAAAGTATATGTGGGATTTAATATATCCCCTCTATTTTATGATACAGTTGTTTGTTATTCGGTTCCAAGTATGGTTCAGCGAATGTTTTCCCTTCGTGAATGTGTAATATATTTGTAATGTCTTTCACGGATGATCCGTTCTTGATGTGGGAATGTCTGCGGCTGGCCACTCTTCAATTAATGTACGAGTTACGGTTTTTTTTATTAACGATAACGTATGTGTGTTATAAGGTTATTGTGTGTATATATGTGTCACTATACCCAAGGCATAGAATAAGAAAAAATACTAACCCAAGACACTGTAGTCGTAAAGAGATTTTTTTAAAGGTAGTTTGACTGAGTGTACAGTCGTTTATAGATCATTGGCATTTTTTTAGTTTATGAAAGGATTTGAGTAACTTCCACGGGTCTGATCGATTCGAAATTTGCTATTATCCCTTTACTTCAATATATTGCATGAACATGGTATCCCTGATGCTGGACTCGCAATCCGTTCCCCCCGCTCCTCGCGGCACGCATAAAACCGCTCCGTGTTACTTCTATAGTTAAAAATAGTAATCGTTAAATTTAGGTGCAAAGTTTTCTAATACGAGTAGTTAGTGGTAAAAATAAAGTGAACAAGTGGTAAAAAAATAATAATAATAAGAAATAACTATTTAACATCTAAAATTTTGATGGTGGAACAAAACAGAAAAAAGTAAACAGTGTTAAAACTCCTGCATACAATTTAAAAAACAGTGTTTACATTGAACAGTGCGTTACATATAAATATACATTGTATATAAATCGTTGTAAGTACATTAATTACACTGTAAATTATTATTATAAAATCATAAAAATAAGTGAAGTGCAAATAAACTTATTAGTGTCTACCCAAAGCAAATACCAAAGTCATTCATGAGTCATACCTAGCGAGCAAATTGCACTCTCTGTGGAATAAGACACGAATTTCGCCAGTCAACTGTTAACTCAGTTTGGCTCAGCGGTATACACAACAGCACTTACTTATAAGACCCGGGTTCGAGACCAACTACATACCAGTGGCGAATTTGATTTTTATTTGTATTTTTCTTCATTGAAATATCAAAATACACTTCAACTGACCACAAACAAATAAAACATAGACATGTCTACCACCTCACAAAATAGTTCCAGTTCTAGTCTAAAGAGAGCACTAAAATGCAAAAAATGTAAACTTACGATATTAAACCGACAATTTCTTAAATGCACAGACTGTACGGAAAGCTATCATCTATCTTGCACTGATGTAGAATACAAAAGATTTGCAATAATGACAACACAACATAAAAAAGATTGGAGGTGCCGAACATGTTGGGCAAAGAAATCTAAAATTGCACATACAGAGATGAAATCAACATCCCCGATCGAAGATCCGCAAAAGTCTAATGTAACCCATCGAAAAAAACCCGTTGTAAATGTTCCGACTAGCAATTCTTTTAGCTCATTATTATCTGAAATAGAAAACTCAGAAGATGAAGACGATAGCTATAACAGAAATAGACTAAATATCCAAAGATTAAACAGAAGCTGTCCGGAATTAATAAAAATTAAAACGGAGTGCGATATAGAAATATTGCAAAATAAACTTTCCACATTGCAACAGAAATATGAATCAGCAGAGAACGAAATTGAGCTGTTGCTATCAGAAAATGAGCAACTTAAGAAAAAATTACGGAATTGTGAGCTGAAAATAAGTACATATAAAGCAATCTGCTCGCCTGCAACAACGCCCCATAAGGTGCCTATCGAAAAGTCTAATACATTACCATCAAAAAAAAAGAATAGATTATCCCAATGTACATCTACACCCAATGCAAATGAAGTGAAAGTACCACCAAAAAAAGGAGATAATACTCTTTCGTCAGTAGAGAAAACTACAATTCCATCCAGAGTATGTCTTATTAGCAGCAATACAAATAACGTATTAAGAATAGCAGAAAGAACACTAAATAATGCTAAGATATGTCACCACCTGATACCAAATGGTGGAATTCAGCAACTTTTCAGTAACATACACCTTAAAACACAGGGTTTTACTATGCGCGACTTTTGCATTGTATTAATAGGTAGTGATGACTTTAGAACAACGTGTGATTATTCAAATTTAGTATTGTTTATAAGGGAGCAACTGCAACACTTGCAACATACAAATGTGATAATTGGCTCACCTACATTTAGAATAAATAACTACGCAAATTTGTATAATACTAGAATTGAAATTTTTAATAATATATTATATCATGACAACTTAACACATGAATACGCTTATATTTTAGATTGTAATTTAAATCTTGACTACTCGAAAACTATGTTCTCACGACAATATGGAATGATAAATGGACGAGGTCTCACTGTTATTTTTAAGGACTTAACATATTTAATGACGGATATACTTACCCTAGAAAATAATAATTGTAACAATGATATTTTTTTTCGTAAGCCAACTGGACAATATTCCCCAATCTAAAAGCAAATCTAACATGACTGAACAAAAAAATTTAATTAGAATTCTCCATCAGAATATTGCGGGTCTGTGTAACAAAATTGATTTCTTGGAGTTAACCTTAAATGAAATGACTAAAAGGGATAGAGAGTTCGACATATTATGCTTTAGTGAGACTAACGTTAAACAAAATACAGAAACTAATATCCGGCTAAACAATTACAAGTTGGCATCATGTTTTTGTCGTGACAAAGGCAGAGGGGGGACTTGTATTTTGGCAAAAGAATTTCTAGATACGAAACCCATAAAATTTGTATCAGAATTGGCTACAAAATTTTACTTTGAAAGCTGTGGAGTGGAAATCGTTGGTTTGAATCTTGTAGTGTGCTGTATATATAGAATTCCTCAAAATAATAACGCTCATGTAGGCATATTTTTACACAAGCTGGATATATTGAATCAATATCTATCAGAAAAATTTAAACGAAAAAACATCATTATCTGTGGTGACTGGAATATTAACGTGCTTAAAGAGAACAACAACACAGATGATTTAATAAGTACTCTTCAAAATTATAACCTTAAAATTCATATCCGAGTTCCAACTCGTGTTAATTCCTGTATAGATCAAATTGCTAGCAACATAGAATCAGTTGAAGCAGAAGTCCACACACTTGGTCTTTCGGATCATGAGACGGCCCAAAGCATCACTTTTAAAACAAAAAAACACCGAGTGTTCACATATTGGTTTGAGTACAAACGGGACTATTCCGCTGAAAACATCAGAAAATTCTGTCAGTGCATGACATCTCTAAGTTTTCAGGACGTACTTGCATCTGACTCGCTAACGTATTCTTTTGAAGCCTTTTACAATGAATTATGTCTGTTCTATAAATTGTGCTTTCCAATAATAAGAGTAAAAATTGATAATAGAGCATCTAAATTAAAATGGCTCACTAAGGGACTAAAAATATCCAGCAAAAATAAACGAAATCTCTACATGAAGTACAAGTCAACCAAAGCAAATAAAACGGTGAATAAAAATATCTTTGTACAATACAATAAACTTTTAAAAAAATGTATAGAAAAATCACAGAAAAATTACAGTACCAAATATATATGTAATAATGACAATAAATGTAAGGCAACTTGGAACTTAATATCATCTCATACAAATAAAACCCATTTGAATAATAACATAGACATTATACATTACAATAATAAAAATTATTCTGATCCCAATGACATTTGCAATATTTTTAATAACTTCTTCATAAACTTGACAAATAATTCTGTTATACATCCAACACAACCTAGCCAATTAAAACCTATCAATACGACAATTAATCCACATACAATTTATTTAAATCCAACTGACGAAAACGAAATCTACAAAATAATAATGTCTTTAAGGAACAGTAAAGCCAGCGGACATGACAGTATAACTAGTAATATAATAAAATCATGTGGCACTCAGTTGTGCAGTCCAATCTCACATATAATCAATCTATCATTCCTCGAAGGAAACTTCCCAAAGCAACTCAAGCCATCGATTGTAAGACCAGTATTTAAAACGGGAGATAAATTAGATCCAAATAACTACAGGCCCATATCTAACGTCAATACACTATCCAAAATATTTGAAAGGGCAATGTATGTTAGACTAAACGCGTTTCTTTCTAAATATAACATATTAAACCCAAATCAGTATGGTTTTCGACAGGGTAGTTCGACTGCGCTGGCTTGCTTTAACTTGATACACAAAGTAACTGAAATCTTAAATAAAAAACACTATGTTATGGGAGTATTTATGGACATGAGCAAAGCATTTGACTTTGTTGAACATCCGAAACTGTTGCACAAACTAGAGAACTATGGAATTCGAGGAAAAGCAGGTGATTGGCTACAAAGCTTCATAGTAGGTAGACAACAATGTACAGAGATTTCGAAAATCTGTAGAAAAGGCAATAACCATACAGGGGATATTTTCAGATCGGAATATTTAGTAAATAAAACTGGTGTACCCCAAGGAAGCGTTCTTGGTCCGTTATTGTTTCTCTTGTACATAAACGATCTTCCAAATGCTACAACAGAACACAGTATACTATTTGCAGATGATACCACACTCATAGCTAGGGGTAAAAATATGAATGAATTAGAGCAAAGCGTAAATAATGCATTAAACGATGTAATAATATGGATGAAACAAAATAATCTACATATTAATATAAATAAAACTAAAATAATGAGATTTCAATCTTATAATTCTAAACAGGGACAAATTAATATCTACCATAACAAAGAACGTGTAGAAGAGGTAGACGAAGTAAAGTTCTTGGGGCTGCACGTAGACAAACACCTTAATTGGAAAAAGCACGTAGCACAGACATGTAACCGACTGAATAGCTTTGTCTATGCTTTAAGGAGAGTCAGACAAACAGTATCCACTGAAGCCGCCTTAAAGGCATATCACGGCTTCGTAAGCTCAGTGTTGAACTATGGGCTTCTATTGTGGGGTAACTCGGTGAATATAGATAGGGCATTCAAATTGCAAAAAAAATGTATACGAGCAATTGACAGAGCGTGGGTTCTTGATAGCTGTAGACCGTTATTTAAAAAATACAAGATACTGCCTCTGCCTTGCATGTATATCAAGGCCGTCTGTATATTTGTAAAAACACACATGCATTACTTTGAAAAACGAGACGACAGAACTTTTAACAGGCAAAGAGCACAGTACGCGAATTTATTGTATCGACCTCTCTGTCCTACTGATATTGGATCGAGAAATGTATATATCATGAGTATTAAAATTTACAATGAATTACCTAATGAAATAAAACTAGAACAGGGGAATATATTCAGATCAAAATTGAATGAGTGGCTAATGTGTAATTGTTTTTATAGCGTAAACGATTATTTAAACCATAGAAAATATGTAAAAAGTATTAATATAATTAATTAATTTCAGATGGATTTGTAATTTTGATTTTGATTTTATTATTTAAAGAATTGTAACATTGTGACATTATAACATTTGTACATCTGCATGCAGGTTGAATACTGGAACTCACCAATCTTATGTAATATCTGTAAAAAAAACGTATTCTAGCAAATAAATATCTTATCTTATCTTATCCACTGGATTCTGCAGGATACCCCATTTCTCACCAACTTTGGCATAGCAAAGCATATATCATGTCGGCTTCGCCTGATGGAGCAGGGCTAAGTACTTTTCTGCGTCATCGAGTTAAATTTATAATTGTATTCAGATGCGTGGTTTTAAATAGTCGTTTCATATGAAAAAAAAATACAACATTTTGTCGAAATGACATGGAAAATACAAATGATTTTTTAATTACCTCCTCAAATGTTTGGTAAACCCGTTGTATTTTTAGATTTCTCAAGGAATCGTATGAAGAACAAAGGGTTCTTCAATAATATTCGAAGAATTCTTTGTTTTTCATAGTTTCGTAAGTGCTTTTGCTAAGAGAGCAATTTTAATTAAAAATTCTTAAGGCTTTAAGGAATCCATTTTCCAGCTCTATTGTTCATTGTTTGTGAGAAATTGCGCGCTGCCGTGCCTTAACCCTTACCCGTTGGACTTGATCTGTCTCCTAAGACTCTCCCTGACTCTATATAATTAAATAAAATTATTATAAATAAAATTGTACCTAGCCAATGTCTATATAAATAATGAAAACATCTATATATGAGGGATTTATTGGCCTAAACAGTTATTATTATTACGATTTACGTTATCAAAATGCAAGAGGCCTATTCCGACAAGAAAATACGAAATTTCGGCAGAAACTTCGAATTTCTCTTAATACATTATCAATGTGGGGTGTAAGTGGTTCATCAACATCTTTGAACCAAAGCCAACTTCACCTGCACGCGGTGCACCCTGCTGACTGACAAACGAAGCTCTGGCGAAAAGAGAGGTAGGGAGCGTAATTGTAAGCTACCCGACTGGGGAATGTACCTCCACCTCACAGAATACCGCAGCCAAATAACAATTCCCTTGAGGATTGTTGTGTTCCTGCGAGTGAGTGAGGTCACCAGAAAGGAAGGAGATGCTGCGTTGGCAGCGGGGGTGGCGGCGCGCAAGCGACACTGTATGTTGCGAGCGTTCATATGGCTACGGTAACTGCTTCACATCAGGTGGGCCGTATGATTGTCTACCACCCGACGTAGAATAAAAAAAAAAATAAAAAAAAAATGTGATGTTTGTTGTGTTATTTAAACAATAAATTTGGTCTTACTGGATGAAATGTACACATTCAAATTTGCAGATTCAAATTTTCTAACTTTCGCCTGAAACTTTGGATTTTCTTTTCGGAGTAGGTACCGTAGTCATGTGTTTACTATTTTTGATCGAAGAAGATTACTTATGTTAAAGTTGTAGATAATTAAAATTTTGTAATTGCGTTGGCGTTCCCAAAAACTCGCGCCTCGGGGAAATCTTTAATAAATTATGTAAATTAATTCAAATGATTTAATTTGTACAACACAAATATTAAATAATTTAAATTATAATAAACTAGCGGCCCGGTACGTGCTTCGCTACGTATAAAGTGAAATAATTTGTACTGTCAACACTGAAAAAAGTTTCAATTTGACAGCACAATCCCTATCTGAAAAAAGTTTAAATTTGACAGCAAAATCCCCATTAACAAAATGATCCGCCATATACTGAATTCATTTGTTACAAAAAATGTGATAAATGAAGAACCGCTCTACCGATTTTGTGCAAACTTCACATAAACCATCTACTAAATAGTCCGAACAAAGCCTAAACATTTGGTTTGGATAGGTGAGCCCGTTCTTAAGTTATAAAATTACAACGAAAAGTGGCATTGATTTTTATATATATAGATTATTTAATAGGCTATGTATGTAGGCTAAATATAAAATAAGTAGGCGCAATGGCGGGGCCATTGCGCCTACTTATTTTATATTTCTATATATTATGTGTATAACGTAAATTTAAAAGACTAGAATTAGTTTATCATAAATTCAAAAAGATTTTTACTAACACGGATGGTAGTTTCGAAAAAAAAAATAGAAAAAATAATTCTGCTTTATTTAATAACAATTTAAAAAATATATATTTGTTTACACCATTGTTACATACATAAGCAGATACAAAGATTACATATTAGTTTTTATTCTTAACTAGCGGCCCGCCCACGCTTCGCTGTGATTCAATTTTCCCTTGAGCAAATGAAATGGGCTAATTTCTATGGATTTCCATATAAACAAATATTCCCATATAAATTTTGTCCTGAAAATAAGAAATACAACAAAAAAAAAAATTGTCCAATTTCATGCAGCCGTTCGAAATTCATTTTTTTTATAAATGATTAAATGTAATATCTACTCGATCGTCGAAACGTGTTCGAAACTGTCACCTATTGTAGGGTAAACCTGCGTTCAGGACAGGAATCAATCCTTGACCCTCGGAAGGTTGTTTACAAAAGCTTATTATACTAATATATGGAAAAAAACTAACCAATGAATAAATAAAACAATAGGGATACCAAATAAAGCGAAACATAAGAAAACCAATTACGGATAAATGCAGATATAACTATATTTCATTTTTACTTTCCTGTAAGTCTTTGTGTTATATTAATTGTATTAAATATATTAATATAGATTATGTTGTACACATAAAAAAGCGGATATTGTTGTCATCATACACTAAATATACCTTAATCGTATTTTATTTATGCTTACAGTAATCTTCTCTCGTAACTGTCCTTTAACGAAACCATTACATTGCTTCATTAACAACTTACTGGTTCAGTGGACTAAATGAGTGGCATAGCCAATTATTTGGTGGTAAAGATGGTCCTTTAGATTGATATTCGTTCGTGCTTTTCTAATTAATAAACTTGGGGTGTAAGATGATCTTACACCTTATATGGACATGGGCTTTTAAGGTGCCCGAATAACACTGATTTGATTTAACAATTGTCAATATTTTTTATTAGTTTTTAATGTCTTATTTGTTATATTGCTGTCTCTCACATTGCCAAGGAGAAGCCAAACTCTAAACCTAGGTGGTTTACGCTGTTAGTTCTGGCTACAGTTGAAATTTTCACAGATGATGTATTTCTGTTGCCGCTTTAACAAGAAATACTAAAAAACAGGATAAAGTAAATATTTAAGGGGATCCCATACAACAAACGTGATCTTTTTGCTCGTTTTTGCTCGCAATTCATAACAGTAATAGGTAGACGC
Organism: Hypsopygia costalis; assembly: GCA_937001555.2. Classification (NCBI taxonomy): domain Eukaryota; kingdom Metazoa; phylum Arthropoda; class Insecta; order Lepidoptera; family Pyralidae; genus Hypsopygia; species Hypsopygia costalis. Next base: position 24,836,898 of record OW443326.2, read on the forward strand.
TTGAAATACTCACATAATATTTAGTTTTATATTCACTTTATAAATAAATAATTAAATAAAAATAAAACAATTATTTAAGGGTGGCTCACATATAACAAACGCACCCACACTACCATCACAGCAATCTGTAGGCCGCTGGGAAATTATTGATTGGCTGTGAAAAATCACAGCCATAGAAAACTATGAAGTGGAATTACTTCTTTAGATGAGTAGCTATGCCTTACCCAATCTGCCTTTTGCCAAAGCTTCGTTTGTTAAGCAGTTTAATTTCATATTCAACATCAGTACATCCTGTACTGATGTTGAATATGAAATTGATATATACCACCAAGTTCATGACTTAGGCAGCATAATTAAATAATGTAAATTAGCAGAGTCATAGTAATAAAATTCCTTCAGTATATCACTTTCAACGCCTCAACTCTCGTTGCGTGACTTGGGGGGCCAACCACCGAAGATGAAGCCGATTACCATCGGATTTTTAATTGCGATATCGATGTTTAGCTTAGATTAGATGATTAGCTTAGAGATTAGAGGTAAACAACATAGAGCTTTACCGAATAAGCTGAAGATGTTTGTCATTAACTTCAACCTAAGGTCTATATTGACGATCAAAAAATCCGTTGGTAATCGCCTGCAGATTCGGCGGTATAGCCCCTGTACGGATGACGCTTGTTTGTGTGCGTGCGTAAATGATATGCTGTATCAAGATGGATTACTATTATTTTTTACTATAGCAAAAATATGCGCCCGCGTAGCCGGTACCCTGCTACTGGCAGGGACGTAATGAGTCGTCCATGTCACGCCCAATATGTCACCGTCGCAAGCTGAAGACACAGTATAAGTATAGTATGCCGAAGGCAAAAGATAAATATTACAAACGTCTCAGTCACTTCACACTTTCATATTGACAATATTACTAGGATATTGGCGAGTTCGAATTCCATACAAGATAAGCATTTGGGCGTATGAATACATCTGTTTGTCTTGATTTGGTGTCTTTCATGGTGATTCCATGTACAATTTTTGGTGTAAATGGCTCACCACGATCTTAAGAGTCAAACCCAACTCACCTGCACGTGGTGTACCATGCCGACTAGCGAAAGAGGCTCTATTAAAAGTGAGGTACAGCGTATTTTGTATGCTGCCCTACTGGGGAAGTACCTCCGCGTCACAGAATACCGCAGCCAAATAACAATTCCCTAATTCTCTTGAGGGTTGTTGTATTCCTGAGCTTTAGTAAGGACACCTGAAAAGAAGTTGCTGCATTGGCCACGACGCGCGATTTCATATTGTGAGTGTCGATATGGTCACGGTAACGGCTGTCACCCGACATATATCGATGTTATAAAAAAAAAATATTACCGAGTATGTAAACTTCTTTTAATTTAATAATAACAAATTACGTACTTTACGTACGTAAATTTAATAATAACAAAGTACGTACGTAAGTGCAGATCATGACTGATAGTGTCAATGCATTTATAATATGAATGTGGCATAAGAACAGTACAAAGTTCGAAGAGCTCCTAGCTGTAGTGGTACTATTACTTATACTGTGGCTGCACCTAACAATGAACAAATGGACTGGTCAGAAGTTTCCTCATAACTTGCGGATATTGAATTTTGGAAATAGTCCGGAACTGTCCATTTCAATTTCAGTACTCAATAGGTAAACTTGATACGTCGGACACCTCGGAAATGGAGTGAACATTTGTGAAACCAACAGGTTGGCGTTGCCTGAGATTGGCTGTCCTGTAACATTACTTAAAATAATTCCAACAAGCACCTCTGGTGTTTATTCATAAGATATTTTTTTGGTTAAGTAAAATTTTCTTCGAACTTATTATAATTATAAATAGCACAGACTAAACTGAAGGCTGGATTTACGGATGTAGTAGATATTTCTTTCCGTGTCCTGGTCACTTGTTCGAATTGCGGAGTTTCCTAAATATTACATTTTGATGTCACTTCGCTTCGTCATTTTCGTTAGAGTTGATGAAATAATGGATCAGAACCCTGTGGTGTGTGCGGTTAACTCGCATTTAGGCGGTTTTCATTTAAATATTCGTCCTCAAAGTTTCCCGATAGATTTGTGTCAATAAAGAGTCACCCTAAATACAATTTAATAGAGATAGAATCGTACATTTTGGAATAAATAGTATCTAAATAGTTAACAACTTATAACCAATCTAAATAAAACTGCAACTATAACCATTGATGTAGTAGTCATTATGATACCTCATTATCCAGTAATTGACCCTAATATTGGACCCATCTAGAACTCACCTGTTCATCTCCCATCTCTTACATATTCGGGGTGTAAGTGGTTCATCAACATCTTTGAATCAAAGCCAACTTCACCTGCACGCGGTGCACCCTGCTGACTGACAAACGAAGCTCTGGCGAAAAGAGAGGTAGGGAGCGTAATTGTAAGCTACCCGACTGGGGAATGTACCTCCACCTCACAGAATACCGCAGCCAAATAACGGTTCCCTTGAGGGCTGTTGTGTTCCTGCGAGTGAGTGAGGTCACCAGAAAGGAAGGAGATGCTGCGATGGCAGCGGGGGTGGCGGCGCGCGAGCGATATTTTCTGTTGCGAGCGTTAATATGGCTACGGTAACCGCTTCACATCAGGCGGGCCGTATGCTTGTCTGCCACCCGACGTAGTATAAAAAAAAAAAAAAAAAAAAAAAACATGTTCCGACCAGCCCATTGCCACTTTATTATGAGTGATACTCGTACTTCTACAACTTATTTGCTCCTTCGTTCAATGCCTTTTGTACTTTGTTAAGCGTATCCTACAATATTACATTCATGTAACTAGTGCACATGACGCGAAAAAACCTAACTCTATGCATGAAACCTATTCCGGATCTGAATAAATGGTTTCATTCGTGCATATATGATTCGAACGTCTGTCAATACCCATTAGTGTTGTGGACAATGTTGAGGGCAGTATGATTTCACAAGATTTTCAATGAACAAACGCAATGAAATAATGGATGTTCATATTTGTTATTGTTTCTTTCATGTTTTTTTTTACTTTGTACAGTTAGTTGAATTACATGATACAATTTTTTTTCTTCATCCAAATTTAATGATGGAATTGAATCGTGTAATTCAGACTTTAGTTTATTTGCAGTCGTGTATTGGATTAAATCTAAATAGGTTTTCGTAAATATCCCATCAAAATACATTATAGACTAATAAACGTGGCAGACGGATATCGAATAACTTTGGTTTGGTATACTTGTTCCAGTTTAAAAGAAATGCCCTAATAAAAACTGGCCCTTTAATCGATTGAGTTTAACCTCGGTGTAAAATTTGACCCACTTTCCAATGTCCGATAGAACTGAAATTTGACACGCTCGTTTCATTCTCGTGTCAATATACGATTATCTAAATGCCGTTATTTTATATCTTATATGGCGGCTGCCACAAAATGTCGTTTTATAGTTTCCACATTAACCCTTATTTTATTTTTATTCTATAATTTAAAGTTAGTTTTATTAGTAAATTAAAATTATATTTTCTGTCTTGAAAATAAAGACCTCTATGATGTTGAAAGATAATGAAAGGACTTCTTGAGCGCGACACGGTTATGGTTCGTTTTTTATTGGCAATTAATAAAAGCTTGCTTCAAAAGGAATGTTTTTTTGTTTATTCCTGTTTATAAATGTCTACGAATCCAACAGATTCAGATTCACAGTTTGCCTGAATGGCATTCACTTTGGTACTCGCGAATGTAAAGGGTGACGACAAAGCTGAAGATATTCAACGGAATGTCCTATTCGGAGTAGGTCGGTAGCTGTGAATGAGATTTTTCACCCATTCCTCTCCCCCGGCACCACGCTCCGACTTAAAAAGGACCCGCAACAAGTTTATATGAGTTTTAAAACGCGACGCGAATATCTGATAGCGTGGCGGGTTGTGCCACTTTCGGGCTCAAATAGAATTGTTTTGTTACACCAATTCATTGCTTATTTGCATTTTAGCTTAAATTAAATTTGTAACCTCAGGAACTCTTTTGATATTCATTTATAATTAGTTACACTATTACTGGATCAATTATCTGTTACATTGATTTCTTTAAAAAAAAAATCTAAATCTATACTGTGTATTTAATCGAAATCGTTAAGGGCTTTTCCAGAATGCGACTACAAATATATTATTATTATATTATATCGCGCTGCTGCACAATGCTGATACTAAATACACTACAGAGGGTATTTGCGCATTATCCTACCGAGTGCTTCCACAGTTACAGGCACGCGCCGCCGCCGCGGCGCCGCCGTAAGGATTAATGCTGTATTGCTTATAATCGCTTCGTAAATAAGCCATTATTTAAAGGATAAAAAACTTGTATAAAACATTTGTGGGTTATCCCTAAGAGATAGATATAACATCGCGGTCTTTTTAACCGATTTCAAAAAAGGAGGAGGTTCTCAATTCGACTGATTTTTTTTTGTATGTAGGTATGTTATTGAATATCTTCGCGAATTGTGAACCGATTTTCAAAATTCTTTTTTTATTCACCAAGTCAGAGTCTGATGATGGGATCCCACAAAAATCGAGGGAAACCCTTCAATTTGCCTTGTGGTTACCGGCAAAATAACATTGCGCCACTCCATTGTTCGCAACGTGTGCTCCGTCGCACGCAGTGTGATGCAAAAACTTTTTTCCCGGAAGACGGGCAGCAGTGTCTCCCGGGGTATTCCACCAATAAGCTGCGCTCGCCAACTGAAGTCGGTTTATATATTTTTATCATTAATTTGTAGACCATTTTAAGGCGTACAATACTTTACTACATTATTTTGATCTACCTCGTAGGGTTCAGGGCCAGTGTTTGCAATGTAAGCGAAAAAAAATGTGTTTATTAAGACATCACATTAGAAACCTCTAAAATTATCAGTGTTTCTCTACTATATTATGTATTATACATATAAAACTTTCTGTTGATCGATTACTCTATCTATTGAAAAAATCCGGATCAAAATCCGTTGCGTAGTTTTAAAGAACTAAGCACACATAAGGACAAACAGACAGCGGGCAGCGACCTTATTTTATACTTTGTACTGAGAACTTATGCACATGTGGCTAAACATAAGAAGCCGCATTATAGAACGTATTGCTTAAACGTTGATCCTTTATAAAACGGACCCATTTTCTGTTATATAATGTATGTAACGCTGCATGAAATGTGTAGTATCACAATCCACATACTTATTGAGATTTTACAGTGCACTAACACTATAAACAATATATTGGACTATGACATGTAGACATGTCATAATCCAATATATTGCAATGGGCGAACATCACTGCAGTAAAAAATAACTACAAAGTTCTTACTCAACACTTACGCATTTATATAAATATAATAGAAAGGAAAATAACGTAACAGACAGGTGGGTATTTTATCTACAACTTTACAATAATTGTTTTTGATTAGAACTAACGTCTTGCTGCGACGGTAAATGTCGCGAGACTGTGTGAATGCCTAGAAATCATATTCATGGTATGGATAGAGTATATGTGATGAGTACTTCAAGTAACAAGAAATAGATACGATACGATACGTATGCACGCGATCTTCTTAAATACGTGTAAGGGTGGATTATTATAAATATCGTTTAAGTTTATTTAAAATTCGTTAAGTTGTTTTAAATAAGACAGATAACGATAGCAGAGGGGCAATTCTCGTAATTGAAATATAGTCAAAATTCAGTTCCGATCCAGTCTGGATCTCGCAAGTCAAATTTGGCATTCCCGTATCATAATATGAAACTTTGAAATTTAATATAAGTGGGATTATATCGACATATGACCGAAAATTAAAGAAACTAAGAATGTCGTTTTACCAGCAATAACAATTGATAATAATTAGTAGGTATAATCAATTTTTAGTCAATTCATAATTCAATCTCGATTCGATCAACTTTCGTTCTGTGATCGCAGAAATTTACGAGAATTGACCTTCAGAACTACATGCAGAATATTTCACATAGAAGGCAGAGATAAACACCTAATACGTTTAAGTACGGGAAATCACGTAGCTTTCTTCTTGCCGCAATTGATGCAGGTAGCATGCATGTATAGGTATAAGCATCTTAGATATTGGACTTTGATCTTGATGTACTGCCCTATATCTACTGCGGCTTCGTTGTGTTCACGAACACAATAGCCAATAAATAGTTCGGTAGCGATTTAAGTACGACGTGATGAAGATAGAGGAAACCACTTTACGTAATCTGGAGCTAATTATTCGTTCCTCGAATGAGTGAATCGATGCTTATTGGTGATCTCTCTTTCGGTATAAATATCTCTCCAAGCAGATAATAACGTGTATGTTATTGTACACTACACTAATAGTAGTTTACGCTTCAGTAAAGTAAATGGGATTTGTATATTATTTGTCGAAACGAGGCTTTCACTCGAGACATTGAATTTGACTCCAATAACAATTTCTAAGTTGTAATCGCTTCACATCTGGCAGGCCGTATAGTTGTCTGCCATACGACTTAGTATTAAAAAAATCTATTGACGAGCCCGATGGTCAAGAAAACATAGAAAATGAAATTTAAAGTATTTTATTTATTTATCTACTTATTCTCCCCTTATTTGATTACACTTATTGAATCTATATAAAAGGAGAAACTGACTGACTGACATATCAACGCACAGCCTAAACGGCTAAACGTAGGCACTTGAAATTTGGAAGGGACGTAGCTTAGGTACCGTAGAGGTGCACTAAGAAAGGAATTTCCGAAATTCCCACGGGAACGGGAATTAGCGGGAAAATTCTTTTGTATGAAAAATCTAAACCGCTTAAGTTAAACGCTTGAAATTTAGCATGCAGGTACCTTAGTAAACTTAAAGCTTAGTTGCAACAGGATATTGCAAAATTCCCACGGGAACGGGAGTTAGCGGGAAAAAACTTTTGTATGTAAAAATCTAAATCACGTAAGATAGATGTTTTCAATCTAGCATGCATGCATACCTTAGTAAATATAAATTTTAGTTAAGGCTGTATTTTGAAAAATTCCCATGGGAACGACAGTTATCTAAATATATAAAAGGAGAAACTGACTGACTGACATATCAACGCACAGCCTAAACGGCTAAACGTAGGCACTTGAAATTTGGAAGGGACGTAGCTTAGGTACCGTAGAGGTGCACTAAGAAAGGAATTCCCGAAATTCCCACGGGAACGGGAATTAGCGGGAAAATCCTTTTGTATGAAATCTAAACCGCTTAAGTTAGACGCTTGAAATTTGGCATGCAGGTACCTTAGTAAACTTAAAGCTTAGTTGCAACAGGATATTGCAAAATTCCCACGGAAACGGGAGTTAGCGGGAAAAAACTTTTTTTTGTATGTAAAAATCTAAATCACGTAAGATAGATGTTTTCAATCTAGCATGCATGCATACCATAGTAAATATAAATTTTAGTTATGGCTGTATTTTGAAAAATTCCCATGGGAACGACAGTTAGCGGGAAAAAAATGTTGTATGAAAAAATCTAAACTGCATAATTGTATATATAGTACAATTAAAGGTGCTACATCAAGGTGGTTGCGCTGCGTGTTACACTTGGCTTGAATAATAAAATGATCGAATTTCACGCGAGCGAAGCCGCGGGCGAAAGCTAGTTGAATCTATGCTCCAACGTTCTATGCCGCTTGTATATACCGATTCCCCCAACTCTTCAAAAAACTGCTCCTTCTGAGCTATTACCTGTTCATCCGTGGAAAATTTTCTTCAAACCAGGCGTTTTTTTTTTTTTCATTTTAGGGAACAGGAAATAGTCGGATAGTGCTAAACAAATATGGGGTAACGTTCAATACTTCGAAATGAATTTCATGGAGTTTACCCATTGCAAAGACCTGTGCACCGATGCATTTTTATGTTGAAAAAGGATACGCAGGACGACACAGATCTCCTAATGTGTTGGCCATGTCTTCTGTGATTTGGCTTGGCGTCATTTTTTTTAATTAAATATTTAATCACGGCTCTTATTTATTTATTTTTTCCATTTTCCGAGAAAAAACAGATTCGGTCGAATAAAAATTCGTAGAAAACTAGACTTCTACAACTTATCCCAATGGCACTTGACATACGATTATGTTAGTATAAAGAATCAAGCTATCGAATGGGTATACAATTATTTACATACTAACCTCAGATCTGGGTTAGGCCGAGAACTTTCCAAATCGCCCTCGTATAAATAAATACGAATGGAAAAATATTATTATATTTAGTATGTACCTACATGCTAAACTTTATTACAAAAAAGATATCTACTAAAATTGTATATTTACTTTCAAAGAAAAGATTTTTATTAAAAATTTATTATTTTATTTGAAATTAGATAAATATCAGACGCAAGAAGAAAATAAACATAATTGTTTTTATTTCTTAGAATTTAACCTTTGAATATAATACTCGTGCGCCTTGTTATTTGTTTCTTGTTTATTTTTGTTTCAATGTAACCACCCTCGTCTAGGAAACTGCCATGTGTGGTGAATTAAATTAACTTCGCATTACCTCGCAGACTACTTAGAGGTACCCATGTCACTGTACGAAGTAGTCTAACACAGTGTATATAGTATTCAGTTCAGTATTATCATGTTACTCTCGAGCGAAGTATTCCCGAGTACTGAATAACTATGTAAGACGTTGTACAAATGCTGTCTATTTAATTACGCTTTAGAGTTGATAGTGACAATATTAAACCGAAAACGAGTAATGCGGAGCGTACCCTTCTCCCAGCAAATCCCCGCGATAAAAACCCTAAGGCTGCCTTTCCACCAGAGAGAGGTAGCTAAGCTGCGTATGAGGTCAAAGCTAATAAATGGCATAAGATACGAATAGGAAGCTGACCCTCACTTTTCCGTCTATACGATAAAAATATTTTATATCAAATTAAAAACGTTAAAAATATATCACAAGTGGATTGGCTAAAACATCTTGCCAAGAAGGTTACGTTTAATTTAGGTTTTTTTTTTATTGCACTTACTTGTTTACTAGTCAAACTACCAATCGAAAGTATGAAGTCTGAAAAATATGCTAGCGTTAGGTTGTTGACCCTTTTTGTTGGTTGTTTTCACCTCATAACAATTTTTGGTGGCTATTAATAATTAAGTCATTAATATTAATTTGCACTCTTCTATTTCCTCAATAAACCTTATATCAAAATAAAGATAATGAACACGATGATGTTGTCTGCAAAAAATATGGTTTGAATTTCGGTTGTCGAATTTAAACCTGTGACTACATTGTTCGCTCCGCCCATTCCCATTGATACCCGATCTTTGAAATATCGCTGTGGGTAGCTTTATTTCGTAACGATTCGGAACGATTTCGTTTCTGATTTTGGTTTTAATATGGACAAAGTCTTATCTAAAAAGTTGTTTTGATATTTGCGGCACAATAAATGAAATCCGAGCGAAAAAGTTTTGAATATTAAATTAATCATAGCTTTGACAGGATTTATTTAATCATGATTTTTTTTATACTACGTTGGGTGGCAGACAATCATACGGCCCACCTGATTTGTAGCGGTTGCCGTAGCCATATTAACGCTTTCTGGTGACCTCACTCACTCGCAGGAACACAACAACCCTCAAGGGAATTGTTATTTGGCTGCGGTATTCTGTGAGGTGGAGGTACATTACCCAGTCGGGTAGCTTACAATTAGGCTCCCTACCCCTCTTTTCGCCAGAGCTTCGTTTGTCAGTCAGCAGGGTGCACCCCGTGCAGGTGAAGTTGGCTTAGGTTCAAAGATGTTGATGAACCACTTACACCCCAAGATTATATATTTTTTAATGAATTAAATTTGATTTGATATAATCTACTTTTGATTGCGTTAACGGATAGGCCAGGGTCTGCTTCCCATTCACTGCACTATAACCAGCCCGGCGCCCGGCGGTGGTCGATTGTTTACCATTGACTATTTTTTAACGTCAATGGTCACGGATTCTTTGCCCGCTTAAGAAACACAATTTTATTGTGTGCATGTATATGTTATGTAATTGCCCATTTTACGATTATGTTGAGCTAATACATACCGACATATTTTCTATGTTTTTAATAAAAGAAAGTGTTTATTTACATAATATGTTTATGAGCTGCGTATTCAAAAAGATATGTTTATTTAGTATGAGACTAGATGGCCTTGTGTAAATAGTCTGGGATTATTTATTTTTTGACGAGCTCGGTGGCGTAGCGGTCAATGACGCGGCTTCGACACCAATGCTCGCGGGTTCGATTCCCACATAGGACAAACATTTGTGTGCATGAACATGTCTGTTTGTCTTAGTCTGGGTGTTTTCTATGTATCATTAGTATGTATTTACAAAAAAAAAAACGTATGTTTATCAGTTGTCTAGTACCCATAACACAAGCTTACTTTGGGTCTAGATGGCGCCGTGTAATTTGTCTGACAATATTATTTACAATATGACAATATAATATATTTATTATTTATTTCTACCTAAACTAAGTTAAGACGTCCTTTCCGTGATATAAACGTATAAAGATGTGTATGTATGGTATCTGGGGCTCAGGTCTGTTCCATACTTCACATAGCTGCTCGCACTCGGGATTCCATTGCAGTTATGAAAATTAAAAGATTCTATTGGTGGATATCGTACTCGGTCATTTGCGACGTGCAGACATCGCTACGCAGCTTGTCATAACTCTAGTGGAAAGGTAGCCTAAGGCCGCGTAACTTTACGTGCAGGAAACCTCGTTCACAAACTCGATGTGATACATGCTTATCGGGACCTTATGATATATTTATTGCTTATTTTATTGGACTATAAAGGTTAACTGTATTTTACCTAACTGTACAGAAATTATGTGTATTGGATAATATTTTCTTATGTATGACAGTTTTTTTTTTGTCACGCAGTATCTATACTAATATTATAAAGTTGAAGAGTTTGTTTCTTTTATTGGTTGGTCGGTTGAACGCGCTAATCTCAGGAAGTACTGGTTCAAATTGAAAAAATATTTTAGTATTGGATAGCTTATTTATCGAGCAAGGCTATATATATAACGTAAGAATTTAACAGCGTCTTTTGCGTGAGCTTCGTAAACGAGTAAAGTTACGAAATAATTAAATATGATGCAATTATTCCTCTTAAAAACTTCGGAATACAAAATAGTCCACAGTACGAGAATATGTCATGACAGTATATGTATATCTTTTAGGGTTAATTCACTAGCGCGCTTTTAATGCTAGTCCTACGTTTAACTCTCAACCCTCTTGCAGTCGCAGTTGCGCGAGTCAGCTAGTTGTTACTTTAAAGAGAACTACTGTACTAGGAATTGAGAACTAGATTTAGACGAATGCCATCTAGACGTAAAAATAATAACATGCTGTGTTCTGTTTGTCCAGGTCTAATCTACGCCTATAAGCATTTTCACTGGGGTATCTCTATTTTTACCCCATTACGTCGAAGTCAAAAGGAAGAATTGTGATTTTGACATGACATATAAGTCATGTGATTTGAACTATATTGCATCGAAATGATGTAATTGCCAAAATCAATAAATGCCGATTTTATTGTAAATTTGAAACAATACTAGTTGTTATAAAGTGAAACTTAAATAGTATGTTTCGCGGTATGTCGTATAAATTCGAGAGGATCAGTTTAAGTCATTATAACGTACTAGAGGGGCTTATGTATCTTTTTATACATCTTTATAAATTTAAAATAATTGTAGAGTTTGCTTTATTAATTAAAAAGTGACCTTTTGTATTGAGAAAAATATATAAATTTAAGATGGGGGTTTAAAGGTGCCCAGGCCGACCCTGCGGAGTCAGATGGTAGTCCCGACCTAGACACAAAGTGGATTTTTTACATACTACAATATATTTAGAAATAAAGAAAGAATGCTTACGGATAGGCTTTCGTAGAAGACATTAGACCTTTAGTTCAAGGACCGTGCCATGTAGATAGACTAAGTTTGCTCGGGACGCTTTTAGGTTTTGAAATACCACAGCACGCTTATTAAGACATTTTCTACCACGAATTGTGAAATTGTGGAATCAAATTCCATCAGCATCATTCCCATATACGAGTAAATACGACATGGCCGCCTTCAAGAACAGAGTTAATTTTTCACTTAAAAGGCTGGCAACGGATCGGCGGCCCCCTGGAATTGCTGATTTCTATGGGCGGTGGTGATTACTTTCCACCCTCGCTTGCCCCCCTCTGACATAAAAAAAAATCTTAGGGCACAATTATTTTAACGAAGCAGCAGCTGAATGGTAGCTTGACACAATATAGCACCACACAAGTGAAAACAATGACACGTGACGTCGAGCGACATCGCCCGACGCCCCAAGCGACAGATTTTCTGAGCGCCGCAGTTTTAGCATTGTTTCTGTACGCATCACGCTTTTATAAAATTTTGTATTTGCATATAAACGTATTTTGATAAAAATATATATGTACCTGGCTGGGGAGTTACCGGATTATACGATATAGAAAATTCAGTTTCGATTGAAAAGTCATATTTTTCTAATGAGTTTTGCTGTGTTAAGTAATACAAAACATTAAAAGTCATAATTATAATTTAATGGTGTTCACTGTGTGATTTAGCTGTCTAAATTTAGATAACAAAATTAATAAATCAGACCGTGCAGAAACTGCGGTATAAAAAAGCGTGCAGAAAATAAGTCTGTACTTCACCTCGGTACTTCGGACTTTCACTTCATAGTAAGTGCCGTGGATATTTTTTTTATACCACGCCGAGTGGTAAACGAACATACCATCCGCCTGATACAATGCGGTTACCGCATCATTAGTCCCGGTGCAATGCCCATATCACGCTAGCATCCCCATTTGTCAGCTACTCAACCACGGGGCTCTCCGTAAAATATAATAGGCCAATAAAAATGCATGGAAATCTACGACATCTAATGAACGGCCGTATCTTTTTTTTACGTAAACTTAGTAGTTTGATTTTTTTACAACTTCATGGGACGTAGTAGACCTGAGTGTACAGTTCAAATTTCAGCTGGATACCTTCACGCATTCTCGATATAGAGGGTCTAGACAGACAGACAGACTGACAACAAAGTGATCTTATCTTATAAGGGTTCCGTTTTTCCTATTGAGGTACGGAACCCTAAAAATGCATTAAAATTACGTAGATACAATAAATCATGTAAGTTGAGAAAACTGATCAAAGTCATACTAAAATATTGAACAGAAACACGTTGAAAATCCTTTCAAATAGAAACGCCGACGTTTATGAATATTTATTACTTTATCGCGTAGTTTGTTCAGAGCAATATAACTGTATTAGAACTACAAAGCCTTTGTGCACACGAGTAAAGCCTTTTTTCTTCACATATCACTTGTACAATTACAAAGGAACTTGACAAAACTGTCGGCACATGACACATAACATAACTTAATCATGTCTGTGTGATATAGTTCGTTATCAAAAGGATATTATATACATATATATGAATACATTTTGCTTTCATGATTAAAAGTATTTTTTTTCTCCTTTGATCCCCTTTGATACAAAAAAAAAAAAGATTTTGTAAAATCGCCAAATTTAATAAGGCTTGATTAAATTTAGTTTACAGAAAACAAGTAGTCTTCGCTGATAAAGACATACGTCTTTATTTCTATATTTTCACCACTAAAACTAAGAAAAAAATTCTACAAGTACAATAAAATAAATAAACTTGAAATGTCTCATGATGGTGTATAACAGATTTTGTATCTGGCTTAGAAACATAGGATTTTTGTTACTTAAAAACTAATCTATCTATCTATATACATAAATCTCTTGTCACATTGTGTGTGGTCGCACTTCTCCGAAACGGCTCGACCGCATTTTAAGAATTTTATAATAAAAGAAAATAGATTGGAAAATTTATTTTCTACCGTTAGGTATTTCTAAGGAAGTACAACGTTGACCGGGTCACCTAATACAATATAGAATAACTAAAATCAACAAAAATCTAGGGGTGATTGTACGTTATTTAGAGAAATTTGACAATTTTAAATTTTTCATCCGATAATGTCCTTAAAAATACTTCTTCGTCAGCATGTCTCTCCACTGCTGGATATAGGCCCTCCTCAATAATTTCCACCTATGTAGGTCTTCCCAAATTTCCACCTATATAGATGCTCAGCCTTTTGCATCCAACCGCATCCAGCCGCTATCTTGAGGTTATCGGTTCATCTAGAAGGGGTATATAACTTAAAATTAAAAATCCGTAACTTATTACCTATGTTATGAGGTGTTTCATCATCTTCCGCTTAAGCTCTCTGCACACCACAACGTACCATACTATGACCGTGCTGTGACAGTATCAAGCACGGAAAGAAACACGATACGCTTTACTATGCCTACTAGAGCGTATCAGTTACGTATCATACCCGTGCGTAACGGGTTTACTGACGGTAGCATCCGCGTATCATCTCCGTATCATCCGCGTGTCATAGGTACCCGTCTGTAACGGTTTTAGTGACGGGAGCCTCCGCATATCGTCCGCGTATCATAATACCCGTACAGCTCCCGTTGTCGCCTTTGCAGTAATGTACCTGTTTTCGTGTGAGGCAGACATGTCAGAAAAAGAGAGCGATTACTTCTGCTCAGAACATTATTACGATACGATGGCTATGAAGCTGTCTCTTCCTGAACTGACGATAACAAAATGGCAGGTAGCAAGACAGAGACGGCAGTACGCGTTTATAACGGCCATTATACGCGGTTATAACCCATATGCTCACCGTTTCGCCGCCTGCGCGCACCGGTTTGGCAACGTCGCGTGCCATGCACGGACCGTATCGGCACCGGCAAAATATTCTCGCCGACAATCTCCGATGCTACGTACATGGCACGCGACCACAGAAATAAAAAAGGACTAGAAATAACAAGTGGGCGTTACCCGCGTAGGTCAATATACTCCAATTTGGCATATCTCGATCGTCGCATATCTCAGTCGTCATTTGTCACAGCCGCGGAAACAATCATAGAAAAAAAATATAAAAATGCCTTCTTGTGCCATATTATCGTGTAAGAATAATAGTAGCAAAAATAATGTGTCTAATGGTGGCATTTCATACCATCGGTAAGTAATATTTCTCATTATTTTCATTATTTAATCATATTCAATAAAATGCACAAACGCGAACAAACTAAAGTAACCTTTATGCGTTTAATTTTAAGGTCAAGTTTCTAACGCACTCCACGTCTCTTGTTTAGAACATTCTAGCGTTAATCGATTAGTGATGTGACTCATGTATCGTCAGTATTTATTTACTTGATTATTTACTCCCATCACGATATTGAAACAGTATAATTTTTGAATTATGAAAAAATATTATATCATAATTATGAACATAATATAATAAATTGTAAGAAATGTTATAAATTATAAATAAATATAGGCAGGCATAAGAAACCAGCTGTAGCGCGAGGCTTCGCTCGCGTAGCACTTCGTTGTCACATATAAAGTATCCTATATATTAATCCAGACTATCTATATTTGGGCAAAATTTCATCTAGTCTGATCGAGTCACAAAGTTCTAAACATCCTCACAAACTGTCGCATTTATAATTATTAGTGTGAAGTATGATTTCACCTATCATCATCATATATCATCATAATTAATAAGTTTTTTCAAAAAAATATTTTTTGGGACAAGCTTCTACGGCAGCTTTTACGTTTATCATGCATTGTCATCCAAACAAACGTGTACTACACAATTTCAGCTCAATCGGTTGAAAATCTGTCTCAAAATTAAGTTGCACCACCCGAATGCATTCCACCCGAACAAACATTGTTACATACTGACATACATACATTGTAAGTTGAAGAAAAGATTGTAAAAATATTCAATTTTATGGTACCAAAAATTATAATAGGTAGATATTCATTAATCCGGTAGCAGTACTCGGTGATACTTGGTGTTCCTCATTACTACATCACTTCGAAAAGTAGTGATATCGACATTCGTGCAGTACGGTCATTCAAATATCAGCCTTTAGTCAAGGACAGAAGTCATAATATTAAAATCAATATTAGTAGCGCCACCTTGCGTCGATTAGCTATACTGTTTAGAATCTGACAGAATAAGAAGTACAGCTATTGCTCACTAGATGCTTATTCGGGATTTAATTGTTTATGAACCGTGTCATAACTGCATAAGGTTGAATTTAAACTAACATATTTTTGTATATATGTCATTTTTTACAGTATTTTTAGACCAATCATAGCACAAACATGCATGTAGTAACACGTTAACATTTTGCTTTACATGTGTGAGTTTGGCGACAAAGGTTTTCTTACTAATAGGTCGTCATACGATTTCTACCTGTTTTTTTATTTCTGTGCACGCGACGGTCTTGGTCGGTGACGGAACGGTTCAGTAGGCATAGTCTCATACTGTTTAATACTAAGAATATTTTTTTGCTGTACTAGCACGGTCATAGTATGGTACGTTGTGGTGTGGAGAGAGCTTTATCCTTTTATTTGGGGACGACGCAGTATGTCTTTTTCTTCCATTCACCCCTGGTTATAAGCCAAGAAATTACAAAAAAAATACACACCCATGACAATGGGTTTTTTTTTTGTTATTTCTTGGCTATGCCTGTTATTTTAGATCAATATAATTTCAAGATCCATACGATATTAAAAAATAAACATTTTCTAAAAAAAATTATAGGTTAGGCAAATTCATTATTATAACAGGATTAAATTTTTGTTCATTTTCTTTTTTCCGACGATATGCTAAACAAGTATACTACCCGCTTGATGTAAAGCCGTAGCCATATAGACTTTTGAAATACAAGAAGTAGGTATTGCTAGACTGATATATGGTAGCGCTGACATACTGATCTGGTGACCTCACTCACTTGCAGGAAGACAACAACCCTCAGTCGGACTCGATATGCCCTACCTTACTTTCGCCAAAGTCTCATCTGTTTAAGGGCAGGGTGCACCGCATGCAAGTGAAGTTGGATTTGGTTCTAAAGATACACAGCCACTTACACGTCTAAATAATTTTGTGTCAAGTACCAGTCAGGTTTTTAAGTTTTTAATTGGTTAATTAAAAACTTAAGTAGTTTTATTGATTTCTTGTGTATTTAGTAATGAGTATGTTAATTATGCTATACAATTACCAAACTAACATACAGTCTGTATGCTATGAAGCAGTTTGATTTTGTTTCTTGTCTTCTTGTACATGGTCCAATCTACGGCAGATCAGTTTCATCAAAGTAATTCCAGCGAATGAACCTTACATAAAGGCTTTGTTACACATGCGTCCCCACGATCAGGCCAAAGCGAACACAGACCGCATCATGTGTAAACATTCCCGGCTGATTGATCCGAGCGTGCTGGTCAACAAGCTGGACAAAGCAACTACAATGAGTAGGCAGGATAGCCAGGGACCTCGGTCGACCTGCCCCTTGCAATCTCTGCCTTATTGCAATTTAAAACAAACAAGCCATGTGTGTATAAAACAAACATCGCTTGTTTGTTTTATATAAAACTGAACAAACTGCATTGGAAATATCACTGACGCACTGCTATATTTTAGTCTGTATTTGTAGCTCTAGTTTCTTATATTTTATAGCAACTAGCTGCCCGCCCCGGCTTCGCACGGGTAGAAAGTGGTATTTTAGTTTCCTCGCAATTTTTAAATCTTTTCTCTCCTTATGAACGGAAGTACCTTAATAAAAAATAGGAGAATTGGTCCAGGCGTTCTCGAGTTTTGCGCTTAGCAATTGTTTTGCCTTCCCGGAACCTCTCCACTAACATTTGAACTTTATGGTATGGTATTAAAGTTCAAATTGATTTTTAAGTATTGTTACGAATCGTTTGTATGGTATAGAAAAGTGTTGTTTTTAGACTTTATCAGGCTATTTTTTAAAATTTTCTCTGCGTAAGAACCATTCTCGTACTTCAAAGAATATTCTAAAAAAGAAATCGAAATCGGTGTTCAGCTATTCTCAAGGTTTGCGCTTAGCATAGGGTTGCCAGATAGAAATTTATCAAATCCGGGACAATTCTAGGACAACGGTGTCAAGTCATGGCCATAGTAAAAAGTATCTTGTTTTTTTTTTTTTTATTTTCAAATGATTTATATTTGTATTTGAAAAGGAAAATGCAATTTATTTTCACAGGCAGGCCAGTCGTGTCATTCGTACAGTTTATTTTGTTACTAAACTAGTAGGTTTTCGAAATCCGGGACAATACGGTCTAATTACTGGACACGGGACAAGACGCAAAATTCCGGGACAATCCCGGATTTCCCGGCCATCTGGCAAGCCTAGCTTAGCAACACATTCAGAGATCCATTTTTATTTTATAGATGAATTGAGGTCATTGAGCATAGCACTGAGATCATCCAGGGATTTCGCCATAATGACTATATCGTCGGTAAATCGAAGTTGAGTGATGTATTCCCCATTGATGTTAATACCATCGCCTTTCCAGTCCAAGAGTTTGAACATCTTCCCGGTGAAGAGTTTTTGGGTTGTCAGTTGGATCGGTTTCGTACTCTGATCCTATACTCGGTTACCCATCGTGGCATTATACATACACTTCAGCGCTTCGCTGTACCAGTAGTCAATTCGGCACCGCTGTGGATACTGTACCACTGCCCATGTTTCAATCGAATCAAATGTTTTTTCGTAGTCCACATACGCCAGACATAGGGGGCAGATTCTTTTTCATTTTTTATTGATAATTGTTACAATCTATAGACCCCAGGGTCTGTACCTTTTGTTAACAATCGTCAATTTTTTTTGTCACAATTTTCTTACAATTTATTAATTGCACGTCGCTAGTGTGCTAATAATTATATTATTGTCGAATACTACTTATCTAAATCCTCCTATTATTTGCCTTGCAACCATGACAACTACGGCAGACCAGTCCCCTCTGGCAGCACTCGTTCACGAGTTGATGAATGGGGCAGCCATCGCCGCGTTCAAATCTCTTTATTGGAAACGCGTCGACCCGCCACACGACACCACCACCAGTTTGAAGACTTTAGTGAGCATGACTACCTGGCCTGTCATGGCTGCACAGCAAAAGCTCAGTTTATTTCCCTATTATCCCTCTCCACCCCTCCTACCCCACCCCCCGACACAGATAAGGGACAGATTATACTCCTCATCTTCTGTAATAGCTCAGCCTTCTGTAAAATCTGTATATGTGATAATCGATAAATTTGTTCATCGATAAAGTATTTCAGTACTTTTTTTAAAGAAAGTGACTGACGGCTCTCACGAATATGAGAAGGTAGTTAATTTCATATTTGTTCAGCATGATAGTATAAGAATTATTTTACTAGAAGAAAATAATACGCGCAGTAGAAAGAACGCGCAGTAGAAAAAGAATGGTTTAGGTTGGAATCTTAGACTACGAATATCTTAGTTTGAAGCCAACTTGGAGTACGAGGCAGTGTGTGTTAGCATTATTAAGTTACGTTACGTTTACGTAATGAACTCGACACGAAGACGCGTACGTTCATGACACCCGCTTTATAACCGTCAGTCATCGTACAAATAACGACACGTCAAGTTTAGCATTTTAACCTTTATACCGCTCTTGTATATATACATAGGGGTGTAAATGGCTAACCATAATCTTTAAGAGACAAAGCCAACCACACCTGCACGTACACCCTGCCGAGAAGAGAAAGAGACTCTAGCGAAAAGAGAGGGCATAGCATGTATTTAAGCTGCCCGACTGGGGAAAAGTACCTCCAGCTGACAAAATACCTTAGCCAAATAGCAATTCCCTTGAGGGTTGTTGAGTTCCTACGAGTGAGGTCTTCAGAAGAAGGAGTTGCTGTGTTTGCAGCGGGGGTGACGGCACGAGAGTGATATTTCATGTTGCGAGCTTTCATATGCTTACGGTAACCTATTTACATCAGGCGGCCCGTATGCTTGGCTTGTCACCCGGTATTTATCTCAAGCTCCGTACTGTGGAGAAAACGTCAAGCCGTCGATCCCGGCTGTTGTCATTAGATAACAGTCGTTAAGCTAAGCCAGTGGTTCCCTTCGATTGAGGGGAGACCAGTATCGCAACAATGGGTTGATGCCGATCGGAATTTTACATGTCGTAATCAATTCTACATTCTGACACTGTATACGAGGTCTTTGCCATTGCGTCATTTTAAATTATCTACATAAAAAAATATTCTCAGTATTCCTAAATAGATTTGTTATTGGTTAATCCACTATTATTGTCTGTGTTCTAACTAAACGGGCATAAAATAACGCGCAAATAATAAATGCCTTTTGACCACGGTAGCTAGCAGGAATTAAAAACTAAAAATACGAGCCAGAAGTGTGAGGTTAACACGCGATTTCCTATTTAATAGCAGAGTGTTGACCACCCCGACGACGGCGCGAAGCGGCCGAGCCGCATTTGGTCTACATAAACTTCGCTTAGCGACCTGCCTCGCGAATAATATACGACTCACGATTACTGCATTGCGATATTAACAATATTATCCTATACCTATTGTCATTTACATAAATAGTAGCTGGGCGAGCTAGGCTCAGCGGTTTTTGTGGGAAAATCCATTTTAATAATAAAAATTTGGGGTAAGTCGTTTATCAACATCTTTGAACCAAAGCCTTCACCTGCAAACGGTGCGCCCGTGCTGACTGACAAACGAAGCTCTGGCGAAAAGAGAGGTAGGAGTCGTCATTGTAAGCTACCCGACTGGGGAATGTACCTCCACCTTACAGAATGCCGCAGCCAATAACAATTCCCTTGAGGGTTGTTGTGTTCCTGCGTGTGAGTGAGGTCACCGGAAAGGAAGGAGATGCTGAGTTGTCAGTGGGGGTGGCGGCGCGCGAGCGATGTTTTATGTTGCGAGCGTTAATATGGCTACGGCAACCGCTTCAGGCGGGCCGTATGCTTGTCTGCCACCCAACGTAGTATAAAAAAAAATCATGATTAAATAAATCCTGTCAAAGCTATGATTAATTTAATATTCAAAACTTTTTCGCTCGGATTTATTTATTGTGCGGCGGGGGAGGCGGCGCGCGATCGCCATCCGACGTAGTATAAAAAAAATCAATCCCGAAATTGAGACCTCGTTAGATCAATTTTCATGGAATTCGTTAGAGCATACCAATCTATCGTGGCAGATGAAATTAGGCTATTTTTTGATAATACTAAAATTAATAAATAATTAATATTTAAATAGCTATAAATGATTTTTTTCATTTTATAAATACGAAATAAATATTTATAAAATGAAAAAAATCACCTCTCCGCCTAGATGAGATTCGAACCCACAACCTCTCGATATCCGGTCGAGTGCTCTTTTAAATTGAGCTACCAGTCCGCTTACCACCATCTCTTATTGCGATTCAATAATTGGATAGATTGCTTATTCATACCAATGAATAAGCGACTCTATTCGATTTGAAATAGAGTCGCTTATTCATTGGTATGAATTAGCAATCTATTCAGTTATTGAGTCGCAATAAGAGATGGTGTTAAGGGGGCAGGAAGGTTTGTGCTGGTGGTGAATTTTTGCATTTCATAATTATTGCTGTGAAGTCATAGTGTATTACACTACTAAACGGGCATACGAGATACTATAATTGGTCATGATATATAATTTATATTCCGACGTTATAATAAAATAAAACGATATTTTTGAAAAAGAGAGTCATTCTTTATTCATGGTTTATGCTGAATAGTCCTGGAACCGGACATCTCTGTTCTCGAGTGAAAATTTATCCAATATAATTTTATTATTGATCCAATCTCATTGTTTTGCTTGATCAAAGATGTTCTTATCGAAAGAGAATTTCATTAAATTAACTACTCTAATTTAATAAAAAGACGTAAGACAAGCTGAATATCAGTTGAAAGTAAAACAAATACGTACAAAGGCTGAAACACTCATTGTATGAGAGCTGTAATGAAAAGGAAAATGAATCTTTTGTGGTTTCAGCCCCATAATGTATAGAGCTAACATTACGTTTTAGAGGCTCGAGGAAGGCTTGAGGTATCACAAATGAGTTCGGTTTCTTAATTAAAAACCGACCAAGTGCGAGTCGGCCTCGGGATCAGAAGGGGAGTTTAGATTGAACACTCGAACTACGCGATCGGACTACGGACAATAAAGAGCCGTAGTCGGGATTTAAAGGGGTCCGCCACATATTGTCATAATTTCTAATACAAAAAAATCCTAACGAACTAAGGGAGCTCGATGGCATCATTGTACTTGTCAGTCTAATCAAGGTTCAGCATCGTCGACTGTAGCCTGTCGTTGGAGTTTTTATTTATTTATCTTAAACTTCGGAAGGCAGTTAGGATGAGCCATCAGGCTCCTCTATTATTATTATGAGTAGATGACAGTCCTCAGGCCAAGTCAGTTGTCTTTGGCCGCTTGAAAGGTCTCAAGTGTTTTAAGCGGATTGCTCTCTGTCAACCCACAGCTAGGTGTAGCTATGCTCTAAACCCTTTCGTTTCCCGCGAGCTTTCGAGCGGAAATCCTTATCCCAGTAGTGACGACGACTATGCGGCTGGCATGTAGATATTTTCCCATTTATATGATGGCGTCGACATCGTCACTTGTCTTCTTTTTAAACATAAGAGCTAATGTAGTGCACATTTTGCAGATGTCTGCTTCCAACCGTTCTTCAACTTCGTGGACATGAGAGCTTTGTTGGAGAACTTCTGCGTGTACCACGTGAACGCGCCCGGCCAGGAGGAGGGAGCGCCGAGCCTGCCCGATGAGTAAGTATTGCATGTTATAATTCTGGGGCCACACCTTTTTGAATATCAAAATCAAACTACCGCTTGAGTAAATATTTTTTAAGCGTTTTGTTTAAGTGATAGTGATCCTAGAGATTTACTTAATTCGATTTGAATCTACGTCAACTTAGGCTTCAAAAAATTATATTTGAATCTTCGTCAACTTAGGCGGTATGCTCCTTAGTCGTTATAAAATAATCTGATATTCTCTTTCGAAGATCAGGTAGGTGATACATGGAAACTTCTACAAATCTTCATGTTCAGCATTATCAAAGAACGTCCACCGTTGAACAAATGCTCTACACTTTGCAATTCCACAACTTTAATTGCCAAGTGGTTACTTTCAAACCTTCAGGAAAATGTTTCAATTGACAATGTTAGGCAGTAGTCAGCTGTTTTAAAATTATAATAATATTTATTGCCAAACGGATTTCAAGGAGTTACATATTTACTGTTTTAGTTACCGTTACATTTAAAAAAAAAATCAAGAAAAGAAAAGAGAGGAATACCAGGTAACACAAAAGCGAATATTTAGTTTGACTCCGCTAGGTATTATCCCCCACCTATCTGGTACTCCGATTCGTGGAGTCAATGCATTGTTTGTTTAGAAATAATTTATATATGTCTGCGTTATAAGTAAGCAGCAATGTATTTCTTGTACTTCTCCGTGATCAACTAATAACGCAATACTTTACAATGCTAAATGTCCATTTTACCAAACCCTAAGTACACGTAAAACGCGATGGAAGCAACGTCTACTTCCATCTCACAGAATTCCGCAGCCAAATAACAATTTCCTTGAAGGTTGTTGTGTCCCTGCGAGTGAGTGAGGTCACCAGAAAGAAAGAAGTATAGGCTGACAACGGATCGGCGACCCCTTGGTGTTGCTGATCTCCATGGGCGATGGTGATTGCTTTCCATCATCGACCCCCATACTCGTTTGCTCCCCTTTCATATAAAAAAATGGTATACAAGCCTCACATACTCGTACCTAACTGTCAATATTTAAAATAGCAGTCTTGTTAGTTTAAATTTCGATTTCAGATGAATGTATAAACAAAATATTTTTCAGTAGAAACAAAAATAACTTTTGTAGGACTAGGTGTACAAACACTGAAATCATCTGTGAAATTCTCTATTTTGATAGCTTCCAGTTCAATCAATACACATCCATCAACGAGCCACACTTGTTTGTATTTTTGCAGGCCCAACCAATGTCCTTTTTCATACGTCGATGCCTGTATCTACACACAATCACGTTCTATATGACTTGTTGGTTAGTTCGGTGATTTTTTGCTTCAATATACCCTTCCAATACAGAAAGGATACGAAACAGTCTTTACTCTCGGTGAATAAGACCTTTTTTATTATTATTGATCAATGTTTTATATGTTAAATACTTAATGCTATTAATGATCGATAATAACGGTTTTGATAGTGAAGTTCTGCGTCATAACGCAGAACTTCCTTTCTCCGTATAGTTTTCGCTGTGTCTATTCGAAATGCACTGTTTCCCTTAATGGCCCTCTCGCACGCAATCTTCGAGTTAATAAATTCACATAGCATTACACTATCCTGGGAGGCACGCCTTACAGCAATTGAATTAAGTGTCACTTTTACCCTCTCTAGGTTGTAGAGGGTGCATAAAACAGAGCCAATACTCTCCGAGCTAGGATTTGTATGTATAATAAACGAATCCTGTTCACTCTGTGCAATCTTCACTAAAAGATTAGATGGTTCAAAGAAAATATAATACGATTGTTAGAATGCTTGATAAAATTAAACTGTTTAAATTTGTTTGTATGTATTGGAAACGTTTGAGAATACCTAATAAATCTGGTTTATTTTTTATACTTACAAAACTTAATTATATAGAACACAAATTATTGATCTTTCATGTTTTAAACGCATAGACACAAAATTATTAAAACATCGAAATAGAATTTGTGAGCAACAAAATTGTCGTATGTTTTTGTTCCAGCGGATTATTATAAGCCCATAATTCCTGTCGCTGGCAATCTCCAAGTAATTAAAAGTAATTTAATTAAATTCGTAAAGCGTCTCATTATCTCGTGTGGCGCGTCGCACCAATGAGATTAAATGACGCTTTTACTTTCAGCACGTCTGTTGGACGTATAAAGAATTAAATGTCTTTTCTAGTTCATTCGTATGAGTGATATTACCGGCCGGAATATTACCTAACTAGTACCCTGAACTAGGCTAGTGTTGCTGACAGACTATTGATAGTAGAATACCTAATTTGACTCCGAGGTCGCGAGTTTCCGCACAAGACAAACATTTGTGCGTATGAACACATTTCTGTTTGTCTTGGCTTTGAGGTTTTCTATGTATGTATTTAAGTACATTTATCAGTTATACCCACAATATCGACAATGTTAACCTAACAGTCACAAAACTTTCGATACTATCAATAGATTTCAAGCAATTTTATTGATGCTATCAGTTCTATTTATGGTATGCCATGTATGTGTCACTATCAGTGGCCATTACTCTATCGATTATTACTAGATATTGACGAGCCCGATGGTAGGATGGCTAGCAATGGTCACTTTTACTCCGAGGTCCCGGGTGCGATACCCACACATTACAAATATTCGAGTGCATGAACATGTCTGTTTGTTATTTTCTGCATCTTTTCTACGCATTATATGTATTTATTTAAAATAAACAAAATGTATTTATGTACATATATCAGTTACCTAGTACCCATAGTACAAGCTTTGTTTAGTTTGGGAGTAGATGTGGCACTGTGTAATATGTCAGGGAGTATTTATTTATTTATCGATAGTCTATTAATACACAACATTAAACTAAGCTAATACTTGTTGTTAAGAGTCGCATTATACGAAACGGAAAGGCCCACACATTTTAGATGTAATACAACCCAATTGAGAGGTACCCCAGAGGGGTTGAAACATGAAAACATTGTAAATTCAGTTTGATGTTCATTCTTCTTTCAAAGGTACGAAAATTCGTTTAAAAGCCAAACTCACGAACAAGAAAAACAATTTCGTGGATGAATTTATAATCACATCAAACTCCGTGGGTATTTTTATGCAAGATATAAAAAAATATATAAAATGATCGATTCGTAACTTAATGTACTGCGTGTCACTTCATCCAACGTGGCGCGGAATGGTGTTTTAATGTGCTCTTGTTTTCCATTAAAAAGCTTTTAAATAAAATTTCGAATAAAATTTTATAAAATACTGGCCTCAAGTAGACTCTATGTATTTACCTGGTTTTAAAAGAGTTATGGTGCTGGCGCAGCGATATTATAAGTTAACAATTACAGAACTATATGGTAGAGAAGTTACGTTACGCGCTTTATCTATTTTGACGTCGTGACCGTCGCATGTGCGGGCCATAAATAAAATTCATTAAATATTGCTATAGTACAATTAAAACGCAACTTTTACGTTACATTTACCGTTTTCTCTGCGTTGATCTTATCTGTGCGTTGATCGATCAGTCACTCAGTTCCCTATTTTATATAGTATTGTCTAGAATTTTTGATGTACTTGACACTATAGGTCTTTGTTTATTGGAATTGTGAAACTATAAGGTATAATATTTTAATAGATCATCATTTGTAACGCGCTTTCCTTCGTAAGTACGAAAAGTAATTAACATAAACGTGTCTAGAATTCGAAACAGCTGCTTTGGGTAGTCTGCGGGCCTGGATGGGCTTGTAACGCGCTTTGATTCATGGGTCTGAACCTTCAAAAGATTTTCGAGGATTTACATTTATAGGACTAATTGGTAATAGGTTTTTTATGCCCGGTCAGGTCAGCGGCAGTTGTGATTGTGATTTATGCTTTCCATGGAGATTAAAAATAGGAGGAGCTTGATGCTATTATTCTGCCTAACACTCGTAATCGTAAACTTCCACCACAGCTTGCACTGGGTTTTGTTTATACTCAAGCTCCTCTGTCTATTGAAGGGCTCTACCTCTGTCTATTAAGCTGTCGGTCTCGGCTGTTACCATTACATGATAATAATTGTTAAGTTACTGGCTTTTATGGAGCTATTGAAAACAATGTTGTTTCCGTCCAATTACAGTTGAGCTGCGTGGTGAGTATGCTAAAAACCTCTGGATTATTCAAGAAGTGGGATGAATATAAGTTAATGTCAACAAATCATTATTTTTAATTTATTTAATAAAACAGTAAATTATAAATAATAATTAATACTTATTCCTCAACAATTAATAAATAAATATTCCTGGACAATTCATACAGCAGCGCTATCTAGTCCCAAATTAAGCGCGTAGCTTTTGCTATGGGTACTAAACAACTGATTAATGTACTTAAATATATTTTTTTGTAAATACATACTTATAATACATAGAAATCACCCAGCCCAAGACAACAAATCTTGTGAACCCGCGACCTCGGAGTCAAAGTGTCCATTGCTAACCAGTCAACCACCGGGCTCGTGCTTTAATTAATTAAGTAATTTTACCGTATACCACTTAAATAACATTTTCTACTACTTCAAACTTCTAAAAATAAAATGCTCGATTGTTTTTCCTAACACGTATTTGTACATAATACTTACTACTTTTTTAAAGTGGTAACAATGTATACGTGTACTCGTGTACATGCTAATGTACCGGTGCAATGCTGTTCAAATGTAACAAAAGGCAATCCAATTTTACCTTCATCCCGTGTGACGTAACAGAATTAATTTAAAAGAAACGCCGTGCTTTCTCTCGTCACGGGAATCAATTTAACATTAGCTTGATACCCGGAGACATCCTGGAATTCCAGCGAAGGTATAATAATAAGGACATGGAAAATCTAATATAGGCGCGCTTCACCGCCAGGGCGACGCTATGTGTCGTTCGCTCTGTTTCTTGAATGTGAAGTTTTAGACTCATCTGAGTGACATTCAATTTGAACGAAGATAAAACTGTTAAATGGATGCAGATGATAGAAAAATAAATGATGGCGTCAATGGCGTCGTTTCGCGTGTCAGTCTAATCGCAGGCAAGTTAAATAACGTCGACTTTAGCCTGTGCATAGATGGGTTTATTTTAATTAAAATATTTAATAAATATTTTTATTTTTATTAAATATTTTAATAAAAAAAATGCCGTACCTATTCAATTCAGGTAGGTATAGTAATTAGTTACAAATTATAGTTATAAACTTTACAACTACTCGACTCATGAGTGTGAATGAATGAATAATGATGTGAAAGAGTGTAGGTTAGAGAAAAACATCGCTGGCGCGGCCACACCCGCTACCATCGCATCATCTCCTTCCTTTCTGGTTACCTCACTCACTCGCAGGAAAATAACAACCCTCAGGGGAATAGTTATTTGGCTGCGGTATTCTGTGAGATGGAGGTATATTCGACGAGTTCGGTGGTCGAATGGTTAGCAATGGCCACTTTGACTCCGAGGTCGCGGGTTCGATTCCCGCACAAGACAAACATTTGTGTGCATGAACATGTCTGTTTGTCTTGGTCTGGGTGTTTTCTATGTATTGTAAGTATGTATTCAAGTACATTTTCAGTTGTCTATTACACAAGCTTTGCGCTTAATTTGGGACTAGATGGCGCTGTGTAAATTGTCCAGATATATATATTTATTTATTCCTCAGTCGGGTAGCTTACAATTAGGCTAACTGTCAGCTGTAAGAACGAAGAAATATGCCAGACACGGTCGAACGTATCCCTCCTTCTTAAGGAACCTTTAATTCGGTACCGGTATATTAGAACCTTTATTCAGAACCGGTTCCGGTGGAACCGGAACCCAACCGGAACCGAAACCGCAACCGTACCGAAAAGAAGAACCTTTTTACAACGAAATGAGGAACCGGAACCCAAATTTGTACCGGTTTTCAATCCCTGCCTCTGAGTGGAATGTCGAACCGATCGCAAGGGCTGCCACACGGCGCCGCGTATTACTAAAGTTCATTCGTAGTATATAATCTATTTGTTTTTTGTATGGACTGGCCGGGGTGTGATAATACCACCACAACAACTGAAGTGTAGGATATAGTTAATAAATAAATATCGCATGGTTTTCCATGAAACTCATTTAAGAGCCTTAGTTATGTACTTACATTATTAAAGCGCTTATTATAACACTATGCGGTGTTAAGACTGTTTAAGTCTAATTAGTGTGGTATACTGACACACAGCCTGCCAGTGTGAATATGATCGCACGAGGTACTTAGTGCGGCTTAAGGCTTTATTAAATATTCTTTTTTTTTATCTATGAGAGCGGCAAACGAGCATGTGGGTTACCAGGTGGAAAGCCATCGTCCATAGAGACAGCAAGTGGTCGCCGATACATTACCAGCCTTTTAAGGGAAATATAGATTCCGTTCTTGATGATCCCCATTGTTCGGAAAATAGTGCTTCTTTGGATTAAAAATCATATCGTGGCGTAGAAGATATGTAAAAAAATCTTACGCTAAGTTTGTTACCAAGGCAATAGAGTACCAGTAGTAATAACTTAATATCTTGATAATAATCGTATTAATTTCTGTTATCCATACATATAGTTATATATTATATTATATATATATACATATAGTAAAAATCTTATAGTTTTTTTATTCAAAGGTCACGAACTGTGTAATTGTGAAATCAACTTCCCTCAGCAGTATATATCGATATAACATGGGAGCCTTCAACTCCCATGTCGCATTTTCCCTTCAAAGGTTAGTAACGGATCGGCGACGCCATGGTGATGCAGATTTCTATGGGGGGTGGTAATTACTTTCCATGGTGATTCACATGCTAGCTCCCTTCCCACACACATGTATATAAAAACAAAACAGCCTTTATATCGTGTGGTGTATGCTGTATACCACTTAAATAAATAAGTAAATAATAAATAAATATTTCTGGACAAATTACACAGCCCCATTTAGTCCCAAATTAAGCGCAAAGCTTGTGTTATGGGTATTAGACAACTGATAAATGTACTTAAATACATTTTTTTTTGTAAACACATACTTATAATACATAGAAAACATCCATACCAAGACAAATAGACATGTTCATGCACACAAATGTTTGTCTTGTGCGGGAATCGAACCCTGGACCTAGTGGTCAAAGTGGCCATTGCTAACCATTCGCCCACCGTGCTCGCCAACTTAATGTAATAAGCGTTTAAGATATTTTTCTATATGGACTGTAATAAAATTTGTCTTTTTTTACCTACCAGGCAAGAAAATTAAGATTTGTTTAGCACACAATAATTACTTGATACGAGTGTCATGCCACACCATCGACACGGAATTAATCGTCATACCTCAAAAGCTAAGTGTGCACTTATTACGGTTCCATCCACGCAGGCTTTCTCCCACGTACGATTATGTTGTGAAATAAAATTTCTCAACCAAGATTCTTGGCGCAAAATGACAATTTCTCCTTGCACTTTTTCGCCAAGAATTTTTTTATATTAATGTGAAAATGTGTTTGTTTGTTTGTTACACGTCGAAAGGATTGGCATGGGTTTTTTACGGAGCTATTTTAAGGTCTGAAGAGTGACATAGGAAACTTTTTATTCCGGAAAACGTTTTTTGCCCAGGAAATATGATTTCCCACGGGAAAATTTTCTACAGCTGGTTTTGTATAATTTTAACTATTTTAACTAATAGGCTAATTGACGGGAAATTGTGTTTTGGTCTGCAGTTCATGAGAAAATCCGAAAATGCGACGTTTATTTTCCTAAAGGCTTAAGCTTCGATCAACTGTTGATCCAAGGGCTTAAGAGTAAATAAAATACAAATTACACAGGGCTATCTAGTCCCAAAGTAAGCAAAGCTTGTACTATGGGTACTAGATAACTGGCATAAGTACTTAATTTTTTTTTTAATACATACATTTAATACATAGAAAAGACCAAGACCAAGACATATAGACATGTTCTTACGCACAAATATTTGTCTTGTACGGAGATCGACGCCGAAAACTTGGAATCAAAGTGGCTATTGCTAGCCATTCGACCACCGGTCTAGTCATGTGAAACTTTTTCTGGGTCACATTATAATATATTCTGTTTTAAATTAACTTTGCTAAGACTCGTCTTTTTTAGCCTTCATTTTAACATATACGCCAGTCGTGGTAGCCTGCAACTTGGCGTCTGAACTGTATTATTTATTAGGAGTACTTCGGTTTCAAAATCCTACTAATATTATTAACCATGAAAGTTTGTGAGGATGTATGGATGTATAATGTGTGTATATATGGATGTGTGTACGTATTATTTATTAGGAGTACTTCGGTTTCAAAATCCTACTAATATTATTAACCATGAAAGTTTGTGAGGATGTATGGATGTATAATGTGTGTATATATGGATGTGTGTACGTATGTTTTTTTTTTTATACAACGTCGCGTGGCAGACAAGCATACGGCCCGCATGACCTAAAGTGGTTACCGTAGCCATATTAACGCTCACAAAATAAAATATCGCTCGCGCGCCGCCACCCCCGTTGCCAACGCAACATCTTCTTCCTTTCTGGTGACCTCACTCACTCGCAGGGACACAGCAACCCTCTAGGGAATTGTTATTTGGCTGCGGTATTCTGTGAGGTGGAGGTACGTTCCCCAGTCGGGTAACTAAACAACAATTACGCTCCCTACCTCTTTTCTTCAGAGCTTCGTTTGTCAGTCAGCAGAGTGCACCGCGTGCAGGTGAAGTTGGCTTTGTTTCAAAGATGTTGATGAACCCGATACACCTCAAAGTATGTTTCATGTATAAACTGCTGAACGGATTTGGATAAAATTCAGTATAGCAGCCTACAGTTGAGCAGTGTGGTGGAGTATGTTCTAAACCCCTTCCGTTGAGGGAAGACCCGTATACATAAAAACTGAAGATTTCATAAAAATAAACATTTCCTTACTATTTAATCAAAAAATTTAATAAAACGTTTTGTTTTATTTTTTAATTTTGAAATCGGTTTTATCGTTTTGGTGATTTGGTCATTTCTTTTGATGTTTACTCTGATTTGATTCTTAAACCAAGCGTTTTCATCCCAATCGATTTGACATTTTTAAATTTTAAAAACCGAAAGTGACACCAATCGATTTGACATTTTGATATTTGACAACCAATAAATATCGCAATCCTTTTTCAACTGACACT
The DNA here is from genome assembly GCA_937001555.2 of Hypsopygia costalis. NCBI lineage: Eukaryota > Metazoa > Arthropoda > Insecta > Lepidoptera > Pyralidae > Hypsopygia > Hypsopygia costalis. The sequence goes on from OW443326.2 coordinate 24,868,813, forward strand.
TTCATTTGTATGGAAAAATGTTGTTTCTTTTATTTTATTTTTTTGTCAATTTTCCAATGTTTTTTAATAGTTATTCTGTTATTCGGGATGAAGACAATTCCAACAAATCACCAAGAAAATTGGTCCAGCCGTTCCCGAGTTATAAGTGTTCGAACAAACCCGACTTTGTTTTATATATATAGATTTTTTTATCACCATGTCTTCATTAAGTATTTATTATTGTATCTATATTTCTACCAAACTATGTTTACATTAAAGTCTGGAATGGTTGAGTGGAAGAGATCCCATTTGGGATAAATCCGCCGTTGTAAATATTTTATTATCTTGTTATGTTATTATCTTTTGTACAATAAAGTCTTTACAACAATAACCACATATCAGTAGCACGTACTAAAATACACATATTATACATTGATACTGTTGATTGTTGGTACTGGGTGGAATATTATCAAAGTTATTTTATTAATACAGTACTTGTGCTGTTCCACTGTTGTATTTTGCCAAATTAATTCGCTTTGGTTGAAAACCACAGAAATGTTTGGTTTGCTGTATATTTAAATATTATTTTTTATATTCACATGATTAAAATTTGTTCAATATCAACAATGGAACATTGTTGATACAATACATTGTTGATACAACAATGTTCCATTGTTGATATTGAACGGCAAATGAAATTGAGCGATTATTGGTCGCTTCGACCAATAGTCGCGGTCGCCTAGTGCGTTTGAGCCATAGCCGTAGGGTATCACTAGTTTAAACTCTATCCGCTTTGCTTCAGACGGGCTTAGTCTAAAAAAAATCTTTCTAAAAATAATATTTTATTAATATTTTTTGCACCCTTAATACTTTATTGCACATTAAATAAAACAAATTAGTAGTAATATTCTATTACATTCGCTGAGCTTATATGTACAAGAAGTCTCTCCCAGCCAATCTTATACAAACAAGCACACCCCACAAATATCACAACGAGACAGATAGTAATCTTCTTATATATAAAAATGAATTGCTTTTTGTTAGTCTCGCTAAAACTCGAGAACGGCCAGGCCGATTTAGCTGATTTTGGTTTTGAAATGTTTGTCTTAGCCCAGGGAAGGTTTAAACGGTGAGAAATTTTGGAAAAAATTCAAGAAAGATAGTGAAAACAACAATTTTAATTTCCCATACAAAGTGTTCCTACTATAGTCGAATGTCATAACAGCAAAGATGGCGAACCTACCTATCAATAGTGTCATTGTCACAAAGAATCGACGTCATATTTGTTGGTTGTCAAATATGACTTTCTCAGAAGTGACATAGAAATGGCACAATACTAATAGACATCAAGAAAGGAGTTGAAATATGTAGTGACTGTTTATGGTAAATCATGCTTTGTACAGTAATTAAGAATAATAGAAATTTGTAAATTTCATAAACACTCGGATTGTAAATTACAAAAATGATTGCAAAAAATGTAACCAGACTCAGCAATGCGAATAGACCAGAAAATGGGGGCTGAACGCAGAACGAGGTTTGTGGATTCACATAGAGTTGTATAACTTTGCATATGGTAAGACCTACATCACATTATATAGGTCTGTCATGTTAACCAAGGTGATACCTATTACAGAATAAAACGGATCCTCATTATTTTCTGAAGTACCTAAATCTGTAATTTGAATATAATCATATTTTATCATTTAGTCATAAATTTATTTGGCGAGAACTTTCTTTACTGAAGGGCTGCCAGGTTTTTATATCGACATCATCCGAGACATGTACCGAAATTACAAATCCATAGTTTAGACCTCTGTCGGAGAGACAAAATTCCCATTAACGTCGGTGTCCACCAGCGATCAGTCTTTGTTCATATTAGGCATATTCTTATATATTAGAAATTCGTGGTATTATCAAGATGAATTGTCAAGTAGTATCATGGATCCACATGGACCAGCTCTGTGCGATGGGTTGACGGGTGTTCATGTATGCTGATATAATTGCACTGGCAGATGCGGATAGAGAGCTGTTGGTGCGATGAGTGAATTAATGGAAGAGGTCACTTGAGAACTATATGGCCTGAATCCGAAAACGGGAAAGATCGACTACTTGGGTTGCAAAACAACAGATCCCACGACCGTGCACCTAAGGATATGGTCGAATGCACGGACGGTTTAAGTACTTGGGATCTGTTCTTCGATCATCGGATAGCATCGACTGCGAGATTTCAGTAGCTTGGACTAAGTGGCTTGAGGTAACCAGTGTTAAATGTGACTCCAAAATTTCGCCAAGTTGAAAGGACAAATGTAAAAATCCAAGATATTAGACCATTTTGTTAAAGTTAGTAAAGGATCCCCAATACTTGAGCGACACGTACAGGTGTTGTCTTTCATGGAGTTGAATATGCTGCGCAATATGCGCGAGGTTTCGTAAAAGGACCGGGTCAGGAATTCTCGGCCATGGCAAGCCAACTGCAAGACAGTCATTTAAGTTGGTATTGTCAAATTTTATTGAAAGCGGCAAGTGAGGGAACGAATGTCTTGCAATGGCACATCCTCCAGGTTCGGGCACACAGGGAAGGCTCTTCTTAAAGAGACACAGATCTTAGATCGTATATATTTATTAAGTAGATAGATGTAGGTGAAACAAAGTTCACCGGGTCATCTAGTATGTAATAAATTTCGTGTATTGGGCGGTAAATATTATACAAATAATATTTTTTTTAATAAAATACACCATGTATAGAGTACATGGTAGTGATACCTCTAGTGTCCCAAGCGTTCATAGGTTGCAATGACTGCTTAGCATCAAGCGGGTCGTATGCTTGTCTCCACTGAAATAAATAAATATAAACGTACGTAAACTTACTTTAACTATTGTTGGCCTTAGTGAGTACCCTCTTATCCTCTTCACAAACGAAGTGACAGTTAATTTAATGCAGAAAGCTAATTTGACATGTAAAACAATGTTTTTGACTGGTAGACATTGCACCTTACAAGTTTTAGTTCCTGCAAGTATTTACATGTACATGAAGCATTAATTCAGCTCAGGCGTTTCCCATTTCCGCGGTGAAACGCGTAACCTAAATTCTCGATGAGCTACTAAGATGAACTAACATTCCGCTTTGTTGAAGTGTAATGACAAAAATACGTGGTACATACTCGTATTATAGTAGATTAATTGCAGCTTTATACTAAGCTAAATGTGTAGAAATAGCAACTAGTAGATTTATAATTAGGATTTTCTTTCAATAGCTGCGAGCTGTCATCGAAGTTAACTTTCAATTTGTGCTGGATTCATTTTTCTGACATTTGTTCTATTAAAGTCTTCAACAGTTTGAATAGAAATTATTATTCACTGCATTTTATTCCAATTGGAAAATAAGAGTCTTGTCTAATTTAATTTTATATTAAACTTGCATTCAGAGATTTTTTGCATTTGTTCACTTGACTTATTCTATAAATTATATTCATCTTTTATTCATGCTGATCTCTATTGTCTATAATAAAATTGAAGCGTCAATTTTTCGGAATAATCCTTCGGAATAGATGTATTTTGTTAAATTATTGCATATTATGAATTATGTATAACACTTTTGGTCACTTTTGGTAGTCTCAAACTAAGCAAAGCTTGTACTGTGGATATTTAAAGACTTTATTTGTAAGGACATTATTACACATAGAAAACACAGATAAGACAACAGATACGTTCATGCATCCGAATGTTTGTTGTCTGCCGGGATCGTATAGTCGGTTCCCTAAGATAACTTACCAATCTTCCATACTAAAATGCTTGACAGAGTGGTCAGTTATCTTATTAAACCAACTGTACCCACGCCCCTGAGCCGCGTCGGTGTCAAAGTAGTAATTGCTAACCAATCGGCCACCGGGATCGTTAAATAAAATAATCTATACATATTATCAGATTTCAAGCAGAATTAATTTTCGAGGCTTAATTTTCATATTAATCTAACATTCTTTCCGACACCTCATTAACGTGACACCAATTTCTTCAGATTACAACTTTTGAACATTTTCGTAAATATTAACTAAAACAAGAAGTTTTTATATGATATTTTCGCAAATCAGTTTTATCTTTGTAGATACTTGTTAAAAGTTCGTAGACGTAATAGTTACGTACATCGTCCACGAACGGATTGCTCTCGAGGCGTCGTCAACATCTGGGGACCTTCTCCGAATTGAAAGTCCGAAGTTTCGGATGACAGTTCAGAAAATTTCAGATACGAATTTAATTCTTTTAGATCTATGGATGCGGACTGTTTTTTATTGGCAAAGCCTAATTATCTATCTAAATAACATGAAACTTAGAGGTTTGTTTTGTCGTAGACACAGTAAAACGTATTAGGAAAAATCCCTATCGATCGAAATTTCAAATTTTCATTTCGGAGTAGACCCATGTCATTCAATCGCCTTGAGGTTGAGTTCCCGTGTGTAGACTCGTCTGCAGGTGGAATTTAGCCAATAAATGTAGTGACGTAAGTTTTTGTAACATTTAACTAGTTAACCGTGTCCTTGTGAACGCGAGCGAGTCGGGCCTTGCGGGGTGTATTGATTTTTTTGAACGGCACGCGCCACCGACGACGTCCAAGTAATACCATTTGAATAATACCTTCTTACCTCGCTATCACTTTTTTTAATCCTTCAATAGATAGCGCGGAAGGCCTTAGCATTACATGGCGTTATTCTTTTCCATTGTTAAAAGTTCGCGGTAAGAGCAGCAGGTTTTTGCGGTCAGCTTGCTTGCTTGAATTGCTTGCTGAAATTGGCTAAACTTGTATCGTGTGTAGTCCTTAGTCCTTTTAGATTTTTTTATATGGCTTGGTAGAAACTTTATCCTACTGGTACCACTCTAATAGGTGGGCGTTTGGAGATGATAGTCTGATATGAAAGCATCCATTACTTATTGACGTTATTGCGAAGAAAATAACTATTGATGAAAATAATATGTCAATGACAATGACCACTAAAGTGCCAAGACCTTGTTAGAACTTGTATCCAATTAGTGTCAAGGTCACATGGGAGTAACGTCGCGACATATGAATACAACATGTCTACATTTGTACTCGTATTTAGCTCGGTTGCAGCGTTCACGTTGAAACAATACATTACAGCTATGAACTTAACATTGGATGTTTCAATAGCAAGGTGGAAAGGTTGAAACTTCAAAGTACGCAGAGTGGATCGATATAAAAATTCAGCCCTAGCCGTGGCATTGTCGACGGCCCTTTAGCGTCGTAATGACATTATGGAAAATTGGAGAAGGTACCTGACATTAGAATAGAAAATCGGCGTGCTGACGACAATTCACATCAAGTGGAATGAATAAAATATTCCACTTAGCATATAATGGAGAGCATAAGGCTGCAGTGCAATGAAAGAATTATATCGATCACGATGAGCAAGCGTTTTCCCTGCTTGACAAAAACCTTGAGCTCTTGCCAAAGTCGATTGTATACGGCTTCTATAAGTTACCCCGTATGTTTTAGTAGTGTTTGAGCGGACTCGATTTCCATGTTGGGTCTTATGAGTAGGTACTTCATTGAACTTTTGTGGAAAATATTTCATAGCTTTAAAAGAGATCGAGGTTATATAAAGACCGTGAGGTTAATAACCAATAATTAGTTGATCGTTAATTCAGATTACGTAGAATACTAGATAGATACTATCTTTAATATTTTGTAATGAGATAATCTGTAGAGTATGACTAGCTGCTGTCATCATTTGCGATACCTGAAAAAGGTGCTAAGTTGAACTGTACTTCCTATTATAAGATCTGATGTTTCCTAAATGATCTTTCCTTAAATTCGTGACTAACAAACAAGTCGCTTATTTGTGAAACTCCGTAGCCATAATGGTAGTGCCTTTTGCTTGCGAGTAAGTGAGATTATGAGGGTCGAAGACTCGAATACTGGCAACATGGTGCGTACTGTGTGATTTCAATGCTGTTCCGCGCTGTACCAAGTAATTTATGAACAGCTATATGTCGAAGTTACCCTAGGAGACTATGGAATGGGATTTTTTCCCCGACGTGTGAAGAGATTTTTACCAGGTCGGCAACGCGCAAGTGATGCCTCTAGTGTTTGCATTTACCATTATATCGGTCGTTATTTTTATGTATATAATATAATCATTTAGTTGCATAAAAAGCAACATATATAATAGATAAATTAATATTCCTGGACAAATTACAAACTGCCAGTCCCAAACTAAGCAAAGCTTTATGGATACTAGATAACTGGTAGAATACTTCTTTTTTTTTTTTGTAAATACATACTTATAATGCATAGAAAACACCAAGACCAAAACAAACAGGGGCATGTTCATGCATACAAATGTTTGTTCTTGTGCGGGGAACGAACCTGCTACCTCGGAGTAAAAGTAGCCATTGCTAGCCATTCGACCAACGAGCTCGTCAACTTAATTACTTTTATTTTGCCCTACTGGTCTTCTTGAAAATATGACGTTTTAGAGACATTGAAAAAGACAGCACACACACACAAAAAGACAATGAAAATTACACATCTTACCTTAAATTTTATTTTGGTGCAAAAAAGAATATTTTATTTTTACATATTATAATGGCATTCTTATCGAAATATGCGAAGTGTTTAACACGGAACATTTCGTTAAAATCCCGTTTTTCAGAATTTTTATTATATTAAACGTGGTGTACCGTACCGACCAGCGAATGAGGCTCTGGCGAAAGATATGTAGGGTACAGCGTAAGCTGCCCTAGTGGGAAGGTACCTCCAGTTCATAGTATACCGCAGCCAAATAACAATTCTCTTGAGAGTTGTTGTGTTCCTGCGAGTGAGTGAGGTCACAGAAAGGAGTTCCTGCTTTGGCAGCGTGGGTAGCGGCGCACGCCATAGTTCATTGGTGAGCATTAATATGGCTATTGTCACCGCTTCATTTCCGTATGCTTGTCACCCGAGTTGGTATAAAAACAAAAAAATATAATAGATCATTCTTCATATATAAATTAATTAAGTATACCTGCTTGGAACAGTACGAGGATCTTGCAAAAAATAAGTAAAAATAGGTATATAATGTTTTGAGTAAACGGTTTTTTTATATAATTTTCGAACATGGTCAATAATTTTTAGGGAGAATAGGCTATTTGACCAACGTTTTTTTCGTTTTCATATGTAATGTATCACAATAATAAAACCGCATGTGAAAGAATTACTTTGATAGCACAAAAATCTCTTGAGATATGTTAATTTGAAAATTACAATTTTGGACTTTCCCGAAAATGCTCCATACAACAGGCTACTAGGTTATGACGTCACAGGTTTGTATTATGTATGACTGAAATCAGAAATTTGTACGACAGCTATGTTAAATATTACGTTTATGTAATTAGTATCATAATACAAATTATAGTACTTTTTATTGCTTCTCAAATGGAAATATTATTTTTTTAATAATTTCAAACTTTTAAAATGGACTTTCCCGCCAAACGTTGATCGACACTAAAATAAGTCGGACGGAAGATACTATAATGAAAGTTTGCAGATCTTTACAATTTTGAGTATTTTAAGATATTGTTAAATAATTTATACAATTTTTGAATATTGTCAAATAGCCTATTCTCTTTGATCTGATTAGCGGACATTGGCATGGAAAGGATATATTTTTTAGTTCATAAATTGTCACTTTTATATAATTTTCACGGCGGTATATTGGGCGGCGTTTGGTATCCTTTAAGGGGTGACGTTTTCATAAAGTGTCCATTCCGGTATATTATATAATATTAAATCATTTTGGTATACCATTTAGTAGGATGGCTTTAGTGTCGGTTGCGGAACTACTGCTAATATTATCCTGGGGGTTTTAGCACGTCCGTTCTCTGGTTTGGTTCATTACTCATACCGTTTGTACCGGCCAAAGGGAATAAAACGCTAGTTTAGTAACGTTTGTGTTGTACAAAGCGACACTTGCGAAAAATAATCGTATTAGCTAACAAATGCACAGTAAAGGTTTTTATTGTGAGTGGAAAGTGCAAAGATAATGATGCATTCGAACTTGCATCAACTTCAGAAAGGTTCTCTAGCTTTAGATGTAAATTAAATTTTATGACTTTTAGTATAAAATTACACTTACCACACCACGCATACATACCATTGAATATTATGAGACATGGACGTGAAGTGAATAGGAAGGAAGGTGAGACATGGAAGTGGAATAATCAAGTCTTAAAGACTTGATTATTTTGCAACTTAAACTTTTGACATGTAGGTATTTTGCTATTTGTAGGTTTCGAGATAGATATGAAAATTTTGCAACTATGTGTTATTTGCAATTTTAATGATTTGAGATGCAATTTAAAACATTAGAAAATACAGAAGAGCGAAAATCGCGGCAAATTTGCTGATTTGCCATGATTTTCGCAGCAGCATACTATTTTGATAGCATTATAATATAAACCTTATATAAATGTAAAAGAATATTATAAATTATAAGGTATTTATAATATTCTTTTACATCTTTTTTCTATCATCTGAATTGTTTATCGTATTTTATCTTCATTATATTTTATCACCTTCGTCGGTATACTAGTTGTCTCAATATTGCCTCTCAAGGCCCCGTTATTGGTTTGAATATTCAATATGAAGCATGTAAACTTTATATTGCCTCCACATGATTGCATCTATACATCTATATATTCCTATACATAGGTATAAATAGAATTGTAGGGTATTGTGACTCAATATAGGATTCAATATTGGAATATCCAATTTTAGAATGCAATAATGGAATTTTCACTGAAAGGTTAAAAAAATTATAGAGTTGAAAATAGAATATTACATATCTATTTTCACGAAAATATTGAGGGTTCTTGTGTGAAAAACTGAAAGGTTTACAGTATAAAATATTGCCCTAAACTGGAAACCAGAAATATCGACAAAAATATTTTTAAGTGGACGTGCAACATTTTTCATTTAAGTCTTTTCAAATCATTTATTTATAAGTTCATTATTTTAAATCTTTTTTATTTATTTTAACTTGTTTACATACTACTGTTCAATAGCAATGCAATTCAATAGCAAATTATATCTACTTATTAACTCCATCCATTGTCATATCTACAACATGCACAATTGAGTACCTCTATATTGCCAACAAAAAGTCAAGGAGATCGTTGATTTATTTGCATAATGTACATACATTAACCATTGAATTATATACGAGTATATCAGTACTCACTATGTTCATAGCATGTCGTACAATGTATTGATGAGTCCATAAGTCCGACTATAAATTACTAGTTACAACCCTAGGCATCACGCCGCGTGATCACAGAACTTGGATCTATTAATCGAACTTCATGAATTACACCCTACTTATGTACTCTTTCATTAGCAAACGGCTGAAGGAAATTACATGAGATTTTACTTATAAAAGGAGAAATAGATCTAAGTACTGAAGACCAATTCTCGTAATTATTTAAAAAAAAATTATACTACGTCGGGTGGAAGACAAGCATACGGCCCACCTAATAGCCATATTGATTCTCGCAACATGAAATATCGCTGCCAACGCAGCAACTCCTTCCCTTCCGGTGACCTCACTCACGCGCAGAAACATATCAACTCTCATGGGAACTATCATTTGGCTGCGGTATTCTGTGAGGTGGAGGTACTTCCTTAGTCGGGCAGCTTAAAAAACACGCTATGCCCTGCCTCTCTATCGTAATTATTTTAAAATAGCAGAATGAAAATTGACCGAATCGAGATTCAGTTTGTAATTTACTAAAAATGATTTGCTTGATTTCAATCATTAATTAATATTAATTCTTATTGCTAGCAGAATACTATTCTTAGTTTGTTTAATTTTCGGTCTTAGATCGATATAATCACAGTTTATTTAATCTTTGAAGTTTCTTAATGTGATAAGAGAATATCAAATATGACATGTGTGAGATCGAGACTGAATCGAAACTGAATTTTAACTACATTTTAATGACGAGAATTGGCCCTTTGTAATCGTGCGGCGGGAAGTATAGGCCAGTAACTAGTGAATAAGTCAGCTTTACGCCTCAATACTTAATACAATGTGCGAGCATCCTTCATCCTAACAAACTATATATTAGTAAATATAGTAGAACCTATAATAACTCAACCTAGTTAATGAATAAATTATGTAAAATTGCCATTTCTTTTTTATATAAAAAGAGCATCAGCACTACCTCTCTTTACCGAACAACGGTGAAGCCCGAAGGGATGATATTAGACCTGTGTGTAGGTATATCCCTCGTTTCGTTCCCTGGTTTTGATGAATGATGTGTCCATAAGATTCGTCTTGATAATAAGACTCAGTGGGTATATAAATGCTATAAAATATCCCCAAATACTCAATAAGTACTTTAGTATAAAAAAGTGGCCCTTATTTGTTGACGTCAATTCAATGAGTGTATTACGTTAAGGATCCAAAAAAATGCGTCACGAAGTTACAGTGCGTACTACCACCATCACCGTGTCCAGCGGGTATCTTAAAATATATTGTTGTCAACCTTCACATATCCGCCCATGTTATGGAGCAAAAACGTTGAATCGAAAGAGGACCCGCGGAAAAGCCGTTTAATAAAAAAGTAGATTCTTGTCCTTGACAATAACGTTCAATACAGCTCGAACTGCTCGTCTGAGTTTATACCTCTTTAGGCGTGCGAAAATGTACCTTATTTATATTGCGAATTGTCCATAAAGACGTTGTGGGAGACACAGGCTAGACATCGAGTTATATCGCGGCCTAGAAGTGCGACAGGTCTTCATAATACTACCAAGCTCAGCTTAAAATGAGCTTCTTCTTAAGCTTCCGGGCCAGATATCCGAATTAGACGAAATTAACCTTGTCTAAATACGAGTATGTATATAATTGAAAAAATCTTGTCCACCACCTACGCGGGATGGGCGTAATGAATTTTCCGATTTTAGAAACGTTTTGTTAAAATCGGGCAAGTTTGCTGTAATCAATAATTAATAAATACCTAATAATTACAACACAAATAAAAAAAATAATTAAACAAGCTTTTAATACTTAAGAACTAAAAAGTTTATTGTATTAGCCCTTTCATTTGTTACTCGTACCCATGTTATAGGGACTAATGTTGAAATTATAAATCGCCATTTTATGGCGGCCGCAATGATGACGGTATTTAGGTAATAGTGAATTGTCACGAGAACCAAAACGAGTGTGCCAAATTTCACAATCGAACACTGGGAAGTGGATCAAATTTAACTTGTAGAAGTTAAATTGATTTGATTAGAAAACCGAAGCATCTGTTACTTTGGTTTTATAGAAGTTCAAAGTTAAAACTAATAATTTTGAAATATAATAAATATAAATATTCCTGGATAAAATTACACACGGCCATCTAGTACCATACTACGCAAAGCTTGTACTATAACTACTAGATATCTGATATTATACTTCAATACGTTTTTTTTTAAATACTTACATGTCTGACTTGGTCTGTGTGTTTTCTATGTATTATACATAGAAAACACACAGACCAAGTCAGACATGTTCATACACACAAATGTTTGTCTTGTGCGGGGATCGAACCCGCGACCTCGGAGTCAAAGTGGCCATCGCTACCCATTCGACCATCGGGCTCGTCAGTATAAATTATACATAAGTTACAATTAAGAGCCGCCTTGACCAGAGAAACGTTATCGTTCAATGGTAAAACTAATAAGTTTCAAATATAAATGAACATTTTACATAACCAGACCAAAAAAGATAAATATCGGAAAAAAGAAATTTGCGACCAATTAAGACCACTCGCGGGAACGAAGAGAAATCGTTTCTATTGCTTAGAAAAGAAAGAATTTCAGAAAAATTAGACCAGCGTTCAAGACAAATGGTTTTCTGCTTTCGTAACGTTAGGTAAATTGAATGTTAAATGGGCTGACATAGACCGGTTGACGATTTAATTTAGGTTGTGTTAATTTCATACGTTTGAATATATTATTAGGGCTTCGACAACCGAAAGCCGCTCGACTGTTTAACTAAATAGACCAAAATATTTTGCATATGCATATTTTATTACCTGCCCTACGTTAACCTAAATTACTGACAGACGTGATTGTTGATTCGTTCACTACATTAGAAATAAACGGATTAAGTCAAAGCTAACCTGTGATCGAATCTAAAACCGCTCGACTGTCTAACTAAATAGACCAAAATATTTTTGCATATGCATATTTTATTATCTGCCCTACATTAACCTAAGTTACTGACAGATATGTATGTTGATTCGTTCACTATACTGGATATAAACGGATTAAGTCAAAGCTGACCTGCGATAATTGATTTCCAATATTGAATTAACTAAGTCATTTAACCGCTTCTTAATGTCTTCATATGAATTCTGTTTGAGCGACCTTTGGACAATGCATACCAAATTACACGAGTATTATCGCTTACTGAATTATCCAGTGTTGGTCTGCAAAGTGATAAGTACTTATGACTTCACTCGGTGGGATTCACATAAAATTCGTACATATGTTTTATTATTTGCAATCATCGCCACTTTTACTGAGATCTTCCCATTTATGGGGAGAATTCCAGGTCTACCATCTTATATAGAAACGATTTTTTCAAAGGTACTATCATTGTAAAATGAGGAGCTATAATGGTCAAACAATTGAATATATCTAGAATTCTGTAACTATGTCTATGGAAAAAACATGATGATTAAAACTGAGCCATCTGTGCTGTCTATACGCGGCAATAATACGGCTGCCTTACTATACTATAATAATAAAACCATTTGGTTCTAGACTAATTACGACAGCACGTATATATTGAGACTTGCTTTAACTGCCAGAGATGGTGTGGAGAGGAACCAGAAGTGGAAGACGAGTTTATTCAAGCCATAGGAGGAAAATTGCTTCCGACTTTGATTGCAGGCATTTTCTCATGAGACACATAATTTTCTCATGAGTCAGAACATGGGGCTGTATAGCATTCTGAGCTGAAACGTATGCCATAACTACTTGAATGCTTCATGCTAACGTTTGCAGGTGTGGAGCCCTAAATCAACTGGGAAAGAATATTAAGGCTGCAAACAGCGACTTGCCCTTGTCTTAACTATAGAAGTAGTCGGTCATAAAGTTTCTTTAAAGGGAATTACATTTAGAACACATTTCAACAAAAAAAATCAACATTGTCCCATGGGGATATTTATCTTCATCTTGCATTGTTGGGTAGTCACGTGTAAGAATTCATTCTACATTCCAAAGAGGCTGGATGTGGTTGGTTAGAGATTAAAGGAAAAGTATGACACAGGCGAGATTTTTATATATGAGCAAGGGTTTTATTAAAATATGCTAGCTCCAGCTTGGCGGAATCCAGGGATTCTTTTATGATCAAGAAAGCAGTATTTAAAATAAAGTGGACTGAAAGTTGAAATAAGTCGAATTTCGCTCGATATTCTTTAAATATTCTTCTTCATTTAAGTTTCAATTACCTATATTGCAATCACCACCACACATGGAAATCAGTAAACCAAGATTTGGCTGATCCGTTGCCAGCCTTTTAGGGGAAATATAGACTGTTCTTGAAGTCTTCCATGTTATAAATGTTCGGAAACACAATTGAGGGAAGTTGTGGTTGTTTATTCTGATGTTTTTCTTCAGCGGCTTAATAAGATTTCGAAATACCTTTGCTGAAATTTACTGATTTGTATCATGCCTAATACCGCATCCCGACATCATGCGACAACATCCGTTCTCTTTACAATGTTTTAGTGTACAATTCGTTTTGCTAATATCCTGGGTTCAGTGACTAAATCTGCTTAAGGTCAAAGGTCAGTCATCCTCTTTTTTTTGTTTTTGCTTTCTTCAATAGATCTTTTCTATCAATCTTCTAAAATCGCAACATTTACCGATGCGTATGGTAGCAATTAGCCTAAGCAAATAATATAACGATCTGTGTGTGTGTGTGGGCTGGAATTAGCGATAAGTTAGAGTCGTCTATTCTATATATATCAAATTTCATCGACAAAAACAAACCTTTGGGAGAGGAGCCGGTCCATACCTCTCTCCCTTAGAATGGCCACCATTTTTTATTAATTTTTTTGTTAGTAATACTAGTACTATTACTTATACTGTGGTATGTATTACCTATGGTAAAAAAAATATAATAATGGACCTAGAAGCCACAAAAAAGACTTCAAATGAATGCTGACAATATTGTCACAAATGAATAGAATTTTGAACAATAAAATAACACTGATATGCAAAATTAATTGACTTTGGCGAATTTATGCTGAAAATGCGGAGGTACCGTCGCGCCAACGATATTTCATTTTGCGTGAGTTTATATGGCTACGGGAAGCGGTTCACAACAGGCAGGTCATATGCTTGTTTCCTACCCGGCGTAGTATAACATATAATTTGTATATTCGTCGTCAGCCCTTAATCATCCCACTGCATACGGGCCTCCCCTCAATCGAAGGGGTTTACAGCATACTCCACCACGCTGCTCAACTGCGGGTTGGCGGAGGCCAGTGTTTTCAAGCCGTCTAAAGGCCACTGAATTGGCTTAATTGTCATCTAATGACAACAGCCGGGACCGACGGCTTCACATACCCTCCGAAGCATGGAGAAGCTCGAGATAAATAAACCCATCCATGGACAGGCTACGGTCGACGTTGCTTAACTTGCGTGTTCAATTAAACTGATTCGCGCAACGACACCATCGAGCTCCTCATTTGTACATTGCAGAAACTTTATTTTCAGTCACTTTACATTGATGAAGTTTGAGAAGAGGTTGTTGCAAGGTCAGCGACGCCCGTGTGATGCCCCTGGTGTTACCTACGTCCATATGCTGCGGTAATCGCTTACTATCAGGAAAGCTATATGCTTTTTGCGACCTTAGTTGTATAAAAGAATCACTTACAAATTTACACACATACAAATTGTTCTCCACGCAATATCCAATTACGCATAAATGCTACATTTACTTCCACCCTTCTGCCGTCATTTCAAACATCAAGTTGGAAATTTGACCAATTGAAGCACGTTCCGTTACTCGAATAAAATAAGGGCGCGCTGTCCTTCTGTCATTAAAAGTTTCTGCGTTCAGCGTGTCTCTAACGCTTTAGTATATAACTCTTGTAATTTAAACGTTCTCAAAGTAAACACAAGGTTTCCCTGGCTCGGAAATTTTTAATACCAGCATGCGGCGAGAGAGGCTACCGATACGGGTAATAGGGATTGCATTGCTTTGTTACGTAGACGAAGTATTTACATTTTTGAAGTGAAAACTTCTTTAGCGGCATTGTGCACTTTTTTGGTAGGGTAAAAAATGTTAAACTCGCGTCAGGACACGTGACCTGGACCCTACCGCCGAAGCTGAAGCCGATTACCATCGGAATTTTTTGATTGCGAATATCAACCTTTAGCTTAGATTTATGGTACCTGACTTTAGTTTAGCTGGTAGAAATCCTGGAGCTCTACCGATTAAGTTGAAGATTGATGTCAATATCTTCTAAATTATAAGACTCATTTTTCGAATCAAAATATGCGGTGGTAATCGGCTTCAGCTTCGGCGGTAGGGCCCCAGATCGAAAATTCGTAAGACGGAGGGAGAGTAGACCGCCGGCGCGGCGTAGGAGAGGAAGTAATATCCCCCCCTCTTTCTACCGCGCATCGAAAATGTATACCTGTTCCTGCTGTTTATTTTTAATGTAATATAAATTGTCATGTTTGCGCAATAAATGAAAATTGTATTTTACCACATAAATCATAGTACATACTTTTATACTGATATATAAAGCAATTCGTGCGAAATTATTCCCTAACCATTCCCTAACCATATGTACCCGTATAATCAATTAGCTCTTTTATTGTATGTAAGAATATACATAAAGCTGAATATTTTTTTTTTAATAAACAATATCTTGCGTATAACTTTGATCGTGAGCGAACAGACGGTAAGTTAAGAGTAAGGAGAGACCTTGCCTTTCTTTGCGTATTCTACCGTCTGTACAATGTTCAGAGAAGTCATGTCCACTGTCTCTTTCTATAGTTTGACGAGCTCGGTGGTCGAATGGCTAGCAATGGCCACTTTGACTCCGAGGTCGCGCGTTCAATCCCCGCACACGAGTGTGTATAAGAACATGTATGTTTGGCTTGGTCTCAGTGTTTTCTATGTATTATATGTATGTATTTACAAAAAAAATGTATTTAAGTATACTATCAGTTATCTAGTACAAGTTTTGTTGCTTAGTTTGGGAGTAGATGGCAGTGTGTAATTTGTCCAGGAATATTTGTTTATTTATTTATGTTTATAGTCTCACCGCTCAGCATAGGCATAGGGCATCCTCACACAACAAAAATGGACGCGTACTGTACGGATACAGAGTTTTCTACCTCGAGATTTCAGGTGGAGGTCTAAACTCCCTACCAAGGTTTTCCCAGGAGACTACAATATGTGCGGTTCGGGTACAGAGTCGACAACGCGTGAGCGATGGCCCTGGTGTCACAATCGTTTCTTGACTGCGAAGATTGCAGACCGTACGCTTGTTTGTCACCCTAGTCTAATAAAAAAGTTGCCTGCTGTTATGATAAGTACCTATATAAAATATTGTTTGATATGTGATTTTAGCACGTGAATATGTTTTCCATGACATTTGTTAATTGTAATGTCTGAATTTTATAGGTAAATATCTAAGCTTGTGAAACAGACTAGAAATGGGAACTAGGGCACATTATAAATCGATAAATCATAGCATGTTTGTTCAGAAAAGACTGCGATCACTTTTAGGTCAAACAGTCACCTACATATGCATCGGTGTAAAGAGCTGATTACAAAGTACACGAGTCAGGTATTTTATAGAAGACGCTTTCTTGATATGTGTGTGATAATTTAAAACCGAAACTACTGAAGTTATATATATGTATAGTTAGATGTGTATTTTTGTCATACAAAAAAGGAAAATAGATAGGAGTTTGAAGTGGAATGAGTAGGCATATAAATAACACGCTGTACATCAAAATCACGCACACTAGGGAACTAAATGCGAAAATGTCAAAATAATGCCCTCGAAGCTAAGCTTCAAAGAAGTTTGAAAGGAGCCGCCAACTTACACGTACTCGTATAGCAAGTTCGCTAAATCTATCACATTTTTTGTTTGAAATTAACAGAAAGTGAACTACGGGTATTGTTTTTATTTCTTACATGAAAAAGGTAAAGGCGGAGAACAGAAAATGCAGACTTGAATGAGAGTGTCATGAAACAGTGTTTAAATGGGTGTTTAAAGTCCTCTTATACCTCTACTTGTTATTTTCGTACTTCCACTAACAAGATTTACGACTCAGTTAGATTGCCGATTTTTTAAAATGAGATAAACGCTTTTATTATTATAAGGTTTTAGTACTTTTACGTATCAAGAAAACTATTGAACGCTTTCAATAAAATTCATTAAAATATTTAAATTCCGTTGATGATTACCATATATTCCTCTGTCGAGTCATTGAGTGGGTACTTATAGTTCTATTTCGATCAACTAACTCCCAATACAATTGGCGCAATAGGCACAATTGCACCAGTTGCATCTTTAGACATTGTGTTCCCGATGATACAATGCACTATAATTATTCTCCGTTTGTTGGTGATCATACTGGAATGTTCTATGATGATGAGTTGCCACTGAGAATTGTTATTATTAACGAGTATACGCTGGACACACGGTCACTTCCTGATATCACTTATTCTTTGTCTTTGTCATGTAAATTGCTTAAATGCATTGTTATCCATTCATTAATTCATCTCCTTGCTATGTTCGGCATTGATTTACAGAAAATTACTTAGAAGTGGATGAATTTAATTTTGATAAGCGTGGATAGCGATAGAGGTGGAACATTTTCTTTTTATATGAGAGGGGGCAAACAAAAAAAGAGAGGGGGTGTGGGTTACCTGGTGGAAAGCAATCACCACCACCCATGGAGATCAGCGACACCAAGGGGTCGCCGATCCGTTGCCAGCCTTTTAATGGAAATGAAAACTCTGTTCTTAAAGCACCCATGTCGTAGTTGTTCGGAAATACCGCTGAGGAAAGTTGATTACACAATTTCACTGTTCGTGATACAAAATGTCTTAGGAAACGTACTGTAGTAGATAGCCAATTATCAAGATGATTAGGATGGAATTATGTGATGGCAGACAGTTTATAAGCATAATCTGTTATATTTCATAAATTAAACTCAAATTTAACATACTACAAGTGATATTGAACGTCTATAGAATGAAACTATCGAAAAGAAAGAAAAGTATCTGTGTTCTACTACGTATCTATAACAATAATTTAAGGGTAACGCTGTACTTATGTATGTCCATAATTTATATGTAAACTAGCTTCCACCTGCGGCTTCACCTGCGTTTACTTTTTTTTAATAAAAAGTATCCTATGTTTCCTAATACCTTTCGTCACACATCATCGCAGCAACTCCCTAATTTCTGATAACTTCACTCACTCGCAGGAACATAACAACACTCAAAGGAATTGTTATTTGGCTACGGTATTCTGTGAAATGGAGGTACTTCTCCAGTCGGGCAGCTTACAAATACGCTGTACCCTACCTCTCTTTCGCCAGAGCCTCTTTCGCTAGTCGGCAGGTTGTACCACGTGCAGGTGAAGTTGGCTTTGGCTCTAAAGATCGTGGTGAGCTACTTACACCTCAAAATTCATTTCAAAATTCACGATTTTTGCACAAAGTTGTTAAGCCCATTAAGCATTTTGCGTAACTTTGATATACTTTCTCCAACTGAATTATGAAAACTCAAATTATGAGTAAACAAAACATTGTTTATTGAATTCCGTAGGTTTCAGTCTTTATTGGTTAAGATCAAAAATCATAATTACAATTATTCGGGCCACAAGTATGTGCATCCGCGGTACCTACAGGACACAAATTTCATTCAAATGAAACAATTCTTTGGTTTGGACGGCACAGCCCTACCTAACACATAAACATAATTATTGCAATATTTATTTACTACTAGCTGATGCCTGCGACTTCGTTCGCGTGGACTTAATGATTCCGGGGTATTAATAAAAATACGAACTAATGTAGATACATGAGAAAATACTTGTTATACGTTAAAAGTCATTTTTTTTATTTAACATTGTAACCATAGTTTAAAAAAATATAAAATAAATTAAGGGAGTCTTTCCTTCGGGAGCTAATATAAAAAGACCTGAAGCGTTACAACTCGAGAAGACACGTAAAGTTGGCCATGCGAAAAACAACCAGTCCTAAGCTTGACCATCGAATTTTAGTGATTTCTTTATTTTCATAGCAAAGCAAGAGGTCACAGAAAACTGAGTACGTTTAAAATTAAAATGGATTTTTTTTTTGGAGAAGAGTGGTATACGCGGAATTAATACAGTTTCACCGGCACCACTCCCAGTGAGAATCTGAGCTTCAATTATATTTCGCTGCCGAGCATTGACTTTACTTCAGGAAGGAGATCTTCACCAAATTTCACGTAAAGGTTTATCTACAGCTTCTAGTGCCTTACTGTTGGCCATTTCGCATTCATCTCCAACTCATCAACTCTGATCTTGCTACATAGCGTCCCGCAAATGCACGTATTCTTCTGGTTTGTGCGAATATATACCAATCGTTCCATTTCAATTTTAGCGTACACGTCTATAATAAACTGACTAAATAGACCACGTTACTTTTGTAAATAAAATAAAACGATTGCGTCTAACTTGTAGCAGGTAAGAATAAAAGTAGCACCCCGCGATTTTTTTTTTTACAATACATTCAATATTTTGTTAATCTAATAAAATTGTTATTTTAAGTAACTTTTTTGGTTCTATTTGCTATTAGAGCGTGTTTTTTTACTTAAAAAAATATATATAATTTATTGTAAACACGTATTGTTTATGCAAATAAATATAACTTTGTTCTACATCAGGTGTTCCAAATCTTGGATTATTATACCTCAACAAAAAATGATCATCAGGCTGAACAATTTTTGCTAAGGCATCATTTTTATATTTCTTATAGTTTACCTGAACCATTATGGTTCTGCATCAGGTGTTCCAAATCTTGGATTTTTATACCTTAATAGAAAATGCTCATCAGGCTGAACAACTTTTGCTAAGGTGTCATTTTTACATTTCTTATAGTTAAGCTGAACCATTATGGTGCTGCATCAGGTGTTCCACTTTCCAAAATAAATTATACCCTATATGTTGCCCAGGCTTAACAGCTATATAACAAAAAAAGTTTCATTCGAATCCGTCCAGTACTTCCAGAGATTAGCGTGTACAAACAGACATACAGACATACAGACAAACAGACAGACATTTTTTTATAAATTCTTACTCTATTACTATATCTCCATCGCCTCCAATTCTTTTTTTGTAAATATATTCAATGTACAGACACATTATTTTTACTGTTTTATTATATGTATAGATTGTTATGTTTGTTTATTTTTGTAGTTTCTGAATATTGAGAGTGAAAGGATTCAGTCTTAATTTCTATAAGAATTTGTATGCGTAAGGAGAATACTTGCTACGAACTACGCTTGTTACGTGTCGTACAAACTAAAGTGGGTTCGACACCTATTGCCTTGAGACCTGATATGTCACAAGCAGTAGGCGTTTGATTGTTATACATCTACCTATTTGAATAAAAAAATAAAAATAGTAAATTTTTTTTTTTTTATATTTAATTTTTTCTCTGATACATTGATTGATTGTTTCATTGATTTATCATCCACGTGTTTTACGAGAAAGCCAACTAGTTTCACACACAACGTTTGCTGCGGCGGTTCTCTCATGAAGCCCTTTCATTTGATACTCGTGGGTGTTGAGGTGGAAAATATTAATCGTCATTTTGTGGCGGCCGCCATATTGGTTTAAAACTGACGGCATTTGGATAATCATTCCTCACTGTCACTAGAACGAAACGAGTGTGCCAAATTTCAGCTCAATAGGACACTGAGATATGGATTAAATTAACTTGCTACATTCCCTTCCGACCCATGGTTACACTGATTGTAACCACTGAGCTTGGTGTAACCACTGAGCACACTTATTATCAGTGGTCACATTTAAAATAGAAATATTTGATTATTTTGTACCTTGCTAACGATATAAGAGACGCTACAAATTTATCTACAAGAAAACTTAGCTTTACTTTCTTAGATTTTTTACGGTCTTCTATTTCCTTCAGGATATTAAGAAAAATAAAAGTATTAAAATGCAGGATGGCTGTGCATTGCCACGGAATCTAGGTCGTCCCTGCCACTTTGCAGCGAAGTGTCACATAAAAATTAATGTGGAAATATTTATCGCAATGCAAATAGTGTTCTTCTATATTATGCTAGAGGTCTGACTTCGCCCGAGTGGTTTGAAACTGCGATGAACTTCACTGTTCAGTCGTGGTGGAATGTAGGTTGAGTCTGTACGGTAAAAAATTTTTTGATCCCAAGGGTTTGCCTACAAATTCCGATTTCATGCGTAAGTCGCAGACGAGTCGTTTTGATCCCAAGGACGCGTACACCTACAGATTCTGATGTCATGCTCGCAAACGAATCATTTTGATTCCAATCGTGCGTTCGCCTACAGATTCCGATGTCATGCGAAAGTCGCAGACGAATCATTTTGATCCCAAGGGTGCATTCGCCTACAGATTCCGATGTAATGCGAATGTCGCAGACGAATCATTTTGACCACAAGGGTGCGTTCGGCTACAGATTCCGATGTCATGCGAAAGTAGCAGACGAATCGTTTTGATTCCAGGTGTACGGTCGCCTACAGATTCCGATGTCATGCAAAAGTCGCAGACGAGTCGTTTTGATCCCAAGGGCGCGTACACCTACAGATTCTGATGTCATGCTCGCAGACGAATAATTTTGATCCCAATCGTGCGTTCGCCTACAGATTCCGATGTCATGCGAAAGTCGCAGACGAATCATTTTGATCCCAAGGGTGCGTTCGCCTACGAATAACAATACTTTCTTGAAGGCCGTATACAACTATCACAGAAGTTTTAGCTCTTGAAAGTCATATTCAAATACGTTATTGCTCTCTCGCCCACGTAATATATTAACACTTAAAAATAGAATTCCTGAGATTAGAACTAGCACTTTAGTACCAATAATATATGTGGAGATCGAGGTCTCATTATTATTTTAATTGTCTTATGTAAAGAACAGTGTTTTTTTATGCGGGACTCCACAACACATTCCCACCACTGTGTCTCTTCTGTAGCCAGGATTAATACTGTAGCTTTACATCAGATAGGCTGTATGATTATTTGGCACCCTGCGTTGTATAAGGAAATGATAGAATTCTGTGAAGGATGGAACATCAATAACTCAAAAATGATTGTGATGTAAATACTTACTCGTAAATTAATAACTTTTGCAAATATTTCCATCGTATGATCGATCACGCTCGCGTTACACATCAGGAGCGTCCAATTAGTATCGAAATATCTCATAATTTTCAAATTGAAAACGGATATTTTTAGATCACACCCACTTCTAATTTTAGCAGCTTTCATACATATGAAATGGGTAATATACTGTGTCTACGGTTTCCTCCACGTGAATTGGATCAATGGAAAGTGCGGTATTATATTATATTATGAAGTCGTTCTATAGATACCGTTTCAGTGTAAATTTGTTGTAAGGTGTTTTATAGCATTTCATCTAAATATATAACAAACTCTGGTTAGCTCGAACACTTATAACTCGAGAACGGCTGGACCGATTTTCATGGTTTTTAATGTGTCCTGAATAACAGAATAACTATTAAAAACACTTGAAAATTGAGGGAAAAAATGAAATAAAATTAAAATCATTTTCCCATACAAATAGTATCAGTTGAAAAAGGATTGAGATATTTATTGTTTGTCAAATATTTATGCGTGCGTTCAGATTTATAACTTAGGTCAGCTAATAAGTAACACGACATTCATTGACTATTATGCGGTACGAAGTTCGCCGGGTCTAGTCGCTAGTTTCTCATAAAATGTTTCTCATATTATCATTTCATAGAATATTATATATTCCAGGAGTATTTATTTATATAGAATAATCAGTACATTGCTTACATGAGAGGCTTCAATTTCGGATAGTTGATGTTTCACTTCGGTCTTGTGGTTGTCTCCGACTGGGCATACCGATGCATAACTCTAAACTTATACTAACTCATTCACAGTTATGGCGGCAAGGCTCTGAAATACTCTTCCCACCCATGGCAACTTCTGTGGACTCATTTAAAGGCTATATTGATAAGATACAACTGGGCCCTACTAATATACATATATAAGTAGAACCCGACTGTTTCCCGGATTTTAGAAAATTTAATCAAACGAGTTCAATATATCAATCACTACGAGTTTAGTCGATCGAGTGTATAATGGATTCAAACTGTTCCCATATCAAATATCAAAAGCATTCAGCGGTTTGGCCCTGAAAACATGATAGGCAGAATCTATTTGGTCTGAGGTTAGACTTTTATTTGTTTTTATTTATTTGATATTTGATCTAAAGGGTCATTTACATTGAAGTTGTTTATTGCAAAAAAAAATGTTTGCTACTACTGCAGGCGAGTATCGCCCTTATACGTTTACACTCAGTCAATAAACAAGAACTCGCCTACGAGAATGGCATATGATATTCATAAGGTAAATATTGTTCATGCGACGACACAAATTGCGATGCAATATTTGCCTACGATTTCTTGACCTATCAATTTCATATGACATATTTTCAAGTTCATGATAGTATCGTACGATTCGTTTTGAATTCTAGATTCGTCATTCCGGTTTAGTGATTAGCATAGTACCGATATCAATTATTTTAATTCTGCTCTGATGCAAGCGACTGGCTGAAGTCGAAAAATCAAAATACGATTCTTGCTTTCACCTTTTATTTACAGGGAATTACCAGCATCCAAAGACAATGAAATTATTCCGGTACGATATCGTATATGTAGTTTACATGATTTTAGATTTTTTTTTTCTTACTTTCGATATTCCTATCTTCAAGACAAGAAATTTTCTCCATATAAATGGCGTTTAATACTTTCAACATATTTTGGAGTGCATAATAAATATGTTTATTATAGACAGGCAAAAGTTGGTCAGTTCGTTAAAGAACTTTTGTCAGAAGTTCTATTTAATCTATGGACACAGTAAGACATCCCCACAATCCCATTTAGCAAATAGTTTGCGGCTTAAAGTTTATGTCACGTCAAATCCTCCTTCTGTTTGGGACGGACGAGAGAGGGTCGTGCTCATGTAGTGGAGACTAAAATGACCTGATGTTGATGATGATGATATATTTTAGTGACTTTTTCTATACTTTTTGGATGAAATAAGTCTCTTACACTTATTCCATCCTTATTCTGTCCTTGAAGCGGTTGACCAGTATATTTACCTGGGTCAACTGATCCAGGTAAAAAGTTCCAGCTTCGAAGACGAGGTCCTTCGACGAATCCGACTCGGATGGGCAGCATTCGGGAAGCTAAGATATGTGTTCTCTTCCACAATACCTCAGTGCCTCAAGACGAAAGTATACAATCAATGTGTGTTGCCAGTGATCACTTATGGCTCCGAAACGTGGTCCCTCACTATGGGCCTTATAAGAAGGCTCAAGGTCGCTCAACGGGCTATGGAGAGGGCTATGCTCGGTATTTCTCTGCGCGATCGCGTCAGAAATGATGAGATCCGCAAGAGAACGAAGGTAATCGACATAGCCCAGCGGATTAGCTCGCTGAAGTGGCAGTGGGCGGGGCATATAGCACGCAGAACCGATGGCCGTTGGGGCAGAAAAGTTCTAGAATGGCGACCGCGTACTGGCAAGCGCAGCACGGGACGTCCACCTACCAGATGGTCGGACGACCTTGTTCAAGTCGCGGGCACGCGCTGGATGCAGGTCGCTTCCAACCGGTCAGTGTGGAAATCTATGAGGGAGGCCTTCGTCCAGCAGTGGACTTGTTGTGGCTGAAATGATGACTTATTCCATCTGTTCTCTTCCACCCGATATTCATATTTTGTACATTCAGTATTACTCACGAAAAAAAAGTTTCTCGAAAACCCTTAGGGGTTTTATGTCGAGAAATCCTAAAACATGTGTTTATTTATTCGCTTTGTAAACCTATTCGCGCCAAGTTTCAATTCACAGATACACACAAATCTGTTCAAATAAATACGAATATGTACAGATAGATATTTGAATCGCGACAACCTCAACTTTCGTTTCGAACGTCATCATTTGAGAAGCGACAGTTCAAAGGCAGAACTACAAATCTGCCGTCAAAGTTTCACAGAGAACGTGAAAGTTAAAATTACTGACTTAACACTCCAATTTAATCTTTAATCAAACTTACCTCGGCCTTAGTAAAGAGCGACGGTCACATCACAGGGATAACTGTTGACGATCCAACATTCTTTACATATTGAAACTGAAAGTTATAGAAACAGATTACACGGAGTTCGCCTCCGCAAGGATTTAGCCCAACTTTAGCCCACAGATTTAAATCCTTAGATACGCCTTGACATCGTTTATGATTGATTGCTTGTATCGACACAATAGTATCAACTTTTTCTTCTAGAATAGTTGCTTTTACTTGAGATGTTTTTTGGCCATTTTGAATTGAATTTAATCAAAATAATTATCATTATTC
Organism: Hypsopygia costalis; assembly: GCA_937001555.2. Taxonomy (NCBI): domain Eukaryota; kingdom Metazoa; phylum Arthropoda; class Insecta; order Lepidoptera; family Pyralidae; genus Hypsopygia; species Hypsopygia costalis. Next base: position 24,894,487 of record OW443326.2, read on the forward strand.
GCTTTACTTATATTCCTGGAATGATTATTGCATCTTGGAAAAGCAACGACGCGGACCGGCATTTTAAAATTAACTATTAGCACTATTAATTATACTGTGCTATTAGTATATTGAGAACAACATTATAATAATAGTAAGAGATATTAAGTAGAAGATATTATAAGAGTAAGAGCTCTTTGCACTGAAATATTTGGGCTTGTAGGCATTCCTACAGGGTGCTCACAAACATCTTAAAAGCCAACCAAACATGCATGCGATGCACTCAAAAGCAAACGAGGTACTGGTGAGGTGAGGCATGTCGAACCCGACCGAAGAAGTATATCAAGGCTACAGAATACCGGAGCCAAATAGCAATACCCTTGTGAATCGTTGTGATTCTGAGAATGAGTAGGTTACCAGAAGTGATAGATGCTACATTAGCATCGAGTTTGCCAGAGCGCGAACTATACTCCATGTAAGTATTGCAAGTGCATGTACGGCTACGGTAATCGTTTTAGTAGATCAAATGGCCTGTACGCCGCCGGTTTGACCCTCGGCGTCATAAAGAATCACATGTCTACACGGTCTAGCCTTCTTTAATGAGCGAAGCGTCTAGCGTTAATAAGGACGCATCTAACAATTTAAATCTTTGACATAGCCAAGTTTATTGTTTAAATTAGAACAATAATATACGCTTAACATTTTGATGGCGACCCAACGACATGCTGCAAATAATTTACAATCCCGACAAACACGTTTATGTATAACTAAGAGTAAATTTGTCAAACAGCGTAGTGAACGTACTGAAGGTGTGATGTGAATCTCGGATTCTATTCAACAATATTTCTGTTTCAATATAGATGTAATACGTAAGTCAAGATTGGCAATCGACAAAACAAAATGAGACTAAAATGAAGTGAGCTATTGTGTATACATATGAGCACAGGTGCTTACTTTTAGACGAAATTGGGGTGTTTACAGATATTCACGTATTTGAGTATATTATTAGATCTTACTTCTAGACGAAAATGGGGTGAAATTTACAGAAATTGACGTGTTAGATATTATTTCATTTCGCTTCTTTTGATTACAGGTTATTAATTGGAGTAGTAAATTGTACAACTATTTTTTAAACAATAGGGATGTTAATACCTAATCTTTTTTTTTTTTTTTTTTTTATACTACGTCGGGTGGCAGACAAGCATACGGCCCGCCTGATGTGAAGCGGTTACCGTAGCCATATTTACGCTGGCAACATAAAATATCGCTCGCGCGCCGCCACCCCCGCTGCCAATGCAGCATCTCCTTCCTTTCTGGTGACCTCACTCACTCGCAGGAACACAACAACCCTCAAGGGAATTGTTATTTGGCTGCGGTATTCTGTGAGGTGGAGGTACATTCCCCAGTCGGGTAGCTTACAATTACGCTCCCTACCTCTCTTTTCGCCAGAGCTTCGTTTGTCAGTCAGCAGGGTGCACCGCGTGCAGGTGAAGTTGGCTTTGGTTCAAAGATGTTGATGAACCACATACACCCCTTAATCAGTTGAAAAAACAAAATAGGCAGTTATATAATTTTGTGATGGTTGGCAAATTACTATAGTAGTACCACATGGACAGTATTAAAAAGAAAATTTAGCAGTTATTTCATCCTACAATTCAGGTTCAAAAATTATTCTTGCAGTGTAACAAATAAATGGGCAGTAAAATGATGGAATGGGCAGTTAGATAAATAGTTCGGCAGTTCACGGTGAGCTGTAACACGCCGATATCACTTCCATTGAAAAGAACGGCAATCTGCCGTGAAAATGGTAGGGACGTTTTGTTGTTGACTTGTTTTATTTAACTCCCGCAACTAGCAATTAAATTGAATTGAAAGTTTTTCCTTTTACAGTCTATTCATAAAATCATAATGTTAATAAACATGCATTTTGTAATTTTTAACTTACCAACATAGAACTGCCGCTTTAAATCTATGTCTATTACTTGTATTCAACGCAGTAATCTTTCGCACCTATTAAAATTTATGTATAAAACTTTTGTGATAATTACTTAGCAATAAAACATATGACATGTATTTACGTAAAAAATGCATAATTTTCTTATTAAATGACATATAAGTAGACATGGCACATAAATCTATGATAAATTACTTTTCTTTAAACATACATTTACACTAACATTCCGTTTTAGAAGTTAAGGATAATTTAAAAATAAGTAGGAACTTATATAATGATAAAGGTTGTTGTTTTGGCTGAAAAAATGATTTTTTTTCTCTTTCTCTCGTTCTCTCTTCGTATACTCTTTCGATCTCTAATTCGGGATGCGGTAGAGCGTAACGAATAATCCTAAATCTGTGATTTCAATATAAAAACTCGGCACCCTCTGAGTGTTTTTTTATAGCTGATATAATTATTTTAAAAATTAAATTAAATTACCTGGACAGGACAAATTACACAACGCCATCTAGTCCCAAACTAAACAAAGATTGTACTATGGTTACTAGATAATCGATAAATATACATAAATGCATTTGAAAGGACACAAATTTTGTCTTATGTGGGGAACCCGCGACCTTGGAGTCTAAAGAGCTATTGCTAGCCATTCGACCGCCGACTTTCATAAACTACATGCGGCAAGTCTATATACGTTTTCAGAATGAAAGGAATCCTCGTGTAGCCCTATAAAATCCCGTTAGCAGTTCCGATGATTACCAGGGACAAACAGAACATACTCTATTTATATGGTTGAATAACACAACAACAACAGTACACAAAATTATACACATTTGTGTATTTATCTCACAAACCGTTTAGACTTTTAGGTCTCATAATTAAAGCTGTGCTTGTATCAGTTATTGAAATTTCAAAGGAATGGATTAACTTTTATTTAGTTGCACCGCGTTAAATCGTGCAAGTTGATGAATGAGCTGAAAATTGGCAAAATAGATTTGCTTCTCGTGTCAATGCATGATAACCGAACCATTTTTAAGGGCCCAGATTGCCTAGGCGCGACATCGTTTTTGAGCGACCGCAGCGCTACTGTTTACTGAAACAACCGACGGGGCGGGTGAATGACCCAAAGACAGCGCGATTTTCAAAATGTTTTGCGACAAACGTTCCACGTTGAGTTATATTGTTATTGAAGTTGAATATTTACAGCATAACAAAAATGGAAATAATAATTGGAAATAAACGACGAGTGTAAAATATTCTAAGACTAGTTTTTCGTTATAAAATGATCCTAATTACTAGATTAATAAGAGTAGTTGAGACACAATGTTTATGTTTTTCTATTTATAATAAACAATCAAGAGCAGGTCCGGACTGACCTTTTTGTATTCTACTTACCAAATATAAAAATTCCAACTATGTATTTCTTTGTAATTTTACTACCAAAGTTTATTCTTATTTCGTAAAATATTCATTCAACAAAATAATTGCAAATTCAGTAGGAAGTACGGTCGAAATAACATCGAGCTTTCCTCGCTAGTGTATATCTCTACGCAAGGAAATGTGCCTATTGCGTAAACTCAAATAGGGTGGTGGCACCAATTATCGGCCATGTCAACTTTTTTTCAACTTTGTTTTTCACTTTTGCTACGCTAGTATACGAAAGTATAAAAATGATTCATATAATTAAAAGTAAGTAAACAATAACAAATATGAGTCGCCATCTAAAAAGCGTGCTAGGGTTGTACAAAAATAAATAAAACACAAGTTTATAAATTAATAATATACTAATTAAAAGTAAGTAAACAATAACAAAATATGAGTTCAAAATTCTAATGTTTTTTCATTTTAACGATTACTGATCAAATTTTGATTTCTGCTAATTTGATGATAAAATCAATTGCTATTGCAAAACTTATCAGAATGAGTACCAGCTGCCCGATTCACGTAATAAAAACCGTAGCGTAGGGACTTAAAAATGTCACTTCGTTTTTTGCAAATTAAGCCCTTTTAACCGACTTAAAAAAAGAAGAAGATTCTCAATTCGCTGTATTTTTGAAACAATTTTGATGATTCTTTACACCAGGTAACTCTTCAAAATCGTATAGGAATTGTATAGTAATTTATTTATTTATTTATTTATTTAAAACTTTATTGACCACAGTAAAAGGGTACAAAAGGCGGACTTAATGCTATTGCATTCTCTACCAGTCAACCTTTGGGAGTGCAGAGCAACACGATTGCGGCTATCCCAAACAAATAACTTAACATCTACTGTAAACACAATAATATATGTAACTTAAAAGATAAAAGATAAATAATATAAAATTAATATACATACTTAAACATACATAGTTATATACAATATACATACCTACAAATATATACATATATATATATAAATAAGGATATATGCAACATAAAGTGACGATATTAATGTCAGATGACTACTGCTTTAACAAACCCTGTAATAGATAGGCGCGCACCTTCTTCTTGAAAGTAAATTTACTGGGAGAGCTCCTAATAGCTTCCGGTAATGCATTCCAGAGACGTGAAGCTTGTAGACTAAAGGAGTTGGACATAAAGCCGGAATGGAAAAGTGGGATTGAGAGTAAATAAGAATTGTTTGAACGAAGTTCAAGCTTATGAGAATCGCAAAGATACTGAAACATGCATTTCATGTATTGTGGAGAATGAGGATTGAAAAGAATTGAGTAAAGCGTACAAAGCAACCTTAAATGTCGACGCTGACGAATAGGAAGCCAACCTAATTTGGACCGGTAAGAAGAAATGTGATCAAATTTTCGGAGACAGAATATAAATCGAATGGCATTATTAATAAGCCGGTCAAGTTTATTAAGGAGATCTTCATTGAGATCAGGATAACACACATCAGCATAATCTATTAGTGGTATAACAAGGGATTGAATAAGTGTGACCTTTGTAGCAATAGGGAGAAAATTTCTATACCGATTGAGAAATCGCAATGTAGATACTACCTTACGACTCACTTCAGCAATTTGAGTTGTCCAGCTTAAAGTGCAATCAATATGTAGGCCGAGATTTTTAACACTTGTGCTGAAAGGGATAACAGAATTATTAAAATTGATAGCCGACATGGAACTGATATCTATTTTCGCAATTTGCCGTGAACTACCTACGAGAATTGCTTGGCACTTGTTAGGGTTTACCGGTATTCCAAAACTGTCCGACCAGGATTTTATTTGGCAAAGATCTGCATTCAATTGAGAAATACCTAAATTCAAGTTATTTACAGTCGTTTGCACATAAATTTGCAGATCATCGGCATAGAAATGGTAAGAGCAACCAAGCGAATAGGACAGAAAATTTATGAAAATGGAAAACATTAGAGGGGACAAAATACCGCCCTGAGGTACGCCAGTTGTCAAATCATTCCAATCCGATATCTCGCGACCTACTCGCACTGCCTGCTGCCGACCTCGAAGATAGGCTGAAAACCACTTTAGCGCCGAGGATGAGAAATTAGAGTGTTTTAAAATGGCTAATAAGATATCATGGTCTACCATGTTAAAAGCATTGGAGAAGTCTATGAGAACAACAATAGTGACCATTCTATCTTCCATACCCCTGCGTATATCTTCCGTGATTTTAAGGAGAGCAGTAGCAGTACTGTGCCCAGGTCGAAAACCAGACTGAAACGGCGAGAGTAGATTGTTGGAGAAGATGAACTTGGACACCTGCTTATGTGCGAAGGCTTCCTGTATTTTTGAGAGGAAGGGTAATAATTGAGCTATTGAAAGATTTATGACAATCCAAGACTAGATAAGTAAGTGCGTTTAAAACAGAAAACCAAAAGGCGATTTCTAAGTTTCTAAGTTAAAACGACTTTTGGACTGGCGTGTTTACGTGAATCGACCGGCTGGATAGTTAAGTTACCTCAGTCTCTTTCAAAATCATTAGGCGTTCTTCTCATTCAAAACACGTAAAGCTCTTTCTTTCCTCTCTTTCATAGCCTCTATGATACTGGGCGCGTCACGAATGGGCATGCTTCGTGACTGCCGAGGATCAACTAATTCTGGAAGTAGGCAATCGTAATAAAAACTAACTAATTTCATCTCCATTTTCTCCTTCCAAAATTTGTCGTCCTTTTCTATAATATAAACTTTCATAGGTACAGTAGCACCAAACCAGATGCCAAGCATGCAAACGTTTCTTTTAGTAATATGTACCTGTCCCTGAATTTGGAAATACCAGTTATGATTTTTATTTATGACATAACTCTTGGAAGCCTTGCCCAAAAGGTATGTTTGGCCATTTCTTCATCAAGAGTCATGCCAGCTAAAGAATGTGGGCACTTAATTTCAATTAAACCGTTTGCATAAATGCCATCTGGTGTATTACCAAGAAATTCATATTGATCGTCGACGAACAAACCGCAACCTTGTATACTAATATTCTTTTGAATTTCTAACTGTCTAATTTCGGTTTCTTCGTTTTCGATACCGTACCGTACAGCAAGCAAACTGGAGATATTACTACCATAAACGATTTTACCAACAAAAGCAGCACAACTTGTGCTCTCTCGTTTTTTACAAACTTCCCCGAATGATGATGAGGTTAGTAATTTTCTCCTTGTACTCATCCACTCAGCACTACTTCTTTGCAAATGGGTCGACCTTTCAAGCTCCTCTCTTTCAGCACAAGACAACTTTAAATCGGCTAAAAAAGATGGCTTGGCTTTCTCATATAATTCTGGACTCAGATCAGGTTTTTCGCAGTTTGGTCCATAGTGAGCGTCTTTCGATACAGTGTTGTGGCTTTTTTTCAATCTTAATTTAGGTTTAGCAATTAAACGGTTTCTACGATTACAATTTTCCACTTTCGCGATCAAAGGAATCGGACTACATTTAAATATGACTTCATGAGTTTTACTATGAATCGATCCCGTATTAAAAGACACAACAGCAGCTGCGCATCGGCCCGCATAAGAACCACGGGAAGAATAATTTACACGCTTACCCCCAACTAATTTGGCAATTACTCCGTTAAAACTTTCAACTATATTACTTGTGCAATTATGAATTAAACTTCTAGAATGATATGACAGTCTTTTACTTAAAATTTCTACCGCGTCCATTAATCCGCATCCAACAATTGTTGGAAGTAATCCAACAGGTTCTATTCGACGAGTATCAGGTCTACAGAAATACTCCTTGCAATGTTGGTGATTACCAAATACGTGTTGTGGACCATTTAGGATATCTTCACTAAGATTTTTTATTTTTTCTTCGAGTGACTGATTTTGATCCGCCCAATATTTAATCGCGCATTTTACACCCGTTCTTAAACGCAAATACCTTTCTTTTAGGAATTTCCGCAATTCGCAAGGATACTTAGTGTCTTTTGACAGTTTCTCCAAGCTATTGCAGTAGTTTCGTAAAAGATGATTTTTGCATTCAATTTTCTCTACTATTAAATTATCGTACGGACGCGAATCTAATATTTTTTTATAAGTATTAGAATCGCCGTCTGCTACAAATCTATATATATAAAAGAAAGTCGTGTTTGTTACAACACTTATAACTCGAGAACGGCTGGACCGATTGCCATGGTTTTTGATTTGTTGGATTTGTTTCCGTCCCGAATAGCAGAATAACTCTTAAAAACATTGGAAAATTCTCGAAAAAATAAAATAAAAGAAAAAACATTTTCCCATACAAATGAAAGTGTCAGTTGAAAAAGGGATTACGATATTTATTGGTTGTCAAATATCAAAACGTCAAATCGATTGATGTCACTTTTATGTCGCGAAAGTTGTCTGTGATTTGTTATGAAAATTTAAAAATGTCAAATCGATAGGGGTGAAAACGCTTTTCCCATGGGGTTCAAGCGCAAGAATCAAATCAGAGTAAACATCAAAAGAAATGACAATTACAAATCACCAAAATGATAAAACCTATTTCAAAACTAAAAAAAATAAAACAAAACGTTTTTATAAAAAAAAATTAACAATAAGGAAATCTTTATTTTTATGAAATCTTCAGTTTTTATGGATACGGGTCTTCCCTCAACCGAAGGGGTTTAGAGCTTACTCCAACACGCTGCTCAACTGCGGGTTGGCGGAGGCCAGTGTTTTCGAACCGCCTAAAGGCCACTGACTTAACTTAACGACTGTCATTAAATGATAACAACCGGGACCGACAGCTTAACGTGCCTTCCGAAGCACGGAGGAGCTCAAGATGAGCTAATGATAACAACCGGGACCGACGGCTTAACGTGCCTTCCGAAGCACGGAGGAGCTCAAGATGAGCTAATGATAACAACCGGGACCGACGGCTTAACGTGCCTTCCGAAGCACGGAGGAGCTCAAGATGAGCTAATGATAACAACCGGGACCGACGGCTTAACGTGCCTTCCGAAGCACGGAGGAGCTCAAGATGAGCTAATGATAACAACCGGGACCGATGGCTTAACGTGCCTTCCGAAGCACGGAGGAGCTCAAGATGAGCTAATGATAACAACCGGGACCGACGGCTTAACGTGCCTTCCGAAGCACGGAGGAGCTCAAGATGAGCTAATGATAACAACCGGGACCGACGGCTTAACATGTCTTTCGAATCACGGAGGAGCTCGAGGTAATATAAACCCATCCGTGTACAGGCTACGGTCGACGTTGCTTAACTTGCGTGTTCAATTAGACTGACACGCGCAATGACGCCTTCGAGCTTCTCTATTATTTTCTACTATTCATTGTTTTAATTCCATAAAATCATAAATTTAGTTCAGCTAATATGTACCACGACATTCATTGATTGTTAGGCGGTACGAAGTTCGCCGGGACAGCTAGTTTATTATAAATTACACCGTGATCAACAATGGAACGTTTAAACCCCTCAACTATTATGGTCGATTCCATCCCGGTAGATGATCCTGAATAATTCTTGAAACAATGGTGTTCCGGGGGCTGACTGTTGTTCTTTGCGGCTCGTGCACAGACTATGCAGTATTTATTTTTAACTCCAAAAATTGGTTGCCTGTAAAGTCGGTATACGGGCGAAAGTTTTACGTGACAACGACTTTGAGTGGTAAAATGTTTTCGAGTGGAAGGGACGCATGCCTTTCACTTTTTATGTCTGTCTCTCTCGCTCTTAGAAGGGACGCTCTTACAATGAGAGCGAGTGAAAGGCACGCGCCTTTCACTCGCTCTCATTGTAAGCGCATAAGAAATTAATAAATAATGATGACATATAGAACCAATCTTCTATTATAGAAATATAATAGTTTAGAAGAGAAAGGAGAATCTAACATAGAAGTGATGAATAATAATATTAAATATTTTATAATAATAATCCAGTATTAATATTATGTTTTAAGCATTTGGCATCTTAGCCTTACGGTCTGCCTGAGGGGCTATGCGAATGGGTTGCTAGCTTCTTGTCCAGCAGAAGCATTAGAGCCGTTGTAGATGGCAGTTGCTCCGATAGCATGGACATCAATGCTGGCGTCCCGTAGGGTTCTGTATTGTCCCCGACGCTGTTTCTGCTGCATGTTAATGATTTATTTATTTATTTATTTAAACACTTTATTGACCACAATAAGATGAATGGTACAAAAGGCGGACTTAATGCTAAAAGCATTCTCTACCAGTCAACCTTCGGGAAGTGCAGACATCCACGAATGCGGTTTAAAACTATATTTACAAGAAACATAAAAAGTGACTAATATACTATACGTAAACTATACCTAAGCATACACATATTACATTCATAAATAAGTACATACATATTCTATCATACATACACATACATATACATTCATACATACATATATTTATATATATATATATATAAACATATACACATAAATATGCCAAATAAGATGACTCAGTGCTGAATTAAGCTATTTAGAAGCTTAGCATAAACTTTCTTTTTAAAATTAAATTTATTCGATATTTTTCTCAGTGGGATAGGTAGTGCGTTCCAGAGTCGTGACGCCTGTAATGTGAAGGAATCAGACATAAAAACTGTGCGATAAAGTGGAGTAATGAGCGAAAGAGAATTATCAGATCGAAGTTGACGGTCATGAGAATCACATAGATACTGAAATTTACTTTTCAAGTATTCTGGAGAAAGGGGACTAGTAAGGATAGAGTGAAGAGTACAGAGCAACCGTTGTGGTCTGCGTTGACGAATGGGAAGCCATTTAAGCTGAGACCGATATGAGGAGACATGATCAAATTTACGAAGACAGAAAATGAAACGTATAGCGTTATTAATAAGTCGGTCCAGTTTGTTAAGGAGATCTTCATTTAGATCTGGATAACAGACATCGGCATAATCAATGATAGGAAAAATAAGGGATTTGACAAGAGTGACCTTAGTAGTAATAGGGAGAAAATTCCTAAACCGATTAAGAGATCGTAAGGTAAACATGACTGCACGGCTTACCTCTACAATTTGGGTTGTCCAACTCAACGTAGAATCAATATGCAGGCCAAGGTTTTTAACAGATTGCCCAAAAGGTATAACTGAGTTTTCAAACACGACGGGAGATACATAATTTAAATCAATTTTGGCAACCTGTCGAGAACTACCCACTACAATAGCCTGACATTTAGCGGGGTTAACATGTATACCGAAATTTGCGGACCATGAACTAATACTACAGAGATCTTTATTCAAGTCGACTATTGCATTGTTAATGTTTTCCACGGTACTTTGAACATATATTTGGAGATCATCCGCATACAAATGATAAGGACAACTGAGCGAAAAGGATAGGTAGTTAATAAAGATGGAAAACAGTAGAGGAGATAAAATTCCCCCTTGCGGAACACCAGTAGTTAAATCCTTCCAGTCAGACAACTCGTGACCTATACGTACTGCTTGCTGCCGACCATGATGTGTTGTATAATGACAGCATTCATTGTTATGCGGACGACAGCACCGGGGACACTTATTACACGGGCCGCGCAAATATCCCTCGTTCTTTGGTGGAGGAGAGCCGCGAACAACTTGTGTCGCAAATTGAGAGCACACTAAGTAGAGTGTCCGACTGGGGGCGACAGAACTTAGTGCGATTTAACCCCTCTAAGACACAAGTCTGCGCGTTCACCGCTAAGAAAACCCCATTTGCTGTGGCTCCACACTTCGAAAACACACCCCTCACCATCGCCAATAGTATTGGTATTCTAGGAGTTGACATCTCCAGCGACTTCAGTCTCCCCCTCCCGCGCTTCTGCGAGACGGTCGAACTAAACTGTCTGTGCGATTTAATATTGCAAATTAAATAATTTTATTAATTTGTTTCGTAAAGTGTGTGGACATTTCGGTGAATTTTGGTGATCTCATCTGAATTTATCATTTTCGCTTTAAATTTCGATCTTATTTAGGTTTTATTTGTAAATAAGTAAATACAGTGATTATTATTCGCAAACTAGTAGGTATACTAAAAAAAAAATATTTTTGTGCTTCTTGACTGCAGCTGCATCAATTGTAAAACAGGTTTGGCCCGTTAAAGGTACGTAATAATTTCATATTTTATTATTCTATTAGTGTTTTTTATTGGTATTAATATTAGTACAACAAAGTCTCTCAGTGTTGTCACTTTATAAATTTACCCCTGAATCGGGGAAAATTTTATTTTGATAGGTAATAGTTTTATTCCTGCTAACTCGTAACATAAATAAAATGTCTAGTAATACCGATGATCCTGGTGGCACGACACCAATTTTTGGCCGTAGTAATTTGACACCGCGATCTCCGCCGGCAACTAATGCTAAGAGAACATTAGGTGATATATCGCCAAGCCATTTATCACCCGATGAAAAGCGATTACAGCGGTCAGCAAGCACAGATAATATAGACAACTTACACAATTTAAGCCTTAGCACCTCAGCTGAAATTGTTGATCCAAATATTGATTATGTAGAATTTGTTCGCGAATCCTCTGAATGTCTGGCAAAAATTAATGAAATAATTATCGGGCAGACCTCGCGAATTGGCGTTGCAAATAAATCGACAATAATGGGCATGACCCAACGAGTTACCTCACTGATATCTATGCTAGCCATAAAGTCAGCCACGGCGGAAAAACACCTCGCTATTTCGGAAAAAAAGCTCGCTCTTGTCGAACGAGATTTATTAGCACTAAAATTAGATGCAAAAAATAACCCCGTTGCGCCTATAACTAAGGCTAGCGAGTCGTACGCCGAAAAACTGAAACTTCGCTTGCCAAAACAAATTAAGCCGGTTCAAACTCGCGAGCCAGTGCCCTGCGTCGTAGCCTATCCAACTGAAGAACGATCGGCGGAATTCACAACATCCGAAGCGACTAAGGAGGCACTTATGAAAGCCATTAAGCCATCCGATGATGGCTTTCAAATTGTAGGGGTCAAGAAAACTGCGAAATCCGGTGTAGTAGTACGCGTTTCCAATGACGCTCAAATTAAAAAGCTGCAGTCAATTGAAAGCATTAAATCGGTTGGACTTAAGCTCGAAAAGCCCAAAGGACGCCGCCCGCGTATTATTATAAAAGATATTCCGGACACAATGGACGACACAAAATTTTTAGCCGCGTTATATAATCAGAATATAAAGGACGAATTAAAAATTACATTTTCGGATTACCTAAAAGACATAAAAATCGTGCGTCGTCGTCCTACTGCCTACGGCAGGAAGTGGATGGGAGTCGAAATCTCCCCGGAAATACGCAAACACCTTATTTCGACAAAAGATAAGATTTTTATAGATTTTGCCACATGTAGATTCGTGGACGATATAGAAGTCGTGCGTTGCTTAAAATGCCAGCAATATGGGCATGTCAGTAAATACTGCTCTGCGAATAACCCCACCTGCGCTCATTGCGCCGAAGCACACGACTCACGGGAATGTCTGAAGAAGTCTGAAGCAGACTTCAAACCTACATGCGCAGCTTGTAGGCGTCAAAAAAAGACTGCTGACCACAAGATCGGGTCAGAGTCTTGTCCCACATACGCAGCTCGGTTAGAGTTCAATATTTTAAATACTACCTATGGATAACGTCGTAATTGCACAACTAAATCTACACAACGACAAAATTGCAACGTCCGAGTTAGATAAGCTCGTTGCGGACTATAAGCTCGACCTTGTTTTAGTTCAAGAGCAGTACCAAAGATCGCAATTAAACAGTAAATTTATACAACTTAATAACAAGTCGCGCGCGGGTATATATGCGCCAAGAGGCGGATTTACTATAACATCAATCAATCACCTAATGTCCACTCACTGTGCGGTAGCTGAAGTAACATCTCCATATTTGAGAGTATTTGTAGTCAGTTGTTATTTTCAATTTTCTGACCCTGTGGATTCGCATTTGTATCACCTACGAAGAGTGTTGCATGCTCTTACCGGTCATAAGGTTATTATAGCGGCAGACGTAAATGCATCATCACCATTATGGCACGGCAAGTTGAGAGCGACCGATGCCGACAGACGCTCTGCTGTTGAAGAGTTCATTGCTGAAATGCATCTTCATATTCACAATACCCCTGAAGCACCACCTACTTTTAGTAGCCCTATGGGCGAGTCTTTTATTGACGTCACACTTTCTAGTGCAGACGTCCGAATACAAAACTGGCGCGTTCTTCCTGAAGCTTCTTGTAGTGATCACCGTCTGATCGTATGTGAATTCTCCCCAGTTGTTGAAAGCTTACATCGGCAACAGTTAATAGGTTTTCAATATAAAACTAAGAATGCCGACTGGGCAAGCTTTGCTTCACTTTTCGCTTCCCGCGCTAAAGATTTTACTCGTAGTGAACTTACAGTCACAGAAAGTGTTGAAATTATGTCTGACACATTCGTGTATTGCGCTGACGTTGCATTAGGCCGAAAACCTATAGTTAATAACAGACGATGCGATTGGTGGAATGATACCCTTGTTAGGTTGCGTAGGAATTTCCGTGCCGCTAGACGTAAGATTTCAAAATTAAAGAGACGTAACATCGAGGGAGAAATTTATCAAACAGCTCTAAGTGACTTGCGTATTGCTAGATCTCATTATCGCGCTGCTGTTGAAAAATCCAAAGGTAATTTATTAAAACGTATTGTAGAAAGATTAAATAGTGAGGGCCCGTGGTCTCCCCTATATAACGAATTTAAAGCAAATAGGCGTATTGATCAGGCATACGTATCCAATATAAAATTTAATAATTCACATACCCTTGGTGTAGAAGAGACCGCTGAGACAATTCTGCATGCGTTAATTCCTGATGATTGTGCCGATAGTGACAGTGACTACCATCGTGAGGTTAGGAGCGCGGCGGATATGTGCCCTTCCACTCCAATATCAAATGTACCGTCGATGGATGAATTTATGTCTATTGTTAAAGCTTTGCCTACAAATAAAGCCTCCGGTGATGATAAGATTTCGAATAGAATGATTAAAGAAGCTTGTAAAGTAGCCGCTGAACCTATCTTAACAATACTTACTCGGTGTATTGTAGAAGGTCATTTCCCTGGCATTTTGCGAAGTGGTGTTATAAAAATAATACCAAAAGGCGGTGATAAACCACCGGACGATCCGAAGTCCTACCGTCCTATTACTCTGCTACCGTCGTTGGGTAAGCTGCTTGAGCGCTTGGTTGTGCCACGGTTGCTGCCCGGTGGCCCGCAATTTCATAAAAATCAGTACGGCTTCACCATTGGCAAGTCTACTGTTGATGCTGCGCTCGCAGTGCGCAAAGTTGTTGAACTCTCGGAGAGCAAGTATGTTGTAGCTATTTTCTTAGATATCTCAGGTGCCTTTGATAATGCTTGGTGGCCAATGTTGTTGCTGAAACTTAAGGTGAGAGGTTGCCCTAGCAATATCTACTCTCTCATTCGATCGTACTTTTTGAATGGTACAACTAAATTAAAACTTGGCCATTATGTTGCTTCAAAGGTGCTCACGCAGGGCTGCCCCCAGGGCTCAGTGTTGGGACCGTATCTCTGGAATATCGGTTTTGATGATTTTTTTAGCCTACCCTTACCGGAAGGGTGCTCGTTAACTGGTTACGCTGACGATGGTCTCTTATTAATCAATGCTAATTCAAGATCTAGCATAGAGAAACTAGCCAACACTAGCCTAGGCCTAATTTCAGATTGGGGTTATCGTAATCGTCTCGATTTTGCGCCACATAAAACATATCAACTCTTGCTTAAGGGAAATTTACAGGTTTCACCGCGATTTCATTTTAATGGAGTATCTGTTGCTAATAGGGGTTCGGTTTGTTACTTAGGTTTGCTTTTGGACAGAAATTTTAATTATATTGAGCACATGAAGCAAGTAGGTGAAAAAGCAAAAAAGAATTTCTATGCCTTAACACGAATTTCTACCTCTACGTGGGGATTAACTTTCAAAACGTTAAAAACTATTTATACCGCCACATACTTAGGTTGTGTTACGTACGGTTCACCTGCGTGGGCAGATAGGGCTACTATAGGTGCAGCACGTCGTAAATTGCTACAAAGCCAGCGCCTTGCTCTGATATTTTTATGTAAGTCGTATAGAACTGTAAGCACCGAGGCACTACCCGTGCTAGCAGGTGTGTTACCGGTAGACTTAGAAGTACAACGCCGCGCTTCAATGTACTATACATCTAAAAATATGGTCCCTGATTTCTTGAAAACGCGTGATCGTGAAAAAATAGTTAGACTGTTCAAACCTATTAATGAAGTATTTGAAACATTGCTGTCTGAATGGCAGGAAAGGTGGGAAACTTCTACCAAAGGACGCCACTTGTATCTGTTCTTTCAATCGGTAAGAGATAGATTAAAGAAAAAGTGGTTAGAAGTAGACCACCCCGTTGCGCAATTTTTAACTGGACATGGCAATTTTAAAGCTAAACTCTTTTCGTTTAAATTAGTGCCGTCGCCCTTATGCGAATGTTCTACTGCTAATTCTGAATTCGATCAAACAGCACACCATGTTCTCTGGGAGTGTGATCTTTGGCAGCGGGAGCGGGATGACATGTTGAATTCATTGCAAGTTGCATCCGGGGTAGTATACTATTCAGATTTGGTAGCAACAAGGGAGAATTACCAAGCGTTCAGACGATTTTGCAATTCATATTATTGGAATCGATGTGTTAGGTAACAACTCAATGTTTTAGGTCCCTAATAGTGTTAGAAACTTAAAATCCGTGGTGCACGGCAGTTGAGCTTCACTTGACTAGCCATCTCTTTAGGCTTTTAATGCCTTATTTGCCATATTGCTGTCTCTCACATTGCTAAGAGGGGAAGTCAAATTCCAAAAGCTTCCTACTCCTTCTAATTTCTTCTGATTAAATTCGTTGTGAGTTCCAAGGCAGCCGTAGTTTTACCCCTGGGACTGCAATGGACTTCATTGTTCATTGCCTTTTTTGGCGGTCGCCGCTGTTAATCCTGGCTACACAGGAGATACAGTGGTGGGAATGTGTGGTGGGCCCCCGTCCCAAAAAAAAAAAAAAATCTCCAGCGACGTCCAGTTTCGATGTCATCTGGAGGGGAAGGTCAAGCTGGCATCGAAGAAACTAGGTGTGCTCAACAGGGCGAAACATTACTTCAACCCGCGGCAAAGACTTATACAAAGCTCAAGTTCGGCCGCATATGGAGTACTGTTGCCATCTATGGGCGGGAGCGCCTAGATACCAGCTTGCACCCTGTGACTCGATTCAAAGGCGTGCTGTGAGGATTGTTGACGATCCCAAACTGACAGACGGTTTAGAACCTTTAAGTCTGAGAAGAGATTTTGCGTCCCTTTGTGTGTTCTACCGTTTGTACAATGGGGTGTGTTCAGAAGAGTTGTTTGACATGATGCCCACGGCTTCCTTCTACAGTCGCACCGCTCGCCATCGACAGGGAATTCATCCTCACACTTTAGAACCGAAATGGTCACGTACTGTGCGGTTCCAGAGAAGTTTTCTTCCACGTACTATCAAGCTGTGGAATGAATTGCCTGTTGAGGTTTTCCCAGGAGACTACAGCATGGGGTTCTTCAAAAAGGGCTTGAAGAGGTTTTTACAGGGTCGGCAACGCGCATGTGATGCCTCCGGTGTTACAGGCGTCCATAGGCTGCGGTAACTGCTTTCCATCAGGCGGACCGTATGCTTGTTTGCCACCTTAGTGGTATAAAAAAAAATGTTAGATAGTTCTCTTTAGGTTATAAAATATCAAGTAACACGCAATTATAATAGTAATCATATCGTCTATTTAATATAATAAAAAAATATATATATTTACAATAACAATTACCCGAAATAAACTCTTACATAATAATTTATATATAGAACTGATATATAAAAGTGGTAGTTCATTCAATGGGTTTCAAAAGGTTTATTCACTGGATTTTTTTGTTCATTCTCTGGTGATTTGTGTGTTCAATGCTGATAGTTATTGAGATAACCTGCATTTTATACAAATATACCCCATATTTGTATAAAATGCAGATTATCTCAATAACTATCAGCATTTTTGCTAAAATATGTATACTGTATCAATCATGAATAAATTGTGAACATAATAAAATAAAATATTTTTTGGTTAGGATCTCATAAGTAGCTGGCTGTAATTTTCAAAGTTTGGAATGCCCTTAAGGGTTCATTCAATGGAGCACTTACCCTATATTCCATTTTCTCGCAAAGGCCGATATTAGGAGGAGGCCGATACTAGAAGACTTCACCCTACTGAGATTTTGTCTTCGTCCATCACTAACTAGGTATTTTTTTTTTTATACTACGTCGGGTAGCAGACAAGCATACGGCCCGCCTGATCTGAAGCGGTTACCGTAGCCATATTAACGCTCGCAACATAAAATATCGCTCGCGCGCCGCCACCCCCGCCACCCCCGCTGCCATCACAGCATCTCCTTCCTTTCTGGTGACCTCACTCACTCGCAGGAAGACAACAGCCCTCAAGGAAACCGTTATTTGGCTGCGGTATTCTGTGAGGTGGAGGTACATTCCCCAGTCGGGTAGCTTACAATTACGCTCCCTACCTCTCTTTTCGCCAGAGCTTCGTTTGTCAGTCAGTAGGGTGTACCGCATGCAGGTGAATTTGGCTTTGGTTTAAAGATCTTGATGAACCACTTACACCCCAAGGTAGTTTGTTTATTTATGTAATAAGTCTACAAGAATTACGTATAACAACTTACGTCTATAGTGTGTAGTCTAAGCATAGCAGTGTTGCTTGGAGTCTCGGCCTGAAGGTTTTCTTTATTTTCAATACTGGAAATATTATTCATCATTATTATCCACTTTATAATTATTTTGTAATTTTTGTACAACACCAGACCCTAGGCGCGTCGCGTCTCTTTGGCGGTAAGTATGTCCACAAAGCCGCGTGCCCGTGCTATTTCTGTTATGAAACATACCTACTTCCACAATCTGATATTTAGACAATAATGATGAACATGAAAACGAATACTAGGTAGAAATTGACTTTATTACTTATAATACAAACCAATATTTACATGCTATTGTATATGTCTGAATCAAGCGATCTAAATCATATGACATAGGTATTGTATTAGCTTTGTAATGTACCCTGTTCAAATGAAAATAAATTATATTATTATTACTACTTAGACAGGATAAGCACACAAATAAAACTAGGATTTTTACATGACACTTTCACAGAAATCTCGTAATTTTTTTCTAGGTAGGTATTTAGGACAAGACGTAGTAAAGTAGGCAGATAAATAAATAAGTAGGAAGGAACTTACATTTTTCCGAGATCTTTTGGCTTTCATATTTTTATAATGCGTACTAAACTTTCTTTTCCCTGGCAAATTCAAATTCAATCAGTCCTGCGAAAAAAACCCTCGATTACCGACTAGATACGTTTATGATATTGGCTATAGCATGTTGAAATCATGTTTCAAGCCTGAATTGATACATATTTTACAAGGTTCATAAAATAACCTACTCAACAAAGTATCTAATTCATTCTTTGTATTTTTTACGATTTATATACATTCATTATATTGGTAAATTAGTTATACTTACAGTTTTTCACAAAAAACACAAATTCACAACACGTAATTTTGCTGGAGCATCCGACGCGCGTGGTGTCACCTTGACATATAAAAACACACTGGCACATTAGTGGCGACGCTGCGTACTAATTCGTAATATCGGAATGTGCGTCATTTTTCATACATTTTTCTATGGAGAATTTACGTAAAACATATCTAGATTTTAGGGCTTTAAAAGAGGAAGTCTTTGTTTGTAAAGGTACAAAAAAAAAGTATATGTTATATTTATTGGTTTCTTCAGTGTTCAAAAAGTGTTTCTTTTTATCAATTTGTGTTGATTTATTGGGTTAAATCTGAAAAATACGAAGGCATGTTTTTGCATTTTTTCTCAATTTTGTGCGTTTGTTGACCTTTATTATAAAACAACTATTAGATTTTAAAATTATATTATATATATATTTGATTAATAAATTAAAATTTTTTGGTCTTTGATTGTAATATATACAAATTATCATTGATATCAATCATATCTAAATAGGTTAAATATGAAAAATCGTAACACTCTTTTCACAGTTTTCACGATCTGGCCCCTTAATCCCATATCACAGTATATACCCATATAATTTATATGGGTATCAAATGAAATGGCTTGAAGAGCGAAAAACAGTAAGCAATCATTTTTCAAATTATTAATAGTGAATAAAACCTTGCTTATTTTTGTTTTTTTTATTCTTTTTGTTACGGAAAAACTCAACCCCAGCGAGTTGATTCATTAATAACTATTCTACGCTCACTGGGAATGAGTTATTCCTTTTTTTTTTTATGGCAATCTTTGTAAATCAGAATAGAACGTAACATGATAGTAATCAAATGCCGGATTACGTTGTAGTTGTAGCGGATCTCGTATGCAACGTGGCAGGAGGATATGCAAATTAAACGTAATACGTTTATCCCTTTGTAACGACCCCCCCTCGAAATAGACGATGCAGCTACTCTCCTGAACGTCTCGTCAGCCTGCTGCCGCCTTGACAGCTTATATGGGCTTATAAGCTGTTAGACCCCATTCCTACAAGAGTATACATACACCTGTAATATATACCCCATGACGAGGTATAGCCCGTTCTTCTGTTAACCGGATGTGATATTAATAATTTGGACCGTGTATTTGGCAGTGTGATCATCTAGAGTGGACCCTTATATTATTGTTGTGACCGTTAGTAAACCCAGGACTTTATGAGTGAATTATGGTTCATTGCATGACACTTTAACACAAGAATCCTTACATTTTTATTAGCAAAATAGTACCAACAAACAACCTATTGGAATCACTAATACAGCTTTGCAGTGGTTTTAGACGTGCAGTTAGGCCCGTGCCTTTTACATTATTTTGCAAACTGTGGTGGCTCCGCCGTTCTGTCTGATGAGGATCATCGGCAGCTTAATATAGGCCTCTGACCCAGTCAGCCCTACACCCTCCCCTTCGGAACTCGGGTTCCATCCAGGTACCCAGCCATGATTCCACAGGGTGAAGCTACCTTCTTACTTTACAACTGCCAGTTGCATTATATGCAATTGGAGGTAATATATCAATGCAAACGCGAATTGTTGAAACTGCTTCGCTGTATTATGGTGATTTTATCACCAAAGTGATGTGGGTTATTACCCAAGTCAGTAGAGCCTAAATTGGCTAGTATTTGAAGGGTTCACCAAAGTGATGTGGGTTAATACCCAAGTCAGTAGAGCCTAAATTGGCTAGTATTTGAAGGGTTAATTCCCTTAGGTATTAAAATAGTAATGATTATCCAACGATGATAGGCAAAACGCCTTAGTAAAGCCTAAATTGGCTAGTATTTGAAGGGTTAATTCCCTTAAGTATTAAAATAGTAATGGTTATCCAACGATGATAGGCAATACGCCATAGTAAGGTAATCCTTATAATTGCATGGTGATTCCCCTGGTACCACTGAACAGTTAGGGCCAGTAATGTTGTATGTAGATGATATGTACAATCAAGCTTAGCAAGTCTCCAAGCCACGTGTCGTTATTATAACACAGCTGACGATCAGAGGCTCTATTGAATCACACTGAGGTCAACTTATTGAGGGTAGCCATTGAAACTGCCGTATGCTATGAATTGTACAATATGGTGGGTTATTATTACCCATAAAAATAATATGTTTCGGCGGATTCCTGTGCCGTAATATGTATTTAATAGGTCAAGACGAACAGCGACAGCCAGGGTTATCACCAAAGCCGTAATAAGTATTTAATAGGTCAAGACGAACAGCGACAGCCAGGGTTATCACCAAAGCTTTCACATTTGAATAAATAGAAAATATAATTGTATAGTAAAGAATTATAACAGTGAAGCCAAATTGGAAAGGGCTCACCCAACTTCCTTGACAGCTCTGCCAGTCCTTCTTCATAAGTGCTCTGGTATCTACCTTACACTTAAACTATTCTTGACGATTCTCAGCTCCAAACCTCCACCTCTCTCCAGCGTCTCCCAACCAAAAGTGAATTCCCTCGCTCATCATCTCAGCCTTCAAGGCTCGCGTCCCCCCACCCCTTCATACGCTATTCGCGCGAATCTCTCGCCAGCCAATCAAAATGTACTTCCGTATTTAACGTCATTACAAGTTTTATCAAAATGTCCCAAAATATGGGTTAATTGAATTAATAATTCGTTTTATAATCTAATTAGATTGTTTTAGCATATTTGCCTTGAACTGCCCCAGTAACTCCATTATAATCATTAGAAGTATCATAATTGACAATTACTTTTTCTCATATTAATTTATAAATTAATATAAAAATATTTATTTAATTCATGAATCAAATTATAAAAGATAAAATCAAACCAATTGAATTATTTTCTGTTTGATTTACATTTATTAAACTAATATTTGTTTTTATTTCAAAACCACCCGAACAAAACCATAGATTCATACCACAGATTAAAATCATAATTTATCTTGTGTGAACCAAGATCACTTAAAGGTAGCGTACCCACGTGCAAGACGGTCTGTACCGTTACACACAACCCCCGAAAGTATTTAATTGACTTGATAAAGTCTATTAAAACTTTCCCTAAATCTCCCTCTAACTCTGAAATGGCTAAAATTTCAGTTAAGAAATAAAACTACAATTTAAAATGTTATTATAATTTTTAATGTTTAATATTACCTTCATGAACACAAACCACCTTTACCTTTCCTAAAAATCGCGATTACTATGTCTAACCCCCTGTCGATAAATTCCTCGAATTTTACCATGTGTGTGGTGTGTATTTATACCTGGCATATCATATATAATAAGCCGGGAAATTCCATCAAAGCAAGATGTCTCCTCATTGAACCAGCAGAATTTACATCCTGACACATGAATCCAAGATAAGCCTGTGGTTGTGAGGCACAGCGACTCAGCTATGACTCAAAATCCAACCGACAAGCACGCCAACAAGTACACCCAAAGCATTCCTCGCCAGCGGACTAACCTTGACTGACATAAGAGGAGTTGGAATTGGTATGCACGCTGTCGCCCCATCAGTCATGTCCTTAAGTCAAACCGAATAGTTAATATACTACCCCAACTCTTTTCCTCGCCAGCGGACTAACCTTGACTGACACAGGAGTACTTCAAGTGGGATCGCATACTTTCGCTCTCCAAAATCCATGTGCTTCCACAGATGCAAATGATACAAGTGCAATGCAAGTCATCCTTTACCATAAACGAACCCAGACTCACTATATAGTCAATACCAGGAGATTGTGGAGTGTCCAATCAGTGGTAGTGTCAGCTTCTTGTAGAGTGTCAACTTACAAGCCTTGTTCTTATAATACAAAAGAACTTTGCTTAAAAGTTGTTTGTTAAAACCAATCCAAGTTCAATACCGCCAGGGACTTCCCCGTTCTATCGTAACTAAAGTCTCGGATCACTATACCTAAGTATTCAGAGACACGATTCCTCAGTAGACAACTGAACCAAGGAAGTTAAATTCATTTATATACAAATTCATTTCCATAATCGAAACTAAAACAGGGTAATAAATCAAGAGCCTCAAATAAAACGAATTCCAAATTTTTTTTTTTTGTTTATTAGTTGGGTTGGAAGTGGGCCTTTCTGCCATTAAACTCCCTTCGCCAAAATGTGCCCTTACTGTGCTCCACATACTTACGTTATCGTTTTTTTTTTTTTTTTTTAATCAACTGACCTGATTTCAATAAACCTGAAATTTCGATTTTATTTTTCATTATTCACTCACAAAACTCCTGTCCTGCAACTATCCATATCAACGTCACTTAAATGCAACAATGCTGCAACTAACCCAAGTGTTGGACTAACTTCATCATGATGATGATAATAATGATGATGATCATGGCTCATCCATGCCAATGTCACATAATTGTAACAATATCGGAACTAATCAAACCCGTGGCCTGGCTAACTTATGATGATGATGATAATTATGGCCTATCCATATCAATGTCACATAATTGTAACAATGCTGCAACTAACCCAAGTCTTGGACTAACTTGATGGTGATAATAATAATCATGATGATGATGATAATAATGGCTCATCCATATCAAATGCCACATAATTGTAACAATATCGCAACTATTCCAAGTCTTGGACTAACTTGATGATGATGATAATTATGATGATGATGATGATAACCATGGCTCATCCATGTCAAATGTCACATAATTGTAACAATATCGCAACTATTCCAAGTCTTGGACTAACTTGATGATGATGATAATTAAGATGATGATGATAACCATGGCTCATCTATGTCAATGTCATTCAATTGTAACAATATCGCAACTAATCGAAGTCCTGGACTGACTAACTTGATGATGATGATGATAATTATGAATCATTCATATCAATGTCACATAGTTGTAACAATGATGCAACTAATCCAAGTCCTGGACTGACTAACATGACGATGATGATGATGATAATTATAGTCCATCAACACTAGATGATCACGGCCTATCAACCTGCATCTAATAATCCGCTCTTTACCGCTCTATGTCTAGCCAGATCCATTGGTGTATACTTCATTCGACATCTAAATCATGAAATTATAATGATGCTATATATAGATATGTATAATTAGTCCCTCCTGGTTCACACGGACAACCGCGCCAAAACACCAACAGTATTAAGAAGGCAACTGTCTCATAACGCCAACATCCCAAAACGACAATCTCCCAAATCTACAACTTCCCAAAACTGTCTTTATGGGACAACGCCTGTCGGTATTAGGCGGGCTGTATGCTTGCTTTATACAAATCGGTTACAGTAGCCTATTAAACACCAACAGTATTAAAAAGGTAACTGTCTCAAAACGCCAACATCCCAAAACGACAATCTCCCAAATCTACAATTTCCCAAAGCTGTCTTTATGGGACAACACCTGTGGGTATCAGGCGGGCTGTATGCCTGCTTTATACAAATCGGTTACAGTAGCCTATTAAACACCAACAGTATTAAAAAGGTAACTGTCTCAAAACACCAACATCCCAAAACAACAATTTCCCAAAGCTGTCTTGTCTTTATGGGACAACACCTGTCGGTATCAGGCGGGCTGTATGCTTGCTTTATACAAATCGGTTACAGTAGCCTATTAAACACCAACAGTATTAAAAAGGCAACTGTCTCAAAACGCCAACATCCCAAAACGACAATCTTCCAAATCCACAATTTCCCAAAGCTGTCTTGATGGGACAACGCCTGTCGGTATAAGGCGGCCTGTATGCTCGTTTTTTGCAAAATGGTTACAGTAGCCTATTAATGCTAGCAACGCACACATATAGTGTAACACTATCGTATGTCGCGCTTAATTGCCCGCACTGCCGACGCTGCAACTCCTCAACCTCTGGTCACATCACTCACTCGCTTGATCCCAACAATCCTCCAGGGATTCCTCACTCATTCGCATGAACACAACAATCTTCCAGGAAATCCTCACCCACTCGCATGAACACAACAACCCTCCAGGGAATCCACAGCAATCTTCTGACAGGTGGAAATACTTTCCCTGTTGATCTATCCTTCTGCCATACCTATCGTCCGTCAAAGCCTTGTTCGTCAACTGACAGGGTGCACCATATGCAGATAAATTTGGCATAGGGTATATTATAATGACAGTAATAGACTTCATAATTGTCTATAAAATTTAATATTATGGTCCAAGGTCCAGGTGCAGTAATTATCATTTGTCTATAGACGCTTGCAGTTATGAAATGTACCATTCACGAGTTGTTACCACCGCTGCCAACCTACAGTTTCTCAATTGTCTGGAACTGAACAATAAAATTGGAAAGTTGTCAATCTAGTGAGCCAGCATCCCGGGAAGCAAATTTTATAAATTGACCATTTGGGAAAATGACGTCCCAGCACAGCTGCCAACACGAACCACCAGGGACCAAACTCTCTGTACAAACTGTATAACTAACCCTAGGAATGCCATAAGCCACTTAAATTTTCTAAACATAGGAACATCTTAAAATGCTTGAAATTAATTAAAATCGGTTTTCATGAATTGTACTGAGGAACCCTAATTTTTAAAAACATCTTTTATCCTACATCAGTAACAGTTAAGCATACGGCCTACCCAATGTGAAGCAGTTCCCGCAGCATATTGTTAGTGTGACTTTACTCACTCACAAAAAGCAATCAACCCCCAGAGTAGGAAACTGTTGCCCATATGCAAGCTATTAACAGATTTAAACTAAAATTCCAAAACTAATAGTCTAGGCAAACCATTTATTCAAGCATATACCTACATACCACACTTTTGCCACTGTAGGTCTAGTATACCTTGCCAGAATATTATTTTATTTCATCAAAATCAAAAATGAAAACCATAGCATGTTTTAGAATCACACAACCAATGGATCAAGCCGGATCAAAGATTTAAAATTGAAACTATTTTCCTATGAATTCGAACAAACTAATTTTGATTAACTGTGTCCTGTCTTTCATCTATAAGTTTTGTTAGAAGTATGTACATTAGTCGCAGTTATAGTTGAATTAACCTTAACTACTCGTCTTAAACTAACCCGCAGACACTGCTAATATTAATTTCCTTAATCTGTTTCAACTAACTATCACCTAATCAGTAATATGGTTAAAAGGGATCCATTTTCTATAATTAAGGTGCCAAACAGGCTCATGATCCTCCCGGTGGTAAGCAGTCATTAGATATGTTTATTTAATAAAAATACACAGTTGTTAGTCATACAGCCTCGTTTATAATCTATACAAAATACATCTGCAATTTTTAACAGAAGTAACTTTATTTATATTATAAAGACTGCTTAAAATGTGGTTAAATATATTTTAAGCAATTTATGACTAACCTTCATGGTGAAGGGCAATCTAACAATTTCAGTGCAAGCCGTGGCAAAATATGTACTAAACTTGAAAAGACTGTCAACAAAACTGTTTTGATATTTTACTGAATTGTTAATTTTCTTTGGAAATCGGTTATGATTGTTGTTGTGTTGCAATTTGCAAAACAACGGAATAAATAAAACATTGTTGTTCATTGCTCGTGTTTGACAAGTTTACTTTGGTATTAATATAATGATAGTAAAGCAGCACCATGCTTGCACTTACCACTCTTATCACACACACATATACAAAACTATTAAAGTAATTATAGCGCTTTATCTAAGTAGCAAAATGAACCACAGAAAGTACTTCCATTTAAACTTATTTTGTTGGGTGTTAATATCACAAATGTTTGACGAATTATCTTGGCTCATATTAAGTAACTCTGGCTGTTACTTCTTAGTTCTTCTACACCCCGTATATGCCGTGCTAATACAATGTTTTAGCCATTTATTATTGTTTGAGGTTAGAAACTTAACATTCGTTTTAGTAAACGTTTGATGATATCCACTTTTTTACTAATTATCATAAAATAGGATGACACTCCAACCACAATTTATTTTAGATGTCGACATTTTTAGCTCTTTATCACAATAAACAATAAAATATTTACGTAATTTAGTCACATATTCGCCGCTACTCTTACTGCTGTCACCACTCGATGTAAACAAAGCAAATAGTTTTTCATTTTTTTTCTCGTTGGCAATCACTCTTCAGTCGAAATTTATTATAAATTTTCAATAAAATTGATACTAGATAAAGGTCGTGTGTATGTCTATGAACTAATTTGAATTGAATGAGAAATATTTATTTGTTGTTTTTTTTTTTTTATAACTGGTGGTCTCAAATTATTATTTTTCTTTGAATATTTATAATCGCTATCGAGTTGATCCCATAATCGTTTTTATTTTCACTAAATAAAATTAATTAAAAATTCTTTCTTTGAATCTAACGCGCTGCTGTCGAGTTGTGCCATATATATATATATATTATTATTATCTTTTCTAAATAGCAACATTATAATTCCTAAATGTGTTAATTCAGTAAAAATAAATAAAATCACATACATTTCCGTCTTCCGACATCAAAGAACCCATCTTTACACAGTAGCCTATGGTAAAACGAGAAAATTTAATTTCAATCCGGTTTCATATAATGTGCAGATATTTTTGACTGCATCATACATGTAAATTAATTTGATTCTTTATCTCGATAGGCTAAAATATCATTAAAGTTATTATTAATATGTAGCAATTAAGACAACCCCCAAATATTGCAACTAGAAACATCGAAAATCTATGAACATTTTTTTTTTGTCTGCGGTATTAAAAACCAAATGTTTTCTTTTTAGGCATGTGACATTCTACACAAAAATAGCTTTCTATCATCGATTATATTCTTTTAACATGAAAAGTCAACTAATTGATATTTGTTTAAAAAAATAATTATTCAACCCGTTCTTTCTTTCTAATTTCCAATAAATTTCAAACTAAACGTCATAAATATTATACTAATCATAGATTCATTAACTAAAAATAAACAACAGTTAAACAAATTTTTAAATAATCGATACGCATTTAAGTTTATTAATAGTCAACAAATTAAATAAGTTCTAGATAATGTCGGAAGAACAGCGCTACATTGATACATAACTAAAGTAGCAGTTAAATTTAAACTTTCGAAATATAAGCTAGGAATTCGCAGGTAACGAATTCAAATCGTAATATAACATCGTTAATGTTATATTAATCGATTGAATAGTAAATATCAATTCGCGTTCTGGGCTCTAGTAGATCAACCATCATTTTATGTATCAGGCAAAATTGATTTTATGTATTTTTAAAATCGATTGTTTCTTTAAACGATTACTTTGTCACGTCCCTATTTTTCCCTCTCAAATAATATACAAACAAGCGTAACTAATTTTGATAATCTATAACTTTTGAGTAATTTACAGATCTAAAAGCAATCTGGAAATGAAGTAAACATTGTGTAAAATAAAGAGTTGTATCTATAATAAGGTACGTATCTACTTAAAGTTATGTTAATGTTTTGTTTCGTATAAAATAACGTACTGTTAAACTTATGCGCAATTCAAATGTTTCTTGTTACAGGTTTATAAGTTGATTTTATATTTGGAAGATTCTGCATTACAAGAACTACGCATGTTCTGAAACTATACAGCTATTCTAAGTACAAGAATATTGTAAAATGTAAACGCATCATTGAATGACTGAAAGTAACCTAAAATATTTGTAAACAGATATAATAATGTGAATATGGTACCTACTGAATACTAAAGACTCAACTATGATATATAATATTGACTTCGTGATACGTATAAACTTATATTGGAACTACAGTGCAATAAAATTAATAAAATGAATGAACAGTCAAAATCCACCTATCAAGATATATAGCTAATCTTGTTGTGATAGTATAATATTCCTTGTATGGAAATGTGGAGTGGTTATGAGTATTATATAATATAAAATCATTCCACAAATGTATAAACAAAATTAAGTTAGCAGAGTGAAAAGTTGGCAAACCGTAGTAAAGTACAAATACCAGTAGCAAAGGTGTATTTCTATCAAGAATTATGTGTACTGCATACAATACTATCCTTTGTGAGAGAGAGAAAAATAAAGATATATTATAATATTATGCAACAGTTAATCTGACCGAGTATACATAACTAAAGAAGCAAGATTTAACCATCTGGGGACTTGCTTTCTGTGATTTCAAAGTGGTTGTGAATTGAAGCCCACCACAAGACATCACATATACTATTATGTTCTGAAACCAGACATTTACATGAGAACTGAGTATAATTTGGATTGAAATTCATACTTTCGACAAGATTTATAAGAATTTAAAAAAATATAAGTGTTTTGTGATATGTGTATAAGCAAATTGTGAAGTGAATAAATATCTCTAGTGTTTACTTATTTATTTATTTTTTAAATAGTGACAATATCTATTTGATTATATTATTTCGTGGAGTATGGTTAAGTGAATAGGTAAATATTTTTGTTACATTTTGTTTTTTCTTATTTGGTTAGAAGTAAAATGCTTAACTATATATTTTATGTTGATTACTAGTTTCATTCCACCGTTTCTTTAATATTCAATTCAATAAAAAGGAACTGATAGTGATTCATGTTTACTTCTAATGATTCGACAAAGATATTTCTGTTGAAGTAAAAACTAATTCTGAACTCAACCCCTAATTTATATAATAAAAGACAGAATGGTTAGCGTCATATGTGTAGCAATACAATAGAATCTAGTTAATTACTACAGTAATGAATCATACAGTTTTACCCGAACATATAATTTGAAGTAAGTAATAAGTTGTTTTGTCGCATGATAATTCTGTAGATGCAAGAACTAATTTGGAACTAGTATGAGTAATAAATACATGACTATAATAATAATGATTATTTCCTACAGTTGGTAGGAATATAGCAAGCACTGTATTTTATTATTTTAAATGCCTGCACAGTTAACTAAAATGTTCAGATTTATTAATATCTTATGATTTCTACTTTTAGATGTATATTCTACTGCATAAATTAATTACATTATATATATATTATGTGATAATAATCACTCAGCATGTTTTAGAATAAAGTTTTACTATTATGAATTCTTTTTCTTTTCTTTATATCGACAAATACCTCAGAAATACCTGTAAAATCATTGCTCGATTTGAAACTCAAGTATTTATTTATAACTATTTCCTACTGCTTCTGTCTAGTACATTTTATTCAATTAACGGCCTAATATTATGTATGTCAAGTAAATCGCTCAGATTTCTAAGAGAACTTCTTTCATAAGTAGGTTAATTTTAATTTCAATACCAACCCCCTGTCTCTATAACATTTTAATTTCAATACCAACCCCCCATCTCTATAATTTAAACCCATAAATATTATATATAGTATTAGATGTATATATTACGTTTAGTAGAACATACATACATTTATTTAACTCAACATAGCAAATAGAGTATTAGTGTTTTCAGCATTATAGATACAGATTTTTCTTGATTGATTTGACAACTACCTAGGGCATTTCCGGAGTGTGAACTTGAACTAGAATATTTTTGTTATTTTACCTGCCTGTACTAATGATTTTACCCTATTGAATGTAATAGTACTGCACTTACTGGTTTTTCTCAAGTATATGCTTGTCATACTCTCATACCAATAAAATGTTATAAAATATGCCTGAATTTTCTTTATTAGTTACTGTTTGAATGATTTTACAACTACTTAGGACATTTTCGAAGTGTAAACTTGAACTAGAATATTTGTTATTTATCTGCCTATGTTAATTAATGATTTTGCACTATGAATGTAATAGTACTGCGCTAACTGTTTTTTCTCAAGAGAATGCTTGTCATATCCTCATTATACTAATAAAATGTTATAAAATATGTCTGAATTTTCTTTATTAGTTACTGTATGTAATATTTTCAGCCAACGTTAATGTTAATGTATCTGTATTGGTGTTAACCGAACTTTAATAATGTGTCATACAACTGAACCGCTTCTCTCATCCATTTTCACGAGCAACAAATTGTGACTTTTAGTCACTTGATATAGATCTTTACATCCTGGTCACGGCACCAAATTGTAACGACCCCCCCTCGAAATAGACGATGCAGCTACTCTCCTGAACGTCTCGTCAGCCTGCTGCCGCCTTGACAGCTTATATGGGCTTATAAGCTGTTAGACCCCATTCCTACAAGAGTATACACCTGTAATATATACCCCATGACGAGGTATAGCCCGTTCTTCTGTTAACCGGATGTGATATTAATAATTTGGACCGTGTATTTGGCAGTGTGATCATCTAGAGTGGACCCTTATATTATTGTTGTGACCGTTAGTAAACCCAGGACTTTATGAGTGAATTATGGTTCATTGCATGACACTTTAACACAAGAATCCTTACATTTTTATTAGCAAAATAGTACCAACAAACAACCTATTGGAATCACTAATACAGCTTTGCAGTGGTTTTAGACGTGCAGTTAGGCCCGTGCCTTTTACATTATTTTGCAAACTGTGGTGGCTCCGCCGTTCTGTCTGATGAGGATCATCGGCAGCTTAATATAGGCCTCTGACCCAGTCAGCCCTACACCCTCCCCTTCGGAACTCGGGTTCCATCCAGGTACCCAGCCATGATTCCACAGGGTGAAGCTACCTTCTTACTTTACAACTGCCAGTTGCATTATATGCAATTGGAGGTAATATATCAATGCAAACGCGAATTGTTGAAACTGCTTCGCTGTATTATGGTGATTTTATCACCAAAGTGATGTGGGTTATTACCCAAGTCAGTAGAGCCTAAATTGGCTAGTATTTGAAGGGTTCACCAAAGTGATGTGGGTTAATACCCAAGTCAGTAGAGCCTAAATTGGCTAGTATTTGAAGGGTTAATTCCCTTAGGTATTAAAATAGTAATGATTATCCAACGATGATAGGCAAAACGCCTTAGTAAAGCCTAAATTGGCTAGTATTTGAAGGGTTAATTCCCTTAAGTATTAAAATAGTAATGGTTATCCAACGATGATAGGCAATACGCCATAGTAAGGTAATAATAAGGTCAGGGCCAGTAATGTTGTATGTAGATGATATGTACAATCAAGCTTAGCAAGTCTCCAAGCCACGTGTCGTTATTATAACACAGCTGACGATCAGAGGCTCTATTGAATCACACTGAGGTCAACTTATTGAGGGTAGCCATTGAAACTGCCGTATGCTATGAATTGTACAATATGGTGGGTTATTATTACCCATAAAAATAATATGTTTCGGCGGATTCCTGTGCCGTAATATGTATTTAATAGGTCAAGACGAACAGCGACAGCCAGGGTTATCACCAAAGCCGTAATAAGTATTTAATAGGTCAAGACGAACAGCGACAGCCAGGGTTATCACCAAAGCTTTCACATTTGAATAAATAGAAAATATAATTGTATAGTAAAGAATTATAACAGTGAAGCCAAATTGGAAAGGGCTCACCCAACTTCCTTGACAGCTCTGCCAGTCCTTCTTCATAAGTGCTCTGGTATCTACCTTACACTTAAACTATTCTTGACGATTCTCAGCTCCAAACCTCCACCTCTCTCCAGCGTCTCCCAACCAAAAGTGAATTCCCTCGCTCATCATCTCAGCCTTCAAGGCTCGCGTCCCCCCACCCCTTCATACGCTATTCGCGCGAATCTCTCGCCAGCCAATCAAAATGTACTTCCGTATTTAACGTCATTACAAGTTTTATCAAAATGTCCCAAAATATGGGTTAATTGAATTAATAATTCGTTTTATAATCTAATTAGATTGTTTTAGCATATTTGCCTTGAACTGCCCCAGTAACTCCATTATAATCATTAGAAGTATCATAATTGACAATTACTTTTTCTCATATTAATTTATAAATTAATATAAAAATATTTATTTAATTCATGAATCAAATTATAAAAGATAAAATCAAACCAATTGAATTATTTTCTGTTTGATTTACATTTATTAAACTAATATTTGTTTTTATTTCAAAACCACCCGAACAAAACCATAGATTCATACCACAGATTAAAATCATAATTTATCTTGTGTGAACCAAGATCACTTAAAGGTAGCGTACCCACGTGCAAGACGGTCTGTACCGTTACACCTTGAATATCCACTGCGATCAACAATCAATCCTAGATATTGACTAGCATTAGCAGCAAGTGAATGCAAACAAGCTGCTACAAACCAACCAAATTGCTTCTTTACTGCATTATATTCTTTTTGGTAGATCGAAAGACGTTATTAAAGAATATCTAAGCATTAGATATAGATATATATTCCCCTTCTGACGTCTCGTACCTACGTTATCCAGGGTACAACCTGGAGCAATTTTTCGTGCCGGAGTATGTGGTTACCTACGGGAAGATATCTGTTGTGGACGCTAATCTTGTGTGGACACTAATCTTGTGGATCTGTCTAATATATGGCTGCGTGTAGATTAAATTAATATTAAAATTTCATCCATATCATCTTGACTATTGGCGATCGGCTATAGTACGTTTTCTAAGACATTTTATACATTACAACTGATCGGCGAGCCCTTGGTGTTGCTGATCTCCAGGGGCAGTAAGAATTGTTTTCCACCAGGTAACCCACATGCTTCCCCCCCCCCCCCCCCCATTAAAAACCAAAGAAAAAAAACTGAGGATCATATCCGTATCTACACGTGCCTTTTACTTTTGAATCTGTGATCATAGATCAGTTTGCTCTACCTTATGACTTCTTGGAATTGGTTAATTTTCCTACGAGAATACCAGACATTGAGGGCCATACTACCTCTCTACTGGACCTTCTACCAACGACACGTCCGGATGGATATAACATCTCGGTGGATGCGCTGCTTTGCGCTTTTGTATCACTGTCTCATACGGACT
This sequence comes from Hypsopygia costalis, assembly GCA_937001555.2. Classification (NCBI taxonomy): domain Eukaryota; kingdom Metazoa; phylum Arthropoda; class Insecta; order Lepidoptera; family Pyralidae; genus Hypsopygia; species Hypsopygia costalis. Next base: position 24,928,230 of record OW443326.2, read on the forward strand.
CAGTGCCCTACGCTGACCCCTAGGTCAGGACCCACCACGGCCAGCCGGATGGCGTCGCATGTGGTACTACAAGTTAGCAAACTAGGATGGGATGGATTGTGAGTTTCTACACATTGTACACGTGGAAGCAGCTTTGCTTCAAATCGGAAGATGCGGTGACTAATGTAATCTTAACTGGCATGGGGTGTTATATCGCAAACCACCGTGTAGCCACTGCGGGGGCTAAAAAGCGACCGTGGTTGAATCGATCCTACAGACAAGCTAGGCTCCACAGCTAAGCTACGTACGTTGAACCACGGCTCGTATTAATAAAGATCCTAAAATGTCCGATTTGAAACGCAAAATTAATGCTGCTTCGAGACCCTGCATTGTGACCCCATTGATTGCGAGAGCAAAACTCAACTTCGTCGGCAGAATCGGTAAGCGACTGGCGAGATAATTTTTAGTGTCCGTATGAAGACACTTTAGGTAATTTTAGCAAAACTGCTACTGACGATATTGAATAAAATTGTAAAACCTGTACTAAATAATAAAAAATATATAATCAATACGAACATCATCATCATATCACATAATATTTGTAAGGTTTTTGTCTAGACAAACCTGTATAGGTTTTCAAGGTACAATAAAAAGGTGCAAATATTTGTAAATCTAATGATAAATAAATAAATATATATTCACAATGCAGTTCTGCTTTGCGTAGCTGTCCGAAGAAATGTCAGCGACATAAACTTGAGGTTGTGTTTAACTTTTGCTTCGACATATAGAAACCTATTCCAGAACATTGTGACTGTTGCTTAGTGGGAAAACGTAAACTTTATTATAAATGAAACGTTTTAAAACGGTTTAGCATCCCACTACCAATGGGCTCTGAACTAAAGCTCTGAAGTTTGGGTATGTTGTGTTATTGAGCATGTCAGACGTCAATGTGAAATAGGTCTGTAACACAGATTTATATTAAGCTAGATACGGCTTGTTCATGCAAACAACGTGTTATATATTTCTTGGCTTTTTAGACATCATTTAGTTATGTTTTTACACTGCAAAAATCTTTATCGCAACGCGTCACTAGTGATGCGCCAACAAAACTTGCCTCTTTGCCTTCATATTTGGTTATTCCTGCCTGTTGGGTGTTTCTCTTCCTATGGTCTCCATTCAGTCACTTTGCACCAAAATACTCTGTTATCGGCTATATGGCCGGCCACTTGCACTCTTCCATTTTCTTAGTTGCCTCAGCCGTAGTTTCTAAATCTCGTACATTAATTAGTTCCACCTGGGGTTTGAGCACCGGAATTCCGGTATTGACGAATTTTCGAAATTCTGAAACATTTCGTTATCATTTGTAATTCCGGAATTGGTGTGATCAATATCGGAATTTCGATATTGAAAAATATATAATTTTATCGCGCCTTGAGGTGTTGCACATAATGCCTTGTAATAAGAAGGCCCACTGCATAAACAAACCTCAGATGCTCTCAGTCCAAACTCTCTAACTGATGCAAATTCGACTAGGAATTACTGCTGTTCAACGTTACCTCTTATGTACTTATAGTGTTGTATTAATAAATGAATTTCTTCTATCTAGTCGACTTTAAATCCTTGTTCTCTTCGGACAAGCAATGAGTCACGCTCGCATCCTCGGCCGCTAATGTCTCGACCATTACTTCGTGCTATCGTGGGGGAGTTCAATTCTCGTATGTGTTACACCGCCACTAACTGCCTAGATAACATTTATTTATACCTACGCCGTCTACGTCTCCTACTCATGAAGCTATTATCTTGAATAGTCTTGGAGACCCCACTCTTCGACGTAGATGTCTTTTTTTTTTAGAGATTTCACGCTTTATTCTTAAACGCAAACATCGACTTTTTTACTATTCATAAAGGCAATGGGGAAAGGTACTTGACGTTTTAAAAATGATTTTGGGGAGTAAGTGACTAACCATGATACTTCAGACAAAATGAACTTTAGTCTACATTAGGTACCTTGTCGATTTAGAAACTAACCTCTGACAAAAGGAATAATAAGCAGCCATAGTGGAGAACTATCTCCACCTAGCAGAAGACTGTAAAATCCTCACCAAAATGTTAGGTTTCTGTGTCTCGGTTAGGTTTTCTGAATGTAACCTGACATCTGAAGCGGGGCTTCTTCTGAATCTTGCCGTATATTTCTGGTATGATGATGCATGATAGTAAGTAGTCTTTGCAGCCTATGGACCCTGGAAGCAACATTAGAGGCATCAATTATTCGTTGCCAATACTCTAAAAACCCCTTTACGGCTTTCAATAAAACCTGACAAACAAAATATATTAAATAGACAAACTAACCTAACCTAACATAACATACTTTGAAGATTTTCAAAGTCAACGTGGAGAATGAGAGCGTCAATCGATTGACGCTCGAAATCGTCGTGAAACGAATAATAAAGTATTTGCCAGAGTGCTTAGTGCCAGTTTTTGGGTCACATTAGATCGTGTTTACATTTACAAGTCGACCAAATTGAGAAAAAGTTTGATATTGGGAATATTCCAGACGCATGTCCAATATCCAAATAAGCCGAGTTGCTCACTTCAAAATCTGAGCAAGTAAGCAATATAATAATTTTAATATGTAACACTCGTCTTATAAATTCACAACATGAGAGTTCTTCTCTATTTGGTTGGTTTGTTTACGTTGACAGGGTCGAACGTGGCCAATATAATCGCACTAAGCACTCTGATTGCTTAGTGGTTGTTGAAACACCATAGAATATTAATATATGTTGTATTTCGGACATTTAGGACATACTCGTACATAATAGTTTACAATCACCATCTCGATAAACACGACGCGACGTCGTACGACCCAACAAGAGATACTCGATGCTGATGCGATATCGATTACAGATTACATCACATCACCAGGGAACACGAGCGGAAATCCGAGGACGTCGGCCGGTCCGGTATACCTACGTCACTATATCAATATAACTATAGTTATTATAGGCCATCAGATTTCACCTATATTTTGCTCATAATCTATCATAATTGACTCTAAGAATTTTACCAATTATTAATTACTAGTTTATTTGTTCATCAACCATTGTTTTGTTATACCACTAGGATAACAAACAAGCATACGACCTGTATAATGGTAAGCACTAAGTCTATGCACGCTAGCATCATCGGAAATATCACTCAATCATTGAAGACTCAGTGAAATCCTCTTCTGCCTTTCTTGAAGAACCCCGTACTGTTGTCACCTGGGACAGTCTCGGCAGGACGTTCGTTCCATAGCTTGAGAAATCGAGAAAGAAAAGAAAACCACTCTAAAACCGCATTTTATGCAACCATTTTGGCTCCAATGCGTGAGGAGGAATTCTCTGCCGATACTATTATAAAAGGACGCAGTGGGCACCGTATCAAACAACTCCACCTAACACGACCCATTGTGTATATGGTAGAACACGCAAAGGGAAGCCTTCCCTTATACATAAAGGCTCAATATCGTAAGTAGACTACGGATAGTCTACTTTTCATAACTCTTCGCTGAATCAAATCACAAGGCCCTAGCTGGCATCCCGGGTATCAATTTGATTCATTTTAGTTAAAAGGCACAGAAAATTGATATGGAGTGAATAATTCAGTTTTATTGTTACAACAGGTTTTCAGGTGAATTTTCCCACAATTTGAACGTAGCTACATCGATTTTTCGATCGCGCAAACCATTATAAAATTCGCCGAAGTAGTTAGATCTTCAAATATACAATGTTGAGGTATTCAATTATTCCATATCCAATTAATTAATGCTACATAAAAAATATAACATAACAGTCTAACGTATTTATATAGTACTAGCTTCCACCCGCGGCTTCGCCCGCGTTTACTTTTTTATATATATAAAGTATCCTATGTATTTCGTAATACCTTTGAGGATATGTGTACAAAGTTTCATGATGATCGGTTGAGTAGTTTCGGCGTGAAAGCGTAACAAACAAACTCACATGCACATTTTTAATATTGGTAGGGATTACGTAAGATTAGATTTAGATATTGCCGTTGCAGTGTGCATAATATATAATTTAATAATATACAAATAACTTATAAATAAAATACCTACTTAAATATAACTTAAAAATAAATAACTATAAATAATGAAGCCCCGCCAATTCGTTACCCACTTGAAAAGTGCCCAAAAGGCTGGCAGCATTGCCACGTTGAATGGCAATGCTAATCCTCTGGCCGAGATATTGGCCAGCCCTTTGGTCATGTGATACTTCGATCAATCTTTTTGACAACTGTTGAAACAGTTTATGTGCTGATGGTCCCCACTGACCTAGCGTCTCTACCCCAAACGGCTCAAATATGTAGCTCTGATCCAAGCAACTATATTTTCGCCGTTTGAGGTTTTCAGCAAACGCTGCAGCCGCACCAGCCCTAACTTCAGTGACCCGAAGATGAGACGGCGCAAGGGTGTCGACGCAGGTAGCGTCCCACACCAAAGGTCGCCCCAACCTCCAGGCCACAAGTGTCATTCCATCTGGACTCTTCCCATCATCACGTGCAAGCCCGTTCGGTTCTAAAACCGCGGGTGTACGGATGCTGGCAAGAGCCCGGTGGATGATATTATTAAGGCTAGCGTGGCGTGGTATGCGGCCTGCACTTTTGAGACACGAAAGTCCGTGGTGACCAAGTTGATCGACAGTATCACCACAGGGGCAACGATGCGGGGCGTTTATATAAGTGCCCAAACGCAGACACACCGCTAGACGGAAGGTATCGCGATCCAACAGAGTTCCTAAATTAGGAGATGGTAATGCTTGTAGCCATAATCCAGACTCCCATTCCGCTACAGCCAGGAGACGGGCACGCTCTGCAGAATTGCTACATGTTTGTAAAAGGTTATTTCGTAACAGTCTGCAAAGCGGCTCGTCCCACTGTCTCTGTGATGATGGAAAATCTGGAAATTTTGAATTTGGATCTTGACTCGTCCAAGCATGTTTGGCTACATGGCATATTTCTGGTGTAAAATCATTACAATTTTTTCTAAAAAGATATAATATGTACATAATACACTGTAAATGTATTGGCCGTGTGGTTTCCGGACTAGAATAAAATCACTCCGTCTCTTCCCGTGGATGTCGTACAAGGACACTAAGGGAAATACATTAGCAAACGATCAGGCCTCCCCAATCCGTCTGGCCAGCGTGGGGAGTGTAGGCGAAATCCTCCTTCTGTCTGGGACGGACGAGAGAGGGTCGTGCTCCTGTAGTGGAGACTAAAATGACCTGATGATGACACTGTAAATGTAAGAAAATTATAATCGAAACCTTGGTTTGTTATATGGGAGCCCCCTTTAAATATTCGTTTTATTTTAATTTAGTTATTAATTTTTAAAGTGAATATATAACTAAATATTCTGTGAATATTTCAAGCGTCTACCTGTTGCCGTTATCAATATCGAGCAAAAACGAGCAAAAAAAATATGTTTGTTGTATGGAAGCCCCCTTAAATATTTATTTTATTCTGATTTTTAGTACTTGTTGTTATAGCGGCAACAGAAATACATCATCTGTGATAATTTCAACAGTCTAACTATCACGGTTCATGAGATACAGCCTGGTGACAGACGGACGTACGGACGGACAGCAGAGTCTCAGTAATAGGGTCCGTCTTACCCTTTGGGTACGGAACCCTAAAAAACGCCATATTGATAAGTTTCTTCACATTTCTTCTTCACCAATGATCAGTTATAAAATGCTAGATTAAAAAAAATACAAAAAATAAATAAAAAAATTAAAACAGTATGTTAGAGCCCACAAGGGCCCAGTGGCAAATAAAAAAGTTTCCTTTCATTTTGACTCATATGCTTCAGTGACAATGAACTACACTGTAGAAACATGAAAACTTATTCACAAACTTAAGAAAAGATTGCAAATACGTAGGTAAGTATGCCAAACCATTTTTTTCTTCATACCGATGGTCGATAAGATAAATTTACATTGAAATATTAGACGGTCATTAAGTCGATACCGAACTAAAGACCCGTAAGCCAGTTGTGCCCGTGAGCTAGTTACGGAGCGAGTAACATGCTAAATCGTGCGGGAGGATGATCTGGCATGACAATGCCAGACCTCAACCTCAATCAGCTCAATGAACACATGACAGTCTGTTCACTGATCCGATTGAATCTGTGAATTAGTCAGGGAACGAATGGAAGGTAGATTATACTCAATAAACATAAATATAAAAGATATATTGGCCGTGTGGTTTCCGGCAGACTAGAATAGAATCACTCCGTCTCTTCCTGTGGATGTCGTACAAGGTGACTAAGTGAAATACATTATAAAACATCGATCAGGCCTCCCCAACTCGTCTGGCCAGCGTGGGGAGTGTAGGCCAAATCCTCCTCCTGTCTGGGACAGACGAGAGAGGGTCGTGCTACTGTAGTGGAGACTAAAATGGACCTGATTATGATATACAACGTGTCCCAAAATTCAACGATAAGCGGGCGCCTGAAGGTGGACCTGCTCATGACTACTTGAGGAAAAACTAAGAAAAAAAATCTAACTATTTTTTTTTTGTAATTACATTATAAATTTTGATATTCTTCGTAAATTGACACCCCTAATGATATTTTGAATTACTACGACCACAATTTTTTCAATATTTCAGATTTTTTTTTGTATCGGCAACCTAAGTAGTACTGCTGTCCACCACAACTCCTTAAAACCCCAAAATGTCTAGAATTTTCAAATAAAAATCAATCAAAATATTTTTTTTCTATAAATTTTTTAAAGTTTTTTACCTTCAGTTTACTTTCACTCATTGTTTTGTAAAAAAAAAGTATGAACACTACTGCGGCAAGTTTTTTTATAAAATTGACACAACAAACCAAGATTCCAAAATGGTATAATACTCTAAGAAAACTAGCCACAAAAAAATATGCGTACCATTTCTAAGAAAGACTAAATTTTGTTCTTAGTAATCACTTTTGCAATGCGCCGAAAATAGATTATTTGTTGCAATTTCTTAGAATTTCAATGAGGCATGTAGTCCATAAAATTTAGAAATCAGAGAAAGATAGCGAGAGATAACGTTGGAGATGGATGTTCTTTGTTGAATATCAATAACGCAGGTGAAGAAGTCCCTGTTCTCAGCATGTCCAGTACGCTCTGAGTCTTTAATTACTATGCACCTTTTGGTAATCAATTGACGTGGTTCTCGTACTAACGACTTTTGGCTTGGCTTATTGGACTGGATTTAAGTGATCTGCAAACTAAACTGACCTGGCATTACTTTGGACTGTGATTGTGTTTTGTGAATTGGACTTCTGGCGTATTTTGGACTGTTTAGCGATTATCATGCCGCTGCCATACACACCTTTGGAATACGCTAATATGCACCTCATTTATGGTGAATGTCGGTGCAATGCTAACGCTGCTAGTAGATTGTATCGAGAAAGGTACCCAAACGCTCAAAGACACCCAGATTATCGAGTGTTTCAGAAAACGCTTGATCGTTTTCGGAGGGTCATTTTCCATCTGCCAGGAGAAACGCTGGAAGACCTAGATCGGAATACGAAGAAGAAGTATTTAATGAAATAAACATTGATCCAACTACCTCGGTACGTGCCATAGAAGCAGCGACGGGAATCCCAAAAAGTTCAGCACATACAATTCTAAAACGTCCCAAGCTTCACCCATATCACTACAGGCGTGTGCAAACGTTATTACCCCGGGACTATCCACTACGAATCGCATTTTGCCGTGTGATGTTGCAAAAACACCGGGAAGATCCCCAATTCCTAGACAAAATTCTATGGTCGGACGAAACAACCTGCAAGAAAGACGGCTATTTGAATCTGCACAACTTACATAGATGGAGCAATGAAAATCCGCACCTGATGAGACAAGACAAATCCCAATATCAATTCAAGGTTAACTTATGGACAGGCATATTAAATGGAAAAGTGATTGGGCCATTTGAGTTACAAGGAAACTTAGACGGTGATAGTTATTTAAACTTTTTATAGAATGATTTGCAAGAATTATTAGACGACGTTCCCTTAAGTGATTTACAAAACATGTGGTTTCAAAATGATGGTTGCCCAGCTCACTACGCCCGTCCTGTGCGAGAATACTTAAACCAAGAGTATCCAGGGCGTTGGATCGGGCGACTTGGTCCTATCTTATGGCCACCCCGTTCACCCGACCTAAACCCCCTGGACTTCTTCTATTGGGGTTGTCTCAAAGACAGGATCTATGCAAAACCCATCACAACATTGGACGAGCTTCGGCAAAAAATCATTCAAACTGCGGCTCATATCAATGGTAGAAGATATGCACGACAAATAAAACGATCATTTTTAAGGCGATGTCGTGCCTGTATTAATGCTGGTGGTAAACAATTCGAACATTTACTGTAATTTTAATAATGCAATAAATAAATTTAATAATTACACCATTTGTTTTCATTGATTAAACATTTTTCAACAACAAAAACCTATTTTCGGCACATAATAAAATATCAACAAGAACAATTAAGAAGAATTACTCTTGTTTAAAAATGGTGTGAATTTTTTTTGTGGCTAGTTTTCTTAGAGTATTATACCATTTTAGAATCTTGGTTTGTTGTGTCAATTTTTAAAAGAACTTGCCTCAGTAGTGTACTCAGTAGTGTGTAGTACTTTTTTTTTACAAAACATTGAGTGAAAGTGGACTGAAGGTAAAAAACTTTTAAATTTTTATAGAAAAAAAATATTTTGATTGATTTTTGTTTGAAAATTCTAGACATTTTGGGGTTTTAAGGAGTTGTGGTGGACAGCAGTACTACTTAGGTTGCCGATACAAAAAAAAAATCTGAAATATTGAAAAAATTGTGGTCGTAGTAATTCAAAATATCATTAGGGGTGTCAATTTACGAAGAATATCAAAATTTATAATGTAATTACAAAAAAAAAATAGTTAGATTTTTTTTCTTATTTTTCCTCAAGTAGTCATGAGCAGGTCCACCTTCAGGCGCCCGCTTATCGTTGAATTTTGGGACACGTTGTACATAGAAAGTCTTAATATCATATTATTATATTAATTATACTAATTTTAGTTTATTGAATATCATAATTCGGTATATAAAACCCTTTAATTAATCTTTGAAATTTCATATTGCGATTTGCGATACGAGAACGCCAAATGTGACATTTGTGAGATCGAGGCTGGATCGGAATAGAATTGCTCCTCAGGATTCCGATTTTAATCAAATTTTGTGGGAATGTAGGAAACTGAAATAAAATTTATATGTTTATTTGGCAACGAAATTGGTTCAGTAGTGTTGATGTTGATATCCGTGTTTACGTGAATATATTATCGCCCCAGCGGCTGATCCAATTTTGATTCAACTTGGTGGACAAGTTTGTCATGTATATATGTTATGGTCAATGTAATAAATTAGTTATTATTCATACTGACCAATACTTGGTCAATGTGATAAATCATGTTTTGGTTAGATTTTAGTTGATTTTTGTTTTGGTTAGGGATTTTTTGTGTCCTGTTATTGAAAATAGGAGCTGCGCCGTCAAACTAGATGATGAATGATGTGGTGCCAAGTAAGCTTAAATTATTAATAATTGACAATTTATTACATTGACTGTAACATATATATCTCTTACCGAATTCGTAGGATCCGGCGCATTATATAATGGCTAGCTGTTTTAAAAATGGGCGTAGTCGTTACTTATCACTCGAGTGACTTGACACGTAATGGCACATAACGTGAGGCTTTTTGTTAATCAAAAAAGTAAACATAACCTAACCGTAAGATAATTACGACAAGATAAAGAAAGTCCGCCTAAGCATAAATTAATCGACCACATTACAATACGTACCCATTTTTAAAACACCTAGCCGTTATGTAATGCGAAGGTTCCGCGCATTGGCTGCGATATGTATTAAATTCACAAGGTCATGGGTCATTTTAATCGTTATAGTAGTTTTTGACACCCGAAATTGATTTGAAAACATAACTGCGAGGTCGGGGAGTTCGCCCTTTCGTCCAAAATGTTCAATTTTCTCTTCAACCATTAGAACATATTGATTGCGGCGAACGGCGAGGTAGTTAACACAGTATATAATATTATAAATTAATAATACATAAGTAAGCTTATTCGCGTGTTGTAACTTGTAACTAATGCTACCTCACGCACAAGTTTAACTAATGCTGTTGGAATTGCCATCCGTATTACATTACAGCTGTCGGTCGCCTCCGCAAGTTAGTAAACTTTGATGACGAATATTGCGCACTTTGATCATGAAACTACCTTACTCATGATGACTGGTATTTGTTTATAACTATATTATAACACTTACCCCTTACTGATAATATAAATGCGAAAGTGAGTTTGTTTGTTCAGATTCGTGTCTTAACTATTAAACCGATTGCCATGTAGTTTTAAATACATCGTATTGTAAATCTAGAAGAATAGAAAAAACTTACCTCTTTTTACGAAAATTGCGCGGTCGGAGGAGTATGAAAGTTCATACACTTTATATATAAAAGGAATGCAGTTTGGTACCCATATTATAGGCGTTAATGTATAAATTATGGCAACAGAAATACATCATCTGTGAAAATTTCAACTCTCAACTATCACGGTTCATGAGATACAGCCTGGTGACAGACGGACGGACGGACGGACAGCGGAGGCTTAGTAATAGGGTTCCTTTTTACCCTTTGGGTACGCAACCCTAAAAATGAACCATTCTTTTATTATTATTAATAAAAAATGAAAGTTTACGTACTTAGTGTGTATCGCTCATCAAGCCATTTCATTTGATACACATATCATAAGGGTTTAAATGAAATCAATAAATCGCCATTTTGTGGCGATCTACATATAGCATTAAAAATGGCGGCATTTAAGTTATCGTTCATTGTTACGGGAAATAAATGAGTGTGCCAAATTGCAGTGAATAGAAGTGGATTAAATTTAACTTGCATTGTTTAATTACAGACCGCGGTGAAACTAAATAAAAGCTTGTAAAATAAAGCTGTTTAATTTTATCTTCTGGAGAACTGAAGGGCAATTCTCGTACTTAAAATGTAGTTAAAAAGTGTCAAATTGGAACTAGTAATTTTTAATGGACTAAAATTTTAAATGGAATAAAATTTTTATACCACAAAAAATGACTTTATTTTTCTTTTAGGTCACACTAAAAGTTTAGCGTAACTTAAAAAAATAAAATGTTATAACCTAAAAATTATGTTTATTGCTTTTCAAAATACTCTTCTTTACATTTTAAACATTTTTTCATGCGATCGAAGCATTTTTTTAAAACAGGAGGACCACAGATCTGAAGGCATGTTTTCTACGTGCTGATTGAACGCTATCACTGCCTCTTCGGAGTTGGTAAAAGTGAAACCTCTCATCAAATCGTTGAGTTTGGGGAAAATACAGAAATGACAGGGTGCTAGGATGGGTGAGTTGTACTTTTTCGGAAGCCAAAAATGACTTTGTTTTGTTGGCCGTGTATGAAGAAGCGTTGTCATGATGTAGGAGAACGCGGCTTTTTGGTTGTCTTTCGCGAACTCTTTCTAACACCCTAAGTAAACAAATGGCAGAATACCACTCGGCATTAACACTCTTTTGATCTTGAAGTGGAATTGTGCAGATGGGACCCGTAGCTGAGAAAAAAAAGGGGTTATTTTTTTACCATACGTTTCTCGCCTGCCTCATTTTGTTGGCCTGCTCTCATTTTCAAACACCCATTCACAAGATCGCTGTTTATTTTTCGGGTTCAAAACAATAAATCCACGTTTCATGTCCTGTGACAATGTCATAAACAGAATGTCCGTGGTCGTACTTCAGTAGCATCTGTGAGCACCACGCGTGCCCGCTTCTGTTCCGCTGTCAGTTCATGAGGGATCCAACAACAACAAAGTTTTTTAATTCTTCGTGTAAAATTTTCTGAATTTGAAGAAGAAGAAGAAGAAGAAAAACATTTATTTGCTCATTACACAGCACATTATGTTTACACAAGACAACAAACAGATAATGTGGTATTAAAAAGAAGAATAATAAAGTACTGTGCAATGTCGCAAAATGGTCCTAACTCAGCATAAAGACCGAAATCTGCAACAGACTCGGCACTGATTTTCAGTTAGGACCAGTTGCAACATCACGGACATACAAGCACAATAAAAAAATAAATTAAAACAACAAAAAAGAAACTACATAAACAAATTACACACAAAATCAAAAAAGACTCAATAACAACTATTCTAGGCACTTCTTAAAACAGATACATTAAAAATATTTGAAATAAGTGAATGAAGGTGCATTATAAAATATTAAAAGAAAAATAAAAAATAATATTCTTTCGTCATCAATCAAAATTCAGTCATTCGCACTCAATCGACAATCGACTCATACACAACACTCAGACGTCCCATCTCTAATCCGCATTTCCCGTTCTGTCAAACATTCATTTCATTCAGTCATCATTCATTCAATTTATTCAGTTCGTTCAGTTCAGTAATATAACATTGCAAACAAAACAAAAACAAGAACATTTAATTTGAAAAATAAATATGTCTGAAAAAAATATTAAATACGTGTGAACTGAACAAGATTAACCTAATATTTAGTCTAGAGTGCACAAACAACATAATTCACAAATTGTTGAATCTGTGTCGCGCGCAGCTCAAGAAAATCAAGATTTCTAAAGCAGAAAATCGCATGTCTTGTAAATGGCGGCTTCAACATTAATAGACCCATCAAACCGGTGAGTATCGATTCTACATAAAGATTATATTAACTGACTATTTGTATATATGCCTAATATTGGTTAATTAACATAAAAAAAAATTTTTGAGGTTAGTTTGGATTATTCACAGTCATTGACGAATTACGAAAGATAATATGAATATGGTATTTAGACTTAAAATTTCAACTCCTATGCATGCATGACAAAAAACAGATTACAATGAATGTGTTAATTTAATCACTAGGCTGATTATGTATGTGTTGTTTGGTGTGACATGTAAAGTCGGCCATTACTACGATTATAAAATCTAGAATTTTGTCAAAGCTCGATGCTGTGAATTTCGCGCGTCTCCCCCTTAATACCCATTAATGGCTATAAAGGTTTTTGACGTGTTAACGTCTTATAAATCGATGAACACCGGCTGCACGCAAATTTGGCTCATACCAATCCCCAATAGTCCTCGAATTGTCTCATAGGTAATCCGCGGGTTTTCTGCAATTAGCCGTTTAACAGTAGCCACATTATTTTCGTTGACGGCAGTTGAAGGCCGCCCTTCACGAAATTCGTCATGTAAAGAAACCCGACCTCTCTCAAATTCAGCAAACCATCGCCTCACGGTGCTTAAACAAGGTGCTTCTCTCCCAAAAGCATTTTGAAGACGAGCGATACAGTCTTGCGGAGAGAGAGAACTTTTAAAATCATAAAAAATCATCGTTAACATCTTTTCGGTTTAAGGCGAGGTGAGCCAGCGCTAGAAACAATATGACAATTCCGCGAGACACTGGCGACTCTGGCGAGCGAAAATCAACTGACTAATCGATTAAAAATTTTAAAGATATAATAAAAAAAAATCTATCGGGTATAATACCTCCAGTTATTTATGACCTTTTTTTTAGTACATGACTTATAATGTCAAATTACTTATTTTAAGAATAAAACCGAAAATAGAAGATAAAATGACACGAAATGAGGTAACTTTGTGAATTTATTTTATCGAGTCAACTTCATCAAATCATGTTTCCATCTGATATATTCCCTAGTATATATCCTCAACAAAATCAATATAATTCCTAGATTATAGTTCTCTGTTTATTACTTCAAAGATGAATTCTAAATTGTGGATTTTGCAGTATCACTGGTACCACCCCGCCTTAATTCCATTTTCGTTGCTTACATAGAACTTTAATGTGTGATAAAAACAATTGACAAATGATTTCCCGCCAATTTTTTTTATTACTAAGAAGGTTGTAAAGTCGTTTCAAAAAATATAACATTCGAAATTAAAATAGTTCCGATTACCTAGAAGTGCAAAACTTTTACATGTATCATGTATGAATTTTACCTAATATGAGGTGTAACAATATATGCGTTTCTTTTTCTAGTACCTTATCTCTTTTGCTATTTCTGAACAAAAGATACAAAGTGTTACAAAATTGCATTACTTGGTGCTTACTGATTAAGACTCACTCTGACAAATGATCTGTCCGTCATAAAATTTAAGACGTGCGCCATTTGCTGATAGCTTGTTTTAAGACTGACGAGATGACTTTCTGATACGGAGGGGATTTAAAGTTAATTTATGAAAGAGTACAAGTTAAATAACATTAGACGGCTGTTCAAATCATAGACCTGGTATTATTTGCTATGAGTAAGTAAGTAAGAGTACTAAAACTCCGTTTAGAGCTTCTAAAATTCTGGCTTGGTAAAAACATACCAAACCTAACCCGATATTCCAGTAGCCCAGTTAGTATTTTTAGTCGCTCTATTTATTATTTTTAGGCGATTTAAAATCATGCCATTTTATTACGTCATAACAGAACATAGGAATTAGCGATTTTTATCATTAATTAAGTTTATGTTATTGAAAATTAATTATTCTATTAAATAAGTTTGTAACTTTTTAAATTCGCTATAAGTCCATATTGTGTTTAAACAAAAGTAATTTATCTTATTTTAAGTGCAATGACTAGATAAATGTTATTCAGTGGGGGAAAATATATGTTTTAAGTATGTGCCCTTCACATGGTTATAAAAATCAATTAAATTATTTATTCAGTCATTGGGCCTTAGACATTGTATTATATTATAGAATCGAATGCAACTTACAACAAAAGACCTACCAGATCTAGCAAAATTACGGTAATTGTGTAATGTCACCTAAAACGCGACCTAACAATTGTACCAAATTTCAGCTCAATCTGACTCTCAGATATGGATCAAATTTAGCTTGCTAGGTTATTACATACAACACGGTGAAACTAAATAAAAGCTTCTATATTATCCTTGCATCCGTCGCATTCCATATTTTAAACCGTAAGCTTTATTAATAGTAGATTAGTAGCCAAGGGCTGTAAGGCATCAATTGCAGCCCGAGATATTTAGGCGCACGAGCGCAGCGAGGGCGCCTATAGTTCGAGGGTGCAATTGATGCTTACACCCGAGCTAACTACTCTGCTTTACATCTCGATTGTGAGGTAAGTAGAAAAAAACCGGGACTACAAGAATAAAAGACTTTACTTGTTTTTCCTTTCGCCACTTCATGAACTCGTCGTAAGTTTTCAAATATCTCTCTTTAGAACTTTCAGGCAAAATATTGTTAATATCTGCTTTAGCTTCCATTTTCATTGAATCGGGAGTGCAGCTTATATCTTCATCACTTGCAGAACTCATGTTTTTTTCCTAATTAGCACGTAATTATAAAAAAATCCCGAAAACAAACAATATTAAAAGTAAAAGTTTCTATTCCCGCCTTTTTTCATCTCTTTTTTTTTTATTTATTTTTTTTTTTTCTAGAAGGAAATTGAGCTTCGTCGTTCGATATTTAAATTGATGACTATTATACTCATACGAAGACAAGGCTGAATAGCGAAGCGACCTCTTTTGTCATTGGGCTGAATGCATGATGTCTATTGCCAGTATGATGGTTAGATGTACGCGAACTTTTTGAAAGAGTGAAGTGTTTTTTTTTTTTAATTACTTACCGCCCTAGAGCCTTTTATAGCTACATTATTACCCTAGAGCGCTAATTGGTCACCTACAAGCCCCATTTGGAGGTAATAAGGACCTACTTACCGAATATGAGAGATGTAAATATAAGTTTTATTCTGTTAATTGCCAATATTTGCTATCCTAAATCTATAGCAGGTTCGTACGCGACCGAAGGTATTCAAGTGTTGCTGTGTCGGCAACGGGCTGCAATCGAACGAGTGATATTATATGTACAGGTTTACAACGGTAACTGTACGCTTTTATATCACTCAAAATACTTTGTTTCAAATAAAACACATACAAAATCATATACTTCAGTTTACCGTTGATTGAATTCATTTCTCCGAAATATTCTTCCTCGATGAATCCTTGACAGACAGCCCTCGTTACCATCGTTCGTACCACCCTAATCACCACTTCAATTTTATTGTCTGCCCGCGCTACGCTTCTAAAGAGTAATCTCATTCGATTTTATACGTCAATTTTAAAGTCATCGCTTGCTCATTCATTTCATTATACGTTGAAAAAACGTCTGCTCGACGTTCGTTAGAGAAATAAATATACTATATGTATGTAGCAAAAATATATTATTTTTTAATTTGATTCATCAAAATGACTTTATTGTCATGGATGGAAAGCGCATGTGAAAACCAAATGACGAGCATGGCTCTCTCTCATGGCTCGCTTTACGACTTTTAGCTTGTTCACCAGCCCGACTGTCAATACCCAAGTCATTGCACCGTAGGTAATAGCGGGGAGGACGCTTTAGTTGAAGACTTTAGTCTTCAAGCATTGGGTTGGGGTATCCGTGCGATGAAGAGTAAGAAGATGTACCGAAGCTTTCCGAAAGCTGCCCATCACGCTCTAATTTAAATAGTATTGCATTGATATAAAATGAAATAAAAAAATGAGACTTCCACTTATATGGAGCATAATTATTTTTACGAAAATTAAAAAAGAAAAAAAATTTTTTAACTAAAGTGTAATGTAAAAACCGGTCAAGTGCGAATAGCGACCATAGTAATACATAATCGGGGAAAATTTCAAGTATCTAAGTAAATAATAGGAAGTAGTTAATACCATTATAAATATCGAGTTAAACAAACTGGATACATATAAATAATACTGGAGTCTCAGTAATAGGGTCCTATTGGCACCTTTTGGGTACGGTACCCTAAAAAGTACATAAAATGTGAATTGCAACAATTCTGAATAGATATGTTTATCCAACTTTGATATTAATTTAAATGCAAATAATGTAACAAATCAACAAACATACAATTTCACAAATACAGAAAAATTGCTAGTGTTTTGAAAATTTCAGTATTATTTACTCGGCACTTAATGAATAATGAACATTAATAACATAATCAAAACTGACGACTGATTTGATGAGAAGGCGGCGAATTTCCTTGGGGAAGCCCTGTACCCAGCAGTGGATAGATAAAAAATTATGATGATTATAAAATACATTAAAATGAAGAAATATAGTAAATGCTCCACGCGGTACATTTACTGTATCTGTTTCATGTGTTGCACACGCTTTCAACGCGTTAGCGGTGTTGCCTCCCGTTATAGCTCAAGACCTTTCTTAGAAATCAATTTTATTTATAGAAAACATATTTATTATATTATCATACGTTGCATCACGCATAAAATTGTACGAGTTAGACATTTCATTGAACAAAAATGCTTTCCACTTACTCGTAATTTGAAGAATTTCAAGGAGTTTGGAATTTATTCCTATTTTTCAATTTATTGCCCATTTTCATTTGGCCATCCGTACTTAATGCAATGTTGTTGCCTGCTGCGAAAGTGGCGACTCTTTTGAGAAAACATTTTGAGGGCTGGTAGAATGACGTAAAAATACATTAATTATTAAAATACAAATACTCTTTATTATTACATGATAGGATACACGATGCATTAAAATTCACTGTCGCTTACTAATTCGAGTAAGCCAGGTAAAAAGCTTGTGACAGGTGGTCCCGCTTCCCCGTTAATTAACGGTTTTGTAACCTTTGTAAGGTCTATGCTATTAATAAAATTATTTATTCAAATATATTTGTGAATGAATGAATCCAGAAGGCCAATTCTCATAATTATTTTACGATCGAATCGAAATTGAATTGTAAATTGACTAAAATGATATATTTGATTTATTATTGAATATCAGTTTCTATTGTTATCCGAATACTATTTATAGTTTGTTTAATTTTCGGTCAAAATACGAGATAATCGCAATTCATATTGTACTTTGAAATTTCGTAGTTTGTTACAAAGATCGAAACTGAATTTTGATCACATTTTAATTACGAATATTATTTATCTAAATGCTATATAACTTAAATAAGACAATATAACTTAAGAATAAGACTTATGATACAAAATAAAATAAGAAATGAAAAACATTGTATATTCTAATTGTGTAGGTGTATATACTATGTTTTTGTGTGAGTGTGAATAGATGTTTGTATGTGGTGATGAGTGTATATGTTGTATGTGTAGGGATACGGAGGTGAGTGTGTGTGTGCTTGTGGAAATTATTGTCTTGGTAACCGACAAAAATGCTTATGCTTAGTTTGAGCATAGGTTTTTTTTATATTTATCTTCTAGGCATACTATTTTTTGTCCAAAGAGTCGTTATTTTCACAGTATCAAAATAGGG
This sequence comes from Hypsopygia costalis, assembly GCA_937001555.2. NCBI lineage: Eukaryota > Metazoa > Arthropoda > Insecta > Lepidoptera > Pyralidae > Hypsopygia > Hypsopygia costalis. The sequence continues at coordinate 24,946,626 of OW443326.2, forward strand.
TTTTTTCATGTTAATGTCACTATCCCAATAATTATTGAATCGTCTTTGTTGCCTAATTTTATTATATTATATGTATGTTATCCTAACTCCTACAATTCATAATTTTTTGAAATAATAGCTCAATTGCCGTTTCACAAACTTGTGAATAAAGTGGTGGTCACACTATAAGTCTACACTTTCCCCACTGTTATCTTATATATGTCCGATCATGGTGAAAAATGTCTTAAGACATTTCTTAAGACATTTTTATCACGATCGGTGATACTGTGGTAGACCGCCAATTATCAAGAAGTTATGGAAGGAATTTTAATATACTGAAAGTTTTTAACTCAGCGGTAGGTATCAATTACAATGCAATCTCTTATATTTTTCTATTATTTATTCTATTATTTTTCTATATTCTTTAATAGTTGCCGATAGCGAATTTCATGTGATTTTAGAGATAAGGTAACATTTGTAATAAAATTGAAATTTAAAATACCAATTTTTAAATTATATTTCAAAACTATAGTCGAATTAAAATTAAATGCTAATAAATGGGCGCAACATTCACGCTGCTAAGACAGTTGTCAAAAGTGAAATTTCTCCTTACGATAATTGTACATTGTGGTTGAAGGGTACATCGTTAAAGAATAGGCTACCTGATAATGTTCTAAAATAAAATAATAATGATTTATCAATAATATTTATTAATATACACGAAACTACAACATCTGCAATAACATAAGTCCGACTTGTTATATGGTCTGGAGAAATAAATTAAAATACTAAAACTTTTGTTACGGCACTAGCTACACAAACACATTATTTAACATAGTCGTTGAACAAATTTCTGATTTAATGCATACGAATGAGGAACATGTGACGTTATAATCAAGTAGGCTTTTGTATGGGGCGTGTTCGGGGAAATCCAATGTTGTGATTTTTTATCATATCTGGAGACGTTTTCTGCTATCGAATGAGATATATTCGTAATATAGACATTTTTCGTTACACAATAATTTGATAAAAATGTCAAATACTCTTTTGTGTTATCTACATGTCCCACATTTTATTCACCAGGTTTCAAGCGCTAACGGACAGCACATTATAGATGCAGAAATGGTTGAGTTTGACTCTAAAGCAGTGACATTCTGACTGGGACAAATTTTAGGGAAGTCGTAATAGTGTTTGACTATTACGAATAGACAACAATAGCTAGTTTGACTCTAAGGGTTAGATTCCCGCACAAAACAAACACTTGTTTTCATGAAGTTGTCTTGGTCTATTCTGTGTATTTTAAGTATGTATTTCCAAAAAAAGTATTTAAGTATTAATGTAGTAAAGTAAGTAAATATTTATCGGTTAGCTGTTCGGAATGAAAATCCGAAGTCTCGGCCAATGTTTCGGTTCGGATTTTTCATAATACATTTTGTAGTGATTAATAAAATAAATAAAATAGCAATTATCTAATACCATTCCATAAATACAATTTCTAAACTTAATTTTTCATCATTATATTCATTTTTACATTCACATTAGGTATATAAATTTTTGCATTAATAAATTTTTATTTCACATTATATAATTTTATTTGGTCTCTAAATTACTTGAACAATTATTATGAAAAAAATATATATTAATATAATTTTTATTTATTGTAATACATATTATCAGACAATAAATTTACTTATTATTTAGTTTGTATGTAGTAGTCGCCTCATTAGCATAGGCCACCCACATTTCTTTCCATCGCTTTCTATCTCTTGCTATTGTCATCCATTCCGGTTTTGTCGTGTTTACGAGAAGACAAATGTGAATGTTTCATGTTTATTGTGTTAACAAAACAATACATTCGACCTTGCTGTCTGAAAAGTCAACATGCACCGGACCAATACAAAGAAATTCGTATCTGAAAATTTCCGAACTTTCGCCTGTTTTAATTTGGGAGACAGCGCCATTTGCGCTGTGTAATTTATGCTAGAGTATTTATTTATTACTATTTACTCATTTTACATATTTGTCGGTTTTGTGTCAAATAACTATCTCCGTACTAGAAACTTCATCAAAGGCAGAGTTAAGCAAGTTAATATCTAAAGCGAAACTGCACCAATGCAGTTTTGAAGTTAACGGAGGAGATTTGTACGCTAGATAAAGTCTTCTTGTTTAATATTAGTGCTTCCTTGTTAGTTTAAGCTTGCGTAGACCTTTAGACTGCTTCTAGTTGTATAAACGGCTTAGTGTTGACTTTTAAGGCAAATAGTGGCGAGTTATTTGAATAGTTGGGAAATAGTAATATAAACTCGGGGCTTATGCAGGTCAGGCATCACTGTAATATACGAGTATATAGAATGTAAAACAGCACGCAATTTGTATCAAATAAGAATACGGCTTGCTTGATGTGAAACGGTCACCATAGCTTATATAAACACTACACTTGCAATTTAAAGTATCGCTTCCACTCTGGCTACGTAACAAATCCTTCGTGTGGACTCTCTGGTAGGAATATGTCAATTTTCCAGAATGTATTGTACGTTACCGGTTTCCAGTCTTAGACGAAGCTAAGTGCCAAATGTTAGGTGCTAAATATAGCGATTATCATATTTAATTTATACTACTATACTCGGATAACTAAAAAATATACACCCTGCCTGATCTGAAAAGTTTACTGTCATTAGCGGTACGAATAGGAAGCCGTTTATCACCAATGGGTGATATATCGTATGCGATATATATATATCGTATTATTTGGCTATATTTAATTCAATAATTTGACTATATATATAATATACAGTCTAATTCCAAAAGCTTCTTACTTCTACAAATTTCTTCTGATTAAATTCGTTGTGAGTTCCTAGGCAACCGTAGTCTTACCCCCGGGACTGCAATGGACTTCATTGTTCATTGCCTTTTTTGGCGGTCGCCGCTGTTAATCCTGGCTACACAGGAGTGGTGGGTATGCGTCCCATTTCCTATGATATATTTTTTAACGTATTTTTGATATAAGCATTATTAACTGAACCAAAAAACTCGACTGAAAATTCTAGCATTTTTTTATTGTTCTCCATTTTTTTTTGTCGCAGTCGCAATATTCAAATAGTGTACCCTATGTCACTTTCACGGCTGAAACGAATCGAATGACACCTTATACCTATGTTGAAATCCGTCAAGCGGTTAAGGCGTAGAGCGCGGTGTCAAAGAAATTTACATACTTACTCGAAACAGTCCTTTCTAAGTCAGTCGGATAAATACTTTTCATCGTATAAACGGATAGTTGAGAGCCCACTTCCTATTCTTATCTTAGGTAATGTGATTTTTAATTAGTTATTTAGATCTTAGAATTTAGTGTGAATATCAGAAAGTCCTATGCACAGTTTGTTACCAATACAAGAAAGTATTCTCATACCATGTAGTTTTTAATTGAAACAAAAAGTTCAAGTCATCAAGCTATCAACGCAGCATCAGCTTCCACTCGCTTACACACACACTGAACACAACAACTTTTCAGATTATTCCATTGTAATAGGTATGTTCAACTGGTTAAACAGAAAGTTGAACATATTTTATGATATGGTCCCTAGTCACAGAATAAAAAATTGTAGGTAACCATATTTATGGCCTAGACACCGATTAAATATCGATTTTAGTATCTCACGTTTTTATTTGTAATTGCAACAAATTTGAAAACTTGTGCGCATTTTAGTTTCCAATTCGAACCAATAAATTGCACGCACAAACCTGAAATCGATGTGGCGACCATATTGTGCTAAACATGTTCGACGCAAAACAATTCCAATACCAGTGAAAAATCTTCGTATTGAAATTGTTGGAACGCTGGGAAGTGGAGGAATGTGAAATAAAGCCCATTATATTTGCACTATTGTACATTTTGTTACAGTATTTCCTATGTGAATTGCAACTGAAATACGTCGTTTACAAATTACTAATTAACATGTCAGATTTTTGTTGATATTTAATTGTACTCTTTAGTTTTAATTTAATAGCATCAGGAAAAGTCTGTAAATTTCCAAAAATATTAATTGAAAACCGTAATAATATTTACCACGACGTACACGCAAATGAATCAAACGATATTTTTTTATTCAACGACGGGTGTCAAACAATCCTGATGTAAAACGGTTACCATTGCCATGTATACGCATGGAAAACAAAAGGTATTCCTAACGAAGCATCTCCGCACATCTTGTAAATTTCAATGCAATTTATATACACTATAGAAGTTTTACGCATCGAAAAATCGTCTTATTTTTGTCTGTGGTACCATTGACTAAACTAGTACCATTAATGGTGAAAGTGACACTACTTTGTATCCTTAATGCCACGAATACCTATTGTTCGATGTGATGATGTTATGAACATACTCGAAATATCGACAAAGAAAAAAATATAATAAATTCTACTTATACTAAAATGCAGGTTCAAACGAGCTGCATGCTCATTAAAAATGAAATTAATGTGCTAATATTAAAAAGAACTACGGCATGGGCTGTGTAACCTTATTTACTTTATTAAAACATAGCATGAAGTTTTAAGCGTAGGTAAATAAAAAACTATGCTAAAAAATATGCTATGGCTTTACTTTTTAATGATGATAGATATACAAAGTTGAGTAATTGTAACATCAATGTACTAATTAATGATGCTATTAACAAGGGGACTTGGTTAGGACTGGTGTATGAATAATTTAGTTTACTTATAAGGCATTAGACTGACTTCACGCAGTCGGTGTATTCACTACACTTGTTATTTCTACTGCAAATCATGAATTCGATCAAACAGCACACCATGTTCTCTGAGAGTGTTATCTTTGGCGGCGGGAGCGAGACATGTTGAATTCATTGCATGTCGCATCCGAGATAGTATACAATTCTGATTTTGTAGCAACAAGGAAGGGAATTACCAAACGTTCAGACGGTTTTGCAATTCATATTATTGGAATTTATGTGTTAGGTAAAAACTCTATATATATAATAATTTTATACCCTATATTATTATATTCACTTGACTAGCCATGTATAGGCTTTTAATGCCTAATTTGCCATTTTGCTGTCTCTCACATTGCTAAGAGGGGAAGTCAAATTCCAAAAGCTTCTTACTAATACTAATTTCTTCTGATTAAATCCGTTGTGAGTTCGTGGGCAGCCGTAGTTTTACCCCCGGAAATACAATGGATTTCACTGTTTATTGCCTTTTTTTGGTGATCGCCACTGTTAAAGCCTGGCTACACAGGCGACACAGTGGTGGATATGTGTGCCCCCCCCCCCCCCTCTCCTCCCGTCTACAAAAAGATCGATAAGTCGATGAGTTAATTGTACTACGACCGTGAGTAATTTGTGAGCCAAAGCCAACCTCATCTGCACATTGTGCACACCGCTGTTACACTAACGAGGCTCTGACGAAACAAAGATAGGGCATGTATAAGCTGCTAAACTGGGAAAGTACATCCACCTCACAGAATACCGCAGCCGAATAACCATTCCCTTGATGATTGTTGTGTTTCTGCGAGTGTGTGAGGTCATCAGAAAGAAAAGAGTAGCTCCGTTGGCAGTAGCACCCGAGCGATATTTCATGTTGGGAGCGTTATTATATGGCTACAGCACACAAACATAATTATGGAGGTACTATATAAAATTAATAACCTATCTCATGTTTGCCACGACAACCAGGCGTCTATAAAACGTAGAGTATTATAAGTGTATGCGTGTGACGGTGTCACACAAGCATTGAGCTAACAAATGAGGTGTGACAAGGTCATGTAATTTTACTGCTACGTAGACACAATTCTCATTAATTTTATTGGCACATTGAACATAGACGAGGTAAGTAGTAACTATATGATAAACTAGATCTTCTAGACCCGATTTGCTTGCATTAACTTTATATTCATATATATTTGTAATCATGTCATATATAATTACGTCATGTCATATATATTTGTTTTTTGTGTAAGGCAGTGATCAGAAAAATAATAACATGTACGCAAGGAATCTAGGCCCGAGACAAAAAAGTTTGAGGACTTCCGCTTCTGTTAGTTATAAATATGATCTTAACATCTTCAGTTTAGATGGTCGAAACATTTTCAAGCCATCCAAAAATCCTTGTTTTTGTATTACATAATATTCAATTCGTATAATACATATAGTGATGGAAATTTCGTACCAACAAGGTATCACAGGAAATTCTCGATTTTATTTAAGTAATAATGTTAGTAAGAAACTCAGTGAAATCATCAATAATAATCATCGCCTGACAGATAGGTTTCCTTCGAACGCCTTGATATATTTGTCGTCAAAGAGAAAATTTCAATATTCGTAACACGTCGCCGGAAGTCCGCTACGGCCTACGTGGTCTACGACGGAGCATTTACTGGACGACGTAGCATTTACTAGTTACGAATTATTTGTACAGGCAACCGCTTGTAGACCATCACACTTCCAGTATAATATGGTCCGGCGTAACCGATTGATGTACATAGCATTCGTAGCACCACACGCGACCCTCTTATACTGGAAACAGACATATAAAATAACTGTTCATTATAAATTTACGTTTTGTTGGTTATTAATTCACATTTGTATCATTAGAAATACAGAAGCAATAAAGTACCAAATATTAAAAGGCGGCCAAGTGCGAGTCGACACGCTCATGAAGGGTTCCGTAAGGCTTAAACAATATAGCGTAATAAGTTTGCATGGTAATGTACATCATATTTTTTTTTAACATTTATCATTCTCTTATTTTAGAAGTTACGGGGTGTGGGGCACATTTTACCACTTTGGTAGTGTCTCTCGCGCAAACTATTCAGTTTAGAAAAAAAAAATATTATAGACCTCAATGTAATTTTTGAAGACCTATCCATAGACACTCCACACGTATGTATGGATTTGATGAAAAAAAAAATTGAGTTTCAGTTCTAAGTATGGGGAACCCAAAAATTTATTGTTTCTTTTCTATTTTTGTTTGAAAATCTTCATGCGCTTCACAGAATTCATGTACTTACCAAGTTTCAACAATATAGTTCTTATAGTTTCGAAAAAATGTGGCTGTGACATACGGACAGACAGACCGACACACATGACGAATCCATAAGGGTTTCGTTTTTTGCCATTCGGCTACGGAACCCTAAAAAGGATGTATTGTAGTAATTATGTTATATAATTGTCGGGAGAATTAAAATAATGATACCAAGATATCTTGTTTCCAGAACTACAAAACGTATAGTCCTTGTAGATCTTACCGTACCTTGGGAAACTAACATACCCAGAGACCATGCGAGAAAACAAAACAAATATTATGTATAAATTAACAAAAAGTGGCTATGTAGTTAATCTATACCTGTAGAAGTAGGAGCGAGAGGTATACCAGCAAAATTTCTCTATAACTTGCTGAAAGACCTTGGCTTGTCCAGAAGTGCAGTAAGTTCTATACTAGAACGAGTATCTAAAGCTGCATTAGCAGGTTCATACCAGATTTGGCTGGGCAGGGAGAGAAACACAAGTAGTGAAGGTGAGTGTTGATGTACGTCGGAAAGGGGCCCCTTAAATCTACACCCGTGTCACAAGTCTCGGGATCTGCCTGGAGTTTCTCTCTCTGCCACACGATGGACCCGGCACCCGCACGGTGAATCCATGGAAGCTAAGAAGTTCGTCTCTTTTTTCTTTTCTGCATACACATAAAATACTATGTATGTATTTTAATTTTAGATTTAATTATAAATTATTTTTAATTATGTCATTTTAGTTTATTTAGTTATTTTATTAATTTTTTTTTGTAACATTTCACTCAAAGACGATAATGAGCCACTAACATCGCAAACACCTCTCATTTTGGTAACTAAAATAACATAAGGAACTGCATACCACAATTAACTGTAGTTCAGTGAAAATTAGTACAAGCAGAGGAACTAATCAATGACAGACAAACATACGTTTACATAATTAGAAGGTGCTGGCTAGAACAGGACTTCTGTAATACGAAGCTAGCAATTAGAGTTCCTGTCCAGGCACGTACAGTGCTTTACTCGATGTTGAAGGAGTAATTAAAGACGGGGCCCTCAGGAAGGGGTTTAGAGCGACAGAAAGGGGGTTAGAATCTACCACACTGCTCAAGTGCGGGTTGATAAGGACCAGTGTTTGTTATCAAGCCATTAAAAAGCTACTGAGTTAGCATAATGAGTTATCTATAACAGACGGGACCGACAGCCTGCATTACGATGACAATGACAATGGTGGAATGTTATGATGTATCTGAGATCCTACGAAGCACTGAATCACTTTATCAATGAAGCGAATTTAATTTAATTATATTTTTATCATCCGTTTCGCCCTTCGCTCCGCCAAACCGCAGTTGAGCAGCGTCGTGGAGTATGCTCTAAACACCTTCGATTAAGAGAGGTCGATATCCCAGCAGTGGGATGAATAATTAGAGTAGACGACGTCAACTTTTTCGCCCTTACGACATCTACATTTTCATCAGTAAATATTTTGTGGAAGTGTGAAGACGTAGCCTTTGAAACGCACACTATTTAACCTAACATCAAATAAATACATTGCTAACGTAACTTAACCTGTTTTGCTCATCAAAAAATACTTATTGTACGTATCGCACATCAAATGCTGGATTTGATGTGCGATCAGATTAATTTGATGTGCAAATCAAGTTATTTTTGTGGATCAATTTAATATTTTCCCTTTGAAACTACTTATAGATTCAATGTGAGAATAATCACTAGTATAAATAATGGTCAATAACTATTCTAAGATATTCTAGACAAGAAGTATGTTTTATCCAATTCGTACGAGGATGTAAGTTCATAATCTAATAAATACAGGCTCGCAGCGACGCCTCTGAACCAACCACTTCGTAGATCCAAATTTGTTGAGTTCTGTGGCCAAGAAGTCGGCGAGGCGGCGAAATCGGATTACTCTTTGTCGACAAAGTAGACGTTCACTGGCGATTATTTTGAATGCTATGGACATTTAAGCACATGTACGTACGTGTTCATATAAGTATTTAATACGTTGACTATGTTAAACGGTAATGGAGTTTGTTAAAACAAGGAATCATGATAATATAGTAAGAAACTATGGAAAATTATGAAAGGAAACATATCTTAAATCCGTAATCACTAAAGGTACAAATATGAAGTTTGGATAGTTTCAAGAGAAGAAATGGATGAATTTGAATAGGGAGAAGGGGAGAGAGGAATTAGTCCAGCATCTGTTTGGTGATTAAATAATTTGACGTTTGTATAAATAAACTATACTTGCGTCGTATCTTATCCACAATGACAAGAAAGGAAAAATAATTTGATTGAATCACTATATGAGACATACCGCGATCGATTTTTGTATTTTTCCCGATATTTCAGCGACGTTGTAGAACATGACCTATGGTTACGGGACGATCTTGTGATAGTTCTACTGGGAACATGTATTCACCTTAGGGTAATTCTACTGGAATTACGTATTCACAGTAACTCTTATTATATACGACATAAGAACGGTAAAATGGTCGAAATGACAATATTGAAGTGCGCTTAGCTGTACCACATCTATAGCAAATAAAACTCATTCATTCACTCATACTTCACAGCCTCTATCTATTTGTACTTTTATGTGTTTCTGATAAACTTAAAATTTTAAATGTTATCTTTTTATTGTAAAGTAGTACTTAGTTCAGTTGGATTCTATGCGCCAAATATTTTGTGTTCAACCATATAAGTAACCTGTTAATTAGCAGTACTATGTATTTAAATTAGAGCTTCAACTAGGTCAAGGAATAAATGCAATGCAATTTTTGGAATGTCGCCAATTCAATTTACGTGATCGATGTTCCAATTAATGAAGTGCAATTAAATTGAATGTACCGTAGTATGACGAGCTTAATATTGTTCCTGAAAGATATATATTTATATATATATTTTTTCAATATAAATAAACATACAATGCGCCTGATGTGCACTAGTTATCGAAGCTTATAAAATGATTGAAATACATGGTACACAGAAGGTACACTCGGGCGAACGTGACATTATCCCGCTAACAATGCATCACCTTCTCGGAACCTTTCTGCTGACCTGTTTCAATCGCAGGAACTCGACAACTATCCACAGAGTTTTTATTTGGCTGCGGCTTTTTGTTATTATATTCCATGGTAGTATCTTACACCGCGCTGTCTTCTTGTATAGCAAGAAGACAGCGCGGTACTCGTAATGTAAAACAAACTTTATATTCGGTATCAACCCATAATCATTCCACGGTTGGGATACGGGTATTCCCTCAATTGAAGGGGTTTAAAGCATACTCCACCTCGCTGCACAGCTACGGAATGGCGGAGGCCAGTGTTTTCAAGCTTCCCTAAGGCCGCTGACTTGGCTTAATGACTGTCGTACTGCCCCCTTACCACCATCTCTTATTGCGATTCAATAATTGAATAGTTTGCTTATTCATTGGTATTAATAAGCATTCTATTCAGTTATTAAATCGCAATAAGAGATGATGGTAAGGGGGCTGGACTACAGCAGGGACCAACAGCTTAACTTGCCATCCGAAACAAGTAGGAGAACGAGATAACTAAATCCATCCATATACAGGCTATGGTGGACGATGCTTAACTTGCGAGTTCTATTAGACTGACGCGCGCAACGACACCATCGAACTCCTCGCTTTATATTAACTACTCACTTTATATAAACTTTATATTAACAGTTTTTAATTGTATTCCTGGTAGCCTGTATTGGGCAAATGATATACTTTTATGCACACATACGAGTAGCTTTTATAGCTATAGCATTCTCCTGACTTCAAATTTAGCACGCTTAGATTTCAATAAAAATAATGAAACACTCCATTCCATTTTAAAGTAAATATCGTAATTTCAGGGTGTAAAATAAAATTGCGGCCATGTTAAAGAATTTACTTTTTCAGCTAAACCCAAACTGTATTGTGAGTTATAATTCTAAACGCGTTCATGCTTATAAACATGAAGCAAGTCGTGGTTTCTAAAAATATCCATTGACTTTGGATATTTTTATAATTTAAGTTGATTGCCATCATTTATGTTTAGTTAGTTTATGTGATCTGTTGTTGATACTGTTGATCGTTGATACTTGGTGGAACATTATTGACAATACGTTATTATTAAAACACCAAATTAAATTAAATTTTTATTTACTCATATGAAGCTTGCCATATAAGGCGAAACCGGTAGGTAATATTTAATTTAATTAAATTTAACAGTACAAGTGCTTCACTAGGCCGGATTCTAGCACACGGGGCCGAAATCGAAGTTGAGTGGAGAGATTAGCTCAATGTATGTTTTCCATCCATTGATTGCAATGGAAAACATACAATCAAACAAACAAAAAATAAACATTCGTCAAGGACACACACAGGAAGATGATCGATCTCAATTTTTTTTCGATTCAAACCCCAAGTATGTTGAGGTCTTTAATTGTAACAAGTTTCATCAAAATCGGTTCAGTGGTTTTGGAGCCTATTCATTTTTAAAAGTGACTTTTCGGCTTATATAACCGTTCCGATCTCTTCACTCAGTTAATAAAAGTATGTAATTTGTAGTTCTTTAATCACCTCTAACTTTATAAAATATATTTGCATAAATTGTAAACTTCATTATTGGTTCGCCTAATGTAAAAATGGCAACAAGCAAAATTTTTAAAAGCGTCAATGAATACAAAGATTTTCCATCGTTACTATTATGTACATCATTAATACGCGAGCATTTTCCCTTTTGTCGTAATAATTGGCTGACTACTGCCGCTCCAGATAGTGCATTAGCCTAGTTATGGTACCGATGTACCGATGACGAGCGAATATCCAGTTTATTCAATACCGTAACCGTGACTGCGTAGTAGAATAATTGCGAACAAATCTCGAGGGAAATTAAGGTATGGACTAACAAATTAATGATAGCTTTTTGAAACTGTCGCAAACGAAAAGAATTCGCAGTTGGAAATAAATGACCTAACACCTGCCGCCTCCCTGTGGAATGTGTGGAGAAAGTGAATGTTATGTGAAGGATTATCGCCCCATAAATCATTTTCTGCCCACAGTTTAATATTGGTTCGGACTTAAGTAGATTTGGATACTAATGTGTCGGAAAGGTTTCAAAGTGGGGAAATAATTTAATATTCGCTTACCTATTCGGGTTAACCTAGTTTCTGAAATAGGAGATGTAATATTTCTTTATTTTTTTCAATATGAAATATTAGTTGAAGCCGACGCGACTGAAGATTTATTTGTTCTAAAACAATATTTTCAATTTAATATCCTCCACGCTTTAAAATGTTAATAGGGAAATAAAATCCAGATGAATTTTCAATGTAACTCCCAAAAATTTACTAATTTCACATTTTTAATGTTGGCCGCAGCCCGCTAAGTTAAGAAAAGGTCAAATGTCATTCGGTGCATGACCCCTTTTTAAATTTACAAATCTTGACCCTGGATATCTTCAATCACAACAAGACACACAAAAAGCCATTACCAATACATACATTAATACTGACTACTAAGAAACAATCGTCCACTTTCTCCTTTAACTACTTATTAAGTTGACTTATTTTTCTTTTTATTTTTTCTACTTTCTTTTAAGCTATGGTTACGCTACTATATCTAACATGCTAAATAATGGATACGTCAAGTTATATGCGTTTATAACAGTCGTTAAGTTATACTTATTGTTATTTATAGAAATCTTCACGGCTTCGTGTTGGGTGTTGCGGTCGAATCGCCCGCCTCGGTGAAATTGGATTCATATTTCATAATCATGCCAAAGACAAGGTCACAGATTACGTATTGAAGGCTTTCATATAAATGAACCATAGACGGATATTAGCTTTATATTTTAGGCTAGGTTGATCGAAGATTTACCGGGAATAATGTAAGCAAAAGGAATATCCAAAGTCTGTACCCTCGGAATTGTAAGTATACTGGCAGCAATTACGGTAGGATATTTTTTTTATATTTGAAAGTTTTAATAAAAAAAAAGACATTCGGGTACATTGTAAGTAAAAGTACTTACGTAGTGTAGCAAGATAAGCGAAGTTACAAGTTGGAACTCTTAGAGTTTTAAAAACTATATGTTAAGTCACTTGGGTATCTTTTTTTTTTGCCACTATATTATTTTTCCTGACTGAAATTATTGCGACTTAATTTTTCTTTATATTTATCATACTTTAGGTAAATGTCTAAAAAGTCAAACCATTTTCATTTTCCTCTTTTTATTGATTGACTAAAGATACTAGAGAGTTTTACAATCGCCTTTAAAAAATTTCTAGCAATTTTATTCTACATCGTATTGGCATATTCCCGAAATTTCGAAATATCCGCCTTTATTACTTGAGAGTAGAAGCCTTCATGAGAAAGAATTTATTACTTAATGATGTAACATTATCACAGGGAGTTTCTGAGCAAAATTTTTGCTTCAATGTCCAAGAATTTGGCCTAGTATTTGATCGTTCAGTCAGATTTTTTTTATTTTTATAGGTTTCAGATATAGTATTGTGCTGTTCTCATTATGTAGTTTATTTACGCTGAAGTTGTTGTATTAAAGCATAGTTTGATATAATACTTAATTGGCCATCGAAGAAAAATTTTATCGATTTGCCACAAGGGTTTAGTTTGTGTTTGAGTGCACGTTGAACACTCAAGATGGGAACTTTACTTTTTCTCGAATGATAGGTAACAACTTTTACGAAGTTAAGAGAGATAAATAAGGAATTGGTATACGAGGGCCACACCGAGAAGATCGGGAATTTAAAAAACTACAAATAGTGCAGGCGCCACAGGTAGTTGAGTGTGCAAAATATGAGGACCGCATTCTATAAACAGTTTTGAATTCAGAAAAGCTTGTAGATTATGATTCTGAATGTTGCCAGGAAGTTTCTTGGTCCAATTTTTTTTTATACCCCATTCCCTTGGATATCGAGTAAATGGACTGAACAAATGCTTTACACCAATTTTAATCATTGTTTCATTGAAAATATCCAATTGTTTCTTATGATTAAAGATACTTATAGCTACTAAGTGGAAATAAAAAAAAACAAAAATAAATTAAACAAATATTGCTGAAAAAAAAATCATAAAAGGAAATTTTTACATAAGTAATCAAAAATTTTTATTTATATTTGTACAGTTTGTTTTTTTTACCCTCGACGGAACGGAGACGGTATATGCGTTATTTGGCAGTTTTATAGTAACTTGTATACTTATTTATATTTATGTTGAAATTTAAAATAGATATGGCAGCCCCCGACGGATTTTCTTGGATTTTTTATTAAGTTCATAGCATAAATTCTTTAAGTCGGGGGTTTCAAAATTATTTTATCCTTTTTCAACTACGTTTTAACCGTCGTGTGTTTTTTCAAAATTTTTAATTTTGTTTTTATTTCAAACTTTTTAGAGAGCAAGCGTAGGTATTACAATTGAAAACCGCATGAGAATCAGACTAGTAGTTTTGGTTTTGCACAAACAAATATTTACTGCAGCGCCCTCTGCTGAGTTGTCACTGTAACACCTATCTAAGAGTATGCACCAATCAAACTCGGACCCATCACTGAAAACCGCATCAAAATCGGACTCGTAGTTTTAGAGATAAATGGCAACATTGGTTGCACAAACAAATGATTACTGCAGCGCCCTCTGGTGAGTTGTCACCGTATTACCTATTTAAGAACATGCACCAATCAAACTCGAATCCATCACTGAAAACCGCATCAAAATCGGACTCGTAGTTTTGGAAATATTTATTGGCATTTGGCAACATTGGTTTCACAAACAAATGTTTACTGCAGCGCCCCCTTGTGAGTTGTCACTGTAATACCTATCTAAGAACATGCACCAATCAAAACCAAACCCGTCACTGAAAACCGCATCTAAATCGGACTCGTAGTTTTGGAGTTAAATGGCAACATTGGTTTTACAAACAAATGCTTACTGCGGCGCCCCCTGGTGAGTTGTCACCGTAACACCTATCTAATAACATGCACCAATCAAACCCGAACCCATCACTGAAAACCGCATCTAAATCGGACTCGTAGTTTTGGAGATAATTGGCAACATTGATTTGCACAAACATCCTTAGCACCCCAAACGCATGTACCGTCTCCGTTCCGCCGCGGGTAAAAATAAAAATGTATTAAAAAGAAATAATAATACTAACAAAACATGCAAATCCTTATTATGCAAAATGTAGATACATATTCTCCTAAAAATGGAAAGTGTATTGCCGGTCCTCACATTTTGCATACTCACCTTCCTTTTGCTTATGCGTTATTGTACATTCAAGTGCATTTTATAAATTACTCCTTTGTTTTCCTTATTATAAAAGTGATTGGCATCTTTGATTTATTTTCTACATCAGTGTTTCTGCGAAGTCGGCACTGATCCATGTGGAACTCCTACTATTATATTATGGAAGTCCGTTCAGTCAGTTCTCCTTCCTCTCTCACCTGAAATATTCGATTTGCGAGACAGGACTCAACAGGTAGATAATAGCTATGGGGTAGAGATGTCCTTGTCTTGCACAGGAGGCCTTTGTGCCACACCTTATCAAAGGCTGTTTGTATGTCCAGAAACACGGCAGAGCAGTATTCTTTTTTTTTTTCAAAAGAGGATCGTATAGGTCGATCGATAAGATTTTTGTAATCATTTTATGTAATCATTTCTTTTTATTAAAATTTTTTCCTTAAAATATCCTTTTATGTAATATTTTTTTTTTCCAACAATTTTTTTTTTTTTGTTTTTTTATTTCCACTTAGTAGCTATAAGTATCTTTCATCATATGAAACAATTGAAAATTTTCAATAAAACAATGATTAAAATTGTTGTAAAGCATTTGTTCAGTCCATTTACTCGATATCCAAGGGAATGGGGTATAAAAAAAAATTGGACCAAGAAACTTCCTGGCAACATTCAGAATCATAATCTACAAGCTTTTCTGAATTCAAAACTGTTTATAGAATGCGGTCCTCATATTTTGCACACTCAACTCCATACAGCGCCCGCTCTAAAAACAATAACATTTATTTTCATTGCTTTTCTAAGCATTCTCCGTGACCTTGCACCTTTGCATTCGTTCAAACCAATTATTGTAACAGTAATTCCAGTCTGAAACAGACATAGTCGAAACGGCCAATTTGTAAGCTTCGACTGCCTCTTCTGGACCTTGAAACCGTTGAACACGTAGCAAATCTTTAGTTTAAAAGGAACTCTGATAAGAGAAGAACGTCCTCGACGAAACTCAGAATACCAGCGATATAGTCGTCTTACTAAGTGCTTCAAGTTCATAAATAGAAACAAGCTCGGCGACACATTGTTCTTGAGATAAACCTCGACGAAAGTTATGAAAACTTATAGCACGGAAATGTTCCCACGTAAACTCCATTTTATCACTGACTTGTCAATTTGAAATGGCTACCATTCTTTTTTTTAATTAAAAAAAGGAATTAAGTTTGAAAGAATACAAAATTTCAAGTACCAAAAAGTTTTTAAGTTTAATTTATTCAAAAGTATTCCATTCCCGATCTTTTCATAGTTAGTTAAATAACAATTTTATGGAGCCAAGAAACAAAACTTCTTTCATTGTTATATATATGTATTTGTTCCGACCAACTTTGACTATATTGCCGAGCAGTGTCATGAAAATCATTTTATTAGCTCCTTGGACGGACGATGCAGAGCATATTTACTTATATTATCTTTTATGAGCTGTTATCAGTATTTATCTTTAGTAGCTGCGATAGCTATCGTATTCCAATAATAATAATAATTGGGCGGAAGCCGATTGATAACGGAACTACGGCCTAATTATTCAAATTGTTTGTCAGAGAATATAATATCTATAAATCCTTGTAGTTGGGTATAATCTACTGTTCTGCAAATACGTTGTGATTGAATTAATAAGCTTTTTCAGATACAAGCTTTTGAACTATTGTATGTAAATAATAGTGCTGATGACAAATACGAAAACAAATGAGGGAAAACATGAGGGAAGATAAAAAGGGTGAACTGCATGTTGCTATATTCTAACCGGCAGTCGGCTCTCACAGACCTGGAATGTTGTGCAGTTCTATATTGAAATGATGTACAGTCACGAGCAATAACATGGAAACAACCTGACATTTCAAATTCATGTAGCAACAATAAATCGCAAAAATAAGTATGCTAAGCAGTGCCCAATAATTATGTAAACGTTAAATTGTGTCAAAATAAACTACACATTTTTTCAAAATATTGTCAACAATAGATTACCAAAGAATAATATTCATCTTAAGTTACATATATATGTACCCACCAAGTAAATTTCGAAAACATGTACACAGTAAAATAGCTGTTTGAAACAGCTCGAGCTCGGGAGTACCCACTGACTAATTCTCAAAAACATGTACACTGTACAATTTCGAAATTATGTAAACAATTATAAACTAACAGTTCTAACAGCTTTGAGCATGGAAGTATCACTTATCTAGTACTTATAGCATTATTTATTAAGGTAGGCATTATTTAGCTCTAGATGTTTTATCATTAATTCATTAATTTGCGTCATTACCCATAATGTTTAAAAAAAAATAGGTCAATGTTTAAAGTAAAGAAGGTAGTGTTACCGGCTCGACCGTCGACTGTTTTTTTTTTCCGTATACCGCTCTAAAAGTTCTTATTGATTTTGTTTCGTTTATATCAATTTGAAAGCACTGTATATCTAGTTTTGACACAGTTTGATGGTTAGGTAATTTAGAAAAAAATGTCGTACACTTATTTCTGCAATGGTAAGAAGTAACATATTTTAGAAAATTTGACAATGTATATATATTAATGCTCGTGACGTACTAGCGTAAATTAAGACTAGGATAATTTGTCGCAAGATCACGATGAAAGCATACTTTTTTCATACCAAATAGGTATGAAAAAAGTATGGGTTTTTACAATTACCGTCCGTGCGCGGCGCGACTCCTCGGCTGTCATGTGGCAGTTGTTTGTCATCGACCGTCTAATTTGAAGGCGCCCGAACCTTACAGTATATTATTAATCTAAGGCCACAACCCTCATCGTCATCATCATCATTGGTTTGAGATTGAACTCGTCAGAGCAGTATGTTCTTTTCTTCCATTCATCTTCCGTCATATCTACAGTCACCTCTTTCTTACTCAACCTTTTTTTCCTAAATCCTCAACTCTCTGAGGAAAGAGCTCGAAAGCGTCGTTGCACGTGTCAGCCTAATCGAACACACATGTTAAGCAACGTGGACCGTAGCATGTTTATGGGTGCGAAACAAATGTTTATTTATCTAGTGACTCCCCGTGCTTCAGAGATCACGTTAAGCCGTCGGTACCGGCTGTTGTCATTAGATGATAATCATTAAGCCAAGTCAATGGTCAATGGAGTATGCTCTAAACCCCTTCGATTGAGGGGAGACCCATATCCCAGCAGTGGGATGATTATGGGTTGATGCCGATGCCGAAGCCAAGTCAATGGTGTCGTCTTGAAAATACTAACCCTCGCCAACCCGCAGTTGCGCAGATAGTATGCTCTAAACCCCTTTGTCAAGGGAGACCCGTAAGCCCAGCAGTGGGATGAATAGGAGTTGACAGCGATGAGGTGTATCACTTGTAAGTAAGGCTGGCGTTGGCTTCTAAAGATAATGGGAGCCGCTTAGAACCTATACATCTTTTCAATTTCGATTCACGTCTTTTATTATAACATACGTTAACACCTACTATAACATACGTTAACATTAGCGACTTGGCACCTACTTATGGCGACTTAGGTGTGCATGCCAACACAACTGAAGCAACCGAATTCGTGAACATTATGCACGGGGTCAATATCGTGAAGTTTTGAAGCCATGTACAATACTTAAGACGGTTTGTATGTGCCATCCGTCGCTTAGCAACGCTACTGCTCAATAAACGGCATAATTTTATTTCGCTGTTATAATACTTAATACTTGTGACGCTGTTAATTACTGCGTACGTTATAGGGAAACATGGTAGGTACATACTAGTAACTGCGACAAATATAATGGACCAATAAGCTCTATTACTTTTTTCAACAGATTTAGCGTAGCGATTTATGTTTTCCTTACGCAGTTCTGGGGTAGGTTTAAACCACATTCCACGCTTTCGATAGAAGTCCTCCTCAATTTTGTTACGCAAAATGTCAATGCTAAATCTATATAAAGCAAAGTCGGGTTTGTTCGAACACGGGTTTGTTATAACTCGAGGACGGCTGGACCAATTTTCATGGTTTTTGATTCATTGAATTTGTCTCCGTCCCGAAGAGTAGAAGAACTATTTAAAACATTGGAAAATTGATGAAAAAATAAATTGAAAGAAAAAGCCTTTTCCCATACAAATAGTGTCAGTTGGGTTTAGTTCAGTTAATAAATAACACGACATTCATTGACTGTTAGGCAGTGCGAAGTTCGGCGGGTACAGCTAGTAAGGTAATATTTTTGAAGTGAAAACGTTGTGCATTTTTTGGGATGGGTGAAAAATACTAAACTCGTGTCAGGACACGTGGCCTGATCGAAAATTCGTAAGACGGAGGGAGCGTAGACCGTCGGCGCGGCGTAGGAGGCGGCTCTTTCTACTGCGCGTCGAAAATGTATGCCTGCTCCTGCTGTTTATTTTTAATGTAATAAATAATAAATTGGCATGTTTGTGTATGATAGCGCAATATATAAATATTGTATTTATCACATAAATGATAGTACTTTTATACTGATAAATAAAGCAACTCGTGTGAAATTATTCCCTAACCATTCCAAAATATTCAAAAATGCACAACGTTAATGTTCAAGTTTTCACTTCTGCCGGCACCCGCGGAGTGCAACCCGTTTTTTTTTTTCAAACTTTTACGCTTTTGAAGTAGAACCATAGCTATGCGTAGATATTCAACAGGCGACGTGATTTTTCAGACCGGTTGCCATCGCCGTTCTATTACAGGATTCATGTATTGGAGTTCTTTAGCCAATGATTCGAAACCGAAGACATTTAACGTAATAATTTAAATATTTTATGCGTTTGGTCCAAACGGAGCAATGTTGCCCGCGCTTATCCTTCATCCATGCGTCTGTCTGGCCCTCTGTTACAAGGGTCTAACAGCTAAACCGTTGAAACTACAGTCTTCAGATTTGCATTCTTTATATACAAAAATCTATACTAATATTATAAAGTGGTATAATATTAGTATAGATTATATCTCATGGTTTTCAGATAAAAAAGTTGACTGTGACGGCACAGTCAACTTTTTTGTTACTTATTTATTTTTACTTCCATATGTTCTACGAAGTAGAAAAACAGTAAACAACCACCTATACTATATGTTGACAAATTATAATATTTATAAAAAATATCAAATACCACAATTTTCTCATTTTTCTATTACCAACAAACTTATTTTACGTATGGTAAGTTGGCAGCCGGTTTACACAGACAGCGCGATAGTTTAAAAACTCAACGTATAACTTTAACTAAGTTTATCCGATTTATAACTTTGTTTGGTATGGAATGGTTTTTCAGTTTTCTTCAAAACGAACATTGTTTTAAAATAATATATAAAGTAAATTTTAAAATAATATATAAAGTAAATTATAAAATAATTTATAAATTATAAAGCTATTACAGATAAACGAATACTAAGTACAGGCAATTTGATTTACACTACTTTGTGTGCTTCCGCCACCAATTAGTTCATGCAATTTACTGCCGGCCGGCACCCACCTACTACCGTTTTAGTTGCATGCGACTGCCGTGGCTGCTTTGGTCGTCTCAGCTCCAGCTGCTGTGGTCGTCTTCGTTGATGAGATGTTGGAGATTCGCCGAAAGCAGCCACGGCAGTCGCATGCAACTACTAAGTAACTAAGCGTAGATCAAATTGCCTGTAAATTTGACTTCCGCAAAATAAACTAAAATCTTAAAAGTTACTCTTTCTACATCTTGACATAGTATGAAACTAAAAATATTTATCTTTACATAATATAAAACAAAATAGCTTCCATATCTGTCTGTTTGTTCACCCTCTAACTCCTGCACAAGATGAATTTTGGTGCGGTGTTCATAATCCTTCAGAGAATCTCTTCCGGAAGGTTGATTGGTATAATCCGTTTATACTATCAAACACGGGCGAAGTCGCTAG
Source organism: Hypsopygia costalis (assembly GCA_937001555.2). Lineage (NCBI taxonomy): Eukaryota > Metazoa > Arthropoda > Insecta > Lepidoptera > Pyralidae > Hypsopygia > Hypsopygia costalis. Next base: position 24,967,781 of record OW443326.2, read on the forward strand.
ATATATTAGTTATAACTAGCGATTATACCCGGCTTCGCATTTAACAAACAGAAATAGATATTGTATGACGACTTATCGCTTTTCACATAAAAGGCCTTTGCGTTACTATAGTAATGTACAGCTCTTGGATGCAAGCCATTCGATTGAGTCGTTAGATGCCGTTAGAGGCACCATTAAGATATTTATAATGAATTCGCTGAACACAGTACGACGTTCCGCTTGTCGCTAAGTGCCTACGAGATATATTTTCAAAGTGATGCAAAATAAACACCCTGTCTTGCATATCTTATAAATCAGCGTCAATGCGTATACATCCCACTGCTGGGATACGTGGTCTGTATAGGGTTTTAGAGCACACTCCACCACCCTGCGTACTTGCGGGGTGGCGGAGGCCAGTGTTTTTAAGCCGCCAAAAGGCCACTGACTTAGCTTAACGATTGCACAGCCGGCATAGACCTAACGCGCCCTACAAGCACGGAGGAGCTCTAGATAAATAAACCCATCCATAGACACGCTACGGTTGGATTGCTTATATCGCGTGATTGATCAGACAGACACGCACAAGGCCACCATCGAGCTCATTAATATTTAATTATTGAAAGTGGCCTAAATCTAGCTCGCACTATACTAGCAAGCGGTCTATGAAATTCATATATTAATAGAGCAAGACTTTAGAAACCAGAAATTATATAGGCTATGGGTTGGTATTGACGAGCTCGGTGGTCGAATGGTTAGCAATAGCCACTTTTACTCTGAGATCGCGGGTTCGATCCCCGCACAAGACAAACATTTGTGTGCATGAACATGTCTGTTTGTCTTGGTCTGGATATTTTCTATGTATTATAAGTATGTATTTACAAAAAAAAAATGTATTTAAGTACATTTATCAGTTGTCTAGTATCCATAACACAAGCTTTGCGCTTAATTTGGGACTAGATGGCGCTGTGCAAATTGTCCAGAAATATTTATTTATGGGTCTACGAGACAAACAAGTGTGAGGACCTCTGCTATAAGTAAATAAATATTCCATTAAAAAAGGTATAAAGAACGCAAGATTGGCACACCCGAGTCCCGTTTGCTCAAGCCCTCGACTTAAATCGAAATGCTCGAAATAACTTAAATATACAGACCCTCCTCTAATTTGACCCCATGAATTCTAATTACAGACGAGTAAATAAAAACATAAACTACAGTCTCGCAGTTTTAATTGAGATTTGTCTGTTTACGGGAATCGGTGATACTCGGTATACATACTAAACACGGGGCAGACAGAAGCTGCTGGAAGAGTAGATACTGGGTCATTTAACACGTTAGCAGTCCAACTATACAAGTGCCGGCCACCACCCATAAGTCCATTAGCGTATTATTTTTTATCTTATCAATACTAATATAAAATATTATTTAATATCTCTCTTATTTATTACAAGTCAGAACACTTGTCGCAAGTCCGCCTTAAAAACACACTCATAGAAATTCATTTTTCTTGTGTACCTCTTATGGTACACAAACTCATCGGTACCATTTAGCGGGTACCTTAAAGGGTACACTAAACTGTTAATGTGTTAAATTCGTATAATATAACAACGTAACTAAACTCAATCTGTAGTTACATTGTCTTACGATAGTTTTAGCCGGTTAATAGGGATCTAACAGTTTGTGTGCCATTACGAATTGCTATAGTTTAAGTCAACGTAGAGCATAACACTTCCAGAGGCCCTAACGCCGAAGCTGAAGCCGATTACCATCGGAATTTTAGATTGCGAAAATCAAACATCAACTCAGATTGGTGGTAATTGTGTTAAGCTTAGCTGATAGAAACCCTAGAACTCTACAGACTAAGCTAAAGATGTGTGTCATTAATTTTAACCTAAGACCTATTTTTGGAATCAAAATATCGGAATCGACTTCAGCTTCGACGGTAGTACCCCAGTTCTGTGTAGCTACAAGACATTTATACCATCTGTAGCAATTGTAACGCGCTACGTGCGGTTGACGTTAAAGTCTACCACTCGTAGAGCATTACACTTCCAGTATAAGATGATCCTGCGTAATAACGAGACTTTGATACTATGGAACTTTTTATACTAATACTCTGCATGCGGTTAAGCGTGAACTCAAACACTACGAGGGGAGGTCAATAAGTTCGCGGAATGGAGGGGTTGATGGGGATAAATTTACCCGTCCAGGTAGGCACTAGTTAAGCACCTCATTAAGAGTATATATACCAAGTTTGAACCTAATCGTGTCATTAACTTTTGAGTTATCGACCTGCAAACAACTAAATCGGGAAGAAGTCAGCCAGTATGGAGAAAATTGAACACCGTGCCGTTATTAAGTTTCTTACCAAGCAAGGAAAATCCGCTCAGACGATTTTTCAAGAGCTGTTAGCGGTTTACGCGGACTCTGCCCCTGGTAAAACCATGGTTTACAAGTGGCATGGTCTTTTCAAACAAGGAAGGGAGTCCATTGAAGACGACCCCCGCTCCGGACGGCCAATTGAGGCCACCACACCGGAAATCGTCGAAAAATTAGAAAAACTTGTATTGGAAGATGCCCGACTGAAGAAGAAGCAACTTGCAGCAATGGTTGGAGTATCCGAATCAAGTATTTTAAATATCCTACATCATCATCTTGGGATGACTAAAGTCAGTGCAAGATGGGTTCCGAGAATGCTCACGCCACTTCAAAAACGCGAGCGTGTCGAGTGCTCTCACCAGTTTCTGGAGCTCTGTGGAGAGAGAAAGGAAGAAGTTATGGCCCGGATTGTTACTGGAGATGAAACCTGGGTTCACCACTATGAACCTGAGTCGAAGCAAGAGTCGATGCAGTGGCATAAAAAAGGCACACCTCCTCCAAAGAAGTTCAAAGTGTCACAATCGGCCGGAAAGATCATGGCGACTATCTTTTGGGATACAGAAGGTATTTTACTGATCGATTATAAAGAACGTGGTGCGACTATAACGGGACAGTACTACGCTTCTTTACTGGAAAGATTGAAAGAAGCCATTAAGAAAAAAAGAAGAGGAAAACTGTCAAAAGGTGTGCTCCTTTTGCACGACAATGCACCCGTCCACACGTGCCATGTTGCGACGGCTGCCATTCACCGATGCGGCTTTGAACAATTAAACCACCCACCATACAGTCCAGACTTGGCCCCCAGTGACTATTATTTATTTCCAAAAATGAAGAAAGAGCTGCGTGGAAAGAAATTTGACGACGATGATGAAGTCAAGTCGGCAATTTCGGCCTATTTTGACACCAAAGACAAATCATTTTTTTTCGATGGTATAAACAAGCTATTTGAGAGATCCGAAAAATGTATTAGGGTTAAAGGAGAATATATTGAAAAGGAAAAATAATTTGGTGTTTAATTTCAACCTCCTTCTCTCTCATTCCGCGAACTTATTGACCTCCCCTCGTATATAGTGTTAGTTACTTTTCCAGTAAAAGATGATCCAGCGTAGCTACCAGACACATGTAGAATACCATCCGTAGCACCTGCGGGGAACCTTTTACACTATTTATCGTTTTATCTATATATCCATTCGTTGGCTTTGTACATGATAGTAAGCCCTTTATGACAATTATGTTTGCATAATTTTCGTATGTGATATATGTAATGCCTGCAATCATAAATATTCAAATTCCCAGCAATATTACCTGAGACGAATATTTTGTATGGGCATTTTTACCATTTTCCTGCTAATTTTGGCAATATTGTTATACCTGCAATAAATAAATATTGTCAGACAAATTACACAGCGCCATCTAGCCCCAAAGTAAGCGAAGCTTGTGTTATGGGTACTAGACAACTGATAAACATACGTAAATACATTTTTTTTTGTAAATACATATTTATGATACATAGAAAACACCCAGACTAAGACAAACAGACATGTTCATGCACACAAATGTTTGTCCTATGTGGGAATCAAACCCACGAGCGTTGGTGTCGAAGCCGCGTCATTGACCGCTACGCCACCGAGCTCGTCAAATTGCAGTAGAGAGTAATTTTAAAACATTTTACATAGCACTAACCGATAATTAACTATAAATGGAATAGTAATGAAACAACAATGAAAAGAGTGTTTTCCCGCGAGGGTAGGTGAATAAACTGCATTAATAGCCTTACGTCGCGACGGCCCGGCGCCCTTAGTACGCATGCCTTGTTCGCACACGGCGGCACGGCGGCGTGACGTATACCGCGAGGACGGTGTTCTGGGTATTCGAGTAGTTTTCTTTTGTTTCGTTGTTGTTGGAATACACGCGGTTACTTTTGTCACAAATATAGCTTAATATGGTGTCATTAGCTTCATTTAATTTAACCTATTATAGACTACTGGTCCCCAACGGTACCACTTTTTCGAGGGTTATTCATTGCCGTTACATTTTTTTACGTGATAAGATAGAATGCGCTGATGAATGTAAATTGCAGGCAATGTATATGGTCAATGCTTCTAAGACTCAAAATTGACAATTACTGTTTTCAGTTCAGTGTTATTGATGGCAGAAGTAAGTGTATCAAAAATTTATCGAAATAATGGATAGCCTGATCAAGTAGATATTAAATATTTTTTTGTGTTTGTTAGTAAAATATGAATATTTTAACAAAAATGTGTAGTTTATAAGTTCTTTGGTTGTGTAATATATTAGTATTACGCTAAATGCTAATAATAGTCGAGAATATGGCACGTAAACATTGCTGGTACCGTATGGTACCGGTAGCCGCTTAAAATGTCTTTCTAATTATTATTTTTTATTCTGATTTCTGTTAAAATATTTAATATTTTAAGGATTTTTTAATTATATATAAAACAAAATAGATTTAGTTTGCAAAAATAACATTATTGTCATTTATTGCATTATTATACATAAGGCGCTGACAATTTTGGAAGATAATGTAGTTCTCGAACCTCAGCAGACATCCATAGAACCCCCAACCTAAACCCTCTGCCGTACATTCAGATAAGGACTCAAGAGAAGGAAGACGCTGGGGCTGCAGCAAATACTCTTGGCGGTCAGCAGCGCAGTACACTTTATGAGGCGCTATCTAAAAAGACTCGCGGCAAATATATGCATATAATATGTGCATAATGTGAGACAATACTCGACGTTGATATGTAAAATTCTTTTCAGATGGTGATCCATCTGAAAAGATTTTTCCTAGAGATACCTCTAATGACTCCGATGTTTTTGTTTCTAGAGGACGAGGTCGTATTCGCTTGAGGAGTATATGAGGAGGATTTCTGCAAGCATATATAGCACTCGATTTTAGAATCTACCTTTTGGCGGGTGCAAACCTTAATATGCCAAACAATCTCGAAGTGATAAACGTAAACTATGTCAAACGTATGGAAGTCGAGTTCAACTCGTCGTTCTGTCTTTGTGCCTTGGGAGAAATGCTCAAGCTGCGCAGCTCGAACAAGATTGGAGTGAAGGAATGGGGCATAAGCTTGTATCGTATCGCTTATAATAATTACAAATTCTTGTCTCAATTTATGTGCCCATATTATTAATAATAAATAAATATTTCTGGACAATTTACACAGCACCATTTAGTTCCAAATTAAGCGCAAAGCTTGTACTATGGGTATAAATAGACAACTGATAAACGTACTTAATTTTTTTTTTTTGTATATACACACTTGTATTACATAGAAAACACCCAGACCAAGACAAACAAACATGTTCATGCGTACAAATGTTTGTGCTGGGATCGAACCCGCGACCTCGGAGTCAAAGTAGCCATTACTAGCCATTCGACCACCGAGCTCGTCGATATTTTCACATAAATTTATATAAATATTTCCTACTACCTTTAATTTTATTGACACTTTTCCTGGTTACTGTATAAACAGACAATAAAACATACACTCGCTTTAGGAATTTCACAGGAGTTTTATACATTAATTCACTGACATGGTAAGAGGCTAGCGGTACCGTTTGGTACCAGCCAGGTTTTTTCCTAAAATAAAAGTCAGATCAATTTTTTAACGTTTAAACTATTACTTATATAAGCAGATCGTAATTAATTATATATTACCAGAAAACAAAACTTGGACACATAAAAAACAACTCAGTCTATAATGGGTTAATTAGAATTGTTGATATGCTACGACAACCCATATTCATCTCACTGCTGGGAAACCGGGCTCCCCTCAATGGGGTAAAGTCAACTGTGGCGGAGGCCAATATTTTCAATTTGCATAACAGCCACATTACCTTGACTTAAATGACCTTCATCTAATGACAACGACGATTTAACATACCCTCCGAAGCACGGAGGAGCTCGAGATGAATAAACGATATTGCTTAACTTCCGTAATCTATTACACTGACACGTGCAAGTACGACATCGACTCGTTGCTATGATAGTATAATTCATTGATATACCGATACGACTATTATTATTATGGTATTAGACTACTATGATTATTATGGTATTAGATATATCAATGAATTCTAAATGATTTATTAAGCTAACCATACTCGTAGATTACTGTCCAGTCCATTGATGGAAACCGCATGAAAATTATATTTAAAGTTCAGTAGTTTTCAAGTGATATCACTTTAGTTAGACAAACGTGACGGGGGTGAGTTTCTTTCATATTACATTACTCGTATGTAGAGGTTGTTCAACGCGGGCGAAGTCGGACTAATGTATAACAACACTCATTCTTACTTACTTTAATTTGCATAAATGCTAATGCATTTGAATTAATATTCATCATCATCATCATCAGGTCATTTTAGTCTCCACTACAGGAGCACGACCCTCTCTCATCCGTCCTATACGGAAGAGGATTTGGCCTACACTCCCTACGCTGGCCAGACGGGTTGGGGTGGCCTGATCGATGTTTTATGATGTATTTCCCTTAGTCGCCTTGTACGACAGCAACAGGAAGATATGGAGTGATTCTATTCTAGTCTGCCGGAAAACATACGTCGTGTGGTATACACTCATACTGTTCCCCTCATTTGAAACGGTTACCATTGTAATAAGGACCGTAGCCTATAGACTTTTGCTGCACCAGAAGCATTACTTACATGTCTACTCAGGTCCAATCTTAACACAATTCTTTTTAGGAGCTTCCTCTGGAATCGTTTTCTTTTCCAGAACTTCGTCTGAGGACAAATGTATTATTAATAAGTTAGATCTATTAATTAGCCCAGTACATTTGTCTGTAAATTTTTGAGGTGTAAGTAGTTCATGCATCACCTGCACGCGGTGCACCCTGCTGTCTGACAAACGAAGCTCTGGCGCAAAGAGATGTAGGAAGCGTAATTGTAAACTACCCGACTGGGGATTGTACCTCCACCTTACAGAATACCGCAGCCAAATAACCCTTGACCTCACTCACTCGCAGGAACACAATAACCCGTGTTCCTGCGAGTGAGTGAGGTCACTAGAAAAAATGCTGCGTTGGCAGCGGGGGTGGCCGCGCGTGAGTGATATTTTATGTTGCGAACGTTAATATGGACTACGACCGCTACACATCAGGCCGTATGTTTGTCTGCCACCCGACGTAGTATAAAAAAAAGTCCACAAGTGATTTAAAAATTATGAATGATTTAATCCAACATTTATACCCCAATTGAACTCTGCTAATTAATCCCATAAAATTCAAGCTGTAATCTAGTTGACACGGCTCTGGGCGTGGTATGTAATGGCGCTAATAAAAACCAAATAACGGTTCATAATACCATTTACAATGTATATAGACTGTTCGAATATTTGAATACCGTTCCGTTATTATTTGGGAAGGCGTATAGGAACGACGGCGGGTCGTACCGCAGTGTTATGTAACCAGCCGCTCGATATAACTACGTGGAACGGGACGGAGCGGCGCGATGTCTACGAACCTTACGAACTGACGACGTCTGGTCAGGGCTTTACGTCCTCGGAAACTTCGGCAAATCACTCACTGGAAAATTGCCTTACCAACACGCTTCTTTGACGATTCCGTGTCGGATTTTTCGTTGGCATTAGGTTTTTTGACGGAGATGAGTTTCACAAATCCAGCAATATAAATGTTTGATAGGTGCTCTCAGTTTTAAATTACATTATTATATTATACTAGCTGACCCGGCAAACGTTGTTCTGCCATTTTCTTTTAGGGGTATGAAAAATAGATGTTGGCCGATTCTCAGACCTACCCGATATGCACACAAAATTTCATAAAAATCGGTCCTGCCGTTTCTTCGGAGGAGTTTGTTATCAAACGCCGCGACACGAGAATTTTATACAGCTAAAATAGAAAAATGAATCGCTGAATGTGTTGCTAAGCGCAAATCGCGAGAACAGCTGAACCGATTTCGCTAATTCTTTTTTTAGAATATTCCTTGAAGTACAAAGATGGTTCTTAGGCAGAGAAAAATTTAAAAAATTGCGAGGTAAATAAAGCACCAATTTTTACTCGTGCGAGGCTTTGCACGAGTAAAACGTGCGAGCTCCGGCTGGAGCGGGCAGCTAGTTAGAGATATTTTTTTCTACAGTGGAGCAGAGAAGCATAGGGCCACCTGAAGAGGTTACAGTCTATTAAAGCTTTCAACTTCAACTTTCTCTGGTGCGAAACACCCGCCGCCATCACAGCAACTCCTTATCCTCTCGTTTCTACCTCACTCACTAGCAGAAACATAACAACCCCACTGGCTTCTGGCTCCTGGGAATTGTTCTGTGGTTGCGATCTTCTGTGAGATTGCTCTCAGCTGTAAATGCGCAAACGTATGCCTTAGTGGATTTATGATTTTTTATACCACGTCTGGTGGCAGACAAGCATACGGCCCGCCTGTTGTGAAGCTGTTACCATAACCATATTAACGCTCGCAACATGAAATATAACTCACGTGCCGCTACCCCCGCTGCCAATGCAGCAACTCCTTCCTTTCTGGTGATCTCACTCACTCGCAGAAACACAAAAGCCCTAAAGTTTGTTATTTAGTGGAGGTACTTCTCTAGTCGGGCAGCTTTCAAATACGCTTTAAAAGACATGAAACTTGAATATAAAAACTTAATTCGAAAATAAATCCCAAAACTGCACGTTATCAAAAAAATTGTGATGTGACGTGTATTAAAATTTATAATTAAAATGCCGACCTAACGGACTTACCGTACCATAAATTTAAAACGGCGTTTCACTTATGGTAATAAGAAAAAACATTTTATTTCATTGAAGAATTTCTAATAAAATAATTAATTCTATTAAGTTTTAAAAATTTAATTAATCTATATTTGCATGCCATTTTGTTTGGCTGAATTCCTATTCATCTATCTACCATTTGATCTACCATTGTCTATACTACATTCACCTGCATTTCTGTAATTTGTCCTATTATATATAATTTGAGTTTGCAAGCAAATAAATAATTTGAGTTTGAGTAACCGTACCCATGTATGCCACCCTAAGCTTGAGTGAATGTTACCGGGTACCGAGGTAATTAGTAGGTGCCTATATCTTAATCCAGATTATGTTCTGGTCCTTCTCATTAAAACCCGTTTAGCCTTTAATGTGTGATGGAGTCGCATACATTATGAACATCTAAAACGTCGTTACAGTTCACATTTTTATTATTAAATATGACTAAATTCAGTACTTTGCCTCTAGGTGCAATAATTGTCACTGAGCCTCCAACCCATAGGTGTTGCTTGAGCACATGCGCACTTTTAAAATGTTCCTTATCTGTGAATCTTTGTGTACATTTATTTAAGTATGTGTAAAGACACATACTTAAATAAATTTACAAAACTAAAGAGTTTAAATAAAATATGTAAAAGCGACCCTATAAATGTTATCTATCTATTTATCTATCTACAAAATTTCTGATAATGCTCAAAATTGCCTACTCTGCGTAAGTACTCGAATGAAGAGTAATGCAAAGAGTAATTTCATAAAAGCTCAGATTCAAGACTTTTCCTTTTTAAATTATCTATTTTCAGATGCATAAAGAGACTATCAGTCGTAACAAAACGGAAATTTATCAATTCGCAAGTCTATTTAATAGCCAAAAAATTTCAATATAAAGATACAATACAAAAAATAACGAATGAACAGTAAATAATATCACATTAAAGAAGCATTGTGTTTCCTCCTTTGGGCCAAGGTCGAGTATTTGTAACAAAAGAATTTGATTTGTGTGGAATACAGTACAATAAGGAATGGGGGCCCGCCATACATTTTCTCTGCTGTGCAGTTTCTGTATACGTACAATAGAGTAAAGCACAAAACAATGAGCGATGTTTATAGCGATGAAGCTTGTTTCATTTCCGAATAACTAGACAAGATAATATGTACTCGAATATAATATAATACAAAAGCTGCTGCGTGGAAGTGATTGTTGTTTCCACATTGTAATACTGGAGATATAATTTAAAATTAATTTACAAAATTAATTTTTAACTAAATTATTTTTTTATAATATTAATTGTATGTTGTCCTAAGTCCTTGTTGTTCGAAGTCTTTAAATAAATATTTGGTAGTTTCTTTCACAACATGAATTTATGAAGGTTTCTTTTGTTATCTTTAACATACACGTACGTTTGCCTTTGTTGGTGATATTCACAGTAAATGTAAGAGACAGTAACATTAAATGTGAATATTTTGAATTAAAACTAAATTCGTTCGAATTTATATCCTCCAATCATACGGATTTATACACAAAAGTAAATGTTCAAAAAACTAAGCAAACACTAGAGGGATGGCGAACTCAAACGTCACAGACAGCTTAACCTGAATTAGTGCACAGACGTAGGGCTCGATCAAATGACCTATAGCAGCACATCACTATAGGAATGGTTGAACGCATCACAACCGCATCATACGGATTTATGCATGGCCAATGCGATTAGGCCATTGCTAATGGACCACCTCTACGCCACCGAAATGTGCTACAGAAATGAATAGTTAAGCGAAACTAGACTGGCAACCGTCGCAATGTATGATGAATTTCTGATTACCTGCAGTACATATTGAATATTTAGCAGGTGTACCTATTAGTTACGTATGAGAATGCACTACATGAGGGGTGCCATTCTGTCTCTTGCAATATTATTTCTACAATTTTTTTAAAGTAAAAAAAACTAATTGATTTCCGTCCCAACCAAAACAGATTTGTTTTATTTTCGTTTTGTTTAGACTTTGTTAAACGGCTTGTACTCGTATTGGCATCGGAGCTCTTATAATATATGGAAAGATTACTTTTGGGTTCTCGAATACTGCGATAAGTGCAATAAAGGAAATATTTCGTGTCGATAATTTAACGGTGTGTGCTTGACCACACGACAGAGGTGACAACTTTGTCTCTCGCTCCCTCCCTGTCGATTTTACCCGAGCGAGCGTTACAGAGCTGAGCGTGACGGCTCAGTCTCATCCACTAGCGACAAAATTTGTGCGCAGTGCGCTAAAAGCGATGTTCTCTTTAAAAATATATTAAAATAGCTGACCCGGCGAACTTTGTACCGCCTAACAGTCAATGAATGTCGTGTTACATATTAGCTGAACTAAATTTATAATTTTATGGAAGTAGTCTCAATCCACAAAACAATTTTCAAAACAAATCACAGACAACTTTCGCGACGTAAAACTGAGACCAATTCATTTTTTAATTAAGGCATTTGTTCAATATTTAAATAACTTGATATAAATTTCTTAACGCACGCATATATATTTGACAACCAATAGATACACTATTTGTATGGGAAAAGGTTTTATCTTTTATTTTATTTATTCGTCATTTTTTTTTTTTTTTAATACTTATCCTATTCCCGACGAAGACAAATCCAAAAACATAAGAATCGGCCCATATGTTCTTGAGTTATAAATGGTAGATATGTAATTTTTCAAGTCTGAACAACCCTGCACAACATAATGTAACATAATTCATTCATTTACTGCCGCAGCGTTATGTAACGCCCGTTCAATATAGTAGCCGAGAGGGCACAAATGCACTTCCACTGTCTCCTTCAAGGCAAACTTGCACTTTATTGTATTCCAGTTTTGCTTTCATTTGATAGAAATGATATTTTGAATAGGAACTAAGGAAACATCTAGGATGTTTAAATAGGGAATGAGCTTATCAGACTGGTTTTAAAATTTCGTCTTAGTTCTACGTACCTAGTAAGTGGCTTAACAAAATTTTGATGTAAAGCCGATCGCACCAGGACGTGGTGCACCCCGCTGATTGATTGACAAGGCTCTGGCGAAAGAGAGGTAATACACTGAGTAATTATCAGTTGGCCCGCGAGAACATTAAAACCAAAGTAAAGTAAGGGGTGTAAGTGGCTCATCAACATCTTTGAACCAAAGCCAACTTCACCTGCACGCGGTACACCCAAAAAAACACCCACAAACGAAGCTCTGGCGAAAAGACAGGTAGGGAGCGTAATTGTAAGCTACCCGACTGGGGAATGTTAACCTCTCAGAATACCGCAGCCAAATGACAATTCCCTTGAGGGTTATTGTGTTCCTGCGAGTAAGTGAGGTGACCGGAAAAAGAAGGAGATGTTGATTTAGTAGCGGGGGTGGCGGCGCTCGAGCGTTAATATGGCTACGGTAACCGCTTCACAACAGGCGGGCCGTATGCTTGTCCGGGTAAGTACCTCCGCCTCACAGAATACCGCTACCAATTAACAAATATTAGAGACTTGTGTTTCTTCTTGCGAGTGAGTGAAGTTACCAGGAAGGAAGGACTCGGTTAATGTTGCCATTTTTTTTTAATGAGATTTTTTTTGCTTCCAATAAATGAAAAATATATATTACCTACGTTCATATTTGATTGAAAAGCTATGACTTACACAGGGTGACCTGGAATTAAAGCATAACCTTATAAGGAGTTATTGTACAAGTCATTTTGTACATATATATATACAAACTTTTGTACTAATACCATACCATACCAAAGCTTTCGCATATGGATATGCGGTGATATGCGAAAGCTACCACTCATTAAAAAACACCTATGTGGTAACGTAACAACAATGGAGGCAGCCTGTGATTATATTGGAGTGTATTTTAGTTAACATGTACCCACCGTGGTTAGTTCAGTTAACACAACAGTATCGTGTTTTACGTACAGCTGGCATTTTCCGTTTATTAACGCCTAATAGTTTTTCCCCTGGAAATGCACTTGTCATTGTTGTTTTGGTATTGCCGCTATTAAATTAGGCTATGACGTATGCTTGTTTGCTTCTTCTTAGTCGGTACACTCTTGCCAGAGTGGTCGTGGTCATCATTGTGAACCAAGATGAGTGATCATTTCGGTAATACAATGCCATTCATCTTGTAATAAATACAATGCTTGTTTACTACCTTGGTGGTATAAAAAAAACACATCTGTCACCCGTCGTAGTATAAAAAAAACACATAGCCGTAGCAATGTTGTAAACCTGGCTCTGCAAAAGGAAATGGAAACAAACTTTAACTAGCTATTGACATGTCTTTAATATGTATTCGAGGTTATTCGCTATCAAGTAGGATACGTTTTACGGCGTCAGGGAGAAAGTGATATACAACTTCACATTCGCATTTTATATTCGTTTGGTATTTTGTTATAAATCAGCGGTCAGCAACCTGCGGCCCACGCGTCTCTTCCCAGTGGCTGTTTAAGCTATTGTAATGTTCGTTGGGTGAACGGCTTCGTAAATAATATGGAATCTTAACTGATCTTTATAGCCTTGGATTTCAGTATAAGTGCTCGATTAAGTGTGTTGAGATGAAAATAAGGGGATACCGTGACGCGTGTTAATAAGAAGCAAGTTTTTGATATAATTATTTTCAAAGTCTCAAAGGCACCGCCTGTACTAATTAAATTTAACCAACTTGATTTAGGGTTTAAGTGGATCAACAACATCCTTAGAGTCAAGCAACTTGCTATATATATCAAGCAACTCGTATGCTCGTTTAGATAAGATAAGATAAGATAAAATTTCTTTATTCACGAAAATAAGGTGATACAGATGTCGGATTTACAAGCAGAGTTTCACTTATTCTGCCCGGTTTTGGGCGTGTGAACTAAAATTATCATTATTATTAAAATTAAAATTAATACAGTTTGATTAGCCAACATACATAATATCATTATTATTGAAATAAATTACAATTTATGTCGCAAGTACTCGTCAATAGAATAATAACATTTATTTAACAGAATGTCATGCAATTTTTTCTTAAATGTCAATAATTTCAGCTCTTTAAGATTGTCAGGAAGATGATTATAAATTTTTATTGACATGCAATATACGTTTCTTTTAAATTGCATCAGACGTTGTTTGGGTGTAATTAGTCTATTTTTGTGTCGTGTTCTAGAATTTTCAATTTGTCCATGTTTAGTAAAAATACTTAGATTTTTTTTAACAAAAACACATAACTCATAAATGTACAGACACGGAAGTGGTAAAATCGAATATTTACCAAACAGCGGTTTACAGCTGTCTGTTCTTTCGGCATTACTTAATGCTCGTATACATTTTTTCTGGCATGTAAAAGCTCTAGAAATATCGACTGAATTACCCCATAATATTAATCCATATCGTAATACAGATGATACATATCCATGATATGCCATGAGTGCAGCTTGCACTGACGCTATACATCTTACTCTTCCCAACACATAAACAAATCTATCCAATTTGCAACAAAGTGTGTCTATGTGAGCTTTCCAACTGCAGAGGTTATCTACAGTTATGCCCAAGAAAACGGTTGATGCCACCTCTTCGAGTTTATTGTTGTTATATGTAACGTTTAGCGGCACTACAGGTTGATTAATTGTAGTTCTAAAATTAATTATTTTCGTTTTAGTCATGTTAATACTTAAATTATTATTATTTAGCCAATTAATTATATATTTTAAATTGTCATTAATGTCACTTTCATAATCAATGTCATTTCTTTTTTCAATTAAGATTGTAGTATCGTCAGCAAATAAAATACATTTATGATTTGTAGCAGATGGTAAATCATTTATATATATAAGAAAAAGAAGCGGTCCCAGAATACTACCCTGAGGTACACCGCTACTATTATGACAGTATTGAGATCTATATACACGTTTGTGATGATCTCTCAGTTTAGTGATTTCCACACATTGTTGGCGGCAGCGAAGGTAGCTTTCCATCCACATGTGGGCTGTACCTCGAATGCCGTAATTCCAAAGTTTTTTCAATAAAATATCATGTGACACACAATCGAAAGCACTTGTCATGTCTAGAAAAATAGCCATTATTGGTATTTTATCGTTTAATTTTTGCGTAATTGCTTTTATAAGATGAAAGCAGGCTAAGCTAGTTGACATGTTTTTCCTGAACCCGAATTGTTCCGGCTTTAAAATGTCATATTTAGCTAAAAATGAATATATTTTATCATATATTGCTCGCTCTATTACTTTCGATAACACTGGCGAAAGAGTAATAGGTCTGTAATTTTTTATTGTATTTTTATCGCCCTTTTTATGTAAGGGTTTAACAATAAATCGTTTTAGCCGTGTAGGATATTTTCCCTCCGTAAAGGATAAGTTAATTATATGTGCAAGAGGCCCACTTAGCGATTTAGCGCAAATTTTAAGCATTTTAACGTTAATATTATCATATCCTGTTGAGTTGGTGTTTTTAAGTCTAATTATGATTTTGTAAATGTCATTTTGGTCTACCGGTGTCAAAAATATGCTATTATTATTATGATTGTATAAATTAATGTCAATATGTTTAGAATTATTAGTATTTGTTAATATGTCGGAGTGTAAAAAATGTTTATTAAATAG
Source organism: Hypsopygia costalis (assembly GCA_937001555.2). Taxonomy (NCBI): domain Eukaryota; kingdom Metazoa; phylum Arthropoda; class Insecta; order Lepidoptera; family Pyralidae; genus Hypsopygia; species Hypsopygia costalis. The sequence goes on from OW443326.2 coordinate 24,983,531, forward strand.
TTCACAAATTTTTTCTGGGTCAGAGTAAGTACTATTATTATATTTTATTTCCTTTATTTCATTTGGGATGGGCTTAGAGGATATATTTTTAATTATTTGCCAGGCTGCCTTGCATTTGTTTTGTGCTTTATGTATAAATTTTGTGTTAGATAGTTGTTGTGCCGTTTTTATACACTTTTTTAAAGTATTTGAATATGTCATATACCTCTTTTTCTTGTTTGATTTATTACCTGGCATTAAGTGATACCTAAGATATAGATCCCTTTTCTTTATGCAGCTTCTTTTCAAACCCCTAGTCATCCATTTGTTTTTAATTGGCTTTTTACTGACTTTAATTTTGATGATAGGAAAACATAAGTCATAAAATAGGACAAATGTATCATGTAATTTATTGAATGCGTTATCTACATCAGTTTCGTCAAAAACATCCTGAAAGGATAACGATTCAATGCATTCACGAAATTTATAAATGTTATCCTGTGACATGTCCCTTCTTTCTTCGAACCAGTACTGCTGAACCTTATGAGTATAATTATTTTTTGGTGAATTGACTTCAAAGGATAGTGTCTGTCCCGTTTCATGATCGGATAAGCCGAGATAATGAATATCCGTTTGAACTCCCGCCATATTGCTAGCAATCAAGTCAATACAGGACATCTTTCTTGTGGGTTTAATTATGTGGTTACTTAAGTTATGATTGCTCAGTATAGATCGCAATTCATTTGCTGGTTTATTTACTTTAAGCCAGTCTATATTCCAATCCCCACATAAGACTATTTTTTTATTATTTCGCCGTGTAATCTTACATAATAAGTTTTCTAAATTTTTAAAAAATATGTCAACATTTGAATTTGGAACTCTATATATACAAATAATTATTAAATTTAATGTCAAAATTTCAATAGCACAAAATTCAAAGTTATACAGTACAGATTCTACTATATTTGACAAGTCAGTACATTCAAGATCACTCCTTATTAGTATGCAAGATCCCCCCCTACGCATCCGCCGTAGAAAAAAAAACGGTGTTTGATACTTATCAATAATATCTTCGTTGCGCCATACGCACTTGCGTATGGCGCAAGTGCATATAGCGCAACGAAGCGTTGGGCGCTACCAATCCCTAATTCGCACATTTTTTTTATACTACGTCGGGTGGGAAACAAGCATACGGCCCGCCTGATATACCGTACGCAACATGAAATAATGATCGCGCGCCGCCACTCCCGCTGCCAGCGCAGCAACTACTTCCTTTCTGGTGACTTCACTCTCCCTTGCGGGAACACAACAAGCCTAAAGATGATATATGATGATAGGTGGACCGATGACCTCAAAAAAGCGGCTGAAAGCATTAGAGAGGGCCTATATCCAACTGTTATGTATGAGCATTGGATAGACAAAGATTGAAAATGACGGTGATGATCAACTTCAAAATTTTTGTCTATAATATAAATACGCAGTTGAAGTGCAAATAAAGAAACACGAACAAAATGACTTCCCCTTAAAAAAACCGGACATGTGCGAGTCGGACTCGCCCACCGAGGGTTCCGTACGTAGAATCATTATAAATAGTTCAGGAATCTAACGCCCTATTTTTTAAGGTTTAATTACAAATGTATAGTTTTGAGATTTATTCTTGTTCTTGTAGTCTGTAACGATGTTACTTGCCAAATTTCATAGTTCTAGGTCAACGGGAAGTACCCTATGAGTTTTGATTCCTTTGAGAATGTGTCGAAATACGCGTTTTTTTGCTGAATAAACGGCCGTATCTTTTTTTTTTGCGTAAACTTAGCAGTTTGATTTTTTTACAACTTCATGGGACCGTAGAACTGAGTATACAGTTCAAATTTCAGCTCGATACCTCCACGCATTCTCGACTTAGAGGGTCTTGACAGACAGACAGACAGACAGACAACAAAGTGATCTTATAAGTGTTCCGTTTTTCCTTTTGAGGTACGGAACCCTAAAAACAGTAAGAAAAGTGCCGATAGACTCATTCTTAATAAGTATACTTTATAAATCCATGTCAATGTAAAATTACTCATTACCCTATATTTAGACTAGATTGTAATAATATAAGCGTCATAAATTACATTTAAATGTACGCTAAGACTACGAGAAAAAATATCACATATAGGGTATTCTTTACACGGTACCTAGATAAAAAGTTGTCGACTCATGTTATAGATTATTATTTATTCTTCCTTTACTATTCCTTCTTGGAATGGTTGCCGCCACTCCGTCTGGACATTTTGCGAAGCCTTCGGTATCTTGATTAGAATGAGTTTCGGTCAACGACCGTTAACTTTAGTTAGAATAGTTAATAAGAATAAATCTCGTAGTGAAAGGGAAACGGCTCTACAGAGGGACATTTAATTATAGAGAAGCCGGCGAATGAGCCTTAAGCGTTTACCGAAGCCATATAATATGTATAAACACTCGCAACATGAAATATCGCTTCCACCCCCGCTGCCAACAGCAACTGCCTCGTTCCGCAACAAATCAAAAATGCATTTTCCAGATCATTTGATACGACTCACGCCATCTAGGGACAGACGCACAGTAACCACGCTCAGGAAAATAGTATTATAAACAAAATGTGTATGATTAAACCCATTACGCCCAGGAAAATAGATTACATAAGAAAATAGATTAGAAATAGAGAACAGTTTAATTTTAAAATAAATTATCATGTTTTATATTAAATTGTTATTTGACTGTAGTGCTTTGTGTGGAGGAAGTTCTTCACCAGTTGGGCTCAATATACCTCTCTTTCTATATTCGTCAAGGTGCTTAACTCTTGAGGATATTGATCACGTACACTTCATTCACTCTGTACCATACATAGTTTAAAGTAGTCTAAACAATTAGATTGGTACTTATCCTTGTTGTAAACGCTCGGTGATAAAGTCAGTAGGAAATCTCTTTGACCGGCATAATAATAAGGGGAACTTAACCGGAGCATGGAAGCGTTGATATTGGGCTTTGCAGCGGTCAGCCGAGCCGGCGGCGCATCTACCCGACCTAATCTTTCCACTCCGACCGCCCGACATTACCAGTATTATCAGACCCCACAATGCATGCCAACTGCAAAGCTTCAACCAGTTTGCAGCTTAGAATAAAATTTCTATGGACAACGTTGTCGGGCATTTATAGAAATGTTTTGGTACCTCAAGAAATTCTATCCTCTCGTTCGCATAGATTTTTTAAATTAAAGCGTAGATCATTCGCTTCGACTTGATGGAGCCAACATACGAAAAGAATGCGCTAATAAAAACTGAATATGGTGTAGTTCGAATCTTCTAGCTGTAACTAATATGTCTAGTTGTCATACCGCATATAGACGTAGAAAACATTTTCTTTTTTAGGGTTCCGTACCCAAAGGTTACCCTTTAGGTACGTTACCCAAAGGGTAACCTTTGTTTGGGTACGTACGGTTTTAGTTTCCGTACCCTATTACTGAGACTCCGCTGTCCGTCCGTCTGTCACCAGGCTGTATCTCATGAACTGTGATAATTAGACAGTTGAAATTTTCACAGATGATCTATTTCTCTTGCCGCTATAACAACAAATCGACGGCGAAGTACCAATAACTCCTATCTAATATTTTTCGAGAAATTGACTTTCTTTACGCCATTCATTTTAAAATCAATTTCTATTTTATATTTCAAATATATTTATATTTCATTGAAACTTTAGCTTTCCATATCTGTATATTCACCATACAAATGAATTTATTATTCTGAAAGTTTTCAGGAAACTAAACTTTTTTTTACTTAATGTGAAATTTTGTCTGTGTTAGTTAGAAGATATTGACACTTCGCCGTCGAAATACTAAAAATCAGAATAAAATAAATATTTAAGGGGGCTCCCATATAACAAACGTGATTTTTTTTTTTGCTCGATATTGATAACGACAACCGGTAGATGCTTGAAATATTTACAGAATATTTAGTTATAAATTCACTTTAAAAATAAATAATTAAATTAAAATAAAACAAATATTTAAAGGGGCTCCCATACAACAAACGTGATTTTTTGCCGTTTTTTATAGAGATAATGGTACGGAACCCTTCGTGCGCGAGTCCAACTTGCACTTGACCGATTTTTCATATGATAATGAATTGCCGCATTCAAGTAGCATAATTACAGATAACGGTATCTAGATGGAGCGTCGTAGATACTTATCATTAATCTATGATTGATTTATACATACATACATATTTGCATTATCTATAATTTTAGTTACAAATCGTGGTTCTTTGTTTCTTGTAACCACGATTCCTATAGGTTTCCTTCTCATAGCATATGTTAGATGTGAAGCTATAAAAATCCGCTGTCTTAGTAAACAAACGCGCTCACGCATATATACATATTTTTCTCGTGTTATTTTTCCATCACTTGATGAAGGAACACGGCAATTTGTATGGTTTCAATTTATAAAGGTTGTGACTACGTGTGTTTACTTATTGAGAATTGTTTCAGATTGTTCTGAGCTTCGATGTATTAGTGATGTGATCCGAAATAGTGTTGTACTACCCAACGGCCCGCCAAGATTTTTAGTTATCAAGGCGTAAAAGTAGAATATCAGTTTTAATGATCAATTAATTTTACTTCAACAAAAAGAAGGAAACCCAATTATCTGTAAAATAAAGTCTCCGTATATTTGTTTCATAAAGCACTTGTAGATATATATCCAATTAAGCTGGAGGGCATATTCCAGTAACTTTTACGGCAAAAACTTATTTCTTTAATACTAGCTGTGCCGTCAGCTTCGCCCACATGAATGTCGGTTATCGCGCCGAAGGCCTGCATATGTCTTCTCTCGCTTTATAATCGTTATGTTTCGTTTAATTTGGTCGCAACAATCTGACACACATACTTTCACAGTTACGTATTATTATCGATGGATTAGATATGAATTTTTGAAAATAACATTTTAATGTTACTGTTTGTTACAGTTACATCTATCCCACCATGGATGAACTGGCCAACCAGTTGAACTACGTGCTGGGCCACTTCGGACTTAAATCCTTCATCGGATTTGGTGTTGGCGCTGGCGCCAACATCCTGGCAAGATTCTCTTTGGCTCATCCACAAAAGGTAGGATTTCTTTATCTATATATATACACATATATATATATATATATATATATATATATATATATATAATACCTATTCGCCTTGCTCACGGCATCAAGCGTGAACGGCTGGACCGACTTCTTTTCATGTTGTATTCGTTATTGTTACTAAGGGTTCAGGAGGTTCTTATGAAAGAATCAAATAAGAAAGTTGCGCGGAAAATTTAAGAAAACTAAACGACCATATTAACTTTTCTAATATAACTTTATGTCGTTCGAAAGAACTGTCAGTCATTCGACAGATTGCGAGAACCAATTCTTTCGAAAATTCGAATGAATTCAATATTCATTGTTAACAAGAAAGGACAACGTCTGTCGGGTCTAATATATGTTATAGTACTAATCTTTATTTATGACACAGAAAGTAATTAATAAATAATAAATAAATAAATATTTCTGGACACATTTACACAGCGCCATTTAGTCCCAAATTAAGCGCAAAGCTTGTACTATGGGTACTAGATAACTGATATAATACATAAATTCATTTTTTTTTTGTAAATACATAGAAAATGCCCAGACGAAGACAAGCATACATGTTCATGCACACAAATATTTGTCTTATTCGGGAATCGAACCCGCGACCTCGGAGCTCGTCGAGTGTGTGGTATTAATCTTTATTTATGCCACTGAAAGTAGTTGCATAACATTTGGTACCTGGATTATAAATGGATAAGTAGTCTATGTAGGTATATATGTTATGGCTTAAGGTGGGTGTGAACATAAACTTAAGATTAGCCGGCTAATGTGCACATTAACCGAAACGAAACGGCTAAAAATGTATTCGATGGACGCGCCGGGCCGGCGTAGGGCTTGAGGGGGCGGTGGGGAGACAATGCGCGCACACGTGGCAATGAAACTTTCGAATAGATTATTATTTTAATGAATTACGACGTAGGATGCAAGAGCGAGCGAAGGGCACCCCGAGTTTAGGTTTTGTTAGGTTACTTTAAACCCTTTACACATAAATAGGAGCCCCGCGAAGCGGTCTATGAAATATGAAAGGTAATTTAGCCGGCTAAAGATAGAAGAAACTAACATTAACACCTCCTCGAAGTTAGACTTAAGTTTAGCCAGCTAATCTTAAGTTTATGTTCACACCCACCTTTAGCCGTAACATATATACTAAAATATTACATACATTGTTATACATATATTTATATGAATATTCGCGAGCGCTCTATAGAACATTTGCTAGCAACGTGTTGTATTTTTTTCATTATGAAACGTTTTCCTCATTTTCATATAGATAAAAAAATAACACAAGTTCTCAATCGTAATGACTTTCCAACTTCTTTCATTTCCCAATTGTTCACAACTTAATTATCTTTAAAATAAAATTAAGATACAACTGCCTGCCGTTCCAACGAAAACAATATAATTTTTGTTTGCACAAAATTTTACACTGTGATCGCATTTATTGTCATTATACCAAGATATAATTTTATTATACCCTACGACATTCTGGATGGCATAAGGATTTTAAAATATTTCTACGTTCGATCATTAATAGTATTATGTTAACCAGTTCAGTACCGAAGCCCATAGGCGTCCCAAAAATCATTACACACATGCCAAAGCCACAATACATTTACACACTTACTTACTTACACACTGTATGAATGTGTATAAGTGGACTGTAGTTTATATTTTTACTGGTTACTCAATAAAAGAAAACTTTATAGTGGAGCACAGTTTAATGGCAGCGATTACACCATGACGGAAACACAACAACAGGAAGACAGTATTGCCCTGTCAATACATTACACAAAATACACAGGTGTTACCAGTATATAATTTATTTTCTAACATTCATGTTGAACGTCTCAACACACACAATACACTCAGTGTATTGTGCCAAAGCCGCTCATCGTCTAGGTTTTGTATTCAATTGCAAGGCTTTCTAGGCTAAATAGTATGGACGGCGGCATGACGGTAAAGTTCTTAATACCGAAGCCGGCAATGAAGAGTTAATGGTCGAAAAGTGCTACACAGTTCAAAATTGGTAATAACATTTCAGAAGTTACAGGGGAGTACAGGAATGTATATATAGACATTATATTATTATACTTACATACATTCACTGTGAATGAACCACTACTTTCCTTTTTCAAAGTTGTGTTAAAAAGATGTTCGTTTTATGGGCTTAATTTTTTATTTATGACTATTTTTATAAGGTGTTTTTGTCTTCATCATCAACTCTTATTCATTCCACTGCTGGGATGGTCTTCCCTCAATCGAACGGGTTTAGAGCATACTCCACCACACTGCTCATCGGGTTAGCGGAGGTCAATGTTTTCAAGCCACTGACTTGGTTTAACGACTGTCATCTTAATGCCAACAGCCGGGACCGGCGGCTTAACGTGGCGGACGGACCGGCTCGGCGGACGTTGCTTAACTTGCGTGTTCGATTAGACTGATGTTAAGCTTTTAAGATATCATGATATTTACGAAACATCGAACATCCCCCACGTTAAAGTGCTGCTAAAAGTTCGCATCCCGCGCTGATGACTTTTTTATTTTTTATATCTTATTATAAAATAACTTACACCTGGGAACCATTTCTACTATAAATACTTATATTAATGCAGACTACACAACTTTTGGCATTAGGTTTTGCTACTTTGACTGAACTATAATTTTATTTAGTTAATTTAGGTATTATCAGAAAATTCCATATCCCTGAAGAGATACGCTTACGGATCAGTTACGCAATCGTATTCAGTCTTATATAAAAGAAGTCGTGTTAGTTATACCAGTTACACCATTTATATATACCATTTATATATACAAGAACGGCTGGACTGATTTTTGTGTTTTTGGATGTGTCTTCGTCAGGAATAGAAAATATAACGAAAAAGTTCAAACAAAAAATTCCCATACAAATAGTGTCAATTAAAAAAGGATTGAGATATTTATTAGTTGTCAAATACATATTTATGCGTGGGTTCAGAAATTTATATCAAGCTCCTTAAATATAGAACAAATGATAAATGAATAAATGACTAGATTAAAAAAAAGTCTAATCGATTGGTCTCAATTTTACGTCGAGAAAATTGTCTGTGATTTGTTTTGAAAATTGTTTTGTGAATTGAGCTATTTATTGGTTGTCAGTTTGTACTTATATATTTATTTTATATTCATTGTATTTTTATATTTATTTTTATATTCATTACTTCCATAAAATCAACAATTTAGTTCAGTTAATAAGTGGCACGACATTCATTGACTGTTAGGCGGTACGAAGTTCGCCGGATCATATAAGTATGGGTTCAGTGCCGCAGCACCAGTGTCACGTCAACTCTCATTGGATCAGGAAGTGTTTTGTGCACTCCCAGATCCTTTACAGTCGCTCTCATCCGACTGTCTGGATACATGTCCCATACACTTCAGCACGCTTTAAATTAAATAATAAGACATGCAATCAAAAGTTAATAAGTTGGTAACTTTATTGTGTAACTTTATAGTGACACTTTGAAGCAGTAAATGGCCACTATTACTTCCGCCATAGATCCCACGTTGCGTCTGCTGCCCGCCCATAAACTACGTTAATATCTCCAGTGTAAATTGCTTTATCGGGTTTTAGCACGCCTGTGTCGCCGTAGATACCCTGCCAACACTTTAGCTAACACCCTGGGAATACAAGTATATGAAACATTAAACAAGGGCAATTTATATGTTATTAACCTTAAAAATATATTGAAATAGTATCCTACTTATAAATATGTAAGTTTGTGGACTGGCTGTATAAATGTTTCTTACTCTTACGAATCTCTCGATCGTAGCCTGTCCATCCTCATCAGGTCAATTTTAGTCTCCACTACAGGAGCACGACCCTCTCTCGTCCGTCCTAGACGAAAGGAGGATTTGGCCTACACTCCCCACGCTGGCTAAACGGGTTGGGGAGGCCTGTTCGATATTTGATAATGTATTTCCCATAGTCGCCTTGTACGACATCCACGGGAAGAAACGGTGTGATTCTAGTCTGCCGGAAACCACACGGCCACCATTCCATGGATGGGTTTATTTATCTTGAGCTCCCCGTGCTTCGGAGGACACGTTAATCCGTCGATCCCGGTTGTTGTAGTTAGATGATAGTCGTTGAGCCAAGTCAGTGGTCTTTAGGCGGCTTCAAAACACTGACCTCCACAAACCCGCACTTGAGCAGCTTGATGGAGTATGCTCTATACCCCTTCCATTGAAGGGAGACCCATATCCCAGCAGTGGGATGAATAAGGGTCGATGAGGACGTCGAGATGAATATATGTGAAAAGTCATGGATTTTATATGTCCTAAATCAAGGGAACTGACCAGAGATTAGTCCTGAATTCCAGGGCCCTAACCAGAGAACATTTTATATTCATAATAACGTTTGTATTCAAACGGTTAGCCCCTACGATGCGCCGACTTCTGAGCAGTGAGCGTGCTCCGAAAGCCTGCACTTTAATAATACCCGCTCTGCAATCCCTGACATTTTAATGAATCGGCATTTAGTTCAATAAATTGCACCTGCCTTCAATACTCGACCTTCTAGCATTGTCTATAAACCTCATTTACCTTTTTTACTTTTGAAATATACTTTTAGTTAGCACCTGTGGTCGTAAGTAGCACATTCAGTATCTTCTTTCGACGATCCCAGTGGTCAATTGGCTAGCATGGTTCACCTTAGACTCCGGGGTCGCGGGTTCGATTCCCGCACACGATAAATATTTGTGTGCATGGTCATGTCTGTTATTGTCTTGGTCTGGGTGTTTTGTATGTATTATACGTATGTATTTACAAAAAAAAATAAGTATAATATCGGTTATCTAGCACCCAGAGTACAAGCTTTGCTTAGTTTGTGACTAGATGGCATTGTGTAATTCGTTCAGGAATATTTATTTATTAATTTACGGTAAGGACGTCACACTAATAATACCGGGTGAAAAGGGACGAGCGAAGCAAGCAAAAATTACAGATTGTGCATAAAACAAACTACATTTTTGCCTGTATTTTTTGATGTATGTTTATAACTATTATAAATCTACTAAACAACATTATAAAATATAACACCATATTGTTGGTAATGTCGTTCGTCATTTCCCACCTGGTATATAGGCGAAAGAATTACTTCGAAAACAATAAAAACTGGAGATGGAGATATGATGACTTGAAAATCTCAATTTTGGACTTCCCAAAAACGCTCCATACAGAATCTATTAGGTTATGACGTCACACATTCCTATTTTGTAAGCATTAAATTATAAATTTATACGACAGCTATGTTAAATAAAATAATTAAATTTATGTTGCGTTTATGTTATAGTGCCGTAAAAAAAAGGTGTAGTATTTTTTATTTCACCAATGGTTTTTTTTTTTTAATAATTATATCCATTTAAAATTGACTTTTCGTTCAAACTATAATCGACCATAAAACCAGTGTCATATATATTGATATATATATATATATATATATATATATATATATATATATATATATATATATATATATATATATATATCAATATATATATGTCAAATACACAAAAGAAGAACTAATTATTTCCCTTGATCACGGCATCATGCGTGATCGGCTGAACCGATTTCGATAATTCTTTTTTTGTTGTATTTGTTATTTATTATCAGGAGAAGGTTCTTATAAAGTAAATTGGGTAAAAAATTTGAAAATTTAAGAAATCTGAACAACCGTATTAACTTTCCTAATGTAATTCTATTCGTTTGACTGTCAGTAGTTTGACCAGATCGAATTAAATATTAATTGTTAAGAAGACTGAACAACGTTTCTCGGCTCAGCTAGTTTTTTATAATTTTAGAACATTGTCACGTCCCCTATTGCGGTAATTTCTGAAATCACATACAATCTGATCCCAGTCCTTATCTTTTGACATGTTGTGGTGTGTTCTATATCTTGTCTGTTCTATATTTTTTCTGTATCGCATAGATTTCGAAAGAAGCTTGATATTATAAAAACTGATCAATCACTGTTTAAAATATAATTTAATGTGTCTTTGTTAAAGGTGGACGCGTTGACATTGATCAACTGTACTTCAAACCAAGCAGGCTGGATTGAATGGGCCTACCAAAAGCTAAACAGCCGGTCATTACGCTCGCGGGGTATGACTCAGGGAGTGCTGGATTACCTTATGTGGCATCATTTCGGAAGAGTAAGTACTATTTGGTGTTTTTAAGCTACGGTGTGACAGAAAAGAGTAGAAAAAACATCGATGTGAACTTCCCTCCCTGCCGTCTTTACCCAAACGTGTTTTACATAGCCCTACGAGACGGGTCATTTTCATTTGCTAGCTACAAAATTTGACCACAGCGCGCTTAAATAAGTTTTCACTTTAATATAACGGCGCCGCTTACTTCGTGAAAACAATATTCTATTGGTAACCCCTGTATAGAAAAAGTCAATGTTGCTACTACTAATAAATTCAGTTCCGTTTCTACTCTTTTCGGTCGGACTGAAAGCTATTCAGTCCGACCGAAAAGAGTACATCAGCGTCGTTACACGCTCCTCTACCGGGGAGGAAAATAAAAAAAAATATGCCACCGTCACTGTTAATTTCCCATCCATTAGTGAGCAGCTAAACTACTTAGGAGCTTCACGTCTGTCTGGCGTCCCAGACGACGCCTAGTTTTTTCACTTTAAAATAATTTTAGTAAGTTTCCAGTAAGAGTGTCTAACAGCTTGCGAATTATGTGTCGTAAATTGAATAAGTGTTAAAAGGTTTTTGGAATTTATATTACTGGAAGCCATGTACTAGGTCAACTCTGATTTAAGTCCCCAATAATGTTACATATTTAAAATTTCGCGGTGCGGGATGTTGAACTTCACTTTACTAGCCATGTCCAGACAGGAATATGACAAATGAAGCATTAAAACTTAATTTTAATGCCTGTTTTGCCATATTGTGACTCTTATATTCCCAAGAGAGGAGTTCAAAATCCAAAAACCAACTGTGGTTGTGAGTTCCAAGGCAGCCGTAGTTTTACCCCCGGAACTACTGTGGACTTAAAAGACAATGAACAGCCTTTTTGTTTTGCGCTGCTGTTAATCTTGGCTACATAAGAGACACAGTGATGGAAATGTGTGATAGGCCCCTCCCGAAATGTTAAGAGGTTTACGTTGGAAGACTGTCAAGTATATTGGTTTATGGTGCTTGATGTCCTTTGCGTTTTTATTCAAACAGTGGATGTTGTCGCTTGAATCAACCACGAAGGCATTTTGTACTAATTCGCACAAAAGATATAAAAATTCGTATCAGGCACGTAACCACAGTAAAAGAGAATAGTAATCCATCTTCATAAAGCGTACGATTTTTTCATGCACACTAGCGTGCGTTATCTGTACGTAGTCGCTTCTTTTCTCATTTATTTTTTTACGAGTGCCAAACAAGCGTACCTGTTAAAAACAGTTACTGTTGCCATATAGAACTCACCTTGTGTTTTGTTGCTCGCGTAGTAGCCCCAACACTGCTAGTGCAGCGTCTCCTTACATCTGGTAGTCTCACTAACTAGCAGGAACAAAAAATCTGTATTCTTTCTTGTATTTCCCTTCTCCAATCCAGTCTTTCATTCTAGTTGGATTATATTTTAATCCAACTAGAAAGAAAGACTGGATTCATAATTCTAAAAAAAATGAAAAATATCCGCATCTGAAACTATCCAAAACTAGCGGATAAATCGAAATAATTTAAAGTATCTGTTTATTTACAAGATATAGTGAGTAGATATATGTTGCAAGCAAAAAGATATCTGTTTAAAGAAAACTTGTTGATACTGAAAAAAAAAAGATTTATTAGTTTCGTTATTATTATTATACAAAGTTACACGATAGTGGCGTGATGCTATTATGTCGATGTGCGGCACGTTTGATCTAGTGAAATTGGATTTTCACGACACCCGTTTATGCAAAATTGGACGCCGCCTCGCGTCAATTTGCACTAAAATTCCCATTAATTCTGCAACCCTGCGTTTGCGTTGCGTTTGCCTATAACCGCTAGCCTATCTGCCATTTTTATACTCCGTCGGGTGGCAGTAAAGCATACTCCTCACCTGATGTGAAGCGTTACCGTGAAATATCGCTCAAGAATATCTACCTAATTTAACTACAAGTAATTTCTCCATTTCCCCCGTATCCCGTAATCCCGTAACGTGCATATATGGAAAAATAATCGTAATAAAATTGTATACATACACACAATTTTTTGTAATACACATTATGTCTGAGAAAGAATTAGGGGAAAATAATCATTTTTCCCTATTATAACTTAAAGTTTGGGGAAAACTGCTTGGATATCTTGGTTTGTAGTCAGAGAATTTTCAAAAACATGTTTCAGTACCCATAGTAACAAGAATAGATTCATGATAGATCTCCTCCGTGATATGACGAACGTTTGCTTACATTGGGATTAGATGGTGCTGTGTTATATATCCCACAATCGTTGCTAGAGTGAAACCGCATTCATCCAAGAAAAATATCGTAAAGTAACTTATTAAGCCATCATCATGTAAGGAAATGAGATAGTCTGATACGATTTTTTGTTTGCTGATTTTTGAAAGGAAAGCACAATAATATGCAAAACAGTTATATGACAGCGCTATATAAAATCTACGACATTCTGTATCTCATGCTTGCCACGCCATTCCGGCGTCTATAAAACAACGTAATATATTATACGTCTATGATACAATAAATTTTTGGGCATAGACAATCTATGCCCAGAAATTTATCTGTGCTTTAATTTCTTAAATTACTTTCAAGTAAGTAGATGTTTATTTTTGTTAACTTAGTATTTAACTATATTTTCATAATCTTGGCTGTTGCGAAATTCGATTATTACATAAATCTCTTTTATTATGAGCCATGTCGTAAATTGTTGCAAGCGAAAAACATCCTAAAATATATTCTAGTTAGTAGTCATTTACATTACTGTTGCTTGTTGGCAAAGCGCTCAGTCTAACAAACGTCCAGAGAATGAGGACTTTAATTGTAATGTTTGAGCTAGCGCTGTATGCGAGTATATGCATATAATTTGCAGCATTTACTGAATTGCTAAAATGACACTAATTGTTATTGTAGAACATTAATGTTTTTGTTTTATGTTTAAAAAAGCGGCGTCTACTCTTTTGTATACGCTTTAACATTTTTTATACCACTAAAGTGGCAAACAAGCATACGGACTTAATATTCCTTAACAATACGTGATCAGTTAGTGGATGACGCGTGAGTGATAATTTTTGTGTTGCACAATAATCCTCACCGTAGTAACCGCTTAATGTCAGGCGGTATGCTTGTTTTCCAAAAGGCGTTTTATTTAAAAATCGTGCATTTGGCGAAAGCAATATTTTTCACAGGAAGGTGTCTTTTTCTATTATCTATTTACGTAAACTTTTCAGCTAAAGCGAATTTTTAGGTGCATGTGACGCAGACAATTTGTGCGATTAATCGGTGCGACACTGTACGGTTTATTGAATGACATAAAATTGACGGATCTAAATGGTAAAGTCAAAATATATTTTCTATTCACCCCATGAGTTCGATTCACCCCATTTTATAATACACATTTTGTTTGAGCAGCACACTAGTGCCACCACTGAAAAAACAATCAAGGCTAGTAAACAGATTTGCGAGATCTATACTACTGATATGGCCATAATTAACAGATGAATCAGAATTCATTTGTTAGTTCTGATTTATCTTACAAGCTGTACCCTCACCGCATATACATATAATAATAATAAACAGATAATACCCACCAGCCCCCTTACCACTATCTCTTATTGCGATTCAATAACTGGATAGAATGCTTATCATACCAATGAATTAACGACTCTATTTCAAATGTAATAGAGTCGCTTATTCATTGGTATAAATAAGCATTCTATTCAGTTATTGAATCGCAATAAGAGATGGTGGTAAGGGGGCAGAACTGTCAATTACAAAAATGGGTGATCGGAGATAATACTAGTAAGGGTGAAATCGTTCTATTTACTTTTTAGGTACCTACTATAACGACATCCACCATCAAATACAAACTACAATACTGATATTTCTCTCCACAGTACCCAGAAGAGCGGAACCACGATCTGTCGCAAATGTACCGTCTATACTTTACTCGCAACGTGAACCCGACCAATCTGTCGATGTTCATCGATTCGTACGTGCGCCGCTCGGACCTGGGCATCGCCCGAGAGAACGACACCATCAAAGTACCGGTATTGAACATCACCGGCGCCCTTTCGCCACACGTGGAGGACACCGTTACTTTCAACGGCCGCCTGCACCCGTCCAAGTGCACCTGGATGAAGGTATGCAATATTTTTCCATATACATAATACCTTATAAGCGATAACCTTTCAACGTACAGCGTTGCAGAGTGGGTGCATGAAATTCTTTGCTGCCTTGATAATTGTTAATAAAACGTGAAAAAGGCGTGAAAGCGTAGAAACAAACTCACATTCACATTTATATGATTAGTAGAATAATAGAGAGTTATTAAAATTTTAGACATAGGTAAGTAATCCCGATGAACCCTTGAATTAAAGGGATCTTAACTCAAGCTATCTTGTCTTTCCTAGATAGCTTTTTGAGGTACCCACCTCAAAGAGCTATAGAGAGGAAAATTCTCGTTATTTTGTGGTTGGATTATTTCGCAGACGATGTAATCGATTTAAATTATCTTCTTGTAAAATATCTGCAGTTTCCACGCGGAGCGTCTGCATCGCTATAAAACTAACCTAACGCATTTGCAAGGAACAGTGGTATAAAAAGGAATCGTGTGGCAATGATTTTTATTTTATTTATTTATTTATTTATTTATTTCCATATTTACAACTATTTTACAGGTACCTACACCCAATACAATAGTGTAAATATCTTTCAATACCGTAGTCTAACAATAAATAAACACATAATAGAACGAGATAAAAAACATTTTACGCGTTTAGTTGTTTGCACATAAGTTACGAGTATATTACTTATGTTAATGTTTTAGATAACATATGTTATACATTGCCGCCTTAGTGAATTCAGTCAGAGAACTGTGGAATATATCAACAATTTCCGATACCTGATTGAGTGTACGCAGCGCGCGCGTCAGTGGCGCCTCCCTCGACAGGTTAGTGCGCCCGAGCGTTACCGCCAGCAACTGCGGCCGACGTCGACGCCACACGTATCTATCCGGTACGCAGAGACTTAGGACACTCAATACTTCGGCATTAAATATCTTGCCTCGTAAGATTTTAAAAATGTATGCTACCAAAGAAAAATCCCTTCGTACCCTCAATTCATTATATCCCACCATACCCAGCACAAACAAAGTAGGATACATCAAAGGATAAAATGGATACACTCCGTACTGCCTCAAATACAAATACCTAATAAATTTGTTCTGTATACGCTCCAGCATAAGACCATATTTAGTTTCATGTGGAGCCCAAATGACTGCATTACACTCTAAATGGCTTCTTACTAGTGCATTGTATAATGCAATGATGGCTTTAACATTTGTAAACCGGTTAACCCTACGAAATACAAATCCTAAGTTTCTATATGCCTTTTTACAAACATTCATTATGTGACTACGAAACGTTAATTCTGACGTAAAACTGACTCCCAAATCCTTAACTTCGGTAACCCTAGTGATTGGTGTCTCACCCATCTTATAACTGAAATGGATAGGAGTGTGTGCTCTAGTGAAAGTGATCATTGCACATTTAGATGTGTTAAATTGTAACTTGTTGTCCCTACCCCATTTTACCACTCTGTCTATGTCCTTTTGAAGTCGCTCACCATCCGCATGACTTTTAATCGTAAGGTATAATTTTAGACCATCTGCAAACAGTAAACAGTGGGAATCCTTCACTACTTGCGGCAAGTCATTAAGCATAATTAGGAACTCCAAGGGTCCAAGGTTACTTCCCTGACTTACTCCAGATCTAACCAAATATGAATCTGAGCGGTAACCGCCATATTCAACATATTGCCGTCTGTTTCCCATATAATTTGCAAAGAACCTAAGCAAATGGGGAGTACAACCAACGCCTGCCAATTTCCTAAGTAACACATCATTATCTACTACAACAAAAGCCTTACGAAAGTCGAAATAAGCAACATCTACCTGCCCTCCACTGTCTACTGCTGGTACGAGATGAGTCATGTATGTAAGCAGGTTGCTTGTAGTGCTGCGTCCCGACTGAAACCCATGCTGTGCTCCTGATAGGTGAGCTTTCAGTTGGCCGTAGATAACGCTTTGTATCGCTGATTCGAAAGCCTTGGCAGGAGTCGAAAGCACTGCTACTGGTCTATATTCATCCACTTTCTCTCCTGATCCTCCCTTCGGAACTGGCACCACACGAGACGTGCCCCACACTTCTGGAAATTCCTCCTCTGCCAGACACAAATTATAAATGTGGAGAAGTGGATCCGCCAGCACAAATCGACAATCCTTAAATATGAATGCAGGTATACCATCCGGCCCGGCAGAACGCTTCGGTTTAAGTTTCGCAAGTGCCCGGACCACGTCAGTCAGGTGCAACTCACCAACATGTATTCTCGCTGATTCGTTGATACGCCCCGCCTCTGATATCGCCGCACTCACATCCAAACTGGCAGATACCGAACTATAAACAGACTGGAAGTAAAATGCGAACTCCTTCGCACACTGTTCTTCTGTAAGCTGAATACCATCCTTCAATATGATGAAATTGAAATATATCTTTTGACTTAACTTTCATATATTTATGGCGGAAAATTTCAGATCTCCGACTGCGGCATGGTGCTGGAAGAGCAACCCGCCAAGATATCTGAAGCTTTCCGTTTATTCCTGCAGGGAGAGGGCTATGGTAAGTAAGCGGTGGAGGTAATGCAGCGGCCAGCGTACAACTTTTCTTCGTCACGAATAAAATAAGCTTCATAAATACCTCACTTGACAACTATTGTTACTAATAACAATAAAAACATGTCTGTTAAATCAGATGCATTCGTCCAGAAATCTCATCATGACAAATCCTTGATTCCAAGCGTGAAATTTATTTTCCGACTAAGCGTACAGCCTAAAGGCTACTCATTCTAAAAACGGTAATAATACACGGTGTTAACAAAAGTACTATTCTAGGGTGCTATCCAGAATCGAGTTAATACAGGATAAATTTTATAAAATCTAATATGAATATTGAAATAAAAGTAAAATGCATTAAAAATAATATTACAAACACAACACGATGATACAAGTATTAAAAATATTAAAATTAAAATAACTATCTATAAAAAAAATATTCAGCTCTCGCCACTTTATGGCATAGCCGTTTGCTACAAATATCAAAAATTTGTATTTAATACAGTCAAAACTAACCGTAACCAGTCAAAACCGCTTTTGGATGCAAATTTCAGTCAAAATTAGTATTGACTAGGCGTTGGTCGAAATCATGTTGACTTATGTAGTCAAAAGTAGTTTTGACCAATGACGTCGGTTAAGTTAGATTGTGCTTGTGATTAACAAACTTAACTTGCTTTTGGCGAGGGAGATAAGTTACTTGAGATTTGACAAGTCAAATATAGGAGGAGAGCCTAGACCTCGGGTATTGATTGACACAGTCTGAACTTTACTTTTATCAAAAACGTCCACAATAATCAGTTTAAACCGATTTTCCACCAAGTACGTTAGTCAAAACTATTTTTACCTTATACTTGCTGTCAAAAGTGGTTTTGACCGGTTATGAGTTATTACTGTAACCAATTCACTTATATATTTCCTTTAAACTTGGGTCTGTAATGGTTAATCCTTTTCGTACTTTTGTTATCACCATATAGGTAGGTATATAGTAGCTATACACTACCTCATATAATTGGAAACATAAGACTGAAAATCCAACATGAAAGTATAACACAGTACGCCTCACAATTTGACCTTATTTGGTAATTTCACAATATTTGAACTGGCATCCCTTTACTCGTATTGATATATTAATAAAGACAGTACTCTATCGGGACAAATATTTTATTTATTAGATATATAGTTGTCTACAAATGTAAGCAGAAAAATGAGTAGGTATATTGTTAAATACTTATGTGCAGTTTTCTGCTTACAAAAGTGTTTATGACGCTCATTGCACACTATTTAGGTTAATCCCGGTTAATCGGTAGGTCCAATGCTATTACAAAAGATAAACAACGTTCAATGCAACCTTTTGTGTCTTTGCCGCTTCCAGTCATAAAAAAATTATATACGTATACTACGATCGACAATAAATAAATAAAATGTTTTTCAATCTGTCTAGGTATAACATTATAAACATAGAAAGATTCACTATGTATACTTTGGCAACGGCCAGTGAATCGAATGAATCGTATCATAACATACTATTTTAATAATATCAGTAATTAATAATATCAGCACAAAATCGGAAAATTCCATAAAATTTAAAAACATTTCATTTTGTAAAATTAGCTCCGAAGTGTTACAAGTGATGACACACAAACTTTGTATCTGGGTATTTCCCACAAATGGTTGCATTTTAATTATATTATCTAATTTACATCTTACTACTTACAAATAATACGCGACCATAATAATTATATAATAAACTTATATATTTATGTAATGTAAGTACCTACTTAAAATTATTATGATTATTAGTTTTAGATACCAATTTAAAACTATTTCTATATGTAAATTCTATCAAATACCTCTGTGGCCTTGCACCTATGAAAGATGAAGGTGTTTGTAGACAAAAATAAAATATCAATTAAATATTGTAATTTATATTTCTTGAATATTACAATCTCTTATAAAGTTTATGTACATTTACTCCGGAATAAATAATATGCGGACTTACTTCGTAGTTCAGAACATGACCGACCTTTATTATGAAGTTGAATGTTACCATATTTTTCTAAACAATATGCAATGGGATGCTTTATCCACAAACCTAAGTCCTCCTGCTTGTCATCTCTGCGTAACTGACTTATTTGTTGTGTATCTCTTATAACATATTGCTGTTATTAAAAATGTTAAAAAAAATGACTTTCACACGTTTCTGATAAAGTAGAAATTTCAAATGGCTTTCAGACCTAATTACTTTTGTCAATATTTTTTATAATTTACCATGCGAGTGTTTATCGATTAATAATAATTATTTATTCTGAAGTAGGTACTTACTGTGCAAGGTTTCTTTAAGATTTTATTAAAACGTTAATACTAGCCCATCTATAAGTACCTCGTCCTATATAGGTGCAGCCTAACTAAGAACTTATGCACGCGAATGCACATAGTCTATTTATTTTTGGGAACAGTAAAACCACTACCTACTTCCATTTGGCATATAAAATTTACAAACGTGCCAATAAGAATTACAAGAACCATATATGTAATGTAACTAGATTACTAAATGCGACTGTATGGTTATATTTTAGATTAATGCTTTTATTGTTAAATAAGATCTTTAATACACTTACATGCGTCCTAGTTTAGTAGTACACTACAATGCATAAAATGCAAGCTTCGGGCTTCGCATTGCAAGTTGACAGAACACTACTGCCGGCAGCCACTGTCATCACCATTTCACATTTTCTACTTTGTAATACGCTGGGACGCAAAAATTTCGAGACTGCTCTTTTCTTTTCTCTGTACAAAAATAGTCATAGTAACTGTCCTGGGCAATAACTTAAAAAGTATATGAGACATTTCAATGCAGTTTAAATGATTTATAATAAAATTAACCAGCATTATATTGGCATTCCATGGAATTCAGTTATGAGCATAGTTTTTCACAGAATCGACACTAAACAATTCGCACTACGCGTGCTGCGGCTAAACTTTATCGTGTGGTGTAAATCATCTTTTTCAGTCTTTATAAATTATTATTGTGAAGTTAGTGCGTTGGTGATTATATTTTAGCTTACATCATTTTGCCCATTGCCAAAACCAAGAAAATAAAGTTAAATTTTAATTGATCTATATCGCCAAGTTGAGCGCAAAGCAAAGCAAGCGCTGTCGTTACATCTTTTCCGTGAACCGTTTTGGCCGTATTTCGTGTTTAACGGCTAACTCACATGTTTTCTTTTTTCACCTAGACTTGGCTTAGTGTTTGATCTCACTACGTTTTATCACCAAGCTAATTTAATCTGGAGACTTGGCACGTTTTTGTTAGATTTATAAATCAAAGAAATCGATATTTTAATTATTACGATTTGAATACGATGTTATGTAGAATACATAGTACATATATAAAAGTCTAGTTTTAAACACTCACTTTGACCTCGTTGTATAAATTGGTTGAGTCGAATCTATGGAAAACTAAGAATATGTTTATAACTGGACGTTAGCATGACATGGTATGTTATCAAAATATTACTTGCTTAAAAATGTTTTTGAAACATTTACTGTACGTTTTCATAATACATTTTTCTTATTGCCCATCAATAGTTTCTAAGGAGACGATGCATCGCTACATATTGCAAATTTGTTGCGTGATCATCAAAGCTTTCTTTGTATTTGTTTTATGCCAATATTTTATAGACTCGTTATTATTTTGGTATCATTACATTTTTTTACAAATTTACAGCATGTAGCTGGCATGACGTCTGGGAGGAAACTACAATAATCGTTTAATTAATGCGTAACTTGTATTGTCTGAACCCCGTTTTTTATTTCCCCCGTTATGTTTGAGCCTGGATATGCGATTACGTTTTGCGGCAACCCATAATGACATGGTATGTATTGGAGTCGGCTTTGGAACTTCGCGCTTGAACATAGACAGCTTGTTGATACGTACGGACTTTGTTTCTTGATGTGCATCTCTCAGCTAGAATAGAGTAGCTATCGACTTACAATACAAATTGCTCGGTAATTCACCCAGTTGGCTGTTACCGAGTTCTTACGAACTTAGTTGGTGTATGAAGTGTGTTTACTTGATATATTCGTCATTCACACTTTATATTTTCTTGTACAGAATTTATATCAGTTATATATAGAGATGTCAGAGAACTAGTAGTAACTAAGCTAGAGCCACCATAGAATAAAAATTAATTTGATTAACTAAAAACACTACTTTTATCACAAAGACAACGAAATAGTTTGAAGTTCCATATCCAACATTCCTTATCATGGACATATACAAAGTGACCGTTTTGTATTAATATTAAAATAGACACAATAATTTGAGCGGCTAAAAAATTTAAATGGGCGCCTAGAATCTAGGTTAGGTTTGGTATGTTTTATGTCATCTTTAGTCGCCAAGTTAGTACATATAAAGTCGCCCAGTTTTATAATTTTAGTTGCTCAGACAGTAGATTTTTTCACAGATCATGTATTTCTGTTGCCGCTATAACAACAAATACTAAAAAACAGAATAAAATAAATATTTAAGGGGGCTCCCATACAACAACGCAATTGATAACGGCAATAGGTAGACGCTTGAAATCACACATAATATTTAGTTTTATATTCACTTTAAAAATAAATAATTAAATAAAAATAAAACAAATATTTAAGGGATTTAAAAAAAATCCCATACAACAAACGTGATTTATTTTTGCCGTTTTTATACATAATGATATGGAACACTTGGCCGGTTTTTTAAATAAACCTTTGTAAAATTTTAAATGTTGGATAAGAGACATGAAAATACTTCATTGTCTTTGTGATGAATATACCTAATAGTTTATAAATTATATATCGTATGCGATCTTTTATTCAATTGTACCATTAGTTTATGTCACTAGTTCTCTTAAAAAATATAACAAAATATCTGTCAATATTCAAGTTTAATCTTACGATCAATTTGTATAATTTTAAATGTAAATATAATAGTGCATGAGATACGCTGTGTAAAATAGTAAAATTAGCAAAATTAAGTTATTATTCCCACTACAATATAATGCACTATCCTAAAACACATTTTTTTAACTGTTCACGATCAGACTTTTATTTATATTCCAGTCTATATATAAATAATTTTGTTTAATTTAATTAGATATCTAATAATGTTAAGATATTTATTATTTTATTGACATACTAACACTCTCTTATTACTTCAGCTATTATTTTTAAAAATGTATATTTTATTTAGGTTGAACTGAGGAAATAATGTTTAAAATGGCGTCAATGGAAGCTAGTAGGAGGTGATTTTACAATAAGTAGGGTCTTGCAAATAATTTACACAAATATTGCATGTAAATTTCCAGTTTTGCAAACTCTCTCCTATTCGTCTATTTGTCTGTTATTTCCCCTCCCCCATACCCTACTCATTCACCAAGTATCAAAGTGTGGGATGCCACTTGTGTTAATGGTCTGGCTACCTCCAACCTCCAGGTCACTGAGTCTAAGACCGGTACGGCTGCGGCGTCAACAGAGTCACTCAAACAATAAAAGTTTCGAGTTTACAACTACACTCGCGAGCAAAAGTTTGGAATCACCTACTTGCGATTTGCTACGAGCGATTTTAAGAACTAAATAACTAATGAAGATTAATGAATATGGTATCATTTTAAAGGTTATTCTGTAAAATTTAAATTGATACTATTTTCATTTCAATCGGACCCCTATTTCAGGAGCTGTCCTTGTTTAAGTGAAGGAGTAAGGAAAAATGAAGGAATGAGGAAACGGGAACCATTAAAAAAAACAAAATTTAGAGGAAAATCTTTATTTGGGATAAAACATTTTTGTTCAATATTTAGTGTTACCTCCCCTAGCCCTAATTACAGCACGAAGACGATTCTTCATGGACCTAATCAGCTTCTTGGCAGAATCTTGTGGGATGCCTTCCCACTCCTCTGTCAAAGCCGATTTCAACTCATGAACACTTGAGGGAGCTGGATTTCTGGATCGAACCCTTCTTTTCAACTCATCCCACAAGTGCTCAATGGGATTCAAGTCAGGGCTGAGCGCTGGCCAGTCTAATGTGGCGATTCCAACTTGACCCAGGAAGTCAATTGTGGCACGTGAAGTGTGACATCGGGCGTTATCGTGCATTAGGACGAAGTTATCGCCGACATATCCCGCATAAGGAACAACATGTTCCAGCAGAATATCGGTAATGTACCGGTCCGAAGTTAGACCACCCCCTCGGCCCCGCCAGGTACGAAAACAAGCTCCGTTTTTGCGTCGAATGAAATGCCGGCCCACATCATGCAGGAACCGCCTCCATAAGCTACTGTTTCAGCGAAACAGCACTGAGCAAATCGCTCTCCAGGTCGCCTGTAGACCCGGCCCCTTCGGTCGCTACCGTGTAAGCACATTCTGCACTCGTCTGAGAACAGAACTTGCCTCCATTGCTCGATTTCCCAATTAAGATGGGCGCGAGCAAATTGAAGGCGTGCTTGACGGTGAGCTTCCGTCAGTTTTGGGCCTGTGGCAGGCCTTTTTGGAGTCAAGTTCGCCTGCTTGAGTCTTCGCCGAACTGTCCACTCACTGGCAGTTGTCCCACGAACTTCCCTGAGCTCCTGCTGGACGTCGACACCGGTTGCCTCGGGATGAAACCTCCAGTCTCCAGAAAGCGTTTATAAACTTTCGAGACACAGGACTGGCTTATGTGGAGCTGACGTGCGACAGCCCGCTGGCTTAGCCCTTGTAGTAGAGCAACAATTTGGGCTGCTTCTGTTGGCGTGGTCTCCATTATCGTCCAATGTCAAGGTCAAATTCAACGGAGGTGTGTACCAGTCAACGTGTAACAGCCGACTGATAAGAAAATTCCGATGCCCTGCGCTTTTATAGGATTCATAGGCGCGCAACTCGTAACGAATAAATTGAGACCTTTTCGTTACTCCTTGATTAAACCAGGATTGCTCCTAAAATACGGGTCCAATTGAAATGAATATGGTATCAATTTAAAGTTTACAGAATAACCTTTAAAATTATACCATATTTATTAATCTTCATTAGTTGTTTAGTTCTTAAAATCGCTCGTAGCAAATCGCAAGTAGGTGATTCCAAACTTTTGCTCGCGAGTGTAGTTTTTGTGCCTGATAATGTAAAAGTAATAAAACATCATGCTACATAAAATAACAGAATAACTTCATTCATACCTACTACCTATAAATATATATTGAATATTGTATCACCCCGAGGACGTATTTTCTAAAAGAGCCTATTGGCGGAACTTATAAATTAGTTGCAGTCCTCTTTTAAAAATTATTACTTCATTCCTAGCCTCGTATACAAAAAAAATAACCATTTTAGTAGTCGAAAACAAATTATATAAAGGTTTGGTGATGCCACCAATATCAGTAAAAATGACACATTTTTACCTTCTTTTTGAAATAATCCGCACGTGACCTAAAACTAAAAATCATATCAATATATGTTTAATTTCCACATGATGATAGCTTAAATTTCCCTTTTTCTATGCTCGGGGTTTCTCTGAGGGATCGAATCCGGATCGAAGAAATTCGACGGAGAATCAAAATTGTCGACATAGCCTTCAGAATTTGCAAGCTGAAGGAGCAATGGGCATGTCACATGTGGCGAGTAAGTGATGGCAGATGGGGAAGGAAGGTATTAGAGTGGAGCCCGCGTGTAGGACGACGAAGCATTGGACACCCTCCTTTTACATTAGAGATTGCAACCCGGTATATTTCTCAACCCGGCCGAGTCCGGTAACATTCGCCGCCAACCCGGCCGGGCCCGCCCGGCTCGGCCGAGTTGATGTGTTAGTATTTTATGAAAATTTGCTTTAAGTAAATGGAGGAAAAATACAATGATTCAAGATTACGGAATAATATTTATTTCAAACCAGCAAATCAACAATAATCAGTCTCAAAATCACGAGTTTTTAATACAGAATTACTTAGTTTAACTTATGAACGGAATAGTAACATTAGTTTTACTAATTAAGTTCAAGCAAGCATTAGTATTCAATAATTAAGTTTAGGATAGAAATGATCTTCCACGCGCTGATGAAATGCCTGGATTTAGAGGATTTCAAGAAAAAGAGAGTTTGGAAAGTAGTCAGATTATTTAAGAAGTCGCCCGCTGTTTGCTTAAAGTTAATTACTAAT
This sequence comes from Hypsopygia costalis, assembly GCA_937001555.2. Taxonomy (NCBI): domain Eukaryota; kingdom Metazoa; phylum Arthropoda; class Insecta; order Lepidoptera; family Pyralidae; genus Hypsopygia; species Hypsopygia costalis. The sequence continues at coordinate 25,009,673 of OW443326.2, forward strand.
ACTCATAGACTACTATTTGGAAACATAGTATTAGAATAAGAAACTCGCGGCTCGCAGCGCTTGCCATGCCATGATGATGATGATGATGATGATAGCTTAAATTACCCTTTTTGTTGTAGGAATGCGATGGAAACTATTAATCTATCTATATTTTTATCTGTCGACATGCGTTGTGAACTTGTGAAATCATCTCCTACCGTAATAAGTAATAACTATTTTCGGCAAACTTTACAGATAAGCAATTAAGTAGATATTATGAAACATCTATGTCCGTTCTCGTCTTTTTTTATATTTGTTCAAGTACTATTTCCTCAGTTTAGATGTAATTCCACATTTGATTTTGTTCTTTTTTTATTGTTTCGGTCCCACGGTAGCTGTCTTGTCCCTGCACAAAATTAGCCCCCGCCGCCTTAGTACGGTATCCCGAGCGAGCTCCAACGTCATCTAGCCCGTTTAATGTCACCAAGCTTCCGTAGAGAGAGTAAGTCATTATTTTATTATTGTCATACTCGTATATTCTAACGTTACTGAAAAGTCAAAAATTCAAAAATACCTTGCGTTCCATGTATTAATACATTACGTCGTGGATGGATATAATTTTCGTGATATTCAGACGCAACGTTTAAGGCGATGTTCCCTATTAACTTTATCCCCTTATATCACTAATAATCTAAGAATTTAATGAACTCACACATTCCTCATTTGACCCAGGGTTTAAATACAGTAATAGAAATACTTATCTCAATTCCATATTGGCTAAAGCACTTGTATCAGCCTAAGGGTAACGTAAGGGGGAAATATAGTAGATGAACAGCGCCTTGCTTACCATTACGTTGCCGTAATGCAGCTAATTATGAAATTAAGAATATTTAAAATGTGTTCATCTGATGCGTCACAGCCGCTCATAGAAGCGTAGTTACAATGTACGAGTATTTCACTATTGTTCGTTGCTTGTTTTGGTAGCACTTGCACGATCGGCTTCGTATCTCAGTCATTTGGTTGCGTCAAATGGACCCCGTGAAGAAAACGCGTGTACGCATCTGTTTCGTGAAAAATAAAACTAATATCTTGTTATGTGAATCGGACCGCGGTGGGCGTCTGTGCTTCTAGCTCAGACGTGTGTCCACTTGGTGCAACCAAAAGCTTTACACAATAATGTTAAAGCTACATAGATTAATTAGTGCCGGTATTGAAAAAACTGTACTTCATAATCGAGATAAAAATTAAATATACCTTTCACAATTTGTAACACAGGTTTACCTTTGTACGCAAATCTGCTAAAACGTTCATTGATGGTAGATTTGGAGAATATTATGAAACGTTTTAGCGTAATACTTTATTGTCGTAGTAGGGCCATTTAATTCTACCATGAAATATGATTCTTTTTTAAAATATAAATTTATAGTAGTAACAAGTCATCGCTTGCACTGAATCAATAAAGAATTACATAATGGATTTTATCGTACCTACATTAATCAAACTATTGCCAGCTAACAGCTATCCTTCGATTGAAGCGAGACCAGCAGTGCTAATTTAGGTAACAAATCTACTGATGTGATAATGATATACCACCAGGGTTGCATAGAGGCTTACAATCGGATGTTCTGTAAAACGATGGTTACTGTTTTTAGTTCCTATTGCGTTTAGTTTAAAATCTGCTGATGAAATGCTGGCTGCTAACTGTACGCTAATATTCCTAATTCTTATGGTTTTGTTGTCAATTGTCGTTTAACACAAGACAGGTATACACTTAACTACTATTATAAAAATGTGTTTCCAAAAAAAAAGTGAATTAATGGGTATAAAGTAATTAAACAAAGACATCCATAATAGTTTCATGGAAAAAAATCATATAAACGAGTATGTATTATAAACTTCTTTTGTTTACTTCGGTGTCGTTTATTGATGTCGTTATCGTCCCTGAAATTCAAACCTATGTTTATGTGTTCAATATCTCATTGTTTTTAAATAAACTTTGTTGTGAAAATGCAACTAAGTAATTTTGCATAAATACATATGACAAGATTGTTTTTTTTTTTTTTTTTTTTACATATTAGAAAATTATAAGGGCATTTTCCATCAATAAAATAGGTGCTTTTAAGCATTATGTGTGTTACGGGTAGTGTTAGAAGATGTATTAATACTAGATTTATCCGAGTTAAATTGCGTGTAGACGGAATCAGATCAATGAGATTAGCATCAATTGGCCAACCCGATCCGAAGGCGCTGATTTATCTCACTCGGCGTCCACAAATAACCAACTATTATTACTTATTTTTATTTAAAAAATAAATAAAACGATCTAGATGGCTAAAAAGAATTGTTTAAGTAAAATCGGCTTTTCGCTAAACGCAGATTTTACTTAAACAATTTTTTTTACACAATTGTTTTTTTTTTTTGCACTTTTGAAGTAAATCTAAATTAATTATGATCTTCTAACTATATCTGTAACATAGAACCATAGTACAAATAGAGAAGTAGGAGAACTCAAGCCCCGAGCGGGAGATAATAGCCTAAACACGTAGGGCTGTCGCTTAATAGTTTATTCAACCGTCAAAAATACTTAGTCAATCTCTATTATACAAAATTAAGTAGGGTAAGTGTTAGGGATCTGTAACAAAAAGCCGGCCAAGTGCGAGTCGAACTCGGTCACGAAGGGTTCCGTACCAAAAACGACACACAATCACGTTTGTTGTATGGGAGCCCCCCTTAAATATTTATTTTATTCTATTTTTATTATTTGTTGTTATAGCGCCAACAGAAATACATCATTTGTGAAAATTTTAACTGTCTAGCTACCACGGTTCATGAGATACCTACAGCCCTTGGTGACAGACGGACAGACAGACGGACACCGGAGTCTTAGTAATAGGGTCCCGTTTTTACCCTTTGGGTGTGGAAATCTAAAAAGAATAAAAATAATTATTTTTGTACACACACCAGGAGTGACTGCAATTTTTTAATTACCTACATTTTAATGCATGCTTACTCAGTGACAAACGAGCAGACAGCTCACCTGATGGTGAGCGGTAACTGTCGTCCATAACATCCACGATTCACGCATTCAAGCTGTTGGCAACAAAAATGCAGAATCGCAGGTGCGTTGTCCTTCATACCGGAACACAAAACACAACAATGCAAGCATTGTTGCTTGGCGGCAGAAATAGATAAGGCAGTGGTCCTCACCCAGGCGGACTCCTACCATTTGATAAAACCTACTTCATGTTATCTGTTTAATGATTAGAAAAATTACGGTCTAAATAGGAATAGGATTAATTAAAACGTAGCTTTACTGAATCATAATATTTATTCAAATAATCTAAATTATTATGAAAATATATTTTTATTAAGTACCTATCATATATTATTTTTTACACTAAACTATTTTTAATACTTTTTAATTTACACACTTATCATGTGATTATTAGGAGTGTCGGTGGCCGAATGGTTAGGGTATCCGACAAATTGTTATTGAGACATCCATGAACACTGCAATGTTTTTATGGCTAGTCGACTTTGTAGCCATCTTTAACGAATTTGTAGTTATATACGACGTAGGTAGGTACCTAAATGTTCAAATTATTAACGAACGTCAGCGCAGGCGCGAATCTTGCGCGTACGGCGCAGCTCCAACCCCGACTGGCGCTCCATATAACCTCCTATAAATGTTGTCAGTGTGTGCGTGCGACGGCCATACGTACGGGCGCGCTCACATACAAACCGCGCTCGGTGCGTTTGTATGAAGTTACCTTACTTCTCTATTTATACTATGATAGAACAATTCGCTGTGTGTTACTTTGTAAAAAATATTTTATCTTGTTGGAAAATGGCCTTTAGATATTATTTAACATATTAACATATTTAATTGCGGACTTGCAGTGGCACCCCTCTCTCCGACGAAGATCGTTCTGTTCCGACGACTGTCTGACGTGGAGCGTCGCCGCCCCTGCCGCCACTCACCAGTCATCCGCATTACCGAGAATCCCATCTCGGAGGCAGTCGTCTGTTAAACGCATTAACTTACCCGGGCTCGCGTGCTGTGTGACTCAGGGGAGCAGATGCGGAGCAAAACATTTTTTGAGCTAAATTTTTAATGACAGTGTTACCGTCAATGTTGGTCGTCTACTATCGTTAATACTTAATCATCACTTTGCGTTTATTGGGACATTATTCTCATTAATGATCATTATTCCTATATATGTGCTTGCCACCAAATTTGTTATTAAAACAATAATGTGAGCGATCAAGCGCAATTTTATGAACTCTAAAACCATTTAAATAGAAATATACCAGACATAACATGTAGGTATAATACAGGGAGAACCTATTTTGAATGTATTTCTGATATATGACATTGTTGTATCCAGTTCCAATAGATTTACAAAATTTATAGTTGGTGTTTTTTGGTAGTGTCTAGGTAATAAGATTGTATGAAAGTATTGGAGACCTCGTATTTTCAATTAACGATATATTATCATGTGCTTCAGGGGTTGATGTTAGGAGGTTATGTTTATATGTTGGCAAAGGGGTGGACACACTTCTTCACCCGGGTAACTCGAGGGGCCTGGGGGGTGACTTCAGTGGGGATTGGCTTGAGAGGTTGAGTTAACGGCTGAGATGAAGGGTGGGGCAGAGAGGGGCCCAAATCTTGTGGAGGAGGGGTGTTATAGATTTTATGGAGCAGTGAAAATGCCGCCTTTAAATCATCAGGGGTAGAGATTTTATGCATGTTTCTCAGTTGGTTGACGGGTTCGTCACTTAACTTTGCGTATGGGCTCAACATGGGGAGTAGTGCAGCAAAAGATCTTCCTGATCTATTCTCTAATATGGTTGCCATTATATCTATCTTGTCTGCAGGCATATTCACACTTTGAAGAAGTTCCTTAACCTTACCTTTTGAGTAGTCTATCAAGGAGGTTTTGGTGTCCTCCTGAAGAGCGGATACAGCTGGGTTCGCTTCATATTTGTAACTAGAAGGAACAGGGAGTTTCCCTTGTGGTACTCCCGCCATACTCATTTGAACTAATGAGGAGTTGATCTTCACAAAGCCAGCTGTACATATGCTTAGCTCATCCTTAACCTCTTGGAGCCCCATCTGGTTGTCGGTGATAGCACCTTGAAGGATATCCACCTGCTGTACTAACCCTGACAGCGATGCACATAATCTTCCCTGCTCATCTTTCAGGACTTTTATTTCCGCAGCTTGGCTTGTCAACATGGCCTGCAGGTTCTGATTGTAACTTAGGACAGAATCCAGGCCAACCTTAAGGTTGCTGTATAGGGTGGATAAATGACCAACCAGGGTCTTTTCCCAATCCGGATTGCCTGATAAGATAATCTCAGGCACTCTAGATGGACCAGATGGGGGGTCATTTTCTATATCATCCTCGTCCGACTCACGGGGGATAGACTGGTTGTCTTCATTCTGGAGTATATCGGCTCCCCAATCAAGAGTTTCTTCGGTACTCATTGCTAGATCAAGATCCCATTCTTCCTTAAGGTCTTCTTTAGTACTAATGTCTTCTTCCTCCATAAGTGCCCCAGGAGGAGAGTGTACAATTGTCGAAGTTGATGGCTCCCCGCTTGCTGATGGACTACGATTTGAGACAGGGTGGAGTCCTTGCTGTACTAAAGCAGCCCGACTATCAGATATATTGCTAGATTGCTGAGAGATGACAGTGAGGGTTGCGAGTGCCAGAGGGATTTTGTCATTTGTTATGGTGATAGGGGTGAGGTCATCCATATCTGACGGGTTTTCACTAAATTGCGGGTCTTGAGGAGTTGTTGCCCCCTGATCTTGGCTTTCCAGTGGTGGAGAGTACGACATTTTAAAAGTAGAAATTGAAAGATATACTGTTATATTGTAGAAGAAACTTCAGCTACTGTCCTGGATATACTAACATTAACGGTAACCATGTATACAACACATTACGATGTGTGTGAAAACTATTGAAACGTACAACTATTTTTTTAATATATATTTCAACTTGAATAGTTTTGATCTCTTCGAGCGTTTTAATGGGGAAAATGGAACAATTTGATGTAATGAATATTCCAGTTATTTTTTTATTTAAATATTTCCTGTGTTCGATATCAGCATAGTTTGTTAAAATTTTCTACATCACTCAGTGATTGTACTCATGAGCATACTTATTAACAAATTGATATTGAAAGACCAAAGTTCCGCATCTGCTGTATAACATCCTCCTACCCCTGCAACTCAAACAAGTCGTGAGTATAAGTAAAGATTAGGTGAGATATCCGCAATAGTAGGTAGATGCTATCCTTTAGGTAGAAGTCTAACTATATGCCTCGTGAGTAATCTCCTGCTACTGTGTATATCGTTCCTAATTCGTAGAATGAAAGTTAGTAATACGAAAACGGAACCAAAGAATCTATTTACGTAAGTGTACATATCTTGAGAAGGGACACAGTTTGAGCGGTGGGAGATGCGCGAGTCCGTCGGGAAAGGCGACACCTAGCTAGGTTCCTCACACAAGTGAGATGCACTGTTGCAGTTATATCATATAATTTTAAGATACTTTTATTAGAACCCACTGATTATACATAATAAATATATACCACTATGAGCGTTTAATATTATTCAGTTAGGCTACCGTCACATGTTTATTACGTACGTCTTGATTTACATGATGGTAAGGGGGTACTTAGTAATAAAATGAAAAATGAATGGCGCTGTGGCAGCTGTCCGGGGCTCCGTACTCATTTGATCTCTGTTCTCTAGGGATACCTAGTATTCGAATATGCGTCATTGGAGCATTTTCAACAAATTAAACTGGCTACAAGCCTATCAACATTGAAGATATATAATATATGCAGATTACACCGGACCATGTCATGGCCGTAACCGTTCCGGCCAAACAAAAAAATTGTTGACTGCCTGCCGGTCTCATGGGTTCATAGGCGTTTATACGCTGACTACCTATATGGTGATGCACGGAACCAATTTAAAATTTCATTTTGACGTGCGCTGTTTACGGTTGGGTTTATGTTCAACTTTGTAAGAACGTAAACTTCGTGTATTTATTGTACATCTTGTTTTATGTAAATTGTAATCACGATGGCATTAAATAAATAAACACGTGCAGTCATCCACTATATACTTAGTTGGTATTAGTTTGATATCGTCACAAACACGGGCCACCGGCGCAAGTACTGTTCTGGCAACGTCGCGTAACGTGCTATGCCGGTGACAGTCCGGTCCTGATGCGTACTAGCGTAGCGGAGAATAGGCTTTTTAGATGTGTTGGAACGGTCACGGTCTTAGATGCAGAAGAAGGTAAGAATATAATTATTTAAAAAAATGCAATTGAATCGGTCGCGGGCAGTTGCCACGACGCGGTGCGTCGGACGTCGCTGGGTGCTATGCTAAGAAAAAGATAGTTTTCAGAAATTCCTTTATCGAATTGTCTTTTGGAAATATATTTTGCAAAACTTTAACATTGTGTATTACCGTATTGAAGTTTACAATTATAAATTATTTAGAATTTTTGAGGCCTGATTTATTCTATCGAAGCGATGTGATCGCCTTGTTGTATTATTAAATTATTAATTTAAATTAAGTTTATTATTGTGATTATTGAGTATTATTAATTAATTTAACTTTGTGTTTCTTACTAGAACGTAAATTATTTTTTATATAACTAACTATAGATAAGTACATGTCACCGCTTTTAGTCGTCAAGCTAACTATAATATATGTATGTATAATATCAAGGCCGTAGTGAGTACCTTGCGCAGGAGTATATCTGCAGCGGCTTATTCTGAACACTTCCTTTTATAAATAAGTACATATTATAACGTATAATACTGAATGTAATGTTACCACTGTAGTAGAATCTCAGCGTAGTTAATGTTAATGGAGTTTACACATAACAATTACCTGCTTCATTTATCTATAAACTGTACTATCCGTCCCACATTTGTTTTGGAGCCTCCCGTATAAGTATTACTTATTATTCTATGTGTTTCCTCGGTTTAAGCGGTTACGTTGAACATGTATTTTGAGCTATGCTAATACTTAGATAGTAAGAAATTAAATAATGTATGTTGTGTAAGTAATGGTTGCAAAGTACAAAAATGAATTGAAAATTATATTTTGTGTCAGCAGCGAAACATACGGGTAAATGTAAATTGTATGAATCGGATTTTTTGTATTTTGCAACATACGTGATAGATAATATTAATGGCTTGTATAAGAATGTTATTGTAGTGAACGCATAAATTGAAGAAACACCATACCCACACGTCACAAAGATCCTGGATGTCATTTTGTGTATCTATTCACCTATGTTATTAATTATTCTGAAGCAGTTTGCCTTTCGACGGCTACGACATTGATGGGATATTTCTCTTCATAGTTAGAGTAGATAGCATTTGATCTGTAGCCAGATCTGAGTAGATGAGATCTGTTTGTTAATACCTTGCAACTTGTATGTAGGACGCGACCACCGCCTGCACCGACGACGCTCATGTGAAGCGGTTTTAAGCTGATTCCTCGTGTCCTACGTATTAATTGTCACGGTGCCTACTACATTTATGCTTTGTAGTAGTACATCAATACAAAAATATTGTCTAGAAAAAGATTTCATGAAAAAGAAACGAAAACATTTTCTTTTTTTATAGCCAAATTCTAAATCAGAAATTGTGTTGAATATACATAATTTATGTGAATTTACTATGGGTCTATTAAAAGGCGATTTTATAAAAGATATTTTTTATTTATCGCTTTATATATTTTTTTTTTATATATAGCTAGCAAGCGCTTGACAAAATTTTGTGTGTCCTAATTTGAATGGCTGGCCTTGGAGAGTCCAACAGAAGAACGTTCACTTAGCATACTAATACAGTGCATTATACAGTGTATGGACAGTACCTACTACAAATATTCACCTCAAGGGCATTACGACGGAGTAATAATTTTCAAACTTTCGCGATGCATGATTTATGAAAAATAACAAAGGGGATTAACGCGATCATGCATAAGGGTATCTACATACCTTTATTATTGCCGGACGTTTTGACCAGGGGCAAATGCGTAAATGAAACTAGGTACTGCTTAGATTATTGGTAATTATGTTTAGCTCCGCTAGAAGAAACTCTAGAGCTCTACCGACTAAGTTGAAGATGTTTGTTAATAATTTCAACCTAAAACCATTTTTTTTAATCCAAAAAACCGATGGAAGTTGGCTTCAGCGTCGTAGGTCCCCAGTTTGCACCGGCCGTGGTCGTAGGCTGACTTTCTCAGCGATGTGCCATCTGGTGCACCCTTATGCATGACCACGTTAATTCCCGGTGTTATTATTCATTACGACAGTACTTATTAGTTCCATGATTCGCCTTTAAGTATGGCTTTTGGGGTGTAAGAGGTTCATCAACATTTTTGAACCCAAGCCAACTTCACCTGCACGCGGTGCACCCTGCTGACTGACAAACGAAGCTCTGGCGAAAAGAGAGGTAGGGAGCGTAATTGTAAGCTACCCGACTGGGGAATGTACCTCCACCTCACAGAATACCGCAGCCAAATAACGGTTCCCTTGAGGGCTGTTGTGTTCCTGCGAGTGAGTGAGGTCACCAGAAAGGAAGGAGATGCTGCGATGGCAGCGGGGGTGGCGGCGCGCGAGCGCTATATTTTATGTTGCGAGCGTTAATATGGCTACGGTAACCGCTTCACATCAGGCGGGCCGTATGCTTATCTGCCACCCGACGTAGTAATAAAAAAAAGTCTATTATAAATACAGTGCTGTTTTCATACCGCCGAAGTGACTTCTTACCGTTAATGCTCCGGCTTAAAGAACGCACGGCGCTCTTTTCCCTTAAAAAGTAAATTATAAATAAATATGACGACATCGGAGCTATATGACGCATGTCTAAAAGAAAAAGGCATTTCCCGAAACATCCAAGTCGTTGGCTTACTATAACTGTCTATACTACCTACTTATGGTAATAGTAAGTTAAGTGAACGTTGCCTGGCTTGGCACATCTTAATAAAATTTGTTCTGAATTCACACCGAAACCTAAGAACTTGACTGAAGAGCTGTCAGTTGATGCTCGTATTAAATTTCATTTCTCGCTCGGTGGTCGAATGGCCACTTTGACTTCGAGGTCGCGGGTTTGATCCCCGCACATGGCAAACTTTTGTGTGCGTGAACATGTGTGCTTGTGTCTTGGTCTGGGTGTTTTCTATGTCTTATATGTATGTATTTACAAAAAAAAATGTATTTAAGTATAGTATCAGTTATCTAGTACCCATAAGTACAAGCTTTGCTTAGTTTGGGACTAGATGGCAAGTATGTACTTAAATAATTTGTCAATGAACATTTTTATACCTAATAATAGCATCAATAGGCAATCGATAGTTCTAGATCAGTTTACAGTTAATGACAAAAAAATCAACCTATGTACGCCACGCGACGCAGTAATTTAAACATTGGTGCACAAGTTTCATATTTTATTATACCATGCCATGCCTTGTACAAGTATACGACCTGCCTATAAAGGGTTTACATAGCCTATACATAGCACTCGCAATGCAAGTAATGATTGCTTGCACCCCCGCTACTAACGCAGACAACGATACGTCTGGTGACCTCACTCACTCGATGGAACACAAGATCTCAGAGGTTGCTACCTCAATCGAGCTTGACATACCTGTTTCGTCAGAGCACAATTTGCTTGTCGACAGGGTTAACCATGCACTCAAAGTAGCTTTGGCTCTAACTATGACGGTGCGCCACTTAACTACATCCCAGAATAATAAATAAAGAATAAGGATATCTTCTGAATATATAAAAATTTCGTGTCATATTGTTTGTCCGCGATGGAATCCTAAACTACTGAACCGATTTTAATAAAATTTTAAGAAAAATATTTAAAGGCGATACGAAGTTCGCCGGGTCAGCTAGTTATTTTATAAAGAATCCTTATTCTTATCTTCTAGTTATTTTATAAAGAATAAGGATTCTTTATAAAATTCTTATCTTCTAGTTATTTTATAAATTCTTTATAAAATAACTAGAAGATAAGAATTTTATATATTATATAGTTATTTTATAAAGATTTGTAGACTTCTTATCTATGCTCAGCTAAACGTAAACTTAGGATATCCAAGCGCATAGTGCGAGGAGACTACGAATAGGTAAGTCATAGTTGTGTTTCCGGTAAATATAATCGAACAGGGGTAAACTGAAGCAGATTCCGATCGGTTTATTTGATTGAGAATATTAAACTTCAGGTTTATAGTATCTGTGTTTAGCTTATCTGTTAGAAACCCTGGAGCTCTAACAACTGAGTTGAAGGTTTGTCAATAACTAAAACGTAAAATCTTTTTTTTCGAATCAAAGTATCAATGGTAGTATCAAAGTAGCGGCTTGTTTCTGCGGTAAGGGTCCAGGGGCCCTACTACCCAAGCTGTAGCCGACCATCAGATTTTTTTATTGCGGAAATCAAACACTGGCTTTTTAGTTTAATAGTAATAAATAAGTACATTAGCGTTAATAGTAATACGCTTAGCCGGTAGGGACGGAGGCGCTCTACCGATTAAACTAAAGATGTTTAGCACAAATTTAAACAGAAGTCCGATTTAGGCAATCAAAAATCCCTATGGGAATCGGCTTGAGCTTAGGCGGTAGGCTCCCAGGTTACCAGACATACGAGTATATTGTATACTCTACGAGTACGTTTTATAGACGCCTGGTGGCATTTATGAAATAGAAAATGTCGGGATACTATCCCTCAATCGAAGGAGTTAATAGCATACTCCACCACGCTGCTCAACTACGGGTTGGCGGAGGAACGTGTTTTCAGCCGCCTAAAGGCAACTGACTTAGCATAACGACTGTCATCTATGACAACAACCGGGACCGGCGGCTTATCTCTGAAGCACAGATAAATAAACTGAAACACAGGAGATAAATAAACCATATCCATGGACGGGCTAAGGTCGATTTGCTTAACATGCGTGTTCGGTTAGCCTTACACGCGCAATGACACCATCGAGCTCCTAAGAAACCATAACGAGACTCAAAATAAAAAATCGTATCAAATTCTCATTACTTGATATGGCGTAAGTTATACACTTTTTCATAAGTGAATGCGATGGAAACCATCAATTTGTTTATAGTTTTCTCTGTCTATGGTGTTGCATGTACAATCCGACTAACGAGAATAGAAAAAATAAAACTCAATTTACACCGCCGCGAAATGAGAATTCCCCTGGCTACGGATCATATTTAAGTTTATATGTTATACAATTGACGTAAACTTCATTGTACTATGTACAATTTCGATGCAAAAAGTCGCTTCCATTCCATTCCGCAGTGGCGTAAATTGAACCTAAGGGCGCTTTAGCCAACTGAGAGAGGCGACACCACGGTACAAAAATACCAGGTATGGTTTTGTTCTTCCCTAATATTGCCAAGACTACCTACGTCAAGAGTTAGGTTGTCAAAATCTGTCATTTTTCATACAAAATACAACTGATCGCGTAGGCAAGTTCAAATCACATGACTACGTCTGTCACTAAAGAAAGTAAGTACATTGTATTTTTATTCCACGGGCCCACTTTCTCCGTAACAACGACTATCCTAAGAAGGCCGCACATAAAGGTTTTCATTCAATAAATTGTTTCAATCAACCTCCGGACATGAATTAAAAACAGTGTTTAGTGACAATATGCATATATTTTTATTATAACAAAAGAAAAACAATTACATACAAAAAATATAGACACCTATCAGTATACTTAATAAAATAAACTTTAATATTAGCCAATTGGGATTATATTGGTCTATACATGGATATACTTCGTGTAACATATGCAAGCAGTCGCATATATTTATACCTAATTAATGTAAATAAGTAGTACAAACTAATGATATTTGTTCCTGTTTAACTAATAATTAAATACACGTGGAAGAATTTACACACAGATATTAAGTGGGCAGTCTCGGCAACAGGGGCGGACTAAGGCCTAGGCAAACTAGGCACGTGCCTAGGGCCCGTAATTTTTGGGGCCCGAGAGTTAGGTTTTTAATCTTTATTTTTGAAGTGAAAACTTCTTTAGTGGCTGTTCTTTTTTAATGGCCCGGAAATACAATGTTGCCTAGGGCCCGCTTTAACCTTAGTCCGCCACTGCACGACAGTGATGTCAAAGACGTACCGTGCCGTAACGACGTAGATTTTGCTTACAATTCCTTCGTAAGCAGAAAGACTGTGAGAGCAGAACGACTAAAAAGCAGAATGTCTAAAACGATGAATTAGTAAACTGCTAAATACGGAGCTACAATAAAAAAGACGAACATCTACACAGATGAGACAGCTTCAGATGAGAACATTGCAGTTTTTTTTTTGGAATGCATTATTTTGAGGCTTTTTAATTTTTAGACATTATGCTTTAAATGTTTTTGTCTTTTTTGGTATTATCAAAAAATGCCAAATAGGTACCAGTAAACAGTCAAATCAGGGCCTAAGGTCTGTATCTCACCAATACGAGTGAAACGTAATATTATTATTTCACATATACCCCGAACATATATCTACCAACCTAGATATGTGCTATGGTATCTACAGTTGACATGTTCCACCTTTTGAAACAAACCTTTCAAAATAGCAAATACGAATCTATCTATGATATCTATGTCTCTGAGGATCTATGTGTGCTTCAAATAGCAAAATCGAAGCATACATAGATCCGAAAAAATGTTTTATCAATTGAGTACAGCACATCGCACCTCGTATTACGTTGGACGTAGGTTAAGTATTGATCATCGCATTACATGCAATAGATGAATGATTTTCATGGCAGTCGTCAATCGTAAGCATCTTGCAAGAAGTCCAGCTGAATATTCTATCTTAAAATAGCCAGTTCACGAGTAAATAATAAATTTAAAATGCTAGATTGTAAATGTGAATGTTAATAAAGACAAATTTCATTTTAGTACTAAATAGAACGATTATTACACAAATAGATTTTGCACAGAGAGCTTCATACAAGTATGTAGCTACATAGTTTTATCGGCCTTTACACTTGGATTACTGATTGTGTGTTACATAGTTCTGTGAAAAAGAGATACGTTACAGGCGCACCTAAACTACGCAGGTGCATATAGAGTGACTAAATCGAAATAAAAACTGGCAGAGGTACAATTACTCGCTTACAGTATTTAAGTGTAAAATGTATCTATGCAAAAACCTTTTTTACGTGTTGATTGGGTACAAGAAAAAAAAATTGGAGTACGTAATAACATAAATCTTTGTCAAACTTACACGATTGGCACAGTTAACATCAAGGCCTACCCAAGATATCGGTTGCAGTGTACAAGGAACCCCCTTATCTCACTCAAGTTTAACGTATCTATTTCTTATTTTTTACCATCTTTTAGCATATGCTCTATGTAACTCACTAGTGACGCCAGTGAAAAATAAATCGTTGTAAAAATTTCTCCTCAATTCAGTAAATACGTCAAGATCGTAAATGTTGTAACTGAGAAAAGAGACGCAGTGGTGGAATGTGGCCAGAAGATTTTGTTGGGTTTTATCAGCAAAAAAAATATTGCACTGGTTTCGCGCCGCGGCGCGTCTCTTCTTAAAACTGGCTGGCAACGGATCGGCGACCCCTTTGGTGTTTTTGATCTCCATTGGTGGCGTTAGTGATTGCTTTCCATCAGGTGACCCATATGCTCGTTTACCCAATCTGACATTAAAAAAACTATTAATTCATCCTTTAGCTACGTCCCGATTAATCAGTACCTAAGCGACGTGGTACATACAGAAACAGTTGTCGCATCTCGCGTACCGCCTCGACTTATTACACCTCTTATTTCAAAACAACCACTATTAAAAATTTTATAAATTGTTTATCGTTCTCTAATAATTCATTCACATTTCATAAAAAACATGTTGCGTATTCATATTTTAGAATTTAGGTTGTGTCAGCATTGTAAAAGTGCAAGGTACGTGAGCGCTTAGAATATAAAATAATAATATATATTTAGAGCAAGAGAAATAGAGGCAATATCACAGTCTCTTACCCGCGTATAGCTTTGTCTCTCTTTATATATATATTATCTTCGCCGTGTGCGATGCGCTTAACTGTCTAGCTAAACACACTATAAATAAATTGTATTATTTAATACGACAAAGAATAAGTGCACAATGCAACTGAGCACGGATACTGAACTGGCCCACACTTCAATCAATCAATTTTCAATTTATCAGGGAACGATAACTCTAATCATATTGTAATATCTTTTTCTGTTCTTTGTGTATCGCTGTCATTTATTGCTTGTGTGCATAATTTACTTAACATAAAGCATGACGAGGTTGAAAGATTGAAAAAAAAAAACAGAAATGAATTGTTTCTTTTATTTTTCAACCAAACTTAATGTACGCAAGTATTTTTTACAACACTCAACGACATCCTAAAATGATTTATGGTTGATACATCAAGGCGCAGTGTATATGACACAGACATCAAAGAATTACGATTATATAGGTACCTACCTTTTATTGCACAATATTAAAAATAGAAAGTAAAATTGCCAAATTATTATTTGGCAAAATTACGTCTTATCAACCTCAGGATACCTTTTCATCAATATTATGTGTTATAAAAAAAGATACATGGCTTTGTAATAATAAATAACAAATAAACAATCGTGAACTGAGACTGTTTTTACCAGACTACCGAAAAAAGGAGGGTATTATTGTAAGGGATAATTTCTTTAGCACGCGCTACAGCCTAAATCACTTGCCAAATTCGAGGTATCATTAGCTTCGTCTCAGCTCGAGAGTGGAATAGAGGTATCATTACAAAATTGCGTGCACGAAAAATATTTTAAGGACAATAACAAAAATAAACGTTAGAATGTGCCGGTCGGAATGTAGTTTCATGTAATTTCTTGTATCATTAGTTGTGTATTTAGCGAATAATATTTTTTGTTACTGGAGTGGCTGTCTTTTACAACAGGAAGCCTGTTGATAATACCTACTAAATATAATAATCATAGTATTATGCATGTTAAATAATACGCGGTTACTCTGTTTACCTTTAAGATGTACCAATTTACCTGAATCTTATTCATTAGTATGTCTCCTCTCTGGTTACAGTTAAGTTACATCAAGATTATTATTGCTGGATAGATTATTATTACACTTAAAATACAAAACTACAATAAAATATTATATTTAAAAAATAGGAAAATTCACCTCTCCAAAATTTTAATAATTTCAAATCCCACCTAGCGGGGAGGTGAATTTTTCCATTTTTGAAATATTTATAATATTCTGGCACTTTGGCCGAAATCAACTTAACCATTCAATTCTGCCGCGACCTTTCAATTCTGTACCAGGCGCTATATCAACGCAACACCCACCATGGGACCGCGGCACGCGAAAGGTTAAACAATAGAAATTATACATTAAATTAGTTTTTTAATTACTCAGTTTTCTTGTCATTTTTTTATTGATCGCGGTGTTTGTTGCTGTGAGTGAAGGATTAGATTGCACCAGCAATGAAATACAACAGGTTTGTAACATATAATTTATATTAGTGCATATTTAGGTAAGAAGCAATAGGCTTGTGAATCATTTATTTTTTTTCGATTTGTTATTTAAATCAGAAATTTGTACGACAGCTATGTTAAATATTGCGTTTATGTAGCTAGTGCCGTAACAAAAGTTATAGTATTTTTTATTGTTTCTACAATGATAATTTTATTTCTTTATAATTTCATACTTTTAAAATGGACTTTCCCGCCAAACTCGACTCGATGATAAGTATTTATTTACATAACCAATAAAAGATTTTTCGATCTATTTAATTCGCGAATAAACAAATAAAAAAATACAAAATTTTTAAAAAATATATATAAATATTTTAAAAAACGTTCAGTGTCAAAGCCAACCTCACGTGCACTTGGTGCACCCTGCCGACTAGCAAAAGAGGCTCTGGCAAAAGAGAGGTAGGGTACAGCGTATTTGGACGGGACTGGGGAAGTACTTCCACCTCACAGAATACCGTAGCCAAATAACAATTCCCTTGAGGGTTGTTGTTTCTGCGAGTGAGTGACGTGGTCCACCAGGAAGGAAGGAGTAGATACGTTAGCAGCGAAAGTGGCGGCGCGCGAGCGGTATTTCATGTTGCGAGCGTTAATGTGGCTACGGTAACCGCTTCACATCAGGCGTGCCGTATGCTTGTCTGCACCTAACGTAGTATAAAAAATAAAGTATCAGGACCTGCTTGGCCGCGCTTAAACCTTCTTGCTTAAACTTACATATCTACGTGTTATGTGAATGTAATTAATTTCATATATAACTATATGTTCCAAGAGCTGTTATACACTATACCCGCATATTAGTCCATTACAACCACGGGTAATAAATAAAATTATACTATAACAAAAATATGCCCTTTCGCCTCACACTAGTTGGTGACCTTATATATATTATGTATCATTAAATAACGTATAGAAAAGATTTCAAAAAACTATACCTTTACTTCTACACATTAGAACTGCACCAGCCTTACTCATAATGATAAAATAACGAATACGTTAACTTGCCAAAAAAAAGGGAAAAGGGCACGGGTATACCAGCCATATTGTAATTTTGAATTACATATCCTCATTTTTCTTACAAACTACTTATGGTCTAAGATCCCAACTTAAGCCGCAGACTACCCTTCCTTTTTTCTGATAAAATATATTTTTTTTTTATATAATAAAAATATTATATAAAGAAAACGCCAACTGACTGTCATAGCATATCTATTTTTAATATTATTTTCAACGCAAGGCTATTCTTAACAAAAAAAAATTGTTCATAGTAGGGATATTGACAACTTAGTCAAATTGGTAACTTTATAACATCTGTCGAAACATCAATTTCGTATGAAAAATGAAGTGAAATGACGTCAATGTTTTAGCCGCTCAATAGAAGTATTTTATCGATAATGATTTGTACCCTTTGTTCTTTTGTAGTATTAATATATTTGTAAATAAAATTTACCTAGTGTAATACTAACTAGTCCAACCAATACTTTAAAATGTGGGTAATTTTATCTAAAATGCAATGGTACATTTCACTTGCAAAATGTGGTAAGAAATAATAGCGTAGTCTTTTTATTGCTATTAAAAAAGGTGCGCGTGCGGATTATTGTTTATATCACTGACTATAGTCATCAATACCAGCAATGAATAATTACTGACGACGATGACTTAGTTGTGAACACCCAATATATTATAAATTAATACATACTAAAATACTTAAAAGTATTTATTTTTAAATTGAATATTATTTTCTCTGTAAGTGATTGTAAAATCTTATGAGAAATAAAGAATTTTAACCGTAAAATAGCCTATATATTGTTAATATGCGCCTTCAATAAGCTCAGGTTTGGTTTATTTTTATTATATAAAACATATTGATCAGTAAAAAGGATGGGTGCTCCTCGACTTACATAGGGATCTTGTACTATAATACATGTTTTTTTTCTTCGTTTCGTAAGAGTCGACACCGTTATGTCATTTGATTATTTAGATTTATATAGGGTGTACCCAGACGCTCCAAAGTGTCATACTCTAATCACAAAATTGAACCAATTTCCTATATACAGGGTTTCCCAAAATATCAGTCCCGACCCTGCACCGGGACACGAAAAAAAAATACGTAGCATTGACTGCATGTAATTAACTTTTTCTTTAACCACCTAGTCCAAAAGCGCAAAGCTTATACTGTGGATGCTAGATAACTGATAAATGTACTTAAATTGGTACATATATTTTTTTGTAAATACGTTATCATACATAGAAAACACCCAGACCAAGACAAACAGACATATTCGTGACCACAAATGTTTGTCTTGTGCAGGAATCGAACCCGCGACCTCAAAGTAGCTATTCCGAGCCATTGGACCACCGGGCTCGTTATTACATCTTAAATAGACATTAGTATATCTAAAGTTTAAAGTATTTTAGTGGGTCGGTCACGAATGGGAAAACATAATGAATGGATACGGGTCAGAACACAAAAAGTTTGGGAAATACTGACATAACAAAAAAATATTATAAATTAAGGTCATCCTTCCAGCAGAACTAGCGCCACTCTAGTGAAAAAACAATTATTTCCTATCTACACAATGAATCTAGAAACTGTGTTACACGTTTGTTTACTATGGACCATTGTTTTTTAATAAAATTAGCAAAAATAATGTTGTTCTCCGCAAACTTCGTAGAAATAACTGCAGGATTTTATGTTTCATCTATTTTATAAGTAATAAAAAACCTTAAGGAGCTGGCGTCATTAAGCGCGTCAGTCTAATGGAATATGTAAGTTAAGCAACGTCGACCATATTCTGTCCATGGATAGGTTTATTTATCTCTAGCTCCTCCGTGCTTCGGGAGGCACGTTAGGCTGTCGGTGCCGTGTGTTGTCATTAGATGACAGTCATTAAGCCAAGTCAGTGGCCGTTAGGCGGCTTGAAAACACTGGCCTCTGCCAACCCGCAGTTGAGCAGCGTGTTGGAGTAAGCTCTAAACTATTTCGATTGAGGGAAACCCATATCCCAGCAGTGGGATGAATAATGGACGACGACGATAGAACCTATGTTGCTTAGTAAATAATCGTGAAAAATAGTTCTGTGATTCGTTGTGTATCGATTTTTATTTATTCGAGTGGCGCTAGTTTCGCAACATAGAGCCCTTAAACCCCAAAATAGATTCATCAGTAAAGTTTCACTATTACTGACGAGCAACTGCAGTTTTTCTTTTTTTCTAAATACCTACAGTTTATATTACTTGTATACATAATTTTATACATCGATATAGTTAAAAAAGCAAATATTTAAAGGGCTTGGACAAAGGCACCATACACAATGGGTCAAGTTACGTCAGTTATTCATCCTTTTCTCCTCTCGTAGTTAAGAAAGAGACTAAAACGTCGCGTAGACTGGTCCATCGTATACCATAGCGGCCTGGGTGATTTATTTACACAGTCGAAGCCAGGCGGCGCAGCTAACTTGTCACGTTGTCGTCTCAATGATTGAATATAAGGATAAGAATAATACCTATGATGATAATTGCGATTATTGCTAGGTACACTTTCTTTTTCCGAAGCTTGTTCTGAAAAAATAAACATATTAAGTATTTTAATGATAATTATGAAACGCTCTGACTTTGCCCTAATGGTCAGCTAACATTGGTGTCAAAAATAAATAATATACTTGTTAAATTTGCATCAAGAACTACACCTCGAGTGCTGACACCCTTATCGACACACTGACACTCTTCTTAACTTTTATTTGCATTTACTATTAGTACTAAAGCTACATATTTTGCTATTTTCTTTATAAATTGCAAACGTTTATTATTGTCTACGCTGTCAATAATATTCATTGTCTCGAGTACAACTCAAGTACAAGGTTGGTTAAAAGCGATATCCTGTAAAGATAAGCTCACTATTGTTTACACCTATATTTTGTTTGTTTATGTAATAACATACGCAAAAAATATATTTTTTTACTTTTTGTTTTCGATAAACATTCAAAATCTCTGTACATTGTCAGACACTAAGAATTAACTGGCAGAGGTCTCTTAGAAACAAGTATTCTTTAGTAACTACCGTGTCTATTTAGGTCATAAAAATATAACGTGAAAAAAGTAGCAAATAATATAAATATATAAAATAGATCACCTTGTAGTTGGCAGCTTCGTGTAGTTGCTGCCGTCCCGCCTCCACGTTCTCAGAGGCGTACTCCACGTGAGACTCGATGGAGTCCACCACCACGCCTTGCGTGAGGATCATCTGGCCTAAATCCTTGAAGATCTGGTTCACGTCCAGTATATCACCCTGGAAAATGTTGACATCGACAATAGTTACTATTGGAATATACTCGACACATCATTGGCTTGTCTTCATTTGGGGTCGGCACAGTATATCTTTTTCTTCCATTCATCCTTATCAACAGTTGTATATGCAGTTACCCCTTTCTCACCCCATATCATCTCTCACACAATCCAACTACCTCTTTTTGGTCTACCTCTCACATTATATCCATTCACAATCAAAATCAATGTTCTACTTGTCAAATATCTTGATATATGTACTGGGAATTGAAAAATGAACGAACTGAATAATTAAAATGTAACTATAATTCAAAATGATTTTATTTTTCATTATCATTATTTTGTTTACCCCTCGGCTATGTATAAGGCTAAAGTTCCGGAACTGCGACTAAAGTTCAGCTCCTCAAAATACTACAAAATGATCATATTATACATCCTAGACAACGTCGGTAATCTTTCGCTTGTCTTTTGCCATTATTTGAGGCAGGCGCAGAATGTCTTTCTTCCATTCAATTTTATCAGCCGTCATTTTATCAGCTGTTCATATGTTTGATATAGCTGGTCATTCTAAATACTATTTACGAAATACAATTATACATTACAAGTATAAAGTTTGCTTTACACCCATGTGAGCGAAATACATGTCTGCACAGACTGCTCTGTACTCGTATATAATTCATGTGTTATTGATTTGTATGTGCACTAGGTGATCCAGTATCTATTATGGGTGTCTGTGCTAGTATACAGTTAGGCATACGCGACCAGGCGGCCTACCGCCTAAGCTGAAGCCAATTACCATCGGATTCTTTGATCGCAAAAAATAGACTTCACCTTACATTAGTGACAATAATGTTTAGCTTAGCTAGTAGAAAACATGAAGTTCTACCGACAAAGCTAAAAATATTGGTCAATAACTCAAACCTAACACATATTTTTGGGGATCAAAATATTCAATGGTAATCGGCTTCAACTTCGGCGGCAGGGCCCCTGGGCCTTAGTTGTATATTTCATAGCGCGAGGTAAACTAAATAAGCACACGGCACATCCCGACCAGCCCACACAAACGTCGCATCGTGAATTAGTTCACGACAGACTGATATGATGACTAATGAATTTAAAAAAAATATGGAGGTGGATGCTCGCAACCCAGGTAGGAATTCCAAAACTGAGACAAAAATATCATCAAAACGATTGCTTCGATCTTATTGCAAATTTTTTTTCACCATGGCCTCAGAATTAGAAATAGTCGACGACTATGTATGGAGTATATGGTTCGTATGAAATTGAAATGTACTTTTCGTAAGGTCATAAACACAAATCTTCGTTAGTTTCTTTACTTCATTTAACGAATTTGTTCATCAACGCTCTTTTCTTAGTTTTTCTTTTTCAATGTATTGGGCGCAAAAAATATATGTATTTTCATTTAATATTCATCCAAAATGTTATTTATTAAAACTTATAGATGCATTTTGATAGTAAATAGACTATGCCATCTGAAAATACCCTATCTTTAATTAAACAATGACGTCTGTGTAGAGTGTGAATGAATGTGTCTGCGGGCGATGTCATATAAACTTTTGCCGACTCATTTCCGATGGGAATTGAGATCGATTCGAGATAGCGGCAGGGAGTGTCCATGCTGAATGTAAGTACTATTACATAGACTGTGAATGTGGCATCTTTCCCTACTTCGCTACCTACGCTGAGGTAGTTGGTTATAGGTAACAACTTCAGCAAATCAGAGAGCAAGATTTTCATTGACAACTGGCATAGGTTGATTTACATAGATTGAGATAGATCTACATTTTCATATGCATGGTTGTAACCTGAGTATTATTAAATGAGTTAAAACAAATAATGAGTATCAAAATAATCATTATAAAAAACAATGAAAACCTACCGATAACGATAACATAACTAACGAACATCGTTATTACTAATATAATAATCATGTGTATATTTTTACACTAATAATGGACATTCCACACGACCAGTTTTGTGTCTCAGTGCCAAATGATCAGGGGCCCTACCGCCGAAGCTGAAACCGATTACCGATCGAATATTTGGATTCGAAAATTAGGGCTTACGTGTTAGTTATTGACAAACATCTTCAGCTTACTCGGTAGAGTTCCAGGGTGTCTAACAGCTAAGACAAACACCACTACCATAAATCTGAGGTGACGTATTATTTCCGCAATCAAAAAATCCTGTGGGAATCGACTTCAGCTTAGTGTGGTAGTAAGCCAGTTCCCCAGAATAATAACTTGTTTTTAGGGTCATTTCATTGTGTATTCCAAATTACGGAGCCCCCATTTTATTTTTAATTTATTGTCACGTCAAATTTTCGGAACATAAATATAATTATTTCTGGTCGAAAAATTTTCGTATAATTTAAAACATGACGATTTACTGCATTGGAATTCTTATTCTATACTTATTAGAAACTAGGCGCTGCCATCGAATGTAACGTCATGCTAGACCCGGTCGTGTATGAAAACAGTTTGATATCGACGATAATAATTCATCTCAAACAGAAATTTTAATAATATTTATTGAGAACACTTATAAATAAAAAAAAAATACTAGATTTGAAAGTTTCAAGCATAATACGTGTACTTAGCGTATTATTGTTTGCACAATTCAGAATTAACTGTTCACAAAAAACTGGTAGTGAGTAGCAGGCATAATCATCAACATTTCATGAAACTAACAATTTTTGGTACATACTTCATTATTATTACCACGTAACTGCTTTCCTCGTGATAAAATTGTTTGTTTCCCTTGTCATTTTGATATTTTAAATTACAGTTTATTATTGGTTTAACTACCAAAGTATGTTGTATTATTTATTAACATATTTATTAAAAACCCATCTCCCACTAGCTTTCACACGCTGGATCGCTCGCTTGAGCACATTAAAAAATCTAAACATTCAGTAGGATAAGATAGGATTAGAAAAAGTCGTATGCATAACAACGAAGACTGCCCTTCCAAACATAACGAATAAGGGCACGATTTTCAAATAAAAGCTTTAACATACATTGCATATAATTTTGTTTATTTTTATAATCAGAATACTTTCTTTAATTTAGTTTAATATTATGTGACTATTGTTTGTAATTTTTAATTAATGTTATTAATATTTTCATTTTCAATTTGAATTAATTTATTCTGACATTTAAGTCTTAATTATCTTTTTGTGTGCCAATGTTTGGTGCAACACGCTGTATGCTCGCAAATAAAATAATTTGATTTGATTTGATAATTTGCGTATATAGCTACAATAACCGCTTTACCAGCGAGCCGTGCGCCTGTTTGGCAACCGGCACTTCTATAAAAGAAGGTCAGAAAAGCTTTCAGCTCAGCCCCCTTACCACCATCTCTTATTGCGATTCAATTATTGAATAGATTCATACCAACCAATGAATAAGCAACTCTATTCCATTTGAAATAGAGTCGCTTGGTAGGAATAAGCATTCTATTCAGTTATTGAATCGCAATAAGAGTTGGTGGTAAGGGGGCTGGTCTCCTTTTGCCTCGGATGAGTTAAACTGAGACGCGTACTATGAGAATGAATGATTATGACAATGAGGACTTACCTCCAGCTGCCTGATGTCTCTCTCCCTCTCTTCAAGTTCCAGCAACTCCTCTTCAGTCTGCATAGTCATCTGCTCTTGCTTGCGAACGTTCGTGTCGCCCATCTCCACAAGCTGCTCCTTATTGCCGCCTGTAGGAAGATAATAAAGAAATATAAATATATATATGTAAAGTGGCATAAAAAACGATCAAACGGCACGCCTGATGTTAAGCAGTTACCGTAGCCTATGAACGCCTGTACCAGGGGCAACACACGCGCGTTGCCGACCCTGTAAAAACCTCTTCACGCCCTTTTTGAAGAACTCCAAGCTGTAGTCTCCTGAGAAAACCTCGACAGGCAGTTCATTCCACAGCTTGATAGTACGTGGGAGAAAAAAATATAGATACTTGTATTAGGGGGTCCGCTCGTCTATGAATAGCGACTGTAGTAGCAAGTTCATCTTAATTTCTTTATCTATGAATTTAAAATTATAAATCGATTTAGAATAAGATCTACATATGAATACGTGGTAACATACTCAATTTAGTAAGTTGAGAGCAATGGAACTATATACAGTGTTAGATTGATATAGAGATATCAATCTCGATATCAATTTAAGGGAACAATAAAGAGTTAAAATAAGAAACTGATTAGGTGATTAAAATAAGAAACTGAAAAGTTTCATGTGTTACCTATAAAGACCTATGTTCAACAATAAAGATATTTGATTTGATTTAGTTAGGTGATTCGCCGATTAATGCACGGTCACCCCCTGACCACTCCATACAAATGTCGCGTCGTTATTACTCGTCGTCAACCCTTATTCCACACGCTGCTGGGATACGGGCCTCCTCTCAATCGAAGGGGTTTAGAGCATACTCCGGAACTCGAGATAAATAAACCCATCCATGGACAGGCCATGGACCGTAGTCCACGTTGCTTAATTTGCGTGATCGGCATCGACGCTATCGAGCTCCTTGGCGTTATTAACGCCAAGCCAACGCCAACACAAATGAGCAGGTGTGCGTGCGGCGCCATACAAAGTGTTCGAGATGAGAGAGGGGGGTTGACATCGATACGAGAGTGTGCCTGGGAGTGCCCATACTGTACGTAGTACTACTATTTATATTGTGGCACAGCATAAACCTCTGGACACATCGGGCTGAAATTTGACATACAAGTACCTGTTGTGACGTAAGCATTCGATTATCCGAACCGAATGAATCGAATTTTATAATAAAATTCTTCATATGCCATCTCGCACAGCAACTCGCCTTTCCGATTCGGACGCTTCGGCTCGAATAGGTTTGCAAATAAGATTTCATTTATAGAATTCTAAAATTCGTGTCGTTCGACGTGTTCGGCTCGCATAGATGTACGTTCATTTTAAGAACGGATTTTTGAAAATTCACACAGGATACCGAGATATGTATGTACTCGTATGAAGTCGCAGGCGTCGGTACAAAATGTACTTATTTTTATCTCTCCATGATTTTGTGGATAAATTATATATCGATAACGTACATGACGCAATGGTAGTTATTGTTCAGATAAATGTAAATGGTTATTTTTAATTGTAGTTAAAAGTTCCGGTGCCTCTTGTCATAAATATATTAATATGCATAACGCTCCCATAACGCTATCAAAATTAACCAAATTATTTTTAATTAAATGTTACAAACAAAAAATATATAGTTATCAGAGGTACCGACTATTTTTTCTGCTCTCTATGTGCGTGTACTATGGATGGAGCATGGCGGGGATAGTAAAGGAACAATTCGGGGAAGTCGTAGTATCAGTGCAGCTTACTGCACTGGTTCATTGAGTTGACTCAAAACTGTGCCATAGCGCAACAAAATAGTTGAGTAAACTACTAGCTCTAGTGGCGCACTCGCTCTGCTTACCGCGCAGTGACACGCACACAGGCTCTACACAAACCGCTCACAGAAAGCGTTTTTACTAAGTTGGCTCGTTGACACAATGAGTGAACTAATTAATGAAAGAGTTGGGGGATGTTAACTATTGCGCAGTGTGCCAACATATTTTAAAAAAGTAAGTCAGCCCATTGGCGCAGTGAACTGAGTTAGCTAGCGCAGTTTTACCCTTGTCTACTCTCCACCCTATAGAGTCGCCATATCAACCCATCGTCATATTGCAGTTTTGATACGCAAAATAAATTAAAATGTTATCAGGAAATTATACTCACTACTCAATGCAAACGGATCTCCAATATTTATAGACTGAGCTTTGACTTTCTTCACATCTTCCTTGGTCTTCTGGGCCGCAGATTTTTGTGTAGCCTGCACAATACAACAATACCACTGTTACATCTACACATGTTATAAATCTCAAACGACTTATACCATTACCATGTTTTTTTTTCTAATTAATAGCTACTTTATGTGGCTAGGTTATACGATATATTTTCTTACACTAAACATACGAAATAATCAGTGGCGATAATGGTGAATCAAGTCGAAGAAAACACAGTCCAGACGAAATTTTGAAATCTAAAATAATAAAACTAACAGAAAAAGATCCTTTTTCAATAGAAGTGTATAATATTAAGTTTTATGGAATTTTGAACACATTAAAAAAAATGGCGTATCGTTAAGGTACCGTAACATACATTGTTCTGCTTTCAAAGCTGTTTTCCTTAAAAACTTGTTAGTAGTATATTATATTATGTATCTCTTTTCAATTATATTATTATAGTTTATCATTAGTAGTATTGAAGTGATTCATGATTGGCAATGACTAATTGTATAGTTCAAAGACCTATGACGGAGATAAGGATGTAATGTATTAACACACTCTTTATTAAGTGTGCTTTAAGAAGTCATAGCACCCGTTGCCTACCCTGTAAAAAAACTCCTTACACCTGACTTGAAGAAACCCATATTGTAATTTACAGGGAACACGTTGGGAGGCATGCTCTTGCTACAATTTGAAACCTAGCCATAAATAAATACGTAACTCAAAATCTGGGAAAATAGTTGGACCCGATGAAATCAGTCGTGATATTTTACAACACATTGAATACGATAATTTAGATTTACATAGTATTACAACTTTTTAATAATTAATAATAAAATACAAAGTTATGAACACCCCTAAACGACGTAAATATGCTATACCTTGGCCATATAATGAGGAACGGAAAATACAGTCTTCAACAATTGATCATACAGCGAAAAATTCAAGGTCACTGAAGACCAGGAAGACTTCGCACCTCATGGTTGAAAAACCTTAGATAGTGGTTTAGGATGTGCACCAGATCCCATTCAAAACGGCGACGGTGGATAAAGTCAAGATCGACGTGACGATCACCAACTTCCGGTAGGAGATGGCGCTTGAAATAGAAGAAATAAAAGATTTTTTTTAAACTACGTCGGGTGGCAGACAAGCATACGTCCCGCCAGATGTCAAGCGGTTACCGTAGCCATATTAACGCTCGCAACATAAAATATTGTGCGCCGCCACTGCCAACGCAACCCTCAAGGCAATTGGTATGCGGTATTCTGTGAGGTGGAGGTACATTCCCCAGTCGGGTAGCTTAACATAGTCAATGCCAAGCCTACCTACAATTTTTTTTCGTCGTGAAATTGTTGAACGTACGAGTGTATCCGGTCATAGCATGCTATGGTACGAATTGCTACTATTTATTATCCGTCGAAGGCGAATCTTTCAAATGCTGTACGACATTTTTTATTTCAAAAAGAGAAATAGAACTCTGAGTAAGATTTTATGAAAAGATTAATTGGAAAACTTAAAGACTATTAGAAAGAACGAGAAAAACTGAAAACGCTTAGATAATTTACAATCAATAACAATTTACAGATTTAAACAAATCTGCCAAACTGAGCCAATTCGGGCCAAAATCAACCAAGTTGAAAGATAGTTAGGTTATGTGAAGTTGCGCCAAATTGGGTCAATGATCAAAGTTTGCCTAGATGAGCCAAGTTATACAAGTTGTTTTGATTATTATTTAAATATCCAGATAAATTGGATATCCGGATCAATTGGATATTCGCTATTCAGATTGGAAACACTAATTGTGACGTAAATGAACATTAATGATTGCTAACTTTGTATTGTATGACATTAAAGACCTAGATCTACATTCTGACCATCAGCTGCTTCAAGATCCAAAATTATCATTGGCTTAAACAAATTAATTATGTTATCTTGTTAAAATTTGTATTTGGTAAGTGTCATAATCCGCAATCTAAAGGTGTTTGTACTTTTGTACAATAATCATTGTTTTTCATCATCATGAAAAGTATATCGCATTATCAAACACGTACGTTTGGAAGAGATAACAAGGTCGTTAGTATAATACAAATCAACCATTCTCTCTGTACTAAAAAGCAATTGATGTTGCTCTATTATAATATGTATGTTTGAATCCAACCGGTAGACAAAATAATGATGTTGACTATATGTAAAGGAATATAGCAAAAACAGAACCAGCTATGCCCCGCGATTTAACATGCCGTTTCGGCTCCTAATGGTCGCAGTATGACGTTAAGTAGCCTATAACCTACCTCAAGAACTGGGCTGTCAAATACATAAAATTTTGAAACAAAAAAACAATTCACAACACCTTTATACCGGGAATGTTTTTTATTACCGGAGTACCTCAACGGCAAACTAAAATTTTCAACGTTTCATCACCATTATGATCGAGAAACCCAAGATCAACTCGAACACCGTCGTTGGTGCAATCTAATCACACTGTCGCCTTTACTGGTTGTTTCCGCCACCAGAGTGCTTAGTGTAGTGGCGTAGCTTACCCTAGACGGGCCCTGTATCAAAATTTGGTGGTGGGCCTTTCTATCCAAACTTTAGGGCCAAGGGGACTGTATCTACTCGAACCGAATACGCTGGGAGCCCTTGTAGCCCAGGGGGCCCGTATCATTGATACGGCTGATATGGCGGTAGCTACGCCCCTGGCTTAGTTCGAGTTTTTTGTCCGTGTTCAAACATGTCAACGTAAACAAACCGACCAAACAAAAGAAGAACTCTCTGATGTTAATTTATAAGACGCGTGTTACATGTCAAAATTATGTGACTTACTTGTTCACATTTTAAAGTGAGCAACCCGGCAAATTTGGATATGTAACACGCGTGTGGTAAATTCACAATATGAAACTATTTTTTCAATTTGGGCGACTTGTTAACGTAAACACGTTCGAATGTGAACCCCAAAAAAGTCACACTAAGCACTCTTAAGTGCTGCTGCTACATTCCACGGCCATTAAGAATAGTTTCGTCCAAATATTCTTATAAAATGCGATTAATATTCGCCCTTCTGGATGTATTGAAGTTGGGTGGAAACTCGCAGCCTGGTGGTGTTTGATGTACGTTCGGTCTGATTGTTTTATCCTCTCATTGTTCCTACCGCTCATACACTTCACATTATCGTAAATAATAGTAATCATACATCCTATCCTATCTTATTCTTTCCTATCCTATCTTATCTTTATCATATTAATATAGACTAGATGTGCTTCGTTCGCTAGGAGTTAGACATCTAAAGTATACTACTTACTTCGACTATTATGTTAAAAATTTTCAGTATTAAGGTTTTGGATTCCGTTAAAATGTTGACTTGGAATTCAAAAAATATAGGACTCGAAAAAAGTTACAATCGTAAAATAAGGAATTACATCAATCCGTCAATTCTATAGACGTTCAAATAAAAAATTGTATTAAAATTCGTACAAAAACAATTCGCCTTTATGCTAGGTAACCGTGCCATTAGCATGTTCTGCGCTCTCTATCCTTATGTTATGATCAATAAAGATTATAAATAAAAAACCGGACAAGTGCGAGTCGGACTCGCCCACCGAGGGTGCAGTACCAGTACGTAGGATCATTATAAATAGTTCAGGAATCTAATCGCGTAGAATTTTCCAAGCTGCTCCTGAAATTCAGGAATAGACCCCCTATTTTTTAATTGTTAATTACAAATGTATAGTTTTGAGATTTATTCTTGTACTTGTAGTTTATAACGATGTTTCTTGCCAAATTTCATAGTTCTAGGTCAACGAGAAGTACCCTATGAGTTTTGATTCCCTTGAGAATGTGTCGAAATATGCGTTTTTTGCTGAATAAACGGCCGTATCTTTTTTTTTTACGTAAACTTGGCAGTTTGATTTTTTTACAACTTCATGGGGCCTCTTCTCGTCAATGGTCATTCCGAAATGCTGGTAGATAAAAAAATATACCTAATTGTAAAAGACGTGTCTAAGTGCCCGTGAGGGCCCACAGAATAAAGAATTTTGACTTTGATTTTGACTTTGACTTTGACTTAGACCTAAATACCTCTACGCATTCTCGACATAGAGGGTCTTGACAGACAGACAGATAGACAACAAAGTGATCTTATAAGGGTTCCGTTTTTCCTTTTGAGGTACGTAACCCTAAAAATGAATATCAACTGACCTGGAAAGCGTTGAGCGTGGCCATGTACTCATCGCTGAGGCGGTCCCGCGTCAGCTTGTTTGCAGGCTGATCCGTTGGCATCCTCATCAGCTCCATCAACAAGGCCGACGTATCCTTTGCTAGCTTCTGTGTGTAGTTTTGAATTTGGCGTCTATACAAACAATAGTAAAAATTAAAAAAATGTGAAAGTATTAGAGTTTGGCAAATATTACTTAGTTTAACCCTTAACCATCATCATAATTTCTATAAGGATACGCTCTGATGGCAACAAGCCTTGAATAAGATTGGGATTTTTCTGTTTGCACGCGTTTGTCTGTCTGTGGAAGCCATTTCAGAACTTTTCTGCCAAGTGGCGTGTAAAATGCCATAAGAGTGGCCCAATTTTCAGTTAATATACTCAACATGCAGGTATATTAACATCAAGGTAAAGCACAAATTCTTTTTGCATCAATAACTTTTACTAAAAAATTCTATACATAGTAACAGTATATTTGGTTCAGTCATTACAAAGTCAAGCCATTAGGGTACACATACATTACATTCATAGATATTATGAAAAGAGATACTCGGGAAGTTATTTGAAGTTAAGTGAAGAAGAAGAGAAAAATGTAACCACTTAAAGACATAGACAACAGACAATTTTGAACAATATCAGAATTTCACATGGATGTTTCTTCTTTTTTTTATACCACTAAGGTGACAAACAACCATACGGTCTGCCTGATGGTATGCGGTCACCGCATATATAGATTGAACATTAACATTCCTATTAGAAGTACTGTGTATTTTGTGCTGCATTACTTACAGTTGGTTTCTAAGCTCCTGCGAATCCTGTGGAGTCTGAAGCTGATTGACCATCTTTGACATTGATGATACTGAAAAATGCAAATTAATGTCATTCATGGGAAAACATTCAACATGTTTCTGCAACCTTCAACAACTCACAGTTCTAAAAATCGGACCTTAGTTCTCTGTATACATAAAACGCATTTAATCTACGTAATATGCATTAATTCTAAATCGCAAAGCACCAAATTTTTATTAAACCAACATTGCTATAGGACCAAATTGTATTAGGACTAGAGATGAAAATTATGGAAAGTATCAGTAAGAACAGAAAATTTCAAAAACAATAATTTTACTTAGAAATATATTATTATTATTTAAAGAGCAAAACGCGCGCGCAAGGGGCTTGGCAACCCAGCCGCGCTCATTATGTTGCAATCTACTTGCTGTCACTGCGGGCACACCTGAGTTCAATTCTCAATTTGAATATTGACAGTATAGTCATATAAAACTTGTCTATCATTTTGCAGTAAATAAAAACGTCTCCTGTGAAACACGCTATATTATTTCTCTCCATCTACCAAGTAATTTCAAGACATTAAACTCCCTATTTACTTCTAGGCATTCTAAAACAGTTTTCCACGCTTCAGAGGGTACGTTATACCGTTGGTCCTGGCCTTTTGGTGGATTGAAAACACTGGCCTCTGCCAATCTGCAGCTGAGCACCGTGAGGGAGTATGTAATTCATACTCCCTCATGTTCCACCCCCTCGATTGAGAGACCCTGAGAGACCCGTATACCATCAGTGGGATAATATGAGTCGATGCTGATTCAAAATCTGGAATGTTTTTAAAATAAATGGAAAATTTATAGTACAAAATTATTATTATTGATTATCCGCTGGGTCAATCTAAAGATTGTCTGAAAATTTCGTTAAAATCGGACCAGCCATTTCGGAGTCTATATGGAACATACATACATACTTTCTCTTCTATAGGTATATAAAAAAAATTTTGATTTCCCTATAGGTCAAGTTTTCAAAACTGTAAATAATTTGTAACCTATATGTTAAACAGGCCCAGCAACTCTGTACTCAATTCTGAAATACACAGAATTTTTGCCTTGTTCCATATTGTGCAATGCTGATATATTGTAATTGTCATCCATCATCACTGTTTGAGGTCAATTATGTGTAAATCAACAATGAACAGAAATTATAAAAATTCACTCCCAAAATAACTTTACAGAACTCCTTTAGAACTTAATTGGCGATGAAGATATTGTGAATTGACACCCTAAGACTTTTTCTTAGGGGTTTCTGAAGTAGAAAATGCAAATAATTCAAGATTCCCAGCTCCATAATGTCTGCACTAAGCAAGGACCAGCATTTTTGTAAAAATGTCTATTGACACTGAAGTCACTGTTATGTCTGATTTGTTTTATCATCTAATGAAAATGAAGTAAATTTCTTTTTAAAGTGAACTTTCCATTACATCTATTTCCAACAGAATTGATCTTTGTCACATAAGCCTTGTCCAAAGCCTTTTTCTACACCTTTACTCAGACTTGGTTGTTTGCTAAATCCTCATTTCATCTTTCCAACATTCTATATACTTTCCAGAGATTAGTATTAACCTTGTAAGTACCACTAGAAAATATTGCCAAGAACTTTTGAGAATCATCATCAAATCACAGGAATGACGACGCTAGATAGCACAAGATTACATGTAAACAAAGCCATTACTCACCATTTTGTGATATCTTCTTTATATTACTTGCAATAGTTTGGGTTTGACGCTGGAAATTGTTAGCCGTTTCGTCGTACGACACGCCTCCCTGATACGATGTTTCCATGTTTCCAATTAACTGGCAACTACACAAAGATATAAATGGTTACTAGTCAATACTCACAGCCACAATACAATTTTACATTATGCTCGACGTAAAAACACTGCGTATTAGCGGTGCCTAATCAACTTACCTTATAAACTATTATAATTATGACGTGCACTATAGACACAAATAATACAAAATCAATTGCTCGACACCTCAAAGTAACTTATAACATTTGCATTAATTAACAGTGATGTTTTACCGGCGGTATTATAAGACTATGATTATTTTGTTTGACCACAAAACGAACAAGAGATCAGCAATTAAAAATAATACTGAATGATGGAATACAGAAGCAAACGACAATCCTATTCTATGATTTCCCTTGTGTGAAATGGAAAATGGAAATGGAAATATAGTCACTCCGTAATTTGTCAATTTGACAGTTAATAGAGAAGCTGTCTTTTATTCTTCTTTTTTCGTTTTGGCAACCAAAGATGACCATTTTGCCATTATCAGGCTTTTATATTTGTGCCATTATCAAGTTAATAATTTCATAGTTCCGGCTTCAGTGCTATGCCGAAAACTCCCCAGAAATCCACTAGCGTCTCAGAAACTCATCAGCAAAACCGACAGTGCAATAATACTGTTGAATTTGCACGATTTTTTGGAACAACTTCACGACGCCAGTTTAAACACTTCGGTTAGCAACCCGCTGTAGCCAAGCGGCTGTTGCCTGCCGCGGATGGTAATCTGCCCTATAGCGCTAAGAAAAAAGTTGATCTGGCGGAAATATCTATAAGTTATTAACTCAACTTTCATTCAATGTCGCGAGCACTGCATCGCCTAGCATTCTGTGATGCTGTAATTCCATGCAAGAAATCTCAATTACACAGCGAGAAGTTCGGCATTTATTGCAGTCCCTCGACGTTCAAGTTGAGTGGGCCAGAAATATTCTGAGCAAATGACCTCTGAGCGAATGCTCGTTCAGAAGACCAAGTGAAAAACCTTATAAGCAAAACAGGGAATAAAGTTGCTGAAATTAGCTACTTTTGTGTACATACATACACAAAAGTCGGATACCAAAACTCTCTTTCAAATGATCTTAAAATCGTTCTGTACAAATAAGATATGGTTGATTGGTTTATGCATATAATTAATACGTACAATATTGTCGGGTGTTTGACTGCTTTCGATCTTATGAGCATAATTATAAGCATAAGATCGAAAGCAGTCAAAGTCAAATAATTATGAGCATAAGATCGAAAGTAGTCAAAAACCCGTCGATTATTCTGTATTTCCGTCAATTGCGTTGTTTTTGCATCTGTCTTTCTCTAAATATTCTATAGTCTATGTAATTAAAAAAATACTATAGTCTATGCCTACTATTGTGTGTATTTGTCTTCGTGTCCCTGTCCTCTGTTTTTTTTATTTAGAAATTTAATTGTAATTTAATTATACCTAAAAATTGTGTTTATATGAATTGATCGAGTAACGAACGAATGTTTAATCATTATTTCTTATAACAATGAGCTTAGTATTGATGCAATTTTCATATTTGTGTATAGCTTGATTGTCAGTCAAGGAGTTTTTCATAGCAGCCGAAAAGCAGTGAAAATGTTCGGCCCCTGTACTTTCTGTGATGTATAGGTTTCGAGTCGTTAGAGGGACCGACGAAGAGGACGGGATGTTAGTGTAACTTGTAGGTAGGTAAGCTGCGGCACACGCGTAATCTCGTCCGTAGGTATAACGTCTCTGCGACTTAGCTGTCATTATTTAATTTTGTTGTCTAGCTGCAGCTGGCCGTCTCAAGTGGAGAGAAAGATGGACCCGTCAATATTTCTGCAGTATTCGCCGCCAAACGGCCTCCCTCAGGAGTCTAAGCTGGCTACGTATATGGTAGGGCAGCTGATGTGACTGCAAAGGGCATAACCCTCGAGTGGTGCAAGTGGATTCACGAGTTAAATGTTTCAGAACCGCTCCACGTCGACCCCGACGAGATCATTGAATCAAGCACTAGGTAAGCTCAGCCTGGAGTCTTCCCCCACAGCTATTAAAAAGGTGAGAGTCACATTTTTCTATCTATTGTTCTGTTAAATATAAATTTCTAGAGTAGTTAATATACATACTAGTAGTAGTAATAAAGTAGCTTTATACCTACCCACTTCCACAGAATAATATATACTACCACTTCTTTACTATAATCAAATTATTTGATATTACAATATAATTTAGTCAAATTGGTTATTAATTAATTATTTCAGAACTACATACTTTAGGTAAATACTAATTTGTCATGAAATTAATATAATTTATATTCTAAGAGGATTTTACAATGACATTATTTTGATGTTCTCAGGTATTGATAAGTGAGTTTGTGCCAGTGAACTACTTCAGTCCAACGACCCTTCTCCCAGATTCCCCGGAGAGTTCCCCACCGTCAACATTGGCTATTGTTCCACCAAATCCACAAGTACATCAGGTAAGTACTACATAAATTAAAATCTTTTTTTTAACCAACTTCAAAAAAGGAGGTCATTTCCACAAATTTTTTTTCTTTGGACTAAAACTTTGCAATGGTGCATGTTTCATCAAAATCGGTTCAGTAAGTTTTTGAGGTAGAAAAATAGAGAAATAGGAAAATGTGTCATTGGGTTAACAGCATAATTCTAAACCATGTTATTGTGCATGCTGTTTAATAAATTATTAAGTTACTGTAATAACTAATGTTAAAAAAATTAGGAAATAGCAATTTATAAATACATTTAACGAATTTCAAAACTGTAATCAATTTAATTTAAAACAAATAAAAAGAAGAATTCAACATTCAAAAAATCTAAAGTAAAGATACCTACTATTTTTTGAGCTTAGTGCCAGCCTTAGTATGTAATATAAATATTCAGTAGTTACTCCTGTAAATATTTCTTTTAAACTATTCTGGATCGGTCCTGAAAAAATTTTTCTTATATTTATGTTAGATTAATTTATTATTGTTATGATTTTGATATTGTTATGATTTGATAGTGATGAAAGTTTTATTTTTCCTTTTTTTTTGTTTTCAATGAAATAAATTACAGTTTTGAAGTTTTATTTAATTACTAT
The DNA here is from genome assembly GCA_937001555.2 of Hypsopygia costalis. NCBI lineage: Eukaryota > Metazoa > Arthropoda > Insecta > Lepidoptera > Pyralidae > Hypsopygia > Hypsopygia costalis. Next base: position 25,046,282 of record OW443326.2, read on the forward strand.
TTTTTTTTTTTTTTTATACTACGACGGGTGGCAGACAAACATACGGCCCGCCTGATGTGAAGCGGTTACCGTAGCCATATTAACGATCGCAACATAAAATATTGCTCGCGCGCCGCCATCCCCGCTGCCAACGCAGCATCTCCTTCCTTTCTTTCTGGTGACCTCACTCACTCGCAGGAACACAACAACCCTCAAGGGAATTGTTATTTGGCTGCGGTATTCTGTGAGGTGGAGGTACATTCTCCAGTCGGGTAGCTTACAATTACGCTCCCTACCTCTCTTTTCGCCAGAGCTTCGTTTGTCAGTTAGCAGGGTGCACCACGTGCAGGTGAAGTTGGCTTTGGTTCAAAAATCTTGATGAACCACTTACACCCCTATTTATATTTATATTTATTTATATTTCATATATTTATTTATTATTAATGATAACATTTACTGGGCTTTATTAATTTGAAACAGTTGAAAGATGGATATGGCAGTATGCATTTTCCATCATGCTAATGACATGCACTAACCTACCCTCGAGTTACACCACAGGAGTGTAGTTCTAGAAAAAAGTGTAGGTCCTCTATCTCTTTTGCAAATGTTTTCTGACTCTTCTTATTAGGTCAGGTAAACAACAGTGATGCCCTACTTGTATCTTACTAGTTTCAATATTACCTAAAGAATCATTACTTATCATCATGCAGGACAAGTTTCTGTTTCCTGTAAAAAGATATTTCCCTCACATGTCCTCCTCTTTCATACTGTAACTTCTATCTTATATACTTATTTTTTCTTGTTTTAATTTCAATCAAGAAACCTTTTTTTTACCTTGATAATGCCCTAAAGCGAAATCGGTTGGTAAAAATAAATTTAATTGCATGGAACCGTACAAGTGTTTTTTATTGGTAGCAAAATGAATGATAAGTGACACTGTGAAGATCATAAATTATTCTGTTTGTTTGTTTTGTTAGCTGTACGCCCCATAAGTAAATAAAAATATTTTCTGACAAATATTTTTATTTACTTATGGGGCGTACAGCTAACATACACACATAGCCTCTTCCGTCCTTAACTAAGCAGAGCAAATGCGATGAATACCAGACTAACGATAAACATACTTAAATGCTTTGTGAATACATACATACATCGCTGTCGGCGTCCTTATTCATTAACCCTTATTCATTACTTCAACCCGTATTTGAGTCCCTCCTCAAATAAAGTACTTTAGAAAACAGTTGAACAATTTGCTCAACTGTAAGTTGGTCCAGGCCTTGAAAAGAAGTGGCGTAGCCGCTAATTGGGCTTAACGACTGCCACCTAATGATAACATCTAGGACCGATGGCAACGACGCCATCGAGCTTCTACTGCATATAGGTACATATATTATATTATATATATTCGAACCAATGCAGAAATATTCGTAGACACAGATGTTGTACAGGAATTGAACCTCCACCAGAAATTTTGTAAATTGGGCATTGGCAAATGAAAACTTTTACTGGCCCAAAAAAAAAAAAAAGAATTTGACCAATTAACACAATGTAATCATTGTTCACAGGAAAATGTTGGTGGTACAACGTATTTTTATTCAACAAATGATAGTTTAAATACTACAGGAGCTCTCAATTCCTCCGCTTCAATCGGTAAGTTTATCATAATTTACACTTTCACTACTTTAAACTGTGGATTTAATCCTTAGACACTTATTTTAACAAAATTCAGTAGACTAATTTGATGTTTTGTGTTGTGTGATGTAATGTACTCTGATTCTGTGAATGACAAATTCTCCAATTCCATTGAAATATGCAATTTTGTTAAATAACTGGATACAAAAATAAATGATATATTTAATTAATTAATGAGGGTGTAGTCGTTCTATGTGGGTACTTTTATACATATTATAAAATTCTAACTGGCCGATGTCTATACGTAGGAGAGATTAAAAAATAATATGAGAGGTCTTAGGAGCGTTAGAAGCCATAATAATTATTTTTAAGAATTTGTTCGTCTGTATGTTTGTACATGCATGAAACAAAAAAAAATCGGTTTTCACAGTTGTAATACTGTCGATCGAATTTAGCATATGGTGTATGTGTTATCTTGATTCGCCGAATAAGAGATATTAACGACAATAATAGTTAACTGAAATTCACGCGGAGGAAGTCTGGGGCTGCTGCTAGTTTACAACAAAATAACCTGTGTTATTTTGGAGCATCGTTCATCAATAGATGCTCGAAATGACTTCATAGTCATATGGGTGTTCATATGGATTTAGTCTCTTGGTATTTTTAAAGAGAGATCACACATTTTGTGTTAAGGATTTATACAACAATAATGTTACAATGCCAATTTTCAATTCAGAGATCTTTATAATTATATACATCAGCCAGATAAAATCGATAAGAGCTATTTAAAAAGGGTGTCCTACTTGAGTGCGACAGCCGTATCATCGAATTTTGATACTTCGAAAACCTTTCAACGACATTTCTATACTGCGACGACTTCTTAAATCGACGTCTTGTTACAGCGATGTTACGTTACTTCGAAAAATTGTACTGCGAACGATTTTACTACGAAAATATCATACTGCGAAGCCTTGTTTAATCGACGTCTCGTTACTGCGATATTATGTTACTTAGGGACATTTAATTTGAACAATCTTATTGCGGAAACCTAGTAGGTAAGTACCTGGATTTTCTTTTTCACAACGATACCTAACGTTAGTTTTTAGAACTTTGATCATTTTTTTAAAAGCAGAAAACACCATCTGTCATGAATCGTATCAATCGTAATCAGTGTTTAAGTAAATTTTTAACCGACGAAAAAACGGAGGAGGTTCCCAATTCGACGCGTATATTTTTTTTTATGAATGATCACGCACAACGTTATATAGAGTAGTTCGATTTTTAATAATTCTTTATTTATTGGAGAGGGTATTCGCTGGGTGCGAAGTAGGAGGTGGGAGAACAACGATTCGATCGCAGCGCCCGCCGTGGCCAAAAAAGAAACTTTCGGCAGACCAACTGTCATTTTTAATAGCGAAATGTACGTAGCTAAAAATAAATAAACATGCATCACGACCTGCTGCGTAGTTAAATGCAAAAACAGTGAACACAAATTATATTTAATTGATATATTCATTAATATACAACATTCTATTAGATTAATATACAACAGTGATCATAAATTCGGCAAAGGACCACATTTAATTTTCTTTGTCGGTGGATTTCTTCAAAGTATTTCCCTTTTGAGTACTTTTCATTGGCGAACTGACTGACACTAGGCTGCCCCATTGCTGATCTTCACTAGTTTTCGAGAGGTTCTTCGTGATTGATTTAGTATATCAGAGCCGCAATATGTTTGCACCTGCCTGATTGTACACACAATCGTATTTTCCACTTTGAACATAACAACTAGAATCAATCTGTAAAGAAATATTATTTCATTCTTTTCTATTACATTGAAATGAATGTACATACTATGTCAAATATTACAAATACAGAAAAATACTGTTTACATTCAAGGATGTTTTGTATGTCACGAATTACACGAGCTTCATTGGTGTGGCTCATATGATCTTCCTAATAGATTTCTTTTACATCTTGCACATGTTGAGCCAAAACTACTTGTTAAACGGTTTTATTTAGCTCACCCCGTTTGTTTTATTATTTATTCTTGTTCTTGGGTCAAATTTAGTAATTCAAATTTCACCCTCTTCCTGTCAACCGATTAATTTGAAATTTTGTATACACTTTGGATTTTGGTGACAATACAATTAAATAAATTCTGTTTCATTGTAAATCCAAGGTGTTTCCATCCAGTCAACTCAGTTTACGCTACGCCCAACGATTTTATTATTTTGTCTGATCATTGCCTTAGACTGATGAGGGAGAGGGGTGTGATGACTGAAACCTCCGACCTACCGAATTATTTTTTAGCTTTTAGTACACTATTTTCAATAAAACCGTTTAAATTAAAAGTTTTTTTACATAATTTTTTTTTCTTTTATATATAGTTGCTTATAGTTGGAAAGCGATGTCGTACTCGAAATCTAGTTTTTATAATTAATTTGGCCATTCCCTTGCTCAGAGGATTAGCATTGCTTTTCAGCGAGGTAATGCTGCCAGCATTCTTGGTACGCTACCGACGGGCAACGATTTGGGGGAAATTTTTTACTTATAATTTTTGTTTTATTTCTTTTCTTCGTTTTTTTTTGTACATCTTTGTAAATATTTTATTTGTAAACATTCAGTTTAGTAATATAGTTAATTAATTTATATCATAATATTCATTTTAAGATTAGTTTATTTTTAGTTAATTTAGTTTGTAGTGTAAATTTATATCATAATAATGTTTAGTTTTCATTTTAATTCAATAAACTTCTTCACCTGAAAACTATACTATGTACGTATATTTAGCCATGTTTAACTGAAAATACAAAAAAGTTTGCATTATTAACGACACTACAGTCATAAATGATTGTCTGCAATATGCATGAAATGCGTTATTCGATTAAATTTGTTTATTTTGTAACTTACTTTTCTGAAATGTATTGATTTTGTCATTTTAGACGGGAAACAAAAAAGGTCAACATTTTTATCGATACTATAGATTTACATAATCGAATAAAATAAATGTAAATTACATCATTTCATTAAAATTATTTGTTTGATTACTTATTCATCGTAATGACGGCCAGCAATTTGATATTTCAAAGTCCGCCATAATTGTAAACGCTAGTTGACGCTGTCATCGCGCATCCAGCCAATACTTGGGGTATTGGCTGATGCGCGATGACAGCGCCAGTTGGTCCCATATAAATTTGTAAATAAAAAATTCAACCCTAAGGGTAGGAAAACAGAGGATGATTGATTATTCACTCACTGATTGAAATGTATGACGCTAATTAGTACATTATAGCCACAAAAAAATTATAAAATAAAAACTTTTTAACTAAATACATAGAATATTTGTCTTGTGCGGGGATCGAACCCGTGGCCTTGGAGTCAAAGTGGCCATTGCTAACCATCACCGAGCTCGTTTAAGTACATGATTAAACTTTAGATAAACACATTTAAATTCCTTGTTATTTATTCATTAACGACAAATTAAAGGTACAACCACGTACAATTACGCAAAATAAATGAATAAAGATAATCAACAATAAACGAAAGTTGCAGTTACGCACAATATATCTGCACAAACAAATTATTTACAATTCGGTATTGTTTGCCACAGCCCTTAAAAACGTAAGTAAGTCCATAGTATGTCTTTTTTCGCATAATTTTGAAAGTGCATGTGAACGATCTCTGATTTTTTTTCGGGGCGGTGTCCTCGGAATACACGATAAGGCTTTTTCAACGGCATGGTTGGTAGCAATTTGCTCTTTCCTCATTTCGCGAATAGTTTCATAAAGGCCATGTCGATTATTATTTAATAAAGTATTCCACCTACGATGCCATGCCTCAACTTTATTTTGGGTTCTGGGCAACCGCAGTTCATTGTTCGTATTTATAGACCACAATTGTGGGGGGAACATTGGGGAAGATCTTGAAATGTGGACTGAAGTACTATTACTGGCTTGGCACATAAGTTTTCCCAGGACATAATACATTTCAAACCACTCTGTAATGCTTCTCGCTTCTTCTGGTAGGACACTTTCTTTGAGGGTTTTGAATGCATCAGGAATTTCTTCAGGCGGAAGATAGGCCAAAGCAATTAAATATCTTAATTTCAGTGAGAAATCGCAGTCATTGCCATAGCGCGAAGCTAACCCAGACCGTTGTATTTGCCTCCATACATTTTGACCAAGGTGGAATAAACAACCTTGATGATGAGCATCAGGGAAATCAATCCTTATCACGTTTATGATGGCGATCTCAAAGTCTGTTATAATATGCTGCGGTTTCAAGGTATATTTATATTCTGCAGCATATAATCTTAATTCTCTTGTAAAAGCCAAATAGCTCTCCTCCGTTTTGTCGGTCAATAGACAGTAAACCAACGGTACAGATTTTTTTGTTTTTTCATCATGTCCAACTATAGCATGAACTGAATAAATCTGCCGAAACAAGGCCGGACAAGTTCTAAAAGTACCGTCCATCAACCAAACTGATGATTCTGAAAGTATCTTAATGTTCTGTTTAGTACAGAATAACAACAGTCGGTTTTTAACGCCGAATTTAGTGTCACGAGCTAAAAATCGTTCTCCTTCGACGAAAGCATATTCAGATGGTATTTCAATTTCATCTATAGTCAGCGGTTCTTTAGGCTTATGTTTCCTCCGAACACGATGAATTATTTGCCTCAAAGCATTTTTATTCGGCAGATGTGCAGCACTTGTACTAGGAACAGCCTCCAAATTAGCTTGAATAATCTGTACAGGTCTCATCGAAGTGGCTGCCGCGTCTTGTTTTATCTTGTTTTTTAATGATATTGATTGTAACAATGAAGCATTAGGAGCATGAGAGTGTTCAGACATATTTTTAATTACTGAATGCCCATCACCTGTACAAACTTCGGTCGTCATGGTGCTTGAACACTGCTTTTTTTGTTTATACACACAACACCAATAAAATTTGTCGTCCACATTTTTATTCAAACAAAATTCATATCCACTAATAATCAGAATGTCATTTCCGCGCTTCGATTTTTCTATGATAACAGAATCAGTCATTTTAAGTCAATGATCAATGAACTATTCCATAATACTAAACGACTAACACTATAAAAATGCAAATCAATTACATTATATTTCTTGTCATTATATTTTTTATCTACCCGCTTATTTTCATAGAACCCTCACAGCAAAGCTCAAGCGCCTGGTCAATTAATTATAGCAAGAACATAGCCAAATAAATCTGAAAATAAAAGAAAATAGCTGACGACCCCAGTCAGTGGCCTTTGGGCCACTTGGAAACACTGACCTCCGCCAACTGCTGTTGTCGGCTGTTGTGTTCCTGCGAGTGAGTGAGGTCACCAGAAAGGAAGTATATGCTGCGATGGCAGCGGAGGTGACGGCGCGCGAGCGATATTTTATGTTGCGAGCGTTAATATGGCTACGGTAACCGCTTCACATCAAGCGGGCCGTATGCTTGTCTCGTCCTCCTCCTCCTCCTCCTCGCATTGCTTTATTCAACAGGCCTCCTCCTCCTCCCCGCATTGCTAAATTTATTTTTAAATAAATGATCAAAGTTCTAAAAACTAACGTTAGGTATCGTTGTGAAAAAGAAAATCCAGGTACTTACCTACTAGGTTTCCGCAATAAAATTGTTCAAATTAAATGTCCCTAAGTAACATAATATCGCAGTAACGAGACGTCGATTAAACAAGGCTTCGCAGTATGATATTTTCGTAGTAAAATCGTTCGCAGTACAATTTTTCGAAGTAACGTAACATCGCTGTAACAAGACGTCGATTTAAGAAGTCGTCGCAGTATAGAAATGTCGTTGAAAGGTTTTCGAAGTATCAAAATTCGATGATACGGCTGTCGCACTCAAGTAGGACACCCATTTAAAAAATATATATGTATTCTAGGGACGGAATCATGCTTGGGTCCTGGTCCAAGCACGGGTGCTTCACCCTACGCTTCGCAGATATATGCGGGAACGCCGCCCCATATGGGACCTATGACTTCCAAACCAGGTATTATTTGACAATATTTATAATTACAGTGCATCAAAAAAGAGTAATCATGTTTATTCTTATTTAGCAACACTGCTTTTTCCATACCGAATATTTTAAGTAATACTATGGGAAAACAAATTACGAAGAATGTAGGGTCTGTATTTCCAACTACCCTTTTTTTTTTGTCGCACTGTGGTTTTATCATTTGGTTCTGTATATCTTTAATCTGTATTATTTTGTACATTAATTTGTGTTACTTAGGAGGTAGGATTGTTGACATGTATATATATCTACATCAGCAGAGAGCCACGCATTGCGTCCTACTACTACTCGGTACAAACCTCGCGTTGATCCGTCTAGTTGCGACGGAGGATAAGAATCGCTTCGATAAATCTATCTGAAAATCGTGTCCATGGATCGCTTCAAAAATTCCATTTAACCACTAAGTAAGCGATTGGCGGTTGCAATTAATCATTTACTTATTTGACACGGAACGACAAGACGTAACGTACTATTTCAGACATTTACTAAAATAATACAATACTTGTCCGATTTTTTTTTATACCACTAAAGTGGAAAACAAGCATACGGCCCGCCTGATGTAAGGCAGTAACCGTAGCCTATGAATGCCTGTAACACAAGGCGCATCACGCGCGTTGCCGACCCTCATTTCCGATTCTAAAAACTCCACAATACAATAAGAGCCCACACAATTTATCTTTACAGTATCAATTGCACGGTATTACCATGTTGTGTTAAAGAAACAAGAAGAAAATTGTTTACTTTAATATATAGGTAAGGCGAAACTGGACGGTATAAAATAAATTTACTAGAACAGTAGAATTGATTTTATTTCTAGAAAATATCGTTAATACGATGTCGTCTGCGTCTTCGCTTAAGTAAATTGTTAACGGTATTTACATACACTATTATTTTGCCGTATCGATCGGTTTGAGAAGACGTATCGTGAAGACAAATCGGATTGTAGGTATATGGGGCCCTTGAGACAAAGGATAATAAAGGTTTTTCATAACACCCATACACTCATTCACGCAAGTTAACTAACTTGCGTGATTTTGATTTTGATGTCCAACTGGACATCAAAATCGGTTCAGCATCTTTTAAGTTAGTGTCGTTATTTACTTGAATATTGGCATGTCGTTGATCGAATTTTGATAAAACTTGTTGGATGTACAGACATTTATTGTGTTCACTGGGGATTGTAGTCGGTTGGTTTCCGCTTGGTGTTTCTCTACGAAATCGAATTGGAAATGAGGAGATCCGTAGAAGAGTAACCGAAAGGATTAGCAAGCTGAAGTGGATGTGGACGACCGATGGGTCAAAAAAATCCTGTAGTGGAAGCTACGTACAGACAAGTGCAGCGTCGGACGGCCACCTACGAGTTGAACTGACGACCTGTGGGGGATTGTGAGGAGTCATGAAACGCAGGTGGCATTGGACCGTTTGAAATCATTGGGGAGGCCTTTGTTCAGCAGTACCAGCGCCCTTTCCAAACCCTAAGAGAGCGTTTTAATGACCACAAGTATAATTTAACCTAATGTAAATAAACTATGTCGATAAACCGTTCAATATATTGCTACCAATATATCTAATTTTTAACCAAGAGGCTGCGGTTTAACTTAAGTTTATGTTCACAGCTATTTTTAGCCGTAACAATGTACAATATAGCTGAATTAAGCTTTGATGTAAATAGAAAAAAAAAACAATATTTTGTAACCAGGCCTTCAAAAATTGTACCAGTGCGATGCTGGCGTAGGAATAGGACGTCAGTTTAAACCAAAAACCTAAACGTATCTATTGAATACTAACTTGCCCCCCTCTGCGCCCCTCGTAAACATAGTACCGGCTTTATAAGTATTTAAGTATCTTATATTTCAATTCAGTGTGTATGCCACATTTCATCTAAATCCATTCTGCTGTTTAAGACTGAAAGAGTAACAAATTTATATATATCTAGTGTTTCCTTTAACCCTACCGATTTCATATCGACAATGCTAAGCGTTTTGTGTGTATACTAATTTAGATTATTGAATGTCGTCGTCAATCCTTATTCATCCCACTGCTGGGATACGGGTGTCCCCTCAATCGAAGGGGTTTAGAGCATACTCCATCACCACGCTGCTCAACCGCGAGTTGGCGGAGGCCAGTGTTTTCAAGTCGGCTGAAGCCACTGAATAGGATTAAGATTGATAGCTAATGACAGCCGGTACCGACGGCTTAAGTGCCCTCCGAAGCACGGAGGAGCTCGAGATATATAAACTTATCCGTGGACAAGCGACGGTCAACTTTGATTAACTTGCGTGATCGATTACACTCACGCACAATGACGCCATCGAGCATTATTGAATGTAGATGTGTATTATTCTTGAAGATTCATATTTGCAGAAAAAATACTTTCTTTGTCTATTTATAGGTTAAATTAATATACCATACGAACGTAGTATTATATGAGATTTCCTTTATTCAGTCGAACAAATCAATACCAATGTATCGAACAAACAGTTATAACATACCTACTTACTTAACGAAAAATCGCGTGATAGTGATAAAGAGCAGCTCAGTAGTCGCCTAACGTGTCTAAAGGCACTAAATTCTCAAGGAATTGCATAGTATTATTCCTCTACACTAGTGAGCCTTGACCTTCCTATGGTTTTATAGAATCAGTGCTATTGAGAGATGAGTAGGTAATTCATGTGACTCGTCATATCTAGGCTTATTGTGTATTATAATGACACGTAAAGGGCACACAACGACTCTCATGATGTTGTGTAAGGCTTGTGTGCGAGTGATACGTAGTTATAAGTATGTTATTATGGTATAATTGCCCGAAGAATTACAATCTGCTCAACGGCTATCATGGATTAAATAATAGGTAATCTGGTTAAAGTTTACCTTTGGATGAGTAATGGGGGGTAGACATAATCTTAATGTTTATAATAAAGCACTTGTACTATTCCACGTTATTATATTTAATATTTCCGACCGGTTTCGCCGCTAAGGCATTATCAAAGTAAACAGATGGTGTTTGTGTTTCTATCTGTGTATTGTATTTTGTGTAGAAACACAAACACCATCTGTTTACCTTCATAATGCCTTACCGGCGAAACCGGTCGGAAATATTAAATATAATAACGTGTAATAGTACAAGTGCTTTATTATAACATTATGATAATAATGTTCCACCAAGTGCCAACAATCAACAGTATCAACTTGACATAATGTTAGGTAATTGTAACAACACATCATCATCATCATCATTTCAGTCGAGGGACGTCCACTGCTGAACAAAGGCCATAGGTTTAATGAACTTCATTTTTGCCTTGAATAAGTCTTTAAATTTGCTACCATATGGGGGCAATTCAAAAAATCTAATGATAATAAAATCGGGGGATACAGTTTAGCGTTGTAGTTTCGAATCTATGCTCTATACCCAAAATTCAATCACACCACTGGATAGATGAAGGATCAAAGAAATTATTACGCTAAGTAAGGACTATTAAAACATCACGTGCTGGAGCGGGGAAAGCGCTGCCATTTTGAGATAATTTTAGCGCAAATAACGTATTCACGTACAACACTAGGTGCAAAACAAAATGGGAGGTGGCTGTGTCATGGACACAGGGACCCTACCGCCGAAGCTGAAGCCGATTACCATTGGTTTATTTACATTTAGATACAGGCTTATGCCTAGTTCAGAGGCTCCAGTCTCACGCAGTCGACACTACCAATGTTTATTGTCGCATTGATGTATTTACCTGATTGTTTAATTGCACGTACAGAATGTGTTTGTATTGATTAGTGAGAAAAATAAAACATTTTTTTTTTTTTATTTGATTCGAAAAGTTGGTCTTAGGATAAAGTTATTGAAAAACATCTTCAGCTTAGTCGGAAGAGCTCTAAGGTTTCTACCAGTTGAGCTAAACATAATTAGCAACAATCTAAAGAGTAGTTACATTTTCGCACTCAAAAACCCGATGGTAATCGGCTTCAGCTTCGGCGGTAGGGCCCCAGGTGTGCATGACACAGCCACACCCCATATTTTTTTTTCATAAAAACTTCCTAAATATGTCCGTCCAAATAAAGTATATGATGTGTATGTAGCCTTTATTAGTAGTTAGAGTTAACGGTTATAAGGTATTCGGAGTAACTTTAGGGTCCGTTCAAACAGACCGGCTCGAAGAAGAGAGCAGATTTTGGTGGCGTTTAAAACGGAGTTTTAGGTCATTGGTATAAGGTTTATTATTAAGCTATTGCATAGCTTCTATCGCGGGCCTTGAGCGCGGGGACCGAATCCAGAAATTCCGTAACGAAAAAACCTCACGCTCCCCACTGCGACGGGCAAGTTTAAATTCACTTCTTTTGTTATATGAGAATGGTTGAGATCCGATGTGGATTTTTAGAGTAAACCTTATGCCAATGATTCTATATATAAAAACTATTTTAAACGCATCCAAAATCTGCTCTCCTCTTCGCGCCGGTTTGTTTGAACGGACCCTTATCTTTTAATGAAAATCCCATTAAAATCAGATTAGGCGGTCCGCAGTCTATACCGTACAAACACCACACTCATAAAATCACTTATACTGTTCTGTTGATCCACTTCGTTGTCACTTCCACGCTGTTAATCCTAGCTACAAAGGAAACATAGTGGTGATAATGTGTGGTAGGCTTGTTCCGATAAATGAAATATGAGTAATATCAAGAACATTGGGTGTAAGTGGTTCATCAACATATTTGCACCAAAGCCATCTTCACCTGCACGCGGTGCACCCTGCTGACTGACAAACGAAGCCCTGGCGATAAGAGAGGTAGGGAGCGTAATTGTAAGCTACCCGACTGGGGAATGTACCTCCACCTCACATAATACCGCAGCCAAATAACAATTCCCTTTAGGGTTGGTGTGTTCCTGCGAGTAAGTGAGGTCACCAGAAAGGATGGAGATGCTGCGTTGGCAGCGGGGGTGGCGGCGCGCGTGCGATATTTTATGTTGCGAGCGTTAATATGGCTACGGTAACCGCTTCAGATCAGGCGGGCCGTATGCTTGTCTGCCACCAGATGTAGTATAAAAAAAAAGATAAAAATAAAATGTCTTCATAATTCTACCAACTCCCAACATTCACTTACTAAATTTACATTTTTTTATATATAATGAAATTTTATTAATACCTACATCGACAGCGGTTTCTTTAACACGCGGGAACTTATACTGAATTATAGATTCATGCTTGGGAGACCACGCTAAGCTGTTGGTTCCGGCTGTTGTCTGTCATATATTGACAGTTGTTGCAAACTCAGTGGCCTTCGGGCGGCTTGAAAACATTGGCTTCAACGAATTAACCTCTTCCATATCTATGGAAGAGGTTAATTCGTTGAAGCCAATTGGAGATGGAGGTCTTCCATCTGGAAGACCTCCATCTCTATGCTCTATTTGATAAATTTGTGCAAGGGAAAGTATATGAGAGAGGGGGGGGGGGGGGGGCGGAATACTGTAACACGGGTAATCCTAGTACGAGTTCCATTCTCACAATAGTAACCACTTGTCTGGTTTACTTCTATATACTTAAATAGAAAGTTGAACAAACTATATACACAATGTAAGTAATAATAGTACTAAGTACTATAGTGATGCAGAAATAAATGATTTTGTATTTGTATATCCCAGCTATGGTATGAATGATGGGTTGATAACGGAGTTTAGTAATGATACACTCCAATCCAAAAAACAGAGGCTATCCAACTACCAAAACTGTAATAATAGGTAATCTTTCACCACTAAGTAGTGATTTTAAAGTTGCATATATATAGCGCTTATCACTGCAAGCTGTATAAGGATACTTATTAGCTGAATAAGGATATACAGCTAAACTGTAATATTAACCTATCCAGTATAAACGTTAATCGGTGTTATAGGCGTCATGCTACGCAATAATTACTACTACTTGACGTAAAAGTTATTGTTATCTTGTGCTCATAAATATCGTTTTGTGTTATATAATCACTGATGTTTTGTGATGTTTAAATGTATATTCACATAAGAGGGTCCTTCGTTTTTTTTTACGTTGGGGGCAAAAAATCACCTCCGCTGCCTGATGCGGTTATCTACAGTCGCAGCCTATTTGTTACTTAACAACATCACCTCAGTGTACTCGGCAGTGTCTTCGTTCTTGCCCTTTTACATAGTTTTTTTTTAATAGCCTAATGTAAAGCGGTTACCGTAGTCGTATAGATGCTTGCAAAACGCAGCATCTTACGTCTGCCGACCTCAATCACAGGAACACAACAATTTTCAAAGGTATTGCTATTTCAGTCGTCATTATCAGTCTGGCTGGACATGCCCTGCTTCTCTTTAGAGTCTTATTTGTTTAACGACAGCTCTAAAGATTTAGGTGAGCTAATTACACCTCCAAACTCTTGTAATAAAGGTAAACTTGTACACAAATTAAACTCGACGGTGTCGTTGCGCGTATCTTATAATAAACGTAAGTTAAGCAACATGGACCATAGCGTTTCTATGGATGGATTTATTTATTGGAGCTCTTCCATTCTTCTCAAGATATATTATAGATACCGTTGGTCCTGGCTGTTGCCACCAGATGACAATTCAGAATTCATCTAGCGTGTAATAAGATTTCTCAACTAACATATAATGGAGTTTTCTTTTAAAAATATTTATTTAAGGTTCTTCTCGAATTGATTTTGGTATATTTGTAGGGCAATGCAAAATAAAGTCCTCGAAAGCATCTGCTATACTAAGAGATAGCAGACGTGTGCAGATCAAATAGTTCCTGATTACACTTACTGAATTTAGCACTTTCAAAAATGTAATAGGTAGACACGCCACGTCAGCTTTCAGTAGTATGCCATATTGCTGTTTCTCACATTGCTAAGAGGCGAAGTCAAATTCCAAAAACTTCTTACTCCAACTAATTTCTTCTGATTAAATTCGTTGTCTTACCGTAGTCATAATAATAGTCTTGGAACTTACAACGAATTTATCGTTGTAAGTTCCAAGACAGCCGTAGTCTTACCCCCAGGACTGCAATGGACTTCATTGTTCATTGCCTTTTTTGGTGGTCGCCATTGTTAATCTTAGCTACACAGGAGACACAGTGGTGGAAATGTGTGTTAGGCCCTCGTCCCGCAAGCCATGTCAGACCATTTAATTTAATAAATTACGACTTGCACTTCCTCTTCATCCTTTCGGTGTAAATTATACATTGCTCTAAACAACGCTTTTATATTTTATATGTTGAATTTCCCGAAAATACAATGAGTGCATATATTTTACAGATAAAATGCTTGTCTCCAGAGGTCAAACGCGATTGAGACAATTAATACTTCTATTCACATTTCAGTTATGAATACAAGGACACATTGTGTCATTTATTGACCCAAAATAAATTAAATACAAAGTAAATATCTGGCATGTGCTATACGAATTATCTGCAGAATTTTGCACTGCGAATATACTCACGCTATATAAATGTATTACATCTGTCTCTATTTTTTCTTATAACGAATGCTAAGCGACTGTTATTTTGCATAATTATGTACATTTTCTTTGCTTAGTTCTTTACATGCTACGTCTATTGGTCGCCTGATTTGAAGCGGTTACTATAAAAATATACGCAAGTAGCACGATAAGTACACCTCACTCGCAGAAACACACATCCTAAAAGTCTGAGCTATTTGCGACAGGTATATTTATTTATATATCAAATATACCTGCCGCTGAGTTCTACTATCCTACAACTCGCCATAAATTAAAATTCCATCCATATCATCTTAATAATTGGCGATCTACCACAGTACGCTTTTTAAGACATTTTCTACCACGAACTGTGAAATTCTGGTATAAACATTCCCTTGGCAGTATTCCCAAATAATACTTTCTTTCCCTCATTTTCTTTCTTTCCTTTTGGCCTTCGAGCACAGAGTCAATATTTTCCTTAAAGGCCTGGCAACGGATCGGCGACTCCACGCTGTTGCTGATTTCTATGGGCGGTGGTGATTACTTTCCATCAGGTGACCCACATGCTCGCTTGCCCTCCTCCCATATAAAAAAAGTCGAGGAGAATCGTATTTTTCTGCGGTATTCCGTGAGGTGTAGGTACTTCTCCACTCTATCAGTTTATAATTACGCCGTACCCTACCTGTCTTTTAACAGTGACACATTTGCTCAATCATATACCTAGTAACTTTTTTTTTATATATATTTAAGAAAAATAAAATGAGATGTCTTTATAGGAGCGAATGAAGCCAAAGCAGTTACTTTTATGATTACGCAAAAGCTATTGCGCGAAATTAGATGCGGTTTTATATAGTTGTACTAACTGTAGGTCTAACTTAAAATCTTGTGTATATGCCGAATAGATGAGGTTGTTAATAAATATTAACAATAATTGTTTACTTTCTGAATTTCACGCGGACAAAATCGCGGGCAGTTGCTAGTGTATTTTTAAACATAACTGGTTGCATGGCGAAATGTCTAAAAGCGTCTGAGCAAAAAGTTTCATGACGCGACAATTGGTTTGAATAAACAATAATTTTGATTTCGCTGCACGTGCCCGATGGTTTCAAGTTGTTTATTTTGCAAGAGTATTGCTTGCGTTAGGTCTAGTCGGAGTTTAGCTTTTTTCGCCCTAGTCATAACATTATTCTTCCACTCATGCCAGGCTTGCACTTTTTTTTATACCACGTCGCGTGCTAAACAATATACTGCATACTATGCGGCCCGCCCGATGTAAAGTATTTATCGCTAACCTACCTACCGCCTACCTACCTACGCTACCTATTGATACTTACAATACAAGTAGTACACCTGTGTGAGTGGGCTGGCACCCCTGCTTATAACGCAACATCTTCTTATGTCTATTTACTTGCATAATTTAACGATATTTAAAGGTATTGTTATTTGGCTGCTGATTTCTGTGAAGATGAGTATTTACCCAATCGGACTCAACATATTCTATCTCCCTTTCGCCAGAGCTGTTATCTAGACGGCAGGTTGCATCATGTTTAGGGAATGATTTTTTTTATACTACGTCGGGTGGCAGACAAGCATACAGCCCGCCTGATGTGAAGCGGTTACCGTAACCATATTAAAGCTCGCAACATTAAAAATATCGCTCGCGCGCCGCTACCCCCGCTGGCAACGCAGCATCTCCTTCCTTTCTGGTGACCTCACTCACTCGCAGGAACACAACAACCCTCAAAGGAATTGTTATTTGGCTGCGGTATTCTGTGAGGTGGAGGTACATTCCCTAGTCGGGTAGCTTACAATTACGCTCCCTACCTCTCTTTTCGCCAGAGCTTCGTTTGTCAGTTAGCAGGGTGCACCGCGTGCAGGTGAAGTTGGCTTTGGTTCAAAGATGTTGATGAACTACTTACACCACAAAAAAAGGTTGGTTTAGGCTCTAAAGATAGTAGTGAGCTCCTAATACTAATTCACTTTGTTAGTGAGTGATATAATTTACAAGACTTTTTTATAATGTACAATGACCTTTTGCGAAGTCGTCAGACATTCGTCAGACTGTTAACATTCATAAAAGATGTTAATACCAACCAATTTTTTTATATAATGTGAATTTTATATATGTACGAATGACTAGCTCAAATTTTTGCGAATATAGAATTTAATTGCATTTTGCGAATGGTTGATCGATGTATTTTGTATGTATCCAGCCTCTGTAGGTGTTTGTTTGATTGTAGCGTAGTTGCCCTCGTGTGAGTGGCTAGGTGTCAATGCGCTTATTGCTATTTGTACTATAATTTAATCTAGCTATGTTTGGTTACAATAGCATCAGTGATTATTGAGATACAAGCGATTAGAAATCAGAAACTAAAAAAAAATTGTGTGTATTTAATACACTTTTATTTTTATTTGATACTTACAAACATTAAATGACAAATTGCCAACGATGACAAATGTCTCTTTTTTACAATTAATGGCACTTGCGAATGGTTGAACTATGTATATTAAATTATACATTAATAAAAACTTTGACAAATGCATTGTATTTTTTAAACTAAAGAAGCATACGGCGTGCCTGATGGTTAGCAGTTACCGCAGCTTATTGATGTAACTTCAGGAGCATTGCACTCGCATATCGAGCCTTTCATAAAATTTTTACATTTCTGTTTGTTGTTTTTGATCACACAGTATCCAACCTAGTAAAAAGTTTGTTTTAACACTCGTGTGATTAATATACGGACCGCATCACGCCACCAAAATCATGGGCGTATTGATCTTCAACATTTCACCTCAGGTTGGATTTTTGAGATCTAAAAGCGGAAACAGACTGGCTGATTGATCGATCAACGCACAGCTCAAACCACTAGCGGATCGGGCTGTAATTGGGCATATAGGTTGCTGTTATGATGTAGGCATCCACCAAAAAAGGAATTTGAAAATTCTAACGAGACGCTAGGAGAGCCAGTTCCTTGATAAATCGACCAAGTTTTTCACGCTGGACCAAAAACAAGGTGTTATAAGTATGCAACTTCTGCGTGTCTATGTCATCGTAACTACCATATAGATAATTGCATTTCAAACCGATTTTTTTTATTATTGAATGCTTAACTTAGTTGTTGTGATACAACAATAATATTTCTTTATATATTTTCTTTTTACATTTAAAATAAATTGAGGGTACTCGTACTTTCTGGCTACTTGCGAAGTTTTGTTTGCTTGGCATTTTTTATTATTTTGCGAACAATTCATCAAAAATCTAATAATATGAAGAGAAAAGATTTGTTTGTAATCGATAAACTCTGAAACTACCGAACCGATTTTAATAATTCTTCCCTATCATCAAATTCTCTTCGCAATCTTCCATTTCACTAGTTTTCATTTAACCCTTTCATTGCTATAGGCGAAACAACAAAAAGACCGACGTCCGGGTGCAAAACGACGCGCATCGGACGCGGATAGTGGATTCTGCCAATATCTCACAGTGCGCTAGGTTTAGTACAAAATATATGTACAGATTCGAATGCCTCCAGCGAATGTTAGAGTTTTTGTAACTGAAATTTATAGCAGGCCTTTACGTTTTATTTGAAGCACGTGCCTATATACAAACTAAGGCAATACATATTAGTCACGCAATGTATGTCTTATAAGAGATTCGAACCCGTGCCATCTTTGCTGTTAAAGTAGGTAACTAGTGCTAGACATTGTAATACCGGGGTCAGCAAATTAAATTATTAGTCATTAGTTCACAACTGACTTCAACTGTCTTAACCAAATATTTCAGATACCTCCCGATATCGAATTCTTTTCTTAACGTGAACTTTGCAGTTTACCGACTACTAATGTATTAGTTTAATGGAAAATTAGAAATTGTGTTTTTACAAAATCGGCGTAATTTCGCATACGGACTCTTAAATACTTTTTTAATTATTTAAACAATAACATATTCGTAGGTTGTAAGTGGCTAACTATCATCTTTAGGGCTAAATGCTCATGTGGCGCTCTGTGTCGAAAAACTGACTTTTATTTTTTATACTACGTCGGGTGGGAGACAAGCTCGATCTCGCTTGGCCACTGCGGATTGAGTGTGGGTCGGTGTTTTAAGACATCAAGATCTGATTTGGCTTAACGAGTGTAATTGTATCAGTCAGGACCCGACGTATTCTCTGAAGCATGAAACAATACTTTAGTCTAAGAAAACGCTGTCATTAACAATTTATCCTCACACTTTGAAACCAAAAGAACAAGCGTGGCTACTGTGTAATTCCAGGACGTTTGTCTACCGCAAGCTCCCTGATAATCGTATTGATTCAAGAAAAAAGGGATTTTTACAGGGCAGGTCTTGTGTCTCAAGCGTCAATACGCTATGACGACTGTTTACCATCAGACAGGACATATGGTTGTTTCTCACCAGACAAGTGTAAAAAGAACGGATTACCCAGAACTAGATAACGATATATTGAGGTCACCAAACCACAGATTACGCGAGGGGTGCGGGGACCTATAATAGTTGGAGTTTAAGGACATTAAATTAGGAGCCTCTGTAAATGATATCAATATGCACCCGTTTCTTGACAGTTACATCCAGTTCAACTGGATCACTCCTAGTATAAATGTATATCAATTACTTGTTTGTAGAAACCTGTATAACAAGAAGTCGTAAGCGACATTCCACGAATTTTCTTTTGTCAGAGCCTCACGTGTTAGGTAGGAGCGCGTACCGCGTGCAGGTGAGGTTGGCTTTGGCTTAAAGATGTCAGCCCCATATACCCTATATAAATTAGTATAATTGTTCAACAAGGTTCGATAACTGACGCTTGGTTTATTTGGCTAGAAACACACTTGTCTAATGAGCAGAAAATTATTTTGTGTAGGTTTGATGTGTATAAGGGGTTGTATGAGAATAAAATGTATTACTGCAATGGCTAACCAGTCTGAAGACAGACTCAGCCAGCCTCATCTGCACGTAGTGTAACCTACTGACTAGCTAACGAGATTCTGGCGAAAAGGACGTAGGGTATACCGAGACCGATTGCAGAAGTACCTTAATGCGAAATCTGATTAACTCTTGTTGACTCCCTGCGAAGGTGTGAGGTCACCAGAGGCGCGATCAATACTACTTATGGCGTAAGCGTCTATAAGTAAGTATGCTTTTATGGCATAAGGCATGGTTAAATAAACATTAAATATTCCTGGACAAATTATACACATCCATCTAGTCTCAAACTAAGCAAAGCTTGTACTATGAGTACTAGATAACTGATATAAATGCATCCTTAAATGCATGTTTTTTTTTTTTTTTTGTAAATACATACATACATGTAATACATAGAAAACACCCAAACCAAGACAAACAGACATGTTTATTCATATAAATATTTGTATTGTGTGGGGATACAACCCTCGACATCGGAATCCAAGTGGCCATTGCTAACGATTTGACAATTTGAAAAGAAAATTCAGATATTATTTAATAGTTATGTATTAAAACTGTTTGTTTTGTTGTGGAACAGGTCTTGCGGCTTCGTTTTATATGCCGGAGACCATCAGGTCAGAGATATATCATAGAAACGAGGATGTCTTCCTTCAAACAGACTTACGACAATATCCAGGTAAGTTCAAACATGATAATCACGTAGATCTCACATTATTTCCTAATGGTAGTGACGTAGTATATATTGATGGTAAGTATATGAAATAAGAATAAAAAAACATAAAACAACTAGATAAAATATTACTGTTTTTCGCTCTTCGAGCCGTTTTATTTGATAGATCGTAGTGGTCACATTTTAATGTCAATTATAAATCGCCATTTTGTGCCAGCCGCCATATTGTAATAAATAAGATGGCGGCATTTAGGTAATCGTGCAATGTCATGAATACCTAGAGTGCCAAATTAGAGCTAGATCAGAAGTGGGTCAAATTTAAGGGGACGATA
The DNA here is from genome assembly GCA_937001555.2 of Hypsopygia costalis. Classification (NCBI taxonomy): domain Eukaryota; kingdom Metazoa; phylum Arthropoda; class Insecta; order Lepidoptera; family Pyralidae; genus Hypsopygia; species Hypsopygia costalis. The sequence goes on from OW443326.2 coordinate 25,067,324, forward strand.
TACGACGATGGGCCACTGTTGTTAGTCTTCACCATTTTTTTCGTAATATAATACATAGATTATTGTGTTTTATTTTTTATATTAATTCATTGAATATCAGCTTGTGTCTTAGCGAAGACATTTTTTTTTAAATATTTCATGAGGTTCTTACAAAGATCATCAGCAATCATCACCAAAAATATAGTTGTCTCCACGCGAATTATAAAGTAAGGTATTTTTATATCAGTTTACTTTAGAATGAAGAATAGTGTAAAAACATAACTTCCTTTTTTTAATGGCGTTACTAGTGCTTAATATCACCTTAACCCCCTTTAGTTATGTTCTTAGTATCCATCCTGAAGAATCATGCTGTCGTTCAAAAGGAGTTCTATAGAGTTCATTTTATGTTTAGATTTGCCAGAAAACGTGGAGATGTATTCTGATTTGACGCCGCTCGAATCAGCGGCACCGCACTCCATGGCGACATCGTACAGAGCGGCTCATCGGCACAGCGGGGACCACTATGCACTAAGACGCCTACACTCGTACGGCGCAATGGCCACGAAACGCTTAGAAATGTGGAAGCAAATTGACCATCCGAATATAGTAAGGCTACACGACTATTTCACGACGAAGGCCTTTGGGGATCACTGTGAGTATTCATTTCTTTTTGTGTTGTATATGCAAAAGAATCCATCCATCAAAAAGAGTCCATATATCTATCACAGACATCTATACATATATCTTATATGCTAGCTGACCCGCACATCTTCGTATGCGTGTGAGAGAGAGGGGTGAGAGTGAAGCGTAGGATTACCGTTAAAAAGTTATAGTGAACCATGCATACAAGATATACATATGCCATCGCAGACTTATTTTTACAATTTTTTTAAGAGGAACAAAACGGCTGTAATCACGTTTGACCGAATTGTTCCTCTTAAAAAGTTCTAAAAAAAAGTATTTTTAGTTGACTAACGTTCTAACTAAGTTTCCGTTGCGTGCGCTGCGTAAACGGTTCAACCGTTTACGCAGCGCACGCAACGGAAACTTTCGAAAGGAATAATTTTCCCTCTTTTCGCAACATTTCTCATTGCTCGTAGCGTGTAGCTATAGCCTTCTTTGATAAATGGGCTATCCATCCACACTAAAATAATTGTTCAATTCGACCCAGTAGTTCGTGAGATTAGTGAGTTCAACCAACCAAACAAACAAACAAACTCTTCAAGCATTATAATATTTGTGTAGATTATTTGACATACAAACTTGAACTTGAAATTTGGCATGATGATGTGGGAGTCAGTATGTTAAGAAACATACTGACTCCCACATCATCATGCCCTTTTCCCATTATTTTGTGTAGTAAGTTCCTTCTTCAGGTCTCTTTACAGGTCGGTTTCCTAAGAATTTCAAATTAAATTTAAATTTATAATATCAAAACACTAATGAATATTTTTTTCCACTAGTATACATATAAGCTGATGATGATGATAATTGAGATTACTATATAGATTTATATACAATTTTAGCAATTAGCCTGAATTGTCGTTATCGTTATCAGTAAGGTACGTCCGCACAAGACGCGTGGGCAGCGTGGTCGTCTAGACACAGTAAGATGTTTTGTTGCAACGTAATTCTTCGAAATGATTGTATGCATTGGAACTTGTGTGATAGCAATAAACTGTGTATATTTTTATTGATTAGTTATTCGCATATAGACACACGCATTGTCGTTCTTCTGTGTACGCTCTTTTGGATTAAGATCGAGACCAAACAATATTCAATTCTCTATAGTTTCATTTTTAATTAAGAATTCAAATTATTTTATACTAGCTGACCCGTGTCCACTTCGTCGGTCGGTGAACATTTTTACGAAAAAGTTTTAATTTTTTCGAGTTTCAATTAAATTTTTCGAGTTAATATATTATTATTAACTATGACATTCATAAATAACGTGGTATTATTCTATTGGTAAAAGAATTTGAGAAATCTGTTCAGTAGATACAGAGATTACCTCCTACACACTTTATCTCTTTATAATATTCGTATAGATTATTGACTATTGTGGTTCTCTATGTGAACTCTGAGTTCATTTCCAGGAATTTTGATTTTGGACACAAAAGGCAATATTTTTATGAGGGTATGATTGACATAATCTTGTATGAATAAATAACTTTATAAATAAACCACCTCAAAATAATATTATCTTTGGTGTAATTGATATTTAATGATTAATAATGATTTCTTTCACACTAATTAGTTACGTAAAAAATTATAAACAGTGCAAATTTAGAAGAAAATAATGTATTTACCATGTGGTCGGCATGGAGTTATTTATATCTCAACAATCTACGATTGATACCTTATCAATGTCAAAACAGATCAATCTCGTTAAATGTATAGGTACAGCGATAGGATTTTTTGAAAATAGATATTGATTTTATGTACTTTCACTAAACAAAACAAACAAAAAAAAAATTAGCGTGAAACGGTTTTTACAGGCGAGCTGTATGCTTGTTTGCCACTTTAGTGGTATAAAAAACAGCTTAAAGGTCAATGACATAAAATAGTAAGTAATGGTCGTTGATAGTTATATAGGGTCAATTATTAGTTATTCCTCGCTTCTGTCCTTTAAAAATCCCTCAAAATTTGTTTTTAATAAATAGAAAGTTTATTTAGAAAAGTTTAATATGCACACACAATATTTTCTAGGATAATTAGAATAATTGTTTTCATTACAAGTTTGTTGCAATAAAACACTATGTACAGTATGAACTGATGTTCTTTTTCATAGCAAAATCCATACTGTCAAAATTATAGGCATTACTCTTCTTGATCAGAGAAGTTAATGAATTTTGTCTGTCATTATTGTTTCAAATATTTCAAATATTTTTTCTATCAGAATGAAACCCTCATTGGCACTTTTCACTTTTTTAATACCATTTCTGTGGCAGACAAGCATACAGCCTGATGGGAAACGGCTACCGTAGCTATATTAACGCTCGCAAATCGCAACATGAAATATTGCAAGCATTGCTCGCGCTCCGCCACCCCCTTTGCAACGTAGCAATTCCTTACTTCCTGGTGACTCGCAGGAACACAACAACCCTCAAGGAAATTGTTCTTTGGCTGCGGTGTTTTTTTGAGGTGGACTTAACTTCCCCAGGCTGCTTACAATTACGCTCTCCCTACCTCTCTTTCGCCAGAGCCTCGTTAGTCAGTCAGCAGGGCGCACCACGAGCAGGTGAGGCTGGCTTTGGCTCAAAGATAGTAGTGAGCCACATACTAACTTTAATCTCTTGTTGAATTCATTGTGAGTTTCGAGGCAGCCGTAGTATTAGCTCCTGGACTACAGTGTACATCATTGTTCATTGGCTTTTTTGGTGTTTGTCAACCCTTATTTATCCCACTGCTGTACTGCCATTCTCCACCAGGCTGCTCAAATGCAAGTTTGTTGGTTTTTTGGTGTTGTAACAAGAAACACATGGTAATGTATGGTGGGCTTGACTCCCACTTGTTGTTTATGCAGATGTGTTAAATAACATATTAATGCTGTCTTGTTATTCTCCAGCGATGGTGTTAGTTTACGACTATCACCCAGCGTGCGTGACTCTGATGAACAAGTTCCTCGCCGGGGGTGCAAGTAACCCCGTCGCAGACGCCAACGGCGCCTTCCACGACCCATTCTCGTCAGACCCGGATGCCCCACGACCTTACACTCATCAGGTTTGTTATAAATGAGTTAGCCTATTACCCTATATCGTGACATGTTCGTAGAAGGATTAAAGCGAGGCCGCCGCAAGAAAGAGAGAAGAAGTAGAAGAGGGGCAAATGAGCATATGGGTCACCTTATGGAAAGCAATCCCCACCGCCCATGGAGACACCATATTTCACTCACAGGAACGCAACAACCCTCAACGGAATTGTTATTTGGCTGCAGTATTCTGTAAGGTGGAGCTACTTTCCCAGTCGGGCAGCTTAAAAAATATGCTAAGCCCTTCCTCTCTTTTCGCCAGAGCCTCGTTTGTCAGTCAGCAGGGTACACCACGTCCAGGTGATGTTGGCTTTGGTTCAAAGATGAAAGAGTAAATGAAACAAAACCTGTGAAAGGCGTTGTCCTGTCTATTCAATTCAGTCGTGCAATTACGCGATGCGATTTCGTCATGCGATTAAAATTTTCTTAAAAATAGTTAAATCGATCGAATGTTTGATACGTCGACGCATCACATGCTTATCGCATGCACGACTAATGGCCAATTAAGGCGACGCCTGAGATTACAACTAGTACTAATCTAGTCGCCGTCATGTGCTTTTTTTGACGTTCATACACGATTCTGGTAAATGGCACGGTGTAATAAGTACAAACCTTAATTTATTAGGATAAAAATAATACCATGGTTGCATGAAATGTACGCTAAATAAAAAGTTTTGGAAAATATTAAATTAACATCGGCAGGAAGTTCATGAACTGTGCGAATACAGAGAGGTTTTCTTCCACGGACTCTCAGGTTGTAGAATGAATTACCTGCTGAGGTTTTCCCTAGAGATATGGGGTTCTTCAAGAAAAATATGAAGAGGTTTTTAAAGGATCATCGCTCGCGCCCGCCACTCACAGCTACACGTGAGTGATGCCTCTGATGACTGATGACTATTGTATTTTACCACATAAATGAAAGTACTTTTATACTGATAAATAAAGCAATTCGTGCGAAATTATTCCCTAACCATTCCAAAATATTAAAAAATACACCAACGTTAATTTTCAAGTTTTCACTTCTGCCGACACTCCCGGAATGCAACCCGTTTTTTTTTTTGTTGTAGAAAAACGCGATGTTACGAGCAGTAGCCTGCGGCGCTCTATTACCGGAGGCTGTGTTGTGGAGTCTACTCGTGCAACTGACGGCGGCTTTGCGCGCAATTCACACCGCCGGTCTCGCCTGCAGGTATTTCAGTGTCGGCGGAATGAAAACCATAAGGTTACAAATGAAAAAAAACTTGAAATTTAATGGAAAATATTAAATTGATCCAGTAAAATAACCTGATTAGCACATCAAATTAATCTGATAACACATCAAATGCTTCGTTTGATGTGCAAAGTATGGTTACTTTAGCAATGTATTTACTTGATGTTACGTTAAATAGTATCCAAAGTTAATTACGAAGTGAAGTAAGCCGTACAATAAAAATCACTTTATCTCATCATTTTTTATATTACATATTGCAATGTTAATACTTAAACCTTGTTCAAACTGCCCTAAATACCAACCGTCCGGACGATTTCGGCCACTTCCGAACTTGTCAATTTCCAAATTTGGCCTTACTCACTTGTCCTCGTCCTTAAATTTGTCAGTGGTTTGTAAAAAGGGCAAATGCCACTTTCCTATATAATCATCCAATTTTTTCCCTTCAAACCCAAAAGGTTTTATTAAGAAAATAGTTTCAAGACATACTGATATGTTCTAATACCTAACGATGGTATAAAGAAAACAAAAGATACTATAGATAAAATAGAATACTAAAAAACCAGCAATTGTGATAGTTTCAGCTTTGGCGAATTCGCATATTCTATAAAACTCGTTAACGATTTGGCAATTTGCAAAGCCAAACTTCCTGACTTGTTACTTCCTGATTTGTCGTCTGTTTATCTCGGCCATCCCTCTATAAACACTTGTACAGCCTTAATGACCTTTGTAGAGAACAATAAATTATTATTATGATCTAAAGTCACCAAAATCTATATTTATAAAAAAAAATCATACCTACATATAATAAAGTTTATTATTTATTAGGAGTTTGGATCCGACTAAAGTGGTGATGAACGGATGTCGTGTGAGAGTCGCATGGAGTGGAGTCGCCGACGCTCTGCACACCAACGCAAGTGACGTTGGTCAGGTACCTACAAAGACATAATATTTTTTTATATTGTACTTAGGGCTGAAACGCGCTGTGCGACCGCGGCCGCCGCCATGGTCGCAGTGACCTGGTAATTGAATTTCTGGTCGAGGTCGCGTTGTGCGTGGTATTGAATATAGCATAATCTAAAGTTGTCGCCGTTGCAGTCGCCTAGTGCGTTTCAGGCCACTGCGCACTGCGTGATTGCGATCGCGACCAGTAGTCGCAATGACCAATCATTTAAGTTATGATATTCAAAACGGCGCACTACGCAATTAGTGATGTACATTATTGGTTGCTGCGACCATAGTCGCTGTCGCAATCGCTTAGTGCGGGGACGCTGTAAGTGCCAGTTTTTTGGATTTCTATCGAATAGTTTGGTTTTCAAATACCGAAAAAGCTTTTTTGAACCTGACAAAAGCTAAACATCGCAGTTATAGGCCTTTAGAGCGGGCGCTGTATGGAGTTGAGTGTGCAAAATATGAGGACCGCATTCTATAAACAGTTTTGAATTCAGAAAAGCTTGTAGAATATGATTCTGAATGTTGCCAGGAAGTTTCTTGGTCCAATTTTTTTTTATACCCCATTCCCTTGGATATCGAGTAAATGGACTGAACAAATGCTTTACAACAATTTTAATCATTGTTTTATTGAAAATTTTCAATTGTTTCTTATGATTAAAGATACTTATAGCTACTAAGTGAAAATAAAAAAACAAAAAAAAAATGTTGAAAAAAAAATATATTACATAAAAGGATATTTTATGTATTTTTTTTTTATAAAAAGAAATGATTACAAAAATCTTATCGATCGACATATACGATCCTCTTTTGAAAAAAAAAAAAATAATACTGCTCTGCCGTGTTTCTGGACATACAAACAGCCTTTGATAAGGTGTGGCACAAAGGCCTCCTGTGCAAGACAAGGACATCTCTACCCCATAGCTATTATCTACTTGTAGAGTCCTGTCTCGCAAATCGAATATTTCAGGTGAGAGAGGAAGGAGAACTGACTGAACGGACATCCATAATATAATAGTAGGAGTTCCACATGGATCAGTGCCGACTTCCCAGAAACACTGATGTAGAAAATAAATCAAAGATCAAATGTAAATGCCAATCACTTTTATAATAAGGAAAACCAAGGAGTAATTTATAAAATGCACTTGAATGTACAATAACGCATAAGCAAAAGGAAGTTGAGTATGCAAAATGTGAGGACCGGCAATACACTTTCCATTTTTAGGAGAATGTGTATCTACATTTTGCATAATAAGGATTTGCATGTTTTGTTAGTATTATTATTTCTTTTTAATACTTTTTTATTTTTACCCGCGGCGGAACGGAGACGGTACATGCGTTTGGGGTGCTAAGGATGTTTGTGCAAATCAATGTTGCCATTTATCTCCAAAACTACGAGTCCGATTTAGATGCGGTTTTCAGTGATGGGTTCGGGTTTGATTGGTGCATGTTCTTAGATAGGTGTTACGGTGACAACTCACCAGGGGGCGCTGCAGTAAGCATTTGTTTGTAAAACCAATGTTGCCATTTCTCTCCAAAACTACGAGTCCGATTTAGATGTGGTTTTCAGTGACGGGTTTGGTTTTGATTGGTGCATGTTCTTAGATAGGTATTACAGTGACAACTCACCAGGGGGCGCTGCAGTAAACATTTGTTTGTGAAACCAATGTTGCCAAATGCCAATAAATATCTCCAAAACTACGAGTCCGATTTTGATGCGGTTTTCAGTGATGGGTCCGAGTTTGATTGGTGCATATTCTTAGATAGATGTTACAGTGACAACTCACCAGAGGGCGCTGCAGTAAACATTTGTTTGTGCAAAACCAAAACTACTAGTCTGATTCTGATGCGGTTTTCAATTGTAATACCTACGCTTGCTCTCTAAAAAGGTTGAAATAAAAACAAAATTAAAAATTTTGAAAAAACACACGACGGTTAAAACGTAGTTGAAAAAGGATAAAATAATTATGAAACCCCCGACTTAAAGAATTTATGCTATGAACTTAATAAAAAATCCAAGAAAATCCGTCGGGGGCTGCCATCTCTATTTTAAATTTCAACATAAATATAAATAAGTATACAAGTTACTATAAAACTGCCAAATAACGCATATACCGTCTCCGTTCCGTCGAGGGTAAAAAAACAAACTGTACAAATATAAATGAAAATTTTTGATTACTTATGTAAAAATTTCCTTTTATGTTTTTTTTTTCAGCAATATTTGTTTAATTTTTTATTTGTTTTTTTTTTATTTCCACTTAGTAGCTATAAGTATCTTTAATCATAAGAAACAATTGGATATTTTCAATAAAACAATGATTAAAATTGTTGTAAAGCATTTGTTCAGTCCATTTACTCGATATCCAAGGGAATGGGGTATAAAAAAAAATTGGACCAAGAAACTTCCTGGCAACATTCAGAATCATATTCTACAAGCTTTTCTGAATTCAAAACTGTTTATAGAATGCGGTCCTCATATTTTGCACACTCAACTACCTGTGGCGCCTGCACTACTTGTTCTTTTGATCCTGTCCGAGGCATGACACAATAAAACAAGGTATGCAGTCAGCTACGTCATCAGGTGTGTTTTGTTTGGAAGGTATCAAATTTTGACAACTAAACTCGTGACGTACTCTTTGATATAGGTATGTAGAAAGAGAATAATACTTTGCTTTATTGTATCATAGTCAGAGGTATTTTTAACATTTTACATGATTGAAGATCGCATGACGGAAGCAGCTTGTGTCGCATACAAATGCGTATAATATCAAAAAGCGTTTCAATACCAACGCAGCATTTCAGAAATTTATAAGCACACAAACACTGCATTATTGTTGTTTGGTACATATTCACTTTCTACATTACAGAAAGAGCTAAGCAAACTGATGTAAATGGCTTACTACCCCTTTTACAGCCAAATAGAACCGTCCGTACAGTCCTTACCAAAGTTCATAACAAAATTTAATTATGAGCTGCGAAGATATTAATGCTTTACAGAAAATCGTAGCCAATCAGAAAGAGCCACGGTGACACCGTATCCAATCAGTTCCTTTCTATTGTCTGTCAATACGACAATTTTGTAGGAAAATGTAATAAACCCCCGTTTGTGACTTTTGTATAATCAACTGAAATACCTTTTTTTATGTTTATTGATATATAAGTGGCAATGCACGAACGATACATTGCAAGCGTCTGTAGACTATGGTAACCTTTTTAACGACGACTTAGGTACTTTTCGGAAGCTAGCTTCGGAGCTTTCGGTCGCTGCATATAGAATCCGATCGCAGCCACTTTTGGACGATACAACGATCGAACGCAGCAAGTCGACGCAATGAGGAATCGAGGCAATCGCAAGAACGCTAATTGCCGATACCAAAAGTAGCATGTCTTCTATTTTCCTTAAATGGTAATACCATGCGGGCCATATGCTGCATTGTCACTCGGCGTGCTATAAAATCTTTAGTAGTAGTTTAGTGGTATAATACTTAATAGGTAGATGGCGCCACACTGCGACTTTACAGCAGTAAAATATAAAATGCAAAATTTCGGTACCATCACAAACCTTCCTGGTAGCTCAGTCAATCCCACCAAGGCGGTGAAGGTGAATTTTACCATTTTTAAAATATTATTTAAGTTATTAATATATAAGTGCTATAAAATAACTGTGACCCAGCAGCGGGATATGAATGTGTTTATATATCCAAAAGCCGTTTCAAAAAAATGTTCCGATGTTTAGCGGTAATCTTCTGTTCTATATATCTCAGGCTCAGCAAGAGGATTTGACGGCTCTTGGGCGGCTAGCCTTGGCGCTAGCTTGCCGCACCATCCACTGCGACAACCTGTCCGCCTGTATGGATCTCGTAGCGAGGACTTACTCCGCGGACCTGAAGAACCTTATACTGTATGATGACTTCTCTTTAATACCATTAGTTCCTCTTTTAGATATTATGCAGCCATTTAATGCCAAATTAATGGTATGGCTACTAAACAAATTATAATATTTTTATGAATATATATTTTTAAATTGGGTCACATCTGCTGAGTAGGTGATGGGAGATGGGGAGGAAGGTATTAGAGTGGAGGCCGCGCGCGTAGGACGACGAAGTGTTGGGCGCCCTCCTTCTAGATGGTCCGATGACCTAAAGAAAGCGGCTGGATGCGGAAGGCGGGGGATCGTATCTGGTGGAAAGCATTGGGGAAGGCTTATATCCAGCGGTGGGTAGATACAGGCTGTTGATGATATTTTTAATTTACACGTGTAAAAGCAGTGCGACCAAAAAGAGTTGAAATAGGACTAAATTTATTAGTAACTAGCTTTCAACCGCGGCTTAGCCCGCGTTTACTTCTTTATAAATAAAAAGTATCCTATGTCCTTTATAATACCTTTGAGAATATGTGTACAAAGTTTCATTGAAATCGTTTGAGTAGTTTCGGCGTGAAAGCGTAACAAACAAACTCACATTCACATTTATAATATTAAGTCCTTTTCCATAGAAACGTGTTCAACAATTACCATTTGTCTACTTTCTTCGGTCGCACTGCTAGTTATGTGATATTTTTTACTACAACAATGATATTTCGAGACTGTAAAATAATTGCAATTATTAATCTACGCAATGACACAGTTGGCAACGAAGAATTTAATAATCCAGATAGTGAAATTAGATTCAATAATGACAAATGCCCTCCGCCAACCCGCAGTTGAGCGGCGTGGTGGAGTATACTCTAAACCCCTTCAATTCAGGGGAGACCCGTATCCCAGCAGTGAGATGAGTAAGGATTGACGAATCAATGACAAAATAGAAAAAAAATATGTCTGGGCAATTTACACAGCGCCATCTAATCACAAATTAAGCGCAAAGCTTGTACTATGATTACTAGACAGCTGATAAATGTACTCAATTTTTTTTTGTAAATACATACTTATAATACATAGAAAACACCCAAACCAAGACAAACAGATATGTTCATGCACACAAATATTTGTCTTGTGCGGGGATCGAACCCGCGACCCGGTAGTCAAAGTGACCATTGTTAGCCATTCGACCACCGGGTTCGTCACAGTATAAAAGTAGTGGAGTATAAATAGTTTATTAATAATAATAAAATATAAATTACAGGGCAGCAATCATAAATAAATAAACATGTAATTATAATTGAAGAGTCTGCTTGTACGAGTAGTATTCAGAAAACTGCCTAACACATGGGCGAGACCAAATCTTTACAAACATTTTTATTCGACTGCAATTTAAAGATGCAATTTGGTGTGATACCTTAACCCTAGGGAATACTTTGCTTTCGCAGGCGGAACTACGTTCGGACGCTATTAAATAAGTGTAAATATATAGAAATGATAATTATATTATGTTTCTATTGTATATTCCTATATTATAATAAAATAAAACGAGTTTGCTTTAGACCAGTGTTCCGCATAGTGTGTGCCGCGGCACACTGGTGTACCGTGGCCATTAGTTGGTGTACCTCGGAAAAATAAGGTTATCTCATAAAGCTAATAGACGGACGAAAGAAAAATTCTTACACAAATAAAAACTGGTTTATTTAAAGTTGTTTAGTACCTAGTGTAATTAAAACTTAATAGGTAGATGGCGCTACACTGTGACTTACGCATTAAATTATAAAATGCAAAATTTGTCACCAACACAAACCTTCCTGGTAGCGCAGTTGGAAGAACACTCGATCGGTTATTGAGAGGTCTTGGATTCTAATCCCACATAGGCGGGAGGTGAATTTTTCCACTTTCAAAAATATTGACGAGATCACGGTGAATCCATGGAAGCTAAGAAGTTAGCTTCCATGGATTCACCGTGCGGGTGCCGGGTCCATCGTGTGGCAGAGAGAGAAATCCCAAGCAGATTCCGAGACTTGTGACAGGGGTGTTTCAAAATATTCTGGCAAGTTGGCCGAAACAACTATATATAAATAATAATAAGAACTTTTTTTTTCATTTATGCTAAAAATTTTCGTTTCCCTAGATATGTACCTTTAACACAAAAAGTTTTGCGGAACACTGATTTAGGCCACACGACTGAAGTGAAACTTCTTTACCTCTTTTCTTTCTTATGTCTCCCTCTCAACTTCCGTTCGCCGTTTCCGTAACGATCTCGTCACGCATTCGCCAGCTTACTCCCCAAGTCAGACATGCGTAAAGAAGTTTTACTTCAATTATAATAATTGAATTAATATGTATGTATACATGTTAACCGTGTTATGATTCCAATAGATATTTGTTGTCAACGACTGCCGCGCGCCGTTCTGTGACTGATCTCATGCCAATGATTGGAGCAAGGTTTTATACACAGGTGTGTTTTTGGTTTTTTTATAAATCTTAAAGTTAACGCAGCCAAAATATTAATGTAATACATAATAATATTTTTGGACCTCAATTAATGTTCAGAAAACTCTTTTCAAGGCTACGGTTTCGTGGTCAATTTTTTTTTTAAGTCCTAAATGAAAGCCAATGTAACTTTATTTCCATGCAACGTTATGCTTACACTGTACACGCAGAAAGATTTTTTAAAGATTCTATGAATGTGAAATTTCGAAATATACTGCAATAAACTGCTTACGATCTGCCAACACGTCCGTCTCGAAACATGACACACAATTTCTTTCATAAATTTAGCTAATAGACTTACCCAACAGCTGTTTGAAGCCGCGTCGACAGCTACAACAGTGTTAAGTTCATCGAATCTAATAAGCATGTTGTGTATTAGGTGGAAGCATTGGAACGGCGTGCTGATGCCTTTGAGGAGCAACTCGCGCAGGAGATCGACAACGGCCGTCTACTGCGTATACTCGTCAAGTTAGGCGTCGTCAACGAAAGGCCAGAGTGAGTCTTTGTTGAACTCCTTAATATTTCAATATTATAGTCTGATAAACTTGTACACGACTTCACGTTGCTTAACTACGTTTAAAATGCCACTTGCTTAGGTGGCATATAAAATGCCGCTATATGAACGATCACTGTTATAGAACAGTGGAACAGACTCGCACGATAATATGTCATACAGAAACTTTATACTAAAGTTTACACAAATAACATAGGTAGAGTAAACGTTTATAAAATGCTGGTTTCTACCCGCGGCTTTGCACCGCATACACATATTACATGGATAAAAATTATCTTATATGTTCATTCAGAATATATTCCATATGTATGTCAAAATCCAAATTTCCTCCAAATCCGTTCAGTCGTTTACATGTCTATAACATTAGTACATAAAAAAGATCGGCAAAAAACGTTGAATAATTTTACATTGAATTGTGTCAGGGACAAAAGATTTTGAGTATATATTAGGTTGGGGAAAAAGTCTTTTCGTATTTTATATGAAAATTCAAAACATTTTTTAATAAAGTTTATTTACATTTAACTAAAGTATGTAGGTGCCATTATGTTCGATAACTTTTTGTCATCTTGTAGGTAGAGACATGATCCCATTACTATAGAAATTTTGGGACTTCTGTTCAAAAAACCGCGACAATTGGTTTTGGCAGTCTTCTCGTGATGTTAACCTGACATTGCCTAAAGAATTCTTAAGAGACCGAAACAGGTGGAAATCAGAAGGTGCAAGGTCAGGACTATACGGCGGATGCATTAACATCTCCCAGTCAAACTCTCTTAATTTTTGCTGAGTGGCTAAAGATGTGTGAGGTTTAGCGTTATCATGATGAAAAATCACACCCCTTCTATTAATTAATTCCGGCCGCTTTCTCTCAACTTTTTGCTTTAATCTCATCAGTTGTTCACAGTAGAGTTCAGAATCGATAGTCCTGCCTGGCGGTAACAGCTCATAATGAATATCTTCCCTTCCAATCCCACCATACACACAGGATCACCTTGTTGCGGGTTAACCCGGGTTTCGCCAGAGTCTCTGAAGCCTGGCCGGTCTTTGACCACGACCTTTTTATGCGCCAAAACTGTTATGTGGTCAATTCCTAGTTCTTCAGCTACGTCGTAACTACTGATATGCCGATCTTGCTCCACTTTTTCAGAAATGGCATCCATTTTATCCGTAACAGGGCGACCAGAGCGACGTGCATCTTTGACATCAAAATTTCCGGATTGAAAACGCTTAAACCAAATTTGTGCTACTCTCACAGACACTGCACTAGGTCCATAATAATCACAAATTTTTTTCGCAGCTTGCGGTGAATTTTTACCTTTTTTGTAGTAAAATTTTAAAATGTATCGAATTTCTTCATTAGATTCACTCATCTTGACAGTAAAAAAAACAAATGAAAATCACACATTTACCTAATTTGAATTTGGAATTATCTTTTTTAAAATTTAAACTTTTTATAGATATCAAAACCTGCTAGATACAAATGGTATAACCAAAGAGATTTTATTACAAGTTCATACATACTATAATGCGAAAAGACTTTTTCCCCTACCTATTATAAAAGATACAGGAAATCAAATTGAATAATTTGACATTGATTTGTGTATACTGAGAGACAAATTACATACATGTAGAACATATGTTCCATATGATAAATACGAAAGCGGCCCGCTTTTACATAGGTATATTACACGGCATTATAGCGTTTTATCTCCATTGAATAAGATACAAATTTGCGATGAAAAAAGAAGATAATTTGGCAGACATCGCTATTGACGTACGCAGACGAACTTAACGTCGGTAAGTTGCGCTTCTGAGACATAAACAATGAATAAATTGATTATTTAAAATCAAAGTGATTGAACGACTTAAAGCCAACTTTACAGGAAAGCTATTTAAGGCGCTACATTCAAACAACTTGCGCTACTATGTGTTTTAGTATAAAAATCCGTAATAATCCGCTCAGACCTGGCATAAATGGGAACTTACAATCGTGGTTTTCTTTTAACAAATCATATATATAAGAAGAAGATGTAAATATATTTGAAAACTGTTTATAAGTCCTATTTCGCTAGTGTTGCGTAATTGTCGGAAAAGAATTCAAATATTTTTCTATTTGGAAATGAGTATTTGTTTCAAATTTTCCGACATTATCCAACAAATTGTTGCATTGCTATTTTAAATATCTGTACCAAAACAGTAGAAAAGGGTTGCTATGACTGTAGAATTTTTATTCTATGATTTTGTCTCACCGTCTTTAATGTTTGTACCAATTGTAAAAAAAAAACTGTTATTATCTTCGAAATTTTTCGTGCCAAGAGTCCCTGATATCTATTGTAAACCAGTGATTACACACATGGACTTATCACACCCGAAGATTACAACGTACAAAAACTATGTATGTTGTAATCTTTGGTATTTCGGTATATACTAAATATATATAAAAATGAATCTCTATTTCCCTTGGTCATGTCATCACCCGTGAACAGCTGGACCGAATTCGCTAAATCTTTATTTGTTGTGTTTGTTATTGTCAGGAGAAAATTCTTATGAAAGAAAAAAAAGTTACGCTGAAAATTTGAAAATTTAAGAAAACTGAACGACCATATCAACTTCTCTAATGTAACTTTATGGCGTTTGACAGAACTGTCAGTCATTTGACAGCTTGCGCGGATACCAATTCAATTTCATTACTCATAGTTAGACAGGTCAACATCTCAGCAGGTCAGCTAGTTTAATTATAATTTTAAGTACGATATAGTTACGTTTTAGCACACCTCGGTCACATACAAATGTCGCGTCTTTACTTCTACATAAACAATGGCGTCTGTGTGCAGAGCGTGAATGAGCGTATGTGCGTGCGGTGCCATACTAACGGTTCCAGATTTGATCTCAGAGGGGAGGTGTGGTCGACACGAGAGAGCGGCAGAGAGTGGCCATACTGTACGTAGTACAGTACTATTACTAATACTGTGGTTTTAGCAGACTTAAGCATGCCACCAATGTCATTGATATGCAACATCCATAGGTATAGTTGATCGAACCCTCAGACTGAAAAATGTAAATGCCCTAACTAACGTATTATTATGTTATCTCGCAGATTGAATATGGATGCGTCGTGGTCGGAGACCGGTGACCGGTACATGCTGAAGTTGTTCCGCGACTATTTGTTCCACTCAGTAACCGCTGATGGACGGCCGTGGCTCGACCAAGCACATCTGGCTCATTGCTTAAACCAACTCGACGGAGGAACCTCTGAAAGGGTACATTTCAGATAAATTGTTATTGCTTTTTTTTTTTAAACAGCACACTTGTTTTTGGTCTTCATCTTATACTACACGTGCGGATACGAAGATAAAACGTATGACTGCATTGGTCACAAGTTATATTCCGTTTGATAGGCCTCCACACTTTCACAGCACCATGCGACGCTTTAACTACGTGTCCTATACTAACTAAACAAGTAAAATTTTTAACTTATTTTATGTTTAAAGTAATAAAATAACACGTTAATAAAGTAAATTGGCGACGACATTGAAAACACTTTTTCTCCAATTTCGGTAATCAGTTCCAGCAGCCTTATTCATTGGTATGAATAAGCAATCTATTCAGTTTTTGAATCGCAATAAGCGATGGTGGTAAGGGGGCAGGTATCCGCTTCGCTCCGACTAGATGGAATCAAAATACGAATAAAAATAATATACGCCGAATACGACGTACTTGTGTCTTCTAGCTGGAACTAATATGTCTATAGCCTCTTTCCATATAAATTATCAATGATGTAAACAATCACTTCACTTGAACTCTGATCAGAGTCACATTTTAATGTAAATGCATGGTGATTGTCATACAGCCATGTCATTTTTTAGGGGTCCGTAGTAAACAAGGAACCCTTATAGTTTCGCCATATCCATCTGTCTGTTTGTCCGTCCGTCTGCGACTTAGCTCAGAGACTATTATTAGTACTAGTAGAAAGATCAAATTTGGTATGAGTATACATATTAATGGCACCGCTCCTATGGTGTTCGATATCGTTGGATAAGTCTTTCAATTCAAAAGTGTGTGAATACTATTTTCGGATTCAAGGCCCTGTTTGCATAATACTAAGCTTTAATGCGCTAATTTTTGTTTGAGTCAATTGCATTCTTATGTTTAGCATATCCATATACGTGAAAATAATCACGGCAAAAATTTAGTACAGATTCCGACTTCACAGAAGTAAAATATAAAATGCAAAAATTCGCTACCATTCCTGGTAGCTCAGTTAGAAGACCATTCTACCGGTGATCGAGAGGTCGTGGGATCAAATCCCACCTAGGCGGAGAAGGAAATTTTTTTCATTTCAAAAATATTTTATACTAGTGGAAATTCCATTGAAAATTGCTTAGATGAAGTTGTTTGTTGTGTAAAGCAGGTAGTAAACATAAGTTTATGAACCAATAAATATATGGTTTATTATTTCTCAGGTGGAGCTCATGTCTCGTGACGAGCAAAGCGTACTAGTTGTGTCGTACGCCGAGTTGAAGCATTGCCTTGAGCAAGCTTTCGAGGAGGTGATGCAAGCAGCCGCCTCCCCGCCATAATGCCGGCGCACCCACCGCCCTGTCCGCACTAAGGACACGTCGCAATAATACTACCCTAAGCAGGCTACACATACCCGACTGACAAGGCGGCATCAAACTTTCTTTCACCATACAAATGTTGACACGACTCAAAAGGCTTGCATATCGTCCCATACAATCTTTATACTCAAATTTCTTCAGATATGTAAAATTGTAATGCAACTGTCGTAAATAGGACGTGCATTTACATTTTTTGTCTGTTTATTGTCAGGCATCTTAAGGCGATTAGTGCTCAGAACTAACATCACCACTGAAAAGTAATTCTCAAACGAATTAATTTAAAAATGCAAACATTAAATATATCACAATCATCCAGAATCTATTTGTCTGATGAAACCACAGCGTACTATAATTAAGAAGGCCACTAAATTATAGTTGTATGCTAAATTGTATTACAATCAAATATAATTTTTATAGAAATATAAATGAATAGTGTGTACAAAACGCGAGTGTATAAAAACACTCTCCTTTACAAACGTCGTTTGATATTATTTTGAATATTAACTAAATTAAATGTTGACAAAATTTTTGTATGAAATCATATTCTTCTCATCAGTTTTGCATTTTATTAATCAACCATTGTTTCGGAAATAACTAACGGTGATTAAACAACTCGAACTATTATATTATGTAAAAAATATTATTATTAATTATTGAAAAAAATACATTCTAAGGCAAATGCTAGTTATCTAAATAGCTTGTAAAAATATCAGTACCTGATTATGAAAGTCTTCAAACTATTCGTTTAGAAAGGTAAGTGCAATGCCCTCCGAAAAGTACAGTTTATAAAAATGCATGCAATATCGGCAGCTTGCAATTAATTTTTGTTGCAACTTTAAAGGGTTCTTTTTCACGACGCCGGATCAATATTTGGATTCGTATACTGGGTATAATGATCTCGATTAATCAAGTGGAAAGCAATAACTATGTTAGCACCAAGGGTGATAGGTTAACAGCACGAACAAAAGTTTATTGATTAGTGATTTATAGCGTTAAATGACAATTAATAAAAATAAAGTGGCGGCGCGCGAGCGATATTTCATGTTGCGATCGTTAATATAGCTACGGTAACCGCTTCACATCTGGCGGGCCGTATGCCAATGTAATATAATTTTAAAAAAAGCAACTTTGCGTTTTGAGACTTGTTTGTTAAATATCTTCAGATATACTTGTCGGTTTCACACGTCCAGATGTACAGTTTTTAAATATTTCATGCAAAATAAATAGTGAAATATGTTCATTAAACCAAACTCCGAAAATGTACTCGTACTTCGTTTACTTTTTACAATAATTGTAAAAAAGTAAATCGATAACTTGTTATTACGATTTTGCATTGTAATGACCAACCACCCCCAAGAGTCACTTCAGCAAATGAACACTGTGTCGTAATTCAATACATTTTTCTTCGCAATTTTGACAAATGGTAATATGCAACAAATTTTACTAAGGTCCCAACTGCCCTAAATTCTCAGTGGAAAAAGTCATCACACTTATTATTCACGTGTATGCAGCGAATCAAGCCCCGGCGTATTGGAAAAGGACTTTAACGGCGCCGATCTTGCTATCCTAAGAAATTCAAAATTTTCAGGGCTTATTCACTCAGCAATAATAATATTAGTAAATTCGTGTAATCGGTAAATTTTAATGATTAAGGCTATTTAATTGGACAATGAATTGCATTTTTAAGTAAACAGAAACGCTAGTGATATCAAGCTTTATATGACCGTTTCGAGTCCTTTGAACATTTTAAGTACGCTCGAGTGTAACTGCGGAACTATCGCCTCCGAAGTTGCCATAAAAGGCCGTAAAATATTTGGATGAACAATGACGTTTTTCGTAGAAAAGTACTTGCTCCTTACGACTCTAGCGTGCAGTCGTAATAGAATACTACCAAAAATGCATTGCTGGCTTTTCTTCCACGCTACACACTAAGCTATGAATGTATGATTAACCAAATTAGTAGCCTATCGTCTGGACGATGTTTGAGCCTTCAACAATATCACCTTAAAACCAGGTTTGGCTTGTTTATTAAGTAGTAATGGAAGTTTCAGGATAGTTTGGTTGTGAGTTGATAGGGAAGATTTGCCTTGCTGCTAGGGTGTCACTTTCCCTAATCTGACATTTGAACATCTACAAACATTTATTATATATTCAGACACTTTGATATAATATTGACTTCCCGTTTTAAGTGAGCTTAAAGTTTCCTAAAATTAATTGACACATTTCTTACCAAAATAACTTAAGTAACTTTTGTCACAAAGACAGTACAGTCTATGTTGTTGTTTTTTGCGTTTAATATCTATGTTTCCAGCAACCAATAGATAGCCGTGAACTGTGCGTGATAGATGAGGCCATGCCCTACTAAATTTGATAATTTACTTTGAGAATTGTTTAAATTGTTGTGTTCTCGTGTGCCGAATTATTCGGACATTAGACTTTATAAAAATAAAACATATCGTTCAAAAAGTTATAACACTTTTTTTTTGTTTATAATGGTTAGGTATCATTCACCAACTATACAATTAAATTATTATACTTAATTATACTTTACTAATGATCAAAAGTTAGAAATAGACGAATTTTTGCAACTTGTGAAGCTGGTAAATTAATTTAATTTTGAAAGGAAATGTGTCGTTAACTTGAGAAAAAAAATAATTAAATGTAAATGACCTGAGATCAAGCTACGATTGCTCCATTTGGTTAGCGTCTGCTTTGTCAACTCCATTGGACTAAGTTTCCATATTGTATACTGGGGTCAGCCTCTGGTCTAAGCCCTCAAGAAGGAAAAAGGTGGTGTGTGGAAAACTGCAAGCTTTTTGTAACCCTTGTAATAACAGACGGTTCAGAATCATTTTTATTGGCATACCGTTTAGTGTCGCGTGATGTATAACTAGAATTATAGAACCGCCTTTGCCGATATGAACGTGTCGATGTCGGATATATGTAGCCATCCTAAAGCCTCATTCATGAAGTCAAATGTCGCAGAACGTGTTTCGCCGCGAAATATTCTAGCAATTGATAATAATAAGTGATTTTTATGAAATGTCATAACTTGGATGATATTGTACGCCTCACAAAGGCCAGCAGTGTACAAATATGTATATTTACTTATGAAAACACAGTTGTTTTAACCTTTTGCTTTGTGGAAATTCACCCATGTATAAACTATAGTCGCATAGTGATGTACATGGTGAATGCGTAAAACGAATATATTTTATTTCTGCACTTTTAGTGCGTCTATTTTTGTTAATACACTGCACGTGTAGTGCGCGTTAGGATGGATATAAAAAGCCATAAAGGAGTTGCTTTTGATATATACGTGTATGAACTGTTGAGTAATTTCCGACTGCCCCATACAAATGTCTGATCGAATAATGTACGAAGATATATTTATTTCTCGATTTCGAAATTGCATTTATTAAAATTAATGAAAATACACTGTGTATTGTGGAGACAAATATTAATAATTAAACTGTATTTATTCAATGAAATAGCTCTTAGACCGATGAAATAACAATGTTCAAACGGCTTAAGAAACCCATCATCCAAATTGTGTGTAAAGTAGGTAAATATAGTGATCATTTTTATGTGCTTATGACGCAATTATCTATAAGTACAGGATTTAGAGAGAAATTACATCGTGTTATTGATCATGTTTATTATTATTATAATCAACGAAGATAAGAGAGAATATTATAAAATTTAAAAGCAATAAATCAAACGCAAACATCAATTTAACTATTTAACAAGAACAAAATGATCCGTCATTAATCAATCGGTGACATGTGATATTTTTATTCCAAAATTCTAGTATATAATCATAATCAGGCGAAAAGATTCAAGATTTTATATTAATTTTCTCTTGAGAATCAAATATAGTAGCCATGCCGAGCCTAGTATTGTTTATAATTACGGAATTAATATAGTATGAGACAGAACCAAAATGACAGCTAGAAAACAAAGCAATCTGTGAAAATTAGGCAGTTCGCTTCACAGTATAGCAATAAAATTAACAAAAGCAATTTAGTAGTTTGAAATAAGAAGTTAGTGCCTTTTCTTCTCGTTACAAAAAAAAATAAAGCGCTGTTATCATCGTCTTCTGATATATTAGTGTTGTGCCTTATTTCATCGTGTTATCGATAAAATTAAATCATGTTATAAATCTAACGTCGCTATTTTTTACAATAAGAAAATATCTCTTTTACAATATAATGCAAACTTTTTATTGCATCAGTGAGTACAAAATTTTGATAACTGTACATGCATGAGGTCCCATGTATAGCAATAAATATATCGAATATCTACATGGATTATGCATATCTTAATTGTTGCATTTTAACCTAAAAAAAGGTAATAAAACATTCGCTTTTTTTACTGGATGTTCAACTGTATAGGTCAAAAGTTTTTAGATACCATTTATTAACATGCTTCCAGTATTATAAAATAAAGTTACGTAAAAAAAAATAACTTGCAAAAATGAGCTCTCAGCTATAAATCACATTGAAACTTCCAAATTGAAAATAAAAAATCCTTGATATATAAATGTGTTACAGTTGTAGATATTCTCAATTTAACCTATGCGATAATTAGCTTCCCAAATCTCGGATCGGTATGATGATTTCTGTGTGAACATAGTTTCTAACAAACTTAAATTTACAAGCACATGACATTTAAATAACAAATTGGTAAAATACACTCTTTCTGTACTACTTGGAATCAGTATTTATACGTAAACGTATCTCCTCTCCAGGCAGATAGTCTAACCTACACTATACATGCCATCGGTCGCGTTTAGCCATCATGACTTCAGTAGTCACTGAAGTAATCATTTTATAATACCGTAGTTATCTACATTAGTCAAATATGGATTCTAAAACAGTCGAATGCTCAAAAATTTTTAAAATCGATAAATCCATTGTTTGGTATATATTATGGTTTGAAATAGATATATTTTGTACCTTTGATATTCATACATAAACGTTAACATTCGTAAAATGGCGTCACATGTAATGCGACATTTATCTTCAAATGGATTTAAGGCTTTGTTTCCATGAGGCATACGCTTGTCTCTAGGCTGCCAGATATAGTCGATATTCTCGACTCGATTTATTTAAACTAAGCTCGCGATTGACTACAGTAATATAACGTGAGTATTGTGATATCGAATCGAGCATGTCGAGTTATCCTCTCACTAATTATTAACTTTTATTGCGGTACGTTTGCGCTTTGTATAATGAATATTATAAGGCCGTTGAAATCCGGCTACGGCTATCGCCGTCGCCCGTCTGTGTTCACAGCCATCATCCGTAATGTTGAAATATTTTTATAACCGCACAAAGACTGTGCAGTTTACAATATTTAAAACGGATGATGAAACAGCTGCAGAGTCTAGCTGGTTCTGTTCCGATCGATTGTGACGATCGTTTATTAGAACTACCAGGGATGATAACTCGAATCAAGCAACGCTCAAGCGACGTTATCGCAATCATGATTTAGGACTAACGCAGACTAGTGATTTTATTCGGTAATCGATTGTGGTACGGCTGATGCAGAGATTATCTGTTCACGATCAGCAGTCGCCTGTCTGAAATCTCCGGAGTGTCGGACCGAATAAAATTACCTGTCGCCTTCGTTAGGCCTTAGTGTTCCGATCTGTCGATGTTAAGAAACGAGTTTACCCTCCGCGGTAGACGCGCCGAACTGAATTGTAACGCGATCTCATACCCTCGGAGACGCCGAGTGGTGTCTGAGGCACATACATTACAGTAACGTGCATGCTCCGTTACAAGTGGTTCGATATTTTTATATTGTGTGGGTTTACAACTCGAAAACGAAATGAACTACTATATCACCCACTTAAAGCTTTAAGTGTCCAATTATAGTTTTGTATAGCGCCTTATCAATGTACCGTAAAGAACAGCCGCCTGAACAAACGCCACAAACATTCCAAACTAACAACAAGAAACGATCAAACGAGACGACTGTTTGTGAACGCAGCAGTCGGTGTGAGGACGCGTCGTGCGTTGCGTCGTAGGTAGCGTGAGTCTCGATGACGGTGCCGTGGTTCAATACATACAATATGTCAATAACTAGGCGTTTTCATTGCAAACATACTAATTACGTGCATCAGTTAGCGATGGAAACGCTTTAAATTCACCCACGCGCTTTCAGGGACTGCATGCTTCAAATTTGTGTACCTAATGTAATGATACGTAGATCTGAATTTGTATAGTACAAGGAAGAACGCTTCGTGCCGGAGCGTGGTCATCTAGATATCAAGATCACAATAATTTGAAGGCAATAAGTAACTGTATGCGACCGCAACCGGACCACGCCGAGCGTCCTTCCCATATTTAAATTACGTTACATGTTGTTCAGTTTTATTTATCATGTCTCTTGCCAATTATATTCACTACCGTGCTCAAAAGTCCGTGTTTTATAACCATAAAGACTATTGCGATTTAGTTTTTTCTATTCCGCAGATGCAGTACGTGTTTTATTCATATTCGGACTTAATTTCTATAGTTATTTTTTAAGACTTGTTAGCGTAGTATATTTGCAATGACCAGTGAATCATGAAGCCCTCTTTTTAGGGGACCCCATTGTACGGTATGCCTTTCTTATGGCTACCGTCACATATGTTTTCACCTCATTGAAATAAAACTTGGCTATTATAATAAAAACTAGGTAATGACATAATTTTTTTTTGTCTCACGTGTTTAAACATGTAAAAGTTCTATGATATGCTGTTATGACTTTTATTCAATGTCTGTCACAGCATCCATTATATGTTTTCTTCATATTCATTTGAATTGAATGTGTCCTTTACTACTGACGATATATTGATACAGAATGTTTAGAATGTGGCAACAGCAATATCCGTCCTGTGCAGAATCTGCACCAAGGTCCTAAAGATTATAGATGTCTATTTAAGAACATAGGTATTTAAGAATATTTTTAATTTTACCAGATATTTAAGATGCAAGCTAATTATTTTATTATAAAAATATGATTGTCACACTATTCTTTTGACAACCTGAATTGTAATATTTGTACTGTTCTACGAATAGAGACTATATTTTTTAGCATAAAAAAACACTGAAGTTATTTTGTCATTGTTCAGAAAATTTATATTAATTTTTCAATCAACAATCAAAGAAATCAATAATATATTTCGTGATTCTTCATTAATCGTTTAAATGATTGATTTTTTTTTGTTTAAAATACATGAATTTTTTTATTTGTTTAAATTAAAAGTGCATAAATGGTGAATGACCATGTACTTAATCTGCGGAAATTCCCCTGAGAGGTCAATTTCTTCGAGTTCACATGGCCCTACTGGTAGGACTAAAGCTCTTCCATTTAGACTGAATTGAATTATACGTAAACCCATAGGACACTGGTATTCTTAGTACATTAATTTAGAATATACTATTTGTGAATGCCCATCCATTACAAAATATTCCAACAAACTGCACGGCTGCAACGAAATTTTGTTACAGTATCTGTATTAATTTAATTCATCTTTTTTAATCGCATTGTTTCGTACATTGCGTTTCTATCAATCGCACAAAGCGAAAGGGCCATGTGATATCGAGGGATGATTATATTGTTTAAATCCTCTCGTTTGTGTTTATTTATATATAATTCTGATTACTTCATAATAAACTATGTAATTGTATCACACGGATTCGATTGAAGGCGTCGCAAATTCCGATCTATGTAAAAGATGGTCACTCCGATGTTCTATGGAACTTGAGAAGGAAATATTTTGAGATATTTAAGTGTATATTTTTTTCTAACAAATAAAAACGTTTAAAACTAAAACTTATTTTATTCCGAATCACCCGTATTTTTGCCCTCCGGATCAGTAGTACCATTGACTAGTACCATTGATGGTACAAGTGACCCAACTTTGTATCTCTAGTACCATTAAAGAAAAGTCAAGATATTCCCCGTGATAACTGATGGAACTAATGATACAATTTTGTATCTCTAGTACCATTAAAGAAAACTATAGATATTCCCCGTGACCAGGATGGTTTTGGGATGTATTCAGGATGGTTTTGGGATGTGTTTAGGATTGTTTTAGGATGTGTTAAGGATTGTTTTGGGATGTGTTAAGGATGGTTTTGGGATGTGTTAAGGATGGTTTTGGGATGTGATTAGGATGATTTTGGGATGTGTTTAGGATGGTTTTGGGATGTGTTTAGGATGATTTTGGGATGTGTTTAGGATGGTTTTGGGATGTGTTTAGGATGATTTTGGGATGTGTTTAGGATGGTTTTGGGATGTCTTAAGGATGGTTTTGGGATGTGTTTAGAATGATTTTGGGATGTGTTTAGGATGGTTTTGGGATGTGTTAAGGATGATTTTGGGATGTGTTTAGGATGGTTTTGGGATGTGTTAAGGATGATTTTGGGATGTGTTTAGGATGGTTTTGGGATGTGTTAAGGATGGTTTTGGGATGTGTTAAGGATGATTTTGGGATGTGTTTAGGATGGTTTTGGGATGTGTTTAGGACGATTTTGGGATGTGTTTAGGATGGTTTTGGGATGTGTTAAGGATGGTTTTGGGATGTGTTTAGGATGATTTTGGGATGTGTTTAGGATGGTTTTGGGATGTGTTAAGGATGGTTTTGGAATGTGTTTAGGATGATTTTGGGATGTGTTTAGGATGGTTTTGGGATGTGTTAAGGATGATTTTGGGATGTGTTTAGGATGGTTTTGGGATGTGTTTAGGATGATTTTGGGATGTGTTTAGGATGGTTTTGGGATGTGTTAAGGATGATTTTGGGATGTGTTAAGGATGGTTTTGGGATGTGTTAAGGATGGTTTTGGGATGTGTTAAGGATGATTTTGGGATGTGTTTAGGATGGTTTTGGGATGTGTTAAGGATGATTTTGGGATGTGTTTAGGATGGTTTTGGGATGTGTTTAGGATGATTTTGGGATGTGTTTAGGATGGTTTTGGGATGTGTTTAGGATGATTTTGGGATGTGTTTAGGATGATTTTGGGATGTGTTTAGGATGGTTTTGGGATGTGTTTAGGATGATTTTGGGATGTGTTTAGGATGGTTTTGGGATGTGTTAAGAATGGTTTTGGGATGTGTTTAGGATGATTTTGGGATGTGTTTAGGATGGTTTTGGGATGTGTTAAGGATGGTTTTGGAATGTGTTTAGGATGATTTTGGGATGTGTTTAGGATGGTTTTGGGATGTGTTAAGGATGATTTTGGGATGTGTTTAGGATGGTTTTGGGATGTGTTTAGGATGATTTTGGGATGTGTTTAGGATGGTTTTGGGATGTGTTAAGGATGATTTTGGGATGTGTTAAGGATGGTTTTGGGATGTGTTAAGGATGGTTTTGGGATGTGTTAAGGATGATTTTGGGATGTGTTTAGGATGGTTTTGGGATGTGTTAAGGATGATTTTGGGATGTGTTTAGGATGGTTTTGGGATGTGTTTAGGATGATTTTGGGATGTGTTTAGGATGATTTTGGGATGTGTTTAGGATGGTTTTGGGATGTGTTAAGGATGATTTTGGGATGTGTTAAGGATGGTTTTGGGATGTGTTAAGGATGGTTTTGGGATGTGTTTAGGATGGTTTTGGGATGTGTTTAGGATGGTTTTGGGATGTGTTAAGTATAAAAAATTGACTAACAAAGGGGTTTTAAGTACCTATGTGATTATACATATTGTATATCACTATCACAACCTGGCCACTTGAACTGGGGGTGAGAAAACAAATGAATAGCAACCCGAGGCGTTCTATGACGTCAAGCGAGTTGAAGCTATTTTGCGCCCGCGGGTTTAAGCATGGGAGGGGGAGAGGAAATTCCTTTCAGTTGCGAGAGTGTCAATTTCGTATGTAAGTACTATTAGTTATTCTGTGGTATTTTTATTTTGTGGTGTAGGGGGCTCAATATCATCTTTAGAGACAAGACAAACCAACTTTACCTGCACGTGGTACACCCTAAAAAATAACAAGAAGGCAAGGTTAGTGAGAAGTAGGCCATGACGATAGCCCGTCTGGACAAGTACCTCTATAGCAACCAAATAAGAAATCCCTGGTAAATGGTAGTTTTCTGCGAGTTAGTGAGGTTACCAGGATGCTCCTGAGGAGCGCCAGCGACCGGGGTGGTAACACACAAGTAGCATTTGTTGCGCGCGTTTATACACACATCAAGTAGGCCATATGCTTGTTTGCCACCCAACGTAAAATAAAAAAAATGTGACTGATTCACGAAATGCGACTAGTTTACGTTTCACAACTAGTTACCAAACAGCGAAAAAAAATTCTTCTCTGGTTACAAAAGTTTAGTTACGTGGAAAATGGGATTTCAAATAGCCAGTATTTGGCTTATCAGTCAGTACAATACCTACAGTATTTATAATACTTTTCTTTGTCTATACTTCGTGTTTGTTTAGTTGTAAGTACATAGTTTATAATACCCTCCGGATCAGTAGTACCATTGACTAGTACCATCGATGGTAGAAGTGACACAACTTTGTATCTCTAGTACCATCAAAGATTGACGAGCTCGGTGGCGTAGCGGTCAATGACGTGGCTTCGACACCAATGCTCGTGGGTTCGATTCCCACATAGGACAAACATTTGTGTGCATGAACATGTCTGTTTGTCTTAGTTTGGGTGTTTTCTATGTATAATAAGTATGTATTTACAAAAAAAAAAATGTATTTACGTATGTTTATTAGTTGTCTAGTACCCATAACACAAGCTTCGCTTACTTTGGGGCTAGATGGCGCTGTGTAATTTGTGTGACAATATTTATTTATTTATTATTTATAAAGAAAAGTCAAGATATTCCCCGTATTCAGGATTGTTTTGGGATAGTCTTGGGATGTAAAGAGAAATAAAACGAAACCATGCAATTAACGGCGTAATTTTTCTAGAAATAGTGGCACATTAATTTCACCATTAATGAGCTGCATTTGAACATGCTGTATATATGTATTTCGCTCGATGACAGGTTTTGATCGCTTTTTAAACGGCTCCATTGTTTTTGCATTTACAGTTGAGAATGCTGCATCCTCCTTAAGTCTTTTCAGAAGATGGCTTATCGTTGTGGGTCTTCGCTTAAAAGTTTTGTTAAATTGTCCATTCCATCCTTCACACACATTAGTTGTTCTGTGTCTTTCGCCAAAACAACACCACATTGCTTTCTTCGGCATCCAGTAAGTTTGAATATAAGACAAGAATTGTCCGAGGTTACGATGAGTACCCATAAGTTGACTTTCTGCCATCACATAATTCCAGCCTTTCTCAATTTCTCCTTCAGGCAGAAGTGGTAAAATTATGCACAATCCAACAATTTTGTTTAAATTTATGTCGTTGTTTTTTTTGTTTTTTGTTTGTATGTTTAACATCTTGGCTTTCCTGGTCAACTTCTCCTTAAAATGAAAATAACAACCGTGGTGTTTAACACTGGGAAAGACGGTTTTTATTGCACTTATAGAGGCCTGTTCAAAATCAGTAATAAATTTGGCTGGCTCCCATTCTGGGACTGCTGACTTTATGAGTTCTAACAAAATAACATAAGATTTTTTAACTTTATTTGGCATAAGCGCATAAATCACAGGTACCACATTATTTTTGTCTACGCTACTGCCTAAATCGCAAAAAATCACAAACAGTTGAGTAAAAGGTCTAGGACAACTTTTAAAGGTACCGTCGCCCAAAAAAACTTTTCCAGTTTTAAGTATTTCTCGTGCTTCTTGTAAAGCGAAAACGAGTATGCGATCATTATCTTGTTGATAGTCAGCAAGTAGAAAATCGTCGAAGTCTGGTGGTACTGCAACTTGTTTCAAATCAGTGTAAGCCATTTTTTTCACTTGGGCCAATTTCCTTTTTTTTCTGTACGCTACACATCGGTACTGGTTATAAGATGGTAATTTTTGGATTAGGTCAAGTCCCTTATTTCTCATTGATGCTAATGTTTTTTTATACATAGCCGGGATTGTTTCCTCCACAGTAGAAGCGGCTGTTTCAATGCTTGAACTTATGATTGAACAGACAGTGTTTTCAATTTCACTTGGCAGGCACTTTTGTGAATGTACCGTCGATTTCACCTTTATCATGTTAACGAGGCCCTGCAATATAAAAAAATGAGATAGTAATTGGTAGATGACTTATCTGATGGCTCAGATACAAAATAATATTAAAATGAAATAATGTTGTCTTGGTCTGGGTGTTTTCTCAGTATGTTTTTTTTTTAAAAAAAAAAGAGGATTTTAAATATGTTTTTCAGTTTGTCAGCAATTTAAGTACCCATAGCACAAGCTTAATAGTAGTTTAATTTGGAACCAGATGGCGCTGTGTGATATGTCCACAGATATTTATTATTGTGTATCTATTATTTATTTATTATTATTATGTATCTCTTTTTAATCACGGGTCAAGCCCGGTCATTTGATAGGCGTGCGCGGGGATATGGATCCAACGCGTAGAGGCCCCTTTGAGAAGTTTGATGTAATGTTGTACGCCCGCCATGACCCGCTCACGGATATGTCAATGGAACGACATACCCATGAGCAGGTCTCGACAGGCGTTGAGACTATTACGAAGTGTGATGGAAAATAAATGGGCTATGGAGATGAGATCTGGGTGAACTTAATACCGGGCTATTACAGAAGAGGGACGGACGTCTGCCATAACTGCTTTTATTGCTAGTTATTTGCGGCAGACGGTGGCTTGCCACTCACTAGATGGGCCCCCGAAATGCCAGGAAAACGGTCGGGGGCAACACCGGTGTGAGTGACTCAGGGATGTCGAGAGGTGTGCTGCGCTTTCTCCGAAGTTACTCGCGGCGTGATGCCCTTTAACACTTCCACCCCTGGAGCATATAGCTCTAGCGGCTCCTCTCTGGACGGCCAATGAAGGCAAGCCAGAGCTGAGAGTCCTGCGGGCCTTCTTGTGTTTACACTCCGACCGATGAAGACACGTCGGATACGAAGGCCCTGACCGACTCTCTGGAGACTCGGGTCCGTGGTGTCGCTACTCACACAACAGCTCGCCACACAAGCTGCCCTGCGGACTTATTATTATTATTTTATTCTGGTTACATTTTTAAATATAAATTAAAAAAGACATTTAAAAATATAAAAAATAGGGGCACACGCCGGTAGCGAAGCGAAGACCGAAGCTACCGGTGGTCAGGGCTCCAGAGTGAGAAACCGCCTCGCAATGCGGGCCGTGTCCAGAAGAACCGCCTTCTGTATCTGGTTCTTGACCCAACTGCCGAGCGAGAGCCTCTTGAGGTAAGTGTGTTTGTGGTCACGTCTATCGGGACAATAATCGTTGAGTCCACATGCCACATGGAGGTAACTTCGTGGGCCAAAGTCCAAGTATAAAGAAAGTTCCTCTTTCTCGGTCTTCAAGAGGTTCTCGTGATGGCGGAATGGTAACGTCAACGAGGATTATCATTATCGTACTCCAACTTGATTAAGGATTATTAAATACAGACCTTAGAGTGTGATTATTTAAACAAACGTACCTGCGTTACTGTAAGAGATCCAGTGCATTTTATTGCCATTTTAAAATTTTTGCATCGCCAAATACAGTTACCATTTTTATATTTGACATGAAAATAGTACTGAAATCCTTCATTTAACAATACTTTTCCTCGGCCACGTTGCACTATCTTAATTTCCGACGGATCATGATCCGCCGAAGCCGAAGCTTCGTCACACATTGTAAGTTGTAAAATGAATTAATAATTTTTAAAATTCAACTTCATACAGGTGACAGCAATCGTTTCTTTCGACACACGAAACGAAAAACGAAAATGTTCTTCAAATGATTTCAAGTGGCCAGTACTTGGCATATCAGTACAATACCTACAGTATTTATACTTAATACTTTTCTTTGTCTATACTTCGCGTTTGTTTAGTTGTAAGTACATAGTTTATAATATAGTAAACATTGGTTGTATCACTAGTACCATTAATGGTACTAGTGATACAACCAATATTTATGATGGTACAACTGATCGCAAATTAGTGTCACTAGTACCATTGATGGTACTAGAGATACAAAGTTGGGTCACTTGTACCATCAATGGTACTAGTCAATGGTACTACTGATCCTAAGGGTATTTTTGCAAGTTCAGTGAAAGCAACACCGGAAGTTTTCAAAGAAATAGATATACTCACTGTTGCTTCTCAATACATTATGAAAACATTTATGTCAGTTCGTCCAAATTTTAACTCGGTTCTAAATTTCAAGAATTGTACATCTGTCAATCTTAATAATTTTAACAAAAAAAAAACGACTCCAAACATTACGCTACATTTACGTATGTAGATACAGGCTGATGATGATGATGAAAAAAAATTTTGTCCAATCTAAAAAAGTTTTTTCAAATCGAAAAAATACAGCCGAATTGAGAACCTCCTTTTTTGGAGTCGGTTAAAAATAAACAAACTGCGTATACCAATGGACTGAGTTGCTAGAACTGATAGGTCTTTTCTTTTTATTGCATTCAATTCAAGTTGCATGAAACAGTCCATAAATACCTGGAAATATGTGTCATTATGTAATAGGTTCTTTTAAGTCTTTTTGACGTCTTTCTTGAACACACCAGAAAAGCTCTTAATACAAGGCCTTATTAAGTACCTAACTAACTTAGGTATTCATCGATTCTATAATGTTGGAATGATTTAGCATAAATAGCATAATCTAAATTGAATAACGAATGTAACGATGTAACAATAAATTATGTTATAATTATTATACTATCTGATTATTTTAAAAATGACCCATATTAGCAAGTTTCTTTCAAGCATTTCTCATTCGTCAATTCCAAAATGCCAGGGCTTTACAACTCAAGAGTCCGATTTCCATACTCCCGTAAGATAATGTTATATTTTAAATTATACGAGTTGACATTAAGTTTATGCAATTTAATTAATTGATAATGATCGACCCTCTGTCAAAAGGAAGGTGAACAATTTACAGCCCATTAGTAGGATTCCTTTCCATAGTAGGTAACAACTAACTATGTGGCTTGGGCTTTGGCTTTGAGGGAGCTGTGAGTCGATCCTTAACTAATACGTTCTTTTTTGTGTTCGGAAGAGTTATTCAAAAATGTAGCCCAATGAGACCCAATGGCTCTTATAATCGCACCGCTCACGATCGGCAGGGCCTGTAGTTTCCTATAGTTTCGCCGCAGACGGCAGAATAAGAAATAGGACTGAAGCTGTAAGCTGTGACTCCTTGAAACCAATAAAATACCAAAGAGCCTTCGATCATTAATTTATTCAAAATTATATTAAATTAATTTGTTAATGATCGAAGCAAAGAGAGAAGCTCGATGGCGTCGTTGTGCGTGTCAGTCTATACGAACACGTAAGTTAAGCAACGTCCACCGTAGCATGTCCATGGATTGGTTTATTTACTCGAGCTCCTCCGTGCTTCAAAGCACACGTTAAGCCCTCGGTCTAGGCTGTTGTCGTTAGATGACAGTCGTTAAGTCAAGTCAGTGGCGTTTAGGTGGCTTGACAACACCGACCTCGCCAAACCGTAACTGAGCAGCGTGATGGAGTACGCTCTAAACCCCTTCGAATGAGGGGAGACTCATATGCCAACAGCGAGAACAGGTGGACAACGAAGCAAAGAGCATTTAATTTTCAACTCTCATATCTTTCGTATCTCGGTACTGACTATTATTTATACTGTGGTTATACTACAGAGATTAGGGTACCTACGGCACAGTTTTAAAACCAATTAGTAATACTGTGCCTACGGCTTCTAACTGTAGAGTTAGACCACGTTATACCACAGTATAAGTAATAGTAGTACGTAGTTATACCAAAAGTTAAAAATATTCAACAAAGACGAAACTACTGTTTTAGTAGAAAGTTTCGACATAATATTGGCAATACAATAATGACATAGTGACGTACTATCAATATTAGGAAGAGCCAATAACAAAGTATTTATAACTCCCCCTTTGTACATATTTCGTTAACAAAAATAATATTAAACTTTAATGTGTCCGTATTAACACCCTGAGATGTCCTCTTTGTTTGTCTTGTTTTAGGTACGTCAATAGCTCGTATCCTGCTAAAAGTTGTACTAGTTTATATACATTCACAAGGCGAATTCGTCTCAGAATTACATAATAAGCATAACTACTTCCTCAGATATCTATGTTGCTATGCTATGGATTATTAAAATTATTGTCATTGGCGCAAGATCGTCTTATCGAACAATTGGATTAAAGCGAAGTCAGTGGCCTCTAGACGGCTTGAAAACTGTGGCCTGCGCCAACCCGCAATTGAACACCGTAGTGGAGAACGTTTACTCACTCTAAGGGGTATTAGAATAGAATAAATAGAATAGAATATAATAAATTTTATTGCAAACTGAGTACAAATTCTGCTGTTAATGTAAAATTTATTATAGTTTCACAGTTAAACCCTATCGGGTATGCAACAATATGTCATAAGGTACTTAATTCTATGATTATTTTATACAAATTAAATTATAAATTCCATAATAAATTCCAATTTCACAATAGATTACATAATAAATTCTTATTTAGTCAGTTATATTATCAAAATATTCCTTTACATTATAAAAAACATTATGATGAAGCCAGGTTTTTAATTTATATTTGAATATAATGTTCATCTAAATTTTTAATCTCTTTTGGCAAATGATTAAATATTAATATACCTTGAACATATGCACTTCTGTAATACATATCACTGTTCACAGATGGAAGACACAAATTATATTTATATTTTTCCCTATGATTACTTCTGTTTTCTGATTTATTACTAAAGTATTCCATATTACTTTTAATAAATAGGCAGATTTCTAAAATATAAA
Organism: Hypsopygia costalis; assembly: GCA_937001555.2. Taxonomy (NCBI): domain Eukaryota; kingdom Metazoa; phylum Arthropoda; class Insecta; order Lepidoptera; family Pyralidae; genus Hypsopygia; species Hypsopygia costalis. Next base: position 25,101,552 of record OW443326.2, read on the forward strand.
TATTTGTCAATGTGAGATATCGTTTTTCTACAAATAAGTTTCTCGGTGTCTCATCAGATAACATTTTATAGATTATACGCAGACATCTTTTTTGAAGTAGAAATGTTGATTCTACATTGACGGAGTTTCCCCAATAGATGATAACATACTTTAGCAATGGATACACATTACCAAAATAAGCTGTACGTGCTATTTCTTCTGACGAGCTTTCAACTAATATAGACAATGCATAACAATAACTTGAGATTTTTTATTTGTTTTATTTATGCTTTCCAATTTAAATGACAATCTATAGAAACCCCAAGGAAACTGGTTTCAGTGACTTCTTCTATTTTTGTATTGGATTCATATATATTTAATTTTAAAGAGTCATTTTTGTAATTCCGGAATTGAATAAGTTTAGTCTTACTCTTAGATTTACAGTATTTAGCCAGTCAACAATCGTTTTTAATGTTTTATTAATTTCTTCCTCGAATTTTATCCGACTTTTTTCTTTATCTGTAATGAAGATGGTTGCGTCATCAGCAAACATGACGCACTGATGTTTGGCTATTTTCGGAAGTTCATTTATGTAAACTAAAAAAAGAAGCGGGCCAAGAACACTACCTTGTGGAACACCAAGTATTATCTTTTCTTGTTTTGATCTAACCTCCACTACTGTTTTAATACTTTTATAATATTTGCTAATAACTGTAAACTGTTCCCTTTTACTCAGATATGATTCCATTAGTTTTAGTACTATACCACATGTATACCACGAATACCCAGGTTGTCCAGTTGCTTTAATAATATATTATGATCAACGCAATCAAAAGCCTTAGACATATCTAAAAATAGTCCAACACATGGAGTTTTGACATTAACAGATTCCCATATTTACTTCAAGACTTTGAAAATTGCAGAATTAGTCGTTTTTGACGTGACAACGTCTTATAAATTGGTTAGCCGGGTGACACTTCAAGAAACTGGCTCACGTTATGCGCTTACAATGAGAGCGAGTGAAAGGCACGCGTCCCTTCTAAGAGCGAGAGAGACAGACATAAAAAGTGAAAGGCATGCGTCCCTTCCACTCGAAAACATTTTACCACTCAAAGTCGTTGTCACGTAAAACTTTCGCCCGTATACCGACTTTACAGGCAACCAATTTTTTTTCTCCTGAAATCCAAATTGATCTTTACCCAGAAGATTATTTGATTTCTAATAGTCAATTAATCTGATATGTATTGATTTTTCAAATATTTTAGAAAATGATGATAATAAAGAAATTGGTCTGTAATCGTTTACATTGCTTTTACAGCCCTTTTTAAATAAAGGCTTAACTTTTGTGATTTTTAAATCCTCCGGGAAATCACCAGTTTCCATCATTAGGTTTAGGACATAAACAAGAGGCTCACTGATATATTTTAAAGATTTTTTTATTACCTGCATCGGTATTTCGTCAATCCGTCACGTCGTAGATTAACGGGAGAGCGGTATTTCATCAGTAAGAAGAATATTAGTTGAAATTACCGTATGTTTGACACTCAATCACACAAGTACCATTCCAATAAATTTGAATTAATTTTAATATAATTTGACTTCCTTTCTACCCAGTGGTCGAGGGCCGTCGTCAAATGCTTTTAATAAACGGTCAAATGGTTTAATTTACAGATTTGTATTCCTGCTAGTTAAAAGTTTAATGCATACGGGGAGTTACCGCGAACACATGCAACTTTTCACGTTATTAGTTGATAATATATTGCTCATCACATCACACATTAAACAGATATGACGTATATAAAGCGAGACATTGCTATATACGTGTAACAGAGATTGATATAGTCTGCCTTGTCTCATCAGTGTCGTGCTATACATATACCTATCATAACTGATGAGTGTGTGACTTGCTTTAGTTAATTATGTAGGTACCTACTAGGTATGTCTATCAACAAAACTTGTTTCTAAAGTAAGCTTTAGTTTGTATACTTCGATATCTACCAATATAAGTAGGTATAGTGCGACCAAAGAGAGTTGATGAAAATATTAACGCCATTTTGTTCCAAAAATCAGTTTTCACATGGTACCCTCGAGCGGTTTTGTATACTGCTTATGCTTATTATTATTATATTTTGTATACTGCTATAATCTACTCTTTTGTCGCGTTGTACTTATAATGTAACCATAAATAAAATCATCATTCTTTATGTAATACAGTTTTATTTATGAAATAATATTGTGAATAATGAATGTTATATAATACATTATTTGTTTTAACTTAATCTATATATATAAAAATCAATGCCACTTTTCGTTGTAATTTTATAACTTAAGAACGGGCTCACCTATCCAAACCAAATGTTTAGGCTTTGTTCGGACTATTTAGTAGATGGTTTATGTGAAGTTTGCACAAAATCGGTAGAGCGGTTCTTCATTTATCACATTTTTTGTAACAAATGATTTCAGTATATGGCGGATCATTTTGTTAATGGGGATTTTGCTATCAAATTTAAACTTTTTTCAGATGGGGATTGTGCTGTCAAATTGAAACTTTTTTCAGTGTTGACAATACAAATTATTTCACTTTATACGTAGCGAAGCACGTACCGGGCCGCTAGTTTGATATAAAATTCACCTGCATTTTATTTTGTCTTTCCAGTATCAAGAATAACTGATATAGTGATATTGCTCCGTATATTAGGTACCCGTTCTCGTTCCGCTTGCTATTGGCCATCTCTAGCCATTCAGGCAATGACAGTTCAGTCAATTTGTTCATTTCATTCAGTTGCTTTGGAAATGCAATGTCAAAAAAAAACAAAATACAGCCTAAGTGTGTGTGCTAAGTGTTACTTTAGTACCAATACGAATATAATATTTATTTTACAAATATTTATTTTGATGCATGTGCATGTAGGGTTTCAACCCATGTAGCCGCTACCTTTTGCAACAGTTGACTTTCAACGAGCGGCGACAACGGAAGTGCAATGAGTGTCGTTTGCTATAATGGGGCCAATGACAGACTCATACATGAAGCGGACCAGCTCATTTCTTACATAGAACGAGGATCAACGGTCTTGAAGTTTTATCCCAGAAAACGGCCAGAGCGTCGATCTCTCTTGGTTAGACGGGAAACCCACCAAGTGATTTGGTTTAGGACAGGCGTACCCCAGCGCCAGGTCTATGAGGGAGCCCTTGATATTCGCGATGTGAAAGAAGTACGCATTGGAAAGGCTTCTAAGGACTTCGAGCGATGGCCAGAGGAGACTAAAAGACTCGAAAATTCAAAATGCTTCACTATTTACTATGGCACAGAGTTCAAATTGCGTGCGGCGTCTTTCGCTGGTAATCCTTACTGCTAAATTTATTAAACAACACATAAATTTGCTTGTGTACAGTTGTGGGGCGAGTTGTATTGACATTTCAACACTGGTTTTATTTGAATTTGTTTTAGAATTTTGTGCTGTTATAGCTCTAATTCTTACTAGTGTTAAGAGTGTATATTCTAGAAGACACAGCTAAGTATAACTGCATGTAGAGAGTTAGAGTATTAATTTTAGCCTAAAATTAAATTTTGCATTCATTCTAGCTCAAACGGACAAGGAATGTGAAGCTTGGGTAAAAGGAGTAAGGTTTTTGGTTGAAGAAGCAATAAGTGCATCATATCCGTTGCAAATTGAGAGATGGCTGAGAAAAGAATTCTATGCTATTGAAAACTCCCATGAAAAGTAAGTATATTTTGTTTGTTTGAAAATACTTTATTGTAAATAGAAAATATACCTGTACTGTAATAGGGACTGAGCGATAACCACATAAGTCAAATTATTTGGGGTATTACTTCATAGACATGTCATGATCGATAGATGCATAACTACAGTTTATTTTGCATTATTTTTGTATTGCGGGACTATAATAGTCTCTCAATACAAAATAGACTATAATAGTCTCTCAATACAAAAATCATGCAAAATAAACTGAAGTTATGTATGTGTCAACCTTTTTTTTTTGTATTGTGAGACTATTATAGTCTATTCTCTGTCGATTTCATGACATGTCCGACCATGTAAGCTGAACTAAAGAAAATAGTATGGGAAGTGTACTGGAGTTGAAATGGGGTTTGCAAAAGACAAATGCACAAGATTTGAAAGTCTGTGTAACCCCAGGTTGTTAATTCACCAAAGTCCAGGTATTTACCATATATGAAAGGAAAATGTACAGTAGTACATCTAAGTCTTCTCATGATTTAAATCAGTTCCTCTTTGTTGCAATGCTGAACAACGATGATTTTGTTCCTTGAGGATAGAAACCTGGTGATCAAGTTCTGGTAATTGTTATTTTAAATAGTTGATTTTGGCCATATTGTCACAATATTATAAATATTTTTTAAATGGCGAAAACTCGTCACCTTCACAAACTTCCCTGGGAGCTCAGTTGGAAAGAATACTCGATATACAAGTTCTGGTAGCAAGAAGTAAACATGATGACAACATGAGTTTGCAACTCATGTTTATTTATGCTTATATAGATTTTATACGTGTCACATTTGAGCTTTTTATTATTGACACAGAATAATAGCTTAGTTTAGGTTATAAATACAATAAATAAATAAGCATTTATTTGAGACGTAAGCCATCCATAGAGGGGTTAGTAACATCTAAATTCTTATAACTAGGTTAGTAACAATGTTTATTGAGTAAAGAAACATTCAAGTGAATTACAAACCAAAATATGTTTGTATTATAATTCACTTGACTCCGCCAGTGACGACTGCTACCTAGTGCTTCTGGATGGGACAGTCAAACCGACCAGCAATAATTTTCAAGATGCTGTTTCCGTTGTCACAAACTCTATGTAGTAGCGATGCTACTTTTTTACGCAGTATAGCGTGAAATCTGTCCATACGCGCAAGTTATAATAATGCGTTTGTTGTCATATGTGTTGTGTGTGTCATAAATTCTGATATATGCTCATACTAAGCTTTCTCAATGTTAACCTTTTAATCACTATGGTCTGAAATATAAGAATTACAACATTGAGCTCACAAATGTTTGGCGGTTCAAATATTGATATCAATCCGTTTTTTTTTTTATACCCTTTCATATATATCCAGCCGTATTTATGCTAACGTAGCATACTTTTTACTCTGGAACTCTGTGGCAGCAAAGCCACACATAGAAACTAGTGATTTCATAAAATTTGTGCTTGTTATCAACTGATATAGCACATTGATAACATCTTGATAATAATCGTGGACTAGTTGTCTTATGTTTAGATTTATAAATATTAATTAAAGTATTCCTTAACCTTCCAGCGGACATGTAGCTTGAGTTCTATGCACTGAATAATAAATGTTGACATGTACTTATGTCTTGTATTTGTTTTCGTTTATGAAATCGATTGATAATATTGAAGATAAATACAATTTTTTTCCTTATATGATAGTACAATCCATACTTCCACCCTTTTTCATTCTAATATATATAATATTAGTTAGAAATGAGAAAGTTTGTGGTGTTCACATTGAAACAAAACAATACATTAAAATCTTGAGAGTGATAGGCTATTTTTTATACTGGATAAACATTGTATTCCCTTGGGGAAAAAATCTACCTCACGGGCAGTTAATAATTAGTTCATAATAACTTTTTTTTCCATCAAATATTCTACTTAATCTCATTCTCTGTACATTAGGAATGTTAATTATATGGATATAAACTATCAGAATAGGTTTGTGAATAGTATAACAAAGAAATATAAGGTGGTATAATATACCACCTCATATTTCTTTGTTATATTATTATTGTTCGTTTATTAAATAGGTTTTATATATTATACAATACCTATTTAATAAACAAGCAGTCGATGGAGTTTTTATACAGTATTATTTAACTTAAATCCCAGTGATATGTTATATACGTGGGAGACGTGGTTTAGCGACATTTAATGTTGCGAGCGTCAATATGACAATGGTAACAGCTTCATTTTTATAACGCCCTATTAAAGAAAATATCCTTGTGTCTTGTAAAACACTATTTTAACTAATATTATAAATTAAATTAATTATATAATTTAACTAATATAACTCCTATTTATTCCACTCACTTCTTTTTACTAGCTATCTGCACATTCTTAAAAACAGTAATTGCAAAAATTGTTGATTGTAATTACTATTTTAAACATATAACTAGTTTTCATTATAACTTATTACATCATCATGAAAACTTGAGGCCTAGATTATCATCTAGTCCTCAAGTTTTCAGATATTATCCCCTAGTTTTATATGAGCATCTTACCACAGCGAATTCATTCAACACCCAGAGTGGGTCTTTATAACTTGAAAGAACTAGAAAATACTGAGCTAAAGTAATGACTTGAAACAACTAGAAAGCACTGAGCTAAACTGACTTATACTGTAACAAAGCAGATACAGAAAGAACTTCATAACACAAAGATTGTCGTCGATTGTAGATTGTGTCATTGTAAACATATTTTTGCTTTCTTTGGCGTTATTATCTAAAAAGAAGACTCAATGTCTTCTCACTCAAGTCAAGAGGTCATGAATGCCATCAGCTAAAAATATTCTGAATAATTGTAACCGAGTGACTGAAATACAGTGGGGGACACTGTATTTCGGAGCATATACAGGGTCGACAAGGCGCGTGTGATACCCCTGGTGTTACAGGCGTTCATAGGCCACGGTAACTGCTTTCCATCAGGCGGACCGTATGCTTGTTTTCCACTTTAGTGGTCTAAAAAATGTATATATATATCGTTAAAGTATGTAAGTAACTAGAGAACATTTTTCAGGATAACTTTGAAAGAGGTTAAAGCATTTTTACCTAAAATTAATTGCAAAATATCTACCAGTAAACTACGAGACATATTTCAAGATGTGGACACTGGAAAGAGAGGAGAGATTGGATTTGATGATTTCTCTATTTTGTATCACAAGTTGATATTTGACGAAAATGTAAGTTTGCATGTTTATATCCAATAATTATATTTGATAAATGTTATGCAACTAAGTTAACTAGTGGCTAGTGGTTCAGTACTGCAACTGCAAGCATCCATAGGCTATGATGCTTATTTACCATTAGGCAGGTTATATGCTCATTTGGCACTTTAGTATTATATTTATATGAGGTATGTTATGACACTTGATGTTAAACATCATACCTTTATTTTTAGCCTTTAATAGCAGTGTTATTAAAAAAATAATTCATTATGACAGGGTTGAAATTGTTTCACTATAAGAGTGGTTTCTCTTGCTTATCTGAGTTTTGTTTTTGCGATGATTGTACGTGCTGAGGTGTGCGATATCTCCATCAGGTGTCTGCCGAGCTATTACTGTGCCTGGGTTTTACAACGAAAGTGCTAGCGAGATGTAGCTTATGTTTCTAAAACAGTGCTGAACACACGAAAGGTTTTGTGGACGTGCTTAGTACGTTTTGTGGAAGAGACGAACGATTTGTTCGCCGTGCCCGTATCACCATTTTTTTTTTACATATTATGTAGGCTCGGGGCAGATAGCGCACGAGGCAACCTCACATATCGAAATTATGCTCTCACACGCGGCAAATATCTTTCGATCTGTACAGACATCACATGTACATGTTTTGTACAATGTATTGACCTGTGCATAATATGTATAGGTCTGCAAAAGCATCAAAGAAAATCAACCAATAAACAGGCTTAATTTTATTCTTTAATTCTCAGAATGTCCATGACATATTTGACAAGTACTCGCTGTACTGCACAAATGCCACTACAATCACACTTCGGGAGTTCCAAAAGTTTTTGCTTGTTGAACAACATGACAAACTTGGAGAGGATGAGTCGCGAGCATCACAATTTATTCGAGATTACTTGAGGGACCCACAGAGGGATATTTATGAACCTTATTTTACATTAAATGAAGTAAGTAGATTTAAGAATCATATATTGATTCAATACCATATGATACCTAAATACAGACCAAACAATACAATCTGACGAAAAAAAAAATTGGTTGTCTGTAAAGTCTGTTTACGGACGATAATTTTATGTGATAACGTCATAAGAAAACATCGGCCGATGGAGAGGAAGAGAGAGAGATAGATGTGACACCACAAGCCGAACGCTTAGGCCGATCGTGCCTCTCTATCGCTTGTTCCGTGCTCTCGCTAGAACGCTTGGGTCAGGCGGAACGAGACAATGAGTTTTGCTTTTTCGTGCGTGCAGCCAGCGTTCATCGATGTATAAGACGGTATCACGACCAAAATGACATACGAGACTTAACAAATTAGCATTTCAAATTCCCAAAGTATATTATTATAAAGACAACTTTGATAGCATCAGACTAATAAATAAACATACGACTTCTATTTTAAAAACAGCTTCTATTTTATTATGGTGTTTTGTCTATTATAATGCAAATTGAGTACATACATACATTTTATCGCATTGTAGTCGTAACTAAGAACAAGAGGTTTCTTTCTTTGTGTGCCATAGAAAATGGCATGAAATATTGTAACAATACAGAGCCTGTTATATGCCTGTGCCCTGAAACATACTGCTAATAATTTCTTAATTACTCACATACAACATAACATTGTTGATACTTGTTATTTGTATTACAGTTCATTGAAATGTTATTTTCAAAACAAAACTCAATATGGGATACTAAATACGACAAAGTAACTCAAGACATGTCCAGACCTCTCTCTCACTACTGGATTTCGTCTTCACATAACACGTAAGTAATGAGCGTAAGAAAATCTCTATTTTGACTCAATTTTGACATTTCTATTACGAACAAACTAATTTTTAGGTATCTAACTGGTGATCAGTTCTCGAGCGAATCTTCTCTGGAAGCTTACGTACGATGTTTGAGAAGTGGTTGTCGCTGCATCGAACTTGACTGCTGGGATGGGCCAGACGGAACTCCATTTATATACCACGGTCACACGCTTACCACTAAAATCAGGTTCATGGATGTCCTACGTACAATAAAAGAACATGCATTTGTTACTTCTGATTATCCTCTAATTCTTTCGATAGAGGACAACTGCTCCCTCCCACAGCAAAGGCGTATGGCTAGCGCCTTTCAAGATGTATTCGGCGACATGTTACTGGTACAACCGATTGAAAAGAACGAAACTGCTTTGCCATCTCCTCATGATTTGCGCAGGAAAATCATATTGAAACATAAAAAATTGCCCGAAGGCGCTGAAGAGAATTTTTTTGCGGTTCGCCAGGAAGAGGGTCGAGATTTGGATTTAAGAAATTCGATAAAAAATGGTATACTCCTCTTAGAAGATCCTGTTGATAAAGAATGGAATCCACATGCATTTGTATTGACAGAGAACAAGTTGTATTATACTGAAAATTATAGCGCGCAGCGAGAGACAGACGCAGATAGCGATAGCGAACCGGACGGAGACAATACTAGCATACCGCAAGACGAGTTGCATTTTGGGGAATGCTGGTTCCACGGGAAACTTGCGGGGAATAGGCAAGAGGCGGAGGACCTCCTCAGAGCTCATGCACACCTTGGAAACGGAACGTTTCTAGTTCGAGAGAGCGTAACTTTTGTCGGCGATTACTGTCTCTCTTTCTGGAGACAGGGGAAGGTGAACCACTGTCGCATTAAGCTGAAACAGGAGAGAGGTATCACAAAATATTACCTCATCGATAGCATGTGCTTCGACAGTCTGTATAGTCTGATTACGCATTACAGACAACATCCGCTTAGAAGTCAGGTAAGTGATCATCGCCCGTATAAGTTGCTGTAAATATATCACTGAATTATTCATAATGAAAAAAATGCATAGGTAGATAAGCAGGATGTAGTCTACTTGAGCCACGTTGTTTTAACATTTTTATTTGAATTCACGTAAAGTCACAAGAGTTAGCAAACATCTAGAACTTGAAATGGTTTTGCGATATCTTAGTTGTGGAGTTTTAGTGGTCAGGGTGTGGGAGAATGTTCTGGTTATGCAGGAGCGCCTGTAGGAAGAAAGTGTTTTACCGGAGTTCCTTAAAAAAAAATATGTTAATCTGTTTCACTAATATTTGTCAGTGGCATAATATAAAGGCTATATTATATTATACATATTGTATAGATTATTTTTAATAAGCTCAAGATAGAATTATATATATACAATATATATTATATATAATATATTATTGAGAGCGAACTACGTTAGAACTTTTTTGTTTAGGAGTTCCTCATAACGTTGAAAGAGCCTGTTCCTCAACCAAACAAGCATGAAGGCAAGGAATGGTTTCATCCGCATTGCACCAGGGCGCAAGCCGAGGAGTTACTTCGGAAAGCCAACACTGATGGCGCGTTTCTCGTCAGGCCCAGTGAAAAGGACCAAGGCTCCTTCGCAATCAGCTTCAGGTAACGAAAAAAATTGCGTTATATAAGCCGTTATCGAGCTCTTACTCCCCCATCATGTCAAAAACATCAAATATTCTTTATTAAAACAATTGTTAAGTTTACTTTTAGGAAGGATCTTTGGCTTGTCCTTTTCCCATTATTTGGGGTCAGCGCAGTATATCAATTATGTTTCAATCAATGTACGTATATCTAGAGCGAAGGTATTACGTGTAAGCGTGTCCAGTGTTTTCTCTATAACCATGCAATGCCACCCACTAGACAGCGGTAGATAGCGCTTTGTCTGCACTTGCAAGTAAAGGAGTTACAGTATTTAAGCCCTCTAGATATTTCTAGAAAAGTCAGTACATTCGAGAGTATTCATGAGCATCACACAACTTCCTAGATTATTCTGAAATGTTAGGGAACAGTCTGGAGCGTTCGGGAACATTCTAGAATTATTATGGAATATTCTATATGACTCGAATGTTGTGGAACATTCTGGAACATTGTGGACCATTCAAACCCTGAGTGAAGCTGGGTATGAAATCAGTGATTGGAAATTAAACATTGTTTCCTTTTTGTTAAGCTATATTATTACATCCCCCAAGCACCCATAACATAATTTCCGAGTCATTACTTGCTAAATAATCTTTTATTGATACATTTTTTAATTACTTCTATTGTTTTCATGTAAGTAAGGCAAACTTTTGGACAAGTTACCGTATTCTTGTAACATATTAAATATCTATACAGATAAATAAAGTTAGATTATCTGTTTCTAATATTAAAATAGTCGCTTTTTACTAAATGTATATGGATGTATACACGGTACATATACCAAAATAACATTTTTTTCAATTTTTGTCTGTCTGTTTGTTTGTTTGTTCCGGCTAATCTCTGAAATGGCTGGACCTATTTTCACGGGACTTTCACTGGCAGATAGCTGATGTAATAAGAAGTAAATTAGGCTACTTTTATTTTAGAAATTTTATATATTTTTATTAATATGAATAAATAATAAAAAAAACCGGACAAGTGCGAGTCGGACTCGCCCACCGAGGGTTCCGTAGGTACGTAGTATCATTATTAAATTTGATATTTTTCATTATAAATAAGAAATAATGCGTCGAAAAAATTAAATAAAATATATTTTGCAATGTGTACATCAAGCCTTTTCATATGATACCCCATTTGAACTAGTAGTTTCAATTTGAAATTTCGACACCCTATAAAAAATATAGACCGCCTATTTTTTAAGATCTATTTACAAATATATAGTTTTGAGATTTATTCCTGTACTTGTAGTCTATAATGATGTTACTTGCCAAATTTCATAGTTCTAGGTCAACGGGAAGTACCTACCCTATAGGTTTTGATTCCCTTGAGTGTGTCGAAATATGCGTTTTTTGCTGAATAAACGGCCGTAACTTTTTTCTGCGTAAACTTAGCAGTTTGATTTTTTTACAACTTCATGGGACCGTAGACTGTATACAGTTTAAATCTCAGCTTGATACCTCCACGCATTCTGGACATAGAAATTCTTGACAGACGTCAGACAGACAGACAGACGGACAACAAAGTGATCTTATAAGGGTTCCGTTTTTCCTTTTGAGGTACGGAACCCTAAAAAATAAGTATTCCGGGCAGACGAAGTCGCGGGCACAGCTAGTTACTACAACAAAAAAGTTCAAGGTGTCGCAAGTGGACCGCATTTAATTAAATATTTAAAGTTATGTGTCCATACGGCTTGAACAATCTCAATTTCAAAACAGCCCGTGTTTCTTCAGAAAAAACTGTCTGTATTTCTACTGGATGTATTCAAATCAGGAGTCCTTATTTATTTAACGTATTATTATTATCATTTGGCTTGGTCTTATGGCCGTTTTTTTTTTATTTTGTAAATCACGTACGAGTATATGTATATTACGAATATGCAAAAAAAAAATGGTTGTCTGTAAAGTCGGTTTACGGACGATAATTGTACGTGATAACGTCATAGGCCATATAATTAAAACATAGGCCGATCGTGCCTCTCTATCGCTTGTTCCGCGCTCAAGCTTGCACTCTCGGCTCAGGCGAACGTGACAATGAGTCATGCTTTTTCGTGCGTGCAGTCGGCGTTCATCGATTTATATGACTTCATCGTCACGTCACGTCACGTCAAAAAATACACTTGTTCAATTAATTTATGCTTTTAATTTATTGCTATGTGGTTTGATGGTGTGAGATTGGTGCATTATGAAATCATTATGCCACGTGACGGGTGTGTCCACAGAAATAAAAAAGGACTAGAAATAACAAGTGGGCGTTACCCGCGTAGGTCAATATACTCCAATTTGGCATATCTCGATCGTCGCATATCTCAGTCGTCATTTGTCACAGCCGCGGAAACAATCATAGAAAAAAAATATAAAAATGCCTTCTTGTGCCATATTATCGTGTAAGAATAATAGTAGCAAAAATAATGTGTCTAATGGTGGCATTTCATACCATCGGTAAGTAATATTTCTCATTATTTTCATTATTTAATAGAATTTAAGCATATTCAATAAAATGCACAAACGCGAACAAACTAAAGTAACCTTTATGCGTTTAATTTTAAGGTCAAATTTCTAACGCACTCCACGTCTCTTGTTTAGAACATTCTAGCGTTAATCGATTAGTGATGTGACTCATGTATCGTCAGTATTTATTTACTTGATTATTTACTCCCATCACGATATTGAAACAGTATAATTTTTGAATTATGAAAAAATATTATATCATAATTATGAACATAATATAATAAATTGTAAGAAATGTTATAAATTATAAATAAATATAGGCAGGCATAAGAAACCAGCTGTAGCGCGAGGCTTCGCTCGCGTAGCACTTCGTTGTCACATATAAAGTATCCTATATATTAATCCAGACTATCTATATTTGTGCAAAATTTCATCTAGTCTGATCGAGTCACAAAGTTCTAAACATCCTCACAAACTGTCGCATTTATAATTATTAGTGTGAAGTATGATTTCACCTATCATCATCATATATCATCATAATTAATAAGTTTTTTCAAAAAAATATTTTTTGGGACAAGCTTCTACGGCAGCTTTTACGTTTATCATGCATTGTCATCCAAACAAACGTGTACTACAAAATTTCAGCTCAATCGGTTGAAAATCTGTCTCAAAATTAAGTTGCACCACCCGAATGCATTCCACCCGAACAAACATTGTTACATACTGACATACATACATTGTAAGTTGAAGAAAAGATTGTAAAAATATTCAATTTTATGGTACCAAAAATTATAATAGGTAGATATTCATTAATCCGGTAGCAGTACTCGGTGATACTTGGTGTCCCTCATTACTACATCACTTCGAAAAGTAGTGATATCGACATTCGTGCAGTACGGTCATTCAAATATCAGCCTTTAGTCAAGGACAGAAGTCATAATATTAAAATCAATATTAGTAGCGCCACCTTGCGTCGATTAGCTATACTGTTTAGAATCTGACAGAATAAGAAGTACAGCTATTGCTCACTAGATGCTTATTCGGGATTTAATTGTTTATGAACCGTGTCATAACTGCATAAGATTGAATTTAAACTAACATATTTTTGTATATATGTCATTTTTTACAGTATTTTTAGACCAATCATAGCACAAACATGCATGTAGTAACACGTTAACATTTTGCTTTACATGTGTGAGTTTGGCGACAAAGGTTTTCTTACTAATAGGTCGTCATACGATTTCTACCTGTTTTTTTTATTTCTGTGGGTGTGTCAATTTAATTTTTATGTTCTATATATTAAAAATATTCTTATATAGAATACATTACGACAAAGACGAAAAAAAATGCAACTTGAAAAATTAAAAAGTACAATGATTTATTTTTCCTGTTTAATTAATCAAAAACAACTGAATGGATTTGAATGTTTGGCGCAGAGATATTTTAAAACCAGAATTAAAACATAGGCTCAATTATATATCGGTAATTCAATAATGCAAGCCGAATAATTAAAAATAGCATTTATATCTGTATGTATATTTTGGCCGTGTTTTTGATTACAAATGTTTGAACTCTAGGCGAATTTTATATTTGATCGAGCGATTGAATTACTTTTAATTTGTATACTGCAAAGCAAATAAAAACAGCCTGAGCGAATGTTCTATTATTTATTTGTGTATTGATTTCGAAACTTCTTTATAATATACTACTTCTTTTTAATAAAACTTATAACTATTTACATTTATATTCGTTTTTGTAGATCCATGTATGATATTTTATTGCAACTGCAATTTGTTCCTTGCTTGTGTCTCTGCTTTGTAACTCTTGTGTTTGTTAGTGGAAGTTTTTTCATACCAAATCGGATTGCAAACATGTGTCTGTCTCTTTCACTATGGAACAGATTATGTTATAGTACTTAGGTAATTTACGAGTACATTACATTAATATTATTCTATACGGGCGATGCAGCGTGTGGTGTGGCAACAAAAGTCTAATAAAGCGTCCCCAAAAAAAAAGTAATACCTACTACCTGTAGATAGAGTAGCATTGTGAAAAATATTGGGCTCTCCTGATCATCCATTTTAATGTGCTATGGTCGAATCCCTAAAATTCAATTCCTAACAGACGCCAAAGGGCGCCAAGGAATTTATCCCAATAAATAACCCTAATAATATTTTTAATCTGAAAAATAGTTTATACATTTGTTACTTAACCACTGATTTGTATGAAATTCTATATGCAAAAACTGCTCTTTTGTATGAAATTTTGCATCCTCATAGATCATAATCTAAATTTAAACATATTTTTCGTCTAGGTTTGTTTATTCCGCTAACTAATCACGCAATACTAATAATTACCAAGTAATGCAATGATATTGACCGTTAGCTTGTTGACAACATACTAAACATCAGCGATGTCGGATTGGCCCAATCTTTATATATATAACTAGCTGACACGGCAAACGTTGTGTTGCTATAAAAAATAGATAACAGCCTATTCTCAGACCTACTGAATATGTATATAAAAATCATAAAATTCGGTCAAGCCGTTTCGGAGGAGTATGGTAACTAACATTGTGACACGAGAATTTTATATATATTAGGATGACTATTTCTACATCAGTGCTACCAAAAATGTTCTACTAGCTGATTACCACATCTCAACACTGGGTCTCTTAGATTGGGGTACAATGCGGCTGGGATTTTTGAAATAAAAACCGAATTTTTGAATCAAAAATAATGAACAAGAAATAACATGAATTCTAAAATTGACTATTTCAGAACGGAAAGAGAAATCAAACACTGCAGAATCAAGCTGGAAGGGCGTCTTTACACTATTGGCACAGTGAAGTTTGAAAGCCTGGTGGAACTGGTCTCATACTATGAGAAACACCCGTTGTATAAGAAAGTGAAATTGTGGTATCCTATTAGTGAAGATGTCGTGAGAAGAATTATTGCTGTAAGTTTTTTTATACATCACATAATGCGGGTCCTCCTGATGTAAAGTTAACATAGATATATTGACTTACGTTAACCGCTAGTAGTAGTGGAGGCACTTCACCAGTCGACATGCACTACCTGTTTTAAAAAATATACTTGGATTGAACAGGTAGTCATATTAAACCACTTGACCGTTTATTAGAAGCTTATAATAATGAGATAGGCACTTCCGTTTCCGTTGCATTTGACTTCCTTTCTACCCATTGGCCGAGGCTATAGCCGTCCCTTTCGCACCTTCCCGCCATTTTTCGCTAGGCGTGGGGGGTCTGTCGAAGGTTTCGAGAAAGCGACAGAGCCCTTGTTCATCATCAGTGTTGCAAAAGTTCCCGATTTATCGGGAGATCTACCGATTTCGACTATTCTCTCCCGATAACCCGATTTAGTGACCCCATCTCCCGATTTCTGATTTTTTCACTAAAGTGACAATTAAAAATATTATTCTATACAGGGCAACACCAAAGGTAACATGGTAAAATTAAATCAATGCACGGGCTGCGGGGATACCCCTTCCTTCCTTGCAAGGCCCTTCAATAAAAATCAAGGCCGCAGCATACGCAAAACAAATTGCACTGAAATGCCTGTTTATTATTGTTTGGTAGGTAAATGGGGGAAATTCCATACATACAAAAAGATGTATCGGAGAACCAAATTTGCTTTAATTTTAATATTGATGAAAAAATGTTCACAACAAGTTATAAGTTAATTTAAAAAATCAAAAACCCGACTGCACCTAGAACAGATTTATTAATCACGCGTAACAATAATATAATTTCATACAAGCAAAGCCGCAGGCTAAAACTAATATATATCAAATATATATTTGAAAACATCATCGAGTCATCGAGACCTTTATTTTGATACCCATATCGATATAATTAGAAGAAAAAAAAATTTACTGCAACGACAATTTTGCGGCTCACAGCCGCCATATTGATTTTTTTAGGGTTCCGTACCTCAAAAGGAAAAACGGAACCCTTATAAGATCACTTTGTTGTCCGTCCGTCTGTCTGTCCGTCCGTCTGTCTGTCTGTCTGTCTGTCTGTCAAGACCCTATAACTAGAGAATGCGTGGAGGTATCAAGCTGAAATTTGAACTGTATAATCAGGTCTACGGTCCCATGAAGTTGTAAAAAAATCAAACTGCTAAGTTTACGTAAAAAAAAAGATACGGCCGTTTATTCAGCAAAAAACGCATATTTCGACACATTCTCAAGGGAATCAAAACCCATAGGGTACTTCCCGTTGTCCTAGAACTATGAAATTTGGCAAGTAATATCGTTATAGACTACAAATACAAGAATAAATCTCAAAACTATACATTTGTCATTAAATCTGGAAAAATAGGGGGTCTATATTTTTTTTAGGGGATGAAATTTCAAATTGAAGCTACTAGTTCAAATGGGATATCATATGAAAGGGCTTGAAAAATATACATTGCTAAATATATTTTATTTATTTTTTCCGACGCATTATTTCTTATTTATAATGAAAAATATCAAATTTATAATGATCCTACGTACGGAACCCTCGGTGGGCGAGTCCGACTCGCACTTGACGGTTTTTTATATTTGATGTAGCCTATGTCACTCTCACACACAGCAAATACGAATCTAACGACACCTCTCAAGCTAAAATCCACCCAGCCGTTCAGCTGCAGAGCGTGCCAAACAATTATACATACATACATACATACATACTCTCGAAAAACATAACCCTCCTTCTGTCGCAGTCGGGTAAAAATAGCCAGTAAGAAGTGGTATGAAGATGAAAATCATTAATAGAATTAATTACAGTACTATATCATAATAAATCTGCCTATTAACTCTTGTTTTATTCCGAGTAAAAATCTCCCGATTTCTCCCGATTTTTAGCAGGCAAATTTACCGATTTAAAAATTTTCACTTTTGCAACACTGTTCATCATTGGCGTGAAATTTTCCGTTGCGATAACATCTACAAAGTATCGTTACTTTGATAAGTGGTCATAATTTTTATAAGTGATTATTATTGAAAGTGTTTATAACCACGTAAGTTGCACACAATTTTCTTTAACGGTTTTTACCGTTCGTTGTTGTTTTTATTAAAACTAATACATGATTTCTTAGTTCGTTAAGAAATGACATTTAATTATAAATTCGTTAACTAGTAATCATCCTCTCGATGCTAATTACTTTCCTTTTGGATATAGTTTTAACGTTTATTAATGATGTTTTATTTCCTTTTTCTACCCTACTTTTTTTTTCTAGTGTACTAAAGAACTGTATTTAAGTATTTTAAAGAGTACCTAAAAATTAGTTCGTGATGTATAACGAAGGTGAATATGCCGGGAATACCGCGAAAGCCTGTAAACCAACTCAAGTCGATAAATCGCGTTCACGTGAGTCGCGGTCGAGGGTTACATCCTCCAGTAGTAGTAGTAGCAGCTCGTCTTCGTCCTCGAGTTCCTCTAAATCCCCGCAGGATTCGAGGAAAAATAAAAAGCGAAAACGTCGCTCTCATCACAAAAAACAAAAACGTGAACACCGTCTTTTAGAAAAATTATCGAAAGAAGTTGAGGAATTAAGAAATATGGTTAAATATGATAGTCGCCCTGAAAATGATAATGATTCGTTTATTTCGGACGTTAGTGGCGATCTTTATAATAACGGCTATGCCCCCGATTCTGGGGAAGGTTTCTCAGCACCATGTGAACAAGGGCCGAGCTCTGATCTTATGAATTTAACTTTTAATATAGAAACTAAAACTAAAGCTCCTGCTGTACCAGCAACGCCTCAGGAATATTTAAACGCTTTAAATGACATTCAACGCTTCGGTAGTAATGCGTGGTCCGATGTGCGGTACTCGGATACTCAAAAACTATATAATCATTCACCGGGCTTCACTGAGCTCGAAACAAATGAAGAACTGAAGGCCTATGATGCTCATACCCGCCATTTAATTTATTCTGATAAGTCTTATGCCGCTATCACTTTTTGTATCCTAAAACAAAAAGAAGTGTTTCTTAATAGCTTACGTAGCCTAATTGCATGGTCTAGGTCGTCCGACGCCTCCTTAATTCATTTGGATGAAAAAATTGACGAACTATTTCTCAAAGGCGATTTTCATAAAGTATCCGCGGACCTTTTACAAATGACTTGCGGACACAGAGCGGAGGCTATAGAAATGAGGAGGGACAGTGTACTTAAGTGTGTTCGGGACCCACTAATAAAGAGTGCTATTAACAAAATTCCTCCAACAAATACTCATATTTTCAATCAAGAGGCTCTTATGGCGGTTCTGGAGCGAGCAGGTGGAGTGAGGAAGGCCCTCTGGCCGATAAAAGGGTTTAGCAGCGGGAATGCTTCGCGAGCAAAACCCAATAATGCTGCTCGAGGCCCCTCGCGGGGGCATGCTCATCGTAATGTACCATCGCGTGGTACTACATGGGGCAACGGCCACTGTTACGAACCCGGTCAAAGCGCACATCATTGCCACCACAATCAATCCTCGCAGGGTGGTTACCGATCTGGCAATGCAAATAAGGAGTATCGTAATGATAATTCTAACAATAGAGGTTCTTCCTTTCGATCTCGCGGATCAAGGACGAAGTCAGCACCGCAAAGGGGGCAGAAGCGTTCAGGTTCGCCCTATGGCAACAAAAACTACAAAAGGCAGAAATATTGACTATCAACATTTTCAAGCAGGCCGGTTAGTACATTATGCCAAACGTTGGAAGAGCATGGGGGCTCCAGATTTTATTTTAAAAATAATAACAGGGTATCGCATACCATTCCAAAGGAAGCCACCTTTGAAAACACCCGACCTAAAAAGCGATCGGCATCGTACACTGGAGTCCGATGTTATGACATCAGTCATAGATCATATGAAGCTCCAGGGTGTCCTAGAACCGGCTGCTCTCTCGCCAAGTTTCATTTCTCCGGTCTTCCTTATACCAAAAAGCGATGGTTCGAAACGTCCAATTTTCAACCTACGTATACTCAATCAATATGTACAGACAGATCACTTTCGACTTATAAACATGCACCGCATACCAGATTTTCTCCAGCCTCAGGACTGGATGTGCAAGGTAGACCTCTCCCAAGCGTATTTCAATCTACCGATAGCTCTGTCGCACAGGCCATTTTTACGGCTCATATACAAAAACGAAATGCTGCAGATGACGTGTCTGCCATTCGGGCTGAGTACGGCACCGAAGGTGTTCGCATGCCTCTCGAACTGGGTTGCGCAAACTTTACGAGATCAAGGCGTAAGGGTAGTCGTATACCTCGACGATTATCTCCTTGCAAATCAAAATCAGGAGGCTGTAAAAAATCATGCGAGTTTACTGGTAGAAACTTTGGAACATCTAGGATTCCAGATAAATTACGAGATATCGATTTTAACGCCCCAGAAACGTATGACTTTTCTAGGAATAATTTGGGATCCGTGGGTAAACTGCAAACTCCTACCTGCAGACAAATCGGCTGTTATAATTCAAAAAGCGTCTCACGCTTTACAAATCGGCAAAATATCGTTAAAAAGCCTACAAAGTCTTATAGGCATATTGAATTTTGCAAGTTTTGCAGTACCTCGAGGAAGATTGAACCATCGAGCGGCTCTCCGCTTCTTAAACAGGTTGCCCATTCACTCACCGACGGCAAAATATTCTCTCCCAGCACAAGTACAAGAAGAGTTGGACTGGTGGCTTCAAAATTGCAACCGTTCAACATTGATTCATGTGCCTCCACCAACTCATTTTCTTACCACCGATGCCTCGGGCATAGCGTGGGGAGCGCAACTCAACAATATCACAATGTCCGGCAGTTGGAATCTCGAGGAACAGCAGGCACACTGCAATGTAAAGGAATTGCTAGCCATCTTGAAAGCCCTTCAGTTACATGTACAAAATATGGAGCAGGCATCAATTCTGATTCAGTCCGACAATCAATCGGCAGTAGCCTATCTCCGCAACGAGGGGGGGACCAAATCCCAATCGCTCATGAACATTACGCATCAAATTTTTCAGTTAATCGACAAACATCAGATAAACTTCAGAATTTACCATCTACCCGGCAAGTTAAACAATTACGCGGACAGCCTCTCCAGGCACCGCCAAATCCCAGAATGGCATTTGCTCCCGGATTGTACGGAGAAGGTATTTACGAAAATGGGGACACCAGTAATCGACCTGTTTGCTTCGAAGACAGCTCAAGTGGTACCAATGTACGCAACTCTAGATCTCAGCGATCACGGAGCCATGTTCCACGATGCCTTCAGCGTGATCTGGAACTTCCCACTGGCCTGGATATTTCCTCCCCCGTCTCTGATCCCTCGGGTTCTAATGCACCTGAATCAGGCCACAGGAATTTACCTGATAGTGGTTCCACTGTGGAAAAAGGTTTACTGGAGAGCGGATCTCAAATCGCGAGCAATAGCACCACCATTCACATTGACAAACCTGAAACGATTTCTAATAGACACGAGAACAGGTCTGCCGCCGCCGAAAGTTCAAGACATAATTCTAGAAGTCTGGAAATGTGGGGGTGGTCAGATAAAATAGGAACTTGGACTCATGACCAAAAATCGTTACTCAAATCCTCCTGGCGTCCCTCAACAATGAGAACGTACAAGGTGGCTTGGGATCGTTGGGTAGCATGGACAGATCAGCATAGTGTATATCCAACGCACCCTAATGGGTCAGAGTTAGCTCGATTTTTAGCAGATCTGTATTTAATCAATAATTTATCATATAACACCATTCTTCTCCATAAATCTGTAGTAGCAACGCTTTGCAACTCAGAATCTTCTGGCTTATTAAGTAAGGATGTAATAGTTAAGCACATCTTAAAGTCAATTTCCTTGAAATTGCCTAAAACACCTAAACCACCTATTTGGGATGTTGAGGTTCTTAGTAATTACCTAAGAATTTACAACGTGAAGGTTGATAACGTTTTTCAAACAGTTCGCCATACAGCAGCGTTGTTAGCACTCTGTTCAGGCCGTAGGATTCATGATCTTACCTTACTAAGAGTAGACAGCAAACACTGCATAATTAATGATGATTTTATAATACTATGGCCAGAATTTGGATCAAAAACAGATTGTAGTGAATACAGGCAATCAGGATGGAAGATCTTAGTAAACTCAGAATGTCAAAATCTGAACCCAGTGTTCTGGGTTAATCAAACTATATCATTATTAAACGAAAGACGTGTCAGCGCTGGTTCAAATAATTTATTCATAAACTTAAGAGGAAAGCCGTCTCCAGCTTCTCGTACGGTAATAGCGGGCTGGATAAAAACGCTTATGAAGGAAGCAGGCATTTCTGCAACTCCAGGAAGCGTACGTTCCGCTGTAGCTTCTAGAAATTGGGTTAATAATTTTCCTCTAGATGAGATTCTAGCTAGAGGCAACTGGAAATCGGTAAAGACCTTTCAAAATTTCTATCGTCGTGAAGTGATGATTTCTACTTCCACTAACTCTGGTACTGCCAGACTTTTTAATCCAATTACTTAATTATCTCGAGATTAATTAATCAACAATGTTGATTGAAATGTTATAGAAGTGTTTCTTATTTGTCAGCCAGATTCAAAACTTAATTTAATGGCTAAGGATATTTATATAATTATGCTATATGACAATTTACATGCTGTTACAGGATGCAAAACATGATTTATTTTCTAGTATAATCGCTCGGTACATTTTCGATTGTGATTGTGGGCTAGAATCTAATTTCTATCAACTAGAATAAATGTAATTTTCTAATTAGATACCTATCTAATTTGTATCTAAACTTTACCAGGTTTCCATACTGGTATCTAAATATTATATTATATTATTATATTGATTATGAAAGTAAACAAAAAGTTTTCTTTAGTTTCCTGTGTTCCCTTTTTCTTTCGCACCTAACTTTATAAATACGTACCTACATATGCAAGTAAAATAATTTTATATTCGTTACTAAGCTACCTTTGTTTTAATCTAGTTAACTATCTATTAAGATGACTTAAACCAGTCACATTGGCGTGTATTTTTCACCAGGCGATAACAAACAAGTCTCATTATTATAAGCTTCTAATAAACGGTCAAGTGGTTTAATAGCAGCGTTTTACCTGAAATAAAACGCATATTAAACTACTTACCTTTATTAGAAGCTTAATTTCTATTTCTGCCTGGTGCATAATAATTTTGACACAATGATGAACAAGGGCTCTGTCGCTTTCTCGAAACCTTCGACAGACCCCCCACGCCTAGCGAAAAATGGCGGGAAGGTGCGAAAGGGACGGCTATAGCCTCGGCCAATGGGTAGAAAGGAAGTCAAATGCAACGGAAACGGAAGTGCCTATCTCATTATTATAAGCTTCTAATAAAGGTAAGTAGTTTAATATGCGTTTTATTTCAGGTAAAACGCTGCTATTATCATGAAATTTGATATATACAAATCGTAAATACCGTTTTAATTTCATTGGACAACGAATTCAGTTGAATTGTTTTTGAGATATTAACGTTAAGGTGAAAAATCAATATTTCCTCATTACTAGCAATACCCACGTCCGATTTTGATGAAGCTTAGTGATAAGTAGATAAACTATATAATGCATATAGTTCATATGTACTTACGCTTGTTTGCCACTCTAGTATTATAAAAAAAACATGTTTCTGGTTATTATAATCGGTCCAGCCTTTTTTAAGTCGTTAATTTTAAATGAACATCGCGAAGTCAGACTTCGCCGCGAATGACTAGTATATTCTATCGAAATTTCAGGAGCCAGATGATACTTCCGTATACGGCACTCCCGGATATATGGATCCAACTTCATTCACGTCCAAGGTAAAACTATATTTCCTTCTTCTAAAGAGAAAAAAAAATCAACAAGTCTTAACGCTACGAACTTGAACTCGACCTTGCGGTGTCACGGTCACATTTCATCAACTTTCAATAGTATTGTTATACAAAGGAAATGTAAATTATGGCCCACATTTAAAAGTAATTGCGCAGCGTTGTTCTAAACCCCTTCGATTGAGACCGTATTCCAACCACAGACATTCAATATAGTAACCAAACTAAACATTAGAAGTTTGAATGCACGTCAAAACAAACACACGTAAATACCACGCACACAACCGCCAATACAGGGACGGAGTTACTAATCACGAAAAACATATTCACAAATCGAAAAAAAAACGAACTCCCTGCCGCTCTCTCGCATCGACTTCACCTCCCCTCTGAGACAAATGTGGAACAGTGTGTATGTCGTCGCACGCACAAACGCTCATTCACGCCCTGCACAGATGGCATTGTTTGTGGCCGGGGTGTGATAAAAATGTAAAGGCGAAGTCAATTAAAAAAATTGACTTCGCCTTTACACTTTTAAATGTAAAACAAAAACTACAAAAATACTAAAGTAGGAAAATGACAGCGAGAATTTTCTGATGACGTCATTCGCAGACATTTTATATTTTTACCTTGGGAACCTTTTACTCGCCTTACGGCGTTACGAGCGATGCGCCATATGGGCTTACGAGTGTTGCAGCTTCCCAGCTGCAACACTCGTAAGCCCATATATACTATACTTGGGAAAGTAGTATTTTCACCCCGCAAGAGGCAAAAAAACATACGAACATATATTAATAAATAAACATACATAAATCATGTGAACGACATAATATCGCATACAGGAGCGGGAAAATCAATAATTGGACTGACAATACGACAATGACAATTCGACAATGACAATACGACAATGACAATACGACAATGACAACACGACAATGATAATACGACAATGACATTGTCATTGTCGTATTATAATGATACGACAATGACAATGTCATTGTCGTATCATTATAATACGACAATGACAACGTATGACACGTGTTGTAATACGACAATGACAATACGACAATGACAATACGACAACGACAATACGACAATGACAATACGACAAGGACAATACGACAATGACAATACGACAATGACAATGCGACAATGACAATGCGACAATGACAATACGACAATGACAATACGACAATGACAATACGACAATGACAATACGACAATGACAATACGACAATACGACAATGACAATACGACAATGACAATGCGACAATGACAATGCGACAATGACAATGCGACAATGACAATGCGACAATGACAATACGACAATGACAATACGACAATGACAATACGACAATAACAATACGACAATAACAATACGACAATGACAATACGACAATGACAATACGACAATGACAATACGACAATGACAATACGACAATGACAATGCGACAATGACAATGCGACAATGACAATGCGACAATGACAATGCGACAATGACAATACGACAATGACAATACGACAATGACAATACGACAATGACAATACGACAATGACACTACGACAATGACAATACGACAATGACAATACGACAATGACAAAGCGACAATGACAACGCGACAATGACAATACGACAATGACAATATGACTATGACAATCAGACAACGGTAGAAGAATGTTATATAAAATTGGGAATATTATGGCATTATCAAGATAAACAGATGGTGTTTGTGTTTCTACCAAATCTGTTTACCTTGATAAGCCTTAGCGGCGAAACCGGTCGGTAATATAAATTACGTGGAATAGTGCTTTATTACAACATTATGATAATAATGTTCCACCAAGTGCCAACAATCAACAGTATCAACTTTACTGGATGACAACTTTCTCCATGCAGTATTTTTAATGTTAGAAAAATTTCACGAGAACAGAGTCTAAATTTCCCTTAAAAGACTGGCAACGGATCAGCGACTCCTTGGTGTTGTTGATCTCCATGGGCGGTGGTGATTGCTTTTCATCAGGTGACCCTATATAGACCCTTTTCACCTGATGAATGATGTCACTACAGTATACTGTAGTGACAGGATTATCTCACTACAATTGGTTGAAAAGTGTAACTTTCAAAAGCAGCAAACATGACTCGAAAGTATCACATTGTACTAGTTAAATATCCACTTTAGTGCAGATAGTTAATTCAAGTCTTTGTATTGTATTCTCGTGTGCTGAAAAGTGTCATGACACACTGGCGTTAAATGTCGTTTATGAAAATTTTGCTAAGTATGTTGGATAACCCATTTCCCATTTTCCGCTTTTGTACTTATTACCAATATCGTAACGCTAGTAAAGAGAAGCCTTACACGCGATACGCATTGCCGAAGATACATATTGCGCTTTGCATTGCTTTAATTTTTTAACTCCACGAATTGGTAAGCTTGTAACCTACAACTCGCAATATTAATTTGGACTTTATAGGTAACAGTAAAGGCTCTTTACGACTACCGCGCCCGCCAAGACGACGAGCTATCGTTTTGTAAGCACGCAATCATAACAAACGTGGACAAGCCCGACGAGGGTTGGTGGAGGGGCGACTATGGAGGCAAGCGACACCACTGGTTCCCCGCCAACTACGTCCAGGAGATCGAAGTACCGCATATGCCCGACATTGTAAGTAGCAAAAAAATTCACCGCATTATCAGTTTCGAACCTCGATGGCGTCGTTGCGCGTGCCAGTCTAATCAATCTCGCAAGTTAAGCAACGTCGACCGTAGTCTGTCTATGGATAGGTTTATTTATTTCGAGCTCTTCTTCGCCAATGCTATTAGATAAACCAAAATGCTATTAGATAAAAAAAAAATATATATATAAAAAGTGGAAATCGTGACTGGCCCACCAGGCCCCAATGGCTGAATAAATAATTTCATTTCTCCTGCGTGCTTTGGAGGTCATGTTAAGCCGTCGGTCCCGACTATTGTCTTTAGATGGCAATCGTTAAGCCAAGTCAGTGGCCTGAGGGGGCTTGAAAACACTGGCCTCCGCTAACCCGGTGGTGTGATGCAGGCCTGCACTAGCACTACACCGTCGCATACGATATTATCAACCGATAATATAAGATGCGTTCGAGTGCATAGCGCATGTAAATAGAAAGCGTCCTAGTAAAAAATTAACGTATATCTATATAGTACCGCACCTATATGTTGGAGTTTTCAGATTTGATTTGATTATGATTGCAGCAGTCGTAATGTACTCAAACTATTAAGATGGAAAACAAGCATACGGCCTGTCTGTAACCAGTTACCGCAGTCTTGTTACCTATGACGCTTACAACACTAGAGGTATACTCATAGTGAAAGATGTCATTCTCATTCAATAGCCAATAACCCTTATTGTTATAAAGGGCGGTATTTTTGTGACAATTACCTAAAACTAATATGTATCAATTATAGGTAAAGAAGGGTTTATTAGATAATAACCGGAACCTACCGCGCCACTATTCTATTAAATCTCTATAACATTTTAAAACTCCCCATTCTGTCTTCAATTAAACTTAACCCATTCAATGCCAAGGCCGACTATTGGCGTCCTATAAACTGTTAATCACATGCCAAATCCGCCTATATCTAGGTTTTGTACCTCAATGTCAAGGCTATATGTATGGCGGCATGAGGATAAAGTTCTTAATACGTAAGCCGGCAATGATAGGATTAAATAAGTAGGCTACATTCTACTCACACACCTTAGAAAAAGCACCATACTTTTCTATTTTACAGGGCTGTCTAGAAAACGACACAGCAGCTTTAGGATCACTTCAGAAAGGCGTGGTAGACGTGTTGGGAGCTGTAGTAGAATTAGTAGTTGGGGAGGAAAACGGCGCCCCGAGGTGGCTAGTACGAATCCAAAGTCCTTCTATGTGCGCACCCTTCGACATGGCGGCTCCAACTAATGAAGTCGCTCTGGAATGGCTTTCTGCTATCAAAGAAGCAGCACACAGCGCCAGCGCCCGCTCTCTACAACATAAAAAAATGGAACGCACCTGGAGAATAGCCAAAGAAATGTCTGATCTCATTATCTACTGTCGTTCAGTAACCTTCAACCAAGATAGACTCCGCCAAAAAGGCTTCATCTTCCATGAAATGTCATCCTTCCCTGAAACGAAGGCAGAGAAACTCATGTGCGCACAGGAGAGTACGTTCTTCGTCAAATATCATACTTTACAACTCAGCCGCATTTACCCCAAGGGCCAACGGATAGATTCGTCCAACTATAACCCTGTCCCTTTCTGGACGGCTGGTTCTCAAATGGTTGCATTAAATTACCAAACTCCAGATAAACCTATGCAGATAAACATGGGAAAATTTAAGGAAAATGGTGGTTGCGGATTTATCTTGAAGCCAGAATTCATGTTTGAGGAAACCTATAATCCGCAGGACAAACGTAGTATAGAGAAAAAAGTTAAACCAGTGATGGTAATGCTACGTGTGATCGGTGCAAGGCATCTATGCAAGTCTGGAAGAGGCACCGCCAGTCCTTTCGTTGAGGTTGAAATCCTTGGTGCTGATTATGATAGTGGCACTAAATTGGTCACTAAAACTGTCAGTAAGTATATGTTTTTAGAATAAGCATGTATAGATCGTATTTTCTGGTATAACCTTGCCACATTCGGAAGTTCAAGTACCATCGATAGGTGATTTGTACAAGACTCGTGTTTTCATGCCATGCCATACAAGAATATGGCATGTATGTCTTATGTAAAGTAGTTAGCTAGGAATGTGCAACACAAGGCGCTGTTAACGTTACGTCTTCTCTGGAGCTTCCTGGTTATGTTATTCATTGGGACACAGAAACACAATAATCTTTGAGGAAATTGTTATTTGGCTATGGTTTTTTGTAAGGCGAAGGTACTTCTCTAGTCGGCCTGCTTTTAATAGTTGCTAACTAGGCCGTTGGAAATATAATTTTCCCACAAGACCAGTGTCTATTAAAATACCCCTGCAGTAACTCATAAAGTTACGTATGTTAATCGCTTACCATGTGCTGGTGATTTTGTCTTTGTTTCTTAAAATTATATCAAGTTATTAAATAGTCAACGGGTAAAAAATAAAGTATTTTTTTGCAGGTGACAATGGCATCAATCCCATATGGAATGACATCTGCGAGTTCGAGGTGGCTAATCCAGACCTGGCGTTAATCCGATTCCTCGTACAAGACGAAGACATGTTCGGGGACCCCAATTTCATCGGTCAAGCAACATATTCTTTCAAATGTCTTCGCACCGGCTACCGTAGTGTTCCTCTCACCAATGGGTTCTCTGAAGAACTTGAGTTATCGTCTTTGCTCGTTCACATATCACTTATACATCATTAGAAACATTTGTATTTCCAATCTATGAATTATTTGAACTTCACAAACTATGCGAATCTCAAACTTTGACAGATTATGAAGATCTATTTTTGATGTTTTTTTTTTGGTTGACTGGTATAATAACGTATACTTCTACAATAACTGTTTCTTTAATATGATCAAATTTAACTACGGGATCAACTTCGAAATTGAAAAAAGAAACTTCTGCTATGTATAGGGAAGTATATTTCTCAACAAATTTAATATCGGTCCCATAGTAAAAGTTATTCATATTAATATGTATAACACATGTTGTCGGTCTCTGATTACCAGTTATTTTCTACTGGTTTTATACTTATGTTTATCAAGTTCGAATTAGGTGGTAATAATAGACTTCTTAATATGATACTGCCGATTTTTGTCTTCTATTTTGTATCAAAAATTGTTGTTCTTGGTAATATTTCATACTTACCTTGTATGAAATATTACCAAGAACAACACTTTTGATACAAAATACAAAACAAAAAACTTTACTTTTTTATTATTAAATATTTTTGAGTTCAAATCAGAGCTTGGATCTGTTGCTATTTTCATTATTTTAATGTGTTTGTAATTATTTCCCAAATAATTGTTAAGCGCATTTTAAGACGCGCGCGAGCTCTGAGGACTCGTACTGTAGTAATTAATTTAAATAAAAATCGAATTAAATTTCTATAGAAAATCCAGTCTTCTCGAAATTCTTCATACTACACGGCAATTTTATACTTAAAGACCTTCCGCCTTTTGTATCTTAGTGTGCAATAAATTTTAAATAAGACAAATATATTTGCTATGGTAACATGGTATGAACTGGGACGCACCTGCAATCTTTATATGTATATATTAGTAAAGAGCTTGGTTGATTATCATTTATTTCTGTCTCACACTACGATTTAAATTTTTGAATGTTGTAAGTAAAAATACAGACATTGTCGTAGCGATAAAGTCCCAAAACTGTTCCATACAAACTCACCTGTCGAGTTTGAGACAGCAGCGACAGACGGTCTTATTGTGACTAGCGAGATCTCTATATATAGGAAGCTGTGACTTTCTCGTTACAGAATTGTCGGATCTATAATCGGTCCAATTGAGTCGTGACCCACTTTAAACATATATTCTTACAGATAGGTCAATACAAATAGGTCGAAACTCTTGAAACTGCACATGTATTGCCATGTTGCCTTAGAAATAATCGTGTTTTGTCACTGACAGCTGCAGAAACTCGAGTCCAACTAGTGGTTAATGAAATTTAAAAGTTTAATTGAAGACAGATCGATCTACGATCTGTGTTCAATTTATTTTTAATTAAATCTATGACTTTTTAATTATTTCCATGTTGACATTTAACATTATAGCTTTATAATTATAATAGGTACATACTTTGTTATTGTAACCAAATATATCTTTATTATCTATGTAAGGCGACATCTAGTTAGAAGTTAAAAAAATAGTACTGCAATGATAATAAAGGTCAAATTGCACATATCTGATCTGTTTTGAGACTGTTTCAGTCATATTAAAAAAATTCTAAGTGCGAGTTCATGCACGCGAAATTAGAAATCGGTCTTTGATTTTGTTTTGACGATTTCAAATTAATTAATAATCCAATGGATCACGATTCAGTTTAGTCGATTGTACTCACCCTTAAAATATTTCATAGATTGGAGATTTTTAGTGAATTTTGGTGCACTCCATGAGGCTTTAGTAGGAAAAGGTAAATAAATAGCAATGTAAGCCCTTTGTAAGCTCTAAGAGGTAAAATGTATGAAAAGAAAGAATCCTTAATTGAAATGTCGACGAATAGGTGTAAATGGCTTCAGAAAATTTACTAGTGAGGCGATCAATATTAATGTGTGTGATATAAGTAAACTGTGCAATATCTATTGATATTGTATCAATATTAATATCGATATAATATAATATCAATATCGATTAAGACATTACATCAATAATTTTTGTCCAGTGAGAAACAATATTACCGCTTAGTGTTTGGCTCTTTTGAGTTAAAATCTTATCGCTTAAAATGGCATCTATATCGAAAAAGAAAGCTTTTTTACGACTCACCGACTTTGGGTCTTCCATAGACGCTAATTCGGGTACGTAGTGTTAACATTTCCCGAACGATCTAGGCAAATAATCACGCGGTAAAAATAGACGAGCAATTTATTATCTTAAACATATCTAAAGGCAGTTTTTACATATACCTACATAAGTGTAGATAAACAACTAATGTTAAAATATGGATATACGTAATTCATTCATCAATTAATTATGCAGGTGATATCTATCTTTTATGTATATTTAACTAATATTATTGTATTAGAACAAATTTGTTTTTATGCCCTCCGTTCTGAAAAATTTTAGACACGTATTCTCATTGTACTTTACGTTTTTTTTTACAATTTTCGAATAATCTTAAGCAAGTAACTTCGTGCGTCTGACTATAAGATATAAATGCAATGATTTTCTATCCTATTTATAGTTCGTAATGCCACTTCCGAATGACTGTAGTGTATGTGACTGGAATGACCGAAGTGACTATTATGTATTTATTTGTGAGTTAAAATATGAACTACTTTCCCTGGTTAAACCTTATACGAATTAAATATTATTTAGATAGATATGCAAGCTTGTGATATTGTATTGATGTCAATTACACAATGATTTCGATTACCTATACAATTGATTAAAAAATAACAATGACAGAAAAAGCAGCCAGTTGAGAATAAGCATAAATGTTTCACTCTAGGTTCGTTACCTGTTGGAGCAACTTAATGGCCGGGTATATTATAAAAAATATGTATACTTTTAGTAAAAATATTGGACCATTGTAATTTTATCAAATTTTCTCCGAGATCTTAAGTATTATAGAATGATCTTAAGTAAATAGAGGCTATATTAGAATGGATAGTTGTAAGAGCAACAATGCATCATAGCAATGTTTTCAGCTTATTGGTCATTCCGCATCATTGAGAAATCATACGTAATCCATGGTATTCATTTTCGATCAGACATTTAATATCGCCAGCGGTTCATGTATTAGATTAGATTAGACAATGAGGGCTCAGGTTATAAAATAGGTTATAAAATATTCATTTCCGTGAAAGAAACAATCACATTAGAAAATTCGCCAATACAAAGTATTCAACATGAGGAATCTTATTAGGCGTGCGTCCGTGGCTGAATAGATTATGAGCTTCTAATCATGTCTTTCGGTTTGTATAGTATAGAGCGTCTTCTCAGCCACGTTAATTCCGCCAGCGAAATCGACATTTCACTATCTATTGGTCTTGAACGACAGTGACTGAAATTAACGAATTTATGAAACATTACGATTCTCTGAAAAGATCTAAGTACGCATTTTGTTACTTCAATTACTTTAAGGTAATATAACCATTTTTTTGACGTGACAACGTCTTATAAATTGGTTAGCCGGGTGACACTTCAAGAAACTGGCTCACGTTATGCGCTTACAATGAGAGCGAGTGAAAGGCACGCGTCCCTTCTAAGAGCGAGAGAGACAGACATAAAAAGTGAAAGGCATGCGTCCCTTCTACTCGAAAACATTTTACCACTCAAAGTCGTTGTCACGTAAAACTTTCGCCCGTATGCCGACTTTACAGGCAACCAATTTTTTTTTAGTTATAAGAACACCGCAGTAATATAGGTATAGGTTGAAGAATTACTTCAATAGCATAAAAACTTCATGAGATATTTTAATTTGGAAATCACAATCATCGTCCCGACAACGCTCCATACAAGAGGGTACTAAATGACGTTTTCTTATTTTGTATGAAATTTGGATGCCAGCTATATTACGTAGCTCGTGCCGTGTAACAAAAGTTACAGTATATTTTATTGTTTCTCCGATAGTAATATTATTTTTTAATAATTTCATCCTTTTTAAAATGGATTTTCCGACCCACAAAATTTTGGTCGAATATCAAACAAGTCTGACATTATAATGAAAGATTGCAGATAGTTTTAGTTTTATGCATTTACGATATTGCTAAATATCTATACAATATTAGAAATTTTTCATATATTCTATTATCCATAATCAATTGTTATGTCATATAAATAACGTTAAAAGTTATTTTCCTACATCTTCCACGTGTGCTTCAACTCATAGTGTCAAGTTTCATAATGTTATTCAAATTATATGTATATTTAAAATACATACATTGTTTATATTGGAGATATTAGATCTAATTATATTAAATATTGGGCTTCAAATTTAAGGCTGTAGCGAAATAGAAAGCTATAACTAAAGCCTTAAAAATGTGTGTACAAGCAGTGTCTAAGACCGCGGCATACCTCTTACTTCTGCCTGAGAAACGTTCCGGGAAATGTTATTGTTTCGGGATATTTTATTTCTGCACAAATTATACATAGCCATCTATCAAATTATACAGGCATTTAATTTTGTAGAAGTTATATTTAAAAAGAAACTGTTTCTAGCCTTTCATTTGGAAACACTATTAGACAATATCGGATATAAAACATGGACATAAAGTTTTCTACGGGTTAATGACAGGACGTGAAAGAAAGGTAAATCATACAGATGGAAGAATAAAGATAAAATAACGACATAAAAATTTAGGACTTCCCAATGGAGCCATATCTAAGTTTTTATGTTATTTTTAGATTCAAATCATAGAGGAAGAATAATCGATTGCTCTTTGGTTGCATG
The DNA here is from genome assembly GCA_937001555.2 of Hypsopygia costalis. Lineage (NCBI taxonomy): Eukaryota > Metazoa > Arthropoda > Insecta > Lepidoptera > Pyralidae > Hypsopygia > Hypsopygia costalis. The sequence goes on from OW443326.2 coordinate 25,135,274, forward strand.
ATCAATAGTAAAGAACAAACGAAAACATTTAGAGTTAATAAGTAAATAGTTTCTTGTATTGATTAACTGATGTTGTTCGATACAAGAAATCTGGTCTGAATTTAATCGGATCTGTGAAATGTAATTGTTTCGATGTTGTAGGATTTGGTGTTATAATTTGACTGATGTAAACCAGTACAATAGTAGCAATATAATAATATAACAAAGATAGTGAGAGAAACTTCGGACAATTAAGTACGATTTCACAAATTATGTAGTTAGTATAGTGTGTTATTTGTGTTATCATAATATTGTATACCGTCAAGAGTGACTCGCAAAATCTTTTTCATTTAATGATTTTATTGTTCTATGTTTGCTAATAATTCATGACAAAGTGATATTTACAGTACATTAGATTTATAATGTGAAACTAACGAGCACGTCTGGCGACATCATTTTTGAAGTGATTATGTAACAAATGATTTTGTATATGATGTATTCTTATACAACGTGGCATTTAAAGTGAAACTGATGATGATGAAATATACGTAGTTGTGCGTAAATAATATTATATGTATTAATTTGCATTTAATTTTAATGCTATAAAAAATTGTATATTTTTGTTATATCAATTATATTTTCAATACTTTTAAATGAATCGATGATTGACGTAGCTACTAAATCACTAATCGATCGTAAACTATATCGTCTTAGATTATATGGACGAAATATTTTTTTTTATTATACTTACTGTGACTACAGGGAGTTTCAGTAGTAAAGCAATCAAATTGTAATTTCTAAATATATTGAAAATTTACCTAATATAAAGTATATTGGCAGCTTTATTTTTTACAATGGTCACATCACGACTGTCACAAAATATGTGTATATAATAATATGTATAAATCTTATTTTAGGAAATACTAGGAAATACAATATGTTGGTACAGATAAGACCAAGTCAAACTTGACAATTTGCGGATTTTATGTCTCATACAATGTGCATTATCGTAGTCCATTTCCTTCTAGCTACATCTATAAACATATCTGTCTACTGCAATATAAGAGAAATGGAACTGATCAAAGTAATGAATGAATGGAATTAATGTAATTTGATATAAGTTACTGTTATTTTACTATAGTGTTACAGTAACAGCAATATGAAAGAGAAAGGAATATGGGTAGTCTCATCTGGTGCAGGTGTAGGTGATTTGTTTAATTTATAATCGATAATTATCGATTATATCGATCCACATTCCCCATGTAGTACACAGAGACAATTAATTGATGGTGAAGTCTATATATCACATACGAATATAATAAATGTATTGTAATTGGTGGTTATAAATTGGTGCCTTAGATAGTATTTGGGATAAACGCACAATTCTAGACTGGCTAAATAGCTAATTTGTTATTGATTTATATACTTGTTCGAATTTATAATGTATTAATGTTTTTATAGATTATAAGGTTAGAATTTAATAAATTTATCAATCATTTTTGCGAATATAATGCTTTAGATGTTTTTGTGTATGTTGAATTAATTAATTGTAATATTTACAAAACCTAAAGAAGTTCTAAATCTCGACTCGCGCGGCCCGAAAATATGAAAAACCATTTTTTGGTATTTTTTAAATAATAAATTGACAATAAAATTCGACATCAACTTTATTACAATATATAAGTGGTTACACAAAACTGGATCCGAAGGGAAAACAACGATTTTAATTTTTTACATTACTTTTTATTCTGTGGACTTTCAGCTTTGTTTTTTAATCAGAATATATTTAGATGCCGTAGGTTTTTTTACAATATTTTCGCTCTCGAGGTGAAACTTATTTTAACTCAAAACTTTACACACTTTATCGAGATCCCTTTTCGTGTAACCACCACATATCAGTCGTCGTGGTCAACCCTTACTCATCCCACTTCACAACGCCAATCGAAGGTATTAGACGTGTTATGTCGCTTGTAAAATGCTAGATAAATGCCACGTCACTTACAAAATTGGGTTCGTATTTAATATTTATCAAATCAATATTGTACTGAAATCTGAACACGACTAAGATGGCGAGCCACTTACGTGTTTTCACACTATATGTATTTCATATTACACAATAAGCTACGTTGGAATCTTTTCACATAGTAAGCTATGGTTTGTATGTGTGTACGTAGTTCAGATAAATATGTTTTTTCTAAGTATTACTTTTATTTCAAAATCGCGCTATCGATTTATTTGTGAGTGAAACGCTCTCAGGCCGGTCGTAATTCTTTAAATAAAGTCTCATTTATAGAAGGGGTACAAAAGAAGGCTAAATAGTAGTGTAAGTAGTTCAAGAATGGCAAAAAACATAAAATATGTTTGCCTGTCATATACACCCCGTCTGTCTTGGTATCAATAATAGTTTATGGAATAAACGAGATCTATCGGAAAGTTGATTGAAAGAGTGCTATTCATGCCGAATGCATTTTATATTTATATTTTTCATTGATCCATTTTTTTTGTATATTATTATTGATACTATTTATTATAGCTCATAAAGCACTTTTAGGATCAGTATTCGGTTTTTTGATATGTTGTATAAGTTTACAAATAACTGAGTGGGATCATATTAACATAATCTTGTAGGATAGATCCAGTCTATTTTTATAAACTACTAGCTTCCATCCATGCCTTCGCCCGCGGTTACTTTTTTGACTTTAATAAAAAGTATCCTGTTTTTAGGGTTCCGTACCTCAAAAGGAAAAACGGAACCCTTATAAGATCACTTTGTTGTCCGTCTGTCTGTCTGTCAAGAATTTCTATGTCGAGAATGCGTGGAGGTATCAAGCTGAAATTTGAACTGTAATTCAGGTCTACGGTCCCATGAAGTTGTAAAAAAATCAAACTGCTAAGTTTACGTAAAAAAAAGTTACGGCCGTTTATTCAGCATAAAACGCATATTTCAGCACATTCTCAAGGGAATCAAAACCTATAGGGTACTTCCCGTTGACCTAGAACTATAAAATTTGGCAAGTAACATCGTTATAGACTACAAGTACAGGAATAAATCTCAAAACTATACATTTGTAAATAGATCTTAAAAAATATTTTTATAGGGTGTCGAAATTTCAAATTGAAACTACTAGTTCAAATGGGGTATCATATGAAAGGGCTTGATGTACACATTGCAAAATATATTTTATTTATTTTTTTCGACGCATTATTTCTTACTTATAATGAAAAATATCAAATTTAATAATGATACTACGTACGGAACCTTCGGTGGGCGAGTCCGACTCGCACTTGTCCGGTTTTTTTTTTATACTACGTCGGGTGGCAGACAAGCATACGGCCCGCCTGATGTGAAGCGGTTACCGTAGCCATATTAACGCTCGCAACATAAAATATCGCTCACGCGCCGCCACCCCCGCTTCCATCGCAGCATCTCCTTCCTTTCTGGTGACCTCACTCACTCGCAGGAACACAACAGCCCTCAAGGGAACCGTTATTTGGCTGCGGTATTCTGTGAGGTGGAGGTACATTCTTTATTCCCCAGTCGGGTAGCTTACAATTTCGCTCCCTACCTCTCTTTTCGCCAGAGCTTCGTTTGTCAGTCAGCAGGGTGCACCGCGTGCAGGTGAAGTTGGCTTTGATTTAAAGATGTTGATGAACGACTTACACCCCCAATATATGTCCTTCCTAATACCTTTAAGAATATGTGTACAAAGTATCATGATAATCGGTCGAGTAGCTTCGGCGTGAAAGCATAACAAACAAACTCACATTCAAAGAAAAAAATGTAGGGATTATTGATACCATTTGATAGAGGTCGTGAAGCATTTTCCGGATTAGTAATATTTTTTTTTCAAAAATTTGTATAATTTACAAAAGAACCTAACGAGATAACTTATTGCTTCCACCCTGTGTATACATTTTTACAAGCTTTTATTTAGTTTCTATACGGTGTTTGTAATCAAATTTTGCAAATTCAATTTGACCCACTTCGCAGTATCCGATTGTGCTAAAAATTTGGCTGCCGCCATTTTAAATCCAAGGTTTAAAACTAAAAATACATTAAGCCCTACGATATGGGTATCAAATGAAAGGCAAGCCTCTTCACTTGATACGATTGGATTTGATGAGCGATGAGTAAAACACAGTAAGGAAACTTTTAAGTTAATTTTTCTTATATACAAGTAATAAAAACTTGTTTCAAAAAATATTGTTTTGGTTATGCTTGTTTAAATTATGTCACAGATTGTGTATTTTTTTTTATTTGCAATTTGTCATTATCATCAATGGTCATTTAGCTGTTTATAGTATTGGTTTAATTTAGCTTCAGGTGTGACAGTGGCTCTCCACTGTCTTCAGAGCCAACTCTTACATGAATCATCAACGCTTACATGATTTTAACGTGTTTCAACTTTCCTACGAGCAATCGAGGTTCGGGCGAAATAGAGATAGGGCAACTACCATCTCCGTCTAACAGAAGACCTCAGTCCACAATACTCTTGACTCAATGACACAGAAACACAACCATCCTATCCTCACGGCCCTTGGATTGGACAGTTGTGTTCCTGCGAGTCAGAAAATACAGACTTGAGGAGATGCTGCGTTAACTGCGGCGATGCCAGCGGCGGTTACCGTAGAGGCTTGCAATTTAAGAAGTATCACTTACGCGTGACTTCTTAAATTGCAAGCCTCTACGGTACCCGCCTAGTATGTGAGATAATGAATTAATTGCGAGAAATATTGTAAAAGGTTTTTCTCTCCCACGTACTGTCTATCACAAGTATGTTACACACACTGTACGTACACACTGTTTTAGATATTCATATTCATATTTTGATACGAGAATACCAAACGTGACGTTAGTGAAATCGTAACTGAATTTTGATTTAATTTTAAATACGACAATTGCCCCTCTGATAAAGATCGCAGAGAGCCGATGGAGAAACGGAACAAAATTACAAAACCGATCATATGGTCAGTTATCAAGGAATAGACTGTACTTGACAGCAAGTACAGTCTATTCCATATGATACTTGTGAGAGGGGCAATTCTCGTATTTAAAATTAAATCAAAAATCAGTTACGATTTCACTAACGTCACGTTTGGTATTCTCGTATCAAAATATGAAACTTCAAAGTGTGATTACATCTGATTCAATAATTGAATAGATTGCTTATTCATACCAATGAATAAGCGATAATGGAATAGAGTCGCTTATTCATATTGTGATTCATTCATTCTTATTGCTATTCAATAATTGAATAGATTGCTTATTCATACCAATGAATAAGCGATAATGGAATAGAGTCGCTTATTCATTATGAATAAGCAATCTATTCAATTATTGAATCGCAATAAGAGATGGTGGTAAGGGGGCAGCCCCCTTACCACCATCTCTTATTGCGAATCAATAACTGAATCGCTTGCTTATTCATACCAATGAATACGCGACTCTATTTCAAATGGAATAGAGTCGCTTATTCATTAGTACAAATAAGCAATCTACTCAGTTATTGAATCGCAATAAGAGATGGTGGTAAGGGGGCTGATCGTCAATCGGTCTAAAGCATAGTTTCGTTTTTTTTTATACGACTAGGGAGACAAGCAAGCGTAAGACCTGAACTGTAAACAGTCATTGCAACCTATGGACACTCGCAACAGCAGAGGCATCACTCACGAGTTGCCGATCCTGTAAAACCCCTATACACATCCCATTCCAAAACTTGAGAGTTCAAGGTTGAAAACTGTTATGGAATCGTATAGTACGCGCCCAATTTGGTTCCAATGTATGAGGATGAATTCCATAGCTATGGCGAGCCATGCGACTATAGAGACCGTGGGCATTATATCAACATTCAATAGTTCTTCTGAACAGATGATAAAAAACGCAAAGAGATGCAAAGTCTCGTACTCAATAGCTCGATACCGTCTGTGAGCTTGGAGTCTGCTGCCATCCTTATAGCTCATCTCTGAACCGAGCCACAAGGCACTAATTGGTGGCGGCTAATTACGTGAGCACTCAGCTCCCGTCCAAAGATGACAACAGTACCTACTCCAAGTGCGGTCACAATTGCGCGTTACAAATTAGAAGTCTTTGACGTAAAGACTTCAATAGTTTTAGACTGAAATAGGAACTACGTCGCTCTATTGAGTACACCCAGTTTTTTTCGTCAGGAACTTGACCTTTTCTTTTTAACCGACTTCAAAAAAGGAGGAGTTTCTCAATTAGACTGAATATTTTTTTTGTATGTATGTTATTCGATATCTTTGCTAATTGTGAACCGATTTTCATAATTCTTTTTTTATTTGAAAGGGTATGATTGCAAGGTGGTCCCATATTCACCAAGTCAGGATCTGATGATAGGATGCCAAGGAAATCAAGAGAAACCCTTAAATTTTATAAGCACGTATGGTCAAATTCAATTTTTTTATTTGAAAGAGTAATTGCGACGTGGTTCCATATTCCCAAAGTCAGGCTCTGATGATGGGATCCCAGAAAAATCGAGGGGAAACCCTTAAATTTGCCCTATGGTAGCCGGCAGAATAAAATTATGCCACTCCATTGCTCTGCGCTGGATGTCGTACAAGGCCACTAAGGAATCTTGTGTCACGCTATAACTTTTCTCCCGGAAGACGGGCAGCAGCGTCTGCCGGGGTATTCCACCAATAAGCTGCGCTCGCCTACTGAAGTCGGTTTCAATTTTTTTTTTAAATCAACTATACTTAGGTGACTACGGAACAGAGTACTTAGTGCGAGTTGCCGACCAAGCCGACCAAGTTGTGAAAAAGTTTCATATTGTGAATTTACCAGACGCCTGTTACAATACCAAATTAGCTGGGTTGTTCACTTCAAAATGTGTATACTTGCTCACATTTTATACATATCATTCACATTTACATATCAAAATTATGTGGCTTACTTACTTATGCCACATAAGTAACACGCGTCTTACAAAATTCACAACATGAGAGTTCTTCCCTATTTGGTCGGTTTGTTTACGTTGACATGATCGAACGCGAACAAAAAACTCGCACTAAGCATGCAGGACTTGTTGGAGATCTCATAACCAAGAACCCCAATGCTCTTGGTGATAATAAGGGCTGTGGTCCTGGAACGGTATAGCCACAGCAAATGGTTTTTTAGTTAGGTAGTATAGGGTTTTTAGTAGACTTGCGTCTTGATGGCATTAAAATAAATAAATAATAGTAAATATTCTAGGGCAAATAACACACTGCCATCTAGTTCCAAACTAAGCAAAACTTGTACTATGGGTAATAGACAACTGATATTATACTTAAATACATACATATTAAGTATATATAGAAAACACCCATACCAAGACAAATGCACAAGCTCATGAACCCGCAACCTCTGAGTTAAAGTGGCCATTGCTAGCCTTTCGACCACCGGGCTCGTCAAAAGTCGTTTCGTCCCCAATCGGGTAGGTACTCTAGCTAGAGTAGGTACTCTCGATCTCTAACACAAATCGTTCGCGAGTCTACTGCACGTCTCTGCTCTTCCCAATTGCAGTAGACCGAGAGATGTTAGGACGACAGATGTAAAGATCGTCCGCGATACCACAGGTTACTTTTTAGTTCCCTAAATATAGATAATGCACTCCGTGCGATATTATACGTACCTACCGCTACAACATGTCGTTAGAAATAGTTGCGTGCTAAAATGCTTGAGCATAGAGATATTATTGTTTCGCAGCCAAGAGCAATGAAACAACCTAATACTTCGGCGGTGGGGTAAAAACAAACGCGCGTTAAGCGCTTGCGATATTTGTATCTCAGTCGATCTCACGCCGCACACCGTCGCGACGCTCGGTAGACAAATAACGCGTAAAGTACATGTAGTGCATGTGGCCTACCAATACTATCATCCAAATACCAATGATTGATCCTAGTAGCTTGCTCATAACTAGGTACGTTATGTTTGGATGAATATTTCATTATACAAACATTTTTGGTTTAGATGCAAATTATTTCTTATGTAGGTAGATGAATTGTCGCACTCCAAAATCTTTATTTTTTATTTATTTATTATTAAGGTGCATAAATTTAGTGAAATCTTTGATTTGTCGCATATTATTATGTAGTTCCAAGACGTCGTGTCGTGTCGTGTTGCACTATAGGTTCTGTTGTTGAGTTATTACAAATGATCTTCTTGTTCCTCAAACAGAAAGATTCCTGAAGACATTTTTCGGCTTGTACCTGAAGTCGGGAATAAGATGAGGAAAATATAGTTGCATTTTCAATTGGTGTCTGAACGAGCATTCGCTCTGAACATTTGCCCAGAGCTGTTGAGTTCAGAACATTAGCTTTGTGCATTCGCTGTTGCGTGTTCGGTGCTGAAGTGTTTATATTTACGCCTGAACGAATGAATGCTTGTTCAGAACGCTAAGTGAAAACGCACCATAATACAAAGACGGGCTCTAAAGGACTTTGTTTCCAGAGCCGGAAAATTATTTAATAAAAAATAATTATTTGCTTTTGCTTACTTTGCTACTCTGTGACCACCACTGAGTCGAGATAACATTCACCGGAGAGAATAAATAATTTTTGTAATATTATATTGATTTTGTATTGCAAATTAGTGTAGAAAGTTCAATATATTTTCATAGAATTAGTTTTGTGATGAGACCTACAATCGCACTAATCTAACTGTATGTCGAAAATGTGTACTCATAAAATACTTCAATGGCCGTGCACATCGTGTGTCAATAATAAGTGTTTTGCTGCTCGTAAATTATAAAATTGTTATGTATTTGTATGTGATCATGGACACTTTCCAATGGCGAAAATGGTTTCTACTGTTGTTGTTTGCACTTTACCGAAGGTTGGATCCAGTAGAGGGTAAGTCACATCAAATTACTTGTCCTATCATCATAAATTAGCTGCCCATGATATTCTTAGACTGTTTAGAGGTATTACCATTAGATACAAAGTACTATTTAGTAAATCGGTATGTTGAGTTATCTCGTGTAGTGGAGAACTTGCATGGCATGACAATTATCTATTTCCTGTCTTTAGTTGTTGTCAAAATCGAGCACTAGGCAATACATTCTTGCGCTTTTACAAATATATTTTGCAAAGAAAAGGAAAATATGGTTAAATAGCAGGTATTGTTTATTGAAAACATAAGAGCTACTTTGAATTCATTAACTGTTTATAGCAAAGAACAATGCCCATTTTTGCCTCGAAATCAAATTACCATCTCTAATGATGGAAAATATATTTAAAAATTGATATTTTTTTTGTTGTTTTTATTTCAGTAATCAAAATTATTAAATGTGGCTAGGAAAAACTGATAATCATTTTTCACTAATAACCTTCAGAATGCTGTCACTACTATTTGGAATATCACTGCTTCTGTTTGTGATGTTCCCTTTTTTCATTGCAAATTATTATCTAACATCGTAGAGATAATATATAATATTATTGAATTACAACACTCTTTTTATACTACGATACTACTATTATGAAGTCATGTAAATTTTTTTTCATTCTTATGCAAATCTAGGCATAAGATTTTTGCATAAGAATGAAAAAAAATTTACATGATCTAATCTTTTACATGGTACACCCCAAGAACGGTGTGTGTGAAACAGATTGTTCATTGCCGCCATCATCTACTAATTTGTTTGATGTTTGACAGTTGCAGACACCTATCTATCTGTAACCATAATAAGGTTCATCGTTATTTGTGAAGTGTATACAGATTTTTTCTAAAAACTTTTTTTCGTTTTTTTCCTGGCCTGAAAATCGGAAAATGTTATAATCAATAAAATAAATATTCCTGGACAATAGGCTTGTATCGCTTTTTTTTTTTCGATTTGTTACCAGACGTCACAATAATACAAATATAGGTGAAATAATTACTTCGATTGCATAAAAACTTCTCGAGAATCATATCTCGAATTTGAAGATCACAATTTTGGACTATCCCGAAAACGCTCCATACAAAAGGCCACCACGTTGTGACGTCACACCGTGCTTTTTTGTATGCATTAAATCAGAAATTTGACAGCTATGTTAAATTAATTGCATTATGTAGCCAGTGCCATAACAAAAGTTATAGTATTTTTTATTGTTTCTACAATGGTAATATTTATTTTTTATAATTTCATACCTTTAAAATGGACTTTCCCACCAAACTTTGACCAAACATAAAACACGTCGTACATAAGTTATTAAAATTTTAAGATCGCAGATCGTTCTAGTTTTATGTATTTTACGTTACTGATAGAGAGTTTTTATAATTTTGTGACATGGGCAACAAGCCTATTAACACAGCGCCATCTAGTCCCAAATTAAGCGAAAAGCTTGTACTATGGGTACTAGACAACTGGAATAACATTACACTTATGTACATTTTTTTAAAAAATATATACATAATTATAATACATAGAAAACGCCCAGACCAAGACAAACAGACATGTTCATGCACACAAATGTTTGTCTTATGCGGGGATCGAACCCGCGACCTCGGAGTCAAAGTGGCCATTGCTAACCATTTGACCACCAAGCTCGTCGATTTTATTGTTATGTTTATTATTTATAGTTAATGGTAGTTGTTTTTGTACAATACTAGTTGTTATTAGATGTTCTTAAATAAAAAGTGTAATGACAAGTCAATGAATGTATTGGAAATAGAGATGGGCAAAAAACAGGACGATAAATGCCCAAAAAGTACTTATAAATTCCCTATTTATGCCCAAAACTAGGCATTTATTGGGCATTTACAGGTACTTACTGAGCACTTATTGTAAATGCCTGGCATTTTGCCCATCTCTAATGGGAAGTGGGCATCCTTCTTTAAGAACATTTCAAAGTTATCTTTCCCTTGAACAACTGCTGTATACTAGACCAACTATGCACATCATGTAATAGTTAAGGCCCAGTGCTGTAATTATGACATGTCAGCCCTATAGCCCTATATAGAAAAAAAAATAAAAAGCATTGTCATTGGCAAGAACTTCAAAATCTCCATAAAGAAGAATTGAATTGAATTACTAGCTATGTAGCTCGTTGACGACCGAAAAACAATTCTAACCTATAAAATGTATATCGAAAAATACTTCCATTAGGTACCATACTCTGAGGTGTATAGCAACTGCAAGCTGATTAACAAGATTTTAGAAAAAAAAACAAACAAGAATGTATGTCATTGTTACAATGCTGTTGAATTTCTATAAATTCTAATATGACATTAAATGTAAAAAGTGAGTTTGCAAAAGCAAGTCGATGAATCTAACATTTGTGACAATAGATAAAAATGCTGTCTTCTGTTTTACAAATATGCAGAATTTATGTTGATTACTTGATCAAATAATAAATTCCAGGGGATCACATATGACAAAACTACATATTAATTGATTATAATACATATATTAGCTTATTTTGCAACAAAAAAGCTTTCTTTGCACCGATAACGCGTATGTTGTAATATATACTCATATGCCTCTTGAATTGCAGGGTTGAAGTGCTACTGCAACAGTCCAACTTGTCCCAACGAGACTTGCGAGACAGATGGACACTGCTATGCCTCCACATACATGGAGAATGAAGTCCAAAAATTTACCTACCAGTGAGTATCCATTCATGCATATTTTTACATACCAGCATTCATTACTGGCAATCAGCAGTTACAAAAAAAATCGATTAAATCCCAAATTACCGTTTATTAATGACCAAATTTTTTTTGTATTCTTTAAGAATTTTGTCTCCTGCACATTGGCAAAAATGACTTATATTTTTCAAAATTTTAATTTTCTTATAGAACAATCTAGTATGAGATTGATCACAGGTACATATTTTGATTCGGTTCTTTATTAATAATCATTATTCATCCACATTTTGGACTTATAATTGGCAAACTCAAATCAACACAAATCTGCTTACTCGTGTGGCTCTAGTTGTGATGTTAATCTATTTTTATCGAATACTTGCCTTGTGTAGAGAGGTGGAATTGAGCTGTATGAGCTTGAAATCAGCCTTCCCTCCTGAAAACCCAATAAAGTGCAAAGCACCAGCAAACTATTGCTGTAAATCTGATCTCTGCAATTCCGATGAGATTGCCCGAGAAAAATTGTCCAAAGTGCTTCACGCCTCCGCAATGGGTAAGATGATCTGCGCACTCGTGGGCGTGCCATATCTACTTTGATAATGCAGAGTTTGAGTTTGTTTGATGTACTATTAGAATTATAATTGCATTACCATTTCCTATAAGTTTTGTGTTGAGATGCCAATACTCTAACAATATCGCTTTTGAATTAGTGATTTGAATATGTACCTACTAAGAGCCGATCGTACATCGCTGGACGATGTCGGGCGACATAGTATGTTTTGAATGATGTGCCGTACCCTTAACAAACACTATTTTCCGAGTGTGCGTTGGTTTTGCTTTAACGTACTAAACATAATGTATGGTGGTTCCACTTGCGGCGCAGCTGTATCGGGCTCAAAGCACTGATACCCATCGAGCACCCGTTCAGTTGCTCCACGACGAAAACTAGAAATGAGTCGGTGATGATCGGATGTTGTAATTCTGGTGACATGTGCAATCGAGAGCTGCACCTGGAGCTGCAAAGGAACCCGCAAGGTAGGCGCGACGTGGACTTGCCTCGATGTGCCGCTAACTAGCACCCTCGCTTTCCGCCACGCCACAGCCCAGTAATACCAGCCGCCGGACCGACGCCTCGCGCCTCGTGCCTTCACCGCACGCAGCGCCGGCGCCGAAACAGCTTGGTATTTGGTGCGAGACTGCATGGCTACTCGAGTTTTTTACTTTTATTTTTTGTTCTAATACCACTAAGTTTCCTTCTGTAGACCGGCATTTGATCACACGTAGCACGAATACGCAACTGTGCACTAATGTAACGATTTGTGGATGTAGATGTTGGAACAGGAGTCATTCGTTCCCTCCGGGCGACAGGCCTATTTGGTGTCGCGACAACGAACACCCCGATATAGCTTGCTGCGCTAAGGACTTCTGTAACCGTTACATCTTCCCAGGTACGAAGATTTAGGAATGTGCCGTCAGGGCGATTTCTCTGGGTAGCTTACATTGTGATGTCCACCTGAGCGTACTGTCGCCTCCACCATGTTCACATGTAGTCATGCCCATGGTGTCTTAACACGGACATATTATGTGCCATTTGAAAGTTCGCGGCGCTCAAAGGTTGCATGTGAATGTCACGTGAATCGCTGCAATACTTGCAATGTTATCTAATGCTCTAACTTTTTATAATTTGTATGAAACATACTTACGTCGGGATATAATACTGATTTAAAAAAAACTTTTCGGAATGTTCGCCGGATTTAGCGAAGAAATATATTCATGGCATGAACGGGAGATCTCAAATATATCAGAAACGAGATAAACATTTTTTGCTTTATAGGGAAGACAATTATTAAAGAATGACGCAAACCATTTTTACTCCATACGGGAAATACAAGTAAGTGATCACGAGCCGGTACGTTTTATTAACTTGCATGATTTGTTTATTTGCGACTGTTGCATGATAGTTAACCCACAATTTTATTAATTAACTGTTTATTGAAACATCTTTGACCTCTTGATCGGTATTTATGTCATTCACATTTAACCATTGGTTATGGGTTATGCCTGTTTCATTGTGGAACATTTATGTAAGGGCTCTAAATATTTATTATTTTTTCTTACTTTTTTCTTAATATTTAGAAAAAAGTATAATTTACTCACATATAATTTAAATTAAACATAAGGTTGAATGAGGTGCTTAATATTTTACGAGTGCTGCATATGTTGCGTGTGCTTCTTGCATGTGTCTTGTGTTTCGCATTGTATTGTGTTATATTATTTTAGTTATAATTATAGTTCTAACGAAATCACTGTCTAAAATAATTTACTTTTCATTATGGCTTTTATAACCCTTTATGCGCGTGACCGTAGGCTCATGAATCGTGTACATGAGCTTTTAAGATAAACTTCTTGTCGACACTTGTACGTGGTATGTATGTTAAGGTTGTAGCTAAGATAAATAAAAGCATTTGGGACTTTCAATTTTGTACACTATAACATCTTGTTTTCTTGTCAAAAGTTTTAATTAAACAAATTAGCAATAATATTAAATTTGTGGTGTATGATATGCAATTTGTATTATTTATTAATTACGTGTGCAATCGCATATGTACATAAAAATGTACAATTGCTAGTTGAACTCGCGTAGAAAAGCTTCCTTAGGACGAATATTTAAGACGAGCGATGAATTTCCTGCCGATAGCGAGCGGTTGGGAATGTGACCCGCATAGTCCAAATTATTTTGTTTACATTACGCGTCATGATTGGTCCCAGAACTTCGTATAATGCGTACTGACTTTCAATTTAATTGGTCCAGTAGATTCAGAGCATTCGCCAAATTAAGTCTGTTAGACAGACACAGACCCACGTGATTTTATATGAACTATAATGGTTCCATTTAAAGTGGTCCATCAATTTAAACAAAACTTCTCAAACAACGAAATCTTTGCTATTGTTGACCTCCAGTTTTTGAGAGCGAAAATCGATTTTCTTAATTTAAAACGTGCAAAACATTTATTTCACTGTGAACACAAACCCACTAGGCGACCAAGTCGCAGCGGCCAACCTACATTATGTTGCGGCCTCCGTGCACTAGGCGACCACGACAGTGTCCATGGTCGCTACTACCAACCATTTGTATACTTGTCGCATACACTATGCGCGGTATCACATTTAACATAGTGTAAATTGATGTTCGTTGCGCCCAATGGCCGCGGTCGCGGTGGCCTAATGTGCGGAAGCCGTTATTTTCGACACCACGCGCTACGCGACAGAAACCCGTAATATTAATGTTTGGTCGCTGTGACTAGGGTGGCGGTCGCGGCCGCTCAGTGTGTTTGAGCCCTAAGTGTCACAAAGTAGTATTATTCAAGACAAGTGATTTCGTTTGTTGTGCTTTTTTATTAGAAGTCTACATAAATTGTAGTAACGGTTGTAATTTATAAAATTGTTACTTGTTTATTGTGTAAACACTTTTCGTGTAGTAATTGTTATATGTGCTATAATTTGTATGCATTATTATATATGTGTATTTTATTTTTTTGAATATGAATATTCAAAAAAATAATATGAATATTCAAAAAAATAAAATTATCTGATCAATGTATATGTCGCAGGAAAATGGAAAATCAGAAATTTCATGAAATCACAGAAGATGTTGAATATAATCTGTTGTATGTTTTTAGACTGAAAACATTTTCATTGATGTATTTTGGCAAGATTCCCGTAACATTTAGTATTTGTTATATATATATATATATATATATATAACAAATATATATATATATATAACAAATACTAAATGTATATATATATATATATATATATATATATATATATATATATATATATATACAAGAAAGCCTATAAGCTTACTATATTTATACATCTCTCGTCGTATACGTGATGTCGTATACGGATATTTCTTGCTATTAAATTAGCGATATTTTATATTGCAAGCACTTATATGGCTGTGGTGACCGCTCCACATCAGGCGGGCCGTATGTTTTACGGCCACCCGATGTAGGTATTATAAACAAAAATGGTCACGCTTCGATTTTTACCTTCAGGTTTTGGTTTTGTTCAATCAAGGTGACCAATTCTTTTGCCATTGTTTCCACAAATTAATTTGTTGTAAGTTCTCAACTTAACCATTTGGTTCGATAAGCGGTGAGACGATTCCGTAAGCAAACTCGAACACATTTAGACTTGTTATTTTCCAATTTACGCACGTAGTAAGTTTATTGTAAGTTACTTACGTAAGTAAAACTTAGAAGTGTAAAGGCGGGGTAAGGATTATAAATTACAACAAACTGAACATTCCCAAATGAATACTTTGCCGACTATGCAGTAGGAATGCACTACGAATCGATCTAGGCCGGATTCTAGGCCACGGGGCCGAAATAGAGTGGAGTGGAGCGAGTAGATTCGCAGAGTGTATGTTTTGCATTGATTTCAATGGAAAATGTTTTTGATAACCATTCCTCAAGGACATGATCGATCTCAATTTAGACGACACATCATGTCGAGGTCTTTAATTGTGACAAGTTTCATCAAAATCGCGTCAGTGGTTTTGGAGCCTATTCATTTCCAAAAGTGACTTTTTCGGCGTATTTTACCGCCTATACCATGGAGAGTGCTCTGAAGAGTTGTTCTTCCTCCCCTTTCCGTCACAGAACGTTACATGCAGGCTTGCGTTCACCGTTCGGATCTTTCCTTCGCGTACTAAAAAGTTTGGCAACTCCTATCTATGTCTCACCATTAAAATGTGGAACGCGTTGCCGGCATATGTATTTCCTCATTCATACAATATGGGATACTTCAAGCTAAGCGTGAAGAAGACCTTGATGTCTTGGCAGCGTTAACTGACAAGACATCAATGTCTCTTGTCCGTTGCAGATGCGATTGGGGGCTCCTCTTTTCGATTACCATCAGGCGAAGCAGAGCCAATACGCTGAACTAATTAAAAAAAACAAAGTATGTAAGCATTTCGCTCGCTCCGTTCAATGAACATTAAAACAACTTTATACTTGTAATGTGTTGCGAAACATGATCTTAGGTATTTAAAAGTAATTTCATTCGTTTTATTCGTAATAAGAGATAAATTCAATTCGCTAATTCACTTATGCATCTGATAATTAGTTGTAATTAATTATACTTCTGATAATAGTCGATAGCTAAACAAATAGGTCTTAATTGTTGCATTTAAATGACTATATTAATCAAACATGCTAGAATTTGTTCGATTAACTTTAATATACTTAAATTGAATAAGTATGCGAAACGAAGGTAAAATAAACCAAATAGAAGAATGTCGGAAACATACTTGACGATCTTTTAGTTTGACATTCATGTTTTGTTTTTGTGTATATATTTTTAAATAAAAACGAAGTTCATATGTGACTTATAATGTATTAACTACCATCATAGGCAAAAGAAAATTGAATAAAACCATTATGTAGAATATATTGTAATGAAACTATTTATATATATTATAACTGCATGACGCGGACGCCCGCGCGTGTCCCCGTACAAAAGAATTCTCTTTTGTGTGGGACCGCACGGGCGTCTGCGTTACGTAATTTCTGCCTTAAATATGATATTCCCTATTACGTAAAAGGGAGAATTTTGGGAATGTTCTCGAATTTGGGAATTTGTCTATAAATTTCACCAGTATTGCAGTCAAACATCTAATCATATCATCCTGACAGAGATGTCAGGATTCAAAAGTGTACCTAATGCTTGTAAGAAAAGCGTGGCTAAGTTAAGGAAGTTAACTGGAGAGCCATTAAATAATAATAATAAATAAATAATTGATATGATTAATATTTAATTCCTGTTAGGGCCAGGATAAACTTGCGTTATACATTTTTTGTCATGTGTTTTTATGACGTGAATGAATTAGAATCCGGTCCGTCATCAAAGACGACACAAGTGGTGCTAGGGGTGTTGGCGGTGATGATCATCTTGCTCTGCGTGGGATTCCGCCTTTATTGTACCAGGCGGTCTCGGAGGCCAGGGAAGAGGGGCGCCAGACCACTGTTTCCTGCTGAAGATTCCATGTGCGAAGCCCGCCACCCTATAGGAACTACAACAATTCGGGATATGATTGAGTTGACCACCTCTGGTTCTGGATCCGGTGAGATTTTTATTTTGTTTTTTATAATACTTATTTTATACGACTGGGGTGACACAAGCGTACTACTTGCCTGATGGTGAATCATCGCAGCTTATGCACGCTGGCGACACCAGAAGCATCACTCACGCGTGACCGTCCCTGTAAAAATCCCTTTACGCATTTTTTCAAGTACCTACGTACTAAGTACGTACGTTACGTAGTCTCCCACAACTTGAGAGTTCGAGGTAGAAAACTCTTCTGGAACCGTACAGACAGCGGCAAATTAGATTTCAATGCGTGAGGATGACTTCCTGCCTATGGTGAGATGTCGGGTGGCAGACAAGCATACGGCTCGCCTGATGTGAAGTCGTTACTATAGCCCATAGAAGCTTACTGCGAGTGCTTAGTGCGAGTCTTTTGTTTGTGTATCATGTCAACGAAAACAATATTTTGGTCGTTGAATAGAAAAAAAACTCCCATGCTGTGTATTTTTAAGACGCGTGTTACATATCAAAATTATATGGAACATTTTAAAGTGAGCAACCCGGCTAATTTGGATATGTAACACGCGTCTGGTAAATTCACAATATGAAACATTTTCTCAATTTGTTCGGCTTGTAAACGTTAACACGTTCGAATATGACCGAAGAGACTACGCACTAATCACTCAATATAGAGAATTTTTAAAATCGGTTCAGTAGTTTTTGAGTTTATCCATGACAACCAAAAATGCAAATATTCCCTCGCATTTATTTTTTTATTTCTTAAATTAATTTTTTATGACATCTTATTACCTAAAAAAAAAATATAATTAGCCTGGAAAATGGTCAAATTATTTCTTAAATTAATCATTTATTACATCTTATTACATAGAAAAAAATATAATTAGCCTGGAAAATGGTCAAATTATTATTCAAATTGTAATTTAAATCATTGAATAAATTTGACCAGTTCAAACGCCACCTTTTAGCGCGCGCTTTTGATGACGTCATTGGTCACGTGCCAGTCACATATGCCAGTACTGTTAATTACTACTTATTTTCAGTTTTTCTATTATTAATTGCTGTACAAATCATGGAAGAAGTTAAAAAACCTTCATACAAGTATTGTATGGTACCGAAGTGCAATAACACTATTATTAGTATACCTAATATAGTGTTTTTTCGTATTCTACGCGATACGAAAGTACGAAGATGATGAGAAAGGATTATGTATAGGAATTTAAAAGTATTTATAGATATCATAATTGAGTGAACTCAAATAATATAATACATATTATGTTTAAATTATAATGATATAGACGTAAATAAGGAGTTGAGGAACAATTTTAATGGCATTGACATAAATGGTTATTTATAGGTTATGTATGTTTTGTTGTAAGTAAGTATTGTTTAAACATTTATGAATAAAAATCTATGTTATGGGCAAAAATATACAATGTAACATAATAATTCACTTTGCAGCTTTCACTCATTTGATCTTTGCGCTCGTAAAATCGCATAGCCACCATACGGCCCACCTGATCTGAAGCGGTTACCGTAGCCATATTAACTCTCGCAACATGAAATATCACTCGCGCGCTCACAGAGCTTCGTCTGTCAGTTAGCAGGGTGCACCGCTTGCAGGTGAGGTTGACTTTGGTTCAAAGATGTTGATGAACCACTTGCACCCCAAATTTGATGCAAAATATGGCGATATCATAAATTCATCTATTTTCGGTAGATTATATCTGATTGTGCTTTCAAAAAACCAGTTTCTGTTATCGTCCTAGATTGATTACACATATTATTCTTATTATTTACAATTAATCCACACCGGAATACAGTTTCAAACAAATTTTCTCACAAATGCTGTTAACACAATGCCGGTAAATCAAATGACATGATTGTCGACATGACCAATGACGTCGACGTCACATATAATTTCGACCGATAATTTTCACTTTTTTTTTCTGGGTTTAAGTAATAACTAACAAAAAAACCTTTTAAGTATAATGTAAAGACAATAAAGAATCTAGAAAAAAATATTTGAGGGCAATTACAAATTTATGCATATTATTCCCTATTGATAACATCAGCTACAGCAGTCCTGCTTTTTTCTGGGGGTTTAGAATGTACTCCACCACGCTGCTCAACTGCGGATTGGTGGAGGCCAGTGTTTTCAAGCCGGTCAAAAGCCACTCACTGGGCTTAAGGACTGTCAGCTATGCCGACCGCTGCGACCGACGACTTTCCAAAGTACAGAGGAGCTAGGGATAAATAAACCTATTCGTTACAAAATTCGGTCGACGTTGCTTAACTTGCGTGATTGATTAGACTTAACCGTCATCGAAGCGATAAAATTACGCGGCGCGTATAGTAGACTTAGAGCTTGTGGCTATATTAATGATAAACATACTTAGGTATGTACTTTTTTTTCATTACGCCGATAGTGCCTAGAAAATTTAATATACTCATAAGCCTTTATAGGATTATGGGTATTATCGCGAGGCTTATTCGTATGTTCAAATTAATAATCAATAATCTATTTTGGGTATGCCCAGCCAGGCGCCGGATAATCAATTGAGTAGACATATATGGCACACGTACGTTACCCGGTCTCCGATGGCGACACCTACTCCAATTACATGTTATCAATCACCAATAAAATATTGGTTGACACATTCTTCCGAGAAAGTATAGAACATCATTGTTGGAATGAGAGAATTGATTATTGGCTTTATTTTTATTAGTGACAGAAAAATTTGCATCCCTTTGTGTGTTCTACCTATTGTACAATGGGCTGTGTTCAGAGGAGTTATTTGACATAATGCCCACGGCCTCCTTCTACTGTCTCACCGCTCGCCATCGACAGGGAATTCATCCTCACACATTAGAACCGAAGTGGTTACGTACTGTGCGGTTCCAGAGAAGTTTTCTTCCACGTACTACCAAGCTGTGGAATGAACTGCCTGTTGAGGTTTTCCCAGAAGACTACAGCATGGGGTTCTTCAAAAAGGGCGTAAAGAGGTTTTTACAGGGTCAACGCGCATGTGTGTGTAACTGCTTTCCATCAGGCGGACTGTATGCTTGTTTGTCACCTTAGTGGTATAAAAAAAATAAGCCATTCTTATATTAGATTAGTAGGTATATTTAGATGTGTTGGCGAGCCCTGTTGTCGAATAGGTTTATTTTTGTACTTCGTCGGGTGGTAAACAAGGATATGGGCTGCTTGATGAGAAGCGGTTACCGTAGCTATATAAACGCTCTCATCGTGATATACCGTTCGCTCGCTTACACGGGTCTGATCAATTCGAAATTGGCAAAAAGAACATAGTAAACTTGATAAGATGCTGCAGCATCACCAGAAAACTACATGATACCCAAATCCATGTTAATCCTGGCTACATAGGAGACACATTGGTGGGAATGTGTGGTGGGACCCCGTCCCGTTTTTTAGTCTAATTGAAACCTAACCGCAGCTTATAAACTTGTTACATGTTGAGGCGATTTCACTCGCAAGTCATACATCGAATTATATTAAAGCGCTTTGTGTTTAGTTTCATTGCGGTGTCTGAAATCAAATCTTGATAGTTTAATTTTTATCACTTCTCTGTGTTTGAAACTGTTGTAATATGCAATTCTCGTTTGGTTTTCGTGACATTGTACGATTACCTAAATGCTACTAATTTTAAACCTATATATATGGCGGACGTCACAAAATGGAGAATCACAAAACGGATGAACCTACTATATATATATATATATGTATATATATATATGTATTTACAAAAAGAAATGTATTTAAGTACATTTTCAGTTGTCTAGTACCCATAGTACAAGCTTTGCGCTTAATTTGGATGGCGCTGTGTAAATTGTCCAGAATATAATAATAATAAAATTTATTTATTTTATTATTATTATATGGGTATCAAATGAAAGGACTTGATGAGCGAAACACAGTAAATAAACTTTTAGGTTTTTTTAAATAACAAGTAACAAAAGCTTGTATCAACAAAATAAAAAAATATTCTTGTTTATTTGGTTTACCACTTCTCTATTATTTTAATTGTGTGTTGATAGGTCAGCCGGTTGCTTTTATAGATACCGTTATACGGATAATAGTCTATCTCTAAATAACTACAGCAGCGGCTCCTAACCTTTCCAATGTCCCTCTAAGACCTATGCGAAACTGATTTTATCGTTTGTTTTGATACGCGTGCATGCTACATAGATATGAAACACGCGGGCGAGTTACATTTTATTCATCTAATCTTTCTAATAATTCTAATTTATTAACTTTTGTCAGATTTATTACCTCCATTGAATTGGTGTTTTACTTTTGTGGGGGTGCTTACTAAAAGGTTAAGAACCCTCTAGTCGTTACTAGAGAGAGTGTCTTTTGTCAAACATAGGAAAGGCTCATGAGGGGAATCGATTACTAGCCTTAAACATTTACAAGTTATAGAGATGTAGACTACCCTGGCTACAACCTCAGTATCTTAGGAGATTTCTGTAAATTGGTACAATTTACAGAAAGCTCCTAAGATACTGCTTTTTGTAAATTTTGTTTAGGTTCTGTTTCCTGTAACACAGTAGTACTTCGGGATCGGAATGTGTTTGCTAAATGAATAATAGTAATATTTTTGGACAATTTACACAGCGCTACCTAGACCCAAACACTATTACTTAATAAGTAACCAAAATCTGCTATGTGCATTTTTTATAGTTTTAATATTTTGACAATTGCGACTGGTAAATGAACCAAACTATTGTATGAAAAAACTACTATGTGCTGAATAGTTATCATAGTACGTCGTAAAGTACTTATATTATATATAGTACTTATATATAGCAGATATTGGTTTGACAACGACGTTATACTGTGCCAAACTTAAAATAGGAATCAGTCGGACCAAGACAAACAAACTCGCTCAGGCACACAAATGTTAGTCTTGTGCGTTAATAAACCCTCAACCCTTGGGCGTTATAGAGCAATGCTGGCCATTTGACTACTTCATCTATTTAGCGCCGTGCCTTATCTCTTTCAAAAGCTCGTATTACAACGACAGGGCACAACGTACATGTGTAGTTCGTTTTGGTTATTAAAGCTGATGGTGAACTACTTTCCCAAAATATAATCTTGATGTAGGCCTGAATAATATTAAGGAATATTGACTATTCTGTCCAGGGCTACCGCTTCTCGTGCAAAGATCCATCGCCCGCCAGATCCAGCTGGTTGACATCATAGGCAAGGGTCGCTTCGGAGAGGTGTGGCGTGGCCGCTGGCGCGGGGAGAACGTCGCAGTGAAGATATTCTCGTCCAGGGAGGAATGCTCCTGGTTTCGTGAAGCCGAGATCTACCAGACGGTCATGTTGCGCCACGAAAACATTCTTGGGTTTATCGCAGCTGATAATAAAGGTAAAACCACTTCTTATTATCTTCAATGTAGCTAGCATCAACGTCGAAAGTCTCCCAGTGGTACTATTAATAGACAACTAATTTATCGGTATCTTTGGCATTGACAACAAATTAATCAGAATAATAGGGTTCAGCTATAGGGTGCCACTATTCCTGGTGGACTCACTCGTACACTAGAATACCACAATCCTCTGGCTAAGAAATGGGTTGCGATCTTTTGCGAGGTGGAGATATATTTCCCCAGTCGGGTTGCTTCTGATTCTAACGCTGTACCC
The DNA here is from genome assembly GCA_937001555.2 of Hypsopygia costalis. Taxonomy (NCBI): domain Eukaryota; kingdom Metazoa; phylum Arthropoda; class Insecta; order Lepidoptera; family Pyralidae; genus Hypsopygia; species Hypsopygia costalis. The sequence goes on from OW443326.2 coordinate 25,158,606, forward strand.
TTCCTCTGTTTTGCCTGGTCCTCGTTGTTATACTTTGTCAAAGTGTACCGAGTTCAGGTCAGGTTGGTTTTTTCATTATTTCTTTGAGCCACAAAGATGGCGTTGGAAAAAACCTTACACTTCAGGGAGTAACTATATACATATATTTAACTTGGTTTGCGTTTCGCTGGTTGATTTAGCTACAATAGTTCCACTCCTTTCAGATGCGTAAGGGATTAACTATATGCTTTGAGATGTATAAGCAGCGGTACAGCGGTGTACACAGGCGTTAGCATGTGCGTGATAAAATATACTTTTCTTATGGTTTTGCCGCGAAAGCTGAATAGACTTCTAAACCAGCACGGATGCGTACAGTTATAGATTTTCGCTCAAAAGGGGCTAAGTGATAATAACAGTTGTTAATAAAGTAATGAAAATAATAGTTATTTATAATAATATTAATAAACACCGTATCACATTGTTTATATCCGCGCCAACGTTCATACTCGATTAGACGCACGCACTCTATTTTTTATGTATACTCTATGTAACGGCGATAATAGCGAACAGCGGAGTTTGACAACTGACTAGACGAACGGCGAGAGACGGTCACGTTTTTAGGTCGTCCTTAGGTGGTCATTCCTAGGATTCTGGATTAAGGATTGGCGAATATCAGCTACTTGCTTGACACCTGGATATGACGACAATTCATGGATGGTGATGTTTTAAGTAGGCACTGGATACGAACGGTCACCAAAACAGCAAAGCCGGATATGTAGGCAAGTGGTGGATAGCAACAGTGTTTCATCTGTTCACTTGGCTCAATTAGCACTATATATAAAATAACATTTTGGGGTGTTAGCAAACCCTGGCCACTCCATACAAAAATGGCGAGTTTGCATGTAGTAAACCAAATGACGTCGGTACACGTGCCTATGTTTGTGTAAGGTTTCTAGGGCTGTCATTATTCAATTATTAGTCGGACATAGTAAATACACTACACTGACTCCAGTCATATTCACAAAACGCCTTGTTTAATTGCCATTGCTAACTTACCCAAAATTTTATATTTTCTAATCATCACTAAATAGAAGTCCGCCTTCCGAACACCGGTTCATTGTAAATGGTAAAAACATTTACTGTTCACTAATTGTAGCTTTTTACTATCCATATAACTGCATGCGTTATGATGTAATTCATATTCACATTCACATAGAATAAACGTAATTTAAAACTAATAGTAATCACACACAAAATCAATGACATGTAAACAAACAGTTGTAAAAAAAACACAACTCTAACAGCACTGTCAGATTAGCGCTTGCGCTCTCACGCCCTCTTTGACACATATAAATCTGCTATAATGTTATCTTGTTCATATTTCGTATTAATTGTATCTTGTATCCTACTCTGACAGACATGAATTAGTTATGATGAAACTATGGCTGCCATATGCTTTTAGGTAATTTATAAAATGTAAAAAATATCTGTACCTTATTTCATCCAAAGCGAACGAATAAAATTTTCTTTTTGACTTTTCATGTGTTGAGTTGAGATATCCGTCTACTGCACAAGTAACTCTTATTTTTTTTTAAACTGAATGGAGAATAAAATACGAGCGACGTCAATTCGTACGTTGTGGTATCCCTTGTGTACTGTTCCACATCGGTCTCAGAGGGGAGGTGAGGTCGACTAGTGAGAACGGCAGAGAGTGGCCATACTGTACGTTAGTACTATTATTTATACTGTGGTGTTAGTCAAGTAGTAGCAAGATGAAGGGGTGCAGTAATTTACTATACGTACAGGTCGCGCGGCGAGTTAAGATCGCTCGGTAAAACTAGTGGGGGCAATTGGCGCATGTGTACAATCGCGCACAAAATTACTAAGAAAAAAATTTTTTTTTCCTTATTTTCTTTTTATTAACCCTTAGTAACTTAACATAATTATAATAACACTAGTTTTTTATTGTGATTTATTGCTAGTATATTAAGAAAAATAAAAACAAAAGTAAGTTTTAGTTAATAATATAGGTAGGTCACACTAAAAGTTTTGCGTAACTTAAAAAAACAACATGTTATAACCAAAATATTATGTTTATTGCTTTTCAAAATACTCTCCTTTACATTTTAAACATTTTTTCATGCGATCGAACCATTTTTTAAAACAGGAGGAACACAGATCTGAAGGCATATTTTGGGGAAAATACAGAAATCACAGGTTGCTAGATCGAGGCTATGTGCAGGATGGGTGACGAGTTGTACTTTTTCGGACGCTAGATAATCCGCGGGTTTTCTTCAATTAGCCGCTTAACAGTAGCCACATTATTTTCGTTGACGGCAGTTGAAGGCCGCCTTTCACGAAAAATCTTTTCGACTTAATTCCATTTTCGTTGCGTACGTAGAACTTTAATGTGTGATTAAAAACAATTGACGATGTACTACTAATACTAAAAACAATTTGTACGCAACAGTACCCAGGAGACACGAGACGCGCGGACGCGAGGCGGGAGGTAAAGTGCGACAGATCCACCAATTACGCGTCGGTATTGTCGCGCCCGCCCCCCTTACTCCTCTGCCCCGCCAAATAGACCTAGAAAGTGAATACTGCGCATGCCCCTTCCACTTTTGCCGAGCGATCTTAACTCGCCGCGCGACCTATACATACTTATTTTTTTATATAACGATACGCATCACAACATGAATTGAGCTGAATATGTGTAGTTAATCCCTTAATGTCTCAGATCTCTTTCATACATGCTCGACCGTACATACACATTTCGTAAATCATGTTGTTTTGACTAAGTACGTCATATTATTATTACGTAACTCTATACTAAACGAACGCTGTTGTTCCCGTTCAACAATCACGCTCTATTTAGCATTTCTTAGTGAACACATACACCACCCACACATTTTCGCAGGTGTCAAGTCGAGATTATTTACATTAATTTATAATTCGAAGCCAATTCATTGATTAACACACATTTAATTTAGCGACTGATTTTTTTTTTAATCAAACAATATATAAATCAAATAAATAGAGAGAAAAGCTCAACTTTTCTAACCTTAGTTTAGAGAAAAGATAATTGTAATAAAAGACAGAATGACATGAACATAAAATAGTGTTGCACTATGCCATAAACTGAACTAAAACTGATATGTCACGTTTGTGTTTTTTTGCTTCTTCTACTTATGAAATGGTTTAGGATAAGGGATATAACTCTTTTTCTATAATAACCTGCATATGCCCTGTTCTAACGCCCTACGTTTCTTCCGTCTCTCCCTTACAAACCTTCGTCTTTTTTCGCTCCGCTGTAAGCCTCAAGCATCAGCACCGTTGTAAGACAAACTATCAAACGCGACTACTCTTGTCTCGTAAGACCTTTTTTAATCGGGACGCGGGCCCAGTGCGCATTCCCACCACTGTGTCTCCTGTGTAGCCAGGATTAACAGCGGCGACCGCCAAAAAGGCAATGAACAGTGAAGTCCATTGCTGTCCCGGGGATAAAACTACGGCTGGCTTGGAACTCACAACGAATTTTATCAGAAGAAATTAGTAGGAGTAAGAAGCTCGAAAGACCTTGTTGTCTGGCGTTGAAAACACATGAATACCATTGTATATTTTTCAGATAACGGAACCTGGACGCAGTTATGGCTAATAACAGATTACCACGAGAACGGCTCGCTATTTGACTACCTGACGGCGCGTACCATCGATCACAATACGCTCATCAAGATGGCCCTCTCCGTCGCCACTGGCCTCGCTCATCTCCACATGGACATTGTTGGGACAAGAGGCAAGTTTGGACATAAATAAAGCTTTGCAGGGCTTATCAAGTATATATTAGACAGGTGTTATAAAGTAACATATTAAACGCAGAATCAATGTACGTATCCGAAATTCGGTTGTCACATCACGTTTCAGTGTATTTTTAGCCGACTTCAAAAACGGAGGAGGTTCAAGACAGAATCTGATGATGGAATCCTAGGGAACTCGACGACAACCTTCAAATTTTATAGGCACATACAATTTTTTTTTTCATTTCTTAATTTTCATGGTATGGCCTGACTTGTAGTTATCATATCATATTCCCTGATCTGATGTTGGATGAAACAACTCCTTAACGGTCAGGAGTTAGGGGATAATTCTTTAAATATTATAGGCACGCACTATACAGCTACTTGTATTCTTTAAAGCTGTTTTCAGATGTGCTGTTGAGCGAAGGTATAACTCTTTTATCAGTTACCTCGTCTTATATGATAGACATGCTCGTCGATAACGAGAATTAATTTTGCAGAGTGTGTATTAGAAAGCAGCCTTAATCATTTTGGCTTGGCCAATTATTATAATTAACATACTTCAAAAAAGCAGGAGGTTCTGTGTTTGACTGTATCTTTTGTTTTATATATTCATAGATTTCTTCGCCAATTGTTAACCGATTTTCAAAATTATTTTTGTGTTCGAAAGAGTAGGCCTCTTGCCAGCGTAGCTTGATTTCCAGCGGACCATTCATGGCAACACCTATATCGATTACATTAGGATTTGATTAGCAATCTGGAGACATTTTGATTAGAAATAATAGCACCAGTTTCGTGTAATTTTTTTATATCATATAATTTGGAGATTATATCGAATATACTTTAGAAATAGTGAACACTTTTTGGGCATTTTAGGTGATATCGTCTGCGTTTATGAATCGCTTTTCAGAATTCATTTTATGTTCAAATGAGAGTGCTTTATTAGCAGTTGTATGTAAATTTCATTGGGAAATCTATCTACTCGTGAAACGTGTGAAATCTAAAATAGTCATACTAGGAGCTAACGGTACCTTAACCATCAGACATTTTATTCATCGAGAAAACGCATTCGTACTATTCCAGTGTTTTATAGCTATGGATAGCCTAGTCATTCCATGTCAATTGTTGTGAGCATCGTCTGCACGCAGCCTTAAAATTGATACGACATTAAAGCAAGAATATAGCTCATAATAGTAATTAGTGAGTCCTATTCTACTTCTGCAATACTTTCTTTCTAATCATTACGAGCTCGGTATTCGAATGGCTAGCCATGTCCACCACTCCGAGGTTGCGGGTTCAATCCAACAAGACAAATATTTGTGTTCATGAACATCTCTGTTTCGCTTGGTCTGGGTGTTTTCTATGTATTAATATGTACATATTTAAAAAAAGTATTTAACAATTATATCAGTTATCTAGTACTCATAGTATAAGCTATGCTTAGTCTGGGACTAGATGGCAGTTTATAATTTGTCCAGGAATATATAAATATATATAAAAAATGAATCAAATGTTTCTTCCTGTATACAGTTTGCCGGAGCGAAAGGCAGATTCTTTTTGTAACAATTTCATATTTATTCGAACTCTACCTCAAACTTTGTAGCAAATGAATGTATAAGTGTATCACACAGGTATGAACACTCGCAGACACGTCCAAATAGACGTAGACAGAAATTCAAATTTTCACAAAGAAAGACCTTCAGAGCTAGACAATCAGGACTCAGGTATTACATAACATCAACATATCGCGGTTTAAGATTTTGCGGGGAATGTAGTACCCGACTTCGGCTAGGCTGGACCTAGTTTAAGACGGCGCATTCATTGACAGGATGCCAACATGACAGATCTACTGAAACTCAATTTTTAAAAATTTTGTCGCATCTTTTTTTTGTATCTCCTTATTGCCTAGATTCGTGGTATATTAGAATGATAATAATTTCGGTACTAATAGTTTTAATCAACAAAAATGCGAGTTGAATGTAAACTAATTAAGTATTTGTTTCCTGTGTCATCCTGTCAATAACTAGCCTAAAGATTTTCATTGTGTTTTTTAATTACATTGTTCCCTTAGGATCAGTAGTACCATTGACTAGTACCATTGATGGTACAAGTGACCCAACTTTGTATCTCTAGTACCATCAATGGTACTAGTGACACTAATTTGCGATCAGTTGTACCATCATAAATATTGGTTGTATCACTAGTACCATTAATGGTACTAGTGATACAATCAATATTTACTATATTATAAACTATGTATGTACTTACAACTAAACAAACGCGAAGTATAGACAAAGTATTATAAATACTGTAGGTATTGTATTGACTGATATGCCAAGTACTGGCCACTTGAAATCCCTTTTTTAACCGACTTCAAAAAAGGAGGAGGTTCTCAATTCGACTGAATATTTTTTTGTATGTATGTTATTGGTATCTTCGCGAATTGTGAACCGATTTTCAAAATTCTTTTTTTATTTGAAAGGGTATGATTGCAAGATAGTCCCATATTCACCAAGTCAGGATCTGATGATGTGATCCCAGGGAAATCAAGGGAAACTCTTAAATTTTAAGCACGTATGGTCAAATTCTTTTTTTTTTATTTAAAAGGGTATGATTGCGAGATGGTTCCATATTCACCAAGTCAGGGTCTAGTGAGGGGATCCCAGAAAAATCGATGGAAACCCTTAAATTTGCCCTGTTGCCAGCTGAAGTCGGTTTTTATTTTTTCTTAAAAATCATTAATTATCCACGTAACTAAACTTACGTAACCAGTTACAAGAGAAAATTTTTTTTTTCACTGTTTGGTAACTAGTTGTGTAAGAAGAATAATTTTTTCCTCTTTGGTAACTTTTGATAGTTACGAACGTAAACTAGTCGCATTTCGTGAATCAGTCACATTTTTTTTATTTTACGTCGGGTGGCAAACAAGCATATGGCCTACTCGATGTGTGTATAAACGCGCGCAACAAATGCTACTTGTGTGTTACCACCCCGGTCGCTGGCGCTCCTCAGGATCATCCTGGTAACCTCACTCACTCGCAGAAAACTACCATTCACTAGGGATTTCTTATTTGGTTGCTGTAGAGGTACTTTTCCAGACGGGCTATCGTCATGGCCTACTTCTCACTAACCTTGCCTTCTTGTTATTTTTTAGGGTGTACCACGTGCAGGTAAAGTTGGTTTGTCTTGTCTCTAAAGATGATATTGAGCCCCCTACACCACAAAATAAAAATACCACAGAATAACTAATAGTACTTACATACGAAATTGACACTCTCGCAACTGGAAGGAATTTCCTCTCCCGCTCCCATGCTTAAACCCGCGGGCGCAAAATAGTTTCAACTCGCTTGACGTCATAGAACGCCTCGGGTTGCTATTCATTTGTTTTCTCACCCCCAGTTCAAGTGGCCAGGTTGTGATAGTGATATACAATATGTATAATCACATAGGTACTTAAAACCCCTTTGTTAGTCAATTTTTTATACTTAACACATCCCAAAACCATCCTAAACACATCCCAAAATCATTCTAAACACATCCCAAAACCATCCTTAACACATCCCAAAGCCATCCTAAACACATCCCAAAATCATCCTAAACACATCCCAAAAGCATCCTAAACACATCCCAAAAGCATCCTAAACACATCCCAAAATCATCCTAAACACATCCCAAAACCATCCTTAACACATCCCAAAACCATCCTAAACACATCCCAAAATCATCCTAAACACATCCCAAAACCATCCTTAACACATCCCAAAATCATCCTAAACACATCCCAAAACCATCCTAAACACATCCCAAAATCATCCTAAACACATCCCAAAATCATCCTAAACACATCCCAAAACCATCCTAAACACATCCCAAAATCATCCTAAACACATCCCAAAACCATCCTTAACACATCCCAAAATCATCCTAAACACATCCCAAAACCATCCTAAACACATCCCAAAATCATCCTTAACACATCCCAAAACCATCCTTAACACATCCCAAAACCATCCTTAACACATCCCAAAATCATCCTTAACACATCCCAAAACCATCCTAAACACATCCCAAAATCATCCTAAACACATCCCAAAACCATCCTAAACACATCCCAAAACCATCCTAAACACATCCCAAAATCATCCTAAACACATCCCAAAACCATCCTAAACACATCCCAAAATCATCCTAAACACATCCCAAAACCATCCTAAACACATCCCAAAACCATCCTAAACACATCCCAAAATCATCCTAAACACATCCCAAAACCATCCTAAACACATCCCAAAATCATCCTTAACACATCCCAAAACCATCCTTAACACATCCCAAAACCATCCTTAACACATCCCAAAATCATCCTTAACACATCCCAAAACCATCCTAAACACATCCCAAAATCATCCTAAACACATCCCAAAACCATCCTAAACACATTCCAAAACCATCCTAAACACATCCCAAAATCATCCTAAACACATCCCAAAACCATCCTTAACACATCCCAAAACCATCCTTAACACATCCCAAAACAATCCTTAACACATCCCAAAACCATCCTTAATACATCCCAAAACAATCCATAACACATCCTAAAACAATCCTGAATACATCCCAAAAACATCCTGATCACGGGGAATATCTTTAGTTTTCTTTAATGGTACAAGAGATACAAAATTGTATCATTAGTTCCATCAGTTATCACAGGGAATATCTTTAGTTTTCTTTAATGGTACTAGAGATACAAAGTTGTGTCACTTGTACCATCAATGGTACTAGTCAATGGTACTACTGATCCTAAGGGACATTGTTCCATTAGCTTACGGAAACCTTTAATTTTTTCATTTAAAGATTAAATTTATTTCAAGTTGAAAAGTACATGTTATACAATAATGTAATTTGCGTAGTCTATTAAATCTTAATGTCACATAATGATAATCTGATTTAGGCTTAGCTGATTATATATTAAGGGGCTAATTATAATAAAAGTACAGAGCGCATGAGACGCGCTTAGCGACAATCTCAATGCGACAGACGATTTGTTATATTAATTTTATTTCAGAGCGTTTATTAATAGTGTGGACATGCGCTCTGTACTTTTGATATAATTAGACTAAGCCGGAGACACAGCGGGAAAAAATATACTCAAAGGGGGGAATACACGTTCCAGGAGTGGGTTGAAAGACGTTTATTTTTTCTAATCGTTGTCTCCGTTTCATTTGATAATTAACATGCCTTACTGAAATATTCATGAATGAACAGGGAAGCCAGCAATTGCTCACCGTGATCTCAAGTCGAAGAACATTCTCGTGAAGAGTAACCTAACTTGCGTGATCGGCGACCTTGGGCTGGCAGTTCGACATAACGTTGCCAACGATTCTGTCGACGTGCCCTCTACCAATCGTGTTGGCACGAAGCGGTATATGGCACCAGAGGTATAAAGCTTTTACTTGAAATTTAATTTATTTTATCTACTTTATCTACTAAGCACAATAGTGGTAACAAAAGGTATGCCGTTCCCGGCAATATTGCCGAAGTTGCTAGGAAAATTCCCAAAATCGGGAATACTCCCAAAATTCCCCATACAAAATTTCCGACTCGCGCAATACTGCCGGGAATGGTATTAACGGTACGGCCACAGTTTTGAGGTAATGCATTGATAAACCAAATATTCCATACTATTTATACCTAATTTCTTACGATAAGGCGCGAAGCTGGTAAATTTTTATGAGGACAAAATCCTTTTCCTCATAAAAATGAACCTATTTAAAAAAAACTGTCATATTGAAATGTGTATTTACTTATTTAGTCGTAACTATATAGGAAAGTTACAGGAATTCCTTTGACCCATTTGTTTATAAAATGTATATCTCTGTTTAAAAAGGGGTTACTTTGCGATAATTTCCTGTTATAAAAGATAACAAGTCATATAAAGGCAACTGGTAGTTAAAAATTACATGCGTATGTTTTGTAATTCCTGAGTAAATCCACTCAAGTCAAGCAACGTCCCCGTGGCGTGTCCATGGATGGATCTATTTATCTCGAGCTCCACCGTGCTTCGGAGGGCACGTTAAGCCATCGGTCCCGGCTGTTGTCGTTAGTTGACAGTCGTTAAGTCAAGTCAATGGCACTTAGACGGCTTGAAAACATTGACCTCCGCCAACCTGCAGTTGAACAACGTGGTGGAGTATGCTCTAAACCCCTTCGATTGAGTGGAGACCCGTATACTAGCAGTAGGATGAATAAGGGTTGACGAGAAATTATAGAAATTGCGATAAAATTAACATCCCTATTGGGTACATGTATAATAGTGTTTAATATCAACTTGTAGGGTGACCAAAAAGCACCGCTCTGTATTTAGAATTTGTCGTAAAGATTTATTAGTCAATATTCAGTTGTAACGCTTGTTAATGTAATATTATGCTGGTATATATTTCAGTTAAAGCTTGCGAATGTACCAATTTGTAATTATCTTCATTGTGGCAGTGCAATTTACTTTAATTTAATGTACATATGAAGTTTATAAAGATATTTTGAAATTTAACATGATATTCGACGCTTTCAAAGTTTAATTATTTTTGAATAGAGCATTTTTTTTAATTGCAAGCGAACTATTTCCTTAACTGCATTAAAGATAATATTAGAGAAATCTAATTATTACTTTTCTTTTCAATCATTTAAAACAACAGTAACTAACAATTTTACTTATGGTTCAACCAAATTAATTAACTTTGATTTATACTCGCAGAAATGCCCGTGTGTATTGAATAAATTAATGTTACGTGATTCAATTTGGTTCTATCATTTTAATAATAAATTTCTTATTGCACATAAAATACAACTAGTATGCATTATAGGCGAGTTTAACTCTAACCGATTTATACCATTAATTGGCCTGTGCTTTGGAATGTTTTGTAAAATAAAATGTATTCTTCTATTTGTATATGTTATGGTCAATGTAATAAATCATTTATTATTCCTAATGACCAATATTTGATCATGTTTTGGTTAGATTTGAGTTGATTTTTGGTTAGGTTAGGGTTTTCTTGAGTCATGTCATTGGAAATAGGAGCTCCGCTCCGTCAACCTAGATAATGAATGATGTGGTGCCAAGTAAGCTTAATTATTAATAATTGTCAATTTATTACATTGGCTAGCCATTATAAATAATGATCAATTTATTACTTTGACTGTATTATATATATTTTATTTTTGCGATGCTATGCGATAGTAATTATGATGCAATGCGAAAACAAAACGTGCAGTTATTATAATCTTTTTTTACGATATTTACCTAAATAGTTATGCGCATTGAAATTAAAATGATCATTATTACATGTTTGTTATACAGTATACATATAATTGTTGTATAGGTCGTCAGTCCTTCGTTTTCTTGAAGCATGGTCGCAACAACTCACTAGAATGAAAATTTTCATTATAATGACAATCGGTTTTATACGAGTGCCTACTCTTATATCGTCGCTGATCTTTCTAAGTGCCCTAAGTAACAGTGGCATGATTTTACAGGACAAGCTTATTTCGGTTGAGCGTTCTGTTTGTTGCCTTGTAACGTCTAACTGCCAAAATGCGATATCGCTCTAACGGTAGAAGATACAGATACGACGATTAGGCCGATCGATTCGTCTTTAAAAGCTGATTACACACAATCAATATGTCAATTTCGCAAAATATGTTGTATAGGGCAGCTAGGAAGATCAGCGACGATATATACCTACGTTACCCTTCCATTCTTATATGAACAATGGCAACATTAATATTCATATAGATTTCCTGTTATTTTATATAGAATATTATAAAAATGTTAATTTTCCAATAGGTTTTAGACGAATCGATGGATACGCGGCAATTCGACCCATACAAGCGTTCGGATGTTTACTCATTCGGGTTGGTTCTATGGGAGATGGCGAGGCGTTGCGGCGCCATGCCTGACGAGTACCAGCCGCCTTACTACGAGAGCGTGCCGCCTGATCCCACGCTCGAAGATATGCGACGAGTTGTATGCATAGAGAAAAGGCGACCGAATGTGCCTAACCGGTGGCATTCAGACGGGGTGAGTTTGTTATTTTAATGACATATCATCATCATCGTCAGACGAGCTCGGTGGTCGAATGGTTAGCAATGGCCACTTTGACTCCGAGGTCGCGGGTTCGATTCCCGCACAAGACAAACATTCGTGTGCATGAACATGTCTGTTTGTCTTGGTCTGGGTGTTTTCTACGTGTTGAAATAGTACAGAGGCAACAGTGGGCCTGCGTGTACATTCGATAGAGTTATGAATTTTCCAAGTGCACGAAAATTGTGAACTTATTAAGGCATCTGTCTGTCTCAACCATATATATTTTTCCATAGCATTAGTGCCAGTTTCGATAATCTATTAAATATATCCTAAATTTTGTATGGCCGTGTGGTTTCTGGCAGACTAGAATAGAATCACTCAGCCTCTTCCCGTGGATGTCGTACAAGGCGGCTAAGGGAAATACATTTATAAAACATCGATCAAGCCACCGCAACCCGGCCAGCGTGGGGAGTGTAGGCCAAATCCTCCTTCTGTCTGGGACGGACGAGTGAGTGTCGTGCTCCTGTAGTGGAGACTAAAATGACCTGATGATGATGATGACGAATTTTCCAAGTGCACAAAAATTGTGAACTTATTAAGGCATCTGTCTGTCTCAACATGAAATTGACATTCTTCCATTGCATTAGTGCCAGTTTCGATAATCCATTATAATTTTGTAGGTGCTCTCAGCAATATCGAAGGTGATGAAGGAGTGCTGGTACCAGAACCCAGCGGCGCGGCTCACTGCCCTGCGTATCAAGAAGACCCTCGCCAACATCGGCACGGGCGATCAAATCAAGTTGTAACCGCCGGAAGGTATACTCATCCAACCACTTCTGAACTGACACTGCCTATCAGATATGTTCCTAGTAATTGACGTTGATAATCTCATTCCATAGATAGTAAAAGACTTTGATCGATTTAATATCGATGGTAACAAATTAGGCAGCATCTCAAAAAAGCGCATCCATTTTAAAATTCCTATTTTCATGGAAGCTTTAGATTCCGGCTGGGCAATATTAAAAGGCGGTTCGTTATCAGGCAATTGGGTAACCAATCAACAGAATACGCACAGTAACCTCAAGAAACTGACTGCAATCATAGCGACAGTGCCTTTTTTATATTGTAAATAGTGCCGCAATCCAGTCGTGGAGACTCATGTTTTTTTTATTTAATATCATATTTTTATTTATCTTATAATTCAAAACAACTTAAATAACTACATAATTACATTTAAAATATCAAGTTTAATTTTAATTCATCAGCAATTAGCATGTTAATAAATACAATAAAATTCGATAAATAAAATGTAGCAATAGCGATAATATTCAATTCGGTTAAAACTTTGTGTCCACGTTTATGGACGCCGACGAATTTGAGGTGATGGCTTGGTCAAACTAAATATCTAATTATTGTCAATCTATCCACAGCTGTCCTCGGCAGACACTTAACTCAATAACCCCACCTAGCCACCGCGATCGAGGCGCCTGTCGAATAGTGACGTTTGCAAATATATATTGCAGGGACGATTTAGAATACAAATATCGGGCAATAAAATCGTATCGATTCACCATTCTATAATTTTTAGGATAGATTGAGAACCTTGTTAATTACCCCGTTGTATAGGAGACAATTATTCGCTTATTTACTCGAAATATTAGGGTTGAATTACATCTGCTCTGTTCTTCTTTTATATCGCTCTGGGATGTCATTGTGTTCCAAAGCGACAAAAGAAGAAAAGATAGCATAAGTGGTTCGCATCGCCGTGTGACCGCGTGTTATGATACTAACCCTATCTTTCTCTCTGTAGCTAATGACGCCCTTAAATGACAGAAAAGGATAGTGATGAAAAATACGTTTCATGCTGACAAATTAGTTCAACCCATAGAAGTCGAAACTGCAATCTGTGCTTGCAATATCAATTCTGTTGATTGAGCCTCATGTCGCCGTTCAATTAAAAAAAATAATTGAGAAACCCTTCAAGTACTTTTGAATAATAATATGAAAAGACTAGAATCTATTAGAATGGTATAAGTCTACTCAATTTAATGTTTCAATCTACAGGCACAATGATGAGGTCATCTTCGCTATTGATCCTGATTTTGAACATGGAAAATGATCAAACTTTAATACGCTTATATAGAAGGGTTAGATATTTATGATGTCTTCATTTGCCCAATTAATGTTTTTTGCATCATTTAACTTTAATAAATGCAAACTTTTAAATACAACATTGATATTTCGTGACGCCGACTACAGTAAGCAGAAAATCTCGTCAATATGTAGGTTAAAACCGTCAATTTTCTCGTCATGTTCAAACAAATTACCGGTGTTACTTAAGCCAGCGCCGGCCTAAGTATACATAGTGCCTTAGGCAATACTACCTCTTTTTATATTACTAACTTTACAAAGACGGCTCTCGACGATGACGACCAAGATAATCATCACTGATTATGATTAAATATCGGTGATCTCGTCCAATAAGTTTATAAGAGAAGTGGTTGGATGGATGAAATACAGTGTGGATAAAATCGATATGGGGGCGTACGCAAATCAGGTGCATAACCTGGACTTAAACCTTGCCTTGGTACAGCTAAGATCATGCATGGCTTTCATAATTCTATTGTAACTCTTATTACATACGGCATAAGACCGGTACAAAGCTCGAAGTGTCACGGTCGAAGTGCTCTTAGCTGTTGATAAGCCAAACGTATAACACTTTGAGAATCAAGAGATCATGCGCAATTAAGCTCTTATTAGACTTCGAGGTATTAAGATTGTCGAAGTCTATACTATCTTAGACAAATAACACAAAAAGTGTCCGTGTAAATGAGATAATATAAGACAGACAGATACAGTTTCAATTAGAGATGGGCTAAATGCCGGGCATTTATGATAAATGCCCAAAAAGTACCTATAAATTCCCTATTTATGCCCAAAACTAGGCATTTATTGGGCATTTACAGGTACTTACTGAGCACTTCTTGTTAATGCCTGGCATTTTGCCCATCTCTAGTCTCAATATATTCTAGTGTAATAAGCGCTTAACAGATAAAAATAACGCTTGGCCAGATCATCCCTCCCTTCGCAATCCTGCGTCACATGATTTGCGTACTACCTGTATATAGACGTCACGGCACGTCATTGTCGTGCCGTGTCGTGCGGAATGTCGCATGTAGGAGCGGCGCGCGCGTCTGCTCCGGCGTCTGCCCGCTCGCATGTCTCCTGACCCTACCTCTTAGATTATATTTGTGTAATATCAAAAGGAGCATTTATTACATATACATAAAATACGTTACTATATGGACCCTAATGTAGTGATATTTTTTCGTTACCAACTACGTAGTTTTAAATTTTTGTTAAGGCTTCGGTTACATCATTACTCGTAAAACAGTGTACAGAACAGTGATACCAATTTTATTTTTTTTAAACGTATTTTCTGTGATACGGAACGAAATCGCAGCTACTGTTGTCATTTATTTGTGTTTTTGAGAATATATACGTTATAGGTTATGTGACCGTGAGATTACGTCGTGAAACTTGTTTGTATTACTTTTTCACAATAAAATGTTATGTATGAATTTAATCACTATATTGTAAGGTTTTCCTTATATCTACTAGTCCGTTGATAGGGTGCGGCGTCACACCGCCAGTGCCGCGAAAGTGAATTTATTCGATGATATCTGTAGAATCTAATGGCTTTGCTGGCACGATGGGGAACGCCGTTCTAGAATTAGAATTTCTGTACCTTTCAATTGTTAATTACTAATAAATTATGTGTATATGATGCTTTGGTAACTTACAAATTCTATTGTACAGAATATTCTGTTCTATATGTATCTTTAACGTTGATTTAGTTTTCGAAATAAGATTAAAGTGTGTTATTTATATGAGGAAAGGAGTAAAGACAATTAATTGTCTGAGCGGAGAGAATGAGGTTGAAAAATAGAAAGAATATTTCATTAAATGGCACGTATTTTCGTACGTACCCTTTAAGAAATTCTTAGATCTTCGAAAAGTGTATATAACTTGAAAGATATTTTTTTTATTTACGACGTAATTACGTAAGGAATTTGATAAGCACGTAGATTTCATACGTTTATGTAATTTTTATATTCATAGAGTTAAATGTTATTATTTATTATTTTATTTATAGAGATAGCCAGTGACCATGTGTTTACTAATGCGTACAAAATATCTTATTGTTTTTTTTGTACAGTCATCTACTCTTAAAATGTGTGTTTTATTGTTTTATTTTTCATAAGTTTATAGAATCAAATCATTTTATAATAGCCGTGTAATGTTTATCAATTCGCTGACATGCGACTATAGACTGACTTCAATTTACAGTAAATTTACAGCTTCCGTAAAATGAAATAGGTATCGTTGATATTATTTTTCTAAGAGGTTTTAATCACTGTACACAGACACTAGAAAAAGCAATAATCTAATATAATCCAATATAATAAGTAAGTTATAAGTCTTCGATAACATAAGTGTTACCGTAAAAGTGATTAATTAGGTATTATTATTATTATTACTTCAAAATTACTCTTAGCCTGCGACATGAGATCCTACCTTTCGAACTTGTAGATGGTATGTTGGAGTTCACAAATATTGGCCTCGACGTCATCCCTCCAGCGCTGCTTGGCCCAGCACTCACTCTGGCTTGATTACGTTGAAAGAATGGGAAATAACCTTATATCTGATTTCCCTAAGGTTGACTACTAGAGAATGCTTTTAGCGTTATGTCTGCCCTTTAATTTAAGGTCTATAAAGTTTAAATATGTAAAGTAACCGCAGTGTGTAGAAAGGCTGTCTGAATAGACAAGTTTTTCTGCGGTTGTCTATCTGTTGGGTCATAAATCATGCTAACCAAAATTATAACTTTCCGAAGCCATGGCACTATAGTTGTAAAAAACCCTTTAACTACCGTTAATTTACCATATTTATGGTTAGCTACCGATAAAATGCAGTTATTAACCGTTAATTATCCGACTGCGACACCTAAAAAGGGTAAAGTTTTTTTTCTTTTATAGTCAACTCCTCCGTCAAGTGAAAAATCGATATCTGAAGGATAAAGTTTTCGTTTTAGATGTTATAAATTATATTTAAAGCGATATACATACATAACCCAATTCTTTAATTATGTATGGGTAATTTAACGTAAATAAAATATGACGTATACATCGATATATATGTAATATATTAAAGTTAAATATTCGTTTGCTTGCTATACAATTATGAAATGATAACTCAAAAGGGTAAATACTTACCAGTGGATATCACGATGGTCAAGTTCTATTTACTTAAATAATTCAATGAAGTACATCGCGTCGGCTGCTTTACTCGCTCCGTCTCGCTATACTCGCCGCGATATTGCCCACCGTGTGTCGGTTGGGCACGCGCTACTTCGCCCCCTTCGCCGCCTCGGTCGCCCCCTTCCCGCAAGTTGAAGCTGGCATCATCGCGCAACTCGCAATTCACTTTTTAAGGAGCTAGCGTCATCTAGCGGTGGTATTTAACCGTAATAAGAAAAATACATATTTAACCGCATGGTTAAAATCGTTAATAACCTGCTTCGCATCTATACATGGCACTATAGCGGTAAAACTATTACAGCGTCTATTACCATGGAGTAATTACCGATTTTAATAGACACGTCACTAATGTAAAGACCACGGCCGCAAACGCTGGTTACAGCGACCAACTGCTTACATTTTGCCTAAATTTAAAAACTAGCTGACCCGTGGCACCCGTGCCCATTTCGTTGGGCGGTAAGCATTTTTTACGAAAAAGTCTTGTCATTTTTCGGCTTAATATATAGCCTCTGACATTCACAAATAATGTGGCTTTCTATTGGCAAAATAATTTTCAAAATCGATTCAGTAGATCCAGAGATTACTCCCTACAACCTCACAAACTTTACCTTTATAATATTAGTATAGATAATTACCGACGGCTCGTTTTAAGTCTGTTCATAATAGATACTCCAGAATAGCCCTGTGTAGAGTCCTCCCGGAGGTAAGTCAAGATTTGCTCTAATACTAGAGTAATACTGAACGCGACTTACGGTTACGTCAGTCATTATTAAATGATAGCTACATTAATCACTTTGTCTGTAACATGTACAGTCAGCCAAAAAAGTGGTATCTGCTTCCACAAGACTTCCTAACAAACGAAAATGTTCCTCATATATTTTTGAGTATGAAATTAGACCTCGGTAGACCACTTCTTTGGCCCGCAGTACTCACTCACGCCCTGTAGACCTAAGTAAGTACCCCACGATTGCATCCAGGTTGAGAATCTAGGTGGAACACGGACCCGGACTGCGTCTAGCCTATTATATATTATGAAATGATTCCATTGTGTGATATATGTAAAAAACCCTTTAACTACCGTTAATTTACCATATTTATGGTTAGCTACCGATAAAATGCAGTTATTAACGGTTAATTATCCGACTGCGACACCTAAAAAGGGTAACGTTTTTTTTCTTTTATAGTCAACTCCTCTGATAGCAGAAAGGTTATTATAATATTTCAACGTCTTGATTGTTTTTCATCGGCGAGATTTACAATAACCGTAACGGTCGTGTATCACACAATGTTTTTCAATACAGTTGTGAGAAAATAAGTAGGTAATCCGCCATACTTGTATCGAGATATTGACGATTTTGTTTCTAGGGTTATTAATATTTTACCCGCAAATGTTTGGCAATATAAGCAAAATTATTTGTTTTGTGCGGTAAAACTACTTCACTTTTTTTAACTAGTCCGCAATGTGCAATTGTCGTGCATATTTACTTCCTTTGACATTTTTCGAGCAAATGTGTTGAAAAGTAATAATTGTAATAGTCTAGACAGAGTGCTATTGAAATATTACAAACTGTTCGTATTCGTACCAAATGCAAAAATAACGAAAAAAAAATATATTCATCTTTTCTACGTTATTATACATTACGTAATTATAAGTAACAAGCTTCCTTTCCCGACTCCGCTCGAGTGCCGATCGGAGTAACAAAATGGACAACATATAAACGGTCTCCATGAAAATAAGTGCCAACTTTCACGATGATCGGTTAAACGGCGTCGGAGTTTATCGATCACATATACACCAACATCCTTCTAGTTTATGATTATTATTTTTTGTCATTTTCGGCAACTATTTATATAAAGTTAAGCTTATGTTTTATGACATAGATTCGACTATCGTGTAGCCTGGCTTATAGCCAGCTAGGTTTGCATTATTTCGTTAATACTGTATCTATTAAAAAAGTATATAGTGTTACTGAATGAAAAAGCTATAATATCGTATGTTACATTTAATAGACATGGATTGAATTTAACAGTTATGGTATGTCGTTTTTGTCAAACTAAAATTATGTGTGCATTTAGATATAGGTTTTCAGTCAATTACCTGATATTTTTTTCATTCAACATCTTAAATGCGTAGACAGTGAAATCTTTCAAAACACACCCTGACATTATGACAAAATCGTCCGGTAACCCTACTCATGTATTGAACCTGCTGGTGTGGTAGTGTAATTTGTGCAGGTAGCTTCAGTCCCAGCGCATATATGCAACTTTTATATCGAGTGAATAAATTAAATAGTAGAGTTCGTTTGCAGCGATTTTCACACTACTAAGCTGTTTTGTCGATGGAAGTGGAAGAATGAGAAAATCGACAGGAATTAAATTGATGGTGTGTTTAGATCGAAACACACCATCAATTTAATTCCTGTCGATTTTCTCATTCTTTATTGCTTCCGCTTAAGCCATTTCATCAGACTGATTTCGCAAATCAATAATATACACATGGCGTTGTCGATAGTTGTTAAATTTATAATCATATTTTATGTCTATCGATGTGAATTTTATTTTGTCGAGCAACAATCGAATTGATTGTTTGCACATCTTCAGACATTCCCATAAGAATTGGACACACTATTAAATAGTTCGTTCTATCAAAAGTTGTATATATGCGCATTGTTTTGTATGACGGAGTATGTATGGCCGCTTCACAAAATATGCTTGCTCGGATGTTTTCTAGTTATTTTAGTACATCATTTTTTTTTCTGTTTGCTGTTTTAGTTTGACAGCAACGATGTGTGCGTGGACATATTTGATGTAGACAATGTATAGTAGTTTACGAAGTAGAGAAGAGCCGCGACTAGCACAGGGTGCGTTTCCACTGAGGGCGAGCAATTTTTCTTGTTGATTGCTTTGGGTAGGTAAACGTAAAGTGTTTGGATCATCTAATGTAATTTTCAGACCTGCGTACGACGTAGTATACAAAAATATGGTTGTGTATGAGTATTGAATTTCCATACCTGTCACTAAAAGTGTTGAACGCAATGACAACTAAACACGAACGTAAGTTGTATTTTTCGAGTGTGGTCCCTATTTTAATACTTAAACGCATGATAACAAATAGTACTGTCCTAAAAGCGTTTACTTTTAATTTCGAAAAAATAAAACAGTGTTTGGGACAGCCGTTTGATCGGTAATTAAGTTACTCACCCTGTATACTCTTCTACTATACTACTATATCTATCTCTTGACTAGCACGGATCATCGAACGACGAATCATCTAAAATGTCAAACTAATACTAGACGATCCAACTTACATCCGCGGAAAACCTTTATGTTTATAAAATCTTGATCAGTCTTCAGTGGACGCTCACCAATCACGTGATCACGTGGCACGCCAAACGCTCGTAGATCCACAACGCAGACCTCTAATATAGCTCAAGGTAAAAGGTCCACTCGGGTTTTTTAAATATTAACATTTTGACTAACTTTCTAGTTCTCACAATCGGGCTTCTACGTATACCACAATTCGTATAATTTACAAAACATTTTAATATAAAATAGAAATCATTTTAAGCTTATTACATGGAACCTTATAATATTTTTATTCTATTGTGGTGTCCATTTAATTCAAATATAGAGTTTTCAAATAATAATGCGACATTTGATAGTTTATACTTTATATTAACTTCGATTTAAAATTAGCGTTTTAAGCACAGGGATATGCCCGACATTGTACGTAAGAGGAATTTTGACTGATTGAATAAGTAAAACCTGCAGAATTGGGATGTTGACTATATGAAAAGTAAATATTGGTATGTAATCTGTTAAAATTAATATCACAAAACATCTTTGAAAAAACAGCCTGTTTAAATTTTAAATACTGTTATGAATTTTAATAAGTATAAGTTACACAATAAAAATACTTATCGTCTAGGCAGAGCAAGTGACCTCATTTGTTAATTCTCATAAACTCATACAAAATTGTTGTTTTGATAGGTGATAAAAAGTAATTAAGTAAATTGACTAAGATGTCAACATCCCTATTGAACGTGACTGAAAAATAATGGTCTATTTGATATGAAACTGTCGAATTAGAACATTCGTGTAGGTAGGTACTAGTTGATTCGTTCCAGGAGCGATCATTGTCCGTGTAACACGGACGAATAGAGTTTGAAAAACATGTTTTTTACTTTGCCGATAGTCCGTGGGATTGCACTTCAGTCTGCTTAAATTTTTCCTACTTAGTGACGTAATTGTCTATTTATAATGTTACTGACTCGACTCGCCAACCTAATAGAATTACCGGATCTAAGATAAAAATTGTGTTGCTAACATCAAATGTAAATTAATTGTCATTTAGTACTTCATAGCAATAATAATGTTATAATACAATAACACGTGAGTATTGATAAGCAGTATGAACTATTTTTATACCTTTTTTACGTCTCTTTCCAAAATAATGTTTAGACCTATCTGAAACTACACTTTGTTGTCTACTGTAATATGCACTACAATAAGATTGGACATCACATCAGCATTAAATATTGAGAAAATAAATCTGTCATCACATTTGTTTGGTTTCTTGTCGATTTTTTCAGTCGACAATAAATTGTATTTTATGAATAAGATAGGACATCACATCAGCACAAGAAAATTATTAAAAAGAAAACTGTCATCACATTAAGTTTCTTGTCGATTTTTCCAGTCAGCAATAAATTGTATTTTATGAATAAAATACCTTCAACGGGCTTCTTCAACAAAACTCCAATTTGAGAATGAAGTTAGCATTAATGTATTAGCCTAAGATTTATTATATGTAAAATGCTTTTGAGAACTCAAACTCGATAGTCTGGACTGCACGCCTTGTTGAGTGTAAGCCTGTGTTAAGACACGCGGTTTGGAGAACTATTCTAACAAAAGAGAGTCCTCGCGATCATCAGCCGGAGACTATTCGTCTTATATCGATACACTCTTTTCACCTTAATTTTTTATGATTTAAACTACTCTGCTTCAACAATATGTGCAAAGGTTTTAATAGGACAATATTGTACATCGCGTGTATCGTCAAACTATTGTTCTGTAGAAAATTTTGTTTAGTACTCTTTGTGTATGTATGTATTGATTATAAAAACATATATTGTTCAGTTCCTTCTCAGAAGAATGTTAGTCAGACTCGAAGCAATCGAGACAAGGTGCGAGGTATGTTCCGCATTGAATTAATTAGATGCATACTCCTGCTACCAACATTGTAATAAAAATATAATTTCAGAAACGATTATAAATAATAAATAAATATTTCTGGACAATTTACACAGCGTCATCTAGTCCCGAATTAAGCGCAAAGCTTGTGTTATGAGTACTAGAAAACTGATAAATGTACTTAAATACATTTTTTTTTGTAATAATACATAGAAACGCCCAGACCAAGACAAACAGACATGTTCATACACACAAATGTTTGCCTTGTGCGGGGATCGAACCCGCGAACTCGGAGTCAAAGTGGCCATTGCTAACCATTCGACCACCGAGCTCGGCGAATTATAAAAATCTACTTTTTACCTACAGTCAAATTATAAAATATATTTCTAACAACACAGGAAAGATTTTTTAAACGGCTACCTCTAAAAAGGTGTCGTTTATATTATCTGTCGTGTATGTATGATTGAAGGTACGTATATGCAGGTTTTTTTAATTCTTTACCATTACTTCTAAACACCTGAACAGAAATAAACGTGTGACTGTGATTTTTTTCTCAACGGTAGCCATTGTTAGCCTGTAATCTTAGGGCTCTTCTCAGCTGGTTAAAAGTCTAGTATCTTTACAGTACTTATATAAAATCAATACATTACTATTTATTACGTAATTATAACATAAAGTTGTGGCTAATGTTTTTTATGGTTTCTGTATGATATTTATAATTTTATCAATTCATACAAATTTTTGTCAGGGATTGTCAGTGTTTGCTATACGTCTGTGGTCTAGTGCTGATGCGAGTGATGTCTCTCTGGGTAGCTTAGTTCACATAAAGGTGAATAGATGTCCATGATGTGAACGTTATGTATATTTTATGTTGTGAGAGGTAAATATTTTAGACTTTTAGCCTTAGATTGTCAAGTTCAAATTGATGTCATACAAATTGTTAAGGTACAAGCAAACATTGGTTTGACAAGATTTGATGAGCAATACCAACAAGTACAAGTGCGTCAACTGACCCGCAATAACTTTTACGTGGATAGAGCCAGGATCATATCACAAGTTTGTACTAGAGTTCAATGATTTATTCCAAATGAATAATTTTATGTAAATATAATTTAATTATCTCCTATACATATAAGTTTTATTAATTGGTTATGGAGTGGACTAATTAATATAATAAAAGAAAGTGTTTTTACAAAATTATTGTTTTTTTTTTTGCATTAACATATCGTTGGTTTTACGTGAATTTTGTTATGTTCCTCGTAAAATTCGCATTCACGTTTATCATCAGGCTTACAATTTATAAGTGTTATGGTAGAGTATATTATTCTGTGGTTATGGCACACCCCGGACACTCTATACAAATGTCGCGTCGTTTACTACTACATAAATAATGGCGTCTGTGCAGCGCGTGAATGAGCGTGTGTGCGTGCGGCGCCATACAAACTGTTCCAGATTTGTCTCGGAGGGGATGTGAGGTCGACACAAGAGAGCGGCAGGGAGTGGTCATACTGTACGTACTATTACTTATACTGTGGTTATGGTACAGGATTAACACTATAAACATACTGGTTAGAATATCAAAAAAATAAGTAAATATTCGCTACCAATACTATGAAAGTGTTATTGTTTCAAGGAACCTGGATTTCATAGTATCGTTGCATTCGATGGAACAAGATACCTACATTGATTTATTGCGACAGTCTTGCCCGACTATTTTAAGTCCGGCCTTAAACTGCCGAAATCTAAAATCTGAATTTTTGGCCCGTTCAAACCCACCCCGAATTTCGGATCTGGGGCCCTACCGCCGAAGCTGAAGCCGGTTCCCATCGGATTTTTTAGCTGGTAGAAATCCTGGAGCTCTACCGATTAAGCTGAACATAGATGTCAATACCTAAAACCACTAAAACATAAGACTTGTTTATCAAATCAAAGTCAAAAATTTCGCACTCAAAATTTTTGAATGAGAAAATGGAATATTGAAAATGGATAATTATGATTACCTCAGCTGATAGAAACTCTAGAGCTCTACCGACTAAGCTGAAGATGTTTGTCAATAACTTAAGACCAATTTTTGGAATCAAAAATACCGATGGTAATCGGTTTCAGCTTCGGCGGTAGGTCTAGACCAGTGTGAAGATCGGAAAATTTACATTACCTATCTCATTCCTAACAAAAAGATAATCTCCATTTGTTTTCATAACGAATAGAGAATCTATTTGTTTATAAATAAATTAACACGCAATTGCGGTTGGTTCATGTAAGTATAGATTTTTATTTGCAGGTCAAAGAAAGAGGGGATGGCCATTAGCTTCATTCTCGTTTGATTTTAATTATATGTTGTATTTAGCTTAGATGTGATTTTGTTGTCTTTTTTTAGTCCTACTTTTCTTATTTCCAACGTCGACACTGCAACATCAACACCAATCTTCACGCTGAAATTCGTTAATATGACAGTGTCTTCACACTGTCATATTATAGAATTTCAGCGTGAAGATTTTCCGGTCTTCACCGGAAAATTAATTTAACTTGGTGTTAAGGTGGGTCCAACTGGACTTTGAAGACGCACAGATTTTTTTTTTTTATACCACTAAGGTGCAAAATAATCATAAGTACGGCCGGATAGACAGATGTCACCGCAGCCTATGGACGCTAGCAACACCAAGGGAAACGACTCTGTAAAAACCTCTTCACATCTTTATTGAAAAACTCTTACTACAGTAGTCTCCTAGAAAATCTTCGACAATTAATCCCACAATTGATAGTCGGAGGGAGAGAAAATCTGTCTGAAATCGAAAGAAACGTGACCATTACGGTTCTAACAGTATGTTATGAGTCTAGAATACAAATATTCTGTAAAATGCAGGCCGGGCGAAGCGAGTCGGGAATTCAGCCAAAGATGTTTAGATATTAGATAGCACTGTGCGCTAGGATTGAAATCGCATCGCTTGATCTCCGTCTTGCAAACTTCCAGTAGTATGACACCATCCTCGGCTTCGCTCCGCGTGAACACTACTAGTAGAAGATCCGAACTGAAGTCGACCTTCACCGAGCTGCTATTAGAATGAAACATATTTTTTTTTTTTTTTTTTTTATACCACCAGTGAACGCCTGTAACACCAGAGGCATCACACGCGCGTTACCGACCCTGTAAATACCTCTTCACGCCCTTTTTGAAGAACCCCATGCTGTAGTCCCCTGAGAAAACCTCGACAGGCAGTTCATTCCACAGCTTGACAGTACGCGGGAGAAAACTTCTCTGGAACCGCACAGTACGTGACCACTTAGGCTCCAATGTGTGAGGATGAATTCCCTGTCGATGGCGAGCGGTGCGACTGTAGGTATATCAAATTTAGTTAGAAAATATATTAAAAATGGGTTTGCTAAAAAAATCTTGGATAGACTATAGATAGGTATGGAATGTGCAGCAGTTGGGTTGCCTATTATTTACCTAGACTAACTACTCGGTTGTCAGGTAGAAACAGGTATGTCGATGCCAGTTGCACAGAACACGATGTAGGGTTGTCTGCAAAAAATTCGGTCTTATAGGTTTGCGAATTTTAAAGATTTTAATTTTAACGCGAGTGGAAATGTCTGACAGAGAGATCCGAGTTGAGTATAGCGTGTAAATAATAAAGGCCCCAAAATTGCAGTCGCACGTGATGGGACCTCGAATGTAAGAAAGTGCGCATGCTCGGTATGTAAACTATGGAGGGTAGAACCACTTTTACCCTATATCTAAATGCTTTCAGCCGTGAAAGGGTAAGAACATAACGGAATGTAGACAGATTTTTTTAACTTTTTAATTACGCATCGACCAGTTGTTTTATTTGCGACAAATTCAAGGCAACATCTGGGTGAAATCAGATTTTCGCTAGGTAGTGTAGTTTTATGGGGCTGTGCCGAAATAAGCTTATTTCAGCACTGCGACAAAAAAAAACCTTATACCTCTTTGACGGGAGAGCGACAAATTTTCTCCTTTGGCGATAAATTAACGACAAATTTTCTGTCTAGTTAAAATCAAGATCTGGGGCCGTACCACCGAAGCTGAAGCCGGAGACCATCGGATTATATGATTGCATAAATTGGTCTTAGCTTATAATTATTGACAAACATATAGCTAAGTAGATAGAGCTCTAGGGTTTCTTTCAGCTGAGCTAAACAATTACCAACAATTTGAGCATTAGCTTCAATTTTGCATTCAAAAAATTCGATGGTAATCGGCTTCAGCTTCTGCGGTAGGGCCCCGGAGAGGGCTGTGCCGCTGTTGTAAATGTTGTGTGTAAATTCTCACAATCTTTTATGTTTATTTTAGTATGACTAAAACTCATGTTGCAGCCACTTCTTTCACTCAGTTATCACGGTTTTGGGATGTAAGTGGTGCATTATCATCTTTGAGCCAAAGTGTACCCTGCTAACTTACAACGGGGCGAAAGAGTACCTAGTCCTCTTTCGCCAGAGCCCCGTTTGTACACACACACGTTTTGGCACAGCGTATTTATAATTTTCTCGATCACTAGCTAGGGAAATACTTCCACCGCATAATATCGCATTCAAATAACAATTCCTTGAGTTGTTGAGTTCCTGCGAGTGAGTGAGGTAACCAGGAAGGAGTTGCTGTGTTGGTAGCGTGAGTGGCGGCGCGCGAGCGGTTTTTATAAGTCTACGGTACCCGCTTCAAACAGGCGGGCCGTATGCTTGTTTGCTACCCGGCGTATAAAAAGAATTGAACATACTGATTAAATTAACGGGTCACTATTTTTTTCGAAAAAGCTTTACCACCTTTCCCCACAAAAATACGCGAGTCACCAATGTTATTTTATTTTCTCTCGATGTTCATAAGTTAGGTGGTGGATTCTGTATTGACGCATCTCGTCGCACTCTCCTATTCCACTATGCAAATTATGGCTTCGAGGAATACTACGAATGAGAATCAGGAGCCCACGAAGGGAGACAGATTAGAGCCATCTAATTTCTGTGCTGCTATCGAGTCATAATCAAATGACTTATATGAATCTAGGACATTATTAAAACTAGAGTATTATTCGATCGCTGGCCACTGAACTTGGCCCAATTGTTATTCCATCAAGACACTAGCCTGCGCCTTCATAGCTATGAAAACCTTATTTTTGTGACTCCTTAACTTTTATCTGTGATAAAGATGTCTAGCTCTGAAGTCATATGGAGAAAGTCAACCTTGTGCCATAAAACGAGGTATGCTCAATAGTGAAGGAATCCTTCAGCAATGCAGCAAGCGGCCGACATTTACAAAAGATTTATTTACTGTAGTGTATAATTACATATCTCACATTACATAATACAAATTTATAATAATTTTAATGTATAGTCATTGAAATGACTATAAATTAACAGTATATTTTATTACTGCATAGAAAATGATTATCTAATTTTATTGTCCGGCTGCGTTACTTATCTCCTTTGCTGACTGTACTTAGTTATTTACTAAACTGTATACAGTATATTGTCTGATGAATTTTATAATAAAAGAAATAATTATTAATAATATTTTATTATAATAGGTTCAATTGATTACAGTTTATGTTAATAAAAAACAGTCTTACTAAGTCTGTGCCCATAATCTCCATATTTCTAATCTAATTTTTGATATCCTCCTGAATGATAATAAAGGGTGCGATGTGCCGATGATGACGAATGTTTGTCATAAATAAAAAGTAATATTGTAGTGTACTAAAGTCTTAATTTCATAAAATGTAGGTTCCTGGCAGTAACGTTAGTACAATTGCTCTAATTCTTGATGTGCAATATATTAGAGTTAACATAATTTTCTAGGCACTTATTATATAGTTACAAAGTTAACTATAATATAATTATACTCATTACATAAATTATCAGAATATTAGAAAAATTTGTAAAAAAAAAACCTTGTAAATTTGTAAAAAAAAAAGTAAATAAATAGTGATAGTATAAAAATATAGAAATCAGTTATATATAATCATATGTCATTAGTAGGCAGTTATCAAGTGTATATATACGCTGTCGCAACGTATACGTATAAAAGCTGCATACAAAAATCTTAAAGCTAAGTTATGCAATAATATGAACCTAAAACTACATGGACGGATCAAGTCAGATTAATCACAAGTAAAACTATGCATAAGAGACTTTCTGTTCATAAGCTGCTTCCTCATTCCAGTACACTTGTTCAACAAACGCAGTGTGACGGAGTTTACACAAATAACCAAATCTGAGAATTAACATGATTACCATCAGTACAAACAGAGTCAGAACCGCAACAGCGGGGTAGATCATTAGAAACGCCATTTCTAAATGTCACTTTCGCGTTTGTGCAATTCCAGGAACTCTTGTGATGAAGTCAAAGGTTGCTGCGAAACGGAAGGTGGAACTTCAGCCTCGTGATATTCCGAAGTGTACGGCTGAAAATACTGGACTGGTCTGTATTGTGCTTCTAGTTCAGTGAGGTCCAACGGTGGTTGCTTGTGAGGTGTTGCTGACCAGATTGACACTAACCAACGGTTACCTGCCGAAGAATTACATCATTTTACAAATATTAATCCTCAAGTAGTGCTAAACGTAAACTATACTGGGATCCTGCAATGTAGGGATTGGGAGCGATATCCCCAAGTATAAAGATCAATGAGCATGAAGAGAAAATTAGGAAACCCCAAAAAAGGTGAGATGATGACATACTGCTGCTGGCTGGAATAACATGGAACAGAGTGGCAAGGGACAGGCAGGAATGCAAATGTTTAGAGGCCTTTGACAACTGGCAAACAGACCTACAAAAAACAATAATATTGCATGCATAAACCTTTTCTTTTGGGTCTGAATAAAAGGCTATTTTATTTTTATTATTATATTACGGTAAAACAGTCACACAGCAGATCAAGCAGTTAAACTTTCACCTTTGGAAGGTTCTTATGTCATCAGATTACAGACGATTTTTGCAGTGTAATGGGCAAAGAACGGTCCATTGTACATGCCTTAATTTAGAGGGAGTGTTTAGATGTTATAGATTTCAGTGGAATGTTGCACAAAACACACCTTCAATCGTCTGTCACAATAGGCTATTGGACCAACATTTTTTTTGGTTGCTGAAAGAATTACTTTGATAGCACAAAAATGTCTCGAGATATGTTAAATTGAAAATTACATTCTGGGCTTTCCCAAAAAGCAACGCTCTATACGACAGGCTACTAGGTTATCATGTCACACATTTATATTATGTATGTATTAAAACAGCTATGTTAAATATTATGTTTATGTAATTAGTATCATAACAAAAGTTATAGTATTTTTTATTGCTTCTCCAATGGATATATTATTTTTTAATTTCATACTTTTAAAATGGACTTTCCTGCCAAACTTTGATCGACCCTAAAATAAGTCGGACGGAATCGGTTTTTTAATATTGTCAAATAGCCTATTGATTTTGTACTTATCGCATCCATATGCAATAATTTGCTTAAGTTAAAGAATTGCATGATTAAATTACATACTTGAACTAATCTTTTATTTTAAATTTAGATATTTCAACAGCCGCTATGTAAAACATTAAATTTTATGCACTTTACAGTAGTTTCAAAGTCAGATTGTGACATTATTATTTAAATATGAAACATAAAATGTACATTAACCCTGCTACATCTAATAATAAATAATTTAAGAACTTTGATTGATTTACATGGGGACTGTCAATTTAGAAAAACAAAACACAAAAGTGTCCATAGGCTGCGATGGCTGCTTACTATCAGGCAGGTTCCATGCTTGTTTGTATAAAAAACCTTGCACCTTACCTTAGTTGTATAAAGAAAACAAACCTGTGTGTCTGTCAAGCCAATAGTCGGAGTACCTCGAACAACAGCAGACAAAGTTCAAGATAAGGATGCTCCCTAGTATCACTGAGCAGATAGCTATTGCTATGTAAAAGCTGGTGAAATCTCCTACAGAAGAAACTATCGGGTTTATACTTTTGTATGTACCATTCCCTGTAAAGTAAGCGAGAGGATCAGACGCCGACATTCTCTAATAAGAAACGGACCTGCAGAAGAAAAAAGATCGAGTCAAGAATATTAATCAGTGTCGCTTTATTTTTATTTATGGACTTATTTTTAATATTATTAACATGGCAAATAAGAACACAGACTGCCTGATGGTAAGCAGTTACCGGGCCCATTGCCCGGCAGAAGAAACTCGTCGCGCGTTATGGTCGATTATAATATTACGTCCAATGATTGTAGACAAAATTGTCAACATGTTCAAGTAAAAGTTATTATATTTTCAACGTAAGGAATATTATTTCATGCAGAAGAAGTTTTATTTGATGAAATAGTGTAAATATATAAAAAATTGGATCGTTAAATTAAATACAAGCCGCACCTATGTACCGACAAAATTAAGGACGCTACTAAAATGGGCGTGGTAAACAAGACGCTTCCGATAATATTGACCTATTTCTCTATTAGGTAATTTAAACATAAAGCCGAATATAAAATACAATAAATATAGATCGTAATAAACATTTGAACTTACCTAATCTATGATTATTTTATTGAAATATTTAAATTTGAAGTGAAGACAAAATAGTAAACGTCTGATGAGAATGCGTTCGTATCGTACGTACGTACGTACAAAAAAACTGGTATAATCATAACTATTTTCACGAAATGACGTTCTTCCAGACAGACAGAGTGACATTGACGGCACGGCAAGTGCCAACCTTTGCAGCAACGCGTTCGTCACCATAGACTAAATTATTTTTTGCATGTCAAATGCGGCTCTCGCTCTTTCGCATTTTGTATCGGCTTCAATCAAATATTAAAATTCAGACATTATAAACAGTGCTTATCTGACCCGGTGGCCAAATTTTGAACTAAAGCCACCATCTTGAAATGTAGTATTGCCAGGTACAATTAATTTACTTACCGCGTATGCGCATTCCTTTGAGGTATATTTTTTTATAAACATATTATCTTTTTCTACACATATTTCATTTCTTACAATAAAAAAATCGTCAACGAGTTATTTCTGTGCAATATTATACCTCTCTAATATTATATAATAGCTATGATCGCGACTTAACGTGGTGCATTTTTAAAACTAATCAACAAAAAATAGGCAATTGATATTAAATTGAAACACCACACAACACAATTAATAAGTATATCAATGCTATTATTTTAACAGTGTATATATTTCTTTGATTTTTATGTTTCATCTAAAACTGGCGGCATTTCGTTTAATGGCAACACTTAAGTCGATCGAACCGCCCCCGCCACCGGGGCAGATAAGTTTGTGGCACTATACCTACAATTTCTTTCGTGTGTGTATTAAAATATAACAGAGGGATGTGTATTATAATATAATAGTGTAGAAACTAAATACAAATTCTTTAATTGCACAAAATAGGCGATAAAAACATGTACGCCAAGATCATTTTCAATAGGCTCGTCCACACAGAGTGAGCAGCCTCGCGAGGTAATTGCCGCCCGAAGCAGCTCGGTTAGTGTGGACGTGCCTCGGCCGAGGAAAGCGCGCGCGCTGCCGCGGGCGAGCGACCGGGCGCCCGAGCCATCGAGTGACGGCTAAATTGTTTTGCTCAAAGGCGCCTCCGTCGTCTTTCGCGCGCACTCTGGACGCTCGCGTATTTTGTTTCGTGCCTCACTCGAGCGTAGTAATTATTTAAGCATTTCCATTATATAATAATATGTTTTTGTATAATGTCTGGATCTCTGGATCCAATATCGTCTTCGTTTAAGTTTTTGTTGTCTTCTCTTTTTTATAATCCTATTTATAAGGATGAAAGCAACAGCTGCCACCGCAACACGTACGTGTGGTGCCATGATGTCTTAATTCTCAACTGAACGAACGAATAAAATGGCTCGGGCTTGCCGCGCGCCGTAGCCTCGCGATGATACCAAGGCTGCCGCCTGACCTGACCTGGGGACGTGTATCCACGGGGAATACGTACGGGCCTCGAGCTATAGGCTCCTTACCCGGGCAGTCTTCAGGGGTGCAATACACCCCCGCGTAATTTAGAGCCGCTCTACTGCGGCACAAGCATGCGAGAAGCAGGTCGGTAAATCTCGGGAATTAATTTAGCCACTATAGGGCTGAAAGGGTTGATATACAAGAGTATAGGACATAAAAACATCTACTACCTCTTATACGACGCGGATCAAAGTACAGTGGTGAATGCCTGGGACCTAAGTCGACATTAACCAGGCGAAACACCACTGCACATGTAAGTACTATGTGTATGGACTTAAACACCCTTATGAATGTATACGTCCACACACACCGCACAACAAATAACATATACAACGAAGACAATACACGCAGGGACTACATATGTCTGAAAACGCCCAAACTCGGGTTGGGTTTGGGCGTTTTCAGACATATGCTAAGACCACTGAAAAATAGAAAAACCTACAGTCGTATGCACGTACCTAGGCGCATGCATACGGCTGCCTCAGTAGTATGTGTATATATATATATATATATATATATATATATATATATATATATATATATATATATATATATATATATATATATATATATATATATATATATATATATATATATATATATATATACGCATACACACACACAAATGCCCAAGATAATATATGGCTAGCACATAGAAAAACAGTTTACCTGCAAACGTGTGAATGCACCGCAGTGCACGCATACGCCGCTTCGTGGGATTACATTGTGATTACATGCATGAACGCAAGACAAGGACAACACGATGAGACAGCATATGTCTCGATACCCGGGTTGGGCGTATCGGGACACATGCTAAACCACTGAAAGAAAAAATATTACCTACAGCCGTATGTATGTACCTAAGTACATGCACACAGCTGCCTTGTCCCTTTTAGTTGTTTTATGTGGGGATACAACAACTAAAACGGACAAACAGTGAGGAATATTGCTGGACAACATTTATACACATATATGATTTTAAGGTTGAGTTAATTTTCGGATTAGACCTAGCGACACAGGACCAAAAGCGACACTAAGATCAAATGCCACACTAAGACTTTTTACAACGGACAACAACAAGACGATACATTTACAAAGTACATTATTAGACTGAAAAACATGACATTAACATACTTTTGTTTGAATTAATGGTTTTGATACTCTTAGGAGTATATTTTTGACAAAAACACGGCATATGCACATGTTATGTTTTGGTATAAGTTAAAGAAATAAAAATTTGGAATTTGAACTAAAATTTTTGGGATAAGTTATTAACAGTAAATTTAAGTTTTAATATTTATTATTTGGTGTAGGTTGTTGAGCGGACGCCCCTCTATAGGGCGCCCGCCCAACAACCCAAACCCACGATGAATTTACAATAAGTTATTAATTTTTGTTTTTCAGAATTAAACAATCCTTAACACATCAACCATGGTTGGACAGAATTGACATTAGGGCGTTCGTGGCCGCCGTCCATACCTCGACGCCTGCGGCGATTTCGCGTAGCATCTCTACGATCCCTACAATTGTCGCTTTATGGTCCCTAGTAGAGCGGGCGGGAGGACGCCCGACTATCAGGCTTACGACGCTGCCAGGCCGGTGCCCGAGCGGAATTACTATCTTGCGCCGACTGAGGCGCCTGCGAGCGACTAAAGGCGTCGCGACGGCTCTGCCGAGGCGGAAGGGGAGCTGAGGGCGCGGCATTAAGCGCATTAGATAGATTGGCGCCAATATCGGCATGCCGCGCTCGTTCGGGGACAGTTTCCTCGCGCGGCAATTCCCTCGCGAGGCTGCTCGCTATATGTGGACTCGCCTGATAGATCATAATAGAATAGATGTACTTATTAAAAAAAAAGACAATGTGTATGTACTTGTTCGTGTTAAAAAGAGATTATGAATATAAAATATTGTCATATGAATAATCCCTGGGCTAAACAAGGCAGTATTAAATCTAGAATTGTTTAAGGCCACAGACCAAGTATATAGTTGCCTTGAGACAGATGTATGCGTGTCAACATTAAGCGCTAGAACGCTTATCCTTTTATGGTTTTCTATCAGTACATAACAATGTACTGATAGAAAACCATATTAACGTTTTTTATAACCATATTAAATATCAAGTGTTTGAGCTTTTGGTGACTTGCTGTTGATATTCCTTAGTGACAGAGTTATGACTATTTATTAATGAATGATACACATTCTTTAAAAAAATATTCCACATTGAGCGCGACTTCTGAACATTGATGAGTGATATGATGGATGAATGATCCAACGCGTTTTGTTATGTATGAGTTGGATGTGTGATAACTCCTTAAACTTTGGATTTTTCGCTACACAAACATCGTTGTTTCGATGTTTGTGTAGCGAAAAATCCAAAGAGGCGCTGCCACACCTTATAAGGTACAAAACATCGAAACAAGTCGTGGCTATAGTTACCTTATAACCTGTTTATTTCGGTGTATCACAGAATCTTACGGAAAAGACACTTGCAGGAGACCCAGTTTGAGTCTTGTTACAGACGTAAGGTTAATATACTTTAAGATCACAGACATTATAGGCGTTACTTCGTTTTGGTTGACACATCATACATAGCAGGAACTAAAATTTTATGTCAATGTCAAGCTCTAAAAGACTAGTATCCAGGGTCGTTCAATCTATCAGTCTTAGTCTCACAGCTGGTATACTGGTCTCCCCTCGATCGAAAGGATTTAGAGCGTACTCCACCATCCTGCTCAATTACAGGTTGGCGGAGGAGAGTGTTTTAAATGCGTTCAAAGGCCACTGAATCGGCTTAACGATTGTTACTTAACGACATAAAGCCAACAGCCCTCTGAAGCACGGGAGAGTCGAGATACATAAACTTATCCATAGACAGGGTGCAGTGTATGCGCCGCCCACCCCCGTTGCTATTGCAGCAACTTCTTCACTTCTGGTGACGTCATTCACTAGAAGGAACACGAGTCTTCTAGATGTTGTTAGTTGGCCGCGGTCTCCTGTGAGGTAAAGATAATTTTACCTTAGGACCTTTGTCGCCAGACCCTCGTTAGTTGATCAGTAGGGTGCACCACAAGTTACACTTAAAACATTTTCGTGTACCTAACGAGAAACTTATCATTCCTCCTGTGATAAGGGTCCTCCCCATAATTGAAGGGGACTTGCTGCTTAACTACTGGTTGGCGGCGACCTCACAGAATACCGCAGCCAAATAACAATCCCTTTGAGGGTTGTTGTGTTGAGTGAGTGGGTCACCAGAAAGGAAGGCGTTGCTGCGTTAGCTGCAGGCCGTATGCATATCTGCCACCCGAAGTAGTATAAAAAATAAATATAATTAGAGATGAGAGGCCCTATTTTTTTTTCAAACACAAATCTTTTTGGTACATATCGGGATTGAATACGCACCTCGCGATACATTTGCGGTCAAAATATTTCAACCACAAACAATCCGACAAAATAAACGAGTGCGCTTTAGGCCAGCGTTCCGCAAAGTGTGTGCCGCGGCACACTGGTGTACCGTGGTCATTAGTTGGTGTACCTCGGAAATATAAGGTTATCTCATAAAGCTAAATAGAAGGTCAGAAGAAAAATACTTACAGAAATAAAAACTGATTTTTCATTTTTGGTGTAGGTACTTCCAAAAATTTTCGGATTCCTAGATGTACCTAAGACACAGAAAATTTGCGAAACACTTAGTCCACACGACTAAAGTAAAACTTCTTTAGCTCTACTATTTTATATTTCCCTCTCAACTTCCGTTCGCAGTTTCCGTAACGGTCGCGTCACGCATTCACCAGCTTACTTCCCAAGTCAAGAGTGCTTAAAGAAGTTTCACTTCAAAAATCCCGTCAGTGAGAGGGCCAAAGACAATTTTTACAATAATAATATCTTCGGCTATGTCGGCAAGTGGTCGTTCTGCGTATTAGGTATACCTCGCGAAAAGCGTAATGCAGTCCCTGTTGCAATAACTTCCTGAATAAAACGCGTATAAAGTATTCAGTACTTTATTAAATATACGTACGTATAGATGAAAACAACATTTAATTAATTATACCTATGTTGTTCTTAATCTACACCTTAAGATAGATGCGAGTGAATATG
The DNA here is from genome assembly GCA_937001555.2 of Hypsopygia costalis. Taxonomy (NCBI): domain Eukaryota; kingdom Metazoa; phylum Arthropoda; class Insecta; order Lepidoptera; family Pyralidae; genus Hypsopygia; species Hypsopygia costalis. Next base: position 25,195,058 of record OW443326.2, read on the forward strand.
CTCTTAAAGTACCCGCCGATTAGGGAACGAAATTATGGCGAAATCGATTGGGTATAGTATTATTATATTAGGAGCAGCCCAGCTGGTCCATAATGACTATTGAGATGTGCGTATGTCCAGGCATATCTCAACATTGTGGTCCTGGAGTCATGGGAGTGAACTAAGTCACCAGGAAGGTCCTATTTGCGGACATGAGGCGCCTCCTCAACTGAAACTACCGTCATTCAGCAAACAAATTACTCCTAGCGGTGAAAATATCCCTCAGGCTGAGATCGACAACTTCCTAAAACGACAATGTGGGAAAAAAATATTTTTTCCCACATATTTTCATACACACACGTGTATTGGTATACAGCATACATAAAAATTCATAGACATGGAGCCGTTTCGGAGAAGAGCGACGACAGATAACGTAACACGAGATTTTTATACATGGCTATTCTTAATTTATATCTTCGAAACCAGTTACACATGTACATGAAACCTATAGCAATTTATTGAATTGATATTTTTTGCCGCTTGGTTGCTCGCATACATAACCGAGCGTGTGTGGAGCCCGGCGGCCTGCATGCACAGTTCTCAGCTTTCAGCTTTCAGTCCATAAATTAACCGAGTGATCATTTCATATAAAGTTTTTCATCCATTCGTAAATAATTTTTGTAAAGTGTTAGTGTATATCTCAATTCATTTAGCAAATTTACGTGACAGCTGCTATTTTTTCAATAACCAGTGTTTACATAATTCAGTGCGATAACTTCTTATTTTTCTGTTCTGTAGAACGAGCGTTAAGCCAAGACCAGCTATCACATCGTCGTCATCCATAGACGGTTTGGTATACCTACCGTGCTTGGTAACTATCTACACACTACATCTCGCAGCTACAACTAATAGTTTATGGCAAAACTGTGCATGCAAACCCTCACGTGTATGGCCTCCATTATTTTTGTCTTTGATCAAAGAGCGTCATATTTCATATTCTAAATTTATAATACGAATACGCAGTACTACAGTTGGGGTCTACGTTCGTGGCGGTCGAGTAGTGCGAGGGGTGCACAACGTGAGCACCCGTCGCACTATCACGCTTCGGAATTTGTGACGACCGTGCACCAGTGCCCCGCTACCTGAGCTCACACTTTATCTTCATGTCTATATTTGATTTACATGTGCTTTCGGCCTTTTATTCTTGTATTGTTCTTATTTTTACAAAAAAAAATATGCCTGAGAAACGCTTTTGTGTTTAAAATCAAGTGCTATATTTAATAATATAACTTAGCATTTTTTAAATGTTTTGATCCAATTTATCAATATTATCTACTCAAGAAACGTCTCACTATGCATTCCTCGCGCCCGCCACGAACTTAGTCCCTTACTTACACTGTGACATGAGTGGAGAAATAAATAAACAAAGCTTTGTAACAATTATAACTAAATAATAACAATTTTATACATTTCCAATTTTACCGATATTATTATAAATCATATACTTAAATTAGGATTTACTTACATTCTTCAAGAAAAAAAAATCAAAAACTTATATTCTTCTTAATCTTATATTGACTCGTAGGACACTCGTCCACCACCGTCCCGCCGGAATACGGGTTTCCCTTTGATAGAGGATATTTTCTTTTGGACTGGGCATTATGCCTGCCATGGGCACCTATACAAGATGAGACTTGTCAATAGTCCAGAATTTCCCAATTAAAGACGTACTGAGATACCTGGAATATGTCTCCAGACACTCAGGGGAGAGTTACTAAAGAATAAAAATAAAATGAAGAGTTTTAGAACATAATACACAACTTTACTCCGGCAGGTTGCGAATTGGCGAATGATAGGCTCGCGTGGAATACTATAAATAATAATAAATCAGTATGTAATGTACCTTATATACCTAATAGTAATCAGTCACACAGTATGTCAACGTTGAATAATAATCGTTATCATAATTCGTGATTCTAGAGAAATAACTAAACGGAGAACTAATACCTAACACTAGTTGCCACATTCGTCGCAAAATAAAGTTATCACAAACATTGTAAATCTATACATGAAAACTACAACTTTCTGCCAGTGCACCTTGGGGATTACGATCAACGCATAGACATATTAATATTTTGTCTAAAAGTAATCGGTGTCGATTTGTGGTTGAAGGAGGAAAAAGTTCAAACGAATCTCTTCCTCGGACCTGTAGTCCGAGTCCAGTAATATTCAATGGTTGCGTTGTCGTAGCGACTTGCTCGTTGGCTGCGTTCATACGATGATTTTTAGATTAGAATTTTGCATGTATTTTAATTTCCAGTATTTTTAACAATCATTCGCATGAGAACCATTCCAAAGTTATAATTATACGTTAAAATTGAATTTGATTGTCCTTGTGAGAATAAGTATCGAGTATACGGAAAAATAGTAAACGTCAAGAAATCAAATGGGCTTGTCGTCTTGTGAACGTATCCAAAGTGCTTCAGCGACTGAGTCGTTGCAATAACGTAACTGTTGAACATTTAGGGGAATCGAAGCAGTAAATAATTAAATATTCCTTCTTTCTTTTAAATTATAAATGAGATGTCTTACAGTCGGATGAAATAAAAATAAATTGTACAAACAGTGTACCTACTGGCATAATGACTGATCTTTACACTAACTATACTCGTAGAGCGTTTGTCTATAAATGAAAGGAGTTGATCAAAATTCACTCATTTTACATTTTCAGCAAATGCAGCTATTTCTCCACTAACACAGATCCACTAACACACGTGATAACATATGCAAAGAAATTTCCGTGCCATTACGTATACTTTTTGGATGAAGTTATATCCGTCCAGAATATCTTTGCATGTGAATTCCAAAATATTCCGATCGGAAAATCCGGCGTATAACAATCAATCACTATAGTGCAATATTACCAAAAATAGGCTAGTTGTTACTGTTCTAAAATTATAAAAAATCGGTCGGATCGGCGATCTTAAAATTAACTTATATCCGACGTGTTTTATGGTCGATGAGAGTATAACTTTTGTTACGGCATCAGCTACATAAACAAATATGTAACATAGCCGACGTACAAATTTCTGATTTTATTTGTATGAAATAGGAAGGTGTGACGTATTAACGTGTTGGCTTTCGCATTTCGGGATAGGCCAAAGCTGTGATTTTCTATTTATCTCGAGAAGTGTTTATGCTTTCGAAGTAATTCTTTTACGTAAAGTTCTATTATATATGAAGTCCAAACATAATAAATATATAAAGTATTTCAGACGGCGGTAGTTAATTGTTATTCATATGCAAGAATATTCCAGCTAGAGAGAACTACATACAAATTAGGATCGTTCTAAATGTTCCGGCCACAAAGTCCATTGCATATGTCATCACGCTACATCTTGTGAAGAGAGGGAACACGAACTGTTGTAGTTCAAATATAGATTATATTTATACCTATATTATATAATATGGAACTATTCAGTTAAATGCTACTATAATATCCACACAATACTGCAACCTTCGTAGTGTTTTTGTGAGCAAGTTCATTAAGAAGCTCATAAGTAGCTGCTATGATAACCGTTTGATATAACGGACCATATGCTTGCTTTCCACTTAGTGAAATAAATATACTTAGTCTTCAATTATCTCCACACTGATGACTTTTGGCACGGTTGTTACAACCGCTGTTTGAGTTTTCGCCTCACTCGCTGGCTCCACATGGCGATAATGGTAAATTTGCCTTCTTGGTTCCTGCATTTTACTGACTAGTAGTGCTCTCATTTTCTCCAATTCCAATCTTTCTAGCTAAAAAATGAAAAATACTTTAGAAAACAGGGGGCGTACTCCGAAGTATCGGGGTAGGGTTTAGAAAATTTTCAGATACGAATTTCCTTTCATTGGGTCGGTGAATGCAGGTCGGATGATTTCTTTCGACCTTTTATCCAGCAGGGCCTAATGTCAATACATTCGAAATAACATAATATTATGAAACATTGGCATTTGTTTTTTCGAAGACACTACAAAATGTAGATATTAAAAAAAAAACGGACTTTTAATTGTACCCATGGTTAATAACTCTCTTAAGATATCTGATATTCAAGTGTGCACAGACTTGTGATAATGATAAATAGGCAGGTGGATATTTATACAACGAAATTTATACAAAGTACTGTCTTTTGGATTTAAATGTCGTTGACCCTATTTAATTAACAAATAAATATGCATAAATATATGGAAGCTTTTCTCGCAATACAAATCTTGCCTTGCTTGTACGCAAAATGTTTGTATGTAGATGTAAGAAGATTAGCTTCGATTGTTAACTGATGAAATAAATAAAAAAAGAAAAGCGGAGTAGATTCTCTTGATCCTTATTCTAAGATACTCGTGGTCTCAATCGAAAGTTATTTTTTTTCTGTTTTGTCTACGGGAATAAAATGTCAGTCAGATAATATGTATTATAGTCAGTCATTGCCGAAAGAAAACCCCGCATTAACCGACTGAACCGAAGGAAATTCAGGTGTGATATTTTTTTACCTTTCGCTCGATACCTTTGATTTTGATCTATGTTAAAATTTAAATAACTTATGTCCGACTTGTTTTATGGTCGGTAGTTTGGCGTGTAAGTCTTCTTATAATTTTAAAAGGATGACATTATTAAAAAAATACCATTGGAAACTAAATAAAAAAATACTTTTGTTACGACACTAGCTACATAAACGTAATCTTTGAAATAGCTGTCGATTTAAAAAATTCTGTTTGTTGTTTGTTGTAATGTTTGAAATACAAATTTCTGATTTAATGCATACAAAATAAGAATGTGTTACGTTATAATCAACTAGCCTTTTCTATGGAGCGTTTTCGGGAAATAACAAAATTGTTTAACCTAAGTTGTTTAGTTGTATGAAACAGGTTGGTCGTTGGTGGAACAGTACATTAAGAGCTATATTAATAAAAGAACAATATTTACCCTTAGTCGATCCTTATGAGCACTTATTTTCTTGAGTTCTTCTAAAATCCACTTCTCTGTGGCAAGTAGTTGGGCTTCTTCTGCGGCGAGTCGCTCTGTTGTTTTTTTGAATACTTCAGATTCTTTTCGCTTAGTAGTGGTTTTATCTATTCAATAAATATAATATATAGGATAAAGTACTCATAGGAGTAAAGAGTAGTATGTATATATATCACAGCCAATTCGTAAAATCCGCCGATTACATAACGTCTAGCTGTTTTAAAAAATGGCGGAGACATTATTTCAACCCGCCTTTTTATCATAATGATTACACGACCGAATTGTTACCTGATGGTGTTAACCAAGAATACTATAATAATAGAATCAAATAGCTTGGCTATTTCTAATTACGGTTATAATAACACAAACCTAACCAAAAGATAATTTAAATGCAATCTGCCTAAAGTTAGCCGTTTTGTAATGTGGCGGTTCTACCAATTGGCTGCGACATATACACCCATACACGACGATACACCTCCAAGGAGCATATCATCTATTATATTTGGAGATGGGCAAAATGCCGGACAGTTGAGTTTGAGATGTTGGGCATTATTATAGAAGGCAATATGATCTACACTAATCTGCGTGATCTACACTATTTTGCTTTGGTCGTCTCTGCTTCAGTTGCTACGGGCGGAGCAGAGGCGAACAAGCAGCCACATGCATCTACTAACGGCAGTGGGTGGGTAATTTGCATGAACTAAATGCAGAAGCACGCAAAGTAGTATAGATCAAATTGCCTGTATAATATGACTGTATAATTGCCTAATATGACTTTCGCAAAATAACACCTGATTCAATTAACTATATAAATAGTTCCCTATTTACGTACACAATAAGTTACATATATGTACTTATTGTGGAAAATAAGTACTTATTGTGTACTTATGTGGTTGTTGTACTTATGAAACAACGCTTAATTACCTACCATACCTAAAGTGTTGTTTCTCGCAGACTACTAAATGTCGATGTGGTGTCGTTGCCGATACTAGTTGCGATGTGTTTGCCCTATGGCTCGTGTTTACAGACAGAACAGGTCGACTTCGGATTTTGTAGAGGAAGCACGCCTTGTCCGAACGAACTCTTGGAATTCGAAGACCAATGCTTTTCTAACATTTTTTTTTCTGTATTGTGGCGCAGTATCATTGCGTCGATGCAAGGTTGTGTTTGCGAGGTAACCGACGCCTAACTACCCGGTGTCTTCGATGATTGCATTGCGGTGAAACAAGTCTTAGCTAACCAAACAACCACACCACAACAACAATACGTGGACGGGTGCAAATTTATATGAAAATTAATAGATCAATTCACACGCAAGCAGACCACATTTTGTCGCCAAATTCAAACGTGTGAACGATGCCGACCACATTCCACCAATACGCAACTACAACAAACAGTTACGAGAATGTCATTGTTCATCTAAAAGGGAGCATAATGATATTCTCATTGATGCTCAAACGAGGACCAGTATAGAAATTTACTTCAAATTTCGAATTCAACTTGAATATGCAAATGTTTCACACATTTAAAAATAATAAATATTCCTAAACAAATTACATACTATCTAGTCCCAAACTAAGCAAGGCTTGTACTATGGGTACTAGATAACTGATATTATAATAAAATACATTTTATTTTGTAAATACATACATAAAAAATACCCAGACTAAGACAAACAGACATGTTCATGCACACGCACATATTTGTCTTGTGCGGGGACCGAACCCGCAACCTTGGAGTCAAATGAAAAAAAAAAGGTCAAATGGCTAACCATTCGACCACCGAGCTCGACAGTTCCATATTCAAGTGGTGGAATCAGACTAAATTTAAAATATTCCTATTTGAAGATGCAATACATACATTTCCTGACACATACAGCACGCTCAGCGACTTCTACGAGCTCTACATCACTGCTTCCGTCAGCTCCGGTATCCACCGTATTTTTTTTGTCTGTAATCAAAGTGAAACATTGGCTGTTGGATTGTGACATTTGTATGAAAGAGACAAAGCGTACCGATTTGATAATGGATTTTTATAACACTTAGATTCGACACAAAAGAATTCGACCTGCCAGATAGTACGCTTTGCTGACTGTGTAAAAAACAATTTATGACTTTCATCGAATTATACAAATAATCGCCATGAAAAATGTAGCCAGTACGCGACTGTTTTAGATTCCAATGCCCCATGCATTGGAAGAAATGCGTAGCTCAATAAAACAGCGCCCAGCCCTCCGATTCCCGTAAAGTTCAATCGTTGCATTGTTGTAGCCCTTCAGGGCCATCTGGTCAACTTCCCATTTGGTCTATTTCCCAAAGGGGCTACTTCCATAAGGACAACTTCCCAAAATGGAAACTGCTCATATGGGTAACTTCGAAAAGGGGCTACTTCCATAAGGACAACTTTCCAAAATGGAAACTGCTCATATGGGTAACTTCCCAAAAAGGCAACTTTCAAAAGGTTAACCTTTTCATACATACTGATAATAGGTCTTTACCTATGAAATTGCCGTTCTTCAGTACTGGCCGTACTGAAGAACGGCAATTTCATAGGTAAAGACTTGAATTTCAAATCAAAATAATTTTTGTTTGGCTAATAATTCAAATTTCAAATTAATTTTATTTTAAAAACATGGAATTCTTTTTCCAAAAGTCATTCATTTGTTTATTGATTAGTGTTACATTTTCATCGCATTTCAATCTTTTTCGTCCTCATGGATACGTTAAAAATTCGAGTAATTATGGAATATGAGTACCGTCGTGGCAGCAACGCGGCACAAGCGGCACGCAACATCAACGACGTTTACGGAGCTAACACTACAAACCAACGCACCACCTGTTATTGGTTTGCTCGCTTCCGTTCTGGAAATTTCGACCTGAAAAATGAACCTCGCGGTCGTCCGAAGACTTTGGTTGACAATGACGAATTAAAGGCGATTGTGGAAGTTGATGATACACAATCTACGCCTGAATTAGCAGCAGCTTTCGACGTTAACGTCAAAACAATATTGGTCCATTTGCGTCGGCAATTTAAAATAATTATTAATAATTGGCAAGGTAAAAAAGCTTGACAATCCCTTGCAGGTTACCCTGTACGTACTAGGACGATATACAACATTAATTAGATAAGCATAAATAAGTAGAAAATATTCAAAACTAGAGTGTAAGATGAGTGGCACTGCACTTGCAATTACAGTAAGAAATAGTAAACCTCAAGAAAGTTTTATTTCGCATGATTGCGAATTTGGATTGAATAATAATTCGGTAATGAGTGAATTTCGTATTTTACGCCCCATCCTAGTTATGCCTCTGTCCCAATGAGCGAGGATGAATCATGCCAATGACGATGTGTACTATAGTTGTAGACGAGCGCGCGAGGAAGTATTAAGCAAGTCATCCGAACACAACCCATTGTACAGTTAGTTGGTAGAACCACAAAGACCAATAGGCAGTCTCTGCTCATTTATCAGATGAAATTGCCATTCCAGCTATTTCATGACCTTCATCTCACGAACAAAACACTATTAAGTATTGTTACTTAGTTGCAGTTTGTCGTACATACTTGATGTTACAAGTTTTGTCATCAGGAAGGCAGTATGCTTGAGTGTTGGATCACTGTGTCGGAAAAAGAGTCCATAATAAGTAACATTTTATGATGTTGATCTAGAAAGAACGTAATTATTGTAACTCTAATAAAACATGGCAACTATACACGACTTTCAATTTACTTACTTAAAATTAAAGTACCTACGAAGTGGTTCACCTTTGCATAGGGGTATCGTCATTTTTATGTCATACATAAAAATGTTTCAAATACCTGTACTATCACTAGGGCCTTACTAGGCTGTTCACTCATAACAATTTAATAAAGATATTAATAAAATCATAACATGTGAGAAGCTATAGTCCTATGTTATACGACTGGAATATACCATGGCTTGGGCTATGTTTCTTATCTATCTATATATATAAAAATCAATGCCACTTTTCGCTGTAATTTTATAACTCAAGAACGGGCTCACCTATCCAACCAAATGTTTAGGCTTTGTTCGGACTATTTAGTAGATGGTTTATGTGAAGTTTGCACAAAATCGGTAGAGCGGTTCTTCATTTATCACAATTTTTGTAACAAATGAATTCAATAAATGGCGGATCATTTTGTTAATGGGGATTTTGCTGTCAAATTGAAACTTTTTTCAGATGGGGATTGTGCTGTCAAATTGAAACTTTTTTCAGTGTTGACAGTACAAGCATGTTGTTATGTCACTCATGCGGTCATTTCATTTTGGACGTGCTTCGACTTTATGTTGCCTGTTCCAGAGTCGGTACCTCGGTACCCCCCCCCCCCAGCCGTTTGTTTATTCATGCTCAAAACGGAAAAACAAAAAATATTGTTTATCCAAATGTTTTGGATTAAGTTTTAAAATAGCTAGCAATTAATAAAATATTTTTTTATTTGAATAAATGAATTTGGTGTTCCAATTATTTTTTTTTATTATTTCACTTTATACGTAGCGAAGCACGTCCGGGCCGCTAGTATATATCATTTTGTATCAACATCAACATCATAATATATATATATATATATATAGTAAGGAACATAGCCCTAGTCACTGTATATTCCAGTCGTAAGCAAATCAGCAGAATGCGTAGATATAAAATTTATAATTTATATACTAATAAGTACACAACATATAAAAGCATAACTTACTATTCTTTCTAGTTACACCATATTCGGAGACATCGACGAGCTCTACATCGTTGTCGCCAACAGACTGGACATTATCTGCATTTGCAGGTAAATCTGTAAATATTATTACAGTGAAGGATCACTTGCAGGATTGCTGTAATCATGGGGCATATCGAGTAATATTGATAATGTGCTGATCTAATGCATGGCCAATATGTTTTAATAATTAAGAAAAAAACAACAAATTAATTTTGCAACAAAAAATAAATAAATTAATAATAATTTAAACAGTGTATAAATAGTAATAGTTCGAAGTTATGGCTTTTTTAGAAAAAAAAAAAAAAAAAAAAAACGTCTTCGTCTCAGTGTAATGAATGTCACAGCAGAGTTGTTGAGAGCTTGTGATTCTAGTTTTCAGGCGGAGATAAAAGAACAAGAAGACAATATAAATAATGTTGAATGCAGTACAATTTTAAGAGCATTAAGGTGATGAATTTTAATTGTATGATATGCTATAGCGTTTCAATTGAATTGAAATTATGAATTTCAAAATTTAGACTTAAGTTGTAACTTATTTCATCAATAATTCATCAATAAATACTTCAGGGTACATGCCGATTAGAAACTTTATACTAATATTAGCTGACCCGTTATTCTGCCTAAACTTTATGCGGTATAGCCAGAATAACCCACCAAAGTTTCATCGCAATCAAATGAGCGGTAAACAAACAAACAAATAGCGGTCAAACAGACAAACATATATTTTTTTTATAAAGATTACTAGCATGACAGATTAGTTAATATAATAGGTAGGGGAAAAAGTCTTTTCGCATTATAGTATGTATGAACTTGTAATAAAATCTCTTTGGTTATACCATTTGTGTCTGGCAGGTTTTGATATCTTTAAAAAGTTTATATTTTAAAAAAGATAATTCCAAATTCAAATTAGGTAAATGTGTGATTTTCATTTGTTTTTTTTACTGTCAAGATGAGTGAATCTAATGAAGAAATTCGATTCATTTTAAAATTTTACTACAAAAAAGGTAAAAATGCAACGCAAGCTGCGAATAAAATTTGTGACGTTTATGGACCTAGTGCAGTGTCTGTGAGAGTAGCACAAATTTGGTTTAAGCGTTTTCAATCAGGAAATTTTGATGTGAAAGATGCACGTCGCTCTGGTCGCCCTGTTACGGATAAAATGGATGCCATTTTTGAAAAAGTGGAGCAAGAGCGGCATATCAGCAGTTACGACGTAGCTGAAGAATTAGGAATTGACCACAAAACAGTTTTGGCGCAATTGAAAAAAGCTGGGTACACTAAAAAGCTCGATATTTGGGTGCCTCACGATCTCACTGAAAGAAACCTAATGAACCGTGTACTCATTTGCGATTCTTTACTACGACGTAATGAAAGCGAACAGTTTTTGAAGAAGCTTATAACTGGTGATGAAAAGTGGATCACGTACGACAAGAACGTGCGAAAAAGGTCGTGGTCAAAGGCCGGTCAGGCTTCACAGACTCTGGCAAAACCCGGGTTAACCCGTAACAAGGTGATGCTGTGTGTATGGTGGGATTGGAAGGGTATTATTCATTATGAGCTGTTACCGCCAGGTAGGACTATCGATTCTGAACTCTACTGTGAACAACTGATGAGATTAAAGCAAAAAGTTGAGAGAAAGCGGCCGGAATTATTTAACAGAAGGGGTGTGATTTTTCATCATGATAACGCTAGACCTCACACATCTTTAGCCACTCAGCAAAAATTAAGAGAGTTTGACTGGGAGGTGTTAATGCATCCGCCGTATAGTCCTGACCTTGCACCTTCTGATTTCCACCTGTTTCGGTCTCTTCAGAATTCTTTAGGCAATGTCAGGTTACCATCACGAGAAGACTGCCAAAACCACTTGTCGTGGTTTTTTGAACAGAAGTCCCAAAATTTCTATAGTAATGGGATCCTGTCTCTACCTACAAGATGGCGAAAAGTTATCGAACAAAATGGCACCTACATAATTTAGTTAAATGTAAATAAACTTTATTAAAAAATGTTTTGAATTTTCATATAAAATACGAAAAGACTTTTTCCCCAACCTAATATATGTATAGTAGAGCTTAGCCAATACGCTTGCTGCTCTATCACTGGCAATTATAGAAAAAATGAACTTCACTATTTATCAATTTACATTAGGACATCACATCATCATCAGCCTGTATCTACCCACCACTGGATATAAGCCTTCCCCAATGCTTTCCACCAGATACGATCCTCCGCCTTACGCATCCAGCCGCATTCTTAAAGTCATCGGACCATCTAGAACGCCCAACACTTCGTCGTCCTACGCGCGGCCTTCACTCTAATACCTTCCTCCCCCATCTGCCATCACTTACTCGGCAGATGGGACCGGCCCATTGCCATCACATACATTTGATTAATCACAGGTAATGACTAACCTATTTCTACTTCTATGTCTTCAGTCGGTGGTGTAGTAACCCAGTGTGTCCCATTACTAAAAACTGATTTTCTACTATCCATCTCCTCCGAATTTTCTGTACATTGCTCTTTATTTCTTCCTAGAAATACAGTTCTTCAATTCAGTTCTTTCAGATTATTTAGTGGCTGTTGTAATATTTAATTTAGTTTGGTATAGTATAGTGTCTAAATTGCAAGTTCTGAGAAATTACCACAAGTTTCCAATTTGGGATGTTTTCATAAAATATTTTTTACCTACTCTTTTAACAATGAATTTGTGAAATTGAGACTTAAAAAAACGTAAGATTGTTTAGTAATATGTTTAATTCTATGTAATTTACATATAACTAAACTACTACTACTATTGCTAACCAAAAGTATAGTTTCCAACATAAATTACCGTAACTTGGAGACTTTCAGGATTGTTTACTGGATTTTTTTTCCTATGGGAACTTTCAGTAATTTTCATTTGTAACAGTGTCTTATGGTATAGTGCCTCACCTTTCACCAGTGATTGAAGTTATGAAGAAAATAACCAAAAATAAAAAAACCTAAATTAACTATTTACATTATTATTTGCATATGTAATTATTTGACATTATTTATTTGACATACTTAATATTGTAATGTGTATATAATTACTTTTGATATTGTACATAACTCGAAATGTTTCAGATCTTATACAATTTCAAGCTTCAAAATATATAATTAAAACACATACCAACATTGTATATATACTTGCTATTGTTGTATACTTAAAAGGAGGTATTAATAACAAATACTTGTATACTTTATAGACATAAAGAATTTATTATTATTAGTATTAATTTACTATTATTGTTAGACATTATATTGTGTTATCACTACATTAATTTGGCAAAACTTATTAGATCAATGATAATTAGACAAAAAGTAACGAATTAAATAAATTAAACAAACCTGTTTTTCATTTCAGGTGTTACTTTAATACTATAGTTTAGTATATTCTTCTAAGAACCAGAATGTCTTGGGTTTTTATTATCTTTTGGTGGTGAAATTGAAGTATATAATTACAATATCTAACCATCAATATAATTAAATTTGTTAGTTATTATTTTAAATTTTTTTAGTGTTGTAAAGTGGTTGTTTATAACATACTAATGTTGCAAGATGGCTTTCAAGTAAAGAAAAGTGTCAAAAATATTGAATTATTAATATTTCTTTTTATAAGAGGAAAGGTAGGGAATGTTCTGAATAAGAATAGTTTAAAATTAAACTATTCAGTGCCAAGGCAAACCATCGATGTCCCAAAAATCATTAATTACAAGCCAAAGCAGCCTATTGGTGTCTAGCTTTTGTATTTCAATGTGGGTAAAGTTCCTAATATTTAAGCCGGTAATGATGCTTATTTATTATGGAATGGTCCCAGACTGCAGAGTATCTGGAATAGGTACTACAGTAATGCACAAATATAGGCCATTCCTAGACATTTTATGTTTGTTAAAAAAATGGTCTGAGAAATATTAGTGAATTTTTTTGGTTGTTTATAAAATAATGAAAAATGTTTTATAATTTTTTATGCTGTTAAAATTAAAATTCATTTAATCAATTCCAATCAAAACATCTTTATTCCTTGGACTTTATAAAGCACTTAGAAACGTAATACAAATTAAATACAAGAATATGTATCTAAATCATTACTACTCTAAATCCGCCGAGCTTAGATTCACTTTCATCACACTATCTTGAATGTGAAAGTGAATTTAAGTGCCAGTTCCGGCGACGGGGCTTCTTGAGAAGAACTGGCAAGAAACTCAAGGAAACATTTTGTTTAAATTATAAAAATTGTGGGTGCCTAGAGACTAATAAATACCTACTTAAAATGCAGTGTTTTATTTAACCCTTTGCAGGCTGCAATCTGTCAATTCTGTACCCACTATAGGACCGCAGCACGCAAAGAATTAACACGCAAAGAATTAACACGTTAACTGTCCCATATAAAGTTTTTCGGCAGCCCCATATGTCCAATACCAATTATTAGATATTCAGACTCGAAAATATATCAGTATGCACCTTTTTGATAACTACCTACCTAAAATATAGCAAAACACCCGGGTTTACCTCCTTTTTTGCCCATATACCATATTCGTTACATGGACTTGTCATGTTGAAGGAACGTGTACACTTTGCGTGTACCGTGGACTTGTGAAAGGCCGGGTATTGTAAAAACAGTTTTTATTTATAATATAATTGTTTTGGTTACTAAATATTCCATAGATGAAATAATAAAAGTGAATGGGATCCTCTTTTCCCACTAGCAGTATTGAAATGATGGCTACCCTCCAAAAATTTGTATTTTTTGTCTGTTGAGTGGGAGTCAGTTAGTAGGCACATTGATTAATTTGAAAACTCATTTGGCTTGTAAAAATGGCATTATATTCATCTTCAAGTGCTCCCAATTCACATTATTTAGAACCCATTGGGAAGATCAGAGATAATAAATAATACATCTATTATAAGACAATGCCTTGGATGCTATAAAAAGCTTCTCGATGAGGGTACTTTTCTAAAATCTTCTAGACCGAAGGCTATAAGGGTTAGAACACAGTGCCAAAAATGCAGACAAACCTATTGACTTCAATGTTTTTCTGAAGCCCTTATGCACAATATTGTAGAAAAAGTAGTTTACTTTTTCCCCACTAGCAACATAAATTAAAAAAAAAGTAATTTTCGCAATGTTTTTTATTTATTGTTTTTCTATCCATAAGCTGTGCCATAAGTCCACTCAGGTAACAGTAAACTTACTGATAAGTCCAGGCAGTTAGAACTCATAAAGTAAAGGTACCCTGTACTGCGAACAGTACACGGACATTATAGAGTCCCACAGTGTGTACCTAGGTCAGTACACTGGACAGTTAACGTGTTAAACCATTGGCAGTAGATAATTGTTACTCATCTCATATTGGCTAACATGAGCGCTTATGCAAAAACGTATTGCCATGTGTTGTACTGATATTGAACAATATGAGGAATGTTGAGCAAACTTGCATAATTCTTAGAGCAACAAAATATGAAAATCTATTCTTTAGTGTCACACTACTTTTAACTATTTTTATTGACCAGCCCCCTTCTCACCATCGCTTATTGCGATTCAATAACTGAATAGAATGCTTATTCATACCTTTGAATAAGCGATTCTATTTCAAATGGAATAGAGTCACTTATTCATTGGTATGAATAAGCATTCTATCCAGTTATTAAATCGCAATAAGAGATGGTGGTAAGGGGGCGGCTATCCAAAAGCAATAAATTTATTACTGCCGCATTTGAAATCGGAGCCTGTTATGCAGAATAGATCCAACAGACATTTTTTAATAAAATTAAAAATATCATGCAGTATAAGTTTTGAAAAGTACACGTCATCAAACTGCTAGAATCTGTTGCAGATATATAAAACTCAATTTGAAGTTTCTCAATATGTACTTATATCTCTCAATTTGGTAGATTGTCGGTTGGATCTATTCTGAATAACAGGGGCTGAGTCATCACTTGGATTATCAATAGATTGAGCAGTTACAAGAAATATATGGCAGATTTTTTGGTCCACCTAAACGCCGGATCCATGATGGACATGGTGGACAAACACTAATTATGATATCAGTTCCTTCACCAGCCATCACTCCTTTAAACTTACCTTTCTTTTGTGAGGGTTCGGCCACTGACTTGGGAATACTGTCGCCGTTAGTCACTGGCACCTTCTTTAGAATGCCTTTTAATGGCTTTTTACGTTTCTCTTTACACGGTGAAGTTGTATCACGACTTGCATGGGCTACCAAATTTTGCTGTTTAAATTTCTTGGCCAAGTATGTTTTATTCACTTTCTTCGACATAATGTTCGTCTATTTGTAATTATCAGAAAACAATGAAGGCAATGCAGAGCGGAAATAAAACTTAATATTATCTAATGATGCACCAAAGGTAGATGCAAAAAAAAATCTTGTTATTAAATCATTGAGCGTGTGGGACACAAAAAATATTTCGTAGGTAGGTTGTTTTTCAGAAAATCTATATAAACATGTACGACCGCACGAAGACAATATAGCCAAGATTAATCAGAGATGATCACTGCGATATAGACAGTTTTTGATCTAGATCAGACGTTTAAGAAGAAGTCAAGATTATTAGCAATATAGCATGATTTGAAGACTAGAAAATTAATTAGTAGGTAGTACCTAGTCCATAATCTTTCAGTTTATTACAAAGTACTCTGTAGTCTGTGCCATAATCTGAATGCAAAATTTGAGATTTTGAGATTAATTCGAAAATCTTCTGTGAGCTGTCAGTGTTGTGTTTGTATTGTTTTCTTTTTTTTTATTTGTTTCAAGGCTTTGGAAACTAGTCCTTTTGAGCCCCATGTTTAGAAAATATGTTCAGTTAGCATTGCATTTTCCACCAGTTTGAGAACGAGTCTGACAGTAATAAATTGATAAACTTGACGTACAGATTTTTTTGTACTTTGAGTATACTCTTTGAGTATTTTATCAAAGGTGAGTACAGAGATTTAAACAGACAGATGAGATTTTTTTATTAAAAGTTTTAAATTTTTTTTTGTGTCCTTTAGAAACCGACTTTTGTATTTCTATAACTGCAGTTATTCCTTCTTTAAGGATATGCCCAAAATATCATCAGGAATCTATTTGATTCCATAAGGTTACTGTGCTATAGGGAGGGAACATTTAGAAGGTGAGCCGCAGGGCAGAGACAATAATTAAGAAGGATTCCCTTTTAGATATTTTTCACTTACCCAAAACCAAAGCCAACCTCACCTGCACGTGGTGCACCCTGCTGACTGACAAACGAGGCTCTGGCGAAAAGAGAAGTAGGGCCTAGAGTATTTTTAAGCTGCCCGACTGGGGAAGTACCTCCACCTCACAGAACCGCAGCCAAGTAACAATTCCCTTGAGGGTTGTTGTGTTCATGCGAGTGAGTGAGGTCACCAGAAAGAAAGGAAGGAAGGAAGGTATATAGGCGTACAGCGGTTCGGCGACCCCTTGGTGTTGCTGATTCCATGGACGGTGGTGATTGCTTTCCATCAGTTGACCCACATGCTCGTTTGCCCCCCTCTCATAGAAAAACAAGACTAAAATAGCGTGTTCGCAATTGTAAACTGTAGGTACAACATAGTGCGCGAATCAGCAACATATTTATAGGACCAAACCTCTCTCGGACGAAACTTTGTACAATGCTTCAGAGAGCTGTATCATGAAGCCTTGAAAAACGCAATATCTTCATGATTTAAAATTTATCAAATTGTAGTTAACCCAATATCTTAGTCAATCCTTATTCATCCCACTGCTTCATACCAATGAATAAGCGACTCTATTGCATTTGAAATAGACTCGCTAGTTATTCATTGGTATGAATAAGCATTCTATTCAGTTATTGAATCGCAATAAGAGATGGTGGTAAGGGGGCTGGTCTCCCTCAATCACGGTGCTCAACAGCGGGTTGGCGGAGGCCAGTGTTCTCAAGCCGCCAAAAGGCTACCGACGATAATAATCAAAGCACTACAGCTGGTGCCGACATCTTAACGTGCCCTCTGAAGCACAGTTTATAATAGGTAGGGGAAAAAGTCTTTTCGCATTATAGTATGTATGAACTTGTAATAAAATCTCTTTGGTTATACCATTTGTATCTGGCAGGTTTTGATATCTTTAAAAAGTTTAAATTTTAAAAAAGATAATTCCAAATTCAAATTAGGTAAATGTGTGATTTTCATTTGTTTTTTTTACTGTCAACATGAGTGAATCTAATGAAGAAATTCGATTCATTTTAAAATTTTACTACAAAAAAAGTAAATATGCAACGCAAGCTGCGAAAAAATTTTGTGACGTTTATGGACCTAGTGCAGTGTCTGTGAGAGTAGCACAAATTTGGTTTAAGGGTTTTCAATCAGGAAATTTTGATGTGAAAGATGCACGTCGCCCTGGTCGCCCTGTTACGGATAAAATGGATGCCATTTTTGAAAAAGTGGAGCAAGATCGGCATATCAGTAGTTACGACGTAGCTGAAGAATTAGGCATTGACCACAAAACAGTTTTGGCGCATTTGATAAAAGCTGGGTACACTAAAAAGCTGGATATTTGGGTGCCTCACGATCTCACTGAAAGAAACCTAATGAACCGTGTACTCATTTGCGATTCTTTACTACGACGTAATGAAAGCGAACCGTTTTTGAAGAAGCTTATAACTGGTGATGAAAAGTGGATCACGTACGACAAGAACGTGCGAAAAAGGTCGTGGTCAAAGGCCGGTCAGGCTTCACAGACTCTGGCAAAACCCGGGTTAACCCGCAACAAGGTGATGCTGTGTGTATGGTGGGATTGGAAGGGCATTATTCATTATGAGCTGTTATCGCCAGGCAGGACTATCGATTCTGAACTCTACTGTGAACAACTGATGAGATTAAAGCAAAAAGTTGAGAGAAAGCGGCCGGAATTAATTAACAGAAGGGGTGTGATTTTTCATCATGATAACGCTAGACCTCACACATCTTTAGCCACTCAGCAAAAATTAAGAGAGTTTGACTGGGAGGTGTTAATGCACCCGCCGTATAGTCCTGACCTTGCACCTTCTGATTTCCACCTGTTTCGGTCTCTTCAGAATTCTTTAGGCAATGTCAGGTTAACATCACGAGAAGACTGCCAAAACCACTTGTCGTGGTTTTTTGAACAGAAGTCCCAAAATTTCTATAGTAATGGGATCATGTCTCTACCTACAAGATGGCAAAAAGTTATCGAACAAAATGGCACCTACATACTTTAGTTAAATGTAAATAAAATTTATTAAAAAATGTTTTGAATTTTCATATAAAATACGAAAAGACTTTTTCCCCAACCTAATATATTGTCGATATATCGACTCATCTAACTAATAGTCGAATAAAGTCCGACCTGTATTGTTGGCAGTTCATTTACGTAAGTTTTTATAGGGTACTAATCAACGTTTTTTGATTATAAATATTTAAATAAGATAATAAAATTTTAAAAACGTATGCCTGAAGATTTCGTGATATGTATTCCATAGCTAGCCGCTAAAAGCACCCTGGGTACTATAGTACCCAGTTTTAAAAAGTGCTCAAAAGCACCCTGGGTAATATAGTACCCAATTTTGAATTTCGTGACCTTGTGTCAAAAACCTGTTATCTTGCTTTTTCTCATTAGAATAGCCGTAAGAAACGAAATTTCATCCTTTTCTCACATCTTGGGCCTTCACGCTCATGTCCGCCAACCTAACAAACAATTCATAGACACGATGGAAAAAAATAAACAAATTAGTCGATTTCTAGGTTAGTTCGCGACGTTGCTTTTGCGCCTGTTTTACGAATTTCGACAAATTTTGTGAATTAAAAGTGATTCAGTGACTGTTTTAGTGTTTTAAAACGCAAGATAAACTCAGTAAGTACTTATTTAGGATATAAATTTGTGTTGACAGTGGTTTATTTCGTCGAATTTGATAAAATAAGTAGCACCCAGTCCGTTGAGTGTTGGGTATGGCGGTATTTAAACATAATTTTTTTATATATATTTATATCTATTTTAAGTTATTTACTGTTATATCATTTTTTCGGGGCTGAAATAAGCTTTCAGACCGTACTAATAATTTAAATATCCGTGTTCATTTGTAAAAAAAAAAAAATCGTGCGTCCGTGCAAAAAAAAATCCGCGATACAAACAAATATTCTATTGGTTTTAAAAGCTTGTAAATTAATATTTTTGTACGATGGAATGTTTTGTTTTAATTTTTTATGCTTCAGATACTATCTAGTTACATTTTTAAATCACTTAAAACATACTTTGCCCCTTCATATTTAAATTAAAAATCATAATATACCTAATGGTATTTTTTTTTCTAAGTTCTAAGTTTGGGAACCATTTTCTTTCGTAATATACTTCACATTCATACAAAAAATGTGTTATTCAAAGCATCAACTCAGTCTTAACAAAAAACATAAACACAAGTAGGGTCTAATTTCAATGAGTCGAGTCGTAAACAACTTCAAAGCGCCAGATGTCGACGCGCGCGACGGCCGCAAAAAAAAGCGGCGGCACATGTACTTTTGAGGCACGGGAAGCGCGCGGGGGCGGTGTATCAAGCGGCTAGTCTAGTTAACTTAACTCATTTTTGTCCCATAATCACCTCGAACTGTGGTCTTCGGATGGGCCTATTATTTATATGGCATTCTCCGAGGTAGGAACTGTATTCAGACATTATATTTGTACAAATATAATGTATTATTTTATCCGTAATTAAGTGAGCCATTAACATACAAATATTTATTCAAATTTTTCACACGCGATTTCACTGCACCTTATAATTTCCGCAGATAATGTCACTGTCATAGGTTGTGGGCATGATTATAAATAAATACACTGCACATGAAATGAATGAAACATTTAATTAGTATCTTTAAACTTTCATATTTCATCATGACTGCAAAAACGGGATTTACCGCGATTTTCGGAGATATTGCCAGTTCACACCTTGCACGGGATAACCAGCAGTATTGGGAAAAATTTAATTAATTGCGGTAAGCCTCGTTTTATAACATCTAATGATTTTAATTAGTATACATAAATAACATACATGACATTGACATATAATTTACAAATTGATTTACCTATCAAGGATGTGTACTTCAACAGAGCTATGCATAGGTTTATGTAATTTTAGTTATCTTCAGATAGTTGGTATGTACTACTCACAATTGATAACTTTCAACCTACCTTCCCCCGTATCAAACCCAAAAGAAAATCCCTATATAAAGTTTTTCCACCTGTTATTTCTCAGGTTAGATAATAATTATGTATATATGGTGTAGCCGAAGGGGGGGGGGGGGGGGAGTACATGTTTGTAGAGAGGGAGGGAAGAGGCAATAAAATTTACGGATTTGAACAACATTTCAGGTTAAGGTGCGGATTGGGGAAGGAATAATCTATAAAAAAGTTTAAATTAATAGGTAACTAGGTAGATTTTGATTATTGAAAGATTTGTATGTAATATTTTTCTGATATCTTCATCACATATAGGTAGGTTGGTAGGTAGGTAGGTACATAAGAACTATTATGTTTATTGTAACAACAAATGATATTACTTACAAAACAATATTTCAAAACAGCAACTATCTGAAACGTTAGCTGGTGTATGTAGTTTTTGTCCTACTACTAAGATGGCAAACGAACGCTAGAGACATCGTTCACGCGTTGTCGACCTTTTACATTATCTTAAAAATAATTGTCCAAATATTTTAATGAAATGTAATCATAAAATTTTATAAAATAACAAACTGACTCGTCAATTCAAAGTTATTTACATCAGTTATTTACATAAATACACAAACATTAGGAAACAGCAATTACAGCATGTTAACAACAGTACGACCCAAATTTTAGAAGTCCACAGTGATGCTAAAAAAAAACATAAGTAATACGTTGTGTTTAAATACGACGTCGTGAGACATTTTTAAATTAATAAAAAAAATATCCAAATTTGTCAAGAACTGTTGTTGTATCTATAAAGGTAAATGCAAATTTTGTACTTGCTTTAAATAATTAATTGGATTTTTTGCAGTATTTTCCTCTAGATCATCCCCTAATCTAAAATATGGCTCGTACTTTTGTTAATAGCCAGTAACTATAGATAATTAATATAAAATTAAATGTCACTTAATAAGTCTTTAATTTCATCTTTTTCTTATAAAGAATATCGATCGATAAAATTGTGAATAATTTAAGATCAAAAATTTCATGTTCTACGTATTTTTTTATTGTAATATATCCTATACGCAATGAGCTGGGCTACACATAGAGGCCACTCATAAGTTAATTCTCGCATGCGTTACATCTGTGGTCGTGTTCGCCCCATCTCGTCACTTTTAAAAATTGGCACCTCTCAAAGTTATCGTTTTTAACCCCCGACCAAAAGGGATTATTTTAATGTGTATCTGTATGCCCGTCCATTCTAACGTAGCTATCTAAACTGAACCTATTTTTTCATATATTTCTAAACAAATTACACACTGCCATCTAGTCCTAAACTAAGTAAAGCTATGTACTAGATAATTGACAATACTGAAATACATTTTTTTAAATAGATACATAGTCTTGTGCGGGGATCGAACCTGCGACATCGGATTCAAAAAACCCATTCGACCACAGCGCCCGTCAATTGAGAGAGAGCGATTTGTTTTATTTTTTTGAAATGCTATTTGAACGAACGAGTTCTTTACTATATTGCTGTAAAATATATGCTGCTATATATTATGTAAGATACAGATATTCAAAATCTGTCCAGCCACAATCTGCAAGACACCCAATTCCTCACTAACTTACAGAGTTTGGGGCTCATTCTAATGGTCTCAATAAATAGATTATAGGGAATGCAATGCAGATCTAGTGATGGAACAGAAAAAAGATATTCTTGGTCGGGGGGTATATCAATTTTTAAATTCATTTGCTAAGCATAGGTGATTTCGATATACACCAGTAGAAATAATGGTAGGTAGAAAGTAAATATATAATAATACACAAACGCTTTAAGTCTAACCAGCACAGCCGGCATTATATAAGTAAATTAATTTCAAAATTAAAAATTGCCGATAGGTCTACTAATTTATTCGTAGCACTAGGTTTTATAAAGATCTGAGTGGACTATCGGCACAATTTTCTTACAATAATATTCACTTAATCACATTTTATTTTTACGTAGCATGCTTCATATTCCGTCTTCTAATAATAATAAATAATAAAAGATGGACAAATAAACAAAAAGAAAATACATCATCTCATCACCGAAGTTCAAATATATGAATAAGAAATAACAATAATAATTCATTTACATTGGTCTTCTTTTAATACGAATTCTCAAAAATTTAGTGTACAATTACCAAAGGAAGCTTAATATGAGATTCAAATAAATACATTAGTTTTTAATTTGGTTACCTCTGCTGAATGTCTCCCCCAGTTGTACTGAAAAAAAATACAAAAGATAGATAACCAAAATTTCAAGTTACGCAAATGTAAAAGACTCTGTGCTTTTGTACCCAAACTTTGATATTGTTGCTGAGTTTCCGTATTATGCTACTCTTTCGATTCATAATAATCATCGTCATCAGCATGTGTCACCCACCAAGGTCGTCGCCAGCCTATGGCCCGGGGATGGGGGCAAGTTGATATGGAGAATGAGAAAAGTATGAAAGGTAGGTAAAGTCGACAGCTCATGAAGATTTTCACTTGTAGTACAGTCTTACATCTACAGCAATTGTAATAATAACGGTACAGGGTCCAACGGGTAACACTTCACGAGTTCTTGACTGTACAATAAATAAAACTTATAGATAAATAGAATCTCTAGGGAGGGAAGGGGGGGGGGGGGGGGGCACCCTTGGCGACGCTCTTCCTACCCACTGCTGGATATAAGCCTTCCCCAATGCCCCTAATACCATCCTCTGCCTTTAACATCCAGCCGCTTTCTTAAGGTCATCGGACCATCTAGAAGGAGGGCGATTAACGCTTCGTCTTACTACACGCGTCCTCCACTCTAATACTTTCCTCCCCCATCTACCATCACTTCACTCTTTCGATTAGTGAGTCAGAAAAGAATACGAAATGAATAGCAGGCAGATAGTTCATAAGTGGTGTTCGTCTTATTACAACTTTTTAAACCAATAATAACTACCTATTCATAACACAGATGATTAATAATGGAATAGACATAGGCACAACTTCTTATTTTTATATGACGCTGCAAGACAAACGCACCTTGACGCATCTTGACGCAAATATGCTAAAATACTTTTC
Organism: Hypsopygia costalis; assembly: GCA_937001555.2. Lineage (NCBI taxonomy): Eukaryota > Metazoa > Arthropoda > Insecta > Lepidoptera > Pyralidae > Hypsopygia > Hypsopygia costalis. The sequence continues at coordinate 25,219,034 of OW443326.2, forward strand.
TATCACGTCCGATGACAAATAAGAATATAGCCCAGTGATACAAAGAGCTTGTAACACGTAGGGAATAGCTTGCACATTGCCATCCCTGCTGCTAATGTAGCATTTATGTACGTGCTTCCTGGTTCCTGGTGACCTTAATACAACAACCTTCTCCGGTCTTTTGTAACGTTGCTCCCCGATTCGGCTTATCCACTATAATCTCTTCCCTAAATCTCGTTTGCTGATCAGCTGTGTGCACCAGCGGGGTGGAAGTGCATCGAACTTTGTCTCGAAACATAAATCTCTAAACAGCTTTTATAAAGAAACATGTGAGAGTCGGTATACTTATGTAATATCCTCTGGATTAGTAGTATCCTTGACTCGTATCAAATAACTATCCATGGGGATCCACTGATCCAGAAGGCTTATGTATAATCAAAGTAATTCAAAAGTATACAAGTAATTCTATCTACGATTAATTTATGTATGCTAATAACTCACCCAGCGTTACTCTCCCTTCCGGGCCACGATTGGTGTCCATCAAGGGTTCTGTTAACTGCAAGTCAAGAGCGACATGAACAATTCAATATTCTTCTAACAAAATATATATATCGTCCAGGTCAGTGCAGGACGTTGTAAAGGAACAAAGCCTTTTTTACAGGGGACTCTAAAAACTTTCCTAAAAGTAATACAAATTAAATAACACTATATGCTTTAGATGTGTTATGAACCGATTGAGCGTGCTTTTTGACGTGAACACAATCCAAAACATCTAACGATAACAAAATCGGAGGTTACTGTTTGGCATTGTAGTTTCGAATCTATGCTCTACATCCAAAATTCAATCACACCACTGGATACATGAAGGATCAAATAATTTATAACACTAAGTAAGGACTATGGAAAATCACGTGCGGGGGAGGTGGAAGCGCTGCCATTTCGAGATAATTTTAGTGCATATTATATAGTAAAAATGGGCTTTTACCATTATTACGTTATTATTCACGTACAACATACGGCAATAATGTTCTAATCATGAATGTACATGAACTACATAATTATTACCAGTAGAATACTGTTTGGCAACTGATTAGCTGTATGATAAAATGGATCTTAAAATGCACTTTTTTATGGTGGAAAAATATTTTTTTTTATTCACGTACATTTTTACTTTATAATTTGTTTGCTACTGAAAAATATTTTTATTTTTCCACTATATAAAGTGCATTTATACGATCTATTTTATTAGACAGCTAATCAGTTATTATCTATTAATTTTTTAGATAGAAGACCCTGCACTGACGGCGACGACGTTTCCGTAAAACATTGAACTACGGTAAATCATGAGTCCTAAGATTTCCAGAATCAAAAAAGTCATCAGAGTCAAAGACAGTAAAATATAAAAATTAACCATATCACAAAACAGCTAAAAGTTTAGCTTTACAATTACTAGATTTTACTGAGAAATCTTAGGATTTACCGCAGTTCGAGCTTTTTCGTCAGTAAATTAACATTTAAATAAGATAAAATCACAATCGCAATAGCATCATAAAGGTGGTTTTAGATATAAGACTAAGTAAACTGTTTCACAGCGTGTTGTACCTGATTTAAAATGGACTCATTTAACCTAATATCTAATATCTAAACTTTTGGTTTACTGATTGAGACATTACACTGTATTGGGCTACACCGGTGTATTATGCAACTGCAATTCTTCTTTCTGTCTTATAAATGTATATCTTTCCACAACATCATTATATAAAAAAAGTCGGGTTAGTTACATCATTTACAACTCAAGAACAAGTGAACCGATTTTTATAATTTTTGATTTGTTAGATTTTTCTCCGCCCCGAATAGCAGAAGCTAGGTGGTAGTAGGCTGCAAGCTAGTTTAACATATTTTCCTACTAGAACTACTTCGATAGCATTAAAACTTCTCAAGATATGATAACATGAAAATCACAATTTAGGTCTTTGCCTAAAACATTCGTACAAACAAACATTCATACAAACAAGTGTATTTTACGGTACAGATAAACTATTTTTGTAATTTTACTAAAAAATAATTAATTTAATCATACTTATATGCAAATTTAAATCAATAATTGATTGAGCAGTAACTCTGTGATTATTGAATTATAAATAAAAACTGTCAGGTGCGAGTCGAACTCGAACACGAAGGGTTCCGTACTATAACATCTATAAAAACCGGCCAAGTGCGAGTCGGACTCGCTTAGAAAGGGTTGCGTACCATTATCTATAAAAACGGCAAAAAAAAAACACGTTTGTTGTATGAGAGCCCCCCCCCCTTAAATATTTGTTTTATTTAATTATTTATTTTTAAAGTAAATATACTACTAAATATTATGTGAGTATTTCAAACGTCTACCTATTGCCGTTATCAATTGCGAGCAAAAACGAGCAAAAATATCACGTTTGTTGTATGGGAGCCCCCTTAAATATTTATTTTATTCTATTTTTTAGTATTTGTTGTTATAGCGGCAACAGAAATACATCATCTGTGAAAATTTCAACTGTCTAACTATCACGGTTCATGAGATACAGCCTGGTGACAGACGGACGGACGGACGGACAGCGGAGCCTTAGTAATAGGGTTCCTTTTTACCAGGTAAAAGGTATATTTTTTTTGTCTTGATTCTGGACTATAGTGTGTCTCTAAAAATTTTAACCTATCTGTTATAGTTTAGGAACATTTACGCAAGCTAATGCCACCCACAAAGCGGAAATTCGCATTGCAAACCTATTGCAAATTTAATATAAAATATTAATAGTCGATATCTTACATATTTTCTTATCTGAAAGCCTATTTCTCCGCCGTTCCCTTGTGATATTTTTCCTCTTCGTGGTAGCAGACCGCACCAGGGTTTCTATGATCTCGTCATCAGCAGATAAGTCGCCACTGAAACGTAAAATTTGGTGCTTGTTTAAAATTAAGGATCATTTGACTGCATGTTTCCGTATGTACAGTTAAGGTTCATAAGTGTAGTAATCAATCACCTCTTTCTTTAACATTAAATGAAATACGCAAATATTAGGATTTTCTTTTTCATCAACCCATAATCATCTCACTTTTAGGATGTCACATGTCTCCCTTTAACCGTAGGAGGTTGACGACGTACCGCCATTGGTTTACGCTTTGTATCGAACATTTAGATCATACTCAACCACGTTGCTCAAATGCGGATTGGCGGAGGCCAGTGTTTTCAAGCTACCCAAAGGCCACTGATTTGGCTTTTAATATAAATTTACTTTAATGTTTATGTCATGCGTGTTTTATTTAAAATTAAAGGTTAGTAGGCGGTATTGCATTTATCCTAGACGTGCCTTGTCTGGAATTGATACATCTAGGTTTTATTTTACTCTGGGATTATCACAGTGACGTAGTATTTATTCAGGATCAAAATAGCTTCGTTTCTTATTTTTGGTTTTATTTACCAAAATAAACATTTTTTTTTAATAAAAAATTGGTTGTCTGTTAAGTCGGTTCACGTCGATAATTTTACGTGATAACGTCATAAAAACATCGGCCGATGCAGATGGAGTGAAAGGGAGATAGATGCCTCACAAGCCGAACTCCGTATCGCTTGTTCCGCGCTCTCGCTTGCACGATCGGCTCACGCGGAACATGACCATTGTCATGTTCCACCTTTCATGCTTTTTCGTGCGCGCAGTCGGCGTTCATCGATTTGAAAGACGTTACCACGTCAAAAAATTGTTAATTTGTTAGATAAGACTCTATTTATTTCCATAATTTGACACTCAATTAAAAATTGCAAAATACATCTTTACATTACAAGTAAGCAAGGTAAGCTGTTTTTCTGATACATAAATAACCTTTAGTGTTCAAAATATGTTAGTATGTTAGTAGTAAATACCAAGTTTCTGACTTGACGAGCATTCGTTTGTTGTTGGGAGCCTTCCTTCTGCTCTCCGTGAGACTGTCGGTGTCAGGGTCCGTCTTCAAAAGTTCCTTCAATGCAGAGTCAGCCGTGTGATCACCGTTCTTTGTTGAGTAATTACCAATCTATAAAGAAAGAAAAGCCAAAGATTGAAAACAAAAATATAGACTATCTATCACAGTGTGCGTTTTATGACATTTTTATCACGAACTGTGAAATTGTGGAATCAACTTTCCTCAGCAGTATTCTCAAACATATACGACATGTCTTCAAAAACAGTCTATCTATAGTTTTTCCTTAAAAGGTTGGCAATGAATCGGCGACCCTATGATGTTGTTGATTTCTATGTGCGGTGATGATTACATTACATCAGTTGACCTTTATGCTCGCTTGCCTCCCTCTCATATTAAAAAAGACTTTATAATAAAATGTCATAGAATTGTTAAATGTATATTGGTAATACTTACATCTATAATCATTTTCCCCCTCGTCTTATTCCTCTCCCTATGGTTTGCTCTCTTCTCGAGTTGCTGAAGGACCCTCTCACGGGTAGTTCGGTATTCAAGTGAAAATTCTGCTATGACTTTCAGAAATTCTGAAGGTTTAGTCTTCGGGATGTCGGGAGGAGGGATGCCAAGAAATAAGAGGAATCTACCATATCTGGAACAAAGAGGAGGGAATATTGCTTTTCCTGTTTTTTTAAATATCGATCATTTTCGCTTGCGCTTTATAAATAACAATTAATATTTCAATAATACCATCGCTGTGCACAGGATCACGTATATAGGTTACCTATAATAATATTATATGAGTACGCACATTTTACTAGCTACAATATTCGCTGTGCAAATTTATAGAGTATATAACATTATCTGCCTACACATGTCACATTTTTGAGAGCGAAGGTGCAAGCTGCGTTAAAGTTGAATGGATTAGTTCTATATAAGTTCAAAAATCATCAGGGAATTAATATTCATCTGGATAGTAGGTAGATATTAAAAAAAATAATCATGCCTGACGTAACCCTTTAGCAACTCATATTACCTGTTCATCACTCTCTTTTTAATAACTGACAATAAAATGATCCTTTCCGCAGCGTCGGTGAGGAATTCGTTGATTTTGGTTTTGAAAATCTGCGACCCGTCGTGTTTGGCGATTTTCTTCATATGGTCCCATGACGCTTTGCAATCTGATTCAAGCTTTTGAAGGTTCGTGTTCAGTATATCGAAGTCTACTTTTGAAGCCCTGATTACTGGTCCCACCTGTATTGTAAAATATTTTAAGAGATATTTATTTACTATATTCATAATTTCATTGAAAATAATTTGAACACTCCTTTGACGATTTATTCGTATGGTAGACTGATTGGAAAACAAAATAATATATGTTATATATGAATGTGCTAACTATTTGCATAAAACCTAAATAAAAAAGGATAATAATCCTGGAAAAATGACACACCACCGCCTAGTCCCAAACTAAGCAAAGCTTGTACTACGGGTAGGTACTGACAATAATACTTATTTACATTTTTAAATACATACATATAACACATAGAAAACACCCAGACCAAGACAAACAGACATGTTCAGGCCCATAAATATTTATCTTGTGCGGAGATCGAACCCTCGGAGTCAAAGTAGCCATTCAACCACCGGGCTCGTCAATGTCAATGTCGTCAATGTCGTCAATGACCTTAAAACTTCATTGTATGCTCACCTCACTGAAGAAGTCGGTTGTGTCCCTAAACTTTTCTATGATCATCTCACAAATATGATACAACAATGGATGTTTGTGAACCGTGTCCTTAACCTCCATTACTTTTGATAGATACTCAAGGCGGAATCCTTTTACGTGGCTTCCATTGAGAAAGCTGCCCACTGACCTCAAAGTCGAAAGAATCACTTTGAAAGTTTTGTTCACTTTTAGCAGTTCTATGCCTTGTTTTAAATCCATTAATGGTTCGGCTATTTCTTTCTGAAATGTACAATTACATATTTTTGTTTATGATAGTTTTTAGATCCTAATGATAAATAGACAACTAATAATAGAATATTACCTCCAAATTATCAAAGTCCAGCTTGAAGACCCAAAGCTTCAAACGCGAAGATAACTCATTGATAGAAGCTAGCGCAAGAAGAAATTGTTCAGCACTGCCTAATGGCAAATCCGGGTTTGCATACTGAAAAAATTTAATAAAAAATATTTAATAATTGAGTAGCTACACAGCTATAAATATAGTGTACTAGCCTAAAAAGTGGGGACAAAACAGTTGTGTCGCCTTACTAAACGTGGAGAATGAAAGGTTTTATTTTCCTTACATATAGAGATAGGCTGCCTGCCCTCATGAATAACTTAGTATCAACCTCCCGAGGATTAAGTAAGTGCGTTAGCCGTTATGAATTAATGTTGTCAAAAATTACATTCTTTTTTAAATAATTTTAATTAGACACCAATAGTAAACTACGTAAAGCGTCCGACCCCACACTTTGACGATAGTAAACTTATTGACAAAAAAATATAGAAATCATCACATCAACAACCCATATTAATCTTACCGCTGAAATACGGGTCTCCTTTTTTTTAATTGAAAGGGTTTATTCCCGACTCATCTCGACTTAATAATTTCGAAAATTGCCACATGTAATAATAATTTTTAGTGGTAAAACAAAACAACTATATTTCAAAGACAAGATATCAAATGACAGCGTTAGTGATAACTCATTTCATAACTTACTACAAAGATGGATATTTTACTTTTTAAATTAATACATTTGCTACTCCACTATTTTGGGAAAATATATGTCTTTACTAAAATAAAACAAAAAGATACGTTTTCTGTTGTTATGGTTTGTGTTTAAGCAGGTATGTAGTTACCTGTGCTTCTTGAATTTTAATTTTTTCATCCTCCGTCGGTAGCATTGTCAATAACTTTTCAATTCCCTCTCGACCGATGACTGTAGCGTCCATTTTCATAATAGCTGCTTTTATGGTTTGAGCAGTTGGAAGTTTCTTCATGGCGATGTTAATAGCATTCGATCTCTTCGCATCCAAAATCAGATTTCTCTTTGGTTCCATTAATTTCTGAAATAATAAAAAAAACTCTTGCACTGAATTTTGTGGTTTTAAAATGTTGTGATAAATTAAAGTTAAAACACAAGCTTACTTACCTCCTATATATCAAAGATCCAAGAAAAAATCCGGAACAAACATGAAACAAAAGTTTTAGAATTAATTAAAATATGTCTACACAGTCATGTATTCACATAGTATCAAAATAACAACAAACCTTAATTATTAAGTCATTGCTTCTAGATTCAAAGAGATGCTCTAACATGTTAGTATCTAGAGTAACTTCGGGAAGATCATCCCAAATAAATCCACCAATTTTCGATCGGTACGTGATAGGCACGGGATTCTCCTGTATCTCTCGCCAGAAAAGCTTGACTGTCTTTTTGTTCTTCTTGATGGTAGAGCTATCAGAATCATTGGACAATTCCGATGGGAAGGAAGGCTTAGGTGGAGGTGCTGGTATGATAATTTTAGGTAGAATAGAGAAAGAACCTGGCAAAGGAGGAGGAATTCCTACTGGCGGGAGGAACATACTAGGGGGAGGAGGCGGAGGGCCATTTGTAGAGTTTGTTGCTGGTGAACTCATATCTTCATCAGAGTCTTGTCGTAAGTCTGAGAAATCTAGGTCACACAGGTGGAAAGCTCTATTCAAGCAGCCCTTTTTCAATTCTTCCCAATGCAGATCGTTTTCAGATACCTTAATTTCATGGACTTTAGTTGACTTTTCTATACTCGGACTCTTAATGACTTCTGCAATGAACAAGTAAATATAGTGATAATACAATATCAATATTTATAAATAATTTTGAACTATCAAACCCGGCCTTACCTTTCGATTGAGATTTTGCTAATTCTTCTTTGGCTTTTGATACGATTCCGGCCATTTCGGCAACCCGTAATGGCTTATCCTCTGTCGTCGGACTTACTGGGCTCGTCAAACGTTGAGCAAGGTCTTTGATGCTGTGTTCTCTATTTAACAGAATCCCTCGATCATCTTTAGATTCAGGAGAATTTTCTAATTGCTTTTGACGCATCACGGCTAGCGCATCGACTGCGTTTACCGTGTGACCTAAAGTACCATTTTGAATTCTTTGTTTTAGCCCAGTTGTGTATCTTTGGTTCCCTTTAAAATAAATTGAAAACTGTAAACGCTTACTCCATAAGTCAATATAAAAATTGTAATTAGCAAATGCAAAGCTCAACTGCCAGAAAATAAGCTGATGATAAAAGGCTGAAAATGCTAAATGTATGTTAATAGTGGGTTAGTGAATGAACAAACCATTCTTTAGTACATCTGCCAAATTAAGGTTTTGGACTGTTCTACTGACATATGCATCCTCTTCCTCTTGATGACCGTTGTGAGTATTGTGTCCGTTGGTATTGTAGTGATTAGATCCATTCATTTTACCATTCACGCTTGTACAATTTTTATTATTATTTGTTAAAGTTCCATTAGTATAAATATTATTACTATTTTTGTGATTTCCATTAGTATTAGCATAGTTTCCGTTTGAATTTCCAAATAGTCCATTATAGATTCCATTTGAGTTGTTCAGTAGTTCTTGCTGTTGTATAATATGATGAGCTTGTCTCGCAAATCGATCTCGCCTTCTTCTTAACGCTGTATTTAATTCCTTATTGTCTTTGTTGTCTAGTATTGAAGGTAAGAACTGTGTCCTGAGATTACTCGCTAGTTTTGTTTCTGGCTCTGTATGAGTTATGACCGGGGAATTTCCTATTGGCGGTTAGTAAAAAAGGCCACAAAATGTTATACAGTTTAAGCAAATATATGAAAGAATGACTATCTAATTATTTATTTTATAGATGGGTGTTATAGATACAGAAACATGTAGGTATGTACGAAGTTTATGATAAACTCAGAAATTACCCCAGTCGAAAGTGTTTTTTTTAATAATATATTTTCAGAACTTTAAATGAATCATATTGAATAATTAACTATGGGATTTGATAAATATCAATCAAAGGCTACGGGGTACTTTCTTATTTTTTAAATGTTAAGGAATACGCAGTTGTGCACAAGAAATATAAATCTGAATTGTTAATAAAATTGATAACACACACTGTAACATTACATAGCAATCTTCCAAATAAATATCATACCTTTTTCTCGCATTTGTTGTTTTTTAGATTTTCTTTTTTCTGTTGTATTCAAATTAAGGCTCCTTCGTCGCACTGATGTAACCACTGATTCATCTAATTGCCTAAAAAATTTGGATTTTTAGTTTAAATATTCGTATTTTTGAGTAGAATAATTATATATAGAAATATGCATGTATTTTAAGTCAGGTACTCACTTCAGCGCCGTTCCAGTTTCATCTCCATCCTCAAATTGGAGCACCGCCTCAAAAATTTGTAGTTGTCGTAATAAATCTAAATCTGTCCCTTGTTTAGACATATATAGTTGTATAATATCATCCATACCCTGATCTAGCAAAGCATCCACTTGGTCGTAATAGGTGTCCCTATCTGGCACATTATTCAAACATATGTTGATCAACGTAGTGGCGTATATAAGTAACTCAGTATCTGAAGCATCGAAGTCTTGCAAGATTTTCATTAGATTATACCAGGGTTGTCTTCCATTAGAATTATCAACAGTGTTAATAGCTTCAATAAGGAGGAGGCTGTTATTTTGAGTATATTCGACGAAAACTACTAACAGTTTTAAGGCCGTTTTAACTACATGACGAAATTTGCTGGAGATTAGTGCATACAACCACTGAATACAGCCTTTGTGGGCCATGACCCCGTGCATTCCGTCCACATATAAGAGGATCTGCAAAATAATTAGATTATATTTTTTAACATAACAATATTTATGATTGAATTTGATTGTACATAAATTAGGCACTCCTCCCAACGTCGGCGACGAATGATAAACGAGTACTGTTAGTAACTATAAAGTATGTAAAAATCTCGGCGGCGACAGCATTAACAGAAAGCAATCAACTATTCGTATGCATTTCTTTCATTCACACGTATTTGTATGCATTGTACGTTTCTTGAGCGTGAAAATAGTCTATAATGATCGTTTTCTCGCCGGCGGCGGGGAGGGACAAGTGACCTTAACTTGAAGTATTCTCATTATTTTGTTATTTCGGATGATTTTGTTTTAATAATTTTGCTTCCCAATATGTTTTTTGCGTGAAATTATGGTTATGACTAGGCGCAAATGTAAATTTTTTAAGATACTAACCTGACCAAAAGCTCGCAGTATATAATCAATATAGTTTTGTTCCTCCATGTTGCCGACTTGCATCAGACAGTCTAGGCCCTTGTTGGCTACGAACTCATGAACAAAGTCCTTATCTGACTGTAAGATCTGTTTGAGCGTGAACAATGCCCTGCGCAGCTCTCGGCCTTGGGTGTGGAGTAGCCTCTCTGTAACAATATATTATATATAAGCATTAGAGAGAACCTATACAAAGGGGTGTCTGTATTATGAAGCAATTTCCATACTCCGTGGTCTGCATGCAGGAACACGATAACCAAACTTTTATGCCGTAAAGTTATTCTAATATTACAAACTGTATTCTTGAATACACGAGCAAAAAGGCTCTACTCCACGAGTGAACTTTCATCATCATCATCTTAGCCATTGAAAGTCCACTGCTGGACATAGGCCTCCCCTCTAGTGAGTGAACTTTAATTAGTAAGAATTGCATAGCGACTTGTCACAATCTAACTGAGCATAATCTGCCTGTAAGCAAAGCCTGTATCTACCCACTGCTGGATACACCCCAATGTTTTCCACTTCCGGCCGGCCCATCCCCACTTTAGCTTGCAAACTCTGAAGGCTATGTCGTCAAATTTGGTTGTCGGTCAAATTTCTTCGTTCCGGATTCGATCCCTCAGAGAAAATCCGAGCATAGCCTAGCATACATTGCTCGCTTTGTGACCTTAGCCTGTGGACCAGCCCGATGGTCAGTGTCAGGTCATGTCACGGAGGACGCACAGGTAAGCATTGGGGTAACTGTGCGATGAATATGTGTTCTGAAATCTGTCTAGCTAGACCAATCGAATGCGTCTATGGATCTCTTTGTTGGCCAAGCTGCATTGACTGTCCGAGGTAGACATAATCTTTGACCACTTCAATAGCTACATTCTCTACAATAACCGGGTTAGGGTTGACGAAATAGTTGCAAGTCTAGTAAAAAGTATTAAAAATACATACCAATTATTGCATGCACTCTTACGGGCAGCTGGGTTCGTAGAACGAGCGCATTTTTCCGACTGAAAAAGAAAACACACATGCTTAATTTATATAATCTTCTTTTTAGTAGCTCGCTCTACAGTATCAAAGCGGTCGTGTTGGGGTTAGGTATCACGACCGGCAGCTGCTGCCGCGATTCTTCTCTTCAATTTATATAATATCGATATGTGAAACATTTTTATACTATATCATCAAAGCGGATATTATCACTACTTACTCCTTCCGTCAGAGATGCGGAATTGTCAATAGTGTTTATTCGATTTCGATATCAAAAATATTTCAAAAATTTATAATCACTTCTTCTTCGTCAACCCTTATTCATCCCATTGCTGGGATACGGGTCTCCATCTCCATTCAATCGAAGGGGTTTAGAGCATACTCCACAACGTTGCTCAACTACAGGTTGGTGGGGGCCAGTGTTTTCAAACAGCCTAAAGGACACTGACTTGTCTTAACGACTGTCATCTAATGACAACAACAGGGACCGACGGTGCCCTCCGAAGTACGGAATCACTTAGCAGTTCATTAATAAAATTAATTACATAGACATCGTTGATTCCGATCGATACATTCTGTGCACAGTCAACTGCTTCTAAACTGCGTCACTTCCAATATTATAATGGTCCTGCGTAGCTACGCAGTACGTACGTACGAATACTACGTACGTCTCGTAGCTACGAGACGTACGTAGTATTCGTAGCACTAGCCGGACTTATACTGAATTGTAACGATCATCGACTAAGTAGCTATTAAGTAAGGATCTTTACACATTATGCCGCAGCGGCAGAGTTTTTCGCCGGCGTGTATCTTTCGCAGTATGAAGACTGGCCGTCGTTGCTGCGGCGTCTTGTGGAAGAGTTCATACAAATCTAAGGGAAACCAGGGATCCGTCTTTCAGTCGGAAAATGAGTAGTTTTTATCATGTGGTGGTATGAATAAGTGATTCAATTCCCCATAAGGTAAGCCCCCAGTGTCGCGACACGGCGGTGGGCAGTTTGCGAGATAAATTGTAAACAGCCTAATCTGTGGTTACAGTCTACAACAGTTGACTGAATAAAGTAGTTTAAAAAAAAAAATAAAAACCGACATCAGTTGGCGAGCGCAGCTTATTGGTAGAATACCCCGGGAGATGCTGCTGTGAAAAGTTATTGCGTCACACAAGATTCCTTTGTCACACAACATTCAGCGCAGAGCAATAGAGTGGCGCAATTCTATTCTGCCGGCAATCACAGGCCAAATTTAAGTGTTTCCCCGCGATTTTTCTGGGATCCTATCATCAGACCCTGACTTAGTGAATATAGGACAACCTCGCAATCATACCCTTTCAAATAAAAATAGAATTTTGAAAATCGGTTCACAATTCGCGAAGATATCGAATAACATACATACAAAAAAAAATCAGTCGCATTGAGAACCTCCTCCTTTTTTGAAGTCGGTTAAAACAGGCAATGCTTGTAAGTATTGTAAAAGTTCCGATGAAGAGGAGTTAGTTGTAGAAATGGTACACGAAAACTGGGTCATCCTGTGTTTAAAACAGCTGCAAATAATGTTGTGATAAGTTGTTGGAAATATTGTGTAGATTCTCAGTAATGAATGTACTCGTATCTACGAGTACATTCATTACTGAGAATCTACACAATATTTCCAACATATCAAAATACTAGCGACCCGCCCCGGCTTCGCACGGGTGCAATGCTGATACTAAATGTACTACAGAAGGTCTTTGCGCTTTGTCCTATCCAGTCCTTCCCCAGATAAAGGCACACGCCGCCGGCTCCGCGGCCGGTACCGCCATAGCCGTTATGTCCCTGCATTTTAAATGTGTAATATCTTCTAAACTATTCATTTAAATTACATGCTGTGAAGGGCCATATTGATCTATATTAAATGCGCAATGTATTTAAGGTACTTAATTGGATAAGGATTAATTATGTATTGCTTAAAATCGCTTCGTAAATAAGGCATTATTTCTTGTAAAAAGCAAAGGATAAAATAACGGTTATTGTGTGTTACCACTAAGAGATAGACATATACCATCGCGAACTTTTTTGTAGACCATTTTAAGGTGAACAATACTGTACTACATTATTTTGATCTATCTCGTTGGGTTCAGCCAGCGTTTGCAATGAAAGAGCAAAAAAATGTGTTTATTTACGACATCACATTAGAAACCTCTAAATTATCAGTGTTTTTCTACTATGTTATGCATATATTATACATATAAACTTTCCAGTTGAATCACTCTATCTATTAAAAAAAACCGCATCATAATCCGTTGCGTAGTTTCAAAGATTTAAGCATACATGGGGACATAGGGACAGAGAAAGCGACTTTGTTTTATACTATGTAGTGATGATGATATTACTTAGTGGTGGCGATATCTATCGCCACCACTAAGTAATATCATATTTTGCAAAGACAATGAAATCTTTTAAAATTACATAACTAACATTTAAAATTACCAAAAAAAAAACAAATATGGCCGTTTATGTCAATAATTTTTAATTGGCCATTTACGGTGTACATGTCTAAACTTCTAAAGTATTAAAATGTCGGTGGAATTAAAATGTCTGAAGTATTAAAATGTCCGTAGTATCAAAATGTCTACTCATTTATTAGGTTTAACTCTAAAAAAATGTCGCTCTGTCTGTTACTCAATCACAGCCAAACGTCGCTGAAATTTATTATGAGTATACGCTACTATTTGCCACATGAAAATAAAAAAGGTTTTTTTATTCACTGCTCATTCAATTAATAAAAAGAGCCGTGAAAGTGTGAGTCATAATCGCGTAGAAATGGTTCCGCTTGGTTTATTTTAAAATTTTAGACTTATATAAATTAGACATTATGACACAATCTTATGAACGTAAAGGTCCTTGTTTGTCATTTTGAATTATATGGATAACAAAAACATAAGATTCTTTGACATTCTTTGACTTTTTCTATAATTTTCATGGTTTGGGAATTACGAATATTTTTTCGGAGGTGGTTATAGTCATCTTTTAATTTTATTTAAATCCTTTAAAATTGATCTTTTTAATTGAAAAAGCAGGTTCATATGTCATTTATTTTCATGTTGCAATTAACTTCTGGTAGATTTTATACTATAAAATGATAAATGAGAATAAAAATGGCAATAATTTGGACCAAAACCTAAAACCTCTATACAAGAAAAAAAAGGGGGGAAACAAAGAATATAAACAGATGCTGTACGCAGTACCCATACATTAAATTTAAATTATTTTTATGCAATACATATAGACTTAGCTTATGCACATACTTTGTTATTATTATAGTCTGTAGTAGTCGTCAACCCTTTCATCCCACAACTGGGATATGAGTCTCCAAATATACCTATAATACCCTACCACGCTGCTCAATTGCTGGTTGGCGGAGCCTATGGCTTGTAATTTTAAAGTATATTTTGTTGAAATAAATAAAATTTTGTACAAGTTTAAACGACTTTAATGAAACTGTCTATTAGGGCTGGAGAGCTTGTGTACTTTTTATTTAAACACGCTAATCTTTGAAAATACCAGTCGAACTCGAAAATACTTTTTAACTTTGATAGCCCGATTTATTTATACTATTGCCCATTTTATTTACCCAATTTAGTTATATTTTATTTATATTAATGCTATTTTATATCATAGGTACTACGATAATGTCAAAGTTTACAAATGGCTAATAGTGGCTATTTGTTATTTATTGTAAACTAAAACATACGTCATATATACATACATATGTAAATTAACTGAAAAATTAGGTTAAGGTCAATTATAGAAATAGTATTGTCCATAACACAACACTCACTCGTTTGATTCTTCGCCGTCACTCAAGTCACTTTCAATATCCATGGGGGATAGTTGACTAATATCATCTTCGGCAAAACTGAACAACTGGGACCAATTCGTATAGAGTCCGATGGTACAGTGTACGTAGGCCCCGTCCGTGATTGAGCGTGTGAAGCTCGTGCATCCCATCGTATGATCGCTAATTTTCCCCACTGGCAGCCATAAAAATATACAGCGTGTGATATTTCTATGACACAACTCGTATAATGATAAACTTGAAAATAATTTATATACAACTGAAAATGATGTGCATATGAAAAATGTTTTCAAGAGAGGCGTTCGTGCCTTCCTGTCGCCTAGCACGATCGATTACGAATGGGGGATACCGCCAGGCCGGACAGTCATCGCGCCGTACACTGTGGTCGTTCATGATAATAAACATGAAATTTATTTTTGCACTAGCTTTCATTTTGTATCGTCGCCGACGAAAACCCAGTTCGCTGAAATATTTCCAAATAACTAATTAATTTCATTATTTATCTCTATTACGATGTAAGAATTTTAAAATATATAAATTGAATGATTTGGAGGAGGCATATATCCTGAAGAGGATAATCTAAATGCTGCGATGATGATGATGATTGATATATTGATTCATACCGATGTTACAGTATATTATGTTATGCACAAAAATTAGCATATACTAACCCAAATATCTGTCCACTATCTACATATCCTGACACACGCTTACGCACATTGATTCTGGTAAACTATATTTATATATTTAATCTAAACTAAAATTGTAAAAGTACCTAACTTTGTCATTAGTATTACGCATCCATGTCGTTGCTTTGTTCAAGATTTTTCTTCTTTTTCTTTTTACTATCTAATAAAAATTGCAAATAATTTAGATACTACAAATAGGAAGAGCAGGGTTTTCTATCATAAGTATATTTTTTACTTAAAAGGAAACCCTAATCATGTGTTATGTAAAACAGATTATTTAAAATAAAGTTATTTTTCATTAAGAAAAAAAATATTGCACTTTTATTTGTTTCGTAATTTTACGTATTTTTTCCTCTCGCTGTTTAGGAACAACATATAGCGCTGTCAAATGGACCTATGTAAAAATTTAAAAGTATCTATAGTAGGTACTTGATTATATTTATTATTAAGGACGAGTTTTGCATTCAGTTCATTATTGTAGCAGTAATAAGTATTTCGACACGTTGATTTTGTGTTTTGCCGAATACCTTTGCCCTGAAGAACTGCCTATCAATTTGCCTGTTTTATCTAAATATACAATTATACACATAGATGGTTCATAAAACCATTAGATAATGTTTTTGTAGAATATTTTAAACACACTGTAGGTCAGAAGTCAGAAGCGTAAGTTCATTGTTTCAACGCGCACAAGTTTTTGCCATGAGCTAGCGCGATTCAGAGTCGATTCGAAAAAACTTTACTATACAAAGCACTCACGGTTTCGCTTGGTGATAAAATTTCTATACTTTCTATCGAATTCTTTCTTTAAAAAATTGGCTTTTTTTCTTGTAGTTATTTTCCAACTACTGTCAATCGCACATCAGATGTCACAATAGTTGTTTAAAAACCATCACTATTACACATAACTGCGATTTAAAATACAAGATCGATCCTAAGACCAAAGTAAGTGGTATGCTTGAGCTAAGGTTCACTGTATCCATTACATATTGGATAATTATGTGTATCATCGCCATCATCATCCTATTTCTACTCACTGCTGAATATAGGATCCGGATACCGTCTTCCGAATGCGACCATTCATCGCCCCACACGCAGCCTCTACTTTAGAACCTTTGTTCTATTTGGGTACTTGAATGAATAACATTATCTTCTTCTTCATTTGTATCTATAAAAGGCCACTGTTACTGACTGATCTATCGACGCCCAGCTCAAATTACTGTCCAGTGAATCGTATTGAAATTTGGCCTACAGATATCTAATAAATAATGTATGCATACACTAAGAAAGGATTTTTTTAACTCCCACTGGATACGTACGATGTCATGGGTGCGACCTATTATTTGTTTAATACGTCTAATATCTATGTAAGAATAAACAAACACGTCACATTCTTTAAAAAATATTACTAACGAAATTTTTATAAAGGTAACATTTTACTGAAATGAAATTATTTAGGAACGTATTTCGTTAATCTGCAAACTGATGAAAGCCGATATTGTGGGTGTAATAAATATGAAAAATCGACGCGGAATCAATAGTTTCCTAAGAAATTCACAGTTGGAACAGGGAATCGAGATTAGTTCACGAGGTTACGTGTCACGGTAACCCGAATATACGAGTATACATTAATGTGTCGAATTTTGTTTTGATCTATTTACGGTCTCGGGGAAACAGGGAATAGTGTGGAGGCGTATTCATAGTTTGGACTTTTACACAAGACGGTTACATTTCATCATCATTATCAGGCTAAGTCTACCAGCTGTTTGATATAGGCCTTCCCTAACGTTTTACATTTACTTGTGTACTCTAGTACTATTTGTTCCGACCTTTTTGTTGTGAGGAGCTCAATGGCGTCTTTGCGCGTGTCAGTCTAATCGATCACGCAAGTTAAGCAACGTCAACCGTATCCTGCCTATGGATGGGTTTATCTTGAGCTCTTCCGTGCTTCGGAGGGCACGTTAAGCTGCCGTATAACAAGCCGTATCTCAACAGTAGGATGATTATGGGTTGATGACGTAAGACTATTTGTTATTCTGTAGATTAGGTTATAGCTAGAAATGGGCAAAGTATCTGGCATTTACGGTAAACTCCCAATAACTACATATAAATTTCCTATTATTACCCAAAACATTTATATGTCACTTGTATCTGCCCACTGCTGGATACAGGCGTTCCCCAATGCTTTGCACCATATGCCATCCTCCGCTTTCCACATACACCCGCTTTCTTGATGTTGTCGGTCCTTCCACTTTAGGATCTTCCTTCCGCATCTGCCATCACTGATACGACAAATGTGGCCGGCCCACTGCTACCTAAGCTTGCTGACTCTGACCCAGATTATTCCTGTCTACTACTATAAGTTTGTCAAGTTTTATGAAATAGAATTGTCGTATTAATTCGACACTATGTCCTGATTATCGACTTGTCAAGAGTTTCAATAAGGGTCCAAGGCTCAAGCCCATGTTTCATATAACTTAAGATTGTGACTATTGTCAGTGACAGGTGACCCGAAAATAACATAACAAACAAAAACTGACACAATTACTACAGTGGTATTCCTGTCTGTCTATTTATATAAATGTGCCAACGGTAACTGACATGACAGTCCGACAAAAGTCGTAATTTCTGACAAAGTTCCCAACTTGTCAAGTTTTATAAAATACGATTCTGGAGTTGCAAACATTTGATTTATTTTTATTTGTAAATTTTTTTTTCGTTATGATAATTCAAAACTTTCATATTCCAGTACCGCAGGAGCTTGATGGTGCCGTTGCTCGTGTCAGTCTAATCGATCATGCAAGTTACGCAACGTTGACCGTAGTCTATCTATGGATGGGTTTATTTATCTCGAGCTCCGTTGTGCTTTGGAGGGCACGTTAAGTCGTCAGTCGCGGCTGTGGTCAGTAGATGACAGTCATTAAGCAAAGTCAGTGAATTTTGGGCGGCTTTAAAATACTGGCTACCGTCAAGCCGCAGGCGTGGTGGAGTGCACTCCAAACCCCTCCTACGATTTAGGGGAGAATTATATCCCGCCAGTGGAATGAATATATATACTAGATATACAAAACAAAGACGGATTAGTTACACCATTTATAACACAACCTGCTTTTTATGATCTTTGATTTGTTGGATTTGTCTCATTTGTTGGAAATTTCAGAAAAATTGACTAAAAATAAAATTATGATAATATTGTCAGGACAAGGTTTTATGGGAAAGCTATTGGAGATGGGAACGGGAAGATTGAGCTACAGTCGCACCCTGGCCACTTCGCATCGGTTACTACTACATAAGCAATGATTATGTAGAGCGTGAATAAGCGTGCGGGTGAGTGACGCCTTACAAACTTTTCCAGATTCGTATCAGAGGGGAGGTGAGGTAGACACGAGAGAGCGGCAGGGAGTGTCCATACTGTACGTAGTACTATTATTTATACTGTGCCACAGCAAGGCGTTAAAATTACCCTAAATTATTTTCTAGAGAATGATTAGAAACTAACTTACAGTTTAGAGTTGAATATCGTAATAAATACTTTTGACGTGATAGCGTCTTATAAATCGATGAACGCCGGCTGCACGCACGAAAAAGCATGACTCATTGTCACGTTCCGCCTGAGCCGAGAGTGCAAGTTAGAGCGCGGAACAAGCTATCTCTCTTCCACTTCATCGGCCGATGTTTTCTTATGACGTTATCACGTAAAATTATCGTTCGTAAACCGACAAACAATTATTTTTAGGGTTCCGTACCTCAAAAGGAAAAACGGAACCCTTATAAGATCACTTTGTTGTCCGTCTGTCTGTCTGTCTGTCTGTCTGTCAAGAATTTCTATGTCGAGAATGCGTGGAGGTATCAAGCTGAAATTTGAACTGTATACTCAGGTCTACGGTCCCATGAAGTTGTAAAAAAATCAAACTGCTAAGTTTACGTAAAAAAAGTTGCGGCCGTTTATTCAGCAAAAAACGCATATTTCGACATTCTCAAGGGAATCAAAACCTATAGGGTACTTCCCGTTGACCTAGAACTATGAAATTTGGCATGTAACATCGTTATAGACTACAAGTACAGGAATAAATCTCAAAACTATACATTTGTAATTAAATCTTAAAAAATATGGTGTCTATATTTTTATACCAGGTCGAAATTTCCAATTGAAGCTACTAGTTCAAATGGGGTATCATATGAAAGGGCTTGATGTGCACATATCAAAATATATTTTATTTATTTTTTCCGACGCATTATTTCTTATTTATGATGAAAAACATCAAATTTATAATGATCCTACGTACGGAACCCTCGGTGGGCGAGTCCGACTCGCACTTGGCCGGTTTTATTTTTACAGACAACCAATTTGTTTGGCCGTGTGGTTTCTGGTAGACTAGAATAGAATCACTCCGTTTCTTACCGTGGATGTCGTACAAGGCGACTAAGATATTATAAGAAATACATTATCAAATATCGATCAGGCCTCCCCGACACGTCTGGCCAGCGTGGGGAGTGTAGGTGGATTTCACCTTCCGTCTAGGACGGACGAGAGAGGGTCGTGCTCCTGTAGTGGAGACTAAAATGGACCTGATGATGATGATGATGAATTTTCACTTATGTCCCTTGACTATATATATAAACATTATACAATATAAGTGCAACTGGGAGTCGACTGGCGCAGCATCCGTAGTTTATCTCATCAGCTGACTGGGGACCGACGGATGTTAAAAGCGAGGGGAAGTATATAAATACTAATGCATCCAATGTAATTCCCCTGTGGTATAAAAACAAGGTCCCCATAGTATGCGTACATCTAAGGTCACATTTAATTTGGTGTTGTTGTTTTTGAAGTAGTAGTTCATATGTCATCTTTATTACTTTTAGGGTTCCGAACCTCAAAAGGAAAAACGGAACCCTTATAAGATCACTTTGTTGTCCGTCTGTCTGTCTGTCTGTCTGTCTGTCTGTCTGTCTGTCTGTCTGTCTGTCTGTCTGTCTGTCTGTCAAGAATTTCTATGTCGAGAATGCGTGGAGGTATCAAGCTGAAATTTGAACTGTATACTCAGGTCTACGGTCCCATGAAGTTAAAAAAAAATCAAACTCCTAAGTTTACGTAGAAAAAAGTTACGGCCGTTTATTCAGCAAAAAACGCATATTTCGACACACTCAAGGGAATCAAAACCTATAGGGTACTTCCCGTTGACCTAGAACTATGAAATTTGGCAAGTAACATCGTTATAGACTACAAGTACAGGAATAAATCTCAAAACTATACATTTGTAAATAGATCTTAAAAAATAGGGGGTCTATATTTTTTATAGGGTGTCGAAATTTCAAATTGAAACTACTAGTTCAAATGGGGTATCATATGAAAGGGCTTGATGTACACATTGCAAAATATATTTTTTTTCAACGCATTATTTCTTGTTTATAATGAAAAATATCAAATTTAATAATGATACTACGTACCTACGGAACCCTCGGTGGGCGAGTCCGACTCGCACTTGTCCGGTTTTATTTTAATTTGACGAGCTCGGTGGTCGAATGGTTAGCAATGGCCACTTTGACTCCGAGGTCGCGGGTTCGATTCCCGCACAGGACAAACATTTGTGTGCATGAACATGTCTGTTTGTCTTGGTCTGGGCGTTTTCTATGTATTATAAGTATTTACAAAAAAACATATGTATTTACAAAAAAAATATTTAAGTACATTTATCAGTTATCTAGTACACATAACACAAGCTTTGCGCTTAATTTGGGACTAGATGGCGCTGTGTAACCTGTCCAGAAATATTTAATTATTTATTACAAGCTTTTATTTAATTACACCGAAGTGCCTGTGATCAAACCTTGCAAGTTATATTCTACCCACTTCTCAGTGTCCGATTGAGCTGAAAGTTGGCAGACTCGTTTGGTTCCCAAAAGAAGAAATTAGTAGGAGTAGGAAGCTTTTGGAATTTAAGATATTAGCAATGTGAGAGACTGCTATGGCAAATAACGCATTAAAAGCCTAAAGAGTTGGCTAGTCAAGTGAAGCTTAACTGCCGTGCACCACGAATTTTAAGTTTCTAACACTATTGGGGACCTAAAACATTGAGTTGTTACCTAACACATCGATTCCAATAATATGAATTGCAAAATCGTCTGAACGCTTGGTAATTCTCCCTTGTTGCTACCAAATCTGAATAGTACTTATACTACCCCGGAAGCAACTTGCAATGAATTCAACATGTCATCCCGCTCTCGCCGCCAAAGATCACACTCCCAGAGAACATGGTGTGCTGTTTGATCGAATTCATAATTAGCAATAGAACATTCACATAAGGGAGAGGGCACTAATTTAAACGAAAAGAGTTTAGCCTTAAATTTGCCATGTCCAGTTAAAAATTGCGAAACGGGGTGGTCGACTTCTAACCACTTTTTCTTTAATCTATCTATCTCTTACCGAATGAAAGAACAGATACAAGTGGCGTCTTTTGGTAGAAGTTACCCACCTTTCCTGCCATTCAGACAGCAATGTTTCAAGTACTTCATTAATAGGTTTGAACAGTCTAAGTATTTTTTCACGATCACGCATTTTCAAGAAATCAAGGGCCTTACTTTTAGACGTATAGTACATTGAAGCGCGGCGTTGTACTTCTAAGTCTACTGGTAAAACACCTGCTAGCACGGGTAGTACTATTAACTTGAGGATTAACAATTGACTTGAGGATTGTTGTGTTCCTTCGAGTGAATGGGGTCAGGAAGGGAGGCTACGGTAACCGCATCATATCAGGCGAGTCATATGCCACTCTACATTTTAAGTAACTTTGATTTCACGTATTAGTGAAGCAGCTTTTATTATAATTAGTTAATTAGTTATTATACTAACTTGTCCTGTAGACCTTCCAGTTCCTCATCTTGTTCACCAAGGGTCGAATCCAGGTCGAGATAGGGCCCGTAGTCGCCATCTTTGAATACTTGTAGCGTGGCATCGTCCAACTGAAACAACAGAAATAAATTGTTATTAGTATTGTAGTGAAACAGGGCATTTAAAAAAGTAATTTAATGTCAAACTTTTTTTAAAATGCTGACCATTTTTCAAAAAACTGTAAATTGCAGTCGAAAGTTTTTATATAGGCACTGAAAATAAACTAAAGTTTTTTGAACCTGAAATAGCTTTTTATAAAATATGTGCGAATTGGGTGATAAAAAATTTCAGTGATTACTAAATTTTGTAGTCATCATGTTTTATTTGACCTTATTTTCATCATCATCCCTTTGCATTTTGGGATGCATTTTATTACGGGTTAATGTGGAATCGGAACATAAAAAAAGTTTTGCGAAACGTACATACTTACTTAGTTTTTATATTAAATTACATACCTACAATACACGTAAAAAAAATTATGTTGCAAGATTTATTATAGTGTTAGAAATATATTTGTAGGCAGCGCCATCTCTGTGGTACACCGAGTATTCCTTTTTAACGCTAGCAGATAGCGCTGGTGCTTTTAAAATAGTACAAGCGATCGATTCGTCTGGCATTAGAAGTGCCTAGATGGCGCAGTTAACATACTCATATTTTTACTTTACGAGATTCACGGTTTGTTAGTCCAGTGATTTCCAAAGTGGTTTATTACCACTCTATCGATTATAGATTGATTTTTGAAAGATTCCTAAAATTTAAATATTAAGATTTCACCTGCATTTATATGTATGATAAGTTAACTACTGAAGCAATTTTAATGAATTCATGATACGTCTGTATAATGCGAGTGTCAAGGGGTAATAAAGGCTATAACAACAACTTTTGGCACCGAAATGAGCGTCTGGAATAATTTTCTTTCAACCATTGTTACAACTTTAGATATCTGAAGATATTAGGAATGAACAAAAGTAATGTGTACTAAGACTATTACTACGTAGTACCTACCTACTATTACATATTATATACTGTACATGTACTAAGACGTAAGGTCTAAGGTTTAAAGACGAAAGGGTAAAGTCTGTCGATGTACCTGCTAAAGTAGAGTTCGTTGTTAAACGTTTGTTTTGGTTGAAATACCCAAAATCGACGTCGTCTGATACATTAGTAGGTAGGTACTTATTCGTAATAATCACTATGTTAAAGTATGTTAGTATTGAGATATCTAATTGGAATCTCAAAAAAGTTTTTAGTAAAATCAAATCTTTTTGTAGGGTCTCATACATTCCGAAAGAAAAACAAAAGAACATCTTAATTATACCACAGTATAAGTAATAGTACTAACGTAATTATACATAGAATCACTATTTGGTGTAATAAATTAGCAAATGTTTTTAATATAAGTTTTAATATAAGATGCGGCAAACAGAGTTGTGAATCATCTGATGGGAAGTAATTTCTATTGGGCAATATATCCCATAGAAATCCGCAACATCTAGAGGGTGTGTATCATTAATTTACCAGCCTTTTCATAGAACTATATATATACTCGGTTCTTAAAGGCTCCCATCTTGCATTTACGCGTAAATTCCTAAAGAAAGAAATTCCTAACCATATCATGGTGTGACTATTATTAGCAACAACTGTACTGACCATCAAGATATCGTTACTACTACGTACATAATTATATTAGTTCATTATGCATAGTTACACTCACAAATTCGGTACATCAGTTTTTAGTGCCGGATTGCGGTTTTAGATGTATGCATGACCGGTAATGACCTTGCATTTTTTCTATGTAATTTTGTTGTTTTTTTAGAACGACACCATTTTTAGCGTCATGTCATGGTATTATGAGGTACGCTATTCGTATGTTTCAATGGATGTCGACCCTATGTCCGCTAGTTGGATCTGTGCCTAGATTGGGCTCTGAGCAAACTGGAGCGAGACTTGAAATAGTCGTGTCTCTTCCCTTTTAGCCCTCGAAATTAGTTAAAAATTCCTTTCGAAATTAAACGAAATGTTATCATGTACTAGTTATCTACTACCTACTTTTTTTTTGGTGGTTTTATTAATATCTGTCTTGTGTTTGTAAAATTACTTTAATGTGTTTTTTACATCTAATATTAAAAATGTTTTCTTGTAGTTAAAAGCGGAAGTGTCAACGATGACCGATATAGCACTTTTGCTAAAAACAACTAATGTGTCAATTGCATCTGCAATTGGCATACAGCTTTCATTATATTTACAGTGTCAAGTTATTTGTTTGCAAGAGCTACAATGGGATAACTCTCCACTTCCAATGGTTGACTGGCAGAGAATGCAATACCATTAAGTCCGCCTTTTGTTGAGTGGAGTGAGCAAAACCCTTATATGCGCCGAAAAGTC
Organism: Hypsopygia costalis; assembly: GCA_937001555.2. Taxonomy (NCBI): domain Eukaryota; kingdom Metazoa; phylum Arthropoda; class Insecta; order Lepidoptera; family Pyralidae; genus Hypsopygia; species Hypsopygia costalis. Next base: position 25,244,032 of record OW443326.2, read on the forward strand.
ACTTTTGGAAATGAATAGGAGCCACTGAACCAATTTTGATTAAACTTGTCACAACTAAAGACATCAACATACTTGCGGTTTGTGTCAAAAAAAAATTGAGATAGATCATGTCTTTGAGGAATGATCATAAAATACATTTTCAATTGAAAATAATTAAAAACATACACTCTGTGAATTTACACGCTCCACTCCTCAACCTCGATTTCGGCCCTGTGGGCTAGAATCCGACCTAGTACCAATTTACTGCGGTCAATAAAATTTTAAATAAATAAATAGTTTCTAGTCAGCTTCCATTTCAGGTAATATGCGTCATTGGCATTTCGCATTTAAGGCAATTCCATTAAAATGGTCTATTATTAGTCTAATAGTCTAATTTTTATTCAATTGTAGAGTCAGTTTCGTGAGGTGTTAATGTAGCGCGTGCCGCGGTCCCGGAGTGGGTGCAGCGTTAGTACAGCGCTTGGTACAAACGTGACAGGTCGCGGCACGCGTGGGGTTAATCCACTTTTATCTGCACAAGCAATAAAAGTTCCTCAAATTGTACTCATAGCAACCTTAGATTGTAAATTACGAACGTTGATGTTGTTGTGAATCATTCAAGACTGGTCTTTAAAAAGTGTATCAGATAACGTCTGCCTCCTCCGACCTCATAGACAAAAGCAATAATGTTATACAACAAGTGGAAAACCAGCTTTATGTGCTAAAATTATCTTGCAATCGCATCTTTACGGGCACAACAAACGCTCACGTGGTCTCCAGGGCGGTACCACGACGGTTCCCAGAATCTATATCACGCTATTTTCGAATGTGAATAATATGAGTTCGTTTTCAGTGAACAACGAACTAGTGACATAGTTCATCTAGTTCACTGAGTGTCTGTGAGTTTGTGAGTTAACGATTCACTAGTACAAGTACAGAATAAGAAATAGGGTACCTACAGGCACAGTACAGGCTGTTGCAATACCGTTTAAAACATACAATGGATTCTGTGCTTATAGAATGTTCTAGACTGAACGTTTCAAATAAAAATATAAATACACAAGCTTACTACGACACTTATGTGCATGCTAATCGCTTCACATCAGGTGGGTCGTATGTATGTCTGCCACCCGGCGTAATTAAAAAAAAAATAACCTAGATAAAAAAGTATCCATCAAACAAAAAAAAACATATTCTAGCCGCACCGTTCATCTGAACCAGTAAAAGAGAAATGACATCTATACATCATTACTCCAACATTCATATTTTATAAAATTAGTAGGATTTCTCCACATATTAGGTAATTTTGGAGCACAACAAGTGCAGTATGGGTCACCAATTTGGTGTTAAACATGTTCTAAAAGATTACTAGTAGGTGCTTGCAATTTGCAACACTAGAATAGCTTTCTGACTCTCGGTTTTTTCAATTTTCACTGCGGAGTTTGTGATCAAATCTTGTAAGTCAAATTTGAGTTGAGCTGAAATTTAGCACACTTGTTATTTTGCTTAAAAATGTTTTATTGTTTATTCTTTGTTATTTATCTAATCATCCTTGTAAATATTTTGTTAGTAGACGTTTCTTTTGTGTATCCCACTTGGATTATATTTTAGTCTGTGAGACCAATAGTGCCAACAAAATGTGTACGTCTTTAATCATATACTCATCACCGAAAGTAATGCTCGCCAATGTCCAGACACTTCGTCTGAGGACAAATAAACCTCTGTTTATATTTTTTCACTAGTGAAGCTCCGCCTGCATGCTCTCTATCATGACGTGGTGGTCTATATTGAATGATCAATCATTTCAGTACATGAAAATTTTATGAGCAATCGAAAACATCATGTGCACTATGGATGATTAATCCCACAGCAAGCAAAATTAAATTATACGGAATACTTAAACAAATTCCTTCTTAAAAAAACCGGACAAGTGCGAGTCGGACTCGCCCACCGAGGGTTCCGTACGTAGTATCAATATTAAATTTGATATTTTTCATTATAAATAAGAAATAATGCGTCGAAAAAATTAATAAAATATATTTTGCAATGTGTACATCAATCCCTTTCATATGATACCCCATTTGAACTAGTAGTTTCAATTTGAAATTTCGATACCCTATAAAAAATATAGACCCCTATTTTTTAAGATCTATTTACAAATGTATAGTTTTGAGATTTATTGCTGTACTTGTAGTCTATAACGATGTTACTTGCCAAATTTCATAGTTCTAGGTCAACGGGAAGTACCCTATAGGTTTTGATTCCCTTGAGAATGTCGAAATATGCGTTTTTTGCTGAATACACGGCCGTAACTTTTTTTTACGTAAACTTAGCAGTTTGATTATTTTACTACTTCATGGGACGGTAGACCTGAGTATACAGTTCAAATTTCAGCTTGATACCTCTACGCATTCTCGATGTAGAAATTCTTGACAGACAGACAGACAGACAGACAGACGGACAACAAAGTGATCTTATAAGGGTTCCGTTTTTCCTTTTGAGGTACGGAACCCTAAAAAGAGTGTGCTTTACGCCACACGATTGAAGTAAAACTTCTTTAGTTCTACTAACTTATATCCCTCTCAACTTTCGTTCGCCACGCCCGATCACACTTTTCGTAATGCTCTAGTCACGCATTCACCAGCTTACTCCCCAAGTCTGCCGTGCGTAAAGAAGTTTTACTTCAAAAATCTGCTGGATAATACCTAAGGTCACATAATGTCGATTTTGAGACTGCTCTACAATATTTAGTAAGTATGCGTATTTCGTCAAAGTCTCGTTTGCTGAGTGACGGGCTGCAACAAGTGCAGGCGAAGGTTCCTGTTCGACTATAAGCCCAAACCTATCTTTATAAGAGTTACATTATATTTTTGTGCTTTATAACTACTACTCTTACTTACTTTTAACAAATCCCTTATCGAATAAAATGTGCAAAGCGGGTCTATCTATTTTCATTTGATTTGTAGAATAATAACTCACCTGTGATGACAAAAGCAGATTTCTGTGTGACAAACTTAATGTTTCTAGGTAAGTGATCCAATCCGGGGACCATTGTTAAAACTGTAAAAACTAAAACGGCTCATTTGACAGCTCACTTGAGGAAAATACACCTATGTGATGAATCAGATAGAACTTACATTAAGATTTATCTTTTTTATGTACGAAATGTAAACCGTTCCAAGATCGGTACCAAGATTTTGAAACATTAGAATGCACTGTTAGTAAGAGAAGCAGCAGATTTGCGCCGTAAGAGTGAAGTAATAGAACAGTTTTTTTTTATACTACGTCTTATGGCAGACAGGCATACGGCCCGCCTGATTTGAAGCGGTTACCGTAGCCATATTAACGCTCGCAACATAAAATATCGCTCGCGCGCCGCCACCCCCTGTGCCAACGCAGCATCTCCTTCCTTCTTGGTGACCTCACTCACTCGCAGGAACACAACAACCCTCAAGGGAATTGTTATTTGGCTGCAGTATTCTGTGAGGTGGAGGTACATTCCCCAGTCGGGTAGCTTACAATTACGCTCTCTACCTCTCTTTTCACTAGAATTTCGTTTGTCAGTCGGCAGGGTGCACCACGTGCAGGTGAAGTTGGCTTTGGTTCAAAGATGTTGGTGAACCACTTACACCCCAAAAACAATTTGAACTATGATAATAATATGAAAGGAGACATTCGGGTAATATATTTTTTTCATACATGGATGAAAATTTAAGGTCGATAGTATAGAACTTTTCCTAAAATGTTTTGTTGGCTCCACGGAAATATCTACGTCTAAAAATTGTAACTGGTCGATATCTGCACATAGGAGATATTTAATAAATATGTTATTGGAGGTTTTTATTGAAATAATTTAAAAGAATAGAAGCTAAATAGAAATTTTATTTGAATTTTTGTCTATCTCTGTACCTTTGAACGCGCATCACGTAAAATTACTGCATCAAATTCAATGCAGTTTTATCTAGAGTAAACGAAGTTAAAAAGTAGAGTAAAAGAGAGTTTATTTTATGGACTTGTATGAAGTCGCGGGCGGCCGCTTGTGTGAAATATAAATTATTATGTCAATGTATATAAATGTAATGTATATTATAAATTCATTATATTGTATTGACATTTCATTCATTGTCATTGAGACGATAATAAATATTCCTCAAACTGGACAAATTACAGACGGCCTCTAGTCCCATACTAAGCAAAGTTTGTACTATGGGTACTAGGTAACTGATACTAAATTTAACATAATATGTACAGTTTTTTTTTGCATATACCTATAATACATAGAAAACGCACAGATCAAGACAAACAGACATGTTCATATTTTTGTCATGCATACAGAAATTTGTCTTAGGCGGGGGTCGAACCTGCGACCTCGGAGTCAAAGTGGCCATTGTTAGCCATTCGACCGGCCTCGTCAATACAATATATTACAGAATCGAAAAAAAATCGAAGTATCACTCGAAACTTTAGATTATCCCTGATCACAAATTTAAGCCCAGCAAAGTCTCACAAGAATTAAGCATGATCTAATTCTAATGTAACATTCACCATTCTGGTAACTACTCACAAAATAGTAATGACTAACAATTCCGAATAACATCCATGAATAAGAGATAACCGCGTCTGTATTACGCAAAGGGATTGTGGATTCAGCGATAATTGTGATTTTATCAGTAATGTGCTACGCTGTTACAGCACAAACAAATTGTGATGGATTTTGTAGATGATAGATCCGATAATGGTCTTATAATGATAATAATATGTAACGGTCTACATAGGTTTTATCATTCGCGTCATTGTTTTGTTTCTAAATTTAACAGAGGAATATTCACTTCACTTCCTTGTTTCCTTTCCCCGAGAATAAAACGGAAAAGTGTGTTCGATTGTTCGTATTACTTTAAAAAAATGTATTTCGTATTTACAAACTCTAGTTCGAGTACAGTTTCGATGAAAAATTTATATTAGTTCGAGAGGTCACGGGTTCGATTCTCGGTAAAGATAAACATTGATTTTGTGGCATCACCTGTAATTCTCCAAGGAGTGATTAAGTAAGAGGATTTGGTCATAATAGCCCAAAATATATTTTTTTAATCCAATAAGATGGAAAATAAGCACACGGCTCATGTGATGGCAAACAATTACTGCAGTCTACGATCAATAGTATCACCAGAGGCATCATGTTACAAAAAGTTAGGGGTACCACGGTTACACTACCACACCCCTGCCACTTTTTACAAATGTCACGTTTTTAACAACTACATACGCAATGACGCCTGTGCAGAGCATGAATGAGCGTATGCGTGTGTGGCGCCCTACAAACTGTTCTAGATTAGTCTCAGAGATGAGCCACAAAAGAAATAGGTAGAGGAGATGAGGTCGATAAGGCAAAGCAGGATGTGGCCATATTGTACGTAGTATTATTACTTAACACGGTCAAGTGATGGAATATTTACAACAATCAGTATTATAATTATAACTTAAGTAGTATACGATAAATATTTCTAATCTACATTAACAGTATTGATTTGAAAAGTAGGGTTCGATTAGACACTTCAGTCATTACAGTGCGCCGATAATTTCCATCATTGTCTTCCACCTGTATCTATCCAATGAGCCATAGGCATATAGTTCTTCCACCATATTCTTATGCAATTTTCTGTCTACCGCATCCAATAACTTTAAGCTATTCCTTGGATTGTAGCTCATAGGTCTATTCTATTTATTAGGAGGACAACCAATGCCTCGTCACTTCTTACAGAGTTACGGAGCCTTCACTCGTGGATATTCCTCCTTCATCTGCCATCGCTGACTTGTCAGATGTGGCTATAATAGGTTTTAATCTCTTTCTAAATAGGCTTTGAGAGCTATGTCGAGTTTTTGAGATTTTGGTTCTCCGTCGAAATTTTTGGGTTCCGGATATTGACCCTGTGCACTTTCAGTACATACCAGTGAAACATATCAGTATATCATAATCAGATACATAATACTCATAAATACATTTTGTATGAGCATGTGATTCACGTTGGTTACTAATTTCTTCGAAACTCTAAACTTCACAATATTGAAAATAATTTTCTTTCAACGTAGTGGGCGGCATAGAATTTGGCTACAATTTTCTTTAGCTTTTGCTTAGGAATACAGAGGAGACATAAATACATTTCCTAGCTTCCACAAAGGTTACATTTTGAATCGCCTTCAAAAAAGGAATATGTTCTCAAGTTGGCTATATCTTCAATCTTCATACTTACATTACGCGATAGCGCAAGTAAACCAATTTTCTAAATTGTATTCAAAAGACGGCATTTCAATGGTGATATCCTCCATTCCAATGGCAGCTCATTCCTGTAAAGCTCCAAGTCAGTATGAAGTTTTCCAACATTTTAAAAAATCTGCGTTATATTTGTAGTTTATGGAGTTTATCCCTTTCAGGCAGAGATACAGACAAACGGGACGCGAGACTTCGTTATATGTAGTGATAACAGTAATGGCGTTTAGTTTGTGAAGTCGATGACGTACGGTAACGTACAGCCTTCACACGGACTACATAGAGCCGGTATCTTTATGTCATTACGAGACTAAAAGTGTTTCCTACTTTTATGCAAACTTACGATCAATACACCCAAGGTTATGACATAATCCGTCCCATGAGAACCGGCTAGGGTGACATCATGTACTTAGCACTTTATTATTTGAGTGACAAACATTAGAGGCAGCGGTTGATTTTAAATACAGATGCTTGTTTTGATATATAACGAGCTGTTAACTATTAAATAAATAGATGACATTTGTTTATACATAGAGTATAGTAGTAAGTGTGTGAGGTACGGCATCGGTGACAGGGATCAAACAGTAAACGGATGGGTCACTGATAGATAGATCTATTCGAAACAGCGCGAGATAATCGGGGTTGAGGTTCTGTGTTATAAGTTGAAACTTTATCTATATGTACTATGGAGTACAAGCTTTGCTTAGTTTGGGACTAGATGGCCGTGTGTAATTTGTCCAGGAATATTTATTTATTTATCTATGTATCGCTTTTGCGATTTTGATGTACTTTCATTTGTTTGAGGCGACTTGATCGAGAGCGCTTTTAGTTGAAATTAAAGAAAATTTGTAATATGCAGGACACCCAGCTACTTAGCAATTGATGTTCAGGTTCTAGTAATGAAATAAGAAATAGTCTTGATCAGGGGTTTGATAAATTTTTAATTTACACTTATTTCTTACTCTATGTATTGACGTAAATATGGATTAACTTCGTTCTAAATCTCAAAATTTGTATTATGTCTATACAAATAACTAACTACTACTAATGTGCGAAACATACAGAAGCTGAATTTTTGTATCTAGATTAAGATATTGAACATTGAAACATTTTTATAAGAAACAACATTATTGAAGTCTCTCCGCGGTGTTTCCAAACACATACTGTATGGAAGAATTGATTTCACAATTTCATCGTTGGTGGTAGAAGGTACATCGCCAGCTATCAAGATGATACGGAAGGAATTTTAATTTATAGCGAGTTGTATGACAGTGTTTCAGTTAATACTTGCCACTGGGTTCAGTGGCAAGTATTAACTCAAACAACTCATACGAACGCTCACTGTGATATAATTTGAGAAATATATTTGCCCGTATATGAAATACACTTTTACTTATAATGTTGGGCAAAATAGATGCATTTATTTAATAATTTTATTTCTTATTTTGCAGCACTTATAAATTTTGCATGCCAGTGTGTGGTAAAATGTGTGAAACTAGATGTTATTCTTGACATTTTTAATATCGGTAATATGTACCACATTTTTAGTAAAATAAAGATATTTGTATTTGTATTTAGAGGGTAAGAGATGCGCCGGAAAATGTAAAAATCTTGGAACAACGGGATTGGACGGGAATTTCCAGCGCCGAGCAACTATACCTATTTGCAACGGAAAGAGACTAATTCGCAGAGATGACGTCCAACCAACAGTAGTGAGTGAACCGCAACTAGAAGACGAAGAAGATTTTCTCTTTTTGGTTTTATTAGACTAAAATTCGCTAAATATTTTATCACTAAAATCTAACTTGACACGTAGAACACCGCTTTGTTTCCGAGGTAAGAACCAGTTGTTATTGTCTTGCCGAGAGACACCTACTTACCGGCATCTCGTTTACCTGCATGTGTATGTAGCACATTTATTAATAGACACATTTATGTTTTGTAATTATATTTATTCACACTTGAAAATAATGGATAGGTGTTACCACTAATTTGAGCGGTTAAAACCGTCTCAAATTGAGTCGCACTACAAAAAAGACCCAGAAGAAGACCTAGGAAGCGCTGGAAAGATTGCGTAAAGAAAGATCTGGAAGAGTCTTTCTTCTGCTTCTTCTCAGTATTTTTGTGTCCACTGAACATAATGCCTCTTGCATGGCTCTCCAAGAAGATTCTCGTCCAGGCCGGCTCTGCCGTTTTTTTTTATATCGTCCGACCATCTGGCAGCTGGTTTTCCTACACTTCTGTTTTCTGGAGGAGTTTATGCATTAAAACATCTTGGAGAAGGGACCAGTGCCCGAGCGAAATTGAAGAAGATCATTGAGGAGGCTAAAACGCGTAGCCGTAGAAAGTATGTAAGTAATGATATTTATTCGCTATTTTTAATGCAATATTGTTAAATAATTAAACTTTCTCGTCTACTAATAAATAATGTAGCTCAAAAAGAGTCACACTACTATGAGAGTAATACTACTTTGAAATATAAACTTATGTTTTCTATAGACTTACTAAAGAAAAGAGGGTTATGATTATCGAGGGTATGTATATATCTGGATTTCTTTGGCACGCTCGCATGCCTAGATTTCAACATATTAGGTGTCATTAGATTCGTCTCAGTTGTTCCAGTGACATAGGGTAAATTATGACTAAGTGAAAAATAATTAGAGGATAAAAATATAGTAATTTGCTTCGGTTAATATTTTTTTTAGAATTTGGCAATGACTAGTAATCTCAGTGTTTGTCATTACTTGTTTGTTTATTATATTCTTATCCTATAATATTGTATTATTTATTATATGTATGTACATAATGTATTTATAATTAACATATTACTTATGTCACCTTATGTCCCACAAATGTTTGGTACTCCACTTGCCTATTCATGAAATCCTCTCAGAAACTCTAAGATTGGCTGAAAGAGATCCCTGTGAGGGATTCGTCCGCCTTTGTACTTTTCCTTTAATTTACTATATTGTAAATTTTATTTTATGTTCAATAAAGATATTACAAACAAACAAACTAATACTTCTCAACGGTATTATTGTTGTTTGGTTGCAGTTGCACTTCTCCAGTTGGGATCTATATGCTCTTTTAAAACCTTGATTCATTTCCGTGAAATATATTTCTAGTTACTGAAAAAGCGCAGGCGTAGTAGGCCGAACTTCCGACGCATATCTTTGGTATAGATAGTGTGTTTAGAAACTTTTTTTTTACAAGCTTTTATATAGATTCACCGCGGTGTCCGTATTCAAATCTTGGAAATTAAATTTGACACACTTCTGAGTTGAAATTTGGCAATCACACATGTACAGGTGTACACCTAAGTCACATTTAGGTACCTAAATGTCGCCATTTCCAATCCATTATGGTACTCGCCACAAAAAGGTGATTAATAATTTCCACATTAATCACAATGGTAGATATGGGTAGGTATCAAATGAATGGGCAAGTCACAGTAAGTAAACATTTTAGTTGTTTTTTTATTAACATCTGATTAAATTTTTGTGTATAGATATCTTGTTTAGTTACTTTAAGTTACATCTAATAATGATTTATTTTGTGGAATTATATTTTTAGCTACTTATGAACACCGAAATTTGAATTTCAAATGACCTTCAAAAATTATGTGCAAAGTACAAAGCGTATGTTTATACTTTGTTTTTCATATTACATATTGTGTATGAACCGGCATGATATTTTTAAACATGCGGTGTTTGTTTTTGTATGGTCGTGATTCACAGCTATTGCCCGGCGATTGCTTAATAAATATTTACATATTAAATACGTAAACTGTATTTCTTCAATGCGTTAAGGATTAAATCTGGATTCAAGAACTAATCAAGTAGAGATATTTTGCCACTAGCTGAAACTTCCGGTCCGCCCGAATGAAGTCGGCTATGGCTGCAAAAGGCCCTCCCTCAGGTTAATATCTATTGCTACCCATGCCAAATTTCATTTAAATTGGTTCAGTAGTTTAGTCATGAAAAGGTCACAAACAGGCAGACAGACAGACATGCTTACGTATTCATATGGTTATAGGTTGTTGCTAAATCATTAAAAAAAAATAGCCAGCTTAATCCTTTTAGTAGGTATAATATTAACAAACAGGAATAGAGACTGTCGATTTGTCTTGTGTCTTAGTTACGATAGTAAGATATTAATTTCATGCTTTTTTTTTAAATAAGGCAGGTCTTTTTTCATTAGTTTCACTGTCCTAGATTCTAACTCTTTAGAGTACAACTGTTGTATTTTTGTTCCTTATATTTATCCCGGCTTAAAAGACATATCAAATAATAATACAGGAACTTTGCCGTTCCCAACGCCATTTTCCAAATTTTTACTATACTCAAAAATTACAATTTTTACTACTATTTATATTTTTACTACTGTACAGCGGATTTTATGACCAAGCTATAGTGCTGCCACCTGTGGCGAGCTTTAGGTTTATTACGCGATTGTTTTTCAGTGTTTATGAATAATGAATTGTTTCCGTCTTAGATAAAATGCAGAAACGATTTGACTCTGGCCGTCAAGTTATCAAGGCAAAGTTACTACCTCATTAGGAATTGACCCATGTTCTACGTCTGTATCTTTCACAGTATAGCACTTAATTTATTTTATTGTATTATTTCTCTTACTAATTAATGTTATTATTATGCAAAGGTATCTCTTATCGGTTGGTGTTGCGTGTGTACTTGGCCCAGAAAGCGATTTAGTAACATTCGAACGGCGCTAGATATAGCGCTTGTCTGCGCTGCCCCGTCACGGGTCCATAATTATGTGAATTTTAATACATTTTAATAAGCACGTCATTAAAAAACGAAACAATATTAAGAATGTGTGGCCAGAAGCCATAATTATTTTGACGAGAGCGTGCTAATAACGAGCCAGTAATAATTCTATTTGATCTTAATGGGTTCATTTGTGTAGTGGCTATGACATGGCCATATTACACCACTGAACACTTACTTACGTAAAGTTGGCTTTTTAGAATAGAATATAATTACTTTATTTGTCAGAATACGGGTGCAAACAATTATTTTGATGATTAGTTTTCAACTGAAGATCCAGGCGTATTCGGCCGTGTTACGGCGTACAAATGTTACATGAACATTTGTTTACACATTTATTTTTCCAATTCCAAGAATGTGTTATGTTTATGTTATCAAGGATTAAGGCTGGCAACGGATCGGCGACCCCTTGGTGTTGCCCTGTCGCCATGGGCGATGGTGATTGCTTTCCACCAAAAAAAAAAAACACGTTTGCGCTCCTCTCGTATAAAAAAAAAACCTTTTGATTTTACTGTACCTACATTATTTTAGGCAATACGCTCCGTTTATTTTTATTCAAACATTGTGTTATTTTATTTTTGATATTATTTAACGTAACATCAAGTAATACTTTGCTAACAAAACCTCACCTATTTAGCACATCAAACATACTTATTGCACATTAAATGCAGAATTTGATATGTCATTTGATGTGCAAATAAGGTTTTTTTGGTGGATATATTTAACTTTTTCTTTTATATTTTAATCTACCTCGTTCTTCCCCAGTCCTATCTCTCTTTTCGCCATGTTAAAACATTTCTTTTTAACACACTTTTATTAGGTCGACCTGTATGTAACTATGTAATGGAATCTAAGGTAACTAATTTAACCATCTTCCAAGGATCGTAGCGTAATGACAATTGGCAGCTGTATATAGTTCTGATGACAATACAATAATATGGTACTGTCGAACTGATCTGATGATGGAGCCGAAAGATATGAACTGGAACTTCATGATGGAACATCGTATCATAGCTGTTTTTGGATTTCTTAGAAAAATCTTGTAATGAACTTTGACCACGATTAGGTTCTGATGATGAAGCGGGAAAATAGGCACTGGCATTCCATGATGGAATATCATATCATAGTCGTGTTTGCACTTGTGAGAAAGGCCATGTAATGGACTTTTTGAACACGATCAGGTGCATTTATAAAAGCATGTTTTTTTTTCTAGTGTTTCTTAAACTGTTAATTTATTAAATTACTACATTTTACCCTGTAAGATTGTTAATGATCTAAATATATAAATGAAAAAGATGGCTGATTGTCTGAATGATTTATCAACGCAGCTGAAATCGCTGGAGGGATAGAGTGGAACCAGATGAGAATATTTTTAAAAAGTAGGATACCAGGAATATGCATGTGTGGTCTCTGTGTGTGTGATGATGGTATGTGCGTCCGAATTCGCAAGCGGAAGCTAGTTTCTAAATAAATGTGATGTGCCAAGAAGGGGCAGTACATATTATTATAAGCCAGGGGACGTACAGGAATATTATGTCATATGTTTCACCTGCGGGCAAGCGTGTACAAATATTTAGAACAGAGTATTTTAGTGGTGGCGGTGAGCAACGCGCCTATTTTTAATAAACAGTACATCTCATACAGCAAGTTTTTACTCGTAACTGTGTACCTCAAAATTTAGGTAAAATAAGGAAGGCATATGAAAATATCTAGCTGATAGATAAGTGACATGAGAAGCTCGATAGAAATAATCTATCGAGCTTCTCGTTCGTGCCTAATAGATTACGCAAGTTAAGCAACATTTGCGGTTAATGCCTATCTAAGATGTTTTTTTTACCTTCAGCTCCACCGTGCTTAGGAAGGTACTTAGAGCGGGCATCGGTCAGCTGCGTGGTAGAGTACGCTCTAAACCTCTTAGATTGAGGAGGGACGGGTATTCTAATAATGGGATGAACATGGGTTGCAGCCGAAAATTAGATTCAAAATACAAAGTCGTACATCGTGCAATAATAACGAAGCAAACTCTAGTTAGTTGATATGTATTTCGACATTATTATAAAAATTATTCGACCTTTGTGTCAACATATAGTCCGTAAAATACGGAACAATTCACTAATTATAACAATTAATAAATCCTTCCTGCTTACGAAACAAATTATAACTTTAAACTAAACTACTATTTCAAACTTCCTTCCCTACATATTAAAACAAAGTGAATATTATACTGGTAGGTAAACGAAAAACATGCTGTCTTGCCAAAGGAGCATATTAAAATCATAATTCGATAACTGTCCTATGCAATTAAATTTCAACGAGAAGATTAATAAATTTATTTGGTATGCTATCACCTCAATGATATAAATATGGTAACTTTGATCTGATGCTGTGATCTGCAGAAAATACAATTCCTCATCAACTTAGATTAGCTGAGCTATGGTGTTTGTATGGGAATGGTCTCTATTTTATATTAGTTCAGCAAAGTGGCTTCGCTGCGAGTGAAGATAAGCGAAAAGAAGATCCAAAATTGCATTGGCAACTAACTAAAGACTAGACAACAGTGTTCAGTCATCATAGTCATCAAGATACATACATATATACACATACACATAGAAAACACGCAGACCAAAACAAACGGACATGTTCAAGCAAACGAATGTTTGTATTGTGCTGGGATCGAACCAGGAACTGGTTACGAAGTTTCAGTTCAGTTCAACGCCGTAGGGGTAGCGTGGCCATACACTCACAAATGTCATCTGTTTATCTATGTAGCAGTGGAAGGCAATAACGGTGGCGTTTGAATGGAGTGGCCGTGGTATGGTGCCAAACAGCCTGATCATGTAACATAGTATGTGTTCAAGACAGTAATAGATATCCGGCAAACGATAAGAAACAGTATGTTACGTACTTATCCATGATTCATTTTTGCGGCAATAGACAAGTATTTTTATGCTAAATGTACCTATTTTTAATGCTGATAAAATTTACCTGTAAGTAGAAAATCCTATATAATTTCTTACGCAGATTACACTATATTATTTACACTTATGTATTAGGTACATGTTTAAAACTATTGTATATAGTAGATAATAGCTAGTTTAATTAATGCATTTACTTACATATAAATAAATATATTATAATTTTAAATTTAGACCAAAGCCAATCTTTAATTTTAAAATTGATTTATTTTTGTTACTTTTAATAAAATATTTACATGCCAGAATTATGTCACAGAGTGAGAATGCTTACTTGACATTTCAATTACGATAAATTAATTAGGTAAGTACCTAATAATTTTCATATTTTTTATGTGAAATATAACATATAGACTAGGACAGACTTACCATCAAGCACTAAAACTGTAATTTGGAGCGCAAACAGTTAAAAAACAATGTGTTGTGAAATCGAAAAGCGCAAAAAAGAAAAAGTATTTTTTACGCTTAAGACTTTATAGACCAAGAATCTGTAACATTATGTGTAAACAATTGAGTAGGTGGTAGGATTGAAGAGTGCTTGCTGTTTAGAGGCCACGTTTCCACACACATACTATTTTGTTTGCGTACAGCAAATACAATGCAGATTTAATATAAGCCTAGATCCTTTTCTAATGCCATTTCGAAACTTGAGAATACTGTTTCAACATTCCTAGCAGAAGTACTACCTATGTTTAACAATTTTATGATAATTATAAATATAATATAGAGTATTCTATAATTCTTTTTCATAACATTATTCTTTATTTCAGATTAAAAAAAAAGGTTATAAGACTTTACGTAAGTGGTGTTCAAAGGCGAGCTTATATCTCTATTTATAGAAATTTTTGAATTAAGTTTATTTATTAAACGATTAATTTAAAATGTGAATATAAATTTTACTTATTTTAATCGTTACTCATTTTATGTTAATAGTGATATTGCCATCATAAATTTCATATGTACTTTAGTGTTTATATAACAATTTGCAATTATTGCGAGATATGGGCAAGACATAAACATTTATTTATTGATATAGATAATTTATATAGATTTAAATAGATGTTTCGATTAGATTAACTTACGGTTTAACTTACCCTGTGCGGTGCCTGTAGCAAGCGGTGTACAGCTGCAATCTGATACGACAGTGGTATTGTCATATTAAACGTATGATATAGCGGTCTGGAAGGCTCTCTAACATTGTACTCCATGAAAGGATCCAGGTCGTTCAGGTACTGGACTCTGCACACGAACGTGTCCGCTCCTATGTCCCGCATCGTCCCGTTCACTCTGCTCTTATCATTTACTTTCACTAACTCGATCATTTTGATCCCGATTATCATTAAACTAAATCACAGTCAATACTTTCCATTGTATCACATTACACTAAACATAAATGCATATTTTCAAATACGAACAGCCAGTGTTTTAGTTTCTTTAAAATTTACTAAAAAAAATACTTTAACTGTCAAAACTTTACGCGGGAAATGGTTCTATTTTTAAATGTTTTTATTTCCGCGGGAGATAATAAATTTGTCTATGGTGCAATTCGGCCAGTGTTGTGCCGTTTCGAGACCGCGCGCCGACTGAAGTCTGCGTCATGAGAAGCCGCGGAATGCACGTGGCCCCGTCATCCTTTCCGATAAGCAATGATAATATTACGATTACTTTTTAGCGGCGCCTGCAAGGATGTGGTCGCCTTTGATGCTTAATGGTCACTTCGATGTTTAGACAAGGTTAATTTAATAGAAAATTAAACTTTAAGTGATAGTACAAAGGTTAGATCAAAGTTATTAAAAAAGCCGTCTCTCGTGTTGACCTCACTTCTTCTCTGAGACGAATCTGGAATAGTTTATATGGCGTCGGACGCATATGCGCTCATTCACGCTTTGCACAGACGTTACCTATTGTATATGTAGTAGTTACCCACGCCACTTTTGTATAGAGTGACCGGCGCGGCGTGCGCCCATACTAAATTGCGTCTGAAAATGGTTCCTGGCCTGGAAGATATAAGACTATCGCTATCCTACTCATAACGGCGCTTTAATAGACTTGCTATCTTTTTACCTCCCTGAGTAAGTAATCGGTTCAAAGGCGCTTTCTGTGGCAAAAATATTAAATTAACCTAAAATACCCGTTAACATCCAATTATTATTCTGTACTTTAGTATGATATGTGATGCCTTGAGCTTTGTTTACTTTATCAACATTAACAATACACTTTCGTAAAAAGAAGACGAAATTTTTACCTATTTCAATCAATTCTCACAAACGACAGTTTCGTCGGCTAGCTTGTGGGAACTTATTGCGAGGTAAGACAATTAACTCACTTTTCGGGTGTACATTTTCGACGCTTGTGACATATCTATAGTACTTATTTATAACAACATGCTAGCAGTCAAATAAATATCAACAAGTAAATTATAATCATATCATCAAAAAATCTAAAGGTACGTTTGGTATGCAAGTAGATATAATAACTATTATTTTGTAGGAGAGGAACTTATTATTTTGATTTACTTTAAATATCGTAATTTTTAATCAGGATACTTAAAACGATTTCCATTTAACAGCTTTGTTTCTACAGGCAAACAGTATAAAGTGATATAAGAACGTGTGGTTTTATTATTGTGACGTCCTTACATATAGAACCGAAAAAAAAATCAAATAGCCTATTATGATAAAATCAATAGGCTAGTGAACAATGTTCTAAAATAATAACTAACCAGAACGACTAAAGAGAAAATAGATACTGGGAAAGGTCTACATCCTACAGTGAGATACAGGCTGATTACTATGATAAAAAAAAACAACGGGTTGGACTCCGGGAGTGCCGGCAGAAGTGAAAACTTGAACATTAACGTTGTGCATTTTTGAATATTTTGGAACGGTTAGGAAATAACAGTACTATCATTTATGTGGCAAAATACAATATTCAATTATTGCGCTATCGTACACAAACATAAACTATTCTCAATCGTATCGTCTTTGCTTAAAGTTGGATTTTGTAGTTTCGCAGCTTTGTCATAAAACTGTTATTTCGAAACTATTTCGAATCATTAAAATATTCAAAGAATTCTCAATCGTATCGTCTTTGCATAAAGTTGAATTTTGTAGTTTCGCAGCTTTATCTTACAGATTTTCAATCAGGACACGTGATCCTGAGTTTAACATTTTTTTACCCATCCCAATAAAGTTTTCACTTCCAAAACTAAAAAGATTTTTTTTAATGGTCCATAATTTCCGGCGATCACAATGCTGCTAACGAGAGTTCGAGTCCTTGTCGAGACATAACATCTGTTTTATTGGTCGTCGCTGAGAACGATTAATTGCTACAACAGAGTCGTTAGGCCGTCGCTCCAATTACTAAAAGATATAATGTTTGGAGCACCCAGTTAAGGCCAAGTTTAATTTTCAGATTCGATACGTAACATCAGCAGCATCCTTATATTCCGGGTAGAGTTCCTTAAAATCAGGAATGAATAATTTTTACCAATCAATTTTTTTCTTAGTTGGTCATTGCCTATTAGAAATTATAAGGAATTTTATATAAAGTATTGTATGTATTGTTACTTTTAGTACTCGTATATAAGTAATATGAGTTTTACCCAGACCACGTACGAGTACAATACCAAATTGGATACGTCACATCAGTAGCGTCCTCGGCATTCTAGAGCAGAGTTCCTCGTTCCTAGAGGAACGAGGGATGTGAAATTTCACATCCCTCGTTCTATGGACAATTGAACAATTGAAAGGACAATTGAATAAGACTGAAACCAATTGGTCCCAGTCTTATTGGCATTGCATTAAGACATCGCAAAAAAAAATGCTTAAAATATAATAAAAGTTGGTACATAATATGCGTTTTACAGATAAAGGAGACTGACGTACTTAGGAAACTATAGACTGATTTGTAACAGCACAATCCAGGATTGGAATTCTGCCCAAACAATCTTGAAATGACGTAAGAAATTACTAATAGTATCTAGTCGATTCCAAAATAGTCTAATTTTATAAACACAGACGAGTTTGAAAAGGACCAGCGTAATCGAATAAAACTCGTAGCATGTTACTTCCGTTATTTTATGGAATAGTCCGATCAAATTTAACTCTTGAAATTCGTTTTTTTTCAATACCCAATAAAATGAGTATTATGTATTCAGATCAGGGATCCCAAATTATAAATGTTCTTACAAAGAATAGTGTGTGAATAGGAAACTCGAATTAGCTATTGAGAGATCTTCCACTTAAGATAACGTCCGTTAATTTGATATACGAGGTAATTTTCGCAAAATAGAAATGCATTACATTGCATCACACGGTCAGGTTTTAACGAGATTGCATAATGGCTGAGCGGGCATGTATTAATTAATTGCAGCCAAGAAAAGGAACCTGAAACTATTTGCTATTAATGAATGCTTTAATAAATTAAGTTCGTGATGAAGAAAGTATATTAATAAATATTTTATAAATGGATAAATTCACGTATCCACCCAGGTCGGATTTGAAGCCACGACCTCTCGATTACCCGTTGAGGGCTCTTTCCAATTGAGCTACCAGGTCGTGGGTTCAAATCTCAGCTAGGCGGGGAAAGCGATTTTTTTCCATTCTAGCAAGTTAGCCAAAATAAACTATTTAAATAATAAGTACCTATATTAATATTCATATTGTAATTTACCAGCAAGCCACCCTGGTTTAAACCGTGTAAGAATTGGTGGGAGGTAATATAAAATAATATAATTAAATGTACGCACATTTAAAACGACTGGAAGAAATTTTGTTAAATTTGTGAAAAGAATACCTTCCGAGATAAACTGGTACTCCTAGGTGTCACTGCCACATCTCAAGTGTCAAGATCACATTCATTGTATGTATACCAAAATACTTAGAAATCAGTTCAGCTGTTTTTTCGTGAAAGAATATCAAAAATCTATACAGCCATTCTCACAAACTTTCATAATTATAATATTAGGATCATCATCAACATTTAAGACCTGCTCTTGTCGGTGGAGCTTTTGCTATCCTCCTCTATTCTCCGCCAGTTTCTTCAACTCTTCTATTCTTGGTACGACTTGACTCTCACTTCTTTAAAATAATTACATCCCCTCTTCCACTCTTTCATTCTATCTGGCCTTCTATATATGTATTCTTAATGAAGGTGTTATGTTGTATCAAATGCTCAAATATACGGGATATGAGGGGATCAAATAGAAATAAATAAGCATAAAATATATCGTCATCTTTGTAGTGCAAGTTCGCATTGAATCTTAACAATCAGTTGTCATTGCCCCGTATTTCACCGATGGATTACACTGAAAAGCAGTGATAATATCAATACTGAGTGAAAAACTTTTAAATTAGCCATTCGAACACACCTGACAATGGCGTTAGTTTTAGATAAACGTGTTTCTGTACTACACACAATGATTTATTGTGTTGTATATTTCTGTAAGTATCTTTGTGCTTAAAGTAATAAACTTTTCATTAATTAATTAATATTAAACTACTAATCACTTTTCCGTTACCCTCGTACTACGTTTATATATATTAAGATACATCGAAGGAATACCTACATAAATATAAGATATAAGAACTATTTTATTACAATAATCGTGTCTTATACCAAATTCTTTAAAGTTGATGTTGGCAAACTATTTAATGCACGCGAATAAGAAATAACAATATTTTAAATTGGTTGGGAATCTTTTATAGGTTTTCGTTTGTTAAAAGATGCTGTCCGGGAAATGGTCGTCGCGGGGTCGTCGAACCGTGCGCACGCGCCCGCCGCCGCCGCTCTGTTTCTTCAATTCATCACGGTTTTGATTGGGGACGTAGGCACAGATAAAAAAAGATGGACAGTTACTAGTAGGTTTGGCGCCCTTTAGGTTCGGTACCTAATTATAGTTCTACGAAGATGAAAAATAACTAGTAGTAGAACCGATTACAGGGTCACCTTAACGCACGGAAGTACGTAAGCCTGGTGATTAGTCGATAACCACTATCAGCCTGTATTTACTAATTGCTTAGGTATAGGCCTTTCCCAATTGCTTCCACCATATGTGATCCCACGTTTTCTATATCTAGTCACTTCCGGCTGCTTTTTGTGGTCATCGACCCATTTGTAATTGGTAATTTCAAGAAAAAGAAATAATTAATTTTGTTTCGACTGGGCTGTACAGCTTTTGAAACGCTTCGGCGTACACTCACCGCACAAATACTACCGAATATGCGGTTATTACATCAATGCCTGCGATGCCGAGACTAGGATGTCGACCGTCGGGCCGGATCACAGGTTAACAGTCTTATACAGCGAGTGTTGGAGAGAGCGGCCGGGGTTGTTTTCAAGGATCGAATCGAAATTCGGGGTTATTTGACAGCGTACCAAAGTTGTCAACATTGTTTGAAATGTCAGCTAGTTGATATGGCAGCGGTCCATCTATATACTTTCATCTATGTTAATAACAGAGAGGAAAGTCCTACAGTGAAGGTCGCGTATGAGTTCGAAGCTGTGGACGATTAGTTGGTATCAAATACGAATTCATTCTCACTAATTTGAATAGGAATATATGGTTAATTTATATGTCAATATACCAATCGTCGTCGTCAGAGGTCTAATCTGACAAATCTATGTAATAAATAAGTAAACTACAGGCTGCTTATTTGTATTTCCATGTCACTAATAAATACCGGCTCTGATTGAAAGAAAGATAATTCTTTGATTTTAGAGACGGATTCTGCAGAGAATCTTAGTTTTAATAATTTTAACATAAAAATCCCGACTCCAACCATTACTCTACATTTATGTATGTAGTAGATACAGGCTGATGATGATGAAAAAAATATGGGACCAATCGGGAAGTATGCTCTTTCAAATACAAAAAAGTTATTTTCAAATCGGTTTATAAATCACGGAGTAATTAAGTAACAAACAAAAAAAAATACAGGCGAAATGAGAACCTCCTCCTTTTTTGGAGTCGGTTAAAAACAGGCGCTTAATAGATTTGTAATTGGACTCCGTTATGCACAATACACCCAACCGACTAACTATGCCAAATTGAGAGATATAGCTACATGGAGCGAAATTTAAAATGGAGTTTTAATATATTATTCGCAACAGACTAGCAGTTTGTTAACATATGCTTTCCAAAACTTATACTGCGTGATATCTTTTATTCCTATTAAACTCTAAATAGATTTAAGTTAAAAGTTACAGTGAAAGTGTAAGACTTCTATCAAATAATAATTCTGTTTTATTTTGTTACTGCGCGTAAATTAGATACAAAGTCAGTATATATGTATTTTTTTTAGTTAGACAGTTCATGACAAGTTGCTCGTAGCGGTTACTCATTAGCACCCAAGTGGTATAAAAAGCTCTGCCTCTACAAAATATATATTACCAACTCTATCTACGCTGTGTGATAGCAAACTAGCCACTAGCCATCGGTTGCTGTCCTGCCCTGACTGTGACCTCTGCTAAGTCGTGGTTCCTTTGTCACGACTGACGACCATGGATATAGGTCGTCATACTCGCTGAGAATTACAAACACTACATGGAATATAAATAGGCAACTTTGTACGATACTTAAGTTTAAGTTGTTACTGGTACCTCAGAGATACATGCCTTCGGGTGCCACTATACCAATCCATCAATTGTTGACAAATAATTATTCCCGACAGGGTTGTTGGGATCCTGCGAGTGAGTGATGTCATCAGAAAAGAAGGAGTTGCGTTAGCAGTGGTGGTGTCGGCACGTTTTGGCTAGGGTAACCGCTTCACAGGCAGGACGTATCCATGTCTGATACCCGAAGTAGTTTAAAAAAAAATCGTTCGATGCCATCGTTCGATTGTCGATTTATATCAGTCAATGTCGATCATTTCGTAGTATAAAAAAAATCTACTTATATGTATTAGCAAGTCGGAATTAAATTTTAGTCAATAGCCAATTCCGATACGCTAGTAGTTTTAAGAGGGTTAGCTCGCTGTTCAGTATGGTAAATAAATATATTGGAATTTGAATATGCAGGATTAAATCGATCGATGTTGACATTCACATTGGACATTTTACTGATGGAAACGGATCAGTAATACAGCCGAAGTTAGAGTAACACATAATTAGAATTTAAGTTATTGGCATCGTAAAAATGTGAATTTTATTGTTACCTAACAATACACCTGTTTTAATAATGTATGGTTGGTGGTCTGCCTAGAGTTATCATTTATCAATCACCTGACATACGCAATAGCTCTGCAGTTCTTATTAGTGATCTAGTTTCGTCTCCTCACGATGGAATTCCTGAACGGCTATCAAATTACATCCTATTCTAACATGATATACTCATAAACAGATACGTTATACCTATTTCAACCTGAGGTTACATTCACGTGGACTGACGGGCGTGCCCGTGATCAGTTCATTCTATTCTAATCTTAACTGGTTTTGGACGTTTACGTAATGTGTGGGCAGCAACAGGACCGGTTGGGCAATCTGCGAAAACGTGCACTGGGGCATTATGGCCCGCGAAATGGGTATAATCCGAGCAACATTAATATGCATCGATTGAAAAAACATTAGGTAACAATGAACCTTAGCCTTCGACCCGTCTGGGTCTTGTTTACACCACTATTATTAACAGATTAAGAACTGACTATATTCGTTGCTATTTTAAGAAATCGTTAATTAATATGGCCTCTGTTATGGGGTGTAAGAGGTCATCATTAGAATTCAATTGCCTCAGTTGCACATTCTGCTGATTAGCTAGAGTTGCAGATACCCAATTGTAACTGATGCCAAAATAACTTTTAATGTGCTTTCTTGAGTGTTATTTTGGGGTGTAAGTAGTGCACTATTTTCCTTGTAATCTAAAAAGTCGACTAATGCAAAATAAATTTAGCGCGCGGAATAGCTCTGTATTACAACTGTCTTGTCAACCAAACAGACAAACAAACTTTCCGTTGCAAAAATGTTACCGCAGTGTATCGGTAACATTTTTGCAATGGATAGTTGGTATGTCTGTTTGATACCTGACACAGTATACAATATTAATAAACATCTAAACGTCTAAAGAGTCCGTACCTACAACGACGACTATAATTTACCCTACGACTGGTGCGGTCCCATTGTGAATGACGGAATCAAACAGACGTTGTAGTTCCTTTAGAACCGGAGTTCTTGTAAGTAAAATTGTAAAAAGAACCCTTATAATGAGTCCATTAATCTATTACGTAATCAGTAAACATTTCATATAATAGTAGAATGTTCAAATTTAGTTACATATTGATCCATTCAATCCAATTATAATTTACCAAAAATATTACTGAGGTATTTAATAAATAATAATGTGAGTTAAGCTTAAATTTGTTATTCACAGAATTAGATATATAGCTGTGTTCTTCATAAATAAGGTGACGTCGATATATTGTCTTCTTTCTGATATTAGCTGTACATCGATACCCATTTAAAATCAGGTAGGTTTTATCTTGAATCTTGATTCCCAGCGTAGAATACAATACTGTGTGTCATGGCCGCCCGCATTATAGAGATTTGTTAGAAAATTAAGCTCCTTTTGAATTATTGGACAAAGGACTGTCCAGTCACTTTTCAAGTTAAACGTTAAACATATGAAGATGTATTCAAGGGTATGAGTTCTTGTGAAATAGTAATGACATCTTCGATCACCATTTGGTTTTGAAAAAAATGCCGTCTACCTGTTGAATTTCAAATATATTTTTAAGTAATATAATTAAAAAAAATAAGGATATGAGGTTTACCATAAAGCGGTGTGGTTAAAAATCTTTCTAATTCCACCACTCGTGTATCCAGGGACTATAAATGTCCTAGTTCAATTAAAAAAAAATACCATAATCAATAGAACTCTATCTAATTAAAAAAAGTTTGTGTCAAAGAAAAACAAAAATAAATACATACCAGCGTTTGCTAACTATATTCCTATGCAATTGCGTACACTCCTTTATCTTCAAGTACGTAGTATATTAGTGTATGCAACTGCATATAATACATATTAAATCACTCGTGCTGTCTATTTCGAAATTCGGTAAGCCTTGTTTCAAAAAAGAGCACTCACGATTTAATTTAGACTTGTAACACATCACGGACAGTTGCATTAACTACCAACTATTACTACGTAATTATTGTGAACTAAAAGCCGTAGAAGGTAATTTTTCTGACGTGTATCATTATTAACTAAATAGGATTTCTAGTATATAAGATTTATCGCCAGCGACTGTTGAAATAATCTGCATTTGAAATTAGGAACGCAAATCCCTAGTTGAAACTTTAGTCCAATTAGTATGACCACAGACAGACTAGGCTTTACATAACGTCTAGAACTCACTAGAGATGTCTATTAAAATTGTGATAATTGGAAAGGTGTTCTATCGACGCTGATCTAGATTTTATCACTGCTTACGTAATACCACGTGCCCTATCACAGGAGACGCAGATTCCGTACTCTATCTACCTAAATAATACCGTAGAGTTACTCGCGTTCATTAACAACCACTGTAAGTAAAATGGCTTATGGGCTTATGCTAATAAACAAGTAAGTCTACACGCGCACACACATGCCCCATACATATAGTGTGTAGGGACACACTCCTACACAGAATGACTGAAATGTAACATTTTATTACGTATGTAAGACCATATAGCACGGACTCTTGACACATTGAGGTCTACAATTTGGTTCTTTTGCTGACTGAGCAAAGCTACACTTTGATGTATGTACCACCATTTTCCATTGCTACACTTGTACCTAAAATGTTTATAATTAGTATAAAGATAATAATTATTTTGTATTGTAATTGTGTTTTTCGATATGTGTGTCTTCTTTGTTTGCTTTCTTTTTGTAACCGCGCGTGATTTTGGACTAATCTAATAAACTTTGTACTTATGTATTTATAAGCTACGAGTATAATGTCTTATTTATCTCACTAGCGTAACAATCGATTTACAAAAGTCGAAGAAACCGGCAGAAGTGTAATATGGAAACGTAATGTAAACATATCGATTACTGTACCGTCTACCCAATACGGACAAGACCTAAGTTTGCCTTCTCGCTTGTGTGTAAACACCCTATCTCTGTCTAGCTTTAATTAAATGCATCCCATGGCAGGAAGCCAGGTGGATAGGCACCAAGGAGTACTGTTATGGCTGCGGGGCTCAGGGTTAGACCCGTGGCTTTGCTTAATAATCGTAATTCGTTTGAGTAAGCATGCAATTCTAGTAACGATGATTCGATATTTCAAAATTCTACTTAGCCACTGCCGGGAGCTGCTATATCCCGGTATCAGTGCGTAAGCATTTGATCAATGCTTTTAATGCAGGAGCTCTGGGTGGATATTTGTGTGCGATTTATTTTACAACTTCTCATCGAATATATTTATGTGAAGTAATGATGTTACTTAAGTAATTTACGCAAGTATTTGTAACTTTAGTATTTGCCTAAAATAATTATGTTACCCAAGCAACTTACATAAATTAACATGCTGAAATTATCGAATTCCATTCCACTTTATGTTGTAAATTGATATTTATTTGTATAAATATTGTTGAACTGCTTTTCTGAGCAAGGTTACAAAAAAAAAAGTCCAATAAATTTTATTATAAATCATTTGTGATCTCAGTCCATTAGTACATAGACCAACTATTTTTCCCTATATATCTGTGTTCTCTACACTTAAAATACTTCGTCAGTTGTTGCTATGAACATTTTGTGAACGAAAAAGAGTGAATTTACTTTTCGGACTTGACAATGCTCCTCATGCTGCAGTTGCCCCTAAAGAGACTATGATAAATTATTTTACATTCTGCATACCAGTGTCCCCCAGAGGGTGGGTCAGGTTTCAACACCACCTGTAATAAAAAGTTTGGGAAACTCTGCTAACCTGCTATATACCACCCATAGCATCGCTTATGCACTATGTTTTGTAACATGGGTAAGTAACGCGCCTTCTGTGGCCAGGGTAACTTGACATCAGCCTAATTCTAGCTTTAGGACATAGGTAATTGATACAAGGACAACATAGAAACAGCTCAATCGATAATATGTCTGTCTGCCCTACATTTAGTGTTTGTTTAGAAATAATCACATACAATATTAAATGCGTAAGTTTGTGTGTTTCTTGTCTCTCTCTTCATAGATCTATCTATCTCAATTCCAAATTTCATGAAATCTGATCGATTTCATGAAATTTGGAATTGAGATAGATTATACCTAGACACAAATTTATTTTGTATCTATCTAAAGTATTTAGTGATTATTCTAGTGATTATCATTTTGTATTTAGGTATATTTGAGGATGAAAAGCATTATGGCGTCGTTTCGTTGTGCAAACCCGATCACACAAGTTACTAATGTTGACCGTAGCCTGTCGACAAATAGGTTTATTTTCTTCAGGCTCCTTTGAGCTTCAGAGGCCACTTCAAGCTTTAGGTCTCAGATGTCTCTGGGCGGCTTCAAAACACTGGCCTTCGCCAACTTGCAGTTGAGCACCGAGATGGAGTACGCTCTAACCCTTTTGATTGAGGTGACCCCCGAATTCCAGCAGCTGGTTGAAATATACATTGTTGCCGATTCTAGCTATAAGAACAATTGAAATATATATATCATTAAAGGTTGTAAATTTAAGCAAATTATTAATTATGTAAAAAATAAAAAAAAACAGAAATTCAGTAGGTATATTTCGCGTTTAAGGTTTGACTCCCGGATAAATCCCCTTAAAATATGCATCAAGTTTCACTACGTTTTCAGTTGTTTATCTGCATAATGTATTTATATATGTAGTAAAGGCTGCAAACTTTTTCTACAATGGTAAAAGTCATCGCGTAAAATATAAAAATCTATTGTCTACTCAGGACATGACTAGATAGAGAAAGTTTAATTTAATAGAAAAACAAAAGACTCGTACATTTGTCGAGATTTATAATTTGCATAACACACTCGTAGTCATAATGACGAGGTGCGATTGTAAATTTATTCATCGACATCATAAAAATAATATTTAAACATAAAAATCAATTTGTTATGAATAGGTAATGACGCAAATATTTGTTTAACAATTATACACGTAACTGGCGCTGTCAAATATTTAAAAGCAATAAACGCAGTTAATTATTTAAACATGTTAAGTAACCATAATCAATGTGATTAATATTTTTTATGGTTTCCGTCTCTTTTATAGAACAATACAATAATTCAGTAATTTGTTTTGCAAAAGAACTTCTATAATACGTTTAAAATAAGAACGTAGATTTTTATCACTTGAAATATTTAAATTGTCATATCTAAATATCACAATAGAAAATTGCAATAATAAAAAATATAAAGCACAAATTCTCATAAAAGCATAGCAACGAAATTTCTGCATTAATTATAAAAGGAGAATGGCAGTGTGAGTACCAATTTGCTTTTTGTTTAAATTGTCGATGCCTTAAATTTGGACAATATATATTGCGTAATAAAGATAGGTGAGAAAATCATCTTTAATTAAAAATCTCCATATCATCGTCAACCCTTATTCATGCCATTCCTGGGATACGGGCCTCCCATAAATCGAAGGGGTTTAGATTTAGAGCATATTCCACAACGCTGCTTTACTGCGGATTGGCAAAGGCCAGTGTTTTCAAGCCCATGTCGTTACGACGTTATTATAATAATTTGTTTTTTTCTACATGTTTTGGTTGCTAAATATTGGCTTGTTGCTAATTAATATTTATGATTAAAAATCTTTATATTGCCAACTATTAAAAATATACAACGATTACTTTGCTCTAGTCTGATTTTTAAAACTTATCAAGCAATATTATTTTTAATAAACAGTCAATCTTTATGTGGTATTGACAATGTACAGGATCCTGCCATTGTCCTTTTTTTTAACAAATAGGTGTGACACTTATGCCTTAATTTTGAAATATACATAAATATGGAGGACCCGTAGTCGCGTAAAAAATGGTAATAAGGTTCACGTTTACCGAATGTGAATTCGCAGGAAAAGTTAGTCTAATACAGGTATAGCAAGTGATACAACATGTGACATTATGTAATGCGTAACAAGTAAGGATTTCATTGTCAAGTCACGAACACAAACCCGTGTTTGAACGGTCGGTGTACGGTAGAAAGTAAACTATGCTTCTACATTTGAACACTACCGTGTGATGTAAATACATCCCTACATAATTAATGACGTGCCACATTTCGATTGTAAACTGCAAAATCGTTATAATCCAGTCGATTTTCACCACAAAAGGCTCAGATAATCTCGATTTTTTTAAAATTACCATTAACTTTAAAAGTTCATTATGCTTCTTCATTTAATATATATTTATAAATGCTGTCACTTTAATTAACCAGCGAATCATTAATGCCGTGCCATAGCCCACATTCCGTTTAATATTAAAAAAAACTGCGTAATCGTTATAATTTTCACCGTTGTTCACACAGTTCCAAATTATGTAAAATTACTACTAACTTTATATTCTAATCGATTTCCAGACCTGTCTCTACTGTATACTGGTAAGTTGAATAAAAAAAATATATGAATGGCATTTTGAAGATTGCTGTGTTACTGCTAGTGAGTGAGGTTAGACTTAGACACTAGACTTGAGGATATTCTGTGTTATAACCACCACACATATATATATATATATATATAGCATTTTTAGGCTAGGATAACCGCTATAGATTAGGTGAGACGTAAGCTTGCTTCGCATAAGTTTCATACCCTCCATACCATATGCGCATAATTCTATAGATATCTGTTACCTGCTTAGGAATATCCAAGTAAATTTTCTTATTTCTAACTTTCTTTTTAAGATATACAACTTTACATAAAATTTTTGGTCTTCTGATAGGTATCGTTATTTACCTATAGAAGTAAATATGTGCATATTATGAAATCGTTTAAACACCAAATTCATTTATTGTCCCATTACACGTGGGAAACAACCATAATGCCAACCTAATCATAATTAAGAATTCCAATAAGTAAATGATGAAACAAAATGAGATCAGAGTATAAAATTACCCATGGCAACACAACACCTGTGGTTAATACCCGTTTTATGTAACACTGTGATATTACTGTGGTCCTGATCACACAAGAGACGCGATAAAATTTTTGAAATGTGTTTTTTTTACAGGAAACGGCAAAGATTAGCCTTTTAACGATATAACAGTACCAAAGAGCACATTCGATTGACTGTCAAATAAAAGTTCCGAATCACACTCCGAAGTTCCAAACTGTACATTTATTGCAATATTTGGAGACGTTTAACGTATTTTTTTTAAGTATATGTACGGCATTATTATATATATTTATGAGAAAAATAATCACGACATTGCTTATTGTCAATCCAATGGAGGATTCTATTGGATTACTCCTTCCTAACATTCCACAAACACAACAGACTGGAAGAGATTCCTAAGTTAGGAATCCCTTCCAGTCAACTGTATGATACATTTGAATGGAACAACAGTTGACTGGAAGAGTTTCCGAAGTTAGGAATCTGTTCCAGTCAACTGTTGTGTTTGTGTTGTTTTATAATGTAATTTATGACTGGCGGTTTGGAATATATCAAAGTCAAAGTATCATAGATGTTTAAGTACATACTAAATACTGGAATTACTAAACACATAATAACAAAATATTTAATCTAAACACATAATATAAATTACAGAAGGAATATTGTAATTTATATTATGTGTTTAGATTAAATAATATTTAATTACATTTTAATGATAGTTTACATAGAGAAGGTATGATAGGCGGCAGTACTATATAATATATAGTCACTCGTCTTACACACATGTTATAGTACACATGTTAAGAACGAAGACAAAACCTTGAATATGAACTATATATCATAATCATCATCATAATCAGGTTTATATTAGTCTCCACTACAGGAGCACTACAGAACTGTATATGCTTATGGCAAATTAGCTTCCTTCGGGAACCACGATTTCACGGGAAAAACGTTTTATTACAATGTTATGTTGCAGCATGTTATGTTATATATGTATGTATATACATACAATTTGTAGATATTTAATATTGCCCACTGGTGATTTACCTAAACTAATCGTAGTTATCACTACAGCCAAAGGACGTGCACTGTACATAGTCTCCTCTGTAGACTTCCATAATGACTAGTTTTTTTTTGCATCTATCAGCTCTCTGCGTTCTTTATCGTCAGCTCATTTAATAGGGCCCAAAGGTTCAGCATCATCTAGCAGAAGTGCCAGTAGGCAGGACACTGCCTATGAATGGGGCAGAAAAGTATTGGAATGGCGACCCTGGACTGGAAAACGCAGAGAAGAGCGAACTACTTTTAGTTAATGTAGCAGATTATGCAAATTGATTGATGAAGGACGAACTAAATATGTAAGAATTAAGTAATGACGACTTAATTAATAAATGTTTCTGCTTCGCAGTCATTTTGGCGGCAGTTACAGGGGCAATGTTTCAAAGAACGGTCATATTATATATATAACTTCGATCATTAAGAATTAATGATCAAAGTAGGTTTTTAAGTGGTAAGTACAAAACATTACCCTCCTTTTTGACTTTGCTGCAGTCAGGTAACAAATCGGCTACCGACCACAGAATGCGCACGTCGAAGATGGGCTGATGGAATGTTTGCACTTTCGTTGGAGACGTGCTGCCGACGTCGAACCCGCGACTTCCGGTAGCTCGTGACGCGCCGCTATTTTTGGATGTGATGCAATCGTGAGGCTGTATGTATTATTATTATGTTACATTGTCTGTTTGTAAATTTGGCATGGAGCTAATATTTTTATATACATAGACACCGAATTTAAATGCAATGAAATGTAAGGGTAATGCATCTAATTGACTACTTCGTTGGCAATGCAGTGCCTTTTATAAAAGTTTAACGAAATACTTTTCATGCAAGAACTCGTCAAATAACCGAACCTAAATTTATATAAACTTGCTAAGACCGTAGCATGAAAGTGATAACATTAATATAGATTTTTTTTATGTGTGAAAATTGAAATATATAAGAAGAGGATGATAACTTTTTTTTCGGTAGAGGAGGAAGAAGAAGGATATTCAGTCCTACGTTCGAACTGTAGACAAAGAAAGCTATAGACAAATATTAGTTTCTATCGCATTTACACAATAAAGAAAGTAACTTACGTCTTTATGACGTAAGGAAAAGAGACAAATTGATATCATTTTTCTTTCACGTTACGTCATGATTTTTTCAGAGGAAAGCACAATGATGTGCGAGTCAGTTATAAGCCAGCGCTATATAAAAGCTACGACTGGTGCCTGAACGGTGGTTAGTTATTGCCTCTAACCCATTGAAGTGGGTTTGGTGAAAACCTGAGTTACCGGTCACCAGGGGTCCTACTGCTGAAGCTGAAATCGATTACCATCAGATTTTTTGATTCCAAAAATTGGTCTTATGTTAAAATTTTTGACATACATTTCGAGCTTAATATGTAGATCTCTAGGATTTATTTCCTACATCTACCAAATGAGCTAAACATAATTACCAACAATCTAAGCCGTAGTTTTATTTTCACAATCAAAAAATCTGATTTTTTATACCACTAAGGTGACAAACAAGCATACGGCCCGCCTGATGTAGTCGGCTTCAGCTTCAGCGGTAGGGCTCCAGACCCTCCCTTCACATTGGTTCTTATATCCTTACACTTTTTGGCCTTGTCATTTGCAGTTTAATTTTTCGTAACCATGTTTGTTATAAATTAATAATTAAATAAAATTAGTTCATATATTTTGTTGTACCTGCGTTATCAATGTTATCTTAATAAGCAAATCACACCATAAAACACGATAGTTCACTGGATTCGCTATATCACGTTATGTGATTGGAGGTACCACAAAAAAGGAACAGTTACGAAGCATCGTTAGTGCTAGTATATGACCTATTGAGCTTGTAACTCTAGCTGGTGCATGTAACGTTATTTATAATGTAAATTATAACACAATATAAACAACAAAAAACATTTTTTATTAGTGGTTAATAAAAAAGAAAACTTAAAAGTTTACTTACTGTATTTTGTTCATTTCAGAAAGAAAGGAAAAAGTTGCTGCTTTGGCAGCGGGGGTGGCGGTGGCGCGAGAGGTATTTCATGTTGTGTGCGTTAATATGGCTACGGTAACCGCTTCACATCAGGCCGTATGCTTGCCTGACGTAGAATAAAAAAAAAACCTTAACCCCTTATCTCTAAAACTAAAGAAACTAACATTTATAAAATGATTCAAGTAAATCATTATTTACAGATTACAGGAAAAGTGAAAACGTATATGAAGTCAGGTAAAACATATTGCATCTTACTTTTGAGGTTGGAATTGTATGTTATTTAATATAGGGGGAGGACACAGATGACACAACGGTGGGAATATGTGGTGGGCGTATCCCCATTTAAAAAGATTCCATTGTTAACTAAAATTTTTACCACCGAATAAACCCGCAACGGCCGCGACCCATATAAACTCCGAGCACTACATTCTGATCGAAGCTGACGTGGAGTTAAGAGTTAAATTTGAATGTGTGAAATAAACTTATCTCCTTGGGTAATAAACATAGTTATAGGAATATAGAGGTAATAACTAACCACCGTTCAGAGACAGTACGAGTCATGTTAAATAAAATGCGGAAAGCACCCGTAAAAGTACCGTATGTAATCCATCTAACTGAGAAGTAGGATCGTCTTATGTGTTATTTGATATTTTCTCAACTGCGATTGAAATGCATAGTAGGCTGACTGTGAAAACTTAACCTGTGTTTGACCCACTGACTTCTATACTCTAGACTGCCTATTCCCTACTTAACGTGTCAATGTGAAATTTTTTTTTCTTTTTATACTACCTCGGGTGGCTGACAAGCATACGACCCGCCTGATGTGAAGAGGTTACCGTAACCGTATTAACGCTCGCAACATAATATATCACTTGCGCGCCGCCACCCCCGCTGCCAACGCAGCATCTCCTTCTTTTCTGGTGACCTCACTCATTCGCAGGAACACGACAACCCTCAAGGGAATTGTTATTTGGATGCGGTATTCTGTCAGGTGGAGGTACATACCCCAGTCCACACAGTATACCCAGGGTAGCTTACAATTACCTACCTCTCTTTTCGCCAGAGCTTCGTTTGTCTGTGAGCAGGGTACACCACGAGCAGGTGAAGTTGGCTTTGGTTGAAAGATGTTGATACTGACCACTTACAACCCTATGAAATCGATTAAGCTTATTCTTGGGAGTTCCTTAATTTTAGTTTCATAGACTTTCTCTTAACATTTTTAAAATTTTCTGATAACCCAATATGCCAACACAGCGTTAAATAAATAGTCATAAATGGGACAATAGCTTGTCCAATATGTGTATAGTCAATTTGTAATGCGAGATTAAATTAACTTTGAACAATTTTAACCGAAAGCGTAGCGTCTCTACTGCGTAACGCAATAATAACGCTTAGCTTCAAATAAGAATGAAGTAAGATCCATTGCTTATTTATTATTCATAGCCTCATGCTTTATATTCGCGTGCTAGAAACACAAACGTATAGAAATAGAGTCGAAAGGGCTATTTATACAAAATCACGTGGACGATGACACTGGTAATGTAACAAAAGGGATTCCGGTAACTTCGCGTCATGCAGTCGCGTGTACGGAGCCCATCGAACGGAGCCTAACGAGATTGGCCGTGACGTGACAGTACTTGAGGTGTGGTACAAGTGATGAGTGGATTAACCTCACGCTTATATGTAACTGGCGTTTCCTAAGCGGTTCTTATTTGTACGTAAGTAATAAAATAAATTTTATTACTCTTAATTTTATTCACAAAATTATAGGATGCGGTAATAGAGTACCTATATTATACATATTTTATAACGAAGCAAAAATAATATTAGACTTATTATAAAGTAATGATATAAATCAATACGTACAAAGAGTGAAAACTAAACGGATTTGTAATAAGTTCTAGGGACATGTTGGGCCCTTCATGTCGTTAACCTAAAACAAAACGGTAAAAATATATTTTTTATAGATTAATGTGTTATTTTTTGAATATTCCACAAAATAAAAACAATTTAAACAGAATTGTTTTACAGTTTTAGTTTTCAAAATGTTTAATGTTTTTTTCACTTGCGCCAAATGCCTATCCCTGACAAGGGCGTAGGTCAATACGTAAGCGGGGATTAACTTTATCTGTCATATTGGTTTAAAAATGAAATATGCAAAGAAAGAATAATGTTTCTATGCATAAATGCATTGATTTATGACTGCTGACATAACCGTCTATTAGATGTGACTGCTCTGTTATTCAAGTCAGAGAAATGGTAATAAGTCATCTAAGAGCTCTATAGATAGACGAATACAAAGTCAAACAATGTTTTTGTCATATTGTGTAGAACTCGAGCAGTTTCGTGGTCTTCGGATTAGGTACATTATGCCGTTTCGGTCCTGGTTATTATGGTCAGTGAAATTTAGGTGTTTTCAAAATAGTGATCTTTAATAATCCGGTGAAATTTAGTGCATCAGTGTATTCTGAGCTCACGGATTTTTTAAGTAGATCTTTATTGGACACAAAACAAATATGTATTTTATACAAAGGGCGAACTTAGTGCTAAATCATTGTCTACCAGTTTACTTTTGGGACATTAATAGAGTTTAAGAGTAGGAATGCAGACGTTAAAATATAACATACTTAAAATATACATTAATTAGATATACAAACTATGAAAACTATTATTATAACTCACATCAGGATGAAGAGAAAAAAAAAGGAAATGAAAACTCATGGCAGCCTCACATAGTGGAAGTATACCCTGTATATATAGTATACGTCTGTGATCTTCTAATGTCGTCGGAAAAAGCGTCCCAGAGTGGTACCGCCGTAACGGCAAAAGAATTTGAAACGAACCAGGGTATGGGCTTTTGAAAAACAAAAAAAAATATACATACAGACAAGGATTATTTCATATTATAACAAGTAGTTCACTTTGAACTGATACCTCGCGATTGTTTTTTAATATCACTTACCAAACTTCATCAGAATCGGAGCAGTGGTTGGAGAGTTACATAACATACAAAAAATGTTTTTTCGCCCCAACTCGATTTAGAGACCTCACTCAACACTATCCTTTGGTCATAAATATTAACTACTACTGTTATTGTTACTGCTACTTAAAATTACTGATTGGATTTATTTTTAGTCAGAGCTAGTACTCAACTTACAGTCCGAGTTATCAGACATTTGATAAATTGTCTGAGTCTAAGTCTGATAAATAAACATAAACGAAGGACTTAGAAATCACTACTTGGAACCGATGATGTAGGCAACAATTAAGTATAGTTTCTTCGCAAACACGAGGCTAAGCGATCATTATAGTGAGGTCCCGTATTGTGACACCTTTTACATGACCCGCGGGTTATTCTTCATTTCCGAGAAAACGAGAATCGACGGGTGCCTAGCTCAGTCTAGCTATGGAATCTCAGAACGTCGAACAATGGTGCAATTTTGCATCGACCATAATTAAAAAATAGTTTAAGGTTATTTTACTCAACTATCAAAGAGATTTATCACAAATGGTATCAATATTTGAATAAGATTTTAATAATAAAATTCACATTAGTTACTTACATTTTTCTTTTATAATAAAAGATAGGACAGTAATATACACTAAGTTTTAAATTTATTGCAATTAACTCACAACAATGGGAATAATTTCGCACGAATTGCGTGCGAAATTATTCCCTAACCATTCCAAAATATTAAAAAACGCACAGCCGCCGAGTGCAACCTTTTTTTTTCGACAACAGGCATTATTTCACAATTTCGGTTTCAAATTGAAACGAATACTAGCATGACTTATATTCTTAAATGCCATTGAAAATTCGACCTTGTTGCGTGCACAGGTTAATTACTCGTAACTACTAACACTCAAACTAAAATGTATGAGTTCAATGAATAATTATGGAAATACTAAGTCGTTAGTCGTTACACTGTTTCTAAAGCCAAGCTCACAGGTAATTCGAAAGTATTGTTATATCTTGTGCCTATTCAAATTGAGCGTTGTTATTGTCTAGATAAAGATGCGTGCGTGCATTCGCTCCGGGGCATGTGTAAACTCAAGTCGTGAACATGGCCTTGGTGCTTATAAATAAAATTGTTAGCACAATTGAACCCTGTTATCCAGAATAGATCCAACCGACATTTGACTTTTAAGTTAAAGCTATTTAAAGTTTATTACGAATAAAAATATCACGTAGTATAAGTTTTGGGATGCATATTATGTCATCGAACGGCTAGAATCTGTTGCGAATATATTAAACTCGATTTGAAGTTGAAATTATAATAACCACGGGAATTAACGCGATAATGCATGTAAGGTAGTTTTACATACCTTTATTATTACCTCCATTTGAAGTTTTTCACTATGTATATCTCTCAATTTGGTATAGTTTGTCGGTTGGATGTATTCTGCATAACAGGGTCCAGTTTATACAGCCCCTTTACTAGCATCTCTTATTACGATTCAATAACTGAATAGAATGCTTATTCATACTAATGAATAAGCGACTCTATTACAAATGGAATAAGCGACTCTATTTCAAATGGAATAGAGTCGCTTATTCATTGGTATGAATAAGCATTCTATTCAGTTATTGAATCGCAATAAGAGGTGGTGGTAAGGGGGCTGGGCTTTTATGGTATTCTATGCATACAGTTAGCATTTAAGTTCAGTTCACATAAGTAAATTATACACGTTACAACTTCCCTATAGTTTGTAAAGAAAATATAGTAGATTCTGCAACAATCGAAGTTGTTGACGAACTCGTTTGAGGCTGTTTGTAAGCTATAAATTATTTAATTGTCTCGAACCCTATTTTTAATACTAAAATCGTATCATATGCATATTGTAAAAAGTTCTCATATACTGAAGACATAAGTAAGTATATCAAGTAAGCTGACTCGAGGAATTCCGTGAAACAACTGAGATCTTGACTCTCTTGATTTATTACTTCTCACAGACCAGTCTGTGACTTGTCACAGACCAGTATAAGTAATAAATCAAGAGTACTTGTTAGATCGACAACCCATAATCATGCGACTGTTGGGATACGGGTCTCCCTTCAATCGAAGAGGTTTAGAGAATACTCCACCACGCTGCTCAACTACGGGTTGGCGAAGGCCAGTGTTCTCAAACCGCCCAAAGGCCGCTGATTTGGCTTAACGACTGTCATCCAAAGACTGAAGAAGAAGAAGAGCTCTAGATAAATAAACCCATATCCACATCCATAGGCAGGCTACAGTCGACGTTGTTTAACTTGCATGATAGATTAGACTGACACGACGCCATTGAGCTCCTACTTGTTAGATGTAATCATATAAAAATATCTCTATAAACGACGCCAATTTGCCAACTTATTCTACACCAGGCATAATACTCATACCTCATTGTTTCGACGAGGTCGTTAATTAACGAATTAATATTAAATATGATACATCCTATGTACTATTATAAATCGGCGGTGAGATGTAGCATGCAGCAACCATTGCTGTCATAAACTAAAAGATTATTACCTACTTAGGAACCTAAATAATGGTTGACGTACACCCTAAGCAGTTGTAGTGCACTGGCGATACATTTTATCATTGTGGCTTTATTGATCATTCGATATCATATCGAATGTTTTATTCCACTAACATCAAACGTATCCACAGATATAAAGAATAATAGGCTTTGTGTATTATATTTATGTAGATAAGTATATGTGAACAGATAAGCAAAAACAAAAGTCCGAAATGTATATAGGTCACTATATTGGCTATGAATGAAGTGGCTATTTAATTTAATAACAAGTTGAATATACTTTTGATTAATGAAAATTTAATACGTGCTATAATGTACTGATTTTTTTTTATGAACACGTGTACGTTTCTACTTTTGTCCAACGTTGCGCACTTAAATAGTTACCAAAACCATTTATTCCAAATTAAACCCAAATACTATTTACCAAAATAAGTAGATATTATACTTTTACGGTATGAAATTCTCAGCTCCATTTTTGGTTCAAATTGACCATACCTAAGCAGTAAACTTCCGGCTTCGGAGGGCACGTTAAGCCGTCGGTCCCGGCTGTTGTCATTAAATCACAGTCGTTAAGCCAAGTCAGTGGCCTTAAGGCGGCTTGAAAACACTGGCCACCGCCAACCTACAGTTGAGCAGCGTGGTGGAGTATGCTCTAAACCCCTTCGATTGAGGGGAGATCCATATTCCAACAGTGGGATGATTATGGGTTGATGCCGAAGCAGTAAACTTCATGAAACGGGACCATGTATTTTATTACTGTTCTAAAGATGGCGAAGAGGTGTGAATAACATTTTCAAATCTAAATTATGGATTCATTATTAACTGTAAACTTTGGTGAGACCGTCTCAAATGGCCAGGTATCAAATTTTGATTACAAGTGTCACTTCCTATGGCTGGGAAGTTTGTGGGATTCGTTTGAAATTGCTCTTCAATACAACAGGAAATTAGCATAGCATAAAGCAAGCACGATTTGTGAGTTTCGCGTTCGTTCCTATTTGTTTTAATGGTTCTGTCTCTTCAACTGTCTATCGCAGCTTGACTACTGTTCTGTTTGTATTTATGCAAAGAGATTTAATGTCTTCGTATTTGTGACAAGCCCATCAAGTTAATTTAGTTAGATTAACTTTATGGACTAGAATTTGAAAGATTTTAGAAGTATAGCATAGCATTCTGTTTTGTTTCGATGAAATCTTTACTAGCAGATGATCTCATATATTACGCAGAGTAATTTAATCGATATGAAACTTCGAGCCTTGTGTAAATTTTATTCCATATAGATCTCATAGATCGAAGTCAAAATACCGATAACGACTAATTCTTATTCACATCACAACGTTTGTAAGACACAGCAGCTGTTGGAATATCGTCCTTATTGTTAAGAAAAAGTGGTGCAAGTCCCGTGGTGAGTTCCTGCTATGTATTAACGGTATGGTGCCATAGTCCATCGGCGGGTTCATTAACGATTGCTGTGAGCAATGAGCATGACTGGCAACTCCCAATAGCTACACGTCAATTCTAATTTTACGGTCGAAATTGTAGATTTTAGTAACCTCTTTTTGTTTGATATTTTTTAAAGAAACTATTTTCAGGAGGACTCAAGAACCGATTCTATTTATTTCTGATTACCTTTCTAGTTTATTTCCATTCTATACCTCTATTTAAACTTGGGCCCGATCATTAGCACCATATTAGACAAGTGAAATATGCATTATTTGCACAATACATTTTAAAATAAACACTATAGGGGATCATTATAAACTTGTATGTATGTAGCAAGGCGGCCTTATTGCTGATTGATTTATCTTTTCAAGGCAACAATTACCGTCGCCATATTAACGCTGGCAACATGAAAGATCGCTCGCGCATATTATTCTGTGCTCGCGCGCCGCCTCCCCCCTGCCAACGCAGCAACTCCTTCCTATCTGGCAATCCCACTCATTCGCAGGAACACAACAATCTTCAAAGGAATTGCTATTTGGCTACTGTATCCTGTAACTCCACCTTACAGGATACAGTAGCCAAATAGCAATTCCTTTGGTCCCCAATCGGGCAACTTAAAAATTACGCTGTGCCCTACCTCCCTTTTGCTAGAGCTCTTTCGCTAGTCGGCAGGGTGCACCACGTGCAGGCAAGATTGGCATTAACTCTAAAGGTCGTGGTGAGCGACTTCCACCCCAAATTTACATCTCAGGGTACATTTAACTCCTTAAAGGATAAAGATCAAATAGCTAAATGAGATTTTATCGCACTCTAATTACCGTAGTAAAGTGATTCGATGGTAATTAGCATAATCTGTGATGCAAGTTAGCATCATTATTGCCTGCATTAGTAAATGTAATTGCAGCATTTTAGGCTCGCGAACGCTACTAAATTGCACTTTGATTTATTACGAGCTCGTCGAGCTCATTTCTCTGATTATTACTTAATGGACACGCCTCGAAAGGTGATTACTGAATTAGCATTAGTCAATTTAGACATTTACACTTTTTGTTTATGTGAGAGGGAGGCCAACGAACATGTGGGTCACCTGATGGACAGTAATCACCACAGCCCATGGTGATCAGACATACCAAGGGGTCGCAGATTGCCAGCCTATACTCCTTCCTTTCTTTTTTTCTGGTGACCTCGCTCGCTCGCAGAAACACAACAACCACCCAGTTGGACTCCTTAAAAATACGCTATGTCCTACCTATCTTTTCGCCAAAATCTCGTTTGTCAGTCAGCAGGGCGCATCACATGCAGGTTGGCTCTGGTTCAAAGATGTTAATGAACCACTTACATCCCAAAACATCACAAAGTGTACAAAACTATATTTTTATATACTTTGTGATTAATTTTATATACAGAGGTGTAGATACCATGTGCTGTATAAGGTTTGTATGATGAGAATTGTGCAGTTGAACATAGGAAGTATCGTCTCATTCTCCTATGGTGATCGTTTCCTATGAAGCCTTAGGCTCCGTTCGCACAAACCTGCTCATAGAGGAGAGCAGATTTTGGCGGCGTTTAAAACAGAGTTTTGGGTCATTGGCATAAGGTTTATTTTTCAAATTCACCTCTTTTGTTATATGAGAATGCTCGAGATGCAATGTGGATTTTTAAAGTAAACCATATGCCAATGACACAAAACTCTATTTTAAATGGATCCAAAATCTGCTCTCCTCTCCGAGCCGGTTTGTGTGAACGGACCCTTAAAAGCCTTTCCGGCTATTTTTTTGTGTAAAAGGAGACCATAACAATTACATATTTAGTAGACAATAGGAAGAAAAGAAGGCAAGTATGTAAAAACACTATATTTTGTATTAGTAACCATATTACCCATGAAATAATCTTCTACATTATTTAAAAAATAATTAAAAATGAATGTTGCTAAGTGCAAAACTTGAGAACGGTGCGACCAATTCTGCTAATTTTTGTTTTAATATTTTCGTTTCTTATGGAGAGAAATGAGGTAAAAATTGCGAGGATTGTTATTTGGCTGCGGTATTCTGTGAGGTGGAGGTACTTCCCCAGTCGGGTAGCTTATAATTACGCTACCTATCTCTCTTTTCGCCAGAGCTTCGTTTATCAGTCAGCAAGGTGCACCGCGTGCAGGCGAAGTTGACTTTGGTTCAAAGATGTTAATGAACCACTTACACCCCAAACTTCTTTTTCAATGACTCACGCATCGTCAGGGACTTTTTACTTCAATGCACAATACACTCCTGTTGTATTACCGTGGCCATTTCCCGTGACCATTTCGTTCTCATTGTTCGGAAATAAAAATAAGTAAGTAAGTACCTTCTAAGGAGACAATGCGATTGATGCTATAATATACGCGCCTTTATGGAGCAGTTATTTAGACTCATAATTGCCTGCGTAAGCTTTCAAGACTTAATATGTGGTTATGTAATAATAAGACAGGTCAGTTGTAATATTCAATTTTACTTTAGACTTTTTTCTGCTAGTCTTAAATACGGCTCGCTTGAGCAATTATCGTATAAATGGTAGAGACACAGAGGCATAAGTAGCTACCGTCACATTTAGAGCCTAAGCTAGGGTTACCATCCGTCTGGGTTCCCCCGGATTTGTAGTCCATGGTTAAAAGTTTCAAATCACTATCGACCGCTCCATGCTGCGAATAACAGAATCTTGTCAAAGAATAAGAAAATAGTACTAGTACTAAACACTGATGACATGTTCGGATTTTATGATTCAAAATCCGGAGTTTTCACTCTGGTTGCTAGCGTTTAGAATTGGCAACCCTACCCTAAGCCAATCTCATCTCGAGATGTACCCTGTCGTCTGGTTAACGGGGCTCTGGCGAAGGAAGACAGGACATGACGAGCTCGACTAGGGCAGTACCACACATAGTTACCGGAATGTGTAACGAGCTGATGTTACCAGTAGGAGTGCTAGCGCGGAAGCGTTACTCCTTGTATTGTAAGTATCTATTATACATATATATAATATATTGACGAGCTTGGTGATCGAATGGTTAGGAATGGCCACTTTGACTCCGAGGTTGTGGGATAGATCTCCGCAGAAGACAAATATGTCTACGGTAAACATTTTTCATCAAGTGGGTCGTAAGCTTGTTTGGCATCCGTTGTATATTAACCAATGGAGTAGCTACTCTATACAAATGCCACGTTATTAATTTGTTATTATACCTACTACTACATATAAAATGCGCTATCAGTATAGGGCTTCGTCCTGTGTGGCCAGGTGCGATTGTAGACAGTTTGAATACTTTAGAAGAATAAATCATAGTTTTATCTCGCCCGTATTAATGAGATGTAATCGAGAAGATAGTATGATAGACAGTGACCTCGTAGTGTAAGCCCATTAATATGGTGATTGACACTCACGCCTAAGAACATAACTCCTCCTCTTATTTGGTCCCAGTAGTCCTCTGTGCTACTTAAGTAAGTAAAGGACTATAATAAAATCCCCGAAAACATAAAAAAGCGAACATACGGACAGAGTGTTTGATCGATCGCTAAGAACATTATTCATTAATAAATTTATTTATTCAATATTTATTTAATATGAATGCAATAAATAAATGAATAAAACATATACTTCTGTGAGAATTTCATCCACTACAGGCCCTTTTCCTCATTTAATCTAATTTTATTGTATATTTGCATACCTAAATATTTCTGGCAGATGTGTTGGATCAAACAGTTAATGTTATTTGTACACCTATCTATATACGAGTACATACCCACATTTAAGCAAATAAAGGATTCTATTCTATTAATCAGCCTCCAGAACCTCAAAACGATCGAAATTATATCGAGTTAATTTAGACAATTTAGTTTCATCAAACTTACATAACCTCGTGATGTTATAATTTTAGAAGGTACTCAGACAAGACAGTTTGTTGACAATATGTACCATGAGTTGACAATTTGAGAGATGGCAAATAATTGGGCCAAGGACATGGCTGATGAAAACTGACAAGCAATTAATTTTACACGAGTCCATGGCGCTATGGCACTCTGATGTGACATTGTTTGATAGTGATAGCGACGACGATGTGGCGGGCGGGAAGATAATGAAATGTCACCAGTGCTATTCTCTAATATCTATACATAAGATAACTAATCTATATATAGGTATATATACTAGTGACTGGTTTCTGCATCCCATGGATATTTTAAGCAAAGTTCCTAATTCAGTTTTATGAAAATCAGCACAGTAATTTCTGAGATTTGCTAGTACAAACAAACTCACCACGGCGGGAGATTTTATTTCATAATTCTATACTATAACTATACTACTATTATACATCAACCTATATTCATGCCACTACTGGGATACGGGACTACCTTCAATCGAAGCGGGTTAGAGCGTACTCCACCACGCTGCTCAACTGCGGGTTTACGGAGAATTTTATACTACAATCATATCTACGAGTATATATGTGAATGTTAGTACATTTAGATATTTGATACTCAATCCCGCAAAACAACTGAACGGATTTCGAGGAAATTTCGAACACAGACAGTTTATAACAGAGGTATCGTG
Source organism: Hypsopygia costalis (assembly GCA_937001555.2). NCBI lineage: Eukaryota > Metazoa > Arthropoda > Insecta > Lepidoptera > Pyralidae > Hypsopygia > Hypsopygia costalis. Next base: position 25,287,651 of record OW443326.2, read on the forward strand.
TTGAGCTCAGTGGAGTCAAATTAATAGCTTACAGATAGACCGTCATCAGGTCTGTTGATGGAGTAGAACAGCGATTTACTTTCTTGTGTTGGGTGATTTAAACATTTTCAATTTATATGTTCATAGTGCCTACTAGTAAACGAATGGGGAACTATCGTCACCTCACAGAAGACAGCAGCCAAATAATACCCTTGAGGATTATTATGTTCTTCCAAGTAAAGGATGCCATCAGACGTGAGGATATGCAGCTTTAGCAGTGGAACAATACTCCAGCCTACCGTAACCGCTTTACCGCAGCAGCTAGTTTGACTTCCGGCATGAATAAAAAAAAGAAAAAAGTATGTATTTGAAAATCAAATAATACCCATATAACCTAATACATCGGCAAATTGAAGTGGTAACGAGCCGGTCACCATTCGCCGAAGAACAAGGCAAACATTTCTAAACACTGCCTCAACTAAGTAGCCGAGCCCACGCCCACTCATGTGTGTTTTCCCACGTTTCAATATTAATGCACAGGTATCCAGCGTCCTGTCCTGCTCATCGCCAGGCCGGAGAGAGAGAGGACCGTAGGTTTGTGTACTTAGAACGTGCTCTGATTTTGTATGCGTGGTTGCTCCTGTGGGACTGGCACGGCATATTAGGTGTCAATCTGTCTCCATTAATAGTTTTTTAAACGAAATATTTGTATATTTGACATGAAACGTGTACCTTTTTTATTTATTTTACATAATTTTAATTTTATTGTTTTCTATGTTCTTGTTTTGAATATTAACATTGTTTTAAGTGTGTACGCGTAGTTATTTTTATTTACTATCCATTTCGGTTGTCACTTATTTTACAATATGTTAACGCAGTATCAGTATTTTGATACTTTCATAATTGTATCGTACTTTCATTAATTAAAATTATTTACGAAATATATTCATTTGTCCTGGTCGACACATTAACGGTATAAAAATACTCTATTTGTTAATCCAGTTTATATACTATCTACTATACTATGATACTGTATCTTGTACTGCATTAACTGCTCGTTGTAGTCGTAGAGTTATTAATAATGTTTATAAATACTCGAACGAAGTCGCAGGTAGTTGCAAGTTTATAGCATATATGGTGATATTTAGAGTTGGACTCTCTTCTTCTTATAAGGGTCGAGTCATCGTACAGCACTTTATCAAGTACAAGTTGGTTTTATTAGGAAATTCATGTCCACAAAGCAATAGACAGCATTATCGCAGTGCCATCTAGGTTGTATCGCTTCTCTGTATCGACCCCTATAGCTTAGCCATAGGAAGAGCTCCGAGTAACAGATGACTTCACACAACATAACGGAACCTCGATAGTTGACAGCACAGATATTTTAATACGTTAGGCAGTAGAAAGATTTAATAAATAAATATAAATAAATAAATATTGTCAGACAAATTACACAGCGCCATCTAGCCCCAAAGTAAGCGAAGCTTGTATTATGGGTACTAGACAACTGATAAAATATACGTAAATACATTTTTTTTTTGTAAATACATACTTATGATACATAGAAACACCCAGACCAAGACAAACAGACATATTCATGCACACAACTGTTTGTCATGTGTGGGAATCGAACCCACGAGTGTTGGTGTCGAAGCCGCGTCATTGACCGCTACGCCACCGAGCTCGTCTTATTAGATTTTATTGCAATTGATTATTTGTTATCGGACACTCCTATGTCTATTTGTCCGACTCTATGTTTTACAGTTTTAGTTCCGTATGTACTAGTGTAGTTTTATTTAGATTTATGTAGGTTTATTTATATCGAGCCTTTCCTTATTACAGAGGACACGTTAAGCCACCTTTCCTGGCTCTTATCATTAGATGATAGTTGGTGAGCCAAATCAGTGGCGTTTGGTCGGCTTAAAAATTGGCCTTCGCCCATTTATCGGACGAGCTCGGTGGTCGAATGGTTAGCAATGGCCACTTTGACTCCGAGATCGCGGGTTCGATTCCCGCACAAGACAAACATTTGTGTGCATGAACATGTCTGTTTGTCTTGGTCTGGGTGTTTTCTATGTACCTATTATAAGTATGTATTTACAAAAAAAAAATGTATTCAAGTACATTTATCAGTTCTCTAGTACCCATAACACAAGCTTTGCGCTTAATTTGGGACTAGATGGCGCTGTGTAAATTGTAAAGAAATATTTATTTTATTTGTGGTGCGTTGTAGAGCATACTCTAAACGCCATCGGGGAACATTGAGGAGAGACTCTGGATGGATAAGGGTTGTTGACAACGAGGTACAGAATTTTATCACTTTGTATTCGAAGTACCAGTTGTCTAGTATTCGTAACAGCTGGTTACGAAATTAGATGTTAATGCATATAAATATGAGTACCATATTAAAAACTGAACAAAAAAATTTAGGTTTCTTAAACACATCTGTAAATATCATTAGGTCATTGATAAATTAATGATATGAGTAACACACATGATTGTACTCTTGATGATAAATCGGAACGGGAGCCTACCACTGTGTCTCTTGTGTAGCCAGGATTAACAGCGGGGACCGCCAAAAAAGGCAATGAACAGTGAAGGCGATTGCAGTTCCAGGTGAAACTACGGCTACCTTGGAATTCACAACGAATTTAATCAGAAGAAATAAGTAGTACTCCTACTTATTTCTTCTGATTAAATTAGAAGAAATAAGTAGGAGTAAGAATATTGTAAGAGTATTGTCTCGGTACTCTTTGCCTGTTAATGTTAAGATTTCTGTGAACTTTGCTAGTGTCATGGCTGTATGTACCAAAATAAAATAAATAAATAAAAATAAAATTTTGGAATTTGACTTCCCTTCTTAGATAGCAATATGGGAAATATGGCATTAAAAGCCTAAAGAGATGGCTAGTCAAGTGAAGCTCAACTGCAGTGCACCAAGGATTTCACGGGGAGCTAAAACAATGAGTTTGTTACCTAACACATCGATTCCAATAATATGATTTGCACAATCGTCTGAACGCTTGGTAATTCTGCCTTGTTGCTATCAAATCAGTCAAACCCAACGTAAAGTATTATTCCATAGATTTTCCCAAAAGTGAAAAGAAAAACATCAATAATTTTATTGTTAACTGAAATGATGTTTGTTAAAAACCGTTCCATTTGATAATAGCTGGATGTATTATGCTAGAATGAGATTTCTCTAATTGTTATCTGTAAACTGAAATGATGTTTGTTAAAAACCGTTCCATTTGATAATAGCTGGATGTATTATGCTAGAATGAGATTTATCTAGAAATTAATTGAATTTTTTTCTTGGAAAATCGGAAAAGGATAACTGAAAATGGACTTATATAATTACTAGCTGCCCGCCCCGGCTTCGCACGGGTAGAAAGTGTTGTTTTCTTTTCCTCGTAATTTTTATGTCCATAAGAACCTTCCTTATACCTTAACGAAAATATTAAAATAAAAATTTGCAGAATTGGTCGAGCCGTTCTCGAGTTTTGAGCTTAGAAGTCGAACATAGAACCGCCCGACAGGTACAATAAACAACAATAATAGGTAATTTCTGGGACAAAAACTATTCGCATAGTCGCCTTGTACGACATCCACGGGAAGAGACGGAGTGATTCTATTCTAGTCTGCCGGAAACCACACGGCCGTAAGAAGGAAGAGTGGTATACGCGAAATAAATACAGTTTCATCGGCACCACTTCCAGTGAGAATCTCAGCTTCAATTATACATATTTCGCTGCTAAACATTGACTTTACTTCAGGAAGGAGATCTTCCCCAAATTTTAATAATATTTTTGAAAACTCTTGGGCACGTAAAGTTCTATCTACAGCTTCTACTGCCTTATTGTTTTTTTTTCGCATTCACCTGAAACGATTAAACAGCAATCCTGAAACATTTTCGCTTTGTCACAGTTTCGTGTCACAAAGCATGTCGGTGTTTCCGTTCAATTCGAGTATAATATTGAACATTGTATTTGCGTCCTTCCGCCTAGAAGTAATATATGGCTGCAATACCTGGCGATGCTGCTGTGAGATATTATTTTGGCGCCTGATTTCACCGAGGATTGATCTTGTCAGGTATGTTTTTCCAGTCCCTCCTGAAGCATCTAAGAAAAACAGTTTCCTCTCGTTGTTTAAAAGACTTTGCATCACAAAATCTTGCTACATAGCGTCCCGCAAATGCACGCATTCTTCTGGTTTGTGCGAATATATACCAATCGTTCTATTTCAATTTTAGCGTACACGTCTATAATAAACTGACTAAATAGACCACGTTACCTCTGTAAATAAATAAAACAATTGCCTCTAATTATTTCTTCTTTCTATAAAAAAAAAGTCTAACTTGTAGCAGGTAAGAATAAAAGTAGCACTACGCGGTTATTTTTTTTACAATACAATCCATGTTTTGTTAAACTATTTATTGATTTTTTAAGTAGCTTTTTTTAGTTATTTTTTTAAACTATAATTTATAGTAAACACCATGTTGTTTATGCAAATAAATTTAGCTTTGTTCTGTTCAGATGTTCCAAATCTTGGATTTATATACCTCAACAAAAAATGCTCATCAGGCTGAACAACTTTTGCTAAGGCGTCATTTTTATATTCCTTATAGTTTAGCTGAACCATTATGGTTCTGCATCAGGTGTTCCAAATCTAGGATTTTTATACCTCAACAAAAAATACTCATCAAGTTGAACAACTTTTGCAAAGGCGTCAATTTTATATTTCTTATAGTTTACCGTAACCATTATGGTTTTGCATCAGGTGTTCCAAATCTTGGATTTATATACCTCAACAAAAAATGCTCGTAAGGCTGAACAACTTTTGCTAAGGCGTCATTGTTATATTTCTTATAGTTTAGCTGAACCATTATGATTCTGCATCACGTGTTCCAAATATTGGATTTTTATACCTTAACAAAAAATACTCGTCAGGCTGAACAACTTTTGCTATGGCGTCATTTTTATATTGCTTATAGTTTAGCTGAACCATTATGATTCTGCATCACGTGTTCCAAATCTTGGATTTTTATACCTCAACAAAAAATACTCGTCAGGCTGAACAACTTTTGCTAAGGCGTCATTGTTATATTTCTTATAGTTTAGCTGAACCTTTATGGTTCTGCATCAGGTGTTCCAAATCTTGGATTTTTATACCTCAACAAAAAATGCTGATCAAGTTGAACAACTTTTGCTAGGGCGTCAATTTTATATTTCTTATAGTTTAGCTGAACCATTATGGTTCTGCATCAGGTGTTCCAAATCTATGATTTTTATACCTCAACAAAAGACATTCATCAAGTTGAACAACTTTTGCAAAGGCGTCAATTTTTAATTCTTATAGTTTAGCTGAACCATTATGGTTCTGCATCAGGTGTTCCAAATCTAGGATTTTTATACCTCAACAAAAAATACTCATCAGGCTGAACAACTTTTGCTAAGGCGTCAATTTTATATTTCTTATAGTTTAGCTGAACCTTTATGGTTCTACATCAGGTGTTCCAAATCTTGGATTTTTATACCTCAACAAAAAATGCTGATCAAGTTGAACAACTTTTGCTAAGGCGTCATTTTTATATTTCTTATAGTTTAGCTGAACCATTATGATTCTGCATCACGTGTTCCAAATCTTGGATTTTTATACCTCAACAAAAAATACTCGTCAGGCTGAACAACTTTTGCTAAGGCGTCATTGTTATATTTCTTATAGTTTAGCTGAACCTTTATGGTTCTGCATCAGGTGTTCCAAATCTTGGATTTTTATACCTCAACAAAAAATGCTGATCAAGTTGAACAACGTTTGCTAAGGCGTCAATTTTATATTTCTTATAGTTTAGCTGAACCATTATGGTTCTGCATCAGGTGTTCCAAATCTAGGATTTTTATACCTCAACAAAAGATATTCATCAAGTTGAACAACTTTTGCAAAGGCGTCAATTTTTTAATTCTTATAGTTTAGCTGAACCATTATGGTTCTGCATCAGGTGTTCCAAATCTAAGATTTTTATACCTCAACAAAAAATACTCATCAGGCTGAACAACTTTTGCTAAGGCGTCATTGTTGTATTTCTTATAGTTTAGCTGAACCTTTATGGTTCTGCATCAGGGTGTTCCAAATCTTGGATTTTTATACCGAGATGGAAATTTCGTGTCAACATTTTCAAATCGATGCCATTTTCGTAATTGACGTCTCAGAAAACCATAGAATCAACACCCATATTGATATTATGACATTTCAACCCCATGGCACCCCCACAGGAGTGCTCTTGTGTCACGTCGGTTATGTTAGATTATAAAATAGCTGTTGTTTTCGGAATCAGCGACCCGATAAACCATAAAAACAATACCCATAACGATTTTCAGACGTTTGCACCTCATTTCACCCCTTTAGGGGTTGAATTTTGAAAAATCCTGAAACACGTGTTTACTCATTTATCTACAGAAGTGCTCGTGTAAAGTTTCGTATAAAATAATCCAACTAATCTTGGTTCCCCATACAAACTTTGGACCCCCGTTTCACCCCCTTAGGGGTTGAATTTTCCAAATTCCCGTCTTAGTGAGCACCTACGTCATAAAAGGAACCCCCTTGCAAAATTTGAGACTCCTAGCACCTGTAGTTTCTGAGATTTCGTGATGAGTGAGTGATTTACTCTTTTATATATATAGATGGGATTGAAATTTAAATGAATTTGGTCATGACGTCTGGCGAGTCAGCCTCATCTGTATTATCAATACTGACATTAAAAAGAGTTTCTGCGTTTTTTTTATCTAAACTAATATGTGAGTCCGAGTTCTTGATAACGCTCATGGTAATATTTTCAAGGCTTTACATACCTACACAAACAAAACTAGAAACAGCACAGTAATGGAGCACTCGCGACCTACTTTAAATTAATCGCATAGGTCGATACTGATAAATGTCGATAAAGTGCAGGGCGGAAGTCGGTCACTACAATTAAAATTTGTAGTAGGAACTACAATTTGCATTATTTACAGATTAGATTTTCCGCTTAGAAATCAAATCAGAAAAGTAATTTATATATATAATCAAAACATCATAATCAGAGTGATTAGCCGAGACAGAGATGCTCGATGGGTGGATGCGTCTCTAGATAGACCGGTGATCTCAAAAAAGCAACTGGATACGAAAAGCAGAGCACCGAATGTAGTGGACAACACTGGGAAAGGCCTATATCCAAAGGAAGGTAGATACAGGCTAAAATGATGATGACCCAAAAATAGCAAGGTAGTATTCGGAACAGATATGTCAGAAGATGAGAGAGTTTTTTTGTTTTTTTTTTTTTTTATACTACGTCGGGTGGCAGACAAGCATACCTGAAGTGAAGCGGTTACCGTAGCCATATTAACGTTTGCAACTTAAAATATTGCTCGCGCGCCGCCACCCCCGCTGCCAACGCAGCATCTTCTTCCTTTCTTTCTGGTGACCTCACTCACTCGCAGGAACACTCAAGGGAATTGTTATTTGGCTGCGGTATTCTGTGAGGTGGAGGTACATTCCCCAGTCGGGTAGCTTACAATTACGCTCCCCACCTCTCTTTTCGCCAGAGCTTCGTTTGTCAGTCAGCAGCGTGCACCACGTGCAGGTGAAGTTGGCTTTGGTTCAAAGATCTTGATGAACCACTTACACCCCAAGAGTTATTGAAACATCAATATTAGCTGCAGTATCTACCCAGTATTATAGGGTAGTACCCGGATATTATAGGGTTTCCTTAGTGTCTTTCAGCATTTATGATCCTCCGCTACCTCTACTACTCAGTCTGCTCTTGACGATCTAAATCCCAGGTTCTTTATCGTAGAGACTCTACAAAAAAGAGTGCTCAAAGATAGAGAACCTGGGATTTAAATCGTCAAGAGCAGAGTAAGAAGTGAGATTAAGTGGGATATCGTTATCACTACCACCACTGAATCTCACTTTTAAAGTGTTTACGTTTTATTTGTTGATTTTGGTTTTAAATTTTTACGGAAAACCAAAGTTGTTGACAAAGCTCTCAAAGTCATCAAGCTGAGGGGAGTGAGGATAGACAGGAGAAATTACAATAAAAGTCGTGTAAAGTCGAAATCGTGTTTTAGATGTAAAGGCATATGGTATGGTGGTTAAAATGTAAGTCGAGTTTCTTTACTTTGTAAGGACCCTTCATTATACGACCGATGGATAAATAATTTAATAGATGCAGCACTTGAGCTCTGTAGTCGAATGGTAATTTTTTCACCATGTTGGTTTGTCCGTTGGAACAACCATATAAGTACACTTACATGTTGGAAACTGGGACTATAGATTTATGAGTTATAATACAAATTATGTTCATGAAGTTAAATTAGATTAGATTATGAGTTTATTGTCTCGGTTGTCATTGCCTAGTAATGTTAAAATCTGTGTAAAGTTTGCTAGCGTCATAGATGTATGACATAAATAAATAAATCTTGTACTAGACTAATGAGAAATGTACTTAAATACATTTTATTTTGTAAATTCATACTTATCATACATAGAAAACACCCAAACCAAGGCAAACAGACATGTTCAAGCACACAAATGTCAACGGAGCTATTGCTAGCCATTCGACCACCGGGCTCACGTTTACCTCGAGCCTAGACAATATGGCATGCCCCCTAGATAAATAGCCATGAAAGCTCAAAGAGGATCTACATTATTTCAATGTAAATGACAAAGTAATAAAAGAACTTATAATATAATAGAATCTCACACAGCCTGTTCACAGAGCGTTGGAATATTTTTAAACAATATTAATAAAGTTATTCAACTAAAGACGGTAATTTTCTCAAAACAAAAGAAGAATATAAAAACAAAAGAATACGCAACATTTCGGGAACTGGTCAGGCAAGTTACATCTTTAATTGACAAACATTATCTACAGTTTCAAATGCTTATAGGTGAAAGTAACACATAAGTACTCTTTTGAACTCGGGGGATATTTTTACAAATTGAAAATAAGTTATAGGTAGATAAACTAATCAACATGTCGTCGGTTGACGATAATGTGCATTACTTAATTCTTAAATGTTAAAAGGGGTTATCTAATTGTACATATGGAAATATAGAAAGTCACGAAATGAAAACAAAATAATTAATTATGAATAGTTAATTAAATTACACGGGTCACTCACGTATTTTTGTTGGAAAACTTACTAGTATAGATCTCAAACGCAGATCCTAATCAGGGCGAATGTATAAAAATATCTGAATTCGTAACTCATTTAGTTTCTTTTTTACAATTATTTAGAATTTTAAATCAATAAAACATAGAAAACGCTCTTCAGTTGAGCAGGAAAAAAAAGAGTTTTTTATCCAAAATTATTGATGATTTGAAAACGTGGATGACAAATTGGACTAACATAAGGAGCACGTAATAATAATGGGTATGGTGACAGTAAAAGAACAAAATATTGAAGTACGCTTCGCTAAAAAAAATGCATAAAAAATCTCAGCGAATGTTATTCGTCTAGCTTTTTAGAATTAATACGAATTATAAATCAACTGTCAATCAATCGGGTAGCTAACCCGTCAGATGTCGTCCTGTCCTAAAAAAAGTATCCTATGTCCTTCCTAATACTTTTGAGAATATGTGTTCAACATTTCAAGACGATCGGTTCAGTAGTTTCGGCGTGAAAGGTAACCAAACAAACTCACATTCACATTTATAATATTAGTAGGGAATTAAACCGTTTGATAGAGCTAGTGTAGCACTTTCAGAATCGTTTTTCAATATCTTGTATAATTTTGAAATAATCGACTGAATCACCTTTCCACCCTGTATATATCTTGTTTGTTACATCATAACATTTTTTATCGAACCCAAAAGAGCAATATAGTTCATTTGATTAGTGAATCCAAACTCACGACTTTAAATATTTGAACATTGATTAGCACCAGTAATATTATTTTATATACAAACAAGCATTTGACCTTGTGAATACAAGAAAATGCTGTTTTAAGAAGTATATACTCGTCTTGATTTATTGCTTAGCTCCACGAATACATTTTACCTGTCCATTATATCTATACATATAAATAAAATCGAATCGTCTGTCTACATTATTGAGATAACTTCTGCCTTTGCTTTTACTAAACCTATTAGCTAAGGTTATTTGTACGCTATTAACATGGACGTATATAAAAAATCTAATCGCGATAATTTTTGAAATTGGTAAACTGATTTTGATAAAATTTTGATTGAAGACGATTGAAAACCAGGGAAAGATAAAGACAGGGATAAGTAAAAAAAATATCTAACTTAATTTTCCCCATTTCCACGCAAGAAGAGCCACGGGAGGAATTTAGTAATAAATATCATCATTGGATTTATACTGTTTTGCCTGCCTTTTCGGCTCCTGATGGTTGAATCGTGATGTTAAATAAACATGAGCACTAAAATTAAAAAATATATTTTTCGAAACCGCCGCGTGTTTCAACAAACAAACTCTTCAGCTTTAATATATTTCCAACAAACAAATTCTTCAGCTTTAATATAGTTCGTATGGATTATTAAAAATTACGTTTGTGATATATGATTTTGACGAAATTTGGTAAGCTAGAATATGTTCTGAATATAATACGTAAAACAAACGATAATCTATTTAGATTACTAATATTAGAGTACTTCTCTATAATACTAACTAGAAAATCACCCATACAGTGATGTCCCGATGATTATAAATTATAATAAAAATTTAAGTATGTAGAATGAACACCTAAATTTTAGAACCTGGCAATTAACAACCTTCCATGCATAAATATTGATTTTCCAGTTAGTGGAGAGTGAGCCATTAATAAAAATAATGTCAATAATATTTTCTACATTAACATACCGGCTATTCCTTATTGATACCGTGGACAGAATCTAGTATATATAAAGACGTTATTTTATATAACACGTTCTCACAGTCGTAACACTAACACGTTGACATCCAGAAAAACGACCGTATTGAGAGTTAACAAGCAAAAAACACGGGCCCGCAGTTGATTACTCGGAGCTTACGTCGGTATAAAAATTTTGCAGCAGCCAACATCTCGGTACGCAACCAACAAGAGGTCATTGCCATCTGTCTGCCTATGTTAGGACTATATCTACAAGTCTATTATCTGAAGTCTAGCGTAATACAAGTTCTGGTACAACTTCAGAAACATATTATGTGTTGATTTTAAATGCCGTATGATAACGGTTCCCTAACCCTGTCGCTCACCAATGCTTTGAGGTTAGCAGAGATCTCGCATCAGGCGCCATGATTGATTCCTGTTCGACGTCGACGGTATATGTTTAGAGAATATCACCACTAAGTTTAGTTCTCTACTTAATTTTTAATACTTATCTGCTCTTATTAAGCGCTACTCCAAAATACAAGAGAGTATTTCTCCTGTGCGTTGGTATTAGTAACTATTTAAACAAAAATATTTCCATAGACCCCTTACGGTATTATGAAATGGATTTCGATCATTTTTATAAACTTTGTATATCGGATTAGACCCTTGAGGTTATCGACAATTCTATTTTTCTTTTTTTTTTCTTTTTATCTAACGTTTGTATAATCTTGTAACGTCATTAGTATATCATTATTTTAACAATTGCTAAGAAATTAGCTTTGGACAATAGAAAAAAAAAACTGGAAGAATTATCGAGTGTCTCTAAATATAAATACGAAATAAAAAATACTGAACATGGTAAAAACGACTAGCCCACTACAGTCCGGTTTGGCCACCTGACCATAGCCAATACACGCATAAATATAAACACAATGGCCTATTGTATAATCTGTGATCGAGTTAAATGCATAGACTAGATCCAGAATACTTGCATTATAGACATTGATGACATGGACTGTGTTAATATAATGTTCATAGAATTAAGAAGGATGCCTGGAACATATCGCATGTCAATTACAACTTTGTTGCAGACATGTTGTAGAGCATGACAAAGCAAGAATATCGTTCGAATTCGAATGATTCTATTTTTTATAATGTACAGATAAAGAACTACTTATACAAAAAACTAAGTGTCATGCTTGATTGTAATGTTATTGTAAACTAACAACCACTTTCCGTATTTCACAGAAGTTTATCGATTTATGAAGCGCCCTTTACGAAAGTTTTTAGATGCTATATATCCTCCTCTTATATATTACTTTACATATATGTATAATAAAAACTACAGATAAAATCCAACCAAACTCAAGTCACCACATATGGGATATTTTGACTTTGTAAAGACAATATGTAATTATTGTTGTGAGAAATTTCACAGCACAAATAATATATTTTTTTTCAAATGTAAGCCTGGCAAAATTTACTTGGGTAATAAAAGTAAAATATTTTTTTTATCTCGTTATAATTCGTCTATCCGAGCGCCTTGTGATCAATGGATTTTTTCATTAACTATATTTTAAATGGAATCGTATTTTCGCCAATCCTTATTCATCCCACTACTGGGTCTTCTCTCAATTGAAGGGGTTTACAGCACACAGCACCATTCTGCTCAACTGTTCAGTTGGCGGAATGTCGGGCACGAGTTGGCGGCTAGTGAGATTTAAAATGGAAAGCAATGTATTAATTGAATTAACAAAATGAAAATATAAAAATTCCGAGTAATACATATACTACATAGAAAAATAAAATTATTTGAAATTACATAAGTGATTACACAAGCCAGAAGGTCTTTCTACAAAAATAAACTATATTATTATGTGTGGAAACAACAGCGATAAAAGATATGTTTAAGCTCGCGCATAGGTAGAGACATTTTCGTCGCAATTTTTAGCTTGGCAAGAAGAGTTGTATTCAAACTGGTATTCTACAAGTGTTTTTTTTCGTAGTCTCCGACGATGAACATTGTCCGATGGTGACATCGCATTAGCACGTCCCTAGTCGGGAATATACGTTTCGTCTGTTGAGTGATTGAAGAGAATTATACAATTTATACTTAAGTTTTTAATAAAATTTGACTTGTACTTATGAGTATTTTGTTATATTCGTAAACTCATATTATATTTTTGAATTAAATGGCAATGGCTACTTTGATTCCGAGGTCGCGGGTTCGATCCCCGCAGCAGACAAGCCAGCACAAGACAAATGTTTGTATGTCTGGGTGATTTTCTATGTATAATATATATGCATTTACAAAAAAATGGATAAGATTTGAATAATATGGGTAATTTGAAAAAAAAAAAATTAAGCCAGGATTTAGTTACTATACCACGCATTTTGCTCAGTCCATAAAGTATTATGTCAACTCATTGAGCAGTGGAACCCGCGTCTCGTCCTTGGAACTTTCCTGGGCCCGAGAAACAAACTTTCTAATCTTTTGTTCATGAGAGAAAATGTTTTAATTGCGAGTTAGTTTCACATTGACATTTATTTTGGCGAAAGGTCAGGCCTAGGCGGTTTGAATTATTCGATGATTTAAAATGATTTAATCATTAAGTATTCTCCGGTAGTGATTTTATAGTTGGGAGGTAAAAATAAAACTAGTCAACTCGTACGTGTCAGACTCGTATACGAAAGGTTCATAGGTACCTACGTACAATATTTAAATAATAGTAAAATACAAGATAGGTAGATGTGCTATATCAATATAAATGGTTATCCGTAAACACCTGCAAAGCAATGGTGTTATTACATCCGTTCTTGTATGACATCCCCTTTAAATATTTAACTTTATTTTTAGTATTGGTGGTAACAACAAATACTTACCATCAGGCGGGTCGTATGCTTGTTTGCCACTCTAGTGGTATAAAAAATACTTTAAATCTCTTCGTCGTCATAGGAAAGTAATAAACAGTTCTGCCAAGTGAGAGAAATAATTTACTCCAACTTTTGTGTTGGACGACGTAAACAATCTAGTAAATTTTTAAAGCTTCTTTTTGAAAAAAATGCTATTAAAATATTTCTGTGTTATGTATACCTAGTACTATTTATTATTCTGTGGCTATACTTGTGCTTTTTTATACTACATCGGGTGGCAGACAAGCATACGGCCTGTCTGATGTAAATTAGTCACTACCATATGAACGCTCGCAAATTAAAATATCGCTCGCGCGCCGCCATCCCTGCTGCCATTGCAGTAACACTTTCCTGTCTGGTGACATCACTCACTCGCAGAACACAATAACCCTCAAGGGAACTGTTATTTGGCTGCGGTATTCTGTGAATACACATAATACACCAGACGGGCAGCTTACGAATACGCTGTAATCTACCTCACTTTTGCCAGAACCCTTTCCGCTATTCAGCAGGGTGAACCACTTGCAACAGAAGTTGACTTTGGCTCTAACGATCGCGGTAAGCTATTTACACCCCAACTTATTTACGTTTATACACGGTTTTAACGTACGAGTGATTAAGGAAACAAGACAAGACAAGAAAATTTTATAATATTCTGGCATGTTGGCCAAGACAACTATTTAAATAATAATAAGACAAGAATAATACAAGAGTGATGAGTATGTACGAGTATGTATGTACCAAATACCAGAAAGACTAAAACAGTGGTAAAACCAACAATCTCAGAATTTTTGAAATGTGAAACCACATTTCACTTAGACTAGGAATGATAACTACTTATAATTAACAAATAATCAAAAGCTGGTTTAAGTTAATCATCTTTGAATAATGTTAATTAATTTACATAACTCTTACGAAAGCACTGTAACAGTGTGTACAGTAAGAACCTGTTAGGGAATTACCTTCCTGGCAATGGAAACTAAATGAAATCATTTTCAATGTTCAGGTAAAATTAAAGCCAAATTTTTTTTAACGTGACGCCGTCCCACCACACTTTCTGTGTCTCCTGTGTAGACAGGATTAACAGCGGCGACCAACCAAAAAGGCAATGAACAATGAAGTCCACTGCAGTCCCGGGGGTAAAACTACGGCTGCCTTGGAACTCATAACGAATTTAATCATAAGAAATTAGTAGGAGTAGGAATCTTTTGGAATTTGACTTCCCCTCTTGGCAATGTGAGAGACAACTACGTGGCAAATAAGGCATCAAAAGCCTAAAGAGATGGCTAGTCAAGTGAAGCTCAAATTCAGTACATCACGGATTAAATATCTACCATTATTGGGGACCTAAAACAATGAGTTTGTTACCCAACACGGCGATTCCAAAATCGTCTGAACCGTTGGTAATTCTCCCTTGTTGTTACCAAATCAGAATAGTATTCTACCCCGGATGCACAAATCAACATGCAAGGAATTCAACATGTTCTCTCGCTCCCGCCGCCAAAGATCACGCTTCCAAAGAACATGGTGTACTGTTGATGAGATAACTACGGTCAAAAGACCTACTGTTTATAATACCCAAAGATCGTTTCACAGATTTTTGTTATAACGAAGGGCAGGCACCATGCGAGCCGTAGCGGCGGAGGCTGGCCAACGGAGGTGGCCAGCCGGAGATGCAAAGGCGAGCAATTAATCAAATAACCAAAATTAAGCAATTAATCAAAATTAAGTAAAGTTAAAGAGCACTTCAGTCGACCAATATGCGTTATAAACATATGTGAATCGACCGTAGATATCTCGAAAATAGTTAGAATAGGTTTAGTTATTGTAATATGTAACCGTACTGTTTGATCGATTTAATGATTTGCAGTAGAACATTCGAGTAAGAGCTATGACATTAGTTTAAACGAAAAGAGTTTAGCTTTAAAATGACCACGCCTAGTTAATAATTGCGCAACGGGGTTATCGACTTCTACTTTTTGTTTAATCGTTTTATTTAATTAAAGCCAACTTATTGAAGATGTCAATTTTCATCCGATATTTAAAAATTTATTGTTCTTAATCGTAATGAGACAAAGTTATCAAAACGTAAATAATAAAATGTATTTTTTCATATACCTACTTATTACTCGATTACGTCTCAGTTATGTGGTCTGACAACAATCCAATTTCGATGGAAAATATAGACGTAATATGTATTATAATAATTATTATATATGTGTCTTAACCATGCAGTTACCAACCCATAATTTTGACCGGTGCTAATATGTTTTCCTTGTTATTAAAAGTTTCTAAATAAAGAAGTAGAAGAATCGTATTTCGAAGAAAAAGACCTCTAAGTGATATATGTCCAGCAAAAAATTGCTATTAAACAGTCCATGTGATCCTTGTAATGCTCCTGGAATTTCAAGATTTATTATAAACCCAATTATTCGCGTTAGACGCAATATTCAAGCTTTGGGATATAATTTAGGATAAAGTTCCAACACTAGTGTCTAATTACGTGGACAGTAATACATGTCGGTTCGTTTGGCGTGATAGATAAAAAAAAAGAAATAGAAGATTAAACTACTTTCAATCTGAAAATGAAAATACATATATTTATACCTACGCATGGATGAACACATTTATTGGCGTTTCATATATTCGATACAGAACAACTTTGTTTGCATGCATGCCCATAAAGTTAAAATACCTAGCGGAAGGTATATTAACTTTATGTGCATATCGCTAACGAAAATCGACAAAAATGTACATCGGCGATGCATTTTTGCACTTTGAACGATATTTGAACGTTACGACGTTTGAACGTTTTTAAAACGTTAGTTAACAACAAATTTACGAAATTGTCTACACACAAACGAAATGTTCGTGTTCGAAGTTCATGTTCGCGATGTTCGTGTTCGTTCGTACGTACACGACTGTATGTGTAATAGTGTACAGGTGTGAACCGTCCTTATATCGATCAGCACGCAAAGGAAACCTGTTGTTTTTGGGAGCGACCGGCTGGTTCCGGCTAAACGATATGTATTTTCCGTTAAAAAAAAAAACATAAGATCACTATTTTTTGACGCCCATATTAAGTTTATACAGACGGATAATTTAATAAATTGCTATACGTTAACGAAATTGCTATGATGATATAAAATATCCTATGTTGTTTATGAGTCTGACTTAGAAGTTTATGACAGAAATAGAAATATGACGTAACTACACATATTTGAGTATAGACAGCCTTTTAATGAAGGAAACCAACTCGGGGTACCTATTTCAAATTTATAAAAAAATATCATATCCCAGACTTTGTTTGTAGCAGACAGATTTGATGTACTCCATTTTACGTCTACTGTGCTTCATTCGCATTATGAAATCCTAACAATGAAACTGGTTCATCGATTTTTACCTATGATGCCGATGAAACTGATGATGATGGTGATGATGTGAAGAGGTAGAAGTATATTTTTTTGTATCAGAGAGGTGTAAACGATCATGTGGGATGATAGTAAACAGCTCAGAATGTTTATTTGTCACTGATACATACTCGAATGTGCGTACCAGTTGCTCGGTAGCTGACATTTATTTTGCTATACTTACATCTAGATCGACGACTAACACCTACGTTATTATTCATTACAATGAGGAAATCCTTTAAAATTGCTTGGGCGGTATTAATTTAAAAAAACTATAAATATGCTAGCTATACAGTTAGCGTTAAGAGGATAGACGCTCAAGTGCGCTTCCTATTTTGAATAAGGTAACCAGCCAAAGCTCCCTCTGTCCACTGGGCTTCATAGATGGCGCTATAGATTGATCAAAAACTTGTCTACAAAATTTGTATGTGCATAGTATTCGATTTATAATTAATTCTTATATTCTTAATTACAAGTGATCAAATATTTTCATTATATGTTTCCGTATTAATTTTGAAACTATCACTACCGGAAACTGAAAACCAGAGTCTTATAATAATATGAATTTGATCTTGTCTTCATATTTCATCGACTTTTAGTACAATATGGATGTTTACTGTATGAAATGTAAATTATGGTATTGTAATCTATTAAAACAAGTACCATAAAACAGATTATTATTGATAAGTAATACTATAAAAATAAATCAATTGAACAGCACAAGTGACAACATAATGTATACTTTTTGTGACATAGTGTAAAGTATAGGTATTGTACTACATTACATTCAGTTTTCAGTATATTTTTCGTGCAAAATCGCTTTGTTGTTATGTAAAAAGTAAGAAATTTGACTATGTAAGATGTCAACGTTAGAAATATTCGAAATAGGATCAAACTAAGTTTATACGCGGTGTGTTCGAGGTTTATCCTTTTAATGATTTGAGCAAGTCGTGATTAGCGCAGTATACTACAAATAGGTTTTCGAAATATAACGAAGGCAACTGAAAGAACCTGGCAATGTGGCAACACGAAAATTATTTTATATTATATATTATTATAGTACCATTTTAGTAGTATGTACTATAAAGTTAATTAAGCAGTAATATGAAGTGTTTTTGGTTGCAAAAATCAAAGTTCATCTTAGATTTGTGGTAATTATGTTTAGCTTTGCTGGTAGAGATCTTAGACCATTATTGAATAAACTGAAAAGTTTAGTCAATAAAACCTATATCTTAAACAGGTCTATAAGACTCAAAAAAATATAATAAAATTAATATTAAAATACGTTTTGTAGGGTTTTTGAATAAACAACAATATTTATTAGTTATTGTGTTATTTAGAGAATAAATTAGGCCTTGTTGAAGAAAAGTCCACATCCACCGGCTCAATCGAAGCAAATTCGTATGTGAAAAATTTTGTGCTTTACTTCGGATCACACTCCTGGGGCCTTACCACAAGCTCTAAACGCAGGAATGAAACTATGATGGTTGCGTATATATCAATGAATTTCATTCATAAATTCGCAACCATGATGGTTCCATTCCTGCGTTTAGAGCTTGTGGTAAGGCCCCTGGTCCTTCATTCTAGATGCATTATGTAAATGGAATTTGTTGTTTAACATTACCGAATCCCTAACACTTTGTTCTCCCTGAATGTACAGGTCATAGCATAGAAAACATAGAGGAAATATTGACATCTACCCTAGCCTGGCTGTGGGTCTGGTAAAATTACTACTTCCACTAGGAAGTATCCTAGGAACTATCCTAGAAGTAATATTGTTTCGCTCATGACATAATCTTTTTGCGTATGTTGGTCACTTGCTCTACACTTGCGTGCCTAATATAGATTAGAAAGGGCCAACGAAATACATTTAAAGAAATAGTAAAAAGTAAGACTGCCCTTAATTTAATTAATATGCTTTGCATCAGGCGCTTGTTTGTCGCCTTAGTGGTTAGTGCCTTTGTTCTTTTATGTGTATTTTTTAATCTATAATATATATCGATGCCTTAAATGTCAAATGGCTAAGAGATTAATGGCTAGTTTTTAGCATAAAAAAATCCATATGAATAATAAGAATATTTTATATTTGTAGCTTTGCCCTCATGATATCATTTAGTTATATATTATCATTTTCAAAGCTGTGTCCACACTGCAGGTCCATTATTGGTGTAATTTTTTTTTTAAATCAGGTGATTAGTTTTGGAGATTACAGACTTTACTACCGGCCGCCTAATATTGTAAATATTGAATGTGAGTTTGCTTGTTACGCTTTCGAGCCGAAACTACTCAACCGATCATCATCAAACTTTGTACATATATTCTCAAAGGTATCACATAGGATACATTTTATTAAAAAAATGTTGTGTGTATGTGTGTAAATACGTTATATGCACTAAAATTATCTCAAAATGGCAGCGCTTACTCCTCCCCGTACGCGATGTTCCATAGTCCTTACTCAGCGTAATAAATTCTTTAATCCGTCATCTATCCAGTGGTATGATTGAATTTTGGATGGCGGTGATAGATTTGTACAATAGCTGTAATATCAAACTGTATCCCCTGATTTTGTAATCATTCGTTTTTTGAATTGCCTCCCTATGGAAGTAATTTTAAAGACGTATTTAAGTCATAAAGTAAATAAAATAAAGCAGTTGTTTGGATTTTGATCCTTTATTGCGTGCACTGGGCCCGTTTTTAACTTTACCTGCGAACAAAATGGCAAACAAAATATTGCTGGAACAATAAATGCAAGTGCATTGTTATTGAGCTTCGGTCTGCTACGACATAGGTGGTATTTTAACTTGGGATGATTTATGTCACTTAAGCATCGACATCTATTATTATAAGTATAATTCTGCAGACAGTTCACAATATTGCGATGCTGTTATTGTATGCATATTTAAATTTGTAAGTGGCGACTATGTCTTTATAAAGGAAATTATATCAAAAAATTATATAATCGGTCGTCATAAGAGCATTTGCAGTCAAAACAATTATTTCTAGTTTTTTTTTGGCCATTTTTAGGGTTCCGAACCTCAAAAGGAAAAACGGAACCCTTATAAGATCACTTTGTTGTCCGTCTGTCTGTCTGTCTGTCTGTCTGTCTGTCTGTCTGTCTGTCAAGAATTTCTATTTCGAGAATGCGTGGAGGTATCAAGCTGAAATTTGAACTGTACACACAGGTCTACGGTCCCATGAAGTTAAAAAAAAAATCAAACTGCTAAGTTTACATAGAAAAAAGTTACGGCCGTTTATTCAGCAAAAAACGCATATTTCGACACACTCAAGGGAATCAAAACCTATAGGGTACTTCCCGTTGACCTAGAACTATGAAATTTGGCAAGTAACATCGTTATAGACTACAAGTACAGGAATAAATCTCAAAACTATACATTTGTAAATAGATCTTAAAAAATAGGGGGTCTATATTTTTTATAGGGTGTCGAAATTTCAAATTGAAACTACTAGTTCAAATGGGGTATCATATGAAAGGGCTTGATGTACACATTGCAAAATATATTTTATTTATTTTTTCGACGCATTATTTCTTATTTATAATGAAAAATATCAAATTTAATAATGATACTACGTACCTACGGAACCCTCGGTGGGCGAGTCCGACTCGCACTTGTCCGGTTTTTTTTTTATACTACTTCGGATGGCAGGTAAGCATATGGCCCTCCTGGTGTGAAGCGTTTACCGTTGTCATATTAATGCTCGCAACATGAAATGTCGCTTCCGCGCCGCCATCCCAACTGCTAACGCAGCAACGCCTTCATTTCTGGTGACCTTACTCTCTCGCAGGAACACAACAACTCTCAAAGGAATTGTCATTTGGCTGCGGTATTCTGTGAGGTGGTGGTACAATCCCCAGTCGGGCAGCTTACAAATACACTGTACTTCTTTTTCTCAAGAGCCTATTTCGCTGGTCGGCAGGGCGCACCACGTGTAGAGGTAGTATGCTTTGGATATAAAGACAGTACTCAGACACTTCCACCCCAACTATCTTTCTCCACTTGTCTGTATGCGATTTTTCATAGATGTATTGCAGGAAGTCTAATTTAAAACCTGTCATCTTGATAGTCCGAGTAGAACCGAGTTATTAATAATAAGTGCTTAGGTTTTGAAGTCCACGCGGACGAAGTCGCAGGCGTCCGGTAGTAAAGTCTGTAATATCCAAGAGTAATCACCTGATTTCAAGAAATATTTCACAAATAATAGACCTGGAGTGTGGTCACAGGTTGTGTATTATGATAATATATAACTCAATGATATTACGGGAACAGACCACAAATATTAAATATTTACATTATTCATTCGACATAAATATTATGACGTTTCGACAGATGTTGAAATAAAAGTAACTAATTCGACTCAGGTGCATTCTTGCCCCATTGTATGAAGATGCAGTTTGAGTTGATACTTTCTCAGAATTGAATTATGTAATATTGTTTATAAAGTTATAGCGTATATTAAATAGCGTTCGTTTCATCAATACTTAATTTTGAATGACAAGTCATGAAACATATACCAAATACTCGTAGATGAAATTAGTGTAGCTCAACGCAAACTTGAGAATTACGTAGTTCTTATTCGACCCCTGATGGACACAAACATGGCTACCTCAAGAAAAAAAAGGCAAGAAGAAAGGTTGTTCGTTTTATAAACATCGAACCTTTGAGTATTTCTCTACCTTTGTTCAAAGGTGCAAAAGGCAATAAAAAGCTTATCGTCCTGAAAAAAATATGACCGGAAATATTAAAAAAGTTGTTAATGGATGTATGCCGATATCCACGACAGGATGAAGTAATTTATTAAAGAGATTGTTTTTAGAAATTGCCTTTAAGGCTTTGCAATTTCGAAATATACCTTGTTTAAGAGAAGACCTATTCGAAATTGCAATGTTGTCATAGCATGCTCAAATTAGTAAGTAATGTTAAATGTTTCAGATATAGACTACAGTTAGGGGTTCTTCAATAAAGGCATAATGGATTATTTACAGGGTCGGCAACGCGTGAGTGATGCCTCTGGTGTCGCAAGCGTCCAGAGTCTGGCGATAACAGCTTACTATCATGCAAGTCGTACGGTTATTTGTCACTGTAGTCATATAAAAAAACTTTTAGCAAGCATTTGAAGTATTCAAAAACATTTAATGCTAATAAAGAATGGATAAATAATATAAAAAAATATATTTAAATATGCGTGCGTGACCACATTTCTTAATAAATACGACAATTCTGCTCTTTAGTTATAAATTTCAATACCCATGGTAATGAAATTTATTACAGTATACTATGTGTATATTTGGCTATAATAAAATCATATTATTATATATTGATGTATATTGTCTTACATAATCAAACATATAAAACATTAATTAGTGTCGTTTTACTTCTAATAACTATAAAGATTCGTTTTAAAAGCACGTTAGTAACGTAACGAGGTGCTATTGTAAGTCGTATGTAAAAAATGTCGCTCTACAATGTTTCTAGAATTGAAGCAACAGGTGCCATGTTATACGTACTTAGTGAATAAAATAAAATAACGATTATTAGGTGCGAAAACGTTCGTACATATTGTGATTTACATAAGCGTTACTTTATAGCTAATTAAGTTAAGAAAGTAGCAGTAATTCTTATAACATAATATGTTTTGTTCGTACTTTTTATGGAATTTAAGTTTATATGTGACGTATTTAATTTTATGCAGTATGTAAACTTGGAGAAAAGTTCTGGAATGACTTATAAAAATAGTAAATATTTGACCACTGACAACTGCAAGTAATGAAGGAAAAAAGAAACTAAAAAACCGGCTTCTGGTTGAAAATGTGCGTTTGTCGATAAACTCGGCAAGTAAGAATTTAAACAGACTCTACCTTTCAGAGATCAGAAAAACACAGTCTTAGGAATCACTATATCACTTCATTTTAGTCAAGTTTCTCGGGTTTTCGGGCACATAGCACTGTTTCATCGGCAACCAGGGAACTAACACGAACAAAGGCTTAACTATTACTGCCTTAGTGGCGAGGTTTCGTTTCGTGCCGGCTCGCTCGACAGGTAGAGTTTTCACGTTGTTACTAACCGACCAAGTTAAGTATACACCCACTGTTTACAAGTCACCTGCCTTAAACTAGCCTCCTTTTACGGCAGTTTAACATCGAAGTAACATTGTATCACATTGTCCAGCACGGAAGAAAGAGATGAAACGTGAATGATTCCGAATATTTCGAAGACTGCTCGTACATAGATAGAATACTGGACGAAATTATCATAATAAATCATGTTTGGCATGAAAAAGTTACATTTGCAATATATGTATTTTGTAAAATTATTATTTGGATACCGTCAATGTGTATCAAGTAACTCTACCTGCGTTATTTCTGCATCATATGTAGAGACTGAGGTTCGGGATAGGCCCACCACACATTCCAAACCACTGTGGCTTCTGTGTAGCCAGGATTAACAGCGGTGATTACCAAAAAGGCAACGAACAGTGAGGTCTACTCAGTCACGTAGGTAAAAATATGACTGCCTTGGAACTCACAACGAAATTAATCAGAAGAAGTTATTAGGAGTAATAAGCTTTTGGAATGTAACTTGGTTTTGTGACATACAGCAATATGACAAATAAGTCATTATGCAGAAGAGGTTACTTACGTCATTTGATCAGATTAGTTTGAATCGAATAGTTAATATATAGAAAAATTTATGAGGTTTTTGTTGTCATTAACGCTAACGTTCTTAAATTACGTTAAATCTTTAAATTAATTATTGATTTTCGCTTCGAAACCCATTTTTAATCCAAAGTTAAATCACAGTTTGATTTTGTGGTGCTAGTTTGCTTTTTCTATATAAATAATTTACTATAATTTAATTTAAAATGTTAACAATTTCTATTATTACATAATATTATTACAATTAGCTCTTCTGGTAAAGTTGTTCTTTGTATATGACGTCACCGTTTTAAAATGTCAGCAGCACACATAATGGTGCCGTCTCTCTCCAACGCGTTATTCCCATAGGGGACTAATTCAAGGATACCGTGCTCTCTTCAGTTCACTGCTCTCTACTTGCGGCGAAGCCTTAAAGTCAGTGCAGACCATTGGAGACATTGTATTAAAAAACTTAAAAGTAGGTATGAATATTTATAAGAGCTCAGGAATTCAGCTTAGATGTAACGACTAATCTTTTTAACTCGGCTAAAAATGTAAATTGTCCTGTTTATGAATTGAGTCGTGAACATTCCTGGGCAGCCTTAAGTGGGTAGGGTTTTAAGTATTATAATGTTATTGTTTTGAATTCTTTCTTTTACATTCATACCGTAACTTAAAATTTTCTATAATGGGTTTTAAAAAACGTAACATGCATGCATAACGTAACCCGTGACAACAATCAATATTATTTCTGCACTTGATGTAAACTTAATTACAAAATTGAACACTGTTTAATTATTTCATTATGATAAATACCTAATACATTTGATTATTTTATAATACAGAACCAGCATCAGAATTTTTCAATCAACCATCGACGGTATTTTAAATTTCGTTTAATATTTTTATAATTTTAGATTTTATTATTTTTAAAAATTTTCACTGCATTTTGGTAATCTTTATGAAACACTATTGAAATCGAACAGGTTAGGAGATTTTTACCATATTGGTGGCCGCACGAGCGATATTTCATGTTGCGAGTGTTAATTTTCCAACGGTAACCACTTCACATCAGGCGGACCGTATGCTTGTCTGCCACCCGACGTAATGTAAATAAAAAAAACTGCTATCATAAGTTACCAATACTGGAAACCATATCAACTTACTAACTTTTATTGTAATATGTCTTCGTACATCAACCCATATTCATCCCACTGCTGAGATACGAGTCTCCCCTCAATCGAAGGTGGATCTAGAGCGTACGCCAACACTCTACCAACACGCAACTCAAACTTGGCGGAAATCAGTGTCTGCAAGCCTCTCAAAGGCCACTTAATTTAGCGACTCTCATCTAATGACAACCGTGCTTCCGTTCCGTGTTTCGAATGGCACGTTAAGTCGTCGGTCCCAGCTGTTGTAAGGTTTACAAGAAAAAAAAATCCTATTAAAATGTACTACACATCAGTAATTATGTATTTATGACAAAATACATTACACATTATACCAAGAAGACTGAATAGGGTAGTGATAAAATGGCGAAGCCTGAGAGACTTCTGCATTCAGCTGTACCTTATGTACACGATTACAACACTCGTGATCCGTGTAATATTATTATGGATACAATCGTACTCATGTTTCAATACTCCCCAATTTATATTAGCTTTATAAATAGCTATTATATACTTTTACGTAACTTAAAATCACAGTGACATCACTAGCAAGTATACCGACTTATAACTGCACAGTGCAATACAAGCAACAAGTCCTTTATCAATAAAAATGCGGTTGGTCCGGTACAGTGTAAATCGTCCTTTTCCAAGAGTGCTTTCGATGTGCAAGACCGCCCTGGTAAAATTTAACGCAGTATAAACCACTTTCTATCCCAACAGTACAGCAATCGCCGAGTTCTCTGGACTTGTTTTTCTTTTATTATTAACTCCACATCAGCTTTTTGTACAGACAGCTGACGGCATTACCGATGTGCAATTTATTTTAACAGCATGCGTAAATATTTTATCCTTCTCGTTCTGATAGGTGCTTTTTATAGCGGCTAATGAATCAATTAACTAATAGTTGGTTGATAAAAATTGTAATTACGTACCTGGTCCTCGCTGCGGTAGTCTGCTCTCTCGTTTCTGGAACAAATAAGATTTAATTAAATAACTTATATGTTGAGTGGCGAGCGGAACGCATATATATGCCGAATAGTCACTTTTGGATATAAATAGGCTCCAAAACGACTGAAACGATTTTGATGGAACTTGTCACAATTAAAGACCTCGACATGGTTGAGGTTTGTGTCGAAAAAATATTGAGATCAATCATGTCTTTGAGTAAAAACTCAGGTGTTATGATTGGTTGATATAATCTAGATCATGTTTGATATATTCACGCTGTGGAAGTTAAGTGCTAAACAATTTCGTAGAACAATTTACAAAGTGTTAACACAGTATAAGTAATAGTACTACGTAGTGTTAATATGATAGACGAGCCCGGTGGGCGAAAGGCTAGCAATGGCTACTTTGACTCCGAGGTCGCGGGTTCGATCCCCGCGCAAGGTAAACATTTGTGTGTATGAACATGTCTGTTTGTCTTGGTCTGGGCGTTTACTATGTATTATTATATGTCTGCATTTACAGAAAAAAATGTATTTAAGTATTATTAATAAAATAAATAAATTATTAAATTATTTTTTATTTTTTTTTATCTTTAAAATTGCTGAACCGAGTTTAACAAAATTTGATATGGACATGAAAGTACTTTACTTTCATGTACTCCACGCGAGCGAAGTATTGGGTGGCAGCTAATCTATATAAGTATACATATATGAAAGAGGAAATCGACTGGCTGAAGGTCAAACTACGGGACAAATCAAGATGAAATTTGGTAAACAGATTGTATACCCGTATACATACGCATCCGATACAAAATATTAAAAAAAAAAAGTCACATACATTGATTTTTTTTTGGAGGGGGTAAACGAGCATGTAAGTCACCTTATGGAAAGCAATCACCACCAACCATGGAAATCTGAAATACCAAGGGGTCGTCGCTCCGTAGACAGCATTGTATGGGAAATATAGACTCTGTGTTCTTAATGGCTCCCATGTCGAGGTGTGTATTCATGATGGGAGCATCATAGATACACCGCGCATACAAAGTCGCGGGTGAAAAGGGGAAAAAGGGGTTCAATTCATATAATTTAATTTGATTTAATGTTAAATGCATTGCTAGTTTGCAATCGGCTAAATAAATCTAACGTTATCTAAACTAAAGTATGATGATCAAACGTATTATGGATGATTATAGCAAATTAACGTTTTACTTAGTACTAAATGAAGCAAATGAGATAATTCCATAATATTGTCATTTTTCCTTCAATGTTCTCAGTAACGAGTTACTAGAAAGTTTGTCTTCAGAGCACGTATTATTTGGGCATGCACTTCCTTAGTCGGAGAACAATTTGTGTGGTTATCGAAACGAGTTCGTGTAAGTAACGTGTATTTCTTTGGATGGACCCATATCAAAATTGGAGTCTTTTAATGTTTACGTTAAAATAATAGGGCAGATTTAAAACATTTGATATTACGTATACTTAAAACGATTTTCTTACCTGCCTCGGACTTTCTTGATTACAGGCCTCTGCGCTGTGCTGTCATGGATCCTGACTTGCGTTGGATCAATTTCCTCACAATCATCATCATCATCATACGGAGTTTGCCCAGTCCTCCGAGCTAGGATTGAATCCATGAATGGACTATAGATCTGTCCTGATGTACCTAGTATATCATCTATATCAGTGTACCGCGATATATACCTATCCATATTTTTTTGGTATAGATTGTGTCTTCGTCTATATTGACGATTGTTTTCATATGGTGACGTTCGACCTCTGTAATCCTCCATTTCGTTAGGCGTTTCCAGTCCTTCTGGGCTTCTTCTGTCACCCAAAGGTTCATCGTCTGGTAGGTGAAGCGGAAATGGAGGAATTTGGGAAGGTGGTACATAGACTTGCACTTCTTCCGACTCGGAACTGTCACTATCTTCTTGTGGCGGGGGTGTAGGCAGTTTCTCGATGCCTTCTGGAATGTTTTTATTACTGGACAACCACCATGGTCTCTCTCCCGATTCTACATGTCGAATTCTTCTTATCGGAAAACTTCGTTGATCAGAACCAGACTTGCTTAAACTGTTTTGCAGGTCGGGTTTATTACTTGAAGAGTTTTCAGTACTTGTAAGCCACCAGTCTTTCTTTTCTCCGGACTCTATATGGCGAACTTTGTAAAAATTGAACTTCTCACTTTTATCACTATCACTTGATGATTTTCTAGGCGGAGTTAATCTTTCTACGCCTTCAGGTATATTTGCGCTACTATCGAGCCACCACGGTTTTTCATCATCTAAAAACTTGCATTTCTTTGGCGCTCTAATGTCAGAACTCTCTGTATGGTCCGAAACAGGTGTATGAGGATCATTCTTATTTTCACTATTGGATTCGAGCCACCAGGCTTTCTCCCCAGATTCGATATGTTTAATTTTCGGCAACTTATTTTTATCAGAGTTAGAAAGCTGATTTTCTGTGCTATTTGTTTTACTTTTCTTATCGGATTCGGATTCTAACCACCATGCTTTTTCTCCGGATTCTATATGTCTTATCGATTTTAATTGTACTAAATTATCATCATTGGATGCTATAATATTTTTACTTTTACTAGATTTGTCACTCTCTGTCATAATATTTGATACGTCTTTGCCAGTTGAATCTGATGTTGAATTTTCAGGCCAACTTTTATTATCATTGGTATCTTGGTGCCGTATTTTAAATAAATTAGTGACAGGAGCTAAAGCCCTAATTAAAAATGACTTAGCTTCTTCAGTACCTTCATTTCTAAGTGGTGATGATTGCTTTCCTGATCGGTCAGTTGGTATAGATGTTTCATCTGCTGATGTTCTAGATATATCATGTGTTTTCGATTTTGATACCGTATCATCTTCACTAACTGAAGATTGTGTTGATAAAGTAATACTAGACTCTGGACTATTACTTTCTCTAGATTTAGAATGTTTTAATTTTTGATGTCCGTTTTGAAGTTTACTGCATGACGAATTACTTTGTATTATTTTTGACGGTGATACAGATACTTCTTTTGATTTATCACTGACCTCGCTTCCTTGATCTGAATCTGTAGAACTTACAGATTTACTTCTCTTTTTTACAATTTTTTTCTTTGATGATGAATCAGAAGATGAATCAGTACTTGATTTTCTTACTTTTACTTTCTTTACTTTTGTACTTCCTTCTGTCTTGGGTGCTTGTGGAGGCAACTGACTATTTGTTATGGTTACTTCTGGAGATACTAACTCCGTAGTAGCTGTCAAAGGACTTTTTGCTCTTTTTAGTTTTAGATTTACGTTTATTATGATTTCTGACGTATCATCATCTTTATTTTCTTCATATACAGCAACACAGTCATGATTTAATTCTTTGTCGGAATTATTGACTGTAACATTCGTTGAAGATTTGTTATTGCTGTTACTATCTGTGCCAGAATTGGAATTGCTGTTTTCTTTTGGTTGTGGTTCTTTACTGTGACTGCGGCTGCTTCTCTCATTGTATGAGTTAGTCGAAGAATTTTCTCGCAATGTGGAATACTGTGTTGAATATCTACCTGCATATCCCGTGTAACTATTTACATTTGGGGAATAGTATGACCAATTTGTTGCCGTTCCTCTTGCAGTGCTTCCAAATCTGCTTGTTCTTGTGGTATCATCTAATCTATCTGACTGAATTTCTTTATCAATCATTTGTGGTCTGTTTCTGGGTCGTGTTACTATTTTTTCGATTGTCTTTGCCATTTCAGCTCGTCTACTTCGTACGTAAGCTGAAGAACCTGGTGGCGTAGGTGATGTATGACGAGTAATAATTGTTATAGTTTCCGTTTCATTTTCTTCTTCATCAATTTTAGATTCTATTCCATTTTGAGATTTATTTTCGTGTTCACCATTTTCTATTACTACTTTCATTTGTGCAGGCGTTGCATCTTGTAGCAAAACTGTCGGTGAACTTGATTTTTCAATTTCATTTTTTGTTATGTCTGTATGATTCACCGGCGACACTGACGTCCTTTTCACTGTCGGCGGACTTCTTAAGTAATTCGTAGATAATCGACTAGCTATAGCATATCTATTAACTGTTATTTCTGGTTTACTCTCTGCTCTAGAAGCAGGTCGTGTATAATTTGAAGCTCGCGGGTACAATTTGTAGCTCGACAGGCTACTGTAGCCTGTAGACTTATCAGTCTTGCTTGGAATGTTTTTATCGCGATCCGCAGGACTGGGATCTCGGCTTTTTTCTTTGAAGCTTTTTGTCGTTCTTCTTTCAGGGCTCAAATGCCTAGAAGGTCGGTTGTAGCTGTACTTCGATGATGTCGATACTGGGCTGACGTCTCGGCTTTTCGTGGTGGTGATGGAAGGTACAGTGAGTTTTGAGTAGTCTTTTTTTTCGTATTTAGATGTTGGTTTTTCGGTGGTTTTATTATAGTTAGAGTAACGATTGGCGATAGTTGAGATTGGCGTTTCATCTTTAGCAGCTGTTCGTTCGGAGCAGAGGATGGGGATGCTGGAGGACTTGTATGATGGCGTAGAGTTGATGTATTTCGCTGTGACAGTTGTCGGCCGGTCCGTGGAGATGCTCGACGCGCCGCGACCTGTGTCTCGGCTGCGGCCGTATGATGATGTGTCATACTGTAATTTAAAGAAGATAAATTGTAGTGAATACTTTTAAAATTTAAATATATAGAAACATAGAGAGAGACGGACAAAAATAAAAAAAATATTTGTTTTGGTTTGTATTGCCCTTATAAGGACTCGTATCTTATAGTCTTTACCCGAAATCTAGGCCCTCCTAGGTTTGACTAGTTAAACCTAAAAGCCAGTCGAGGTTAGGTTAAGGTTAGCTTATGATCAACAAAAGTCGTCGACTTGCTTTTGGAGTAGGAGGTGAGGTACCTCAGATAAACCTAGAAGCTCCTAGGTTCGGACATTGACTATAACATATAGATAGATTTAAACAAAGTAATTTTCTTTTACAAAATGAATACCTAATACTTTCGAAATTTGATTTTTACTGTCTCACTACTAGCAGTAACTTATTAAATGTCACAAAAGTGTAAATAATCTAGACATTGGTTTAAATAATATAGATGAATGTTAGTTATATTGGAACAAATTACTATTCACGAAACATAGATAGATATCAAGTGAAATCCATATTCTTCATTCAACACTATCACGCATAAAGCTGTTCCTTTCGTGGCCTAAAATAACTAAGGGAATGCGTATATGTTTGTCTTGTACAACCCAGCAATAAGTTTCCATTCAAATCTGACCTTTAACACCGCACTATAAAGATCTATGGTTGGAATAACAGCCGCAGAGGTAAAATATAGGGATTTTATTGAGCCCTGTGCTATTCAAGATATTTAAGGGCTTGAAGCAGACTGATTAATAGTAGGCTAAGGATATGAATCCAACGTCGGTTTTATGGCGTGCCTTTTATTAAAATTTTCATCACTCTAAAACTGGTATAAGTATAAACCCTCTTCTTCCAACTAGTCTTTCTACTTAAGATAATGTGTACTATATCTACATACGTATTTTATATTAATGAACTTGTTTCATTAATATAAAATACGTTGATTCTGTTGGTTGAATAAATTAATTGCCGTAGACTTTTAGTTTGCATAGGTTTACCTATAACTTTACCCTATTAAAAAAACTTATTTTGTATATAAATGAATTTGTAAAAATATCTCAATGCTGGGAAAATTCGTATCTACTAAAACACCGAGAAAAATCCATCGATATTAATTTAATATTAATTAATAAATCTAATTTGACGCAGTCTGGTAGTAAACGTATACCTTAGATACTTGACAATAGATGGCACTATAATTTTGTCTTTTGTTGGCATAAAGAATGCCAAACAAAGCTCGGTGCCAAGTAATAAAATAAAAATCAATTGAAAAAAAACATAACCGATCGTAGTAAATAGTAAAGCTATTTATCGAATTACTGAACAAATGATCGGTATAACTATAGAATTTTTGAGTAATTTTATTAGAAACGTAAAAAGATTGATTTTCTAGTAAAACTGATTTTGCTTTCAAAAAGTTTTCAATAAAATTTTGTTGTGTTTCTGCGAGTAAGGTTTCGACTACAGAATACGCGCTAGAAGTTGACAGTAATAACAAGCTCTATTAAGCTCTAATATATCTCTCTAAGCTGAAATGTGGTGACATTAGACTACGTTAGGAGAGCTGTGGTTATGGTTGCCTGATTTTCAACGATAAGCATAGTTGATTTCTCAATAATATACAATTTGCTACACTATTTTAGACGGGATAACCATCTGACATATCTACCTACGTGGGTGTGAAGAGATTCACTACACTGTCTGCTTAAGTAAACCATCAATAAAACAGACAACATATTATACACAAAACCTCAGCTCTAACGAAACTACTGTATACATATGAAATAATTAACAATTGAGTGTGGTGTGTTGTCTCACGTGAGCTTTGATAATATTATCATGCTAATTTACTTCATTAGACCAAAGACACAGATACGAGAATGAGATAGAATTGAACTTACAATAGGTATATTAATACGTGAATTTCATTTGTCGAGAATTTGAAAGGTAAATCAATTGCCACCACCACATTTACTTCAAAATTTTGGGTCAGAATTCATAACTCCTATTACATTTTTTTACACTATGTTTGAGTGGCAGACAATATGTAGGGGTGACCATAGCCTATAAAACGCTTGTAACATAAAGTTAGCCTCCGCAGCTGCGCCCCATTACAGTTGCAACTTCTTCCTTACTGATAATCTTACTCACTCGCTTTCTTAAAATTAAAAAGTTCGGAAAATATCATTCAAAAATATATTCAGAAAGCATGTTGTTTAAACATCATTGACACATCAGCTGCTAACTATGTATTCATTCACTCGCAGTAACACAACAATCCTTTACTTTATTGTCATTTGAATTTTTCAGAATACGCGGTATTCGTGTTCCATGTTATAAAAAAGATTTTTTCTTTACAGTTTCCACTTTGCTAAATTCCCTATTTCAAAAACATCATATTTCTTTAAGGGTACCTGGTTGGTAATGGCATAGGCTTATTGTTGATCTGATACTTAACGCATTGCTATAAATACAGATCAAATAATGAAGAGACAATAATAACGGGTGAGTTACGGCTCGTGGACGGCTTTATTGGCTTGACTTGTAGCCGCAATTAACACTGACATGCATGGAATCTCATTTTATTAGAGCTAAAATCGTAATGCATAGGTTTACCATATGGAAAAAATAGAAGGGATCAACAATCACAAACGAATATAGAATAAAGTATAACGTATTTACCACAAAGACAATGAAGTATTTTCACGCCACTTGGTTATTATTACTCGTAAAGAGTAACACGGGAAGAGCCTTAAAGTACCTACCATAGATCGTTTGAAGAACTTTCGCATAAATCTTTCCCTACGTTAAGTTTTGAATGTTAAAAATGAAATTATTTTTAACATTCAACCATTGAGCCCTTGTGCCCACAAGGGCTCAATGGTTGAATAAACTTAAACACTTTTTATACTTACATGTTTTACAAATAATATTATTATTTTTTGTCTATTCTTTATTATATATTATTTTTTTCATCTAGCATTTTGGTATTGGCTATTGGTCAAGAAGAAATGCTTAAACTTGCCAGTATGTGTCTTTTTATTAATACTCGACAATACAATAGTTAATTATATATACTTCGTTGTTTTTGTTAAAAATGCATTGTTTGATAAATTTAGTTTTATATTCAAATTACAATTTTGTCACTTAATGAGTTTTAACTTTGCTCGCGAGCAAATATTACGTTCAATCGTGGTGCTAGGTTACTGAGTATAGTCATGTAGAAATTTAGGATAATTTCTTGATCTTTGGTGCCAGATGATGTAGTTTTATATAAACTGTAAGCCTAAGAATATCATCTCGATATCAATGGCGTCGGTCTGTGCGGCCACATCTTAGCTAATCCATATACAAATACCGCGTTCCTAATATTCGTATCTACTGTTATTACCGAAACAAATGAGGTTAGATCAATATGTAAATGTGTGTATGAGCATTTGGCGTCGAGCACACGGACCTAGATTTAAGAGTCTAATCCGAAATAAGAAATTGAATCTAAAACTTGGGATTTCATTTCAGTGAAGGCATTAGATCCCAGAAGGAAGACCAAGTCGGCTCCGGAGAGCAAAAGCCTATATTGTACGGAACTATTTGCTTATACTGCGGTGTGGCTGTCTAAACAAACACGTAACATTTTTATTTTAGATACTGGGTAGATCGAACCACAATCAGCCCTTCCGTACTTCGGAACCCGAAGTATGAGCCCGTGACTGCCAGACTGTTGTCTATTTATAAAAGTTAAAAGTTTGTCTGTAGATGCCTCTAATATAGGTAAGGCCGATCAGCGACCATCGAGTGTAAACCATCATGGCTTTGGCAGATAACTGGTAACAAAGGTATAAACTGTGTAAAGGGGCGGCAACACGTGAGTGATGCCTCTTGTGTTGCTGCGATGACTGTTTTCTATCAGGCACCTTCTGTTTCAGTTTCAGTTTTCGCTATCATTTGTTCCGGAAGGTTTATATTATGTATACCGAGCCGGGTCGCTAATACTTGTATAAAAATATATGTTTGTAAGCGATTCATTTCTACACCGTCTGACCGACCACCGTTGAAAGTTCATACGTCTAAGTATTTTTTCAATGCATATATGTGGTCGATTTTACTACTACGACCTCTACGCAAAAGAAAACGAATATTTTTTTTATAAAAGTATTAAGAAAAAATACTTACATAGTTTCTAAAGGACATCCTGTCGTGGTATCAACTTGAATCCATTAGCCAATATTTTTATTATGTCTCTGGAAAACCTGAAATCAGCAAATTAATTATATGAAACTTCTGATAATACACATATTATATTAAGTTGATAAGTATCTTAGTAATGTTCGACGGACATGGTATTCTATTGTGATTATTGAAAAAAAATTAGTTCATTGCCTATTGATAATTTTGCAATTACGCGTATTGATATATTTGCGAGTTAGTCGAAATTCGAATGTGTTCTTATGCGTATTGATCCTTATGCGTCTCAAGGCGCGTATAAACGATAATATTTTTTTCACCTCACTAGCTCGTAAAAGCTCTGTTTATCATTCGAAATCTGCGTGGAAAATCGCACTTTATCCGCTAGCGTGGAAAGTGTTTTTAAAATTCGAATATTTTTATTCAATAAAGGTTTCGTACAATAAATTACATATATATAGAACCTCATTGGTTTCGTAATAGTTTATATTCTCTGCAGCCAGTCCATTGATGATTATTTATTAAAACTGTTTTTCTTGCACCTAACATTTTCCTCGCTTTAGTGAGGTGAAAAGTTGTGTGTTGCGCTCGGAAGCAAAGTTATTTAGCGTCTCGTACCTTTGAAACCCTCGCTACGCTCAGGATTCTATATTTGAACCACTCGCTTCGCTCGTGGCTCAATCCTAGAATCCTTCGCTTGCTCAGGTTTCAATACAAGGTACTCGCGCCAAAAATTAACTTTGCAGCCTTGCATAACAAATAACTATTGAAGATAGAGATCTCTTACACTCACATAAAAAATACAGTTCTAAGGATCATAATTATCTTTATATTCGATTCATCAACATCATCCGCCTGTATCTACCCACTGCTGGATATAGACCTTTCCCAAAGCTTTCCACCAATTATGATCCTCCGCTTTCCGCAACCAGTTACTAGCTGGTATTTAATTAATATAGATTGGATTCGAATGGAATATTAGATTTATAAATTTAATTCTTTACATTGATTCATCATCATCATTATTATTAGCCTGTATCTACCCACTGCTTTATTCCTTTCCCAATGCTTTCCACCATATGTGATCCTCCGCTTCCCGTATCCAACTGCTACCAGTTACTTTTTTGAGGTCATCGGTCTAGAGTCATCTAGAGAGGAAGCGCCCTACGCTTCGTCTCCCCATACGCGGCCTTCACTCTAGGAGTTTCCCCATCATCTGCCATAGGCAAATGTGGCCAGCCCACTGCCTCTGACTCTGAGAGTTATGTTGACCACTTTGGTTCTGTTTTTTTGGACCAATTTATTCGTTACGGATTTGATCCCTTAGCTTAGAGAATTATATTAATTACTATGTACCTACGAAATTATATTTTTGTTTATGATTGATTAGTTCTAAATGTTCAACATCTTTTGTTATTAAAACCTTGGACAGCTATTAAACATTATTACAAAATTTGCATGTTGTTGCAACCAGCTGTAAATTCAACAATGAAAGGAACTAGGGCAATCTTAGCGTTAGATTTAACGTATAGTTTACATACATTCATGTATACTAGTATTATATGTAGTTATAGGATACACAGATGTAACTACGCGTTAAAAGTACAGTGAACAATATAAACATTATGTTGTAAGTCATCTAAACATTATTTATAAATTGTCCTTCGATTTCGGCTATTTATTAATTTGGTACTTATTTATGTTATCGTCTAATACAATTCATTTAGGTGATTGATCCTAGTAGCTTGCTCATTTATTTGGAAGGATCTTCATTAAACAAAAAATTTTGGCTTAGATGCATGCAACTTATTTCTTATATAGATGAATTGTTGTAATAAGTATTAACCTACTGGTTATTACTCATCTTAATTCATTCTTTCAATTTATGTACATAAGAAACAATTCATGTACATTCAACGAGCTCGGTGGTCGAATGGTTAGCAATGGCCACTTTGACTCTGAGTACTCCGAAACTAGTCAACCGATCATTGTGAAACTTTGTACACATATTCTCAATGGTATTAGGAAGGACCTAGGATACTTTTTATTAAAAAAGTAAACGCGGGCGAAGTCTTTTTTCTTTTTCATCCTGCCGTGGCTGCCTTTAGTGCCAGTATGTCATCATCATGTTATAGACTAAAACAAGTCATTTGATGGCTGTTTATTTCTGTTTATGTAGTTCCATTGAAGTTATTTGGTCGTCGAAAATCCTTACTCATCTCATAATCGTAGGGGTTTAGAGCATAATCGGGCGGTTGGTGGAGGTCAATGTTTTATAGCCGCATAAAGTCAACTGGAAATCATTCGGTGAGTGTATATTAAATACCGACATTTTAATTAATTTGGCAGTCGGGATATAGCTTCTAAACGACTTCATTAAACTTTGACATCAATTCATATTCATCCCGCTGCTGGGATATGCGATCGAAGGAGTTTTAGAGTGTACTCCGCCACGCGGCTCAACCGCTAGATTATTTAGCTCATCCAGTATAATTATAAACTTGCACTTTTTTGTATATAAATAATTTCCGTCTTATTAATTTTGTTGATAAGAAGCTGTATGAATGAATTAATGAACGTTATTTTCCACTTTGACTTGATGTGGCACAATATAGATGTTACAGTATATATGAAAGCAACGCCTACATCGAGCCATTACTCTCTTGTAAAAGTTTCCAAGCAAAAACATTCATAGACATATTATATTAATTTGTACATAGTTTACTAATGAATGTCCTAATTATTAATCTATTTATTTATATTCCATATTATCTTGTGTTGGCTGAATATGTAGTTCAATGTCTGGCTGTATTATTTCTATATATCGATAGAGCTGTAAAAACTGAGCTAAGAAAACAAACGCATACAATTTCCTTTCAAACTAGTTTTCAGTTTCAGACCGACAGCATCGCTAATTTTAAAAACATCATCAATCTTATTTTATTTAAGTACTTTTTAAATTTACATTATTATGCAATATTACAATTGAACTGGCAAGGACGTGGCGTTTTCGACTTGTCTTAATGCGACAGAGTGTACCATGGTGGGCGTTTGGCAACACAGCGTGAGCCGTGACGTTCACGCTGATTGTACACGACAGATGCTTATGCTCCTTTATTGCCAGTTTCGTCACTATTATCCAGAGATGAGTAAGAGATTTCGAGACGATCAGAGAAGTCTACATACCATGACTCATTGTTAGGATCTCCCTCCGATTAGGGTAGCGTCTTCAGACTATAGCATCAGTAATAGTACTACGAATAGAACAACCTCTCCCTGCCGCTCTCTAGTAACGACCTCACCTCCCCTCTGTGATGAATCTAGAACAGTTTGTATGTCGCCGTACGTTTACACGCGCATGCATACTCTACACCTATACTTACTTACTCATAGATCTGCACAGACGTCAATGTTTATCTATTACTTATACTGTGGTATAAGTAATAGTGTACTACAGTGATGTCACTACAGTCACTTTACCGTCTGACAAAATGACAATCTATTAAATTACATGTCAAACATTTTTTATACCACTAAGGTAACAAACAAGGATACGGCCGGCCTAATATAAAGCAGTTACTGTGACTTATATATTATCCTACGCCTTTGTTATCACCCGGCATAAAGAAACTCATCACTAAAAGAAACAGGGTTAAGGTCAAACTAATATGAAAATAATGGAATTGAGAAATTGCTGCAATAAATCATATGGTCGGGTGGCAAGCATATGGCCCGCCTGATGTGAAGCGGTAAACGTAGCCATATCAACCTCGTAACATGAAATAACGTTCGCGCGTCGCCATCCTGGCTGCCAACGCAGCAACTCCTTTATTTCTGAGGACACTACTCACTCACAGGAACACATCAACCGACAAGGGAATTATTATTTGTGTGAGTTGGAGGTACTTTCCCAGTCGCGCACCTTATAATTACGCTGCCCTACCTCTCATTGTGCTAGAGCCTCATCAGCGAATAAACAGATTGCTTCACGTGCAGGCGAGTTTGGCTTAGGATCTCAAGTTGATGGTGAGCCACTTATACCCCATAATTGTACGTATTAATTTGAATAACATTGAGAAGCTCTATAAATTGCTATTTAAACCAGTTGCTTTCTTATTAAGGCTTTCAGTGTTTAACATACCTATCGGTAGGACCTTTTGTGCCCTGCGGCAATAGGTTCTTTGATGATCAACAGACTGACTTAATACGGACTCGGCTACTATATTATCATATAAATAAGTTAGCTTGGGATAACCAGTGAAATGTGCTTATGAGTTTCTGTCACATGTTAACCTATGTAGCCTCCAGAAAAATATTTTTTCCTCGACTGACAACGCACCATGTTTCTGGTTATTTCGTGTAAGTACTTTAAATAATAAATAAATATTCCTGGACAAATTACAAATCGCCATCTAGTCCCAAACTAAGCAAAGCTTGTACTATGGGTACTAGGTAACTGATATTATACTCAAATATTTTTTATTTGTAGAGACATATGTAGTACATAGAAAATACCCCACACCAAGACAAACAGACATGTTCATTGCACACAAATATTTGTCTTGAGCGAGAATCGAACGCGCGACCTCGGAGTCAAAGTGTACATGGTTAGTCCTTCGACCACCGGGGTCGTCAATATGTTCTGTTCATCGTCAACTTCTTTTATTTAATATCTCCACTAGCTCTCCGTTTCGCAGAGATAGAGAATTTTATCAATAAGAGAATATAAAGTTGAATGGTTTGTTTTGTTTGGTTGAATGCTATACTCACAGGAAATCTGCTTCGAATTGCAAAATTATTTTAGTATTAGATAGCTCATTTATGGAAGGCCATAGGCTATACAACATCGCGGTACGGCTTATAGGAGCGGAGCATCAATAAAAAATGTTGCAAAAATGGGGATAATCGCACACGAGCGAAGCCGGGGTGGGGCGGGTCATAAAAGAGTTAAATTCTATATATAGTTTTGCTTATAATATTTCATTTTGTTTATTCTTGTTGTTTATCTAAATAAGAAGTTCATCAACCTCTTTGAACCAAAGCCAACCTCACCTGCACTCTGGTGAAAAGAGAGGTAGGTCATAGCGTATTTTTAAGCTGCCCGACTGGGGAAGTACCTCCACCTCACAAAATACCACAGCCAAATAACAATTCCTTTGAGAGTTGTCGTATTCCAGCGAGTGGAGTGAGGTCACCATAAAGAAAAGAAGGAGTATAGGCTCGCAACGGATTGGTGTTGCTGATCTCCATGGGCGTTGGTGATAGCTTTCCATCAGGTGACCACAAGCTCGTTTACCCCCCTTTCAAATATAAAAAAAAATAGATACTACAATACTCACTAGTAGCTCTAGGATAGTACTATATTATCTGTGCCACAACCTGCAAAGTTATGTAACCACGTAAACTACAAAATAAACACTAATGACCTTTGAAATGAATGATGGAAGTCGTTACCTGTTTCCATTGCTAAGGTTATTTATACCTGAAAAAAAAATATTTTGGAAAACTAACGAGGCTACAGATCATGTCGCTACTGATTTTTATCATTGTATTAGCGAGCGCTCGCGACTTCGGCCGCGTAGACGATCAAAATAAATAATTATTAATAATAACTCCACTTCTACACGATGTATCAAGATAAAATAATAAATAAATAAATATTGTCAGACAAATTACACAGCGCCATCTAGATAGGGCTAGCCCCAAAGTAAGCGAAGCTTGTGTTATGGGTACTAGACAACTGATAAACATACGTAAATACATTTTTTTTTGTAAATACATACTTATGATACATACATAAAATATGCATGCAAAATATTTTGGGGTGTAAGAGGTTCATCAACGACTTTGAACTGAAGTAAACCTCACATGCACGTGGTGCACGAGCACTGACAGACGAGGCTCTGCTCTGACGAATAGAGAGGGCATAGCGCATTTTTTAACCCACAGAATACTGCAGCCAAATAACAATTCCCTTGAAGGTTATTGTGTTAATACGAATGAGTGAGGTCACCAGAAAGAAAGGAAGAAGTATAGGCTGGCAACGGATCGACAACCCTAGGGGTTGCTGGCGGTGGTGATTGCTTTCCTTCAGGTGACCCACATGCTCGTTTGCCCCCATCTCATATAAAAAAACAGAGTTTAAATTAAGACCTTCAGCAATAGAGCTGTAAAAACCTCATCCAATTTTGTACAGCAGCTTTTGCGTGATACGCGTACAAACATACAGACGAACAAAAATTCTTAAATAATTATTTTAGCTAAAAATATATTACAACTTTTTTATATAAATATATTTAGTTCGTTCAGGAGGTTAATTAAATAATTTATATGCAATACACATTTAAAACCATAGACTGTGAAGTTTTACTAATTGATCCAAAAAATATATCCTTTGCATACACGCAAAGAAAATTACGGATTCGTTATAGCTATGCTCAAAATTAGACTAAATCATAGAATGGCTGGCAGGAAAATTATTTATGGTAGGTACAAGTTACTTTTTACGGTACGGGTCGGGTGGCGAAACAAGCATACGATCAGCCTGATGTAAAGCGTATATATTACTTTCTTGGATCAAAGATGCTGTTACAAAAAGAAAATGGCAAATCGGGAAAATGTGGTAAATAGTAAACTTTTATAATCAGTTTTAACCATCCGTAATGTTTTCCATTATAAAAACATAAGTTTATACTGCAAATACGCTGTTTCGTTAATTTTACTCTCTCACTGATATTTACAAGATCTACAAATATTTACAAAACTGCCAAATTAGTGGCAAATAATTTTGCTGCGTCCCCGGCGAATACCTAATTTGCTGAAATCCCGGGAAATTGTGGTTGTGTTATTTTTACTCGCAGTAGTAGCGAAAAGCACTATATTTGCCCCGGCCAAAAGAGTAATAAAGGGACTTATATCCAAGATCTCTAAATTAGCGTCCCTCCGTAAAATCGGCAAGACTTTCCGGGATCTACAATATGTCTACTAAACGTTGCATTGTTATAATTTTTATTG
The DNA here is from genome assembly GCA_937001555.2 of Hypsopygia costalis. NCBI lineage: Eukaryota > Metazoa > Arthropoda > Insecta > Lepidoptera > Pyralidae > Hypsopygia > Hypsopygia costalis. The sequence goes on from OW443326.2 coordinate 25,329,412, forward strand.
ATACATGACCCAACGCAAAAGTACATCTCCATGGGAAACTGATATAGAAAAGTACGATTGAAAACAACAAGTTTATCAAGTTTATTACAAAGGTAAGGAGTATAGGCTGGCAACGGATCGGCGATCCCATTCCTTGGTGTTGCTGATTTTAATAGGCGGTAGTGATTGCTTTCCATTCGGTGACCCTCATGCTCGTTTGCCCCCCTACCCCCCTATGTCATTTAAAAAAAAAGCTATCTTACCCTTTCACCAATTTGACAATGGAGTAGCGTCATGGAGCACACTCCGAACTCCTTCGATATACCCCTGATATCGATATAGCCATCGATATAGTACGTAGTATTACTTATATTGTGCTAATAGTTAGATGAACATGGACACATATGATGATTATTATGTAATTATTAGTTATATTATTATACAAGCTATTCTGTCAAATAATGAACAGAAAACATAAGCCGGTTTAAAAACAAAAAACATCTCCAAGTTGTGTAGAAAACGTCGCATTTTTGTAAATTTATGTTCCTCGTACCTTTATTTTTAATGTAATACGCTTCTTTTAGCTCCTAAATAGAAAAAAAATGGTTTCCGGACTGACCTATTTCGATTGAGTCAATGGACAAAAGATGGATCGCCAAGTTTTTATGCAGACATTAGTCGGTATTCGTTGCATTTTAGTGCGTATTCTCACTAATGTAGAATACAAAGTTCGTTGAACGGTTTATGATTATTTTCGTCTATTTTATGTTCGCTATGCTCTACTACAGATAAATTACATTCGTAGGCAACTGATGCAGTGGTTGAACCTCTGTTGAATCGCAATTCTTTGAACTATTCATGTGGTACTGAACTCTGCGCAATCTTTAGTGCGATTCGTAATTTAATACTCCCGATTGAAATCAAGTAGGTACGTTTTTGTGTTTTTATTGTTCGCTGGATCTATGGAACCAATTCGGCATGATTTCATGAGGACAGGTTAATATTCAATGTTAAAATTGTAGCGTCATTTATTTTACATGACTCACTGAATGAAATATGTAAAATGGAGTTTAATAATTAACTATGAAAATCGTGTTTTGACAGTCGAGACAGATACAGAAAAACAAATATGAATTGTCAACACTGAAGTAGCATTACAGTTTTTGTTTTTTAGCTCTGGCCACTTAGAAAGTGCGCCGGAAAGTAGAATTTAGAGCGAGGCAGGGAATATCTGATGGGGACAGATAATTTAGAACTGTCGAGACACAAAAGAAGGAAAACGAGGCTCGAACTCGAGTCACCTCGAATACTGTAAAATGATAAAGTGAGACATTTAACTCTGCGTGTGGATTTACGTTTCCGTATTATTATTGCGTGTATTAATGTGTAATTTAAGCAATACTCGGTATGCGTCTGAGGCCATAAAGCCCTTTGGACAATGGATGTGTAGTGGAGTTCCGACTTGTAATCACACAATATATCACTGGGCGCTCGGGCCGCTGTTATTTCTGTCAGCGTGTCTATTGCGCCGGGTTGTCTAGGTAAACATAGGGACCGGGTTGTTGAACAACCGCATTGGTTTCTTGTCACCATGACTAATCTTCGTCCGGTATCTTTTTTTTTGATTCAATGACATTGCTTCCCCAGTAACATTTCTTTTAGCGTGATTGTGCATGATTCTACAGGTTTCGTAAAGTGACGATGATTAAAAAGTAGAGTCGAGCTCGAATCTCGCTATACATGAATAATGGAAAAATATTTGAAAGTAATAAAAAATAGGTACCTACTTGGATTGTCGCCCTTAAATAGATTAGTACGTATTTATTTCAGCGACTCTAATGAGATTAGTTTATATTTAGGGTTGACCGTCGGCATGTAAGTAAATAATACTTAAATTGGCAAGTAACAAACAAACGTCCTACTAGTCCTCTTAATATTATCAATGTTTTAATATTATATACTCGTATGTTTGTTATATTATATTGTGTTGTTAATATTATATATGTTTGTGTTGTCTATGGATGTGTGGATGTGTGGATGTATGTGAACGGATTTGAATGAAATTTGGCAGACATGTGATCTGGGACCCTAACGCCTAAGCTGAAGCCGATTAAGATCGGATTTTTGATTGCTAAAATCTAACTTCACCTTAAATTAGTGTTGGAAGCAATAAGGTTGGGGCGGAGGCGCTCTACCGATTAAACTGAAGATGATGAAAAAACTCGACGGGAATCGACTTCAGCTTAGGCGGTAGGGTCCCAGATCACATGTCTGCCAAATTTCATTCAAATCCGTTTACATACATCCACACATCCACACATCCATAGACAACACAAACATATATAATATTAACAACACAATATAATATAACAAACATACGAGTATATAATATTAAAACATTGATAATATTAAGAGGACTAGTAGGACGTTTGTTTGTTACTTGCCAATTTAAGTATTATTTACTTACATGCCGACGGTCAACCCTAAATATATACTAATCTCATTCATTAATTCAGCTTAGGCCTAGAAGCATAAAATACTTTTAATCAGCGGGTATTTTTTTTTTATACTACGTCGGTCGGTAGACCAGCATACGTCCCGCTTGATGTTAAGCGATTACCGTAGCCATATTAACGCTCACAACATAAAATATCGCTCACTCGCTGCCACCCCCGCTGCCAACGCAGCATTTCCTATCTTTCTGGTGACTTCACTCACTCGCAGGAACACAACAACCCTCAAGGGCATTGTTATTTGGCTGCGGTATTCTGTGAGGTGGAGGTACATTCCCCAGTCGGGTAGCTTGCAATTACGCTCCCTACCTCTCTTTTCGCCAGAGCTTCGTTTGTCAGTTAGCAGGGTGCACCGCGTGCAGGTGAAGTTGGCTTTGGTTCAAAGATTGTGATGAACACTCTCCACAGGGTAAAAGTAAAAGTAAAAGTAAATCGATGTATATAAAATTGAATTCCTATTTCCGTTGGCGACGGCATCACGCGTGAACGGCTGGACAGATCTCGTTATTTCTTTTTATGTTGTATTTGTTATGGTCAGGAGAAGTTTCTTATGAAAGAAAAAAAAAAGTTGCCATATTAACTTTTTTTATGTAACTTTATGTCGATTGACAGAACAGTCGGTCGTTGCGCGAATGTAATATTCACTGTCAATAAGACAGTTAACGACAAAATTTTTAGATTTACATCTTTTACATATAATGTAACCAAATGATTTTACCAATCTTGAGCGTTCTTTCTTCGAATGTCAAAAAATAAAAAGAACCCAAAGAATGCTAGGAATTTAAAATAAGCTAAATTAATGATGTAGATAACATCCGCACCACTGTGTCTCCTGTGTAGCTAGGATTAACAGCGGTGACCACCAAAAAGGCAATGAACAATGACGTTCTCTGCAGTCCTGGGGGTAAAACTACGGCTGCCTTGGAACTCACAATTAATTTAATCGGAGTAGGAAGCTTTTGGAATTTGAGTCCCAGTCTGGCAATGTGAGAGACAGCTATATGGCAAATAAGGCATTAAAAGCCTAAAGAGATCATTATTTAGGCATTAAAAGCCTAGTCAAGTGGAGATCAATTGTCGCGCACTACTGATTAATATATGTATTATAAGAATATTATAATGATATATAATAATCTGTTAATAATAAAAAAAAATATTTAAAATTATCAAAATAGATTATATAAGAAACCCATTATAGACTAATATGAGTCCTGGAGACTCAATTATGCTCACTAAGTATAGATTATTCCTGCAAGGCAGAGCTTTTACATCAAAAAGTGATGTTGTTTTATCAAACGCCTGCATGAATCCAAATAGCAAATGCTTTGTAGCTAGCACTTTGTAGTTTTCCTCACTTGTCGTAGTTTTTCTTCGACAAAATTAAGTATGAAATAGAGGGTATAAGTGGCTAACTATCTTTAGAGCCGAAGCTGTCTTTACGTGCATGTAATGCATCCGTCGACTAGCGATGATCTATGGCGAATGAGAGAGTGGTCATGGATTACAATCGAGCTAGAGTGGAAAAGTTAGAGGAACTTTACGGAAGACCACAGCCAAATATTAATCAGCAGACCAGATGCTGGGGTAGCAGCGAGCGATAATAATACTCCTTATATTGTTAGCGTCTATATAGCTACGTTAACCGCTTTACATCAGGCGGGCCGTATGCTTGTTTGACACCCGGCTATGTATAAAAATAAATATATATAGCTAGCTATGCTAGATATGCAGGTAAACACATTTATGTTGCCAACTAAAGAATGCCGTAACTACGTCAAAGCAAAACATTTCTAGAGTTACCCTACAACAAAATCAATCGGTGGCCCACGCATTGCAACCTATACTCAAACTAATAGGAATAGGAACTGATTTATTTCTGTCGGAAGATACCCAAAATAAACGCCCTACTCTCAGCTGTTAAGTGTCAAAGACTTGGGTTCCAAACGGGTTGTTGCCTCGGTCGAAATGAGGCCAGCCAGCTTCCCGCCGGACTCGCCCAGGTATCAGCCCTGCCAAATAATTACTAAGAACTTTTTCTAGTTGTATCTATAGGGTTATCAGTTAACTTGACTGGTAAAGATCTAAATAGTCCCATCGATAAGATGATTTCGATTTAGTTTGAGCCGTCGCTTTAACGACGACGACGGCTTAAGGTATCCTCCGAAGCACGGAGGATCTCGAGATAAATAAACCCATCCATGAAGAAGCCACGGCTTACGTTGCTTAATTTGTGTGTTTAATTACACTGACTTCTTCCGAATAACTAAGGTATTTAATAATACATAATATGTCAATTATAATGTTGATCGTGGAAGCACTTTTGAAGATTCCGGTGTCACTATTATAATTTTTACTAGCTGACCCGGCAAAAGTTGTTTTGCCATAAAAAATAGATAAGAACCTATTCTCAGACCTACTGAATATACCTATAAAATTTCATAAAAATCGGTCAAGCCGTTTCGGAGGAGTATGGTAACTAACATTGTGACTCGAGAATTTTATATATATAAGAGAGAAGATGATTGAAACCGGGTAAAGGCACCTTGTTTCATTTTTATTTTCGTTCACTAGTAATGATGGTACTGTGTTCTAAGGATCCGGCTGACGTAAAGCGGTTACCGTAGTTATATAGCTTACAATATGAGTATAAAGTGTATTGCGCGCGCGTTAGCCACCCATGCGACTAGTTTACTTTCGTAACTATCAAAAGTTACCAAAGAGAAAAAAATAATTCTTCTCTCATAACTAGCTACCAAACAGCGAATAAAAATTCTTCCCTTGTAACTAGTTACGAAAGTTTAGTTACCTAAGTGGAAGAAGTGTGCAATAGCAGCATCTTCTGTCATTTATTAATCTCATTGGCGGGAACACAACTATCCTTGAAAATATCGTTATTTGGCTGCGGGCTTTGGTTAAGGTGGAGGTGTTTCCCCAATTAGGCTTGACATTTCCTCCTCTTTCGCTAGCCGGCCGGGTGTAGAACGTATAGTTGAGGTTGGCATTGGTGTTAAATATAGTGGTGAGCCACTTGCACCTTTTTTTTCGTTTTCCTAAACACAACTGTGACCCTATGTTCTCTTTTCATGGAAACGTACGCGTTCTCATTTATTAGTAGCCACTAAACACTCTGGAGTGTGGAAGAAAGCCAGCGAGAATTATGCCAAAAATATTGTTCTAAATTTAGATTTATCTTTCCAAAGAGTTGTTGAAATGAACAAGTGAATTACTCTGAGCTCCTTCACCGAATGCCCCACTTAATTACAGTACTCAGGCGATTTCCTGCGATATGTTAGGTTACGTTCAGATGGACGTCTTATTAATTATAGTGTTACAAGCTTATGCCCGCGGCTTCGCGTTGCCTGAATAGAGTTTCGGATTAAAAAATATCTGATGTGTCAATCTAGACCACATACGAGTTAATTAAGGTATTACCATTAATGCAATTTATATCTTTCACATCTTTAAGTGTAAAAAAAGAAACTGATTCACTGATTCACTGACTGATCGATCAATGCTGAAACCACTGTGTGTAGAACCATGAAATTTTGCACAAACGTTCCTTCATATCTCATGTACTATCCTACTGTGGAATGAACTGCCTGTCGAGGTCCCAGGGGACTACAGCATGGGGTTCTTTTAGAAACTGCTTTCTATCAGGCAAGCCGTATGCTGATTGTTCACTAAGAAGGGATTTTTGGAAATTCATTACCAAAGGCGTCAAAAAGAGAGTTTGAAGTTTGTACGAAACTTGATCAATTTTGAAGTTAAAAACCTAAAAAATGATATACGAACTCATGTGTGAAAAAGTATATGAGACTTTGTCATTTTTATGACTTTGTTAGTTAGTTAGTTATGTTATCTTGCACTCGTTTGGTTCTCGTGACAATGCGTGAATGCTGAAACAAGTATATCTTGCTTTGTGACAATCAGTAATTGCGTATTGTATTACCTCGTGGGAAGGTGCAGCAAAATCCCATTTATTTCTGTTAGAGATGCAGAAGCAAGCTATTCTATACTTTTCTACCTATGTTTTTCCCCATGCATCTATTTTACCAAATACTGCGGTGTATTCACAGTTAGGCAAATTTTCTTGTTTTACGTTGTATTGAAACAAATAGTCAACTTATGTAATCCTAAACAACGCCGTAAACATCAAGTCTGTAAATTTATAAGATGTAAACATACGTACGTCCCTTGCACGAATAGTATAGTGAAATTGTGGAATCAACTTCCCTCAGTGGTATTTCCGGAAAAATTACGACATGGGGATCTTCAAGAACAGAGTCTATATTTCCCTTCTAAGGCTGGCTACCCTTGGTATCGCTGATGGGAGGTGGTGATTGCTTTCCATCAGGTAATCCATATGCTCACTTGCCTCTTATATAAAAGAAATACAAAGAAAATTGGATCCAACGCGTAGATGCCCCTTAGAGAAGTTTAAAGTCATGGTATACGCCAGCCGGAATTATTATTACCTAAATTCTGCCACAGATTGCCAATTTATAATTGACCCTATCTATCTATGTTATGTGTACTCGTATATGTAACTATCTATATATAGAAATCTACGAATATTAAATGAAATGATTGACGATACTCGTATACGTAATGCAGTAAGTTAACTATTAATACTTTTTTATTTACAACTAATAAAAGCTTATATAGTTGATACTTGTCAATTGTTGGCACTTGGTGGAACATTATTATCTTAATAAAGCACTTGTACTGTTCCACGTTATTATTTTGACTGACCGGTTTCGCCGCTAACCACAGAGCAAAAACACAAACATTATCTGCTTACCTTGATAATGCCTTAGCGGTTAAACTCAGATTTTCGTACCAACTTTTGTTAAATTTACACAACTTTCATTAAAAAAAAAGTATGACAAAGAATGACCTTTTATAACAACAAGACAATTAAATTAATAATTAAAATAACCCCTTCTAGTGTAGTCAAGCCATATCATTTGATACCCATATTGAGCTAGTTGTGAAAAAAATATATATAATTTTACATTTTGTGGTGGCGGCCATCTTGGATTTGAAATTTATCATAGTGTGTATTCTACTAGTCAAGCCCTTTCATTTGATACCCATATTGAAGGAGTTGTGAAAAATATATGTAATTCGTAATTTTGTGACGGCGGCAATCTTGGACCGATTTTCATCAAACATAGCTAAGAACAATCCCGATTAATGCACCTTTCAAATAAAAAAAATTGAATCGGCTCATCCGTTCTGGAGTTACGATACCACAGACAGACACATACACAGACTCGTCAAACTTTATAACACGCCGTCGTTTTTGCGTCGGGGGTTAAACATGGTAGTAATAAGCAGAGCATTTTTTTTTTGGCGTGTAAGTGGTTCATCAACATCTGAACTAATCCAACTTCACCTGCACGCGGTGCACCCTGCTGACTGACAAACGAAGCTCTGGCGAAAAGAGAGGTAGGGAGCCTAATTGTAAGCTACCCGTCTGGGTAATGTACCTCCACCTCACAGAATACCGCAGCCAAATAACAATTCCCTCAAGGGAATTGTTATTTAACCCTCAAGGGTTGTTGTGTTCCTGCGAGTGAGTGAGGTCACCAGAAAGGACGGAGATGCTGAGTTGACAGACGGGGTGGGTCCGCGCGAGCAATATTTTATGTTGCGAGCGTTTATATGGCTACGGCAATCGCTTCAAATCAGGCGGGCCGTATGCTTGTCTGCCACCCAACGTAGTAAAAAAAAAGCATCTAAAATTGTGTAACTGAGCGAGTGCTACACTGACTTGTCGACTAAAGTTTATATAAAACATACTAAACCTAACCTATCCTAGTATTTCTGTGGCTCATTTAGTACATTTTGTGGCTCATGTTATTATTTTCCGTTAAAATATATATCTCAGCTGCAATGTGAAAATCATACGAAGAAATACGTATGTTTGTATACAAGATTATACGCGTACTACAAACACGCCTTGCTCGCTCGATGCTGCCTGACTAAAAATATCCGCGCGACCGCTCCATCGCAATAGGATATCCTGACTCTCCTGACAAATTATTTTTATCTGTGGTTTTTATGTATCTCGGTTGTCACTATATCGTCTCGCCGTGCGCCCCCTCGTGTGCCATACTGATTGTTATTACTGGTTTTAATAGTGAACATATATACTTAGAAGTTATTTTAGTATTATACTTATTTATTCTATGTTTGCTTACCGCGTAATTATTTTCATTTATTTGATAAGTCGTTATAGTAAACTTACGAGTATAAAAGGCGCGTTGCAAATTAGGTATATATTTTTTTGAAGTAAAACTTATTTACATACGCTTGCCTTGGGGAGTAAGTTGGTGAATGCGTGACGACAGCGTTACGAAAAGTGTGATCGGGCGAGGCAAACGAAAGTTGAGAGGGAAATATAAGTTAGTAGAGGTAAAGAAGTTTTACTTCAGTCGTGTGGTCTAAAGCATACTTGTTCTTTTTACGGTAAGGACATAATGCGTCAATCTACTTATACAGTAACTTTCATTAGCAAAAGAAACCAGAAATGCACGTAGTACACCCAGCTGTGAGCATAGGACGTACTAGCGAAAAAGAGGTAGCGTGAAAACTCCTTGTTTTGCGAGTGTCTATGTAGCTACGACGCCGGGTGCCAAACAAGTATACGATTTGATTGGCACCCCGCGTCGTATCTGTGTATATCAATAAAAATAAAAACCGGCCAAGTGCGAGTCGGACTCGCGCACGAATGGTTCCGTACCATTATCTAGAAAAAAATTCAACTGTCTAACTGTGGCGGTTCATGAGATACAGCGTGGTGACAGACGGACAGCGGAACCTTAGTAATAGGGTTCCTTTTTACCCTATGGGTACGGAACCCTAAAAACGGCAAAAAAATCACGTTCAATGTATGGGAGCCCCCCTTAAATATTTGTTTTATTTTTATTTAATTATTTATTTTTAAAGTGAATATATAACTAAATATTATGTGAGTATTTCAAACGTCTACCTATTGCCGTTATCAATTGCGAGCAAAAACGAACAAAAAATCACGTTTGTTGTATGGGAGCCCCCTAAAATATTTATTTTATTCTATTTTTTAGTATTTGTTGTTATAACGGCAACAGAAATACATCATCTGTGAAAATTTCATCTGTCTAACTATTGCGGTTCATGAGATACAGCCTGGTGACAGACGGACGGACGGACGGACAGCGGAGCCTTAGTAATAGGGTTCCTTTTTACCCTTTGGGTACGGAACCCTAAAAATATACATTTGTAAATGTAGTTAGAAAATTGGCACTATATAAGTATAAGTATTAGATAGCTCAAATATAGATTATTTATTAAATTATTTACCACATTAGCTAACAGTTCTTACCGCTAGTAATTTCATCTTATTAAATTGGTTGTGAATTATAAGGCAGTCGTAGTCTTACCCCCAGGACTACAATGGACTTCATTCTTCATTGCCTTACTTAAACAAAATTTTAAACTTCCAATGACCCAAGCAAAGTCGAGTCTCCCAGGCCAGTAGCGCTACTCGTTTTACTACATATTTTTATTGATTTTTAAGATAATCAAAATATTAATCTTGTTTATACATTGCTGTTATGCAGTGTTCGTCTGCTCGTGTCGCACCCACCGTGCTCCATTATTTACCCAATTTATGAAGGCAGCCATAATTCGGTAGTTATTAATGACTGTAGGTATTCTAAACATTCAAGGTAATATTACCGCACGCCACAAAGCACTCCCTCTTTATTCAAACAAAATGTAAACATTGGCGCTGCTCATTTTAATATTATTGATATTGCATTTGATTATAAAAGTGCTCAATATTATGTTTGAGCTCTTTATAGAAGACATTTTCGTAATCATTGCAAGAAAGGACATAATGGAAAAAAATAAAAATTATATTTAATAAATCTTATCTTAGAATTAGGTCCAGTGCTGGTACACCAGTGGCCCCTCCTGGTTCTTTTGTGCACTCCCCGATCCTTTATTGTCTGGAGACATAGTCTGTAGTTCTCCACGTCCGGGTATGCCTTTCCTAAGATTTCCATTCGTTTGACTGCTAAGGCATCACATTGACATGTCAACATGTACGAGTATGTATAACACAATGACATACTAGTGTTTCATAGTCTCATTGGGTGCATAGTCTGTTTACTCACGACAGTGTCCGTAAGACTACTCGTCTCTCAATCCTCTCTCACATTGTTTAATATTCATCTAGAATGTGAATCAATGCAGAATAGACGTCTTTTGTCTATATATATATATATATGTATGTATATATGAAACTAACTGGCTGACTGATCGAACCACGGACTAAATGATACTGAACGAATCGAGCTGAAATTTGTGTTACAGATTGCTAGAATTATACGTATTAGTATATAACATAGATGAGCCCTGTGGTCGAATGGCTAGCAATGGTCACTTTGACTCCGAGGTCGCGGGCTCAATCCCCGCACATATCAAATATTTGCGTGCATGAACATGTCTATTTGTCTTGGTCTGGGTGTTTTCTATGTAATATATGTATGTATTTACAAAAAATATATATTTAAGTATTATATCAGTTATCTAGTACCCATAGTACATACAAGCTTTGCTTAATTTGGGACTAGATGGCCGTGTGTAATTTGCCCAGGAATATTTATTTATTTATAACAATAACTGATACTTTATATCATTATGTGGTTGCAATACAAAATCTACCCTTCTATAATTACTTACATAAGCCATTGGAGATAGACGATTTTTGTCTTAGAAAATAGATGAAAATTTCCACAAAATATCTTCATCAGGTGAAACGAGTAATTTCGAGAATAGGCGCTATCATAAGTGAAATTAATACCATAGAGATGCGTTTGATTCTACATTCCATAATGTAAACCTATAAATTAAAGCCTTTGTACACTAAATGTTTCCGTTTAATGCAAACGTAACGTAAATAGAGTTCCTGGGTTGTTTTAGTTAACATTCTGAGTTGAAATCACGCTACCAAATATATACGAAGGGCAAGGAAGTTAATCTTGCCAATAATACGCGTTGATTGAATGATGAAGTTGTGTAAATCTTTTGCTGCTACATTGGAGAAACTGGTTTGCAACTGATATTTTCGTGTTAAGTGGTTTGGGGCGAGGCTGGAAGATCAATCAACAGTCCATAAGCTCATTACTCCACTCATGTTTGTTAGTTTGCCGTGCACATTATGTACATGCATAATCGTAATGTATAAAAAAGTGTTATATTTTGTTTATGCCTGCAACTTTAACATTTATATATTTAAGTAAAACAAAATCGGGTTAGTTACATCATTTATAACTCAAAAACAGCTGGATCGATTTTATTTATGTATGATTATGATCTTTGATTTGTTAGGTTTGTCTCCATTCGAAAAGTAGAATAGCATAATAGAATTTTTCAGAAAAAAAAAAGATGAAATTGTCAGTGCAAGATTTGCATGGGAAATCCGATATCAGGAATGAAATGGGAACGGAAAGATTATTCCATAGAGAAGCGTGGGCGGGGCGCTATCTGATAAACACCTACTTACAACACAATATAACAAAACAGGTAAATAAATTGAGTTTGTTTTTTCGGAAAACTCGCGGCGCGGTTTGAGATTTCTGGCAATGAGAAGGAACCAAAATAACATTTTTTTGGAATTTAATCACTTGTCTGTTTAATCGTGTCTCATGTGAAAACGTATGGACTGATTCCAATAAAATTTTCTTTATTGTCGACATAGTAAACTATACGACTCAAGTGAGTGATTAGTCATAGGCGCAGTGCCATGTGCATAGATAAATGTTTCTCTAATTTTGAGTATACACTGAGATTAAGTAAATGAATCCTTGGGGTACTGACTGGGCATTGTGCCTGACGTGGACACCTATACAATATAAGCCTTTTCAATAGGCCAGAATGCAGAACATGCAAAAGAACCTTACGAGACCATAAAACACCTGATGTGTCAATGTGACGCTCGAGCTGGCAAACGAATGGTAATCCTAGGAAAGGCGTACCTACACCTGGAGAACTACGGTCTCTTCCCAATTAAATGCGTACTAAAGTACATGGAACATGTCTTCAGATAGTCAGGGGAGAGTTACTAAAGAATAGGGAGTGCACAAAAGATCCAAGAGGGTCGACGTGCCACCGATGCTGCAGCGCTGGACCCATTTTAAGATAAGATAAGTAAATAAATAAAATGAAGTCCGTCAGTCAAGAATTAAAAAGCATAAAATTATTTTTCACAACCGATTTAGTAACTACATGATGCAAGGCCGACGCTGTGCAGTCTTTAACGAGATCGCCAATAAGTAAAAAATCGTATGTAAACATCCTGACTTTTACTGGTGCGGGTTTTACATACAAATAATTGGGCATTAACAAAAATTTTTTTTATGCAATAAACTTTGTTTGGGGTGTAAGTGGTTCATCAACATCTTTGTACCAAAGTCAACCTCACCTGGACGTGGTGCATCCTGCTGACTGACAAACTCTGGCGAAAAGAGATGTAGAGTATATCATATTTTTTAAAATTACCCGACTGAGTAAGTATCTCCACCGCACAGAATACCGCAGCCAAATAACAATTCCCCTGACGGTTATTGTCTTCCTGAGAGTGTGTGAGGTCACCAGAAAGAAAGAAAAGAAGGAATATAGGCTGGCAACGGATCGGCGACCTCTTGGTGTTGCTGATCTCCATCAGTGGTAGTGACTGCTTTCCATCAGGTAACCCACATGGTCGTTTGCCCCTCTCTCATATAAAAAAAATGATTTTTTTTTAATATGCGTGTACAAGTCATCGACGAAATAACCACAAGTAAATTAAGTCTACCCGTAGTGTATTATCACACACCGACCACTCCATACACATCACATTAACGTCTGTGCAGAGCGTAAATATGCGTATGTGCCTGGGGCCCCATACAAACTGTTCAAAATTCGTCTCAGAGGGGAGGTGAAGTCAATTCGAGAGAGCGGCAGGGATTGGCCTTAATGTATATAGGACTTGTATTTATACTACCGTATTATGTATATATAAGATGAGCTCGGTGGTCGAATAGTTAGCAATGGCCACTTTGATTCTGTGGTCGCGGGTTCGATTCCCACACAAGACAAACATTTGTGTGCATGAACATGTCTGTTTGTCTTGGTCTGGGTGTTTTCTATGCATTATTAGTATGTATGTATTTACAAAAAAAAAAAATAAGTACATTTATCAGTTGTCTAGTACCCATAACAAAAGCTTTGCGCTTAATTTGGGAGTAGATGGCGCTGTGTAAATTGTCCAGAAATAAATATTTTTTTATTTTTTTTTATTTATGTATTGACGAAGCCAAGCGGTAATAACTCAAAATAAAAAAATATGTTACAAAAGGCTCACCACAAAATTTAGAGAGTAAGTTAATCTCATCCGCACGTGTTGCACCTTGCCGACTACCTAACGAGGCTCTGGTGAAAAAGAGGTAGAGCCCGATTAGGGAAATACTTCCACAACACAGAAGACCATAATCAAATAGCAATATAGTGAATGAGGTCATCAGACCTGCGGGCACCCCCCTTGCTAAAATAGCAGCGGGGGTATTGTGTTTATGTTTACGGTAACAATTTACATAATCAGGCTGGCCGTATGTTTGTTTGTCACCCGCGTTGGATAAAAAATGTTAAAATCATGACTGATAATCAGTCATGATTTCACTTTTTCATTATACACAATATAAAATTATACGAATTTTATATATTACGCAATGTAAATTAGAACACTATTAAAGGGCGTTTTCATTAGTTGGCAGTGTTCAAGTCCAAGTGTCCCAAAAGCAGTAAACCTTTAGGTAATATCAGGAGATGACTATTTACTTTAAGTGGCCTTATAATAAATGGTACGTATACTTGCATGTACATTATATGGGAAAACGTACTGTATCCGTAACTTATTAAGCACTGTTTATCATTGGCGGTATCAGTTATAATGGCTATATGTATGTTGTAATAACTGCGATATGCGTTTCCGTTGAAGATGTAGATAGGCGAAGGTTGCAGAACAGTAACAAAAGATAAAGCGGTGTATTCACTAGCAAGAATTAATCATTAAAGTATATAATGTTTAGTATTAGTCGTTTGCGGCATTGTTAGCGAGTAATTTAGAAGTTAATCTGTGATTGTACTAGCCTAGCTAATACAACCATTGGAGATTTACATGCGCTGCTCCGTTTTACCACAATATACATGTAAATCATACACGTTCGAAATATGATTCTATTTACTACACGTACTATCCATTCTATTTCTGCTGCGAAGCTCTTATAATCATGTGCTGTGCATTATTTTCATATGAGTGAATAAATGTACTGCTCAATTGATAATGATAAAACGGAACTTCTACATATGTGATTTTCTATATGATACTTTTCGTTGTAATCAGAAACCAAGGTGTCTCGGGGAGATATATTGTCCAATATTTATAGATTTCGCTCGGCTTCATGCGACACGCGTTTTACGACATACACTGTGGATGAAAACGTAGCTTAAAATCGCGGCCAGTGCGCGTAAAATAATTATAAATCGCTAGCAGCGAACTTGACATAGATTGCGCCGATTTTTAGCCAGACGTGTAATTTATGAATTTGAATACAAAAGAACGGCTTGATGAAAGTGTTTTCTGATTACGCATTTTTATATACATACATAACACTTGATCGATAGGATAGTTCTGTTGTGCTCATATTTTTACACACGATTTTCCGTGACGTGGTTTCCGCATTGTATGCAATAATTTTCCCATCTAGTGCATTTATGTCAAAATGATATAATTCGTCAGGCTCTTGTCAACGTGTCCGCCCCTGCTGTTCGGCAACCGAGCGGCTTGGCTCGAGACAATGGCAAGAGACAGATGGAATGAAGTTAATTCCCTGGAGGTTGGGGCGTGTTCCAGTATGGGATACCACTTGTGTCGACACTGTAGCTCTCTCTAATTCCCTCTAATTCCCGATCACTGAGTCTAAGGCTCGGCTGCGGCGTCAGCAGAGTCGCTCAAAAGCCGCAAATATACTACTCTCTCACCTACATATTTGAGCCGATTGGGTTAGAGACTAGGGCCGTGTGGTCCATCAGCCTGCAATCTTTTTAATGATATGATGATGATGCAAGAGGTATTAACCATCTGTGTGACACCTACTACATATAAAGATGCCGCGAATATATTTAAGCAATAAATATAAAAAACGATGTGTTTAACGATTATATCACGTTATTTTTAGAATATTTAACACAAGTTTCCATAGATGAAATTTTTCTTACAAAAAGTACATAGAATGTACTAAGTAGCACTACTTGGATTGTGACACATTGTGTCCATGCTGCACTTATTAATACTAATGAAATGTTGCACTGTAACTCGCCTAGACTGTAACAGCACAGTTTTTTTTTAAATATTCAATTGGGTATATACATATTTTCTAAAATTGACAAATATTTAACAATATCATAACATACACTAATATCTGTTTTCCTACTTAGTACATTTTACATAGACAACCACTGTTTGACAGGCGATAAAAGTAACGAATTTGACTAAGGTATCAACAACCCTATTAATTATTCTATACTTCTATTTCATATTCAGTTCCAATAAATCTGACTTTGCTTTTACACTAACGTAACTGTACATTCTCATAAATTCATTTACACTAATTTACACGTAATTCATTAATTTACACAAATAATTGCATCAAACATTAGAGTAAGAATAGCATTGCGTCTATTAGAATGTTATCTAATTTTATCGTTTTCTTCCGCGAGCGACATTCGATTGTTAGAAACCGCACGTGATTATTTTAAGGCGCCATTTTGAAAACTCTAAACCACCAAAGTCAACATTTGATATATTCTTGTACTTTTATTAATTTGTTATTTTATTACGTTTTTGGGGTGTAAGTGGTTCATCCACATCTTTGAACCAAAGCCAACTACGTCCCCTACACGCGGTGCACCCTGCTGACTGACAAACGAAGCTCTGGCGAAAAAAGAGGTAGGGAGCGTAATTGTAAGCTACCCGACTGGGGAATGTACTTCTACCTCACAGAATACCGCAGCCAAATAACAATTCCGTTGAGGGTTGTTGTGTTCCTGCGAGTGAGTGGGGTCACCAGAAAGGAAGGAGAAGCTGCGTTGGCAGCGGGGATGGCGGCGCGCGAGCGATATTTTATATTGCGAGCGTATGCTCGTCTGCCAACCGAAGTAGTATAAAATAAATAAGATGTTTTGATATTTGATCGTTCTGATTTTTAGCAAATTTGAACCATGGTGCCTGCGTCGAAAGGAATATCTAAAATTTTGGGTCGGGTCGGTAACGCGTCAGTGATGCCTCTGGTGTTGCAAGCAATAAACATAAATAAGCGAGAAACTCTCATAACTTTCTATCAAGCTTTTCTTGTCGGAAAGGCACTTGACTCTAGTCTTGGCCACTGAATCAAAAGTTATTATTTTGAATGAATGAATGAATATTTATTTTGTCACATGTTACAATGGTTGTCTATCATCAATCACAGTTGTGGGAATCATTACGTTGTTTAACGAATCACTGTTTCTTCCCATACAACCAAATCCGGTCGTGGTGACTAAAATTTCGGTAACAAAATAATCGACTGGTTGCAATGTCGTAATTGTTACTACGCTTTGTGCCTGCGTGAGGTTTAGCCTCAAAATATTGTAACAAAGTATACACTTCGCGACTTAAATGTGTCAGACTAACTTTTGATAACAATGTTTCGTAAATATATCCACACTGTTACTACGTTATGATATCAAGAACAAAACTACCCAAAAGTGTTTACACTGTGACTACATTTTTGTTCCTACAATATTATTAAACTTTGTGTATAAACAGATACAAGTAAATGTGCACATTAATTAACTTAGTTTTGTAACATAGTCGAAACTAGTACACAGTTCTAGAATATTCGATTCCTATTAAAAAAGTTCAGTATGTTCTCAAACATTTTATCTGATAATTGAGTGCTAGTACGTATTAACAATTAACAGTATGAGTAAACCTTTTAGACATACAGCTACTTATTACCGACGATTCCACGCAGTTAAAGAAAAGGAGCTTCATTCAGCTCAAAGGAGGAAAGAGAATCATGGAACTCCGACATCTTCACTTTACATCTGCACTTCGTACTATCTTTCGTCTTTGCACACCTTTAATGTAATAATAATCTACTGTGGGGATATTTCACACAGGGCCATCTGATCCCAAATTAAGCTTGTAGTAAACTTGTGCTATGGGTAACAGCCAGCTGATATATTTACAAATATAAATACATACCGTAATAGATAATTTACATCCAGACACAAGGCAAATACAAATGCTCACCACATAAATGTTTGCCTTGGGTGGGAACCGAACCCACAACCGCGAGCTTCGCAGGCAGGTGCACTACCCACTAGGCTACGGAGCCGACAAAATGTTTTTGTTTTATATGAGAGCGGGCAAGCATGTTAATGCATAAGCATGCAAGCAGAGCATGTGGGTCACCTGATGAAAGCAATCACCACCGCCCATAGAAATCAGCCCATGTCGTATTTATTTGGGAATACCGCTGGAGGAAATTGATTCCACAACTTCACAGTTCGTAGTAGAAAATGTCTTAAGAAGCGTACTGTAGTCGATCGCCAAATATCGAGATGATGAGGATGGAATTTTAATTTATGGCGAGTTGTACGATAGTGGAACTCAGCGGCAGGTATCAATTCAAATAGCTCATCCGAGCACTCCCCGTTGTATTCCATATGAGGCCTAACTTTGGCTTTATACAGTTGAAGGCGATGTTGTGGTGTAAAATACCGTCTGGCTTTACAGATGATGCTAATTTTCCTAGAGGCCAATTTGGCTTTGTACTCCAAGTGACCACGGAACTGAACATCACTCGATATGTCAACACCCAAGATACCAATGCTGGAGCTAATAGTAAGGGGAGTACCTTCCAATCTGGGAGATACCACAAATGGGGACATTTTTGAGGTAAACGCACAAACTTGTGTCTTTGAGGGATTTAGCCAGACTAAGTTCAGTCTACACCAGGCAGAGACGTGTCCAAGAGATGTGTCAATCTCAGACACAAGTTTTGTTCGGTACTCATCGACGCAATCCCGAGAAACATTGCATAGACTCTATTTTGCGTCCAAGGTACTGTCATCTGCATAGCAATGGATGCTGCATACATGCAGCAAGTCATTGATATGCAGAAGAAACAATGTGGGGGACAATACGCAGCCTTGTGGCACACCAGCGTTCAGGAGTAATGGATCCGAACGTGCACCGTCAATCACAACTTTAATGATCCGCCCAGTGAGAAAGCTGGCAATCCATGTGCAGTCTCTCGGGTAACCCAAAAGAAGGAAGCTTGGATAGTAGTGCCTTATGCCACACCCGATCAAAGGCTTTTGCTATGTCTAGGCTAGCAGCCAAAGCCTCGCCCTTGCTTTCTACTGTCTCCGCCCAACGGTGAGTCAAATATACCAGAAGATCACCAGAAGAAACCTTGGCGAAAGCCATATTGGCGATCATTAATCTGAAATATTGTGATTATTAATGTGAACTAATACATGTTAATACTGTTTAACTTATTTTCTAATATTGTGTCCAGTACAGAATTTATCAATCTATCTACGCTCATGGTCAGTCACTTGCCGAATCTGCATGACGACAGCATATAGATAGGTACTTGGATACATGTTGGGAACCACTGACATCGGATTATTCCGTCGGCCATAATAGATTTTGTTACTGAATTGAGCAATAAGTACACTTTGTGTCGACTTAGTAACTGAACATTGTGATAGCCTTACAAAATCAATTAAATTGAAATCAAAACAAAATAAATACATGTTTTTGCAAAAATTATTGTATCCTAAAATAAATATTAGATCTAAAAAATTTAAACTCTCTAATTAGCAATAATAACACCTTTGGAATATTATTTTTTATTATCACAAAATTAGCAAAAAAGTAAATGTTTTATCTTATGTCTTTATAAATCGCCGGCGCCTTTATTATTTGGAATTATATTCCAAATTCCCTCGACAAACGAACTTGCGCATTTTGTAAATAACTATAATGAATTTAAAATTTACCGTAACAAACAATGAATAAATATACTAACTTGTAATGGCCGATGACTTTGACATAAAAGTAAAATGATGTCAGATTTAAAGTTGCATTAAACGTTCAATCATTCGATTATCGTTCATTCAAAACTGTAACAATCTGTTAACAATGTTACTATTATTTTACGAAACATCTTTTCTAAAATGTAACCACTTTTATGTTTCATAAATTCCCCACTTTTTGTCGAGGTGTCAAAACAAGGTAGACACAGCTACTATATTTGTTACCTGTGTAGTAACATCAAAAAGTAACAGTTTCTACACTACAACTGAAATGGTTGTATGGGTTGGGAATTTCCATAACAGTAAAGTTAAATAAGTCAGACACATGACATGCTCAAAACAAAATTGGTAAAGTGACAGGGTCGCACGTTTTTATGATTAGTGCAACCGCCCACGTTTCTACTTTCTGTAGGTTCAACAATCGCGCCGATTTTTGTCTGCCAGGAAGGACCGATAATTTTGTAGGTCTTGGGTGTTTTATATTGAACTGAGAAGAATGCTGACAAAATAATCATTCAGCGATTGTCGGTCGTGAGCGAGCGCACTTATTCATAAATACAGAAAATCGTTCCTATAGTGGTTTTCACGAATATTGTAATTCGTCTCTCAAATGGCTCAAAAAGGCAGTCGTTTAAAACTTTATATGGAAGTGTGAGCAGAAATCACGTTTTGCGTATAAATGTATTAACACTTTATTAATGACACCAACTAAACAATTTTCAGATAAATTATAATTTAATCTCGATTCGCTCATAATAATATTTAGTGAAAAACTTAAGTGATAAAAATATTAATTAACCGGAGAATCGTCTTCTAGCATAAAGTTGTATTAATTTAACTTCAAAGACGACCATCAACCAGCCATCTTGAAATATTTTTTGGTGATGTTGTTAATACGACATTTTTATGGCTGTTTTGAATTCTACACGGGTTGTTGAACTTTCCAGTCACAAAATCGTAACTCTAGTTAATAATACTGTTTATACACTAGCAAAAATATGCAATCAGCAATGTAAAGTAGGCCATTTAATTTTTTTTTAATTATATTACTAGCTGTCCAGAGAGAGTGAAGGGGTTATTACAGGATCGCAGTCGCGTTAATGATACTTCTAGTGTTGCAGGCGTCCATAGACTGCGACGACTGCTTACCATCAGGCAGGTCGTTTGCTTTTTCCAACGTTGTTTGTATAAAAAAATATACCCATCACCGGTAGGTATTATATACAAGATTTGTTTGGAAAATAAAATTACGGTGTTTTTCAATTCTTTTTTGTGGCGTTCTTGAAGTTGTCGCCAACACTACGGTAGTAGAAACGGTAAGTAATTGTCTTGACATTAATTCGCAATTTTTGTCATATCGTCGACTTGTCAAGTTTTACGAAATGGGACCCAGGGCACAAGAGCTAAGTTAACAAATGGACAATTGAAGTTTCCATAAAAATTTTTGGTCTGACATAACATAAATATTTCTAATTTAAAAAACAAATTTCATTTAGAAGTGACAATGAAAATTAGACAAATTGCTGACGATTTCCGAAAATTGTTGTTTATGTTATGTAATAATTGTTAACACACGTTATTTATTAATTTATTTGTCAACACACGTTTACAAACTTGTCGAATTGTCGCCAATTCTTGACAGGGGTCTTGGCTTGTGTCAGTGTTAGAATAATGATTTTCACAAAAACACAGGGCTTTTTAGAGCAATACAATACATACGGTACAATACAATATGAGTATTTATAAAGTAATAATTCATATTAAAATTAATGAAACTATATAGAGCCATTCTTATCGATGGGAAAAATAATTACAAAATAATACCTATTTAAGTCTAGCTGATGTTAAAATCAAATTTTTCACTTTTTATATTGTGACACACCTTGTGAATACAAAACATCAAAATGCATTTTTTTCTCCTATATCTTTGCGTAAATTATATTTTGGTATTAATGGTTGCTATAACGTGTCATACAAGAAATAATCATTCCAAGATCACAGGGAGTCATCCGCAAGGCGTTCTCATTGAGGTTTCATTAATTACGATGAAATAAAAATAGGCATTCAACACAAATCGAGACTTCGCGAAAGATTTTTCAAATTAATTTTGTTCTTTTTTTTATTTGAATCATTTGCGATATTCATAAAGCATGTGAATTGAGCACACTTTATCGACTTATCTGTTAAATTTCGAGAACAATAGAGGACTATTTATGTTCTTGTTAGCGCCATAGCTCAGAAATCAGACGAGTGGAAACCTGATAACCTAAATCGTAACTTTGAAATGTTTATTTAATAATTTAAGGCTCCTATAGACAGATTCTCATTCCATTATAACTAGCGAATATGTACCTATATATAGTGATGGTTGTTATATTTTTCAAATACAATTAAAATAACCTAAATTTTATTTATTCACTCATCGCATTTGTCCATCCGTAGATTTATTATTTGAGCATTAGTATGTACAAAGTGAGAGTGAGTTATATTTGATCTTCTTAGAATGGTGAAGAACCTGTCAGATGACTGGCTTATAAGAATTATATGCGAATCTACGAATTGTTTGTGTTTTATAAACTCTTTATAATATGAGTCACACACAGACATATGCAGTCACATTATATTGTAATCACATACATTATAATGTCGGCGGCCGGTGGTCAAACCGGGCATGTGTGGATACACCATTAGAGTAACGGGGCTTCCCTCAATCGAAGATTTATGTAGAGCTTGCACACGGGTTTGTGAATCATAATAGGAATTGTCAACTGACTATTATTTTACGGAAATTTCACTCTAGATTGTCAATGGGAGTTTAGTCCTCTAAGGAGGATGGACACCGTTAATTGATTAGACGACTCACTATGATGAATCTGTAACTGCATTTTCATCAGAGTAATCTAGAGCAAAGCAAAATTTTACTTTGCTCTAGATTATTCTATTTCCAAAATAATGTAGTAAACATATCGTCGTATGGACATAAAGTGAAACCACAGAAAACAAATTTAAGGGTACGGTTTCACGTAAGCGGATCCACATCCGCTACAGTACAGTACAGATGAGCTGTGTTTTCACACATCACACTTCTCGCTTTACCCTGATTTTAGTGTGATATGTATGACAACACTAATCGACTCTGTTCAGCTCAGCTTTAGAAGAACGTAAAGTACATTTGGAGAATCGAACATCATCACATTTTTTGAGATATAAAATAACTCAGGAACCTCTCAGAACCCTTATGGAAGTAATTTAAGTAAATAGATATAGTGATG
This sequence comes from Hypsopygia costalis, assembly GCA_937001555.2. Taxonomy (NCBI): domain Eukaryota; kingdom Metazoa; phylum Arthropoda; class Insecta; order Lepidoptera; family Pyralidae; genus Hypsopygia; species Hypsopygia costalis. The sequence continues at coordinate 25,352,357 of OW443326.2, forward strand.
ATATAGATACTTGGTAAGTAAAAAGTTAAGAATATCATCATGTACATATATTATGTAAGAAAAGTTTACTGTAATCTGCATATTATATATATTTAACAAAATTAATAGTGCGTGTCATTGATTTCTGTCTAGAATTTTCGTGAGGGTTCGAAACTATAGTTACACTAGTATTTAGATAAACATATGTCGCATAAATATTGGCTTCTTAAATACTAATAGAAATATGATAGTAATAAACAAATGAAAAGATTTTGTATACGACATTACAACTTAAAATTCCGGTACAATAAAAATTAAGCCCTAAAAAGAAAAGAAGTAGAATCACTGATTATTTTCGTTTCGAATCGTGTGTTAAATCGTGAAGCTTACACGAAATGCCGTTTGGTTAATTACACTTCACGGCGACATGCATTCAAAATGCAGAACTGAAATAAACGCCCCGGTTGTAAAATACGAACCCCGGAGGGAAATATACGGATATTTAATCTGTATACTATTGTTTCACTGTATTAGTATTTTAGTAAATGAATTCGACTCACCTGTATTATGTGTAACGTTATGCGCACGCTGTAGGGCGGGCGGCCGGCGACTGGGCGGGCGGCGTGTGCGCAGCAGCTCTATGCTCGCGTGTCGCCAACTTCACACCACACGAGACGGCAACGGGAGCGATTTGTGACGGGAAACGGATAGGTTAAATAGTGTATTGGCACGGCGAACGATAAGGAAGCGTAGAACATTTTGTCGAGTTTTAAAACAATGTTGTGTAAGGCGTTGAAATCTGTGTCTGTTTAGATAAATACCAAAAATACGTCTTCCATGAAAATACACGTATAACTCTAACATTTGATGACTTTTATCACAGTACAAAGTTTTATGCGCAGAATTAACATAATATGGATATAAGTGATCAAATCACTGCTCTACCTGCACTAATGAAAGCCATTCTTTGTTAAAAGGTATTATATAAATAAGAGGGAGGTAGGAGAATTCCGTATACCTTCACAACTTACGAGCTAGACATAATTAGGTTATTTGGTAGATAATATAATTTAAGTGTGATTTGAATTCAAATGATACCACAAAATATAGCTCACATTGAGAGGATTCCTGATTTTTTATCACATCCAGCGTCTAAGCTATGAAATTTAGAGAAACGTTACTTACAGCACAATAGCTCTGATATTTAAAAAAACTCGTCACTTGTAAACAGAATTAAGATTGTAAATATTGCTCTAAAGTTTCCTTCTAGAATACGATAAAGTATCTGTAGGTTAGTCAATACCTAATATGTTGTTTAATTTTTTGATTGTCAATTAAGCTAGTGTGTCTAGATGTTTATAAAGCTATTTAAAATCACAACAAATATTAAAACACAAGTATTAATCTGCATTAAGATATATTCATTGCGATTGCGATGACGAGCTCGGTGGCGTAGCGGTCAATGACGCGGCTTCGACACCAACGCTCGTGTGTTCGATTCCCACACAAGACAAACATTTGTGTGCATGAACATATCTGTTTGTCTTAATCTGGGTGTTTTCTATGTATGATAAGTATGTAATTACAAAAAAAAATGTATTTACGTATGTTTATCAGTTGTCTAATACCCATAACACAAGCGTCGCTTACTTTGGGGCTAGATGGCGCTGTGTAATTTGTCTGACAATATTTATATTTATTGCAGTGCTGGGATATGGGTTTCCCTTTTTATCTTATCTTATCTTATCTTGAAATGGGTCCAGCGCCGCAGCACCGGTGGCACGTCGACCCTCTTGGATCTTTTGTGCACTCCCTATTCTTTAGTAACTCTCCCCCGACTGTCTGAAGACATGTTCCATGTACTTCAGTACGCCTTTAATTGGGAAGAGCCTGAAGTCCTCCAGGTCTGGGTACGCCTTTCCAAAGATTACCATTCGTTTGCCAGCTAGGGCATCACATTGACACATCAAGTGCTTCATGGTCTCGTAAGGTGCCTTGCATGTTCTGCATTCTGGGCTATTAATAAGTCTCATCTTGTGTAGGTGCCCACGGCAGGCGTAATGCCCAGTCAGTGCCCCAAGGATGAGACGTATCCGTTTCCTGTCGTATCTCTGTACATGTTTGTACCAATTAACTGTGCCTTCGCCGATGGTTTCCTTAGAGTGAAGTAATCCACTCATCTCCCTCCATTCAGCCAGATGCCTAGACTTGGCCGTGTCATTTATGGCCGTAATGACTGTTCCATATGAGAGACCTACAAAGGGTTCAGGTCCCATAAAATTCCTGCTTGATCCCTCCCTTGCCAGTTCATCAGCCTTCTCATTGCCTTCAACGCCTGTATGTCCCGGAACCCAGACCAATTCCAGGGTATTATTTCTGCCCAGTTTATTAAGGGCATCAATACCCGCAAGAGCAAGTCTAGATTCCACCCTGTCAGAGTTCAGGGCCATGAGAGCTGCCTGACTGTCACTGAGAATGTAGATGTGTCGATTAGCGACCTTTTTGTCTATATTCATTTTTGCACAAGCGGTTATGGCATACAATTCAGCTTGAAATACAGTAGCATATTGTCCCATACTCTGACTGTGTTGTATGTCCTTAGAGAAAATGCCGGCTCCTGTACCTTCCAATGTTTTAGAGCCATCAGTGTACCATATGAGGCTAATTTCCTCTTTGGGCTTGAAGTCATTCTTCTTCCATTCATCTCTGGTTGGAAGATGTATTCTATAGTTCCTTTTGAATATGTACTTCGGCAACATCTTGTCACTGCACATTTCCGTTTTTCTTTTGAGTTCTAATGTATACTCCATTTGCGTATGCCTGGTCTGAGGGGAATGTCGATCCCTAAGGCCAGCTTTTTCAATCCTGTATAAGGCTTTACTAGCCTCCGCCTCAATGAATATATGTAGTGGTAACAGTTCAAGGACCATTTCCATTGCTGCTGTAGGTGTAGTGGGAAATGATCCCGTGACTGCACAGCAGACTATTCGTTGTAGTTTCGTCAGTGACATCTTACTTGTCACTTGTCGTACCTTCGGCCACCATACTAAACAGCCATAAGTTACTATAGGTCTTACCATTGCTATATATAGCCATCGCAGAATTTTTGGTTTTAAGCCCCATGTCCTCCCATAGGCGCTTCTGCACATATTGAAGGTTCTTGTTGCCTTTTGAAGGACATTGTTCACACGAACATTCCAGTTGAGTCCCTTGTCCCTTTAATCGAAGTGGTTTATATATGGTCATTATTACAAATACCCCTCATAATATTTATCTTCTATGAGCAGACAACTACCAGTTAAAGTTTTATCTTCTTATAATAATAAAAGGCTTTGTCCTCACTGACTGACTGACTGACTCACTAATCAACGCACAGCCCAAACCGCTGGGTCTAGAGATTCCAAATTTGGCAAGTAGGTTCCTTATGACATCTAGGGGTGCACTAAGAAAGGATTTTTCAAAATTCATCCCCTAAGGGGGTGAAACGGGGGTCCAAAGTTTGTATGGGGAAACAAGATTAGTTGGACTCTTTTATCCGAAACTTTACACGAGTACTTCTGTAGATAAATGAGTAAACACGTGTTTCAGTATTTTTCAAAATTCAACCCCTAATGGGGTAAAATGGAGTGAAAAAGTCTGAAAATCGTCATGGATATTGTTTTTATGGTTTATCGGGTCGCTGATTACGAAAACAACAACTATTTTATAATCCAACATAGCCGACGTGACATAAAATCACCCCTATGGGGGTGCGATGGGGTTGAAATGTCATAATATCAATATGGGTGTTGATTCTATGGTTTTCTGGGACATCAATTACGAAAATGGTATCGATTTGAAAATATAACATAGTGGACACGAAATTACTTAAAAGGGTTTTTCAAATTTTACTCCTAAATGGCTGAAACGAAAGTCCACAGATTGTGTAGGGAAACGAGATTAGTTGGACTATTTTATCCTAAACTTTATACGAGTACTTCTACAGATAAATGAGTAAACACGTGTTTCAGGATTTCTCAAAATTCAACTAAAAAAAAGAGTTCAATGGGGTCAAAAAGTCTGAAAATCGTCAAGGGTATTATTGATGTTATATTTTCTCGGGTCGCTGATTACGAAAACAACAACGATTTTAAAATTCAACGTGGCTAACACGACCATTATCATGTAATTTTTTTAAACTTTTATTTATCCTTTTTAAGCTGATGGAATAAGACTAGTGTGTTGACTGAAGTGTTATCCTAATAGGTTTTTAAATGTGTATTTGGCGTCAATTAGTGCTTATAAGATCGCGGGCGGCCGGCGCGACGAGGGCGGGACGGGTGACAATTTAAGGTGCTACATGGTTGCGTTGCGTGTTAGACTTGACATGGATAATCTAAATTGCGCGAACTTCACGCGAGCGAAGCCGCGGGCAAAAGCTAGATAGTAAAAGGCTTTATCCTCACTGACTGACTCACTAATCAACGCTCAGCCCACACCACTGAAGCTATAAAAAAGTAAACGCGCAGTAAGACGGGATTTTCCGAACTTTCACCCCTAAGAGGTTGAAAATAGGGGGTTGAAAAAAACCCTCTTTTTGGAAACCGATTCACCTACGATTTTGAGACTTGGTGGAATAGTTGTTTATAAAAAAAAGGGGATGTTTATGGGTAACTGATTAACTTTTGACCAGCGCCCCGCCAAGAAATGCCTAAAAATCTTATATTTTAATTAACTTATCACTAGATGGCGCTATACCTAGCATTTGTACAGCGCGCTATAGTTTCGTTATTAAGGAAAGGGTATATATGAGAGATTATTTCAAACCATGGGGTTATCCATGACGATTTATCGCTCACCTCATCCCAGTAGTTACCCCCGGAGGTTGTCCAACGCGCGCGTAGGGCGTAAAAAAACTGCGTCCTTCAAATGAAGCTATATCTGGTGCCGAAAACTAATTGAAAAACCAATTCTAAGTACCGACTTTATGGGGTATACCTACTTAATATAATATTTTTCAAACAATGACGTCAAGATTCACTAAATTTATACTTGTGGTAGGTGTGATGATGCCCCATACCATTATAGCTTTGGAAGGTGATGGAGCTGGCGTTCCGCTCCATCTCCTACAACTTGCATGGAACGGAGGTGTATCATCAGGAGGTTCGTGCCACCATTGTTCACGTATTAAACAACTGGAACGATGAGATGTTGAGTGAGAACAGCAAAGGATGCGCTGTTGAGGAATTTCTCTTTATAACCCGCATTCCCATTATTCCATCAGACCACCCCGTTCAATTTAAGAGACTTCATTTTCCCATAAAGGTGTTTCGCTATGACCATTAACAAAGCTCAGGGGCAGTCTCTAAAGGTCGCTGGGGTTGACTTGAGACAGGACTGCTTCTCTCATGATCAGTTGTATGTAGCTTGCTCAGTAGTAAGTTCTCCTGAAGCCTTGCAATTTTGGCTCCTGGTGCGAATGCCAAAAATATTGTTTACCGGGACGTCTTAACCTAAATGGTGTATGTTTGTGATAATGGTCATACGAAACAGTCCTTTATGGAGAAACAATGAAATATCTGGAATCTTAACAAATATATACGCAAATCAGGAGTGTTCCCGTAGCGAAGCACGGGTACTTTGCTAGTGTACAAATAAATAGACGAATATATGGAATTAACGTTTAATAATAATACTCTTGACACCCCTGAGTCATCACACCGGTGTTGCCCCCGGCCGATTTCCTCGCATTTTGGGGGCCCATCTAGTGAGTGGCGCGAGCCACCGCCTGTCTTAATAACGAGCAATAGAAGCAGTTATGGTAGGCGTCCGTGGCTCTTCTGGCAATAACCCATTGTTTATTCCACCTAAATAATCCTCATAACCCATTTATTCTTTAACACACTATGCAATACTTGCAATGCCTGTCGAGACTTGCCCTTTGGTATGTCGTTCCATTGATATATCTTGGAGCGTGTCACGGCGGGTGTACAACATTACATTAAACTTCTCTAAGGGGATTACGCGTTGGATCCATATCCCCGCGCACTCCTATCAAATGACCGGTCTTGGCCCGTCAATCAAGAAAGATATATATTAATAATAATAAATATTCCTGGACAAATTACTCACTGAAATCTAGACCCAAACTAAGCAAAGCTTGTGCTATGGTTACTAGAAAACTGAAAAAAAAAAACTTTTTTTTGTATACACATATAATACATTGAAAATACCCAGACCAAGACAAACAGACATGTTCATGCACACAAATGTTTATCATGAGCGAGGATCGAACCCGGGACCCCGGTGTCAAAGTGGACATTGCTAGCCATTTGACCAGAGGGCTCGTCAATTTCGTCATAATTTTGAAGTTTATAGAATAAAGTCTAATATCACTTTAATAAACGTAAAATTTTCCATACTTTATTATGTATTTATTAAATGTTTATAGTCCTTTAACCGTTAGACCCATAATGTTGCTCATATTATTCGCGAGAAACCAGGGTATGACCGATTCATAATACATCTAAATTATACTGATGATTCCTTTTCTGAATATATTTATATTGTAAACATAGGTCCTGATTTATGAATGTTTCATAGAATGAAATGGTACATCTGTCACTTACAATGTAACTTACATTTATACTTCTGATCAGGCGGAGCGTTGCACCCTGAATGTGTTAAGGACAAACACATTGTTTGTAAAGCTTACCTCATATTATATGAGACATTTCTTTTTATACTACGTCGGTTGGCTGACAAGCATACGGCCCGCCTTTTCGTCAGCACTATCTTTCCAAAACTAATAAATGTTATCAATAACTCTAAATTATTATAGCGCAATATGACTTACACGAGATTGGCGAGCTCGGTGGTCGAATGGTTAGCAATGGCCACTTTGACTCCGAGGTCGCGGGTTCGATTCCCGCACAAGACAAACATTTGTGTGCATGAATATGTCTGTTTATCTTGGTCTGAGTGTTTTCTATGTATTATAAGTATGTATTTTAAAAAAAATGTATTAAAGTTCATTTATCAGTTGTCTTGTACCCATAAAACAAGCTTTGCGCTTAATTTGGGAGTATATGGCGCTGTGTAAATTGACCAGAAATATTTAGGAATATAAATATATATTTAAGTTTGACTGTCAATATTAAAACTGTGAACCGTATTCAATTTCATGTAGTAGTTTTTTATGTATTATAATACATATATATATATATATATATATATATATATATATATATATATATGTATGTATTGTAATGGAAAATTATTGCATGACAACGTGAGCACACAATTTCGAATGCAAACAGAGCACCATAAACAAGACAACTAGAATCCTATTATATTATGTATGGAATAATTACGTCCTACGTCAACTTAATACGAGTCATACGAATTTCTGAATTTCTAACTTCTAGTGAAGACATAGATTTACAACTGGGCAGGTTTAGGTAGAACTATTATTTTGACGAGCTCGCGGAGCGGTCAATGACGCGGCTTTGACACCAACGCTCGTGGGTTCGATTCCCACATAGGACAAACATTTGTGTGCATGAACATATCTGTTTGTCTTGGCCTGGGTGATTTCTATGTATTATAAGTATGTATTTACAAAAAAAAAATGTATTTACGTATGTTTATCAGTTGTCTAGTACCCATAACACAAGCTTCGCTTACTTTGGGGCTGGATGGCGCTGTGTAATTTGTCTGACAATATTTATTTAATCTATAAGTTAAAAATAGGAATAGACTTACTGTATCGTCGCCAACCCTTATTCATCCCACTGCTGGGATATGGGTCACCCCTCAATCGAAGGGGTTTGGAGCATATCCACACAGCTCAAGGGCGGGTTGGTGGCGAGTGTTGGTGGAGTGCAAATTTACTGTATATCGCTCATCATTTGCCCTTTCATTTGATACCCATACCATAGGGTTTAATATAACAATTATAAATCATCATTTTGTAGCGGCTGTCATATTGTATTAACAATGACAGCATTTAGATAATCGTGTATTGTCACGAAAAACAAAAGAGTGTGCCAAATTTCAGCTCAATCGAACACTGGAAGGGGGTTAAATTTAACTTGCAAGGTTTGATTACGGCAACCGTCGTGAAACTTTAGAAATGATTTTAATAATGATAACAGTTCGTAATTTATTTTTAATAATACCAACTATTACTTATACTGTGATAATACGGAACGTTGTATAGCTAATATTTAAAAGGTTTCATTTTACTTATGTTTCATTAAAGCTAACTACGCGAGATGATGATATTAAAATTTTTCATTATGACATTATTATTTAATATTATTATTTTTATCTCTTTTTAATCACGGGTCAAGCCCGGTCATTTGATAGGCGTGCGCAGGGATATGGATCCAAGGCGTAGAGGCCCATTGAGAAGTGTCATGTAATGGTGTACGTCCGCCGTGACCCGCTCCAGGATATATCAATGGAACGATATAGCCATGAGCAGGTCTCGGCGGGCGTTGAGATTTTTACAAAGTGTGATGGAAAATGAATGGGCTATGGAGATAAGATCTGGGTGAACTAAATACAGGGCTATTATAGAAGAGTCCCTCTTCTGTAATAGCCCTGTATTTAGTTCACCAGACCAGACTTGGAAATGGTTAGTATTTTCATTATTATTATGTTTAAATTATGACAATTGCCTTATTAAAAAAAATGACAAACTAGTCTGTTATGTACTGTATAGTCTATATCATAATATTGTATAACTTTTTTTTTGTTTGTAATAGTACCTGCACACTTCACGAATGCCTTGTAAAGGTGATTTGTAAACAGCTATTAACTACCTAACCTGCACATGTATATCATGTGTATTTACAAATCTATGTGAATAAATTAATATGAATATGATATAAACGAGAACGTTTTAATTAATAAGTGGTTAATAAATTAATTCATTGTCTTTTGGGGATATGATATAGAGCATAATTTACTTTTTATATCCTTTCACGAGCTACGGTTATCTTTTAAATACGTTTTCATTTTTACATTCTTTATATTGCGTATAGATGCATTTAAAATGTGCTGTTGGCGGAAAATGCTCGCCATACTGCACAGCACGTCGGACTAACGAGTCAATTCTGAAAGAATTAAAAATAACTATCAGACTCGCCATCAACTGTCTGCGCAAGATACTCAAGTACTTCGAGTGTATACAGTCACTGGCAAGGTGGAATAAAAGCGAGAACGAAAGCGAAGAACGAAGAGAGAATGATGCTCTAATGACTGCTGGAGAGCGACATAAAATCATAATCATAAACGGCATAAGGCGTAGGATAACGAGGAATGGAGGGACATTGAAACTCGGGGTGCTTGGTTTGGGACTCTTGCCCCTTGGTTGTCAATGAGAACTATTCCATTGGGTCGATACTCCTAGTTTTGGCACTTCTCCGCATACGAGTACTTCCTGCTCTGTCCTACTACTAACGTCGTCAGCCACTAATGTGCGACCTAATGCAAATAACACAAATTTCATGGTGTATGGTGTTGATGATATCGATTATAATCATCATCCTCAAGCCGAAGGACGTTTACTGTTGGACATATCCAACAGCAGGGTTAGTCAGCAGGGTGTACCGCGTGCAGGTGAAGTTGGCTTTGGTTCAAAGATATTGATGAACCTCTTACACCCCATATGTAAGTATGCTCTAAACCCCTTCTATTGAGGGGAGATACGTATCCCAACAGCGGGATGACTATGGGTTGATACCGAGTAATTAATTTGGTCTTTTTATGTAGTATCGCATCTTACCTCTGTCTGAGAGAGTTGTACTTGTAAAAAATGTAAGAGAGAGAGGTCACTATGATAGACACTTTTGATCCCGGTACACGAGCACCGCCGCGTGATGAAAGCTAGTAGATTTTTTTAATAATACGTCGGGTGAGAGACAAGCGTACGGCCCGCCTGATGATAAGCGGATACCGTAACCGTTTCAAGGATCACAATATGCCACTTCTACTGCCAATGCAGTAACTCGTTACTTTAGGAGGTGGAGATACTTCCCCAGTCGGACAACTTACAAACACGCTATACGGTGCACCACGTGCAGTTGAGGTTGGCTTAGACTCTATCTGATCATGGTGAACCTCTTACACCCCATAACTATGGACATTTGTATTTTATACATTTATTCATAGTTAGCTTTGTTGGGATATATTTTTTGATAAAACGCCAATAAAAATCTAGAGATATTTATTGACAGAGAAAACTTGCGCAAAATTGGCGATTTAAGTTAATAAATCTTTCTTGTCAATATTTACGTTATAGTAATTTTTAAATTTAAATATACTATAAATATCACGATAATTTTAACAGAGCTAAACACGAAGTAGATTTCGATAAAATTCCTTTTCAATACTTGAAAAACATTTTCAGGGAACAAAAGAGAAAGCTTCTCTTGACCAACGCGCAAATTTACGATCACTGTAAAAACACATACGAAGTGCCTTAACGCGGGAACTCATACGTAGATGCAACATCCAAAGACCTAATGATCCTCTATTTAATTTTCCATATTAAAAAGAAAACTTCTAAATCTGCTCCAGGCCCCGATGGCATTCCTTACATTATGTGTGCAAAAAGTGTCCATCAGTTCGTAAACACATTTTAAACATATTTAGTAATATCTGGTCAAGAAGCATTTGGAAAAGCAGTTTTTGTCCTCATCCCTAAAAAGGATGCAGTAACTCATCCAAAAGACACCAGACCAATAGCTCTAACCAATACAATTTCAAAAATCTTTTTTAGTGTACTACAATCAAAAATGACAAAATTCATGATCAGCAATAGGTACCTATTTCAGGCCCAATCACAAGAAATGCTTCTTGCCTGGAATTTCTGAAAGCCTGGAACACAATACATTACTAGAAAAAAGTCTGAATGATGCCAGAACACATGAGAGGCAAATAACAGTCTGCTGGATAGACCTAGAAAACGTATTTGGTTCTGTGCATCATGAACTTATGATATTTGCACTAAAATGGTATAACTTTCCCGATTTAATTGTTAACATAATCAATTCTTACTACTCACATTTAAAATTTGTCATAGCAGTAAACAAGGAATACACAAAACCACTACAATATAGTGTGGGGCTATTCCAAAGGCGCTGCTTATCACCGATAGTATTTAACATAGTTATTAATATTTTAATAGATAAATTGTTATCACTTGAAAGGAAATGGGGCTACCGTTTTAAAATCAACAACAAGTACACTGAGTCAATCTTAGCCTTTGCTGATGACCTTGCAATACTTACACGAAATCCCAAATGATAGTCACATCATCCCGCTTCCTAAAAAACCTAACCCTTTCTTATTCTCCCAATTTCGTCCTATATCAATCCTACCTTTTCTGTCCAAAGTATTGGAGCATTTTGTCCATTAGCATCTTTCCAATCATTTGCAGAGTTTTAATCTTCTCAATCAGCATCAATCCGGATTTCGAAGACGACATAGCACTGTTTCAGCTCTGGTCAAAGTCACTGACGATATACGTTATAACATCGACTTGTTGTCGATCACTCACAAGCTCACTATTTTGGCTCTTCTAGTGCTTTCAACTCAGTTGATTACGATCTATTGCTTGGTTTCCTTCGTTTATTATACCTCTCATCTTCTTTCCTCAGTTGGTTTGAATCTTATCTTGTCGGTCGTCGCCAGCTGGAGAGGATCGATGAGTGCCGATCAGATTGGTGTGAGCTAAAGCCTGGTGTGCCTCAAGGTGGTATATTATCTCCAGTTCTTTTCTCCATTTTTATTAACAATATTACTGCCTCAATTTCTTCTTCATATCACATGTACGCAGATGACTTGCAGATTTATACTGCTGCCCTTCTTGAAGACATCTCTCAGGTGGCTAGTGTAATCAACGCTGATCTAGCAAATATAGCCGAATGGTCCCAAAACTTCGGGCTGACAATTAACGCGGCCAAATCCTAAGTCATTGTGCTGGGTAGCCCTTACTGTATATCTAGACTGAGTGATACGGTCGTTCCCAATATTATTTTCTCTGATACCGTTATACCATATTCCTCTACAGTAAAGAATTTGGGTATCACCATTGACCAAACTCTCTCATGGGCTCTCCACATCAGTGAAGTAAGTCCGAAACTTTATATATCTCTTCACTCATTAAAACGTCTAAAAAATTTTCTTCCAGTTTCTACAAAGTCCTTACTTGCTCGATCCCTCCTTCTTCCTCTCCTGGATTACGGGGATGTAGCATATCTAGACCCAGCGGAAGAGTTAGTTGACAAATTAGATCGTCTACAAAACCAATGCATACGATTTGTTTTCGGTCTACGCAAGTATGACCAAATTTCGGCATTTCGTCTTGGTTGGCAGCCTCTTAGGGCTCGTAGGAGCAGTCACGTTCTCTCTTTCTTATATAATGTATTATTTCACTCAGCGGCTCCGTCATTCCTTCGTGATAGGTTCCAGTACCGGATAAGAGACTGTCGATTGCGATCTAAGGGTGATTTGATTCTAGATATTCCACACCATAATACAAATACCTATACCAACTCCTTTACAGTAAGGGCAGCAAAGTTTTGGAATTATTTACCCAATGAAGTGAGAAAGGCTTCCTCAATATTTTCTTTTAAGTCCGCACTGGAGAAATACTTCTGTGACAACTTCTCTAACAACGAGTTCTTCACATTTAAGTAATTGAGTTTTGTGAGTTCCACTAATAAGTTACTTGTATGAGTGTGTATATGTAGTGGATTTTATATGATTCTACTTCTACCTATGTAGAAGACACGAATGTCATATTACGTATGTGTATAGATATATGCCAACATATATGTATTCCACCTGCGTATTTGTAAACTATGTCATCTCAGATGCTCAAAGGTTGGCTGGAAGAGATCCCTTTATGGGACAAGTCCGCCTTTGTACAAATTGTATGTCAACTTTTTTACCATTCTATGTTCTGCTACTGCTTTTGTACAATAAAGATATTTACAACAACAACAACAACAAAAATGTTTCTTTTAAGCTATTTGTCTATGATCTAATAGGTTTAAATAATAATTATTATTTTAATAAACAAACTCAATCAAATAACATATAATTTCCCATTTCTTTACAATTTAAAACCTTAGATACTTAAAACGAAATAATATCTTTATACTTGTAAATAAATTGTATCAAATGCTATAGACTAGTAAATAAAAAATACACTCTACTTTTGAACTTTTATTCCTTTTTTTGTTTCTTTAACATAAATAGCATTTATTTTTAATTATTACAAGTTACAGTTACAAACGTACAATTATGTATTGCACAATTAATAAATAATAATATAAAATAATCTTTTATTTTAAACTACTGCACCTAAAATACGGTACATTACGACATTGCATAGCGCTGGTGACCTTATAGTAGAAAAATATTGAAAAAAAAAAGCTTAAAGAGTTTTTGGTTCCTTTATTTGGTTGTTTTAGCGTTACATTTAAAAAATGGTAATGGGACGAACGGTCGGCGTTTGGCGTTAGTGTAGAGACACGACTTAGACAACGTTAGGGCGAGCCTATCGCCGAGCGCCCGTCCCGACTCGCAAACTCCGCAATAGATGGCACCACTGGGCGCGTGGCCCACTACCGCCATCTATTGAATAGATACATACATCACTTAACGAACGACTAGGCTTATACCCGACCGGAATTGAGCCCCGATATCGACTGGTGGAGAGAAATGCTGGTGTGGCGGGGCTGTGATGAGGCGCTCACTCTGTGCTGAGTGCGCGGGACTCCTGCACCAAGTAGACCTGGGAGCCGGGGACTGTTGAGGTGGTGACGAAGGTGCGGTGCTTGGCACGGATGAGGGATAGGTTGCTCTCAGCAACGTCGGCGCGGTCTTCGGCGGCTTCGAGTTCGCGCTGGAATCGTCGTACCCTCGTCACGCTCTGCTGGGACATGCCCTCCTGGTAGACGAAAGAGAAATATTATCAGTTGAACCCAGTGGTCGAATGGGTGTGAATGGCTACTTTTAGCACCAACGGTTCTGGGATCAAATCACTGCCTGTCTTGGCCAGGGTGTTTGCCACATATAGTGTAAGTAATTATTTAAAATAAATGTATTTTGATATCGGGACAGGCCCACCACACGTTTTCACCATTGTGTATTGTGTGTAGATAGGATTAACAGTGGCGAACCAAAACGGCAATGAACAATGAAGTCCAGTGCAGTTGCGGGGGTAAAACTACAGCTGCCTTTTTAGCCTTGCACAACGAATTTAATCAGAAGAAATTTGTAGGAGTAATGTTTCCAGGAAATCGGAGATATATCAAGGGTGTATGTGATCAGTGATGTTATTAAGTCATTAACATTTTTTTTTTCAATTTACTTTTAATGATTTACACACCTGTTCTGTCAACTGCCTCTTGTAGATGTTGACTTTCTGAACGGTCTTCTCCAATGAGTCTTGAAGGAGAACGATGTTCTTCTGGTCTTCCTCACACTGAATCATGACCTCCTTAAGTTGGCGTTCCTTCTTGCGGAGGATCTTAATGGTTTCAGCGTGTCTCCTCTTCTCCTCGTCCATTTCCAGTTCCATGTCCTTGATGCGGGCCTCCAGTTTGCTGATGATGCGTTTACCACCGACAATGGCATTGGCCTCAACCTCTTCGAGGCGGACGGAAATATTCTAGATAAAAAAAAGAAGGAAGTAAAAGTAATTACTTTCTTGAATATTCAAATTATTCAAATATTAATATTGAACCCAATCAATGACAATAAGTATTTTATAAAAATGATATTTTTATGTGATGGTTGCATTTAGATCAAAACATATCTTATTGTAGATAGATTTGCAGATAGATGCCGTCAGCAATCGGTTTTCTGTCATCCAGACATTTGGTTCAAGCGTCATCTTTGTGTGATTTTGTAGTAACCAAATAAAGTAGTTATCTTTGGGCACATCATAAGTTATAGTTATAGCCGACTAAGTTGATACTTGCAGGGACGGATTTAGTATTAACTTTGTGACCTTTCACTGACAATTTATTTAATAAGCAGCAACAAAGGCTGCAACATGTTAAACATAGATACGGATAAGGTGCACACGATATAATGTGGCTGAAATATGGCTGACTAGATCTCAAAATTCAAATAACTAACCTTGACTTCGATCTCCAGAGATTTCTTCACAGCTTCGATCTTGACGATTCTCTCTTGTTCGTCGTGCAGATGCTCAACGGTGTGTTTCAGTTCAGTCTGGAAGATAAATAACATTCAGATTTTAACTCGGGCGAAGTAATTACAATTAAGGGCTTTACGTACGTAAACACGAATTTAATGAATATTAATTTAGGAATGATTCACAAATTATGACCACACGATTGCTAATTTTGTCAATGTCATTACTATTTTTAATCAAGTCGCACTCCATTATGGCAATGAAGTTCCGAACGTTTTATCAGAGTGTGTAAGTCAGCTTATTCATAGGTAACTCGTATATAATTTCAGGAATAACCTTTCATAATATTTAACTGAATTGACGGAGGTAAACAGATTAATCACTTCTTTCGAACTGACTTATTATAATATTTATAAAGTATTTAAAGAAGTGAAACAGAATAAATATGAAGAGAGACTGACAATATGCTATATTAAAGCATAATATTTCAAATTCAATTCGACATTGAGGTTCACCTAGATTCATCTAGAGTTACTTTGTACAAAGTTTGCCCTTCAGCATACGGACAGGCTATGCCAGATACAATACCAAAGAATGATGAAATACAACGTTAAATACAAAGTTTTAATGAAATACAACGTTACATAAAATTTACTGCTGTTAGCACATATTTGTTCAAATGAACTTTGTACTTAACGCTCATCTAAATTACGATCTAAGGGTGCATATAAAACTAACCTGGACACGCTGGTATCTCTCATCAGCCACGCGAAGCTCTTTGGTGATCTCGTCGTAATCGGCGGCGACAGCAGCCAATTCCTGCTCGATCTTGGCCTTGCTGCTGGAGAGGTTCACGTTGATGACAGTCAGCTCATTGATACGGGTCTGCGATTCTTCGTATGCTTGTTCGACCATGCGCTTAGCACGAAGGGACTGGAAATTAAAATTACCTTAAATTTGAGATAATCTTTTAAACTTATTTATTCGTTTCTATCCATTTGTAATTTCTAGAATGACATTCAGCTGTAAGTAATTGTTTAGAATAAACTAAGTAGAAATAACGTTTTAGTATTAGCAGTAGACTAACCTGCTCGTAATTGCCCCGAATCTCTTCGACCTCGCCGGTAAGAGACTGTATCCTGCGCTGGGCAACGCCGTATTGGTCGAGGGTCACCTGGAGTTGCCTCTGGACTTCGTCGTAGTGGGTCTGGATCTCTGTGAGCTGATATAAAAATAATACAATTTTGTTAGATACGCACTTGCAATGCATACAAAATTGTAATATAGGTAATCCTAATAATATTTATGAATGACTAAATCATTATGTGGCAGACACAATGTCGCGTCCCACTAATAATTAATATGTTGTTTTATATTTGGGACTGAATCACGTATAAACGGATTTGGATGAATTTTGGCACGCAATATGTAAAATGTTTTGGATTATTACAGTAACTAAGATACTTTATCTCTGTAATAAGCTCGCGTTGAATAAATAAGATAATTAAATAAGATAAGTACCTTATTTATCTTATTTATTTTACTCATTTTTAAAATAATAAAATACCTTACTAGAATCAAAAAAAATGACACCAACGTATGATGGAAGTTAAAATGTAATGAATGAGCAATATACGCATAAATTTTTCAGATTATTTCTAAATCTCATTATGTGGCGAATTTGATTCTTATAAGTTCTTAAATACCAAAATCCTACTTCATCAAAAATATACCTGCAGAGACTGCTTCTTGATGGTCTTCTGCAGGTCAATGTTGGTCTTGTTGGCGACATCAAGCGAGAGCTCCAACTCTGTGATCTGAATCTGCAGCTTCTTCTTGATGCGGGTCACCTCCGTCTTCAGTTTGGTCTCAGCCTCAACCACGCGAGCGTTTAGTTGCTCAATTTCGATGCTGGTCTGCTTGCTAATGACAATAGAAATAGAAAACATGTCAAACACGTTATTTTCACCAGTATCCTCCACTAAATATATTAGCACCTTATAACCTAATTCCTTCACCTTTTGTCGATTAAAATACTCGTATTCAAATTTTCGAATTGCTTTATTGTTTGTTTCAATTCTTGCAGAGGTTGCAGATAAGTTTCTTCGATTATTACCGGTACTTCAGCCTTAATTCTGACAATACATGCACCAGGAGACGACTCGCGCACGGTTCGAATTGTTTCTGAAATTGCTTCCGTAAGTTTAGATTCACATGCACTTGAAAACTTTGTTTCTAAAGATTTTGATAATATATTCTGAGATAATGCAGTATAATTCTGATCAATAATTTTCTTTCTTGCTTCCGTATCCATTTTCCTCAATTTTCCATGGGCTACATTTTTCCTACTTTCCTCGAGCAAAGCTTGTGCAATTGCGCCAGCAGATTTCCCTCTATACATTAACGCTTTGCTTCTTAAATCCGCGCCTACGTTAGCTTCGGCTTCATATAACTCAAGTTCTTTTTCAATTTCATCCATCCTTTTCTTTTGTCTCTCGACCTTTATCTTCTCTCTGTCTACTTTTTTTTTCTTAGCTTTAGTAGTAACACTTTCCACGCCAACGTGCTTAGTAACATTAGCTGCAGCAGCCGTAGCAATTACTGAGAAAGGAGACCTTTTTGCTACGTCGAATTTGTTTAGATCTCTTTTAGCTTGCTCAGCAACTTCACGAGAAAGTTTAGCCACCTCTTGTTCTGTATATGTTTGCACTTTACCAATCTTATACTTATCTAATCCTCGTTCATTATTCCACGGCAAATGAGGAGGATTCTTGGCGACACCCTTTTCTTTAGCGGAGATATAGTCGATCATTGGCTGATAAAAATTAATCCCGTAGCCATAATTATCTTCGTAGACTGCAGTGGGGGGCCTGTTCCACTTACGGTAGTTAGGCACATTAACTGGTGCCATGATAAGGCAGATGAAAGATTTACTATAGGCAATTAACGTCGATCGTTTTGATACTTATATCAGTCACACTGACATGTTTCAGCAGGGCTTGAGGTTGCGTAATTGGGCCAGCGATGAAATCGGCTCCGTCTTTTGTACATTTTCACTAGCACTTACGTGCCAACGTTTATATGTGATCACCGACAATATGCACCAATCAGACGAGTGGTTATATATAAATGGATACTGTGCCAATAAATATGAGCTGTGTAAAATTATTTTGCATGTTTTATTGGGTTGGTTCAAGGAAATGTACATTTGATAAGTACGTCAGGTATAATTTTGTTTCTCTAGAAAATCTGGGCAGATTTGTAGGGGTTAGTTGTTAGTCATAGTTAATATGTGGTAAATTAATTAAGATTAACATTACGCTGCTGATAATTTGGCGTTGTTCCATTGATAGATTTGTGTCATGGTGATTGTTGAAACCTGTCAGTTGCGTACTTTCATGACAGTCGTCACTCAGTGAATCTAGGGGAAGAAGGGTGGGGGACTGGTGTTGAAAGATATACAAAGCTCATAGTTCCGAGTCTGGGATCGCCGAGTGTAGTGTATTCAGTTTGTTGTTATCATGTATCGAGTAAACATCATCGATAAAGTTGCGTGCACGTTTTCTCTTTATATAGCTAAAAAGTATTTGCATGTTTTATCAATATATTCACGTAAGTATTATTTGTTACATATTTCATGATTGTCAGTACACTGACAAGTCCTTTGTTTCTCGTAAAAGCTCTACATACAGATAACTTAAGTTCAGTTACCTTTACAATTAAATAACCAATTACTTGCCATGATAAAATTGTTTCTGGTTGGTATATTGTTTATTTCATGCTTATGTCTTGTTTTGCCTTGTGGATTGTCTCTGAGTTGTTATGTAGTACAACTTATTAGTTACTATTTTGTACCCAATACCTATAAGCAATACTAACCGAATGGCTTCGATCTCCTCATCCTTTTCATGGAGACGACGCTCAGCCTCATGACGGAACTGACCCAGTTCCGCGGTCAGCCTCTGAGCACGCTGCTCCTCAGCTTTGCGGCCCTGTTGGTGATAAGGTTATTAATAATTGCCTTGGACGTGAACCTGAACATGCGTTATATAAATAATAACTTTTATATTTATAGTACAATGCTACGCGAATTTTATAATTTCTATTTCCATTAAATCCATTTTTGTTGTTTCTTGTTTTTTTTTTGTATTTATTATTGGCTCTCAATAATTTGGCAGACAAACATTACACCTTGATATTGAGTCAAGAACAAATGTCATTAATGATACAAGGCTACGGATGAAAAGACTTCTTAAATTTATCATATTGTTTTGCCAATGATTACAAATTTGTTTTTGGCTCTAGTATTTGTGGTGTTTGTATAGTATTGCGAAGATCAAAGAATTTTATGATCTAAGCACATAATTTAGAAATAAATACTGCAATGCGAAATGTTCTTACAATATCTTATCCTGGAAATTCCTGGTCATTAGAATGCAAATTCATACATTGCATCAAAGTATGTCGTTGATATAAAATTCAGGCAAAAAAAATCTTGAACTATTTATTTGATAAATTCCAATAATGTATTGTTTCGAGTACAACCATTAAGGTTGACTGGAAGAGATTGTAGAGATAAGCTCACTTTTGTATTCATCTGTGTGACATCAAGTTGTTTTGAATTCGTTACTCAATAAAAAATATAATATAAATAATTTAATCCGTACTCCAGCATAGTATGTAGTTGGAATACAAATCGCTATTTAATTTACTATAGGTATGATAGATAAATGATTGTTAGCAACATTAGAGAGTCTATGCAAAGTTTCCACGACAGGATATCTAAGTATTTTAACTTTTATTTAGTATCTGTAGTCTTGCCAAACTATCACTAGCTACCAAAATTAATGTCCTCTTTGTAATGTTCATTACGTTCCTTGGGTTTAATTTATGAAGTCAATTTGAATTGTCAAATCGTATTTTAAACTACTAAGAAATCTTCATTTCTATGAGTTTCTTTTTGAATGTTAGTTAATTTTTTTTAACCCTAAATTGGAATACTGTTTGTTATATTTTTTACTCCTTTTACTTATATAGAAAAGCTATGGTCAACGTAGCTTCACCTGTGTGACCGTTTAGACTGGCAAATACTACAACGGAAACACAACCCCATTATTTCACCTAAACAATTATCCATAAAGTATTTACATTAAGCCAATTTATGAATTAGGTGAATTAGGTGAATTTTGTATCAAGTCCAAATTTTCAAAAGAATATTTTTGAATAGTTTTTTTTTTTTTTTTTAACTTTGATTAATTTTTGTATAGTTGTTAATTGGTATTTCCAAAGCTAATTTATAAAGTTTTCATTGACTATCTCTCATGCAGGAACGACGGATGGACAATGATATTGTAGTAAAAAATATATCATTTTGCACGGAAGCATGAATTAGCCTTTTACAGGAAACCTTAAAATTTCTCAAGATAACCTACATTTATTTTTATTTATTAGTTAATTTGTCTATTATAGTCACGGGTGGTGAACTGGTGACTAAAACAAAGAAGTTACACCTAACAGGTAATATGGTAGGTAGCGTTAAATAACTCTTCTCAGCTGCTGAAGCGCGCGTACCGACATTGGGAGCCCCGTTGCAATAGTTGGTAGGCGGCACTAGAGCGATATTTCATGCTTCGAGCATTAATAATAATAATAATAATTAATAATAAGTGGCAAGCCACCGCCCTAGTGAGTGGCAAGCCAAGTTGGCATCAAACTTCTCAAAGGGGCCTCTACGCGTTGGATCCATATCCCCGCGCATGCCTATCAAATGACCGGGCTTGACCCGTGATTAAAAAGAGATAATAATAATAATAAAAATAATTTATTGTCTCAAACCAATTTTACACTGATGCCTTATTAACTAATGGTTAAGTAACATAGTAAGGCGTAAAATTGGGTGAGACTGGAGCCATTGAACTAGGCGGAGAGCCTGTATCTCAAGGCACCAGGACTCACCCCTCGAGATGAGAAGTACATGAATTTCATAACGTTGAAACACATAAGGCAAGGAGAAATGTAGCAATGAATACAGTAGCATGTATATATAAATAAGGAAATTATAAATGAAACTGAAGGTATTATTTGGTTGGGAAGGTGTAGGTATTAGTGTGTATTGTAGGGTGCTATTTTATGAGTCTGAGTGAAGGAGTTTTTCAGTATCCGAATAGTTTAGGGTTTGCAAAAAAGTATAATATGGCTACGGTAACCGCTTCACGTCAGGCGGGCCGTATGTTCGTCTGCCACCCGATGTAGTATAAAAAAAAGTAAGACAGGGTTCCCTATCAAAATGAACACAAATATTACATACGGCCTCGGCTTCCTTGTAGGCGGCAGTGAGTTCCTCTCGCTCGTTCTCAAGACGGCGCAGCTCGATTTCGAGCTCGTGAAGACGGCGGGTCAACTCCGTGAGGTTGGCACGGGCGTCGTGCAACTCATCTGAAAATTACCACATTATTGTAAACATGATAGACACGTTTGGCACATCCGATATTGTCCTGCATGATCGACTACGTATTTATGATTTTGTCTCTAATGCATCCATCTTTTTCTTTTCATACTTTCAACCAGAAAAAAATATTTTACTTTTTGTCTGATTGTTAGCATGATTTCATTAATAAATAATTATTAAAACATAACATAAAATACTGACGTTTCGTAACCAATTATCTTGTAGATGACCATGATTTAATTGGTCAATCTCAAAATTTAATGGAACTGTATGGAAAATTACAATTAGAGCGGTACATTAAATACATACAATTTTTGTATTAACAATGTTTAATTGTTAATACAAAAATTGTAATAGTAGTTATTTGTAATCTCCAAATATATTGTGGTTTACGCACATCCAAGTACAATAAAGAGATACATTTTTCGTGAATACATTTGAAACTTTACCTTTTTTTAATAATTATGTTATGTCGATGCTTTAAATTACGATCGGTACTGAAGGCTGTACAGGCTATGTATTAAACTTACCGCCCAATTTCTTGTTCTCGCGGCCCAGGGCGTCCTTCTGTTCACGGGTCTTGTCCAACTCGTGGCTGACACGTTGCAGCTCGGTCTGCTTGTTGCGCAGGTCGCGCTGTGAAACCTCATACAGCTGCACCGTCTCTTCCAGGCGAGATTTGATCTCAATGTTCACACGCTCCAGCTGCTCAGTCCTCTTTTGCAGCTCCCGAGCAGTTCCATTGGCCTTCTCCAGGTCGATGATCAAAACTTCCACCTGACAGGTAGTATTTATATTACAAGATAAACTGTATAAATTCAGACTGAATAAATATTTCAAGATTTCGTATTATATTTTAAAACATTTTTTTAATATTTTTACTTTAACGTACTAGCCACTTGAGAATAAATAATGCCATGCAAATATTTATTCAGACTTTAGTTCTGAATTTATATTCGTAGTTACTGCTTTTATGGGTTCACTTCTACTACGGTGTCTAATAACTTATTAATATAACAACAAATTTTCAACTTATGTCATACATACCTCGCTCTGCAGACGAGACTTTTGTTTCTCAATGTTGCTGATCTTCGCAATGAGGGTCTCAATCTGTTCTTCCTGTTCCTGGATGCGGACGGAGTACTTGCGGCGGATCTCCTCGATCTCTTCGGCCCTGGCGGTGGCCTCAGCCTCATATTTGGAGCGGTAATGTTGAGCCTCGCCATTGGCCTTGACCAACTGGCGTTCGAGGTCCAAACGAGCTTCTGACTCCTCTTCGAGTTGCACGCGTACGGACTCCAGGTCAATTTCAACCTAATGATAAATATAATATAGAAATTGTAGTTAAAACAGAAAAAAATGAAATGTGGAAGCAAGAGATTATATTCGTTTTACCTGGTGAAGGCTGGCCTCAAGCAGAGAGCGCCTCCTGTCCTCATCCTCAAGCCTGCGGCGTGCGTCTTCGAGCTGACTGGCCAGCTGACTCTTAAGATACACAACATTTTCGATGTTGACCTGGAAAAGCCAATTAAATCAGTTTCATCTAAATGTAATAAAATCTTTACATATTCCTGAGTTCATTACACAGATGGATCAGAAATAAGTTCTATTCATAGAGAATGATTTTATTTTTAGGGCACAGATATATTTACCTTCAGGTCTTGCACTTCTTTGATGAGCTCAACGTTTTCTTGAGACAGACGCTGCTTGTGAGAGGTGATATCCACAATAGTGCGGTTTAGCTCCTCAATCTTGATATGCAGCTCACTGATAGAGATTTCGAGCTTCTCAACTGTCTTGCAAATAGTGATCTTCTCTTTAGTCACGTTTTCCACTTGGGCCAACAGCTCGTAAACTTCAGCTTGGAATTTGGACTTCTCCTTCTCACTCCTGTAGACAAAGAAACATTATGTGCAATCATGGGGAATTATAAACACATGGATGATACCAATGATACAGTTTACGTAGTACATTGGTGATAAACGCTCAGCATTGTTCGCAGGAGAATATTTATTCGCTTAGCATTAACCTTAAGTATAAACGATTGAACATTCGGTTAGTTAACAATATTGCATGATGTGTAAGAAACAAGTGAGCGCAAACGTGACCTCACCTGGCTTTGCTTTTGGTAAGCTGGTCGATTTGTTCCTGGAAGTCAACGACGATCTCCTGGTGCTTCCTCTTGAGCAGGTGGGCGGTCTCCTCAGACTCCAGGTGGACATCTTCCAGTAGTTTGCGGAGCTTGGTCAGTTCAGTGTCGCGTTTCCTGTTGATCTCGAACTGGAAAAATGTATGACAGTATTTCAAAATACGCCCCCAAATGTGAATGGCGCGCACTTTTGAAATGTTTATTTCTTGATATATTATTGCTAGTATACAAATAAACAAATCATTGTATGACTTTGAGGATTTATCCCATATATTGGCAATATTGTCTTTATTGCCTTTTAATTACTTGTTTTATTAAGGTCTTGTAAATGATTATTCTTTTTATTGCTTTTACGACTATCCTGTAATAAAACATAGTTAATTTTTAACAATAAATCGCATGGCAGAATATTCGCGTTGGCATTTATTTAAATTGATAAATTTCGCAAAGCAATTGACTCGGTTATGTTATATACATTTATTACTCTCTCCTTAGATATTAACTTATATCTGAAAGACTCCTTCCATTTTTTTTCTCAATAAAAATCTTCAATTTCAGCTCTTAATTTGTAGTGTTAATCTGTCTCCTACTTCTGGTCCATTAACATTATATGTCACCATAACCTTGCTGTTTCTCTTCATCCTTGTTTGTTTTGTTGTCGTTGTATTGCTTTTTTTTTTCTTTTTTCTTCATATTTTCCTCAACACATAACATCAAATTTTGTTTGGATTCTATTATAACACTAATAGGAGTTATATCATTTTATAAAAGTCCATGTAAATATTACTTTCACAAAATGATTCAACTTCCACATATAAACGTGCTTTATACTACGGTAAACTTATTATCGTGTGATATTTACCTGACTTTCGGCTCCGCCTTCAGCCTCCTCCAGCCTCTCAGAGAGTTGAATGACTTGCACGCTCAAATCTGCTTTCTCCCTCTCGATCTGAAAATATTTGCCCACATTAACTCGAAGGTTTATCCGCAATAACTATGTTTACTTGTTAGTTTCAGACAAGATTAAAAGTCCCATTAGCTTGCCCTATCATTGAATAAAAGGAAGTATTGCACTATAATTTTGTTTTTGTTTGTAAAATTCAATTAAATGTGCAATTTTGCACTTATAACGAAACTCTAAACTACTAACCCGCAATATGCATTCATCTTCTAAAATTAGGTCTCTATGAATTTACGGAGTTACAATAATTTTCAGACTTTCCCTATACAATATATTTCCTAGAATATTATGCAATAGCTGAGTTACGCGGCTACAACGTCCTTCACATATTTCTACATTGTGCTGTCTAAAATAAGAAAACGGTTCACATCTCACGGCAGCTCTGACTAACTCGGATATTTTCGCCACTCAAACCGCGGGCTATTATTATATTTCAATATTGTGGCATTCTCAACGGGAACGAGCATCATTTGGCCCAGATTCAAAAGTGAGACCGGAGAGCGAGAAGTTGAATTTTCAGAGAATGCTTTCGCTACGCAGCTAAATATATCGCGCGATCGGCGAGCGCTAGAGTCGCTCGAGTCCGAGGGTGCTGCGAGCTGCGAGCGGAGTGCGCGCACTCGTATTCTGCGCTTGTGCGTGCCAGCTGCGTGTAGAGGCTGGTTCACACTCCGTGCGTGTGCCGCACCGCGGTGCAATGGTCAAAAATAGACCGCGCAAAGATCGATCACATGACTCGATATTATCAATAAAACTGATCGCGAATATCCACCATATAAAAAGTGGTATTGAACTTGAACAAACTTCCACAATACATATTAATAATGATACGAGCGTGATGTATGATGTATGAATTTTTATGCGTTTAGATTATGAAAATTATACACTAATTTAATTTTCAGTTTCATGACTACTGCCCCACTATCCACTTGTATGATTTGTGATTCTACACTTGTCCTATTTGGATTTACTAAATAATAAATACTTGATATTAATGTGATTGTCAGTAAGCTGAAAGTACACTGAATAATCCTAAAAATTGTGAGATGATGCACATCAATGGGCCATGCACACTTGCGTTGAAAGCGTTGAAGATCAAGTCATCAGACTGGACGCGCTGAGGGTCGGTCGCGGGGTCAATTTCCACTCGGAGGGTGCGAAGGAAAGCGGTAATAGAGCGGCGATATTAATAGAGGTGTGGAGATGCGAGCCCCGCCTACACCTGTAGCGCGCGCGCGCCCAGTATGGCCGCCGCGTCCACTCATATCACATTTCGTATACTCGAGGAACTTACCCTCTGACGCAGCTCCCTTTCGGATTCCAGATCATCATGGAGGAGACGAATCTTGTCCTGAAAAATACAACATACTCTATCATGTTTCCGTAAGCACTTCACAAACACTGCACTGATTCGCGACGGAGGTACCGACCTCCAGCCTGGAGAGAGCACTCAGGTCGTGGCTGTACTCGATGTTAACGTCGGTGGTGCCGCCGCCGCTGCTGCGGTAGGTGTACTTGGAAGTCTTCGCCACGGCGGACATTGTCGCTGGTCGTCTCTCGGTCGGCAGTCGGCGCTACGTTACCGGTCGGGCACCGTTCGACTAGTGAGAGCGGGAGCGGGTGGCGCGCGCGCATCAACCGCCGCGCCCCGCCCGCCCGCCGCCCGCCCCGCGCCTGCGCCGCTCCAGGGCGGCCGGCCGGCTGGAGCTCGCGGATCGTGTTACCACCCCCGCGCACCCCCCTCTCAGCCTTTTATAGACACGCCCGTCTTGACGCCGTCGCGGTAGTCTTTTATTTGTTTTGCCCAAAAATTTGGCGAATCCCTTTACGTCCTAAAATGTATGTTGAACGACTTGTACGGGGGGAGGAGAGCACGACGGCAATGGCGGGCGCTGCGGAGACGGCGAGCGAGCGGGCGGCCGTGGGCGGAGGGGTCAGGTCCAGTGTTTCCTGATGGATTCCTGTCGGTCCCTGGCAGGCGAGCGAGCGCGTACTAAATGCCACTATGAGCTGAACTTCACAATGAACTTCTTTCTTCTTTAAATTAATCCGCAGCAGCTCGCGGCAACCGACCGCTGTTTACAAACATTCATTAAATCTAATTTTACTGACGGTTATTCCGCAAGTAAAGATGTTTTGGAATGATCGGCTGTTTTAGTGCGGTTGGATCATATTTGCAATGTTCTGTAGAAACAGTCGCGTTACCGTAGCATGAATGACAATTCTACGATATTATATATATGAAGCCTCTGTAATTTTTATGAGTTTTTTTCAAATGGATTATTGTAAATACTTTTTGATTGCAATGTTTACGTTAGTTATTTTAAAATACAAATTATGTATACTAATTAATTTTATATTACGTGCAGACAAAAGCTTGCAGACCGTAGCACCCGCTGGTAGCACTTCCAGTGTAAGAGGGTCACGCGTAGAACTACGAATGCTACGTAATTCTTTGGCTACGCAGGACTATTATAAACAGAAAGGGTTATGATCTACAATTTTACAGGGTGTTTGATGTGTGTAGTATTCAGTCAGTAATGCTGTGGTCGCGCCTACGTAGCACTTCGTAGGCATTTGCGTAGACCTCACTTTTAAGGATCAGCTACGGTCAATTGCAATAGACTTGAGTTCAATTTTTTATTATTATTCGTATTGATTGATATCAGTGGCTATTTGTTCAATTTTCTTGTACCTATTAGGTTTTAATTAGATTAGCAGGTTTTTTTTTTTATTTTAATTCATTTTATTTAAATACTTCTATTTTAGAACGTAAAAGAAGGTTTCAAAAGAAAATTTAACTCTTAAATATGTTATTTTATTTTGAGAAGAAAAACCTTGCTCATACAGTAATAACTTTATTATTAATAATGAAATTAATATATAAAGAGTAATGGGACCGAATTTAACAGGACCGGTACGTCAATTGTTGGAATCTAGTAGAAGGTCATGCGTAGCAATCGTTTAGTGCTACCCGGCGTGGATTTGACTCTTATGTTTTGAAATTGTAACGCTCTACACGCAGTTGATAGTACTTGTATACCATAGTACTTATTGCATTCGTAGTTATATTTAGTGAAGAAAAAATCATATTTTGAAATAAAATATCAAAATCCTTGGTTATTATTACAAGTTTTTATTTAGTTTGACCGTGGTCTGTAATCAAATCTTGCTAGTTAAATTTAACCCGCTCAGTGCCCGAAATTTAGCACACTCATTTGGTTATCGTGACAATGCACAATTACATATATGCCGCCATTTTGACTTAACTTGGCGGTACAAAATGACGATTCATAATTTGATAGTTAATTGATTCAGGTGTTATTTTGCGGAAGTCAAATTTACAGGCAATTTTTTTTAAGGTTGTTGTTTTAACCATCAGCATCGACAGATCGCCTGAGGATGCCTCGCGTAGAGGCGAAACACGTGTCGCAGAGACGACCACGGCAGTTGGGGCAGTGGCGGTCGCATTTTCCTTCTGTTTCAGATGTTGGGTTTGGTGGCGGATGCACGCAAAGTAGTGTAGATCAAATTGCCTGATTCATAATTTCTACACGTGATATGGGTATCAAATGAAAGGGTTGATCAGCGAAATATCAGTAAGCAACTTACTTTAAAACTTTTTATAGCTAATAAAAGATTATTTTATAAATCTTTAATTTTATAGTAACTTTTTTGTAAACCGCGCCGTCGCTTTGCACAACAAATAAGCTTCCACTATGTGAACCGTATCCGCCTCATGTGAAAGAATTCTATAGTCTATAGACACATTGCAACTCAATAAGTATCGTACTATGACGCAGCAGCTCCACAGGAGCTTTCCTTTTCCACTGGCAGGAAAAACACAGTCAAATCAGTGGTTTTTTATTATCTTATTTCACAGTATACTTGCTTTGAATATGGTCAGGACATTAGATAAGAAGCAATCTCACCTGCACGTGGTGCAAGTAAGATTGATTCTTATCACATCACATTGGACATTAGTCCAGACAACATTTTTTAGCTCTAAAGACATAGAATAAAGCTTTAAATTTAATAAAGCTTTTAAGAATAAATATTACAATAGGAGGAGCGTCTCTGAGGAAGTATTTAACAATAATATTTTGTGAGTGATTACTTTATATTCAGATACTAGTGTATAATAGATATAGTCCAAAATTGTATGATTTTATGAAACAAATAAAATATTTCAATTTCAAAAATAAAAAATATTTTAATATTTGTAAATAATTTATTTCAAGCACATTATTTTGTACTTTATAAACCTCAGCCAATGTTACAAAATTATAAAAACTCTGTATCAGTAACATAAAATACATAAAACTAGAACGATTTTTAAATAACAAATCGAAAAAAAAAAAATGGTATACAAGCCTATTCCCTGAAGGGTTATTGTTTTCCTGCTAGTGAGATATTTCGGGTTGCGAGCGTTAATATGGCTACGGTAACCGCTTCACATCAGGGCCGTATACTTGTCTACCACCCGGCATAATTAAAAAATATAATCCTGTATACTGTGCAGAAGGGAGTTTATGTATTAATATAAAGGTATACCCGTGGTCATACTCAGTCTAAGGCCGGCCTTACACAACTGGAATCCGTCGCGGGATTCATAATTAAAGAAGAGAATCTTAACTAAGAGTCACGCACATAATTCATACAAAGCACCTATTCGCCATACACATGCTATTTTTTTCAGATCGATCAAGTATAACAAAAATACAGACGAGTATTAAGAATTTAAAAATCTGAATTTGGAACGCATATCTTTCCATGTATTTCTAAGAGGCGTACATCGGATCCAGACTCTTGAATTCAGTTCCTAAATTCCGTGACAGATTTCGGTTGTGTAAATCCGGCTTTACAGGACTTTTCGCGATACTTGTAAAATTTATCATTATAGGATGACCTGCAGTTTATGAATGGGAATTTTCTAAGTAAAATGTCAGGCTATTTTCTTATAGATCCTATCAACTGGGTTGAAAATTAATCATCGGCGTACTTTGGTCCAACAAAGTACTGACGCGGAAAAAATGCATATTATCTTTTTGAGTATATTTTTAAAGCTCTTTTTAATATAGATTAAGACCCATACACAAAGAAATATGTACGTAGACAGGATTTTTCGTAACGCTGTTCTCTGTTGTTCAAGTAATGACGGATATTTTACATAATTGAAAATCTAATTAATCCAAGGTAAGGCTTAGGAAAAATTAAAGATAAAAGAGAGGTGAATGGTGAGGGCGAAGGGGAGGGTTATGCTTGTGGTTATAAAGATTCGAAATGGTATGAAGAAATTCGACGGGGAACTTAAATGGTCCGATGACCGCTTTCTTAGGAAAGCGGCAGGAAGTACCCAGATGTGAAAGGTGGATGATGGATTTTATTTGGTGGAAAGCATTGGCGAAGGCATGTATCCAACAGTGGGTAGATACAGACGGATGATTATGATGATGGCGATGAAGGGATGAAAGGTTAAACTTAATTCGTGAAGTACATTTGATAACACTGATTAGAGATATTCGATTCGATTAAAATGGTATACCGAGATACATTAAAATCATCGCACAATCGTTTCTAGACGCAAAGTTAACATTATCTGTGCGTATAATCCGCATATAAACTAATGAGATATTTTTCGTACATTTTTCCGTTTGTCATGATGATGACTAACGAATTAAAAAAAAAGATCAAGTAATTTCAACAAAGATGGAGAAGGTCAAACCAAGACAAAAATATCGTCAAAACAATTGCTTCGATGTTATATAAAAAGTGGCAATATAAAAGTGGTGGTTTTTTTTCACCACGAGCATGTAAGGAGTACCTATATGAAAAGAGATGAATATAAAGGAAGTGTTTAATTGATTAATCCTGCTTTTTTGAAATTGACAAAATATTTAATGTTGCTATTATAAGGTCTCGTATTCTAGTGAATTTCTTTACTTCATTTATCATATTTGTTCATCGACGCTCCTTCTTAGTTTTTCTTTTTTAAAATCTTGAAAAAAAACTTGTGCGCAGTTTTTTTTATCAATATTCGACCCGAAGATGTTTTTATTAAAACTTTTTAAAATAAAACTCATCCGATGCAATACGCACTTGACAAAATTTTTCCGACAATATATCGACTAAAGTCACATCACTATTTTAATGTCCCATGTTCTTCCTACCTGTAAGTCAATAATGATCGAACATAATTATTTTTAAACATTATTTCGGAAATGAGAATGTAGGCGATTGTACTCGTCCCAAATCCAGCGTCGAGGCAGGTGGGAAAATATTCGGTTATATTCGTACCTGCACGAAGTGGGCCGAATGTTTTCCGCCTCTCCCCCCTCTTCCCATCCCCCCCGGTCCAGCTCTCCTGTGACTCAACTCAACACACAAACACACCGATATTAATAATGCTTCGGCCTTTCCAACGCTTTTATGTGTCGTCCGCGTATTATTGCTAGGGAAATATAAACGCCGCGAATTGCCTGCGGTAGTATGTAACTTTATTTTAATCTGTATATATATATTTTATTCTCTGCGGAATTAACGATTTAATGCCGCTGTTAATGTTGTTATAGGTCATTTATTTATATAATTTTGATGTGTACTTAACTGGTTCATTTTTATCTTTAGTACCAAAGGAATGAGAAAAAAAGGAATAATATTTATTCATTAACATCAATTTTTTTTAACTTACAAAAACAGTCAAAAAATAAACGATAAAAACAAACAGTACTTAAAAAATCATTTAATACCAATGAAACCTCCGCTTTCCGCATCCAACCGCTACCAGCCACTTTTTTGAGATCGTCGAGATTTGAGTAGCGGTTGGATGCGGAAAGCGGAGGACCGCGTGTGGTGGAAAGCATTGGGCAAGGCCTATATCCAACAGTGGGTACATACAGGCTGACGATGATGATGATGATGACCAATGCAACCATCACTCAACGAGTGCTGTGGGATATAGGTACGCCAAAGGGCGGGTATGTTGTGGCGGCCACTTGGTTGCCGGCACGGTCGGAAAAGCAATCTCATCTGTAAGTGGCGCACACTGCCGATTGGGAAAAGGTCTAGCGAAAGGAAGGCTTTTATACAGCAGTGGACAGATGCAGGCTGTGGATGGTGAGGACAATCAGCTAATAAGTTAGGGAAGATGCTAGCTGTAGACACAATAAAAATAAGGATAGATAAAATAAGACCTAGCCACTAGGACTTATGAGGACCAGGATCTGCGGATGG
The DNA here is from genome assembly GCA_937001555.2 of Hypsopygia costalis. Lineage (NCBI taxonomy): Eukaryota > Metazoa > Arthropoda > Insecta > Lepidoptera > Pyralidae > Hypsopygia > Hypsopygia costalis. Next base: position 25,384,290 of record OW443326.2, read on the forward strand.
GCCCATTTTAAAAGGCGTTTTAGTTTTGCATATGAATGCGAAACAAAAGCAGTCTGACTTCACTCATTCGGCGATGTGAAGATGAATCATGCAAGAAGCGTATTTGGGATATTGCGACCCAAATACGTAAGTTGTATTTGGGGCGCAATAGGTATACGAGTACATCCAGTAGAGAAGCCCAAGAAGATGTAGCACATAAGATCAACGACCTTCAAGACTAACGTAAAACTGGACAAAAAAAAATGTATGACGTATTTAAGTGCCCGCAGGATCCCAACGGCAAATAAATGTATTTGAAATAGACTATATGTTACAGATATACTTCATCGTAAGGCAAGCTTTTGTTCTTCTAACATAGTATCAAGGGAAGAATGCCAGTGCAGTGCTAATCATATGCTGGCAGACTCCACATTTGCTTTATTTACCAGTTCTTTCCATGAGGCGAGGTGGAGAAATTTTAGCTCACCACTAATATAATTATGTGGTGATTATGCTAATTTTAACTTAACAATAACTAGTAAAAATTTTAATATAACTAAATTAATCAACAAACTTAACAATAAACAAAGAATAAAAAATAATTACCAAAAAAATAAAAATAATAACAATATAATACTAAAATAAAAAATCGTACCCGTGTGGCATAGCGGCAAGAGCATATTCAGTCGACTAAATCAGTAGGTGCATAATGTATATATTGTTTACTGTTGGTATGCATCAAATTATATTCTAACTAGTTTCAGCAAGTGTGCCAAATCTCATCTAATCCGTTCCGTCATTTCTGCATAACTAAGGTATTTATTCTACACAAAAATCATAATATCGTAGCATTTAGAATCAATATCAGAAATTGTTATGTACAGTGAATTCTTATGTACAGTTTCTTACCTAGACAATAATGTATTTTTACGTCATTATCCAGCACTTAAAATGTTTTTTTAGTGTTAAAAATTATCGTTTTTTTTTGTGATATTCGTCCTAAATGCTAAGTAACTATTTTTTATTCAAAGTCTCATTGTCGCGACTGACCCTTTGAATAATTTTTAATTATTTATATATTAACAGTTATATTATTCTTATAGTTATAGTTCGCAAGTGACTACAAAAGCGCAACGTTTTTGTAATTTTTCCGTAAACCTTTTTGTTAATTTGCTGACATTGAAATTTAATTACTTATTGAGAACGCCTATTATTTTATTAAAAGTTTCACTTTGAGTTTGTGTGAAAGCTTGTGTTTTAATTTAAATAAGTGAACTATACATAACTAATGTATTTGCGACAAGAGTCGAAGTTGTTCATTTTCGTTTTCATAATTTTACAATGCCGGAATCGTCATTTACAAAGTTGACGACCAATATATTTTTCCTCATCGTCACACCGCCGGTTTTCAGGTTTGCTACTAGGTATTTTTGGTAACGTAACGTTAGTGTTGCATAATATCAAGAAAGTGATTAATAAAGAAAATGTACCTAATGCCTCTTGGAAACGAGTAGAGTAAAAGCGGTAGAGTAGCGTTACATAGACTGTTGGTCATTTTTTTTTATACAACTAAGCTGGCAAATAAGCATAGTACGCTCACAACATCGGAAGTATCACTCACGCGTTGCCGATCCTGTAAAATGTACTCCAACACGCCCGATTTTACTCAACTCGTGTACGGCAAGCTTTAAAATAAAATTGTCATTCTAATCAGTGATAACACGTGCAGTTAATCGAAGCGAGTTAAAAAATAAAGTCATATAATATGCTACCACAAAGAATGCACGTGAACCAACGTCTACATCACATAAATAAGCGGCATTGTTGGCAGCAGTCGCCGCGACTTCTTTACGACTGTTTCGGGCGTAAAATCGAAATAAACTTTATAGTGTGCGAACACTGAGATGCTGTGAATATGTTTGAGGTTCGAAGACAGATTTAAAGCATCGCACGTACTCTTGGTATGCCCAATTGGATAACCGTCGGGGTTAGAATTCAGTCGTTTAACGCACAGAAAAATATAGTAATTCGCCCTATTGGCCTACCTACAAGGCGTATAGGGCGTACCACAAGTACTGTGCTACGCTGTAGGAAAGTATATTAGGTAAATATTGTAGATAGAAAATTTTATTGAAAGAATTTTAATTAAACAAACAAGATATTATTGAATGGAAATAAAATGTCGACTGCGTCAGGAAATAAAAAGCGAAAAATATATTCTTTAATTACGCCTCTTTTTCTTTTCGCGTACACTTTATAGAAATTATGTACCCTATATCACTTCTACAGCTGAGACGAATGTAATGATTCATTATAATGTAGAATTCCAAGAAATTGTTTAGTCTATAGAATTTGTGAAGGAATTGGACTCATACATGTGTATGTGTGTAATTCTTTCGCGAACATACACTCGTACATTATTACTCTTAAAAACATTACCTCCCCTTCTTCCGCAATCAGGTGAAAATGAGTCATTTTATTAGGGGCACAAAGTCCAGTAAGACAAATTCTCGTAATTATTGCACCACAGAATGAAAGTTGAGGAAATCGAGATAGCATTATGAATTTATTAATAATTGTACATTTGTATTTATTCATTAATTAATTAATACCAATTCTTATTGCTCAAAGAATACCATTTTTATTAGTTTGTTTAACTTTCAGTCATAATCGTACTACAGTTAAACACTATTACTTATACTGTGGTTAAACTTTGGAATATCGTTTTGTATTACGAGAATACCAAATGGGACATTTGTGTGATCCGTCAATTCAATATCTGATAGATCGCGACTACATTTTGTCTTTATGTTCATTCACTAAAGTTAAACTTCGTAATTTCGTTTTGTATTACGAGAATACCAAGTGGGACATTTATGTGATCTGTCGATTCGATATCTGATAGATCGCGAATACATTTTGTCGATTACGAGAATTGCCGTTCATAGAAAACATTAATGTACCAGGTAACAGCCTCTTGCGATGCAGTAGAGTGCAGTTGCATCTAAAAATACAACTATCATCACTGGCATTTGGAATAAGTTTATTATAAGATCGTGTTATTCACTGCGGCTGTATTACTCAGCCAACTCATAACCACCTCTGAATTTGTCAGATAACCGATTTATACCGGCATCCTCGCCACCTACATGCCGTGACACATTTCTTACTCAAACTTGCCGTATTTTGAATATTTAGTGACAATTTTCATAAGGGAAAAGTGGTTCATCATTATTTCATAGCCCCTGCCGACTGGCAAAAGAGAGGTAGGGTACAGCATGTTTACAAGCTGCGACTGGGGAGTACAGAGGCACTATGACTGCGGTGTACTGTTAGGTGGAGACCTAACAATATACCGTACGGAAATAATAATTCCATTGAGGGTTGTTGTCTTCTTCTGCGTTGGCAGAGGGGGTTTACATCAGCTTCAGCAGACGGGCCGTATGCTTGTTCTCCACCTGACGTAGAATAAAGAAAGAAAAATTAACAAATGCTACTTACAAATCTGAATAGTTTGCAGACATGGAATGCCCTGCCAAATCGAGACCAACTTGCAGCACTAATGACACTATTATACATATATTACTAGAGATCCGCCTCGGCTTCGTCCGTGTGCATTAGGAATATATATAAAACAGATGAGATAGCGGATAAGCAGGCAGAATGATTTTGAAAGGGACTTTTGTTTTTTACTATGTATATTGTATATATCTTGATACGATTTAGTACTTTTTTGAACGCCTATAACTTCTCCGCTGCGTCATATATTTGTCCCATTGCTGGGATTTTAGACCCTCCTCAATCGTAGGGGTTCAGAGCGTATTGTATCATACCACTCAACTGCAAGACTCAGTACTTCATTAATATAGTAATAAGTGCTTTGTGCGGGTTTTTTGGTCACATTCGAACATGTTAACGTTTACAAGCCAACCAAATTGAGAAACATTTTCATAATGTGAATTTCCCAGACGCGTCTTACATATCCAAATTAGCCGGGTTGTTCACTTCAAAATGTGAGCACGTAAGCCACATAATTTTGTTATGTAACACGCCTCTTATAAATTAACAACATGAGATTTATTCTCTCTTTGGTCGATTTGTTTACATTGACATCGCATGATCGAACGCGAACGAATAACTCGCACTATGCACTCTGTATACTTTGTATTCGATAAACCTGAGTTTTCATCAAACATCACAACCAATGCGAGTTATGGTGAACGCACACCAATCCGCGCAGAATCGTCAAAATCGGGAATGATCCGGACAGATGTGCGTTCACCTTTATGCAATCACAATTTATGGCAAATCATGTACAAGCACGCGTGTTTGACAGAGAAATGAAACTTTCATGTGGCTACAAATTAAATTCATTACTGCATGTGGCATATGACAGAGATGAATTTCATAACAAATCTAGATACGTACCTACTGGTCGCAATAATTAGTTAGCGTCTTTAAACTAGAACGGCATAATTTGAGATGCAAAATAGTACTTAGTAGTAATCCTATAACATATTGACAAATTATGATAAGTAGGGGTTGGAATTAAGCAGTACTTCGAATAGTATTCTTTGTTAGTGGTCGATTTTGTAATTATGAACAGACGAGCAATCGTATTTTATGTTATTTAATTAAAGAATATATATTTTTTTTCTCTTTCTCTCTTTATTTAGCAACAAACACTTACATACAGAACAGAGTAAACAAAAATACCAATATCAACAAAAGACCTAATAGTGCCGAAAATAATCCATTATTATAACAATATATTAAGTTCATGATGCAAGACGCGTATTTTTCAAAATATACCATGTTAGTAGGATATGATCTATACGTACAGGTAAATATAGATACAAGATGTACACAATTAAGCATTTTTGTCACATTAACGCTACAAAAGTTTATATGTGTTCACTGGTTTAACATTTATTTCAGACTGCCTGAAATTACAATTGATACATCTACCCTCTAGCTAGTACATTTAGAACTATCGATGTCCTTATATAAATCTACGTAATTTATGTAGAATTCCTCCATGTTTTGTAGAACCACAGGTAGAACTCGTTAAGGTATCGAACCCAGCTGTGCCTGTGCTAAGACGTTCATAAATAATGTGCAAAGTCAAAGTCAAAGTCAAAATATCTTTATTCCTTGGACTTTATAAAGCACTTAGAAACGTCATACAAATTAAATATAAGACATGTATCTAAATCATTACTATCTACTTAAATCCGCAGAGCTTAGATGCACTTTCATTACACTATCTGTGAAAGTGAATTTAAGTGCCAGTTCCGGCGACGGGGCTTCTTGAGAAGAACTGGCAACCAACATTTCTATTTCAATAATAAAATGATATTGTTTATAATATAATAAAATGAACATAGGTCATAGTCGTCGTCAAACCTTATTCATTCCACTGCTTGGATACGATTCTCTCCTCAATCGACGAGGGTTAGAGTATACGCCACCACGCTGTTCAACTGCGGGTTGGCGAAGGCCAGTGTTTTGAAGGCTACTGACATTATCGACCGTCATCTAATGACAACAACGGCGACATACGACTCAACATGCCCTCCGAAGCACGGAAAAGCTCGAGATAAATAAACGCATCCGTGGACAGGCTACAGTCGACGTTGCTTAACTTGCGAGTTCAATTAAACTGTCACGTGCAACGAAGCTATTGAGCTCCTCTACGTACGTCATAGTTTTTTTTTATTCCTGGACAAAGTACACACTGCCATCTAGTCCCAAACCAAGCAAAGCTTGTACTATGTGCTAGATGCACCTTTGAGATTACAAGCTTTGCTTAGTTAATTGATATAACAACTTAAATACACTATTTTTTTTTGTACATACATACAATTATAATAGATAGAAAACACCAAAAACAAATGAAACAGACATTTTCACGACCACAAATATTTGTTTTGTGCGGCTTTGTTGTATTCGACCTCGGGCTCGTCATAGTACTAGGCCTGGAATCACCAGAACCACTGTAATTTCTGAAAACACCAGCCTCCGTCACTTGGGTAGTGGAGTATGTTGTAAATCTATAGAAACAATATTAGATAATAATATAATGGTCATTGCGAGTGCCCGCTGGCAACATGACGTGAATGCACTCATTGAAATTGTGCATCTCAAATGCCAAGATCTAAATTGACTTTCACCTCTGATGTCTTCAGTAAACTTTTCATCTCTTAGGGTGACCTGTGTCGCTGTATTACAGGGAATGTCTCAATATCTCTGTATATAATACCTATGACATTCAAATATCTACATAAATAATCTACATAAATAACTACAGTATATATGTTACCAGCAATGTAAAATACAAGAAAAGACAGGTAGGGTAAAGCGTATTTTTGAAGCTGACCGAATGGGGAAGTACCTACACCTTATGTGAGGAGGTTGTGGTATTGTATTGTATTATTTATTTCACCAAAATGAGTTACAATTTTTTCTTATTTCTATTTTTCGCCAAACTGCTAAATAGTTTATCGGCGAACTTTGACGCTCTATTTTACAATAATACTATTATGGTACATACAATATGCTAACTACCTAATGTTTATCATGGTACATACTTTTCATATTATATGTTAACACTAAAAAAATCAAATAATTATTCATAGTATTCCATTTTGTTACATTTTTTTTATAAAGTATTTTTTTAACTTCATTTTTAAGGTAGGTTTACTCATCTTTTTAACATATTTTGTTTGGTGATCTCACTCACTCGCAGGAACACAACAACCTTCAAGGGAATTTTTATTTAACTGCGGTATTCTGTGAGATGGAGGTACTTCCCCAGTCGGGCAGCTTAAAAATACGCTGCTTTCGTTTTCATTCATTTACATAAGGTGACACACATCTATTCCCCCCCCCCCCCCCAAACTCATTAAAAAAAATCTATTTAAGATTTGATATTAAAGATATCCATAAACATGTTTAACATACAATCATTTATTAAAGTTAACGAGATTCTTGCTTTGAAACAACATCGTAAAATACACATTAAATATTTACATCGTTCAAATTGCATGGAGCGTACTGTGAGCTGTGAACAACCCGCTGAATAAGTCAGCGCGGGAGTATACGTAGATGACGCAAGACAACAAAAATCTACAGATTTTTCTGGAATCATTTTTCGCGTTCGTTCTGGCGTAAATTTCAGTGAAGTATTTCCTCGGGATTTAAGTCATCCAGGCTTATAATTACGTTAGTTGACCAGCAGCGTGCACCATGTGTAGTTGAGTTTGGTTTTAACTCACAGATGATTGTGAGCCAAAAAGTATGGACAGAGTTGAGTATCATCATCATTAAAACCCGAAATTAGTCAATTCTAGAAGTGGTCTTTTACAGAATCGGACATTCATAGAAATGTACATTTTACGAACTGGTCTATATTAGACTATATAGTCATTTCTAGAATCGGTCATAAGTCGACCAAACGATCATTATTACGGCTAAAATCTCTCGTTGCAAAGTTAATTAAGATTATAGCTTACATTTTTACAATTTTGAATCTATACTAAATACTATATATGTGAAAGTGTGTTTGTTTGTTTGTCCTTCTTTTACGTTGCAATGATCCAATGGATCGCTATGTTTTTTTACGGGGATAGTTTAAGGTATAAGGAGTAATAAAGGCTATTTTATTAAAATAATTACCACGCGAGCCAAGCCGTGGGTAACTAATATTTTGTAAATATTTATATAATGATGGGTCATTCTTTCCAATCGAAAATGAGATGTTCTGGCGTAAGAGAGGTAGGGTGTATGAAGCCCAACTGGGGTAGCACCTTCACCTCACAGACGACCGTAGTTAAATAACGACAACTCCCCTCCTCTCGAGAACTGTTGTGCTCCTGCGAGTGAGTGAGATCACCTGACGTAAATAGATGCTGTATCAGCAGCGAAGATACAAACACGCGTGCAATCTCCTTATATATGCTACACTAATCGCTATAAATCCAGTCAGTAAGATATTGGGGTATGTTTTTTTTTCTCTTTTTAAAATAGATTAAAAGGCTTCCCTCGGCCATTAGAAATATTGATGTAGGTACGTAGAGTAAAATGTTAAACGGCAAAGCCTAGGTGATGAAACGGTGTCGATAGTATGTGAAAGATTTAACAAAAATATTGTAATGTAAAAATATATGTACGAACCAGAAAACTATTTTATATTATACCATATTATCTAACACAACCCGCAGTTGAGCAACTTCGTGGAGTATGCTCTAAGCCCCATGGAATGAAGGGAGACCCGTATCCCAACAGTGCGATGATGTCGCATATTACTCTAAACATATAATGGGTTAAGCAGAGTGAAAAGAGGTAGCCTAGAGCTCCTTTTTCCAGGGCCTCTGCACCACGTGCAGGTGAGGTTGCCTTTGGCTTTTAAGATCGTGAAGAGCTAAATACATGCCCTTAAGTTTGATTGGTCACGTAATAACAAAAGATGTTTCATTCCAAAAATCAAATAATGTTAGAACGCACGTTGTATGTAGTATTCAAATAGATCATAATGATGTCTATTCGCGCAAATAAGATAATATTTTACTGGCAATAGCGTAAATCTAGCTTAAGAGCAGGTGCCAGACTGACAAAATTTGATGCATGACTAATACGAACTTTCGTGTAAACATGAAATGAAATTGCAAGTAACCGTTTATAAAACAGCTTCTTACAGAATACATACCGGAAAGTAGGCTAATAGTAGGTAGGAAAATTTGTTGGTTAATTAATAGCCAAAGGAATTAAATATTATTAGACTGGAAACGAAACTTCAAAGAAGAAATAACGCTCCTCATTTACCCACTGCATGTCGACAGCTCATTTTTTTTCTATGAGAGAGGGGCAAACCAGCATGTGGGTCACCCGATGGAAAGCAATCACCAACAGCAGATCCGTTGTCAGCCTATACTCCTTTCTTTCTTTCTTTCTGGTAATCTTACTCAGTCATAGGAACACAACGGCCCTCAAGGCAATTGTTATTTGCCTGCGGTATTCTGTGAGGTGGAGGTACTTCCCCAGTCGGGTAGCTTAAAAATACGCTATACGCCCTACCTCTTTTTTCGCCATAGCCTCGTTTGTCAGTCAGCAGAGTGCACCACGTGCACGTGAGGTTGGTTTTGGTTCAAAAATGTTGATGAACGACTTACACCCCAAAAACTACCGCTGGGCAATTTTAAGTACGTGTACGTGCGATAATCCTGTAATCAGCAAAAAAAAAACTCAAACAATAATGGCTTTGAGAATTTGAGCTTTATCTTGCAGGCATAAGTAATTGGAACAAGTCAACAGTATGTACATTATCTATTATCCACAAGACATGTGCACTTTAATTTTTAATAAATTGCCGGATGAAATAAAATTGTTAGATATGAAAAAGTTTAAATGTACTATGAATGGCTTAATAACTGCTTTTATACTGTGCACGAATACTTAAATAAAACGTAGGAGATTTCTAATCATGAACTTGTAATTTGTATTGACATGTAATTTATGGTATGTAATTTAATGCATTTTTTGACATGACATATTACACACGGCCATCTAGTCCCAAACTAAGCAAAGCTTGTACTATATAACTGATATAATATTTAAATACATTTTTTTTGTAAATATGTACATACTTAGAATACACAGAAAATACCCAGACCAAGACAAACAGACATGTTCATGCACACAAATGTTTTCTTGTGCGGGGATCGAGCCCGTGACCTCGGAGTCAAAGTGGCCATTGCTAACCATTCGACCACCGGGCTCGTCAAATGACATCAAATGACGAAGCAAATGACAAAATAAAGTAAATATACTTGAGGAGCTCGATCGTGTCGTAGCATGTGTCAGTCTAATCGATCACGCAAGTTAAGCAACGTCGACCGTAGCCTGTCTATGGATGGGTTTATTTATCTCGAGCTCCTCAGTGCTTCGGAGGGCACGTTAAACCGTCGGCCCCGGTTGTTGTCTTTAGACGACAGTCGTTAAGCCAAGTCAGTGACTTTTGAGCGGCTTGAAAACACTGGCCTCCACCAACCCACAGTTGCGCAGCGTGGTGGAGTATGCTCTAAACACCTTCGATAGAGGGGAGACCCGTATCCCAACACTGGGATGACTTTGGGTTGATGCTTATATACAAATATAATATAAAATGTAGGCTATTTTGACATTAGTAAACCAGAATTTTCTCTGCATCTCGTCCGAGCTTCGCATACATTATTTTAGCTACGATGAGAAACAGCCGTGTGTGAATCATTCGTGTTTATTTCTGAGTGATTCATGTTTTACAGATTTTTTCGGGGCAATGGTAGTGCTAAAAAAATAATTTTAGATAAGATAGCTTTGTTTGTTAGGTCTTTAATGTAATAACAATATCTAATACAATTCTTAAAAATAAAGAGTAATACATATGCGTACTTATCCCTAATATAGATCTCTACCAGTCAATCTTACAGTTTTTTTAAAACCGAACGGGGACCCACCACACATTCCCTCCACTGTGTCTCCTGTGTCGCCAGGATTAACAGCGGCAACCAAAAAAGGCAATGAACAGTGAAGTTCATTGCAGTTCCTTGCATAAAACTACAGCTGCCTTGGAACTTACAACGAATTTAATCAGAAGAAATTAGTAGAAGTAAGAAGCTTTTGGCTTCAATCTTATAGTTATTGAAAGGAGCTCCTTTAATTAATCAAATTCAAGGCGAGAAACCACACGCAGTTACATTTTGTATTATATAAAAATTCAAATATTTAATAGCCTGTATCTTCCCCGCTGCTGGATATAGGCTTTCCCTAATGCTTTACATGAAATACCTATTCGATTATGTATTCGATGTAATAAATTTAAAATATAAAATGGGATGTAAGTGGGGCCATGGCTGTTACCATTGTAAAAGCGAAAGCAATCCTTACCTGCACGTGGTGCACTCTGCAAACAAGGTTCTGACGAGAGGTGAGGCACCCCGATCCTGATTTACCTTCACCTCACATGAGGCCGTCACGTATGTGTTCCTGCGTGTAGGTGGAGTCACCAGAAGTGAAGAAATGCTGCATTAACAGCGGATATGCCATCTATGACTACGTTAACCGCTTCACATCAAACTCCAATGACCAGCCTAAACCTTACCCGGAATACCTAGCATAACCCATCAAAATTTCATTTGAATCAGATTAGCGGTAAACGAAAGCTTATAGGACAAACATTCATTTTTATTTATAAAGATTATAATTTTGTCAACAACACAGTTCATAACTAATGCCAGTAAAAACGTACAACTGAAAAAATCAAACACTGCCATTTTTCAGTTTATTCGGTAGTACAACTATATAAATTTATTATTTATAAAATGTAAATTTATTAACAAAATAGATTTATGTAAAACATCCTCACAACGCTAATACCCCAAATTTATATACCAAAGTCTTCAACCAGTGTGTCCTCCCCGCTATGACCTACGATGCAGAAACTTGGACCCTGACCATTGGGTTGGTTCATAAATTGAAAGACGCACAGCGAGCGATGGAGAGACCTATGCTCGGCATTTTTCTAAGGGACCGAATCCGTAACGCAGAAATTCGACGGAGATCCAAAGTTGTCGACATAGTCAGAAAGTTGAAGTGGCAGTCGACCACGTCTACCGCGTCAGTGATGCCACATGGGGGTTTCAGAGCGGAGAGCTCGTATGGGGCGATGAAGCGTTAGGCGTCCCTCTTTTGGACCAGATGGACCGATGACCTTAAGGGAACGGCCGGGAGCGGTTGGATGAGGAAAACGGAGGATCGCAGATGGTGGAAGGCCTATGTTAAGCAGTGGATAGATACAGGCTGATGATGATGATGATGATTAACAAAATTAACATAATCTGTGGAAATAAATTTACGGACGGAAATTTGATTGACACAGTATGCAAGTGACGTATTTTTCTGAAAAAGACAATAATTATGTTCACCACTATTTACTCGTATATTATTACTTAGACTAATCCGACCTTCTGTCTCTTTCCTTGAATGGTCTATTTTTTAAAAGCTAAATATATAAGTAAGTATGTAAGATAATTTTAACTCTATTTTTTTAACAGTGAGCGACGTGTGCTGTGCCAAAAATAATGTCTTTTGGCGCCTCGGTTTCAGCTTTGTTGCCATCTTCACGTGGAACTGGCGGCGGCAGCGGCGCCACGGCGGTGGCACGGTAACGATGGTAATTCGTTAGTTTGTTTGTCTGCTGCCTAACTGCCTACACTATATTTTACAGATGACTGCTTTATATACTTTGTAATTATATGTGTTTAAAATATTAAAGGTTTCATAAAAAAATATAGAAAAAATATTATTAAAATACTTATTTTTGTTTTCAAATAAATTCGAATATAGATTTGTCAACATCGATTAGTTATAATTTTATATTTTGTTATATAAATTATAACTATGCGATGCCTATGTAGGATATTTAACATTAAATATTATGGGAAGTATTTTTATTTGTATGACTGTCTGTCAAGCAAATCACGCAAATACAACTGCATGAAATTGGATGCGACTTTAACAGATACATTACTGGGATACCCCATACAGGCTTGCATGCTGACCGTCGACGTCGAGGTGGTTCATATACTAACTAATATTTACACGGAAAGATTTATGCTAGGGTTTCCTCTAAGGAATCTGATACGGAACAAAGAAATATGAAGGAACCCCAAAGTTAAAAAAAAAACAGTCAGCAAGCTGAAGTGAATCTAGCTTGGGTTTATGTTAAGATATCGAATTCGGAACGAAGAAATTCGACAAAGGACCAAAATTGCCACATATCTCTTAGAGATAGATGGAGAACCAACGTGGTCGACATAGCTCTCAGAGTCAGTTATTTGAAGTGGCAGTGGGTTGGCCACATCTGCCGAGTCTGCTATGGCAGACGGGGGAGGAAAGTTCTAGAGCGGAGGCCACGTATGCGGCGGCGAAGCGTTGGGCGCCCCCTTTCTAAATGGACCGAAGACCTCAAAAAGTGGCTGGTAGCGGTTGGATGCGGAAAGCGGAGGATGATGATGATGATTGTTGAAGTCTGTTAAAGGTGGCCTATGTTGCCCGGTCGATAATAACGAATCAATTGATACGTTATATCAAAATAGGGTAAATAGTTTAGGCGCTACGAAGGAATTTACGTAAACACAAACATACTCGTACATAAATATATACATAGATTGCTAAAATGATACATTCTTTTTGGCTTCGTCATAGTCGGGTAAAAATGAAGTATTTTTCAAATTGTTATACATGGGGCACACTAAAAGTTTTGCACTTCTAGCTAATCGGAACTACTTTAATTTCGAATCTTATATTTTTTATGGGACTTGCAACCTTCTTATTCATAAAAATACGTATTTCACTCCGGAAAAATAACTATTATACCTTTCGACCCAGTTACCATCCCATGATTGAGAAACAAGCTTGTAAACATTCGGTATTCTCGGAATCTGCAGACAGCCGTGCGTAAATTATATAGACTAGATACATTAGCTTTTGCTCGTGGCTTCACCCGCGTATACGCATTATAAAAGGGGACATACTCGTAAGTTGCTTAAGTCAAAAACATAGCGGCAACGGTCGACTGGTTTAGTATCTATAGCGTGCAGATTTGTTATGTGAATCGCATAGAGCCTGCATGATGTGACGGTACGTTTAGTAGTTTCTGTGACGGTCTGCGTTACTTCAGAAAGATTTTCATGTGTTAATAAATTTATAATATAACATACACAAACTCAGCTTAAAATATATTGTCTACTACAATTATTTCAATTTTTATTAGTGTATTGCTATGAAAACACGGGGGTGTAAGTCGTTCATCAACATCTTTGAACCAAAGCCAACCACACCTGCGCGTGATGCACCCTGCTGACTGACAAACGAGGCTCTATCGAAAGGAGAGGTAGGTACTTCAGCCAAATAACAATTCTCTTGACAGTTGTTGTGTTCCTGCGAGTGAGTGAGGCGACCAGAAAGAAAGAAAGGAAGGAGCTTTTGATATAAGCTGGCAACGGATCGGCGACCCCTTGGTGCTGCTGATCTCCATGGACGGTGATGATTGCTTTCCATCAGGTGACCCACATGCTCGTTAGTCCCCCTAGCATATAGAAAAACTTTTAAAAATTTATATTAGTGCAAATTTATATTTAACAGATAAGAAAACTACACCAGGTAAAACCAGGCCGTGTCGCTACTTCTATTTAATAATGGAAATGTGGAAATCCAACCAACGAACGACACCAATCCCCAGGTAAATTGTTTGCATCGGAATTTTCCGAAATAACCGTGCGTAGGTGGCGCGTTTACCTCTCTCTAGAAATAGTTGGAAATTCTCGGGATTAATCTTAGTAATTTTTTTTCATGTGACCCAAATCAAATGTTATGGTATACTTTATATTATCATTTAAATCTATTTTGTTTTCATTCTAGATATTCTTAAAGCGATAAATGTTGCATGCCGGAAACGGTTGATTATGAGAATTTTGATATTTTAGTTTATATAATTTGTTTGATAAACTATGTAACTATTTATATTCTATTCTATATTTCGTCCGAAATTTCGTCCGTCCAGTATTGATATCTATAAAAAATTTCATCCCTAATTTTTTTTTATATGTTTGTCTGCTGTATTTTGTGAGGTGAAGGTACTACCCGAGTCGGGCAGCTACTCTATACCCTACCTCTCTTTTGCCAGAGCCACAGAATAATATGCCAGAGCGTTGTTCGTCAGTCAGCAGGGCGCACCACGTGCAGGTGAGGTTGGCTTTGGTTCAAAGATGTTAATGACCTAGTAGCTCTCGAGTTGGACCAAATGACAATCTGCAAACTACATTAATATCGATTAAGTACTTTTACCCCGACCTCCAAACTACAAACATCGTGACATCAGAATTTTACATCTACAAGATAATAAATAATATTTATATTGTATTTTTAAGTAAGTATATAGTCATCATTGGCCGTGTGGTTTCCGGCAGAGTAGAATAGAATCACTCCGTCTCTTCCCGTGGATGTCGTACAAAGCGACTAAGGGAAATACATTATCAAACATCGATCAGGCCTCCCCAACACGTCTGGCCAGCGTGGGGAGTGTAGGCCAAAACCTCCTTCTGTCTTTTGGACGGACGAGGGAGGGTCGTGCTCCTGTAGTGGAGACTAAAATGACCTGATGATAATGATGATGATATAGTCATCAGTTGATTCATTTCTCTATTCCCAATGGTTGATTGGTAGAGAATGGTGCATTTAGCATTAAGTCAAGTAGCAGGCAGGCCGTGTGCATGTTTGACACTTCGGCGTTGCATAAAAAAATCGGCACACCTCTACAACTCCAAAATCGAATGCAAAGTTTTTAAAAGCTACGCAGGCAAACAGAATGATTCGGATAACCACTTTTTAAACATTAGGTAGTCGAATGTTAGCAATGGCCACTTTGACTCCGAGGTTGTGGGTTCGATCTCCGTACATAACAAATATTTGTGTGCATGAACATGCTTATTTGTCTTGGTCTGGGTGTTTTTTATGTATTATATGTATGTATTTACAAAAAAATGTATTTTAAGTATAATATCAGTTATCTAGTACCCATAGCTTTGCTTAGTTTGGGGCTATAAGGCCGTGTGTAATTTGTCCAAGGAATATTTATTTATATTTTATTTATCGTAAATCTGAGCGAAAACGCGAAGTGAGTTTAAGAAGAAGCATCATGAACAAAATTATATGTAACAAGTATTTTGAAAATATTCTGCGATTTAAAACAGAGGCCACCAGGAGAGCAGCGTTGGAAAGGTGATAGGAAGCACTGAATGCGAGGTGATCGCCGGTGCGTGCACGAGACCACGTATATTTAGCTGTTCTACATCCGAAGCGTTTCGCAACGTGTAACGCCGAGCGTCGGCCTTGCAAAGATGACACTGCAAAGAAAGCCACACTTCAGATATGCAAAGTTGTTTAAATACTTGATTCGGGGGTTAACCCCGATCAGACAAGGGGCATGTTATAAATGTGACGTGTCCATGTGTCTGGCTGCGCTAACATAGCTCGTAAACTAATAATCCAACTTTGATGCGGTTTTTTTACTGCTGACATGACCGAGATGGTTCCAACCCATGATCTAAATAAAATTTGTCTCGCCGTTTAAACATCAACAGCTCTTTTCTAATTTATGGCGGATATGAGAAACTTACATGGGTCTAATAAATTCGAAATTGGCAAAAACACAAATAATATATCCGGTGTGGAGGCACTGGATTCAGCTGCACGTCTCTACGCACATTAGATATAAAAAATAATAAATAAATTTGTCTCGCTACTAACATAGGATTAAGGTCTGACAATAAATCATATTATTATCGCTGGCTTATTGGGTGTAAGTAGTTCATCAACATCTTTGAACCAAAACTAACTTCACCTGCAAGCGGTGCACCCACCTGACTGACAAATGAAGCTCTGGCGATAAGAGAGGTAGGGAGCGATATTGTAAGCTACACGACTGGGAATGTAGTACGGAGGTTTGGCGGCCAAATAACAATTCACTTGAAGGTTGTTGTGTTGCTGCGAGTGAGTGAGGTCATCAAAAAGGAAGGAGATGCTGCGGTATTCTGTGAGGTGGAGGTACATTCCCCAGTCGGGTAGCTTACAATTACACTACCTACCTCTCTTTTCGCCAGAGCTTCGTTTGTCAGTCAGCAGGGTGTACCGCGTGCAGGTGAAGTTGGCTTTGGTTCAAAGATGTTGATATTGTTGATGAACCACTTACACCCCATATCTCTGCAATAATCTGCTCTCAGCAATAAGGCCACCTTGTTGTATATATAGAAGGTTATATTAAATTTGTATTATGCAAATAAAACATATTCTGTCTATCTATCTATCTAGCGGCTCGATAGCTATCTACATTTTTAACTTTATAAAAGTAGACAGCCGTCGAGGCGCTCACTTTAGATACTTTGGCTGTGAATACAAATATATAGATAATAAATAAAACATTTTTTTTCTTTTAGAGGATATCTTGGATGTCGTGGTTCCCTGGTGGGTTGCATAATGGCGTTCCTAAACAACCATCATCTCTTCACATCAATCAGGCAGACTGTGTACTTGTGTCTTGTCACCATTAGACGAAATATAAAGAAAATGAAGAGCTCTATACGATATTTAATCTTTGGTTTCACTTAATATCTGGCAATAACCGTCAGATATTGTATCTCGCCGCGGTGACGTGGCTCATCTCTGCTGGTATCCGAAGGTCATTTCACTGGGATTTATTTTAGATGCCATTGTGTCTTGGTTGGAAGCAGACGAATAAATAGATATTGTATGAAAACACGCGACATCGGCACGCAAGTTTGACGGGTAGATAATTATTTGGTGAAAAGGTTTGATTAAATTCCATGTTATAAATATATACCCTAATAATGTTTTCAATATATGTATATCTTTTAATATATACAATTCTCGTGTCACGGTTTTAGTTACAACACTCCTCCGAAACGGCTTGACCGATTTTGATGAAATTTTAAATGTATATTCAGTAAGTCTAAGAACAGGTTGTTATCTATTTTTTTCTACTAAAATAATCAAAGGAGTAATTTATGCGGCAAAACAACCTTTGCCGGGTTTGACGGTCTTCAGCTAGTCACTTTACAGTAATTTGAATGTCGAGGTAAAAAATGTTAAATGGGTATCTTTATAAATCTTGTCTCACGAACACTGCTTTTACAATGTCAAAGAATATACATATACTTTCATCATCATCATCATCATCAGGTCATTTTAGTCTCCACTACAGGAGCACGACCCTCTTTCGTCCGTCCTAGACAGAAAGAGGATTTGGCCTACACTCCCCACGCTGGCCAGACGGGTTGGGGAGGCCTGATCGATGTTTTATATTGTATTTCCCTTAGTCGCCTTGTACGACATCCACGGGAAGCGACGGAGTGATTCTATTCTTTTCTGCCGGAAACCACACGGCCTCAATATACTTTATTGCATCAAAATAAAAGAAAAATATACAGTGAAAAACATTAAGTAGTAGTACAAAGGCGGTCTTATCGTCGAGCGATCTCTTCCAGACAGCCTTAGGGTAGAGGACAAATAATATGAAATTAAGGTAGGTGGTGCCGCGCAGATTATGATTAATTACTATGAGTAATAAATTGCAAATACTTACATACATGCTAATTTAAATAATAAATATAATGGCCATAAGAAACGCATATAAATCTGTTTATTCATTTGAAATTTGATGTAATAACAAATTATTTAAATTTAACACACCGTTTTCAAAACACTCAGAGCGGTAACATTTTTATAGGTAGCTATTTAAAGACGCACATAACGTAGTTAGTCATGACTTCAAACTTTACCTAAATTAACGATCGAACCAAGGAGCAATGCGTTCGTCTACGATCGATTTGATTATATTAATACTAGCAGCACCACTTCAGAGAATTTTCAACAAATCGGATTTTTCAGCGATGTAACTTCGAAGATCAAATATACTTTCATACAAACTCAACCCCTTTTACTTTTTTTACTTCGTTTTATGTGTTAAATACCTTACGTGTCATCTTTATGTATCTCGCTGCAAAATTCAAGGATTTTCATATAAACTTACGACAGCTTTAAGACGCTCTTAATTTGGCCCTGCCTCAAAATCCGTTCTTAGCTGACGTCTCCTATCTATAACATACGACAAGCATACGGCCCGCCTGATGTGAAACGTTTACTAGAGATACCAAAGGTGGCCGACAGTATGACGACCACCTGTTCTCCCCAGATAGGTACACACCGCAATCTTCTTGTATTCTCTCGACGTGACCACGTCTTTGAGCTTATGTTTTGTCACGTTAGTCCGGCCCAAAAAACTTCAACCAAAATACATTTGCAAAATTTCAACTCCATTTTATCTATTTTCTGAAACAAATGTCCATAGCCGTAGATCCTCTGACGTCAAAATGACGCCAGCACAAGAAAATAGACAGAAAGTATTTTTATAAAGCTGTGATTCACAAAGTTTATCCCACGTCCATCTTTCTAGACCATTAATTGTCATTCTGGCATATCCATGAAGGTCTCTGCCAGATAAAAACAGGAAAAATATTGTATCTGTGTATTTGGGCCAAAGGTTGTCGTAACATAATCTTCCTGGTTAATTAGGCTGCTAATACACGGACTATTGTAACGTTGCTTGATGATGAGCTTCAGAATTTAGGACTAAAAAAACATTTAACAACAGTTATAAGAATTTTATGCGTTTTCAGTTGGTGCCAGATCTTTTCTGTTTGCGAAATACAAGTAGGTGAAAAATCTAAAAGTCAAACTTTCTCAAATACGTCCCCGCCCTTCGGCTCACTACTCGAAAATATTAGCATTTGTATGTTATGTAAAATACAAATTTCTTTAATGTTTATTTTATTTTGACTAAAGACATAATTTATTTTTAGTTGTATTTAATTTGTGCCTTCAGCAGAAACTGAATTGTATTTCAGTAGGTAAAAAATATTATTCGTTACACTGGTGTGATAAAATCTATAATCATAACCAAAATAAAATGTGTAGTGATTTCAAAATATAATATATTCCGAGAGAGCTAGGGAAGCAAGTGAATGACCAGTTAAATATGTTTTACAATATCCAAAGTGTTTACTACTTTGAATCATCAGATTTTATTCTCAAAATTACTTGAAACATGAATGATGGATGAGCCCTTCAATCCTATGCCGTAGGCACAGATGCAGGCACAGTTTTTTTTGGTATACTAGGTAACTTCGTATCATAAGTATTTTGAAAGATACAGCTATGATCAGGAAGCATGCTTCGCCGCCCGGCCACAAGTATAGTGCAATTATTCGGATACTAATTAAGGCACAATTTTTAAGATTGGTGGCAAAAATAAGCACATTTAAAATAATAATGAATTTGTGCATTAACGAAAACATCGTTCCGAGCAGTGGTCGGGCGAAGAATCATCACTCTCTTTTTCATTTTCATTCTCATTTCACTCTTTTTCTAGTTCTCTCTCTTCCTAGGCTATGGCCTAGGCTCGCAATGAAAAAGGATTTTAGTAACCTCAACCTCTAAAAGTATTAAATAGGCATGAAATTTTTTTTGATGTTAAAGGGAAAACGTATGTTAAAAGCAAAAATTTATGTGGTTAAAAGTTTGCAAATAGTCGCACGTCTAAAAATCGATAGAGTATAGGCAGCTTTATCAGACAATCGACATATGATTATAATAAGATGCACTTGCCAAGTCCAGAGTCGTCACTGCATCGGGAACTTATGAAGCCATACAGCATGATTCACGCACCAATAAACGTATAAATAGATTTTTATTCGCGGACGAACGCAGGACTGAAATAGATTCGTCTTTATAGAAACTCTGGATTTCACTTTCATTCTTGTCGTATCTCACGGGCTTATATGTGTGACGATTTATTGTAATAATGACAACTGGAATTAACGTGATCATCCATCAGGGTATTTACTTACCTTTATTATTGCGTGACGTGCAAACCATTATTCCAACAACTAGGGATATTACCATTACCGAGCATGTACATTAGGGATATTTGTGTTTTTGTTAATTCAAATCCTAGCAATTGGAAGAAAAGGAGTGAAATTTTCATTAGACAAACAAGAACAAAGATTATGAACAAATTATATCAACCCTCTTGCCATAAGTACATTTACGAGAAAAACGTTTCGCATATGTGTACGAAATTGTACAATCACTTGCCTGATGACATTAAAATCTTGAAAGAAAATAGTTTCAAAACACGACTGACTGATTGGATTCTGGGACACTGCTTTTACAGTGTCTCAGAATTCATGACATTTAAATGGTAGACTAATATTATATATGACATGTTTATGCTGCATTAATTGTAATAATTAAATTAATAATAATAAGTTGTATTAGTAAATAGTAGTTGACATAAATATTTTGCACGCCTGCTTGCGGGCTGAATACACTGTACCTGACTGTATATACCCGAGTAACTTCTATTACTGTATTCTGCAAATAAAGATGATTTGATTTGATTTGATTTGACGTTTCGATCCGGGGCTCTACCGCGGAAGCTGAAACCGATTATCATCGCATTTTTTGATGGCGAAAATCGGACTTCAACTTAGATTTATGGTACATGTGTTTAGCTTAGTTTATTGTAAGTCTATAGTTCTACCGACTAAACTTAAGATGTTGGTCTATAGGTTAAACATAAGACCTATTATTCGAATCAAAATATTCTATGATAATCGGCTTCAGCTTAGATAACGATCGGATTTTTTGGCTGCGGAAATCTAACTTCACCTTGAATTACTGCTAATAGCAATAAGCATTGCAGGCAGGTATGGAGGCGCTCTACCAATTTAACTGAAAATGTTTATCACAAATATAAATAGAAGTCCGATTTCCGCAATCTTTTGATTGCTGAAATCGGACTTCTATTCCGAATAGAATAGATCCGAAGCTGAAGCCGATTCCCATCGAGGTTTTTACCTCCATGGGAATCGGCTTCAGCTTCGGAGGTTCCTATCTCCGAAGCTGGTTGCACCGGCCGTGGACACAGGCTGGCTGAATTCCCGTTGTTATTTTTCATAAATCATGCAACGCGAAAGTTTTTAAGTTATTATTGTAACTAGTTGTTCATATGGTTGTTGTTCGTATGTTCATATGACACAAGGTTATGGTGAGCAAGTATTTATAACCGAATTCAAAATAGGAGGAGGTTCTATGTTCGTCTGTATATATTTTTTATATGTATGTTCGCCGATACGATTTTAAAATTCTTTTAATTTCACTCCTCCTCTCTGGTGGATCTATCAGTCTGGGGTTTATATTTTCTAGTTTATATGGTGTGTAAGTGATACATCAACATCTTTGAACCCAAGCCAACCTTACCTGCACGTGGTGCACCCTGCTGACTGACAATCGAGGTTCTGGCGAAAAGAGAGGTAGGGCATAGCGTATTTTTTAAGCTGCCCGACTGGATAGATACCTCCACCTCATAGAATACCGCAGCCCAATTAACAATTCCTTGAAGAGTTGTTGTGTTTCTGCGAGTGAGTTATGTCACCATAAAGAAAGGAGTATAGGCTAACTGATCGGTAAACAAGGGGTAACTGATCGGTAACCCCTTGGTGTTCCTGGCCTTCATAATGTACCCTTCATAATGTGGCCTACCTCGTTTGGCCCTCTCTCATTTAAAAAAAAATTGGACCGCCTAATTAGGCGGTCTACTGACTGACAGGACAGGATAATTTATGGCCTGTCAGTCCTAACGTAATATTTCTTATTCTTTAAATCCACCTGACTGTCTACAGTTGTCTGTTACTTCGCGTTAGGTACGCGAAGTAACAGACAACTGTAGACACTGCTCACCTAGCCCACACGTCAGTCAGACTTGTCAGGCTGTTCACCTGTTCACCAGTGCACACTCAGTCTGCCCGGTCAGTTCGCTATACATTTGCATAAAAATTTAAGACATATTATAACGTGGCATACTTTTGTTTGTCCTAATGTTACTTACTCATGGTGCACAAAAGATCCAAGAGGGTCGACGTGCCACTGGTGCTGCAGCACTGGACCCATTTCAAGATAAGATTATTTACTCTTACGCTCATACTCATAACATTATTTTTTATAGGTATTTCTAAATATATTAATCATAATCATATTCACAAATAATTATTATATAATATAATAACCACACCGTTCCCTAAGCAATTGCAAGACGAACCTCTCTCGTTTTGCTCATGCTTATGTTGGTTATAAGGATAACAAAACCTATCCTAACTATGTCGGTAAACTGTCCATTATGTATTTAAACTATAAGGGATTTGGTCCAAAGGTATCATGACCTTAGGGCATTCAACATTAGAGATAGTGATACGTAATCCATAGGTTACTTATTAACTTGGGAAACGTTATTATTTTAATGCGTAGCTATTAATCAATTAATATATTATATTATGTATAGTAAGTAAATCTTTATCTTTTTAATGAAAGATCAAAATAAATACGTTATATAATAAATAAATATTAGTTGTAACGAACACATTCTTTAGAGTTAAAGCCAACCTCACCTACACCTGGTGCACCCTATCGTAAAGCAAATGAGGTTCTGGTGATAAAGAAGAAGGACATGTCTGGGACAGTATCTCCACATCACAAAATACTGCAGCCAAATAACAATACAATGCCCTTGATAAAAATAGAATTTACCTAATAATTAATCTAGAACTCTTTATTCTGTGTGCACCATGTAGGTAATTTAAATTAATATCCTCTAGTTTGGCTTTCCCAACCTTTATTTCGCCGAGGCTCCCCGAACTAGTCCTGTTCTAAGATACCTACTTAAATAGTATTTCAATTTAAGAGAATCTAAAGTGATATTATGATGAAAAATTCATATTTCTCTAGATGCTAAGATTAATATTAATTATGTATGTATTAAACTATATTTGCAATTGTAGCGACATCTTTGCCGCTGCCAAGGAAACTAATCACAAAGTTACTGGATGCTTCCCATGTTAAGAACAGTTTCTTTGCAGTGTAACCTAACAATGATAGATGGCACTGTTAGCAATATTTTTTTAGTACAATTACGATACATAGGATACGATACCTCAGGATACGGATAAATTAGTATTTTATCATTGTGAAATATAAATAAAATAGAGACTGGTTAGTTAAGCGGGCATTAGCGGCATTATTGAAGTCCCTTTATATAAACTTACTAGGTAAAATTTATATGAAATTAGGGTATGTAATGTCGTAATCCGTATTGTACCTACAGTTGTACTACGTACATAGCTGGGCACCGTTAATCAAACGGTTAACTTCGTTAATCGCTAATCCGTTACTGAAAAAGTTAACTTCGTTAAAAGTTAAAGCGTTACATTTCAGAAAATTTAACGGAAGTTAACGTTAATCGTTAATCCGTTAACACGTGATAAAAATTGCATCTTCTTATAAAAACTGTTGGTTCTGGAAGCTAACAGGTTAGAAACAGAAAAAGACGGGTATAATTATTAGAGTGTGTAATGTAGGCATGTTGACAAACAATGGTTTTTCATTCATTTGGATTAAGATTCGTCTGTTGTATGTGAAGAACGTTTCGGCTGTAGTATATCCTTGCCCGTGGAGAAAATACGCTCAACTGCAGCGCTTAAGGGTACAGCTGTATTATATTTAATAAATAGATTTGCGAATATCTATTCCCCGAGGAATGCCGCATCATAACGAGTCTTTCGACTTCATGTCTAGCCACATTTTGACGAGACTTTGATTTGTGGCTCTTAGGTTTTTCTTTAGACTGAAAGACAGAATTACTCACGTTGCTGCCTCCGCCACTTAAAATATCGATCCGTCCTAACTTTCGACAGCAAAATAGTAACATTTCACTCGCGGCACGCGCCGAGCCGCACTTGTCAATCGGGTCGAGCGTAGTACATGTCAGTGGGGTATCTGTGCTGGATTAACGATTAACGGACTGTGGAAAATTTAACGGAAGTTAACGAGTCCGTTAACATATTTTTAAGTTAACTTAAAAGTTAATCCGTCACTCGAAATGTTAACTTCGTTAATTAACGATTAACGGATTAACGAGTTAATGCCCACCTATGACTACGTAGTACTATTACTTATACCAAACCCCGGCCACTCCATACAAAAATGGCGCTTTTGCATGTAGTAACCAAATGACGTCTGTACACGTGCCTATGTTTGAGTAACGTTCTCTAGGGCTGACATTATACAATTATTAGTCGGACATGTAAGGGGGTGTAAGTTGTTCATCAACATCTTTGAACCAAAGTCAATCTCACCTGCACGGGGTACACCCTGCTGACTGACAGACGAGGCTCTGACGAAAAGAGAGGTAGGACATAGCGTATTTTTTATGCAGCCCGACTGACGAAGTACCAACATCTCACAGAATACCGCAGTCAAATAACAATTTCCTTGAGGGTTGTTGTGTTCCTGCGAATGAGTGAGGTCACAGAGAGGATGGAGTTGCTGCGTTGGCAGCGCGCGATCGATATTTAATGTTGCGACCGTTAATATGGTTACGGTAACCGCTTCACATCAGGTGGGCGTAGTGAAGAAAAAAAACATAGTAAATACACTACACTGACTTCAGCCAATATTTCCAAAACGCCTTGTATAATTGCCATTGCTAACTTACCCACAATTTTATATTTTCTAATCACCACTAAATCAAACGTTCGCCTTCCGAACACCGGTTCATTGTAATGATCAAACCATTTCATTCTCATTAATTGTAGCTTTTTACTATTCATATAAATGCATGCGCAATGATTTTATTCATTTTCATATTCACATGGAACAAACGTAATTTAAAACTACACACATGACATCACGCACAATAAACATTGAAATGGTAATAAGAAAATTGTAAACATTAACAATAAACCACCATAACTCAAGTGACAGCAATGTCAATTCCGCGTCTGCGCACTCACTTGCTCTTTGAGACATATATCATGCTATCCGTTTCTCATCTCGTATTAATTGTATCTTGTATCCTACTTTGACAGACATGAATTAGTTATGATAAAACTATGGCTGCCGCATGCTTTTTAGGTAATTTATAAAAAAATCTGTACTTTATTTCATCCAAAGGGATCGAATAAATTTATTTTTTTTGACTTTCCATGTGTTGAGACATCCATCCACTGCACAAGTAACTCCCATCTTTTAAACTGAATGGAGAATAAAATACGAGCGACGTCAATTTGTAGGACGTTGCATCCATTGCGAACGGTTCCAAATCGGTTCCATAGGGGAGGTGAGGTCGACTAGTGAGAGCGGCAGAGAGTGTCCATACTGTACGTTAGTACTATTACTTATACTGTGCTTATACTGTGGTTGTACCACAGTATAAGTAATAGTACTAACGTAGTTGCACGAAAGTTGTTAGGTACTTACTAACAACATGAGACTTGAGAACGAAAGTCTACCTTGGGTTCATAAATATGGTCTAAAGTATTAAAATGTATACTACTTATGATAAATATCAAACTTAATTAATTCTAGCTTTTTTTTCATGAAAGCTTGTTAATAAAAGTCTTTCTTTTTATTTTTATTATTTTTAATGGTTATTATATTATACATGTGACGGCAGCCTTTGATTCACCGAAACTATGAAATATTGTGTTTTAATTACATAGTATTAGGTCGGGGAAAAAGTCTTTTCGTATTTTATATGAAAATTCAAAACATTTTTTAATAAAGTTTATTTACATTTAACTAAAGTATGTAGGTGCCATTTTGTTCGATAACTTTTTGCCATCTTGTAGGTACAGACATGATGCCATTACTATAGAAATTTTGGGACTTCTGTTCAAAAAACCACGACAAGTGGTTTTGGCAGTCTTCTCGTGATGTTAACCTGACATTGCCTAAATAATTCTGAAGAGACCAAAACAGGTGGAAATCAGAAGGTGCAAGGTCAGGACTATACGGCGAATGCATTAACACCTCCCAGTCAAACTCTCTTAATTTTTGCTGAGTGGCTAAATATGTGTGAGGTCTAGCGTTATCATGATGAAAAATCACACCCCTTCTGTTAATTAATTCCGACCGCTTTCTCTCAACTTTTTGCTTTCATCTCATCAGTTGTTCACAGTAGAGTTCAGAATCGATAGTCCTGCCTGGCGGTAACAGCTCATAATGAATAATGCCCTTCCAATCCCACCATACATACAGCATCACCTTGTTGCGGGTTAACCCGGGTTTTGCCAGAGTCTGTGAAGCCTGACCGACCTTTGACCACGACCTTTTTCGCACGTTCTTGTCGTACGTGATCCACTTTTCATCACCAGTTATAAGCTTCTTCAAAAACGGTTCGCTTTCATTACATCTTAGTAAAGAATCGCAAATGAGTACACGGTTCATTAGGTTTCTTTCAGTGAGATCGTGAGGCACCCAAATATCGAGCTTTTTAGTGTACCCAGCTTTTTTCAAATGCGCCAAAACTGTTTTGTGGTCAATTCCTAATTATTCAGCTACGTCATAACTACTGATATGCCGATCTTGCTCCACTTTTTCAAAAATGGCATCCATTTTATCCGTAACAGGGCGACCAGAGCGACATGCATCTTTCACATCAAAATTTCCTGATTGAAAACGCTTAAACCAAATTTGTGCTACTCTCACAGACACTGCACTAGGTCCATAAACGTCACAAATTTTTTTCGCAGCTTGCGTTGCATTGTTACCTTTTTTGTAGTAAAATTTTAAAATGAATCGAATTTCTTCATTAGATTCACTCATCTTGACAGTAAAAAAAACAATTGAAAATCACACATTTACCTAATTTGAATTTGGAATTATCTTTTTTAAAATTTAAACTTTTTAAAGATATCAAAACCTGCCAGATACAAATGGTATAACCAAAGAGATTTTATTACAAGTTCATACATACTATAATGCGAAAAGACTTTTTCCCCTACCTATTATATTCGTAAAAAAAGAGTAACTCACTATACTTTTAACTACAAATACTAAATAGCGTTGGTTGCTTACACGCAACATGCGATGTAGATTAATATTTTGTCATGATTCCCAACATATCTAAATAATCCGCACATCTGGGTCCTATTATATGAAACTAACTGTTAGCAGTTACTCAGTGACTACAGAGAGCCAAGACTAATGACAATTCGACAAAGCAAAGTTTGCAAATTGTCACGAAAAATCAACATATTTGCGTTTCATAAAAATATACAAGTGACTATGAAAATTGGACATACCTATTTTCCGGCAATTGTCATTTACAAAATGCATTATTTGTTGTGTTCCTGCGAGTGAGTGAGGTCACCAGGAAGAAAGGAGTTGCTGCATTGGCAGTGAGGTGGCAGCGCGCGAGCGAAATTTCATGTTGTGAGCGTTGTTGTGATATGCCGATGCTAACCGCTTAACAGCTTCAGATGGCCTCTTCAGGTGGCACCACTTAATCTATAATATAAAAATGAATCGCATAATGTGTTGCTAAGCGCAAATCTCGAGAACAGCTGAACCGATTTCGCTAATTCTTTTTTTAGAATATTCCTTGAAGTACGAGAACGGTTTTCTGGCAGAGAAAATTTTGAAAAATTGCCTGAAAATGTCTAAAAAGACTTTTCTATACTCCCATACAAACGATTCGTAATAATACTTAAAAGTAAATTTGAACTTTAATACCATTTCATAAAGTTCAAGTGTTAGTGCAGAGGTAGGCGGTACGAAGTTCGCCGGATCAGATAGTGTAGAATAAAAAAGCACGCAATTACAAATTGACGAATAAGTACGAAGAATTTTAAAATGTTTCCCCTCCCCCCTCCCCCTCTTTTCTGTCCCCAGTCGTCCTTAATGGTAATGAAAAGATTTAAAGTACGAGAAACGATAAATATGTTTTAATACAAAATATGCTAACATTTATTGGTGTAAGTACAAGGATCTATACATTGATATACAATATATAAAGTCACGCGTCTTTCGTCGAGAGGTAGGCAGAAAACATTTCCTTCCTCTTGCTACGATTCAAACAAACATACCTTCTTTGGTTCAACCACATTCATATTATCAGGTCCCGGATTTGATCGTGAAACGTTCGTCTTCATCTTCCCCTTCCAACAATTGCCTTCAATTTTACTTTGATTTGCTTAGTTCTCTCCACAAGACTAAAACACCTTAGCATTCCTTTTTCAAACTTTTTCAAATTGTAGTCACTACAACTTCTTTCACGCCACATGCTTCTCTTTACACACTATTCTTAATGCTATCAATAATTCTTAATCCTATTTTATGTCAATAACACTTCTCATGCTCTAATTTCTACTGCATTTATTTCACTTTCATGATCTCTCATACCAACTTTCACTCCTATACTTAATACATACATAATAATTCAATCATTCCTAAAACAAATTCAGTCGCTTCGAGATCTGTCAAGATTTGTCCAGATTCAAAATCCATGATCGCGCAATAAAAGGATTCAAGCAACTTATCTATCAATCTATTAACAATCAACAAAATATCTATTCGTAGTCAAGACCAGTAAAATTTCTATTCACATGAATTACAAAGGATAGGAGGTACATGAAATGACTTGACATCGACCTTTAATGCAGCTGCCATAGGAACACTTTGTTAACTCCTTTACGGATGACGAGATTTCTTTAATTTATACTCCATAATGCCCAAACACCAACATCTCAAACACAAGTTCAGAGCTTAATCGTAAACCCTAAATAGTAAAAAAAAACCTAGGCATCCGTAATGGAGTTAACAAAGTGTTCCTGCCTAGGCATAAAGGTAAAAGAGTTAACAAAGTATTCCAGTCGCAACTGTATATCAGGTCGATGTCAATATAAGAAGTCAGGGCTATCATGTACTGGCCTTTGTAAGTGCGGAAGAGATTCCTGTAAACTGAATAAATATAATTTCCACTGGATTTGACTGATAATTTTAATAAGTTGCTTGAATACTTGTACTTTAGTCTATTGGCCTAATAATAGAGTGGCAACGAACGACTTGTGGTCAGCTTTATCTTGGCATGGTGATAACTGTGATCCGAGCACTGAAGTCTCTATAAAAGTCTCTCTAAGAGGATCTGTCGCGTCGCCGTGGATAATGAGAGGAAGGGACACAAAAGTTTTTCAACATATTCCTACTTCAGTATTAAACATATACCTATATAAAAGTTACGTGAAACAAGTTTCATGTTTTCTGTCAGTTATAACTGTATTTTAGAAGGTTAATTAATTAATTATAATCAATTTCTATTGTTAGCAACAGAACATTCTTAGTTTGTATACGTTTCGGTCATATTTCGATAACAAGGTTTAAATTAAACTGAAGTTTCATATCGTGACACTAAAACACTGGAATAAAATCAATCAAATAAAATCGGAACTGAAATTTGACTACTTTATAGATACGAGAATTATTTATTATATTACCCTCAGGTTAACAAGCTGTACTATAGAGACAATGAAAATTTGACCAATTGCCGCCATTTTAGTTCCAGATATTGCATAGAATAATGCTAACACTTCTCTTATATCTGTCATAAATAACAAGATATGTTAATTAATGTTTAATGTTGGTTTAAGGATACAAGAACAAAATAGAATGATAACAGTAATATATGGGAAATAAACATAATTAGGACATGTTTGTGCTAGTTACTCACTGCAGTTATCATTATGAGTAGATACTAAACATGGAGAAAAGACTAAACATTCGATCATACCAACCGCGTGGGCCCAAAAGCCACTGAGGTATTTTTAATAATATCCACTTGTCTTTAAGAATATTATAGTATAACGATATCACCTACTACAGAGTAATATCTCATTGATATTTTTTTTAAAGATTAGGGATTTGAAGTAAATATGTTGATTCGGTTGAACATTTTATTATAAGGTAGCATCATGCAATTAATAAGACAATTAAACTAAGTATTTGTACGTAGTTTGACTGAAAAGAGTTTGTGAAGGCGTACTTATTTGTATGTGCGATCTAGAAGGTACTTTACGGAATAGTTTAAATTATTGTCGCTAACAGAGACATCGATATCTTCCACTCAACACTGTCTCAATTCCGGAGACAACTGAGGATCCAGCTACAACCGGATGAGAGAGGATAGTATTTGTAGTTCTTTCATTCTCCTTCGTAAATTCATCTTTTTCTTACTTTTATTTTTATTTTTAACTTAAAATGTTTTTATTGCTGTTCCATATTATGAGCAGCGATCTCTAGCGTACTCTATTAATTACAATATTTATAAAGCTGCTAGGCGTACATAATTTTGGATTATAATCTAGCTCTGTACTAATTATGTAAGCTATTATAATGGTGTTTATATCGATTGTAATCTGCCTTGTATGCAAATAAATAAATAAATAAATTGTTTACTTATTAATTACCATACAAAAGTATGACTCTCTCTGCAACTGCATAAGTCTCAATTTCAAGTCAAGTGAATAATTTTTTTTAAGCAAATCGATGTATGATAATTTTTCTCTGGCACATATACAACGAAGATAGTTTTTCTGGACAATTTCTAGCTTCTTGCTTTATTTTTCATGTACAGGATTCCAAATACTAACCGCATACTCAAGCTGTGACATGATAAGTGTTTGGAAGAGATATGGGTATTTCCCCTTCATATTTTGTTTGGAGAACGTATCATATCATTTCCCTACTTATATCACAGATTGAATTTATATACATAACATAATCTCATGTTTTAATATTTTTATAGGCAGTCAAGGGGTACCGACAGCGTTACCAGTGATTGTTACTTTATCTGTTGTACTTCAGACCTATAGAAGTATGCAACACTAGTATCGTTCGTGCATGCCACCCCTGCTGCTGGCGCTCGTATGTTATTCCTCAACTTACCTTACCAATCAATCAGTTCAGCTGATAAACCGAAAAGGTAACATACACAATTACTTCCGCAAACCCATCTGGGTACCCAGTCTACTACACTTTCCCACTGTGCACTGTCTCCTATGTAACCAAGACAATAACAGATAATATTGGACTTCTGTCCTTGTCAATGTGAGAAACAGCAATACGTCAAACAAGACATTAAGTACCTAAGATGCATCACGGTTTATTCGCATGTTACGTTCCACTCTGATCCATTAATAAGCTATTTAATTAATGCCTTAAGCATAAGTCAGGTATTATACGGAGCGAAAGACACCGATATACGCATGCTTTCTTGATATGTCCAAAGCCTTCGATAGAGTTGTTTATGACATTCTATGGGAGAAGCTAAGGAATGAGGGTGTATCGGCAGAGTGTGTATCGATCTTTCAATTCTGGTACAAAAATCAAAAGAACCAGGTGAGATGGGCGGATACTTTTTCGGATGAATAAACATTGGAATGTGGGGTGAGACAAGGGGGTATTACATCACCTATATTGTTTAATTTATATGTGAACCAGCTTATTGAGAGGCTCAGTAGTACGCATGTTGGATGCCATATTGATAATATTTGTGTTGACAACATTAGTTATGCTGATGATATGGTGCTGCTGAGCCCCTCAATAAGTGGTATCAGGAGATTGGTGAGAATTTGTGAAGAGTACGCTCGTGAGCATGGTCTAAAGTACAATCAAATAAGAGTGAATTACTCATCTTTAAAGCAGGAAAAAATTGTCCTACGTACGTACCTCCTGTTGTGCTTGAGGGCTGTGCTCTACCAATAGAAGATAGATTTAAGTATCTCGGGCATATAGACTGGTGATCTGAAAGACGATCTCGATATTGAACGAGAACGCAGGGCGTTGGCGGTAAGGAGTAATATGCTAGCTCGCAGGTTTGCTCGATGTACAAAACGGGTTAAAATATCTCTCTTTAAAGCTTACTGTCAGTCTTTTTACTCGAGCAGCTTGTGGGTGCGGTATACGAAACGAACCTACAACGTCTTGCGTGTTCAATATAATAATGCTTTCAGAATGCTGCTGCAGCTGCCACGATGATGTAGTGCATCGGGGATGTTCGCCGAGGCGCGCGTAGACGGATTTCACGCTATAGTGCGTAAAAAAGTAGCATCACTACTACATAGAGTTCGTGGCAGCAGTAACAGCATCTTGAAAATGATCGCTGGTCGGTTTGACTGTCCCATCCAGGCGCACTGGGTAGCAGTAGTCACTGGCAGAGTCAAGTGAATTACAGTGCAAACATATTTTGCATTGTAATTCACTTGTACGTTGCCTAATAAAATGTCTCAATTCACTACACATTGTTACTAACCTAGTTATAAGATTTTCGATGTTACTAACCCTTCTATGGATGTCTTACGTCCGAAATAAATGGTTATTTATTTATTTATTAAACCAATACAACATTACATTAGAACATCATTATAAAATATGGATGATTTTACATGTTAAATAAGCATATAATAGCGTCATAGAATCTTAAATCTATGATGATTTGAAACTATATATATATATATTATAGTGAGAGATGAGGTACCCATACTCTTTTTAAAAGCAATCGTGCCTCACTCGCTTCTGTCTCTCGGCTTTAGATAGTCAAGCCTTTTTTTCACGTCGCGCTGCCCATCGGGACAGTGTGGTTCTGTCGAAGTGCTGCAATAGTAAAGTGGCAGCCATACCGACTAAAACTCCACGATCTCCTTCTCCCCGCCAATTGGCGAGGCCACGGGAACTGCCAAAGCATAACCCGCCGGCAGTTGTCCATGAGAACCCTCCTTCTGGGGAACCCGAGTTTCTCGCCCTTTTTTTATATAACGTCGGGTGGAAGACAAGCATACGGTCCGCCTGATGTGAAGCAGTTACCGTAACCATATTAACGCTCGTAACATAAAATATCGCTCGCGCGCCGCCACCCCCGCTGCCAACGCAGCATCTCCTCCCTTTCTCGGTTACCTCACTCACTCGCAGGAACACAACAACCCTCAAAACCCTCGAAATTGTTATTTGGCTGCGGTATTCTGTGAGGGGGATGTACAAACTTCACGGTTGACCCCCTTGAGGGTTCTTTTTCGATGCAGTAACCAAAACAAACTCCGCCCTTGTCCAATTTATGTTGCCAATAGCATTTAAGGGTGAAAACACAAGATATTTTTTTGTGAACAATGTAACATTCCCCCAGTCGGGTAGCTTACAATTACGCTCCCTACCTCTCTTTTCGCCAGAGCTTCGTTTGTCAGTCAGCAAGGTGCACCGCGTGCAGGTGAAGTTGGCTTTGGTTCAAAGATGTTGATGAACCACTTACACCCCAAAACTAATAAACTTAAAAGTACTGATTATCAACTCCTATTTCTACAACCTGCATCATTCAATGCGGCCAAGAAATGTTCCACGAGCTGATTACAGCATCTTATCATTGAGACTCTTAGATTGTACTGGTTGGTTGATTGTATCGTTAGATGGGGCTGGTATATCTGA
This sequence comes from Hypsopygia costalis, assembly GCA_937001555.2. NCBI lineage: Eukaryota > Metazoa > Arthropoda > Insecta > Lepidoptera > Pyralidae > Hypsopygia > Hypsopygia costalis. Next base: position 25,418,244 of record OW443326.2, read on the forward strand.
AATATAAAAATATATAATACCTTTAAAAAAACTGGCACACGTGAGTCGATCACGTGCAGCAAGTGTTCGACTCACTTTTAGCTAACTTTCGTATCTTTATACCACTAGGATGCGAAACAACCATACGACCCTCCTGATGGTAATTGCGACACCAGTGGTATCACTCACGCATTCACAACCATATAAAAACTAATTTACGCCTTTCTTGAAGAATCTCATACTGGGAAAACATTGGCATGGTGTTCATATTGAGTGTTCACAACTTGAGTGTTCGAGGTAGAAAACTCATCTGAAGCTTCGACTCCAATGTGTGAGGAAGAATTTCCTGTCTATGGCGAACGATGACTGTAGAAAGATGCATTGGACAACAAATCAAAGAACTCTACTGAACACAACCCAATGTAGAGACGATAGAATATGAAAAGGGAGGCTAAGTCTTTCTTTAGACCATTAAGTCTTAAAGACTTAGAATCTCTTTATCATCTTCTATCGTGACATAGCTTTAATGGTTAAAATCTGTCCATGAACTTGTCGTGTTGAATTATCTACAATCCTCAGAGCTTGTAATCGAGTCACAAGGTGCAAGCTGATATTTGGGTACTCCTTACTTACTTGAACAGTAACATCATACACTTAGTATGAAACATTTGGAATGTGATTTTGGGAACTTATAACTGAAACGTGATTTGGAATTATGAATTTTCATTCTTTTTCTGATACTTGTGCTGTGAGCTTGTACCTAATAAAGGAGATTGCCCATTCGTGTAACTATGGATAAAAGTACTGATAACAAATTTCTTGTGTCATCACTAAATTACCTTCACGTAGTCCTATATAATCACTAGATGCGTTCTAGAAAGTTTGGAGGTTATGATTGACCATACCGCAATATACAATCTACAGCAATCGTAAATATACATCCAGCGAATTAGCAGTCTTAATGTTCTGTGCATTTAAAGTATGAACGCTGTTTAGCTTAGATCTGTAACTGTATGGTTAAGTTGGAATGTTGAAAAATAAGAGTGACGAATTAATTAAATATAGCATGATTACTTATTCAGTCAATATTAAATTTATCTCTCGACACATTATACGAACACTAAAAAATTCTGTCAAATCTATCCCTGAAGGGAACTTTTACGAAAATCTTACTGTAAAATCAATGTTTTATTTTAGAACTTTGACAGTAATCTTTTCCTTAGGACACAACAAATACAAAACAACTGTCAGTAATCTCCTTTGTCAAATTTCAAGATGGTAGGTCAATGGGAAGTACTCTATAGTTTTTGATTTCTCTTGCGAGTGTCAAACTGTGCTGCTCAAAATTTGTCATAGCTTCAAGGAATTACAGACTTAAGTATTGGATTTTAAATTGATACCTTCACATTTTCCTGAGAAAAAGGGGCTTGACAGACGTACTGATAGACATAAAGACGGACATCGATGCGATCCTGTAAGGATAGGTACTTTTATTCCTTTCGATGTACGAAATCTTAAAGAGAAAATAATAAAATATATACGAGTACACACAGAATCACTTATACCTGGTAATTATTAATATTTTTTATGTAATTCATTAATATTATTAAAATAGTGAATTAAATCATTCTTTCGAAGACAACTGAGCTCATTCTTTCGGTAGACTATTATATTATCATATCGCAGAATAGTACTAACGTAAATATACTTAAAAATAAATAGGCACCTGAAGAAGGGCCTTCATTCGCGCGGTTTTTGTGAATAGACTGCACGTGAACGTCTCCTTCATCCCGGGACCCGGGCCGGTCGGGACGCGTACCGCGGTGCATTGAGCTGGCCGCCCCGCCCCTCGCCCCGGAATGCCGGGCTTCGCCCCCCAGTGCCGGAGGCTTACCTGCGACGCTCCACAATATAGCCTGAGAGAACCGCTACTATGCGCACAATGGCTAAATATCACAGATGGTACAGTATGCTTGTAGGTAGAATATCTCTTTTTGTAGTGCATTATTACTCCTAATAACTTAAATTGAACTAGTTACTTGGTTTCTAAATATTTAAATAGTCTTTCGACACAAAAGTTTTATATTGTGGTAAGAACATTACCTAGTAATTTAAAATTTAATTAAAATATACGAGTACGTACTCGTACATCGTATGGTAGTAATTACCATACATTTATTTTGTTGACAAATTATTTTTAAACTTAGCGTGTTTCAAAAAGAAAAATGTGTAAAAAATGAATGTCTGCGACTTCTCTAGTTTAAACATTAAATACCTACTCGTAGTACATAATCAAAATTTTCTAGACAAAATCAAACAAACTTTATGTATACGTAGAATGCACAAAAAACAGCATAAGCACCAATTACTAAAAATACTAAAGTTGTTGTTGTTGTTGTTGTTGTAAAGTCTTTATTGTACAATAGAAATTACATAAACATGATGATAAAAGAGATACACGTACAATGGCGGACTTATCCCATAAGGGATCTCTTCCAGTCAACCATTCAATGAATAGTTAAAAAAATAACATTTTGGCGAGAACTAAGGTACAATCTGATTATCTAAATACTTGGTAACAAAATAAAAATAATTATATAATAACAGAAATTATGACAGTGAAACAGTGAAAGTAAAGTTTGGACATATTACACTAACACTAAATATATATATACCGTTATAGCTGTAATACATATGTTATACACTTTAGCTGCAGTTCTAATTAAGTCTAAGGACATTTGTAGCACCACCCAAATGCTTCCTCAGGTGCAGCTTGAATGATGTTATAGTTTGCGACATCATCACATCAATTGGAAGTGAATTCCAAAGACGTGCTGCTTGCACAGTAAAAGATTTAGTATAGGAAAAGGAGTTTGGGACAGGAATATTTAGTAACGGAATGCTGCTAGATCGAAGACGATCATCTATAGTGCGAAACTGGAAACAGTCACGTAGATAACAGGGTGCCGAAGGATTGAAAAGCACATGAAAGAGAAAGGAAAGGATGTGGAGGATTCTTCGTTCCCTTACTGGTAAAATGTCTAAACGCGCACGATATTCAGAAATATGAACAGATTTACACAAACTAAAAACGAACCTTATGCACATGTTTTGAATGCGTTCCAACTTATTAAGTAACTCCTCCGTTGGATCCAAATAAGCCACATCCGCATAATCTATAAGTGGAAGGAGAAGACTACGTGCCAATAAAGCCTTGGTATTGACAGGGAGAAAAGCTTGAAGTCGCTTCAGGGAGTGGAGAGAGGCAAAAACCTTGCGGCTTACTTCGTTTATTTGAGGAGCCCAAGATAAGGTTTGATCAAGAACAATGCCCAAGTTTTTAACAGTTGAGGAGTAAGGAATGACTCTATTATTAAAAACAATATCCGGGCAAACAACATTAAAATTTTGCAATCTTGATATGTAGTAAGGGCTACCAATAATAATTGCCTGAGATTTGAAGGGATTGACCTTCAAACCAAAGTCATTAGACCATTTAGCAATGGCGGAAAGATCTTTATTAATTATGTCAATGGCATCAACAAGATTATCAAGCGTAGCAGCCGCATAGATTTGGAGATCATCAGCGTAAAGGTGATGTGAAGAAGATAGTGAGGAAGTTATACTATTAATAAAAATAGAGAACAGAATAGGAGAAAGTACTCCACCTTGGGGAACACCCGAGATGAGCTGGCACCAGTCAGATCTGGTTTCGTCAATCTTCACCAATTGGCGACGATTGAGGAGATACGAATTAAACCACGACAAAGCTGATGGGGATGGATTAACAGCACGCAGCATGCCAAGCAATATGTCAAAGTCTACCGTGTTAAACGCATTTGTGAAATCTAAAAGAACTAAGACAGTTAACTTTTTGCTATCAATATGAAGTCTAATATCATCGGTAACCTTAACAAGTGCAGAGACAGTACTGTGTCCTGCGCGAAATCCCGACTGGTGCTCACTCAGAAGATTGTGCTGACGGAGATGACTGGATAAGCGTTGGTGCACAAAGTGCTCCAAAACCTTTGAAAGAACAGGAAGAATAGAAATGGGACGATAGTCTGAAAAGGAAGAGGGGTTTGATTTCTTTGGAAGAGGAATTACATGGGCATCCTTCCACAGTGAAGGAAAAACACCAGAAGTGAGAGAGCAATTTAAGATGTCAGCAAGGAAGGGAGCAATTTGGTCTTTTATGGGTTCTAACATATTAATGCCAATGTTATCATTACCAATAGCCTTAGATTTGATGGAACCCAACAGTTTTACCACCTCGGCTGCTGATATTTCACCGAGCTCGAATTGGGCGAAATTGGGACTCACAGAATTTAATTGGGCTAATGTGGACAGCTTCATAACAGGATTAAGACCGGTGGGAGAGGAGCAGAAATGATTATTTAAGGCATTGAGATCAACATTAGATGACACTGAAGAATGATCCCTGCCAACACCATTAGACTTCAGAAATTTCCAGAGTTTGTTAGGAGGACAGTCTTCTATTGAAGAGTGCATATACGCACGCCTAGCTTCTCTACATACTTTATTGCACCGATTACGTAATTCGACGTACCTATTACGATTTTCCAGGGAACAATCATGGCGCAATTTAATTTTGGCTCTATCCCGTCGGGCCATAAGTTTTTTGATTTCTGTCGTGAGCCACGGTGCTGGAAGATGCCTAACGCGGACAGGGCGAAGAGGCGCGTGCTTGTCATATAACCCTAAAATGATATTATTAAAGGCACTGAGTTTAGCATCAACATCTGTGGCTGAAAGGACGGATTCCCAGTCGGCGTCATGAACGTCCTTTAATAGTTTGTCCCTATTCACAGCAGCAAAATTACGCATTAATAGTGTTTTGTTCTTGCGCTTAGGTGGTCGAATCCTGAACGATGCATAAATCAAATCGTGGGCAGAAAAAGCAGGAGCGTTGAATTGCCCATGTACAGAAACCAGTTCAGGTGACGAAGTGATTATCAGGTCTAGTAGGGACGGAGGACCATTGTGTGGGAAGTGTGTTGGATTAAGAGGAAGGCGATGTTGTATTACTCACAGAGCACGGTGTGCTTAAATTTTCAACAATGCCGTAATAACAGCTGAACGAAACTGTCGCATCTGTGGCAAATCTTTGGCACATGGTCGTCAACGCCACGCTGCGTATGCGCCGCAACGGCCATACAGACAGCGCTAGCGAGCGAAGCGGACGCGTGCTGTGTGCCTTGTGTGTGTCAAATGTGTTTGTCAAACTGTGACGATTAGTAGCATGCCCTCGTGTACTGTGTGCCTGTGATAATGTGGTCCATGACGCTTTTGCTGCTGGCCGCCGTGGTCGCGGGCCGTGCTGACATCCAAGAGAGAGGTAAGTAAACAATTAAACTAAAAAAAAACATCTTAAACAATTCGAAAAGAAACTGAATGAACAATGGTCAAACTTCAGTCGAAATATCATACTATTATTTACATAACAAACCAACACGTCGCTCGAGTCTTAACAATGTTAAACAGTCGGACGAAAATTAAAAGTGACACACGATAGTTAAGAAAGAATTCAATCAATTGGAGTTATCAAAAACATTAAGACAGAGGCCGAAGCTCGTTGCGTGATCACAGCGAACTTACCGACATAGGATTGCGGTCGTCGTTGCTATGTACTATCAACACGGAACACATAATAGACCATCACACCATGTCATCTTAATTCTATGAAAGGTTAAGGCTTGGGTTCTATTTAAGCAAAAATGAGCGGAGCGGAGAAGAATTTTTTTTATACATTTGACATCGCAAGCGGAGTACAGCCAAGCGTGAAGTGTATGGACATCTCACTTTTGATGGAGTCGGGCCTTAGGGCTGGTGACTAACCGTAATTCTGTCCTAACGGACTGTGAAGCTGTTAGCCGATTCGCGGATTATGATATTTAGGTATAAAATTTGTTTATTATTTTGGCACTACTTGCCCTGAATGTTTGCTCGCTTTTATATTTAATCACAAACAATTATTTACTCTATATATTGTAATGTAAACCTAAAAAAGACGAAACAATTAGGTTTCACTAGGTTAGGTACAACTTTCGAGTACTGGGCGCAATATTTGAAATTGTATCTGCATAACTAATTGTTTCATTTTTGTTAAGTATATGACAAATTAAGGACTCTACATGCCTTAAATATAATTTTAAGGGTTGAAATGATTCCAGAAAATTCCATGACATGTTCTATAAAAACATAGGTTAAATAAAAATAGTTCTGTAAGCTACCATAGATGCTTAATACATGATAGCTTACAGAATTATTATTTTTCTCATAGATACTTAGCATAGTAAAGAAACTATGTAAGTACATACTTATCTAAAGTATAAACTTGACATGGTCAATAAGCCATGTGTGTACTAACAAAAAATCTTGTTTCCTGTTTTTTTATATCAAAAACAGGCCCAACGCAACTTGTTTTTGTGTTCAAAAGAACATCTCGCTAATAGGAATGAAGACAGATGTGAGGTTTGAAACACATATATTTACCATTCTGGTTTCTGTTTACTAAAATGTAATTAAATGTTTTTATAATGGTCATATTGATGAATAAGTCACCAAATTATCGTATCTCAATGTCGATGCATACCAGATTTTATTATCTCTAAGAATGTATCATGCAAGTATGGAAAGAGTTTCCTGCTATCTCCAACTCCTACTATTTTCATAAATTTCCATCCAAGAGACAGATCAGAGTTTCATCCAATCAACTAACATGGAAAGTGTAATCGATTATATCTTGTCCTGTGCAACAACCACCTCTTCTTTTTTCTCCAGTTTCTCCTGTCCTCTACTGGGTCCTTCCAAGAAAGTGTATAATTTCATTTTTGTTGACAGATTTGCGTATTAATCTTACTTTTCTCGTTTTAGTTTTTCATTCAGCTGTATCTCTGATCTGATGTAGACTCTGAACCGCCTGAACTGAAGCAGGAAATATTGTAAAACTGGGCTGTTGTTATAAAACATACCAAACCTAATATTTTAGTCGCCCATTTGTTTAGTATTTTTTTGTCGCTCGATTTATTACTTTCCATTTTTGATTGGTAAAGTTGTGTTTTGATTCAGTAGCGACCCCGAAGCTCAACTAACTAAGCTGAAGATGCGTATTACGTACGTACTTAAACCTAAGTACGTACGTAATACGCATCTTCAGCTTAGTTAGTTGAGTCCTATTGACATATCAAAAAAATATATTTGAAACTGATTCAGCTTAGGCAGTAAGGCCCCTGAATTTAGTTTAAAAAAGTTTATGCTCTTCTAAATATTTCAAAGAAGTAAAACGTCATTTTGTTATTCGTATGTAATGTTTATTTTCTTTAGTGTATATTTAATATGATGATAATAATGTTTGCCCCTTAAAATTACTCACTGTTTATGTAAACTTGTTAATCTACTGGACTATACCACTGGTCTGCTTGGTTATTTTTAGATGAATAACTTTATATGAAATAAAATAAATGTGATAATATAACAATAAAGAACATAACTTTATTAGATCCAGAGAAGTTTGTGTAGCAAAAAGGCATTGACTCAGCTGTATGTTGACCAGTATATCTATTATTTTGATTTGTATATACGAGAATATTACTGTTATTGTTTTAGACACGATTGTACATCTTCTGAGCAATTTTCCGCTGTCTATTCTTATAATTCCTTCCTTATCTAACAATATAAAATATATCATCCCACTCTTTCTATCATGGAACTTTCAATGAAGATTTGGTGAAACTATTACAAGCAGTTGTTTCCCACAGTGCAACTGGTACAATCTATTGAAGTCGCTAACGAATAATGAATGCGTTATTTAATCAATGTAGTTAAAAGGCATTGCGGCTTATGGTACATATAAGTTCAAGTACCTATAATTGTAAATATATATTGTATAATATGTACAACTATTCCAGTTTAATAGTCGCAGGTAACCGATCTTTTAGTTCTAGTTCTTATTCGATAAGTAAAGGTTCCAATTCACATTACGAGTCATTGCGGATTGGATCATTTTGGCATAATTATGTCCTCATCAAATCGTCACACGATTAAAATTTGTTCAGCTTTAAAAGAATTTAGCTGTCCCCGCAACTTTGTCCGCTTATTTCTTTTTACTATCTCTCGTGACATTTACCCTGTTGCAGTTAAATGTTTATATTTTGTCTTCCTTTTTTCTCCTCTTTTACTACTAGGTACTTTTGTGGTTTTAAAATTCTGCGAATGAGTATTTTTTGTCATAATATGACATAACATAACATAAACTGATAATAGCTGATATTATCAGCTATTATCAGTTTGTTATGTTTGTTTTGTGGCATTATAGAAGTGAAAAATACTCATTGAAAGCTTTGAAACTCTTAGGGCATAAAAAATGAGGCGCATCATATAGTCACTAAGTACGGAAAAAGGCACGACGCATGCACATTTAAAACACATTCTTTATGGAAAGTTTAGCCCTCAGTCTTCCATATCAAGTTGTAAGAGCTGGGTGCTATTACTAAGACTAGCTAGTTAATTGCATTTAGCGGAAGAGAAATCGGGAAAAACTCGCTTCTCGTATCTAGGCAGGTTCACCACAGACATACTAATATGTAGACACCGTTACAACAGCTTATCTTGTAATCTTTCGTAGAAATGATAATTGAATAATACTGTCACAGTACATTTAATTATCTGTCTTTCTTTAAACTGAATTTCAGACATTTTGTAAAACGTGATTCAAACTATTTTACTTTTTCGTTTAAACATGGTACTTTTGTTAAAGTTTACTGTATAAATATATGTTTTTAAACTAATATTATAATTAATATTAAATAAACTTAATATTTATCTGAGCAAAATAACTTAATGTTTAAATCAAGTATCATCATCATCATTATCAGCCTACATCTACCCACAGCTGGATGTAGGGCTTCGTCAATGCTTTCCTCCGTTTTCCACAATAAGTATATGTAGTATAAACTTCATCTTTATATATCTTTATATTGTCCCTCATGTGCATGTGCTTTATCTTCCTTTCTGGTTTGTAGATTTTTATTACTTAGACTTAGGAATTAATATATAAAACATACTTCAACTGAGCAGGCTAAAACAGTGAAGTGTAACGGCATATGTTTCGTTTAAGCACTATTTTGATTGATTGCAAATAAACTAATTTGACTTATGAGTCCGCTTCCATTTCATTTAAGTAAAGTTAGTTAAAAATAATGCGCATTTAAATTATTATCTTTTTTTGGAAAGTCAGTAAAGTGATACATTATTATTCATTCATTCAATATATTTTAAAGCAGCCGGGACAACGTGATGTCTACGATGGTTTGAAATAACCATAAAGTCTATTGTGTTGTATATCAATGGAACATTTAAGTCAGGTAAAATTGGGCATAGAAAAGCATGGTGTCCTTACTTGGTATCCCGCGGCGTGCAAGGTTTTTTTTTCTATTTAGAACTCGACATAGGGAACTAAAGGTGCGATGCAGTTATTCCCTATGTTGGTCTATTTTTTAAGTGCTCAAAGTTCTTCATTTTGACAGCTATGCAGTTCGACTCAACTAATAACTAGAAATCTTGAGACTAGTACAAAGTTGTTTTATTATTGATACGTATTAGAAAACATGTATGTGTTGGAGCTCATCATTATCTCTGAGAGAAAGCCAACCTCACCTGCACGTGGTGCACCCTGCTGACTTACTAACGAGGATACTGGAGCCAAATAACTATTCCCTCGAGGGTTGTTATGTTCCTGCGAATGAATGAGGTTACCAAGAAAGAAGAAGTTGGCAGTGAAGGCGATATTTCATAATGTTGCGAGCGACTTCTTGTAATTATATGCATAGCTGCAGCTATGCAGGTGTATGTACTTCACATCAGGCGGGCCATATGCTTGTTGGTCACCTACAGTAAAAAGGTATTTAGTACCAGTGACACCAATCTCGGTTCCCAATTAGTATATATATTTGAATGGTCGGAACACTCCTCATAATCAATGATTTTAGAAATACTGTAATATCATGAGCATGATATTACAGTATTTCTAAAATCATTCAATTCAAATCGAAGAAAAAAGTAATGAAAACTTATATCCTAAGATTCTTACTTTCCATTAGGCGGGCCGCTTGTTTACCACCTTATTAGTATGAAAAAAAAATAGTTGTCTTTAAAGTCGGTTTACGGACGATAATTTTACGTGATAAAGTCATAAGAAAACATCGGCCGATGGAGTTAAAGAGAGATACTCGTAGCTTATTCCGCGCTCTCGCTTGCACGCTCGGCTCAGGCGGAACGTGACAATGAGTCATGCTTTTTCGTGCATGTAGCCGGCGTTTTTTTATCACGTCAAAAATATACTAAGATCGATACTTTTTTTTACATCAAGTACGACTTAATAAATCCAGTAAATAACCCTGTTAAACGTTCTATTAATGCCAAACACAAAAATACAAGAGGTATTATCAATACCAAATGTCGTTTTGAAAAAGCACCATTTCCGGCATCTCAATAAAACGGAAGCAGAGACGAATAAGTATAAAAAGTATAAGGACACCCCCAGTGCATCCCGGGCGTGCACAAGTGGCGTTCCCAGGTTTGATTTCTGCCTCGGGTAGTATGTGGGTCTCTTTAAGGGTTGTAAGTACACGTTTTTGGAATATCCGGTTCCTGGCTGAAAATAGACACTACTTGATTTTTTAAAATTAAAATAACATGCAGTTGTCGTCGTTAATATGTCAATATACCATGCTCATCCGACTGCTGGAATGTATTTATTTCTCTTCTATCACCCAGGTGAAACTTGCATATACACAAGTCTGTAATAATTTGTTGATTCACTGTACTTTAAATTAGTATTATTCAAATAAGGCATATTCTATCTATCTACCTTAAACTTACGTGATGTTCTGACCAGGGGGCCTACCGCCGAAGCTGGAGCTGATTACCATCGGAATTTTTGATTGCGAAAATCGGACTTGTGTTTAAATTTGTAATAAGCATCATCACTTTAATTGGTAGAGTGTTTACGTCTCTACCTGCTAAGCTTATTACTATTTATAAGTAATAATTTAAGGTGAAGTTAGAATTTCGCAATCAAAAAATCCGATCGTATTCGGCTTCAGCTTAGGCAGTTGAGCCTCTGAGTTAATCTAACATACCCATAACATAACAAAAACCAGATTTTGTTTCTGTAAGTGATAACTACCGGAGATTATGTGATGTTAGGTGGACTGTATAGATGTAGGAATATGAAGGAAACGCTTAGTAAAATTATATGATTTTATAATTACTGAGATCACAAACGAGTTGCACGATAAGACCAGACTGAATCAAAGACAAAGAAGCATATCAAAAACAAAACGTCAAATACAAAAATAGAAATATTGAAAAATATACATAAATATACATTGCAACCAGCCAGTCGCTAACAGTAAGTATTCTACCCTTGTTCGAGTAAACCCCAGAACTGAAGACGTTTATAGCGTACTCCGCTACGCCGCTTTACTGTTTGAATGCTAGAGAAGCTAGTGCCCTTAAAAATATTGCTAATAAAAATATACATAACACCTACTCACTAACCTTCGGCCGCTACTTCTTGTGGGTAGGTATATTGTGTGAGATTTATTTAAAAGTTTCTCATAAACCCTGTGGTTTCGTACTTATTTTCTAAAGACATTTTTGCTACACCCTTTTTTGTAATATCTTTAATCATCGATGAGCTATTAAATGGATTGATCGATGGATCATTTCATCGAATAGCCACATAAACTATCATGTCATCCATAGTATATTTCTTCAAGTCAAGTGCTCCATATTCTAAGATTCGACTCGTACCTTGGTCTTGTTTATGCAAAATGTTGATATAGAATTTGAACTAAGTACCTATGTTCTTAGTTCAAATTCTAATATGAAATAGACATGATAAAAACAATGCAGTAAGTACTACAGATTTTCCCAAGTACACGTCCCAAGTCTCTTACAAACATGCTTCAACAAAATGCTTTAATAGAGATATCTGCATTGCCTTACACTTATATGCATTTGTATCTTTTGGGCTCGACTACGAATGAAATGTCATAGAATAATTTATTTTATATAAATAATATATATTATAATATATTTTATATATATAATATATTACTCGTTTATCATGATACTCAGACCAGAAGCCAATATATTTATATTAATACTAGCTGACCCGACAGACTTTGTCCTGTCGTCTTCAATGAATATTGAATTCGAATTGGTTTCGCGTAATCTGTCAAATGACTGATAGTTCTGTCAAATGCCGTAAAGTTAAATTAGAAAAGTTAATAATACGGTTCTACTACTACTTTCTACTTCTTACTTATTTTTTTCTTTCATACGAACCTTCTTATGACAATAACATAGTATATTTCTACATAAAAAGAATTAGCGAAATTGCTTCATCCGTTCACGCGTGATGTGATGACCAAGGGAAATAGAGATTCATTTATATGTATATAGATATCTATAGCCATTAGCATCTTGATAGGGACAATATATGGATCAGTAAAAGTATCTACTGTCGTAGATCTTTTGGACTTGGGCATGAAACTATAGTTTTGTTGCACCTTCAATGTGCGAGTGTCGATTGTTATGGTACCTATATTATAAAAAAAAAACAAATATATATAGTACTGTGGAACTGTGGACTACAGAAAGTTCAAGTTCACAAAAAGAAAATTCCTTTTTCATACAAAAAAAGGCAAGCAACTCTACGGATCCTCGCCTAATGCAAGTTGTTACTTTGGATATTAACATCACAGGGAGGACCTCACATATAGCTTTCATAACTCTTTTTGAAAAACCGCATGCTGTAATATGTCAACAATATGAGAAGCCGCTTAAAGCTTTATTTAATCATTAAGATAGTAGAGTAATTGATTTAATAGTTAGTTGTTGATACCCTCATTCATATTACTTTAATAGTAACAAAAAAAAACAACTACAAAATTATACCAGTAATTTAAAAAGTGAGAGATGCGTTTACGGAATTTATGAGTGTGAGTGTGTTTGCCTAAAGATGTTGTGGTCATCATCAGTAGGTATATATTGTATGTATATATGTATATCAATATCTTATCTGCACGGTAGCTAAAGAATATGTAAGTGAAATATACATAGGTAAGTAACCTCAGTTCACCCTTTGAGGAAAAAACACACGCGAACAATTCAGACCTCTCTTAACGATAAAAATCCATTTATCGTAGCGTGAATTGTTTTTTGCAGTCAGCAATCGCATCGCACTTTACACCAATAAATATCAAAATGACCTAATTGTAATGCAACACCAGCCGAAAATGGACTTTGATACCACGTGTAAAAGCTCAAAACTAACGGAAAGGTAAATGCAGTTATGCCTATTGCTTTGAAATAGGTCACTCCTGATGATTTCATTCAGTCGCCATCATAGAAGAAGTATGCGTCTTATCAAGAAGCGTTATGTCATTATTTATGGGAATTCAATTGGAGTAAGTTTAATGTACGAGGAGGTTTAAGGAAAATCTATGTATTTATATATAAACTTAATACGTCATTTATGATGATACATCACATTTTTTTCCGCAATACTATATATATATATATATATATTATATATATATATATATAACATTCAATTAAATGTTTTATTTTCGAGACATGACTAATAATAAATGTTGGTAATACAATACGGAAAAATAAACTAAAAACGAATCCTAACCTAAAAATTAGAACTATGATGTCCTAAAACTGAATTCTATTTTATTGAGGCCCTATGGTAGGGTTAGAGGTATGGATAATTGATCTACCATCAAAATCCAAATCCCCCTGGATTTACCCTACCCTAACGCTTGAGCCGAAGCCGATACCGATCGAATATTTTGATTCCAAAAATACGACCTGGATTAAACTTATGACAAACATCTTCAGCTTAGTTGGTAGATCTCTGGAGTTTCAACTAATTATGATAATCACTATGTACCAGTCTGATTTTGTAATCAAAAAATTCGATGGCAATCGACTTCAACTTCAGCGGTAGAGACCCTGATCCAACGTCCATCAAATGAGAGGTCGACAGTTTTTGTATAAGATAGGCATGGAGTCAGTGTCCAAATTCCTAGATTGATCTCAAAAGCTTTATGAGGGGTTTGTGGTAAAAGTATGGTACACCAGGCCTGTTGTTTTTTTGAATGGGAACTGGAAATTTGCACTTTGTGCAACTAACCAGTCATTCGAGTTTGCAGCGAATTAAATAACAATTGCAATAATAAACAATTGCAAGTAATTGAAATATTACATGTATTCAAGCCTCTATCGAAGACCGGTATGCCGGTAAATTGTACACTTGAATTTATACGAGTTATATCTTATCTATCACTTATCAGGGTTGAGGCCGTATCTTTTCACTTGGACGCATTCAACTTGGAATTTCAAAATAATGCGTAGGTTCTTTAGATAAGACAAGTAAATAAATATTGCTATTGACTGTCATTTAATGATAACAGCTGGGACCTACGCCTCAAAGTGCCCTCCGAAGCATGCAGAATTTCGAGATAAATTATACCCATCCGTGCACAGGCTACGGTCGACGTTGCTTAACTAGTGTGTTAGATTAGACTGAAAAGACACCATCAAGCTCCTCAATTTAGCTTAATATAGGTATACATTTATATAAATAGTCAATAGTTTACAATAATTTAATCAACAAGAATTAAAAAATAAAAAATTAACAAGATAAACTGAAGCAAACCCGAAGAAAGGTTACGTGGCAACCACCTGCCGAATTGACTAAAATTAAATCTCTAGGGATGTCAGCTGCAATAAATATATATAATTAATATCTTTATTAATCTACCAATATTATAATTAATAATTATAAATAAATTTATTAAATTAATTATCTCATTGACAATATACTGTCAATTGTTTAAAATGCATAATACTTCAACAATGCTCTATGCCCTTTTAGAACATCTCATTTATGCATAAATAATGTAACTAATATAATTATTTGGTCTACGGACACGATAATTATTAATAATATCCATCAATTATATAAAACCACATTTGAGACTAATTAAAATTTAAATTGTAACAGTGTTTGTATTAATATTTCAAGTAGATTTATGCACACTAGCGCCAATATAAACAAAAACATAATTTCGTAAGCAAGTTAAATTTATACTCTTTCTTTAGGAAGGCAATATATAATTGAGCCGTATTATTTTAATAGTGGTGCACGATGTAAAGTACATAACAATATTTCAAGTGATGTATGACTAATTGATCTAATAATACTTTATAATATCCTTTAGGGACAGCAAATAGTAGATAATTTACTATATTACTCCGTTTATATCCTACTAGCGACCCGCCCCGGCTTCGCACGGGTGCAATGCTGATACTAAATGTACTACAGAAGGTCTTTGCGCTTTGTCCTAACCAGTCCTTCCCCAGTTATAGGCACACGCCGCCGGCTCCGCGGCCGGTACCGCCACAGCCGTTATGTCCCTGCATTTTAAATGTGTAATATCTTCTAAACTATTCATTTAAATTACATGTTGTGAAGGGCCATATTGATCTATATTAAATGCGCAATGTATTTAAGGTACTTAATTGGATAAGGATTAATTCTGTATTGCTTAAAATCGCTTCGTAAATAAGGCATTATTTCTTGTAAAATGCAAAGGATAAAATAACGGTTATTGTGTGTTACCACTAAGAGATAGACATATACCATCGCGAACTTTTTTGTAGACCATTTTAAGGTGAACAATACTGTACTACATTATTTTGATCTATCTCGTTGGGTTCAGCCAGCGTTTGCAATGAAAGAGCAAAAAAATGTGTTTATTTACGACATCACATTAGAAACCTCTAAATTATCAGTGTTTTTCTACTATGTTATGCATATATTATACATATAAACTTTCCAGTTGAATCACTCTATCTATTTAAAAAAACCGCATCATAATCCGTTGCGTAGTTTCAAAGATTTAAGCATACAAAGGGACATAGGGACAGAGAAAGCGACTTTGTTTTATACTATGTAGTGATAATATAGCTATGCGATGCTTTTTGTTTTCAAAAATCTTAGCTACCCTAGTATATTGTTATTTATATGCAATACAATGTAACATTCGTGTATGAAAAGATGTAATGTAATAATGTCTTTATAACTCGTCAATGGAAATGAAATGGCTTTTTAGTTGATTTCCATGCTTGATTGTAGAGGTAGAGTTTTAAATTTCTTACTTACTTCCCAAAAAGAGTAGTAATAAACCGTATGTTTTTATACGAGTAATGAAAACTAGAAGAGAACTAAGATAATGTCCAAAAATTTACACTACATTAAATATTTTTCAAGAGATAAGTTGTATCAGCCCTACTCAGCGAAGTAAATTTTGAAAGCAAAGCGAAATAATGTGGCATAGCGAATGTTCCATTAGAAGTCGTATTCATAGTCTCTCTTTCTGGAACAAGCAAAACACTATAGCAAATTGTTTTAGGTAACCTCAATGGGGCACTTTTTTATCCCACGACGGGGCAGATACTTGACTCATAAATAGACGAGTGATTTGATTTGTAGTGAATGTAATGATTTTTACTGATTTGTAACTTCCAAGGGAAGCAGAGTTCTTGAGTTTCCAAGAAATCTATTTCCTATGATAGGACAAAGGGTAGAGAGATAAGAGGTTCGTTTAGGTAATCACTCAAAGTCAGTCACTTTAGCTGAGTCACGAGATGTATCTATAGTATCTAGTAGAGTTTAAGAGGTTTTTTTTAACATACAAATCTCTGGTCATGGCATACTAGTCAACTAAAAAAAAACATTTTGTATTCAAGAAGCTATACTAAGGACGGATATAGGACATAATTTAACATTACGCCGGGTAATATTGCGAGGCACAGCTAGTAAATAGCATTTGGCGGCAAAATCGGGTTACACCGCTGTCAAGTTTAGAAAAAAATATTGTCGTTGATTAGATTAAAATTTTATTTTCAACTCATAATGAAGTCGTTAAAAGGCCATACTATAACGAGGTTACCGAGGCGCTAGTGTACCTATCAAGTAAACGTTGGAGTCATTGTTAAACCGTAGTCACCAAAGTGTAGATACATATCTTACTCGCTGGCCTTGTATGGCGGCGTACGGCGTAATCATTATAACATTATCTGCTGGGCCATTAAGCCTCTATCTTGGCATTAAAAAAAATATAAATAAGCAATGTTATATTTCTATTTTTAAATCCGAAGTACATTCGTAGTTGCCCTGTAATTACACTGCTGTACTCGTAGCACACCCTGGCCACTCTATATAAAAATTCCGCGTCGTTAACTATTAACGTTAATGCTATTATTTATTCTGTGCTATTCTATTATATAAACAAATGGCGGCTATGGAAAGCGTGAATGCGAATGGATGCGTCCAAGACGCTGCTGCGCTGTTCCGAATTCGACTCCGAGGGTACATGAGGTTGGCTAAAGACTCCATATAGTATAGCATACTATAAAGAAAATTCTGTTATCTATTTATTTTTATTTTTTACTGTGGGTCTCTTGAAGTTGAAATACAAAGGTCAATGTGTCATACTTGAGTGCGATTTTAACTGGTTGTACAGTCTGGAAGATAAACGTTTTGTCAAACATCGCTTTTCATCGACAAAAGTAATATCTACAAAATGTTGAGAACTATTATACTTAGCATCTCTTTTAACCCGTTTAACAAAAACTTAATTTATTATTCATTCACTTAAATACCGAAAAATCTTGCGATAATATAAAAATCTGGAAAATAGATGATTGACTTCGTCACGGCATAGCACATTGAAAGAAACTAAGATTATTATTATGAAATTAGATTTGGCTCAACTGAATTGTGGCAATGCCTATCGAATCGACACAGATGGTCCTGTCTAGGTCATTGATCTTGTAACATTACACTATTGTACACATCAATAGACAATATTATTTACTTGAATTTTTTGTTATTAACTGACACCACGGATAACTCAGACACTAATCTTTTTAATTTGCAAATATTTACCTTATTTCCATTCTTAGATAGGTGTCAATCATTTTGAAATAACGATTGCAGTACTAACCGACTTTTTATACAAAGTTATTGTCCGGATAATGCAAGTTTTAAACACAATTTTCATTCTTATTACTAAATGCATAAAGGTTACGCGAATACAAATAGATGGCATTATTTATAAAGGTTTGATTTAGGCGTAAGTCTTGCACAATAGAATATTTTTTCGGACATGTGTGGGACCGTATTTAATTAAATGTACACAGATTCTACTTTTATTTCTTATAAAGTACCAATAGCTGTGTATAGCCTTCCCATGATAGATAGCATCAGTCCACTGTTTATTAACTGTGGCAAACAATGGTCAACGATAGGGTTGTCTCTTATAAGTAAGATGTGTACTTACTTTTAATCACGCGGCCTTCAACTCACGGCTCGTCTGTTATGGAGACGTGCAATAGAGAAGGACATGTGTACACTTCCGCAAATAGATAGGTATTTATTTAATAACGCATATTAAGATTTTTTTTGGAGATTACTGCAATAAAAACCGTGACATACTTGTACATATAACAATACCAAATTTTACTGAATGAGTCCTTTTTAAAGAACAGTAGTACGATTAAAAAAAAAATATACATTTTTCAATGAGTTTTGCATTAAGAAATTGAGTAGCTTTCCTATCAACGTTTTGTGAGATTTAACTATATTCAGAGATTTAAAAATGAAGTTATGTGGTAATTTAATAATAGCATTTTAAATACTTGGTTGATTTCATTTCTTTTTATTTTGTCATACATTTTTGTTTTATTTGTCTACAGTCTGCCGGAAACTTGACTGTAGACAAATAAAAAATAAAATAAAGACTACTAGTCTATTCCTTGCAAAAACTTTGAACTATTTAATTATAAGATATGAAATTAACATTGTTTTTATAAATTTAGTATTAGGCTAAAATATAAACATTACAACATTCTCTGTTTTGGCACTGCCGTTTTTCCACTGTATCATTCCTAACCTAAATGTCGTTTTAAATTGTGTTACATTTACAAGTCAAAATACCGGTTAGCACGCTAATTAGATAACAAAAATATTTTTACTTAGAATTTAAATAACATAAAACTGTTTAAAAACCTTGGAATAAATGTTAACAAAATGACGAAGCACAAAATCTAAAGCATTTTTATTTTATTTTATACTACGCCTGGTGGTAGACAAGCATACCGCCTGATTTTAAGCGGTAACAGTAGCCATATTAACGCTCGCAACATAAAATATTGCTCGCGCGCCGCCACCCCACTGCCAGCGCAGCAACTCCTTCCTTTCTTTCTCCCTGTTCTTTAATTCCATGTTTATAATATAATATCGTCTAAATATTTTTTGGTATAAAATATACAATCGTTGTTGTATGTATACTCATAATTATATAACGAGCAAGTACTGCAAATATTGACAGTGAAATGCTATTTTCTTTTCTTTTTTGTTTCTTTTCAACAAATATATTGAATTGTAAATCTTTAGCAAACTGCAGGTTCTTTTATTTAATGAAAATACTAAAATATTCCTATATAGACGCTCATTATAAAAAAATGAAAGCAAAGTCGTTTTAACGTGTTTCTATATATCCTTCTGTCTCGAACGGACGAGAGAGGGTCGTGTTCCTGTAGTGGAGACTAAGATGACCTGATGATGATGATGATGACCCAAAATATAATTGCCCACTATGACACACAAATATTTCTGAACTATTTAAGTAGCAGCCCTAGCTTATAACAAGGAGCTTGAAACAGGTCTTACGGGCAGCGAAGAGGCAGGAGCCCCGATTACCATATGTTGGCCGGAGCTGCCTTTGTAAGCCGATACGGCTTCATAATAATTACTGCATAGTGTCATGTGTCTGGATGGGTTGTGTACCCGTTTGCGGTTCAAAAATGTCTACAAAAGTCTGAAAAGAAATTCAATGTCTTTTGTATTCACAAAATCGTTCATACTAAGTACCAACTAGTAAAACATTAAAGACATCGTTTATTCTGTAGCAAACATGTTATGTTGTTCTGGTATATTGATACTATGATTATATAAAACTATGAAATAAAAATTAACATACTTTTTGCGCTGCTCCTACTAGACTAGACTGGGTAGAATTACCAGGCGTTTAGGCGATCCTGCAATGTATATTATTGGACGCGTTAGTTCCAACTCAAAGTTATGCCTTCATATTAGGTGCTATAGATTCTTATAATAATAAATCTTGGTACATGATAGTTGAGCTATATACACTTGACTAGCCATCTCAAATCTCTTGAGGCTTTTGGAATGTTGCTACCTCTCAGCTTCAAGGGGAGAAATTTCCATGTTACTAAGGATATACATCCTGTTTATCCTCATCTTAGTGGAAATTTACACTTACTCCATGTATATGCCACAGGGAACTCGTTATATGAAGCATTTATACAATTAGGCAATCGACGGCAGTTTGAACTTTTTCTTTATATCTAATATTGTATTTCACTGCCGTGTGTTCAGGGTATTGTTAGTGTAATTTAGTTTTAGAATATCTTTGCGGACTTATATTTTTCTTCTTTTACAGTATATACAAAAATAAAGAATTATTTGTTTCTTATTCAGAATCCAGAATCAGAAAGACTAATAGATTGCTAAATTGTCTAAACGTTTGGTAATTTCCCCAGTCTCTAGGCTCACTAGTGTCACTAAACTCACTAGTGTCACAAGACTCACCAGAGTCACTACACTCACTAGTGTCACAAGACTCACTAGAGCCACTAGACTGCGGATAAATCCAATCAGTATTTACTGTGTCCTTCTTTCACGTCAACAGTAACCAATATATTTGACATGAAATTGTTAAAGGGCTAGTTAAAGAATGGAGAGAGACATGGGCTATTTTTATCCCGGAAAAACATCAAATTGTCACGTAAAAAAAAGTTTCATCGAAATAATGACCACGCGTGCGATGTCGCTAGTAACTAGTACATATATAATATTGTCGCCTTTACTTCTAAAAAGAGATTATATCCACTCATGGGTGAACACTCCCAATAGTACACTATTGGGAGTGTTCACCCAAATATAGCATTTGTGTGAACACTCCCAATAGTACATCATTATTAAGATTTTACGACATCACATGATAACACGGTATTACACGTAATATCGGTACCCACGTATGTAGTACGCATGTTCCCATGGTCGGATCAATTAAACTATTAACATTCAACACTCGGGCAAATATTTACTACGTACTTCGCAATACCACTGTATAAGTAATAGTACTAACGTAGCAATACACACGGGTTATGAGCAAACGTCACCCTCGATATATGGAAGAAACATTTTAATTCTGCAAGTAAAGCATGACCTCAAACTTGATACGTCTCGATTTCAAGTAAATTACTTTTTTTAATAAAATCCACGTATTTTTCTGACACATTTGTACACATAATGTAACGAAGGTAGTTTTTCTGGACTATTTCCAGATTGTTGCAGTATTTTTAATTATGGTTTTAGTTATGTACACAAAGAGCGATAAAGCACATGGATGCAATAAATACCTGTCATATCTTGTTAACGAGCTCACTAGTCACACGCCACGCCACAGTTTCCATTACCTATAATGTGACGAGTCCAACTGGGTTACTGCAGATCGTACTTGACACTGCAGTTCCATTTTGGTTCCTATTCCAAGGCATAAGAACTGAAGGAATAGCATAATGTCAAGCTTGATGTACTCTTTGTTCTACCGGTATAATTTTAAGATCTCGCTACTCTCTTTTCACTCATTCACTTACTTTTATATGCTATATCCATAGTAGTTTTACCCAAAATGTTTACTTCTCTGTATTATTAACCATTTCCATACAAACCTTTTTCTGACGATTTAAAACACAACACAATAAGAATTAGCAAAAAAATTGGTGCATCTGTTTTGAAGTGATGCGCTTCTTGATTGTTATTAATTTAAGAATATATTAAAAATTAAATTGCTTTGTAAAAAAAAGATAAGAGAGGTAGGGTATAGCGTATTTGCAAGTTGCCCGACTGGAGAAGTACCTCCACATCGCAGAATACCGCATTTAATTAACCATTCCCTTGAGGAATGTTGAGTTCTTGCGAGTGAGTGAGGTCATCAGAACTGTAATTGAAACAATAATTGCTGCGTTGGCAGCGGGGGTGGCGGCACGCGAGCGATGTTTCATGTTGCATGTGTTAGTATGGCTACGGTAACTGCTTCATATCAGGCTTGTCTGCCACCCGATGTAGTAGATATATAAACAAAAGATAGATTGACTTCACAGGACAATATGTAGATGCGTGCAATTTTAATTGTCGTTAACATTACAGTACTGTATGTGTACATTAAAAATCATTAGCGTGTCATCGCTAGAACACTTGAGATCATTAGTATCGACAGCACGGCTGCGTGAACATGCGTTGTGACAAAGCAAACGCACTAAAGCGACGACGTATTTGTTACTACTCAACAATCGAGGAATGGTTTTGTTCAATAAAGTACTCGTACCTATTATAATTTAGTAGTTTCCCAATTTAAAATCATAACAAAAGTTAAGTCTCAGTAAACCCAAAGAGTAAAGTATGAGTAAACCCTAGTGTCGTTTTGCAGAGTTTATGCGCTATTTGAGTATTCAAATGAGGAACACGATGGCGTCGTTGCGCGTGTCAGTTGTTCGAATCAAGTTAAGCAACGTCGACCGTAGCCTGTTCATGGATGGGTTTATATATCTCGAGCACGGAAAACGTGTTTCAGATGGCACGTTAAGCTGTCGGTCCCGGCTATTGTGATTAGATGACAGTCGTCAAGCCAAGTCCTTAGGGCGGCTTGAAAACACTGTTCTCCGCCAGCTTGCAGTTGAGCAGCGTGGTGGAGTATGCTCTAAACCCGTTCGATTGAGAGGAGACCAGTATCAGAGACAGTGTGATGATTATGGGTAGATGATATTATGACGTCATCGTGATAGATTAATAATTTTAATAAGTTAAATAATTAGGCCCTTATGTGTGATGAAGCCTGGTAGCAGAAATGACTATGATTACTAATAGTTAGGCCTTACAGTTTCTCTCCGGTTTTTCCAGGGGACTGATTTCTAAACCGGTGGTAATTTAGATACTACCTCGATGAAGGGAGTTATTTATTCCCGCGAAAAACGGCTTCTGCTCAAAGTCGGATGAAAAAACTAAAAAATAAAATGTTCGACACAACGTCCGTAAGATCTCCGTCAATTTAGCAACCAGTCGATTGTTATGGTTACAATACCTTAGTGTTACATGTTTTTTTTACCTTAAGTAGTCACAAACAAACCGACAAGCTTAATGTCTTCAGTTCCGACCGTGTTGATAAAATTGTCGGCGGATATCCGTCAACCGCGCAGTTAATCTGCAACCAGTCAGGTAACATTCAACGAATTACCAGTTTAAAAGATTTTGTCCCACTCTTATTGTTTGACGAGCTCGGTGGTCGAATGGTTAGCAATGGCCACTTTGACTCCGAGGTCGCGGGTTCGATTCCCGCACAAGACAAGCATTTGTGTGCTCGAACATGTCTGTTTGTCTTGGTCTGGGTGTTTTCTATGTATTATAAGTATGTATTTACAAAAAAAATGTATTTAAGTATGTACATTTATCATAACACAAGCTTCGCGCTTAATTTGGGACTAGATGGCGCTGTGTATACTATCCAGAAATATTTATTTATTTTATACCTATTACACGAGCAATTCTTGTTTATCTGCATCAACTCATATTCATCTCACTATTGGAATATAGGTCTCCCATCCGGGTTTAAAGCATACTCCACGACGATCTCAACTACGGTTGGCGGGTGCTTTAGAGCCGTCCAAAGGCCACTTGGATTAAAGACTGTCATCTTATGACATTAACCGACGTAAGCCGTGGGTACGGCCAGCTTACGTACGGAGGAACCCCAGATAATCAAATCCAAGTCACATCTGCCGAGTCAGCAATGGGGAGGAAAGTTGGAAGCCGCGCAAGGAGCGATGAAACTCAAAATGGACCGATGATATCAAAAAAGGGCTGGATGTGGAAAGTGTAGGATACTAAGTGCTTCATTTTATGCTAATAGAAATTATAGCGTAATAAATAACATTAATTCAAGTGCTTCAATGCACTATAAGTTAACATATTTTAATAGAAAGTACACTATTACGACCATGTTTTCATAGTTTATCATAGGCTTTATTGCGGTTCCTATATTAATATGCATAGTTATTTTGAAATGCAAATAAGGCATCAGGCAGGTTATACGCTTGTTTTTTTTTACGATGACAAGATAAAAATAAGCTGAAGTCGAAGCTATGGAAGATGGAACAACTCAACTACTAAAGAATTCGCCTGATGAAACGAAAATACAGACGAATAATCCCTTATAAGTATTTTTTTGTAACACGTATGGTGTCAAACAAGAATACGGCCCATCTGATGTAGAACGGTTACTATACGAGCTCGGTGGTCGAATGGTTAGCAATGGCCACTTTGACTCCGAGGTCGCCGGTTCGATCCCCGCACAAGACAAACATTTGTGTCCATGAACATGTCTGTTTGTCTTAGTCTGGGCGTTTTCTATGTATTATATGTATGTGTTTACAAAAAAAAAATGTTTTTAAGTATTATATATCAGTTATCTAGTATCCATAGTACAAGCTTTGTTTAGTTTGGGACTAGATGGCCGTGTGTAATTTGTCCAGGAATATTTATTTATTTATTTATAGTCTCTAATAATCTTCAAGGATATTTTTAATAGGCTGCGGTCTTTTGTGAGGTGGAAGTACGTCACTAGTCGGATTGTACATGTCCTAGCTTTCACAAACCAGAGCTTCATTAGCTAATGGGCAAGGTGCACATTATGGTCGACTTAGGCTCTATAGATGGAATCTCTTGATAGAGGGATCTCTATAGATAGAATAAATTAATAAACAGAGAAACGCCTAAATTGTGCCGTGCCTCAAAAATGCAATGCCTAACTTAATTCATATGCATCTAATAATCTTTAGGTACTCGTATGTACTGTATAAAATATCTTCTTAACTATGTACTACATCTATGAAATACAATATAAATATAGAGTATTGAATTATATACTTTAATTAACTATTTACTTTACTTTATTTAAATAAACAGTACACATTATAACTACAAAAATATTTTTACACTTTACATAGTAATTAACCAATAAAAAATAACCTTGGTTCTGATAATTACGTAAATAATGACTTAAAGTCAATAACCCTAGACTGAACTAAAGTTTAGATGGCGGTTATCCTATTTCATATTAATATTATAAATGTGGAAGTTTGTGAGGATGTATGGTGGGTGGATATATGGGTAACCATAGGCATACTCTGGTGTGGTGAGCTGCTGTGACTACAGATCATTTTGGGTATTTTGTTATTCTGTCTAGCGTATACTGCATGGAATTGGTTGAAATTTGCCATAAATACATCGCTCATTGGTAGCACATGATTAATTAGGACATACAAATTAGTACTTTTTATCTATGAATTTTCTTGTGAAAAATAAACACTTTTTTTATACTACGTCGGGTGGCAGACAAGCATACGGCCTGCCTGATGTGAAGCGATTACCGTAGCCATATTAACGCTCGCAACATAAAATATCGCTCGCGCGGCGACAACCCTCAAGGGAATTGTTATTTGGCTGCGGTATTCTGTGAGGTTGCATTCTCCAGTCGGGTAGCTTACAATTAAGCTCCCTACCTCACTTTTCGCCAGAGCTTCGTTTGTCAGTCAGCAGGCTGCACCGCTTGCAGGTGAAGATGGCTTTTGTTCAAAGATGTTGATAAACCACATAATATTATCCAAAAATCAAACCTTCATATAGACGACAATGTTTCTAAGTCACAATATTATGATAATACATAAGATAAAACTATGTCTGCGTTTGCACTGTTAGAAGGTTTACAAACAATGGGCTCTGTATTAACTCCCCACTTTGTTTCAAAATATGAGAGCTCGTGATCGTATTTAATTATTTTAAGTACCAATTTTTCTTCAGGCCCTCCCACAGCTTCTAGTGTTTCATATCCCATGAGATTTTCAACAAAATTTCATCTTTTATTTTACTTACTCGTAAAGTAAAACTCGTAGTACTTCATACACGATAGCTTTTAAACCAATATCAAAATCCCTTCACAACTGACGTCTCCAACCCAAAACTCCTTACCTGTCTTCCTACTGCTTTTTGCTTTTATATTCGTAATAAATTTGCTATGTGTTGTGTATATATTTAGTCAAAACTCAATATGATTTCAGCGCCGATATGCATAGTCTAAATAATGCCTGTTATAATACTTAGTAGAAACTTTCCTACAATTTTTCATAATAGAATAGGGGTTGGGTTTTAGTCTGTTTTTAGCAATGGATTATTGAGATATACAAATGAAACTGTTATGCGTATAAAAATAAAATCAATAATACCTGACCTACTTCATTGTTATTATACTTTATTAAATTTATTGTGCACAAGATCATGCACGCAGGGTCTCGCCGAGTGGTCCCAGTACCGAGATTATAATCTAAAAGATTGCAAAATTTCATCCGAATTTCATAGGTAAATTCTTCTCAAATATTCATATTAGTTGGATAATGAGTTTTTATGTAATGTGAATTAATCATAAAATGTACTTGACTAAGGATCTCCAGGTGCTGCATATTTTCCAAATATGCTACCAGACGTGACGGTCGAAGACAAATGTTTATTAAGAATGATATTTTGTTACGGACGTAAGTTTGGATGGACACACAAAGAAGTTATTGTAGATTACGTATAGCGTGAGATGAATGGTTTCATTTATCATTTTAGTTCTAGCTAAGATTGAGATACTGTTAACTAATATAGGTTAATTAAAAGTAAAGGTACTTGCATTCTTCAGACATGGCATAATTTATTGTAATAATAAAATTCACAGTAATACTTGAAAGACAAAGTGGATTTTGAATTATGTTGACAGTGGCAATGCCATGGAATAAACTGAAAATTGTTGTTTAATTTTATTTATTTAATAAGCGAATAGATCTCTTTAGGCTTTTAAAGCCTTATTTTCCATATTGCTGTCTCATTGCATGATCTCATTCATGCACATTGCTAAGATGGGATGTAAAATTCCAAAAGCTTCTTACTCATACTAATTTCTTCTGTTTAAATTCGTTGTCCGTTGATGGCCGTGTGGTTTCCTACAGACTAGAATAGAAACACTCCGTCTCTTCCCGTGGATGTCGTACAAGGCGACTAAGGGAAATACATTATCAAATATCGATCAGGCCTCCCCTAACCCGTTTGGCCAGCGTGGGGAGTGTAGGCCAAATCCTTCCGTCTAGGACGGACGAGAGAGGGTCGTGCTACTGTAGTGGAGACTAAAATGAACCTGATGATGAAATTCGTTGTGAGTTTCAAGGCAGCCATAGTTTTACCACCCGTGCCATTTTTGGCGGTCGCCGCTGTTAATCCTGGCTACACAGGCGATTATCAGTACATTGGTACAGTAGAGGTAAACAATACATTGAGAGGGCATGTATGGTTGCCAACCACCATAAATGAAAACCAGGAGCAGAATTATTTGAGTTCTTAGTATTCTGTGCTTTGGGTTTTTTTTTCATAAAGACCTGACGACACGCCACACCATGATGTTTTATTTTCTATAGATTTGAACAACCCGCAGTTGAGCAGTGTGTTGGAATATGCTCTAAACCCCTGCGTTTGAGGGGAGATCCGTCTTCCAGTAATGGGATGAACAAGGGTTGATGACGAAACTGATCAGGTTTTGACGTGATCTTGAAGAAATGTCTAAAGGTCTAAAATCTTAGCAGTGTCCCATCACAAACAATTCAAGGCGAAATTTTAAAAAAAATAATATAATACCTAAATCTATTTTTGAAACAGAAAAACAACCGCATAATACATTACTCTTTGGTCACAACTCAGTTTAAAACATTTCGATGACTAACAGAACACAGCACAATACATCAGTCAATTACCTACAACATTATAAGACTGTAGACTGTGATATCATTACACACCAATAGATCTCAATAATTAGTTGACTCACCCAGCGTGCGCGCACCTAAGGAATTGGGATCTGACGCCGAACTTTGTCGAAGACTTCCGAGGATTCCCGAAGGTGAGGAGAAGGGGGGTATTCGGCAGCCCGTGACGCCTCTGAGCACCCGAGCGTGACACGTCTCCTACCCACGATTATACCGCATGATGCCATCCTATCCCGTACAAAACATCAATAATTCGCTTAATACCAACACAACTCTTCCGCGTTACTGTTCAGTTTTCATAACAATCATAAACGACTTTGCGGTCTTGTTTCTTACACAATATTATTTTTCCATACATATGGCTACAGAAGTAGGAGAAGGCGATATTTGCCAGTCAATTTTGTGAACTTAATTATGTGTTTACTCTTACAAAAGTCCACCGATAACAAAGCGTTCGCAGCAGAATTGGGATACAACTATGTAAAACGCAATGATGTTATATTTCTGGCGTCCGTCATTAATAAAACGTTATTGGATACATCGGCAACTTCTGAAATAAAATTAGTGTTCTACGCATTGAACTATTACTCTAGCGATAGTAATAACAGCTCACTGGTTCTATGTATCTGAAAGTACGTATCAGAAGAAGTCTTGACTTGTCACCCGAGTGAAATAATCATTTCAAGAGAAATTCCTTCAGTCATACAGATGCTTGACTGTTTTTTGATGGCACAGTCCATAGCTATGACTGGTATGCGGTTATCACAATACTATAGATGTCGTTGTCAACCGCTATTCATCCCATTGCTGAAACACGGGTCTTCCCTCAATTGAAGGGGTTTCGATACTACACCTCGCTGCTCAACTGCTAGTTGGCGGAGGCCAGTGTTTTTCAAGCCGCCCTAAGGCCATTGACTTGGTGTAACGATTGTCATCTAATGGCAACAGTCGGGACAGACGGCTTAACGTGCCCTCCGAAGCATAAAAGAGCTCGAGATAATATAAACCCATCAATGGACAGGCTACGGTCGACGTTGCTTAACTTGTGCGTTCGATTAGAATGACACGCGCACCGACGCCATGGAGCTCCTAATGTTGTATTTATGCGCGCTTGTTGTAATACAAGAATGCTCAGAAATTTTTACTTTGCACCGATTTTGTTATGGATATCTTAAATATTCTTTCGGCAATCTCGCCACATAGTAAACACTTCTAACTCTAGTGTTAATTCCATTGTAACTAGTCTAAATATTTGCGTGATTGAATTGGGTTAATGATTTAAAAAAGTGACGCTTGCCATGACCAACATTCACAAAGTGAATTCTATTATAGATTGTCAACGACTATCGAGGCAATTAGTTGAAAAGCAACGAAGTGTCATTCAGTAGCGATGGTGGACCGCGATTTGTGCAAGTCACAATGTTGGAGCCATGGACTTGTAAAAAAAAATGTCGGGTCATACTTTGTGTTTCGTTCCGTAGTCATTATTAACTATACAGTTTTATCATAAGCCCAAATTCTTAGGCAAAGTGGTTTAATTTTCAAATAAGCTAAATTTGACATTGCATCTTACCCATTTTAAGAATTAAAAGTCTTTCGTAAATATAAAAAGAAAATTATAAACATTTTTTGTGCCTATGATTTATTCTAATGACTCAGACTGTGGCCTGTAATAGGTAACTGAAAACCTTGAAAACCTTCGAATTTTGGTACAGGTCGAAATATAAAAACTTCATGTTTAAATATTTTTTGAAAAATTGAAAAATTGACCTGCCCCCCCTAGATGGGATGGGGCAGGTTTTTATCTACATAGTGTAACTATGTGTGACTGTTATGTGAGAGTAGCTAAGAGTGGGTTGCGTTTGTATTTATTTACATGTTTTTATACCCTGCTTTATTACCCTAAAGCAGACAAAACTAAGTAATGCCATCACAAACATAATCTGTAAAAAAACCAAGTCCCGCAACTCAGTTCTTCTACCGTAAAAAGTTGTGAGATACATGTAATACCAAGTCGGTTAATTTATTCAGTCCATGTTTAAGGGACCTTCTGTCTTAAGTTATTACGTAATTATCTAACCTAACAACATCTTACAGTGACCACATCAGTATTAAAAATCTTTTATGTTTTAAATAAATAGATTGACTTGGCAAATTTGAAATATATCATGTTTAAATAATCCCTACTTGGGTACTAAAAAATCAGGCTTCTAGTTTTATCCACAACAAAGTTATCGGGGGTCAAAAATGGCCTGAATTACTTCAAGAAAAGGATGGTACGCCCCTGCCGCTTTTTGCTTGACTTGGCGGAGGCACTGCCATGCCCCCAGATATAGCTGAACGTGCACGTGTCAGACTAATCAAACACGCAAGTTAAGCAACATCGACCCTAGCCTGGAAGGGTTTATTTATCTCGAGCTCCTCCGTACTTCCCGGTTATTGTCATTAAATGACAGTCGTTAAGCCAAGTCATTGGTCTTTAGGCGGCTTGAAAATATTGGCTTCCGTCAACCCGTGGTAGCAGCGTGGTGGAGTACGCTCTAAACCTCATTGATTGAGGGGAGACCCATATCCCAACAGTGGGATGATTATGGGTTGATGCCGATAGCTGAAAAATATATGATAATCATTGTTTATGCGTAGTGGGATGTTGTGTATGTACATGTATGTCTGCATTGATTGCAGTACAGGGAGGCATTTTGTAATTAGGATGGTATACCTCTGCCATTTTGCCTAGCAATATTACGAAACAGTTTTATTAACCCAACTATCAAATTTCGTGAGTCTTCAAATATATTTGAGTAGCAATTTGATATAATTTGATATGCGAGTTTTTATTCACGAATAATTTAATTTGTAGTGCATAGACCTAGTATTTTTGCTTAGTATATTTTAATTAGATATTTAATATTATTAGTGTAATAAAATTTCAATGTGTCATCTTCCGGTGGAATTGTTTATTTATACATAAAAAATATATGTTGCAGTAATAAGCACCATATAGTTTGTTACGACATCTGAATGTACTTTTCTACAAAATCACCTTCATAGAGAATTCCATTTTATTAGACAATACATTTCTTTCCCAGGAGAATACAGTCCCCATACTTTTTTTCGCAGAAGGCACTAAGGGGATTTTTGTAAGATCGGCAACGCCAGAGGCGTCAGCCTCTGGTGTCACCAGCGTCCATAGGCTGCGTTGACTGCTTTCCATCAGCCGGGTCGTACGCTTGTTGGCCACCCTTGTGTATAAGTCTTCTCCAATGCTTTCCACCAGATACGATCCTCCGCCTTCCACATCCAGCCGCTCCCATTGTATGTATGTCGCCGTAGAATTACAAATAGTAAGCAGTATGTTACGGTTCCCAATATTTTCTCTTAAACAGTTTTGCAACCCCAATAAGGTCTTCTCTTCGCTAACTATAAAAACTGAAGCACGTTTTCTGTCTGTGTGCATGTAACATTAGTAACTAAACGCACTGAGGTTCACATTACGAAAGTACTTAACTAAGTTAATCTTAGGTTAAGGTGAGATTTCACTAACTGCGGCGGCAGTAGATAGCATAATTATCAACCACTAACGGCCCGTAACTTTGTCCGCGTGTACAAAAGACAAAGCTCGAAGTGTCAAGACTAGCTGTACCTCTACTCGTAGTGTATTTGTTCGTATTATTTTTTATAAACAAATCTTTACAAAAAATAACAAGGAAAAATAGGCTAACGTTTAGTGATGTGGCGTGCGACCTCCTTTTTATAAATTATAGTACTCATAATGAATCATCTTATAAGTTTGAGTAGTAATTGCAACGTCACGATTATAAGCAAAGATAATAACTACCATGCTTTAGTAACAAATCAAAACTACCACGATGTATGTACACAGATGTTTTACAATAGATATTTCTATATATTCCTGGACAAATCACACACGACCATCTAGTCCCAAACTAAGCAAAGCTTGTACTATGGGTACTAGATAACTGATATAATACTTAAATACATTTTTTTTTTGTAAATACTACATACAATACATAGAAAAACCCAGACCAAGACAATTAGACATGTTCATATATATTTGTCATGTGCGGGGATCGAACCCGAGACGTCGGGGTCAAAGTGGCCATTGCTAACCATTCGACCGTCGAGATGCGTTCTATCTGCCTCCATTGTGCCAACAGAAAGCAAGATTGGCGTGTAAGTGGTTTATCAAAATATTTGAACCAAAGCCAACCTCATCTGCACGTGGTGCACTCTGCTCAGTGACAAACGAAGCTCTAGCGGAGTTAAGCCATAGCGTATTTTTTTTGACGTGTGGGTTCCGGCAGACTAGAATAGAATCACTCCATTTCTTCCCGTGGATGTCGTACAAGGCGACTAAGGGAAATACGTTATCAAAATCGACCAGGCCTCCTCAACCCGTTTGGCCAAGCGTGGGGAGTGTAGGCCAAATCCTCCTTCCGTCTAGGACGGACGAGTGAGGGTCGTGCTCCTGTAGTGGAGACTAAAATGGACCTGATGATGATGATGATGTATTTTTTTTACCCCTTGGTGTTGCTAATTTCCATGGGCGGTGGTGCTTGCTTTACATCAAGTGATACACATGCACCCCCCCCCCCCCCACACGCATATAAAAAAGATGTTGTTCTTATGTTTCTCCAATAGATGCGTTACATCTGCCTCTATTCTGACAAGAAGAAAGCAAGTTACATTAGCGTTAATCAAAGAACAATTATTGAAAAATTGTAAATAAAGTCCTGTGTGTTCACGTTCGTTACATTTCTTTGCGTACCTACTTCATGTATACATGCGTTGGTATTAAGTCAGCGCTTTGTAGCAATTTTTTATTAATGTAATGTATAATATTGAATACTAGTGGCCCGCTCCGGCTTAGCACGGATAGATGGAAATACACTCAAAGGTCACTTTTCTTGCAGTTTTGTTTTTCCGAACTTTTTTTTTGTAGTTCTCTCCAAAGAACCTTCCCTATGCAATAATGAAAACAAAAATTTGCCGAATTGGTTGAGATATTCTCGAGTTTTGTGCTTAGCAACACATTGGCGTCCATTTTTATTTATACTCGTATATAGATATAGATAGATGATGGTTGTATGTCAGAAAATGGTGTGCCATTACACCGATTAGGACGACTTGAGTAAAACGGAAGGCATCCGCGACATCCGCTAAATGGTCAAAGTCATTATGAAACGTCAATGTGACGGATGTTGATCTTGATTATACTTCTAAACCAGGATTTTCTTAGAATTCAATTTAATTAATTTAATTCCATTCAACTAAATTAGTCCACGTACATCGAGGTTAATACTGATGTCTCTCACATTGCCAAGAAGCTTTTTTTGAAGAGGAACTTGAGTCCCCTGACTCAAGGTGCTCTTCAAAAAAGCTTCTTCTATTATATTTCTTCGGATTAAATTCATAATGAATAATTTGTAAAAAATTCTTCTGTTGGTCGACGTCATCATCCCTGAAATCGAATGAGTTTAGAGCGTACTCCATCACGTAGCTCAACTGTAGGTCGGCGAAGGCCATTTTGGTGGTTGCCACTGTTCATCCTGGTTACACAGGAAACAAAGTGGTGGGAATGTGTGGTAGGCACGCCCAGGGACCAGGGGCCCTACCGCCGAAGCTGAAACCGATTACCATCCCGTTTTTTTATTGCTAATATCAAACTTCAGCTTAGATTGGTGGTAATTGTGTTTAGCTTAGCTAGTAGAAAGAGCTAACCCTAGAGCTCTATCGATTAAGCTGAATATGTTTGTCAATAACTAAAACGTCAGACCATTATAAGAATCAAAATATTCGGTTGTAATCGGTTTCAGCTTCGGCGGTAGGGCCCCTGATTATGCTCAATTCTCCCCAAAATACATTAAATAACACCCCCTCTTCCGTCACAGTATGTTCTGTTACCAAGACAATAAACTATATTTACGTCAACATGACGTCATTCAAAATGTGTCGATATAGAAGTAGTAGCGAAAAGTGCTTAAAACAGTTTTAGGTACTTTTCACTGGCAATGTATTAATTTGATGTTACGTTACGTTAATAGTATCCTTTTCCAAATTGGAGCCACTTCCGCGGCTACGAAGGTCTTAGTAAGGTTAAAATAAATAAACAGATCACTGTTCTTGTGTATTACAAAATGTTAATAATATTAGCATGGTAGCAATCTAGAGCCGGTTTGCGTCACGCTGTGTTAGTGGTGTCTTCTTGTCGGTACACACAAGGCCAGTCAACCGTTACCCATGTGGTCATGGTACGAGTGTCATCGCTCCATGAACTACTGTAAATAACATTTGCCACCTTTAAGGGCCCAAGTAGACAAGCTACTTTTAGCATCATCGTTCGGCGTTTTTTATCCGACTTAAAAAAAAAGAGGAGGTTCTCAATTCGTCGGGATCTTTTTTTATTTTTTTTTATTTTTTATGTATGTTCCTCGATTACTCGAAGACGCCTGAACCGATATGGAAAATTATTTTTTTATTCAAAAGGGTATGGTTCCCAAGTGGTCCCATTGTCAGCATGTCATGATCTAATGATAGAATCCCAGAGAAATCGAGGCCTTTCAAATTTTATAGGCACATGTAATGTTTAGTGTTTTTTTTGTTACACTTGTAACTATGTTGCATGGCGTTTTGGCGACTTGTTGCGTTCGGTCGCGGTATCGGAAACATGTTGCAGCGACTGTATCGATGTTGCATTGCGTTTTAACTACTTATCGAGTTTACAACTTCGATCAAGTATTCTTTATACTTGTTCGAAGGTTTACAACAATGATGGCATCAGACGGCCAAAAGCTGAGTGTCAATTTATCTACCTGCTTTTATAGATAATAATGTATACCGTAATTTGCGTCCCTTTGTGTGTTCTACCGATTATACAATGGGGTGTGTTCAGAGGAGTTGTTTGACATGATGCCCACGGCCTCCTTCTACAGTCGCACCGCTCGCCATCGACAGGGAATTCATCCTCACACATTAGAACCGAAGTGGTCACGAACTGTGCGGTTCCAGAAAGGTTTTCTTCCACGTACTACCAAGCTGTGGAATGAACTGCCTGTTGATGTTTTCCCAGGAGGCTACAGCATGGGGTTCTTCAAAAAGGGCGTAAAGAGGTTTTTACAGGGTCGGCAACGCGCATGTGATGCCTCTGGTGTTGCAGGCGTCCATAGGCTGCGGTAACTGCTTTCCATCAGGCGGACCGTATGCTTGTTTGTCACCTTAGTAGTATAAAAAAAATACCAATATCGTTTGCACTTAAAAGTGTACTATAGAATTGAGTGCAAATATAAATGGTGTGATTCCAAAACTGAAATGTATATATAAAAATCCAAATTAGCCGAGTTGCTCACTTCAAAATGTGAGCAAGTAAGCTACATAAGTTTGATATAATAACACTCGTCTTATAAATTCACAACATGAGAGTTCTTCTCTATTTGGTCGGTTAGTTGACGTTGACATGATCGAATGCGAACTAAAAACTCGCACTAGCACTCTGATGCAGCCTGGCGCAACTCAAGGTAAAAAAACGACTCTATGAATCGGAAGCGAATTTGGTACAAATTCTGATTGTTTTCGCTCCCATTTCATACATTTAGAATTTACGCTATTTGTATGGCACATCCGTCTCTTAAAACGTAGTGGTTACATTCTCTTTGCTCTGATGCTGCAAGCGTTATAGCATATGATAACAGCTTATCAGCATCTTATATGTATATAGTATATGTATATACACATCTTATATGTATCTAGTAAAGAATATATTCACCACAGTTAAATATAGATCGCTCGCACATACATCACGTTGTTTCTTAACTTGGTTCTTCAGTGATACAACGACCAATAACAATGGCAACAAATATGTCAGACTCAATGATTTGCAAGTCAAAAAATGTTGGTCCTGATAAAGAGATTTCACTCGTACGCCTTGACATTACACTATCAATACTAGTTATTTCTTGTCACACGATTGTTGGGGAAATACTATATAATATGGTTTAATAAAATCAATAAATTACATTTTATCATTCAGTAGGTACTATTAAAAGCCCCGTTAAACATATACATGCAAATAAGGGAGCGAAAAATAGATTTACCTCTAGGTTTTAATTAAAAAAATATTTTCGCCTAAAATGCCGAGAAAACCTTTGCCGATACAACATAATGCCATTTGTTTAGCAAACATATTAACTACGTGACACTATTAGATGGGACTAGGTATTTAAAAACTTTGTTTACATAATACTGAGAAAAATCGCTTCTCACAAAAAAACCTAACTTTGCTCTATCATCGTATCATCCAGTTACTATATATAATATGGCTATGGTAACCGCTTCACATCAGGCGGGCCGTATGCTTATCTGCCACCCGACGTAGTATAAATATATATATATAAATATATATTAATATGATTTTACAACCGATTTCACTCCTGTTAAGAATATCACTGAATTGTTTTATTGCCATATTGTTTCACATCAGATAAAACAAATTCTCAATAAAAAAAAATGTAGGTATGTCCATTTCGAAGCATAATTACTTATGTACAGTATTATACAGACATAGTTATAAACGCCCGACGATAATGTCACAAAACCGGTTACATGGTTACACAAAAAAAAACGTACAAACAGTAAATAATTGCACTTAGGGCATTTTAGATGGCATCTACGACACATTAAAATAGTGACATGACTTCGCTTTCAAATCGAAAAAATATTGTCAAGTGTGCGTCAAAGTTAAAGTCAAAGTCAAAATTCTTTATTCTGTGGGCCCTCGCGGGCACTTAGACACGTCTTTTACAATTAAGTATATTTTTTTATCTACCATTGATTGCGTGGATTGAAAGATATTGAAATTATGCTTTCATCCTTTTGAACATAATTCTATTCTGCTTGCTTACGCATATTGTACATTCAATATCAAGAAAAAATATTGCCACTTCTTTCCACTCAACCAGTGACGGACTAAGGCTGAAGCGGCAACATTGTATTAGTTTTCACCTCCAAATTAAAAATTAAAAACCTAACTTTGGGTACCAAAAATTACGGCCCCTAGGCACGTGCCTAGGCCTAGGCCTTAGCCCCTGCACTCCACATCCTTAATAATACACCTTGAGAAACCTCTAACTTCACGTAACTGTCCTCATGTGAAATTCATATCTTCAAGTGACATTCGGTGTGCTGTAAGTAAGTTTCTAAACGTACATAGAGTGTGCTTGAGCAACAAAAACTGTCAATATAATTAGCGTAGCTTCGTGGGAGGTCATGTTTACCCTCGCTATCAATATTTCTGCAACACCAGCCATGTTAGAAACGCCATCGCTGTGGACAACAGATAATAATCAAAATATAAGCGTTATAAAGTAATGCATTGAAATATCTGACTTACGGTAACGCAGTAAAGTTTAAAACGCTTCGGTTAAATTTTATTTCGTGCGGTGCCATGTGTTATTTAGATTGTTTTCAACAAATGAAGATGAGGTGGTGATTGAACGCCAACGCCAACTAAACTATACTATCAGGAATATTATTATTTGGAATAATAATTATAAACAGTTATGCGTATATCTTATAAGCTTCCTAAAAAAAATCCAAATTAGCCTAAATTAGTGTGGCTGTGTCATGGACACGGCATGTGTTCTACGTGAATACGTGATATGCACTAAAATTATCTCAAAATGGTTGCGCTCCCTCCCTCGACGCGTTGTTCCATAGTCCTTACTTAGGGTAATAAATTCTTTGATCCTTGATCTATCCAGTGGTGTGATTGAATTTTGGATGGAGATGATAGATATGTAGCTGCAACACTTAACCATATCCCCCGATTTTGTTATCATTTGTTTTTTGAATTGATTCCCTATGGAAACAATTTTAAATACAGAAATTTCAAATAAAAGAAAAAGACTAATAACCACTCTATGCACAGAATCTTAAATTTAAGAAATTTTAGGGACAGTAATTGGAGCTATAAATGGCAGGGCAAAGTCATCAGGCAGAATGGAAGGAAATTAGTGGAATGCTACACTCCAAGGAAACCATTGGCGAAGGTAAGGAATTGGTACAGACATGTACATAAATGTGACAGAAAACGAATGCGTCTCATGCTTGGGGCACTAACGGGCCATTATGCCTGTCAACCTATACAAAATGAGACGTGTTGATAGCCCAGAGTGCAGAACATGCAAAGGAGCTAACGAGTCCATGAAACACTTGATGTATCAATGTGACGCCCTAGCCGGCAAACGAATGGAAATCCTAGGAAAGGCATACCCGGACCTGGAGGACTACAGACCTTCCCAATACGCCGCATACTGACGTACATGGAACATGTCTTCAGACAGTCAGGGGAGAGTGACTAAAGGATTAGGGAGAGCACAAAAGATCCAAGAGGGTCGACGTGTCACCGGTGCTCCAGCACTGGATCCACTCTAAGATAAGATGCACAGAATCAAAGCAATTTACCTAATTGATAAGAAAGAATAATTATTTCCCAAATCTTCCACGACATTATCATTCATCATGTCATCGTTGTTAAAAAGACATAAAAGTTAAATGAAATTGCAATTTCTACCTAAAAATAGCACTCTAACTTTTAAATTTAGGTCCCAGAAAAAGCAGCCTCGTTAAATATTCCGAATTTGGAGAGATGTAACGAGAACTAGATGTGCTTGTAAAAAACAAGTTATAAGACAAGTTTCTTGGCATTTTCTGTCCTTCAAACAGTCCCAATGATATCTACGACATTCTTTGTAAATGAATTTATAACTATTTACTACGCCTTTAGTGTGTTTAACAAAACTTAAGTTGTTTATAATAAAGACACATTAAATACTAAAGGGCGCAAGCGATTTTGAACGCAAGGACTTCATAAAGTAAACAATTATTATTAGTAACTCCGCTTCTAATCGGCTTTTTAAGTTAGATTTTTACGAATACAATTTGCGAAAACCGCACCAAATTTCATTTAGTAGTATATAAAAAAAAAAATTGGCTCTCTTTCCTCTTATAAAGATCCCTTTTATTTTTCTTATTATACAGATTTGGATTCAAAATACTTCTGATGCGAAATAATAATAGGTAAAAGAGAAAATTATATATTTTTAATTTAACGCAATTTCACAACCATTGTTCATCAAGTTCAGCTTGAAATTCGTGACAGTTACGGCATCGGTACCTCATTTGTTAATAGAGTTCTCTAAGTTTCTACACTTCAACTAGACACGTTAACAGAAAGATATTAGCACTAATTCGTTGGTTCCAGTAATCGTTCGGTTAGGCGCAGTTCGCACGCGCGGCCCCATTGTGTTGTCACGCTTGCGCGCTTCTCTGCGAGGTGGCCTCACGCCGGCAAACTATTTTCGTTTTTTACCTCCCAAAATGAACAGATATTTCGTGTACAAATTATTTTGGGTGGAATGTAAACAAACTTCAATTTTGATCACCATCTCTTTGAATCTCATGATAAAATCTATTTTTTTTTTCAATTTTTATTACATGCTTTCTTGACAATATATATTCTTCAAGATTACTTTTACAACGGTATCTACCTGTATTTTGTAACACTTGAAGTGGGTCGGAAATGCGTGAGTGATGCTACTGGCATTGCATGCTTATGCGTAGCTATTTAAAGTTTTTTATTTTCGCCATTTACTAATCAATTTTAGTAACTTAGGAAAGCAAGAAGAATGATATTGTGCTCAAAGCAGTGGAATAAATAAATTCAACACTTTAAGAAATAAAAGACTGAAAAGTAGTTTTGGACCCTGAAATTACTTGAACTGTTTTGCACTTCCACCTCGGCCTGGTTTCCGGTGACGCACTCTCAGTTGAGTTGAGATCAATTGAGATGATGATTTCAAAACGTTGTCTTAGTAATTACAGATATTTATTGATTCAGTTTCAAGCGGTTCAGTCTTGTTTGCGCGCTCATTGATAAATTTTGTCCCATTGTTTGTACGAGTTGTTTTTTTGGAGGATAGATGCTGAAAAACTACTATGTAACTGAAGTGATATAGCATGTATCGCCCGGCGATATCCTTATGAGTAGAACAAAATAAGTACTGTTGTTTATTAGATAGAATTTGCATTTTCATAGATAGCAATTTGCATAGAATTAATAGATGAAATTGCAGTGTGCCTGAAATAGTTGCTGTTGAATGTGATATTCTGCTTCGCTTTATATATAAGCTCTCTCGATCATTGATTTCGTCGAACCTAATACGAATGGCCAGCGTTTGGGAACTTGTGAAAAATCGCCACATCTTCAACCGTAAACTCAACTCTTTAACTGGTGTATGTTGCTAGCCATTATTAGCATGCATCTAATGCATCATTGAAAAATGATCCGTTTCTAAGGTGGTTATGCAAAAGCTCGAGAATGCACAGGCTGCGATGGATGGAGCTATGCTCGGAGTATCCATAAGTCTCTGCATAACAAACTTAGGAATGAGTATATCCGTAGTGAACCTTGAGCTACCAACAAAGCTTTAAGCATTACCAGACGATGTAGTAGTGGATATGCCGTATATCTCGCACAAGTAACGGCCGTTGTAGCATAAAAGTTCTGTGTATGACCGGAAAGCGCATTGTAGGACGGCCCCTACTAAATGAACTGACAATCTGATAAAGATCAGGGAGTCGATGGAAGCAAACACCACAAAACCGATTATTGTGGAAGAGAAGGAGGAGGCCTATGGGCAATGGACACACGTAGGCTGAAATGCTGATATTATAATGATAACCAATTTTGAATTCGCATTCTTTGCCTTTTATTCGATTTTAAATTTCAATACTGACTTAGTCAAGATCAGCATTAAATAAGTAGTCTACTGTACCGAAATAGTAACGGCAATAAAAAGAGAGAACTCGATGTCGTTTCAATTTATAAAAGTTTATTGTGTTTAAAAATTAGCTGAAAATAAATTCAGTTATCATAAAATTGGCAATCTCTTCAAATTCAGATTATGACTCTCAAAATTACATGAATATAATTGTAAAGATTCATATGAAGTGATAAATACAGTTTATTTTATTTAACCGCTTGAACACTGTTCGTGCAGCATCGCAGCTGCATAAGGTCAATTAAGACTGACCCTAACACTGAAACGCGGATAAATTGAAAACACTGCGCCTGCACACCAAGTGTTTATTTTAGATGACTTTTGAATTTGGTTGGGCAGGTTTGAGAACGTCTTGAACATGCCTTCACATTGGGCAGACGGCTGAGTTGAAGAGACAGTTTCTAATGAAATATTGGGAGATGATCATATTACTTGGAATGCATTTCTGAGCCAATATCGTAATACATGTGTAGTAGAAGTTAACAAATTAATTGAATTACAAAGTATACCAAGCATAACAACTGCAAAGCCAATTACAAATCTTCACATGTAAATAATAAGTGTAAACAAAACATAGCTACCTATATCCTATCCTATCCTAGCTTCCGTGTACAGATGGCGAATGATAAATTAATTAATCAATTCAAACTACGGAACTAATCTAAGGTAATAAGTCAAGTAAAAAATAAGCATTAGCTATTATTCTTCTAAAGCTCCTAGAGCTAGTACAAAATAAATCAACGTCACAGGATAAGTTATTAAAGAGACGAAAAACTCTGGAAAAGAATGCATTCTGTCAGTAGTTTGTATAAACGATTGGAGTAAGAATACCTGAATTACGTAGCCTATTTGCTGGATCATCATCATCATCATCATCAGGTCCATTTTAGTCTCCACTACAGGAGCACGACCCTCTCTCGTCCGTCCTAGACGGAAGGAGGATTTGGCCTACACCCCCCACGCTGGCCAAACGGGTTGGGGAGGCCTGATCGATTTTTGATGATCTTAGTCGCCTTTTACGACATCCACGGGAAGAAACGGAGTGATTCTATTCTAGTCTGCCGGAAATCACACGGCCACTTGTTTATTTGCTGGATGTCTAATTAATATTTTTAACAATAGTTCCGCGCTGTCTACTGCTCCACTGGCTCTAAATCCAATGTCTAAGAGGTAACAAACATCAATAACTTCACGTCGCATATCCAAAGGTGGAAAATGATATCGCTGTCAGCTATGTTGATAGTCAGCCGATCGGACACGCACTCTGAAATCGAGCTAGCGTGAAAACCATTTCTGAATACTCTGTATGCGGTTCTTATAAATTTCATATCTGGAGTTCCACACCTGAGCAGCCAATACCAGAAGATGTACGTACAATATAATATTTTAATAGTGTGATTGAAAATCTGAAGGTATTCTCGTAATGATGCCTGGTGTTTTTGACGCTTTCGTAACTATATGGTCAATATGTTTATCAAATAGTAGTTTCGTGTCATGTAGAAAAGTCAAGAAGTCCTTAACTTCTTGGTAATCAAATTCTTCTTGGTAATCAGATTTTCCTTAAAGGTATAATAGCCATTGATAGTAATAAGTTTTCTAGATAACGACATAAAAAGACATTTTGAGATATTGAGTTCAAGTTTGTTATAGTCACGATAACCTTCAGATCTCACCAAGTATGATTGAAGCTCTGATACGTCTGCGGAGTTTCTAATTTCCTTCGCGATCTTCATATCCTCGGCATAGAGCAAATTTTTGAGACACTTAAAACAAGTTTTAATGACGAATATGACAAATAGCAAGGGACCCAAACCCATTGGTTTCCGGCAGACTAGAATAGAATCACTCCGTCTCTTCCCGTGAATGTCGTGCAAGGCGACTAAGGGAAATACATTATAAAACATCGATCAGGCCTCCCCAACCCGTCTGGCCAGCGTGGGGAGTGAAGGCCAAATCCTCCTTCTGTCTGGGACGGACGAGAGAGGGTCGTGCTCCTGTAGTGGAGACTAAAATGACCTGATGATGATGATGATGAAGGGACCCAAAAGGGGATCTCTGTGGTAGACATATGGCCCTGATTTGAACCGGTTACCGTAGCCACATTAACGCTCGCGACATGAAATATCCCACCAATGCTACCAACGCAGCAACTCCTACCTTTCTGGTGACCTCCCTCACTCGCAGGAACACAACAATCCTCAAGAGAATTGTTATTTGGCTACAGTATTATGTGAGGTCCTTCCCCAGTCACGTTTACAAATACGCTTTACCCTCTCTTAAAATTAAAATAAATTGAGGCTTAATTTTTGCCTTTCATGGATACAGTGGTTTTTGTTTTAGTACACACAACAAACTAGGTAGGACATCTAAGTGGTTATACTATAACTACATATTGTTATATAATTACATATTGTATAGTAAAACTCGCACAACAATCGCTAGGGCCGCCCATATAGAATTCACCGAATACACTTGCGGGTGACCACGTGTCTCCAACTTTTTCTACCAGAGAAGTAAGCTCTCAAACTACATTAAAGCTTTTAACGCGATTACGTCTTTGAAATTGCTTCCAAAAGGAGGCAATTCAAAAAAAACTAATGAAAAGAAAATTGAGGAATACAGTTTGGTATTACAGCTACATATCTATCATCTCCAAAATTCAATCACAACGATGAATAGATGAAGGATCTATAAATTTATTACACTAAGTCAGGACTATGGAACATCGCGTGCGGGAGAGGGGGAAGCGCTACCATTTTAAGATAATTTTAGTGCATATGACGTACAACACACGGCCGTGTCAATGACACAGACATCTTCTAAGATTCTTAGATTCCACATAGTTTAGTTTCGCCTATTGAATGTCTTCATAAAATTTATTCGACGTCTCATATTTATGTCATGACGAGCCCGGTGGTCGAATGGTTAGCAATATCTATTTGACTCCGAGGGTCGCGGGTTCGATCCCCGTACAAGACAAATATGTGTGTGCATGAACATTCTGTTTGTCTTGCTCTGAGTGTTTTCTATGTATTATAAGTATGTTTTTACAAATAAAATGTATTTAAGTATATGTATCAGTTATCTAGTACCCATAGTACAAGCTTCGCTTAGTATGGGGCTAGATGGCGCTGTGTGAGTTCAGGAATATTTATATTTATCATATTCTTGTTTTATCATCAGCTTACTCAGCATTTGGTATACTTTATCTTTGTACAAAGGGATTGTCAAGGAAATGTTGCTAAATGCGAAAATACCAAGAATAAGCTCTTTTAGCCCCTAACATTCTGTTTAAACCATAGGATAGGTGTGTAAGTCGCTTACTATATTTATTACTTATCTTTAGAGTCATAGCCAACTTTACCTGCACGTGGTACACCCTGCCGACTAGCAAAGGAGTACATAGGGAACGGCGTATTTGTAACCTGCTTGACTAGGGACTCTACTTAATAGAATAACGCAGCCAAATAACAATTCCCTTGAGAGTTATTGTGTTCCTGTGAGTGAGTGAGGTCACTAGAAAGGAAGGAGTTGCTACGTTGGGAGCGGAGGTGGCGGCGTGTGAGCGATATTTTCCGCTCACACGCCGTTCCGACCGTTAATATGGCTACGATAACTGCTTCACATCAGGCGGGCCATATATTTGTCTGCAACGCGACCTAGTACAAAAAAAAGGATTATGAAACTTTTGGACTAGTATTATTAATACTATAATTAAGTAATGTATCATTATCAGCCAATATCTGTTCACTTCTGTGTATAGGATACACTTATAGCATTTATAGTCTTCTATCATCTGCAATGTTCCGCTTTTCGAATCGAGCTGAGTCTTTTTGAGGTTATCAGTTCAT
The DNA here is from genome assembly GCA_937001555.2 of Hypsopygia costalis. Taxonomy (NCBI): domain Eukaryota; kingdom Metazoa; phylum Arthropoda; class Insecta; order Lepidoptera; family Pyralidae; genus Hypsopygia; species Hypsopygia costalis. The sequence goes on from OW443326.2 coordinate 25,463,029, forward strand.
TTAAAGATGGTATGGAGATGGTAGTTAATATATTCTAGTTGTTGAAACAATTATAATTTCATCTCATCAATCTCTTCAAACAGTAAGTTTATTTTTGGGTATTTTCCTTTTAACCAAGGATCAGCCTAACTAACATTTAAATTATCTAAACTAACCATAGCAAAAAGTATGCAAAAACGGGACCGGATGCGTGCTCAATCTCTAGTAAAAAAACAGCAATGGCTGCAACCAACAGCAACTTATTATAACGACATGTCAAGTAGAGACTATTATTTATGCTGTGGAGATCATCCTTTGAGGTCCCAAAATTTAAATTAAATATTCCTGGGCAATGTACATAGCATTTTAAATAATAATAATTTAATTAGTTTGGTGTTATCAAAAAATAGCTGAATTTCATCTGCAACGATGGACTGCTATGACTTGTTTAGTAGTGTAATTACATAATAGGTAGATGGCGGCACACTGTGACTCACGCAGTAAAATATAAAATGCAAAAATTCGTCACAAACACAAACCTTCCTGGCATACAAATGTTTGTCTTGTGCTCAACCCTACGATCATCGTTGAAGCCCCTGTGCAATTTACAGTTAAAAATAAGTATTGTTAATCTAATTTAGCACAGGGTCACAATAATCACAAGTCGTGAGATCTGCTTGATAAATAATTCTGTTCTCAGATCTCAGGTATTCATTATAGATCTCTTAAAACATGTTTTATCAATATTTACTCGGCAGTACTGGTTACGGTAATAAAAATGAGGATGCAGATAAATTCGTTAATTGATTAAAAGTATCAAATTAATTAAACCCTGATTGCAGAGAACGAGTTATGTACGAGGGGAGGTCAATAAGTTCGCGGAATGAGAGAGAAGGAGGTTGAAATTAAACACCAAATTATTTTTCCTTTTCAATATATTCTCCTTTAACCCTAATACATTTTTCGGATCTCTCAAATAGCTTGTTTATACCATCGAAAAAAAATGATTTGTCTTTGGTGTCAAAATAGGCCGAAATTGCCGACTTGACTTCATCATCGTCGTCAAATTTCTTTCCACGCAGCTCTTTCTTCATTTTTGGAAATAAATAATAGTCACTGGGGGCCAAGTCTGGACTGTATGGTGGGTGGTTTAATTGTTCAAAGCCGCATCGGTGAATGGCAGCCGTCGCAACATGGCACGTGTGGACGGGTGCATTGTCGTGCAAAAGGAGCACACCTTTTGACAGTTTTCCTCTTCTTTTTTTCTTAATGGCTTCTTTCAATCTTTCCAGTAAAGAAGCGTAGTACTGTCCCGTTATAGTCGCACCACGTTCTTTATAATCGATCAGTAAAATACCTTCTGTATCCCAAAAGATAGTCGCCATGATCTTTCCGGCCGATTGTGACACTTTGAACTTCTTTGGAGGAGGTGTGCCTTTTTTATGCCACTGCATCGACTCTTGCTTCGACTCAGGTTCATAGTGGTGAACCCAGGTTTCATCTCCAGTAACAATCCGGGCCATAACTTCTTCCTTTCTCTCTCCACAGAGCTCCAGAAACTGGTGAGAGCACTCGACACGCTCGCGTTTTTGAAGTGGCGTGAGCATTCTCGGAACCCATCTTGCACTGACTTTAGTCATCCCAAGATGATGATGTAGGATATTTAAAATACTTGATTCGGATACTCCAACCATTGCTGCAAGTTGCTTCTTCTTCAGTCGGGCATCTTCCAATACAAGTTTTTCTACTTTTTCGACGATTTCCGGTGTGGTGGCCTCAATTGGCCGTCCGGAGCGGGGGTCGTCTTCAATGGACTCCCTTCCTTGTTTGAAAAGACCATGCCACTTGTAAACCATGGTTTTACCAGGGGCAGAGTCCGCGTAAACCGCTAACAGCTCTTGAAAAATCGTCTGAGCGGATTTTCCTTGCTTGGTAAGAAACTTAATAACGGCACGGTGTTCAATTTTCTCCATACTGGCTGACTTCTTCCCGATTTAGTTGTTTGCAGGTCGATAACTCAAAAGTTAATGACACGATTAGGTTCAAACTTGGTATATATACTCTTAATGAGGTGCTTAACTAGTGCCTACCTGGACGGGTAAATTTATCCCCATCAACCCCTCCATTCCGCGAACTTATTGGCCTCCCCTCGTAACTAAACAATTTGCTTCTTTTTACTGTAGAGACAGTGCTGACCATCTACCAATATAAAAGGCCAGCTTTCGCCTGCAAATTCGTACGCGCGTATCCCAGTATCAATCTTTTAATCTGACGGAATATTTTTGTCTAGTCTTTTGTTAGTTGCTGTTGTAATTTGGGCTCCTTTTTACGATTACCATCAGGCGAAGTGAAAATGCTACAAACCCCTTCGATTGACCCCTTATTCAGTCCACTGCCGTATCCCAGCAGTGGAATGAATAACGACGACGACTTATATTAAACATTAGTAAAAGTTTGTGAGAATGTATGAATCTTTGACGGCTAAACGGGTAAACGTACCTATTTGGATGCAACGTTTATATATATTCTGGATTAACACATAGGATACTTGTAATCCATGTCCTGTGTATGTTTGATGTTCATTTCCTAGGTAGGTAATACAAGGGAAGATTCAAAGCCCCCCAACATTTAAGCATGACAAATATTTTATAGAATTTCGAAATGAGGCGTAGGTTAGGTTTGAGTACCCATTAAACCTATAGATACTAATTATGCGTACAAAAATAAATATTTTTTTGGATAGCTTTCATTGACCGTGAAAATACGATTATAATAGGCAATAGGTCTGGTACTATATTTTATCTGTGTAACTTTGCTGTAAACACAGATCTGAACGAGAAAGGAATCCGAAAACATCCGAACACCGCATACCTCTTGACCAAATGTATCAACTTTTTGTTTACACACTAATAACACTGTTTGTTCTTGACATGATTTTAATGAAAAAATAAACTTGTCGAGTTCTCCCGCGCTTACGAGGCACATGTGTGCTCGAGATGCGTGTTCTCAGCACAAATGCGTGGGAAACAGCGCGCCATGTTGCGTCGCCCAACCATTTTCAGCTACTGTCGATACTTTTTGTTCCCTTGAATTATTATCAAGTGCCAGAACAATTTTTTGATCCAATCTCCTTTTCTGACATGTGAAAGTGGTAACCTTGAGTAAGTATTTTTTATTGGGACGGGAAGTAATGACTCTGATATATATTTAAATACCAAAGGAAATCAGTGTCAAAACGCGATTTTTGACCTGTCATATGAAAAGGTTTAGTAATATTTTATGTGCAATGGTACGATTACAGTGTCCCACTTTTGGACGAAGGTCTCAGTGGCTCACTTATTTTACATTTACCTCTGTAACTCGCAATCACAAACCATTTCTTTTTTTTTATAAATGGGTCAAGCTCATACTTACGTACTTAAGTAGGTACTGAAATATATGACAGTGGTTTGTCTACTCCCCATCCACCCATTGTCCCACTAATGTGTCTTTAAAACTGTTTTACTAATAACATGAATTTTGTAATCTAATAACATTATTATTGTAACATACTCGTAGACCTGTGAGTTCCAAAACATATACAGAGTTTTTAGAAAAAGTTTTAATTAAACTCAGTATTGCATAATGTAGCTCAATATTCTCAAATACCATTTACCACAAGTTGGTACAAGTAAGTGTAGACAATCTTGAGATTGCACATTATCGCAAAAATAATAGTACGTGGGAAAAATACCTATATAAATCATTATGATAATAATTGGCTTCTTCCTGAGAGAATAAGATAATATACTTCATATTATCTCTTTCATCTTGGAAATAATTCATGATGCTAAAAACTATTTTGTCATCATTTATAATAATTTCTTTATTGACTATTTTTAACTATAAAATCATTAGTCAAATTACCATCAGGAAAACTTTCGGTCATTTTTTTCATAAAAACTTTTAAATGCGTAGTAGATGATGTCTTCAATTTTGAATGCAAAGTTATTACATGCCAGGTTATTGAACCTTTACTAAGCAACTCATTTAAAAAGTAATCAAAGCCTGAGATCAAAGCACTCTCAATTTATCACAGAAATAAAAAAAGTTGAAGATCGCTATCTATTGACGTTAATAGAACAAATTATTTATTTACAATCTCTCCGATGGAATGAAGAGGTTGAATATTTATACATGAATGTATTCAAAGTGAATGCGGAAGTCCGTTGACTGTGCTCAATGTGGATGACTTCCGAGGGTAGTCTATAGTCTAATTAAATGCAGTGCGGCACTTTCATTCAATAGTCCAGGACGATAGGAGCAATGGACTATAATCTTGCGAGACTGCCTCGGCGCACGCAACTCGGATGCTGTCTGACAGACCGAAGAACCGCACGAGTCGCCTAGCTGGGAGCCTTCGGTATTCTGAACTTGGATGTGTTTAATATATTATTATAATTTACTAATATGACAATGTTACATTACAATGTAGTTACAGTGTAATAACTACATTGTAATGTTAAATTACATTTTTAGTTTATTTAAATGGGGTCCAATTCTCAAACTTGATCTGACCTGTATTTTGAAAATCGGAATTCCTTCTCATGATTTTATTAACTGTAACATGTCAATTATTAATTAACAGTAATGAATAAATAAACATTAATGACCTAATGATTGAAAATTCTATATATCATTCGTTCCATAATGTTTATTCCGAACATGTTATTCATTACGAGAATTAAACGTTCTTGGCTACGAGGAATCAAATTATGACAGTAGCTTTATTTCTAACAAAAATCCTGAAATAACATCTATGGCATATTAGTAATGTGATTAAGAACATAGAAAATAACATATAGATATCTTAATATATACAGGAGAAGGTTAACTGGCTGATGGCTCAAGCATAGCTCAAGCCACTGGACAGATTGAGCTGAACGTTATCATATAGCTAACTATTATGAAGTAGGCGTTTGCTAAGAAAGGATATCGAGACACGGGAAGTCGTGGCTTAAAGCAAGTCATACATGAATGCATATGCATGCACTGATCGATAATCGGCAGATAACTTTTAAAGACATTACATTAAATGTACATCCTGTGTACTTTCGCTAATTAATTTGTCAACTGAGCTCAATATGTTAATCGGAAGTCCTAAGGGATATTGCATACTTTTTCGAGGCCGGTTCTGCATCCGGTAAACCGGACACTACGTTGGATGGTTGGTGGTTGAGTCGACAGGCTATCATAATCTTTATATGCAACTGGAATTATTGGGATTATGTTAATTGCAATGGGTTTAGTAATAATTTATTTGTTTATACATACAAGAACTAAGTAAGAAGTAACAACGGTGGACGTTTCTGACAATTAAGTACTTTGATTGAATAAACCAGTATTAAAAGTGCACTTTAACTTTGGCATCCACTCATAGTTAACTTAGATCACGTTCAACTTTTCAAAGCTACTTTGTCCAAATGTGATCGCTCGTAGCCGTAAATATTATCATTAGAAATACGAGTATGTTTTATACCTAGTTAGTACCTGTAAATATCATTTTGGAATTATTCTGGTATATTCATAATAAAATAAATGTGAAAGTGTTATTTGTATTATTTATATATATATATTTATATGTCTTGAATACCAGTTGCACCACTAAACAGATTTTGTCGAGTTTTGATAAGATATTGCATATAATCCTGATGAAAGTTACAGTCTACTTTCTTGGACTCTATGTGAGCGAATTAGAAGCGTAAACTAGTAAATATAAGCAATATAGAAGGATGAAGATTATATCTAATATACGCAATAGAGAATATACTCCTAAATCAAGCATGTTGCGAACCTACACAAAACCTATGACATAAATCTAAGCACTAAGTATAATGACTTCACTGACAAATGAATCGTAAGATCAAGTAACGAGGTAACGTTCTACTGTACATACAAAAGTTTAGAGAAAAATAGACACCCTTTCTTCGTAAGAACAATTTTAACACAGTAGTTTACTACTAGTAATCAATTTAGTTCCTACACTTTTGTGTTTCAATGTACGTAATATGTTTTAGTTAGAAAGAACTTTTTTAACAAGAAATCTTTGTTTGTTACAGGTACTTACATTACTTTCGTGACTTAAAGCTACCTACATGGCCTGCCGTTAAGTCTACCTAGCACTAAGACAGTTATTTTGTTCTATTGTCTCAATTGTTCAAACAAAATAGAAAACAGTAGCATTTGAAAGGTAACATCGCAGGTACCGTAAAAACGAATTTGGTATTTAAAAAGTTAGTGCGTCATTATGGGAAATACTTATTATCTTATTAATACTGGACCCGCAACTTTTGCAAACCTGATTGCATAAATATTCTTACTTACGCTCGAACATCGACCGATTATCAACTTTACTATAGAGTGATATCGTTGTAATTTCTTTACAACAAAGTGCTAGATTGAAGTCGGCGTGGTAGCAAGGTCCAATTAATTGTGCCGTAAAATTATATTTGTGTATCGAACGATGTAATTATACCTCTTATTAAGCGGCAAAGAAACTCATGTAATTTCCAGGTTTCTTACAAGTAAATGAGTTCAATTTGGATAATTATAAAAGTAGAAATTCGGCTCTCAGTAACGATACAAATTTAAATTAAACATGATAAGATTAAAACATAAAAATTGAATAACATATAACTCGAAGAGATTCTCATTCTAGGCGAATGCGAGGTTACTTGGAATATGTAAATAGAAGGCAAGTGAGTGAACGGACAGGAGACCCCCTGTCTCAAGCTAATAACTCTAGATACTAGCTTACTTTATAAATCGAACTTCTAACTATAATCTACAGGTTGTTTGGAAGATTTCTTGTATTGCTATTGGACTGCATTTAGTTACCCTTTCATTCTATTGGCTGTAACTTTTCCCGCCAATCAGCTGGTTATTTAAAATACAGCTCTATGATAACTGCAATAAAGACGTTTACTATTTAAATATAGTGTTTTCGTAACTCTGTTCTTTGTAAGTGGCGTGGAATTCGAGGCACGCGTTCGACCGCTTGTACATCGCGTCCACTGAATACGATATTGGTAAGGGCCCTGTACGAGTATGGTCTGCATTTAGATTGTTTTGCTTATTTTAGGATCACAACGTAAACGGCTATTCAATGGAATCTTGCCTTTAAGACCCGCTACGATAGTGCGTTCGTTAACACACGTTTAAATGGATTCAGATGAAGCCAGCCTCATTATGTGTTGCCATACGCATAATGTTTATAGGCCCTCATTTAGATGCATCCAATTCCAAGGATTTAAGATTATCAGTGAAAAGAAAGCATTCTTGGACGGCACAATTACATAATTTATTCGTTCGTGGAGTATTCCTCGTATTTCTCAATGCGTAAGCATTCCTAGATAGAAAGAACAATAGGGTAGTTGATTGTAACATAAATAATTAATAATGTTTGCTTCATTAAATCTACTATCACAGGACATCTCTAAAAAATGTAATTTATTTAGTTTTTTACACTTATAATGAATTTTAAATACCTACATTAAAAGATAAAAAAGTATTTCATTGAAATTAGCTAAAAGAGTGATGTCATAATTTTCTATATATAATTTCTACTTTGGCAGTTAATAACAAGTAACTAGTTTGACTAAAGTATTCAATATCCAATTTAAATTTACTTATTCTTTGTTGTAGTTTTAAGTACATATTTACATTGCTAACCATGACCATTACGGCTATAGAACGACAGACATGAGTTGATTGTGAAACACGCGGTGTTGCAGCCTCCCTTCTGATGCGATCTACCTTCGTAAGTTCATATCTACTAAACTATCTGATTATAGAGATGGCATGTCAGGAAATTCTCGTGTTGGTTGTGTTTGGTGTCAAATTTGTTTAAACTAAGTGTAAGCTGTAGTTAGTTTCAGCATTTACACTTTAACCACAGTATAAGTAATTGCTTTAACTTAAAGTTGAGCAAAAGTACACTTTAGTGACCATTCGCATCACATTTGATTTTTGAGGGCCCCCGGTCTTGTGTTTATACTATGTCGCGTGGCAGACAAGGATACTGCCCGTCTGATGTGAAGCGGTTACCGTAGCCCTGTTAGAGCTCGCAACATGAAATATCGCTAGCGCGCCGCCACTCCCGCTGCCAACTCAGCAACACCTTCCTTTCTGGTGACGTCACTCACTCACAGGAACACAACAATCCTCAAGGGAATTGTTATTTGGCTGGAATATTCTGTGAGGTATATTGTGGAGATTAGTAGAAATTTGTAAAATGTATGTAGGTATTTGATGCTATTTTCTATGTCTAGAATTAAAACTTAAATTTAGGCAAAAAAAAATCATATAAGTGATGATCACCGTAGATTTTTTTGTTCAGTTCTCTGTTGTAGCAGATTTTGTTCATTTCTAACTTAATATTTACTTTGCTTAGGTAATATCAAAACTCAGTTGAGGTAACTTTTATACTTTGCATGTGGACAATAGACCGTTTTCACAGTTGGCTGATATTTCTACGAACTTTACTTGAATAAATACGCCATGAGGCGGCTATTTACGAACCGACGACATTATTGCCCTATTGTATTATCTTTGGAGTAATGCCAGTGTTTATGTTAATGTAAGCGTTTACTTCGAAAAAGATCTCCTCAACCGTGGAAACGGCTGCATAATGTCGCTTTATATGTAATAAATTGTGTAGTATATCCTCTCAACTGTCGACCAGCCTCCTGGAGGTCGATTTCAAAAACCGCGCATCCGTTCGCCGCCTCCTGGAGGTCGATCTGTCCGGACGTATTTTAAAAGTGTAAAATGAATCTTTAAAACTATACGTGTACAGTTCAAACTTTAACAACGTTTAGAAAAAAATAACAGGGACAGAAAGTATCCTCAAGTGCTATTCAACTGGCATCCACTTAACGCCGGTTTGTTTATTAAATGGAGCACATGTGTTCGTGAAGGTCACAGCCACCCATTGTGTAGTGTTATTGTTAGTTTTTTGTTTACATTCCTTCAATTGTTTCATGTTGATTTAGTTTGTAAATATCAGGAGATTGTCAAATTTAACTGTTATTTAAAACAAACTCAACAGAATTTGCTTTATGACATAAAGTTTGAGTGGACGGGTGAAAACATAGCTCGTACTACTTTCACCTTAGAATTAACATATATTACAAGGTAAAATTGTGCAAAACTATATTTATTCTGTTAGCATATACCATACAAATTTCAACAATATAGTTTTATAAATATCTTTTATACATGTTTTTTTTGTTATCTTTTTTTTAATGCGACGCGGCAATATCGCGAGAGGCCATTTTGGGGGTAACGCATAAAAAATGACAGATGCGCTAAGTACTTATGTACGGTCCTTGACGGCAGAGAGGTTAAAAGGTCAATAAAGTTTATATCAACATGGTAGACTCTTAGTTGTTACATTGGTATCGAACGAAACTAATGTATATTAATTGACTTTTAATTAACAGAGGGTCAAATCAAAATGTCAGCCAGTCTTATACATGCAAGCTTTTGACTTTATATTCAGCGAAATTTATTGAGCTTATAAAATCGTCCGGTCGTTCTGTCTGTCCGTCCTGAAACTCAAAATTTCAAAATTCTGACTTCGGATTCGTGTAGAGCATCAATAAGTAAAGTGACCTTGGTTTTCCAATATCAATTCGGGAAAGTGGCCAAAATAAATAAATAAAAAAAAATATGTCTGTCCGTCCGTTGCCATGAAACTCGAAAAATAAAAAAAATCGAAATTCTGACTTCGGATTCGTGTAGAGCATCAAAAAGTAGTAATGTAAAGTGACCTTGGTTTTCCGATATCAATTCGAGAAAGTGGCCAAAATAAATAAATAAAAAAATTATGTCTGTCTGTCCGTTGACATGAAACTCAAAATTTCGAAATTCTGACTTTGGATTCATCAAAAAGCAGTAATGTAAAGTGACCTTTGTTTTCCGATATCAATTCGGGAAAGTGGCCAAAATAAATAAATAAATTTCGCTATGGTGGCGCATGCTGCGCGTCCGATGTTTTTTTTATAGTTTTTCTTTTTTAATTTGTCTAATTTTGAGCCTTGTATATAGTAATTTCGTCATCCGACTCTTCAGGTATCGGTCTCCCCTCATTCAAAGTAGTTTAGAGCACTCTCCACTCCACCACGCTGCTCAACTGCGGATTGGTGGAGAGTATTTAAATTTTATAGTACCTTAATTCTGCTTATTTCATTTACTTAATATTGCTTATTTGCCAGGGAATCACATCCCATTTCGCACGCCCAGGTCGCGCGTTGTGCAACTGCAGCAAGCGACTTGTGTCAACATTTAAGACGATGTGCAGCATAATTCTGCGAGTTGTGCTACAATGATTTCTAGCGAAATGCACCTAGATCTTAGTCTTAAACTATTGTACTGTTCTAATCGTTCTAATCGCTGCAGCGCTTACTGGTATAACACAAAATAAAATTATAGTATGCTGTAAGCACACCACAGCGCTATATTCAACCTTGCTTTCAAAACACGCGCCCTGGGCCTATACGAGTGGCCAGTGATCATTTTATAATTTAGTCCAAACCAAAATTGATGTTCACGCTATTTTGCAACTTATATTATTGCATAGCGTTTTAATATGTCGGTTCCAAGAGTTGTTCCTAGCTAATATATACGATATAAAGGCTGGCAACAGATCGGCGACCACTTGGTGTTGCTGGTCTCCATGGGCAGTGATGATTGCTTTCCACCAAGTGACCCACTTGCTCGTTTGCCCACCTCTCATATAAAAAAAAAATACGAGCTCGGTGCTCGAATGGTTAGCAAAGGGCATTTTGACTCCGAGGTCGCGGGCTCGATCCCCGCACAAGACAAATATTTGTGTGCATGAACATGTCTGTTTGTCTTGGTCTAGGTGTTTCTATGCATTATAGGTATGTATTTAAAAAAAAATGTGTTTAATATATAACATCAGTTATCTAGTACCCATAGTACAAGCTTTGCTTAATTTGGAACTTGATAGCCGTGTGTAATTTGTCCAGGAATATCTATTTATTTATATTATTTACTCAATTGATCCTGTTGATGTGATAAAAACAAATCTTGTACAGCTCAGGTACAGCATTGCTCACAAACAACAACATTATCTTTTTTTACCTTTCCCCGCTAGATTCCTCAACCACAGTTAGGACTGACATTAACCTTTGCTTCGACACTACGAACCGTTAACGTGACTGTCTTACTTCACATGCTCTCTTGCTTTTTATACTGATTTTCAAATCGATTACGTCTCGATCCCACGAGTGCAAGTTCCGTTGATAGCATCGATTAATTTGTACTTCATTATGGTCAATCGATAAATAATTACATTTTTACAACTCCGCTATAATATTTGAGTTTTAAATTATACGACATGATAGACGAGCTTGGTGGTCGAATGACGAGCATGGACACTTTGATTCTAAAGTTGCCAGTTCGATCCCCGCACAAGATCAAATATTTGTGATCATGAACATGTCTCTTTATCTTGGTTGTTTTCTATATAATATATGTAAGAATTTACAAAAAAAAAATGTATTAGTATAATATCTGTTATCTAGTACCCATACTACGAGCTTTGCTTAGTTTGGGACTAGATGGCAGTGTGCTATTTATTTATTATGTATGTGTATTCTCACGATGCTAAAGATTGTGCGAATAATAAAACTATTATATTCAAGTGGCAATTTGCAACAAAATACAGTGTTTATAAAAGGTATTTAGTACAGCTTCTATTTAACTTTTAGTGCACCATAGATGAGAATGATTTTGGTACAAAATTGAAAGCTAAGGGTTAGTTTGATCAATATTTTAAATCTGACTTAAATTCGGCTTTGCCAGTGGTCCTAAAATTATGCCTTTCTAAATGCTTCTTTAAAGGCAATTTGATCTACACCACTTTGTTGAAATCATCAACGATTCTATCTATATTTTCTCTTTACTTTGATACATAGAAATAAAATTTAAGAGTCAGTTTTTTTTTTGGATTAATGATCAAAACAGCTATCCGATTTTAGTGACATTTTCATTAGAAGGTAAAGCAGTGCATAGGGTTAGATAGTATATTTTTTATGCTTTATATGTACTGGATTAAAAACATTCATAGGGCGTCTGTTAATAAAATATCGCTTGCGCGCTGCCAACGCAGCAATTTCTTCCTTCCTGGTGATATCCCTCATTCGCAGGATAAATATATGACTGCGGTATTATGTGAGGAGAGGTACTTCCCCAGTAACGTAGCAAAATAGCGGTAGGGCAGTGTAAATACACTGCCCTACCGCTATTTTGCCTGAGGCTCTTTCGGTAGTCGGCAGTGAGGTTGGCTTTGGCTCGAAAGATTACGCCCCGAAACTGTTTGGCACAGTAACCGCTTTATATCAGGCAGACCGCTTGTTTAGGATCCGTTGTCGTATATAAAATATACTATTTCACGTGTTGAGATTGTCGCAGCAGCAAGTTCTGTGCACCGTTCTTAATTCGCACAAAGCGCTATCGGAGATTGCGTAAGCCTCGCGTTGTGAAAGTGTCTATGCTCTATTACGGTCAGCAAGTCATGCGACAACTGTCTGCCGACGAAAAATTGCTCGGAAATAAAGAAAATCGCCCTATTTCTGCATACTCTCTTTGTCATTGACAGTCATGGGTCAAAAGTGCATTACCACCTACTTCAACTTTAACATTGAATAAAATATGTATGTATACAAAAAAAAAATCTTTAATTTATTTTATGACCCATATTGAATAAAATATGTATATGTTATGGTCAATATAATAAATTAATTATTATTCATACTGACTGATACTTGGTCAATGTTTTGGTTAGATTTGAGTTGATTTTTGGTTAAATTAGGGTTTTCTTGTCTCCTGTCAACCTAGATGATGAATGATGTGGTGCCAAGTAAGCTTAATTTTTAATAATTGACAATTTATTACTTTGGCCAGCCATTATTAATAATGACCAATTTATTACATTGACTGTCACATATACATAATATTTTATTTTATTTTGTAACCCTAATTATTCAAACATACAGACAGATATACTAAAATTCTATAAATATCCTCTTGGTACTGCTCTTGTAAAGACCCCAGGTTTTTTTTTTTAATATACAGATTGCAAAGTTACAATTTATTTGACATGGTTAAAAAAAATAAGGAAATTCATTTTGTTTTCGATATTTCTAGATATGTGGTTTTACCGATGTTGTTGACATTGCCACATCGAACAGATAAATAAGTTATAAATATAATTCAAAGATTACGTATTATTTAATACTCCTTATATAATACAGTGTCAAACCACACTAAGCCGAAATTCCGCGTGATTTAGTTTTGTATGTAAAAAACGCAACGTAATTTTGGTCAAATGTGTCTGAAGTCATTGAAAAAGTATTGCAGGCGTAATCACGCCGAACTTCGGTCGCGTATCTTCGGTATAGTGTGTTTAGATGCTTATAGTTACAATTACCAAGCGTTCAGACGATTTTGCTATACATATTATTGGTATCGATGTGTTACGTAATAAACTCATAGTTATAGATCCCCAATAGTGTTTGATATTTAAAATCCGTGGTGCAAGGCAGTTGACTAGCTATCTCTTTAGTTCTTTTTTTATGCCTTATTTGCCATATAAGTAGCTGACTGTCATATTACCAAGAGGGAGAGTCAAAATTTCAAAAGCTTCTTACTCCTACTAATTTCTCGCAGGCCGTTAGCTAGTTGTACATCGGGCTTGGTAAAAATATATCATCATCATCATCAGATCATTTAGTCTCCACTACAGGAGCACGACCCTCTCGCGTCCGTCCCATACAGAAGGAGGATTTGGCCTACACTCCCCACGCTGGCCAGACGGGTTGGGGAGGCCTGATCGATGTTTTTAATCTATTTCCCTTAGTCGCCTTGTACGACATCCACGGGAAGAGACGGAGTAATTCTATTCTAGTAAAAATATATAACGGGCCGAAATAATCATATCTACAGTACAGTATACAGAATATGAGCTTATTACCTGGATTGTGTATCACTTTAAATTAAGTTTAACAAGAGGTCTGATAGAGTTGGTTTTACAGTTCTCTATCTAGCTCTAATAATTGCTATGACAAGGTAACTGTCAACAAAACTGGTTGACGTTGCTGTATACCCGTCTATATAGGATAGTTTTCCTGTGAAGAATGCTGCTGCCATCCAGCCATAAATATTTACACGACCACTCAAGAGTCCAGGCCATTTAAGGTTCTACCGTTCAGTACACTTTTTATACCTCGCTAACGGTCCGCTGTATGTAATTGTATGTGTAAAGTGAGTCAGGTACAGCCAGTTATCGGCTAAAACTGTTTATTTTTAATATCGACGTTGACGTCCACTCGTTATTTTGCCATTACTATCTAGTTGTAAGTTGCATGTAGAGTTTTGGCTTGCCATTTTTCACTGTGTAAATTATCTTCTCGTTTTATTGATACATGTACAATAAAAATATGAATAAAATTTTCAATTTGTAAAATTTTATTTATTTTAGGAGTTATTCCTTTGATTGTTCTGTACCTTCATTTTCTATATCATATATAAATAAATATTTCTGGGCAATTTACACAGCGCCATCTAGTCCCAAATTAAGCGCAAAGCTTGTGTTATGGGTACTAGACAACTGATAAATGTACTTAAATACATAGAAACGCCTGGGCGGTTCTATGTATTTAAAAACCAAGACAAACAGACATGTTCATGCACACAAATGTTTGCCTTGTGCGGGGATCGAACCCGCGACCTCGGAGTCAAAGTGGCCATTGCTAACCATAGTGGGACAGTATATTAGGTAGTGATTAGAAGTGGCTATGTGCCTGAAATTATTAATAATGTTATACAATATTTACCGATAAGATAAATATAATTACCCAACCATAATGTATAATGATATTATTATTTTACTACCGTGTTTTCCTTATAAAGAGTAAAAATGATCGCATTTTTTGTGTTACACTAATTTAAACTTTAAACATATCTAAATTAAGATATCAAAACATATGAACATGAACAATTCAAATTTCTAAGAAATCCTTTCAAGCCAATACATAAAAATAGTAATAGATATGTAAATATAGTCTGCACGCTCGACTGTTTGTATAATGAGGTAATGTGATTGTGTATAGTTTTCGAGAAATACCAGTATTACCGTGCTGCAGAATTCTAAATCCGCGGCAAATATGGGATCGCCAACATTTGGACTACCGAGTGGAATTCTAATTTTTTCGATTGAAATATAGCAGACTGTTACACCGTATTTAAATAAAATCTAAAGATTTTTAATTTACTTGCATAAAAAACTGACAGAGACCTGTTAGATATTTTGGGGCAGGCATTTGAGATAGTATGAAAACTTGTACTTATTTTATGACAGGTACCTAAATACAAAAACGCAGACTGACTAAGGAGTATTAAGACTGAGTAAATTCTTATTATTATATTTTTTTATGATAAATACTTGGGCACTTACCTTATTAAATTATTTCATACTATTTTTCTTTACACGACAACCACTAGTAACATATACAAAAATAAATATTTAATTAACTGGTCAAAGTACCTACCGGTGTAGTTAGCAGGAAATGTCTAGTTTTGTGATTGAAAAAAAAAACTGTTCTAAAGTTATGAAAAGAAAAATAAATTTATAATAATAACTGAACAACAAAGAACTTCTCATAATAGTTTCGAATTTCGATTATACATGTATCTTTATTATTTTATTGATTCTTAAATATTATATAGGTCATATATACTTTTGACCTATAATATACACTTACGTACTCTTTCTGAATTTTCGATTGACCCTATTTTCGCAATGTTTGTGTTGGTGTGATGCGCGGTCAAGTCGTTAAGTCCACATTGACGATACTCGAGTACAAAACATGCGAATAACAGACCAATTACCTCCAAGATTTACAAAACATACATTATTTGTATCAGTACGCGTTACAGTGTTAACACAATGAACCATTTGAATGACATAAACGTTTCCGACTTGTGTTTCGGAAAAAATCGATCGTGTTGAAAGTATCGATTATCTAAAACTCTAAAAGATCAATTCAATTCAGATCGGTCATCCCTAAGCTTTCCGTGATCTCGATGTTACTCTATTGACATGGCGGGGATAGGATTTGGATGGATTTTAATTTTAATCCTTGCCCTTCGCAGCTTTCAATTTTATGTGCCTCCATAGCAAGAAAATATGAATAAGTATTTTCTAATCCATCTGTTTTGTTTTTCGTGAATATATACTATTATTATAAAGCTGAAAAGTTTGTTTGTGTGGTTGAACGCTTTAATCTCAGGAGCTACTGGTTTAAATTGAAAAAAATATTTAGTGTTGGATAGCCCATTTATCGTGAAAGGCTATAAGTTATATAATTGTAACATTTATAACATTTTTATGACTTAAAGAAGAGTTACAATAGCAATGTATCTAGCATGATCTACCCTTAGAAGTACCATGGTTGTACCATTCTGTGCCGTATGAAACAGGACTTAAAGTCATAATACTTCGAGCTTGTTAGTAATTGATAATTCCAAATATTATCTCACAGGACATATATGTACTCCTTGATAACCTGATGCGAAATATAAATAATGGTGACTCAAGGAGCGTAAAACGAAATGCAATTGCCTCAATACTGCGTCATACGTGATAGCACGACGCAAACATAATTTTGTCATGTCTGAAATGTCGTAAGTGCTATCTCATTGAATTAATATATTAAGATTAATACATGAACATAGTAACCACCTTTTATATCTGCAATAATGTAGATAAAAACGTAGTATATAAAAAAGATCTAAATATTAATTTAGTATCTATGTTATTGTATTTTCGTTTCTTACCTATCTATGTATCTTAGTATGTATTTACAAAAAAAAAATGTATTTACGTATGTTTATCGGTTGTCTAGTACCCATAATACAAGCTTCGCTTACTTTGGGGCTAGATGGCGCTGTGTAATTTGTCAGACAATATTTATTTATTTATTTATTACCAGCTCTTCTATGCTCGCCTTTTCTCGGATTTGCTAGGAAAATATATTAATAAAGATACTAACGGTCGCCCGCGTTATCATCCGCGTGTACGTAAAAATTAAACAATTATTATGTATGTATTTTGTATTTTTTTATACTATGTAAGATGTCAAACAGCACGGCACGACTTATATAGAGCGGTTACCGTTGCTTTCACAATAAATGACTACCTACTAACGCACCACCTCACGTTTAGTGACCACAATCATACGCAGTAACACAACTTATGTTATAATTAAAGTCCACCATAGTGTTAATTTTGTCATTATCACTTTATTTAAAGACATTAGAAAACCTCTTGCAGCTCAATAAGCACAAAAGCCTACAAATAAAGCATTGTAAAGCCATAAGCGAACATTAACAAAATTATATTCACATTTCTAATGAATTATCTAGGAACATATATCTCCACTCAATTGTGTAGGCCAAATCCTCCTTCCGTTTGGGACGGACGAGAGAGGGTCGTGCTTCTGTAGTGGAGACTAAAATGGACCTGATGATGATGATATATCTCCACTGTTTTGGCCTTTATTGGATCCATGTCCCACTGACAGAGTGATAATGGCATAATTAAAGTCCACTTTAATTATGTCATTTCATTACTACTTTGTTAATGGTGTGACCGTCAAATTGACTCTGACTGACTGATGGAAAAAATAAACAAATAATAGTTTGCAATTCGATTTTAATTCCTATTTATGTCAAAAGTAGGTAAGGAAAGATTTAAATTATTATTATACATTAATTATTATTGAACGTCCAGTCGAAATTATGTCTCTACCGTAGACTGCTAATACAGTGTTTGGCGCCAGTGCTATCTATTGCTGTGGTTTTACTATAAATATGTAGTAATTCTTGATGAGAATAGAGTCAAATTTAATTTAAAACCTTTAAAAATATCCTGCTGGTCAATATTATTCAACTTTAAAAGAGTTGGTAACCGCAAAACTTTATGAAAAACATTGATATCTATAACTCAGAGTCAAGTACATATACCTATTTGCTGCAAATATCCTCATCTTTTCACGGAAATAAAAGACCAACTACCAAATCTCCAATTATGTACATTAATACATAATTATATATAATATATATATATATATATATATATATATATATATATATATATATATATATATATATATATATATGTGTGTGTATGTCTCTAAATTCCACCTAAACGGCTGGACAGATTTGAATGAATTTTTTGTATGCATTTGGGTGGTTATCGATCCAGCCGTTCTTAGTTTAGCGGTAAACAACGAACGACATTTTGACCCAAGCCAAGCTCACCATTTTTTTTTACTGAAAAAAAAATCAATTATAAGATGACTTATTTCTAAGTGCTAGTAAATCTTTACAGATTTGTGAAGTGTTGTGTGTGCACCGATTGTTCTATCTCCGGTGGTTACATAGTCTGTTATTTATAATTTCTGGGTAACAAAAAGGAGGCGCCGGAGGAGAAAGCAATAAAAATGACGTTAATGATATTAATCTCTTACTGAGAATCAGGGTTATCAGCGCTCGCATCGCTCAGGGATACCATGGGACCACATGGGGAGCCCTGACTGATAAGTACTGATAACGAGCACACTTGATAACAGATGTTTGTCTATTGATATCTCGACACTAATCGGGCATACTAGTTGTGATAATAGTGTATCTCTTTTTATTAGTCTTTTAGTACAGCAGAGAAAATATGTTTTTGCTCTTCGCTCAACGTTTTTATTACTACTTTGTTAATGGTTGTAAAATCTTTGGGCAATTTATTTTCTGTTGATTTTTAGTTTAGTTTCGTGATTTTTTGTCATGTTTGATTTTACTGGTATCCAATTTTAATGTTTCTCCATTAGAGCGGAAAAAATTAAATTTTTTGTCTGGTTTCTTCATTAATTGATAGCAAATGATTTTTGTTTTTCATCATAATTATGAAGTTCCTAAATATAGATTTTCGTATTTGAATAAAAACATTAGCCTTCCTTATTTGACATTGAAATAAAAAAATATTAATTCAGGTCATCTGAGATATTATGTATTAAGTAACGCATATAAAGTAAAAGCCAATCTATTGGAATTAATTGGGAGATGATAATCCTGCATGAATGTTATGTTTTAGTATAACATATCAATATTAATTCACTTATACATGAATATTATGTAGTTCATTAGATTACATTCACATATTTTATACGAGTCTAATCTAATCAAAAACTTGTACACATAAACGTCTTTAATGAAAATAAATAAAAAATATTAATAAAATATGAAATAAAATATAAAAGGTTTTCACCCTGAAATATGGGATAAGACAAGCGTTTCATAGCAGAAGTAAAGGAAAAAAAGCAAAGAACCGTAAATTTGTAGTTACATTACAAAAAAAATATGATTATATATTTACAGTTGACATTTGCATCTGACCGCCACGTATGTGGATGTATGAGGACTACACAGTATTCCATACGCAAAGTTAAATTTCCATTTGGGAAACCTCGACGTGTGAGTCAAACTAACACTTGTCAATATTTTTGAAGTGAAAACTTATTAAGCGGCGTTGTGCACTTTTTGGGATGTGTAAAAAATGTTAAACTCGCGTCAGCACACGTGGCCTGATCGAAAATTCGTAAGAGGATTCGGTGCCGCGCCGGCGCAAATTAGGAGAGGAAGCAATATGCTGCTCCTGCTGTTTATTTTTAATGTAATATAAATTGTCATGTTTGTGTACGATAGCGCAATAAATGAATATTGTATTTTACCACATAAATGGTAGTACTTTTATACTGATAAATAAAGCAATTCGTGCGAAATTATTTCCTAACCATTCCAAAATATTCAAAAATGCACAACGTTAATGTTCAAGTTTTCACTTCTGCCGGAATTTAACTCCCGGAGTGCAAACCTTTTTTTTAATAGCTCATTTAATAGCTCAATTGTTGAGTATGATTTCGGCTATTAAATATCACTCTACGATCGTGAGAAGACCCAATAGCGAATGCAGCCACAGGTCACAGCTAGCTTATAAAAAAATGTTGAAGAGTGTACACGCACGCTTTGTATAGGCCTTGTGTATGTGTGTGGCTTTATAATTATTCGAACTCATAAAATTGGTATTCCATTCGAGTAATGGATAACATTATAATATCTGTGACATTACTACGCGTGTTTCGAATAACTTGTTTTCAAAAAGATATTGCGATGTGAATTCTAATAGCTGATACTATCAATTTGGATTTCGGATATATTATGTAGTAAGCATAGTATTCGAAATTCCAAAAGCACAGAATAAGTAAATAGTTCTGTTGATACTTGATGTATTGCAAAAAAATCATGACAAATGTACCCATCCAGTGAGCCCAGTGAGCGAGGTCTGCAAATGCGCTGGAACAAAAAACATTAATACATATTATGTTTATGTCACGATTTCTTAAACTAGTACTTCTATTCGATGAAATTTCATAGGTTACATACCTAGAAATGCACATATTTTTTTTTAGTTCATTGGGCAATACGATAGCTGTTGTTGTTGAAATATTTGCGTTAACGTGAAAATGAATATAACACTATTATTACTTGCAAATTTCTAATCCGATTTTAATGAAATTTAGCTTGTTAGTAAGTTACTACGTAATATATGTTATATTGTATAATGTATATTAATCCTAAGTATTTTATTATAAGGTATATTATAATAAAATACTTAGGAGCTAATAAAAGCATAATTCTTGAGAATAATTTTCGTACTAATTACTTCGAACTTGGCCCGTCTAGTCTCGAATTTATTAATTTTTTGAGAAATTTTACATTTTCCGAAATAAATATTTATTGCTATTTCATCTTGATGCCCATACTAAAATTATCAATCAAATTAATGTCCCGAAACCCAAAACTTGGCATAACCATGCATAACTCAGTCCTGTACTCCGCGCTTTCAAATAGCAAAAACTTACGACTATCTCTTTCGCTCTTATATTCTTTTTATATATTTATCTCCTTTCTAGCGCCGTTACTAACCATAAGAATGCGTATAAAAAATAAATGGACTGACTGCAAGGTTCCCTTTTGAAAACTGGAGATCGGATGCCGAGTTCATTTAACGTGTTTTTTTTTCAACAAAAACCTTTTAAAATCCTTTGCGACTGTTATTAACAATACCTAAGCCGTTTCCTTATGTCTTTGCTATCTATGAAACCTTCAAAAAAAGCTATTTTGAATCAAAATGTAATGTAAACAACATTATGAATGATTTCGCTTCTATGAACCCATTCACCAAAGATCAAAACTGAATGAATGTTTTCAAGGCGTGTAAACAAGGCAGTATCTACAGCAATATTGTTCTTGAAACAATGACTGTTCCGAGAACGAACGACACGCGATAATTCAACGGTAAGTAACACACTGATAAGTTGAAAAATACACCTGACTTCTAGTTATGGTAGGTAAAATTACCGTGGGATAATGAATTCTGTAATAGTAATACTTCTTAAAAAAATACTGCTACGGTGACGTCATGTGGTATGAAAGCACAGCTGCACAACCATTCGGAAGATATTTCCTCATAAGTATTGATTCTTTGGTCAAAAAAGTGCTTTATACATCCCACTGCTGGGATACGAGTCTCGCTTCAATCGAACGCGTTTAGAGCATACTCTACCACGCTGCTCAACTGCTGGTTTAGTTAGGTTGCCAAGTTAGTGGCCTTCAGTCGGCTTGAAAACACAGGCCTCCGACAACCCGCGGTAGAGCAGCGTGATGGAGCATGGTCTAAACCCCTTCGATTGAGAGGAGATCTGTATCACATCAGTGAGATGAATAAAGGTTGACAATTATGATATGACTATAAAAATTGGGACTTGCAAAATAAAAAAACTGCATTCATCAACAGAAGCGAATTAAATTCGCAAATTAAAATTTCAGAATTTTCAGTAAAGATTAGTGTCAAAAATTGGGACTTGCAGAACAAAAAGTCTGCATTCATCAACAGAATCGAATTAAATTCGTAAATGAAAATTTCCGACTTTTCGGTAAAGATTAGTGTCAATTGTCTTTACTTTAGCTGCCTACTCGTTAGACAACGAATACTGCGTTTTCGCAGCAAATTGGAGCTTTGACAAATCATAGAAATTATTAAATGACAGGGGTTGACGATAATTGAATGATAGAGTTAGGGAAAAGACTTCCGAAGTTTTTAAATTCTACGAATCTTCGGCTTTTAGTTCCCCGGTGGTGCAATACCTTTATTAAAATACGGTGTTGTCTTTCGGTATTTATTCCCCATTGTACTGCAGTACAAGACTATTATGTGCTATTACGCTGTCTACGTATGTGAGCCAACCGTTAAAACAGTGTCGCATTGCAACGGACACCAGCTATTTGAGCTGAAATAGCACCGTACTATTATATAGGTTTAACAATATATTATGTCATTTATTATTTAACACTGCAATTGTAACTGATACTTGTTTATATAAAAAGCGCCTAAGTGCACTCTTAGCAGTGTATGGGATCCAACACGGTCACACGCACTCTGCGCATACTGCTGAGTGTTTCAAAACAATACATATCAATATTGCCAACGCATGCTTCATCCGTATCATTGGTGATGTTACCTCTGAGGACCACAACAAGACATTAGGGGCAATATTAATAAAAGTCACGTCAGATATTAATATAATAATAATAAATATTCCTGGACAAATTACACACGGCTACAACTAGTCCTATACTAAGCAAAGCTTGTACTATGAGTACTGGATAACTGATATTATACTTAAATACATTTTTTTTAAATACATACATATAATACATAGAAAACACCCAGATCAAGACAAACAGACATGTTCATGCACACAAATATTTTTCATATGCGGGGATCGAACCCGCAACATCGGAGCTAACCATTCGACCACCGAGCTCGTCGAATATAGTAAATCGAAGTATACGAAATAAAAAGAAATCGGCTTTCCAGATGGAAAGTCTGACAGACCGAATCGGATGAAATTCACATGTGAAAACTTTGCCCGAAACTTCGCATTCCACTTCGGGAACTCCAAGTATACAAGACCAGAATGTTCTTAAGAGTCTAACGTTGTATGAGGGTGGTCTTTCAACCGATAATGGGTATTGATTCATATCGTTATTATTCATAGTAATATATCAATTTACAACAACCCCTTTGTTCTGCCTGATAAAGAGCATTATATTTTCGATACGAGATAATGCGATGTGTGTGGCGAAGTTAAATAGACGAGTATGTTCTAAACAATTGTATACTTAATTTTATTAAATTAATAAAATTTAATAGAAACAAAATCAGTGCATTATTACATAATAACATATACATTATCTTAACTTGAAAAAGGTAATCCGTAAGCCTAGTATCTACTTTAGTTTCATTTTACTATAACATTAAATAAAAAATAAAATAAAAATTAATTATTTCGGACAACAGAAATCCATGTTTGTTAGTGAATATAAAAAAAAACTATGTCTGTATGTTATTTCTAGAAGAAATAATTTCTTTTGTCTTAGACAACAACTTGCCGAATAGTGGATAATCCCCACTTTCGGCTATGGCTTTCAACATGCCGCTGCGTACTAGTGAGCTAGTTTTTTTGCGTATTATTCCTTCAAAGCTATGCCACAGTATTACTATTATGCTTTTAAAACTGTGGCTATGCCTTGCAAATATACTGCGTCTGGTGGCAGACAAGCATCGGCTCACCTGATGTCAAGCTGTTAGCGTAGCCATATTAACGCTTGCAAAATAAAATGTCACATGCATATACGATATGTAAATATAAAATATAATATAATAATATGAAATAACAACATAAAATATCTCATATACTACGTCTATCTATATTTTATTTGCACTATGCAAACTATAGTGCAAAATAAAATATGAATGCAAATAATAGTATAAGGGTGTAAGTTCGCTTACCATCTTCTTCCAACCAAAGACAATCTCTCCTACATGATCATAGATAGGTAATTCTTAAGACCTATATGACTCTAAGTTAATATTAATAGGTAATAGCGGTGCCCTCGGGTACAAGTCAAAACATATACGATACTATACAATTAAAGAAGTGCGTTATGCAATTTTGTACGACTGTGCGTATAACATAAAGATTGTATAATGGGAATGAATGAATGACACTTTACGTCATAAGTCATAAGATTCACATGACAGGCTTCGAATGAATTACTGTAAGTGCACCTATACGAAAGAATGGTTGATAGCCGAATCCGTATCTCAAATTGAGCTGCTTTTGTAAAAAAGTCTCGACTATGTTCGGATGTTTATTTATATCTATCTATGTTGTATTTTTTCCAAAATGTATACATACTACATATAGTATTTGAGTATATACTATATATAGTATTGGAGTATATATTATGAAAGACCATTCCAATACGGACGGAATAAACGAATTTTTATTTTATTTAATACCGTAATTTGGATAAATCCACCTCGATTTGCCAACGGTTCTCGCTAAATTTGATGAACAGGGTTCAAACGATGTCCTCGTTTCTATAGATTTTGTTAAGGAAACACCTTGAAAAAAATAATATACATTGAATAAAAAGCGGGGGTTTCGGCAAGCTATATCGGCTCCTTGTATTACAAGCGTCTACATGGTAACTGTATGTACTCGTATGTACTGTGGATATAAAAACTGTAAATTATCTGGCACCCGATTATTTTGCGAAGAAATTAATTTATAAGCAGTTGGATAGTAACTTCCCCAACTGCTTATAAATTATCGACATAGCCTTCAGAGTTTGCAAGCGGCAATACAGTTTGCAAGGCAGAAGTGGCAATGGGGCGGTCACGTGATGTGTGTGTGGTCAAGTGATGGCAGATAGGGGAGGAAGGTATTAGAGTAGATTCCTCCTTCTAGATGGTCCGATGACCTTAAGAAAGCGGCTGGACGCAGAATGCGGAGGATCGTATCTGGTGGAAAGCATTAGGGAAGGCTTACATCCATCAGTGGGTAGAAACAGGCTGATGATGATGGATAGTAACTGACGGCCGCGACCTCGTCCTTGTGATTTTCGTTCCCGTGGGAATAAGATACTTTTCCGATAGGATAGGATAAAAAGTAGCCTATATGCTACTCCTGGCTATAATCTATCTTTGTGCCAAATTTCAACCAGATCCGATCAGCCGTTCAATAAACATCCATCCAAACTTTCGTCTTTATATTAGTAGTAAGATTAACACCAAATATAAACAAAGTATGTGTTATCGCGGCCCTGACCGTCAAATAGGAAGCCCCTCGGTGTACCCAAATACGGAATTACAAACGATACTACGAGCCAGTGTGGAGGCGGCACCTGCTTATACGTGGGCAGTAACAGCTTTTATCAGCTACTGACGGCACTGGGTCAATTTGTGTACCTTTCAAGGTCGTTCAATTTAGTTTTTGTTCATCATCATCATCATCAGCATCAGCATGTATCGATCAACTGCTGGATATACGCCTTTTCCGCATCCAACCGCTACTAGACACTTTTTTGAGGCCACGGCACATCTAGAGATGAGCGCTCTACGCTTCGTCGCCTCATACGTGGCCTCAACACTAGGACTTTCTTCCCCCATCTGTCATCGCTATCGTTATGCAATAATTTTTTGATATGAAATGATTTTTATACGATGCCTAGTATCAGGATAACGGCCCACCTGATACAATACCGAAGCCTATAGACGCTTAGAATTCTAGCTTAGTATTGCAAGCGCGCTGGTACCACCGCAACTTCTCACGAATCACGTCCTTGCAATCACTACCGCCCATGGAGTTCAGCAACACAGGGGTCGACGATCCGTTACCAGCCTAAACTCCTTCCTTTCTTTCTTTCTGGTGACCTCACACACTCGCAGGACAAACAACCCTCAAGGGAATTGTTGATTTAAGTGTGAGTTATGGAACCGAATGATAGTTTACAATAACGTTAAGCAATGATTGTTTGTTTGATTGTTTCAAAATTTGTTTGTTGCAAAATCCTAGGCCTACAGTCATTTTTACGGCTTTGAAGAATGTGTTTGCATTTTTACGAACATACATAGGTAATATAATGTATAAATGAACCGTTTTGTGCATAATAGAATCAATCGGCAAACTTTGCAAATTTGAGAGATATACATAGCGCGAAACTGCAAATTGAGTTTTATGTATATAATATATCCGCAACAGATTCTAGCACTTTGATGACATATAATCGTATGCTTCACAAAACTTATTCTCCATGATATTTTTATTCCTATTTAAACTTCAAAATAAAAATAACTTAAAATACCTTTAACTTAAAAGTAACAAAATAACGGTTAAATCTATTCTGGATAACAGGTTAGAGTATATTATTCTGTGTAACAGGGTCGAAATATAAATGTGATATACATTTATATTTGCACCCTGATATCCAGAATAAATCCAATTTATACGTTGTTATTTAATTAAATCATGCAACTCGAAAGTTTAAAAGTTGTTATAAGAAATTAATCTAAAGCAATTAGATGTTACTGATCGCCGCAACCTCGACCTATAAGCAGTAGCCTATGTGATTCCTGACTATAATCTATCGCTGTGCCAAATTTCAACCAGATGCGTTCAACAACTTTAACTTAAAAGTAACGAAATGGCGGTTGGCACTATTTTGCATAACAGGGTCTAAATATAAATGTATAGTAATAAACAATAGAAATAGGTGTAAATGCTATAGTTTATAATTATTTCTAAATTTTCCTATGACCAGTGTAATTTGAGATGTAATACATGCAAAACTGTCTACGAGGCTGAGCAGCGGAAATTAGTCGGCTAGTTTCGTAACACATTATTAACTTGATCCACAATTACGACGCTAAACGACGTCCGCTTGTTTCTACGCCTTTTAATTAATGTACAACCTGTTGTGATTTAAGTGTGCGGATGACTGTGGATGGTCAAGATTGATTTACATATTTAATGACACAGGGTTAGGTCTTCATCATCATGCTCGTTATTATCTTTCTGACAAGCTCGGTGGTCGAATAGCTAAGAATGGTCACTTTGACTCCGAGGTCGCGGATTCGATCCCCGCACAAAATAAACATGTGTATGAATAATATCTATCTATTTCTCTTGGTTTGGGTGATTACTATGTATTACATGTAAGTATTTACAAAAAAAGATTTAAGTAATATTTATCAGTTATCTAGTACCCATAGTACAAATTTTGCTTAGTTTGGGACTAGATAGCAAGGTGTAATTTTTTCCAGTATTTTTTTTTTTATCGGCCTGTATGTACCCACTGATGGAGATTGGTTTCATTTCATTGATTGCCATTCCCAATGCTTTCAACAATATGCGATGCTACGCTTTCCGCTTCCACCCGCTACCAACTACTTTTTTGAGGTCGTCGGTCTATATAGAGCAAGGTTTCCCAACCGGTGGTCCGCGGACCTGTGAGAGGTAAAAATATGGTCTGTGAGAGGTAAAAAGTGGTCCGTGAGAGGTAAAAATATGGTCCGTGATACAAACTTATAATGAAAGAGATTAGCACTATCATACAAAATACTAACAAATCGAGTTATAGAATAATGGATTTATATGACACTTGGGGGACCTTACTCCCAACAAAAACCTCGTAGTGGTCCGCGATAAAAAAAAAGGTTGGGAACCAGTGATATAGAGAGAAGGCACCCTATATGAGGCCTCCACTTTGGAACTTTCCTCCTCCTTTCTGCCATCGCTAACTCGGCAGTATTCATTTACGTTACTACGTCTGTGTCGATTAGTACAAAATTTATACTAAATTAAATAAAAATGAAAAACATTAAATGTATTTCAAGTTAATCGGTGCAGGTCATTTTCAGAGTCACCGTCATTTTTGAGCCAAAGTAAATCTCACCTGCACGCGATGCACGTGTTGCTTAACAAACGAAACTCTGGCGAAAGAGAGGTAGCGTATTTATAAGCTTTCCGACTGGAAAAGTGCACCTTAATATCGTAGCCAGATAACATTTGCCTTGAGGGTTATTGTGTTCCTGCGAGTGAGTGAGGTCACCAGGAAGGAGGGAGTTGTTCTAAATCCCTTCGATTGAGGGGATTGAATAAGGGTCGACGATAAATCCAAAGTATGTTTAATCTAGCTAGACAATTTTGTGAAAAGGATGGAATTTGATGAAAAGATGCAATTTTATTTGTACATAATTGTGGACCGGCACGGGATTTTATGTGATTTTCGAGCTTCGATCATTAGTGTTCGCGCCAAAAAAATGCCTGATTGTCGTCATGTGTTATTTAACAATTGAAGGGTCAAATATTATATGAAAGTTTTTCTTTTAACGGAAATCAATTTTTAAAGTATAACCACAGAGTAGGCAATCACCGCAGCGCAGGCGCCTAACGATATAAGCACAGACAGCGATTCTATGCTACCCTGTGTAGCGTCACCAACCCATAATAGGATGCCACTGTTTGAATACGTATTGATTCTCAATCGAGGGGGTTTAGAGCATACTTCCATACAACATATCATAGAGCATAACGTGGGGACGCTGCTGAACTGCGTTTGGCCTTGGCGGGTTGGATATAATTTTGTTAATGTTCGCTTATGGCTTTACAATGCTTTATTTGTAGGCTTTTGTGCTTATTGAGCTGCAAGAGGTTTTCTAATGTCTTTAAATAAAGTGATAATGACAAAATTAACACTATGGTGGACTTTAATTATAACATAAGTTGTGTTACTGCGTATGATTGTGGTCACTAAACGTGAGGTGGTGCGTTAGTAGGTAGTCATTTATTGTGAAAGCAACGGTAACCGCTCTATATAAGTCGTGCCGTGCTGTTTGACATCTTACATAGTATAAAAAAATACAAAATACATACATAATAATTGTTTAATTTTTACGTACACGCGGATGATAACGCGGGCGACCGTTAGTATCTTTATTAATATATTTTCCTAGCAAATCCGAGAAAAGGCGAGCATAGAAGAGCTGGTAATAAATAAATAAATAAATATTGTCTGACAAATTACACAGCGCCATCTAGCCCCAAAGTAAGCGAAGCTTGTATTATGGGTACTAGACAACCGATAAACATACGTAAATACATTTTTTTTTTGTAAATACATACTAAGATACATAGATAGGTAAGAAACGAAAATACAATAACATAGATACTAAATTAATATTTAGATCTTTTTTATATACTACGTTTTTATCTACATTATTGCAGATATAAAAGGTGGTTACTATGTTCATGTATTAATCTTAATATATTAATTCAATGAGATAGCACTTACGACATTTCAGACATGACAAAATTATGTTTGCGTCGTGCTATCACGTATGACGCAGTATTGAGGCAATTGCATTTCGTTTTACGCTCCTTGAGTCACCATTATTTATATTTCGCATCAGGTTATCAAGGAGTACATATATGTCCTGTGAGATAATATTTGGAATTATCAATTACTAACAAGCTCGAAGTATTATGACTTTAAGTCCTGTTTCATACGGCACAGAATGGTACAACCATGGTACTTCTAAGGGTAGATCATGCTAGATACATTGCTATTGTAACTCTTCTTTAAGTCATAAAAATGTTATAAATGTTACAATTATATAACTTATAGCCTTTCACGATAAATGGGCTATCCAACACTAAATATTTTTTTCAATTTAAACCAGTAGCTCCTGAGATTAAAGCGTTCAACCACACAAACAAACTTTTCAGCTTTATAATAATAGTATATATTCACGAAAAACAAAACAGATGGATTAGAAAATACTTATTCATATTTTCTTGCTATGGAGGCACATAAAATTGAAAGCTGCGAAGGGCAAGGATTAAAATTAAAATCCATCCAAATCCTATCCCCGCCATGTCAATAGAGTAACATCGAGATCACGGAAAGCTTAGGGATGACCGATCTGAATTGAATTGATCTTTTAGAGTTTTAGATAATCGATACTTTCAACACGATCGATTTTTTCCGAAACACAAGTCGGAAACGTTTATGTCATTCAAATGGTTCATTGTGTTAACACTGTAACGCGTACTGATACAAATAATGTATGTTTTGTAAATCTTGGAGGTAATTGGTCTGTTATTCGCATGTTTTGTACTCGAGTATCGTCAATGTGGACTTAACGACTTGACCGCGCATCACACCAACACAAACATTGCGAAAATAGGGTCAATCGAAAATTCAGAAAGAGTACGTAAGTGTATATTATAGGTCAAAAGTATATATGACCTATATAATATTTAAGAATCAATAAAATAATAAAGATACATGTATAATCGAAATTCGAAACTATTATGAGAAGTTCTTTGTTGTTCAGTTATTATTATAAATTTATTTTTCTTTTCATAACTTTAGAACAGTTTTTTTTTTCAATCACAAAACTAGACATTTCCTGCTAACTACACCGGTAGGTACTTTGACCAGTTAATTAAATATTTATTTTTGTATATGTTACTAGTGGTTGTCGTGTAAAGAAAAATAGTATGAAATAATTTAATAAGGTAAGTGCCCAAGTATTTATCATAAAAAAATATAATAATAAGAATTTACTCAGTCTTAATACTCCTTAGTCAGTCTGCGTTTTTGTATTTAGGTACCTGTCATAAAATAAGTACAAGTTTTCATACTATCTCAAATGCCTGCCCCAAAATATCTAACAGGTCTCTGTCAGTTTTTTATGCAAGTAAATTAAAAATCTTTAGATTTTATTTAAATACGGTGTAACAGTCTGCTATATTTCAATCGAAAAAATTAGAATTCCACTCGGTAGTCCAAATGTTGGCGATCCCATATTTGCCGCGGATTTAGAATTCTGCAGCACGGTAATACTGGTATTTCTCGAAAACTATACACAATCACATTACCTCATTATACAAACAGTCGAGCGTGCAGACTATATTTACATATCTATTACTATTTTTATGTATTGGCTTGAAAGGATTTCTTAGAAATTTGAATTGTTCATGTTCATATGTTTTGATATCTTAATTTAGATATGTTTAAAGTTTAAATTAGTGTAACACAAAAAATGCGATCATTTTTACTCTTTATAAGGAAAACACGGTAGTAAAATAATAATATCATTATACATTATGGTTGGGTAATTATATTTATCTTATCGGTAAATATTGTATAACATTATTAATAATTTCAGGCACATAGCCACTTCTAATCACTACCTAATATACTGTCCCACTATGGTTAGCAATGGCCACTTTGACTCCGAGGTCGCGGGTTCGATCCCCGCACAAGGCAAACATTTGTGTGCATGAACATGTCTGTTTGTCTTGGTTTTTAAATACATAGAACCGCCCAGGCGTTTCTATGTATTTAAGTACATTTATCAGTTGTCTAGTACCCATAACACAAGCTTTGCGCTTAATTTGGGACTAGATGGCGCTGTGTAAATTGCCCAGAAATATTTATTTATATATGATATAGAAAATGAAGGTACAGAACAATCAAAGGAATAACTCCTAAAATAAATAAAATTTTACAAATTGAAAATTTTATTCATATTTTTATTGTACATGTATCAATAAAACGAGAAGATAATTTACACAGTGAAAAATGGCAAGCCAAAACTCTACATGCAACTTACAACTAGATAGTAATGGCAAAATAACGAGTGGACGTCAACGTCGATATTAAAAATAAACAGTTTTAGCCGATAACTGGCTGTACCTGACTCACTTTACACATACAATTACATACAGCGGACCGTTAGCGAGGTATAAAAAGTGTACTGAACGGTAGAACCTTAAATGGCCTGGACTCTTGAGTGGTCGTGTAAATATTTATGGCTGGATGGCAGCAGCATTCTTCACAGGAAAACTATCCTATATAGACGGGTATACAGCAACGTCAACCAGTTTTGTTGACAGTTACCTTGTCATAGCAATTATTAGAGCTAGATAGAGAACTGTAAAACCAACTCTATCAGACCTCTTGTTAAACTTAATTTAAAGTGATACACAATCCAGGTAATAAGCTCATATTCTGTATACTGTACTGTAGATATGATTATTTCGGCCCGTTATATATTTTTACTAGAATAGAATTACTCCGTCTCTTCCCGTGGATGTCGTACAAGGCGACTAAGGGAAATAGATTAAAAACATCGATCAGGCCTCCCCAACCCGTCTGGCCAGCGTGGGGAGTGTAGGCCAAATCCTCCTTCTGTATGGGACGGACGCGAGAGGGTCGTGCTCCTGTAGTGGAGACTAAATGATCTGATGATGATGATGATATATTTTTACCAAGCCCGATGTACAACTAGCTAACGGCCTGCGAGAAATTAGTAGGAGTAAGAAGCTTTTGAAATTTTGACTCTCCCTCTTGGTAATATGACAGTCAGCTACTTATATGGCAAATAAGGCATAAAAAAAGAACTAAAGAGATAGCTAGTCAACTGCCTTGCACCACGGATTTTAAATATCAAACACTATTGGGGATCTATAACTATGAGTTTATTACGTAACACATCGATACCAATAATATGTATAGCAAAATCGTCTGAACGCTTGGTAATTGTAACTATAAGCATCTAAACACACTATACCGAAGATACGCGACCGAAGTTCGGCGTGATTACGCCTGCAATACTTTTTCAATGACTTCAGACACATTTGACCAAAATTACGTTGCGTTTTTTACATACAAAACTAAATCACGCGGAATTTCGGCTTAGTGTGGTTTGACACTGTATTATATAAGGAGTATTAAATAATACGTAATCTTTGAATTATATTTATAACTTATTTATCTGTTCGATGTGGCAATGTCAACAACATCGGTAAAACCACATATCTAGAAATATCGAAAACAAAATGAATTTCCTTATTTTTTTTAACCATGTCAAATAAATTGTAACTTTGCAATCTGTATATTAAAAAAAAAAACCTGGGGTCTTTACAAGAGCAGTACCAAGAGGATATTTATAGAATTTTAGTATATCTGTCTGTATGTTTGAATAATTAGGGTTACAAAATAAAATAAAATATTATGTATATGTGACAGTCAATGTAATAAATTGGTCATTATTAATAATGGCTGGCCAAAGTAATAAATTGTCAATTATTAAAAATTAAGCTTACTTGGCACCACATCATTCATCATCTAGGTTGACAGGAGACAAGAAAACCCTAATTTAACCAAAAATCAACTCAAATCTAACCAAAACATTGACCAAGTATCAGTCAGTATGAATAATAATTAATTTATTATATTGACCATAACATATACATATTTTATTCAATATGGGTCATAAAATAAATTAAAGATTTTTTTTTTGTATACATACATATTTTATTCAATGTTAAAGTTGAAGTAGGTGGTAATGCACTTTTGACCCATGACTGTCAATGACAAAGAGAGTATGCAGAAATAGGGCGATTTTCTTTATTTCCGAGCAATTTTTCGTCGGCAGACAGTTGTCGCATGACTTGCTGACCGTAATAGAGCATAGACACTTTCACAACGCGAGGCTTACGCAATCTCCGATAGCGCTTTGTGCGAATTAAGAACGGTGCACAGAACTTGCTGCTGCGACAATCTCAACACGTGAAATAGTATATTTTATATACGACAACGGATCCTAAACAAGCGGTCTGCCTGATATAAAGCGGTTACTGTGCCAAACAGTTTCGGGGCGTAATCTTTCGAGCCAAAGCCAACCTCACTGCCGACTACCGAAAGAGCCTCAGGCAAAATAGCGGTAGGGCAGTGTATTTACACTGCCCTACCGCTATTTTGCTACGTTACTGGGGAAGTACCTCTCCTCACATAATACCGCAGTCATATATTTATCCTGCGAATGAGGGATATCACCAGGAAGGAAGAAATTGCTGCGTTGGCAGCGCGCAAGCGATATTTTATTAACAGACGCCCTATGAATGTTTTTAATCCAGTACATATAAAGCATAAAAAATATACTATCTAACCCTATGCACTGCTTTACCTTCTAATGAAAATGTCACTAAAATCGGATAGCTGTTTTGATCATTAATCCAAAAAAAAAACTGACTCTTAAATTTTATTTCTATGTATCAAAGTAAAGAGAAAATATAGATAGAATCGTTGATGATTTCAACAAAGTGGTGTAGATCAAATTGCCTTTAAAGAAGCATTTAGAAAGGCATAATTTTAGGACCACTGGCAAAGCCGAATTTAAGTCAGATTTAAAATATTGATCAAACTAACCCTTAGCTTTCAATTTTGTACCAAAATCATTCTCATCTATGGTGCACTAAAAGTTAAATAGAAGCTGTACTAAATACCTTTTATAAACACTGTATTTTGTTGCAAATTGCCACTTGAATATAATAGTTTTATTATTCGCACAATCTTTAGCATCGTGAGAATACACATACATAATAAATAAATAGCACACTGCCATCTAGTCCCAAACTAAGCAAAGCTCGTAGTATGGGTACTAGATAACAGATATTATACTAATACATTTTTTTTTTGTAAATTCTTACATATATTATATAGAAAATTACGTTGCGTATGGCAGAGGCCAGTGTTTTCAAGCCCCTTAAAGGCTACTGACTTGGCTTAATGACTGGCGTCTAATGACAGCAACCAGGGGTCTACCCTACCGCCTAAGCTGCAGCCGATTCCTATCGGGTTCTTTGATTGCGTATATCAAACTTCAGCCCCTTACCACCATCTCTTATTGCGATTCAATAACTGAATAGAATGCATATTCATACCAATAGAGTAGCTTATTCATTGGTATGAATAAGCAATCTTCAATCAATTGGGCAGCTTAGAATTATAGTACCTGTGTTTAGCTTCCCTGGTAAAAACCCTGGAGCTCTACCGACTAAGCTGAAGATGTTTCTCAATAACTAAAACATAAAACCTATTTTTCGAATCAAAATATTCGATGGTAATCGGCTTCAGCTTCGGCGGTAGGGCCCCAGGTTCGACAGCTTAACGCTCCCTCCGAAGTACGGAGTATAGCAATACTAATATGTAGTAGATAAAATCATCTTAGAGTTTTCATTGATAAACAAATAAGTAATAAATTGTAGTAAAAGTACGGTACAGGGTGCAGTGAAATAATGGTGAAATATTAGTTAAAAATATTAAAGTCATCTCTAGGATGAAATTAGCAAACTGGAGTCAATGTATTCCGTGGGCGGATATCCGCTACATATAATGTTGTCTGACCGTTCGACGTGACGTAACACCAACAACACAGAGTCAAATCTCATTCATAAAATTTTCTAGCCTCCAAAGAGTGGCAATTCGAAGGCGGTCTCACGCACACTACCTGCGCCTGAGATTACGAACACATGCTCAAAGCAACCTGTTAAAAAAACCCAGTGAGGGTGAGTGTGTGAACACTGTGAACCGGAGCTCGCTGCAAGTTGTTGTAGTGCGATATACCAGATTGATACTAGCTGTGTAATTTTGCATTTTGTTTTTGTTATACTACCTACGCCGGGCGGCAGACAAGCATACGGCCTGCCTCATGTGAAGCGGTTACCGAAGTCATTAACGCTCGCAACATGAAATATCGTATGCCCGCCACCCCCGCTGCCATGTTGATGAACCACTTACACCACATATACATATAAATAGTTTATAGCAAAACTATGTTTTATTGTACGTTCTTTACAAAATATTTTCATATAAATATTATATACGTATAAAGTACTCATTACGTGTAACTACAAGATATAAATTATCTTAAACAAAAAATTTATCAAGTATCTATGATATTTTTAACACTTACTTAGTCCTAATTGAGTGTGCTTTATCTTGTTTTAAAATTTTAAACATATGTTCCATATTACAAAGAAAATAACTACAATTTGATGTATATAATTTAGTAAGATACAATGCCTTAATCTTAATAAATTACGCGAGAATATAAATTTAAGCGAGTTAACACCTGATTGCCATTGGCCAAGAGATATGCGGAAAAGTGAGAAATTAAAAAAGAGAATTACCCCAATTTTTAGACATCTCATTGAGATAAATTATAATTTATTTTGAAGTTTATTTATTAAAATAAATAAATCTATCTATTAATCACGTAATTGAGTGTTAAACTATCTTCCAGTGTAATAGAAGTCAATTGATTTCGACAAGAAGACAAATTATACCAGTCAAAATAATAATTATTAATGAAAAAATTTTTCTTACTATTTTTTTTTGTTTCAGGTAAGACTTTTTAAAGGAAACGTTCACAGCCTCAAATAAGAGTAGGAGACGATGTTTACTCTATACAACAAGACTTGTAGAGGCAAGGTAGCTTTACCTTGCGGTTCCAGTGTAGAGGTATGAATAAAGTAAAATGTATAAATTATATAACATTATATATTTTATTTTTGGGGTGTAAGTAGCTCATCAACATCTTTGAACCAAAGCCAACTTCACCTGCACGCGGTGCACCCTGCTGACTGACAAACGAAGCTCTGGCGAAAAGAGAGGTAGGGAGCGTAATTGTAAGCTACCCGACTGGGGAATGTACCTCCACCTCACAGAATACCGCAGCCAAATAACGGTTCCCTTGAGGGCTGTTGTGTTCCTGCGAGTGAGTGAGGTCACCAGAAAGGAAGGAGATGCTGCGATGGCAGCGAGGGTGACGGCGCGCGAGCGATATTTTAAGTTGCGAGCGTTAATATGGTTACGGTAACCGCTTCACATCAAGCGGGCCGTATGCTTGTCTGCCACCCGACGTAGTATAAAAAAAAAAAAAAAAAAAAAAAAAATAACTACAATTAAGTCTTAGTGTTCCAACTGCACATGCAGCATGCACCTGTAATCCTGTATGTATGATACTTTAAAAAAAATACGACTCAACGATTCAATTTTTTTTTAACAAAAATGATCTGTAAAATTATAATGCACATGTCCCAAAGGTAAACTGGTAAACAATGCTTTTTGGCATGATGTTCGCCTATTATATAAAATACTTTTAAATTTGTGTGCAATAATGATTAAATAAACAAATCAAGTATCAAGACTAATATCAAGGTACACGCGTTCATCTCACGTGAGATCGCAGGTCACCCAATATCCCGAACAGATGCTGTCGCTGTTCTCGGGATGAAATTTTAAGAAAAAAAAAACACTTTTTGCTTATAATTTCATTGCATCGTGGGGCACATGTTGCACGACGTTAATCTTTAGAAAGGATATCCGAACTTTTTCACGAAGAGTTTCTTTCACATCCTGAAATTTTTACCAAATACACCAAAAAATAAGCTCAACCGTTTGTCAAAATTTGTAACTGATAGTTTGGTAATAAAAAAGACTGAATAATTTATGAAAATAGTGAAATGTGAAAATGTAAACAATGGCTGGAAGTGGCTGGATTTGAAAAGCGGAGGATCGCATAAGGTGGAAAGCATTAAGGAAGGCCTATATCTAAAGAGATATAGGTTAATAATGATAATGATGAAGTAAAAATATACTATGTTTTAAAAACAAACTTGCTTATTGCTAATTGCGTAATTATTTCAAAAATAAATCAAAATTTTTGTCTACTTGGTCATTGGCCCGCGAAATTCTTACTAAAACAAATGGTTGTCATTAAAAAATTACATCATCCTTTTCTTTCTCGTTGATTTGTATAATTTCCTATCTCTGTCGGCCGTACACATGCCGCAAACGTGCCGCAACTTCGAGCTTTGATAAAACAGGTTTTATGCAAATAAAACAAGCCATCATTAGGTATGTTCGTTTCATTTAGGCCTTTTTCATATATGTATGGAGTCGTGTATTCATTCATGTGAACAAGACAGCAATAAAGTTGAACAGACCGGCTTTCGACTGACATGTTGACCATTTTACACATTAGTCAAACGATACCCATGTTTGGAAAATTTTACTCTTGTATCTTGTAATGAAATAAACATGATTTATGTGATATTAATAAGTACCAGTTATAGGTTTTAGTTAGCAACAGAATTTGAAAACGGGATTGTAAATTTTATTCCGAGTTCAAAGAATGTATGTATAGAAAACGTATTCAAAATTTTAATATATTTTGACTGTGATATTTCAGCAGCGCGAAATTCTGCATAAGTACAACTTATCAACACTTAGGTACTTAATATTTTTTTTTTTATATATTGGAACATTTGGAACCCATATAGGATCG
Organism: Hypsopygia costalis; assembly: GCA_937001555.2. NCBI lineage: Eukaryota > Metazoa > Arthropoda > Insecta > Lepidoptera > Pyralidae > Hypsopygia > Hypsopygia costalis. The sequence continues at coordinate 25,501,241 of OW443326.2, forward strand.
CTCTTGTGTCTCTCTGTCACAGTTCAATTTGTTGCCAATCTATACGAGAACAAGAAAAGCTTTGAAAGAACATATTTTTCAAATTCAGTGCATAATGTTTTAGGTCTCCAATAGTCCTTCTTTTAATTTCGTTTGAATTAATTCGTTTTGAGTACTAAAGCAGCCGTAATTTTATCGCCGGGACTGCAGTGGACTTCACTGTTAATTGCCTGTTGGGTGGTCGCCGCTGTTCATCCTAGCAACACAGGAGACACTGTGGTGGGAATCTATGGCGGGCCCGTCCAGATTCTTTGCGTAAATTTATTGTTCGAGGTACGGTCTCCGTTACTTCTCGTCAAGTTGTCTGTACGGAATCCTCAAAATATTAGTACCTACTTTTGTCATTAGTAAGTTTTTTTAAAACAACTTTTTCTTTAACTTAGAGACAACACATCAGTCATAATTCCCGCCAAATTTCTAAGGAGGTTAATTCGGAGTTCAAGCGTCGTTCAGGAATATAAACACAATTACGATGACGCTTGCGCCCCCTGGCGGCTGTTAACTGACATTGAGGGGCCGCGATAATTAAATGAACAGCTACCAGAACAGCGAGATACGGGCACATATGGACTGACCGATTAAAAGTACCTACTCGACATAGTTATTTGGACTAGTAAATTGGATTCATTTGTTCTATATTTTGTCTATACTTTGTTAATAGTTCCGTTGTTTTGAAAACATAATTATACATGCAAATTTATAAGTAAAATATATAAATTACTTTATTTGTCTTATGTCTCCTTCTTCTTGTATCGATATAAGGCAACGTTCTCGACTGACCTTTCAACGTACAGCTCTTATCAAACCACTGGACGAATCTGGCCCTACCGGCTAAGCTGAAGTGGAATCCCCTCGGATTCATGTTTGTCAAAAGCTGAATCGTAAGACGAAAATTCGAATTAAAATATATTCGATTGTAATCGCCTTCAGCTTTGGCCTCCTTCTGAAAATTTTGCATACAGGTAGGTAACTGTTATGACTGTCGTCATGTGACGTGTGTATGACGTCCGCTAAGAAAGGTTTTTTTTTTAAATTCCCATGGAAAATGCGCGTACCTACGAAGTCGCAAGTTAGTTACAGATAAGTTATTTTAGTTGGTAAGAGGTGACTTCGATCATCTATACCTGCAGAATGTCATTAAATGGTAACATATAGTTCATACCTAAATTGTTAAAATTCTGCCAGTCACAGAAGTACAGGATATGTATATATTTCTCATAATATATAGGGAAAAGTAATCTAATTACATAATATAAAAAATATCTCTTCAATTTTGAAGTTCAAATTAACTATGTATATAAATTTATTCTATTACCATTTCGTTAAAGTCAATTTCACGTTCATTTAACTTAGGTAGCATATGGACCGTTAATATTAGATTTATTACTAATTGTGTTACTATTAATAGTGTCAAATAAATCCTAAATATTACAATTTACAATATTTGCATCGATAGTCGTAACGTAAATGAGAATTTGACATTTGCTTGAACCAGTAGAGCTCTGACATTCGTCCCTGACTTTTAGAACGCCAATTAACCGCGCATTCTGTTTCAAATTCATCCGTACATCTTATATATAAAACAAAATCGGGTTTGTTCGAACACTTATAACTCGAGTCGACTGGATCGATTTTCATGGTTTGTAATTTGTTGGAATTGTCTCCGGCCCGAATAGCAGAATAACTATTAAAAACATTGAAAAATTGACGAAAAAATAAAATAAAAGAAAAAAAATTTTCCCTTACAAATAGTTTTTCATTGACTGTTAGGCGGTATGAAGTTCGCCGGGTCAGCTAGTTTTAAATAAATGTACAATAATGTTATCATAGACATTAATTTTAAAATTGGTTGACTCTATGTGCATAGGGATTTCTTCAATACCTACTTCTCTAAATATTTTAAAACTCGAAATCCATAAGGCAGCCGTAGTTTTACCTCAGAGACTGCAGACTGCTGTTTAGTGCATTTTTTGGTAGTCGTCATTATTAATCCTGCATAATATACCTATCGAAAGTATAGTAGTGGGAATATGTGATTGGCCTGTCCGGATAGCTTAGCGGTTTGTCTAATATGAGTTTATGACATGTCTCTACGTTTATAACCATAAAATCAGTTCAGAGGAGTTATTTCACATGATGTCACGGCCTCCTTCTACTGTCGCACCATCCATCCACCATCGACAGGGAATTCATTCTCACAGGTTAGAACCAAAGTGGTCACGTACTGTGCGGTTCCAGAGAAGTTTTCTTCCACGTATTACAAGCTGTGGAATGAACAGCCTGTTGAGGTTTTCCCAGGTGACTACAGCATGGGGTTCTTCAAAGAGAGCGTGAAGAGGTTTTTACAGGATCGGCAACCATGTGGTGCCTCTGGTGTTACAGGCGTCCATAGGTATTACGGTAACTGCTTTCCATCAGACGGACCGTATGCTTGCTTACTTATATTGTGTGTCACCTTAGTGGTATAAAAAAAAATATTATGTAACATCTCATGAAAAAAGTTGACTCTGCTAACTGTAATGAGTGCAGTGTTATTGACGATGTACAACATGTCTTGATGGAGTGTGTGAAGAATGATTGTGAAAGAAATGCTCTGGTGTCCGATTTTGGGATAAATGTCTGGGATGTAGGAGCTTTTCACGGCATTCTAGCCCACCCAACATCTTCTGGGGCTAAAGCTGTATACGATATGGTAGCACGTCGGTTATGAATTATGATGTATGTATGGATGCTTATGCCTATATGCATACGTCTATATGTATATGTGTGTTTTTATGTATGCGTGTAATGTAAATATGTGTATGAAATCTAAAGTGTAAAATAGGATAAGGTACGATGGGACTGACATGTCTTTTTAAGACCAAAGTCCCTAAATAAAATAAAGAAAAAAAAAAGTATGAATAAATGATTAAAATTTGAGTAGCGTCTCTGTAAATTTGGTCTCATTCTCATCAGCTTTACACGTTCGGTCATTATCGAGAAGTGATTTTACATCAAGTTTGGCCACTCGTTGGCATTCAATAAAAGAGTTCTCCATCCATTATTATGCGTGTTCTATATAGAGTAGAAATGAGGCGTTCCGAGTCTTATTACCTTGTCGTTTGTTAACAAAAATCCAATTAAATGTAGATCCGTCGGTTATCACGTCCCGGGGCAACGAACGCGCGCCGTCGACGGCACACAATAATTTCATGCCTCACTTCACAGATATTTGATTACAGACTCTTAAGGCCCTACCGCGCGAAGTCGCCAGTGAACACTCATGTATGTCTCTTTTTACCTCTCGTTTTAACTAGTAACCTGCCCTGACTTTGTCCGGTTATGGTTTGACGAGCTCGGTGGTCGAATGGTTTGCAATGGTTCTATCCCCGCACAAGACAAAATATTTGTGTGCATGAACAGGTTTGTATTGATCTGAATGTTTTCTATGTATTATATGTATGTATTTACAAAAAAAATGTATTTAAGTATAATATCAGTTTTCTAGTATCCATAGTACAAGCTTTGCTTAGTTTGGGACTGGATGGCCACGTGTAATTTGACCAGGAATATTTATTTATTTATTTAAGACTATCTAGAAAATGATATTCTAATGAGTAATATCTATTATATTGTGTAATTTAGTTTCATAATAATAATCATGAGTGATTTACATAAATTATATAAAGATATTTCTATTCCAATTCTCGAGACTTAGCTTGTTTGCTGGCGTACTTTTTAAATGGGGAAATATTTTTTTATAAGTGGTGGTTTCCGAAATTACATTTATTCATAAATTGACTATGACATATCCACCATTAGTGACTCAGTATTTTTTTTTTATATGAGAGGGGGCAAACGAGCTTTTGGGTTACCTGATGGAAAGCAATCACCACCGCCCATGGAGATCAGCAACACCAAGGGGTCGCCGATCGGTTGCCAGCCTATACTTGTTCTTTTCTTTCTTTCTTTCTAAATGTGCAGATTTAATATTCTATTAAAACAAACAGGAACCAGGAGATCAACCGCCTAAATTACAGACGATTTAAAGCGGATTCTGAAATCGAACTTCTGTTCAGGATGTTTTAGTAATCGTTGACAAAGTTGGGGGTGTAAATGTAACCTCACCTGCACGTGGTACACCCTGCCGACTAGCGAAGAAGGTTCAGGCAAAGAGAGGTAGGGTACAGCGTATTTGTAAGCTGCCCGACATCCACCTCACAGATGACCGCTGCCAAATAACAATGCCTAAAACCCTTGAGGGTAGTTGTGTTCCTGCGGATGAGTGAGGTCAGAACGGAAGGAGTTGCTGCTTTGGCATCGGAGGTGGAGGCGTGCGAGCGATATTTTATGCTGCGAGCGTTATTACGGCTACGGTAAACGCTTCATATCAGGCGGGCTGTATATATGTCTGCTACTATTTACGTTTTTTTATACTACGTCGTATAAAAAAAATTAAAAAATTAAGGTTGGCAAACTCTGGTTGGCATGCCGCGTGACTATCAATCGACGAAAAATTTGACAACATTACAACATACTATATACATTGTATATTTTCCTTAAAAGCCTGGCAATGGATCGGCGACTGGTATTGCTGATTTCCATGGACGGCGGTGATTGCTCACATGCTCGTTTGCACCCCTCTTATATATATATATATAAATGCATACATATGACAATTAGCTATTGTTTATAGAGAGAACGGTATCTGATTAGAGACCATCCTGCTACAACAACCTTTAATCAAGAATTACATTGGAAAATTTACTGGAAGAGGACATCCTAGCCAAAGCTACTATTTATATTTAAAGTAGCCAACGACTATGTATATAATTCAACATAACACAATTCTTTTTGAATGATAGTATAGCTGTTAGCCTAGCACTTTTAAATTAATAAGTAAGATGTTAATTAAGTATATTTTTTAAGTTTAAATTATTTCTTTATTGAAATTTTTCGAAATTTTACCGGACCGTCGACAAAACCGATAAAGATTCTGGAGGTCATGTTATGTCATGTCTCTGTACATACATTTCTGTGTCTGTAGGTAAGTTTGACTTAGGTACTGCTTAGTTTGGGACTACATGGCCGTGTGTAATGCTGTTTTTTATGTTCTGTGGTGTAATGTGTTCAGGAATATTTAATTATTTAAAGTATCTAACTAAACCGATATCCGATTTTTAGAACAAAAAAACCGATCTGAATTTTATTCAGCCTAGCCGAGGTGAACTCTTTTGGTCCGTTGTTCGAATTGTCCTATGTCGTGTAATTTAAACCCAAGAATTTAACTAGAAACCGGTCAAGTCATAATATACAGTTTTTCCATTCTGATATTACTGCTATTTATTATGTAAAAAATATTTATTAATTTACACAAACGAATAGTTCTATTAATTATCCATAAAAAAAAGGCTATATGCAATTAATTCGTTTCCCTTTTTCAACTTTTAATTCTATCTCTACTATAGTAGATACCTATATTCTAATTTCTTCCTTTTTTTTTTGTTGCAAAAATACTTAGTAAGATAACACAAAGTTTTAGACTTCGACTAAAAATGATTATCATCATCATCAGGTCCATTTTAGTCTCCACTACAGGAGCACGACCCTCTCACGTCCGTCCTAGACGGAAGGAAGATTTGGCTTACACTCCACGCTGGCGAGACGGGTTGGGGAGGCAAAAAATAATTATACTTCTTTGTTATTATTATACCTATATCTACCTACTTACCTACATATGTAGTTACAATTTTATTACAGTAAATATATTTTATGTTATAGGTACGCAACAATATGCTCATGTAGCTAATTAATTTACCCTTTTTTATAGCTATCTTTTTGTATGATTTATGTAATATAATAAACTATTGTGACCTTGTAATTTTATTACATTATAGATGTAAAACTGTATAGTAGCGCCATCTACACCTCTAAAGATCCATCTCACAGAAAATCCTTGATAGTAGATGTTGTACAGCGCCATCTAGTTAGTCACGGCGATACTTGAACAACAGTCGACAAACATGTTTTGTTTATAGTTCACAAACTCTTCGTAAGATGGCGCTGTTAACATGATGCCTACTTACTCTATTTGTTCATAGGTGGCGCTAGTAATATCAAAAGCTATATATTTTACAGCAAATAGAAATAAGGTTTAAATTATGAAATTTATTAGGATTGAAGATAGATAATTTGTGTGAAGAATTTAATATTTTTTAGTTCATTTAAAATTCTAGACACTTGAAATCTTTAATATACGTGTGCTATCCACGGACAGTTACATACTTACTCGACCATATTGGTTCAGTATCTACCTCTTTACCGTAACACCATGACATCATTTACATAGCTAGCTTCGATTGCGTGTTATTTACTCGGCTTCACATACCAACACATGAATTCTGTAGAACAGTGTATTAGAATTAGAATTCATAGACATCTTTGTTTAGCACCTGCCGTAACTATGCGGTCTATGCGGTATTTTTGAATTGAAATTTTTGTAGGATACAATGTATCCTGTCTCAATCTAGGGGCCTTACTTCAAAGTGAAAATCCGAAATTTCTGGCTAAGGTTACGAATTTTTCAGATACGAGTTTCAATTTTGATTATATGTATTAGTTAATGTGGACAATCATTCAGCAAATGTATTGTCTAAGTAACATTCAGAGTAGACCCCCAGGATTTCAACGACTATACATGCCTAAGTTAATAATAAATTTGGAATAATATACACTTTACGTTTTTATCTATACATAAAACTTAGTACGTATCTTTATTAGCACAATGTGATGATATGGAGTATGTAGAGATCAGCAATGTAATTTAGGAATAAAATTATTTGAGTTTACTTCTGCAATGTGTACCTATGTTATGTGGAGATCAGAGGCCAACAACAACCAACAATCTAAGCAGTCGTTTAATTTTCGCATTCAAAAATTCTGATGGTAATCAGTTTCTGCGATAGGGCCCCAGTATCTGTCTGGAATGTTATTCAGGGTGTTTAGTGCGAATCTTCTTACTTTTCTATTCTGACAAGTTTAACTAAATTTTAGGAATTGGCACCACGGCATCTACTGACAAAAAGCTGAAGCAGGATCAATTCCATACAAAATGAAGTAAACGTTCTAGAGATTCAATAAGTTAAACTCCCAATTAGCTGAAGAATAATGTGAGAGCAAATTTTAAGACATTCATACAGCCTATAAACTTATACTATTAAACCAGCAATTATTTCAAATACGCGGCGAACTCGTAAATGACTCTACCAATTTCAATGAAATTTTGAAACAGAGCTCAGGTAAGTTCAACTATCTCCCAAAAAAAGCTGAAAAATCCTTGGTCGCCCAGATACATAATATAGTTAGTAACATCGCACTATTGCCCAATCAAAGCTGCCGGAAAATGCAGTTCAAAACTCAACAATATATTAACCACTTTGTCAATATTAAATACTAATAACGTTGCAGTACCAATACGAATGTTGATGGTAATTTGAAAGACCCGTTCTAATATGAAAAAAAAAATGCGTATATTTATCATTATCATTAATCCAGTAAACATTAATATGGGACAAACCCCAAACAGACACCAAAGTAATTTTCAAAGCAGTTTCGCAATGGGGTTGCCGGCGTGGACTAGAATTTAGTTTTAGAATGTACTATGAACCTTAAAACGAAAGCTGTAGAGCCTGTATTCGTTCAACCTAATAGAGCGCCATATAGTCATTGTGACAGCAAACTGACGATTCAGACTAAATAAGGAGTCGTTATAACGAAAGGAATCGAGTAATCGAGACGTGCAAATGTCGATTGTCTATAAAAGGCGATGCATGTCGGTTAGCTCTATAGATTAATGTTTGTTTTTAATAAACATAAGTCTATTTCAATCGATCGAGTTAGCTTCTGAATCTTATATAGTACAATATATTGATTGCATTACATAATTTGGTTGTAATTGCGTCAATCAAATGTAATCAAAGTAACAATCATTAGAAAGAATATACATGACACGACAGCTTTGAGAGCTTTTGCTTTTACTTTGACTCTAAATGTAGTGTACTAAATTTTTTTTTTTTTTTAATATTTTGTTACAATGACAACTTTGATGTTAGTTTTCGTTTTTACCTTGAACTTCTTGACCGAATATTTTTTGTAATTAAAAATTTCAATTTACATACCCCGTATAGTATAATTTACATAGTCCGTAGTATTATATACATATTTTATTTTTATTACAATTTGATTAATTGTACGCCGTTATTTTATGCTAAGTAGGTAGCTATTATCTGTAGCCAATAATCTGTAAGTATACATCTAATAAACGAGCTTCGCTATCCGCATTAAACGCTTTTAAGTATTTGTATACACTAGGGAGTCCGCCCTTAGTGTATACAAATAGTACTTTACGTACTTTGAATATATAATACTTAGTAATTTATTTATTTATTTCTATTTAGTTCTTAATTTAGATGTACATTTAAATTTTATATTTCGTTAGAAATGGTAATACTTGACATTATTAATATAAATATATTATAATAATTTGTTAGGTTAGCTTTGCATTAACATAAAGGCCTTCTTATCATACACACTTACCTAAAACAACTAATAATGTGTAATTTATATATAGTGTACGTTTTATTTGTATTTTGTATCTAAAACTAAAAAATAGTAACTTAACATACAGACATAAGTACTCATACATTGACGGCATACGAAGCAAACGTGGGTCTTCATCAGCTTTGAATCAAAAAATCAAAACCATTTCAGCTGCACGTGACGCACCCTGTTTGTTAATAAACTAGGCAGTGGTAAAAGAGCAGTATGTACGTATGTTACATATTTAATTTACAAGTGGCTTCGCCCCCTCCCATGATAATAAATTATCTTGCAAGCAATTATATAAATAGAGTAAATGCTTCACATCAGTATACTGGTTTGTAACCCTTCCAGAATTCAGAGACAAAATTTTTCATTAAACACATAACTTCATTATAAATTACCTTTTCTCTATGCAAATGCCTTTTTCAGATTCTAAGTTCCAGGAGAACCTATTCTTGTATATCAATCCACTTTTTCAGGAATTATTAAATTGGGTTAAGTATTACGGGATTTCTGTTTAATAAATATTATTATGAAGTGATAAATTAATTATAAACAATACCTTGTAGTATAGCTATATTAAATATTATCACATATATTTTATAAAAAGAAATAGGAAAGTCAGTAAGTATACTAACCGACCTCCAAACCAACCTAATAGTAATAACCACCACGAATATGGTCCCACTGCGCGGCGGCATCTTAATACGAAAGAATTTTCAACGGTCATACATCAGCTATTAAAAATCGCTTGAGATGTTATTCAGCAAAAACATCGAACGCTAAAAACTTTAAAAAGTTCCATTACATTCCATTGGTCGGGCGCGAAGCAACCGCGGCCTTCATCCAAACTCTTCAATTAATTTTCTAATCCTAAGAGGGCGTTCACACCTAATAAGAAACATATTCAAAGAATAAGGAAGGCTAAACCACATGTAACTCACGCTATTACGTGCAGGCCAGCGCAGCCTCCGTAGTGGTGGAGGTAACATTGGAATGCCATAACTCAGGCATACCACCTTAACGGTACGTGAGAACGAGACGCACATATCGGTCAGAGTGGGACGCCGCAACGACATGGTTGAACGACCGATCAAATAAGTTTTGTACGCGGCTATCGTATGCCACGTAGGTTTTATTTCTTCTAAACGTGTCGAGGGCGCCTGCGCTATAACCTGATTTTCAAAATGGCGCGCAAAATTTTCCTTTGACGCCCCGGGTTGGCGCGAAAAGCGGTAGCAGTTACATTTAAACTCGTTGTTGTCTCTATATTTTTATAAATGGCGTACCTACCCATTAATTTGTTTCGCAACTAATTTATTTACTGGTAATAATCCCATTAATAGCCTCGTTACTAAAGTATTAATTAGGTACATATATATCAAAATAAACAAAGCTATATTCTCTACAGAAATGACAGAAACTCGAAAACATAACGTTGGTGGTCTCATTTATACACCTACATTTACGTAATAACGCTCTTTAATTTTCCCACAACGAATAATCTAGAAACGTTACTTTAAACAACATTTTCCTGTTGTAAGCCTATAATTTTGATATGTCCCTAACCGTATCGCATGGTGACCATTGAGTGTAGAACTTTCGCGGTATCTCGTCTCTGATGTTTTCAAAAGTGGGTTTTAGATGTATGGGGTCATGTTAGATTGGTCGATTTGACCACACAAGGTTCGCTCGTGACAAAAGAGATGTCGTGTGTCTCGGCGTATGCTACATGTCAACCAATCACACACTACGGGGATAAGTGACAGTATAATTTCTATGAGTGATTCTATACATCACTAGCTAATTCTCCCGACTTCGTTCGCATTTTAGGTTCGGTTATTTCTTAACCATCTGATAATAACGTCTGGATATAAGAATGAAATTCCAAATAACACAGAACTTCGTTATTCAAGTGAATTAAATAAAAAGGTCAAAATAAAATTTTACTAAGTTACTCGATACACTTAGTTACTAGATTAAACTAAAATTTGACGGCCATTGAAAAAAACCCAAGCCATTTTACCGTGATATGAACAGAACAGACATTAAATTTGTCTGTTTGAATGCATGATATGCAAAACCAGCTATTTTCAAAGTTTACGCAAGTGAAAAATATAAATGTTGAAACTTTGTATGGTTAAAATAATCTTTTAAAATTGGAACCACTGACGTAAATAAACCGCTTCACATCTGGTGGGCCATATTCCTAGCTGCCACCCGACGTAGTATTAAAAAAGAGACATGTGTACATATATACTTATTTCTTTGTTATCACATAGTGATGTGACATGCGTCTTAGTACAAAATTTCTCTATTAGTAAGTTTACTTAGAAATACTTCACTATTTAGAAAACTTTCGACGCGCATTTCTAGATTTATTTACTTTAACAACTAGCTTAGGTACCCTCGTAGCTCCGCGCGCGTGTCTTTGTTTTATTACTAGGCAAGTATGCTTAGTAGATAGTATACCTATACTATACAAAAAGTTTATAACTATAAAAGTTTAACAGCACGATGACGTCGTTGCGCCTGTCAGTAAGTATCGAACACGCAAGTTAAGCAACGTCAGCCGTCGCCTGTCCGGCATCAACCCATAATTATCCCATTGTTGGGATGGTTTCACTTCAATCGAAGGGGGTTTAGAGCATACTCCACCACACTGCTCAACTGCGGGTTGGCGGAGGCCAGTGTTGTCAAGCCGCTCAAAAGCCACTGTCTTGGTTTGACGATTGACATTTGACCAACTGCTTAACGTGCCCTCCGAAGCACGGAGGAGCTCGAGATAAATAAACCGATGGGTTTATTTATCTCGAGCTTGGGATGGGAAGCATGGACATGTCCCCACTGCCAACTCGTCAACTCCTTCCTTTATTTTTTTTTCAAACATACTAGTTGTGTGTGCCATCTATGAAATTGACACAACCATGCACAACTAAACGCAACGAATTTATGGTTACAGAACCATACCTTGTCCAATTGCAGCCGAAAGTGAAATACCTACTTACTAACTTACTCCATTGACGCAGCGACCCAAAGTGAGTCTTGGCCTCCGACTTATGAACCCTCCTCTTATCCTTGTCATGTGCAAGCCCTTGCCTATTATTGACATCAGGCTCGCACAGATCAGTCTCCACTCTGTCGATCCAACGACATTTTGGTCGAGTTGGTTGGAGACAGTTCGCCGCCCTACAGATCGACCAGTGAATGCTCCCCTGACGCTCCGATTACTTGCCATCCGTTCGACATGGCCAAGCCAGTGGAAACGTTGGGCTTAAATTTTGTCCAAATATTGGGCTCGGCCACTAAGTCTTCTATATCGGCGTTTTTTTGAGCCACCAGCTCCCGTCGACTGTTATAGGTCCCACGATTTTACGTGCCGGACGTGAAAAAGGGAACCTCGTATAACAATTTACTAACACCCTTTGCCCGACGTCCTTCTTTTGATCACTGCTATAATTTATTTGAATTTTAACAGAATTTAAATAAAGTATAAACAGTATTCAAATTAGAACACGTGCGTTTATAAGAAAGGACATCAGGACACGGTGTCAGACACTTTACATTGCTAAATAGTCTAAAAAAAAGTTATTTTGCGTTAGCCCAATGCAACTGAATTGCCTCCTGTGTCCGGGAATGGTAAACAGGTAGGCAATGACAGATAACAAAAGCTGATTTTTTAAACTACGTCGGGTGGAAATCAGGATAAGACCAGCCCATTGCGAAGCGGTTTCGTTATGTAAGTAATAAATTACATTCCTAACAAATGATCCATGTTCAAAGTTAATGTAAGGACTTTTTCGTAAGAAAAAAAAAGTGATGTCGTCGTCGTCAACATTAATTCATTCCACTACTGAAATACGGGTCTCCCTTCAATCAAAGGGGTTCAGAGCATACTCCGCCACGCTACTCAACTGCGGGTTGGCAGAGGTCAGTGTTTTCAAGCCACCTAGGTCACTGGCTTAACTTAACGACTAGCTAACTGACGGCTTAACGTGCCGTCCGAAGCACGGAGGAGCTCGAAATAAATAAAACCATCCATGGGCAGGCTACTTGCTTACTTGCGGGTTCGATTTATACACTGATACGCGCAACGACGTCTTTATTTTAATCCCATTTCAATGTAAGTTTTTCTGTAATAGCATTTTAATGTAAATTGGTTGGATAATAAATTATTAATTTAAGAAATCCTAAAAGAAAATTTTGCCGAAGTACCTAATAATGCAATTATCAAGCCCTAAGGGTAGGAATGAAAAAAATAACATAGGGCAACCCAACCATGATAGATCAGTGGAAGCGACCTTCGCGGGGTCCGCCGGGCCCCGAGGTCGTCCCGAGTCCGACCGACTCGTATATCAAAACGAACAAAAAAGATGAGTATGCGTGAGCGAGGCCCATGTTTGGCCATTACCAATTTGTAGCGGCGAAGTGGCTGTAAAAATAAAAAGCCCGCCAGATAAATCGAGGCAGCGTGTCCGCCCCGCGGCGCCCGCTGTTTCCCCTCATAGTTATTATCACCGAATTCATGAAATCGCCAACATTTTTTACATTTGTTATAAAGACTACAAAATAGCATTGATAAAGTATAAAATGTGAATTTGTCTTTATTTACTACTAGCTGACCTGACAGACATTGTCCTGTCTAAACCTTACCCAGTATACCCAGAATATCCCACCAAAGTTTCATTCCGATTGCAATGAAACTTTGGTGGGATTTGATGAGCTTAAACGCGGTAAAAAGCGGTAAACGAATGCATAAAGGCAATTTATATATATATATATATATATATATATATATAAGTATAAATGAATGTTTGTCTGTAAGTGTCCTTTATGTAATGAAACTATATCTAACAGCATTTTTATTCGGCACTCGCCGGCCCGACAAACGTTGTCCTGTCTTCTTAACAATGAACATTCTGTCATATAACTGGCAGCTCTGTCAAACGATAAAATGTATAAAGTTACATTAGAAAAGATAATATGGTCGTTCAGTTTTCTTAAATTTTCTAATTTTCCACGCAACTTGTATATTTTTTTATTTACTAAGAACCCTCTCTTGACAATAACAAATACAACAAAAAATAATTACCAAAAAATAATCGGACCAGCCAGTGTGATGCGATGACATAGGGAAATATTCATTCATTTATATATGAGAGGTTATTATATAGAAGAAAGGTTATTATTTATTCTAGAAATTGCTTGAATTACTACTTGATGCGCGACTTCGTACACGCGTATCCCGATATCCCCTGAAAATTTTCATCAATCATTGCTTAACGGATGCCTACGTCATAATTGCTACTTATATGTCAAATGTCAACTCGATTCGTCCGGTGTATTGATCTGTGCGTTGATAGATCTGTCAGTAATAGTTGCCTTTTATTTGATAAGTTCGTGTGTTGCAACATAGATGACGCTCGTGTTACTGCAAAATTTATTTTTGTTTGTTATTTCGTATATCCAAGTGATTGCCAGAAAGTTGCAATGTTGCTTTATGTATTTTTTTTTCATCAAACAGTAAACTCGTACAATAACTACAACACGCAACTAGTAAATAATTACAACGCAATTTAAAATTATCTCCTTATTTTAAAGTAATTGATTTTTTTTAAACATAGGAAAAGTATATATTTTAAGTCTTAAAAATAAATTGAAATTATATACAATATTATATATAAGTATAGAACAACAAAAATAATTAGAAGGTATAACACTAAAATGGTGACACCTGATACCAATTAGCATTAACTCGTGTATGACATAAGCCAGATTTATCTGACACCGAAGGGGACCCCCACTGGCTACGTGGATAATTCCTAACATCTAATTAGTATAGTCCCTTGCTGTGAGTAAATTATTGATTTGAGACCATTGGTATTTAAATTATAGGGTCTCGCCACCTATGCGTCGTTTGGTAATAAAACTATAAAAACAACCCTGTATTGTCGATAATAAAATTGTTGTCTTTTAAAATTCAAATGTTGTTTTTTTTTTACAAATTTATAAAAATTTAAACAGATCGGTTTGGATTGGTTGCATTGTAAAATTTTGAATCTGATGTTACTAGAATTACCTAGAATCTTCAGAAAACTAACGTACACGACCTAAATGAATAGATTTAGTAATATCAGGTCTAGAATTATCGAGTTTTTCCAATACCTTTCAATTAGAAAAGGGTTGATGATCTTGAGTCGAGAACATTCGATCACTTTACCTTTTTATAAAAAAAAAATGCAAAGAAGCATACAAACTACCTGATGGTATGCAATGGTGAAAACTCTTGGGAAAACCTTGGCAAGGAGTTAATTCCGTAACTTGGGAGGGTTCAGTCTATTACTACTAGTCTATTACTCTAATACTAGTACTATTTCTCAAGGTAGGCTACCTTACAGGGGGAATGCCGTAACATAGCTTTGACCAGCGCGGGAGGTAAATAATTTATATTTACGGTACTAATAAACCGAGCATCTAAAATTAGGCGACTATTAAACTAACTTGGTCACTAAAGTTGTACCAAACCTAACCTAGTATTTCAGTGGCCCATATAGTATTTTTTGTGACTTACTTTACTAATTTCCTTTACAAAAATGAGTTCATATTGTAGTAATTTTATCAACTCACACAGGATATCACAGGATTCTTAATACGTGTATATTATGTAATATTATATTAAAATGTATTAGATACAGTTGTATTCGATTGTGATTCCGATGCTTCGAATCTCAAATCGGTAATTATCACGAAGATCCGAACAATGGGACTCAGTTATACTCAAAATTCATTGTCTTTATTAAGTTCATATTAAACTCAACCTTATTCCATTAGGATAAAAGGTGTTAAAAATATTTTTCTATTTCACCGGTGTACATTTAAAGTTGTACATGACGAAGAAGAAAGAAATACCCGTGGTGTATTATTATAAGATATTTTTCAAGGATCTATTATCGAGATAATAATCAGATTAGTTTATTATTAACTTCGTGAAATAAGTTATTTTTATCTGTGTCAATCTGTAATCAAACCTTTTTCTGTCGAATTTTGTTTACTTGTTTTTACTTTGTTAGAACATAAATAATATAATATACAGCAGTATTATTTTCAAATAATTTCATCCTTTTATAATGGACTTTTCCACCAAACTTTGTCGAATATATAGTATAAGCAACTGAGGCTTATTCATCATTTTATGAAGAAAACGAATTTTACGAGAATAGTGACTTATAACGATGTTTCGTCCCCCTAAACCGCTATATTCTAAATGTTATCAGAATAGTTAAAGCCAAACCAAGCAAGATCGTTGTCTTTTCAAGACAAAAATTGTTCATTAGGCCTTGAAGCCGCAATAAAATTGTCAAGTTGAATAAAATATCATATTTTAGCACTTAGGTTCATCCTAAGTGCTAAAATATGATCAAACATTCCTATGCACAGTTTGTTACGAAGACAATAAAGTAGTTTTACATCGTTATGCCATTTAGAAGCAGTAGCAAAAAGTACCAAAAACGGCCATTTTAGAACTTTTCGGTAGTGTTACTAAGACGAAACTTTTTGAATGGTGGTAATATGACGTTTGTACAAAAAATTGCACACGGTCATCTAGTCTCAAAAAAACAAAGCTTGTACTACTATGGATACTATAGACAACTGTTATTATGCTGAAAAATTTTTTTTTTTTTTGTACCTACATATTAAATTGAGAAAATTTATATATCAAATCCCATAACAAACAGACTTATTCATGCACACAAATATTTGTCTTGTGTGGACATCGAACATAGGAATATCGGATATAACATAGCATTTAGGATGAATATCAGAAGATATTAATCACGTATCAGAAGATATTTACACAAATAAAATTCATATAGCATATTAACATTGCGACTTTATATCAGCGGCTGGAAGCGGCAGGATGCGGAGGATTGTATTTAATAGAAAGCATTGGGGAATGCCTATATTCAACAGTGGTTAGATATAGGCTGATGATGATAATGATGACAACTTAGCATTTAGATATGCTATACAATTTTTATTAGTATCTTATTCGTTAATGATTACTTAAAATACACACTATTATGATAATGACACAAACGCAGTAATTTTAGTGACGTGACATTTCCAGTACACTATGTTTATATTTCTTACCTGCTTTCGCCATTAGAACTGGTTAAAGTTCACTAGCCTCAGCCTGCCCTGTACTATTTCATGCTAGTCGCAAGCACTCAATACGTATGTCGAAATTGTAGGCAACTAAAATATCTCATAGGCAACCTCCACCCTTCTACCTTCTAACACGTAACGAAGGCCGGTTCCCGCCATTTCTGACCGGTGGGATTGCTTTATCATTACATGCGACTGCTGTGGGTCGAATAGATATACGAATAATTTAATATGTTATTATACATTTGATCAGTTTTATTAAAGACAAATAAAAAATCGTAAATATTATCTGAAAATAATATGATGTAAGATTTTTTTATATGTATATTATTTTTTCTATTTACAAATTAACTACCTGTAAGTTGATAGAGCAATTAGAAAATATTTCGGAACAGAGCTTCTATGAAAAATACATATAATAACGTTGTGGTTTTTTGTCATGGCATTCAGACCTTGACATAACTCTTGATAATTGTATAAAACACCATAAAAATGTAACAAAACCTATCGATAGAGTAACTATCATTGATTTAGTAATTCGGTTTCAATATAGATACGAACTGTGTATTCTCAAAATTAAGAAAGAAGAAAGTAAATAAGTTCTTAACATTACATTATAAAGATATTCACAATAACATACATTTTAATATTACATACATAATAATGATGCCAATTTGGCCAATCAGAGTTTCTCTATCAAATACAATAACTCTATAGAAGTAGTATTGCAATGCGAGCACACTGTGTGGTTTTAACGTTCGTTGTTGCGTTATTGGAAAACCGAACACTGCTTGCTTATATACGAACATAGTCGTAGCATAGCGCGTGCTCAGCTATTAACCCGTCCGCGTCAAATGCCTTAGGAATTTCACTTGTACACGAGAAACAAAGACTTGCCCGTTTAGTATGAGCTGCCTAATTGAACGGGTAATGAGGCAGCGACGGCGTTTCAGCGTCCGTCGACTAATGTTTCAAACACGAACAGCATTTTGACTATGAATATTAAAATTTATCTATTCCGAGTTAATAAACTACGTAGTTAAAAAAATGACTACTGTGTTTGATATTCGTGCATTAATGCTAATACGGAAATATGAGATATATTTTTAGGAGCAATATGCAAGAGAATATAAAAAGATACATGTCATATAAGCTAGACTTAGGAGGCAATAAGTATAACATGAGAAATAATTTCCACAGATTCTTAGATAGAATTGAAACTAAGACGTGCGAACAAAAATTACAAAAATGTTCTGTACTAAATGAAATGCCGCCTTAAAAAGTACACAAAAAATAAAATGAAAATAACATAGATAGAGACATAGATTTAGTGTTCTGAATAATCATCAGTGAGTTTTTGGAGTCGTGCTTCTCGAGCGAGAGAGATGAGCCGATACAGGCCGCGGCACGACGACGGGCGGCCACGACCGCGCTATCTCAACTATCTGACGTCCCGCTCTCGCATTCGTTTTTTAAATTTTGATATACGGCCTTTATTGTGCCGATGCGTTTATTTAGTTCGTACTAAAATAGCGGCGGCGATGGCAAGGTTAAAGTTTTGTTATGTTTAAGGGCCCAGATTGCCTAGGCGCGACATCGTTTTTGAGCGACCGCAGCGCTACTGTTTACTGAAACAACCGACGGGGCGGGTGAATGACCCAAAGACAGCGCGATTTTCAAAATGTTTTGCGACAAACGTTCCACGTTGAGTTATATTGTTATTGAAGTTGAATATTTACAGCATAACAAAAATGGAAATAATAATTGGAAATAAACGACGAGTGTAAAATATTCTAAGACTAGTTTTTCGTTATAAATAAGAGTAGTTGAGACACAATGTTTATGTTTTTCTATTTATAATAAACAATCAAGAGCAGGTCCGGACTGACCTTTTTGTATTCTACTTACCAAAAATTCCAACTATGTATTTCTTTGTAATTTTACTACCAAAGTTTATTCTTATTTCGTAAAATATTCATTCAACAAAATAATTGCAAATTCAGTAGGAAGTACGGTCGAAATAACATCGAGCTTTCCTCGCTAGTGTATATCTCTACGCAAGGAAATGTGCCTATTGCGTAAACTCAAATAGGGTGGTGGCACCAATTATCGGCCATGTCAACTTTTTTTCAACTTTGTTTGCACTTTTGCTACGCTAGTATACGAAAGTATAAAAATGATTCATATAATTAAAAGTAAGTAAACAATAACAAAATATGAGTTCAAAATTCTACGATTACTGATCAAATTCTGATTTCTGCTAATTTGATGATAAAATCAATTGCTATTGCAAAACCTATCAGAATGAAAATGTTACCAGCTGCCCGATTCACGTAATAAAAACCGTAGCGTAGGGACTTAAAAATGTCACTTCGTTTTTTGCAAATTAAGCCCTTTTAACCGACTTAAAAAAAGAAGAAGCTTCTCAATTCGCTGTATTTTTGAAACGATTCTGATGATTCTTTACACCAGGTAACTCTTCAAAATCATATAGGAATTGTATAGTAATTGAGCTATTGAAAGATTTATGACAATCCAAGACTAGATAAGTAAGTGCGTTTAAAACAGAAAACCAAAAGGCGATTTCTAAGTTTCTAAGTTAAAACGACTTTTGGACTGGCGTGTTTACGTGAATCGACCGGCTGGATAGTTAAGTTACCTAGTCTCTTTCAAAATCATTAGGCGTTCTTCTCTTTCAAAACACGTAAAGCTCTTTCTTTCCTCTCTTTCATAGCCTCTATGATACTGGGCGCGTCACGAATGGGCATGCTTCGTGACTGCCGAGGATCAACTAATTCTGGAAGTAGGCAATCGTAATAAAACCTAACTAATTTCATCTCCATTTTCTCCTTCCAAAATTTGTCGTCCTTTTCTATAATATTAAACTTTCATAGGTACAGTAGCACCAAACCAGATGCCAAGCATGCAAACGTTTCTTTTAGTAATATGTACCTGTCCCTGAATTTGGAAATACCAGTTATGATTTTTATTTATGACATAACTCTTGGAAGCCTTGCCCAAAAGGTATGTTTGGCCATTGCTTCATCAAGAGTCATGCCAGCTAAAGAATGTGGGCACTTAATTTCAATTAAACCGTTTGCATAAATGCCATCTGGTGTATTACCAAGAAATTCATATTGATCGTCGACGAACAAACCGCAACCTTGTATACTAATATTCTTTTGAATTTCTAACTGTCTAATTTCGGTTTCTTCGTTTTCGATACCGTACCGTACAGCAAGAAAACTGGAGATATTACTACCATAAACGATTTTACCAACAAAAGCAGCACAACTTGTGCTCTCTCGTTTTTTACAAACTTCCCCGAATGATGATGAGGTTAGTAATTTTCTCCTTGTACTCATCCACTCAGCACTACTTCTTTGCAAATGGGTCGACCTTTCAAGCTCCTCTCTTTCAGCACAAGACAACTTTAAATCGGCTAAAAAAGATGGCTTGGCTTTCTCATATAATTCTGGACTCAGATCAGGTTTTTCGCAGTTTGGTCCATAGTGAGCGTCTATCGATACAGTGTTGTGGCTTTTTTTCAATCTTAATTTAGGTTTAGCAATTAAACGGTTTCTACGATTACAATTTTCCACTTTCGCGATCAAAGGAATCGGACCACATTTAAATATGACTTCATGAGTTTTACTATGAATCGATCCCGTATTAAAAGACACAACAGCAGCTGCGCATCGGCCCGCATAAGAACCACGGGAAGAATAATTTACACGCTTACCCCCAACTAATTTGGCAATTACTCCGTTAAAACTTTCAACTATATTACTTGTGCAATTATGAATTAAACTTCTAGAATGATATGACAGTCTTTTACTTAAAATTTCTACCGCGTCCATTAATCCGCATCCAACAATTGTTGGAAGTAATCCAACAGGTTCTATTCGACGAGTATCAGGTCTACAGAAATACTCCTTGCAATGTTGGTGATTACCAAATACGTGTTGTGGACCATTTAGGATATCTTCACTAAGATTTTTTATTTTTTCTTCGAGTGACTGATTTTGATCCGCCCAATATTTAATCGCGCATTTTACACCCGTTCTTAAACGCAAATACCTTTCTTTTAGGAATTTCCGCAATTCGCAAGGATACTTAGTGTCTTTTGACAGTTTCTCCAAGCTATTGCAGTAGTTTCGTAAAAGATGATTTTTGCATTCAATTTTCTCTACTATTAAATTATCGTACGGACGCGAATCTAATATTTTTTTATAAGTACTAGAATCGCCGTCTGCTACAAATTTATTATAAATTACACCGTGATCAACAATGGAACGTTTAAACCCCTCAACTATTATGGTCGATTCCATCCCGGTAGATGATCCTGAATAATTCTTGAAACAATGGTGTTCCGGGGGCTGACTGTTGTTCTTTGCGGCTCGTGCACAGACTACGCAGTATTTATTTTTAACTCCAAAAAACAATACTTTATTAGTTTTAATGCCAATTATCGCAGCTGCGCCGGATAAGGCGGAAAAATTCTTACCATAAGATCTCTTCCTCCAACAACCGTCAACAGCAACAGATATTAATGGTGTACCATTTTTATCAACACTACCTATAGACTGCGTACTCTGCTTCTTCCTTGACAGCTTCTGCCATGGAATGTGTTGCTGTCTTTTCCCACCAATCGCAAACCGTATTATTAATTTCATTGTATAATGAAGGTGACATGATTGGTAACGGTTACTGCGGCAGTTAATGTTTTTAACTGAGAGTAGCTCCCACCAGATGATATGATACCAGATACAATTTGATGATTCACTTCCATGCTATCTTCTTTCTTTTCAACCAAACACACAGTAAACTTCATACTACACATACTACATTTCATGATGAGTTTTGAGTCCAGACCAACTTTTACTTCACCTATTATACTGAGGTAACTTAACTTACAATCCATTGGACCGTGGTCCCCTATGGCCTGAAGAGCTTTATAAAAAAAAGAAATATCTATTACTCTACGCCCAACTTCCACTTCATCCACCTTTCCCTCTTGACTGTTTTCAATAACTAGTTCCTGTAAAGAAAGATAATGGCTTTATTTTTTTTTATAAAAAATAATTAAAAAAGAATGGGCCAAATTTCTTCAAACATAGCTAAGAACTCCCTTAGAATACATCTTTGAAACACATAACACTAGATCAAAATCTTGAACGTTTTATATAAATAAACGTAATAAAAACTGGTTGTTTGTAAAGTCGGTTCAGGACAATAATTTTAATAAAAAAAGCTGTTGTTTCATTTTTAACCTTATTAATATTCCTGTTAACATAAAAAATAGCTAAACATGTTGTTTAGCGTTTTCATACATTTTCCTAATGTCGGCCGGGTGGCCGATATTGGGATTTATCAATAAATAAAGATCCCTAACCTCGACCCTGCGATTATTTCATAAAAAAGACAAGTAAATGTAAAAACCTTGGTTTTTCTTCAATAAAAAACAATATAAAATACCATAGGTATGTTTAATTCCATTTAAATACTAACTAACTCAATGCGCTCGCAACCGGGATTTGACTCGCCACTGCCACTAAACGACACAAGTCGGTACCGGCGCGTGCTCTATTGCCAACTGAACGTTCAAATATTGAAGCACCCGCACCAAAATATGGATTATTCGCATATAGAGTCGCTTTTTGAATAAAAACTATTATAATTTTAGGGTTATTTTAATAGTTAGGGTAAGTGCTCCAGTGAATTAACACCCACCAGTGAATGAACAAAACACACATTTTTCAATATAATAAGAAATCTAAGCTTTTCTACTCAAGCCAGTATTTTTTTCTCAATCGAAACATTATATTACGTCAACTGAACACACAGGTATTTGCCTGTGACCTATAGTTTCAAAATCGCGACCGCCTAAAATGAAAGTATTCTGTCGTATTTTTGATTGTATGGAGCAGAATTTAGGGCATTGCTGAGACTTCGTGTTTTGATATTCACTTTGTAGACACTATAAGTGTGATAGTGTTAACAAAATTTGATAGTAGGATGTAAAAAGAACTGTTTTGACGTGACAACGTCTTATAAATTGGTTAGCCGGGTGACACTTCAAGAAACTGGGTCACGTTATGCGCTTACAATGAGAGCGAGTGAAAGGCGCGTGCCTTTCACTCGCTCTCATTGTAAGCGTGTCGTGGACGCGTGTCCCTTCTAAGAGCGAGAGAGACAGACATAAAAAGTGAAAGGCATGCGTCCCTTCCACTCGAAAACATTTTACCACTCAAAGTCGTTGTCACGTAAAACTTTCGCCCGTATACCGACTTTACAGGCAACCAATTTTTATCTTACAAAAAGCAGATTGCATAAATTTTAATTATCATAAATAAATTATAGGGGTGTTCGATAATTGGATCACGAAATTGAAGAAAATCTAGTCAATGAACACACAGTTTTAAGCATTTGGCATCTTAGCCTTAATGCAGTTGGCTAATTTTTTGTACACAACTTTTATAAACGGTTGTCAATTTTTTGACCAATATTCGAACGAGGTGTTCTTTTATTATTACCAGTTTATCCTCCATACCTAGCCTGATATCTTCAGTAACTTTTAGAAGTGCAGTAATAGTACTGTGCCCAGGACGAAAACCAGACGGAGTGAACTGATTAAATAAAATAAATAAAGATCTCCACATAGAAGTGCCTTTCAGCTAAAACGACCATGGAAAGACAGCAAAATGCAAGCTAAAAAGAAATTAATAAATAATGATGACATATAGAACCAATCTTCTATTATAGAAATATAATAGTTTAGAAGAGAAAGGAGAATCTAACATAGAAGTGATGAATAATAATATTAAATATTTTATAATAATAATCCAGTATTAATATTATGTTTTAAGCATTTGGCATCTTAGCCTTACGGTCTGCCCGAGGGGCTATGCGAATGGGTTGCTAGCTTCTTGTCCAGCAGAAGCATTAGAGCCGTTGTAGATGGCAGTTGCTCCGATAGCATGGACATCAATGCTGGCGTCCCGCAGGGTTCTGTATTGTCCCCGACGCTGTTTCTGCTGCATGTTAATGATATGTTGTATAATGACAGCATTCATTGTTATGCGGACGACAGCACCGGGGACACTTATTACACGGGCCGCGCAAATATCCCTCGTTCTTTGGTGGAGGAGAGCCGCGAACAACTTGTGTCGCAAATTGAGAGCACACTAAGTAGAGTGTCCGACTGGGGGCGACAGAACTTAGTGCGATTTAACTCCTCTAAGACACAAGTCTGCGCGTTCACCGCTAAGAAAACCCCATTTGCTGTGGCTCCACACTTCGAAAACACACCCCTCACCATCGCCAATAGTATTGGTATTCTAGGAGTTGACATCTCCAGCGACGTCCAGTTTCGATGTCATCTGGAGGGGAAGGTCAAGCTGGCATCGAAGAAACTAGGTGTGCTCAACAGGGCGAAACATTACTTCAACCCGCGGCAAAGACTTATACAAAGCTCAAGTTCGGCCGCATATGGAGTACTGTTGCCATCTATGGGCGGGAGCGCCTAGATACCAGCTTGCACCCTGTGACTCGATTCAAAGGCGTGCTGTGAGGATTGTTGACGATCCCAAACTGACAGACGGTTTAGAACCTTTAAGTCTGAGAAGAGATTTTGCGTCCCTTTGTGTGTTCTACCGTTTGTACAATGGGGTGTGTTCAGAGGAGTTGTTTGACATGATGCCCACGGCTTCCTTCTACAGTCGCACCGCTCGCCATCGACAGGGAATTCATCCTCACACTTTAGAACCGAAATTGTCACGTACTGTGCGGTTCCAGAGAAGTTTTCTTCCACGTACTATCAAGCTGTGGAATGAATTGCCTGTTGAGGTTTTCCCAGGAGACTACAGCATGGGGTTCTTCAAAAAGGGCTTGAAGAGGTTTTTACAGGGTCGGCAACGCGCATGTGATGCCTCCGGTGTTACAGGCGTCCATAGGCTGCGGTAACGGCTTTCCATCAGGCGGACCGTATGCTTGTTTGCCACCTTAGTGGTATAAAAAAAAAATGTTAGATAGTTCTCTTTAGGTTATAAAATATCAAGTAACACGCAATTATAATAGTAATCATATCGTCTATTTAATATAATAAAAAAATATATATATTTACAATAACAATTACCCGAAATAAACTCTTACATAATAATTTATATATAGAACTGATATATAAAAGTGGTAGTTCATTCAATGGGTTTCAAAAGGTTTATTCACTGGATTTTTTTGTTCATTCTCTGGTGATTTGTGTGTTCAATGCTGATAGTTATTGAGATAACCTGCATTTTATACAAATATACCCCATATTTGTATAAAATGCAGATTATCTCAATAACTATCAGCATTTTTGCTAAAATATGTATACTGTATCAATCATGAATAAATTGTGAACATAATAAAATAAAATATTTTTTGGTTAGGATCTCAAAAGTAGCTGGCTGTAATTTTCAAAGTTTGGAATGCCCTTAAGGGTTCATTCAATGGAGCACTTACCCTATATTCCATTTTCTCGCAAAGGCCGATATTAGGAGGAGGCCGATACTAGAAGACTTCACCCTACTGAGATTTTGTCTTCGTCCATCACTAACTAGGTATTTTTTTTTTTTTATACTACGTCGGGTAGCAGACAAGCATACGGCCCGCCTGATCTGAAGCGGTTACCGTAGCCATATTAACGCTCGCAACATAAAATATCGCTCGCGCGCCGCCACCCCCGCCACCCCCGCTGCCATCGCAGCATCTCCTTCCTTTCTGGTGACCTCACTCACTCGCAGGAAGACAACAGCCCTCAAGGAAACCGTTATTTGGCTGCGGTATTCTGTGAGGTGGAGGTACATTCCCCAGTCGGGTAGCATACAATTACGCTCCCTACCTCTCTTTTCGCCAGAGCTTCGTTTGTCAGTCAGCAGGGTGTACCGCATGCAGGTGAATTTGGCTTTGGTTTAAAGATCTTGATGAACCACTTACACCCCAAGGTAGTTTGTTTATGTATGTAATAAGTCTACAAGAATTACGTATAACAACTTACGTCTATAGTGTGTAGTCTAAGCATAGCAGTGTTGCTTGGAGTCTCGGCCTGAAGGTTTTCTTTATTTTCAATACTAGAAATATTATTCATCATTATTATCCACTTTATAATTATTTTGTAATTTTTGTACAACACCAGACCCTAGGCGCGTCGCGTCTCTTTGGCGGTAAGTATGTCGACAAAGCCGCGTGCCCGTGCTATTTCTGTTATGAAACATACCTACTTCCACAATCTGATATTTAGACAATAATGATGAACATGAAAACGAATACTAGGTAGAAATTGACTTTATTACTTATAATACAAACCAATATTTACATGCTATTGTATGTCTGAATCAAGCGATCTAAATCATATGACATAGGTATTGTATTAGCTTTGTAATGTACCCTGTTCAAATGAAAATAAATTATATTATTATTACTACTTAGACAGGATAAGCACACAAATAAAACTAGGATTTTTACATGACACTTTCACAGAAATCTCGTAATTTTTTTCTAGGTAGGTATTTAGGACAAGACGTAGTAAAGTAGGCAGATAAATAAATAAGTAGGAAGGAACTTACATTTTTTCCGAGATCTTTTGGCTTTCATATTTTTATAATGCGTACTAAACTTTCTTTTCCCTGGCAAATTCAAATTCAATCAGTCCTGCGAAAAAAACCCTCGATTACCGACTAGATACGTTTATGATATTGGCTATAGCATGTTGAAATCATGTTTCAAGCCTGAATTGATACATATTTTACAAGGTTCATAAAATAACCTACTCAACAAAGTATCTAATTCATTCTTTGTATTTTTTACGATTTATATACATTCATTATATTGGTAAATTAGTTATACTTACAGTTTTTCACAAAAAACACAAATTCACAACACGTAATTTTGCTGGAGCATCCGACGCGCGTGGTGTCACCTTGACATATAAAAACACACTGGCGATTAGGTGGCGACGCCGAGTACTAATTCGTAATATCGGAATGTGCGTCATTTTTCATACATTTTTCTATGGAGAATTTACGTAAAACATATCTAGATTTTAGGGCTTTAAAAGAGGAAGTCTTTGTTTGTAAAGGTACAAAAAAAAAGTATATGTTATATTTATTGGTTTCTTCAGTGTTCAAAAAGTGTTTCTTTTTATCAATTTGTGTTGATTTATTGGGTTAAATCTGAAAAATACGAAGGCATGTTTTTGCATTTTTTCTCAATTTTGTGCGTTTGTTGACCTTTATTATAAAACAACTATTAGATTTTAAGAGTTTAATATAATCATACAATAATTTTTGGTCTTTGATTGTAATATATACAAATTATCATTGATATCAATCATATCTAAATAGGTTAAATATGAAAAATCGTAACACTCTTTTCACAGTTTTCACGATCTGGCCCCTTAAAAGCTTTTCAATTTATACATGAATATAAAAAAATACATAATTACGTCATTGACATTCTCTTCAAAAGAACTTCCTCAAGTAGTATGTATTCATAGGGCGAAAAGAATATAATTTAGTTTGTTTATCTTTTTAGTAGGCTGTAAACGGTGATATCCAAAAATGGATCTGTTTTCATCGATGCGAGAGTGAGTTCTTTTATAAATTAAAAAAGGATATTATAGGTGACCCTGAAAGGTACCATCAGTTGGACATTTTATACTGCATTGAGATCGATCACCAAACCACACAGACCGCCCTGATGGTAGAGCGACACATCTAACGTGATTGGCCAGTCCAATAACAGACTTTAAAATACATATCCCTGTAAAAGACATCAACGCGCAACGCGCCTTGTTCCTACATGCTCCCTCTATTATGCTCACACAGGTAGCATATGAAACTTGTGAGTTTCATATACACCGCAATCTGTAAGTAACGTAACAGAGATCAAAAGAAACTCCGATTTTGTTCCCATATGATCCTACCTATATTAAACTTAGTGAAGGCGTTCATTTTTAGATTATACTGTTTCTACCCAAGTATACAGTACACATGGGATGTATGTGTGTGACGCGCATGTCAACAGTCAACATGGGGTGTAGTGGTCCATCAACATCTTTGAACCAAAGCCAACTTCACCTGCACCCTGCTGACTGACAAATGAAGGTTTGGCGAAAAGAGAGATAGGCAGCGTAATTGTAAGTTACCCGACTGAGGAATGTGTACCTCCACCTCACAGAATACCGCAGCCAAATAACAATTCCCTTGAGGGTTGTATTCCTGTAAGTGAGTGAGGTCACCAGAAAGGAAGGAAATGCTGCGTTGGCAGCGTTAATATGGCTACGGTAACCGCTTCACATCAGACGGGCCGTATGCTTATTTGCCACCCGTCATAGTATATAAAATATCAATAGCTTACGTCATAAATCATAGTAAATTGATTTTATATGTTTTAATCTGTTTTATGCTTTTATGACACAATACTATACAATCAAATTGAACCAATCACGACATGAAGTTATTAGTATGTACGCTTGGTTCCCATACAAATCTAATTGCATACCATTTCCTACCTAGGATCTGTCCGCGATATCGACGAGGTAGTCTTTATCTGCCCTTGTAGGATCTCGTACATACCTCAAAAATCGCTTCGTTGACCGTCTGTCTGGCCATCTGTCAAAACCCTTCTCAGGAATGCTTGGAGGTATCAATTTGAAATTAATATCAAACACTTAAATCTGTAGTTTCTTTTTTTATAAATATATATACTACGTTGGGTGGCAGACAAGCATACGACCCGTCTGATGTGAAGCGGTTACCGTAGCTTAGGTTAGCGTAGCGTAGTACTTGGCCAGTTTTTAAACTATAATTTCAGTTTATATCACGAGACGTGTCCGTTTCTACTTAAGTATTACAGCATATTGAAAATCTAAGCGATTACGTAAGTTAAGCAATGTCGAAAAAAGCCTGTCTACTGATGGAGTTAGTTATCTCGTCTTTCTCTGTGGTTCGGAGAGCAAGTTAAGCCGTCGGCCGAACCTGTGGACGGCTTGAAAACACTGGCCTCCGCCATCCGACAGTTGAGCAACGCTGTTGAGTACATTCTAAACCGTCCTTCGATTGAGGGGAGACCTTGCAATGGGATGAATATGAGTTGATGCAGATATTGAAAATGCGATGTGTGTGAATTCAGTGATTCTCTCTATAATCTTTAATATTATAATCTTGATAAGCCTATCATTACTCAATTCACAAGGATCGTATTTTCTATGAGCAAAACTTTTCATATGCATACAGATTTTTTTTTTCTGAGGAGCTCGATGTCATCGTTGCCCGCGCCAGTCTAATCGAACACGCAAGTTAAGCAACATCGCCCGCAGCCTGTCTATGGGTGGGTTTCTTTATCTCGAGTTCCCCCGTGCTTCCGAGGACACGTTAAGCCGTCGGTCCCGGCTGTATTCATTAGATGACAGTTGTTAAGCCTAGTCAGTGGTCTTCTTGAAAACACTGGGCTCCGCCAACCCACAGTTGAGCACCATGGGGGGTATGCTCTAAACCCCTTCGATGGAGGGGAGACTCGTATCCCAACAGTGGGATGATTATGGGTTGATGACGTATGACGACAGACATAAAACATACTTGACTCGACATTTTTATGTTTTTTATAGCACTAACATGGGAAACAAGCATAGGGCCCGCCTGATGTAAAGCATTTACCGCAGCCTATTATTATTATTAGTCCCCACGTCTGCTAAGTCCGACCTCAAGTAATAAAACACCTTGCGAAAATCTAATGACGGATGCTCCACTATTATTGGGTTCAGCATTAGAACGGAGATGATATCATTAACAAAAGTGCGTGGGCGGGCATTTCCGGATCATCTCCACATCGGCCAATGATAGAAAGTGAGAAATGTTACGATAACTGGTTCTGCCTGTAGCGTACGGCCGTGAACTTCCTGTGTTTAACAGTGTGAGTGCACCGCCTGTAAGAATAAAGCTCGGTTAAGATCTTAGCATACGTACCGGGAACTTGGACGCGACGGGGCGGACACGTCAAGTTAATAACGACCTAAAGCAAAGGTGATAAGGTTTTTTTTTTCAATCAGTATGTTACGTCACGCCCCGTCCCGGACGAGTCACGGACGGAAAATGATGGCACAGACAAATTTGGGCTGAGATCACTCTGTGATCCCAGCAATGGGATCTCAGAGTCCCTGAGGGGGGGCCAAAATTTCAACAGCACATTCTATATATATAATGTTGTGTTTGTCGTACTTTTGTATTGTTATGTGAAGTTGAAATAAATGTATTTCTTTACTATTCTATTCTATTCTATTCTATTCTATTGACTTGAAAAAAATTGCCGTCACTTTAAGTAGTTATCTGCTTGACGCGCCCACCCCCTCCCGTCCGAATCAAATCAAAATATCTTTATTCATTGGACTTTATAATGCACTTAGAAACGTCATACACATTAAATATAAGAACATGTATCTAAATCAAAAACCGAGTTTCCGTAACGTATGTTAAGACCTTAGTCTATGATGGGTGACCTTAAGTCTGTAGGGAGACTTTACCTCCCTTTGAATGTTCTACCGATTGTACAATCGATTGTGTTCAGAGTTGTTAGATATGAGCCAACGGCTTCTATAATCTTCATGTTACTCATTCTTTCTGCAATCGCACCGCTCATCGCTATAGATACCAGTTTTCACCCTCATTCTCTGGAACCGAAGTGGTCGCGTACTATGGAATTCCAGAGGGGATTTCACCCGAGCACTATTAATTAGTAAAATAAACTTCCTGAAGAAGCCTCGTAGAATGCGCGAGTGATGGCTCTGGTGTAGTACCCGTCCATAGGCTGTTGTCTATATCATTTCGATCAGGCGGACCGAATGCTTGTTTTGCATCTTAGTGGTATAGAAAACAAAAGACCTTTTCGCCTAAGAATAAAGTATCTACTTATTGAAGGTGTATTATTATAGACTATTATAATAATAAAACAGTGTGCATTAAAGTCACAGAGTAAGAAATAGTTACTCGTATACGAGTATTTATAAAAAGGAGGTAGAGTTGCCATATATACGAAACCAACTTTTCGCCCGCAGCTTCACTTGATCAACTTTATACATATATATTTTATTATTGCGGAAATAAAATGTAGTCTGTGTCACTTCTGAATAATGTAGCTTTTTAATCGTGAAACAATTACTCAAATCGGCCCAGTACTTTCAGAGTGTAGTTACAGTTTCAAACAAACGAATATTATCTGTGTAAAATAGTTCATATATATGTTACGGTAAATTAGATTACTATGGTTATTAATAAATAATAACTAGTAATTATTAATACTTACCTCATGATTTGGTAAATGTGATGAAAACTGTGAAATTCATCACTTTTACTGGTTTTTATTAATAATTGACTATGTGGAGTGGTAAAAGTAATAAAACAAACAAGAAACAATCTGTCTAGGTCAATATTTATATATAATAATGCCAATGTAATAAATTGTCAATTATTAATAATTAAGCTTACTTGGCACCACATCATTCATCATCTAGGTTGACGAAGCTCCGCTTCGCGGATCTTCCTATTTCCGATTGCAGGACACAAGAAAACCCTAACCTAACCTAAAAAACCACTCAAATTTTACTGACTCTAACTACTGACTGCCTCTGTTGCTTAAACAAATGCTAAGCATACGTTTTTTTTTAAAAATTTACATTTACCAAAAGTAAGGTTTAATTATTAATAATAACCGGTAAAAGTGAATAATTCATTACTTTTGCCTTCAATTTTGGTAATTATTGATAATTGTTGGTAATTATTAATAATTTTCAATTAATCACACTTACGTATAGAAAAACAAAAGACCTTAAGAATTTGCGACATATATATAATAAATTGAGAAAACGCTTACTAGAGAAAGAACTTAAAAGTGATAGACAATAAATTACACAAGGTATTGAACCAACCTCTAAAATTGTTGATGAAGACGCAACAGTACCACATATACGGAATGTCATAAAATGGCGCCTCCACGGTCCACAATAAAATATTCAAAAAAAATTTTGCGTTATTTATCATCAAAGATAAATAAAATATTGAATTTAACATAAATTCCTGTTCATAACCCTTAATGTTAAGTAATACGGATTTATTTAGAAACGGTATTTATGTAAATCAAGTGTTTATAAAAACGTGTTTTCCTCGTTGGCGACGTTTTTATCGTTAGATAAATACTCAGGTATCACTTAGCTTATGCAAATATGCACGACTTGAAGATCGATAGGCATCGTCTCCACTCTAAGCTAAAATATTTCTGACTTATAAGGTGAACTTTTATCTCTCTAAACTATTTTAATGAATGATACCCAAAGGAATTTCAATCTACGGTAGTTCTAATTTCTATAACGGAATTTTATTTAAAAAAAAATAGTTTTGATTGGATGGAATATATGCACTTCTGAAAAGTATGATTGTGATTACGTATTTGATTAAGAGATAGTTTAAATACTAGAAAATGTTATAGGCTACTCTCCAGAACTCAACTCAAGCGGAGTCGCCGACAGAAGATATCACTTATATATCGCTATGCATTTAAAGTAATTATGACTATTAAGTCTGAGAAGAGACTTAGCATCCCTTTGTATGTTCTACCGATAATACAATGGGTTGTGTTCAAAGGTGTTTGACATGATGCTTTGGGTGTGACGGAATTTTTCCATGACAACCGAACATTAGAATCCAAGGAGTCATGTTGTACTATGTGGTGTCAAATCGGTTTTCTCACATATACACTGGGCCGCAATGAAAGCGGGTCGGTAACAAAAACATCAATAACTTCCAAAATATTTTATCTAGCTTTATGAAATAAATACTGAATTAAATTTTATTTCCCTACAAATATAGGCAGAAGTAAAATC
This sequence comes from Hypsopygia costalis, assembly GCA_937001555.2. Lineage (NCBI taxonomy): Eukaryota > Metazoa > Arthropoda > Insecta > Lepidoptera > Pyralidae > Hypsopygia > Hypsopygia costalis. The sequence goes on from OW443326.2 coordinate 25,533,936, forward strand.
TTTTTATTTCTTTTTGGTGATTGTATTAAAACCATAAATAAAAAGTAAAGACGATTTCAAAAATTGATGTTTTTGTTACCGACCCGCTTTCATTGCGGCCCAGTTTACTATCAAGCTGTGGAATTTACAGTCCAAAGATATAGAGGTTTTCTTTACCACCGGTGACTACAGCACGGGGTTCTTCACATAATTCACCTAGTGATGTCAAAAAAATCTTTATCTCAAAAGAATTCTTATCAGATACAACACCGAATATAAAATCGAATATTTAAATATTAATCCACAAATGTTATGGCAGCAACAATTTACATTGACACATATACCTAGGTTGTTAAGATTGAAGTTATCTGACTGTTAAATCGATACAAACAGACAAAATTACGAGACCTGATATGAATGACCTGGGAACTTAACCGCATACATATGCAATAAGCAATAAGCCACTAATATCATTTCGTAATCTTCGCAATTGAAATGAACCTTTCACAGAAGGTGTGTTTATTAATGTATAACTGAATTATTTAATTAAAATTTATTTGCTTTACATTTTTATACAGTCAACCTAATTTAATTTGTCTTATAAAAATCTGACAAATGAGTATGGAACTCGTGTGCAGAGGGTTTCGTACGTTGAATTTATACAAGGAGAGGTGGATGCAATTTGCTTGGCCTAGTTCTTCAAACGTGTAGTACTGTCAACCGACATTACAGGAGAAGATGGTCCAGGCGTAGCCACAAAATTTGCGTAATATTCGTGGCACTATATTGGGTTGGTCCTTCTCATACAGGGAGTGTTACGATCTACAAGTTAAGCGGTTGACTGTATCAATAAGTTATTCTAAAACCCAACATAACGTTGTAGTTAAAAAACATGTTCTCCCAAACATTCAACTGCAGATATAAGTTTTTCATGGAAGGTCTAGCTTGCACCCGCGAGTTATCCCGGTATCCCGTGGGAATTAAAAAACCCTTTCTTAGTATCCGCTAAGAAATTATGTTTGACGGGATAACGTAGACATCCGCCTATGTCATAGTGTTACCTGTATGGCAAATTTCAACCCAATCTGACCAGTGGTTTGAGCTGTGACTTGACAGATCAGTCAATAACTTTTTTTTTACAGATACGGATTATACTGAACAAGGAAGCTAATTGCAAGCGATATCTACGCGATTACTACTACGTATTACACTACTAACTAACCTATGTTATATTATTTTAACCAATTGTTACAATCCCTATGCACCTAATCGGTTGATAGGTATAATGTTATTAAAGCCGTTGATACTTTTACCCTTTAAGACAGAAATATGTGCTAAGAAATGGAAAAAATATTTATATCTTTCGATGGACGACATAGTTATAGATCTAGCGCCATTATCAATACTTCAATATTATTAGCCGATATTTAAACTGTTTTTTCTTGATAAAGCCCGGTGATCGACGCACATAACCGTTTTCGATCTTTTATCGCTGAACAAATATTGCTCCCGACGACATGCATTCGGAGAACTTATATAACGTGTATCTTTTAATGGATTTATTATTGATACTAGCGACGCGTTCCGGCTTCGTCCGGAATTTTAAATGTAATGGCATAATGAAAATAATTGGTAGTCAATGTTTTCAAATACTTTTTCAAAATTAATCCATAATGACTACTAATTAGGGATATATTTCGCCATGTTTGAAAAACATCAAGTGTATCATTTTTTTCCGATAAAAATCTCATCAGCCTACAATAATTCCCTTTTAATGCTCATTTTGCCTATGAATGGAGTAGATTGTGATGCCCGTGAAAGGGTTAACGATAAATTAAAAATTTATTAAGTCAGCAAGAAATTCGCTAAGGATTCTTTTACACGGTGCATGTGGCTGGAGCAAGAAAAGATACGGGCTACATGCGTCAGCAGTATGCTCAAGCTTGTGCTCGTACACAATGCTGTCGTTGGACCCGCGCACTTCTGTGCACGGTAGTTTACACAATGCATGCAACCTGTGCAAGTGTCTCAACATGCGCAAGCTACATGCGCCGTATACAAGCACCTAAATGATAGTGAAACCTGCATCAATCTAAGTTATTATTTTACATTTTGTCTTTGATTAAACTTACTGTGTGCCTTAAGGAAAATACGAAAAAAAACTTAACCGAATCAGTCGAGCCGTTCTCGAGTTTTGCACTTAGCAACATAATTGTTTTATTTATATAGATTATATAGTGATAGTGAACATAAATTTAGCTTTTATTTAACGAAGGCGACTAGAGCATACTCTACTACGCTGCTCATGCCATATGATGCATGGAGGAGCTCGAGATAAATAAACCCATCCATAGAGAGGCTACGGTCGACGTTGCTTAACTTGCGGGATCGATTAGACTAACATGCGTAACAACGCCATCGAGATCCTCGTACATACGTCGTCGTAACAACTATCGATTCGGAAACCCGACTCGACATGCGTTCAGAAGCTCGGGATTCTATTTATCGCCCCACTATTACTGTTACAGCATTCTTCCGATCGATTTGATAATGAAGGGTAACCGTAGATAAGACATGGCAGGAAAAGTATGCCGCACGCACTTTAAAGACGGTAACAGGGGTGATAACTAGAGTTTATTACGTTTATATAGGCAGTGAACAGTAAACAAACTTTAAATAAACTAATGAATCGGTCATTGTTATAGGAGTTCAAGTTTTGGGGTCTGGCTCACTACGATATTTACTGCCAAAGCCAACCTCACCTGCACCCTGCTGATTAGTTGTACCTTTATTCCATGCATGCGTCTAGAATCGTTCGTTTATTACTTACATACTTACTGCTAGATTAATTTACTATCATAAACACAAAACTAGTTCGTAGAACGCTCTTGAGTCTAGCATTTCGTGGAATTCGAGAAAACTGGAAGTGAAGCGAAATTATTTTACTCGTTTGTAACTTTAATGTCAGAAACCAGTTATCAGCTCCTTCTGGATCCGTACCCTCTGTATTTTTGAGTCGTTTTATTTTTTTCTCAGTATTAACCAACTCGTTTTTAATATTCAGTTGTTAGGAACCTATTAACAAAATGTGGTTTTGTTTTTAGTTTAAAAAAAATATATTTGTCTAATTCTACTTATGCGTGCGCAACGGACATGTCGAAGAGCTCAATGGTATCGTTGCGCGTATCAAACTGAATCGATCAAGTAAGTTAAGCAACGGCGGTCATAACCTGTTTATGGATGTGTTAATTTATCTCGAGCTCCTTCGTGCTTCGGACAGCACGTCAAGCCGGAGGTCGCGGTTGTTGTCAATAGTTTTAAATATACATAAATAAATATTCCTGGACAAATTACACACGGCCATCTAGTCTCAAACTAAGCAAAGGTTGTACTATGGGTACTAGTTAACTGTTATTATACTTAAATATATATTTTTTGTAAATACATACATGTGATACATAGAAAACACCCAGACCAAGACAAACAGACATGTTCATGCACACAAATGTTTGTCATGTGCGGGGATTGAACCCACGACCTCGGAGTCAAAGTGGCCATTGCTAACCATTCAATCATCGAGCTCGTCAAAGATGATAGCCGTCAAGCCAAGCCTTCGTGCGGCTTGAAAACACTATCCTCCGCCAACCCTCAGAGCAGCGTCGTAGAGTATGCTCATTTACTAGTATATAACAACATACCTATTAAGATATTATATTAAAATTATTACGTATGATATCGGACCTTGCTCACATACAAAATCTTCAAAAGTCTGTAAAAAACTCAAAGCTTAACCAAAGACACGTTGATTTGGTTTTAATATACTTAATACTTAGCCCTCAGCGATTTGGCACGGGCCAATCTGGGCATATGTTTTTAGAGGTCCGTGCAAAATTTTAAAAACTCAATAGTTGCGTATATACAGACATACAAAATTAATGTTTTGTAGTCGTTTAGGGCGTCATAGGGATCATTAAGGAGGGATTTTTAAAATAAACTTTTAAAAATTTTACTTGGTATAAATGAAAACAGACTAAATGCTTTTATCGCTCATGTAATATGCGATTACCCAAGATACGTTAGTACATTCATGTTATATGAATACGGGTCTCCCCTCAATCGAAGGGGTTTAGAGCATACTCCACCACGCTGCTCAACTGCGGTTGGCGGAGGCCAGTGTTTTCATGCCGCCCTAATGCCACTGACTCGTCTTAACGACGGCTTAACATGCGCTCCGAAGCACGGAGGAACTCGAGATAAATTAACCCATCCATGAACAGGCGATGATTGGAATTTTGTTTATAATGGTAATTTGTAAATATGTGACACTTGTACGGAACACTGGACGCGCGAGACTCACCTAGCATTTATTCGCACTGCTAATAAAATGCGCCAATTATCTGCACGCGAACTGATATTTTAAAAATTTACCGTAAATTATACGACGAACGGTTTATTCGGAGTTATTAATTATAAATTATATGACTGTATTAAATATAAATCATTTATAATATTTGTTTTAAATAATTGTACTAATATTTCACAGCATATAGCGAAGCATAACCTGAGTGATTGTTTGTATTTTTTATTATAAATAATATGTAACAATTAATTAGTCTGTGGCATGACGCCAATGATCAGCCCGATGCATTGCTGTCTTTAATTAATTATTTATTTATTTATTGTTCATTTTGTTTCCATGTTATTGTTACTTTTGATGCATGGTGCTTTGGATCAGCTAAACCTGCCCAAAGTTCCCTGATCTTACTTCCCCGGGGAACTTTAAATTAAAAAGTATTTAAAAACACTATAGAAAAGTCATTAAGCTTTTATATAGAAATGCAACGTAGAGTGATTTTTTTCATAATCTTAAAAGATTCAGATATAAAATATAAATTATATAAAAAAGAGTAAAACATGTCTAAGTGCCCACAAGGACCCAATGGCTGAATGAATAATTTCATTCATTTCATTGTAGTATTAAAAAAAGTGAAATATCCGTACTGTCAAATTTTTTATTTAAATTTTGACAGTACGGATATTTCACTTAAAAAATATTAATAAAAATAACAATTTAAAAAATATTCTTCAAGGGTTTGTTACTAGTAAACATTCAAGTAACTGCCAAATAGGTCATTATGAAATAATATTATCTTAAGAGCCGGGCTGCCCACGGCAGTATTTACTGAGTAATGTCAACAAATTGTACGCAACGACCTAAAATATTAAACACTGTTTGTTCGTTAAGTTGATACGATAACCCGACTTAGATTACGGCAAGTCGTTGACACTGATAACGGTGATAACGGAGATCTAAGAACATACGACTAGAGTGCTTAAATTGCAGTTTGGTTAACGAGATAAAAGTAGAGTTAGGAAAAGGTATTTGTAGGTTAACGTTTAATAGTTTGTCAGTAATCTATAATCCGTACATAATCGTAGCGAAGACCAGTATGTGGAAAAGCTACCGACCAAAGGTAACATGTTAAATGTTACACTCGTTGGACCGTTCGTATGTTCATAATAGTAACGTTTATTCGGTAGGTACTGTGCGAGTAAGGATCCGCATATGGAAATTTATCTGCATATAGACACAGATCCTTCAGAATGAATTCAAGAAAACATTGTGATAAGTATGGAAAAAAGGAAAGTAAAAAAAAACCTATCACTAAGTGCAACTTTTAAAAAAAGAAATGCAATGTTTTGCATATCCCCTTTTGCGGCCCGCCCCGGCTTCTACGGCACGGGTCTATTGGTTAACGCAGCGTACGCTAGCAAAGCTTTCAGTTGGCGCGATTTTTTCGACATCTCCAACAATCATCGTCAGTCGTCATATAATTCATACAATTCACACAAAGTCATAATGAATTATACACTTAAACTTTTCTCAGGAGAATCTTCATCCATCAGTGAAAAGCGTATGAGAATCCATTGAGTAGTGAATTCAACGCATTCAGACAGATGCTATGTGGATATGGAAAGGATGTGCATACCGAGCCCGACTGGAGAATTACCTTCACCTCACAGAGAATCCAAATAATAAATAACGGTTTTTGAGAGAGAACTTCGACCTGGGGAACAAATAAAATACAAATTTATATTCGATCAGTTGTATATTGGGGTTAATTACAACCTTTAACATGTTATCCTATGAATGCGTTAGTATAAAGCTATATAAAGTCACTAAATATTATGCTTGAGGATTCTTTTTTTTTATTACTAGGTATGTAATTACTTTAATAAATTCCCCGTGAAAAATATTTTCCTCGTGTAATATTGCCAGAAATCAGTACATAAGAACTAAGTGGCCAAGTAAGTGATCTATTGATTTTTACAAAACTTAATAACACACCCAAATGTTTCAAATACATATATCTTTTTGAGAGCGAAAATAGACTTTATTCATTTGAAAAGTCCATTGCAAGTTAAAAGTTGGATGAATCAAAGAAGACCACTTATTCGGCCCACTGTAGCAACCGTATATCAGTACGTCGCGGCGCATTCGTCCCTTGTTTACAGTCCACTACAATAAAAATAGGACAACAGAAACAAAATTCGTGATTTTACACAGAAAACAAGTTCAACACCGCTGATATAATCTATCTAGGGAACGCTGAGAGTTCTCAGAAATCATCCTGTCGGAGGCTGCGTTTCGTAAAAGAGACAAACATATCCTTACAAATTAAGTGGGAAAAGGACGGCAGACTAAGTGGATTGCCTTCACCAGTGTAGCCGTACATTAATGTTATTTAAGTTTGTGTGTATGTATGCACTTAAAATAGTTTGTGTAATTTTGCAGTTAAGCTTGTAGCAAGAAGTTAATGCATTTTGCCGACACAGTATTGCAATGTCTAGTCATTTTAACGACATTCCTGTATCTGTTAAAACGTATTAGATAAATCATTAAAGATGACTACAAGACATTTATATTAACTTTCTAGGTAGCTCGTAGTAGTAAAGTGATGAAATTTGTAGCTACCTCTACCACACACAAGACCGCTGCCAAATATCAATTGAAATGGAAACCCTTGAGGATTGAAGATTTTTATGTTTATTAATTTATTTATGGCATTCATATGTATAAAAATTACAAATGGTATAGGTAATGCTCTTGCGAGTAAGTCCGGTCACAAGATGCAAGGATATACTGCGTTAGCAGAGTAGCCAGCGTGTGAGCAATGCTCTTTATATTACAAGAGTCGAACAAAATGTATTTTTAGAAAAATTAACAATTACTATTAATTACCTTACGCCCATATTTCATCAGAAGGTTATTATTTTGTTAATATTCTAAAAACTTGTAGGTACTTAAAGCTCAAGAAATAAATTTAATTTTGACCGTTCGTAACTTATGTATATTAATTCGAATTAACATAACTTACAAACAGTATTAATAAAAAAAAATATATCATAAAACTATGTTATTGTTACCAAAGTGAGTCGCCATATAACGCTAGCAACATGAAATATTGATTGCGCTACCACCCCTGCTGCCAATACAGCAACTCCTTCCTTTCTGGTTTCCTCACTCGGTTTATGTGGTATACATAGTAAGTACATATATACAAACTTAAATAGTACGTAAAGAACTGTGAGTAATATAGCATGAGCGACAAACATTCTTTTTTAAATAGCGTACAAAAGATTTTTTTTTTTCATATATGAACACTTACTGCTTGTCACTTACATTAATAGAAATAAATTTAGGACATCGATAAGTAACACTTGAGACACTACGCGTAAGTATGCAAACACTTACGAACATGTATTGCAAATAAACAGGGACTTATGCATTTATGTATATTTTTTGAGCTACAATAATTTTAATAAAATTTTCTAACAGATTAAAGATAAATAATTGCCATAAAAACCCAGGTTTCGCAACCTTTTTGCTGACCTTTACGATTTCCGCGGAAAAACTATTTATATTTTCTGTTGTGTGGTTTAAAAAAAAATCATTCGATATCGTAACGTTCATTGACAAATTTTTAACACCAGAGATAATCTTATGAATTCACTACACAGAAATAACTATGAATGCGTTAGTTTACAAACATTTTTTATAAATTTTATTAAAAATCACACTGTAATCAAATGTCGTCCATTGAACAAAGGGTTTAACGGACTTAGAGGACTAACGTAGGCGTCTACGATATAGAGGTACCTAATTATGTCATAGTTTACTAAATCATTCTTATCTAAGCGTTGTTGAAAGGAGGCTTTATGGCTTTCGTTTCTTATAATGACGTCAGCTCGTCCCACGTGGTCACAGTTTACCTTTGCTCCACACACTTGCATATAATCTCAGAATAAGTAATAAGTACTGCATTATACTCGTACAATTCGCTCCGAATACGAAGGATGGAAGCACACAGCGCACTATTAAGTTACTTAATAAAGTTCAAAATTCACTATCGATGCAAATACAATCAGATTCGAATTTCGGAGACCGACGCACGCGTCGATTGCGACATAGCCTTTAGTACCTTTTTCGACGCGAAATTCGTTAGTTCAAATTGATGCTTTAATTGTATACACACAATGTTGGTTTTCGTTCGTTTAGTTAATCGGAAAACTAGACATGAAGATCGCTCAGTGACAGCTACAGCCTACATACTATTAGGCAACTGCATCACTAACCGGTACACTTGAAAAGTCGTGGAACTTTTAGAGCTCTACCATATAGTGGCAGTGTATTCAATTCGCTGGGTTATATGACATTGCATTTAGTTGTAGGTGTATTTATTCAATATTTAAAGGCTTTTTGATTGTAAAGCGGGGGCGGCGCGTGTTTGATAATGCAACTGTGTCAAAGGCTGGCAAGATGGAGGCCTATTAAGGCATTTAAAAGGCACATCCGGTATTTATTGCCAAATGAGCTGAATAGAATTCAAAACAGGTGCCGTAATCGTGATGGTTATATGGAAGATTACAAAGATGATCCTCTTTGGTACATAAACATAAAGTACAACCTATAACTGTTATAGAGCTGTTTATATGAGATTAATATTATATGCAACCTTGATCCTTTTACAATGAATCTTTGACATTACTATTAGAATAAATATAATGTATGTACATACATAATCTCTAAGGTATATATGATATGTGTCCATTGTTGTGTTCTTTCTGTACATTCCATTGTCTGAAATAAAACAATAAATAAAAAATATAATAAATAATTATTACATGTAATTACATTATTATATACGTACTGTAAACTAAAAATACCGCACTATTTCTGTCTCCATGTTAGCGCTGCAGCGCTGTGAAGATTATTGGCAATTCAAAGCTCCCTGACGGCATAGAGCCTTAATACTGAAAAGAGACATTGTCCTCCTTTTGTGTGTTCTATCGATTGTCTGAAAATATTCAGAGGAATAATTTGGTAAGTATGATGCCAAACATTATCCTTCTACATTCGCACCGCTCTCCATTGACAGGGAATTCATTACCACACTCTTTTTTCAAAAATGGTCTTGTACAGGGCGATGTCAAAGGGGTTTCTTCCTCTCACGATTAAGTTGAAATGAACTCTCTAGTTTTCCTAGAAGACTATAGCCTGAATCCAAGTTCTTCAAAAAGGGCAAAAAAAGGTCGGCAAAATCGTTTCACTATTTTATTTGATATTTCCTTTGACATTTATCTCATGAAAATGTAAAACATGTTATGCACCACGAATCATTAATCTTCAGACTTCTATGAAACTTAGTGCAGTAGCAGTACAAGAGTAACACCTCCGAACATGAAAAAGATCTAAAGGACGGGGGTCTACAACACGTACCCACCGCTATATCTCCTGTGTAGCCAGGAAACAGCGTCGACTACCAAACAAGGCAATGAACAATAAGGTCCATTTGGAACTCTTAACGAATTGAATCAGAAGAAATTAGTAGGAGTAAAGAGAGATAGCAATATGGCAAATAAGACATTAAGGCCTAAAGAGATGGCTAGTCAAGTGAAGCTTCACTGCCGTGCACCACGAATTTCGTGCTGATGCAAGAGGTCTATGAAATTCACATAATTTATATGTTAGAAGGGTATGTGTACAGAAATTAGAAAATGACGATAGCAAGGTGACCAGACAACACCTCTGTTCTTGAGCCTTGAGGTAACTGCTCTTGAGCTCTTAAGGGTAAATAATCTATACTAATATTATAAAGCTGAAGAGTTTGTTTGTATGTTCAATTGGTTAAATGGGCTAATCTTAGAAAGTACTGGTTCGAATTGAAAAAATCTTTTAGTGTAGCGTAATCCATTTATCGAGCAATGCTTTGGAAATTTGGAGCGGAGCATCAATGAAAAGTATTGCAAAAACTAGGAAAATTTTACATCGCTAGTAAATAACATGTTTTCTAAAATATATAGATAAATAAGTTAGTTAACTTGATAGTTAAGTTAGTGTGTAGTATTTGACATTAACATATTAAGTGTTATCCGCAATTTCCGCAAATCCGCAGTCGAGCAGCGTCGTAGAGTATGCTCTAAAGCCTTTCAATTGGAGGAGAGATCGATTGAAGGGAGATCCGTATCCCAGCAGTGGGATGAATAAGGGTTGACAACAACGTCATTAAATGTAATCACTAAATCGTTATTCTTAAGTTTTTGAGCTTATTCTAATTATGATGATATCTAGTTACCGATTTTTTATTTTATAATAACCTCAAATTTTAAGCATATGCATGTTCGCACAATCAGTCAAAAACAGAAATCGATATCTACGCTATAAAGTAAACATAATCCAAGGTAAAACATATTCGTTTTTGAGTATGTAAACAACATAATATTTATAAATACGCTGCTAGTGCGACGTTTTTTTTAAATATGTTTACTTTATGATTATCCACTTTGCTTTTATCTGCTGAATCCTTCGTTTGGTAGAATATTTTATCCAGAATAAATATAGACATATCTGATTAAAAGCAGCGGTCAGTTGCTAGAAGATATTGGTTCTTTTTTATACCACCCACCATCAATACTTAAAACCTCATAAGTTCCGTAAGATATATTCAATTCCTAAGAATAGGGATGGTAACACCGTAGTCAACTTAGTTACTTGTTATCATGTGTCTAAATGACAATCTTGTATGAAAAATCAAACAGACGATTGAGTTAACGATACCTAATCGGGTTTTGTCTAAGCGTCAGTGATCGTAGAGTTCTATCGAACGAACTGAAAAATCGGAATTCTTAGTCGGCTTCAGCTTAGGCGATATAACCCTCAAAAAATTTTCTACAGTATTGTCTTGAAATGAAATTAAATGAAATGATATTCGTTTATTTGCTGTGGAACTTGGTAAGTATATTACTTTTACAATCTCACTCTTAATAATTGTGAAAAACTGAACGAGTCTCATTTTCTGAGTTACTTTATCATATTTATTTTAGTGAACAATATACAATTATTTGGTTTCATATTGTCACCATCTCTATTACGTATCTAGTTATTGTTTTATTTCGTGTTAATACTTTATATTATTTACACGTGCACCAATTACCATAACAGTTTATCTTAAAAGCTATATGTCTTCATTAACGTTGTGTGTTAAAATAAATAAAAATAAACAATATGTATTTATCGCTTCGACGACATGTCGCGTTTGTTTTTTCTTTTATTATCATAAGCAACCCATTTGTTGTGTTTCGTAAGACGGCACGCGCGGCAACCCACGTAAAGCTTTCTTTAGAAAATTTATAAGCCGACCCCCCTCTGACCCCTCCCGATCGGGAATTAAGGTACTTGTGGCACAAGTTCGAAACTGAAGCGATTATCATTTTTATATAGAATCCAACCTTATTATACATACAGGCATTTTTATTATATTTTTAAGATTATTTACGGATAGACTACACGGGTAGCATTAAACCGACACGCTGGAAATTGATGGAGGAGACCTTTGTGCAACTGTGGACAGCAACAAGCTGAAATGCTGAGGATTATACATGGGCAGACATACGACACCGACAATCTAACACCAAAATAAGATAATAACATGTAATTTTCTTTCTAAATGCTTGTAACACCAAAAGCACACAAGTGCTTGTAGCAAAAACAGCACACAAAATATTTGTATTCTGCGGAATCCGAACCCGATTTGCTCGACCTCACTATATACACTGTACCTACTTACTATTATTTCTTTCCTGTAGTACCCATGTGTAGGTCAATGTCTACGTAAACAGAACCAAACGGCGCAAAAATGTTAGACTTCATAATACATATTTGAGACTTTAGGGTCATAGGGCTCTCAGTCGGCAATTTATTTAAAAAGGTATGAAGACGGGACGGCTTACATTCCTCAGAAGATTAGCGTTGCTATTTAGCGAAGTTATGATTGAGACTTTTAGTAAAGTTCGCTATATCTTATCCCTTGCACCGCACCGTTAAGCACCTACGCGGGTTGAAAGTGTGGCTGTAACGGCCAACGCTCAAGTAATGGCCGATCGTGGGTTATTGTGCACCTCCCATCGAGGTTCATACCTCACACCCGTTGACATCTGAATACTACCGGATTTTACACCCGACTGATTACCAGGTACAAAATAGAACGAGGTGAAAAGTCCTTTTTGAATACTTAGGGAGCACGATGGCGTTTCGGATGTTATTGGTTGTTGGCACATGCGGTCATCGATTGTAGAGATAAACTCACGTTTATTATCTACCCATGTAAAATCAACTTTGTTGAAATACAAATAGAGATTTGTCGGGTGGCTGGCAGACAAGCGTAGAGCCCGTCTGATGTAAAGAGGTTACCGTAGGCCATATTAACGCACGCAACATGAAATATTACTCGTCGCGACGTCGCGACGCGTCGCGCATGTAAACAATGTATCTCACAAGTGATACATATTATATTAAATTAGATTGTTTAGTGCGATGGCCAAGTCAATCTATTTATTTAAAACATAACAGATTTTTAATATTGATATGGTCAGTATAAGATTTTGTTAGGTTAGCTAATAACGTATTAAGTTAAAGACGGAAGGTACTTTAAGTAGGGACTGAATGAATTAACCGACTTAGTATTACATGGATCTCACAACTTTTTACGGTAGAAGAACTGAGTTGCGAGACTTGTTTTTTTTACAAGTTATGTTTTTGATGGCATTGCTTTTACCAAGACAAGCTCACCGTTTTTCTAAGAGCCTTATATCTTTCAGCCAATGTTTTCCAAACTCTTTTACGCTAGCTTCTACTCGCGACTTCAGGTTCTTTTTATATCAGTAACGTGGTAAACAAGCATGCGCCCCTGCCTAATGGTAAGCAGTCATCGTAGCATAAGAACGCTCGCGATACTTGACACACGTTGCCAACTCTGTGAAAACCCCTTGACGATTTTCTTAAAAAGCCGCTTACTACAATAGTCTTTGCGGAAAGCCTATTAAAAAAACCGGACAAGTGCGAGTCGGACTCGCCCACCGAGGGTTCCGTAGGTACGTAGTATCATTATTAAATTTGATATTTTTCATTATAAATAAGAAATAATGCGTCGAAAAAAATAAATAAAATATATTTTGCAATGTGTACATCAAGCCCTTTCATATGATACCCCATTTGAACTAGTAGTTTCAATTTGAAATTTCGACACCCTATAAAAAATATAGACCCCCTATTTTTTTTAGATCTATTTACAAATGTATAGTTTTGAGATTTATTCCTGTACTTGTAGTCTATAACGATGTTACTTGCCAAATTTCATAGTTCTAGGTCAACGGGAAGTACCCTATAGGTTTTGATTCCTTTGAGTGTGTCGAAATATGCGTTTTTTGCTGAATAAACGGCCGTAACTTTTTTCTACGTAAACTTAGCAGTTAGATTTTTTTTTAACTTCATGGGACCGTAGACCTGTGTATACAGTTCAAATTTCAGCTTGATACCTCCACGCATTCTCGACATAGAAACGTTTGACAGACAGACAGACAGACAGACAGACAGACAGACAGACGGACAACAAAGTGATCTTATAAGGGTTCCGTTTTTCCATTTGAGGTTCGGAACCCTAAAAAACAACCCTGACCAAAACGTTCAACGTGAGTGAGTTTACCTACCGACACCGTCGACCTTATTCAGTGAAGATCAGACATCATTAAATTATCACCTGACGCCTAGCGTGCCATCGGGTGGCGTGCTCTATTCACACCATTCACGACAAACATGTTAAATGAAATCTTGTTACCTTAGCATTTAGCATAAGCTGATCATAAGAACGATAGACTACAAGGAATCTAGTTAATATACCAATTTGACCTCGACCTCGTGTCTGCATTTTTCTCTATAATTAAATAACGATTTTAAATTAGAATCGTATCTAATTTACATGCTCGCCTAGAGCGACAGCAATTCCCGAGCAGACTCATGCAGTTTTCAAATGCTCGTATAGGACCCAATCCAGTTCTAAATCGTTTGAGCTCTTGCGCTTTTTCAAAATAGGTTCTAAGGCTGCGTTTCCACCGTGAGATAAGTGGGGATAAGATGCGTATGACAATGCATTACAACTGTGTTTAGATGAGCGGTGCGAGGTTGAGTAGCAGGCTTTTTTCGGGTTGACTGTTGTTCACTTGCAACCACAGAACTAATAATAATACAGAACTAATAATAACTTTATTATTACTTCTGTGCTTGCAACCCTCGCACTCATCCCTCGCTCAACATATCTCTCGTAATACATCCCTCGCACGCAACTCATTTTCAGTTGTTCGGGTGCGTTAACTTTGGAACAGATACCTTACTCAGGGGGGCCTACCGCCTAAGCTGCAGCCTATTCCCATCAGTTTTGTTGATTACAAAAATCAGACTTATGTTTAAATTTTTGATAAACATCTTCAGTTAAATCGGTACAGCGACTCCGTCCCTACCGGTTAATCTTATTGCTATTAGCACTAATTTAAGGTGAAGTTAGATTTTCGCAATCAAAAAGTCCGATCGTAATCGGCTTCAACTTAGGCATTAGGCTCCTCGATGTCCTCCTGGTAGTGAGATTGATAAAGTTAAGCGGAGCGTCAAAACATCTTATTTTTAGTTGAAAAAACTTGAAAAATGTACTCCCGAGAATAACACTATGTATATATATATACCTACATACCTAAAACTCAACCAACCTTATTTAGATAATAATTGATGTTGATATCCATCGAACAAGATGACATTATATTATTGTATATACATAGAAGTGTCAAAGTCTACTTACTATGTTTTAATACCCATTAACGAGATTATAATACTAAAGCAGAGCCCCCAGAGCCCCAGACCATTATAATGTTACCTCAGACTATTAACCGTGGATACTGTTACGGTGATTCCATAACACCTACGTATTCTAACGCAATTGCATGTATTCAAACGGAGGTTGCATTTCATCACACAATGGCTGACAGAAAACTATGGAAAAAGTACATGTATTACTTTACCTACATTCTGTATACATGCTCACAAATCTGCAACTTTTACTGGTGCTTTTTATTATTTTTTTGTACCCTGCCTAGCACTAGACAAGCATATGACCCGCCTGATGTAAAGCGGTAAGCTACAGACGCACACAATATGCGTATTGTTGTATGTATGTTCAAAATTATAAAGTAATAAATGCCTAAACTGGGTCAACTAATACCCGTTTTCGGAACAGTGCACAGTGGACAGTTGTTATCAATCAGGTTGTATAAGTATATAGGTACAATATACCATAAAGACGCCACCAGTTCGCCCTTCAAGTTCCACATATTCCTGAAATGTAATCCTAATCAATTAACCAATATTGGCTTCCTCTCTGACGATAAAGTTACATGTTCAAATTGATTTAAATTAGGTACCTATATCAATTTGTTTACAATAACGTTGTTGTGTGTCATCCTTGATCGATCTCCGACGGCCTTGAGATTAGATAGAGGTGTTTCCACCAGCTAGAATTTGTAGCAGAAAACAGACGAAAAAGGACAACTAAAAATCCAAACTATATGTCAGTAAACAGCAGTATAACTATACATACACAATTTCAATATTAATAGAGATTTTTGAGTAAGAAATTTCAAATTGATATAATAGTAAAGTAAATATATTTTTACTTGATTTTGTAACAAAATATTATAAACTTATTATGTAAATAATATCATAGTCTAAGGCTTATTCATTTGAATACAACTCAATGTAATGAATTCAAATGTATAGGTTATATTTTGTGCATTTTGAATAAGTTTAGAAAGTAGTCAAAACCTAAAATAGCGGCTGTGAAGCCTGTCAATGTTCAGCCAACAGTAATAAAAATCGCATATGTTACACATATATACTAGCTAATGGAAACAGGAGTTTTTCACTGACTGGAGTATGTAGGCCATGGGATACCAGCAAGGTCAGCAAATAAAACCTTATTTGTACAAACCATGGACTTTATCTGTTATGTACCCTAATATTTAATATTATCATAGCTTTCTGCAACCATACTCCAGAAAATATAAGAAGTTTAAAGTAAGTAATATCAATACTTATAACTCTAAAATTTTGAGTACAAATCACATACAAACAAACAAAAAATGTTATATTCGCCATAATTCTGTTTAATAGAGTTGTGGCGAATATATTTTTCTTATTTGTATGTATATTTATAAGTAAGACCCGCTCATCAAACTGTGATTTAAAATTGTGTTTTCGTTTGTCAAGTATGTAGTAAGTATTGCAATATTTAAGTTCGGCGGGCAACGAAATCTATTCGGTACTTTTGAGATATTGACTGTGAAAATAAATATTGCAACATTGCTCGTAAACCGCTAATATGATTTGGAAAAAAAACGGTACGTAAGTATACACATTCCCATGTTTAAGGAGCAGTGTAGTAAAACGAACAATCGTTTTTTTTTGAAATATCGATATGGTATATTCTGGACGGGGGCCCACCACACATTCCTACCACTGTGTCTCCTGTGTAGCCAGGATTAACAGCGGCGATATATATATATATATATATATATATATATATATATATATATATATATATATATGTGTGTATACATAATCTATCTATAAGTACTTATATATGAACCCCTATTTCCCTTGACGACGGAAGACAGGACAAAGTCTGTCGCATCAGCTAGTTTGCTGTATAATTTTCGTTCACGGGGATATTTTATGGGATAATGTGATATACGCAATACCCATGCGAAGCTGTAGCGAGTTTGCTAATATAGTTCATATAGTTTTAAGTACAGTGCACATAAGTATTTTTTTTGTCACTGATTGTATTAAATTCAATCTTATTTCAATTGATTTTTTAGTGTCACTTTTTGTATGGTTTCATCGAACTAGTTTTTCCGTTACGCCGAGTAATTAAGGTTTACTGGTAGTCTTAATAGAACTAATAAATCAAATGCGTCGGCCTAATACTAGTTCTTATATAGTTTTTTGTCACGTTGTTTTGTTGCCAAACAAGCATTATTCCCGCCTGATGTGAAGCTGTTATCGTAACCATATAAATGTTCAAAATATGGAACCCCCATTGACAACGCAGCAACTTCATTCTAGTGACCTCATTCCCTTGCAGGAACACAATGACCCTCAAGGGAATTGTTACTTGGCTGCGGTATTCTGTGAGGTGTACTTCCCCAATCAGGCAGCATATAAATACGTTAAGCTCTCTCTTTTTGCGAGATCCTCATTTGTCAGTCAGCAGGGTGCAAATATGTAGGTGAAATTGGCTTTGGTTCAAAGATGTTGATGTAAAACTTACACCTTAAAACTACTACTGGCCTATGTCACAGTGTAGGCTCGCTAGCATTAATGAGGTGTAAGACACGTAATAGACTACGAGGTATTCAGTCTGTCTACTTCGTAGTACGGCCAACGAAGGATTGCATTTTGGGCAAGTTTCAGTTATATATGTATGACCTATAGCTATCTCTTTTTGAATCACAATTCAAAGCAGCAATGTGAAGTTTCGAATGTTACGTCAATGCCGAATTTGCTAGCTAGGTCGAATTTTTTATGAGCCATGTAGGCTGCGCCCACACTAGGCTTTGCGATGCCGACCCGAGAGTAGGAAAGAAACGTGGGCTACTTGTAAATATCAACTAACAAGTATTACCTCCACTAAATATAGTCTTAAATACAATGGCATAAAGTTGTTATTGATGAAAAATTTGACATATATTAGTTACATATAGTTTCATTACGACAGCCTACGCACCCCCCATACTTTTTATTTCGTAATTATCACGAAGGATAGCTGCTTTCGCTTTACTATTAGTGATTTCTATCAACTGTGTTTTTGTATGTACTTAATTGAATTTTATATACTCTTAAAAAATAAGTATTACTACTGAGTAAGTAATATCAAATTTTTCATGCTAAAAGGAGACTACAACCATGTAACTTGTAAAAAGAAGCTTGTTAAAAGAAATAAAATAAATCACGGGTCAAGCCCGATCATTTGATAGGCGTGCGGGGACATAGATCCTACGCGCAGAGGCCCCTGTAAGAAGTTTGATGTAATGTTGTACGCCTGCCGTGACCCGCTCCAGGATATATCAATGGAGCGATATACCCATGAGTAGGTCTCGGCAGGCGTTGAGATTATTTCAAAGTGTGATGGAAATTATTATAAAATAGCAGAAAATACTACGGAGGACAAGTTTGATCGAATGACTTTCTTCTTCTCAGTGTTAAGGAGTCCACTGCTAAACTACACGCTGTAATACGAAAATTCCCTTAAACAACCCATTTTGTCAAAGAAATAAATCAAGGTCTCTTTAAAAAAAAAAACATAACATGCAAGATACGAAGTGTAAAACAAGCGTTAAGCCCGCCTCCCCGGGACGAATTACTGAGAATTTTAATGACCAACCAAACAGGTTTCATTTCAATGCACGAGCCCAAAATTGAACCTTTTGACTCGCCGAGATTTCATCTTTTGCTAATTGTTAATTTTAAACTACTTCGAGATAAAAACGTTACTCCTAAGCAAAGCTGTTCAGATACCTACATCGAGCGGTGACACATCAAAACGTAGTAAAGGAATGTTTTCAATCTTTTAAGATTACCGTACAAGAACATCGTGCGAACGTATCCACACTTCAATATAGAACGTGTCGAAATACGTAAAATATAACCTAAAATTAGGAAGTAAGTTAAAATATCCATCTACTCGACTGGCTGTTCACTCTTCAAGCCATTTTGTTATGTTTAAATATGTGTACAATAGATTACCTAAAATATTAAAAATAGAAATTAATGACAAAAAAATTATAAGTAAATGAACTGAAAAAATATAATAAAAAAATATTGTTATACATGCGATGAATACAATGATAATAATCGATCATTAACATTGACAATGATATAATATATTTAATGCAAACTATTTGGAAAATTATAAAAAAAATCTTAATAGGTATATTAACTTTATGGTATTAATCAAAAGAACTTCATGACAACAATGTTTTTCATGAAAACAAATTCGACAACGAATGCGAACAAATAATTGGAACAGTTCCAAATACTCTGTATTTTAATACGTGTAATACATATTTCTAATATGATAATAACAAATACCTAATGCTAAGCAAAAAGACTCGAGTGTATCTGGACCGCGTCCGCTAGTATGATAAATTATAGTTATGATACGTTAATGCCAGAAAATATTTTTATTCACATATCATATAAGACGTTATTGCAGTAGTAATAATTATTACACTTCTGAGGTAATATATGGCACCTGTACATAATTATTATTACATAATCAGTTTCATTCATTGACCATATTGAAATGTTAATTTTGTGACATTTGTTAAAATGATGTTGGTATTTTATTGGCAATTTCTTTCAGATAACTACATAAAAAAAGCTCCCTTGCCTTTACATACATATACATGTGTTATATTAATATTAGTATGAGTAATATTAGTATTACATGGGGCACACTAAAAGTTTTGCACTTCTCGTCTAATCGGAACTATTTTAATTTCGAATGTTATATTTTTAGAAACGACTTGCAACCTTCTCAGTAATAAAAAAAAAATTGTCGGGAAATCATTTGTTAATTGTTTTTTATCACACATCAAAGTTCTACGCACGCAACGAAAATTATTAATTGTAATGATATTCTAGTTTACTGGTACTTATAATATTACACGTTGGTTGTTACAACCTTGTAACAACTCGATGATATAACATAAAACAATTAACTCTTAACAAACGATAGCTAGGACTTCCCTGGTGTTTGAAAGTCAAAATTCGTAGGTAATTTGTAAAACAAATGTCATGTCACACATGTGTAGACCGGTAAGAAAGGTAGTGTCACTTTCGTGGAAATATTCAAAATATTAAAACCAGTTGAGGTGGCATACGAGTATAATGTACATATAAGAGTGAATAACATTTTCGTTATTTACACTTAAAGTAGTCACTGAAGATTATTAAGTCGCTGAAGAGTACTCCTCAATGGCCCTAAATGGATCAGATTCGAAACTAAAGCTGATATGTGTCGTTACAGTCAGGTTTTCGGATCTTTTGAAAAAAAAAGATCCGATTATATTACGTATGCCTACCCTACATGTATGTTTGTTTATAAAAGGTTATTACAATCAGACACTTATACATAAAATACTATTTGCATGAGCAAACTTACATATATCCTAAAGGATTTTTTATTATCGATATCAACCCATGATTATATGATTATTCCACTGTTGGGATGTGGGTCTTCGTTCAATCGAATGGCTTTAGAGTGTTGGCGGAGGCCAGTGTTTCCAAACCGCCCAAAGGTCACTGATGTGGCTTAACGACTGTCATCTAATGACAAAAGCTATGGCCGATGGCTTAACGTACCCTCCGAAGCACGGAGGAGTTCGCGATAAATAGGGCCATCCATGGACAGGCTACGGTCGACGTTGCTTAACCTGCGTGATCGAATAGACTGACACGCGCAACGACTATCTACGAAAATATTTGTTTTCACCATCAACCATTGCTTTTAAGTATATTCCACCAAAATCAATGCTAATTATTTATTATCTTTTCAGGTAAGAAATACGAGATGCAACCTGTTCACCATACATTACGTTGGTTATAAGGTAACTTATGAATTCCATTTACATTATATCGGAAGAGTATCAATATCATACAAAAAACCGACGGTCTCTCAGCCCTCGAATAAATCTGTAATTCAAACCATTTCTTCATTCAACGCCTCTTAGTAATAAATGACGTACGAGTATCTAAATTTGTTGTTCATCTCGTAGTAGAATACATCTTGTTTACTTGCTGGACGTTTGGTTTAACTTAAGTCATAGTACACAAAGTCCGTATCACTAAAACTCCACCTGCGTGATAATAATGACACACTGTGACGATGGATTAGGTATAATGATAATAGGTATACCAAGCTAAAGTAATTTTTAAATTGAGTTAGTTTTTTTTTTTTACGCCCGACTCGCGCGGGGCCTCCTCCCAGCCGTGCTGGAGGGAGGCGGAAAATCCTCTTCGACAACTCCTCAGCCCGGTTGCTACCAGACTGACCTTTAAAGGGCGAATCAGGCTTTAACTGACTAAAAACTGCCTGCCTAACTACTTTTAGCCACGATGGCTTTAAAATCGCAAACGAACGCTAGAGGAGAAAGGGTGGAGAAGATGAGTAGTCTGCGACGATTTGGCGAGGGTCCCCGAGAGGACCCTACCGCGTGGCGGTTTCCAGGTCGTCGCAGAGTACACATCACGATCGAAAAGATTAATAGAACCGAGGCCCTGAGGCCCTAGAACCGAAGCACTAACCCTATTATCTTAAACCTAATGACGACCAAGGCTGTGCGCGTTTATAGTATATTTGAGTCACTATTGTTCTGGAGAGCTGCTCCAATTTTGACTAAATTTTACAGATACGTAGGAAACGTAAATATTTTTTTTTACATTAGGCAATGAAATGAGTACATTATTTTTTAAGATATTCGCGCTAACGTGAAAATAATATGTGGCTAATACTCGGAAATCGTTGTTTCGATTTTGATGAAACATGGTAAATAAGTAGTCCATGTACATAGAGTTCAAATGTTCATAGAGAGCTACTATTATCAATAGCTAGCTTCTATTTGCGGCTCGACTCATAGTATCGACATAAAAAGTAGTCTAAAAGCAAGCGAAACTGGAGAATATATCTCTAGTTTCGCGAGGTTTAGCGTGATTGATTCACAAAATCGTCACAAGAGTTCACATTTATACAAGTAACACGAACTTGTAGTAGAATGGGATAAACATTAATTCATCGGCGCAAATATTATATCAGTTTAAGAACATGACCAATGATCTTTTGATATAATGCAAAATCTTTGTTTATGGCAACGTTATTCTCAATTTTCCAAATCAGAAGGCGGCAGCCACCTACATGTTAAACATACATACATTTGTATTTATGCCATCTAAATATACGAAAACGAATGTTTATGCAATCTATAAATCCTACAATATCTATGAAATATTGTTAAGCAACTCAGTAGTAACGTGGGTTGATGATATCTACTTATGAAAAGGTAACAAGGAGAGACAAGAGATACACTTCGGCATCAACCTATAACCATAACAATTGAAGGAGTTTAGAGCATACTCCACCAGGCTGTTGAGCTGCGGGTTAGCGGAGGTTTTTCAAGCTACCGAAATCCCACTGTCATCTGATGACAACAGCCGGGATGTACGGCCCACCGAAGCAATGAGCTCGAGATAAATAAACCCCATCCACAGACACGCTACACGATCGACGTTCCGTAGACACCACTCGAAATGCTTAAAAAATCAGTAGTTGTCTTCTAAAAACCTTTTCCTATAAACATTATGGTTAAGATAATACCAATGCTGCCCGGTTATTACCACGCTGTCTGTATGTTACGCACATAGAAGACAATGGGTTTTCTTGTAAACAAATTGATGTTATTTGGGTTTCTCTTGGCGCAGTAAATTCTGGGTCAGACCACATTCTTTATAAGTAACATTGTTATGTATTGTCAACACACGAAACGTGTGTTAACGAAATTTTCTCGCTTTTCTCGTAATGCCAGGCGGCAAAAATTCCGGACGTATGTCATCCCTAAATGCGAGACAATGCCGAGCGATTAGAAGTCTCAACAAATAGCACTCAAGTCGTCAATGTTGCACCGCGGATACTTTATGCCCATGATGCATGCGGATGCCGCATGGTGCATGAGTACGATGACGCGACGAGCCGTGTTCAGATTCGCTTGCCATCAGCAGTACAAATACTTATTTACCACATTTTCCTCGACGACCGTCATCAACCGAAAGTGTGACATCTTTGAAATATAATCTTTATCGCTCCATCTCAGCGTCGGCCATTTTTATCCACAAAATATCAGGTTTTCCGATGTTATCGCCGCTGAGTTCCAGAATAAGTCATGTCAAAATTACAAGACACACAGCACAACTACCAAATATAACTTGATAAAATGTATAATAGTTAGAATCAAGTGAGCAGCTAGATGGTGTCGTTGCGCGTGTCAGTCTTAATCGATCACGCAAATTGTGCATCGATGGCCGGAGCATGTCTATGGAAGTGTTTACTTGTCTCGAGCTCTTTCGTGATTTGGAAAGCAAAGCCATTAGGAATTTGTCATTTTCGGAAATTGACTTTTTTGGAAGAGACGTTTTGGGAAGTTGTCGTTTTAGGAAGTTGTGTTTTTAGGATGTTGTCGTTCTCAGCCTGAGGAAAGCCATCGGTTCCGTCCGGTTGTTGTCATTAGATGATAGTCGTAAAACCAAGTTAGTGGCCTTTGGGCGGCTTGGAAACACTGGTCTCTGCCAAACTATCAAATGTAGTTTGGCAGAGACCAGTGTTTCCAAGCCGCCCAAAGGCCTACGGATGTAGTAGGCCTTAAACCCCCCTTAGATTAAGGGGAACCCGTTCCCAGTGACATATATATAGATATAGTGGGGTGAATATGGATTGATGCAACAGCAGAATCAAGTAGATGTGGTGAGAGCATCTCAAACTTGACTATATTTATCAGACCATTTTGCATCTGAATTGATGATGGATATTTGCTGGAACAGGGCCACAGAATAAACAACTTAGTTAAGACATTTTTTTCGAAGAACTAGCGCCACTACTGAATAAAAAAATGTAAATACTAAACTTTAGGTGTTATAATCATTGACGAACTATATTTTTTACTTAATAATTGGTAAATTAGCATATACAATCACATTAATAAACACTACATGAAACAACAATTTATTTATAGTACTAGCTATTTCACTAATCAAGTAGCTACTGTACTAATATTTTCATAAAACTGTCTCTCGTATACAGTCCACAGGTTTGAGTATACATTAAGATACTTAAAACAAAAGGACGTAAAGTATTGTTACCGACTTTTTGAGCGAGTGATTACAAACAGGCTCCGTGCTCGTGCTTTTAGATAAACAGTAAGAGCCTGATGATGTTACTAGGGTGACAACACGATCATTTTGTTATTCCCTTGAAAAACAGAAAACCCGCGTCGTCCGTTATCGCGAGTTAAAGAAATATTACATGTGCTATTTCTTTAAAGATATTTTTTTTATTGACATGTATGTTAGTAATATAAAAATAAATAGGTATGTATTTTTATCAGATGAGGCTGGTTTAATTACGAAAAGTTAAAATCATGCACTTTATAGATATACGTCGTCGTCGCCGACAGCTCTTATTCATTCCACTGTTGGGACACATCTATCTGTGATAGATGGATGTTTCGAACTTTAATAAATAAAATAAAAATATCAGCATAATAGTTGAAGTGACGTACGTCTTACATTTGATACTTCTATAATTTTAAATAATATAAAGTCACTGTTGTAATTTTAGTAAGACGACATTATATAGGCGAGACTCGCCTCGTACTTAACCGGTTTATTTCTCTACTTCACTTTGTTTTTCCTAGCCAATCAATGATTGATTATGTATGCGTCGGACCTATTAATATGTATATGCTTACAACAGAATACGCCCAAAGACTACTTAGTGTAATGATAGTTAGCAGGTGTCAATAGATCATATTTAATTGCGACGATTAACAGCCATTTTAAAATGACCTGATAGTTCATTCAAAATTCATTTAGTTTCTGTTATAAAAAGGATGAACAAACATAAATATATTTATATAGGCTTAACTGATGTTACTGGCCAAGTAACATCAGCTATGGCCAGTAACATCAAACAACCAAAATTCATGTCTAAATCATATTCTATGGAATTTTCTTAGAATAAGTTTATATTATTATTTTGAAACTTAGAACTCATAAGTTCACAAGGCTGCCCGTTAGTCGGATCTTCTCTTTTCTATGCACTTTTACGAGTAACAAAGACGAGAAAAATTATACGACTTTCCCTCGTACTTAACCGGTTTATTTCTCTACTTCACTTTGTTTTTCCTAGCCAATCAATGATTGATTATGTATGCGTCGGACCTATTAATATGTATATGCTTACAACAGAATACGCCCAAAGACTACTTAGTGTAATGATAGTTAGCAGGTGTCAATAGATCATATTTAATTGCGACGATTAACAGCCATTTTAAAATGACCTGATAGTTAATTCTAAAATTCATTTAGTTTCTGTTATAAAAAGGATGAACAAACATAAATATATTTATATAGGCTTAACTGATGTTACTGGCCAAGTAACATCAGCTATGGCCAGTAACATCAAACAACCAAAATTCATGTCTAAATCATATTCTATGGAATTTTCTTAGAATAAGTTTATATTATTATTTTGAAACTTAGAACTCATAAGTTCACAAGGATGCCCGTTAGTCGGATCTTCTCTTTTCTATGCACTTTTACGAGTAACAAAGACGAGAAAAATTATACGACTTTCCAAGAAAACCATAGACACCCTACATACTGGACAGTAAAAAATACAGAGACCATTCAGTTGATTTACAACATTCGCTCTTGGATTTCACGCTTGGACCTCTTGGGCTGGTCGTATATTCTGAATACAACTGGTTGATCGATGCCAGAACCCTCGATATACGTTAACACTACCAAGCACAGTGTCAAGTTTTAAGGACTCATCGTCAAAAACTGAGAAGATAAATTGTTTTATTCTTTTGACTGTCAACTGACAAAGAAGTTTTAACAAGTTATATCTTTGGTTTATATAGGCATTTGTGAAACGACAACTGCCACGTACTATTCTATTTTACTTACGACTAATGTGAAAATGAATGGAAATGGATTTTAAGTGAAGAATAAGTTAATATTTAAGATACATACTCTGATGTAAAAACATCTTCGAGGTTTAGTTGTATAATTTTTGGTGATTCGTACCAAAATTGAAAGAATAAATCCATAAATCACTAGCTCGCAAAAGAAAACAATTATCATTATCAGCCTGTTCGAGTATGTACCCACTGCTGGATATAAGGCCTTTGCCAATGCTTTCTACCATATGTGATCCTCCGCTTTACGCATAATCATCCAGCCGCTGCCACTTTTTTGAGGTTGTCGGTCCATCTACAGAGAGGGCGCACTACACTTCGTCGCCCCATACGTGGCCTCCACTCTAGGACTTTCCTTCCCCATCTGCCATCGCTGACTCGGCAGATGTGGCCAGCCCGCAGCCGCTTCAGCTTGCTAACTATGAAAGCTTTGTCGACCACTTTGGTTTTCTGCCGAATTTCTTCGTTCCGGATTCGATCCTTTAGAGAAACAACATTTTATCTGTAAACTGTGTGATATAAAAATACTTTGTTGTATCCTCGACGGAATGTATGATTGTACAGAGAAAATATACAATATTATGTTTATTTACGAGCTGTGATTGTATCCAATGGCGGCGCTAGTGCTCTCCATAAAGCTCTTTAAAGAACTGAGATAAAGATGAAAAAGGTACAACATTTAATTGTACTAATTGAAAAACACGCAAAATAATGTCTTAATTGAGGAACTTATCTCAGAAAATATGTTGAAAACAAAAATATTTTGCATAAATGTGTTATCGAGAATCAGTGATCTCCAAAGCAGATATTGATATTCAAATTTATATTTCGAAATGAAATATTACAATATTTATTGCCAAAAATAAGGTCGTGCCCAAATACGAGTATATTCAGATAAATTGTTATTGTTTAGGAACGCAAATGAATCACGACTGCTATTCAGTGAGCCATGTGGTATGTTTTATTACAGTTATTTAAAAATATTCGCTGCTTTTTCACCTCCTAACGAGTTTTACAAGCAATTTGAAATAATAAAATATTATTATGTGAATGCTGTCAATAACGGGGCATCGTAATATACCAAGTTTTTGAAATATGTTGAATTCAATTATTTTTTTTATGCGTACAAATTGTTACAGTTCACATGAAGAAAAATTAAGGTTTTTATCCCAAACCACAATCATTCGGCATGTTGAATGTGCATTCAGCTCGTTTTACCATTATTAGGTTCAACACAACATACAAGATCGTTTACAACCTGTTTACAAAATGGACTCGACTTTTTTTAA
The DNA here is from genome assembly GCA_937001555.2 of Hypsopygia costalis. Classification (NCBI taxonomy): domain Eukaryota; kingdom Metazoa; phylum Arthropoda; class Insecta; order Lepidoptera; family Pyralidae; genus Hypsopygia; species Hypsopygia costalis. The sequence goes on from OW443326.2 coordinate 25,561,394, forward strand.
TGTTCAAAGCGTTATCTCTTTTTAGAAGACCCCTCTGACAACTTTAAAAGCCCCAAATTCTTGTTCTTTTTTGTCCCCACGGCACCGTGGTGCGGCGACTCTAATGGGACATGTAAAATTATTAATAATTACCTCGAATTTAGTGATAAGTAAATGGTTTAGGTAAATAATGGTGCATTTAAATGCATTCGTATAAAATTAAATTTGTAAATGTTCTTGTTGGGTCGTATAATTGGCAGTATCGGCAGTATCGTTTTGTATGGCTAAGTCACACTCATGAATTATTTAGTTGCCAAAGCATTCACTTGAAATGTGTGAGACAACCGGCAAACATCAGTTTGCACGCTAAAATAAAAACAGATCGCGACTTAAAACAAATTATGCCAAATGCTAATAGGTTTGTGGCGCCAAGCGCTGCTTATACCGTAGGTAACGTCGTCGGTAACTTTATTAAGACCCGAAATAAAACAATTTGTTTGCTTTAAAATACAGTACCTGGGAGACTGAGTTTTGCTCGGTGTTTTATAGTACAAATTTTCGTAGAATTGGGACATACTAAGCGGATAAATTTCATACTCATAAACCCTGTATAGTAAATTTCATCAAAATTGTTAGTGCCTTGTTTAATGATATAAGACAGTGGTTCCCAAACTATGTGAGCGAATATTGGGTGGGCGCTATGTATCATTTATAAAAGATAATATAATTAGAAGACCAAAGTAAATGTAAGTGAACTTCGATCTTAATTATATAAAGTTGACATCTCGTCTGTACTTACTCCGTAGTCGCGTTTACGACGTCATACCAGAGTCACAAAATTCCAAAGCGCAAAAAAAATTGGCTTTGGAACATCGGAAACGCGACTACAGAGTGAACACAGATGAGTATCCAACGAATATAATATTATTTGGCATAACGTTAATTTACTATAATTGGATATCCATGAGCTTACGTGTGATTTTTTTAGTCCATTGCAAGCCGCAATGTTTTTAAAATTATAGCAAATGAAATTATATGAATTGAATATTAACAAAATGTTATTATGACATATATTACACACCCAATTCCCGCAACTCGCTATTAGGGAATCTGAGCATTGCCCATTTTCTAAATACGTCCAATTTTCTACGACAGCCACTAGGTAAAAATGTCTGTTAGGTGGGTCGGAGCCCAGTCAAGTTTAGGAAGCACTGGTACAGAAGTTTAAACAAGCAATGTTACATGGATACTTACAATGCAAGTGCTATTGCTCGCGCTCAGGCGCGCCTGCTACTAAAGTAGCGTCTCCTTACGTCTGGTGACCTCACTCATTCGCAGGAATACAACAAATATGGTTGTTTAGATGCGATTTTTTTGTGAGGTGAAGTCACTTCCAAAGCCGGGCTCATGATGCCTCACGTCTCATTAGCCATAGTCTCGTTAGCTAGTCGGCAAGGTGCACCACGTGCAGATGAATCTAAACTAGTGATAAGCCCCTTACATCCCAAAAATGTCATAGTATATGAAGGAAGACATATAGATTGAAGCAATTCATAAGTTATGACAAACTGTACCAGTTGGTTAACAATACAAGTTCATATTGTTCATATTCAGATTATATTTTCTAATCGCTCAACATTGCTTTTTCTTGCAAATGAGTGTACTGGAATTTGGTTGACTAAAAGATAATTATCATATTAGATAAGTTTAAAATTTGGAAGTCGTCTGCGCAGGCGATTAGCGAACAAAACGAACGGTGAGTGTCGCGCCAGTCGCTTGAACCTTTACTCTACTTGCCCTTCGGCCTTTGGCCCGCATTGTGTATTGTATATTTACATAAAACGATATTCTTGAAACTTGACGCTTTTAATTTTAAACTGATGTCTTTAATGGTTTTAGTATTATACGTATATATTTTTAGTAGAGTTTTGCGAAGGCTTCTTATTAGTAGAACTAATAGAAATAATAATTTTCATCTAACAAGAAATTTAGGAAAGGCTTATATCCAGTAGTGGGTAGATCATGCTGATGGCGATGATGATGATGATGAAGAAGAAATTTATTAAATGAAACGGAAAGCCGGTCGGGCTTTCCGTTTCATTTAATAAATTTCGCGTTATAAAAATACTAACTAGAAAGAAAGAGGAATACTGTCTCTATTTTTTTTTGCGGTCGCTAAAATTGAAATGATATCTTATGTCCCTCCCACAGCTTAGATGAATCTAATGGCACCTAATAATTTTAAATCATACAATACATACTGGTAATAAGTATTGTATAATTAAACATACATACATGTATGTATAATTAAAAAATAATGAAAAAAAATCCGGAATATTTTCCGGATCCGGATTTTTCCCATCGTGTTTTTCCTACCGCTTGTCTCTATTGGCGATAGGTACTTGTCTTAGCATTCATGTACATGAACGTCAAAAAAAAATCACACTCAAGTTATTAAATCACACACAAGATACGTGAGTACTATCTTGAATATTATTTTGTGTTTTGAACATTTGTCCCCGAAATACATAGACAAATAAAGGTAAAAAATGCAGTTTGAAATAGTAACTTATGTACACTATATTTTATACATATTATACAGCTGAGGTTGGTGTAATACGGTATTATAATTATTGTATAATACCCACGATATTATATACCCTTTACATATGTAATCTTGCTCAGAAATATATGGTTAATACATAAATTGTTATACCTTCTTATTGAAAATCAATATAAAGTAGACAAACTAAAAAAAAATACGATTGTTTACCAAAGTTACTTGCTTATCACGATTACATACTAAGTATCTAGTGCAGCGAAATATACTATGTCTGTGCTCGGATAGAATTATGTATGCAATGTTTTGAATGTTGAGCACAGACTGCTCAATTTATAAAAGACTCCTTCATTTAACAGAAGCAAGTCAACACATGAGGTTATCACAGAGTACCGCTGTTCTTAAGGGACATTTATATTCAGCTTTGCCATTTATGTCATTTGCCTAAACGCGACTGGCGCCTTTAAATATGTATACTTATGAGATCGTCGCATTAAAATTCCGTACCAATAACTATTTGTTACAAATTTCCTGACAAACCTTCTAAACGATTCAGATGTATAGCTATTTCTACGGTTTTTTGGAAAGTGATGTGACTTGATTACTTGAATCTTAACAATGGAGCACTGCTAAATGTTTTGCTCGTACATTCCATTGTAATTTCGTAGGTACATTGAAGTTTTTGAGGAAAATTGATCAGTCATTAGAGATTGTATAAGAGGTTCACGTGGGTTACATACTAGATATGCATTATATATCTGCTTAGTTTGTTCACACTACTTCATTATACCGACTGTGAATCACCAATTTACGGCACCTTGTATAGTTTCTGATTGGCTTTGATCTGTAACGGTACTCCGACATCACTCTATACTTTGACGTTTACCTGTATCTCTCTCAGTTTTAAATACTTGTGACATTCTAAACTTGAATAAATACTTTACAATAGAATATTTTGAGCCATCGTCCGTTATTTCAAACATAAATTAGCGTATTAACTAATATTCGAATTGAAAACACACCAAATTCTAGTCGTAACGGCCACTCACCCGAACGTAATGTACAGTTTGACAAAAACAATTGAGACCAGACAACGCTATCCATTCGTTAGCAAATAATACATAATTGACACTTTTACAGGTTTTCTATTCTAACAAATTGTTGTGTTAACAAAATACGAGATGAACGTTACTTTCGAAACGTACAAAAAACATATATGTACACATCATATGTAACAAAGTACAGGAACGGTCGACTCGTGAGTCGTAATACTGGATGGACGTGATGTAGCGGTCCGTCTATTGAAAATGCACGAACCACAAACCCCGAACGGCCTTTCAAAGTTTGCCGGTTAACACTCCGACATCAGCGCGATAATTAGTTTTCGGCCCTCTCGCAGTCACGAGTCCGAGCATTCCTATATACTGCCGACTCATCGAAAGGCTTATCTGTACCGAGATACAGGTGTTTTTGTGTGGAATTTCTATACAAATCGGTTCGCGAGCCTCGCTTAACGATGATTTTAAAATTTTACAGTTATCCCAAAGACGGGAATGTTTCGAAGCATCTGAGATAAAGATAAGCCACGTCAAACGCGGACAAAAAAATGCATGTCCAATACGATTTTGTTCAATTCGCAACTAAGCGGATTTAATTATGATTTCAGTGAAAAGATTGCAAGAGTTTAAATGAGACCGACATCAACGGCAACTCGCACAGCATTTACCAGTAACATTTTCTGCTCATATACTTTCACTGGGGCCAATTTCCACAAATCTTCCAAAGGTATTCTGTCTTTTCCATCATATTTGTGAGCAAAAGTTTGTAAAACATCGCATCGCTCGCTGGCCATCAGCGGGATGGTTGTTAAAGCAGCTAAAAGGCCAAATTTTCCATAAGTTTTTAATTCTTCAGTAAGTTTTTCCCACGTAAAAAGGCTATCATTGATTCCCATGTCATATAAATAATAATTCAAGCCATCGTAGTATATTTTTACGGCTTTCATAAAATCGTCTTTACATCGACATACATTGCAACATAACAATGTTATAAATACAAAATCCGTAACGGGTGATGCATGTCTGAAAAATTGGAAATCTATAGCAATAGTTTTGTTTGCGGACAAGAAAAAGTTTGGTAGCCATGCATCTCCATGGCACATCACAGAATTTTCGCCTTTTTTCGATAACAGTTGACTGATTTGTTCATAAACATTATCTTTCACTAGGTTTTTGAATTTCTTGAAATACCTACTAGTTGTCGGATTTTCAAACTCTGCCAGGATTGCAATGTCAATATCGATCGCATTTTGAAGATATGTAGCATACCAATCACGATTATGCTCGGTATAGTATACATCGTCCAGTTTGTTAGTAATCTCGGCAAAAGTAGCTGGTTGTTTGATTTTCAGAACCATGGAAACAGCATGAAAATGCGCTAAGACATTAAGAATATTATCTCTCACATGTTCTGATGGTGGACCAGATATAGCAACGGAACTTTCAATCAAATCTTCTAGCAATATGTAATCATCTTTGCCATCGTTATGACAACTATAACAAATTGGCACATTGTTTTGTAGGCATTCTTTCGCACCCGAAGACTTCTGAACGTCTACCAGGATGGGTAAAATTTTTGAATAAAAGAGTGCTTCTCTACTAAAATATATGTCAGAGTTAAGAGTTCTTCTTAACAGTAAATCATTTACAAACGCTTTGGCGATAAAAGACGAACTATGGTGATGTCCTGTGACGATGATGCGGTAGACGGCACTGATCAGGCCTTCGCCTGCTGGAGCGGCTCTTGTCACTTCCACAGATTTAATGGTATCATTACTATTTGTACGGAGTCTGAATGCTCTTTCTATAACATTCTCAGTAAAGTTCTTTGATATATCAGAAAGTTTGAACTGCATCATGGTCACTACTACCGGTTTTAATGAATGTCTGAATATCTATGTAGCAACAATTTAAATACGACCTGCAATATCTATCACTATCGTTCTGGTGAGGTAATTTATTTACTTGAGTGTTTCCAAGTTGTTTAACATTTATCTAAGAATTATTATGTACTTGTTATGAACAAATTTGTATTACATGACAGGCCCGCTGCACTTTTCCACCAGCATGTCTCCTGTGTGGCCAGAATTAACAGCGGTGAACACCAAATAGGCAATCAACAATGAAGTTCATTGCTGTCCTGGGGGTTACAACTACGGCGGCCTGGACAACGAATTAATTCAGAAGAATTAGTAGGAGAATGGTTTGGAAATTGACTTCCCCTCTTGGCAATGTGAGAAGCAAATGTCAAATAAGACATTAAACCAGAAGCAGATTTGTATAATAAAAATTCATGGGTAACTTAATAGCACAAAATGATTACTTCAATAGTACCAATTAAGATTGTCATAAGAACGACAATTTCAGTCCATATTCGGGACACTATAACAAGTTTAAAAGCATTTCGTATGCTACCATTATGAATTCATTAACTATTCTCATTCATTAAGTATTCTGGGTTATCATTCTGGGTCCAGAATACAGAAGGTAATAATTATTATGTATATTTTTAGCTTCCAAGCAAACAAGGGTTATTAGCAACCCATTAAATCAGTATTTCCCGATTAGTGATACGCGTATTGGGTGTACGCAAAGCTGCATCGGTTGGTATTCGGTGGAATCTCTTGACTTCAAATTAGTTAGTCATTAAGAAAGAAAAACACAGACGACACTGCAAAAAGGTATCCGAATTTGTTCTTTTTCCACCTTTTGAAACCACTACTTTAAGTGATTACCACGGCCCTATATGATTAACACTTCAATGAGATAAATAACATTGCATTTTTTTCTATTTTCTGCTTATTACTCAATAATTTTATTGTTATAAAAGAGTCTTTCTGTCTCCTAAGTTTACACGTACCTACAGAAACTATAGATGTTTTATTTACAGCCAACTTGCTGATTGAACTGATCATGACAAAAAAGAAGTATGAAGGTAGCTTGAATCGTGTGTATTTTTTGCCCAATTTCATGAAAGTAAAACTGCTGGCATATGCTAGTAATACAGAAATTGCGTGCAATTTCACGCTAATGCAAAAGTGGGTTCTTAGAGTTTGAAATAAAAATAAAAATAAATGCTCAGATAGGCGGCCTCGTGAGGTTGGGTCCTCACGAAGCGCCCCCGAGCCACAAATGCGAATAAAGGTGTATATCGAAGTTCTTTGCGCAATATTTATTACACTGACTCTGAAATATTCTAAACTAGTATTCTTCCCGAGGCTTCCTGAGATATTATATGACGTGAAGTGCCCACAAATTATTCCTTATATACTATAAGTACTTGGATAACCGAGCATTTACACTATGTTTTTTTTTTTGATAAACGGATTTTCTATTTATTTATTCCAATCTTACAGCTGTTTTTACAGGTGTCAATCCAAATACAATACTGTAACTTCCTTTTTTATCACGATTGTCGTAATTAAATGTAACTAATTAGAAACAGCACTACTTTTGTGAATTCATTCAGAGAACATGAAACAGATCAATTCTCTCCTCTATTTCGATGATAGTACGCAGTGCGCGCATAAGTAGACGAATAGTATGTTATATAGAAATATCAGAGGAGCTTATCTCGGTGATTTATAGACCTCCTATAGCTATATCTAAATCCGTAAACTCATTATCCGTATTTCTTAAATTCAAATTCCTTCAAGAAGGTCCTTCCTTCGAAGTATAGGACAGAATGCTGTAATATTTTGTATCCAGAAAAAAAAATATTTAGATATGGGGATATTTGCGACGATAGCGGCGCCACTTTGAATACGAAATCATAGGATGAATATCGAAATTTCCTACGCACAGTTTGTTTCCAAGATAAGTAGTAAAGTAAGATTAATCAGAACGAGGGAGTTAGACGCTACTTTAGCGTCTTAAAATGAAACATTTTGATGTATAATGAAGTAAAAATACTTCATTGTATTGATAACAAAACGTAGGAATTTCTGAGCGCTGAGATTTTTGTTCGCGTTCAATCATGTCAACGTAAACAAATCGACCAAATAGAGAAGAACTCTCCTGTTGTGAATTTATAAGACGCGTGTTACATATCAAAATTACATTGTTTACTTGTTCACATTTTGAAGTGAGCAACCCAAGTCGCGTCTGGTAAATTCACAATACGAAACTTTTTCTCAATTTGATCGGCTCGATTGTGACCAAAAACCTCGCCCTAAGCACTCTGATATTCATTTTAAATGCTAAGATGTAGTTTTTTATTCAAACTGCTACGCCACCTTTGCGACACATATCTTCTTAAATGTTGTAACTTTGTTAATAAAATGATTAAAAAAAATAAGAAATAAGTTACTGTTACTTTACATATTGCAACACTATTAGATAACACTATCATTTCTCACAAGTTCATTACACACACTACGTGCATCTCAACAGGCAATCTTAATGCATTAATAAACAAGTGATAAGTTTATTTAATTAGACTTTTCCACTTTAATCAGTTGTGAACAAACAGTAATTTGTACACAAATTGAGACATACAAACAAACTGTGCAATCTGTTTACAAATAACAAATCTATGTTTGTGTAACAACTAGCTTCTCCACGCGGCTTTGTCCGCATGAATGTCAGTTATATCGCGTCAAATGGTAGCCTGTGTCCTTCTTTGAGATATAATTTATGTCCATGCCAAATTTCATTCAAATCGGTTTAGCCGTTTAGTCATAGTAAGGTAACAAAAAGACAGACAGAAACAGTTTCGCATTATAATATTAGATTATGGATACATGAAATTTAACAATCTCTTTTTTTATATATATGAGAGTGGGGCAAACCCTCCACTTTCTCATAGCTCCACCGATCTGGCGGTCATATGAGCCGAATCGCGGAGATGCGTGCGGCACTTAGCTCTGAGGCTCTTTCTTGCCGCGGGCAATGCTTGACTCCCTACAAATGAGAGGGGGGCAAACGAACATGTGGGTCACCTGGTGGAAAGCAATCACCGCCGCCCATGGAGATCAGCAACACCAAGGGGTCGTCGATCCGTTGCCGTCAACTCGTGAGTGATCCTTCAGTTGTACTTATACTTTGTTCAACTATGTTTCATGCCTTTTTTTGTTCAGATAGTTTTTATGCCACAAAGGTTATAAATAAGAGTACTACAGCCTGATTGTAAAAAGTTACTGTAGCCTATGTACGGTTGAATACCATAGACATTATGCACACGTTACCGATGCTATTATTGAAGAACTCTTCATTATGTTAATCTCCCAAATCTCGACAAAATTGAATGACATTTAAAACTTCGTGAAAGACAAAATAAACGAGCATAACAAACAACTGACGAACACACAAGTTCATTAACATGTTAATTTTACAGATCCAATTTATATTTTCAGAATATTTTTTATTATTTAATATAAAAATTCATTCACTTTCAAACAATCATTTACTTTCAATACGGATTGTAGAGTAGTAGATGGTGAACACAGAATGCCGCCGCAAGGTACATGATAACTGCTAAACAACTTAGATTATGGGAACAAAGGCATAGGTACTGGTACTTTTTTTCTTTTAAGGACTTGTAATGTGTCGATTGATTGTTATCGATGTTGTTGTACCTGAATCTAAAGTTGTTACTACATTTTTTTGTAAGAATCGTGCAGATATAGACATAGAAGCGAAAGGGAGTGTTTTCCTTCCAACGGCGATTTAAAACACGTCATTAGTCTAAGAGTTTTATTTGACAATTTTCATCTTCAGTACTATCGTAAGACCTTTATTTTTGTATTTGCTAATTGCTTTTTGCCCAATATACGAGTACGACAAAAATATTAACACCCATTGCAAATATTCATACAAAAAGCAACTGGATTATAATGCAATGAACCTAAATATGAATTTAAGCTAACATAGTATTGCCATTTATTTATATTCCCAATACTGCGCGTCGAATGATAGAATAGAATCCTTTATTTGCTTAAATGTGGGTTCATGGTCCGCTATAGCCACTTTTTAATATATATCTTTTAATACCTATGTTGTTCAGAATCCAAGAATTTAACGTTCACACAAAAATAAATAATTTAATTAACTTCATTAGTTTTTTAAATTTTATGACACTCATAATATGGAGATGACTTTGAATCTCCGACTGTTCTCGAACCCGAGTTTTCCAAGCAGTCTATAAACTTTAAGTGCTGCTGTATTGCTGACCATAAACATATCGACTGTAAATTTCAAGAATATCGATACTTTTGCTCAGAGATGGGAGCCGCACTAACAGCTATTACACTGTAAGGGAACCAATAAAAATAATCCAACATTAACCACTATGTATGAACCTTCAATCCGACAGTTCACGTAATAGGCTGGAATTGCAAAGAAAAATGCTTTTGAGTGTACCTAGACTACCGAGCAAAGATTTCGATCAGTATTTTAAGCAAGGAATTTCTTATAAAAGTAAGTATATTAAATATGGGAAATAATTTCAGTACGTTACTTGATAATATCTAAATATGTACAGCAAATTATGACTATACGAGATAAATCCAGAGTAAGATGAACGTCAGCGTACCTAAAGTGCTTCTACCTTGAAAAACTTATTTTTACTTTATTATGGAGTAATATATAATAATTTGGACGCGTCTTTTGATTCAGTAGCGAGAAGAGAGTAATTTTGTAACTAACGTTTCTGAACAACGATTTAGTAAAGCAGTTTAGGGAGTAATTTAGTGGAACCTTATTCTTTCAATATTATTTCATATTTATACTAATTTAGTCATACTGTACTATGTTATGGAGCAGTTAATAATAATTTGGACGCGTCTTTTACTTCAGTAGCGAGTAGAGAATATTTTTGTAAACTAATGATTCCGAACAACGATTTAGTAAAGTAATTTAGTGGTACTACAATACCACAATACTAGTCATACATACAATTTTAATAAGCATACAATAAAAAGGCAGTGTTTACTATGCCGACATTAACACGAATCATTCACCGTCACATTTTTTTTATAAAGTAATTCCCCGCATGCCTATACAATTATATATCAATTGACATACCTAAATACAACACAGAGTCCGAGAAATATGTAATTAACGGGTTGAACCTACGCATGTGTGGAGGTCGGCACAGTTACCACGCAGGAAATCGACTGCAATGTTAATAGAAAATGTATAGGATTTTTTGCAAAACAACAGGGTATTTTACATAAACAATGCAACACATTTCCTCTATGACCAAGCTAAACATATGGTGGAGTGACGATCCATATAATAAGCGAAATAAGCATATTATATGAAGTGTTCGTTTCCTATGTAATAGGAAGTCCATACAGGAAATGGTCTGTTTGTAATATAATATATACACAAAAAGAAAACCAATATACATTTACTTACAACATAAATGAAATTAAATATTTCAGAACAGTTATTTACAAAAATTAAAACAGCGTTATCTAGTCCCAAATTAAGTATGCTATGGGTACTAAGCAACTGATAAATGTACTTAAATACTTTTTTTTGTAAATATCAAACCCGCGACTTCGGAGTCAAATGGCTAGGCTAGCAATTCGACCACAGGGCTCGTCTATACCCATCTATAAACATTGATTAAAAACTGTGTACAAAGGTAAACTGATCTTTAAGAGATGTTCGTTCTATTTAATTTAATGCTTTATGTCTAAAACTCTTCCTTGATACGTCAGTCAGTGGTAAATCGAGATTTATATATAGTAGTAATATAATGTAGTCGTGAAAAAAATATGGTCTATTCGCACGCCAGCAACTATTACTTATAATAGACGCGAGTTCAAAATGTTCCGCGAACGGGCCGGATCAAACGACGGAACGGGAGGCTCACGGCCCACTGGCCGGGTATTTTGGACAGTTCTAAAATTTCGTAGTTTCATATAATATGGTAGAGGTGATATGAACTAAATAGTCCACTTTGACAGGACTAGTTCCAGTCGCCTGCCATGTCTTCTCTCTCTTCCTTAATTAATAAATACCTAAACTAGTTAACATCCTTCCCAATAACTTAAAACACTTTAACATCGTAATATTTACGACAGCAATCAAGTCAAATATAATTTCAAATAAAAAAAGCGAGCACATCTTTGGTAATGGACATTTCCTGCTACTGGTCTCTAGCGGTATTTAATTAGTAGCTAACAAACAGGCTAACAGGCCATAAAACATGCGGATTATTGAAAAAGAATAACAATAAAACGGTCAAAACTTGAACAAAATGGCTGACATTACCTGCGCGAGCCACTTTACCTTTTAAAGTTCTTTTATTTGAGGCCCGGGCCATGCCGTAGACACGAGTAAGACAAAAGGGTCCGTGTTGTTAGTTTATTTTTGATTTTAATCGTCCATTTTCGTCGACCGAGCTCGGAGCATAGCGCAGTTTTTATTTGAAAGATTTATAGGCTTTCGGCAGTGCTTCACATGATGCTTTGTGTTTTAACAACGTGTTTTGCACCTTTCTGTACCAAATAAAGTAAGTTATGACATATCTCTCACATATTTGATACGTATATAAGTGAGTTACTTATTGCAAAATTCATAAAATAAAATCATTAATTTTCAATGAACTTATCCTCTAGAGCTGAGCTGAGGCTAAATGAAGTAAATGAGGTAGTGATTCTACTCAGGCTTAACAAACACATTCCTCTCTAAGCTTCCTTGCATATCTCTGATTGAAACACTATTCTTTAATTTTTTTGAATTCCGCAGCAATCAATCTGCACTTTTCTTTAATGACGAGGCAGTGGATGCGGCCTGCTTGTTATGAAGCGGTTACAATAAAAAATAAAATATAAAGTATCACTCGCATAGCCGCCACCCTCGCTGTTCAACTTTATTCCTCACTCCATAGTAACGTCACTCATTCGCATGAGCACAACAACCCTCCAGATCTCTAGCACTTATTAAATGGCTGCTGAGGTGGAGGTACTTCGCCAGCTGTATAAGCTTAGAATTTTACGTTGTGCCCGATCTCTCTTTTGTCAGAGCCTCCTTAGTTAATCAGCTAGTTGCACCACTTGCACGTTCACGTTGACACAGTCAGTATGCAACTTCGATGAATTTTGCAGTACAAACGTTTCATTTATTATCATCATCAGGTCATTTTAGACTCCACTACAGGAGCTCGACCCTCTCTCGACCGTCCCAGACAGAAGGAGGATTTGGCCTACACTCCCCATGCTGGCCAAACGGGTTGGGGAGGCCTGATCGATGTTTTATAATGTATTTGTATTTTCCTTAGTCGCCTTGTACGACATCCACGGGAAGAGACGGAGTGATTCTATTCTAGTCTGCCGGAAACCATAAGGCTTTCATTTGGTATGCATGAAATCAATTTTTTAAAAATGGGGTGTGGCTGTGACACGGCCGTGTGTTGTACGTGAATATGTTATACTCGTATGCACTAAAATTATATCAAAATGGCAGCGCTTCCCCCTCCCCCGTACGCGATGTTCCATAGCCCTGACTTAGCGTAATAAATTCTGTGACACTTCATCTATCTAATGGTGTGATTAAATTTTGGATGTAGAGCACAGATTCGAAACTACAACGCCAAATTGTTTCCCCCGATTTGGTTACCATTACATTTTTTGGATTGCCCCCGTATGGTAACAAATTTAGAGACGTATCCACGTCAAATAGATAAACCATTTTAAAACAATTATATTACCAACATTTTTACAGGTATACCACAAAACTCAAAAAAATATTAAAAAGAAATCTTCGCTCCCACCGCGTGTTTCGCGTTTAGATTTCGTTCGGAATCTTGAGTCGCAAAAAATATCTTTTGTCCCACCGTGTGAATACAACCAGGCCCTTTGTCCGCCCCGTACGTCAAGAGAGCATCTGTCAGATTGATTCTAATTTCAGAAGTGAATACGCACCTTTATCTCTGACAAGCTATCTCTGCCTAAGATAATGGATGTTCATCCAATAGCCAAAGCTTTCGGCTGCCGACACAACAATATACTAATATGTACTAGCTGGCCCGGCGAACTTCGTATCGCCTTTAAATATTTTTACTTATATATTTTCGATGAGTTATAAAGTATCCTATCTCTTAAGTTGGATCAAACGGCACACAGTGTGCAAAATTTTATTAAAATAGGTTCAGTAGTTTAGGATTCCATCGCGGACAAACACCGTGGCACGAAATTTTTATATATTAGGAATATTATATACGTAAAAATTTTAGAATGTATGGATGTCTTACTCTTTCACTCTTCTGTGATATGATTCCCTTGAGAGTTGTTTACCTGCGAGCGAGTGAGGTCACCAGAAAGAGTGAAAGAAACGAAAAATATAGTACTAATCAGCGGTTTTGGAGCCTATTAAGTTCCAAACTTGACTTTTCGGCGTGTATAAGTTCAGTTAGCTCCACTCAAATAATCTATTTTATAAATCTGTGTCAATAAATTTGTAGTGTTTAAAAGAATCGCGTCGACACAGGCCACAGGCGTGATTTGATATTTAAATCACGAATGAAAATTGCTAAAACATAATAATACTCGTACGTTACTCAGAATTGGTACCAAATAACCCTTTCACGGTCCATCGCATCCCGTGGCCTGAGGACACACAATTTTGGAGAGCGATGCCTGGAATATTTCACATTACCATGTGAATTGTTAACCAGAACCACATGCAACTGGATGCATATCTCAGGGCAGAAATGCATTCACAAAGGTCTTCGCATAGCATTCGTCTTGTTCTCTTTGAATGCCTCAAAAGATAACGACTCTAATTTTAAATGACTGTGGATTCTTTTCAAACTGTTATCAGCGCCGTGTTCACAGAAAAACGTCAATATGTCATTTACGTACATATTTAAATTACTCTTGAGAAATTTTTGGTTAGTTCGGCGAAAAATGCTAGATCTGTAGTTAGTTAAATTTGTTATTCATAGATAATTTATATGTAGTTACCATAGATAATTTATTTTTCAAATTTCTATCTATTATCTATATCAAATAATTAATTAATTAAATACATTTAGTACTAGCTTGCGTCCGACTCCATCTAGGGGCCCTGCCGTCGAAGCTGAAGCCGATTACTAACCGATGATTTTTTGTTCGCGAAAATAGATATTAGTTTTAATACGTTAGTACTATTACTTATACTGTGGTTTTAAGTAACAAACACCTTCAGCGGCTTCAGCTTAGTCAGTAGAGATCTATAGTTTCTACCAGCTAAGCTAAATACAATTACCGCCAATCTAAGCTAAAGCTTGATTTTCGCAATAGTAATCGGCTTCAGCTTTGGCGGTAGGGCCCCAGGTCTACGGACCTGGAGATGGATACGTCCAGGAATCCCATGAAAATTTTCAAAAATCTTTTCTTAGCGGATGCCTACGTCATAATATCTACCTTTATGGAAAAATTTTAACCCGATTCGTCCAGTGGTTTGAGCTGAGCGTTGATAGATAAGTCAGTGTCGGTTGGCTTTTATAGGCATAGATAAGTATACTTTTTCAAAACGGTTCAATTTCCAATAACTATAAAATACTTCATGGGCGTAATGATTGTAGTCTGATCTGTAGTAAATCATTAACATTAACACTTGTTACTATTTCTTTGTGAAATTAATTAACAGAATTAGCACTCATGAGCGCGTAGTTGTACGCATAGAATATGTGTATAAATATAAACTGCCGAATTATGTGATTTGCTAAAACAGTGTTGTACAAAAATACAGCAATGAAAATAGGTACTAGTTATATTGTATTGTCGATAAAGAAGCGAATACAAATTTTCAATTAAAATAATTCTGCTTTAGGCTTGGTTTCACTTGCATTGACGAGCTCGGTGGTCGAATGGCTAACAATGGACACTTGACTCTGAGACCGCGTGTTCGATCCCCGCACATGACAAACATTTGTGTTTGTCTGAACATGTGTGTTTGTCTTGGTATGGGTGTTTTCTATATATTATACGTATGTATTTACAAAAAAAATGTATAAGTATGTTAAGTATAGTATCAGTTGTCTAGTACCCATAGTACGAGCTTTGCTTAGTTTGGGACTAGATGACAGTGTGTAATTTGTGCAGGAATATTTATTTATTTTACTTGCTTCAGTTTTGCTTGCTATCAATCAGGGAACAATATAATGTGCTTAATAAAGTGTATAACGTACGTGTTCATGCTATACAAAATGATTGTTAAATTGTTTTTGACCACGTTTACATTTTTTTCGTACAACATTATCTTCAATTTTAATCAACTGGATATAATGACTTGTCTGATACATAGAACAGTCAATAAGTTGTAACTCGATGGAAGTTGGAAACAAAGAATTATTTTAAATAAACTTGAACGAACGAAGCGAATTAAAACTCTATAATTAGAAATTCATCGTCGTTGTCGACCCTTATTCATGCTAGTGCTGGGATACGGACCTCCTCTCAATCGAAGGGGATTAGAGATTACTCCACCACGCTGCTCAACAGCGGGTTAGCGGAGGCTAGTGTTTTCAAGCTGCCTTTAGGCCACTGACTTGGCTTAACCACTGTTATTTAATGGCAACAGCCGGGACCGTCCTCTTAACGTGCCCTCCGAAGCATGGAGGAGTTCGAGATAAATGAACCCATCCATGGACAGGCTAAGGTCGACGTTGCTAATAAGAAATTAAGATCTTGTAACTTTATTAGGTGAATTAAAAAGTTTTAATTTATAAAAGAAACCAATTATTTTAACAAAACAAAGGGATCTTTTATAATATTGTATCGGTTAAATCGAGATTACAAAGTTATGATATAGCGAATAACTGAGTTATTGATACGATTATTATAAACAGTTGGTGGTAGTGGCAGATGCTTCAGCTTTTATGGTCTTTCGGATATCTTAAAACATCCTTTTTTATGAATATTAGATAGGTTGATGCAAACAGAGATGATGAAATTATGAAAAATCTATGTTAATGGT
This sequence comes from Hypsopygia costalis, assembly GCA_937001555.2. NCBI lineage: Eukaryota > Metazoa > Arthropoda > Insecta > Lepidoptera > Pyralidae > Hypsopygia > Hypsopygia costalis. The sequence goes on from OW443326.2 coordinate 25,577,903, forward strand.
AGAGACAGAAAGTCGAAAATCAATTGTGTGGGTTGTTCGCGCCATCGCAGGCTGTATATCACTGAGTCCGAATCACATCCCCGTCACAGTTGGATACGAACCCGGCTGTAACCCAAGAATGCGTTTTTATTACAGCATTTTATAATCCACCATAATTATTAACAGTTTCTACATTTAGTTGTAACGATCAGAAACATAATTTTTAATGTATCTATGTGTCGGCGCCGTTTGTGCACGTCGTAAGGTTGAGAGTTTATACGTCGTTCGTTAAATTCCTACCCAAAGTTTTTAACTCGTTACGAGCCTTTAAATTTGACTTCGATCGAGTTTTATGTAATTGTCAGTTCCATGTAAATGCTGTGTAAGACTTTTCTTGTGATAATCCTTTTTGAACAGTTATATAAAAAATCTGAATTACTGATTGACTTATCAATGCCCAGAACAAGGCTGCTCAATCTCAGGCACGAGGGCTCGTAATACCCATGAACTAAATATTTGGTAACAAAAAAGTTTATCAACTTCATATTTTTAGATTTACACCTTTAGTATAAAAGCAGATACTCGGACGGTAGTTTATGACGGTGGTACTATTAACTTTTGTTCAGGGGGCCTACCGCCGCCGAAGCTGAAGCCGATTAATATCGGATTTTTTTTATTGCGAAAATCAAAGTTTAGCTTAGCTGGTAGACACCATAGAGATCTACCAACTTAGCTAAAGATGTTTGTCATTATCTTATACCTAAGATCCTATTTGGCGATCAAAAAATCCGATGGTAATCGGCTTCAGCTTCGGCGGTAGGTCCCATGGGGCCCTACCGCCCAAGCTGAAGCCGAACACCATGGAATATTTTGATTCGAAAAATACATCTTACGTTTAAGTTATTGACAAACATCTTCAGCTTAGTCGATAGAGCTGTAGGGTTTTTACCAGCTAGGTTAAAGACAATTACCTTAAATCTAAGCTGAAGGTTGATTTTGGCAATCAAAAATCCCGGTGGGAATCGTCTTCAGCTTAGGCGGTAGGCCCCCTGGTCGGAGTGAAAGAAGACCTTTCACCTACTAGATATATAGATAAACACGCACAAACTCCATGATCAGAAATACATACATGAATATCTATGTAGGTATAATTATATATCAGAATTGCATTATTATGCATATAGCGTTGGTTATGATATCAAATTACCATTCAAAAACCAGATTCCTATTTTGAAGTATTTTGTATCAATATGTGTTATATGACTTTTGTAGCGGGTCCGTTGTAGATACTCGTACTTGGTCGGGGGTCATTTTAAAATGGCCGCTGATAGATTGATTCTTCCCTCATGTCCAAACTGTCTCTAGGTAGGGAGAAACTGATTTTTTACACACTTTTCCCTAATATTGGGATACTATTCCATTTCTTATTATTTTAATAAAATCACTGACATTCACTTAGTTACACTTTTTTACATAAATTAAAATATTGTTAAAAGCACGCAAGCGCCGCCATTGTGTGTTGACCGTGTGTGAGTACACACCGCCAATACATCAGTTGGTTTGTATTTTGTGTGTTTATGTACATGAACACCTGCCTTCGAAATTAAAACTTTTCTTCGTATGACCAAGGAAGAAGTATGACAAAGTAATTTACCAACCACTACCAACGTAAAGGCGCTTTACGTTGGTGTACCTTGTTTTAGGTACGCAACATATATGTGTGAACAAATAATTTCTACCTATCACTCGTAAAGAAAAGAAAAATAATCAATTACTCCCTACAGTAGAAATGAACTGGTCAGGATAGTTGGCACATGGAACATCATCTACTGTTAATCATTGTTTAAATGCGCGTTTATAATATTAAGTCGAAACACGTAATACGTACACTCCTTGCGTTGTCGGGAAGTCATAGATACTGGTTTTAATTCATTTACAAACATAAATAATTATGTAAAAATCTCGCGAAGAATGCGGTTAATTAAATCATGGTTTATCGTGACAAGCTCTCGCGATATTTATAATGTGTGAATATGCTGCTCGTGTAATATATCAGTTGAGTTTAAAACACTTTAAAAAATTCCTGACATCTGCCTAAAAATTTGTCAATGCAAATATCAAGCAAGTTTACCTTACTGTTCTTTGGATTCCTAGCCTGGTAAGTAATATGTGCCTTTAAGCAAACAATATCTAACAAGTCTCCCCAAGCAGACGTGATCTGATCTTACCAGCCTCTTAGACAAACATAATCTTTCAAGACCTATATGGAAATATATTACAAGCCCTGAACTTTGTCTAGCTAGAACTACCCCGCTGTTCTTCTATCTTCCCGTCTAAGATCTATTTCAAAAACGTGTCGTGTCATTTTATAATCATCAACATTGTAAATAGTAGGTGCATTCCAAAATCATTTACTTTTTTGCGGTTTTATCACATATTAAGCAAGTTAGAAAAACACTAGCTATGTTCTTCTCGTAATAAATAGGTACATTGCCCAGAACCAAATCACGAATTTGGTTGTCAAGTTCCATATAAAATACAGCTGATGACGTAGGTAAGTTCAAATCATGTGACTACATTTTTTGGTAAAGAACCATGCCTAGTGTCTTTCTGCCATGCGGTTAACAAAATTCTGGAGACACCTCAAGCTTCTAGTCACCTAACAGTATTATTTCTATACTTATTTAAATAATTCTCTGTCACTTATAACATTATAAAAAAGATGTAATATTTTTAACAAAATTAATTATAACCAGTCAGGGTCGGCACTAAGAAGCCGTTTCTTGGGGAATTCCGAATGGATTTAGTCTATAATTTTATTAAATGATTCGCATTGGATCTATTAACGTTAATATTCAAGATTCTCATCAAATGATCAACAAATTAATGCGAGTCCAGCCCCCTTACCACCATCTCTTATTGCGATTCAATAATTGAATAGATTGCTTATTCATACCAATGAATAAGCGATTCTATTCCATTTAAAATAGAGTTTATATTTAAGATTACATTATTTTTATTTACTATAAGTATTTTAGTGTTATTTTGTTATTATATATATAGTTTCTTGTATGTATCTTTGTCATCTGAATACTTAATTTTTTTTAATCAAAACTATTCTAATTGAATTTTATTACATGAAAAATATATCAAAATAATAGTCGCTTATTCATTGGTATGAATAAGCAATCTATTCAGTTATTGAATCGCAATAAGAGATGGTGGTAAGGGGGCTGTACTGTTACATAAAGTAATCAATAAGTTTTTGCTTGAACGAAAATTATTCAATGTAATAATTTGAATCTTTTGATACGATAGATTATAAATAGGAAGCCCGCGCACCATTAACATAAAAATATATATATTTATCTCAGAAATGCTAAATCAGAAATACACAAACGCGTATATATATTTATTTCTTAGAAACAATACCTAAAATGCCAATTAACTAAGTAGCTACTTGTCTAACGTTTGATATCTGTTATATATTTGATGTCTTCAATGCTAATCTCCAAAACCTCATATTTGTGCCTCCCGCCTGATAATTTGTTACAAATTATCCTAATAAAACTATTACAGTTTTCAAGGAATAGATAAAATGTCCTATCATCCTGTGTAGCTTTATCTTGAGGCCTACTACTACTAAACTAAAGACAGTACTGCACTGGACCCACCAAAATATTGTATCCATGCAAGGACGCCCAAGTATTATTACAACTTCATATGCACCTTGCTACGAAAAGGTCCAAACAGCGACACGCGCGTCAGTAACCCGCCGTCTATACCTGCCCAGACAATGCCAGAAATCAAAGCGCCATTGTACCAACACAATGCTGCCAAGTGGCCCTAGAGCCTTTGTTAACTCACACCCGGCTGTCTGACGCCGGCTTTCGGCGTCTAGCTTTAAGATTTTTGATACATCTTCGTAATGTAGATGAGTTAAGACTCCGCGTAGCTTCGGACTTTTAAATGTTTTTTTTTATTCTTCTGTCTTCAGAGAATTCTTTCAATTTATTCCTGTTATAAGTTTATCAGATTTTTGAATTCCAAAATTGTGACGCGGGTTGGCGGAGGCCAGTCGCAATTGACTTTGCTTAACGAAAAAAATTCAATTATTTTGCTGTAAATAAAAAATATCCTCAAGCTCGTTGCCCTTGGCCAATGTTCCCCAGAAGACTGGCAAATAGTATGATTTAAAATAAAAATAAACAAATATTCCTGGACCCAAACTAAGCAAAGCTTGTACTATGGGTACTAGATACATACAGTTAATACTACATATAGTTCCTAAATACTTAAGTACATAATATATAGAAATCACCCAGATCAAGACAAAGTTACTTGTATGCATACAAATATTTGTCTTGTGTGAGGATTGAATCCGTGACCCTCGGAGACAAGTAGCCATTACTAACCATTCGACTACCGGACCCGCCTCGCTTAATAAAATAAATTAGTAATTTAATTAATTACCTGAAATTAGCATTTTTTTAAAACAGTCGGCGATTCACGCACGTTTGGCCAAAACGTTTCGCAAATTATTTAGTTTAATCAATTCGCAATCAACGTTTCACAAGTGTTTGTTACTAAATGGCCGATATCACTTTATATAGAAAATCAGCATAGTTTTTTCCACAGGTTCTTTCTATATTATAAAATTTTAGGCGATAATTAATGAAGTCTTTATCTTAATTTATCGGATATAGAATTTCGGTAGGATTGGCACTCCGACTTAGTTGAATTACCCGACCGAGTAAATGATGGCAGATGGGGGAGGAAGGTTTTAGAGTGGAGGCCGCGCGTAGGACGACGAAGTGTTGGGCGTTCTAGATAGTCAGATGATATTAAGAAAGCTGCAGGATGCGGAAAGCGGAGAATCGTATTTGATGGAAAGCATTTGGGGAAGGCTTATATCCAGCAGTGGGTAGATACAGACTGATGATGATGATGCTTATGACCACCAAAAACGAAGCGAGTGAGGCTTTTGAAGAGATGGGTGAGGTATGCAAAGCCTGTTCAAAAATAATTAACCCTCTGTAAGTTTCTTAGAGTATATATATACTACTTTTTGTTTGCTTGCTCGGCTTTTGATTATAAAAAGCTTAACAGAACCTTACCCAATTGGAGCATTTCTGAAGTTATATCATAAATAAAATATTTTCAATATCTCGGAAATATTATTTTTATCATTTTACCAAACTAGTTTAGGGATTTGATTCCCATTTTTAGCTTAATCATGTTACATATTCATAAAAAAGTATATTTCCCTCTGTTATTGAGAAAATTGGTAATTAGGGAAATCCCTTTTCTCTAATAATCTTTGACTGACACTAATCGATTCAGTGGTTTAACTATACATGCCGTTCGTTTACAACTAACCGTAACAATGCAACATTAAATAGATCTAAATATATAAAAGAAGAAACTGACTGACTGACATATCAACGCACAGCCCAAACCGCTGGGTCTATAGATTCCAAATTTGGCACATAGGTTCCTTATGACGTCTAGGGGTGCACTAAGAAAGGATTTTTCAAAATTCATTCCCTAAGGGGGTGAAACGGGGGTCCAAAGTTTGTATGGGGAAACAAGATTAGTTGGACTGTTTTATCTGAAACTTTACACGAGTACTTCTATAGATAAATGAATAAACACGTGTTTCAGGATTTTTCAAAAGTCAACCCCTAAAAGGGTAAAATGGGGTGACAAAGTCTGAAAATCGTCATGGGAATGGTTTTTATGGTTTATCGGGTCGCTGATTACGAAAACAACGACTATTTTATGATCTAACATAGCCGACAGTAACATAAAATCACCCCTGTGGGGATGCGATGGGGTTGAATTATATAAAATAAGAAACTGATTGACTGACTGATATTTATCAACGCACAGCCCAAAGTGCTGGGTCTAGAGATTCCAAATTTGGCACGTAGGTTTCTTATGATGTCTCGGGGTGCACTAAGAAAGAATTTTTGAAAATTCATCCTCTAAGGGGGTGAAACGGGGGTCCAAAGTTTGTATGGGGAAACAAGATTATTTGGGCTATTTTATCCGAAACTTTACACGAGTACTTCTATAGATAAATGAGTAAACACATGTTTCAGGATTTTCCAAATTCAACCCCTAAAGCGGTAAAACGGGGTGAAAAAGTCTGAAAATCGTCATGGGTATTGTTTTTATGGTTTATCGGGTCGCTGATTACGAAAACAACAACAATTTTAAAATTCATCTTGGCTAACGTGACCATCATCCTCTATTGAGATGCGATGAGGTTGAAATGTCTATATATCAATATACATATGTATCGTTTTTACGGGTTTTCGGAACACCAATCCATACTAATATTATAAATGCGACAGAATACCTCTTCACGCTTAAATCGCTGGACCGATTTAGATGAAATTTGGTTGAGAGATACCTTGAGTCCTGGGAAAGGATAAACCTAAGATAGTTTTTATCCCAGAAATTACCTATTATTGTTATTTATTGTACACATAGGGCGGTAACGTGACCATCATCCCCTATTGAGGTGCGATGGCGTTGAAATGTCTAAAATGTGGTGAAAAAGTCTGAAAATCGTCATAGGTATTGTTTTTATTGTATGTCGGGTCGCTGATTATGAAAAAAAAAAACTATTTAATAACCCAACATAGCCGAGGTGATAACTCTGTAGGGGTGCAATGGGGTTGAAATGTCATAATATTAATATGGGTGTTGATTCTATGGTTTTCTGGGACGTTAATTACGACAATGGCATCGATTTGAAAATATAACGGACACGAATTACTTAAAAAGATTTTTCAAGTTTTACCTCCAAGAGGATGAAACGGAGGTCCAAAGTTTGTATGGGAAAACGAGATTAGTTGGTTTGTATGGGAAAAGATTAGTTGGACTATTTTATCCTAAATTTTACACGAGTACTTCTATTGATTAATGAGTAAACACGTGTTTGCCCCGAATGTCACGCGAGCGAAGCCGCGGGCGTAAGCTAGTAATTACATAAATCGGTCATCAAAAACGGGAACTGTTCAACGTAAACAATTAAATATTTTATTCCTATCACGATCGAATCAGAAGCCTAATTTATATTCTGAGAACACAAACCTTTAGGGGAAATTATCTAACTCATATGTACTGCTTTTTATGGGTGGTCTTAGTTGTAGGAATCGAGTAATTGTTTACATTATCATGAATTATAACTAATATGTACCGAAGATACTTCCTTGTCAAATACGCAAAATCTGTGCTTTCGTTTCTGTATTTTAGAGACAGAATATAATTGTGCCGTATTTACTAATGAATTGTGGAAAACTGAGACAGGGAATAATCTTCGTGCCAATTTCACGTGCATATGGCGCACCCTGTTAGCTATAAATCAAGCTCTGAAAAAAGAGAGCTAGGATATAGCATGATTGTAAAATAGAGGGTTGTTGTGTTCCTGCGAGTGAGTGAGAGTACAAGAAAATCAGGAATTGCTGCGGGCAACGATATTTTATGTTCCAAGCGTCTATCTATACTACTATATAGACTACGGTTACCGCTTCATATCAGGTGAACAGTTCGCTCGTTTCCTCCCAAGGTATTATAAAAATAAATTTCTTGTAGAAAAAGAATTAAGGAAGATCATAACTTAGTTGAATTTAAGAACAAAACAAATAGGTAGTACGCTATATCATTTGTCTAGAGACGGGAATGCATCCCGCCGTCCTCCCAGCGGGGCTCAAATTCAACCACAATCAATTCTTGATCCACCGTCTAACAAAACGTTACTAGTTCGTTAAAACGAAGGTATTTTAGGTATTAATGATTAATCATGCGTCGGAGTATCGACAAACACGCTAGATACCTTTGTCACAAAAAATCGATAAAATCGAATTATATTTTAATCGATACAAAGTGACTCGGTAAGTCTGTGGCGGAACAGTTGACTCATGTCGATGAGTTTGTAAGTTTGCGTTCACAATAAGGAAGCGTAGTATCTTACACACATGCCTAGCTATAAGCTAGATCGTATTTTGACTTTGATATAGTAAAGACAAATTTGTAAGTAGGTATATTTTCAATTAACTATGCCCGAGGTGAGGAGCTCGATAGCGTCGTTGCGCGTGTAGTCTAATTGAACACGCAAGTTAAGCAACGTCGACCGCAGCCTATCAGTAGATTTACTATTTATCTCGAGCTTCTCCGTGCTGCGGGGACTTAAGTGCACGTTAAGTCGTCGGTTCCGGCTGTTAGATGACAATCGTTAAGCCAAGTCAGTGGTCTTTAGGCGACTTGAAAACATTGGTCTCTGCCAATGGTCTTGTTTTTTGGTCGCCGCTGTTAATCGTGCCTACACAGGAGACAGTGGTGGGATTGAATGAGCGTGTCTCGTTTTGTTGACATTGTTATCCCCGGGGACGCTGTGTGTTGCATGAAAATTGTTCCATCAAGAACAAAAGAAAATGGAGACACATTTCTGTAAACCTTATGTGTGGTATTTTTTACCCCTTCACTGCCTCTTTCATTCCTATATTTACTCGTAACAAATATAATACATGCCAAGTATCCTGCAAACGACCTTTCAGACACTATCTATAGCATGTGCTTTCGTTCAGATCATAAAGAAATATTCTAACATAATACTGTATTGACACAAAGTGACGAGAAGTACGCTCGTGGGCGGGTAGTAAAGCACAAGGCTAAGATGCAATAAACAAGCGAAAATATGCTTTAATTCGTTGGAATAGAATCTGTGATGATGGAAGTAAAACCTTGGTTATTGAAACTAGTGGGATGAAGGAACTGAAAATTTATTTAAATAGCCGTTGTCCATGATTTGTTGAGGTATTGAAACGTCTTGTTAATTATTACGTCCAGTTGGTATAGGCTCAAGACTTGTATCCCGAGTAAATAGATGCGTTTTCTCACTTTACGCCCATAGTTGCAATCCTACTATGTTTAAACGCGCATACGGATTTGAAAACATTGTTCTCTGTCAACCCGTAGTTGAGCAGCATGGATTAAGCACAAAAACCCTTCGGTTGAGTGGAGACTCAGCACTTAGTTCATTAGTACAATTTCAAATATAATCAAATGTAAGCTACGGTTACCGTTTCATATCATGCGGACTGTATGCTTGTCTGCCACCCGATTTAGTAAAAAAAACTGATCAACCACAGAGCTCCAAAATATATTAACCCGACTAAAAAAATTACTAATATCAGTATTATTTGCTGTTTACTTACGTTTTTCTAGACACATTGTCCGTTCTTTTGTCATTCGAAGTGGATTAACTTTTTATTAAAAAGGACGGTACCTTTTCTTGATACACGTAAGGCACAATAGTTGGAAACAGTAAATAGAACAATAACAACAAGTAAAGATTCTTTCTCGAGATTGCATCAATTTTAATAGTTTTATTGAAATGGTCGGCGCCATGGTTAATCCTTACTACTCAAATGGATTTTTTTTTTTGGTGTATCATGCAGTCGATTACTGATCTGTCAAAATATCAGTGTTAGATATTATACTCTGGATTAATATTTACTCCTCCCTGTTTTCGTGATTCTACATCAATTCATCTCATTCCTAGGATACGGGTCTCACTTCAAACAAAGGTGTTTAGAGAGTATCTACTTGGCGGCGGCCAGTTGTTTTCAGGCTACCCAAAGCTTGCCGATTGTCATCTAGTGACAACAAACGGGACCTACGGCTTAAAGACGGTTCCGGAGCACCGAGGACATGATCAGGCAAAGGATGATGTTGACACACGCAACTTAGATATTTGTCAATTATTGTTCTAAGATGTTTTTATATATAGATGCGTTCTATCTGCGTCCATTGTGGCAATAACAAACACGTTTGCGTACTTTTCCTTTGTATGAGTACTGCATGTATACATTATTTATTATTGGGTATTCAGTAAGCATAGCAGTTGTATTGTAGCCATTTTTTTTTCCGCCGTGATGTTCGCCCGTCTATATATAAAATATCACAATTGTTGTTAGGCAGTTTTATCAACACTGATAAACCGCTTTCTTCGTCCATATAAAATCTCTTGGTGTACATACATAAAGTGATCAGTCAAGTAAAAAAAGTCAAAGATATTGAAGTTTGATCACACGATCTAAGTAATTTGTTGTAAATTGCGTAAGTCAGTTAAACGCCCAATGGATACGTATCATACACAGATGGCTGAGAATATAAAATGTCCAATCAGATACTAATTGCCATTTAGTCGTTACTGATTTTAATGACGACGGTCACAAGTATTTATATATGTACTTGCTCCATTTCGACGCTAATCTGATAAAACTATAGATTTCGTCGACTTCCATAGTAGTACCAGGCAAGTTCCATTATTTCATACCTCAAATTCGTCAAGTTCCATTATTTGGTGCCTCAAATTCGTCAATTTTCATTATTTGATGCCTCAAATTCGTCAAGTTCTATTATTTAATGCCTCAAATCCTCGGCGTAGTATAGCGTAACCAAAAAGTAATGATAAGAAACAAAAATAAACTTATTAGGAATGGCAACTTTTCCCATACAAAAAAAAGTGCTCAAGTAATCATTGATGGGAAAACTGGGGGCCTATTACGAAGATTCGGGCGAAAATTCGGAATTTTTCAGATACCTACGACATTCATTCGATATGGTCGTGAATATGATTTTTCTTCCAACAAAGGCTAATTTATTCTTTTCTATGAAATTTTACATACATCATGTTAGGAGTCGAGAATAAATAATAGAAGAACTAGTATCCAAAAAAAAATATTTTTTTTAGTTTAAGCGATAAGTGATATTCACACGGGTGAAGCCATAAGCAGAAGCTAGTAATGTATATTCATAGAAATTTAAACTTGTTATAATATTTTGCATACAGTATTATGACAAATCTACCTCGCCAAAAACTTCATATGAAATTGTGTAGCGTAGCGGAGTAAGCCCGAAAACGTTCATATGTATTTAGTAAAAAGCAGTTATTTTGACGTCATAAACAGACATTCCAATTTTATTTATTTATATAGATGATCTTAATTTTATATTATGGCTTAAAAATCGTAAGCATTAAGGTCATACACTAATAAACAGTATGACAAGTTTTGTAACCTTAAAACTAAGACATAGAGTTCAAAACAATTTAATCCACCGTTATCGTCTATCCATTTATGTAGAGTTGGAAATTTAATGGTTGTTTCTTATCAACAAACACCATAAACCCGACTTCATCTCAGTATGCTCAGTAAAAGCGTTCTAATCTAGAGAAACTTCCAGTGAGGAATGCAAAGAATACCTCTTACAAACTAATTCATTTTACTACTCCTGTATGGAATACATCGCTTACCAAGCCGTACATTACACTTATACAAAGACTCGAGGTATTTATATTGAGTACGAAGAAGCAATGGAAGAAGTCTTCTATCGTAGGCGATATATTTATCTCAGTGTAATGGCGTAGACTCACTCGACTTTCATAAAGAGTTCAACGCGCACGTTTTTGTTTTTTTTTTAATTATGTTTTTTTTTTTTCTATAATGGAATAAAAATTTGTTATCCCTATCACTTATTTTTTGACTAGATTCATTGAAGTGGAGTTAAATAATACCACGAATAATATAATTATACTAAGACTAATATTGTGAATATATTTCTTTGAGGAATAATTTCCAGAAGTCGCCACGCTGGGATTCTCCTGGGAGCTCCTCGTTAGCTAGTCGACTGTTGTGTCTCATGCAGGTGAAGTTAGCTCAGACTCTAAAGCGTCTGGCAGCGTCTGTATGTGAAAATCACTAGGGAAGGCCTATATCCAGCAGTGAGTAGGTACAGGCTGATATTGAAGATTATTCATGAAGATGATATTAATGTAGTAACTCTACCAAGAAATAATTCCCAAATGTAGATCTTATTGACAATGGAGATTCAGCTTTTACAAATCATAGTCGAGACAAAGATACCGTCTATTTATTCCTTGGATACAATAATCGGTTTTTTATATACTACGTCGAGAGGCAAACAAGTATGCAGTGAAACTGATTTCAAGCTGGCATCGTTTCCTCCGAAAGAACGCTTGTAATATAAGGAGCTTTACTCGCACGTTGCTAGCCTAGGTAAGCTTAGGATAGGTTGATAGATGGCTGTGGTCTTCTGTGAAGTGGACGGGGAAGTACTTCCCCGGTACAACCAGTCAAAATATATAAAAGATGAAACTTGTTCACTGTTCGATTAAAACACTGCCCACACCACTTGACGGGTCAGGATAATATTTGCCATACAAATATTTATTACGACGTGGACTTAGTCTAAAAACGGGTTTATGAAAATTCTCATAGGATACCGGGATACGCGCGAAGTAAAGGCCAAAAGCTAGTACAAGTAATAATTGTGCTCTATCTAAGGAGATATCCTTTACTGCGCCCAGGTAAGCTTGATGTCGGCTCTAACAATAATGCGGGACTAATTATACTATTAAACATGACATCTTCAGAGTAGGTACCGTTTTTTTTATACTACGTCAAATGGCAGACAAGCATACAGCCCACTTGATGTGAAGCGGTTACCGTAGCCATATTAACGCTCGCAACATGAAATACCGCTCGCGCGCTGCCACCCCCGCTGCCAACGCAGCAACTCCTTCCTTTCTGGTGACCTCACTCACTCGCAGGAACACAACAAGGGAATTGGAAAGGGAAGGGAAAAAAATAGTTATTTAGCTGCGGTATCCTGTGAGGTGGAGGTACTTCCCCAGTCGGGCAACTTAAGAAATAAATCCGTATTGCCTTGGACGCTTTCTATAAGTAATTAATAGGAGTCGACATATAAAAATACTAGCATATTATCTCGTCAGCACTTGTGTTATGAACCAATTGACATCGTCACCGTCAGTAGGCTTAACCAGTTTTCCAGCCACGTAATTTCCGGCACAGATCTGCCAAGAGAACTGGCTTTTATTAACGATATACTAAACAATAACAAACACGTTAGATCATGGTATACAACTTTAGATTTTTTTTTTTAATATATATTTTTTTTATTTGAAACCTACCAATCTTGGAAGCCTCCGTTTATCGTGTTTTTTTTAATCAAGTTTTTTAGTTACTAATTATTAAAATAAAGTTACATGCACGTCCGCCAACTATGCTCGAGTGGCATCAACCCATAATCATCCCACTGTTGGGATACGGGTCTCCCCACAATTGAAGGGGTTTAGAGCATACTTTACCGTACTGGTCAACCTGTGGGTTGACGGAAGCCAGTATTTTTAAACCGCTTTAAGCCCACTGACTTGGTTTAACGACTATTATCTAACTACAAATCGTAGAAGAAAAAAAATTAACATCGGTACAGGACCATTTTACCCCAGCTTAGGAGAAGTTCAGTAGCATACACACATAAAAGAATTAGAGAACACGTACTGAGAATTTTTGGGAGGTCTAGAACCATTTTTTATTTTAGAACTATAAAAGGCTTTCTTACTGCATATGATATGATATACATGAACGTTGTGTTGTTTTGTATGAAAGACATTGTAATTAGTAATGTGCAAAAATTTAAACATATTTTTTTAATATCAAAAGCCCACTAATACCAATGTTGTCCTCTATCAGTGCAATATACGATTTTATGGGGTGACTTCATACAGCATTTTTCCAATTGAACAGGAGTTCAAATTATAACTAAGGAATTTCTTTAGGTATGTAGATAAATATTGTTTTATTTTTCCTTAATTTTTTGTTCTTGATCATGCAGATACTAAACATATTCTGACGGCCAATAGAAATCAGACTAACAGCTAATCGGCCCACACTCTCCAAAACAAGTTCAGGTTTATACTTCTTTAGTAATATATACAGAAGAAAAAAAAGACAGAACCGATGGGGAGGAATTCTACAAATTGTAATATCATATTTCTGTTTAAGAAATCGCAATTTATAGAATATAATGTTTATTCAAAAAACTTCGTACACGGACTTTTGTTACATTTAAGTTTTGTTGACGTAATAGTTTTTATGCTAGTGTTCCAAGTGTGCACAAGTTGCGGTAACTGCTTGCATCAGTCGGACAGTATGCTTATTTGCCACCTTAGATAAAAAAAAAATCATGAAAATAACAACGGCAATTAACGGAATCATTCATAAGGGTATTTACATACCTTTATTATTGCCTGACGTCGACCAGGTTGCACCGGCCGTGGTCACAGGCTGACTAAGATAAGAATGAGTTCACTTAAAGAATACCAAATTTCAATTAATAAAAAAATGTAAAGCCATAGAAAATAACCGCTTGAGGCTCGTTGTACCCATAATAAATAGTCAGCACCAGCACCATTAAAAACATATTTGATCTCATCTACATAGAATTAATTGACTCGCACTATTAGATCAGATCGGTACAAAGGGTGGGGGCATATAAAAAGTGCTTTAAGTCCACTTCAATTTGTACGAGTACTAGCACAGATCGAGTACAATGCGAGGTTATTAAAGTTTTGTTACGTTAGGCCCGCCGTTCACCGTTTACACGCAGCGCCACATGCCACATCGACACGCCACATAAATGGACTTTTTGAGTATACTGTTAAACTAACATTTCTAAAGAATTAAAGAGTTTATTTAGAAATAAACACACATACAATAACAATAAAGTATTAAAACGAACGTTGTGTTGAACTATGTTGCAGACGGTTGCGCCCGTCTTCGAAGAAAGTAGGTAATTTAGGCAGTCCCAAGATAACTTACAGAGATTGAAATATTACAAAATTTAGAATACTCCGGGAAAATCTGTATTTCATTAAAAAAAACACCGCACGTTGCTCGGTCATACGAAAGGGAATAAATAATTTTTGACATACACTTTGTAACTATTTTCATGGTAAAGTTAAAAGTTACAGACCGTTCGCTGAAAATGCAGCAAGTAGAATCATAATATTGTTATGAATATTTTGATGTGCCATACTAATACTACGCAATTGAATTAGTGGGCGTCGGGCCTTTTCAGGCTTATTCTTGGGCGATTCTGCCGCTCTGCGTAGTCTGCGTACCTGCGTCCTTCTCGAGTTTACCTGTGCGCGTGAGGGCATCGAGGCGAGCCATAGACCCAATAACATCTACATCGGACAGAATTTTAATTTAAGTCTTCTGAAGGAAACGTTAAATATAACTCTCTCTTTCTCTCTTCCTTCGGTTTGAGAGATATGCTTTTGTCGAAGTAATGTCTAAGTATTGAGAGGTCAAATCAATAGCTATGTCGAAGTATGACGAATTATATTAATTATACAAAATATAAATTATAGTGCATAGTAATATATTTTTTGAAATTTATTTGAAAAAAATAATGTTTTAAATCATCATACCATCATTTACGAATTAATACTATGACTGAAAATATTCTTAGAATAATTTGATTCTATCTTGCTGTCACTAGAAATGTATGTATCTAGTATACTGTATATGATTACTCGTATATTTGATAGATATAAAAGTGTTATTCGTACATACGAGTAATATTTGCATCTTTAATACAAAAGTTCCAAGTAAATAATATTATTTACTATTTTAAATATGGACATTGTATAAACACGTCAACATCTCACTACTCCCGCCTAAACACAAAAAGCTGTCGCGTCTAGTCCTGCTGAAGTCTATGCATGCGCGGGCGCAGCGCGAGTCTCTCAAACCGGGCGGGCTAGTACACGATGGAAGTTCGCGCCGGTTGGCCGTGTGTCAGGCAGCGTCGCGAGTGATGTCGCAGCATGAGTGCTGCGCGTGCCTTGTTGTGGTGCCTCGTCCTCCTCTACGCACTCGGGATCCTCGGCGCCGCCGCCGGTCGCCACCGCTATCACCACGCTGCATCGCGACACAAGCACTCGGAGTTCGTCAAAGGAAAGAGTAAGTGCCGCCCACGGTACTCTCATCTCCACATCACCATCTGTGAAACTAAATGTGAATTTTGTGAAAAGCAGGATTACTTACCACCCAAATTACAAGTGAACTGGAAAAATTATGTGCCCCCAATAAAACTATATAAATTAGACGCGCGGTGACTATAAAATATCTCCATAAAAACGTAAGAAATAAAGACCGGGTACGAGCTAATAGCTGGAATAAAATAAACAAAGCTTATCTCGAGCCCACAAATGTGGCCTTATATAGTACGGAAGGCTCGCGGCGCGGCGCGCTGTAGGCTGTAGCCTCGGCACAGCCTCTTAGTGTTGCTTGCTCCATGTCGCGACGTTGCCGAGAAACAATTAAGTCTAATTTTATCTGTGACAGTATTTTCCGAGTGCGAGAAGGATAGAGCGCAATGTCCTTACGATGAAAGCTTCTCTCGGCAAGGTGTACCTTTTTGTAAAACGTTTCAAGAACTGACCGCAAGTCAGTTCACATAAAAATTTAATAGTTGAAATCCAGACTTGAGCATTCAAAACTATCTAATTTAAATGCGTCAACAGAGCTCAAGGGTTAAGTACCACCTTATTGATTACAATACGAATTTAAGATTCACTTATTTGAATGATCTAAATAGAAACACTTTTGAATCCCGTGAGTACAACTGTGTTTTTGGAGTTGAATTTGGTAGGAAATCCTGTAAGAAATTGTTTAAGTAATCCTGTAAGAAGTTATTGTGCGAAATAGCAATTTATTTTTTGAATAAGATTAATATAATTGCTAACTGTGGAATCCAGTCAAACTGTATTTTTATACAGCAACGGATGGCAGACAAACATACGACCCGCTTAGTGTTAGCATATACCTAGATGCTTGCAATGTAAAGTATCGCTTGCTAGCTGCCATCGCAGCAACTCTTTTCAACGGTTCACTTGGAGAAAATCGTCTAAGGTGCATACTGGACTGGGTAACATCAGTTACTCACTGGAACAAATCCTCTATGACCCTACGAATTGTTACTTGGTTGCTATCTTCTATGAGTTGGAGGTTTCTCAATCGGACAGCCTACAATTGCGATGTCTTTACCTTAGAGTCTGAGACTATACAGATGCCGAAAAATATTTTAAATTAATCAGTCATGATATAAATCTCTAACTGGTCTATATTTGAAATGTTAACATTAGACTAACCGGAGAACTTGTAATGTCAATATTGTGAAAAAAATAAGCAATAACCTTTACTTGTTCTATATACTTATTCCCTGACTTTAAATCACATTTATGGGATTTTATATTAATATATTATTTACTACAATGGCATTATTCGATGAGCGTAGTGGTCGAATGGACAGCATTGTCTATTCTGACTCCGAGGGTTGCGAACCACACGAGACAAATATTTATGTGCATAAACATGTCTGTTTATCTTGGTCTTGGTGTTTCCTATGTACATTATGTATTTATTTACAGAAAAAATGTATTTATGTATGTTTATCAGTTATTTAGTCCATAGTAAAAGTATTGCTTAATTTTGGATATGATGGTGCTCTGTAAGTAATCCAGGATCGTCTGTTATTATAAAAGGGCTTTAGTT
Source organism: Hypsopygia costalis (assembly GCA_937001555.2). Lineage (NCBI taxonomy): Eukaryota > Metazoa > Arthropoda > Insecta > Lepidoptera > Pyralidae > Hypsopygia > Hypsopygia costalis. Next base: position 25,595,341 of record OW443326.2, read on the forward strand.
TCAATGGTTAAACTTAGTTTTTATACTAATACCTACCAGGATACCTGTTTCGGAAGTTTTTGTTATATGTAACTCCTTGTTTTGAGTTAAGGCGTTTGTACTCCATTTTTTGGTTAAACAACTCGTAACTCTATATCTGAATCGCCATTGTTTTAAGTTTCGATATTGGCGCTATGTGACCATTGTTTAAAAGGCTATTGTTTATACGATGAAAAAGAAAAATGTTATAAACAAAATAATAAAAATAAACGGCTTTCCCATCTGTACAATGATTTTGTTTCTAATGGCATCAAGGCTAAACTTACTCATGATTTATGAAATAGTTTCCATGTATTCCTTAACATATTCTGTATATCCAGACAGATAGATATGATCATTGTTTGCACTCTATGAAACATACACATATCATACAATAACACTAGTTACATTAAAATAAACAAATTAAAATTAAAAGCAAAAACACAATTATAAAAAGGCAGAAAAACGTATCACATTTTTTTACATAAAAAATATATTTCGTATTGCGAATAATAGGGATTCCATATATATGCATGGATAATGGGGATGCTGCTAAATGAGTACATTTTATTAATTCCTCAAAGATTTTGAAATATGTACCAATACATAGATATATGAATCACTCTACCTCTAATAATACATCGAAGTACCTATAACATTGTAAAAATACCTAATTATAAAAATATAAATGACGCCTTAAACCAACTATTTTGTTAAAGCACTATTCATTATTTCTTTGACAGTGACAATATCCCTTGTACAAAACAAAACATGTTTACGTAGACGAACAAATATTTTATAGGCGAATACTTAATTACAACATGTAACTAATATTATTCAAATCTCTTTCCCAAAAACTTTTGTGGGAACAAATTAAGCGGGAAAAATCCGAAACCAAATTTTAGGCTCCAAAATTTTTCTACGGAAACGAAATCGATTGATATCCAATAACTTGTTTTTTTTTTACATGCTATTGTTGGAGCCCTTAGCAATTAATGCATGGAAAATCCGATTTTGGTATTCAAAAGATTGGAGCTGATAGGAACCCCGGAAAATATAAGATTGCTTACATAGACGAAACGTATGCCATAATTATTTTTAGTAAGTACCTAAACGAAAGATACTATCTTCGAATCAAACGTTGCTTTTTACGTTACAATAGCTACCATTGTAATATAGTATGAACATTATAACAACGAAATTATTCATAAACTCAGATCCATAACGTCAAGTACGTAAAAACCAAATTTTCTTATCAAATATGTATTAGTCGTTATGATATCCTTGTCCACGAGCTTCACTTAATAGATTACACAAATACACAGTACCATAATGTATAATTATTTTGTTATAGCTTTCACAAAAACAAAGATTTTTATTATTAGTATACCTACAGGAATTTAATTAGTAGACCCAGGCAAATTTAAACAAAAAAATTATTGACGAAATAACAACAACGATATATACACATTTGCCTGATAAACATGTGAACGTTTGAAATGTATGTATGTTGTTTATTGGACTTATCTTTATTTTTTAACCAATGCAGTGTGGTAGTCTAGTATGGACTAGACTAATCTGTATTGTGGGTACCGATACGAATGTGCTGAACATTGGCCTCGGTGTGCAGAATGATTAGTATTAAAAAAAATAGTAAATGTAGTATTTAAAAAAACACACAATTTGGAACATACATTTATCTATGCAATTTAGTGCATACACAAATATTTTTACGATTTAATAAAGTGTAAAATTTATATATTACCACCCACAATTATTATGTATTATGTGTATTGTATACATTGTGTATGTATTTATATGTATATGTACACATATACATATAAATACATACACATAATAATTTAATGCAAATGTTTCTGTGTGTTAATGTAAGTTTTATTAAAATAAATAAATATTCCGGGACAAATTACACTCTGCTATCTAGTCCCAAACTAAGCTAAGCTGTGGGTAATTGGGTAATAGGTATATAATATAATACTTAAATACATTTTTTTAAATAAGTACATACATACATATATAGAAAGTATAATACACGGAGTCGAAATGGCCATTGCTAACCATTCGACCATCGAGCTCGTCATATGTTATAATTTTGTCCCTATTCTTCCAGAATATGTTATTTACAATTACGACTGCGAAAAAAAGTGGAAGTTATCAATTCGAATTGCATTTTTTTTTTCTATGTTTTACCTCAAAGGAATTGTCTATGTGAACCAATTTTGATGTTTTTTTTTATTTGAAAGCTGGTTGGTACTTCTTTTGTGATCCCATTTAAATTTGGTCAAAATCTAGGTATTTTTTTTAGTTTTCCTTAGTGTTGTATATTTAGTTGACTATGACTATATTAATGATGTTCTCATTTTATTACTTGTCAAATTAATAAAATTAACAAGTAGCATAAAATAGGAGAAAGTCAATGAAATTTTCGCTGCAGTCAGTTAATTTTTCCTAAAATTGTTATATAAATGTACGCGGATTTTATTTATACCATTTTTTACTATGGAACTTGTTCTTCGCAAGATAGCTGACCTCCGCCAGCCCGCAGTTGAGCAACGCGATGGAGTATCCTCTAAACCTCCCTTCAATTGAGGGGAAACCCGTACCAACGTAGTGTGATGAATAAGGGTTAACGACCAAAACAGCAGGCATTGTTCTTTCGAAACTAATAGTCAAACTCGAAGGCTATTTTCAAATTATCTTAGTACACTCGCGGAATACATTTTGTGAACGGGTAGAACGTAAAGATGACGTCATTGTGGTCGACCTCTTCGAACCTACAACCTATAACGCCCACCGATCTAAGCGGTATGGGTGGATGTGTTCGTAGCGACTTACTCGTTATAACTTATATTTCATAGCTCAGGTAAAATTTATTTTTAAAATGTCTTCTTTAATCCGTCTTCATTCACCTCACCGACGAACCGAGACGCAAAAATTTTGTTGTTGCCTGTCACGTTTCAATTTTCATAGTAAACATTAATAAGCGAATTTCTGTAATTCAATTCAACTCGATTCGACGCGAATAATGGATATCTTAAGAGACTGCGCGAAATCGTATCTGATTTAAACTTTTTATTCAAATCTGTGTGAAATGAAAATTATTGCAACTGATAACATGTATACGTAAACAGAACGCAACAACTGTAATACCCAGATAGACAGATTCCTTTTTAGAACTTGAATGTTTTTTTTTTTAATAATAATTACAATCTACAGACCCAGAATCCGTGACTTTTATATAGGTACATTTTATTATTATGTCACAATTTTCTTACAATTTGATAATTGCACGACGCAATTATAGTAAATAATTTATGGTGACTGTTAATTTTAAACTTGTTTATTATAAAAATAAAAAAAATAAACTTAAACTCATCGAGACGAGACTCAACTCGATGAGTTTAAGTTTACTTTATTTAAGTTTAAGTTGAACTTAACCGATGTTAAAGTTGTTAAAGATGTTTATAATAAGTACCGCTAGATTGGACTAGAACGTAATATATTTACATATATATATATATATATATATATATATATATATATATATATATATATTTACGTTTAAATTACGTACCTGAAAGACATAATAATATCTATAAAAGACCATGGTTACTGACTACAGGTAGGCCATACAGGTAGGCATTAGCTAGGAAATTTTTGAAAATTCCCACGAGATACCGGTATATGTGCGTACGAAGTCACAAGCGCAAGCTAGTTAATAATATAGGGAAACCTCTACAAAATATATCAACTACTACATAGTCGTCTCTAATATATTCAGCATCCTTTTATGATACCGAACAATATACCTCGGGATCTGCTGTAGATCTCTGTATGCGACATTTTCCTGTCTCTACGTCATTCGACCGTCCTATCGTTAGCAACTAATCATTGAACTATTAAAATTTTATAGACTGACTCAAATTAAACCTGATTAACAAATTTTCATAGTATCTGTGACAATTATGACCCTCCCGATTAGATTCAGTTAACATATGAATACTCATTAACGTTTGGAGGGTACGTTAAGTCGTTGGTGCCGGCTGTTGTCGTTAGATGACAGTCGTTAAGCCAAGTTAGTGGCCTTTAGACGGCTTGAAAACATTGACCTCCGCCAACCCTTGGGAGTCTTCAAAAACAGAGTCTATATTCCCCTTAAAACGCTGGCAACGGATCCGCGGCCCTTTGCTGATATCTATGGGCGGTTGAGATTACTTTCCATCAGGCGGGCCTCGTGCTCGTTTGCCCCCCTCTCATATAAAAAAAAATGTATCGTTGAACTCTAATATAAAGAATTACGATATTAGAGAAATTTTCAAGACACGTCCTAATCTTGAAAATTTCTCTAATCACGTGCTCGTTCTAGAGGCGCTGTATACGAATATATATACAAATGTGAAAGAAAACTGGCTGTCTGTTTGTTACCTTATCTTGACTAAATTAACCTTATCTTGGCTGAACTGATTGGAATGAAATTTACCATGGACATTTATATATGCCTAGGATGGGCACAAGCTAACTTTTGACGAAATGACTGACATTCATGCAAGCGGAGCCGCAGACACAGCTAGAGAAAAGATATTTGAATTTATTAAACTACAAACAAAAGCTAGTCATTAGTTCAAATAAAGCAACATAACATTTTTTACTCAGACAAAAATAGGTATATTTAGCTTCAGAAATTATTTCCATTCACTAAGGTTATTTCAGGCGGAGCTCGTATGTCACTCGACCTATTATAAAAAAAACTTCAGTCTATTTAGATTAAGCTATTATTTAATAACTTCCAAATTATCTCACTTTTTTATTTCATCTCAGGTTTTTACAGGGCCGGCAACGCGCGTGTGATGTCCCTGGTGTTACAGGCGTTCACAGGCTACTGTAACTGCTTGCCATCAGGCGGGTCGTATGCTTGTTTGCCACTTTAGTGGTATAAAAAACTTATCAGCCAAACTCGAAGCCGAAACATCACACCCTATAAACATAACATATTCGTCCAAGTAACTGCATTTCTAGTTATAATGAGATGCAAACAACCTGTGAGGTTTTTGACCTGCCTAAACTTGACTATCCGATAAATATGCTATAAAATATCTGTCAACCATTTGGTTTCGTGTTAACTATGACCCGAAATTGTCTTAAAATATAACTGTCTTTTTTATATACTGCGTCGGATAGCAGACAAGTATACTGCCCGCCTGATATGAAGCAGTAACAAAAAGCATAGACGCTTGCAACATAAAGCATTGCTCGCCTGCTGCTACAGCATCAACACATCAACTCCATCCTTCCTGATATCGTCAATAACCTGCAGTAACACGACAACCCTCCAGGCCTATTAGAAACTGTTATTTGGTTGCAGTCTTCTAAGACGTGGGGGTGCTTCCCCAATCCGAAACTTATATTGCGTTAAGGCCTACTTCGCTTTTGCTAGAGCCTCATTCATTAGGAATTAAGAAAGAGTGAAAAGTATTTGTCAATGAAGCTGAAGCCGATTGCAATCGAATATTTTGATTCGAAAAATAGGTCTTACGTTTTAGTTATTGACTTCAGCTTAGTCGGTAGAATTCCCGGATTATTATCAGCTAAATTCTAAAACAAGTAACAAAAATCTAAGCAGAAGTTTGATTTACGCAATCAAAAAAATCTAAGTAAACAGTAGGGTAAACAGTAGGTGATTTAAATGAATCTAAGCAAAGCCTAAATGTTGTTGGAAGCTGACCTTAATCTATAGCATAGACATAGCCAGATAAAAAAAAACGTCTTAAAGAAAGTCCTCGTCTATTGTTAGTCTGAATACAGGCACTTCTAACCCATATTTCACACTAGTAAACAATTCTTTCCTAAACTTTAATTATGTAAATATTATTGTTATCTATATAACTTAATAATATTAAGTAACGATTTAAAAAACTGTTGCGTAGGTATCGTTAAACAATAGAACGATTTATTTGTCACACTTGAGCATAATTGCTTTAATCGATTAATTGCATTCATATATCGGTGTTTATGGAATGCCAGCGATAAGTTCTGTAAAAACAGAGTTATGATATATCGATTAGAAACAACAGTGTTGAATATCATTTTACACATATGGATTGAATCAACAACAGTATTATTCAAATAAATTGATTATGTTACGAAATAAAGATCATGTGTCTCGATTAGGCCCGAAATATTTTTACAGCTCTGTTTTGTTTTTTTATACATTGTCTAGTTCGATAAATCGCATTGGATGGTATTTTGGTGTGGAATTTACAAGTTGTTGTTCTTTGGGGTGTAAGGTGCTAGGACCATGTTTAGAGCCAAAGCCAACCTCGCCTGCACGTGGTACACTCCGCCGACTAACTAATGAGGATCAGGTAGGGCATGTAAAGTACCTTCACCTCATAGAAGACCACAGACAAATAGCAATGCCGTTGAAATTGAAAATATGAAAAATCTTTTTGCTATCAATGCTTTCTTCATACGACTGAATGAAGTTACCAAACGTAAGGAGATGCTGATGTGTGCTTCTAGCGAAATCGATACTACTACATGCATGGAAAATTACTTTTATTTCTATTATACGTAATTGTCTATTCGCGTAGTTTACATCAGGCGGGTCGTATGCTCATTTGGCATCCGACGTGGCATAAAAAAGTATCTTTACTTTAAAATAATTATGACCTAATGTTCTTGTGTAGCAACGGGTTTAACAAAGAGTACATATTGGAACAGAGGAGGATTGTGTGTACATAAAAAACATCATTCTGTAAATTTTGCAAGAATCGTTCAAAGACAAAATTGTTTCTGTGAAGACCTAACACTTGCCAATAAGAATCCTTGTGTAAACGTCTCACATAAGGCTCAATTCATAAACGTTTTTTTACAAGCTCTTCATAAACGTTTCTCTTCTTTTCATCTTAATTGCTACTTAATATTCATCATCATCATCAGCTTGTGTAGATACAGGCTGATATAAGCCTTCCCCAATGCTTTCCACCAAATACGATCCTTCGTCATCGAACCATCTAGAAGAAGGGCGTTCAACGCTTCGTCGTCCTACGCGCGGCCTCCACTAAAATTTTTGAGCATACTCCACTACGCTGCTAAACTGCGGATTGCCGGAAGTTTTATTTCTATACCTTCGCTTTTTAAGTAAAATTAACTCAGAATTCTGATTTTGATTCTTATGAAGAGGTCTCTGATATTCATATACGTAATTAATATTTTAGTAGCGCAAGGGGTCTACAAGACAATACAATTTGGGAATCTCTGCAATACACAAATTATTGTTTGCTGTGCAGACATAATAATGTCTATTACAATATTTATACACCAATATTTCTCATATTTAAATAAAATTTGATCGCCAAAAATATTATTAATCTGTATCGTATCGATTATAAATTAGTGTATAGTGTGAATAGGGCTTTACCATCCTATATTCGCAGAATCGTCGTAATCAATTCTTATTTCGGAGGGTCAAGGCTTGAATTATACAACGAACGCTGAATAATTCTTCAACAATTTTGACCGCTATGTTTCTGTAATTCAAATTTATAGTTTGTTTTATTTACGACTAGTTCTTGCCCACAGTTTCGCCCGCATGAATGTTGGTTATATCGCGCCTAAAAGGAGCCTATGTCCTTCCATGGGGTATAATCTGTGTCCACAGCAAATTTCATTCAAATCGGTCAAACAGACGCACTTGCGCATTTATAACGTTAGTACAAGGTGCACAGAACGGTACCTACAAAAGTTCAAAGTGTACCTGTTACGTACTTTTGAACAACGTTGATTCATGATTCAAGATTGATTGATGCCCATCAGGCAGGTCGTACACTTGTGTGCCACTTGTGGGCATATATGTTTTTAATGTCTATCTATCTATTTGTTCGGGCTTATATTCGAAATGGCTGGATTGATTTAATGGAACTTTTACTGACAGCTAGTGCCATATGGAGTAACGTAAGCTACTTTAGTTTTAAGAAAAGAATTAGGGGTCCCCAGCATTGTTGTATTTGTAGCATCATTTGTAACAACAACATCCCATACAAAAAAAAAAGTCTCTGGTATCGTATATATAACATCTATATCTGGTATCGTATAGCTGGTATCGTAGATACTCGTATATCGTATATATAACAGTATACATACAGCTGTACGACTACGTGTAATATAAAATCATCATTGTATTAGTGATGCCAAAAATTTCACTTTAAAAAAACATAGAGCGTAATTCGCTAAGTTCCTAGACAGGCTGTGTAACACAGCAAGCTGACGTTATGTCGATTTAAACAGACTAATGCCAGTAATCGAGGTGGTTACACCACAGTATATAACGTTGTTATATAAATAAAAATAAGTATCAACTCAGGCAATGAAATGAGAAGGACGTTTATCTAAAAGCGCTTTGAGCTTACAAAACAAATTAAATTGCCGTGATTTGAGTTACAACATCTAGCTGGCTTACAACTTCATTCGTTTAAAAAATATTTCAAAATCCTTTTCGTTAACGCTAAATATTTACACGAATAACTTACAAGACTTATTCCTATAATAATTACGTAGTATTTTCCTTTTATAATAATTATTATCTCCATATAAGCGAGCATAAAGCTATTTCACTTTCGGAGAAACGTTGCGTCCGATAGCATTTAGTGAGCGAGCGAAGAAAAAGTTGACTGTCCAAGGCTGCATTTCTTCTTTCCTTATTAAACAGCACGTTACCCAGAGACGCATGTTACGAAACACAATGTCAGGACGTAGTGAAAGGTCGAGTGACCAGAATGGTGGACAAAACTGGTTCCAATGCCTCAGAATGCAAGTAACTGGATAAAAACATCTCGTCAAGTCAAGACAAACCAGTCGGCGGGATTTGCTGTACCTAGCTATACTTTGTACTGTATTGCTGCATTTGCTCTTTGATACCTTCCAGAGTTGTGTTTGAAAATAAAGACTTGAAACTATCGAATCATAAATGTTAAGCGCAAAAGAAACTACATAATTCCCGTTCACCAAATTATTCTTTTCTAAAATTAATCCTATGAGAATTTGGCATGTTCTAATTTTATTATCATTCCTGATTCTGGTCTTTATTTTTTTTTTGTTTCGTGATATCTTTTCCACTACTCTAAAAGTTAAAAGGTAAAGTAACTAGTACGATATTATATGCTTAGTATAAATGTTTTTATCATGAATTGTAAATGTTTATCGTTGACTTGTCCCATTATTTGGGGTCGGCACAGTATGGCTTTTTCTTCCATTCACCCTTATCAGCCCTCATATCTACAGTTAGGTACACATTTCTTATCCTTATTAAATGTAAATCATAGCATTATCAATTTTGCCATCATCAGGCGATCTTTGATTGGTCTGTAATAAGAATTTTTTTCACCTGTATAGAAAAGATAGCTAAGCACTAAAACTTTCATTGTAACTCAATCTAATGTTTCAATTATATTATTAGATCCGTAATTAAAGATTAACTTTGTTTGAATGAATTTAAAATATGATGTGCATGTTTTACAACTAAGTGACACGTTTTCTCTCGTTCTCATTGTCACATACAATTTTATATGAGGTCGGAATCAGTGATCAATAGCGAGGGGCAGCAAGCGCGACGCGACGTCCACACTTCAATACTATCGTACATGTCATCGCTGTACAACTGGGTCGACCGGACACCAGATTTCTACTGCCCACACGGCAAACTACCAAATTCAAAGGTCGTAAATCACGGGTAAGCTTCGAACTATCCGCCGCCGTCTAAAATCGGCCGTGTGCGCGTGGGTAGAAGCTTGGCTAAGTTCTAGTCACTGTCATGGCAATACGATTTTTGTGAGAGACCGATGCCTCTTTAATTTGACGGTTAACATTACATATGGATGGTATTTTCGAAAGTTCCGTGAACTTTGATTATGTTAAATACTTGTCGGATTATTGTTCTAAATATGAATCTTAATTGACACGTGTTATTATTGATATGTTGTTTACAATATATTTTATCACATTTAATTAATTGGAAATTCGCAAAGAAATTACATGCCAAACTTTATGAAATCGGCTCAGGGGATTCTAAGATTAGCTTTTGTGTTTTAGAGGTTTTAGTTTAGTCGCAAATCGGTTATTCCAAATATTGACACTATTTAATATTTGTTTTAAGTCATATTTTAACTATTCTCTGATCAAAACTTTAGGCAAATGTTGTATCGTTAACTTGAGCGAATAAAATATGTAACTTTCAATTACTATGCTAAATAAAACGTTGATTTTGCAAATTTTGAATAGGTAGTGTCATTATAGGAAAAAGTGTGCAGTATATGCTCCGTACATATGTAGTGTAGCGGTTACCAACATTATGTATATATAATACGCTCCGGTTTTGCTTCATGTTAGTTCGGTAGCTGTAAAATTTATCCCATATAAATAAACGGTGATTATTTTGGAATAGGTTGACATAAAGACCATATTCGAAGTCAAACTTTTATATCTGCAAATGTAGGTACAGACAAAAGATGCCTTATAGATCAAACTACAGTTTGAATTTCGACTTGCAAATAATGTTTTTTTTGTAAATTGAACATCTGAAATTGAAAATTCTGAACATATAATATTAATTTTAACCTCAGAAATATACATTTTTACAGCTAACTATGATACCTACGTATGTTAAAATTTATATTACTGTCATAAAATTATAATAATTATATTAAAAAAATGTCATTTTAATATTCGTCGAAGCTATAGTATTCCTTACATATAGAATAAATATCTTAAAATAATTTGAAGATGCTCTTAAACGAATGGAAACGTATCAGATGACGGTAACACTACACCTTTAAACATACAACAGATAAAAAAAGCCCGTCCATTATTCTGACTGCCAGGTAAACCGTACCTTGCACCTTGAATACCTTAACTATTTCTATGCGGCCCACAAAAAGTGTTTTGTTATAAGCAGGCGGAATATCTCGTTACAAAAAAGGTTTAAACCCTAACGCAATAGACACACAGTTCATGTTTCTATGTAAATATCTTAACTTTTAACTTACTACCCTATTGTTACTATTGATTTACAGGTTACTTCAGTCACTTGAGACGATACACTAATTATTGAAATCGTAAAGTTCTTAATTTTTTTTTTGTATAATTTTGGTAACTTCACATGCCTCTTAGATCGTTCGATGCACTGCACAGTGACGCCAAACTTCGTACAAAAATGGTATGTTCTTTAGCGACAAATGTGGTCACGTGATTTGTCTAGCCGCCTTAATACGGCTGTATTTTGTATGGAAAATGACAGATTTTGACAACCAAAGTCGTGATGTAGTTTTGTAAGCATACGGGAAGAACATGCCTGTGTCACGCCACACAATCCTGTGTCTTTCTACCGTGGTACCAACAGACATTTGCAATTTCGTATCCACAACAGAATGCAGTTATCTACTTTCGAACTTTTTAGTTTCGCGCACTTTTAATCATATGAATAAAACTGCATATTAAAACAATAACTAGTAACCGTTTAGGGAACTACAAATTTTATAAGAACGCGGTTATCTCAGTCGGATAAAAATATACTGGGTAACTTAAATAAATAATAGTTTTTATTGCGTAGCTTTTTGACTTCCGAAACATCTTAAATGTAAACATCTTTAGCAAAATTAGTTTCTTATGCTTCGTCTCGTGGCAAACAAGCACATTGCCCGCATGATGATAGCTACCGCAGCCTACAAACATTTGCAATGAAAGTAACATTCGTGTGCCGCCACCCCCGCTGCTATCGTAGCAAGTATCAAGCATTTACTCGTAGGAACACAACAACCATCTATGTAGGCTTATAGGAATTATTATTTGACTGATGTTTTTTTGTGGGGTGGAAATAATTCCCCCGTCGGGCAAGTAACAATTGTAAATATTTATGCCCCACTTATCCTAAATAGGTACTCCATTACATGCATTCAAAAATCTTGACACGTAATAGACAGAACTGTAAATAGATTTACCTCTGTGTGTGTTATAATCACAAACGAATTATTTCAACCGAATTTTCTTTTAAATCACATCACATACAATTTATTTTAAAACGCACAAGACGACAACATAAATAGTTCCTAAAATAGTAAGCGCTGTATACTATTAAGACTCGTAAAAACAAGCCGATCAACGGTAAATATTCACGACATGTAATTAAGTGTCCCTTATTTTAGATTACATAGACGGTTGAGTTAGACGTGTGATTTGATTTGGCAGCAGCGAAACAGCATTGTAAGCTATTTTGTTTGTTAGCGACTCTACGTGTATCGCGGTAGAAGTAACAGGCTTCGAAGCCCGCCCACACGGCACCGCCTCTTCATTAAACGCGCGCAATCCTAACTTGTCGAGCGATCGACCTACAAATACATTGTTTTAGTGCCAGACATATTGACAAGCATGTCAATAATGCTTTGCTTAATACAAAACAAACAAATTAATCTTATAATAATATAATAAAACTTTATCCAACATTGATACATCCTTTTATTTTTGCGAGATTGTAAATTATAAACAAACTAACATGTTCTATTTTCTTCTATTTCAGTATGCATCGGGACAAATGGCCGGATGTCGGTGCCTTCGAATCGCGATACCCACTACCGAAATCTTCGTGATCGCTTCACAAACTGCACCTATGTTGACGGCAACCTCGAGCTAACATGGCTGGAAAACGACACTATGGACTTATCCTTCCTTAAGTACATAAGAGAAGTCACCGGATATGTGCTTATATCACATGTCCACGTAAAGAGAATTATCCTACCACAGCTGCAGATCATCCGTGGAAGAACGTTGTTCAAACTTAACGTCAGAGACGAGCAATTCGCCCTCATAGTCACTTTATGCTCCGCTTTCAGTTTGGAGCTGCCGGCCCTTCGCGACGTCCTTCGGGGAAGCGTCGGCATTTATAACAATTACAATATCTGTCATGTTAAAACTATAAACTGGGATGAGATAATAACAGGCAGTAACGCAACGTACGTGTATGCTTACGAATTTAATTCTCCAGAACGAGTGTGCTCTCCCTGCGATCCTTCTTGTGAAGCAGGTTGCTGGGGAGATGGCCCCGAAAACTGTCAGAAGTTTTCAAAGATTAATTGTGAACGGCAATGTGCACAAGGTCGGTGTTTTGGCCCAAACCCTCGCGATTGCTGTAATAGTTTCTGCGCAGGCGGATGCACGGGTCCACTGCCGACAGAGTGCCTCGCATGTCGGAACTTTTATGACGAAGGCACTTGTTCCCAAGAATGTCCACCAATGCAAATATATAACCCTACTACATATTCCTGGGAGCCGAATCCAAATGGAAAGTATGCTTATGGTGCAACATGTGTTCGGAACTGTCCTGAACATCTTTTGAAGGATAATGGCGCCTGTGTAAGAAGTTGCCCCCCAAATAAAACGGCGGTGAATGGAGAATGTAAACCTTGTAATGTGACGTGTCCAAAGACTTGCCGCGCAGAGAAGCCGATACATTCTGGAAACATCGAGAGCTTTAGAGACTGCACTATTATCGACGGCTCGATCGAGATTCTAGAACAAACATTCACAGGATTTCAACAAGTCCATGCTGATTACTCTTTTGGGGAAAGATATCAACAAATGGATCCAGACCGTTTGGAAGTATTCAGCACAGTCCGGGAAGTGACTGGGTACTTGAATGTGCAGGCTCTTCATCCAAATTTTACCAGTCTCGCTTATTTCCGGAATTTGGAAGTGATAGGTGGAAGACAAGTGGTGGAGAATCTATTTGCTTCCTTATACATTGTGAAGACTTCTCTTAAATCATTAGGCTTAAAATCACTGAAAAAAGTAAATTCAGGAGCAATAGCGATTATGGAAAATAAGGACTTATGCTTTGCTGACAAAATAGCATGGAACAAACTAGTGAAATCGAAAGACCATAAGCAAATTATTCAAAACAATGGCGATCAGAATACTTGTGGTGAGTTTGCTATGCGATATGTAATTTATATGGGGATCCTCATTGTTAGATAAGTTTTCTTTCGCAAATGCGACTGATGAATTTTATTGTGTTATCAACATATTATAAATATGTATTAATTTGCAAGCGAATTTTTAATAAACTTTATAAATGTATTACACACACACTAACCACATAACAGCAAATGCTATCAGTAGTAGATCTAGCTTATATGATTCCTAAATTGAAAGGCATTATAATATTATGTTAAAAGAAACAGTGCCTTTCAGTTTTAGAAATTATATTGTGCGAAGTTTATAAATTGTGTGTTCTAACTACTTTTATTCAACAGCTAATTGGGTGTGCGATCCACAATGTTCGGCGGATGGCTGCTGGGGTCCTGGAGCCGATCAGTGTCTCTCGTGCCAAAACGTCAATTTCGAAGAAATGTGCATCGAAAATTGTCAAGTCATACCAGGGTAAGCATGAGTCTAGTATTTATTCGTCACTTTTCACAAAAAAAAAATGCAAAGCGAATACTCAATAAGTTATGTATGTATGATTAACAAATCATACAGCATACTATTGTTCGAATTAGAGAAATGCAACTATCAAGGCGCAGCCTTCATCAAATCTGGCAGGCTGATTACCATGACAAAGCCGAATTACGTGTGGGTAGCACGCTCTTACCGGTTCGACGTCCGACGACCAAACCGTATTGTCTATGTGACACACTAAACGAACACTGTTGTTAATGCACTCGTAATTCGACCTTTAAACATTTCTCAATTTTCAGTTGAGACTAACCAGTAAACTTTTATTAATTCCAGATTGTATGCGGCAGAACCGAAAATTTGCGAAAAATGTGATCCTGAATGTCTAGGCGGTTGTACAGGACCAAGTCGCGCCAATTGCACGCAATGCAAACATGTTCGAGATGGACCCTTCTGTGTCAAAGAATGCCCTAAATCTAGATACCCTTCTCAAAATGGTACATGTCTTCCATGTAATGAAAATTGTTTCAAAGGGTGCACTGGCCCAGCCAATACTGTTGGCAAAGGTGGATGCAATTACTGTAAAAAAGGCATTATCAGTCCCGAAGGTACTGTAGAAAGATGTCTCAAAGAAAATGAAACCTGCCCCGACGGCTATTACAGTGCCTGGCTATTTGAGTCCAAGCCTGTAGGCGAACTGGTAACTAGAGGTTGCCGAAAATGCCATCCTTTATGTCAAGAGTGCATAGGATTTGGCATCGAAGCGGCTTTATGCACAGTTTGTAAAGGCTACATTAAGGGAAATCTGTGTTTGCAAGAATGTCCATCGAAACACTTTACAGATGAAATAAACAAGACTTGTACACCGTGTCATCCAGAGTGTCGGGAATGCACTGGGCCTACTTCTATGGACTGTGTCAAATGTCTAAATCTTAAGGTATTTTCCGTTGACAGTAATTCCATAGACTCTAAACCCGTCTTTAACTGTACTGATGTGTGTCCAGAACATATGCCACATAAAAAATTCTTTGATGAACAGCTACAAAATCGAATTGATGAACCTTATTGTTCTGACATACCCGATGAACTCCCTTCAATGGCAACTGCGAGGACACCAACGGTTCTAGTTATAATATTGGTGATAGCATTCCTTCTTTTAGTGATACTTGGTATAATAGGTTACACGTGCAGACAAAAAGCCAAAGCTAAAAAAGAAGCTGTAAAGATGACTAGAGTGCTAACAGGTTGCGAAGATAACGAACCTCTTCGGCCTACGAATGTGAAGCCGAATTTGGCGAAATTAAGAATTGTAAAAGAAGTAGAGCTTCGAAGAGGCGGTATGCTTGGTTTTGGTGCTTTCGGAAAAGTGTATAAAGGTGTTTGGGTGCCCGAAGGAGAAAATGTTAAAATTCCTGTAGCTATCAAAGTGCTAAAAGAAGGCACAGGGGCAAATACAAGTAAAGAGTTCCTGGAAGAGGCGTATATAATGGCAAGTGTGGAGCATACTAACTTACTTCAACTATTAGCGGTTTGTATGACAAACCAAATGATGTTGATTACGCAGTTAATGCCGCTTGGTTGTTTACTAGATTATGTCAGAACGCACAAGGAGAAAATAGGTTCTAAAGCATTCCTGAATTGGTGTACACAAATAGCACGAGGCATGTCGTACTTAGAAGAGAAGAGGTTGGTGCATAGAGACTTAGCCGCAAGAAATGTATTAGTACAAACACCGAATTGTGTTAAAATAACAGATTTCGGTTTAGCGAAGCTATTAGATATAAACGAGGATGAGTACAAAGCAGCCGGTGGTAAGATGCCAATCAAATGGCTCGCACTGGAATGCATACAGCACAGAATATTCACACATAAAAGTGACGTCTGGGCTTTCGGTGTAACCATATGGGAAATATTAAGCTATGGTGCGCGTCCATATGAGAATATATTAGCAAGAAATGTTCCAGAATTAATTGAAAATGGACTAAAACTACCGCAACCTAGCATATGTACACTAGATATCTATTGCATAATGGTTTCATGTTGGATGCTGGACGCAGATAGTAGACCAACGTTTAAAGAGTTGGCAGACACTTTCGCTGATATGGCGAGAGATCCCGGTAGATACCTCGTCATACCCGGGGACAAGTTTATGCGCTTACCGTCCTACTCTACACAGGTAATATTTTGTATATTTATTAATAAAGCATGTATAAATTTCTACATATAATAAATTTTCCTATTACATTACGTTAATCAAAATAAAAATATATTAATTTCAGGATGAAAAGGAACTTATAAGAAATCTTTCATCGGCAATGGAAGGTCCTGAATCGCTCGTAGAAGCTGACGAGTACTTGCAACCGAAATTCAAAGCAGTACCAGGTACTGCCACTTCGAACTCAGGCGTGAGCGCCGGAGTAGAAACGCAAACAAGCTCACTGAAGCCATGCACGTCTTCTTCCTGGGCCAACAATGTCACCAGCCCCGATGGCATGACTTCGGATGGATCCCATAAAACAGAAAATTGGAATCCAGAACTATTGAGGTACAACCACCAAATGAATCCAGAAGGCCCAGAATTGCGGCATTACTATAACAACGGTATCTGCGCATCCGACAGCTCTAGTTCGAGATACTGTAGTGATCCTATGAAAGTAAGGCCAGATGTTTCAATAGAGGGCAATTTCGATACTATGTCCAAAACAAAAGAAGCTCAAGTTGGCAATTTGAAATTAAACTTGCCACTAGACGAAGATGATTATCTGATGCCATCGCCGCAGCATAATCAAAATGCTTCAGCCTACATGGACTTGATAGGAGAAAGTGGTGACAGTCAGGATGCGAAAGACATACGGTACAATGGTTTAATGGGGCCAAAGAGATGTGTAGACAACCCGGAGTACTTGATGTCGGATGAGAGTGTACCTCCACAGACTTTGGGTATTCCGACGGAGCCGTTGCCCCTGGAATCGCTCTGCGTGAGCGAGGGTAGTGGAGGTGATGGCACACCGAGGCCCGGCACTAGCAAGTACCTGCCACAGAGGTCGGTGGAAGAGGAGTCCATGTCTGACCACGAGTACTACAACGACCTACAACGCGAACTGCAGCCGCTTCGAAGAAATGAGACCACAGTGTGACTGCTAGCCGCGTGTGACATTTGATATTTTCATACAACGTATAGACTGATCTCTTCGTGACTCGATGACTGTCATTACTTAATAGTGCGCGTCCGCGCCCCTCGTGCCATTGCAGTGATGGCTAGTGTTAGCTTGTTGAATGAATTACGACTAAGAATTTTATATTAGTTATAAACGAACCACTTTGTTATTTTTTTCTACTTAAATTTTTGTGAAGAAACTGTTACAAAATAGTAATTTGTAAAAATATTTTAATTTTATGTTTCCCGAATGCACTTAACAAAGTATAAGTTATTTATTAATTTAGTTTTTAAGATGGCTATGTTTACGTTTTGCGTATTATGTAGCGTTAAGGGGCTAAGCGAGTGTTATTATAATTTTAAAACTGTGATAATTAGATTAATTACAAGTAATAAAGGGACCAGTGGTAATGAAACAAGGGCCGAGACGTGGCCGCTTTGAGGACAATATGGATCAATATTTGCCATTGATTTTGATTGCCTGCACTGTTTATTATGTTCATTCTTGGTCTATTTTCTTATAGAGAAGTTGTAAGAAATTTTGCGCGCCGTTTTATTAAATACTGAGATCTTGCCAATTACGTGCCCAACAAAGAAATAGGCTATTCTTGCTGCCTCCAAGACTTGCCTGTCTTTGATGTGTTATTCACAGAAATAACTAATTCCTACATCTGTGGTTGTTGTACAACCCGCTTGTATCTGTATAATAACAACTTGTACATATCTGTTTAAAAAGATTTTATATAAATTCCTACGTTATTTATAGCAGCGACAAAAGACATTAATTTTAATTGTACTATTTTCGAGTTGTCTTATAGCACAAAATAAGCTCAACGACTTTAAAACTGAAATGCAATTTTATAATTCCGAATAAAATTTTAGTTAAGTGTTTTTTATTGGACCAAACCGTCATTTGCCATTTAACGTGTAAATAATATATAACTATCCAATTGTACATACAAATATTATTATTCTTTAAATTGTATGTAGTAGTAACTACTGACATATGAAGTACCATTGTTTTCTTTTTATATTATATTAAATATTATGTCATCCGTGCTAATAATGCTATAAAATTATTGTGCCATTCCAAATGAAATAGGTTAAACAAATAAGATGAACTGTTAAGACATTTTTTATTTAGACGTCTAATTAATATGTTTATGCAGTAAGCAGTCATACTATTAATTATACTTTCTTATGTATATTATTTTTAAATAATGACATAATCAGTAGTGTGTCAGTGTTATAACTGAAGAAAAAATTACCAAGGCGTAGTATTTGGAAAACATTACCAAATTTAGCATTAGATTTAAGTCGAAATATGCTCGAAGCATAGGAAAAACTACAGCATTTTCACACAAATTGACAAATTATGTCAGGTGTTTCCACGCTTCCATAAATTAGGTGCGTAACTAATTAAGATATGGAAGAAATATAAAAATTTAGAAAATTATAAATTGTGACTTACTGCATATACATATTCAAATTATGTCTATTAATAGCATTTCACGATACAAGAATACTAAGTATGCATGGCTAACATTGTATTTTCTGTAGATAAAGAGTGCGCTCAAGCACTGCCGAAGCATTTTATGTAGGTACTTGTACCTTAATAAATAAATAATAAAAAAATAAAGTTATATAGACTTTTTTAATTACCTATGTACCGTACCTATCCCATTTCTCCTGATAACACTGATCGAATTTCTAACGCTAGTAGATTATACATAACATACTAATTTTATGTATATATATAATGTATATATATAATGTGTGTTTGTCTGTTTGTTATCTTATCACGAATAAACGGCTGAATCGATTTGAATGAAAGTTGGTATCGACACAAGTTATATCCCGAGGAAGAAGATAGGCTACTTGTTTTCTTAATACCACCCAGGTGCAACAAGCAGGCCATCGATGTAAAACGATTACCGTAGGCATATATCGTATAATATACAATGGCGTCGCCAAGGGGGGGGCAGGGAGGGGCACCCCCCCCCCCCGCCCCCATAGATCCTATTTATTTATAAGTTTTATTTACTCGTGAAGCTAGACTCTGTACCCTTATTGTTACAATCGCTGTAGATGTAAGGCTCGTACTACAAGTGAAAAGCTTCATGAGCTCTCGACTTTACCTACAATTGATACTTTTCTCATTATCCATATCAACTTCCCCCCTCCCCCCCGCCCCATGATGTGTGCATGAACATGTCTGTTTGTCTTGGTCTGGGTGTTTTCTATGTATTATAAATATGTGTTTACAAAAAAAAATGTATTTAAGTACATTTATCAGTTGTCTAGTACCCATAACACAAGCTTTGCGCCTAATTTCACTGCTGGGATGCATGCCTTCCCTCAATCGAAGGGGTTTACAGCATACTCCACCACGCTGCTCAACAGTGACTGGCGTATGCCTGTGTTTACAAGCCACCTATAAGCATCCCAGACAGAAGGGGGATTTGACCTACAGTCCCCACGCTGGCCAGGCGGGTTGGGGAGGCCTGATCGATGTTAAATAATGTATATCCCTTAGTCGCCTTGTACGACATCCACGGGAAGAGACGGAGTGATTCTATTCTAGCCTGCCGGAAACCACACGGCCAGCAATAAAGAATACTATAACTTATATTATGACTTGGCTTAACGATTAATATAATGACAACAGCCGGAACCCACAGCTGACCTCCAAAGCACGGAGGATAAGTAAACCCATCTATGTTCGAGATATGTAAACCCATCCATGGACAGGCAACGGTCGACGTTACTTGACTTTCGTGCATGGTTACATTTTAAGTCAATGTCAATTTTTCAAGTTATGTTATTTTACAGAGGCCGTTCGACTACTTAAACCTAAATACCTAGCACAGCCTAACGTCGTTTAAATGTGTATAAAATGCATTAGTCACAACCCATTCTTTAAATTTAAATCGATCATCATAGTTCTAATTTCATTTGAATAACATTTTTATTGCTACAATGTAGTTGCAGAGGCATTGGCAAAAACCTGTATTTCTTGTACTTGTGCAATATACTTCGGAGGCCTTTTTAAATGGATGTAAATGCCTGTCTACAGATATGCTTATCTAGTTCTAGCGTGATGTTATATAGCCTAGCCTTGCTCGATAAATGGGATATATATATATATATATATAATCCAGTCAAAATAGACATTTGACTTAGCCAAAATTCGCATAGAGCTGAAAATTGGCAGTGACGTTAAATACATCATTATAAATGAAATATCAAAAATCCCCTTCGATCCTACTTCTGCAAAAAATTTTATTCAAGGTCAAAAGTATGAAATTAAGGTTTTTTCCATTTTTCTCGAAAACAGTAAGTATTATCGTAAAAATAGGTCGAACAAAAGTTGTAGATCATACAATTCTCTATAAAAATGGTCCAGTCACTTTTTCTCTTACGACTCACCATTCATAAGATATCGCGGTTTTAATCATTTGAAAATTCATATTTTACATAATAGCACACATTTCCGCACCACCTATGAGGTAATATTGGCGCATTTTTTTTAACGTGGTTTCCACAGTAGGTATACTCCACGATCTATTGTAATGAAGAAAGTTTGATCAGATCTTATCCTATTAATTGAAAGAATAGTAATATTGCTAATGATTAAAGTGGAATAGGTTGTTTTTTTCTACATGTCATCATTATATAAGATAATTGTCTATTCTACGTCAACAATTATTTCTTCGTCTTCATTCTCTTCTTCTTGCAGAATTTCTGTTCGCTGTTCTAAGAAAAGGGATGCATCAATTGTCTCTTCATTAATATCATAAATATCTTCATCTGTTGTATTTGTTTCAATATTGAAGCAAGTCTGACCCTGACAATTGATGCATACTGGCGAACAAAATAATCCTACTTTTCGACAGCCACAATTCTTACTACAATCCGTCTTGCATTTACAAAAAATAGTATTAAGTAGTTTTTCTGGAGCAGGCGGGAGTAAAGTTTGAATTGGCTCCAAATAATTGTCTGTTAATTTCCAACCCCATTCTTCTGGGTCCAACTCATTGCCTAGCCACACTTGAACTTGATAATACACACGATACAAGTGTTGAAAGGCAGAAGCAGAAGTTGGAGGCAGACAAGACAACTGTACTGTTTTATTGTTCCATGCAGATTTTACAAACTTCAAATATCTATATTTGTCTATGGAATCAATTTTTTTTGGAGCACCATACATTGCAAGAAGAAAACGAATTCCATTTGTAACGATGTCGTGTGGAGAAGAGTCAATCTTTGTGAATACTTCTGCGCAATGAATTAAATCATTGCGTTTTTCAAACAATTTAAATACTGATGTTTTACCTCTTTTAAAAATGGCTGATGTAGTATCGCAACCAGTTATTGCATGTAAAAATAAAATATGAGCTTGACATTTCGGATATGCAGTCAGACTTTGTGATGAATATATTGTTGATTGTACTTGAGCTTTCCCAGGTTTTAAAAAGTAAATAATTTTATCATTTGGAGTCCGTGCAGTCAGTAATATCAACAAATCAACATCTTCCCCAACAACGACAGTTGTATTTGAACTTTTCCATTGTTCTATTGCTGTTTCAATTATAAGGACATCAGCATCATTATCAGCTTGTTTTATTGAAATACCAGCAGCTGTAAATTCTTCACATAGCATTAAAATGAAGCGAGACTTATTGTGAGTATTTGCAAGAAATTGTTGTTGGTTTGTTGGAACTTTCATATATCGATCAAAAACGATATCAACAGATGAAGATGTTTTTGTAGTCCGACGACGTTGTTCTGCAGCTTTAATATTTTTCGTATGATTAGTATAGCCATCAAATACAATCGTACTGTTATGACCAAAATGTCTTTGTACATACTGAACATATTTTTCAAAAATAGTATGAAATGTTTCATCTCGATTCCACACAACACGGTGTAATAGATACCCTCCATCGATGATGTAGATAGCATTTGTGTTATCAATTTCGAAGTTTAAACATTCAAAGCAATTATAAAGAGCCGACTACATACTTTTACGCATTCCCACTTCATCAAAGAGTGATAATGGGTAAGGAGCTAATTCATATGCGAAGAATGTTTCAAGTTCATCTTCGAATGTCTTAGTAATGCTCATGCGTTGAAATAATAATACAGGGTCTATAGGCACCTTTTCATCATGTACCTTTATGACGCTACTTGCATTTAAAAGAGGAAGTACTCTATCAGCGCGTTTTAATTTAATATTATTAAACGTTTGGCCAGTCATTTTGCTTATAGAAGCAAGTCCAACTGCACGAGCATTATGACCATTAATTTTCTCATCGCCGACGACTCCGCTGGCAATAGACATAATTTTTGGAATTATAGGAAACGGATCATGTAATAAGAGCCACTCCATAAGTTTATTAATATCTTCAATATCTCTCTTTACACGAGAATCGCTTGCATCCACATGCTGATCTGTTGTGTCCATTCTAACATTTGCGAGATATTCCAATCCTTCACACACAGTATTCATCGTATGCATGCCATAAACCCATTTACTAATGACACTTTCTTGCGTACTTCTCCCTCGAGCAACACCTCCATCTGTTTTCATACACTTCATCATTGATTGTTCAATCACCATATCCGTCGAAGTTCCACAATTTAATTTATCAGAACGTCTAATAGTGAAAAATCCTTCAATAAACCTATGATAAACACTAGGATCCATCAAGTTCTCTAATTGCATCATATCTTGTAGATATAAATGCGCTGATTTGGCATAATTAAAATGTCCTGACGCATGAAGATAAGGAAGCATTTCTTTAACGCAATTCAAATGAGCTCGCCAATCACCCATACGTTCAGCTCTTATAAATTCCTTTGCAATAGACACCATATGAAAATATTGTATCCATAGTTTTGCTGTAGGTCCTCGTTCTCCGTGCTCCTGTAGTTTTTCATTAAACTGATAAAGTAATGCTTCAGCTATTTCATCGCCTTGTTCAATATCATTATAGGAAATAGTTTTATTTATTATAAGTTCAATTGTATTTGTAAGGTTTTCATCCATCTCACTATCGAGAACAAGCTCTTTGGATATTATTGTTGCTAAAGTAAGATGTAGCAAGGTATGAGCTCGAACAGCTCTCGCGTAAGCATGACCATTGAGCATTTTTTCTAATGAATTAGGTGCATAAATCAGAGAAAGTACTTCTTTTATACCACTTCCTTGCATTATATATCCAATCGCTCCAAAAAAAGACATGAGTAAATGAAAACCTCCAAGTCTTACTATGATCTTCGATAAATCAGATCCTTCAGGCGCTGCGGATACGATTTCTCGAGCTTTTGCGTACAAAGGTTGATCAAAAGTAATAACACAATAATCGTGGCCATAACGTTTTGAATCTTCTAAAGCACACAGTAAAGTTGTGTATATGGTATTGTAGTTACTCGCTGGTTGATGAATAAATGGTAAAAATAAAATTCGAGATTCAGAAAAATGTATAATATTACTTGTTAAATGTTCAATATAACCATTCCAACCAGGCAATAATAATTTTTTCCACTTCCCATACAACCATAACATATCTACTTTTTTAAGTAAAGATGTTGTTGTATTATTTTCATAATCAAAATCCTGCACAGCTATTTTGCTATATCCTACCACACTATTTGTTTGATAGACTTGTATTGGCACATGAGCTTTTTCTGCAAAATGTTGCGCTGAAGGAAGTATGTTTGTTCGTAATATAGGCTCTTCTGCTATAACTGAACTTTTTGGAGTAATAATTTTAATGATCCCCATGATGTGAAGCGTATTATGACCGTCTAAAGTATGTACATTTATATCAGCATTGTCTGCAACATACTGAATAAATGTGCCAGTATTTGGTGGCAAAATATGCGGTGGACGATGCAGAACTGCTGCTGCCTCATACATTATAGTATCATTATATGATGCACACAATCCGAAAGACGAAAAAATCTGTATAAGACGTTTTGATCCAAATCGTCGATGAAAAAAAACTGATAAACCCAATTGCAATCTTGATTTGAAAGACCTAGGCCGAACAGCAGTCATTATACAGTGGCTGATAGTTGTACATATTAATTTCAAATGATCTAATTTAAATCGTCGATTTTTTAAAATTACTTGCTCCAAAAAATAAGTCAAGGACGTTAGCGTTATTGAACGTTTATGAATAATACTTTTCGGGATTCTCATTATAACAAGCTAATAAACCTATTTTATCTTTTTATGAATAAGACCGTTATATTTTAAAATCCTCATTTAATTTATACGAGTTTTATTGTGTAAGTAACACAAACGAATACTTTCTTATTTTCATTTATATTGAACGTCCGGTGACGTATACAAGCTGCATTTTAGTGCATATTATGTAAAATATGAATTTTCTAATGATTAAAAACGCGATATCTCATGAATGGTGAGTCGTAAGAGAAAAGGTGACTGGACCATTTTTGTAGAGAATTGTATGATCTACAACTTTTGTTCGACCTATTTTTACGATAATACTTACTGTTTTCGAGAAAAATGGAAAAAACCTTAATTTCATACTTATGACCTTGAATAAAATTTTTTGCAGAAGTAGGATCGAAGGGGATTTTTGATATTTCATTTATAATGATGTATTTAACGT
This sequence comes from Hypsopygia costalis, assembly GCA_937001555.2. Lineage (NCBI taxonomy): Eukaryota > Metazoa > Arthropoda > Insecta > Lepidoptera > Pyralidae > Hypsopygia > Hypsopygia costalis. Next base: position 25,620,622 of record OW443326.2, read on the forward strand.
CACTGCCAATTTTCAGCTCTATGCGAATTTTGGCTAAGTTATGACTTATTTTTGTCTATTTTGACTGGATTAATATATATATATATATATATATATATATATATATATATATATACCTAGTTCCTGAGATTCGACCAAACAAACTCTTCAACTTTATAATATTAGTATAGATTCTGTAGGTGTTTTGGGGTGTATGGTGTAAGTGGAACACCACCATCAAAAACTGTGTATTAACAAACAATAGGCTACTTGACAATATGCAAATAATGTATAAATTATTTAACAATATCGTAAAATAAAAAGCAAACTCTCATATCTTCCGTCCGACTTATTTTAGGGTCGATCAAAATTTGGCGGGACTGTCCATTATAAAAGTAAAAAAATATTAAAAAAATATTTCCATTGGAGAAGAAATAAAGAATCATAATCATCATCATCAGGTCATTTTAGTCTCCACTACAGGAGCACGACCCTCTCTCATCTGTCCCAGACAGAAGGAGGATTTGACCTACACTCCCCACGCTGGCCAGACGGGTTGGAGAGGCCTGATCGATGTTTGATAATGTATTTCCCTTAGTGGCCTTGTACGACATCCACGGGAAGAGACGGAGTGATTCTATTCTAGTCTGCCGGAAACCACACGGCCGGCTATAAAGAATACTATAACTTATATTATGATACTAATTACATAAATGTAATATTTCACATAGCTGTCGTACAAATTTCGGATTTGATGCATACAAAATACAAAACTGTGACGCCATAATTCAGTAGCTTTTTGTATGGACCGTTTTTTTTTACACTACGTCGGGTGGCAGATAAGCATACGGCACGCCTGATGTGAAGCGGTTACCGTAGTCATATTAACGCTCGCAACATAAAATATCGCTCGCGCGCCGCCACCCCCGCTGCCATCGCAGCATCTCCTTCCTTTCTGGTGAACTCACGCACTCGCAGGAACACAACAGCCCTCAAGGGAACCGTTATTTGGCTGCGGTATTCTGTGAGGTGGAGGTACATTCCCCAGTACTACTACTGGGGAATGTACCTCCACCTTACAGAATACAATTACGCTCCCTACCTCTCTTTTCGCCAGAGCTTCGTTTGTCAGTCAGCAGAGTGCACCGCGTGCAGGTGAAGTTGGTTTTAGTTCAAAGATATTGATGAACGACTTACACCCCATCAGCGTTTTCAGGAAAGTCAAAAATAGTGATTTTCAAATTAACATATCTCGAGAGATTTTTGTGCTATCGAAGTAATTCTTTCACCTATAATTTTATTATAATAATAACGACCTTACAAAACATAAAGAAAAAAATGTCATCTAGCCTATTGTAGTTGTTTTACTTAGAACAGAATTGATAAAAAAAATCTAAATTATCGTATTCGTAAAAATTCGTCGTCGACAACTCTTATTAATCCCACTGCTGGGACACGGGTCTCCCCTCAATCGAAGGGATTAAGAGCATACTCCACCACGCTGCTCAACTGGGAATTGGTAGAGGTCAAGTGTTTTCAAGCCGCCTAAAGACAACTTAAAGACTATTTATCATCTGATGACAACAGCCAGGACCGACAGCTTAACGTGACTTCAGAAGAACGGAGGAACTCGAGATAACAGGTACGGTCGACGTTGCTTAACTTGCGTATTCGATTCGACTGACACGCCATCGAGCTCCTCGTAAAAATCAATGTTATAGTATGGCTTAATCAATGTTATCTACACTAATATTTTATAGAGAAAAAGACAATTTTTTTAATGGATAAACTCAAAAAGAACTGAACCGTTTATAAGAAACCTTTCGCCTATAAAAAGCTACGTGATAAGAGAGTACCATTAGGTATATTTTATTGCACACGAGCAGATCGCTTGTGAGTTATAATAACAAGACAAATTATATTATAAATTTAAAAAACCACCGACGTAGTCTAATCAAGACCTATCATTTGATACCCGGCTTAGCGGCGGGCATGTTGGTGGGCATGGACCGATTTTCATCAAACATAGCTAAGAACACTCCCCGGACGCCCTCCAAACTAGATAAACACGTGTTTACCTAGTTTGGAGCGCGTCCGGGGTCGCCCTCCAAACTAGATAAACACGTGTTTACCTAGTTTGGAGCGCGTCCGGGGTCGGACGCCCTCCAAACAACAAATCCGGGTAAACACTGACGGATTGCAACCCTATTTCCATCACACTTGCGCATATTACAAGGCGCCTGAACTGTAACGACATATAATAAATTACACATCACATTACGTGAATCACTGGTGCTTACTTATAAAATTACAATACAATTATTATTTTAAAATACATTTATTTATTATTGATAAACATTTTAGCATATACAAACCTAGAATAAATTAAAGACTGGTCGCCTATGAATGCTTGTTGCAGTTCAGAATACAAAATTTGGAAAAACCCGTAATAAATACGTAATTTATAAGTTTATATTACCATCCTATATAAATATACTTAAAATAATGGACGGATTAATCCTCGTCAGTCGGTTATCCCTTAACATAAAAAATAAAGATGAAATTATAAATTAATGTCAACATGGAATCATTACGACCACAAATAGATATTATAATGGTAAATTTACTCACAAATCTCATCATAAAATCTAAAATACTACTCCATATAAACAAGTTAGGGTCTGATCTAAAGTTTCTGCCAAACAGAAAGACAAAATTATTCTTCTTTGCGAATAATGTCTTTGAAATCGCTGACTTACATTGAAAAGAACGAAAGTTGACCGAATTGTGAATTGAATAAAAATTATTTCAATCATTAATTAAAACCAATTCTCTCAGAACGCCATGTTTAGTTTGTTTACATGTTCGGTCATAATTCAATATGACAATTTGGCATTGCCAAAGTATTGTGACACGAGAATACCAAATTAGACATTTCTGAGATCGCGACAGGATCGGAACTGAAATTTGACTACATTATAATTACGAGAATTGCCCCTCAGTTTATAATCGCACGAATGCGTGTTGCGAAATTGTTGTTCAATTTAAGCTCCTATTGCGTGCGACGTTAAAACCATAGCTAAAATCGGTACAAAATGACAAGCTATAAAATGTACACAAAGTGACAAGAGTATACAGGTGCATTATAATATCTAACAAAAAAATTAAATTACTTAATATAACTAATCTAATAAATAATGTAAATTCCATTTGGTATAATAAATGCATTTACAAGATTGACTTCCAGATCAGATCACTAGAAAAAGATCTACAAATATTTACTTCTTATTTCTATAATATAGTGGTATCTTTTGTAGATACATATTTCATATACATATGTAGTTAAAATTGGGTAATAATAAACCGCGAATCTAAAATTGTAAAATTGGGCGACTATTATATTAACTTGGCGACTAAAGATGATATAAAACATACCAAACCAAAACTACCCAGTCGTCCATTTAGTATTTTTTAGTCGCTCTGTTTATTGTATTCCGTTAAAATTAACTTTTTTTAAACAAAATAAAATTACTTTCAGTTTATCATGATCGCAATGACATGTCAAATCAATGTTTCAATCATCTAAAATATATTCTTGCCAGTAAACATTTTATGGCATAAAATTCTTAATAACTAACCCAAAACTTTGTTAAAATAATAAATATATTTTTATAAAAAATCAGATAAGATTTAGAAATTGAGCAAATGAGGAATTTGCAACCTGATCCAAATGAAATCAAGATAGAATGAGAGCGGTATATCAACTTACAGAGCTCATTCTAGTGAGCGCACACACAATCAAGGTAGGTTCACATGGTAATACACCGCTACCGGTAATATTTTTAGTAGTACATATTCGATTTAAACCGTACAAACTGCGGAGCGTTTACACGAGATGTAATATATGTACACGTATGTATTTCTATGGTTTCACGTGTTGTTGAATTTTTATATTAGCATCGAAGACATCGGAAACTTGGCCAACAGAATAACGAAATTTTAGGTCCATTCTGTTAATAAGCGGATACAATATTAGGAAGCAAGCAGACGTCACACTTTGAGCCACTGCATACCGAATTTGTTTTATGTTCATTCGGTTCGCTTAAAAAGTCCCCTCCGGATTAAGTCCGGTGGTTATACCATAAATGTATTCAGCTGTGTACGATTTTAATGCCGTTTGAACCTAGCCTCAATTTTCCTAAAAATATGTTTTCTCTCTGCAACTGGTCATAAATCAGACAGCCGATATCTAAATCTTGAATAACTCAAACTTTTATGAACCGCTTCTATCCATCACGTATCCACATGTAAAGGAATGCCCCTCAACTAAAAACCTTTTTTGCTGACGTACATCATAATCCTACAAGGTTGTACTAATATAAAACCGTTTAAAAACGAAATCAAAGAGAATGTGTGCGTCACTGCGTTATCAAAATCAGAACTCGCAAAGAAAATGCCAAATGAATGTCGATGCATATTTCATATTTCGAGGACGTTTCATATTAAAATCTACAAAAGTTTAGACCCCGTAGTAGACTACAAGCCCATGGAAAAAAATACCTGTGAAATGAACCATCATGAATAACGCATATAAGGCTGTTACAAAATGTCTATGTATACAAAAGGAATTACACAAATGCCGTACAGTAATAAATGACCGGAATATTGCTTCTTAAAATTAAAAATTTGCACTGACTTCCTGCACCACCGCTTTAGTACGGCACTAGGTTTTTTGACATTTATTTTTAGTCATCTCTAAACTATAAAAAAGCCGTACATTAATAATTAATCGTAATTCCTCACTTGTACCTGGGAAATTCCATTTACTCATGTGCTCACCTGTACCGCTCAGAAATGACGGCATAGTGCTCAGAGTTATTTTCTGATATACTAACAGCCTTCTAAGCGTTATTCACGATGGTTCATTTCACAGGTAAATTTTGTCCATGGGCTTGTAGTCTATAGATGCCAGTCAGGCAAACATGAGATAGATAATATCTCGGATTTTATATAGCACTGTCTATAACTGTTTCTTACACTTTCCATAGAGACAACCAGCACGTGACGCGACATAAAAAGTCAAGTGGAACTTCGATGGAAACTACCAATTTTTTTATAATTTTCTCTATGTTCGACTCGCTAACCGAAGTTATCAAGAACTATCATAATAACGTCAGCATAGAAGGTTTTTTGTTCCAGATCTAAAATCTACATTTCGTCCCTACTGTTCCTTCTATCCGTATTATCTTTCTTGTTACGTCGATTTCTCCTGTGTTTGCTGTTGGATAATATTTCGTATGCTTGCTGTATTTCCATGAATCGTTCTTGGGCTGCTCGGCGCAGGGCGTCTTCTTTTACCTTGTCCGGGTGGTTCTCTCGAGAGAGACGACGCCATGTTGAAGTGATCTCTTGTTGACTTGCTTCAGGCCCAAGTCCTAACACCTGTGTATAGGAAAATATAAGAACTTAAATACAAAAAAAATCATTTAATTACTAACCTTTTCTTAAGTACGCTTATATTTTATATATTAAATGAATACGACATGGGAGTCTTCAAGAACTGAGTCAATTTTTTCCTTAAAAGGCTGGCAAAGAATCGGCGACCCCATGGTGTTGCTGATTTCTATAGACTATCCCATATTTAATTTATTATTTAATTTATTTATTTATTATTGTTTTAAATTTATTATTTCTCATATAAAAAAAAATTAAACTAACATATTTTTATCTCCTGAGGCAGAAACAATGATGCATCAGCATCAAATGTTCGTCAAATTATTTGATTATTTATTTATTCAAACAATTGATTTCATCAATTTAAAGTGCGTTTTCAAATAATGATGAGGGATGATGAAGCAATTGGAGCCAAGAATATTTTAATAAATGTAATATTATATCGACATAAATTTGTCTAGTATTTCTACAGGTTGTCAACCACTTCAGGGGAATCTTTACAATCACAAATCAGACAGACACACGGCCATCTAGTCTCAAACTAAGCAAAGCTTGTAGTATAAATACTACATATTATTAAAATATTTTTTTACAAAATGGTTTTTTAGACAATAGTTTCTAAAATAATTGTAACAAATTCGCAACAGAAAACTGCAACCAAATAACAATTCTAGATGCCAAGAGTGCTGTTGTGTTTCTATGGAAGTAAGACAGAAAGATGAAACGAAATAGTGCATGAGGCTACAAATTGGACCCAACTCAGTATTATGCTGTGGTCTGTCTGACAATGTCAGACCCCAGCGCTGATTTTCGTCGCTGATTACATGTATACAAGAATTTGTATCTGGAAAATTGAATATGAACAGGTAGGTTTTAAGCATTCTAATCTCACCTTGTAAGCATTTTGTTCGCCGTGAGGGTCTGACAGCTCGATGATCTGCTTCCAGACCTCGTACCACCCGTGGTGCTGCGCGTATTGGTATGTGTCGTACAAACTCTGCTTCACATCCAGCCACCTGGTGACAAAGGAGCACCATAATATTACATGAAGCTTAAAGTGCTGTTTTCTCGACGAGCTCGGTGGCGTAGCGGTCAATGACGCGGCTTCGACACCACGCTCATGGGTTCGATTCCCACATAGGACAAACATTTGTGTGCATGAACATGTCTGTTTGTCTTAGTCTGGGTGTTTTCTATGTATCATAAGTATGTATTTACAAAAAAAAATGTATTTAACTATAATATCAGTTATCTAGTACTCATAATACAAGCTGTGCTTAGTTTGGAACTAGATGGCATTGTATAATTTGTCCAGGAATATTTAATTATTTACACTACCATTTAGTCCCAAACTAAGCAAAGGTTGTACTATGGGTTCTAGATAACAGATATATGTACCTACTTAAATATTTCTTTGTATTTTTTGGTACATATAACGGGACGGTGGCCCACCACACATTCCCACCACTGTGTCTCCTGTGTAGCCAGGACTGCCAAAAAAAGGCAATGAACAGTGAAATCCATTGCAGTCCTGGGGGTAAAACTACCATGGCCATTGGACCACCGAGCTCGTTAATTATCTGGACCTACTTAATTTCTGATTTTAGTTATTTGTGGTGAATATGATAGGGTAGTTGCCAATGCTCTAAAATCATAAAAACTATTTATATAATTATGTATCGTAAAATACACATACACAGAGATAGAAGGATCTGCGATCATAAAATTTTAATAACTTATCTCCGACGTTTTTATAAAGTTTGGTGGGAAAGTCCATTTCAAGAGGATAAACGCAATATTTAACATAGCTGTCGTACGAATTTCTGATTTAATACATTTCACAATAGGAAGGTGTGACGTCATAACGTGGAGGCCTTTTGTTTGGAGCGTTTTCGGGATAACGGGACTGGGGCCCAGCACACATTCCCACAGTGCCTCCTGTGTAGCCAGGATTAACAGCGGCGACCACCAAAATAGGCAATGAACAATGACGTCCACTGCAGTCTAGGAAGTAAAACTACGGCTGCCTTGGAACTCACAACGAATTTATAGGAAGCTTTTAGTAGGAGTAAGAAGCTTTTGGAATTTGACTTTTCTTTTGAATATTTTCGGGATAGTTCAAAATTGTGATTTACAAGTTATGATAATCTCGAGACGCATTTATGGTTCTTATATTATTGTGTCGTCCTTACATAACAAATCGAAAAAAAATAGTTCACATGCCTATTTGGTACCTCATCATCTGCCAACAATTTTGAAGGTGAATTTCTGACGACAGGGTATCAAGTCGCAAGTTCCGAGGACGGATGCCAGAGGTCGCGTTACATATTTGACGAACAATACGTGTGCAAGATATTTTTATTTATATGTTAGTAGGGATTCCCCTCGATGATGGATGGAATTCAAACGACCGCATAATAAAGATCCACAAAATGACTAATGGAAATAATGAGAATCATAATTTAATAAAACAGTACTTCCTCTATGGATCACGACAATGGGTATAGTGTGCTATGTAAAGTCAGTAAAGATAATTGACCACTTTGACATATGCACTTTGCTAGTTCCGTATGGCATGGTATCTTAGGAAACGGGCTGTACTATACAATAGAGTCGCTAAGAAGCCCAAGAAATGATCAACAACCCTATGCTTATAGCTAATGCGACACTATGCACCAATCTTTGGGTATCTTTTATATCACAGGATTGCGAGTCTCTCGCCCAGTAAACCAAACAGGCAAGAGCACCTTTACCCACGCCGCTATCGCGCCCTGTAAACTAACCAAGCACTCGAGCAGATTGGGCCAAAAAATGATCAGTCAACAGCTGAAACTCACCAAGGACTCGTGAAGAAGTGATGTAGAGCCTCGTACACGGGTATTTCGTCGCCGTCGCTGTCCGTGATGGTTCCGTGGAAGTAGAGGTAGCCGCACCACAATGACACGTAAAGGCAGGCGCACACGGCTAGTACCGCTACTCGTCTGTTGAATAGGAAAGATAATTATGTTTCACTATCTATCATACATAAGTTTGTACATTGTAGCTTCCACTGTTAACACGTTACCTTCGGCAACTTCCTGGTGATCTAGTAGAAAATTTGGGAAACGGCTTACTACCAATCTTTGAAGCTCAAGCCATCGTCACCTGCACGTTGTGTACCGAGCCGTATAACTAACGAGACTTTTTCAAAACAGAGGCACAGCTTGTCGAGTTCTGTAAGTCGCCAGTCGAGCTGCTTCAATTCTAAATTGCTGTGTTTTAATTCTCTTACATTTTTTTTTATATGAGAGGGGGCAAACGAGCATGTCGGTCACCTGATGGAAAGCAATCACCACCGCCCATGGAGATCAGCAACACCAAGGGAACGCTGATCCGTTGCCAACCTTTTAAGAGAAATGTAGACTGTTCTCGAAGGCTCCCATGCCGTAATTGTTCGGAAGTACTGCAGAGGGAAGTTGATTCCACAGTTTCATAGTTCATGGTGTAAAATGTCTTAAGAAACGTACTAAGGTAGATTGTCAATTATCAAGATGATATGAATGGAATTTCAATTTATGGCGAGTTGTACGATAGCAGAACTCAGCGGCAGGTATCAAATCAAACAGCTCATCCGAGCACTCCCCGTGATATAATTTTTACAGAACGCAAAGAGAAGCTACATCTCTACGTGTAGAGACAGAGTCCAGTCGATCCGAGATCATTGGCTCACCGACGATTCGAAGTACTCTTTGTGGTAGTCGGTCAAATGGAGCAATCAAGTACTGAAGGAAGAAAAGGAAGGATGTTATAGTTTTTGAAGTATGAGTAGAGTAGAGGACACTTTCTAACATATGTGACTGTGGCCTTCTCTACATCAGGTTAAACCGCAAATTATAGATGATCACTAATACAAAACAGACAAAAGCTTACTTCGCTAAATGGTGTCTTCTTGGTGTCCTGCGCCATTCCTTGGAGAACGTATCGAAGGCTAGCGCTGCAGCCAGTACCATCACAGTGAACCACACTGTCTCGTCGTAGATGTAATAGCGAACGGGATAGGCTGCGTATGCTGCTAACAGTGGCCACTTCAAGGCACCCTGTTCACGACCTATGTTTCCTACCGTCCACACACCTGTATAACAGAAGTAGTGGCGTTAATAAAACGTACAACGACGAAGGTATTTGCGTGAAGCATGAACTAAAGTCTTTCGACGAGCTCGGTGGCCGAATGGTTCAAGCAATGGCCACTTGGAGTCCGAGGTTGCGGGTTCGATACACGCACTAGACAAATATTTGTGTGCATGAACATGTTTGTCTTGGTCTGCCTGTTTTCTATTCATTATATGTACGTATTTACATAAAAAATGTATTTAAATATAATATCAGTTATTTAGTACCCATAGTACAAGCTTTACTTAGTTTGAGACTAGATGGCTTTGCTACTTTTTTGACTTGAGAACAGAAAAAAATTCAACAAAAATGATTTGATCATAGACACCGCGGTGAAACTAAATAAACGCTTGTAAAAAAAAAAGGATTACTGACCCTTAACTACTAGCAAGACTGGACACACATTTAGAACTATCGAGCTAAAATATATATTTCACTCACCAAGGGCAGCGACAAGTGGAATCAAGTAGTTGAGATATCTGAAGTTGATTCCCCAGATTTCATCAGGCGGAACGGAAAACATCATCATCTGGCCCCAAGAGTAGCCCACCATTAGCATGCCGGTGAAGCGGTTCATCGAGAATGGAGGCTGAATCATTACAAAATAATATTTAGATCACGTCTATTGTTATTTCAACACCATTGCATCAATTCCCGTTATCCCCCGGGCACTATTGCGCAGCACTAACAGTAGTGCTATGGCAGATTTTTCTGTCCAGTAATACTATTATTCTCATTGGCTGATGTTTTTATACCACTAGGGTGGAAAACCAGCATACGACCTACCGGATAGGAAGCAGTAATCGCAACCTATGGACGCTTGCGACAAGTAGTAGTACTAGACACCAGAGGTACTCATGCGTTACCAAGCCTGCAAAAACCCCTTTACGCCTTTCTTGAAGGATCCCATTCTGTAGTCTCCGGGAAAACCTTGTCAGGTTTGATTATATCCATATATCCTAATTTTCCGTAGATTAACTCATTATTCAGGACACTACTGACATTTCTAAGCTCTATTGCGTACTGTCATGAAAAATTTTAGTTTTCCATGACTCCACTACGAATACATACTTTAATACATTATTACCAAATATAATACAACAAAATATTGTTTATTTTAAAAACAAAACTATAATCTGTGTTGCTAAACAAAAATTAACAGTCATTTAAAATCACAGTATCATGAAAATTATTAGATAGCACGATAGTGGAAGATTAAAGTTTCTGAAACAGCATCAAAGTAGTGTCACGGGAGATGCAACTTTCCCCATGGCACTACCGATAGAGTCACGGGAAAGAAACATCTACCATGACACTGCAGGTAGTGCCACGATTCTATAGGCTCATTATTTTACGAACAATTTTGTTTACAATATATTGTCTCAAGTGCATTTTAAATGATAATACATCGAAAGATATAATAATTTGAGACATTGAAAGCTAGATTGAAGCAGTAGGTTAAGTAATTTTTAAATGTTAAAGTTATAGCACGAGGGAAAGCAATAGCATTAGGAGGTAGACCCACAGGAGTATTGCAATCTTCTAATTCTAGTGTATATCCATAAAAGGCATCTGTTACTGACTGATATATTATTACTAACTTCCACACGCGGTTTCGCCTGCGTTTACTTTTTTTTTTAGTTAAACAGTATCCTATGTTCCTCCTAATACCTTTGAGAATATGTGTACAAAAAAATTTCATGATGATCGGTTTAGTAGTTTCAGCGTGAAAGTGTAATAAACAAATTCACATTCACCTTTATAATATTAGCAGGGAGTAGGGATTTATTATTTATTTATTGTAGAACATAACGTTCCGTTTGCGCTTTTAAAGCAATCGTGGCTAAAAGTAGTAAGGCACGCGGTTTTTAGTCAGTTAAAGCCTGATTCTCCCTTGAGAGGTTAGTCTGGTAGCAACCAGTCTGATGGAGTGTCGAAGAGGATTTTCCGCCTCCCTGCAACACAGATGGGGCACCCCCCAGCTGGAGGGAGGCGGAAAATCCTAAATAATCACGCGCGCGTCGGGCGTCAAAAGAAGGTATTTCATTTCATACATTAGCATTCATAATTATATGCCCACAAACAAAAACCTTGCATGGATTAACTATTTTATCAACACTATCAACTCACAGCTCAAATTACTGGACGGATCAGGTAGAAATTTGGCATACAGTTCTTAAGTTGTGGAATGAACTCCCTGCCCAGAGTTTCCTAGGAGACTACTGTGTGAGGTTCTTTAAGTTTTTATAGAGTCGGTAACCCGTGAGTATTACCTCTGATGTCGCAAGCGTCCATAGGCAGAGATGATCACTTATCATTAGGCAAGTTGTATGCTTGTTGGTCACCCTAGTGGTTTAAAAAAATACTGGTAGTATCACGACGTAGGTAGGTATGAAACGCGGATAAGAATTCGTGGCCGTAAGCTAGTATTTATTTTATGGTTATTAATAGAGTTCATATCTCAATTTTACACAAAATGCCAAATTGGCAATATAGTTACAATACAATAAAGTTAGTTAAAACACAATTAACCAAATTAGTGCCAAGGTCTTCCATCAACTAGATATGTGGATATATGCATGTAAATGATAACGGTGGCATATTTAAACGTCTGCTAAAACGTGACTACGGCGATATAGCAAACTTAGTTACGTGTGCCATTTTTTGACTTTGTTTTCATATGGCGTGATAGATCCATGTATATATAACTAGCTTTCACCAGCGGCTTCGCTCACGTTTACTTTTTTTTTAATAAAATGTATCCTATGTCCTTCCTAATACCTTTGAGAATATCTGTACAGTTTCATGAGGATCAGTCGAGTACTTTCGGCGTGAAAGCGAACAAACAAACACACATTCATATTTATAATATCAGTAGGTATAGTAAGGATGTCATTGGCTAAGCTAGGATTACAACGATATTGCGCAATATGTTTATTATATTTATTTACAACACGAAATGACTATTTTTTTTTATGAACCCCTATGGGGTTTGAGCCTGCGGCGCCATACTCTAGCTGATACGACTAATGATAAGGTAGTTGAGTGAATGAATGAATAGGTATATTCATTTAAATACATGAGGATGCATGCTTAGAAAAGAGAATTAATATTAACTCACAATCTGATATAGAAATTGTTGAGGTACTAGTAGATGGAAAGTATGTAGTAGCATGCTGCTTAAGCTAAAAGCTAGCGGTAGACTATTACAGCACCTTCTGACGCGCAATGAATAATATCGAACATCACTCATCTAAATACGATTAGATTTTTATGTTATTTCACCCTTAAGGACAAACTGTATAAAACCCGCACAAAATAAACATTTAAGCATGAATATATTAAACAATACATGAACATGTATGAATGCAATAATATTTCCACCAACCCGTAGTTGGACTGCATGGTGGAGTAAACCCCTTCGAATGAGGGGAGACCCAAATCCCACTAACCAACAGTGGGATGAATAAGGGATTACGACAATGACCCACCCACTGCCCACAATACAAATTTTGCTTAGTTAGACTACATGGATATTTAAATTAGTTGTTAGCCCAGAGTCAATTGGGAATGTTTTGTCAAACAATAGTACATTTATTTCAGAGTATATTGCTTATTTTATGCACATTATTACAATGTGTTGTCAAAAAGACAATAGGCTTGTTGCCCATGTCACAAAATTATAAAAACTCTCTATCAGTAACGTAAAATACATAAAACTAGAACGATCTGCGATCTTAAAATTTTAATAACTTATGTACGACGTGTTTTATGTTCGGTCAAAGTTTGGTGGGAAAGTCCAATTTAAAGGTATGAAATTATAAAAAATAAATATTACCATTGTAGAAACAATAAAAAATACTATAACTTTTGTTACGGCACTGGCTACATAAACGCAATATTTAACATAGCTGTCGTACAAATTTCTGATTTAATGCATTGATAACAGCACGGTGTGACGTCATAACGTGGTGGCCTTTTGTATGGAGCGTTTTCGGGATAGTCCAAAATTGTGATCTTCAAGTTATCATATCTCGAGAAGTTTTTATGCAATCGAAGTAATTATTTCACCTATATTTATATTATTGTGACGTCTTTAAATAACAAATCGAAAAAAAAAATGGGATACAAGCCTATTATATTTTATTCACTTTCAATTAGTTATACATTGATTCACTTTGAGTTGAACACACCACATGAATAGAGGCCTTGTTTAATTTTTCATTCAGGAAATATCTCTTTAAAGTAACATTTAAATTACTCAAAAAATATTTTACCATTGATGGGCTTTAAATTCATTGCTCCATTCCATGTAGGATAAATGGCCATTGCCATAAAATATGAAAAGACCCGATTTGTTGCAAGGAGCCTGGTAGGCCCTATGTAGTTTAGAGTGACTGATAGAAAATGATGAACTAAAATAATATGTGAATTGTATAGGTGCTTTATACAATAACAATCTTAGTTTTTATTGTGATATGAGAACAGCAGACTGGGTATATGAATAGTATGTAATAAGGTAAGTTTTTTAAGTAGAATGGTTAATTAATTTCATATCATGTATAATTAAAGCCATGATGCACACACTTAACATTTGGGAAGTATAGCATGGCCAGCATGACTTAGCTATAGCAAAATCTAGTAGTTTGTTAAACATACATTACTGCATATCTTTAAGAAAGTGAATGACTTTATCTTGCTAAACTGTTAATAATAATAAGTAATTTATTTCTTAACTCATTAATTATGTTACAGATGCTGTTAGTGCTTTGTTAGTAGTATTCTTGAACAGGAGGTAATTTTCAATACTAGCCAAGTTTTTACAAATCGAGACTAAATAATTTTGTGTATTAACATTCTAGTAGTGAAACATCTGGTATAATTTGTATTGTCATCAACCCTTATTCATCCCACTGCTGGGATATAATAATAATAATAATAAATATTGTCAGACAAATTACACAGCGCTATCTAGCCCCAAAGTAAGTGAAGCTTGTGTTATGGGTATAGTAAGGGATAATACATACTTGTGATATATATAGAAAACACCCAGACCAAGACAAACATGTTCATGCACACAAGTGTTTGTTTTGTGCGGGGATCGAACCCGCAATCTCAGAGTCAAAGTGGCTATTGCTACACATTCGACCACCGAGCTCGTCAAATTTGACTACTTATGAAAATTATCTCCTGAATTTTTTTATTGTTAGTGTGTTTAGTTTAGTTCTTTATGTGATGATAATATATATTTAGGATGAGACAGAGCTATACGCATGACAAGGATGGTGATGTTGCCTCTCTTGTCTCGTGTCTAAATATATGTTATTTTCACCATATGTGGTTAATCTACAATCAAGGCAAATTCTGTAGTCAGTAAGACGTTAGGACAGAAGCAAAACTGCATGGTGATTACACATGATTGCCAAATACAAATAGAAAAGGGTGTGAGCAAGGGTGTTGTTAGTATTATCATGCATTCAGATACTTACAGAGCCCCAACCATAGGTATGTCACACCGAAGAGATTATTCTTGAAATAGAAAATTAACCTTTAAAACAAAATATACATAACTCATTATTATTACAATAAACATTGCTATATAGTTAGTTATAAATAATAAAGTTATGTTCTCATAAGTCAGTGCACAAATAGCAGAATTATTTAACCATGAAGCTCTACCGACAAAGCTTAAAATATTTGTCAGTAACTCAAAGTCAAACCTAACACATATTTTTGGTGATCAAAATATTCAATGGTAATAGGGTTCAGCTTCGGCGGTAGGACCCCTGATCACCTTTAGAAAATTACATGAATTGTTAGAACAAACACATACTTAGTTTTATCTAGGAAACATACTATTATACTGTATTATTCTGTATATCTATACCTCCAAGGAACACTACACCAACTAAAATTTCGATAGTTTTCTTTTGTTATCTAAATCAATTCATTACTTCAGTAATATTATGCTACCTGAATTTTATTTATAAAAGAAACACAGACACAACAAAATCGATAAATACAAACCACTAAGTAAATGTATAACTTAACGGTGTGTATCTGGATATGTATGTTTCGAGTTGGTGTAGTGTTCATTGGAGGTATTGATATGTCACCAATTTGTAAAATCCACCACATTGCATACTGCTAGCTATTTTAAAAATGGCTCTGCTTCACAATTTGGCAGATTAACAGATTGTCTTTAAATGATCATTGGGTTAGGTTAGGTTTACTTTCTGATTAACCAGAAATAGATTGAGAATTAAACCGAGTGATAAATAACAGTTCTGCCATTTTGTAAAATAGCTAGCAGCATGCGATGTGGCAGATTTAACAAATTGGCTGCGACATATATATTTAAATAACAATGAAATACATAAATGATGTTGCAATTAGAGTAATACTACACACACAGCTGCTAAAATAGGTAGCATCCAATGTAGTATCCAACTATGCAACATTAGAACTTTTTGCATCACAGCATTTATCAACTCTATATGTATATTACACAAAAAAAATTGATTATAATCTAAAACGGTGAAAATGCCTGCACATATGACAGACAAAAAAATTGGGACAGCTAAGCCCCAGTAATGTACAAAATTACAATAACTACCTATATTGCAGAAAAGTTAAATGTTTGGAAGAACATTGACCTACTAAAACAAAAAACACATACCTTCTTGGTCCGTTGCATTCTTCCAATCAGCTCTTGCATATATTTGGGATCTTCGTTAGCGTCTCTCACATAGCGAGGGATTCGAAACACCTCTCCCAACCATCCAACTCCAAAACCTCCGAGGGTTGTCCACCATACAAAAGCATGCCGATCTCTTCGTAAATAAAAGTGGTGCACCCCAAATATTCCACCGAACATCCAAAGCACGTACGCCCAAATTACCGATTTTTTACTTGGCATACTATCCCCTTGCAAAGACATCTTAAAATTGTGTCGTGGAAAGTAAAATGAATATTATTTATGAATAAACACTTACGTAGCAAAGCTACAATACAGTTACAGAGATTCTAAAGATTTTAGAATGGCCTCAAAAAGTTATGCATAGTATAATTCAACAGGTAAGTAAATCAAATGTGGGTTAGCCTAAATTAATTCAAAGAATCCACGAAAAATATTTTGTTGACGTGCGCTCTGAACTAGGTGTTCAGAAAGAAATCCAAACTGAAATTGACATAACAATGACACATCGATAATACCAGCTTGATGACAAATGACAGCGAAATGACAAGGGACTTCCGATATATTTTTATTATTGGTTTTACGGCCATGGATACAAGAATTTTAGTTTTTCCAGATCTTCTTTCACTATAAAAAATTTAGAGATTTTGCTTCATGGTGCCTTGCTTAGATATATACTTAACTAGAACACTTAATAAAAGATTTTAAGGTTTATTATTCTGTTATTGACGTAATAACGTCTTATAAATCGATAAACGCCGGCTGCACGCACGAAAAAGCATGACTCATTGTTACGTTCCGCCAGTGCGGAGCGTGCAGGCGCGAGCGCGGAACAAGCGATAGAGGGTCACGACAGGCCTTTGTTTCTTATGACGTTATCACGTAAAATTATCGTCCCTAAACCAACTTTTCTTTAATTTTCTTTAATGAAATATCTTAAAATGTATTTTATTTTGTTTTATTTTCGCATACGCGGAAACAGCAAAAATAAAACGTTTGAAAATGTATTTACTCCATAAACTTAATATTATAATTTACTCAGTGATATTGGGATGTTTTATTTACGTAAAAAAATATTAGGATAATATTAGGTAAATTGTTTTAAAACAAGTGGAGAAGTTTATTAACTATATTATCCATTTTTTAACCATTTTGTTTTCGTAAAATAAAGATTTAAAAAAATGTAAGTTTTTATTATTTTAAATCGTTCTAGTATATGTCCATTGTTGATATCATTATTTAAGTTTTTTTTAAGCTATTGCATAGCTTATATCGCGGGCTTTGAGCGCGGCGACCGAATCAAGAAATTCCGTAACGAAAATAATAGACTTGTAGTCTTTATATATATAATGTTACTAAATATTATCGTTGTACCTTATAGCCGTTCATTATAAATGGTAACAAATAAAAATATTACGTACAGTAATAAATGTCCGGAATATTGCTTGCTTCTACAATTATCGGCGAATTAAAAATTTGCAATGACTTCCTGCACCACCGCTTTAGTACGGCACTAGGTTTTTTGATATTTATTTTTAATCATCTATAAACTATAAAAAAGCCGTACAATTAATGTTTTATAGTTTAAATCATTTTTATAGTTTAAATCATTCAAATAATTCCTCACTTGTACCTGGGAAATTCCATTTACTCATGTACTCACCTGTACCGCTCAGAAATGACGGCATAGTGCTCAGAGTTATTTTCTGATATAGTAACTGTTGCGGAATCACAACGTGTTGAGAGGGGTTTCCTCCAGGGTTGATTCACTATCACCTTTTGGGAACACACAATCTAAAATGTTATTAAAAACTTCCTCTTCTCATAATAAAATATATTTCATCAAAATAAAACTTAAAACAATAAAACCACAATCTACCACATATTTTTCCTTATACTTCTTGACAACTTCTTTACAACTAAATTTTCTCAAAACCCCAAACAAAATACATTCTCTTATTTAAATTCAAATTCCTACAATGTCACTATGTTTTTTCAGCCATCAATAAAACCATAAACAATAAAACTAATTCTCCAACATCCCCTCTTAAATTAATATTACCTAACTTATTAAATCCCATACACATATTCCCCACTTAACAAATCTATCTAAATAAATATAACCCCATAAATATTAATTTAAAATAATTCTACCTAAACAACCTTAATATATAAATTTCAAATTAATCAATCAAAACAACCTTAAAACTAAATTTCCAATTAATCAGCCAAACAACCTTAACCTATCATTATATCTATAACATTACAATAAATCACTTCACTATGTTCATTTTTAATTAAGTGTCACTAACTATATATTTCCTTAGTCTTAAAAACTTTGTTCTGTCTAATCCTTTTGTCAATATGTCTGCATAATTTGAATTTGTTGGACAGTAGAATATCTCAATTTTATTTTCTTGAATTTTTTCTTTAATAAAGTGAAATCTAACGTCTATATGTTTACTTCTTCTATTCAAGATTCCATTTTTAATTAATACAATAGCCGACTGATTATCAACAAATAGTTCCGTTTTTGGTATTTTACCAGTTATTTCATGAATTAATTTTTGAACGTATAATAGATCTTTAATGCATTCGGCAGCTGAGATGTATTCTGCCTCTGTACTGGACAGAGCAGTCACGGACTGTTTACGCGAACACCAATGAATAGGTCCACCACTGTACAGGATGACAAAGCCAGTCGTACTTTTCCTAGTATCAGGATCACCGGCAAAGTCTGCATCACAATACGCTCTCAAAGTTAAATCACTCCCTCTCAAATAAGTAATCCCATTCGAAACAGAGCTTTTTAAATACCTAAACAAATTTTTGATATTTAGAAAATCATTTAAGTTAGGATTCTCTTGAAATCGACTACAATACCCAACATGAAAAGCAAGATCTAAACGAGTTTTATTCACTAAATATAATAAAGAACCTATAAATGTCCTATAACGATGCACATCATCAATACTCCCTTTCCCCTCTTGATGTGTATCGATCAAAATATCCGGATAAACACTTGGTTTCAAATTCTCATAATTATATTTATTAATTAATGATTCTACATATGTCTTTTGATATATTTTTACAAAATTATCTCTAACGTCTATATCAATACCAAGAAACTTTTCAACTTTATCAAACTTTCTCATTTCAAATTCTTTTTCTAATTTTGTTATTATATTATTTAATTGTAAAATATTATTTCCGATTAAAACTCCGTCATCAACATAAATTGCTAAATATATTTCTTTCTCTTTACAGAAAAACAAACAAGGATCTAATTTTAATTGTATAAAACCTAACTTTTTTAAATATTCTGTTATCCTCTTGTTCCACATAAGTGGTGCTTGTTTCAGTCCATATAAACTCTTCTTTAATTTACAAATTTTATTCTTACTATTTTCAATATTATAACCTGTTGGTATTTCCATAAAAATTTCTTCTTCCAAATCTCCATATAAAAATGCTGTCTTCACATCAAATTGCTTCATCTTGTATCCTCTTTGAGCCGCAATTGCCAACAGTAAACGTATACTTGTAGTATTAACCACTGGACTATATGTTTCTTTATAATCAATATTATATTTCTGTAAGAAACCTCTTGCTACTAATCTAGCTTTATATTTTCCACCTGGTTTAATTGTAAAAATCCATTTACTTGTAATTATTTTTCTATTTTCTGCTTCTGACTTATTTACAATAACCCATGTCTTATTCTTTTCCAAAGAATCTTTTTCTTCATCAATGGCCTTTTGCCATAACAACTTCTCATCACCTTTAATTGCTTCACCATAAGTTAAAAACGAACTTTCTAAATCATAATCTTTCAATCTCTCTGGTAATCTTCTCTCTCTTTTAGGCAAAATTCTTCTAGGAATTTGTTCATTAATTATTTCATTTGCATCTTCAAATAGTTCATCATCTTCATCTTCATTTTCTTGAACATTTTCATTTAAAATCTCTGGCTCCACTATTTCATTTACACAAACACCATTATCATCTTCACTATCATTATTATTTAAAACCTCATCATTATTCTTTAAACTTTCTTCATTATTATTTAAAAATTCTTCATCATTATTAACCGCACTAATTCCATCACTATTTTCTAAATTATAATCATCGACAATATCTATCACTTGTGTATTCCCATCACTATTCGACCCTGCATGACTATATCTATAATTTCCCCTCTCAAAGTGAGAATCACTATCCACCGAACACTCATTAACATTTTCATCACAAAAAATTCTATATAAATCCATCATGTTATCACTCGAATTATATTCTTCTAAAAATTCAATAACTTTTGTTTTATTATTATCAAATTTAACATCTCTAGAATAATGTATTTTTAAATTAATTGGATCCCAAATCTTATAACCGTTATTCGTATAACCAATTAATAAACCCTTATTGCACCTTGAATCTAATTTACTAACATTAGGTTTATTATTTTTAAAATAAGCCAAAGAACCGAAAATATTTAAATGTTCTAAATTTGGAATTCTGTTGAACCACATTTCAGCCGGCGTTCTACTATTAATTCTATTCGAGCACCTATTAGTTAAATATGCTGCAGTAAGTACCGCTTCACCCCATAATTGTTTTGGTAAACTCATATCAAATAGTAACGCTCTAGTCTTTTCCATAATTGTTCTATTTAATCGCTCAGATTTCCCATTAAGTTGGGGTGTATATGGTATATTATAATCTATTTGAATTCCCCTTTCTTCAAAAAATTTCTTTAATCTATTACTAGAGTATTCTCCCCCATTATCGCATCTAAAAGTTTTAATTTTAGTATTAAAATGATTTTCTGCCACATTAATATAATTAATTATTTTAGAATATGCTTCATCTTTTCTTTTAATGAGAAAAACTTTCATAAAGTGTGTGTAATCATCTAAAAATGTGATAAAATATTTATATCCGTCAAAAGTTGGAACCCCTATTGGCCCACAGATGTCGCTATGAATAATTTCTAATGGCTTTGTAGCCCTATGACGTTCTGTTTTGAAAGGTTTTCTACATAACTTGGATTGCGTGCAGACTTCGCAGATGTCCAAACTATCTTTAATATCAAGATTAATACCACGTACTAAGCCTTTAGTATTATTAATCGAGGAATGTCCTAATGCTCTATGCCAAAATTCCTCTTTTGATATTCTAGAAAAGTTGACTGACCTTGAATTTCCTATGTGGTTAACATATTCAATAGGAATTCTTACGTAGTACAGGTCGTCACTGCCCCTGGTCGCAGTAAGAAAGCAGACCCCATCATCGTAGACCTTACATTGGTTTCTGAAAAATTTAATTTCATAATTATAATCTGTCAGCTTCGGTATTGAAATAATATTTTTTATCATTTTTGGAACATATAGAACATCACTGAAGGTCCAATTGTTATTTCTACTGTACAGTTTTCCTACTTTATTAACAGTATGTATGTTACCATCAGCTGTTGCTATTCTATATTGTTTATTGCTTAAATTTTGTAAATATTTATCATTATTAATTATATGGTTACTTGCTCCAGAATCCATTATAAATTCAACTATTTCATGTGAACTGAATGTTAAAGATTTGACATTACTTACAGTACTTGATCCTCTATCTAAGCAGTATTTTGTATAATGTGAGTCATTCTTACAAATACTACAGTTATTTTCTTCTTTGCAAGCTGTATGTTTATGTCCAATTCTTAAACATTTAAAACATTGTAGTGCATTTCCCTTGTATTCCATCCTGTTATGTGTATTTCTGTTTCTGCAAAATTTAGCAACATGTCCTTTCTTGCCACAGTTGTAACAGTCTTTAATATAAAATGTGTTGGCAGTTGTTTCACTTTCATCATACTCCTTTCTGTCTTGATGATTTACCTCCACTAATATTCTTGAAATCAAATTATCTAAATTCCTATCTTGTTTTCCAGTTGATTGCCACGCCGTTCGAAAGTAGTCAAATTTTGTAGGTAAACAGCTTAATATTTTTGATATGACTTGCTGGTCTTCCATTTGAAAATCAAGGCTCCTAATTTTTGTTACTTTATTTTGCAGTTTACTAATGTCATTCATGATGTTTTCTGTAATTTTGAAATTATAAAATTCTTCCAATAAAGTGCAAATCTGTGTTTCTTTATTTCCCAAAAATAAATTATCTAATTTTGTAATCATATCCTTAGCGGTATCACATTCTATAATATGATTAATATATTTGTCGTGCAAACTATTAATAATTAGGTATTTTGCTTTATTGTCTTTCTTTGTACATACCTTTTCTTTTGATTCGGCAGTCAAAACATCATGCAAATCTTTAGCGTGTAAAAGAATAAGCATCTTTTTCTTCCATATGGTATAACCACAGTCACTGTTTAGTTTAGGATAAAAATCAGTTTTAAATTTCTCACCCATATTTTCGGAATCCATGTTAATTTATTAATATAAACTTTTAATCAAAAATTTTTTATTTTGCAAGGCCCATGACCTGTTGCGGAATCACAACGTGTTGAGAGGGGTTTCCTCCAGGGTTGATTCACTATCACCTTTTGGGAACACACAATCTAAAATGTTATTAAAAACTTCCTCTTCTCATAATAAAATATATTTCATCAAAATAAAACTTAAAACAATAAAACCACAATCTACCACATATTTTTCCTTATACTTCTTGACAACTTCTTTACAACTAAATTTTCTCAAAACCCCAAACAAAATACATTCTCTTATTTAAATTCAAATTCCTACAATGTCACTATGTTTTTTCAGCCATCAATAAAACCATAAACAATAAAACTAATTCTCCAACAGTAACAGCCTTCTACGCGTTATTCACGATGGTTCATTTCACAGGTAATTTTTTTCCATGGGCTTGTAGTCTATAAAACCTAACACCCCCAACCTAATATGACCTTTGGACTCGACCTGGCAACATTTCATACACGTATTTCGCCAGTGAGTATTATCTAGTCAATGGCGCAGTTATAAATGTGTGACCAATTTGAACTATCGTTTCTACGTTCGCGCCTCGATGTGGTCATTACTCTTATTGTAACTTTATTCGATGTTGGTGAATGACTAAAGACTTTTTTTAAACTTTTTCGCTATTATTATTTTTGACATTGTTACTGATTTTGGGATAAAATTTTATTAAAAAATACATACGATGGTATAAAATTTTAATTTAATAAAATAGATGCAATAGCTTTACCGCGGCGGTCCCCGAGTTTTATTTTTTTTTTTATTTTATTTTTTTAAATGATTAACTTTCGTCTGTTAATATTACCGGAATAATGACCCGGAAAAAAACTAATTTACTCATAAAATAATTTTATTATATTATATTATATTTTTTATGAAAGTAAAAAACAAACAAAAACAATTTGTTTAGTCAAATTAGTGAAAATAAATTTTTCATACAAAGACACATCACATGATTTTGTATTTTTTTGGTTCAGGAAAATAGGTATATAAAGTTACTTAGAATTTGTTTACGAGATTTTGTTCACTTAATGATTAAAATATTGACAAAGCACATATTTTTAATAATATTTTATCATCGTACTTGTAAACAAAAAGCTGATTATTTTGTTGAACATCTTTCGAAGGAAAGTATTTGACTTAGTGTCATTGAAGTAACCCTTTCAGCGAGATATTACTATAACTCCTCAAGAGACTGAAATCTTAAAATAAAATAAGAACTGCCTGTCACTCAACTCTGAGATTTTGCTACATTTATTCTCAAACCGAAGCCCTTAGCCCGCTTCCCAAGTGCAATTAAATATGAATTGATAACACTGATAGCATTTGTGAAATCCTAAAAAGAGGCATATTTGTACATCATTAGCATACATATGAATAGATGAAGTTAGACATGACGTAATGCCGTTGATGAAAATAGTACAGGTAATATAGATACACTGTAATAGCGATAGTACATTACCCTGTGGCACTCTATTTATGACCACATTCACTATTCGCACCAGTCATATCTGAGCTCTACGACATTTACCAACTGATGTCGATCCGAACGATACAATGCCTACGATGATTGGACTAGCTTGCTTGAACTTTAGCGTTGTTCGCCTGACTCCTAGCTGCGGCGCTACGAGTCTTGACAAACAGACGCGCCACCTGCGCTGTTCCTTTTATTTAGGTCGGTAACGATGCGACCGGCGCCGCACAGTATGAGATGAGTGTTATATTCATGTGAGTTAGGTGTTGTGTTCATTGTGTAATTGTGTGTGGGTAAGTCGCCCTTATCAAGGAAACCAGATATCTGATTTGTTAA
Source organism: Hypsopygia costalis (assembly GCA_937001555.2). NCBI lineage: Eukaryota > Metazoa > Arthropoda > Insecta > Lepidoptera > Pyralidae > Hypsopygia > Hypsopygia costalis. The sequence continues at coordinate 25,645,196 of OW443326.2, forward strand.
AAGAGAGATACCTAGCATTTTCGGTTGATCTACTTTGACGAAAACCGAATTGGTCCTGAGAAATGGTGTTATTGAATTATATCTATCAACGATTTTTTTAATATTGGAAACTGCTTCCGGATTCTCTGCTGATGGCGGATTGCTGAGAATGTTAGTTCTTTAGCTTCACTCTTTGTACTCGAATACACTCTGAAAAATGTCTCCGCTTTTGACGATCACTAGGTTCTTCAAATTGTTTGCGATTCGTTTTTTAGGTTGAGGTACATGCATTAACTTTTAACACACTAGTTCCTTCTTGGCTCCTCTTCTTCTTCAATTGGTTCGGAGTGCTAAATTGGGATCAATGGTTCGTCACTGGTCCCTGGAGCTGATATATTTGTTCCCAGAACTGTAGCCATATGATATCAGATTCAAGCCAGGACGAATACTTCTTTAGAAATTTCTCAGTACAGTTCTTTGAATTTCTCCATTTGTAATGAATTCGATAGCAGAACGACACCTTTTTTATAGATAATTTTAACCACAGTCATTTAAGTTCAGCACCGAATTTGATGTTAAAATAGTAAACAAATACTCATGATCCCGTATATCTTCATGCTTACGTAAAGCAACATAAAGATCTCAAAACCCTAAAAAATGTTCGTATTTATGTCTCACACTATATATTATAATGTATCATACGACTTTTTTCTAAGTACCCTCCATTAGTTTATCACATTAATTCAAAATTAAGTAATTTGTTATTATGAATGTGTCTTCATAAAGAAAGTAAACTATAATCAGTTTTATCTTCACCTGAGTGTGCATGCAGGTTGCATCACAAGCTTCAGCTTGTACCAGGTCTATCTATCACAACACATTTATGATTACGATGGATAACCGGTTGGCGCTTGAGGTCATCCTCAAACTTCCTTCTTATTATGTCTTGTTTAAAAAGCAGATGTGTGATTATAATATTTTCCTTCAATCGCCTTTTAGGATTCATACAGTAGGATATGCGACTGGTGCATTCTTCTTATTTTCCTGGCCAGCATGATATATGTGATCAAGAGTATTTGTTTACTATTTTAAAATCGAATTCGGTGCTGAACTTAAATGACAGTAGTTAAAATTATATAGAAAGGTGTCATTTATTCTGCTATCAAATTCATTAAAAGTGGAGAAATTCAAAGAACTGTTCCGAGCAATTTCTGAAGAAGTATTCGTCCTGGCTTGAATCTGATATCATATGGCCACAGTTCAGTGAACAAAATATATCAGTTCCAGGGACCAGTGACGAACCATAGATCCCAATTTAGCACTTCGAATCAATTGAAGAAGAGGAGACAAGAATGTAAAAGTTAATGCATATACTTGAACCCAAAAAACGAATCGAAAACAATTTGAAGAGCATAGTGATCGTCAAAAGCGGTGACGTTTTTCAGAGTGTATTCGAGTACGTACAAAGAGTGAAGCTAAAGAACTAGCATTCTGAGCAGTTGCTGCATTTAAGTCTATTGGGAATCGAGAAGTTGCTGAAGTACTAAAACATATGCTCGAGAATCCGGAAGCAGTTTCCATTATTAAAAAAATCTTTGATAGATATAATTCAATAACAGAAGTTTCAGCAATAAAATCATTGGTATTATACATGGTAATGAAACTATCCAAATGGCGATACAAAATTCTAAGAAAATTCAGCATAAGAGAGGGTATATCAAAATATTCTACTTTGAATTGCGGAATAAGAAAAAAAAAGCTGTGCGTAAGAGCGATAAAATTTTAACAGAAATATCAGTAAAAGTCCGTTTACAAGTCTTGTTAGTATGGTTAGTAAACAACCATTATTGTCAAAAAAATAAAACAAACATATTTTGTCCCATATCTCAGAAAGGGGGGCCTAGGGGTAGCAAGTATGTTCTAATGAATTGTAGGTAATACTTCGCTGGAAGACACAATACCCGCTATATGATGTAAAGATGGGTAAATCACGAGAAATATATTTTTTTATTTTTTTCCATACAAAGATATTATCGTTTATAAATAAATATCATCTAAAATTGAGGTTATTCGAAATGTATATTATTACTTTCGACGTAAACAATGTTTAAGCTTCATATTAGTATCGTTCTTTTTTGAAAATACGGAAAATTTAATTTTTAGTGTCCTATGTCCGGTCCTTTGTATGGAGTCGATCCACATTGCGCCGCGCCGGTGTCCTGAGCTTCTGGGTGTTGTTATGGCACATAGTTGTGACAACAAGATAATTTTGTGGCGACAAACATCCGTACAGATTACAATAATGTTCACGCCTAGGGAATGCAATCTCGTTCTCGCGAGATCTCGTTTTCGCGAGATCTCGGCGTTTTTTAGTGAGATTGAACTCGGCCGAAAAATGGGCGAGATTTAACGAGATTGCACTCTTGCATAAGTTAGTGGCATAGTTCGGTACGGCGGCGACTTCAGGTAGCGGTCGGGGGACGAGGTCTCGTGATAGTTGTCAACGTGATTGAGTTGATTGCGTTCAAATATTTTTGTGGTTATATATGCAAAAAAATATGTTTCTTATGTGATTTACGAGTGGTTTGTGCTTCGTAAGGAGTTACTTTTAAAACAATTCCTAATAATGACGTGTGATGTGAACTGAACAAGCTTTTTATTTGGTCGATATATTTTGTTAATTAATCTCTAATTTGTAATAGATTTCTGCTGAGTAGGTATAGTTTTCTTTAATTGATAATAATATCTCAGTTTATTATCTAGTCAACTCAACTTAGTTAATGAGTTTCATTTTAGTTGTTGACTTCTTGTTGTTTTGTTATAAATAATTTATATACAACTTATATTTATAACTTGTTGTGTATAAGAACTGTTTTATTATTGAAATACTTTTATTTGATAGATGAGAAGACTAGTTGTTTATTTCATTTCTTATTTGATTAGATACGTCAAACGATGTTAATTACATAAAAGTTTATTGAAAAAATTCGTAAAAATAAATGTCTATTTAAAATACCTATAATTATTATTATATTTTTCCTAACTAATTCAAATATTGTAATTATCTGCAAGAGTAAACATACAAAAGTGCCAATCTCGCGAGATCTCGAAAACGGCGAGATCTCGCGGTATTGTTATTTATAAACTCGCAAGATCTCGCCTGAGCCCCAATCTCGCGAGATTGCATTCCCTATTTACGCCCTCACGTCCAACAGCCGGCGTGCTTCCATTTTTGCCAGAATGCGAATATTATTATTGATTATTAGCGGGCGATGGAGTACCAGGAATACTTATGACATCTATATACATATTTTACGTTAGTTGATGTAAATATATTTCAATTACAATCAGGGGCGCCGACTCCGTGGGTGCTCAGGGGCTCGAGCACCCATGAGAAATAAACAGTGGGTGCCGAGCACCCCTCTAAACAGACATCAAGAAAGATCAGTAGTCGCCTTTTAGGGATGGGTGTTTTTTCATTACCCGACGACCCATTTTATATTTTTATCAAACATAATTATTAATTAAGTAGGCAGTATATAAGTAGGACATTTATTTATTTGTCGGTCGATCAGTGTGCATTGCTCTTTTCACACTTCACAACTTTTTTGAGTCATCTAATGAGCGTGAGCACCCATTACAATGATCAAGAACACTTTTCAAATTGCTTGTCGCTAAGCCATCCCGCCAAGAAAAGGTCACACCTTTTTGTTTCGATGTTTTACAGAATGTTTTAGAAATACCATTAGCATGATACCCACCATAAACGAGGATTCGATCGTTTATTCGGTGATGATCGATAGCCAATATTCATTCGCTTAGTTTACTTACTGATTTACTTAATGCAAAAATATCGAATGCTGCGGGCAAATGTTTTGAGGATTAGTAGACGAATTAAAAATTGCACAGACCATTTTGCTTTGAGCAAATGTTCGGAACTCAAACATACGGTACTGAATGCTCATTTCGAAAAACCAAGTGAAAACGCAGCTTTATTTATTATTATTACATTTCCATGTTCATCATTAAGTAAGTTATTTTTTTGGATAAACTAGAATCCGGAAGTTTTTTAATATTTTTTCTCTTTCTCTTTTAATATTTTTTTCCTGCAAATGGTTTTTCGATACATTCCATAAAAACACAAATACAAGAATAATTAATACAAGACAATTCTTCAATTGTAAAATTGGGTCTTCTGCGATTGTTTTTTCAAAATATTTTGCACAAACATGGAAAAAAAGAGGCGTGCCAATACCTTAAAAGATTACGGCCACGCCTCTTTGTCTCAATGTTTTACTGAGTGTTTCGAAAACAATATTTATTAGGATTTTTTTGTGAAAAAATGTTATTAAAAATATGCACTTTCCAAACACAGAGATATAAAATGCTTTTATCTGTGTTTCCGACGAATTTCAGGTGATTTTTAGCATCTACTTTCACCCAGAAGTGGCAATATTTAATGATCTTTGATCATATAGCCAAAGACAAACGAGACCAACGTCAATCAATCGTTAAAGGAAACTTTTTTTTTTGAGAAAAATACGTCAATCAAACAAATGGTGTGAGCGTAGAATTTGTTCTTTTCTATCCTTCTCTGCAATTTACACAATCAATTACGTCTCACTTTCAATAATAAACGAGATGCCAAAAACAAAATTATAAACTCACAAAAATCGATCGCGACATTGTTCATCGTGTACACAAAACTACTAATTATGTTTTCGCGTAAAATTCATTAGTCGTCCTTGTAGGGGGTAGACGTAATTTCCTTGTGCGTACCGACTTAATTTGTTTCCAATCATGAATTTCGACGATACATCCAGTAGTGGCTACGTCACCACCGAGACTATATACGGCACTCATGAAGACTCACACGTAGTTATGTCAGAGAAGGTGCAGTCCTTGGCGGGGAGTATTTACCAGGAGTTCGAACGGATGATCGCTAGATATGATGAGGATGTGGTGAAGACCCTGATGCCATTGTTGGTGAACGTCCTGGAGTGCCTGGATTCTGCATACCAGACAAACCAGGAGCATGAAGTGGAACTCGAGCTGCTGAGGGAAGACAACGAACAGCTAGTCACACAGTACGAGCGCGAAAAAGCGGCGAGAAAACACTCCGAACAGAAGGTAAGTTTTGAATGCACCTATATGAGTAGTTAATATAAAACAGACCTTGCTTTAATTTTCTTTGTTTTGCCAGAACAAGGCTAAATAGTTTGTAGCCAGTCAGTTGTTTCGTTGTATTCTTGTAAGTTGCACACTTGCAAATATATTTTGTTATGTTCGATGTGTCATCCCCTCTGTTTTTTTAGTTCTAAGGTAAACAAAAACAACAATTCAGTTGTGTGAGTGTTATTTAGTATAGAAATATAGAATTCGTTATGCAGAGTGTCGTACAATCCCTCCTTAAGAGATCGATACTTAATCTATAGAGGATACTCTAACGCTATACTTTGTGAATGCATTAGAAAGTTTATTTCACAAACACTGATTAAGTAACATTAATCATTGGACTTGAGCATGTTAAATTGCTTGTATCATTGACTTAAGGAATAAATGATGTTATATTGTGGATGTGTTGCAACTTCGCAAGATAGGATGTTCACTTTAGGGCTGGCTTAATTGCACAAGGTCTTATAAACATGCGTGTGGTTGAATGCATTATGTGCTTGTGTGAGTGGCCTGCTTTGATTTATATTCTTGTTTACAATGCACAATGGCAATGAATTGTTCCAATTAAGTAAACAATCTAGTCTTTTGTTGATATGAGACCTATTAGTGATTTATGTCATATAGTAAATTTAACTATGAAATGTAAATAACTTATTTGAGACTATAGATAATGCTGTATGAGTAACCATTGAGACCTATTAGTGATTTATGTCATATAGTAAATTTAACTATGAAATGTAAATAACTTATTTTAGACTATAGATAATGCTGTATGAGTAACCATTACTGGTCTCTCTAAATTAAGGTGATAAGAGGACAATTGTCACACAATAAGAAGAAAAACAACAATGGAATATTGTGATTATATTTTAATATGTACATCTTAAATGCTGTGTATAGCCTGGTCAGGCTAAATTTTAAATTAAAAACATAAGCTCGGTGTAAGTGGCTCAATAGACACTTTTAGATCCACTGTATATTCTAAAGATTAGTAATTTTTGGGTTTGGCAAAAGGATAGCTAGGGCTCACTGATATTCAGCCAAAATGGAGAAGTACCTCCGTCATATGACAGAATACCATGACGTCATAAAAATACCACGGAAAACAACATCTTGTTGCTGTGAGTGAGATTTCCCAATGAGCTTCTTTTCAGTGGAGCATTAGCTTTTATGCTAGCAATGTGTAATTGATGCATATGCAGACTATGCTGAACACTTTACATCAAGTGTTTGTAATGTTTGTTTGCCCTTGTGTAGTTATTGTTCACACCCACATGTTGTAGATTTAAAAAAAAATGTGAGCAATAAATAATAATTTTGAATTAAAACAGTAGATCTTTCATACAATAAAATATTGAAATAAGAATACACAAGTATAGATTTCAGAATTATTTCCATTCTACTATTTTTCCAAGTTGCATAAAGTTAAGTTGCGTAGGAGTTAGGAGTAAAGGTAAGTTTTACTAAAACCACTCCTATGGAAGATTATGATTCATCTCCTATTATACCTATTCCTGAGGTTATATAATATATCACCTTTACTTTTTTTACAATGTTACTTACTTTTGGCCGCACCCATTTTAATTGCTCTCTCATTTCATTTCCTCAAAAGGACTCAAAGGATGCTAATGAAATGAAATAAATTACACAAACTTCGGCAGTACCTCTACATGATATAACAGTCATATTTGGTTTGCACAATTTTTATTCATATTTAATTTTTGAAATAACATGTGGTATATTATTTTTCTTTGAATTGAAGAAATCTATGCTCATCACCATAAATTCAAATGAAAAAAAATATGTAGATCCTATCATACTAATACTATATATCAACCTAAGTAACTAGTTTAGCTCGTAAATAGGTAAGTAGTTTTTTTTGGTTTCAGGTCTGCAGTTATGCATCTTCTAAATACTAAAATTACTCTAATTTTCACTTGATGTTGGCAAAATAAGACATTGCCATAAGGGAAAAACAAATATATCAACCTCTATGTAAAACATTTACAGTATTGCATTTCAAACTTAGATTGTGACATTATTATTTACATACAAAACATACATTAACCCTGCTACACCTAAGAATAATAATAATTTAAACACTGATTATCTTATACACATTTACATGTATAATATGGAAGAGTTTATGGTAGACCATTTAAAGGATGGTCTGATTTCTCTTGATATTGATACATGGAAGAGGTTGGAAAAGCCTTTGTCAGATATAGACAAACAGATTCTACATACTATAATTACAAATAAAATTTTGTAATCTATGTACTATATAATTATTATTGTAGTAAAATAAATAAAGGCTATTTTTATTATTATGGAAGTTTTTTGGAACTTCGAGTATATGTGTTCGAGTTTATGTAGGGAACGTCAAATTATAAATTCCGTTATCAACCACCATTAATGTGTGTTAAGCTGTACAGTTTGGTTTAAATAATGTTTCTTTTCATTGTGACAGTCAAAATGGATAATCCTTTTTGGTGCATTTATTAAAAAAATCAATTATTTTCAAGTTATTTATTCTAATAAATAACTTGAAAATAATTGAAGTATATAATATTTGATATTTTGATATTTATGACTTACATCGTATTGGATATTTGCGAAACCTGTTACAACTATTTTTTTTAATAAAAAAAAAATTCCTGAAATTTAAAGTTAAATCACAATATATCAATATATATCTTTAACAATTTAAATGAAATGAAATGAAAATAACTTTATTTCAAATAATTTGATTTACATAACACATGGTCAGGGGTTCCTTTTATGTAAAAAATATACTTGTGATAGGAAAGTAATTTATATACTACAAATATGGAAGAGCAATATGGAAGAGCAGGGCTCTCTCTCAATTGCAAGAAATTTATATATTACAAATATGGAAATATTTGTAATATATAAATTTCTTGCAAATTTTATTAGAAAGTAAAAAGAAAAAGAAGAAAAATCTTGAACAAGCAACAACATAGATGCGTAATACTAATGACAAAGTTATTTTTACAATTTTAGTTACATCGGATATTTGCGAAACCTGTTACAACAATTTTTTTTAAAATAAAAATAGTTTTCCTGAAAGTTAAAGTTAGATCACAATATATCTTTAACAATTTAAAGATACCTAATATTAAATTTACAGGACGGCCTATAATTAGATAAACCGAAAAATAAATGCCCATGTGCAATTATTTCATTCATAATACAATCAGTGTTTTTTGTATGTGACAAGCTGCTTATAGCTCCTTTTGCTTTTAGGATGTTGTGCTCATAGGGCGTTTTACTTTAATGTCCTTACGATACGAAAGGGTTTCTTGAGTGATTTTTCTGGCCGGCGGTTATACCTAGTCAGTGCCTAATCATAATGTTATAATAAAGCACTTGTACACACACACACAGTATTTAATGTTAGAAATAAAGGCAGTACACTATATAATGAGTAATATCATCTCTTATTTTATTCAATTGGTGGTACTTTTCCAAGCTTAAAACATTCAATGAACTATCTGTAAACATTAAATATCAATGATATGCATTGGTGGCATACTAAAAAGTTCTCTGAAACGTAACAATTTGTGATAGTGCTTATGTAAATCCTCTTGAGCGTGGCGCGAAAATTGAATTATTCTCACATGTCATTGCTTAAAACAGTTTTTTTTTTTACAAATTTCAAACTATTTATAGTAGCTTTATCTTTACAATTATTATGTATCATTCCTGTATTATTTTATCTCATTCATAGAATAGGGAAAACGTGAACAAGTTACTGCTTTTCTTTGATGTAAATATATGACCATTAATTTTAGAAGACATAAATTTATAATATATGCCTGTTATATCATATCGTCTAAATACTACCACTATATTCCTAAATTTGTCAACAGTTACTTGAAGCGGAAGACCACTACGAAGGCGAACGGAAAGATCTCACAGGTAGACTAGAAGCACTTGACAGTATTGTCCGAATGCTGGAGCTAAAACACAAGAACTCACTTGATCACGCTAGCAGGCTGGAGGAACGCGAAAATGAACTTAAAAAGGTTTGTGTTTAGTTCATTTTGCTATTAATTTTCATCAATAACTAACACAAAGTAGCAGTATATCTTTTGTTTACAAGCAGTCTTATTATAGGCATGCAATTTATTATAATGAATCTTTGTGTTCGAGATTGGAAAATACATTTTTATTATTTCTTTTTCTGAGCATCATATTCGTTATTAGTTTTTTTACTTTATTATGTATTACGTATAAAGATGGACAAAATGCCGGGCATAAATGCCGAAAAATTACTTATAAATTCCTTATATATGTCCAAACTAGGCATTTACAGGTACTTGCTGGGCACTTATTGTAAATTCCTCGCATTTTGCCCATCTCTAATTACGAAATATGTTTGTCCTTCAAGAGTTATCAACGTGCCATTGGTACTGGACCCATTTTAAGATAAGATTGGCCAATATGTACTATTTTGTTATGCCTCAAACATAGATCGATGGCCTCAGACGACAGGTTATCATTCATATTTTTAATATTTTTCTTACCCACTATGACATAGATACTCTCACAAAAAATCCAAAAAGATTTCTTTACAAACAAATTTATATAGAATTCGTAATTTTTAATTCCCTATTGTAAGAAAGTGTATATATACAATGTTCATAGTAGTCATATAAAACTTTAAATTAAACGAAACACTTGAAACTGTAGTTATATTGAACTATTACAGTATTAGTTCTTGGAATTAAGTCTTTAACTCTAGGCTTACGTGAACATGTAAGGAATACTTTAATACCAATTAAGTGATCCTATAAAGTGCATACTTGTGCCCCGATACTGTACACTTCTATTAAATTCATACTTATTGTATTAGCTACTATTTATACAAAATGCTAATGGCGAGGAAATAAGGAATAGATAATGTTTTCCTAGAATTCATTACGTGCTATTAAGATTTTCTCTTTTTTATTTGTTAATGAAGCAATATAGTGTAAATGTAATAATGGATAGAGACTGGAAGCCCGAGAGTCTGGTGAACATTAATTGTGGAAGAAGAAGAAGAAGCGATGTTCTCATTAGGGTGCTCGCACACTGCTGTTAAAAATGTTTAACAAATGTTAGAAATATTTTCTAACACTTTTATTTACTTTAAATTCATATTTTTACGACGTCAGAACCCACGAGGCCACGATCTAGTTTTAAACTTTCTTAATAACATAGATTATTTTTTATTTAAATTTTTATTATGCACAATAATTTAGCACAACAACTAATATTATAAATATAATTTTTAAAATATTATTTTAGATACTAATTATGTTTGTGTGAATAGATGTTTAATGTCGTGTATTGTTTGAGAACCAAATTATTGCCAAACTTAGCTTACAGGAATTGATAACACACAGCGTTGAAACTAAATAAAGGCTTATAAAGATACTGCTCTTTAATTTCCATTAGACAGTCAAAGTAGAACAAATTACATGTTACGTTTTTATAAATTATCTTAGAAATTTGTAATCTAAAGTCATGTTTTGTTTTGTCAGGAGTACGCGAAGCTCCACGATCGGTACACGGAGTTATTTAAGACTCATATGGATTATATGGAGAGGACTAAGTTGCTGCTCAGCACGGCCAGCGAACGCAGCGAAGTACGAGGGCGGCTGGGACTCAACCCCATGGGCCGGTCAAGTGGTAACATCCACACAAATGTATTTTATATACTTTAAGATTAAAAGGCTATGTTGGTCTGTAGTGCTCCAGGCTCATCAAACGGGGAAAAAAATGTAAGGCATAGTAATAGTGTAGAGCAATTCGATTGGGGAAGTACTTCCACCTTACAGAAGACCACAGACATATAACGATTACCATTGTGTTCCTGTAAGTAAGATCACCAGATTGCCCATGAAAAGATATGGCTTTGGTATCAAGGGTGGCAACGCGAGATTAATACGCCTTGTATTACGATTTCTTGTTTGGCATCCGGGTCTTATAAAAATAACTCACCTGCGTGTTCGTGGGAACACAACACCGTGATAAATAATATGATTATCTTAACTCAAAACATGTTTTAGGTAACGTGAGAGATGTAGGGAACAGCGTTATTATCGCTTCAGACCCACTGTACCCTTGGGCGTACCTCTGGTGGTACGGTGGGTCTATATTACCCAACTGGAGAAGTGCCTCTATCTCACAGAAAACCGCAGCCAAATAGTAATTCTTTTGAGGGTTGTTGTGTCCTGGGAATGAATGAGGTCACCAGGAAGGATCTAGCAACCAATTTATTGTCATAATGTTTCACATCTATTTTTAACCGACGATAAAACGGAGGAGGTTCTCAATTCGACGCGTATTTTTTTTTTGTTTACTTGTAACCTATAAACTTTAAAATTACTGAACTCATTTAAACTCTATTTCATTAGAAAGTCATATTATCCAATATATACATCAACACTAATATTACAGAGAGGTAAAGTTTATAAGTTTGTTTTTAACAAGCAATCTCTGAAACGGAACCAATTTCAAAAATTCTTTCATTAGTACACACTGTTTCTTGAGTGTAGTGAGAGCAATGGCCACGGGTCCCCCGTCTGAATCAGAAGATCTATAAGGGAAAATGACATTTTTTGCAGAATGTTTAGAGTGTCAAGACGTCTTGCTCCCTCAGCAAGTAGCCTATATTTAATTTCGGTAACAATAAAATCTAAAGTTGACGCAAATATTAATAGCAGTATACGTACATGTAGAAATGTAGGACAAAGATGTGATTAAACTGATTCTTTTACATCGCCTTGAACAAAGAGAGACTTGCAATTATTTGTTTTCACAAAACATTAAGAATCGCAGCTGTACAATATGTGTTTTATTGTATAATAATACTCTGCGGGGTCATATGTATTTGTCAATACATGTGTTCTTTTGAATTCATACAATGTCTTGTTAGGGTGCTTATGTAATTATCCAAGATCCCTGAGCCGCCAAACATCACTTATTTTCTGATGAACAAAATGGACATGATTGAGTAGTGTTAGGTATTATAGTAGAGTTGTTACTATGATCGTATGACTACATATACGTACATTATACGTATGCTTTAAAGGTCTCAAATAAATAATAAATCTCACTTATATTACCTACATGTCAATTCTATACCAAGCGTTGTTGTACCAACGCTGTACCCACCATGGGACTGCGGCATGCGAAACGTTAAAGCCTCTGTAAGGTAATACTGCCGGCCGGAAGTGTCTGGGAGTATTGATTACTGATTTGTAACGATATTGTGTAACATATTTGTAAAAGTCAGCTATCAGAATTTAAATGAAGTGAGTAGTGTTTTTACGTACCTTGATTACCAGATACCTGGAGAATGGCCGTCTGGCCAAGGTAGCAAGTAGCCATACGATCATAGTACACCCTGACACTATTCAATCATGCACATTTTATTCATCAGACAATTAGTGACGTCTGGTGGCCCTGGGATCTTCCTCTATAAAGATTCCGATTACCTAATTATAGGTACCGTAGCCGGTACCTGTGAATGTCAAAACTGTACTTTATACCATACACTTATTTTAATATATCTACAGCCGATTATGCGTGTCGATTTCGGTATGGGTGATATTGCAACCGATGCATTGAAGTTTTGCAATGATATTATATTTAATTAAAAAAAGTAGATATCACACGCGTAAAATAGCGCGGAAAATAGGGCATCGTAATTTGATATAGATGCATTTCTTTTTGCATTGATTCTAAATGTCGCCAGTATGAATGATTATATGCTTGTTTTAATACAATACCATTGCAACTTTGCTTGTAATGCTATTAATATCCCCGCTGCCAAGGAGCACCTCTTTAGGAGTGTTCTGATGACTTGCTAGCAGGCACATATATTCTAGGGATTTGTCTTCAAAATCTTTGTTATTACTATTGTATTATTTTTCATACCACTAGGGTGTAAACAAGCGTAGGACCTACCTGATGGTAAACAGTTCTTGTAGATTATGAATGCGACACTAGAGGACTGCAGTTGCTGTAAAAACTCATTTATGCCTTAACGAACCTCACATTGTAGTCTCCTGGGAAAACTTTATTAGCTTTGTATATGTTATTACAACTATTTTATTATTATTACTAGCGGCCGCCCGCGACTTCGTACGCGTGGAGTTAGTTATTTGCAAATAATTTTTAATTACATTCGAAAAAGCTAAATACCTAATGAAAAGAAAAAAATAAAAAAGTTAAAAACAACCAATATCTAGACGAATTTTTAGAATCAATGAAGTCGACGGATATTGTTTTTTTAAAACCTCTTTGTAAAACCTAAAGTACTTTTTATTGTTATAATAATACATCCCTCCTTATAATAGTAAGTATGTAGTTGTTTTCAATATTTTTTGTACTTAAATATCATTTAAAATCCTTCTGCCATAATTACTTTAACTTCAATAACATTGGATTTTCATACAAAGTTCCAACCCTCGTTTTAACTCCAAAAAGGGGTTGATTTCTAAAGATACATTATTAGTACACCTCCATACCATCTATAGAGCATACAATTTAAATTTCAAGTCTCTTACTTTAAAAACATAGAACTTTTATACAAACTTCCAACCCCCGTTTTAACACCAAAAATGGTTGATTTCTAAAGACACATTATTAATACACCTCCACACCATATAAAGAGCATACATTTTAAAACTCAAGTCTCTTACTTCAAAAACATAGAACTTTGATACAAACTTCCAACCCCCGTTTTAACCCCAAAAAGGGGTTGATTTCTAAAGATACATTATACACCTCCACACCATCTATAGAGCATACATTTTAAATTTCAAGTCTCTTACGTCAAAAATATAGACCGTTCATACAAACTTTCAACCCCCGTTTTAACCCCAAAATGGGGTTGATTTCTACAGATACATTATTAGTACACCTCCACACCGTCTATAGAGCATGCATTTTAAATTTCAAGTCTCTTACTTCAAAAATGTAGAACTTTCATACAAACTTCCAACCCCTGTTTTAACCCCAAAAAGGGGTTGATTTCCAAAGATACATTATTAGTACACCTCTACACCATCTATAGAGCATAGATTTTAAAATTCAAGTCTCTTACGTCAAAAATATAGACCTTTCATACAAACATTCAAGTCTCTTACTTCAAAAACACAGAACTTTGATACAAATTTCCAACCCCCGTTTTAATCCCAAAAAGGGGTTGATTTCCAAAGATACATTATTAGTACACCTCCACACCATCTATAGAGCATACATTTTAAATTTCAAGTCTCTTGCGTCAAAAACATAGAACTTTCATACAAACTTCCAACCCCCGTTTTAACCCCAAAAAGGGGTTGATTTCTAAAGATACATTATTAGTACACCTCCACACCATCTGTAGAGCATACATTTTAAATTTCAAGTCTCTTGCTTCAAAAACATAGGACTTTCATACAAACTTCCAACCCCCATTCTACCCCTTTAGGGATGGAGTATCGTAAAATCCGTTCTTAGCGGATGTCTACACCCTATAAGGAACCTACCTGCTAAATTTCAAGTTTGTAGGTGTTATAGTTTCTGAGATTTCGTGATGAGTGAGTGAGTGATTTTCTCTTTTATATATATAGATAACTAAACTAGGTATTGAGGGACAAATGAAATGGTATCTCCATTAGACTCTTATTAGTTTGTAGTTTTCAAAACTACAAAGTTTATTTTTGCTGTCAAAAATGCTGGAAGATTTTCGTTTGTTACGAAGTTTGGTCAAAACTGATCACCACTTTCTTGGTCCACTGTACTTTAGGCAGTTGCAGTACACAAGGGCCTAATGATAAATACTGACTTTTAATAAGTATCTTCACAAACAGGTCCAATATCCTTCGGCTTCTCTTCGTTGGAAGGTTCTGTGAACGTCCTCGACCAAACTGCAAGCATTCCCGGTAGTCCCGTCAGCTTGTCCTCTTCTCCACCAACCCCGCCAATTGGGTCAGAGCTGGCGGCAGTGCGGACAGTAGAAAGAGCTCATCAAACCGACCCTATCACTCAACAGAGTCAGGTGAGAATCAATTAAGACCTAATTTCGTCATTTGTAAGGTCTAACGTTCTTTGACAGGTGGAAATGCTAGCTGAAGGTGTGCTATGTTTGAAGCAATTTATTTCAGATATGAGCACATCCTGCTATCCTGTTACTATAAAATAAACTTTCCTATAATATAGAAAGATTGTTGTTGCATAATAACAGGACAGCACCAAACTGCCTATTTCACAATCGATAAATTCAGACTCCGATTTTATTATTATTATTATTTTATATTTTATTTCAATGTGTATATTTTATTTCTGTTTTTATATACTATTTGTTACATTGTTTTAGATTTTATAATAAACTGGTATTTAGTTCGTTCATTTTTTTCTCGTATAAATACTTAATCCAGATTAAACAAACATATCACGAAATTGGACCAAGACACTTCGACTGCTCCTAAATTTAATTCATTGAAATAACAATTCATTGACTTAACAAGGTTCCTTTATTCATTCGGATATTCGGAACCCTATAAAATGAGTATCTGTATCTATATAGATGAGGAGCTGATGGCGTTGTTGCACTTGTCAGTCTAATCGATCACGCAAGTTAAGCAACGTCGACCGTAGCCTGTCTATGGATGGGTTTATTTATCTCAATGCCCTCCATGCTTCGAAGGGTCTATTGTCGTTAGGCAGTCATTAAGACAAGTGGCTTTTGGGCGACTTGAAAACACTGGCCTCCACCAACCTGCAGATTAGCAGCGTGGCGGAGTATGATCTAAACCCCTTCAATTGAGGGTAGATCCGTATCCCAACAGTGGATCGATTATGGGTTGATGTCGTTGATGATGCTCATCGATCTAAGATGATGATGCCCCATGTATACAAGATAAAGTTCCGAATACCCGATCAACTGAGATTTCTGTTCGCGGCGAGTGATTCGTTTTATACAATAACACATAGGCTATTTTATCAAGCTAGCCACGAGCATATACAGCAAGAGCAGCTAAAGCTAATTTTTATACATATACTAACGGCCGGCCGGCCTTGGTCCGCATGAACTTTAACAAATAATTTATTTTATTCACTCGGCATATAAGTAATTTTTATATGCGAGGGGGGGCAAACTATCATGTGGGTCACATGATGGAAAACAATCAGTCTAAAGTAATCAGTTTACCTTGCCTTTTATTAGATTTGCCCCCTACAGGATCTGTTTTACCTCTGCGGGGGTTACACACAGGTTAGGAACCCAGGGTCCATCTATAGGCTATGGTAACCACTCCACCGCTTGCTTGCTCATGGTTCTGACTGGAGTTTAACAAAGTATATAATTTTTTTTTCTACTTGAGGTGGAAATTAATAATAATATCTCCCAAAAGATTGAAAGAAGATTAGCATGGAGCAAGAATACTTAAATAGCGCATATAGTAAAAATAGTCATTAAAGGGCGAGAAAATAAAGACTTTACAGACTTCATAATTACAACTATATTATACTGTACACTACATCACATATTGTCACTTAATTACCATAACTGATAACATTAGAACGAGGAGTAAATACCAACTTGTGCGTATATCGATTGCTCTATTGCATCCATCCTGATCACATTCACAAGACATCGAGTAATGTATGTCTCCAAACTTGGACTGCACGCATTCTAACGGCTTCGTGTATACGTACGCACACTCTCGTATTATCGTGAGGTCCTGAGTGGGCGTGAAGAATTGTATCTGGGTTAATAGTCGACACACGGGTACACCTGCCGTGTGATTCCGACATTCTTTCAAGTGTGCACGGCTTAGAGTGTAAAAACATCCGTGGTTAGTCAGCGTAGAGCATTGATAACATTTAAGTCCCGTAACTTCGACGCACATCACTAGTATTATAATGGATAGGCTAAATGAAGCGCATTTCATTTTATTTGTGTATTTTTAGTTTTAATTTGACGTTGACAGACATGGCGACGTCGTGTTTAAAGACATGGCTTTTGAATTTGGAATTTTGTTTCATGTCGTGACCTCAAGTTTTTATTTTTATTTTAACGAAAGTTTAAAGGAGTATATACCTACGTGCTCAAATCTGAAAGTACGCTCAAGGAAGCAAAGCTTACATAAAGGCCTCTGCCACAGATAAATTCATATAGAAAAGCCAAAGGTGAACTGAATTTGTTGCTTAAGTTCACCTCCTTTTGTATGGTTATTTTAAATAAATACACATTATATGCAAGTTTAGCTTATAGGTATGTTAGTACATGAAGTATATGTATGTACTGTATACACAGATCATTTACATCAACTGTAGCCTGTCTATGTATGGGTTAATTTATTCGAACTCCGTCGTGTTTCTAAGGACATGTTAAGTCTTAAGAGCTGTTCATTCCGGCTGTAGTCGTTAGGAGACATTCCTTAATCTGAGTTAGTTAGCGTCCGGTAACCCGTAGTAGATTAGTGGATCGGAGTACGTTCTAAACCCCATATTTTCTGTGAATATAATACTAGCTGTAAAAGGATTGATGTAATTTTTATTTAGGGTACCTACAAACTAGGGATTTGACGTTAAAAGCATTCTCTTCCGGTCGACCTGTGTGATGTGCAGAGACATACGAACGTGGATTGTATTCTTGATAGTAATGCGTAGAATTATAGTTTAAGCTAACTTTTTTTATCCATAAATTTGTCTTTGCAGGCAACATCGCCAGTAGCGCCACCAAATACGGGCAAATCGCAAACTAAAAGTGAAAAGCGAAGTGGGAACACATTATACCAAGAATTGGCATTCCACGACACTGAAGCAAATATTGCTGAAGGCGACGATGGCGCGGATATTACTGGTAAGATGATCTCCTTAAGACCTTTGTTCACGTTAATTTAAGGCCACATTTTATGCCGGTGTTGCAACATACATTCGATTATGAGATGTTATTCCATCAAACGCCCCGGTTTAACCCTTTAATTACTTACTGAGTCCTAAATACTCTTCCTTTTTCCTACGTTTTTGTGCCTAGCTTTGTTACGCAGGACATAGTGTGCTACTTCACACTAGTTGCAAATATTGATTTAGTATCCTTGTAGCATTTTTGTTACAGGAACATCCATTTTAGTTTCTTTTTCAAAATGTTATTTTACTTATTTATATTTAGAACAGAAAGTACGTATTCTAGTATATTTTTTATTTGCTGAGGCTGGTTTATATTTTTATATATTATGTTTGTAAGAAAATCTACAAAGATTTTTAATTTTAAAGTTTAATTTAATAAAAAAAACTCTTATGATAATTGCGAGTCCCAGGGACTCCATACTATTTCACTTAGTTAATTGAGTGTTAATGTACTTTTTTTTATAAGAAAATGTACAAATATTGAATCAGGTTAATACAGGTTAGGTTAGGTTAGTAGTTCGGTTATTAGTTCCATAGAGAAGCAGTGCCATTATTTTTAAATTCTGCTATTTCTCTCTCCATTTGTTGATTTGGGTGTCTTTACGTATTTTATACTAAGGTTATTCATAATATCACAGGTAGTTGGGTGCATCCCGGCGAATATGCGTCTTCAGGTAAGTTTGGAATATCATTACATTTTTTGTAATGTAAAATTAATACTAACG
The DNA here is from genome assembly GCA_937001555.2 of Hypsopygia costalis. Classification (NCBI taxonomy): domain Eukaryota; kingdom Metazoa; phylum Arthropoda; class Insecta; order Lepidoptera; family Pyralidae; genus Hypsopygia; species Hypsopygia costalis. Next base: position 25,663,990 of record OW443326.2, read on the forward strand.
TTGTACATAATTCACACCTATTGTCTACACTATTTTTCGTGTAATAAATCTCACACGTGATAAATTTAATTGAACATCGATATATGTATATATATATATATATATATATATATATATAATCGATATAAGGTCATTCGCATGTTATTCTGCTTTATTAATTATATGGATATAAAGTAAATAAACTAATGTTAACGCGTTGTGTTTATAAATCGCATTGTAGTCGATTACATGCATACATAAACCAAGACTTTTGCAACTCTAATACATCGTTTAGTCCAAGTGATTCATAATTTTATGCCGAAACTGCATATTTCATTACAGTTATAGAAATGTGATCTTGTACATTTTTATTTGTACTATTTTTGGGACTTATGATTTACGATTAGAGTTCTCTCTTTAATAATCAAAAGAATACTGTGGTTATTTTGCAGTTTATTTTTCTGAATTCCCTATTTATTTCCTAGTAATTTAAACATCTCTCTTACAAAATTAATAATTGTAAGATCGATTTATTGAAATTATTGATTGATAGAAAGATTGTTGTCGCTGTTAATCCTGGCTACACAGGAGACACAGTGGTGGGAATGTGTAGTGGTAGGCCCCCGTCCCGTTAAAAAAATCTATTAAGATCAAATTTAATTTTACTTATATCCGTTTATTAATAATTTTATTTAAATAAAAGAAAATGTTAGGATATCGAAAAACTTAATTACATTCCTTATTTTTATTCGTGTTGTATGTTTTATAGTGTACATAGATAAAAATTAACATTTTCAATACTAATACTGTGTCTGTTCTGTTCCATGCCCTTTAACAATTGTTGCCTCAACGCATTGCAGTTAATGATAACTATTTCGGTAAGTAACCATTTTACGTAGACTCCTATTAGTTTCTATATGTTTACTTGACTGATGTATCGGTGAAGATAAAAACTTGTGTACAGAAACTTCAAAATAAATAATGAGAATCGGCTTACTTCCTATTTACAAATATGACTACTGTTTCGCTGAACCAGTCATACTCAAACTGCGGTCCGCGTGCCGCAAGTGGCATGTGGAACTTTTCTGTGTTGCCCGATAAATAAAAAGAGTCATTAATGATACGTTAAATTTTAAGAAGCTCACAGGATAACTCTGTGACTACAGAGCTGCAGGCAGTTACTGCAGCCAGTTGTAAAATTATCAAAATAATTCAAAATATCAACGATTTCCTCTACATCATTTGTGGCCTGCATTTTCATGCATTTCTAGCCCTTAGGTTTGTTGCCCAAGAAAGAAAAAGATTGAGTAAGGCTGCACTAAACTATGTACGGTTATTAGTTAGACAGCTCTATATGGATCCACAAAGCACTGGCGCACATTTCTGCGTTAAATCTTTGATGTAACTGACTGCGGATGCTGATTGTTGTGCATTTCAGACTGTATTTTTTAATATACGGCCAGCCTAATATGAACCATTTAGACGCTCGCAACATCAAACTCCGCTGCCAATGCACAACTCCTTCCTCCCTGGTGAAATCAATCACTGGTGTGAACACAACAACCCTCAAGGGAATTGTTATTTGGCTGCGATATTCAGTAAGGTGGAAGTACTTCCCGATTCGGGCAGATTACAAATACGTTGTGCCATACCTTTCTTTTGCCAGAGCCTCTTTCGCTAATCGACAGGGTGTACCACTTGAGATTGACTTTGACTCTGAAAATCGTGTCAAGCTACTTACACCCCAAACTTAACCAAATGTTTACTAATTGAGTTTTTATAAGTGACGGAGTTTATATTGTTACTGGTAAAGTTGAAATTATGATACTAAAACGATAGACAAAGTAATTTAGGTTCGAAACACGACTCGAGTGTTTAGAACCTAAATTACTTTGTCTATCGTTTTAGTATCTTATAATGCGAATGTATATGATGTTTGCTGATGCCCGTTATTTATTCTGAAGTATTTCTTATATAGATTTTCGTACTAACTATAGTGTCTTTTTTTTCTAATAATAAGCAGTAGCGTCTATTTTAGTGGACTCTTAACTAAGTAGTAACAGTAGAACGCAAAAAATAGCATATTATCGTTTTTGCATAATATCCCTCTCCAATAACCGTAATGTGCAAAATTTCTTGGCGTTCAGTGTCATAGAACAGCTAAATTTGAGAGCGCATGATACATTTAGTCAATGAAATTTCACTCACGCACTTACGCACGGCGTGAAGTGCAATCAAAATTGTGATAGGTGGCTATGTCCTGAAAGATACATGAGAGGTTGATGAACGCCACCAATTTGTTCGTATGCATACCGAATGAATTTTAATTAACCTGTTTTAGATTTACAATAAATTACAGCAAAAGTGTGAAGTAATATATTATGTGCTTTCTCATTGTTAGTCAGCTTTGTTGTCGCCGTAACTAATATGGCATTTTAATTTTTATATTTGAGGGTCGATTATCTAATTAAAATGTAGCCAAAATTCGATTCCGACCTAGTCTCGGTCTTACAAATATCCCATGTGATATTCTCGTAATACAGCGACTTGAAAGTTTAGCCGTAGTATAAGTAGTTATATCGAAGGAGACACGACTGTTAAACAAAGTTATAATGGTATTCTCGCAATAAGAATCTATATTAAGTACTGTATGATACCAACAATACTGTTTACAGTCCAATCATAATTCAATTTCGATTCGGTCAATTTTGATTTTGAAATTAAATTTGTGAAACAATTACGAGAATTGGCCAGCTGATCGTAACAAATGCGCAAATAAAGAAAAAATATATTTGCTGTCCTTTCTATGTCTTTTTGCGTTATAATAAGCTAATATTACACCCATTTTATCATAAGAAAGAAAAATAATTCGATAATTATGCAACATGGAAACAAGAAAATTTACTATTAATTTTCATGCCTACTTAATATTAAAGTATAACGGCCTCCCAGTTCAGGCCAACTACAGAGATAGTCTGAGCTGGAACTAAAGTTTATCGAAATATACGAGTATATCTGATTAGAAAATTATTAAAATCAATTTAATTTTCGACAGGAATGGGCAAAGAAGTGGAAAACCTAATCTTGGAAAACAACGAGCTTTTAGCTACTAAGTGAGTATTTTTTTAATTCAATACACCGCATTTAATACCTTACGATGTTAGGATGATTATAAACTGATTCTTATTCTGTACTAGATTTAATCTGTAATTTGTATTTTTTTTATGTTCGTACGATTATCCGAATACTTACGTTTCCAATATTCTACGTGAGAATAACTATTGAATGAAGTTTTACAATATATTGCATACAAACTATATTCTTACACTTATGCATTTTCTTTATTAGAAATGCCCTAAACGTGGTCAAGGACGATCTGATTGTCCAAGTGGACCAGTTGACCGGCGAGCAAGAGATTCTCAGAGAAGAAGTAACTAATTTGAGCGCAGCAAGGGAACAACTGCGGGAACGAGTGACGCAACTGGAGGAGGAACTGCGCCATTTGAAGGTAACTAATATAGAAAAGAGTAGCTTTGTTTAAAATAATGGGGTATGGCTGTGTTATGGACTCTGCTGTGTGTTGTACGTCAATACGTTGCATGCACTATAATTATCTCAAAATGACAGCGCTTTTCCCTCCCCCGCACGTGATGACATACTCCTTACTTAGCGTGATAAATTCTTTGATCCTCTATCCAGTGGTGTGATTGAATTTTGGATGGAGATGATAGATTTGTAGGTGCAACACGAAACTGTATCCCCCGGTCTTGTAATCATTCGTTTTTTTTAATTGACTTGCTATGGAAGCAATTTTAAAAACGTAATCATGTCAATATCAAAGTGTACGGCACATTGCCCAATTAGGGAAATACCTATCAGAAAATCGCAACATATTAACTATTTCCTATAGTTCTACGTGGTAGTTGTATAGGGGCGAGTGAATGAGGTCATGAGGTTGGAAGGAGTTGCTCCGATGGCTGCAAGCGGGCAGTACTCTTGTCTGAGACCTGTAACAAAAATATGAGCGTATTAGATATGCGGCACTTTTATTATTCTTGTAAACATTGAAATATTTCCAGTACTTCTTTTCGGTTCGATTCCGTATTATTATAATATTTCCATTGTTTTTTTTATAGGAAACGATGAGTAATAACGCTGGTGGAGGCGAGAATGAAGATGAAGCGGACGTGCCGATGGCGCAGAGAAGACGGTTCACTCGCGTCGAGATGGCGCGTGTCCTCATGGAACGTAATCAATACAAGGTAATTATTGAATATATTTTCAAAAAATACCGAATAACCCTTCTCCCTCCATGTGTGCGACAGTTAGCTCTTATAGGGATGGCGACAGTATGAAAACAAAATAATAAATTGTGCTTCGTCAAAATAAATAACATAAAATATCTCTGAAAATTACAATTATTGAAATTTTAAATCATTGAATTGATAAAAAAAACTGTGGTGCTCTATATACCGGGTTTTGGTATATCTTGCATATAAAACTATCATTTTGACAGATGAAAGTAACTGTTGTAATTTGTTTAACGTGTGGCCATTCACATTGTTTAATGCGGGCTTTCGTTTTCTCAAAGTGGGGGTCAGGGAGGGCAGGACCTGAGCGGGTTGGTCTTAAAACTGATAAGATACAACTTTTGATGTTTGGTTTTTTATTACAACCTTCCCCAAAATACGAGCAAGCTGTGCATAGAGGTGGATCACAATACAGCAATTTGTATGAAAAATACCGGTTTGCACCTTGTGACTCGATTTAGAGGATTCCTGTGAAGATTGATGATGGTTCCAAACTGTTAGACGGTGTAGAACCATCAAGTCTGAGAAGAGACCTTGCGTCCCTTTGTGTGTTCTACCTTTTCTACAATAGGGGTCTGTTCAGTGGTGTTGTTTGACACGATGACCAAGGCCTCCTACAGTCGCACCGGTCGCCGTCGGCAAATTGTTAAAATATTAAACTTTAATTGTATATTTTAAACAATTAAATAATTGAATATTTGGCATGAGTAAAATTTTATTAGTTACTAGCTTCTACCCGCGGCTTCGCCGGCTTTTACTTGTTTTTTTTTTATATAAAAAGTATCGTATGCCCTTCCTAATACCTTTGAGAATATGTGTACAAAGTTTCATGACGATCCGGTTGAGTAGTTTAGGCGTGAAAGCGTAACAAACAAACTCACATTCACATTTATAATATTAGAAGGGATTAATCCGTCAAAACGGCAATGTGTATGTAAAATGTATTGAGGTACTGTTTTAATCCTATCAAGCGCAGTTTGTATTTCATGTTTAACCTAATAAAATAATAAGTGTTTTTAATTTAATATTTACGCTTTGTAAAGTTTTTCGATTTCTGTTTTAATGAAGCATATATCGTTATTTATTTTACTAACAATCAAATGCCCAATTATATAGCGGTCAAGTATTTTTCAATCAGCGTGCCACGAACGCAGTCATTGACTGACGGTGAAACAAGTTGTGGTTCGATTTTCATACTAATATTTCGTAGTTATGAATATTTATACCCTTCTAGACTCGTGTTCGTATCGCGATTTGTTGAGCTGTATTCATTAGTCTTTATATATATATTTGACATACAGTGCCGTACAAAAAAGTAGTAAATAAGAGCGCCATTTTTATTACAATTTAGTTTAAATGTGTGTATTTGAATGAATCACTCCGTATTTTTGTCCGGAAAGCATAGTTTCAATCTTAAATTAAGATCTTCTTCAGGGCTAATGGCAAGACGCGGCTGCCATCTCGTGTTTATCAAATGATAGTATATTTTTTTTAGCAAAGATCTGGTTTAAAAATATTAGCCACATACGTTAACGCACTCCCTGTACTTGATTCAGCGCGAGATAATTAGGTTCACTAACATTGTAACTTTGCGTACAGTCAGACAAGTCGTTATGTTTTAAGTATTCTAAATTGATCATTAGTTGTTATATAATAACTACAATCCTCACAGCGCGCCTCTGTAACGAGTCACAACACAAGGTGCAAGCTGGTATTTAGGTGCTCCCCCCAAATGTGACATGTTTAAATTGTAAAATCATTGCTTACTCTGGGGATAAATGGTCGTGTGTAATTTGTAGGAAACTTTATTTAATTATTATTATTTCTATTACAGGAACGTTTCATGGAGCTTCAAGATGCAGTTCGCTTTACGGAGATGATGCGGGCTAGTCGAGTCGACTCCACTATGGACAAGAAGAACAAACAAAGCATATGGAAATTTTTCAGCAACCTGTTTAGGTAACGATTCAGTGATTTTATTTATTTAAACACTTTTTAGGCACAAAATCGTCGTCAACCTTTACGATAACAGCCGGGACAGATGGCTTAACGTGCCCTTGGATGTACGGAGGAGCTCGTGATAAACAAATCTAACCATGGACAGGCTACGGTCCACGTTTTTTTTTTTTTTTTTTTTTTTTTTTATACTACGTCGGGTGGCAGACAAGCATACGGCCCGCCTGATGTGAAGCGGTTACCGTAGCCATATCAACGCTCGCAACATAAAATATCGCTCGCGCGCCGCCACCCCCGCTGCCATCGCAGCATCTCCTTCCTTTCTGGTGACCTCACTCACTCGCAGGAACACAACAGCCCTCAAGGGAACCGTTATTTGGCTGCGGTATTCTGTGAGGTGGAGGTACATTCCCCAGTCGGGTAGCTTACAATTACGCTCCCTACCTCTCTTTTCGCCAGAGCTTCGTTTGTCAGTCAGCAGGGTGCACCGCGTGCAGGTGAAGTTGGCTTTGGTACAAAGATGTTGATGAACCACTTACACCCCAACGTTGCTTGATTTGCGTGATCGTTTAGATTGCCACGCGCAACCACGCCATCGAGCTCCTCTACACAAAGGCACAAATAAAATAGCACAATATACGAAGGCACAAAAGACTTCCTTAGGCAAGTGCACAAATCAGTGCGGTCCATAACATAGACTTAGATGTTCGTAGTCGAAGATACGTCTGGGGATATGCTGGAGAGATCGGTGGTTACCACTTGGACATCTTCTTTTTTCTTTTTTTTTGACACTATTGTAACTGGCAGCTTTTTGCGAAATAATTTATAAATTTACTTTGCTATGCGAAAAATTTCAATCTTTATTGTCTAATGTCCACAAGAAAAGCCAAAATTACCCCGCGTGCAGAGCGGTTCTAGATATGTTTTCTTCCACGGACTGAAGTTGAGGAATGAACTTCCTGCCGAAGTTTTCGTAGCTTCTTACGTTCTAGTTGGTCCTATGCTCCTTTGTAACATTAAAAAATCGATTAAGGGAATTTACCAATGGCGACCTTTAGAATAATTTTAGTGCAATGACATATAAATGTTGCAAAGCGTATGACAGTGTGTGTAACTTAGTGAAAGTACAACAACAAAATGCTGTACATTTTAGTAAGTTAGCCTAGCGAAATCTTCGTTATTTTAATGGGCGCATGGCATACCACATGCGTTTTTTTAAATAATTATGAAGTGTGAACGTGGTAGCGAGTTTTATTTTACATAATGGCAACATGTTGACCAAACACTTGCATGATTAAAAACGCAAGAAATTTCATTTGCGCATCGCCTGTCTTTGGATTTTCCTGGTAACCTTACTCACAGAAATAATAGGAAATTATTTCTCTGGGGTTATTTGTAAGGTCAGATTTGAACAAAATCGGATAGCGTTTCGGGAGTAAAAGTGATATATTTATTTTGACGTTTACGTAAATATCTGGAAAAATGAAATTTTGTTCGCCACACAATGTCGGAAGATATCGCGACATAAACATGCAGAAAAATATATTTTCGCTCTCAATCGATATGAAAATCTGGCTTTGCTCAGCGAATAGCTGTGCTTCTCTTTGTCCATTACCTCGATGACGAGTCGGTAGCATGCACCACCTGTAGTTAAGTTTGGCTTTAGCCCTATAGATGATAGTGCATCTATTACATCCCAAAATAAATAATCTATCACCTATTACATAGACAAAGGAGGATTCCGGTACATTCCCTTCACATTCCAATGGAAATAAGCAAATTAACAGCAAAGACCAGAAAAAGAATTAGGGGTGTAAGTGGTTTATCAACATCTTTGAACCAAAGCCAACTTCACCTGCTCGTGGAGCACCCTGCTGACTAACGAACAAAGAAGCTCTGGCGAAAAGAGAGGTAGGGAGCATAATTGTAAGCTACCCGCCTGGGGAATGTACCTCCACCTCACAGAATACCGCAGCCAAATAACAATTCCCTTGAGGGTTGTTGTGTTCCTGCGAGTGAGTGAGGTCACCAGAAAAGAAGGAGATGCTGCGTTGGCAGCGGGGGTGGCGGCGCGCCAGTGATATATTATGTTGCGAGCGTTAATACGGTTACGGTAACCGCTTCACATCAGGCGGGACGTATGCTTGTCTGCCACCCGACGTAGTATAAAAACCAAACAAAAAAGCAATGTACAATGAAGCCCACTGCAGTCCCGGGGGTAAAATTATGGCTACGTTGGAACACACAACGAAATAGGAAGCGTTTGGAATTTGACTTCACTTCTGTGCAAAGTGGGTGTAAAATGGCAAATAAGGCATGAAGAACCTAAAAAGATGGGTAGTCCAAGTATAGCTTAAACGTCGCGCACCACAAAATATCTAACACACGAGTGAAACGAGGTTTATGTAATGTAAATTTAGACGTAATTAGTTGATATGACATTTATCTTTGCAGACGCGACGGTCTAGTTCCCTGCTAATGAGATCGAACTCCATGGTTATTTGATTATTTATTTTATCAATTAACTTTGTAGCATTGCGAATACACGTAGTTCAAGTAATAGTAGACAGCAATAGTTTGCGATTGTATTGAAATGTGTTACGCTTATGTCTTTTTGCGCAAGAACTCTAAAAAGAGTGTTATATTTTCATTTAATAACAAGCAAACAATCTATCTTTGATGTTCCTGATCACCTGGTTAAGACCGAGTGAGGTAGGACACACGGGTTCAATTCCCGCTTAAAATATATCCTACTCCCACTAATATTATAAATGTGAAAGGATATTTAGAAGTTTGAACTATACGGGTAAAGCTGAACGGATTTGGATGAAATTTTTGATTGACGCATAGGTCACATCTGCCGAGTAAGTAATGGCAGATGGGGGAGACAGGTTTTAGAGTGGAGGCCGCGCGTAGGACGACAAAGTGTTGGGCGCCCTCCTTCTAGACGGTCCGATGACCTTAAAAAAGCGGCTGAGAGCGGCTGGATGCGGAAGGCAGAGGATTGTATCTGGTGGAAAGCATTGGGGAAGGCTTATATTCAGCAGTGGATATATACTGGCTGATGATGATGATGATGATAGGATATATTGTATCCAGGCACTGTGTCCACGTGGAGCGAAACCGCGGGTAGAAGATTATAAACGGTCGTTTGTGGAAAGTGAGCACGTTTCGAACAAACGGTCATAGATTCGACTCAGGGGCGAAGTGAGATCAGCTTTTGTGTGTGAAGAAGTATCCATACTGCGCGGCAGTACTGTAACTTATATCGTGGTTATAACTGGTCATACATTTAATATACGAGTATATACTACCACATTTATGATAATCGCTGAAAGGTCTTTGCAAGCGAGTATTTTTGTTCTGATGCGAATTCTCTTGTTTCTGCCATTCAGAATGTACTGCATTTCGTATTGAGGCACAAAGATCTTTTGGCGAGTTGTACTCTACGCTTTAATACATTAATTTCTTGTTAAATGTCTCTTTAAGTTGTTTTATTTGATGATTATGTGAATAAAGCTGGAACACAAATTGTCCGTAGCTTCGAAGTATCTAGATCAGTTAGTCAATGTCGGAATCTACCCATAATCATCCCACTTGGGATACGGGTCATCCCTCAATCGAAGGGGTTTAGAGCATACTCCATGCTGCTCAACTGCTGGTTGGTGGAGGACAGTGTTTTCATGCCGCCCAAAGGCCACTGACTTGGCTTAACGACTATCGTCTAATGACTACAACCAGGACCGACGGCCTAACGTGCCCTCCGAAGCACGGAGGAGCTCGAGATAAATAAACCTATCCATAAACAGGCTACGTTCGACGTTGCTTAACTTGCGTGATCGATTAGACTGACACGCGCAACGACGCCATGTAGCTCCTCCTTAGTCAATGTACCAGATTGATTTTATGTGGATGTACTTTCGAAAAGTATTTGTTGTATACATGCATGTTATATAAACTCCAGACCTATGGTATCTATTCTACATTATATAAGTGCAAGCTATAGCGAAATTGTAACTTAAGTAGTAAGATTTTTTTAAATTAATTTTGTAGAATTTTCTACAAAGTTGATAGAAAACCTAATGTTTAAAACTCTATTTATTTATTCGTAGAGCTGATCGTCTCATTACCTTAATAGTATAAAACAAAGTCGCTTTCCGCGTCTGTCTGGTCTGTCTGTTTATTCGCAATAACACCTAAATCACGCGACAGATTTTGATGCGGTTTTCATTATAATTTAGAGAATGTCTTCCGGAAGGTTTATGTGTTTTATACATTCATATTATCCCACACTATGCTAGGCTACTAAGATTAAGCTATTAAGATTATTATTGTAACTGCTGATGTATATAAATAAAATCCAAGTGTATCTAGCATGCAGCAACTGATTTCAATAGCGTTATTAATGCAATGAAAACAATATTAATGACCACTCTATGCACAGATTCGCTTTCCTAAGGTTGCTTAGTAAAGATTGCTCTCAGCATAAAGGCCGCCTTGGTGCAAATGTACAAGTCTGTAATAATTTATTGATTTACTGTACTTTTTAATTTGTATTGTGCAAATAGCTTCGCTTACTTTGGGGCTAGGTGGCGCTGTGTAATTTGTCTGACAATATTTATTTATTATTTATTTATTTATCAATAGACGAGGTTTAAAGCATACTCCACCACGCTGCTCAACTGCGGGTTGACAAAGGTTTTATTTATTTATTTATATACAACTTTATTTACCACAATATTTTAGTACAATAGGCGGCCTTAATGCTAAATGCATTCTCTACCAGTCGACCTTTGGGAGTGAAGAAAATCGCATACGCGGTATCAAGAAATAATACTATCTATCTATTATTCATAAAAAAAATGTCTTTCTGTCAGTATTGTCGGTATGATTAGCGGCAAAGTTGCAGCTTACTAATGTGCATGCGAAAATGGTTGACTGATATGAGGATAGATTACTTGATGAAAATACATTTTCACTTTTTTTTGATTCAAGGTTTTGTAGACGAACTCAGCACTGTATCTGCATTATATCAGATGTTCATAGGTTGCATAATACCACAGTATAAGTAATAGTACTACGTACAGTATGGCCTCTCCCTGCCGCTCTCTCGTGTCGACCTCACCTCACCTATGAGACAAATCTGGAACAGTTTGTATGGCGCCGCACGCACACGCGCTCATTCGCGTTCTGCACAGACGTCATAGTTTATGTAGTAGAAATGACGCGACATTTGTATAGAGTGGCCGGGGTGTGATAATACGGAAAACATTTTTGTGACGAAAAAATGTTCAGTAAAGTGAAGGATAAAACCAATTCGCGCTGCTTTTAATTCACACCTCTTTTGTTAGAACCTCAGCGGGGTATCACTTACAAGAGTTTTGGTTGGTTGGTTGGCTTCGTTTTTACGGAAATTCTTTTTATCAAATAAGTTATATTAGGAAGGTGCCTCCATACTTTTCAGGCTTATGTTCAGGCATACTATGTATACTTTAACAAAAATGCATCTGGTTATGTTTACCGAACTATCCGAAATCTCCATCATGATTGTGCCCTAATGATTTGTGTGCTCCAATTACGTTTATCTCAATATCTCGAAAAATAATAAATGTTATTAATTACTATACAATGCAGTCATATAACTCCCGCATCAATACGATTCAATGTAAATTGGAAATGAACATGTCAGGACAATTTTTTTATTCTATCTTCTAGCACCGAGCGACCACAGCGGCCTCTATCGACGCCGCATCTCCGCGCAGTAGCTGCTCCTCAACCGCAAATGCGACAGTCCCGAACGCAAGTGGATTTCATCGAGACCCAGCTATCTGCCGATCATCATCACAGGCGGCACGAGAGGAGTGAGCAGTTCCGACAGGTATGTATAATTACGAAATCAATGTAACTATATTGTATGTTAATTTTATAGCACGTTTACATAGTTTCTTAAAAGAAACATGCATTTTTTTTTTACTTTTTATAGGCATATGATTTGATTATTTACACATTTGTAAAACTAAAGTTAACATATTTTTTATTTTATTTTGTACAACGGCATGGCATGCTTCGATCATAATACATTTGTAAAATAAAACGTTGGTGTGCTAATTCAAATTTAATGGTATTGCGTATTATACGGTAGTGTAAAAACACATTTTTTTACTTTATTTAAAATATTCATGTTATCCCCCTGTGTGCATTATTTAATATGATACTTAATTATTTCAAAGAATCTTTGAAACACGATGCTCAAAAATATGTTATGCAGATTAATGTTGTATGAGCTTTTAAATTTCCACGAGATCTCGTTGTATGACACGTGCATCGGCCTGTTATTAACTTATTGAACCAAGTGCTTAGTGCGAGTTTTGATTGGTCACATTCGAACGTGTTAACGTTTACAAGCCGACCTTTTTTTTTTATTTTTTTTTATACTACGTCGAGTAGCAGACAAGCATACGGCCCGCCTGATCTGAAGCGGTTACCGTAGCCATATTAAGGCTCGCAACATAAAATCTCGCTCGCGCGCCGCCACCCCCGCTGCCATCGCAGCATCTCCTTCCTTTCTGGTGACCTCACTCACTCGCAGGAACACAACAGCCCTCAAGGGAACCGTTATTTGGCTGCGGTATTCTGTGAGGTGGAGGTACGTTCCCCAGCAATTACGCTCCCTACCTCTCTTGTCGCTCTCGACCTAATTGAAAAAAAAAATCATATTGTGAATTTACGCGAGTTACATTTCCAAATTAGCCGGGTTGCTCACTTCAAAATGTGAGCAAGTAAACCACATAATTTTGATATGTGCACGCGTCTTATAAATTCACAACTTGTAACTTCTTTATATCTGGTCGATTTGTTTACGTTCACATAATCGAACGTCAATGTAACAACATATCCTTGGCGTCGTTATCGAATATAGGATACATCTCACGCCAAATCTATATGAAATTAGTAATTAGTATTAATATAGTATAGTGACCGCTTGCGTACAACGGCTTTGTGGTGATGGTGTATATAGTTTGCATTGCCCGCACATATTCGCACTAATATTAACATTGCGTCTAGTGGTTTTCCATGGCTTCAACCGCGAGACCAGAAAAATGTCCCTACGTTCTAACGTCCAAAATCTTATTCCATAAAAGTCAGTATTGTCATGTTTCTTACATGTGACAAATCGACAACTCGATAATTGAACGTTTCATAAAACTTTTGGCATAGCACATTTGTAATCCGAAAACTGTTGTCATTCTGTTGTCTGTTGTCATGACAATTACAGCTTGACAAGCTGTAATTGTCATGACAAGTTTGTAATTGCGTGTTGACGTGTTATAAATGTCGAATTGTTACGAACATTCTACATTTTTGCGTTTCAAGTGTTTAAGTTACAAGTGACAATAAAAAATAGATAGACGATGTTCCGACTATTGTCTTTTATGAAACACATAATGGAGAATGTTAACTGATTTTGATTATTAGCACTCCATATTCTCTGTCAAAAATAAAAAAATACTAGTGAAAGAATTACTTCGATATGTCAATTAGTTTCCGATTTAGAAGTAAAACAAGTTGTAACCGTACGACGCGGGCTGTGTGACGTCATCGTACAACACGCTTAGTTTGGCTCACTCAGTCCGCTCGCGGTCGCGTGGCCGTGCCGTTGAAATTATAAAATTAATTATTTAATTGTAATTATACTAAATACTATAATTACAATTAAATAATTAATTAAATACTATAATAATAATAATAAATTAAATTTATTATAAATTTTATTAAAATTATTTTTATTTAATTTTATTATAAATTTATTTTAAATTTTAATTACTATAATAATTAATTAAATACTATAATTAGAATGTCACATCTCTAATACTAAGCGAGCCGTGGCCGTGGCCCGTGCGATGCGTTGTGAAATGACGTCACAAGACTGTTAGCGGGACTAGATATTTTTCGAAACTTTGAATGCCTATAAAATCAAAACTACTAGGTATTTTTGACTACAACAAAAACTAGTGTGTTTGTATACATACAGGCTTCACTGAGACAACATTTCAAGCGATTTGGCATACCTAGTAACATTCTTCATTGTCAAGACGCAATTAAAAACTTGTCGAATTGTTCCAAATTCTTGACACCCCTGTCAGGAATTTGCGACAGGCCCACACATAAAATAAGTCGGTGCTTTATGACAAATCATCTATGTAATCATCACACTGAAGGTGTTGCATACTCCTGTCAGGGGCGTCAAGACTTTGGGACTACTACTTCCCTGGGTAGTGGTAGATACCAGTGTTTCACTCATATTGTCTATGAGTGGAGGTACACACTGAGCCACGGCCTGATTTGCATTTCTGCAGCGCACACGTGCATAAATCTCTGTATCTGTAGACTGTACTACAATATGTCTATGATTGTCTGTGTAACAATTCTATGTACATGTGTGTTCCAAAATGCAAATAAACGTTATATCTAATCGTATCTATCTACAAGTTTTTAATTGCGTATTTAATTGACAAGACTGAACAACGGTATTGTATTGTAAAAACTTTATTGTACCACAAAGAAATATAAATACATAATATGAAAGGGACTTTAATGCACACTCTGCCGACTGGCGAAAGAGGCTCTGTCAAAAGAGAGGTAGGGTACAGCGTATTTGCAAGCTGCCCGAATGGGAACGGGGTACATTCTCAGTCACAGAATACCGAAGCCAAATAACAATTCTCATCAGGCTTGTTATATTCCTGCGAGTGAGTGAGGTCACAAGATATTAAGGAGTTGCTGCGTTGGGAAAGGGGTCGCGCGGCGCGAGCGATATTTCATGTTGCGAACGTTAATATGGCTACGGTAACCGCTTCACATCGGGCAGGCCGTATGCTTGTCAGCCACCCGACGTATAAAACAATTCATGTAAGAGACAGTGATACAGCCTCTCTAGTCTTGCGTATAGCAATGTCTCTCTATGTTTAACAACTACAATAAATGTTGAAACTGCAATTGTCGTGATAATCCGACATAAGTTGTAATTTTCGACTAATTGTCGGCTTGTCAAGTTTTATGAAATAGGGATTGAATCAAACTTTAGCTTTATCTATTTATCCAAATATAAATATAAATAATTTAGGTTTGTATCAAGATTTAGCTTTGTAGTTAGGCCAGTTAATTTGTATCTATAGCGTGTATATGGATGTATGTATGTGTATATGTAGTTATGTGGACTCCATGGAGCAGGTCTGCTAGCATGACGTTAATGCGTTTGGTAGATACAGCCATTGATAAGTATCAGTAGGCCAGCTGATTCAAGGATAGTATGATACTATATACAGTAGCTATACGCACAGTCTAAAAACTGACATGATCCACTGCACTGGTGCGTTTGGTGAATATAGCCATAGTTCAAAGGTGACAACGAATTTTACAAAATTGTCGTTATGATGCCAGACTTGGTATCTATAGTGTGTAGATCAGTTATTTGAATCGCATAGAGCTGGTCGGAATGCATGACTTTAGTGCGTTTGGTGAAAAAAATATCCAAAAATGAAATACAGATTAGTGACAATAATAGCGATCATCGATCGAGTCAGTTTAGGGTATACTAGCACTGCGGCGCATTGTCGTGCTTCTCACTTTTACTAAGTTTCGCTTTGTATTTAATATATCCACATTATCCACGTCCCCTGCAACTTACAAATACGCTACTTACGATTGCGAGGTTATTGGCTCAGATGTAATTTATGACGATGAATCGAAGTTGTGAACATGAAACGAGACTGTTAAATGTAAGCAAATTTTTGCTTTTTTAGCTTATTATTTCATCTACAGTTTCGATTCATCGTCGGATAAAAAACGTTGGAGACAATAAAGTCCTGTAAAGATATTAACAAGCTATAGCAATGGAGAAACCAATAGTGTTAGGTGGTAGATGTGCTCCTCGGATATTCAAGCAAGGCCCAAGCAAGTCTGTGCTGTGTACGTTATACACACGGTACACGGAAGCGTACTACGCTACTGAATATTGTCCCATGGTTATAAAACCATATAATAATATTCACGTACATACCAGTATAATGTATATTACTGTGGAAATGACCAGCTTAAATGCTGCATGTTCGTGTACAGCATTCGCAGCAGTGGAACAGTCTCTTCTCTAAGTGTTAACATAATAATAGCATAGTTACTTTGCTACATTTTAGTCGCTGTCATGTAAATAATTACCATAAACGGGCGCATTACACAAAAAAAACACTGCACTCTAAGAAAAAAGTTAAATATGTATAATACATCCGAGTTATATATACTTATAACAATATTCGTACAATAAAGAAGATTAACATTTTAAAGAGTATGCAGAGTTCTTTGTGAAATGAGCTTTACATATTTTTATCGAGTTTCGAATTATGCCTTTAACAACACCAGCTTTATGTATAAAAACAACTTATTAACATCATTATAATAATTATCATTATATGTTTCACAGCTTTTTTTATAAAGCAACTACATTGAACTACTAAATAGTAAAAGCAAGTAGCAATATGTACAAAAATAATATTCTTTATTGTTTGTGCTTTTTTCGGTGTAAATATTCTTAAATGTATGCGTGTTTGATATTCATGACGACACCTGTGTTGTATTTTTTCTTTTCACCCATGTCCTGAAACCTAATTCCTAATCCGTTCTTTTGTTTTCAGTTGAAACAGTGATGGCAACCTTACGTATTTAGTGAAATAACTGTTACATACCAAGTTATTGTTCAGTGATATTTTATTAGTGATGTTAATAAGCTAAATCGAATATTGTTATAAATATACTTAGTATTATTTTATGTATAGATATTTAATATAAGGTTACATATATTTGGGATGTTTTATTTAAAGTAAATGGCTGTTAATTTTTTATATATTTTGTCTGGTGCATGTTAATGTTGAAGGTTATGTGGCAATAGTTTTGTACTGCTAGATTTGGTTTTTGAGGAATATGTTTGATGTTAAAATATATGTGATTTCTGTTGGTCTGCAGATAATATTTCTTAGCATGAATAAAATCAATTTAATGTAGCTTAACCGTGGTATTAGGTAATATTACTTACAGCTTATCATGTTATACTTAAAATTCGGTTTTAAGTTTAATGGTTATTATATTTATTGGGTCCATTTAATTATTTTTTACACGACTAACAATTACTTACATGGAATATATTATACAAATCAATTAATAATTAAATCTGCGACAGCAATTCAACATTTTTATTTTTTTTTGTTTATTTAATCAAAATACATAAATATAAAATTACAACATGAGTTTGCAAAAATCATTTAACAGTTTGTCGGCAGTAGGTAGGTATCTGAAATTGTTATAGTTATATATGATAAACGTTTTCGTATGTATATATGAGCGAGTTATAAAGTAATGATCCGCGTAGGTCCGGGCGCACGTACGCAAGGAAGATGGACGCACGCAGGCGTACGGCTGGAGCTTGCCCGGCAAAAGTGGCCAGTCTCAGAAGGGACCCAGTCCGTCGCTGTCTTCAGGCGGAGTCCCCGTTCCCGTCCCAGTTTTCTGCAGGTAAGCATCGTGCTTAAATAATGCGTGATTCAATTCTGCATTCGGAGTGGTTGTAGGTAATTTTCGATGAGTTTTCTAGTCAATAACTTAGGGTGTTAGTTTTTAGGTGCCCCATGTGAATCCATTGATCCTGAATTTTATACGTATATTGGTCATTAAGAAAAATGCGCTATTTCAGATATTTGTTCATTGTCCTTCCTGCAAAATCTTCATTTCTTTTCATTTGTATATTTATTTTCAGACCTATAGCGGAAGCGGAACCTCGAATGACGCTGTTGTGTGCTGCCGGTGTGAACCTGAACGGAGGAAGAACACCGGATGGAGGGTGCATGATCGGCGAAAGCGTGTTCTACGCCAAAGATGAAGACAAGCCGGAAAACGCGATGTGTTTAGGTTAATGTAGTTTATTTTGTTTCAAAATATACTTAAAGATATCAATTTGATAGAATTGATAGAACATAGTCGAAGTGTTAATATAAATGTAAATCTACCCTATTTACACTTCGTCTATGTTCCTTGCTTGGTACCTAAATTTGTGTGTTTGGATGCAGTGGATGGAGGGTAAGATAGGCCAAGAAAGTGGTCGCAAAATATTTCAAGTTGCAATAATTATCTCCACCGCATCCTACCAGACAGGCTTTTTACTTATTTGTCTCTCCAGCTTATTAATCACCATCCTAAATTAATCTGTCGATTTAATACAGCATACGAGATGAGTAAGGCGCAAGCAGTACATTCTCCTGAAATCGAACAAATCAACGAACAAATCCGGTCGACTCATTCCGGGGAACACTCAGAGAGGAATCTCTCCTCCCTTGTATGGATATGTTCCAGTACGCAGACCAAAGGCATTGTGATGGTAAGTATTATAATCAGATAAATATACAAACTCGGTGGAAACCTTGTATATATCGAAATCTATATACTTAATAGAACGTCCCTACTGCATGTGTCTGTCGGTAACCGCTAATAAACTGCTCAAGAATATGATAGGGTATGATTAGTAGTAGTTACCGATTTTTTTAATTTTTATATGATAAGATAGGATATGATATGATAGGTAGGCAAACGAGCATTTAGGTCACCTGATACAAACCAATCACCACCGCCTATGGAGATCAGTAACACAAAGGGGTCGCCGATCCGTTGCCAGACTATGCTCCTTCCTTTCTTTCTTTGATTCAAAATGGTGATATTTTTTACACAGAGACCTAAGCTAGCAATGCTTGCATTCTGGCTACTAACTATTATGTCATATTTTTTTGTGAATCCTTTCATAACAATACATAGAAAATATGTTCACAAAGGTTTGCCTTGTACGGCATCGAACCACCTTTTTCTCCTTTGGTGTCAAAATCGCCATTGCCTAGACATTCGACCGCTAGGCCGCTCTTGCGTAATATAATTTATTTATTAAAAATTATGTTTGGTTTTATTGTATATAAAGAATATGTATATATTCATACAAATTAAACCTCTAAAAATAAAATTTAAGAACATGTTCAAAGTCGGGCTTATCTATAAGCGATCTCTGCCAGCCAACCTTCAAGTATTGATCTTCAAGTGGTGATAAGAGAATAAAGAGTGGTAAGGTCCATATGTATGTAGTATAATTACTTGAGAAAGTCTGAGAAGGCGTTTTCATATACGGCAATATCTATCGCAAGGCTGCAGACCTTTACAAATTAGGTATAGTCACCAGTATAAATTGCGTCATATATTCTATTGCGAATATCTTATTTTGCGAATGTGCTATTATCAGAATGTAAAGTCTTGCTATTACCACAGTATAAGTAATAGTACTAACGTACAGTATGGACACTCTCTGCCGCTCTCACTTGTCGACCTCACCTCCCCTATGGAACCGATTTGGAACCGTTCGCAATGGATGCAACGTCCTACAAATTGACGTCGCTCGTATTTTATTCTCCATTCAGTTTACAAGATGGAAGTTACTTGTGCAGTGGATGGATATCTCAACACATGGAAAATCAAAAAAATAAATTTATTCGATCCCTTTGGATGAAATAAAGTACAGATTTTTTTATAAATTACCTAAAAAGCATGCGGCAGCCATAGTTTCATCATAACTAATTCGTGTCTGTCAAAGTAGGATACAAGATACAATTAATACGAGATGAGAAAAGGATAGCATTATATGTCTCAAAGAGCAAGTGAGTGCGCAGACGCAGAATTGACATTGCTGTCACTTGAGTTATGGTGGTTTATTGTTAATGATTACAATTTTCTTATTTACATTTCAATGTTTATTGTGCGTGATGTCATGTGTGGTATTAGTTTTAAATTACGTTTGTTCCATGTGAATTATGAAAATGAATCAAATCATTGCGCATGCATTTATATGAATAGTAAAAAGCTACAATTAGTAAGAATGAAATGGTTTGACCATTACAATGAACCGGTGTTCGGAAGGCGAACGTTTGATTTAGTGGTGATTAGAAAATATAACATTTTGGGTAAGTTAGCAATGGCAATTATACAAGCCGTTTTGTAAATATTGGCTGAAGTCAGTGTAGTGTATTTACTATGTTTTTTTTTTCTTCACTACGCCCACCTGATGTGAAGCGGTTACCGTAACCATATTAACGGTCGCAACATTAAATATCGCTCGCGCCATGCCATCAACGCAGCAACTCCATCCTCTCTGGTGACCCCACTCACTCGCAGGAACACAACAACCCTCAAGGAAATTGTTATTTGACTGCGGTATTCTGTGAGGTGGTGGTACTTCGTCAGTCGGGCTGCTTAAAAAATACGCTATGTCCTACCTCTCTCTTTTCGTCAGAGCCTCGTTTGTCAGTCAGCAGGGTGTACCCCATGCAGGTAAGATTGACTTTGGTTCAAAGATGTTGATGAACCACTTACACCCCCTTACATGTCGGACTAATAATTGTATAATGTCAGCCCTAGAGAACGTCACTCAAACATAGGCACGTGTACAGACGTCATTTGGTTACTACATGCAAAAGCGCCATTTTTGTATGGAGTGGCCGGGGTTTGCTATTACTATGTTTTGCGAGTATAATATACAGCCATAAAGGGTATTTTATGACAAACGGTCTAAAGTTTCTTCAACTGTACTTAAATGATTAGATTTCCATTAAAATTAACCCTGTTTATTTTGTTCATTAGATAATAGATGCAAACAATCCAGCAGAGGTGCTCGAATCGTTCCCTGTGAGTGACAAGCACATACTGTGCGTTGCATCTGTCCCTGGGGCGACAGCCGAGGATTACAGAGAGTATGAGCAGAGAATGAATGCTGAAACAGAAACGACTAAGAGACATTCGGTACGTAACATACATACATATTCAGTTTCTGTTGCTTAAGCACTGTCGTATCCGAAATGTAGTGCAGGGAAGGTCATCCATCTGTCTTTCCCTGCAGTAAATTTCGTATAGAGCATGAGTGTAAATGTTCGTTTATTTTTTCTTACTTGAACCGTACTTTTCGTCGCTCCTATCTCCTCTTAATTATTCTAAAGCCACCTCCAGACTACTCACGGAGTTCCTCGACGAAGTACTTGGGAAAGTTGACCGAAATAAGTCACTACACACTCCTTCGACTTCACGGGAAACTCATTCGCGCAAATTAGAGTTCTTTGACTTGGTCGCAAAAACCGACAACGAATAGAAGTCATCCGAGGCGAGCCGGGGTTGGACGAAGTAATACGAAGTGCCTCTACACACTATTATATTCGCATAACCTCGTGCAACTTCGTGTGGAGGCTATTTAAGAGACTTGTTTGTGGCAGGAGCTTCATAGTCGAGAGCGAAGCGCTAACTGTTGTTGCTACGAATGCTTTAGGAGTAATAATAGCTCAATGATCTAATTTTGTTTGCAGCAATCCTTGTTCTGTGTGGGGAAGAGCGACTCTGCGGAAAGTCCTACTAACGGACTGCCCGCAACTAATTCAAGCGGCGAGAATGGTGAGAAAGAGATCATCGTTGGAAGCACGCGATTAGTAAGTTGTTATTAATATCCTAATTATCATCATCAACCTATACTGACTGCTGTATATAGCCGACCAAATGCTTCTGACTTTTCTTCACGTCTGTTATCTAATGACAGCAGCCGAGACCGATTTCTTTAGAGTCAGTATCTGAAACTGTGCCGATTTAAAACTCTCAACATTTTCCCTTCGATTTTTAGAACGTATAATACTATGTATTTGAGTATATAATAGGACCTATACAATTCGGACGAAAGAAACTATATTGTTTATTTAATATATTAAATAGTATAATCCGCCTCGATTTGACAACAGTTTTCTTGAATTTAATGAACAGGGATTACACAATGGCCTCGTTTCTATAGAAAACGTTAAGGTAACACTTCAAAACAATTACTAGACATTGTTTAAAGTCTTTAAAAAAACCAGTAATAAATGTTTCCTTTCATTAAATTTGCTGAGCAAAAAATTGTTAACACAGCGAAATTTTCGAAAAGTGCGTGAAAGCGTTACTATTTTTTTTTATACAACTAAAGTGGCAAACAAGCACACGGCTCGCCTGACAGAAAGCAGTTACTGTAGCCTATAAGGCGAATGTGATAATAGCGTCACACAAGTATATTATTATTAGTTCGTGAAAATAAATATCTAATACTAATCGAAAACTGTTGAAATTAGAATTTGTGTGCTCTAATGACCACTTGGTTATAATGAGAGAGTAGATCCAAAAAAAGTAGTGGAAAGTTGTCATTATGATCACTTTCGCATAATGACCATTCTATCGATTTTTCTTTCTAAAGGTCCAAGCTACATTGTTGACCCCTCCGAGTACCCCAGTGAAAGAGCCCGCTCCGCCTTCCGAGCCCCAAGCACCCAAAGAGTCCACCGTGAAGGATGTTGAAGAAGCAGACACTGCAGCTCCTGAAAGCCCACCACTCAGCTCCACGCCTGTCAGGGATACCGGTTAGTCAATGAACAAGTTTAACTATTATTTAGTTTCACCGCGGTGTCTGATTATACCTTTAACATTTTAGTTATATTGTTTATTAACCACTAACAAAAGCTTGTTTTTATTATTATTATTGTTTATTAATACATTGAGGAATGGGGATATATATATTCACTACGCGACTTTAAAATTATTGTGTTTTGTAATAAACTGTTGTTCAAAGGATTATTTTTACCCTTTCTAGTTTCGTTCGGACGGGCCATGGATTATACGTGCCTAGTGTGTCTACTACATTACTTTTATTTATTTATTTTTTACAACCATATATTGAGCATTAGAGATATTTTATGCAATGCGCTCAATATTTCCAAATATTGATATTATTCAATATTACAAAATAATATAGTACATCTTACATACAATGTAATTAAAATAAATTTTTAAGCATAACTCTAAAAGTTTCGAAACTGAATAAGTCGACCGCTGGGTATTTTAACGCTAATGCATTAAGCAGTTTATATAAAATGGGATGACAAACGAACATATGAATGACCTGATAGTAAGTAATTACAGCAAAGACCACATAACACCAAAAGGTCACTGAGCTGTTGTCAACCTTTTTAGAAAATATGGAATCTTAATGACTAGCAGTCGTATTTGGTCGAGAACACCGTTATAGGAAGTTGATTCCATAAATTTACCGTATGTGGTAGAGCAGTGGTTCCCAACCTTTTTTTTTTGTTCGCGGACCACTTACGAGATTTTTGTTGCTTGTAGGGTCCACAACTGTCTTATAAATCCATTATTCTATAACTCGAGATTTTAGTATTTTGTATAATAGTGGTCAATATCTTTCATTATAAGTTTGTAACATGGACCATAATTTACCGCTGAAGGACTACTGGTGGTCCGCGGACCACCGGTTGGAAACCGCTGTGGTAGACAATGTCATGATAGATCGCCGGTCATCAATTTTGGTATGTTTTTATCTTTTAATGTTCCTTTCAGAGCACCTAGGGTCTCCGGAGCCAGGCGTAGACGCCTTCGCCCAAGAGGTTTCTAACGCCGAAAATCTAACCGACATACCTCAAGAACGAAAGATGTCCACCGTAATGGCGACCATGTGGCTGGGCACGAGGAGTGGCAATCTTTACGTCCATTCCGCTATGGGGAACTATAGCAAATGTTTGGCCAGGTATTATGAAAGTTCATAACCAAAAAAATATTTATTTGTAAAATAACACATTCAAACATTTATTATACGGAACTGATACAGTTTAAACTTTGTTTGTACAACTTTTTGTTTGTAGTTTATATGTTGTCCTAGGTGAGCGACGATGCAATGTAATTCGAAGCGACGCGATGCGGCACGCTTGTTTATAGATGTCTCATCAAGTAGTTTATGTGGTAGCTCTGTATGCGTCTCGATGTAACATGGACATGTTTTTCGTAAACATGTCAAATATTATCTCGATTTGAAACTGTTTATCCCAGCATTGTTTTCTACTTATTTTTGAAAAATGATTTCGAACAAATATCAATATACTTGGACGTGATTGCGCCATTATAGAAGCGTCCGACGCCGGTTCTACACAACTCATTTGTAGCGCAAAGTTTTATACCTCTACGGGTCGCATTGCGTGCTATCGAGACTTGTGAAATTTGTCGCCCGTCTATGACAAGCACAGCCTAAAGTTAGGATGTAAGAAAATAAGAATGACTTAATAAATGCAGCAAGAAGAAGGATTTGAGCGGCATCGTAATTTATACTAACTTACATAGTATCCAACTTTGTCTAGTCATCACCATTTCCATCAAAGACCTCTATTTATTTCAACAGAGTGAAGTTGAACGACGCGATTCTCTCGATCGTCGCGTGCTCGTCTCGCTGCATTGTCGCACTCGCTGACGGAACGGTGGCGATATTCGCGCGGCTAGCAGATGGACAATGGGATTTCAGCCAGTATTGGCTGTTGACGCTGGGCGATCCTAAGTGCTCAGGTACTAAATATTAAAGGAAAGGAAAGAATCTACGTGCGGCCCCTATTTTTGTTTATTCCATTGTGTAGCACTAAGACCATTATCGCGTAAAGCGGATGTGCACACAAACAGCTTCACGTAGTCACAGTATGTAATAATCTCTGTACAACAATGGCCTTAATCGTCAAGCGTATCACACATAGTGGAAAAACACATAGTGGAAAAATGATATGTTTTAGCTTAAACACTCTCTAGACACGGAGTGGTGATAACTTTTATTGAAAACATGTGGTGGACCTTTATTGTGTAATATACCCTTATTGCTATGGCAAACCAGTGAACAAAAGGCACGCGTGTGCATTTTTCTTCACCTTCGTTACTTTACAGATTTCCAATATTGAATTAGAAACGTGAAAGGTAATTAAAATAAATTTGTGAAGAGCCTGTATTAACACTAACGATCTTTGTCAATTTGAGAGTGATAGAAAGGGAAAATAATGAAATTAAAATAACATTATTTGTTTTGATGTTTGTCCAGTACGCTGTTTGAGCGCGGTGGGCTGCACTGTGTGGTGTGGATACCGGAATAAAGTCCACGTGATTGATCCCCGCTCGAGAACACTTCTGTACTCACTCGAGGCTCACCCGAGACAAGAGAGCCAGGTTCGACAAATGGCCTGCGATGGAGATGGAGTTTGGGTAAGTTTATTGACCTTTTTACGACCAATGAACTGTATACCTATATGTTGATCATCATGAACGACGGATATATTATATGACACATCAAGTTTGGAGTCTTAAATATTGCCCAGGTTGACGTGCTGATATTTTTGGTATTAACCTTTTCCACACCGCGCCGCTACGGTCTCCATGGCCTACCTGGAAGTCTTTAAACACACTACGCGCACAAGTCGGAAGATGCAAGGATAATCTACGCAAATAGGGCTGCATTGGTGACATTTGTGAGTGCCGTTCAGTCTATGGACCACCTACAGTGCTGCCCATTTGTTAAACATCTTATACGATTCAGGACCTGTATAAGGCTACAGAAAACGCCAAACGCGTGGCCGAGTCATCGTCTTCGACTGAATAAAAAAAAAGACCAATGCAATACCAAGCACAAAATCGCTTTTAATAAAAGTTGTAGAGTTTACAATTGTTAGTAATTACGATATCTGTCGGATTCTCGCGACAATTACCGTGTCATAAAACTTGACATAAGAATATTTCTGACAAGTTTTTTATGAAACCTGTCGTTTATGACGAGCATAATAAAATTGGACAAATAGTCGACAACTTTTCGACAATTGTCATAATGAAAAGCTTAAATTGTCACTTAATTTTTTATGACAGGAAATGTCTATATACCTATCGTGATAAATTGTCAAATTGTCATTACCGCTGCACCTATTTGCGACAATATGTTTTTTTTATGAAATTTTTATAATAAGACAAAAGCTTGTCGGATTCGTATTGTCGCAAATAGGTACTTGACAGTGGACCTTGGCCTGCGGCAGGATTAAATGACAATTGTCACGTGACAGATAAAGTCGAAATGTCAAATAGTAGCAATATTGTATGCTGACTAACGACTATACCATTACTAAATATAAGTGTATGTTTAACAAGACTTTATTTAAACTAATGTTCATTAATTTATTACGTTGTCTTTGTTCTGAACAACAAGGGTGTGGGTAGATAACGCCTTAACACAAGTTTTCTCCCTGCAGGTATCAATAAAAATGGACTCAACACTCCGTTTGTACCACGCTCACACGTACCAACACCTGATAGACGTGGACATAGAGCCGTACGTCAGCAAGATGCTCGGTACTGGCAAACTGGGCTTCTCACTCGTCAGGATTACGGCGCTGCTTATTAGCTCTGGTCGACTGTGGATTGGTACTAGTAATGGAGTGGTCATTTCTGTGCCGCTGTCGGAAGCGTCCTCTAGGGATTCCATTGGCGGTTCCCTGCCGCCTATGTCGACTCGTGGGAGCGTACCTGGTGAGATAATTATACATTTGCATAGTCGAGCTAGGAAATCTTCTGAGATCATCCAGTCGATGGCATTGTCACATCGACAATTGTTTGGTAGTTAATTTATGTATCAGTTTTGATGTTAGTAATGACAAAAAAAAAAACTATTTAAAGGTATAATTCATAGCAGGGGTGAACCAATATGGCACTCACAATTTTGTAATATTTATTTATTTCAATGAGATACTGTTTCCTTACAAAGCCTCGCTATATACTCCAAAAAAAGTGTTAAATCGAATATAAAATAATTATAATTTTATACGATTACTATGACGAACTCGGTGGTCGAATGGTTAGCAATGGCCATTTTGACTCCGAGGTCGCGGGTCTGGGTCTGGGTATTTTCTATGTATAATAAGTATGTATTTACAAAAAAATGTATTTAAGTACATTTATCAGTTGTCTAGTACCCATAACACAAGCTTTGCGCTTAATTTGGGACTAGATGGCGCTGTGTAAATTGTCTAGAAATATTTATTTATTTATTTATTACTATTGATAAATGATAATTCCACTACTAGAATAGAAGAAAGTAAAATATCATTTACTTGGCTCACTTCATTAAAAACATTACTTGAATTGAGCATGACATTAAGAACATTATGAACGTGAATCGAGTGTCAATGTTCAAAGCTACCAATGTTCACTCGGACCATTACGGCGTCGTAACGGTATACCGACTCATCCGTAGAACAGACTCTGCTGTGTTCATGGAACAAACATGAGTTAAGCTAGCTACCCTAGATAAGGAATATGAGTTCTTCAGTCATACGTTTTTAGACGCTCCGCCAACCCGCCGCAGTGGAACAGTGTGGTCGAGTGTGCTCTTTCCCGAAGAAGGGTTGACGACGACGACATTTTTTTAATTTTCTAATCTAATTTATCTTCCAATTCTAAATGAATTAAATAACATTCAATCTGACATGCTTCCCATAAAAGCGCACGAAAGTCAACTACTAACTATACAGATCGGACTTTATTCTACGAATGAGTCACGTTCTAAAATTGTTAAAATTATTGATCAGTATCTTAAAATACACAATTCTGCGATCTTTCATTTGTTTTCTATTCGATCAAAGTTTACTAGTTAAGTCCTTAAAACAATAATAAATACTTTAGCTTTTTTATGGGGCCAATTATGAAGTTTATGTAGAAATTTGTACGACAGCTATAAGTCGAATATTGCGTGCATGGTACACACACGCAATATTCGACAGAATAATATCTCGAACTCCTCCTTTGGTAAATAACTCTGTACTACAATCCTCTAGGGCATGCAACGCTAGTACGCGCCCGGTCCGCCAGCCCCACGGGCACCATACCATGGTGTTCCATGGCCCATGCTCAACTCAGCTTCCACGGCCATCGGGATGCCGTCACGTTCTTCGTGGCCGTACCTGGAGGCGCTGGCACCCCCGCCAGCAGCCCCGACTCTGCCCGCCGTCTTTCCCCTTCACCCCCGCCGATGCTGGTCATCTCTGGGGGTGAAGGATATATCGACTTTAGAATAGGTAAGTCATTTCATTATTCATATTAATTTTGATGAAGTCAATTACACTAGATTAATAAGGATAAACTATGGTGATCGCTTCATTATATACACGTCTTTATACTTGAGCGAAAATACATTCAGGTCACTATTTTTTTTTGCCAAATTGAATTGGAAATTAAGCAACTTATTTGTTATAAAAGGGTCGGCGAAAGAGTAAGATCAATTAACAAAAAGTTTTGAAATAATTATGGCTTTCGCAGTTTTAAAGCAAATAATTGTCTCAAGAATAATAAATGTAGCTCCTAATTTGACGTTTGATTGCTAATAAAGGAAACTCCCTAATTATTTCTCCTACAAACTTTAATAAATAACAATATAATTCCAGTATATGGATAATATTCATTTATTATTAATTGTCAAGATACAACTTTTATGACTAAATATGGCTAGTTACATATTCCATCTTTTTAAGAAATGTCTAAACGTAATCTAGTGTGATTGAAACTGTACACTGTAGACACTAAAATACACACAGAATTTCTAATAGTATAAATTGTAATGCCAGTCACATATTAAGATAGTTGGCAAGAATTATCAGTGTTTCTTACAAGTAAAGAATAATAATGTATTTGTGTCTAGTCGGTTATTTTATGATAGAAATTTATCTTTTCTTTTTGCTACTTTTGCTTTGCTTTGATTAGAAGTTAGTGTTACAAAAATAGGTTTAGATACATTTTAATACCGTTTATGTTTAAATGTTAGGCTTAATTTTTTTGTTCTTTTTGTAAAATGGATCACGGAAGTGCCTACTGTTCTCGGTAGTAATTTCTGAGGCTATCGTATTCTTGCCTGTAAATGACTAATGACTACTAATAAGGCGTTTTATAAATCACTTTGTCGTTTGTATACCATTGGAAATTCTGTGTGTAGACGGGTATTTTTCCACGATAATATAGCCACTTCCT
Source organism: Hypsopygia costalis (assembly GCA_937001555.2). NCBI lineage: Eukaryota > Metazoa > Arthropoda > Insecta > Lepidoptera > Pyralidae > Hypsopygia > Hypsopygia costalis. Next base: position 25,693,197 of record OW443326.2, read on the forward strand.
AGAAACCTCCACGATTATCAAGAAAGTAAATGCATGTCAACTTCAATATTTGATTATGTATCGATCAGCTGTGATACATGAGCGTGGATCCATGTAAATTTAATAGTAATCGCGACATACAGTAAAAGTCTTCTAACAGTGCGACCGAAAAGAGTAGAAACTGAAATAAATTTATTACTAATAGCAACATTGTTTTTTTCCATAAAAAAGGGGCTCAGTGGTTATCATAATGGATAATGCTCATTTTGGATGATTTATGAAAATGACAACGGGAATTAACGCGATCATTCGTAAGGGTATTTACATAACTTTATTATTGCCTGACGTTTCGACTAGGTTGCACCGGCCGTGGTCACAGGCTGATTGTTTCAGCAATGTGCGTCCGTTACCGAAGTCGATGAATCTTCATCTATCCCCGTGTTGTTCGATATCCATGTACCGCGACATACTACATCATTTTGGATTAATCTACTCATTTTGGATGCACTGGACAGACATGTTAACATTCTTAATCTTTGTGGAGTCATTCGATTATTATTATAAATTTCTTAAATTCCTTAATAATGAAAAAAGTAACGTCTAAATTAGTATTATTTTGAAATCATAGGTCAACTCCTATATAACATATTTATTATCAATACATTAGTATGTAATAATAAAAATCATATCAAAACAAGCAATATGCACGTTAGCATAATTGTACAGGGTGGTAAATAGAGACGAGTCAGCGAGGGTACCTTAACTGTTATCCGCTCTTTTGCCCCCCACGTTGAGCCCCCCGCGCCCCCCCCGCGCAAAAACGCGGCGGAACTATGCCCATTTGTTTTTTGTTAACAAATGGGCATAGTTCCGCCGGGGCCCCATAAAAACGGTCATTGAGACGCAACTTTGTTATTGAGTGCCTACAAGTGGTGTTTTTTACGTTTACTAAGAACAGCACTATACAATGCCGTCTTTTGTTGTTCAACACTCGACTATAGTGTAGAATTACGATGGTCTAAACATTCTCAAGTGGTGTTTCATAGGCCTACTTGTATTCAAAAAAATACCTTATGAACTAAGGCGATAACGTATAGTTTTTTATTTAAAAATACGCTAGGGAGATAAAACCCGATGTTAATAAACAAAAACCTACACTTACCTAAACAAAATAAGTTTTTATAGCACTTGACACCGGCCCGAACATCTGGCGCCGTTAAGGCGAGTCTCTTAAACCCCTTTTTTTATTTTTTTTTCCATTGAGTTTATGATTCTTTGGCCTTAATCCGATAGCTAATATGGCGGAGAAACGAAAAAAACATAAACAAATGGGCCTGAATGTATGACAGATGAGTATTGTTCAATCTGCCCAAAACTGAACGCCAAACTGCAAATGTCGACCGTAGGTCGACACGGGCAATTCAAGCATTTCAAGGTCGTGACGTCACTTGTCGACCGTAGGTCGACACGGGCAATTCAGCGGTTATAGTTACAGGAGAACTGTCTTAGGAAACCGTTATAACTTTTTTTTAATAGTTCGCGTAATAATAGTGGCATTTAAAGATTTCGTATAAACAGTAAGCAGGTACATAATTTGATCTGTTCATAAATAACATTTTTCGAAAAATGCCATTATTCTTGCTGACAGTATTATTTTCTCAAAATATTTGAACGCCCTTATAATTTTTTAAAAGATTATAGTGGTCTACTAAAACATTTTTTCTGTACATGTACTGGAAAATACCCTTACTATTCAGATTCAATGTACCATCCTGTATACTCCTGCGAAAAACGAGAGGCTTGCGCTTAGTAACAATCGATTATGCTTAAGGATGCTACACATTTCACTTTACACAAAAAAAAAATCGAATCTTAATTATATGGCACGAATTCGAAACTTTTCAAATAAAGAATTACTCAGAGTTTTGATATTAAGCTAGTCCATCTGACGGCTGTAGATAACGTGCGTCATCGACTACATGAGCAAAACGCATTGAACGGCAAAAGAAAAAGAAACATATTTTTTTATTTTCAACCATGTTTAAAATCATGTTAAAAAAACTTAACCAAAAAGTATGAAGCTGTTTTACGAACATGATAAAAGCTATTATTATGTGTACAAAATGACGGATTATTGGCAGTCTAGTCCATTCTTCGTTTTGCTTCATCCATAATACTGCCAGTATGCGCCGTGTCAGATCAGATTTCTTTTTTCATATTTTATAACCGTGTGGTTCGTGTATAGTCGATGAAGTGGGATAACTTACAGCCGCCAGTCGTTTTTATTATCTTTAACTTTTAAATAATCTTCAATACTGTCTTGAAACTTGATGGATAAACTCATTATAAATAAAGACAAGGGTAGACTTTATAATGAGTACGTGTCAAGATTCTATTATAGCAGTTAGGTATTCTCGATTTCGTAAGAAATCAGTGATAATTTGTTAAAATATATAAATTTAGAAGATTTAATATATCTTCTAAATATATATTAAACTTAATGAATTTCACTTGTACACGTATATCATAATGTCTCATCGCATGAGACATAATTTTGGACGAATTCCACAAATCGGTGAACCGATTTTAATGTGCGACTAGTCGTGAAAGAAAATAAACACATCTTACAACTTTTTACATTTTGTAGTAAACTCGTGTTAAGAGTGTGTGTGTGTGTAGCGTGCTTTATGTAGTGTTATGGTGCTTACGCTTCCCACATTCCATTATGCTTAAGAATAAGACATGTATCGATATATTTTGTATACAGGCGATGTATTCTCGATTTATTGTGTGCCTATTGTTTGATTTGAATTTCAGGTGTTGTTTTTCTACTAAAATGAGTCATAATAACACTGTGACGATTGTATTAACATAATTTTTAACGAGGCGCCATCTTGTGTGCTTAAAGAGGTTATATTATGTCAGTTAATAATTCATCCTTTCACTGGGCCGTATAAATATATCATTTTGTGTGTGACTGCTACTGTCCTTTGTAACTTTATATAGTAATTTGTATAAAATATAAAAATAACTTATAATAACAATCTAACCAGAAAGATAATGAAAATATTCTAAATCTATTGCTTCGCGATTTTGCTGACATTAATCTCAATTCTTCTAGCTATTTCATGTCAGCAAATCATGGCATATATGTAAAAGCCGCACTCACACATTTCAGGGAATATGTATGATACCTAGCACACCAAAAGCTGAAAAATCGTGTAGAACCTAAGAGTAGTTTCTAGATGTTTCTAGACTAACAACTGGGTGTTTGATTATATTTTGGATAAATAAATTATTTGCTCTATTGAAATATAAATCGTGAAATATCTCCGAAAACGTTAATCTTTTAACTGAATACAATTATTTGCGATTTTTAAACATGAAAAAAACTGCATATTATATTGTTTTAAACAGTAACTTCATGGACCAGTATTTGAATATATTATTCATACGAAATTAACTATTTTTACCTAGATGTCAAATACCCAATGATACGGTAAATTGAAACAATAAGAAAAATTTACAAAATATATTCAGTAAACACGAGAGATTCGTTTATTTTCGTAGCACCATTCGAGTGAAAAATTAATTATTTGCAAAATACAAAAAAAAGTCAGTAAACTGTCTTACACTGACTGTTAATTAAACCTAAGATATTTTTTGTAATTTATAAAATGTAGGGTATATAGGGATGTCATACAAATAATATTTTATACTCTGTAGTTGTTGTAGTGAAATGTTAAACGGCAGTTTTTGGCAAAAAAAAAAAAAAAACTTTTCATATTTTTTTAAAGTTATTAAAACTGAGGTGCTTAGTCAGTAATCATGTTCAAATAGTTTTTATATCTTTTTTGGTTCGTTTTGTATTTAGCTAATAATACATTTTTTGCTCGAGTGGTGTTAGTGTTATAGCAGGTAACGCCTTAAAATGGCACACTTCATTAAGTAAACCATCAAAGTTGCTGTCAATCATCATAATATTCATCATAGAAACAAGATTATAGAAACAAGATTTTGTGCCACCTGTCATAGTGATAAGAATTAATCGTTTCATGTAGAGACAGACATACTTTTTTACAAGCGTTCTAGATTATCACAAAACACAAGATGGCGTACTCGACATCCAACAAAAACATTTTTCCAACGAAACATAACATTGATTTTAGTTGAAAAACACATCTTATAGGCAGAGATCATATAATTTCCCCAATTTTTATTTTTTTTGCCATTAGAAGAGAATGCAGACGATGTACGAGATACCGACTCCCACCTCATTGTATGGCAGGTTTTAAACGAAGTCTAAATGTACCTGATAGATATAAGAAATAATTATAGAGTATACGATAACAGAACCGGTACGTTGTTTTTTTATCTTTACCAAAAAGCATGTGTTGGAGTGCTTGATATTCAACTTAACATCACAAATCATTACTAATACTAACATTTTGTGCGTCACACAAACATAATCGCTATTGAATGTCTAACCAGATACATTGTATTGACACTCGTGTTTTATGTAGCCTCAATTCTCTTTGGTATTTGATTGTTTTGCTTTTCTTCAAGAATTAAAATCAACTATTGCGTAAGTCCGCGTTTCACCAAAATGGAGAGGAACGGAGAGATATGTTTCGCAACTCGCTCATACATTTGACACGTCAAATTTATAAAAAATCTTATCTTTCTGGGGGAAACCGGGCTTTATGTTTGCCTGGCAGGTAGGGTTGTCACAAGTTATCCCGTCCTGGGAATTATCCGAACAGAATATTCAGAAATTTTACGTCTTGGCCCATATCTAGGAATTTAGGAATTACACGGAAATTTATGATTACAAGTAATAAATGCTGAATGCTATTAAATACTCGTCTTTTCTCATACTCTTTTCTCAACGTTATAATTTCTTGGAGGTTGTGGGACAAACAAGACACTAGCGGCGTATGGAAGCTTTCACCTCATATGGTTTACAATAGTATATGCTTTGACTTCATATGGTTCCAATTAAATGCGAACGCATATTTTTCTATATACTGTTGCTATGGTCCCATAGACGCCTTAACGGATAGGTTGGAGTCGTAAAAGTACTTAGAGTTGCTAACGAGTATAGTTGACAACCCTATCCTGTTCCATAATATAAATAAAACTATATTATACAGTTTTTATAACGAGTCAAGCGATGTAACTTATCCCATTCAATTTAAAAATCTGTCTAGGAGAGCAAGACCTTAGTTCTTAGACCATTTTGATATGTTTTATATTTACTAGCCAATCGATGCCACAGGTCCGCAAATCTCCAACAGCTTTTTGGTACATTTTAATACGAGTGTCAATATGTTTTGGTCAGACATAATAACATGGGAGCCTAAGATTCACGCATAACGATTTTCTAATCCATTCATCGCCTTAACATAGCTTACATTGTTGTCGGCTCGTATTAACAACTAATTTTCAACTTAAATTGTATAAAGGTAAGGTATAAAGCTAAAAATGTAAAATACTGTATGTATCCTATTTATTTTTATACGTTTTTTTTTAAATAAGCTAACGTGTATATTGCTAATACAGTATAATCTGTCACAATTTGACTGCTGTTGTTTTTGACACGCTTATTTTTTTTTTTAGATTTTGAACCAACAGCGCATTTTATCAATCGATGAAAAGAAACACAAATGGGTAATTGTTTGTCAAAAACGTATATAGTTGTAAATGAGTTTCTGCGACACTCAAACGCTGTCATTGAAAAAAAAAAAAACATAGTTTGTATACGGTATTAAGAAAATTATACGCCAAGAACGACATATTATTAGGTCATTTTGTCAACTATTTGTTGTTTCGATATATCACTTATATCATTGCTAAAATTTAGGCTTTTAGCTGTAAAATATTATATTACATCATTATAACTGTTGCCTGAGTGACCTAAAAATATCGTCTTGACAGTACAAACAGTTTTCAAGAAAGGCGTTAAGGCGTTTTTACAGGGTCGGCAACGCATGGGTGATGCCCCTGGTGTCACTAGCGTCTATAGGCAGTGAAGACTGCTTTCCATCAGGCGGGTCATTAGCTAGTTTTTCCACCCCAGTGGTAGAAAAAAAGACAATAGTTTGCTATGTCTCTGTATATTTATATTATAGCTATGATTGTTGTGGTAACGGTAGTATGATTCACAAATCTTGATAAAGTAATTTTAAAATGTGACAGGTACATAATAGTGTGTTAGCAGGGCGGATAAGAGGCACTTGCAAAAATCTTCACATTTTTATAAACCGGCTACGAGAGGTTTTAATCATCACTAAAACTTCCGTTAATCATTAAAATTTCCATTAAATTTAAACAACCGCGTGTTACACTGCGTTTTCCAATAACGAGAAAATAAACAGTAGTATATAAAACTTTGCGTACATTATGATATTAACGTATTCCGCATTAGTATTTTGACGATAAAAGAGCAATCTGTACATTTTATGTGAGGTACAATTCAGATATTAAGCGTGTAAATTCGGTGAAATACCTTTAAGCAGTCTCGAATATTCAAACAGTACAAAATAATATTTTTATTTCGTACGAATAATAGCTGAATATTCGTGACTGCTTTTGTTTATATGAAAACAATAACGGGAATTAACGCGATCCTTCATAAGGGTATTTACATACCTTTATTATTAATTCCGTAATATATGCGTTAATATCCGTTATTATTTTCATAAATCATGCAACGAGAAAAATTTTAAATGCTTTTGTTTATTTCTTTAACTTTGAAATTACGATTACGCGCCATTTCTTCTTAAAATAAATAATATGAATAATTATTAAAATCTTTGCCGCCTGGCATTATTATAAAAACGAGAATTATATTGTCGAAAAAATGTTGAGATTACTATTATTTTATTTAACTGTATTATTTATGGTAACCGAATTGAAATATGACGTGCGACCCACGGGTACTGCAGTAAGCAGCTACTAAAGCGCTTGCAAGATCATTGCACATCTCGCTGACGGTTTAAAAAATCACATCGTTTGCAATATTCATGTATCTATTATATTACTACAACCAACATGAGTTGCAAAGAACTATTGTTATGGCAATGGTAACAGCCTGCAATACATCGAGGTGTATACTTGTCACCTTGATGGTTAATGAACAAATATATCGGTTAAGTACGTATACTGATTTAATAAACACCATGTGTTTATCTTGATAATGCCTTAAAAGGCGAAACTGGTCGTTACAAAAAAAAATACGTGGAACAGTACAAGCTTTATTAATGAAGCTTTATTAATAACAGAAAAGTACCTAAGTATATCGGTTTAAAGTAATATTAGAGATAACGAAAACAAAATATTTCAAAGTGAGGGAAGGCGCTGTTTTATGATTACCCAATAGCTCATCTTAGGCGATAAAGTGCGCGCAAGTTGTGTTCGATATTATTTGTCAAATACTGTAAATAATATAAGCGTTGATAATGGCGGCCAAAGGGTATTGTAAATATTAATAGATAGTTTAATACACATTAGTTTAACCATATATATCAATATAAAATGTGTATTTACATAAAAGTGATATGTTAGCTGATAATTTCTATTTTATTTTTGGAAATAAATGTTTCAGAGCGTTAATAATTTCTGTTTTGTTTTGAAAGTTACTTTTACAACAGATTGTAAATAAATGATTCAAAGTTCGCTCAAAAAGCGATTAGTATTTTTTTTCTCTTAAAATTTTGCAATTTCTCTTGATAGTTACAGTTTGTGATACATCTCTCTGTAAAAATCAAAATTGATGTCGCAATAATTCTTCGACAGCCGACTCGGAGATGGAAGACAGCGTGATAGTAGCCGAGGATGGGTCATCGTCGGGTCACAGTTCACTTGCAGACCGGGCGTCCAAGAGCCACCTAATAGTTTGGCAAGTTGCCACGGCCTAACGTAAGGCCAGCCGAGCACGCATCACCTCCGAGTCAGACTTCGTTTACGTGTGTACGTCGACTAAACCTGCGGTGCCCATCGACGTCTTATAAGTCGACTGCAGATTGTGAATAGGCCGGCGGTTACGTAGGAGTGTACCTTTTATACGATCTTCTAGAATAATTGACATGTAATTATGTGGGTATTGATTTCCCAGGATTTGTTTCACGTGGCCATATTCGATTATTTTTAATGTTTTTATGAGTTAAAAAAATACATTCTATCTTTCTATACGGGAAAGGAGTTTTAAAGGAATAGATAAGAGTAATGATAATATTTTAATTTGTTCAAATATTTCACACTAAAAGATACACTCCTAAATAACCAACGGGTTTAAAAGGATTTTAGCGGTGTGTCAGTATTTTATAATAACTTAACATTTAGGGTTCGGTTGCGTTTGGCAATTTAGGAATTGATTTGATTAAAAAGAGTTGGTCCTTCGAAATCCATTTCTTACCTATTCACATTCATGGGCTTTGGAACATGCATATGTAACTGTGACATGTAACTTTTCACATGGGTGCAAGGTATCAATTTATCATAGCATGTTCCAAAGGTCAATCATCGACACATTCCCACAATTTCATTGTGTGATTCATCGTCACGTACACGCACGTTACGTTTCTGAACATATCTTGGAATAGCAGTGCACGGCACATCATGGACTACCTTGTGGAAATTATATAATATTCAATTAATCGTTACTTCGTGTGCTTTTGTTTGCCGACCACCTCATTCTTTGGCGCTTCGGTTTGTGAAACTATTTTAATAATATACATGTTCATATGTTCGTACCGGTTCGTTTGTGAGAGATTTGTTGTTTCATTTTATTTCCACTCGAACCGGACAAGCTTAATCTCATTTAGAATTAATGTACAACATATAACCACCAAATAATTCATTTTAGTAGTGTCAGTAGTTAGAATAGATTAACGAGATTTTTTATAATATATAATGTATAGATATTGTATGGATTTTTCTCATGTGGCAGAAATTGGACAGTTTCTGTCGAACGTTTCGGCTGTGGTTGTCATCTGCATCACAATTTAACTTTATAGGTTTATGTGTACGTGTATGAGAATGTGAATTGGGAGTGCGCTGGTAGGTAAAGCGACCGCTGCAAGAAGACGTAATTAAAATATTGTAGTGACCGAAGTACGCGACGCTTGTTTAGTATCGCTTTGTTCGTATTGTAAACGTCGCTCTGCCAGCGCGTCGTCGTCCCTGTACTGTATTATACCCTGATTGCAATGAACTGTAAAGTTATCACTATGTATATTCTACAACCATATTTATTTAATTTTTTTATATCACCAACTACCCACTTAGTGTAACGTGTTATTTTTCTTATGTAATAAGTAATGGTGCAAATATTATTTTAAGACGGTTTGAAGTATTTTTAGTTATAATTTTATTTGATTAATTTGTGGACGTTATAATTTGATACTATCTAATTTATTATTCTATAGAGAAATAGAATTACAATGAATTAAAAATACGAAGTTATTTGAAGTTATCTAAAAATCTGACTTATGGAAATTTTAAGGCAAAAAATGTGGTTTTAATGAAGTTGCGTGAAATAAAAGATTACATTTAAAGGAAAACAATATGCAATTGTTATATGCATTTGTCTGCTTATGAAATGATGAAGATTAATATATAAAGGTAGCCTTGTCTATTTTATTCTTGACATATTTTAAATTTTACTACTTTTTTATTTATTTTATTCTTTGTGTATATGTTTCATTTTCCCAACATTTAGAAGGCGAATCGTTGATATTATTTCTTGTACAAACAAAGCCGAAGATGATATTAGATATTTTTTTATAGTAAAAGACTTGTGTATTCTTTAACAAGTCAGTTAATATTACCAAATGCATAAACCTATATAATACATTAAGGTTGGAATACTTTAATGTTTTTTAAACATTTTTTACATTCACTTCTTACATGAAAAGTAGGAGTGAATAGTTCTTAATACATATATTTTTTCGAAAGTTTAATACATGTAGGTATTATTTATATTCTCTTCTTTGATATAGTCCTAATTGTTGCTGAAAAATTGACTGACCTGCGAACAGACTGACGGCTTGGGAGACAGACTGATATGGTAAAATTATAAAGTTAAGTCTTGGATTATGAAACTCGAAACGTGGTAGTATATTTATCGTTTCATAATTCTGCAAATGCATTAACACATTGCGTCTAAAATGTATGTAATAGTGTACGGTGATTAGCTAAATAACTTGCAAAATACGATGGTCACATGTTCTTATATTTAATTATATACGGAGTAACTAACTAGATATTCGAACTGTTCCTGCATATTAAAGAATCTTCAGCAATAAAAAAAGGTTTCGTATATTATTATGTGTTACGCTAAAATGGACCATCCATTAGATATTTACAACTTAATATATTAAAAAAATAAATATGTTACGTTATAAAAATGAGTAACAAAGAAGTTAAAATGTTATTAGGATTTAACGGAATCCTGAGTCCTGCCCTCCACTTTTAAGGTTCCAAGTCAATCTCGCCTGTCCGTGGTACATCCTGCTTAAAAATTGTACAACGTTGGTATATTATTTTATGTTTCCATGCGTATAGTAAGTACATTCAAGCATTAGTCCCAGAAAATTAAACTATAGATAAATACAGTAATTATTTAATTTCTGTGAGTAAACAGTAGTTTAATTATAGAAATGAATGAAGTTATTCGTATTTGTAATTTTATACTTTTTTTATATGAGAGAAAGGCAAACGAGCTGTGGGTATCCTGGTCGATAACAATCACCGCGGCCCATGGAGATTAGCAACATGGGGTTGCCGATCTGTTGTCAGTATTTAAGATTTGTACGTTTCCGTCTTCCATTTTAAAATGTGCATAGGTACCCCTTATATATAATATATTAATATTACCATCGATTCACTGTGATGTGCTTAACGTAAAATAAGGTTAAAAGTCTGCTTATGCTCTTTTTTTTAAAGTAATGTTTGAAACGCCGTATTTCGTATTAAATAAAATAATTAAATATCCATGAAATGGTTTATTTTTACATAACAAAACTTAGGGATTAATTTTCGGTTGCATATACCTCCTCTATAAGATATCAGCAGGAATAGATCGAATTTCCAGAAACTGTGTGTTATATAAAAGCAAAGGCAAATACTCGAAATTTATTTTAAATTTATGCATAATGGCAACCTATGCACTTTGCTAGTGTTAACTAGACTTGAAGTCGTAGCAAAATCAGTACATTTACTAAAAAGTGCTGCTGCGTTAAGGCTCGAATTATATCTATTTATATTTAGATTATATGCTATACGGACGAGCAAATTGCATGAAAAACATGTGACCATCGCCTGATGTAATACCTAGTCAAAATAAACGACATAGTGATGTAAAGATAGCTAGGCTTACGTTGTTTTGCTGATAGATAAGTGGTGTGTACAAGGAGTTAACATTGCGTAAATTGACGGTATTGTTGGAGGACATCTTGCTACGTTGATACTTTTCGTTATATATTTTTAAGGACGTGTTATGATTTTGTTTTAAAATATGTAAAGACAGGAATTTGTTTTAAAATATGTAAAAATAGGAGGTCGCGATTTCGATCCCCGCACAAGACAAATATTTGTGTGTAACATGTCTGTTTGTCTTGGTCTGTGTGTTTTTCTATGTATAATATGTATGAATTTACAAAAAAAAAAAGAAAATGTATTTAAGTATCTACACTAAGATACTTAAATACATTTTGTTTTATTTTGTAAATTCATACATATAATACATAGTCGTACATCAGTTACCTAGTACCCATAGTACAAGTTTTGCTTAATTTCGGATGTGTAATTTTTCCAGAAATATTTATTTATTTAAAGCTACACTGTACTGCTTGATAAACGTTTTAATTATGACTATGCAACAACGTATGATGAAAACAGTGTTTAGGTAAACATCGTTAAAAAGTATAAAAAATCTGTTTCATCTGTATTTAGTTAACCCAGTTAATTTAATGTTATTTTAACAATTAAAGCCTTATGCAGACCGCATAAGATTCAAATGAACGACATCGTAAATAATACGTTCTGCGGTGGGTGACACAAGTTTCAACGTAGCAAGACCACCAGCTGGCCTGCACTTGTTGAGAGTGATTTAAATTAATCATTCTTTTAGTTTCTGCTTTAATGTTATTTGTAAGTAATTTTTGAGAATGTGCTAATTATTTTTATTTATTTATTATAAATCAGTAATAGTACGCCGTCTAATTTACTTTAATGTCTCTCAACGCGAAAATATATGATTAAGGTTCATAATTGCGTACGGTTGCAACATATAACTCTGGCATGTGTTAGTTCCTATATTATACATGACTCAAATGTATTTTGTAATTGTTACTCGCATAATAAAAATATGGCTCTTAGCACCATACCTTCGTTGTAAGAAAAAGGCTTTAGTACATTGGACTACTACATTACTACTACATTAGTAGTTTAGACGCTAGTCTGTTACTAACGTTATTTCGTCACTTCTTTTCTACGTATAAGTACCTATTCGTAGAAATTATACTACTTTTTTGCGAATAGGTACTAAGTTTATACGAATAGGGTACCTATTCGTAAAAACTTAGTACATACCTAGTAAAAGTAATACCTAGTTAGATAGCTGAAAAATTTGTAATAAAAGACAGCCGTTTAGTACTAGCCTGCTTTGAATTGGTCAATATGAAATGTGCTTTCTAATTATCTAGAACCTGATTATTCGAGGACTGCCCCCCTTACCACCAACTCTTATTGCGATCCAATAACAAATGAGATGGTGGTAAGTGGGCTGGTCTATGATTAGCTAGTATTGATGATATTATATTTTCTTACTGCGAACGTGCTATAGAAATCATGTGCAATTATGTACCTTAACCTCAATAAATATAGTTCTCTAATTCAGCGTTTCCCAACGTTTTCTTTTCCTACAATCTACGCAGAATCCGTCATAATAAATAAGTGCTCAAGTCATAATTCTGTCACTAAGCTTTTATGATTCTGTAATATATACGCGGATCTCTTGAGATAGGTCCCGATGGTACAGGGATTCTATGTTGGGAACCGCTGTTTATGTATCGTAGCGACGCATTTTGAATAGGGATGTTGACACTTTATGTACATTTATTATTTGTTTGTTGTTCTTTTTATTACCTGTTAAAACGGCGATTTTGTATGGAAAATGTATTGAAATCGACACTGTTTTAACCTGCTCAATCGAAGTATTTTTATTGTGTCATTTATTAATAATTCATAACAGTATTATTGAAAATCTAAACGAGTTGTTTTTCCAAAGATGATTTGTGATATTTATTTTAATCAATTGTGTATAATAGTCAACATCCTTATTTTTATGTTTTCAACATAACCTGCTGATTTAAAAAGACCCGTTTCTCAAATCAATTAGTGTTGATTAATTGTATATTTCATTTACTTCTGTTACTAATCCAGCTATAGAACAGTTAGTAAACATAGTTTTTGGCTAAAGGGACACAGTTGCAATATCAAAATTCCTTGTAAATAACCCTAAAGATCGCATTACATATGTAAAATCTACATAATTATGTGCTTGGTACTCAATGTTTAAATAATTCGTAGCTTTCGTGATTTAAGGCAATATAAATAAGACAGTAGTACCAATCACAACCTTCACTCATTCTACATAAAAGCTAATTTTGCAATTAACATAATTTTATTTAATTTGTACTTATCTTGGAATATTTATTTGAGAATGAACTTAATATTTCGATTAATAATTGTAAATTTATATTATTTGTAAAAATAAATTTGTAGGAGATTGGTCTCACAGTTGATAATTTGTAATATTTTATTTTAAATTATGATTTTTACTCGTTTAATAGTTTTCTATTTTTTTTTGTAAAACAAACGCATGATTTGATTCGTAACTAAATTATTTTTAAATTTAATAACTTAATTTGTGTAGAAAATTTACATTTTATGAATGAAAATTATATTCGTGATTAAAGTTTTTCTTGTTTGTATTATGCAATGAAATAAAGGAATGCTGAAGATTATACGGCCATTTTTATTATACCTCCAAAATTAACTAATAAATACTTAAGAGGTTTACTTCTGATATCGTCTTGATAACCATCCTCACTCAAGAACGGGTGAACAGATTTTTATGATTTTTGTTTTGTTGGATTTGTCTCCGGTCCGAAGTAACAGAATAACTTAAAACATCCGATAAAATAAAAATAAAAAATATATGAAGAACATTTTCTTATTACGGCTTTTTGATATCACGAAGACAGACAGATTCTGATGCGATACGAAGTTCACCCGGCCAGCTCGAGTGCGTCAGAATGGCCGGTCACTAAACGTGTATATCATTGAACGTATGCCTAAACATTGCTGCCTTATTGTTTCTCTTTGGTTCCCATTAAGAAAGAATTGCTTCCATCGTAAATTCGAAGAAATAAAACACTTTTGGGTGACCGGCGGTTCTGACGTCAGAATGGCCGGTCACCTAGCCGTAGTTTCTTTGTTACGTGGAATTAAGAAAATCTTCGTAGACTAATCATTGCTGCCCGTTTGTTTCCGTCACACGTAATGTACGACAGTTTGAAGTTATCGCCATAAACAGAAAAAATAAATATTACGCCTCAAGTTCCTGACAAAATTTCAAGAGCAATAACGCTTTTTTAATATGTTTTTTTAAACTGTGTTTTTTAATGTAGCGTTAATTTTTGTTTCATACAGGTACAAAATTCGATACATTCACGTGTTTCCGAGATGGACGGTCTTGACAGACCGATGGTCGGATGAACAATAAAGTGATCCTTCCTATATGAGTTTTGTTTTTCCTTTTGAGGTGCGGAACCCTAAAAAATGGCGTAATTTTCTGTTGTTGGCGGTAGCCCCCTCTGGCTTCATCCCCTCTGGGGGGCAACTGGTTTTTTTTTTGTGAAAATCTGCCAGTTGCGAAAGTAGTTATAGTTTTATTATTGCGTACTAAAAAAAAAACAATTAAGTTATTTAAACTGATGTTGATGGCTTGATTGTTCATTTCTAAATAAAACATTTAAATAACTTACTTGTTTTTTTTTTTACACGAAATAATAAACATAAATACCTTTCGCAATTAGCCCCTAGTTTCCATTTTCT
This sequence comes from Hypsopygia costalis, assembly GCA_937001555.2. Lineage (NCBI taxonomy): Eukaryota > Metazoa > Arthropoda > Insecta > Lepidoptera > Pyralidae > Hypsopygia > Hypsopygia costalis. Next base: position 25,708,299 of record OW443326.2, read on the forward strand.
GTTCGCCATTAGGCAATCTTCGTTATATCCAATCCCACAGTGTTCAATATCTTAACAAATCCTTTATTATAAGCCGGCATTTTACGGCAAAGTCCCAAGAGGGGGCAACTGGAACATTTAAAGATTAAATTCCGAATTGACATCCCCTCTCCCCACCGGTGATACTAGGGGCAACTGGGAGATTTTTACAAAAAAAAAAACCAGTTGCCCTTCCAGAGGGGGTAAAGCCACAGGCTACATTACACATATACACCAAAAATTACGCCATTTTTTAGGATTCCTTACCTTAAAAGGAAAAAACAAAAGCCATATAGGAAGGATCACTTTATTGTTCATCCGCCCATCGGTATGTCAAGACCGTCCATCTCGGCAATACGTGAAGGTATCGAATTTTGTACCTGTATGAAACAAAAATTAACGCTATATTAAAAAAAAAACAGCAATGTTTAAATAAAGCGTTATTGCTCTTGAAATTTTGTCAGGAACTTGAGGCGTAATATTTTTTTTTCGGTTTATGGCGATAACTTCAAACTGTCGTACATTACGTGTGACGGAAACAAACGGGCAGCAATGATTAGTCTAAGAAGATTTTCTTAATTCCATGTAACAAAGAAACTACGGCTAGGTGACCGGCCATTCTGACGTCAGAACCGCCGGTCACCCAAAAATGTTTTATTTCTTCGAATTTACGATGGAAGCAATTCTTTCTTAATGGGAACCAAAGAGAAACAATAAGGCAGCAATGTTTAGGCATACGTTCAATGATATACACGTTTAGTGACCGGCCATTCTGACGCACTCGCCAGCTCGTTGAATATGTAATTCATTCGACACTATCTACACAGGGGTATTAGTATAATCACGTAAAAAGTAAGTTCACCGAATATACTGTTTAATTGTTCCTTTCACGATGATACATATATATATATACAGAATACAATAAAGTAAGTACCGAACGCTACGCTGGGTTGGAGACGACTGGCATCTCGCGGCGATTCGTGTGGTCATTACTGATTTTGATTACGCACCGATTTCCATGGCCACACGTTCCACTACGAACGACGCGTCATTTGTATAAAGCGGCCAGGATGTGACTTTTAACGTAATGTCACCTATAGAGCACCTAAGTATCGTAATGATTTGTTATTGCAGTCGGATGCATGTTTATAGTAGCTCGATGTCGTGATTGTCGTGTGTCGCTGTCTCGTACATTACTCAAGTTCTGTCTCATACATTAAGCAACATCGACAGTAGCCTTTATTTATCCCGAACTCTTCTGTGGGCACGTTAAGTCGGTCCCGGCTGTTGTCTTTAGGTAACACTCGTTAAGCTAAGCCAGCGAGCCTCTGAACGGCTTGAAAACACTTTCTTTCGAAAATCCGCTATTGAGAGCATTTGTAAATGTGGAGTACTCTCCAAATCCCTTCGATTGAGTGGAGATCCATATTCCAACATTAGGAGGAATTTGTGCTGATGCTGGATACATTGTGTACCCACTACGACCTTTCGGGCAACATTAAGAATTTTTATATGGAGTTTCGAACACGTTACACCAAAAAAATTTAAAATACTTATTTTAGAAAATGTGATCTATGGGGGAGCCCTAGTCCTCTGCAAGTAGTGTTATGGGTTAATACTAGGGAGTCAGTCGTAAATATGGGATTACTGATCCCATATTTACGACTGACTCCCTAGTATAGTTCACTTGCTTTAACATTCTTCACAACCAAATAATTGGTGTAATCTGCAAAACCTCTGTTCTCTCTCAAAATTTATTTATATGTGGCGTATTTGTTGGCATCGCTGCCGCTTTACGACCGAACAGAGTAGAAACTGAACTAAATTTATTAGTAGTGGCAACATTGACATTTTCCATACTAAAGTGCTCAAGGGCTACCATATTTATTCACGAAAAAAATGGCGACCCTGTTTTTTTCTACGATTTTCGGTTGCACTGGTGTCTAACCAGCTCACCATCATTTTTGAGCCAAAGCCACTCACTTGCGCGTGGTGTATCTTGCTGACCGACAAAAGAGAGGGCGGTAGTACCTTACAGAATACCGTAGCCAAATAAAAGTTTCCTTGAGGGTTGTTGTGTGAGGCGAACAGGAGGCGTTGTTGGCAGCGGGCGTGGCGGGGCGCGGGCGATATTTTATGTTGCAACCGTTTATATGGTTACGGTCCGTTTCATATCAGGCGGGCCGTATGCTTGTTTGCCACCCGACGTAGTATAAAAATCAGTACTTTGGATATTTGACGGAGAAGAGGGGACTCCTCTAATACAGGTTATTTCAACTTAACAGAGGAGATCCCAAATCATTGTAAACTAAACTTGTAATTGCCAATAAATTGAATTAGAATTTGAAATTTGATATTTTGACATAAACTAACTTACGTCTCTATCTATTTTGTCCTCATGACGCAATCGAAGATTGAAAAGAAAACACAATTTATACAATACAGTTTATTTTTATGAATAATGAAAACAACGCAATGCCAACGCAAGGTAACTTTCTGCCAAACACCAAACTTAAACTTAGTTTAAAAGGTACATTTTCACATATGAAATCCCATTGTATCAAAGTAAAATTTTGTGCATCAACTATTCATTCAATATGCCTAACAATATAAATTTTTGAAAGTAATGAAATATTATTACATAAAAAATATAATTAATAATTTATTACTTATCATAATAAACACACATAACATTCACAAAAATATTTAATTGAATTTAATTAATTGTTTGAAGAGTGTTCAAAATGCTCTACGTTTAATACTTTGGAAAACCAATGTGTTATTGTAAATAATATAATATAATGAATACCTATTTTACGAGATATAAATCATAAATTAATTCACACTTCCAAGCAGAATAAACATTTTCGTGTTATCTAAAATGAAAAAGGAAGATTGAGTACACTGCATAAATTATTATTTATATAGTACAAATTGTCAGAAAACAAAGAAAATTACAATTCATTTTCATCAATATTTTATAGAACGCTTTTTACATTGAATAGGAAGATACAAAAATTGACAGAAGACATAATTTGTTTTTTTGCTATTGCTTGTTACTATTTCATAATAATTTTCGATATGGCAATAATAAATTAATCAGATAATACGCACACGATGACTACGTTATCTAGGCAACACCTACATTATAAAGTAACGCAGTGGACCCTAGGTACTTAGTTTAATTTACAGTACAGTGAATGTATACAACACAAATACCATTATGTTACAGTAATACAATTAATATACGACACACAATATTATATTCGCAATAAAATTATTAAGTACAATAAAGTTGTAATAAGATAAAAGGTATGATAAAAATTGAAATTTTTGTATGATTACTCAAGAATATTTTAATTCACCTTAATTTGTGTTCTATTGTCCTGTTTGGGATTAACTTTTAAGAACAATTCTCATATCTAAGCAAAATATTATATTACTTATAGGTAAATAAATATGATTTTAGGCGATGTACCCCGAAAATATTCTGAGTTTAATGCGGTTATTGCCCATAAAAGGCAGACAATATTACCACACCACGAGAGGCCTAGATTTAATAGACGGGCATACTTGTTCGATGATATATAGTTACAGAAATTAAGGTAAGTAGTAAGTAGGTATTTAGTTACGGAAATATATTTTTGGCTTAGTGTGACGAATAAAATAAAAGTACAATGTTAATTTATTGTTTGATTAAATTATTGTACTTAACAATTTTAAAGCCTAAAAAATTATTCATATCTATAATAATAAGTTGTTATGTTAGCAGTACCTTTTAGTAAAAATAATATTAAATAAATAGGAACAGAATGTAAATTCGAGTTTCCATCAAATGCAACATTAGGAATAATAATTTTCATTTACGCTTACTAATATAATTATTATGTTACGCTATACTATCAATATATTTATTCATGCAATGTTATTTCTAACTCTGTAGGTACTTCTGGTTTATAATAATTGCTTACTAGGAAGGATTAAGTGAATTAAAAAATTGACATACTACGTTAAGAGATTATCTCTTTAATTAGAATAACTAGAGTATTAAATTGAAATAAATATTACTATTCAAAACAAATAGTTACTTACACCGGGCGATAATCATAAATCGAAGCAAAAATTGTAATATTTGAATATTTTGGTATATAGTAAAATACTTTTTAAAATATACATCAAAACATATTACGTTTGATATTACAATCAATGTTTATTTTACATTTTATGTGTCAGCTTAAATGCAGCGTAATGAAATTTCATTAGACGCTCTAAAGTCGGTGGTGGCTGGATGTTCGAATCTATTGATTTTATAAGATGCGACATTCTAATGACGCAAAATGAAGTCCTAGGGTGCATTATTGGTCTCAGTAGTTTAATAAACTACGTTGTAGTACAAATATGACATCCACTTTCAATTTGGTCGTCACCTTAATGAGATTTGTGGAACTTTTTAATACCCTAAGCAAAATATCCGTCCAGACATTTGAATGCAAACAATGAGAAAAACCATGTTTTTCCGATGTTTGCGTCAAATACTAAAACATCGTCTTTGGTGTATTACATCGATCCTATTGATCGGAATGTTCCAATTTCTGTAAGTGGGTACGGAACAGTAATGTTGTTGTTTTTTAAATATAAGTATGCATTTACTAATAGTGAGGAAGTGTTAAAGTATATTTTGTTTATCAATTTATCATTTCAGTACCCACTTACACCACATTTCGTAAGGCAAACTTATATAGTATTATATTTAATCATCTTCAATCTCGTCTGTGCCTAATCTAATACCTTTCATCTATATACTTCCTACTCACTCTCACATACTACGCGATGCATCACATATGTAATAATCACCTCTCTTTCTACTCCTAAAGGTATAAATATGTATGTTTATAAGTCGACTTCTATCTGACTAGTTGTCTACCTTCTACACTATGACTAGAACTGCAGCCTTTACTGCACTGTAGGCTTCAAGTGAAAACAAAAGAAAACAAAGCGGCCACTTAACACATATTTTTTTACATATAAACAGAAAATATCACAAAATAAACATCACAATTTTCTGTGAATATTGCTGTAATTTTTTTAAGAGATTAAAATCTCATGAATTTTACAATTTTTATTTATAACACCTTCACACATTTTTTACTATCTCTACCTGTAATTATTTTTTTTTTATTTTTCTGGCAAAATCCGAGCGTAATAAAATGATCAACTAAATATTTTACAAACTAATTTAGAAACAGTACTTAACCGTTAATAGCAAATATTGGTTACGGATATTTGGTATCCAATCTTAACTAACAAAGCCATACGAAGAGATTTCTGTGACACATATACCTAATACTTCATCTAAAACTATTTCCGACTCAATTCTCATCCTGTCACAGAAACCTCTGTTATAACTAAAGGACAAAGGTATTCGTTGTTCATAAAATATACTCAATGAAAAACAATTCGTTGTTATACTCGTTATTGCTTACATTATTCACTCACTATTTGAATTCTTAACCTTCATGATGTTTCATGTCAAAAATCACAAAGTTATTCGTTGGTATCATTACGGATAGTATCACTAGACTCCTCCCTTTGAACCCTTAAGGGTTCTATTCGAACTTAAATATATTTTTTTGTACCCTCGTACCTCCAGTTCTAATACTTTTAAGTACATATGTTTTAATATTATTGTTGATTTGTACGAAGTCTAGTCGTTTTAGCCATAGCTCTGAATGTCAAACATTCGGCATTTTTCTAAAGTAAGCTATGTTTTGTGAAATTGCATTACGATTTCAATGGTTCTACTGGTGCAAAATAAGAGGTTCAGAACTGCCAAAACCCTTACGGGTTCAAAACAAGGACACTAGTGATACTATTCCATCATCACTTCTTATCTCTAGCTGCTCTACTCTTTAACCTATTTGAATCAAAGGTTACTTTGTCAAGTGTGTATTCTGCGGCAGCACTCTATGGAATGTTTTTAAAAAGTTAAACTTAAGGCCTGAGTCGCAGACTATTGTCCATGACCAGTACAACACACACGAGGGACCTCGGACACGTGTTTATTTTTAAATGATCTATTTCGGAGGATAAAAAGTCCGCAGACAAAAGTTCCTCGTTTGCGCAGACCTTTACAGACCTATATATTTATATTTTCTGATCGTGCTGAGAGCTTTTGCCCAGAAATATAATATAGAATTACTTTCAATTCACCGCGAATCCCACACATCACTTTTTAAAAAGAATTATTTCGATTTAATAGTATCATCACATTGTAATCTACTTCATAATTACACGTTACATAATTACATTTTATTATCTTTTTATAATTCCTTGGATAGATTAATTCCATTCGTGATTAGTTGTACAGTTTGTTGTGCTATGGTTTGCGGTCAAGTACATAGTAATAGTACGTTCAGCCAGTGATTTGTTCCGCAAACCACAATGCAAAGAATTATTGCATACTATTTAATTCAGGTTGGTTTTGTTTCGTCCTTTCTTTTGAGATTTTCAAGGCGTTATAAAGTCAATGAACACGGAATATAGAGTTTTCTAGTTATAATTTAGTCATTTCCTCATCTTCTTTCAATCTTTAATGTGTATTTTTCGTGTACTTACTTAATTTATTCTTAACTGCATTTAAGGTTTATTTAGGGTTTTAAGTCTATGAACGTAGATTTTTAAGCAAGATAATTTATTATGAGTAGTTTGGATTATCATGAACTTTACAGAAAGATATTATTAGACTAATATTGCTTTTTGAATTAAAAAACTTTATTTTATCATTTAGTTTCAAAGGCAGCTAACTCAAAAGTTCAAATATTATGAAGTCTTTACGTAATATGTATTAAAATTTTGTTGTTCTTAAGCATTTTTTCATGGGATAGAAATCTGTATAATACGACAACAAGAAAACCATGCATGGGTAGTTGAAATACACATCATCAATTTTCAATACAAAATACACTTTCGCGCTAACGAATGTCCATTATCTATGAGTTTATTTAATTTTAATGATGTTAAATTTAATATCTAACTTCTCGTTTGATATCACATTTCAACTCCGCAATTCTTCGCACAATTTAGCCTTAAACCAACGTTAGGGTAACATGCTTATATGTCTGAGGGCTAGACGCATACATACAACTTTCATTTTGAATAATTTAGTCAAATTGTTTAGACGATTTTGATACGTTAATTGTCGATAGAAGTACGTGCTCTCTGTAATATAATATTACACATAGAGCAGCTGATCGATAGCCATCGATCGATTTTTAAATTTTAATCAATACAAGATACAAGATATTTATTTTGTAAAACCATGCGTGGCATACATATAGTTCTTATGCTAAGGACAATCCGGTCATGTCTCACCATAAAGGTATACAAAAAGTCTGTAGAGATCAATAGTCGGTCGATATGGAGTTTAGATTTTTTAATCGACCAGCAATCGTCTTGGTTGTATGCATACACATATACTTCCCACACACATAGTTTTTCGATCGTTATATATATATATATTATATATATATATATATATATAAGTACTCCTATGTTCTTTGCGTTTACAAATTGTTACGGCACCCAATTATGTTGTTATAACAACTGGGTTGTCTTCACTCGCCTAATCATCATATTACTACAAAACAGTAATTATCATAATGATCATAAAATTAAATTTTGGATATTTTCTTTTTAAGTTATGAGAATCTTGCAAATAAGCTACCATTTTATGATGACATAGAATATTTTTTCATTATCGTATTAATAAAATTTCTATGCCTCTAACAATTCTAAATATGAAATCTACGTTGTTAATTTCACTGCTCAAAAGTCAAATTGCATTACATTTTTTGTTATTTTTATTCCTTGAAAGTAGAATTGAAGTATATATAAATATAATCCTAACCAATTCTATAAATACAACAAAACATTACAAAATATCACTTCATCGCAGTCTACTTATAAATTAGCCGAGTTACATTACTTTAAAATGCATATATTTTATAATATTCCTAAAAAAACAATATTGCTTTAGTATTGCTTCTCTTATGTCGATAGTTATCTAAATGTTATGATTACGTCTAATAATTAATATCTAATGTATTTATTGCTTAAGTATTGCTAATTTGGACATTTTTATATTTATCACTGCGTTGCGTACTTAGGTTAGTATTTATTGATTATTCGTCTGTATGTATTACTAACATGGAAGGGTTATTCATGCAGGATTTAAAAATATATTTTGGTTGAGGATTTAAGTGTAGAGTCATTATGCTTAGAATTTTAATTACAACTTGTTACTGTCGTACTGCATCCAAGCCGAGGTAAAATATGTAGGGGCAGTCTAAGAACTAAGTAACACACTTTGACATTATTTTTCATCAGATTTATGAGACTGTATCTAGAGACTGACGGTATAATCTAATTGTATATAGGTATAATTAACTTTTGACAATTTTATTTTAATCGATTGTTTCTCAATAGTTCTGTAACTACATGAGTAGATAGCAAAATTTAATCGCCGCCATGTGATTGTACGTTTAGTAATATTTTAATTTAATTTCTTTGATTGCTTTGGCCAAAGTCATTATTGGCCATTAATTAGTATTCACTAGTATCAAAGTTATTCTTACAGCGTTGGTCTACGACTTTGGAAAGGCTACACTACGCCACTAAACTACTCGTCAATGCAGTGACCGTAGCGGCTGTAGCAGACAGCAACTCGTAGCTATGACACATCGTAGCTTATGCAGTTTTATCGCTGGTTAAGGTAGGTAGACATGCAACTATCTTTCTCCAAATTTTATTTGCCTAATTGTCCATATTTCTAACTTTGTATGCTGTCCATCTCTTTGTAATCAGTAATATAGATAGACAGAGAATGTCTCACGTAATCTTTGATCAATTATTGTGGTTGCTAGTACATTTTATGAAGTCAAGTTATTTAATCCAACGTCGACTTGACAAAGATTTTGGATGAGGGGCATACTCGTACCACCCTTATTAAATCATCTATTTTGTTGTGTTTAAGTACATACAATTATTTACAGTCACCTCTTAATGCCATCATGTAATCGTACTTCCATCTATAGGTATATACAATTATTTACCGTCACCTCTTAATGCCATCATGTAATCGTACTTCCATCTATCCTAAGACCACCCCTTTATTTCTCCATCATTACAGTTAAAAATCGTAGTAGGTAATGAATGACTCAACACTTTTTTTGAATGAATGAAGTTATTACGAAATTTGAACGAACGGAGTGCAACATTTAACAGGTAAAACATTAACGCTTCACGTCACCTATAAAGTCTAAAGGTGGTACTTACTAAGTATCTACTCCTCCACTATATAATCAAAGTTATTTAAATTACTACAACTACAAAAATTGTAAAGAAGGGAAATTTGGTACACAGGGACATATTTACATTTAAATGTATATATTTTGTATATAAGTTGGTTTCGTTAATCGTAGCTAATGCTTAATTATTATTTATCTGTATAACCACTACAATAACGTTAGTATAAATATTTGAATAAAATATTTCGTTTTAGATTTTTTTTTTAATTTGAAAGCTATTACTTTTGCATTTTACTACGAAAGATAAACGATGGGACAGCTAGACAAGACGATAGTACTAAATAATTAGATTGAAGGGAATACGCGAAAGAGTAAACTAGGTTTGATAGATAAAACTAGACACTACATAGCAAGATATAGATAAGGGGAGTATTTGAAAAGCAACCAAATATGAATGTAGAAATGGAAATCTTACACGACTCCTAGTTTCCGTCAACGTATTTTTAGTTTACATCATAATCTGTAGCTCAAATCAATTTATCTTTTTTTTGTAGTGTATACATGTTATACATTAGCATATATCACTCTGTATATGTCAATTTGGAGATAGTACCGTATAAAAAGTTGATCGATGAGTCCAAAACGAGTAAGTAAATTTTTATTTAAGTTAAATTGTAGCTTCTACTGATAACACTCTGACCAAGTTCTCCAATTAAGCCGAACTGGGGCCCTACTGGGGCCGAAACTGAAGCCGATTATCATCGGTTTTATTGAATGCGTAAATTAAACTACTGCATAGATTTATGGTAACTGTTTTTAGCGTAGATGGTAGAAATCCTGGAGCTTTACCGACTGAGCTGAAGATGGTCAATAACTAAAACGTAAGATCTATGTTTGGAATCAAAATATTCGATCGCAATCGGTTTCAGCTTAGGCGGTAGGTATTCTTAGATTCAAGTGCATATTCCGATCTTCAATGGACTCAAATCGTGAACATATTACTACTAATATGTATATTAAATATTAGTTCTCTTGCTGAGCTTCAGATGCTTTTTAATATACGACAATTTTCAAAATTTTGTATCGAGACGGCAATATTTCAAATTTATAGTAGCACCCTTCGGCGCTAACATTCCTTCTCTCCTTAGATCATCAGAATTTTGTCTGATATACACTATACTCAGACCTAGTTTTTTAACTAGCAAAATGTATCAGTCGATTTTATATTTCCAAAGATTTATTTTTACCGATTAGGTATCTTTTTACCTATATAGTATTGAGCATTACTCTGTTGTTGTAAAGTATTAAGTTAATTACTTATTAGAAAGATCACTTTTGTAGTTAATTTACACGATTATACGTTGACGGTTTTACACTTCGAATCTTACGACTCGTTTTTTAATAATGAATCAATAACAAATATAATATACACAAAATAATCATCTCAATTTCATAATATTTTCGATGTGAGATTCGTTTCGTAAAATTGTCAATATAGTACTCCAAAGCACCAAAAACATCTAAAAATCTACAAAAATCTTATTAAATAAATATATGTAACCTAGGTAAATTCTACGTACTTATTGCTTATGTATTACATTAATATTGCTTACTACGCGCAACCATTGTCCGATAAAGCTTATCTTCGTAAAATAAATAGTTAAGAGTGATAGGAGATATAGTATAGGTATAGTTAAAATGTGGCACTACATCTACTAGTAGGAATATTTGGATAGGGAATATAATCACTAGGATCGAGAAAAAGTGCCCCCCTCAGGCGGTTCTCATCAGAATCTGACTTCTGCTACACTGCTCATTACCAGAATGCTGCTGAAGTTTTAATAGAGACGATTTAGTATTCGTTAACTCCATTGCAACTGTTTTCAACAGTCATTATTTTTATTGGCAAAATTCAAGAATATCTGAAATGAACCTCATCGTTTTGTTACTTATAATAAAACTTTGACAATAAATTGAAGACACTGAAACATTGTTTAAAGTTTTAAAAAAATATTGTATTTTTTAAAACATCGATTGACACTTTTCTCGTTTTGAATGAGAATTTAATAAATACAGGAACTTCTTTTTAAGATATTTAATTGACAGGGCTCAAATTAAATCTTCTGACGAATTGACTTGCGAGGCACTAACTAATAGACTATGGGCTGCGCCATCCTGGCAACGTCTACGGGCCACATGGAAGTTACTGTGGGCAGTTCATGAAACTTTGATCGTAAACGTCTGACTGCGAGGACAGCGCCGCCCTGGGAAACTACTGTACTACGGATCTACAAGATAAGTCAGCTGTGTCTAATAGACACCGGTGCGCGACTTTTTAGTGCCTACATTATTATTGCTTTTCGAATACCCATTTCACCAAGCACCAGGTGCTCGCCTCATAACCTAACGTATGCTACCTTAGTCTAAGTTACTTTATTGCCAGTTACGTTTGACTTGTCATTAGTACACACGCTCAACTAAAGGCTTGCTCGCTGAGTGGTGTAGTGCGGCTATGCCTTTGTCGCCGCCGTTTGCCATTCTCGCCGCCCGCGCCCCTTGATCTTAAATTAGTATTAACTGAACATCTTTTTCAAAGAATTGTAAAAAGCACATTTCTGATGGTATCATATCGATACAAATTATTCAAAATTACATCTTAAAAGGAAACTTGATTATGTTATTTGCTGTTTCATATTTTTAAAAACATTCAAAGTTGTATTAAATTAAATTGCGTTGAACTTCCGAATCCTTATATTAATACAATAAGTTGCAGCTACCTGTTGCGTTATTCTGTAATTTGAAATGAAAATAATATATACTTAACTGGCCTTATTCTAAAGGTTATTGTAATGGTTAAAATATTTATGGGCGGCGCGGAGCGGCGGAAGGGCGCGGCCCGCGGTCGCCGCTGTGTAGAGGTGAGTGCGAGTTATATTCATTAACGCTTATTTGGTATACGATCACAGAGCGCATTAGTAATGATAAACCGTGACATTGCAGTGACATGACACGAACCTATTGAGAATCCATTTTCTCAATAGGTTTCGGATTTGACTTTCGTTTAATGAGTCATCTTAAAACTGCTCAAACGGTTTATCCGTTTGCCAATAATTCAACCAAAGAATTTTGTTGCTGTTGTGACGTGTAAAAATATGCTCGTATCACCCACCGCTACCGCTAAGGCACTGTCGCGATGCGGCGTGGCGTGGCGCGGAACGGCGCGGCGCGGCGGCGGCGGCGTGTGCGCGGAGCTTCGGACGGAAAGTTTTGGCAAGTTCCTCACCGAGACGAGGGCCGGAGCGCGCGCGCGACTCGCTGGGTGCTCCGCCCCCTCCACTGACGAGCTCGGCGCTCGGCTTTCGCATCTCGACGCTAAACTTACACTGTAATACTCTCTAACCTACTTTGCGGTTGTAAAAATCACCTACAAAAGATATTAGTTTCATTCATATTTCAATACTTCTATGTATATAAGGGTATATTTATCGACGAGTATATACACAATTAAACGTTAACATTATCGGGACGTCTGTCGCTACGGCCTATTGCCTTGGCCGCGGCTCTACGGGGTCGTACGTGATTCGTTGTTTGCGAAACGTTGCTCGATTTCGTAGCGGCGTAGCCGGCAGACTGCCGGCGAAGGCAGCCCTCCGGACACGCACACTCCTATTTTCGTTGTATATTTATTATATTACGCTAAAGCTAAATTCATATTAATACTTTACGTTTACTTATAAACCATTCGGCGTTAGTTACGGTCCCTAGTTGCATCATCGGCCGCGTGGCGGCTAACCTGAGGCGGAGGCAGGCGGGTCTGGTTGCAGCGACTCGTCGTCGCGCACGCACGCCGACTCCTGGTGTTTGTTTAGATAGCTCTTCAGTGCAAAAGTTTTATGGCAGCGAGAGCATTCGAAGTTCTTATCGGCGGAATGCGTCTGCATATGAGCACGCAAGTTGGATCGATCAGCGAACGCTTTCCCACAGTGAGCGCACCCATAGGGCTTCTCGCCGGTGTGGGAGCGTAGATGTCCTTGCAGTAGCCACGGTCGTGAGAACAGCTTGCCGCACACGCCGCATACGTGCGACAGTTGATGTGTAAGCACGTGCATCGCGAGTGCCGGCATCGACACGTATGCTTTACCGCATTCACCGCACCGCTTAGCTGACACAGAGTCCAGGCTGCGGTGCGTCTGTTTGTGTCGCGAGAGGTTAGACGAGGTCGCGTATCGTTTCCCGCATTCGCTACATGTATATTTTGATTTAGGTTCCGGCTGCGGGACACTTTCGACCGGTGCGGCGTTGGTGTAGTTGCGACGCTTCGATCGACCGTCGCTGACAAAGAACGCATCGTAGGTGTACGCAACTGTTTCTTTGGGTCTCTCGGTTTGTTCCAGAGCAGGAGGTTCTGATGGCAGCGGTGGCGGAGGCGGCGGCGGCGGCGGCGGAGGATCGGGAGGTGTGGGCTCCGTTCTCGGAGGAAGCGGGGTGGTCAAGTAGACCGCGTGCTGGCTTAGGTCAAGGATCGCATGGGCCGCGTTGAGGTCCTCCTCTGCACGATGAAGATGTGCCGCTCGGTTTTCGAGACAATACGGGCGATAGATGTCCTTTTTCTTAGGGGGCAACGAGAGGAGGGCACCGGTACTAGTATAACACATGGAGATGGACTTGCCGCTCGCCGGTGGCGGAGGAGGGGAGACAGGCGAAGACTGGAGCTGCACATGGAGAAAGGGCGAGTCGGTGGAGTCAGAGCTGGAGAGGTGCAGAAGGGCGTAGGACAGAGGCTGAGGCGCCGGCTGAGGAGTAGGCCCCGGGCCGCCGGGAGCCGGGTTCACCTCGCTCGGCAGCTGGGCGGTGAACTGCGTGGAAGGCTGCTCCTCGGTGTAACCTGCGCAGAAAAAAAGAAACAATTTATAACAAGACTTGCAATTTGAACTGTTTTAAAAAGAACGTGTTGAAAAAGATACTCAAACTATCGATGCGGTACTAGGTAAGTAAATTCGCAAAGCTAAAGTACAAAGACACGTTGCGATGCCTAGATTTGTTCCGTTATTTTATACGCATCGTGAGAATTTTCAAAATCCTTTCTTAGCAGATGCCTACGTATAATAGGTACAAGTATGCTAGATTTTAGCCTGATTCAATGGCTTGAGCTGTGCATTGTTCGAGTAAGCAACCAATGAGTTTCCATTTGATATATAATTATTCTACAGCATGTGTTTTTTTTTAAGAAACAGCGTCGCCAACGCGTGAGCGATACCTATGGGGTTGCAGTCGCCCATAGGCTTCGATCAATGCTTGCCATTAGGCGGGTCGCAGCCTTGTTGACCATCTTAATTGTATAAAAAAATATAGAAAATAAATACGTTAACAATTTTTCAGATTTGCTGATGTATTTAAGAATCGCCTACAATTCTACCACCATAGAATAAATTATGTGGTGCCCTGCGTAGTGCCATAGAAGAGTCCCGCTTAGTAATGAGACGTAGGTAACTTACCTACGTCTCATGACTAAACGGGACTCTCTTATACTGAAGTGATAAGTATAAGTTATATGTGTACCGCACCACATACGGTTGACTCTACAACTATTTAATATAGGAGGCCTCCTGCCTAAGCTGAAGCCGATTACCATCGGGCTTTTTGATTGCGAAAATCAAACTTCAGCTGATATTTAGCTTAGCTGATAGAAACTAGAGCTCTACCGACTATGCTGTAGATGTTTGTCAATAACTAAAACGTAAGACCTGTTTTTCGAAACAAATATTCGATAGTAATCTGCTTCAGCTTACCCCTGGTTCACATTCGCCGCGCATAAATCACTCGCCTTAATTAAAATACTACCTTATTAAAATACAAAGCCAAATCAAATGTGAGACTAAATTAGTGGCCGTGTACCAATCGCCCCAAAACATAAAGTCTAATACTAAATAGTTAACGTGAAAAAAATCTGTTTTATTTATTGGTTTATGAAGCCATACAGATGCGTAGCATTTGCAGAGCTCACATCTGCAGGGCTAATCCATCCAAGCAACAGTTGCACATTTAGAACACTTGCGGGTACATCGAATTGTAAGATTTGACCGACAACCAAGAGGTTGAGAATTCAAGACTTACTTAGGCTGAGTAGAGTATACCAACCTTACGGCTTTTTTTTATGCGATGTTATCGCTGGCAATTTACGATTATGGAATTCATCCCCATTCTTTAAAACCGGAATTATTGCCTACTATCTTGCTACACTACCTACAGTTCCAGATATATAGGCTAGCAACGGATCGGCGACCTCTCGGTGTTGCTGATCTCCATGGGCGGTGGTGATAGCTTTCCACGCCAACAAATGCCAAGCTGCACGTGTCATGTCCTGCCGACGCCCAACTGGGGAAGTATCTCCGCTTTAAAGAAAACCGCAGTCAATTAACAATATCTTTAACAATCGTTGTGTTCCTGCGAGTGAATGAGGGTAGCAGATGGAGAAGTTGCTGCGTCAGTAGTAGAGGTGATAGGGCGCGAACATTGTGCCTTGTAGTGCATCAGTAACCGATTTACTTCAGGCACTCAACCCGAAGAGGTATTTGTAACATCAACAACAGGCGAATAACGCTCTGGTGCTGCATGCGACTACATGCTGCTATAACTGCTTACCATCAGCAGGACTATAAAAGCATTTCCCACCATAATAAAAATGCTCATTTACAAGTAAAAGGAAATAAAATTTACATTCAGAAAAAATAGCATCGTGTGGTTGGGACAAACATTTTAAAACAAAGGAACGAGGTGTAGGGTTCGCGCACGCAAATCTGACATCAATAGCGATGCAGGGGGAAGGGAGTATGACGCAGGGGGTGGGTGCCTAGCCTGCAAGTTATTAACGGAATAACTTGCAGGAACAACCTGTGGAACCAACCTGTGGCATCTTTGAGTTACGACAATAATTATACACCGTCGACTTCCTTCTCTGAAATGTCATGTAATACGTGCATTGCAATAGGGACGTGTTTCTAACGGTGGTACGAAACTATCATATGAACATTTTGAGTTATTTTGGGTTTAAATGACATTTAGAGCAAACTTCAATCTCATCTACCCTACTCTCACCCAACTAGCGAAAGAGATAGACCTTATCGAAACTGACAGAAGACTCACCGAAGACTGCAGCAAAAAATATCCTTGTGTTCTTGCGAGTGAGTGACATCGTCAGACATGGCGAGATACTGCGTTAGCACCAAAGAGTCAGCGCGGGACCAATTACAAGGTAAGGTTACATTTTTTTTACGTTGCTTCACATCACAGGGGCCTCACTCTGAAAGAGGATGTGTGTGTGAGTAGTGATCCAAATAGTTTAAAATGTTAAATTCATTGACATATAATTTAGGTAAATTTGTGAACCAAATTTGGGAAATATTAATGTTAAAAGTCCCGTTTCTCTTATACTAAATCTTATACTGCAAGCAGCTGATTTTTGTAAATCATTCCCAACTAAAGTACAGCATCGTTCAAACTGTACCTGAGAAGGCATTTATGTTGTGCTTAAAACTAGTAAGTGGTATTATACATAAATATGACAGGAAACGGATGTGTCTCATGCTTGGGGCACTGACGGGCCATTATGCCTGCCATGGACATCTATGCAAAATGAGACGTGTAGCCTTAGAGTGAAGTACATAAAGGGTCTAACGAGACCATGAAACATTTAATGTGTCAATGTACGCCCTAGCCAGCTAACGAATGGAAATCCTAGGAAAGAAATCCTAGGAAACGCATACCCGGACCTGGCCTGGAGGACTACAGACTCTTCCCAATAAGCGGCATACTGAAGTACATGGGACATGTCTCCAGACAGACAGGGGAGAGTGACAAAAGGATTAGGGAGAGCACGAAAGATCCATGAGGGTCGACGTGTCACCGGTGCTGCAGCGCTAGACCTACTCTAAGATAAGATAAGGTAAGGTTTATTATAAGAAAATAATAACAATCACAAGCAACTAATAATGACTAAAATGGCGAATAGGATACTGGGTTAGATAAATTAATCAAATCGTTTAATTTGATTGACATATGTCATGCCGCCCTTAATGATGTCATTCGTCGGGCCTTGGCCAGTGCCGGCGTGCCGGCAATACTTGAGCCTGCTGGCATTACCCGAGACGACGGCAAGAGGCCCGACGGTATGACGCTCATACCATGGCGGAACGGACGGTCGCTCGTATGGGATGCTACCTGTGTTGATACGGTAGCACCATCTCACATACGAGCGACATCCTGTACGGCAGGAGCGGCTGCGACGGTGGCAGAGGCTAATAAGAGGCGTAAGTATGCGGCTTTAGAAGAGTCGTACATATTTACGCCTTTTGCTGTGGAGACCTTGGGGCCTTGGGGTGCAGATGCCCAAGGTGACCCAAGAGCTGGTGCTTATTTTGGCCAGCGTATTAGTCTGGCCATACAACGCGGTAATGCGGCCAGACTTTTGGGCACTTTACCATCATGCGACGACAGTAATTTGGGCTCTATATTTTATTTAATTTAGTATTATATAATTAGGTTTTATTATTATAATATAGTGTTATACAAATAATATATTATACATTATTTTCATAGGTATCTTAATATTTTTAAAAATAAAATAGAGCTCATGCTTATTCATTTGATTTACTCAGGTATATTGTTTATTTGGTGAAAGCAAATGCAATATCTATATTTGATTTCTCAAAACATGACTTCAAGGATATTGTTTTATTTTCTTAAACTATGTAAAAGGTATGAAATAAAATCACAAAAATGAAAACATAAACCGACTTTATTAAAGCCGCGCTTTATTATTAAAGTATTCACATCGTTGCTTATCCCCGAAGCACTCAATCAAGTCGGTTTCTCTGTTTATTTTAAAGATTTTGGGTTATTTTTTTATACTAAACATATAACCTATTTGTAATGTTTTACACTAAATAGAATCCCCATCGTAATTGCATTAGCATATAGCGGACGCTGCGGTTTTACACGGCAAATTGATTTATTCCCGCAATTACGGCCAAAACCACTATTTCGCTCATTTATGTTTTCATTATATATGGTTAGTTGTCATCAATCCTTATTCATCTGCTGGGATACGGGCCTCCCCTAAATGGAAGAGATTTAGAGCATACTCCACCACGCTGCTCAACTGCGAGTTGGTGGAGACCAGTGTTTTCAAGCCGCATAAAGGTTATAGACTTGGCTTGACAACTGCCATCTAATGACAACAGCCGGGACAGAGCCGGGCTTAACGTGCCTTCCGAAGCACGGAGGAGCTAGTGATTAATAAACCCATCCATAGACAGGCTACGGTCGACGTTGCTTAACTAGCGTGTTCGCTTAAACTGGCACACGCAACAACGCCAGCGAGCTCCTCCTTAGACTCTAATCTTCTGGAATCTGGTTAGTAGTGGCACAAAATAAGTAATAATGGTAGTGGTTATGAATGAGTACACTTTTATTTGATCGTCTGCTGTAGATACAAAGAAACAAGTAATTATTAATATCAATTTCAAATACAGGGGCTCTACCGCCGAAGCTGAAGCCGATTACCATCGGTTTTTTTTATTCCAATAATTGGTATTAGGTTTTAGTTATTGACAAACGTCTTCAGCTTAGTCGATAGAGCTCTACAGTTTCTACCACCTGAGCTAAACCACAGTATAAGTAATAGTACTAACGTACAGTATGGACACTCTCTGCCGCTCTCACTAGTCAACCTCACCTCCCTTATGGAACCGATTTGGAACCGTTCGCAATGGATGCAACGTCCTACAAATTGACGTCGCTCGTATTTTATTCTCCATTCAGTTTAAAAAATGGGACTTACTTGTGCAGTGGATGGATGTCTCAACACATGGAAAATCAAAAAAAGAAATTTATTCGATCCCTTTGGATGAAATAAAGTACTGATTTTTTTATAAATTACCTAAAAAGCATGCGGCAGCCATAGTTTCATCATAACTAATTCATGTCTGTCAAAGTAGGATACAAGATACAATTAATACGAGATGAGAAAAGGATAGCATTATATGTTTCAAAGAGCAAGTGAGTGCGCAGACGCGGAAGTGACATTGCTGTCACTTGAGTTATGGTGGTTTATTGTTATTATTTATGATTTTCTTATTTACATTTCAATGTTTATTGTGCGTGATATCATGTGTGGTATTAGTTTTAAATTACGTTTGTTCCATGTGAATATGAAAATGAATCAAATCATTGCGCATGCATTTATATGAATAGTAAAAAGCTACAATTAGTAAGAATGAAATGGTTTGACCATTACAATGAACCAGTATTCGGAAGGCGAACGTTTGATTGTGGTGATTAGAAAATATAAAAATTTGGGTAAGTTAGCAATGGCAACTAAAAATAAACAAGGCGTTTTGTGAATATTGTAGTGTAATTTTTTTTTATGCAAATCTGTTTACTATGTCCGACTAATAATTGAATAATGTCACAGCATTGTCAGCCCTAGCGACCAACACGCAAACATAGGCACGTGTACAGACGACGACAGACGTCATTTGGTTTACTACATGCAAACGCGCCATTTTTGTATGGAGTGGCCGGGGTTTGGCTAAACATAATTATCAACAATGTAAGCAGTTGTTTCATTATCGCATTAAAAAATCCGATGGTAATCGGCCCTGGTCATCATTTACGTGATGCGATTAGATTAGATCATAGATTAGAGAGGCGGTCGAATCAAATCTCAACTTATCTCACGTTACGAAGAGGGGTCTAGGCTAGGATTGCCATCTGTAAATGCTAGCAACCAGGACAAGATGCTTGAAAACTCCGGATTTTGAATCTTAAAACCGGGACATGTCATCAGTATTTTTTGTACTAGTACTATTTTTTAATCTGTGACAAGACGGTTATTCGCAGCATGGAGCGGGCGGTAGTGATTTAAAACGTTTTACCCTGGACTACAAATGAAACCCCACCCGGACGCTCCCTGGACGCTCCCCGGACGCCTTCCAAATTAGGACGAATCCGGGGAAACCCGGACGGATGGCAACCCTAAACGTTTTTTTTTTCGTCATGAAACAGTGTAAAGTTACTAATAGAAACATCTCATTAAAATAATCACCGAAAATATCTAATTATCTTACTGTGATTCTAATGTTGTAAAATCTATATGGTGTGTTATTACAATTGACAATGAAAATATCGTTCGTCGTCCTATATTACCCAAGTTCGTCAAGTCAAGTTCATCATTTATAATTCAACGATCGTGCACTTGCAGAATGGTAAAGTACACGAACATCAATAAGGACAACAACATTGAATTTGACCAACGTTTTTTTCGGTTTTATATGATTTAGGTATATTTTATTATTGTATAGACGTCACAATAATAAAACCACACGCGAAACTTTTTAGCAAAAATTTACTTAGATAGCACAAATATCTCTCGAGATATTTGTGCTATCTAATTTATATATAATATGTTAATTTGAAATTTTCAATTTTGGATTTTCCCGAAAACGCTCCAATACAACTAGGTTGTGACGTCACAAGCAAGTATTTTGTATACAGCAAATTAGAAATTTGTACGACAGCTATGTTAAATATTACGTTTATGTAATTTGTATCATAATAAAAGTTATAGTATTTTTTATTGATTCTCCAATGGAAATATTAATTTTAAAAATTTCATACTTTAAAATGGATTTTTCCGCCAAACTTTGATCGACTCTGAAATAAGTCGGACGGAAGATATTAGAATGAAAATTTGAAGATCTTTATAGTTTTGTGCATTTTACGATATTGTTAAATAATAAATTTATACAATTTTTAACATTGTCAAATAGCCTAATGTTATTATTAAATAGACTGTGTTGTTAAATAAATATGTATCGATTTCTGACCCTCGGAAGTGATGATTGGCTCGATACTGCCTTCGATTTTTTTGAAATGTAATTTTTAAGAGCCCTATTACATTTGCACGCTGACGAGCTCTCGCGCAGTACTAAACCCGCGAAGGCCGGTGCATCGTTTTTTGTAGTAATTTTGAAGTTATATTTATCGTTTTTATTGAAATAATAAATTCACGCTACAAAGTTTATTCATCATGAAGTAACAATTATTCTCGTATAAATTTTGCTCAATAATATTATCGTTTATTCGAGAAATTAACAGTTTACTCAAAGCAATTTTCGAAGTTTTTTTGGTTAAAATAATGTTTTTTACTATATTAAATCAATTATATTTCAAAATTCCGAGGCCGCTATGTACTATACGACTTTATAACAAATAACATTCTATTTTTTTGATTTCATTTGTTTGGAACAGTAGTACAATCCAGGAGCTCAAAATAGTGAATGCGAGCATTTTATGGAAATCTTTCTCTGCAATTTTGGGTTTATTTAAAAAGTTAAGCAAAATTTACAAAAAGCGAGGCCGCTATGTACTATGCCAATAGCTATTCTGTACTATTCAATAAGTCAACATTGTTAAAGTATTTTTGTTTCCGAGATCGAGAACGCCAAAATTGGCCATTTTACGCAAAAATCACAGTCAAAATGTAATATGGCTCTTAAGTGCAAATTCATTTTTAATAAATAATAATAAAATAAATAAATATTTCTGGACAATTTACACAGCGCCCTCTAGTCCCAAATTAAGCGCAAAGCTTGTGTTATGGGTACTAGACAACTAATAAATGTACTTAAATACATTTTTTTTGTAAATACATACTTATAATACATAGAAAACACCGAAACCAAGACAAACAGACATGTTCATGCACACAAATGTTTGTCTTGTGCGGGAATCGAACCCGCGACCTCGGAGTCAAAGTGGCCATTGCTAACCATTCGACCACCGAGCTCGTCGATTTTATGATAGGGTACAAAGTTATATCACTTGTACCATCCGTGGTAGTAGTCAATGGCAGTTATGGGGCCCTACCGCCAAAGCAGAAGACGATAACCGCCGGATTTTTTGATTCCAAAAATTGGTCTTATGTTAAAGTTATTGACAAACATCTTCAGCTTAGTCGGTAGAGCTTTAAGGTTTCTTCCAGCTGAGCTAAATATAATTATCAACAATATAAACAGTAGTGTAATTTTTCCATTCATTAGTTTTCATTCATGATCCGGAAAGGTAGAATTTCTCCCTCCGGCCGTTGTCGCAACTGCGGTTTTATTAAAAATGATAATTTCCAAAAATACATATTTTTTAAAGACCAGTTAAGACTAGTTTAGGATTGCTTACAAGGCAATGTAGAATAATTAGCTATATTTTGACGAAGAAATATATTACAATTTTAGACTGTATCTTGCTGAAAAACAAAATACATGATGTTTGTCGAGAGCTCTATTCGTAACTTGAGATTGGGTGATTAAGAGATAGACATTTGTGATAAATACCCAATAAGCTCCCGTAAATGTACAAAAAATGCCTAGTTTTTAGTCATAAATAGGAAATTTTTATGTTCTTATTGGGAATTTATCGCAAATAATTGCCGTGTTTGGTGAGTTTTCGACTCCCACTAATCTTGTCACATAATTATTGCACGCACTTTATTTGCATTATCTATTTTTTAATACTTATTTTTATAAGATGTTTCCAAGGCGTTAAAAAGTACTTTCATGTAATAATGATATTGTAATCATTTATTTATTGGTAAAATTTTCTGTTTGCCAAGTAACCGATGTACAAACAATAAAACCTTATTAGTTATTCAATCATTGCGGACGCCGCGTCATGGGGCATATTCCCCATTGAATTGCATTACAAGGGTGGCCCGTTACGGCAGACTCATGTTCGGGTAATATTTAGGACATAGAGGGCCGAGCACCGAGCGGACCCCATTTAAAAGTATTTGTTATTCGACAGAGCTCGGTGGTCGAATGGTTAGCAATGGCCACTTTCACTCCGAGGTCGCGGGTTCGATCCCCGCACATGACAATCATTTGTGTGCATGAACATGTCTGTTGTCTTGGTCTGGGTATTTTCTATGTATTATAAATATGTATGTATTAACAAAAAATGTATTTAAGTATATTTATCAGTTGTCAAGTACCCGTAGTACAAGCTTTACTCTTAATTTGGGACTAGATGGCGCTGTGTAAAATTGTCCAGAAATATTTATTTATTACTTATTATTTACGACGCCGTATGACAACAAGCATACGGCCCGCCTGATGTGAAGCAGTGACCTAAAATTACAGAAAAGCTCAATTTCAGTCCTTTAGTAAGAATAAAATCATGACTGTCATATCACTTTATAGTGATATGACAGTAGAATATATCTACTGGTCACTCTTGGAAGCACATGACGAAAAATTTTATTTGACGAGAATATGACACATACTTAATAGGCTAGACGACGATGATCTAAAATTATAAAAAATATTTATCAGTATCGTAAAATATACAAAGCTAGAACGAGCTATGATCTTAAAATTTTAATAACTTATGTCCGACTTGTTTGTTTTATGGTCGATCAAAGTTTGATGCGAAAGTCCAATTAAAAAAAATATATTAAAATTATTAAAAAAATATATTAACTTAGGAAAATATAATAAATACTATAACTTTTGTTACGGCACTAGCTACATAATCGCAGTTATTAACATAGCTGTAGTACAAATTTCTGTTTTGATGTATACAAAATACCTGTCATAACTCATTAGCCTTTTGTAATGAGTGTTTTTTGTAAAGTCCAAAATTGTGATTTTAAGTTATTATATCTCGAGAAGCTTTTATGCTATCGAAGTAATTCTTTTACCTATAGCTATATTAAAATACCGTCCTTACATAAAAAAATCGAAAAAAAAAAATGTCGTCTAACGTATTATACACAAGAAATAGGGACAGTTGTATGCTGGTCACCAGTATAATTTTAAAACATTGAATAAAAAAAAACTGATTCGACAAACGGAAACTGATGTTGTGACTTTTATTTTATTTCTGACTAGCTTTCGCCCGCGGCTTCGCTCGCGTGACATTCGGGGCAAACACGTGTTTACTCATTAGTCAATAGAAGTACTCGTGTAAAATTTAGGATAAAATAGTCCAACTAATCTTTTCCCATACAAACCAACTAATCTCGTTTTCCCATACAAACTTTGGACCTCCTTTTCATCCTCTTAGAGGTAAAACTTGAAAAATCTTTTTAAGTAATTCGTGTCCACTACGTTATATTTTCAAATCGATGCCATTGTCGTAATTAACGTCCCAGAAAACCATAGAATCAACACCCATATTAATATTATGACATTTGAACCCCATTGCACCCCTACAGAGTTATCACGTCGGCTATGTTGGGTTATTAAATAATTGTTTTTTTCATAATCAGCGACCCGATATACCATAAAAACAATACCTATGACGATTTTCAGACTTTTTCACCACATTTTAGACATTTCAACGCCATCGTACCCCAATAGGGGATGATGGTCACGTTACCGCCTTACGGGTACAATAAATAACAATAATAGGTAATTTCTGGGATAAAAACTATCATAGGTATGTCCTTTCCCAGGACTCAATGTATCCTATTATTATTTATACTTGTCTTTTTTTTATATGTTTAGTTATATTAGTTAAAAGTGTAATTTGTATGCAATATGTAATTGTATGTATATCTAATAATGGTAATCACCACGGCGAGTGGCGCCATATGCTGAAATACAGGTTTCAAACTTAGTTCGGCTACGGATGCTGTATTACTACTGCTGTATAATACTTGGCTAAATAAGTTAGACCTAAGCATAAAATTTGTGTATTTTTTCTGGAAATAAACTATTATTATTATTATTTAAATAGTTGTCTTGGCCAACTTGCCAGAATATTATAAATATTTTGAAAAATGGAATAACCACACTGTGACTCACGCAGTAGAATATAAGATGCAAAAATTCGTCAGCAACACAAACCTTCCTGGCAGCTCAGTTGGAAGAGCACTCGACCGGTCATCCTCAACCAAATTTCATCTAAATCGGTCCAGTAATTTAGGCGTGAAGAGGTAACAGACATTCTGTCGCATTTATAATATATAGACATTTCAACCTCATCGCACCTCAATAGAGAATGATGGCCACGTAGAATTTTAAAATCGTTGTTGCTTTCGTAATCAGCGACCCGATAAACCATAAAAGCAATACCCATGACGATTTTCAGACTTTTTGACCCCATTTTACCCTTTTAGGGCTTGATATTTTCAAATCGATGCCATTTTTGTAGTTGACGTTCAGAAAACCATACAATCAACACCCATATTGATATTATGACATTTTAACCCCACCGCACCCTCACAGGGGTGATTTTATGTCATGTCGGCTATGTTCGATTATAAAATAGTTGTTGTTTTCATAATCAGCGACCCGATAAACCATAAAAACAATACCCATGACGATTTTCAGACTTTTTCACCCCGTTTTACCGCTTTAGGGGTTGAATTTGGAAAATCCTGAAACATGTGTTAACTCATTTATCTATAGAAGTACTCGTGTAAAGTTTCGGATAAAATAGCCCAAATAATCTTGTTTCCCTATACAAACTTTGGACCCCCGTTTCACCCCCTTAGGGGATGAATTTTCAAAAAATTTTTGTTAGTGCACCCCGAGACATCATAAGAAACCTACGTGCCAAATTTGGAATCTCTAGACCCAGCAGATTGGGCTGTGCGTTGATAAATATCAGTCAGTCACTCAGTTTCTTATTTTATATAATTCAACCCCATCGCATCCCCACAGGGGTGATTTTATGTTACCGTCGGCTATGTTAGATCATAAAATAGTTGTTGTTTTCGTAATCAGCGACCCGATAAACCATAAAAACCATGCCCATGACGATTTTCAGACTTTTTTACCCCATTTTACCCTTTTAGGGGTTGAATTTTGAAAAATCCTGAAACACGTGTTTATTCATTTATCTATAGAAGTACTCGTGTAAAGTTTCAGATAAAACAGTCCAACTAATCTTGTTTCCCCATACAAACTTTGGACCCCCGTTTCACCCCCTTAGGGGATGAATTTTGAAAAATCCTTTCTTAGTGCACCCCTAGACGTCATAAGAAACCTACGTGCCGAATTTGGAATCTCTAGACCCAGCAGTTTGGGCTGTGCGTTGATAAATATCAGTCAGTCACTCAGTTTCTTATTTTATATAATTCAACCCCATCGCATCCCCACAGGGGTGATTTTATGTTACCGTCGGCTATGTTAGATCATAAAATAGTTATTGTTTTCGTAATCCGCGACCCGATAAACCATAAAAACCATGCCCATGACGATTTTCAGACTTTTTCACCCCATTTTACCCTTTTAGGGGTTGAATTTTGAAAAATCCTGAAACACGTGTTTATTCATTTATCTATAGAAGTACTCGTGTAAAGTTTCAGATAAAACAGTCCAACTAATCTTGTTTCCCCATACAAACTTTGGACCCCCGTTTCACCCCCTTAGGGGATGAATTTTGA
This sequence comes from Hypsopygia costalis, assembly GCA_937001555.2. Taxonomy (NCBI): domain Eukaryota; kingdom Metazoa; phylum Arthropoda; class Insecta; order Lepidoptera; family Pyralidae; genus Hypsopygia; species Hypsopygia costalis. The sequence continues at coordinate 25,735,068 of OW443326.2, forward strand.
AAAATCCTTTCTTAGTGCACCCCTAGACGTCATAAGGAACCTATGTGCCAAATTTGGAATCTATAGACCCAGCGGTTTGGGCTGTGCGTTGATATGTCAGTCAGTCAGTTTCTTCTTTTATATATTTAGATATTGAGTGTACCTGTCAATTTACGACCGTTTTGATAATATGTCCTTTAGCCATTAGGACTATTTGCTCTTCTTCTTAGTCGGTACATTCTTGCCAGAGTGGTCGTGGTCATCATTGTGAATCACGATGAGTGATCATTTTGACAATACAGCGCCATTCATCACGGACTGCAGCTTTCCTGGTGCACTCGCAGACCGAACACTCAGTTGTCAGGCCTTAATCCATCCATCTCATGGGTGACCTACCACGTGGTCTAGTGCCTTCAACTTTACCCTGGACTACGAGACGTTCCACGGAGTCATCACCACGACGAGATATATGGCCGAAGAAGGTTAGAATGCGTGACTGAACTGTGGTAGATAGGCGCTGTCTGATGCCGAGTTCTTTTAGTATAGAATCATTAGTACGGAACTCTGTCCATGATACTCCTAGCATCCGTCTCCAACACCACATCTCCAACGCATCAAATTTCCTTCTCTCAGTTTCACGAAGAGTCCATGTCTCCGAAGCATAGAGGAAAATGGGGAATATTAGGCAATAAACGAGTCTGGTTTTCGTGGCCTTGGTAATGTTCCTATTACCCCAGATCTTTCTCATTTTATCCATAGCAGATCTAGTGATCGCCATGCGCCGCTTGATTTCGTCTATGCACCCGCCTTTGTTGGATATTAACGCCCCAAGGTAAATGTATGATTGGACAACTTCGCAATTCCCAATGTGTGTGATCCCTGGTAGATTGTTATTGGCGCGGTCGACAATGATCATTTTCGTTTTTGCGCGATTTATTTTTAATCCAAATTCATGGCTTGTAGTTGCCATCTTATGCAGCAGATCTTCCATATGACGAGCACTAGTTGCGAATAAGGTCGTGTCATCCGCATATCTTAAGTTGGAGATCCTTCTACCGCCAATCACCACCCCGTCCGTCCAATCCTCCAAGGCAATTCTCATTATCATCTCTGTATAGATGTTGAATAATAGAGGTGAAATTATGCAACCTTGGCCTGCATCAGGATGGAAATTATTCGACAGCATTTCGTCTGTTCTGACCGATGCTGATCCGCTCTCGTATAGACGCCTGAGCAAGTGGACAAGGTGTTTCGGGGTGCCCACTATTTGCTACTAGGACTATTTGGCATAATATATAAATAAGGCAAATTACCTTTCATAGTGCCAAAAACAAAAAAACACATGAAACAAGGCGTGGTTATAAAAATAAAATGTACAATCTACTACCTCTGTATATTACTTAATTACTAGCTACCAAATTTTAATACGAAATAAAAAAGTTTTTTGAAGTAAACCCGTTCTACAGTGTGAATGAATATATGTATGTCGACAGTCTTAGCTAAACCTTCAAGTATTCTGTTTGGTATTAAAAGTGCACAATAGCAAGAAGACATCATTCATCAGCTAAATATTTACTGGTAGATATATCAATATTTAAATTAACCACATTTTAGGTATTAAATATGTTAAATTGACGAGCTAAATGTAATTACTGTACATGCCTAATAAATATATTTGATATAACCGCAGTCATATGACTGCGGTCTATATAGAGTCTATATAAACTCTTGCAATGGAAATGGCAAAATTCACCAAAAAGACGCCAAACAAAGTTCCGTCACATACTGTTATTTTAATATTGATTAAAATATCAGTTTAATTTTCAGGATTTATTCCAGTTAAATCCCTTAAATAACCTTTAAGGGATTTAACTGGAATAAATCCCTTAAAGGTACAAGTCGTTGTACAATATGTCTTATCACAACAATCTGTGTTATGTAATAGATAGAATATGTTTTTTTTGCAGTTTACATCCCAAAGAAAACAAATAAAAATATTAATTTGTTACAAACATGTAAATGCAACAAGGCAGGATTATTGCTAAAACCAATCAAGACAACTTTTAGGTAACGGCTATGAGTAAGAATATAAGCAGATTTCGCAATATAAAGAAAAGAGACATACAAATTTTCAACTAATAAATTTTCAAACATTCAATACAACTTAAATGGAAAGATAAATTATTGTATATATTATACATATATAATAAGGAATACATATTCACACATCATCATCATCATCATCTCAGCCATTGAAAGTCCACTGCTGGACATAGGTCTCCCCTCTAGATCTCCAATAAGACCGGTTGGAAGGGCTTGCATCCAGCGCGATCCTACGTCTTAATGAGGTCGTCTGTCCACCTTGTGGGTGGACGTCCTACGCTGCGCTTGCCGGTACGTGGTCTCCACTCGAGAACCTTTCGTATTCACACACACATATAATATCTTATACAATAAATAGTGTTGGCTTAGATTACAAATAAATATAAAAACATAAATTTATATACCTATATATATACATAAATACAATACATAAGCATATCAAAGGCCTAGAAAATGATTAATTACCTGTCTTTTTAAAATTTCTAAAAATTTTGTAGTTCAAAAGGTTCCACCAAGCGCCAACAAACACCACTATCGACATTATTGCCTAGGAAAGGCTCTTTAGCATGCTAAAATATGCGGTGACCCGGATTCTTTACTGTCCACTATATTACTTGCATATAGCAACGTATTTGTGGACGACAGCAAAAATACAATATAGAGTACGGGCAGAGTAAATGAAACTAGCCCACAATCCCGGGATTAACTAGATCTCGGCGACTAAGGGATGTTGTGTTGTGATGTGACTGACAGTTTAATATCAACTGTTTGATAAATAAATTGTTCGTCTGATAAGAGCTTTCTTCTACATCGCTTATAGCAGAGCTGTCCAAACAAATACCTAATTGACATTTTACCTACTATGGAAGTTTAAGCTTAGATATAAGTAAAATAGTTAGTTATAAAACTTTAACTTTTCTACAAATATATAATTTTTACTCAGATTCGTTACACAGTGTAGCAGTAAAAATCTGTTTATAAACCGGTAAATGAAAAAAAAGTCACGGGCCGCACAAATATAAGCCGAGGGCCGCATGCGGCCCGCGAGCCGTGCCTTGGACAGCCCTGGCTTATAGCATTACTAGCTGACCCGGTAAACGTTGTTTTGCCATATAAATTGTTCCTATGATTATTTTAGTAGAAAAAAATAGATAAGAACCTATTCTCAGACCTACTGAATATACAAATAAAAATTCATCGAAATCGGCCAAACTGTTTCGTAGGAGTATGGTAACTAAAAGTGTGACACTATTTTTATATTCATCATCACCATCATCAGATCATTTTAGTCTCCACTATAGGAGCACGACCCTCTCTCGTCCTTATTTGTAATTCCCTTAGTCTCCTTGTACGACATCCACGGGAAGAGACGGAGTGATTCTATTCTAGTCTGCCGGAAATCACACGGCAAATTTTTATATTATAAGTTTTAATTTTATATATTACAAGAAGAATTATTTTAACCTCTCGATCATTATTAACCTCCGTACTAGGAGCTAACTATTGACATCAATCTATATTATTTTTAACACCAGGCTTTGCTGGGCTTGCGACTAGATGGCCGTGTGGAATTTGTCAAAGAATATTTATTTATTAATTCATTAGAAATTTCTGTCATATTTCGATGGCTCCTATATAAATAATCGTATGAAAGTAATGGAAACCTCATAGGACAGAATTTTAAAGATTCTCAGTTAGATAGAATATGCTTTATTTGAACGATAAAAAGTACAGAGAATACAATTAAAATCTAAAATTATTAACAAAAACAATTATGTACAACAAGGCGGCCTTCTCTCTGAAAGCTTTTCAATTCAACCTTCAGATAACTAAATCAGTGGATCACTCACATTCCTTCTTGATGGTCAGATGACCAACGGCTGGATTTGTTGGAAAGCAAGCAAACTATAAAAATAAATATTGCGATTTTTGGCGACACATCACAGTATAAGTACTTATACAAGCCAAACGTACTTGTAGACGAAATGCCGCTAGCCATTAAAATAATGGTGTCTACTATAAATACCTACTACAGAAGAACCCTACAATGTAAAAGTACCAATAAAAGATGAGAATCGATATCCCGAAACAATTCAAACAATGGAATTTAAAACAAACACAATGAAATCCAATTGCAATAGAAAAGCGATAGGAAATCTAATAAACAACTTGTTGGCTCGCGTGGCTATCCGAATAAATCGAATGAACGAGCTCGATCGCTCGGCATCGGCATTCGATTAATTAAAATGGGCAATGAATGGCCCGGACTCCGGCGGTGATTTGTCCCAAAGTAACTGCAAAGGTATTTGGATCAAATCGTCTGGTACACGTCCTAGAAAGGCATTTACATTGCCAATTATACATTGAGGATGTTCCTTCCGATCTCGTGTTCCCATAGATATGCTCCACTGTGAGGTTAAGAGGATTTTCAAGTATCACGAGTGCTTGATCCCCACTTACGTCAAACGGTGGGGCTATTTCAAGATCTATGCACTTGTACATTTTGTACTCGCATGTTGTTGTTCATGTTCTGGACACTAGACATTTTGGGAAATAGACGTTTTCATACTAGACAGTTTAGGACTCTAGACATTGTATAAACGTTTTTATTTGATTATCGTCTGAAAAAGCTTTTCAAAAAACAATGTTGGGAGTACGAGTACAAAAATAACTACGACTACTCGCTTTACAATACAAATGGCGACCAGAATTACTTGAAAATCACACTACAATCTACACAAATTAAATATATAGAGACACGAAATCCAAAGGAAGATAAGACGTTCCATAGATACGTAACGTAACATAGATATAGATCTAGGTTTTGGAGGCTACGGTAAATGCTTTCCACCAGAAGGATTGTATGCTTGTTTGCAATTCTAGTGTTATAAAAAAACTTTCTGTGTTCATGATTCTTCTCTTCAGTCTTGGCTTTCAAACCAATATTTATGGATTTTTTACAAGATTTACAAACTCTCATTTTAAACCTATCCATTTGTACTATCGACAGAGTTAAGTGAAACGAGAAACGTATATGCACTATAGTGTGTACATAGAGCACACACACGCTTACGATTTAGACAAAAATCCCCCTCACAGTACAGTCAGTCCTTTGCTCCACGTTACTGAGGGCATTCGACATGCACCGACACTCAAGAGCTCTCTGTTATTGCGTTGTTGGACTTTAGCAGTGCCTTCAACTCAGTGAAATTTGATGTTCTTCTCGGTACTCTTAGCGCACTTATCTCTTCTTCCACAATTTCATGGTTTGATTTATATCTTCGCATCGCACTTTTGTTTGTATATTTTTTATTGCACTATATCAGTAATACATACAGTAATATTAACTCCTAGTGCAATAGCAGACTTATCCCATCAGGGATCTCTTCCAGTCAACCACAGTATACCCACACCAGTCAACCACAGTATAACCACAGTATACAGGAGACCGAAGTTTAGCGAGGCAGTTGAATTGAAAAGCACAATGTAAATAGATAATCACAGTCTATTTCCGTGAATTTATTCTTCGTTTCATTTTCTCATACTTTTCGTTCGTTTCATTGACGAACTTGGTGGTCGAATGGTTAGCAATGACCACTTTAACTCCGAGATCGCGGGATCGATCCCCGCACAAGATAAATACTTGTGTGCATGAACATGTCTGTTTGTCTTGGTCTGGGTGTTTTCTATGTATTACATGTATGTATTTAAAAAAGTTGGCCGTGTGGTTTCCGGCAAACTAGAATAGAATCACCCCGTCTCTTCCCGTGGATGTCGTACAAGGCGACTAAGGGAAATACATTGTAAACATCGATCAGGCCTCCCCAATTCGTCTGGCCAGCGTAAGGAGTGTAGGCCAAATCCTCCTTCTGTCTGGGACGGAAGAGAGAGGGTCGTGCTCCTGTAGTGGAGACTAAAATGACCTGATGATGACGATGATTTACAAAAGAAATGTATTTAAGCATACTACCTGTAGTATCCATAGTACAAGCTTTGCTTAGTTTGTGACTAGACGGCAGTGTGTAATTCGTCTAAGAATATATATATTTTTTTTACTAAGCAAAGTTTCTACTATATGTATCGGCATCAATCCATAATCATCTCATTTACTACGGTTGGGATACGCCCTTTAATCGGAGGAGGTTTAGGGCATACTCCACCACGCTGTTCAACTGCGGGTTGGAGGAGGTCTTTGTTTTCAAGACACCTAAAGGCCACTTTGTAAGGCTTGGTTTGACGACTGTCATGTAATGGCAACAGGCGGCACCGACCACTTAACATACACTTCCGAAGCTAGGAGAAGCTCGAGATAAATAAATCGTAGCTCAACTTGCGTGATCGATTAGACTGACACCATCGAGCTCCTAATACTACTCCTTGTACTATGGGTACCTATCTAGATAAGTGACACTGAATGGGATGAACATTATAATTTTTAGATTCAAAACATAAGTAATATATTTAAGACACATTCATTTATTATAAATACAGTTTAAAATTGTCAAATATTTAAAACTAAAAACGCTTAAGTACAGTCGCACCGCTCACCATGGGCAGGAAAATCATCCATATGTTTTGTTACCAGAAACATTCAACCAGAGATTCAATTATCCTTACTTCCTTACTAATATTATAAATGCGAAAGTAACTCTGTCTGTCTGTCTGTCTGTCTGTCTGTCTGTCCTGCTTTCACGGCAAAACTACTGAACCGATTTAAATGAAATTTGGTACACAGATAGTTTAGAGCCTGAGGAAGGACATAGGCTACTTTTTAATGCAAAAAAAGGGTTGTAAGGGGTTAAAAGGGGGGGTGAAAGATTGTATGGAAATATCGTTATTTTTAGAGCTAGAAGCTTGAAACTTATTTTTTAGGCTGTTGATTCGATATAAATAAATATGACATTCAAAGTTTGTAAAAGTTTTACCCACACGGGGGTAAAATAACAATAGGGAATAGGGGATGAAAGTTTGTATGGAAATATGTAAGGTATAAATGAATGTTTTATAAGTTTGTTTGCCAAGAGACAAAATATTAGTGCTATCCTGATGTAGATAACATTTACGCAGTCATTACAAAATGAGAAACTGAAATTAACGCGAGTAAAAAACTTGCCAAGCATCGCGCCGTACTAGAGATGGGCAAAATGCCGGGCATCACTACATAGTATAAAACAAAGTCGCTTTCTCTGTCCCTATGTCCCTTTGTATGCTTAAATCTTTGAAACTACGCAACGGATTATGATGCGGTTTTTTTTAATAGATAGAGTGATTCAACTGGAAAGTTTATATGTATAATATATGCATAACATAGTGGAAAAACACTGATAATTTAGAGGTTTCTAATGTGATGTCGTAAATAAACACATTTTTTTGCTCTTTCATTGCAAACGCTGGCTGAACCCAACGAGATAGATCAAAATAATGTAGTACAGTATTGTTCACCTTAAAATGGTCTACAAAAAAGTTCGCGATGGTATATGTCTATCTCTAAGTGGTAACACACAATAACCGTTATTTTATCCTTTGCTTTTTACAAGAAATAATGCCTTATTTACGAAGCGATTTTAAGCAATACAGAATTAATCCTTATCCAATTAAGTACCTTAAATACATTGCGCATTTAATATAGATCAATATGGCCCTTCACAGCATGTAATTTAAATGAATAGTTTAGAAGATATTACACATTTAAAATGCAGGGACATAACGGCTGTGGCGGTACCGGCCGCGGAGCCGGCGGCGTGTGCCTATAACTGGGGAAGGACTGGATAGGACAAAGCGCAAAGACCTTCTGTAGTACATTTAGTATCAGCATTGCACCCGTGCGAAGCCGGGGCGGGTCGCTAGTAATGAATAAGCATTGACATTCCGCGTGGCAATGTTGCTAGCTGTCTGGGCACGATGCCAATTTACGGTGATGTGGAGGAATACTTAGACGCAACTTAATTTTAATGTATAAATAGATTTTTCTCTCTATTTACTACATTTATATTAATAATGTTTAATTGTTAGTTCTATTATTTAATCATTTTAATTATATTTGAAATGTATTTACAATGAATATTAATAAACTATTTTCATATTACCAGAATGATACTTCTCACTCGCTTTTTATTTTATTATGCAATTCTTCCAATTCTTCGATCTGTTCCTACTCTAGGCAGATGATACAGATGAGGTGGAAAGACGACATAGTTGCTGTAGCGAGGCACAACTGGATGTCAATTGTCCAAAATAGATCAAAATGGAGAGGATTGAAGGAGGCCTACACCAAAAAAATTGGTTGAATGAGGCTTAAGATGAATGAGATGATGTTCCTACTCTAATGTTGTGGAATGAATAATATCTGCAGAGATTTAGCCTAAATACTAGTATGAGGTTATTCAAGAAAGGCGTGAAGGGATTTTTACATTGTCGGCAACGCGTGATTGATGCCTTTGGTGTTGCGAGCATCCATACGTCACGATGATCCATACGCTGCACCATATGCTGCTTACCATCAAGCAGGTCGTATGTTTATTTGTTAACTTAGTTGTATAAATTAAAAAAAAACATGTTTGGCTTTTGGCTGCGCTAGTGATGATTTTTCCCAAAAAATTTGGTCATCGATTACATTTATATAAAGCAGGGTTTCCCATAATATCTAGTACTCTTATAGATTGGTTGATAAAAACGTTATAATTTAGTCAAAGTTCATTTTAATGAATTCTTTTTGTACAAATTACATAAAAATAATGCGATTTGTATTATAGGTACTTACTTACTGAAAACTTTTTTGGGGGGGGGGGGGGGGAGGGCATGAAAATATTATTTGTGATCGGGGAGCGTTGATGTAAAAAAGGTTAGAAAACTCTGATATAAAGTCTTTATTTTTAAATAAATATTTTTGAACAATTTTACACAGCGCCATCTAGTCCCAAATTAAGCGCAAAGCTTGTGTTATGGGTACTAGACAACTGATAAATGTACTTAAATACATTTTTTTTTGTAAATACATACTTATAATACATAGAAAACACCCAGACCAAGACAAACAGACATGTTCATGCACACAAATGTTTGTCTTGTGCGGGAATCGAACCTGCGAACTCGGAGTCAAAGTGGCCATTGCTACCCATTCGACCACCGAGCTCGTCAGAATTGTTAAAAAAAAAAAAAATATATTTATTTATTTATTTTTATTATTCATTAGATTACGATACAATTATATAAAATCGTTGACCAATTTTTTTGGTAAACATCACTAGTGCAGCCAAAAGCCAAACATGATTTTTTTGTTTGAATTAAACGTTTAAATAAAATTTTTATAATATATTATTTTGTTTGATAATTTTCATCTATTGATATTAGGATTAAATTTTATTTGAGCGTGGCTTTTAGCAAATAAATGTATTTAATCCAGATTTATGCAAATTGCAATGCACATTTCGTAACTCAATATATTGCACAGATTAAATTAATTTGTGTCCGCAACAAATTTATAATCCAGTTGAGATTCACATCAAAGGATTTTATATAGATAAACAGTAACAAAAGGGTTAAACAGCAATTTATGCTATCGTCACAAAATTTGTAGAAATAAATTGGATTCAATTTGCACAAAAGCAAATTATATACGCATCGGAACGTGTACTTTATACAATTTATTGGAAATGTATCAATCAAACTGTCTACCACACTCCACTCTGGTATTTGTAATTAATGAATATTGGAAAATTGTAATATTACATTATGGTACAAGTGTGTAATGTTGGTGATTACCGCTGAGGCGCCTTTGAGACCCGAGCCGTTCGGTGAGGGTCTTAAGAGAGCCGAGGATGGTAATCTTCAGTATTGAAGTATGTATATACATCATACGACGTTTTTCAACACACTTGTGAATAAAATAATACTAAAAAACAATGAAACAAGTTGTGAACAATTTTTCGCAATGGCGGGAAAAAATATTCAGTATTCCTATGCACGCGCATCTAACAAAGGCGATCGGCCATAGACTAAAGGATGAGGTTTCTTTTTTTTGGCTTTTCGCGGATAGCGTTTTAGCCACGTAAAAATGGGGAATTTAAAGGAATAAAGTTCACAGAAAACAAAAGTTATATTTGAGTTAAAGTTTTATTACAAGTTGAAATTTTCATTCAAATTCGTATATATAATAGATATATTTAAATAGGATCAGTTGCATCAAATGAGCAAGCAATAGGTTCATTAATTTATTTGTACTATTGAACATGATCTTTTCTGTATCGAAACTTTTTTAAGAACAAAGCAACTCAACCAATAAATTAAAATAAAAACTTTATAATTCACTTGTGAATAATAGTAATGAAAAAGTCACAGTTTGATTGTAGGTGTGATTATGTACGCGGTGAAATTAGAGCCACTTTATGAGCAAGTGTGTTAGCAACACACTTGCTCATAAAGTGGCTCTAATTTATTATTAGTTATCGCCCACAACTTGATATGCGTGTATTGCAGCAAACTGTGTGCAATTGGGTGTGTGTTGTGCATGTGTTGATCCCTTAATCGTGTAATAGTGAGTTTCTCGCTTCGGAGGGTACGTTAAGGCATTGATCCCAGCTGTTGTCATTGAATGACAGTCGTTAAGCCTAGTCAGTGGCGTTTGGGCGACTTGAAACCATTTTGACTCCAAGGTCCAAGGAGGTTCGATCCCAACACAAGACAAATATTTGTTTGCATGAACATGTCTATTTGTCTTGTACTGGTTGTTTTCTGTATATTATATGTATGTATTTACAAAAAATATATATTTAAATATTATATCAGTTATCTATACCGATAGTACAAGCTTTGCTTAGTTTGGGACTAGATGGCGCTGTGTCCACCGGATATTTGATACGCGCATACGAAGTTAAGGCGCAAGTTATATCTATAATATATAAATAAAAATGTAATAAAAATTATATATGTCTTTCATATATATAAATTTTATTACATATACACATATAAATTGATATATGAGCTTTTTTATGAGATACTGTCCAGACAACGAATTATTATGTCTTAATGTAATCATTATCTTTTGTACACTTAGGCGGTAGTACCCCTTAATTCATTAAATATATACTAAATATTATGTAAATAGGTTTGATTACAGGATTTTAAGTTATAAATTATTATAATACCTTGTCCCTCCTTCTCCATTTCTCCTTAAAGCCACTCGTGCTGGTCTGTAATCCCATCCTTATAGGATATAGTTGTTGCCTTCGCACCAAAAAGTTCGGCAACTCATTTCTCTGCCGAATCATAATGCTGTGGAATTCACTGCTAGCACGCGTATTTTCCTCTTCATTAACCCAGAGTCGTTTAGACGAAGTGTGAAGAAATACTTATATGGGTCGTCAAGGGGTGGACTGCCAGGATTTGACACGTGATCCTGACGCGAATCGCGACACGTGATCCCAAAAAGTGCACAACGTCGCTAAAGAAGTGTTCACTTCAAAAATATGATTAAAACTTTGAAAGATATTGGAAATTAAGACTTTCAATACTGCAATAAAAGCAGCTGATAAAATAATGAGCCTGTAAAATCAACAGAGAAAAGGGTTCGTTGTGAACAATCCCGGTATTCGTTTCTTGTTTCAACGGTACCGAGTTGATTGTCCCACCGGATATACCGGTATTGGTTGCAACCAGAAGTGTTTGGAACTTTGTAACAACCAATACCAGAGTTTATTGTAATGAGAAACATCAACATTTTTATCTACATGCTGTTTTAAAATATTTTGAGATTGTTCTCTTAATTTTTTTATAAGTAGGTTGTAATGGGATTTTTGTATTGGCATGGGAGTTTTGTATAGATCGAATTGCCCATCTTCTAATAAAAAATGTATGCTGCGATCTTTTTTAATAGATCATATTGGTTTATTTTTTTAAATTAATATGTGTTCGTTATTCGTAAAAGGAAGTCATTTTGATTAAAAAATAAATTCTACAAAAGCAAGTGTTGGTGGACCACACGTCGGCATGTTCAAAAATTTGACGGATAATTATGTAAGTAGTGAATTAATATTGGATAATATTTTGTAACGTCTATTAACTGGCACATTATTTTTGCTTTTCATTTTATTGTATAAATTCATTTGAGAAATTAATATGCTTAAACCGTATAAATATTAAGCTTGGGATGTATGACATGTACTGCTGTATAGCACAAATGCATGCTGGATACGCCTAAAAGGCACAGAGGAAGGAAGGAAGGCGCCTGCTTGTTGGTGGCTTGAAAAAGTCACTTCGAAATATTTTTATTAAAATACTTCATTCAAACAGTTTTTGATATAAAAGAAAAACTTCTAATGAAATAGCAATCCATCTTATATTTGCCTGTTGCGTTATGTAGCCAACAGGTAGGTATATAGAGCTTGTTTAGCGATTAAGTCATCCAATTTGTCTAAAACTAAATATCATCAGTAAATTATTCAGACAGAGTAATATAAATCTATCACTACTGCTAACACATATAGGTTTACTATGTTGATTTTCGAGTGTATATGTCAATACCCTAAATCACTAGAAATCCTAGGTTTGACAAGATAAACCGGGAACCTCACCTCCAAAGGCAAGTTGAGCCTGGCTTGGCTTTTCTTGGTCACAAGCTTAACCTAACCTAGTCAGTTTTAATAATGACCTGAGGCTTGTTCTACTGATCACACCTTTTTTTGGTAGCCTAATAGAACTAAGAACCGTCCTCATTAATGAAGTTATGAATTCACTGACTAATCAATGATATGTTCCACTTTTAGATTATCAGATAGATTAACAAAGACATCAAGGTTATTAACAACAAGGTTATTAACAACAATTTGTGGTCTAAACCAATAACGGTATCTTTGAATATAGCACATTCCTGAACAAAACAGATCGATGCTAAGTTCAAGGCAGTCCTTCAGGGGCACTCTAATTGGTTCTGGGTTGCATCAGCGTGACTATTTATTATTGACCTGCATTTGTGTTATTGTCAAGGGGGGTGAGTGTCTCTGTAACTTGGCCGGTTTAGACCGGCTAAGATCGCGTGCAAACATTTGATATCAATAATTCTAACCAAGTTCGAGCGTTATTGAGTGTAGTGTTGAGGTTACGTACTCGTGAAATATTAATAGTTACTCGACGTGAATGCAAACGTATCTTCACTATAAATTCATTGGTTGTTGATAGGTTCAAATGCCGGTTTAGATTCTTGAAATGGTATAACAAGACTAGAGATATCGAGCATAGCTTTAAGGAGTTTTATTTTCAATATAAAAACATAGCAGTTAATATAGCTCTTTCGGTTGATACGACGATCATTCTAGATCTTTTATACGCTATCTTCCTGTCTAAATCCATATCTTATGCACGTTTACGTCAGTACTGTATTTTTTAGGTGAAATTCGACGTCCAGGGACCCAAGGATTTTTTAATTAGGAATATCAAACTTCAGCTCATAGAGGTACTAGATTAGTGGCAATTGTGTTTAGCCTAGCTGATAGAAATCATGAAGCTCTACTGACAAAGCTAAAAAATATTTGTCAATAACTCAACTTTAACTCCTATTTTCGAGAATCAAAATATTCGATGGGAATAGGCTTCAGCTTCTGCAGTAAGGCTCCAGAGCCTGGTATGTCTATTCTAGAATTTTCTTTTGTTTGTCTGATAGGCAACGCCGCGCCGCTAGGTTAGGACTGACAAACGAAGGTCAGGCGAAAAGAGAGGTAGGGAGCGTAATTGTAAGCTACCCGACTGGGGAATGTACCTCCACCTTACAGAATACCGCAGCCAAATAACAATTCCAGTGAGGTCACCAGTACGGAAGGAATATGCTGTGTTGGCAGCGGGGGTGGCGGCGCTCGAGCGATATTTTATGTTGCGAACGTTAATATACCTACTACGGCTACGGTAACCGTTTCACATCAGGCGGGCCGTATGCTTGTGTTCCGCCCGACTTAGCATAAAAAAAAACTTAGACCACAATATATGCGTGGTGTAAGACTCAACTTGTGTCTACGGCAGGCACGAGGTGCTGTCAATGTTCCAAGTACGAAACACGTCTATAAAAACATTTTCTATCGTTATTATTTAAATAGTTGTCTTGGCCAAGTTGCCAGATAAATATTTTTGAAAAATTCACCTCCCCCCCCCCCCCCCAGATGGGATCTCACCTAGGTGGGGCAGGTGATTTTTTCCATATTTTTGTACATGTTTGTTACATTCGAAGTGCATCCGCTGATAGTTTTTATTTAAATATTGAATTCCGCTCCTTTCCTTCTACGCATTCTGGATCAGTGAACATCGCAGTTACGAACAACTAGAAAAATAAACCTAGTAAAATATAGGTAGATGGATAAAACATTTAGCCATTTCTAACCCTGCACGTCTGTGGGTGTAAATGTTGTTATAATGTGTTGCTAGCGTCGCGCTCCCTTCTTACCCACGTACCCACGAATAAAGGCCTATCGCGAGATACCATCTGTAATCTGGCGCATTACCTACCTCTATTAAAGCCATTTAAATGTGGTTATGGCTCGCAACTATTTTAGGCAAGTGAAGGCATGAGAATTGTGCTGATAAAGTTACGACGGCAACGTTCATTATTGGTGAAATAATTTGTAATGTTAGCCCTAACATGACGGGATACCTCAGACCCTAAACAGCGAGCATGTATTATATATTTATAGTTACTTCCTCTTCAAAGCTTTTCTTGTCTCAAATACATTCCAATATTTTTAGGATAATTACTTGTATTTGACGAGCTCGGTGGTCGAATAGTTAGCAATGGTCACTTTGACGCCGAGGTCGGGCTTCGATTCCCACCCAAGACAAATATTTGTGTGCATGAACATGTCTGTTTGTCTTGGTCTGGGCGTTTAAATTTTTTTGTAAATACATACATATAATACATAGGTATTATATGTATGTATTTACAAAAAAATGTATTAAAATATAGTATCAGTTATCTAGTACCCATAGGGCAAGCTTTGCTTAGTTTGGGACTAGATGGCCGTGTGTAATTTGTCCAGGGATATTTATTTATTACTTATTCATAATATGAACTTTTAACAAATTACTATTTAACAAATTACTTATTTAACAAATTATATTATTTAACAAATTACTTTGAAAGTGAAATAATTTTAGAACAAATAATTTATATATATTTTCGTGCTTTCATAATAATAGAATAAATAAATAATGGAAAAATGCAGAAAGGAAAATCTCCAGGGGGGCTATCACCGCAGCTGATGCCTATTCCCATCGGATTTTTTTATGGCAATAGTCAAACTTCAACTTAGATTTATGGTACAAGTGTTTATGTTAGCTGATAGAAACCTAGGAGCTCTATCGACTAAACTAACAATGTTTATCAATAACTTAAACATAATACCAATTTTTTGAACTTTTACTATCAATATGTGAGAATTATGCAAAGGCACATGGTTGGAGGTACAATACTAACAAAGTAAAATCTTTATCTTTAAAGCAGGGAATTGTCAGCCAAATCATGTGCCTTCGGTGTACCTTAACGGTATAGCATTAAAGCTGGTTGATAATTTCAATCGCTACATGAAGTGACGAGTAACATAAAGGATGATGCGGACATTGAGAGGGAGGGCAGTCGGTGAGGGCTAATGTTCGTAGGTTCGCTCGCTGCACACCGGAAGTAAAAAAAAAACACTGTTCAAAGCCGGTTGTCAATCATTTTATTCGAGCGGCCTGTGGATATCATACACACAGAGAGCTTACAACGCTTTGTGTAAACAGTATAACAATGTTAGGGCTGCCACTGCATTGTAGTGAGTCTAGAATGTACGCGGAAGCACAGATATACGATTTTACGCGATTCGTCGTAAAAGAGTAGCGTCACTAATACAGCGACTACACAAAAGTTGTAACAGCATTCTGAAGTCCATTGCTGCGCGGTTTGACTATCCAATCCAGAACCACTGGATCAGGATAGCCACAGGGTAATCAAAATAAATCTACCAACACACTATGTATCGTTCTAAAAGTACTAATGTAGTCAAATGCCAATACTGTTACTAAATCACATACGAACAAAATTTATGAACTCTGTCTGAAATAAATCTATTATTATATAATAAACATAGACCATAACTTGTCTCTGAACTTTGATCTTCCTGCGTTTTGGAAATTGCCTTCCTACATGTATTTAATAATAAATTATGTTATAATAATCACTAGTTAACTATAAACATTTGTCATTAATAAATTATATATATATTGGAATGTTACTTTCATTTTACATATTGATTACAAAATAACTTTGATGTTGGCTACCGGGCAACAATGTTATCAAAGTGATTATTAAATATGCTTTCTTACTTTAATTAAAAGATGGATTTGGTAGAAGTCGAAGTAGAAAGTAATAAGTAAATAAAACGGTCATAAAATTCTGTGTAAGTTAGCTGTTTCAGCTGTCTGAGCTAATACCTCTCCTGACCTATTTTGTAAAAAAATACACAGAGAGACGCCCTGTATAAACGGTTGTAATAAAGTTGTTCTTTTTGCACACGAAATCCTAAAAAACAATATATGCAATATAGATGTAAAGAGGATTATTCAGTCTGGTGCATTCTTGCTTAAATATTTTTTTATTTTTTGTTGTTCCATTTTGTGCTTTGAGAGTTTTCTATTTTTTCATCCCGCTTAATCCGGATATAGATTTATGGACAAATTACGTCCGAGTCTGTAATGCGCATTTCTCTTTACGTTTTTTTTTTATAGAAAATGGAAACATGTGCTTAATACGTTCCACCAGAGGTATTTAGGATCTCCATGTAAAACTTTCGACCAAAATTCATTGGCAATTTTAACGCAAAGGTAAACGTAAAGTAGAAAGGGCGGACGAAAAAATGTAGCTCAATTTGTTACATATAAATAACATTTATCAGTTCCATAGTTCTCATACTGCAAGCGTTGCTGAAGGGTGCTTACATAAAGAGCCTTTACAGGCTTTACTTTACAGGTTTACAGGTAGCCGGTATGTGTCACTACTAAGCATACACACACAAGCTTCCATACGCTTATTATGTAATCACCCGTATTATATTTATATATATATATATATATATATTATAACTAGCTGCTAGCCGCGACTTCGTCCGCGTGAATATCAGTTATCGTGGTAAGACCATAGGAAATCAAGTACTTAACATAACCGTATAATTAAGAAAAAAAAATATGGTACAAAATTGATTACCATAAAAAAACGTTATAGTGATTCAATCTTAAAAGATAGACATATGCTGTCGCGGACTTTTTTTTAAAACTTATAAAGAGGAACAATTCCATTATACATGATTATTGCGTAACTTCAACCGTTTACGCAGCGCACGCAACGTAAGCCCTAAAAAGGAATATTTTTTTCCCATTTTTCATATTGGTCGTAGCGTGATGTTATATAGCCTTTACATATATATATATATATATATATATATATATATAAATTTAAAAACGTCATTTTAAATTAAATAATATACATTATATTAACCGATGGTAATTTAACCGTTGATTCACAGAACTAAAGGCATTGCTTTAAGCAGAGGCACTATAGAGCTAACCTTTCCGAAAAATAACGTAGCCAAAAACATACACAGACAGCTAAAATGCGAAGTATTAATTGCACCTACCTCTTTACAAAAGGTTGTAATATAGTTGTCACGTTCAATGTGAAATATTTTTTAAAGAATGTGCAAGCTACATTTATTCTATACTTATGGTTTAAAAGACACTTTGCTATATTTCTTTAATTCGTAAATCCGTTTTATTCCTAACATATTTCAAAATGTTGTCAAAGTAACGATCAGCAATTTTTTGTCGAAACTTTTGCATTTTACGTTTCAAATATTGTACGTACATATTGTCCAAGTTTTGTAGGATATTGTAAAATGGACTTTATAACACACGAGTATTCACAAATAAAACTGACCAATCGTTTTTATCCCGCTCTCAATGCTAGCCTCACAAAGGCGAGCTGTTCGACAATACTAACAAACAAATCTCTTTACATTATTATACAATAAAATCCGAAGAGCTATTTCCATTGTGCACGAGATGTCCTACGACTCCATTCGTGCAGTTCAGTGATTCGTTCACAATATCTGCTATAGCACGGACCGTTCGCCCGGGAAAGCACGCCCCGTAGTCGTAATGCAATGGATTTTATTCCGTATCTCCATTTTAGCATCTGTTTTGTAAAGATTTCTTGATAACAAAATGAAAAGTCATACAATATTTTGTTGGGTATTTTATTCACAATATTATAATTTTAATTTTGCATATAAATGGATTCTTGAGTTTGGTAAAGTCGCGTTGGGCGAGCAATGTCAAGCGATGCAATCAATCGCAATACGTCAACGACGCGTCTGTCAGTGATATATTTTTAACAGCGACATATAAACGAGCTCACTGATCGTGATCTCCAAGGTTGTGGATTCGATCCCCGCACAAGACAAATATTTGTGTCATGCACACAAATATTATAACATGTCTGGGTGTTTTCTATGTATGTATTTACATAGAAAAAATGTATTTAAGTATAATGTCAGCTATGTAGTACCCATAGTACAAGCTTTGCTTAGTTTGGGACTAGATGACCGTGTGTAATTTGCCAAGGAATATTTATTTATTTTTTATAAATATTTTTGTTAAAATACATATATCACTGACAAAGCAATGATATTGAACACAAAAACAAATAGACGAGTCAGGCATCTATTAGTTTTTGTAACATGTTTGTAACAGTCGCTCACTACGATCTTTAGAGTCAAAGCCAAACACACTTTCCTCAATTTCCTTGTGGGTTGTTGTTTTTCTACGAGTGAGTAAGGTCACCAGGGAGGAGGGAGTTACTCCGTTGGCAGTGAGTATGTCAGCTCTCGAGTGATATATCATGATGCCCGCTTCACATCAGGCCGGCAGTATGCTTGTTTGCCACTCTTTGTTGATCAAAGTTGAACTGAGAACGGCTTGCAGTAGCCTACTCAGAATCATGTCTGGTGACTACACTCAATCGCAGTAACACAACAATCCTCAAAGGCATTGTTATTTGGCTGCGGTACTTATTAGCCCATAAGCTAGATCGTAATATTTTAAAGTATAGTACTTTATATAAAAAAAAAAAATTGGCTGCGGTATTTTGTGGGGTGGAATACCAGTTGGGTCGTCATATTTCTATTTCGCTACAGCCTCTTATAACAAGTCGACTGCAGTATGAGATCGAAGAGGACTGATACTGAACTGTAACTGTGTGTGAGTATGTGGGTGAGGTTGGTTTTTGCTCTAAACATGGGCCACTTACACCCCGAAAATCTAACCCGTCTAATCCAACTATGAAAGAAGCGAAATAGATTTTTATTGCATTTGCAGTTGCGAACAGCAATTTTTATTACGAAAATAACAATTGGTCCTCAAATATTTTTAATTGTCAGTTCAGTGGGTCGTTGACGATCGAGCCACGGTGGAGCGCATTATTGGAATTCACCTGACACAAAAATACATCAATCGCGTTTATTTTAATTAAAATTTGTAAATCCAGTGACTTGTTAACTAAAGTGTAATATATTTTAAAATAATAGATGTAAGTATATCTATACTAATATTATAACGCTGAAGAGTTTGTTTGTTTGTACGCACTAATCTCAGTAACTACTGGTTCGAATTCAAAAAATATTTATAATAAAGGTTATATATATATAATTGTTATCAGCTGTTTGTTTTATTTATTTCATAATCATTACATACTCGTACAACTTAAAAGCCAATATATGTTTTGAAGCGATACGGTTTTTCATTTGAGAAATCTTTGTCCACCTTTTAGTGCCTGCTTGGAAGATAATGGCGGTGATGAGGGGAGATATAGAGAAAAGAAAGATTAAATGAAACGAAGCCATGGTCAAATAACACACGTGAATCATTGACTTATATATTTACATAATAAGTCAAAGATATGAATATCAATCGCGAACGAATAATTGGTTAGTTAGTTAGGGGCGGAAAAGAACGGCACATTTTTTTAAGGCTCAATTTTTGGGTCGAATCAGTTCAGAGGTATTTTCCCACCCGTGACATCATGAATCAAATCCTACCTTGACCATGTACAATGAATCTTTGCTAAGAATTCAGCGGTCGAGAGGAGAGGATGTAACTTGAGAACATTCAAAAACAAGCAATCGCTGTCAACGCTCATCATGTGAGCAACAATTGGAACAAAACAAAAGTTTGCTGCTTGCCGCCTCCGACGCTGCGAAAATTCGTGTGTTTATGAGAACTTTTTGACGTCGGATCTCTGCGAAATTTTGTTGTCAAACATCCTGTTATTACACATGAAATATAACAGTTTGAACTAACTTACAACACATGTCTCATTTTATTTTATACTAGCTGCCCTGGCGAACTTCGTACCGCCTAACAATCAATGAATGTCGTGCGTGGTACATATTAGCTGAACTAAATTTGAATGATTTTATGGGATTAATACAATTAATAATAGAAATTAATAGAGAAGCTCGATGGCGTAGCCTGTACACGGATAGGTATATATTACGGAGAGCTCCTCCATGCTTCGAAAGATACGTTAAGCCGTTGGTCCCGGTTGTTATCATTAGCTGACAGTCGTTAAGCCAAGTTAGTGGCCTTTAGGCGGCCCGTGGTGCTGTAAACCCCTTCGGTTGAGGGAAGACCCGTATCCATATAAACTGAAGATTTCATAAAAATAAAGATTTTCTTATTGTTTAATCAAAAAAATTAAAAATAACGTTTAATTTTTAGTTCTGAAATCGGTTTTATCGTTTTGGTGATTTGTAATAATTTCTTTTGATGTTTACTCCGCAATAGATTTGTCATTTTTCAATTTTCAAAACAAATCACAGACAACTTTCGCGACATAAAAGTGACACCAATCGATTTGACATTTTGATATTTGACAACCAATAAATATCGCAATCCTTTTTCAACTGACACTTTCATTTGTATGGGAAAATGTTTTTTCTTTTATTTTTGTTTTTAATAGTTATTCTGCTATTCGGGACGGAGACACATCCAACAAATTAAAAACCATGACATTTTGGGGTGTAAGTGGTTCATCAACATCTTTGAACCAAAGCCAACTTCACCTGCACGCGGTGCACCCTGCTGACTGACAGAAGCACAGAGGAGCTCGAGATAATTAAACCCATCCACAGACGGGCTGCGGTCGACGTTGCTTAACTTGCGTGTTCAATTAGACAGACACGCGCAACGATGCCATCGAACTCCTCAGGAGAGTTGAGACCTTTGGTTTGTTGGTTTCCATTTCAAATAGCAATATTGGGGTGTAAGTGGTTCATCCGCACCTTTGAACAAAAGCCTACTTCACCTGCACGCGGTGCACCCTGCTGACTGACAAATGAAGCTCTGGCGAAAAGAGAGGTAGGGAGCGTAATTGTAAGCTACCCGACTGGGGAATGTACCTCCACCTCACAGAATACCGCAGCCAAATAACGGTTCCCTTGAGGGCTGTTGTGTTCCTGCGAGTGAGTGAGGTCACCAGAAAGGAAGGAGATGCTGCGATGGCAGCGGGGGTGGCAGCGCGCGAGCGATATTTTATGTTGCGACCGTTAATATGGCTACGGTAACCGCTTCACATCGGGCGGGCCGTGTGCTTGTCTGCCACCCGACGTAGTATAAAAAAAAAAAAAACCATGAAAATCGGTCCTGCGGTTCTCCAGTTATAAGTTTTCGAACAAACCCACTTTGTTATATATATATATAGATTTCTACTTATTGAGTGGAACGCTTATATATGCCGAAAACCACTGAATATGATGAAACTTTTCACAAATTCTTTAATTTGATATGATTCAGGTTTGTTGCGAAAAAAATTGAGATTGATCATGTCCTTGAGGAATGATCATCAAATAAATTTTCCATTGAAATCAATGGAAAACATACACTCAGCGAATCTTTTCACTCCACTCAACCTTGATATCGGCCTCGTGGGCTAGAATCCAGCCTAGTTATGATAAAGGTTCAGATACAGCTAAATACATACAGGTGCTCAGCAAATAAAAGTTAATAAGCATCGGAAAATCATCTGTATTGCCATCGCAGGTTATTTACTCAAAAACCTGGTTGCATTGGTAAGCTGAATATCAAACTGCTGCTATACGTCACTCATCTGACGAGCTCGGTGGTCGAATGGTTAGCAATGGCCACTTTGACTCCGAGGTCGCGGGTTCGATTCCCGCACAAGACAAACATTTGTGTGCATGAACATGTCTGTTTGTATTGGTCTGGGTATTTTCTATGTATTATAAGTATGTATTTACAAAAAAAAAATGTATTTAAGTACATTCATCAGTTGTCTAGTACCCATAAAACAAGCTTTGTGCTTAATTTGGGACTAGATGGCGCTGTGTAAAATTGTCCAGAAATATTTATATTTTATATTTTTTATATCTCACCTGTTTGTGCTAACTGAGTGAATTAACCAGGCAGAGCCAGTCAACCATTCAGTCTGCTGACCTGTTCACCAACCTTCCTGTCCTCCTATTATCTGTCCACCTATTTTAGTAACCTGGGGCCCTACCGACACTGCTCGACACTGACAGTTGGCTAGACTGACTGTCAGACTGTTGACAGATTGATAATGCCTTTAAGTCAATCAACAGTAACAGGTGTGCATTGGCAGTAGAGGAGCAGCCAGTTTGATGGATAAATGGACAGGAACACGTACGACTATAATCAAACTGTAATCAACCGTGCCAGAAGGCAGTATCTATCAAAAGATACACAGTCTCTAACAAAATTATGCCGCTTAATAACCGCAACTTAGTTAATTCTCTTCTAACACTACAGTGTGCAAAAAACAATGACATCCTTAATCTATTTAGTAGCATATAAAACTTAATTAAAATATATATAGTACATGTTTGATAGAGTGATACAGTGATAAATTAAAATTACTAGCAAGTTATCGTGTGATGTATGCTACCTATAATCGATTGACTCGTTAATTTCAATTATTTTTTCCCTTATTTCTGTTTGCATTGTTTTTATTTTGGTTGCGTTACTCGATTAGCGCGAGGAGTAAAAAATTATTTATCTAACACTTAATGAAAAAAAACTAAAAAAAAGGGAAAGCGCGTGTGATGCCCCTGGTGTTACAGGCGTTCATGGGCTACGGTAACTGCTTTCCATTAGGCGGGCCGTATGCTTGTTTGCCACTTTAGTGGTATAAGGAAGATTTGTAATTGGCATATTACTAACTCATATTATGTAAATGGTTGCTGTAAATCATATTTGTTAAATAAATAAATTTAAAACAAAGTTGGTTTGCTGTAAATCATATTTGTTAAATAAATAAATATAAAACACACCACCATTTATACCTTAAGAACAGATTTTTATGATCTTTGATTTGCCTATTATTGACTATTAATATGTCAGAAAAAAGTAACAAAAAATATAATGATGAAATTGTCAGGAGAGGGTTTGTATGGATACACAGGAATGAGATGGGATTGGGAAGATTGAGCGCTTCTTCTCAATCTTCCCATTCCCACCTCATTCCTGTGCATCCATACAAACCCTGTCTCCACTGCGCACAGGGAAGCGGAACGTGGGTGGGCCGCTAGTAATAAATAAACTCAGAATAGCTATTAATACATCAGAGAAATTTAAGAAAAAATAATTATGACCAACTTGTAAGAACGCGGTTTGTAAGGGAAATCCACCGGAATCAGATGGGAACGTGAAGTTTGAGGCACAACGAAGCGTGGGCGGGCTCTAGTGAATAATAAATAAATAATAAAATATATGAAAGAACTGTTTTGAATGCCAACGAAGTTCGCCTTTTTTACATTTCAGGCATTTTTTGCATTTACCATTCACTAAATGGAAATTAGTGAATGGTAAATGCACCTTCACTTCTGTCTAAATATAAAACTATTCCTACGAGAACTACACGAATTTAAATCGACGGTATTCATGCTGGTTTATAAAATTTAAATTAGGTCTACATATATTCTAGTAAAGAATCTCACTTGTAATAAGACTGAGTGGTTTTATGTCTCGTACGGCGATAGTCTCATACAATCATACATTGCATAAGACATGATACAACCCATCAAAGATTTTTTTATACTACGTCAGGTGGCAGTTAAGCGTACGGCCCACCTGATGTGAAGCGGTTACCGTAGCCATATTAACGCTCGCAACATGAAATATCGCTCGCGCGCTGCCATCCCCGCTACCAGCGCAGCAACTCCTTCCTTTCTGTTGACCTCACTCATTCGCAGGAACACAACAACCCTCAAGGAAATTGTTATTTGGCTGCGGTATTCTGTAAGGGGGAGGTACTTCCCCAGTCGGGCAGTTTAAAAAATACGCTATGCCCTACCTCTCTTTTCGCCAGAGCCTCTTCTGTCAGTCACCAGGGTGCACCTCGTGCAGGTTGACTTTGGTTCTAAGATGTTGATGAACCACTTACACCCCAAAGAAAGAATGTTTTAGTTAGCAAGAGCACCTAGTCGAGTTGGCGTTTTTGTAAATTTTATACTTTGTAATTTTTTTGGTTACTACTTAGTAATTTTTATCACCCCGCGCGTCTATCAGAATGTGAAGTAGTTATTATGAGGAAGGAGATAGGGCCAATGTCAATGACTTTCGTAATAGTCTTGTAGTCAGTAAAGTTGTCTAAACTAAATTTATGTAGATAGATAACTTATGTATGGCCTTAGCAGTTTCCGCAAACTGTAAACTACTCGTCGATCAGCTCCAGTTCAAGTGTCTTCGTTTCAATGGGAACTTTCACTTTGAGTTTACTGGAGAATAATATAATTACTGTCCTTATGATTAATTATTTGATAATTATATTTTTACTTAACTCAAATGCCTTTTATATGTGACGTCTTAAAAATCTAATTATGCTCGGTTGTAATCTTACTCTTGTAGGATTTTGTGTAATTTAAAAAAGTAGGGAATACGAAAAGAAACTGTGTTTAGTAAGGATGTTATTATTTTTGTATTAGGTACTTCACATGGATCTATGCAAAATCAATAAAATGTATAAAATATTTAACAATTTAGAAAAGCATAAAAAGGATAATAATTTAATATCTGTCCGATACAATTAAAAAAAAAACTGATTGAATATATGATATTTTATTGTTACCATTAGAATTATTTGGATCAACATTGACATTATGTTTGTTTATAATTTAGAATAAAAATGTAATCGACTTCTGAATTTACCAATTATTGGTGAAGCACACTTGTACTATGATTGTTTATTACTACATGTTATGTACTTGCTAGCAAATAAATTATTTGTATTTGCATCATTCACGTTACCTTAAATCAGAAAGTCCTAATTTATATTTCTAAATAAACGTTTGTTATCAAGAACAAATACAAATTCAAAACGTCGTCTCAATTAACACGGGCAATCTCAATAAATGGAGGGGGGAGAGGGAAAAAAGCAAATAGAATAATGGCAGGCCGCCTTCATTTCAGGCGCTTCTACAAAACAAACACAACAAAATCAACGGTTAGCGTGCCAACTGTACGCCGCGGATACAATGGCAAAAAACAAACCCGACAGTGGGATGAGCGGAGGGGTCCGCCGCATTGCACCAGTTGAATCTCACCCTTCACTCCCCCAAGGGTTGCTCTCCACCTCTCCCCACGCGACAGGAGGGCGCCTACACATAGTACTTGTTGACGCTGGCACGAGATCGGGAAGCGATTTTGGAGACCGTGGCGCGTGAGCCGTAGCGTGTTTTGTGAGGATCCCTAATTCGATTCACTGCTCAGTTATGGTGAAATGAGCGGCGTTTATTATATTTGCAATTTTTATGTAAGGGAACTGAGATAATGTTAAGCGTGACTTTTTTTTTAATTTAACAAGATTGAACTGTTTATTTGTACGGGCAAACTGTTTGAAATGTTCTATAATTTTGCGTAATTTGAAACATTCCGTTAATTTAGATTAATAAAACGGTTAATAAGAATAAACAAAATATATTTTTAAACAAGTTTTTATTATTTATTGTATAAAAAAACTAACTAAAACGTTTACTTACTTTACTGTATGTCACTCATTGAGCTCTTTCATTTATTATCCATATCGTACGGGTTAAAGTGGAAATTATAAATTAAATGCTATATTATTTTAAAATGGCGGCATTTAGATAAACACGCATTATCACGAGAACCAATGGCGAGTGCCAAACTTCAGCTTAATCTGATATTGGCATTTGTGTTAATAAAACTTTCAAGATTTGATTGCGGAATCGAGGTGAAATTAAACTAAAACTTTTAAATAAATGAATCATCCATTATATCCATTAATTTGGGTATTATGTTCTTTATTTTTTTTTGCGAATTTGTGATCTTAATTAAAATAGGCACATTTTTTAATAAAGTATAGATTTCTAAACCACTTTATCAAAGAGCACTCTTTATTGACCCATTATGGTTGATTCAGATAATTCGATAGGACAGTAGTACAATAGTAAATCAGGAGTCTTTAATAAATATAAATATTTATTAAAGAGTTCTACAGGACAAAAGTGTTCGAGTACTTATGTTTTAAAGCGAACTCTGTCCGGATACACTTCCATAACACCCATGCGGATTTTCGGATAACACTAACAAGATTACTCGATTCAAAGCACTGAAAACAGGACTCAAGTACCCACGTCATACATCCGGCCCTTTTTCTAAACACAGGTATTAAACTTAATTTAACTAGAAATAAAAATCAAAACCTACCTAAAACCTAAACCTAAGTTCCTAAAAATGGCGAAGCTGGCAAGCTAATAGTATTTCTGCGTCAACCCATACTCAAACGAAGGAGGGGTTTAGAGCGTACTCCACCACGCTGCTCAACTGCCGGTTGGCGGACAGTTGTATTTAATACTAGCTGCATGGCTTCGCACGGGTAAAAAGTGGTGTTTTATTTTCCTCGCAATTTTTAAAATTTTTCTCTGCATAAGAACCATCCTCATACTTCAAGGAATATTCTAAAAAAATCGGTTCAGCTGTTCTCGAAGTATGTTTTGTTGCTAAGCAACAAATTCAGCGATTCGTTTTTATATTATTTCTAAAAAAAGAATTAGCGAAATCGTTTCAGCTGTTCTTGAAAGATGCGTTTAGCAACAAATTCAGCGATTCATTTTTATATTATAGATAAGTAATATGATGATATTACTATGGTTTTGACTGCCTGATGTCTTAGACTATTAAAAGATTTTTGGCTAATGCTTAATTACCGAAAAATCTTAAGTCTATGTTTGTGCCTACCACATATGCAGTTCAAATTGATGATCGTAGTTATCTAAGACTATGTATAAGTCTTTGCAGATAAAATCTATTACTATCTATCTATACAAATAACTTATTGCCCGCCGCGCGTATTGTTTTGAAAGGCTTTGAAAGGCTTAAGTTGGTTGGTAAACTCTCTGACTCCGACATTGTCTGACTTAAGTTAGAACATAACTTTAGTGAAGTAACATTAGCAACAGAATGGCTATATTTACTAGTAATTAACTACTAGCTAAAATTATCTTCCCATAAGGGGAGCTGCCATATATTTCAATCAAATTTAAATAGTGTTAGTTAAAGTTTTTTTAAGATGTTTAATAAGTTTTCCCTAATATATATAATAAGTAATAATTACAAATTCATTAAAGAATTGTTTATTTAATAATTAAAAATGTACTGTGAACTGGTAAAACTTTGCAACGTTTAAAAAGACCGTTTTTAATGTCGTATTTTTTTTTTGCTGAAGCTAATGTTTCTGACATAAAGTTTGTACATTTGATTATGATTGGTTTTGTAGACGACCACAACTACTAAGCCCATACTGAGTATGAGATTCTGCCAGTGCATTATAAAGCATACGTTTCACTTTGAAAGTAATGCGGTTTTTTAATATTGTAATACTCGCAAGAAATTGCCTAAGTTTATCACAAACCCGTTCAATGTGGCGCCTCCGATGAAACTTGTCATCATAATCAATCCAAAATATGTTTGAGTTTTAAAAGAGCAGTTACAGTTTAAATCATTGACAGTAGACAGTAAACAGTCATGACCATGGGCTATACTAAACTCTGTACTGTACTGGATTAATTTTGATTTAAAACTAAGCCAGCATCATGACACCACCTTGTAAGAGCATCCAGATCCATTTGCAAGCGTTCACTCACATGCTTGAGGATTTCTATCAGCAATTACGAGACAAGTATCGTCGGCAAACTGATAGCATGTGCTGTGCGTGATGCAGTTGCTCATTTCTTAACATAGGACAAGAAATGCAGCGGACTAATTACCGGGCCCTGGGCGGTCCCCTCAGTTAGTTTGAAGTGATTTACTACTACTATTATCGATTTTAACAGTAAAGTTTCGATAATTTGCACAACAAGTTTGCAATGGGCACGCACTCCGCATTAATCCAACATTTCGGCCTGCTGGTTCTGCACACATAAACAATATAATACACAATATTTGTCTTGTGCGGGAATCGAACCCGCGACCTCGGAGTCAAAGCGGCCATTGCTAACCATTCGACCACCGAGCTCGTCTAAATATAGCCGGGTTACTCACTTCAAAATGTGAGCCACATAATTTTGATATGTAACACGCGTCTTATAAATTTCCAACATGCTAGCTCTTCTCTATTTGATCGGTTTGTTTACGTAGACATGATTGAACGCGAACAAAAAACTCAGAGCAAGAATATATTTTTTACGATATCAAGCACCGCCGCGAACGTATGTAATGTGGTATGATGGTCATTACACCTTTTTTATCTATCTATCAGGATTAGATTTAGTTATCAGGTGTTTTCTAGTTTCGATTCGTGTATAATCAGAAGGCCAATTCTCGTAAATATTTCACGATTGCAGAATGATAGTTGATGGAAGCGAGACTGAATTGTGAATTGACTAAAAATTATATACTTGATTTAATTCATTAATTATTATCAAATCTTTAATTTGTTTAGTTTTCGGTCATACATTGACATAATCCCACTTTAATTAATATTTGAAATTTCACGAGAATACGACATTTGATATTTGTGATATCGAGACTGGATCGGAACTGAATATTGGCTAAATTTCATTACGAGAATTTCCTCTCTGAAATTCCACACATTAATCCATGTTCGCTTAGTGCTTCTAAGTATGAATCCTTGTATGTCGAAATACCTTTGAGATCTATATTTGTACACTAATAAGGATTAAGTCTTGCTTTACATCAAACTTAGTGATGCGATTACATACCTCGCTGATACATAGGTTTAAGTTTGTAGACGGCGGTCCTTAGATTGCACACACAACCACAGCATAGTGATACAACCAGTACTTTAACTTCATACTAGCGCCCAAATCGACGCACGCACACAGCCAAGCGTCATTTACACGACCGCTAAAGAATATTTGGTGCGCGGTGCACCAAATATTCTTTAGCGGTCGTCGATTTGGGCGCTAGTATGAAGTTAAAGTACTGGTTGTATTACTATGCTGTGACGTCACGATGTAAAGTTAAGTAATTTCAAGGCGCTTGTAAGTTTTCCAAAAGTTTTAGTTTATTGTTCAATTAATGTGAATTTAATATGATTTCGTACGTTTATAATTATACCGCTACCTTTTTGGTTCATTCGTAACTGTGAGTGCATTTTATAGCCGGGTAAGTTATGTATAAGTGATCTATTTTGACAAATATTTTCTTCTGTCAAAATTATGCGGGCCAATGGAAAATAATATAGACAAAAATTCTTATTTTAAATGCAAGTATGTATATACGGCATCAACCCATAATTATCCCACTGTTGAGATATGGGTCTCCCCTCAATCGAAGTGGTTTAGAGCATACTCCACTGCTGAACTGCAGGTTGGCGGAGGCCAGTGTTTTCAAGTCGCCTGAAGGCCACTGACTTTGCTTAACGACTGTCATCTCTAATTACCACAGCCAGATCGATGGTATAACGTGCCCTCCGAAGCACGGAAGAGCTCGAGTAAAACCCATCTTTGGACAGGTTACGGTCGACATTGTCTAACTAGCGTTTCGATTAAACTGACGCACGCAACGACACCACCGAGTTCCTCGTAATGCTACACCAAGTACCAATCAACAGCATCAACAACATACTTTAGTTGTTAACTTTCATTCTAATTGAACACTGAGAATTAGTTTTAATTGACTTGCATCATTTGATTACAGATACCACTGTGAAACTAAATGAAAGTTTGTAAAATCACCAGAAAGAGAGGAAGGAAGGAGCTGGCAACGGATCGACGACCCCTTGATGTTGCTGATCTCCATGTGGTGTGTGGGTGGTGATTGCTTCCCATCAGGTAACCCACACTCGTTTGCTCCCCTATCATATAAAAGATAATATGATAATGTATAATCATACTATAATATCTATTTTTAATAATATAAGCACATTTTACTAAATTCAAATGAGGTTACAGTGAGTAACATAAATCATGGCACAGAATAAGAAATCTGGGTTCCGTGCCAAATCATTAGGCTGCGGGCACAATATACCGGGGTACAATGGTGCGGCATTTCATGTTTCTCCGACTGCGCTATGCGAAAATTGAATATGTCGGGTTATATTAACTATGTAGCCGGAAACCGACATTTAATTATAAGATATGTGCGCTTCCATGCACTGTTTAAATAAGTACCGACTTCTCAAAATTAACTCATCATGAACTCGTCGGTAAAGGTACGTTCTCGACTGTAAAGTTCATTTTCACTAAGGAGATTGCTTCCTGGATGTGTTAAGAGCATACAAATAGTAGTAATAGGACTGAGCGGTGAACTATAGAAATTAAGCGTATACATTATAAGTAGATTTATGATTGCATTCGAAATTAAAAGCTTGAACTAAGCACACTAAGTAGTTTAATAGCATTTTCATTAAGGAAAACAAATTACTATGTTCAAACACTAATTATGAATTCTCAAAGGATCATCTATTTTTGCTGTACAAGCCAAGCTGTAGTTCTAATAGCAGAAGACTTTCTAATAGCAGGTGATTTGTGGTGGTTGTGCTTCTAAACAAATTTCCAAAATTTAATGTTAAATATTATTTTATAATAGAGATAGTGTATTATATAAATTAATAAATATTCCAGGACATAATGCCATATAGTCTCAAATACACATAGACCAAGACAAACAGACATGTTTATGCACACTAATATTTGTCTTGTGCGGAGATCGGACCCGCGACTGGACCAGTCCAAGTGGACATTGCTGGTCATTCGACCACTCAAACGATTATTTGCTCCATGACAAACGATGCTCAGAGGGGCAATTCTCGTAATTAAAATGTAGTCAAAATTCAGTTCCGATCCAGTCTCGATCTCACAAATGTCAAATTTGGTATTCTCGTATCACATTATGTAACTTCAAAATTTGATTTAAGTAGGATTATATCGAAATATGACCGAATATTAAGCAAATTAAGAATATTACTTTGTCAACAATAAGAATTGCTTATAATGAATTAATGAAATCAAGTGTATAATTTTAGTCAATTCACAATTCAGTCTCGATTCGGTCAACTTTCAATCTGCGATCGTAGAAAAATTAGGAGAATTGGCCTTCTGGTGAAAAGAGAGGTAGGGCATAGCCAAATAAAAATTTTTGAGGGTTGTTGTGGTCCTACGTGTGAGTGACGTCACAAGAAAGTAAGAAAAGAAGGAGTATAAGCTAGTAACGGATAGGCTACCCCATGGTGTTAAAGATTAGTAATCTCCATAGGGGGTGGTGGTCACCTTTCCATCAGGTGACCCACATGCTCGTTTCCGCCCCTCCCATATATATAAAAAAAAAGTTAATTAGAAACACAAGTAAAGTACCTACGCGTTTAGTTCGGCACTTGACAAAACTGATATAAAAAAGCATCGTAGTGAAGTGACATAAATTCAAGTATAAAAATATAATAATAGGTAGGGGAAAAAGTCTTTTCGCATTATAGTATGTATGAACTTGTAATAAAATGTCTTTGGTTATACCATTTGTATCTAGCAGGTTTTGATATCTTTAAAAAGTTTAAATTTTAAAAAAGATAATTCCAAATTCAAATTAGGTAAATGTGTGATTTTCATTTGTTTTTTTTACTGTCAAGATGAGTGAATCTAATGAAGAAATTCGATACATTTTAACATTTTACTACAAAAAAGGTAAATATTCAACGCAAGCTGCGAAAAAAATTTGTGACGTTTATGGACCTAGTGCAGTGTCTGTGAGAGTAGCACAAATTTGGTTTAAGCGTTTTCAATCCGGAAATTTTGATGTCAAAGATGCACGTCGCTCTGTTCGCCCTGTTACGGATAAAATGGATGCCATTTCTGAAAAAATGGAGCAAGATCGGCATATCAGTAGTTACGACGTAGCTGAAGAACTAGGAATTGACCACATAACAGTTTTGGCGCATAAAAAGGTCGTGGTCAAAGGCCGGCCAGGCTTCACAGACTCTGGCGAAATCCGCGTTAACCCGCAACAAGGTGATGCTGTGTGTATGGTGGGATTGGAAGGGAAGATATTCATTATGAGCTGTTACCGCCAGGCAGGACTATAGATTCTGAACTCTACTGTGAACAACTGATGAGATTAAAGCAAAAAGTTGAGAGAAAGCGGCCGGAATTAATTAATAGAAGGGGTGTGATTTTTCATCATGATAACGCTAGACCTCACACATCTTTAGCCACTCAGCAAAAATTAAGAGAGTTTGACTGGGAGGTGTTAATGCATCCGCTGTATAGTCCTGCCCTTGCACCTTCTGATTTCCACTTGTTTCGGTCTCTTAAGAATTCTTTAGGCAATGTCAGGTTAACATCACGAGAAGACTGCCAAAACCACTTGTCGCGGTTTTTTGAACAGAAGTCCCAAGATTTCTATAGTAATGGGATCATGTCTCTACCTACAAGATGACAAAAAGTTATCGAACATAATGGCACCTACATACTTTAGTTAAATGTAAATAAACTTTATTAAAAAATGTTTAGGTTGGGGAAAAAATCTTTTCGTATTTTATATGAAAATTCAAAACATTTTTTAATAAAGTTTATTTACATACCTAATATATATATATTATATGGAAAGTGGAAGTAAATGAAATTGCTGGTAAGGCTACCAGCAACAGTCGGCAAACGGTAATATGTATTAATATCTCTGTTATAACCAAAAATTTTACAACATCCATCACGAAGATTGCTTATTTCGCTCTCAAATAAATCCGCCTGATTAATTTGTAAGCTCCGCTTTTGAAGCAGAAGTTTGTTCAAGTCGATTTAAGTTACCGTGTTTCTTTATTGAACAAATTACCTGGAACACCGAAGTAGGTATTCTTTCCCCAGAAATACATTTTGTTGTACATTTTAATCTGTAAATAAAGTTTTACATCATGCTCGTTTCATTACGAGACGAGATTACGCTGAAGATTTCATTTAAACAACAATAATAAACATTTTTAACATTGTGACTTGGGATAATTCTCAAAAGAATTCTGTGTATTTCAATTTCATTTTTGTAATAAAATTCATTGCGTATGAAGTGGAAGAAACAAACTTTTCTCCAAACAAATGTCTTCAATTGCTCTATTTTATTAAATTCTTTAGGTTCAATTTGCTTAGACAAGCTGAATGTTGTCGTTGCGAGTGTCATTCTAATCGAACACGCAAGTTAAACAACGTCGACTGTAGCCTGTCCATGGATGGGTTTTGTTATTTATCTCAAGCTCCTTCATAGTTAGGAAGGTACGTTAAGCTGTCAGTCCTGCCTCCCTAGCCAAGTGTAATTCGTAGAGTAACGAACGTTAGATAAATCACGTGACATTTGTCAAAATCGAACATTTTAGTATGAGTATTGACAAATGTCACGTGATCTATCAAACTTTCGTTACGCTACGAATTACACTTGGCTAGGGGGGCTGGCTGTTGAGTGTTGTCAGTAGATGACAGTCGTTAAGCCAAGACAGTGACTATTAGGCAGCTTGGAAACATTGGCCTCCGCCAACTCACAGTTGAGCAGCGTGGTGGAGTATACTCTAATCCCTCTTCGATTGAGGGGAGGCCCGTATCCCGGCGGCAGCGGGATGAATAATGTTCGACGACAATTTACTCCAAATGTGAAAAGAAAACCGTTTCACATAAAAAATCAATACCTACAATTAATTTTATAAATTGATTGTAGGTATGTCTATACTCTAATGATGACTCATGTAATTAGTTGTTACTATTTTAAATGACAAAGGAGCATAAGCTTTTGAAGTTACCTAAACGTATGAAACATATGTCTACCAGACTCACTTTGTTTCCTGGATATTGACATTTTGTATTCACAGAAAAATTGTGCCTACTCGCGAACGAAGAACGTTGTTACAAATCAATTTCACATGGGAATAAAGCTAACTTGATATAATTTATTCACATAAAAATGTACTAGTGTGTAATTTACTACAGTTCCACTTTATTTTCATTTAAAATGCATGCAGTTCAACTAGTGTGGCTCGGCCGGAGTTCATTTTCATGTTCGCAGGATTCAGCGCAGATGTGCGGCAGGTTGCGATCTCCCACGGGCTCCAATTCCAATGGAAACGGTAAAATATCATACAGTATGTTAACTTCAATGAATGTCCGATATGTTCGTATTAATATTTGAGCACAGAGTCATATAGGTACGTAATATCTTCTTTATGTAATATATTCTATATATAGAGGAGCTCGATGGCGTCGTTGCGCGTGTCATACTAATCGATCACGCAAGTTAAGCAACGTCGAACGTAGCCTGTCCATGGATGGGTTTATTTATCTGGAGCTCCTTCGTGCTTCGGAGGGCACGTTAAGCCGTCGGTCTCGGCTGTTGTCATAAGATGACAGTAGTTAAGCCAAATCAGTGGCCTTTGGGCGGCTTAAAAACACTGATCTTCGCCAACCCGCTGTTAAGCAGCGCGGTGGAGTATGCTCTAAACTCTTTCGATTGAAGGGAGACCCGTTTCCCAACAGTGGGAAGATTATGGGTTGATGCCATCAATATATTCTATGAATGTCTTGTCACGGATGAACAGTCAAGGGGATTGTTCATAGTATATTAATATACACTTATCAGATCCTGAACCAAATCACTGTTTTCTATTAGTCAAAATCCTAAAAAGGACCAAATGTTTGTGTGGAGCGCGGTGTGACAAATTGTATACAAACAACTTAGAATTGTCTCATACTTAGACTCGAATTTTTCGACAGTATGAACGAAAAAATGTCTAAAAAATAATATTTAATAAATATATTATACTAAATCCTGTATCTTATTGACTGATTTGTTTCATATTAGCATAATAGTATATTACACGTCTATATTTCGCGTAGAAATAGCTTTTGATTTTATCACTATATGATATGATTATATATACTAATAAACACTATGTTAATTAAATGTGTCTGATTAACGACTCATAATTTTCAGTAATTATATTTTAATTTGAATAAGCGGTGTTGTGTGCAGATACGAACGGAAATTTCCAAAGTTAGATTTCGTTGTTTGTATAGAATATAGATTCCTTCAAAGTCGCGAAACTTTGAAGTTAGTTCTCTGTGCGCTTACTTAGTTATCTGTCCAAGTTATATGTTCAAAGTGAAGTGATTTTGTAACAGAAATCCCAATGCAATATTACATTGTGAATCGAACTAATGCCAAAAGTTTATATACTGTGTTTTTATGGACTACAAATGGTGAAGCAATATATATTGTGTTAGTCTATTATTTCGTCCATTACGGTTCTCTATTCTCCGTAAAATACTCTGCTACATATACAATAGCGATCATGCTTTTGCTGCCAATGATTCTGTTTTAACTCGACTACGGAAAAAGAGAGGGTAATGTTTTTCGAAAGGAGAATATTTCTATGTCTAATTTTTTTTTTTACTCACTGCCATCTAGGCCCCGACTAAGCAAAGCTTGTACTTATGGGTACTAGATAACTGATATTATAGTTAAATACATTTTTTTTCTAAATACATACATATAATACATATAAAATACCCAGACCAAGAGA
The DNA here is from genome assembly GCA_937001555.2 of Hypsopygia costalis. Taxonomy (NCBI): domain Eukaryota; kingdom Metazoa; phylum Arthropoda; class Insecta; order Lepidoptera; family Pyralidae; genus Hypsopygia; species Hypsopygia costalis. The sequence continues at coordinate 25,771,219 of OW443326.2, forward strand.
AATACAAATATTTGTCTTGTGCGGGGATCGAACCCGCGACCCCGGAGTCAAAGTGGACATGGTTAGCCATTTGACCAGCGGGGTCGACTTTTCTATGTCATCCTCTTCAGCTTAAACCATAGAACGGATTTCAAAATATGGTGGTATTAAGGTGTAGTGTGAAAGTGACACAGAGACATTATTTCAAAAAGGCATCGGCGAAAACATATAGAGCGACAGTTTACAAAAATATTTTTTCGCTTTTTAGTCAATATTTTCTGACTTATTCGGGTTTTTGTTCTATTGAATTATTTTTATTCTTATCTACTTTTTCAATATAAACAATCGTTCAACACAGCTCTCATTTAGTTTGTAATGTAACATAATTTGTAATAAAAAACTAACCATTTCCTTTGTTATTTCTGTCATGGTCCTTATTAAATTATGCGTATTGTATTCACCTGTACCTGTAAACCGGACCTTCTTCTGGACTATTCGACCGTCATTATCTAAATTATTTCGTTCTCTTTTTTATTCTCGTTTGTAAATTTTAATTTAATATAAACTGTTAACAACACAACACAAGTTCTTTTACTTGTAATGTTACAAGTTTCATCGCGGTGTCTGTTGCGAACTCTTTATATTTTATATATTGTTTTGATTAATTACTATTTCCTTAGGAACCAAAATTGTTTGCTCTTGAACCTTTGTGCGTACATCTTGTTTAATATTTTTTTACCGAAATACATAAATTCTGTTCACCATCTGCTTCTTTTCATTACATAAGTAACATCTCCACTAGCTCTCCGCTTCAGTGTCTGTATTCGAATCTTCCAATGTCCGATTGAGCTGAAATTTGGCGTACTGGTTTGGTTCTAGTAACAATGCACCCTAACCTTACACAAAATCGATTTATCAAATCCCCATTAAGCAATTAACAATTGTGACATAAGTAACAAATGCAACTTTGCTGAGCGAAACTAGTAAAAAAACATATTCCTTTTTTATTAACAAATAAAAAAATGATTCAATTTTGTTTTCTGTTGTTTAATCTTGTTACTTTTACAATCATTATAAAATATAAGCACATTATCAGGCGTGTTACAAAGTGAGGAGGGAAGGCGGCGCTGAAGGAGCCCGGATATCCATTAAAGTTAATGTTGAGAGTGCAGGCTCAGTTACTGCGCCGTCGAATCTTATAAAATCTAATAACAATCTTGTGGGATTATAACAATTCAATTTCTATTTATGCAATAAATCGAACCTCTTTTGACCTAGGCACTACTGCGTGGCACTATCAGTAGTGTCATGGGAGATTATTCTTTCCCGAGACTCTACTGGTAGTTAGTATCATGGGGAAAATTGTATTTCAAGTGACACTACTTTGATGCCAGCAGTGTCATAGGAAATTTCAACTCCCGTTGCACTATAAAGTGATATACCCAATCATTTTCATAAATAATACAATTGTTTCATAAATAATACAATCCTTGGGGTGACTTAAGTGCCACTTATAATTAAGGATTAATATAAGTAAAATAAAGGAGAATTGTCATCGCTTCAACGCCTCTAATGTTTCTTCGTCTTTAATAAAATTATATAATAAAAAAATATTGCAGCATGGTACATACAATAGTACTTTAGGCTGCTCTCACGAGTTTGTGACACGATTTCATATCATCATCAGTCTGTATAAACAGAGAAGAAAAACGATAGTAGTGTCATGGGTAATGAGTTAATACACGAGTAATTTTGATATTAGAGTCGAGTCTGAAATTGAGAATAGTAGAGTCTTGGAAAAGAAAATTTTGCTATGATTTTGCTGGTAGTGCCACGCAGTAGTGCCTACGGCAAAAAGGTAATCGAAGTATACACCTTTCCAGATTCCAGTAATATTTTAAAAATGAATTTTCATTAGATTACTTTATAGAAATCCGGGGAAGCAAGTCATGCAATATTATGTGACATTGAAATTTGTCCAGTTCTAGATATATAGTTCTATTTAATCTGTTTATTAGATGACCCGACAGACGTTGTACTGTGTTCCTAACTATGAATATTTAATTCGAATTGGTTTCACGCACGCTGTCAAATGACTGACAGTTCTGTCACACGCCTTGAAGTTATATTAGAAAAGCTAATATGGTGATTCTTTTTTCATAAATTTTCTAACATTCCGCTCAATTTCTTTTTTTTCTTTCATAAGAACCTTCTCCTGACAATAACAAATACAACCAAAAAAGAATTAGTGTAATTGTTACATCCGTTCACGCGTGAAGCGATGACGTAGGGAAATAGACATTATATAAATCTAGACAACAACAAATTCCTCCGAAACGGCTGGACCGATTTTTATGAAATTTTGTGTGCATATCGGGTAGGTCTGAGTATCGGCCAACATCTATTTTTCATAGTCCTAAATGATAAGGGTGACCCACCGCAAAATATTTTTTTTACTTTATTGACAAAAAAGAAAAATGTTTTTATTATATTATGATTTAGCATTGAGAAATACAACTTCAAATTTTCCATCAATCCCTAAATTTATATAGCAAAACAAGGTTTGCCGGGTCAGCTAGTAGAGACATAAAAATACATCACATAATTGACTTTCGATGCAATATCATGGAAATCCACAAGGGACTGTGAAGTTGCGATTCGCGGATACAATTTTAATGTTAGTATGAACTATACCACAGCATAAATAACAATACTTTATATCACATAACAGTAACATTATTCTACATGTTAGATGCAAATAGGTTTTTTAAGTTTACTATGTATCTATAAGTTGTTGTTGACTACAAAGATTCAAGTTCCTAGTTGCCGTATTGTTATTTTTAATGGAAGTTTGATTTCCCAAACGACTTCTTCGCCTCGCTGCAATGGTAGTTTTTAATTAAAGTAATGTAGGTAATTAAACAAAAAAAAAATAGTAATCGTCTATTTCTGTAAGTAGTAACTTATTTGCATTACTAAGGAAGTACTGTTACTAACATTGTCACAAAGCACGGTCGTGTGCAAACCATCGTAGACCTCACATGAATCGCTACGCTTCTTCTACGAATGTCTACGAGCGACGTGTAACAGATGGCAATCATTTGAAAATAACACAAACTTTTTTAAATATATTTTGTTATTATAATTTATTGTAGACAGAGAAAAAGTATAAATAATTTGGTAGTTTCTTTCCTATTCACACAAAGAAAAGAGTATCTTAAGCCATCATCTTGTAAGGACATGAGAGAAATTTAACTTGGAAACTAAACTAAAAATTAAACCGTAGATTCGAAACTTATGAACGTAGCTTTTAGTAAAAATTAAGGATACACTGAATATTATTTATGCTCAATTAACATTATGATTAATTAACTGTAATATATATATATATATATATACATATAATATATGTATATATGTATATATATATATTAATTAATCGTAATGTGTACAGTACACCCTATAAGTATATAGGGTGTATACAGTGCAAAGAACGGATTTTAGGAAATTCCACCCCTAAGGAGGTAAAACCGGGGTTGGAAGTTTGTATGAAAGTCCTATGTTTTTGAAGTAGAGACTTGAAATTTAAAATGTATGCTCTATAGATGGTGTGGAGGTGTACTAATAATGTATCTTTAGAAATTAACCCCTTTTTGGGGTTTAAACGGGGGTGGTAGTTTGTATGAAACTCCAATGTTATTGAAGTTAAAGTAATTATGGCAGAAGGATTTTAAATGCTATTATGTACCTAGTATTATTATGGTATGAGAATTCTTGAAAACAACTACATAGGTATTTACATATTATAAGGAGGGATGTTAACAATTAAAAGTATTTTAGGTTTTACAAAGAGATTTTGAAAAAATAATATCCGTCGACTTCATTGATTATAAAAATTCGTCTAGATATTTATTATTTTTATCTTTCTTTTCTTTTTTCCTTTCACTAGGTATTTAGCTTTTTCGAATATAATTAAAAAATATGTACAAATAACTTAACTCCACGCGTACGAAGTCGCGGGCGGCTGCTAGTAATCTATAAAAGAAACGATGAAAGTAACTGATGAATGAAAATAGTTTCTGCTTGAAATATTTAAATTTCTGTGTCAGTTGTATAAGTGTCAGTATACGGCCCCGTTTTGGCTGTAGCCTGCTGTGGCGGTCACGACCGGCTTGGCAATCATTTGTGACCGTAGTGCCGGGAACTAGGTCACATCGACTGCAATTTGTTTTGTATTTCAAACGAGACACGCAAGATACCAAGATTTACACCACACTTTATTGGTTGTAAAATACATGTTAAGCTATTGCAGTTTTATTGCGGTCAGGCAATAGGTGCAGTCAATATATAACTAACAGTACTATATACAGTATGGCCATTCCATGTCGCTCTCTTGTATCAACCTCACCTCCTCTCCGAGACGAAGCTGGAACAGTTTGTATGGCGTCGCACGTATACATGTTCATTAACGTTCTGTTTAGACATAATTGTTTATGTAATAGTCAACGCGACATTTGCGTGGAGTGGTCGGCGTGTGTTGTTAATTTTGATAAACGGTTGTAAGTTAATTTTGATAAAGGGGTGGGGTGTAATTCAAAATCTAGACCAAACTTACTTGCATCCGGCGTGGTATAAGAAAAAGGCGTGTCAGTCTGACTAGAGATGGACAAAATGTGCCCAGGCATTTACAATAACTGCCCAGTGAGTACCTGTAAATGCCTAGTCTTGGGCATAAATAAGGAATTTATAAGTACTTTTTGGGCATTTATCGTAAACACCCGGCATTTTCTAGTTCTAACACTTCGGAAACTCTTCATTGTCCGAAATATCAACATTACCACTGATGAATTTATTAATAAAAAGCAATATATTTTATAGACCTGTATAGTAACATTTCGTAAGACTATCTTTACGTCTAAAACTTTTCTTCTTTATAATATTAGTCCAGTTCCAGTAATGCGATTATAATACATATTACTTATTTAGATACTTGCTTAATATTCAATTTACATTATTGTTTGTGTGGTTTCTTATAGAAGTTTTTGGGGTGTAAGTGGTTCAATCAAGTTCAATTCATCAACATCTTTGAACCAAAGCCAACCTCACCTGCACGTGGTGCACCCTGCTGACTGGCAAACGAGGCTCTGGCGAAAAGAGAGGTAGTGCTTAGTGTATTTTTAAACTGCCCGACTGGGGAAGTATCTCCATCTCACAGAATACCGCCTCCAAATAACAATTCCCTTGAGGGTTGTTGTGTTTCTGCGAGTCAGTGAGGTCACCACAAAGAGGGGAAAAAATAGAAGTATAGGCTGGCAACGGATCGGCGACCCTTGGTGTTGCTGATCAAAGAGTTAAATAAATCGAACATACTCTTCCAATTAATTTTTATTTGTATGTAATAAATTTCGAGTTCTGTGACATTGAAAATCCTGAGCTAGATACTATGACACGGCCGGTTGCCAGCAAATCAACGTGAAAAATAAAATAACAGTCAAACCATAGACGAATCGTGCCAAAAATCAAAGTGCTTTTAAATCTAGGGTAGCTAGCTGTTTGCGTAAGCCTGGATTATCCACGAGTCCACGACTGAAATTCCACTCCACGTTCCGATAATCTGCCCTCGGCTCAGACTGGCAGGCTAATTTGGAAGAAGTTTTATGTAAAACTTAACGACAAAATGGCGTCGGATATTCTTGCGTCTTAACGCGATTATTAGTAGTAACTAGCACCACTAAGTTTTTACATTATAACGTGTTATAAATCGATGAACGCCGACTGCACGCACGAAAAAGCATGACTCGTTGTCACGTTCCGCCTGAGCCGAGCGTGCAAGCGAGAGCACGGAACAAGCGGTAGAGAGACACAATGGGCCATAGCGTTCAGCTTGTGACTCATATATCTGACTTCCACTACATCAACCGATGTTTTCTTATGAGGTTATCGTATAATTATCGTCCGTAAACTGACTTTACAGACAACCATTTTTTTTTTATCCTACACGGAGGGACAAAGGTCAAACAATCATATTCCCCACCAGGGGCCCTACCGCCGAAGCGGAAACCGATTACCATCGTATATTTTGATTCGAAAAATAGGTCTTACCTCTTAGTCGTACTCCGAGAGGTTGCCTCTGTATCTCTACTTGACAGCCTTCTCTCAGATCATGTCGAGTATTTGCTATCCAGTCAGAGAGGTAATTAACTTTAATCTAATAGTAATAAAAATCTAGTCTAATGAATGACAGTGGCGGGTTTTTAATTAATTCCCTGTAGGTATTTCCCTGAAGGATTCCGCCCGTGGCTTCGTCCGCGTTTACGAAAAAGTCTTTTCATTTTTCAGGTTAATATATACTCACAAATAAATATAGACAAACATTTTCAGCTTAGTCGGTACAGCTCTAGACTTTCTACCAGCTGAGCTAAACACTAGTACCAATTTAAGTAATAACAATTCCCTTGAGCTTAAAAAATAGAAGAATAGAAAAAAAGTAAGTAGTATAAGTAAACAAAGCTGAAATTTGATTTTCGAAATCAAAAAATCCGATGGGTATCGGATTAAGCTTAGCCGGTAGCCCGTTACCGCGATGAAATTAGTATAGATTTTTTTACAGTCGCTGTAGTTCTTACGATGTAACCTCTTAAAGGAATTAGTGATGCTATCAGAGCCACCATTTAATGAAAAATTATAGTTTGATAGTGATTGAGGTCACAACCTTAGGCAAATTGCCATTTTTCATAAAGATTCTAAAATGTTGAGTTATTACGAGGTATTATTATTACTTTGACGTCATTTACTTTTGATAACAAAATTGTCATCTAAATATTAATGATATCTGAGAAGATTGCGACGTGAGTCAATAATATTTAAATATGGTAAGACCGCAATATGGGAAGTTGCTATTTAGTCTTGTAGTCTTTTAACCTTAATATATTTTACAACAGTACTAACTTCCACCTGCGATTTCGCCCGCGTTTACTTTTTTTTTAATAAAAAGTATCCTATGTCCTTCCTAATACGTTTCAGAATATGTATAGAATTTATTATGATGTTCGGTTGAATAGTTCCGGTGTGAAAGTGTAACAAACAAACTCACATTCACATTTATAATAATAGTAGGGATTAATTCTAATTATGTTTAAACAACTAATAAGAAGTGTTTACAGTGTTGACATTTTATACAAGATGAAAATATTTTAATAAATAAATATGTAGTAAATTATTTATGTAAAACCTTTTATTTAGAATTTCGATTTACTTTTCTTACAAATTAAACAACTCAGCCAACAAGCAAAAAGTTGAGTTTTTTGTTTATCAATACGTCAACATCTAAATCGTATAGTTTGTTTATTTATTTATTTAAAAACGTTATTGACCGCAAATTATAAATAAGGGTAGAAAAGGCGGACTTAACACTAAAAGCGTTCTCTACCAGTCAACCTTTAGGACAAGCAGAAAATCACGATTGCAGTTCTGAAGAAACAAAAAAAAAAACTAAGATTTAAGTACTAAAATATAATATTACGACTAATAAAATATTTTGTGACTTACATCTACAAAAGCGATCTATTATCTTGATATATTCTCCTTGCTTTAACATCGTATCTACCGTTGAAACCGAAATATTAACCATAAACAAGACACAAGCGGAACTGAGACTAGTTTACAAACAAGTTTAATAATATGCAGTGCACCTAATATTGCAAACCGTACTTCATTTAATATAATATCCATCTGTACACGCTAACCAAAACTGTGCAAATACTCGACAGTGGATGTGTAATTAACACTGTGAAATACTGCCTGTATAACGAGGAAGATTAAAATGTCACTGTCTACCGGTATTACAGTCTGTGTTTGTTCACTGAGAAAGAACAGTTTAAACCCCAGTGAAATTGTTGAAAAGGCTACAAAGATTAAACGTCTTTTCCAACCGACTATGCGATGTTAAAGAATGTGGAATGTATTTTCGATGAGACGAGCCCGGTGGTTGAATGGCTAGCGATGTCTGCTTTAACGGGGTCGCGAGTTCGAACCTAGCACAAGACAAATATTTGTGTGCATGAACACGTCTGTTTGTCAGGGGCGGACTAATGCCTAGGAATCCGAGCCCGAAAATTTGATTTTTAATTTTTATTTTTGAGGTGAAAACTTTAGTAGGCCCGGAAATACAATGTTGCCTAGGACCCGCTTTAGCTTTAGTCCGCCACTGCTGTTTGTCTTCGGCTGGATGTTTCTGTATATTATATGTATGTACAAGCTTCGCTTAGTTTGGGACTAGATGCCACTGTGTAATTTATCCAGGAATTTATTTATTTATTTATCTGCTATGACATTGGACATAGACGGGCCATAGGCGAACATCACGGCGGTACCCTAAAAAGGAAAAGAACGTGAACACACACTCTTATAGTTTAATGAACTCTCCAATAGAGTCTTAACAGTTTTTTGTTAAAACATACATAACTCAGAAACTAATGTAATAATATAAAAATCAAAAAGTACAGTCATTGCCCATCGCCGTCAACCCTTATCATCCCATTGCTAGGCCTCCCCTCAATGGAAAGGGGGTTTAGAGCATACTCCACCACTCTGCTCAAGTGAGGGTTGGCGAATTATATTTACATTGCCCATAACTTTATAGTAATTGCTAACAACAAAACACAGTTATTGCCCAATATCTTTAAATAATAAATTAAAATTTAAGCGTAGGTACTTCTCAGCTTGAAAGCTTTCCCTTTTTCGTCTTACTTCGTGCTTCTTGTGCCGGATATGATTCACTACCATGCATCCCTGAATGACATAAAATTTGGCATATAACTTTTTTTAATAATAACTCATTTTTATAATAACTTTCCAATCCATACATTTTCCATCAGAGTTTCCTAACCTTTCCAATATTTTTAAACCTATGACGAAAAAACGAAACTGACTTTACTCCTGACTGACCTCCTGTCTAGATTAGATTTTATTGATCTAAACTAATTTGTTACCTTCTGTCGGCTTTATTAACTCTTCACAATATTTTTTTTTAAATACCCGCAAGTTCGGAAACATTGCTTTATAGCATATGTTAACTCTCTAACTTACCGATGTGAAATATAAGCCAAATACCTCAAGAAATAAACAGATTCTTTATATAGATTGCAAAAATATAAGTGGGTAATTTTGTAAAGGGGACCAATACGGCTGAGAGAGGGAGACGACCTGACAACATCTGTTTGGGGCTATAAATTACAGAAAACGGGGAAAAGTGTCTTTACGAAAACATAATTCCAGCTTTGAAGGTTCGGCAATTCGGCTGTATGCGACTATACGCGTTTAATGTAAAGAGGAAAAACATATGCGGGGAACTAATCGAATTTATACATACTAGATCCGTTTTATGGCGAGCTCGGTGGCGAATAGCTAGCAATGGACACTTTGACTCCGAGGTCGCGTGCATGAACATGTTTGTGTTAGTCTGGGTGTTTTCTGTATATTATTTATATGTATTTACAAAAAAAATGTGTATAAGTATATCCGTTATCTAGTTCGGAACTAGATGGCGCTGTGTAATTTGTCCAGGGATATATTAAGCCTTCACCACATAGGTGCGGTATTAGTAGTCGATAATATTGGTTGCATTGTTGCTATAATGCCTTTCACATCCTTACTGCAATGCTGTGTTCCAGATATTTCTAATATCTGCGCGTATTCCTGTACCGTAGTGAGTTTTGTATTCGGCATCAACCCATAGTCATCCCACTGTTAGGATACGGATCTCCTCTTAATCGAAGGGGTTTAGAGCATACTCCACCACGCTGGTCAACTTCGGCTTGGCGGAGGCCAGTATTTTCAAGCCGCCTAAAGGTCACTGTCTTGGCTTAAGACTCATTCTAATGACAACAGCTCTTGACTCTTGAGATGTTGAAACATAAAAATTGAAATATCACTGAATATTGGACAAAAGAGACTGGAAGAGCTGGGCGTGTTGATACTTTGAAAAAAATCTTGTATCGTGTATGAAGACACTCACGAAGTAAGAAATATATATTTCCTTTTCAATTGTGCAGCTAGTGTACCAACATAAACGTTCTAAGCCTCGAGTGAATGAGATCCCTTTCATCATAATAGAATTCTTGACACTCCAGTAGAATCCGTGGATTTATAAAGTCTGCATTACAGAATAAGTAAAAGTACTTGGTGTACAACAGTTCTCTCTGAAAGGAGTCATATCTGGCTTTTGTTGTATTGTGTAAATAAAGAATTTATTTATTTCACTGTTTCCTGAGATATATTCTCTTTATTGTACAAAATCCAATTGTAACAAAACGTGTTTTCAAGGAGGGATGTATTTCTCATAGTTCTCTATGTTCACTGAAATAGTTATTTTATATAAACTATTGTTTAGAATTCTATTTGCCTAGTATAAATGACAATGTATAAGTCTATAAATCGATACCTATTAATCGTGCCTAATGCACGATTAACAGGTATCGATATCTATTACTTATAATGTGGTATAAGTATGTATAATACTAATTAACATAATATTATTAGTTAATCAGCTTGATTATAGTTACATTTGTAATCAATCTGATTAATACAAGCTATTTTTTTGCTACCGTAAGTTTTGTCATCGATTACATTTAATTTGAAAAATCGAATTAGGGAGTAGATTTATGTAATATGTAGATTTATATGTACTTAATTTAAACATTTTATTGACATCGATCAAACATGGAATAGAACGACGGTCCCAAGTAAATCTTCGAAACATAAACTTAAAATAAAACATAAACATAAACTTCACGTTCCAAAAACCTTTCATATTATATACATGTATACTCGTATGTACAAAGTATTCAAAGTGCTTAAATTATTGTTATTTTTAGATGTACAATGGAGAATTTTATGTAATTTTCGTATTTAAATAATAATGTCATAATCAAATAAATAAATGCATAATAAAATAACTGTAAAACGCTTCACTGTAAAGTGCCTAAAATAAGTTTCGGTGTTTTACGTAGGTTCCACCGAGAAATGCTGAGATTTTAATACAGCGCTGTCATATGTGATAGTGTGACACATTGTTGCGCGTTCCTTTAAAAAAAACCGGTCACGCGACACGTAACAAAAATCGTATAAATCTGTCTTATTACCTAACATGATAATGCGTTTTCATGTGTGAATATGATGAAAACTATAAATTTGTCTATAATCTTTCTCTGTCTATGTATATGTGTACAGTACGAAATAAATTTAAATTGCACATTCACCTTGAAAACATCACAGTTCTTATAGGCAGTCCTGTTCAAACATGAATCTAGTGCCAAAATTTATCGAGAAAATAGTACTGGCCTAACTTAGCTAGCGTGGAGAAAACACCAGTATTTCTATTCTAAACTTCGACATTACTCTAATGATCCAAGTCTCTAAACTCCAAACCACAGTATTAGTAATAGTACATAAAGCATAGACACTGCTGCCGCTCTCTCGTATTGGGCTCACCTCCCTTCTAAGTCGAATTTTGAACAGTTTGCAAGGCGCCGCACAAACACACGCTCATTTCCGCTTTGCGCTGATGTCATTGCTTATGTAATAGCGTAATAGTTAACCTAGCGACATTTGTATCGTGTAGCCGAGATGTGCCGAAATTCACATTAATCCAATTTACAAGCTTTTATTAGTTCCAATCAAATCTTGCGAATTATAATTAATCCACTTTCCAGTGTCCAATTGAGTAGAAATTTGGCAAACTAGTTGGATTGAAAATGCAAGGTGGACGCCACAAAGTTGTGATTTATACTTTCTACATTTAACTTTATGATATGGGTATCAAATGAAAGGGTTTAATGACCGAAATTCAGTAATTAAACTTATACAATAAAAGTTGTTTAAAAAAAATCTTTGTTTATTCGTGTTTCGCAATGAGATGAAATAAATCAATCAGTAATTTCCCGAAATTTTAAATCAATAAATCTTTTATCTAGCTTTAATTTGAAATACAACTCCTTCACGCACGCAGCCAGACCGCCGGTAGGGGCTAGCAACCCCAGCCTTTGTGATATATCCATTCATTTGTTACACGCAGACGGACGGGGCGAATTTTTTATTGGGGCGTTGATTCACCCCTATGTTATTGCTTTTGACAGGAGAGGCTAAAAGTTTAGGTTTCCTAAGGGTTGTTTTGTTTTATCCATTATACTATTTTTGCAATTACACTAGTATATACAATATTGTTTAGAAGTCCATGTGATATTTTTACGATTAAAGATCGTGGAAAATATTCTTCTTTTTCACGATCTTTAATCGTAAAAATATCACTGTGATGAAGATGTGGCACAGTTTTCATTGTGCTCAGACTAATTACCTGTGCTTTAAAAATATATACGGCCACTTTGATATAACTCGTATGTTTTCTCGATTTATTCTTGAATGGATCGATAAATAGATTATCGATGTCACCCCATTCCCCTTAATCGATCAGCTTCAGCTTGGGCGGTAGGGCCCCTACCGCCGAAGCTGAAGCCGATTACAATCCAATTTTTTGATAGCCAAAATAGATCTTAGGTTTAAGTTAATGACAAAAATCTTCAGCTCAGTCGGTAGAGCTCTATAAATTTTAACAGCCGGGACCGGCGGCTTACCATGTACTCTAAAGCACGGTGCTCGAGATAAATAAGTCTATCCGTAGACAGACTATAGTTGACGTTGCTTACCTTACGTAATCTATTAGACTGCATAACAATCCCATCGAGCTTCTCATTCAAAAAGGTTAAAATAGCATGATGAACCAACGGCATTTCAAACAAGCTAGTTAACTGATAAAATAACTTGTAGAGTGCAAGTTAGTAGTTAAAGCCGTGAACACAAGAACTTTACCCAAAAACGGGAAGTTTATAAACGGGTCGCGTCTCGGGCAACTTTGCCGGGAGCCATCAAAACAGAGGGAACTTCCAGCATTAAGAGTTACGATGCATGACGAACAGCTATTGGGGTCGCCACAATGCCTCTAGTTAAAGTACTGTCGAACTGGCGCTAAGAAATTATACACCGAATTTTCACAATGCAAAGCATTTTTACCTAGAACATTACTTAATTAACACTCACATAATAAAAGTACAAGAACAATAAGAATTTAAACTAAAACTAACGAACTAATTTTGTTTATTTTTTAAACTACTTAAGTTTAAAAAGGCCTATTAATGATCATAGATCTCAATGAAATGTGATTATGACCATTAATTTTATCTCTAAATAGAATACCGTGTCTTATTTTGGCCAGTATGACTACTTGTTGACATATAAAAAGGGAATGCTTTTTCATAATAACATGACTACAATAGTTGGATACTATAACGGCATAGTAAATGGTATTGCTCGCGCACTGGTGCCTCCGCTGCTAACGCAACTCCTTACTCACACAGGACAGGAACACAACAATCCTTAAGGATATTCACAGACCACCTAACTGACGACGTTGGGTAACGTCTGTGAAGGTATTTGGCTACTGCTGTTGAGATTTTTACACATCACGCTCACAGTACCGCAGCCTAATAACAATTCGCTTGATGGTTGTTGTGTTCTTGTGAGTGAGTATACCAGCAAGAAAGGAGTTGCTCCGTTGGAAGCGGAGGTGGCAACGCGCAAGGAATATTTTTTGTGGGTAGCGTAAATATGGCTACGGTAACCGTTTCACATCAAGCGGGCCGTAAATTTGTTTGCCACCGGACCATGTAGAAAAAAAAAACTACATGAGCCCTTACACGACCATGTCTTATTAAACCAGCTATGTCAATTTAGTGCCTTACTGGCAAAGCGAAGCGGATCCCCATCGGAATTTTCGATTGCAAAAATCAAACTTTGGCTTACGTTTATAATACCTGTGTTTAGCATACCTGGTGAACCCTGGAGCTCTACCCACTGAGCCGAAGAAGTTTCTTAATAACTAAAACGTAAGACCTATTTTTAAATCAATATATTCGATGGTAATCGCTTCAGCTTCGGCAGTAGGGCCCCTGGACTGCTTTTGCTTTGAACTATTAGAAGCTGCTCGCTGCGATTCTTACCAAAGTTTGCGATATATTTTGGTTATGTCGTTTCACTTAAGGCGCGAGCGAGCCATAGTGCTTCAGCGCTCTATAGCCTTCTATGGCACTCACTCCCGACGGTTCTCTTGTACTTGACGTATTGTCGGACTTGGTATGCCATTGTGTGTACTGTTCAAGCTAGTCAAGTGTGTCAAGTTAGGGATACTAATTCGTATCACTATACTATTCTTGAGCATTGAGCACAAAAATATATGCATACATGTATTTTTTTTACGGGACGGGGGCCCATGATGACACAGTCCCACCATTGTGTTTCCTGTGTAGGCAGGATTAACATCGGCGACCACCAAAAAAGTCAATGAACAATGAAGTACATTGCACTAACGAAACGAAAAAACGGGGGAAAAAATTATCGATATTTCAAGTTACAGCTGTGAATATCAAAAATTTTGCATTTTATTTTTCTAATATAAACGTATGCTATGCCTAGAAAAATTAATTATTGTTACTATTTCAAGGGTTTTAATAATACTTCCCGACCCACACACGTTGATTGTCGCGACAATATATATAATCTATTTACCGCCAATTTTAATTTTCACATTATATCATTATTAACCCCTATGACAATTTATGGGTATCAAATAAACGACGCACGCAATACTGTAGCTAAGTAAAGTTATAGTTCTTTTTTTTAGCTTCTAATTGAAGCTTGTTTAAGTAAAAATAAAAAAAAATAGTATGTTCTTGTTATTATTATTGTAGCTAAATTTAGTATAATTTAAGGCCAAGAATATGCAACTCACAACAAAACCTTGGTCTTAAAAGGAAAGTAGTTCTGAAACCGAAATGAATAACTAGATTTCTGAGAGTGAAAGATTGGCGGAGAGATTTTCTAATCTCTGGCAGTGGCCTAAGACATTACTCTCTCCGAGACGTATCTATAATTTAATCTGTTGCTGGTTGTAGAAGTTACGCCATTATAAATTGTGAGAGATAAATTCTAAATGAGGGTTGTGGCTACGATGCTCCTATTTTATGTACGTGCGATACGATAACACAATTTTGTATGGGCACACCCTGACCAATCCATGCAAATGTCGATTACTACTACATAAACAATGACGTCTGTGCAGAGCGTGAATGAGCGTGTGTGCGTGCGAACAAACTAGGGGCCTACCGTCTAAGCTGAAGCCGATTCCCACCAGGTTTCTTGATTGCGAAAATTTGATTATTGTTTAAATTTGTGATAAACATTTTCGGTTTAATCGGTAGAGCGCTTCCATCCCTACCGGTTAAGCTTCTTACGTGTATGAAATGTATGTATGTTTCTTCTTCTTATGTGTTCTTATTATTAAATTAAGGTAAAGTTTCGCAATCAAAAAACCGATGGTAATCGGCTTCAGTTTCGGCGGTAAGGCCTCTGTTTCAGATTTGTCTCAGAGGGGAGGTGAGGTAGATACGAGAGAGCGGCAGGGACTGGTCATACTGTACGTAGCACTATTGCTGAGGTATACTGTGGTATAGGGAAAGCGACGAGAGTCGCCTGCGTGTATAGGCTACTTGACAAAATTCTAAATTAGCAGTAAAAATATTTACCAGTATCGTAAAATACTAATACTAGAACGAACCGATCTTAAAATTTTAATAACGAATGCCCGACTTGTTTTATGGTGGATCAAATTTTGGTGGGAAAGTTTATTTTAATAGGATAAATCTATTTAAAAAATATATTACAATTAAAAAAAAAACAAAAATGCTATAACTTTTGTTACGGCATTGTTAATTTTAGTTACATAAACACAGTATTTAACATAGCTGTCATACAAATTTCTGATTTAATACATACAAAATAAGAACGTATTATGTCATATCATAATCGAATTTTTTGTACGGAGCGCTTTCGGGACAGTTTAAAATTATGATCTTCAATTTATCATATCTCTCGAAAATCACAATTTGGGATTTCCGAAAACGCTTTCCATACATACAAATTTTTTATTGCATTTAAAAGGCTAATTTATTATGACGTCGATAAAAATTGTACTACAGATATGTTAAATATTGCGATTATACCGTGCCGTACACAAGTTAAAGTATATTTTATTGTTTTTCCAATGGTAATAATTTGTATTAAAATAATCACATCGTTTTAAAATTGACTTCCAAACTAAATTTTCATCGATTATGAAACAAGCCGGACGTAACTTTTCAAATTTCAAGATCGCAGTTCATTTTAGTACGATAATGACAAATATGTATTATGTACGTTTTGTATTATTATGTATGTGTTTATAAAAAAATGTATTCAAGATAATATAATCAAATTCTGTATTTGATGTGCAATAAGTATTTTTTTATTGCCAATATAGGTTAGGTTAGGTTCGCAATTTGATGTTACGTTAAATAGTATTCTTATAATTACATGATTATAATAGCACAAGTAGTATTATTAAGTGACAGGGTGGAGTCCATTCCATCCATCCATTTGGTCTGCAAAACATTATAGAAATTAAAATATCTAAAACGAATTCTTTCGCGATAAGACCCTGAGAGAGCAATTTCTAGAACCAAAACAATTGTAACTGGAAGTATTGGAAGTATTGTTGTGTCAGAAAATACAAGAATTTTATAGTGGCTTAATAATACACTGTTTTCTCCGACTTCCTAAACCGGAAGATCGAGTTACTACAGAATTTCCACAAGTATAAATGTGTCCTTAAATTCGTCCCGAGTAACAAGATAACAAAACGAGCACAATAAAATCAGGGTTCCACAATGAAACAGCTGAACGCCAAGGATTTAATTTAGTTGCCGCTCTTTGTGTGATTTACTTGAATTAACCAGTTGAACATACATTGGTAAACTCAGCTTGGAGCGTTTTGTTATTTAGATTAATCTCGTTTATTGTTGTACTTTGTCTACTGTTTTTTTTTTTTGCTGAAACGTTTAGACTTTATTTCGAATTAGGGCGCTTACATAAACGGGACGGGGCTCTACCACACATTCCGACCACTGTGTCTCCTGTGTAGGCAGGATTAACAGCGGCAACCACCAAAAATGGTAATGAACATTGAAGTCCATTGCAGTCCCGGGGGTAAGACTACGTCTGCCTTGGAACTCACACCGAAATTAATCAGAAGAAATTAGTAGGTGTAAGAAGTTTTTGGAATTTGACTTGCCCTCATAGCAATGTGTGTGACAGCAATATACCAAATAAGGCATTCAAAGCCTAAAGAGATGGCTAGTCAAGTGAAACTCAAAGGCGTTTACATTAACCTACATGCAACTACCAGCTCCAGCACTCTGAATGACAAATTAAGTGTATGGAACAAAGTGCAAAAAAAAAGTAAAGTGCTTTAAATGCTAAAAAGGGTGACACCCGCGCTTCCACGCGGTGAAACTAACGCCACTAGAGTAAAAAAAATCTCTAAATTCATAATGAATCACAAGAGTGTGTGTCGCACGATTGTTTATTAAATACCATAGTTATTTCATATAACTTAGAGAATTGATAAAACAACGAAATCTGTCCTTGTTGCAACGAAATTTGATAAAAAGATATAGATTTATTAAAAATCTACAGGAAACAATCATGTAACACAGTTTTTTGATGCATTGTGTATTTAGCGAATAATTATTTTTTAACTCGAGTGGCATTAGTTTCGTCGCATGGAGCCCCTTAATGAGGCCGGTACGTATGAATTTAAAGCAAACTGTACTTTGTGTAGTACCTGTACAGTTTAGTTTTGCAGTCGGTATTTCCGAACAATTACGACATGGGAGCCTTCAAGAACAGAGTCATTATTTCCCTTAAAGGGCTGGCAACGCACCGGCGATCCCTTGGTGTAGCTGATCTTCATGGGTGTTAGTGATTATTTGCTACTCAAATAAAAAAAAGATGATTTTGTCCGCAAAGAAAAAACTTTATAAGATTAACAATTATATCATTATATAGTAGCTGAGTGACAGCTTCTACTCGACGTATCGATACTAAAATATACATCAAATTTTAAGTTTTTGAGATCGTCGGTCCATCTAGAGAGGGGCGCCCTACGCTTCGTCGACCAATACGTGGCTTTCTAGAATTGTCCTCCCCCATCAGCCATCGCTAACTCGGAAGAAGAAGGCCACCACACTGCCACTTCAACTTGCTGACTCTGAGCTGAGTGCTATGTCGACCACTCTGGTTCTCCGTCGAATTTCTTCGTTTCCGATTCAATTACTTATGGCTTAGAGAAACTCCAAGCATTGCTCTCTCCATCGCTCGCTGTGCGATTTTTAGTCTGTGAACCAGCCCAACAGTCGGCGTCCAAGTCTCTGCACCGTAGGTCATAGCGAGGAGGACGCACAGATTTTGAGAACACTTAGGTTTTCAAGCATTGGGTATATCTGTGAAAAAGTGGCTGGTAGCGGTTAGATATGAAAAGCGGAGGATCGCATATGGTGGAAAGCATTGGGAAAGCCTTATATCCAGCAGTGGATGTACATGTTTCTGTCCACATTTGATCTTCACTTCATCCATAAGATCCATAAGATATTTTGGGGATATGTGTGCAATAAAGTTTTAGAAATAAACAAACATACGATGCTAACCGATATATGTTAGTGATAGCCCACTAACTATACAGTTTAGTTGGTTAGCAATATTCGTGTAGACCCGACCTAACACTGTCTATAAGTAACATAAGTAACTGCTTAACGACACTACATACATTGATGACTTTTAACTTTTCTGTTTATATTAACCATTTAGAAAGACGACGTCTCTCAGATCGCATATAGAGTATGCATACACATAGTAATCAACTTTCGTTGCTGACTGTACAAGCTTAAGGAATTAAAATCGAAGGAGCAGAGAAATCCACGGAACCTTCCTTCAGCGAAATGAATGTCAAAAACGATGTCGGAAACCTTACCGCGCGAAGCCTTCAATTCCAAATTGCATATTTCACGAGTAAGCGCCCCTTGATTGAAATCCGATCAATTTTTCTCGGCTTCGCAAGCAAAGCCTTTTAACACATTAGCGTCTATACGATATGTAGTTCTAGAATAGTGAATGTTATTATGGAAAAATGTAGGTAATTATTAGGCAAGTCTCGTGTGTTTCGATCGTCTCGCTTTACTAACCTGGTTATTTTGACGTGACAACGTCTTATAAATTGGTTAGCCGGGTGACACTTCAAGAAACGCGCTCACGTTATGCGCTCACAATGAGAGCGAGTGAGAGGCACGCGTCCCTTTCACTCGGGCATGGTTAGCCCGCCTAAGAGCGAGAGAGACAGACATAAAAAGTGAAAGGCATGCGTCCCTTCCACTCGAAAACATTTTACCACTCAAAGTCGTTGTCACGTAAAACTTTCGCCCGTATACCGACTTTACAGGCAACCAATTTTTTTTTTTAACCTCCGACGCAAAAAGCGGGGTGTTATAAGTTTGACGTGTCTGTGTGTGTGTGTGGGTCTGTCAGTACGTGGCATCATAGCTCCGGAATGGATGAAGCGATTTCAATTTAGTTTTTTATGTATTAAACGTGACTTATGTGCGAGTGTTCTTAGACATGTTTGATGAAAATCGGTTGAGCCGTTTAAAAGTTGTGGGGGGTAAAAGTGGGGAACAATAACCGAATGTCTGCAAATATACTCGAGTGGAGTCTCAAATTAAAGCGCATCACGTGCATATTACAAAATAATACGTTCAATGAAAACCGCTTGAGCAGTGAAAAAACTCTGGGGGTAAAAGTGGGGAAAATACCCAATGTCTTCAAATATATGTGCGGGGCAGAAAATGGGGATGGAAATCCGAATGTCAGCAAATATACCCAAGTAGGGTAGCAAATGAAATAGCATCACATGCACTTTACAATATTAATAATATATTAAATGAAAAATATTCAAAAAATCGGTTGAACCGTTTTAAGTTAATCTACATTATAATAAGTATGTACCTATAAAAAGTAAGTACCTATATAATAACCTAATAAGTATGTACCTATATAAAATATTAAATTTAAAATAAAAAAAAAACCCCGACACAATAACTGAAGTTCCCTTTAAAAAGTAAAAAATAATAAAACAAACTCAATCTTAAAGTACGTATTAATAATTCTAAAAAAAATACGTCGCGTTGGGGGACCGTTCCAAACCTAACAATTTAATTACAAATAGTCTAACCTAACCAAACTAAGCAACATACTCGTAGATGAATCTAAAAATAAAATAATTTTTTTTTATAAAATTACTTCAAAATATTGCGTTTAGGATACGACCGTCAACGATGTCTGCCGTCGTAGCGGTCCCCCAACGCGACGTATTTTTTTTAGAATTATTAATACATACTTAGGTACTTTAAGATTGAGTTTCTTTTATTATTTTTTACTTTTTAAAGGGAACTTTGGTTATTGATTCGGGGTTTTTTTTTTAATTTTAAATTTAATATTTTATTAAATTGCTTTCAATTTAATTTTTATATATAATATTTTTGGGGCGTAAGTGGTATCAACATCTCTGAACCTAAGCCAACTTAATCTGCACGCGGTACACCCTGCTGACTGACAAACGAAGCTCTGGCGAAAAGAGAGGTAGGGAGCGTAATTGTAAGCTACCCGACTGGGGAATGTACCTCCACCTTACGGAATACCGCAGCCAAATAACAATTCTCTTGAAACTTGTTGTGTTCCTGCGAATGAGTGAGGTCACCAGAGAAAAAGAAAGGAAGGAGTATAGGCTGGTAACGGTTCGGCGACACCTTGGTGTTGCTGATCTCCATGGGCGGTGGTGATTGCTTTCCATTATCCTTGGCTGTCGCAGAATACCGGCGCTGTGTGTTACCAACTATTACTTATACTGTGGTGTTACACAGCATTAATGCCGAGCGATGGCCAAACAACATCATAATTACATGTTGCTTGAAACGTTATAATGTTATTGTGTATTAATATTATTAAAACTCACGTGAGACATTATACTAGATTAATTACGGGTTGGTGTCTCTGTGTGTGTGTCCCCCCACCACCCTTTCCAGTCGTGCGGCGCGCGCATTGGCGCGCAGTGTCCGGCGCGAGAGACAAAGGGTGGACGTGTCTGGACATTCGCCCTGATGAAGGTCTCCTTTTGAGACTTTTGAAACTAGTCGGCTTTCCCGACAAAAAGACGTGAGTGACCCGTATAATTTATCTAATTAATTTATTGTGTATTGTTTAAATTTATTATTTCATGTTTCATTAGGTGACCCACATGCTCGTTTGCCTCCTCCCTCATAAAAAAAAGGTTTTTGCTACAACGAAATCCTTTCCTGCAATTTTGATAGCTATGTATCAAATGGCTCGCCAATTGGATTGAGGTACTCTGTTCTGGTACTCGATAATTGCGATCGAGGAATTTTAGGATATAAATGGCCATAATTTATATGTATAGTAAGTGATCATTAGTTATCATACACTGCGGCTTTGTATCGACGAGTTGGCTGGTATGCTCTTTCAATTAATTATCACGGATGGCCAGTTTAGTCAAAGCGGTACATTATTACATTAATTGGCTGTAAGTCTATGTTAATTGGGTACAGGTAAGCACGTAGAGAATGTCGCGATCAAAGCGGGACGTATTGTCATGTTAATTTAATATAATTTATATTGTGAGGAATTTGGCATGTAAGTGTACAGAACCGCTTGATTTCTTTTTCTGTTAGAGAATATAACATTTATTTTTTATCACGGGTCAAGCCCGATCATTTGATAGGCGTACGCGGGGATATGGATCTAACGCGTAGAGGCCCCTTTCAGAAGTTTGATGTCATTACATCAAACTTCTGAAAGGGCTTACAACATTTTGTACGCCCACCTTGACCCGCTCCAGGATATATAAATGGAACGATATATATATATATAATAAAGCACTTGTACTATTCGATGTAATTGCGTTTATTTTTTTGCAGACCGGTTTCGCCTTTACGGTGTTAGGAAGGTAAACATATGATTTAAGGTACCCACCTTATCAACCATCATTGTGCAAATGATGTGTGGTAGCAAATATCATTGTGCCTTCATAATTATCCCTTAAAGGCGAAACCGGCCTTTAAAAATAAAAGTAATAAGTGGAACAGTCGTCGTCAATCCTTATTCATCCCACTGCTGGGATACGAGTTTTGTCTCAATCGAAGGGGCTTGGAGCATACTCCACCACGGTGCTCAACTGCGGGTTGGCGGAGGCCAGTGTTTTCAAAGCTAAACGCCACTGACTTGACTTAACGACTGTCATGCAATGACAAAGGCCGGGACCGATAGGTTCCCGTGCCCTCCGAAGCACGGTGGAGCTGGAGATAAATAATCCATGGACAGGCAAATACGGATGTTATGTTTAGTAGTCGTTTATCATAGCTGCCTGAACAGTAAACTATAAATAATAAATTTTAAGTCATTAATACGTTTGTTAATGGTGGAATGAAGCCGATGAGTTCCGCCAAATAAAATGGTGAAAACTCAAATTTGTAATTTTATTCAGTTTTATTCAGAAAGTACAGAAAATAGCGGAAAGCAGCGTGCGGTGTCTGCGGTTCACAAAGTTAGACTGTGCGAGAATTCGAGATCTGTTTTTAAATTTATAATTGGACCATTGTATTTTGTTACTTTTAACTTAAAGCTATATAAACTTTAATAGGAATAATAATATCATGTAGTAATAGTCGTTTTGGGAAGCATATGTGCTAGAATCAAATCATCAAAGTGCCAGAATCAGGGGCCCTACCGCCGATGCTGAAGCCGATTACCATTGAATTTTTGAATTCGAAATTGAAACTCTTTACTATAGTTAGTGTTATGGGTACTAGACAACTGATAAACGTATGTTTGTCAGTTGTCTAGTACCCATAACACAAGCTTCTCTTACTTTGGGGCTAGATGGCGCTATGTAATTTGTCTGACAATATTTATTTATTTATTTATTATTTATAATTATTAGATTGTTGGTAATTATGTTTACCTCAGCTGGTAGAAAACCTAGAGCTCTATCTACTAAGGTAAAGATGTTTGTCAATAACTTTAAGCTAAGACCAATATATGGAATCAAAAAAAATCTGTGGTAACCGGCTTCAGCTTCGGCGGTAGCGCCCCTGTTGCGAATTTATAAAATTCGATATGAAGTTTCTCTCTATGTATATGTCTCAATCTGGCATAGTCTGTCGGTTGGATTTATTCTGCATAACAGCGTCCAATTTTGATAATTTTTCTACCCTCTAAACATTCGCCCAGCACACGCACGCTCTCTTAACATTTTATAAACAATAAAAATAAATAAATACGTAGGACACACTAAAAGTTTTGCGTAACTTAAAAATACAACATGTTATATCCAAAATATTATGTTTATTGCTTTTCAAAATATTTTAAACATTTTTTTTTTACATTTTGAACATTTTTTCATGCGATCGAACCATTATTTAAAACAGGAGGACAACAGATCTGAAGGCATGTTTTCTACGTACTGATTGAACGCTATCACTGCCTCTTCGGAGTTGGTAAAAGTGAAACCTCTCATCAAATCTTTGATTTTAGGGAAAATACAGAAATCACAGGGTGCTATGTGCATGATGGGTGACGAGTTGTACTTTTTCGAAAGCCAATTGACAAATGATTTCCCGCCAATTTTTTTTTATTACTAAGAAGGTTGCAAGTCGTTACAAAAAATATAACATTCGAAATTAAAATAGTTCCGATTAGCTGAAGTGCAAAACTTTTAGTGTGCCCCATACATATACACGCATCGGTAACATACGTTAATGAAACATTTAGCTTCCAATTAACTATACAAATAGTTTACGCGACGGCTGCAAACAAAACCAGACACAGAACAAATATAAATATTTGATTTCTAAAATACCACAAACCGCTTTCATGTTTCCCTTGCTCAGAGTCGTTTGCAAAACTTTGGTCTCATGGGATCGTGGTCAAAATACCCCGTGTCTCTGTAACTTCAAAGCCATGGATATTACCCTCGGGATAAAAAGTGGCAGATAAAGTTATAAAGGCGAACGTTCAAATATTACATCTTTTCAGAGAATAAACGTGACTGAAAACTTACTCAGAGGATACGGAGGAAAGGATACGAAATCCATTTCTTAATGACAACAAAGTATTAACTGAGAATTTACGATTATTTTTATAAGTTTTTATTTAGGTTCGACACGGTGCATGTAGTCATATCTTGCAAGATAAATTTGTCCCAGCTCCTAGTGTCCAATCGAGCTGATGGAGCTGAAGGACACTTGTTTGATTCTCGTAACAATGCGTCATCGTCATTAACCCTTATTCATGTCACTGCTGGGATACGGGCCACCCCTCAATCGAAGGGGGTTAGAGCAAAATCCACTACGCTGCTCAACTGCTGGTTTTCGAACCCGCCTAAGGACCACTGACTTGGCTTAACGACTGTAATTTAATGACAACAGCCGGGGCCAAGCTCTTGACATGCCCTCCGAAGCACGGAAGAGCTCGAGATAAATAAACCCATCGATGGACGGGCTACGGTCGACGTTGCTTAGACTGACACGCGCAACGATGCCATCGAGCTCCTCCTAAATACGGGAACGTAGAATTAATACTTACGCCGTGGTACAGAACAGGATTATAGATGAATTCCAATTCCAACCAATGAATACTGGGAGTACTACTTAAATTTTCTGTTATTTAATTCAAAATATTAGAAGCCTAATTCTAAAGTAAATTTAGACAATTTAGCTATTCTAACAATAGCTTCCAAATCTGTATGTAATTATCATGAAGTCAAAGTGCCAATTACCGAGCGCCCACTTAGGGACTCTTTGAAACGTCCACAAATACCCGCTACGGAAACTACCCAAATTTAACTGTATAGTTGTTAAATACTTCGAAACACCAAGCCACAGTTCGCGCTAACATTTGCCTGAAAGGGAAAATAGCCGGAATAGCCGGGAACTGATAGAAATATAAAGTTTCTTTTTATGAAATACTGGGCCAAATGCTTCGCAAATTTTCGAACATTGAATGCTTTTATTTATGAAACTGTAACCAATACGTTTACAAAAAGCTGTATTCGTTGCTTTTTCCACACACTTTTATTAACTTCACCTGTATCTAAATTTATAATATGTTTTCTATGACACTAAGCCATAGACTTAGAAATCTCTATAATAACATCATCATCATCAGGTCATTTTAGTCTCCACTACAGGAACGACCCTCTCTCTTCCGTCTCAGACAGAAGGAGGATTTGGCCTACGCTCTCCACGCTGGCCAGACGGATTGCGGAGGCCTGATCGATGTTTTACAATGTATTTCCCTTAAATGTATTCTCCTTGTACGACCTCCACGGGAAGAGACGGAATGATTCTATTCTAGTCTGCTGGAAACCACACTGCCAAAATAGATATGTTTATTAATAATAAATATATAATAATCGTCCGCAGGGCAGCTTGTGTGGCGAGCTGTTGTGTGAGTAGCGACACCACGGACCCGAGTCTCCAGAGAGTCGGTCAGGGCCTTCGTATCCGACGTGTCTTCATCGGTCGGAGTGTAAACACAAGAAGGCCCGCAGGACTCTCAGCTCTGGCTTGCCTTCATTGGCCGTCCAGAGAGGAGCCGCTAGAGCTATATGCTCCAGGGGTGGAAGTGTTAAAGGGCATCACGCCGCGAGTAACTTCGGAGAAAGCGCAGCACACCTCTCGACATCCCTGAGTCACTCACACCGGTGTTGCCCCCGGCCGTTTTCCTGGCATTTCGGGGGCCCATCTAGTGAGTGGCAAGCCACCGTCTGCCGCAAATAACTAGCAATAAAAGCAGTTATGGCAGGCGTCCGTCCCTCTTCTGTAATAGCCCGGTATTAAGTTCACCCAGATCTCATCTCCATAGCCCATTTATTTTCCATCACACTTCGCAATAGTCTCAACGCCCGCCGAGACCTGCTCATGGGTATATCGTTCCATTGACATATCCTGGAGCGGGTCACGGCGGGCGTACAACATCACATCAAACTTCTCAAAGGGGCCTCTACGCGTTGGATCCATATCCCCGCGCATGCCTATCAAATGACCGGGCTTGACCCGTGATTAAAAAGAGATACTAAAATAGATATTATTAATTTATGTCTCTAAGGTACTAAAGCATGAATAGAACTTATGAATTTATCACAAAGGTAACTTAGTTTATGCCATCAGACGCTGTTTTATTTTTCAAATTGAAATAAAAAACATACAAGCTATGATGACTCCGGGGTTCGATGCCCGCACAAGACAAATATTTGTGTGCATGATCATGTCTATTTGTCTTGGTCTGGGTATTTTCTACGTATTATATGTATGCATTTAAAAATAAGTGTATTTAAGTATAATATCAGTGATCTGGTACCCATAGTACAAGCTTTAATTGGTTTTGGACTAGATAGCGATGTGTAATTTGTCCAGAATATTCCAGGAAAATATTTTATAGTACCAATTATAAGGACATTGAAAGAGGCATAATTTCTCAAAAACAATAAACATATAGAGTCTCTAATACCATAATTATAAACAAAAAAGGTACACAGTATTTTACAAATAAATTTAACGGGACAGTATTAAAAGATCCCTTTTAGCGCGGCAGTTACATTTGGGCATCATTTGGGAGGGCGTGTAATCGAATGGAACTCTCTAAAAGTCCTCCATCAGGTAACCAGGGGTAATAAAATGAGAGGTCTGAATGCCACGCCACATTTGTCGGTTAGGGTCTCACGTTATAAGAGACAGCGGGCGGCGGGTAATATTTACGTAATTAATTTAAATTAATAATAAGGTATTCGTAGTAGATGCGCTTTAGCATTCATTGATTGGAGTTATAGGGATATTTAATAAAGTATATCTAATAAATACTTGGTTTAATCATGTTGTTTTGTCAAGTAAAATGTGCACACATTCGATTTAATTAAATAATAAAGAAATAAATAAATTCTTTATTGATTTTATTTATTTATTTATATATTAATTGCTATGAATTCGTCAGACTAATGTTACATATCGATTGTTTAGGCGATAATCTGCGCAAGTCAATACGATGCAATACAAATAGAGCACTTGTTAACTTTTTAATCAAAAGTCAATACATGTGATTTTTTTTTTGTCAAATAATAAACGAGTTGCTTACATGCAGCCTGATACATTGATACCTTGAACTCACAATTAAATAGTTGTGTGAACAAGAGATATATATATATCGACTCATCCGTAGAACAGAGTCTGATGTGATCTTGACATTGTGAACAAACATGTGTTAAGCTAGCTAGACTAGATAAGGAATATGAATTCTTCATATACACTTTTTTTTTTAGAAATATCTCATTTATTATCTTTAAGGTACATAAAATAATAAACTACAGTAAATACTTAAAATAAACTTAAAATAGAAAAAAATAAATACATCTAATTTAAATTTAGTTTCCTATGTTTAGAATAATGTAACCTTCAATCAATACAGATCGCAGTTTATTCTACGTATGAGTCGTCATTTAACTTGCTATGTTGATTTCGGATAATGGTTTTCAAACAAAAATGTTAATTTGAAAATGTCTATGTAAAGAATTTCAAAATTATTATTATCGAATGTCATCGTCTCAGAACTTGGATCATCTATGCCTGTCTCAGAAGAATACCGAATATAATATTTTTAGCCAAGCTCATTCCGTGTTACCTAAATGAAACTACACCACAAATTCAAGATATATACCCAAGAACAAAATATTTGTATTTAAAAAACTAGTCAAAACACTGTATGTCAACCAGTCGATGTTAAGATAAGCCCTGCGAGGCTTCTAAAGTGCGGTGTTGTGTACGATATATTATATTGTACTGTACGATATATTTTGAATAAATGAATAATAATAATCCTGGAAATATTTAGGGTTCATGTATGACAATTAAAAAACATTATTTCAACTGAACGCGAACTCGTTTAAAAATTTACATAGGTCGTCGCGTGGGATGTCACTCCATATTTAATTATACCACGCGAACGGAGTCGCGGGTAACAGGTAGGTAATATTAAAAGTGAGTAATATTAGATTTTTCTCATTTTTTAAACCTCCAGTATGTACCGAAAAAATATGAGATCCATATCTCATTGTGACGTCATATTAGTAAATAAGTAATACTTTCACCAGCTGTATGCATAGTGAGTCCAACTTATCCATTTGCCGCTAGTAGTGAAGAAACCGCAATCGCAGATTGGATATCCGCAATTTGGATTCAAATTGACACTAGTGACTAACGCAATTATTACTAAGTCTACTGCTGACTTTAGCAATTATTATTGCGTTAGTTCCAATTTTGACCATCTAAACTGATGAATTGGTGAAACTATATAAACGTTGGATAACCTAAAACTAATATTGTGACGGTGTGGGCTGTTCAGTTCGCACGGCGGAATCGGGTTTAACAATTTCGTTTTAAATTAATATAACTTTTTAGAGCTAACGTAAAATAGTAATAACTATAGTATTGTTATAAAACGCGTATTATATCCTTTTACAAGGGTTTTTTCAATATTATAATATTATGTTATTATTTTAATAATTTGTAGTGATAGTGGTAGACGTTAATATAACAGGAAAAATATAGCGGTATCTGTATCAATCACATTTCTTTAGAACAATAGGTAGGGTAAACCCTCAAAAGCATATCGAGAATCTCCTCATGACTATAGTAATAAGACCAATCGATTTCCTTAGTAAGAACCAACCGCGGTATGGTGGTACTCAGCGCGTACCCACCTAGCTACAGTCATTATTATTATTTGGTAATTATTTAAAAAATCCCTCTGCCGGAGGGTAATATAACAGTTGGCGGAAGCCAACCTGCAGTTAAACAGCATGGTGGAATATACTCTAACCCCTTTCGATCGAGGGAGACCCAACAGTAGTATGAATAAGGGTTGACGACGACCAAATCCTATTATACGGAATCTGGCGTTAAGCGTTATCGGCAACCTCATACAAATTTATCGTTAATTGTAACAAGTAGTAACGCGGACAAGCGTCCTTAGGCTACTACTATCAGGCGGGCCATTTGTTTGTTTGTTCACGGTAATGGTATAAAAACAATTTAATGCCCCATTATACAACTCCTCGTTTCGCCCGCTGTCGTTCAGTTCATAGCTTTATCCGCTCTTCGCTGCTTACCAGTCCCAACTTTATGTAGCGAAAAGTCCTTTTAAACGAGTTGTTAACCCTCTTTTCTGTTTAGAACCTTTCGCGAGAAAACATGACTTTGAACGGGTCTACAGTTTTACAACGTGTGTGAAGCGTGTGGTTTCGTAAAATGCTTGGAGAATTCTGTCCATGCCACGGATATTTCCATATTGGCATGTCGGTCAGGGACTATTTTCAAAAGGTTTGTACCAAAATTGCGACTTGCGCTAGTATTTTAATTTTATTTAATGTGGATGTTAGTCGATTTTCTAACTTTTAAGTTACCTGTAAGCATCGCATTAGATGAAGGTGCTTGACGGCGTTGTTGCGCGTGTCAGTCTAACCGAACACGCAAGTTAAGCAACGTCAACCGCAGCCTGTCTATGGATAGGTTCATTTATCTCGAGCTCCTTCGGAGGGCACGTTAAGTTAAGTTACAATCAATCAAAAGAAAAGTAGTAGTAATTAAAAGAATTAAAAAAAAAAGAAACGCGAAAGTAAAAATTAAGAAAATAACACTTCAAGGCCCTCTACAAAAAAGAAGATTAATTTTGCATAGAATGTAGAGAACCAGCACATAATCTGTGACATAAATTATAATAATCGTTAATACAAACTTACTACATACACCTCGAAATTATCATTGTTTTTTTTTTACCGTAGCCATATTAACGCTTGCAACATAAAAGATCGCTCGCGCGCCGCCACCCCCGCTGCCACCGCAGCATCTTTTTCCTTTCTGGTGACCTCACTCACTCGCAGGAACACAACAACCCTCAAGGGAATTGTTATCTGGCTGCGGTATTCTGTGAGGTGGAGGTACATTCCCCAGTCGGAAAGCTTACAATTACGCTCCCTACCTCTCTTTTCGCCAGAGCTTCGTTTGCAGAGTGCAGCACGTGCAGGTGAAGTTGGCTTTGGTTCAATGATGTTGGTGAACCACTTACACTCCATTGTTTTCAGAATATTAATCAGCCAAATATTTTACATATAATCCCATTATTTTTTCTTAACGAAACTTATCCCAAAGTTTCTTGAAGAAAAAAGTGGAAAGATTCGAAAATCTCTTCGGAAGCAGCGACTCGAGTAATTAAAGTAACTTCAATCCAGGTGACTTTGTTTAACCGTCAATTATACTTTGTCGCTGCATCTTTAAGATTTTATACTTTGTAGAAGTTTAGAGCTTTAAATAACGAGGCGTCATTGATGAGTAAACTATCAGCCTAAGTATTAGTCACTAATTAGTCAATAACTCTATATAACGGAAAGTTCCGACTGACTGGCACATTCACTGACTCATATTACAACCAACTCGTTAAAATAAACTTAAAATAGATATAGCATAAATACTTCTAAATTAAAGCTAATTATATATCATAAATGAACTAATGGCAAAACTAATATAATAAACCGCTGAGCATTAAATAATAAAAAAAATATTGTATCATCACTTTAACCTATTGCTGTCAACTACTGCACAAAGGCACTTGGCACTTGGTGTAACATTATTATCTTAATGTTATAATAAAATCACTTGTACTGTTCCACGTAATTACATTTATTTTTACCGACCGGTTTCGCCGCTAAGGCATTATCAAGGTAAGTAGATGGTGTTTGTGTTTCTACTCTCCTCCCCTATTGATTTCCAGCGTGACCGGTAGTGTATCTTATTCTGTGTGACCGGTCCAATGCCACTAGTGTACCAACCACTCAATATCTGTACCCGTATCCAACGACTCAATGAAACAAATAAACGACAAAAGAAAGAAAGGATAAATAAGTAGTAGGTAATAGTTGCCCAGTTTTATTATCTTTAGTCGCCTAGTCAATGTAATATTCGCCCAGTTTTATTATCTTTAGTCGCCCAGTCAATGTAATAGTCGCCAAGTTTTATTATCTTTAGTCGCCTAGTTAATGTAATAGTCGCCCAGTTTTATTATCTTTACTCATCCAGTTAATGTAATAGTCGCCCAGTTTTATTATCTTTACTCACCCAGTTAATGTAATAGTCGCCCAGTTTTATTATCTTTACTCACCCAGTTAATGTAATAGTCGCCCAGTTTTACAATTTTACTCGCGAGGAGACTAACTTATTTATTGACATGAAAATAGATTTTACACGAACATGCTACCTATCTACAAAAATAACATGGTATAGATATTACTTATACTGTGCTATAGATTTAGAAAATTGAATTGTTAGTTCTCAGAAGAAAATTGTACTATTTTCATCTCTATAAATGCGAATATTTGGATAGATAAATGCTTGCAAATCACGATATCACGATACAATGGCAGAAATAATCTGGATGAAATTTAGCACAGAGATAGACTAAAGTAAAGAGAGTCATGTTCTTAGTCTATTCTAACACATGGCTGCTTTTTATTCTACTCGTAGCGAAATATATTATTCCCACGGGAAAGATTAAATAATTTTGTAATGTTTAAACTCCACCAACCCGCAGTTGAGTAGCGTGGTGGAGTATACTCTAAACTCCTTCGATTGAGGAGAGACGCGTATCCCAACAGTGGGATGTAAAGGGTTGACGACGACGATGATTTTAAGAGTAGCCATTGATAAATCCATATTATATGTTTGCGTATACGCAAATTTTTATATAATTTTATAAAAATTGCTCTAGCAAGTACACAATAAATAAAAACAGTAGTATGCTACAGTAGTGTGATGAATAAGGATAGACCACAATGTACTCGTACAAAAATCTGTCAGGTCAATATTTTGGTGCTGCTAATGTTTTATTAACTGATAAGATAGAAGTGACTTTCTCTATAAAATTATTTATCTCATTTTTTTTTATTGTAACAATTTAATGCTGATGCTAAAAATGGCCAAATTCATAATCTAACTGTGATATGAATAGCTTATTAGGTAGGTACTGTGATACGTACGGCAATTTCACACAATAAACCGCTGGAACGTGGCACGACTACTAAAATGTATCTACAGATGGTACCCAAAATGTGTATACTAAAAGACTTCAAAATTCTTCAAATTTAGTTGCAGCGAAAAAAACTGTTTTTTTATGTTTGTGTCGCCATGGCTCGTAAACCTGTGCACATGTGCACATGAAACCAGTGAGTTTTGATTTGGTAAGTAATGAAACGCAAATATAAATTTTAAGTTCAATATCACTCTTGTAGAGTATGAATAATCACAATATAATTCGCATAATTTAATCCAATTTAGAATGAACTTGGTAGTCGTGTAAATGCAATTGACATTCGATACTGAGCACAAAATAATTTAACTACTGATTAAAAAAAAATCCTAATATATTATTTGTACAATTTTAAGAAAATCCTTTTTATTAATCTTTTCTGACTGTATGTAATATAATTTCACTATAGGACTCTAGGAGCTTATATACATTGCTTTATAACCATTTTCGTTGTGAACAAAACTCCGTACATCTCTAATCGTCTTTCTAAAGCATAGTTCAACAATACAGTCTGGGATTATTTAGTGTTCTCTCCACCTCGACAGAACAAAAGGCGCATAACAATATCTAGTTTTGCGTCTAATTGTTTTGCTCTGTTAATTTAATACTCTAACTAGAACCACAGTAAGTAATAGTAATTTCTAGAGTTTGTTTTTAGAAGAGGGTGGAAAACGAACAATTAAAATAAGTCTTTCGTAAGTCTTCTGATCGTGAGCAATCACCATAGCCCATGAATATGGAGAGTGACATTTAACCATGTTTTTGCACTAAGAAAGGATGTTATTAAGTTGATTGCTTATGTTTAAGTATTTGGCTATCGCATCGGATATCGGCGCACTGATGGATACACCGAGTTGAGAGAAATGCGGTTTTTGAATGGCGGCACAGCAATCTATGACGTACTTCAGTTCAGCGATTAAACTTCTTCTTCTTATTGTGACGATCACATTTGTCCTCTTATGCATAAAATTTTGGGGACCAGCCCCATTACCACCATCTCTTATTGCGATTCAATAATTGAATAGATTGCTTATTCATACCAATGAATAAGCGTTCTATTCAGTTATTGAACTTACCACCATCTCTTATTGCGATTCAATAATTGAATAGATTGCTTATTCATACCAATGAATAAGCATTCTATTCAGTTATTGAATCGCAATAAGAGATGGTGGTAAGGGGGCAGGTCTCGGCTACATACAGGGCCCTACCGCCTAAGCTACAATCGAATCGAATATTTTGATTACCAAAAATAGGTGTTAGGTTTAACTTACGGACAAACATTTTAGCTTAGTCGGTAGTGCTTCAGGGTTTCTGCCATCTAAACATAATTACCACTAATCTAAGCTGTATTATGATTTTTACAATCAAAATATCCGATGGGCATCGGCTTCAGCTTAGGCGATAATGGGCCCCAGGGGCATTATTGCCTAAGCTAATGGCGATTACCATCACATTTTTTGATTGCCAAAATCAAACGTCGGCTTAGATCGGTGAGAATGGTGTTTAGCTTAGCTGGAAAAACTCCTAGATATCTACTGACTAAGCCGAAATTATTTGTCAGTAACTAAAACGTAAAACCTATTTCTCGCATCAAAATATTCAATGGTAATCGGTTTCAGCTTAGGCGGTAGTTCCCTCTGGTCCCGGAGAGTAACAGATGTTGGCCATATGGGGCAAGACAGTAAGTGATCCAAAGTTTGAATGGCGGTGCAATCATAAATATTGTCGTCAATGTAGTCCCATTTTCATAAGTTCACTAAACTGAAAATATAATTGTAGTTAATTCTTTTCAGTCGGACACTCTTGGCAGAGTGGTTTTTATTTAACTTAATTGGTTAATTACCTTTGATTATATAAAAAAACATGATATTGTTCATTCGATGCGATTGCAAGGAGACAGTTTGTCGGTTGATGTCACATGTCAACGAATAATTTTATACACGGCAATGCGACCAATAAGCCGTTATCCGTTGCGAGACTATGATATTACCTAGTGACTCTTACTGTGAACAACAAACGACAAAGGTAAGACTTTTTTTAATTTTTGACCAGGCCAGATAATGGCTTATTTGGCCCGGCGGGTCGCGGATTCGATAGACTCACATTTTGCTTGTTTTGGTCCGAAACTTCTATATGTATGTTTTTAGTGATCTAATCCCCATAGTATACAGTAATATTCAAGCTTTACTAGTTTGGTACTAAGTAGATGGTTTGATGTAATTTATCCAGGAGTATTTATTTATTTCACTCATCATTAACGACATCACTACTAAATGGGATAATGTGATAAAATACATATTCACTGACTTTTTTCGCTCTTATCATCAGATTATAAGATCATCAATTTACCTTGATGTAAGCGGCGCTATCAAGGTAAAAAGTCTTCAAAAAAGGCAAAAAAAAGAAGTCAGCAGCTACCAATTAATAACTTTTTGGGTCATAAGTAATCTAAGTTCATTTTGGAGTTGTTTATAGCCCGTCCAGGCAAATATTCAACATTTTTGCTTCACAACTATACACTATAACAATTTCCATTGGATAGCTTTTCTTAGGTAAACAGGTCCCAGTCCATTAAACTTACAAGTAAAATGCCGCTTTGGATTACCCAAATTATTAATATGCCCGTTGCGAGCCTACAAAGGCCTGAAGTAAGTATATATTTTACGTGCGGTCAAAATACCCGTCGAATTTCTAGTCCCAAATATTGCGTGGCGCCATTTGACGTGACCGAGCGTTCGTTAGCGAGCCCTTTGTTTTTAAACTGGCCTAAAATAACAAGGACACTAAAAGCGTGGTTTGCAATTTTATTAAAGTGACACATCGTTATATAGTTATATCACATATATTATTTCTAACCTAACCTACACGGTAGGTATAAAAATATTTTGACTGGTTTTTTGAATCTATAGCAATACTAAGGTAAAACTATGATATCCGCAGGAGTGCAACACTATATCGCAAATATTATCGTCCTCCACGTTTTCACATACGGTTCATAAAAACTAAAAATCTATGAATGCTGTCAAAACTCATAACCGGTCAAAACCACTTCTGACTGAAAAAATCACGGAACGGTATTGAACAACGTCCTTTGTCAAAAACGGTTTTGATCGATTTTTGTAATCAAAAGTGGCTTTGACTGATGTAAAGTTCAGACTATCTATATAATATGTCATACTCAAAATCTAGGCGGTACTAGGATTCACTAATTAAACCTGGGGTACCTTACCTTCCTCTTCAAAAGCAACTCTTAACTTAAACTAACTAAGGTCCTCGGTCGAAACTACTTTTGACTACATAGGTCAATTAAAAATGGTCGACGTTGATTAACTTGCGTGTTCGATTAAACCGACACGCGCGCCGACGCCATCGAGCTAGTCAATATTTTAAAATTTAAGTGCCTTAAATATTTTATGTAAGAAATAAAAATATAAACCTTACACTGTAATCAAAATCGGCATCAGCATCAACCCATAATCATCCCACTGTTGGGATAAGGGTCTCCCCTCTATCGAAGGGGTATAGAGCATACTCCACCACGCTGCTCAACTGCGTGTTGGAGTTTATCTTGTCTATATCCATAGATATAAAATCGACAACGAGACGTTTTTGTACATTAAATATAATTAAATAAAAAATCATAGACGTTGTAGTTACAATTTTAGTCTATTTGTCGGTTTGTCTATGCTTTTCTCAGAAGAATTTTAATTGGTTCGAATGCGGTTTTCATTAATGTTTTATGACAAGTTTCCCGTGACATTTGGTGTTTGGTTGAATATAATCATTTATTATTATGTATCCGCCAACCCGCAGTGAGATATTATCATCATCATCATCATCATCAGCCTGTATGAACCCACTGCTGGATATAAGCCTTCCCCAATGCTTTCCACCAAATACGGACCTGCGCTTTCCGCATTCAGCCGCTCCCAGCCGCTTTTTAAAGTCATCGGACCATCTAGAAGGAGGGCGTCCAACGCTTCGTCGTCTCGTACGCACGGCCTCTACTCTAAGTATCTAAACACACTACCGAAGATACGCGATCGAAGTTCGGCTGGGTTCACACGGCATTGTCCTGCACGTTTTCTTTGTATTCGCTTTTTTAACGTACAATCACCCGGGTGTTCATACGAAGATTTTCATTCGTGTAAAAAACGAATAGCCGCAGTCTTCACACAAATGAAACAACAAACAAAAACACGTGCGACCTTTCCAAAAGACGTTCAGGTACTAAATTCTTGTTCGGTTGTTATGAAAAACGTATGAACATCGTGTCGTGTGAACGAGACAGCGCTATACTATGCGCTACTGCAAACCGAATACGTTAAACTTCATTCGGTTTGCTTGACAAGTCCGTTGCGTATTCGTTTAAACGCATAAGCGGTGTACGATTTTTTGCAGTACAAACGACATGTGAATGGTTCTATGTACAATATATGTGCCACTATGCCGTGTGAACCCTGCCTTAGGCGTCATTACGCCTGCAATACTTTTTCAATGACTATCGACACATTTGACCAAAATTACGTTGCGTTTTTTACATACAAATCTTAATCACGCGGAATTTCGACTTAGTGTGGTTTGACACTAACATCTTCATTCCCAATCTGCCATTACTACAGCTTAGAATCTCTGAAGATATACGGTATTAATTTATTTACATCGAGTGGACTATACGCTAATTTGGTACCTATATATAAAAATAATATCCATATGCAAATAAACAGCGAATTAACTGTATTTACCCGTATAAACGACAATTATTACATTTCATCACAAATGACTTTATCAATTTTAATTGTATTACAAATAAAGCCCACAAGCATTTCTGATAGGAATGTGAATAATTAATTATGCAATTCATGCATTATGCAATGCAATCGGTTACTATTTTCACAAAATATAAGGGTTGTTATTATAAAATGGCCACAACCGATTTGGTTAGGGGCGAAATTAATTAATAGGCAATTTGACAACG
Organism: Hypsopygia costalis; assembly: GCA_937001555.2. Taxonomy (NCBI): domain Eukaryota; kingdom Metazoa; phylum Arthropoda; class Insecta; order Lepidoptera; family Pyralidae; genus Hypsopygia; species Hypsopygia costalis. The sequence goes on from OW443326.2 coordinate 25,808,354, forward strand.
TTCAAAAATTGTATAAATTATTTAACAGTATCGTAAAATACACAAAGCTATAAAGATCTGCAAACTTTCATTCTAATATCTTCCGTCCGACTTATTGTAGGGTCGATCAAAGTTTGGCGGGAAAGTCCATTTTAAAAGTATGAAATTATTAAAAAATAATATTTCCATTGGAGAAGCAACAAGAATACTACAACTTTTATTATGATACTAATTACATAAATGAAAAATTTAACATAGCTGTCGTACAAATTTCGGATTTGATGCATACGAAATACAAAACTGTGACGTCATAGTTCAGTAGCCTTTTGTATGGAGCGTTTTCGGGAAAGTCCACAATTGTGATTTTCAAATTAACATATCTCGAGACATTTTTGTGCTATCGAAGTAATTCTTTCACCTATGGTTATATTATGATAACGTCCTTACATAACAAATAGAAAGAAAAAATTACATCTAGCTTATTAAACAAAGAATACGTTAACTAACATCAACTATAAGTAATTTGAATTGAAGTTTTCGATTCTTTCATTCATGTGATCTGTCCGGGATGTTATCGTGATTTTCGTAAGTTTTAGGTAATGACAAGTGGACATGCGTTGCGATAGCTCCTATATAAAAGTCAACGTTTGTCGTAGCGCCACGATTGGGCACTCGGATTAGTGTAACGTCTGAAATCAGTATCCTGGGCGTTGGCATATCAGTTTCTTGCTTCCTTTCAGAGGACGTCCAAATTAGTTTTTTTTTTTTTTGGGACGGGGGCCCACCACACTTTCCCACCACTGTGTCTCCTGTGTAGCCAGGATTAACAGCGGCGACCGCCAAAAAAGGCAATGAACAATGAAGTCCATTGCAGTCCCAGGGGTAAAACTACGGCTGCCTTGGAACTCACAACGAATTTAATCAGAAGAAATTAGTAGGAGTAGGAAGCTTTTGGAATTTGACAAAGTCCAAATTAGTTTCTATAAAGATTGGTGTGATTAGTAAAGAGGGGCGTTATTTAATGGTCCGACATCGCCTTCAAATGTGTAAGGGCCTGGGACTCTACCGGCTAAGCTGAAGGCCGATTCCCATAGGATTTATTTTATCGACGGGCTCGGTGGCGGTCAATGACGCGGCTTCGACACCAACGCTTGTGGGTTCGATTCCCACATAGGACAAACATTTTTGTGCATGTCACATGTCTGTTTGTCTTGGTCTGGGTGTTTTCTCATAAGTATGTATTTACACAAAAAGAATGTATTTACGTATGTTTATCAGTTGTCTAGTACCCATAACACAAGCTTCGCTTACTTTGGGGCTAGATGGCGTTGTCTCTTTTGTCTGACTATATTTATTTATTTATTTATCGCGTAAATCAAACTTCAGCTTACATTTACCTTGAAACCTTGCTGCTCTACAGACTACCTGAAGATGTTTCTCAATAACTAAAACGTAAGACCTAGTTTTCGAATCAAAATATTCGGTGGTAGTCGGCTTCAGCTTTGGCGGTAGGGCCTCATATGGAATACTGTTCACACTACTGGGCTGGAGAGCCGTGCACACTGCTTTAGTTCAAATTTCTTTTTTATACTACGTCGGGCGATAAAGAAGCATTACGGCCCACCTGATATGGAGCAAATACTGGGTACGCATTTCATTTAGGTACCAAAGAATCACGCTCTTTGGTTTTTGTTGCCGAAATATCGACACTTATTTAAAAACTAATGGGTGGCTGACGTTAATTTTATTCTGCGTGTACAAGTATGACGAGCTCGGTGGTCGAATGGTTAGTAATGGCCACTTTGACTCCGTGGTTACAGGTTCGATCCCCGCGCAAGACAAATATTATTGTGCATGAAGATGTCTGTTTGTCTTGGTCTGGGTATTTTCTACGTATTATATGTATGTATTTACAAAATAATGTATTTAAATATATTATCAGTTATCTAGTACGCATAGTACAAGCTTTGCTTAGTTTGGAACTAGATGGCTGTGTGTAATATATCCAGGAATATTTATTTATTTAATATACCTACCTATCTATTTTCTCGTAAAACGTCTTCTACCGAGTAAGGCAGCATAAAGGCATTGTAAACTAATTAACGTTAGAACTGAATATTAGCGAGATAACTCACTTACAATAACCTATTTCCGCCCTTGCATCACAATGTAGAGAGGTCAGAGTATATCACAATTTACTAACAATGAATTTTGCCGAAATTCTGCCAAAATAACATTGGCAAATTGCTTAAAATGAATAAATAGCTGCTAACGGAGTATTTTCCGAACCGTTGCGTGATGTGGTCAATTAATTTCAGCTCACTGCAAAATGCAATAAATACCTACATAATTTAATTACCTGTTTATTAAGCGCAAAACTTCGCTCGTATGGCGATATATTACAACGTGTATTATTGAGCCACAAATTATAAATTAACCGCTGAATATCAGGTATTTTATTTGAAATGATGGAATTTCGAATATTATTGTGTATTCATTCGTTTCTGGCGCCGTGACGCGACGATAGATCGATGTGAGAAAAATAGAGACGGGGAAAGTAAAAGTGAAAAGGAGTAAAATTAAACTGTTCTTTTTAATTTGCCACTTGAACAACAAGTAAAGAAGCAGTGTCTTATGTCCGAACCTAGGGGCCTAGCGCCGAAGCTGAAGTCGATTTCCATCGAATATTTTGATTTGAAAAATAGGTCTTACGTTTTAGTTATTGACAAACATCTTTAGCTTATTCGGTAGAGCTCTAAGGTATCTATCAGCTAAGCTAAACATAAGTACCATAAAACTAAGCTAAAATTAAATTTTCGCAATCAAAAAATCCGATGGATTCTCGTCTTGAGTTTCGGCGGGCCCCTATTACTCTATCGACGATTTCCATAGAATTTTTTGGATACAAAAATCAAACTTTAGCATAGATTCTTGGAAACCATGTTTAGATTTATGGGTTGAGCTTCCGAGCTACTACCAGTTTAAGCTAAACATAATTACCAATAATCTTTACTAAGTTAATTAAGTTACTAAACTACTAAACCTTAAGTTTGACTTTTGCATTCAAATAATCCGATAGGATTTCTATCGGATTATTTGAGTGCAGGCTTCAGCTTACACGGTAGATCCCCAGATTTTATAGGGGTATATAGGAGTACGAAATGCGTAGCAGATTGGCGCCATTATGCTTTTAAATGGAACTATGAATTGTGGTATGAAATGACTATACAAATATTAAGATTCTTTATGCTGCAGATTCTAGTGAGAGATGAAAACAAAAAGTAAAGTGAGTGTGTCTTACAGCTGGACGTGATGATTATGGTGGTGGCGAGATTCTAATAATTTTCGTCATTCTGCTTCGAAAGGGATTTGTTATGCTGCAGATTTTAGTCAGGGACAAGATATTTTTCGCCTAAAAGTGTTTGTGCCAATTCTGTCCATATGACATATAAAATATAGTTAGATTAATAGGTTTTAAACAAACTTTTACTAAATACAAAACATTATAACAAGACGAGCTCGGTGGTCGAATGGTTAGCAATGGCCACCTTGACTCCGAGGTCGCGGGTTCGATCCCCGCACAAGGCAAACATTTGTAAACATGTCTGTTTGTCTTGGTCTGGGCGTATCTATGTATTTAAGTATGTATTAAAAAAAAGTACCCATAACACAAGCTTTGCGCTTAATTTGGGACTAGATGGCGCTGTGTAAATTGTCCAGAAATATTTTTCTTATATATTATTATATTATAAATATTCCTGGACAAATTACGCAGCGCCAACGGCTCCCAAATTAAGCAAATCTTATAGTATGGGTATAACTGTTAATGTTACTTTTATATATAATTGTATATATTAATATACATATATTAGAAGACGCCCAGACTAAGGCAAATATGCTCATCCACACAAATGCTTTTCTTGTAGTTGGAAAATTGAACACGCGGGGTTTGTTTCGTTATTATTAGCCATTTGTTCACAAAGTATATTTCACTCGGGAATTTCTACTGCAATTCCCGAGTATAATATATAATATATGTTACTACATTCAGGCTATAAATATTACCAGAAACGATTGTTACCATAATAGTTCATACATAGGCCCCAACGTGTTCTAAACGCGAAACGACTGTCGAACTTATGTCGCATTTATGGAAATCTCATGGCACAGAACAGAGGGAGTACTTGAACGGTCTCAAAGGATTATTCACACTTTTCGATTTGACTTGCAGGGGCGGAGCTGGCTGGATTTGCAACTATTCTATTTTTTCCGTTTGATTTTTACATCTGGTTGTGCGGGTCTTGTATATTTATCAATTTTTATGTTATATTCAAAAGTATACGTGTCGTTACCACGTGTATAGTTTTGAATACAATATTAAATTTAAATTGGATTTAATAGTTCCATTACAATGTAATGAAAATTATTTATCTCCCACTAGGGTTCTTGACACTTAGACACGTGTTACAATATGTCTAATCGTGTGCTTAGTATTATGTCTTCTTTTATCTACTAGCATTTCGGTTATAGTCATTAGTGAAGAATAAATGCTCAAAAAGCTGGCCAATAATGGGTCTTTTTTCAGATTATTAATAAAGATACAATGATTATAAGTTTGAATGTAATCATCAACTTTATTGAAACTTTACTGCCTTTGTACTGAAAATATTTTTTATTTTTTTTGTCGATGGCGTGTTAGCCTTTATTTTTGTACAAGTGTTTTTGGTTACATCCTTTTTGTATAGTATTGTCTATGTATATTATCTATTAACTATTATCATCTATTACTTATACTGTGTTATTATGAAGAAATTTGTGTTACTTTTTACACTTTACGTTCTTGCCTGTGTTTTGTTAAACTTGCATTGATCTTTAATAAAACTCATATTCACTTAATCCGCCCATTATTTCATTAGGCAACATCTCACTTCCTCTATATGTTTCTTAAATTTAATATATTTAGAAATAGAAACTGACTGCTTCAGTCCTATTCTGAGGTTTCTGTCAATTTATTTTTGAATGGAATGCAACAAAAATTTTCCTGAGCAAGCCAATGCATCAGAATACGTAAATTGTAATTGTTCAACGATTTATCATTGTCCATTCTTAAATGTATTGAGAATTATAAATAGTGAAACTTAGTAAAATGTATAAAAAAATGCCACATTTTTCCTGTTTGAATGTATTCATATATCTGTAAATGACACAGAGACTATAAAGAATGTAGGCGGTATCTAAGCTAAGTGTACATTGTTAGGTCTCTGCTGAGTCAGCTAACGGTACGCTGCGTTTTGTTCGATCACGTTTTAGGAGTAAGTCACTTCTAGAGTAGATTCTTCTTCGCCGTTGACTACTCACATGCCTATTTTTGCATTAGACTTTCTTCAAACGGACTATTTTTGCATTAGACTTTCTTAAGGGGCCATGAATTAATATGTTCGCTTCAATATCATTACCAAAAATTTTGCGTAAAATGATAAAAAAGAAGTCGTTAATTTTTCATAAGTTTATAACGAAAGCTGGAAAATTGCAACCCTATATAGGTTATATAGGGTTGAAATTTTCCAGCTCGGTCTTCTGTTTATTCGTAGCCGTAGTAGTAGTAGTCAAGTGCTATTCGTAGGCTGGCCTTCAACTAGACGGACTAACAATAAAATCTAGTAAACATCTAAGAAAACAAATACAAGCAACATAAAATCGATTGTTGTGGAAGTCTAAAGAAAGATCCATGTTAATCAATGTTCGCGTCGATAGAAATATGAGAACAAGATTGTTCGTCTGGCCTATTCATATATTTTTTTTTATCACAGTGTTGATATGATTTTCAAACTGTGGGTCGCGACCCCCAGCGGGGTCGCCAAAAACATCAATGTTTATAGGTCAAGCGCTACAATAAAAAAACGTAAGCAAGCCACGTTTTTTTTATGTTCATCAACCCATATCTTTAAGTAACTCTTTTTCAAATGGAAGCGTATTTCTTTTCTTAATTTTTATGACAACAAAATCGAAAGCAAATGGCACTAACAATTTTAAAGCTTGCAGAGCCAACTGAATTGTTGAAGTTTGGTAGAGGAGGAGGAGGAGGAAGGCGGAGCGAGGAGAGGGTCGCCAGATTTTTTTTAATTGTAAAGTGGTCCCGTATTCAAAATGATTGAAATACTCTGCTCTAAAGTAAAGACGTTAGAAAAAACCATGCAGCCTATATTGGCTATTGATTCATTCTACCTATCACACAGTTATAAACATAAAAAAATGGGTACTGTAATCAAAACGGGATAATGATGTACCTTAACACCGGTGTAAAGATTCAGTGTGAAGGTGGGTCGGACGTGAAGCTTATCAACTCTTCTTGGTTTGTCTGTCAACCACAAGATTACAAGCTCGCAGCGCATAAGCTACTAGGTAGCAACTTGTAATTTGGTATAGCTCAATGTCATATTACGAAGTATAATATAGTATGGTGGATTTTAAATGTAGGGAGGGGTTAAAATAAAAATACTTCACATACGTATTCAAACTTGTTACCTAAATAATTAAAAGCTGCATAAAAATGCATAAATGATAGATTTTTTAAGGGGATACTTTGTGAGTGTCCCTATTTAGACTTCTAAAAATATGAAACTGAAAAACCCGAAAAAAGTGATTTCATGATAGAAATGAAAAAATAATTTTAGACTATCATTGTAATAAATATACTATATTGGCAAATTTTACTTTTTTTTAAAGTACTCTTCGAGTTATTATTAATGGTTTCTTGCCTCCCTTTCCTTACGGATCCCTAAAAATATCCCTATCACGTGAGATAATTTACATAATATATTAGAAATTTGACGCGCTAATAGCAGAAGATTGATGACTAGAGACGCGACACGGTACTGTATATAAGGGGACGTGACGTGTTGTCATATCATCATAGAGGACACATAGCTACTGGCAGACAATCATTCGCATAACGTGATTGTGCATTCTTGTTGCCATAATATTACATAGCATAATGATGATGGATCAGCACCATACTAATTTATGTGCCGTTATCTAAACTTATAAAATCGTTTGTCAAACGGATTGATCCAATGACGGATCTATCGACGCTAAATTCGAGTATCTGGATAGATCGGGCTGAATTTTTTTGGCTATTATGACGCAATCATACGATAAGACATTTTTTTTTATAAGTTTGAGCACGTCGTAGGTACAGCCCGTATCTCCGCTGGTAAGCAGTGCGCTCATATTATACATGTAAGCCAAATTTCACTCAAATAAATTTAGGATCAGTTCAAGTTGATGAATAATAAACATGCACACATCCACACAAACTGCCCAATTTATAATATAAAGTAGGATATCTAGTAGTCCGTGATCATTTTAAAAATAATGTTAAAGAATGATGTTGTGTTAACGTTATTTTAAATTGCATAGTGAGAGAGTTCTGGTGAAAGAGTATGGAAGTGTCTAACCAGCTGATTGTAGCTGTTCAAATAACATTCATTACGTAAAACCACGATATTCCACATAATTAATTTCTATCGACACATGGTTGTGATTATGATAAACCAAAACTTGGAAGAGGTCCAACTTTTCATGATAATATTAACTCCAAAATATACAGATTAAATACTATCTTCTACCCGCGGTTTCGCCCCGCGTGTACATAGAACTTGGATAAAAAGTATCATATGTGTCAATCCAGAATATATTCTATATATGTGCCTTTCATCAAAAGCCGTTTAGCTGTTTACCCATGATAAACTAACAAAACACATCCGTACATTCTTACAAACTTTCACATTTATTCTATTAGTCGAAATAGTAGGTAGGATTTGATTATTATAGCATCCTCCCTCATCATGAAAATCTGCCAAAAGTGTATTGATGTAAAAGAAAGTGTAAACAGTTAATCGTTTATTTACAAAAATTAAACCTGAAAGAGAACTAAGTACAAGTTAACAAAAAAGAATAATTTGGAAAAGTTGGTACTGGTACAAGTGAAGAATCGATCCGATCAACAAAGACTATTTCTACCCGGTCAACTCCTTCCGGATCAACATCTGTATTAAGATGGTCCGAAAGACAGCTGTACCACTTGAGGGTTAGCCCGATCCTGTGAGGCCGGGGTGACCATGGATATGATAAAGATTGCGACGTGACCCCCACGGTAGAATGACCGGGAATAAAGGCATACAATGAATGGTGGGTGGTGTATTCACCACCCACCATTCAATATTATTACCACTTACTATACCACTTACTATTGTAAGTGGTAATAATAATAAAATTAAGTCAAGATAACGGGCTCGCTGGGTACAAATGAGCAGCTGGACTGAGATCTAGGTGGTGCAATGCCTTATGACACGAAGCTATTATTTTTTAACTTTATTAACAACAAATAAATTTTAACATCGCAGATCGTTCTAGTTTTGTGTATTTTACTACACTGATAAATATTCTTTATAATTTTAGAACATTCATTTGTGACATGACACTAATGAATTGGCAAACAGTATACATGCCTTCTTTACATCTTTGTAATATTTGACTTATCTACAGCTGTTGCAACATCTAAAGAATCACTCACATTGTTCCCCGCGTTGACCTCGCTTACTCTCGTTAGATACGAAACTAAATATTGTCACAGAATAAAATAGTAACATACTTAGTTATTCAGATTCGGTAGTCTATAAAGAGGAGTCTTCAAGCGGAATGTAGAGCGAGAAATTTCGATATGCCAAAGCTTTTGCTACATCAATAAATGTACACGATATTAAACGATGGAAAGCGTTATTCACAGGAGCGCGTTATTCACGAGAGTTTATTTTAAATCGTATTCAAACATCGCTGCCGCACGGAACAAAATTTGTCTATTTTGTTACGTGAACTGAAGCGATCAATCGGAATCACACACACCACGGCACCCATTCAAGTCGGGCGCCGAAACGGGACCAACTTAATGAATAAACATTCGAATGTCGATATTAGTAGAACTCCGCTCCGTAGTCGTGATAGCGATTTGGGGGATCATGTTATCTTGGACTAACTCATCAACGTTGTTTTACTTGTTTCAATCTATATAACAAATAACGATTGTTATCTAGAGTTCCTATAAAATTGAGAATGAAATTGGTGACCAAGAAATAATCTGTTCCCTGTTCTATCACGAGGCCTTGATCACATTTTATCCAAATTTTTAAATTTTATTTATTATTTAGGGTCCTACCGCCTAAACTGAAGCCGATTCCCATCAGATTTTTAATTGCGAAAACTAAAGTAGTAATTATTTTTAGCTTAGCTGGTAGAAAACCTGAAGCTGTAGCAACAAAATTTAGAGACAAAGCTAAATAATTCATAACTTAACCTAAGACCTATTTTTGAAATAAAAAATTGTATTTACTAAATGCACTTCATGGATAGGGAATAGAATTGAACATAAAATCCAAATAATCAGTCAATATTATTCAGTAGATTTTAATGTTATTTTCAACGAAATTTATTGAGCTTATAAAATCGTCCGGTCGTTCTGTTTGTCCGTCCGTTGCCTTGAAACTCAAAATTTCGAAATTATGACTTCGGATTCGTGTAGAGCATCAAAAAGTCGTAATATACGAGTAAAGTGACCTTGGTTTTCCGATATCAATTCGGGAAAGTGGCCAAAATAAATAAATTTCGCTATGGTGGCGCATGCTGCGCGTCGGATGTTTTATAGTGGCTTGCCTAACCTACCTATAAGAATCTAACGTACTTTACCGAGTATTTTAGAAAATCAATAAACTATGTATAATGTATTTTCCGTATCAAAAAAGTCTTTGTCTAGTAATTTTGACTATTGGATTAAAGTAAATCTATATAAAGCTAATATATATATTTTATAATACTTCAACATGTAATTCTTTAATAACTAAAATTTATAAAACTAAAATTAAATAATACTTAAAATTAATAAATAAACAAATACATCTAAATTAAAACTAATTAAAATAAACTAAAAACAAAACTAATCTAATAGACCGCTGCCCGTAGGCAAAGTTCCCAATATGCTGGCCCCGTTGCCTCGTTGTATCGCAACACTAATTCTTTGTGCAAAGTAGAGGCCAGCATTTTGGTCACGAGATGCTTCTATGATATTAAAGTAAATATAAAAACCAAATAATTCCATCAATATTTCCAATAGATTTCAACGGACAAAGGGAAATTTACATATTCAGCTGTATCTATTTCCATCAATAAGTAATTAACAACATTATTGATGATTTAAAATCAAAATTTGTTTGTTCAGATTGTGTATTAAATTTGTTTGTGAACATACAATCTGATGTAATATGTTGCATTTTTAAATTGACTGACATAATATGTATTAAAAACCAGTTTCAAATTCTACAAATTACTTACTTATTACTATGAAAGAAACAATACGATAAAAAACTATACCTCAATTACAATAAATCCCTCATCGAAGTACATCATCGATGTTTTTTCAAAAGGTGTCCTATGATAATTTTGCCGCCTATTAATTGTAGTGGAGCTTGAATTATTTTATCGGCTTCAATATGAGTTCAGCTATGGTGTCAAAATAGTTTAATACTTGTAAAGGTCTGTATCACTTGTACATCTCCGGTGGTCAGGGCACCACCAACAACTGACTATTGGCACGTACAACCCACGGAAACTGAGACGTGACGCGAATATGGGAGAGTTGGAAGTAGAATTGAGGTCAGTCAAATGCCAGATTCTGAGTCTACCGGAAATCCGACGAGAGGACACCAGCTCTCCCAGGGCGGTGTAGGGTTTCTCGTTCATAAACCTCTCGTCAACAACGTAGTGGAGAATTCCACGGTCTTCGACACAAGCACAAGATTGTGCTGAAGTTGACGGAGAGATACTCTTTGAAAGTTGTGCAAGTGCAAGATATGCTCCAACGACGAAACACCAGGATGAAGATGTCGAGGCCATGTATGAAGACAAAGACCTTACGTAATACCTCCAAGACCCACTTCACGGTTGTTATCGGGTCTGCAACGCCTAGGTGGGAGCACAAGAATGCAATTAATCCGTCGTCGGAGGGTTCGGTTTTAGAGTCGAGGAACCACAGGGGGCAAATGTTGGTAAATTTCCTCCAAGTGGAGGAAATTTTCGATGAATTCGTTCTTTAAAAAGAAGTCCCAGAGGTGATGATCTTGGCAAAATCTCGACAAAGTGACTAGGAATGAGATCGACTTCATCATAACGGATATAAGGTGGATTCGGGATATGTCGGTGGTTAACAGGTATGGTACCGGTAGCTACCGACTTGTACGAGTATCCTAAATATCAGCTATAAACTCGAAAGAGCCCGTATGATCTGAAATTGAATCTACGCCCAACTTTTCCTCAAATTATTCAAACTTCGGAAAAAAGTTCTGTTCTAAATTCTGTTTTAAAGTTCCAACTGGAACTTTAAAACAGATTCAGCTCGTTAGAAACCACTGATGACATAGACCAGGAATCAGATAGAATAGGGAAAATACTACACGAAGTCAGATACTTTGGGCAGCAGCATAAAGCTCGAGAGGCTCTCTCTCGCTAGAGCGAGACTTTGGCTCTTATGCCGAAGCGACGATCGGCGACATCACCTTTTAGGGCTTAGACAGAGTATGTAACTAAGCCGATCAGAAGTTCTCTGTTGAATTACTGGGCGAAAAAAGTGTATTAGAACTAATTAGATATACCGTGAAATGAGAGGTTTGCAATAAACTACCTTTTCTCCTATCACAGCAACCATATCAATCTATAGCACTTACATTCAGTTACAGTGCTACAGCATTGAAAATGCCGAATGAGAAGTAGTAATGACATTACACGATGTAATGTGACAGCCGAACACTATGCTTCAATTTATAAAAAGTCTTAAAAAATATGAAGCGAGGGGTCTGCGCCGCCCCCTAGATACCGGTTGCGGGTTAAAATAAGTATAAAACAAAAATTAAGAATGTTTTAGAGACATATGCCCCCACAACCATCCGAGCGAACATAACGCGATCATTTTATTCATGCATGATAAATAATGTGTCTGTCGATACGATAGAAATTTCCATTGGTAACACACAGACAATCAATTCCGACAATTTATTGAAACTTCACACATCGCTGGCTCTTCTTTAAATCTACTGGGAAAAATCGAACTATAGGCATTTGTATTTGGGGATTGTTTTTTTTTTTTTGTTACGTTAGGTTACGTAGCAATGGTAGATGTAGCCAAATAATAGATATAGAAAAGCACATTGCAGTAAAAAAATATTAAAAACGTGTCATAAATTAAATGATAGCAAAAGTTCATGTCTAGCACTAATGTCTACAGTCACTGCGGCCTCCCTGCAAGGAAGCTACGGTGCAGAGACTTGGACACTATTCATCGGACTGATTCACAGGCTAAAGGTTACGCAACGAGCGATGGAGAGGTCTATGCTTGAGGTATCTCTGAGGGATCGAATCCGCAATGAAGAAATTCGACGTCGAAACAATGTTGTCGACATAACCTTTAGAGTTTGCAAGCTGAAGTGGCAATGGGCCGGTCACATCTGCCGAGTAAGTGATGGCAAATGGAGGAGGAAGGTATTAGAGTGGAGGTAACGCGTTGGACGCCCTTCTTCCGATTTGATGGTCCGATGACCTTAAGAAAGCGGCTGGAAGCGGAAGGATGCGGATGGCTAAGGATTATATTTGTTATTTGTAACAAATTAACCACAAATGAACACAACAATGAAACAAATGAACAACAAATGAAGAACTTTTCATCATCATCAGCCTGTATCTGCTGGATGAATCCAGCAGATACAGGCTGATGATGATGAAAAGTTCATGTAATATAATAAATATAGCAAAGGTTCATTCATGAGTCGCTCCCTCCTGGGGGTCCCCAGGACGAAGAGGGGTCTAGTGTAGGGGATAACAGCTGGACCTTAAAGGCTAAGGACATCGTACTGTTTTCATGTTAGGTAATTTAACATTACTTGTATTGCAATAAATTATAACATTTATTATAGAATATTTACGCAGCCAATTCCAGTGGCAATGTAATAAAATATTAATAAAATTCCATCTAACAAGGTATATTCTTATATTTCCATCTTAGTTTCAGTTCCACAGCATTAGTTTCAGTCGAAAATCAAACATAATAGGATATAATTATACTCTCAAAGGACTAGCACTCACTAGAGTATATGAGATTCAAGATTTAGGTGTAGTACATTAACGTATGAGAAGCACATAGATCACATAGCTAAAAAAGCCAATAAAGCCCTAGGCTTCATTATCAGATCGTGCTCTCAATTTTCTAGTGTAAAAATCGTAAAAATCTTGTATTGCTCATATGTACGTAGTATACTCGAATATTCATCACAGATTTGGAATCCACAATACAACATATATGTAAATAGGTTGGAAACAATCCAGCGTAAATTTTTAAAATTTTTACAATATAAGTGTAAAGGCATAGAGAAGGATTATGAGGCGCGGTGTTGCAAACATCACATACTGCCTCTCTATATCAGGCGAACTATAGCAGACTTATGTTCACTTGTGAAAATAGCCCAGTCTAAAATAGATTCTTCATACCTATTGTCTCTGATAAACCTTCGTTTTTGTACTAGAAGTCTGAGACATCCTAATGCGCTATGTGTCCCTCACAGCGCAACCAATTACAGAAATAGTTATTTGTTATGCAAGGCTGCAAAGTTAATTTTTGGCGCGAGTACCTTGTATTGAAACCTGAGCAAGCGAAGGATTCTAGGATTGAGCCACGAGCGAAGCGAGTGGTTCAAATATAGAATCCTGAGCGTAGCGAGGGTTTCAAAGGTACGAGACGCTAAATAACTTTGCTGCCGAGCGCAACACACAACTTTTCACCTCACTAAAGCGAGGAAAATGTTAGGTGCAAGAAAAACAGTTTTAATAAATAATCATCAATGGACTGGCTGCAGAGAATATAAACTACTAGCGACCCGCCCCGGCTTCGCACGGGTGCAATGCTGATACTAAATGTACTACAGAAGGTCTTTGCGCTTTGTCTTATCCAGTCCTTCCCCAGTTATAGGCACACGCCGCCGGCTCCGCGGCCGGTACCGCCACAGCCGTTATGTCCCTGCATTTTAAATGTGTAATATCTTCTAAACTATTCATTTAAATTACATGCTGTGAAGGGCCATATTGATCTATATTAAATGCGCAATGTATTTAAGGTACTTAATTGGATAAGGATTAATTCTGTATTGCTTAAAATCGCTTCGTAAATAAGGCATTATTTCTTGTAAAAAGCAAAGGATAAAATAACGGTTATTGTGTGTTACCACTAAGAGATAGACATATACCATCGCGAACTTTTTTGTAGACCATTTTAAGGTGAACAATACTGTACTACATTATTTTGATATATCTCGTTGGGTTCAGCCAGCGTTTGCAATGAAAGAGCAAAAAAATGTGTTTATTTACGACATCACATTAGAAACCTCTAAATTATCAGTGTTTTTCTACTATGTTATGCATATATTATACATATAAACTTTCCAGTTGAATCACTCTATCTATTAAAAAAAACCGCATCATAATCCGTTGCGTAGTTTCAAAGATTTAAGCATACAAAGGGACATAGGGACAGAGAAAGCGACTTTGTTTTATACTATGTAGTGATTACGAAACCAATGAGGTTCTATATATATGTAATTTATTGTACGAAACCTTTATTGAATAAAAATATTCGAATTTTAAAAACACTTTCCACGCTAGCGGATAAAGTGCGATTTTTCACGCAGATTTCGAATGATAAACAGAGCTTTTACGAGCTAGTGAGGTGAAAAAATTATTTCTTCGTTCGATCTGCAAACACTTTTAATAAATTGGTTGACGATTCCGAACTGGATCTTTTTAATACAAATCCAAAATTATTCAAACACAAATTGACTAGGGATTGGTTTGATGTGACTCCTAAAAAGTAACAAATTTGGCAAATTTAATTAATTTAGGCATTATGTAATTTAAACAAACAAGCATATATAGCTACTTGTATGCGAAAACATGTTAATTGTGTTATTTGTTATTTATATAGTTTTTATAACCATGTTATTTACACTGTAATGTTTTCCAAATAAAAAAAAAAAAAAAAAAAAAAAAAAATCTTTGGAGCGTCTAGTTTTCTCGAAACATATTATATTACGTCGTTATAACGACAACATTATTACAATTCCTAACAGAATACTCGTAAATAGTTAAGCTATAGTGCTGCTCACTAAACTTTTTTAACATTTTAATTGTGACTGCTACGATCAAAGAAAATGCTCTTTGAAAAGACACTGAATAATAATTTGATCTTCGCAAAGGGGTAGTAAAGTGCAATGTAGCACGAACTGTCGCTGTGATTTTAAATTTAATTAAAAGACGCGTCTATCACGAGGCTGGACGTACCTACGACCAGCAAGAATGCTGTGCTGGCCATAGTAGAAAGTCACTAGGTATATTCTTCCCGTATCTTGCCAAGACAAATTTGGTTGTCATTTTTTTTTATTATTTGTATTGTATTACGATTGTACACACAGTGTACAATGTATATTATGTAATGTGTCTAGAGAAGTTGTTTGACGTCCTTCCTTTTACATTCGCTCCGCTAGCTATTACACATTAGAACCGAAGTGACCACGTACGTACTGTGCGATTCAAGAGAAGTTTTCTCCCTTATACTATCAAGCTGTGGAATGACCTGCCTGCCTGAATCGAAATTTTCCTGGAGACTACTGCATGGGGTTCTTCAAAAAGGGCGTAAAGATATTTTTACAGTATTGGCACCGCGCATGTGATGCCCCTGGTATTGCAGGAGTCCATAGGGTGGCCATATGCTTCTTTGACATCTTTGTTATATAAAAAAGGTATGGAACGATTTTCCATTATTTTCTTAAAAAAATGCAGCCATACTTCGGTCGAACCGTTCTCAAGTGATGCTTCGTCAAATACGAGTAGTTATAGGACGCGTCGACCAATTTTTGAGAAATGTCTCTAAATTTGTGGACTGACGGGCCCCACGGCCCCAAGGTCTCTACCCCAAACGGCTCAAATATGTAACTGTTGCTTAAATTACTATAATTGCGGCGTTTGAGGCATTCTGCAGAAGCCGCCGCGGCGCGGGCCTTAGACCCTGTAGCCGTGAGGTGGGACGTGGCCAGGGTATCGACGCATGTAACGTCCCACACTAAGGCGCGTCTCAGCCTCGAGGGCAACAGAGTCATTCCATCAGGTGTCTTGCCATCGTGTCGAACCAAACCATTAGGTTCTAAAATGGCTGGAACGCAGACGCTGACTAGAGCCCGTCGAATTATGTCATTAAGGCCGATGTGACGAGACATACGTCCAGCCCTTCTTCTGCATGAGAGGCCGTGATGCCCCAGCCGGTCGACGACGGTACCACAAGGACAACGCTGGGGGATATTGCAGGGTGCCCCTATACGAAGGCAGGTGGCTAAACGAAATGAGGTGTCATCCAGTAAGGTCTCGACGTTCGCCGAAGGTATGGCCTGCAACCAAAGTCCGGACTCCCACTCCGAAACGGCTAAGAGACGAGCTCGCTCCGTAGAATCAACGGATGTTTGGATTAGGTTATCCTGTAAAATTCTACAAAGCGGCTCGTCCCTTTTGTCTTTGGGAGTAAGAAACAAAGGGAAAATTTGAATTTGGACTTAAGCTTGATCATGCAGTCCTGGCTTCCGTTGCACACCTGATATCTTAATCGCTGTCACATACATTTTTTTTTGTTAAATTTTCGACACTATGAACGGAAGACAAAAAAGCTGACAAAGCAACACTGGAAATTTTGCGTATACCAATACCTCCAAACCTTATAGGTAAGGAAGCTTGGTTCCAAGATCAAGTTTAATTATTTATTTTTCAAAAATCTATATCTCGGAACTATATCAACAAATACTTTCTGTATTTTGTAACGAAAATGCCACACACACACACATACCTTTTGCATAGATAGGTATTGTACTTTTCAGCGATTTTTCGTGATATTTCGCAAATTACTAAAGTGATTCCCCTATATTGTCATTACGAAAGCTTTTAACCTACCTTCAATATAATGTTCTATAAATAGTACATTTGATATGTTCTCGTGTTTCAGACCCAATTAAGGAAAGCGAAGGGTCCGTCGAATCAAATTAATTACGGGCGAAAATTCTGTTGACACTTGGTACACTGGCTGCTATGTCAATGGCGGAATGTTCAAATTGACTTCACAAATAATAACATGGAACGCTTTCATTGTTAGTTAACGGTAGTCCTAAAGGTATGCAAGGAATTAGCTGGCTTTCTTTATATTACCACTATAAAAAGGGGCCAAGTGACAGTTACGCAGGATAGAGTTCTGTAATCTATATTAAGCTTGCGCCCGCGACTTTTTTTATTCTAAATCGGGTTGCCGACAATCATACGGCCCACCTGATGCGAAATGATTACCGTAGTCATAATAAAACTCGCAACATGAAATGTCCTTCCTTTCTGGTAACCTCACTCACTCACAGGAACACAACAGCTCTGAATTCTGGTATCCTGGTATCTCGTGGAAATTTTCAAAAGTTCTTACTACTACGTCCTACGTCGTAGTAGCTATCAGTAAGCCAAATTTCAATCCGCTCCGGCTAGTGTCTTGAGCAGTGCGTTGATTCCCGCTCGCGCGTCTCCTGGTATCACATGGAGAATTTTCAAAAATGCTTTCTTAGCGAATGCCTACTTTATAATAACTTCCTATGTATATGGCAAATTTCAATCCGATCCGCCCAGTGGTTTCAGCAGTGCGTTGATAGGTCAGTCAATAACAGTTGCCTTTTATATATATAAAGACTATTATTATAAAGCTGAAGAGCTTTTTTGTTTGGTAGGTAGGTTTATTGCTAAAATCTCAGGAACTACTGGTTAGAATTGAAAAATGATTTTAGGGTTGTATAGCTCTTTTAGAGATAGTGTGATTCGGGAGGCACGTTAAGCCGTTGTCATTAGATGATAGTCGTTAAACCAAGTCAGCGGCCTCTAGGTGGCTTGAAAACAATGGTCTCCGCCAACGCGCAGTTGAGCAGTGCGGTGGAGTGTGCTCTAAATCGATTGAAGGGAGACCCGAATACCAACAGTGGGACGAATAGGGGTTGTCGACGACCAACATCTTTTAGCGAGGAAGGCTAATATGCTATATAACATCACGCTACGACCTATGACAACGGAGCATCAATGAAAAATGTTGCAAAGTCTGCGGAAATCCCATACAGGAGAAGCCGCCGTGAGTCGTTAGTGTTATTATACTTACCAACATTACATAGACAAGAGTCGGCGGTTAAAAGTAGATTATTATATTAATTTTTATTCGTCTTTACCAAGAGCCTGTTGTACTGCGCTACTTTTTGCCACGCTTCAGAAGCTTTCTGCCCTAAATTTTTGTCATTAGTGTCAATATGGAAATATTTTGTAGAAACTCACCAGATAAACATTTGTGTGTTTCATACACGTATCTTTTTGTTAAGTCTGGTTGCATTGTACAAAAAAAGTATTTTCAACACCTTTGCTCGTAAAGCTGATGTAATTCCACCGGTTTTAAATATGTAAAGCGGGTCATAAAAAACGCGTGTGTTACCAAAGCAAATAGTTAAGTTATAGTCCATACAAATTCCATAACAGTATTATTTGCCATTTCGCGCGCTGTTGCTATTCAAATTTCGAACTAATCGCCGCACGGCGCCAATCAGTAGGCAGCGCTAGCGCGCTGTTAAAATGGCGGGAAAGCAACAGTGTGCATTCACAGATTGAGTTTATTTAAAATAAAAAAAATCAGTTTATTCGGTAATTTAAAAACTTGGCTGCATGTTCTAAAGTCTTTGCCAACATTTTCACGCAGCTACGGCAGAAAATAATCCTCGCGCCATTTTTCTCAAATTTTCTTTTCTTTGTACCTACTTGTATTGTGAATATCTAAAAATGACAACTTTCAATAATGAGGAAGAGCAATATATTACTTCAACTACACCGGATATACTAACAGAAGCGCGAACCGCATGCGACAGCTTGCTGCCGTCAATATCCAAGGACAGATACATAACCACGTATGAAAATTTCTTGAAGTGGAAAAATAAGAATTTTTTTTTCTGTTTCCTCGCAAATGTGTTGAAAAACGTCGTACGATATACGTGCGTATTGGTTATAACATGCTCGGCTCAATTACGCCCTCGCCTTCGGCTCGGGCTGAAATTCCGCCTCGCATGTTATAACCATCATAACGCACTAATATCGTAATGTACTATTAAATTTTTTAATTAGTTATAAAAGGGTAATAATAACACACACCTTTGAATCTCATATACATGTACATAATGCTCGTAATTGTGAGTTTCCATAATCAAGCAAAATGCTGTCTACTGTGCTACAGCCCATTTATAAAAACTGGTTAAAAAAAATGGTTGTCTGCAAAGTCGGTTTACGGACGATAATTTTACGTGATAACGTCATAAGAAAACATTAGCCGATGGAGTGCTCGCTTGCAGCTCGCTTGCACGCTCGGTTCAGTCGGAACGTGACAATGAGTCATGCTTTTTCGTGCGTGCAGCCGGCGTTCATCGATTTATAAGACGTTATCCCTTCAAAAAACACGAAAATATGTGCGCCACTTATGGAACAGGATTTTCTAACAGCATACAATAGCATAAGCCATGAGACTACAATGTATATATCTAACTTTATAATGTTTACGCTATATCCAACTTTTTCATTGATCTGAGACATTGAATCCCAGATATATACATCTAAACATGTAATTAATGATACATCCTTTCTTACATATTTTTAAAGTATTTTTATATGCACCCTATCATACCTAGCAATAATATCAGAACCTAGAAATGATGTAAAACTATAAATACATTAATTCTAGCTGCCTCGTACATGAAGTAGTAGTAGGAAATAGAATCGAATTTTCTTTCCTGTCCCTTTTATTCTGTCCTGTGAAAGCCCGAGTGCGACTCGATAACTCTGTTTTGATTTTTCGCTATTGAATACCACTTTCAGTGATTGGAAGCAGTTGGTGCCGGGTGCATTGAATGAATTCTCTATTATGAAATGAAAGAGGTATTGCTGTTACGTTGATTAACGTGCTACGAAACACATAAGTCTTTGAGCTGAAGATATAAATATTGAATTTATTTATATCTTCAGCTCAAACATGACTAGTTATTTTCAGACTTATAATTACTTATGAGCATAAGTGAAATTTAGAATTATTAGGCACAAAAAATATTACTGCAGTAACACAAAATGGATATACAGCGCTACATCGAACAAAACGCTGATAAATTTGCTATAACCAGTGATTAGCCGCAATTATGAAGCAGCAGTTTGCTGAATAGTGTAGGTAAATACGAAGACAAAAAAAGCATCTCAACCCTTATTCATCCCACATTCATCCCACTGCTGGGAAAACGAAGAAAAACGGAGGAGGTCGAAATAATATAAACCCATCCATGGACAGACTACGGTCGACGTTGCTTAACTTGCGTGTTCGATTAGATTGACACGCGCAACGACGGCATCGAGCTCGTGAAAAAAAGTTTCTAATTAATTTGATATTTGGATGCAGTATTCTGTGAGGTGGAGGTACTTCCCTAGTCGAGGCTTATAAGTAGGTAGAGCCCTACCTTTCTTTTGTCAGCAGATGAGGTAGGCTTTGTATCGAGGACTATGATGAAAGACTTACCTAAACATGATGAACTACACCTTAAACATGATGAAAAATTATTTATGCTACGTTTGGAAACATTGAATCGAGATTCGACACTGTTCTTCAGCTCGCACAAGCAACCTACTAAGCTACTATTATTTATAATACGCAACAGCTTCTCCTCCATTTTAGCGCCGGCATTTCGACCTTTGAACCGTTCTGATGCCGTACGTAATAATAGTTGCAATATCTTGGGAAGTCATGAGC
This sequence comes from Hypsopygia costalis, assembly GCA_937001555.2. Lineage (NCBI taxonomy): Eukaryota > Metazoa > Arthropoda > Insecta > Lepidoptera > Pyralidae > Hypsopygia > Hypsopygia costalis. The sequence goes on from OW443326.2 coordinate 25,829,304, forward strand.
AATTATGTATGAAAAAATTGCATTGCTATTAATTGTTCATGGGTTCCCAAGGAATTTTATTTTAAGAAGAAAGTAGCGCCCTTATTTAGGTCTACTCTTTTTGGTGTTCCGTACAGATAACTAAGAGGACAAATTTATCCAAGTTAGTATTTTAAAAAAATCTGCGTTTATTGCTGGCTTTGGTGGATCTTTGTAGATATTTTATTTATAACACCTTCGGTTTAATTACTATCAATTTTCTCATTAAATCATTTCACTAGTCAAGGGGCCCTATCGCTTAAGCTGAAGCCGACTTCAATTACAAAAATACGCCTTAAATTAAAGTTTATTTAATTCAGCTTAGTCGGTAGAGACCTAGCGTTTCTATAAATTAAGTCAAACATAATTACCACTAATCAAAACTGAGGTTAGATTTTCATAATAAAAAAATTCGATGGTAATCGATTACTTAGGGCCACATGAGACATGTTACTTTTAGCATCGGTGATCAACAATTCCAGACGATGAAAAGGTCACTGACATAGCCGAAAGGATTATTAAGATGAAGTGGCATAGGTTGGGAGGCATGACGATCACACAGAAAAAGAGATCGGACAGAAGGATCCTAGCTTGGAGACCACGTACAGGCAAGCGTGGGATGGCAGCCTACGAGATAGACTGACGACCAGCAGGACGCCCAGTCAATATTCGATCCTGTATTTATTACTGCTCGCAATCTCGAGCTTTGGATTGCGAGCAATCGTTACATACATACATTGGGCCGGTCACGCTTGAAATCATTTGGTGAGTCTTTGTTCAGTAATAGTAGTAATCGGAAGTGGTGGTGATGATGACGATCAACGATTTAGATGCTTTTCGAAAGCTAGCGACTGAACGCTCCGTACCATACGCGTAGAAACACAGATCGCGGCAATCGAGTTGCTCAAAACAGCAGTTTGAATGCCGGTCGCTGCTACTTTTGGACCTCGATACAGTACCGATAACCGGGTGCTGCATTTTAATGTTCCGATTCCAGTCACAGCAACATCAGCTTCATCGTCTACGGAACGTAGTTCAGTATTTATAGAAACAATTATAAGAAAAGATGATAGCATTGATTTATAGATTCAAACCGTAAAGTTAACGTATAACTTTATGATTCGACCGTAATTGCGGGTTCCCGATACTTCTACCAATCGCAACAAGTCGCCAGAATGCTATCCAGCATTGGTACAGTTGCTAAAACGCGCATTTTGTATATTGCGTACTCGTAGCAAATCATCATACTGCTAATTGCCGATGGTAAAAATATTATGTATGCGGTAACCCTTAATCGGTAAATGCGCTCGTCTATATGCCGATATGTTTGACTTTAATAAAATCACTCAAATTACTTTTTGAACAATGGAAATGCAATTACTATTAATTAAATTACTTCGATAATGGCATAAAAGGAAACCCGTCGGGGAAAAAATAAAGGGAAGTGATCAAGAATAATTAATAACAGAATATCTACTGCACATGTCTTTGTAATTTATCAATAATAACAGCATACGACGTCAATGTAGTATATCCTGTGCTATAAAATAATTAATAGCCTTTCATAGGTTCGCTGCAATTTATCGTGCTGTAAAATTCATGGAAAATTTATTAAGTGTAGCATTAAAATCAATACGGCATTCTTATGATTGTTTGATTTTTCAAGTTTTAAGTTTCATCGCGCTGTCTGTAATCAAATATTGTAAGTTAAATACCCAATTTCACTTTCCAGTGTCCGATATACCTGAAATTTGGTTACTCTTTTGGTTTTCGTAACAATACACGATTACCTAAATGCTGCCATTTTTAATACAATATGGCGGCACAAAAACACAGAACCACAGGAGCCAATTGAATTACTTTTGAGCCGAGTGGGGCCAAATAGAGTCAAGTTATGGTAAGATGCGCTAAGTTGGATCAAAGGTCAAGCCTACGGATAAGATAGACCAAATTGAACAAAGTTGAGACAAGTCGAATTTCACACATTCTCACCGCAGATAAACCCAGTGGCAGTGAGGTGGCAACATCTACCTAGTGAGCAATGGCAGACAGAGAAGGAAAGTCCTAGAATGGGGGCCAAATGGAACGACGTAACATGAGGCGCTCCTTTTCTAGATGGCTTAATGACCTCAAAAATGTGTCTGGAAGCGGTTGAATGAGGATAGGATAGAAGCGGATGATAGCCTATGGTGGAAAGCATCGGGAAAGGCCTATATAACGATGCCAAGTTTAAGATAAATTAAGTTGTTGTGGTAGAAGTATTTCGTTCACAGCGGGAGTTCTATATACTCCTCCTATTGCAAGCTATAAGCTACGGTAACAGACACAGCCAAGCTGAAGTCAGTTGAGTTGGGCGAACTTGAACTAAGTTGCGCAATGTGCAAAAAAGTTGAGCAAAGATGGGCCATGGGATGGATGGGATGGAACGCCTTATTGAGCAAAGTTCGGCCAAACTGGGTAAGGAAAGTTGAGCCAAATTGGGCCAATATGGGTAAGTTGAGTTATGTTGTGGATTAAATTAAGAATGCGCGTGATCACTACATGTGTGGAGTGCTTCGTTAGCAGCGGTAGTGGCAGCGCGCGGTATGATAACATCGGTATGGTCGTATTAAAAAAAATATAATAAGGGAGCTACCTAGGTAGATAATTTAATTCCTAAGCAATTGGCGGCAGAATATTTGTTACTATATATAATTTATAGAATTCGCACAAGACATTCATCTGATAATTAATTTAATTATCATTTAAGATCGTCCTATTACTACACCTACAAAAATTTATTGATATTCATCCCACTGCTGGGATACGGGTCTCCTCTTAATCGAAGGGGTTTAGAGCATACTCCACTGCAGGTTGGCGGAGGCCAGTGTTTTCAAACAGCTTAAAGGCCACTGACTTGGCTTAAAGTCTAATGACTACAGCCGGAACAGAGGAGCTCGAAATAAATAGGGTTTATTTATTCTATTAATCCATGGATAGGCTACAGTCGACAGACGATGATACAGACGAACAGAGTGTTTAGATTAGACTTACAAGGGCGACAACGCCATCAAGCTACACATAACCCATAAAATTTAGTATTTGAGAATAATACAGAATGATAAGGAAAGCCAATAAAGGAAAACGCCTCTTTTCCTACCTTTTTTTTATAATCCCAATTCAGTTCAAGTGCGATGTAGTCATATTGTATTTGGCCAATTTAGCCATATTGCGAAGTAGACATAAAGCATTTAACCCTCTGTATCCACATAGCTGTGAGACATAAGTTGAAGTATTTGCCGACTAGAAGTTAGACGGAAGTGAAATCTAATCTAGTGCTGCGGTTGAGACTCCAACTTTATTAACTTCCGGACATATCCATCTGTTTCCAAACGGGTGCCACTTTGAGCTAGGTATTTCACTATACGACTAATGTCGAGCAACAATGCCCCAACTTCCCGAACAACGTGTATGGCAATAGATACCAAGATACGAACTCGTTGAAAACTTTCTTTATTAGTGACTCAGCTTGTTGATCATTGTATCAACACGTAGCCGAGGAATGTTCGTAGTTACGAAGTGGTTACAAAACAAGAATTGTTTTGTTGACTAATATCGGCCCGCCCTTTTATGAAAATCAGGGTCGTGACTTTCTCGCCCAGTAAACCAACCAGGCAAGAGACCTTTACTCTCCCCGGTCTCGCTTCCAGCAAGCCAACCAATACGGTCCTTATACATAGATACACTAACTTTTCTACTATTTTTTTTATTACGCCAATTTTTATATCATTTTTGTATTACAATTTGGTATGTTCAGATGAGTTGTTTCTCATGATACCCACGTCCTTCTTCTACAGTGCACCGCTTGCCATCGACAGGGAATTCATTCTCACATCCGAAGTGGTCACGTACTGTGCGGCTCCAGAAAGGTTTTATCCTACACACTATCAAGCTGTGCAATGAAGTGCCTGTCGAAGTTTTCCCAGGAGACTACAGCATGGAGTTCTTCAAAAAGGGTATGAGGAGGTCGGCAATGCGCATGTGATACCCCTGGTGTTGCAGACGTCCATAGCTACGACAATTGTGCTTACCATCAGACGAGCCGTATGCTTCACGGAAAATAATTTAAGTTCGGACTTCAAGTTGTCAGGTCTTAATGTTAGCTCAGTAATGAGAGGCAGAGGGAGCACAAGTAATATATTTTAGAATCGCGTGTTGAATATTGATTTTTACGACCAACTATATCAAGTATACAACGTGTAACTCCATGTGCGCAAAACCTCAAACACCCCAACTGAGTTTTATTATTATAAATTGATATAATAATATCTAAGTAATAATTTCGAAAAAAAAAATCTCGGAGATATGAATACTTTTTTGTTTTCCTCATAATCCTAGTAGTTTCTGGGCTCTGTGGCGCTTTCTTATCGAAAAGACGCGCCAATGGCTACGATAAGCAAATATTAATATTAAAGAGCGAGCATCGCGTCAATGACGCGTAAGCGCCGCTTGCACGGCGCTTAAGACTTTTTGGACGCGGGAGTATTACGTTTGTTTACCTACTACACATTTTCTCGCTTGATTGTCGAGCTCAATTTAATAATAGACACGGCAATTAAAAATAATAATTATATTTTTTCAAAACCAGTTAAAAATGGATGAAAATTATGGAATTGATTCTACTCATGATTCTGAACAAACTATTTTTAGGTTTTGTGTACCTACTTGAAGTTACACGTATAATCTATTTATGATGTTTCATGTTTCATACATATAGTAATTTATGATTTAAAAATTTGATTGAGGCATCGTTGCGCGTGTCAATATTTATTTTTGTTTTTTTTTTTGTTTTTTTTAATACATAGTTAAATAAATATTCTTAGACGAATTACACACTATCATATAATCGAAACACGTCGATATTCTCTAATACTAAATTATATGGGTTATGGTATGTGGAGCTAGATGGCGTCACCGCGCTTGTCAGTTTAATCGAACACGCAAGTTAAGCAATCTCGATCGTAGCCTGTCCATGGATGGGTTTATTTATTTCGAGCTCCACCGTGCTTCAGAGAGCACGTTAAGCCGTCGGTCCCGGATGCTGTCGTTAAGCCAAGTCAGTGGCCTTTGAAAACATTGGCTTTCGCCAACCCGCAATTGAGCAGCGTGGTGGAATATGCTCAAAATCCCTCGATTGAGGGGGGGCCCGGCCCGTATTCCAGCAAAGGGATGAGTAAGGGTTGATGTATTATTATTATTATTTATCTCTTTTTAATCACGGGTCACGCCCGGTCATTTGATAGGCATGCGCGGGATTATGGATCCAACGCGTAGAGGCCCCTTTAAGAAGTTTGATGTAATGTTGTACACTCGCCGGGACCCGCTCCAGGATATGTCAATGGAACGACATACCCATGAGCAGGTCTCGGCAGGCGTTGAGACTATTGCGAAGTGTGATGGAAAATAAATGGGCAATGGAGATGAGGTCTGGGTGAACTTAATACCGGGCTATTACAGAAGAGGGACGGACTCCTGCCATAACTGCTTTTATTGCTAGTTATTTGCGGCAGGCGGTGGCTTGCCACTCACTAGATGGGCCCCTGAAATGCCAGGAAAACGGCCGGGGGCAACACCGGTGTGAGTGACTCAGGGATGTCGAGAGGTGTGCTGCGCTTTCTCCGAAGTCACTCGCGGCGTGATGCCCTTTAACACTTCCACCCCTGGAGCATATAGCTCTAGCGGCTCCTCTCTGGACGGCCAATAATATATAATTAATAATAATTATTATTTATTATTATTAATTATATATGTATCTCTCTTTCATCACGGGTCAAGCCCGGTCATTTGATAGGCGTGCGCGGGGATATGGATCCAACGCGTAGAGGCCCCTTAAGAGAAGTTTGATGTAATGTTGTACGCCCGCCGTGACCCGCTCCAGGATATGTCAATGGAACGATATACCCATGAGCAGGTCTCGGCAGGCGTTGAGATTATTGCAAAGTGTGATGGAAAATAAATGGGCTATGGAGATGAGATCTGGGTGAACTTAATACCGGGCTATTACAGAAGAGGGACGGACTTTAACGAATAAAAATATATTCGTTAAAGTCCGTCCCTCTTATTAATTATATATTATTATTATTCATCCCCCTCCTGGTATACAGAGCCCCAATCTAAGAGTTTAGAGCATACTCGACCATGCTGCTCAACTGCGGGTTGACTTGACTTAACGACTGTCATCTAATGACAACACCCGGGATCGACGGCCTAACGTGCCCTCCGAAGCACCGAGGAGCTCTAGATAAATAAACCCATCCATGAATAGGCTACGATCGAGATTGCTTAACTTGCGTGTTCGATTAAACTGACATGCGCGACGACGCCATCGATCTCCATTAAACCCATAGAATTTAGTATTAGAGAATATCGACGTAAATAACGACGCCATTCGTTCTATGTTTTTTCGTTGGTATAAGTCAAAGAGATTAATATTGAATGTCTTTGGTATACGTTAATGTTTCGAAATAAATAGAAATAACAATCGAGAATCATCAAGTAGTTTGTACATATCCCTATGTTAGTTCACAGCGATGCGTTTTAATTATGAAATGATCGGATTGTCCTACTTGCATTTTGGGGGGAATTTGTGGAAAACTCATTCGTCATTGTACAGAGGGCGACGGTTCGACAGAAAAATCGATATACGATGAAATCGCAGCGTGTATACGAAACTGGATCAAACTGTTTATCCGAGATAACAATCGAGTTCATTCGCTGGTATAATGAATATATTGCATTTTTATTTTTCTGTAGGCATTTTGTGCGAGTAGGCTGAAAATGCAGATAGGTAGTATGGAGCCTTTAGTGTATTTTTTTTTTAAGATTTATTTTTATTTGTTGTATACGGCAATCATTTGAAAGAAAATTCGAAGGATTTTTTTAAAGATTCTTTGTGGCCAAAATATAAATTTCTGTTGAACGTTCATATGTTTTTATTATTACCACGCATGCGGTAATGTACTTTTTTTTTAAAATAAAAAAAAATGTTTATGTATATGCACATACATGTATAATATAGTGTTGCTTCTTCTTATTACTATAAAGAATTATCAAAACTCTATCATGAACTCATGTGCCAGTTCATGACAGAGTTTACAGAGTAATGTCTGTTATTTAGTAATTTATTTATACTTGATCTTTATAATAATAACGTTATACGTGTAACGAAATATCTCGCATGCGCTAACAATATAATATTAAAATTCGCAAAAAAAAAAGAGCAGTCGCAGTACAGCAGTAACATTAAAATAAACATCTTAATCACTATGTTGTGTTTATGAAGTATACAAAGATATCCATAAAACGTTGTTATTGTAGTTATTGTTGCATCCGTGTCCTTGTTGTGGTCCAGCTGACAGGCTGAGGGCAAAGTGAGAGCGGAAAGCGACTTACCGTTGTAGAGGAGCGTGGGCTCGGGATCGCGGGGCGAAGGCCCCGGCGCGGTGGCGGCGGGCGCGGGGCTGCGGCCGCGCCCCTCCCCGACCACGTCGATCTCCTCATCCGACTCGTCGGCGAGCTCCGCTGCCGGGGCCGCCTTCCACTTCTTGGCCATGAGGCAGCGCGGCATGGCGGCGCCCGCATCAGCCTCAGCGCGACCGCATCAGAAGACAGACGAACAGAGAAAGAGAGAGAATAGACAGAGCGGCGCCCCGGGCGAGCGGCGTGGTTCGCGCGCGTCCTCTTACGGTTGTGGGGTCGAGCAGAGAGCCTCGTCGTATATATGAGACGTGGGTGGTGCGCGCGCACCCTCTTCGATCGATGGGGGCGGGTTGCTCCACGCCGCGCAAACTTTGCCCGACAACTTGGAGCGACACTTCGGCGACTCGAAGCGACACGCGATCAACCAGTGGGAACGTCGTCCGATAGAGTACGGCACACGTGCACACCATTGTATGTATGCAGCTATACAACGCGCTGCGGGATAGGGAGTCTTTGGAATGGCACCTTTTTGTTGCCTCCTTGGGAATTGTAGACAAGATTAATCTTATTCTGCACTTTTTTGTTGTTGAAGATTCGTTTCAATTATAATGAACGTTTGATATAAAGTTCTAGGTATATTATGTTCTTTTTAGAAGTAAATGTAAGTGATTATCTAATATAGTTTTTGTTATTGTTTTTATACTATGTCGGGTGTTCCGCCTAATGTGAAGCGGTAACTATAGCGAATAAACGTTTGCAGCATACTTTATAACTCGCGCCATCATTGCTGCCATCGCAGTCTCCTTCCTTCTGATGACCTCACTCACTTACACGAACACAACAGAGGGTTGTTTTCCTCTAGATCTCTAGTAAATTGGTTTTGACTGCAATCTTGAGTAAGTTGTGTTAACAGTTACCCAACTCACGTAAGTGTGATTTATTGAAAATTATTAATAAGTACCAATAATTACCAAAACTGAAGGCAAAAGTAATGAATTGTTCACTTTTACCGGTTATTATTAATAATTAAACCTTACTTTTGTTAAATGTAATAAATTTTCAAAAATAACGTATGTTAAGCATTTGTTTCAAGCTACAGAGGATATTTTTATTCTTATCTATACGTGAAGCTTTTCACGAATATATTTTATTCGTTAAAGTCCCGAAGCATTCGAGATATGGTGGTGGCTACTGTGGCACGCTTTATATTAGCTGGACACAATGTTCTTTCAATGCCACGGAATAAAGGTGGATACAGGCTGATGACAGGGTAAGAGATGCGCAGGAAGATGTACAGATGTGGTTATACGTAATTGGCCAGAGTAACTATTACAACTCCCTCCAGCAGTGGCGAGGAACTAAAAGAAGTTACCTCAACACAGGTCGTCGTATAATTTTAGCGCACGTCTTTTGATTGCTGCATAGTACGAGAGCTTGCCGAGGACATGTAACTGTCAACAATTCGACTCATGGCTCGTCGCTGCGCGGCATGACGTCTTATTTCGTTTATCCACCTTAAAGTACCCGTTCTAAGGAGGATACTCGGAAAATCGTGTTCATGTATCCACCCTGATAAGTAAGTTATGTGATTTCCGATTATTCAACCCCGTTCATCCGGTATGATTAGGCGTATGCAGTTGTTCTGAAGCGCTAAGATAGAAGCTAAGTATTGTAGTAGTTAAGTTAAGTAGTTATATGTATATATGTATATCGGTGTGTTGTGGTTCATCAACATCGTTGAACCCAAGAAAATATCATCTGCACGGGGTGCACCCCGCTGACTGACCAACGAGGCTCTGGCGAAAAGAGAGATAGGGCATAGAGTATTTTTTAAGCTGCCCGACTGGAGAAGTACCTCCACTTCACAGAATACCGCTGCCAAATTACAATTCCCTTGAGTGTTGTTGTGTTCCTGCGAGTGAGTGAGTTTACCAGAAAGAAAGAAAGGAAGAAGTATAGGCTGGTAACGGATCGGCGACCCCTCGATGTTGCTGATCTGATCTGCATGGGCGGTGGTGATTGCTCTCATCAGGTGATCCAATCCTCGTTTGCTCGCTGCTCAAAAAAAAAACACAGTTGTGTAATCTGTTCTGTAGATTTAGTAGCTACCGTTAAACCATATAAATTTTACTAGGATAAATTCGGCTAGCGACTTAATAAACTAAGTAGGATTTAAGTTTGGCGGACCTAGTTCTTAACGAATGAAGTTCTGCACCTGGGCAGAATATTTTATAGATTTTCTCAGTAGATTACAGTATATGAAATATGTAAAGGGGTTAAGAGTTGACAATGTCGACATAATATGAATGATGTTGGTGTTGCAAGGTAAAGTTAATTGGTTACCAACAGTCAGGTCGAATACTTATTTATAATCTTAGTGCTAATAATCAGAATTTATAATTGTTCAAAGACAAAGAAAGAAAGGAAGGAGTATAGGCTGTCAACGCATCGGCGACCCCTTGGTGTTGCTGATCTCCATTGTTGCTTTCCATCAGGTGGCACACATGCTTGTTTGCCCTCCTCTCATATAAAAAAAAATGTCCCTTCTCGTCGTCGAAGGTCGGCATTTCAGCAATCATCAGCGCAATCTGCTGACACAGCTGCCCGAAACGGCAGTCTCATACTTCTTTTATACAACTGACATAAATTTTTGAGTCACCTCTCACCCTCATGTTCATAAATTAATCATACCCTTGACAGGATTTCTGAGCCAAGTCACTTGCGATAAAGGTACTTTTGAACGTAATAAATTTGATATAAAATACTTTCCATGGCCAAAACGGTTGGGTTCCTATCGGAACCCCTATCGCTGAAGCCGATTACCATCGAATATTTTGATTCGAAAAATATGTCCTACGTTTTAGTTGTTGACAAATATGTTCAACTCTACCGACTAGGTAGTGTTTCAGGGTTTCTACTAGCTAAGCTAAACACAGGTACCATAAATGTAAGCTGATGTTGAGCAAGTATATAATTTTAACAAAAAAAATGCCGACTTCAAACATTACTCTACATTTACGTATGTAGATACAGGCTGATGATGATGATGATGAAAAAATTTTGAGACTAATCTAGAAGTATAACTTTTTCAAATAAAAAAAGCTTTTTTCAAATCGGTTTATAAATAATGGAGTAATGAAATAACAAACCTAACAATGGGTAGATACAGGCTGCTGGTGATGATGATGATGAAAAAAATATGGAACCAATCTGTAAGTATACTCTTTGAAATAAAAAAAAGTTATTTTCAAATCGGTTTATAAATCACGGAGATTTTTATTTTTTATTTTTTAATAAATATTGTCAGACAAATTACACAGCGCCATCTAGCCCCAAAGTAAGCGAAGCTTTCACCTATACAAAATGAGACGTGTTGATAGCCCAGAGTGCAGAACATGCAAAGGGCCTAACGAGTCCATGAAACACTTGATGTGTCAATGTGACGCCCTAGCCGGCAAACGAATGGAAATCCTAGGAAAGGCATACCCGGACCTGGAGGACTACAGACTCTTCCCAATAAGCGGCTTACTGAAGTACATGGAACATGTCTCCAGACAGTCAGGGGAGAGTGACTAAAGGATTAGGGAGAACACAAAAGATCCATGAGGGTCGACGTGTCACCGGTGCTTCAGCACTGGACCCACTCTAAGATAAGATAAGATAAGCGAAGCTTGTGTTATGGGTACTAGGCAACTGATAAACATACGTAAATACATTTTTTTTGTAAATACATACATATGATAATAAGATGAAAACACCCAAACCAAGACAAACAGACATGTTCATGCACTCAAATGTTTGTCCTGTGTGGGAATCGAACCCACGAGCGTTGGTGTCGAAGCGGCGTCATTGACCGCTACACCACGCTCGTAATTAAGTAACAAACATTAAAACATAATGTTTGTTACTTAATTACTCTGTAATAATAATAATAATCCGTCCCTCTTCTGTAATAGCTCGGTATTAAGTTCACCCAGATCTCATCTCCATAGCCCATTTATTTTCCATCACACTTTGCAATAGTCTCAACGCCTACCGAGACCTGCTCATGGGTATATCGTTCCATTGACATATCCTGGAGCGGGTCACGGCGGGCGTACAACATTACATCAAACTTCTCAAAGAGGCCTCTACGCGTTGGATCCATATCCCCGCTCACGCCTATGAAATGACCGGGCTTGACCCGTGAATTAAGAGAAATAATAATACAGCCGAATTGAGAACCTTCTCCTTTTTTGGAGTCGGTTAAAAATTCGATGGTGATCGGCTAAAGGTCTCTGTATCTTAGGTCAAAATGTTAACTTTGTGGAACTAACAGAAACCTTGTGATACGTCGCACCCAAATCCAATAATAGAATCGGCGGTCTTTTTTATTGTTTATAAATACATTTCCTTTTTACAGAAATGTTTTAGTATAAATATTTTAATTAAAAACTGTACAATTTGGCTCAATTACCGATGAATGCAGCCTCATATTAATCCGAATTGAATCTGGGAAATGGTCTCGCTATTCAATGGAAATGATAAATAAATTCATTTGCAATCGACTGTTCGCTAACATGGAAAAATAAGTAGTTAAATGACTGTGCAGACTTTATTCATTCATATTTCAATTAATATAATAACTCAGCAATTTCATCAGATGAAACAAATCTCCCTCGGTAGGGGAAGTTATCAATTAGTAAATTTTATATATCTGGTTTACCATGGCATTCATTTTGGTAATATTTTTATTATACCCGTCGGCAGACAAGCACATTGATCTGAAGAGGTTACTATAGCCAAATATATTATTAAATTATTAATAATTATTAAGACACTAGTGTTTTAACAATTATTTTCAGTTCAAATTTAAAATATTCAAATTCCAAAAAACATTTAAAAAAATTGTTTGTATGTCAACTCGTACATACAAACATATTTTTTTGTTTGTATGTACTACTACTACGACTAGTGTCGGTCCCGGCTATTGTCATTAGATGACAGTCGTTAAGCGAAGTCAGTGCCTTTAGAAGACACTAGTGTCTTAATAATTTACAGCTCAATAGAACATTGGGAAGTGGGTCAAATTTAATTTGGAAGATCCGATGGTAAACACCGCTGTGAAACTAAAATTAAAGATTGCATAAAGATTTCGTTCAACCAGTAGGTCGGCAGCAACTTTACATCAGCGTACCTTACTACGCAGTAGTTTAAGAAATAATTTACCTTTATTTTTGTTTACTGAAATAAAAAAAGCAATTTACGGCCTATCTTTCATTAGATGATATTCCATTTTTGGGGTGTAAGTGGTTTATCAACATCTTTGAACCAAAGCCAACTTCACCTGCACGTGGTGCACCCTGCTGACTGACAAACGAAGCTCTGGCGAAAAGAGAGGTAGGGAGCGTAATTGTAATCTACCCGACTGAGGAATGTACCTCCACCTCACAGAATACCGCAGCCAAATAAAAATTCCCTTGAGGGTTGTTGTGTTACTGCGAGTGAGTAAGGTCACCAGAAAAGAAGGAGATGCTGCGTTGGCAGCGGGGGTGGAAGCGCGCAAGTGATATATTATGTTGCGAGCGTTAATACGGTTACGGTAACTGCTTCACATCAGGCGGGCCGTATGTATGTCTGTCACCCAACGTAATATATAAAAAATAAAAAAATCTAAGTATTTAATAGCCCCTGGCTCCTGTTCGGCATAGCTTACATACTCGTACTTATTTTTGGAGGAAATAAATGGGATTTCATCTTATAATATTGGATCTCTGTTCAGTAATTTCTCTAATAATCTCTGTAAATGTTTGAATTATTTATGTAAGGAGTTGTACTACTATGTTTAGAGAAAACTATAGTCACTATTAACTTCAGAGAAGAAAATTAATGCCACTTGCTATGCACTCCGCCGGTTAGTCCAATAAGGATTCGGAAAATTTGGATCTAAAATGAAATATTTGCAAAGTTTTCGATTTGCTATTTTTTACACCAGGGGTATCAAACGCGCGTTGCCGACCCTGTAAATCCTCTTGTCAACCTGTAAAAACCTAAGGCTTTTGCATTTCTTCTAAATAAGTTTAAATCTCTTTTAATTAAAATTTTTAATCCTCTGCCATCCCGTCCCGTTATGCGCCAGCCCCAAATATATACTTGTGAATATATTTTATACATCGTTGAAATGAGATAGTTTTTTTTTTTGCACAAAGAAAAGTAATTATCTGTTTCGCCTCATATAAATTAATCTTATATTAATTATTAAAACAGTGTCTTAGTAATTATTTTCAATGAGGTGTTATACGAAACATTGTAAAAATATTTACTAGTTGAAGTATATTATTTTTTAAATGAAATTTATTACATTTCTCTACTCGGCGACGGGAACAATAAACTTCTTTTTTGTTTTCACTTCCGTCCGCTGTTTCTCTCGAAGTCTGAAGAAAGATGTTTCCAACTGCATTGCGATGTAATTATGAAACTGTATTATTTCTTTAGAGGAAATGAGCCAATGCTAAAGTAATATGTGGAAGTGGCTCACCACGATCTTTAGGGCTAAAGTCAACTTCGCCTGAATGTGGTGCACCCTGTCGACCAGCGAAAGACGCTCTAGCAATGGAGAGGTAAAACACAGTGTATTTGTAATATGCCCGACTGAGGAAATACCTCCAACTCACAGAATCGTCGTCGTCGTCATCACTTATTCATCCCACTGCTGGGATAGCTATATATAGCATCTCTCCTCAATTAAAGAGGAACTTTATTCCGCCAATCGCAATGTGCGCACACTCAGCGGTGTAAAATACCGTTGAGTATGCGCAGATCGGCTTACTTCGTACATGGCGAGCGCACAACCCTGTCGTGGACCTTATTTTCTAATATTAAACATTTTAAGCCTAATAAAATAGACCCACGACGCAATAGCAAATAAAATTAACATATGAAGCAATAGCAAATTAATAATAACTTAAAAATTCTCATTTTGTACATTCGGGTTAAAACATAGCTATCACCTCAGACACCCCCGTTTCCTCGTAGTCATACTAATTTGTCATATCAGTATGACTACGAGTCCTTGTGACGCTTCCGTGACCCGCATTTCCAGCGAGGTAATGCTGCCAGTGTTCTGGAGACATTGCCGAAAGAGAAAGATCTTGGGGATATGTTTTATTTGTAAGGAAATTTGTATTTATTTATATATATTTTTTTATCCCATACCTTTTTCTTTGGTTCATAGATAAATTAGATAGGTTTATAGATAAATTAGATAGATTAGTTTTAGTTTAATGTACTTTATTTATATGTTAAAACTAAATTAAACTGTTATATGACCAAAAATGAAATATAAGTTTAACTTCAAAAAAGGAGGTTCGCTAATCCATAATGTGTAAATAATTATGTGTATATTGAAGTAAGTGTGATCGTGATTTCCATTTGAGCAAGGTTTTTATTTGAGTTTAGTGTATAACACAATTATCCTAGACTATATTAGACAAGAACTATATACGCTAAAAAGGAATAACTTTCATTGAAGTCGGTTCATAATTTTCATAAGTCTAAAACATAACTTTTTTAGGTTTAGCTATAAGTTTTGATTAGCATTCTTGGGTACATACCCAAGATTATATAGATTAAGAAGATTAAGCTAATATTATAGCTAAACCTATAAGTCTGTCCATCCAGATGTCCTGTCATACTAGAACATAAAAAAGTAAGAAATTGTTACATAATGATGGCAGTGGTTTGCTCTGTCTGCATAATAGAGTTTGTATCCAAAGCGAACATCATAAATTTACAGTTCTTTTGAACTAACCACGCGAATGAATAAAAGAGTTGCCTTATCGATGTTTGCTGCAAACATGGACTGATAAGTAGAACAATAAATTGTGGAATAATGAAACAAAAATCCCGACTGCGTCAAAGAAATTGTCTGATGCTTTTAAGTACTTTGACTGAGTTAGTAAATACTAGCTATAAATGGAAAAATATTTTTAATTATTACGACAATTTTTAGTGAACCTCATATACATATAATAGAATCCCCTATGTTACTTATATAACAGAGGCGAATCTGATGACATCTCACATTTCGTTTAACGGTGTAGGCTTTACAGCCAGCAGAATATGCCTAAGAATTAGACATACACGTACATACATTACTGGGAATACCATTACCCGCCCTTCTATGATCCTCCTTCTTCTCCTCCCTTCTATTTGAATGCTGTTTACATACATTATAATAAAACTATACAGGTAACATTTGCTGCAACACACACATTCATCTTTTATTCTGCGTTCTATTTCCTAGTGTTTCAGTTCTTTCCGTGGTATTTTTTAATTATTTTTTTGTATGTGTGTGATTGTATTTTGTAATAAACGTATCTATCTATCTACAAAGTATCGTTCACAAAACACTTTAAATTTCAAGTAAATAAGCTCAGTCAATGATAAATAATCAGTTATCTACTAGATAACTGAATTTTTTTATTATCACTGTTACTTATAATGTAACAATGTTACTATATATATACTGGGTGTTTTCTATAATACATAGAAAACACCCAGACCAAGACAAACAGACATGTTCATGCCCACCAATGTTTGTCTTTTACGGGGATCAAACCCGCGACCTCGGAGTCAAAGTAGCCATTGCTAGCCATTCGACCACCGGGCTCAATGTAATTGTTAGTAATACAATTCATAAAAGTTCATAAATTTGTTTTCTAAGTTTTAATATTACATATTTATATTTATACTACATACTAGCTGATCCGGCAAACGGTGAAAATTGTATGTATTTTTCAATGCTAAATCATAATAATATAAAAATAAAAATATATGTCAATAAAATAAAATAAAATATTTAGGGGTGGGTCACCCTTATCATTTAAAGGTATGAAAAATAGATGTAGGCCGATTCTCAGACCTACCCGATATGCACACAAAATTTCATGAAAATCGGTCATGAAAACCCGTTTTATACTTCATATTTATATTATTTAAACACTGATGTCAGAAAAACATTTCTTGGTAACTAATTAAAAAAAACGCCAATCAAATATTTGTATATTCTTTGACTTTGTCGCCTAGGCAGTGACTAAATAATAATAATGAAAAAAAATTAACGCCTTCTAAATTCAATCGGCTCTCAAATACGTTGTTCTGACCGAATCGATCAATTAGT
The DNA here is from genome assembly GCA_937001555.2 of Hypsopygia costalis. NCBI lineage: Eukaryota > Metazoa > Arthropoda > Insecta > Lepidoptera > Pyralidae > Hypsopygia > Hypsopygia costalis. Next base: position 25,845,940 of record OW443326.2, read on the forward strand.
GTACAAATTACCAAACTCCACATTGTCTATAGCTAATTAAGTGGGGAACTGTTCGACGTTGGAACTTAAGGGCTAATTCATTTTACTTGTTTCGGTGTTCACAATAGTTCCCTGGAAGTTCTCAAGTGTGGATATCACGAGCAAACAGTTGTTACGATATTCTACATCGATAAAAGAAGAAACTGACTAACAGACATATCAAACGCACAATCAAGGGACTCTAGGTACCACCGAAGATGAAGCTAATTACCATCGGAATTTCTGAATGCGAAAATGAAACTACTGCTTAGATTTTTGTAACGGACATACAAAACGATGTCTGTCACTACTACTAAGGAACTCGATGGCGTCGTTGTGCGTGATAGTCTAATCGATCACGCAAGTCAACCAACGTCGACCGTAGCCTGTCAATCATCATCATCATCATCAGGTCCATTTTAGTCTCCACTCTCTCGTCCGTCCTAGACGGAAGGAGGATTTGGCCCACGCTGGCCAAACTGGTTGGGGAGGCCTGATCGATGTTTTATAATGTATTTCCCTTAGTCGCCTTGTACGACATCCACGGGAAGAAACGGAGTGATTCTAGTCTAGTCTGCCGGAAACCACACGGCCACATGATAATAGACGGGTTTATTTATCTTGAGCTCCTCCGTACGGAGGGCACGTCAAGCCGTCGGTCCCAGCTGTTGTCGTTAGATGACAGTCGTTAAGCCAAGTCAGTGGCCTTTAGGCGGCTTGAAAACACTGCCGTCCGCCAACCTGCAGTTGAGCAGCGTGGTGGAGCATGCTCTAAACCCCTTCGATTCCCAGCAGTGGGTTGACGACTACGACGATTGTTACTACTAGAGATATATATAGACTGTATCTGACCAGTCACAAAGGCACAAAACGATCACTCACACTCACTCACATTGATGTATTAAACTGTATTAAACTAATCTGTTTTTTTAAATTTTGTGTTTAGGCAACTTCTGCATTGTCTAATATAAGGACAAGTGGTTCTAGCCTGTAAGTAATTGTTACACTTATTGTAAAAAAAGAACATGTAGCTTAAGTAATAGTGTAAACAATTGTTGGTAAGCCAAATAAATAAATTACTACTAGGCAACACTATTAATGTTATTTTTCTAAGAAAGTAACAGTTTCAACATTAAAACATCTCTGTAGATATTCAAACACAATTTTTCACGTTTAAAAGCAAAAGATAGGAGCAGGAAATAGAAAGGATATCCAGGCTTAAGAAAATATTACCTACATAGCCTTTGAAATAAAGGAAGGTATAATTTTAGCGCGGACTTTGTAACGCCAAATCGCACATCCTGGCAGACATGTATAGAACTCACCTAATAAACAATTTGGGTGGGCGAATAAAAGTTAGGGTGTAAGTGGCTCTCCACGATGCAACCTGCAGACTAGCGAAAGAGGCTCTGGAAAGGTAGGTCGTATTTACAAGCTGAGGAAGTACCTCCACCTCACAGAATGCCGCAGCCAATTAACAATTCCCTTGAGGTTTGTTGGGTTCCTGCGAGGAATTGCAGCGGTGACAACGGTGGCAGCGCGCAAATAATATTTTATGTTGCTTACGTTTAAATGGCTACGATAATCGTTTCACATCAGGTACGCCGTATCTTTGTGTGCCATCCTACGTTGTATAAAACTTCAGAAACTTCAGAAAGTGAAGTTTCTTTAGAAAAGTCTAACACTTTCTATTGGCTACAGCCCATAGACGTCAATGCCAAGCCGAAACACTTATTGTCGATACTGTTTAAAAAAACTTCAAAACACGTGGACTAAGCCGCGGACCGAAGCAAGTAAATAAATATTATAAACTTGCGGCCTGTCCACGCTTTGCTGTGGCTCAAACATTCCGTTGCCATCGCATACCAGTGGATTTCCCATACAACCTTATCCTAACAATTCCATCATATATATTTTTTTCTGATATATTAATATTCTAATATTGATATATAATTCTGGGTGGTGGTGAAGTGAAAACAAATCCAACAAATCATAGATCATAAAAATCGGTCCAGCTGTTCTTAAGTTACGAATGGTGTAATTAACCGGACTTTGTTTTATATACCTATAATATAGATTCAACCACCGCCACCGCGGTAAGTTTGTGCCCGTACAGCACAAGGCTAATCGCAAAATCTACAATATGAATTTTCATACGATTTTATTAAACTTTAATGGGGAGGGATTACGAGTATCTATAAAAGTTATAATCTAGGAATATTTTCCGAAAACTACCCGTGAGAGGTCGGGGTGGTGGCGGACTTTTAATATAAAATAAGTTGGAATATACATAGAAATAGTTAGTAGAGTGTAAACGTCTCGCCGTCACCTCCGAACGTGTAACAATGCGCACCCTGCCGATGAAATGTTTCGAAAAACACTCGCAGGAGACACGGGTTAATGATTACAGTTTTCCGGTACGTTCAATATACATCCACCCCATATTTTACACATGTTCGTCTAGTATCTATACTGCGTCATAGCATATAAGTATTTATTAATTGGTAATTTAAACTCAAAACTAAATACAATACCCATTTTAATCATCTTATTTCACCCCTCAGTTTGCATTGGCGAACCATTATTCCGGCTACAACATAGCACACATAAATATAGAAATCTATGTTAACGTACCTCGCATTGAGTGGCTGTAGTCAATCTGTCTAGATAACATCTCGAGCCAATTATGAATTCCGTATTTTCGCACACAGCTCAGACAGCAATCAATTGTAGGGATTGAGCAAACTCTAGCTCGACATCCGTAGATTAACAGCTTGCCTTGCGATCGGCTGCTGAGTACAGTCGTGATCAAATTTAGGTAATTTACTTAATTAATTAATTCTTATTAGTGTATATAAATTGAGGAGGTTGATGGTGTCGTTGCGGGTGTCAATTTAATCGATCGTCTGCAAGTTAAACAACGGCGATCGTAGACAGTCTATAGGTGTGTTTATTGAATTGAAAACTTCTTTAGCGGCGTTGTGCACTTTTTGGGATGGGTAAAAAATGTTAAACTCGCGTCAGGAGACGTGACCTGATCGAAAATTCGTAAGACGGAGGGAGAGTAGACCGCCGGCGCGGCGTAGGAGAGGATATCCCCGTCTCTTTCTACCGCGGGGCGAAAATGTATGCCTTCTCCTGCTTTTTATTTTTAATGTAATACAAATTGTCATGTTTATGTAATATTGTATTTTACCACATAAATGATAGTACTTTTACATTGATAATTAAAGCAATTCGTGTGAAATTATTCCCTAACCATTCCAAAATATTCAAAAATGCACAACGTTAATGTTTAAGTTTTCACTTCTGCCGGCACTCCCGGAGTGCAACCCTTTTTTTATATAGAGCTCCTCCGTGCTCCGTTATTAGATCCGATCCGATCCGATCCCATCTGTTGTTGTTATAGATGACACTCGTTAAGTCAGTAGCACTGGCCTCCGCCAACCCGCTGTTGAGTAGTGTGGTTGAATTCACTCTTTACCTCTTCATTTGAGGGGCGTTCTCCGTACCAGCAGTGAGACTAATATGTGTTATTGCAGATAGTATATAGGTAATTCTCTGGTAAGAGCATATTCTATTTTAGTTTAATTTGTAATTTATACACTCCTTTGTTACTAAAGTGAGCGAAAATCTCCAGAAAAGAGGACATCAAGCAGTCGTGTACGAAGGCTGTATACTGCCTTACTAATATGTATAATGTTAAAACTAAATTTTTGTATACCCCGTCGGGTGGCAAACAAGCATAAGTACTTTGTCTTACGGGAAGCTTTTATTCAATATTAGTGTACTCTTCCTTCCTTTCATTAGAACCTTGCAACTCGTACAAGTAAGCTATGCTATGGTTTTAAACATTGTACAAAGTTCAAGCTATCTTTATCGAGATGTTAAATAAAATCCGTTTAGCATACCGGTTTAATGGAAAAACACAAACACATTTTCGCTTTTATAACATTAGTTTGGATACCAAGTAAGTTCCGATTCACTAAGTCACCAATACTCAGAAAGCGAAAATATTACATATACCTACATAGTTCCTCTTTATGATGTAGTAAAGGTATTCCTCGTTCATTGTAGACTTATTACATTTTGTATCATTACAAAATGTTACAACATTACAGTTGAACTAATGTGACTTTTTTATTCCAGTAGTTCAATTGTGATTAGGCTTAACAAATTGTGTTGGTCACTGTACATTGAAACATCTACACCATAAATAACCCAATATGGGTAATCTCTCTCTTTTATCAATATGCTTAATACCGGAAGTTCGGATACAATCAGATAATTAATATTGACTCCGTTTGTTCCGTGCCACCAAATAAACAACACCAACTGCAGTGACATGAGGCATCACTATTCCCCATGTAACGTTAGTGATGCCTGGATGACCACCATTTTTGAAGCCGAATCTATCGCGCTTATAAGTGGTGCACCCTGTAGCAAATAAGGCTCTGGGGAAAGAACTAGAGCTAGACTGGGGAAGTACCAACACTTCACAGAAGGCCGCAACCAAATAATATACCGTTGAAGATAGTTGTATTCCTACAAGTGAGTGAGGTCACTAGACGTGAAACGTGCAGCTGGGGTGTTCCAGATATCACGAGAGCGATGCTGTTTTTATTGCGTCTAAGCGGTCACCTCTATACATCAGACGAGTCTTATGTTTATCTGGCACCTTTGGTAATATAACAAAATGTTTGAATTTCTAAAATAGTGACGTAAAATGAAACAATAATTACTGAACTACGATTTTATTGAAGTATATTCTAAGTTACAATATCGTATATTAAGCAGTTCTTAGTTATTGCTGTCATCGTGTTGATCTCGCGTGATCTTACCCTAAGTGCTATCTAAGTAGTGCCAGTAGGAATTCGACGTCATTAAAATTACAATTAACAATAATTAATTAAAATGATACGTCTTTTGACTATACTCTGTTGTTCTACGTATGTTAAACAATACAATCCTCCGGCCAAAACGCACTCTCACCATACATATTACCAAAAATCTTTTATAAATAATAGTATATATTGTGTGTAATTATAATTTATTATTACAATTTGCACACGACCACGACCCAATTAAATTAAATTACAAACTCTTTTCACATGAAAAATATGATATATATTTTAATAATAAATTATTTATTTAATACAAGATCAACCTAAAAATAATGAGATCAAAAGGAATTATTTAAATAACATAAAACACAATTTATACAATAATAATTATGAAGCTTCATGGAAACCACAAACTCAATTTATTGTTTTGAAAATTTGTTTATTCTATAACATTCCGAAATATGTTGATATATATATTATACTGCTATTCACAACCACAATTCACTAAGGGACAAAATGTCCGCGAAAATAATCCGTTTGGTAAATTGGTTCTTCGTGGAATTTGTCATGACTTGTTTTTAATGTTTTTATTAAAATCACTTGTATTGTTCCACTTAATTTAATTTACCGTCGGGTTTCGTCTTTATAGAAATCCTTTGAATGTCGTTCAAATTCCTAACAGTACAAAAACTTATCACAAGCCCACAACAAACGACCCGTAACAGCGTGTTAAAACAGTTTTGTAATTACGTGAGGGTAATGCCGTCAAACACAACAATTCACCGTCACATGCAGCACCTATAATATAATAATATATTGTATTAATAACCATGATAGTACAGATTAATTTAATCGATTTCTGAACCTTAGTGAATTACTGGCAGATTATTCTACCAATGACAAATTCAAACATTTATTTTCATCTTACACAAAATATAAATTTAAAAAATATATTTAATTAAGTAATTAGGAAACCTGCAATAACATTTTTAATCAGTTGAAAAGTAAGCAGGTTTTTGCTTTAAAGTTTACAAACTCTGTATACATTGCGTCCAGTCAAACGGAGCTGACTTTAATTTTACTAATTAGTCAAGCGAATAAAGTTAAAATATTTTTTGTACATCTAGATTATACAGAAGTTCAAACTCAAAGGTTTTGCTATAATTAAATACAAAGTTATTTTTATATCTTAAAATACGAATTTAGGATTTATAGCTGACTTTACTAGTGCAACATAAAAAAAATTCTTAATCATGATCATTTTCACAGATAAATTTATTAATTAAGAAAAATATTTTATTTCATGAAAATGTACAAGCGATACCATTAACTTGCCTATACTTGAAAATGCCAAGCCTTTGCAGGAACAATATGGTAAATAACAATTAGGATTGACCATTGGTTGATCTTATCAATTATTTTAATTAAAGTATACCTAAAACAAAGCCGGACTTATTCCACAAAGGAATAATTCATTTTTGTTATCAATTTTATAATCAGAAAAGTATCTATTGTTTTACTCTTACAATGTTCTTCCTAAAAAGGCTCGATGTAATTTCTTCCTCACTTGAAATTGATTATATCCAAATAAAACTTTAATCATAATTCTTGTATTGAGTCCTTAAATGCACACATGGTGAGTATGTTAAAATAAACAGCAATCATTACTCTACAATGAAACAAAATTTTTATTACAGCATCTAATAATTAAATAGAAATATAGAAAAACAAATGAATTGACATATCTGTTTAATTTATTGTTAGATACAATTCAAAATTATTTTTTTACTGAAATTATCTTTCATAAAATCATATATTCGACAGTCGTATTCATTATGCGACAATTGGCAACATTGTTTTTTTTTATTATTTATAGTTCAAGTGTTTATGAATCGGTATGAATGACACAGAAATAAGTTCTACATGTTCAACATTATTTTTCACAACTACAAAGCATTTTTACATCTCATTATCAACAGTACATGGGTGACCGAGATTCGTTCGGCAAAGTTTTTCTTAATGTAAAATGGCGATTTTTCAGCACTATTCCTATACAGACAAACTTGAGACGCAAAACCTTAAGAACAAACTTTTGTTATTTAAGTACTGTTTCTGAGATACCGATGTATAAACAAATATATATTCATAGATGTATAAGAAATGCTCACTAATATATAAGTTTCAAACGTTGTTTTGAAAAACGGATGATTTAAAAAATCAGTCGCCTTAAAAATTAACGGCCACCTAAATATACTTTATAGTATTTAGGAATTAAACAAGGATCAACATATTTTTTTTATTTCCTATATATTTTTTTAGCTTCGTTCACAATCTATTACTTTTTACAATGAAGTTTCGGTTATAAGTAATATGTATTAAATACCAAGAAGGACAAATACATACGCCATAAAAAAAACGACCCAAGAAGCCGTCAATCGTGTGTCTTGTGTCTATGAGTCTCTGAATAGTAATGAATGATATTATTTCTTCTCCATTAAATATACCACTTAATTATACACATTTTATTGATAATAATAGATATACGGCTACGTTTATTGATAAGTAGAACAGTAATGTATTTAATTTCAAAATATGTATCTATTCTTTATAGTAGCTGCTAAATCATGTATTTTGTTAAATTATAATTATTTTATATAAATTTCTGATAATTTTTATATGCATAGAATATCATTTTTTTTTAATGTTATCGTTGTTCACTAAATTCGCCATTAAATCGGGATATACTTTAAATTATTATGTTTAAAATACGTAAGATATAAAAATATGTTATACTAGGGTTTATTGTTATATACGTTTTCGTTGTCAATGTGATACATATTATGTAACATTGTATATTTTCAGCAAACTGAATTTATTCACAGGTAAACCGGTAATTGAACATAGACAATTTTTTGCATTATGTTTCAAAACTTTCAATGCATATGTAATGTAAACTAAAGGTTAAAATATGCTTTCATATATTGCTATGCTAGATTATGTAAAACTGTAAATATCATTTCTAAGCTATCTTCTCTTTTATGGATGTGGCTTTATAAACAAAAATAATGTAAATAGTAACATTAGTTATTATGCGCGACATTGTCTTCATGATTTCTAATTTTTTATTTCATTTTTTTTAATTTTCATGTATAAACCCTTAAATATTTCCGGGATGAAAAGTAACTTTAATAAAAACTCATTCGCTTTCTAGTAAAAAAATATTTTGTTACAAATACCCATTGCTAGCTATTCGACGACCAGCCGGGTGGTCGAATGGCTACTTTGATTCTAAGGTCGCGGGTTCGATCCCCGCAAAAGTTAAACATTTGTGCGCATGACACATAGCTGTTTCTCTTGGTCCAGATGTTTTCTATATGCGTATTAACAAAAAATATATATTTAAGTACATTTTGTTAGTAGTCTAGTATGCATAGTACAAGCTTTGCTTAGTTTGGAATTAGATGCCCCTGTGTAATTTACCCAATAATATTTATTTATTTATTAATTATAATATAATAATAACGGACGGAAGTTATATCGCTATAACTTTTTCCCACAGTTATTTGAATTGAACGAATGAATGTACTATGAACCCAAGATAACTGTACCAAGACTTTGAAATAACTTTCACATAATTCTTCAAAAGGTTAAAGTTCATTGGTTCAAAGACCTGAAAGCCTACTCCGAAATACAATTCCGAAGTTTCGGTTGAAAGTTCTGATATTTTCTATTTTTCGTTTTTTGTATTTACGACGAAACCATTGTTTAAGTTTGCTGTGTCATAACGTAACTCTTAGTAACCAATACATTATTTTGAATTATCCATATTCTGAAATTTGTGAATGTGAAAGTGGTCTGTCTGTCGATTTAGATGACATAATTTGGCTACCTATTGATACGATAACTCATGGGGATGAAGCCGCGAGCACAGTTAATGTTGCATAAATCAAATTGCAGATTGTGTTAATTTTATCCGAGGTAATCTGAACGCTAATCACTTTTTAAAGTTTTTTTAGCCAGGTGCTATAAATCATATAGCCCGCCTGATGTAAAGCGGTTACAGTAGCCATATAGACGCTTGCAATACAAAGTGACTTGCTTGCACGCAGACATCCCCGCTATTAACGCTGGTAATCTCACTCACTCACAGTAACACGACAATTCTCAAGGTTTTTGTTAGATGGCTGTGACCTTCTGTGAGATCAGTCGGTCTCGACTTGCTCTAGGAATCAGTCTATCGCCACAGCCTCGTTAGCTACTCTGTATGACGCATGTAGATGTGAGGTAGAGGTGACTGAGGTAGAGCTTTGACTCTGTAAGATGGTGAAAAGTCACTTGGATTAGCATGGGGGCCTCACTTACTCACGAGTGGAAATATTTGAAAGGTAAAGAAATTTATACGGCTACACGGGCTCCACATCACAATGGGTACTTTTTATATCGGAAACATTTAGGGTTTGCCATGAAAATAAAAAAGAAACATTGTTTCAACTGAAAAAGTTAGAAATTTATTAAACCGCGGGAATTGAATCGTACGGAACTGTAGGTTTAACATTTTTCCTGAAAAAGTTTGCAACAGATCGGCGATCCTTTGGTATTGCTAATTTCTATGGGCAGTGGTGATTGCTTTTCATCAGGTGACAAGCTCGCTTGCCTGCCACTCATATATAAAAAAAACTGAGACACGTGTGTACACCTGCTGTGTACACCTGTATTACCAGTAGATTTAGAAGTACAATGCCGCGCTTCAAAGAACATCTAAACACATTATCCCTGATTTTCTGAAATTATGTGATCGTGACAAGATAAATAGATTGCTCAACCCTATTGATGAACCTCGGGAACGAATAACAGCTAATACACAATAAATTAAATACTGCCCGATGGAATATCCGCACCGATGATAATCGATTAAAATTCTTAGTTGAAACATTCCGATTTTTCATCCTATGTATTTCATTTCAATTCACAGTAGACCCCCAGGCTCCATATATTTGCCGGTTCTCCTTTGAGCGGTACACACGTAAAAGCGAAACTTTTGAAAGCAAGAGGTATTAAATTTATTAACATAAAATTTTACAAAGTTGTTCGCTTTTTCCAATAACGTTCAATGTTCATTTAAAATAAACTCTTTACAAGTATTCATTAACTTTATTAAACGGAGTTAAAATACAATTTTAAAATATGCTTTAAAATTGCGGATGCCTTTATTAATTTTGCCTGTAGGGTGTTAATAAAATACATAATGTCGAAAACGTTTATAATTTACGAGTATATCTTCAAAAGATATTAATTAAATAAATATATTGGTTATTCGTATTTGGCGAAATGCATTGAGGAAGGCTTATATCCAGCAGTGCGTAGATATAAGCTGATGATGTTGACGATATCGGTTGAAAATAAATAATGTACATTTGTTTTGACATTAGGATAAACAAATATGTTAATTTTTGTCGATGGATCTAAATAATACAGCCAAAAATATAAGCTTAAATCAAAGCAATTTTAACAAGACAAGTATGGGCACTTGATTCATTTGATTTAGAGTAAGTTTATTCGAATTATGTAATTTCAAAATATATGAATATTGAAATATATAACGCTGCAATCTATGAAGACCTATCTGTAATTGCAAATGGCGAGAATAGGTCTTGGATCAATCATTAATGGGGGAAGGAATAGGTACCTGAAGAAATTGTAAGCACGCGTAATGTTTTTGGACAACAGATTTTATAAAGTTCATAGATTGGATTAGGCTATTTTTATGAATGAATTAGCGGGGTTCCGTCGACTCAGGTGGTGCGTAAACAGGAAACAATCGACTTATGTTATATGCAGCGCTAGTTATTTCTGGTTACACCTCACAAAACAAACCTAACCGGTTCAAAAAATGAGCTTAAGCTACATTATTTTTTATTAAGTATAATCGAAAAAAAAAACAATGTTATACATGTATATATACCAATGTAATGATGTATTTATATACCAACAAACCAATAATAACCAAAAGATAAATACATAGGCCAATTGACTATTATGTTAAGCAAATATTTTAACTGTTATTTGTTTTGAACATTGCATTTTCATTGTGAACTTATGACATTATTTATTTTAGGTTTTCGGAATTTAATTTTATGTTTATATTACAACCAATTTTCGACTTATGTATTTAATTATATACCCATATTTGAGTAACTAATGTAAAAAAATCTGATCTTACAATTTATACAGACCACTTAAGTGTCTTAGATTGACTAGTTAGTCCTTATATTAAAAAAAATGCATTTGTTTGAACTCATGTCAGAACGTATTAGTAAGATTAGGGATTCGTGCTCCAAAAAATCGCACGCGTAAATCATACTTCTCATGTTTAATTTGATGCTTACGATAGACCCCTTGCTCAATTAGTAATAGTATATAAAAAAAAAATATGTAAATAAAAATGGGGCATATATTGGACTCATTGATGTATGTCATGACTAGATCAGTTATTATATAATGTACTATATTATCAAATCTACCACCGATGACACTAAATTACATAAAAAAATGGTTGGCTGTAAAATCGGTTTACGGACGATAATTTTACGTGATAACATCATAAGAAAACATCGGCCGATGGAGTAGAAGAGAGATAGATGCGCTCACGCTTGTATGCTCGGCTCAGGCGGAACATGACAATGAGTCAAGCTGTTTCGTGCGTGTTAACGGCGTTTATAAACTTATCTTATTACCTTATCACTTTAGAAATTATTGTATTGATGTTGGTTATACAACCTTTGAAGAGATTTTTTAAATAAAAATAATAAAACGCTACTTTAGATGTAACAAGTGCGTCTTACAAAAAAGGTAGGAGAGATTACAGAGATATAACTCGAGAATTAGGTTGCCTACACTAACCAACTCTGCGGTTTATGTGCATTTCTCTCTCAAAAATATTATAAAGCATTTTCCAGCAAAATTTTACCACGTATTCCCAGAGTTTTTCATCAAAATCCTTTTTACCTAATAAGGGACACTAAAGTTTAAACATCAAATAATATCGCGTTCCAATAACACGACTCCAAATATACCCATACGAAAAATATTAAGCGTATTAAACTGAACTTTATACCAGCGCCATAAAGTTTACTGTTAATACAAAAACAGAATTTTGTTTAACGGTTATGCCCATGAAAAGGTAATAAAAGCGACCTTTCCCGAAACATAGGTATGTTTAACCTTAACCTGTTGAAAGGACGCTAAAACTTTTACTTTGTGATGATAAACGCTGAAATGTGTACTTGGTCGTATTATACCTTATTTTGTATGTAAATTGTGGGAATGCGTTGGATGGCTATGAATATCATTGTTGTTTGTGGATAATTTACAGGGTTGGCAAGATTTAAAACACTTCACACGCTGTCTCTATTTTTTTTCATAATAGTGTATACCTTTCTTGTAAATATGTAGTTATTGAAATAAAATTTGAACTAATAACAATTTATTACACATTCTTTTTCAATAATTACAGGGTTGTATGTTTTATCAATTTTATAAGTTACAAAAAATTGGATGAATAAAATAATCGTGTAAGACAGTTTTATGCTTAATTATGTATTAGTGAATAATTAAATACGATAATTAATATGAATAATTAATGATCGAGTGACGTTTTACAATAGGGAACACCTTAATTTTGGAAGTATGCATTATTTTAAAGTTAAAACTCATTCGTATGGAGTATTTAGGATCTGCGTTCACCATAGAAGTAATGATATGAAATCATTAAGATTATGATGAGAGAGAGACGACTTCCGTCATGTAGCACATGGACTGATTAAATATTTATCACAAGATACACGGGATGTTTCTAGAAGTTTACATAAATATGCAAAACTGTTTATTCACCTAACACGGGCCAACATAACACGCGTTTAAAATGGTAAACGCGTGTTTTGTTCCTTCTTTTAAAGATGTAGCTGTGCAGGATGATCCGCTTCTCTCTAACAACAGTAGATCTTTTATCAAAGACTCGATGAGATATACTCGTACTCTGAATTTTTTTTAACTTATTCGCGTATTAATAAATTTGTGAATAGTGTGCACTACCTTAACTCTTTACATGAAATCCTATTACTGAATTAATTTATTTTCGTGTTCTCGACAGCAGAATACCTCCAGTAAGAGTTATTAAATTTTGACTAAATCAGATTCCAACATTCAGAAATTGTTAATACGAACTACAGGTAACAAATCTATTACGAGCGTACCGCACGAAATGCAGAACATCGAGTTTCAACTAAATTTTACATTGCGAAATTCTGCAGCCAAAACTGACTTTACATTTCACCACACACCAACAACAAATAACTGGGAATAGCGGTAGAATTACACCAATATTTAGTTTCATAAAACCTGCGTTTGAGTTAATAATTAAGAAAGTTTATGTTTTTAGAATAAAAATAAAATATGGGGGAATATTTAGAAACCAAACATTTTTATATGACAATTATTGTTTTATACATAAAATTCACTACGCAGAAGCTCGAGAATATTATCTCGAACTTCAGAGGGCATATTGTTTTTAGATGACAGTCGTTAATCTAAGTGACCTTTAGGCGGCTTGAAAACACTGGCCAGCCCGAATTGTACAGCGTGAAGCGATATAGTATAATAAGCGATGAAGTATGCTCTAAACCCCTACAAATGAGGAGAGACCCGTATCCCATCAGTGGAATAAGTAAGGGTTGACGACGATATTATATTAAACTGACCAAGACAATATAAGTAAAAGTTTTTTAAAACTGATTGATTCAACGATTGCAAATTCAACCGGTTTAAGAATAAAGATACTCGTAACTACAGAATTTATCTTCAATATCTCTCGAATTCCGATAACTAGTTTCTAAGTAAGGTTGGATTTTGTTAGAGATTCTTGTTAGGTTAGTTGAGAAGAGACATGAATTCTAAAGTATCTGGAACGATTTGAATTCAAACTTTTGATACAGTCAGAGAGAACATAGAGACTTGAACATCTCAGCATAGTAGGTTTTGTAAAATAAGCTCCCAGCACATTGATAAGAGTTGGCAATTAAATATTTCATATACAACACAATTATATCCGCTGCAGTTTAATCATAATATAAGCAGTTTAGTTATAACACTTGATTTATCTTTATTGAGGAGCTCGATGGCGTGAATGAGGGGAGGCGAATTTTTGGGGTGTATGTGGTTCATCAACATCTTTGAACCAAAGCCAACTTCCCCTACACGTGGTGCACCCTGCTGAATGACAAACGAAGCTCTGGCGAAAAGAGAGGTAGGGAGCATAATTGTAAGCCACCCGACTGGGGAAGTACCTCCACCTCACGGAATACCGCAGCCAAATAACAATTCCCTTGAGGATTGTTGTGTTCCTGCGAGTGAGTGAGTTCACGAGAAAGGAAGGAGATGCTGGGTTGGCAGCGGGGGTGGCGGCGCGCGAGCGATATTTTATGTTGCGAGCGTTAATATGGCTTCGGTAACCGCTTCACATCAGGCGGGCCGTTTGCTTGTCTGCCACCCGATGTAGTATAAAAAAAAGGCCCGAATCCCAACAGTAGGATGAATAAGGGTTAACGACGACTTGATTTGTCAATAATTGCCTATCGTCCTGGCGTTTTGCATATATTCTGTTCCTACCTGTAATCCATCGCAAATTAATTAAATCATTTATGACATATGTTATATCGATTGTAAAAACTGATTATTTCTATAGAAATTTTACAAATACCATCTATTTAGGGTACAAATTTTTAAGAAGTAAATTCATTGTGGTATTTGAATATATATATATATGTAGCCCATAAAGACGTGAAGTTAGTGTTAGAAAATCGCTTAAAGGTAAAATTATAAAATAGTCCCTATGAAAGAGTGAAATGGATGATTATCGTATGGAATGGATGTTAAAACTAAAATTGGTGATACTTCAACTGTTTATCAATAATATTTCATATTGATACGTCACTATGAACACATTCCGAAAACATAATATTATTTACATATCTGAATACAAATTATATATTATATATATCGTAGCATCGTGCATCACAAACGTAATTACAATTCCGATATAAATATTGGTTATTTACTCCATTTTATTGATGTTGATGTATGACTGTGCTGGCTTTTATTAATAAAGTGAATAAACTGAAACAATAAATGCTAGTTTCCAACCTCGATCGGCAATTTATCAAACTGCAGCACAAAATAAACAATAAAACTTACATAGCGGCCGTTGAATTTTGTACCTAAACTTTTAACCGCACGTGCGAATATTGCTTGAGTGTGAAACTTTTAATAGAACACTGCCTAGAGTTTTAATTTTTAGTAGAAGCTTAAAGTTACTCCATATTACGAGTTTATTTTTCGAGATTTTTACGAGTAATATTCCGAAGAGTTCTTTTTTTTTAATGGGACGGGGGCCGGCCACACATTCCCACCATCGTCTCTCCTGTGTAGCTAGGATTAACAGCGGCGACCGCCAAAAAAGGCAATGAAGAGTGAAGTCCATTGCAGTCTCGGGGGTAAAACTACGGCTGCCTTGGAACTCACAACGAATTTAATCAGAAGAAATTAGTAGAAGTAGGAAGCTTTTGGAATTTGACTTCCCCTCTTAGCAATGTGAAAGACAGCGATATGGCAAATAAGGCATCCGAAGAGTTCATGATAATTTGGTCTATATATTATAGTCAATCTTAGAAATCTAGAAACTCCTAGACTTGTTAAACCTCACCTCGGTACCTCACCTCCGAACCATTTTTGACTGCAAAAGTTTATCAATAAAAGTTTTGACTAAGGACTTTCGTCAAAACCACTTTTAACTAACCTATGCAGTCAAAAGGAGTTTTGACAGAGGACGTTGATTAGGTTAGGTTAAGCTTGTGACCAACGAAAGCCGAATGAGCGAAGCGAGTGACGCTCGACTTGCCTTTGTACAGGGAGGTAAGGTAACCGAGGTATAACTAGCGAAATCTAGGAGCAATTTCGGGTATTGACATAGGCATGAATTGTAAGTATAAATGATTATTAAGAATCCGTATCTGAGACTTAGTTTTATTTTGTATATTTTTATTCGCCTATATAAAATTATAATATATATTTGATAAAGTTTTATGCTTAAATTTATTGTAAGTATGAAATATGATAATCGCGGTGGTAGATTCGATGATATATTGAATTATATAATACTGTAAAAATGGAGTAATAATACCGTAATAAATTTTGATATAAATATTATATGACATAAATTTCTATGGCACACTATTATCTTAAAGGAGTAGACTATATGACAGTAAAGTTAATGTTTAAATATATTATTATATCTAAACTCTGTTATGTATAATTATTAGTAATTATTAGTAAAGCAGTTCTGCGTAGAAAAAAGTTTAGATACCTAAAGTATTATTTAGATTCGTAGCCTAATGGGATTGTACAAAATGTATTGCTTTCAAATTTTTGTTTTGTAGTTATTACATTACTAATGCTTAAAATTATTACAAAAAATAAACATAATACACGAACTTATTACAGTTGCTTATTAATAGAGTATATATTAGTTATTCTTACATTATAACAGACAATGGTAATAGAAGTTAAATCATTCTGTAACTCCTATAGACTAGTTTTGCATTAACGATAAGCTTGGTTTATAAGTATGATTTGACTAGACCTAGTTTTTAATACTAGATAAAAGATAATTTAGAAAATAATTAAAAGTACAAAAAAAGGAATAAACTCTAAATAGGTATAATAAATGTATAATAATTTTGTCATTAATTGCGAATGCATAAATCAATCAATCAAATATTTAAAAAAAATGGGAAAAGCATTCTTTGACTTATATTATGTATTTATAGCAGTTTAAATTAATATATGTATATCTATAATTATATGAATAGAGCGTACATACCAGGCAAATAAAAGCACGGCTACTATTTTACTAAGTTAATTTAAAAAAAGTGTCTACAAAAGCAATATTGAGTATGCACGCGACCTTTGCACTTGAATTAAAAATCGTAGCATAGCGTACGAGATAAATATTAAAAAAAAAACCTATGCTCATTGTGTCACCAAGACAATAAAGTATTATTACGTCATTATATCAGTACTTAAAATGTTTCGTTTAAGAAGCAGTAGCGACTAGTATTCTAAAAACAGCTGTGTTTGGTTATTTGTGATGATTATGTTATGTTCTACGCTACGATACGGTTTTTTGTACAAAGAGGCGCTACTTTATTAGTAAGTAAGGGAAAGTACATGAAAGTGATTACAATCTGTATACGAATATGTCACGCATTTATGTAGTTAGCAATCACATTATGATTTTACGATTAATTTCTCGACTGGTGAAATACAGCCTCACAATGTTTCATATTAAATTTGAAAGGAACGGACAATACATTTGTTTTTAGTTATTATTATCGATTGTAGTCAATATCACAATTTTTCACGACGTCATTTGATTATAATTTTAACACATCCAATTATTGTTCACATAATTATTTTCAGAAATCATAAATTCAAATTCATAATGACTATATACGTACTACGGAATAACTAGATACGCAACTTGGTATTCTTAAATGTATTATAATTAGTCATATTTTCTATCTGATCAAGTGAATTTCTGGTTAAGACAAAATTATATGAAATTTATCAATATCATGGACAAAATTAGTAGTTAATTCTGTCAACAAAAACTCATAATTTTAATTATTTATGAGCAATGATTATAATCAATAACATGTATTAGGTATATCATGAGCTGTACTATGAGAGTCATACTGTGAATACCAATGGGATTGCGGTATTTCCATACTGTAATATAAGCAGCATCCTGGCGGAACAATCGACGGGACTCGACCACATTCAATTCATCATCTTCAGATCATTTTAGTCTCCACTGCAGGAGCACAACCCTGTCTCGTGCGTCCCAGGCGGAAGAAGGATTTGGCCTACACTCCCCACGCTAGACAAATGGATTGGGGAGGCCTGATCGATGTTTGATAATGTATTTCCCTTAGTCGTCTTGTACGACATCCACGGGAAGAGACGGAACGATTCTATTCTAGTCTGCCGGAAACCACATGTTCTTTCATTTAATTAATACATATTAAGTAAAAACTGGTTAACTCACAGAAAAAACAACACACAGCCAAAACCGCTGCTTATTCAATTATGTAACTTAAAATTTGGTACCCACTTAGTTTTATTTAAGTTAGGTAACTCTTGTATGAGTCTGAAGAAACAAATAAATGCAATATATAATGCCATCTGTCTATTACTATGGTAGTTACGATTGCCAGGCCAAATTCACTCGGCTTGTACCTACCTGGTAAAGCTGGTATATAGTACAGTAGGTTTGTACAAAAGTGTTCATTAAAAAATAATGTACCTACTCTTCACTTATAACTCGCGCGATGGCACGTGTCTAACTCGAAGTGTAATTTATTAAATGCCCAATCGATTAATAACTCGTCTACGGTAGTTTACATTTAAAGCGGCTTTATTAGTACTATATTAATAGTAACATAAAAACCGGAACTGGTGACCTACGGTGCAAAGATTTGGGCACTGACCGCTGGGCTGGTTTGAAGATTAAAAGTCGCACAGCGAGCGATGGAGGGAGTAATGTTTGGAATTTCTCTAAGGGATCGAATCCGGAACGAAGGAATTCGTCTGAGAGCCTAAGTGACCGACATAGCTCTCAGAATCAGCAAGCTAAAGCGGCAATGGCCTGGCCACATCTGCCGACTCATCGATGGCAGATGGGGAGGAAGGGCCTAGAGTGGAGGCCACGTATGCGGCGACGAAGCGTAGAGTGCCCACTGTGATGTGCTGATGATGATGATAATGATGATGATGATAATGATGATGATGATACCATCCGGTTAAAAAAGGTCTTTTACGTATATAACAAGTAGCGAGGACTAAGCGCAAATGTTCAACATTTGACACGTATGTTTCTTTATTATCAGATTTGTAAAAGGTATAAAACTTTTTGTATATCTGTAAACATTTGAAATATTAGCTACAGCACTATTTTGAAAATGAAATTTTATACCTAGGATTTGTTATTTAATTTTTATCCTATCTTTAGACAGGCGATCTTTTCCTACAAGTGATCTACCAGTACACCTATCTCTAACCTCGCTAGATATCAACGAAACATACTCGTTATCATTTCGATGAAATTTCTTTCCTTGCAATATCTTTAAAGTCTTTTTCCGTCACCGCAGAAATGCGAATCGCGTTTTTCCGGCAATCATTTCAGCGCATAAACATTTTGTTGGCATTCCTTAGTCCGCTCACGGAGCTACGTAAAAGCATAATTTGGAGCCCGCCTGTTGAACGTAGTCGAGTTTTCGTGCCGGTATGCAAACTGGATACTGCGAATATTGAAACAAAGTGTAAAAGAGAACGAAATACTGTGAGCTGTTATGAAACTTGATATTAAATAGTTGAGGTCCACTGGGTGGTTTCACCGTTTTATGGATATTCGTACAGATTGCATCAAATAAAGGCCGCAGTCGAAGCTATGAAACGCATTTCATTTGAACTGAGCGTTCTCACTACAGAGCTAATCTATGCAAATACTTCGAACATAGACGTCTAAGTGCTTGAACTTACTAAGTGCTATTTTATTACTAGGGTACATGGTATTATGCAAGGTTAATATTACATGTCTATTTTATATTTTCGGGCATTGACAAGTTATTATTATCGTAGAACAAAAAAAATACTAATATATTTTATAATAATTAAGGTGTGTCACCTTGTCGTAAAGAATATTATTATAAGTAGAAGTAAGTTGTCTATATTGCAACGTTTCACTCAATCCGAACATTGACAATCTATCAGATATGTCACCACCATGGAATTACTTATATTACACTAATGATTAAGTGCTAGACATATTGGGAAAAGAGGTAAGAAAAACCAAACGAGAAATCCGTAAAAGACTGAGTCTTCGACCGATTTTTTTGTACCTACGGTAATCTTGAGAGCGAGAGCAGTTCTCGATCCCGATTTGAAATTTTGGAAGACTTGAATCGAGAGGACGCCGAATATCGACAAATACAATCAAACAACACTTTTTCTATCAGTCTTACTCTGTACAAACTCTAAAAATTCGCATTAAAACTTGAAGAAAGATAAAATGGTCAGATTGAAAGAACAAGAGTAAATACTTAACTTTAGTACAAATACATATTGGGCTTTAAAGTACTCTACGTGGGAATTGACAAAAATTATCCAAATTGACATTAGGTTAAGGTGGGTGCAAATCTATTAACCATTCCATGATTATATAAATTTAAATATATGCATATTTTATTACTATCTTGTACAGTCGTTTGCAAAATATCTTACGCGTGTGGATGAGTAGCTAAACAATTGTAGCGCATTATTGTGTCAAGCATGTGGCTTAGAGGCACTTTTTGTGTGTGTATTTAGAAGAGCTCTTATAAAAAAAGTTTTAAAGATATTGATTTTTAGAAGATAATGTGCAACGCATGCCATTATTACACATGACCACATACTCATAATAATGCATATATCCTTAGCCAATTAGAGCGAGTTGTCAAACGTTTATTCATTGCGCATAAGAAATTTTACCCCTCAACTGTACGAGCTAGATCTACAAAGCTGAATCAATAAAATCTACACTATCTTATACATATTGAGCAAAATAATGCACATACCTTTAATATAATTTATATATAGAAATATAAATTGCTACATGTATATCAAAGCGGATTAACGTGCAGATCATGTCATCGCTTAATGATCGTACTACGGTTTTATAAATAATTAATAAGTTTGGTATAAATGCATTTTGTTACCTACATATATAGTGCAGGATAAAGTTGAAATAATGTCATAATTAAATTAATGAAAATATATTACTTTAGAGGCCAGTCATAAAAATAAATTTCAATGCCGTTTAAAACAATATTCCTAAATTGCATATACATACATGCATCCTCTTTTTATTATAACTACAAGTACATTTAATTTTTCAGTAATATTGTTCGGAACACGAGCAGAAACCATTCAATCAGTTCGCTTTGAATTTGTTCTGTAGTTGCTATAAGTATGTTAATATTGTCATAGTATACATATTATTAAGGTCAGTACATCAACTTCATAAAAGCGTTCGAAATTGATGTACTAAAAATTGCTACTCGTGTCTTAACGATGTTCGCGCAGGGAATTATACAGAGCATTGCTAATGATTTTAGATTCAATTGATCACATATAAAAAACGAACATATAGCGGTTTCTGCATCTGGAGATACGAGTGTTTTACAAATGTACACCTGCACGTTAGTGTTTATACATTTGATATCTGCGCATATAAGTTAATTTCCAGAAGATTGCTGTGCTAATGAGATATGTCACCAGCTTTCGAGGCGTGATTACATGGGTAATCGTGGAGAGCAGTGACTGTCTAGTATATTGTTCTTGTTGTAATATATTACGGTAACCGCTTCAGACAGGCAGTGTGCCCAAGTGGTAAAACAGATTATACATCAATATAATCCTTTTGAGTTTTCTATAGACCACAAGATATTTATTAGGAGCTTACCCTCGAAATTCTTGCCCCATACTGCTTTTGTATATTGCCTGATAACATAGTATGATTACAGAAGTGACACTTTATCTAATAATCAATATATGTACATTCATTAATATTTAATTTAGTTGTAATATTACAGTATAATAACGGAAAAGCATAATTAAATATCAATTATCCACAAAAATCCAAGTCTATAAAAATACGGCTCTCTTCAATACACATTACCATTATCATTCTGTTTTATCCAAATTAAGTACTGTCATTCCAAATCATAAATGATTCATGTAATACTTATATTTATACAAAACCGGATTAATTATTTGGCGTGTTCTTAGAGTTGACAGAATTAATCTTAATGGCAATATTTTTTATAATAATTTGTAAACTTTTCTATCGTTATACTACGATTGAAAAGTTTTCAACATGATATTTAATTTGTGGAAATATATATATGCAGTTCGGTAGTTATATTAATTATTCCTAACAACTCTGTTTTAATTCGCCCCTATATTTATCGTTGTAAGAGTAAAAATTGTAATGGAAACTGTACATACGGCCGAGAGCGATAAACTAGTATTCATTAAACGTCGTCAATAGCACGGTATTTTCCTTGTTTAATATTACACGTTTTTACGCCATTTATCAACGAGTGTAAAGTTAGTCGGCAGTATGTCAAAGTTTGCGTACTGTTCTTATATTTATACTGTGTTAATCCTAAAATGGTAATGACTCGGCGTGAATAACACAATCGATGTAGTTATTTTGAATCTTTTCATTTACATTCTACTTTATACCATTAAAACTACCAAATAGCTACTGCGATTCCTAAATAATTAGGCTCCTATTAACAATAACAGCGTTTTTTTGTGTTCTGGCTCAGTTACTCGCGAGGCGATACGATTCTTTGCCACATCTAGATATTAACGAGTTACGAATATCACAATTAATTGGTAAGTCAAACACTATGTTTATGGCATATACATAATTAAAAAACATAAATGCACAAAACAGGTAATCATATATACAATACTTTATATTTTAGTACAGTTTGGTGCTTCTTTGGTAAATAATAATAATAATGACGCATTGGATTCTACGGCTAAAATAAATGTAAAAAAAGAAAACATAAATCCGAACAGATTATACTATAATACGGAATTATATGAAACGCAGCTAACCCAGTTTGAGATTTTAACAATTATTATTACTTTTGCATTAGCTATTTTAATAATTATTAATTTTAATAATTATTATTACTTTAGCATTACCTAAAGTAATAATAATTATTAAAATCTCAAACACGGCTAGCTGCGTTTCATATAATTCCGTATTATTGTATAATCTACATCTATTTTAGCCACAGCGCACATTATACGCATGTTTGTAATAATATTACAACTTAACAACTATTATGTACAGGTTGAGTAACACTTGCTCGCCCTCACAGTAGTACCAACTAACCTAACTGTTTGTAAACATCTTATAAACTCTGTATAGCAAAGATCGAATCGTTACCTATATGTATCTCGGCATCTATGTACAGTGGGCCAACCGGCTAACTTTGCAGGGCTGTGTTTGATAGTTTCACACATATCGACTCTGAAATGACTTATCACGGGCTGGCATGTTGTCTCGTCATAAACCAGACTTCAACCTAACATAATATCATTGCGAATAAAATTTTTGGGGTCTAAGTGATTCATCAACATCTTTGAACCTAAGCCAACTTCACCTGCACGCGGTACACCCCGCTGACTGACAAACGAAGCTCTGGCGAAAAGAGAGGTAGGGAGCGTAATTGTAAGCTACCCGACTGGGGAATGTACCTCCACCTCACAGAATACCGCAACCAAATAACAATTCCCTTGAGGGTTGTTGTGTTCCTGCGCGTGAGTGAGGTCACCAGAAAGGAAGAAGATGCTGCGTTGGCAGCGGGGGTGGCGGCGCGCGAGCTATATTTTATGTTGCGAGCGTTAATATGGCTACGGTAATCGCTTCACATCAGGCGGGCCGTATGCTTGTCTGCTACAGCTGTGTAGTCTATGGTTAGGTTATTTTGCGCTTACGTCAAGACAAGACAACTAGATCTAACCGTGTATATAATTTGAAAATTTTTGAAAATGGGAGAAACTAAAGATCAAAGCATAGGTAAATCACCTCGGTAACGGAGCAACATTGTCACCCCTCGTTGGCTCGCTGTCTGTTGTGAGGCACCAGAACGGATCACCTCGGCTACGGCTAGGCTCACAGGTCGCTAGCAATTAATTGAGGTACGACTTTGACGTCACCGTCTCCGATTGAATGGTGGAATGACCTATGGTGTAGAGACTTGGACACTGACCATCGACTGACTGGTCCGCAGGCTAAAGGTCGCGCAGCGAGCGATGGAGAGGGCTATGCTCGGGGTTTCTCTGAGGGATCAAATCCGGAACGAAGAAATTCGACGGAGAACTAAAGTTGCCGACATAGCCTTCAGAGTTTGCAAGCTGAAGTGGCAATGGGCGGGTCACATCTGCCGAGTAAGTGATGGGGAGATGGGGGAGGAAGGTATTAAAGTGGAGGCCGCGCGAGACTGGAAGCGGCTGGATGCGGAAGGCGGAGGATCGTATTTAGTGGAAAGCATTGGAGAAGGCTTATATCCATCAGTGGATAGATACAGGTTGATGATGATGAAAAATGCTGTGTGAAAAGCTGTATTTATAAGGGTACTATGCCAGCAAGTGTCTTCTAAAGATTACTGAAAATAGTTAGCTGATTGCCCAACAACATGTCCTCAAGATTCAGTGACGCGTGGACCGCGCGGCGGGCGGCGGCGCGGGTGCGAGCACGCGGAGCTGCCTGCCTACTGTTCCGACACACTTAGAAAGTCTAGTTCACAAAAGCTAGTATAATGAATTGCAGTAGAAGAGTTTTTTATAGTAGCCCAGATTTTTATAGTAGAAGCTAGTATAAAAAACTGGGTAAATTATGGTCCTACTGTTTGTAATCAGTGGACCATAATTTGTCCAGTTTTTGAGTTATATTCACGCCGTCAATAAGAAAGTGGCAAATAATGCAGTTACTAATTGTTAGGCTGTACAGAATTGTTATTAAGCTTACTCAACTGGTTTGTTACGGCTGCTTACGCCATAATGTTCTGGTTAACAAAGAGGAATGTACTATTTAAATGGCTATTCACGTTTCTGGGTCAAGACCAACACTTCCCCACTAACACAATTGCTGTAGTTTTCAATTGTAGATGCTCAACTTTATGAATAGCATTGCTTACAGGTTTTTGTTTTGTCAGACGCGATTTACGACGTTGGAATTTATAAGAATTTGAAAGCTTTAATATAATATATACATGTTGGAATTTATAAAAGTACTTTAAAAAACTAGACAGAAAATTTCACTCCAAGGAAACAGTTCATTATTTTTAAAAAGAAACAAAAATGAATGAAAATATTTCTAAAAATATGACTCATGGTAAATTAAAGGAAAGGAAAATTATGAAGATGACATTTTAAATCCATCCTGTATTAGCAATAGTGTTAGGTGGTATGCTCCCAAGTCGGTGTCCCGTCAGAGATAGAAAGTATATCAGCGTACATATTATGTATAAACTTGTTCATATCAGTTGTATCGGAGCCATAAATACCATAAAGCATGCTCTGATAAAAACAAGTAGCGATGTTGGTTAGCTCTAATATTGCAAAATAAAAATACGTAGACAGGCAATTTGGTGCATACAGTAACAAAACTGCTCCGTTTTTAATCAGCCTTAAAATGTGTGTTGCGTATGTAAGCCGATTTGGAAGCAACCAAGGCCCCAGAAATACATAATGTACATACAATTACAGTGACAGTGAGGCAGGCGGCGGCGCGGCTCGCTTCAAGGCGGGGCGGGGCGGGCGGCAGCGCCCGAGCAACAGTTTGGTCCTCTCGAGACGCTACGCGCTAAGCTACTCGCTACGCGTCGCACGCTACTCGTGCGCCTAACACTGTCACCCTACGTTCGTTACTTTATTGCTCTCTTTGTACCACAGCTCGACGGTTTCATTAAGTCTCTACGTATCACCATAACTACAATCTAAATCGCACGCCACACGCGCGACCCTAACTTAACTATATGTTACTATGTAAACATTACGCTACGCTGTAACATTGTAGGCTCTTGCCATAAATTGACACGATTGCTTCCGCCGATACCGGACTAATAATTGAAAAAATACAATTTATTACATATTATTAATTATACTCCTTTAAAATTATGGAAAGAGCCATAACGATAATATTAGGTACATTATTATTGCTTATTATTCCTTCGACATCGTCGAAACTACGAGCATCTACGCTATAAAATATTTCTTGTAAAGGTGTAAAGAAGTTTATAGAGAAATCGTTCGTTGCAATCGTTCGTCGACGGGAGCGATTTTACTCGTCGTCGGAGCGCACGCACGCCGACTCCTGGTGTTTGTTTAGGTAACTCTTAAGCGCGAAGTTCTTGTGGCAACGCGGGCACTCATATTTCTTGTCGGAGGAGTGGGTCTGAAGGTGCGCGCGAAGATTGGAGCGGTCCGCGAATGCCTTGCCGCAGGAGCCGCAGTTGTACGGCTTTTCACCGGTATGCGAGCGCAGGTGGCCGCGCAACAACCACGGCCGCGAAAATTGCTTACCGCACACACCGCACACGTGGCCCATGCGGTGCGTGAGCACGTGCATAGCAAGAGCCGGCATCGACACATATGCTTTGCCACACTCGCTGCACCGTTTGGCCGATACCGAGTCAAGGCTGCGGTGCGTTTGCTTGTGTCGCGACAAGTTAGATGACGTCGCGTACCGTTTTCCACACTCATTACAGTCATACTTAGCTGTTTTTTCCTTTGGCGAGGGAGAAGGCTCAACATCTTCATGTATCACAAGTTCAGGCTCCGGATCTGGGTCCGGTTCGGAGTATTCTGGTTCCCGGTATGCCGGTTCCTGGTATTCTGGTTCTTGATATTCTGGTTGGGGTTCGGGAGCGGGAGCAGGAGGAGGTGCTTGGTAGGCGATGTAATTGATTTGTGGTTCGACTGTGTACTCGACTGGAGTTAGAGTTTGGACTGTTTGATAGATTGGTTCTGGAACAAGGGGCTCGTCAGCGAGTATGTAGATATTTGTCGGTTGTATCGTGTAAGTGTAGAGGGGCACGAGGGGAGTTGGATCCGGCGCGTGCAGGACTGTGACGACCGTAGCCGGCGGGAGGGGAGGAAGGCTCTGGGCGAGTGAGAGGAGATCGTGCGCCGCCTCTGTGTCAGCAGCTGACCGCTCCGACACCAGCCTGGCTGCTGGTTCGGCATATTCGGTTCCATGGTGTTCTGTGGACAAGAACATTTATACAATAAAAAGAATATACTTAATTCAAATTTCACTGTGTGAAGTTCAAATTCAAAATGTTCTACTCCTAACAAACTCTTATGATTAAATTAGTTATGCCTTCAGATTTTTTTTGCTGGTCGCCGCCGTTCATTTCACAGGAGGCAGCACTTAGTGTAAATGTGTGGTGGGCCTGTCCTAATTTCACCGTGTGGTATGTACAGGACGAAAAGCGAATTAATGCGAAGCATAGTTCAAAATAAATACTAGTAACATTAGCATAATATTCAATGATGTTCTCATACAAAATTTTATTGTGGATAATAGTTTCTATTGCAATTTGTTCAATGCTCATTTGGCAGTACCACGGAACTTTGTGAGTTTTATGTTTCGAATAAATTCAATATTTAACCAGCCTAAGTTAGACCTACCGCTTCGAACAAATGCAAGTAAATGAAAGCTTTTCTATATAAGCTTATGTAATTAATGCCTGCACAGCCTGAAAAACCACAACTATGGCTCTCTTGCGTAAGCAAAGTTGAAATTGCAGATTGTATCTCAAGAAAACAATAATATATATTTAGGGCGCCTCGACAACAGGATAAATGTTTTTATTTGGTCATACGATTAACTTGCTGACCCGACAGACGTACTGACTGTGAAAATTGAATACGAATTGGTTCTACGCACGCTGTCAAATGACTGACAATTCTGTCAAACGCCAAGTTACATCGGGGTATATTTGGGGTGTTAGTGGTTTGTCAACATCTTTGAACCAAAGCCAACTTCACCTGTACGTGGTGCACCCTGCTTATTGACAAACGAAGCTCTGGCGAAAAGAGAGGTAGGGAGCGTAATTGTAAGCTACCCGACTGGGGAATGTACCTCCACCTCACAGAATACCGCAGCCAAATAACAATTCCCTTGAGGGTTATTGTGTCCCTGCGAGTGAGTGAGGTCACCAGAAAAGAAGGAGATACTGCGTTGGCAGCGGGGGTGGCGGCGCGCAAGTGATATATTATGTTGCGAGCGTTAATACGGTTACGGTAACCGCTTCACATCAGGCGGGACGTATATTTGTCTGCCACCCGACGTAGTATAAAAAAAATACATTTTAAAAGGTAATATGGTAGTTCAGTTTTCATAACTTTTCTAATAGTCCGCGCTTTTTCTTGTTTTTTTCTTTCATAATAACCTTCTTTTAATTAACTTTACCCCGTTTATATAGCATATGACCTATATAACCTTATGGATATGGCACATTTAACTAGACCAAAGAAGAACAGGGCTGCTAAACCCCTAAAGGGCTCGTCGATGTCTAATTCGATCAGGCAGCCGATCAAATTATCTAGGACCTACGACATAATAACATCAAGACCGCACATGACGGTTAACAAAATTAGTCAATTTTCTAATCTGTGCCGAGACGTTTAGTCAATTGTCTAATCTGTGCCGAGATACTAGATTATCAATCAATTTGGTCAAAGGCAAAGGTTCTTTAGCATCAAAGATCCGCTTCAAAGGGAAATTTCCGTTGGGAATAGGTCAGCAAAAGCTATTTTCGCGTGGTCAATCAACGCACGAGACAAAATAAGTACAAATAGTAACATGAACATTTATGTTTGCTTTGGCCGGGGTGTTTTCTTTATTTTGTATGTACCTATTTAAAAAAAAAGTATTAGTATAGTATCATATAAGATGTGTGAATTCGGGGTTAGATAGCGCTATGTCATTTGTTTTTTTTATGTGAGAGGGGGGCAAACGAGCATGTGGGTCACCTGGTGGAAAGCAATCACCACCGCCCATGGACACCAGCGATACCAAGGGGTCGCCGATCCGTTGCCAGCCTTTTAAGGAAAATGAAAACTCTGTTCTTGAAGGCACCCATGTCGTAGTTTTTTGGAAATACCGCTGAGGGAAATTGATTCCACAGTTTCACTGTTCGTGGTATGAAATGTCTTAGGAAACGTACTGTAGTAGATCGCCAATTATCAAGATGATATGGATGAAATTTTAATTTATGGCGAGTTGTACGATAGTGGAATTCAGCGGCAGGTATCAAATCAAACAGCTCATCGGAGCACTCCCCGTGATATAATTTGTATAGAACGCAAAGAGACGCTACATCTGTTTTGAACCAGCGTTACTCAAAGTGTGCTCCGCAGAGCCCTGGAGCTCCGTAAGGCCACTGGAAAGGCTCCGTCAGCAGTCACAATAATATTAATCTATATACCAAATGGAATCAATAAACTTGTTTAGAATTAAAAAAATAATTTCATTTAGTGAAATGTAGCAACAAATCTTTATCTGTTGCTTACTATAACTTTTTTTTATTTACCTGATTATTTTTTAGTTTAGGGTTATATGGCATTTTTAGTCTTTCAAAAGAGCTCCGACGCTGAAAAAGTTTGAGAACCACTGATGCATGTCTGAATTAACTCTCAAAGGTCAAGTCCGGCATGCATTAGTCTATGATATGGATTATATTTTTGTAAGGCATGCATCTACGAATTTAAGAAAAAATACTATTAATTAAGGAGATAAAAATTTTGGGGCCTAACTATATCTAACTCGTGTGAAGAAGTTACCATAGGTTATAGAGACGTTTGCAACACAGGAAGTATCGGTCATTACAGCATCTCCTCAAGAGCTCCTGGTAACCTTACTCACCCACAGGATCAAATCACTTCTGTAAGGATTTTTTATAGACTGTGGTCGTTTGTAAGAGATCATAATACCGAAAATTAATAATATCTACTGTGCCGATTTAGGCACAATAAACTCTAATACATTAAAAAACGATTTTGTAGCGAGATGCCTCCTATCGGCCTTGGTTGACTTATTTACGTTTTCATACAATTAGTAGCATAACGACTGCTTCAGAAAACCACCAAACACGTAGTCGCACTATGCCTACTTTTTCGTTTTTGTTACTGTCATATCGCAGACTCCGGGAGTGCCAGCAGTAGTGAAAACTTGAACATTAACGTTGTGCATTTTTGAATATTTTGTAATGGTTGGGGAATAATTTCGCACGAATTGCTTTATTTATCAGTATAAAAGTACTATCATTTATGTGGTAAAATAAAATATCCATTTATTGCGCTATCGTACACAAACATGAAAATTTATATTACATTAAAAATAAACAGCAGGAGCAGGCATACATTTTCGCCGCGCGGTAGAAAGAGATGGGGATATTACTTCCACGCCTACACCGCGCCGGCGGTCTACACTCCCTCCTTCTTACAAATTTACGATCAGGCCACGTGTCCTTACGCGAGTTTAACATTTTTTACCCATCCCAAAAAGTGCACAAGGCCGCTAAAGAAATTTTCACTTCAAAAATAGTAATTAAAATTAGAGTGAACAGATATCCAACCAAG
This sequence comes from Hypsopygia costalis, assembly GCA_937001555.2. Classification (NCBI taxonomy): domain Eukaryota; kingdom Metazoa; phylum Arthropoda; class Insecta; order Lepidoptera; family Pyralidae; genus Hypsopygia; species Hypsopygia costalis. Next base: position 25,876,125 of record OW443326.2, read on the forward strand.
TTGTATGTAACAAAGCAAATATATACTCTTATTCCGCCGAGTCCTGAAATGTTTCAAATTTCTGCCACAGCGTAAACTGTGATCTGCTGATTGACTATCTCGATAATGCAGTTCGCACATTGCTAAATGGACTCAAAGGAATAAACTCCAGGCGTGTTGAACCCTCGAATATGTGAGCTTTACATAACGACATCGTTTGCTCAAAATCATTTCGCTTTGACCAACAGTAAAGCTTCTGCAAGAGGGAAGCAAACGGTTTTGAATCAATACTGAACTCAAACGCTTTGTAAATAAGTCCAATTTTGAAGTTAAACTTTGAATACTTTAACTTTGAATACTTTATAGATATTTTAGGTTTCTATGTAGGTACTGTTAGTTTTCAAGATATGTAGGATACGACGTTAATTAAATCAGAAAACTAACCTGGTTATACGCCGATGTTTCAAGTTATATGGAATTATTGAATGTATTAGCAGATTAAATGTATAACATCACATGAATAAACTACTGTAAGGGATCTCTACGCGTTGGATCCATATCCCCGCGCAAGCCTTTCAAATGACCAGGCTTGACCCGTGTAGTACATAGATATAATTATAACAATATCTAAACAATTTATATCTTAATTATGAAACAAATGAAATTGGAATTGTTGTATTATGTGATTATTTATTTAAAAAAACCATATTGGTAAGTTTCTTCGACAGTGAACAACACTGAAATGCTAGTAGATAAAAAAATTACAAATTAATATTATTATTATTTATATAAAGAATATTATTTATATAAAAATGTAAGACGGGCACGTCTTACATTTTTATATAAATAATATTCTGCAAGGCGCAAGTGGCTGAATTAATTTCATTCAATTTCATACCTTTCCATTCCGTTAGAATTTATAAAAATACAAGTATTAAACCGTAGGTATCAAACAGACAAGTCATTGTCAAGAAGTAAAATGTATATTACAATATAATGGGTCGTCGTGTAATTGTGGTTGGCATTTTTTGTTATGTTATATATTTAGCCGAGGCCTAGGTGAAAATAAGTATACCTGGAGGTATAAAATGATTTGACCAAGGCATAATGGGATAATAATAAGGGATAAGGCAAGGTAAGGAGAAACTTTAACCTGACAAACGGTTTGGACGATCCATAAATGAAAAGTTGCGATATAGGCAAATATAAATTTGACAATACGTTGACCAATGTGTAAGTATTTTCTCTGCAGAATATTCCATTGTAAGACTAAAATAAGTTAATGTTTAAAATAACAATTTGTTAAATAAATACTTTAACAAATTGTGTTCAACAAATAGTGGTATATATTTACTATACATACAGCGAATATGCCTAGTGAACAGAATAGGTTTCCGTATTTGTGTTTGCTTCAAACCACCACGGCATCGCCGTAGTGTTGCGGTTAGATACGGTTTTATTTAGCCAGCGGATACGTCGAAAAGTTTAAAATCACAAAACTGGGATGGGACAAAGACAAAGTGTTATTTAGTATACACCAATTAAACGAGCGAAGAATATACGTTTACACACGTATCTATAGGGTTTATAATAATCTCAACGCCTGCCAAGACCGGCTCATGGGTATATGATATATCCTGGAGCGGGTCACGGCGGGCGTACAACATTACAATTTCTGGACAATTTACACAGCGCCCTCCCAAATTAAGCACAAAGCTTGTGTTATGGGTACTGTACAACTGATAAATGTATTTAAATACATTTTTTTTTGTAAACACATACTTATAATCCATAGAAAACACCCAGACCAAGACTAACAGACATGTACAAAAATGTTTGTCTTGTGCGGGAATCGAACCCGCAACCTCGGAGTCAAAGTGGCCATTGCTAACCATTCGACCACCGAGATTGTCATTTACTTTGTTTGAATTTATTTTGATCATTCTTTATAATATCATAATTCTTCTTTCTAACGTGTATGTGTAATATGTTGTGGAAATAACTATAGTAAACCAGTATTGCGGTAGCTGCATCTGTCAGTCGTCTGATTCTCCTGAATGCAGAGTTTAGTTAGAATATCCCAGTTTAGTTAAATGGGAATAGGGCATTCCAATTTCGAATGAATTGTATTAATATAACAAGGAATACTGGATCACTATCAAAGTCTAATTTTTTATTATCTATAACAATATTCGAATTGACTTGCCGTACGTTGGAAAGTATGAATTTCACACAGTTAGGTTTATTTGCATTTAATAAAATATTGTTAATTGTGAACCAGTTCAGAATAGCGAAAAGTATATTGTTAAGCTCATCCATATTGATATTTTATCTACCAACCTTAAATATAAGCGATGTATCATCAGCAAACAGTACAATATCCTAAAGTTTTTGTACTAAGTATGGAAAGTCATTTATGTATGTAAGGAACAAAAACGGATCCACAATTAATCCCTGGGGCACACCCAATTTTATATCGGAGCCACTCGATTTAGTGCTGTTTATATCAAATATTTAAGTTCCATTACTAAGGTATTACGGTGGCGCAGCGGTCAATGACGCGGCTTCGACACCAACGCTCGTGGGTTCGATTCCCACATAGGACAAACATTTGTGTGCATGAACATGTCTGTTTGTCTTAGTCTAGGTGTTTTCTATGTATCATAAGTATGTATTTAGAAATTAAAAAATTAAAAAAATGTATTTACGTACGTTTATCAGTTGTCTAGTACCCATAACACAAGCTTCGCTTACTTTGGGGCTAGATGGCGCTGTGTAATTTGTCTGACAATATTTATTTATTTATTACTAAGGTACGATATTATAATCATTTTCAGAGCTTGCTCTTTAATACCGTAGTAATTAAGTTTGAGCTAAAGTGTTTGATGATCGACACAATGAAACACCTTGGAAAGATCTCAGAATAGTCGGAGCACTAATAGACAAATGCTAGCTTGAGGCTGATATATTTAACGTGTTGTAATAATTGTGGTTACACATACAACGTTTTGTTAACGACTGCAATTTGTTCTCGTTGTACTTACTCAAGTCAATCAAATTATTCATCGCCAGCATTAGATTAGAAAAACATCAGGAAATCTGAACGACCTTAAAACCTTTTCGAATGTAACTTTGTGTCGTTTGACAGAACTGTCAGACATTTGACAAAATGCGCGAAACCAATTCGAATTCAATTTTCATTGTTGAGAAGACAGGACAACGTCTGCCCATTTAGTAATAGACGCAACCAACAAAATGACCATAAAAGTTTTATTATTGTTTAAGTATATACTCCTTTTTTACTAGTTATAATTCAAAAGATAGTAATCGATTTATAACATTCCGCATCGATGCATTGTATAGGAATACAAGTTGTATATGTTTTTTTTCTACTAATGCACCTGTTTCATATCGTTGTTTGATATTTTTATTCTGATATGACAATAGTCTGAAAATTGGGTGTAGTCCGACAAATCTAAATATTTGAAATTTCATTTTGAAGATGGCCGGGATTCTTCGCACCTGACGCTATCGGCAGGGCTGCGCCGATCAGGTTTTAATTTTTCGTCGATCGTTCATTTATTGAACATTATTTTAAACATCAAAAATGTTTAAAATAAAAGAATTATGCAAGGCTGCAAAGTTAATTTTTGGCGCGAGTACCTTGTATTGAAACCTGAGCAAGCGAAGGATTCTAGGATTGAGCCACGAGCGAAGCGAGTGGTTCAAATATAGAATCCTGAGCGTAGCGAGGGTTTCAAAGGTACGAGACGCTAAATAACTTTGCTGCCGAGCGCAACACACAACTTTTCACCTGACTAAAGCGAGGAAAATGTTAGGTGCAAGAAAAACAGTTTTAATAAATAATGATCAATGGACTGGCTGCAGAGAATATAAACTATTACGAAACCAATGAGGTTCTATATATATGTAATTTATTGTACGAAACCTTTATTGAATAAAAATATTCGAATTTTAAAAACACTTTCCACGCTAGCGGATAAAGTGCGATTTTCCACGCAGATTTCGAATGATAAACAGAGCTTTTACGAGCTAGTGAGGTGAAAAAAGTATTTTATATCAATATGTATTCAATAATAACGTTATTGAATACACTTTGACGTATATAATTAAAAGTAAAATTATAATACGGTAAAAAATGTATTGCAAGTAAGTTGCCTAAATAAATCTTGTCGAAGCTACGATTAATTTAAGATATTATTCGATTATTTGTTAGTAATAGGTTACACATCTTCGTCTATACATAATAATGATTCTTATAATCCTGTACTTCTTATTAGAAGTATACTTCTAATTTTCTTTAATTTCTTTTGATTTGCGAATCCTGCCCACTCCATGCACAAATTCCTTATTTTTTTTTATACCACTAGAGTGAAAAACAAGCATACGGCGCGCCTGATGGAAAGCAGTTACCGTAGCCTATGAACGCCTGTAACACCAGGGGCATCACACGCGCGATGCCGACCTTGTAAAAACCTCTTCACGCCCTTTTTGAAGAACCCCATGCTGTAGTCTCCTGAGAAAACCTCGACAGGCAGTTCATTCCACAGCTTGACCGTACGCGGGAGAAAACTTCTCTGGAACCGCACGGTACGCTACCACTTAGGCAAACCAATGTGTGAGGAGGAATTCCCTGTTGATGGCGTGCGGTGCGACTGTAGAAGGAGTCCGTGGGCATCATGTCAAACATCTCCTCTGAACACCCCCCATTATCTTTAACCTAAGGTTGCTTTGAAAAGATTGCTCTCAGCAATAAGGCCGTCTTGTTGCATATATACAAGTCTGTAATAATTTATTGCTTGACTGTACTTTAAATTTGTATTAGTAAATAATATTCTATCTATATTTTTATTTTTTAATTGCACTTAAATAAAAAAATAAGATGATGTAATCAAAAATTAATATGGCTCACCAACGTCTTTAAACCAGAGCCGTTCACGCCTGCCCCTGGTGCACCTTGCTAATTCATTAACGATACTCTTACAATCGAGAGATATAAAGCTGTCTGAGTGGCGATGTCTATTCATAACCGCACCTAAATGACAGCTAACCGCAGACCGCAGCTAAATGACAATTTCCTAGAGACCTTGACGCACTGAATAAGACAATTGTTTTGTTCCTATTTAGGTTACCAGGAAGCGAGAACAATATTTTAAGTTATAAATGAATATATATTTCTGGACAACACTAGATGGCGCTGTGTAAATATATATTAACACAGCGCCATCTAGTCCGTAATTAAGCGCAATGCTTGTATTATGAGTACTAGACAACTGATAAATGTACTTAAAATACATATTTTTTGTAAATACATACTTGTAATATATAGACAACACCAAGACCAAGACAAACAGACATGTTCATGCACACAAATATTTGTCTTGTGGAGATCGAACGCGCGACCACGGAGTCAAATTAGCCATTGCTAGCCATTCGACCACCGGGCTCGTCGTTGTTGCAAGAGTATTACTGCGAGACCGTAAAACGAACACCTGACTTGACCACCTGACGAACATAGTAATGTCGCAGATGCCCTCCAGCGAGTGGCAAGTCTCAAATAGCAGTGGGCAGGTCATAAACCCGAAAGCAAATTTCGTGGTGCAAAACGATCTTGGGGTGGAGGCCCTGGGGGAAAAACGACCCAGAGGAAGACCACAGATGAGGTAGAAGGCGACGTCAAAAAGGTGGCAGTGCCAAATTGGATGCAGGTTGCACAAGATTGAAGGAAATGGAAAAATATGAAGGAGGCATACACTAGACTGCTGGTAGAAAATGGCTTAAAAAAAGAAGAGATTGACGTATTCACCTGACGTAATATAAAAATAACTTATATTTTCAAAAACTTTAAGAGAAAAATATTAATACATTAATTCCCGAATTGATGTTACTAGTATTTTAAAAACCCATTACTTTAAAAACTTACTACATTTTTACGAACGTACATGACATTGCTGACATGACATATATTGAGATGCAACATGGAACAGTGAGAATATTTACGTCTTTGGAAAATTCTCGAAGTGAATTCCTAGAACCCACTGCATCAAATCGAGCGAATAATTTTCTGCAAAACGGAATAGTGTCGGTATCTAAGTCGGTACGTAAAACCACTTGTACGATTAGAAATATTATTTTCAATACATACGGAAAGTGTACTTACGAAACCAGTCGATATACATTGAAAGAAAATTTTACCGCACCAATAACTCTACTCTTACCACACTAGTGCTTTTTCTTTACATTTTTATTTTATTTTACGAGTATATTATATCGATGAAATTTTCTCACAAATGTATAATAATATATAAAACGTTGCATGATACACAGGCGTAAAGTGTTTTACAAACTCGTAACGTTAATTATCTATCAGTTTAATTCAGACTTACAAACACCACTAGTGTGTGTTCATTTCCCTTCTATCATATTCCTTATGTTTCCAATAAAATATTTTGTTGGGCGAACATTGACATTCGTTTGTACTTTTAAAATGGGGATCTAATTTCGCCATAGATATAAGAAGGCAAAAGTATAAATATATATGTCTAAGATATTCGCACTCAGAAAATATACAGGTCAACCTTAGCGACATAAGACTACGTGCTACATGCTAATGCAAAGCGATTCTGACGCGGTCACATAGCATTTCAATGCGAAGTGGTAGTGTAATGGTAGTGGAATAAATAAGTTACAAAAGTATTGCCATAAAAAACAATACTGGGATCTGAAATAAAAGCAGGCATTAAATCACGTAACATGTGTTATGTACTCGTAAACCATAAAGTATCTAAGCAATAAATATATCGAAACAAAATGTCTAACGGCTCGTCTCCGTTTATCCCTTGGGCTATGCTCATAAATAAAATGAAAACTGTAAGGAAATGTCGATTTCTTATTTACCTCATCCTATCCTATACGATTAGGCCATTTTTTTGGCTTAACACGGCTATTGATGGTGAAAAATGGGACTACTTGGAGGAGGCTTTTGCCCAAAGCGGGTCGTTGTCAACAATTATTTATCCAACTGTTGGGATACGGGTCTCCTCTCAATCAAAGGGGCTCAGAGCATACTCCTCCAAGCTGTTCCATCGGCATCCATGGACAGGCTACGATTGATGTTGCTTTACTTGTGTGATCGATTAGACTGCCACGCGCAACGACGCCTATCGATCTATCAAAAAAAGGTACCTATATACATTCAATTAATTGAATCACCAATATGTATGTAATAATTTTCGTATCAATTTAATCAATATTATATAGGGTTATAGGGATATAGGGTCTCCCATTAATCGAAGTTTTTTAGAGCACAACCCATTACGCTGCCCAACGGTGAGTTGGCGGACGCCAGTGACTTGGATTAACGGCTGTCAATTATAAAGACAACAGCCGAGACCGACAACTTAACGTGCTCTCCGAAGCACGGCCCTCAGCGCTCCTGCTCGAGATAAATAGACCCATCCATGGAGAGGCTACGGTCGACATTGCTTAACTTGCATGTTAGATTAGACTGACAAACGCAACGACACCACCGAGCTACTCGACTTTAATCACTCTTCGTGAAAAATACTTATATATGTAATAATTCATGTGAGAGAGTGAAACTATCACTCTAGGACCTAGAGTGATAGTTTCTGTACTCTAAATAGTAGGAGACTTAGGAACAATTATGTCCTAGGAGAGCGTAGTAGGAAATAGAGGAAATGTGGGGTGTAAGAGACTCATCACGATTTCAGAGAGCATGAAGAGTACTATATATATCTAGGTTCGACGCCGTACACACTACACACATTTATATACTCATTGAAGATGTGCAAAAGTAATAATAGCCATATAAACGTTAGCAACATGAAATATTGCTCGCGTGCCGCCACCCCCGCTACCAACGCAGCAAACAGCGTTCCTGTTACAACAATAGCATTACTATAACATGATAATTTGAAAACTGATAATGCAGTCGACTAATGCAAGATTAACATTAAATGTAATAACTACCCTAATTAAAAAAAACCTACATTTATCGTGTAAGTATTCGTTTAAAAAATGGATGTGACAACCCTATCCCCTCGTAGAATAACTGCTAGCAGCTGCCAACTATGGCAGTTATTAAATCGAAACGAGTGACTGTTTCTCGCAACTTGAATTGCAAATTAAATCATTTTAACAATTGAAAATGGCTCCTGAACTACTGCATATGAATATGAGACTATTGATAATCTAAAGTTAAACGAACAAGGTGCACCACGTGCAGGTATACATACAAAGATCTGTCAAAAAGGAGTTTTAAAGGAAAGCGTCACTGAAACGAATTCATTGTTTTGTTCCTGCGAGTGAGCGAGAACACAAGACGTGAGTAAAGGCTATGTTACCAACGGGGGCAGTAGTAGGTAGACGTAATTATATTCTAAATCCATACTAATATATTAAAAATCAATCCATACTGATAGTATAAATGCTAAAGTGTAAAAAGAAATGAAGCTTACGGGTCCAGGATGGCGTCCAGGGTATAGCCCGGCTTAAAGAAGATCTTAATGACGACCACAAGCCATGAAGACGCAGACGATGAGGCCTGAGTGGACGCACCGATCCGTGAGAGCCGTAGACTCACCCAGTAGACCGTCATCGCTAGCACAGAGCCGTAGCAGGCAGGATGCAGGATAGGTTTTACAGCCGGCGGGTCACCCATAAGCGAAGAGGTAGATTTTTAAATTAGATTTGCACAAGTATGTTTTACTAATTTTGTTTTATAAAAATGTAGTTTCTTTTTTCATATATAATACGAATAGGCGCTTTTTTGTATGCATACTGAATTTTAGTTGCTATGTAAATCTATTTGTTTTTTCTTTTTATTATTTTATTAACTAACAAATATTGGTTATTTTTTGTTATTACTATTATTATACTTTGAGACTATCAATTTCATGTTAAATTTTAAATATTAGTAAAATATTTCAGTTTTAATTGACTAAAAAAAAGGGGATTGTCGCCCAAAATTTATATTCAGGATAGTGAAATATATACAAGGTATACATTTCTTTGCAAATTTCCTAGTGTCACATGTAATTGAATTATTTAATTTGAAATCATAACATCGTAATTACAATTGTTTAGAGCGCATTGCGCCACAAAAAGGTATACATTTCTTTGCAAATTTCCTAGTGTCACATGTAATTGAATTATTTAATTTGAAATCATAACATCGTAATTACAATTGTTTAGAGCGCATTGCGCCACAAAAAGGTCACGCGTTTGCGCATAACGCATAACACAATGAAAGAAACGTTTTACAATTAGAAACAAAGTTTAAAAATTGGTGGACCAGGGCCCTTAGTTCAAGCCGATTCCCATCGAATATTTTCATTACGTTTTGAGTACAAATTAATAATCATTGAGCACTGAATATTTTATTTTTATTTTAAAGGTCATCATTTATTGACGTTTACAATATGGCAGAAATTAATAAATTGTGGTATTCATTTAAACTTTTTTTGCATCAACTCATGTTCATCCCACTGCTGGGACACGTCTCCCATCAATCTCCTGAACTGCGGATTGGCGGAGGCCAGTTTCAAAGGCCACAACTTACGGACCTAATCACCTAATGACAACAGCCAGGGACCGACGGCTTAACGTGCACGTAGGAGGTCGACATCAATAGACCCATCCTTAGACAAGCTACGGCCGTTGCTTAACTTACGTGATTGACTAGACTGGCACCCACAAGGACGCCATCGAATTTCTCAACTTAATAATACAAATTATAAATAAATATTCCTGGACAAATTTACACACGGCCAACTAAGTCTCAAACTAAGCAAAGCTATGGGTAATAGATAACTGATATAATACTTAAATACATTTTTTGGTAAATATATAATACACCCAGGCCAAGTCAAACAGACATGTTCATGCACACAAATATTTGACCTGTGCGGGGATCAAACCCGCGGCCTCGGTGTCAAAGTGGCCATTGCTAACCATTCGACCACCGAGCTCGTCAATATATAATAATAATTTCAACTTAACAATACATACTATTTTACGTCGATCTAATAAGCAATACATTCATCGTAGACAGATGGCTAATTAATAACGTATGTAGGTCGACGTGATTAAATTAATATTTGTCACATATAATTACAATCATAGGCAGCGAAATAGCAAGAACTACGTTATTAATTTGCACAGTCAACCAAGTTGGTGACAATTGTCAGGAATTGTCAATAATATAACGAACATAGATGTACTCGTATACACTACACGCTCTAATAATTCACGAGCTACAATTCTATCTAAAGCACACATATGTTATTTGCACAATATATATTCACTTGATGTTATGCAATAATGCATTCGATCTCCTGTGGTTATTGCATATCGATGGTACTGACGACACACTAATAGCTCAACCGCACAGGGCGACAGCGACCATGACCATTCAGGCATGGTCATAGCGACCAACCACACATTACGTTATATCATAGCCCGGCCACCCCATACAAATCTCGCGTCGTTTACTACTAAATAAACAATGGCGTCTGTGCAAAGCATGCATGAGCGTGTGTGTGTGTGCGTGCGGCGCCATACAAACTGGTCCAGATTCGTCTCAGAGGGAAGGTGAGGTCGACACGAGAGAGCGGCAGGGAGTGGCCATATTGTACGTAGTACTATTACTGTGGTTATATTCAATTCCTCACACGACGCGACCAAATCGTACTAAAGACTACACAACAAGAGCGCGTCTAAGACAATGGTCGTGACAGTGGGCGACCACTGATTTAAAAGTCCGCTAAAAGGTAATAATGGATGACTTTTCTTTATTTTTTAGGGTTTTTTTCGTAAATACTTTCCTAAAAAGATACCACATTATGGAAAATACTAGCCCATGTGCAAAGTACGTCACAGAGATTACGCTATATTGGATTCCACACACGACGCGACCAAGCCGTCCTGGAGACCACACAACAAGAACGCGTACAAGATAATGTTCGTGACAGGGGGCGCCATTTCTTAGGTTTATTTTTCGTAAATACTCTCTAAAGCCCTTCGATTGAGGGGACACCCGTATCCCAGCAGTGGGATGAATAAGGGTTGACGACGACGTAAATCGTCCAGTAATATATACTTACTTTGTCATGAATTTCAGAAAATATAGAAGATACTAACGGACCCGACAGATGTTGTCCTTTTGTGATCTAAAACATCCAGGGCGCCACCCAAACGCATACAAAAAAAATCATTCAAATCTGTCCAGGCATTTAGGAGTGACATACACACGTACCTACAGTAGAATTATATATATAAAAAGAAGATTATGGAATCATTTCCATAAATAGATAGGATGAACTCACATCGTCGGGTTATGAATACATACAAGACAAACTTTTATTATTGAATTATACGAGTACCTCGCTCGAGAATCCACAAGGATTCGTTGACATTATTGTCTTCAATTCATATACGTACCTGCTGTTGGATCATGATTAAAATGAAGTCGACTTTAATTCATATAAACAATTATGTTATGAGGAGAATGCGAAAACGTCATACAGGCACAAGATTGATCATACTCACAGATTAATAATTAATTAATAAGTCTCCTCTGAGTCCGAGCGCCGCTGAGACCTATAATTATAATCTATGATACACTTGCGACTGAACGTCGTCTGTTTAGATCCCAGATTATATATGAATCAGTTAAAATCGCGGTATTGTATTTAAGTCTCGATATTTACTGTTTGTGCTAATAGTACGTAGTACTATTACTTATACTGTGCTAATAGTTAAAGTCCATTCTTATGGGAGGTAGTTGCTGCATGAAGCTTGCATATCATCCAGGCATCTCCCAGACTGGAAAGTCTGCGGGAGCGGAAGGTCTGTGGTTAAAGGTCAGCAAAGTATTTTTCTCGTTCTGTGACGTGACGAGAAACGGACGAGACTGGAAGGCATGGCACTTGAAAAAATACCATATACTGGTACTTTTCCTTTTTTTTACTACGTCGGGTGGCAAACAAGCATACGGCCCACCTAATGTCACCTGAAGCCTCGGTGACAGTATTTGTACCATATCTGGTGACTGACAACCACCACAAGAGCTACCGCTCGCGTGTTGCCCTCGCAGCGCAAAATATTATTAATTAGTTACCTGTCTGTGTGGAGTGTTCTGCTGGACTGTAGCAGGGCGGCGCGACGCTCGCCTCAGTGGGGCTGCAGGGCGGCGGGCCTTGGTGCCGGTGGTGGTTTTTCTTCACCATATAGCAGCGCGGCATCGCGGCCCCGCTGTCAAGGAATATTGTACTATTAAACGACGATATTCATTTGTCATTTGATTACAGTCGTGAAGATGACTTGAAAGCACTAGCCTGTGCCAACTCAAAGTTGAGCAGCATGGTCCTTAGTACTATTTCTTATTCTGTGGCTTGATGGAGTCCGCTCTGACCCAATTTTTTTTTTATACCACAAAGGTGGGAAACAAGCATACCGCCTGCCTAATGGAAAGCAGTTTGAATACGGTTGTTGATAATGTTAATATCACATTTGTCAAAAAGGACTCTGAGTATATTGCATTTCCATTTGCTTTCGTTGCCGATATAGGGTAATTTTACTTATCAATATGAGTAACTATTATTATATGTTTGGCTAGAAAGAATATATATTGTTCAGCAATCTACATTATTGGAATCGATCTGTTAGGTAATAAATTGTGATATTTATAATAAATACTAATAGTATTTAAAATAAATAATAAATACTAATAGTATATAAAATAAATACCACAATTTATAGTAGATATAATAAATACCTAACAGTTTTAGGTTACCTATAATAGGGTTAGAAATGTAATACATCGTAGTGCACGACAGTTCTATTGAGTTTCGCTTGACTACCCATCTCTTTAGACTTTTTAATTTTATATTGTCATGCTTTCTCTCATACTATCATATTTATTTTTCCTCCAATAGCCTAAAACCATTGCCATTCAACATGGCAATGTTGCCAGCCTTCTGGCTGGCTTACCGCAGGGTGCCGATACGGAACCAATATTAATCTATACATATAAAAATCTAGTGTCATGGTATTTGTGGTCACGCTCCTGCAAAACGGCTTAGCCGATTTTTATGTTTTTCTTCCGTATATTTAGTAGTAGTCATAAACTATATTTCTTTAATTTATGTAGCAGAATAACGTTTACCAGGTCAGCAAGTTTCGTTGATAATAATATTTTTTAGATTATTTATAATTTAAATTTTATAATTAGAATAATTTCATCAGTAGTTTTACTTGTAGGTTAAACTATAAATGTTTATATGTAATACATAATAGTTTTAATAAATTTAATGAACGTTAATAAAATAGTAAATTAATAATTAATAGCCTGTGTTGTATTCGAAATAAATTATACCGGAGCAAAATGTCTGTATTTTTGTGTATCAATTGTTCTACTAGCTGAAGTACTCACTAGTACCACAGTATAAGTAATAGTACTAACGTACTAGTACTTCTAATCCAGAGAAAGTGTACCATTACTTATTATAAATTAAAGATTCACAAAAAGGTAAAACGCGTTAAAGAGCCGCGTGGCAAAATAAATAACTTCATTTCATTTCAAAAAGTGACTTCGTTTATTCCGCTTTCACACCTTTACTGAACTTGCCATAAAATTTTGCATAATCATTTTAGAAGTCCAGAATAAATAATGGGATACCTTTTATCTCGAAAAAATGAGCTATTCCCGAGGGATGACCAAAAGTTTGGCGCGATAACGGGCATTCACGCGGACGAAGCCTCGGGCAGAAGGTAGTAAGTAATAAATAAAATCTTTTAGGACACAGGTGGAGTAAAATCGGTAGAGTAGCCTTACATTGACGTCTGGGTTCATTGTGACTATTCTTAGTGTACCTAACTCCGCAATGTACTCCTAATCGCCCAATTTTACTATCCCCGTGTACAGGCTATACAGCAGATTTTTAGTTTGGAAACTTTCCTATTATGGTGAGTACACAAGAATATTTATTTATTAAGGTTTACGATGTAACGTAACATTCCTGGCGAGTGAGCATGGGCCTGTACCACTTCTTCTTCTGGCGGTTACTGGTCGATGAAATGTCATAGCGCCCCACACACATTCCCACCACTGTGTCTCCTATGTAGCCAGGATTAACAGCAGCGACCATAAAAAATGACGATGAACAGTGAAGTCCATTGCAGTCTCGGGGGTAAAATTACGGCTACCTTGGAATTCACAACGAATTTAATCAGAAGTAATTAGTAGGAGTAAGAAGCTTTTGGAATATGACTTTTAGCAATCTTACTTTTAACTCTTAGCAATGTGAGAGACAGCAATATGGCAAATAAGGCATTAGAAGCCCAAAGAGATGGCTAGTCCCAATAATATATATACTAATATGAATTAAAAATCCTCTGGACGTTTGGTAATTCTCCCGTGTTGCTACCAAATCAGAATAATATACTACCCCGGATGATACATCGAATTCATGATTTGCAGTAGAATATAGGCATAAGGGCGATAGCACTAATTTAAACGAAATTACCATACCCAGTTAAAAATTGCGCAACGGAGTGATCAATTTCTAGCCATTTTTTCTTTAATCTATCTCTTACCGACTGAAAGAACAGACACAAGTTGCGTCCTTTGGTAGAAGTTTCCCACCTTTCCTGCCATTCAGACAGCAATGTTCAAGTTCATTCATAGATTTGAACAGTCCAAGTATTTTCTTACGATCACGCATTTAAGAAAGTCAGGGACCATGTTTTTCGGTGTATAGTACATTGAAGCGCGGCGTTGTACTTCTAAGTCTACTGCTAATACACCTGCTAGCACGGGTAGTGCCTCTGTGCTTACAGTTCTATACAATTTACATAAAAATATCAGAGCAAAGCGCTGGCTTTGAAGAAATTTACGATGTGCTGCGCCTATAGTAGCTCTATCAACATGCAGGTGAACGGTACGTAACACAGCCTAAATATGTGAGGGTATAATAATTGTTTACGTTTTAAAAGTTAATCCCCACGCAGAGGTAGAAATTCGTGTTAATGCATAGAAATTCTTTTTGCTTTTTCACCTACTTGCTTTATGTGCAGTAACCGTGTTACAACTAAACGTTCAAGCAGTTTACCCAACAACGGTAACAGTTACTCTGTAGGACGGTGGGACTTCGGATCATCATATTGCTTATCACCGCTTTTTGGTATTATTCTTATAACGCCATTTACCAAAATGCCAGAGAAATATACCTTCTACAATACACCGATTAAGTACTGTTAAGATACATTCAGCGGCTACTTTACAAGCTCCGAAATCTTATCATCACCGGAGGCTGTATTTGTAGGCAAAGTTTAAACAATAGACAGAAAGTCATCCATCGATGGCACATTTGATTATTGGAGTGGAAGGGCACAGATCTGCCGCGCTCCTAACCTCGCGATGGTGGTCACTGTCTCTATCGGCGCAATCATCAAGAATTGAAGCATGCAGAATTGTATCAGTAGCCTCTTCTACACAAAATTATTAAATTTTGTTGAAAATATCATAACATCGTAAGTTGTCGAAAATAATTTTAAGTTAGGGGTGTCATCAAAATCTTTGAACCGAAGTCAAACTAACCTGCACGTGGTGCACCCTGCTGACTGACAAACGAGGAGGAGGAATCTGGCGAAAAGAGAGGTAGGGAGCGTAATTGTAAGCTGCCCGACTGGGGAAGTACCTCCACCTCACAAAATACCGCAGCAAAATAACAACTCCTTGAGGGTTGTTGTGTTCCTGCGAGTGAGTGAGGTCACCAAAAAAGAAGGAGATGCTGCGTTGGTAGCGGGGGTGGCAGCGCGCGAGCGATGTTTCATGTTGCGTGCGTCGATATAACTACGGTAACCGCTATACATCAGGCGGGTAGTATGCTTGTCTGCAACCCGACGTAGTATAAAAAAAAAATGATCACAGATTGCATGATAATGTACATGGAACAACATCAAGTAAAAAGCAACCATTAAACCTGTTTTATCACTCGCTTCACGCATTTCACTCCGCGTCGCCCGCGCTCGTGTTTTTGCTCGATGAAATATTACACCAGTTCGCTCGTGAATTCCTAAAATTAGGTTGTAGCAAAATGCCGAACGGCTCGTTGTTCTGTTACAAACAATAATTGCTCTAGTCTATACTCACCTTTAAATCCGAACACACCGAAGCTCCCCTACATAACCAAATGTAGAGCTTGTCTGTCATAACACTGGCAACCCCGGGGGGCCGATAACGCAACTAATGTCATTCAATACAGCCTTCACATTTCGGCAACCGACCAATTTCACAAACTTTCACAGTCTGTTCCCTGTTTGCCGGGATATAGATAAGTAATATACAAGTTATGCCGAGAAGGTGTATGAAGCTGAAGGGCTAACATCTCGTAAAGATGATATCGACTTTTGAAATACATAGTAAAATTATTAATGCTTAAATTAGATGGATGTAAAAGTATTTAGTAAAATAGGCTATATGACAATTTTCAAAAATTGTATAAATTATTTAACAATATCGTAAAATACACAAAACTATAAAGCTCTGCAAAAATTGGAGATTATTATGATACTAATTACATAAACGTAATATTTAACATAGCTGTCGTACAAATTTCTGACTTAATCCATATATATGACGTCATAATCTAGTGACCTGTTGTATGGAACGTTTTCGGGAAAGTCCAAAATTGTAATTTTCCGATTGACATATCTCGAGAGATTTTTATATTATATAAATATATTATTTCATTATAATTTTGTGTATAGTAAGTTCACAGAGACGTTTTATGCTTTTTCCGAAGTTAATCGCGGCATTATGCTCTTTGCAAAAATAGGGCATAGTAAAAAAAATAATATTAGTCTATTTTCATACAGCGAACCATTTACGCACGCACAAAACGCACACTGTCTGTAGGTACATAGTCACTATGAATGAACTACCTGCCGAGGTTTTACCAGGAGACTCCAGCAAGGTGTTCTTCAAAAAGGGTGTGAAGAAGTTTTTAGAGTGTCGGCAATGCGCGAGTGATGCCCTGGTGTTGATGTTCTGCCGTAACTGATTTCCATCAGGCAGGCCGTGTACATTTTGCCACCTTAGTGCTATAAAAACAATATAGTCTACGGGCGGTCGAAGGTTCAAAGTCAAACTTAGTCAAACTTTATACCTATAAAGAACAAATTTAATGCTATCTGAATTTTTATTAGTTATTTTTTTTTTGCACTCAATACAAATATGTATTTTATACAAAAGGCGAACTTAATGCTAAAGCATTGTCTACCAGTTCACCTTTTGGACATTAATAGAGTTTCAGCGGAGGGGTGTAGAGGTTAAAAAGTACCTAACCCTAGGTTTTCGTCCATATTTATATACAAAAATATTTGATAATATATCCTACATATTATGGCATACAATAGAATATAATATTCGCTTTGACTCCATCTTTGTATAATGACATTATTAGCTTTGTTATTTACTTATATTTGTGCTATGTATGTATTTTAATATTTAATATGTATTTTTTTTCTCTCTTAATTTGTTTACATGTATGTATTTTTCGATGTATATATGTATGTATGTTTTATGTATGATTTGTATGTGTATTGTTTTTTTATAATAGTTATTATTTCATTACATACTATAATAGTAATGGATTCAATTTATAACTAACTTATTTAAAATAATCATTTTTCTTTTTTGCGAACCGAATATGAAATTGGCAGCTATTTCATGCATTGCTTCGTTATATCAAGGTTGCGTTAAAAAAATTGCTTTCAGCAATTGTTGCACATAAACATTTCGTTAATAATTTTAGTTGTAATCTATCGATCTACAGAATAGATTCTCATTAATGGATGCACGTTGTGTTAAAGCTAAATTAATGGTGTTGTATATAGGTAGCCCAAAGAGACAAGAGGTTTGAGACTCTAAGTCTCAAACCGATGAAGCAAATCGAAGACTAAGACCCTGATCAAGTCTCAGTAAGCCGTTAGGTTAGGTGCTTTATATATCTCGTTAATTTCTCAAATACCTAAATTCGTTAAATCTCGTTATTAAAATATCTTGCTGCTGGATTTTGATGAATTTGCTGTAAATAAATATCGATGTGGAAAATTAAATCCAACTATTGGCAATATCCGGCAAAAGGCAAAGCCTAATATTTTTCTATGGCAAATAGAGAAAAAGCAAAAAATTGCACAGCGCGCCGCGAAAAGCACACGTTTTCCACTATGAAAAATAGGGAATATGCCTACTGGCATTTATTTGATTTTAACGTTTAGTTTTGAGGCCGACGTTGAGTATTTAACACAAAATGATTTATTCACATGTGGAATTAATAGTTCACGTGTGTAGGTATCTACTATTTCGTAAAGATTTTCTCTCTTACTCATTTTCGCAAGCATATATTCTTTCTTTTTTTTTTTCTTTTGGTAGTTTAGACCGAGTATCTAAAATTATAAAACTGAACGACTATTGCACTAACTTGATGACTAAAGATGATGACTAGGCTATGTTTGGTTTGTTTGATATAAATATACCAAACCAAACATTGCCCAGTATTTAAGTCGCTCATTTAGTATTTTCAGATGCTCATTTTTTTTTTTATATACTTTGCTACTGGTACACAAAATGGGTACTGTGGTAAACAACCATCCGGCCCGCCTCTTCTGAGCGGTTACAGGAGCCATAAAAACGCTTTCAATATGAAATATCATTCGTGCGCCCGTGCTGCCATGCATTGGCAACTCCTTCCTTCCTGGTGACCTCATTCACTCAGAGGAACACTTTCCTGTCATATTAATCCTTACGCTTCTTTGTTTTTTTTCATTTCTATAAATTGAATAAAAATATTTTTTAATCGTCATTAAAAAAGATAAATAAGTATTTTAGGTAACTTCACCAACAATTGAAACGTTGTATGAGTATTGAAATGTATTTTAATAGCCATTTAATATATTGTTAAAAATTGCCAGCATTAACAAAACGCGCATCAATTTTTTTATTGTTTTCTTCTTCTTCTTCTTCTCAGCATATACGCGTCCACTGCTGAACGTATGCCTCTTGCATGGATTTCCAGGTTTCTCTGTCTGCGGCGTATCTCGTCCAGGTCGGCCCTGCCGTCTTCTTAATGTCGTCCGACCATCGGGCCGCTGGTCTGCCTACGTTTCGGCTACCCGATCGGGGTATCCAGTGAAATACTCTCTGGCTCCATCTGTCATCACCGAAGCGACAGACATGTCCGGCCCACTGCCACTTTAATTTAGCAACTCTTGTGCCTATATCTGTGACCTTGGAGTGTTGGCCTATGATGACATTTCTAATTTTGTCACGCAAAGAGATACCAAGCATTGAGCGCTCCATAGCTCTCTGCGTGACCTTGAGTCGATGGATAAGCCCTACAGTTAACGTCCACGTTTCGCAAACGTATGACATAACTGGAAGAACACATTGATTAAACACGCGGGTCTTCAGTGTTTGTGGGATCTCAGACTTAAAACGTCTTTAAGTTTACCAAACGCACCCCAACTCAGCTGTATTCGCCTGTTAATTTCGAGCTCCAGAGAATCTTTTTCAAGTTTAATTTTCTGACCCAGGTATACGTACTCGTCAACTTTTTCAATTGTCGCGCTTCCTATAGTGACCGGTGTTGAGCCACTTGGTCCCATCCATTTCGTCTTGTCTAGGTTCATCGTCAAGCCAACTCGAATAAATGCTTGACTTAACTCGTTTAGCATTTTCCCCAGCTCTTTGGATGACTTAGCAAAAAGTACAATGTCATCGGCAAAGCGTAGGTGACTAAGAAATTGACCGTCAACGCCTATGCCTGCTTTTCCCTAGTCGAGCGTTTTGAAAATATTTTATTGTTTTGGTGGTATATAATCCATATAAAATTGCTTTATGGTCTTCATGCAAAACAAAATTTACTATTTAACTCCATTTATGAACTATGTTCTTTTCTCATAATAGGCTATTTGACAAACATTTTTTTCGTATTGATATGTATGGACGTCTCAATAATATAACCATAGGTGAAAGAACTACTTCAATAGCACAAAAATCTCTCGAGATATGTTAATTTGAAAATCATAATTTTGGACTTTCCCGAAAACGCTCCATACAAAAGGCTACTGAGTTATGACGTCACAGGTTTGTATTTTATATGCATCAAATCAGAAATTTGTACGACAGCTATGTTAAATATTACGTTTATGTAATGTAATTAGTATCATAATAAAAGTTATTTGCTTCTCCAATGGAAATATAAGTTTTTAATAATTTCATACTTTTAAAATGGACTTTCCCGCTAAACTTTGATCGACCCTACAATAAGTCGGACGGAAGATATTAAGGAAAGTTTGCAGATCTTTATAGTTTTGTATATTTTTAGATGTTGTTAAATAATTTATACAATTTTTGAACATTGTCAAATAGCCTATTGAAAAAGCGCTAACGGACGATGTAATTACTTTATCTCAAAAATCTTTGTTTTAAATAATATTCCATACTAATATTATACATGTAAAAGTGTGTTTGTTTGTTTGTCCTTCTCTCACATCGAAAGTAACAAACAGATTGATATGATTATGATAACATGCAAGCTAGAAAAAACTATACACAAATCAATGGCAGCTTCCCTTGAGCACGCGGGCGAAGCCGCGGTTAACTGCTAGTATAATATAAATCATAAAACTAAAACATATTTTTGTTTGTCTGTAGTTTGTAATTATTAACAACAGAAAAACCAAATTGAAATAGTATTTTTAGAAATGAAAATTTCATAGAGTATTCATACTATTTTATTGCGGATAAAAATAAGTGCTACCGAATAATTTAGTTCATATTTGTATTAATTTCATATTCATAATTTCGATCTTAGTTTATGTATTACACTGGTTCTTACGACTTCGTCGTTCGACGTCCGTAACAAGACTAAAAGTGGTCAAGTATGCAAAATAGTCTACAAATGCCACATTTTCAATGCCCACAGTACGTCTATTTTTATAATAATAATATAAACGTTAGACACTTCCATCCAGTATAAAACGTCCCCGCATAGCTACAGGACCATCGTATATACGATACAGTACTTATGTACAAGA
This sequence comes from Hypsopygia costalis, assembly GCA_937001555.2. NCBI lineage: Eukaryota > Metazoa > Arthropoda > Insecta > Lepidoptera > Pyralidae > Hypsopygia > Hypsopygia costalis. The sequence continues at coordinate 25,897,251 of OW443326.2, forward strand.
ATTGTAATTTCTGTACAGTACGATGGTCCTGAGGCTACGCGGTACATAAATTGTAATCGTACAAATTCTAAATTAAAATAATTTGAATTTATTATCACGTATTATACAGAAGTTCTAATCCTAAAAGTTCTAAATTGTAATACTTCTTAATCTAGTACTAGAACGATTACGATTTAAGTAAAATGGAAGACTTGAATAATCTTTTCATTTTTGTTGTTCTTTCATCATCAGCCTGTATTTACCCAATGCCTGTATTTACCCAATGCTGGATATAAGCCTTCCCTAATGCACCAAATACGTTCCTCCGCCTTCCGCATCCAGCCGCTTCCAGCTGCTTTGTTAAAGTCATCGGACCATCTAGAAGGAGAGCGTCCAATGCTTCGTCGTCCTACGCGCGGCCTCCACTCTAATACCTTCCTCCACCATCTGCCATCACTTACTCGGCAGGTGTGACGGGTCCATTGCCACTTCAAGTTGCAAACTCTTTAATCTTCTCTATTCTTTATTAATTAATAGAAAAGTTGGAGGAGTAAAAGTTCAAGCGATTTCATATAAAATGAACTATCATCGTAACTGCTAAAATACTCTTATCACACGATACGGTTGATCCATATTAAATTATCATACACTCCGTGCAGGAATACAGGCAGGAACATTAAGTATTCATGTTCCCAGTTGTGTTGCATTAACGTCAATCGGCAGTCGGTATTTGTATTACAATAGAAACAGTACTACGTTTCAATTTCACAAACAATTTTCGGTTAACTGTCAGCTTAGAGACAGAATGCAGTCTTAATATATAAAAATTTCGTGTCACGTTGTTTGTCCGCGATGGAATCCTAAACTACTGAACCGATTTTAATAAAATTTTGCACAGTGTGTGCAGTTTGGTCCAACTTGAGAGATAGGATAGTTACTCATAGAAAAATTTTCAATATTTAAAGGCGATACGAAGTTCGCCGGGCCAGCTAGTCGACTTATATGTTACTATGCAAAACAAAAGACATTGCATGAGCAGCTGTATCAAATAACTATAGCAAATACAAAGGACGGCTCCTCCTTATACAGTCGCACCGCATGCCATTGGCAGAGAATTTTCCTAGTAATCCTCACATTATGACGAGCTCGGAGGTCGAATTGTTAGCAATGGCCACTTTGACAACCTATTTTTGACAACCTCAGAAGGTTGTGGGATCTATCCCCGCACATGACAAATATTTGTGGGCATGAACATATCTGTTTGGCTTGGTCTGGGTGTTATCTATGAAATAAGTATATATATATATGTAACAAAAAAAATATTTAGTATATCTCTAATATATAAAATTCTCGTGTCACAGTGTTAGTTACCATACTCCTCCGAAACAGCTTGACAGATTTTGATGAAATTTTATATGTATATTTAGTAGGTCTGAGAATAGGTTATTTTTTATGGCAAAACAACGTTTGCCGGGTCAGCCAATATGTATATAACAGTTATCTAGTACCCATAGTACAAGCTTTGACTAGTTTAGGACTAGATGGCCTTGTGTAATTTATCCAGGAATATTTATTTATTAACTTTATGACCGAAACTGTATTCAATACGCGTTGTATGTGTATAGGTCGCGTCACGAAAAAGAACGCTGGCGGTCAAGCTGCGTATTAGGTGATTTATCGGTCTATTAGGTAGTATGAGGTGCGATGTACCCAACCAATAACTAATATACGAAGCCACTAGCGAAAGGTTTGTTCAAAAATAACACAATAGACCTAATACATTTGCGCGCGAGTGTGCCCATACGCAAACACACCCCCTTCGCTTTCTTCCAGCGATCTTTTTACATGACGAGACCTGTAAGTAAGGTGGTTAAAATCGTAATATAAATATATGCCTACTATAGATATCGGTAATTCGGTGCAATATGGTAAAACTAACATTTATGTTATCACACATGGATCATTTTGTGATTATCCAACCAAATAATATTAATTAATTGCAACGTTCCCGTAATTGCAAATTAATTGCGTGTTCATATGGTCATTGAACAGAAACAGTAAATTAATAATTTCACCAACTGAGTGAAGCGAGCGAGGTTTTCAAATTCATTTGGGATAATAATATATTTTTTTTTGTATTTTGACACAAACATACATTTTTGCAAACTAAACATAGATTTTGGCGAAGTCTGGCATGCATGTGGAAACATAAACGCGATCTTTAAATTCGTTGGATAACGTAATCGTACAGCACTTTTGTAACATTTTAATGCTAATGTTACAAAAGTGCTGTACGATTAGGTTATCTTTTCTTTTCCTTTACTATTAATCTGATGTTTATGAAATTTTGTTTATAAGTAAGTTGGTAATATACACAAATATACAAAAAAAGTATATGTATTTACTGTGCATTGTAATCGCTATTGCAAGGACATAAAGATAAAGAATTTGTAGGGAGTCAAGAATTGCCCGCGACATGAAAGCGCCTTCGAGCAAGATTCGGCTCATATGACCACGAGATCGGCGGAGCCATGTGTCGATGGAGCCGTGGAGGGTTTGTCCTGTGCAATGTCATCGTTTCAGTCGTTTTAGAGATATCGAAATAGATTGGAAAAACATTCGCAGGGTCACTGTTCGCGACGAACAACTAGTGACTATAATATTCTCTCTGGTTTGTGCCTCGGTCAAGTCTGATCCATCAGTTCATAGACACTAGTTACTCCTTTATTTCACAACCAAATTAAATTTATGCTCTGGGAATCGCCGAAGCTATAGCCAGGCCTCCGTCACTCCATGTACTTGCGCGCTATAGTTACCTACCGCCCGGCCAAGCGGTCTCGGGCCGTTTGCGGACCAAATTCAGGCCCTGCGATTGCTGTGGGATCGCGCGGTGCGAAGCAATCATAACTGTACGCTTGAGCATTTAGGCACATTTTAGCATGCAGCGGTTGCTGACGCGACGGAGTAGGCTATTATAGCAGTAGGTATTGGAACTTTTCTACTGAGTGAAGTATCTGTTACGTAGTAACTATTATGTAATCTGTGCTATAGCCAATTCAATGTATTTTTAATACAAAATATTCGATCGACATCGGTTTAGGCGGTATTGTCCCAGAACATTAATTTAATACGGTTCATTTTTATACTACGTCAGATGGCAAACAGACTCTGTCTCGCCTGATGTCAAGCGATGACCATAGCCAATAGACGCTTGCAATATAAAGTGTATCCCGCACTACGTAACCCCCGCTGCCATTCTTTTATTACTTTGTCTAACAAATTTATAAATAAAAAATATTTAAAAGCTGCTAAAATAATCTTGCTTTATGATAATAAATTAATTAAATAGCTTGCCTGTATATCAACATCAATGCACAAGTACAAAAAAAAATCTTATATTGTTGAGTAATTAATTGTGTTCATAAATTATAATAATGACGAATACCAAACACAGGAAGAATGAATTAGCCCTTTTGAGAATGCCTGCACTGCGCCTGCAAAGAGTGACACTCGATGTGAACTAAACATGTTTTACCTATTTATATATGTGTTTATATATGTGAAGTTTGTCTCCTGTCCTCGTTGTATTTTGTGCCTCTAACAACGAACTAACAAAGTTATTTTTACAGGAAAAGTGGAACGAGGGCCCTAACAAAAATAAACGCCGCTTTTAATACTAGAGGTACTAGAGCTAAAAAGTATGACACGACTAATGCGACTCGAAAATTTAACGATGAAAATAAAAAATAATATACCGTGTATACATCTGGACCGGGAGGAGACAGTTTTAACAAAATTTGAAACAAACTTATTCAATTAAATATTTTTTTCACGGGTTAGTTTGATGTTGTAAACATATGACACGACTAATGCGACTCGAAAATATAACGATGAAAATAAAAATAATAATATACCGTGGATACATATGGACCGAGAGGAGACAGTTTTAACAAAATTTGAAACAAACTTATTCAATTAAATATTTTTTCACCAGTTAGTTTGATGTTTACAATGATAGTACGAGTATATCGCTGGAATAAATATAATTTAGAAAGTTATGATGCACTGGTAAATAGTTATTTACCAGTGCATAACAAGGTAAAAATATTTTTTTATTTCACTAAAATGGAAAACAAGTCCGATGGAAAGAGGTCACGCAGTTTGTGAATACTTGCCCTCGCTTGTGTCAGTCCCTGCAAAAAAACCTCTCTAAATCTTTTTGCACCTGCTGCAGTCTCCCGGGAAAACCTCGAAAGGCAATTAATTCCATAACTTAATAGAGCGATGGAAAATACCTCTCTGATCTGATCATTTCGGTTGTAATGTATGAGAAGAAACCCCGTGCAAATGGCAAGTGGTGTGATTGTAGAAGGAGACTAGGCAACCCCTCTGTACACAACCCATTGTCGGTTGAATACGTAGAGAGGCAAACTCTCTCCTTAAACTTAATAACTCTACACTTAGTGTTCTTGTAAGCTTATCATAGTCGATAATCCACACAGCTCGTCTCTGAATCAAATCGCAACAAATGGAAGGTAAAAATAAAAACAAATAAATTACCATAAATTTTAGCGATGTGACGACTCGACTTTTCAAACCGGTTTGAGCATAAACCGAGTTACGTCGCTTAGCGCGTCTACTAAACGGGTTTGGCTTTGTCGTCCGTAAGCATCTCGCGTCGCTCTTTGCGACTGTCAATTCGAGTTTATACCGTCGCGCCGTCTGTCCAATCAGTATAGACGGTGCCAATTCTGCCTGGTTGGGAATATTTATTACATTCATACTCAGTTCAGTATTATCACAGTATAAGTAATAGTACTAACGTACAGTATGGACACTCTCTGCCGCTCTCACTAGTCGACCTCACCTCCCCTCTGAGACCGATGTGGAACCATTCGCAATGGATGCAACGTCCTACAAATTGACGTCGCTTGTATTTTATTCTCCATTCAGTTTAAAATATGGGAGTATGTAAAAGATGGGAGTTACTTGTGCAGTGGATGGATGTCTCAAGACATGGAAAGTCAAAAAAAGAAATTTATTCGATCCCTTTGGATGAAATAAAGTACTGATTTTTTTATAAATTACGTTAACAGCATGTGGCAGCCATAGTTTCATCATAGAGATTGACATTGGTACAAAGATGTCATTGATGACCCACTATACCCCCTTACATGTCCGACTAATAATTGAATAATGTCAGACCTAGAGAACGTCAATCAAACATAGGCACGTGTACAGACGTCATTTGGTTACTACATGCAAAAGCGCCATTTTTGTATGGAGTGGCCGGGGTTTGGTATTATAGATGAAATAAGGGTCTGATCAGATTTAAAATATTTTATACTGCAATTTTATTGTCGATAAAGTACAATGGTAACAAAACAGAGTGAAATATGACCCCGGTCATAGGATACTTTTTTTAAAACCGGCGTGAAGTAGTAGCTCGCTATTGCGTTTCGTGCGGTGAGTGTTGAGACCCGGAGCCCAATCCAAAAACCTCAACTCTGGATATGGCAGTGGCATTAGGAAGAAGAATACCCCAGGAGGGTACCGTCACCGTTGGTGAAGGAGAATCCCTTCCTGAGTTTCACTACTCAGGCCGCCCGACGTATTCTGGGGCGGGCACTATGCCACTCTGTATCTCTGCCAGGAGCAGGCGTGGGAAAAGGACGGTGGCACGTTCCCCTGAGCTCTATATCGAGCTATGTAACATAAGGGGACTTCACTCCAACCTGAATGCCGTCCACCAGCATCTTGAGACGGCTAAGCCAGCCTTGCTTTTTTTAACTGAGACACAGATATCCCCACCATCTGACATCTCGTATCTGCGCTACCCAGGGTACAAACTGGAACACAATTTTGTGCCACGAGCCGGTGTGTGCGCGTACGTTAGGGAGGATATCTGTTGTCGACGTCTTGGCAGTCTTGAAGAGCGGGGCCTGTCAATTATGTGGCTGCGCGCAGACTTCGACGACCACATTCGTATCTACGCGTGCCTCTACAGGTCCCACAGCGGTAACGCCGAAACGGAGTGCCTTGTTGAGCACATCCAAACGACGACTGACAGTCTACTCCAGCAAATGCCTTCTGCCGAGATTGTGGTTATGGGTGACTTTAATGCCCACCACATCGAATGGCTTGGGTCACGCTCAACTGACCATGCTGGAAGATCTTTTCATGACTTTGCCTTGGCATATGGTCTAACGCAGCTGGTCTCTTCACCTACACGGGTACCGGATGTGGAGAACCATGTGCCATCCCTTTTGGATCTTCTGCTGACCTCCCACCTGGACAACTATCGCGTATCTGTTGGCGCCCCTCTTGGATCCTCAGATCATTGCCTGATAGAATGTGTGGTGCCACTCATACACCAAAAGCGACCGCGTACCGCAGGTATCCGTCGTGTGTGGCATTTCAGGTCAGCAGATTGGGATGGGCTGCGTGACTTCCTGGCTTCCTACCCCTGGGGGCCAGTTTGCTTCTCGCTGGATGATCCCAGTGCCTGTGCAAATGTTGTCGCTGATGTGGTTCTGCAGGGTATGGAACTATTTGTTCCTAATTCTGCGGTGCCCATTGGCGGCAAATCTCGACCATGGTTCGGTGGGTCTTGCAGAGCCGCGTCGCGTCAGAAGCAAGATTCCTACCGTGCCTGGTCCAATGCTCGGGCCACTGGAGATCCAAATACCGGCGTACTCAAAAAAAAATACAACGCAGATTCCAGATTGTTGAAGGGTTGTATCGCGAAGGCAAAGTCCAGATTTATAAGCGAAATTGGCGAGAGACTAGTGCGCTTGCCATCTGGGTCTCGTGCGTTCTGGTCGCTCGCCAAAGCCGTACAGGGTAACTTCTGTCAGTCGTCGTTTCCACCACTGCAACGGATGGATGACTCGCTGGCCCATACTGCAAAAGAAAAAGCCGATCTCCTAGGGTTTCTTTTTGCATCTAACTCGACTCTCGATGACCAGGGAGCCACACCACTTACCATCCCTCGGTGTGAGAGCTCTATGCCAGAAGTAAAGTTCACGCAAAGAGCCGTGCGTAGAGCGCTTTGCTCCCTGGACATCCATAAGTCGAGTGGGCCGGATGGCATTCCGTCCGTTGTTTTGAAAATATGTGCCGCGGAGTTAGCCCCAATTCTAGTCCGCCTTTTTCGGTACTCGTACTCGCTTGGCGTGGTCCCCAGCTCGTGGAAGGAGGCTTTGGTTCACCCGATCCCTAAAAAAGGTGTTTGCTCAGGTCCGTCCAACTACAGGCCCATTGCTATAACTTCCTTGTTTTCCAAGATAATGGAAAATATTATCAACCAACAGCTGATAACATACCTAGAGGATCACCAGCTGATTAATGATCGCCAATATGGCTTTCGCTATGGTCGTTCGCCTGGTGATCTTCTGGTATATTTGACTCATTGTTGGGCAGAGTCAGTGGAAAGCAAGGGCGAGGCTTTGGCTGTTAGTCTGGACATAGCAAAAGCCTTTGATCGGGTGTGGCATAAAGCGCTACTATCCAAGCTTCCCTCTTTTGGGTTACCCGAGAAACTCTGCACATGGATTGCCAGCTTTCTCACTGGGCGGATCATTAAAGTTGTGATTGACGGTGCACGCTCGGATCCATTACCCCTGAACGCTGGTGTGCCACAAGGCTGCGTATTGTCTCCTACATTGTTTCTTCTGCATATCAATGACTTGCTGCACGTATGCGGCATCCATTGCTATGCAGATGACAGTACCGTAGACGCAAGATACAGTGGTCTATGTAATGTTTCTCGGGATTGCGTCGATGAGTACCGGGAAAAACTTGTGTCTGAGATTGAGACGTCTCTTGGACACGTCTCTGATTGGTGTAGACTGAACTTAGTCCAACTGAATCCATCAAAGACACAAGTATGTGCGTTTACCGCAAAAAAGTCCCCATTTGTCGTGGCTCCTAGATTGGAAGGTACTCCCCTTACTATTAGCTCCAGCATTGGTATCTTGGGTGTTGACATATCCAGAGATGTACAGTTCCGTGGTCACTTGGAGTGCAAGGCCAAATTGGCTTCTAGGAAAATTGGCATCATCTGTAAAGCCAGAAGGTATTTTACACCACAGCATCGCCTTCAACTGTATAAAGCCCAAGTTAGGCCTCATATGGAATACTGTTCACATCTCTGGGCTGGTGCGCCCCAGTACTTACTCGCCCCATTCGACCGCATACAACGAAGAGCTGTTCGAATTGTCGGTGACCCAATGATTTCTGATCGGCTGGATTATCTCTCTACACGCAGAGATGTTGCATCTCTTTGCGTTCTATATAAATTTGCTGCGATTTTATACTTGAAGCTATGCTGCTCTTCATGTATGCTTAGGTATATTTACTTAATTAGTTAATATACTGGTATATTATATAATTAATTAATATACTGGTATATACAACAATGCAAGAACTCCTTCCTGCGTTCCTGATCTCACTGTGAGCCATGTAAGGCTTGACAATCAGCAGGATGCATCACGAGCAAGTAGGTTGGCGTTGATTCAAGGATGTAAATGAACCACATACTCGTACACCCCAAATATACCTAACAATACCTAAACTATATATTGGTGAAAACCTAGAGCCAATTTCCGACAACAGCTTCTCAGATTAGCGGTTAGCGGTCAACAGATAGGGTTTGCGACTAAATACTATAATCACTGTAGTGATTAACATGGAATCAGAAACTTCACCTAATACATTTGCTCGAAAGATGTACTTACGGGACCAGTCAACCTGCATTGAAAGTAAATTGCACCGCACTAGTGCAAACAAAATTGTGACAAAAAAGGTAGTGCGGTAAGTGTAGTTAGCGTTTTTGTCACATTTTTTTTTTGTATTCTACATCGGGTGGAGAACACTCATACAGCCCACCTGATGTAAAGCGGTTACCACAGTCATATAAGCGCTCGCAACATGAAATATCGCTCGTGCGCCGCTACCCTCGCTGACAACGCAGTAACTCCTTCCTTCGCGGTAACCTCAACACAACAACCCTGAAGGGAATTGTTATTTGACTGCGGTATTCTGTGAGATTCTTTTGGATTTTCCATACCAATGAAATTTTCTGACAAATGTTTTGTAAAAGGACGTGTGATTCATGATGTTGAAGATTTTTAAAATCTTGTATCACAACTTAACGGTGAAATTTCGAAAAGGTGGTAAAAATTGGTGATACATATCTGCCCCCTTACCACCACGTCTTATTGCGATTCAATAACTGAATAGAATGCTTATTCATATCACTGAATAAGCGACTCAATTTAATTTGAATCAATAACTGAATAGAATGCTTATTCATATCACTGAATAAGCGACTCAATTTAATTTGAAATAGAGTTGCTTATTCATAGGTATGAATAAGCATTCTATTCAGTTATTGAATCGCAATAAGAATTGGTGGTAAGGGGGCAGGCCATAATTATTACAAGAGACAGCTGTACGAATTAGAATACGCCTGTTATACACGTGTCGACATTATATCGCCTTTGGAATTATGTGCATGCATTTGCGTATTTTCATATCATTTTCGACACTCCGCACTTTGTTGACAACAAAATCTCGAGACCGTAAACATAAAAAAATATAGACAATGCTGTATGCTCATAGAAATATTATCAGTGACTCTATAGAGTTTCGACCATAGAGCTACAGCTCTATACTCTGATGTAAAAACCACAGACCTAGGTTTTTTCGCTACCCGTGGGAACTATGTGTATGGCAAGAAGAGTTTGATTCGCGTACAAGTCAAACGTCAATCAAAAAGTTTTTATCTATGTCTTGCTCTGGGTGTTATTTATGTACGTATATTATCGTAACTAATAGTATAAACGCGAAGGTTTGTATGTATGGATGTTTGTTACTCGTTCAAGGATAAACGACTGAACGGATTTGGATGAAATTTGGCACACATAGAATATATTAGGTTGGGGAAAAAGTCTTTTCGTATTTTATATGAAAATTCAAAACATTTTTTAATAAAGTTTATTTACATTTAACTAAAGTATGTAGGTGCCATTATGTTCGATAACTTTTTGCCATCTTGTAGGTAGAGACATGATGATCCCATTACTATAGAAATTTTGGGACTTCTGTTCAAAAAACCGCGACAAGTGGTTTTGGCAGTGTTCTCGTGATGTTAACCTGACATTGCCTAAAGAATTCTTAAGAGACCGAAACAGGTGGAAATCAGAAGCTGCAAGGTCAGGACTATACGGCGGATGCATTAACACCTTCCAGTCAAACTCTCTTAATTTTTGCTGAGTGGCTAAAGATGTGTGAGGTCTAGCGTTATCATGGTGAAAAATCACACCCCTTCTATTAATTAATTCCGGCCGCTTTCTCTCAACTTTTTGCTTTAATCTCATCAGTTGTTCACAGTAGAGTTCAGAATCGATAGTCCTGCCTGGCGGTAACAGCTCATAATGAATATCTTCCCTTCCAATCCCACCATACACACAGCATCACCTTGTTGCGGGTTAACCCGGGTTTCGCCAGAGTCTGTGAAGCCTGGCCGGCCTTTGACCACGACCTTTTTATGCGCCAAAACTGTTTTGTGGTCAATTCCTAGTTCTTCAGCTACGTCGTAACTACTGATATGCCCATCTTGCTCCACTTTTTCAGAAATGGCATCCATTTTATCTGTAACAGGGCGACCAGAGCGACGTGCATCTTTCACATCAAAATTTCCGGATTGAAAACGCTTAAACCAAATTTGTGCCACTCTCACAGACACTGCACGAGGTCCATAAACGTCACAAATTTTTTTCGCAGCTTGCGTTGAATTTTTACCTTTTTTGTAGTAAAATTTTAAAATGTATCGAATTTCTTCATTAGATTCACTCATCTTGACAGTAAAAAAAACAAATGAAAATCACACATTTACCTAATTTGAATTTGGAATTATCTTTTTTAAAATTTAAACTTTTTAAAGATATCAAAACCTGCTAGATACAAATGGTATAACCAAAGAGATTTTATTACAAGTTCATACATACTATAATGCGACTTTTTCCCCTACCTATTATATATATATATATATATATATATATATATATATATATATTATACCTATATAAATAATCTAGCAATAAAAGCAGTTATGGCAGACGTCCGTCCTTCTTCTTTAATAGCCCGGTATTAAGTTCACCCAGATCTCATCTCCATAGCTTTTCCATCACATTTTGCAATAATCTCAACGCCTGCCGAGACCTGTTCATGGATATGTCGTTCCATTGACATATCCTGGAGCGGGTCACGGCGGGCGTACAACATTACATCAAACTTCTCAAAGGGGCCTCTACGCATTGGATCCATATCCCCGCGAACGCCTATCAAATGACCTGGCTTGACCCGTGAGTCCATGAGAGATATATATATAATATATATATTATTATTAAATATAGATATTTAGAAAAAAAAACAAATGCATTAAGAAAACATTTTTAATTTGGAAGTAGACGCTGACATGAAATTAATTCAGGATATTTTTTTATGCGATGGCGTCACGCCACAGAATAATCGCGCTGGATTTTGCGAAACAGTTCAGACGATGGCAACTTTTACGAAATTCTCACTCATTCCAATATTACTGCGTTTTAATATTCTTACCTTCCTATAATTTAACGCCGTTCAATAAACTCATGCCCGAAATTTCACAGATAATGAACATGATTATCAGCGACAGTACAATCATCGACACGATGTTTAGACGGACTGTGAGATTGATGGACAGCTCATTTCCGGAAACCGATCAACGAGATCCTTTTGGATAATAGGTCCATGACGAGAACTACATCCGTGGAATGATGGAATTAAATACTATGTGAACTTATGAGAGGAATATTTCGTATAAAATGTAATTACAACATTATTTGGAAACACTCGAAAATATTACGTGTTCAAGGTATACTTTAGTTTATATAGGCCACAAATAACTCCTAATAGAAATTCAGAAAATATATTAATAATTTACAAATGGATGTTTACATGTACGCATTGCTCATTCACGGGTGAACAGCTCACATAAATTTGTGGAATCCTCTTTTTATGCCAAATTCTATATTCTATGGTTTAAATCAATTTAAATGTGAGGCAGTAAAAGTAGTAAGGAGAAAAACATGGTGCTGAGCTAGAGCCATTTTGTGTTACTGCGGCACACATATGAAGAATCATATGTGTGAAATATAAGTGAAATATAGTGTAGTAAAATAAAACACAAAAATATTTTTGTGTTTTATTTTAACACTATATTTCACTTAAGTTTATAAGTAATTATTATAAGACTGAAATGAACTAATTATGTGTGTGCAGGAAATACAAATAAATGTTTCATTCATTCATTCAGTATCTCCCGCCTGTCTAGTATGCATAGTTATGTGCTGAGCATTAAAATCAACCACAATCACCAAGTTCCCACAATCAACGTGTTAAAAATATTTCGCCGACGAAACTAGACCCCAATTAAAATATTTCGTAATCGCAAATAAAATATAATATTTATATATTTATTTTTTTATTACCCAAGTATATGAACCATACAAAATTTAGAAAAAATAAATTTTCGAGTTCCTAGGAAATATCCTCGTTCACCCATAACCCCACTTTATCCTCCAATCCGTCGGTCTGTACTGGGCACTAACTCTCCCATACCGAGGTTGTGTAAGTTATTGAACAGCTATAGTGATCTGATTGATGTCCACTCTGACTCACTCGCCAAACTTAACAAAGTTATACGGTCCAGCCTACGCTGACCAATGTACTATTGTCTCCTTAACGTTTTATTGTGTTAAAAATTACTGTTGTTTTGATTTGATTTTATAAGTATATTATTGTAGCAACTGTGCAACGTGGTTGTCTTCATTTGTCTTGTTTTCATTTGTCTTGTCTTTATAGTGTAACTTGAAATTTGCATTTTTTGTTTCGTCTCCATCAGGTTGTTGTCTCATGTGTTATTTTATGTATGTGGTGTTTACCTTTAATTGTTTGTTTTGCTTTGTCAATGTTATGTGTATTTGTTACTTATAATTGTATCTGTAGTGAAACAAATGTTGGTAAGCCAATAAATAAATAAATAAGATGGAATAGTAAGAACGGCATAAATATATATTTCGTTTCACTAGTTCGATTCAAAAATACCAGACAACTAGTCAGAATTAAAAGTTTCACTAGTTATATAGAATAGAATCACCCCGTCTCTTCCCGTGGATGTCGTACAAGGCGACTAAGGGAAATACATTATATAACATCGATCAAGCCTCCCCATCCCGTCAGGGCAGCGTGGGGAGTGTAGGCCAAATCCTCCTTCTGTCTGAGACGGAAGAGAGAGGGTCGTGCTCCTGTAGTGGAGACTAAAATGACCTGATGATGATGACTAGTTATATGTAACAATAGAACTTATTAACTCCTTCACTATATTATATTTTCATGAATTTGTACGCAGTCAATTTATTTTCTTGCCATTAATAAAATTGCCGCCTATTATAAACCTTTTTGAGGTGAATATAATTATGCTCTGTCGATACAGAGCTTTTAGCAAAAATCTGTGATGTAACTAAATAATATTTTAAGTATCTACATGCTTCGCTTCGCCGAATTCGATATAAAACGAAATTCAATTTAAGGCAACTGCAAGAAAACTGCTTTTATATTTTCGCCTATGTCTACTCACGACTAGCATGCTTTCCAAATAATTGCATATATTTCAATTTTCATTCTTCTTTGAATGTAATAATGTTCAGAAATGCAAGTGCGCCGGGCAAGCGGGCAGCAAACAGCTTCGTTCAAAGGCTTTCATTTTAGTTTCGTGTTTGCATGTCAGACATCTTGAAACTTCTCATAATATGCTAGGGACATGTAACGGTGTATTTGAGGAATATGTGTAATTAAAATGTTGATTGATGTGAGAATTTATAGCACGTGAAAATGTAACGTTTTTCACATTAAAATATCACAACTCGTTAACGAATAACTCGTTAAGCTATAATTATTTAGTTAACATTTAATTAATGTATAATTATACTTCAGAAATATTTTCACCAGTTTAAATTTATGTACTGTATCATAATCTATTGCCCAAGTATCATAAAAAAACAATTTTATTATTTAGTTAATTGATTCGGGTGTTATTTTGCGGAAGTCAAATTTACAGGCAATTTGATCTACACTACTTTGCGTGTTTCCGCCACCAATTAGTTCATGCAAACTACTACCGGCCGGCACCCACCCACTACCGTTAGTAGTTGCATGCGACTGCCGTGGCTGCTTTGGTCGTCTCTGCTCCAGCTGCACCTTCTTAGAGATAAAATTTGAAAAATAATTTCTTAGTGTACCCCTAGACGTCATAAGGAACCTACGTGCCAAATTTAGAATCTCTAGACTCAGCGGTTTGGCCTGTGCGTTAATATATCAGTCAGTCAGTCAGGACTTTGAATTTTATATATATAGATGGTAAAATGGTAATGGATATTTGTTTAAACAATTAATATACTGTCTTTACACCATTCATAAACTTAGTTTTATGTGAGAAATTGAAAATAAAATGGATAGTCATTTCAGACATTCCATATTACACTCCCATTCTATCAACTTTAGATATACAATGCACATTGACATAGACAGTTGTAGCGAAATGACTAATATTGTGCCTATATTGTATGCGCTTTTACCTAATGAATATACAACACATATACAAAATTGTTCACTTTAATTTAAGGACCGGTTTGGGACAGAAATTCCGAAATACAAATGTGACTTTGAAGTATCACAAACGAATGCTTTCAAAGCGGTTTACTCAAAGGCGCACTTGTCTGGATGCTGTATGGTACAAAGCAGCCAAAATCATAGTAACAAAAAATTATAAACATGAAGTTAACAGATATTAAGTTTGATAGAGACGTAATAAGATTGAGTGCTATTTTTACCATATCTACCGTCTGAATCTATAAACGTTGCCACAGAGAATATCAATGAAAACATTCCAAATTATACATAATATGAAAGCTCATTAACAATATTTGTTTCTTATTTTGGGAAACAATGGATGAAGATGTCTCCGAAAGTATTAAGCTGTGCAGCGGAACGTCGTCGTACTAACAATGTATTAAAAGGTTGGAATCGACGATTCAATAGATTATTTATTTCAAAGATTAGAACTGAACCGATCCTTAGATTATTTATAAACTCTCTCAGTAAAGAAACTAAATGGAAATAAATTAAATTACGTAGGTAGTAGCACATTTAAAAAAGGAACCGCGTAGAAAAATTCAATTCATTACCGAATCGAAATTTGAAAAAGAAATGCAGAAACTATAGACTTTTAGTTTGTGCATTTCTTTTCAAAGAAAATACTATTTCTGCAGTTGATTTTTTGCAAAAGGTGACTCATTTAAATATAATTATATTCAATGATTATTCGTCATACGTATAATAATGACTATATATATTTTCAACACCTTTGATCGTAAAGCTGATGTAATTCCACGGGTTTTAAATATGTAAAGCGGGTCATAAAAAACGCGTGTGTTACCAAAGCAAATAGTTAAGTTATATGGTTATAGTCCATACAAATTCCATAACAGTATTATTTGCCATTTCGCGCGCTGTTGCTATTCAAATTTCGAACTAATCGCCGCACGGCGCCAATCAGTAGGCAGCGCTAGCGCGCTGTTAAAATGGCGGGAAAGCAACAGTGCGCATACACAGATTGAGTTTATTTAAAATAAAAAAAATCAGTTTATTCGGTAATTTAAAAACTTGGCTGCATGCTCTAAAGCCTTTGCCAACATTTTCACGCAGCTACGGCAGAAAATAATCCTCGCCCCATTTTTCTCAAATTTTCTTTTCTTTGTACTTGTATTGTGAATATCTAAAACGAAGAAGTTTTGCCCTGAGCCGCGCCCCTCTACTTCTACTGATGATATTTTTTTATTTACAACTAATGACGAATTACAATGCTCTTCTACCGCCTTTCTAGAAGTTTCGTCGTCTCAACGTCGGAAAATAGACTGTACAGGAAGATGCAAGAAACATCAGATTGGAGAAAGACTATACAGTAAGATTGCCAGTAATAACACATTGACTCTCTTGTCTATGAAGAATCTTTCATCTATGATCAATCTTCAAGTCGCAAACAGAAGCGAAACGCAAAACATCACTCTTTGTGTTCCTCGCTATAACACAAATTATAGGCAAAAATCATTTTTTATTCGATCTCCAAACACATATAATAAATATTGTTGACATTACAGAACAATATTTTTTCAACTCTGCTCCAAAAACCTTCAAACGTGTTTTCAGTAACAAGTAGTTCGCTGTTCCTTAACGATCTGCAATACTGTGTGTGATTAACTTTCCTATCGTCCACTATGTTCAACTTTCTGTTCAACCAGTTGAACATACTGAACAACTTTAGTCTATTCTTTCAACTTCTTGGATTAGTTGAACTACTTGGAAAGAAATTTAATCTTTGTCTTTTTATGTTTTAAGATATTTATTTCTCAAAACAGGATACTATAATTCAATTCCATTGAGACTAGATAGCAATAACACTAGATAACAAGTATTAAATTGATATTCAAAGGATTATCAAAAAAGGTAAATCGAGCAACGAATTGGCAATGTTCCTGTAGTAATGTTAATAAATAACATGAATTAATTACGAGAATTGCTCCTCTGGTAATGTTATTAACAGAGGAGCATTTCTCGTAATTAAAATGTAGTCAAAATTCAGTTCCGATCCAATCTCGATCTCACTGATGTCACATTCGGTAGGTATTCTCTTATCACAATGTGAAGCTTCAAAGTTTCTTTTCGCGTGCCGCAGTCCCATGGTGGGCACAGCATTGGTACAGCGCTTGGTAAAGAATTGACAGGTCGCGGCACGCGAGGGGTTAATTAAAGCGATTATATCGAAGTATGTCCGAAAAATTTATAAACTAGGAATAAGATCATGATAGCAATAACACATGAAATTAATTAATTAACGAAATCAAGTAGGTATATAATTTTTAGTCAATTCATAATTCAGGCTCGATTCAGTTAACTTCCATTCTGCGGTAGTAAAATAAATAACTAGAATTGGCCAACTGGTCAACTAGAATTTACATAGCACCTTACACTATCAAACAAAATAAACTGAGCCGCAATGAAAGCGGGTCGGTAACAAAAACATCAATAACTTCCAAAATATTTTAGCTAGCTTTATGAAATAAATACTCAATTAAAGTTTATTTCCTTACAAATATAGACAGAAGTAAAATCTTTTTATTTCTTTTTGGTGATTATATTAAAACCATAAATAAAAAATAAAGACGATTTCAAAAATTGATGTTTTTGTTACCGACCCGCTTTCATTGCGGCCCAGTGTATATACATAAAAACAACAGGAACATGTGCATATCAATAAGAAGTAATTTGTTTATTTTAAGAAGGAGGGTATTTATTACAATATATCAGTGACGAATGCCTACTGCACTTAGCAAATAAATACAATATTACGTGTCAGAATACAGTTCCAATCGTAATGGCAATTAATAGCAATCAATTAACTTTTGGTTACATGGGTCATTGTTTATCCCTTTTTATGTTTATATAACATAAAATGTCGCTAAAGATATATATGTGTTTAATTGAGTATTATCGTGTTTATATTATTAAATGCATTAGATAATATACATACTGTACTGTTTTCCAAATAAAATAACGCCGCCTGCACGCAAGAAAAAGCATGACTAATTATCACGTTTCGCCTGAGCCGAGCGTACAAGCGAGAGCGCGGAAGAAGCAATAGAGAGGCACGATCGGCCTAAGCCTTCCGCTTGTGACGCATCTGTCTCTCTTCCGCTCCATCGGCCGATGCGTCCGAGTTCACTTATGACGTTATCACGTAAAATTATCGTCCGTAAACTTGAGTCCGTAGATTTTACTAACAACCAATTTTTTTATAAATGTTTTCGTGTTATGTAGTGTCTATCTACGGATCCTGGGGACCTACTACGAAGTGAAAGAATTTTCCAGATACGAATTTCCTTCGATTTGGCCGGTCGGTGGATGGGAAGTTTTCTATCAGCAGCCGCCTAAGTTAATATCTAAATAATACATTATTTAAGAAATATTGATTTTAATGTTTCTACTGGAATTACTAAAATTGAGAATGGAATTATACTATTTTTTCAGCATATTATTTATGTCGTATACAGAATGGATTTTTTTTAATGACATTAGGAGAGAAAGAACTCTCAAATGGAGATAAAAAAATCACTCAATATTCATTTATTTTTGAAAAGAAACAAAACAACAGTTTCAATTTAGATTTTTTTTTTTATATGCAAGGGGGGCAAACTAGAAAAGCAAAGAAACTAAAGAAACTAGAAAAGCAAAAAGCAAGTTAGAAAGAACATGGACATCAGCAACCGCAAGGGGTCGCCGATCCGTTGCTAGCCTATACTCCTTCCTTTTTAGGGTTCCGTACCTCAAAAGGAAAAACGAAACCCTAAACCATACGATCACTTTGTTGTCCGTCTGTCTGTCTGTCTGTCAAGAATTTCTATGTCGAGAATGCGTGGAGGTATCAAACTGAAATTTGAACTGTATACGTACTCAGGTATACGGTCCCATGAAGTTGTAAAAAAATCAAACTGCTAAGTTTACGTAAAAAAAAGTTACGGCCGTTTATTCAGCAAAAGGTACTTCGCGTTGACCTAGAACTATGAAATTTGCCAAGTAACATCGTTATAGACTACAAGTACAGGAATAAATCCCAAAACTATACATTTGTAAATAGATCTTAAAAAATAGGGGGTCTATATTTTTTATAGGGTGTCGAAATTTCAAATTGAAACTACTAGTTCAAATGAGGTATCATATGAAAGGTAGGTAATGTACACATTGCAAAATATATTTTATTTATTTTTTTCGACGCATTATTTCTTATTTATTATGAAATATATCAAATTTAATAATGATACTACGTACGGAACCCTCGTTGGGCGAGTCCGACTCGCACTTGTCCGGTTTTTTCTGGTGACCTCACTCACTCGCGGGAACACAACAACCCTTAAGGGAATTGTTATTTGGCTGCGGTATTCTGTGAGATTCCTTACTTACTTAGTAGTGCTTCCCCAATCGGGCAGCATAAAAAACACGCTATACCCTACCATTATTTTCGCCAGAGCTTCGTTTATCAGACAGCAGGGTGCACCACGAGTGTAGTGCAGATGAGGTTGGCTTTGGTTCAAAGATGTTGATAAACCACTTATACTCCATAGGTTTACTGAGACTTCCCGTTATCCCTGCAAATGTCGATACACGATAACTCTGCCCCTCGCGCCTCGACAGTCACACCCACCACTTTGAATAGTAAGAATGCGAGTCGAGAATTATATAATCAGTATGAACAACACTACCTTCTCAGGCGATGTACTAATCAAGGTTAGTGTAATCAAGTTAAATGTAGAGCGATATTGCCCCGCATACTCACAGAGCGTGTAAATACCCGGCGATATGTCTCTGTGACATGTCTTATGGTGAAAACTGCAGGGCCATAGCACTATAGTGACTTGCATTATTTAAAATAGTACATTTCACACTTGGAGTAAGTATATATATGCAATCTCTCTAATCCAATTAACTGTAACGTTGGCACGGGTATGATCACAGTATCGCGTTGTTTTTTTTATACTACGTTGATGGCAGACAAGCATACGGCCCTCTTAATGTGAAATGGTTACCATAGCCATGTTAATGCTCGCAACATGAAATATCGCTTGCGCGCCACCACTCCCGATGCCAATGCAGCAACCTTCCTGGTGAGAGACTCACTCGCAGGAATACAGCTACCGTAAAGGATGTTATTTGGCTGAGATACTCTGTGAGGAGGAGGTACTTCCCCTGTCGGGACGTCTCTTATGCCAGAGCCTCTTTCACTAGTCAGCAGGGTGTAGGTACTACATGCACATGAGGTGGGATTTAGCTCTAAAGATCCTAGTGAGCCACTTAAGCTCCATTTATTAATGTTCTTTTACATCTCTCATATTCGGTAAGTAGGTCCTTATTACCCCCAAATGGGGCTTGTAGGTGATCAATTAGCGCTCTAGGGTAATAATGTAGCTATAAAAGGCTCTAGGGCGGTAAGTAATTAAAAAAAAAACACTTCACTCTTTCAACAAGTTCGCGTACATCTAACCATCATACTGGCAATAGACATCATGCATTCAGCCCAATGACAAAAGAGGTCGCTTCGCTATTCAGCCTTGTCTTCGTATGAGTAAAATAGTCATCAATTTAAATATCGAACGGCGAAGCTCAATTTCCTTCTAGAAAAAAAAAATAAAAAAAAAGAGATGAAAAAAGGCGGGAATAGAAACTTTTACTTTTAATATTGTTTGTTTTCGGGATTTTTTTATAATTACGTGCTAATTAGGAAAAAAACATGAGTTCTGCAAGTGATGAAGATATAAGCTGCACTCCCGATTCAATGAAAATGGAAGCTGAAGCAGCAATTAACAATATTTTGCCTGAAAGTTCTAAAGAGAGATATTTGAAAACTTACGACGAGTTCATGAAGTGGCGAAAAGAAAAACAAGTAAAGTCTTTTATTCTTGTAATCCCGGTTTTTTTCTACTTACCTCACAATCGAGATGTAAAGCAGAGTAGTTAGCTCGGGTGTAAGCATCAATTGCACCCTCGAACTATAGGCGCCCTCGCTGTCGGGCTGCAATTGATGCCTTACAGCCCTTGGCTACTAATCTACTATTAAAAAACTATTGTGCACGTATTATTCACTACTAAGGACTGTTATTATCACTTAGCCATATGTTAGCATAAATACTTATCATGCATAGAAAATCACTGCACCAAATTTGTTTAAACAAATTTAAAAATATCAAAATGCTCGAGCATCTGCTTAAGCTCGACATAATGAGCTGTACGATGCGCGCGCTCTTTATTTTTATATACTTTAAGGTTTCACATTATTTACATCGTCAACTCTTATTCATCCCGCTGCTAGGACACGGTCCTCCATCGAAGGGGTTTTAGAGAATACTCCACCACGCTGCTCCACTGCGGGTTGGGGAAACCAGTGTTTTCAAGCCTAAACTTGATACTGACTTGGCCTAACGACTATCATCTAATGACAACAGCCGGGACCGGGTCCCATATGGATGGGTCCCGGGGACAAGCTACGGTCCCGTCCATGGGAACAGGCTACGGTCGACGTTGCTTAACTTGCGTGTAAGATTAGACTGACCCGCGTAAAGACACCATCGAGATCCTCAAGTTCAGGTTATTTATTTGTTAAAATTCTGTGCTTGTTTCAGACTTTTTTCAAAAATACAAATAAAACTGTTTATAGCATTTTATTATTAAAGCGAAATGAATTAGTTAAATAACTTTAATAACTATTAATAGATCAAACAATGATTTAGACCATTTGAGTATGGCAAAATTAACAACATCACGTTATGTATGTAGCTATTCTACAATGCATTTTTAATCGCACAGTGATGCAGATGCTTCCGGTGAGAAACTCGAGGGGTGCACTCTAAAGTGCAACGAGAGTCAAGACACACTCCTCAAATAATGAAATTTATCTATTTAATAGTTTTGGAAAATAGCCTTCTCTGTAATATTTCCATACAAAAGGTCATAATTGGTTCGTCGTTGTATTGGTTTTGAAAGTTATTTTTTGTATTAAATATGGATGAACACGGACGATGATTAAAAATTAGATGACATATAATAAAACGTTCCGTACACTTCAGAATTTTGCCATACCCTTTTAGGGTCATAATTATATATACATAGAAAATAACATGTATTTTAAGATGACATGTACCTACGATATGTACCTACATAATTATATGCAATAAATATTATTCAGTTTTGAGTATTAATGTAAAATATTTGTATTGATTCATTTAGTTGATTACGAAATAGTGGAACGTCCTGTCTACATATATTTTTTTGCCTTCTGGATTAATAAATATTTTCATATATTAACACGAACAGACAGGAAGATATTTGCTATTAAAATATTGTTATTCATGTTGTAATACCAAGTGACTCTATAAGCTTAATAGAAAGTATCAAATTGTTACGGTAATACGAGGATTCTGACCGTGGGTTTTACTTGCAAAACAGTAACGGGACGGAACTCCGTATTACAAGTTTATTTTTCGAGATTTTTACGAGTAATATTCCAAAGAGTTCTTTTTTTTAACGGGACGGGGTCCACCACTCATTCCCACCACTGTATCTACTGTATAACCAGGGGGCCTACCGCCGAAGCTGAAGCCGATTACCATCGGATTTTTTGATTACTAAAATCAAACTGTAGCTTAGATTGGCGGTAATTGTCTTTGACGTAGCTGTTAGAAACCATAGAGCTCTACCGACTAAGCTGAAAGTTTTTGTCATTAACTTAAACCTAAGATCTAGATAAGAACTTTAAGAGAGGTAGGGAGCGTAATTGTAAGCTACCCGACTGGGGAATGTACCTCCACCTCACAGAATACCGCAACCAAATAACAATTCCCTTGAGGGTTGTTATGTTCCTGCGAGTAAGTGAGGTCACCAGAAAGGAAGGAGATGCTGCGTTGGCAGCAGGGGTGGCGGCGCGCGAGCGTTATTTTATCTTGCGAGCGTTAATATGGCTACGGTAACCGCTTCACATCAGGCGGGCCGTATGCTTGTCTGCCACCCATCGTAGTATAAAAAAAAGAGATCTATTTTCGCGGTTCAAAAATCCGATGGTAATCGGCTTCAGCTTCTGCGGCAGAACCCCAGGATTAACAGCGGCGACCGCCAAAAAAGGCAATGAACAATGAAGTCCATTGCAGTCCCGAGGGTAAAACTACGGCTGCTTTGGAACTCACAACGAATTTAATCAGAAGAAATTAGTAGGAGTTATTAGTATTAGCTTTTGGAATTTGACTTTCCCTCTTAAAAATGTGGGAGACAGCAATATGGCAAATAAGGCATAGATATGGCTAGTCAAGTGAAGCTCAATAACCGTTTACCAAGGATTTTATGTATCTAACACTCACATCGATTCGCTTTCAAAACAGAACTTGAATTCTAAGTACAGTGTAAACTGTCGACACTCAAGGGACTGCATATTTTGACGTTATAGCGAGTTGTCGTTAAAAGGATAGCCTCTATTGCGCGTATCAGAATAACACAGTGGTTTTCTCTTACTTTCCATGTTTACAGTTTGTAAGTTTGTTAGCAACTAAGAATTTGATAACGCCTAGATAAATTAATGATTCTTACTAACAACAGTCTTCACGTGCAAGCAATCCCAATTAGAAACCGGCAGTAGATATTTTTTTTATATACGTCGGGTGGCAGACAAGCCACGGCCCACCTGATGTGAAGCGGTTACCGTAGCCATATTAACGCCAACTGCCGCTGCCAATGCAGCAACTCCTTTCTTTCGGGTGACCTCACTCACTCGCAGGAACACAACAAATCACAAGGGAATTGTTATTTGGCTGCGGTATTCTGTGAGGTGGAGGTACTTGCCCAGTCGGGCAGCTTAAAAAATACGCTACGCCCTACCTTTCTTTTTGCCAGAACCTCTTCTGTCAGTCAGCAGGGTGCACAACGTGCAGGTGAGGTTGACTTTGCTTCAAAGATGTCGATGAACCACTTACGCCTCAAAATTATTACAGGCTACGATAATAAAGCGACAAATAAACGTACACAGCTACGCAGTTTTTACAAATTTTGACAACTTAAAAAGTACTTTTATTATTTAATTGTCATTATTGAGGGTGTAACGCTATATAGAGTGTATCATTGTATCAAAGACAAGCTAAACCAACCAACGCCGAGTGATTTCGACGCTTTAGGGAGTTTGTCGTTAAATCGAGTGACGTTACATGGAGTTTACTCTGTATTCTACTCGTAAGTGTAAATCTGTTTACTTATGAAAACGTAACAAACACCCACATCTCAATCCTCAAAAAAAAATAATCTTATTAGTAGAATTACAAAAAACAACTGGCACTCCGATTTTATTTTAATATATGTACTCGTACGTATATCGATGTAACGATTTACATAATAGTATGTAAAGCTAAAAGTATTCTCTGCCAGAAAACCTTCGAGAAGAGCAAAAGTCCACGAATGTGATTTACTATGAGAATTACCAACTTTTTACTCACGATAAAATTATATCAACAACTTTATTACATAAGTGTTGCTTTTTTGTAAGTAAAGTAAAGTAGTTAAAATATATTATTAAACCCTTGTCGTAAAATTATCTAAAGTTATAGATTAAGCATGGTTAGCAAAAAAAACACTAAAGCCCGATACATTTTGAGACTGAATATGCATATTTTTTTACTGTTTTCTAGCTATCTCTCTATCAGAATCTGGTAATTTTTCTACTTTTATGTCTGATTCAAGGTCTTTAAATGAGCTTACTCATCAGCAAGTTCAACTTAATACTTATTTATTTAAAGTCCACATTTTACAGCTACAACTTCGTTTGGCCCGTTTTATGAATTTCCATCGATCTACTACAGTACAGGGCTGGCATCGGAGCGGCGACCTCTTTGTGTTGCTGATCTCCATGGGCGATGGTGATAGCTTTCCACCAGGCGACCCACATGCTCGTTTGCCGCCTCTCATCAGTTATATTTTATTTTATTACATTAGGTTGGTACAGCTGTCACTCACTTTAATTTTACGCTCTTCAACATCATTAATAATGACAGTACACAATAGTGTACTGTCATTATTAATTATCGTTGAAGTTTTTCTAACATACAGTCACAGAATAAGAAATAAAACGAATGATTCATTCTGCTAAATAAATTCAACTCTATAGATTTCATAGATTCTGTGTTTGAAACGATATTATATCCTTTACCGAAGTTACTCTACGCAAAACTTCAAATATTCATATCCTTCAAGTAAATTCAAATGCTATTAGGTTATTAAGAATACGATTCTAAGTCTGGAAAGAAGCAAACTGGGAACACAAGGGAAATCTCAGTTGCCTAACGACTCGTCAAACTTTCGAACCAAAAATCGTAAGTGCGTTTAAATCGTAGACGTGCTGTAAAGTTGTCACGTACGCCGTTTGTCACGGGGAGGTTAAGGTTGGAGGTCACACATGTCTTCCAACTGGCTTTGAAAGATCAATGGCAATACGTGTTGAATATTCAGTAAAATGATCAAACATTATTTTATGGAAGTTGAAAATAAAGGCAATTCGATATGTGCTGCTTTGTATGATCTACCATCAATTTTAGCCGGTTAACATTATTCCAGTCCAGTGATTGAATTCAGCGCTGGATTGCAACTGGGTAAATGTAAACCGGCGTTGAAATCAACTGGACCTATCTATTTGCAAAGCTCGGTGGTCGAATAGCTAGCGATGGGTAAATGTAAACCGGCGTTGAAATCAACTGGACCTATCTATTTGCCAAGCTTGGTGGTCGAATAGCTAGAGATGGGTAAATGTAAACCGGCGTTGAAATCAACTGGACCTATCTATTTGCCAAGCTTGGTGGTCGAATAGCTAGAGATGGGTAAATGTAAACCGGCGTTGAAATCAACTGGACCTATCTATTTGCCAAGCTCGGTGGTCGAATAGCTAGCGATGGGTAAATGTAAACCGGCGTTGAAATCAACTGGACCTATCTATTTGCAAAGCTTGGTGGTCGAATAGCTAGCGATGGGTAAATGTAAACCGGCGTTGAAATCAACTGGACCTATCTATTTGCAAAGCTCGGTGGTCGAATAGCTAGCGATGGGTAAATGTAAACCGGCGTTGAAATCAACTGGACCTATCTATTTGCAAAGCTCGGTGGTCGAATAGCTAGCGATGGGTAAATGTAAACCGGCGTTGAAATCAACTGGACCTATCTATTTGCAAAGCTCGGTGGTCGAATAGCTAGCGATGGGTAAATGTAAACCGGCGTTGAAATCAACTGGACCTATCTATTTGCAAAGCTCGGTGGTCGAATAGCTAGCGATGGCTACTTTGTCTCCGAGGTCGCGGGTCCGACACACAAGACAAACATTTGTGTGCATGAACATGTCTGTTTGTCTTAGTCTGGGTCTTTTATATGTATTATATGAATGTATTTACAAAAAAATGTATTTAAGTATTATATCAGTTGTCAAGTACCCATAGTACAAGCTTTACTTAGTTTTGGTATAGATGGCGATGTGTAAATTGTCCAGGAATATTTATCTATCTAGCTTAATAACTTGATTCTCAACTCCTTTGCTGAAACAATTGTCAATGTAGTTATGACGACACAACAACTTATAAATGACTGGACTCATGTAGCCGATATCGCTAGTCAGGCCCATTCCAGTCCAGCGCAACTGAGTTACTGGACTGGAATAATGTAAACTGGGCAAGTTTATGCGAACTTGCGCTGATCGCCGATTAGGTTTCAGCCAGCACCGACTTCGTAAATGCTCAGGAGCTCTTATCTTACACGCATGAAAAATAATTAGTAGGTGCTTAGCACCGATGACCATAGTCTAAAAAAATCTAATAATATGAACCATACGGCGGCTTCTCTATTATTATCTTATTATTATTACTTATAATGGTAGGGTTCAAAAGTGCAAAATAATTGTTGGCCGCACAACGAAATTGTTTGTCGCAGCAGCAGAAGCTATCAAAGATAATAATCACTGATCGATGCTTGCTATGCTGTAAGACACATTGTATTGTTAAAAATCTAATCATTCCTTAAAAAAACGAGTTTTCTCTGAGATTAAGTCTAGCTAGAGCGCTTCGTATCCTACCGACTTGAACGAAGACTGAAAAATAACAAATTATATTTTACTATGTTTTAATAAAACACTATTGTATAAAAATTAAATGGTCAACAAAGTAAAGTTTTAGCTGTAATTGTCAGTTAATAAAAAAATTAAGAACTCACAAAAAATATATAATTAAATGGTCACTCGCGCCGAGAGGTCTAAAAGAGTTGTCGTAACTAGAGAAAATAGCAAAAGCAAGCAGCTTAGCTAATGTTTGTTACCTTGGTTTATGTTATTAAAATTTTTTTATTCATCTGTATGTTTTTTTTTAAAAGATACATTCCATATTACTTGCTGATAATAAAGATTATTATAGATGAATGAATTTTTATAATCGGTTAAGTAGTTTTTAAGTTTATCCATTACCAAAAAACATACAAAAATCTAATCTTTCTCTTTATAATATTAGTTTAAATTTAGATTATTAGATAGATAGCCGCCCCAAATCCTCCATTCAGCAATTGAGAGTAGGATCGACCTCTGAAAGTGACGCGTTGCTTGATTGCCGGTCCGATACCGATGGAGATCCGATCAGTCAAACGGGAGCTCACGTCTTTACCATCCTTCGGATTCGGATGAAATATGCATTCATTTGTAGAATAGACTATTGATTATCGCGTGCTTTTACATAATATATTAATGATTAGACGAGCTCTGTTTTGGAATGGCTAGCAATTCCCGAATAGTACGATTAATTAAATAGCAATATCAGAAGGTTAATATAATAATAAATTATATATAAAATCTTCGATTGACAACATAAAATTAGAAAGAAAAGAAATATCTTAAATTTTAAATATAAAACCTAACTTAAAGTACTTTTAAAAATATATGTACCTTTTAAAAATATTGCACATTATAAGTAAAAGCAACTTGCAATCTTCTGTTGTGAACAGCAGAAGATTGCAAGTTGCTTTTACTTATACTTTGATAAAATACTATTTTATTCCGGAAATAAAATGTCCGTCTTCAAAGGATCAGACTCAGATTCAGTTCAGATGTTCGTAACTTTGCCATGATTTGTATCACAGGTTTACAATATTATATTGTTTAGCTGTGTTACAAGAGAAGCGGGAGATATGTTCGCTTCATCATCATCATCATCAGGTCATTTTAGTCTCCACTACAGGAGCACGACCCTCTCTCGTCAGTCCCAGACAGAAGAAGGATTTGGCCTACACTCCCCACGCTGGCCAGACGGGTTGGGGAGGCCTGATCGATGTTTTATAATGTATTTCCCTTAGTCGCCTTGTACGACATCCACGAGAAGGGACGGAGTGATTCTATTCTAGTCTGCCGGAAACCACACGGCCACATATTCGATAACCATGTGTTTGCTTACAAACAACATATTCACTGAAAAGGTGAGCATTTGCTGCTGGGGGTATTTGATTTGATACCTGCCTCTGAGTTCCATTATCGTATAGCCCGATATTAAAATCTTGGTAATTTGCGATCTACAACACGCTTTTTTAGTCAATCTCTACCACGACCTGTGAAATTGTGAAATCGACTTGCCTCAGCAGTATTCCCAAATATATACGACATGCGAGCCTTCTAGAACAGAGTTATTTTTTCCCTGTCAGTCGTTAGACCAAGTCTGGTGGAAGCCAGTGTTTTCAAGCCGCCCCAAAGGCCACTAACGTTGGCTTAACAACTTATCTGGTGAACAACAGGTTATCTAGTGACAACAGCCGGGACCGACAGCTTATCATGCCCTCCGAAGCACGGAGGAGCTCGAGATAAATAAACCCATCCATACAGGCTACGCTCGACGTTGCTTAACTTGCGTGGTCGATTAGACTGTCACACGCCACGATGCCATCGAGTCCCGCATCCTCTTCCGTTTGTGAGATCGTCGCACACTACATCTCAACTCTAGATGAGTTGTAGTGTGCGACGATCACACAAACGGCAGAGTACAAGCTTTGCTTAGTTTGGGACTATCCAAACTATGTATATAAATACATATGTATATAAATACACATTTTTTGTAAATAAATACATAATAGAAAACACCCAGACCATGACAAACAGACATGTTCATGCACGCAAATATTTATCATGTGCGAGGACCGAACCCGCGACCTCGGAGTCAAAGTGGCCATTGCTAGCCATTCGACCACCGGGATCATCGAGTATATTCATATTGCGTGCCTATCTTTGGTAAGTTTGGCTCGCTTGGTGCCATACAAATCTAATTGCATTATCATTTTCATTTAATTTCATACCCGTGGATATTTAGTATCTAATTTGTACAATAATGCCAACACCAAATAGCTAAATTGCCGGCAGTAAATAGCAGATCGATAATATAATTAACAATCTCTGTTAATTATATTATCTATAATTAACAGTCTCAGTTAATTATCAACCTGGATACAGCAGCTAACAACTAACAATAGAGGTTTAAGTCTGAAAATGCCGTTTTAACATAGTAGCCATTTTGAATTAAAATTAAACCTGCATGATGTGGGACGAGGAGCACGATGGCGTCGATGCGCGTGTCAGTCTAATCGAACACACAAGTTAAGCAACGTAGACTCCAGCCTGTCTATGGATTAATTTATCTCGAGCACCTCCATGCTTCGGAGGGCACGTTAAGCCAAGTCAGTGGCCATAGGGCGGCTTGAAAACACTGGCCTCCGCCAACCCGAGTTGAGCAGCGTGCAGGAGCTCTAAAGCCTTTCGATTGAGGGGAGACTCATATCCCAACCGTGGGATGATTATAAGTTAATGCCGACCCGAACCAAACCAATGTGAGATTCCAGAGTGAAACTTTTTTCACAAATAAAACTGTCATTCTAAATTCGCCCCTTCGCCCCCACATATAAATATATAGACACGCGGCAGCGTGTCAAGCCAAGTTCAAGCAAAGGAACTGGCTAGCCAGCGCCGAGTGTAATATTACACGAACCACTTGGTGCCACTTTTGACCCTTCTATAACTCAAAACCTCTTTAACGTAAACACATAAAACTACGTGTGTTTAATTATATCCACAAGGACATCTAGAAGCCCAAATTTCATGAAGCTAGCTCAAACGGTTATAAAGATAGGAAGGTCAAAAAGTCGTAAATTTTAGCACTGACTGACTGACTGATTTATAGTACCTATACCTAACCTACTTCCAGATGACCTAGAAGGATGAAATTTGGAATTCAGCTCGGTAATTGTGGGTAAGCGTAGGAGAAAATCTACAAATAAAAAAAAGTTAAAAAATAAAAAATAGCCCCATACATTTTTTTTTTATTGTAGCGTTGGGACCGTTACAACGTTACAAGCAGTTATTTGAAACTATCCCAATATATGTATTATTATATTTGCTATATAACAGAAATATAAAGTTAAGTTATAAGAAAATATATAATATATAAGAAAAATAAAGTTAAGTCAAAAAATAAGTTGTGTCCCCATACAAAAAACTTGTAATACGCGCTAAACAACCGGCCAACGGTGTGTCTTCGGCGGCACGCGGCAACACATAATCATACACCGAACAGAAGTAAATGTACATAAAAGCGCTCCCGAGCAACACATAAACATAGGCACGGTTAAAATTTAGCGGGTCGGTTGGTTTATAGATGCATAGTAGTGATTTTATAGTCCACGTCTCACTAAAATAACAAAAATCAGTGCCCAAGGTTCGTTTCTCTGATTTCTTTTGAAAATAAGAAATAATATTTTAAGGTATAAATTTGTTAGTTCGTACCTTAAAAGAAAGTCCATATCGCCCGGACTTGGCTAATTTAAGCATAAATAGGATGCGTATTAAAAAGGTAGCATATAATGAATGGGCAATGCGCACTATTATCTCTAACATTCAAGAGAATGTAGACAATAGCATAAAAAAGAAAACCATGCAGCGGAAAGGCAAGAAAAAACATTAATTCTCAATACCTGCCTTCTTTAATATAATTTTTGTATTGAACTTGGCTGTCCTTTTTTACATTTATGTTTTTGGTGGGATTATATTTACACGTGTGCCCCTAGTGTAGGTATTATAAAAAATAATATCACATTCACGTATCTATTTGAATTAAATCTAAGTTTCTTAAACGTTCCGCTCAAAGACGCTGCAATTTCCATACAAACTTTGCTAACTATCGGCAATCTTTATAAAATTCAAACTGCTCGCTGTATTCACTTCACTATTCATTCGAAACATTGTTACGTAAGAGCTGTTATAAAACTTTAACGTGTAATTATAAAGTAATTGTTGTATGTGTTGCAATATTCGTTTTATTTTATTGGATGTGTTACTTTTTTTTCTTTTTATACGAATTTTTATAAGAGATATAAGGAAATTTTGCAAAAATGTGCAATTGGGTAATTTATATGTAGATTCTATGTATGTTTTTTACAAACTAGTAGCACAGTATAAGTAATTACTAGTAGTTTGTCGTATAGGTACTTGTTATTTTAAAACATGTGTATATTTTTTTTTAATTTTACGAATTTTTTTTTGTTGGTAATTATTACAATTTACAGAGTCCGGGGTCCGTACCTTCTGTTAACAATCTTATAATTTTATATCACAATTTTCTAACAATTTATTAATATCACATCGCTACAATGCTAATAAATATAATAATAATAAATAATCAATATTGTCAGACAAATTACACAGCGCCACCTAGCCCCAAAGTAAGCGAAGCTTGTGTTATGGGTACTAGATAACTGATAAACATACGTAAATACATTTTTTTTTGTAAATACATACTTATGATACATAGAAAACACCCAGACTAAGACAAACAGACATGTTCATGCACACAAATGTTTGTCCTATGTGGGAATCGAACCCACGAGCGTTGGTGTCGAAGCCGCGTCATTGACCGCTACGCCACCGAGCACGTCGAATAATGCTGTGGTTTACGGAGTTTCATAAGAAACGGTCCAAATATTTTTTTATCTTTTATGTAGTTACATTTACTATTATATCCTGTGATCCTATACTCAATATTTATTATAAAATCACTATATCTATTGGCGCTAAAACTCGCGATCGATTGCAAGAGGTTAACTAGTGTCATCATCATCATTCTGAGCCTGTATCTATCCACTATTGGACTGCCTTCTGCCTTCTCTAATGCCTTCCACAATATCCTCCGCTTTCCGCATCCAACCGTTTCTGGTCGTTCCCTTGAGGTCATCGGCACAGAATAATATACTCTAACAGAAGATCCACTTCCGATACAATTGGAATAAACAGCTGTACTCGTACCTAAGTCTTTCAGCGGAAGGGACAATCGAAAGTAACCCCTATATCTAACGCGTTACGAGCGACCGCCGATGCTTTTACAAAATAGTTTATCCCGGCCTTGACGAAACCCGGCTGCGTGTCGCTCATAGGGTTGAACCACGTTGAACATGAAGCGCTCGCGATCGAGCCGCGTATATAGATATAAATATATACGCTTGTTTATTAATGATCAATAAAATACATATACTTAAACTACCAAAAATTGTAGTAGGTTTACGTACGAGTATGTGTACGTTTATTACTCTGCTGTACTTACTTATGTTACTATAGCATACTCTGTGATTATTAAGTACATAGGTAGGTACTTAGTAACAATAATGTTACGTAATGTCATGTAATTTTAGTGTAAGTTTTAACAGGAATCATGACTGTACGTACTTACAGACAGGTTTACTATTCACGTTGTCCCAATAATAGCTCGAATGTATCTTTAACACGGAAAGTATTTGTAATATAGGTGTAGGTATGTATTTTAAGCGCTAAACAAAATAACCGACCATAAATACCTAGATATTTAGTAGGAATGGTGGTCACCAAAACTCACGCGCCGATATGTGTTATGGAGTAGTATGTAACGAATAAGCAATCCTTAAATCTTTAATCGGATCCATAGCTTTAAAATTTGTGTTCATGCATCCGAATGCGGAACAACGCTTTTGTTTAACCATCTTGGTCGCGTCGCATACCGCGTGCGTAAAGAAAGCGCGCGTGACACTCGACTAATTATTGCTCTCGGGAGCGTCGGGCGTGTAGGTAAATAACTCGGCCGAATGGCGGAGTGACACAGGCCTGCCATTGGTCCATCTAGAGGGGAAACGGAGGACTCTTCGTCGCTCCATACGAGATCTCCACACTTTTACTGTATGCGTAGATTAATTAAACGAGCAATCATTCACTTAATTCCTTACTACGTGACTATGTATGTAAAATATACATCTGTATTTTATTATATGAAATTTATCTCTTTAGTTCGATCAATTCGTCGTTCGGTCAGTTCGAAAAATCTTTTTATGTTAATATATTTGTGGCTATATTTATAGCTATGGAGAGGGCTATGCTCGGAGTCTCTCTGCGAGATCGAATCAGAAATGAGGAGATCCGTAGAAGAACCAAGGTTACCGACATAGCCCAGCGGATTAGCAAGTTAAAGTGGCAGTGGGCAGGGCACATAGCACGGAGGACGGATGACCGATGGGGTCGAAAGGTTCTCGAGTGGAGACCACGTACCGGCAAGCGCAGCGTAGGACGTCCACCCACAAGGTGGACAGACGACCTCATTAAGACCGTAGGATCGCGCTGGATGCAAGCCGCTTCCAACCGGTCTTATTGGAGATCTAGAGGGGAGGCCTATGTCCAGCAGTGGACTTGCAATGGCTGAGATGATGATGATGATGATATTTGTGGCACCATATCTCTCGAACATTTAATGTTTCATTTAACCTTGCCGATTTTCTATATCTAGTATATTCCCAATTGTCATGTTTAATGTGGATTGTACTCGGTTTAGCTGTTTTCAAAATATAATAAGATATATATGATATATTATGGAAACGGAAGTTTACAACGGCCAGCTTTGTTACAGTAGTGTTGTTCTAGGTTGTAATTCAAAGATAAACCAAATTTAATACCAAGTAAGTATTATAACAACGTTGCCTAGACATATGAATGGAGAATCCTGAATAGCCAAATTTACTAAACTAAATTCGCGCCGAAAATGCAGTGAAAATTGTTCAATTTTCATTATGCTCTAGCAGTGAGGCACTCAGTCACCTTATTCATTAGATGCCGGTATACAATTTGGTGGATATTCTCACACATTTAACTAGCTAGTTAATACAACAGTATCAACTAGCCAGTTAAATTTGCACTCACTCGTAGGAACACAACAACCCTCAAGGGAATTGTTACTTGGCTGCGGTATTCTGTAAGATGGAAGTACTCTCCTCTTACAGTTTACAAATACGCTGATCCCTACCCCTCTTTCGCTAGTCGACAGGGTGCACCGCGTGCAGGTAAGGCTTTGGCTCTAAAGTTTATTTGTGAGCCATTTACACCACAAAATGTAATTCCTGCTTTGGCTGATATATTTTTAGACAATCCTAAAAGTACATACTTTCGAATGAAACAAGACTGCTAACTATAGTATAGAAATATAGACTTAAGTAGAATTTCAGTAGAGTTGCCACTCTGATATAGTTAGGTTAGGTATGTGTGTCTGGGACCACCAAAAAAAATCGAACGAGGCTCGATTTGATTTCGAAGATAGAGGTATGGAAAGTACCCAAATGCTTTCCAAAAGCAAGTCAAATTTAATTGGAAAAGAGCCTGACTTAACCTAACCCCAATTAGTGTACCAGTTTTTAATAGAGAGATAGAGTCTTTAATACAGAACTTTCGAATGAAACGATACTGCTACCGAAGTACAGAGATAATGTAGAATTTCGGTAGGGTTACCACTCCAACATAGTTATGATATGTTATGCTTCCAAAAGCCGAGCGATGTTCGATTTGCTTATGACGATAGAAGTGAGCTACTCAAATGCTATACAAAAGCAACTCAAGTTTGATTGTAAGAAGCTTAACCTAACTTACTCCAAATGAAGCATTTCTGAAGTTGCTGGAAGGCATTAAACCTGTGTCTAGACTTAGGGTCTTGACTACAACATACAAGTAAACATATATTTGAACCTTGGATGTGGATAATAGCATTCCAAAATATATATGTTTCTTATGCGTGCGATAGAATGAAAAGACGCGTACCGTACCGTACCGTAAATAATACCTACGACAATCTACGAATGTGCTACGTGGCTACGTAGTCGTAGAACTTCTTGTAGCAGTTGTAGCTCTACTGTCTACGCTTCGTAGAGAAAGATGTAAACTGTTTTTCATTTTCTAATAAAAGCCCGGCAATTTGTTGCGTTACGACCAATGTTTTTGTTAGTGAGCCATCTTGTATATACCTATTAGACAACAGTATAATAAAAACATTCCTGGACAAATTTACACACCGCCATTTACTCCCAAAGTAAACAAAGCTTATATGGGTGCTGGATAAATGATAAAATACTTATTTCAAAATCCATGCATATAATACTTTGAAAATACCCAGTCCAAGACAAACAGAAATGTTTATGCACACTAAAGTTTGTCTTATGCGGGGATATAACACGCGACATTCGGAGTCAATGTAACCATTGCTAACCATTCGACGATTGGCCTCATCAAATTTCACCCAGTATATAATAGAACCGGGTAATTTACACATAGTATATTTTATAAAAATCTGTATTTTTAACATATAAAGATAAAAAAATATTTTCGAAATTTTGTCTATCAGACGGAGCAAATTAATTTATAGAACGAAAACGTTTTTGTCAGACAAACGTCCGTACATATTGTAAGATATTATTTTCATCATGTTGAAATTAAATTGACTAAATACTATGTACGAAAATCTACTGTTATTATTTGAGCGCACGCATCGCTTCCGGTGAGCAGCTAATTTCACTCCAAAGTATTAAGAAAGGATGGCGGGGAGCGATGCGCGCTTCAAATCGATTTTGTAATCATGAGAGCAGAAGCTACTGAGCTTGTATTGAAGTAAGACGTGTTAACAAGTGATTATTAAGTTTCGTAGTGTAGATGAGGCAGAATGATAATGCTATTAGTGCAGTTTATGTTACAATAAATATCGAAGGAAATCATTAAAGTATTATAAAAATGTAGCAGTGGCTGTTATTTCTCGTCGATCCTCTACAATCAATTCATCAGAATTTATAAAACGTTACTGATCTATCAACACTCAGCTCAAAACACTGGGTGAATCCTGTCGAAATTAATCATAGAGGTAACTATTAAGACGTAGGCTTCTTTAAATTTTGAAAATGCTAACGAGATACCGAAATACTTACGTACGGAGTCGCCGGCGCAAGCTAGTCCCTAAATACATACATTCTCACAAAAATCAAATCCTTCCTCACTACAAACTTTTAAAAGTAAAGATTATTTAATCTCACAAAACTCAAAAAAGTTTGCGCTCTGCAAATGGGAATGTTAGAACGTTAAATATTACACAGTCAAAGCTCTTTATTCACGGTTCCGTTATTCCAGTTTGCGGTATTTGCAGATTTAAAAAAAAAACTATTTCCTGTAGTCACAGGTGAAAAATTTTATGTTCGGGGATTTGCTCTTTGACTTATTGCCGCTTGGCCGAATGGCTTTTGACGAAAGCCGAAGCGACAAAAACAGGAAATGCATTTCAGTGAAGTGTAATCCCCGCTTTCAGGGTATGTATACCAAACTATAGCACTGCTTCTCATAGCTGAGACTAGATCTAACATTAATCTCAATTATTATTTTATTTGCAAATATGTGTTATGGTTACAAGAAAGGTAACTAATATTAGCGCTACCATGTTCTATCTTAAAGTATACGATTTCATACTATTTCATCTTATTTCATCTTACATAATAAATATATACGAATCAAAATATATCGTCTAAGAAATGTTTTACACTATAAGTTATTTTTTTTTTGTTTTTTATACTACGTCGGTGGCAGACAAGCATACGGCCCGCTTGATATGAAGCGGTTACCGTAGCCATATTAACGCTCGCAACATAAAATATCGCTCGCGCGCCGTCACCCCCGCTGCCATCGCAGCATCTCCTTCCTTTCTGGTGACCTCACTCACTCGCAGGAACACAACAGCCCTCAAGGGAACCGTTATTTAGCTGCGGTATTCTGTGAGGTGGAGGTACATTCCCCAGTCGGGTAGCTTACAATTACGCTCCCTACCTCTCTTTTCGCCAGAGCTTCGTTTGTCAGTCAGCAGGGTGCACCGCGTGCAGGTGAAGTTTGCTTTGGTTCAAAGATGTTGATGAACCACATACACCCCAAATTTGTTTTTATAAACAAAAATTACAGAACATTTGTACTCACAAAGACTGCGTGTTGGACGTCCAAGATTATACTACTCAATTTCATGTCTATTGGAAATAGTTCAAGGCTCACTCTAGCTTTTCCTACACTATAATCTGTACCACTTTACGAACAATATCCTATAATAATATAAAATGTTCTAGAGCTTTATTAAAGAAAATAATACAGATCAAATAAGTGAAATTGTCATACTACTAAGAGGATTAAAAACAAAACCTAGGTACGAATAATAGTCTCGCAGACAATTTACTTTGGTAATTATTGTAAGCAGCTTCTAGATTTCTCTGAAATACTTGCAGCAAACAATGTACAAGCTTGATATTAGGAGCATCTTTATAGTCAAAGGTAACCTCGCTGGCATGTGGTTCATTCCTACAATTAATAAACTAGTGTTAGGGTTATCATTTTCTAAAGTTAAATTTAAATTATTTGCACTGGCAACTCATTCTTTTAAGCTTTTGACTGCACTGGTTTATGATTGGCTAACCAATCACAGGCTAGCATTAGTCATTTGTGATTGGTAAACAACAACCAATCATAGTACTTGATTTTCACCGCGAAAATCAGACCGAGACTTGGAGGGAAAGCGGCCTGTTGAACATTATTTTTTCTACTGTTGGACGTGGAGGTTGTAAACAGAAAATAAAAGTGATACATCATTCTTCAGTCTTTTCATCATACCTAATACTAGTTTGCACCTAAAGTTTAGTAACTATATTGCATGGAAGATGTTTGTTGATGATGTTGTTTGATTTATTGAAGATGTTATTTCTCCAAAACTGGTTGCCGTCTCTGGAGACAAGGAGGGCTGGCTCTTTTTTTTCTTTTCTGGCTTTCGTTCTTCTCAGAAAGTCAGCATTGCTATCCAACGACGAAACGCAGCAAGTGCTCTTTGTTCCCTCAATTTAATCAAGTCTGATTCCGCATGGGACCGATATTTTTGAGGAATAGTATAGTATTTTTTTATTAGTTTTATTTTTAAGTAATTTTAAGATTAGATTATTTTTATTTACTTTCGTTTGGTTGTATTTTGTTGTTACAG
Organism: Hypsopygia costalis; assembly: GCA_937001555.2. NCBI lineage: Eukaryota > Metazoa > Arthropoda > Insecta > Lepidoptera > Pyralidae > Hypsopygia > Hypsopygia costalis. Next base: position 25,935,292 of record OW443326.2, read on the forward strand.
TAATGTTTATAATATATGACACTTAATTACACGAATTAATTTATATGTAAACTATAAATAAATCATGGAAGATAGAAGCAGCTCGTCTTATACTAGATCTGGTGAATAACTACTGCAATATTGAATTAGCACCAGCATGACTTAGGAAGTACCTTGTACCAAGAAGTAAATTCGTAGAATTTCTACTTATATAAACTTTCTAGAAAACGCTCCACACAAAAGGCTACTGAGTTATGACGTCACACCTTACTATTCTGTATGCATTATATTAGAAAATGAAATGACATCTATGTCAATTATTGTGTTTATGGAGCCAGTGCCATAACAAAAGTTATAGTATATTTACCTTATTTTTTATACCACTAAGGGGGTAAACAAGCATACAGCTCACCTGATAGAGCGCAATTACCGTAGCCTGTGGACGGTTGTATTACCAGAGGCACGTTATTGCTTCTCCAAAGGTAAAATATTTGTTTTAATTTTCTTTTTTTCTTTCAAAATAGTCTTTACCAACAAATCAATCAATCATAAAACAAAGTCGTACGTAAGTTAATTTAAAGATGGCGGAATTTGCAGATTGTTCTAATTTTGCATATTTGACGATATTGATAAATTTAGAACAATGTCAAATAGCCAATTCCCTCATCGCAACGCCGCGATTTTAATGTTTCATTGCTACGTTCAATTGGAATTCTTAACCCAAATATATAGTAAAATGTTTATATCTCTTTTATTCGTTCACAATTCAAGCGCCTCCAGATTGAAGACTCGATGTTTTGACCTTTGGAATGTTAACCAACATTCCAAAGGCCAATGGAACGTTTGACGGTTTACGTAATTGCATTTACAATCGTTTACCAAACACGAGAATTTTGATCTAATCAATGGATGAACTGACCCCGACTGAAAGTCTCTGTCCACATTGTGGTTAGTTCCGATTTGGTGTGCAAGGGTATCAGCACAAACTATAGAGCCAAAATCAACCTCACCTACACGTTGTGCACCCTGCCGAATGGTTCTGGCATAAGAGAGGTAGGGTACAGGATATTTGTAAGCTACCCGGCTCGGGAATTAACTCCATCTCACAGAATACCGCAGCCAAATGAGGGTTGTTGTGTCCCTGCGAGTGAGTTAGATCACCCGAAAGGAAGGAGTTGCTGCGTTGACAGCGGGAGTGGCGGCGTGCAAGCGATATTTCTTGTTGGGAGCGCCTTACATCAAACGAGCCGCATTCTTGTCTGCCACCAGATTTTAGCGTCTTTTTCTTTATATTTCACCCAGTTACTCTATTTTTATTTTACTACGGCCAGCCTGATGTGAAGAGGTTACTACTACATATTAACGCTCGCACCATGAAATATCGCTCGCACGCCGCCAACACTAAAGTGGCACATAAAATTTTGTGCCCAAGAAATATACCAAAGTTATTAAAATAGTAATTTTGGTATATTCATTTGAAATCATAACGACTCATCCATAGAACACAATCCGATGTGATCATGGAACAATAACGTGTTAATCTAGCGAAACTAGATAAGGAATATGAATTCTTTAAAGATACGGTTTTAGATTTTTTTTATTTCATTTATCTTCCGATGTTTATAACCAAATAACGATCAATCTGACATAAAACGCACGTAAATGTACTACCAACAAAACAGATCGAACTTTAGTCTGCGGCTGAATCGATAACCTACACCAATTTAGAAATCAATAAAAGAAATAATGAAGATACAATATCATAATGTGCGATATCGATATCGTGCGATATGTATTCATAGATACTCGACAAATCGAGTGATCGGGACACAAATGCATGTATGGGAAACTGGTCGATCACACAACTCGATTTTCTCTCATTGCTCAGTGCTTCCAGTCTAACGCACAAAGAGTTTATCCGAAAATTTACTGACTCTAACACAAATTCATTGAATACAATGCATTTATGTTAGAGTGTGTAAATTTTCGGCACGCTACTTTACATTATATGTAAAATGGGAATAAGTTTTCTAGCCTACCGTCGAAGCTGAAGCCGATTACCATCAAATATTTTCATTCGAAAAGTAGGTGTTACGTTTTAGTTATAGACAAACATCTTCATATTATATGTATGTTTTATGTGTATTAGTAAATACCATATCATGTTTATTATTTATTGTATAATTTGTATTTTAATCTTTCCGTCTTGCGAACCTTACCTACTTCATTTAATGTATTCGTTACCTTAAGGTTGCCTTGAAAAGATTGCTTTTAGCAATAAGGCCGCCTTGTTGCACATACATACCTACTATATAAGTGAATATTTTCTGTATGCTGACTGAATTGTTCTGTAGTTTGTAGTGTAAATAAAGCATATTCTATCTATCTATCTATCTTCATCTTAGTTGGTAGAGCTCCAGGGTTTCTATCAGTTAAGCTAAACCACACCCCGGCCACTCCTTACAAATGTCGCTACGTTTACAACTACATAAACAATGATATCTATGCAGAGCGTGAATGAGCGTGTGTGCGTGCGGCGCCATACAAACTGTCCCAGATTTGTCTCAGAGGGGAGGTGAGCTCGACACGAGAGAGCGGCAGGGAGTGGCCATACTGTACGTAGTACTATTACTTATACTGTGGCTAAACACAAGTATCATAAATTTAATCTGAAAATTGATTTTTGCAATCAAATAATAGATCGTAATCGGTTTCAGCTTTGACGGTATGGCCCAGTTCATTTAACTAGTAATATAACTCTACTTCGCAATAAATATGTGTTATTTTAATTTAATGTTTAATAAAAGTTTAAGAAGTTTTTGTAAAAGAACCTACATAGAAATAGCCATGGTGCTGTACTATTCCATACTATTACTGCAGTAGTAGTATAGAAGTAGTTTTTTGGGTGATGCACCAGACAATTCTGTAGGCGACTTTGTAATTGGTAAGTAAATGTGACATACAGGGAGACAAAAAATCTGAGAATAATTGTTTTGGCTTCTGTTACCCTTAATAAGATCCCTCATAATTTATTCCTTAATATCAACTAGGTGTATACAGACCAAAGCTAGTTCCAATTTTATTATATTTATATACTACTTTCTACCCTCGCCTTTGCGCATGAACACCTGGATAAAAAGTATCTTATGTCTCAATCCAGAACATTTGTATATATGTGCCAAATTTTCAACAAAATCCGTTCAATCGTATCCGTGAAAGAGTAACAAATATCCAGCCATACATCTTTTTGTACTACGCAGGTGGTAAAAAAAGTATACCGCCCGCCTGATGGAAAGTAGTTACCTCAACATATAGACGCGAGCAACGCCAGTGACATCACTCGCGCGTTGTCGACTATGTAAAAACCTTTTCACATCCTTTTTGAAGAACACAAATCCATACATGCGTACAAGCTAATAGTATGATATTTTCTAATCATACAAATGGTTTTACATACCGAACACCCAAATAGATACTATTTTTGTTTTGCAGAAAACTCGCTCGATTTGATGGAATGGGTTCTAGGAATTCACTTTGAGAATTTTTCATAGACATAAATATCTTTACTGTTGCATGTTGCCCCTCTGCATATTTATGGCAATGCCGGGTATGTTCGTAAAAATATAGTAAGTTTTTAAAAGTTTGTGTGGCGTAGGTGTCGTGTGCACTGGGCATAGAATCAGGTCATCCCATCTCAACCCTTGGGTATCGTTAAAGGCGACTAAAGGAAAATACGGCAGATGGGCAGCAGCGTCTTCCTGATAGCAAACAATAAACTGCGGTTGCTAACCCGCCTGCCAACTGTACACAAAGAAAGGCGATGAGTTGAGAGTGGAGCTCTATGGCAATGGAATCACAGAGGACAACAGCTTGACTTCATGGGAAAAGTGGGACTCTTTGCGACATGAACATTTTGTACATAAACTTTTTTTTTAAGAAGCAGCCGCAGCGAAAGCGGGCATGAAGTAGCCCCGACAAAAACCGATAACGAAACAAAAAACGAGATAGACTTTAACATTACTACCAGTCGGCATCTATTCAATGATGTCTCTGTGATCAATAGGGTAAAAACCGGGAGCGATCACCGGATGGAAGACGTATTAAACCTACAAAGGTCGCGTCTGGTGAAGTACCGTCTACACTACGTTCCTCTCGTACCTTGATCCAAAACCTCGGGAGCTTTCAGTTACATAATCGCTTTGAATGCCTAGATGATTATGGTGATGTGAATGATAAGCTTGTGGAAACTATATATATTCTTTATTGCCTAACTAATACAAAACAATCGCATGATCGCATTAGAAAAGAAAAGAAAAAAAAAGCGAAAGTTTAAAAGTTATACTTGTAATACAAAACAATATGATATCCTTCTAGCCTACCTTAATAGTTGTACTCGAAACAATACATTATTGGAAGGGTAGACAACGTAAAAATGCAAAATGTATAATAATTAAAACTGAATACATGACAAAATAGATTAATTCTAATTCTAGGTACTACATTAATAAATAATTACATAGACGTACATATATTAACATATACTACGTCAAGAAATACCTACATAAAATTATTACATGACTCTATTGATACGGTAGGAACTAATTTCCTTAAGTCCCGCACAATAAGAACCTCAAGCCAGACGGGAAATGTTGCAGCAGTCTTCAGCTCATATGTTAGAGTATAAACAGCTTAACAGGCAGATATCTAAGTATATAAAGGGAAGCATATGCCAATTTAATACAGCCCTTATACGGGCTGTATTAAGAGGCAACAGAGCGAAACTAAGGCTCTTATTATTATAAGGTTACTAGCTGTCCCGGCAAACGTTGTTTTGCCATATAAATTTAGTGGTTGATGGAAGAAGCGTGAAAATTTGGGGTTGTATGTGTTTTCATATGCTGAATCATAAAAAAATAAAAACAAAAAAAATTGCCTAAAAAATAAAATAAAAAATTTAGGGGTGGGCCACCCTTAACATTTAGGGGGATGAAAAATAGATGTCCGATTCGCAGACCTAACCGATATGCACAAAAAATCGGTTGAGCCATTTCGGAGGAGTTTAATTACAAACACCATGACACGAGAATTGTATATATTCGATTTTCGAGAGTCATTACTAAGTCTTTGCCAAAAATCTGTCTATCGGGCAGAGTCAACTAACGAAGCTGAAGACTGATACTGGCAGCTTCGTTTCCACAAAGGCGAAGATTTTGAGTGAGATGGAGAAGTTTTATGAACAACCGTACACATCGTAATTAGAGCCGCACAGCGGTGTGAGTAGTGTCCTGAGAGCTAAACTGACCCGTTATTATACAGAAAATATCTCGGAAATAAGTCTGTACGAGATTCTTATAACTGTCAAGCAGCTTAAAAATGGGAAAACACCGGGTGAGGACGAAATTACAGCGGAACTTTTAAAAGAGGATGGAAAACCGGTACTTATAGTCCTTCAGAAGTTGTTTAACTCCGTCATGCACAACGATGTGACACCAGAAGCGTGAAGCAGAACAAGAAAAGAAGCTTGGTTATCCTGTTTTTCAAGAAGGTGACATGGCCTTATTGAAGAGCTACAGGCCGATATCGCTTCTGAGCCGCATATATGTGTTTTTTTTCGAGAGTCATTACAAACCGTCTCGCGCGCAGACTTGATGAATTCCAGCCTTCCGAATAAACCGGATTCTGAACAGACTTCAGCACCGCAGACCACATACACACTCTTCGACAGATTATACAGAGGACTGAGGAATATACTCTGTACCAGGCATAGGCCTGGCGTATATAGACTACGAAAAAGCCTGTGATTTGATTGAGACATGGGCAATGCTACAGTCTCTCCAGCGGTGCCGAATTGACTATCGGTATATCGGAGCGCTCAAGTATACGTACTCGTCTAAGAACGCCACGATGTGTATCCGCGGACAAAACCTGAGTACGAAACTGATCAACCTGCAGAAAGGTGTAAAACAGGGTGTTAATAATATCACCCTGTACTTTACACCTTTCTGCACTTGATATAATCAATATAAATATATAATCTATATATAAATCTCCTAAACTACCAATCTGCAAAAAATCATGTCGATTCGATTGATTGCTTGTTCTATGAAAACTAAAAACAGATCTATCCCACGGGAACCTACTATTAATATATTAATAGCAAGCACAGAATTTAGCTCAATTACTCATTTATATTATTGTGGTGTGAAATTACACACAATTAATTTTGCGATAATCATTGATTTGATACGAATTTAAAGGGAAGGGGGTGAAATCACTTTTTTCTAGGCTGTGGTAAATCAGTATGATTGCTTTTGATTATTTTGTACTTCCATGCGCTGCTTCACGTTCACTTTTTTTTAATAAAAATTACCTATGTCCTTCCTATTACCTTTGAGAATATGTGTACAAAGTTTCATGATGATCGGTTGAGTAGTTTCAGCGTGAAAGCGTAACAAACAAGCTCACATTCACATTTATAATATTAGTAGTGATAAAGATATTAGTAGTGAAGTAGGAATTTACGATTTATTGACATTTATTTCCAAATTATATATCACAATTTAGTTATCCATGTCACGACCCGTATGTACGAATATACAGGTTTAGTTCCGGGTGTCATTCAAACTCGTAGCTTGTCGACGACGAGTCGAGCGTAACACATAGAAACTCAATTATCTTGTATGGTTCTATTCTGAGCAAAATGGCTGTCAAAGTTTCTGAAAAGTTTAAATTCTCATATTGTTCGTGATCTCATCTGAATAACGGGAGTATGTACTGTTCTGTGTAATAATACAATGTTATATTTTAGCACACATGAGTAAAGACGTATTGGTGTTAGTATTCAAATAAACCATGGCGATGTCTTGGGACACCCGGTTGAAACGAAGTTTATTTTGGTCTATTGGTTTTTGTTAACAAAACTACATAGTTATGTTGTTAGTTGGTTAATTTTTAATTTTGTTAGTTAGATAAAAGATCTTGGGGATATTTATTGTATTTATATGTAAATTTCGTTGATATTTTTTAATCGTTTTAGATTAGTTTTAGTTTAACTTAATTTATCAATACTGTAAAATTAGGAGCGTCTGTCATCATAGAAGTTATGTTGTAATACAAGACATATTTTAACTTTAATTATTTTAATTGTAACTATTTTTGGTATTATAAGTGAAATAAAGTGCCATAGACATGGCTCTTATAAGTAATTAATTCTTATAAGTAATTTATACCCCAAACCATATACGAGTACATCGACTAATCCGCAGCATAGAGTCCGATGTGATTATGGAACAAAAACATGGTAAGCTAGCTAGACTAAATAAGGAATATGAATTCTACAGACATATATTTTTAGAATTTTCTTCTCTCATTTATGTTCCGATATTTAGAATCAACTAAAGTTCAATCGAAACGTAACACGAGTTCACACGAAAGTGAACTATCAACAATACAGATCGAACTTTATTCTACGGATGAGTCGAAGTATACTAAAATTCTAACTAACCTATGTCTGTGATACTTAGGAGATATTTAAAACAATATCATGAGTCTTTAAAGGAGCAATAGAAGCGAAAACTTTTTTTAAGAACTTTTGTCTGTCTTATCTTTATGTTTCTTTCACGCAAAAACTACTGCACAAATTGCATGCAATTTCCCAGTTGTAATACTGGAGATATATCTTAAAATCTGGTGTATTTTCTATCGCTGAATAGAAGAAGAGTTCGCTAGTCCACTTAATCCCTACTATCCCTACTAATATTATGAATGAGAAAGTGAGTTTGTTTGTTACGCATTTAGGCCGAAACTATTCAACCAATCATCATGAAACTTTGTACACATATTCTCAAAGGAAGAACATAGGATACTTTTTATTAAAAAGTAAAGTAAACGATGGCGAAGCCGCGGGTGTAAGCTGGTAATATGATAAATGTGAAAGTGTGATTGTTTGTCCATATTTCACGTTGAACGAAACCAACAGTTTGACATGATTTCTTTTTAACCGACTCCAAAAAAGAAGGAGTTTCTCTATTTCTATATATTTTTTTAATGTTTGTTACAATTATTCCGTGATTTATAAACCGATTTGAAAAAAACTTTTTTGATTGGTCCCATTTTTTTCATCATCATCATCAGCCTGTATCTACCCACTTTTAGGTTCCTTATTTCATTACTCAGTCATTTATGAATCGATTTGAAAAAAACTTTCTTTATTTGAAAGAGTATACTTTCAGATTGGTCCCATATTTTTTTGATCATCGTCATCATCATGAACCTGTTTCTATATACATAAATGTAGAGTAATGTTTTGAGCCGGTTTTTTATTTTTGTTAAAATTATACGAGGATAGATTTACGTCTGGAGAGCAACATAGGCTATTATCGAAATCTTATTCCCACGGGAAAGCGTATAACAGCTATTATTTAATAAAACTATTTTTCCGGGGCTGTTTGAGTGTCACATACCCGTACGTACAACCCGAGCCACGACGTACACTAATATGTAAACTGATATCTCTTGACTGGAGACCGGAAACTCTACACATAAACTTTAACTCGATTAAATTGAATTCCAGTTATCTATTACAAGATGTCAGAGATTGTTAAATATGAACTTTACTTTGATATTTTTATGTGATGAGTATGTTTTATTGTCAATAATCATAAAATATCGTTGGAATTAAAATATAAAATACAAAAAAAGGAACAAAATAGCCTTCTTCTTTTTTTATATGACAGGGGAGCAAACGAGCATGTTGGTCACCTGATGGAAAGCAATCACCACCGCCCATGGAGATCCGCAACACCAAGAGGTCGCCGATCCATTGCCAGCTTATATTCCTTCCTTTCTTCCTCTACGCTACTCACTCGCATGAACACAACAACCGTCAAGGGTATTATTATTTGGCTGCGGTCTTCTTTGAGGCGGATATACTTCCCCATCGGGCAGCTTTGTAAATAGAAAACAAGAGCCTCGTTTTTCAATCAGCAGGGTGCACCACATGCAGGTGAGGTTGGCTTTGGCTCAAAGATTTCGATAAACCACTTACACCCCAGAAACCCTCTTCGACGTCAATTGCAAATTTTGCAACCAAATATGCCCAGTTAAACCGAAATTCCGTAAACTGTCTAACCGTTTTCATAATAGATTTATGAGAGGTCCTACCAATAATTAATAATGGTGTTCAAATTAGTTCCAGGAGTACGCGAATCCCCATGTAGATCTGTTTTTACCATACCCAAGTCAAACATAAGCATGGGATGTCAGAGGCTCACTAAGATCTTTATAGCCAAAGCCAAGCTCGCCAGCACGAACTGTACCCTGCGAACAAGCAAAAGAGGTTCTAGCAAAAAAGTGGTAGGGTACAACGTATTTATAAGCTGCCCGAATGGGGAAGTACCTCCACCTCACTGAATAACGCAACTATTCACCTCCCTAACCAACAGTGCGACTACACTGTAGTATATAGAAATTGAATAATTCGTCACCATCATAAACCTTCCTGATAGTTCAGTTGGAAAGAGCACTCCACCGGTAATCGAAAGTTCGTAGTCGTCAGCTCAAGTACCACCTAAGGTTGGGGAGTTTCCATTTTAAAAATATTTATAAATAACTCATAAGTAAATTACATTTCGCTGCCTATGAAAACCCCTCTGAAGGTAACGATCGAGATACGTATATGGGTTACAAACCACGTAGATACTATTTATGAATAATATTCAGGAAAAATGGAGACAAAAAGCACCAAACCAAATAGATGAATCACCAAAAATACCTTCCAACAAAGTCTGGAGCACTACCGCCGAAGCTGTAACCGATTACCATCAAATATTTTGATTCGAAATATAGGTCTTACGTTTTAGTTATTAACACATATCTTCAGCTCATTCGGTAGAGCTCCAGGGTCTCTACAAGCTAAGCTAAACACAATTACCACCAATCTAAGTTGAAGTTTGGTATTTGCCTTCAAAAAAACCGATGATAATCGGCTTCTGCTTCGGCGATAGCGCCCCTGGTCATTTTACATAATTTTAACAAAAAATGAATAAATATAAATAAATAAATATTGTCAGATATATTACACAGCGCCATCTAGCCCCAAAGTATGAGCTTGTGTTATGGGTACTAGACAACTGATAAACATACTTAATTTTTTTTTTTTTGTAAATACATACTTATGATACATAGAAAACACCCAGACTAAGACAAACAGACATGTCCATGCACACAAATGTTTGTCCTATGTGGGAATCGAACCCACGAGCGTTGGTGTCGAAGCCGCGTCATTGACCGCTACGCCACCGAGCTCGTCAGAAGAAAATACCACCACCACCACATAGAAATTACCACCTATCTAAGCTGAAGTTTGGTAGTTGCATTCAAAAAAACCGATGATAATCGGCTTCAGCTTCCCTGGTCATATTACATAATTTTAACAAAAAAAACCGACTCCAAACATTACTCTACATTTATGTATGTAGATACTGGCTGATAATGATGAAAAAAATATGGGACCAATCTGGAAGTATACTCTTTCAAATAAAAAAGTTTTTTTTTCAAATCGGTTTATAAATCACGGAGAAATTAAGTAACAAACATTAAAAAAAAACAACAATACAGCCGAATTGAGAACCTCTTCCTTACTATACTACTATACTAGCTTCCACCCGTGTTTTCGGCCGCGTTTATTTTTTTTATAAAAAGTATTCCTCCTTATTACCTTTGAGAATATGTGTACAAAGTTTCATGATGATCGATTGAGTAATTTTGGCGTCAAAGCGTAAAAACGAACTAATAGGGATAGGAGGGAAAGGTAACCTAGTAAAGATTAGTAGGGAAGTAGATTTCGAATTTATAAAATAGTTCCTACATTCACGTAGTAACAGCCAATAAAGCTGCGTTTTCACTACCCTACCTTAATAGGCAAGCATTTACCAAAGAACATTTTGTTTTAGAGCAAATGTTTGCTTTACGACAGATGTTCGCTCAAAACCTAAAAGTCTGTTTTCACTACTTACTTTTTACTTACTATTTGGATTTGCGTTTGACTAGTGTGTAGTAAATTTGAACTTTATTGAAAAAACTGAATCGTAGTATTTATTTATTAAGTTCCAAAGCATCGTTTTTGAGTTATTTTTCTATATAATTTCTATGTTATATATATTATAAGCATAGGGCTCCAGAATTTTTAATGATTTGTGAAGGTTTTTCTTGATTCTACTTTTTTATACAACTAAGGTGCAAACAAGCATGCGATCCGCCTGATGGTAAGCAGAATATTAATAATATTCATTATGGTCGCATAATGATTATTGACAGAGAAAGAGCGAGAGTCTGTGTCCCGCCGAACTTCATTAAACAAGTATATTCGCTCGCTCAAGTGGTTTCATTTAACGCGCGAACAAATGTTTACACGCTCAGAACTATTCAGAACGCTAAATGAAAACGCAGCCTAAGAAAATGTATAAAGGACCATGAGATACTCCGTATAAAGGAGAAAATCTATGGTTATGTACGTATGTATATGTTTCGCTAAGGCGAAATAGTTTAGGGCTGTCTGTATTTTCGCTCACTGATAGATAATGATTGATGAGATGTCGATATCTTAAACACTGCGAGATCAGCAAATCGATAGAACTAATTTCGAGGCGATGTTCATAATTTTATTTAAGGATCATTGTTACGAACAGCTTAATTATTGAATAAAAAAACAAATTATAGTAAACAGAATTTTTATTAAGTTTTAATTAATAAAATAAGTAAGTTTGATGATGATCATCATCAATAATTTAAACCAAAAGCATGTAATTACTCAAAAATGCCAAAAAAAAAAGAATTTACCACCAAAAAGAGGACAAAACTCTTTGGAACTCTTTATCTTTCTTCTTTTCTTTTAAAAAATCTTTGGAAAATAAAAGTATAAATAACTAAAAATAAAGCACGTTAAAAGCGTAGCTATATTAATATAAGATTATAAGAAAAAAAGAGTAATAAAAAAATGAACGCTAAAAAGACAATTTTAAACATTCTGTTCTTGCATTTAATTTTTTTCTACTTCTTACAATTTTTCTGAAACTAATTAAATGCCAAGCAAAGACAAATCCCATGTTAACTGTTAAGAGGCTATGTGGGCAGATCCAATTGTTTCTTATATCGTTTTAATCAAGTCTCCCGCATTGAGAAACTATGATAATTATAGGATTTTGAAAATTTATATATTTTTATTATTATTTTAATATGTGATAATATTAGATCCGAACGGAACATCGAAAGGAATATTTTACTACAATTTATTTAAAACTTTTTTTTTTCTTTAACGTTGCAAAGCGAATTCTAAAGAATGTTTTAATTTTTTGCTGCAAGTTGAACATTTATGTCACCCGGACTATGTTGTTTTTTTTTTTGTTTTGTTGAATTATGTTATTGTTTGACATCACATGACCTTTAAAAGACAAAATATTGCTTTTAATTAGGTGTACAAGTTAAGCGCTTATCAATTATAAGGTATTCAAACTGTATATCATAGTGTCATCTCGCTTGTACTCCAGTATACGTGATAAAACTATGACGTATAAAAACCACATAGTAAATAGGTCATATCATGGTACAAAGACGTATGGTATGATTTTTAGCGACAAATGTCGTCGCGTGATTTGAATTCGCCAACGTCATCAGCTCTATTCTGTATAGAAAATGATAGTGTTTGATAACTAAAATCTTGACATAGTCTTTTCAACATACGGGAAGAACATATCTTATTACATACATTTATTAATGATAGCAATGGAACGTTAACAATCAAAATACTCGTATATCTACAAAATCAATAATTTATACCTGCCCATAAACAAACAAAACCTATGTGGATCTGCACTTCAAATTACCAATACTCATAAGTGCAGGGCTACTATCGATATGTGAATCACCAAACAAACGGAACAAAGGATTGGGGTGTCTCGTGCAAGCCAATCAAGTCCCATTCATCCCTCCAAACCGAATAGGGCAGCGTTGGCTAGCTTTTCAGTGTTTGATGCGCATCAATATTAAAAAGGGAAACCATAACGTGTATGTACTATTTACGAATTAAATTTATTTGATTAATAAATAAAATGAAATAATACTGATGATAAGTTAAAGAGTGAACTATAGAAGCATAGTCGAACTTTTCAAGGTAAACATACAATTTAACCGACTTCAAGAAAAGGAGGTTCTCAATTCGACTGTATGTATTTTTTTTTTATGTATGTTCACCGATATTTCCGTCAATTATAGACGGATTTCAATTTTTGACGTGACAACGTCTTATAATTCGATGGAGCCGGCTGCACGCACGAAAAAACATGACTCATGCGGCGTTACCTCGCTCTGAGGCGTTCCATTAAAATTTTCTTTTGAAAAATGCAAACATTCCATCAGTATTTTCTTATGACGTTGTCACGTTCAACTATCGTCAGTAAACCGACTTTACAGACAACCGATTTTTTTTTTATTGGGTAGAGTTCACTTCTGAGGTGGTCCCATTTTCACCAGGTACCCATAACACAAGCTTTGCGCTTAATTTGGGACTAGGTGGCGCTGTGTAAATTGTCCTAAAAAATTTTTACAAAAGTCTCAGTTATATCGAACCTATTTCTCAAAAATAATAGGTATGTTTAAAAAACGGCCATTATTGCGAAGGGCGTCATCGGGTTCTAAGCAGATCGTGTAGTGAATATTTAATAAATGAAAGCCATAAGCAAATGAACTCGTATCTATTTAACTTCACAACACATTAACACAACCAAAAACGGAGAAATAAACTGACTTTTAAAAAAAAGAAGTTAAACCGACTTCAAAAAACACAAACGTCAAAAACTTAAACCAGACAAAATCAGTAAGTACCTTACCTACTGAACTAAAAAGTGATAAAATAAAAAAAAGATTGATTTGTCAAAAAGATTGATCGAAGTATCACATGACCAAAGGGCTTGCCAATATCTCGGCCAGAGGATTAGCATTGCCATTCAACGTGGCAATGCTGCCAGCCTTTTGGGCACTTTTCAAGTGGGTAACGATTTGGCGGGGCTTCATTATTTATAGTTATTTATTTCTAAGTTATATTTAAGTAGGTATTTTATTTATAAGTTATTTATGTTAAAGATATTAAAATAAACAAGAACAGGTTATTAAAAAAAAAAAGCGATCAATAACTTAACTAATTTACCTATATAATATATAAGTAATTAGATGTCTATAATTACCTATTTAAATATTTACAATTATCACTTATTTTTGAAGTCGGTGCCTGTTGTGTTGTTAGGCGCGCGCGCTCGGCCGGCAATGCGATACACCCGGCACAATACAATACTTAATTTATAATTCTTTTTGTTCTCAGTTTTTTTTTTTTTTGGTAAATCCCCAAGTGTAGAAACTGGATTCCAAATCGAATTGTAGCGAAATATATTTTTTGTAATTTTGCATGGATGTTTCAATCGCATATCGTTCGTTTACCTATGCGTCATTAGCGCTTATATCAAATTACTCCTGGGTAGTCTCGTGCTATACCGCATATATTTATAAGTGAATTAAATTTGCGTAGATTTAATTAAAAAAAAATATATATTATTCAAATATACATATTGAACCTTTTTTGGTAAAAGAAAAATCAACTTAGGTAAAGAAGCGTTAACACAGACTAACTTTCATTCATCAAAGTTTCTTGAGAAAGTAGCTTAGATAGAGCAAACTTGAACGTGATCCGATTAGACTGGACGCCCACATCCAAATGCGCTTTGGTCAACATTCCTAAACTAGCGTCCAAACAGTCTTCATACATTTAAAGGGCGGTTTCAATTCACGGAAATGGAATAAAATGCAATTGGTATGCAATTAAATTTGTATGGGAACCAAGCGTGTCAAACTCACGTAACGACAGGCAAGCAATATGAGAATACTACTAATAACTTCGTGTCGTAATTGGTTTAATTTCATTGTATAGTATTGTGTCATAAAAGCATGAAACAGATTGAATCAATTTACACATATAAAATAATTTAAAATTAATTTACACGCGCACCACGCATACATCCTATGTATATTATATAATTGGTCAGTGTTTCAATGTTCCATCATTAACTTTTTTTTTTTCAATTTATTAACGTCGAGAAACAACAACACTATTAAAGGTTTTACACAGCAGTATTACTGTTTACTGTTAAAGTAATACAAGTTAACTGTGTCAGCAACGTTAACCACAGATTAATAAAACAGTTGAACAATATTGACGTTGACTTAGTTGAATAGAGAGAAGCAAGAATATATATATATGTATATATATATATTCTTTTATTACATTTTCATATCAACTATTGCTTTTTAAAAAAACATAACTTTTGAAGAAAATATGTCAATGTCGCCAAATTGACAATTTGTAACATCACCCACCAAAAACGTACTTTATAAATTTCCGGTTAACAATTAGTTTATATCTAAAAATAAAATATTTGGTTTACGTTGGATAGGTTAATGTACTTTTGTTTCCCATATCATTATCTATTTCTAGAACTAATTAACGAAGACACAAAAGACAATTAACCCTTCGAGTAGAAAGTGCCTACTAATTATGGAACTCCTATAATTAATTATGTTTTATATTATTACTTCTGGTAAATATTATTGTTCTTATATTGTTGTTGCTGTTATTTGTCATGTCTTTGAATTGAAATACTAAATAAAAATTTGGGGTGTAAGTTCTTCATTCAACATCTTTGAACCAACCTCACCACGTGTTGCACCCTGGTGACTGACAAACGAGGCTCTTACGAAAAGGGAGGTATAGTTCGGGAAACATAAGTTGAACCAAAATGGTGGTCGTCCGTGCAGGTACAATTAAGGAGAAAAAGTGTTAGACGAATGCTCGGCGGTTGCCTGGGAAATAGTAATGTGAGTTGTCGTGTGAAAGTGATTTCGTCGTATGGGGCCATTCATTTATTACGTAAGACGATTTAGGGGGGGGAGTGGGGTCGGCCATGTCTTATTTTTTCTTACAAGGGGGTGGGAGGGAGTCTTGATAGTTCTTACGTAAGATCATCGGGGCTGATGTGGAATGGATGGACGTCGACGACGTCGACGACGTGTATAACCAACTAGAAGTAGTAACTATTATTAGAGATGTTCCAGTGGCAGATCCACTTTCCGAGTGGGTTTTGAGCCCCTGGACTGAAAATCTTATGTAGGTAAAGATTTTCAGATGTATGATTTTAAGATGAATGATTAAAACCAAAGTTTATTACTACTAAAAAATAAAAATTAGCACCTTTGTAAGTACAAATAAACATTTCTAAAAATTGTTACTTAGAAAAATTGATTTTTTTCCTTTAGATTCTAAGTCTCTAAGTAATAAATATTTAACAGGAGTGAGGGGGTCGGCCTATTCTTATTTTTAACTAAAACTAGCGTAAATAGTCTTACGTAATAAATGAATGGCCCCTATTTTTTTTTCATGAAGTGAGAGTTTAAAAATTGAGTGTAATCATATACCTAATTAAACGCAAGTTAAACGGAAAACCAAATCTCAGTAAAAACAATCAAACAAAACTGGAGTGTCGGATCGCTAGGTATTTTAATAAATATATCATTTAAAGGATTAATAATAAAAAATTAATACCAAAAAAAGTTTATGTACTAGGTACATGTTTATTCATTGTCACTCATTGGCATGTCACGTTTTATATAATTTGCGAGTGGTATGGCACCAGAACTTGGGCCAGGAATTGCGTCTTTTCCATCTTTAAGGAATCTAATTCAGTATCACTGCTTGCGGAATCTCTAACTCGTATTATAAATTCTTCCGTCATTTTATCGATGACGTGGTCGCTTTTAACGTAAGCATCTTCAATTGTCTTGACTTATTATGATCACAATCACAATTCACAGGAATAGGAAATGTCAAACAACTGAAAATTTAGTGCGCGATTGTACTCTAGGGCCGCGCGGAGCGTGCGCGGGCGACGGGGGGTAGAGTGCGGCTGCGTGGGGGTTAGCGTTACCGCGTTGCTATAGTTACGGGCGGCCCCTCGCGTCGCACCTCGTACCTCATTACGTTTGGGACCTGAAAATGTGTTCTGCGCATGGGTCAAGTTATGTTTCCCGTATTATAGGGAATAGCGTATTTTTTAAGCTGCCCAACTGGGGAAGTACCTCCACCTCACATAATACCGCAGCCAAATAACTATTCTCTTGAGATTTGCTATGTTCCTGCGAGTGAGTGGGGTCACCAGAAATAACGAAAGGAAGTAGTATAGGTTGGCAACGGATCGACGCCCCCTTGGTGTTGCTGATCCCCATGGGCGGTGGTGATTACTATCCATCAGCTGACTCATATGTTCGTTTGCCCCCCCCCCCCCCCCACACGCACACACACATAAAAAATAAATAAATAAAATACTTCGACAAGGATAAAATTATATCCACTGAGCGAGGTTTCTAATCAAGATCCGTGTCTGAAACTAGAGATTCACATGTTCAATCAATGCCCTTGTAATCGTTACAGTAGTATTAAAGCGTAAACAATACAAAAAATGATTTTCGTTTGATTTATAACCTCCCTCGCTTCACTAGCGATTCAAGTTAGATTGTGTCCGAAATACTCAGTATTCAAACTTTCATTAGATTTATTCCATTAATTATATCATAGGCTCGGATCTTAACATTATTTCTCTTAAACCAAACGTTTAAAAACAAACGCCTGACAGGCAAACACCCAGCCTAAACCCATGGTTTATAGAAAATAGATTGATATAGAAAATAATAATTGGATTTCAAAATAAAGTTTCCGGCAAAAGGTAGTACAAAACATTTCTATACTGACTATAGTTTTTCCATAGCATGTGCTATTTGCTTTTAAAAATATATTTCTTTGAACACCAAAAGGCTTGGCTAAAATCCGTCAAAATATGACAACCTCCTGGTTCGACATAGCTAACTAAACGGAGTATGTAACACGAGAAAAACAATGGATATGTCGACGTCGTTTGTTTTGCTTAATTGTAGACTGGCACGCGCAAAACGCCGCTAGGCTTCTCACATGTCATTATTTAGTACTAAGGATCACAATCACTGCATTATAAACAAAAGCCCTGTTACTCTCAATAGCTACTCTATGATTTTCATCAATGGAAAGGAATATTATCGAGGTAGAATATTTGAACATTAATTAGTGATTTCTGTGCGAAGCGGAGGCGGATCGTTAGTAAAATTATTAAAAAATCCTTTGCCAAGTTCATTTCAAGTATTGCGACCGTAACATAATAAATTATGCAACGATTTTGTTTTTGTATATTCATGTTTTATTGCAGAACTCGGGGTGCAGGAATTTGATAGATGCCCGACTCTTGCGTGTGGGTTAGTGCTCTACTAAATTGTGTTCATTTAGAAACCCTCCAAAACAACCTAGATTCATTACTAATACTTTTTCTTTATTTCAACAGTCATTTTGAAATTTATTTATTAATTTGATTCTTGGTGGTGCAATTTATATTCTCGACCATGAGTATTCTGACATAACAAATATTACTTTATTTTCCGATTATGGTGAAATTATTCATTGAACTTATGAAGCAAAATCAGCCAAATAACTTCTAATAAATATCGATTTCAGCAGGCACACACCATGTTAGCAATATGGTTCACGTGAAGACATCAATCATTATTGAAGAAAAAAATACCGGCCCGGAACATATTTCCCGCGGGTTAGGCCCTAACACTCACATATTGCTTCGATTTTTATCCTCATTATTCTATATGTTCCGATACAGTTTTCAATGTCACAAAGTCTCATAGCTTTCAGCATCAAACATCACATTTGTGCGAATAAAGCCCATAACTAAAGTTGTTCATAAATATCTAAATATATAAAAGAAGAAATTGACTGGCTTAATTGACTGACTTATATATCAACGCACAGCCCAAACCGTCAAAGTCAAAGAGTCCAGGGGTGCACTAAGAAAGGATTTTTCAAAATTCATCCCCTAAGACGGTGAAACGAGGGTCCAAAGTTTGTATGGGAAAACAAGATTAGTTCGACTATTTTATCCGAAACTTTACACGAGTACTTCTATAGATAAATGAGTAAACATGTGTTTCAAATTTTTCAAAATTCAACCCCTATAGGGGTAAAATGGGGTGAAAAAGTCTGAAAATCGTCATGGGTATTGTTTTTATGGTTTATCGGGTCGCTGATTACGAAAACAACAACTATTTTATATATAATCCAACATAGCCAACTTGACATATAATCAGAGGTGCAATGGGGTTGAAATGTCATAATATCAATATGGGTGTTGATTCTATGGTTGTCCCAGAAAACCATAGAATCAATTACGAAAATGGCATCGATTTGAAAATATAACATAGTGGTTTAATTACTTAAAAGGATTTTTCAAATTTCATCCCAAAGAGGGTGAAACGGAGGTCCAAGGTTTGTATGGGGATACGAGATTAATTGGACTATTTTATCCTAAACTTTACACGAGTACTTCTATAGATAAATGAGTAAACACGTGTTTCAGCATTTTTCAAAATTCAACCCCTAAAGTTACCTTTAGGGGTTGAATTTTACAGTTTACACTGGGGTCAAAAAGTCTGTCAAATCGTCATGGGTATTGCTTTTATGGATTATCGGGTCCTTCATTACGAAACCAACAACGATTTTAAAATTCAACGTGGCTAACGTGACCATCGTCCCTTATTGGGGTGCGATAGGGTTGAAATGTCTATATATAAATCAATATATAATAAATAAATAAATATTGTCAGACAAATTACACAGCGCCATCTAGCCCCAAAGTAAGCAAAGCTTGTGTTATGGGTACTAGACAACTGATAAACATACGTAAATACATTTTTTTTTTGTAAATACATACTTATGATACATAGAAAATACCCAGACTAAGACAAACAGACATGTTCATGTTCACACAAATGTTCGTCCTATGTGGGAATCGAACCCACGAGCGTTGGTGTCAAAGCCGCGTCAATGACCGCTACGCCACCGAGCTCGTCAAAAAGAAATATGTGTCGCTTTTACGATTTTTCGGAGCGCCAATTCATACTAATATTAGAAATGCGACAGAGTGTCTGTCTGTTACTTCTTCACGCTTAAATCGCTAGACCGATTTAGATGAAATTTGGTTCAGAAATACCTTGAGTCCTGGGAAAGGATATAAGATAGTTTTTGGCCTAGAACCTGTAGAACCTTTGACCTGTTATTGTTATTTATTGTACCTGTAGGGGCTGTTCTATCTTCGACTGTATGCATTTTTTAATATAGTTTCAATGATTTCTCAGTCAATTGTACTGCAATTTTAATAATTCTTATTTGTTTGATAGGGTACACTCTTCAGATGGTCCCATATTAATCAAATCAGGATTTGGTGTTGGGCTCCCTGGGAAATCGAGAGAAAGGGTTGAAATTTATAGGCATGGCCATGGATACAGTAATTGATGAGATTTCTGATGTTATTAAGTTACATAGTTTGCATTGGGAAGTCATCATATGACACTGCTGAACTGATGAGGAACGATTAGGAGTTAGGTAATAGTGTTGAGTTTTCTTAATTAAGTTATTCATGTATTTTCATCTAGAAAGCACCATGTTCATCCATTCACTAAAAAAGAAATAAACTTATAAAAAAATAAACCAACTAAAAAATCCTGACACGAAAAAGCCAAAAATAACTACTTACTACCTACTTCCTGAGATTTTTGAAGTCGGTTTAATTTTTTTAAAGTTTTATCCTTTTTAAGCTGATGGAATAAGACTTATGTTATCCTAATAGGTTTTTAAATTTGTATTTGGCGTCAATCAGTGCTTATGGAGGGAGGCGCGACGGAAGCGGGATGAGTGTAGTAGTTATCGGGAAAGTTCTTGCATTCGTATTTAGTACAATTCAAGGTGCTACATGAAAATGGTTGCGTTTCGTGTTAGACTTGGCTTGGATAATCTAAAATGTCCAAATTTCACGCGAGCGAAGCCGCGGGAAAAAGCTAGTTGAATCTAAAGCTCTAAAATCGAAAGCTTTAACAGTAAATGAAAACAATCACTATTAAGTACGTACACGTATCAGTGTTAGACGGTAGAAATGCAGATATTGGATGAACACGAAATACTAAATATAAAAAACCAATCTGGAACCATTACGATTAACAATAAAGTTGATATTCAAACGATCCTGAACCCACTTTTTATCGAACATGCCGAGCTAAAGGATCACTTACACGCGCAATTGTGAGACCCCTGAATTCTGTGCTCCAGTAGGTATCCGGCGTAATGGACAAAGGGTATGTTTGGACCTTTGTGTGAAACGAAACGTGGCATGCCTCGTTTTGGCGAACACTGCAATTTATTTATCCTTTTTTCCTTTTACAGTCATAGAACGACTCTGCCAGTTTCCCAATTAACATTTTAAACCAGGAAAGGTTGATGAGGCATTTTATACTCGAAGCTATTTCGTTTGGCAGTTTGCAATGTCAGAAGGGCGTGCTTCAACTTCTGATATTGCATTTTTTCATTTAACTTGTGCTATAAGTGTTTTAGCCAAAATCAAAAGGATGCAACGGTAAATGCGCGCTCAAACGTTCATCGCAGAGTTTAAACTGCACAAAGGACTTTTACTAGCCTGAAATAAATATTTAGTTTTTTATTTAAATTACATATTTGGATAGAATATCATTTAGAAAGGATTTTAAATATTCTTCTCCTAAGAGGAAATAAGGGGGAGTAAAGTCTAATAGTGGAGTAATATCTTCGGATACTATCATATAACAAGCAATATCCTGCTTAAACAACAGCCCAAGCTGCTCAATAAATTTTTTGTAATTTGGTGAGTTTTGAATATACAAAAAGATTTTTACAATATAAAATACTTTAGGATATTTTTTTATTGGGGGAAAGAGGAAGATACTATGTTTGTAAAAGAAATCATATTTTTCTGTTTGATTTGACTTGAAAAATATTATTTATAAATAAATATTACTTATTAATTTTTAGGTAAGGTTTTTCGTCACATGTAATGAAATATGAATCTATGTAACATATAATGTATTTTATACTCGCCATGGATGTAAGGGTGGCATACTATGATAAACTATAAAATTATAAACTATACAAAAATTTACAGATTTTGTATAGTTTATTTTATCGACTAATCGCTTTAAAAACCGTGTTTGTATATATATATATATATATATATATATATATATATATATATATATATATATATATATATATATATATATATATATATATATATATATATATATATATATATATATATATATATATATATATATATTTTTAAACAGTATACAAAAAGAATATACAAATATCTATGCACTACATCGTTTAACAAAAATATTTAGTCAACAAATCGCGCTGATGGCTTATCATGGCTTCGTATGCT
This sequence comes from Hypsopygia costalis, assembly GCA_937001555.2. Taxonomy (NCBI): domain Eukaryota; kingdom Metazoa; phylum Arthropoda; class Insecta; order Lepidoptera; family Pyralidae; genus Hypsopygia; species Hypsopygia costalis. The sequence continues at coordinate 25,957,707 of OW443326.2, forward strand.
CTATCTTGAGATATGGTCTCGTTATGTGGGGCAACTCAGCCGCCATAAATCGAGCTTTTCTTATACAAAAAAATGCGTAAGAGCGATGTGTGGTGTGGGCCCTTTAGTATCCTGCCGACCGCTATTCAAAAAGTTAAAACTATTAACACTACCGGCGATGTATATTTTTGACATTAGCATTTTTGTTAAGAACCTAAATTTATATACAAAAAAAAACCGGACATAAAAATATCAAACTGCTAAGTTTACGTAAAAAAAATAAACGGCCTTTTATTCAGCAAAAAAAAAAACGCATATTCCGACACATTCTCAAGGGAATCAAAACTCATAGGGTACTTCCCGGTGACCTAGAACTGTGAAATTTGGAAAGTAACATCGTTATATACATTTGTAATTAAATCTTAAAAAAAAAGGGCGTCTAAAATTTTATACGGGGTCGAAATTTCAAATTGAAGCTACTAGTTTAATGGGGAATAATATGAAAGGGCTTGACGTGCACATTTCATCATTCAGTGAGGTGGAGGTACTTCGCCAGTCGGGTAGCTTACAAATACGCTGTACTCTACCTCAACTTTGGCCAACCCTCTTGCGCTGGTCGGCAGGGTGCACCACGTGCAGGTGAGATGGTTGAGGCTCTAAATATCGTAGTGAGCTTACTTGGAATATCTTCGATTGTAACATTCATAAAATATCAAACACAATTAAGCACTTTTCATAAATCTATACTAATATTAAAAAACTGAAGAGTTTGTTTGTTTGGTTGGTTCAACACACTAATCTCAGCAACTACTTGGTCCGAATTTGAAAATTATATTAGTGTTTTATAGCAAATTTATCAAGTAAAGGTTATAGGCTATATAACCTCGAGAGGAACGTTCCGTTCCTCTTGAGTCCACCAGGGATTGAATAACCGAAAAAAATTGGATATATCGGTTAAAGGTATGACGTCATACCTTTAAATTTCGATACCTTAAAGTAAAGGTATCTTAATAATTTCGGAATTGTAATATTCCGGTATTGTTATTTTTTTAGATATCTAAATTATAAAATAAAGGCTTTAACTTTCGATACCTTAAAGTAAAGGTATCTTAATAATTTCGGTATTGTAATATTCCGGTATCGTTATTTTTTTAGGTATCTAAATTATAAAATTAAGGGTTAAACAAACTTACCTGAAGTGACGTTTGACCATAATTATACGAGACGCTACATCCGAACAGATTTATTCTTTTACTATGTAGTACACTTTACAATGTACTGGGCATTGCACAATTTAAGAGCTAAAATTTGAAATAAAAAGTATTTAATTGACTCATATCCCCCACTCCGGTCGCCTTCAGCTCCCGCGCTTGTAACCGGTGAAGCCTCATTATTTTCAGAGATATATTTCGCGTATACGGGACAGGACTTTTGAGTTAATCAATGGTTCAGGGTGAGGAGGGTAATAAATCTGTTCGGATGTAGCGTCTCGTATAATTATGGTCAAACGTCACTTCAGGTAAGTTTGTTTAACCCTTAATTATACATCGACGCTACATCCTCCAGATTTATTCTTTTACTATGTAGATGTTCAGCGCTAAACGCGAAATAGCTAAGAAAGGAAACAATTAGTAATATATTCTATCATGTATCTAACTTAAGTCTTTATCTGACGTTTGAATTAATTACAATTAAACAATCATTTCACTTCAGTAGATATAGACTAACTATTTATAGCTACAGCAAAAGCATTACTGACATTTTTTTTTTTTTTTTTTTTTTTTAAATCGGGTGATTATACACTACGCGTACTATGTGTACTATGCCGAAAACGTGGCCACATCAATGCCACTTTCTGAGAGCACAGACTTTATCCATCGGACTTATAGTCTAAGCACTAGCGTTATGTATAGCCTTCTTCGTAGTTAAAATAACTCTATCGGTATCTGGAAGGCGTCGAAATTGACTAGTTATTTCAATATACGCGGTTTATGCTTTTGCCGGACAAATATTTTGTTTTTATGTGGGGAATAAAGGCAAAGGTATTATTAAATGTGGCATTGGCCGACCTGAAGCAGAAGTCTCTATAAGATCATTAACTATCATATCCATACTCAATGTATTGGTCCTGACATCAGACAATCGGAGCAATGCTAACCTCTGTACCCGTTGTGCTGTTGACATAGCGAGAAGAGTTAACAACTGTTTGTTAATTTGCTCAATGGGAAGTCATGGTTGGGGTACCAATGATTTAAATGATCACGGGCCAAATTAGGATTCCAAGTCGATTGGTTTTTCGGTAAACATGGCTTTGTTTTAACAGCCCCCTTTACAAATCTACAACTACGATCATATCTACACTCACTCCTTTGCCAATCAGGCCCAAAGCTGATCGAAATGTATTTCAGGTGGAGTAACTCACACCATTTTTAAATTGTTTCATGAGGAAATCTAAAATTAAGATAATACATTTTAATTTAGGTGTAATACAATCATGCAGTATTGTACTATTTTAACGAACTCTCAGCTATGGATGAAATCATGACGTCCATTGTGTCTTCTACATGATTTGTTCTGTGAATGCTTTCCTGGTAATATTGATAACACCACGGTAAGTGTTCTGAAACGAGATACAAGTATCTCAAGGTTCGGAATAAATTGTATAATTTGAGACCGGGACAATTTTTGAAATAAGGGATACTTGCTGACTTGGTTAATATAGTAAGACCATTCTTCCAGTAGCCTTATCACTTACAATTTTTCGCAAATTTTTAAGCATTAGCGAGAAAGGCGGAATCACCCGCCCAGTCCAATGTGAAGGCATTGATATCAAATGCCTCGGGATCGCGTTGCCACGAGACATGTTTAGGACATGTAGCATTTAGTCTGGTTGCAAATGAATGTACCTATAATGTGGATAACCAACGGTATATTTGATTCTATCAAACGCTGAGCCGGATAAATTCCACTCAGTGTCGATATTGCAGGAATGTGATACTTCATCAGCCTCCTTGTTTTCACTTGATTTTATATAGGGTGCATATACCTGTGTAGTTAACGTTGATCACACCACTGCGAGATCTCGCTGGTGGTATTCTTTAAATGCTTATATTGCACACTCCCGTATCTGTTTATGTCATCATCATCCCACTTGTTGGGATACGGGTCTCCTCAATCGAAGGGGTATAGAGTATACTCTACTACGCTGCTCAATTGCGGTTTGGCTTAAACCAGTGTTTTCAAGCCGCCCAAAGGTCACTCACTGCCTTGGCTTAACTACTGTCATATTATGACAACAGGTTATATTATCTTGCGAGAGGCGCCGCTCGTGTTGTATTATTGCGTATACGCAATAATACTTATTTTTTGTTCACCGAGGTAGCCAAACAGTTAAGTCAGTTAAACGCCGTAATAATTTTAAAAAAGTGATATGATGTTTTCTCTCCTCTATATTCCAGAAACATCCCGTTCTTTGTTCATTACAAGAATTTTCTATATAGTATTTTATTTACCTTCCCAAATTGGGTTGCTAGAAACCATAATGTTGGTGATCCACCATAAGAACTCTAATCGTAAGTCAGTAGACAAATGCATTACGTTATCAAAAATATTATTCTTTTGTAAAACAATGAATTTTCTTTTTCCATACGCTTGATACTTAACCCAACCATAGTCAATAGCCGGGCAAGCTGAGCATAATACCCCCAATAGTTTAGCGAAATTTCTAATAGAAACAAATATATATATATATATTTTTTTTTAATACAAATTATTTAACTTTATCCCGATTTTCTCTAGGTAAATCTAAACACATGTTTCTTGAATCCAGCTTAAATCTTAAGTATTTATGACAAACCCCAAAAAGTTTACAGTAAATTAATGGTTCTGAGACATAGGCGAAACATAGATATCGGCTATACAAATAATATCATGTAGATAAATGTCAATTCTTAAACCTTGTCTCTCGTACTTAGTATGAGACAACTGGTTTAAGCTTAGTAAACATTATTGGCGCTGACGTCAAACCTAAAGGTTTACTGTTGTTAAACCATTGAAACTCGTATGTTTGTCCTTGAAATCTAAATCTCAAAAAAATTTAATAGTATTATGAATGCATACTACAAATATGCTTCTTTGAGATCAACTGTTGTCATAAAACAACCAAACAAACATGAGACAAAGTTTATGATAAGGTCATCAATTTTGTCACATTTCGAATATCTCTCATTTTAACATGTTGACAAGAGATTAATTTATTTTCTCTTATTGCAATGTCACTAAAGTTAATATTTTATGGGGCCATGTTTTTGGGCAACAGGACCATTAAAAGGTACAAACAATATACCCTTTTACGAAACTTAAAATAACTATATCGTTACTTATGCAATACCATTTGTCCAAGTAGTAAACCCCGCGTGAGGAATTACCTCTACTGGGGTTTGAAGTTCTTGCCGCTCTGCTTGGCTGGCGCTCGTGGGTCGTCCGGAGCGGTTTTGATGCACATTGATTCGACTGGGGTATATAGCGGCCCAGCTGGACCCTGCCTGTAGGGCCGATGCGCTGTCGAACGGGGTGGATCTCTCAAGTTTCCCTGGTTAGGGTATTTTCTAGCCGATGTTGTAGCGGCATCACTTCGCTTAACTTGAGCTGATTGAACTTACTTATTTGACTTGCATTTACAGCTGACCTTGACGCTTATAACTTCTCCCCTAGATTAACCCCGGAAAGGTAAGTATCATGTTTAAAAATGTTATGTATTTAGGTTTGATGACACTATTTTCCTTCTGCGTTTAGTATCCTCATAATGAGTCTAAAAATATTTGGCTTATTTCGGAGATCTGTATTATATGTAAAATATATCTATTTCTATTTTATCACTATTTCCATCAATAACTGTGCATAGAATGTAGGACGAGAAATTACATGGTCCCAGCGTTTAGCAATTTCGTCAGGTATTTTATGGTCAAAAACTTTATGATATTTATAAGAATATTCTGTATCCGGTAATATTCGTCTGTAATAGTACCGACCAAACAAAGGCACCACCGTTTTTGTTTTAAAATAGGTGAACAATATACGTGTAATGTCACTGAACGCAATCTCGTTGCGTCACTGGACTACAATGGATCAGCCATGAGCACGACATGGAGTATACCATAATAAGTTGCAAGTCAGATATAATAAGAATATTCTGTATACGGGTGGTAACATCTGCGTCGCCTATCTTCGTAATATTCGTCTGCAATAGTACAGAACAAACAAAGGCACCACCGTTTTTGTTTTAAAATAGGTGAACAATATAAGTTTAATGTCACTGAACGCAATCTCGTTGCGTCACTGGACTACAATGGATCAGCCATGTGCACGACATGGAGTATACCATAATAAGTTGCAAGTCAGATATAATAAGAATATTCTGTATCCGGATGGTAACATCTATGTCGCCTATCTTCGTAATATTCGTCTGTAATAGTACAGAACAAACAAAGGCACCACCGTTTTTGTTTTAAAATAGAAAAACAATATACGTTTAATGTCACTGAACGCAATCTCGTTGCGTCACTGGACTACAATGGATCAGCGATGTGCACGACATGGAGTATACCATAATAAGTTATATAATATAATATCCACTTTATAGATTACCCCACAGTGGCGCACGAAAGCAGTGCACATCATTTTGAGTCTTTGGACGTACGCTCGTTACGCCGCTAGACTTGGTAGGTATCAGCCGTACGCTCGTCACGGAGATACATATAATTAGGTATATCAATATAATATAGTCTATAATATTTCAAAATGCTAGAAAAACATTAGTAAATTTCCCCCTGCGAGCATGGCTCCTCAATAACGTAAAATAATTACTTAAATTCACCATACGAGATTTATTATCAAAACTAGACGGTAGGCAGCGAACATAACAATGAACATGGAATGTTACACTCAATGTTTCCGTTTTTATCTTTAACTTACTCAAATAATGAAGAATTATTACTATCTAGCCAGAACACAATGTGTAATAATGTAATAGCCACTAACCTTGCGTTGACAATGAACCGGATTCCGATTTCGAATAATATCGTACTCGTTTCTCCTGTATTTTTCTGTTTCGTTTTACCCATAATTACACCGAAGCGCTATCGAAGATGATTACATTTGATAACTTGAAACTAATTTTAAGAGTAGTTGCAATGCCCGCACAAAGAAAGCGAATGAGGCTTCACCGGTTACAAGCGCGGGAGCTGAAGGCGACCGGAGTGGGGGATATGAGTCAATTAAATACTTTTTATTTCAAATTTTAGCTCTTAAATTGTGCAATGCCCAGTACATTGTAAAGTGTACTACATAGTAAAAGAATAAATCTGGAGGATGTAGCGTCGATGTATAATAAAGGTTTTCTTTCCACAATGTCGGCCGCATTGGTAGGTAAGTACTTGATCACACGCCAATGCTACCTACGTCGCGTCGTTGTCGCATCATTTTTTCGGTACCGAAATGGTTTTGGTTAAGGTACTGATAATATAAAGGTATAATGGTACCGTAAAAAAATAAAGGTATTCTTCTTGTTTTACCGGTATCGTAACCACAATTCTCAACCGTTTTGGCTCTACCTTTAAATCAAAACGATATCGTAATTGTATACCAGTACCATACCCTTATACCTTTACCGCTTTCAATCCCTGGAGTCCACCAATGAAAAATGTTACAAATACGGGAAACTATTCCTTTTGAGAGCCACCGTGGCGTGCGCTGGGTAAACTCTTTAAAAGCTCTAAAGAAAAGCCCGCGACAGCATGTATCTTATAAGATTAGTTCACTGTAATCATTTTAATGGTAAACCTACGCTTCACTCTCAACCCTATCTATCTATATCTATCCTCAAATCTACTATAGCACGTTTCCTAAGACATTTTATACCACGAACGGTGAAACTGTGGAATCAACTTCCCTCAGCGATATTTCTGAACAATTACGACATGGGAGCCTTCAAGAACAGAGGGCCCCTGTTCTTGAAGGCTCCCATGTCGTAATCCAGGGGCCCTGCCGCCGAACTTCAACTTAGATTTATGCTACTTGTGTTTAGATTAGATGATAGAAACGATGGAGCTGTACAGAGTAAGCACGTAAGACCTATTTTTCGAATCAAGATATTCGGTGGTAATCGGCTTCAGCTTCGGCGGTAGGGCCCCTGGACAAGGGAACAGGGACCTACAGTCGAAGCTGAAGCCTATTACCATCGAATATTCTGATTCGAAAAATAGGTCTTACGTTTAAGTTATTGACAAACATTTTTAGCTTAGTCAGTAGATCTCCAGGGTTATTCCCAGCAAAACTAATCACAAGTACCATAAATCTACGTTGATGTTTGATTTTCGCCATCAAGAAATCTGATGGTAATAGGCTTCAGCTTAGCCGGTAGGGCCCCAGAGCCTTTTATTGCCTTAAAAGGCTGGCAACGGATTGGCGACCCCTCGGTGTTGTTGATCTCCGTGGGCGGTGGTGATTGCTTTCTACCAGGTGACCACATGCTCGACCCCCTCTTATATAAAAATCCCTCTCTTTCTCTCACACGCGAACAAAATTGCGCGGGTCAGCTAGTTGGTTACAATTTTATTAGGGCACAGGAGAATGGTAATTACAAGCAGCCGAATTAAATAGCGCTGAGTTGGCAGTTCGAGCCGCCCGAAAGAGGATGCTATAAATCCACTTTATAAATAAGTAACCATTTATATGAAACTCAAAACCTCGTGACCTTTTCGATAAGATTTTGTTTAATAAAATTATGTAACGCCTATTATTTTTTGGAAACCAAGCATGTTGTGGCTTGACCACATACTTTGATGCAGAATTTTTATACTACGTCGGGCAGTAAACAAGCATACGGCCCACCAAATGTGCAGCTTGTTGTAATGTTGAGGTCAATTACTCGCAGAAACACAACAAATCTCAAGAGAATTGCTGTATTATTTGGCTACGGTATTCTGTGAAGTGAAGGTACTTCCCCATCTGGGTAGTTAATAGTTACGCTGTGCCCTCAGCAGGGTGCATCACGTGCAAGTGAAGTTAGCTTTAACTCAAAGATAGTAGTGAGCCACTGACACCTGAATAAGTACATAGTGAAGTGAAGACCTCTTTATATTTACATCTTATGATATTTGTTGTACAACAATGCAGACACTAATTTGATTCAAGGCGCTCGTAGTACCATCAATTTGTTTAAAATGCCTTATTATGATCAAATTAGTAGCCATTACGTTCCGCCAATAAAGCAACATCGGTACATCTATTAACGAAAAATATTGAATTAAAATGACAATGTGTACAGACTGAAATTAAACCTAGGTAAACGAAAATTAGGAGGAGTTCGATGGCGTCCTTGCGCGTGACAGTCTAATCGAACACGGACGTTAAGCAACGTCAACTGTGGCCTGTCTATTGATGGGTTTATTTATGTCGAGCTCCGCCGTGCTTCGGAGGGCACGTTAAGCCGTCGATCCCGGCTGTTGTCATTAGATGACAGTCGGTAAGTCAAGCCTTAGAGCGGCTTGAAAACACTGGCGTCCGCCAACCGTGAGCAGAGTGGTGGAGTATGCTCTAAACCTCTTCGAATGATGGGAGACCCGTATTCCAATTGTGGGATTATTATCGGTTGATGCCAATACAAAAATAGATTGTATTTTAATTATCATCTTGAAAATTGATAACTATATCACATCATCTTGATAATTGGCTATATTAGACGAGCTCGGTCGCGTAGCGGTCAATGACGCCGCTTCGACACCGACGCTCGTGGGTTCGATTCCCACACAGGACAAACATTTGTCTGCATGAACATGTCTGTTTGTCTTGGTCTGGGTGTTTTCTATGTATCATAAGTATGTATTTACAAAAAAAAATGTATTTACGTATGTTTATCAGTTGTCTGGTACCCATAACACAAGCTTCGCTTACTTTGGGGCTGGATGGCGCTGTGTAATTTGTCTGACAATATTAATATTATTTATTAATTGGCGATCTACCATACTATGCTCTTTAAGACGTTTTCTACCACGAACTGTGAAATGGTGGAATCAACTTCCTTCTTCGAGAACAGATTATTTTTTTCCATTAAAAGACTGGCAATAGATCGGCTTTCCCTTGTTGTTGCTGACTACTATTGGCGGTGGTGATAATTTTCCATCAGGTGAACCACATGCTCGCTTACCCCCCTCTCTTATTAGAAAAAAAATCTCCAGTCACATAATTTTATTTTGATTTTGGAACAAACAAGATACATAATTTATTAGTGTATTCATTGTAGGAAAGGATATTTGTGAAGGTTTATTTGTTGGCGGCAATAATCGGTGGCATCCAAAAAGCAATATCCAAATAGAGGAAAGCATTTCATTTCTGCCATGGAATTGCCATCTAATGGACTGCGTTGCGAAATTAATTGCTCATGGCATAGCCCTCTTACTTGCCGAGTAAAGCATATTGATTATTTTTAAAGATTCAAATGCGAGAATTCTTAGCGTAATAAAAAAAACATCGCATAGTTTGATAGACAGTTGAAGAAATTATTCCGCATAGGACTGATACTTGAATAAATAAATAAATAATCCTGGACAAATTACACAGCGCCATCTAGTCCCAAATTAAACAAAGCTTGCACTATGGGAACTAATTAACTGATGTGATCTACATAAATAGTTTTTTTTTTTGTAAATACATAGGTACATAGAAGACACTCAGATCAAGACAAACAGACATGTTCATGCACGCAAATGTTAATCTTGTACAGGAATCAAACTATTCCTAGGCTATTGCTAGCTATTCGACCACTTACTGTGTGAGTAGTAAAGTGACAAAAGTACATATTGTACCCTGTTGTTTTTCGCTATGAGCATGTTTAAATGGCAAAAATTTGGAGGACCGTAAACCGTGAACCGGGTTAAGTAACAGAATGATGGAAGAACTGCATTGAGCAAATGGGGCACTGGTGAAAGAGAGTTAAGGCAATTCAAGCCCCACTCCTTCAAATCACAGAATACCGCAGCAAAATAACAATGTCCTTGAGAATTGTTGCGTCCCTGTAAGTGAGTGTCACCAAACGCGAGGAAATGTTGAATCAGCGCCGGGGTGTCAACTCGCGAGCTCTTTGTATTGCGACTTTGTGTGTTTATACGGTGACCGCTTTACATCATACGGACCGCACGATTATTTAGCAACTGGCGTCGTATAAAAAAAAATGGTTGTCTGTAAAGTCGATTTCAGGACAATAATTTTACATGACAACGTCATAAGAACACATCGGCCGATGGAGTGGAAGAGAGATAGATGCATGTCACAAGTTGAACGCTTAGGCCGATCGTGCCTCTCTATCGCTCGTTCCGCGCTCTCGCTTGCACGCTCAGCTCAGGCGGAACGTGACAATAAGTCATGCCTATTCGTGCGGGCAGTTCATCGATTTATAAAACGTTATCACGTCAAAAAAAAAATCTAAAACATCGTCTATATATTGTAAGTCTGTGATTCGCATCGGATAACGAAATTGCAATATGGAGTGCGAATTTAAACCAAAAACGGTGAAACAGTTTCAATAGATGTCAGGGATAACACATTGTGGATTAATACGAACACGCCTTTTTGTAATCAACGCTGATTGGACTTCTGTGCGGTATTTACTGTATTTCCCCATTCATATCGAGATCAAACACAGACGAACATTCAATATTTTCGCAGTAGGTAACTATCAATATTTTTATTGATATGTTCATCAGGTGAGTATAGTATAATGTTAACAAAGGCAACGGTTATAAGGTTATCTTCAATTGAACCGAAAGTACAAATTTCGTTGATCGGATCCGTTATATCTCAACAATTTAATTGTTGCCGCTTTGCGGATTTCGCTTGTTTTCTTTCTTTTCAAGCAAAAAGGGTTGAGTTGGGATAATCCCTTTTCGATTGAGGCTTTATGCAGTTGTTATTTAAGATTTGCAGCAATGCCGTGATGAGCGTACAATAAATACTGAGAATTCAATTTAAAGCCGTTAGAGATATGGTTCTCAAAATTAACCAATACGTATGATCATTTTTTATTAGTAATGAGTTTTAGTTATGAACTGAATAATTCCAAAATAATTAAGGGTATTTACTCGTATGTGACACACTATACTCGTAAGTACTAAGCGTCATTATTGAATAAAAAATCCTATTTTTTAAACAGATTGTATGTTTTTCTGTGCACATTTAAGTATTTTTAGTTTATTTATTGCACACTGAAAATGCAACTGTTTAAATTTATAGCGTAATAACATTTTAAGTGTAAACTGAGTACAGTTTAAAATGTTATTACGCGATAAATTTAAACACCAAACCACCAAAAAATTGTAAGCAAAAGTGCTTTACTTTTTGGTTTACAATTTTGACACTATTTACGAGTTACGATAGCTTTCCCTAGGGCGGCACTAGTGCGTAAATCGTGATGCATTAAATTCCTTATTTTTTTCTGAGATTAATAACTCCAAACTAAATCCCAATGAGCGCTACTAATACTCATTATTACCTAAAGTTTATCATGCATATCGGTTTATTAGTTTGCCGCCACATCTTTCAAGAAATTATATCATTTTTCCCCTATTTACGCTCATTACAGTCAATGGCGTCAATCTACATATAATAAAACAGGTTAGTTACACCATTTATAGCTCAAGAATAGCTGGACCAATTTTTATGTTCTTAAATTTGTTGGATTTGTGTCCATCCCGAACAGCAAAATAACTTCATATATCAGAAAAAATTAAGAAAATAAAATTATACTGAAATTGTCGGGACAAGGTTTGTGTAGGAAATCCACTGGAATGAAATGGGAACCTTTCAGAACCGGAAATATTGAGCCACAGCGAAGCGTGGGCGGGGCGCTAGTGTTAAATAACAACTGAACACAGCCTCTTATGCGAAAAGGGATTATCCCAACTCAACCCTTTCTGCTTGAAAAGAAAAAATAACAAGCAAAGTCGTCCTAGCAGAAGCAATTAAAAGTGTTGAGAAATAACGGTAAAAGGAGCATCTGATCGAAGTTTGCACTCATAATGTCATCGCTGCAAATGTTAATAATTTAACATGCATAACGACTAAGAGCAAAGTTTGTTCTACTAAGAATATGTTTACTTCAACCGTGTGGCTTACATAGCCTCCGAGAATTAACCGGTGTTAAATCTTCAACCGAAGTGACACTCATCCTTATATTAAAGGCACATTCCTGAAGGAAATTCAGGTCAAAATCTGTTATCTAAAACTCATAATTGCTTTTCTTAAGACACATGCTTTGCTTAGTTTGTGTACAAAATAAAAAATATTATTTGGGTCTTGGTGGCACGATGAAGTCGTGTCTAATCGATCACGCAAGTTAAGTAATGCAAATATTTGTGTACATGAATTTGTCTCTCTGTCTTCGTCTGGGTGTTTTCTATATATCATATGTATGTATCTTAAAAAAATATTTATGTACATGGAGCACACTAAAAGTTTTGCACTATTATAGCTAATCGGAACTATTTTAATTTCCATTATTAACTATTTTAATTAAAAATATAACATTCGTAATAAAAAAAAATCGGCGGGAAATCATTTGTCTATTGTTTTTTATCACACATCAAAGTTCTACGTACGCAACGATAATGGAATTAAGTCGAAAAGATTTTAGAGCGATGATTTTAAAAGTTCTCTCTCTCTCTCCGCAAGACTATGCCGTTCGTCTTCCAAATGCTTTTGGGAGAGAAGCACCTTGTTTAAGCACCGTGACGCGATGGTTTGCTGAATTTGAGAGAGATCGGGTTTCTTTCATGACGAATTTCGTGAAAGGCGGCCTTCAACTGCCGTCAACGAAAATAATGTGGCTACTGTTAAGCGGCTAATTGAAGAAAACCCGCGGATTACCTATGATATAATTCGAGGACTATTGGGAATTGGTATGAGCCAAATTCAGAAAATTTTACGCAAAGCATTAAAAGTTCGGAAACTTTGTTGTCGTTGGATCCCTAATGAACTGACAGCGGAGCAGAAGCGGGCTCGCGTGGAATGGTGCTCACAGATGCTACTGAAGTACGACCACGGACATTCTAATGCTGTTTATGACATTGTCACTGGAGACGAAACGTGGATTTATTGTTTTGAACCCGAAAAAAAAAACAACAATCTTGTGAATGGGTGTTTGAAAATGAGAACTGGTCAACAAAAGTGAGGCAGGCGAGAAACGTTGGTAAAAAAATGATCGCGTTTTTTTTCTCAGCTACGGTTCCCATCTGCACAATTCCACTTGAAGATCAAAAGAGTGTCAATGCCGAGTGGTATTCTACCATTTGTTTACCCAGGGTGTTAGAAAAAGTTCGTGAAAGACGACCAAAAAGCCGCGTTCTCCTACATCATGACAACGCTTCTTCACACACGGCCAACAAAACAAAGTCATTTTTAGCTTCCGTAAAAGTACAACTCGTCACCCATCCTGCACATACCCGACCTAGCACCCTGTGATTTCTGCATTTTTCCCAAAATCAAAGATTTGATGAGAGGTTTCACTTTTATCAACTCCGAAGAGGCAGTGATAGCGTTCAATCAGCACGTAGAAAACATGCCTTCAGATCTGTGGTCCTCCTGTTTAAAAAAATGGTTCGATCGCATGAAAAAATGTTTAAAATGTAAAGGAGAGTATTTTGAAAAGCAATAAACATAATATTTTGGTTATAACATGTTGTTTTTTTAAGTTACGCAAAACTTTTAGTGTGACCTACGTATTCTGTCCTGCTGATTAATTAACGAATCCTAGCACAGCATAATTATTATTGATTATTGTGTTCTTGCGAGTGAATGAATATAACAGGACACGTTGCTGCGATGACAGATGGGATGTACGCGAGTGATACTTTACGTTGTAAGGGTCTATAGGCTATGGCCACCTCGTCCCATCAAATGGGCCGTATGCTTGCCTTTCAACCGATGGACGTAGTATATAAAAAGAACTATTTAATTCTACTTTCGCAAATGCATTTAACTACTACTCCTCTATATAATTAAACCAGATGAAACTTTACTTACATTTCACACAGTTTGTGATATTAAAAACAAGTATTAAACATGCTATATTTTAAGCCACTCCTGAATTCCTCGCCTGGAAATTCGAAACGTGCCGGCTATTTGTTGAGCTTATGTAACTTCTATGCGGTATTGTCAAAATGTGTGAGTTATACTTATACCCGCTAAACAGCTCTTTACAAGAACTAAACAACCAACGCGTTTCGTGTATTTTTTTTTGCCTGCAAAAAATATTTTTCAAGATTTTATTATATCAGGCTCCCCTTCGGCCTTCGTCGTAATTGGCATATTTTATTCTGTCGCAACGAAGCGTTACCACCCCCCACCCCTTCCCCCTCCTTTCTAGAGAGACTGATAACCTCAAAAAAGAGACTGGAAGCGGGTGGATCCGGAAAGTGGACGATCGCATATGGAGGCAAGCAATATGGAAGTCTATCCAGCAGTGGATAGATACAGGCTGATCATGATGATGAATGATCATGCATTCTTTATTCCAATCTGTTAAATCCGTCGTCTCCAGCTTATTTACCAGAGGATTCCTATTTCATAATGAAATGGAGGGGCGCGATCTGCGCAGCACTCTCCTACTACGGCTTAAAACGCAATCTAACTCCTCCCAATTTTACTCAAAAGCATAGAGTAAGGGCTTTCTCTGTTCAAACAGTACGTAAATGGCGCACACTACGAAATGATATCCGGAATTATTTATTTATAATTATTTATCTAATAACTATGAATATTTAATAAATTTATGTATATAACTATACAACACATTATGTTCAAAGAAATTCCGTTTTCAGTGTTCACACTGCACTACCAAACTACATGCCTCGTTTATTAAATTTCCTCTGCTGGTTTCAGGTTGTCTGAAAGAGATCGCTTCGCGATAATACCACCTTTGTACTATTTCTGTAACTATTCACTATATTTGTATTATTTCTCTTCTTTGAAAGAATATTTGTATTGTATTGTATTATTGTATTGTATGTCGAACAATAGTGGCGTACCTCACTTTTAGTCTAAAATACTTAAGAATATTCCATTACAATTCTTACAACAATTGTAGTTGGCGTAAAAGTTTCATATTAAACCGCTTAGATACATTTTTATTTCTAAACTGAAACATACACAATACAGAAACATACAATACTACTAATATTGAAACAGAACTTACACGTGTCATATCCTATTATACACTATGAAACGCTTTTGTGTAACCTACAAAGCAGAGAATTATTGGAGTGTTAAACTGTCTGCTTTTATTTGTAATTGTTCACGAGTAGGCAACTATGCGTTTTACAAATCGTTGTTTGTTTTTATAGGAACATGTCTGTTAAGAGAAAGATTTCAACCGATGGTTTAATATGTTGACCATTTTTGCTCATGTGTAATATTTATTTTATTAAAGCTATGTCGGTAGTTTCCGAATTCTTTAGTCTAACCTTTCCTGTGTTTCGGAATAAATTTAGAGACATAGAGCATCTACTTCAAATTTAGCGCGATCTTGGTCTGCAAATGTTTGTGTTCGAGTTCGTGCTCAATGTGTTCGTGTACGTTCGTGCGTACACGGCTTTTATTTAGGGCCTCTTCCATGGCGTGCTCGTTTTGGAAGCTCTGTAGAACATTGTACGCGCTCTTCATAGATAATTTTATGTAAGGAATTTCTTATTTCTTGAATCAAAATTGTTTAAACGGCAATGTCGGACATTTAGTAGACAAGAAAATTTACTTTACGTTTCTTTACAAATTTATGGATGATAATGGATAATGTCAAATCAGGGATAAATGGATGGCCTATTTTTATCTTTTCTTTCAATATATAAAAATGTCACGATGTTTGAAAACGATAAACAACAATATTACTTAATTGATCTTAATAAAATTTTGCACAATGTGTGTAATTTAATCCAACTTGCGAGATAGGTTACCTAATTTATCCTATAAGTGATACAAAACAATGGGGTGACCATTTTCATGAAAGTCCACTCGGAATAAGTCTCAGGCTGACCGTTAGTTACTAATTAAAAGTTGTAATAAAATCGATAGTTTTTAAATCTTACAAATAATTATAGTGTACAGAATCTGTAAAAACACTCAATTCATTTTAATTACCTATATATTTTTGGTACCAAAATTGGATCGCATTTAAATATAAAAAAAAATAACTGAATTCTTTCCATATAAGGAGTGGAGCTGGAAGAATCATTAAATAAAAACACAAACATTTGAAATAATGGTTCTTGCTGAATTTGAAAATTTTGTGTTTGATCTGTACAAAATCATCCTAATACAATCCTGAACTGTAAAATTCAAAATTCAAAATAATTTATTTGCAATACATAGGGTAACATTTAAACAGAATCACCAGCCTATTTAGCCATTTTAGATAGCATGCAAATTTAACAAATTTTAGCCTAATTAAAAATATTTAGAATTGATCAATTAATATTAAATTTGTCAATAATCAAATTATACATCACTAAGTCTATTTATTAAATAATTGTAAAATAGCATTCAATGTCCGTGGAATCTAATAGAACTTAATTAAAAAATGTAAATAATATAATTGCTTTAAAAATTCAGTTTAGTATTTAAAAAATATTAATAGACATCAAATATTAAAGTTCAAACTTTTGTCGCACACATTATTATAAAATAGTTAAGTAGTCACATTGTTATTAACATTGTTTATTATTTAAAAATTCCTGTATAGTGTAATTTCGTCGGACATTTAGTAGACAAGAAGACGTACAGAATCAAAATATTGTATAATAATATTGAGAGGTTTTCTCCCACGTACTACTAAGCGCAATACTGAACTGCATGTCAAGGTTTTGGTGAAGAGGTTTTTACAGGGTCGGCATGGTGTTATCATACGGGCCGTATGCTAGTTTGCCTATATTAAATAAATAGTATAAAAAATTTAATATTATTTATTACTAACATCAGAACGCGGCGTAGTTCGTGTGTTATGTACACTATCTATATCTATTCGGAAAAAGTATCCTATTTATTTCTCCAAATCATGATCTTCTGAGTCAAATTTCATCTTAATCCGTACAGCCGTTTATATCTTACACAAATTTTCATATTAATAGGAAAACTTTATATCTAATATATTATGGAACCAATGAAGTTCAAAGCAGAGCAGAGCAATTTTCTAAAACACTCTATTGTGTTGTTATGTACTCATGAAAATATTCAGCATTGTACCCAGATTTGTAAAGCCAACAATTCAGGGATCAGATAACAGGTTTTCCGCTCAACGGGACGTACCCTAATCTAGTTGGACAATAATTTGCTCGCTCAGAATTTCGACAGCAAGACAGACAACTCGATTGCAATTTGTGTAGATTCTACCTTGTTCAGATTTCACACACAGGCTTTCACGTGCGGTTTTGTCCGTATTGATATTAGGAATTCAGTACAAGGATAGCACCCTGTTTCGTTTTTTGTTGGGAATTAGTTCGTACTTATGTTATTTATACATTTTAAATTATGCAAAATTACGTTCAAATTTAATTCGAGTTAAGGCGAAAAAATATTTATGTTTGGTTATATAAACGTTTGTGTTACGATAACTCTCGAACCGGTGCTTCCACTTTGATGAAGTTTATTGGGTGCATAGGAAACGTAAATACAAACTTTAATTTCGTTGGGCACAGGAATCTGCTCAGTAGTTTTTGAGATATTCGCGTTGAAAATATATATTGAGTTATTACTCACAACTCGGAAACCGCTGATCTGTTTTTGGATATTGGTAGATAAGTAGGTCTACTTATCTACCAATATTCAAAAACAAATGTAGAAACATTTTATATGGTCATTAGTTTAGTAGTTCTTGGGATATCGAAATTGATATGAAAAAAAGTCGCTGAGTAGAAAGACACAAGGCATGTTCCTCTCGTATGTTGCCGAGGCAACATCACGAGTTTGATTGTTAATATCTGTCATTTTCCATACAAAATGCAGCTGATAACGTATGCGAGTTTCGACTCACATGACCGGATTTATCGCTAAAGAACATACCTTATATTTTTGTACCACGGCAAGGTCTAAGTAGGAATGCAATTTGCCAAATTGTGCCCTAAATTTAGTTAATGAAATGACGCTCGATAACTCCAATGAGGCAATGGGTTCCGTTTTAGTCGAAATAAAGAACACTATTTAAACTTTTTATACCATTAATGTGGTATTCCAATGTGGGAAGATATTTAAACCCTTTGCGTCTCCAGGGAAAACCTCAACAGGTTTCATGACACATCTTGATATTCTGCGGAAGAAATTCTCTCTGAAATCGCATAATACTCCACCATTTCATTCTAAATTGTGAGGTTGATTTCACTGTCGATGACAAACGTTGCGTTTGTAGAAGGAAGCCATTAATGAGATATCAAACAACTTATCTGAATCGGTAGAACTCGCAAAGGGAGATGAAAGCTCACATCAGATTCCCCCCGCTAGACGTGAATTAACTCATCTGGAGAAAATCACTTTTACTTTGTAGATTCTGAATTGTGGGACATCATATGGCGTTACTATGTCATCACATTATATATATTACTATATGAGTAGCTCATGTCAATAGTACAACAACCGCCTACAGCCAATGCTCCTCTGTGCATCAACCTTAAGATTATTTCACAGAATTGCGAGTCTCTCGTCCTGTAAACCAACCAGCCAAGAGGATCTTCCCGTCCCGTCCGAGACCCGTCCCGCTATCGCGTCCTATAAACCAACCAGGCACTCGAACAAATTGGTAGCATATCAATAGTACAGAGAGAAATTCTCATATAAGAATGGATAGGAAATGATCAGAGGGGGAAATATTTAAAACATGGACGGCCACTTGCCTTATCGATGGCCAGTTGCTATCAAAACTTTATAAGAATAATTGATTTTGAAGTCTCTAACTAATCTCGATTCTTCTGATAAATCGACGAAGGCATTGTTTATTCTTTGTTGTTTTTTCTTGTATTTCCATGTCCAAGACATTGTCTTTTTTTTTTATTTCGGATGCTTTTTTATTTTAAACACGATTTTATTACTTACATTTTATATTTTATTCATTAAGCTCTTTCATTTCATATCACAGGAATAATGCGACAATTATAAATCGCCATATTGTATAAAACATGGCGGCATTTAGAATATATTGCACGATTCGATGACTGCTTACCATCAGGCATTGAAACAAAATTAAATCTTGTAACATACTTATATCAATATCAACAGGATATCTATCCTAGGATATCTATCCTACCCAGCGGAGCTTTTGCACATAACGCTCAATGCGTGTCCCCATTGTTTGCATTATGGTGATTAGTAGCTTCCGCCCGCGTCTTCGCCCGCATGAATATCGGTTATAGATAGTCTATGTCTTCTTGATATAATCTACGTCCATGCCAAATTTCATCCAAATTAGTTCAGCTTCAGTTCAGTCGTGAAAATGTAACAAACAGAGAGACTCACTTTCGCATTTATAATATTAATATGAGTTAATTACTATCTTTTGTGACAGTGGTTCGGTACCGAAAAGGTATTACAAACTATGAATAAGATTGCAAATACAAATCTTTAAAGTAATTAGATGCACACTGTGGCAGGCAATGCAGTCGGGATTGCATCGCGATGCAGGAAGGCGGAAAGCTCGTTGCACCCAATTACCATGCAACGGCGCGTAATCTGTCTTGGATATTATCATTTACGTAATCGTGGAGCTTCAATGATATCGTTACGCGTGTCGGTCTAGTCGAACACGCATGTTAAGCAACGTCGACCGTGAACTATGTATGGATGGGTTTATTTATCTCAAACTCCTCTGTTCTTCAGAGGGCACCGATAGATTACCGATCTATCGGTCGCGATTGTTGTCATTAGTTGATAAGATAAGATAAGATAAATTTTATTGTTCAAAACTGTGTTATACAGGATGTTATGCTGAGATACAATGGTAACAACACCCATTTCGGACGTACAATAATTATTATTATGTATCTCACTTAATTCACGGGTCCAGGGATATGCATCCAACGCGTAGAGGCCCCTTTGAGAAGTTTGATGTAATCTTATACGCCCGCCGTGACCCGCTCCAGGATATGTCAATGGAACAAAATACCCATGAGCAGGTCTCGGCAGGCGTTGAGCCTATTGCGAAGTGTGATGGAAAATAAATGGGCTATGGAGATGAGATCTGGTTGAACTTAATATCGGGCTGTTACATAAGAGGGACGGACGCCTTCCATAACTGCTTTTATTGCCTGTTATTTGCGGCAGGTGGGAGCTTGCCACTCACTAATACAATTATGTAGTTCATTAATAAAATTTCCAATAATATTTGCGACATGTCATACATTAATTTCGTCAAAATATTCGTTTAAATTATAATTAAAATTAAAGATAGTGATTAAGCAAGTCAGTGGTCACTGGGCGGTTTAAAAACCAAGATCTCCGCCAACCAACAGCATATTAGAGTACGCTAAATAACGATAGTACGATAAACCCATACGGTTGACGGGAGACTCCATTGCTGGGATGAAAATTGGTTTTGCCTGCTACCGGGTGAAAACGACGAACCTTATGATATATTGAACCAGGCAGGACTTCATTTAAAAAAAATATCGAGACTTTAGCTCTATTTTAAGTGGGATATTTTAACGAGCAATCGAGTCTCCACATTGAGAAAATATAAATATGGAGAAAATATAAATATGGATATAAATATAGATTTCGCCGTGTGGTTTCCGGCAGACTAGAATAGAATCACTCCGTCTCTTCCCGTGGATGTCGTACAAGGCGACTAAGGGAAATACATTATAAAACATCGATCAGGCTTCCCCAACCCGTCTGGCCAGCGTGGGGAGTGAAGGCCAAATCCTCCTGTCTGTGATGGACGAGAGAGGCACGTGATCCTGTAGTGGAGACTAAAATGACCTGATGATGATGATGATTAAATATGGATCACTTATGCCCAATTAGTGTTTAATACTACTCGTAAAGAGCTCAGACTCGCATACCTTTATTGTATTGATGTTTGCGTATTTATTTTTCAATAACTAAATTGCAAGCAATTTCATCAAGTGTGATTTCAGCCTCACGCTCAGATCAAAAACCAAAAAATAAATATTAAAAATTTTAACAATTTCATAGTTTAATAATTTAAAAGCTACTTGACAATTTTTTTTATTTGTTATATAAGAACGTCATAATTATATAACTATAGGTGCAAGAATTACTTCGATAGCATTAAATATTTCGAGAATATATAAGTAATATGGGAACACGATTTCGAGATATGCATAAATTATTAAGATCGTTCTAGTTTGTATTCAATGACAATTAATAATAATAATTAATGAAATCAATTAACCTATTATAGTGGGTCTCTGAGTGAGTGAGGTCACCAGGAATAAACTAATTGCTGTGTTGCACACTACGGCTTGAGGCTACGGTAGCCGCTTCACATCAGGCGGGTCGTATGATTGTTTACCACCTGACGTAGAAAAAACTATCCTTGTAATTCATCCTCTTCACTAACTTTCTCAAATTTATGAAATGGGATTTCTTTCGTGTTTTAACTAATTGCGTTTACCGGTACAAGGTACAAGGTAATGAAAGAAAATATATAAAAAAAAAAAACAAATAACATGTTTGTGTAATATCAATTTAATTTTAGGTTGCTCTCTTAGAGCATAGCATAGAGATGCATTCTCGAGCACATTACGTAAAGGAATTATGTAATAGAATTAGAGCGCGCCTCATTATTAATACGTAGAATTTGCATCATAAATGTCGTGTCACAACTAGAATATAGTATAAATAAAGAGATTTTTTAATGAACATTAATGTTAAATGAGTTAATATATTATAATATTATATTTAATTTATACTCACAATATATCACGTCCAATAAAACATATTGTTAGCAAAGATACTAACTCATGTCTAATTAAATATGAGAATAGTAGTAAAATTTCTAAAGATATTTTTAACACTTATATTTAAATAATTATTATAAGTATGGATAAATCATACAGTCTCAAACTAGGCAAAGTTTCTAAAATGATGATCCGTAGGCGGTGGTGATTGCTTTCCACCAGGTAACCCGCATGCTCGTTTGCCCCTCACTCTTATATAAATCAGAAGACCGCTACAGTATTGTAGCTAATTGTAAATTGAGTACATGAAGCACGAAGACAACAGTAAGGTGGCGCGGCCGCCGTAGCTTTTTAAAGAGCTTCTTGTTACTGTACAAAACCAACCTAGACCAAGGACGCTAAGAAGAAGAATGCCGCCTTTCTCTTGAAGAAGAGGTATATTACAGGTACATCACAGGCTACAGCTTTAAAAGTTGTGCTACATTGCAATGCCGTAAGCCAAGTATATAGGCCACGTAAAGGTCACTGTTTCCGTTAAGGGACTGCTACGTTCAATGTTGCGAAATCTGTAGACAGGCTATGTGGCACACGAAGGCGTCTCGAGAGAGTGCTACAAGGCAATGCATAACCGTAGATTGATTGTATGATTATTTCGAGCTCATAGAGGCCTCTAGCATAACTTTAGACCGATTATGAGTAGCCATAGAGATCTCTGTAACTCTTAAGAGAGAGCTACGTTTCGAAGCATGACGATATACCGATTATATGAATCACGTAGAGTCCTCTATAGTTTTTAAGAGAGCGCTACGATGCAATGCATTACCGCAGATGATTTATGTGATCACGTAGCGACCTCTATAGTTCTTAAGAGAAAGCTACATTTCGATGCATAATAGTCTTCCGATTATATGAAGCACGTAGTGTCCTCTATAGCTCTTAAGACAGTGCTACGTTACAATGTATAACCAGAGACCAATTATGTGAAGCACGTGAGGCCTCAGTAACTCTCAATGGGTAGTAGTAGATTGTACGAAGCGCGTAGAGGCTTGTGTACCTCAAAGAATGCTACGTTGCAATCTATTACCGCTGACCGATTACATTATAGGTATCCACAGCTCTTAAAAGAGTGCACCGTGCAATGGATAATCATAGACCGATTATATGAAGCACGTAGAAGACTTTAAAGCTCTTAAAGAAGTGCTACGTTGTAATGGGCAGCTGTAAACCGATTGTACTCGTATGAAGTACGTAGAGGCCTGTGTAACTCACAGAACGCTACGTTGCAATCTATTACCGCTGACCGATTACAGAAACCACGTATAGGTGTCTGCAGCTCTTAAAAAACTGCTACCTTGCAATGCAAAATCGTAGACCGTTTATAAGTAGCACGTAGAGGACTTTATAGCTCCTAAAGGAGTGCTACGTTGCAATGGGTAGCTGTGAACCGATTGTATGAGGTATTTAGAGGCCTGTATAACTCACAGTACGCTAAGTTGCAATCTATTACCGCTGACCGATTACAGGAAGCACGTATAGATATCTGCAACTCTTAAAAGAGTGCTATCTTGCAATGCATAATCGTAGACCGATTATATGAATCACATAGAGTACTTTAAAGCTCTTAAGGAAGTGCTACGGTGCAATGGTAGCTGTGAACAGATTGTATGAAGCACGTAGAGGCATGTGTAACTCGTAGAATGCTACATTGCAATCTATTACCGCTGACCGATTACAGGAAGCTCGTATAGGTATCTGCAGCTTTTAAAATAGTGTTACCTTGCAGCGCATAATCGTAGACCGATTATATGAAGCACGTAGAAGACTTTTTAGCTCTTAACAGAGTGCTACGTTGCAATAGGTGGCTGTGGACCGATTGTATGAAGCCCGTACAGGCCTACATAATCGTATTCCGATTATATGAAACACATAATATCGTCAGTAGCTCTTGAGTGCTACGTTGCAATACATAACCAGATATCGATTATTAAGCACGTAGAGGTCTATAGGATCATCGTAGGTAAATTAAAAAAAACCACATAAGATATCAAAAGTAATCCGGTTGACAATTTAAATTCTGAAATGAAATTTATAAATTATTTTCTTCACACTAACAGTTTCTTTGTTATGATTCATAATAAATTGACATACTACAATAAATTATTTTTTTGACAAGTTAAGAAGGTACTTAAATGAATTGGACAATTTTATTTTATTTCACTATTATTATAATATTTTTTTATCGCGTAACTTTTTGTTTTCGTTATAGATAAAATAGATTAGTTTTAGTTTAATTTAGTTTTCTATAATTACATTGTATTTTCTCAATTAAAGATAAAATATGCTTTTATTCCTATTTTTGACATTGCTATTTTATTTGACACGATACTTATTAAATTGACACTCTATATTGATAATAATTTTGACATGTTAAATAATTAATTGATACCTATATTAATGATAATGTTTTATATGGATACTCAAATCTAAAAGCAATGAATATTTAATTATTTTTTTTTTTAAATCATTCTCATTTTTAGGGTCCCGCACCTCAAAAGGAAAAACGGAACCCTTATAAGATCACTTTGTTGTCCGTCTGTCTGTCTGTCTGTCTGTCAAGAATTTCTATGTCGAGAATGCGTGGAGGTATCAAGCTGAAATTTGAACTGTATACTCAGGTCTACGGTCCCATGAAGTTGTAAAAAAATCAAACTGCTAAGTTTACGTAGAAAAAAGCTACGGCCGTTTATTCAGCAAAAAACGCATATTTCGACACACTCAAGGGAATCAAAACCTATAGGGTACTTCCCGCTGACCTAGAACTATGAAATTTGGCAAGTAACATCGTTATAAACTACAAGTACAGGAGTAAATCTCAAAACTATACATTTGTAAATAGATCTTAAAAAATAGGGGGTCTATATTTTTTATAGGGTGTCGAAATTTCAAATTGAAACTACTAGTTCAAATGGGGTATCACATGAAAGGGCTTGATGTACACATTGCAAAATATATTTTATTTAATTTTTTCGACGCATTATTTCTTATTTATAATGAAAAATATCTAATTTAATAATGATACTACGTACCTACGGAACCCTCGGTGGGCGAGTCCGATTCGTATCGTAATCGAATATCGAATATATTCGTTTAATGCACGTATGGATTATTATAGCCTTTGATAGAGTACTACTTGAAACGTTACATTGCAGTATGTGAAGCATGAAGAGGCCACTGTAAGATTTGAGTGCTATGTTGCAATGCAATAGATTCAATGTATAAAGCACGTAGACACTCCTGCAGCTTTTAAACGAGGGCAAGGTTGCAACTCGTGACAGTAGAACTACTACTTAGAGAAGATAATGTATGATGTACTTCAACTCCATAAGTAAAAGCAAGAATACTTAACGTTCGAGACAAATATCAAGGTAGAAAGGATTTTTAGGTTGGCGTAAAAGGAGCGGGGAACGCGTGAGACATTCCTCTGGGTGTCGCTAGCGTCCATTGGCTGGCCGTATACTTGTTTCCCACACTAGAAGTATACAAAAAGATTTATTTATAGGAAATGTAACATCTACAGGGTGGAAACGATAAGTGATCTCACTCGATTATTTGTAAACAGTACAAATTATTGCAAAACTGATTACTGATCCTGAAAGTGCTTTTTTTTATACCACTAAGGTCGCAAACAAACATACGGTCTTATGGAAAGCAGTTACCGTAGCCTATAGACGCCTGTAACACCAGAGGCATCATGTGCGCGTTGCCGACCTTTCCATCTAACTCCAAACTAATCAAAACTGTACTATGGATACTAGATAACTGATCAACATACATAAATACATAATAAAAAATATACATATAGTGTATAGAAAACACTAAGACCAGATGGAAAGGTTCACGCACACAATTTTTTGTCTTCTGCAGAGTTCGAACCCGCGACCTCGGAGTCAAAGTAGCCGTTGCTAGCCATTCGAACACCGGGCTTGTCAAAAAAGATGTAAAAACGCATTTACACCTTCGTTGAAGACTTCAGGGAAATTCCTGGCACCGTATTCATTCCACGATGTAGTGAGCTTAATAAACGGGGTTTTATTAAAAGGACAAAGATTTATTCGTTATAAAGGAAAACCGCAGTAAATAGGGAAAATAATAGAGAAATCACTAGCTTTGTTCGCATAATTGAGAAAGCTGTTTATTTAAAATTCTGATTCACTGCAATACACTCATAACAAGCGAAATCGAGGCGAGCCCGCTAGTATCTTGTAAGTACGCTGGGCATGATAAAAAAGCACGCTACGGAATAAGTAAATGTGATAATAACTGAGGGCGTAAATGATTCATAATTACTTAGAGCAGTCATTTAGAACCAAATGCACCTCACCTACACGTAGAGCACCCTGTTGTATGTTTACCAATACAAAAGATGCTTTGGTAAAAGACTGGGGAAGTAGATACCTCCGCCTCAAAAAATACCGCAGCCAGATAGCAATTCCTCACTAAGTACAGTAAGTCACAGAAATACAACCACAGGGATAGTTCTGCGAATTAGTGAGGTCACCAGGAAGTATGGAGTTGCTAGGTTTGCAGCGGAAATGGCAGCGCGCGAGCATATTTTGCGACAATGTGACCATGCTACTATGGTACCATGGCTACGTTAACCGCTTCCAATCACGGGGACCGTAAACATGTTTACCATACGACGTTAGTATAAAAGAGAAATTTTCAAAATAAAATAATTTTAAAATCCGAAAAATAAAAATACTTAATTTAAAGGTATGAAATAATATGAATTTAATAATTCGATGTTATACGATATTGTATATTACAATAACGCATTGCATAACATAATTAGTTGTTAATACTAACTAAATATTCCGTAAGTTAAGCAACGTCGATCTGTCTATGGCAGAGTTTATTTATCTAAAGCTCTCCGTGTTTTCGGTTAAGCCGGCCCGGTGGTTGTCAT
This sequence comes from Hypsopygia costalis, assembly GCA_937001555.2. Classification (NCBI taxonomy): domain Eukaryota; kingdom Metazoa; phylum Arthropoda; class Insecta; order Lepidoptera; family Pyralidae; genus Hypsopygia; species Hypsopygia costalis. Next base: position 25,984,599 of record OW443326.2, read on the forward strand.
TAGACGACAGCCTTTGGGCGGCTTGAACATACTGACCTCCGCCAACCCGCAGTTGATCAGCGTGGAGCAGTGGTGGAGTATGCTCTAAACGCCTTCATATTCATTTATTCACATAAGATCGTGTGAGAGACGCAGATCCTAACAGTGAGATGATACATATAACAACAAAGAACTACAATTTATAAATGTCACGCTAAAGTATACTAATTGACGCCGGTGTGAAATCGACTCGTGAACTGAACGAACGAAGCGAACTGGAATAACGAGATCGGATTCTAACTTCTATTAGTAAGAACTAACTTACTTACGAGTATATTGCCTATCGTAACTATCATATTATTTGACGTGCTCGCAATGGCTAGAAATGGCCACTTTAACTCTGAGGGCGCGGGTTCGATCCCCCGACCAAGACAAATGTCTGCATGAACAATTCTGTTTATCTTGGTTCGGATATCTACGTGTTATATGCATGGAATTACAAAAAAGAAGGTATTTAAGTATTTTATCAAATTATCAAGTAGCCATAGTACAAGTAAAAAGTACTTTGCTTAGTTTGGTACTAGATGGCAGTGTATACTAATTGTCCAGGAATATTTATTATTATCATTTATTCTTCATACAACCGCGCTTTCGTAGGTACAGTACTACCAGTGAGAGCTGACGGCTTGTCACGTACGGAGAGAAACCAGTTTTTGCCAACTTGGTCAGTGCTCAAGCTCAGGGCTACAAAGACGCGCTACGTATGTCGTATTGGTTTTCATTTCACTTATATTTATTTTTAATTAATATGAATCTGTGTGTCTTTCTCTCTAGTGACCTCACTCGCTCTTACATAGCGTTCCCGGGGCCTATAGGCCTTTAGCCTTTTTAAAGGCTAGCCTATTCAATTAGAGGCTTGACAAGCTAAAAATCTATAACTTTTTTTTAGTTAGGCCATTTGGCTGTAGATCTAAAATGACTCTAGACTTATACTAACAGCAATAAAGTCTAACCCTCTGAAATGGCTATTGAGGCTATTAAGCTTCTAGCCGTGTAGGCTTTAGCTTCCAATCGAGATTAATAACTTTAGACAGGTGCTTCAATCTGGTACTGGTAAACTTAGAAAATTGTATTGTATAATTTTTATATGGTTTTCATGCATTTATTATATATGATATAGAGACCGTGTATAAAAGCATGCGTAAACACGTTACATAAACGTTTACCGAGGTAAGTATCGTAAGTATTAATTAGTTCACCAACTTAATTTTACAAGTAAAGAAGAAATAATGTTTATTTTTTAAATTTCCATGAATACTCATTACAAGGACATGGTTGATTGCAACTGCTCCCACAATCTTTCTGTGTATTTATTCATCGTCCAATTCCGTCAACATTTTTGTGGCTAAATTGTTTAAGCGTTATGTACGCTTAAACAATTTAGTGAATTATTAATTTGATTTTCTTTCGTTTAATATATAAAATAGTTTTCTGTGAGATGGGGGTACATTTCATCATTAAGATATTTTACTTACGACTCACACGATGTGAGAGTGCGCTAGAACTACATTTGAAAGTAGGTAGGTTCTTTAATTTTTGATTTAATGTCCATCTAAATATTTAACATTTGTTTTTGGAGGTACAGATTGTGATATTATTACTTATTTTTTTTTATACTACGTCGGGTGGCAGACAAGCATACGGCCCGCCTGATGTGAAGCGGTTACGGCAACAATATTAGCGCTCGCAACATAAATTATCGCTCGTGCGCGACCACCCCCGCTGCCAACGCAGCATCTCCATCCTTTCTGGTGACCTCACTCACTCGCAGGAACACAACAACCCTCAAGGGAATTGTTATTTGGCTGCGGTATTCTGTGGAGGTACATTTCCAGTCGGGTAGCTTACAATTACGCTCCCTACCTCTCTTTTCGCCAGAGCTTCGTTTGTCAGCAAGGTGCACCGCGTGCAGGAGAAGTTGGCTTTGGTTCAAAGATATTGATGAACCACTTACACTTATTAGTTTTTAGATTAAAAGATAAAACTAAGTAATGAAAAAAGGAATAGAATTAAATTATATGTAAAATATTACACTATATATAATAGTAATTTGAAAAAAGATATATTGTATTATAAACACATTATGTTCATTAAATTTTTCATCTTTCTGTACCAACCCCACGAAAATAGGTAACAATTTTACACGCTCTTTAGAAGATTTGTCGCTGTTCTGTCTCTACTCATGGGTCAAGGGTTGATGATACAAAACATACCTACTGTTACCGCCAGAACCCGCAAGGGCCCAAAGCTAGGATTATAGAATGAATTAGTAGCACTATTTAATACAAACGGAGATATACTATATTTTTACGGATTATTAATAAAATGTAATTAATTATAACAACCAATTACGCATTTAGTTTGAATAATGCGCATATTGCCTTTGGATTTTTGAAGTGATTATAATTTTTAAGTTATTTTAATTTTCAAAACTTTTACAAGCGGATTTATTTTTGTGCTATACACAAAAATAAATCCGCTTTGCCGATATAAATAATAGCCTAAGCCTATCAAAAAACGTTTTCGATGAGAGAACGTAAATTATTTATTTATAACCAAATTCACGCATTTCCTGGCTTTTTTAGACTTTAGTAACGTAAAATTTTTAATGTATACAAGGCGCCTACCGCATAAGCTGAAGCCGATTAACACCGGATTTTTTTATCGCAAAAATTAGACTTTACCTTACATTAGTGGCAATTGCGTTAAGCTTAGCTGATAGAAACCATGAAGCTCTATCGACAAAGCTAAAAATATTTGTCAATAACTCAAACCAAACTCATATTTTTGGGGATCAAAATATTCAATGGTAATCGGCTTCAGCTTCGGCGGTAGGCGCCTTGTATATTTCAATTTTTTATTTCCCTGGATATTTCAAACAAAAATGTTTTAAATTCATACATTTGGGTCTACTAACCGAGTTTATTTTTATTTACGGGTCCCGAGATAAGCCTTAGGGTTACTTAGGTAAGGTTAACTCTAGTCTAACCAAAATAATCATAGCGTGTTATTTCAACTGTCTGTTATATTTGGGAATTCTTAAAAATATTATTAATAAGCAATTTTATATATTTACTGAGGATTTTATATAATAATATACATTTTGATGTATATGTTACCTGAAACATGAATATTTTATTTGAAATCACACAATTCTCAGGAGTCGACGGTATCATGCATGTAAATGAATGCAAAAAAACTTGCTGCGAGTTCCTAGTAGGTTTCATTCTGCAGATTTACTCGTATGTCATAACGAAGTCCCAACCGGAAAGAACACAGACGTAGAATTCCACTAAGGGAAATATTAATTTTAATGTAGAGAACATAAAGGCACATAATCAGTCACCATATAAGTTTATACAATATTTATTATATTTAAACAATAGGCAATTTGACATTTTTTTCGATTTGTTATATATTATATAAGGACGTCAAAATAATACAATAAGAATTATTACTTCAATATCTTAAAAACTTCTTGAGATACGATAACTTAAATAAGGAATCAATTTTGGATTATGCCGAAAACGCTTCATACAAAAATCTAGTATAACGTCACATATTCTTATTTTGTACGCATCAGAAATTTGTACGACAGCTATGTTAAATATTACGTTTATGTAGAAAGTACCGTAACAAAAGTTATAGTATTTTTTTACTATTGCAATGGTATTTTTTTTTTCATTTTTCTATCATTTTAAAACAGACATATGCAAATAAAATTTTAAGATCGCAGAATGTTCTAGTTTTGTGTATTTTATGATATGGAAAAATATATATAATTTATGAGCATTGTCAAGTAGCCTATTCTCATGAAAGGTAAAAGTCTAACCGCATATACTTACGTGTAAAATCTCTTCACTGCAAAGTACTTCAAGACGTTATACGTCAATAATTCTGGAAATAGTTCTTGACCAAGGAAATTGTTCTTGGTCACTCCTTATTTAAATGTTCAAAATGTCTTATTGAATACACTAATTTCAGTTTCTTAGGCAAACACTATTGAGTTTTTGTAAGTTTTATTGACTTTCATAAGTCGTCACACTCACGAATTAGCAGTTATTAAAGTCACAGATATTAAATTCCTAATATGTTTACTACACTTTTAACTAATTGGGTATGTTCAAAAAGTCTTAGATACACTAATTTCAGTTTCTTAGATAATCACTATTGAGTTTTTGTAAGTTTTACTGACTTGTCCTATATCGTCACACTTATATTAGCAGTTATTAAAGTCACAGATATTAAAGTACATTAAATTGCTAATATGTTAACTACACTTTTAACTAATTGGGTAGGTTCAAAAAGTAATAAATACACTAATTTCAGTTTCTCAGACAATCACTATTGAGTTTCTGTAAGTTTTATTGACTTGTCCTATATCGTCACACTCACGAATTAGCAGTTATTAAAGTCACTGATGTGAAAGTATATTATTTTTTTAATATATAAACTACACTTTTAACTAATTGAGTGATTATGATTTCTTAATTTACTTCTAACACCAACACTTATTATTATATATTATACGAGCGTTTTTATATAGTTTATGTGTTTTTATATTATTTTCTCTTAATTTATATTTGTCCAATATTTTTCATATTATTAATACACACTAAATTAATAGACACTTTTAATATTAATTATGAATTTATTGAAATTGATTAAATATTTTAAAGTTGATTAAATATTTTTAATAATCTAATAAACACCCATATGCCTAATAAATCGATTGAGATACTACAAAACTACTAATTTACTGTCTAATGTTCTTAAAACTTAAGCTACACAGTCGTAAACTTTCTACAGAAACTTTGAAATTTTTTGAAACAGAGTCACTTAGAAATGAAACTTTATATCTCGCGAAAAGCGGGTAAATTTAAAGAGAGTCATCCATTGCTCGTTTAGATTTAGGAATAAAAGGAAAAGTCAACAGGTAGGCAGTATTGTCGGCGACGTCGACCAAATATATGCACCTGTTACGCGTCAGAGATTGCGCAGCGCGAGGCGTCCTTCCAACCCCCACATGCAGTGCAAACTGGCTGCATCGCCCGTTACTATTTGTGAGGGTCCGAGAACTGTATGCACCGGGTAGGTATGCTGTCAGATCAGTCACGCATGCCCTTTAAGATGCACTACCATGGCGATTCCATGCTATAATTTGTCGTAGCGTCCGTGCGTCTCTGTCTATCATACTCAGCTTCCGGAAGCAAAATTGACATCGTAAAAAATATTTTTTTAAAGTAAGTATGATATGTTTCTTATCTGTAAGTTTATGTAGCTATTAAGTATTAAGTAGCTAAAAAAGTTCCTCCATTTAATTTTTAAACATGCAAATAAGAACATAATTGGGTTCGCAAAGCAAAGTGTCATGAAAATAGATGTGAGTTAGTTGTTTTGAATAATTAAATAAAGTAGTACAGCTACATCATTCTTAATAAAGATTTTTCTTGTCGTAACTTCGTGGTTTTAATAATTTTATATTCATCATCATCAGCCTGAATCTATGCACTGCTGAACATAGGCCTTCTCTAATGCTTCCCACCATATGCGACACTTCGCTTTCCGTATCCACCCGCTTACAGCCACTTTTGTGAGATCATCGGGCCATCTAGAGGGGGGGGGGGGGGACGCTTCGTTGCGACATACGGGGCCTCCACTTCAGGACTTTCCTCCCTCATCTGCCATCGCTGACTCGGCAAATGTGGCCGGCCCACCGCTGCTTCAACGGGCTGATTTTGAGAGCTACGTCGACAACTTTGCTTCTTTGTCTGTGTCCCTCGTTCCGGATTCGATCCCTGAGAGAGATTGTGAACCAGCCCAACAGTCAGTGTCCAAGTCTCTACACCGTAGGTCATAGTACCGTAGATCGAATAATTTTGTGTTACTTTTTTCTATTGTTTACGTTTAATTTTTTTTTTGTTTAGTTTTTACGTTGTTTACGTTTTAACTTCGGTCCTTCGGAATTCGGAACTTTGATAACGAACAATAATTTGTTCATTATCATTATTCAGGTTGGGAAATGCTGGATATTTTCTGTAAAACAAATATGAAGGTGTATGTGGATCACCACTATGTTTAGAGCCAAAGCCAATCTCACCTGGCCTTGGTGCACCCTACCGATCAGCGAAAGAGCAATATCAAGCCCGACTGGGGAACTACCTCCACCTTATAGTACATCTCAAGCAAATAACAATACTATTATATACTGTATTGTAAGCGCCCTTTGTACTCATACTATTATATTCGCAAAATATATACAAATATTAAAAGTATATATGTAATTAATTACTATATAAAATATTATATTCGCAAAATATTACATTCGCAAAACGTTACATTCGCAAAATATTACATTTTAAACAATCCCAGTCAGCATTTCTTTATGACGATAAAACATTTGACATAATAATTAAAATCTAGCTGACCCGACAGACATTATCCTGTCTTCTTAACCATGAATATTGAATTGGTTTTGCACAATCTATCAAATGACGACTAATTTTCCACGCAACTTTCTTATTTTTTTCTTTCATAAGAACCTTCTCCTGACAATTACATCATAAAAAGAAAAAGCGAAATTGGTGATGACTCTCTTAGACGACTAAGAGAAATAGGGATTCGTAACAGTTACGTAACTGGGATACCATCACGTAATTAATTTTCGTATTTTTATATACTGTATCAAGTTTTTAGAAAAAATCAAGCTTATGTATAGCTTGATTTTTTCTAAAAACTTGATACAGTATACGAGTATTAATGAAGAGTATACAATGATAACACTTTCAAAGTAACGCCTGCGACTTTTTAAATGGAACGCCTGCATCTTTTTACAACCTTTTATTCAGTTTAATGAAATATTGAAAATTTCATTTGTCCGACTGCCCAGTGTATGATGGAGGTTCAAATTTCGCATGGGTCCCCTGACGACCATCATTTTTAGTGTTCCGTACCTCAAAACGAAAAACGGAACCCTTATAAGATCACTTTGTTGTCCGTCTGTCTGTCTGTCTGTCAAGACCCTCTATGTCGAGAATGCGTGGAGGTATCTGTGTACTCAGATCTACGGTCCCATGACGTTGTAAAAAAATCAAACTGCTAAGTTTACAAAAAAGAAAGATACGGCCGTTTAATCAGCAAGAACCGCATATTTCGACACATTCTCAAGGGAATCAAAACTCATAGGGTACTTCCCGTTGACCTAGAATTATGAAATTTGGCAAGTAACATCGTTATAGACTACAAGTACAAGAATAAATCTCAAAACTATACATTTGTAATTAAATAGGGGGTCTATATTTTTTATACGGGGCCGACATTTCAACATGAAGCTACTAGTTCAAATGGGGTATCATATGGAAGGGCTTGATATGCACATGCAAAATATATTTAATTTATTTTTTCCGACGCATTATTTCTTATTTATAATGAAAAATATCAATAAATACATGAGAAGACGCCAATGAAATTTTTAACGCTGGTTAACTTAGTTCACTTGCTTTTTAGACGGCCTACCCCCCCCCCCCCCCCCCCCCCCCCCGCAATTTTAAATATCAAAATACATTAAGGTAAAACTCTTTCATATAAGCAACCGCTAAAAATAGCTGCGTTAAATTACCATGTGTGGCACCTACTGCAGACGGCGCTTTTGCACACTTCAAAAGAGTATAGCTACTCTTAAAATTCAAACATGGCTTGGAAGGGACATTTCACCAGAAGAATGGGGTTGGAAATATGAAAACGGAATACTCACACCGGTAACAATGTCGCCACTTCCAGCTCCACAGACCTTACTGAAAATGATTTTTTGCTCAAACAAAACAGGCTGTGGAGCATCTTGTGGGTCGAGGAAAAGTTGATTGAACTGCACTGATGCTTGCTTAGAATGCAATGGCAACAGATGCACTGATCCATCACGTCTGATCACACTGATCCAGCACATCTAAATTGATGAGGTTGATGACGAGGATAATATAGACGATTGACCAAAAATTTTTCCATTTTTTTATAATACAATCTTATAATATAACATACCTATATATTTTTTTTTAAATCTAGTCTTGGATTTATAACTTTTATTTTAACATTCTGACCCATATAAGGTTTTAAACAACTCGCCATAGTATATATATATATTTTTTATTGCTAGAAAATTATAAATAATTTTTAAAATAACTATGGAAATATTATTTATTGTATATAAAATTTAAATCTACGCGAAAAAAAATTTTTATTCATATTTTTCTCATTTTTCAATTAATTATTGTTAACAGTTGTTGTGATTGAGATCGGCAAATTAAAGTAGACAAACTTTTTTTATTTCAACTTTCAGCAACATAATAAAAAAGCTCCTATGAAAAGCCTTTCAGTGGAACCGGGTTCCGAGTTATTTACGTTTTTTTGTATTACGGCACTCCACGGATAAATTAGATTTTTTCCTAAAAATGAAACTCCAATCAAAAACTCGATAGACTGCTATTCTATAAATTGTATTTAAATGACGAACCGTCATAGGTAAGCCGTGTGGAGTTTTTGTAGTCGGAACCAAATAATTGTCTTTTTTTTATACTACGTCGAGTGGTAGACAAGCATACGGCCCGCCTGATGTGAAGCGCTTATCGTAGCCATATTAACGCTGACAACATATAATATCGCTCACGCCGCCACCCCCGCTGCCAACGCAGCATCTACTTCCGTTCTGGTGACCTCACTCACTCGCAGGAATACAACAACTCTCAAGGGAATTGTTATTCGGCTGCGGTATTCTGTGAGGTGGAGGTACATACCCTTGTCAGGTAGCTTACAATTACGATCCCTACCTCTCTCTTCGCCAGAACTTCATTTGCTAGTCAGCAGGTTGCACCGCGTGCAGGTGAAGTTGGCTTTAATTCAAAGATGTTGACGTACCACTTACACCCCATCTTTTGAATGAATTAAGTAATAAATGTGCGAGTATATTCGCTTCACTTCATACTAACATAAAAAAAGCGTGTTATTACAGTAAGTACGGCCAGCGTCGCATAGCGTCATGCAATTTATTAAAACTACATGAAATCGACGCGATTGAATTGAAACTAATTTCAGTCTCTCATTAATATTTGCCGCATGGCATGACTAATTACATGTTGACATGTTCGTTAATGGCAGTTACATAAAGTTACATAAGCTGCAAACAGGGCTTAAAATGGATTATGGAGGCGACGAGTACACAGCCGTCCGTTACTACGTGTTGTACAAGGTTGTACAACATAATTTTTAGATATTGACCTATTGGTTGGGTTGGCTATTGGACCAACCGAACCAGAAGTCCTACCGCAGAAAATGAATCCGATTCCCATTGGTTTTTTTGATTCCAAAAATTTTGGTTAAAGTTTTTGACAAACATCTTCAGCTTCAGCTTCAGCGGTATAGCTTTAGGGTTTCTACCAGCTAAGCTAATAATAATTTGCAACAATTTAACCAGTAGTTTATTTTGGGGTGTAAGTGGTTCATCAACATCTTTGAACCAAAGCCAACATCACCTGCACGCGGTGCACCCTGCTGACTGACAAACGAAGCTCTGGCGAAAGGAGAGGTAGGGAGCGTAATTGTAAGCTACCCGACTGGTGAATGTACCTCCACCTCACAGAATACCGCAGCCAAATAACGGTTCCCTTGAGGGCTGTTGTGTTCCTGCGAGTGAGTGAGGTCACCAGAAAAGAAGATGCTGCGGTGGCAGCGGGGGTGGCGGCGCGCGAGCGATATTTTATGTTGCGAGCGTTAATATGGCTACGGTAACCGCTTCACATCAGGCGGGCCGTATGCTTGTCTGCCACCCGTCGTAGTATAAAAAAAAAAAGTATTATTTTGTCATTCAAAAATTCCGATGGTAATCGGCTTCAGCTTCGGCGGTAGGCTCCCTGGATTCCTACCGCCTAAGTTGAAGCCGATTAACAGGAGATTTTTTGAATGGAAAAATCAAACTTCTGCTTTGATTAGTCACAATCGTGTTTAGCTTAGCCGACAAGGGACCCGGAGCTTCACCGACTGGCCTAAAGATGTTTATCACTAACGTAAAACTAAGACCTATTTTTGTAATCAAAATATTCGATCTGGATCGGCTTCAGCATAGGTAGCAGGGCCCAAACACGGAGTAGGTATACCTTGCCAATTTCTTGCAAAGGGCAACGTACCGAGAACCCCATGTTCAACGCGCGTAGTCAAGAGATTTAGCATTTGTAGCACTAGACATTCGGGGTTTATGTGGGTCACTACGATTCTTCGATTATTACGAGAGACAATCACACCTGCACGTGATGCACCCTTCCGACTATCGAGAAAGGTTCTGGCAAAAGAGAGGTAGGGTACAGAGTATTTATAATAATTCGCTTGAGGGTTGTTGTGTTACTGCGAGAGAGTGAGGTCGCCAGAAAGGAAGGAGTTGCTGCGTTGGCAGCGCGCGAGCGATATTGCATGTCGCGAGCTTTAATTTGAGTACGGTAACCGCTTGCTCTTGCATCAGGCGGGCTGTATGCTCGTCTGTCACCCAACGTAGGATAAAAAATAAAGCCATCTGTAATCAAAGTTTGTATTATGAGTACTGGATCACTGATAAATATTTAACGGATTTTATTATATTTAACGGATATTTAAACTTTTTTTCTTGTAAATACATGCAAATAATACAAAGATAACAGAACAAGACAAACTTGTGCTAGGAACGAACCCTCAGAATCAAAGTAATCATTGCTAGCCATTCGGTCACCGGGATGGTTAAATAAACTCCCTGACATGTGTAATGGTTGGAGTGTAATATGTAATGGAGTTTTTACAGGGTCGGAAACGCGTGAGTGATGCTTCTGGTATCGCAAGCGTCAATAGGCTGCGTTGACTGCTGACCATGAAGCATGTTATACGCTTGTTTGAGTACCCGTGCGCGAGAAAATCTTCTGCATAAAAGAAATGGATTCCCTCCGTCTAATATTAAAATTTCAAAAAAATCCAATAAATGTTTTTTTTAAAACTGTTAGTAAATTCTACTTAGAGCTGGAGAACATTTTATCGATAATTTACTGTTAATGTTGAATCGCTTAGCGAGATTGCTCTTTATTTACCTATTTACTTTGTTACAAAGTGCACTTACGAGGTGTGAAATGAAAAATACAAATGAAATTCTATAATAAAAATGAATTTCCAAATGTACAACGGAGCTCATTTAAGAACAGTTTCATTTGGCAGAATATTTTTGTCGTATTCTTAATTGTAAGAGCAAGTTTCGTACAAGAAAGTTTTGGAAAGGAAAGTACCGGACAAAACTGGTTTGGATCGCTAGGCTATATATATATAATAAACATTATAACTGTCCAATGTCTGTGTGAATGCGTACTTAAGAAAAATGAATATGAGGAGTCTTTATAAGACCAATCGAACCAATAGCGTTGCTCTGATATTTTTATGTAAATCGTATAGAATTTTGCAATTCTATGCTACTTTATAGCCGTGTGCGTTCCGGCAGACTAGAATAGAATCACTCCGTCTCTTCCCGTGTATGTCGTACATGGCGAATAAGGGAAATACATTATAAAACATATCAGAGCAGATCAGGCCTCCCCAACCCGTCTGGCCAGCGTGGGGAGTGTAGGCCAAATCCTCCTTCAGTTAGGGACGGACGAGAGAGGGCGTGCTCCTGTAGTGGAGACTAAAATGACCTGATGATTATGATGATGATGCTTCTCTATGCTTCGTATATGCGAGTAGTTAGTAACTACCCGTGCTAGCAGGTGTATTACCAGTAGACTTAAAAGTACCTACAATGCCGCGCTTCAACGTGCTATATACCTAAAAACACGGTCAAACCTATTAATGAGGTATTTGCCATAATTGCAGGAAAGGTGGGAAACTTCTACCAAAGGACGCCACCTATTTCTGTTCTTTCAATCGGTAAGAGATAGAGATTAAATAAAAAGTGATGTGGCATGGCAATTTGCCATGGCCAGCATAGCAACTCATTCCTTTTGTTGGTGACCTCACTCGCAGGAACATTACAACCCTCAAGGGAATTGTTATTTGGCTGTGGTATTCTGTGAGGTGGAGGTACATTTCCAGTCGGGTAGCTTACAATTACGCTCCCTACCTCTCTTTTCGCCAGAGCTTCGTTTGTCAGTCAGCAGGGTGCACCGCGTGCAGGTGAAGTTGGCTTTGGTTCAAAGATATTGATGAACCACTTACACTTATTAGTAAAGTAGATTAAAAGATGAATTTTAGAGTGAGGTCACCAGAAAGGAAGGATGTGCTGCGTTGGCAGCAGGGGTGGCGGCGCGCGAGCGATATTTTATGTTGCGAGCGTTAATATGGCTACGGTATCTTCTTCACATCAGGCGGGCCGTACGCTTTTCTGCCACCCGTAGTATGAAAAAAAAAATGTGATGCCCCTGGTGTTACAGGCTTTCATAGGCTACGGTAACTGCTTTCCATCATCATAAAAAAAACATGCAGGCGAGGGTGGTTTTAGCCCTAAAGATCGTAGTGAGCCGCTTACACCCCAAACTTACACCCGCACGTATTAGGAAATCGATCGACTATTATAGCGTTGTTTGTTTGCCCACTAAATATTAGCCTCGGCTAGTAGCACCGTGCATACAAACGGTGTGCTAAGGTAACTACTACGTAACATACAGGAAACGGGTATCGACTAGGAAAAGCAGGAGTTACTACCTAACTAACTAACTAACCTCCTCGTTTACTTGCACTGTTTGAACAATCTTTGATCTACTCACACGACGTTATTAGAACCTTGTATCCGATGCCTGCGTACTCTTCGTCCATACACTGAGAGGACACTACTGTGTAGTATTTTGTCAGTGGCTACTGCAATTTGGGCTCCACTTTTCGCTCACCACCAGGCGAAGTGAAGCAAATACTAATATTAATATGTATTGACGAGCTCGGTGGCGTAGCGGTCAATGACGCGGCTTCGACACCAAAGCTCGTGGGTTCGATTCCCACACAGGATAAACATTTGTGTGCATGAACATGTCTGTTTGTCTTGGTCTGGGTGTTTTCTATGTATCATAAGTATGTATTTACAAAAAAAAATGTATTTACGTATGCTTAGCAGTTGTCTAGTACCCATAACACAAGCTTCGCTTACTTTGGGGCTAGATGGCGCTGTGTAATTGGTCAGACAAATATTATATTATATTATAATATCTATACTATACTACTACGTTTTTTTTTTAATACTACTACGTCGGGTGGCAGACAAACATACGACCCACCTGATGTGAAGTTGTTACCGTAGCCATATTAACGCTCGCAACACAAACTATCGCTCGCGCGCCGCCACCCCAGCTGCCAACGCAGCATCTCCTTCCTTTCTGGTGACCTCACTCATTCAACCTCCAAAGGAATTGTTATTTGGCTGCGGTATTCTGTGAGGTGGCGATACATTCCCCAGTCGGGTACGCTACCTACCTCTCTTTTCGCCAGAACTTCGTTTGTCAGTCAGCAGGGTGCATCGCATGCAGGTGAAGTTGGCTTTGGTTCTAAGATGTTGATGAACCACTTACACCCGAAACTAAACCCAAACACTAATATTATAGAGAGGTAAAGTTTGTGAGGTTGTAAAGGGTAACCTCTGGAGCAACTGAACCGATTTTGAAAATTAGTTTTTCCAATAGAAAGCCACGTTATAAGTGAGTGTCATACTTGTTAATATATATGACTATATATTAACAAGAAAAATGAAAAGACGTTTTTTCATTTTTGTTGTTAATAAAATTTATTAAGTATTATGTAACATCGCGTGCGGGGTAGGGGGACGCGCTGCCATTTTGAGATAATTTTATTGCATACGTATTCACGTATGACACGCGGCCGTGTCGATGACATTTTTTTTAGGATTGTGGCTGACTTTTGGAAATCTCATTATTATTCGAATTTTCAACAAAATAGAATACAGTTTCTCTTATCTTTTTTATTATAAGTTTAGAAAAACAAAAAAAATCTTCTTTTAGCGCATGACGGCGCGTCGAACGGAAGGATCGATCCAGTGCACAAGACTTTTTTTCCTCCCATAAATTACAAATTGAGACAGTCTCAGGATTATTTAGTGAAAATCAGGCATTATCTCTAGACAAATTTTTCTCTATCCATCTGGTAACCCTACCATACGTCAAAATTGTTGTCATTTGAAATGAATACTCGTATACATTTATATAGAAGTAGGAAACACGTAAAACTTAAGAGATTTTCGCCTGAATTTTGCAGAATTAGTCTTTAGCAACACTTGTACAAGTAGATATGAATACTCGTAGGTGTAAGTATTACAAGACTCTTTTGAAATACGCCGGAATGAACTGAAACTTTAGGTAGCGCGCGTGCGAGCGTCCCAGCATCCTTCCGTAGACGTGAACTGTCTTGTCTCTAGGTTTAAGCCGGTTTTAAATAATGTCTTATGGAGGTTTTCTACATGCATTTCTGTACATTATATTTTCTGTAAGGTTAAACGAGCACTATTTGAATCACACAGAGTATAATATAATGATTTTATGTAGGTAGGTATGTAAGTATTTATTGATGTAGATATGTTAATATATGTACGTATATATTTATTTATCAATGTAGTACCTAGAAGTAGATCTATTTTGGACTTATTCCCATCTTCCACCCTAAACTTCCACCCTGGGTTGGAAGTTGGGAATTGTTTTTCCCATCTTCCTACCCATCGCAGGGTGGAAGATGGGAATATATTATCTGAATTATTTTAGAACAGATATGTAATTATTATGGTCTATAATAATTCTCACATTCCTATAAGAAAGTTCAATCAAAACCCAAAAGCCTATGCACACGACTGTTCATAAATGTCAGGTTGGAATATGGGAACAAAAATAATTCTGATAACATATTATCCAATAACATATTGTTTCGAGTACAACTATTAAGGTTGGCTGGACGAGATTTCTCGTAGAGATAAGCTCACCTTTGTATTCTCCTGTGTAACATCAAATTGTTTTGTATTTGTTATGCAATAAAGAATATATGTCAGTGATACTAAGGTCCCGCCTAAAACCAAAATATATTTAGTAGTGTTTTGCGACTAGACTTGACTAAACAGCAACATCTTATATGTTGATTATGTGAAAGAAAATACTTTGTTTTTTTTATCTTAAATGATAAAACAAGGGAGCCCTGTGGCCCGTCAGCCCACAAATTATTTAGAGACATATCTCGAAAATTGGTCGACACACGATTAAAATCGTTTAATATTGATTTTGTATCGAAAATGTATCGTAATATTCTGATTGCGTATAAACCTTCTTGTGTCCACGTTTATTTTTATTAAAATTTATTACATTCAAATTAGTCTTTGTGCTTCCATATTTGTAACATCATTGGCTTCCATTGTGGAATTTTGGGGTAATTATTTTTATCGGAACAAAATACGTACTTACTAAGAAATTATTAAGAAATAAATTTGAATAATGAAAAAATAAGATTTGTACGGAAAACCCATTTCTCTCAAAAAAAAATTCATACTAAACGTCTATTTCCTAGGTACTTAATAATCTAAACTTGCTCATTCCAAATCATTATCTATATTATGTTAAGTTTCAGAAGAATTTTGTTTATTTCTTTATTTTACAGAAAGCTTGTTGCCCATAACACTTCCAATGTAAGAATGTAAGTTGATCCGGCGTAGCCAAGAGGCGTACGTACCATTCGTAGCACTTCGCGGGATCTTTATATACTGGAAGCTGTTGTCTGTACATCAAACCAATACAAATATACTCGTACACTAAATAAGAAAAAATAAAACAACGGCAGTTTTATCGCTCCCCAAGCATTCCCTTCCAGTTATTCTTTGTTTCTTTAGTTTTGACTACCATTTCATAGTTCCGCCGTATTAAATACGTGGAGGACAATACATGAGAGAGCGTTATCAAAGGTACATGTCTACCCTTTCAGAGAATATGTCGTGGTTTCAGAGAGGAATGTTTCAGTCAATTTAGTCTCTCTAGCATGTAATCCTTAATCCCTTCAGGCTCCTATTTATTATATTTATTATATTTATTATAACATCAATTCTCATAATTATTTTACGATCTCAGAATGAAAGTTGACCGATTATGACGGAATTGATTATACTATACTACGTCGGGTGGCAGAAGAGCATACAGCTGTGAAGATGTGAAGCGGTTTCCGTTGCCATATTAACGCTCGCAACATGAAATATCACACTCGCGCCGCCACCCCTGCTGCTAACGCAGCAACTTTTTCCTTTTCTTTCTGGTGACCTCACTCACTCCCAGGAATACAACAACCCACAAGGGAATTGTTATTTGGCTGTGGTATTCTGAAAGGTGGAGGTACTTCCCCAGTCGGGCAGCTTACTGAATACGCAATGCCCTACCTCTCCTTTTGCCAGAGCCTCGTTTATCAGTCAGCAGGGTGTATCACGTGCAGGTGAGGTTGACTTTGGTTCAAAGATGTTGATTAGCCACTTACTCCCCAAAAGAGTCTTTATAGTTTTTACTTAATTAATGAAAGATTAAAAAATATATTAATTAATACCTATTTGGGTAAACTTTTTCCATAGTTTGGTAATTAAGTTTTGGTGACACTTCTATTATTTGAAAACCAATAGAATTATTTGACAATTCATATTATTTTCCAAGTAATTTACCGAGAAGAGAGAGAGAATAGCACCGAGTACATGTGTATCATTGAGTTCTGTTTAAGGAGCGGTTTCTTTGTCTGGCGGAATGAATATTATACGTAAACGGATGGAGTTGCCATGGGGTCACCCATTGCTCCGTTAGTGGCGAACATTTTCATGGAGTGGTTCGAGGACCGGGCTCGGGAGGAAACAGCATCGCACAAACCAAGATACTGGTGGCGATACGTGGATGACGTGTTCGCGATTGTACACAGGGATCACGTGACCATTTTCTTTGAACATCTAAATACTATACATCCTAAAATATAATTCAGCGTGGAGCACGAGAAAGAGAAGTCCCTCCCTTTCTTGGATGTATTGGTATGGCGGGAACCAGGTGGTCGTTTGACACATACGGTGTATCGAAAACCGACACACACTGACAGGTATTTGAGGGGTGACTCACATCATCACCCACATCAGTTAGCGGCGGTTCCACGTGCACTGATTGACAGAGCCCTACGCATATGTGATCCACAGTATGTGGACGCAGAGCTGAGACATGTGAGACAAGTACTGGAACATAACGGCTACCGATGGAGACAGTGTGTACGGGTGAGCACAAACGCAAAACCCAGACCAGCCTCGGTGGAGAGCGCCCATGTTTCTACCGTTTGTGAAGGGTGTCACAGATAAAATAGCAAAAATGATACACTGAAAATTTCTTATTAAAACCAGATTTCGGCCTGTGACACGCTTGAGACAATGGGTGCGGTCTCCGAAGGATAGTGACCCGCTGGGGACACCAGGAGTTTACGTGATACCTTGTGACTGTGGCAGCAGCTACGTGGGGGAAACAGGACGCAATGTAGCGACAAGACTCTCAGAACATATTAGGAGCTTAAAAAACCTGGACAGAAATGGTTCGGCGATCACGGAACACATACTGGATTCGGGCGTCTCTCATTACATCCGATTCGATAAGCCTAAGGTGGTTGCAAAGGAAAAGTTCTTTGTTCCACGTAAAATCCGCGAAGCTATCAAAATTAGTCGACGTCCGAATTTCAACCGTGATACCGGATGGGTATTGCCAACGGCCTGGAAACCAGTGCCCCAGTTTGAGTCCAAAGAGAGTCACGATACAGTCGCCAATGCTGATACTGTCAGTTTTTACCACCACATGGTAAGCACACTAGATGACCACGCGCCCGAAGAGATAGAAGAATTGGATCCACCGGCTACCACTACGTCATCGTCGAGGACAGCGCTCCACCAATCAACGCACCAACCCCCCACCACCCTTTCCAGTCGGGCGGCGCGCGCATTGGCGCGCAGTGTCCGGCGCGAGAGACAAAGGGTGGACGTGTCTGGACATTCGCCCTGATGAAGGTCTCCTTTTGAGATCGAAACGAGTCGGCTTTCCCGACAAAAAGACGTGAGTGACCCGTTTAATTTATTTAATTAATTTAGTATAATGTCTCACGTGAGTTTTAATAAGTATTGACATTTTGTTTAGGTACATATTACTATTACTTATACTGTGGTTTAGGTATGTAGGCATAATAAAAATCCAAATTCAAAATTGATTTAAAAAAATACGTAATTAAATCAAATAATAGACTATAGTGTAGTCAATTAGTGACAAACTATTAATGACTAAACTAAACAAGATGAGTCCCGAAAATACCGACAAATCCTGGATTCAAAACTTGTGGTCCCGGTTCTTAGGTCCCTACAAAAAGCGGAATTTCCCAGTACTTTCGATTCCGGGATTTCCCGGGAGCATACCCTAGATTTTCTACATATAAATAGTACGCCATTCTTTTTTTTAGGGTTCGGTATTTATATACAACGTCGGGTGGTTTTTTTTTCTTTTTTTTTTTTTTATACTACGTCGGGTGGCAGACAAGCATACGGCCCGCCTGATGTGTATCGGCTACCGTAACCGTATTAACGCTCGCAAACATAATATATCACTTGCGCGCCGCCACTCCCGCTGCCAACGCAGCATCTGCGCCTTTTCTGGTGACCTCACTCACTCGCAGGAACACAACAACCCTCAAGGGAATTGTTATTTGGCTGTGGTATTCTGTGAGGTGGAGGTACATTTCCCAGTCGGGTAGCTTACGCTCCCTACCTCTCTTTTTGCCAGAGCTTCGTTTGTCAGTCAGCAGGGTGCACCACATGCAGGTGAAGTTGGCTTTGGTTCAAAGATGTTGATAAACCACTTACACCCCAAAATAGCATACGACCTGCCTAATGTGTACCTGTTACTGTGGCTATAGTAGTACAGTATACAATTTGTCCCCGGCGCAAGTGACCGGCCGGCGTATTCTGAAAATTCAATTAAAATTATCGAGAAAAAAACCTTAAAAGGGGGGTCTATCTCTTATAGTTTATTTTTTTTTAAATAATTTTTAACTTTTTTTAAACTTGCAGTCCCCGCGCATCACTATTATTGCGATAACTTTTAAGTTACGAGATTAATCTCAATTCTGTTTTTTGTTTTGAAAAGCTGAAGAGGTGTTTTCATAGGTACAATAAAAAAACGCATGAAAATGTATGTAAAAGATAAAATTCACATTCAAGTAAAATACGCGTCAAATTAATAAACTCTTTTTTGTTTTTTGAATCGGTTTTACTTTAAGACCAAATAAAATACCTAGTTAGAAATTTTAACCGATTCAAAAAACAAAAAAGAGTTTATTAATTTGACGCGTATTTTAATTGAATGTGAATTTTATCTTTTTATTCTTGTTTTCTTAGTTGCTACTGGAAACTCTTAGGTGTTAGGCATTGACAATGTTCTGAAGATTTGCAGAGGATATGCTGTAGATTAATAATATTAACAATACTGACAGTTTAATAGGGGTTTTTTCTAAGATAAGTTGTTTTTTTTTTACAAAAAATAGCTTTTTTATAAGCAAAAATATAATTATAATTATTTTTAGGGTTCCGAACCTCAAAAGGAAAAACGGAACCCTTATAAGATCACTTTGTTGTCCGTCTGTCTGTCTGTCTGTCTGTCTGTCTGTCTGTCTGTCTGTCTGTCTGTCAAACATTTCTATGTCGAGAATGCGTGGAGGTATCAAGTTGAAATTTGAACTGTATACACAGGTCTACGGTCCCATGAAGTTAAAAAAAAATCAAACTGCTAAGTTTACGTAGAAAAAAGTTACGGCCGTTTATTCAGCAAAAAACGCATATTTCGACACACTCAAAGGAATCAAAACCTATAGGGTACTTCCCGTTGACCTAGAACTATGAAATTTGGCAAGTAACATCGTTATAGACTACAAGTACAGGAATAAATCTCAAAACTATACATTTGTAAATAGATCTAAAAAAATAGGGGGTCTATATTTTTTATAGGGTGTCGAAATTTCAAATTGAAACTACTAGCACAGTATAAGTAATAGTACTAACGTACTACTAGTTCAAATGGGGTATCATATGAAAGGGCTTGATGTACACATTGCAAAATATATTTTATTTATTTTTTTCGACGCATTATTTGTTATTTATAATGAAAAATATCAAATTTAATAATGATACTACGTACCTACGGAACCCTCGGTGGGCGAGTCCGACTCGCACTTGTCCGGTTTTTTTTCATTAAAATAACGATACATTTTCATGCGTTTTTTTATTGTAGCTATGAAAACACTTCTTCAGCTTTTCAAAACAAAAAACAGAATTGAGATTAATCTCATATCTTAAAAGTTATCGCAATAATAAAGAAGCGCGGGGACTGCAAGTCTAAAAAAAAACTATAAGAGATAAACCACCCCTTTTAAGGTTTTTTCTCGATAATTTTAATTGAATTTTCAGAATACGCCGGCCGGTCACTTGCGCCGGGGACACAGTCACAACATGAACACGCTCGCGGGCAATCAGGCTTACTCCAACGCAGCTACTCCTTCCTTCCTGGTGATCTCACTCACTCACAGCAACACAACAATCCTCAAGGGAATTGATATTTTTCCAGGCAGCTTATAAATACGTTGAGCCGCCCTACCTCTCTTTAGCGAGAGCCTCGCTTGTCAGTCAGCAGGATGCACCACGTACAGGTGAGGTAAGCTTTGTCTCAAGGATGGTGGTGAACCATTTACTCCCCAAAATACAACAAATGTATGGAGATATTTCTTTAAATATACGTTTGCTTTAAAAATTAATAAAAGTTTATTTTTATAAGTTTCATTTACAAGTGACAATACGAGTACTTACTCGTGTGAAAGTGTAATGTGTTAAATAATACTAAACTGTATTACTAGTAAGTTGATAATATATCTAAAACATGTCATAATGAAAAGTTTGAAATAGGGAATGTTATTTAAACAAAAAGGAAAAACTACCTCATGCGATTTGTGGCCAGATCCGGAACTTTCAGTACCTATAAAAAGTTTAACAAACCGAGAAAAAAGTTGGTCCTATTATACAATTGTTAAAGCTGTTAATAGCATAGGTTTGAACTTTTGTGGTTTTTACCACTCTGTATACATGATCTTTTTTTTTATACTACGACAAGCATACGGCCCGCCTGATGTGCAGTGGTTACCATAACCATATTAACGCTAGCAATATAAAAAAATCGCTCGCGCGCCGCCACCCCTGCTGCCAACGCAGCATCTCCTTTATTTCTGGTGACGTCACTCACTCGCAGGAACACAACAACTCACAAGGGAATTGTTATTTGGCTGCGGTATTTTGTGAGGTTGAGGTACATTCCCCAGTCGGGTAGCTTACAATAGGCTATATGACAATGTTCAAAAATTCATAAATTATTTAACAATATCGTAAAATACACAAAACTATAAAGATCTGTAAACTTTCATTCTAAAATCTTCCGACTTATTTTAGGGTAGATCAAGGTTTGGCGGGAAAGTCTATTTTAAAAGTGAAGTGAAATTATTAAAAAATAATATTTCCATTGGAGAAGCCATAAAAAATACAATAACTTTTATTATGATACTAATTACATAAATAAACGTAACATTTAACATAGCTGTCGTACAAATTTCTGATTTGATGCATACAAAATACAATCTTGTGACATCAGTAGTCTTTTGTATGGAGCGTTTTCGGGAGAGTCCAATATTGTGATTTTCAAATTAACATGTCTCGAGAGATTTTTGTGCTATTGAAGTACCTATTTCTTTCACCTATGGTTATATTATTGAGACGTCCCTACATATCAAACCGAAAAAAATGTTGGTTAAGTAGCCTATTACACTAGACTCGAATTACGATTCGTTAGGTACCTAGTTTTAAGATTTTTTATTTTTATTTTTTACCACACGGTCTGGGAGAAGTCACTGATTTATGTAATACAGGCTCATTCGCGCCTAGCATATAGATCAGGGACTTCGTTGTATTTTGTGAAAAGATTTTTGAAAATAAAGATTTTATTATTATGATATTATTCCGTTTATCCACCCTATAACACCCACCCTAAGGTGGAAATTCGGAAACGCGTCTTCATCTACATATTCACCCTGAATCAGGTTGATAATCGCAATTCACATATTATCTTAATTATCACCTTAAAGTTTATAAACGAAATAAGCCCGCAACATTGGCCTCAGTAAGTTTTTTTTATTTTTTTTTATTCGAGACGTAGACAAACCCAACAAGTGGGTCCCGCCGATCTTGGGCTATAAATGGTGTAACTAAGCCAACTACGAGCTCGGTGGCGTAGCGGTCAATGACGCGGCTTGGACACCAACGCTCGTGGATTCGATTCCCACATAGGACAAACATTTTGTGTGCATGAACATGTCTGTTTGTCTTGGTCTGGGTGTTTTATATGTATCATAAGTATATATTTCTCAAAAAAAACAGCCGGCCCCAGCTGGATTCAGGTAGCCAAATCTAGAGAGGACTGGCTGTCTTTGGAGGAGGCCTTCACCTACAGAGGGGTTCTTGCAGAAATTAGGTAATAGAGTAATATTATAATATGTATTAAAAATATTTAGATATGTAAAAATAAAAACTAACAACAAAAATTTAGAAACCAAACTTAAATACTAACATAAAAACTATATATACATGAAATTTAAACTTATCTATGTAATCTGTAAGAAATAAAAAGGCTTTTTAATTTAATTAATTTTAATTAAAGTATATATTTACAAAAAAAATGTATTTACGTATATTTATCAGTTGTCTAGTACCCATAACACAAGCTTCGCTTACTTTGGGGCTAGATGGCGCTGTGTATTTTGTCTGACAATATTTATTTATATTTAACTATGTTTTATATATACCTACATACGAGTATATATAGACTATACTTCAAGAATCTGCTCTAATTGTCTTGGGTAATTTTCAGAACAGATAAACCGAATTTAATATGATTTTCACTGTAATATAGGGGAGTCTATACACATAAGATATATGGGAAATATAGGTTCCCGCATAAAAATAAACAAACAATTATTTCAAATGAATTGTCTGACAATATTTATTTATTTTATTTATAAATGAAACAATTTAGAAGTAAAGTATGAAAATATTTACCCACGCGGATGAAGTCGCGGGCAATGGCTAGTAGAAAAAATATTTTCATATTTTGTCGTCATCCCACTGCTGGGATACGGATCTCCCCTCAATAGAAGGGGTTTAGAGCCTACTCCACCACGCTGCTCAACTGTGGGTTAGCGGAGGCCAGTGTTTTCAAGCCGCCTAAAGGCCACTGACTCAAGTCAGTGGCCTTTAGGGACTTTAACGACTGTCCTCTAATGACAATAGCCGGGACCGGCTTAATGTACCCTCCGAAGCACTGAGGAGCTCGAGTTAAAAAACCTATCCATGGACATGCTACGACTGACGTTGCTTAACATGCGTGTTCGATTAGATTGACACGCGCAACGACGCCATCGTGCTCCTCTTTTTATATTTACTTTCATTAATTTGCAAACTACCGTGCGGTACTCTAATTCTCTTTGATTATTAACAGCTAAGAGAAAATAGAAGAATCCATAAAATAAATCGAAAGTTCACTTTCATTCATTTCTAAAGAGTCTTCTTTTTTTCTAGATTACCGTGCGCACGCGCAGTCTCGAGTCTATTGGAAAGGACTTTCCAATAGACTGGTTAACATTTATTTTTCGATTTGTTATTTATACTTCGATAGCATAACAACTTCTCGAGATATG
The DNA here is from genome assembly GCA_937001555.2 of Hypsopygia costalis. Taxonomy (NCBI): domain Eukaryota; kingdom Metazoa; phylum Arthropoda; class Insecta; order Lepidoptera; family Pyralidae; genus Hypsopygia; species Hypsopygia costalis. Next base: position 26,008,434 of record OW443326.2, read on the forward strand.
ATAATTTGAAAATCACAATTTTGGACTTTTCGGAAAACGCTCCTTAAAATAGGCTTTAGAGTTATGACCACACCTTGGTATTGTATGAATTTTGTACGATAGCTATGTCAATTATACGCAATGTTTTGTAGCTAGAGACGTAGCAAAAGTATTTTTATTGTTTTTCTAACGTTAATATATTTTTAAACTGGACTTTTCAGTCAAACATTGATGCACTATAAAACAAATAAAGTCTGATATGAGAGAGAAGTTATTAAAATTTTTAGATCGCAGATCGTTCTAGATTTGTGTATTCCACAATACTGATAAATATTTTTTATAATTTTACACATGCTTCTATCCAGATAGCCATCTATTTAGGCTTTTAATGCCTTATTTGTCATATAGCTGTCTCTCACATTGCCAAGAAGGGAAGTCAAATTCCAAAAACTTCCTACTCTTACTAATTTCTTCTGATTAAATTTATTATGTGTTCCAAGGCAGCCGCAGTGGTACCCCCAGGATTGCGGTGGACTAGTCTTCATTGCCTTTTTTGTTAGTTCCGTTATTTTATTCTGTTTTTTAGTATTTGTTGTTATAGCGGCAACAGAAATACATCATCTATGAAAATTTCAACTAACTATCACGGTTCATGAGATACAGCCTGGTGACAGACGGACGAACGGCCGGACGGACGGACGGACAGCGGAGCCTTAGTAATAGGGTTCCTTTTTACCCTTTGGGTACGGAACCCTACAAAAGACTTTCCACCGCACACAAGAAAAAGAGTAACTTATGCCTTTATCGTGTAAGGAAATGAGATGGATTCCTACAATTGTTTGTTGGGTCACACGCTGACTTTTTCAAAGGAAAACACAATTTCAAATTTCAGCTTCGATTTAATCTACCTGTGTTTAGCTCAGTAGGTAGAGACCCTGGAGGTCTACCTACTGAGCTGAAGATGTTTATCAATAACTAAAACGTAAGACCTATTTTTAGAATCAAAATACTCGATGGTAATCGGCTTCAGCTTCGGCGGTAGGGCAGGTTTTAATTTGTTTATGGTTTTCTCCGTCCAAGATAAACGTAGTAGGGATGACGTTTGTTGATATTTTCTTGCTGTCAGTTTACTGAATCGAATTAAAAGTTGTCATGCCCGACTGAGGAGTATACTTACCTCCTTGACAAGGATGACCGCAGCCAAATACCTAACAATAGCCTTGACGATTCTTGCATAGACGAGAGAGGCCATGAAAAGCGTTAGCAGCGGCAGTGCTAGCGCGGTAGTATGTCCTCTGTATTATAAGCTTCTATAGGTATCTATATGCTATGGTTACCGATTTACATCAGACTTTACTTTAGCATCTGCCGCAGTTACAAAAAAAATTATCCGGAAGACTTTTTGATAATACTATTATCGTTTAAAAAGAAACTATTATTTCATCATATATCTATTGTCAAATATATATAGGAGCTCGATGGCGTCGTTGCTTGACTTGCCTCATCGATTAGACTGCCACGAGCCGTTGCTCGTGCAATCGATCAGGCAAGTCAAGCAACGTCGATCGTAGCCTGTCCATGGATGGATTTATTTATCTTGAGCTCCTCCATGCTTCGTAGGGCATGTTAAGCCATCGGTCCCGGTTGTTGTCGTTATATGACAGTCGTTAAGCCAAGACAGTGGTCTTTAGTCGGCTTGAAAACACTGAGCTCTGTCAACCCGCAGTCGAGAAGCGTGGTGGAGTATGCTCTAGACCTCTTCGATTGAGGGGAGACCCGTATCCCAGCAGCAGCGGAATGAATAAGGAGATTAAGGAGTGATGACGATTTCATATAGGTATGTATTACTTTAATGTTATGGTATGTGCCTACTCTAAAAGTATGTATTAGTACGATATTACGATTAAAGTAGTGCCTTCCCGGTATCTAAATATAATTTAATCGGTAGATACATCTGTCTCCAATACCCATTAGGTAAATACTACTATGAATGTACAAACATCGTACCAAATTTCAATAAGCCGTCGTAAATCGCAATACACAATGTATCTACTTATGTTTTTGTATTGTGTGTGGGCAGACGCAACCTGCCAAATGGGGTCTTAACGAGAGTGCTTCATCAGCAGTTTTAATTAGACCGCGTAATGTTTGCTGTGCCGTTAAATATGCAAACGTGGGCTCCCCTTCATTAAAAAGTAAAGATTTTCATTTTCACAAACTCTGAAAACACAGAGATACAAAAACCTTTCGTTAAGAGCATTTTAATTCAGCTGTTACAAAGAAAGAGCGAGAAGTCACCGGTGCGGCCGGTATGTCCGCAGCGGAAAAAGCAAACTGTAAAGAAAAAGCCGCGTAATTTCATGAATAAATAATAACGCGCTCCGCTTAGCGGTGTCTGTAACCGCCTGAAGTTGAACGTAGAACGCCAGACAACGCGAGAAACGCCACGCACGCGTTAATAAACACGCGCAAACAACAAGGTCATTCGCAAAACCCGCGCGATTCAAATTCAAATTTCCCAATCGAGAGTCACAAAAATATGGTGCAATTCGCTTTGGCTGCTATTTAGACAGAGTGCGGAGAGACTTACCTGAGGTTCACGGCGCCTCCATGAGTTAACAGGTGGCCCTTGCAACAAGTCGTGCGGTGTGCGCCACAGGTCGCGAGCGTGCGGCTGTGGCGACGGTTCGGCGGCGACACGCGGGCGGAACGCGTTCAACGCAAGCGCGACTAGGACACCCCTCCCCCATCGATTTTCGATGTACGCCGCCTAAGGCACGGTATTTACTAATGCAGAGAACTGCCGGCCTGGTTTCCCCTTCATAACACTTTTCTCTAATTTAGAGGAAACTGCCCAGCTAGCGCAGCAGTTACGAGAACACCCTGTCGTCGAGCCGGGCGGTAATCGAATTCTGATACTCCGCAAGAGTAGAGCGATTCGTCCACAGCGTGTCGGTTACTGGACATAAAGTTTATGCAAACTTGTACAATCTAACTTTATACAAACTAACCGAGAAGCACTATATTTGACACTTCATTTAGGTACATTGATTGGACTCTTTAGAGCACCTACTAAATTCATTCTCGATAAGAACGGAGAAGTTGTGTTGCTGATGAATGTAATAAATGTACATACTTACTCTTAATAAATATAAATCCACTCAATAATATTACACATTTCACTTGCTATAATATGGTCATGATCATATTATATCAAAATTAAACCATCTCTCGTCACAGTAAGTAATTTGCAAGTCATTCAAAAGTAAAAATAAAAATCATCCATCCAGGTCATCTTCCATATCGCTCACTTATTACATTGCCTCATTCCCCGCACTCAATGTACGTATTTCCCTGTATTCTTGAAGTCTGATGTTGTTCTAACAGGAGCAGAAAGACAAAAAGTTTAGTACGTTTGCTTAGGGGCAAAGAGTAATGAACGTACAGAAGTGCAGGAGCGTTCCATTTTGTTTACGACATAATTTCCATCAATGTGCGCTATTAGTTTAAAAACAATTTAAAAAATCATTTAATTATATTGTTAATTGTTGGTACTTGGTGGAACATTTTTAACTATTTCTTAGTAATGAAGCACTTCTACTGTTCCACTTAATTAAATTTATCTTCACCGACCGGTTTCGCCTTGGCATTAACGAGGTAAACAGATGGTATTCGCGTTTCTAGAAAAAAAAATATCTTTCCTGCGTAAGTGCCTGCCTTTCATTACGCAAAGGCGAGGGCCTGCACTTCTCACAGCGCCGAAGACGTTACAGACAGATATTATGTAAATAAAATATATTTGTATACATAACTAGCTGACCCAACAGACGTTGTTCTGTCTTCGCGCACGTTGTCAAATGACTGACAGTTCTGTCAAACGCCATAAAGTTACTTAAAAAAAGTTAATATGGTCGTCCAGTTTTCTTAAATTTGCTAATTTTCCGCGCAAATTTTTGCTAACTTTCTTATTTTTTTCTTTCATAAAAACCTTCTGACAATAATAAATACAACAAAAAAAGAATTATCGAAATCGATCCAGTCATTCACGCGTGATGCCGTGACCAAGGGAAATAGGGATACAATTTATATACCTAATAGTATAGTACCTAGTAGTAGTAGTAGGCGGTAGCTGCCCGCCCCGGCTTCGCATGGGTAAAAAGTAGAGTTTTATTTTCCTCGCAATTTTTTAAATTTTTCTATGCGTACGAAAATAAATTAGGCTCATGGTTTGTATGACAATGACAGTTAGGAATAGGTAGGTATAAAAACTTAGGATCCAATATATGCCCGCTAACAATGAATAAAGGAAGGTCTTAAGATATTTATGGTAACACGAGATTATTTTCAGTTTTAAAATTCAAATTATTTTGTTTATTATAATGAATATCTTGTGAAGTATAACTCACAGAAATTCGAATTTTTTAATTTGGCAGGTACAAAATAGTTTCAAGCTCCTAGCACTATTGGAAAGTATAATAAAAATATACATAAGGGGCCCGCTAGATAGACGCATATTTTTGGTGTAGTGCTCCTAAAGTAGGTAGTGTACTGTACGTTCCGAGGTAGAAGATTTTGTCCGATGGGAATATTTATTCTTTGACAATGCGCTACCGGGGGCGTTGGATGCGAAGGTGGCGGGATACATTATTACATTAGCACGAACCGAACACCATCGCATTCGCACCTTTATTGCTTCAGGGTATAATCTAAGCAGGGTAATAGTACTTCGGTATTTAATCATTCCAACAGTTAGTGTGGTAATGCTTGCTGTTATTTCGTTTACATTTTCATAATATAATGCACGACCCATAAAACTACACCACCTAGCAAAAATCTGATTTCAACCAGATGTTGCCTTGAATTTGTTGAAATTTGTCGCAAAAAAAACACAACTAGTCGATGCCTAATTAAAAAGTTACACGCATTTTAATAATTCTTGTAATAAGTATAGTCCGAGATCTTGCATCAAAATTATATCATGCACAAAATGCAACAGTAAAGTTTTATTTCCTTCCTTTTTCAGAGTCTGGCAAAGTTTGTCAATGCATGCAACTGTTTTCTGATCTACGAATACTTTAGCGGTGTTCTGTAGCATTACATTAGTCGCTTTTTACGATAGCGATATGTGAATGGGGTGGTGTTATTCTACTCTGCCTACATTAGGCTCTCTGACTACAATGTGAATTATTAAAATACGTGTAACTTTTTAATTACGCATCGACCAGTTGTGTTTTATTTCCGACAAATTCAAGGCATATAACGTCTGGGTGAAATCAGATTTTCGCTAGGTGGTGTAGTTTTCTTGGGCAGTGCCGAAATAAGGCTTATCCACAAAAAACACAGCTTTTGGCGCAGCCACAAAAAAATACTTATAACTTTTTAACGGGAGGTCGACTAATTCTGATACTTGGTGTCTGAATTTTGACAAATTGACGACTAATTCTGGGGAAAATCATATCGTCGCTATATTATGTAGTTTAATAGATCCCGAGTGGGCTGTGCCGAAATAAGCTTATTTCGGCACTGCCACAAAAAAAACCTTATTGCTCTTTAACGGGGGAGCGACAATTTTTTTCCTTTGGGCGACAAATTTCGACAAATTAACGGCTAATTTTATGACTAGTTAAAATCAAGATCTGAGACCTGGGCAGTGCCGAAATAAGGCACATCCCATCGATCCCTTGTCGAGAAAAAAAGTTAAGGTCAAAGTTACAATGAGTTTTTTTTTTGCATTTTTCAGCCAAACGATTAGTTTTATCATAAAAATAGCTGGGACAAACTTGAAAATCATGCCTTTTTCTATAAAACTGTGTTCGCATCGCATTAATATAAAAACTATGTTCGCATTTTTGTCCTAAGAATCACATTTTTTAGTTGTATCGGGTTTAAAAGTTGGTGAACCCGTGTTCTTCATTACAAGCACAACTAAGTACCCCGCCTATATGCATCACTGGACGAGTAATATGAGTAAAGATATTAGTTTATGTATGTAACTTATACGCATAAATTATACGATCCTGAGAATATCAACAAAAGCAATCCAGCCCCTAATGTCATATCGTTATATGTCCGTATGCCTTCAGCAATATTTGCCTGGCTATATTCAAATGTAGTTGGGGAACTCATGTTACATCTAGTGCACGTTATGTTTTAACGAGATTCCTCTAGTAGGACTATTTCACGATCTATTGTGGTCTTACAAACTATTATTTTAATTTACCTACATGTTTTTTATGAAATTTAAGTTATATGTACCTACTGTTGAATAAAATGTAACAGAACTATAAAAGAATATAGTTATATTGTGTAATAAATAAAAAATGACTCACATGATCGTTAGCCCTTCACTATTATAAAAACAATAAAAATTATACTATTGTAACGGTAACCCCCCCTGTAGGGACCGTCCGTAGCCTAATGTGACGTTAGAATTTACCCCTTCAGTGATCTAGATTTTTCGCCCTAACTCCTATTTAAAAATGACTTAATTCTGCTAGAAAAGTACACGGTTAAATACACACAATTATGATCACATTTGCTGAAATATACACATATGTCAAATAAACCGAATATGATTACGCGGCTGAAATGATACACGATTAGTACACAATATCAATATACAATGATATCTGGAAGATAAGACACACAGTTAAGTTAATTATATACATGTATTATTAGTCACGCCGCTGAAAAGTTACACAGGTTAATACACACAAATCAATATACAGTGAAGACAGAAAATAATAAGCAAAGCGTATTTACGGAAAATATTATCTATTTCCCGGTGATAGTTCCACTCCGCGTCTAGGACAACAAAATCGATAAACCTCGAAGTTAATCGATCCTGCAATCCTTCCGACTCACAAGCACTCCCTCGGCTGGAAACCCATCCCAACCGCCTGGGATTGACTTCCAGCTTACCCAACTATCACCGGGGAGAAGCCCAATAGAAAAGTGAATCTTTTATACTCCTAAACAAAGCGTTTTGGAGACTTTGATTAATTTACAAGCTAGCAATTAAAATCTTAGCTGCAATCTCGACGCTGGCTGGTAGGGTGCCGAGTGCCCGAAGAATCTGCTAGAGCTGCTTTTCACTGGAACGCACTCAGTCACAGTGCCTGGCTAAAAGGCTAGACCCTTTTCGGTGGATCTCAATAGTACCGCGCGCGTTCGTGGCAAGAAAACGACTAACTATCCCCAATTCATTATATTGAATTTTAGCGTCTACATGACACAACATCTTCACAAAAAACCCAAAGGGGTCGCCTGCCTCCTTGCCTTTGTCCCAAGAAACTATTGTTTTAACCGTTCGACATGTTATTTCAACGCAACAACTTTCTCGAACTATCCCATTTAAAGCATAGATATTTGAAACCAACTCCATAAATATCCCTTTTTTTGTACGATAGCTGGCTTCGGCCGTTTGACAAAAGAGCTGGGGTCTTTTGTCTCAACACATCAATTCTCAAACACATAAATTCAAATTATTGCTTGCAAGCAGGACATTAGATCGCCACATGTCTGAACCCTCAATATAATATTTCACGCTGATAGTCTGCCGTCACATCCTCCCCTCTGAAAATGTGTCTATGTGATTGGTCGCATGACGCAATTTCACTATTCAGAACTACCTAACTATCTCCCGAACAAAATGAAATATTTACACCGCCTTGTTACTTATTACTACTCTTTATGGTATTTTTTTTTTCTTAACTCCTAAGTACTAACCTACAATTACAACCTTACTACGTACAATCTACACTTTCTAGGTATAACCTACATGAACTATCCTATTCTATTCTGCTTGCCATAATAGTATCTTGTTAGATGAATGGCATTATAATTCCCCTTAATCGAACCCGTATCTGGCCTTACTAAAGTATATACATTATGATAAGGAACTGCACCAATTTTATATGGCCCTTCGTAACTTAGAGCGAATTTCCTAGTCAACTTCTTTTCCGCATCTGATTTCGATAATGACCTCAATTTGACCCAATCACCTATGTGAAATTGTATAATTTTGTGGCAACGATTATACGATTGTTCTCGTAATGTCGCGGATTTTCCAATATTTATCCGAGCTTGTTTCTGAAGCTCGTCGATCTGACCTGTGTTTCGACCATCAGTCGATCTACCTATTATCCATTTATCTGTAGATAACACAATTGACTGACCCTTGACAAGTTCCATTGGCGTGAAGCCTGTACTACTATGAACAAGATTATTGTAACATTTCTCTATTCGCGGTACGATATCCACCCAACTTCGGTGAGATTTATGACAATAACTCTTAAATAGTCTTCCTAGCTCTCTGTTCACGCGTTCTGTTGAATTTGGACGCGGATTACGTATTGACGTATGTGAATATTTAATTCCTAATTCATCTAAACCACGTTCCCATTTGTTTGACGTAAATTGTGTTCCCGAATCTGTGACAACCTTGCTTATAGTGATTTCCTGATGAAAGCACTTTATACCCTTAAGAACACCTCCACCGGTCGCCTTCCTAAGTGGATACAACTTTATGAGTTTACTAAACGCATCTTGCATAACTAATATATATTTCATACCGTATTTTCCCGCCGGAAGTGGACCATACAAGTCTGCGAACACTAACTCGCCTATGACCTGTGCAATTACCGCTTTACTCGGTCCTACATAAGTCGCTAGATCGTGTTTAGCTTTCTGACACAAGTCACAACATTTTATTACTCTGTTTATTTCTCGTGACATATGTGGAAAATAATATCGAGGTTTCATCGCATAACATACCTTCGACCGACCGTAATGACCTAATTCTTCATGAACATTCTTGATTAACCCGTCTCTCAAACTATCAGGTATGACCATTAAAGATTTCTTTGTTTTCGGCGACTCGTAGTACAAAATATCGTTAATCAATTTATAGTGCCGAAATTTGCTCTTTTCTCCTGTTACTTTATCGTTTTCGATCAGATATTTTATTGTTGTATTCAACCTTTCATCCGAACGTTGTAAAACTTTAATTGACTTGAGTTGTTCTATTATCTGAATTTGATTACTGGCTTTAAACATCTGTAACTGAGGGCATACAGTTCGCGTAGATTGGTTATCGCTTCCGCCAGGTAAATTTCGCGATAATATATCTGCCACTACATTCGTTTGTCCTTTGACATATTCGATGACGTAGTCAAATTGACCTATGTAATGTGCCCACCTCATCATTCGCGCACTTAATAGCTTCCATGAGTATAGAAAGCTTAGGCTTTTATGATCAGTTCGAATTATTAGTTTCGCTCCGCGTAAGTATGTCTCGAATTTCTTAAGACAGTAAATAATTGCCCAAAACTCCTGTTCAGATACAGTCCATTTCATTTCAGCTTCAGTTAATGCTTTACTACAGAACCCTATAATTAGTGGTTCGGCCTGATCCGATAATTGATAAACATAACCTGCCACGCCGATGGCGCTACTGTCCGTTTGCAAATAATACGGTTTATTTATATCGGGGTGCGCTAACATTACTGTATCAATGAATCGTGATTTAATTTGTTGAAAGCATTCATCTAATTTTGTATCCCATCTCCATGCAATGTTTTGTTTCAACAGATTACATAATGGTCGCGTTAATTCTCCGTATTTATGCACAAATCTCCTAAAGTAATTTATCAATCCTAAGAATGCCCTAACTTGCTTAACCGACTTAGGCGTTGGATATTCCCTTATAGCTTCCGTTTTATCCGGGTCCATTTTTATACCATCGATTGTAACTATGTGACCTAACAACATAACCTCCTTTTGCAAAAATCTACATTTAACAAGACTACACGTCAAGTTAGCCTCCTTTAATCGCTTTAGTACTGCATCTATGTGACCAATGTGATCTTCCAAAGTCCCGGTTGTAAATACGCATAAGTCATCTAAGTAATTAAGACAAAATGACCTTATTTCGGGCCCTAGTATGATATCCATTGCTCGCGTAAAACTCGCTACTGACGTCTTTAAACCCTGTGGTAAAACCGCATAAGTATATGATTTTCCCATGAAAGTAAAACCCGTAAATTTAGTAGAATCTTTACTAAGATTTATTTGATAGTATGCATTATTCAAATCAAGTATACTTATATATTTAACCCCGTGGAACGATTGTAATATCTCCGATGTTAATGGTGGCGTTTCGATATCACCGACCATACGTGAATTTAATTCGCGCGCGTCTAATAAAATTCTAACGCTCCCATCTCGTTTTAATGTATATGTAAGCGGACTACTATATGGCGTACTTTCACGCTTAATTATACCTAAGTTTTCCAATTCATCTATCCGCGCCTTCACCTTTTCGCGATGTGCATATGCGATTGGATAACTCCTTTTTAAAAATGGTGTGGGGTCTTTCATTTGAATTGTATGTGTGTACTTTGTCGTACGCCCCGGGTGAATTGAAAATACTTCCCTATTACATTGTAATACTGACAATAACAACGTTTTTTGTTCAGTATTCAACGCCATTGAGTCTACATAAAATTCAATCTCTTGTTCTGTGGCACACGCCGCGGCTGTCCCAACTTTATGGCCTGCCATAATTCCGTTCAACAAATAAGTAATTGTTTGGCACGCGCTATTGTTTACAGAAACTGCGCCCAACTTTATTTTTGAATGAATTCCTAAATGTTCTACGGTAAGACTTTTGTTTGGCCCACATGTTATACTCGCCTTCATACGTTGCAACCAATCAAAACCTAATATTAATGATCGAGGTAACCTCTTTAATACTAGTACCGGTGTCTCAACTTCAAGCTCGCCTAACTCTATAACTATCAAAATTAGCTTAGTCACTTTCTCACTCTTCGAACCGAATGCGCCTTGTATTTGTAACGCTGGTATGGGTATTTCCGCTAACTCGCCTACAGCTAACCTGATGCTATCATACAACTCGTGTGAAATGCATGTTACTTGACTTCCCGTATCAATTAATCCCTTCAATTCGCGTCCATAAACTTTGACATTAATCTCCGGTAAGCACGGTAAACCTAACAACCTCTCCGACTGATCCTCGTAAAAATCATCGTCGCTAAATATAGTACCTAACATACGTTTTTGTCGCGAATCGCACCAAAGACATGGCTTACCTCGTTCAGTGCATAAAACCACATCACGACTTCTACTGTTCGGTATTATACTGACTTGATTCGCTAATTCCCATTCATTCTCCTTATGGTCGTCATTAATAGGTCGTGTAATGCCGCTCTCTTCACGTCCTAACCCTTTACCTGGCTGCCAGCCTGTCTTTAACATATAGTTATATGCATTCCTAATACCGCTACCCGAATGAACCTCTTTGTTAAGCATTTTAGTCGAATTATCGAGGCCTAAGAATCCGACGTGACACCGTTTCCCGTGTGATTATTATCGTTTCCCGCTTCAGTATTTGATACGCTAGTCGATGTAGCTCTTTGCCATTTAATAGCAGGCAAAGACGTCGCAGTCCTATTATAGACCCCGCGATAAGACGCTCGCGTAACACGTCGTCTGATTCCGCGACTCCGTGCATTACCTCTTGAAGTTGTTCGTTGTATCACTGCCGTAATTGGTGGCTCATGTCTGCTAGTACTACCCCTCCGCCATGTATACGCACGCCTATTATTAAAGTTGCCACGTGTTACCATCTGTCTCGGCAAAATTTCACCAGTCGTCAATTCGATATTTCGTAAAAAATCTAACGCGGCTAACACGGTTCTATTTCCCCGATCAGTGAACGACCACTGTCGCAACACGTCACCCGGAAAATGCCTCATAACTCCGTCTACTACATCGCTTTCCGTCAACGGAGTTGACAGCATACGTGATAGTTCTAAATGTTCGGCAAAATAGTCCGCCATTGATATTCCGCTATTCTCATTCCACTTTGAATACACTAAACCGTAGCGGACTTTACTCTGTTGAATTTCGCCCCAGTATTCTTTAAGAAAATCCCTTTCAAACGCCGCAAGATTTTCCCAACCGTTATACAAGCTCATTCGGGTGGTTGCTGGACCAGTCAAGCATTCAAACGCTATATCTACTGCTCTGTGTTCTGAACCTATCGCACTAATGTATTTCCTAACTTTCCTAAGAAATTTCATCGGATTTTCATCGTCACTCCCCTTAAAGCACGGTCTATCCATTGCTGATCGCATCACATAAACATTCTGTGCTTGGGTGCTGGACCTTACACTTTGTGACGCTAGATCGACATTCATATTCGTATTAGTCCCTAAACTTAAATTATCGGAAGTGCTTGGCGTAGGTATGTCAATAATTCGCGTATCCCGTCGTTCTAAAACTTCTAATCGTTTTATTATTGTGTCCATTTTATCACTTATAACACGCGCTATCGTCTCAGATAAATTTTCATTGTCCGTCGGACTTTCTAAAGTTTTACGACGCGAACCGACACGTGTCTGTCTCGTGGCTACCTGCGGCCGTTTCCTACCGCGTCGCGTTGTATTGCGATCGGCCATTGTTATACGAATAATGATGTATTCGAATATCAATTTACTATGCGTCCAGTTATTTCGTGTTTATTTAATGAATCTATTCAATAATCTAGTAATGACACTTATCGCCTCCTTTTATAACAATAATCTTTTGATCAAATCGACACGTATGTGTACGGATTTAATTCAATTCGGATTAATTATGAATACGTGTTAGAATCCCAGCAAGGGCGCGGTTAGTCCCCGTGGTTACGACTCCAATCAAGCGCATCGCCAATCGATCCTCCGCGGAAGGTGACCGCAAGGGCATACCGAATTAGCCATTGAGAGGTGTAAATAATATTATCAATGCAACTGGCGTCCCAGCGCAAAATGATTTTATCTCGGATATATTTTTTTTTATTTTTTTTTATTTTATTTTATTTTTGTTTTTTTGTTTTGGGCCTCTTATTTATATATAGATATACATATTTTTAAATATATATACGTATATATATTTTTTTTTTGTTTTTTTTTTCTTTGTTTAAGCGCTTTGTGTATTTATATCCGAGTATTTATTATTTATTTTTTTTTTCTTTCCACTCTCTCATCAACCCGAACTGATTTAATCAGCAACCACCTCGCTACGATATTATGGGCTATTTTTACCCAACAGAAATTAAATATTTACTTTTATTCAAGACGGACGCACACAAGTGTCAAGACTGATTGTGCTCGTTGGCAATCTTAATTAATGGTAAGGACTCATATATATCAATCTGTATAACTCCAACCCGATTATAGATATTTTGAATACAGTCAGCGTTCTTACTATTAATTTCACTAGCTTAAAGCTACTATTTAAACTTTAATAATTATACATGCCATATGGCCAAGTCTATACTTTAATTAAAATTGAACCTACTCGGAGCGGAATACAGTTACATTAAATTCACTCCTAACCACTAAATTATAATTAACGTTATTTTAACTTCACTCCTAAATCACTAACTTATAATTAACCCTGTCTTTACCTTATTAGAAGTTCTTATACAATATTTCAATGCCTACTTCCTGTCACTCTTTATGTACCAAATTATTTATTATTCTAACTCCCCCCAAACGACAAAATTATTGCTAGTCATCCAGCTTGAATTATCGTATTGACCATGTCCATCTATGTGACTGATTACCACTTCCTGTAATGCAAGCAATATTAAGTTATATACGGTTATTTGTATTTTATTTTTCCTATATAACTCAATAATAGAGTAATTAGATCGTCTATAAAACAATTTCCTACGTTTGTCTATAATTTCCTACGTTGTGTTTCCTTTGTTTTTTGTATTCCCCGTTTAATAATAATACAGTGAATTTAATGATTAAACATGTAATTAATTTTATTTCCGCGCTACCCAAATGTACTCCAGTTGTTGCAATTATATGCAACGAGCCTGGATCCTGGTTTCCACGGTACCAGATGTAACGGTAACCCCCCCTGTAGGGACCGTCCGTAGCCTAATGTGACGTTAGAATTTACCCCTTCAGTGATCTAGATTTTTCGCCCTAACTCCTATTTAAAAATGACTTAATTCTGCTAGAAAAGTACACGGTTAAATACACACAATTATGATCACATTTGCTGAAATATACACATATGTCAAATAAACCGAATATGATTACGCGGCTGAAATGATACACGATTAGTACACAATATCAATATACAATGATATCTGGAAGATAAGACACACAGTTAAGTTAATTATATACATGTATTATTAGTCACGCCGCTGAAAAGTTACACAGGTTAATACACACAAATCAATATACAGTGAAGACAGAAAATAATAAGCAAAGCGTATTTACGGAAAATATTATCTATTTCCCGGTGATAGTTCCACTCCGCGTCTAGGACAACAAAATCGATAAACCTCGAAGTTAATCGATCCTGCAATCCTTCCGACTCACAAGCACTCCCTCGGCTGGAAACCCATCCCAACCGCCTGGGATTGACTTCCAGCTTACCCAACTATCACCGGGGAGAAGCCCAATAGAAAAGTGAATCTTTTATACTCCTAAACAAAGCGTTTTGGAGACTTTGATTAATTTACAAGCTAGCAATTAAAATCTTAGCTGCAATCTCGACGCTGGCTGGTAGGGTGCCGAGTGCCCGAAGAATCTGCTAGAGCTGCTTTTCACTGGAACGCACTCAGTCACAGTGCCTGGCTAAAAGGCTAGACCCTTTTCGGTGGATCTCAATAGTACCGCGCGCGTTCGTGGCAAGAAAACGACTAACTATCCCCAATTCATTATATTGAATTTTAGCGTCTACATGACACAACATCTTCACAAAAAACCCAAAGGGGTCGCCTGCCTCCTTGCCTTTGTCCCAAGAAACTATTGTTTTAACCGTTCGACATGTTATTTCAACGCAACAACTTTCTCGAACTATCCCATTTAAAGCATAGATATTTGAAACCAACTCCATAAATATCCCTTTTTTTGTACGATAGCTGGCTTCGGCCGTTTGACAAAAGAGCTGGGGTCTTTTGTCTCAACACATCAATTCTCAAACACATAAATTCAAATTATTGCTTGCAAGCAGGACATTAGATCGCCACATGTCTGAACCCTCAATATAATATTTCACGCTGATAGTCTGCCGTCACACTATTAAAAATGATGTAATTGACTCGAATGGTGAACAATTTATTTCTATCTAAACATTTTATTTCTGTTCAGTTTCCATAAAGTTAAATTTATGGTAATTACCTTATTAACTTTATGATTATCTTTTCGCCATTGTCAGTATTTGTCAGTCCAACGTTAGACTAGACAAACTGTCACTTGTATGTCGTCATTTCTATGGCCTTCACTCAGGCCGTTATCATTGCAACCAAAGTTTTATCGTTTTATACTAAAGTAAAACAGGCTAGGGGGGTTCTGGCCATTTCTTTCAAAATCTTTAAAAGATTAAAATACAGGATGGCTTAGCTTTCACTACTTTCTTTTGAATTCGAAACTGTGTTTTCTATACTATAGACATGAAGACGAAAACAACGCGACCGATTTTCGGTTCATCGGTGAAAAGATTCGGAAAAATAACTGTTCACCCGAACTTGGACCCCAGTGGACTTTACGCTGCAAGACCCATTGCTTGTGATCCCTGCTTCTATCATCCGCAATCTATAAATAAAATTTTTGAAGTAAACAGAAACAGAAAATCGGAAAAAGACCCCTGGAGATACAAAGGGGAGCTAGAGGAGTGGGCCAGGAACTTAGGATATAGGAATCAAAAGATTCTAAACAGTAGAAAATGGCAAAATTCTGTATTAGGTCCGGCTTGGCACACTATCTCAGAACCTCCTAAATACGAGCCTGCGTGTAAAAATGTTGGTTTCGGTAGAACCCCTCTATCAAAACCTATGAAAAACAACCTCCCGGGACCAGGTACTTATTATAAAGAAGTACCATTCAAATCTCCCTATGGACCTCATTCCACAAGCCCTTCTTTTGATAGAGAAGAACTGTGCAGATTCAAAGACACGTGTCCAAAATGGTCGTTAGCTCCTAACCGTTACAGTATAATAGACAAAGAATGTATAGAGCAAAAGTCAAATAAGCTGGTTTCCCGTCGTGGCCCATACGATCTTTTTACTGGGAAAAGAGAAGACACCAATCTGAAAAAGAGATGCGCGGCGGCGACTTGGCCTATAGCACTTAAAGGTAGTTTCGAAAAGTATAAAAATAGCCATTTTGGAACAATGAATAAGACTGATAAGAGTCAACCGTACAGAGGTCGGAACGCGCTGGTGGATATATCGATGTGCATTAAGCATCCGAAGGAACCAGGGCCGGCGCATTTGAATATTGATAAACCTAAGGTATTCACGCAGAATAAAAAGGGATTCAATAGTTCCTACGACAAGCCTCCGGGGTACCAACGCGTGGTAGTGTGGCCAGGCGTGGGACGATACAACGTGAAGACGCTCAGCTGCGGCATCTTGGGACAAGGGCACCGCCACGTGTTCATGAGCAAACTAGAAAGAACTATCGGCGCAATAATACCTGAACCTATGAATTCCTTCTAAAGTAAGTTAAACGAATTTTATTGTATTGTTTTTGGACTGTCTGATATTTTATACATATTCATTGACGATATCATTAACAAACTCTCGTTATCTTCGAAATTTTAATTTCATATTTTCGTCTCTTATTTTGCAGGGCACTAAGAAGAGTTCAAGTAGTTAGACTTATAATTTAAATTTCAATCTGTAAATCAGTGAGGCTCCGGGTTCCACTCGCCTTTACATAGTTCCTATATAAACTACTTAGCATAATCTTGACAAATACATATATATATAATCTCCTACATTCGGAGAGTTAGTACCCGACCCACCATTGTTAAATACCCTCTATGAAGATCCCAGAGGTCTAAACAGAATGAAAAGTTGACTAGCGGATTAGTCAAATTCTCTACTAGCGATGTAACGACTCGACTTTTTAAACCGATTCAAACCGATTTGAGCATAAACCGAGTTGCGTTGATTAGCACGTCTACTAAACCGATTTGGCCGAGTCGAAAGCGATGTAACGACTCGACTTTTTAAACCGATTCAAACCGATTTGAGCATAAACAGAGTTGCGCCGATTAGCGCGTCAGCGCATCTAAACCGATTTGGCCGAGTCGAACTTACTACGCATCTCGCGTCGCGTCGCGATTCGAGTTTATACCGTCGCGCTGTCTGACCAATCAGAAAAGCCGGTGCCCGACTGGAGTAGCGGAAACGGTTAGCTCGCGTCGTCACTCGTCCGTCCGTAAGTCCGACTGAATCGAAGTGAAGTAACCGCTTCACATCAGCCGGGCCGTATACTTGTCTGCCATCAGACGTATTATAAAAAAAATATAAGACAAGCATGGTAATAAATAATTAATCTATTACGTAATTGTTTTTCTGGACGGCGTGTGTGTAGGTAGGTTAGGTAGGAGGTAGGTACTTAACTAAACTAAACTACCAATCATTGGTTCAATTCAACCCCATTTTGGGGTGTAAGTGGAGCATCAACGTCTTTGAACCTAAGCCAACTTCACCTGCACGCGGTGCACCCTGCTGACTGACAAACGAAGCTCTGGCGAAAAGAGAGGTAGGGAGCGTAATTGTAAGCTGCCCGACTGGTGTATGTACCTCCACCTCACAGAATACCGCAGCCAAATAACAATTCCATTGAGGGTTGTTGTGTTCCTGCGAGTGAGTGAGGTCACCAGAAAGGAAGGAGATGCTGCGTTACGGTAACCGCTTCACATCAGGCGGGCCGTAAGCTTGTCTGCAACCCGACGTAGTATCACTCTGCGTAACTGCAAATCGTTGACAAACCGTAATCCGTTGCTATAAATAACTCGGTCCCGATCTCGTCGATTCACATTACACATCGATTTCGTAAGTTTCATTCGTTTGTCATTGTCACCTTATCAAACGATTCAAATCGGTTCAAATCGCGGTTTCGTCGATTCGGTTTGGAATCGACTTACATGAATTGTCTAACCGATTCAACTCGGTTTGACAAAATTCCAAATCGTAACATCAATATTCTCTACTAATCAGTGCTCTGGCGACAATGAAATAGGGATATCTTACATGGCCCGTGGTTTTAATGTATCCTCTGGATCAGTGGCCGTCATGCGGGCCGTATCGAATTCCGAACGGCCCGCGGCTATCTATAATGAACACAGAAATAGAGAACAAGCGCGACACAGATTGACATGACAGCGAATGTGCCGATACATAGTTACTTGCGTTATTCTACAATAAGACACAAGTTTTTAAACATTTGGGTATGTACCTACTTATAAAAAAGATTTTTTTACATAAACCTTTGCCTTTGCCGAACTTATGGACTTTCACCTCTCTGTTGGTTACTACAGTAATAGTACTACTACTACAGTAATAGTAC
Organism: Hypsopygia costalis; assembly: GCA_937001555.2. Taxonomy (NCBI): domain Eukaryota; kingdom Metazoa; phylum Arthropoda; class Insecta; order Lepidoptera; family Pyralidae; genus Hypsopygia; species Hypsopygia costalis. Next base: position 26,026,802 of record OW443326.2, read on the forward strand.
TTACTACCTACAGAATAGCCAGTCCCTGCCGCTCTCACAATGCGACCTCACCTCCCCTCTTTAGCCGAATGTGGTACGGTACCGACAGCATGGGGTATTACGAAAGTTCGTTCGTAGTATATATTCTATTCTCAACTGAACTTTTAAATGGTAAAATGATTTATTTCTTATCATGCTATTAGTTTTTTCATTACAAAGTCAATTTGATTTTTCCAGTTTTGAACAACGAATTTTACATTTTTCGAAGTTGAGTATTGATTGCACATTTTCAATAGACAACCACGACAAACCGCGTAAAACATTTAGTGTAACACGGTAACGTAACTGAATTTAATGCAGTCTCATACAAAATAAACGTTTAAACATATTTATTATTACAATATTACCTAAAGTATAACGTCTTACGTAACAGCGCAAGGTACCTACTTCGTTATGCAGCCAATCCTAGACATATCTACACACACATTTACACGTATACAGATGCGGTTAATTTGTGTTGCCATTTTTATACGGAGTGGCCAGTGTGTGCTCGTACAAAAAAAATTGACGACCACTGCCCTAGATGCTTGCGATATACAGAGTATGTACAGCTCACGTGCTAGCATCCCTGCAGCTAACGTAGCATCTTCTTTCAACTCGCACGAATGCAATAAACGCAATAATTAGAGTATTTTTTGTGGTGGTGTGGAGATAATTCCCCAGTCAAGCCAGAGCCTAATTTGCTATACCATAGGGGGCATTGCGTACAAGTTTTGACTCTGAAGATGATGGAGAGTCCACTGCATCTTTAAAAAGAGTTTGAAAACTTGTGACAACTTGATTTTGGCTTTTCAATCACAATTTTTCCAATCAGCACCTCAACCCCCAAAATTGAGTTACAGTTAATTCTCACTGGACATTTATATACTGTACTTACTGGGAATTCATTGATTTTTTTTTATACCACGTCGGGTGGCAGATAAGCATACGACCCGCCTGATGAGAAGCGGTTACCGTAGCCATATACCGTAACGCTCTCTACATGAAATATCTATCGCGCGCCGCCACACCCGCTGTCAAAGCAGGAACTCCTTGCTTTCTGTTGAACTCACTGACTCGCAGGAACACAACCCTCAAGGCAATTGTTATTTGGCTGCGGTATTCTGCGAGGTGGAACGCAGTCGGGCAGCTTACAAATACTGTACCATACCTCTTTCGCCAGAGCCTCTTTCGCTTGTCGGCAGGGCGCACTTCGTGCAATTGAAGTTGGCTTTTGATCTAAAGATCGTGGTGAGCTACTTACACCTCAAATATTTACGATTCCAAGATACCAATTATTTACCATTGGTAAGATCACGATATGACATGGATGATTTCTTTAAGCATATATAATTTGCAGTCATTTTTTTTTATTATTTATAGTCGGCAGTAGCGATGTAACGACTCGACTTTTTAAACCGATTCAAACCGATTTGAGCATAAACCGAGTTGAGTCGATTAGCGCGTCTACTAAACCGATTTGGCCGAGTCGAAAGCAATGTAACGACTCGACTTTTTAAACCGATTAAAAAGTCGAGTCGTTACTTGACTTTGTAAACCGATTAAAAAGTCGAGTCGTTGCTCGACTTTTTAAGCCGATTAAAAAGTCGAGTCGTTACTCGACTTTTTAAACCGATTCAAACCGATTTGAGCATAAACCGAGTTGCGTCGATTAGCGCCTTTACTAAACCGATTTGGCCGAGTCGAAAGCGATGTAACGACTCGACTTTTTAAACCGATTTGAGCATAAACCGAGTTGCGTCGATTAGCGCGTCAGCGCGTCTTGCGTCTACTAAACCGATTTGGCTGAGTCGAACTTACTTACGCATCTCGCTCGCGTCGCTGTGCGCGCATTCGCCCGTTTGGCCGTTTGCTCGTTTGGCCGTTTGACCGTTTGCTTGTTTGGCCGTTTGCCCGTTTGGCCGTTTGCCCGTTTGGCCGTTTGCCCGTTTGGCTGTTTGCTCGTTTGGCCGTTTGCCCGTTTGGCTGTTTGCGCGTTTGCCCGTTTGGCCGTTTGCTCGTTGGCCGTTTGGCCGTTTGGTCATTTGCCCGTTTGGCCGTTTGTTCGTTTGCTCGTTTGGCCGTTTGCCCATTTGGCTGTTTGCGCGTTTGCCCGTTTGGCCGTTTGCCCGTTTGGCCGTTTGCTCGTTTGCCGTTTGGCCGTTTGCTCGTTTGGTCGTTTGCCCGTTTGGCCGTTTGCTCGTTTGGCCGTTTGGCTGTTTGCTAGTTTGCTCATTTGGCCGTTTGCCCGTTTGGCCGTTTGGCTGTTTGCTCGTTTGCCCGTTTGCCCGTTTGGCCGTTTGACCGTTTGGCCGGTTGGCCGTTTGGCTGTTTGCTCGTTTGCCCGTTAGCCCGCTTGCTCGTTTGGCCGTTTGACCGTTTGGCCGTTTGACCATTTGGCCGTTTGACCGTTTGGCCGGTTGGCCGTTTGGCAAACGAGCAAACAGCCAAACGGCCAAACGGGCAAACGGCCAAATGAGCAAACTAGCAAACAGCCAAACGGCCAAACGAGCAAACAGCCAAACGGGCAAACGACCAAACGAGCAAACGGCCAAACGGCAAACGAGCAAACGGCCAAACGGGCAAACGGCCAAACGGGCAAACGCGCAAACAGCCAAATGGGCAAACGGCCAAACGAGCAAACGGCCAAACGGGCAAATGACCAAACGGCCAAACGGCCAACGAGCAAACGGCCAAACGGGCAAACGCGCAAACAGGCAAACGGGCAAACGGCCAAACGAGCAAACAGCCAAACGGGCAAACGGCCAAACGGGCAAACGGCCGAACAAGCAAACGGTCAAACGGCCAAACGAGCAAACGGCCAAACGGGCGAATGCGCGCAGAGCGGCGCGAGCGAGATGCGTAAGTAAGTTCGACTCAGCCAAATCGGTTTAGTAGACGCAAGACGCGCTGACGCGCTAATCGACGCAACTCGGTTTATGCTCAAATCGGTTTAAAAAGTCGAGTCGTTACATCGCTTTCGACTCGGCCAAATCTGTTTAGTAAAGGCGCTAATCGACGCAACTCGGTTTATGCTCAAATCGGTTTGAATCGGTTTAAAAAGTCGAGTAACGACTCGACTTTTTAATCGGTTTAAAAAGTCGAGCAACGACTCGACTTTTTAATCGGTTTACAAAGTCAAGTAACGACTCGACTTTTTAATCGGTTTAAAAAATCGAGTAACGACTCGACTTTTTAATCGGTTTAAAAAGTCGAGTAACGACTCGACTTTTTAATCGGTTTAAAAAGTCGAGTAACGACTCGACTTTTTAATCGGTTTAAAAAGTCGAGTAACGACTCGACTTTTTAAACCGATCTTCGCTATCAAACCGATTCAAATCGGTTCAAACCGATTCAAATCGCGATTTCGTCGATTCGGTTTGGAATCGACTTGCATGAATTGTCTAACCGATTCAACTCGGTTTGACAAAATTCCAGATCGTAACATCACTAGTCGGCAGTGGTGTGGTTACCTTAAAAAAAATGCAAGCGTCACCACAGTGGTGTCGTTGTCAACAATGTCAACACATGAATTATTAAGATACCTTCAATGACACCAGGGGCTACCGCCGAAGCGTAAAGCAGATTCAGATCGAATATTTACATTTCAAAAATAGGTCTCACGTTATTGACAAACATATTCAGCTTAATCAGTAAAGCTCCAGGGCTTCTACCAGCTAAGCTAAACACAATTACCACCAATCCAACTTGAAATTTGATTTACAAATCCAAAAACCCGAAGAGAATCAGTTTTAGTTTAGCCGGTAGGGCCTCAAGATTATCAAAACAATTTCAATGAAACATAAAAATTAAAAACAAGTAAATATTTTTAATGGCCGTTTTAATTGAGGAACAAAGCTAAAGGCATTTTATATATCAACGATTTAATTATTTTCATTATTTATCAACAGTTATCATAAAGAACGACACTAAACGTGTACAATTTTAGTTTTGCTCCCCAAGTCTCCATTACTCATTTATTGTAATGTTCTGTGATAATAATTATTACAATTACATAGTTATACTTTTATTACATAATGACTATGTGCAGTGCACATTTGGTTACCTTTTGATTTATTTATCATAAATAAAAAAAACATTCGAAAACGAAGGCCCAAATGAGACTACACATCGCAGATGTGACAGCACATTTAATTACATTTAACTATATACAAAACCAACAACTATAAAGACTTGCAAAAGATCGTAGCAGCCACATTATGCCTAAAAACAATACAGTATAAATAGGTGGATACGCATCTTTCACTGAGACGGGATGCTGTAAAGAATACATTGCCATAAGATGAAATGTAGAGGTGAATATTATATAGTAGGAGTAAGAATAACCACAAATTCAGGTCGGCACTTCGATATCCTAACTCTATAACATTAACGGGAGTGTATATGTAAAAATATTATTGAATTAATTATTACAGTTATAGCATTTTAAGATGGCATCTATGACACATTAAAATAGTAATGCGACTTATATCGATTTAATATCGAAAAATATTGTTAAATTTAATATTATAAAATGCTGCATCTATGAGTTTTGTTTAAAGTTTTAATAAAGCCATTTTAGTTGAATATTGAAATGAAAATGCATGTATATTTTGCGCCCAAGATATTAAACAAAAAAAACTGAGAAGGAGCGCTGATGGACAAATTCTTAAGTTAAGAAGCTAACAGAGACTTGTGTACGTGACTTTACGAACATAATGTACTGAATTTAAGATAAGAAAAAAAATTAAAACAAACATTATTCTACACTACTACTATCAGGTATCAGAATTTGTATGTTGACTTCTTAAACAAGTCTTTGTTTAGCTAAACAAATTTTTAAAGGAATCGCTCACACTCTACACCTCTTTTGAGCCATTCGTAAACTGAATAAGTTAGTGGCCTAAAATGATATATGCTATAAAAAATATAACTCACATCTCTTAACTACGCAGTTAAAAAAATTATCATTTTTACATATGTTTATAATGTCATAGATGCCATCTTAACGTGCCGAAAGGGCAATTGTGTCGGCAGAATAGTTTATGTGTACTAGAACATAAATATTCCACATGAAGTAACTAAATATCAAAACATTTTAATACTGACATTATGTATGAACAGACAATTTAATAATAAACAAAAATTTTACGTAACACAATATACAATAGTAACAAAATCTTCAAATAACTCCTGCCGTAAATTAGGCAGCGAAGTTTTAAAGCCACCCTTTCATTCTATTGTGTGAAACTCTCAAATCAGCTTCTCCATTTCAGTTGACAATTGGGTTATTGAAAATAAAATGTTATACATATAAATATAATAAATCAGGGTTTCATACAAAAGCTATTATTATTACATTTTTTTTCGTTATATTACAATTAAAATGTATCACATTGACAATATTTTTTTAAATCAGATAACAAGGCAGCGCTAACGGTTCGCACGGCAACGGTGAAGTCACAATGTTAGTTTTTCCATCGTTCACTACAGTTCAACCAACTTATCTATTCAGGTGGTTATAATTGGAACTAATTATCATAAAGTAAATTTTCAAAATTACGGCTTCATCACCTCTTACGCCAGTCGGAAATGAGCGTGTACATACATACAACCACAGACTACGTTAGAAGACTGCCGTTGGGAAAGAGAAAGAATATGTATTACGTACTTATTAAGAGCGAAATAGAAAATTAGACCACATGTTTAATACCATGTTATGAATTCACATTAAAATAATTCACATTTTATACTATTGATTGACTACTACTATTGTACATAATATATTTTACCATGATTTTAATATTAATCAAAGCAATATTTCCCATTGTGACATCAAAATGTGTTCGGATTTTATTTGGGAGCCGTTTGCGTGTCCTACGATTAAACTTATTAATTATAACGAAAAAATAGTAATGGTAATCAGTGCACAAAATTTATAATGATAAATTCACAAAAAGAAATCAAATTATTCAGTACCGGCCTGAGATATGCATATAGAAAGTGTATTGTTTTTTGAGAAGAAGTTTATTCAAAATAATCTTATATACAAATAATTCCATATTTTTCTTTAAAAACCAACATACCAGAGATCAACTTTTAAACATCAACAAAAAAACAAGTAAATCGGCGACTACGCCATAATTCGCAGCAATCCGTTTCTCAATTTAATATAAACCACAAAAGCAATACAACGTTATAAAAGTACAAAAATCATTTGCAAAATGATTTCTTTACAATCCCGTTAGAGGAATATTGTGAATAGTTTTAGAATTATTTGGAATTATAGGTGAACGACTCGCGTATGCCTGATACAATATTTTGCTACTCGTCGTTGTTACTCGAATTTTAACATACACCTAAACTTACAGTAGTAATAAAACTAAGCGTTAACGATGATAACTACCCTCGTTTCGCCTATACACAGGATAGAAACAACAGACATCACCTGGACGGAGAGTACCTTAAAATTGATGGTAATTGTATCTTACTTTATAAATGAAAAATACTGCATTCATATTTTTTTTTTAGTTTTACCCGAAGCTGCTGTCGAACCGACATAATAATTAAAATGATCCAATACTTTTATAATAGGATCTGATGATAAAATTTTATAAATAGCCCCTGTTCCAACTTTCTGAAAATAGATCAGGCACGTCCAGAATTGGATCTAAATAAAGTTTTATGGGTTTCGGTTGATTAAATTCGATTGTTTTATTGCCCTGTGCTTCTGTTGAACTATGCTCAAAACACACCTGTTTCCAAAACAACTATACTGACGTCCTGGTACGTCGTCTCTTTTCAGCTTTGCATAAAAAACGCAACTGCGTGAATGGTTACACAGTGCACTGTGTAACAATACACTGCACTCAGAGTGTACGTCATATGTTTTACGACATTCCCTAAAATGACTTTGTACAAGTCATTTTAAAAATCAGTCTTCTTTTGGATGAGGCGTTATTGAGATTAGTTCAATATGACCTAGTAAGTATTAAACAATCGAAAATAAAGGGCCGGAGGAGTTTTATGTTGGTTCCGGCAGACAAACCTAAGATAGGGGTCATTTCAGTATTATATACTGATTTTCAACTTATCAGGTATTTTCCCTCCAGGTGAAATGACATTAATATTACGAAAAAAAGACTATTACATGTTTATGTTTAGGAAACAATTAAAGTACAACATACAAGCGAAATAACATCATCGTATACACGGCCAGAGGCTATCATTTAACTCTCGTCACGTTCTATTAAAACAAAATCAGGCGGATTCCGATCCGGCACTATTGACCATAGACATTATCTATCACACCGCTATATTTTTTCAGTTCGCATACTTCATTGATAGATACGTACATTTTAAGAGTGAATGCACACTAGTGCGTCTACGACCACGAAAATGACCCGGTTTGCCTCATGCTACACATATTTTTAATGAGACGAGCCGCAGCAATCCATTCCATAGCTATGTTTTTATACAAAATTTTAATTTTTGTTACTGAATTGGTGCGTTACACTAGTGCGCGTTTGCTCTTAGATATGATTTTAACAAAAAGCAGACAAAAAAAATAATTTACATAAAATGAATGCGAACTCTCGCAAAACATTTTGATAAATAAATAATCTGGATGAGACAATCAATGTCTTGCCCATTCAAGACTCAATCGCATACAGTCAAGATAATCTTTGGTCGTACAGCCAGACGAATATTTTCTAGGAATAATAAAATACATACAATCATTCTTTATCGCGCTATAAGGATTTCGCTGATATACTTTAATAATACTTTTATATTCAGTATCGTGCTTTTAATGCTAATATAAAAATAGTTGCGGTGCGGCCAGTCTGCAGTGTACGCCGAGCAAAAGTGCATTGCAAGTCATTTCCATACACATTATCGCGCTGTGGCCTGATTGTAGTGCGCGCATTTGTAATAAACCCTTTTCATCTATTTGGAATTGATCACCGCGGGATGATAAATTCCAAATAGATGGAAAGGGTTTATTGCAATGCATTGCGGTGCGGCCCACCGTAATATGCACCGGGCTTTAGTGCGATTGGCCCAATAATTTATACTACAGTTCAGCCGGCGTCCATATTGTAAAAAGGTAATCATGCAAACTTCACAGTCAAGTGTAAAATGATATTTTAGAGATTGGAGGTGCTAGTCTACTGGTACCTTACCTATTCAATGTTGTTACCACTGAGATCAAGAAAGGAAACTGATTTTATCCCCTTCTTTATTAATTTTATTTTCTTTTATACAACTAAGATGACAAACAAGTATATGACCCGCCTGATAGCAAGCAGTCATCACAGCTTATGGACGCTCACTACACCAGAGGCATAAATCACGCGTTGCCGATCCTGTAAAAACCTCTTCACGCCTTTCTTAAAGAACCCCATGCTGTGGTCTGGGTAATTCTTTCCACAACCTGAGAGTCCGTTGAAGGAAACGTTATTACTCTTGCATAATCCCTGTTTACCCCTGCAGGAGTAATTATCCCCAAGTTCGGAATCACTGCCTTGTTTAAAAACAAAAAGCTATTGTTAGCAGTATTTAAACTTTGTTGGCAAGTGTATTCCTCTATGGGTATTATCCTTTAAATTTTATCCACCCCCAATATCTTGTAGCACCTCATCACTAACCCCGATGCACATTTCAGCGAGTCGGACCGCCTGCAACCTATAATTACAGGCGAGCCACAGCACATTAAAATGCACGAAAATTACTTGCCACTTGCAATTCGTTCCGTTGTCGTATACAGTGTGCGCCGTGCTTTAAAATTCAATCATATTTGTTTAAACAAAAATACCTTCAATAAATTATATTTCGTAATATCGTTTGCATTAAATATTGAGACAATTGAAAAGCAGATAGCTACTATCAAGTGGAGTGTGAAATTAAAGCGATTCTATAGAAAAGGTGCACATTAAAAATATACTTTCAGTAATAATGCAAGAGGTATTTCCATTTTTGTATGGATCTATCCTTGTTTTGTATACGATGAGATGACGCCAACAATAAAAATAACATATATACTTGTTTTACTACAAATTTAGTATAACGTGTAAGTATGATAATTTGTCAGTTGAGATTTTATCAATGTAATTTGAGTAATTTTATTTATTTTTGTTTTTTAGTTTTAGTTGGCACGAATAATCAAGATTTTAACAAGTTAGGACATAGATCACTGTTCGTAGACACAATACCAAGATCGACCACGTTACCGCGCAAAATTCGAAAATATATTTTCGATATATACATGTGGATACATTTAATGTATCCAGCCAACTATTTCGTAAATTTAAAAGAAAGATCTTAATATTATAAAATCTGTTTTGTTCACTGCATAAAATGTCATCTTTTAAAACAAAGATAAAAGAGTTTCGAATTTGTACTTTTGCGGCCATACATTATTTTAACATTTGCATACATTTATCATGATTTAGACGCGTAGACACACATTTACGTATATAAAAATATTTCTTTGTTTAACCCGTATGTTCCGACTACGGTTCAAATATATGGGTTATGTTCCGCACATTAACAAGGTTTAAAATTTAAAAAAAAAACTACTGCGAGGAAAAACACTGACTGGGGTAGGATTCTACTATTTAGTATTGCAATATAATTCGATGATTACGTATCAAGATAGATAAATGATGTTGACAAATTACCGCAAAAATATATAGAAAGATATTTTTTTTATTTGTGACGTATATTGCCAACCTATTGAGCTCTTTTAGGTTTAACTGGACACATTACTAGTAAAATTAAACGAAAAAGAACACAAAGTTCAACTAGAGTTTAGCATAAATATCAAAAAAGAAAACAGTGACACTAAATATCCCCCGCATCTACCTATATTCATCCCATTTCTGGGTTACGCGTCCCCCTCAATAGAAGCTGTTTAGACCATACGCCACCACGCTGATCAACTCAACACCACACGAGGCTCAAAATACAATTACATTCAATTTTAATGACCCTCGAAGAAAGAGATAACTCTATTGTACTCATATTCGAAATATACCACAGACCTCCCGTATCAGGGTGTTTATAACAGTTTAAATCTTTGAAATACGCTGACAATCTATATTTATGAAATAAAAAATGATAATTCGATCGAATCGATGCCCAGTCTAAGTCTCAGATCGTAGAAAAGTTTTATTGTAAAAATATTTTTTTATTTCGATAAATGCAGATAAGGAGCTTCTTTCGTCAAGTGCACCACTACTTTGATTATTATTAGATAATAATTTTTTAACACTTTTACTTAGGCTTGAAGTAGCGCATACGTGTTAGTTAGTCTAAATTTCAATTCCCATTTACTCAATAACTAATGTATAGCAAAAATATTGTATATCTGGGTCGGGGAAGTATATAGGTATACAGTTATACAACTTCCCCAACCCAGATATACAATATTTTCGCTTCACGTGGAATGCTCCATTTTTTTTTTCTGCATATCAAACGGAAGACCAACGAAATAAACCATCATGCCTAATAATATGTATATTAATAATCATTAAAGAATGGATCGATTGTTATTTTTAAACATTACGTTTTCGTGTAAGCCACTTAGTGAAAACATACCGATAACTACAGTAAAATGGTGCAGGGGCATTTAGTGGTAGTAACATTGGGTACTTTGAAGTACACACTTTTCCGTACATATAAAATTTATTCTGAACGATTTTTCTAAACCTTTTTCTGGCATCAGAATTCGCCAGAATACGGAAGTTGAGGAGCTGGTAGCTGAATACAAGGCAGCGTAATGGCGAATACAAGGCAGCGCGGCTTCGGTTTTGTCGTTTACAGAGAATGGAAGGGCTTCAAGCAGCTAAAAAATATATGAAGATGATGATGTTGATGGAAAAAAGTGACCAAGGATCTTCAAGCGAATCCTCAAGTGGGTAGTTTAGTGTCGGGAAAAAGGTTTTGATTATTGAACTAATGAAATAAGTAAGTCAACTTTACCGAGTAATATATCAAAAACCATAAAGAGCTCAATCCTTCAAGCGATATTTGAGCCTTGTGATACACAAGGTTGAGATTTCTGACAGTCCGTAACGTTTCAATATATTTTAAGACATTTTAGAAAGCGATAATTTATATATGTGAGTTTCTATTCCAAAGGTAAATGTTGTCTTATCATTTTTAAATTTGCCTTTTGCTCTTTCTATTTCTAAAGTTTCTGACGATTTAAAATTTTTGCTGACAAAAGGTCACTGTCGCCTGAAATTGTACCATTAACAGTGCCTTTTTTAAGTTTAGAAGTGAAGAGGATAATTTGTTTTCCCAATAAGAAGTAATAGATGTATCTATGACATTATTCACGTTTAGCAAAATTCGTGACATGCCAGAATAGATTTTGTATGGTATTGGTATCTCAAACATGTAATATTTTCAAAGAATGTTATAACTTTCAATATATTTATTTACACTATTTTCTACAACAATTATATTATGTCAAATTTTAATATCGCAACATTCACAACAATCCTTTTCGGAAAGTATTCACTTAGGGATAAATAATTTCATTTTATTAATAAATTGAAATTTCATAAGTATTTATTAAACAAACCAATTATTTTGCCATTTTTTTTTTTTTTTAGATACGCTTGATACATTTTACATATTTTGAACATTAAGTACATAACTAAATACAAACATTATAACACGCTGTTGTGGTTCGTGAAGCTTCAAATCCGTATCTTATATGTCACTGAACATTACTACTTTCAATTTCCTAAAATTGTAAATGTATTTATTCAAATATTTAAATTTGGAAGGCAATCAGATATTTCTGTATGTTTCCCACCCTTTTTTACTTTTAAAAGGGTGCGTTCACGTTGGCGGCGCCATGTAATTAGCAAAAGTTGCTTATGTAGCTACTTGTATAGTCGACGAAGAAAATCCTTTGCCATCATGTAATAATTTATTTATAACTTTATTGATAACCGTAAATTTAAAATACCTATATTATACATAAAAATATATATACATATTATATTATACACATTACATTTACAACTCACGCACTCTGTTTTTGAAAGCACGCACTCTGTTTTTAAATTTGCTGGGAGTCTGTAATAGATTCAGGTAGCGAGTTCCATAGTCGCGAAGCTTGTAGAGTAGAGAAGGAATTTGACATAAAGCCTGAATGATATAGTGGGATTGAGGGTCAATGACAATGACAAAGGAAGTCGTAGATTGTAAGAATCATAGAGATACTTAAACATGTATTTCGTGTATTCTGAAGAACGAGGATTACAGAGAATTGAAAAAAGTAACTTCTAAATGTCGTCTGTGATAAATTGCACATAAATTGCAACACCTCCACCACCCTTACCGTTACGAATTAAAACAAACCCAGGAACTGAGAGGGAACGGATGGCTTAACCCAGCAAATAATCATTGCTTTACAAAAACAACTAGGTCTGTAACAGCTTGCACTATTGATGAGACACTGTATCCATCTTAAATATCTTGTGACATTCATTTGTTTTACTTTGATCATTAACCACAGCATAAATTGAATTTGTTTCCAGATCGCACGATACATACAAATTTAGTCAGTATACATATACAGTGGGAAGATGGGATCTGTACAAAAGTATGCGCTCTGTTCCAGATTTAATCTAGAACAAATAACAACACAGGCCTCATCGCATGCAGAGTGCTTCGAAACTTCGTCATATTATTAGAATGTAATATTAAATAATTTTATGAAATTGTTATTTCTGATAAAATCATTATCTTTATTTTTTTTATACCACGTCCGAGCCTAACATACGTCTATATATAATTCTAATTCAATTTGTACGGTATCCGCTTACTATCAGAAGAGCTATAGAAATGCTTGTCTGCCACTCGACGTAGTCTAAAAATAACCTTCGACGATCTTGTCTCTAAACCCAGTATTTTGACCCAAATTCAAAACTACCCGGCAATGGATTTTGTTATTCTATGGACGTAAATACAATACTTCGCGTGTTCTATTTATACAAAAGAAATAAGTATATTTCTTAGCATATTTGAGAAAAGTAAATTATTGTATTTAATCTATCAAAACACTCGAGTTACTTTCACTGCTCCTTCTTCTTCTTGCCATAAAAATATATATTGTTATTGATATGTAACAAAGTAAACTTCGATTGAGCAGATGAAACAAGTGATACCGATCCGCTATATATTCAATTTCAGTACAATTTTGATTAGTGAACTAAAGTAACGTGTGAAGTAATGTTGACATCTTAAGCACAGTACGAGTATTAATACAGTATGGTCACTAATGTAAAATAAATAAATAAACACTATGTACTTGTAAAATGATATTTCATATTATGTAATGATTACCACTGATTTATTTGTTTTGGCATTAGGTAATCGATTTCTATTTTCCAGTTTTAACTAAGAATTATTGTACCGTCAAAATCTTTCGAATCGGCAGTTCGCGGTTTTCAGAATTTTTAGTAGTTGAATATTGATATTTATTCAACATTTTCAATAGACGATCACGATATTGTTTTTATTAATTAACAATTACAACCCGCGTGAACCAATTAGTGTACATACAATGTAATGTAATTGAAATTTATCCAGTCTCATAATCACAATCATTCAAAATAAACGTTTAAAGATATTACAATATGACCTACGATATTTGAAGTATAGTGTCATACGTCACAGCCGAGGTACCTACTTTATTATGCAGTCAACCCTAAGGGATTTACACAGACATTTTTGTATGGAGTGGCCAGGGTGTGTTTAAGTCAAATTATTAACTTGTCAAATTCACGGGTAGAATAAAATCGGTAGAATAAATGTAATCATTTACTATTGGTTTGAAGATGAAATGTTATGCTACTGTAATCATAAAATTGTTAATACTATGGTACTCATAATATAAACAAGCTGTTATTAGCGACTGTGTCTGCGCATTGCAATTCTAAAAATTGTCGAGTGGTAAAATAGCAAATGGCCTTGAATGAGAAGTTATCATAAACTAATTAAACTTTTTTTTTCATAGCAGTCGTTAAGCTAATGCGTTTCTACATTTTTCACGCAAAAATCCTTTATTATTTCGGAAAAAAAATAGTCAACAACTTGCTTAACAAATTATACACAGATAATTTTACACAGATTTTTTTAAATCAGCTTCAACTTAAAACTACATGACTAATAGTTTTTATAAATACTGGCAAAGCATTTTCTTTTCTGACTATACAATCGTCCATAGATAATAAAAACATGACTCGTCTCAAATATAATATATACTCAAATATATCCAAATATAATATTAATATTTTTCTGAATTAGGCAAGTAATGGTAATAATTTATGAACACCAAAACAGCACAATTTTTTTCATATGAATTGGAATTTCATGGATTTTATTTTGTTTCCTATACCGTTTTCATCACCTACTAGCTCTATGGCCAATCACCAATGTACGTTGCTTAATAGGTAAATCTCCTTTCGGCTAACAATGTCACATTCTTAAAATGTCACCATAGTGACTGCGAAGCCAATGAGTGCTGAAAATGTCATTGACTAGCGGGCGTCCTTTCAGAGCCCACATATCACCAAATTGTTTAGAACTCTAATTCTATTATTATATACTCCATGCTGTGAGGAGTATCTACACTTCTCTAACAAACTACAATACACACGTTACCTTTTACACATTCCCAGATATAAATGTACACGAAAGCGACTCGATTTTTATCATTCCACCATTAACGGCGCCTGGTGTGTTGATAAATAATGAAGTCTATATGCATAGAGCAGTTTTCGATTTGGCCTCATACTCGCAAACGACCGTTTCACTTTCCCCTCCAAATTCAAAATTTACACAACTAACAATAATTTATTAGCTAATCTTAACATAACCCCTACAAAAAGGAGGGAGCCAGGTGGCGCCATCCTTACATTTATTCATTCAACTATGCTTTTCCAACATTGTAGACACCATGACACTTTTAAATTCATTTATATACAATCTCCTTTGAATAATACAAGGCAATGTTATTCTATTTCATTAGGGTTGGGTAAACTAACGGTGTCATATGTGTCTTCATAGATCGAGATGTAGTTACGCTTACAGGTTTTCTTGTGTGCGCGCGTGCTCATCGAGGGTTTCTCCTGACAGCCCTACGAACACGTCGGGGGCCGGCCGTGTTGCCCATGTTGAACTGCACTTGAGGTGAGCCGGCTGGCGCCGCGCCGAAGTTGTACGGCTGCGGGGGCTGCTGCTGCTGCTGCTGCTGCTGCTGCGACTGCTGCGGCTGCTGCGGCTGATGGACATACATAAATCATCATCATCAGGTCCATTTTAGTCTCCGCTACAGGAGCACGACCCTCTCGTCCGTCCTAGACGGAAGGAGTATTTGGCCTACACTCACCACGCTGGCCAAACGGGTTGGGGAGGCCTGATCGATATTTGATATTGTATTTCCCTTAGTCGCCTTGTACGACATCCACGGGAAGAAACAGAGTGATTCTAATGTAGTCTGCCGGAAACCACACAGCCAATACATTAAAAATATACCCCAATGTTCAGCGCATTGGTACTTCATACACAATATTAACCCTTTCACCACCACTTTAAATACAATACAATACTCTTTATTGCATCAACAATATAGATATTACAAAGGACAGTAGTATATTAAAGTACAACAGGCGGCCTTATCGCTATGCAATCTTTTCCAGGCAACCTTTAGGTAGAGGAGAGTATCAGAGTAGAGAAATACCTATAGGAATAACTAACCTAACGTTACATAGGAATAAGTGAACTGTTTTATTTAAATAAACAATTTAATGCAAAATTATGACTATAAATTGGTTACACATCTACTGTAGCTTTTTGTGCACAAGGAACACATTCTTTATTGACTTGTTTCCGTTATGATATGATGGATTGATCCATCGTTGGCAGTGAAAAGGTTAATGATGATAATAATACGCTTATAATGCAATGTAAATACCTAATAATTATCGTCCATATTCTTCAGTATAAACTGTTACATAGTTATCTTTCTAAAGGCACTGGACACATTTGTACTATTTCCACATATATGTAATTCCACATTCTTACTAATGCTATATCTAGTCTGTATTCTATTAACAAAAAATAAATGTTCTTTTGTACAATTTCTATGCTGATAGCGAACCACTTACGCCCAAAAATAGAGGTTCTAGAGTTTTCCCACTTACTATCTAGGTCACATAGTATACAAGGTCTGGATTGAACCGTCGAGATTTTTCAGGAGACTACACTAGGAGGCTTCTGCAAAAAGAGCCACAAGGCATACGGAGCCAGGAAGGCGCATTTGACGCCCCTGGTATTACATGTTGAATGTAAGTAAAATGTAATGTCATTCCTCTATAGTTCTCAATCAGAAGGCTATAGAACAAAATGGACCTATGTTTGTGTAGCTACAGCACAGTCCCAACTTGGTGTTTGTACGAATGTAGAATTCTATGGAATTATACGAATGCATTTAGAGAGCCTGTCTTAAAACTGATATGTTTTCTGTAAAAATAGAGGTGAGATACAATGCGAGGTGGAGGAAACCGGTGGTAGGTTGAAGTTGCTAATATCAATGGCTGTCAGCATGATTGTTTATCTTCCCCTTATTCCCTTTATAGTATACAAATGATTAAAAACTTTAATTACCTGTCCAAATCCAAATACGCCCATTGACTGTGACCCGCCAAAATTGAAAGCAGGGCCTGATGGTTGAGTGATGGGAGTAGCCTCGAATGCCGGAGTAGACTGGGTTGGCGCACCGAATGTGGTACCGGAGCTCACATTAGAAGACCCGAATAATCCAAGGGGCGCCTCTGATCCACTCGCTGGCTGTGGGCTGCCAAACATGTTGGACGCCGGCTGATTTTGTGCCGGACTCGAGAATAAAGACTGCTGGGGGGCAGTCGTGTTCTGGTTCGCCATTCCAAACATACTTTGCGTGGGTTGGGCGCTACTGCCGAAAACTGGAGTTGAGTTATTGAAGGGCGTGCTAGTTGAACCGAAAGCGAACACTGGTTTCGGCAAATTGTTTACGTTATTATTAGTTCCAAATAAATTTGGAGCACTGGTGTTGAACGACGGCGGCGACCAAATGTTATCTTTTTGAACTGTGGCCCCAAATATATTCGACGATGCCAAATCATTATGTGTGCGTAACGGATTATGAGACTGTTCAGAGGCTGGAGCCAAGTTCCCATCCGGAAGTCCGTTACCACTTGACAAAGTATTTCCTGCAGATAATACATTGCTAGATAGTGGGTTACTAGCCCCAACGTTCGTCCCACTGGTAAGACTGAATCTGTTTGAACCAGCATTGTCAGTTGTTGAGCCAAATTTAAAAGCAAATGAGTTAGCTTCACTCTTGTTGGTAGGGCCGAATTTAAAAGATCTTGTCGGTTCAGCTTGCAAAGATGGCGCTATGGGTTTAGCACTGCCATCAAATGTGAACACGGGGCTAGCTGTGGGAACAGTTGGCACAGTGACAGTGGTTGTAGCAACCGGTTTCTGAAAGAAGTTCGAATTTGCAACGGACAATGTTGTCTGTTCATTTCTTGGAAATAAGGATAATGGAGCTGCAGTTGAATCCCTTGGTTTCGCAAATAAGTTGGCACCCCCAGTTCCACGATCTGCGAAAGAGAACTTCTTTTTCTGTGGAGTTGTTTCAAGTAATTCCTCCGGTCCCTGTACTTTTAGTGCTGTTGACTGATTGGCCGGCATAGATGTCGGTCCCGATATTAACGGTACTACTGATAAAGCTGGTGTTAAAGTAGTCGGCAGCGATGTTGATATGGCTGTTGGCTGAGGCGCTGGCAAACTCGCAGGCAGTGACGCAGGCAAAGTTGTTGGCAGTGATGCTGGCAAAGTCGTTGGCAGTGACGCTGGCAAACTCGTTGACAAAGTCACTGGCATAGTCGCCGGAAGAATAGTTGGCAAAGTCGCTGGCTGAGTCGCTGACAGAGTCGCTGGCTGAATCGCTGGCAGAGTCGCTGGCAGAGTTGCTGGCAGAGTCGCTGGCAGAGTCACTGGCAGAATCGCTGGCAGGGTTGCTGTCAAAACTGATGGCTTTTCTGTACTGGCCGGTGATTTTAAACTAAACATACCAGATAACGTGCTGCCTACGGGTTTGATCTCTCCTGTAGTTAAATCAACTTTAGGTAAATCCTGGTGTTGCTCTTTTGTTCTGTCAACAGATTTCTCATCTGGCTTTTTTGGAATACCAAATGAAAAGGCAACCTTAGGTGTTGCATTAGTTTTGTTGTCAATTGTACTGGTATCAGTTTGATCATCAGACACCTTTCCAGGTAGGCCAAATGTAAATTGTTTCGGGAGAATGTTATTGTTGGTCTCCTTGTGTACATTTTTAATTTCTAGTTCACTCGTTTTGAGATTACTTCCTTGGTCTTTAGGATCAATACCAAATTTGAATTTACTTGCTGTACTCATTCCAAAGTTAAAGGTATTCTTCAATTGCTTCACACTTCCAGGCCGCTCAGTCTCACAGCAGGCACATTTTATTTTATTACTGTCATTTCGAACCATACAGCTGCCACACTCCCATTTTTCATTTTGTTTATCAACAATATTTTGGACTTTACTATCTACTGCACCTGTTGTAGTTATTCCGAAGGTATTCTTAGATTGCTTAACAGTTCCTGGCTTCTCTGTTTCACAACAAACGCACTTTATTTTGTCACTTTCATTTCGTGTCATGCAGCTCCCACATTCCCATTTTTCGTTTTGTTTACTGACAATATTTTGAAATTTACTGTCTATGATACTCGTTGTACTGATACCAAAATTAAATGTATTTTTAATTTCCTTTGCAACTCCAGGCCTCGCTGTGTCACAACAGACACATTTGACTTTATTATTATCATTTCGAACCATACAGCTTTCACACTGCCATTTTTCGTTTTGCTTGTCGACAATATTTTTAATTGATGTATCTGCTAGACTTGATGGAGAGAGAAAACTATTAGTTTGCTCTGCGGATTTGCTTTGTTTCGCCGCTTGTTTGACGCTTCCGCAATTCGTGCACTTCTCTATACTAACTTTATTTTTAATAGAACACTTGCCACATGTCCATTCATTTTGAAGGTCTGGTGTTGCATTTTTCTGTGTAAATTGGTGGCCCTTGGCGCCGCAGCAAACACATTTATCAGCATTCGCTGCATTAGCGACCCAGCAGTCATTGCATGTCCATTTTGATTTGTCTATATTCTTTGAAAGAGGGTTGGTAATTGCAAAGCTATTTGTAGTACTTGCAAGACTAAAAGTCATGGGTATCTTTTCACATGACACGCACTTGTCAATATGTGCCTGACGGTTCGACTTCTTACAAACTGTACATTTGGCTTTCTTATCATCAGCATTATTAGGTTTTTGAGCACCGCAGCAAACACATTTTGAAGCACTATTGAATACCCAACAATCTGGGCATTGCCAATCTTTAGGTTTATTTGTGCCCACCCCAGCATCTTTCATAGGAGTAATTACGACGTCATTTCTCTTATCAACATTCATTTCCACGTCGGAATCAGGGCTACCGAATGTATATATTGGTGGCGTGGTAACGGCCACAGGAGACAAAGAGGATACCGCGACAGGAGAAGAAAATTTATAGCCATTGTTACTGTTTGAACTCATAGAATTCTTTGGAGTGTTTGAGATGGGTCTTCGACGTGATAGTTTGGCTTTAGTGGCAAGTGAAACAAATTCCGTTTCTGGTAAATTGCCCTTGTTCTCCACTGGTCTAGATGATGATGACCGAATTAATACTTTGTCCTTGGTGGCTAGCGAGACAAATTCCGTTTCGGCAAAATTGTCGTTGTCTTCCACGAGTCTAGCAGACGATGATGGTGTAACGGCACTCGCATGCAATTGACTACGGTCTCTGTAAAATAAAATAAAAAATATTTTATACTATACTCTGGAATATCTACAACACACATTGTGTCTCTTAGAAAAAGCTAACCGGACAAGATTATTTGGACACTGTTATGCTGAATAGATTCAACCGACATATTGTTACTTTCAAGTTATTTAAAGTTTAATACGAATAAAAATATCACGCAATATATGTTTTGGGAAGCATACGTCAAGATTTGATGTTTCTCGCTATGTATTTCTTTCAATTTGGCATAGTTTGTCTGTTGGATCTATTCTGAATAACAGGATCCATTTATCGATGTTATCGATTTCTCTCCCTTCAATCAAAGGGATTAAGAGCATACTTCACCACGCTGCTCAACTGCGGGTTGGCAGAGACGTTTACATTTACTAATGTTTAAATACATAAAAAAAAAACAGTACATGGTTTCACCATGATATATGGTGTTGACGTGTCCATAGGCCACGTTGACTGCTTTCCATTAGGCGAGCCGTATGCTTGTTTACCTTAGTGGTATAAAAAAAACCTATTGTTATTGCGATGCCTTATTCTTGTATACGAAAATCTATAAAAAGCGAAAAGTCACTCACTGATTAGGATACTTCAGCTAAGAAAAGATTTGGAGACAGGGCTGAATTAAGCAGATTTTTTAATTAAGGCCGTCGAATGTCTGACTGCATAAAATTTCCTAACATAGCACATGGGCTGAAAAGTCCCGGGCCTAACACATAAATGGCGCGATTTTCATTGCATTCACCGCTTTTTCAGTTAGTACTAACCTTCAAAAGAAAACTGTTAAAATTTCATGATATTCTACTCATAAGTTTGTGACTTATTGTGCTAAGCGTGACACTGCTTTTGTTATTTTCAAAACAATGGATCAAAAAAAATTTCATGCTTTAATTTGACACAGATTTTTGATGGGAAAAAATACAGTTTAATCGAAGCAACAGCTTCAAAAGTATTATAAGGGCTCTGCTCCATCAGAAACAACAATAAAATTTTGGTTTGCAGACTACAATCATGGTCGTAGAGAGACCAATGATGAAGAACACAGTGGACGTCCAAATGAGGCGGTAAAACAAGAAAACATCAAAAAATCCACAAAATCGCTTTGAATGATCGAAAAGTAAAGTTGCGTGAGTTAGCTGACATCATAAAGATATCAAAAGAACGTGTTGGCTTTATATTGCATGAACATTTGATTATGAGACAGCTCTATTTGAAGTGGGTGCCGCAGTTGCTCTCTGTTGACCAAAAACAAGAACGTGTTGATGATTCTGAGCCGTGTTTGGCAATGTTTAAACGTAATAAATCGGAATTTTTCCATCAATATGTGACAATGGATAAAACATGGATCCATCGCTTCACTCCGGAATCAAAACGAACGTCATTTGAGTGGAGAGCAACGGTAAACCTCGTTCAAAGGGCCCGAAAGCACAACTATCGGCTGGAAAGGTTATGGTCTCGGTATTTTGGGATGTGAGTGATGTAATATTCATCGACTATATTGAGAAGGGAAATACCATCAACAGTGAATATTATATAGCATTATTGGAGCGTCTGAAGGCCAAAATTGCCAAGAAACGACCGCATATGGCAAAGAAAAAAAATTTGGTTCTTGATGACAACGCATCTTGTCACAAGTCAATCAAAACAAGAGCAAAACTATATGAATTGAACTTCGAATTGCTCCTGCTTACATCCACCGTAATTCCCAGATTTGGCTCCCAGTGACTACTAGCTGTTCGCAAACCTAAAAAAATGCGCACCGGTAAAACGTTCTACAAAAGTGGTACTGAATGTTAAAGCGGCGCTGGAATGATTGTGTGGCTCTTGATTACGATTACGTTGATGAATAAAGCTGATTTTGAACAAAAAAACCGCGTTTTCTTTGTTAGGCCCGGGACTTTTCAGCCCATGTGTTACTTATACAGTAACATACTTATAGACTACTAGCGGCCCAACCACGCTTCGCTGTGGCTCAATCTTTTCGTTTCCATCCATTTTCCATCCTTAGAGATGGCGCTGTATTGGGACGGGGGCCCACCACACATTCCCACCACTGTATCTCCTGTGTAGCCAGGATTAACAGCGGCGACCGCCAAAAAAGGCAATGAACAATGAAGTCCATTGCAGTCCCAGGGGTAAAACTACGGCTGCCTTGGAACTCACAACGAATTTAATCAGAAGAAATTAGTAGGAGTAGGAAGCTTTTCGAATTTGACTTCCCCTCTTAGCAATGTGAGAGACAGCAATATGGCAAATAAGGCATTAAAAGCCTAAAGAGATGGCTAGTCAAGTGAAGCTCAACTGCCGTGCACCACGGATTTTAAGTTTCTAACACTATTAGGGATCTAAAACATTGAGTTGTTACCTAACACATCGATTCCAATAATATGAATTGCAAAATCGTCTGAACGCTTGGTAATTCTCCCTTGTTGCTACCAAATCTGAATAGTATACTACCCCGGATGCAACTTGCAATGAATTCAACATGTCATCCCGCTCCCGCTGCCACAGATCACACTCCCAGAGAACATGGTGTGCTGTTTGATCGAATTCAGAATTAGCAGTAGAACATTCGCATAAGGGCGACGGCACTAATTTAAACGAAAAGAGTTTAGCTTTAAAATTGCCATGTCCAGTTAAAAATTGCGCAACGGGGTGGTCGACTTCTAACCACTTTTTCTTTAATCTATCTCTTACCGATTGAAAGAACAGATACAAGTGGCGTCCTTTGGTAGAAGTTTCCCACCTTTCCTGCCATTCAGACAGCAATGTTTCAAATACTTCATTAATAGGTTTGAACAGTCTAACTATTTTTTCACGATCACGCGTTTTCAAGAAATCAGGGACCATATTTTTAGATGTATAGTACATTGAAGCGCGGCGTTGTACTTCTAAGTCTACCGGTAACACACCTGCTAGCACGGGTAGTGCCTCGGTGCTTACAGTTCTATACGACTTACATAAAAATATCAGAGCAAGGCGCTGGCTTTGAAGTAATTTACGACGTGCTGCACCTATAGTAGCCCTATCTGCCCACGCAGGTGAACCGTACGTAACACAACCCAAGTATGTGGCGGTATAAATAGTTTTTAATGTTTTGAAAGTTAATCCCCACGTAGAGGTAGAAATACTTCCTACCTCACCTACTTGCTTCATGTGCTCAATATAATTAAAATTTCTATCCAAAAGCAAACCTAAGTAACAAACCGAACTTCTATTAGCAACAGATACTCCATTAAAATGAAATCGCGGTGAAACCTGTAAATTTCCCTTAAGCAAGAGTTGATATGTTTTATGTGGCGCAAAATCGAGACGATTACGATAACCCCAATCTGAAATTAAGCCTAGGCTAGTGTTGGCTAGTTTCTCTATGCTAGATCTTGAATTAGCATTGATTAATAAGAGACCATCGTCAGCGTAACCAGTTAACGAGCACCCTTCCGGTAAGGGTAGGCTAAAAAAATCATCAAAACCGATATTCCAGAGATACGGTCCCAGAGATGGCGCTGTATGTGAAAAAAGATTTTCCCGCTTTTCTTTTCAAATTTTTCCAGAATTTTCTTTGCTATAAACCTCACGGAGCCCGAGTCCTATCCAACGAATGCAAAACCGTGGAAATCGGTTCGTGCGTTCTGGAGTTATAGCGTCAGGAAGGAAAACCCGACTTATTTTTATATAGTAGACTAGCGGCCGCCCGCGACTTCGTACGCGTGGAGTTAGTTATTTGCAAATAACTTTTAATTACATTCGAAAAAGCTAAATACCTAATGAAAGGAAAAAAATTAAAAAAGTTAAAAACAATCAATATCTAGACGAATTTTTAGAATCAATGAAGTCGACGGATATTATTTTTTAAAACCTCTTTGTAAAACCAAAAGTACTTTTTATTGTTATAATAAAACATCCCTCCTTATAATAGTAAGTATGTAGTTGTTTTCATTATTTTTTATACTTAAATATCATTTAAAATCCTTCTGCCATAATTACTTTAACTTCAATAACATTGGATTTTCATACAAATTTCGAACCCCCGTTTTAACTCCAAAAAGGGGTTGATTTCTAAAGATACTAATAAGTACACCTCCATACCATCTATACAGCATACATTTTAAATTTCAAGTCTCTTACTTCAAAAACATAGGACTTTCATACAAACTTCCAACCCCCGTTTTAACACCAAAAATGGGTTGATTTCTAAAGATACATTATTAGTACACCTCCACACTATCTATAGAGCATACATTTAAAATTTCAAGTTTCTTACTTTAAAAACATAGAACTTTCATACAAACTTCCAACCCCCGTTTTAACCCCAAAAAGGGGTTGATTTCTAAAGATACATTATTAGTACATCTCCACACCATCTATAGAGCATACATTTTAAATTTCAAGTCTCTTGCGTCAAAAACATAGAACTTTCATACAAACTTCCAACCCTCTTTTTAACCACAAAAAGGGGTTGATTTCCAAAGATACATTATTAGTACACTTCCACACCATCTATTGAGCATGCATTTTAAATTTCAAGTCTCTTACTTCAAAAACATAGAACTTTCATACAAACTTCCAACCCCCGTTTTAACCCCAAAAAGGGGTTGATTTCCAAAGATACATTATTAGTACACCTCCACACCATCTATAGAGCATACATTTTAAATTTCAAGTCATTTACTTCAAAAACATAGAACTTTCATACTAACTTCCAACCCCCGTTTTAACCCCAAAAAGGGATTGATTTCCAAAGATACATTATTAGTACCCCTCCACACCATATATAGAGCATACATTTAAAATTTCAAGTCTCTTGCTTCAAAAACATAGGACTTTCATACAAACTTCCAACCCCCGTTTTAACCCCAAAAAGGGGTTGATTTCCAAAGATACATTATTAGTACACCTCCACACCATCTATAGAGCATGCATTTAAAATTTCAAGTCATTTACTTCAAAAACATAGAACTTTCATACTAACTTCCAACCCCCGTTTTAACCCCAAAAAGGGGTTGATTTCCAAAGATACATTATTAGTACCCCTCCACACCATATATAGAGCATACATTTAAAATTTCAAGTCTCTTGCTTCAAAAACATAGGACTTTCATACAAACTTCCAACCCCCAATCTACCCCCTTAGGAGTGGAGTATCGTAAAATCCGTTCTTAGCGGATGTCTACACCCTATAAGGAACCTACCTGCCAAATTTCAAGTTTGTAGGTGTTATAGTTTCTGAGATTTCGTGATGAGTGAGTGAGTGATTTTCTCTTTTATATATATAGATTATGAACCTATAGAAACGCAAATTTAATCGCTATGACTTCGTACGAAGATACTAAACTCAATGCCCTCTTTTTTTACATTAAGCCTATTTTTAACCTATACTTTATTCGTCTTTCCTCACAAGATTACTTTTTTAAGATTTTGAGACTTATCAAATTTTGCTCATAAATATTACTGCAATTATTTATTTTACACTTTAAACTAGAATAAGTCATCTGTTTATCTTTGCATTTTTTTTTTTTGCTGTTAATAAACTTATGACTTCCTTAACTTATTATCTACTCCCCTTTATTCGGCACTTTCTCAAAATCACTCGTACTAACTATATATCACTCGGAGGTAGAGATGGGCAAATGTCCGTGTATTTTGGGCAGAAGATGCCCAATAAGGGCCATAGATTCGATATTTATGTTCAAAATGCCCTGCATTAACTCTGTGTTTTTAATATTAAATACAATATTTTAGCGTTATGAGCAATACAAGGCATGCTTAGTTTTATTTTCACTTGCGTAAATCCTCGAAATTTTAAATAGTTTGCAAATAACGAAATGCGCACTTAATAAGGTCAGGTAGTGTTAGATATAGCTAAAATAAAACGAATTAAACAAGTTTAAGCTAAGCGTCAAAATAAGAAAACTGGAAAACCTTGCACAGCAACAGCAGTATGGATGTGTCAACACATGGAAAGTCACAACAAAAGAAAATTTTATTCGTTCCCTTTGGATGAAATAAGGTACAGATATTTTTTACATTATATAAATTACCTAAAAGCATGTGGCAGCCATAGTTTCATCATAACTAAATCTTGTCTGTCAGAGTAGGGTACAAGATAGACAATTAATACGAGATGTGAACAGGATTAAATAGCAGATTTATAAGTGTCAAAGAGCGCGTGAGTGCGCAGGCGCTAATGCGACAGTGCTGCTCGAGTTGTGGTTTTTTACAATTGTTTGTTTACATGTCATTGTTTTTGTGTGTCATTACTATTAGTTTTAAATTACGTTTATTCTATGTGAATATGATTTACATACTCATGCAGATAACTGCGATATAAATCGATAGTAAATAGCTGCAATTAGTGAACATGAAATGTTTTTACCATTGACAATGAATCGGTGTTCGGAAGACGGACGTTCTATTTAGTGATGATAAGAATATATAAAATTTTGGGCAAGATAGCAATGGTAATTAAACAAGGAGTTTTGTGAATATTGACTGGAGTCAGTGTAGTGTATTTACTATGTCCGACTAATTATTGAATAATGTCAGCCCTAGAGAATATCACGCAAACATAGGCACGTGTACAGACGTCATTTGGTTTACTACATGTAAACTCGCCACTTTTGTATGAGTGGCCGAGGTTTGCCTATAGCAACCATTTTTCTGTGTCGAATTATTTAAATGAAAATATGTTAGGTGACAAGATGCAAGTAGTATATGTTATGGTCAATGTAATAAATTAGTTATTATTCATACTGACTAATACTTGGTCTCTCTGGTTTTGGTTAGATTTGAGTTGATTTTTGGTTAGGTTAGGGTTGTCTTGTGTCCTGTCACTAGAAATAGGAGCTCCGTGAAGCGGACCTCCGTCAACCTAGATGATAAATGATGTGGTGGCACCACATCATTTATTATCTAGGTTTAATTATGAATAATTGACAATTTATTACATTGACTGTAACATATACATGATAAATGATTCTTATCAGGCCTCTGTAGGTCTTAAAAACAAGGGGACTGATTTTCACAAGATTACGTCGCTGTGCGATGAGAAGCTCGATGGCGTCGCTGTGCATGACAGTCTAATCGATCATGCAGTTAAGCAGCGGCGACTGTAGCCTATCCATGTATGTATGGTATGCTCCGTGCTACAGAGGGCACGACTTCAATCAAGTTGATTTTTAAAACAAATCGAGGGCTTCAAACCATAGGGGCGTATAAGCAAATTCTTACTTTTCAGGAGGGAGAAAAAACTTAATAACTTTTTGTAGAATGCACCTAATTAATTATAAATTTGCATATGCCTTTAAAACTACTTACATATTTATGTGATATACTTTAATTTGTAATAAGTAATTTAAAGACGGTAATAATGCACTTACATCTATTTGTCTCGACGTTATCATCGTCAAAGTTAAGATATGTTTCTTTGGAAAATGCTTAGGACCGATGGACGTATAATACAAAACTTTTTATATGTCGTACAAATGAAAAGAACTATCGCAACGTAGTTTATGCATCATGGAATGGTAATTTGCAGTCAATAATTGTTTTATAAAACCCACAATTACTATGATTTTTAAAGTTTATACATCCATTTGGCTTGACGAAATTAGAAGAATAGGCTAGACGACAATGATAAAAAATTATAAAAAGTACATAGCAGTGTCATAAAATATACAAAACTAGAACGATCTGTGATCTTGAAATTTTGATAACTTATGTCCGACTTGTTCTATGATCGATCAAAGTGTAGTAGGAAAGTCCAATTTAAAAGAATGAAATTATAAAAAAAAAATATTAATTTTGGAAAAACAATCAAAAATACTATAACTTTTGTTATGGCACTAGCTACATAAACGCAGTATTTCACATAGCTGTCGTACAAATTTCTGTTTTAACGTATACAAAATACATAAGTGTGACGTCATACTTATGTAGCCTTTTGTATGGAGCGTTTTCAGGAAAGTCCAAAATTGTGATTTTCAAATTATCATATCTCGAGAAGTTTTTATGCTATCGAAGTGATTCTTTTACCTATAGTTATATTATTGTGACGTCCTTACATAACAACCCGAAAGAAAAAATTGTCGTCTAGCCTATTAGTATTGTTCAAAGAGGGACGCATAGATCTATCAAGTGTTGATTATTTTGTTTTTATTAATGTATTGTTGATTTTATTAGGGTAAAGTGTAAAATATACTCAAAACTTACGGAAATATTATTTATTTAAAAAAAGAACTTCTAATTAAAAACGTCATATTGTTTTTTTTATTTAACAAATAAACGTTTTTAAAATCGACAATGCTCTTCAAAATTGCTGAAAAATCTACATTATTTAAAATATTATTATAATTGTTTATTTATTACAATCAATAGTACCAACAGCATCAACAGTTAAAAGTATACGGCTTGGAATATTTTTAAGAAAGAAAAAACATTAAGATAAACAAAAATAATTTTGATTCTGGGTCTGCCGGAAATCCGACGAGAGGGAGATCTTCTATTACCGTGAAGGAGACCACCACCAGCTTTCCCAGGGCGGTGCCGGTTTCCTCGTTCATAAAGCTCTCGTCAACAACATAGTGGGGATATCCAGTGTGTCGATATGTGGGATATTTTGTATTAAAACTGACGGAGAGATACTCTTTGAAAGTAGTACAGGTATATGCTCCAACCACGACACAACAGGATGAAGAGGTCGAGGCCAGGTATGAAAATATTACAAAGGCCATACATAACACCACTAAGACCTGTCGAGAGGCAGACAGACCCACTTCACGATAGTTGTCGGGGACTTCAACGCCAAGGTGGGACAAGTACAAGAATGCGATGAATCATCGGAGGGTTTGGTATGGGGTAGAGGAACCACAGGGGGGCAAATGCTGGTAAATTTCCTCCAAATGGAGTGGCTCTTTTTGATGAACTCGTTCTTTATAAAGAAGCCTCAGAAGAATTGTGCCTGACAAAGCCCCGACAAAGTGACTAGGAATGAGATCAACTTTATCATAATTAATATTTAGGGATGTCTCGGTGTCTAACATGTTTGGTACCGGTAGCGACCACCGACTTATACGAGGCAGGTGGAGAGATTCTATGGTAAACTCTATGCTGCACATGCCCCTGTCCCTACATTAGCTGTTCGTGTAAGTGATCGCCGAGCTCCGCTAACCCGACACGAAACCGACGACATTCCAGACATCAGCATCGGTGAGATAAGAATAGCCCTTGAACAGTTGTAAATGGTAAGGCTCCCGGTGAAGACGGAATTACAACAAAAGGCCAAAGGCGTCCGTTGCAAAATTGCCCTGGACAGCAATAGGAATATCTGAAAGAACGAGTCAAAATCAAGGTCGTATGCGTATACTTCCTTTTTGGCGTGACATTTTATTAGCAATCAAATGAAATTCAAGGGTCGAATGCATATATTTACATCTTTACAGCGCAACATTTTAATTAGGATGAAATAAAATCGATAGTCGTATGCACTTAAGCCTCTATGGTACGATAAATAATCTTTAAATTGTTCTTACGGTTGCTATACGTCTTTTTGGTTTGTAAATTATATCTCACTTTTAATCATACGTCAAAAAGTAATTAATTATTTTTATAAAAAATAACTTGGCTATTATTATGATAAATTAGGAGGTTGTGTATCGACAATTTTGGAGACATATGACATTATAAAAAAAAAACTCTTTTTTTTTTATACGCCCCTATGGTTTGAAGCCCGCGAAATAAAAACCGACTTCAGTTGGCGAGAGCAGCTTATTGGTGGAATACCCCGGGAGACGCTGCTGTCTTCTGGGAGAAAAGTTATTGCGTCACACAAGATTCCTTAGTCGCCTTGTACGACATCCAGCGCAGAGCAATGGAGTGGCGCAATTCTAATCTGCCGGCAACCACACGGCAAATTTAAGGGTTTCCCCTTGATTTTTCTGGGATCCCATCATCAGACCCTGACTTGGTGAATATGGGACCACATTGCAATCATACCCTTTCAAATAAAAAAAAGAATTTTGAAAATCGGTTCACAATTCGCGAAATATCGAAGAACATACATACAAAAAAAATTCAGTCGAATTGAGAACCTCCTCCTTTTTTGAAGTCTGTTAAAAAAGGAGGAGGTTCTCAATCAAATTGTTCTGTTCTTTCAGATTATCAATTCGACCGGTATGTATGCAAGCCTGTTTATTTCATAAAATGGAAAATAATAGCTTTATGATTTATAAATTTTAACACGTTGTTTCAGTACAACATTTAACTTTTTGGTGGGTCGACAAACGCGACCCGAACACGCCTCCACCAAAATTTCCACTTTGTCCGACATGTGCAATGGAGGAGATCCTCCCAGCCTAGTTAGTGCAGTGCTGACCCCGGAACGCGACTTAAAGGTATCCCCCACCATTAAGTCACTATAGCGGGTTTTCCACATCTGCATGGTGGTAACTATAACTGGACGATCCTCCGGATGACCACCAGAAGACCACTCATTTGACACCAGCCGGGGGTTACGTGCAGGGAAACTAGGGTAAAGCCTGCAGACGTGAATAGCCTTCAACCCCCATTTTTCGTCGCCACGCCGTTTACTAGCTCCAATCAAATTGTTCTGTTCTTTCAGACCAAATCAAGAAGTTGAGGAAATGGACATTAAAGTACTAAAAAATAAAATAAAGTAAAAATATATTTATTTGAATTAGTTTTTCAAATTATCCATATAAATATATAATATTTATTACAAAGTAAATGTATAATAATATGTATATTCAGCACATCAAAGTTCAACACACATTTACATATTCTACAATAAGGAAATTCCGTTTATATTGTTTTTAATACATTGCACGGTCAGTTCAAAGAAATCAATGGAAATAAATTCGTTGAAATAAACATGTCGCCCGCGCTCGCGACTCGCGTCCCCCGCCCCGCACCAACCGCCTTAATCTCCCTGCCTACCTACTTGCTCGTGCATATTTTCAAATAAAATTTATAAACGTGACAATTAAGATAAGATAAAATTCCTTTATTCACAAAAATAAGGTGATACAGATTAACATAAATATTTTTGAAAATGATAAATTCACTTCCCCCGCCTTGGTGGCATTTGAACCCACGACCTTTCGATGACCGGTCGAGTGCTCTTCCAACTGAGCCACCAGGAAGGTTTGTGTTGGTGACGAATTTTCACAAAATATTATATACAAATAAATGTTTAAATGTTGTTTTAAATGTCTAAAAAGACACAATAAAGCTTAACAGGATACAACAATCACAGTAACCATTTTAGCTTCTAGGCGTAACTATTATGTGTTCTAGGTCAGATGAATACGATGAAAAAAATCATACATGTGAATTTGATTTCAGTTTAATTTTGCTATTAGATCATAGAATTTTAATGCACCATAAAATATTTAGTTACCTATTTTGCTTTTAGGAAAAAGTTACGTAGCATACGAAATCTATGTTTTTATAAAAAACGGTTACCGCACCAGATTTTTTACTTCATCATATTAATATTTGACAGTTAATATTAATATCCAATCAACTGATAAAAACGACGAGTTATAGAATTATGTTCAGGTTTAGCTAAGTTGACAGGATTAAAGCGTCAATTTCGCCTCATAGCTCGAGAAAAGCGCATAGCTGGAATGTTCGAGTATTCTCGCGCATTTTACTGCTGTGACCGACCCGAGCGACTCCCCGCGGATTCCACAGACGTCACCGACAGTAACTAGGGGAATCCTCGAGAAAACGCGAGGATTCCCTTGAAGACGCGCGACCTCTTTTGGCTCGTATTTAAGTTTATATGTTATACAATTGACATAAAGTTCATTATGCTATGAACAATTTCGTTGCGAAAAGTCGCTTCCATTCCGCGGCGGTGTAAATTATACCTAAGTCGTCCTTTACCCATATCTAGCTTTTCTCATCGTACATAAGGCGATTTATTTCTCGCAGGCAGGTGTTACGGTAAAGGTCTTGTATGAAGAACGCGACTTTGTGCCTGAACTTCATATTTTTATACACTACTAATTTTGTTAACGAGCGTTTGGCCCACCTGATGGTAAGCGGTTATCACATTTTATGAACGCATACAATACCAGAGGCATCAACCGCATTACAAAACCTCTTCCCACCCTTTTTGCTTATAAGGTATATTTATAATAATTATTAACAAGCAATATGAAAAACCACGTTTCTATTCATAGTATCAATGAAACATGCACTAGATTTTAAGTTAGCCTACAGCATCACGACTGGGAAAAAAGTATTGAATTATTTAGTGTATGCGTGATGCACGTATTATGTATATTTATAATAATTATTAACAAGCAATATTAAAAACCACGTTTCTATTCATAGTATCAATGAAACATGCACTAGATTTTAAGTTAGTCTACAGCATCACGACTGGGAAAAAAGTATTGAATTTTTTAGTGTATGCGTGATGCACGTATAAACATATGGACAGAAATTCAAAATATATTATTCTGGCAATTTTTTGCTTTTAAAAATACTCCTCAGATTTTTGTTAGATAACTTTAATTTTATACTAGCTGTTGCCCGCGACATCGTCCGCGTGAATATCAGTTATCGTGGTAAGGCCATAGGAAATCAAGTACTTAACATAACTGTATAATTAAGAAAAAAACTTATGGTGAATAATTTATGTAGGTATGTACCTACTAATTTTATACCTAATGTGTGTAATGTTTTTTTTTTAATTTGTTTGCAAATAATGCATTAATTGCAAACAAATTTGATTACCATAAAAAATGGTTATAGTGAGTCAATCTTAAAGGATAGACATATGCTGTCGCGGACTTTTTTTTAGAACTTTTAAAGAGGAACAATTACATCATACATGATTTTTGCGTAACTTTAACCGTTTACGCAGCGCACGCAACGTAAGCCCTCAAAAGGAATATTTTTTTCCCATTTTTCATTGGTGCTCCGCTCCTATTGGTGGTAGCGTGATATTATATATCGCCTTCCTTGAAATATGGCTATCTAACACTAAAATAAAAGATTTTTTTTTACCTATTTTCACCCTCTTTCAGGTATACTACGAGGGGAGGTCAATAAGTTCGCGGAATGGAGGGGTTGATGGGGATAAATTTACCCGTCCAGGTAGGCACTAGTTAAGCACCTCATTAAGAGTATATATACCAAGTTTGAACCTAATCGTGTCATTAACTTTTGAGTTATCGACCTGCAAACAACTAAATCGGGAAGAAGTCAGCCAGTATGGAGAAAATTGAACACCGTGCCGTTATTAAGTTTCTTACCAAGCAAGGAAAATCCGCTCAGACGATTTTTCAAGAGCTGTTAGCGGTTTACGCGGACTCTGCCCCTGGTAAAACCATGGTTTACAAGTGGCATGGTCTTTTCAAACAAGGAAGGGAGTCCATTGAAGACGACCCCCGCTCCGGACGGCCAATTGAGGCCACCACACCGGAAATCGTCGAAAAAGTAGAAAAACTTGTATTGGAAGATGCCCGACTGAAGAAGAAGCAACTTGCAGCAATGGTTGGAGTATCCGAATCAAGTATTTTAAATATCCTACATCATCATCTTGGGATGACTAAAGTCAGTGCAAGATGGGTTCCGAGAATGCTCACGCCACTTCAAAAACGCGAGCGTGTCGAGTGCTCTCACCAGTTTCTGGAGCTCTGTGGAGAGAGAAAGGAAGAAGTTATGGCCCGGATTGTTACTGGAGATGAAACCTGGGTTCACCACTATGAACCTGAGTCGAAGCAAGAGTCGATGCAGTGGCATAAAAAAGGCACACCTCCTCCAAAGAAGTTCAAAGTGTCACAATCGGCCGGAAAGATCATGGCGACTATCTTTTGGGATACAGAAGGTATTTTACTGATCGATTATAAAGAACGTGGTGCGACTATAACGGGACAGTACTACGCTTCTTTACTGGAAAGATTGAAAGAAGCCATTAAGAAAAAAAGAAGAGGAAAACTGTCAAATGGTGTGCTCCTTTTGCACGACAATGCACCCGTCCACACGTGCCATGTTGCGACGGCTGCCATTCACCGATGCGGCTTTGAACAATTAAACCACCCACCATACAGTCCAGACTTGGCCCCCAGTGACTATTATTTATTTCCAAAAATGAAGAAAGAGCTGCGTGGAAAGAAATTTGACGACGATGATGAAGTCAAGTCGGCAATTTCGGCCTATTTTGACACCAAAGACAAATCATTTTTTTTCGATGGTATAAACAAGCTATTTGAGAGATCCGAAAAATGTATTAGGGTTAAAGGAGAATATATTGAAAAGGAAAAATAATTTGGTGTTTAATTTCAACCTCCTTCTCTCTCATTCCGCGAACTTATTGACCTCCCCTCGTATATCCCGGGACAATGTATAAATTGCCGATAACACACACACATAATGAAGACGCAATCGTCTGAACTCGTACTAGTGAATGTTCTTCCGATAGGGAAATACATTATCAGTTTTATATAACGTCGAATTCACTAACAAAAAACTACAATTCTGATTGCCAATTGAAACTACCTGCCTAGGGGTTTTTGCAAATGGATTGCTAGCTTTTTGTACAGCAGAGGGATAAAGGCTATGATTAATGGTAGTTGCCCCGATAGCGTGGACATCCCGCAGGCCTCTATACTGTATAGTGTATCCGACGCTGTTCCTGCTGCACATCAATGATAATATGTTATCCATTGATAACATTACTTGATATGCGGATGACAGGATACTTTTTACACGGGCCGTGCTAACATTCCCCGTAATCAAGTGGTGGAGAGGCGTAAACGACTTGTGTCGGAGATCGAGAACACTTTGTCGAAGGTGTCCGATTGTGGACGGTTAAATTTGTCCATTTCAACTCCCTAAGACGCAAGTCTGTGCGTTTACCGCAAAAAGCCATTTGCTGTTGCTCCACAATTCGAAAGCACAACACTCACCATCGCTAAGAGCATTAGTATACGCGGCGTCGAGATCTCTGGCGACGTTCGGAAATTCATCCTCACACATTGGAGCCAAGATGGTCGCGAACTGTGCAGTTCCAGAGGTTTTTTTACGGACTCTCAAGTTGTGGAATGAATTATCGAGGCAGTCTATGGACGCTCGCTCGTTGCCGACCCTGTAAAAACCACTTCACGCCGTTCTTGAAGTACCCCATGTTGTAGTGTCCAAGATCTTGTCTTAGACAGATGCGATGACTGCTTACCATCAGGCGGGTAGTATGCTTGTTTGCCATCTTATTTGTATAAAAAACCTCTTCCTGTTTCAAAAATCTTGACAGACAATTGGTCAGAAATAACGACATGACAATGTGTCAGATTGACACGACAATAATAATTAATTAATCACCAGACATAATCTATAAATCTATATATATAAAAGAAAGTCGTGTTTGTTACAACACTTATAACTCGACAACGGCTGGACCGATTGCCATGGTTTTTGATTTGTTGGATTTGTTTCCGTCCCGAATAGCAGAATAACTCTTAAAAACATTGGAAAATTCTCGAAAAAATAAAATAAAAGAAAAAACATTTTCCCATACAAAATGTTCGTGGTTGTCGTCAGCCTAGCGCAACTCAAGGTAAAAAAACGACTCTATGAATCGGAAGCGAATTTGGTACAAATTCTGATTGTTTTCGCTCCCATTTCATACATTTAGAATTTACGCTATTTGTATGGCACATCCGTCTCTTAAAACGTAGTGGTTAAATTCTCTTTGGTTGTCGTAGCTGTCAAATGTGACGTTGTCGTACGTGCGTACGCCAAATGTATGCGTGCGTTCAGAAATGTATATTAAGCTCATTATAGAACAAATGTCATAGATTAAAAACAAATGTTAACTCATTTAACTAAATGGTCTCATTTTTATGTCTTGAAAGTTGGCTGTGATTTGTTTTGAAAACAGTTTTGTGGATTTAAATATTTATTGGTTCTAAAATATTTATGCGTGCGTTCAGAAATTTAAATCAAGCTCCTTAAATCTATATAATATATAAAATAATGTCGTGTCTTGGTCGGGAAAGTATTAAAAACATTGAAAAATTGACAAAAGAATTAAATAAAAGAAAAAACGTTTTCCCATACAAATAGTGCCAGTTAAAAAGGATTGGAATATTTATTAATATATTATTGAATATTTTAAAAATATTGAAAGTTGTCTGTGATTTGTTATGAAAATTTAAAAATGTCAAATCGATAGGGGTGAAAACGCTTTTCCCATGGGGTTCGAGCGCAAGAATCAAATCAGAGTAAACATCAAAAGAAATGACAATTACATATCACCAAAATGATAAAACCTATTTCAAAACTAAAAAAAATAAAACAAAACGTTTTTTTTTAAAAAAAATAACAATAAGGAAATCTTTATTTTTATGAAATCTTCAGTTTTATGGATACGGGTCTTCCCTCAACCGAAGGGGTTTAGAGCGTACTCCAACACGCTACTCAACTGCGGGTTGGCGGAGGCCAGTGTTTTCGAACCGCCTAAAGGCCACTGACTTAACTTAACGACTGTCATTAAATGAGAACAACCGGGACCGACAGCTTAACGTGCCTTCCGAAGCACGGAGGAGCTCAAGATGAGCTAATGATAACAACCGGGACCGACGGCTTATCGTGCCTTCCGAAGCACGGAGGAGCTCAAGATGAGCTAATGATAACAACCGGGACCGACGGCTTAACGTGCCTTCCGAAGCACGGAGGAGCTCAAGATGAGCTAATGATAACAACCGGGACCGACGGCTTAACGTGCCTTCCGAAGCACGGAGGAGCTCAAGATGAGCTAATGATAACAACCGGGACCGACGGCTTAACGTGTCTTTCGAATCACGGAGGAGCTCGAGGTAATATAAACCCATCCGTGTACAGGCTACGGTCGACGTTGCTTAACTTGCGTGTTCAATTAGACTGGCACGCGCAATGACGCCATCGAGCTTCTCTATTATTTTCTACTATTCATTGTTTTAATTCCATAAAATCATAAATTTAGTTCAGCTAATATGTACCACGACATTCATTGATTGTTAGGCGGTACGAAGTTCGCCGGGACAGCTAGTATGTATATAAAAGCGAAGTACGACTCATTGATTATGATTAATCACGAAATCTCAGAAACTATAACACCTACAAACTTGAAATTTGGCAGGTAGGTTCCTTATAGGGTGTAGACATGCGCTAAGAATGAAATGAAAGAAACAAGAAATGCGGATTTTACGAAACTCCACCCCTAAGGGCAGGGGCGCCGACTCCGTGGGTGCTCGGGGGCTCGAGCACCCATGAAAAATAAACAGTGGGTGCTGAGCACCCCTGAGAATAGACACTAATAAACAGGGGCCCTACCGCCGAAGCTGAAGCTTCGGTAATCAACCAGTAAATATTTTCATTCTCTTACGTTTTAGAAAAAAAGCTCTTACGTTTTAATTATTGACAAACATCTTCAGCTTACTCGGTAGAGCTCCAATGTTTCTACTAGCTAAGCTAAACATAGGTACCATAGTTTGATATTCTCAACAAAAAATCCGATGTTAATCGGCTTCAGCTTTGGCGGTAGGGACCCTGATCAATAAGAAAGTAATT
The DNA here is from genome assembly GCA_937001555.2 of Hypsopygia costalis. Taxonomy (NCBI): domain Eukaryota; kingdom Metazoa; phylum Arthropoda; class Insecta; order Lepidoptera; family Pyralidae; genus Hypsopygia; species Hypsopygia costalis. The sequence goes on from OW443326.2 coordinate 26,064,345, forward strand.
ATATTATTTTTCTGAAATGAAACCTTTGAGTGCTGGTTGGAGTCGAGGAGTAACTGGTATCATTTGTACTGCTCTGGGATGCTATGATTTGCCTTGCAGCATTTGTCCCATCCATCAGCCGAGATTTCTGCTTCAGACGCAAAAGTGACAATATGCTCGGCACGTGAAGTTCTTGTGTTTTATTTACTGAAAGCAACAATGAAACATTAATATTATTATGTATAGTTTATTAACTATTACAAAAATTAAAATTATGTGAAAATCAAATAGACAACCAACATGTACTTCAGTTGCACAATGTTTCCAGAACTGAAGGCCAATTCTCGTAATTTTTCTACGAACGCAGATTGAAAGTTGACCGAATCGAGATTGAATTGTGAATTCATTAAAATTATATACTTGATTTAATTAATTAATTATTATCAATTTTTGTTGTTGGCAAAGTAACATTCTTATTTTGTTTAATTTTCACTCATATTTCGATATATTCCCACTTAAATTTAATTTTGAAGTTACATATTGTGTTACTAGAAAACCAAATGTGACATTTGTGAGATCGAGACTGGATCGTAACTGAATTTTGACTATATTTTAATTACGAGAATTGCCCTGGTCTGGTCAATTACATAAATAATATTTTGAAAATAAAATAACAATACAATGACTATGATGACATGACGAAAAAAAGTAATGGCTTAATTACCAAAAGTAATGCTTTTTCAAACTGTAAAAATGAATAACATGCCTAGATTATATTGAGACCAATCCATATCATGAATAATTTTCAAATAGCAATGTAATTGTTTGTATGGAAAAGTAAATGGATGGAGCAGCAAGCAGCAGCTTGTAGTGGTAGCAGTGTCTAGACACTTCGCTGCACGACTACAAGCTTAAATCTTTTCATTCATCAGAAAACAAAAAGAAAATGAGATCAAAGCAGAAAATGAAACAATCTTGCAGCGTAGAAATCTTGTTCAGCGAGGTAATATCTAAACCAGTGACAAAAACATTGGCATTATCAAATTGTCGCAATGACAAATACATTAATAGAACAAATCAAAAACACAGTACTTAATAGTGGCCAAAATTCAACGAACAACCTTTTCACATTTGAACCTTTAACCTAGATGCAACTGAGGTTATTTTTATCTTTACAGCAACAAAATTAAAAATTGAACAATATTTACATGATAGTACTGATGAATTGACAGAACTTGAATCTCTCCTGTGTGTTCGATCATATTGGGGTATTCTTAATGCATCCTTCCTGGGAGACGAATATTGTTCCAATAGATCCATAACTCGCCTTGAAGAGTGGCTTATGTTCATACTGTCATTACTGTTCAATTCAGTAACACGGGTGTCTTTTCTCTCTGTGATATTTGGCTGGTTAACATACTGAGAGGCAGCCCCACCATAACTTGTTCTTCCTGGATAGAAAAGTGAGCCAACCAAAGACTGTTTGAATGAAGGTTGTTTCAGATCTACCGATAAGTTGGATGATGGTACTTTCGCTAAAAAAACAGACAAATAAATATAAAATTTTAGTGGCGTACTTTACATTAAAATTACGTCATGCCTGAGTATTCTGCAACTGAATAACACACTTAACCATTTTAAATCTTTTTTAGATAACTATACTATAAAATCACAATAAACTAAACACATACACATAAACTAAACATAAAAACCAAATGTTACATACCTGGTCTATCATCACAATGGAAGGGCAGTTTTCTCTTGAGCGGGAGATGTCTCTGCTCACTCCGCTCGACGACCTCTTCGTCTGACGGTCGAGATGACTTGCTCCTGTAAGGCACAGAGGTATCAGATGTACCTCTGTTCCTTTGTACCAAGCAATTAGCCTAAAAAGAAAACATCACCATAAGTAACAAATAGATAAATACTATACAATGTCGGGAATGTATTTTGGGTCAAGGGCTCACCATCTTCTTTTAAAAACAAAGCAGCACGTACTGTATTTTACTAATTAGCAACAGAGGTTTTCGTGAAAGAAAAGGCACAACAATTTTCAATTAGGAACATGCAAATTGAGAAACATGAAAGGTCAGGAATTGGTAGAGATGGGTCTCGATTCACATTGATTTGAATCTCTCTATCTTCTTTCCCAATCTTCTCAGTTCGAATGAGTAATCTCTTTCTATTGATATATCTATTGAATCGAATTTCGTTTCGAAGGAAGGAGTGGCTATTTACTATTGATATCAATTTGAAACATGACATTGTTTTGAATCACAAATCAATATGAATCGTCGATTTGAATTACTTCCAGGTAATCTGACTTGATTCAAATTGTATTTTTTGATTTGAGAACCAATACTAATGATTCTCCTTCCTTGTATTGCAAGCATTTATATGCATACTTTGATTACTTCAACCTGACCGTATGCAGGTGTCTTTATCGCTTGACATGATCTATACATAACTAGCGGCCCGATACGTGCTTCGCTACGTATAAAGTGAAATAATAAAAAAAAAAAAATTGGAACATCAAATTCATTTATTCAAACAAAAAAATATTTTATTAATTGCTAGAAAAAAGTTTCAATTTGACAGCAAAATCCCCATTAACAAAATGATCCGCCATTTATTGAATTCATTTGTTACAAAATATGTGATAAATGAAGAAACGTTCTATCGATTTTGTGCAAACTTCACATAAACCATCTACTAAATAGTCCGAACAAAGCCTAAACATTTGGTTTGGATAGGTGAGCCCGTTCTTGAGTTATAAAATTACAACGAAAAGTGGCATTGATTTTTATATATATAGATAATGTAACTGGCCGATATCTGAACATAGGAGATGTGCATCGTGCATTGTGTTTTTTACTTTCATATTTATTTTTTATATCTACAATAAAAAATAAATATATAAGTGGAACCCACCATCATTTCATTATGTCACTATATGGCCCTGACATGCCTAATGGTTGTCGATCCCTGGACTCGACCATAACTATATTATGTTAAGTTACATGTAAATAAAACGGTACCATAATCAAAATTAATATCATATTTATTAATAGATTCTGTCGTCATTCTGATACTTACATCTACTTTTAAGTACCCAGAGTATTTTTTTCGCTTAGCTGGTGGACTGTTTATAACAACTGGTGTTTCTGGTTCTCTTTCATCGTCTGTTGACGAGTCAGTTACGTCTACCATGGGCACTGAACCGTTGGATTTAGATGAACTAGGGGAACTGAACCACTTGGAGAATGACGCTTGAAGCAGGTTGGTCATTTTTGTCTTTACTGTTGAGACGAATGACTGAAAATATTAAAGTATATATAAAATTACCATAATGACTACAAATCAACAACTCAAGGAATTCAACCAATCACACACACTCACATTTGATTCAGGTGAGCTACTATCTCGTTTCCTCTTTTTTAAAAACATTTTGTTTGTGTAGTTTACCTGAAAAAGGAAAATACATTAAAACTAAATTAAAAGATAAAATACATTAAATAATGTAGTACATCCCTTTGAACCTATTTTTTTTCACCATGTCGGGTGGCAAACAAGCATACGGCCTGTCTGATGTGAAGTAGTTACCGTAACCATATTAACGCTCGTAACGTGAAACCTACTTGCTTTTATCCATGAAGTATGTTCTGAGAATAACTCATAGCAACCTTAAACTTGGCGTACGCTGGTAAAAAATACAGTTTCATTTTCTAAACAAAACATATTTAGATCCTTACCTACATCCTAATATAATATGAAACTGCATTGGAAGCACTATTTTAGCCATGATAAGCATTTCGAAAGTCAGCTGATGAATATCTATATGCCATATTTTTAAACAGACTTACTATAGGAAGTTTGTTAAATACAGAATAAAAAGTTACAACATAAAACAACAATATATTTATAACAAATAAACATTGCTCCAGTTTAGATGTATGCTAAACAGAGACCCATCTATAAATATAAAATTCAAAGTCCTGACTGACTGACTGACTGACTGATATATCAACGCACAGCCCAAACCGCTAGGTCTAGAGATTCGAAATTTGGCACGTAGGTTCCTTATGATGTCTAGGGGTACACTAAGAAAGGATTTTTCAAAATTCATCCCCTAAGGGGGTGAAACGGGGGTCCAAAGTTTGTATGGGGAAACGAGATTAGTTGGACTATTCTATCCGAAACTTTACACGAGTACTTCTATAGATAAGTGAGTAAACACGTGTTTCAGAATTTTTCAAAATTCAACGCCTAAAAGGGTAAAATGGGCCCCAAAAGTCTGAAAAACGTCATGGGTATTGTTTTTATAGTTTATCGGGTCGCTGATTACGAAAATAACAACTATTTTCTAATCAAACATAGCCGACGTGACAAAAAGTCGAACCTGTGGGGGGTGCGATGGGATGGAAACGTCTAAAAGGGGGTGAAAAGTCTGAAAATCATCATAATTATTCTTTTTATGGTTTATCGGGTCGCTGATTACGCAAATAACAAGTATTTTCTAATCAAACGTAGCCGACGTGACATAAAATCCCCCCTGTGGGGGTGCGATGGGGTTGAAATGTCATAATATCAATATGGGTGTTGATTCTATGGTTTTCTAGGACGTCAATTACGAAAATGGCATCGATTTGAAAATATAACATAGTGGACAAGAAATTATTTAAAAGGATTTTTTAAAATTTTGCTCCTAAGAGGGTGAAACGGAGGGTCGAAGTTTGTATGGGGAAACGAGTTTAGTTGGGCTATTTTATTCTAAATTTTACACGAGTACTTCTATAGATAACTAAATACGTGTTTCATGATTTTTCAAAATTCAACCCTTAAAAGGGTAAAATGAGTCCCAATAGTCTGAAAAACGTCATGGGTATTGTTTTTATGGTTTATCGGGTCGCTGGTTACGAAAACAACAACGATTTTAAAATTCAACGTGGCTAACGTGACCATCATCTCCTATTGGGGTGCGATGGGGTTGAAATGTGTAAAATGCGGTCAAAAAGTCTGAAAACGTCATGTGTATTATTTTATAGTCTATCGGGTCGCTGATTACGGAAAAAACAACTATTTTATAATCCAACATAGCCGATGTGACATAAAATCACCCCATAAGGGAGTGCGATCGGGTTGAAATGCCATAATACCAATATGGTGTTGATTCTATGGTTTTCTGGAACGTTAACTACGAAAATGGCATCGATTTGTAAATATAAATAAATGGACATAAAATTAGTTAAAAGAACTTTTCAAATTTTACCCCTAAGAGGGTGAAACGGAGGTCCAAAATTTTTATGGGGAAACGAGATTGGTAGACTATTTTATCTTAAACTTTACACGACTACTTCTATAGATAAATGAGTAAACACGTGTTTGCCCCGAATTTCCCGCGAGCGAAGCCGCGGGCGAAAGCTAGTTGATCATAACAAGGAAGATACTTCCTGCAGGAAACTATATATGTTTAGTTTTCTACAGGATATTACTAAGTTTTAATTAGTGAATCTAGTACAATTTACAGAACAAAGATATATCTAGAGATGGGCACATTCCCGGTAAAAACCCAACCTCTGGAAATATTTCCATTTATTCCCATTTCTTCCCACCCAATTTTAATTTCTTCCGGTAAGAAATTGAATTCGTTAAATTTTGCCAATTCTAAGTAGCGTTTTTTTATTTAATTTAATAATTTCCTAAAGGAATACTTTTAAATAAACGCGATAAAATAGAATGACACTTAGCGTGCTATGTACCTGCATACTACCTAGAGTGGCGGCGGCAGGCGGGGAGGGGGATTCACCCGTCAGCCTCAGTCCGCCATTTTGCGCAGTTTAGTCAAGTGCGCGTACGCTTCAAATTATTGCGCTTGTTTGTTTACTCATAGATTAGTATTACATCCATCGTGTCGTGTTACGTACGTGTATCTACCTGCCTGTTCAGAAACAGTAAGTACAACCAGGGACAAGAGAAATAAAGGACCAGCAATGTTCATATAAAATTGCGTACACCGGAATTTAGTTACTCTAAAGAGCAACAAAGGTCGCTAAGAGTCTCAAATTAGTTATAGGTAATTTGATTAGTAACAAAATCAGTACACGAACGTTCAATTTGTTTAAATATGCTTTTCTGTTTTAATCAAAAATGGCTAGATGGCGCGCAAACTACTATCACGCTAAATGCTTAGGTACCTACCTAGTATAGTATAGCACCTACGTACCGTTGTATCAAAAATGGGATGGCCGCGCGCCGATGGCTGCTGAGAATTTTTAATACCCCACGTTCCGTTTTACATACCAATCGCTTGACACAAGAAGTCATGTGCTTTAAATAGAATGATTTATTAAAATGAAAAAAAAAAGAATCATACGACAATAAAATTAGCGCCAAAAGTAACTAAATAAAACATAACATCATAAAGCATCAAGAGCTACATCTATTGGTAAGGGTAAAATTGAAGATTATTTTTTTGTGAAAATCATCATTTGTTAACTTATTTTATGTTAATTAATTATTAATGTTATATATCAGACAAAAACTATTTTGTGTAATTTTTAAAAATATTTTATGATTATGTATCAAATTTCGTTGAGAAATATTCGGTATTGAATTTTTTCATGTCTTATTGCCAGCACCATCTAGAAATAATACGGAATTTTGACTTTCGTTCGGTGCACGATATTTTGTATGGGATTACAACTCTATATTAATTTATTTACTCTATGGTACAACTGAGTTAAATTACATATTAAGCTAGTGTACAAAAATATTACTGCCAAACAAATGACACTATTGCTTCTTGAATGAATGTAATCTGGGGACACGGCAGTGCCCCCGCCAAGTCGAGCGCGAAGCAAACACTGCCATACCATCCTTTACTGGAACCATTTCGCCGCATTTTCAGGCCCCTATTTGAGAACCTCTGGATAAGACTAGAACGCAGAAATTTTCGTCATCCAGTAATCTATAATCACATACTTATAATCCAAAATTTCAAGTCTGTAGGTCATTTAGTTCCGAAGTTAAGCGAAACCAAAGTTTGGCATTTATGACACTCATTCATTCACTCTCTCATGATCATCAGAATAGAACTAGTACATCCCATAAACTCAGAGAGCTGAAATTTGGTACAGCGTTAGGGTTTAATGGCCACATAAAGGAAAAACTATAAAAACTAGGATAATCGAAGATCTGGAATACCTGGTGACCCTGATTAGAAAACACAAGAGCCCAACCAAACTATTAGAGATCGACATACCGCCTTTACAAAAAATATTCAACTTGGTGGGCCGCATCATTTGATGTCTAAAAATCGAAGATCTGAAGTATCTGATGAAGAACCCTCAGCTGGTCTCAGCTGTTTTGGAGATATGGTAATGCCCCCTTCTTCTATTGGTACATAAGAAAATAGACTGTCATTGCAAAAATCCAGCGTAGTGGGACACATATTCTAATTTACTTAGTATATAAAAAAAATGTAGTTTATAGCATCCCACTGCTGAGCGAATGCCTCCCCTTCTGCTTTTAATACGCATACAAATAAAATTAAAGGAAAACTCTGGATAAGACTAGACTGGCTTTTATACTTATACTTACAAGTTTACAAGAAGAAATAGTCGAACGATTAACTTTATTCTACTCGAACATTACACAAATTAAATAAACAAATTACCCTAAAATATTAATTAATTTCGCTCAAAATTTGGTCAAATAATAATGCAGTGGAATAAGAGTGGCGGTGATACCCGCACACGTCGCTAGATGGCGCTGACTGTAGTTTAAAACGCGCTTACGTTTGTTTTTCCGATAACCTTAAATGGCGAAGTGGCAACCGGCCGCATTACAGTCGTTTACGACATTCTTCTACTGCGCTTGAAAACGTTTGCTAGGGATTCATCATCATCATCATCAGGCTCTAGTCTTGTGCTTAATCGGACACTCTTATGTGCGCACTGTAATAGTACAGTCCGATTAATGTACTAGTACACCTTAATAGTACTATTAGTACTCAGAAATGTAGCCGACAATCTAATCATGTGATCAATGTAAATTTGGTAATTACAAGCACTATACAGCGCTGTATAAGATTTTCTATGAATAAAACACACGGCGCTGAAAGCGATTTATACCAGTGCAGTGCGCTTGCTTACCTCCTATCTCGCTTACTCTTGCGATAACATTGCGAGACGCTTTATTCTTTGTCTCTCGGACAGACCACAGACAGACAAGTGTTTCGGGCTTGGATAACCTAGTACACTGTACGAATAGTCCGATTAGTCCGAATAAGAGTTCGCGTTTGGTAACGTTTCTTTTAGTACAGTGTCAAGTACCGTCACCTATTAGTACATCGTACATGTACTACTCAAGACTATCAGGCTCGCCTATACATAAGTATTATTGAAATACGCAGCTTTATCAAGCCTACAATTGACTGGTTATTGAATCAACGTTTTCCAAGTGGCAATTTTCCATCGTCAATGGGTAGCGGTTCTGGCGACAGATTGGTGCAATGGTGTCATGGAGTACCTGGTTTTGTACCATTGTGTACCCTTCAACGGCCAAGTCACACAACATTAACTATAATAATAAAGAAATTGCAGTAAGGAACCTTAGACTTGGCACGACTTTGTCTAGATTTCATTACTTTTCAGAGATAAACAAGCAGCTCCATCGAGACTTGGCTAGTTTTTTACAGAATGTTTTTGGTGGGACAAACATTACCTAAAGCGAAGGTAAATTTTGAGAAAAGCATTTGGCGATACTAGTGTATTAGTCCAAATAATTACACGGTTTATCTCATATTCACGGCCCATATTTATATTGGATAGAACACGCTATAAATAATTGTTACCTGTAACGTGTTTGCCTGTGCCACCGCTAAACATCGTTTTATTTTATATCCAAACGATATTTTACTAATAATATTATAGGAAATTTAACCTTACATATTTTTTCCCGGGAGTTTTTAAAACTTACCGGAAAAAATGGGAATTTATTAATTTTTTTCCTTCCTTCCCTTTCCTTCCCATTTTAACCTTCCCGAATTTTTCCCGCCGCCCATCTCTAGATATATCCCAAGAAATGTTGTGAAGTTATAACATATGACATGACAAAATTTCTTAAAACATGGTATGCAGGATGAAATTACTTACATCTTCAGTTGTTGGCGGTGCTTGGTTTTTATTTCTTTTCTTATCGGAATTTGATCCATTTGTGACATCTCCAAATGACTATAAAATGATAAAAGTTAATTTAATATGGAACAATCAATACAATTACTTTAGAATTTAATACAATTATTTTTATTCGCATGTGCTGTAAATTGAAAATCATATTCATATCTGTAACAAATTCGCAACTGATTTTGCTTGCGCGCAACAGCTATAGACTAGCCTATCATATAGCATAACATATCATATCATTATCAGAAATTTCTGGTAGAAAAATTTAAATTATAAATTGCACAACACTGTGAAATTTTAAATTTGATCATTACATTACAGTATGTTGTATAAGCAGTAGAGATGTACAGACTATGACTTTAGCCGACTAGCGGTCTTTTTCTAAGTTGTCAGGTTGCTTTCTAGCAATATTATTATTCTGTGGCAATATGACCAAAATTCTTGAGGAGTCTCCACATGCATATAATAGATCTCTATCTCTCGCCTATTTTGCCATCTGCGCTCTTCCTTATTACTTCCCTGACACTATCACCAGCTATTGAGGAACCCAGACAAACAAAAAACTGGACAGCATCAAGATTGCTTAAATCTTGAGTGAACCTGTCAAGGAGCATTATTGATTTGTAAGTCATATACCTTGCTCAGTTTCCACCCTCTTCAAAACCTTGCACAACTCATTCTCTAAAGCACTGATAATGGTGGTGTCATCAGCGAGTCACAAATTATTAACAAATGATGCCCTCCAACACGATTTTTTTTTTTTCTGTGTGTATTTGCAATCAGTCTTAAGACTATGAGCGAATCTGTTCAGTGAAACTGTCATGCAGAGTGGCTTCCCACTAGAAGCGCCTACTCATCTGCTGCCCAGAGCTACTGCCGGTCTTCTAGCTCTAGGATATGATGACGTTTTAGTCGTCTCACATAGTGGTCTATGGTAAGTTGGCGAGCAAGTTTGTTAGGGTGATGGATCAACCGTTCTTTGTATTTAGCTGCCAATCTCCGAATTTCCTCTTTCACTGTTCTCATTTCAAGGTGTTCATGGAGTTCGTTGTTGGTTATGAACCATGGCACCTTTGCAATGGATCTTAGGATCTTGTTTTGTTGACGCTGGAGTATATTTATGTTGGAATCGCTTGCGCTGCCCCACAGTTGCAGACCGTATGTCCAAATGGGTTTCAGGATGACTTTATAAATAAGCAATTTGTTGTCCAAAGAGAGTCTCGAGTTTCTTCCTAGCATCCAGTATAGGCTGTTGTACTTTAGCTGAAGCTCCTGCTTTTTGCATTGGACGTGATGCCTCCAGGTTAGTTTACGATCAATGTGTAAGCCGAGATATTTTATTTGATCGCTGTGGGGTAGAGTATATTGACTCAACTTTACAGGTGGGCAGTTTCCTTTTTTGAGAGTGAATGTCACTTGTACTGACTTTGCTGCACTAGCCTTTATTTTCCATTTTTGGAGCCATTCATTTACGTTGTTGAGGCCTTTCTGCAGGTTTTCTGATGCCAGTCTAGGATCTTTATTGCTTGCAAGTATAGCGGTGTCATCCGCAAATGTGGCTGTGGTTATCCCTGAAGTGACTGGTAAGTCAGCAGTGTACAACGTGTAAAGCATGGGGCCAAGTACAGATCCTTGTGGTACCCCAGCGTCAATCTCTTTGAAGTCAGAAGTGGCGTCACCCTCTTTGACATAAAATATGCGATCCTCAAGGTAAGATTTGAATATTAGAAAATATGAATGGGAAATATTTTGCTTGATCTTGCACAGCAGGCCTCTGTGCCAGACTTTGTCAAATGCCTGCTGGATGTCCAAGAACGCTGACGAGCAGTATTCCCTTTGTTCTAGAGACTTTCTTATGGCATCGCATACTCTGTGGGCTTGTTCCACTGTACCATGTCGTTCTCTAAAGCCGAATTGGTGATCTGGTATTACTTTGCGTTCCAAAAGGCCTGGCATTATTCTGAGAAGTATTACTTTCTCCAGTACCTTGGATAGAGTAGGCAACAGACTGATCGGTCTGTAAGATGTTTTCTCGGTAATTAATTTGCCAGCCTTGTAGATCATTATGATTTCCGAGACCTTCCACACACTTGGGAAGTACCCTATCCGTAACATAGCATTGAAGATAGTAGTGATGAAGACAATGGCCTTTCTCGGTAGTTCCAGTAGTACTTCTTTAGTTATCAGGTCGTAACCCGGTGCTTTTTTACTGTCCAGTCGTTTAATCGTTTTTATGACTTCCGCAGGCGAAACAGGTCTAGGGGGAAAATCCATTTGAAGGTCTTGTTCTAGAATGGGATCAACATATTCCTCTGATGAATTGTCCAGTGTTACATTTGGTTTAAAGACGCTTGTTAGATGCTCCGCAAATAAATCCGCTTTGTCCTGATTTGTCCTGGCCCAGTCACCTTCAACACGACAATCACAATTTTTGAGGACTCATCTCATAAAATGCCGTCAAATGCTTCAGCATAATCGATTAAACATAGGGCCGTTGGTACATTTAATTCCCTTGGTCTCTCGATAAATTATCTCATGTACAGGATTTGTTCCCTCATACCTCAATCTTTGACAAACCCAGCCTGTTCCTTTATAATTTGTCTGTCAATCTCTTGTTGATGATATGTAGGAAAATAGGCTATTTGACTAACATTTTTATCGGTTTGATACGTAGGGACGTCTCCATAATATAACCATAGGTGAAAGAATTACTTCAATAGCACAAAAATCTCTCGAGATATGGTAATTTAAAAATCTCAATTTTTAGACTGCCCCAAAACGCTCCATACAAAAGACTACCGAATTATGACATCACAGGTTTGTATTTTGTATGCATCAAATCAGAAATTTGTACGACAGCTATGTTAAATATTACGTTTAAGTGATTAGTATCATAATAAAAGTTATAGCATTTTTATTGCTTCTCCAATGGAAACATTATTTTTTAATAATTTCATACTTTTAAAATGGACTTTCCCGCCAAACTTTGATCGACGCTAAAAAAAGTCTGACTGAAGATATTAGAATGAAAGTTTGCAGATCTTTATAGTTTTGTGTATTTTACAATATTGTTAAATAATTTATACAATTTTTAAACATTGGAAAATAGCCTATTGTTAGAGAAGTTTGTCATATCACAATATGAAAGAGTTAGTTCTGTAGTTTTTGCATGTAGAGCCTTCCCCATGCATGGGAAATAGTATTGATTCCATCCAATCATCAGGCCAGTAATAATGTGTGTGTATGTTTAACTCCATCTTCACCAAGATTCTCAGTTCCTCCTATCTTCAATAGCAAGTTTTTCAGTTTTACTATATAACTGTGGGTAGCAATTTCTCCCTTTCCTTCTTCTTTTCTTCTATGTAAGACTTTATTTTATGTAAGAGCATTATTAAATTTTATAGTATAATAATGAAAATAGTGTAATTACTCCTACATACATTTTATTGAGAAATGCATAAAAAGTAAGTCAACTAGACAAAAGTGGCTGGCGATGAGTCAGCTTTAGAGACTAGTCAACTAGCCAGTACATCTCTATAAGCAGTTTCACTAATAGATATATTACAAGAACACAATAATTTATGCAAGAAAAATCAAAAGCATGAATATCCAACCTTCCAATTCTTACAAGAGTGTTATCTTGAACTAATTTCAAAACTAACACTACTCTTACCACATGATAAGATGGCTGGCATCTATGATAGATGTCCCGCTCATGAATCTCTATGTTTAATAGTCATAAAAATAATTTATTGCAAGTATAATTTTAGCACACAAACTTTTAGCTAAACTAAAACTTGTTTAAGTATTGAACCTACAATACATGAAGATTATGACATTTAGAAGTAGTGAGTCGCAGGGCGAAAGCCACAAATAAGAAAGTTTCGGTTATAAATTTTTCATCAAAAAATTATAACCGAAAGCGCATAAAATTCTCTCTAACTGTTGTCACCTTTGTAATAATGATCAACCTTATTAATAATTAATATTGTTAACTGTCGGATAACCTTTTAGTACACAGTTATTTATGATGCCATTTGTCGTAGTCTTTCCACTGGAATCATGGTGATGACAACACATTTAAAAAAAAAGAGGAAGAAGGTGATGCTTGCAACCTGGGCAAGGTTTCTAAAACTGGGACAAAAATGTCATCAAAACAATCTTACTGCAATAAAAGTGGTGTTTTTTTTTTATTTTTCACCATGAATATGTATAAAGTATATGGAAAAGATGAAGATAAAGTAAATGTAGACATAACTGATTAATCATGTTTGTATGACATTGTAAATTTTATTTTTAACATACTTTTCATAATGTTATGCAAACAATTCTCCGTTCGTTTCTATGTCATTTAATGCATATGTTGATCAGCGCTCGTTCTTAGTTTTTCTTTTTTAATGAATTGGGTGTAAAAAATTATATGTATTTTTAGTACAATACTCAAACAAAATGTTTTCTAATTATAATTTTTTTTTATAACTCATAGATGCAACTCTCACATAACAATATTTATTTGGTATTAAATATCATAGTCATAGATGGCATCTTAAAATGCCTGTCTGTATCTGTAATACTAGTAATAAAAATATGTGCAAATTTATGACGATGTTTGGATGTTGTGTTCAATCATACAAAAATGACTAACAGATTTGGACAAAATTTGTCAGAGATTGAATGTGTTCTCTGATTGTTGGAGAATTAGTTTTATTGTTTATGGTTTTATTGATGGCTAAAAAACATAGTGACATTGTAGGAATTTGAATTTAAATAAAAGAATGTATTTTGTTTGGGGTTTGAGAAAATTCAGTTAAAAAGAAGTTGTCAAGAAGTATGAGGAAAAATATGTGGTAGATTGTGGTTTTATGGTTTTGAGTTTTATTTTGATGAAATATATTTTATTATGAGAAGATGTAGTTTTTAATAACATTTTAGATAGTGTGTTCCCAAAAGGTGATAGTGAATCAACCCTGAAGGAAACCCCTCTCAACACGTTGTGATTCAGCAACAGGAGAATCATTAATTAATAAATATAATTATGAGAATTTGAAACCAAGTGTTTATCCGGATATTTTGATCGATACACATCAAGAGGGGAAAGGGAGTATTGATGATGTGCATCGTTATAGGACATTTATAGGTTCTTTATTATATTTAGTGAATAAAACTCGTTTAGATCTTGCTTTTCATGTTGGGTATTGTAGTCGATTTCAAGAGAATCCTAACTTAAATGATTTTCTAAATATCAAAAATTTGTTTAGATATTTAAAAAGCTCTGTTTCGAGTGGCATTACTTATTTGAGAGGGAATGATTTAACTTTGAGAGCGTATTGTGATGCAGACTTTGCCGGTGATCCTGATACTAGGAAAAGTACGACTGGCTTTGTCATCCTGTACAGTGGTGGACCTATTCATTGGTGTTCGCGTAAACAGTCCGTGATTGCTCTGTCCAGTACAGAGGCAGAATACATCTCAGCTGCCGAATGCATTAAAGATCTATTATACGTTCAAAAATTAATTCATGAAATAACTGGTAAAATACCAAAAACGGAACTATTTGTTGATAATCAGTCGGCTATTGTATTAATTAAAAATGGAATCTTGAATAGAAGAAGTAAACATATAGACGTTAGATTTCACTTTATTAAAGAAAAAATTCAAGAAAATAAAATTGAGATATTCTACTGTCCAACAAATTCAAATTATGCGGACATATTGACAAAAGGATTAGACAGAACAAAGTTTTTAAGACTAAGGAAATATATAGTTAGTGACACTTAATTAAAAATGAACATAGTGAAGTGATTTAATGTAATGTTATAGATATAATGATAGATTAAGGTTGTTTGGCTGATTAATTGGAAATTTAGTTTTAAGGTTGTTTTGATTGATTAATTTGAAATTTATATATTAAGGTTGTTTAGGTAGAATTATTTTAAATTAATATTTATGGGGTTATATTTATTTAGATAGATTTGTTAAGTGGGGAATATGTGTATGGGATTTAATAAGTTAGGTAATATTAATTTAAGAGGGGATGTTGGAGAATTAGTTTTATTGTTTATGGTTTTATTGATGGCTAAAAAACATAGTGACATTGTAGGAATTTGAATTTAAATAAAAGAATGTATTTTGTTTGGGGTTTGAGAAAATTCAGTTAAAAAGAAGTTGTCAAGAAGTATGAGGAAAAATATGTGGTAGATTGTGGTTTTATGGTTTTGAGTTTTATTTTGATGAAATATATTTTATTATGAGAAGATGTAGTTTTTAATAACATTTTAGATAGTGTGTTCCCAAAAGGTGATAGTGAATCAACGATGAAGGAAACCCCTCTCAACACGATGTGATTCAGCAACACTGATAACATACAGGATACTGTTTATCCCGATTGTGTGTTCACGCAAGAGAAACTATAGACAAAATATAGGCAGAAAAAGAAAAAAGACAAGGAAGTAGCACAGGCAGGCCTTGAATACTACAAATACTTTACTAGATGCATACTGTGTGTGATAATGTTCTTTCTATAACACTACAATTACTGCAGGACTATTCCACAAGGTAGGTTGTTCACATACCTGGTGGCATAGTCCTGCTGCCTACAGACTAGTGCACACCTATCGGAGTGGATGTATGAAATGGTCAATTGTATTATATTCCCTCTAGGCTTTTCTATGTATGTTGCACTGACCCTGTACTAATACATCATTTGCATTTTACATAAATGAAGGAACTCGCGTTTAAACTAGAAAATAAAAAGAACCAAATCGCTTTGCAAAAATTCATTACTGCTACATCAAGAAATATTGATTTAATTATCTACTTATATAATAATGCCGTATGAAATACTATATTTACAATTGTCAGAATAAATCTATAAAAGAGAAAAGATCTAAGCGCGCGGGAGTCCCGCAATGTGAAATCCTAACGACATTTTTTACACTTGACGCCAAGAGCGGGAAATTGGTTTTTACTTACAGTCGAAGGCCCAGCCTGCATGCGTTTCCTGTTATCTGGACTCATAATAAAATATCACTTTTTTAAATTAGTAAACTGTTTTTGCAAGAAATAATAATGTATTATTACACTGGATCACACCTGGAAAAAACGTGACAAACATGGCGTCTATAAACTACGTCAAAAAGAAACGCATTATTGGATAGTCACTTCACTGGTTAAAAAGTGGTCGTCGGATAGAGATTAAATTTTTTTTGATACTTTTTACTACACAAATTCAAGATAGGTACTGAAATTTGTAATCACCTAACAATATATTACCGCGCTCTCGTGTAAGCCTTACGAATTTCAAGCGTGTTTCAAGCTCACACGCAAAGTCAGTTCAAAAATGGCATGGCAAGGCAAGCAAAAGATTTGACAAGCAAAAGATCAAATCAAAGACATTTATTTTTATTTATCAAATGGCTTTAAGGCTCTGGAATCAATATTGTTTAGAGCCCGTGGTTGTTACTTCTTTATCTTATTCCCGGCTTTTGGGACATGCCGAAATGTTCATAAGTGTTCAAAAATTCACTTAAGACCAATGCAGATTACATACGTTAATTCCCTTTATTGCCCTTGGCACTACTGTTTGGCACTATCAGTAGTGTAGTGATAGTGTCACGGGAATATTTTCTTTCCCGTGACTCTACTATTCTCGCTGATCCGACTCTCATAACAAAATTACCCATGGATTATCTCATTATCCATGACACTACTATCGTTTTTATTCCTTGTTTATGGCTGATGATGTCAAGTTGTGTCTATTATTTTTTAATTACATAACTATAAGTTTTAGTACTATAGTTAACTATGTAGTTAGAAAGTAGTAATACTTCTTCTAGTAGTAATACTTTTATATTTTTTTATCATATAGTTTTATATTTTTTTCCCCCAATAGAGTGACAAATATGCATACGGCCCGTCTGATGGAAAGCAGTTACCGTAGCCTATGAACGCCTGTAACACCAAGGGCATCACACGCGCGTTGCCGACTCTGTAAAAACCTCTTCACGCCCTTTTTGTAAAACCCCATGCTGTAGTCTCCTGAGAAAACCTCGACAGGCAATTCATTCCACTGAATCCAATCCAATCGAGAAAACTTCTCCGGAACCGCACGGTACGCGACCACTTAGGCTGAAATGTGTGAGGATGAATTCCCTGTCATGGCGAGCGGTGAGACTGTAGAAGGAAGCCGTGGGCATCATGTCGAACAACTCCTCTGAACACACCCCATTGTACAATCGGTAGAACACACAGAGGGACGCAAAATCGCTCCTCAGACTTAAAGGTTCTAAACCGTCTGTTAGTTTGGGATTGTCAACAATCCTTACAGCTCGTCCTTGAATCGAGTCACAAGGTGCAAGCTGGTATCTAGGCGCTCCCGCCTATAGACGGCAACAGTACTCCATATGCGGCCCTACTTGAGCTTTGTAAAGCAGAATCCTTTGCTGCGGATTATACAAAAAAATAGATAGTCATAAAGAGTATTATATACAATTAAAAAAATTGGTAAAAACTGGTATATACAATGAAAAACGGGCTTTTTTTAATCAGTACATCAATGATACACGCGACGACCCAAAGTTATTTTGGAAACACCTTAAAGAAAAAATTTGCACACATTCAAAAAAAGAACATTTCTTGCCAGAAAAATTCGGCGATCCCGATGTAGTTAATGCTTTCTTTTTAGATGTTCCTGGCTCTTCCTCAGTGCCAATTTCTGAACTTACTTTTTTTCAATACCATAGATTTAATAATTGTAGTTTGGAATTTAAAACAGTTAGTGAAGACGAGATAGCCAAGCTTCTGCTTTCTATTAAGTCTAACGCTTGTGGGGTTGATGGCATCGGGAGAGACATGATCCTGTTCACATTACCGCGCACATTGCCCATTATAACTGCTATTATTAACAAATCAATTATCACTGGGCATGTGCCAGAATTGTGGCAGTCTGCTGTAGTCACCCCTATACCCAAAGTTGATAACCCTACAGAGCTCAAACACTTACGTCCTATAAGTATCCTTCCGTATTTGTCTAAAATTTTAGAAAAAGTCGTATATTCTCAATTGTCTAAGTATGCAGAAGACAACGGTATTTTACCATTAAACCAATCAGGTTTTCGCAAAGGTAGGGGCACAGTTTCCGCGATGCTAGATGTTGTGGACAATATTCTCACAGCTCAAGATGCCGGAGCGGGTACGATTCTGTCCTTATTGGACTTTTCTCGCGCTTTCGACAGTATTAGTATTCCACTGCTTCTGGCAAAGCTAGCATATTACGGTTTGGATGACAAAGCCGTCGCTTGGTTTGGCAGTTATCTGGGAAAACGGAGACAGGCTGTCAAACTTGTTAAAGAAGACGGGTCTTCTTTGTTGTCTGGCCTTTCAAATATTAGCCGTGGGGTGCCTCAAGGCACGACACTAGGTCCCTTACTCTTTATTATATATGCCGCTGACCTTAGTAAACAGATTCAATATTGTAATTATCACCTATACGCTGATGATGCTCAAATTTATGCATCAGTTCCACGTCAGGGTACGCTGGAGGTGTTGTCGCAAATCAATGAAGATTTAGATCGAATTGCTTCGTGGTCCGCTAGAAATGCATTGGTTCTTAATCCTGATAAATCAAAATTTATCATATTGGGTTCGAAGAATCAAATTTCATTTATCTTGCGACAAAACCCTAAAATTGCCATCGCTGGACAATTGATCAGACGAGTTGATGAGACTTGTGATCTCGGCATAATAATTGATAGTGAATTACGTTTCGAGACCCATGTTGCTAATTTGGTACGGAGTTGCTTTTTTCGTCTCAAAGTTTTTTACAAAATCAGACATTTTCTAAAAGAGGATGTTCGCATAATACTCTGTGAATCATTGGTTTTGTCAAAATTCAATTATGCAGATTTAGTTTATGGTTCTCGACTGTATTCTAGAACTAAGCGCTTAATCCAGAGAGTGCAAAATGCTTGTTTTAGATTTTGTTATAAGATTCCTCCCCGCGGTCATATTACACCATATCTTAATAACACATTTACGCTTAATATGGCATCCAGGAGAAATTTGCATCTTGCTTGTCTATTATTCGATGTTTTGAAATATCACAAGCCGGAATATCTATACTCTAAGCTTCGTTTTAGTCCATTTCATGACAAATATTGCACGAGACCGACGCGTTTTTTACTGGCGAACTATTCTCATAAAACGATGGCGTTCGAGGGTAGTTTTCGTTATCAAGCCACTAAGTGTTGGAACAACATTCCGCCACCTGTGCGAATGCTGAACAGTAAATTTACTTTCAAAAAAGAATATAGAAAATTTTTATTGAGTAAACAGAATTTAGGTATACCCGATATTTATAGGCATGATCTATTTATTGCATAACTTTTTATTTTTTATCTTTAAAAAAATTTAAATATTTATTATATTATAGGTACCCATTTGTTTCATATGTTTTTGTTATGTGTACACGCAAACACACTTTGCAACTTATTCACCTACATAATTCATATTCACCAATTTTACTCGCTCATATTTAATAGTGTTGCGGCTAATCACTGGCTGTAGCAGAATTATCAGCGTTTTGTTCATTTTTGAACAAAACATGTAGCTGAGCTATGGCCTTTTTGTGTTACTGCGGCACACATATGATTCTTTTTGTCACTATATTGCACTTAAGTTTATATGTAATTATTATAAAACTGGAAAGAACTTATTATGTGTGTGCTGGAGATACAAATAAATGTTTCATTCATTCATTCATTCATTCATTCATACAATTATATGACAATTCCGCGAGACACTGGCGACTCTGGCGATCGAAAATCAATTGAATTAACGATTAAAAATTTTAAAGATGTAAAAAAAAATCTATCGGGTATAATACCACAATAATACCTCCATTTATTTATGACCTTTTTTTGTACATGACATATAATGTCAAATTACTTATTTTAAGATTAAAACCGAAATTATAAGATAAAATGACACGAAAAGAGGTAACTTTGTGAATTTATCGAGTCAACTTCATCAAATCATCAATTTAATTTTCCTAGATTTTAATTCTCTTTAAATTACTTCAAAGATGAATTCAAAATTTTGGATTTTGCAGTAACACCCCCTGACATTTATAGAATCTAATTAGAATCTGGCGTTTATAGACATTTGTAGAATCTGTCATTCGTAGAAACTGGCGGCGTTTAAAACTCGTCTGTAACCGTGTGTCCGTAACAAAAATAAAACCTAACAGGATTTGACAACCAACGTCAAATATGACTTTCTCAGAAGTGACCGCTATGAATGAATGGATGGATGGACGGACGGACGGCAAACGAGCAAACAGCCAAACGGCCAAATGAGCAAACGCGCAAACGGCCAAACGACCAAACGGCTAAGCGGCCAAACGGGCAAACGGCCAAACGGCCAACGAGCAAACGGCCAAACGAGCAAACGGGCAAACGGGCAAATGAGCAAACAGCCAAACGGCCAAACGGGCAAACAGCCAAACGGCCAAACGAGCAAACGGCCAAACGGGCAAACGGTCAACGAGCAAACGGCCAAACAAGCAAACGACCAAACGGGCAAACGGCCAAACGGGCAAACGGCCAAACGGGCAAACGGCCAAACGGCCTAACGAGCAAACAAGCTAAATAAACAAATAAATAATTATAATTGCTTATGTTGATAAATAATGCAATAGCTTTACCGCGGCGGTCCTCGAGTCCACACGTTTTTTTTTTTAAACTAGTTCATCGTCGACGGTAAACGGTCTCGTTGCGTCGACTGTCGACGTCGAAAATCGTCGACGACCCACCCACCACTAGTCGACGACGTAAACTCGTCGAAAATTAGACTGTTTTTTTTTAAACTAGTTCATCATCGACGGTAAACGGTCTCGTTGCGTCGACTGTAAAATCGTCGACGACCCACCCACCACTAGTCGACGACTTACACTAGTCCAAAATTAGACTGATTTTTTTTTAAACTAGTTCATCGTCGACGGTAAACGGTCTCGTTGCGTCGACGACCCACCCTCCACTAGTCGGACGTAAACTAGTCGAAAATTAGACTGTTTTTTAAACTAGTTTAACGTTGTGGATAAACGGTCTCGTTTCGTTGACGGCAAACCCGTCGACGACACATCACTATTGCGTACCTATGTGCGCGGCACTGAGCCGGCTGGCGGCCGTGCGCCGCTCGGCTCAGCGCCGCGCACTGCGCCTCGGCGTTGCGTACCTATGTGCGCAGCACTGAGCCGAGCGGTGCACGGCCGCGCACCGCGCGCCTTTGCGCGTCGTGCGCTGGATGTGTTGGATCGTTGACTTTGACACTTGCGTTGAAACTGCGCCGTGCGCCAACACTTTTTGAAAAAGTGTGTTAACACATCAGCGCAGTGAACTGTGTGCGCAGTGTTACCCATGTCTTAAAAGTGCATTTTGTTAATATAGTACGATTATCATGCCGAAAGTTTTATGAAGTGGTTTCAGGGAGGTTTTAAAGGTGAAGGAGTTTTTTGTAAAAGAAAAACAAAATAACGGCCCATTAATTCCTTTTGAAAAGGTTCACGAGCGAGTCGCTGCTGCTACAGGTAAATGTTGTCAGACATGTGTATTTATCTTAAATTCCGACTTTGTTCCACAGTAAACAGTTTTATTTGGTTTATTATGTTATACGTAAATATTTATGAATTTAAATTACTTTCAGGTGTTTCTTTACACACTGTATCAAACATTGTCAAAGAAGGCAATGTGGCTAAGGCATCATGCAGTAAAATTGTTACACCTGGTAAGAACAGGAAAATAAGAAAAGATAAATTCATAATGGATGATTTTGATCTTGGAGTTTTAAGAAGAAAGATTCACGAGTTTTATGCAATGAAAAAATAAATTCAAACTATCAATAAGTTACTCGCTGTATATATAAATAAAATCTAAATTGTATATGTTGTTTTATTTCACATATTCCTCATTCCTTCATTTCACAGATCGTTGTTAATTTTTTTTATTTGAGGAGGTACTTCCCGAGTCGGTCAGCTTAAAATATACGCTTTTTTCTACCTCTCTTTTCGCCAGAGCCTCGTTTGTCAGTCAGTCGGGTGCACCACGTGCAGGTTAGGTTTGCCTTGGTTCAAAGATGTTGATGAACCACTTGCACCCCCAAGATAGATACGAAATTACTATAATCATTTTAATTAACTTTTTATCTGGGCCATATCGTTATTTACTTGTTATTGAAAGTACTCAAATAAAAATGAGTAACTTAATAAACTTAACTAAAATACTATAATATGGTGTTCATTATAGAATTAATTTAAAGTAATTAACTTCTGCCCAGCTAAGATTGAGCATTTTAAATGTCTTAATTAGGATATGTAAAAAATCCCTTGATGTAAGGAGAATTTCCCTAATTGGCAACGCGAAATGTCACAGCAACGCCCTTCTACAAACGTCACTCACGTTCATTTAGATCCTTGTGGCACTATAAAGTGTATAGTGCCACAAACTTGTCTGACCCGGTGGCCAAATTTAGAACTAAAGCCGCCATCTTGAAATGTCATTCACGAACGAGATATTTAGCATTGCAAGCTGTGTTACCAACCCTACTGTTTTAACAGTAGATTTGCTGTTTTCATATTCATGCCTCTGTTTTCTGTTTCATTCTTAATTTTTAATGTTTTTCAATTTACCGGTCAGCGCCACCTACAACACTATACAAATTTTACCACTATGTAATAAAATGCAATGACACTAGATGACAGTATCGACTCTCGGCGGGATTTGAGAGAATCCCCCGACCCCATTTTATGTGAATGACAGTCATATTCCCAGTGTAAGACAGCTTCAGGTTATAGCCCTTGCGTAATGTTGCCTATTGTGTTGTGGGTACAGCCTTCAAGCTTTGAATTTGTGAAATATATGTGATCCCGCCGTAAATAACAATTTATTTTTGATAAAAGGATCAGTGATTCATCAACGATCGATAGTAATGTCAATTTATATTTTGACCAAAACAAAATTTCAAAAATGGTGACACTTTTATGCCTACCACATAACAGCGCCAATAAGGAAAGATTGCTTTCAGCTATAAATAATTATGAAAACCAAATTACGCAACAGAATATTGACATACATTTCATACTTCATCAAAAATAACCGATTACTACTCATTTGTAGCCACAGAAAGCTACTTGAAGAAATAATTTTACTTTGATTTTTGTTTTTTATTATGTTGTGGTCAATATTATAATGTATGCGAGTTCTGGTAACTAATAAAAGTAGGTGATTGTTTGAAATGTATGAGGAAACTATGAAATCTGCCTTTTTTTACTTTATCTACTGTTTTCTCCAGTTTTTTTAATGGTGAGCTGTTGTTTTTTAGTTTCTTGGAGTTGGCAACACTGATTGCAAGGTACAATTAATTTATTTACCACATAGACACATTCCATTGAGGTGTATTTTTTTAAATACATATATATCTTTTTCTATACATACAATAAAAAAATCGTCAACGAGTTGTTTCTGTGCAATATTGTAACTCTCTAATATTATTTATTATCTATGATCGCGACTTAACGTAGTGCATTTTAAAACTAATCAACAAAAAAATAGAAGGCAATTGATATTTAATTGAAACACCATACAACACAATTAATCAGTATATCAATGCTATTATTTTATCAGTGTATAAATTTCTTTGATTTTTATGTTTCCTCTAAAACGGGCGGCATTTCTTTTAATGGCAACACTTAAGTCGATCGTACCGCCCCCGCCACCGGGCCAGTTATAGTGCCACAAACTTAACTGACCCGGTGGCCTTTAGACCTAAAGCCGCCATCTTGAAATGTCGTTCACGAACGAGTATAGTGCCACAAACTTAACTTACCATCAGGCAACCTCTTTGTATTTACTTGTATGTACTCCTTGTATTTGTTTACCTCAAGGCTACTCAATTATTTCGTCTTAGATTATCAATTGGTCTCCGCTCCGCTTCGACTAGATGCCGCGGCGCACTTATAAAATGCGGCAACAAATACTACGCCGAACTCGGCGTACCCGAGCTTGTTGCAATTTGCAATACAATTCTTCACGCACACTAGCATCTCTACACATCAGTTGCAATACAATTCTTCACACACAGAAGCATCTCTGCACATTGTTTTACGCACACTACAATATTGAGTTGCCGCATTCACGGAGCTGTTGTTTTTAGATAGTGCGGCATCTAGTCGAAGCGGAGCGGCGACCAATTGTTAATCTATGTATTTTGTGTATTGTCAACGACACCACTGTGGTGTGTGTGCGTAAAACAATGTGCAGATGTATTGTCAACGACACCACTGTGGTGTCGTTGACAATTAGAGTTGAGCGCTTAAACGAAAAGCGCTTAAAAAAGTCTGCTTATCAGCGTAAGCAGATAAGCACGCTTATAAAAATAAGCCTTTTTCGTTTAAATTTTTTACAATGATGTCTGATAATTTGACAAATTTAATATAGCGCCATCTATAATTGATACACATAATTACTGCCACGTCGCGTCGTACTGTATTAGCTAGCCATATATGCAATAATAAACCTTACCATCAACAAGTTTAGGTTTACTATCGATTAACGTTCGTTTCATTTTCGTTTAAACAAATGCGTTTCGTTGAAAAAAGCGTCAGTAATCCTCATTCAATATTAAACCTTATTCGCAGGTGACTTAGGATTAATGTTGTTAAATTTTCTTTCACTTTAATTTCAAAAATGATTTTCGTTTAAGTGAACAACGCTTACGCTTTTTTAAGCAGTAGGCTTTTTGTTGTCAACTAGTAAGTACGCGTGTGAATGTTTGCGCCAACGCTTTTGCTGTTGTCGTCGGTCGATTAATGCGATTTTTTTTTTTACTTTGCTGTGTTAAGTATGTTCATGCGTATACGAAACTTTAAATAATTGTAAATACTTATAGAAAAGAAATCAGATGCAAATAGATACTGTCTGTGATCGTTAACCATTGCATTGTCTTAAAGCTGCGACTAAATGTTTAAACGTTTTCCATAAGCGTAGACGCCTCAAGAAGCATCAACGACAAAAAAAGCGTTTAAGTAAAAAGCGCGCTTTTGATAAAAAGTACAACGTTTAAACGTTTATTAATTTTAAGCCGTTTTTTCCAACTCTATTGACAATACATCTGCACATTGTTTTACGCACACTACAATATTGAGTTGCCGCATTCACGGAGCTGTTGTTTTTAGATAGTGCGGCACCTATGTAGTCGAAGCGGAGCGGCGACCAATTGTTAATCTATGTATTTCGTGTATTGTCAACGACACCACTGTGGTGTCGTTGACAATACACGAATTATTTTTGGATGTGGGCCGTAATTTTGATTTCTTGTCACCTCTCGGGCCATATATTAGCTCTGATGTTCTATGTCACATCGAAAACCATCCGCGTGTAGACGGCCTATCAACTCGTGGCTCGCGAGTTGATCGGCCGACTAGTCTAGTTTGAGCAGCCTTGGCTTATCTGCATGGTGATATAAAAAATAGCAGATGAGGAGGCTGTTTAAAATAGATAATTATTATGGAATATCATGTATTCAATATTGAGTTGCTAAATGAAATAACTTTATTTTTACATAAAATTTATTATTACAAATTATTATAATCCTTGTATAAACGAATAAAATTGTACATGCATTTGTCTGTACTTGTAGTAATTGTAGTCATCTGAATAAAATACTTTCATCAATAATTACAGTATGATACAGTCAATGTATGAAATTCTTAAAAATATTAAATAGCTAAAATATTATATGAACTAATCTATTTTGGTATATATGCTCTCTCAATCCTCACATCATCAACTGGACTATCATTTTTATCACATTCTACTAGACCTATTCTTTTAACAACAGTCATGCCACTCTGTACTCTTCCAAATATTGTGTGTTTACCATCCAACCACTGCGTTGGAGCTAAGGTGATGAAGAACTGGGATCCATTGGTGTTAGGACCTGCATTAGCCATTGATAATATTCCAGCTCCAGTATGTTTCAGATCTGACATTATCTCATCATCAAACTGAGGCCCGTATATTGATTGTCCACCTTTTCCAGTGCCTGTAGGGTCGCCTCCTTGGATCATAAAATCTCTTATTACTCTATGAAACTTTGTGTTATTGTAGTACCCTCTTCGTACAAGCTCCATGAAGTTTCTACATGTGAGTGGAGCGTGTTTCCAGTACATTTCTACTACCATGGCTCCCATTCTAAAATAATACAAGCATGTTAACTCTGTGATTACAAACTCTGTGATGCAAAAATCAGACAATGTCTTTTAAATAAAGGGACATAAGTACTATTATTTATACTATAGTAATGGGCTTAGAATAAAATATGGTTCATTCAGAACCATGAGTGAGTCCAAAACATATAAGGGCAGATTTCTAATTATCTGAAACCTGGGAGACTACTCCAAAGCGAAAATCCAAAGTATTGGCCAAAAGTTTTTTTTTTTATAAATTTGTTAAAATCTTTGAGAAAACAAATAATAAAAACACATCCACCTGCTCAATTGAATGATCTTTATCCCAATTGAATTTGTATCTAAAAATATCTGAAAACTTAGCAGTACAGCACATTCCACATTTAGATTTCATATTTTCTGAAAATATTACAGGTTGTTAGGATTGCTAGTTCTGACTAAAAAGATTCAGAGGTGGACATAGCCTTTCAACAAAACATATAGATTGCCTGCAACAATGTCTATGTCAACAATCAATGATTGCCTGTGGTTTGATTGTATAATTATAGTCCAATTTTCCTAATTAATATTAGGGATATTCCTGGGGTTCAAGAGGTAACCAGCATTGATCACGGCAAGTTACATTATATTTTATCCTGAAAGTGAGCTACTAAATTGACAAACAACAGTGTCACATGGAGTATGCAAGCTTCAGGAACAACAATTGGGAACCATTGGACTTTTATATTTACATATTGGAGTTTATAATTCAATATGTAAATATAAATAGGAAGTATCAGTATAAATTAAAAATCTTATACATATAAAAAAATATTGCCAGGATATATAATATAGTGCCAGGATATTTGTCCGCTATAAATTCTGAAACTGTTTAGTAAACCTTAATATTATTTTTCGCATTGTGTGTAATTTGGTACATCCAAACTTGGAGGTAGGATACTTTTTATCTAATTCATTCCCTGAGTAGTTAATATGAAGATTTTTATGAAAATCCATGAAATGTCACAGACCCTGTTAGTTAATTAAATTTTATTAGCACTGTATCTACATACTTATCAAGTAGGATCAAGATATATATTTTTTTATACTACTTGATATTGAAGAGTCGCTCAAATAGTTTGCATCAATGACATTATAATAAAAAAAAACCGGACAAGTGCGAGTCGGACTCGCCCACCGAGGGTTCCGTAGGTAAGTAGTATCATTATTAAATTTGATATTTTTCATTATAAATAAGAAATAATGCGTCGAAAAAAATAAATAAAATATATTTTGCAATGTGTACATCAAGCCCTTTCATATGATACCCCATTTGAACTAGTAGTTTCAATTTGTAATTTCGATACCCTATAAAAAATATAGACCCTCTATTTTTTAAGATCTATTTACAAATGTATAGTTTTGAGATTTATTCCTGTACTTGGGTTGGAGTATACCCTTCGGGGCACTATGGAGCCAGGGACTTAGAAAATTTTTCGATTTTTTTATTTTTTTTTTATTTTCATATTTTATATGCGCACATTAAAGATCACATCAGATAGATCATTTCTTGTCATGTACGACTTTTTCGTACAACGCGCCATTTTCGAGAAAAATAGACTTTAACAATGTATGAATCAGGACTTCGCCAATTTTTAGAAGATATTTTTTTTCTTTTTAAATATACAAAAAACCGAAAAAAAAAATTGTTGAAATTTTGTCAGTCCTAAATTTCTCCAGTCAGTTTACTCTTCGGGGCACTGGACTCTGACGAAATTTCATCAATTTTTTTTTTTTTTGTTTTCTGTATATTTTTGCTATGGCATCGTATAGATCCTACCAAATGAAACATTTTCGGTCATATACTGAATCCTCGTACGTCGCATAGTTTTTGAGAAAATATTTGGGAAAGTAGCGAAATTCGATTTTCACGCAAACGGTGCGTCGTACCGGAAAATTGTACATGACAAGAAATTATCTCTTTGATGTGATCTTTGATGTGCGTATATAAAAATGTGAGATTTAAAAAGAAAAAAATATCTTCTAAAAATTGGCAAAGTCCTGATTCATACATTGTTAAAGTCTATTTTTCTCGAAAACGGCGCGTTGTACGAAAAAGTCGTACATGACAAGAAATGATCTATCTGATGTGATCTTTGATGTGCGCATATAAAAATATGATAATAAAAAAAAATAAAAAAAATCGTCCAATGCCCCTTATAAAACACAATTTTTTTTTTTTTATTTTTATTTTTTTGTTTTCTGCACGTTTCATAGTGCCCCGAAGAGTATACCCCAACTCCAACAACCCGCCCCGAAAGCTACCCACTGACCTGTACTTGTAGTCTATAACGATGTTACTTGCCAAATTTCATAGTTCTAGGTCAACGGGAAGTACCCTATAGGTTTTGATTCCCTTGAGTGTGTCGAAATATGCGTTTTTTGCTGAATAAACGGCCGTAACTTTTTTCTACGTAAACTTAGCAGTTTGATTTTTTTTTAACTTCATGGGACCGTAGACCTGAGTATACAGTTCAAATTTCAGCTTGATACCTCCACGCATTCTCGACATAGAAATTCTTGACAGACAGACAGACAGACGGACAACAAAGTGATCTTATAAGGGTTCCGTTTTTCCTTTTGAGGTTCGGAACCCTAATTATAAAAATATAAAACTAGATGACTCTGCAAACTTTGTATGCCTCACAATCAAAATGTGTTCATACAAAGTCTGTGAGACAATAATCAAATTGATCGCATCAATTTTTTTTTTTCCTTTATTTATCTGCGATCAATCCCAGAACTATGAGTAAATTCTCTGTGCTTGTAGGATAGTTATATAGTGTCCTCACCATTGAGAAGAGCTACTGTTCAGGATTGATACTGCACCTATAAGATGTCAGGTCGCTTTAGGCAATTGTATCAATAGTATTGCAATATTGGACTCATTTAATAGTATTGCCACAGTCCGTGCTTTTCATAATCTACACAGTACAGATATATGAAGACACCTTCATAGGTCTCTTCATATATCTGTATTGACTATAATATTCATATATTATGGTGTTTACATAGTTAATTGATTCAGGTGTTATTTTGCGGCAGTGAAATTTACAGGCAAATTGATATACACTACTTTGTATGCGTCCGCCACCAGTCAGTTAGTTACTACTACTGTTAGTGATGCATGAGACTGCCGTTATTGCTTTGGTCATCTTTGTTCCAGCTACTGCAGACCTCTCTGCGACTTTCCTACATATGAAACAGAAGAAACATACAACTACTGCCACCCCGGCTGCCGTGTTTGTCTCTGTGACATGTGTTTTCCATCTATGCATAGGGAGCATAAGGCAATCTGTAGATGTTGAATGTTAGCACAACAACCTACAAAAGTTTTCTTCTTAGCATTCTGCCTTCTGTGGTTGGTTAATCTAAGCTATGGCCTTTTACACCAATATGTCACATGTGTAATAAAATTGTGTATTACTCTACAACAGTTAGTGTTAATATTGTCATTTTCATGTACTTAAAAATGTCATGAAGTAACTATAGTAAAGTGTATACTAACTATGATGTAACATGTAATTAATATATTAATTTGTCTCTCAGTGGTTTGATATTTGTATCAAGCTACTTGAGTAATATATATATAATATGATATGAATAATATATAATACAATATATATATATACCTAATGTGGGAATGATGCAGATGCAGACACTAAATGAAAATAGTTACTAGCATAGTAACTTATACTTTATGTCAAGTTTATGTGACATGGCAATTATTTACCTTTTCATATGACATATAAAACGTGCCCTGTGCACATGTGGTATTTTAAAAATCCATGGTAAAAGTCGCGTGCAACCGCATCAACTTACAGGATGAGTTTGTACGCGTGGTCTTTCATACAAACTTTTATTCGAAATTTTAATAATGTACCATGGGATGAATTTGACAAAATCTGCCTTACCTCTCAAAGTAGACCAAATTATACAATGTAGAACATTATAATAAGATCGGCAATTTCGGCGTTTATCGTGACACGGAAATTATAGATATTAAAAAGAAAGATAAAGATTTACTTACGTTGTTTCTATTACAGCAACCGGTGGTTGCCAAGATTTGTCTGGAATGCCGGCGTTTGTATAGCCTAACATCATTTCTGTAACTTTTATGTTTCTTTTTAAACTTAACAGGAAATTATTTTTACTCCTATCTTTGTGTGAATTTGTCACACACTAATAATTATCACAATAATAACAGAATCTTTCTCTTCAGATATTTATAGATAGAGAGAATTTATTTTCAAACAAATCACACGAAGCAGGAAGCACAAACACTCTACAACTAGCCCGTCCGTCGTCCGTCAGTCAGTCAGTGACGCAAGAACGATATCCTTTATCAAATAGCTTGACGGCTCTGGAATCAATATCCTTTATAACACCATTTTGTAAATTATTTCTTTACCTTATTTACGGTTTCAGGGACACTTTTAATCGGAGATTCTACTAGTTTTATGCACTCAAATGAGTACTTGTACCATAATACACTATCTCTAGAATCAATATCATTATACATTAAATTATGAAAATTTGTTCAGAAGCACTACCGCGCTTACCAAAGAAAAATCCAAAGACATCGAATCGACCATGAACAGGGTTGTCAGACGCTCGCAGGTATAAGTCGCCAGATTTTATTTGAAGTATTCATATTCATAATGTTATAATAAAGCACTTGTGCTGTTCCACGTTATTATTTGTAATATTACCGACCGGTTTCGACGCGAAGGCATTATCATGGCAAATAGATGGTCTTTGTGTGGAAACACAAACACCATCTATTTACCTTGTAATTATTATTGCTTATGTTAACGTGGAACAGTGCAAGTGCTTTATTATAACATTATGATAATAATGTTCCACCAAATGCCAACAATCAACAGTATCAACTTGCTATACATATTGTATTAGCATTACATATACATATTGTACATGTATTGCTTTGTAGCCCAATACGAATTTGAAATAGCCCAATCGGCGACAAGTCATAAATTCAGAATTTTTGTCGTCACGACAAAGTAGTCAAGTAGTACTCAAATAATCCAACTTGAGTACTATGCAACCCTGACAATGAATGAAAAGAAAGTTTAAATTAATGATTATCAAAGGTATTTTATCTCAAATCGTACGTTACTAAAGTATGTTGCATATATCTTTTAACAAAATAGTTTAGCGATATTTCACACTTAGGTTCTTAATAGAATATGATCTTAAATTTTCAAAATATTTTTAAATGAATCGCCAAATCTTAAACTTATGTAACTTTATCTGTCTTTCATTTGGTCGTTCAACATTGCTTTCATAACCTACAAATTTTATTCACATAACATTGTTTGGAGTTTGGGGCATATTCATTTTAGATTTTTTTTCTAGTCTATGGCTATCTCAGTTACAATTATAACATGAAAGAAAACCTAAACCTAATTACATACATACATATCAACATATAACATTATTGTATGTTTCAAGTAGTAATTGTAGTTATCTTATGGGGCATTTCACGTGAAACGGAAAACGAAAAGGAGTATTAGTATCTATTATTTTTATACTAAGTATAAACAGAAAATCAGAAGATTTCAGTTCAAATTACAATTAGAATAATTTTAACATAATATTTTTTTGAAATTGTAACTTTTAAATAAAGCTTTATATTTGTAGATAATTCACAAAAAAAAAACGTGATCATCTTTAGATAGTATAGCAAAATGCAAGGGCGGGTCAGAAAAGATTGACATAGCAAAGCGATAAAGTGACTAGCTAGGAATAAGTTCGACTTAAATAAAGCAGATATGAGATGAATATTTAGGGGTGTCTCAGTGATCATTACAGATCCTAAATATTAGCTTTAAGCTCGAGATATGTTATTCCCGTTCAGGGACATGCCGAATTAAGGAATAAATAGATCCCTGAAGATATTTTTTTGTTCCTCCAATTTAATAAATCAACAGTAAAACCAATATTTCTGCTGTTTTGGATTTCCTGCATTTCGATTTCTTGGAATGACTCGATAGTTACGATTCAAACAATTTTAATCATAGATTCTACTAATTTAATCCATTCAAATGATAATTTTCATCAATATCATTATTATATAAACATCATAAACAAAAATTATGAAAAAAATTGTATATAAGCACAACCGTGCTAACCAAGTTCTCGCCAAAAAGTCTAAGCCAAAAATAAAAAACCTCTTTGGTACAAAGTGTCTATCTCATTTTTCATATCTCGCTCACTCACCATCAAAATCGATGGTTAGCGATGTAGGTAGGTAGCATATCAATGTAGGTATCTCTTTGGTTTTTGGTAGGTATCTATCACTCAAGTGGCGTTGTTTACTTTGTACTTTCCTTTACAAGTTTCCCTATTTATTTATTTATTTTCATACGTGAATTTAAAGTAACTGTTATGAAAATGGTATTGCAACAGTTTCGGGTGTTGTAAGACTATAAGAGGTAATCTTTGAGCATGTACTTGTGAGTGGAAAGGAAGTGACATTTACATACAAGTTTGATTTACATGGTAACTGATAACAGTGGGGTTGGGTCGTAGTGGCTAAACAGTGTTGAAGACATGGAATCTGAGCACCAGCCAAAGCTGAATCCTGTCAGGGCTTTTCAAGGTAAGTTTAAAGTGTTAAGTGTGCCATGACGCAAATCGATGTTGTGTACTTAGTGTTTTTGTCACGTACGCAGTACTTCACGGGAGCAATCCGGAGACTGACGAGACCTACAGGAGCCTCTCAGAATACCACGACTACGAGCCCAGGCTGGAGTTCGATGACTCAGAGTTAATACAGGGAACAGGCTTAGGTAAGTATCTCACTCTGTCTTCCTTAGTCATTGTTTATATATTGTTAAGGCAAGATAATCAAAAGATTAGAGAAGGTAAAATACGGAATTCAGACATACCAAATGTTTTCTGAAACCATGCTGAAGCACGTTATGGCTTCTTACGGAATAAAACCGTTTATTGTACACAAACATTATCATCTTGTGCTTTGTTTTGTATTCTTTTACAAATAAACATTGTTCCGCTATGTTCACCTGGGTGAAGAAAGTGGAATTTTTGGTGTCTTCATATCACCTTGGAACCATATCACCTAGGTAATATCAGCCATGTGAAATGAATGGACATAAGCAGAGTTCTTGTTCACCTTTGAATTATTTCACCTAGGTGAACATAGGCAGCTCATTTCATTACTCCCAAATAGCATGTCAGAAACTGTAATTAACAGACAACTTAATGTTTAAATCAGTTTAATCTTAATTACACAATTTGGAGTCGTATTTATCTACTATACTGGTAAAAATAATAGAATTCTGCCAATTGGCTAAT
Source organism: Hypsopygia costalis (assembly GCA_937001555.2). Classification (NCBI taxonomy): domain Eukaryota; kingdom Metazoa; phylum Arthropoda; class Insecta; order Lepidoptera; family Pyralidae; genus Hypsopygia; species Hypsopygia costalis. The sequence continues at coordinate 26,098,125 of OW443326.2, forward strand.
AAACAATTCTGAGATTTTCAAAGTGTAAGATGTGTCTAAGTGCTCTTAGACACTGTTTTAAACCCCTGCAGCTCTACACTAATTTGAAGAATATGCCATTAATATAATTTGCATTCTCTACCTGTTAATCGCTAGGAGTGCAGTAGATCACAATTGCAGTTTTAACTTTTATGACGCAGGCATCCATAGCATAAGACAAGAAAGATTTCTTCTCCCTCTAAAAATCTATCCAACACTGCACTTCATTTTTATTTTTATTTTGAATTTATTAATGGCCTAAACGCTGCTTAACTCAATATTTATTTACACAATGGTGGAGTCTTATTAGCAATAAGGCTGCACATTTAATTATATTTATCATTTTTATTAAGCTGTTAGACTCCCAAATAAAAAATAAATAGAATTATTGAAAACTCTCACGGTATACTGGGATTCGTGCATACAAAGTCGCAGGTGCAAGCTAGTATATATCCAATATATGTGTAAATCACTAAGGCCATGTTTTGGTACTTTGCTGGTTTCGACTAAGTTAACACCACCCATATGCTTCTCTCATGATTTACAAGATTTGGTATTTGAATAGCTGCTTCTGATTAATTGTTTTTGAAATTCTAAACTTCAGATGTATGAAATTGTCTCTTAAAGAAAATATATGAAATCCCCCTGTGAGCTTTTTAGCACAAACCCTGCTATCCTATCTTACCAATATTATATATGTGGAGGTTTGTGAAGATCTGTGGATGTATAGCTGTATGGCTATTTGTTACTCTTTCACAGGTAAATGGGTGAATAGATTTGAATTACATACATATAGAATATGTTCTGGATTGACACATAGGATATTTTTTATCCATGTAATTTGTTCTCCTGAGAAGAAGCCATAGGTAGAAACTAGTATTTAATATAACTATGTCAAATGTGGCATTGTCATCCTACTGCTGGGATACGGAAATCCCATTAATCGCAGGGGTTTAGAGCATACTCCACCACACTGCTCAACTGCCATTGGTGGTTTTCAAGCCACCTAAAGACCACTGACTTGGCTTAACTACTCACCTAATATAACAACCGGAACCGATGGCGTAAGGTGCTCTCCGAAGCACGGAGGAGTTACGGTTCTGGTCGACATTGCTGAATTAGCATGTTTGTTTGGACTAACACACAAAAATGCCATCGAACTCCTCAATTGTGTACTAATAACAAATTTTGACAAAGTAAATCAAATACTGCTATCCCAATATATAAAATTCCCAATATATAAAAGATAAAGTAACTGTCCTTTTTATGTAAATTTAACTATAATTAAAAAAGTACACATAGATGGGTTTGCTTGTAACCCATGTTGGGTATTAATGAGTACATTCGACAATACATTATAAAAGAGTGTACTTACACTTAGGGAGTATTTGTATTTACATTTATTTGAAAAATCTTATTATTATGTGTAAACCTTGATATTTATTCCATATCTGATGTCTACTGCAAAGTAGACATCGTGTTAAAGATGTAAATAATATATTACTGTTTATACCAACATTAGACTGAACATAAAAAAATTGGCGGGCATTTGGAGTGTATTTAATTTGCATATAAATTAAATACACTCCAAATGCCCGCCAATTTTTTTATGTTATCTGTTAAAATAGTATGTCAGTGGCTGTTTTAAACACATATACATTAAAATAGAACAGTGTTTTTCAACATTTTTGAACATGGGACACCATTACAAGTAAAAAAATTCTAACGGCAATGCTTCTAAACAATTTAGCGGGCAATGAAGGCTTTAATATTGTTCTACTTATCTTGCTACCTATTTTGTTATTGTGTGAACTAATTAGGTCTTGAATGGTGAACATAAACATTAAGGAGAGAAATAGGCTTCAATTCGAAAAAGATTTGCTTAAAGGTTATTTGTTGATGAATTATTGAACAATAATCAGGCCTGCTTACGTATTTTCATTGTCACATATAAATTTTTGCGTTATTTCCCCCGCGACCCTCTCGAATGTATTTTGGCGACATCTGGGAGTCGCGAAACTTTTAAAATCACTGAAATAGAATATTGTTTTAGTTTAGAATATGAGCATAATTTCTTGGGTCTTTACAAAATCCTACCACCTCAATTTCTTATCTATTATAGATTATATGCTGGATTAACTTTGGACGGACGAGAGAGGGTCATGCTCCTGTAATGGAGACTAAATTGACCTGATGATGATGAAACTTTGGAAGAGGTTAATATGATAACTACAACCTCTTGTAGTTGCATTAGCAGGGAATTAATAAGACTAACACTAAAATAGTTGCATACTATATGATACCCGACATCCAGAGTTTTTATTCTATGAATTATCAATTTTCAAATGAATAAGATTTTCCTTCAAGACGAACATCCTTAGTTATCTTAGTCTACTTTTGATTGATGTATGATCGACGACCTCTTGGTATTGCTGTCATCTCTATGGGCGGTGGTGATTGCTTTCCACCAGGTGACCCACATGCTAGTTTGCCCCCTCTTATATAAAAAAATAAATGAAAATTTTTGCAGTATAAGTATTTTGTTTTTGGCTCTTCGAAGTTATTGTTGTTTTTTTTTTATTTTTTAAAGGAACGGCGGCCCTCCTCTGTCTCCCGTGTAGCCAGGATTTATTTATTTATCTTTATAAGTAAAACCTAATGCGATAGTGCAACACAATTTCAATTATAAAATAACAACAAGTACTTTGTTGCTTCTCACAGATCACACATTTGTCAATTCACTCAACGCACTTGAGAAAAGATCACGTTCTGCACTTATTAGGTTAAAAATGCGGATTGCACGCGGCACTGGTGCTTCCCTCATCAGATTCGTTCTGCCGTGCGGCACCGCGAGCGGCGGGGGTCGGTGTCTCAGCCTCACGTATCCATCAGGAACAAAGTCCTACTGACCCTAATACGTCGGCGTTATACATCTTTCTCCTAGTTAATTAAAAAAATATATAGCCATCGCGAGAGGGATCTCGCGATGTCTATATATTTTTTTAAATTCGAGGGATCCTAACCTTGACTTCTTGATATCCTACCATGCCTATAACGAACAACATTAGGTAGTGCATTAGTGGATAGAAAGGATACACGCCATATAGTACATTAGTGGATAGAAAGGATACACGCCATAACGCCTCATTGACAAGTATCTATCTTTTGGAGTGTAAGTGGTTCATCAACTTCTTTAAACCAAAGCCAACTTTACCTGCACCTGGTGCACCCTGCTGACGAACAAACGAAGCTCTGGCGAAAAGAGAGGTAGGGAGCGTAATTGTAAGCTGCCCGACTGGGGAATGTACCTCCACCACACCTCACAGAATACGACGAACGAGCGGACATCACGTCTCGTCTAAAAGCTGCCATACATTAACCAACATGTTAGCCGTGTTGGTCATGTTGTCTAATAATTTGGCTGTCTATGGACGTGTTGTCAATTAAAATATCTGCCAACATGATTGACAACACATTCATACATAGATATATTGTTAGGCAACGTGACCGAGACGGGTAACATGTTGAATAGCAGCTTTTAGTTGTGTCGCAAGCTGCGAGTGCGGTAGATCGCAAGCGTGTCATATGTGTCGTACATGCTACGGTTTCAGCTTAAAGCCCTTGTAGCCTGGAAAGTAGCGTTTCTATAGACAAAATATCGTATCATAGCCTAGATGTTATTAATCATTATTTATTATCATACATCATTATACCGACACTCGAATTGTTTCGCTTTATAAGTAGCAGGTTAAGAGTACCAAGAAACGATCCTTAAGTTTTTTTTTATATTTATCTTCTACGCTACGATACGATTTTAGGTTCAAAGAGTCGCCACGTTCGCGGCTACAAGGGCCTTAAGCGGGCCGTGTGTTTGTTTGGCACCCGAATATACGAGTATATAGCGACTTAGACAAGTAACTACTTAGTCCAAACACGACCAAAAAAAAAATTGTTAGACAAAACGCTACATTGACCAATTGCGTTTTAAGCATACAGAGAACAAAGGGTATACCTATAGTATATAATGTTGTCTTTTTTAAATGACTCCGTGTACCAATCAAGCCTACTACCGCATGATGTTAAAAACTGTAACCATATAGGTTCTAAAACAAGAGTACTTACTGCTCGCGCGCTGGCATCCCCTCTGGTATATTCTCTCGTGTCTCACTCACTCGCAGGAACACAACAGTTGTCTTTTGATTTACCTATATTAGTGAGAAATAAGTAGCTTTATCATGCATGATAGGTACACCAGCCCCCCTATCCAAGTGTAATTCGTAGCGTAACGAACGTTAGACACGTGACATTTGTCAATTCTCATAATAAAATGTTCGATTTTGACAAATGTCACGTGATCTATCTAAAGTTCGTTACGCTACGAATTACACTTGGCTAGGGGGGCTGTTCTGGTATGTCTGAGTGTGGGTTAGATACATCTAGAAATCTAGAAGAGGGAAAGCGGGTAGCGCATGTGCAAGACTAAGTTCCTAGACGCTTGGGAAGACTGCGTGGGGGCGAGTAGGAGGGAAGGGGGAGGGGATTATCAGTATTATCAGGTGATGTCGCTGCGTCTTTGCGGCAGCGAGCGGGAAACTTCTTAACGGTCAAGTTCACTGTTTGGGGTCAAACCTTCCCGGGTCATAGAAAGACAACAGTAAAAAACTAAAGGCCCTACTAGGTGGCGAATGTGGCGAATGCTGATTAAAAAGGCGAATTCAAGGTAGGTATATATTTTTATAAAGAATTTTTTTATAGATCTTTAGAAACTTTAATAAAATTGTAACTGGTTGATGTCTGCACATAGAAATTATTTAAGAAAATATAATATGATAAGGTTCCTTACGCGAGCAATAGAAGCCAAAACAATTTAGTTTTAGACCGTTTGTCTATATATCTGTATATTTGTACGAGCATCATGCAAAAACTACTGAAGGAAATTGCGTGCGGTTTTCACAGTCTAAATCATTTTCTAAAGCAGTGTTTCCCAACATTTATTTATTTGGCAAGGTCTACTGTTTGTTCGCTGCAGGTACACCCACAGAACTTTTATGTTCTGTGGGTATAGCGAACCAAACAAGTGGTCTGCCGCCTTTAGAGATTGACGTTCGTTAGTACTTTAGAAATTAAAAATATTGTCGTCCTCAAAAATAATGAATTCAACCTTAACAACACTTAAGTTTGTTAGATTTTTTTCAAAACTGTTAGACCTCTTTTTTCTGTTAGTGGTTTAGTTTTCGCGGATTCCTGATGCTCCATGGGTCATAGATTCTTGCAACAGACTGTGATCATCAGGAATCTTCTAAGGACATACTGCGTTGGATGTGGGAATGGTAATGTTTGCGCGGCTTATTCTATGTGGTATTGCGGGAAAGTCCATTCTAACAGAATATTACATTATTAAAAAAATATGTTACCATTGGGGAAACAAGGAAACTATTTTATTAGACCACTATTGATTTTTAAAATGTTTCCGTTGTTCCTTTAGAAGTTTTAATCATACCGATACATTAAAGATAGTAAACGGATCGATAGGATAAAATTTTACTAAACATTATTTTTCTTTCTGTACTATATGATCGAAGTTGCTGTTGTACTATGTTTAAAATCTGAATGCCATTAAAAATTTGCACTATCTACAATCTACACAATGGTATATGACAATTTTCTAAAATTGTTTAAGTATCGTAACTAGAACGATGATACAAAACTAGAATATAAGATTTGTTTTATGGTCAATTAGTTTTGGGAGAAAAGCTCATTTTTTAAGGATATTAAACAAAAATACCATTGGAGGAACAAAAAAAACTTTAAGTTACGACACCAGCTAACATAAACGCATTATTCTTTGCCTTTTCTATGGAACAATGTCGGGAAAGCAACGGGAATGTGAAAAATGTTGATTTTTCAAGTTATCATATTTCGAGAAGATTTTATGCTATAGAAGTAAATGTTTCACCTATAGTTATATTATTGTGACTCGCTTTTATTGAAAAAAAAAAAACTGAAAAAGAAATCATAAATAATCAAAAGATCGAAAATACCTCTGTTACCCATGGTCCAGTAGATCTTTTGATTATTTATGATTTCATTTTCAGTTTTTTTTTCTTCTGCTTTGTTCATCTGAGTGTAAAACGGGAAATTGTAAAGGCAATTTCCCGTTTTACTATTTTTTTACCCGTCTATTACAAAGAAGAAGCTTTTTTTTGTTTTGCGTGACACGTCAACGTAGAGTGGAGACTATAGAAGCTAGAAATACGACTTTTGATACACACAGTAGGTTTATTTTAACTCCTAAAACCTTGGGTAAATTCAATCTTAAGATGTTAAATCTAAAATAAGGGTTGAAAATTTAAAGAACAACATGAGCTTCAAATTTTATTATAAATCTATAATAAAAATAATGAAACACATGTACGATGTTTGCAATCCGATGTCACATTAAAAAATAACTAAAATGTGACACTACAATAATAATAATAACAGATACACGTCTTACCGCTTTTATAGAACCGTAAAGCGATAGAAGCTTTGTTTAAAAAATCGTTCGAAAGTACTGAAATTACAAAATAAAATTTAGGTATGAGTTTGAAGAAAAGAAATGGTAAAGGATAAGAGACGAGGACAAGAAAAAATGAAATGGAGGTAGGAAAACATTGAGAGAGAGAACAGTAAAAAGCTAGAGATATGAAATTTGGATGGGTGGTGGGCGTAGAGAAAAAAGCTCAAGAGGAAATACGGAGAAAATAATTTACTACCAAAAACACTTAAGTTAGAAATGTACATTTTATATATATAGAAACAAATTGGGAGGGACGGAGTAGGGCAGAGGAAAGAATTATGTTAAAGGTAAATACAAAAGAAGAAGAAACTACTACGACTAGCGAAAGAGGCAAAAAGTCTGGCAAAAAAGAGGTATGTCACAGCGTATTTGTAAGCTGCCCGACTGGCGAAGTAAGCACCTCCAGCTCACAGAATACCGCAGCCAAAGAACAATTCCCTTTAATTCTTGTGTGTGTGGTCACCAGAAATTATTCTATTTGAACAAAATATGAGCATTTGCTTATCGACTGCATATAACCGTAAGTATTTTCAATCATTTATTGCGAAATTAATTTATGCACCGATAGGTTGAAATTGATTCAATTTGTATTTTTATTTTGTAGAAATGGACTATTCGACTGTGGATCAGGCGATTTGAAGATACGGGTGACGTCGTAATAGGAAATTCTTCACTCCTCTAACAATTAAGGAGTGAAGAATTGCCTATTACGAATTCGCCGAAGTCAGCACGCCTTTTAGAAGATATATCTTCAATCGCGACAACCATTTACTTCGACGTGAAAGACTGTGTCTTCTCATTTTTAATGACAGTGCGGCTTAGCAATATTGTTATATTTACAATTGTTAAAACATTTAAGTCTAATAAAGATGGTTGAAAAATATTATGTACAGTATTTTTTTTCGGGACGGGGGCCCACCACACATTCCCACCACTGTGTCTCCGGTGTAGCCAGGTTTAAGAGCGGCGATCGCCAAAAAAGACCATGACCAATGAAGTCCTTTGCAGTATCGCGGGTAAGACTACGGCTACCTTGTAATACACAACGAATATAATCAGAAGAAGTTAGGAGTAAAAAGCTTTTATTTATTTTTTATGAACAGAATTATCGAAAAGGACGCAGTGGCCCATTTATCTACAATGTGTACTGGTTAATTACTTAGTACAATGTTTCATTTTGATAAGAGTTGGTATAATATTACAGTTAAATCGTTAAATAAAGATTGTTCAAATACACTCTTATTATTTTCCCCTCCCATATTGGGTAGAATAAAAGAAACTAAAAAATATAACATGTGTGTACCTATTTATTACCTTATTATTGTGAATAAAGAAATTTTGTCTTTTATCTTTGAAGATGATACTCCCTTATCCCCTCCCACTCCCCATTCAAACTATAAGTAATTCATTAAAAATGAACTGTATAATAATTACTATAAATCATGTTTACTCACTAAGTTCATTATATAAACTTTACCTCCATATTGATAAACTAGATCATTACCACCACCACACCACAAAGCATCGTCTATTGTATAAATGTTTCTGATATAACATTTTAACATAAGGTAACCTTCTACCTGTGAAGAATTATATTTATTTGCCATGTTTTTTCATAAAAACAGCTGATAAATGTAAACTGTTTTCTCTCATTTTCTTTTCACTTTAAACGTATATAATAAAAACCGGCCAAGTGCGAGTCGGACTCGCGCACGAAAGGTTCCGTACCCATTTTCTATAAAAACGGCAGTCACGTTTGTTGTATGGGAGCCCCCTTAAATATTTATTTCATTCTGTTTTTTAGTATTTATTGCTATAGCGGTAACAGAAATTCATCATCTGTGAAAATTTCAACTATCTAACTATCACGGTTCATGAGATACAGCCTGGTGACAGACGGACGGATGGACGGACGGACAGCGGAGTCTCAGTAATAGGGTCCGTTTTACCTTTTGGGTACGGAACCCTAAAAATGATAAATTCAATACCTATAAGATAATCTTGAATTATTTATTTATTAAATCTAGTAAAAATTTCTAGCATTGACTTCTTAAATCACCTGTGCATCTTTGTTTTCAAGTTCCGTCATATCTTTACGGTCGACCGACATCCAGGATAGTTTTACATATTGTCCACTTCTCTTCTTTTTTGTAGTCATGGCTAAGCACTATACCTCACGACGTCATGGTCATCTGCCCCCTTACCACCATCTCTTATTGCGACTCAATAATTGAGTAGATTGCTTATTCATACCAATGAATAAGCGACTCTATTACATTTGAAATAGAGTCGCTTATTCATTGGTATGAATAAGCAATCTATTCAGTTATTGAGTCGCAATAAGAGATGGTGGTAAGGGGGCTGGTCGTCGTAGTACGTGAGCGTACCATCTGAGCCGCGACTCTTTGATTTATCGGTCAGTTTGATTTCTATCACAACTACACGAAATTATGTGTCGTATATGGACTCCGTCGCTGAATATCATATTCTCAAAGGCCACATTCGTAAATCACCACATTCGCAAAACATTGCACGTTATAATTGCACTGATTAAGTCCAATGACATCCGATAATACACGATGACATTGCCCTTAAGACCCAGATGAGATACTTATCTGTGTGTCCGGCTCTTCGATCATAGGGCCAGATTACAATAGTGACTCTATAACCTGCCGATATAGTAACTCCACCTTTTCGTCTTCTTTTGTAGAAGTCGTGCTTTTCATACCAAACTTTTACTATTAATTTATTGTATTTTTTGGAAAACTTTTGTCAATCCATATAAAAAGAATTGAAACTTTATTGTCATTGTGTTGCTTCCCATGTATATTCCAAATATCTATAAATCTTCTTAATAAATATCTAAAAATCTTCAATTTTGCTAATCGGAAACGGGCATTGTTCATCTACGAGTATACATCCTAGATCTGTACATCATAATCGTCATCATAATCGGGTCATTTTAGTCTCCACTACAGGAGCACGATCCTCTCTGGTCCGTCCCAGACAGAAGGAGGATTTGGCCTTCACTCCCCACGCTGGCCAAACGGGTTGGGGAGGCCTGATCGAGGTTTGATAATGTATTTCCCTTAGTCGTCTTGTACGACATCCACGGGAAGAGACGGAGTGATTCTATTCTAGTCTGCCGGAAAACACACGGCCAATCTGATAATAAATTTTAAGCTGTCCGACTCCACCTCACAGAAGACCGTAGCTAAATAACATTTTCTGGTGGTCTAGATGGTTGTTGTATTCTTGCGAGTGAGTAAGGATACTGGCAAGGCAAGAGTTATTGCGATGGCAGTGTGGATGGCGACGTAGTATAAGAAAAAAATACATATAGAATCCCGAGTTAATTTTAAAAAGACTTGTAAAAAGTCTAAAATATAAAATTCTCGTGTCGCGGTGTTTGTTACCAAACTCTCCGAAACGGCTGGAATGTTTTTTATGCAATTTTGATTTGATAGACCTACCCGATATGCAAATATCGGGTAGGTCTGAGAATTGGCCAACATCCATTGTTCATACCCCTAATATGACAAAACAACGTTTGCCAGGTCAGCTAGTATTTAATAAAAACGATTTATGAAGTATAAAATCACGAGCGAATTTTAAAAAGACTTTTAAAGGATAAAGGACTATGAATAATATTCAATAAAAATGATTTACATAGCCATCTTTGAGTACACGTGCCGTCCTGATCTAAGTTTCTAGGACGCGTCTATCTAAACTTAATTTAAAGAGCTATGCATTTCCAGCAACGGAAGACACGTTGAACAGCTCAAAGAAACTATCAAAGATGTAGTTTTACTGGATCTAATCTTTTTTGTAAAAATATTTAATAAAAATGATTTATAAAATATAAAATGACGAGTTCATTTTAAAAAGACTTAAGATAAAGGACTGTCAATAATATTTAATAAAAATATTCTTCATCTTTGAGTACACGTGCCGTTCTGATCAAAGTTTCTAGGAAACGTCTATCAAAACGCAAGTTAAAGAGCTATGCATTTCCAACAAAGGAAGGCACTTTGAACAGCAAAGAAACTATTAAAGATGTAATTTTACTGGATCTAATCTTTTTTCTAAAAATATTTAATAAAAATGATTTATAAAATATAAAATCACGAGTTCATTTTAAAAAGACTTAAGATAAAGAACTGTGAATAATATTTAATAAAAATATTTTACATAGCCATCTTTGACTACACGTGCCGTTCTGATCAAAGTTTCAAGTAAACGTCTTTCAAAACGTAATTAAAAGAGCTATGCATATCCTGCAAAGGAAGGCACTTTGAATAGCTTAATGAAACTATAAAAGGTGTAATCTTTTTTGTATAAATATTTAATAACACCTTTGAGTACACGTGCCGTTCTGATCAAAGTTTCTAGGAAACGTCTATCAAAACGTAATTAAAAGAGCTATGCATTTCCAACAAAGGAAGGCACTTTGAACAGCTTAATGAAACTATTAAAGATGTAATTTTACTGGATCTAATCTTTTTTGTAAAACTATTACTTCGAATAACTCAATTTTAATATTATTATACGAGAGGCGAGCGGATTTTGTATAAAGCGGAAATAATTGGTTAGATAGACTACGATTTTATATAGTGCTTTCTGAGATTTAACATGGATAAAGATATCAGGTGCATTTTACGAGCAGTAGATTTCTTGATGATGGTATAGTCATCGTAGCTTGTAGACGCTTGTATAACCAGACGTATCACTTACCCGTTGTCGACCTTGGAGAAATTCAGTTAATCGTATTGAGCACCCCGAGTTTCAACAGGTTGATTCGGAACTGGACTTCATTGAAGATCCTGATGCCAGGAATGCCAATGCTCTTGGGGATTTTATGGGTTTTGATCTGGAATAGAACCACAGCAAATGGAGATTTTTTATGTGGCTCCAACTGAATACCGTCGTCAGAGTATTCTCAATCCTCAGACACAAATTGTTCGTGATTCCCCTTTGCTTGGGATCAAGGGAAGTTAGCTTAGCCATAAGCGGACAGTCTGTTGTTGGATGCACCTTGAATAAGACCAAGTTTGGTCGCCCACAACTGGATACCTCGACTTGTGATTGAGGAATGTTGGCACGTGGCGTGCAATAAATAAATGTGTGCAGTATACGCTGTCATCGGGCGCCCTGCAGCTTTTGTCCGTTCCCGGATCCTTTAGTTACTCTCTTGACTGCCAATACGTTCCGTGTCCTTTAATACATGCTGCTTGTTTGGATGATTCTTTTGTTCGTCATGAGAAGCCATGGCGGGGCAAAGGGTCATTTCCTAGGGTTTTTATTCGTTTATCAACTAGGGCATCACATTGTCAGAAGTGTTTCAGGATCTTGTTTGGACCATTTCGTGTATTGCACTCCGCACACAGTGTTGCAGAATCATTTTTAAAGTCTTAAGTTTCCATCTTTTTCCGCAGCATAGAACTCCGACACTTGGTCGGAGTTCTATGCTGCGGTTATTTTTTTGCCTCCAATTTGCAATTTCCTCATATCGTATTCCATCAACTTGTGTGTGAAGAGTTATATCAACGAACATGTTGAATCAATTGACAGTCTTAAAGATTGAAAATTGATGATGTTATTAATATGCTAGCTCTGCCTGCGGTTTCGACCGCATGATTGTCGGTTATCGCGCCAAAAGGTAGTCCTTTCTCCAGATATAATCTATGTCCATGCCAAATGAATTAAGAATTAAGCTAACAGGCTGACACACTCTCCCTTTGCTCGAATAATATTATATTCATAAAATATATATTCCCAGCACATTACATTCGCAATATAAGTATAATCTCGAACGCAGATAAATAATATCTTTAGTTATAAGTTATAACATTTCAGTCATAAATTGGTATATTTCCCATTTCGTCAAACGGTATAAGGACAATCCAACAAAGAAAATTATCTACTTACTTCTAATTTTATTATATTAGCCTGTATAATATTTGTTTTCTTTTGTATCTTTTTTTAATATAATACGTAGTTCTTTTCTTATTTTGGTAGTGAAATGATTTTCTTTGTAACTCGACATATACTCGTAATAGGATGGAATAAATTCTAGAGACATCAACATGTCAATCAAATTTTTTTTTGTTCTAGGTTTTATTAGTACATAATAAAAAAAGAACTAAACATTTTACTTACTACGTTCCGCTCATCAAGCCCTTTCATTTGTTACCCCTTACCATTGGGGTTAAAGTGGAAATATTATAATTATAAATCAATATTTTGTGGGGCTCATATTTAAAATGGCGGCATTTAGGTAAACTTACATTGTCACAGGAACCAAACGACTGGAGGCCCGTGTTTGCCAGCCGCCTGGCCACTGACTTTGCTTAACGATTGTCATTTAATGCAATACAACACAATAGCCGGGACCGACGGCTTAACATGCTCTAATATAAACCCATTCATGGACAGGCTACGGACGACGTTGCTCAACTTGCGTGATCGATTAGAGTCTAATCGAGTGGTGGTGGTTTCCAACCTGCTTACCACCACGAGACCACTACGAGGTTCTTGTTGGGGCAGTAGGGTAGAGTAGTCGCCAAGTGTCAGATAAATCCATTGTTCTATAACTCCAGTGTTTAATCTCTTTCCTTATAAGTTGTATCACGGACCATATTTTTATCTCTCACGGACCACTGGTGGTCCCGGTTGGGAACCCCTGGATTAGACTGGCACGTGTAACGACGCCATCGAGCTCTGATACTATTACATATATGTGGTGAAATCGAAAATATAATATTCTGTCACATGTTGCATCATAATACTGAAATATATTTTAACCGCACCTACGTGTTCAAAATGCAAGATTTTGCGATATAATATCATACTAACAAAGGCACCTTTGCAGTTGAGGCTTCAAAGGACTTATCGAAGATCTCGACCACAGGAAGGAGCATTATTGAATATTTCTCTGGTGTATGTATTCGTGGCTCAAGGGTACGTGGGTAGTGTTTACATCCCTGTCTAAGCACGTGTTAGGGATCTACGATGCCACGTGTAACCTGAAGGGCTTAGTATGTTTGAATATTTTAGGTGAATATAGTGTAGACGATGGTACAAAATACACCTGAGTTGTAAATTGCACTTTCACCCAACAAATACTGTGCAGGACAACGATTAGTTAATAGACCTTAAGTGAAATTATTGTTTGTTTTAATAGATGATTATGTATATTTTTATGTGTAAACATTAGATTGTACGTATAAATCAATAAAGAATAAAAACAACCTTTTCAATATCCTACTAGGTCGCCCTAAAGAGGCGTAAACACTTTGTTAATTATGATTGTATTTTGAATGATTTTTGTTATAATATGTTAAGTTAAATAAGCCTTTGTTATAGAAAATAGATTTAAATAAATAATTGTAAACTCGCGAATGTCAGGACATGCCGATAGAAAGAGATAGCAAAAATTAGAAGATTTAGAAGATTTAGTGGTAGAGTCAATTTAAAGAGCCCTGATTGGTCGGCCGTCTTCGTGGACTCATAGGTTGACCTACTTAGAATTTTGTTTAATAGTCGGAGCATGTCCTGCATTCAACACCCCCAACAAAGAAACGAGCAGCTCCCGGGACTGCTCCTCCTCCTCCCCCGTCAAACGCGAACGGATCTTATTCCCTAGCCGATGATATGAAGACGGTGTACGCCGCCATTCAGAACATCGACTTAGAGGAAGTTCGTGTGTTTGCACGAAAATATAGGGCAGCCAAAACTCCCCAAGCTCGCCTCCTAGCTCTCTGCGAGCACGAAGCTCTCTGGAGCAACTTATAAGTGCGCAATGACTACCTCGGGCCGCGTAAAACCCCAAGGGGTTTCTCTCGTCTCGTACAACGCGCGCAGTCTGCGTCCAAACCTCCCCGAACTTAAGGTATTTGTACAGAGTAGGGAAGTAGACCTACTACTCCTGCAAGAGACGTGGCTGAAAACCACCGATCGGAAGGGGCTGTCACTCCCGAAGTACGCCTTAATTCGCAACGATAGGCCTCAATCCTCCTCCGCCTTAAACAGCCGCGCTAGCGGAGGTACCGCTATTTACTATAAGAGAGACTTACACTGCTCTCCGATAGAGACACCCCGGCTTACCAATATGGAAGCAACGGTCTGCAGACTGGCTATGTCTGGGCATCAATCCCTAATCATAGGTTCTGTCTACATCCCCAGCGGTACGCTCCCCTTGAAGAGTGACTTTGAAGCACTCCTCGAGTTGGGCCAAGCGGTCATTCTGTTCGGAGACTTCAACTCCAAACACACAGATTGGACTTGCTTAAGTACAAACTCTAGCGGCACTAAGCTACTGGAGATTGTAACTTGCTTAGAGATGGATGTCCTATGTCCATACTCGCCCACTCACTATCCCGATTGCACAACTCAAACTCCAGACGTGCTAGACTTTGCGCTAGTCAAAGGAGTCTCGCTAGGTCTTCGATCAATAGAGCCACTAGACGATCTAGGCTCTGATCATCGCCCTGTCTCTCTAGTCATGGGTCCCATGGACCCCAACCGCTCCTCCTCCTTTATAGAGACAAAAACATTCACCAACTGGGAAGGGTACAGGTCTACCATCGAGGTAGCCTTAGATGCCCGCGACTCACCTTTCTCATTCTCTCCGGATCACTTCGATAGTACGGAGAAGATTGATAGCGCGGTGAGCTCCCTCACCGAACTGGTCCAATCAGCAATGAAGGATAACACCAGAGTAGTACAGGTGGACTCCCGCCAAAAACTACCTCTGCATATCCGTAATCTGATTAAGGCTAAAAACGCGGCTCTCAGAAGAGCTTCGCACTATCCAACCCCACAGAATAGATCTGCAGCAAACCGCCTTAAGCGGGAAGTTAGGTCCCAATACACGTTGGGGTGACCTCATGGAAGGCATATCCCCGTCACATACAGCATACTACCGAGTGGCTAGAGCCCTGCGTAGTGATGCAGTGACACACACCCCTCCTCTCGTCCGTCCAGATGGCACTACTGCCTTCGAAGACGAAGAAAAAGCTGAATGCTTTGCCGACAGCATTGCTTCTCAATGCTCAGTTAGTTCCCAAGAGTGTGACCCGAATCACATAAGAGCGGTAGAGGACGAGGTCAGTCACCTGAACTCGCTTCCACTAACCGCCGACCCGATTACAGTGTCCCCAGATGAGTTAAAAGATCTCATAAAGGGTCTGAAATCGAAGAAAGCCCCTGGCGCTGACGGTATATCCAATAAAGCGCTAAAACTCCTCCCAGCCCAAGCGCTCACCACAATAGCCTTTATATTCAGCGCATGCCTAAACCTCTGTTACTTTCCAGAACTTTGGAAAGACGCAACAGTGATAGGCATTCCAAAACCGGGAAAACCACTCAATAACCCGGCTAATCACCGACCTATTAGCCTCTTAAAAGCTACGGGCAAACTGCTCGAAAAGGTCATACTAGCCCGTTTGAGAGAACATCTATTCTCAAACGATCTCATTCTACCGAACCAATTCGGTTTTCGGCCCCGTCACTCGTGTCCCCAACAAGTCCACCGCATAGTTGAGTATATCTCGAGCGGATTCTATCCCAAACGGCAAAAGACAGTAGCTGTCTTTTTTGACGTAGCCAAGGCTTTCGATAAAGTCTGGCACGCAGGACTAATATACAAGCTCTACAAGCTTAATGTCCCAGACAGGCTAGTTAGAATAGTAGCTTCCTTCCTGCAAAATCGGACATTCCGGTACAGGCACGAAGGGGTACTATCGTCTCCCCGTTCCCTCACGGCAGGAGTGCCCCAGGGCTCCGTTCTGGCCCCCTTACTATATATATCGTACACAAACGATATTCCCATACCCGCCAATGGCGTAGAACTGTCACTCTTCGCCGATGACACAGCTCTATACGCCAAAAGCGTCAGAATAAGTCGCGTACTGAGCCTCCTTCAAACCTCGATAACCGAGTTAGGAAGTTGGTTTCGCAAATGGCGCATCGATGTAAACCCAGACAAAAGTGCTGCGGTCTTCTTCGACGTCAAACGCAAACTCCCATACGGTACACGCCCGTTAAAGATGCAAGGGATTTCGGTTCCTTGGCATCGCACGGCCAAGTACCTCGGCGTCACCCTAGACTCGAGACTAACGTTTAGTCCTCACGTCAATAGGGTCACCCGAAATGCCCGCTTTTACTTGGGTCGCCTCAACAACATGTTGGGGAGGCACAGTAAAATGTCACTACGCAACAAGCGTACGCTGTACAAAGTCTGCATAAGACCGGTCATGACATACGCGTCACCGGTCTTCGCACATGCAAGACCATCCCTCCTAAAAAAACTGCAAACGGTGCAGTCCATTTTCTGCCGCAGGGCTACTAATGCCCACTGGTGCGTTCGCAATGCGGACCTCCACCGAGACATGGCACTTCCCACCATCCAACAACACCTCAAAAAACTTTCAGAAAGTTTCTTCAAAACTTCTGAAAGCCATCCTAACCCTCTCATCAGGGAAGCGGCCGCTTACGACCCACCTCCCCCAAACCGCACAAATTTCCGCAGACCCCGCAACATACTGACGGACCAACCAGACAAACTTTCACGCGATCTGGAACTCCTCCTGGAGGCCCAGAATCCCGTAAATCCCTCTCATAGTAGCTAAGGCGTATGTAGTTAGGTAGGGTAGTACACTCGCGTCCCCCAAAGTCCAGGTAGCCGCAGCAGGCTACCTCTAACCCCACAATCTCTTGTGGCTCCACCCCGCTTCACGGGGCTGCCACTTTCACAAACGCACGCTCATTCGTGAGCGTGACGTCTGCGTCGCCTCGTTTCCCAACGTAGCGATCGCCTCAGTTGTAGCTTTTAAGGCCCCCCCCGCAAGGCTAAAAGCAATTCCCTAGGTGGTGTTTAGTCGGTAGAAGTCCGACATAACCAACGTAACCTTATGTTACGGGGGTATCCTATGAGGATTCACCACCGCCTTCCCGTAGTCACCTCCGGAAGGTAGTCCATCGCGCGCGTAGGGCGTCAAAAAAAAAAAAACTGCATTCAACAGTAATCAATAGTTCCAGCTTCGACTCGGCAAGACGACGGGAAAACAAGAAAGAAATACTCAAGCGCTCCTGAAATAGAAAATAGAAGATAGTGAACCACTGAAGCGCTCCTGAATTGAAATTAGAAGATAGTTAGTTTGTAAGAAGAATTTTGTCAAGACTTGTGGCAAATAAATCCACGCTGTGCACCTAGTAATTTGACATTAGAGACTTTTACTCGATTTCTCTCTCTCCAACAATCCCAGCATCTCGCACAAATACATAGTGCTTTCTTTTGTCATCATCAGCCCGTATCTATCTATTGCTGGGTATCGACCTTCCCCAATCCTTTCCACGAAATGCGATCCTCCAACTTCCGCAGACAGACACTTCCAACCGCATTTTGGTTTAGTTTTGTGCACCCTGCTGACTGACAAACGAAGCTCTGGCGAAAAGAGAGGTAGGGAGCGTAGTTTTATGCTACCCGACTGGGAAATGTACCTCTACCTCACAGAATACCGCAGCCAAATAACAATTCCCGTGAGGGTTGTTGTGTTACTGCGAGTGAGTGAGGACCAGAAGGGAAGGAGATGCTGCGTTGAGAGAGTTAAGAGATGGGGTAGCGGCGCGCGAGCGATATTTTATGTTGCGAGCGTTAATATGACTACGGTAACCGCTTCACATCAGGCGGGCCGTATGCTTGTCTGCCACCCAACGTTAAAAAAATTTGAAATCATCGGATCATCGAAAAGGCGGGCGTTAACGCTTCGTCGTCCCACGCGCAGCCTCTACTCCAATACCTTCCTCCTCCATCTGCCATCACTGACTCGGCTGATGTGACCGACTAGACATGGGCGTTATCGGCAATTTTTAGTAACCGATATCTAACCGATATTCGGTTATAATACCGATATTGATAACCGTTGCCGAATACCGGTATCAACGCTAAGGCTATATACCTAACTGGCAACTGCTATCACTCCAATACCAAATCACTGAAATCACTCACGTATCGTTTGCTAGCTAACTGTAGTTCAGCTACAATAAAAACAAAAATATCTTGAACATCTACTATATAAAAATAAGTCGGGTTTTCCTTCCTGACGCTATAACTCCAGAACGCACGAACCGATTTCCACGGTTTTGCATTCGTTGGAAAGGTCTCGGGCTCCGTGAGGTTTATAGCAAAGAAAATTCTGGAAAAATTTGAAAAGAAAAGCGGGAAAATCTTGAAGCCATCTGGTGGCGAAACGGAGTTCGCCGGGTTTGCTAGTCTATTATAAAAGTTCCAAACTAAACAGGAACTTATTTCCATACGCGGAGAGTTTATCTAAAAGCCATTCATACGTCAATCTAAGATGAACCATTCGTTAATTTTTATTTGATGTATTAACGATTCAACTTATTCTTTATAGTAATGGACATAAGGTTGTGTTTAGTTTGATAAGAAGGTTTACTTCATTGGACTCAACAACGAACGGTCGGCGATGAGTGCGTGCGTGAGCTACACCGATTAGGAATATTCGCTTCATCTCTTTCTTTGGCTTTGGGAATAGCTAAGTGGGAGTGAGAAGGCATAATTATTTTAGCTATCGCAGTTGCGCTAGCGGGCGCGACCCGCTGCCGCGTTTGGCTCTTGTGGTGCGCTCTCGTTAGATATTTGATACCGGACCACCGTTACTAACTATTACAATATCGATAGTTATGGTTAGAGATATGGTAACCGTTTTTAGTTACGTTTTGGTATAGCGGACACATGTCTATGACCGACCCAGTGCCACTTCAGCTTACTAACTCTGAAGGCTATGTCAACAACTTTTGTTTTCCGTCGAGTTTCTTCGTTTTACATTCGATAACTTAGTCATCTAGTCCCAAACTAAGCAAAGCTTGTACTATTGTTTAATAGATAACATAGAAAACACCCAGACCGAGACAAACAGACATGTTCATGCACACAAATGTTTGTCATGTGCGAGGATCGAACCCGCGACCTCAGAGTCAATGTAGCCATTGCTAGCCATTCGACCACCGAGCTCGTCCAAAGCGAAGCACCGAAGGAAGATGTGAGATGTACTCGCTATTCACGGTTTAATTTCTGTAAGCGGTACCAGGCTAAGATATTCCATGATCAAATGTAAAAAAAAAAACTGAACAAAAATACCATGTCAAGTTAACACGACTCATATCATCAATCCAAAAATGTATACAAAAAAATTCTATGCATAAATGTGTAATTATTTCTGGACAATTTACACAACGCCATCTAGTCCCAAATTAGGCGCAAAGCTTGTATTATGGGTATTAGTCAACTGATAAATGTACTTAATTCTTAAATACATTTTTTTTGTAATTTTATACATGTAATACAAATAAAACATCTAGACCAAGACAAACAGACATACATGTTCATGCACACAAATGTTTGCCTTGTGCGAGGATCGAACCCGCGAGCTCGAAGTTAAAGTAGCCATAGCTAGTCATTCGACCAATGGGCTCGTCCATCATGCGCTGTAAACAATCGGTTACATAATCAGATCAGGTTCAATTTTTATTTTTGAAGTGAAAACTTCTTTAGCGGCGTTGTGCACTTTTTGGATGATGGGTAAAAAATGATAAACTCGCGTCAGGATACGTGGCCTGATCGAAAATTCGTAAGACGGAGGGAGAGTAGACCTCTGGCGCGACGAAGGAGAGGTAGTAATATCCCCCTCTCATTTTTATTGTTTATTTTTAATGTAATATAAATTGTCATGTTTGTGTACGATAGCGCAATAAATGAATATTGTATTTTACCACATAAATTATAGTACTTTTATACTGATAAATATAGCAATTCGTGCGTAATTATCCCCTAACTATTCCAAAATATTCAAAAATGCACAACGTTAATGTTCAAGTTATCACTTCTGCCGGCGCTCCCGGAGTGCAACCCGTTTCTTTTTATATAATGGAATGGTTCAAAGCAAATTGCTATTTAGTTTTCTAATTATAAAAACCGGGGTCAACACAGATAAAATATTATTCCCTTTTTTTTAGCGCCGTTGCCGCCTGAACTTCTGGACATCTCGGACGATTTCCTCAAGCACTCGGCCAGTGACGGGACCATCGAGGAGAATTTCGAGGAGGAGCTTGCCAAGGCACCAGAGGTGTACGCAGAGGTATATTTTTTTTTCACTACGTCGGGTGGAAACACGCATACGACCCGCCTGATGTGAAACGGCTACCGTAGCCATATAAACGATCTCAATATGAAATATCGCTCACGCGCTGACACCTCCGCTACCAACGCAGTAATTCCTTCCACTAATTCCATCCTGTTGTTAACCAAAGGCTTGGCCATACGAAATTTGGGTG
Source organism: Hypsopygia costalis (assembly GCA_937001555.2). NCBI lineage: Eukaryota > Metazoa > Arthropoda > Insecta > Lepidoptera > Pyralidae > Hypsopygia > Hypsopygia costalis. The sequence continues at coordinate 26,119,057 of OW443326.2, forward strand.
TAAGTGTCTTACATGCAAGTAGTGCACCCTGCTATTAAGGAAACGAGGCTCTTGCGAAAGAGAGAAAGGGCATGTTAAGCTCCATTGTTAGTAGTCATACTCTTTGTATTTCAAGCGTCTATATTGCTGCCGTAACTGCTTTTCATCCAGCGAGCCGTATGCTGATTTCACACTTGACATCGTATACCAAACACATAGACAATATTTAAGAGGAATACCACCTTACAGATCGCAACTTCATCGCTGGATGACGGCTTTGCAGAAGTAGCCGAAACCGGGCTAGTCGAAGTTGTTGGAGACGACGAAATAGGCCGTCGCATCATTGTCGTATCAGCGTGTAGACTCCCACCCAGCAAAGACCTACATCCTGACAAGCTGCTTAGGTTTGTATACATTCTCTTCACCTATAGGCATCAATTTATCATCATCATCAATTTATTATCAATCATCACACTGTTGGGATACTGGCCGCCCCTCAGTCGATGAAGTTAGAGCATATGTCACTGGAGGTCTGTGTTTTCAAGCCTGACCCAAAGACCTCTCGCAGACATCATTTAATCTACACTACTTTGCGTGCTTCCGACACCAATTAGTTCAGGCAAATTACTGCCGGCCAGAACCCACCCACCGTTAGTAGATGCATGCGACTGCAATGCCTGCGTTAGTCGTCTCCGCTCCAGCTGCTGCGGTCGTCTCTGCGACTCTCCGATATCTGAAACAGAAGAAACGTGCGACTGCTGCCGGCCTCTCCGACTGCCGTGGACGGACGACGTTGCTTAACTTGCGTGATCCATTAGCCTGATACATGCAACGACGCTATCCAGCTACTCAATTTTTGCCTAAATCTACTATTTCTTTTAAAATTGTTAAAAAAATCTTTACTATGGGTGTAAAGTAATGGTGCCGCTTCAAAGATACGACTTATACGTACGTGACTCTAAACAAATGGTGTTTTCAAAAACAATCATCGACATGCCCTATCTCTCTTTCACCAGATCCTTGTTAGATAGACGCCTGACGCCTCATGGCGCACCACGTGCTGATGAAATAGCCTTTGGCTATAAAGATAAAGAGGACTGGTACAGTCCCTTCTTTTTATCAATAACTAGCCAACAGACGTGGTCCTGTCTTCCTAACTATGCATATTAAATTCGAATGGGTTTTGCGCAATCTGTCAAATGACTGACAGTTCTGTTAACCAACATACGCTTACATTAGAAAATGGTCGTTCAGTTTTTTTAAATTTTCTTCTACAACGACGTACAATATCAATACATTTTCTTTGTCATTACGTTGTCATTCGTATTTTAAAACTAATTAATGATTATTTTTAAATTAACACCGGTAATTACAATTTTAATTTAAAACCACTTTTCGTGTTGCCATGTTGAAATCGGATTCGCGCGTAAATGTTATTTTTAGCTCCGGTTTTCACAATTCCTTATTTAATGGTAACCTTTACCTTTTTACGTTAACAAGAAATTTCTCATTCTGTTCCACTCAAACAATCAATCAAAGCGGTTCCTGTTGTATGTTGTGCCCTCCTCATCCAATCTTGTCTTCCGTGTTGCCGGATGTCATCAACCCATTAGGTGGTCTGCACATCCATCGCTCCTTATCCATCCGAGCAATGTGTCCACCTCTACTTTTTTTCGGCTATGACTTAAACCATATCTCTCAACTGGGTTTATGAGCGGATCCAATCATTGGTTTTGCGGGTCATTTTGATACATTTTTTTTTGCCAATTTACACAGAGCCATATAGTCCCAAATTAAGCGCAAAGCTTGTGTTATGGGTACTAGACAACTGACAAATGTACCTAAATACTTTTTTTTTGTAAATACATACATAGAAAACACCTAGACCAAGACAAACCGACATGTTCATGCACACAAATGTTTGTCTTGTGCGGGAATCGAACCCGCGACCTCGGAGTCAAAGTGGCCATTGCTAACCATTCGACCACCGAGCTCGTCATATGTTTAGATATTAACAGATATTGTGAGATTTCTTTTTGCTCTTGTTTTATTTGTATATTTATAAACTTGTAGTATAATTATAAACTTGTATGCAACAAATCGATACACACAAACAAATTTTGATACACACGTCAAATGGACCCTGAATAGATCCACCCGACATTTTGTTACTTTTAAATTAAAGCTATTGAAAGTTTAATAGGAATAAAAATATCACGCAGTATACATTTTGGGAAGCATATGTCATCGAACAGATTACTGTTGTGAATATATAAAACTCGAATTGAAGTTTGGCATAGTTTATCGGTTGGACCTATTCTGCATTACAGGGTCAATTCTAAAAAGGGGGAAAAAAAAATAATCTACGCATCCGTTGCGAGAGAATATTTTTGAAAATACGAACAGAATGTCGAGATAGGCGCGTACGAATTCATGGGCAATAGCTAGTTATATAATGTTGAATTTCCAACAAATATCAATTTACATTTTAATTTTCTCCTTAACCTCTATGGCATCTAGAAAATTTATTATCTGGAACGCTTTGAAGGTAGTACTTTAATGAAGCAGATTTCTGAGACAGACTGAGCTATATTTCTAGAGAATTTCAGAGGATTTTTTTTTAATAATTCCGGTAGCGTCGCGGGCAATAAAGGTGACCTTTGAAATACAGTTCAATTACTAATGGAATAGGGCGTATCAAAATTTTTAATCTTATAAAATTGTTTAAATATTTTACAATATCGTAAAGCACATATAACTAAAACGGTAAGGATCTTTTATTTTAATATGATAACCAGAAAGAAATGCTGGGTTGGCAGCAGGAGCGGCTGCGCGCCAGCGATAGTTTATGTTGCGAGCGTTAATATAGCTACGGTAACTGCATCACATCAGGCGGGCCATATGCTTGTCTGCCACCCGATGTAGTATTAAAAAAAAAATTCTTACTTGAGACTCGTGTTATGTTTGATCAAAGTTTTAGTGGGGAAGTCCATTTTTAAAAGATGAATTAATTACCATTGAAGAAAAAATACAATAACTTTTGTTACCACCCAGCTACATAATTGTAACGCAATATTTAACGTAGTTGTTGTACAAATTTCTGATTCAATGTATACAATATACGAACGCGTGACGTTTTAATTTAGTATCGTTTTGTATAGAGCGTTTTCGAGAAAACAACGGCAGAGTCCAAAATTGTGATATTCCAGTTCTCATATCTCGAGAACTTTTTATGCTACCGAAGTAATTCTTTCACCTATAAAAAAATCTGTTACCTATTATCAAATTGATTTGTATTTCAATTGTGTGATTCATATAACTACCTACGTCTGGACAGTATATTTATCATACATTTTTACATAATGGATCGTCGTCAACCCTTCATCCCATTGCTGGGAAACGGGTCTCCCCTCAATCGAAGGGGTTTAGTACACACTCCACCACGCTGCTTAACTGCGTGTTAGCGGAGGCCAGTGTTTTCAAGTCGCCTAAAAACAATTGACTAAGCGTAACGACTATCATCGATAATGATAACAGCTGGGACCGACGGCGTAACATGCCCTCCAAAGCACGGAGGAGCTCGCGATAAATAAACCCATCCATGGACAGGTAACGGTCCACGTTGCTTAACTTGCGTATTCGATTAGATAGACACACACATAGACGCTATCGAGTACTCACATGGATACATCACATCAATAAATATAATGTCCTTCTTACAAGTAACGGTGACTTAAATAGCTCAGCAATTGACTTGGAAACGGTTAAATTCGGTAGCATAGCGTTACATTGACTACTGTGGTATCATTGTTTCTATTCTTAGCTTGCTGGTAGATACAGAATAGAAGTTAGGAGTTGCTGCGTTGGCAGCGTGGGTGGTGGCGCGCGAGAGTTAATATGACTACGGTAACCGCTTCACTACAGAAGAGCCACATGCTTGTCTTTCATTCGACTTAGTCGGTATAAAAAAATGTACTCGTATTCGTCCGATTTCACTCTACCTGTGTACGTCAGACTTTAGTTCTAAAAGTAGATAGTCAGCGGATTGTTGTGAGGTATTAATACGTAGGTAGTCACCTACTTGAAAAAATACCTGAGCCATCACTAAACAGTCTTTTGTTGATTGTTTACTAAGCTGACTGAAGGTCGCAAGATAATTAATTGGACCAATTTTCGTGGTATTCCTTTATTAAATAAACATTTGTGAATGTTATATTTACTAAACAACACATAGATTTCTTTGTTGTCACCACTGGGATAGATGCTCATTCGTCTACTGGTGTTTCATGAAGTAGATCTGAACAAAGCAATATAGTCTTACAACTAAATATTGCGCCATTTTTTAAATGTTTCTTTGTTCTCTTTTATGTTCTTTGTTAAATGTGAAAAAAACTTAGAACGAGCGTGGTTTATAACATACATTTTCTAAACTAATAATCTTCTGAATTACCACTTTTAGAATTGCGATTTGTATGTTACACACAGACACAGACAGTAGACACATTTGAAGTAAACAATTCCAAGCAAGTCTCTAGCATAACGTTTGTCTAACTCTGTTTCTACCCCGCAGGTATTTGATGTTCACACTTGACAAATACGTCGAGCAAGATTACAGCGTAGTATACTTCCATTGCGGACTCAGCAGTACTAATAAACCTCCGCTATCATGGCTTTGGAAAGCATACAAAGCGTTCGACAGGAAATACAAGAAAAATCTCAAGGCATTGTATCTGGTTCATCCAACAAACTTCATAAGGATCGTGTGGCAAATGCTAAGGCCTGCTATCAGCGTGAAGTTCGGCAGGAAAATGATGTATGTGAACTATTTGCATGAATTAAAACAGCATTTGAATTTGGACAAACTGTGTATACCCAACACAGTGCTTGAGTGAGTACTTATTCATTATTATTAATAATAATAAACATTCCTTGATAAATTACACACTGCCATCTAGTCCCAAACTAAGCAAAGCTTGTACTATGGGTATTAGGTAACTGATACTATACTTAATTTTTTTTTGTAAATACATACATATAATATATAGAAAACACCCAGACGAAGACAAACAGACATGTTTATGCACACAAATATTTGTCTTATTCAGAAATCGAAGCCGCGAACTTGGAGTCAAAGTGGCCATTGCTCGTCAATATTGTACCTACAACGTTATTGAGTAATTTTTCAAGCAATAACCCATATTCATCCCAAACTGAGTACGGGTCTCCCTCTCAATCGAAAATCAAAAAGTATGTGTATGTCTGTTCTTGGTATCGTAGCTGTAAACTCTGTGGAAGTTATTTATATCTCATCACAAATTAGAGAAGGTACAGAATATAGGTGTTGGTATGAATAAAAGATCCATTATGTTCTGCGTTTTCCAACAATTTAGGCATGCAAAACGTCAAAATTAATTGCAAATTAAAAACTACTACGCCAACATACAGCAGTGGTATCGTGTTTAGGCTCATATTAATGGTTACAATGATGATAGGTTAAAGATAAACGGTGATCAGGGCCTGATGATGAAACAGAATTTTTTTTTCTTCATCAAGAGTTGACCTTTTTTTTTTAATTTATACAAAATTTAAAGTTGTTTCACCGTAGATCGTTGTTTTAGATACGATAAATTCCTTCTCTGTAAAAACCCACGAGCCGCAGAAATGGCTCGCCAACAAGCTAGACGTGGCGAATGTATGGAGCAGAACGAGGCGAGGGCGGCGCCCCCACACAGCCTCTCTCCTCCCGCCACCCAGCAATTTGGTGTCTCCCTCCAGTTTATAAGGGAGAATAATGCTAACATGACTGACGCCATACCGCCAGTGGTGAGGCAGTGCATCGAGTACTTGTCACAACCGGACGGTAAGTGATATATTTGTGGTATCTTCTTACGAAAGTATTTAATAGGGGGGCAAAGGAGTATATGGGTCAACTGATGTAATAACCACCGTCTAAGAAATCGGCAACATCAAGAGGTCGCTGATTCGTTGCTAGCCTTTTCAGGAATTACAGACATATTTTTTATCAGAGTCAAGTAAAACGAGCAATATTAATAATGAAATACATAAATTAATATTCTTGGACAAATTACAAAGCGCTATCTAGTTAGTAACTAAGCGAAGATTATTCTATGGGTATTTTGCTTTCTTGTATATTTATTGTTTATTGATCACATAAATGTTTGTCTTTTGTGGGGATCGAAATCGCGACCCTCGGCGATTTGGCACTTCTTTGATGAAAAGGCAGCCCCAAATATAAATCTCGTGCAAGCAAAGATATGGCAACAGCTCTGGCAAAAGGGAATTAGGATACAGCGTATTTGTAAAGTAAGGGAAGTACTTTCACCTCAGAGAATACCGCAGCCAAATAACAATTCCCTTGAGGTTTGTGTTCCTGCGAGTGAGTGAGGTCACCAGATAGTAAGGAGTTGCTAAGCTGGCATAATAATCTGGCTGGCAAAGTAATCGAATCACCGCATCGGGTGGGCCGTATGTTTGTCGATCATCAGTCGACGGTAGTATACAAAAGTAAAAAAAAAAAGCTAGTATTCATTTATTTTAATTTACAGCACTAGAGACGGAAGGATTGTTCCGTCGATCAGCGAACATAACGGTTATAAAGGAGTTGCAGCGCGCCTGCAACCGAGGGGAGCCTATATCATTCAGGAATGACCCTCACAACGCCGCTGTGCTGCTGAAGACGTTCCTTAGGGATTTGGAGGAACCAGTCCTGACGTTCGAACTTTATGACGAAATCCTCAAATTCCAGAGTGAGTTATACTCCTGACATATTCAAATCTTTTTTTCCGCCTCAGACACAGCTAACTATGTTTCCTGTGTAGCGAGGATTAATAACGGCGACTACCAACAAGACAGTGAACAATTAAGTCCACTGCAGTCCCGGGGGTAAAACTACGGCTGCCTTGCAACTCACAACGATTTTAATCAGAAGAAATTGATAAGAGTAAGAAGCATTTGGAATTTGACTTTCCCTCTTAGCAATGTGAGAGCCAGCAATGTGGCAATTATGGCATTGAAAGCCTAAAAGAGATGGCTAGTCAAGTGTAGCTCAATTGCCGTCTAATCAGTGCTTTGCAACGGATGTTAAATATCTAACGTTTAATAATTAATAAACTTATGACGTTTCTAAGTGCTTTTATAAAGTCCAAGGAATAAAGATATTTTGATTTGATTTGATTTAACACTATTAGGGACATAAATCGAAAGAATCGACTTGCTTTTAGAGAGAGAGGCAAGGTACCCCACCCCCTTTCCAAAAGCAATCTCAAGTCGAGCCTCGCTCGTTTCACTTACACGGCAATTTATATTTTTTATGACCTTTTTTCATTGTCGGTTATATTATGAGGAGCTAGACGGCGTCGTTGCGTGTGACAATCTAATCGATAACGCAAGTTAAGCAACGTCGACCGTAGCCTGTCTATGGATGGGTTTATTTATCTGGGACTCCTCCGTGCTTCGAGGGCACTTTAAGCCGTCGGTGCCGGCTGTTGTCATAAGATGACAGTGGTTAAGCCAAGTCAGTGGCCTTTGGGCGGCTTAAAAATACTGGCCTCCTCCGCCAGTGTTTTAAACCCCTTTGATTGCGGAGAGACTTTTTATTTTTAATCCCAAATTAATATTCATCTGCCGTCGCGTTAAATACATAGTGGATAATAATACATTTGGGGTGTAAGTGGTTCATCAACAAAATAAAAAAAAAATAGTCTTTAAAAAATCCAAAGTGACTGGATACGCAAAGTGACGAATACGCGTATGGTAGAAAGAATTGGACCTATATCTAGTAGCGTGTAGATACAAGTTGATGACAAATAATGTTATTACATCCTTGTGTGTTTTGGTGATGCTGTTATTGATTTTGCAAATGGCAGATGGGGAGGAAGGTATTATTAGAGTGGAGACCGCGCGTAGGACGACGAAGCGTTGGTCCTCCTTTTAGATAGTCCGATGATCTTTGGGTGCGGAAGGCGGAGGATCGTATTTGGTGGAAAGCATTGGGGAAGGCTTATATTAAGCAGTGGGTAGGTACATGCTGATGATTATGATGTTATTGTTTTTGGTGTTTCAGCTTGGTCACACCGCGACAGACCTCGTGAAGTAAAAATACTTGTGCTTGAAAAGCTGCCTCTGGATAACTACAAGCTTCTGAAGTACGTCATACAATTTTTATGGAAGGTTTGTATTACAATACTTGATGTATTTTTTAATCATGTATGTTTTTCGGATGCAGTAGAATTAAAAAACATTTTTCGCTAAATTCACAGTGGTTTCTTAAGCCCCGTATTTTTAAAGTAAAAACTTCTTTAGCGGCGATGTGTACTTTTAGGATGGGTAAAAAATGTTAAACTCGCGTCATGACACGTGAAATGATCGAAAATTCGTAAGACGGAGCGGAGCGGTCAGGCGCGGCGTAGGAGAAGAAGTAATATCCCCCCTCTCTTTCTACTGCGCGGCGAAATTGTATGCAAGCCGCTTCCAACCGGTCTTATTGGAGATCTAGAGGGGAGGCCTATGTCCAGCAGTGGACTTCCAATGGCTGAGATGATAATGATGATGATAAATTGTCATGTTTGTATACGATATCGCTATAAACGAATATTGTATTTTACCACATAAATAATAGTACTTTTATACTGATAAATAAAACAATTCGTGCGAAATTATTCCCTAACCATTCCAAAATATTCAAAAATGCGTTCAAATTTTCACTTCTGCCGGCACTCCCGGAGTGCAACCCGTTTTTTTTATACAAATATATATTTTTTTTATACAAAATACCTACCTCATTCACTAGCGAGAAACTAAAGGCATCGCCCATAAAAACAAAAACAAAAAAAAAAACATTGCGCTTCTGTGGGAGTCGTATTACAAAATATCAATGTTGACTAATACTGTATGCCATAGGTACAGGACAGGAGCTGCCTGAACAAAATGACAAGCAGCAATCTCGCTGTGGTGTTCGGCCCCAACCTCGCTTGGCCACCGACTGGGCAAATGTCGCTGCAATCGATTGCCCCCATCAACGCGTTCACAGATTTCCTTCTCGAGAACCAAGAATCCATATTTATCATTTGAAGCGAAGTACCGCCCGACGCCAACATGCCGGGATGCAGCAGCTCGTCCGTTGTCGAGCCGGAAAGGAGAAAAGAAAAGAAACATCGCGATTGTCATTGCATATGAACGATTTAGAGTGCCGAATCTACACGAATACTGTTACTTTTGTATATACAATATGTATGTAATACCTTAATGCAGTACCTACCTGTATTGTGTATTATTTCATGTAGCGCAATCGAACTTATTTATTGGATAATTTAATAGTTAATGTATCAGGCATATTATGGAGTAAATCCGCTTTCGAAATGTCTAACTTCCTATTCTTTATATACTTCGGATTTCTGTTTTCGGTCCGATACTTAAATGTCGGATGTAAGTCTACAGTCGGCGGCCGTATTAATATATGGAAGTTTCGTCTTATCGCATAGTTAACGCTTTCGTTCTTGCTTCCATTGTTGGTATTATGCGTATTTAAAAATATATTACATCCTCCTCTTTTTCCGTGACTCTGATTTTGAGACTTATACTACATTTGATTGAATTTTGACTATCACTCCAGTTCGGACTGTGACTCGGCAACAACGTTTACTGACTGACCCATGGCAGACAAAATCATATCGGTCGAAAAGGCATTGATCCGTCGAAATTTTTAACATATTTACGTAGTAACTAGGCTAATGGTTTTGCTGGAATATTTCTATAGCATAAAGATTCATGTGTCTATATAAGATATCTATTAACATTTGTTTTTATATTTTGGTATATTAAGGTTCGATTAGCTACTAAACATATAAAATATGGAAAATTAAGTAATGAACGTATTTCTACTTGTGACATTAACCAATTTATAAAATATCGAAAAACAAATATGCAAAAAAGAATTTTGATATGTGAATGTAAAAGATAATGTAACAATGATTGTTTTTTACAACTTGTAGATTGTACCTGTTCTTTCGCATGATTAGGAGTTGGACTGATAGGAATTAGTAGGTATATTGCAAGATTTGCGGTGAAGACTGAAGTTACGAACGACCCGGGAAAAAATCTTGCATATATAGTAAATGTATTTCTGACCACTCACTTCTAGTGTTTTCTATGTTGTCAATATATTATTTTGTTTATTGTCAGAAATTTTGACAATCTATTTATTAAAAACTTTTTTGATCATCACAATAAGTGTGATATAATATAGTAGTATTCTCTACCAGCCAACTACCGAGAGTGAAGAGAAACATGATTGCAGTTTTTACGAATATATAAATTGATACTTTATATCGTATAATCGTTGTAAATACATCCTGTAGATTGCCTATTAAAACCAGCCGACCACCAACTTCAATCTTCACTTCGGTCGAGTTGTGTTTGTGTCAAATGAAATTTTTAGAGCAAGTTTATAGATTGCCATTGGTAGGCAATTGTGAAAAGTTATTCTAAATCGTATTTATACACAAATTTATATAATTAGATGACGTACATAACGAAGCGATTAATATATTAGGTATACGTATATTGAACGCTTCGTTATGGTAATATTATTATTAAGACAAATATCATTATAAAAATTATGTGCTTTTCAGGTCTAAATAGATGTTTTTTGTATTATTTAATAGTACATTTAAGAGCTGATAGACCTATAATTTATTCAAATATTGTCTGAAAGGTTAGTATAAATGTTTTTAAGCATTTTATACAATATCGTATTAAGTATTCATTCCTTCAATAGTTTACTATGTAGAAAATAATATATAACATTAGAGTCTACTTCCACCATTTTATTAATTCATAAAATAGTCGGGTAACATAAATGTCTAATAGATAATTGCATATATCAAAGCTTACAACTCACTGAGCAGTAGCATATACTTTAAACGTTTTTATGTTTAATTAAATGATATAATAAAGTCTTTTTGTGGGTAACATTAAAGTAATTCGTTAACATTTTTACAATGCCCTGCGCATGTGTCTCACGATATTTTTTAATATAGTTACGATATAGCAGGCTAAAAAAAATATGCGTAAGCACTACATACGTAAGCCAAATATTCTCTGCAGATTTTGCGTTAAAAGACTAGTTATTTTGGCGAATGCGCAATGATCGGCTTTAAAAGAATGTTCACAGCTTTTGAAAATGAATTTTTCAAGTAACTGTATTGAATAAAATGTTGTATCTATTTTCTCAATTATGGGCGTGAAGTCGCCGTTTAATTTCTAGCTACAGGTTAATGATTCTAATTGATACATGCGTATGGTAGTTCGTTTATAAGTCGCAGTGGTTTGGCATCCTTGCCAATGCAAGCTTTCTGACCCACACATATTTAAAAAAGTGCCATCTATCGGCAAAACTGTCAAGTATTAGTGAAAACAGCCATTTGTATTGTAGTAAATCATGTTAGATTTTTTTTTACCACATAAATCTCAATATCACTTAAATTTATTTTGCTCCGTGTCGCGCCGCTTGCTATCATCTACTCGTATATGATGATTACTAACACCGTATAAAAGTTGAAGCACTGGGGTTTCGATAATCGATTCAATTAGAATACAATTATATGTATGCACTGATTTGCAAAAAAAAAACTACCACTCAGGCACCACCTATTCTAATTTTTAATCTGTATAATATTAATGATATTATACAGATTAAAAATTTGTCATTGCATTTAATTTGTACCTTTAAACTTATTTAGGGTTGGTGATAATATAACGATTACTCATTATATTATCACCAATCTTAATCCGTAAGTTTGGAACTTATAATGAATTTGTACAAATTCTAAATCGATCTGCAGCTATTTCAAAACATATAATTGTCTAAAAATGGTTTTATAAAATAAATTTATGTGATTATTTCTATGTAAATGTATGGAGGTAATCAATAGTGCCCGTTTATTTTAAAATGAATTTATAATTATGCAAATTACGGTCTCTTTCCCAAATTAGAGAAAAGCACACACGCTTTTATAGCCATGAATAAACAACTTCATACGGCCGGTAGGTGTCCATATACGTTTAATTAATATTCAATTTATACTTACCTACCTAACATAAACATTTTTTATAATTAGTGTCAAGTTGCTGGCGTATTTTATTAACCTAGATTATTATAAGAAAGTATACCAAAAATAACCATATAGTTTTATAATGTTAGACAAGTGTTTTAGTATATTAAGTATTAATATAATAATGCATACTTAAAATGAAGTATTGCTGATGAAATTTATGATGATACAATTATGTCTGGGCTAGTTTCATGGAAAACCAGTATGTAGGGCAGATTTTAAGGCTAAGCCTTTTCGGAAGGTTTTCAATGGTTAGCAAATTTGTTGGGTAGGAATCCAATATGTTGGATGAGTTTCAAAAGGTATGACAATGTCGTGCGTTTCAAGGCTAGGGGTTTCAGACATATTTACGATTAACTCGGACTGGTTTCAAGAATAAATATATTTGTCGCGCATATTAGGCCAAGCCAATATTTCGTGCGCATATATTTCAAATAAATGTCTATAGGACGGACTTGTTTCAAGGTAAGCAAATATGTTGGGCATATATTTTAAGGGCACGCAGTGAATAGATGCAAATATGCATATATATCGGTGATAATACTTGGTGAAAATTGTAAACCTTATGAAAATTGTAAATAAGATTTAAACAATGTGTGACAAAGTCGCACTGAAAACCAAGATATCTACTACTACTACTAATGTTCTTTAAATGTATATTTCCGGATTAATGTTAATAATGCTTAATTTTATTTATTGTCTTCCGTTTACACCGATAAACGAGCACATTTTAAATTTCTATTTGTGTAACTTGGTAAAAGTAATAAAAGTGGGTTGCAATGGTTTTGATTTGATATCTGATGTTACAGAGTTCATTGGCAGGAATATAATATATTCCGATATATATTTAAAAGAAACAAGATTATTTGCATTATTATGACAAGTCAAACCAATCCTGTTATGTCGAAACTTCGAGCTCTATTGAATGGCAGTCACCAATCACTATAGCAGGCTGTAGGCTCTGTAATGCCAGAAATATCAAGCGCGCGTTGCTGACCCACTGTAATTGATATTATTTTTCACAAATATTAGTGAAAAAACATATTATTTTTTGTTTTATTTTTACAAATGTAGTCAATGGCTACAATTCATAATGACTACAGATTATGAGTTGTAGTTAATGACTACATTTCACGGTAACTAAATTTGGTCTTCGAGGATATAGCTCATAATGAAAAAAAATATTAATGTTGTGTTGTTGTGTAGTATAATTGTAACTAAAGAAGGAAATAATTTTTTAGCTCATTATAATGTAAAAAAGTCCAATCCAGTCAGAGATAGTGTGATTATTACAGAACCGATACTTCGTTCATTTTCATATAGGCGCTTCATTGCTTAGTAATGTTGATAGATCATAGCTTGTGTCAGTTTGAATTGAACACGAAAATCGAACAGCTTGCTGGCCATAGCATTTCTGCGGCGGATTTGTGGGTTTATCTTTAGATAAACATATTGGATGAAAAGATGGATTAGCATGTTTTATGTATTGTGCGCCCCAATTGTTGTAGAGCCCGTCAATTGTGTTTTTCATATCTCCAAGACTTTGCGATCAATAGGATCATTAAATGTAAACAGCTGTAGGTTTATCCTTTAATTATAGCATGGCCGTTTTTAAAGAATTTTCTCTCATACATCACCCACTAATTGGAAATAATTTAGTCATTGGGCAGCGGTTTTTAAAATCCTGTCTCCAAAAGTATATGTATAAGTTGATGTAATATTTGTGTATCTTTTAATGGAAATTTAAAACTAACTGTTGTTAATGTAGTAGTAACATAACGTTCCCAAAACGGGAGAACAATTTCGTTAGGCATATTTGTGTTAAGTGTTTGTGTGTAGAATCAATCGTTAATGATAACAACTGTAGGCCTATACTCGAAGTTACGCCTAGCGATCCCTTGGAATTTTCCTATTTCTTACTTCTTAGGCCCGGCATCCACTATCGGCACGGCTCGGCAAGGGATCCTTTGGCAACTCTATATGCAAGCGCATACTGAGTGCAATTTTATGGCCGCAACGTGTTTTAGGCGTATCGCGCGTGAGGTGCGGAAGAACCGTACCTATAATACGTTGTTTCGAAGGCTGCCGAAGCTATCCGAGAGCTACCTAGCACCAGAGTGCTACTGAGCCGATAGTGCGTGATGGCCTTTAGTGTTCCACACCGAACTTCGGCATATGTTTACTGCAATGCTTTTTCAACTACTTACTAGTACTTCATATATTCATACTACTACTACTTCATATTTTTCCATTTTTCAAATATTATTTATCTGGCAAGTAGGCCAAGACAACTATTTAAATAATAATAATACTAGACTTCAGCCAAAAATTGCATCAGGTTTTTATACATAGCAATCCAAATCACAAAGAACTTCGGCCGCGTAATTTCAACATGACATGTTTAGTATTAATACTACTCTTGAACCACCACAGTGCTGTACACATTGTTATTGATTTTACATTACGTTAGCGATCAAATAGTCGAATTAAACAGTATTGAATCAAATAGATTGATTGGAATCTGATTGTTATTAAATTTAATTTCGAGAGTTATTCCATTCAATCTCCACCGTCGACCCGGAGTTATTCTAATTCGTTGTTATTATAAACACTGAGCATGATAAAACAGAAGGCCAATTCTCGCAATATTTCTACGATCAAGAACGAAGGTTGATCGAATCGAGATTGAATTGTGAATTGACTAAAAATTATATACTCGATTGCATTAAATAATTATTATCAGTTCTTATTGTTGGCAAAATATTTTTCTTACTTTAACTTTCGGTCATATTTCGATATTATTGTACTTAAATTAAGCTTCGTAGTTTCTTGTGTTACGAGAATACCAAATTTGACATTTGTGAAGTCGAGACTGGATCGGAGTGCTTAGTGCGTGTTTTTTATTCGCATTTGATCATGTCAACGTAAACAAATTGACCAAATAGAGAAGAACTCTCGTGTTATGTATTTATAAGACGCGTCTTATTTGGCTTACTTGCTCACATTTTGAAGTGAGCAACCCGGCTAATTTGGATATGCATCACGCGTCTGGTAAATTCACAATATGAAACTTTTTCGCAATTTGGTAGGCTTGTAAACGTTAACACGTTCGAATGGGACCAAAAAACTGGCACTAATACTCTGAACTGAATTTTGACTCTAATATAATTAATAGAATTGACTTCTGAGCTGAATTAGAGTTTTTTTAATGATACCTAGTATACTTTGGAAAATTTTACATTGTATTATCAAAAAAATAATTTTCTATGTTCGGTTATTAACAATATACTTTTCCATTTCAAAATCTGCTACCGAACATAATATTTATTAACATTTTTCTTTATAGTTTCATATAAATTACGAATAATACAACTTAAGTGATCTCGACTGAACAATTAATCTCGGCATTAAGACTTGTAATGTTGCCTGCATAATCTGTATGCTATGCGTGATGCAATAGATCTGTATCTAGCTATATACACACACTAAAATTTCCGTCTATTATATCTTAATGAAGAGTACTGTGAAGGGTTTATGCTGCACGGACTGGCTATTACTTTACAGTTTACACTATTCCATGTTTGTTAACTCTTCACAGTGCGCTATCGGTATTCCTCTTAGAGATGTGACTAAAATCTTCAGTTCTATTGGCGAATCAATCATTTATTTATACGTCAATTACTTTAAAATATGTTTTATTTTAAAAGTTATTAATAAAACTGCCGTATTGCGAATATATAACTTTTTGTAACAGGTACGGTCACCTGCGAAGGTTACATAGCTTGAATTCTCGACTACACAATTGCATAAGTAATCAATAATAGTATAAACATTATCGCCACACAGTTTGGTTTAAAATATTACTGATGCTACGTGATCAACGCAAACCCTTTCTGTTGCTTATTTTGTAATGACTTTTACAGGCGTCCATGTAGTTCATATGACATGTAATTTTATATTGCATGCCATTAGAAAAAAAAAAGGTAAGTAAAAATACCTACATATATGACTGTCTTCTCATTGAATGCCAGTTTTATCGAATGGTCATATCTCCCAACTTCGTATGTATCTATATATACTAAATTATTAATTTTACGGAAGTTTACCTTTAATATCATATTTAAACTGTGTAACGTATAAGTTGTAATCTTATGATTCTATGATTCTATACATCAGCTAATGCTAGACGTGTTTGATTTACGTGGCTTTCGGGTAACATGATGTTGCTATTCAAAGAAATAGTGATTATGCTGTATTTTCAAAATATAATGGACAATTAATGGGGTTATAGCTGGAAGCTTGTGATAGGCAGCAGCACTGTTACTGGATCTAAAATCTGCTGTTGAGTGCAGCAATAAACACCACCATCGTTTTGGCTCATTTCATGAAATTGAGGACTTTCCTTGATTTTTTATAGAGTAACTAAAGTCGTGAAAATGGAGACAAAATACAAATAATGGTCTCTAAGGCATTGATATCCCGGGCTGTAAAACTAATTATTAAATTAAAAAATAAAACAGTGGTGACTTTGGAACTGAGAGATCGTCAGTTTATAACCCTATTCATTGATAATATGCTTTATACCACTATGAAATGTAAAGGGCTTTATTTGGGGTTGGCTGTCAGCTACCTGATACTGAGCTGCAAATTTTAAGTTCAGCGACGTTCAATGCGCGACCGACTGCATCAAATCGGCCGCTGATTAATTGAGTAAACGAAACGCCGCCACAGTCAGCCGCCAACTGTTTACAGTAACTACTAAATTTATATTTGTTGCTTACACACGAATTCTCTTTATTAATAGCTTCCAAATTTTGTATTCATGATGAAGGAAATATATAAAACAATTACGCAAACCCGGCATTACGCATACCCGTGACTTAAATGCAACATCTATCATTTTTATACATAATAGTTTAAAAAATAGGTCTATCTTTATGCTGTTTCTGTCTGGAACATTAAAAATACTATGTATTATTGCTGTAAAACAGTCGTGCCATTTCTTACGATGACAAATATTCAAAACCTTTAGCAGTCACAAATAATACTACTAATGAGAAATAATACTTTACTATTATAGAAATTAGATATATTTTTCGTTGTAATTGGCACCTTTTATATTAATGGCTGGAACCTTTTCGAAAAATATATGTAAAAATAGTTAACATAACGTTTTCTAAATGTTAGCAACTGTTTATAATCATCCGTTTTTATATCAGAGTAATATCAAATCTAATTCGTACTTTATAAATGTATCTTGTCTTATATATTTTACAATCGAATTATAATATGAATGTTTACCGCATAAAATGTCATTCCTAGAGAACAGGCGTTCATAACCGGAAAGGTTGTCTTGAGATTTCGGAACTGTCCCCTTACCACCAACTTTGAATAGAATGCTTATTATAATGTTATAATAAAACACTTGTACTATTCCACTTAATTTAGTTTAAATTAAGTGGAATAGTACAAGTGTTTTATCATAACATTATGATAATAATGTTCAACCAAGTGCCAACAATCAACTGAATCAACTTTAGAATGCTTATTCATACCAATGAATAAGCGACTCTATTTCAAATTGAATACAGTCGCTTATTCATTGGTATGAATAAGGATTCTATTCAGTTATTTAATGAATGAATAAGCGACTCTATTCAATTTGAAATAGAGTCGCTTATTCATTGGTATGAATAAGCATTCTATTCAGTTATCGAATCGCAATAAGAGTTGGTGGTAAGGGGGCTGTTAGGTAAATAGTTTACGACAAATGGTCGGCTAGCTGACTCTATATAAGCGTACACCACGTACGCGCATATTGAGCGTAGAATATATGGAGGCGTAAAGTCAGCCACAAACAATTTGCCCAATGTTTCAGACTTTGACGACACAAAAATATTTCACTCAGATTTTAATGTGTTACAGGGAATAGACTTACTTTCATTATCTGCACGCATTATAATTTCATAATTCATTTTAAATATTATGATAAATCACTACAACTTCGTAATAATGTTTATTTAGATATGATAGATTGTCTACAATTTGACAAACAGGATTTTTTCTTATGACAGTGCAAAATAGATTTAAGTTACTATGAGTTAAGAATCTCCTTGTTCTGGCATTCCATTCATACAAAATTATTTACATTCTTTATATTATTTAAACATCGAATTTCGTGTTGTTACCTATTTATATTTATTTTTAACAAAACCATTTATTGATTAGGCAACAATGATGGCAGTACCCTTTGGAAGCGCATCAGATGTCGCTGTTATTAGTTAGAACCCTTGTAGAAATGGATATGTCGTGGCCATATTTTAAAATTGATCACATCATGATGCGGTTGACCATTTGATTAAATTACTGTATTAAGGCAGTCAGCTAAAACTTGTCATATCGATTAAACGTCAATGTTTGATATGTCAATCCACGTTTGGCCATAACATTAACGTAGGGTTTCCTTTTCCATGATATCAAAAGCTTAATATAAATCCAAAAAAAGAAGGAACTTATACGAGTATATATTTTTTCGTGTGAGGACATGAACTGCTTATTATAGTTTGAATAATCCACATAAACCTTAATATATTAAATGTAATAAAGATATTTGGGGTTTCTTTGAATATTAAATGAAGTCAAATTGTAGTTTGTGTCGTAACATTCTTAAAATATTGTTTATCACACTTAGCGTTCGTCGCCATGATGAATCACAAAAACAGAACTATACCAGCGCCTCTAACGATGGATAATGTAACTATTTTACAATACGATAACCTAATGTTTGTGGTCAAACATCATGACGGAGGTGTGTCAAATGTTGATTTATTCATAAATCTGGCCAGATATATCACGATGTGCAAGCTGATATTTTCCATTTCATGAAATACAACCATTTTGTGAAATGATCGGCCACATCATTGTGTGATCAATTCTAAGATCCACGACAGATATAACGTTATTTTACAATTTACATTACGTTACATTACATTACAATTTTCTCATGAATAGTAAGTAATTGACTAGCTGTGCCATCAGCACATAACACATGTAATTAAAATTTGTCAAAATTGCTATACCACAAATATACATCTATATGACGTGTCAAAAGGAGTAATTTATGCTTATTATACATGTATATCCGAGCTGTTGTCCAATATTACCAAACATATGAACGTTATACTTTGCACATAAATTGTTGCCTGGTGAATAACATGGTCTAGATATGGAAAACAGGAAGGTGTCTAGACTTAACAGGAGAATTATTTATGTCAGATGGGTCGTATGTTTATATACCACTTGAAGTGGTATATTTTATTGTAAGCTCTTCGGTCGCATTTTCCTTTTGAGTCTATGGGCATCGTTTCTTTACTAACCAAAAATAAAATTAACTACATACTAAGATTATATGAAATCTGTTGTGGGTATATTTGTTTTGATGTAATTTTGTATTGTTTAGAACTACGGATATAAATAGGAAGAAACGTAACTGCGATCTGTCTGTTACTAACATGCAGAATAAAAAAGCAGAACACCTATTCTAGGTAAGCAATTAGCGTTTTGCCGATGACCTCGCTACTCCATTTGAATCAGTAATTAATTAAAGGTCGTAACAGTCACATTGATATTTTTTGTAATTATTTTTACGTGATAACGTCTTATAAATCGATGAACGCCGGCTGCACGCATGAAAAAACATGACTCATAGTCACGTTCCGCCTGAGTCGATCTTGCAAGTGAGAGCGCGGAACAAGAGAGGCACGGTCGGCCTAAGCGTTGGGCTTGTGGCGCATCTATCTCTCTTCCACTCCCATCAGCCGGTGAGGTCATAAGAATTTATGACGTCAAATATATCGTCCGTAAATCGACTTTACAGACAACCAATTTTTTTTTCACTGTTTGATATTAATAAAATCATTTATACTATTTCCGCTGAAAACGATTTATGAAGGCCCTTTTATTATTTTAATTTTTGATAAGCAGTTGTCAAGTATTGCATGTACGGTACCTAATGATATTTATTTAGATATGCCACATCAAAAAGTGAGCCAATTTTTAACATCCTATCAATAACAACAGTAATTGCAAGGTGAGGTTAATGCTAGAAGCATTCTCTACCTGGTACATGAAAACAGTAGATTAAGCAGTTACGCTTCTTATAAAACTTTATTATTCGTTTAGATTATGTACCTCTATAGTAATTGTTTGAAACTTTAAATATATGTCATGTTAACATAAATGTAACTACGTCAATAAAAAATTGATTAGTAAATGTTTTATTTATTACGTCATTCCAAGTGTTTTAACCCTTAATCAGGCATACTACGATTTATCGACCACCTAGTTAATTAATTAAAAAAAAAATTGAAACTGACTTCAGTTGGCGAGCGCAGCTTATTGGTGGAATACCCCGGCAGACGCTGCTGCCCGTCTTCCGGGAGAAAAGTTATCGCGTGACACAAGATTCCTTAGTCGCCTTGTACGACATCCAGTGCAGAGCAATGGAGTGGCACGATTTTATTTTGCCGGCTACCATAGGGCAAATTTAAGGGTTTCCCTCGATTTTTCTGGGATTCCATCATCAGACCCTGACTTGGTGAATATGGAACCACCTCGCAATTACCCTTTCAAATAAAAAAAACGAATTTGACCACACGTGCTTATAGAATTTAAGGGTTTCCCTTGATTTCCCTGGCATCCCATCATCAGATCCTGACTTGGTGAATATGTGACCACCTTGCAATCATACCCTTTCAAATAAAAAAAGAATTATGAAAATCGGTTCACAATTCGCAAAGATATCTAATAACATACATACAAAAAAAATATTCAGTCGAATTGAGAACCTCCTCCTTTTTTGAAGTCGGTTAATTAGAGTTTTGTGATCTTTGTATTTTTTTAAATGCTTAGAACCTTTTTTTGATTACCAATATTTGTATCTTTTGTATGAAGCTAAACATTTTTTTACTAAACAATTCATTTTAGGAAAAATCATTATTCAAAGAAAGTGGTCATTATATGCCCTATGCCTATGCCTGTCTGGCGGTAGTATGATATAGACACTATTTCCATTATACAAGAGATGATTTTGAAATAAAAATATAATTGTAAATTATTAGGTTTTTTTAACAAAAATAACATTCTACGTTTTTTTACAAAAATAACATTCTACGTTTTTTTTTAACAAATATAACATTCTTCTAGTAGCTTACAAAAAATAACTAATTTAATCATTGATTTAAGAAATGGGACCGCCACAGTTTCTACAAAACAGTTCATTTATTGCAATGACAGATTGACTTAAATCATTATAATAAAAAATATTCATTGTCGGTTATCAGTAAAGAGATCAATCAAAGTTCAAACTATGCAGTTCATAATTAAAAATAGGGCTAATGGAAACAAATTATAAAACAACAGAGAGCTCCATAACAGGCATGGGGCATAATACGACCACTTTGTTTTTGTCTTAATTTTAATATTTTTTAAGTAACAGTTCTTAGGTATACATAGTACAGGTAAAAATTAAGACCACATCATATTTAAAAATATGTTTTAATGCCAGTGCACATGGGCACAGTATTACTATATGGGGCCTGATTAAGGGTTAATGATCTGGGACTCCTGGGCACAGAGGCGAGATGGCTTGATCCGACCAGACGGTATCTCGGCTGTATACCATACCACAATAATAGTACTAGGTAAATATACTGCAGATGCGACAATCTACGCTGTCCCTTCCTTCCCTCCCTCCAGAGACCATCTAGGTGAACCATGGTAAATGTTATTTTTACAACAGCTTTATTTTGGTGACGGTACACCTTAAGATGCTGTCGAAATTTAATATTTCCCACGGAACATCCAGGTGGGGCAAAGGTGAGCAGTTGTAAAATAAATCTTACCACGGTACACGCATCATTCTTTGACGCAGGTGTGGTCGCGGGAGGTGAACTGCGGTAAATTAAGGGACAAAGGGAATAGAAGGATAAAAGGCAATATTTAATACCTACCTACCTGACGATACTTAGGTGTCATCGGTCTAATGTTAGGTATTAATAGCTAACTAACCTTACTTACTTAACCCAACTGTCAGAGAAGGGAGGGTTACGTTTTTCTAGTATGGATATGGTACAGTTAAAACTCTTAACCTGTTTAGATGACTCATAAAATCAGTTAAAAGTGGTTGACTAATGACTTTTGTCAAAACCACGTTTGACTGCAAAAATCAGTCAAAAGTGGTTTTGTCTAATGACGTTCGTCATAATCACTTTAAGTACTATAAACTAACTTATATGCAGTCAAAAGTAGTTTTGATCAATGACGTTGTAACCAACGTATTTATGCTTGTGATTAATTATTGCCAAGCGAGCGAGGCTCAACTAGCTTTTGGAGAGGTACGCAAGGTACCTGAGGTTTAATTCTGTTTAATTAGTCAAACAGAAGCGCCTAGATTTCGCATATTGTCTATATTAGAGTCTAAAGTTTAAACCAGACAAAACCACTATCGACCACATAAATAAGTCATGACTGTTTTAGAGTAAGGACGTTGATAGAAACCATTTTTGCAGTCAAAAGTGGTTTTGACCGGTTATGAGTTTTGACTGTAACATATTTATTCAACATATAATTCTATTCTTTGTGTAGAAGCGATAACTATAGGCATAGTCTATAAGGCTCGACATCGTATGTTATATGTTTAGTTATATGTACATTATTTTCAAAGAAATCTTTATGAATTTTATGGACGTAGCGAAAAAAATTGGAGAATAACAAAAAATTATTAAATTTTAGCCAATTTGCTGGAATTTAAATATTGTGTGTCTGGGATGGAACTATCTGTTGATGATGGCAGTCGGGGAAAAACAAAACGAAACTGAATAACTTTGCTTAAGCTGAGAGTCTTTGGGCTGTGGAGGGGCAGAAGCACAGACCTATGATTTTGGATCTGTGGGCAGAAGGATAATACTTAGAATAAACACAGACCTAGAATTTTTCGCTATAAATAGCACACGTGAAAAGAACTGGCACATTTTTCCTATGACTGTAACTCCTGAGCTGTTGGCAGCTGCCTTCTGCGCCACCTTGGCCCATGCCCATGTGACTTCGGAGTCGGTTGATTTGTTTGGGTTGTTTGTTAGTCATTGAATCAATGGTGCATATTTTTATAAATATGGCATATCCATACTAAATTGCGTGAAATGACGGCTCCTGCTGAGGTTGGACCCATAGACTATCGTCATCAATATCATGTTAGCGATTTATTATATTTGTTATCTCATTTCCTCATCAAATTAGAAATTAAATAAAGGCACGTTAAAATCAATTATTATACAGAAGACGGTATTTTTACCCGTTAAGATAATTGACTCACTTTTCGGGTGTTCGTTTGTGACGTTTAACATTATAATATTGAAGAACATAGAACATTATAATATGGATATAGATATAGTATATTTTTTAATAAGACGCATGTGATTTTTCCGTCGATTATTAATACAAGAACGATTTTATCCACAAAAGTCCTTTTTGGGGTTTTCAAATGGGTGGAAAACATGAAATTCAATGAAGAGAACTATGCTTGGGCTTTTTTCTAAAATATGGTACTTGAAGAAATTTGACGGAAAATATAGTTGTCGATATACCTAGTTGTCACGTGAGTAGCCAGGCTGAAGTGGGCTGGCTTTATCTACCGAATGATGATGGCAGCTACGGGAGTAAATTCCATGGAGACCGCGTATATGGCAACAAAGCATGAGGCATCGCCCCTTTATTAATAGTGATGAAACGGATAGTTGTTTGGCCGGAATACAGCTACCGATACCGAATTAAAAAAAAGTACTACATACGTGAATCTCTAACGTTGCTTATCGAATAAAACGAAAATTTAAAATAGTCACTGGGTACCTACTAAATATTCGCTTAGAGTCGATAAAGACGTAAGCATAAGGCATAAAATGGCGCCACAAACTTTATCGATATAATTTTTTGTCTCGATCTTTTTCAACATCATCATCATTATCTTATCAGCATGTTCATTACTCTTTCTGCATCTAGGCGCTTTGAAATCATCGGTATTATGTCTAGAGCTGGGTGCCGAACAAACACTAGTTCTAGAGTTAAATCTTCCTGATACTCAAAGAGAATACAATACTTAATATCTAATGAGTGAGTGACTTCAAGGATAAAGTCCTTGCTTGTCTTTAACAATTAAAATAAATTACTCTGACAGCGCCATCTAGTACGTTTGATTGAAAATTTTTGTTTTCTTTTGGATTTTTTGTTTTATATTCTTTCTCCAAAGCTTCGTCGTAAATTAAAATAAAACAATTAGTTTATATTTATTGAGGAGATACAATTTATACGATTAATATATTGAAACTACATATATCTTATGATTGATTGTAAGTTCTTATTAAATCATAACTAGGGAGACATTAATAAATGAAAAAAAAAAACGTAATAAACTTAGAAATACATTTCATCGTGGAAGTTGTAGAATAGATTTATGACTTGGGCTCGAAAAAGAAATGACTCTATCAATTATTGTACCATCATGAAGTGAAAGGCAATACATATTTGCGGTTATTTGACCTAGATTTTGTCGATTGTTGCACGATGTTGTTTTATGTATGAAATGACGAATTTGGAAAAATATTTTCCTTTGATATGTAATTAAAGTACATTCATAATTATTTATTTACAAATAATTTTAAAATATATTTAATAATTTTTATTTACTCTGGCAATATTTCCTTGTAAAAAAAAAACTAACCAAAAACCGAAGTTCCTTTTCAGAGTCGCTTGTCTCAGAGTTGCTTGTTCATGATATTGTAATAAAATGTAATAAATTTTATTTCTAATGTATGTAGCACGTATGTAGTCTTATTACTTTTGACAGTGGAGAAAAAATATAATTTTGACTTAGATAAATAGCAATGGAAAAAGAATTTTATTTTTTATCTGGCAACATTCTTTCTTTTTTTTTATGTTAGCGCCAACTGGCGGCCATTTGACGTAACTTCATATTGATATCTCTCACTCTATGTTCATGTTGTAATTTATCTTGGAATTGTGCTTTTCGGGAGCAAACCTGACGTTTATTGAATATGTGTTCGTGTTTGATTTGTTCTAGGCTTTAATTAATCAGAAATCTCATCTCAATGTATAAGTTATGCTGCAAGTTCCTTTCAAAACCAATGACATTATATGAACTCGATGTGCGTTTTGGCCATTTTACTTGGCTTGCGTTGGTGATTCGGACATAGTCACGTGACCTAAGTGGTTTTTGGATCAATGGCGCCAAATGTCTTTAACAGAAAATGTATGTAATATATGACTTATTTTCATTATCTGCATGATTGTAAATAGATATGCATGTGACTAGAATACTATAACACATTTGATCGTTGCAAGAAGACCTCCGAAAGATGCGTAGGACTCATGTCAGTCTGGCAACAAAACAGTGCTGCTATCTATGTTGTCAATTTTGTTAGGTAGCCTATCATGGAGACTATCCGTGAGATAAATATTTACGGTTAATTATTATAAATGGAATTATTAGTAATCGAAGTAACGTTGAGTGAGTGCGTTTTCCATTTTAGTAAAGGTGTAGTACATGCACATTCAGCGGGCAAACAAGGAATTCTTACCGCCGCTATTTACTTACCCGCGGAGCTATCTTCATGCCCGCCATACATTTTACTCGTGCAATAAAGTGAAACGTCAGACGGAATTTCTGTACAATTTCATTGCAAAATGAGTAATAGTGTGTTTTGCGTCCTTAAAATACTATAATTCTTATGGTTGTGAGGTATAAACTTGGATTTCTTGTAATTTGCATTCGTACCATTATCATTGTTAATTCTGAATTGACATTTTTCTTTCTTACGTCAAGTAGCTGTTTTAGTGAAAGATATTGTGTTTTTGCCGTAGTTTGAGTGTGAAATAGCAGTGACTTAGTGTTATTTAGCCAAAATTTCATGTTTTGTGTTATTTGTAAATAATTTTTAACAAGATCTGTCACAGTTCATAGTTGACATATTGGTAGGCCTCATTGAATGTTCCTCTGTTTGGAGTAAGCAGTTTAGATAACAAATAGTTTTATTATGTTATATTATGTTGATTTTATTTTAATTTTCAGGTTACTTTGTACCAAATTCAAGTGCCATGATGTAGTGGACGATGTGACATTTTACACAATGTTGCTGCCGCGTTCTAAGTGTAAAGTCGTGGCAGGATCGTGAACATGTAGGTTGAGGACAAGTAAACAAGATGTCGTTGAGAGGCACCAAGCGGGCTGCTGGTGTGCGCGGGCTGGACGAGCCAAGCACATCAGCGGGCACGTCCGCTAGCACATCCAAGCGCCGCAGGACGGAGCCAGAGGATGCGCTCTGGCAGCTCCGTCCAGATGTCAAAATGTCATCTATATACAACAGAAGTGCCTCAGAGGCACCTGCAGAACTATTCAGGTTTGTGTGTGCTCTTTTGTTTGGATAAAGTTTTGTATTTCTAGTTCCCTGGAGTGTACCTTGTGTTTATGATTCTGCAAGTAACATTAAGAGTATGATTATCTACATGTGCAAAACATTATATTGCTGTGCTTTGTGATTGGAATTAATCTTGGTCATTACAAAATAAGCGTAAGCACAATTTTGTGACGTTCAGATAAATGTTACTGTAATTATTATATACTAGAAGTTATAAATATGTTTGGTAAATTTATGTTAAACTTAGTATTTGAGTGAACACATAGTTTTAGTGTAAATTGAAGAGGAACATACAAATTTCGCATTAAAGACAAGTTAAAATTGTGCGATATTTGAAATTTCTTTGATATTTTTTTATTTCTACTGCTAAGCGAGTTATTTAATTTTAAGAAGCTATGCCAAACTACAAATTATTTCGCACAAAATGCTTTGCTGCTGTTTTAGTTGTAAATATTTTTGAAGAATAAATTATATTCAGGAAAGATACCAGTAGATTTTGTAGTGTAATATGTATGCTGAGAATATGAGTTATAGGTGTATTTAAAATATTACATGTATCATCATTTTACTACATATTTAAATTTCGTAACTTAGACGTTTTACATACTTCATTATAAATAGCACCGAGTATAGAGTCAGTTTGTTATTTTTTCACTTGGTGTTGATTGTATCAATAAAGATAATTTTCCTTTTTTGACAACAGAAGAGTTTACCATGATATTGTAATTATGAATACCATACCAGTACCATATCATCAAAGTGTTGTACCAATCTAAATCTTAACTTAACTTGTAACGTTACAAATGATAGTAGATAACTGTTGAAGAAAAAAACAATTCAAAATTCATTACACGCTTCTTCAAATAATAGAACAAAACAAACACAATACACAATAAAATAAACCTTTATAATACCTATTTACACTAAAATACATATGTTTCAATATTTATTATTTATAAAGTATGTTATATCCATGTATATGTATATATATAATAAATAATTATTTTCATATTGTCAGTAATTATAATAAATACCGAATTATTTAATACTTAAAAAATAATTGTTACTAACAAATATTTCACTTGGATCAAGTAGTTTTTAATTGTCCGAACTATATTTGCCAATTCTTGTTACATCTTATGTGTATAAATAGGAGGATTTTATATTTACGTTATATTGTTCATCTACTCAAAAAAACCCTAGTGTGTATGTAGAAACAAATAGAGTTAGTAAATAAGGGGCATTTTTCCATCTCAATGGATATTTAAGGAGTAGATAAATAAAATAACTAAATAATTTCTGAATATTTTGACAAGTTTATTAGAAAAAATTGTTATCGGCTGTGTTAATATACCCTAATTGTGAAATTGGCTTGTTACTTAAAGATGATTGCGAGCCATCTGCATTTTTATGTCAATAAATATAATTCTAAATAATTAGTTACACAATGTATATTGTAACATATTTTCACAGTAACAAAAAAAATGTATTAATTTTGTGGTAATTTAGTCTAAGTTTGTTATAAAATATGCAATTGTAGCGATTTATTTTTTATACCAATAAAAATGTGTGCCTGTAAATAAAAAAAATATTTATCATCTGGTATTGAGAAAAAAATAGACTTGAAAGTACTTGATATATTATTACCAGATTTACCCCACTTTATGCCATGTGAATATATTATTACGAGATTTACCCCACTTTATGCCATGTGAATGCTTTTGCTAAGAATTTATACAGTTTACCTGTGCGATTTTCTGTTACACTTGAATTAAGTTTGCTATGTCGAAAAAAATAATATTCCTGTTGTACATATTTTTCTTTTGTTTATAATAAGTCTGAAATTGTATTCAAAATTATGTTTACACTCTAATTACTTTTTGCATTAGCAAGTTAGCTCGTCTAGAGCTACTTATTTTCTTATAGATTCACATTAGCTTCGCTCATCACAAGTGCAGTATTTATTTCATCAAAAAGGCAATAATAATGAACACTCAAATATGATAACTACTATAAAACTGTAAAAAATAACATATGTTTATGTTGAAAAGAGGTAGTACTGTCAGACAACAACTATTAGCGAAACAATAAAAAGTGACTTTTGAAATGGGACGTTGAAGTGGTTATAGCTTGCGCTATCGTTGGGCGCTTTAATTTGTAATTGCCTACCAACTGCTTGTTTGCAAGGTTAATCAGTGTGAGAAAACATAAATAGACAAACAGTCCTTAATTCCTGTGTTTATAATTATTGCAATTTTGAGTCTTTGTGAGGTGCACAAGACTGGGATACTTATATTTTCATACAACCAAATTCATACCAATAACATATGTTGCTTAGATTAGCTTATTAAGGGGGCATAGATGATGTTCACTAGTGTCATCATTGAAATAAAAACATAGCTTCTATTAAGCATAATGAAGCATTTTTGTCACTTTGTCAATACTGTTGTTAAAAATGACCACTTTTAGAAATAATTTGCAATATAAATTAACAACAACATTTTAACTCTTAACTAACTGATGTTGAAGAACATAATTTATAGTCTGAAACCTTTTTAAGGAACTTCTATTTCGACTCATCTATAGAACAGAGTCCGACCGATGTGATCATGGAACAAAAACCAGATAAGTTAACTAGACTAGATAAGGAATGTGAATTTTTCAGACATACATTTTTAGAATTTTCTTATTTCATTTATCGTCCGACATTAGTTCCCCATAAAAACGCACGAAAGTGAACTATCAACAATACAGATTTGACTTTGTTTTACGGATGAGTTAATTTATTTATTTTATTTATTAGCAGAGCTATTGTGCTGCATAAACACCTCAAAAACCATAATAGTCCTTATTGATACAACATAATTTTAATAATAGACAACAAACAATTTTTTTTCCATATAATGTACATATTTATTTTCAGTATATAATTTTAAAAAGTTCCATATTTTTATTGTAAATAAAATATCTGCAAGATCATTTTAGTTCTAATAGAACAAAAGATATAACCAGAGGAAAATCAAATGGATTGGTACACTGAAGCTCAATGTAAGGTTTCCATTTAAATATAAAGACAGTCAAAACAACTTGACAAGAATCAGCCACCAGAGAATGTTTATTTCAAATACATTTATTACAAGTACAACATTGTTGATTATATAATAGACCTTATTGTTACCAACACCCAAGTGTAAAGCTCTGTCTGGTGTATAAATTTTGTAAATGAAATGGTTTTATTGTATGGCCTTAGTAGGCACATGCGAAATTGTTGATGATATTTTTTCAATGTCTGAATAATAAACAATGGTATTTCATGGAATGTAATCTAAATAAAATGTAAAAAATAATGCTGTTATAATCAGAAATATATTTTTTAAAAGGTATCATCAACACCAGTAAACTTTCCTTTACAGAAAAGATCTCATCAGCGCGATGAAGCTACCAGACTCGGAGCCACTGACGGTTAGCGAGTACTGGGTCATCACAGACACATGGAAACAGGATTGGGAACGTGGTGTCCAGGTACCAGTGAATCCGGATTCACTGCCTGCACCTAAAGTTCAAATAATAGATAATCCCCTGCCTCCGGACTTTCAAGAATTCAAATTGTAAGTATTTTAAATATTACTATACAATTAGTATAATAGTCCTACTACACCTTCTCCTAAACCTTCCTTATTACAATTTTGTTACATTTAATCATATAATTATTTCACTGAAGTACAGATAACATTACTAGCTTCTTACACAATGTTAGTGATTCCACAGTGCAGTGGGGTTTGCCAAGTTACATTCGGGGGGGTCGTGAGGGGAAAAGTCGCAAATGTTTGTTCAGGCCTGATTATTGCTCAATAATTCATAACTCAAATCTTTAAGCAAATCCTATTTCTCTTCTTAATTCTTATGTTCACCATAGACCTAATTAGTTCACCTAGGAACAAAATCGTTAGCAAATAGCACGAACAATTATAAAGCTTTCATAATCAGCTGAATTATTGAAGTTTCTTCATTTAGGGAGAGGGGGAGGGAGGAGGGGGCCGCCAGAAATGTTTAACTTGCAAAGGGGCCCCGTATTTAAAAAGATTGAAAAACACTGCCAAGTATATTAGATTATATATACTTGGCAGTTATCACAAGTGTAAATTTAGTCGGAAACAGCGCACACATAATGTAATGTGTCTGAGCCTAAGCCGAAAACAAAAAAAAAATGTTTTCATACACAAACTGTCTCTTGCGAATTAGATTGACACAAGTCAGCAGTACCTAAATGAAAATGCAACAAACCCTGCATAAAATCCATTAACACCGCATTACACATATAGCCGTGCGGTGTAAAATTTAATTAATACCTCATATTAATTTTTGTGGACCGAAATAATGTCTGAACTTTCACTACTGAGAAGAGTAATAACATTTCGTATTTGAAATCGTGAAACGTTACTTACTACAATAGTTTGGAAAAATATTACCCCTCCCTTCTCCAGCAGTTGGTTAAAAAATACCTATGATACACTTAATTTCTTAAATTTACAACATTAATTAGACTTATTGGCTGTTCTTTATGTGAGTAAAAAAAACAATTTATATAAATAAAAGTAATTGAAATTCATAAATTTCTGAAAGTCATATCGGGATTTTGCTCATGTAAATATTGAAGGAAAGTTATTGGCAGAAATTAGGAACTTTAGATTTGTTGTAGTTTTCATAGTCATATCATAGTTCAAGCAAATGGAAGTTCACTTTAAATTGGATTTATGTATCATAAATATCTATAATTCGACGAGCTCGGTGGTCGAATAGTTAGCAATTGCCACTTTGACTCCGAGGTCGCGGGTTCGATTCCCGCACAAGACAAACATTTGTGTGCATGAACATGTCTGTTTGTCTTGGTCGGGGTGTTTTCTATGTTTTATAAGTATGTATTTACAAAAAAAAATATTTAATTACATTTATAAGTTGTCTAGTACCCATAACACAAGCTTTACGCTTAATTTGGGACTAGATGGCGCTGTGTAAATTGTCCAGAATATATATATAAAAAAAAATACATACAAATTCACCTATGGATTAACACAAAATTAACTAAAACTTCTCGAAATATTCTTTAGGTCATAATTTGTCTTTGGTAGACACTTCTTAAATTTTACTTCGTATAAAGGAAGCTATTGAGAAATAAACACACATAGT
Organism: Hypsopygia costalis; assembly: GCA_937001555.2. NCBI lineage: Eukaryota > Metazoa > Arthropoda > Insecta > Lepidoptera > Pyralidae > Hypsopygia > Hypsopygia costalis. The sequence goes on from OW443326.2 coordinate 26,150,840, forward strand.
TTCTATAGCAGTATCAATATTTATAGATAGAGCAAATTCTTGTTTTTTATCTTTGTCTTATAATTCAATTCATTTATTCCAATGAATTTCCATCTATCCAAAAAATTCATTAATACAATACAATACAATATAAGTTGGCAAATTGTAATTAATACAATTAGGCAAATTGACATTATTAAGATATCCAAATTCAATTTTTCACTATTAACAAAATAAATTTACTTAAAAATACATTACAACTATCATCACAAATTCTTATAATATGTCAAATAATAACAAAAAAAAAAAAAAAACAAATGCCGTTGACACTGTTGAGGTGGAGAGAAGGACGGAATTGTATTTCATACTTCGCCTTTACTTCACTTGCTTCCGTCAAATGTAGGAAAACTCTCATTTCATCTCCTTTCCTTCTCTTCGCTTAAATGGTGGTTTACTTTTATTGGTATATGTATAATAAGACTGTATTTCAAATAGATATTAATTTACAGGCCCAAGGACAAGTATATCCACTTGGCGCGTGATGGGCACTACCAGCCAGACAAGCATCAGCTCAGCACCATGCCGGCACGTGCCGAGGCTGCTTGCAGTTACGACTTGGACGCTCTGGACACAGCATGGCTGAAGTTGCTGAACGCGGAACGGGCAAGGGCTGGCGCTATGCCCATCACCGAGGATCAGCTCGAGAAAGTCCTTGAAGAACTAGAGGTAAGCTGTATTCCTAAAATGCATGGGTTATAGACATTATTGTATGAACCCCCGACATACTTAGCGTTAAAATTTTATTGTCCAATAGTGATAAGACCCAGGTAAAATGAAAGCTTCGAGTTTAAATTAACGAAATGGCAGCTAAAATTGTATTTTGGTATGCTTTTTCATTTGCAAAATCCCATGCAAATAAAACACAAAAAAAAATGTGACTAGAATTTATAAATATTTTTATACAAATTATATATAGCGCCATATAAAAATAATCCCAAACTGAGCAATGCTTGTGCTATAGAGAGAAGATGTAAACATTTTTAAAAATTATATAATCTATATAAAATGAAAGTTGCTAAGCGCAAAACTCTGGAATGGCTCGACCAATTAGGGTAATTTTTATTTGTATTTTCCTTAAGGCAAACGGAAGGTAAAAAAAACTTAACATTTGACAGAACGAAGTCTGTCTGTGCTAGCTAGTTATGTAATAAAACCCTTCAGCGAACTAATAGATATATAATTCACTAACACGTTGATTATATAATTAATTTGATTTAATAATAGTGATTTGCTGTGTTGTCGGCGTGGCCCTGTCCATCCTAACTCCAGAAACATCGGTACTCCCTGCCCCGCCCTTATTTATGATTTTGGTAACAAAGACCTCATCCAACTGCCTCCATTTGTTTCTATCGGTTGCTGCACTTGTCCATTGAGTGGTTAATGGTATTTATCTCGTCAAAATGGTATACCTCGTTACCTTTTTAACCGCGGTACTCCCTGCCCCGCCCTTATTTATGATTTTGGTAACAAAGACCTCATCCAACTGCCTCCATTTGTTTCTATCGGTTGCTGCACTTGTCCATTGAGTGGTTAATGGTATTTATCTCGTCAAAATGGTATACCTCGTTACCTTTTTAACCGCCGACCCAAAAAGACGGGTGTTATAAAGTTTGACGTGTCTGTGTTTGTCTGTCTGTCTGTCCGTGGCTTCATATGAAAGAATGAATTACCAATCTTCATCTCTTTAGTTTTTTGCAAGTCACAACTAGTCTAGTAGGGTTTCATCTGTCTAGACACATACTGATTTGTTTTATTTTTATAATCTCCTTTAGATTTACTATTTTTTCCGTCCTTTCCCTACACGTGTCTCTGTAAGTTAGGTTCGTTGGCGAGATTATATGACAGAGGCAGACATATTCACTTATTTATTTATGAATAAATATACCTGGACAAATTACACACGGCCATCTAGTCCCAAACTAAGCAACGCTTTTAATATGGGTAATAGATAACTGATATTATACGTAAATACATTTTTTTGTAAATCATACATATGATACATAGAAAACACCCATTCCAAGATGAACAGACGTGTTCATGCACACAAATATTTGTCTTATACAGGGATCGAATCCGCAACCTCGGAGTCAAGTGGCCATTGCTAACCATTCGACGACCGAGCTCGTCAATTTGTGTTATTTTCGATCCATATGTTCAGTTTTCTTGCAAATACCTACATAACTAGTTCCACTTTACGAGTTTCTCTATCTAGGTAATAGCACAGTATAAGTAATAGTACTACGTACAGTATGGTCACTCCCTGCCGCTCTCTCGTGTCGTCCTAACCTCCCCTCTGAGACAAATCTGGAACAGTTTGTATGGCGCCGCACGCACACACGCTTATTTATGCGGTGCACAGACGCCATTGTTTATGTAGTAGTAAACGACGCAACTTTTGTATGGTAATAGGCTAGTTGCCAAAGTTACAAAATTATAAAAACTCTCTATCAGAACGATCTGCGATCTTAAAATTTTAATAACTAATGTCCGACGTGTTTTATGTTCGATCAAAGTTTGGTGGGAAAGTCCATTATAAAGGTATGAAATTATAAAAAATAAATATTACCATTGTAGAAACAATAAAAAATACTATAACTTTTGTTACGGCACTGGCTACATAAACGCAATATTTAACATAGCTGTCGTACAAATTTCTGATTTAATGCATATAAAATAGCAAGGTGTGACGTCATAACGTGGTGACTTTTTGTATGGAGCGTTTTCGGGATAGTTCAAAATTGTGATCTTCAAGTTATCATATCTCGCGGAAGTTTTTATGCAATCTTCACCTATATTTACGTTATCGTGATGTCTTTAAATAACTAATCGAAAAAAAAAAATGGTATACAAGCCTATTCATCATCTTCAACCCTTTTATCTATGGCGACAAGATTATTAAGTCGTCAGCAAATCTTAAATGCAACAGGTTCTCACTATTATTTGTCTGCGTTCCTCGTAATTCAATTAAAAAGTCCTCCAGAGCTGCTGTGAAAAGGTTAGGTCGTACTCGTCTTTTTGTTTTAATTTCCTCGTCTTACTTCTCTCTAGTTTGATTTCATATTTTCTGCTTTCAAATAAAACTTTAATATTCTATTTATTTTCTTTCCACGCCTTTGTTTTTACGTGCTTGTTGATATAATCTCATGTTACAGCGAATAAAAGGATTTCTTGGTGTAATCCAGAATACAATAGTTGTAGGTTATATCGAATTATATTCCACATTCAAGTAGTAGGTTTACCACTTGGATGTAGTTGATTATTGACTTCTACATCCTGCTTGTTCTCTCGGTTGATTTTCATGAAGCGTTTTGGTTATTCTATTATTAGAGACGCGTAACGTAAAAGTCAAATGGTTCATCAAAAAATCAGTTAACATCAGTGTATGCTGGAGGTGCAAACAGCTGTTTAACGAGAAATTATTAAATGAGATAAAAACTCGATTGCTGCGTTGTAAAAAAATGAGCCGTCGCGGGACGCTTGGCATACGTGAAACATCGAAATTATTTTGTACGTTTACCATACATTTTACGCAGTTTCACATAACATTTTGCTGTATGAAATAAATACATCGTCTTTCTTGGTGCTCACGTTTAATGACTTGAATAAATTGCAATTGCAATATTAACATAAAGTACAAAAAAAAATGTTGCTTCTTTACTGCTAAAGTGACGTCACACCGGAATCCAAAATGGCGAATAAATGGCGTTATAGACATTTGATGAACAGGTTCCTTAAATTGAGTTATAAAATTTATACTGTATGAATAGACATGATTTCCCCCGCCCGACGCAACATCTTACGTCTGTAGACTTCACTCACTCCCAGGAACCCAACAATTCATAATTAAGGAAATTGTTATTTGTTTCTGTGAGGTTCTCCACCTCAATGTGACCTATGTCTTTTTCGTCTGCGCGTAATTAGTTAGTTCGCAGACAAGTGTACTACGTGCAGATGAGGTTTCCTTAGGCTCTAACGGTAGTGGCAAGCCCTCACACTGCTAAAATATTGGTAAATCGTGGCCAAAAATAGCCGTTTAAAAAAAAATCTACTCTTATGATTGTTAAAAAGATGTAGAAGAAAATTCCATTGAGATTTATTTTGTCATTATTACTTTAACTTAATCGGATACCGCGTTTCCTTTGACGTTTACGTGCAACTAAGTATAAGTAGAAAGCTCGTTTGTAGTTTAGTTCAATCTTTTACTTTCATAAATTTGCAAGAAAATAATAAACAAGCTTTTATTTGTAGTTGTTATTGTAACTTGTTAATAAAAAAAATACATTTACTTACTCTTCGTTCATCAAACCTTTTCATTTGACAACCTTTTCACCCATATTAGGGGTTATTAGGGGTTAAAGTGGAAATTTTAAATAGCAATTAATTTTATTTATGGCGACTAAGGATTAAAATGGCGGCATTAGGTAATCGTTGTTACGAGAACCAAAATTTGTGTGCGAAATTTGAGCTCGAATCATATGTTGTTTGCCATATTTAGTGGTATAAAAAATCGGGCACTGGAAAGTGGGTCAAATTTAACTAGCAAGATTTGCTTACAGACACTGCGATGCTGCACTGCATGCATAACTAAATAAAATTTTGTAGTAATACCTTTGAGTGCGGGGTCTTACTATTGACGGAGCTGCAGCAAAAAGGGCTAACGAACAAAAAATGCCTGTAAGTTAATTATCTCAGTCTTTCTTCATTCATAAAATGCACGGGAATTTTCTTTGAGTTCGTTCGAGAACATACCTTACTGTGCAGTTCTTTTTGTCAAGTAAAACATTCGAACGCTCCTACTATCGGCACAGGTGAAATAACCATTGTAATCTAGTGATTTCACTAAAACTATAAATTTTCAAATTCTGGTCATATATAAGATTTGTAACTACTTTTTGGTGCCTTGGGTTTATTATTTCTAATGCATTAATTATATCTTTCAACGTTCTCAATCCTATTTGAAAGGCTGTAACCAGACGAATTCATAAAATAACGAGCCAGTGAAATATCTTAATTAAATCACAAAGTGATCTATGTCGATTCCAAAGGGGTCGATTCCGACATGCAAGGGTTCTGAAATTCATATAAATTCAAACATTAGTAGGCCAGATATTCTAGAAAATCTATATAATTCTAGAAAATCTAATCTAAATACATTAGGGGTTTACTAGATAAAAAAAAGTATGTAAAATAATGTCATACATTAGCGACAGTGATACCAAGGGACTTACAGTTTTATTCTTAAAATCTCTTAATCGTTCATCAATCGTTTAAAACTTTCTCTAACTAAAATGTTCCTAAGGCGTAAATTCCTAATAGTTTAAGCTAATTTTAAGTTTCATGTTTATCAACGTTTCATAAACCTCCTATATCTATATGTCCGCTAAAAGAAAAACTTATAATTTTGTCGTTTTTGATAAATCCATAGATATAATGATAAAAAATACCGGTTTGGCACTCTAGAGGAATGTTTATAAAGCTAATGTACTTAAAGTTCTCACCTAATGTTTATATATGAACACATTTTGCAAATTTTAAAATAATACTATTAATATTATTTTAACTAGTACTATAATATTGTTGTTGTTGCTTAACGTAGTGTATTCTGAAAAGATATGAAGCTAAAGGTCAGAAATATAAAACTATATAATTATGTAAAAGTCCATTACTGTTTGTTACTATTTTATAAATAAATAATTAAAATATAAATTTCTACTCTAATAAAATCGTATCGTAGCGTAAAAGATACATATCAGAATTTCCCATTTCAGTTTGTTACTAAGCCAATGAAGTATTTTATTTTTACATCATTATACGAGCACTCAAAATGTTGCGATTAGTAGCGAAAAGTACCAAAAAAATTCTTCACTTTCAATCCCCAGAACCAGAAATGAAATTATAAGAGATAGTTTATTATAAGAGGAACTCGCGTAGTGGTTCGATTACTACGACTGGAAGTGTTACATTCTTACAAACGGTTGACTTACATAGTTGCTTACTTATATACGCCAGTCTCACTGATATGAGTGGCTTATTGTGATATTAGGGAAACAATCAATGGTTTCTATAATTACTCTGTATGGACTGCCGGGTCAGTAATTACATCATTGTGTCCGAAGTTACCTATTATTGAATAAAGGAATGCAATGATGAGTCTGTCACTCTTTTGTGACCAACAAGTATATGCTTGCAACTAGAGGTAGGGTAAAGTGTTATTTATTTTTAATGAGTTAAAAGTTAACTCTAAAAATAAAGTAACATGTTAAGAAAACTGTTAATTAACATAACATGTTATTTGTTCAGACATATTTATTTATTTAAAACTATATTGACCATAGTAAAATGGTTCTAAAGGCGGACTTAATGTTATTTGCATTATCTACCAGTCAACCATAGGGAGTGGAGAGTAACACGATTGCGGCTATTTTAAACAAATACTGTAAACATAATACGTAACTTAAAGATAAATAATATAAAAATAACACTAATATATATACTTACACATGCACAATCATATACATACATATATACACACATTCAAATTAACGCTTTATTTCGTTGTCTATTAACTTTCCATCCATAAGAGTTAATTTTTAACAGTATTAACGCTATGTTAAAATAAACAAATCGTGAGTTTGGATAAAATAACAATCGATGAACTTTCCTTATACTTGAGTTGATGGCAGTTATGAATGTAAAATTAACAGAAGGTTAAATATAACAATCTTGTCGTGTGTTTTATTAGTGTTATATATTAAAAATAATTAACATTATAATTCAGTTGTTATAATTTTTAACACCCATCACTACTTGTAACGTAAGGAGTATCACATTCTCGTTAGCACTCCCACTACCATTGCAGCATCGCTAAGAGCTTTTGGTGACTTACTCGCTACAACACCAGTGAAAATTTGGCTGCAATAAATATTAACGTTTTTTCCCAATGAGCCTACTACAAATTTAGCTAAAATATATTTTTTCATATACTGCGTCGGGTGACAAACATGCATACGGCCTATTGAGAAGCGGTTTCCGTAGCCATATAAAATCCTTCCGATACAATTCCTTTCTTCGTTGTGACCTCATTCGCTCGCAGGAATGTAACAGACAACCTTTAAGGGAATTGGCATTTGGCTATATATTAGTATTCTGTGAGGCGGAGGTACAAAGTACCTCCTCTACCCCTCTTTTATCAGAGCCTCGATTGTCAGTCAGCAGGGTGCACCACGCGCTAGCGAGATTGTGTTTGGCTCTAAAGATGCTGGTACTTAGTAGGTACTACACCCCAAATTTATTACTTTGCCTCTATTTCACCATCAACCCGTTTATTAATTCTGTTCCGATGGTCTCTTTGAATAATATACGTCATATAATTGTACAATTTTACTTTTAAAATTAGTTATATAAAACACAAACAATACAGTCTTATACTTAAATGTTATAATTATTATAGAGATTAGTTCAACTTCTAGACTCGCAAACTTACTTTTCGTAAATGTATGCTAACAGTGTCTTATACGGCGGCCTTTTCAAATTGTATGGCTGCGTTCGCGAGTTTAGAACTGGAATCGTCCTTAGGAAGTTGGATGCTAAACAATTCTATGGATTGCTATACAATTAACTAGACACGTGACGAGTTTCTTTTTCTTTGAAATTGTACAAGTGCACGGTTGTTGAGAGGGCATTTAAGTTGAATTTTATATGTATGCTGAAGCGAAATTGCAAAATGGGCCCTAAATCACTCACGTGCTCAAGGAAGTATAACCCTAAAAAGGCTGGCAACGTCCATGGGCTGTGGTAATTGCTCACTACCAGGTGACTCGCATGCTCCTTTTTCTCCTTTTATATATATAAAAAAAGAATTAAACGAGCCCCTTTCTTTATATAATAAAAAATAAATAAAAAATATTACACTAATAAAATTATGAACTCTTTATATCTATGAACTCTATATGTTTTTTGAGCGAATAATTTATTATTCGTTATATACTCAACTAATCAAGAAACCGTCTTACGTGCTTGTTTAATGAGCCCCATAGTTATTTATATACTCATAAATTTTCAAAACATACCAACGTATTAGTTTTAGAAATATAATTTGCGAAATGCGTTTATTTTTCAACATTTACTTGAAAAACAACAAAATAATATTTTATGATATAAGTTCTTATAAAGCTAAGTGGCTTAATAAACAATCGTAAGATAGTTCTTGGATTTGTTGTGCACAACGTAATATTTATTATTTACTATATATATAATATAGCAAATAATAAATTTCTCAATCAGTTTTACAACAACTATCGTCATGATTCTATTTGTGCTAAAAATACGCGTATCTGAATCACAAAGTTCTAGTCGTTTTCTTTAAAAAAAAAACCACATTTATGTTAGTGGGATACAACACATTACAGCGAGCTAAGGGTCGGTACTCATTGTCAGTAGGGTTGCGGCAGACGATTTTTACGCGATAAAGTAAAATTAATCTTAATAATACAGCGTTTAAGAAAGACTTCACTACCGTATCGACATGCCCCAGTATTTCTCATCATACTAAAGGATTTTTTTGTAACGATTGTACCGCCATCTTTTTAAGGTCTATATAAGTTCATGGCTATAAAGTGCTGAACTGTGCGTGCAGTGGGTGCTGGCCTTTAGCCGATGCCAATTACGCCGATAGACCGTTGCAATGCCACCCTTTGTGTCATAACAAGGTATGCAGCGAGGAAACTGCGTCTAATTGGACTGAGACGAGCACGATCAATACACGCCGATATCTTGCCATATTTCCATTAAATTATACCTGTGTAATGCACTGTACTAGTTAACCCCTTCCACTTTCGCCCCAGATTCCTATTAATGTATATTCAGAAACATCTTAGTAGGTAATTGCTTTTACGTTGTTATAGATTAATTTAAAAAAGAACTACTCGTTCAAGTATATGAGTTTTCTCGTCTTCACTCACCACTAATCTACATACAACACTCACTCTACTCTAACAATTAACACTTGGGGTTCTTCAAGTTCAAGTTCAGTTCAAGTGGAACTCATCAAGTCCACTTCAATATTCATACTAACTCGTTAATTTTGAATGTATTAGTTTTATTACAGTTTAAAAAAAAATCTGGTTTATTTTTGTGTAGCTGTGTACGTATTTTTGAATCATTAATCCCTAAGGTTGTATTAAAAAGATTGCCCTTAGCAATAAGCCCGCCTTATTGCATACAAGAAGTCTGTAAAAAAATATTAATTCACTGTATATTCTATCTGTCTATCCTTTTGTATACCGTGTGTTGTAAATTACTGTAGTCGACGTTCATCCTTACCAGCCTGTATGTATCCATAAGGCTTTCCCTAATTGCTCCTTGTATTGTAATCGTTATATCAGGCGGGCAGCATGCTTGTTTGGCACCCTGCGTGGTTACAGAAACAAGAGATCTTACTCAAATCTAAATCGCAAAAAGGTTAACCACTCTTGCCGTTTTATTTATTTATCTAGTTTTCAGAACTTGTTGCTGCAGTCACTCTCGACACCCAGATTTTGTTTATATGTATTTATCGAACGCTTTATTCCAAATTAATTTTGGCGCTACCGCCTCATACGTATACAGAATAAAAAATCGGACAAGTGCGTGTCGTGCCACGCGTAGTGTTAGGGTTCCGTATTGTCTCGTTACAATATACGGATTTAGTAGGGAGATTTTTTGCTGATACTATGAAAGTATTCATTGAGTTCAAGTTCTGTGCTAATAACGTCCAAAACGAGACGACGAGAAAAAGGACGATTGTAACTGAAAAAGTTATAAAATCTAACTCACAGTGGAAGTGAAGAGGAATAAAAAAGGCACTTTCGTGTTTGTTTTTACTTCAATGCCTGGTATTTGGCCCTGAAAAAGACTACACGTTCTAGAAAACTCCCCGACCAAGACAAACATACATGTCCTTACACACAAATATTTGTCTTGTGCGAGGATCGAACACGCGACCTCGGAGTCATAGTATCCATTGCTAGCCATTCGACCACCGGCCTCGGCAATAAAATCTGTAGTCGCCGGGATAACAGATTCAAAACACCAAATTTCGTTTAAACTTGACTCGAATAAACATGTCACTTTACAGCTCAATATTTTGCAAATGGAGCCTTGCATCGAAAATAATCTTGACACACTCGTAATATTTGAAAGACCTATCCACCGATAGACAAGGAAAAATAATCATCCCCACTTTATGTATACGGGAAGGTACCCAAATCTTTTTAAAAATTTATATTACAATTTTGTCTGCGTGATTAACGGACATACAAACGTACAGATGGCCATGCTGAAACTATGAAGCCCTTGTTTACTACAGAACCCAAAAAAGCAGATTCGGAATTTAGGTTAGCAGTGGAACACCTGCACGCGAGCACTGCTTGTATTGTAATATGTAGGCTATGGTAACCGCGTTACATCAGACGGACCATATTCTTGTATGTCATTAAAAGTTTTTATTTAGTTTCACTGCGGTGTCTGTGATCAATTCATGCAGGTTCAATTTGACTCACTTCCCAGTGTTGGATTGAACTGATTTACACTAATTTGGTTCTCGTGGCAATGCACGATTACATCAACAAAACGCCGATGTATAATTTCTACATTAACTTCTATGATATGGGTATCAAATGAAGGCGCTTAATGAGCGAAACATACTGAGTTAACTGTATAGTTCTTTTTAACAATAACCCACTACCAATACCTTGATTAAACAATTTTTATTTGTTTGTACGCTCTATTACTTTTTATATCTATAAATATGTATAGATATAAAGAAACGCAGGGTCTAAATTAGTGTATGTAGACGACTCAAAAACCAGTCAATACATATTTCCGCCGAGAACAAAGGTTTATGTCAATAAGAAGCAAAACAAAGTTGAAATGGAAAATGTCAAAGCGTATCTTACTACTACTCGAGTTAAATTATGACAAAAGCACAATGTGGTCGCATTGAAAAATTCTTCTATCTAAATGAAAGCATTGGAAGTGAAGTTTTTAGCTCCATTTCTTTTCGTCGACATTTTTTTGTACTTTTTCTTTATTCACTTTTTTATACCTATTAGATTGCAAACTGGCAGAGTATATTTTGCAAACTATTATTGAACTTATGTTATTTGTGTACAACAAATAACATAAGTTCAGGACATTAACGCGGTTACATACGCTTACTAGCATTTCTTTATCGCTCTTAGTTTGTAATAAAGGAATAAAATTACTAATCGATACTACTGTAATCAAAATGAGTGTTATAAATATAACTCACGTTGCAGTTGGAGCTGACCTATTGATTGTTTTAGAAGCAGTATGTATCGATTGTAAATAGATATTATCTTACGACTGATTTACTTATTTTTGTCTATTCTGTATACCACTTTGTATTAGTTCATTTTAGTCTTGCATTTCGTAGGCCTTAACGCAGTAACCAATTTCAAGCAAGTAATAAGAAATGATTATAATAAATAAATAATAAATATTCCTACACAAATTACACACTGCCATCTAGTCCCAAACTAAGCGACTTGTACTATGGGTACTAGATAACTGATATTATACTTTTTTTTTGTAAATACGTACATATAATACATAGTAAGACTATGTATTATACTTACGTATAATACACAGAAAACATCCAGACCAACATAAACACACATGTTCATGCACACAAATATTTGTCTTGTGCGGGGATCGAACCTGCGACCGCGGAGTCAAAGTGGACATCGTTAGCCATTCGACTACCAGGGTCGTCAATTTTATACGCAAATTTTTGTTACAATGAATACTGTAAATTAAGTGAATCCCAGTTACCGCATTTGTTTTTTTACAAACAAAAAGAGAAACAAAGACTACTTATTCATAGGTAGTACGTTATTAAAAAAAAATCGGTAATGAATTAAGTTAGTACAATAAAATAATTTTGTGACATCGATTAAACTTTGTAACGTCCCTCGACTTGCATGAAAAGGATTTAAGTTGTTAAGGATTTAACTCACTGTCAGCAGCTAAAGTTTAGTTTAGAAAACGCGAAATGACTAAGTGACAATTATTTCTGGCTGGTGACCTAAAAATATTGTCTACAAGTCTAAAACTACTATCGTATCGACGTTTACTATATTGTATAAAACATCTTAACTTGTCCAATTAAACTGCCTAACAATCATTATTTACACTCTGATTGCTCGTAGCACTCGAGCGTATTTAACTTTTAATGTCGACTTCATGGAAGAAATTGTGAAGTTCAATAAGATATTACTTGTTATGTTCGATTGAACTTGTTCATAATTTATCCGACTAGATTTTATTTACGGTAAGTTTTCTTTTGAGATTTCTAATATATATGGACGTCTCACGTAACTGTTACTCACCTACTCTTGTGGTTTTATTGACCAGCAATCAGAAGCAGCAACATTTTTTTTATACCACTAAAGTGTCATACAAGCATACGGCTTGCCTGATGGAAAACAGTTAACCTAGCCTATGAACGTTTGTAACACCAGGGGCATCACACGCGCGTTGCCGACCCTGTAAAAACCTCTTCACGCTTTTTTTGAAGAACCCCATGCTGTAGTCTCCTGAGAAAACCTCGACAGGCAATTTATTCCACAACTGACAGTACGCGGGAGAAAACTTCTCTGGAACAGCTCCGTACGCGACCACTTAGGCTCCAATGTGTGAGGATGAATTCCCTGTCGATCACGAGCGGTTCGACTGTAGAAGGCGGCCGTGGGCATCATGTCAAACAACTCCTCTGAACACAGCCCAATGTTCAATCTGGAAACATGTGAACTTCGAAATTTTAAATATGACTTATTGGTATCTTTTTGTTTTAGGTCCGTACTTGGGATAAAATCCAAGCCATTATGAAGTCCGAGGAGGGCCTAGGGATAGAGTACGATGAGAATGTTATCTGTGATGTTTGTCGCTCACCCGACTCCGAGGATGGTAACGAAATGGTGTTCTGCGACTCGTGCAACATATGCGTACATCAGGCCTGCTATGGCATCACAGTCATTCCAGATGGTATGTGTTATATAATATAACTTATTGTAATTCGTGTAGTAGTATTTGATAAATATTCTATAAATTTTCATATTTTTTACAGGTCAATGGTTGTGCCGGCCGTGCGGTGACGGCGTTCGCCCCACTTGCGTTCTTTGTCCTAACTTAGGAGGTGCTATGAAATGCACACCCTCTGGTCACAAGTGGGCGCACGTCAGCTGTGTACTCTGGATACCAGAAGTGTCAATAGGTTGCGCTGAGCGCATGGAACCTATCACTAAAATATCAGCAATACCGGCATCGCGCTGGTCGCTTTTGTGTGTGTTGTGTCGTGAACGCAAAGGAGCGTGTATCCAGTGTTCTGTAAAGACTTGTAAGACTGCTTACCATGTAACGTGTGCATTTAAACATGGACTTGAAATGCGTGCAATAATTGAGGATGAAAATGCAGACGATGGGGTCAAATTACGATCCTATTGTCAAAAACACAGTGTCAATTCCAAAAAGGAAAAATGCCCAGGCTCCGGTTCTGAAGAGGAGGAGGTAAAAAGGAAACGACGAAAAGACATGACATCAGAGGAGAAAACTCAAGCGCGAGCTGCGCGTTTGCAAGAGATTCAATGGGAATTTGATCGTCATGTCAGTATGAAAGACATTAGTACACATCTACTTGATGTCGATCAAGATGCAATCAATTACATTTACAACTACTGGAAATTGAAGAGACGAGCAGGGTATAACCGGCCACTGCTACCTCCCAAATCTGATGATAGCGAACTTCTAACTCATAGACAAGAACAAGCTGATCTTGACAAAATGAAAATGTTCGTCCAACTAAGGCAAGATCTTGAGCGAGTGCGGAATTTGTGCTATATGGTGAGTAGAAGAGAAAAGCTGTCTCGCTCGTTCTTTCGATTACGTGAACAAACATTTCACAAACAAGTGGCGGTATTGTCAGCAGACACGAGTATTTCGGGGGCTGAACTGGCAGCTATTATTGAGGCTAATCATGGACCTTCAATATACGATAGACTATACTCTCATGATAATGCACCTGATCATCAAAGCGATTTCGACACTCTCATTGCAAGGATCGCGCCTCCTGATTCAAGTGATGAGAAGAAAAAGGACCGCAATGGCTTGGTTAAAGGTTCAAAGTCGTCAAATCCTTATAAGAGACATTATGTGAATGGATCACGGCGAAGTGGAAGCATGTATAGTGGGCTCTCGAGTGAAGACAGTGGCGCAGAAATTAGTCGTTCTAGTAGGTATCGTGGCAGAGCTATTGGGTCAAGCACAGATGAAGACGTGAAGAAATCTAACTTACCAAAGAAAAAGGTGTCTCCTAAAGCAAAAGGAAAGAGATCACCCAAAAAGACTGAGAGGAAAAAGAAGAAAGTACCGCAGTCTAAAGCCTTGGTTGAAAGTAGCAGTGAGGATGAATCTTTGAAGGATAAAATGAAGAAAGATAGATCTCGTAGTAAGACACTTACACAAATGGAAAAAGAAATGACAGCAGGAAAGTTAGGACAATCTGGTACTGATAGTGATGAATTGATGCCGATAAGATCTACACGAAACAGCAAATTTCCTATCGATATATATTCAGACAGTAGTGAGGAAATGAATTTAAAACCAAATGTCAGTTCAGAAAAGAGCGATAAAACAAAATCAGACAAAATGAAAGCTGAACGAGACAAACCTGATAAATCACCAAATGATTCACAACAACCGCCGAGAACTAAAGCGGCTATGAAAGAATTTATACCTACCCAACCAGAAAAGAAAACTTCTGTTCAAGAAGAGAAACCTGCACCAAAGAAAAGAGGTCGAAAACCATCAAACAAAGACAAAAAGCAACCTATTAAGGTCGAATCCGACGATGAAGCAAAGAATAAGGAGAATATTAAATTTTCTAAGCCGAAAGATAATCCTACAGATCTAATTGTACCTCAAAGGCAGGCGGCCAAGAAAGCTTCTGAAAATATGCGATCAACAACAGCAGTCAAAAAGGAAGAACTTGTTGTTGAAAAACAAGTCAGTGACGATAATAAGTCCAAACATAAAGTAAAATCTAAAGGCAAAGAAATTAAAGATAAAGATATTACTCCTACTACTTCACCTGCTAAAGTAGGTAGAAAGAAATCATCGAAAGATGCTGAGAAAGAACTTATTTCATATGTTCCTCAGAGACAAGCGGCGAAAAAGGCAGCTGCTCATATTAAGAGCGGACTAGGCAGTAAATTACCAGTAGTTGAAACAACTGAGGCTGATAAGAAGAAAGACGAGAAGCCAGAATATTCGAAATTATCTCCTAAAAAAGAAGATGTTAAAACTAACAAAACTTTACCAAAAGAAAGTTCCAGCTCCTCTTCTTCGTCAAGCAGCAGTTGCTCATCAAGTTCTAGCTCTGATGAAGAGCCCGAAAAACCAGATATTAAACCAACTGCTAAAGCTCGTGAGATTAAACCTGCTACAAGACAGCCATCTATGTTTTCTCCTCCTGGCTCTAGGCCGACTGTGGACTTGCCCTTTCTCGACAAGGTGTCAAGACCGTTGTCTTCAACTAGTGCCTCGAGTGATTGTGACAGCTCTAAAGAATCTAGATCTGGATCAGGTAGCCCCTCGCCTAAACGGCCACGCAGACGAAGGAAAGGAAAGAGTATCTCCACAGATACGTCCCCTCGCAAGGCCCCTGACAAGAAGCTTAAAACTTCCGAACGGGGGTCCGAGTGTAGGGTACCATCGCCGACTGTTGAAGGAGAGGAACCGAGCCGACCCAGCGATGCGCGTGCTGCCACGCGTGCTCGGACCAGAAGCACTACTACAAGCGGAAATATGCCTAATAAGTCTGATGCCCGACCGAGAAAACCATCTAAAGACGACTCCAGTTATGCCACTGGCTCAAATAAAACTTCCAAAGAGAGCCTCCAGTCCAGTGAATTTTCATCTCCGAAGCGGAAAGAGGACGAGGAGATAAAGCCGGAAATTAAGAAAACGCCACCTGTTGAAGAAATTGCTATAAATGATGTGAAACATAAGCTTAATAAGCCCAAGAGCCGAAGTATATCAATGGATGAAAAAGAAAAAGTTAAATCGCCAATTTCTGAAACTAGTGCTCCTATTAAGAGTAGCCCAAGAAAGAGTATTGATATGAAACATAGAAGCAGGCGAATGAGTGTCAAAGATCCTTCACCGAAAGATGTGGCATCTGTAGGTGGAGAAATCCCTGATATAACTGTGAAAGAAAGAGGGCCAAGTAGACGTGAGTCTATTAGTATACCGGATTCAATCCGTACTAGTGTATCACCTGTTAAAAAGCCTGTTGCGATTGAAAGGCCACCACCAATAAATGTAATAGAAAGGAAGAGTCCTTCAGCTATGAATGATGATTTTGGCGATAATGATAAACATTGGATACTAGCTAGTCCAAGTGTGAATCCACCACGCATCGAGAGACCTGGTGGGCATGAAAAATACTTAACTGATGATAAATCTATGGATTCAGACTCTGCTGATAAAAGTAGTGTTAAAATGATTGCTAAAATTCAAGCTAATTTGAATGAAAATACTATGATAAAATCTCCAAAGACTCCAATGGATGCTAGAACAATCTCTATGGATCCCATGGATGTAGAAGTTTCTTTGGCGAGAAATATAAGGAAGCGGTCGACAATAGACTCCGATAAGAAGTTTATAACTCAAGATGCAAGTCATGTACAAGGTGTAGAGATTTCAAAAAGTGCGAAAATTCCTTCAGCTGCGAATCCATTTCCTAATCGATCTATGTTTTCCCCACAGTCAAAAGATCATGAACTTTTTGAGTATGATATTATGGCAGTTGATGATGGATTCAATAATGATGACATGACTAAACCTTTCATGAGTTATCCAGAATTTTTCTTTAAAGAAGATTCAAAGGAGCAGGGTGTGCAAGAGACATTAAATTTAGTTGACAGGCTTAGAATGCAGCTCAGTACTAAGAAAGTTCCACCAGAGAATGCCGCTCAGGATGACCCATTGAATGAGGATAAAGAACACAGAGATAGTGAGAATACAGTTTCTAATTCTGTTGAAGTTGAACCCGATAGAGAAATTGCAGCAGTAAATAAAAATGTGCCAGTTGAATTGCATGACAAGAGAAGTCCATCTAAAGACGTACATGCTACTGTCAACCATATTTCTCAAACTTATGCGTCTTCTGAGCTACAATCAAGAGAACCTCTTCTCGAACGTAAAGATTACCATCAACCCATACCTATGACAAGTAAAGAAAAATGGATTGATGTGCCAGTACCACAAAGTGACGCGCATCGTGTACAACCTAATGATAGGAAATATGAGGATCCTCCAAGCGTATACCAAGAGGATGTCAAAGAACCAAATACTGTACAGTCGGACATGCAATCTGTTTCAGAAATCGGAGACACGATATCTTTATCGAAACAAAGTGATGACTCACAATCACTCTCTGTTGTGGATCATGAATTGACCCAAGATAATCAGAATTATGATAATAATAACTCTTTGGCACATTCAGATTGCGCAACCATCTCTTCACCCTATATTAGCCAAAATGCAAAATGGAAAGAGAGCACAATTGCATCTAGAAGGTCATCTGCATCTAGTACAAGCTCAGAAGGGTCCATATGCTCTCAAAAGACGGACTTAAAAGCGCATATGAACAGTTGTGATTCACATCAAGGAAATGTAATGACGGAAATTGATTCTTATCCACCTATACCAGCATATTCATGTCCAGTGGAACCGTCGATGCCACTAAATCAGTATAGTGCATATGCAGCTGACGCCTCGCCATTCTTAAGTACGTTGCCGTTATTTGCAACAGGTGCGTGCGCTTCCTCGCAGTTACCATTACCATCTCCTGGTCCAGGACTGTACGCTCCAGGCCTCCCATTTCCAAGAACGCCATTATCTTCTCTTCACCTGTCTTCTTTGCCACCGAAACCACCAGTATTCCCACAATTATGCGCAGCTTTTACATCATCTTCTCAAAATATCGCATTAACAACGGAGATGATAGCTCCGCCTACACCGAATTCGACACAAGATGATATTGATGTAACAAACAATAGCGATAAATTTTCTGTACACGTAACAAGCTCGAGCCCAAGCATTAGCATAGATTCTTCTTCTTATGATGCGACCAATAACAGAGCTTCTACAAAAATGTCTAATGACAGCAATGAGACATTGTCTATCCACCCACAAGAATCAAAATCCCCACCAAAAATTTCTAAGGCTACACCTAAATTTTCTGGAAAATCTCCTGGTAAAAGTCCTGGAATTTCGCCGAAACAAATTGAAGCAACAAAAGGAACGAAACGATCTAGCAATAGAAGTAATCGCAGTCAAAGAGGGCGAGGTAGATCCAAGAGTCGAGGACAAAGCATTCATGGTTTCCCTCCTGTTGATTATTTGGGCAATTCAATTCAAAACAAATTAGTAGGTACAGTGTACGATTTCAATGAAGAAGTTGCAAACGACGGCGTTGATCTCAAAGCGCTTCGAGAGAGGCGAAAATCAGTAGATGTTAGAGACGACAGAAAATCTGAACATTCATACAAGGATGCGTCACAGTCGCCACCCGTCTCTAGTCCACCACCAACAATCAAAAGACCTGTTCCAACAGCAGAAACTAAAGAAACTAAACCTTCTACTCCTGAACCAACAGAACCATCATCTCCTCTTAGAAAAGGGTCTGCAGAGCGTGGCCCGGGCTTTTCACAAGTTCATCCCGTGTTGCCCGGTCCCGTCGACATGCGCACCTATCAACCTTTCGAAAACCCTACGCCTGCCGCGGCTGGCGACGGTTATCATACTCACCTATTAGAGTTTGCAAGTGGTTCTGCTGAGCAGCAATTAGCAGATATCGACGAAGAGATGGAAAAACAGCTCCACAGTGCATTGATGTCAGCCAATCCAATCACTGGATCTCCTGTTGCCACGCCAGCGCCAAAACCAGTCGAACCCGTTAAAGAAACGTTCACTCCTCAATTACCTAAAGTTTCATTATCAGATTCCAGAAATCAATTGAAAGTCAAAATCAAAGGGCCTTTTCTGGACGCTAATTATTCAGCCAGTTCAGTACAAGCTGTGGTGCCAGCGCCGCCTGCACCTGTACATGAATCCACAAGCAATATAAACTCCGTGACCGGTACACCATCTACTATGATGTCCGGTTCCACTAACTTAAGACGAATGCGTAAAAAAGAATTGTTACGCCAATACTGGACTCAAGACATGAACATGGACGATCCTACTACTGCTTCCAATATAGGTCTGCCACAACCACCGGCTGCACCCCCTCCCTTAGCACGAGCTGTAATTACTATACCTAAAGCTGTTTCTTCTATGACGAGTATACCAACAAGAGAAGATTACAAGATCAGTGATGCACCAGTTGAGAAGAAGAAACGTAAGACCACCAGTGGCTTGTCTCGAGAACTGAGACATCTCGAAGTTAGCATGAATGACGATGTTGATCCATCAGAAGACACCAAATTATCTAGTTTGGCTAGTCATTCCAGCCAAGCCTACAAGAGACGAGGTAGAGTCAATGTAAAGTCGAACACGACAACTGCACCGGCTCCTGTAGCCCCCAAATTAAAGATCAAAATCAGTGCAAACAGCGCAAGCAGTCAATGCGTACAGCAAGTTAACGAGGAAACAACAGGATTCCAATTCCGGCCGCCGAAAAAGCGCCTGATGAATTTGCCAAAGCCGAGTATGGAAGAAGTGCGTCGCGAAAATATGAAATTCCGACGAAAGGTGATGGCAGATTTCGAGGAGAATGAGAAAACTGAAAAACACAAGCCTAGTAAGAGTGAGAAACGTAAGAAAAAGAAGGACAAAAAATCGGAAAAGTCGGACAAATCCGATAAGTCAGAGAAACTGCAAGTGATAAATAGTGAAAGTGATAGTGCTACTAAGTTGATAATAAAAATAAAGCGTAAAAAGGAGGAGGAGGGCGAGTCGTCGGCGGGCGGAGGCGGAGGCGCGAGCGCGGCGGTGGCCGCGGCCGCGGCCGTGGCGCCCGAGCCGGCCGTCGACCCCTTCGAGTACGACCCCACCGCGCCCGACCCGCTCGCCATCGATCCGCCCTCCTACTCGGAAGCCTCCGCGATGCGTAAGATACGGACCGACAAAGTGACGCCGATCAGGTTAAAACTAGCCCGCAGCTCGAAGGGCTCCGGGTACGTGATGAAGGACTCTGGCGAAGATGGCGAAACCGCCGCGCCGGCGGGCGCGCCGCTGCCGCTCGCCGTCAATAAACATTGTGAAGTGAGATGATATAAACCGCGAGCCGGCAAGAGGAAATAAGACTATCGTTACAAAAGATCATCTATGAAATCTCTTGTATAGGTTTATCTACGATATCTGTATATTTTTAAAGTAATATTATTGTCTTTAAAACGATGTAGTTTATTATATTATTTATTTGTATAAATTGAAAGCTCAATGATTAACTTAAAGTTATTCTAAGGTATATTAGTTTGTGCATGCAGCAATGCACAAGTAAATCTTACAACAGCATAGCGTATATATTTTTGTTAATGTTACTGTTTACTTTGCCTCGCCTAGAATCTCATTATTTCGCCAAGAAATACTTATGAAATTAGGTAATTATATATTTTTTCTGAATGTTTTGATATCACATAAACACATCACGTTGTTAGGCGTACTTCATTTCACTCCGATAGATAGGCGTACAGCTCGGTAGCGGCGCGGCATTGCGGGATCTAAGTGTATGAGTCTGCGCACCCGGATGGGCTCGCCGTTCTGCTGTAACATGAAACTGTCAACAGGCAGTACCGCTGCTCTTATAATTCGTTCCAAACAGTTTCGTGTTATTGACAGCAGAGCGGGCTAACCGCCCGGCCGCTCCGACGCATACACTTCGAGTCTTTATTCAAACCCGGCTGGCTGTAGTTGACTAACTATACATTTAGATTTCTACATAATGAGTTTACATGAGACATGACGTTGAATACTTTGTACCCTCTTACTTTAGTAACTATTTGTATATAGTAATCCATGTGTAATATTATTTCTATATATTCGATATATATAGATTCGACATATATAGATAATTTATTCGAATATAACTTTTGCTATACACATTTACTATTGAAATTGGTATCATAACTTTATTGTGTGGTAGTCCTTTATTCTTACCAGTACATCCATTGTCATTTGTCATATATTTTATTTTTCGGTATCGTCAGTAAGGCTGGGTATACCAAAGAATTAAAAAAAGAAGTTACTTTTTATATGGGCATTAATAAATTATAATTTGGAAGCCATTCACTTTAACAGAGTAGATACAATGAACTGGAAGTAATGGTGGCACTTTTTCAGGCTGCTCTTTCCTCGTCCATATATGCTACTGTCTGATATAGTTGCATAAGTAATAATTACATAAAATCAATGCATTAATATGGAACTAAAATATTTGTCACCGAAATATTTATGGGTACATTACGTATTTAATGTCTATAGGTAGTATTGTGTACTGAAGTGTAAGCTAGCACGTGCGTTTGCTTGTCGCTTTGTATTTATTACTAAAGTATGTTAGGTGCCGTCGCTAAACTACAGGTTGGTTGTTTTGGCGTTACCTAAGACTTAGCCGATATACTTCTTTGCGGTCCATGTAAACGTGGTTTGATCCTATTTCATCAAAGATTTAAAAGAGGATAACTCAAATATTTAAAAATTTGATTCCTAATTAACTGAGTAGTGCAATGAAAAGACGCGAAAACTTTTCAGCGGCGGTTTGCTACCCGCGCACTAGAGTTGTTTAATAATTAGTGAGTGTGTGAGTGAGATAAAAAATCTGTTAGAACACGTCACTCAAATTCATCAAAATCACCGAAGCATTGAGCAGTTCGATGGCGTCGTTTCGCATGTTAGTCTAATCGATCACGCAAGTTAAGCAGCGTCGACCGTAGCCTGTATATGGATTAGTTTATTTATCTTGAGCGCCTCCGTGCTTCGGTGGGCACATTAAGGCGTCGGTCCCGGCTGTTTTCATTAGATGACAGTCGTTAAGCCAAGTCAGTGGCCTTTATGTGGCTTGAAAACCGACCTCCGCCAACCCGCAGTTGAGCAGCGTGGTGGAGTATGCTCTAAACCTCTTCGATTGAGGGGAGACATGTAATCTAACAGTGGGTTGATTACGGGTTGTTGGCGACCATGGCGTGGCGACCGTCCAGAATAGTCTAGCCTCACGCCTGCGTCCGTTCATTCCGTACATAACGCCCCACGAAATATTAAGACTTAACACAGACTGTGTGAATAGAATAGCATGCTGTATTTAGTGATGTGTAAGCGAGACGACTCGAAGACAGACTAGAGACAAGTTTTAATACATCGTATTGTAATAGACACATATCTCCTTCCCTAAAAATTAGTTGCACTTAATTGTGAACTTTGGCCAATGTAACAAACGATGTACACGATTTTTGTTCGAACACAAAAAAATAAATCGGGTCAAATAAACGCGTTCTAAGACTTAACGCTAAATCGGAAATTCGAACAGGAATTATTACGTTTTAGATGGTATTTTCAAATTTGTCTGTGGATAATGATTGAAATAGAATCAAAATACATGGAGCGCGTTCAATAGATTATTCAGTAAGATATCTAAACCCGAAAAATATTGCCAAACTTGTATTATCAGTCTACTGCTTCGCGTTGTAAAGTTTTCGCAGTTAGTTACCTCCTGGCACCCTGGGGGTAGCTACTGGCCTGTAGTAGGCTGATACTTACAAAGCGGGTCTTTCCATTGTATAGGCTACCTTCAGCGTTATTCCCCTGAGTCGAGTGTTTATTTGATTTTGTAATAAAATTGTATTTTACACAATATTGTGCAATATTCGGCAATACTCATCGCATAGTCAAGAATTGTAAATGACCATAAGGGTGTGTTAATTTCTAAGTGCATGTTTGATAAGGTTTCTCGTAATATTATGTAAAAAGTTAAATCATAAGATAGTGTCCAGATGATGCAATAAGCATTATGTATACAGATCTAGATGTAAGATGTTTTGTATATTAAAAGTAATATGAGAGAATCCCTTGTCTGTTTAGTCCTAGGTGTAATGGAGTTGGATAGAAGAAAACCCAAGTGTTTCTATCCTATAATACGTGTTTAATAAATACATTCTTCACTGTATATCTACTCAGTAAACAGCAATCAATTCGCTATGCAGCTCGTCTGGACATTACCTAATGAATAATAGCAATATAAGCGACCATTTAAAATAACTTGCACTCTATAACAAAACGACCGAAGGTAATATAAAATTGTTCATGTGTGGTCAGTAAGCGGCTATTGTTGTGGTGTTGGTTCTAATGTGTGCGTCTAGTTAAACTAGATTTTTAAAGTTTTATACTTTTATATATTTTTTTTATCGCGTCATCCTATTTCGTTGGGATAACTTTTTCTATAATTGATGCATTTAGCTCTTAGATTAATGAATAATTTTGATCTAGTTCGAGGCCTACTCTTACATTTTATCTAGTTTATCTGATTAATATTTTCGCAATAACTATTGTCTCACAGACAATTTCAACTGAAGTGCTATTGAAATCTAAAGGTGAGCAAATCGGTGAATGATTTTGAAAATATTCCTTTTAAATAACGACAAGTGTAGAAGAAAACGAACACATATATTGTACGTCTTTGGTACATAATTTATTTTGAAAGCAT
The DNA here is from genome assembly GCA_937001555.2 of Hypsopygia costalis. Taxonomy (NCBI): domain Eukaryota; kingdom Metazoa; phylum Arthropoda; class Insecta; order Lepidoptera; family Pyralidae; genus Hypsopygia; species Hypsopygia costalis. The sequence goes on from OW443326.2 coordinate 26,174,637, forward strand.
ATATCGATGCATATCGCGCCGTACCTCCGCAATTGAGACCTTAGAAATAACAAATTTTGCTAATCATCGTTAGAATGCTGATCCGATAGGATGTGGGATGCTGTGGGAGATAGGGATGATTCAGAAACTTGCGAAACGGATGCGTAGTAAATACTGATTGAAATTTATCGATCATAAAAGGTCTTGTTAAATTTAATGTCACTTTCGATTTTTCGGTTGGTAACATAAAAAAACAAAGGAAACAACAGTTTGTCAAAACTTTGTATCCACCAGAGAAAATGAATAAAACTTATTTAGATATATGATTTCTTCACGAGTAGTTTATTCCATTTCGAAAAGACATTGCTCATTGGAAAAGTATAATTTCGTACATGATTATTCGTAACCGTATTGTTTTAGTAGCAATTGCAATATGTTTTATCGCTATATTTTTCAGTTTTAATGTTCTTAATTTTTATTTCTAGCATGGCAACCAACTTGAGTACTTTTGAAACGATTGCATGTACATACAACACTAACGTCATTTATTAGATAGTTTAGATTAGTTACATACCTACATATTATGTTATTGAATATTCCTATAAAACACACAACAAGACGACAAGAAGAAGAAATAAATTTTTGATTTCTTTTATATATATTATTGCTACTTTTTTAAAACTTGTAAGCCATGGACGCTTGCAAGACCAGAGGCGCATTAATCATGTGTTATCTACCTTGTAAAAACCCCATTATGCCTTTCGTGACGAACCCCATGGTGTAGTTCTAGGAACACGCAAAGTTCAATCCACAATCGGAGTTTGCAGAAGAAAATAATTCGAAGAGCTGGGTATAACGGATTTCCAAATCTTGTAATTTTGTATTTCGATCATATTACAAAATGGGCTTGTACACAATACTAAATCTGCATTCCTAACGCTGGTTAACAAAAAATAGTTTCATGTTTTTAACACATCATTTTTCTATAGCCAACTAGACGCACAGTTGTTGTTTCGACTTGTAATCTATTGGTTGTAAAAAAAAAAGCAATAACCCCGTAAACATCATCATAGTCACGTAGCAGGGCAACATATTAATTTTATGGCAATTTCGGATGGCAATAAATTCATAGCTTGTGTTCCTAGTATCTTCTTTTATATGTCGATTAAATAAACATCAATATTCAAGGCAGCGTTTAAGGATAAACTAACAGTGTGTCATTTTTTGAGAAACAGTTGTTTATTACAATTTAGAATGTGAGCTTTTATATCTGAAAGGTACATTCGTTCAAATAAAAGCAGCACTAATGTCTATGTCACTCGATACTTCACTCGATACTTGTGATTATTGAACCATTTTTAGGAGCAGTCTAGTAATGTTTTTTACTTATAATACATAAATTTAATCTTTTACTCGTAAATAGCGACACATAAGGGACCCTAAAGTACAATTTCCTTGCGAACTGTGACCATCAAACATGATGGCAACTTTATACTACAGCTAAAAAATATTTGTGCGTGACTTAATTGCGTAACGGAGTTTCAAGCCGTCACAGATTCGTCGGCGAAGCGTCCTGTGATGAGATTCTCGACAGCAGGCGCGAGAGCCGTGGAAAATATTAATTTACAAAGTACTAAAATTTAATACTACCACGATAAAATACTAGCACTCTCGGAAGAAATAGTTATTACGCTACGGAAATCAAATACGCGATTCTTGGTGTCAAAGAGCTGTTTCAATAACCACCACTGAGATACCCGGGTTGTTAATTTATTTATAAATCTCTGAATTAGACGAATTAAGAAAAGCCTGCGTCAATAAATTTATTGAATGACTAAATTTTATATGCCGATTATAATGGGTCTCATCGTAGTTATAACATGTTTTAAAAGAACACTTGTTATATCTTCCAATCCATAAAACAATAAACAGTATATATTTTTAACAGCAATATAGGATTTTTTATTCATAAGTTATTGGGTGACCGAAGTACCATTTTATATGCTGACTAACTAAAATGGATCTCGCCGTATTTTAATAAATATTTATTTCAGTTTCGATATTACTTCCGATCCATAAAACGTGTCGCATCGTTAAAGTCGGTAAACACTTTAAAATATACTACTTAACTTTTTATCACAAAATCGCACGGGATGCGCGTTGTATTCGACTTTCACATGGTACAATATCGTATATTAATTCGTTACCATAAATTAAAATATGACTTTATACCTATTTATTTATACGAGATTATTCAAAATAATTTAGACCGACAGTTTTAGGTACACTGTAAATATATAAATAGAATTTTAATTAAGTTAATACGCCCATTTTTTAATTTTTGACAAAATTTTACGATAGCGTTTTCAAGCAAATTCTTTACACGAATGTTTTTATCGTCTTTCAAATCAATTCAGTACAGAATAATGAATGCAATTGTCCCCTAATTGATATGGCTTCGAGTTATGTGCTATAAAACTTCAAATTGTAAATATTTCAATGTTTGTAACAATGTAGTGAGTGTAATATACTGTCAGTCGATCGTTTTCTTTCCTCATATTTGTCTATGGTTATGAACACTACATGAACCCCACTTTAGAGCTTATCGTCACAAATATTTCGAAGGTTTTTGTAAAAATAATAAATGTTAAGATAATTAATATATTCCGTGTTTAGTCATAGACAATATCGACGGAATCTGTGTCTATTTAATAATAACAATATAAGCACGCCCATAGCTCGATGTCTTCTCATAATTTAATTTAAATTATTTCTATTATAGTTTAATTCCGCTTACCACACTTTTGATTTCGTAATTTCAATAATATGAGGTTGTATGTGTAAATACATTTAAGAATTATGAACAAATGAACATTTAATAATGTTCAATAATATAACTGATAAATAAAATTTACGGACAAATTCATTCATTCGTGCGTGAGATTTTGAAGAGAGTTTTTTTTTATGAAAGGTAGATAAGATTGTTCGTCCAGCAAGAACAGAGTCTCGCGCACGAATGAATGCAGTTAAATACCTTCATGTAATTCTGTATTTTTATCGGAATCATTGTAAATACATAATTAATTAGAATTAATACGGCACTCTCTGGATAGCCACAATAATCTCTTTGCCGATAAATGTTAACATAGACGATTAGTGTTTTAAATTAGTTCGGGCGTCGATCCATTCGTACCGTTAAGATTGCATGTTCTAAAAGCTTTATTAAAATCAATTCAAACTATTATTTATGATAAATTATTTATGTTAAAATGTGGCTTTCGCAAGTGTTCCAGGTATTACTTTTATATTAGTATGAAAGTCAAATCATTTTTGTTAAAAATCACACCCTTGTCTTCCTTCAGTAAATTGGTGTGATCTTGATTATTTTTCGTTTCCTATATCTTTGATTGGGTGTTTGTGTCGTGGTTTGCTAATGAAATCTAAATGTCATCGTCATTAATTTTACGCACAATGATTATAAACATCACACTTCAACAACTATGTGGTTCAGAAACTTATTACTGTGATTTGTTTAATTTATATATTGATGGTTAGAGTTTTAAGGATAATTTTGTATTCGAGATTCCGATTGCAGGGAATAAAAATTTTTTAATTGTACATATGTTTCATAAAAGAATTTCTTATGTTAATAGAATATTTTTTTATTACATGATGTATGTACTTTTTGATATTTTGACAAATAAAAGAAAAATCAGTTTGGTATTTTATAGAACCGTGTTATGTAGATTTCGTGCTGTAAGCGCATGAGTTTTTTTATTGAGTATTTTAATTTACCGAGTGTTGATATGTAGAGGTGTTACGGCATTGTGATGTGAGCGAGCGGTGCCCCGCACCGGGTCAATGTGTGTTGTTGATATATTTATGTATTGTATAGTGTAGAACGTAGCGATATGCCAGTACGGGGACGCTAGACACGGTACTCCACACCGCTTCGGCGACTAAACTGTTCGAATTTGTAGGAGTTAACTCTACAACACTCGCATGAGTCGAGCAGGTCACTCAGTTTCTCTTCGCAGTTGTTAGTGTCTGTCTAAATTTGAGTACATCGTACATAATCTGCATGGTGACGTTAGATCGACTTTGTGTGCCACATACGCAGAGAGTTATAAATGTTTAGTGAATATGCCATGGCTGAGCGACTCGTACCAGTCATTAGGTTAGAGAGAATAAAATACATATATTATTATTATTATTTATATTGTAGTCGGATATAATCAGTTTTAAGTATTAGCTGTTAAGAGATTAACGTCTTATACCATTACCCGTATAAGTATTATGATAATCAATATTTCCATTGGTTTAATCTAGATCGTTAGACATTAGCATGTAAGAGTAACTTGTACAAACTACTTATGTACAGAGTGTAATATATAAGTTGATGCAGCAGCGAGTGTTTCGTGCCGAGCGGTCAGTTGTAACGCGGGTCCTGTAAATAATGTACAAGTGGTGTTGTATCATAACAAGTGTTTCAATGTGCACATAGTCGCCTCATTCATTAATAAATTTTTTAGATCAATTACTCTTTCTTTTTACTTTCTCTGTCTTCTCAATACCTCTGATGTAATGTTTGTTTTGTTGTTACGTGATAGTTTTGTTGTGTTCGTTTTTAATACGATATTTAAGTCACAAATTTTAAAATAATATGTCAATTAAAGGTCGTATACGTAATAAATCGTTTTTATTTAAATTCTTTGCCACAGACCTAGGACTTTCGCTACTGTTCTTTACAATAATGGCAGTTAGAGGATAACCCTTGTAAAATTAATAATTTGTTTAATAATTAGCAAATGCAATTATACTTAGTGCATACTTGAAAGTTTCTGGATTCTGAGAAATATAACTATAGCTGTAAAATTTACGTTACATTCATTGTTCCACATTTGAAGCTAAATACGCGTTTGTTACCTTAGCGCAATGTGAAGATGCGTTATCACGGTGAAGAAGGACTTTGCTTGGAGGATGGTATTGACGAACTTTTAAGAGTCTAGTCAAGCAAGTATGACGTACCAATCGGCAATCACTGTCCTGATCTGAACTGTATATACTGTAGTGTAATGTCTTGATTTGCCGAAAAAAGAAGCAACCATTTTTCTATCAATGCTTCGACTTTTTTTAACTTTCGTCAGCAAATCTATAAAATGAAGACTACTCAGTCCAACGGATTTTTCTTTCTGGTTCAAAGCAGTATTCTAGGTTTTGTCAGCTGTCGCCATATTATAGACAGCTAATGACTGTCCTCCGTTAAGCTTTGGTCTCTTGATCATGGCGCACAACGCAGCGTCACGACGCAGTGTTTACCGTCTCTGCGGAGAAGTGGTCTGTTGATTTTGCCGCAGCCAAAGTAGACATGTCAACATGAATAATTTAAAGCAATTTTCTTTGAATAATAAACTTTTGTTTCATCTTTATTTTTATATAATGATTACAGAAGGACAATTTCGGAGTAATTCTATTAAATTATCTTCAAACAAATCCATTGTCAATCCGTGCAGTACGGTGTACTCGCTCCCCACTTACGCTTCGACGCTGACGCATAGTGCGACGGAACAAGACTTCTTTCTTAACGTTTTACATACCATCAAGAGACCAAAGCTTTAGACTTTTTTATCAGTTTACGACACCATTGGACACGCAGTCGTTTCTGGTCCTCTGTTAAGTCATGCGGTATCCACCCAGTGCAAAGATTCCAAAACCTTCAGATGCACCTGTAAAATGTTTTAAGTGCAAAACATTTTAGTTTCTATAAGTTGTCATCTAATGTACGTGTCAATATTATATTCTGTAACCGCAGTCGCCGGCTGGCCTTCACGTAATTCGTCATGGAAATGATCACGATCTAAATTCTCAAAACCACAGAACACTGAGTACACTGATAGGGGTATTCCTTTTCTTTGAAGTTTTTAAAGAAAAAATATTAATTTTGATTTACAAGACCAATGTTTTATTTAAACTATAAAAACTAATGATAGTATTAGATACTTGCGTGCCTTATTTCGGCACAGCCCACTCGGGATATATATTATATATTAATGGTAATTAGTGCCGAAATAAGCTTATTTCGGCACAGTCCACTCGGGATCTATTAAACTACATAACATAGCGAAGATTTGATTTCCCCCAGAATTAGTCGTAAATTTGTCGAATTCAGTCACCAAGTTTCAGAATTAGTTCACCTCCCGTTAAAAAGTTATAAGTATTTTTTTGTGGCAGTGCCGAAATAAGCCTTATTTCGGCACTGCCCAATAAAACTAAACCACCTAGCGAAAATCTGATTTCACCCAGATGTTGCCTTGAATTTGTCGAAAATAAAACACAACTGGTCGATGCGTAATTAAAAAGTTACACGTATTTTAATAATTCACGTTGTAGTGTAATAAGCTTATTTCGGCACTACCACAAAAACATACTTATAACTTTTTAACGGGATATCGACTAATTCTGATACTTGGTGAATGAATTCCACAAATTGACGACTAATTCTGGGGGGGGGGGGGGGGGGGGGGAATCACATCTTCGCTATGTCATGTAGTTTAATTTGGGCTGTGCCGAAATAAGCTTATTTCGGCACTGCCACAAATAAAACCATAGAGCTCTTTAACGGGAGAGCGACAATTTTTTTCCTTTTCGACAAATTAACGACTAATTTTTTGTCTACTTAAAATCAACATCTGAGACCTGGTCGGTGCCGAAATAAGGCACGCAACATTTATTAATTGTTTTATTAAGTTTAGAATTTATTGTTGAGCTGCGACATGGTGCTTCATCACCAAATACCAATTGAACTCTAGCAATTCTCTTGTTGACTTGCCAAACTAAAATGTTAACGAGTTAAATTCATTTTGATAACGACATACCTACCTACATAGAAACGGACACTACATTTAAAAAACAAATGACAGTCTCGCATATTAAGAAGTAACATGTTTCCAAAGAGTTCCACTTTCGAATTCCATAATTGTTTTTTTTTTTTATTGTAAATAGCTAGATCCAGGAACTTTCAGTATGCCCGAAATATTCCAACTTATTATTATGAGCAGTTATTAATTAGTTTTTAGAACATAAATGCATTTCACGACCTGGAGCCCTACCGCCTAAGCTGAAGCCATTTCCGATTGAATATTTTAATTCCAAAAATTGGTCGTAGGTTTAAGTTGATAAACATCTTCAGCTTAGTCAGTATAGCTGTAGGGTTTCTATTAGTTAAGTTTGAACATAATGACAAAAAACTAAACAGTAGTTTGATACTTGCATTCAAAAAAACCGATTGTAATCGGCGTCAGTTTCGGCATTAGGGCCCCTGGTCATGGCCTTTTGCGATTATGACTTGCCATTAGTTTTATCATTATGATAGTTCAGATAACGGTAGAATAGGTTAATAAGTAGGTACATGCTACGTACCTACCTGCTATAAATAGCTGCAGTTCTATATTGTAGAAATGCTAAGTTAAAAATAAAGTGCAGCAGTAGATAAAATAGAAATTATTCATAAAACATTATTTAAATGGGCAATTAGATAAATATTGAGCCAACCCAACATTGTTGTCAACCCTTATTCATCCTACTGTTGAAATATGGGCCTCCCATCAATCCAAGGCGTTTAGAGCACGTCCACCATGCTGCTCAAGTACGGATTGGTGGAGGCCATTGTTATCAAGCCGCCTAAAGGCCATTGACTTGGCTTAACGACTATCTAATGACAACAGCCAGGACCGACGGCTTAACGTGCCCTCCGAAGCACGAAGATAATTTGCGTGTAATTACATTGACACGCGCAATGACGCCATCGAGCTCCTCGTGAGATAAAAGTGAAAATGATTAATAAAATTCTATCTGCCCAACGTAGGAGATATTTATTAAAAAAAAAGGAATAATTAGGTGTCTTTGTAAAAGCAATAGAATCTAAAACAATATTTTTTAATATTATTCGCTGTTTGTCTGTAATTATTGTCTATTCTATTCTATTCTATTGGCTGTTTGTAAACGATTCACGTCAAATGACGAAATTGGATGCGGTTTCCAGTCGTAATACGAGAGTTGTTATAGTATACAAGTCCCAATTTTGACTTCATATAGAGAACTGTTCTCACCTATGGGCCGGAACACTGAGATAACAGGGGCACTACCGCCGAAGCGCAAGCCGATTACCATCGGATTTTTTGATTGCGAAAATCAAACTTTAGCTTAGATTGGCGGTAATTGTGTTTAGCTTAGCTGATAGAAACCAAAGAGTTCTACCGAATAAGCTGAAGATGTTTGTAATTAACTTAAACCTAAGATCTATTTTTTCGCAATCAAAAAATCCGATGGTAATCGGCTTCAGTTTCGGGGGTAGGGCCCCAGCTTGGGCCTTGTGATCCGAATCAGTTGAGCTATGAGAACGTCGACGACGACGTATAAAGCAATGCAGTATAAAATCTAGGATCCTAGAAGCTGGCTATATTAGGCTAGATCCGTAATGCTTATTACAAGTGTCAAAATATTTTGAAACAACATGCAAGATCAGGGGGCCCTACCGCCGAAGCTGAAGCCGATGATTGCGAAAGTCAAACCTCAGTTTAGATTTATGGCGCTTGTGTTTAGTATAGCTGGTAGAAAGCTTAGAGCTCTACCTACTGTGCTGAAGATGTTTGTCAATAACTAAAACGTAAGACCTATTTTTCGAATCAAAATATTCAATGCTAATCGGCTTCAGCTTCGGCGTTAGGGCCCCTGTACCAGTATCGGTTCGCACTTTAGCAGCGGCGTAACTATACCATCTCGGGCCCGTGACAAATTCTTTTGATGGGGCCCTATCAGTAAAAATCGTCATATTGTACTTAGTTTAATTTTAATAGACTACTTAAGTAGTTATCCAACACTAATAACACTTTTATCAAGGGTCGGGGCGCTGCGACCCTCTAGTTACGCCACTGCACTTTAATATATTTATTTTTCTCGTTGCAGCAGATACCGGTATCGCTTGCTACAAAGTTCAGAAGACTTTGTTGCAAGCCTTACTAACTTAAGTATCCGGAGGTACTATCGACTCGGTATACGTTGAAATTAGAAACTGATACCGGGATCGATGTGACCCTACACAAACGTAGCAACCCACCGGGGTGTGTATGGTGACATCTGCCGAGTACGTGATGGGAGATGGAGAGAAAGGTGTTAGAAAGCAGACCGGGCATAAAACGACGAAATGTTGGATGACCTCTTTTGAGATGGTCCGATGACCTTATGAAAGCGGCTGGATGCGGAAGGCGAAGGATCGTATTTGGGGGTCGGATCGTTTGGTTGATTCTCACTGCTGGATATATCCAGCAGTGGGTTGATACCAGGAGTATAGGACCAGCTGATGATTATGTATACCAAAGGCATTTTATGGAGTACATCATGGACAGATGACGTTGGGTCTGGCTCTAATAATGATGGTCAACTACTTATACAAATCAAAATGTAGGTACTAAAAATTTAAAAATTCATTCATAACAAATATCGATATTCGGTTTACGTTTTGGGGTTTAAGTGGTTCATCGACATCTTTGAACCAAAGCCAACCTCACCTGCACGTGGTGCCTGCTGACTGACAAACGAGTTTCTGGCGAAAAGAGAGGTAGGGCATAGCGTATTTTCTAAGCTTCCCGTCTGCGGAAGTACCTCCACCACAGAATACAGCAGCCAAATAACAATTCCCTTGATTGTTTTGTGCCTGCGAGTGAGTGAGGTCACCAGAACCAGGAGTATAGGCTGGCAACGGATCGGCGACCCCTAGGTGTTGCTGATCTCCATGGGCGGTGGTGATTGCTTTCCATCAGGTGACACACATGCTATTTTGCCTCTCTCTCATATACATATAAAACACGGACACGGACGTGTGTTGTACGTGAATACGTTATATGCACTAAAATTATCTCAAAATGGCAGCGATTCCTCCTCCCTCGCACGCGATGTTTCATAGTCCTTACTTAGCGTAATAAATTCTTTGATCCTTTATCTATCCAGTCGTGTCATTCAATTTTGGATGGAGATGATAGATTTGTAGCTGCAACACCAAACTGTATCTCCCGATTTGGTTATCATTCATAATTGGGGTATAAGTGAATCATCAACATCTTTGAAAGCCACCTTCACCTGCACGCGGTGCACCCTGCTGACTGACAAACGAAGCTCTGCCGAAAAGAGAGGTAGGGAGCGTAACTGTAATTTACTCGACTGGAGAATGTACCTCCACCTCACAGAATACCGCAGCCAAATAACAATTCCCTTGAGGGTTGTTGTGTGCCTGCGAGTGAGTGAGGTCACCAGAAGGGAAGGAGATGCTGCGTTGGCAGCAGGGGTGGCGGCGCGCGAGCGATATTTTATGTTGCGAGCGTTAATATGACTACGGTAACCGCTTCACATCAGGCGATAGAGAAGCATACCTCTACCACCCGAAGTAGTATAAAAAAAAAATCATTTTTTTAAATTGGCTTCGCAATTTCAAAGACGTATCCACATCATACGCTAGTGATCCAGTTTCGGTGACTTATGACAAGTGTGTTCCGACCACGCGTCATAAATTATCTGATTAGTCCAATATAACGTATAACTGATTGTACAACTTGTTATCAATTAACTAATACACCGAATAGGTATCAATGCTACATGATTTTAACTCCGCGTGGCAGCGCTAATTGAAGCAGTGAACGAATTGCAATCAATCGGTAAATCAGCATTATTAACAATTAGGTATATTGTGATATATATTTATTTATTCGATGATAAATTTCATAAAATCTTTTCATAACAAGTTTTTATTAATATTAACGTAGTGATTGATAAACTAAATAATAGGAAATACTATTTGCTATGGCGAACATTCACCTTGAACGTAAATATGGAACTACAAGGAAACATCCGAGAGTCTTGGTAAGTTTTTAATAGTTTCGCTGCCTGAAAAGTTATTTCTCTGTTAATATAAATAGCTGACTGAGATAAAATGAGACATGACAGACCATTGCAATATTAACCTTTTAAACGCTTTACTTAATATCACTTGTCGTGCCCCCAGCGCCAGGCACAGTAAAACGATAAATAAATACCTACAACTAATAGAGATGTTCAGTATATATATCGATATTGGAAATGCATCTCTTTCGAACGCTTACAGTTTAATTTAAATATCTTAACATATGGAAAGCGTTACTTTGTAATTTAATAATTTTATTTATAACACAGTAGAACCTCTATAAGTCGAACCTCGATAAGTCGAAAACCTCTAAATCTCGGAAGAAATGTTCAGAGGCCCGATTCTCGTAATGAAATTCCCAACGGCACTGGAACGACTTGGTCTTGTCCCTCTTTGGTTTATCTATTTTACAACGTGCCAGAGAAGGAGCGGGCGAAGTCGTTACGATGCCGTTGAGAATTTTATTACGAGAATTGGGCCTTTGTTCCCTTCCCTTCAAACACCAAAACCTCCATTACTCGAAATCTCAACCCTCTATTAGTCGAAATAATCACTGAGAATTTTGGGGTGTAAGTGGTTTATCAACATCTTTGAACCAAAGCCAACTTCACCTGCACGTGGTGCACCCTGCTGACTGACAAACGAAGCTCTGGCGAAAAGAGAGGTAGGGAGCGTAATTGTAAGCTACCCGACTGGGGAATGTACCTCCACCTCACAGAATACCGCAGCCAAATAACAATTCCGTTGAGGGTTGTTGTGTTCCTGTGAGTGAGTGAGGTCACCGGAAAAGAAGGAGATGCTGCGTTGGCAGCGGGGGTGGCGGCGCGCAAGTGATATATTATGTTGCGAGCGTTAATACGGTTACGGTAACTGCTTCACATCAGGCGGGCCGTATGCTTGTCTGCCACACGACGTATTATATAAAAAAAAAAAAAAGAAGTGAGTCCCTCCAAGCCATTTTGGTACCTATTTTCCCTCCATAACTCGAAAAATTACTTGTATTAGTAAGTATTTTGGTAAAACAATGAAACAAAAGCGTATAAAGAAAATTGTATCGATGACACTTATGAAACACGTATAATGCAGCACAACACTAATGGAAAATTCCAGAAGGCGGCACTCTTTTATGACGTCAGAAGCGAGCGTGTTTCTCCGCTCGTGGCTACAGGAATACTTATAACATTCGTTCAAAAACATGCAGACTAGGGATGGGAATTGTCAATTCAGTATTGTTCATTCACTGACAGTTTTGGGCTTTATTCATTTAAAACAAAATAAAATAAACTCATTTATTTCTACAGTAACAATTGCTTTATTTGTTTTATAATAAATAAGTCAGTATAAACAGAAATAGTTTGATTTATGTGGATTTTTGTATCTGTCGATCATTGTTTATGCCCCATCCCTACTAACGGAATTTTCCGGCCGTGGCGCTAGACATCAATACACTTTTCTAAAAATACTATCAGTAATTTATTTAACTTTAGACATTAATTTTAAGTCCTATAATAAAGAAACTTAAGTGTAATCAATTGTAAATAATAACTTCATTATCTATTTATCAAGTAATGAACACTATTTTTATATAATACAGAGCTATTAAACAAAAAGGCAGATTTACTGAGTAGTGGTATTTGAGCGTAAAAATCCGTCCTTGGCGAAATGGGCACGAAAATATTTGGCGGATTAATCCGCTCGTGGCGGTTAAAGGGTTAAACACATGTTTTGTAGATGATATAGGTATGAATTGTCAACTTCTTCGGTTCTCGTCGATGTATTTAAAAGATCACATAATTTATTTTCTTCTAATTAGGTAAAAATAATTGTGATTGAAAAAGAAATGTATATTTTGTATACTAACGACCACCGCGGCTTTGCTCGAGTTCAATAAAATAACCTATGTAGCTCAATCGTCGTATAACTTTCTATACGCGAATGAATTTTTAAAATCAGTTCAATAGTTTTTGTGTTTATCCAATACCACTAGGGTGCTAAACGACGACCCGCCTGATGGTAGCAGTCATTGTAGCCTATGAATGCTTGCGATACCACAGGCATTACTCACGCATTGCCGACCATGCAAAGCCCCTTAACGCCTATACTACTCTTTACTACTTATACTGTAGTACTCCATGTGAGGTCGCACTTGCGCTTTATTAACCAGAAGTCATTATCACGAGATGAATTACCGCTTCACTCTATTGAGTACACCCAGTTTTTTGACGCTAAGTCTCCTTTTTTTCCTCCAAGTGACCCCGAAACTTGACTTCGTTAGAGATCTGGACGCCAAGGTCCCCGATACTCTTGGCGATTGTAAGCGATGTGTTCTGGAATTGTGGAGCCACAGCAAATGGGGTTTTCTTAGCGGTAAACGCGCACACTTGAGTCTTGCTGGGGTTAAATTGGACCAGGTTCAGTCGACCTTAATCGAATACTCTAGGAAGAGTACTCTCAATCTCTAAGACAAGTCGTTCGCAGCTCTCCTCCACTTGTGACCGAGCAATGTTAGGATGCCCCATGTAATTCGTTTTAATCATTACATACCATTATATACTTACTTTACATACAGACAACATCGGAGTTTCGTTTTTTTTATGTTCGTTTCCTCATTTTTTTTTCAAGGCGAACCGATTTTGCTTTTGAAAGCTGGTGCTTCTCGTATACGAGAAGCAATTTAAATGGGACTATAGTCCCATTTAAATTTCATAATCCAAGAACTGACCGGAACCTACTTTTTGGGTTATTGTATATTGCATATTTATTTATTTATTATTAAATTGTATATTTAATTGATCAATAAAATTTCCGTCGTAGTCTGTTAATTTTTTTATAGTTTATATTAACCGGCCAGTTTTTACGCGATATATCAAATCAATGGTAATGCCTAAATAACAATGTTTTAGTAGTACTATTACTTATACTGTGGTTTTAGCAAAGATATTATAACAATGTTATAAGTAGAGACATGTGACCTAAAAATACTTTATTGTATACACAAGGGAACTTACAGAGATAAATTTACGATCTTAACTCAGTTTACGAGTTAGTGGGCTGCATAAATTCCCTTAACATACCTGCAAGTTTTTGAACGGCATTTCCGACGACGCCCCCTTTATGAGTTACACTAAAATTTGTTTCGTGAATTTATTTTGCTACATTGATGGTAGATTTACATTACAGCTATCTAGTGATAAGCCTAGGATAGACAGATGGCGAAACTGTAATGACAGTTCCTTGTTGACAACAGAATCATTACACATAATGACGTAAGTATCTGAAAATGGATCCGGAAGATTGCCACTATTTTGGTGGAAAGTTCATCTGAGCCCTACCACATCCGTGTCATTATAGGAAATGATGTCAGCGCATGATGTTCATTCAAAGGTATCGGATTTAACTGAGATTATATTATCTATTTATTGATAGGCATGCTATTCTTAAGACGGTACGGGTTCAAGCACTATCCAGCACTATCGTTTACGCCTGACATAAAGACGGTCATAAGCAGACGTTAAGTCGTCAGTTCCAGCTGTAATCATTAGACGACAGTCGTTAAGGGAAGTCAGTGGCCTTTGGGCGGGTTGAAAACACTGGCCTCTGCCAAGCCGCAGCTGAGTAGCGTGGTGCAGTATGTTTTTATGTCTGCTAATAGGGGTTTACCCATTGGTTTGAGACGGAGACCGGTATCCCAGCAATGAATATGGATTGAGGCAACAGCAGCAAAGCTGGGATATTATTTGAATTTAGTCCTATTTCTTCGACATATGCGGTTACATTTCGGCACAGATGATAAAATAAAAATATAAAAATACCTTTATTAAATACCTCCTTGCATTTTTTTAGATACTTTTTAGATTTTTGAGTTACTACTAGCTGCTAGAACATGTGCAGATCTCTCTGTTGACAATTGTTGTTGATTTTTGCGCGTCTTATCAATGACAATTTAGTATAAATAATTATTGTAGAAGTAACTAATGACATATTTCGTTAATAGTTTTCGAGATACGAGCAAAAAAACTTTAAAAAGATCCCTCCACCACCGCCAGCTCGTATGCCACCATCACCACTTTTAGTATATATATTCATCTGGACACCTCAAGAAAAAACTGTACCACTTTCCCAAACTACCTACACGAAATATTCAGTTTGATTGACTATTATATATATAAGAGTAAAAATGAGACAATACGATTTTACTCAAATTGTACTAACGTATCGAAACCACGGATCAATACATTTTCATGCCAAAGTACCAAATAGATAAGGACGAATCAATAGAATTACATTGACCTGCGATCCATTCTCGAATGGTTGGTCAATGATATCTAGCGTATAGCGTATCACCATATCAACAAACTGCAGTTGAACGCTCCCCAGCCGGCAATCGGACAATACGAAGTATTTATGTCACGTAATGGAAGGCTACCCTTATCTGCTACGTGGTCATTCAAATGTTCTTGTTATCGTTCAACGTAACGATAAACACAGAAAACTTATAAAGGTTTCAGCACACGGTTTGTCGCGTAATCGTACCGTACGCCTGTCGTTTGCTGTATGTAGTACGAGAGCGTCCGTCATGCCGTGCCGCAACCAGCCATGTGCAGTCGTTGAGAGTTGCATGCGCTTGGCATACTCTCTTAAGCCACGTTTTAACTTAATGTTATTATGAACGAGAGTTTGTTCGTTCGTGCGTAAATGTTAACACTTCAACGAGCGAACACGCAATAGCGAATGCACGGATCAAAATGGCCAAATGTTCTGAGCGTTCAGAACACCAAGTGTAACCGCGGCTTTACTGTACGCAGAAAACAAAAGACGTATCATACCATACCAATGATTACGCGACGAGCTGTGTACTAAAGGCGAAAACTATATTGATGCGGCACGGCATATACCGGATACTACTCGCCACGTTATAATTGATTATTGGATAATATGGTGTTGAGCATTTGTCTGTACGACGTCTATTAAATACTGCGTCTAGATAGTATGCGATCACTTTGGAAATTGTTAAGCTATGCTATGGCTTTCGATGTAACTAAATTTACTCTCAAACTTCTGCTTTGTGGTTTTGCTGTTTCCATCGACGAAACTACCTGTATCATTAATATCGGATATCGATCGAATAGCCGTGTGGTTTCCGGCAGACTAGAATAGAATTACTCCGTTTCTTACCGTACAAGGCGACTAAGGGAAATACATTATCAAATATCGATCAGGCTTCCCCAACCCGTTTGGCCAGCGTGGGGAGTGTAGGCCAAATCCTCCTTTCGTCTAGGACGGACGAGAGAGGGTCGTGCTCCTGTAGTGGAGACTAAAATGGACCTGATGATGACGACGATGATGATGATCTAATAGTCGGCTGCATACACAGAAATCTACAAGGCACTAGTAGTCTTAAGTGCGCGTGACTTTGTCGCCGCGCGACTCTTATAGTCACCAAATTGAGCGACGCGCTTTTTGACGTGACAACGTCTTATAAATTGGTTAGCCGGGTGACACTTCAAGAAACGCGCTCACGTTATGCGCTCACAATGAGAGCGAGTGAGAGGCACGCGTCCCTTCTAAGAGCGAGAGAGACAGACATAAAAAGTGAAAGGCATGCGTCCCTTCCACTCGAAAACATTTTACCACTCAAAGTCGTTGTCACGTAAAACTTTCGCCCGTATACCGACTTTACAGGCAACCAATTTTTTTGGCTATCAGATGCTCTCGAAACGTGCGAGTGGAGTGTGGTTTGTAGCATTTCCTATGGAAGACGTTTGTTCAGCAGTGGGCGAATACGGCCTGTTATGATGATATGTAACCGTTTTACATCGGACGGGCCGTGTGCTTGTTTAGCACTCGGCGTTGTATAAAATAAAATAATATTTCTAATCTTAATTATAATCAAATAATAATAACATTGTCTGATTGTTGATTTATTTTACGATAAAGACATATATATAAATAATATTTACATATATAGCTATCTTATCTTATCTTAGAGTGGGTCCAGTGCTGCAGCACCGGTGACACGTCGACCCTCGTGGATCTTTTGTGTTCTCCCTAATCCTTTAGTCACTCTCCCCCGCCTGTCTGGAGACATATATAGCTAAAATGTTCATAATAATTAAACCATGCTCAAATAATAAAAAACTTGGACAAACTATTAATTATTCAAAACGCTATAGTTGTACTTGTACATATGTAACACTTGACAATATTTTTATTTATTTGTAAACATACAACCAAAAGCCACTAACACATCTTTTTAGTGGTCAAAACGTTTGAGTATCTTCGAAAGCTTGCCTAAAGGGACTCCTTAAAATAATATATTTTAGTTATTAAATTATATTTTTTAAGGTTTTTAGTTTTAGTTTCAATGTTCTAGTATATATTTTTTTCTTTTTAGTTTTGTGGTTTTAGTTAACTTTTATTCTATTATTATTTAGTTCTAGGTAATTTAGTTTTATTTGTATTTTATGTATTGTAATAAAACGTTTGATATGTATTATGTTATAAATACTATGGATATGCCACAATTCGTATTTATGCAAGAAAAGAAGGCGTCATTGCTCCGATTACTTACTCGGCGAGGGAGAGATAGCAAAGTATATTAAAGCGCCAAGACGATAAGGATAGCGATAGTCATAGATTGCCCAGGCGAAGGGAAACGGGAATAGTTTTCTGATACGACTTAGTATGACGATGCCATATCTATAGTATTTATAACATTGTTGACTGTATATCTTTATAAACTTATCATATGAAACGCGATAAGGATATTGAGTAGGTATTCAGATCTGTTGGAACTGGCTAATCATAAAACACCTGTATTCCATTTATATGTTTTTTAACATATTGTACTTTCAAATATACCATCCATTTATATGTTTTTTACCATTTTTTAAATTTGACATATTGTACTTTCAAATATACCATCTTCAACTGAAGACGTATTTTTCTTAGATTCAACCAGAAAATATCTATTAATACCACAAAAATTACAACACGTTATCAGCACGAAGCTCTATTAATAGGTATTCAGCGGTTTTCTAAAAGAAACGTTTGTGTTTGTGACCAAAAAGTTGTATCAATTGGAAAACGATTTTTCTTTCCGTCAACATGGCACACGGAACTGGAGATGGTACAAGTAAGTCGAATTCCTCGTCAATTCCTACATTCAGCCTTCGAAATAGAGATGGGTATCCTACGTGGAAATTTAAAATGAGAAATTATTTAATCCACGAGGATTTATGGCAAGCAGTAGCTGGTTATCCAGATGGTGACCAGACGTCAGCATCTTTAAAGAAAAAGAACGATTGCAAGGCACTTGCAAAGATATGCTTGTCAGTGGACGGTGAGGCCATCATCCATGTTAGATGCGCAAAAACTGCTGCTGATGCATGGAAATCTTTGCAAAACGCGTTTGAGGACAAGGGGATGGGACGCAGACTAGCGTTGGAGCGAAAGCTTTATAGAATGTGTTTATCTGACTACGAAAACTTAGAGTTATATATAAACGCCGTTCTGTCTACCGCACAAGACTTGGCGGATATTGATAGGGTGATAGACGACTCGTCAATTGCCGCTATACTTTTAGGAGGTCTTCCACCAAGGTTTGATCCTCTTATTATGGCGCTAGAGAACTGCAACGTTAATGTCACGTCAACAGTAGTCAAGACAAAACTTTTAAATGAAATATCCAAGGAGACGTCATCAAATAATACTGTTTTACAAACCAAAGCGATAAAGTGTGGACCGAAGAATAAAAAGGCAATTATTTGTTATGATTGCAAAGCCCCAGGACACAAACGGCCTGACTGTCCCCTACGGCAGAAAAAGACCGCGGAAGGCAAGATGAAGGACAGTGCTGCCTCCTTCACTGCACTTAATACGTCTGGCGATTCCAGCAACGTTTGGTACGTAGATTCTGGTGCTACTAAGCATATGACGTCACAACGGGATTGGTTTAAAAACATTTCTCTGTTTGAAAATGGAAAAGTTACCGTCGCTAACGGAGAACAAATTAAGTGTTGCGGGATTGGAACCATTTCAATTACGACACCTAAAGACGTAGTAAAATCTATAAATAATGTTGCTTTTGTACCTAATTTAAATGCTAATTTATTGTCTGTTCAAAAAATAGTTGAAAAGGGTTTTATAGTTGTTTTTGATAAAAGCGGTTGTAATTTTTATAAAAATGATAATTTTTGTTTTACAGGTGATTCTGTACTTCATGCTTCGCCCTGTGGAGGACTGTACACGCTTGACTGTACTGTCAATATCCCTCACAACGTGGACAATATTTGTATTGCGAACTCTATGCACTCTGACTGTCTAGACAGGTATCAACTCTGGCATAAGCGGTTAGGGCATTTGTGTCGCATAGGCATGAATCAACTTAAGAATCACGGGATAGGTGTAGACTATACCAAGGTAAACAAAAGTAGTTGCATCGCTTGTGTTCAAGGAAAACAGGCTAGAAAACCGTTTAAAAAATTAGCATCGTACAGTAAGGCAACATCTCCTTTAGAATTGATTCATAGCGATCTCTGTGGAGCCATGTCTACGACATCATTTCAGGGTAACAAGTATGTTTTAACTTTTATAGATGATTTTACACGCTTGATATTTGTTTATTTTATATCTTCGAAGACTGAAGTTATGAATAAGTTTCGTATTTTTCAAGCTTTAGTGGAAAATCAATTGGATTCCCGTATAAAGTCCATTAGAACTGATGGTGGAAAAGAGTATGTAAATAAAGAGTTTGCTGATTATCTTTCTTCAAAAGGTATCGAGCATCAGACTACAACACCGTATAGTCCTCAACAAAATGGCGTTGCGGAACGCACTAATCGAACGATAGTTGAGAAGGCAAGATCGATGTTGGCCGAAAGCTCCTTACCTCAAGCATATTGGGAAGACGCATTTCAGACAGCTGTTTATTTGAAAAATAGGTCCCCTCATCGATATTTAAACGGTCAAATTCCTCTCGATAAGTGGTGTGGACGAAAAAATGATCTCCGTCATCTAAGAGTCTTCGGGTGTAGAGCTTTTGTTCATGTACCTTCATGTCAAAGGAAAAAGCTCGACGTGAAAGCCGAAGAAGCTATTTTTGTTGGTTACTCGGAAAATCCCAACACGTATATTTTTCGAGACTGTAATAATCCTAGACATATTTTAAAGTCAAGAGATGCATCATTTTTTGAGAATTATTTTACACCTTTAAAAGAAACGGAGTCATCGAATCATCAGAATGAAACGTCACCGATGCTGATATTTGATGATAATTTTGTTGACGAAAAGGATGAATTTTATGACTGTACCGATTGTCCAAGTTCTAATATCGAACCATCTACTTCTGTAAGTCCAGGGTGCGTGAATGCAGATTGTCCGTCTACTTCGGTGAGCCCCGAAGAAGTTGAACGTGATTTAGACGTAGGCTTGGATCAACAGCCAACTGAGGAACCAAGGTATCCCTCTAGGTGTAGGAAACCTCCAGATTTCCTGACCTATCAAGCTTTAATATGTTCAAATGAACCAACGAGTTACTATGAAGCTGTTCATACTGAAGATGCTCATAAGTGGATGTCAGCAATGACCGATGAGCATAACTCACTAATGAAACTTCATACCTGGGAGCTTGTGAATAGACCAAATAATAAGAAGGTCATACCATGCAAATGGGTGTACAGATTAAAAAAGGATGCTTACGGAAGCTGTACTAAGTACAAGGCAAGACTTGTGGTGAAAGGCTTTAAGCAGACGAAAGGCGTGGACTACCATGAAACCTTTGCACCGGTCATCCGTCATTCTTCCCTACGCACTTTATTTGCATTGGCTGCCGAAATGGGTTTAAAAATGTGGCACTTAGATGTCGATACCGCATTTTTAAATGGAGATTTACACGAGGAAGTTTTCATGGAACAGCCTCCTGGCTTTGCAATGAAAGGACATGAAAACAAGGTATGTCTATTGCGTAAATCTCTTTACGGGCTTAAACAGGCATCTCGAGAGTGGAACAAGAAGTTAGATGAAACCCTTTTAAAAATAGGTTTTATAGGAACTCCTTCCGAACCTTGTGTATATACAAAACTTTTTGGTAGTGAACTTGTCATTCTAGGAATTTATGTCGATGACATAATTATTTACTGTAAATCTGACTTTACTTTTGACATTGTCAAAAACGATTTGCAAAAATATTTTACTTTGAAAGATCTCGGTATATTGAAATCATATTTGGGATTAGAAATCAAATGTAGTGAAGATATTATCAAAGTAAGTCAGTCGAACTATATTTTGTCAGTCTTAGATAAATTTAATATGCGCGACTGTAAGTCGGCGAGTACTCCTTTAGCTCAGAAAAAGCTAGAAAAGATAACCGATGGTGAGTCACTTGAATTACCTTACCAAAATCTGATAGGATGTCTCATGTATCTAGCAGTAAACTCACGTCCCGATATTGCATACGCAGTGAGCTACTTAAGCCAATTCAATACATGTTTTACACGTGAACATTGGCAAGCAGCAAAAAGGATACTACAATATCTTAAAGGAACAGTAGATTATTGCATAACGTATAGTAAAACTGATGAATCCTTAGTAGGATATTCTGATGCCGACTGGGCAAATTGTCAAATTGACAGGAAGTCATACACGGGCTACGTGTTTAAGTTAGCTGGTGGACCAGTGGCATGGGAGGCGAAGAAACAACCTACGGTAGCGCTCTCGTCCACGGAAGCTGAATACATGGCACTGACGGCTGCTTCAAAGGAAGCAAGTTATTTGCGGCGTTTTATATCTGAAATTACAGGTAAATTACACTCTGTAAAGATATGGTCAGACAGTCAGAGTGCTCTAAATTTAGTACATAACCCCGTCCACCACAACAGGACGAAGCACATAGATACTCGTTTTCATTTTATTAGAGAGAAAGTGTCAAATAAGATAATTTTGTTAGAATACTTGAAAACCTGTGACATGCCTGCTGATGTTTTAACCAAACCGCTTGGGCCTGTCACACATAATAGGTGTATAGCTGGGATAGGGTTAACAAAATAATTATTTTAATTTGTTATTATTTTGTTATCCTTATTTTTTCTACCTCTTTTTTTTAAATTCTTTATGGGGTTTTTAGATTAAGGGGGAGTGTTGGAACTGGCTAATCATAAAACACCTGTATTCCATTTATATGTTTTTTACCATTTTTTAAATTTGACATATTGTACTTTCAAATATACCATCTTCAACTGAAGACGTATTTTTCTTAGATTCAACCAGAAAATATCTATTAATACCACAAAAATTACAACAAGATCGAATATTGCACGCATTGTGGAATGGTCAACAATTCGCTTTGTTAACGGTACCACTAATGAAATAGTGACGTGCTCTCGTTCTCCGGGCGGTAATGATTAATCTTAGTGAGGTGAAAAAAATGGAGTGTGGCCGTGTCATGGACACGGCTGTGTGCTGTACATGAATACGTTATATGCACTAAAATTATCTCAAAATGGTAACGCTTACCCCTCCCCGCACGCGATGTTCCATATTCCTTATCACAGACATTCAATTATAGTAAGGTCCTTATTAAGCGTAACAAATTATTTGATTCGTCATCTATCCATAAAACTCATTTAAATCATCAAAATTTATTAAGTACATACTAGCTGTTACCCACGGCTTCGCCCGCGTAGTCCAGGGGTGCACACACAACTTCACATAGTTGTGGTCAAGTTATTTCAAGTTATTATTTAAATTTGGTAATAATAATAGATTCTGATAAAAAGTAGGTATTTTAGTAATGTATGTAAGTACTGTACTTAAAAATACTTATATTTAAATAACAAAATCAATTAACTATTGCTATTTGTCGTCCATCTAGGTCCTAGACCCAGTCCAGGGGGGGGGGGGGGGGGGGTCATGACCCCCATGCCCCCCCTGGATCCGCCTTTAGTTCCAACTAACTTGAAAAATCGAAAAATTCGAACTGAATCGCCTTTAGCTTAGCCGCTAGGCTTGGCTTTTCTATCAATTTTTTTAAAAAAACCTCATTTATATATAGGATATTATAATAGGATATATGGTTTTAATGAGAATGAGCATAGACCAGGGGTTCCCAGCCGGTGGTCCGCGGACCAGCAGTGGTCCGTGAGATGTAAAAATATGGTCCGTGATACAAACTTATAACGAAAGAGATTAGCACTATCATACAAAATACTAACAAGTCGACTTATAGAATAATGGATTTATATGACACTCGGGGACCCAACAAAAACCCCGTAGTGGTCCGCGAACAAAAAAAGGTTGGGAACCACTGGCATAGACGGACAGACACGCATAGATTACGTATTATGTCGGCGTACCTCACCTATAACTATAACTTGTGATATATATGTGAGCTTTAATCAAATTGCTCGCAATATTCAACGGTGATGTGAATGCACAATGCATTCCAAATGATATCGGTTACCTACATATTGTGTAACATCTATTATGCATGTCTTTATTCATTTCGCTCCGTACATTCCATTTCGTAAGGTTTATCCGTAGATTTTTTTTTCTATACTACGTCGGGTGGTAGACAAGCATACGGTCCGCCTGATGTGAAGCGGTTACCGTAGCCATATTAACGCTCCCGACGTAAAATATCGCTCGCGCGCCATCACTTCCGCTGCCAACGCAGCATCTCCTTCCTTTCTGGTGACCTCACGCATTCGCAGGAACACAACAACCATCAAGGGAATTGTTATTTGGCTGCGGTATTCTGTGAGGTACATTCCTCAGTCTTAGCTTACAATTACGCTCCCTATCTCTCTTTTCGCCAGAGCTTCGTTTGTCAGTCAGCAGGGTGCACCGCGTGCAGGTGAAGTTGGCTTTGGTTCAAAGATCTTGATGAACCACTTACACCCCTGAATGGTTTTACATGTGCACGTTGAAAAATA
Organism: Hypsopygia costalis; assembly: GCA_937001555.2. Lineage (NCBI taxonomy): Eukaryota > Metazoa > Arthropoda > Insecta > Lepidoptera > Pyralidae > Hypsopygia > Hypsopygia costalis. Next base: position 26,198,496 of record OW443326.2, read on the forward strand.
TGGACATATCCATTTTATTTCGAGCGTCTAAAAAGCATACTAGTATCTTATCGTCGTCGTCGACCCTTATTCATCCACTGCTGCGATACGGGTCTCCCCTCAATCGAATAGGTTTAGAGCATACTCCACCACGCTACTCAAATGCGGGCTGGCGGAGGCTAGTGTTTTCAAGCCGCTTAAAGGCCACTAACTTGGCTTAACAACGGTCATCTGCCGACAACAGCCGGAGCCGACGGCTTAACGTGCCTATGCAAGGAAGAACTCGAGATAAATAAACCGATCTATGGACAGGCTAAAGCCGACGTTGCTTAACTTGCGTGTTTGATTAGACTGACACGCGCAATGACGCCATCGAGCTCATCACAAGATCCTCAACGCAAGGATCCTATGACTATAGCTGATGCTCTCCTGTCCACCGACCATCATATTACAGGATCACGAGTCCTCGCCCAGTAACGATGCGGTTTTAGATTTTTTGACTGTCGTTTCGTTGTAGCACAGTATAATAAATAATAAATGTTATTTCTGTTTCTTTTTTTGTTTCTATATATAGTTAGTCATATTTATTTTAATTGTATATTTTATATAATATACGTAAATACATACTTATAATACATAGAAACACCCAAACCAAGACAAACAGACATATATGTTCATGCACACAAATGTTTGACTTGTGCGGGGATCGAACCCGCGAACTCGGAGTCAAAGTGGCCATTGCTAACCATTCGATCACCGAGCTCGTCATAATATTTATAAATAAATAAATAATGTTCATGCACACAAATGTTTGTCCTATGTGGGAATCGAACCCACAAGCATTGTTGTCGAAACCGCGTCATTGACCGCTACGCCACCGAGCTCGTCTGTATATAAATAATAGTACTACGTAAAGTATGGCCACTCCCTGCCGCTCTCTCGTATCAACCTCACTTCCCCTCTGAAACAAATCTGGAACAGTTTGTATGGCACCGCACGCACACACGCTCGTTGACGCTCTGCACAGACGACATTGTTTATGTAATAGTGAACGTCGCGACATTTGTATGGAGTGGCCGGGGAGTAGTTGTAGTGTAACTTAAAATCTGGTGCATGTTTCATTGTTACAATGGGTAGAAACGGATTTACTAATAATTATTATTTAATGTTTATTATTATAAGTAAGTATAAATAATAAACAATTAACTGCGGTAAACGCTTACAATCAGATGGGCCGTACGCTTGTGTCCACAGTAGAAATATAAAAAAAACATTAAGCCAAAATTACAATAATAGCATAAAAAATAAAAGTACGGTACGAGAGGTTATCGCTTACCGCAGAGCAATATTTTCCATAGAGGGTTAAAACAACAATAACAGGGTAGATGGCGCAGTGTAAAAAAAGCAATGCAGAATAAATCTCGTGCTTGCATAAAATGCAATAAAGATACCTAATATCAATAAATAAAACTAATCCATCGTATACTATTAATAGTATTGTTTAAACAATAAAATTTTGTGTTTAAAATAATAAAGATATGCCAAGACGATTTTGCTAAACATTATATGATATGAAATTTATAATACAGGGGCTTACGGGGCGCAAATTTGATCTTGGTCTCAATTCGGGGAAAATTCTATTAAGTTCACGTTACCTCGGTAGTTCAGTATAATCCATCTGTTAACAATCGAATTTTCCAACTAGAGATATACATGTCAAGTGGCATAACATGTCGCAATCTAATGTAACATATATTTAAAAGATGGCACCATACGTCACTTATATGATTTTGGATTTTTTTTATACTACGTCGGGTGGCAGACAAGCTTACGGCCCGCCTGATGTGAAGCGGTTACCGTAGCCAAATCAACGCTCGCAACATTAAAAATATCGCTTGCGCGCCGCCACCCCCGCTGCCACCGCAGCATCTCCTTCCTTTCTGGTGACCTCACTCACTCGCAGGAACACAACAACCCTCAAGGGAATCGTTATTTGGCTGCGGTATTCTGTGAGGTGGAGGTACATTCCCCAGTCGGGTAGCTAAGAATTACGCTCCCTACCTCTCTTTTCGCCAGAGCTTCGTTTGTCAGTCAGCAGGGTGCACCGCGTGCAGGTGAAGTTGGCTTTGGTTCAAAGATGTTGATGAACCACTTACACTCCTTACAAATATTTGTACTCTACTAAAAAAAACGCCAAGACAAGTTCGTTCACTCAGACACAAAATTTTTAAAGTGACTGAAGACAGCTCAGGTATAGTTGGGTAATAATGATAAAAGGTTGACAATTTATCATACATTTAAAGGCTGGCAACGGATCAATTACCTTTTTGGTGTTGCTAATGCTAGTCCATGCTGTAGTGATTGCTTACCATTGGGTGATTTATATGCTCGTTTCGCATGTAAATTACCTGGTAAATAACATCGCCATCTTCTTCTATAAAAAAATAAAACCATCCCTAACACACTTTGAAACCCTGTATAATACTTCCTTAACATAAAAAAACAAATCTGATATCGTGACATTTTGCTAACAAACATTTTTCGAAGGTGACAACTTGCGAATGCGATATTTTCCAGTATGGAGACATTTTGCGAATGCGATATTTTCCGGCAGTAGGTCATTGTGCAAACGTGACATTATACGCCGAGAGGAATTCGTCCAAGTGATTGTCAGTCTTCGTGTTTTATTTTTTTATACAACGTCGAGTGGCAGACAAGCATGAGGCCTGCCTGATGTGAAGCGATTATCGTAGTAATATTAACGATCGTAACATGAAATATTGCTCGCTCGCCGCCACCAGAGCTGCCAACGCAGCAACTCCTTCCGTTTCAGTGACCTCACTTAATCGTAAGAATACCACAACCTTCAATAAAATGTTATTAGTCTGCGGTATTATGTGAGGTGGAGGTACTTCGCCATTCGGGCAGCTTACAAACAAGCTGTACCCTGCCTCGCTTTTGTCAGAGCCTATCTCGCTAGTCAGCGGCGCGCATAAAGCGTTTTAACTTTTTAAAGCAAACATGACACTAAAACCCTTGCTTTAATGCTTGTGTTTTAGCGATAAATGAATTAACCTATTTTGCACCACTAGAAACTGAAACAGTGACTACTACTTTCCCGGACATTGCTTATATTTTTTATTAGAAAAACGTTTGTATTTGTTGTAATGACTGCAACTCGGAAATTCTATAATTAATTTTGCAGATTACTGTCATGTTAACCAACATTATTATATATTTTAAATTTAAACATTCCTGGCTAATATTCCTGTTCAAATTACATACTGTAATCTAGTCTCAAACTATGCAAATAAATAAATAATTCTGGAGAATTTACACAGCGTCATCTAGTCCCAAATTAAGCGCAAAGCTTGTGTTATGTGTATTAGACAACTATGATCAGTTGTATCATCATCAGACAACTGATAAATGTACTTAAATACATTTTTTTTTAAATACATGCTTATAATACATAGAAAACACCCAGACCAAGACAAACAGACATGTTCATGCACACAAATGTTTGTCTTCTGCGGGAATCGAACTCGCGACCTCGCAGTCAAAGTGGCCATTGCTAACCATTCGACCACCGAGCTCGTCACAAAGATTGTAATATGAGTACTAGACAACTGATATTATACGTAATTGCATTTTTTATTTAAATACATACACATAATACATAATAATACCCAAACCAACAAAAGCAGACATGTTCATGCACAAAAATACTTGTCTTGTGCTAGAATCGAAACCACGATCTCGTAGTAAAAGTGGCCATTGCTAACCATTCGATCACCGGGCTTACCAAATTATAAGTATATTAAAGGTCTAGACATACATTCGGCATCAACCTTTAATCATCCTACTGTTGGAGTACGGGTCGCCGCTCAATCCAAGGAGTTTGGAGCATACTTCACCACGGTGCTCAACTGCCGGTTGGCGGAGGACATACATACTACTAGACAAATATAATACGTATTCACTCTGTCCATACATACATATATAACCTGCAGTCCAATTGGCATCCAATATTGGCAAATACATACATACATTAAAGTGGCATGCACCTGCCTTTGGCATCCCTTGTATGAACGCCAGATTAACATTTCATTGCAAACCATTCATGTCGACGGTCGGACATGGGTACCATTTTTTTTGGAAGTCGGTTACTTGTTACGGAAACATGTTAGTGTTATATTATAAGTCATATTATGTATAATAGTTCCCAAGGGTTCTAGTGATACTACTAGTTTAAAGCAGGATACTTTGGAAGAGGCGGTCTATTATAAAAAAAACTTTGACTATTGTGTCAATAATTTCACCAAAAATCTATACACTGTTTATTTATACCACTAAAACAGCGGTTCTGGCTTTATCGGATTTAAAATAGTAAGGATTTATTAAGAAAATGTTAGTTTATTGACAAAAGTACTTTTACATTCTTTTTATAGATCAGTAGTTTGATCGCGATTTAGATTGGTATGTATAAAACATCGACATATGACAATTAGACAATAGTATAATTATTAGCATAACAATTTATTAATTGCACGTCGCATGCAATTAAGTAAGAAAATTGTGACAGAAAAATAGATGATTGTTAACAAAAGGTACGGACCCTGGGGTCTGTAGATTGTAATTATTATCAATAATAAAAAAAATCCCAATCAAACTTTCTAAAGTGGCGCCAATTGCTATTATTTCAGTCAAAATAATATATATTATAATAATAGTAAGTTTGTGAGCATAATATTATTAAAGGCGAATGACTTAAAATAAAAAAGAATATGTAGAACATAAGGGCTGTCATTAGTCTATGGTCAGTGGATTATAAAGAACGCATGCGCGAAATCGTAGTAGGCTTGGGCGTAAAGGGACGAACAGCGGCATACCGCGGCAGACGCTTGCGTGCTCCCGATCGATTCACGGCGCTGCACAGTCGCTCACTGCTGCGGCGACCACCTACACCATGCAACCCCCGCCTCGGAAGGTGAGTTCAGCCCCCAACTCGGGTTCACGGCTACTCGCACGACCACGACATTCACCCTCGACGCTAGCGTTCTGTCACTTTAAATCAAAATATTAACTCGATGCTGTGAATGAAACTCATTACTATGTTTTCCTTTTAGAAGACGCGTGTCTTCCTCTCATGAAATTATATAACCTTTACGTTATGTTTATTACCGCGGCTGGTGCGAGATCGAAGCCTCACGGATCACGGCTCGGTCAATGTCTCGCCTCTTTCGAGTTTTACTTGATTTCATGACCTGGTTCGCGTAGCTTAGAAAAAGTACCTAAAATAATTCGGTTATGAGTGTCACAGTTAAATCAATATTATCGGTAGAAATCAATTAATCTAAGTAGTAAATGTGTCTTTAGGGAGTATATTTTTATCTAAAGGGTTAGGTTAAAATGCCCGATTGTGGTGGGTAATGGCCTTGATATTTTACGTGAATGCTGTGTTATTGGTCGTGGCTACGTTGTCGTGCTTGTAGCCGCGTAGCGCTGTCGTAGCGGAAGCTACGCATCGTTACCCACTAACCTGGCATATTATTTCGGAAATACCTATTGTACCCATTGTATGCATTTTTTCCGTTTCCAAATAAGTTACTTTCATACATGTATGTATATATTTATTATTATTTTGCTTATGCCAAGAACTTAAAAGTATAGAAATGTGACAGCAAATATTTACTTAAGTTGTTCAAACTTAAAATTGTATGTTTACTCGCATGTAAACTTTCACTTACAATGTTTGTTACGCATATTTTTATTATACAGAAACTTGTTTTGAAGTTAACTTCGGGAATTAACTTCTATTAACATAAACGAATATGAAATTTTACAAGAAGAAATGTGTTATAATCGTTTTAATGAAAAGATTCATGTTGTCCATGCGAATTATTAAAAATAAACACTGTTTTGATTGATAACTATAAAAGGGATAAAATTTCTTTTATATGGGATAAAAAGAAGAAAAAATACTTTCTTTTATATATTCTTTTTAATTTCTGTTCTCTAATTCACAGAGAGATTATAAGATCTAATGATGTTATTTCCGCAATGTACCCAGTTTCATTTTTGTAGCAAACTGACGTAGACTAATTATGGACAGGAGCGGTATCGACGTTTTCGTTTTACTACCAATTATTACGTCTAATCGCTTAATAACACGTCCATACTTAATAGCATCAATATTGAAGCTGTATGTAAAATAACGTTTATTATTTCTGATTGTAAGTATCGGTACTACAAGTAATATGAAACAATTTATGAAATATCGGCCATACAAAATAGCGTGAGCCGATTAATATTGTTATTTATTAATTAGACACATTAATTAGATCATTCTCACCAGTCGCAGGTTCTTTTTCTCTTTATTTGGGGTCGGCGGAATATGTTTTATTTTTTTGTTTTAGTAATTCTTCTCAGCCGCGATATCTACAGTTACCTCTTTCTTGTCAATATAATCTTTTTTAATACATATTATCATTTTTAGGTTTTTCTCTCTCATTTTATCCATTTATATTCAAATCGTTTTTTTTTTTGACACATGTCTTTCATATGTCCATTATATGTCCGTACCACGAATGGCGATTTCATGTCGTCATTTCCGTCACAAATAGCAGTTTTTTCAATTAGAAATTTCACAAAATTTTCTAATTTTACAAACTTTAATCTATAATGTATTTATATGATTTTTACAAATTTAGATATTTTCAATATTTAAATCATAACAACTAACATGTTGTAACACATAAATTCACGAGAAATAAAATTATTATCATCACTTACTATTTTCGATTACTATTATAAATAAGTAATAAAATATTCCTGGATAAATTACACACTGCCATCTAGTCCCAAACTAAGTAAAGCTTGTACTATGGGTACAAGATAACTAAAACTATACTTAAACACATTTTTTAAATACACACATATAATACGCCCAGACCCAGACGAACACATATTTTAATGCACATAAATGTTTGTCATGTGCGGGGATCAAACCCGCGTCCTCGGATTCAAAGTTGCCATTCGACCACCGAACTCGTCAAAACCCCTTTTATTATTATTAATCCCTTTATTCTCATAAAATGAAAAAGAACCCACATACGCTATTTTGGGAACTGCCAAAATAAATATTATTAATGTTCCTAAAATAGTCCACGTCAATCTCCCATTCGGCATGTTTTTCATGAGTATTTCCATACAGTAAACGTTAGCGTTCATTCATTACGGATGTGTTCCAAATAAATATAAATATACCTTATAGATAATTGATTTTTGAATAGCTCCTAGACGCACAACTCATAGTCCATTTTGGAAGTTGTTTTTGCCATTAAGTTACTCAAAGAAATTTTAATTTATGTTAATAATATTGTCAAATATTCTATTACAAACTTTTAATATTAAAACACAACACGAATTTCACTTACCTTTTTTCACATATGCACTAGTAGTTTTTCAAATATGCTAACGCGACGTCTTGTTCACAACTACAAAACTTGTATTGTAAAGAGGAAAAATATTTTAATCACAATAATTATTAGAAATGTAACTAAAAAGAAAAATTTCCTTAACTCTTATAGGTATATTATTTTCACTTTTATGTTGAATATTCTCAAGACCGCCAAATAATTGATTATTAATTAGTTAGTATATTGCGTTAAAATAAAACAGAAATAAAAATATAATTATCTATATAAATCTGAAACTGAAAACCGATACACTGATATGAAACATTTTACAGACGCATATACTCACTGACATTAATCTTGAAGCAGGCAAGATTCACCGTTACTGCTCCTTTGCACCTTATCTTGTAATTTAAAAACAAACGATGCGTCGTAATGCCTTACAGAACCTGAACGCGCGTTCAGGCTGATAGGCGAAAGTCGTAAGACTGCCGAGCTTACCCCATCGATATGAAATATTACCATATTATGGGTCGTTGGTATTATGTAAATTTTTAAGTATTAACACGTGGTGACAGATTAAATATCTATAAATAGATACGAACTATAGTTATCTTAGACAGATCAGGTATTAAGTACCTACTTACGTTCTTGTACTTATTTACTTGGAATATAAACTTGCGAGTACGGAAATGTTATAAATGTAAAATTTGTCGAGGTATATCTATAACTAGCTGACCCGCCGAACTTCGTACCGTCTAGCAGTCTTGAACTTTATTAAAGTTCAAATTGACTTTTATTACGAATCGTTTGTATGGGAGTAAAGAAAAGTGTTGTTTTTACACTTTTTCAGGCATTTTTTTATTTTTATCTCTGCGTAAGAACCATCCTCGTACTTCAAGGAATATTATAAAAAAAGAATAAGCGAAATAGATTCAGCTGTTCTCGAGATTATCTCTTAGCAGTTAGCGATTCATTTTTTTATTATAGATAAGCAAATTTTATGCAAATTTTCCATTTTCAATACTTCTCTGTGAAATATTTATTTTTGTTTTTATAATGCGTAGGGCGGTAAACAAGCAAACGGCCCGCTTGTAGTCATATAAACTCACGCACCTTGATGTAAAGAAACAAATAAATGTCCAAGTTTTACCCATTTGTCATGCCAATTATTGCAACATAAAGCATCATTCGTCCACTGCTAATCCAGCTGCTTTTAGCAACTACTCAATATCCGGTAATCTCACTCACTCTTAGGAACACAACGGCTCTCTAGACTTCCAGGAATTCTTATTTGGCTACGGCCTTCAGCGAAGTGTCCAGGGCAGTTTAAATACGCTTTGCCCTATCTCTCTTTTGGTAGAGCTTCGTAATGATCACTGAAATGGTAAAATCCATAATCTATTTTTGGTAAATTATTTGTACCTATTATATATTATTTATTATTCAAGTTATTTGTGAGTTAAAGCTCGCGGCAGGAACCGTATTCAACAATTAGCCTCACATGGCTCTCAATAATTATGACTTTTGTTAAAGTAGGTCAGTAAGAACGTACTTAAGTAAATCCGAAGTCATTGCTGGTATTAAGTAGTTCATGGCACTTATTTTACTCACAGATAATAATAAGAAAGGCCACTTACATCAAAAGCTCAGTTAGTTTCCAAATTTTCAAAATTAAAGTTATATAATTATTTTAAATGGCGAATTTTAATATTTTATAGAATAGTTAAGTAATATTTTTTGCTAAGAGCGCTAATCGCGAAATGTTTAGTTCTGATTCCTAAAACGCGAATTTATATATTTTACCTTAATAAAATGGCATATAACGCTAGCTTGTTGAAATACAGCCTGATTGATGAAAAGTTATCTCTGAAAAAAAATAATTGATGTACTTGTAACAGTAAACTATGGAATAAACTCAAGATTTCAACTTTTTGTAATGTTTTTGTAAACTGGTGTAATAAATAAATAAAAATAATAAAAATAGCTACATCATACAAGGTAGAATAGAATAGAATAGAATATTTATTTATTTGCAGAAACATTAGGTTACAAATAACAGGTGTTGTGGTTTAAATGAAAACTGTACAAAATGTCCGCCTCTTTCTCACAGGCATGCAAATATTGGGCATTGATTACTTTTTAAATTTATGTAGTTAACTAGCTACAAAACTAACAATATATTGGAATAGTCATAATACATTGAATAATAATTGAATACACATGTCATTCTGGATATTAAATTAATAATATTTTAAAATGTCAAGAAGAAAATACCTAATCTAAAGTGTCAAAATTACAAGGAAAATGTCAAACCATAATTGAGAAATAATTACAATAAAATTACTAATATTTTTAAAATGTCAAGAAGAAAAAAAAAATACAAGGAATAATGTCATAACCATAATTGATAAATATTAATTAAATTCTGTGCTTATTATATAATTGCAATCAAATTCTTAAATGTCATTAACGTGTGTATTTCTGTCGCTCTACTTCACTGAGGGAGTAAAAACAATTTGTAAGAAGCCATTTTTTCAGCTCAATTTTGAAACGGTTCAGTGGTAGCTCTCTAACTTGTTTAGGTATTAAATTATAAGTTTTTATTGAACTTGGTAAACAGTTTCTTTTGTGTAGGGCACTTCGGCATAGTGGCATTTCAAGCTTTGTTGGGTCTCTGGAGTTGTACTTGCTTTTTTCGCCAAGCTTTTTGAACAGTTTTGGGTGTTTTTTGACAAATATACCTATTTCGTATATATAAAGTGACGTCACTGTTAATAGGTTGAGTTTTTTGAAGAGTGGTCTACAAGATGTCATAGGGCCTGCTCCGCATATAGCTCGAATACATTTTTTTTGTGTTAAGAAAATTTTGTCGATAAGTGTCGAGTTTCCCCACAGTAAAATCCCATACCTAAGAGTTGAGTTTACGTAGCCATGATATGCAGTTAGGGCAGCTTTTTCGTTAACTATTCTACGTAACCTCTTAAGGGCATACACAAACTTGTTTAATTTAGAACAAGTTTGGATTACGTGTGATTTCCAACTACAGTTTTCGTCTAAAGTGATTCCTAGAAATTTTATTGTATCATCTCTTTGAATGATTTGTCCATTATGTGTCAGTGTCATATTTTTATTAATACTACAGTAATTTGAGAATTGCAAGTATTTAGTCTTTGATAAGTTTACGCTTAAATTATTTAATCCTAACCAGTCTATTACATTTTTCAAAGCTAAATTTATCCTCATTTCGTAATCTATATTTTTATTGTTGTCCGGTACGATTATAGAGACATCGTCGGCGAACAGAATGCACTGTTCAGTAGTAACGTTTGGCAGATCGTTAATATAGAGCAGGAATAGCAACGTTGACAGCACGCTACCCTGTGGCACTCCGGTTTTGTTGACTCTATAATCAGATTTGTACGTTGTATTTATCTTATTTTCGTCAATACGTGATATCTCTACGCATTGGGTACGGTGTGAGAGATAAGTTTTCAGCCAATTTAGTGCGGGACCTCTGATTCCATATTTTTCGCATTTACTTTCTAAGATTTCGGGCTGAACCATATCGAAGGCCTTGCTCATGTCTAAAAAAATAACAGTGACATGGTTTTTTTTGTCAATATTTTCAGTAACCGTTTTTAGGAGTGAAAATGCAGCCAGTGTAGTTGATTTGTTTTTCTGGAACCCATTTTGTTCTTCTTTAATGATATTAAATTTATTAAGAAATTTCGTTAGACGTTTATACATTATCTTTTCAAGAACTTTAGCCAGAATAGGAACAATTGTAATGGGACGATAGTTGTTCAAATCCAAAGTGCTATCTTTTTTGTGTAACGGTTTTACAACAGATTTTTTAAGCCTTTCAGGGAATGTACCCTGCTGTAGGGATATGTTTGTGATGTAAGTTAGTACTGGCGCAATTATATCTGCACAGGATTTTATAATCAGAGTGGAAATGTTATCATATCCAACTGCGTTTGAATTTTTTAGAGACTTGATACACTGCATTATCTCATCACTGCTACAGGGTTGAAGGAAGATACTACTGTTTACAGTATTCGTTATATATGAACATGGTCGTTTCGCGTGTGTAGTTGGTTGGTTTTGTCTCATTGCAGATGGACTAGTAAAGTAATCATTGAACGCGCATGCTATGTCGATAGGGTTTCGAATATTTTTTCCCTTGTGGCATATAGTATCTATTCCTTGGCATATTTTTTCTTTATCAAATTTATCTTTAATAATTTGCCAGGACGCCCTACACTTATTTTCTGCACTATTGATAAAGTTATTATGTAATTGTCTTTTTGATGTGGCTATACACCGTCTTAAAATCTTACTATAATGCATGTATTTGATTTTATTCTCATTTGAATTATTAATGTATAGATTGTGTCTTAGTTTTCTTTTTTTGGAACATGATACTTTGAGACCCTTAGAAAACCATTTTGGCGATGTCATATTTGCATTTATTTTAATTTTAATAATTGGAAAGCAAAGGTCGTAAAACAATACAAAGGTGTCATGAAACAAGTTAAAAGCTTTGTTTGTATCATTTTCGCTATAAACCTCGTTCCAAGATAGGCTTGTTAGGCATTCTCGAAACTTTCGAATGTTATCCTTGTTATAGTCTCTTCTCATCATATACCAGTATCTATAGTGCTTATTTTTTGTTCCAGAAAAGTCAATGGTTTGTGCGGTATTGTGGTCAGATATATGAAGTATAATATTGAATCGGCATCAACCCATATCCATCCCACTGCTGGGATACAAGTCTCCGCCCAATTGGAGGGGGTTTAAAGGGTACTCGCCCAGTCTGCTTAATTTTAAAGTTTACTTACTAAATTGTCGTCTAATGACAACAGCCAGGACCGTCGGCGTACAAAACGGGGCTCAACAACAAAACGTCAAAATTTCAAAACGGGGCTTAAAATTATTAGTTTTTTTTTTATACCTTCAATGTATATAAACCTGGGGCCCTACCGCCGAAGCTGAAGCCGATTACCATCGGATTTTTTGGCTCCAAAAATTGGTCTTATGTTAAAGTTAGTGACAAACATCTTCAGCTTAGTCGGTAGAGCTCTAGGGTTTCTATTAGCTGAGCTAAACAGCTAAACATAATTACCAACAATCTAAGCAGTAGTTTTAATTTCGCATTCAAAAAATTCGATGATAATCAGCTTCGGCGCCAGGGTCCCTGATATATACTAGTCGCCAGTTCTTAGTAAAAGTCGCGACCATTGATGTTAACGCAGCCATTGCTTGCCGTACGACCATCGTGGTCGTTACATCTTCAAACAATAATTAACAATAAGTGGCTTATTCCTACAAGTTGGCTCCGTTATGCTCCCATAGGAGCATATTAAACTTGAGACTTCAGTGTGCTCCCGGGAGCATAGAAACTGGACAGCCATGGGCACACTCTATTATTATATTAGAATGCTGTCATTTGGAAGTACTCGTAGGTAAAGATCGTATAATCTAACAAGAAATATTCTAATATGAATACCTACTATAGTTACCACATTCAAAACTTACATTGCATAGTACAAGCCCAAAATGGATGTCGATTAAAATATTATAAACTTACCATACCTAAAAGACATTGGAGACAATTATTATTTTTATTAAGAACTACTAAAGAGATTAATGATAGAACAAAAAAACCGACTACAAAATTCTAATTTTTTAAATATTATTCTCATTTTTTTTTCGTTGACGCTATATGGAAAAAATACCGTATGGCCGTCTCAGAAGGCGAATTCTTGTAATTATTTTTTGATCGCAGAATGAGAGATGACCGAATTGAGATTGAATTGTCAATGTACCTACATTAAATTCACGAATCGCTCTTATCTTATATATTCTCAATAATTATTTATTGAAATCAAGTACGATTTCAATAAATAATTATTGACAATTCTAATTATTGGCAAAATAATATTCTTAGATACTAGATTAGAGATATAATCATACCGCGATACGAGAATACTAAATACGGCATTTATGAGTCGAGACTGGATCGATTACATTTTGATTACGAGTATTGCCCAAATGGGCAATACTCGTAATTAAAATGTAATCAGATCAGATGATCTGTAGCTATATAGAGACGAACTTCTTAGCTTCCATGGATTCACCGTGCGGGTGCCGGTCCATCGTGTGGCAGAGAGAGAAAGCCCAAGCAGATGCCGAGACTTGTGGCACGGGTGTAGGTTTAAGGGGCCCCTTTCCGACGTAGGTCAACACTCACCTTCACTACTTGTGTTTCTCTCGCTGCCCAGCCAAATCTGGTATGAACCTGCTAATGCAGCTTTAGATACTCGTTCTAGTATGGAACTTACTGCACTTCTGGACAAGCCAAGGTCTTTCAGCAGGTTATAGAGGGATTTTGCTGGTATACCTCTCGCTCCTACTTCTACAGCGTGTAGATTAACTACATAGCCGCTTTATATATTATAATATAGGGAATCATACGAAAATAAAATAGGGGGTTCCTTTTGGTCCATATAACCTTACCTGAATCGAATCAGAGAGCATATGAAACTCGAAAGTTTCATATGCTTCCTGTGGGAGCATAATGGCGGGAAAATATGTGAACAAACCAACTTTTCATCCGTCTAAATTTGAAGTACCGACATATATACCCACATTAATATTTAGATATTCTTTGAAGTACTTTTACCTTGACAGGAGAGGTGGGTGCGCCTACGTATTTTATATATGAGCGGTCAATTAGGTATTCGTAAATTTATCAAACGGTGAAAAGATTATAACAAAAGTAGATGTAAAATACGGGTTGCTACGGACTTGTTTGTTACTCAGTTATTCCTCTCTCCGCTCGGATTGACGACTTTTCTCACAAAGGTAAATTTTCTATCCAAAAACATTGCTGTTTCACATATGGCGCCAGTCGTCCCGCGACGATTCAGTTATTTTCGTTATAATTAAAAATTTCGATCAACATTAATGAATGAAATGACGTCACTTTCCATTTCATTAGTTCATGTTGATTTAACTTTTTAATAATAACACACGCGCTCCGTTTTACGGACATTTTTTTTAAAACACTTGTAAAATTTGTATTTAACTTACATTTTAAATTGCTTTGCGTAAATATTTTTCTGCGTTACATTCATATTTACATTTTAAATTTAATGAAAAAAAAAGCCTCTAACAATCATTTTTTTCTTGAAATATTAAAATAATCAAGTTAAATGATTTTCATTAGCCATCTTTCTATAGTGATAGTCAAACAAACATAAATTATTATAAAATATATTTATAGGCAATATGTCCGGTGGCAACCAAGCATGTGTCCCGCCTGATGTCAAGCGGTTACCGTAGCGTATGGATTTGTCCTAACATAATCTACGCTACAGTTAAAAAAAACATTAGTTGGAAATTATAAGCCTCGAAAAATCTATTGTTTCAACAATTTTAATAAATACCATTCCAAGTATAAAAAACTTCAAAGTAATAAAGTTACAGCCGTTGTTTATTTATTTGAATGACTTTCTTTTCTGTAGTTCTGAGTGAGTTCTGTAATCTTGAGTAGTTGTTCTGCAATTTTCTTCCCTACAGTTCTCCCAAACGACTATTCACTTTCCTTTTTTTTAAAATAACATAATACCAAATATGTATATAATACTAGCTTCCACCCACGGTCTCGGCCACGTTTACTTTAGTTTTTAATAAACAGTATCCTATGTCCTTCCTAATACCTTTGAGAATAAGTGTACAAATTTTCCCGATGATCAGTTGAGTAGTTTCGGATTGAAAGCGTAACAAACAAACTCACATTTACATTTATAATATTAGTAGGGATGTGTGTGACCGTGACCTACCTAATAAATTGTCTATCATTGGAACTATATCTTTCTCACAGGGCGCTTAGTGAAGTAACAACCATTTAGGAAATACCTACCTCCGAGTAGGTCCAAGCGTATTGCGTACTCTTAATCCAAATGCTGGGATATAGATCTACCGTCAATGAAGAAAGGGTTTAGAGCATACTCCACCACGCTGCACAACTGTGAGTTTGGCTTAACAACTGTCATCTAAACTAATAAAACAATGCAATCCAGCTTCTTCTCCATATCTTATATTTTACAGTATTTTAAATTGCTAATTCTTTATTCAGTAATCCTCAGGCATGTAGGTTCAATAAGGTTAATTTTTTATTGAATACAGGATGTTGAATAATAATCTATATAAGCTACTCACCAATAATTAAAAATATACAATTAAATTAAAAACTAAATGTGGCAAACTATATATTTTAAATAATGTAATATTCATCTCAATATTAATATAAATAAAAAAATATTTGAATATAACTAAAGTATTAAACTAAACAATAACTTAACAATAAATAAACTTAATAATTAAAATACTAATCTTATTAAGTAGAAATGCAACAACAGTAAACCACACAACATAATAACAGGATTGCGGATGTCTGAAAGTGAGTTTTCTAAAGTACAGTCACAATATTCAGTCACAGTACAGACGAATAATACATAGCTAGTAAACATGAGATTAAACCAAATAAAGAAATGTTCTTTCTGTCCGTCCAACAATAGAACCTTTGTACAAAATTTAAACTGCCAATTTGTAGAGGATTTTTTGTGTCACAGAGAATTTTTTTTTACGATGGTACAGAGTTCTATCTCTCTAGCTACGTTACGTTTACAAATTTAGTTTGAAATTTGGCACACTCGCTTGTTTCTCGTAACAATGTATTATTACTTACCTGCCGCCATTTTTAATTCAATATGGCGACCGGCTCAAATGACAACGATATGGTCATCAAATAACAGAAAGGGCTTGATGAGTGAAACTCAGTAAGAAAAATTTTCAGTTCTTTTTTATTAACAACCGACATGAACATCCTTAAATATATCTTTTTATAAAAGACTACCTGACCCGTTGGTTTCGCGCAATCTGTCAAATGACTGACAGTTCTGTCAAACGACAAAGTTACTAATTATTATTAAAGTATTTTCTTAAATATTCGATCACATTACTAGAGGGTTAAAGTCAAGGCTCATTAGGTATGCAAAATAGATATACTGCGTCTTTACATAGTTATTTTGTCGTCTGAATCTTCACAGGTGATTTAACAATATTCTAATATGGCAATCACTGCCTCCTACACGTTATAATTCATTTTAAGCACTATATATTAAACGTTAAATTCTTGTTTAATTGTTACTTAATTATGAATTAACGTGAAAAGATATTTTTCCGTTAGGTTATGTTTGTTTTGTGCGCGTAAATATGTTAAAACACATGTGGCAATTTTGTTAAAACAAATCCAGAATTTTTTCAAGTAAAACCCATTAATCCATAATTAAGACCAAGATACCCAACGCGATTCTTACTTCCAACATGCAAAAATACAATATTTGAATTGTTATAACATGATGATTAAAATATTGAATAAATTACCTATAGATATTTAAATCTAAAAAAATGTTTTTATCTACACTCAAATCGAAAAATTCGAATTACGAATTCAAAGACGGTTCTTAGACGCAGTTTATAAACGCATGTACATAAAATTAAAAATAAAACTCATTATAGTACCGCCAACTGTATCATAAAACTCATTATAGTACCGCTCTTCTTTTTTTTATTAATTCATTAAACTAGTATATGGTTTTAGGCTGAATATGAAAAAAAAGGCGCACGCATGCGCAGTTCGAACTTACAATACAATACAATACTCTTTATTGCACCAAAAATACAGTACAGTTTTAAAAATAAACATATAAACAAATTAAGTACAAAAGGCGGCCTTATCGCTTAGCGATCTCTTCCAGGCAACCTTTGGGTAGAGGAGACCTGAACTATAGGTAGAAGGCGCAGCATATACTATATACCTAATTCCCTTAATTCCCCGAACTTAATTCCCCGCGCTTCCCATATATTTTTTTGCCGATCGTGTTTTTGTATTCGGGATTCTAAAAAAGTTTACTAAAATCCTGTAAGTTATTAAAATATGATTTGAGAAGAAAGTAGTGACGGCGAGATTTTCACTCCGCCAGATATTCTAGACGCGGCATCGCCGTTAACTGAAAGTCTCCTGCCAGAAAAGTCAAAAAAAAAATGTACGACAAAATGTACCAAGAATTTATAGATTGGAAATTTGTTTAATTTCAATTTTTCTTATGAGTGAAGATAAAGTAGTGTATGAAACTGCATATAACTTAGGTATTAAAACAATCGAGTCAACCTATTATCTCATTTATTTAATTTATCTATTCTATTATATTAACAGACTCTCGTGTTTTAATACCCCTTCTTATATGACAGTTGCATAAACTACTATTATGACATTAAATAATTTTTGTAATGATAAAGTAAAAAATAAGGAAATCTATTTTATATAAAGCAAAGTCGGGTTTATTACAACATTTATAACTCAGAACTGCTGGGCCGATTACTATGATCGATTTGTTTTATTCGTCTCTATTCCGACCAAAAGAAAGAAAGAAAAAAAATGTTTTAATTGTCAGGACAAGGTTTGTATGGGAAATCCACAGGAATGAGATGGGAGCGGAAAGATTGAGCCACAGCAAAGCGTGAGCGGGTCGTAGTAAATAATATATAATTATTACTTGCTAACAATAATGGTATCCGAATCCCGTAGATTAAGTCCTAAACTAAAATCAATATGTCAGTAAGTTGCAATTCAGAAGTTTGCACATTACTCGGAGCATCTTGGTTACTAAATTAGGCCAAACTTGCTTTGTGAGCTGCGAGCGTAACTTGCAGTACTAGACGCTCAACTTTAGATTCCAATTTACAAATCAATTCACGACTAAACAGTTAAAGACGTTAATGAAATGTTCGGTCTTATTTAGGTAGTACTAGCTGGCCCGGCGAACTTCGTACCGCCTAATAGTCAATTAATGTTGTGGTATAAATATTAGCTAAACAAAAATTATGATTTCTTGAAATTTATACAATGAATAATAAAAAATAATAGAGAAGCACGATGGCGTCATTGCGCGTGTCTGTATAATTGTACACGCAAGTTAAGCACCGTCAACCGTAGCCTGTTCATGGGTGAGTTTATATTTATCTGGAGCTCCTCCGTGCTTCGGAAACCACGTTAAGCTGTCGGTCCGGGTTGTTATCATTAGATTATCTCGAGCTCCTCCGTGCTTCGTAAGGTACGTTAAGCCGTCGGTCCCGGTTGTTATCATTAAATTATCTCGAGCTCCTCCGTGTTTCAGAAGGCACCTTAAACCGTCGATCCTGGTTGTTATCATTAGATGACAGCCATTAAGTCAAGTTAGCGGCCTTTAGGCGGTTTGAAATCACTGGCCTCCGCCAACCCGCAGTTGAGCAGCGTGGTGGAGCATTCTCTAAACTTCTTCGGTTGAGGGGAGACCCGTAACCCAGCAGTGGGTAAATATTAAGTTCAGTACATTATACGTCACAAAAAAAGTACCAACTGACAACCAAAAATATTTCAATCCACAAAACTGTTTTCAAAACAAATTACAGACCACTTTCAAGACGTAAAAATGAAACCAATAGAGTTGACCTTTGTTTTTAATCTAAATTTGTTCTATAATAAATGAGCTTGATGTACATTTCTGAACGCACGCATACATTTGACGTTGGCACGTTAACGTCACGTTTGACAGGTCCGACATCCACGAACATTTTGTATGGAAAAATGATTTTTCTTTTATTTTATTTTTTTTCGTAAATTTTCCAATGTTTTTAATAGTTATTCTGCTATTCTGGACGGAGACAAATCCAACAAATCAAAAACCATGGCAATCGGTCCAGCCGTTCTCGAGTTATAAGTGTTGTAACAAACACGACTTTCTTTTATATATATAGATTTTGCTAATTTTTACATATGGGTAGTTAACCCTTGTGTAAAAAAATAGCAAAGTGTTAAACTATTTCTTTTAATACAAATTATGCACAATGATCACTGATTCCTAAACAAAACAAATTAATTGTGTAACATCTGTATTTCATGTATCGCTCATATTTGACAAAATAAACGAATCATGAATCTTATAACAAAATAATATTGAAATCAGCTATATCTATGGCCGCCAGAAAAGCGTAATGCTACAGTGAAACTGCAACACTGAACCTATAGCTTTAGCAACCTGGGTTGGAAACACGTGGCAGATAGGTACACATTGTATTGTATAACGTACTAAGATATTTGACGAGCTCGGTGGCGTAGCGGTCAATGACGCGGCGTCGATACCAACGCTCGTGGGTTCGATTCCCACATAGGACAAACATTTGTGTGCATGAACATGTCTGTTTGTCTTAGTCTGGGATTTTTCTATGTATCATAAGTATGTATTTACAAAAAAAAAATGTATTTACGTATGTTTATGTAAGTTGTCTAGTACCCATAACACAAGCTTCGCTTACTTTGGGGCTAGATGGCGCTGTGTAATTTGTCTGACAATATTTATTTATTTATTATAATAAAAAAAAAATGCAAGGTGCACAGGTTACCCTGTACCACACCCTGACCACTCTATATAAAACACGACAACACAAACAGACCGCGTCTGAATACGTGCAAATGTGTGTGGAGATGGCTTAGGGTTGACTGCATAACGAAGTAGGTGCCTTGCGCTGTGACGTACAAGACGTTATACGTAAGGTAATAATTGTAATAATAAATATCTTTAAACGTTTATTTTCAATGATTAATATTATGAGATTGCATTAAGTTTTGTTACGGTACCGTGCTACATTAAATGTTTCACACGGGTAGCAATTGGTTGTTATACAATTTAATGTCGCGGTTGTGTATTGAAAATTTGGAATAAATATCAATATTCAACTTCCAAAAATTCCAAAAATGTCGAACTGTCGAATCAACGATTTTGACGATACAATATGTAAAATTCGTTGTCAAAACCGGACGATATAAATTGGTTTTGTAATGAAAAATAAATTAATTTGTTTAATAGAAACGATTAAATAGTAAGAAATAAATAATTTTACCTAAAAATAAATAGTAAGAAATAAATAAACTTTCAATTGCCAATAGATTATATACTATGAAGTAACTTTAGTAATACGTGGCGTCGCGTGGCAGCCCTTGAGATTGGTTCCACATTCGACACAGAGGGAAGGTGAGGTGAGGACGGTAGGGAGTGGCGTAAAGAAAATAGTGCAGAACAAGTTAAGTTAATTAAAAAAATCAAAAACCCGACTGCACCTACAACAGATTTATTAATCACGCGTAACTAATACTAATATATCAAATATATATTTGAAATCAGTTCATCGAGACCTTTATTCTGATACCCATATCGATAAATTTAGAAGAAAAAAAAAATTACTGCAACGACAATTTTGCGGCTCACAGCTGCCATATTGATTTTTTTTATATTTGATGTAACCTATGTCACTCGCACAGCAAATACGAATCTAACGACACCTCTCAAGCTAAAATCCATAGAGCCGTTCAGGCTGCAGAGCGTGCCAAACAATTATACATACATACATACTCTCGAAAAACATAACCCTCCTTCTGTCGCAGTCGAGTAAAAAAATACTATTGCGAATATGCCAAACATACCAAAATGTTTGCCTGACGGAAATAGAATGTCACTGTACTGCGTACATAGTATATCTACGAGTATATATAAAAAACAAAGTCGGGTTAGTTACACAATTTATCACTTAGAACAGCTGAAAAGCTGTGCGGATTTTAATGATCTTTGATTTGTTTGATTTGTCTCCATCCTGAACAACAAAATAACCATTCATATATCAGAAAACTTATCGAAAAAAAAAATGATGTAATTGTCAGGACAATGCTTGTATGGGAAATCCACAGGAATGAGATGGGAACGGGAAGATTGAGCCACAGCAAAGCGTGGGCAGTCGTAGTAAATAATATGTAATTAATACTTGCTAACAATAATGTATCCGAATCCCGTTGATTAAGTCCAAAACTAAAATCAATATGTCAGTAAGTTGCAATTCAGAAGTTTGCACATTACTCGGAGCATCTTGGTTACTAAATTAGGTCAAACTTGCTTTGTGAGCTGCGAGCGTAACTTGCAGTACTAGACGTTCAACTTTAGATTTCAATTTACAAATCAATTCACAGCTAAACAGTTAAACACATTAATGAAATGTTTGGTCTTATCACAGTCTTATTTAGGTAGTATTTTACTATTCAGTACATATGTGTAGATAAACCCATATGTAAAAAAAAATAGCAAAACACTATTTTTTTTAATACTAATTATGCACAATAATCACTGATATATCACATATAATATCAAATTGAGCTATAGTAAATTTTGTAAGTTTTATTCGCAGATTTATAAGCAAATAATATCAACATCATCATCAACCTATAGTCATGCCAAAGTTGGGATACGGGTTTCTCGTCAATCGAAGCGATTTTAGACAACAATCTACCACGCTCAACTGGTAGTTGGTGGAGGCCAGTGTTTTCAAGCCGTCTAAAGGCCACTACTAGGCTATATATGACTATCATCTAATGACAACCGGGACCGACGGCTTAAGGTGCTCTCCGAAGCACGGGGAGTTCGAGAGAAATAAACACATCCATAGACTGGCTACAGTCGACGTCAAGTCAAGTTAAGCAACTTGCGTGATCGATTAAACTGACACGCGCAACTACATCATAGACATAAAAAATATTAATTATAATAACTTTTTTATTTTCATTATTGTATGTATATGCCACGGCTAAAATTAGGTGATACTCAAACTGAATTACACTATCGTAGTTTGGTAATTATTATGATCAGTCGAAAATGCCGAAACTCACTGCTTAAAAAAAAAGTCCTATGAGCGCCTTTCACTACTTCAACTTTCTTGTCTACCAATCTTTCCATGGGATAACGGGATAAGAACGTACGATGAAGCGAGCCAAAATTCGTATTTTATACTCGAACAAAATAAATCAAGGCCAGTTGTGCACAACGCAAGCGTACTAAGTTGATGTTGTACAACTAACTCAGAACTTGCTTCCTAGTTCAACTAATTACCTTTAAATATATTTTAACTCATTCTATTATTACACATAAACTTAAGGCATTTTTACAAGGTTTTAATCTTTTTTGGAGACAAAAGATTTTGATTTATGACTTTTCACCTAATGAATTAAAATTATAATTAGAGCTGACGGCTTTCACTTCTAATAAAACTAAGATCATGACCAACGAGGAAGAAAAGCATGTGAAAATTACAATCTACCAAGCCGCCATCGAGAGAGTGGACAAATATGTTAATCAATATATTAGGGCAAGAAATAAAAATGGCTAAAGAAAACCAGCTCAACGAGATAAATACACGAATTCGACTCATGTGGGTTGCTCACACGAAACTAGACTTTGCTTTTCGAATACAAATTTTCATTCAAAATTAAGATTTTCGTTCGAAAAATTCACTCTTTATCCAGTGTATCCTGCCAGTTATCATTTATGGATCTGAAACCTGGGTAACAAGGAAAAGTATAAATAAAATACAAGTGACTCAGAGGGCATTACAAAAGAAACTGGTAGCAGTTATACTTAGTTATAAATGTATATATTTTCTTTGTTATTGTTATGCGGACGTACATCACTCTATCCGAATTGTTTTGAGATTAATTATGTTCTCCCAGATCCGTTTATTGCTGAGTAGTCTTATACCATGATATTGGTCGACATCATCGCTCCCTCGGTGATAGAGAACATGCCCGGTGTGTAACTTGAAACATTCTTCTCCCTCTCTTCTAACCTCTAATAAACCGACTACATTCAATGTGATCTTATCTAGCTCATATTGTATACCCTTAGAGCCGGTCCTCAGTTCTTAATGATCTTGTATCATTATTATTATACGACGCTATTGCAATCCTTGTCATTCCTTTTGCACTGTAATGATTTGGGCAGCTTGGTGACTTCCAGAGATTCTCAGTACCTTTGGATATGCTAGAGCCCATGCTGTTGCCATTGTTGGGAATCGTAGACCCACTAGGAACTCGGGCTATTGTATTCCTTGTCTATGCACATTTTTAAAGAGTTCAGGCATATTAAATCGCTTGCCCAAGGCGTCTTAGTGAGCAAGAAGTGATCTAGCTAATTAGAACTACAGGTGCTACCGTTGGCCTCGCAAAGGCTCTGCTGCTACCAACCCTCCTTCTTTAAGCACCTCCAGACCAACAAGCCGTTAGACGCTTGAAGTTGACACCGCGTCCCAATAGGATTTGATCTTCTACAAGGTTCCTAAACAGGCTCTACCGCGTGTAGGTGAGAGTGGAGTTGAGATGCAGAGGCTAGAGAACTTCTCTTGCAGAACTTCTTGTATTATGCTTGATACCCCCTTGGACACATGCATTTTAAATGATAAACGATTATAGAGTTCTCTAACAATCAAAAAGTTGAGTGAGTGGGTTCCCCGCTAGTTGGACCTACGATCTCGTAATGAGAGGTTACGAACGAAAATTCGGAATTTTATAACACATTTTGTGGCGTCCACGACAATGCAATTGACAATAATTGATATATAATCAAATGTCAGTCTTTTTGACAATAAATTACGCTGCCCGTCATAAAAAAAACACAGTCTACCGAATATAATAAAATTCGAATTTAAAATAATCCGAAACTTTTAGACTTTCCCTCTCGTTTTTTCAATTTTTGTGATAACGAATATCGAAAGACAAAACTTACAAATAAAATAACAGACGAATTTTTATATCTAATACAATGTGTGTCTACTGGAATTATGTTGACAGACTATTATGAATGAATGAACACAAAATGTTTCACGAAAATGGGAGATAATATAATAAGTAGGTTTATTTTTATCAATCTTTGGAATGATGATAAAAATAACTAATCTACGCATGTAACTTGAATGTGTGTTTTTCTTGGAAATTATAGAAACTATTCTTGGAATCATACGAAGTTGCTTACCTACCGCATTTTTTTTAACAAGTGTAGGTGTAAGAAATGTTAAGATATAGTTAGCAGAAGTACTTTTAGTGTATTTGTTTTCGTTTACTTTGTTTATGGATTAGTTCAATTCAGATCATTCTATTTGGTATTACAATTCACGCCAGTACTACTAGTAGAATGAGATGTAGCTGTAACACCAAACTGTATCCCCTGATTTTGTTATCATTCGTTTTTAGGGTTCCGAAAGGAAAAACGGAACCCTTATAAGATCATTTTGTTGTCCGTCTGTCTGTCTGTCTGTCTGTCAAGACCCTCTATGTCAAGAATGCGTGGAGGTATCAAGCTGAAATTTGGACTGTATACTCAGGTCAACGGTCCCATTAAGTTGTAAAAAAATCAAACTGCTAAGTTTACGTAAAAAAAAGTTACGGCCGTTTATTCAGCAAAAAAAACGCATATTTCGACACATTCTCAAGTGAATCATAACCTATAGGGTACTTCTCGTTGACCTAGAACTATGAAATTTGGCAAGTAACATCGTTATAGTTATAAACTACAAGTACAAGAATAAATCTCAAAACTATATATTTGTAATTAAATCTTAAAAGATAGGGGGTCTGAATTTTTTTATAGGAGGTCGAAATTTCAAATTGAAGCTACTAGTTCAAATGGGGTATCATATTATGAAAGGGCTTGATGTGCACATTGTAAAATATATTTCATTTATTTTTTACGACGCGTTATTTCTTATTTATAATGAAAAATATACAAATTATAATGATTCTACGTACGGAACCCTCAGTGGGCGAGTCCGACTCGCACTCGGCTGTTTTTTTTTTAATTATCTCCCTATGAAAGTAATTATAAAGACGTATTCAAGTCAAAAAATAATAATTTTGTTTGATGGTTCGACGTAAGTAATTTACGCAGTAATTTCATCGAACACGCTATTCTTTTCTATTTACAGGATAAAGAGAAAACACTTAGTGTTACTATAATCGAAATGTAGGGGCTATTCCTATTTGCATTATGCGGGTGTTATCATGGACCGGCAAATACGGTCCGCCGTCCATCGGGAATTAACTCGTTAGACCAGAGGATTAGAGAGAAATGAAAATTTAATTTTGTAATAAAGATATGCCTATTTATACAAGGACAAAAAATATTTGAAGTTTGAATAAAAATCGGGTGGGGCTTTTCGGTGCATAAGGCCGTTGGTTAACGTGAAATGTCTATATCAGCGATCACCGCGCTATCACGTGTGAGTCGTGAGTTATACTCAATACAAAACAAGCTAGAGTGCCAGTTTCCGTTATTCTACGCAATGCCCCTCCCCCGCCCCCCCGCCCCGGCCCTGATGTAAAGTTAAGGTCTTAGCAACGAGCTGACTGACATGCGATTTATGATTCTATGACTTGTAGTTTTGTAATTGTTAAGGTAACACGACATAGACCAATTCGTTACAGTACACGGACCCTACCGGCTAAAATGAAGGCGATTCCCATCGGGTATTTTGATTGCGAAAACCAAACATCAGTTTAGATTTATGGTACATGTATTTAGCTTAGCTGGTTGTCAATAACTTCAACGTAAGACCTATTTTTCGAATCAAACTATTGAATGGTAATCGGCTTCAGCTTCGGTGATAGGCTCCCAGTTTTCACCTAAGCTGAAGCCGATAACTATCGAATATTTTGCTTCTCAAAAAAGGTCTTAAATTTACGTTTTACACACATTTTTAGCTTTAGCGGTAAACCTTTAGGGTTTCTACCAGCTAAGTTAAACACAATAGTTACTAATCTATTCTGGAGTTTGGTATTTGCAATCAAAATCCGGTGGGAATCGGCAGCTTCGGCGGTAGAGCCTAGGAAAAAATATTTAAATCAACCCACTTATAGCGCTACACAGACACTCGCAGTGAGGAACCGCGAAATGCTACGAATGCCACCTTCTCGTAGCTACGCGGACCGCACGTAGAGAGTTACACTTCCAGTATAAGTGGAACTGAAAGCAAAGTACAGTGCGGTGCGGGTGCGGTAAACTATTGCTGGGCGAGCTAGCTTCGCGCGGGAAGCTCTAATAAATATCTCCGTAGATTTATCAGACATATTTGTTATATTACTGTAATATCTTTATACCAGTTTTTTTATACCTTTATATTTATATTTCTGGACAATTTACACAGCGACATCTAGTCCCAAATTAAGCGCAAAGCTTGTGTTATGAGTACTGGACAACTAATTAATGTACTATTTTAACTAATTTAATTTTAATTTTAACTAATCATTAACATTTGTATTTAAATTTAAGTTCTAAATTTAAAATTGTAATTCTCAATAATTTTCAAAATGTTACTATCAATGGATATGTATACAATCCACAGTTGAGCATTGTGATGCAGTATGCTGTAAAGCCGTTCGATTACGCATATAATGTGGATTGTCAGCAGCATATCATGCTTAACAGTAACAATGCGATTGTAACTCTTGTTACATACAACATGGAACGTTACAATGGTCGAATTGCTTTAAGCTATACTTGATCAGTAGTCTATAACTATATTGACGAGTTCGGTGGTCGAATGGTTAGCAATGGTCACTTTACACGAGTATACATAAATGAGTAAACACGTGTTTCAGGATTTTTTTAAATTCAACCCCTAAAGGAGTAAAATGGGGTGAAAAAGTCTGAAAATAGTCATGGGTATTGTTTTTATGGTTTATCGGGTCGCTTATTACAAAAACAACAATTATTTTATAATCCAACATAGCCGACGTGTCATAAAATCACCCCTGTGGGGAAGCGATGGGGTTTAAATATGTAAAAGAAGAAACTGAGTGAGTGACTGATATATATCAACACACAGCCCAAACTGCTGGGTCTAGAGATTCCAAATTTGGCACGTAGGTTCATTATGATGTCTAGGGGTGCACTAAGAAAGGATTTTTCAATATTCATCTTCTGCGTGGGGTGCGGTGGGGTTAAAATGTCATAATATCAATATGGGTGTTGATTCTATGATTTTCTGGGACGTCAATTACAAAAATGGCATCGATTTGAAAATATCAATCCACATATAAAATGAGGTCAAAAAGTCTGAAAATCGTCATGGGTATTGTTTTTATCATTTATCGTTGCTGATTACGAAAACAACAACGATTTTAAAATTCAACGTGGCTAACGTGACGATCATCCTCTATTGAGGTGTGATGAGGTTGAAATGTCTATATATCAATATATTGTTGTATGTGTCGTTTTTACTGGTTTTCGAAACGCCAATCCATACTAATATTATAAATGCGACAGAATGTCTGTTACCTCTTCACGCTTACATCGCTGGACCGTTTTAGATGAAATTTGGTTGAAAGATACCTTGAGTCCTGGGAAAGGACATACCTAAGATAGTTTTTATCTCAGAAATTACCTATTATTGTTATTTATACGGGTACACGTAGGGCGAAAACGTGACCATCATCCCCTATTGGGGTGCGATGGCGTTGAGATGTCTAAAATGTGTTTAAAAAGTCTGAAAATCGAAAGGCTCCGCTATCCGTCCGTCCGTCTGTCACCAGGTTGTATATCATGAAACGTGATAGTTAGGCAGTTGAAATTTTCAAAGATGATGTATTTCTGTTGCCGCTCTAACAACCAATACTAAAAAACAGAATACAATAAATATTTAAGGGGGCTCCCATACAACAAACGTGATCTTTTGTTCTTTTTTGCTCACAATTGATAACGGCAATAGGTAAAAGCTTGAAATACTCACATAATATCTAGTTATATATTCAGTTTAAAAATAAATAATTAAATAAAAATAAAACAAATATTTAAGGGGGGCTCCCATAGAATAAATGTGTTTTTATAGGTAATGGTACGGAACCCTTTGTGCACGATTACGAAATTCGGTCGCTGATTACGAAAAAAAAAACAACTATTTAATAATCCAACATAGCCGACGTGACAACTCTCTAGGGGTGCAATGGGGTTGAAATGTCATAATATCAATATGGGTGTCGATTCTATGGTTTTCTGGGACGTTAATTACGACAATGGCATCGATTTGAAAATATAACGTAGTGGACACGAATTACTTAAAAATATTTTTCAAATTTTACCTCTAAGAGGGTAAAATGGAGGTCCAAAGTTTTGTATGGAATAATGAGATTAGTTGGTTTATATGAGAATTTTATCCTAAATTTTACACGAGTACATCTATTGATTAACGAGTAAACATGTATTTGCCCCGAATGTCACGCGAGCGAAGCCGCGGGCGAAAGCTAGTTTTTAATATAATAAAATACAGTACCTAAATACAACTTAAAATAAACTTAAAAATAGATAAATTTAAATATTTATATTATAGATAATTTATATAATTATAGATAAAAAAAAATTATAAAACATCAGCTTTATTTTATTTGCATTAGGTTCAGAAAAAAAGGGCTTTAAATATCATGAAAAGTTTACAACAATTTCTTTTCTTTTGTTTTTAACAGCAGGGAGCACCACGTACAGATGTGGTTGACTTTGACCTAAAAATGATAATGAACCTCGTACACTCCAATGAACCACTTGCGGCTATACTCAAAGAGTGGGTTTATGTACTTGCCCTGTATATAATTATGTATATAAGTATGTCTGACATTATATTCTATCATAACTACTGAAATACAGAAACATCAGCATCATCATCATTAGGTCATTTTAGTCTCCACTACAGGAACACGACCCTCTCGTCCGTCCCAGACAGAAGGAGGATTTGGCCTACACTCCCCACGCTGGCCAGACGGGTTGGGGAGGCCTGATCGATGTTTTATAATGTATTTCCCTTAGTCGCCTAAGACGCCTAAGAGATGTAGTGATTCTATTCTAGTCTGCCGGAAACCGCACGGTTAACAGAAACAATTTTAATTAATAAGTCCAAAACAAACAAACACACCATTTTGAGAACGCGTCACTAGCCTACATAAAAAATAAAATGATGGTCTACAATTGGCGTCTAGGATTTTTATATCCTTCCAAATCCATCGAGTACTGTATATATAAAACAATACAACTTGTAAAGTAATTTGTGATCTCTAACCGCAGTGGGGCTTTATGACTTTACAACGACCGCACTGAGTTCGCGTTTGTTCAGTGTAATCTCGGAAACTGTTGTAGGTAAGGCTTACGCATATCATACGGTTTTCATCTTTATAAAGCAGGATTATCTAGAAAGGGTTTGCTATAATTTATGAACATTTGAGAAACTAAGTGGTAGCTTAGTTTCGCAAAATGTTAACGTACCAGTTGGTAAGATAATTCTTGTGAATTAAATAGAAAACAACAGAAGTTAACCAGCTATATTAATAAGGGTCCGTTCGCACAGACATGCTCGGAGAGGATAGCAGATTTTGGTGGCGTTTAAAACAGAGTTTTAGGTCATTGGTATAAGGTTTATTTTTTAATTCACTTCTTTTGTTATATGAGAATGGTCGAGAGCCGATGTGGATTTTTAAATTAAACCTTATGCCAATGACATAAAACTCTGTTTTAAACGCATCCAAAATCTGCTCTCCTCTCCGAGCCGGTTTGTTTGAACGGACCCTTAAAGCGCAGGCCACACTGAGTGAGACGAGGTTTGCTTCGCGTCGCTCTCGGTTGGCTCATGTCGCTCATTTGTTCGTCGAGGGAGATAATGTCAGGTTAGGTTAGGTTATAGGTAGCTGCATTGTATTACTCTGTAGTTCTCTGTGCCAGCGACCCCAACGTCAACTCCCTCGTCCCAAGTTAGGTGACATGAGAAAAGCGAATCGAAACTCGTTTCACTCGCGGTCTAGCTTGCGCTTAATGCCCTTGCGAAGCCTTGTTAGGTTTAAAAATACTCGCACTTAGATATACAATTCGGTCGAGTTTATGTTTGAGCCTGGCGACGATTACTTTAGAACGAAAAATGACGCGTATGGCGTAGCGAAGCTAACATCGGAAACTTACTCGTCCTCTAACGTATCTTTCGTCTCTTGTTCGAGGGGATCTTTACTCCCCTCTTTCATCGACACCAAATCACCAGACACCAAATTAAATCGTCCCAAATTTACCTTATCTGGGTAAATACTGTCATTTCCATCCTTTCACCTGTTTCACGCGAACGAAGCTATTGACGCAAGTTAGACAATAAATATTTGCAAGATTTATCGCAAGTTAAGTAAACAAGGATTTCTAGTCGTATGCCTGTGTAAAATCCTGCTAGGAAATACAGGTTTGGTATTTCCCGGATTTTACAGAGATATCACGAGAACAGACTGACTGATTCTGATTAGGTACGAAGTTCGCCGGACCAGCTTGTCTAGAATAAATATAAGTCTCAGAGTCATAAATGGCAACGCGCATGTGATGACCCTGGTGTTACAGGCATTCGTAGGTTACGGTAACTGCTTTCCATCAGGCGGGCCGTATGCTTTGCCACTTTAGTGGTATAAAAAAATCCATATAACTTTTTGTAATTTTCAATAATATAGATTTTACACAGGCCGTTATATACCTATAGGTAGTTATATCGACACTGTTGCGTCCAATGTGTGTATAAGGTCTAAAGTACATACTCAATATAATATAATAACTCGATTTATTCAGATATGTGATGCTAATGTGCATTAGTGGATAATGCTCGCATGGTAGGTAGGTATATATTTCACATCTAACTTGAGATATTCGAATACTTCACATCCTATTACGGTGAATTTATGTCATGTATTTACATTATATATGAAATTCAAACGAATTTAGACTATCATGACATATAGCAATGTGTGATTCTTAGGAATGCGCGATTATTAAAGTAGGATCTAGGTTTCGTCCTCGAAATTACTTCCAGATCTTTGCAGTTGACAAGGAAGCATTTAAAAAAAATTGGTTGTCCATAAAGTCGGTTACGGACGATAATTTTACGTGATAAGTTCGTTCATAAAACATCGGCCGATGGAGTGGAAGAGAGATAGCTTGTTCCGCGCTCTCGCTTGTACGCTCGGCTCAGGCGGGACGTGACAACGAGTCATGCTTTTACGCGCGTGCAGACGGCGTTCATCGTTGACTTTTCTTTAATGGTACTAGAGATACAAAGTTGTGTCACTTGTACCATCAATGGTACTAGTCAATGGTACTACTGATCCTAAGGGGATTTACAAGACGTTCAAAAATTGTAGCAACAATAAATAAGTATGTTCAAATGTCGCAGGCGATCTGTTGCATAAAACTTGACTAGACGATAATTCGCGAAATATCACGACATGTAGGATTGTCACGACAAATTGCCATTTCACAACACTTGAAAAATTGTTGTAGACAGGAATTATTTATATCTGTAGGTGTTTTATAACAAGTCTGGCAAAAGTATTTATATTTCACGGACAGGCGTTTTATACTAGACTTGTCATAAATGTTAATATTTTTTTTTTAATTATGCATAAAAAATACTTTATTTCAAAGTCAAAGTCAAAGTCAAAATATCTTTATTCCTTGGACTTTATAAAGCACTTAGAAACGTCATACAAACTAAATATAAGAAACATGTGTAAATCATTACTACTCTAAATCCGCAGAGCTTAGATTCACTTTCATCACACTATCTTGAATGTGAAAGTGAATTTAAGTGCCAGTTCCGGCGACGGGGCTTCTTGAGAAGAACTGGCAAGAAACTCAAGGCCGACTCTTTTAATTGCTAATATCGTTACAAAATATTTAATGTATTTTTCATTTATATATTGATTTACATACTTTATTATTTTGATTTCAATAAAAAAAAAACGGGTTGCACTCCGGGAGTGCCGGCAGAAGTGAAAACTTGAACATTAACATTGTGCATTTTTGAATATTTAGGTTAGGGAATAATTTCGCACGAATTGCTTTATTTATCAGTATAAAGAACTATCATTTATGTGGTAATGTACAATATTCATTTATTACGATATCGTACATAATCATGAAAATTGAATATTAAAAATAAATAAAATAAATATTTCTGGACAATTTACACAGCGCCATCTAGTCCCAAATTAAGCGAAAACCTTGTGTTATGGGTACTAGATAACTGATAAATGCACTTAAATACATTTTTTTTTGTAAATACATACTTATAATACATAGAAAACACCCAGACCAAGACCAGACCAGACCGTTCAGCTGTTCCAGAGAAAGAAACGATTATTTCCGCTTAGGAAAGATTTCAGCGATTCATTTTTATATTATAGATAAATAAACACCAGGAGCAGGCATACATTTTCACCGCGCGGTAGAAGAGAGGTGGATATCACTTCCTCTCCTACGCCGCGCCGGCGGTCTACGCTCCCTCTGTCTTACGAATATTCGATCAGGCCACGTGTCCTGACGCGAGTTTAACATTTTTTATCCATCCCAAAAAGTCCACAACGGCGCTAAAGAAGTTTTCAGTTCAAAACATTACACTATTACATAGCTTCTTTATAATGTCAGCATATATATAGGTTGCTATAGATTATTTACAGATCGACAGAGAACTAAGATCCCTAACTCAATTACGGTTAAAATTGCGTTTAATTTGATTTACCTTTCCACCGTCGGCATGATCAATTACGAAAATAAAGGTTGTCGTTCACAAAATGGTCATTAATGTGCCACTATTTCTGGAAAAATTATGGCCGTTATGCAATTTTATTTCATTTCCCTTTTTATTTATAAACTTCGATCATTAATATGCGAACCAATTCATGTTCACTTTGTATGAGACGTATCTCATACAAAGTTGTGTCATTCGACAACCATTATTCATCTCACTGATTAGATACGGATTTCCCCTCAATCGAAGGGGTTTAGAGCATACTCCACCACGCTGCTTAACTGCGAGTTGGCGGTGTTTTCAAGCGGCCTAAAGGCCACTGATTTGGCTTAACGACTATCATCTAATGACACCAGCCGGGACCGACGGCTTAACGTGCTCGAAGCACGAAGGAGGTCGAGATAAATAAACCCATCCATAGACAGGCTGCGGTCGATATTGCTTAACTTGCATGTTCGATTAGACTGACACGTACTGTATTTTATTATGGTTGGTCCTGGCTCTAAAGAGCTGAACCACTTTTTTTTTTATACTACGTCGGGTGGCGGATAAGCATACGGCCCGCCTGATGTGAAGCGGTTACCGTAGCCATATTAACGGTCGCAACATAAAATATCGCTCGCGCGCCGCCACCCCCGCTGCCATCGCAGCATCTCCTTCCTTTCTGGTGACCTCACTCACTCGCAGGAACACAACAGCCCTCAAGGGAACCGTTATTTGGCTACGGTATTCTGTGAGGTGGAGGTACATTCCCCAGTCGGGTAGCTTACAATTACGCTCCCTACCTCTCTTTTCGCCAGGGATTTGTTTGTCAGTCAGCAGGGGGCACCGTGTGCAGGTGAAGTTGGCTTTGGTTCAAAGATGTTGATGAACCACTTACACCCCAAAACTTACACCTCGAAACCCACCCACTTACACCTCGAAAATCACCCACTTACACCTCGAAAGGTAAATTAATAGAAATATTGGCTCTGTAATAGGTACTCGTATAATATTTACACAATATTGCGATTGGTTTGGTAGCTTATACAAGTTAGTGTACGGGTGTGTTTGTGTTTGCCCTTTTGAGCAATAACACTGATAGACAAATATTTTCGTTCAGGTATGTATAGACTTTTATTACGTGTCTATACATACATCTCTTTATGATGTTTTTATTAATTTGATTACATACGATTTCCGCATTTTATTTTTTTTATATGAGTGGGGGCTAACGAGCATGGGGGTCACATGATCGAAAGCAATCATCACCGCCCATGAAGATCAGCAACACCAAGGCGTCGCCGATCCGTTGCCAGCCTATACGCCTTCCTTTCTTTCTGGTGACCTCAGTCACTCGCAGGAACACAACACCCCTCACGGGAATTGTTATTTCGCTGCGGTGTTCTGTGAGGTGGAGGTACTTCCCCACTCGGGCAGATTAAAAATATGCTATGACCAATCTCTCTTTTCTCCGGCCAAAAATCTTCCTTCAAGAATGTTGAAAGATGGTGGGTCGGCACTCTTACCCCAAATGAGTTTTAGTTCACTCCAACCGCTCAACTCTTAGAATGAACTTGGTCTTCATCCGCACGTATTCTACAACCTCTTCTACCTTCGTAGACCAGTGCAGTCGTGAGACATACAGCTGTGTCGACGGTATTTCTACACACAGCTGGCCTGCTCCAGTCGGTGCGTTACCGCAAAGATTGCGGCTGGCGGGCTACTTCCTCTTCTTTCTCTCGACCTTGACGAAGCCCTCCTCGTCACATTGCTTCGTGTTCTGTCGATGACACTATGGTTCAGCCCTATGAGTAGGCTCACAGCGGCTTTGCTTTTTCCCCATATTGGGCCGCTTAGTTGGTGGGGCAGCGGCGCGAGGAGTCGATGCACTCGCATGCGATACATCGGTGCAGCGGGCGGCGGGACGCGGCAAATTGCGGTCATAAACAACTGTCGGTGACGCAATTACGGCCGATGCAAAACTGCTCATTGATACGTTTTGCGCTTCGCGACAAGTGGTCACATTGTCCGCCTCGAGTGACCTACTTACCGCATCACTGCGTTTTAAAGAAAAAGTTTTGAGTGTTTTACGATACTGTTAAATAATTTATACAATTTTTGACCATTGTCAAATAGCCTATTGTATTTTCGGGCCTTCTAAAGAAGTTTTCACTTTAAATATAAAAATTAAAAACCTAATTTTCGGGCCCTAAAAGTTACGGGCCCTTACAGGTTGCCTAGGACTTAGTCCGCCCCTGAGCAAGACGTATCGGATTATTTAAGGTTTTGTGTAAATTGTTTCAAATATGACGATGATTGTTATAGCTGAGCGAATATCATAATGACAGAAAGGCTCTCAATCAGTGAAACTCTCAGTAAAGCTCTCAGTGATAGCTTTACTGGCGTGCGCCACGTAAATCTAGAGTTTTATAAAAGAAGTCGTATCATTTATTGTTCTGTGTCGCTTTCTATAGCAACAAGACAAATTAGTTTTTGAAATGAGGAGCTCGATGGCGTCGTTGCGCGTGTCAGTCTATTCAAACACGCAAGTTAAGCAGCGTCAACCGTAGACTGTCCATGGATGGGTTTATATTATCTTGAGCTCCTCCGTGCTTTGTAAGATACGTTAAGCCGTCGGTCCCGGCTGTTGCCATTAGATGACAGTCGTTAAGCCAAGTCAGTGGGATTCAGTCGGCTTGAAAACACTTGCTTCAGCCAACCCGCAGTTGAGCAGCGTGGTGAAGTTTGCTCTAAACCCTTTCAATTGAGGGGAGACCCCTATCCCAGCAGTGGGATGAGTAAGCATGTGAAAAAACAGCTCACAGACCTTATCATGCTCAAAGCTGTTTAAATAATGGTTTAAACGAATGAAAATTTAATAGAGAATACATTTAAAAACCAACAAACATTCATTACATGCACATTGTTTTGCTTATGGGCAACACTTTCACTGTCAGGGTCCACATAATAAACAAAAAAAAAAATGATTACATCTTATAAATAAAAAGAGTAACACACTTCACTGAAGTTGATCTGCATTCACATCGCTTATCGTACGAAGCGTTACTTCAATGTAAACAGTTTCTATTGAATTTAAAATTTATTCGTACTTGGTACACATAGATTTTTGTTAGCTCCAGCAATATTGCGCTTTACAATCGCGTTTCGGGCGTCGCTTGTAATTAAATGTCGTTCCAAAGACCTTTACACTAGAAATATTTGTCTCTACGTCGGAAAATTATCCAAAGATGTTTGTTTATTATCAATGAGATCTAGATAATAATTATGCTATTTAATTACGCCAGACTTTCTATGAGACATGAATGCAAGATTGTTCGAGTATTGTATTAATGAATAGAGCTCATTATGCCTTCAACTTTAGACACCGTTTATTACAGGAACTTAAAAGAAAAATTTCCCGACGTCACTTTTCGGCGACAATTAAATGAAAAGTTATTATTTACATTTTTAATAACACTTATTCACTTATGCACGATCTGGCCCCTTAAGTTAAATTAATAGAGAGTATACTACTTACTAATAATTAAAAATAAACTATATATACCTACGAGTATAATATACAAACTAAAAACAAAAACTAATTAAAATTAAAATTAATAAAATATAATGATCTAAATAGCGTCATAATTCTTCCGCATCGCTGTAAGGTGACCTGAAGGCTAGCTCGCTGAGCGAGAAATAGGCCAGCCCTCTGGTCGCGGGAAGAGTCGACCAGAGGTGCTGGCATATTTCTAAAATGTTATTATATTCCAGAATAATTATAGTACTATGCAGACGCAGACCATCCAGCAAATATAGACACTACTTTATCCCTTGCGTATATTCGTTGATATACGCAACGGACAAATCGGGGATTGTTTGTCCCACTACATCTATACATACTGTATACTGGCCAGTATCGATTATTTGTCGCCAGTGGATAAAGTTACATATATGGAAAAAGTTAGATTAAGGGACATAATTAGAAAAAAACTTTGACCCACTAAATCAACTTTGTATGATCCATGCTGGATAGTGATCACTTCGTTCTGGTAGTGAAAATACAACCAGAAAAATGTTGCTAATTACGGGACTGCATACTATTACAGAATAAGTAATACTACTAAGTATGTACATTATTATGTTACTTATACTGTGCTTATAGTCTACATCAGTATTACGCAAAGTGTGTGCCGCGGCACACAAAACACGTCTTGTGTGGCATTTTAGGTCAGCAGATTGGGATGGGCTGCGTAGTTTCCTGGCCTCCTACCCTTAGGGGCCGATATGCTTTTCGCTGGAAGATCCCAGTGCCTGTGCTAATGCTGTCGCTGATGTGGTTCTGAAGGGCATGGATCTTTTTATTCCTAATTTTGCGGTGCCCATTGGTGGCAAATCTCGACCATGGTTCGATGGGTATAGCACAGCCGCGTTGCGCCATAAAGCAGTATTCTTACCGAGCCTGGTCCGAGGTTCAGGCAGCTGGAGATGCAAATACCGGTGTCCTTAAAAAGAATTACGACGCTGCGTCAAGATCCTTTAAGGGCTGCATCGCCAAGGCCAAATCCAAATTCGTTATCAAAATTGGCGAGAGATTAGTGCGCTTGCCCTCTGGGTCTCGTGCATTCTGGTCGCTCGCCAAGGCTGTTCAAGGTAACTTCTGTCGGTCGTCGTTTCCACCATTGCACCGAGTGGATGACTCACTGGCCCACACTGCAAGGGAAAAGGCCGATCTCGTGGGATTTATCTTTGCGTCTAACTCGACTCTCGATGATCAAGGAGCAACACCGCCAACCATCCCACGGTGTGAGAGCTTTATGCCAGACATTAAGTTCTCGCAAAGAGCTGTCCGTAGAGCACTTTTCTCCCTGGACATCGCCCTGGATCTCGCCATCTCGAATCTGGATTCTCGCACGGGCAATAAGCTGTTATGAGTTACTACTTGAGTTACTATAGCGCGTAATACTTTACTAGGCAATTTGTAAAGAACATAATAACCCGCGCAAGTATCGACCTCAATGTGGACTTTTATCTGCACCGTCATTACTTTAAGCTTAAGTCAGTACTACAATACTTGTCATCATCATCATCATCATCAGTCTGTATCTACCCACTGCTGGATATAAGCCTTCCCCGATGCTTTCCACCAGATATGATCCTCCGCCTTCACAATCCAGCTGATCCAGCCGCTCCCAGTCGCTTTATTAAAGTCATCGGACCATCTAGTAGGAAGGCGCCCAACACTTCGTCGTCCTATGCGCGGCCTTAACTCTAATACCTTCCTCCTCCATCTGCCATCACTTACTCCGCAGATGTGCCCGGCCCATTGCCACTTCAGCTTGCAAACTCTGTCTCTCAGATTTAAGTCTAGGTACATGTGACATGTTACTTGTAGGCTAAAATAAATTTAATTGGAAAATCAGAAATACCACATAAATAAGGAGTAGCGTAGCAATCCAACCGGTTCGTGGTCCACGGTTCCATTTCAGTAATGATTTCTATCGCTGCTCACTGCGGACGTCCACGCGACGGAAATATGTAATGCTGATCGAGATGAGAAATCCCAGAAAATAATTTCGAATTAAAATGGTAACGAGACGAGCACTCGCTGATATGAAATAGAAAAAATACGTACCTTTGCTTGCCCATCGGTCTCACAGTTTTAATGAAACTTCAAAAATGCTACTAACTTTCAGCTGGTTTAACTTTGTAATTTTAACAGTGAATATTACTACTTTCTAAATAGTACAAAACAAAGTCCCTTTTGGCGGCTGTCTGTACAGACTGACAGAATAAACAAGTTATTCGCTAACTCCACATTAACACGCCGTGGATTTTGATAAAGTTGTCATTATTATTTAGAGAATGTATTTTACCACGGGCGAAGGTAGGGTTGTTCATATATGAATGAAATGAAACATTGAAGAGTTTTTCTGTTTATCCGAGGTAATCAGTACATACGGCACTCAGACAAAAAGGGTTATTTGGTAACGAGGTTTTCTTCCCCTTCGATAACCAATCCTAGTGTACCCAGTAGCGGACTGAGGCTAAAGCAGGCCCCAGGCAACATTGTATTTCCTAACCTACTAAAGAAGTTTGCACTTCCAAAATAAAAATTAATAACCTAACTTTCGGGCCCAAAAATGTGCCTAGGTTGCTAGTTCTAGTTGCTAGGCCCAGGCGCAATATGCGCACACTCATCGGTGTATAGTACCCCTGAGTATGCGCAGATCGGCTTACATCAGAAATGGCGCACACCCCTGTTGTAGACAAGATTTTTTTCCCTATTATTAAAATCCTTAATATTAAAATATAAAAGTCTTAATTCTATTTACAATTAAATAACTTATAAATAATAAAACTAATTAATACACCAATGACGCAATAGCGATTTAAATTAACAATATAGTACATCATGAAGCAATAGCACTATTTAACAATTTAAATTTTCTTAATAAGAGATGGTGGTAAGGGGGCTGATCAGACGAGGAGGTTTTCCAGCCTTAGTAACTCGAATACAATCTGTCACAACTTCTTATTACTGCTATTTACCAGATTCGTTTTGTTAGCGTTGCTTTAGAAATTTCTTTCACTGCAAAACATAGGCCTCCTCTAGCGAGCCACACACCTCGATTCTGAGCCACCTCAAGTCACAACCACGTCTCCCTAAAACTTTCTTGAGGTCATCGCTCCATCTAGCGTGAGGTCGTACTGAGACCATACTGCGTCCGCCACTTTGGTAAATCTATCACGCAGAGAGACCCGAGCATAGTTCTCTCCATTACTTGCTGACCGATTTTGAGCTTTCTCATACGCCGCACAATAAAACACTCTGTTTCAGGTTCACATATTTATCACTTATGACATGACATAGCTTTGTTGACAAGTTGAATGTCCTAAAATGCCTTGTTTGCTTTATAAAGCAATCAGCGCAGAGTAAATTCACAAGTATCTTTATAGTCATTTCGAGTAGTAATGCTCCTGTTTTATGTTATTATTGCAAACGCTCATATACTTAATAACTAACAGCTGTTAAGTAGAAGTATAAATAACTATATAAATTTCAAATTTTTTTTCTTTATTTTAAACAGATCTTGAGAATAATTTAACACTTACAGTAGGTACATAATGGTGTTATTTTTAATAATAAAAGTATTTTAAATTCTAAAACATTTTGTTTATTTCTTTATATCTTTAACCTGGGACATTTCCATCATACGCACAGCTGCAGCCAGAAATAACTAAAAAGCTTATTTAAATACTTATTTCAATTCCAAGTTTAAACGTTCATTTTAAAAGGCACACAATCATGTCCTAACTAAAATATGTCAACTCATACCAATAGGAAACGCTTCAGGTGAATGAAACGCTCTTTTAATCTCCGAATGATAAAAACCCATTTAGTTGTAAATACGGAAATAGATGTCGAGATCCGTTGCATTTGTAGGCTGTGACGCGAGCTTCCCTATTGCGACAGAACGATTTCCTCTTTCGAAACACAAGACGAATTTTGCGGAATTAAACTCCAGGCAGAGAGCTTGGCGTCTGTAACAATAGGTAGAAATTACTAACACTAAGTTCTAGAATGTATATTTACTGAGAAGGTTCGAAAGTTTGTGCCAGAGTCATGTTATTAAACGTACACCGTATATTAATATGCTCTTTGTTAAAAGTACATATAAAGTATCCGTTTGCAACTTGTGTGAACTTTCTACTTAGTGGCGTGTTTCAAGTTTTTCCCAAATACAGAGCTTTTCAGTTAAATTTCTCATTCTGTGATAATATAGTCAGATAGATAGTCAGATAGGTCCATATTTAAGTTTTCACTTCTTTATTGTTAAAAATTACAAACTACAGACTATGGACCTGTGTGGCCCTATTGTGTATATTTTAATGAAATTAATTCTTTTTTAACTGTTTAATCACTTAGACGAAGAAACTTGTTCGCAGAGGATTAAAATTCCTGAGTTAAAACAAAAAATAAAGTCCCTCGAGAACTAGCTATAGACTCAATACACGTAGTGCACTATGATTGGATGTCCAGAGATTTAGAGAAATGCACGCTATGGAGCAAATATTCCGAACCTTATGCACTACCACCTCCCGCTGTTGCGTTGCTGGGCCTAGTCACGTTATTTCTATTTTGTCAGAGATTCCCCGCACTTTTGTCCAGTCCGCTCTCTCTGCATACTCGGTTATTCGGGTGACTTTTTGTTCTACTTTTATAAAATTCCGTGCACAAATGGCTCCGTACAACCCGTTACGATTAAACAGGAAGACATACAGACTATGGCTTGAATATCAGATCTTTTTTTCATTTCCGGAATTTGATATCAATATTAAGCACTCCAGTTTCGGAATTTCCGAAGGTCAGAGCTTCTATCTTGCCGTATTCGAAAATTGACGTTTCGACTTTTGCAAAACTTTCCAAATTAAAACTGTTCGTTTTTACAAGTCTTTCATTGTGCAGTAATGGCTAGCGTATTGAGTGGATTAACTGATTAAAGCTTTCAACATGAGTTAAAAGACTTTATCAGCTGACATCAGTCTCTCTAGGCGACTCTACAGTAATTTTAATGTATCTGGTGGCTTTCTTGTGGACGCACCGCGCTCGCGTGTCGCCCCTATAGCTTTGATATGTTTTTTCGATATTGAAATTCCGATTTTAATCTCATCCATTCTGAAATTACTGTTTAAGAAGTATAGGCATATCCTCTTTTGTTAATTGTCTCTTCTAAGCGCGTCGGTATTGGCTACAGTTGTATTAGGACAATAATTTATATTATACTCGAATATTCTCACAATATCGATTCATTACGCTACTGAACAATATTTTTTTTCGATTTGTAATTATTCGACGTTACAATAATATAACTACAGGTGAAAGAATCTTCG
Organism: Hypsopygia costalis; assembly: GCA_937001555.2. Taxonomy (NCBI): domain Eukaryota; kingdom Metazoa; phylum Arthropoda; class Insecta; order Lepidoptera; family Pyralidae; genus Hypsopygia; species Hypsopygia costalis. The sequence goes on from OW443326.2 coordinate 26,240,279, forward strand.
ATAGCATAAAAACTTTTCGAGATATGGTGACTTAAAATCTCAATTTTGCACTATCCTTAAAAACGCTCCAAACAAAAGGCCACCCCTGTGTCACATGTTCCTATTTTGTATGAATTAAATCAGAAATTTGTACGACAGCGACGTGTATGTTAAATATTGCGTTTATGTCGTAGTTTATATGCAGTAACAAAAGTTATAGTATATTTTCGGGTTATTTCATGGGTAATAATTTAATGGGATAATTCATCCTTTTAAAATGGTCCTTCCCACCAAATGGATCGACCATAAAACAACCCCTTTGTCACATGTTCCTATTTTGTATGTATTAAATCAGAAATTTGTACGACAGCGACGAGTATGTTAAATATTGCGTTTATGTCGTAGTTTATATGCAGTAACAAAAGTTATAGTATATTTTCGGGTTATTTCATGGGTAATAATTTAATGGGATAATTCATCCTTTTAAAATGGTCCTTCCCACCAAATGGATCGACCATAAAATAACCCCTTTGTCACATGTTCCTATTTTGTATGCATTAAATCAGAAATTTGTACGACAGCGACGAGTATGTTAAATATTGCGTTTATGTCGTAGCAGATGAGAAAATCTCAAATTTTCACTATTCTGAAAACGCTTCAAACAAAAAGCCCTGTGTCACATGTTCCTATTTTGTATGTATTAAATCAGAAATTTGTACGACAGCGACGAGTATGTTAAATATTGCGTTTATGTCGTAGTAGATATGAAAATCTCAATTCTGAAAACGCTTTAAAACAAAAAGCCACGCCTGTGTCACATGTTCCTATTTTGTATGCTAAATCAGAAATTTGTACGACAGCGACGAGTATGTTAATTTTTTTTTTTAATTTTCATATCTGCTACGACATAAACGCAATAGCGTTTATGTCGTAGCAGATATGAAAATCTCAATTTTGCACTATCCTTAAAATCGCTCCAAACAAAAGGCCACCCCTTTGTCACATGTTCCTATTTTGTATGCATTAAATCAGAAATTTGTACGCTAGCGACGAGTATGTTAAATATTGCGTTTATGTCGTAGCAGATAAGAAAATCTCAATTTTGCACTATTCTGAAAACGCTTCAAACAAAAAGCCCTGTGTCACATGTTCCTATTTTGTATGCATTAAATCAGAAATTTGTACGACACCGACGAGTATGTTAAATATTGCGTTTATGTCGTAGCAGATAAGAAAATCTCAATTTTGCACTTTTCTGAAAACGCTCCAAACAAAAAGCCCTGTGTCACATGTTCCTGTTTTGTATGCATTAAATCAGAAATTTCTACTACAGCGACGAGTATGTTAAATATTGCGTTTATGTCGTAGTAGATATGAAAATCTCAATTTTGCACTATTCTGAAAACGCTTCAAACAAAAAGCCCTGTGTCACATGTTCCTATTTTGTATGCATTAAATCAGAAATTTGTACGACAGCGACGAGTATGTTAAACATTTCCTTTATGTCATAGTTTATATGCAGTAACAAAAGTTATAGTATATTTTCTAGTTATTCCACGGGTAATAATTTAATGGGTTATTTCATCCTTCTAAAACGGTCGTTCCCACCAAATCGATCGACCATAAAACACGTCGGACGTTAAAATCTTAAGATCTCAGATGGTTCTAATTTTGTTTGTAATTTACGATACTGGTAATAAGTTTTTATAATTTTAGAACATTGGCAACTAGCTTCAGAATTCTGGGATTACATTAAAACCGGAATCCCGGAGCTCAAACCCTAATACAGATACACAAGTTAAACTAAAAACACAATTCATTTTTGGTCGCGGGTTAAAAATGATTCGCCAATGGTAAAGACCGAAATGCTAAGTTAAAGACCGAAAGATTTAAGGTAGTTAGTACAATTTCAGATTTTCAATACTTTTTCCATAATCCCTACTAATATTATAAATGTGAAAATCAGTTTGTTTGGTGCGTTTATTTTCCGAAACTATTCAATCTATCATCATGAAACTTTGTACACATATTTTCAAAGGTCTTAGGAAGGACATCACTACATAGTATAAAACAAAGTCGCTTTCTCTGTCCCTATGTCCCCATGTATGCTTAAATCTTTGAAACTACGCAACGGATTATGATGCGGTTTTTTTTAATAGATAGAGTGATTCAACTGGAAAGTTTATATGTATAATATATGCATAACATAGTAGAAAAACACTGCTAATTTAGAGGTTTCTAATGTGATGTCGTAAATAAACACATTTTTTTGCTCTTTCATTGCAAACGCTGGCTGAACCCAACGAGATAGATCAAAATAATGTAGTACAGTATTGTTCACCTTAAAATGGTCTACAAAAAAGTTCGCGATGGTATATGTCTATCTCTTAGTGGTAACACACAATAACCGTTATTTTATCCTTTGCTTTTTACAAGAAATAATGCCTTATTTACGAAGCGATTTTAAGCAATACAGAATTAATCCTTATCCAATTAAGTACCTTAAATACATTGCGCATTTAATATAGATCAATATGGCCATTCACAGCATGTAATTTAAATGAATAGTTTAGAAGATATTACACATTTAAAATGCAGGGACATAACGGCTGTGGCGGTACCGGCCGCGGAGCCGGCGGCGTGTGCTTATAACTGGGGAAGGACTGGATAGGACAAAGCGCAAAGACCTTCTGTAGTACATTTAGTATCAGCATTGCACCCGTGCGAAGCCGGGGCGGGTCGCTAGTAGGATATAAAAAAAAGTAAACGCGGGCGAATCCGCGGATGGAAGCTAATATAGGTGAATAAATGTGTTGGCAACACATGTACACACATAACACACATTAGTACCTATATTAGCTTCCATCAAATATAAAACTAGATTTTTTTTTCTATTTGTTATCCGATACTACTTTAAAACATATAGATACGTTCTTATTACAAAATTTTGTTTAACAAGTTTTTCATTAAACAGTGTTTTGCCTCTGTCATACGTGAGAAGAAATATTTGAGGTGGGAAAGTGACGAAACATTGTTTAACTAAACATTCGCTAAACAAGGTTTTGTAGTAAAACTTATATTGTTGTACACGGTCGTGTCTTAAAACCTTTTATTTTGATAACCCGACGACGGGAAAAATAAAATTCAAGACACTCTTTACCGCGACGGCGGTTATAAACGGTTTAGCGAACGTTTTCAGCGTGAGCTAAGTCACGTCAAAATATTTTGTTTGTGAGAAAATTTATATATACTTAACATCTTTAACTTTTCCTTCAACGTTTTTAGATTTTTGAAGTGAAATCTTCTTTAGCGGCGTTGTGCACTTTTAGATGGGTGAAAAATGTTAAACTCGCGTCAGTATCACGTCCTGATAATAAGACAAAGCTGCGAAACTACAAAATTCAACTTTAAGCAAAGACGATAAGATTGAGATTGGTTTCAATCGAAATAGTTTTGACATCAAAATAGTAAGAAAAAGCTTCGAGACTACAAAATTCAACTTTAAGAAAAGACGATAAGAATTATAATAGAATGATGAAATACGTAGTGTTTGTTCGGGAACGATATTGCGTTTAAAAGAAATTAGAACATAATTAATTACACATAAAGTAAATTTTTGTGCGGCGCAGGCAGCTTGCGCGAGTGTGCGTGTGTGTTTGTACTACAGTCTGCTACGCGCATCTACGGATGGTGACTGCTGATGGCTTGAGCGTCTGTATACTTGTAAAATTCGTGTAAGGTTTTAAAATATGGATATTGAACAAAGTGCATATATTAATGAAAAAAGCAATTCATGCGAAATTATTTCATAACCATTCCAAAATATTCAAAAATGCACAACGTTAGTTCAAGTTTTCACTTCTGCCGGCACTCCCGGGGTGCAACCCGCTGTTTTTTTTTTTATACAGAAGAGCTCATTATTATGTTTAGAGTCATGACGATTTCTCCTGTAGTTGGTACGTCTTGCCGATAAGCAAATGAAGCTCTGGCGTCAGAAAAGTAGAGCATATCGATATCGATCTCGATTTACTTAGTCGACATCAATTCCCTCCCTTCTCCCCTACTTCGTCTACTTACCGAAGACCTCCACCTAACAGAAGACTGCAGCAAAATAATAATTAAGCTTGTAGAAACAGCTCAACAAACAGCAAAATAACAATTGAGCAGTGCTCTAAGGGATTGAATACGGAACGAAGAAATTCGACGGAGAAGTTCTCCGTCGAATTTCTTCGTTCCGTATTCAATCCCTTAGAGCCCCCGAGCATTGCTCGATCACTTTGGTTCTCCGGGAGAACCAAAGTGGTCGACATAGCTCTCAGAGTGGGGAAGCTGCACTGGCAGTGGGCTGGCCACAACTGCCGAATCAGCGATGGCAGATGGGGGAGGAACGTCATAGAGGGGAGGCCACGGCGACCAGGCGACGAAGCGTAGGACGCCCTCTCTCTAGTTGGACCGACGACCTCGAATAAGTGGCTGGTAGCGGTTGGATGCTGAAAGCGGAAGTTCGTATAGTGGAAAGCATTAAGAAATGCCTATATCCAGCAGTGGGATACAGGCTGGTAATAATTATGATTATGCATTGTTGTGTTTAGTAGTAGAATTAAGTTACTAGATGTGTGGTGGAAACGTTGTGTTAGCAGCGGAGCTATAAATAAATATTCCTGGACAAATTACACACTGCCATCTAGTCCCAAACCACAGTATATGTTATAAGTAATACGTACGTACTCAAACTAAGAAAAGAATAAATGTACTTAGGGTAATAGACGACTGATAAATATACTTAACTACATTTTTTTTTGTTAATACCTACATATAAACCTTAGGAACTTAGGGACCACGGAGCTCGTCAAATCAGCAATCGGTCGAATTGAACTCGCCTATCTATGTTATACCAACACCACAGTATAAGTAATAGTACTACGTACAGTACGACGACTTCCTGCCGCTCTCTCGTGTCGACACCACCCCTATGACGCCCTACTGCCGAAGCTGAAACCGATTACCATCGGATTTGTCATCACACAATCGAAAATTACACATTGTTGGTAATTCTGTTCAGCGCAGCTTGAAGAAACCCTACAGCTCTACCGACTAAGCTGAAGTTGTTTGTCAATAACTTTAACCTAAGACCAATTTTTGGAATAAAAAATCAGATGGTCAGGAGGTCATTGCTATGTAAAAGCACAGTTTAAGTAATAGTACTACGTAGTAATAGTGAACGACGAGACATTTGAATGAAGTGGCCGCGGTGTGCCAATATTCTTAGTATTGCAAGTAATACTGTAATATACATTACAACTTCTTACTTACAATTTCTTATTCGAAATCTGACGTCGTATAATAAAATCACGGATACGAGATTTAACATTCTGAAGTTGTAAATCAGCGATTCTCAATGGCAGTTCGCAGAGATCGGCGAGAACAAAGGTCAAAGGTAAAGTCGGTAATAGTGGTCGCCGAACAAAAAAGGTTGGGAAACTGTTCTTGATTTACATAAAGCTTTATACCTACCTAAGAGTAGGTACATTTTCTGCAGGAAATATGACGTAGGATAAATCATTTTAGCTTCATTCCGACGTGACATGCTTACTGACAAGTTCGAGGACGCCTCGACAACTTCAATAATATTCCATCCAGGCAGCCGTAGCTTGTGTATGATCTCGGAATGACTGCCTTTATTATATCTATAAGCTCCTATTATTGTTATAAATCGCATTATAATATGCCTATACATTACAATATTTGTTATTACACCAACAGAAGTCTAACATGAATCAATGTAAATATTGCTAGCTATTCGACCGGACTCTCAAACAAACAAACTCTTCTTCATCGACGAGCTCGGTGGTCGGATGGCTAGCAGTGGTCACTTTGACAAATATTTGCGTGCATGAACATGTCTGTTTGTCCAGGACTGGGTGTTTTCTATGTAATATTATACGTATGTATTTACAAATGATACGTCTGATCCTTGTAACACTGACTGGGCGTTATGCCTGCCATTGGCACCTATACAAGATGAGACTTGTCAATAGCCCAGAATGCAGAACATGCAAGCAGGGACTCAAAAACATCTTCATAAAGGATACACATTCATAACGGTAACATATTCAATCTGTTACAGAATTATTCCTGTAACACTTATGGCGTTTTAAACCTGTTTCGCTAGTAACACTTATAAAGTGTAACAGATATAACGTATCTGTTAGAAAACTGTTTCTACATTTTTCTAGACGTGTGTACCTACGCACCATACTGGTACGCGCCGCGTGAGCTGTTGCAATCGGTATAGTTATGCCAATGTAAACCTTATTGGCTGTAACAGTTATTAACACATATAAACCGGTATTTCGGAAAACAGATTCAAAGTGTAACACTTTCTTTCTGTTTCACTTTAAAAACAGAAATGAAAAACACTGTTCATAACACTCCATTCGGTTACCGTTAAAGTCCCTGCATGCAAGGAACCTTATGAAACCATGAAGCACTTGATATGTCAGTGTGATGCCCTAGCTGGCAAACGAATGGTAATCCTAGGAAAGGCATACCCAGACCTGGAGTACTACAGGCTCTTCTCAATTAAAGATGTACTAAAGTACATGAAACATGTCTCTAGGCACTCAGGGGAGAGTTACTAAAGAATAGGGAGTGCACAAAAGATCCAACAGGGTCGGCGTGTCACTGGTGCTGCTACGCTGGACCCATTTCAAGATAAGATAAGATGTATTTACAAAAAAATGTATGTCAGTATAATATCAGTTTTCTAGTACCGAAAATACAAACCGTAGCAAATTTTCAATCTAAGTATTTTTTTTAAATTTCTGATCAGGGATTTAATGTTCAATAATTCAATTTAATAATCAAAATTCCTGAAATAGATGTTTATTTATTTCTTTTGAAGAATATTTAGGCCAATTTTCGTTACAATCGACCGCGAAATATTTTTTTCGCATGTAATCCACGTCCTAAAACCGAATCCTCTTCACAGGAGGTTAAATTGGAATTGAAAGATTTGGAAAGAACAAATGAGGGCAAAGGAAGTTTTTTACTTATAATTTTTTGTTTTATCTGCGTTTTTTTTGTACCTCTTTGTAAATATTTTATTTGTAAATATTTAGTAATTAGTAATATAGTTTAATAATTTATAATCACTAAATCAATAAAAAATACATTACATACAAAAAAAAAAAATGAGGGCAAACTGGGAAAGAATTAAAGATCAAAGATGAATTTCCAAAAATCACATTAACCGTGAAGGAAGGACAACGGCGCAGAAATTTTCTTAGTCTTATACCTAGTATAGTTAGTTATTATATGTCGTAACAAATAACAAACTATTAAAACATTCATGATAAAATTATACATATAGTTTTTGAATTATTTATTTTAATAATAGGTTCTGATTGTGCAAGTCAATGAACAATTGATAAAGCTCGATTCGGTACTTAGGGTATTTCAATGCGTTAAGCGGGCTGGAGGGTAGGGGTTGGAGGTCATAGGTACCTGTGACGTCATGTGACATTGGAGGTCAGTTCAACTATGACGTCATTACGTTGTTATGCGGAACATAGAAAACAATTTGTTTTGCACTGCCGAGGGTTCTGAACTCGTGAGAAGTTTGCTTTATTGTCTCATAACTTGTATCCACTGCTTCGCACAGCGTGAATACATACATAAAGTATATTATTAAGTTAATTTAGAATATATCCTTAAGAACGAGCTTGGTGCTAGAATGGTTAACAAAATTGAATTTGTTTCCGGGGTCACTGGTTCGATTTCACACAAGACAAACATTTGAGTGGTCTGTGTGTTTTCTATATATTTATAAAAATTGTATTTAAGTATATTTATCAATTATTATCTAGTACCCATAGTTTGCTTAGTTTGGGGTTCAAGTTAGTGAGTGGCCTTTCGCTGTTAGACATATATGTACAGTATATATATTTTATTTAATAATTATAATTAAATTAACAAAATATTTAAAAATTGTTAATTTACTTCTCCCTCGCCTAAGGTGTGATGGGGGAGGTTAATTTTTCCACTTCTAAAATGTTTGCAACATTCTGGCAAATTGGCGGAAATCAACTATTTAAATAATTTAAATACCAATTGACTATTGCAATTTATTAAGGGGACGGTAGACGCCATAGTAACGTATGTGTGGTGGCACAAAGAATGTAATGCTGAGGTACGAAAGGCATGTGACAAAAAAGAACAGTGAATTCAAAATGTAAATGCACTCATGAAAGAAGTGGATGGATTGTATAAAAAATCAAGTGATCAAAAAAGAAAAGAAAAGTACAGATGACTTCTGACAAAAGTGAATGGAACAAACAGATATACTGAGCCGACTATAAATCATGGAAGGACAAACGAATGATGACAATTGTCGATTTGAACCGTTCAATTGTAACCATTTTTTTTCGTAAAATAATACATAAATTATTTTGATTTATTGTTAATATCAATTTAAAGGATTTCATCTTTTGACTCCATGAAGCCTATTTCTCACACACATCACAGAAAACCAAGTCGTAACCACGCAATTTGTAAACTCATGTATGTTATTTGATGTTGATATACGAGTATATATATATTATTATTATTTTGCTAAGAGATATTTTTTTTGCAATCTACACCAATTCGCAATGGTTCCTCCATGTAAAATTGTGACTACAATAGTCCTGGGAGTGTCAGACATCTGGTAATGGTACTGCCGGCCGGCAGTAGTTTGTGTGAACTAACTGGTGACGGAAGTACGCTCTACTCTACTTAGCAGATCAAATTGCTTGTCTGTTGAACACAACTTATTTAGTACATTGATAACTTTAATTATGCCATCACCACAACAAAAGCCGTTTGTTCTACAAATGACTCTATTTCATCAATGGATTTGTTTGAATTTGTATTCTAATTACCGAGCGAAACAATACTCACAGATCTTCAATTATTGATGAAATTGAGAAGTTCCTTTAATTATGGAAGTTTGTCTATTATAGTATTTACAATTGATTGAGAATAGGAATAGATCATAAATAGGCTGTATTGTTTGAGACGATGGTTTTGTAATTAACGTACAGTAAACATTAAACGAGAAATCTTTAACGTTAAAAAATATGTTTGTGAAGCTCAGGATGTTGTTATATATATGCCTCAGGATGTTGTTATCTTCTATATATATAAAAGCGAAATACCACTCACTGATTAATCACGACATCTCAGAAATTTATGACACCTAGAAATTTGAAATTTGGCAGATAGGTTCCTTATAATATAGATACCCGCTAAGAATGGATTTTACGAAACTCCACCCCTAAGGGGGTTAAACGGGGGTTGGAAGTTTGTATGAAAGTCCTATGTTTTTGAAGTGAGAGACTTGAAATTTAAAATGTATGCTCTATTGATGGTGTGGAGGCGTACTAATAATATTCATATTCATATTCATATATTTTATTTGCGAACATGGGTAATGTAACAATACAGATGGAGTACAACAAATTAGTCCTACCGTAAATATCTTTATAATATGATAATGTATCTTTGTATGAAAGTCCAATGTTATTGAAATTACAGTACTTATGGAAGACATACTATTATAAGGAGGGATGTTTTATTAAAACAATAAAAAGTATTTTAGGTTTTACAGAGAGGTTTTGAAAAAATAATATCCGTCGAATTCATTGATTCTAAAAATTCATCTAGATATTGATTGCTTTTATCTTTCTTTTATTTTTTCCTTTCATTAGGTATTTAGCTTCATCGAATATCATAAAAAATTACATGCAAAAAACTAACTCCACGCGTACGAAGTAGCGGGCGGCCGCTAGTATATATATAATCACTATATAGTGAGCTCTGGTCAAATTATCGGATCTCATTAATGCTGCGTTAAGGTTAAAGTAATAGTTCCGGATATCTGGAAAGTAGCTGAAGTAACCGGCCTCATGAAATGACATCATACAGACCGATTAGACCGATTTAATTATTGCCTGTTATGTCTAAATTATTTCAAAAGCTTTTTCTTAAATTATTAAAACCCATAATAGATGGAAAAGGTTTGATATTGCAACATCATATTGGATTTAGGGAGAAACATTCTACCATAAACCATTGGAGAAACAAAAAAAACAGAGATTTGATTGAAATTGTATTGAAACCTGTACATTCTGATTAAGGCGAAAGATGGATGTGAATATAAATTCAAGTATAGACGGCGAAACTAAGTGTAGTCGTAGCCCCTTGATTGGAAATGTTTAGTACTTAATATTATGAAATAAATAGGCTAGACGACAATTTTTTCTTTCGATTTGTTATGTAAGGTCGTCACAATAATATAACTATAGGTGAAAGAATTACTTCGATAGCATAAAAACTTCTCGAGATATGATAACTTGAAAATCACAATTTTGGACTTTCCCGAAAACGCTCCATACAAAAGGCTACTGAATTATGACGTCACACTTATGTATTTTGTATACGTTAAAACAAAAATTTGTACGACAGCTATGTGAATTACTGCGTTTATGTAGCTAGTGCCATAACAAAAGTTATAGTACTTTTGATTGTTTTTCCAAAGAGAATATTTTTTTTTATAATTTCATTCTTTTAAATTGGACTTTCCCACTACACTTTGATCGATCATAGAAGAAGACGGACATAAGTTATTAAAATTTCAACACCGCAGATCGTTCTAGTTTTGTATATTTTATGACACTGATAAGTATTTTTTATAATATGTTATCATTGTCGTCTCGCCTATTGTAGACGTTTTATTATCATAGTTGGGTTGAGTTAACCTCGCTTGTGATGAATTATTTTTGGAGAAAGAGAGGTGAGGTATTCATACCCTTTCCAAAAGCAATATAGAGTCTTTTGGTAATCACAAGCATAACCTAACCTAACTTTGTCGATAAACCGTTCATTATATTGCTTCTATATATTTAGCCCAGAGACTGCGGCCACACTTAAGTTTAGCTGGCTAAGCTTAAGTTTATATTCACACCTATCTTTAGCCGTAACATATGACTTACAAAGCCAACAGACGTGTATCGTAAAATATACAACACTACTTTGTATCATAGGACGATGTACGGCACGGAATCATCGCTACGAAGTCGCGTAACTAACTACATAATTACTTAGTAAGCAATACTTTACTCAGACGTCCACTGCCAACTAGTACTTGTCCGTTTTACTATCCATAAGCCATCATTTTGAGAAATCTTTCTATTATAAGGCTACTGGCTACAATATATAAATAAAGTAGGTCGTCTTAGCTCTGCCTTATCAGAATTAGACACTTGACGGACGTGGCTATTGCTACGTGCTAGATTATTTCAGCTACTTTCTTAACGTTATTTCTTTTCGTACACTGTTGCAGGAAAAGGCAGCTGATATTGAAACAATTTTTATTGTACAAAAAGAGCCATCATAAATATCTCTGTTCATTCGTAATATACTTAGGAAAATGCTATTTATATTTGTAAAAACATATTGTTAAAATTCAAAGACTGTACAGCAGTCAATCTCAGAAACAGAAATAAATTGCGCATTCAGATGATTCGGCTTGCTAGGCCTGGAAAATCTTTTGTTCCAACAAATTGAATACTATCCTATATTACAGTGCCTAAAAGAATCCTTTCTCTTTCTGAAAATATGTTTAAGAATCATGAAAAACTGTTTTAGTAAAAATGCTTAATAATATAATGAATACTTAACCGCCAAAAATGAGGGAATGATTAGCACAGACTTAACAAATAATATTACATGATATATTTTAATAATTGTATAATATCATTGTTTAATATATAATTTTTACTTAATTGATGTTCGAAACAAAGACGCGTATTTGCAAGTATTTTTCCATCACAAATCACCCATTGTTGGGTGTAGGCTATTGAAATATTTAGACATAACAGGCATCCTCCATTTTCCGTAACCAACCGCCACTTTTTAGGTCGTCAGTCCATCTAGAGATTCCTGTCCCGTCTGCTATCATTGATTCCGCCACTTCAGCTTGCTGTCTCTGAGGGCTATGTCAACCACTTTGGTTCTCCGTCGAATTTCACCATCGCTCGCTATCAACTAGCCCAATGGTCAGTGTGCAAGCCTCTGCGCCGTAGTTTTCAATCAGTACGTCCTCCCCGCTATGGTCATAGCTTTTTTATTTATTTTACTCCTTAAGTATTGGGGTATATCTGAAAAAACTGCCCACCCCACTTGAATGCATCTATCGATCTCTTTGTTGAGATTTTCACTACTGAATGCTAGTAGAGCAAAAATACAAAGTTTAAAATAAGATTTATAAAAAAAAGTGTAAGACGTGTCTAAGTATTTTTTTTATACTACGGCGGTTGGCAGACAAGCATACGGCCCGCCTGATGTGAAGCGGTTACCGTAGCCATATTAACGCTGGCACCATAAAATATCGCTCGCGCGCCGCCACCCCCACTGCCAATGCAGTATCTCCTTTCTTTCTGGTGACCTCACTCACTCGCAGGAACACAATAACCCTCGAGGGAATTGTTATTTGGCTGCGGTATTCTGTGAGGTTTAGGTACATTCCCCAGTCGGGTAGCTTACAATTACGCCTCCTACCTCTCTTTTCGCCAGAGCTTCGTTTGTCAGTCAGCAGGGTGTACCGCGTGCAGGTGAAGATGGCTTTGGTTCAAAGATGTTGATGAACCACATACACCCCTGAAGTGTCCTAAGTGCTCAAAAAGGCCCAGAGTGGAAAAAAGTGATTTCATTTCTTTTTAAACAGCCTCTCACGTTAATGTTTGGTACATTTAGTTACTCAAAATATGTGTTCGTCATACTTACGACCAACTCCATTAATGACTCGTGGTATACCATGAAATACTGCTTTATGTACTCGAATATCAGGAAATGAAGACTTCAAAGGAAACCACTTGTGGTGTTCTCTCAATTTTCAATTAGAGTTTTTATAATAGAGGAAGGCTAGAAGTGGATTCCCGTCGCGTAATTCTTAACTGCAAATAAAGTCTGAACTTTTTTCATTTAAACTTCTATAAACCGTTTAAACCCGCTTTGTGCGGGTGTTCAATAGCCAATCGTGTTTGAACAAAAAATGTGCGCTCTGTGATGCGCTGTCTTCGGGAGCGAGGGATGAAAATTCCGTGTACTTGTTGTGAGGAAATGTTAAATTTTAGGTCGGATTCACACTATAGGGTTGATCACGGTTCGTTCGCAGTCCGATCTCGGCCTGGTAAAAAATATTAAATAAAAACAATGTGTGTATCCATACTATCCGTAACTGTCAAGTTCCGGTCGAATCCCATTCCAGTCGCGATCAGTCTTTAAGAAATTTTACCGGACCGAGATTGGACCGCGAACAACCGATTTTGACGAGACTTTTACTGACAGATACCTGATGTTATAACGAGTAACTTCGGCTACTTTAAGAAAAAGAAATACTTATCGCGCACAAAAATTAAGCTCATGAAATAAGTATTATATTAATCAATATTAATAAATTCCATCTGATAAAAAAATCATTGTTGCAGAGCAACTACGCGAAGTTCCTCAAGAATCTTCATACGGAGCAGATCGCCAAGCTCCACGCTAAGAACCAGCATGAGTGCGACTTACTGGAAGATCTCCGCACTTACACCATCAAACGCTCGGCCATAGAGAAGTCTTACTCAGAGGTGAGTGTTAAATTTAAATATGTAGATCGCGCGTATTAGCCAAACAACTGCTTGGAGCGATACAGCAGTGCGTTTTGCGTCTATGCATCGAGAACATTTGACCATTTGACTACAAAAAGGGGGCTCTCGTGACTGTTGAAAGTTTAATATCCCCCGATAGTATCAGTTATATGGATAATGGTCTACTACCAGCGACAAAATTGGGTTAGTTTTGTCCCTATACCGCTACAAAAAACCATCATGGAACTTTCCTCAGATGATCGTACGCATGACTAAATAGCTATAATTCACAATACCGAAGTTTATCATTTCTAGGATAAAATTCGATATTAATTTATGAATGTTACGGCAAAGAAGCTCTTACAGGAACATATTGTCGTTCTCTGGCCGTCAGTCTGTCTGATCATTTTCTCAGGAATCCATGGACGTATCAAGTGCAACATGAAATATTTGTGCTTACAGCTGTTAATAAATCAAGCTTGTGAACACGACCAAAAGTAAATAAAATTTGACAGATCGACAATTTGATAGAATTACGAAGGAGTTTCTCTTCACATATTTGTGTAAACGTGATAATTGCATTTTTATTTTATTTTGCTATTTGTTACAAAAAAAAAAATGTTTTTCAATTTGATAACACTATTAGAAATTAGTATTTCGATTTTTTCAGTCACTCGACAACCTATTGTCGAGTGACTTGTACGATGTAGCCTACTACATGACCAATATTTTTCGTATTATAATATATAGACGTCACAGTAATATAACTGTAGGTGAAAGGATTATCATAAAAGGTTCTTGAAATATATTTAAACTTTCATCTTGCTTTCCCGACAATGCTCCACACAAAAGACTACATTATAACGTCACCCGCCTAGGTATTTTGTATGCATTAAACCAGAATTTTGTTTCGCTATGTTACATATTACGTTTATGTAGTGTAACTTAATCTTTTGACTTAAGGTAAAAATTTACATCTATTTTATTTTGACGCGATATTTGGCGTCGCTATCGTTTAAACTGAAATATAGAGAAAGAAATTCTGTTATCCGCGCAAAATGAACTTAATGGAAATTTAAATATACAACAATTTATGTTAAGAGAATAAATTCAGATTATGAGTATAATAAATAACGAAAATCAATTTATAATAAATAAATATTTCTGGATAATCTCTGGGCTCCTTCTACTAATCTGGGATGATTGTTTTTTTTAAAAAAAAAAAAAAACCTATCGTACCAGCCCAGTGCCTCCCATCGGAAATCTGAGCGTAGGTCTCCTCAGGTACTAACCCTAATCACAGAATTTTGATTCTACTATTTATTTGACAACAAATTAACAACAATTATAATTATACAGTTTTATAAAACTGTCATACTCTATTGTCATCAGGTCTTGATACAGGCTCTTTGACAAGAATGTCCGATTCCGACAATTACAACGCAAAGTTACATTTTGTTGATTAATCTGAATCTTTTCCTTAAAGCGTTTATTATTTTTTGTTAGTATTGTACATAAGATCAAAGAAAATAAATAGGTGCGTTTGAAAGAAAGCGAAGTCTATAGGATTTAGGAAAGGAAGCGGAGACTAAAAATACAAGGCATGAAATTTGTACAGAATGTGTACGTACTTACGTAATTACGTACGTACACAATACAAATTTTGTCAAATATTCTTTTATAATTCAAGTGTCGTTATCACTTTAGGTGTATGAAAAAATAAATACATTAAGCTTGCTAAATATCCAGTCAAATGCTCGATAACGCAATATTATAATTATATATTACTAGCGGCCCGACCACGCTTCGCTGTGGCTCAATCTTTTCGTTTCCATCCATTTCCTTAGAGATGGCGCTGTATGTGAAAAAAGATTTTCCCGCTTTTCTTTTCAAATTTTTCCAGAATTTTCTTTGCTATAAACCTCACGGAGCCCGAGACCTTTCCAACGAATGCAAAACCGTGGAAATCGGTTCGTGCGTTCTGGAGTTATAGCGTCAGGAAGGAAAACCCGACTTATTTTTATATAGTAGATAATATTGCAATGTTATAGACTATTAAATCGAATATATTGAGGTAACCAAATGTTTGTAAATAAATAAACAAAATATAATGTTGCTTTGTTGAGCCCAGTAGACATACAAGAATTTCGCAACAAGTTCGATCCCCGTCCAAAATGATCATTTGTGTGTATAGACCAGACGTTTGGATAGACTAGAATTATACATTATACTTTTTTTATATGAGAGGGGGGGCAAACGAGCATGTCACCTGATGAAAAGAAATCACCACCACCCATGGAGATCAGCAACACCAAGGAGTTACTGATACGATGCCAGCCTATACTCCTTCCTTTTTTTCTAGTAACCTCACTCACTTGCAGGAACACAACAACGCTCAAGGGAATTGTTATTTGACTGAGGTATTCTTTGTGGTGGAGGTACTTCCCCAGTCGGGCAGCTTAAATATGCTATGCCGTCCCTCTCTTTTCGTCAGAGCTTCGTTTGCCATTCAGCAGCACCACGTGCAGGTGTGTTGGCTTTGGTTCAAAGATGTTGATGATGACACTTACACCCCATTTTTGTGTCACCAGTCAAGTAGGTTGAGAACCAGTCGCAAGTAATGAGTACATTAAACATAGAGGAAAAAGAGTATTATTTATTCGGCTCGGTATTTCTGGCATTTGTGGCAGGTGCGTAGAACCCATACAGATTATTATTAATAAATACCTACTGTCACTTGCCCCCGTGGAGGTATTTGTGGACTTACATACGCAGAAAATATGTTGTCTAGGCTGGGGCCGCATTACGGTTTTAGCCGTATGATGTTGTGATCAATGAAACCGAACTCAAGCGCACGCACTGGCTGTTTTTTACCGCGACTGATTGTAAAACCGCAACTTTCTACAAATGACGTGCGGCAAAAAACCGCGCAACAATTTGTAACCTATTGAATCAGGTAGGCGCGGACGCATTGGCGGTTAACCACGGGCGGTTTTTAATGTTCGCCAGACCTTCGTAGACAGAGCCTGTGTCGCGTGTCGCCGTTTTTCAGGATTTCAAAATATTTTTCAGGATGTTCTTGTAAATCTTGATATTTCTTGTAAAAGAAACCTTTGGTCAGTGAGTCAAAGTCAAAGTCAAAGTCAAAATATCTTTATTCCTTGGACTTTATAAAGCACTTAGAAACGTCATACAAACTAAATATAAGAAACATGTGTAAATCATTACTACTCTAAATCCGCAGAGCTTAGATTCACTTTCATCACACTATCTTGAATGTGAAAGTGAATTTAAGTGCCAGTTCCGGCGACGGGGCTTCTTGAGAAGAACTGGCAAGAAACTCAAGGCCGACTCTTTTAATTGCCAATATCGTTACATTAAATACAAATACAATCATTAATATAACATAACAAGAGCAATTCATTTCCAAATACTTTTATCATTTATGTAATCTGAGATACAATAGTAAGCCTTTTGACATAGTCTAATTTTGATAAATCTTTTAAATTTACCCATGGATAATTTAAACGCGTCATTTGGAAGTTTATTGTAGAAGCGTATACATTGACCTGGGAACGAGTTAGAGATTTTATGGAGCCTAGTAATATGCATAGCGAGTTTGTTTTTATTTCTTAAATTTAATTGATGGAGATCACTGTTTTTCCTAAATTTAGTTTGATTTTTATGAACGTAAATAAGATTTTCATAAATATATTGAGAATGTAATGTCATAATATTTATCTCTTTAAATTTATTTCTCAGTGTCTCCCTGGGACTCATCATATAAATAGCACGGATAGCTCGCTTCTGGAGCACAAAAATTGAGTCTACATCCGCAGCACTACCCCAAAGCAATAAACCATATGACATAATGCTGTGAAAATAGCTAAAATAAACTAAACGCGCAGTGTCAACATCAGTCAGTTGACGTATTTTCCTTACGGCGTAAGCTGCTGAGCTGAGTCTACCTGATAACGTTTCTATATGTGGGCCCCATTGTAATTTAGAGTCTAATGTTATCCCAAGGAAGACAACCTTATTGACCAATTCCAATCTCTCATTGTCCATCACCACACTGGTTTTTACTTGTTTCACATTTTTTGTAAAAAATCTAACATATTTGGTTTTACTACCATTTAAAAGTAGGTTATTAGCACTAAACCAGTTTACTATTTTTGAAAGAGCATTGTTTACATCGTCAATTTCTGATTGTTGTCTATTTACCTTAAAAATTAAAGAAGTGTCATCTGCAAACAATACTATTTCGTGATTATTCTTTACAAGATGAGGTAGATCATTAATGTACACGAGAAACAGGAAAGGGCCCAAAATAGAGCCTTGTGGCACCCCCATCGC
The DNA here is from genome assembly GCA_937001555.2 of Hypsopygia costalis. NCBI lineage: Eukaryota > Metazoa > Arthropoda > Insecta > Lepidoptera > Pyralidae > Hypsopygia > Hypsopygia costalis. The sequence goes on from OW443326.2 coordinate 26,258,287, forward strand.
TACAGTTGATCCATGTGATCGCTTTCCATTAACATCTACTTTCTGAACCCTATCACTCATATAAGAAGTAAGAAGATCAAGAGCGATGCCTCTTATACCATAGTGGTGTAGTTTTCTGACTAGAGTTTCATGCTGCACACAATCAAAAGCCTTAGATAAGTCACAAAACACCCCATAGGCGTCCCGTGACTCCTCCCAAGCCTCATATATACATTCTAGTAATTTTACCCCAGCATCACATGTTGACCGTCCATGAGTGAAACCGAATTGTTTAGTGTGCAGCAGATTATTTTCATTAAAGTAATTAAGTAACTGAGCGAGAATTAGTTTTTCAAAAATCTTACTAAATGTAGGTAGTATTGATATTGGTCTGAAGTTTGTGAGGTATAATGTACTACCTGATTTAAACAAAGGAATAATTTTGCTTAATTTCATCAAGTCAGGAAACACACCACAATCAATACATTTATTAAATATCACAATTAAGGCGGGAGCAACAATGTCAAATAAAGATTTTATAATATGTACGGAAATGCCCCATAGATCAGCCGTTTTTTTAATATTAAGTGATTTAAATGCAACTTTTAAATCAGACCCATTAACATGACGGAAATGAAAATCGTTATAAAATTCAGGCACATTATCTTTAATTAATGACTCTGCAACGGAGGTGGAAGAGCCCAAAGCACTAGTTAAAGTGACAGGGAAAGCAGAAAAAAATCTTTCAAAAGCATTGGCAACTTCTAAATCTGACTTGGTAACATGACCATCGATACTTAATTTAAACTCTGAATCCTTTGTCCTACCCTTCCCAGTCTCTTCATTGATAACCGTCCAAGTGGCTTTAATTTTATTACTACTATGTCTAATTTTTGATTTAATAAATATAGATTTTGCTACTTGACACGTTTGAAAATTTTCGAATATGATTTTACATGTTCTTTAAATTCTTCACTATTATTGAATTGTCTTTCATAGTATAACATGTACAAAGTTTGCCTACTCTTATAAATACCTACGGTTGCCCAGTCACCAAAGACAAGGCTATTGGTAAAAGTAATTTCCTTGGAAGTAAATATTGATTTAAATTCGTGAAGAAATGCATTAAAAAATGAATTATACATCAAGTTAGGTTCCAAGTCATTATCTAAAAACGGTAAGTTACTAGTTAGGTTTACTCTCATACGTTCTAAGCGACTCACTGTTACTGGCACAAAAGTAATTTTTGTCTTGACAACATTTTTATTATTTATTTTAATACTTATCATTTGCCCAGAATGATCAGAATCCAATTTATTAATAATACTTTTTTGGGTTGGACTAATATCTGTATATATATTATCTAAGCAGGTAGCCGTGGTGGCACTTATTCTAGTAGGCTCCATAAATAATAACTAAATTATGGGATTTAAAAAGACTTAAAATTTTACTTGATGCAGATGTATTAGTAAGTATATTAATATTAAAATCTCCACAGACCAAAATAGTTTTACCTGAGTTACTAACTTTGCATAGGGCTTCATCCATGATTTCTAAAAATAAATTAAGATCCGCGGAAGGAGGTTTATATACACATATAACAATGAACTGCTCTAATTGTACACAGGATAGTTCTATGGAACATTCTACAGAGAGAGACACAATATCTTTCCGTTCTTTAAATTTAAGTTTTTTATTTAGCAAAATTAGCGACCCGCCATGTACTGTATTGACCCTGCAGAATGAACTACCGACCTGGTGGTTGCTGAAATTGAACATGAGCTGATGCCCCTTTAACCAATGCTCAGTAATACACATAATACTAATATTATCAGAGTTCATGAATAATTCCAGTTCTAGTTGCTTGCCCTCAGTCATACAATATATATTTTGATGTACCAGGTTAGTATTATTATTTGTGTTGTAATTATTACATTTTTGTGGGCATAGTGACATGTTATAGTTACTGTTTGATTGTATTGCTAAATCAATTAATTGAGAATTTAATAAATTAGTGCTAGAGGTTGTTACCTCTGTTGTCTTATGAGTTAATTTAAATGATTAGAAATGTCATTATTAGAAAATTCCATGTCAACAGTCCGCTCAATAGAAGCGGATTTTGTAGCCAAGTTTTTGGCTGAAATGTCAAAAAAATAGGATAGCGAAAGTGCTATCTGTCGCTTAAAACTAGCAGAAAGGTAATATCTACCTTTAGTCAAATAATATAAATTTCTGCTAACAAAACTGTTAGTATCAATCAAATGAATACAATCATTATATGTACTTATAGTGTGTAGTACACTGTTCAACTTATATCTAAGATTATTTTCTGCATCTGACAAGCTCTTAGAGTAGGGGAATGTAAACAAAATTATACTACTTAAGTCTAGAGATAATAAATAATCACAAAAATCTATTAAATCCTTTTTGTTTAAATTACCCCTATTTTCTACTAAAATAATGAGATTTTCATAATTATTAAATTTGAAATTTAAAATTCTTTTCATAATTTCTTCATAATTTGCAGATGGTAAGCAATGATTTACAACTGACTGTCCCTTAATAAGTGAATTCAATTTTGAGCCCATATTTTTTTCAATATTATCACTAAACATAATAGTACTTTGTGCATCACCTGGTGTACAACATGTTACATCAATTGATGCACCTAATGACTGCTCTGTCCTAATACCAGTATGTGAGCTATCACACAAAGTCTCAGTATTATTATTGTCAACCGCAGTAGCACACACTGGCCGTGGAGAACTAAAGCAAGCGCAGTTACATGGATGGTTGTTGATGAGTGAATCAAAGCGCTCAGCGTTGTAATTACTCAATTTCAAGAGATCATCCACAGCCTCTGAGTAATCTTTAATCTCCTTTTGTGACAGAGTGATGGATGTACTCAGTATTTGCGACATTGGCGTTGACGTCTCTTCTTTCTATTTCTTAATACTAGAGCAACCACACAAGCTGCTCTCATGAAGTCCATGTTCTATACAAAACATATAACTAAGGAAACCGCGAGCGGTATTTAACCGTAGTGTACTGTTCGCGGTTTTGCGGTTACTAGCAATACCGCCCGCGGCAAAAATCCGTAGTGCGGCCTCAGCCTTACGGTCAGAATTCATCTGTCAAGCGTTTTTATACTTGTACTAGCTTACTACTAATACAGGCAAGCAATGTATTCATATTGCTTGCCTGTAATTGTGTAAGTTTGGCACGTTTGGTGCCATACAAATATAATTGAATACGATTTACATTTCATTTCATTTCCGTGTCCAACATATATTTTAGTGTTACCATCAGAGGGATCTTCATAATGATGTAATTTGGTTTTGTAACTTTAGGTCAGGGGCGAACTAAGGCCTAGGCAACCTAAGCACGTGCCTAGGGCCCGTAATTTTTGGGGCCCGAAAATTAGGTTTTTAATTTTAATTTTTGAAGTGAAAACTTCTTTAGTAGGCCCGGAAATACAATGTTGCCTAGGGCTTGTTTTAAACTTTTTCCGCCACTGCTTTAGGTGTATGAAGTTTCCGAATATACATATTTTTCGTTACACACATTTTCTAGTATTCCCGCCGGGACTTCAAGGAAGTTGTCCATCGAATTGTCGTCGAAAGTTTATCATCGTAGTACATACGGCCATAATACGTTACATTGTCGGAATACAAAGCAGATATATAAATTATAATACAGTTAATTCTATGTGAAACGACGGGCTCATGGGATTTAAAATGTATAGTGGAAAATATTACTGATAGGTACTGGTACACATTTTCTGATTGGTCATCTCAGATTGGTCAGCAGTAAATTGATGTTAAGAGATTAAATGTGTTTCGAGAGATGTTTTCACCGCAATACTACTTACAAAGACAATTAACTAGTTGTCGAAGTTCCAACGTATTTGGCTATAATTTAGGGTTTTTTTTTACAAGAACTTATTAACCGAAACAAAAAAATCATGCAGTCGAAAATTTAAATATATTTTTATGGCGTCCAATTGGAATGAAACCCTTTGAGATTTCCATAGCTGGAACATACCTCACCTCAAATGTTGAAATCCGCCAAAAATCAAATCTCTTGACGGATTTCAACGCCAAAGACTTAGACAGCATACCTACATAACTGTCAGCTCCTCTTCGATAGTCGGGTAAAAATCGAGTGAATAATTGCTTTCCATCAGAAGGCCATATACTTATTTCCTACCTTAGCGTTATAAAAAAAACTGCATAAATAAGCAAGCAAAATTTTAGTATCCATCCAGGAATTATGGAGGCGTAAGTTGGTAATTTCGCATTTATAAATCAGGTTTATTTGATAACCTATTTCTACTACTATCAGTACATACGTATTGATAGTAGTAGAAATATGTATGTTATAATTGAGCACCTGATATATTTTATTCCTCGCTTCATTAGATGATTAACTTTACTTTGCTCGATTGAAAAAAATCGCGAACATAGGTCGATTTCAACACTATTTCGTATTTCTTGTTTTTTTTTACTGCTATGTTTACTTTTATTAAATACAAAAAATGTATTTATTAAATGAAAAATATAATTATCAACCGGTTCCGATTTTTTACTAGATGGTAGAAGGTTTTTACGTAACTCGCGACGAATATTTATTTGATATAAAAATTTACGGCTAGATCTATTCGCAGAGGTAATGACAATTATTTGGATGTATTTTTCATGTAATATAAGTCACCACAGCAGAAAAAAACCTTGAAATAGTTTTGAAATCACATGTTCGGAGTTTTTTCTGTCGAGCAAAGTAAGGAAAAAGATATATCAGAATAAATCTGTTTTCAAAATTTGAAATTACGAACTTACGTTGCCTTAACTAACCATTACGTAGTCAATTTGACGTTCTCAGGTAATTAAAACTCTAAATCTGATTTTTATCAGCATCGCTAGTTCACAACTTTATTTCAGTAACATTTTTATGTTTTTAATTGTGTTACAAGCAAACTTATTATGAAATGTACAAAAGAAGCAATAAACTTCAGAGTAAGCTATTTAATGCAGATTTAATTCGACTACTTTCATCCCCTTCGGACTCCTGTCTCTCCTGATGGCCCCCCTCGGGGAGACATCAGGACTTCTTGTTATCACGAGTATTTGTCTTATATTGCTTTGACGTGTCAATTAAAGTTGTAATGTTACTGTAATATTTATAGGTACGTACATGAATTTTAATACAGCATTATAAAAGTAAAGTGTCATTATGAATTATATTTAAATTAAAATTGAATGACACTTTTGTGTTTAATATTAGCAAAAACACTTTAATATTTAACACGAAAATGTCAGTTGGAAGGATAACTTATTTATTATTCAGTGTCCAGAAACTGTCGTTGTACCATTGTGATGTTTATAAAATTGCTTTTGAAATTCTGAGTGACTTTTCATTACAGGTATATAATGAAAATTCAGTTGAAATAATTAAAAAAACCGGCCAAGTGCCAGTCGGACGAAGGGTTCCGTACCATTATCTATAAAAACGGCAAAAAATCAGTTTGTTGTATGGGAGCCCTCTTAAATATTTGTTTTATTTTAATTTAATTATTTATTTTTAAACTGAATATATAACTAAATATTCTGTGAATGTTTCAAGCGTCTACCTGTTGCCGTTATCAATATCGAGCAAAAAAATCACGTTTGTTGTATGGGAGCCCCTTAAATATTTATTCTGTTTTTAGTATTTGTTGTTTTAGTGGCAACAGAAATACATCATGAAAATTTCAACTGTCTAACTATCACGGTTCATGAGATACCTATATAGCCTGGTGACAGACGGACGGACGGCGATGGACAGTGGAGTCTCAGTAAATCCGTACCCAAAGAGTAAAACGGACCCTTCGTTTCACCCTTTGGGTACGGAACCCTAAAAACGGCTGTGTGTAACTTCGCTAATGACAAATTTTGTTGACTCAGAATCTTGTCCTCAGCATTATCATTTCACTCGTAGGACTTCCACTGTAAAATACAGGTTTCCTCTTTATACTTTCATATTTATATATATATATATATATATATATATCCGATTCCTACCCTACTGCGCACATGGACAAGGCAGCAGACCAAAAAAACACGAAGTTGGCAAAATACACTTTTGTCCGTATCAGAAGGTCAAAGTAGCAAAATAATCATTACCCCTCCTGGTGTAGGTGATCGCCATGCTCCGTTAACCCACCACTACACCGAAGACGTTCATGACATCGCATACAGGGATAGTCTTGGAATAGCTGGAAAATTTTAAGGCTCCTGTTGAGGATGGAATTACAACAGAACTGTTGAAAGCTGGAGTAATTACTGGAACTCTAAAGGAACTGCAATGTCTGTTTAATTCTGTCATTCACAATGGGACCGAACTAGCCGCGTGGACCAGGAGTTTTGTGATTAAGTTCTTCAAAAAAGGTGACAAAACTTTATCGTAAAACTACAGGCTGCTCTCACTGCTGATTCACGTGTATAAGCTGTTTTGAAGGGTTTGTGGATTACAAGAAAGCCTTCGAGTCCACCGAAACTTGGTCTGTTTTGGAATCCTTACAGCGATATCAAGAAGACCAATGCTATATCGAGGTGCTGAGATGTTCTTATAACGCTGTGACAATGATTGTCCGCATCCAGATACAACAGTCTAAACCTATTCAACTCCAGCGGGGAGTACGGAGTAGAAGCCACGTATGGGGCGACGAAGCGTAGGGCGCCCCTCTCTAGATGGACCAACGCGACGACCACAAAAGATTGGCTGGTAGCGGTTGGATGCAAAAAGTGGAGGATTGCATATGATGGAAAGCATTGGCATTGCATTGGCCTACAAGGCTATAAATTGGTTTAAATTTCACCAAGAATATATTTTTCTATTTTTAACAGTTTTCTCATTATTATTTTTTGCAAAAATATTCTAAACGTTTACAGAAAAACGAATCCCACCAAAAAATACATATTTATAAAAATATACTTACTATGTTGTCACATATTACTAAAAATAATAAAGTCAGAAAAAGTTCCAAGTTAGGTCCCAGATTTAACCCTTGGTCTAAATTAAAAAGTTAGTACCTAAGTCTGAAGGCTAAAGTAACTTGAACTTGGAATTTATTCAGAAGGCAAAGGCTTCCATTTTATTTATAGTGGACAAAGCCAATCAATATTTATCACTTTCACCTATAAATTATATTAAATCTTTTTGATAATGACGCATACGTTCTATTAAATTGTTATTGATTGATATTCAATATATTTATTTATATGGCCGTGTGATTTCCGGCAGACTAGAATATAATAACTCCGTCTCTTCCCGTGGATGTCGTACAAGGTGACTAAGGGAAATATATTATAAAACATCGATCAGGCCTCCCCAACCCGTCTGGCCAGCGGGGGGAGTGTAGGCCAAATCCTCCTTCTGTCTGGGACGGACGAGAGAGGGTCGTGCTCCTCCAGTGGAGACAAAAATGACCTCATGATGATGATGATGATATGTCTAGCATAAAATAATTAAATAATAGTACACAGGTCTTTCAACAATATAATATATTTATTATTTTATTTTTATTTAGAACAAAGCTCAGTTTTTCATAAGTTTCTTTAATGTTCACAAGAAACATCTCATGGAAATTGTTTTGTCTTTTAACTATATGTAATAACTACATATCTGGGTTCTTTAGGTAACGAAATCAATGTTATTCATTACTGCATTTTGATGTTGACGTAAAAAAAAAATTTGAATAAAGAAAAAATAGTTAACATGCAATTATCAACTTGTCGCGTCGTTGCAAATTCTCAACAACGAGCCATCGTCTGTGACTGAATCTGAGTGTGGATTAGATGGCAATTGTACAGTGACGGAAAAAGACGCGCTGATGATTCTAGCCATGCTAATCACCGGTGCTACAGGATTGCACACTGCACCCATGCTAAGATAAGTTCAGCGTGTGTTTGGATAGCTATTTTTTTTCTAAACTACGTCGGGAGGCAGACAAGCATGCGACCCATCTGATGTGAAGCGGTTAGCCATATTAACAGAAATATATTAAACGAGACAAAAAGTTCAGCGTTATAGATTTTTTTGTTATCGCTCTATTTTTTGCCATACCGTATAGAAACAATATAGAATAGAATATGACGAGCTCGGTGGTCGAATGGTTAACAATGGCCACTTTGACTCCGAGATCGCGGGTTCGATCCCCGCACATGACAAACATTTGTGTGCATGAACATGTCTGTTTGTCTTGGTCTGGATATTTTCTATGTATTATAAGTATGTACAGGGTGTCTGGTGGCAGATTTCTATTTTCAAAATTAAATTAAAAAAATACTATGCGACATGTGTATTTACAAAAAAAAAATGTATTTAAGTAGTTATCAGTTGTCTAGTACCCATAGTACAAGCTTTACGCTTAATTTGGGACTAGATGGCGCTGTGTAAAATTGTCCAGAAATATTTATTTTATTTTTATTTATAGAATAGAATAGATATACCCTATGTTACTTCCACAATTGGGTTGTTTCCAATGTTTAAAAATTGTACAAATAAATTAACAATATCGTAAAATACACAAAACTATAAAGATCTGCAAACTTTCATTCTAATATCTTCAGTCAGACTTTTTTTAGCGTCGATCAAAGTTTGGCGGGAAAGTCCATTTTAAAAGTATGAAATTATTAAAAAATAATATTTCCATTGGAGAAGCAATAAAAAATGCTATAACTTTTATTATGATACTAATCACATAAACGTAATATTTAACATAGCTGTCGTACAAATTTCTGATTTGATGCATACAAAATACAGATCTATGACGTCATAATTCAGTAGTCTTTTGTATGGAGCGTTTTGGGGCAGTCTAAAAATTGTGATTTTCAAATTACCATATCTCGAGAGATTTTTGTGCTATCGAAGTAATTCTTTCACCTATGGTTATATTATGGAGACGTCCCTACATATCAAACAGAAAAAAATGTTAGTCAAATACCCAATTGAGACAAATTTAACCTCATTGTCGAAAAACATCATACTTTTGCTGTAGATGGGTACCGAAAAGATTTTATTTATGAAAGGCTTTACTGCTCTGGAATCAATGTCCTTTAGAGCTCGTCTTTGTATTATTTCTCTCTCTTATTCCCGGCTTCAGGGACATGCCGAAAAATATCGCCAGGAACCTTCTTGCTCCTCCATTACCTACTTGTAATAAGTCAACAATAAAACCGATATTGAAATTCTGTTGTTTTGCACGACTTCTTGGATAAATAAAAAATATATATATATTCCTTGACAATTTACACTCGACCATCTAGTCCCAAACTAAGCAAAGCTTGTACTATGGCTATTAGGTAACTGATTTTATGCTTAAATATAAATATTTTTTGTGAATACTTACATTTATTACATAGAATATAAATATAATACACATGGAATCTCTCGACAGCACGAATTCAAACACTTTTAATCAAAGATCCTACTAATTTTATGCATTCAAATTATTACTTGCACCATAATACATTATCTCTATTACGAATCAATATCACGCAAAAAAATCCGTGACAAAAAGCTCATACATGCTCGAAAAACCTTATTTTTAAAAACTTTAAAAAAAATATTGCTTAAGGTACAAATAAAACATAGTAACATATTATATCACTATATTCTTCTAGAACTACGAAATTTATTATATTTAATAAAACTGAGGTGACATACCTACTGACAACCTTTGAGTATAAATCGACTGGAGATGCCATAACGAAACTCTTCGAACAAATTTTTTCACCATTTTTAGCGGGAGGCGAGGTAAACACGTACAGCACACCACCAAAAGATGTAATTAACTCGCATTCACAAATTTTGCTGTTGCGATAAACGCACACTACAAAAAAAATCAACACATCAAAAATTACCCGCCCACAGACACAGTTTTCATGTAACTATGCAGCACACATACGAAAAAGTTAGTGATGGGGCACATCTGAAGAATGAGTCAAATCAGTTTGATGAATGAACTGAATTGTCTTATACTATTTATTTTAAAATTGTAAAAGTGAAAATACTGTACATTAAAGATATTATTCAAAAAATATGTTTGTTTGTATGTATGTCTGTCTGTATTTATGTGTCTTTGTGTCATTAGCACTCTCGTGCAGCTAAACTGTGGTATGAACTGTCGCCCGCGGTTTTACCGGGCTGATACAACCACTGTCTTCTATTATACGAGTACGCTGGACTACGTACGTACTTGTAGTAAAGAGGTCAGTGGAAACAACCTTCAAGAAAAGAGCGTACGCCCATCTAAAAACCCAGCTACGCACTTGTATCCCTTCATACAGTTGCTTAAATAATTTCTTATCCTTTATTTGATTTTACTGGACAAAACCCTGTTTGAGAACATGAAATATTGTCAATTGATTTTTTAACAGATATCCTTATTTAATATTTTAAATGTGAACATCCAAAGATCCAAACATCTTCGTTTGGATGTTTAGATCTTTGGTTGTTATTCAATCACGCAATAACGGCTAAACGGATTTAGATGAAATTTGGTATGGAGATAGTTTGAGTCCCGGGGAATAGCATAGGATACTTTTCTAACGCAGGTGAAGCCGCGGGGCGTAGCTAGTATTATATAAAGTACATTGGTATTTGTAAGAACCTATGTATATGAAATTATATTATAATAAGTAAGGGTCATCTGTCCCCACATATAAAGTTATTTAAACATATGAATGAGCAAAGGGAAAGCAATAAAACAAATTGTTAATTTAATTAGAATGGCCACAAAAATCTGACTATTATACGAACTGCAGTAATTGAATGAGTGAATGATTCATTCAAATGTTGAATAGCTTTTTTGACTTTGTCACATCCCTAAAGCCTGTACCACTGTATTCATGTTTACATTTCTCTGTCGTTTACGTATCGCAACGGTTTTTACTTTAAATGGAGATTGTACTTTAATACACATTTAATAGTTAGTAAAAATACTTAGATAAGATAGAAAACGCGATCTTGTTGCGAATTTAAGCTATCAGATCGTCTTTTGCACGATAATACTGCACAACTCACCATTTTTCGAGAGAAAAATCACGCGACACGGAGCGATGCAAAATGACGGTGAAGCGACTTTAAGTAGTTTTATATAACGTGTATGACCAGTTGACCAATGTACTTTGCCGGAGGGGATCGCTCGCGTATGGCATCTCCAGTCGATTTATACTCAAAGACTGACAACTGACGTAACTACTGACAAACTGTCCGCTTGTCAAAGTAAGTTTATCTAGTGGTTATGTGCTTTTTTGTTGTAATCCTTTTGTAACTCGTCGAAGATGAATTTCGCGTGGTTCGTTAGTGCCCGTAGTAAATAAAAGGTTAATAATATTTATTATATTTTTTTTTATATTAGCATAATATAAAACCGGCAAACTATCAGCTACCCACAGACATTCAATTATAGTAAGCAGACGTAACATTAGAAGTTTGAATGCACGCCAAAACAAACACACGTATACCACACACACAACCGCAAATACAGGGACGGAGTTACTAATCACGAAAAACATATTCACAAAAAAAACGAAATCTAAAACAAATATTGCATTGTATCAAATCGCACATCGATCATTATAGGAATGCAATAGTGTAGTATTTATAATATCACAACTTGTAATCTATTACAAATAATACATAGAACTATTTAATTGTTGTGAATCCACTCAGAATACAGGAGATTAAGTCTAGCTCTTTCACTATGTATAAGGTTGACGAGCTCGGTGGTCGAATGGTTAGCAATGGCCACTTTGACTCCGCGGTCGCGGGATCGATCCCCTCACAAGACAAACATTTGTGTGCATGAACATATTTGTCTTGGTCTGGGCGTTTTCTATGTATAATATATATTAAAAAAAATGTTTTTAAGTATTATAGCAGTTATCTAGTACCCATAATACAAGCTTTGCTTAGTTTGGGACTAGACGGCCGTGTGTGATTAAAAAAAAAATGTTTTATTAAGGTAATTTATAAGGCTATATCGCTGATTAATATTGAATCTGTCTACAGTTATAATCATTAACTATTAATAGCCTTATTTTATAGTTATTATCAGTGACCATTAATGTAGTTTTTTAATTATTTAGCCAAGATTTTAAAACTTATTATATTTGTATTGTAAGTACTTATTTAACTGTTGAATCACTGTTTTCCACACACATTTTATTGTTAGCATTTAATTTAATCTTGCACAATGAATATAAATAATGTATAAGTTCCTAAATACGTCCCTATGACAATGACAAGTACATAACGGCAGCTTAGCAAAATGGCGACCTTTCAAAACATAGCGTGCGTCATTTTTTTTTAACTTGTACAGTGTTGGTATACGTGTAAAAACGGGATAGCAACATTCACTAACCCCCAAGAGCGTGCGAGACGGAAAGATCAACTCACACGAATATATTTTATGTTACGTCTGCTTATTATAATTGAATGTCTGTGCAGGTACCAGACTTTGAATCGTTAAATGTTTACTCAATTCGTTTGCAATGGTAACTTCTTGAGGGTACGTTCTTAGTAAACATGAATTAAAACATGTTCCTGAGAGCAGAGCAATAAGCAATATATAAAATTTATAAAGAATATTAATGCTTTGTTTCGATACAACCTTCTTCGGTCATGGCCCTTGTAAGAATCTATTTGTTGCACAATAAACTGAATAAACAATCTTATAAGAAGCTTTTAAAGGGCAACAACTCGAAGCAAGTTACAAAGGTAAAAAATATTGTAACACAACGAATTCAATACCATTTTATTTTTCATAATGAAGTAGTGCTCGGGAGAGTCGTTTGCTCAAAGGTTTGATTATTTTCCTTTTTATGTACACCTTTATTTTATTCGTCTTCACTGTCTAATTTAACTTCACTTTCTTAAATAATTTAATTGCGAATCGTCAGATGTTTCATTTCCGTTGGAGGCAAAAATTAACTCTGTAGGCAAAAGAATGTCTAAAATAATTATCTTGAAAATAAGTAAATAGCTTCTGTAAAGATATCTCTTAAAGTTTTCAGAAATCTGTCAGCGCGGCGCTAGGTTAATTTACTTCTAAAATTAACTTGACGTTCTGTTTGAATTTTTTATTATCTTTTAACTTATAAATGGGCAACTACTTATATATTTTTCTACGTCTTGCGAAAATCTAAGATTTGGTTTACGTTAGACGAACCATATTTGCTGTCTACGACGGTACGTAGTTTATAGAATTTTTAATATTTCCAGCATTAAGGTTCCTCGGCGACTTCCATTTCAATTTATGAAGAAACATTTAAATATCCGCCTTATGTAATATTAGCAATTTATTTTAATATATTATTGGACGGAATATTAATAATTCGCCTAGAATTAATATTCTCGAATAATATATAGATATGAATCGTATTTTTTTTTTCATGTTAATGGCCCTAATCAATCAATCATGATTTCAATATTCGACGGATTAAAACTATATTACTTTTTCTACATATATACCAAATTTTATAAAAATCGGAACAGCATATTTTTCGATAAATCGAAAGAGATGTCAGATAAATAGTCTTCTCAAACTAAGTATCTTTCTTGCGTTATAATAAATGTTCTTTCCATTTAATTATATTTCCACTCTGGATTATCTCCTTTAGCGAGTAATTACACATATTCAGCTCCTCTTCAAGTTTTACAGGACGAATTTATGCTCATTTTAGTGAAAGGAATTAATTATTCAACTCAATTCAGCTTTTGTCCTTAGAAAAATACAGAACAACGCTGAAAGCGGTTAGATAGTTCTGAACGCGGCGGTACAGCGCTGAACACTGGCGTCGGCATGCGTGAGAAAAAATACACTTGTCCTCATTTAATGCTAGATTTCCTATAAAACTGAATAGACTCCAAAAGCTAACTGGATGGATACGCATCTCCATACAAAACTGATATTTTTGGGAGACAAAAGGTGAATTGAGCTGAATATTATGTAATTACTCCCTTAGATTGACATTCATTTGTACTTTTCAAATAAAGAACGTGTATTGTCCGTCACAAAAATAATTGAAAATTAACCTTAGCAATACTTTTTGTTAGGAAAAGGAACGTTTGTTAGGAAGATTTGTTAAAACCATATAGTTTATATACCTAAACTGATAGACTACTTCCTAGGAAGACTGTACAATACAAGGGCCTCTAAGAGCACAGTATAAACAATAGTACTACTACATCCCGGCCACTCTATACAAAATTCGCGTCGTTTACTACTACATAAACAATGACGTCTGTGTAGAGCTTGAATATGCGTTTATGCGTGCGTCGCCATACAAACTGTTCCAGATTTGTCTCAGAGGGGAGGTGAGGTCGACACGAGAGAGCGGCAGGGAGTGGCCATACTGGACGTGGTACAATTATTTATATACAATTATTTATACAGTATATACAATTATTTATACTGTGCTACAACGAAACTACATATGAGACGTTGCATATGCTTAGTTAGGAACCAATTGAATGTTACCGAGTCAGAACAACACTAATATTATAAATGTGAAAGTTCGTGAGGATGTAGGAATGGATGTATGAATGTATTGATGATGAGATCTGAACGAATTTGGATTTTATTTGACATAAATTACTCCACACTTTATATCTTATCCACCGTACCGTTTTCACACGGAGCGAAAATCTCCAGAGACTTCTATTATATGCTATAATGGGGGTTAAATTGAGATGAAAATAATGATTATTGGCGACTTACAGCGCATACTTATTTTCTTTTTATATTCGAAACAATTGTCTTTAAAACAGTCGGAGTCGAGAAAGAGTGAACACTGAAAAATCTTGGTTTCCTTTGCCATCCTCAGCAATAATATTTATACAAATCTTGTTGAAAACACAATTAACAGTATTTACTGTGAAGTTTTTGCCTAAAATTTTGATGTAACGAGAACAACTTCATTTCGAAAGCGCGTTGCGTTGCCCACTGCAGGAACCTAGATTATTATCTACGCCACGCATCCACCAAATTCAATTAAAATTGATCGAACCGTACGAGGGTACTAGAGTAATATCTGGCGAATACGGTACAACGGACTTTGTCACGGTAAAGTCGATATCTCTAAAACCATTGAACTGATTTCGATGCTCAATGAACTAAAAAAATGTGAACACGCTTTCGTATACATATCCCTATGTTTGTCAATTTCATCAATATCATAAGGCAAACCCAAACTTACAAATCTACAAATCGACGGTCCCTACGTATAAAGCGACATGTCAAAAATGACAGTTTTCCCAGATTGCCCGTAAAAAACATTTTCTTTTTTATTTTATTCATTGTATATAATTAAAAAGTAAGAAATTAACTCATTTGTCCAATAATAATATTCTATAAGTACTATATCGTAGAATAAGCAGACATGTCTGAAATGACATGTCGCTCGAAATTATTTTCAATCTCAACACTATTTGAAGACTACGAAGTAAAGTATTGTGTAGGCAATCACTATGATGTCCACTTATGTTTATATTGGTACAATTGGGTATAATTTCAATTATGGTAATATTTGTGTCGCTGTGGATGGTTTGATTCTAATCTATGGTTTGAATGGACTGGCCGATGACAGACCGTACTATATTGTAACTAGATCTATGTAATCTGTCTGTAGATAGTCTGTGGTCGATTGTTATGATGATTGGTATTTAAATGGATACGTAATCGTTTTCGTTTGTTCTGTGGAAGATACCTAAACTGATAGTCCCAACACGATTTGATGACTACGATCACAGTATAAGTAATAGTACTACGTACAGTATGGCCACTCCCTGCCGCTCTGGGACGAATCTGGAACCATTTGTTTTGCGCCGCACGCACACACGCTCATTCACGCTCTATACAGACGCCATTGTTTATGTAGTAGCATTGAATAAATTTCTCTAGTCCCTGGTAGTAGTAAACGACGCGGCATTTGTATGGAGTGGGCGGAATGTGCTGCGATGTTAAAGTATTGTGATGTAAGCGGATCATCTTCTATAAACCAACGTATTCGAAACGGTTTAATATACATTTTGTTTGGAAGATTTTCTCAATATATATAGGTGAATCGTTATCGCAAAATAAGCATTTATGGCAATTTTATATTGATTTTTTATTAGATATAATGATGACATCATTTAGATATTGCAAATATCCCTCCGTCCACTAATGACGGTCTTTGTCGATTTTTGAACAGAAATTTATATGCCATTATGGCTAAACGTGTCGCATACTTTTACTCCGAGGTTGTGGGTTAGATCCCCGCACAAGACAAAGATTTGTGTGCATGAACATGTCTGTTTGTCTTGGTCAGGGTGTTTTCTATGTATTATATGTATATATTTACAAAAAAAATGAATTAAGTATAATATCAGTTATCTAGTACCCATAAGTACAAGCGTTGCTTAGTTTGGGACTAGACGGCCGTGTGTAATTTGTCCAGGAATATTTATTTATTATCACGCATTACAAATTATTCTCTTGCTTAAATCATATGCAAACTGCAAGGTTTAACACACAATACTTCTATTATAAGCCCTTGGTTAGATCAAAGATAATAATATAACCACCATGTTTATAGCCGCTCCTTGTGTTGGATTACCTGTGCTTTATGTGTACACCGATACGTTACACTGTACCGATACAATAGAAGCTCAATATGGCGCACACACAGCAGAGAGGATTATATTCTAAGGGGCCATCCATAAATTACGTCACACGTTAAGGGGGAGGGAGGGGGTCGACAAAGTGTGACATTGTGTGACAAGGGGGTGGGAGGGGTCCTAAATTTGGTGACGTAACATTTCAAAATCTATTGTTAAAACATGAACTTTGAACTATTAACAAACAAAAACCTCAACATTTGCAACTCTAGATGTAAAATTGCAAAATATGTGACGTCACACTAGGGAGGGGGGAGTCTCACAAATATGACCAGCTGTGACAAGGACGGGGGTGGGGTCAAAAAATCATGAAAATCGTGTGACGTAATTTATGGATGGCCCCTAATTGCACGGTGAAGCTGGACGTTGTTCACCATGACTGTCATATTATCGTGCCCTGCAAAATGCGTACCTACCTGTACCTACAGAACTTAATTAAAGACTATCAAGAAGACTAAGAAGGCTATCATACCTCTTTAGAACCAATATCTGTCTTCTGCCACACTATTTTTTCTTGTACTTATGTAAGTTTTTACGTATTAGACACGTGAAAACATGTGCAAAGCAGAGTGCATGGACTTTGATCTGTCACGGCTAGTACTTTTAGTAGCAAATAGATAAGCTATGACCGAAATGGGGTGGCTCGTGGAGGGTATCATTCCGGAAGCAATGCCTACACGTCGGGTGCATTACCTACGTCGCAACTGACATTATGAGCGCACATTGCCGGCCAAGTATTTTTTTTACTTTTTACCTACTACACGCTAACATGTAGTAATCGTTTTTTTTTTTAAATACCGTACAGGATTTTCAGATTTCGAAAGGATTGAAACTCCTCCTTTCAGCACAGAATGTTATCTTGCTTATCACTGTGATAGAATTTGTACAAAGTTGTGTTGTGTTTGCCACGTTCGCATTCTCTCTATTATTTATACTACTGACATACCTCTCGTTTTTTTTCTTTTTAAGTAAAGTAAAACGAGAATATGTGGTTATTAGGCATTATTTGATGAATAACTAATTTGTATTTTAGAAATCGGTCGTTTGATACAGACCTTAAAAAAATCTGAGTTTACACCCAAATCTTCTGAATTTTATTTCAAAATTCGCCTCATGATTATACAAATCTGTTTGATATTTTTAACTATAATTTGAACTCATAGATTTAAATTGGATTAGATACAACAAATCACCAAATTAACACGGGTCTAGGAAGTGAGTGTCGTTCACTAACTAGAATCGTTATATGAAATCTTTGGCCGCGCTTCAACTTTATCTTGTATGCATCGCTCGGCGGCAAGTCTTGTCCTTGAAAACATAAAAGTCATTGACTGAATAGGTTCTGTTTACTTTGTGAAAAAGATCATAACTTGCTAGGTTTTCATACGAGGTCAAATCAGACTACGCTATACCATATTATAAAAATAATAGTACTTACGAACGCTATGGACACTTCAATTTCTTCTGGTCGAATCTGGGGCTCTACCGTCGAAGCTGACGCCGATTACCACCGAATTTTTTGATTCCGTAAATTGGTCTTAGCTTAAAGTTATCAACAAACATCTTTAGCTTACTAGATAGAACTCTAGGGTTTCTACCAGCTGAGCTGAGCTGAATATAATTAGCAACAAAAAAAATTAGATACAAATAAATGTTTCATTCATTCATTCATTCATTCAACAATCTAAGCAGTAGTTTCATTTTCGCATTCAAAAATTCCGAGAAAGAGGAGTTGATCAGCGAAGGTACAACTCCTATATCAGTTCCTTTGACTTAAGTGATAGACATACTCGTCGTTAACGAGAATAGATTTTTTTGCAAATAGTAGATTGGGTACTAGAAACCAGCTTAATCATTTTGACTTGATCCAGAAGAAATTGACGTTGGTTCGGAAGAGCCGCTGGGAGTGTCCATAGCGTTCGTAAGTATGTACTATTATTTTTATAATTTGATATAGCGATTAGTAAATTGAGTACTAGAAACCAGCCTGAATCATTTTGACTTGACCAATTATTGTAATTAATCGATTTCAAAAAAGAAGGAGGTCCAACGTTCGACTGTAACGTTTTTTTTTATGTGTCTACATACATCGATTCTCCGCCAATTGTTAACCGAGTTACAAAATTCTTTTTGTGTTCAAAGGATGGCAATCCAGCGGTGGTCCCATATAAATTTCAAGCAAGAATAAACGATTTGAAGTCGGTGCCAAGTTGATCATCAAACTATATGACGCATACATGGGCACCGAATTCAAATGGTTCACTTTTGCCTGTAATATAAAACTAATATTATAACAACAAATTTCGCATTTATGACAATAATTGCAATAATAAAAATCTCATAAAATATTATTTATTTTATGAGATTTTCTGTGTAGACGGATGTGCATGCATAATGACTGTCTTATGTGTTGAAGTCGGTTATATTTAGAAAAATTATAACTTAGAAATCTGTACAAACATGTACGGTCAGCGGCAAAATATGTACATACATTTTTAAGGATATACAGTCTAAAATTGTATACATAATTTTGTCGCCGACTGTACACAGCATGATGCCGGTTCAACATCGGTTGGTGATATCCTTTGTAATATTAATATCTTCTACCTATTGTATGATTATTGGCACTTTGTAGACATAAGACTGTGTGACGGGGGCTCACCACACATTCCCACCACTGTGTCACCTGTGTAGCCAGGATTAACAGCGGCGACCGCCAAAAAAGGCAATGAACAATGAAGTCCATTGCAGTTCCGGGGATAAAACTGCGACTGCCTTGGAACTCACAACGAATTTAATCAGAAGAAATTAGTAGGAGTAGCAAGCGTTTGGAATTTGACTTCCCCTCTTAGCAATGCGACTGACAGCAATATGGCATTAGAAGCCTAAAGAGATGGCTAGTCAAGTGAAACACAACTGCTTTGCACCACGGATTTTAAGTATCTAACACTATTGGGGACCTAAAACATTGAGTTGTTACCTAACACATCGATTCTAATAATATGAATTGCTAAGAGGGGAAGTCAAATAAGACTGTGTAAGTACATTTGACTGTAACAACCATTTAGTCAAGAGACGTGTTGGATGTGTAAACGAGTCCAAACCTTCTTCATCAGTAAGTTGGCGCGTTGGGTTAGTAATCTTTTGAACTATAAGGGCCCGACCTCATTCACGCTGAATGTGCTCACAGTGATAGTGAATTAAGAGTTGTTTTAAAGAGTTATCAGAGTGCTTAGTGGGAGATTTTTGTGCGGGTGGGATCATGTCAACGTAAACCTACCGACCGAAATTAAGCAAAGCTTGTACTATGTATATTGTATGCTATGGGTACTAGATAACTGATATAATACATTGTTTTTGTAATGACAATGACATACATATAATACATAGAAAATACCCAGTCCAAGACCACCAGACATGTTCATGTATACAAATATTTGTCTTGTGCGGGGATCGAAACAGCGACCTCGGAGTCAAAGTGACCATTACTAACCATTCGACCACAGAACTCGTCGTATTATAAAGTGGTAAAGTTTGTGAGGTTGTAGGAGGTAATCTCTGGATCTACTAAACCGATTTTGTAAATTCGTTTACCAACAGAAAACTAAGTTAGTGTTTGTGATGGTCATTATATTAACCCGAAAATATATATTATAACATATATATTAACCCGAACGTATATATTAACCCGAAAAATAAAACGACTTTTTCCCAAAAACATTTACCGCCCAACGAAGTGGGCACAGCTCAGCTAGTAACTAATAAAAGCTGGCTTCAAAATATTTTTTCTTGTTGTTCAATACTGTTTCAAATGACTTTTTAATATCTCAAACTGTATCGATTTCTAGTTTATGTTGTACTTACACTTAACTACAAAGTTTTATCAATATAGTATTAAAAGTTCGAAGGTAATAGCGCATTATATATGTTGACGCTAATAAAGTTTCCAAACGCTGCTATTTTATATGCCATAAAAATTGCAGGCACATGTACTCACTTACATAAACATGATGCTTAGTATGAAGACTGCGTAGAAGGCCATTATATAATGATAGTTAGTTGATTGTTAATTAAAATTTTGTACAATCATTAGTTCTAAAAATAATTACACGATTATATACGTGAACATTAATAATAGATATCAAAAGCGCAAGTTTAAAATTTTACACGTTTGTACTACTATTCAGATCTCAACTTTACAGTTACAGGAGGCTACAGTGTGGGGTTTTTCAAGAAAGATGTTAAAGGGTTTTTGCAGGGTCGATAACGCATGAGTGATGCCTCTGATGTCACAAGCCGTAGGCTGCGATGATAGCTTTCCATCAGGCGGGTTGTATGCTTGTTTGCCATATCTTCGAAAAAAATTGTTACACTCGTTACGCAATATGTGGGATCTGTTCTTCAACTGTTGTGCATTCAGATGTGGTAATGACAAACTAGGTATGCATTATTCATTAACATGTTTATCTATATAAAAGAGAAAATCACTGACTCACTCATCACGAAATCTCAGAAACTACAAGTGGTAGGAGTCTCAAATTTTGCAAAAGGGTTCCTTTTAGGACGTAGGTGCTCACTAAGACGGGAATTTGGAAAATTCAATCCCTAAGGGGGTGAAACGGGGGTCCAAAGTTTGTATGGGCAAACAAGATTAGTTGGACTATTTTATCCGAAACTTTACACGAGTGCTTCTATAGCTAAATGAGTAAATACGAGTTTCAGGATTTTTCAAAATTCAACCCCTAAAGGGGCAAATTGGGGTAAAAAGTCTGGAAACGTCATGGGTATTGTTTTTATGGTTTATCGGGTCGCTGACTACGAAAACAACTACTATTTTATAATCCAACATATCCGACGTGACATAAAATCAGCCCTGTGGACCCCCACAGGGCTGATTTTATGTCATGGGGTATATTGCGTATTTTATGCGATGGGGTTGAAATGTATAAAAGAAGAAACTGACTGACTGACTGATATATATATCAACGCACAGCCCAAACCGCTGGGTCAAGAGATTCCAAATTTGGCACGTAGGTTCCTTATGACGTCTAGGGGTGCACTAATAAAGGATTTTTCAAAATTCATCCCCTAAGGAGGTGAAACAGGGGTCCAAAGATTGTATGGGGAAACAAGATTAGTTGGACTATTTTATCCCAAACTTTACACGAGTACTTCTATTCATAGATAAATGTATAAATGAGTAAACACGTGTTTCAGGATTTTTTAAAAGTCAACCTCTAGAGGGGTTAAATGAGGTGAAAAAGTCTAAAAATCGTCATGGGTATTGTTTTTATGGTTTATCGGGTCGCTGATTACGAAAAGAACTATTTTATAATTCAACATAGCCGTCATGACATAAAATCACCCCTGTGGGGGTGGGATGGGGTTCAAATGTCATAATATCAATATGGATGTTGATTCTATGGCTTTCTGGGACGTCAACTACGAAAATGGCATTGTTTTGAAAATATAACATGGTGGACACGAATTTATTTAAAATAATTTTTAAATTTTCCCCCAAGAGGGGGAAACGGAGGTCCAAAGTTTGTATGGGCAAACGAGATTAGTTGGATATTTTATTCTAAACTTTACACGAGTACTTAGATAGATAAAAGAGTAAACAAAAGTTTTGGATTTTTCAAAATTAAACCCCTAAAAGGGTAAACTGGAGTCAAAAGTCTGAAAATCGTCATGGGTATTGTTTTTATGGTATCGGGTTGCTGATTACGAAAACGACATCATCCCCTATAGGGATGCGATTGGGTTGAAATATCTATGTGTCGTTTTTTCTGAACGCATATCCTTACTATTATAATATTATAAATGCGACAGAGTGTCGGGCTGTTACCTCTTCACCCTTAAATCACTGGACCGATTTAGATGAAATTTGGTTCAGAGATACCTTGAGTCTTGGGAAAGGACATTTGTTACAGAAATTACCTGTTATTGTTGTTTATTGTACCTGTAGGGCGGTTCTATGTTCGACTGTATGTATTTTTTAAATATAGTTTCAGTGATTTCTCCGTCAATTGTACAGCAATTATAGTAATTCTTATTTGTTTGAGAGGGTACATTCTTCAGGTGATCCAATATTAAAATGAATGTTGCTAAGCGCAATACTCGAGGACGGCTTGACCAATTCTGCAAATTTTTTTTTTAAATATTTTGGTTAAGGTATAAGGAAGGTTCTTAGGAAGAGAAAAGACGTAAAAATTGCGAGGGAAATAAAACACCACTTTCTACCCGTGCGAAGCCGGGGCGGGCAGCTAGTATCTTTTATAAAGGACATTTGGTATCAACAGCCTATATAATGTTATAGGTAACACAACGAACATCACATATTTTGAGTATTCTCTTTCCCATTGAGTCAATATGATCCCAAAGAAAGAACGAAATAGGGATGCGATACCGCGTAATTAGAAGCTACCCGACTGGAGAAGTACATCTACCTCACTGATGACTGCAAACCAATATAACAATTCCTAGAAGCCTAGGGAATAGTTGTGTTCCTGCGAGTAAGTGAAGTTATCAGAATGGAAGGAGTTGCTGCGATGGCAGCAGAGTTGACGGCGCGAGAACAACA
Source organism: Hypsopygia costalis (assembly GCA_937001555.2). NCBI lineage: Eukaryota > Metazoa > Arthropoda > Insecta > Lepidoptera > Pyralidae > Hypsopygia > Hypsopygia costalis. The sequence goes on from OW443326.2 coordinate 26,281,553, forward strand.
TTTCATCTTACGCGCGTTTATATGGTCAGGGTACCAGTAGCAAGAAAAATGACCTGATGACATGAATGACCTTTCGAAGCACACTTTATGTAATGTTTACGTTATACCTGCCCAGTCTATTCAGAAATGGAACAAATATTCCCCATTGCATCAGGCCCAAGCAAACATGCTACTTTTAGCATTAGCGATCGACGAGTTAGCTGCTTTACTAACACATAAAAACATCGATCGCGGCAATAGAGTAGCTCTACACAGCGAATGAACTCTATACCATTCTATACGCCCCGCACAGAAGGGCATTTTGTATGTCTCTCTACACGAGTAGCGTGTGGGTGGATAGTAAACCCCCTGCGAGTGCAATGTAACAATGCCTTTAGGATGCTACTAGGGCTGCCTCGGTTTTGTTGCGCATCTGGGATGTTTGATCCGGGTGCCTACCGCCTAAGCCGAAGCCGATTACCATCGGTTATTTTCATTGCAACAATCGGACTTTTCTCTAAGTTTGCGATAATCAGTTTAATCGGTAGAGCTCCTCCACATCTATCGGCTAAGCTTATTACTATTAGCGCAAATTTAAACTGACGTTAGATTTTCCCAATCAAAAAATCCGATCGTAATCGGCTTTACCGTGTAAACTGTTTTTACTCATGCGTAAGCGGTGCACATCCCTACTTTGCAGGATCCGCGCCAGCCCTAGCAGTATCCTGAAAATATTTGCAGCTAGAATTTACTGTCAGTATATGAACCATCTAGTAATGATTCATATACTGACTGCAGTATAATATCGATTAATGTTATTGAATTATTTTGTATTCGAATTACATATTTGTATTCGAATGTATTATTACTGATGCCATTGTTTTATCTAAAGACTAATGAATGTAATATCACATTCTGTATTGTATTTATAATTCACTCTTCCTCTTGCATCTATTGACAGTCGAAATAATGGTATTTATAAGATGTTAAATGGCTCCTATGTTAGAAAGCCAAAGACAGCTCCTAAATATTATTATTCATTATATCACTAGCGGTTTGGGTTACAACTCAAACGGGACGGGTATTAATTTGTACGAATAAAGTAAGTACTTACTATGGTGCAGTTAACAATTTGCGCACTTTTTGCGAAAAGCGAATTCTCAGGTGAGGCTTTCAGGAATAATGAACGTTCGTGGAGAGGTGACGGCGAGCCATTTACATTGTTTCTTATAGTGCCTTGTTCGTAACATTTACTGGCGTTTTATGGTTGTCACTGTATGAATACGTGCAAGTTTGGAATTACTAAGTAGGTATTGCTTAATTGACTATTTCACTAACTCAATGTAATGAAAATAAAATTAGTAACTATTTTAAGCTAAATGGGATAGTGTCACGGGAGATATAATTTCCTGTGGCACTACTAGCATCAAAGTAGTGTCACGGGAAATAATTTTTTTCCCATGACACTACCAGTAGAGTCACGGGAAAGAAAAAAATCCCATGACACTACTGATAGTGCCAAGCAGTAGTACCAAGGGCAATAAAGGAAACTAACCAATTTCTTATATTAATCCTAAAAACTCTAGTTTTTTTATAGTATATACATTTTGGATGCACACATAAAATTGAGAATTCGCATCGCAGAAAATTGTGACGCAGATTGTTACGATGAGATTTTGTGCGAAATGGCGTCAATGCCATTGCCATTCCTTTGATCATCTTCTACTGGACATACTGAACTTATTTTTTTAAACCTAGGTCGTGAAAAGTTTTTTGTACTGCTGTATGACAGAAAGATACAGGAAAAATACCTAAAATCGTAGGAGTGCCCGATGCGAATTTATTCTCAATTTATATCGATGCGTCGTGCGAGCTCGTATGTTTTTACGATGCGACGTCGCATCGTAGTTCTGTGGACCTACCCGGAAAAAAAAATATCCACAGAGATCAAATACATACAGGTACACTCGTACATACGTATTATTATTTCCTTCTAGACAGGGTCGAAACGAAAAAATAATTGGTCAGAGTCCTTAGTGCGTGTTTACTGTTTCTGGCGACCAAATTGAGAAAAAGTTTCATAATGTGAATTTACCAGTCGCGTGTTACATATCCAAATTCGCCGGGTTGCTCGCTTCAATAAGTGAGCAAGTAATCCACATAATTTGGATATGTAACACGCGTCTTATAAATTTACAACATGAGAGTTCTCTATTTGATCGGTTTGTTTACGTTGACATGATCGCAAGCGAACAAAAATCTCGCACTAAGCCCTCCGTAAGCGTATTACAAAACATAGGTTCTTTGCTACTTAAATAAAAGTATTAAGTTATATTGTTTAAATCAACCTTCCATAAAAAATAATTATCAGTGAAAACCGCATCAAAAGGTTTAGGAGGAGTTGACTGATACGAACAGACGCTTATAGTGACTTTTCAAGTATACCATGTAGAGATACAGACGACAGAGATAGCAACATAATTATACAGGCATAGCAAAACCAATAATCGTGTGGTTACATAGTCCTGTGGTTACAGTACGCCATTTACATGTTGTTCAACTGCGAGTTTATCGTCGCGATAATCTTGACGTGCTGTCAAATTTAATAATACATCTCCACACTGCGTTAATATCATATCCATTCGTGGCTTTTGTGTAAATTATACTTGCACTAGCGACCCGCGTCGGCTTCGCACGAGCAGAACTCTATTGGTTTACGCTGCGCACGCCAGAAAAGTTCCTAATCGGCTTGATTTTTTCCGACATAGTCAACAATCCCCAGGTCGCGGTGGTCGAATATCTACCAATGGCTGCCTTAACTCGGAGATCGAGGGTTCCAACTCCGCACAAGACAACCTTTTGTGTGCATGAACATGTCTGTTTGTCTTGGCTTGGGTGTTTTATATGTATTATAAGTATTTCATGATCAGGTCAAGATCATCATCATGATCAGGTCATTTTAGTCTCCACTACAGGACCCTCTCTCGTCCGTCCCGGACAGAAGGAGGATTTGGCCTAGACTCCCCACGCTGGCCAGACGGGTTGGGGAGGCCTGATCGATGTTTTATAATGTATTTCCCTTAGTCGCCTTGTACGACATCCACGGGAAGAGACGGAGTGATTCTATTCTAGTCTGCCGGAAACAACATGGCTAATTTTAGTAATTTTATATATATATATATATATTATGTTAGATGGGGCAAACGAGCATGTGGGTCACCTGGTGGAAAGCAATCACCACCGCCCATGGAGACCAGCGACACCCAGGGGTCGCCGAGGCGTTGCGAGCCTTTTAAGGAAAATGAAAACTCTATTCTTGAAGCCACCCATGTCGTAGTTGTTCGGAAATACCGCTGAGGGAAGTTGATTCCACAGTTTCACTGTTCGTGGTATAAAATGTCTTAGGAAACGTACTATAGTAGATCGCCAATTATCAAGATGATATGGATGGAATTTTAATTTATGGCGAGTTGTACGATAGTGGAATTCAGCGAAAGGTATCAAGTCAAACAGCTCATCCGAGCACTCCCCGTGATATAATTTGTATAGAACGCAAAGAGACCCCACGTATTATAAATACGTATTTACAAAAAAAAAAGTAAAAGTAAGTAAGTAATAATTATTTATATATTTATTTAATCATCGCCATCCTTTAGCCAATTTACACAAAATCCTAATAAATTATATACCTAAACCTTCTTCAGCATGAATTACATCGTCAATTGACGAAGATCGAATTAAATTTCTTTAAGTAGTATTTCAATTTATCGTCTACAGACGTCTGTCTGTGCGCCGGGGGACTATGTTTTATAATAATACTAGCGATCGTCCGAAACTTTGTCCTCATGAACTTTCAACCCCTATTTCAATCCCTTAGGGGATGAATTATATAAAAACTATCCTATCTTTTAAGTTGGACAGAAAAGCATGTGCAAATTTTAATTAAGACTAAATTGTTTTGGAGTTTATCGCAGAAAATATGTTTACTTAAATAAAATTGTGACCGACACGGCACGGCTTCACCCGTTTCGCAATTTTACCCCTTGCTTCATTCAATAATACCGTTAATGCTCCCGAATAATACCGTTATTGTGTTATTTGACAAAATTATTATTTTGAATACCCAAAAATCTTTCTTGAGAAATTCCGTATAGCTGTGTTATGTATGGTCAATGTAATAAATTACTTACTATTCATACAGACTAATACTTGGTCAACGTGATAAATCATGTTTTGGTTAGATTGGAGTTGATTTTTGGTTAGGTTAGGATTTTCTTGGTCCTGTCATCGGAAATAGATGATGAATGATGTGGTGCCAAGTAAGTTCGATAAATAATTAATTAATAATTGACAATTTATTACATTGGCCACCCATTATAAATAACGACCAATTTATTACATTGGCCACCCATTATAAATAACGACCAATTTATTACATTGGCCATCCATTATAAATAACGACCAATTTATTAGTTTGACTGTAACATATGCACAAACAAATCCCTCCGCTGTCATACAGAACAGAAAGTAGGTACATTGATGATAATCAATAGTTACGATATAGTTAATCTAGAGTTCTAGACGTATTTAGTTTCCAGAATAATCTAGCTATTTAGTCTCGTGTTTGTATCTCTGTGGTCGCAAACACAGACGTACCTACGTACATACGGTATTCAATACATGAGGTTGGATAGAAGCACCGTGTTCTGTGGATAGAAGACATTCTTTTAGGTATAAATCCGTTTATAACATAAGTCATAACATAACTGTATATACTCGTATAAAGAAATTGTACCTAATAAACAAACAACCTAATAAAGTTTTCAAATAATGGTAATAAAACAAATGACCAGATTAATTTATTCTTTTGTATATTTATTTAATATAAGTACTAAATGCTTACAATTTTCTTATGTTATAATTGTGTCTGTTTAACTTGTTTGTATAGTGCTGTGTAATGTGCAAATAAATGTTTTTCTTTCTTTCTTTTGATACAAATGTATTACCGGAATTCAGATACTTAGTTTCTGAATTCCGTGACAGATTCCGGCTGTGTAAAATAGGCCTAAGGCATTATGAGCACTTTAGAAAACTAGGATTTTTATGAATAACACTTTCAGTCGTTACTTATGAAATAGCCACTTTTCAGTACATAAAAGCTAACTTTTAACTCGTATTAAATATTGCCGCTATAAATTTTAGGTACTTTTGCTATGACTATTTCCCAACCCTTATAATCTGAAATTATATTTGTAATTACTAAAATAGTATACAGAGAGTGGATTATATTAAAAAAATATTAATTTATATAATAGATAATAATGAATATAATTGTATATATATAAATAAAAGCAAAGAAAATTACAACTAAACGGCGTCAAAAACTTCCTCGCATCACTGTCAAAAGGTATCGTTTCCAGATGGTTGGTAGCATTACCACGCCGAATGGTAATGCTTTATACGTTGTGGCAAATAAATCATTACCTCAAATATTATACTTAATATATTCTTAATAATTAAATATACCCAAAATTATATAAAAATAGAACGACCCAATTTCAAAATAAATGGAAAAAGATTTGCATAGTAAACCATAATTCTCTCAAATGCTTCATATAAAACGTAAAGACCCATTAAATTCGTAAAACAATATGAGTATAGGTACATTAAACGCGGTACAGTTATGCGTGAAGCGTATATTTCTCATAATACTTACTAAAATAATAAAGTATTTTCACAGATATAATTTACATTCAGTGTTACGAGTATGTCTTGGGCCCAAAATATTCGTACCTTCTTTTCTCGATTAGAAGCACGAGTATTGTGGGAAAGACCGTATGGCGAATACAATGAAACGAAATGAAAGGACCTTTATAACCATTGGTCTAATGTTTCGGCTTCTTATTTGTTGATATCTTGCACGGTAGTTACAAACTACATTTATATAACACATAGATAGGAACTTTATACAACGGAAGGAGCTTCCTGCAGTTTCCCTCAATTTGACAATAAAATCTTTTTACTTTTTCCTTTTCAGTTATTTGAGTAAAAACAAAGCTATGTAACAGAATATGAGATTTCTATGTTAATAGGAACAAAGAATGGAATAGAGGAACCCAAGCATACTTTCCCTGAGGAAAGTATCTAAGAACGATTATTTTTAACCCCCGACACAAAAAGAAGGGTGTTATAAGTTTGACGTGTCTGTATGTGTATCTGTCTGTCCGTGGCAACATAGCTCCGGAACGGATGATGCGATTTCAATTTAGTTATTTTTGTTTTGTATTAAAGGTGACTTATGTGCGAGTGTTCTTAGACATGTTTGATGAAAATCGATTGAACCGTTTAAAAGTTGTGGGGGGTGAAAGTGGGGAAAAATAACCAAATGTTTGCAAATATACTCGAGTGGGGGCTCAAATTAAAGCGCATCCCGTGCACACATATTACAAAATAATATGTTCAATGAAAATCGGTTGAGCTGGGAAAAAGCTCTGGGGGTACTGTGGGCTCTGCAAATATACGTGGGGGGGGGGGGGAAGGAGAAAATGGGGATGAAAATCCGAATGTCAGCAAACATATCTTAGTAGGGTCGCAAATGAAATAGAATCACATGCACTTTATATTAATAATATATTAAATGAAAAATATTCAAATAATCGGTTGAGCCGTTTAAAGTTAATAGGGCTAAAAGTGGGGATGGAAAACAGAATGTATCCTAAACGGGGTTTCAAATGAAAGAGCACTGAAAAATAATATTGATGACTTAATCGAGAGTGTTCTTAGCTTCGTTTTATAGGCAAATTGGTTAAAAGTGGTTTTAAAGTTATGGTTATGGTTTGGGAAAATTGGGACATGGAAATCCGATTGATAAGTGAGAGTATCAATTACTACATCTCAGTCTTTGCAATTTTGCTAAAGATGATTTGTCATGTTGGTTATTAAATAGTTTTCTTTGGTCGTGCTCACAAATTGCTAACACCATCCAAGGTTTTTACTCTACTTAAGGCTACATAGGCTTGGCCTTTTGCGAAAGTACTTTTGCCTAGAAGCTATGTATTTACAACTTAACAAAATCTACATTATTATAAGTATATACATATAAAAAGTATATAATAAAAAAATTATTAAAAATTTAAAAAACCCCCGACACAAAATCCTAAGAACCCTTTAAAAAGTAAAAAATAATGAAAGAAACTCAATCAAGGGGAATCTTAGGATTTTGTAACGGAGGTTTTTTAAATTTTAAATTTATTTTTTTATTAATACATATACTTATGTAAACACAAGAAGGCCCGCAGGACTCTCAGCTCTGGCTTGCTTCATTAATCGTCCAGAGAGGAGCCGCTAGAGCTATATGCTCCAGGGGTGGATGTGTTAAAGGGCATCACGCCGCGAGTAACTTCGGAGAAAGCGCAGCACACCTCCCGACATCCCTGAGTCACTCACACCGGTGTTGCCCCCGGCCGGTTTCCTGGCATTTCGGGGGCCCATCTAGTGAGTGGCAAGCCACCGCCTGCGTCATATAACTAGCAATAAAAGCAATTATGGCAGGCGTCCGTCCATCTTCTGTAATAGCCCGGTATTTAGTTCACTCAGATCTCATCTCCATAACCCATTTATTTTCCATCACACTTCGCAATAGTCTCAACGCCTGCCGAGACTTATCTTATGGCTCATGGGTATGTCGTTCTATTGACATATCCTGGAGTGGGTCACGGCGGCGGGCGTACAACATTACATTAAATTTCTCAAAGGGGTCTCTACGCGTTGGATCTATATCCCCGCTCACGCCTATCAAATGACCGGGCTTGACCCGTGATTAAAAAGAGATACATAACTTATACATATTATTTAATGCGAATTGAAATGTTGTTCATGATGAAATGTGAACATATAAATAAATAAATAACAGGTATTAAAATTATTTAATAATGAACAACATTATGTCGATTTCATACACCATTTCTACACTGCTTTCTAGAGAATCATTACAGAGAGGTTATTGAAAGCTATTTAGAAGTCAAGAAAAACGCCCCATCCCCCTCTCACGTTGCATATTTTCAACAATATTCCACGTGAGGAAGACCTACTGCTTTTTCTAAGCGACAGTCACAGACCCAGGACTTTTTTCGGTACGTAGTACTATTTTTATTCCGTGGCGACAGCGAGTCTGTGATATTTTCGGTACTTAATTTAGATGAATTTCCTCTAACCTGAAGGTTAAAATAATTATAATATATTTTTGTCATATATCAACGTTTAGATTCTATTTGTATTTGTCAATTAGGTACAAGTAAATAATGTTTGTGAAATATTATATTACACTTTGTAAATGTGTAATAAAATATTTCACAAACATTACTCTGTTAAGTTCTGTTTCTCTCGTTAGTTTAGCTAAAACTCCGTTAAAATCGACATACTTAAGAGAAATATATTTTTTGGTAATTTTATTAAAATTTGATAACTATATTGTCGCATTTATTGCAATAGTAAATTTTTAGATTTGTCAGATTTTTAATTGACTTCTTTGAGATTGGGTTCCATCAATGATGTCAGGTCTAGGGAAATCTAGCACTTTCTGTACGATATTTTTTTTTATGTAGCTGATTTTGTTGTTTAGTTATTTTTATAACATATCGTACAAAAATCTGTTGTGTTTATTATGGGGAAAGTGTGCACAGCTAAAGTGACGCCTCCTGGGACAAAAATTTAATTGTTAATTGATTCAGGTGTTATTTTGCGAAAGTCAAATTTACAAGCAATTTGATCGACACTACTTTGCGTATTACATACACCAATTAGTGGCAAAAGTACGCAAAGTAGTGTAGATCAAATTGCAGATAAATATCTGCTCAGTTTATATACAATAAAGTATTTTTACGTCATTATACCAGTACTCAAAAAGTTTCATTTTAGAAGTCACAGCGAAAAGAGGTTTCCACAGAAATAAGGGCAATATTATTAAATTATTCTCGTTATATGATTCACCCAACGACTATTAATTTCATTCTTCTTTGACATAATATTTATCTAAGACCTCTTTAAACTCGACATACTTCATACATAAAATTTCCCAGAAAATATACATGCCATGCGTAGGTGTGTTCCCTTAATTTACTTTTGTGATCAAAATATCAACCCTACGCGCCACTCTTCTCGTAAATATGTCCATTAATCCTTAATCAATTAATCCCCATGTAACCTTTACACATCTGTTTGTTCCCAGGCCTTGTTGAAGATATCGTCGGCGTACCTAAACAAGAAAATACCGAATATACCCGATATCAAAGTGGACGGTGCGGAGGAGAAATGGTAAGTACCGGTTTTGATACGGAAGTTTATTTCCGCTTCACGTGGCTATGCTAACAGTTTGCGATGGATACTGTAATAAATTTAATGAACTTGCCCTCTATGTATTGGACGTAGTTTAAAGCCAAGCTCGCCGATGTTAGTTAGCCCTCCATTAGCCAATTTTCTCGAACTAAGCTAAACACAATTAGTGTTCACATCAAAGTGATGTGTATATGTTTCTGATAGGACAGCTAAATGTTTTAATTACTTTTCATTGGTTAGCTGCTACGGCTAATTGTGTAAACTCGATTGCTGCTGTTGTATCAATAGCTTTATATTCTGGGGTTTTATACTATAAAGGGCTTTATATTATTCTATCAAGGATGCGTTGAGTTAGCAGGTAGGTGCAGTTACATAGGAAGATTACAATCTTAAGTCATACCAAAAAAAAAAAGTTTTAAGCTTAAAGGTTTAAATAAAACGATTTAGTTTATAGTCGATTAATATGCGTTTATATTCACGATATTAGAAATTTCTATAGAATAATATTTTGCAAAGTTTTTCTGACTCAAAAATATAGCAGTGTCAGCAAACTATTTGATTCATGTGTTTAGTTGTAATGTAACAAACGGGACGTTCCATTTGCTACATTTTTCTCATAAATTACGCACATAATAACTTTACTCGGCGCTATAGAAATTCACTTCATTTGTTGAACTAGTTCGACAGTACATAATTTCTTTTCAGTTGATTGAAAGGTGATTATAAATAGGTACTTTGTTTATGTGAATCGTTGGAGTTTAAGGTGTGAAAAATTGATGACGAAGTTTTTGAAAAATAAATATCCTCAATTGTTTAAAAGTAGCCTCCCCAACCCGTTTGGCCAGCGTGGGGAGTGTAGGCCAAATCCTCCATCTGTCTAAGACGGACGAGAGAGAGTCGTGCTCCTGTAGTGGAGACTAAAATGACCTGATGTTGTTGTTGTTGTTGTTGTTTAAAAGTTTAAGTATATTATCTGATGTCTAAAGATATATACGTATCACAATGAAGAAATTCTGATATTTTCGATGAAAGCCTATGCGATTTTTTTTTTATCAAATCCTTGATCTAAATATAGAGTAATGCCTCAAGACTTCAACTCAGACTAGAGATGGGTAAAATGAGGGCATTTACGATAAATGTCCAAAAAGTAATTATAAATTCCCTATTTATGCCCAAAACTCGGCATTTATTGGCCATTTACAGGTACTGACTGGGCACTTATTGTAAATGCCATCTCTAACTCAGACACATACTCGTACTTACATACAACAATCAATATTCAGTAGTATCTCATTAACGGTGATTAAGGACACGCATTGAAACTTTGTAGACAAAAGGATAGAATCAGAGGTCTTTACCACAGAATATAATTTATTTTTCGGTTTCAGTGACCTGCGGCGTAACTTATGAATTTAATTAAACTTTATTAGCAACAAAATTAATGTACAAAAGGCGGGTTTAATTTAATCCTAAGAGTTTTCTCTACCAGTCAATATTTAGGAAAAGCAGACATAGTCGCAAGCGCCTTACAATTTACACTATGAATTTAATGATTGTTAAGACGAACATTTACTCTGAAAATATTTAGAGGTGTAGTTTTTAAGTGATTGAATCTATTTAAAAGAAAGGAAGATTGGAAAGAATGGTATTTTTTTTTGTTTTATACTACCTCGGGTGGCAGACAAGCATATGGCCCGCCTGATGTGAATCGGTTACAGTAACCATATTAACGCTGGCAACATAAAATATCGCTCGCGCGCCGCTACTCCCACTGCCAACGCAGCATATCCTTCCTTTCTGATGACTTCACTCACTCGCAGGAACACAAGAACCATGGTTATTTGGTTGCGGTATTCTGTGAGGTGGAGATACATTCCCCAGTCAGGTAGCTTACAATTACGCTTACTACCTCTCGCCAGAGCTTCGTTTGTCAGTCAGCAGGGTGCACCGCGTGCCGTGCAGGTGAAGTTGGCTATGGTTCAAAGATCAACCACTTACAAAATAATATTCAATAAGGTTCTATATGTTTTTTTATTCATACTTGTAGAAATGAATATAAGGTAATGTAGTCTTGTAGAAATGCTGATAAGCATGAATGGAAGAAACTGCACCGACTCCAAATAATAGAAAAAGGACTACCAATGATGATGATATTTGTATAAATAAATAAATAAATTAGTATGTGAATGTACCTATATATGTACTTCATCATCATCATCAAGTCATTTAAGTCTCCACTACAGGAGCACGACCCTCTCGTCCGTCATAGACAGGAGGATTTGGCCTACAATGACTACTCCTTAGTACAACAGTAGATTATTATGCACTTGCCAGACCAATTCAATTTAATTAAACCGCTTTATCGACTGTGAAAGCCAGCTGTTATTAACTATTCTTAGTTCATAAGCTCGGATCAATTTGAACTGCGTTTGTTGACACAAAACCTGACTGCCTACGTATCGTGTAATTAGATTTTAACATCGCGTTAACAAAGGGAAACCACAGCGCTTATGTTACGGTAGATAATCAAACACGACACTACGAACGTCACTACAGCCGCGTGACAACCGCAGCTCAATATTATATCGGCTAATTTCGATCAATTGTTAATTACCATATTATTATTTTATTGTGCATAGGTTTGTTAAATCTTTTGTTTATACCACTACACAGTAGAAGTAATGGTACAACGTACAGTATAGTCCTTCCCTGCCCCTCTCTTGTGTCGACTTCACCTCCCCTCTGAGACAAATCTGGAACAGTTTATATGGCGCCGCAAGCAAACACGCTTATTCACATTCTGCACAGACGTATTTTTTATGTAGTAGTAAACGATGTGACATTTGTATGGAGTGGCTGAGGTGTGCAACTACAGAAAATACCGCATACTCATCTCTAGTATAGTTAACTTTTACCAAATATAAACTGTAGGCCGTGTTCTTTCTCAGCGTATATCTATATAAAATTTCAGTGATTAAGTAACAAATATAGTAACATTTTTTAAATATTTAGACCCATTAAATAAATTATAAATAGACATTTTGATACTTTGGACATTACAATACTTTAGGTCTTAAGAACCCAAAAGTATATTATCTTTGGTCAGTGCAAAATAATGCGCCAAAGCGCAAAATAGAACTTATACCTACATTACGTATATAAATATTGTACAGAGATAAACCGATAGAGCAGAAAAAAGTTTAAGTGAAAGTCGGCCGTCCAGATCATCGTCATCAATCCCTATTCATCCCACTGCTGGGACGGGCCTCCTCTTAATGGAAGGAGTTTAGAGCAATGTTTTAAAGTCGCATAAAGGCCTCTGACTTAGCTTAACGCCTGTCATGTCTGTTCCGGCTGCTGTCATTAGCAGCCGGGACCGACGGCCTAACGTGTTCTCTGTTCTCTTGGGCTTTAAATATTTTATTAACATAATTTATGCATTTTCGAAATATAGAAGACGGCATTTTTACCTATCTCAATCAATTGAGAGGTAAGACAATTGGCTCACGTTTCGAGTGTTAGTTTTTGACGCTAAGTGGCATATCTATAGAAATAATATATTTAGTTTATATTACCTACATTGCACATAATATTTACCTAGGACTTATTTGTTTGTAGTGAATAAGAATAAACAAGACTTAAGTAAATTCCTTGAGAATTTCTTGTCAGGACCTACAAGGAATGTAGTCGAAGAGAACGGTGAAAGTATATTTGAATAAAGTCAAGTTACAATGTTGAATTGGATACAGATGAGAGCGAGAGCTCTGGGCGTATTTACAATAGCGCGTCCATTGTGTATTGGTCCTTACTACAGGGCTTTCACAATTCACTGAGGAAAATACACAACGAAGACTTGTCGAATCTATTGTTAGCATATCTGGAAAGGATTTAAAGTTACGAAAAGGACTTTATTTTTATATATTTTGACGTCAATACGTCTTTAAATTTGCTACCATACAGGGGCTATCCAGAATATCTAACGATAACAAAATCGGGGGATATAGTTTGGCTTTGTAGTTTCGAATCTATCATCTCCATCCAAAATTCAATCACTGTATAGATGAAGGTTCAAATAATTTATTGCGCTAAGTAAAGGATTATGTGCGGGGGCGGGGCAAGCGCTGCCATTTTGAGATAATTACAATGAAGAATGTTAACTAATTTTGATAATTAGCACTCCATATTCTTTTTGACTACAACAAAAACTAGTGTGTTTGTATACATACAGGCTTTACTGAGACAACATTTCAAGCGATTTGGCATACCTAGTAACATTCTCCATTGTGCGAAATTCGCATCTGATTCGGTGTTTGTTTTATTTTGAAGATGTAAAGGCATCGTTCTATATATTTTCTTTATAGCGCTAAAAAAAAGGTGTCTTGAGTTTACACAAGTGGTATGCAAACGAGCTTATCTCTAATAGAGATCTCTTCCAGTCAACCTTCAGCAATGGGGCAGTATGTTAAGTAGCGGTTAGAAGTGCCTAAAATGATTAATCTAATATATAAAATTCTCGTGTCACAATGTTACCATGTTCCTCCGAAACGGCTTGATAGATTTCTATGAAATTTTATATTCCTACATATTCAGTAGGTCTAAGAATCGGCTACTATCTATATTTCATACCGCTGAGTGATAAGGGTTGTTCAGCCCTAACATATTTTTTTAATTTTTTGGACAACTTTTTTTTTTATTTTCATAATGTGGCATTAAAAATACATACAACCCTAAATTTTCACCCTTCTACCATCAACCCCTAAATGTCTATGGCAAAACCAAGTTTGTCGGGTCAGCTAGTCATGTTATATAGGTAACACAATATACACTCTAAGCATGTATACATGTTCAGAAATAGTACACATTATACATTAAATACATTTATCTACACTCAAATCGAAAAATTCGAATAACGAATTCAAAGACGGTTCTATAAAGACGCAGTTTATAAACGCATATACATAAAATTAAAAATAAAACTCATTATAGTACCGCCAACTGTATCATAAAACTCATTATAGTACCGCCAACTGTATCATAAAACTCATTATAGTATCGCTATCTTTTTTATTATTAATTCATTAAACTAGTCTATGGTTTTAGGCTGAATATGAAAAAAAGGCGCACGCACGCGCAGTTCGAACTGTGAAAAAAATGGCGTAGGCATGAGTAATTTGAACTTAATTTCCCGCGCTTCCCATACATTTTTTTGCCGATCGTGTTTTTGTATTCGGGATTCCAAAAAAGTTTACTAAAATCCTGTAAGTGATTAAAATATGACTGGAGAAGAAAGTAGTGACGGCGAGATTTTCACTCCGCCAGATATTCTAGACGCGGCATCGGCGTTAACTAAAAGTCTCCTGCCAGAAAAGAACCTACCTACTTTGTTTAATTTCAATTTTTCCTATGAGTGAAGATAAAGTAGTGTATGAAACTGCATATAAATTAGGTATTAAAACACTCGAGTCAACCTATTATCGCATTCGGCTTCGCCTCATGCGATAAACAGACTCTCGTGTTTTAATACCCCTTCTTATATGACAGTTGCATAAACTACTATTATACACACATAGTTAAATACATTTTTTTTATACTACGTCGGGTGGCAGACAAGCATACGGCCCGCCTGATGTGAAGCGGTTACCGTAGCCATATTAACGCTCGCAACATAATATCAATATCGCTCGCGGGCCGCCACCCCCGCTGCCAACGCAGCATCTGCTTCCTTTCTGGTGACCTCACTCACTCGCAGGAACACGGGTTGTTGTGTTCCTGCCAACGCAGCATCTGCTTCCTTTCTGGTGACCTCACTCACTCACTCGCAGGAACACAACAACACTCAAGGGAGTTGTTATTTGGCTGCGGTATTCTGTGAGGTGGAGGTACATTCAACTACAGTCCCCAGTCGAGTAGCTTACAATTGCGCTCCCTACCTCTCTTTTCGCCAGAGCTTCGTTTGTCGGTCAGCAGGGTGCACCACGTGCAGGTGAAGTTGGCGTTGTTTCAAAGATGTTGATGAACCACTTACACCCCAAATAAATACTTACTCGTACATAAATACGTACATACATAATTATTCTCATAATATAGACTGGAGAATGAGCTTACGGGGACAAAATGTTTTTGTTTCCACACAAATACAGCAAGTTTACCCAACTGCCTTTACAAAAAACATTAACTGTACGTTTAACGGTCTCATATTACATCAACGGGCTCAGCATTCGAGTATGCATTCTGCTTTTTGTTGACCGTCACTAAGGAAGAACAAGAACTTAAGCTACATAAGTACTATTTTTTTTCTATGTATTATAAGTAAGTATGTATTTACAAAAAAAATGTATTTAAGTACATTTATCAGTTGTCTAGTACCCATAACACAAGCTTTGCGCTTAATTTGGGACTAGATGGCGCTGTGTAAATTGTCCAGAATTATTTATTTATTTTGTACGAGTAGTTTAGAACTGACGAATATTTCAGAGTTCTGTACGGATATGAGGAGTTCGATTGTTACGATGCGTGTGTCAGTTTAATCGATCACGCAAGTTAAGTTACATCGCCGTTGCCTGTTTATGGTTGGGTTTATTTATCTCGAGTGCTTTGGAGGGTATGTTAAGCCTTTGGTCCCGGCTATTATCGTTAAGCTAAGGCATAGTTTGGATGGCTTGAAAACACTGCCCCCTTACCACCATCTCTTATTGCGATTCAATAACTGAATATAATGCTTATTAATACCAATGAATAAGCGACTCTATTCCATTTGAAATAGAGTCGCTTATTCATTGGTATGAATAAGCATTCTACTCAGTTATTGAATCGCAATAAGAGATGGTGGTAAGGGGGCTGGCCTCTGGCAACCATTGAGATATCAGTACTACGTACGTAGTACTTATATCTCACTGCTGGCAACCCGCAGTTGTGCTGTGTGGTGGAGTAATATGGGAAGACCCATATCCCAACAGTGGGATGATTATGGGTTGATGCCGTATGGATTTTAATTTGGGTAGTAGTTACATTTTAATATGTACTATGGTTAAGCTCGTAGTACGTTGTAATGTAACATTTTGTAACATCTTTATGCTTACACCTTATGAACTTTATTCGTGCATGTCGCATATTTCCGGTAACGAATGAAAGGTGTTAACATTATTTTGTTGTTCAAAAAATTGTAATATAAATATATTTTCTAAATATATACCGACCTTTATAAAAATCTGCGTACCTACCTCTATGAAAGCTATGGCTTCTAAAATATACAAAAAGAAATATTTGTCGTCATAATTCTATTCAAAGAGCTTCCTCGCTTTGCTCGTTCCGTCAATTAAAAGGAAAAATATTCGATTGATACTTGATAGTCTTTTATGTACAGTGCAATGAAACCCTTTACTGTTCTTTTATTACAAAAAAAAAGGTAAATGAACGTTCAAAGGAGCTTGTGAAATAAAATGCGATTTGCAGTGCTACGATCCTGGGATTTTAAACGAAGTTGAAATGGAAATGATAAAGTATTTTCCAGAGAAAATGTATAATTTCATTAATATAATATCCGCTTATTTAATATTGCATATTTATTTAAAAAGGATTTGCCTTTCAAATAAATATGAATCATTTTAAAGGATTCATATTTATTTTAAAGGAAAATTCTATAATAATATTTATTTATTTAAAATTAATAATAAATAGTAACACTTTTAGGTTGTTTTCATATCAATATAAGTACTTACAAGTTTTATTGCATACTCGTACTTACTATTAAATATAAAAATGCCCAGAAGGGCCAGATGTGCAATATCGGAATTTCTTTGTTGTCTTTTATTTGTTTTTAGGTGCATCGCCATCAGTAAGTCGTAACGACATCGCGGCGGATTCGTGACGCGGTCGAAATTAGGGCTCTATATTTACATAAGTTCACGTTGGTTTTAAAATTATCTGTCATTATGAACTAATGCGTTCAGACGCACTTACGCGTGAAATGAACTAACAACATATGTCCTCATCTTTTTTGCTTGGAAGCCACCTAACGGACGTTCTCTTTGTCTTGAACAAATTTGGCTACTATCTTTATTTGGGACGTCTTCACTCAAGAAAATACATAAAACATGCGTCGATTCGTTTGTGAAATAAAGAATACTTTATAATGGCAGAAATGCTCCTTTATTCCGAATTATTGTATTGTATGGATTGCAGAGATTACTTAGGTATTTATTTAAACATGCATAATGTTTAAAAACAATAACGATAATCGATTTCAGGCTTTACTGCTTATTTTTTGTCATAGCAAATTAAAAAAAATATATTTAATTTCCTTTTAATTCGATTTTAGATAAATCGTGTTGATTTGCGGAACATATGCTTAGCTAAAATTAGTTCTTCAGAAACCAACAGAAGTATGATTTCAATGTTTTTATACATTTCGGTACCTTATGAAAAGGCAGAGACTAGGCAGCAAAGAGATTTAAATATTGAAAGTAGTTGGGCTGTTACCCAATGAACTATAGATAGTACTCGTAGACCTAAAACCAGAGAACTAAGACATAATAGATTTTGTGCTACGTTCCAGAGGACTGGCGAGAAAGAAAGAATTAATTTAATTTCTATCGCGCTATTCTCGCTCCAACATACATGTTAGAGAAAATTAAACCATATTTTTACGCCATAAGAATCCACGACCTTTGTCAGAATATAAGCTCCCGTTTATTTTTTAATTATTCGTAACTACTAACGTTCGTAACTTAATGTTAGTACAAGTTTGTGTTTAAACAAAAGTAATTTATCGTAGTAGTTATATGTTTCATGTCTAAGTAAATGTCATTTAATAGAAAAATTACATAGAAAATTACGTAAATTATTTAAATTTCACATGTTTAATTGTTTTTACGCAAGGTTGTATAATTATCATAAAAGTTTATACATAAATAGATACGAAAACTGCGTTCAATACAATTTATACTCTGTATCCATACAATTCGATCGATTGCCAATTCTTCACGTCACTATCTTACATCTATATTAAATCATATGGCATGACCACTCCTCGCCGCTCCATCGTGTCCATCTCACCTCGCCTCTGAGACGAATCTGGAACAGTTTGTTGGCGCCCAATGCACACACGCTCATTCTCGCTCTGCACAGACGTCACTGTGTAGTCGTTACCGACGCGACATTTGTATTTGTTTTGTTTTAAGGGTGTGGTTAAATACAGTCACCGTGGAAGAGATAAATAAATAAATAAAATAAAATAAATATTTCTGGACAATTTACACAGCGCCATCTAGTCCCAAATGAAGCACAAAGCTTGAGATATGAGTACTAGACAACTGATAAATGTACTTCAATACATTTTTTTTGTAAATACATAGAAAACACCCAGACCAAGACAAACAGACATGTTCATGCACACAAATGTTTGTCCTGTGTGGGAATCGAACCTACGATCGTTGGTGTCGAAGCCGCGTCATTGACCGCTACGCCACCGAGCTCGTCGACTGACTGGTTCAGGGAACTCGCAAAGAAATTAAAAAAAATGAGTGCGAAAGAAATTTACTGATTTGTAATCCAGAAAGTTACCTATATGATAAAAGATTTATGTCTTATACGTCCCTGGTACAACATTGATGAATCGAGCACTGGAAATGTAAACCCAATAGACAACCAATACCAAAAGCATATACCAAAAGACAACGGCAAATAATTTGTTATTCAATGTTGTCTTTTATTGAAAAAAATATCTGCGTATAGTCGTTGGATGTTACAACTGTTACAAGTATAGACTGTATACGTAGACATAGAGTAGGATAGACCTGCGTGTGGTGCAGTTATAGTACGTAGTACTATTATTTATACTGTGGTTATAGTAAGAGCCCATACAACAAAATAATAGGCGAAAATAGTAAAACAGTTTTAACATCTTGGAGATCTGGTTTTTGAACCTAGCATTGACTCCAGACTCTCACAAAGTCTTGCCAGTACAATGTCTGTATTGTACCTTATGCCCAACTGTACAAACGTTGTGAGAAGTAAATAAAGTTATTATTATTATTATTTATTATACGACATACCCTTGTGCACTTTTGTATAGAAAAGGTAATGTTGCTAATACTTTTGTTCGTAAATTTTTGTTTATAAATACCACTTTTGTTCCATTTCTCCGTCTTTTCGTCACACTGAGTTGAGAGTCAACAATTATACATAATTGCGGTAGTCAAAGATTTAAATCGATAGATTTATTAAATAAAAGTGTAAATTTATTTTATTTCTAGACGGTATTCACCTGTCCACCCTGATGATTGACTAGCGAGGCTTTGGCAAAAGTGAGGTAGAGTACAGCGCATTTGTAAGCTGCCCGACTGGGGAAGTACCTCCACCTCACTTAATACCGCAGACAAATAACAATTCCCTTGAGTGTTGTTGTGTTTCTGCGAGGAAGTGAGCTCATCAGAAAGGAGGAGTTGCTGCGTTTGACATAGAGGGTCGCAGGGCGTGAGTTACGGTAGCCGCTTTACATCAGGCGGGTCGTATGCTTGTCTGTCACCCGAAGTGGTATAAGAAAAAACAGTAACATTTTGTGATGACTTGAATTATTAATATAGATTAAAACTTTGCCGATACAAACACTGAATAAAGAGGTAAATATTGAATCCAATTACTTTAACATTTTCAGAATTTCCATTTCGAATATAAATGATTTATTTGAATTCTTTTGACGTACACAAAATCTATGATAGTCGCTATAATTGCATTGGATGTTTATTCGCTTAAACCTCTGGATGGATTGAGTTAAAATTTGGCATACAGGCAGTTTGGCGTAGTCGCGTTTGAAAGGAATTTTCTAAAATTGCCATGGGATACCGGGTTACGAGCGTATGACGTCGCGAGCACAACCTAGTACTTATATAATAAGGTTTATGTGTATGTGTGAATTTATATTTGCTTCGACTTTAAAACATTAAAATTTTAAATAAAGGTCTAATGACACTTATAGTCGATTTGTTGATTTGAAATCAATGAATTATGGATATATATATATCGACACTACGGACACACGACGGACGAGAGAGGGTCGTGTCGTGCTCCTGTAGTAGAGACTAAAATGACCTGCCCCCCTAGCCAAGTGTAATTCGTAGCGTAACGAACGTTAGATAGATCACGTGACTTTTGTCAATTCTCATACTAAAATGTTCCATTTTGACAAATGTCACGTGATCTATCTAACGTTCGTTACGCTACGAATTACACTTGGCTAGGGGGCTGATGATGATGATATTCAAACCTCACTACTGAAATAAAGTGTAGCGAAGAATTCTAAATCTATGTCGCAAATACTCCAAACTACATAATTTTTTGGAAGATTATCTTACTATTATTAAAAATATGGATGTTTGTCACAAACATTCGTATTCGTAACATCCATTGACTTCTAAACTTATTCATTCAATCGAAGGGGTTTTTAGAGCGTACTCCACCGCCCTGCTCAAATACAAACTACATACAGGTCGCGTCATGTAAAAAGATCGCTGGAAGAAAGCGGTGGTTGGTGTGTTTGCGCATGGGCACACTCATGCACAAAAGTATTAGATCTATTGTGTTATTTTCCAACAAACTTTGCGCTAGAAGCTTTGTATATTATTTACTGGTAGGTACATCGCACCTCATACCACCAAATAGATCGATAAATCGCGTAATGCGCAGCTTAACTGCCAGCGTTCTTTTTACGTGATGCGACCTGTACATTAGTGTTGGCGGAGGCCAGTATTTTCAAGCCGCCTAAAGGCCACTGATTTGGCTTAACGACTGTCATCTAATTACAACGCCGGGAGCGACGGCTTAACATGCCTTCCGAAGCACGGAGAAGCTCGAGAAAAATTAACCCATCCATGGACAGACTACTGCCGATGTTGCTTAACTTGTATGTTCGATTAGATTGATACGCGCAACGACGCCGTCGAGCTCCTCATTATTAACTTCCATATGTTTGATAATCTATCGCGTGAACATCAATTTGGCACACAGATATAATTTGTACATTAAAATACAGGATAATTTTTATCCTTGGAGGGGGTCCACGGGACAAAGCAGTAAGTAGGAGTTAGTATAATAATAGTAATCATACCGAGACTATGTGTGACCATTACGTTCGATTAAGTCTATCCCGAAAGCTACCAGGCGCGGATCCAGCCCTCAAAAATGGTTGTGGTCAGAGCCACCCGAAAATCGGCCAAGGATGAATCGGAGTACGAAACGAACTTCCTCATGAACATATGAAGGTCTTTTAAGTTTGATTATTTCCTTTTTCCGCGCATCAGGACTTTGGCGTTAGACGTTAGAAGGCATCATCAGCGTATCGATCTCAATAGACCGTGGAAGTGTGACGTTACAACTATATTAGGGTACAAAGGTGTTTGTGGTGTCTGCCGTTTCGTCTCGTAGGGCCCTATATCCCGGCGATTCGGAAAACAGCCGCGCGAATCGGAAAAATCGCGAAAAGTCGGAAAAACCGAAAAATTTTAGAAAAATTTGTGATAGTGAAGTGGAAAGTGCACCTACAGATAAGTGCAAAGTGTCCAGGAGATTGGCTCACTGACCCCCAGCTGACCCCAGGGTCGGTATTAAGGCGACGCTTTTTCCTGAGGCGGCAGAGGCCGCATTCCACAGGCCACGTGACACGTGGCTGGTGAAGGAGAGGTGGCGCGAAGCTGAGACTGGGCGTGCAACAAGAGCATGTCATCATAATCAGAAATCCAATCGATGTCCCACTCTGCCCTTTCGTTGCTCAACAGAATTAGTAACTAAACTGAGGTTGCTTGACTGGCCCATATTGCGATGTTTGGCAAGTGAACACATAGGACGTTGAATGGATGCGTAGTGAAATTGTGTATTGTATGCGTAGAAAGTGTAAAATTATTTATTTAATTTATTTAATTATTATAATAATATAGAGGAATTTTGTTTTTAGTCAAAGTAGGAATTATTTTGTTTAAACTTTTATTATTTTATTTTACTTATTGACGAGCCCAGTACAGGCAAATTTTATCGGCCCTATACACCGCATTACGTTTACAATTAATTTTATTTATATATTTTTATTAAGAGTTGACTCGGCTCCTTTACAGCCAAAAATTGTGAAATAATTATATTGTCTGATTGCATATTGCGCGCACCCCTGCAAAATGTTAAGGACGCCGATAAAGGAACTAGACAACAGGACCCCTGCTCCCCAGGCCTCAACAACAGGGACAAAACCCATCACTTCGCCTGTTACGAATGTTAGGAAGAGTATTGGGGCATGGGAGGCAGGGGCTCCGGTGTGCAACAACCCCCCTCAAAATATAGGACCTAACCTGGCGTCGACGACAGTCACCAAGGTGCCCCGTGCTCCCTCAGGGGGTAAATCAGCGGCAAAGCCGGCAATCAGGACGGCCAGAAGTCGGGTGGAGGAGGCCAGGGCCTGCAACAACACTGCCAAGTCTGCTCTCTCCGCCTCCAAGAATCTGAAGGCGGAGATAAAGACGAGTGTGTCGCAGGCCGTGGAACGCCTCTACCAGTTAGTAAAAGAGGCAGAGGCCGAATTGGCTAGCCAGAAGAAGGAGGCGGGTCAGGTGGGGAATGTCGTGATTCCGGTCGTAGCATCTGCCATCGGACCTGCGCATACTGCTGTGGGGGAGTGCGGTGCACCATGGCTAGAATTAGGAAAGAAAATGGAGGCAAATGAGGAGCTCCTCGTCCAAAACGCACGGCTCCTGCAGGAGATTAAGGAGAAACTAAAAAGGCAGGAGCCATCGGTCGGGGGGACGACATACGCAGAGGTAGTGGCGGCGAGCCAGCCTACCACCAGGCCGGAGTCCGAGCGCGCCACACTGCATTCGGTGGTAGTCTCCTCGACTGCAGACGAAGAAACGGGCGACGAGGTGCTCCAAAAGATTAGGGAAGTGGTTGACGCAAAGGAAGGGTGGGTTAAAGTAGAGCGCGTGCGGAAAATAAAGGATAGGAAAGTGGTAATAGGCTGTGCCGATGAGGCGGAAAGGGAAAAAATTAGGAAGCGGCTTTTGACATCGGGGAGGGGTTTGGTCGTCGAAGACGCGAAAAACAAAGACCCGCTGCTGGTTGTGAGGGACGTCCTGAAGGTTCACTCGGACGAGGAACTTGTCCGGGCCCTTCGCAACCAGAACCGGGACGTTTTTCGCGGACTCGACGCCCACGAGAGCCGCGTCACGGTTCGGCACAGCAGGAGAGCGCGAAACCCGCACAACCGCCATGTCGTACTGGGTGTCTCCCCAGTGGTCTGGAGGAGGTCGATAGCAGAGCGGAAGCTGCGTATCGACCTCCAGAGGTGCGTCGTCGAAGATCAGACGCCCCTCGTCCAGTGCACCCGTTGCTTGGGATACGGACACGGGCGGCGGTTCTGTAAAGAAACCGCCGACGTGTGTAGCCACTGCGGTGGCCCGCATCGCAAGTCGGAGTGCGCGGACGCAGCCACTGGGAAGCCGCCGGCGTGCATTAATTGCCACCGGGCGAAGCAGTCGAACGCGATACATAACGCGTTCGACGGCGAATGCCCGGTGAGAACGAAGTGGGACCGGTTGGCGCGGGACGCCGTAGCTTATTGCTGAGGTTGCCTCGGGGACCATTCGCCGACCGTACCGAATGGCTCAGGTCAATCTCCAGAGGAGTCAATTAGCAACTCAAGAGTTGCTATTGGCCGCAGGCAAACGCAACATATCCGTTGCACTGCTACAGGAGCCCTACGTGGGTCGGGTTGGAAGCGTTAGGAGTTATCAGGGAGTGAGGGTCTTTCAGGCGCAGGAGAACGGGCAGGGTACTGTGAAGGCGGCCATAGTCGTCTTCGATAATGACTTAGATGTCATACAGTACCCGCAACTCACCACAAACAACATCACAGTGGTGGGGATTCGGACCAGCGCCTGGAAGATCACACTCGTCTCCTACTACTTCGAACCCGACAAACCCATTGGGCCATACCTGGAGCAGTTGCGGCGGATTGAGCGCGATGCCGGAGCAGGTGGGTTGATCCTGGGCGGGGATGCCAACGCGAAGAGTGTCTGGTGGGGCAGCTCTCATGAGGATTCCAAAGGAGAGGAGATGGTTGGGATCTTAGGGGAGCTGGGCCTCCAGATTCTTAACTGTGGCGACGTCCCAACATTCGATACTGTCAGAGGTGGAAAGAGGTACAGTAGCCATGTCGACGTGACGGCATGCTCGGAGGATATGTTGAGCTTGGTGGATGGATGGCACGTCGAGGAAGCACTCACGTCCTCGGACCACAACGGCATCATATTTGACGTCCGCATGGCCAAGGCCAAGGGGGTATCGATCGCGAGGACCACCAGGATCTTCAACACCAAAAAGGCTGATTGGGGTAAGTTTCGTGAGAAACTCGCCTCAATCATGCTGAGAGACAGTCTCACCGCTGCACGCGTGGAGGCTGTCGAAGGGTGTGAGGAACTGGAGGTGATCGTGGATGGATACACCAGGGCGATAGGCGAGGCCTGCGAGGCCTCGATGCCTAAAAAGAGCAATGCGGGGTCATTTAGACTGCCGTGGTGGTCGGAGGAATTGGAGAAGCTGAGACGACAGACCAACACCAGGCGACGCAGGATCCGAAACGCTGCGCCGTCGCGTAGACAAATGGTGGTCCAACTGTACCTCGAACAGAAGTGCAAGTACGAGGCCGCAGTGCGAGAAGCACAAACCCGCAGTTGGAGGGAGTTTTGTGGGAGGCAGGACAGAGAAGGTGTCTGGGAGGGTATCTACAGAGTCATCGGCAGGGTAACCGAGCGGAAGGAGGACACGCTCCTCGAAGTCGACGGAAGGGCGTTGGACGCCAGGGAGTCAGCAGAGCTGTTGGCGGACACTTTTTATCCCGCCGACAGCGGGTTGGACGACAATACAGATCACCGCCAAATGAGAGAACAAGCCCGTACGGTAAACGAACGGGCCAATGATGATCATGACCCGCCGTTTACCGAGAGGGAACTCATGGCGGCTGTATTGTCCTTCAACCCAAAAAAGGCCCCTGGCGCTGACCTGGCGCTGGCGCAGCCGTGAGGCCACGGCTGACGTTTGCGCTCGGGCCATTGACGATGGTTCGGGTTTCTTCCTGGCCCTTCTTAACAAGTGTCGGGCCCTCCGATACTTCCCTCGGCTGTGGAAGGAGGCCATCGTAATTGCCCTTCGGAAACCGGGAAAGGAATCGTATCGCCTGCCCAAATCATACAGGCCGATCGGGCTTCTGTCTGTTTTGGGCAAGATATACGAAAAAATGTTGATCGCTCGCCTCAAGCATCATCTTCTGCCGAGGATCAGTACTCGCCAGTACGGGTTCATGCCACAGAGGGGCACCGAAGACGCCCTCTATAACCTGCTGCACCATATTCGCAGCAAGCTTGACGAGCGTAAGATTCTTACTCTCGTCTCGCTGGATATAGAGGGTGCCTTCGACGGCGCCTGGTGGCCTGCTATCAAACTCAGACTGGCGGAGGAAAATTGCCCTCTGAGCTTGAGACGAACGATAGACAGTTACCTCAGCAATAGGACGGTGAGGGTGCGCTTCGGGGGGGAGGAATGCGTACGCGCTGCCACAAGAGGTTGCGTACAAGGGTCCATAGGAGGTCCGATATTGTGGAACCTCCTCTTGGACCCCCTCTTGTGGCAATTAGAAAGAGCGGGGGTGTACTGTCAGGCCTTCGCTGACGACGTCGTGTTGGTGTTTGACGGAGCCACTGCACTGGATATAGAGAGATGTGCCAATGCCACTCTCGAGCACGTGAGGGCGTGGGGGGTCAGAAACCGGTTAAAGTTTGCGCCGCAAAAGACCAGCGCCATGCTGGTCACGCGCAAACTCAGGTATGACACTCCGCGCCTCAGCATGGGCGGGATGGGCATTGGCATGTCTCGGCAGATCAAACTCCTCGGGTTGACCATCGACGCGGGTCTTACGTTCAATGCGCATGTGGCCACCGTCTGTAAACGGGCGATGGACATATATAAGCGCCTTGCGCGTACGGCCCGCGTCGGTTGGGGTCTTCATCCTGAGGTAGTGAAGATCATATATACAGCTGTAGTGGAGCCAACGATGCTTTACGCCGCGGCCGTATGGGCACCAGCGGTGAACAAGCTAGGCATCCAAAAGCAGCTCAACAGCGTACAGCGGGGCTTCGCGCTGAAGATCTGCAAGGCCTACCGAACGGTTTCCTTGAACTCCGCATTGCTGCTGGCTGGGGTGCTCCCCCTTGACCTTAGGGTGCGAGAAATCGCATCTCTTTACGAGGCCAGGAGGGGACTGCCCCATCCGGTGCTGGGAGACAGGGAGATCGAGCGGATGGCCTCTAAGATCGAGGCCCCGCACCCAGCGGAGCTGGAGAGGGTCGAGTTCGATCACCTGGTGGACGAGGAACAATACAGGGCAGCCAACATCTTTGCCCTGCGAATGTTCACGGACGGCAGTAAGATTGAGGGTCGGGTAGGTGCCGCTGTTTCAATTTGGAACAGCGATGCCGAAACCAAGGCCGTCAAGCTTACTTTGTCGTCCTACTGCACCGTCTACCAGGCCGAACTCCTCGCTCTCTGCACCGCGGCAAAATACGCGTTGAGCTGTAATGGATCCAGCGTGGGCATCTTCAGCGACTCCATGGCGGCGCTCCAGGCGATAGGTAACGTTGATTCTCCTCACCCCCTTGCGGTACAGACGCGGGACGCTCTTAAACTGTGCAAAGCGCAAGGTAAGAGCGTCTCGATGTTCTGGATTAAGGCGCATGTGGGTCTTGAGGGGAATGAACGAGCCGATGAACTCGCCAAGAGTGCGGCCCTGAGGTCGAAGAAGAGGCCCGACTACGACCGCTGCCCTGTCTCATTCGTCAAGGGTATGATCCGTAAGGCGACTATTGACGAATGGGACAGGAGATATCGCTCGGGAACTACAGCTTCAACAACGAAGCTGTTTTTCCCGAGTGCGACCGCCGCGTACAGTATCGTGGGCAAAATGGCTCCGTCTGGCATCACCACGCAAATCTTATCGGGACATGGTGGGTTTGCCGCGTACTTGTACAGGTTCAAGTGCGCGGACGATCCATCGTGTTTCTGTGAAGCTGGCGAGGGTCAGACAGTGCAGCACATTTTGTTTCAGTGTCCCGCATTCTCCAAACAAAGATGGGAGTTGGAGCAGCGTTTGGGAATGCGGGTCACTGAAACGAACGTATCCGAGGTGATGGCTGGAAAAAATAGATTTAAGTTTATTGACTACTGTGTCAATCTAGCCACGGCTGTCATCAGGCGGAACAAGCAGGATGGCTCCACTTAGGACCAATGTTGACTTGGGCGCCTATATTTTCCGATAGGCGTCTCGATCGCGGTGGCTAGGTGGGGCTATTGAGTTAAGTGTCTGCCGAGGACAGCTGTGGATGGATTGACAATAATCAGATCGTAAGTTTGACCAAGCCATCGCCTCCAATTTGTCGGCGTCTCATAAGTGGACACAATATTTTGTATTATTTAAATTTGTTTTGTGTGACATACTTGTTTTAATTGTGTTTTAAACTATTGCTCCATTTGTGTTATTATTATAGTTTTAATTTTATCGCTATTGCGTCATGGATATTAATGTAGTAAAATTATATATAGGTTATATTTAGGAAATATTTTAAACTATTTACTATTTAAATTATTTTGATCAAAAAAAGAACCTTGTCCACGACAGGGGTGTGCGCACGCCATTTCTAAAGTAAGCCGATCTGCGCATACTCAGCGGCTATTTACACCCCTGAGTGTGCGCATATTGCGATGGGCGATAAAAAAAAAAAAAAAAAAAAAAACTATATTAGGGTTTTGGGCATGCCCACCGTTCCCATTGCGATGGATCCGCCCTTGCCAGCTATTTAGCTATACTAACTCTTTGACACTGAAAACCGCGTTTTGAATTACTTTTTTTTATACTATGTCGGGTGGAAGACAAGCATACGGCCCGCCTGATGTGAAGCGGTTACCGTAACCGTATTAACGCTCGCAACATAATATATCACTTGCGCGCCGCCACCCCCGCTGCTAACGCAGCATCTCCCTCTTTTCTGGTGACCTCACTCACTCGCAGGAACACAACAACCCTCAAGGGAATTCTTATTTGGCTGCGGTATTCTGTGAAGTGAGGTACATTCCCCAGTCGGGTAGCTTACAATTACGCTCCCTACCTCTCTTTTCGCCAGAGCTTCGTTTGTCACTCAGCAGGGTGCACCACGTACAGGTGAAGTTGGCTTTGGTCCAAAGATGTTGAAAAACCACTATAACCCCAAAAAAATTACTAACGGAAGTACAATTACGACATGTGAGTTTTCGAGAACAGAGTCTTTATTTCCCTTAAAAGGCTGCCAACGGATTGGCAACACCTTACTGTTGCTGATCTCTATGGGCGATGGTGATTGCTTTCTATTAGGCGACCCATATGCTCGTTTGCTCCTCTCTCATATAAAAAAAAATGGTTGCATTCCGGGAGTGCCGGCAGAAGTGAAAACTTGAACATTAACATTGTGCATTTTTGAATATTTTGGAATGGTTAGGGAATAATTTTACACGAATGGCTCTCCTACGCCGCGCCGGCGTTCTCCCTCCGTCTTACGAATTTTCGATCAGGTCACGTGTCCTGACGCGCCGATAAAGAAGTTTTCATTTCAAAAAAGTACTCACATATCTATCTGTCTGAATGAATATGTAGAAATAAAGTTCTCACAGCGAGCAAATATATCTACTTATATTGAAAATGCCTTCTCCGCTGTCAGCCGGTAGTGAATAGGTCACCTAAATAGCTGAAACGTTCTCGCAGTTCACCCGAAGTGGTATAAGAAAAAACAGTAACATTTTGTGATGACTTGAATTATTAATATAGATTAAAACTTTGCCGATACAAACACTGAATAAAGAGGTAAATATTGAATCCAATTACTTTAACATTTTCAGAATTTCCATTTCGAATATAAATGATTTATTTGAATTCTTTTGACGTACACAAAATCTATGATAGTCGCTATAATTGCATTGGATGTTTATTCGCTTAAACCTCTGGATGGATTGAGTTAAAATTTGGCATACAGGCAGTTTGGCGTAGTCGTGTTTGAAAGGAATTTTCTAAAATTGCCATGGGATACCGGGTTACGAGCGTATGACGTCGCGAGCACAACCTAGTACTTATATAATAAGGTTTATGTGTATGTGTGAATTTATATTTGCTTCGACTTTAAAACATAAAAATTTTAAATAAAGGTCTAATGACACTTATAGTCGATTTGTTGATTTGAAATCAATGAATTATGGATATATATATATCGACACTACGGACACACGACGGACGAGAGAGGGTCGTGTCGTGCTCCTGTAGTAGACTAAAATGACCTGCCCCCCTAGCCAAGTGTAATTCGTAGCGTAACGAACGTTAGATAGATCACGTGACTTTTGTCAATTCTCATACTAAAATGTTCCATTTTGACAAATGTCACGTGATCTATCTAACGTTCGTTACGCTACGAATTACACTTGGCTAGGGGGCTGATGATGATGATATTCAAACCTCACTACTGAAATAAAGTGTAGCGAAGAATTCTAAATCTATGTCGCAAATACTCCAAACTACATAATTTTTTGGAAGATTATCTTACTATTATTAAAAATATGGATGTTTGTCACAAACATTCGTATTCGTAACATCCATTGACTTCTAAACTTATTCATTCAATCGAAGGGGTTTTTAGAGCGTACTCCACCGCCCTGCTCAAATACAAACTACATACAGGTCGCGTCATGTAAAAAGATCGCTGGAAGAAAGCGGTGGTTGGTGTGTTTGCGCATGGGCACACTCATGCACAAAAGTATTAGATCTATTGTGTTATTTTCCAACAAACTTTGCGCTAGAAGCTTTGTATATTATTTACTGGTAGGTACATCGCACCTCATACCACCAAATAGATCGATAAATCGCGTAATGCGCAGCTTAACTGCCAGCGTTCTTTTTACGTGATGCGACCTGTACATTAGTGTTGGCGGAGGCCAGTATTTTCAAGCCGCCTAAAGGCCACTGATTTGGCTTAACGACTGTCATCTAATTACAACGCCGGGAGCGACGGCTTAACATGCCTTCCGAAGCACGGAGAAGCTCGAGAAAAATTAACCCATCCATGGACAGACTACTGCCGATGTTGCTTAACTTGTATGTTCGATTAGATTGATACGCGCAACGACGCCGTCGAGCTCCTCATTATTAACTTCCATATGTTTGATAATCTATCGCGTGAACATCAATTTGGCACACAGATATAATTTGTACATTAAAATACAGGATAATTTTTATCCTTGGAGGGGGTCCACGGGACAAAGCAGTAAGTAGGAGTTAGTATAATAATAGTAATCATACCGAGACTATGTGTGACCATTACGTTCGATTAAGTCTATCCCGAAAGCTACCAGGCGCGGATCCAGCCCTCAAAAATGGTTGTGGTCAGAGCCACCCGAAAATCGGCCAAGGATGAATCGGAGTACGAAACGAACTTCCTCATGAACATATGAAGGTCTTTTAAGTTTGATTATTTCCTTTTTCCGCGCATCAGGACTTTGGCGTTAGACGTTAGAAGGCATCATCAGCGTATCGATCTCAATAGACCGTGGAAGTGTGACGTTACAACTATATTAGGGTTTTGGGCATGCCCATCGTTCCCATTGCGATGGATCCGCCCTTGCCAGCTATTTAGCTATACTAACTCTTTGACACTGAAAACCGCGTTTTGAATTACTTTTTTTTATACTATGTCGGGTGGAAGACAAGCATACGGCCCGCCTGATGTGAAGCGGTTACCGTAACCGTATTAACGCTCGCAACATAATATATCACTTGCGCGCCGCCACCCCCGCTGCTAACGCAGCATCTCCTTCTTTTCTGGTGACCTCACTCACTCGCAGGAACACAACAACCCTCAAGGGAATTCTTATTTGGCTGCGGTATTCTGTGAAGTGAGGTACATTCCCCAGTCGGGTAGCTTACAATTACGCTCCCTACCTCTCTTTTCGCCAGAGCTTCGTTTGTCACTCAGCAGGGTGCACCACGTACAGGTGAAGTTGGCTTTGGTCCAAAGATGTTGAAAAACCACTATAACCCCAAAAAAATTACTAACGGAAGTACAATTACGACATGTGAGTTTTCGAGAACAGAGTCTTTATTTCCCTTAAAAGGCTGCCAACGGATTGGCAACACCTTACTGTTGCTGATCTCTATGGGCGATGGTGATTGCTTTCTATTAGGCGACCCATATGCTCGTTTGCTCCTCTCTCATATAAAAAAAAATGGTTGCATTCCGGGAGTGCCGGCAGAAGTGAAAACTTGAACATTAACATTGTGCATTTTTGAATATTTTGGAATGGTTAGGGAATAATTTTACACGAATGGCTCTCCTACGCCGCGCCGGCGTTCTCCCTCCGTCTTACGAATTTTCGATCAGGTCACGTGTCCTGACGCGCCGATAAAGAAGTTTTCATTTCAAAAAAGTACTCACATATCTATCTGTCTGAATGAATATGTAGAAATAAAGTTCTCACAGCGAGCAAATATATCTACTTATATTGAAAATGCCTTCTCCGCTGTCAGCCGGTAGTGAATAGGTCACCTAAATAGCTGAAACGTTCTCGCAGTTCGGTATTGGTTCTATACTATTTAGCGATGATTTGTCCTGTGTCTGCTAAACTTGGTCAAGAATAAAATTGATATAGAATGTCACTAGGTTTCTCGTGAAAATCTCATGAACTTGACAGTTTTTTTTTTACTTAGCCATAAAAACCATTTACTAGTTTAATAAATAACAATTATTGTTTATATAAAGTGTACATAAACTATACTATTTAAAAGAATCCAATATAAGTATATGAATAGAATGCTTATTCATACTAATGAATAAGCGACTCTATTTACTCAACTAAAGTAACTCTATTTACTAAATAGAGTCGGTTATTCATTGGTATGAATAAGCATTGTTTATGTAGTCGTTAACGGCGCGACATTTGTATGGAGTGGCCGGGGTGTGATATTAATATACTAGGAGAAGATTAAATATATAAATACTTACTAGACGTGTATGTATACTTGATGCATAGAAAAACTTCAGCTCATCGAAACTTTAATACTGCTTGAAGTTGTTCTAAACTTTACATCAAATGAATAATATCCCTAGAGCTTCTTCATTTATGATTCGTTTATGTAAACAGGACAGGATACATTACTTATACATTATTTACATAGTCAAGTAGGCCAGCTCGACGCACGCAAGTAAAAAAAATTGGTTGTCTGTAAAGTAGGTTTACGCATGATAATTTTACGTGATGACGTCATAAGAAACATAGGCCGATCGTGAGTCGCTATCGCTTGTTCCGGTCTCTCGCTTGCACGCTCGTCTCAGGCAAAACGTGACAATGAGTCATGCTTTTGCAGAGCAATTTATATTATTGGAATCGATGTGTTAGGGTAACGACTCAATGTTTAGCCCCCCCCCCCCCCCCACCTAATAGTGTTAGATATTCAAAATACGTGGTGCACGACAGTTGAGCTTCACTTGGCTGGCCATCTTTTTTTTTAGTGCCTTATTTGCCATATAGCTGTCTATAGATTTTCAATGTTCTTTTTTTCATATTGATTTAGTATAGCATAGCCCATTAGTTACCATAAAGTATTTATACATTGTCATCTCAGGGCGGACTGAAGTGAAATATCCGCTGTAAAGAATTCAATCTCATTGTTATTACCGAAGCGGGTAAGGCTCCGGATGTCCTGTCTACCACAAGCATTACATCTCGCCTCGTAACTTCCAGCTTACTTAAACATAGTATAATTTTGTATGCCCTATAAATATAAAGGATTTCACGCATATTTATGAATGAAATGAATACTCTTTATTAAAAAACATATATAAATTAGTAAATACGTAAGGACTAAAATTACAATAGGCGGTCTTATCGCGACAGCAATCTCTTCCAGGCAACCGTAATGCAGGAGAGAAACAAGAACACATAACATGGTAGGGGGCGCAAATAAAGGCAATCAATCCGAAATATATACAAATTACATATTAATTACAAATTACATAGCTCAATATTACACTAATATAATTGATGAATTGTAAAAAGAGACATAACGAATTAAAGGAAACAACAGCATATTTACTAATTCGAGAGGTAAGATTTTACTAGGCTTCTAAAAGAGTGTCCATTACGGATAGGAGATGGCAAGGTATTCCAGAGATGTACAGTCTGTATACATTATAATACTATTTGTGCCCTCGTGGAGGAGCTAGAGATAAATAAACCCATCGATGGACAGGCTACGGTTGACGTCGCTTAAGGCCCCCGCCTTAAGCGACGTCAACCGTAGCCTGTCCTGGT
This sequence comes from Hypsopygia costalis, assembly GCA_937001555.2. NCBI lineage: Eukaryota > Metazoa > Arthropoda > Insecta > Lepidoptera > Pyralidae > Hypsopygia > Hypsopygia costalis. Next base: position 26,315,273 of record OW443326.2, read on the forward strand.
ACCAGTGGTACTGCAAAATCCACAATTTAGAATTCATCTTTGAAGTAATAAACAGAGAATTAAAATCTAGGAAAATGATATTGATATTGTTGAGGATATATACTAGGGAATATATCCGATGGAAACATGATTTGATGAAGTTGACTCGATAAAATAAATTCACAAAGTTACCTCTTTTCGTGTCATTTTATCTTCTATTTTCGGTTTTATTCTATTCTTAAAATAAGTAATTTGACATTATAAGTCATGTACTAAAAAAAAGGTCATAAATAACTGGAGGTATTATACCCGATAGATTTTTTTTATTACATCTTTAAAATTTTTGTTCTTTTATTCAATTGATTTTCGATTGCCAGAGTCGCCAGTGTCTTGCGGAATAGGCATGTATCCCATTTTTTTTTCGATTTGTTATTTAAAGACGTCACAATAATATAAATATAGGTGAAATAATTACTTCGATAGCATAAAAACTTCTCGAGATATGATAACTTGAAGATCACAATTTTGGACTATCCCGAAAACGCTCCATACAAAAGGCCACCACGTTATGACGTTACACCATGCTATTTTATATGCATTAAATCAGAAATTTGTACGACAGCTATGTTAAATATTGCGTTTATGTAGCCAGTGCCGTAACAAAAGTAATAGTATTTTTTATTGTTTCTACAATGGTAATATTTATTTTTTATAATTTCATACCTTTAAAATGGACTTTCCCGCCAAACATTGATCGACGCTAAAAAAAGTCTGACTGAAGGTATTAGAATGAAAGTTTGCAGATCTATAGCCTATTGTCATATTGTTTCTAGCGCTGGCTCACCTCGCCTTAATATACGTGTCCGATTAGACCGACCCGCGTAAAGACGCCGGCCGAGCTCCTCAACAGCAATATATTTTAGCAATATTTTTACACAACAACAAATTAGTTTCTTATAATTTTCTGAAACGGCCCAACATCGTCAATATGGATTTATTCGAGTGATTTCTCTGAACATTTTGAATAATTGAATAGCAGTCGACGGACCAATCTAAATTAATTGGTTACTCGTTTGGGGAAATCTAAAATAGAGGTCCAATGTAATGAACCTACCGAGAGCTGAGATGAGAATAACAACCTAATTTTACTTATACCCTAAATGTGTCATTTAGTTGGCCACCAAAATTAGCTATTTAGGTCATACAAAAGTGTAATGTGTTGAATTTATACAGTTATATAAGTAAGCTGTTAGCACTGTTAGTTACGAGGCGGGGTGATTCTTATGGTAGAATATCCGGAGACTTACCGAGTATGGCAATATAAATCAATATTCGTGGACAAATTACACACGGCCATCTAATGCCAAACGAAGCATTATAATATACTTTAATACTTTTTTTTTGTAAACACATACCTACATATAATACATAGAAAACGCCCAGTTCAAGACAAACAGACTTGTCCATGCACACAAATGTTTGTCTTGTGCGGGAATCGAACCCGCGATCTCAGAGTCAAAGTAGCCATTGCTAGTCATTCGATCACCGAGCTCGTCAAATTAATATCAATAACATTCCTTTTACTTTAAAATATTATACAGCAGAAAAGTACGAGAAATATCCAAGAGATCCAAGTGTGTGTAGTGTCTGTCATTAAGTGGTTACTACTAATTAATAATTCTCTGAAGTGCCCACATTCAATCAAATACTTTCTACTGAATTGTACTTTAAAATTAAAAATAATGTCAACAACAATAATAAAATAATGTCATCAAATATAAGATTCTTTTCGGTGGATCCATTGCCACTCCTCAAAGAATATTCAATAACTTTTACCATGGATTCAAGTGTTATATTTCTAAAACCGTATTCCTTAGAAATAAAGAAAAAATATAAGTTTTCTTTCATTGTTAGGGCAAGTTGAAACCGTTCCTCCACTTTGATCCCTCGGATACCTTCATTAATGATGACTACGTGTTGAACAAGTCTTTTTTCTTTATTTCTTTTAATCCTATCTTTGGAACATATGAAGATTTTGAAACAATTAGTAGTACTAATTTTTTATTTCGAGATAGAACTATTTTAAGACAATTGGTTAAAATTGACGCACTACCAAAGCTAAAATTTCGAAATAAATATTTTAATTTCGTACACAAAAGCTATGCAGCTTACTATAAATGCATTGGAAATGTAGTTTAATATTTATTGTGGCTCATACACATGAGCCACAATAAATATTAAACTACATTATAAAATATTAATTCATTCATTCAGAAATATTGAAATTTTGAATAAAGGAATAGGTACCTATGTACAAACCTACTGCATTATATAATTTGATTGAATAAATATAACGTGTCATAAATACATTTATTCTAGTATGTATTATGAATAAAAAAACATTTTATAGTTCAGTCATTCTGTGGTCAAAAAAAGGTTACTTGGAAAGTTACCCACATGTTTTTTACTTTTTCTATATGAGAGGGGGTTAAACGAGCTAATGGGGTCACCTGGTGGAAAGCAATCACCAACGCACATGGAGATCAGCAACACTGAGGGGTCGCCGATCCGTTGCCAGCCTTTAAATACCGGGATACGCGCGAATAAGTCGCGAGCGCAAGCTAATCAAGATAATGAAGTGAAAGAGAAAGCACCATTTTTTGTAATGATGTATTGCACTTACGTAGGATAGGCTTGCTGAGAATACCACGATAGAAAAATACGCCACTTACTCTATGACATGGTGGTGTGGACTGTGGAAATACGTTTTCGAGCACAACGCATATTGAAATTGATTTTGGGTCGCTAGTACACGCAAACTGCCCCCTTACCACCATCTCTTATTGCGATTCAATAATTGAGTAGATTGCTTATTCATACCAAGGAATAAGCGACTCTATTACATTTGAAATAGAGTCGCTTATTCATTAGTATGAATAAGCAATCTATTCAGTTATTGAGTCGCAATAAGAGATGGTGGTAAGGGGGCTGATAATACATATTATAACAAAAAGTACACAAATTGTATTAATATTTTCTCGAGTTTATTTTTATTCTCAAATATCCTTAATTCCTCACATTTTTTGAGGAATTAAGGATATTAATTCCTTTTCATTTTTTGAGGAATTAAGTATAGCCAGAAAGAAGATATTTATTGTTAAAATACTGTTTTTTAGTCGTCATTTCTCTAACATGGCAGCATTAGCTAGTCTCAATGATGTAATATCAATTTAAAATCGTCTCTTTGCACGATGTTAAATTGCTATAACATCATTGAGACAACATTAATATATCATACACAAAACCTTCCAAGAAAAATATAATAATAAGAATAGCGCAAATCCCATACAAATTGGATACCTGCATACTTAAGTACATACGGGACAAAGGAAACTTCTTTTTTGACGACTTTAACCTCCCGAATACAATAATATGAAAAGTACTATAAAATACAGAAGCAACACTCTACGAGTATATTTATTTCAAACAAGAAACTAAATCTGAATTGCTGGTCAAGTGTGCAACCAGAGTATTAAGGGTAACCTCTTAATTCTCTAAGTGTACAACGTAGAGTCTTATAGAGAATTATGAGATTAAGGCTTTCGTATAAATTGTACAGAAACGTTAATGCCAACTGAGGGTGAAAAATATTATTAAAGCACACTCAAAAATGATGCACTACATTTTCAGCGAAATTTAATGAGCTTATAAAATCGTCCGGTCGTTCTGTCTGTCCGTCCGTTGCCATGAAACTCAAAATTTCGAAATTCAGACTTCGGATTCGTGTAGAGTATCAAAATGTAGTAATGTAAAGTGACCATGGTTTTCCGATATCAATTCGGGAAAGTGGCCAAAATAAATAAATAATTAAAATAAATAAATTTCGCTATGGTAGCGCATGCTGCGCATCCGATGTTTAATATTATAGTTCTTAGGAAGTATATTTTTATTTATATTGTGTTGTTATTTATATAGTGTTTATTTGTAAGTCTTATTATTTTATTAGTCCAGCCCCCTTACCACCAACTCTTATTGCGATTCAATAACTGAATAGAATGCTTATTCATACCAATGAATAAGCGACTCTATCCAATTTGAAATAGAGTCGCTTATTCATTGGTATGAGCTGGTGCTAAGGGGGCGGGAAAACACCCATTATTTAGCCATTTATTTAACTCTTTCTTAAATTTGCTACTTAGCAAGTTTTTAACATCTCTAGGTAATTTATTTATTTACAACAATTGCGGTTTTAATTACTATACTTCTAAACTTAACATGTACGAATAAAATATTTACGAGTACAAAGAGATATAAAAATTATCAATTCTTGATTTTTGAGCAGAAGCAGAGCTTAGTTGATACTGCTTAGAAGAATTAGATAATTGATGAACGTGGCTACTGTGCGCCTAGTCTATTTTAGTTACTTTCACAGTATTATGTCTTATGGCTACAATAAAATATGGTTATAATTTTTATTTTACATAAATGAGCTATCCATTCTATTTATAATATGAGTTCCAGAGGATCACTAAGAGAAGTTTTCAAAGAAATAAATATCCTCACTGTCGCTTCTCAATATAATATTTATCAAAATATTATGTATGCTCTTAATAAACTTAATACATTTCTAAAATTCGAGGACTGTGCAACTGTAAATCTCAGAAATGCACATAAACGGGGTATACCAATGCACTGACTTGCCGGTAAGTCTTTTGTTGTAGATTGCATTCTATTGTATAATAAATTACCCGATACAGTCCCGTCCTTACCTGAAAATATGTTCAAGTAACATATCAAAAAGACTCTTAGTAAAAGGGCTTACTAATCTTAATCAGCACATAGGTACATATCATCATCATCAGGTAATTTTAGTCTCCACTACAGGAGCACGACCATCTCTCGTCCGTCCCTGACAGAAGGAGGATTTGGCCTACACTCCCGACGCTGGCCAGACGGGTTGGGGAGGCCTGATCGATGTTTTTTAATGTAGTCACCTTGTACGACATCCACGGGAAGAGACGAAGTCATTCTATTCTAGTCTGCCGGAAACCACACGGCTAATAGGTACATATAGTAGTAATTAATAATAAAAGTAAAAACAATATCAAAATCAAATTCTTCATGTTTTAATTACGAAATATATATACAAAGAGAACGAATCAAAGCTAATATTTTTGTTAGCGTACCCACACTGTAAGTACTTTTCAATTAAACCTGTGCTATCACATACATTCATCAGGTTTGAATATAAACCAATTGTTGAATTAAATGCAAATACATAGGTAGTTTACATTCATTTGTGCGTTATTTACTTCAGAGATGCAAACAACTAGAGTTTTTATATTTTATTAATCATATTTGATAATGCACCATGATGCCTCTTTTGCTCGTTTTATCTTAAATGCGAAATGCCAAAGACGGCGTATTTTCTGAAATTTAAGTTAAGCAGTTTGCCTCAGTCCAAATGCATAATGACCAGGTAGCACTTTGCTTAAATTCAAATTGCCTAAGAAGCAGTGTGGAAGAAATGTTGACTTGGAAGCTATTTATTAAAAAAAAAACAAGACGACAGTAAGTTTATATGAAATACATGATAACTGGGATGCATTTTGCCCGGTGGCCTACTCGTGTAGAAATAAGTCGATAAAGAGCCAAATTCCACTTAAAACACGTGTCTATAGGAAGCAAAGAAATTAGTATATTGCAATTGATTTTCGTCGCTTGTAAAATATAAACTTCAACCAAAATTTAAGGGTAGAACTGAAAATATTACAAACAGTGACCGCATCGGCTGGCAGGACCATTTGAAGGGAATCTGCTAATATAGTCTATATAAATACAAATCTAGTCAACAGAAATTTCAGTAAATATGTCCTCATTGACATTTCGCTTTTAAGGCAACTAGATCAAAAGGCATTTGAACTGAGCTGGAGTCACAGTAGGATTAGATTTCAATAGAGAACACGACATACGAGTGCACTTTGATGTCATTGCAAAAAGGTTTCTTTTATTTAAATGTATACATTTTTTAAATGTTTGACTATTTCAATAATTAGTCTAACATATTTCTTTAACATTACGTCGGATGACAAATATAAGCATACGGCCCGACTGTTGTGCAGCAGTTAGCTTAATAAACGCTCGCAACATGAATTATCGCTCACGCGCCACCTGCCGCATACCATCGTACCAATTCTTTCTTTACGGGTAATCTCACTCACTCACAGGAACACAATAAAAATGGAAAAAATGGGCCTCTAGGAAATTGCTTATAATTAAGCTGTGCTTTACCTCTATTTTCCCTGAGCCCTCCTCCTTCTTTTCGCAGCTCGAGGTTGGCTTCGGATCCAAAATAATAGAGTGTTACTTACCTTAATAATACCGAATAAAAAAAAAGATTTTTTATTTACGTCAAAGGGAACGTGCGCAAGCTTAACGTAAGTAATTAAAAAGTACGGTCTATAAATATTATTTTCTTGCAAAAGAACGCAATTTTATTTGTTCGTTTGCAATGTAATGTAATGTAGGTACCACAGTGGGCTTTAGTTTGGTTTAATTAATTTGCCGGTATGTACGCGGCTTTGCTTCATCGAAATATACTCGTATTTCCATTATTGAATATCAGGCGATAATTACTGAATAACGGCATGGACTGACATGCCGTAAAATATTTTAAAAACCCCATGTTATTTCCGTATTCTCTTTGACTATATAAAAAGAGCTTTGAATATTCAATCCTGTGATGAAATTAATAAAACCACAGTGTAGCAGAGACTTTTTTCGTAGATTTAATCCTTTTCATACACATATACTTTGTGTATTTTGCGAATATTGTAACTATTAATTAATTATGAAAATTCAGCGCTGCAATTTTAATTATAATTTAAAGCAATGCGGGTTAAAGTTTAAAAAATAATAATATTTTATAAACGTCAGATTAAATGGTTTTCAATATTATTTAAAATATATTTTAAACGGTTTTGGAATGTGAATTACTAAAGAAGATTAAAATCAAAATCATTTGAGATGTATATTACTCCCATCTGTTAGAGTTAAAACCAATCTCACCTGCCCCTAGCGGAACCACCAATTAGCAAATTGAGGCGCACAGATATAACATTTACTATGCCTTTGTTGAGACGTATTCGAAACAGAGAGAGCGTACTGCTTCCCTGTTACCAAAGTAGTAGTGAAAGAGGTTATTCAAGAATATCCAACGTCACTTGACTAACTATATATTTCTTTTGATCAGAAAATCTTTAGATTTTAGAACAAAGCTTTAGACGTTTTACTCACATTTCATCCGGCTTTATCGAGCAATTTTAGACGTTTTTGGCGATTTAATATAAATGTTAATATTTAGAGACCTGGGGCTGTACGTAATTATGTTTAGCTCATCTGGAAGAAACCCTACAGCTCTACCGATTAAGCTGAAGATGTTTTCAATAACTTTAACCTAAGACAAATTTTCGGATGGTAATCGGCTTCAGTCGAGAGCCTGGGGTGCCGCCGATTAGGCAGACTGTGTGTGAGAGTTAGAACTCTCACACGCAGTCGAAGTTGCGCGGGTCAGGCATGATACAAAGTTTCTGCAATGAGGCATGCACAGAAAAACTGTCAGCTTTTACAATCACGTTTTGGCAGTCACGGGCTCTTAGGCTATAAATATTCTATGCCCGAGAAAAGTATTCTGTTCAATCCAGGGAGCCTACGCCGAACTGTAGCCGATTACCATCGAATAATTTGATTCGAAATGTAGGTTTTATACGTTTAAGTTATTGACAAAACACCTTCAGTTTAGTCGTCGGTAGAGCTCCAGGGTTGGCACCAGCTAAGCCAAACACATGTACCATAAGTCGAAGCTCCAGTTTGATTTTGGCAACAAAAGAATCCAATGGGAATCATTAATTATTACTATCTACTTAATCACCAAAACAGTTTTTGCAAAGGCAGGATTATGCCTTTTGAGGAATCTCTTCGAGTCAACCCTTGCGTTTGAGTTCCTGAGTGAATTCTTTATTAATAAAATAATGAAACTGAAAGAAATATGATATATCCCCTTACTTACGTGCCCACTTACTTCAGATTAAGGTTGGATAACAAAGAACCCACTTACTTTGAACGTTTTGAAATATACGTACAATAAAATTATGTTGTTATTGTTGTTACTGATTATTTGATAAAATGCTCATATTGGCAAATTTCTTTCAAGCATTTCGTCTTCACGAGTGGTCCATTCCAGAATGCTAGTTGATAAAAAAATTGTAAGTACCTATTAAATGTGTCATTTTTTTATCTACTAATTATTAATTACCCAGAATGGTTCAATGGTAGAATAAAGAATTTTATCTCGTCCAGATGGACACAATATTAACAGTTTTACTGTTTTTACATGTCAGTATCCGGCCGTCGGTTAGCGTATGACGTTGAAACGGCATTAAGCCTAGCTGTACAGCTTTTGTTTGAGCGGCTTAAAGCGGACATACGCCAATCCAAAGCGGAACAATACCTACGCGCCTAACTATTTCCGTAAATACACCCGTATCTGCTAGCCCTGTAACAAAAGAATCCATATCTGATGATATGGATGCTTTTGTTACGTTCTATGTACCTACTCGTACACAAACAATTCTCAGAAATGTTACATGTTTGGGCCCTTACCTAAAGCGACTGATTACCGGCCCGAGCTCTCGGTATGATAAAAATAAAGTAGAGTTTGGTTTATATATTCGCATGTATCGACTACCTGAAACCAGGTAAGTAATCGGGTTCTTTATGTAAGCATCTTTACTCTATAGAACACACATGCTAGTAAGAAGTCAAAAATATTTGATGCTGTCCTACATTTTTATAATTCCTGACCCCAAAAGGAAAAAAAAACCAACCCTTATACGACGTCAAAAAAGTGACTGGAATCTGGTGGATGCGGAAAACGGAGGATCGCATATGGTGGAAAGCTCTAATGCTTTCCACCATATGCGATCCTCCGTTTTAAGGCCTATATCCAGCAGTGGATAGATAATGATTGATAAAGTTGAGACATATGTCATATTAGCAAACAACATTTTTCCCAAAGAAACTATGCTATTATTATTAATAGTTTTCGAGATATAGCCTATTAAACTTTAATACAGAAAAGGTCAATGTTCATCCTTAAATCAGCTGATTGCGTATAAAAGCAACCGGCATTTCAAAGCTTATTATGATGGCGCCTCTATGCGGTGGTAGTCCGCAGGTCTGCTCAGCGTTGCCATTTTGTAGTAATTAATTACACATTTTGTGTGTATTCTAAAACTCTTGTGTGCAACCCGCGTGTAGTAAGTAATAAGAGATCTTGCTTTCATACGTTATTACGCAAAAAGAATCCGAACCTTGCGCGGTTTACATAAGAATTACCTTAAATACCACTGTGCGCCTTTAATTTGATATTTTGAATGAAACAACTTCGTGCTTATGCTTGCTTGAAAAAGGATTTGAATCAACGGGCTCGCTCTTTTTTTCTACTGTCATAATTAAACATAAGTAGCTCTTTATTTTTACTAGTTCAGGTGTCGAAGAGATATGTGTATCATGATGTGTGATCATGTGTGTGTAAGATTTGAACGCGAGGCAGTGTTAACACTGCGTTCGCCATAGTTTCCGAAGACCTGAATTTTTTATTACTGTTTTCCGTTTCTTTCTGAATAATTGGCAGCAGTGCATGTGAAAGTGCATGTTTATGAATCTGATCCTGGTGAAGTTGTGTTGATGGGTGCTTATTAAAATGCCGCTAAGCACCCGTGCTTACCAGGATTCGTGGATGTTGTATGCCGAAGACAACTATAACGGCAACGACACAATACGTAAATACAGAAACAGATGTACTCCACCGCATCCAGCGAATCCTAAAATTATTTGAAGAGCCTATAACGGTGTCTTAAATTACAGACTAATCCTGCGTCGTACTGTTGCTTCTCACCTTAGGGCTGTCAGAATAGAGAAAAATAATTAGTTTTAAAGAAGAAAACTTACAACTAACTATTACAAATCGAAAATAAACAACATTAATATAACACCATCTTTTTTTTAACGGGACGGAGCCCACCACACCTTACCACCACTGTGTCTCCTGTTTAGCCAGGATTAACAGCGGCGACCGCCAAAAAAGCCAATGAACAGTGAAGTCCATTGCAGTCCATAACACCATCTTGTCGGAAACGTCGTTCGTCATTTTCCACTGGGTATATTAGACTCCTAGATGTATGGTCATATTTATATTACAGTGTAATTGGAGCCTGTTAATTAACACGTTCACAATCTCCATACCAAAGGTTGTAATTTTCTTGGGAGTCCCGCATATTGTTTTAATTTCCATACACCATATTGAAAACGTAGGCATACCAGGCTAGCCAAATGGCAGTTTTCGTAGTAGAAAAGCGTAGCGATTAATTTGAACTGTGGAGCTCATACTAAAATGTTCTAATTGACAAATGTCACGTGATAGGTTAAAGTTTTTGACAAACATCTTCAGCTTAGGTCGTTTCTTAGTAACATACGAGTATATATGGAACACGGAATTGTAGAACGAGTTCATCGTGACCCATATATGGATCACTGGACTGTGAACGTGTTAAGTACAATTTTTAATTTAGGTACTGCGTCATTAATGTGATTATGCTGTAACTCTGTAACAGAGTTGCCAAGAGAAATGCAAAGCCTATAGTCGTGCCGCGCCGTTTTCAAAATTAGTTTTTTTTTTATACCACTCAGGTAGAAACAGGCATACAGCCCGACTGATAGAAAGCAGTTACCCCAGTCTAAACGCGCCCTTTTTCAGGAACCCCCAGCTAAATTTATAGTTTGCAAAGAAATATGCTGAATAAATCTAAAAGCTGAATCAATATGAAAAAAAAATTGAAAACCTTACCCGAAAAATTTCAAATATTGGGAAAAGCCGAAAGTTACTGTCCCGAATGACTGTCGGGTCAGTCATTACATAACTGTCTACAATAGTGAGCAGAGAGAGCAGCAACAGAGCTTATTTTTTTATAATTAAAAAATAATTTTGTGAAGTCCATTTACTGGTGCATTCCAACGCAATATCCATCTGCTATATACATATAAAATCTGCCATATATATAACCTCCCCAACCCGTCTGGCCAGCGTGGGGAGTGTAGGCCAAATCCTCCTTCCGTCTGGGACGGACGAGAGAAGGTCGTGCTCCTGTAGTGGAGACTAAAATGACCTGATGATGATGATGATATATAAAAAAATGTCGTATTACGGTGTTTGTGGTCTTACTCTTCCGAAACGACTCCACCGATTTTTTTTAATGTAAAGTATATTTCATTAATTTATATGGCAGAACACCGTTTGCCGGGTCAGGTAGTATATATTTTTTTTTATATATGAGAGTGAGGCAAATGAGCATGTGGGTCACCTGATGGAAAGGCAATCAGCATCTCCCATGGAGATCAGCAACATCAAGGGGTCGCCGATCCGTTGCCAGCCTATACTAATATAAATGACGAGCTCGGTGGCGGCGTAGCGGTCAATGACGCGGCTTCGACACCAACGCTCGGGTTCGATTCCCACATAGGACAAACATTTGTGTGCATGAACATGTCTGTTTGTCTTAGTCAGGGTGTTTCCTATGTATCATAAGTATGTATTTACAAAAAAAAATGTATTTACGTATGTTTATCAGTTGTCTAGTACCCATAACACAAGCTTCGCTTACTTTGGGGCTAGATGGCGCTGTGTATTAAAAAAAAAACTCGTTACTTTCTTTCCTATAAAAATATATACCTAATCAACACGTAGGTCAAAGCTAAACCCGAAATAGTAGTACAATTACACACTATACCTACAGAATATAATTATAAACTATCCACGTCATTTATTCCGTCGAGTCTAGGTTTGTGACCTTAGAACACGATACATTATCCATAATGTATGTCAGCTACCGAGCAATGGACGGCCGGGGGCGGGCAAACAGAGCTCGCTGTGCTACAGCAAATATGTGAGACCTACTCGATAGGGTCTGTTTGTGTACCGAAAGTGTCTTACGACGGGTGAACGTGGTTTGATGGCTATGCGAATGTTCTATGAAAAGACACCCTTTCAAAAGGGGTTCAAAAATTATTAACGTCAGTCTGACCCGGAGCCCCACCGCCGAAACAGAAGCCGATTATTACCATTGGATATTTTGATTTCGAAAATAAATCTTCAGCTAAGATAAGTGGTAATTGTATTACACTTAGATAATAGAGACAGAGACCTTAGAGATGTACGGACTAAACTGAAAACGTTTGTCATTAACTTGAACCTAAGACTAGACGAGCTCGGTGGGCGAATGGTTAGCAATGGCCACTTTGACTCCGAGGTCGCGGGTTCGATTCCCGCACAAGACAAACATTTGCATGAACATGTCTGTTTGTCTTGGTCTGGGTGTTTTCTATGTATTATAAGTATTTATTTACAAAAAATATATTTAAGTACATTTATCAGTTGTCTAGTACCCATAACACAAGCTTTGCGCTTAATTTGGGACTAGATGACGCTGTGTAAATTGTCCAGAAATATTTATTTATATTTATTTTTAGATTCAAAATGTTCTCTTTTGCTTGTTGCTTCAGTTTCGGCGGTAGGCTCCCAGAGGACCTAGGGAAGCCGATTCCCCTGGAATTTTTTGACTCCGTTCATACCGGCTAAGCTTATTAATATTAGCACTAATTTAATAAATCGAAAAATCCGATTGTAATCGGTTTCAGCTTCGGTGCTATCCCAGCTTGCTGACGCGTCATGATTCGATTCATGAGATTCGTTTTGTTTGCTTTAAGTAGCTGCGCACACGATTAGATATAGACAAAATGCCAGGCACTTACGATAAATAAAAAAAAAAAACATCAAAATATATTTATTTCTGTAACAACATATTTGTTGGACATATTAAAGGTTGATTCCTTCCATTAAGTGTGAAAACACCTGTATTGGAAGGAGCCACTCCTCCGTAACAATACGTATATAGGTTAAATAAAAATAACAAACAATTAATTATTAAATGTGTTCTGTGTGCTTAGTAGGTACTCAGAAGTGTGTTTAGTGATATGTGTGTGTGTCGTCGTATATATTTGTATATGATGTGTATGTATATTTGCCAGCTCTACGATTAATAGGTATAAATGCCCAAAAAGTACTTATAAATTAACAATTTATGCCCAAAATTATCATGTAAAAATCTTCTTGTCTAAGTCAAGCTGATTGATTGAACATCACAAAATCTTTCTAACATTGCTCTGAACTTATAAAATCGTCCTTTGTTTGTTATTATAGTAACATAACACCTTTTGAGAAGCATTTTGTATTTAGATAGTAATATTTCTCATAATAAAATTGCTCGCGCGAATTTTTTATGCCTCTGCGTTATTAAGAATATAAAGCAATTTAATTTTCAAATTTCTCCTTTGCACGACTTATGCCTCGCTAGAAACATTACCTACGTAATAATCTTCCTTGTATCAAACAAGGTTGTAGTGGAGGAGAGGTAATGCATATTGCGCCCGACTGGGTGAGTTCCTCCTTAAAATATAAAACTAAACTATATTTTTTTTTACTACGTCGGGTGGCAGACAAGCATACGGCCCGCCTGATGTGAAGCGGTTACCGTAGCCAAATTAACGCTCGCAACATAAAATATCGCTGGCGCGCCGCCACCCCCGCTGCCAACAACGCAGCATCTCCTTCCTTTCTGGTGACCTTACTCACTCGTAGGAACACAACAACCCTCAAGGGAATAGTTATTTGGCTGCAAAATGTGTTAGAAAAAAAAAATGTTAGAATCACTCCATCGTATCAGAATTATTGTACAGTTTGTAATTGATTTATGATTCAGTCAATCCGTCAGTCCAGAATGAAGCAGAGAGGCAATATTGTAGCGTTCGCCCAGCGCTCTGAAACCCCGGCCCGCTTTTGAATATTCAAACAGCCGCCTAGCCGTGAGGCGGACGGCTTAGGGTAGAAGTTAAATCGCAAATCTCCATGCTCTCTAGTTTTTCTATTTAAAAGGCTTTTTGCAATACACTACGCCTTTACTTATGCCTTTGAAAACTATCATAGCTCGTCGTAGTTAGTATAAGTAGTTAAGGCGATGCACTAAAAAAATATACATCTCAAACGATATAAAATGGAAAGGTATTAAAAATATATCATAGAGGCAATAAATTATTTTACATTTGAAATACAAAAGAAATATCTAAAACTGCCGTTTTGATACTTTTGTTAACTAATAATTAATTTCTTTTTATAAAATTATTTACTAGATTCGGCCACATTATATTACTTTATACCTAATGGCTTTCCATTTAAGGTACGGATTCAGTGTAACCCATTCACTGCCTTTTACTTTATTACTTAACGTTATGAACATGTTGCCATGCATACTATTTAGACTAGAGATTCTATACAAAACCTAGACGCCGATGAGCGGCTTGTTTGAATAATGAATGAATGATTTTTCTAACGCCGATGGGCGGCCTCGCCACTGAATGGGTTATAGCTCAAGAACGCATTGCGAAAATCCTAGCTTACGTTTTCAAAGCAGCTCGGAATTTATCTGTCTAAGCATAATATTCGTAATGTTTTTTTATTAGCTACTAAAGGCTGATTTATAAACTTTGCACTTTGCGATTGTATTAATTATAATATTGCTCAGCGAGTTCCTAAAATAATAATTTATTTTTTGTTAATTTTATACAAACAATTTTTGTATGTTCCCATCCTTCCTACATTTAGATGTCTCGCTTTTTCCTAAACTGTACAAGATATTGAAAAACTTTTTTTTTATGAGAGGGCGCAAACGGCACCTGGTGGAAAGCAATCACTACCGCCCATGGAGATCAGCAACACCAAGGGTTTGCCGATCCTTTGCCAACCTTTTAAGGGAAATAAAGACTATATTGGTATACCGACCCTGAAAGTGTTTTACGAGTTCCATCAAATGGTACCTATAAGTACTGTAGTTGTAGGTACAAAATCTGCATTTTTCTGACAAATCGATGTTCCCATTGACCATACATTAGGGTCGGCAATGCGTGAGCGATGCTTCTGGTGTAACAAGCATTCATAGGCTACGTTGATTGCTTTCCATCGGGCGGTTCGTACGCTTGTTTTCCATCCTAGTGGTTTAAAAAAAAATATGACGACATGGCACTCATAGAGTGAGAATTTTATTAGTTACGTATAAGATACTATGTAATCAGATAATTATGTAATAATATAAATAAGATAATTATGTATTGTACCTACATCAATATGTAATAAATATGTAATAAATACACCTGCCCTTTTACCACCATCTCTTATTGCGATTCAATAATTGAATAGATTGCTCATTCATACCAATGAATAAGCGACTCTATTCCATTTGAAATAGAGCCGGTTATTCATTGGTATGAATAAGCAATTTATTCAATTATTGAATCGCAATAAGAGATAAAATAATAAACTAATATTTCTGGACAATTTACACAGCGCCATCTAGTCTAGTCCCAAATTAAGCGCAAAGCGTGTGTTATGGGTACTAGACAACTGATAAAGGTACTTAAATACCTTTTTTTTTGTAATATATACTTTATAATACATACTTATAATACATAGAAAACACCCAGACCAAGACAAACAGACATGTTCATGCACACAAATGTTTGTCTTGTGCGGGAATCGAACCCGCGACCTCGGAGTCAAAGTGACTATTGCTAACCATTCGACCAGCGAGCTCGTCATCGTCGTCCGAGATGGTGGTAAGGGGGCTGAAACTTTAATTGAGTGGAGCGAGCAGAACGAGCGGGACGCTTATACACGCCGAAAACTCATTCTTGGAAACGAATAGGCTCCAAAACCATTGAACCGATTTTGATGACACATGTCACAATAATATAAATAATATTTATAATAATATATATTTTCCTATGTTTAAAAATTGTATAAATTATTTAACAATGTCGTAAAATACACAAAAATAAAAAGATCTGCAAACTTTCATTGTAATATCTTCAGTGAGACTTTTTTTAGCGTCGATCAAAGTTTGGCGGGAAAGTCCATTTTAAAAGTATGTATAATCATTAAAAAATAATATTTCCATTGGAGAAGCAATAAAAAATACTATAACTTTTCTTATGACACTAATCACATAAACGTAATATTTTACATAGCTATCGTACAAATTTCTGATTTGATGCATACAAAATACAAACCTGTGACGTCATACTTCGGTACTCTTTTGTATGGAGCGTTGTCATTACAGTCTAAAAATTGTGATTTTCAAATTATCGTATCTCGATAGATTTTTGTGCTATCGAAGTAATTCTTTCACCTATGGTTATATTATGGAGACGTCCCTACATATCAAACCGAAAAGCCATGTCATGCCATGTTAGTCAAATAGCCTATTAAAGTCCTCGACAAGCTTGAGGTTTGTGTAGAAAAAAAAAATGAGATCGATCATGTTCTTGAGAAATGATCATCATATACATTTTCCATTGAAATCAACGGAAAACGTACACTCAGCGTAATCTACTCGTTCCCCTCAACCTCGATTTCGGCCCCGTGGGCTAGAATTCGGTGTATTATACACCGGATTCTAGCCCACGGGGCCTCTTATCTCAAATTACCAGTTCGTATGTAAAGGAAACAGCACAAATATCCAGGTTTTTGGTTTTATAGACATTGATAACCATGCATATAGAAATCATTTGCTATTCGTACTAATATAATATAAACAATTTTTGTCACGAGCTCGGTAGTCGAATGGTTAGCAATGGCCACTTTGACTCTGAGGTCGCGGGGTCGATTCCCGCACAAGACAAACATTTGTGTGCATGAACATGTCTGTTTGTCTTGGTCTGGGTGTTTTCTATATAATATAATTATGTACTTACAGAAAAAAAATGTATTTAAGTACATTTATCAGTTGTCTAGTACATACCACAAGACGAGCTCGGTGGCGTATCGGTCAATGACGCGGCTTCGACATCAACGCTCGTGGGTTCGATTCCCACACAGGACAAACATTTGTGTGCATGAACATGTCTGTTCGTCTTGGTCTGGGTATTTTCTATGTATCATAAGTTATTTACAAAATAAAATGTATTTACGTATGTGTATCAGTTGTCTAGTACCCATAACACAAGCTTCGCTTACTTTGGGGCTAGATGGCGCTGTGTAATTTGTCTGACAATATTTATTTATTTTATTTATTATTTATACCCATATCACAGGCTTTACGCTTAATTTGGGACTAAATGGCGCCGTGTAAATTGTTCAGAAGTATTTATTTAATATTGTGAAAATTCCACCCGAGTCCAGAAATAATTTGGTTAAATAACGTTTACGTGAAACGTGAAAATATACATAATAAACATGATTTTGTTTGTGGTTTTTCTGTTGTAATTTAAATAACAATGCAAACTTTACGTACATCCTGTCGAATCCACAATAATATTTAAAAAAAAACTCGTTGTTATATAAATACCACAAATGCTCCAATATATGAAATATTATGTTCCTGATATGAGAGGGGCAAGTTGATATGGGAATGAGAAATGTATGTATGAATTGTAGGTAAAGTCAAGAGCTCATGAAGCTTTTCACTTACATCTACAGCGATTGTAATAATAACGGTACAGAGCCCAACGTATAAAGCTTCACGAGAGACTTTATAATAAAAAAAACTTATAAATAAATAGAAACTCTAGAGGGGAAGGGGGGCAGCTGCCCCTCCTGCTCCCCCTTGGCGACGCCCTTGTATGTTCCATCTGTAAAATGTTTACACAATTTGTAAACTGCAACACATTAAATTTAATGATCTGCATCTTTTTTCATATATGTGTCAGTTTTCACATTCGAATAACGTAAGTTTCCCCATGTATCGGAGTAGGTATGCGATTTAAAAGGAATATTAGATACCGTAGGAAAATCCACGTATGCAGCTTAACAGCTTATCTGTTTCGGTGTATTGAAAAGTGTGCATACAAATTCGAAACGTCGATAGCAGATTCCGCTTTTGTGTTTTATTTTTTATATGATAGGTTCTTTTTTATATGAGAAGGGGGCAAACGAGCATGGGGGTCACCTGATGAAAAGCAACCACCGCCGCCCATAGAAATCAGCAACACCAAGGGGTCGCCGATTCGTTGCCAGCCTTTTAAGGGCTATATTGACTTTGTTCTTGAAGGATCCCATGTCGTATTTTTTTGGGCATATTGCTGACGAAAGTTGATTCCACAACTTCAGAGTTCGAGGTAGAAAATGTCTTAAAAAACATACTGATCGCCAATTATTAAGATGAGAGAATGAAGAATAAAACATTTTATTTATACCACGTCATGCATGTGGCAGATTCCACCAACCCGCAATTGAGCAGCGTGGTGGAGTATATTCTAAACCACTTCGATTGAGGGGAGACCCGTATCCCAGCAGTGAAATGAATAAGGGTTGACGACGAGTGGCAGATTAGCATACGGCCCACCAGATGTCAAGCGGTTACCGTATCATTGACGCTTGTAGATAATCTCCTGCCTTGCTGGTAACCTCACTTACAGGGACACAACACCCCTCTTTTGGCTTTTTAAGTTGTTATTTGGCTGTGGTTTTCTGTGAGGTCGAGGTACTTCCGCAGTCGACAGCTTGCGCTGTGCCCTAAAGTTCGTAAAAGAGAGTTCGGAAAAGGGATTAAAATTATGAAATTCTGCCGGAGCATAATTTAAGAGTAACATCTACTACAAAGACAGTTTCCTGCGAGATTTTAGGAGTAATTATACTTAAAATGTTGTTGTTCGATTTTATCACCAAAACTTCTTTTTGGACTTTTTTAAATAGGTACGTGTAGATACCTATATCCTCCCTATTTAGATCGAAAACAAGGATTAAAAAATAGTACCTAAACTACTAACTGTGGTTTACACTAGGTATGTGTTAAGGATCCTGAAATACTTTTTAGTGTTCATAAAACATGTTTGAATATAAATCATAGTTTACAATATAATTTCGAATAACTAGACGTAGTTTTTTTACAATTATCGCTAGTAATTACAAATGCAAATACAATAAGTATAATTGCAAATAACTGTCACCGACATAAATACCATTAACTGTTCTACGAAAAGCATTTAATTGAGTGTTGCATCGCTCGTCGATATTGATACCTACACATTTTGTACAAGCATAAATTGTGCGTAGGGTTGTTACTAGCGCTGTAATAATCTTGATGTTTAAACCGTCACACACTGGTTCAGAAAAAGTAAAAAATGGAATTAGGGATTTTTGCATTTTTTTCGATGGTATCATGTGGGAAATGTTACAAGTAACATATTTTGTATCTTCCATTTTTCTTGAAAATGCATAGTTTCAGCTTTAGATAAACTTTTATAATATTTTTGTATGAAATGTTTATTTCATACGAGTTTATTACAAAATGTTTTACTTTGTTAAAGATGATTACATATAGCTTATATAGGGTTATATTAGTAGAAGCTCATACAGTTACAACTTTGTCCCAGTGCGTCCCCGTTTATGCAATAAGTACTCTTTAATGTAGTACCAAATACGTAAGTAAAGTTTGTATACAAATGACATTTTATTTGAAATATTAAAGAAATTAAACATACTTACGCGCTAAAAACTATTGTTCAATGTCTGTTGAAGAATATAATGGATCATCAACACTGACAAATTCAAAAGGTTCATCGACTTCTTCAACTGTTGAAGCAAGCAAAAAGTTTACTTCATTCGGAAGGACATATTTTGTTATCACTCCCATTTTTGGTCCCATTGTTGACAAAAAAAGGATCGGAACAAATCAGTAGATTATTTATGATATACTCCCTGATTTTTCTGAAATATTTGTTTCTGGATTCTGCTGCTTCTTCTCTTCAATTGCAATTAGATCTCGATTTACTCCAGTAATCGTGGTTGTTTTTTGAGGATCTGCAAAAAATCTACGCGCTGTATTTTCATTGTTTGTCGTTACAGATCCTTGCTTTATTATATCTATAAGCAATCCAGTTTCATCCCGAAAACGTTTTTGTATTTCAGATGTTTTTCCCTATTTGCTTTTGTATCACCTCTTGCAGTCCTTGCAATATGTAATGTAGTCTCCATGCAACGTATTCATGAATGCAATGATGAAAGGTACACATCAGTACTTAAATTCCTATCTTTCAATTTTATTAATTTATTCATTTCAGAAGATGTTGCTTTGCATATGTCGCAGACTTGGTTGGAAGTTTCAGATAAATTGGAAATTATTTTCTCATCAACCATAGTCATAAGTAGCTGATGTGTAACTGAAACCCCTTCTTTAAAATAAGATGGATTCAATTTTTTTAATTCCGTCATAATTCTTTATGTCTCCTCTTTAATATTAAGCGAATTTTCTTTGGCAAATTTAAAAAATAGACGTTACAAAACATGGTTGAAGATGGTTGTTTGTTTTCCCAAAGAACATCATTACCACATAGTAACTTTAAAGGAACCAAGGAAGACATGAAAATACTTGAATCGTCAATATATACAGATCTTCAGTGATCTTAATTTGACACCACTATCCGATAAATCTATTTCTTTTTCTGGCGGATAGCTCAACTTCTTAGCCTCCATAATTTTGTGTTAAGATGGTAAAATGTGTGTATTATCAATTTTAATACTATTCCGCAAACAACAATACTGCCATTTGGACAGTTTCAATGATGTCATCAAACATAACGCTATTTCGGTGTTTTGTCACTTGGTAGTTTACTGTATTCATTACAATAAAAAACTTTTTGACATTATCAGGATTCATCAAAAATTTTATTGCAGGACACACAGCTTCATCACCGTTTTCTTGGAATGCGAAATATGTAGCTTGTAAAAGTCTGAACTGAAATTAGAACAAGTAGACTTTGCACTCTTTTGTTTTTATTTAGGTCCTAGCTCACTAGAAGGTTTTCTAGGACTGATCACAGCTGTACTGACAATTGGTACAATATTTTTTGTTGTTAGTGTGAATGCACCAGAAGAATGAAGTTCTATCGATTCGTAAGAATTCGTCTTTAAGTCACCTGAAGTTTCTTCGGTTTCCAATAAACCTAACTCACCCAATGATTCAGGATTAGAATATATAACAGTATCTGAAGATTTTCCGGGCAAATGAACTTTCACAAAATTAGGCCAAGAAATATCATTATCTAACCAGGTACTATGTTGTTTAAGGAAATTGTAAACTGTGTAGTTTGAGTTTCTCCACTTGTTCCATATCTTCACACAATACATTCCACAGAACGTTCTCATCTTCGGAAAAGCACCAATGAAATTCCGACAAAATCCTATTAGGTAAAACTTCAGGTTTAGAACAACTATTAGTGTCCTACATTATTAAAAAAAGATCCAATTTTGAAGTACACATGATAAATACTATTTTAACAAATAAAAACAAAGATGAAATACAGTATCACAGTACATAATCTTGTATGAATACACTGTTTTTTACTAATGTGGTTAGTTTTGTATTATTAATATTTAGAAATCAAAATAAAATACTAACTAAAACTATTTATTTTGAAGCAAGAAGCAATAAAATATCATTTTATTATTGAATTGTTTAAACTAACACATATTATACGAAAATAATAAGCTGAGGTATATCGAATATTTAGTTGTATTTTCCTTGTAAACGGGGACGCACTGGGACAAAGTTGTTACTGTATGAGCTTCTACTAGTATAACCCTATATAAGCTATATGTAATCATCTTTAACAATGTAAAACATTTTGTAATAAACTCGTATGAAATAAACATTTCATACAAAAATATTATAAAAGTTTATCTAAAGCTGAATCTATGCATTTTCAAGAAAAATGGAAGATACAAAATATGTTACTTGTAACATTTTCCATATGATTACATCGAAAAAAAATCTAAAATCCCTAATTCCATTTTTTAATTTTTCTGAACCAGTGTGCGTCATCGTGTCAAACAAGCATACGACCCACATTTATCACCGCAGCCTATGGCCGCGTGCAACACCAAGGACTCGCTCGTTGCCGATTCAGCAAAAATCTCTTCATATCTATTTCGAAGAACCCTATATAATCTCCTTGATGCTGCGCGGAAGAAAACCTCTCAGAAATCGATCAGTACCTGACCATTTCAGTTCTAATGTGTGTGAACCCCCTTGCGACATCCATTGCGACTCTCTATATTTACTATAAATAGTCAACTTATAAAGAGAGACATGTACGATTTACGAGTTCCCAAGTGTCTCTATAGTTTATATATACTATAGTTTTCTAGCCAAAAAGTAAAAAAGCAAGAATATTCATTTAAAATTAGGTTTCGATACCACTTTTGAACACTGGTTTTGAACAAAACGCATGTTAGGTTTACTTACCGTCCAAAATTTTTATTAAACTTGACTCTATAATCGGATAACACGCGCCGATAACCTGCTCCTGACTCAACAGCTATAGTCTCGTGAGTGTTTTACCTAAGCCATAAAAAATATTGTTTTGACAACACTAGTTGTCAATTGATTTTTTTTACAAGTGTATTTCTATTCCAAAAAATCGTTTTTAAAGAAAGCAAAAAGTTTGTTGGGTAAAATTTTGCCTTTTTGTTCAATTGTAAAACTTCCCCATTTATAATTAGTAGAATGCACTTACATAGAGTCTAAATATCGTTATCGTCAGTGCGTACTTCATCACTTCGTCATCAGGTGCGGATAAATTTGTCTAATGATCACAACCAAGACCGATTCCTTAACATGCCCTCCGAAGAATAGTGGAGTTGGAAATAAATAAACCAATCCACAGACAGGTCACTGACATGCTTAATTCGTATTACACTCATTAGACTGATACGATGCTTCTTTGGAATCTAACCACTAATAACTAAGTTAACTAGTATGAAGCAACCCTATCGGTTATGACCATTACTATGAAAATGTGGTTAATTCATCGACGGCCTCAGGCAACTCATGGCGCACGCCGTAACTACGTTAACCGCATAACTGCGTCACGTCATAAATGCATCTACATGTAACTCACTTCGGGACATCAAGCCCTGAAAATTGACAGGAAATGCAATTAGCCTAGGCTAGTGTCACAAAGTTCTATCTGCAGAAACATCCTCCAACAAATATATTTTTTTATTAGTAAATAGCTTTACGGCTCTGAAATCCATTTCCTTTAGAGCCTGACTTTATATTATTTCTTATTTTATTCCCGGCTTCAGGGACATGACGGAAAATATCGCCAGGAATCTTTTTGCTCCTCCATTACTTTAATTCAATAGTAAAATCGATATTGCAATATTGCTGCTTTTTTGCTTCTTGAAATAACTCAACGGCCCCGATTCAAACACTTTTGATCAAAGATTCTTTTAAGAATATTTTTCTTTTAAGAAATATTATTTCTTTTAAGAAAAAGACTCTGCACTCAGATGATTACTTGCACTATAATACACTATCTCTACTATTTGTTTAGAAGTAGACATAACCGCGCTCAACAAGTTCCCGCCATAAACTCCACCATATACTCACTCATATAAAGAAATATGTAGAGTATCAGGTTACCCAATCAGTGTTATTTAAATATACCTTAGCGGTTACCTGAAATGTGCATAAAATGGAGATTCGATGTAGGAAATGTGTTAATTAAATTTAAAATATAAACACCCGATCTAGGTCGGCGGAGCACTGCTTTCCCTATTTCTGCTTACGGACTATTTCTACTTTATTTTCTGAATTCGTGAATAATTTTCGACCTATTTCATCATATTATTCCATTAGGCTATTTTATTTCCAGTTACCAAGCCTGATACTCTTATGTACTTTAAGGTTTGATATTTAACGGCTAGGAATTCTATA
The DNA here is from genome assembly GCA_937001555.2 of Hypsopygia costalis. Lineage (NCBI taxonomy): Eukaryota > Metazoa > Arthropoda > Insecta > Lepidoptera > Pyralidae > Hypsopygia > Hypsopygia costalis. The sequence continues at coordinate 26,339,134 of OW443326.2, forward strand.
CAATGCCGGTCTTTAATCTGCTGGTTAATATATGCTAACAGATCTAACTTTAAAATAACATTGTTAGCATCATCATCATAGCCACTGCTGGATAGGTTAATAATAATAATAAATAATAAATCGTGAATTGGCTCACAAATATGGTATCTTGGTAGGTATATAATTATTCGCAAGTTTGTTTGATACAGTCAGCATGCTAATTTGTATTGAATTAATATTAAATTGAAAAAAATTTTGACCGGTGATATGATATGAAATGAAGAATGTGCTTTTTATATGAGAGTGAATGAATGAGAGAATGCAAGCGAACATGTTTGTCACATCAAAACAATAAGTATTTTTTGACGTGACAACGTCTTATAAATTGGTTAGCCGGGTGACACTTCAAGAAACTGGGTCACGTTATGCGCTTACAATGAGAGCGAGTGAAAGGCGCGTGCCTTTCACTCGCTCTCATTGTAGGCGTGTCGTGGACGCGTGTCCCTTCTAAGAGCGAGAGAGACAGACATAAAAAGTGAAAGGCATGCGTCCCTTCCACTCGAAAACATTTTACCACTCAAAGTCGTTGTCACGTAAAACTTTCGCCCGTATACCGACTTTACAGGCAACCAATTTTTTTTATATATAATAACTCTACGACTTATATAGAATGCTTATTTAAAATTTCCGTAACATAATTATGATATTATGATAAACAAAATCTATAATGCAAAATAAATATGACTATGTATGAGAAGCATGAGTTTTTCTTTTTTTTTTATGAGGGGAATTTAGTGACTCTGAAAGTCTTGGATTTCAATTTAATATAAATCGTTATTGTTGTATTCTGTCCAGGAACATGTGGAATGTTTGGCGCACGGTGCTCGAGGAGAACGAGAAATTAGCTCGAGCCAGACTGGCCGCTGTCGAGGTGTTCCAGCAGCAGATCGCTGATGAAGCCAAGTTTCTGAGACAACATAAGCTCAATGTTGCTAAAAAGGTTAGTAAATATACCAGTTACTGTAACATACACAAGCATGTCGTGCCGCAAGCGTCAAAGAGGAACAATGCCGGCAAGAGGAACAAAGCCCGACTGAGGCAGTACCGCAGTACCTCCAGAAAACCGTAACAAAATAACAATACAGAATACATTTGAGGTTTGCTTGGAATCTTATGAGTGAGGGTACCTGTAACTCCATATATTGCAGGCGGCCATATGGCTACGGTAACTTCTTTACATCAAGCAGTTTGTTTGCCAAACAAGCTGCGTTGTATGAAAAATAATTATAGGAGATATATATATATATAAAGTTTAATGTGTTACCTATAAAGACCTATGTTCAACAATAAACTTATTTGATTTGATTTGATTTGAGAAAGCGAATTCTATCGCTCTGATTTGTAAAAGTTTGATGCAATGGCATTTGTCTATTTATGTTAGTTTCTGATGTCAGTATATAGTAATAACTTCACAGAAAAATGGTCTAATGTGAAAGTCTAAGAAGTTAGAAATAGTAAGTTTTTTTTTTAAAGGCCCACAGGATACTGGGATGCGCTCGTATTAAGTCACGGGCGCAAGCTAGTAGAGTTCTAAAATCGTTTGTTATAAAATCGTACTGAAGTGCAGCCAAAACGAATCCGACTGAAATTTTATATACGCGTAGGTATTACAACATAGACATCCGCAACTTGTTGATTTGCTGGCATCCGTATGTCGTTGTAATAACAATTATTTCGCATTGATTCTTATCAACAGGTATTATTGATCGAAGCTTAACAGTTGAATGTGGACATTTTGATCACTATTTTGTCAAAAATAAAAGTGACGAAACGAATTGGCATTTTTTTAAATTAGATACTGAGTATTATTGTCTTGACTTGACCACCTGATTTCAAACCGACACGATTAGATTGCATTCGTACCGTCAAGGAATGCAGGAATTAATTCGATATTCAGGAAATGGTAGAACCGTTTAACTTGTTGGTTCGACTTGAGATTCCTATTTCGAGCAATTGATACCAAGTATAATTTGAATGATTGGTATACTTGAGAGCAAAATTTCTGCCCGTTTAATAGATGGAACCCCAGCGAAATTGAGATTTTGCGAGAATTTTGCCCCCATGTATGTATGGGATTTGTGAACGTGACATTTTCCGACATTGTGACAGTTTGCGAACGTGATATTCTACGCCGAGAGGGTTTTAAGACGCTTGGACCTTACCTTACCTTCTGAGGACGCTTGGAGCAACCGTTAGGTATTTCCAAAATGTTTGTTAGTTTACTAAGCTCCCTGTGAAGTAGTGAATATTGAACAATTTTAGCTCATGCACATATTACACGTGTCTGGAGTTGCCATCCGTACAGGATTCGCCGGATTTGTCCGGCAAGTTTTCATTTGTAGTCCGGGGTTAAAAATTTCAAAACACTGCCGGTTACCGCGCTTGCAACTACGGTCTTTCCACAGTCCAAAATAATGAATTGCATGTCCTATAAGTGTGAGTTCATTAGTACCTATATGAAAAAAAAAATATATGAGGACCGTTGTCAAATCGCGTACCTAAGGAATTTGCGCATGTGGAACCAGACGCAAGAGTTGCTACACGGCGACGCATATTAAGTACGAAAATTCGTTCGTAGTATATATATATATTTTTTGTACTACATCTATATATATTCTACGAGTATGTCTATTCTCAACTGAACTTTAAAATGGTAAATGTCTTATTATGTAATCAATACTATTGAACTATTAGTTTTTTCTTTAGAAATTCAATAGATTTATTCTAGTTTTAACTAAGAATTTTACATATTGCATCGTCGAAATCGTTTATTCGACAATTAGACGTTATTGAATTTTTTTGAAGTTGAATGTTGATGATTTTCAACAGACAACCTACAATATAATAGATTGTATCTATGATGGCCATTGCAATAGTGTACCACGGTAACGTAACTGGATTTTATGTAGTCGCATAATCACAATCATTCAAAATAAATATTTAAAGATATTATTACAATATTACCTACATTATATAAAGTATAACGTTTTACCTCACATTTGTTAATGTAGTAGTTATTTGTTTGGAGTTGCCAGGGTACATTTTAGTCCAGACGCTACAAACATTTTCGATGGACCGGAAGATATTTTCTCCCGAAATCGCAATGTACCTCGTAGTAATAGTAGCCGTCGTTGTATATTTTCTTGTATTGAACTTACTCCTTATGGGAATGTAGTAAAATATTTTTCATATTTTTAGGATGCTATTAAAACTTCACATCTTATTTGGAGGCAAGTAAGATGTGAAGTTTTAATAATTAAGGTACGTAGTATGAAAAGTACAAAAAAATGTTGAAGTAAGAAAGACATTTGGCAGTTTATCAATTTATTTAATTTGAATGTTCATTCACATAATTTGAGAAGAAGACCAAGAAAGAGGTGGTCGGATCGTGTCAGAGTTGATATTAGGATAAGAAAGTATATAGTTACCTAACTATATACTGCGCCGACCCCAAATAATGGGTAAGCGACAAGTCAGTGATGATGATGATGATCAACTGACTTCTTACTAGAAACCTAATTACATCCAACGAAACCATCCAAAGCCTCGTGTTGATTATCTCCCTCCATAATGTTGACTTACCTTGAAATTCATATTTGTAAACTAATTAATTTGGTATGAAATATGACGCAAACATGGCTAAAGTGTATCACGCTGAGAAACAAAAATCTGGCTTTAAGCCAGGAAAAAATCAATTTATTACTTGAAGCTTAATTTATTAATTTTTTTATATGATTTATACGCAGTTATTGGAATAAACGTATATTCTAGCTTGTAGGTAACAAATGTTCAATGCTTTCATCTATCTTTAATCGGCTGTTAGGCGGTAAGAACGTAAGGTTCGCAGGATCAGCAAGTTTATTATAAAAAAAGTGTAATTACGAATAGTAGTAAATAGATACCATAAATAAATAATTTGGGGTGTACCTTGTCATCATTTTTTCAACCAAAACCAACCTTTACTGCATGTGAAACACCCTGCTGGTTAACGAACCAGGCTCTGGCAAAAGAGATGTAGATCACAGCATGCGTAATTAGGACGTAAATTATCATTTATCAAATAGCTTTACGGCTCTGGAACCAATGTCCTTTAGAGCCCGTCTTTGTATTATTTCTCTATCTTATTCCCGGCTTCAGGGGCTTTCCGAAAAACGTCGTCAGGAATCTTCTTGTTCATCCATTACTTGTAATAATTCAACAGTAAAATCGATAGTGCAATTTTCCTGCTGTTTCGCACGACTTCTTGGAATGACTCGAAAGCTCCGATTCAAAGGCTTCTAATCAAAGATTCTACTAATTTTATGCACTCAAATAATTACTTGAACCGTAATACACTGTCTCTATTGTAAATAGATACCATTATACATTAAATTATGAAGATTTGTTTAGAAGCGCTACCGCATTCACCAAGTTTTGCTCGACTAGGGAAGTACCTCATACACATCACTTAAGACCGTAATCAAATAACTTCAATGAGGTCAGCCGTAGGATATTCTCCTCAATCTTTGATTTAAGACAGTACTAACAGCACATACACAATAATAAAACATAGACAACACAGTAATAAAGCATAGACACATTAAACATCTCCAATATCTTGTTCCGTTTGCAACCAAAGGGTTGCTGGCTCTTTCTGTTCTTTTCCTTATTTGAATATGGTGATGTAGTATATCTTGATCTTTCTGATGAAACTGAATTAGCTTGAACAGCTCCAGATTTTGAGTAAATAAATATTCCTTGTCAAATTACACAGCGTCATCTAGTCCCAAACTAAGCAAAGCTTGTACTATGGGTACTAGATAACTGATATATGTAATTAAATACATGCTTTTTTACATATACATAGAAAACACCCAGACCAAGACAAACAGACATGTTCATGCACACAAATCTTTGTCTTGTGGGGGGATCGAACCCGCAACCTCGGAGTCAAAGTGGCCATTGCTAGCCATTATATGTTTCAGTTTTCACATTCGAATAACGTAAGTTTCACCATGTATCGGAGGAGGTATGCGGATTATATGGAATATTAAATATCATAGGAATATCCACGTATGCAGCTTAACAGCTTATCTGTTTCAGTGTATTGAAAAGTATGCATACAAAATCGAAACGTCTATAGCAGATTCCGCTTTTGTATTTGCGTTAAATATATTTTTCTTAAATATTATTAATTTTTTTTTTTATATATATGAGAAGTTGACAAACGAGCATGTGGGTCACCTGATGGGAGATCAATAACACCAAAGGGTCGCCGATCCGTTTCCAACCTACATATACTCCTTCCTTTCTTTCTGGTGACTTCCTTACAGGGACACAACAACCCTCAAAGGAATTGTTATTTGGCTGCGGTATTCTGTGAGGTGGAGGTAGAGCCCCGGTCGGGCAGTTTAAAAAATACGCTATGCCTTACCTCTGTTTTCGCTAGGGCCTCGTTTGTCAGTCAGCAGGGTGCGCCCACGTGCAGGTACTGTTGGCTTTGGTTAAAGATGTTGATTGGTTCATCAACATCTTTAACTTCACTTTAACAATCTTATCCTAAATTGTCATTACTATGGTGTAAAGGACTAGTGATGTATTTTACCTACATAGAAATACAAAATCCATTGCCGTCGAGTTTTTTTTTATTTGGCACGAGTATAAAGCGAAGGTCGATGTAAGGGGCCGTCCATTAATCACGTGATGTTTTTTTTTTTGCATTTTTAACATCCCCCCCCCCCCCCTCCCTTAAATCACGTGTATTTTTGGCATGAAAAAAAGGATGCTGCCTTTTTCCTTATCGTGGCATAAAAGTCATCTGTTCGTGCAAGCGTGAACATGCCAGACGCGCTACAGAATCGTGGCAGCTCCATGAATAGTCTGAAACCATTATTATACTGTATGCGCAGGGAGTTGTAGGCCGTCAACATCTTCAACTTCGTTCGTTTACTTCAACACGCTGCTTTTCGGTTTAGAAATTTGACAAAAAATAAATACACGTGATATCTTACTATACCCCCCCCCCCCCCCCCCCTTGTGATATTTCGTGATTTTTACCGAACCCCCTCCCCCCTCTTTCGAGCCTCACGTGATTAATGGACGGTCCCTAAGATGTCTAAATACGCAGCGCACCGGCAATGAATTTCCATACAAATACAACTTTGGCAGCGCTGGGATGTTATTGTTGAAGCTCAATGTTGATAGCTCGTTGGCGCCAGTTTTAATCGATCACGCAAGTTAAGCAATATCAATTATAGCCTGATCTTGGATAGGTTTATTTCGAGCTTCTCCGTGCTTCACAGGGCAGGTTAAGCCGTTGGTCCTGGTTGTTTTGTTTAGACGACAATCGTTAAGCCAAGTCAGTGGCCTTTGGGCGGCTTGAAAACACTGGCCTCCACCAACCCGCAGTTGAGCAGTGTGGTAGAGTATGCTCTAAAGCCCTTCAATTGAGGTGAGACCCGTATCCCAATAGTAGGATGACTATAGGTTGATGCCGAATAATCAGATTACAAGATTTTCTGTTTGAAGGACTTGTTAGTCCGTCAGTTCCGGCTGTTATCATCAGACAGTACTTAAGTCACGAACGCTGGCGTCCGGCATCCCGCCGTTGAGCAGCGTGGTGCACACTCTAAACCTTCGATTGAGGGGGAAATCCACATCCCAGCGGATGAAAATGGGTTGATGCAGCGCTGGGGTTTTATTTATGTTTAGACCTCTTTCGTCGATCGATGTATAGCCACAGATGCGTTTACCTCTCGGCACAGGAGGTAAAATAAAAATGCAAAAAGCGTCTTTCATTAGCTTGCATTTTTTTTAGAAATGCACTATATTATCATATGTCTTGGCGTAAATGGTAATTGCCTGTCTCATACCTTTGAAGTCCATGCCTGCGGCTCCGCCTTCAAACTTATACTCGACCCGCATTAGCCTATTTCCCGCCCTTTTCAATAATGTTCTAAGTATTATATTAAGGTATTGTACATTTGCGTATTTTATATATACGGGTATCATTTATGAATATGATATCTTCTAGTAATATATTGTGCTTTTCCGTTTTCCACGAACTTCAATCAAATAGTCAAATGGCAGTACTCTCATTTACAGAGGGACCCACTAAAACACTTTAAGTACAATTGTATACATGAAAATGTCGTTATCATTGTCGTTAACCCTTATTCATTCAACTGCTGGGATACGGGCCTCCCCTCAATCGAAGGGGTTTAGAGCATACTCCACATTGTTTTCAAACCGCCTAAAGACCCGAAACCCGTCTTAAGGAATGCCACCTAATGTCAACAGCCGGAGGTTTATTTATCTGTAGCTCCTACGTGCTTCGGAGGGCACGTTGAGCCGTCGGTTCCGGCTGTTGTCATTAGAAGACAGTCGTTAAATTAAACCAACTCAGTGGCCTTTGGGCGGCTTGAAAATACTGACCTCCACCAACCCGCAGTTGAGCAGCGTGGTGGAGTATGCTCTAAACTCCTTCGTTTGAGGGGAGACCGGGGAGACCCGTATCCCAGCAGTGGGACGAGTAAGGGTTGACGACGATACGATACGATGACAACAAAAAATTATAAAATTCAATCACAATTAGGTACGTTTAATTAGGTATTTAAAGGAAAGGTGTCAATATTCACTTATTGCACTATCGTACAAAAACATGACAATTTATATTACATTAAAAATAAACAGCAGGAGCAGGCACACGTTTTCGCCGCGCGGTGGAAAGAGAGGGGGATATCACTTCCTCTCCTACGAATTTTCGATGAGGCCACGTGTCCTGACGCGAGTTTAACATTTTTTACCTATTCCAAAAAGTGCACAACGCCGCTAAATAAGTTTTTACTTCAAAACTGTACATTACAGGTAGGTTATATATTTCACCTATATCAAAACAAACTTTTGCCGGCGATAACGAAGGTACGAACGGACCAACTATGAGTCACCACGGACATTGCACCGAGTTTTATCCATTATAACTTTTATCTGGTCGTTTGCAGCGTCCGGCCATGTGCTAACAGGGTCTCTTCATTCATTAGTGGACGAGCTCTGATAAATTGGTTATCCTCGATTCTCGCTATTCATTATACGGGATTATTTCAGTATTTCAAACAACCTACGTAAAATTTATAGGTTGTTCGAAATGCGCAGGTATCAATAGCGACGAGAGATGCAATACTCAGCTAAACGCTTTCCGTAGAACAGTAATGGTATTTATGTCGCTGAGAGTTATTTGTAATTTAGGAGGTCCTGTCTCTTCCCGTGGATGTCGTACAAGACGACTAAGGGATTAAACATTACCAAATATCAATCAGGCCTCCCCAACCCGTCTGGCCAGCGTGGGGAGTGTAGGCCAAATCCTCTTTCGGTCTGGGACGGACGAAAAACGGTCGTGCTCCTGTAGTGGAGACTAAAATGACCTGATGATGATGATGAGGAGGTCCTATGTCAGAGACTGGCGGCAAAACTTGTAAAAAATCACATCTCATGATTGGAACTTACGAGTATTTTATTTTTTTATTTTATTTTATTTTATTTTATTTGGAAAACATTACAGTGTAAATAACATGGTTATAAAAACTATATAAATAACAAATAACACAATTAACATGTTTTCGCATACAAGTAGCTATATATGCTTGTTTGTTTGAATTACATAATTAATGCCTAAATTAATCAAATTTGCCAAATTTATTAGTTTTTAGGAGTCATATCAAACCAATCCCTAGTCAATTTGTGTTTAAATAATTTTGGATTTGTATTAAAAAGATCCAGTTCGGAATCGTCAACCAATTTATTGAAAGTGTTTGCAGATCGAACGAAGAAAGAATTTTTTCTGTAATTGGTTGCACTGTGAGGGACACATAGCGCATTAGGATGTCTCAGACTTCTAGTACAAAAACGAAGGTTTATCAGAGACAATAGGTATGGAGAATATTTTAGACTGGGCTATTTTCACAAGTGAACATAAGTCTGCTATAGTTCGCCTCATATAGAGAGGCAGTATGTGATGTTTGCAACACCGCGCCTCATAATCCTTCTCTATGCCTTTACACTTATATTGTAAAAATTTTAAAAATTTACGCTGGATTGTTTCCAACCTATTTACATATATGTTGTATTGTGGATTCCAAATCTGTGATGAATATTCGAGTATACTACGTACATATGAGCAATACAAGATTTTTACGATTTTTACACTAGAAAATTGAGAGCACGATCTGATAATGAAGCCTAGGGCTTTGTTGGCTTTTTTAGCTATGTGATCTATGTGCTTCTCATACGCTTCTCATATATTCAACCTCGGTGGATGAACCCGGTGGTCGAATGGCTAGCAATGGCCACTTTGATCCCGAGGTCGCGGTTTCGATCCCCACACAAGACAAATATTTGTGTACATAAACATGTATGTTTGTCTTGGGCTTTGGTGTTTCTTATGTATTATACGTATGTGTTCAAAATAAAAAAAAAAATGTATTATTTCTGTTATCTAGTACCCATAGTACAAGCTTTGCTTAGTTTGGGACTAAATGGCAGTGTGTAATTTGTCCAGGAATATTTATTTTGTATTATTTATTTTAACAATGCATAATGTTACCCTTCGGTCCATAATACTAACTCCATCGCAATGATAGGATAAATTTTCATCGTTAAAACGTAGTCAGAAATAATACATTTCAGGTCTACAGTCCGCGCGCGTGCTCTAAGGAATCTTTATCTTTGATGATGAATCTTTATCCGTGACGCATTCCTGTTGGTTCCCCCAACGAAATAATGTTAAATTTGGTCTGAAGGTTCCCCTGACACCAATTGCGTAAAGTACTAATAATACTAATCTATATATATAAAAGAAAGTCGTGTTTGTTACAACACTTATAACTCGAGAACGGCTGGACCGATTGCCATGGTTTTTGATTTGTTTGGATTTGTTTCCGTCCCGAATAGCAGAATAACTCTTAAAAACATTGGAAAATTCTCGAAAAAATAAAATAAAAGAAAAAACATTTTCCCATACAAATGAAAGTGTCAGTTGAAAAAGGGATTACGATATTTATTGGTTGTCAAATATCAAAACGTCAAATCGATTGGTGTCACTTTTATGTCGCGAAAGTTGTCTGTGATTTGTTATGAAAATTTAAAAATATCAAATCGATAGGGGTGAAAACGCTTTTCCCATGGGGTTCGAGCGCAAGAATCAAATCAGAGTAAACATCAAAAGAAATGAGAATTACAAATCACCAAAATGATAAAACCTATTTCAAAACTAAAAAAAATAAAAAACTTTTTTTTTTTAAATTTTACAATAAGGAAATCTTTATTTTTATGAAATCTTCAGTTTTTATGGATACGGGTCTTCCCTCAACCGAAGGGGTTTAGAGTGTACTCCAACACGCTGCTCAACTGCGGGTTGGCGGAGGCCAGTGTTTTCGAACCGCCTAAAGGCCACTGACTTAACTTAACGACTGTCATTAAATGATAACAACCGGGACCGACAGCTTAACGTGCCTTCCGAAGCACGGAGGAGCTCAAGATGAGCTAATGATAACAACCGGGACCGACGGCTTAACGTGCCTTCCGAAGCACGGAGGAGCTCAAGATGAGCTAATGATAACAACCGGGACCGACGGCTTAACGTGCCTTCCGAAGCACGGAGGAGCTCAAGATGAGCTAATGATAACAATCGGGACCGACGGCTTAACGTGCCTTCCGAAGCACGGAGGAGCTCAAGATGAGCTAATGATAACAACCGGGACCGATGGCTTAACGTGCCTTCCGAAGCACGGAGGAGCTCAAGATGAGCTAATGATAACAACCGGGACCGACGGCTTAACGTGCCTTCCGAAGCATGGAGGAGCTCAAGATGAGCTAATGATAACAACCGGGACCGACGGCTTAACGTGTCTTTCGAATCACGGAGGAGCTCGAGGTAATATAAACCCATCCGTGTACAGGCTACGATCGACGTTGCTTAACTTGCGTGTTCAATTAGACTGACACGCGCAATGACGCCATCGAGCTTCTCTATTATTTTCTACTATTCATTGTTTTAATTCCATAAAATCATAAATTTAGTTCAGCTAATATGTACCACGACATTCATTGATTGTTAGGCGGTACGAAGTTCGCCGGGACAGCTAGTTAATATTAAAGTCTCTTGGATACGGGTACGGTAAAATCGGAAGAATAGCATTACATTGACTACTAGTTTCATTGTCACATTTCTTAGCGTGCTGATAGCTCTGCAATGTACTTCCACTCGAATTTACTAAACGCCAAGCACACAATTAGAAATATAGATATTAGGAATATACAGAAGTATCAGATGCTTCATAAGCTTGCGCGCTTACTGTAGTCTCGATCTCATACATGTCACATTTGATATTCTTATAACACAACATTTTCACTGTACTGTGATTATGTCGAAATATAACCGAAGATATTAAACGAATAATAGTATACTGCTCGTATTAAGTAAGGAAAGAAATCATTCGCTCATTTGCTACAATATGGTCACAGCGTACATTTATGTCGTTATCACTTTTATGATTATCCAACCAAATAACACTTATTAAGTACAACAATTAAAAGATAAGAAAATAATTAGGCACTTCTAAAATGTTAGATTCCTAATAAGAAGAATCAGAAAGTTGAAACAGTATATCAAAATAAATACCAAAATAACGTTCGGAAAATGCTTGTTGACTTTCATTAAGACGTTGTTGTAGCCAATGAGACACTTTTCTGTCTATTCATAATTAAATATTGTTATAATTAACCTTCATTCTGCGATGTAAAATAATACGTGAATTGGACTTCTGAACAGTTGCTATATCTGGGATCTAACAAGCACTGTGGGAATATGATCAGTGCACCAAAAACAAAGCACTTTTTTAAGGAGCCTTCGGTAAATCGCAATATAGCATACATTTTAGCCAATTACTTTGATTCTAAGTACACTCAATCAGCGACAACTGAACAAAAACAATCCCATGACTGGCACGACTCAAAAATATTTCTAAGATATATTGGAGATGAACGGAATACGAGTATATTTTAATATTAATTTCTGCTTGGTGTCTGGTACGCGCTTCTGCCGGTATACTGTGAGAATTTTATATGAGAATACTAACAGTTCTAACTTAATTTCTCAAGCTAATGGTTTAGGCCGTGCGTTAAACTATGAGGCATAGTCAGAACTTTGTCATCTACTAACTGATATATTTCTACCAAATTATTTTTTTTCTGACCACCGGTGTAGGATGTTTATATTGATTCCTGTCTTAATAAATATAAACGGCCTAAACTTTGCCTTTATATTGGACGAAAACGATGGTATACTAGCTGCCCGCCCCGGCTTCGCACGGGTAGAAAGTGGTATTTTATTTTCCTCGCAATTTTTAAATCTTTTCTCTCCATAAGAACCTTCCTTAAACCTTAGTAAAAATATGAAAATAAAAATTAGCAGAATTGGTCGAGCCGTTCTCGAGTTTTGCGCTTAGCAATTGTTTTGCCTTCCCAGAACCTCTCCACTAGCACTTGAACTTTATGGTATGGTATTAAAGTTCAAATTGACTTTTAAGTATTATTACGAATTGTTGTATGGGACTATAGAAAAGTGTTGTTTTTAGACTTTTACATGCAACTTTTTAAATTTTTCTCTGCCTAAGAACTATCCTCGTACTTCACGGAATATTCTAAAAAAAAGAATTAGCGAAATCGGTTCAGTTGTTCTCGAGATTTGCGCTTAGCAACACATTCAACGATTCATTTTTATAATAGGTCTTTACCTATGAAATTGCCGTTCTGCAGTACTGGCCATTTCAAATCAAAATATTTTTTGTTTGGCTAAGAATTCTAATTTCAAATTAATTTTATTTTATACTAGCGACCCGCCCCGGCTTCGCACGGGTGCAATGCTGATACTAAATGTACTACAGAAGGTCTTTGCGCTTTGTCCTATCCAGTCCTTCCCCAGTTATAGGCACACGCCGCCGGCTCCGCGGCCGGTACCGCCACAGCCGTTATGTCCCTGCATTTTAAATGTGTAATATCTTCTAAACTATTCATTTAAATTACATGCTGTGAAGGGCCATATTGATCTATATTAAATGCGCAATGTATTTATGGTACTTAATTGGATAAGGATTAATTCTGTATTGCTTAAAATCGCTTCGTAAATAAGGCATTATTTCTTGTAAAAAGCAAAGGATAAAATAACGGTTATTGTGTGTTACCACTAAGAGATAGACATATACCATCGCGAACTTTTTTGTAGACCATTTTATGGTGAACAATACTGTTCTACATTATTTTGATCTATCTCGTTGGGTTCAGCCAGCGTTTGCAATGAAAGAGCAAAAAAAATGTGTTTATTTACGACATCACATTAGAAACCTCTCAATTATCAGTGTTTTTCTACTATGTTATGCATATATTATACATATAAACTTTCCAGTTGAATCACTCTATCTATTAAAAAAAACCGCATCATAATCCGTTGCGTAGTTTCAAAGATTTAAGCATACATGGGGACATAGGGACAGAGAAAGCGACTTTGTTTTATACTATGTAGTGAAACATGGAATTCTTTTTCCAAAAGTAGTCATTTGTTTATTGATAAGTGTTACATTTTCATCGCATTTCAATCTTTTTTGTCATAATGGATACGTTAAAAATTCGAGTAATTATGGAATATGAGTACCGTCGTGGCAGCAACGCGGCACAAGCGGCACGCAACATCAACGACGTTTACGGAGCTAACATTACAAACCAACGCACCACCTGTTATTGGATTGCTCGCTTCCGTTCTGGAAATTTCCACCTGAAAAATGAACCTCGCGGTCGTCCGAAGACTTTGGTCGACAATGACGAATTAAAGGCGATTGTGGAAGCTGATGATACACAATCTACGGCTGAATTAGCAGCAGCTATATTGCAATATTGGTCCATTTGCGTCAAATTGGCAAGGTAAAAAAGCTTGACAAATGGGTGCCCCACGAACTCAATGATCGCCAGCGCGAAGTACGCGTCGAGACGTGCCTTGCACTGTTCAACAGACACACAAATGAAGGAATTTTTGAATCGCAATGTTACCTGCGATGAAAAATGGATTCTGTTTGATAACCGCAAGCGCTCAGCAAGTTGGTTGGATCCTGGTGAACCAGGATCCAACCAACTTGCTGAGCGCTTGCACCTAAACAATGCCCTAAACGAAAACTTACCCCTAGAAAAGTGATGGTCACTGTTTGGTGGTCTAGCGCCGGTGTGATTCATCACAGCTTCTTACCAAACGGGGTGAGCATTACTGCAGATGTGTACTCTGAAGAAATGAACACAATGATGGAGAAGATGGCACGTCTCCAACCAGCATTGGTCAATCGCTCGTCTCCGCTGCTCCTGCACGACAACGCGCGGACTCATACTGTACAGCATACGGTCTCCAAGTTGCAAGAACTGGGGTTGGAAGCTCTCCGTCATCCGCCCTACTCGCCAGACCTTGCGCCTACACACTACTACTTTTTTTTTTCCAGAATTTGGATAACTTCTTGGCGGGAAAAAAATTCAATACCCGAGAGGCAGTACAAAATGCCTTTGAAGAATTTGTTGCCTCCCGTCCAGCTGATTTCTTTATGAAGGGCATCAATAAACTGCCACTGCGTTGGCAAAGATGCATTGATTGCATGGTGATTACTTCGATTAATACAAATAAAAATCGATTAATACAAAAAAAAATACATGAAAAATATTTATTTAAATTGTTTCATACAACCGGCAATTTCATAGGTAAAGACCTAATATTATAGAAGATAGAGATAGTATGATATATAGAGGTTGTACTATATTGGGATATGATTGTTTATAACCATGTATATTTGGCATAAAATGTCTGTACCAAGAGAATTCGTACTTTCACAGCCCCGGGTTCAAGAACAAAACTAAAATTAAACTTTGCAAAGTTGTAAACTGGTGAATGTGCTGCGTGTATAAATGTAACACGATGCATACTCGGTACGCTAAGAGGCAAGCGGTTTCCCGTCGTGATTCAGGGCAGGAGCAAATCGACCGCCTAATGCAGCGTCAAACCGCAATTAATTGCTGCTCGTTTAATCCATTCAGCTGCGGACGGCGGCTTATGATCTCGTCAATGTACGCAATAGCTTCTGGGTGATTAGGTGTTAATCGTCACTCGTGTATCTACGTTGTTAACAATAGAATCCATAAACTTCATTGAGGCTCTTCAAAATATTTTTTCTCCAACTCCAATAGCATTGCTCCAAGGGTTTTTAGAACATGATCCACGTGTATCACACTACGGATTTTCGCTTTATTTTATTTTTCAAATAGTGGTCTTAGAAAATAGTACGTTCTGCGTATTCCTTCGCCTTAAAATAGAGTACCTTGATAAAAAAAAGTATCGTATATAAAAATGTAGTTATATTGTATATCTATGCCAAATTTCATCGACATACGTCTCTACATTTACCCGTGAAAGAGTAACAAACATCCATACAACAAACTAGAGAAATGTATGAAAATGTCTGAATTCCGCTTCATTAATTCGCTAGTATGGCCGTGTGGTTTCCGGCAGACTAGAATAGAATCACTCCGTCTCTTCCCGTGGATGTCGAACAAGGCGACTAAGGGAAGTACATTATAAAACATCGATCAGGCCTCCCCAACCTGTCTGACCAGCGTGGGGAGTGTAGGTCAAATTCTCCTTCTGTCTGGGACGGACGAGAGAGGGACGAGCTCCTGTAGCGGAAACTAAAATGACCCGATGATGATGAATTCGCTAGTAAGGAGATAACGAATGATATCTTCTAATTCTCATGTATTTTGTTTGCAGTGTACAGATTCTCTCGCTCAAGCCCACAAGGAGTTGCAACTAACCGTGGTGGATGTGGACAAAACTAAGAAATTGTACTTTGATGAAGAGCATACAGCACATGACGTCAGAGACAAAGCCAAGGATATCGAAGAAAAGTAAGTAATAAAACTTTATATCTGAATTTCTTTCTAATATCTATGATTTAAGGCTACCGCCATAAGTAACTGAAGCGAAATCTCGCCGGGTATTTAATATGGCATTTTCGTAGGGTTGGTTTGAACAGCGCGTTAGTTGCAAATCCACTGGGATACCGCTACAAACACCGGTAGCTACACCGTTTAAATTTGCGTAGGGCATAAATTTGTAGTGGATAGGGTTTAAACACAAATTTTGTCTAGATAGGTTCAGCTAAAGTTTTAATCTATTATTGTCGTAACAAATCATGTAAGATAAACTTATGTTCTACGTAAGCAGTATATATCCTATAGACCAGTGTGCATATGTGCATCAAGTTAGAAACTGCGCTGAATTTGTGCACCGTACCTCGCGGATACATAAGTGAACGACATAAAGCCTCTTTTACTTTTAATGATAAATTGTATGTGTAATTGTGTATATGTCGCAGCCATTTCGTAAAATCCGCCGCATTACATAACGTCTAGCTGTTTTAAAAAATGGCAGAGCCATTATTTCAACCCGCCTATTTATCATATGATTACAAGACCGAATTGTTACCTGATGGTGCATCACCAAGGATACTATAGTGATAAAATCAAACAGCTTGGCTATTTCTAATCAGAACACAAACCTAACCAAAAGATAATTTAAATACAATCTGCCTAAAGTTAGCCGTTTTGTAATGTGGCGATTCTACCAATTGGCTGCGACATATATATAGTAATATTAATAAGTATTCTTAACTAAAAAAATATTTTATTATGGAAAATAGGATAAAATAGCAAAATAGACCAAAACTATGTTAAGTATGTATATTTTTTTATAATACGTCTGGTGGCAGACAAGCATACGACCCGCCTGATGTGAAGCTGTATTATAATATTAAAAAATATTTTTGTGTATTACTTCACAACTTTTTAGTCCTGTAAGTAAAATCTATAACATAACATGCAGACGATACAAATATTTGTAACGTAACAATGAGTTTGTATGTTTTCCCTTTGTAACACGAAGCCAGAGTTGAGAAAACTGTACAAAAGCAAATTATCCTCTTACTTTGAGGTTATTTTGCACATTACAACAAACCCCTTAGGCTGTTTACCAGTACGTATTTCTCAAGTTCATTGACGTATACCGACGAGAATTCGTACCGCGGGATAATTTTGACATTATTTACGTTCCGTATGTAAATTAGAACGTAAGATTAAAAGAAAACACTCGTTTTTATTTTGTATTCATTTTCATTCAAGCGGAAATGATTCAGAGAGAAAACAGTGTACTTCTACCTCTGTCGTACCATTAAAAAGTGGAAGGCCTTGCCGGCACATGTCTTTCCTTCGTCCTACAACTTGGGATCCTACAAACGAAGCGTGAAGAAGCACCTTGCGGGCCAGTATGGCAATGTCAACTGACAGAACTGTTGTGTAGTCTTCGATCAGTTGCCGTTATTCGGGCTCAAAAAGGCGAAAAAAGTTACTAAGTAGCTTCACCTTGTAGTTTAAATTTCCCAATTTTATTTTTTTTAAACTTCAATTTTTTTATTACAAATACAATAAAAAAATCAATCAAATGACATCACCCATTTTCAATTCCTTTTTGTAAATGAAGATATTATTTACTCCGAATATTATAAAAAGATTAAATGTTTTTTTTGAATAAATTACATCTATCACCTACATCTATAATCTTTTAGAAATTGAGAGTATCTACTCTTAATTTCTAAAAGATCATAGATCATGTTTATAAACATTACACAGTAACATCGAAAACTAACTAACTAAACTTTCTGATGATAGATGTAGACGATAGATGTAATTTATTCAGAAAAACATTTAAACTTTTTGTAATATTCGGAGTAAATAATATATTCATTTACAAAAATTAATTGAATTTGATAGATGTATTTATTCAGAAAAACATATAACGTAACAATGTTACTGTGTAATGTTTATTTTGAAACATTACACAGTAACATTGAAACAATGAGGTGTTACTGTATACATAAGTATTATGCAAACACAATGTTTTCCGCGACGACGATGGACGGAAAACATTCTCCCATCGGGTTTCGGGTCGAGAGCGGAGCATTACATACCGAACAATTTTTAACTAATACCACAGTATAAGTAATAGTACTACGTACAGTATAGCCACTCCCTGCCGCTCTCTCGTGTCGACCTCACCTCCCCTCTGAGACAAATCTGGAACAGTTTGGCGCCGCACACACACATGGTCGTTCGCGCTCTACACAGACGTCGTTGTTTATGTAGTAGTTCACTGTTGTACGGAGTGGCCGGGGTGTGCTAATACCTTTATATTAAAGGTTTAATTATGTATATTGTAAGAGTCCAACGTCTGTATAATTATCTTTACATAATATAATGTAGACGTGTTGATGTCAATACGGAATGCAGCAAATATTTATTAGTTAACAGTAACTATTAACTCAAGGACTAATAAATAACAATTCCCTTGAGAATTAATTACCTTTATATTAAAGGTTTAATTATGTTATTGTAAGTGTCCAACGTCCGTATAATTATCTTTACATATAATGTAGACGTATTGATGTCAATACGGAATGCAGCAAATATTTATTAGTTAACAGTAACTATTAACTCAAGGACTAATATATAACAATTCCCTTGAGAATTAATGTAATTCTTAAGAAGCGAGCACATATCCACTTGAGAAAGAATAGCACAACTAATCAAAGAAACTCGGTTCACGCGTTTCCAGCACGGACGAAGTGCCAAAAATAAGATTGATTGGTCGGCAATGCAGTGGCGAGACAAAAACAGATACATGATTGATTGATATGATAATGACGCGGTAAAAGAGACATTACGAGCTCGCATTCGTTTATTGTATCGCTAGAGCAGTTAGAGCGCGTCCTTGCTAGTCTTAAGTGATAAGGCAAGTTAAGCAACATCGACCCTAGACTGTCTATGGACGAGTTTGTTTTCTCGAGCTCCTCCGTGATTCGAAGAACGCGTTAAGACATTAGTCCCGACAATTGACGTGAGATGATTGTCATTAAATCACACATTAAGCTAAGTCAGTGCCACTTAAAAACTTTAGCCAACGCGCAATAGAACAGAGTGGTGGAATACACTCTATACCGCTTCGATTGAGGGGAGGTCTGTATTCATTCATTGATGATGCAAATATTCGTTTCTTGTATACCGAAAGAGAACAACACTTCGTAGGCTAAACATGGCTTCCAATTCAGGATATTTTTTATACTTGCGACTGTTAAAATAATATAAAGAGTGTTTCATCAAATAAGTCCCCTGCCGTGATGTTGGTACTACTATGAAAATCAAAATCAATCGCCTCAATTATCATAGCAATAAAGGTTAGTACCAACTTGACGGCAGGGGACTTATTTCTTGGAACGCACTCTAAGCAGTTATCACAGCGTTCAGACGCTGGCAACATCAGAGACATCTCGCACGTATTGCCGACACTTTGAATATCTCTTCAAGCCTGTCTTGAAAAACCCTATACTGTAGACTTCTGGGAAAACCTCGACAGGAGGTTCGTTCCACGCATAAAAAACACACAAAGGGAGGCAAACTCTCATTACTCGTTCTTGACAAAACGTCTAAGAAGACAGACATCCCTCTGTGATTACTGATTATATTTTATGGTCCCTTTTTTAACCGACTACACAAAAGGAGGAGGTTCTCAATTCGGCTGTATTTTTTTTAATGTTTGTTACTTCATTACTCCGTCATTTATAAATAGTATACTTCCAGATTGGTCCCATATTTATTTCATCATCATCATCACCATCAGCCTGTATATAACCACTGTTAGATATAAGCCTTACCCAATGCCTTCCACCAGATATGATCTTCAGCCTTTCGCATGCATAGATTTTAGTCTTCAAGCATTGGGGTATTTTTTTCATAATATAGAGTATGTAGATTCAGGAGTCGGTTTTTTTTTGTTAAAATTATCCTTTTTTTTTCTTGAAGTTCGGAACCTAATAATTGAAAACCATATGCTTTTTTGTTCGATCGAAAGAAAAGCCTTTGTTATCAATACCCTAGCTGCATCCGATAATTCCTTTATTAATATGGCATTCTTTAACAGCTACTAGGAAGTCGAGGGCCTGCCTACCAGCATATGGCAATTCACATGCTTTAATAAATATGTACCCTCTAACGAATACATTGTTAGTCGCGTAAATTAATGAAGGTGTTTCAAGAATGTACATACCATGGGAAATGCTAGTTAAATATTTACTGGGCTACCACGGATCTAGAATCCATCCAACCGGCATATATTCATGTGTTTTTATGCGAAGTTGTACCTGATGACTAGAGGAGCTCGATGGCATCTTTGCGCGTGTTAGCCTAATGGAACTCGCACGTTAAACAACGTCGACCCTAGCCTGTCTATGGATGGGTTTATTTATCTCGAGCTCCTTCGTGCTTCGGAGAATGTTTAGTTGTCGATCGCGGCTAAACATTTTGTTATATTAAACCAAGGTTTTGTTATATTAAAACAAACGTTGTAGTTATACAATAGTGTTAGATACTAAAAATCCGTAGTGCACGGCAGTTGAGCTTCATTTGACTTCTCTTTAGGCATCTCTTTAGGCTTTTATTGCCTTATTTGCCATATTGCTATCTCTCACATTGCTAAAAGGGGAAATCAAATTCCAAAAGCTTCCTACTCCTACTAATTTCTTCTGATTAAATTTGTTGTGAGTTCCAAGGCAGCCGTAGTTTTACCCCCGGGACTGCAATGGACTTCACTGTTCATTGCCTTTTTTGGCGGTCGCCGCTGTTAATCCTGGCTACACAGGTGACACAGTGGTGGGAATGTGCGGTGGGCCCCCGTCCCTTAAACATTGTCGTTATATTAAACCAAGTAAGCTAATCCTCCTCCGCCAAGCCGCAGCTGAGCAGCGTGATGGAGTACACACTAAACCCCTGCGATTGAAGGGAGACCTGTATGTACCCAACAGTGGGATAACCATGGGTTGATGTCGAAGCTAACCCGCAGTTGAGTAACGTGGTGGAGTATGCTCTAAATATCGTCCGATAGAGGAAGACCCTTGATTTATATCCCAAGAGTGGGATGACACGACTGAGATCGTCAAAATACCAATTAGGCTGGTCCCATATATACATGACTCTCGCTTCCTGGCACGTTTCGCGTTCGACGTACCACGATCTCTTTAGGTTTTTAAAGCCTTATTTGCCATATTGCTGTCTCTCACATTGCTAAGAGGGGAAGTCAAATTCCAAAAACTTCCTACTCCTACTAATTTCTTCTGATTAAATTCGTTGTGAGTTCCAAGGCAGCCGTAGTTTTACCCCCGGGACTGGAATAGACTTCACTGTTCATAGCCTTTTTTGGCGGTCGCCGCTGTTAATCCTGGCTACACAGGCGACACAGTAGTGGGAATGTGTGGTGGGCCCCCGTCCCGTATATTGTGGTGTCGTATAAACCTACGCCGTGCCAACTATTTATTATTCTGTGGCTGTGCATTATAAAAATTCATGGTAATGAATGATATCGCATGGTTTTAACTTAGCAAATATGAGCTGTTGTCCGCAGTTTCGGTCGCGCTAAGTTACTACCACAATAAAAAGTTTTCTTTTGAAAACTGGGTCTCAAACACGCACGTTAAAATGAAATCTTCGAAATTTAGTAATCGCTACTATATAACAAATAATATAAAACACCTGAAATTATAATAACCACGGGAATATACTGATCATACATTATTGCCTGACGTTACGACCAGAGGCCCTACCGGCTAACTTGAAACTTGATTAATTATTATAATTTCAATCACGCAACGCGAAAGTTTAAAAGTTAATATAAAATACCTGTCGTTTTTAAGACACCTGTCAAGCTTATCTCACCCGATAGGGTGAACTAATAATAATAAGGTACGCTTGGTATACCGAATTTTTAATTTAATACTTCATGATTTGGTAAATATAAAAAAAACTTGGTAACTCAGATGGAATAACTTGGTCACCGGGGAAGTTACTCCACCTCACGATAAACCGTAGCAAAACAGCAATGCTCTTAAGTGAGGATTGTTGGCTTACTGATAGTGAATGAGGTCACCAGACGGGAGGAGCTACTAGCTAACTACTAGCATGCGAGTAATACTCGTTTATTATCAACGTATATATGCCACGGTAATCGCTTTATATCAAACGAACCGTATACTTATATGGCACGTGGAATAAAAAAATATTTTTAAAGTCTATTCTTGACTTGCAAGGAAATTCTAGACAAAATTGTCCTCAATTTCCATACTCATGCTATGAAATATTCAATTTGAAGATCAAATATAAACTAAGTTACTGTGAATTTCGCAGAAGTCATGTTCGAGAATGCAACCAATTTTCAACACGGAAATACCCGCAACGTTTCTCGTTGGCTAGATTGTATCTCCGTGCAAGATTTTATGTGTGTAATTTCACATCATGTTATTTCCAGACTAGGTAAATTAATTTTCCATTGCGACGATTTAATTACAGCTAGACTATTCAGATGACAAGGTTTTCTGCTTGATGGAAAAGGCTGCTACTTCGTCATCATCAGCATTAGTTAGCATAACCGTATTTCTTCCACTGCTGTGATACGAGCTTCTCTCAATTGAAAAAGTGTACTCCACCACGCTGTTCTGTAGTTGTTTTTTTTTGTTGTTTTTTTTTTTTGTTTTTTTGTTTGTTGTTGTTTTCCTGGTCTGGTGGTAGTGTAGTGGATGTCTTAACTTCACGATTCTCGTCTAATGACATGGCCTCTGAAGCACGGTGAAAATCGAGACATATAAACCCATCCTTAGACGGACTATAGTCGATGATGATGACGAGAACGTAGCTATCGAACTACTCGCCATCTACAATAACATAGGGTTAGTTACTCTAAAACAATAATATATATTTATGTACATCAACTAATATCAACCTTTTATTGGATTTTATAAGATACTTACTATATATTATAGCTTATAGCTGTACCTGCGATTCCGTCCACACGGGCGTTTGGAACTTGAGACTACTGCATGGGGTTTTTCATAAAAGGCGTATAGGAGTTTACAGGGTCGGCAACGCGAGAAAGAGCAACAAAAATTACTTCTGGTGTCGCGAGCGTCCATAGGCTGAGATGACTGCTTACCATCAGACAAGTCGTATGCTTATTTGAACAAGTAAGCAGATAAACCGATAACACAAAAATTCTATAAACATTCTTGGCCTCGGTTACATACGAGTATAAGTATAAGTGCAAAGTATAACGCTTACGTATAACGTATATACGTAAATACGTTTTTCGAAAAAAGATTTAATATACCTACTCGGCTTGTTAACGATTTTATGATATGTATAGATTGATAGGCCTACCACTTTAGTTTCCACCATGTACTATCCTGTACCCCCTCCGCATCCAACCATTCCCAGCAACTCTTTGAACACAATCGGATTACTGATTATAGATGACTTACTTAGCCGCTATTTCAATTTGACCTGAAGCAGTGGCCCCAGCTTCCCTTCGATAACAGAAAACTTAATCTAAGAAGTATCTCTTTTAATTTAATTCGTCCTTAGGCTATATATTACCATGTCCCTTTTCACAAAAAAATAAATGAAGCCGATAAGAATGTTTCTTTTTAATCTCCTTACGGCCTTCGTATCCTCTTGCCCCCAGGCTTTTAAAACATTAAAGCGCTTATTACACTGTGCTATTGAGACACTATAATAATTTAAATTAACCGAGTAATTAAAATTAACTAAGGATTTATACCCTGGCCCTTACACAATATAAAAGCACAATAGGCTATTTGACCAACGTTTTTTTCGGTTCTATATGTAAGCACGTCACGATAATAAAACCACACGTGAAAGAATTACTTTGATAGCACAAAAATCTCTCGAGATGTTAATTTGAAAATTACAATTTTGGTCTTTCCCGAAAACGCTCCATACAGCAGGCTAGTAGGTTCTGACGTCACACGTTTGTATTATGTATGGATTAAATCAGAAATTTGTACAACAGCTATGTTAAATATTGCGTTTATGTAATTAGTATCATTATAAATGTTATAGTATTTTTTATTGCTCCTCCAATGGATATATTACTTTTTAATAATTTCATACTTTTAAAATGGTCTTTCCCGCCAAACTTTGATCGAACCTAAAATAAGCCGGACGAAAGATATTAGAATGAAAGTTTGCAGACCTTTATAGTTCTGTGTATTTTACGATATTATTAAATAATTTATACAATTTTTGAACATTGACAAATAGCCTTTTTCTACATATTAAACATCTTTAACATATACCACCAGGCTCGTCAAGACTCATTAAAGGCTTGAAAGTGTAAGTGGTTATTTTTTTATATAGGTTGAAGAAAAAGAAGGGCTCATTTTTTCAATCAATCACATCGCTACAGAAGAACAGCGCTAAGGTGTCGTCCCGGCGGGATCAGCTTGAAGAGAAATCGACAGGCGCTAGGAATGACTACTTGTTGAGCATTTCTGCAGCTAATGCACATCAGGTATGTATAAAGCTCCAGTTTAATGCAGATGCGACAGGTGTCGTTACTTCTGACGTAAAGACACGTGTTGCATCGTAACATTCAGTTTTGTTATTATCCTTTTATATATGTCGCAGCCTATTGCTAACTTTAGGCATTAAAATTATCTTTTGGTTAGGTTTGTGTTATTATAACTGTAATTAGAAATATCCAAGCTATTTGATTCTATTATTATAGTATTATTGGTGATACACCATCCGGTAACAATTCGGTCGTGTAATCATTATGATAAAAAGGCAGGTTGAAATAATGGCTCCACCATTTTTTAAAACAGCTAGACGTTATGTAATGCGGCGGATTTTACGAATTTGCTGCGACATCTATTCACATTTGTGTGTGTTATAGTGATCCGTTGCGTGAAATCATTGGAGTGGGACTGTGGGACGCACGTTAGAATATATTTGCGGATAATGTTATGACTTCTGACGTTGATATTATATATGATGTCTAGTGAATAGGCTATTTGACCAATATTTTTTTCGGTTTGATATGTAGGGACGTCTCAATAATATAACCTTAGGTAAAAGAATTACTTCGATACTTTACGATACACGAAAATTCTCTCGAGATAATGTTAATTTGAAAATTACAATTTTGGACTTTCCCGAAAACGCTCCATACAGCAGGATACTAGGTTATGACGTCACAAGTCTGTATTTATTTTGTATACATCAAATCAGAAATTTGTACGATAGCTATGTTAAATATTACGTTTATGTAATTAATATCATAATAAAAGGTATAGTACTTTTTATTGATTTGCTTCTCCAATGGAAATATTATTTTTTAATAATTTCATACTTTTTAAATGGACTTTCCCGCCTAACTTTGATCGACCCTAAATAAGTCGGACGGAAGATATTAGAAAGAAAGTTTGCAGATCTTTAAGTTTTGTGTAATTTACAATATTGTTATATAATTTATACAATTTTTTAACTACTTGTCAAATAGTCTGTCTGTCTTATATATATTTGTGTGTATTATAGCGATCCGTTGTGTGAGATCATTGGAGTGAGACTGTGGGACGCACGTCAGAACGACACATGTACGGATAGTGTTGTGACTTCTGACGTTGATATATATGACGTCTAGTGAATTGTAAGATGATGGCTAGTATTCAAATTCATGGGTCGCATTCTGGAGCTTTCCTTTTTTATACTACGTAAGGGCATACAAATATACACCTCGCCTGATGTATGATATACCGCACGCGCGCTGCCATCCTCGCTGCCAACGCTGCTACTCCTTCGTTTCTGGTGACCCCACTCACACGCAGGAATACAATAACCCTCAAGGGAATTGTTATTTGCATGCGGTGTTCTGTGTGGTGGAGGTACTTCCCCAGGCAGGTTACTAATTCGCTATACCCTACCTCTCTCTTCTGCCGGAGCATATTTCGCTAGTCAGCATGTGCAAGCGAGGTTAGCTTCAGCTCCAAAGCTGCATGGTGTGCATTACACAACTCAAATCTTCAGACAGTATTTTGTTTTATTACAGCTTATGAACGTCAGAACACTGTGTACATAGTCCAGACGTGCGTGTTTTCCCACCCCTATCACTCCGCCGATCTGACGCAACCTGGGTACTTCTCACGCGTCACGTTAGGTCACAAACAACACATGACGTATTTAAAGGGTTAATGTATGGTATGGATTTTGTTTTCATCATCATCACCATCAGCCTGTATTTATCCACTGTTGGATATCAGCCCAATGCTTTCCACCAAATACGATCCTCCGCCTTCCCCATCCAGCCGCTTAAAGCCGCTTTCTTAAGGTCATCTGACCATCTAAAAGGAGGGCGTACTACGCCCAGCTACGCGCGGCCTCCACTCGTCTCTAATACCTTCCTCCCCAATCTGCCATCACCTCGGCAGATGTGACCCGCCCATTGCCACTTCAACTTGCAAACTCTGAAGGCTATGTCAACAACTTTAGTTCTTCGTCGAATTTCTTAGTTGCAATTGTTAGATGCAACACGTGTATTTTGATAAATGTGTATACGACTTCACGGTTGCACATGAATTCACATGAATGAAATTCTGGGCCGCGTCGCAATGTTTGTACTAAATAAATTTTCTAAAATGTCTTTCGTTTCTAGTACTACGAGCATACAATACGCTTAGAGTACCTACTACTGGGTTTGCAACGCTCGATCGATTCGATTTTAATTGTTTAACGTCCACTTAACGATGAGATTATTTTTTGAATATCGTTTAGTGAAATCGATCATTTACTGATAGATTTCAAAAATGATATTCAAAAAGTAACACATACATATAAGACATCATACATAAAATCGATCATTTACTGATCGATTTCATATATATTAGGTGAAATCGATAATAAAGTGGGTGCATCAACATGTTATATATAGTGGTCATAATCAGTAAGAACAATAATTGAAATCGTAGTGTTTTGATAACAATATATATACAATATATAATAATAATACGATAATTTTCATAAATCTTGAACAATAATAACATAGTTCTCTAATAGCAAATAAAAAACTTTATACTTCTACTAATTTCTTTTGATTAAATTCGTTGTAAGTTCCAAGGCAGCTGTAGTCTTACCCCCGGGACTGCAATGGACTTCATTGTTGATGGCCTTTTGGTGTTCGCCGTTGTTAATCCTGGCTATACAGGAGACACTGTGTGTGTGACATTGGGCCCCCGTCCCATAAGCTATAATAACAAAAATGACATTAGAGACAATCTAGTTGAAGGGAAGACCTATTAATCTATATTTCATGCCTTACTGGGGAAAATATTCAGAACTGTACTAATTCGTTTCCCCCAGAACCGGTACTTCCTGGTGGAACTACAGTCATGCATGCAAAGCATGGAGTCTTCAGTATACGAGAAGGTGTCCGAATTCCTCACGCTGATGGGACGCACTGAGCTGCTCACCTGCTCCGCAACCCAGCACTCTTTTGGCAAGATCCGTGACCAGGCGCAGCAGCTTACCAGGGAATATAATCTGCAATGCGTGTATCTATATTATCCCGTGTTAAAACAACATATTCAGGTAAGTTTTTTTTTACAAATTACTACTCATCATGGTGAATTGTTCATCATAATTTATGTGACGATGTTTTTATACGTAAGTCACACTAAAAGTTTTGCGTAACTTAAAAAAAACAACATGTAATATGTTTATTGCTTTTCAAAATACTCTCCTTTACATTTTAAACATTTTTTCATGCGATCGAACCATTTTTTAAAACAGGAGGACCACAGATCTGAAGGCATGTTTTCTACGTGCTGATTGAACGCTATCACTGCCTCTTCGGAGTTGGTAAAAGTGAACCCTCTCATCAAATCTTTGATTTTGGGGAAAATACAGAAATCACGTGCAGGTGCTTAGGTCGGGGCTTTGTGTAGGAGCGGTGTTGTACTTTTTCGGAAGCTAAAAATGACTTTGTTTAGTTGGCCGTGTGTAAAGAAGCGTTGTCATGATGTAGGAGAACGCGGCTTTTTGAAGACGAGGTGTGCCTCGTCTTCAAAAAGCCGCGATCTCCTAGCGTCGCGTCTTGCGGAGAGAGAGAACTTTTAAAATCATAAAAAATCTTTTCGACTTAATTCCACTTTCGTTGCGTACGTAGAAATTTGATGTGTGATAAAAAAACAATTGACAAATGATTTCCCGCCAATTTTTTTTTATTACTAAGAACGTTGCAAGTCGTTTCAAAAAATATAACATTCGGAATTAAAATAGTTCCGATTAGCTAGAAGTGCAAAACTTTTAGTGTGCCCCATGTACTACGTCGCGTGGCAGACAAGCATACGACACGCTTGCTTGATGTGAAGCGGTTACTGTAGCCATATTAACGTACGCAACATAAAATAACGCTCGCGTGCCACCGCCCCCGCTGCCAACGGAGCATCTCCTTCCTTTCTGGTGACCTCACTCACTCGCAGGAACACAACAACCCTCAAGGAAATTGTTATTTGGCTGCGGTATTCTGTGAGGTGGAGGTACATTCCCCAGTCGGCTAGCTTACAATTATGCTCCCTACTTCTCCTTTCGCCGGAGCTTAGTTTGTCAGTCAGCAGGGTGCACCGCGTGCAGGTGAAATTGGCTTTGGTTCAAACATGTTGATGAACCTCTTACACCCCATCAAATTAGTATAAAAAACTCACTTTCTAGTGTCTGATTAAGCTGAAATTAGACATACTCGTTTGATTCTCATGATAATGCACCATTGCCGCTAATCCAATATGGTTCCCACTACAATGTAGCGATTAACAATTTCCACAATTACCCCCTAGCCCTACGTTAACCTATAATTTAATTTGAAACCTCCTCCTTCATCGCTACTCTTAAATAATCTCATTTTGTGTAGTCTTGTCTTGTAAATTAAACTATAGCTCTTCCCATTAAGCGGCGTACTGAAGTACATGGAACATATCTCCGGACAGTCAGGGGAGAGTGACTAAAGGATTAGGGACAGCACAAAAGATCCATGAGGGTCGACGTATCACCGGTGCTGCAGCACTGGACCCACTCTAAGATAAGATAAGATAACCTATAGTTGATTTTCAGTATGAGTTCGAGCCATGTGACAACGATCCTGTAGACACCGTAACCATAGAACATGATGCAGTATCTCTCACCCTGGCCCAAGAAGCTCGCCGCTGGGCTACTCGCGTTGTGCGGGAGACAGCTTTGGTGCGTGATGCCACCCGCAAACTTCATCTCTATCAAGCCATGAGAGATGCTGGTCAGAAGGTCAGTGGTATTAAATTGGGGAACCAATTTGCCTCGTATTTCCAAACAAATACGACATGGGAGCCTTCAAAAACCGAGTCAATATTTTCCTCTATTAGCAACGGATCGGCGACCGTGCGGTGGTGAAACTTTCCATCAAGTGATCTACATGCTCGCTTACCCCCTTTCATATAGAGTTATAAAAAAGATTAGTCTTCATTATCCGTATATTACATTCATTACTAGCTGACTCGGTACGTTGTTTGCCATATAAATTTAGGGGTTGATGGTAGAAGGGTGAAAATTTAGGGTTGTATTAAATCCACATCATAAAAAAATAAAAAATAAAAATTATGTCCATAAAATAAAATAAAAAATATTTAGGGGTGGGTGGGTCACCCTTATCATTTAGGGGTATGAAAAATAGATGTTGGCCGATTCTCAGACAAAATTTCATAAAACATCGGTCCAACCGTTTCGAAGGAGTTTGGTAACAAACATTGCGACACGAGAATTTTATATATTAGATTTCGGCTTGCTACAGTAAATATAAAGGAGTGCCAAGAAACATAATTGAGTTTGTAAGTATACGTACTAGGTCTTTTAAATTAGGCGGGCCGTACATTTATTTGCCACCCGACATATTCTAAAAAAAGACGTATACTTATGTGTGAACGAGCGCGAGTGCGTGGGACACCAAACAAGCAATTCCAGAATCGATTCAGAGGGGAGGTGAGGTCGATATAAGAGACCGGCAAGGATTGTGGCTTAATACTAATTTAATAAGCAAACCCTAAATCCGAAATAGCCTAAAATAAGCTGTATCTTAATCCTTCCACTATATGCGACATAACTGCATTGTAATTTCATGCAAAACTATGCCTTAATAAATTTAATCCTTCCACTATCTGCAAAACAGCTATATTGTAATTTGATGCAAAACTATCCCATAATAGATTTTAAATTAAAGGAGAAGTTGTATACTTAGTTATAATTTTATCTCGTCGCTGTCGACTACAGAAGGCCTCGAAAGTTTCTGCTTTAAACTCAAACAACTAAATTAATTAACAAGTAAAAATTAGTGTAGAGAGTAAGTAATCTGCGAAAATGATAGCGCGTGAAAGGTGCTTTTGTAGGAAAAGCGTGCCGTCGCTCTGAAAGCTGAAGTTTAATTAAATTATGTTGTAACACAAGTTTAGTTTATTTTTGTTACACGTCTTCCGCAACGTTTTATTTAATGATTTCTTTATAACTATTTAGACGATTATTACCTTGTTATTATTATTTTTTTTTATTATATGAGAGGTGGCAAACGAGCATGTGGGTCACCTGATGGAAAGCTATCGCCACCGCCCATTGAGATCAGCAACACAAAGGGGTCGAAGAACTGTTGCCAGCCTGTAACCCTTCCTTTCTTTCTTTATGGTGACCTCACTCACTCGCAGGAACACAACAACCTTCAAAGGAAATGTTATTTGACTGCGGTACTGTGAGGTGGAGGTACTTCCCCAGTCGGGCAGCTTAAAAATTTACGCTATTTCTCTTTTCGCCAGAGTCTCGTTTGTCAGCCAGGATGCACCATGTGCAGAAGAGGTTGGCTTTGGTTCAAAGATGTTGTTGAACAACTTACTCCCCAAAACTTTGAATTATACTTATGTTTCACAATTATACATATGTTAGTACACAAAATACGATGCAAGGCACTGATTCAATGCAAGCAGATTTACTATGAAATCGCGGGTAACCGTAGAATTTTTTTATACTACGTCTAGTGGCAAACAAGCGTACGACTAGCCTAATGTGAAAGACGTACCATGGCCAATAGAGATAAACTATCGCTGGTACACCACTTTCGCCGCCATCATAACGATTTCTTCTATTACAGCTACATAACAACAATTTCTAAGCCGCTGGGCATAATAACTATTTGGAGGCGGTATTCTCTAAGATGGAGGTAGTTCCCTACTCGAGCAGCTTATAATTACGCTGTAGCCTACCTCTACTTTGCTAGAGCCTCATTATTTGATCATCAGTGTGCACCACATGCAGGCGAGGTTGGCTTTGGCTCAAAGACGATAATGAGCCAATTTCATCCCAGTTCTAGTCCCTTCAGTATTACATTATGACCTTATCCGACAGTCAACCATAATATCTCTTTTACATCTCACGACACCATGATAGACTATTTGAAAATGTCATAATGTAATAGAAGCTCTAATAATGGCTACTACATAGGTAAAGCATATAATATATACATTATGACATTTTCATATATTCTTCTAATATTAGGTTGGGGAAAAAGTCTTTTCGTATTTTATATGAAAATTCAAAACATTTTTTACTAAAGTTTATTTACATTTAACTAAAGTATGTAGGTGCCATTTTGTTCGATAACTTTTTGCCATCTTGTAGGTAGAGACATGATCCCATTACTATAGAAATTTTGGGACTTCTGTTCAAAAAACCACGACAAGTGGTTTTGGCAGTCTTCTCGTGATGTTAACCTGACATTGCCTAAAGAATTCTGAAGAGACCGAAACAGGTGGAAATCAGAAGGTGCAAGGTCAGGACTATACGGCGGATGCATTAACACCTTCCAGTCAAACTCTCTTAATTTTTGCTGAGTGGCTAAAGATGTGTGAGATCTAGCGTTATCATGATGAAAAATCACACTCCTTCTGTTAATTAATTCCGGCCGCTTTCTCTCAACTTTTTGCTTTAATCTCATCAGTTGTTCACAGTAGAGTTCAGAATCGATAGTCCTGCCTGGCGGTAACAGCTCATAATGAATAATGCCCTTCCAATCCCACCATACACACAGCATCACCTTATTGCGGGTTAACCCGGGTTTTGCCAGAGTCTGTGAAGCCTGACCGGCCTTTGACCACGACCTTTTTCGCACGTTCTTGTCGTACGTGATCCACTTTTCATCACCAGTTATAAGCTTTTTCAAAAACGGTTCGCTTTCATTACGTCGTAGTAAAGAATCGCAAATGAGTACACGGTTCATTAAGTTTCTTTCAGTGAGATCTTGAGGCACCCAAATATCGAGCTTTTTAGTGTACCCAGCTTTTTTCAAATGCGCCAAAACTGTTTTGTGGTCAATTCCTAATTCTTCAGCTACGTCGTAACTACTGATATGCTGATCTTGCTCCACTTTTTCAAAAATGGCATCCATTTTATCCGTAACAGGGCGACCAGAGCGACGTGCATCTTTCACATCAAAATTTCCTGATTGAAAACGCTTAAACCAAATTTGTGCTACTCTCACAGACACTGCTAGATCCATAAACGTCACAAATTTTTTTCGCAGCTTGCGTTGCATTTTTACTTTTTTTGTAGTAAAATTTTAAAATGAATCGAATTTCTTCATTAGATTCACTCATCTTGACAGTAAAAAAAACAAATGAAAATCACACATTTACCTAATTTGAATTTGGAATTATCTTTTTTAAAATTTAAACTTTTTAAAGATATCAAAACCTGCCAGATACAAATGGTATAACCAAAGAGATTTTATTACAAGTTCATACATACTAAAATGCGAAAAGACTTTTTCCCCTACCTATTATATAAAATTCTCGTGTCGCGATGTTTGTTACCAAACTCCTTCGAAACGACTGGACCGATTTTTATAAAAATTTGTGTGTATATAGGATAGGTCAGAGAATCGGCCAAAATCTATTTTTCATGCCCCTAAATGATAAGGGTGGCCCACCCCTAAATATTTATTTTATTGACAATTTTTTTTCATTTTTATTTTATTATGATTTAGCATTGAAAAATACATACAACTACAAATTTCCATCTGCCATCAATCCCTATTTTAATAGCGATTTTAGTATAATTTATATAGCAAAACAACGTTTTCCAGATCAGCTAGTACCTACGAGTAATATAATTATATGAAATGTCATAATTTAATAGACGCTTTACGTGGCCCATATAGCGATGGATGTTTGCCTTGATGATTCCACTTATACTGTTTAAGTGCATTACTAGTAATGAAACAGATGTGCATTGACGTTATAGTCACACTTCAGTTAGCTTTATTACAAGTCCACGTATGTGTGCCAAGGATACTGCGGAAGGATGTTACACTGTTATTATTTTAATACTGCAGCAGAAGTAATTGAATGGTGTAGATAAATAATAGACTGCATATTTGTAATTCTAGAAATTGGAATCGATATTGATATTACATATATAATGAAGAGGCCTTTACTTTCTGATATTTAAATGTTACATTTTCTCTCTCTCTCTCTCTCTCTCTGGATATTTACACATTTAACGGACGCAAACCAAATCTCAATCCGCAAAGCGGCCAATCTAATAGCAACACTGCAGAACTTCGTTATAGTCATTATAAGATGACCGCTGTTGATTTATTTTGTAGCTTTTACTTCGACACTCTGTTATAATACTTTAATCAATTTGATCTTTAATATTAGAGCTGGCTACACCTGGATTCAGATGATGCTTCTCTTCACAAAGTCTCTACGGTAGATTTTTTTTTTTATGTGAGAGGGGGGCAAACGAGCATGTGGGTCACCAGGTGGAAAGCAATCACCACCGCCCATGGAGACCAGCGACACCAAGGGGTCGCCGATCCGTTAAACAATGTGAGATTGTACAATGTGTTCGATAGGCTCATAAAATCAGCACGAATAAATCTTTGTTTAACAGCCATCTTTTGAGGCTGAAATTATGATTTATTGACCTTTTTAGGGTTCCGAACCTCAAAAGGAAAAACGGAACCCTTATAAGATCACTTTGTTGTCCGTCTGTCTGTCTGTCTGTCTGTCTGTCTGTCTGTCTGTCAAGAATTTCTATGTCGAGAATGCGTGGAGGTATCAAGCTGAAATTTGAACTGTATACTCAGGTCTACGGTCCCATGAAGTTAAAAAAAAATCAAACTGCTAAGTTTACGTAGAAAAAAGTTACGGCCGTTTATTCAGCAAAAAACGCATATTTCGACACACTCAAGGGAATCAAAACCTATAGGGTACTTCCCGTTGACCTAGAACTATGAAATTTGGCAAGTAACATCGTTATAGACTACAAGTACAGGAATAAATCTCAAAACTATACATTTGTAAATAGATCTTAAAAAATAGGGGGTCTATATTTTTTATAGGGTGTCGAAATTTCAAATTGAAACTACTAGTTCAAATGGGGTATCATATGAAAGGGCTTGATGTACACATTGCAAAATATATTTTATTTATTTTTTTCGACGCATTATTTCTTATTTATAATGAAAAATATCAAATTTAATAATGATACTACGTACCTACGGAACCCTCGGTGGGCGAGTCCGACTCGCACTTGTCCGGTTTTTTTATTTTATACTACGTCGGGTGGCAGCAAGCATACGTCCCGTCCGCTTGCTGTGAAGCGGTTACCGTAGCCATATGAATGCTCGCAACATAAAATAACGCTCGCGCGCCGCCACCCCAGCTGCCGTCGCAGCTCTTTACTTTCTGGGGACCTCACTCACTCTCAGGAACACAACAACCCTCAAGGGAATTGTTATTTGGCTGCGGTATTCTGTGAGGTGGAAGTACATTCCCCAGTCAGGGAGCTTACAATTACGCTCCCTGTCTCTCTTTTCGCCAGAGCTTCGTTTGTCAGTCAACAGGGTGCACCACGAGCAGGTGAAGTTGGCTTTGCTTCAAAGATGTTGATGAACCACTTACACCCCAATCATCACGTTTATCACCAAGGATGGGAAATTCTCGTGATTAAATTCTTTTGCAGGGTCGAAGACAAACATAGTTTTACCTCTACAACTCCAATAAACATCACTATTCATTAAAAATGGTTATTGCTGTTGTTAACTCTTGTTACACTTATACACAGCAGTCGTATAACACATAAGATACAGCAGTAGGACTGCAAGTAGTCCTAATTGTATTTAAAAGTTAAATCTTCAAAAGAGTTTGCAGCAAAATGCTTTTTTACAGGTCGACCCAAATGATCCCAATGGCCCAGAACTTGAAGTCCGAATGGACGAGCTTCGGGCCAATATTCGTCGCTCCGAAACATCAAAGGCTAAATACGAAGCCAGACTAGAATGTCTTCGTATTAGTGGTGCTCCAGTGGACGAGTGGCTAAAGGAGGTCGATTTGCTCGCTGTTCAGGATACTTTGCCGCGTAGTAGCAGCCTCCTCAGTGTCCGCACTGATGCATCTGGAGCTGCAGTAAGTACTAGTTATTATTGACTCTAAAGGGTGACTCAATGATTTTAGTACTATTACAACTTTGTTACAACTTTACATAGGTTTATGCACATGATAATTTTTGTACAGGATCAACCCAGCTCGGATTCGTTTTATGATAGTGACAATACTGAAGGTGAAGCAGCTACATCTGCTGGTGTCACAGCTGCACCTAGCGGCCATCAACGCACTACTTCTGGATCTCAGCACGAAGACGAGCAAGACGAAGATGTTGATGGTAATTATTACTGGTGCATTAAAATCTTGAATTTATTTACATTACATTTAATTTTGTATTATTTCCTGATTAGTTCTGGCTTAGCTTTAGCTGCGCGTATCGTTAATTTATTTTGCCGTGAAAATTTTCAGACATTCTGCAATTAACACTACATAAGCAACCTTATTAATATAAGGATGGTTATGTAATGAAAGTTCAATGAAGTTTCAAGTTTCTAAATATTTGGTTTGTATTTTGTGTTGGTATGTTATCAAGTTTTATTTTATATCACATAAATATATAAACAAACTGGATAAAAATATAACGTAAGTCATGTTTTGCAGCTGTCTTGGAAGAGGAGCGTATGCGCATCGAACAGTTGACAGTTGGTTGGGACGATCCCACCCAAGTCAACTGGGGTGAAACGGAGGCAGAAACCAGTGCCCCAGAAACCACAGAACCCCCAGCTGCTCCTCTATACAAATGCACAGCACTATATTCATACACAGTAAGTTGCACAATATATATATATATATATATATATTTTTTTTTTTATTTATCATCTTAAAATTAATTACAAGTTCAATGAAACAGCATTTATAAAAAACCACAAAGGTTTGTCGACAACTATATACTATACTAGCTGTCCCGGCGAACTTCGTACCGCCTAACAGTCAATGAATGTCGTGATGTACATATATATATATGAACAAAATTCATGATTTCTTGAAATTAATACAATGAATAATAGAAAATAATAGAGAAGCACGATGGCGTGAGGCACGTGTCAGTCTAATTGTACACGCAAGTTAAGCAACGTCAACCGTAGCCTGTTCATAGATGAGTTTATGTTATCTCGAGCTCGTCCGTGCTTCGGAAGGCACGTTAAGCCGTCGATCCTGGTGTTTATCATTAGATGGCAGTCCTTAAGCCAAGTTAGTGGCCCAACCCGTAGTTGAGCAGCGTGTTGGAGTATGCTCTAAACATTTTTGGTTGAGGGAAGACCCGTATCCCAGCAGTGGGTAAATAATAAGTTCAGTACTTTACAAAGTCACAAAAAAAGTACCAATTGACAACAATAAATATTTCAATTCACAAAACAAATCACAGACAACATTCGCGACGTAAAAGTGAGACCAATCGATTTGACATTTACATAACAATCAATAAATATTCCAATCCTTTTTAACTGGCACTATTTGTATGGGAAAACGTTTTTTCTTTTATTTAATTCTTTCGTCAATTTTTCAATGTTTTTAATACTTTCCCGACCAAGACACGACATTATTTTATATATTATATAGATTTATGGAGCTTGATTTAATTGTCAGTCTAATTGTACACGCAAGTTAAGCAACGTCAACCGTAGCCTGTTCATGGATGAGTTTATGTTATCTCGAGCTCGTCCGTGCTTCGGAAGGCACGTTAAGCCGTCGGTCCTGGTGTTTATCATTAGATGGCAGTCCTTAAGCCAAGTTAGTGGCCCAACCCGTAGTTGAGCAGCGTGTTGGAGTATGCTCTAAACATCTTCGGTTGAGGGAAGACCCGTATCCCAGCAGTGGGTAAATAATAAGTTCAGTACTTTACAAAGCCACAAAAAAAGTACCAATGACAACAATAAATATTTAAACAAATCACAGACAATATTCGCGACGTAAAAGTGAGACCAATCGATTTGACATTTACATAACAATCAATAAATATTCCAATCCTTTTTAACTGGCACTATTTGTATGGGAAAACGTTTTTTTCTTTTATTTAATTCTTTCGTCAATTTTTCAATGTTTTTAATACTTTCCCGACCAAGACACGACATTATTTTATATATTATATAGATTTATGGAGCTTGATTTAAATTTCTGAACGCACGCATAAATATTTTAGAACCAATAAATATTTAAATCCACAAAACTGTTTTCAAAACAAATCACAGCCAACTTTCAAGACGTAAAAATGAGACCAATAGAGTTAACATTTGTTTTTAATCTATGACATTTGTTCTATAATGAGCTTAATATACATTTCTGAACGCACGCATACATTTGGCGTACGCACGTACGACAACGTCACATTTGACTGCTACGACAACCACGAACATTTTGTATGGGAAAATGTTTTTTCTTTTATTTTATTTTTTCGAGAATTTTCCAATGTTTTTAAGAGTTATTCTGCTATTCGGGACGGAAACAAATCCAACAAATCAAAAACCATGGCAATCGGTACAGCCGTTCTCGAGTTATAAGTGTTGTAACAAACACGACTTTCTTAACTATTAAAAACATTGAAAAATTGACGAAAGAATTAAATAAAAGAAAAAAACATATATATATATATATATATATATATATATATATATATATATAATATATATATTAGGGGTATAAGTTAAAAAAGTCCCAAACAGTCTTGTTCAAAAATGTTCTAACTTATTTCAAAAGATACCAGGAAAGTATCAGTCATGAACAATGAAAAAAGCATTAAATATATTTTTTTTTGTGTGATGGAGGGTTTTAGAAAAATCCTTATACAGCCCAAACGCCCTTGGTATTGTAATATAGCACTGTATTTCAATAGATTCCCGAGGTCTTGTAACCAAATATTTACAACTCACGTAAACTTCTGGTTATCTTTGTATAAAATAAATAAATGCTTAAACTAGTCCCAAATTAAGCGCAAAGCTTGTACTATGGGTACTAATTAACAGATATTATACTTAAATACATTTTTTTTTGTAAATGCATACATATAATACATAGAAAACACCCAGACCAAGACAAACAGACATGTTCATGCACACAAAATATTTGTCTTGTGCGGGAATCGAACTCGCGACCTCGGAATCAAAGTGGCCATTGCTAACCATTCGACATTCGTCATTTGTATCACCGGTAAATGTAAAACATTGACAATTATTAATAATCAAGCTTACTTGACACCACATCATTCACTAAATAGAAGCGGGGTCCAATTTCTGGTGACAGGACACAAGAAAACACTAACCTAACGAAAACATATTTTAGTAAATTGCCAAGGGTCGGTCAGTATGAATAATGTCCAATTTATAATATTGACCATAACTTATATAGTAATGTGAACATAATTTCCTCCTTCTTCTCCACTAGAGAGAGATTCTATTGAAGAGGACAAAACTATAGACTATGGCGTTTTTCAAAAAGGGCTTCTTCACACCCTTTTAGAAGAACACCACGCTGTAATCTGTAGTTTTTGTTTCCTTTTAGTTTCTACAAGGCCCGCAACACGCGTGAGATGTCGCTGGTGTTACTGGCGTCCATAGGCTGCTGTAACTGTTTTCCATTAGACGGACCGTTTGCTTGTTTGTCACCTTAGTGGTATAAAAAAAATATTTGGTTTCAAATTATTATTAAAATAAATTGCTCGATTTATATGGATTGTTTGGGCAACTAACTAATTGTTGAGTAACAATATGAGAAGTCAGTATTGCAAGAGACCATAGTGAACTTGTTCCTAAGTCATTATACAATAATTTTATCAATTGTATTTTTTATTTCCTCAATTAGTATTCTCATATGTGTTCACATTCTTTCAGATAAGCACTACATCGCCGGAATTTGCGATTGCCGGTCTAATGGAATATGTATTTCTGTGGCTGCACTCATGTTTTTTTATACCATGTCGCGTAGCAGACAAGCATACGCCCCACCTGATGTGAAGCGGTTACCATAGCCATATTAACCCCCACTGCCAACGCAACAACTCTTTCCTTTTTGGTGACCTCACTCACTTGCAGGAACACAACAACTCCGTAGGGATTTGCTATTTGGCTGCGGTATTTTGTGAGGTGGAGGTAGTTCCATAGTCGGGCAGGTTACAAATACGCTGTAGCCTCTCTTTCGCAAGAGCCTCTTTCTCTAGGCGGAAAGGGTTCATCACTTGCAGGTGAGGTTAGGTATGGCTCAAAAAATCGTGATGATCTCGAATACTAAATACTAATTAATAGCAATAGCAAATTTACTACTCTTAGAATCTATTTCTAATTCTTCTTTTTTTTTACAAATAGGCTCAGAATCCTGATGAATTGTCCATAATAGAAAATGAGCAGTTAGAGGTAGTTGGCGAAGGAGACGGGGATGGTTGGCTCCGAGCCAGAAACTACCGCGGAGAGGAAGGGTATGTGCCTCACAACTACCTGGACGTGGACAGAGATCAGGTAACACCGGTACTGTTATCACCCTTCGTCTATTTCCTATGCTTTATAAATACTTCGCAATATCTGCTTTTCAAATCTAGTTTTTCTATCTCCCATGTAAATATCTTTCTGCTAGTGTTACGTTCTGCTCTTTTTATTCTCTCTGTAAGTATTACCCTTGCTTTTAATAAAGATATTTAACCTCTTGACTATGTTTAAATGAGATATTACAACCGAAGATATATGTATAATAAGGCTTTGCTAAATATAAGTAGTTAGAACTTTATGTAAGATAATAGTCTCATGATATAATTTGTTACAGGCGTCAAGTGCACCAGGCCTGGTGAGCCAGATTTCATTCTCATCTGTTGATTACACTGTAGAAGGCGAGGACGCTGATGTAGTACAATCACCAGATCAGATATCCGTCATCTCAGCACCCGTTGCTAAGCCTGATGAACCAAAGGTTGAAGAAGCGCCTAAAGTTGAAACTACTGTTCAGAAGACTGAACTTGCAACTCTTGGATATTGCTTTACTTTATACGATTATGACGGTGAGGCTGGTGATGAACTTAATCTTGAAGAAGGACAGGTAAAATATAATGCAGTCTGCTCATCTTTCACCTTTGGATATTTCTGTGAGTCTGTATCATAACTTAGTTAATTTGTTTCAGATAATTCGCATTGTTTCTCGGGATGCACACGGTGTTGATGATGGATGGTGGCGTGGAGAGGCCAACGGTGTTATTGGCAATTTTCCCTCGCTGATTGTAGAGGAATGTGATGAGGTAGGAAATAAGACACAATATAGCAATCAATATGTTCACCCACTAGCCATCTCTTTAGGCTTTTAATGCCTTATTTGCCATGTTGCTGTCATGGGAAGTCAAATTCCAAAAGCTAACTACTCCTTACTTACGCCATAGTTTTACCACCAAGACTGCAGTGAACTTCATTATTCATTTTTGATGGTTGCCGCTGTGTTTTTGGTGTCTTGACTATATTGGAGACATCAGTGATGGGAATGTGCGTGCGCGTACCACGAAAGGCGTCTTCATTATTTCCGTCATAGGTGCTACTTTCAAACTTCCTCTAATAATAATCATTCCTTTTCTTATCCATTCTAGTCAACTTTATTCATTCTAATCAATTCTAGTAAAGATTAAGAATGCAATATTTAATGGCTATATACTTGTTTAGAATGGGGAGCCATTAAGTGCCGGCGATGACTGGACACCTCCGGGCTCTGCACCACCGGTGTTCGCTTCTCCGCCGGGCTCACCTCCTGGCGCTGGCTTCGACGAAGAACGTAAGCAACTATAATGTACATCTTTTATATTGCACCGGCCTTAAACGTGGACAACTTTGGCAATAAGTCAGACCATAATGTTTTAAGAAAGTACTTGTAATCCGTATCCATGAGATGATATTTTTTTCAATCAGAGTATCTGTTATAGGTAAGATATCAGAATTTACAAGTTACTATTGAAAAATAAGATGATACCTATAAATTGTTTAACGTAACTAGTTCTTAAAACATACAAATCACTTACCCAAAACTGTCCTCGTTATAGAGCCATATGTGTTCCAGGAGTATCCGTTCCTTTAGTATTGTCTTATTGTACACATAGTGGCCATACGTTGTGCGGTTGTTCACGCAACATAGTTAGCTTTTTGGCTGATTGGGTAATTGGTTGTGTATTATATTCCCAATTGGCATGGTATTGCAGTATCAGTGAATGGCACGA
The DNA here is from genome assembly GCA_937001555.2 of Hypsopygia costalis. NCBI lineage: Eukaryota > Metazoa > Arthropoda > Insecta > Lepidoptera > Pyralidae > Hypsopygia > Hypsopygia costalis. The sequence goes on from OW443326.2 coordinate 26,380,801, forward strand.
CTAACGCTATAGTTTCGTAACTGCTAGGAATCATAGGACCATCACACATTGTCGTTACTGCATGATGTTTTGCACGATTACTTTACATAGTATCTGATCTGATAAAATAATTCTTCTGTTGATCAAAATTCCTCTAAAGAAATTCTTAAACATGCCGCAACTCAAAATTCGATCTCAGTGTATACATAAGTGTGTTTTAGATAATGTATTCGATTTTTTAAATGTGTTCTCTGTTTGTGTTATTGATGTTAAATGTGGACACGAATAACGAATCAATGTGACACGTGCTAATTTAATTCAATTTTAATTTTTTTATGTATATACTCTTATGCTATGTGCCTAGTTGTCAGTGTTTTAATGGAAGGCCATGCGATTAATACGAGTGCTTACACACTATCAATCACTCAACGTTTATTATCCACAGCCGAATTGATGACAAGGACACAACCTAGTCTACTGTTGAGACCAACTAAAGAACTGGGTTTTGTTGTTTTGTGAATTTTCATTTCAGTTGACTCAATACTTTCGTCTACGTTATAAAATAAAGTTTTAATGAGATTATTATTAGAAGCCTTTTAAACATATAAATGTTTCTTTTTTAATGTAAGTAAAAATATCTCATCTATCTATTTGATAAACTTTGACTTTTTGGAATTCTTATAATTTCAGATTAAATGTGTCGTAATTTTAAAACTGTTCCCATAGTATAATACTTTTTACTATGGGTACTGTTTAATGACATATTAGCTTGCGCCCGCGACTTTGTACGTGCGCATCCCGGTATTCCGTAGGAATTTTCAAAAAATCCTTTCTTAGTACATCCCTAGACATCATAAGGAATCTATGTGCCAAATTTAGAATCTCTAGCGGTTTGGGCTGTGCGTTGATATATCAGTCTGTTTCTCCTTTTATAGGTATAGGTTCATTTCTATGAAATAGACACCAATAAGGCATTGGATGTTGACTTTAAAGACTTTAGTGCGCCATAAATTGGTCCGAACAGTGCACTCCGTGATGGACGATCGTAGAGAAATTGGATTCGTGGACTCGAACTTGTCACTTTACAAGTTAATCTAGGGCCGGCCCATAATTCTTGGCTAGTTGTGTTTGTTGGTACAAAGTGTAAAGCAAGTAAAATAAAAAGAAGCTATACAGAATATGGATATGCAATGCATATATAAAAGGTGGTGTTTTATTATAATGTACAGTCTTAGAAGAATTAATTTCTTCTTCCTAATCGTTACACTATTGCCAGAGTGGTCATCATTATGAATCACGATGAGTGATCATTTTGATAATACATCGCCATTCATCAAATAATTCAAGAATTAATTTATAATTTCGAAAATACGAGTGTGACAAAAAATGGCAAATAAGAAATTAAGTAAAAAGGTGCGTCCTGTTACATCTTTAATGCCACCATGAGTACAGAATACTTACATATTTATTTTGATTTTTATATTATTTGTAATAAGAAACATTTAAGCGCAGGGACGGAAATATTAATCCTGACCTGGCATCCTGGTTTAATCCCCTATACTTTTTTTTAAACAAGAGTGTTAATTTTGATATACTACTTTCCATAGGAAATAACGTAAAAAAATGCTGAGGTCATTCTATTGTGGTTTTCAACATATTGTAGTAAAATAAACCAGAATTAGAACGACTTACTATTGAACTTTCTGTTTTATTATCATAGTTGAGCGAAAGTTAGAGGTTCGAGTTCGAGTGTTGTTTGTTGACAAACTGATGAAAAGTTATAATTTGAATTGCATTTCTGAATAAAGATTCTGAAAAGCAATTCAAATTACAACTTTTCTTGAGTTAAATTGTCAACGAATAGAAACGAAAAGACAAAATATTCATTAAAATTCATGTTTATTGATCAATGATTATATTATATAGAGAATAGAAACCACAAAAAATAAATAATTTCATCGCCACATGTGCTCGGGATTTAGTGGAAAACCATATTAATGAAGGAATTCCTTGGACTTTAAGTATAATAAAATCCGGAATGTAAGTTCACTACTGTATGTTGAAATCCATTATATTAAAATTGCTTCATTAGGTTTTAAGTTACATCGTTCAAATGTTGTAAGTATTTAAAATTGGCACTTTTGTACAAAAAGAAAAGAATAGCGATGTGACCGCCAGTGTAAATATTTCCCTATCCACTCGAAACGGTTGCTGATTTTAAATAATATAAAATATATTAAAATTTACAAATCTAAATCGTAACTGCAACAATAAGCAAAAGTCTGTGAAGTGGAGGTAATTCCCCAGAAAAATGGCATGGCCTACGTCTCTTTCGACAGAGCCTTGTCTAGTCGGTAGAGTGCACCAGATGCATGTGACGTCAGCTTAGATGATTGCGAGTTTCTTACACCCTAAACATTCGTAAAGTTAAAAGTAACATAAGCAGCGATTATAAATGGGGAGGATATCTCTGGATGCGAAGAACGAGGATCGCATATGATGGAAAGCATTGAAGAAAGCCTATATACAAATTAAAATACTGCTGATTTTATTTATTCAAATTTGGCGGTGTTTTAGTTCATTTGAAATGAGTTTATTAATAAGTAATCCGCGTTTAAATTTACTTATTTTTTTTTTCTTCTTATCCTAACTTATCCAGGTTATTCTAATAATTGTATGTCTTATTATTTTACTCTAAGACTAACTCTTATTGTAAGATTTATTTTATCAATATTATATGGTTCTACCTTATTATTTTAATATTATTAGTTGTTATAATTAAATAGACACAGGCTAATAAGGATTACGCAATTTTTTATACCTTTATTATATGTCAATTAGGGTTGCCAACATTTTCTTCGACTAATTATAGTATTATTCTTTATAAGAAAAGTATCTTGCCCAGGGAACTTCGTACAGCATCAGAATCAGTCTGTTCTTGTATTCAAAGCCTTTTCATACAAAAACTATGAGAAAATTAATGATATTTTTTCTTTTGTTATTTTTTCGGATGTTTTAACAGTTATTTTGCTATTCGGGACGGAGATACATAAAACAAATCAAAAATCATAAAAATCGGTTTACCCGTTCTTGAATTATAAATGGTGTAACTAACCCACCTTTGATTTATATATCTATTTATATATATGTGAGACAAAAACTACTCTACTTTATATAGACGCATAAAATGTAGCGTATTCTCTGTTTACGAAAGGTGTACGGTAAAAAGTCGCGACATTCCCACAAAAGTATATACTGTAAAGCTTCACAAGGGAGTCCTTTTTCAATAGCAAGCAAACTGCTGCCTCTAAAATGTAGTACTTTGTGTAAAAGTGTATAAATTCAACAGTAAATTCTACAATTCTGTCCTTCAGAATAAATAAACAGCAAACATCGTTAACACTCTTATTGTAAATAATTTAGATCTTAAAACGCTTCGAAATTTTTAACTATATTAGAAACTATCACTTTTAAGAGCAGCAATAGTTGCAATCATTAAGTGACATAATTTAATTAAGTGAGTAAGTGACCGCACATCAAAAGAGTCAGTGACGACATAGGGTGAACGCATAGAGGATGTGCGTCATAACTTTATGGATTCACATAACGATCAATAACCTCCCATCGCATATTGTTTATCAAAGTATAGTAATATCAACTTCAAAAATATATAAAGCTCAGTCATGTTATGAAATGCGTAGTAACCCATTATTTATTTTGAAGTATCGTTTATTATTGTATTGTTGGCAACCCTAATATCAATGTACTTTGGTGCACTTAATGGATCAATGTACTCTCAGGATAGTGCAAGTTACAATTGAGTTTACTTGAGGCGCCTTTGTGAGGAACGAGCGATAGAGCCGCGTAACTTTAATAGACTATCTACAATATTTAGTTCCAATCGTTTTCTATAGGATGACTTGATAATTAGAATGAAATGCTCAATTAATTCCACTTTTATTATTTAAATTAATTTGAATAATATTTCACTATTATACAATCAAAAATATCTCGAAATGTATATAAGTCAAAGTCAAAATTCTTTATTCTATGGGCCCTCGCGGGCACTTAGACACGTCTTTTACAATTAGATAAATTATTTTTTTTATCTACCAGAATTTCGGAATGACTATTGACGAGAAGAAATGCCGAAAGAAACTCTGTCAATATAGGTCTTTTTTTAATCGCCATACAATATTATCATTATACATAATACAATATTATCATGATACAATAAAAAAAAATGGTATTCAACCAAAATAAGAGAAAAAAAATAAAAAAATAAAAGTAAAATAAAATGGTAAAATAAATATATAAAAATCATAGTATAGAGTGTATATACGTATTGTATAAAAGTCTAAATATGTATAGTATATCTACAATACTAGGTACTTGTAAAGATAAGACGCCTGTGCTTCACATCCTGTGCCGAGAATTTGCCATACATTTTTATCATTAAGGTTATAACAATAGTTCGATGAAATGCGTTATTAATTATTTTTATTCTAATTCTAATAGGAGGAGCATCACGGGATTCTGTTTGTAAACAAATGCTAATCTTTATCAAAAATGGCCTAACCAATTATATTATAAACTACCTGATCCGTGCCCACTGCGTTGGGCGATGTAGCCTATGACACTCACAAATAATGTGGGTTTCTATTAATAAAAAAGTTTTCAAAATTGGTTCAGTATATCCAGAGATACCTACAACCTCACAAACGCACAAACTTTAGCTCTTTTAAATAATTACTTCGTAAAATTTGTCGCATTCGCATTTCTTTGAAAAAGAAAAAGTACTATCTTAGAAAGTACAATCAAAAGCCGAAATGGACTAATTCGTAACTTTTCAATTTTACGTATATTGCAATGTAAGCAAATGCCTAATTTCCCCTGCCAAACCTTTGAACCATAGACGTATAATTTATAACGAGCATTTGACGAACATTTTTTTTTACGGACAAGCAAATATATAGACATTATAGCAAATTATAAAAAGCTGTAAAAGTTCGGTCACCTTACGCAATCTTCGTAGTTTTGTCACAAATGGTACCTTACATCATGTTGATAGAATTGATAAAAAACACTATCGTTCAAAATGTGCTGTAAGGCTTTTGGACATTCCTATATTTGTTTCATTAATGTATCAATCGGTAACACAAGTACTTTTAATAATACCATTATCTGGTAACTCATTGCGGTGCAATTGCGTAATGTTTATTTTCAAATTAATCGTTTGACGAACACCACAATATTACGGTTGCCTGTAACGTATTTAAAGTTACCGAATGATGTACAAATATTCGAGTAACACAGCGGGACAATGCATAAAGCCGACTGTATATTTAGCTATGTTTATTTAATACAAAACTATGGACAATAAAGAAAATAAATGATACTGGCTAATGTCCGTAACTTCACCTTTCCAAGTTTTACGTAGAAATCCTAAATATGTCTGTGATAAACACATACAACGATTACCTTCTGTCGAAAATTCTATTTCGGGCTACTTGTGCAGCCGTTTCACGCATAAGTGTGGGTTAGTGAATAATATAATCTATATTAATTTAAATGCCGTCTGGCTTCGGTGTAGAATCAGGTCACCATATCTCAACCCGTGAGTCTCGTAAAATGCAACTGAGATAAAATATGGGAGATGGGCAACAGCGTCTTCCTGACAGCAAATAATACACTGCACTGCTGCTGCAAACCCGCTTGGCAAGCGTGGCAACTACGGCAAACCTTCCAAAAGAGTGCTAATACGCGGGTTAATAGGTAAGTCCAACTTCGACCGTGAGGTCAACGGAAAATCACGTCACATCTCGTCCAAATTACCCCAGAGCCTACAGATTGAAGTATTCGAGCAGCGTATGTTGCCAATGATGACAAACGGAACTGAGACATGGTCTTTCACTGCGGGCCATATGGGGAAGTTTAAGCGATGGAGAGAGCTACGCTCGAGGTCTCTCTGCTTGATAGAATCTGAAATGATGATATCCGCAGCAGAACTAAAATAACCGACATAGCTTAACAGATAAACAAGCTGAAGTGGCAGTGGGCCGGCCACATGCTCTTAGAACCGATAACTGCTGGGGAAAGAAGGTTCTCGAGTGGCGACCCCGTGCTAGCGGACTCAGTGTGGGACGAGCCCCTACTAGATGGAGCGACGACCTCAAGAAAGTTGTAGGGAGTCGATGAATGCAGGTCGCTCAGGATCGAGGCATGTGGCTCTCTAGGGGGAAGCCTATGTTCAGCAGTGGACGAATACGGGCTGTTATGATGATGATGAACTTAAACAGTAATATAAAACACTACTACTACTACTAGTGTTTTACTAATGTAAAACAATTTAAAACATTTTACTTCACTGTTTGATGCTTAACATGCATTCGTCCCCTATTTCGCAATTGTCAAATGTAAATAAAGTCCGACCATTCACATTGATCCGTCTACTGTACACCCCTTGATTACGAATAATTGAATAGAACCTGCCCCCAATTGGACACGCTCTCGCCTGTACCGCTTTTACTACAAAACTGTTCTATTTAACTCACTAACGAATTCGGAATTTTATAAAAGTTTATTTGTTCGTCATATGTTATCAATAAAATTAACTATATGGATATGAATAGAACCAGTACGGACCGACAATCTGACATTAATAGAACAATGATTTTCCATTAATTTAGAGTCTGTAAACATTCAAATACGTATGAGATGTATAAGGTAGGATAATAGGGAAATATTGCTAACCATTATTTATTACTAACTTTGTATTATTTTTTTACTAGATAGCTCCCGTTATAATACATGACGAGCTCGGTGGTCGAATGGTTAGCAATGGCCACTTTGACTCCGAGTTCGCGGGTTCGATCCCCGCACAAGGCAAACATTTGTGTGCATGAACATGTCTGTTTGTCTTGGTCTGGGCGTTTCTATGTATTATAAGTATGTATTTACAAAAAAAATATATATTTAAGTACATTTATCAGTTGTCTAGTACCCATAACACAAGCTTTGCGCTTAATTTGGGACTAGATGGCGCTGTAAATTGTCCATAAATATTTATATTTATATATATTTATATTTATATGTAACTTATCCTAAAACCTTGGTACCTAAATTTCGCGGGAGAAAACAATACGCCTATAGGATCACAATTTAGGAATTCTTTGAGATGGATCTACCTAAAAGTTTGAGTCAACTGAAACGTGTCTTCAACCTTACCTCGGCTGAACTATGTGTTGTCCCTGGACGCTGCCGCTACCAGTGATCGTGAGTGAGAACAACAATACAAAAAGCGCGGCTCCGCCCGCTGACCCGCCGCCGCCGCCTCCCGTCGACCTCGGCGACTCCATGGATAGCCAACCAGACTTCAGCTTTAACTTAGAGCTCACTAGGAACCAACATGAACTGTATGACATGCAGTTCTGTGAGCCTGAACCGTCAGTCGCGCCGGCTGTTACTATTGTTGGTAAGTTAATGCGGTTGGCGCAGGGTAACGTAGAATTTATAACCAATTTTAATAGGCTGTTTGACTCTATGCCGGAAATATCGTTTGGTTTCATTAGAATTAAATTGATTGTGATGTAAAAGTGTATATTTCACAACCAATTCGTAAAAACCATCGCTAGGCTAGCTGTTTTGGTAAAATGACAGGGCCATTATATGTATATCAGCGGAGTGTATTCATCATTCGTCACCTGACGGCGCAACCCCAGATTTACGGAGCCTCGCTTCTTCTATTCCTAATGGATCACAAAGCAAACATAATCCGCCGCATTTTAAAACGAAGGTATTTTTAAAAGAGTTCTACGAATTGGTTGCGACATATATCCCAATATGACAATGTTGCAATCATTCTACGGCATTGATTCTCAAAATGGTTTATGTCGACATCCAGAGGTCGATGACATGCAATGAGTCTATAAAATTCATTTAATAGTGAGGGAGGGATTTAAGGAAATCTAAAATCATTTACGCAAGGAATCTACATGTCTAAAAAGTTTGGAGAATTCTGCTCTACGTCTCTGCGGCTCAAAGTTCAACAACATCATCGCAAATAAGGTATAAATTGGTTGTAAAGGCGGTATTAAAACTTGAATAAACCCTTGCGGCGACGCTGCACTTTAAACTTTAGGAGCGTAGAACTCTGTCTACGACAGCCGCATCGCTACGAAAGTCGTGGCATCTTTGACGCATTTACGAGATTATTATACATACGCAAGATAATTAGATATTATTAATAATTAGCTATTTACATTTTTAAATTTCATAAATATGTAGCTCTGGCCATGTGTTAGAATTCTTATATCATTATGTTGGAAAGTATGGTCCATCAGATGGTAATTAAGTACTGTAAAAACTGCAGAAGCAAATGTTTGGTCAAATTACGTACGTACAAGATTAGACTGATTGATGAATACCGTTCAGTACTGTTTTCGATCAAAACTACTTTTGGCGAAAATAAAAGAAAGTATTTTAAACAAATTTTATTATTACTTTAAAAGATTATCTTGCTTAAATTGAAAACAACTTTAAGCTTAGTATATCTTTTCAAGTAAATGGGTATTTTCCAAAAGTAATTTTAACTCTACAATCATTAATATAGAACTTCTAGTTAAGCTAGTTAGTCAAATATAGTCAAATGTAATTTTACAGACACAGTTTTGAAATCATAACTAAAGTTTCGCGAACTTATTTTGACAATAATATACTTGTATCATTGTACATTATACATATATAATGTGTGATAAATAATGTTAATGTTACAACGTCCAAATCCTAACAGCCCCCTTACCACAAACTCTTATTACGATGCAATAACTGAATAGAATGAGTATTCATACCCATGAATAAGCGACTCTACGCAATTTGAAACAGAGTCGCTTATTCATTGGTATGAATAAGCATTCTATTCAATTATTGAATCGCAATAAGAGTTGGTGGTAAGGGGGCAGCACGGAGTAGCACAACAACGCGTCGAACCAGGCCTTGTACTACAAGAAATAGCCCTGAGCCTGTGCTTACACATATAGAACCAAACCAAACCTAAGGGTGCTTACATAAAGCGTCAGGTTATGGAATAAATTGAACCCTGTTATGCAGAATTAATCTGTGAGACACAGTACACGCAACCGACAAACTATGCTAAATTTAGAGATATATATAGCGAGAAACTTCAAATCGAGTTTTATATATTTGCAACAGATTCTAGCAGTCTGTTGCCTTAAGTTTTTCAAAACTTATACTGCGGGATATTTTTATTCCTATTAAACTTTAAACAGATTTAACTTAGAAGTAACAAAATTTCGTTTGGATTTATTCTGCATAACAGAGTCCAATTACAGTTTGCTTATATTTCACATGTGCCGGCTACCTGCAAGCAGGTACGTGAGCTCTTTATGTAAGCACCCTTATTCTGTACTACAGCGCGTAGAACCAAGACTACGCGTGTGCTACGACGCGTAGAAACAGCCCTACGTCTGTGCTGCAGCGCGTAGAAACAGCCCTACGCCTGTGCTACAAGGCAAGAACAAGTAGATAAAATTGTCATACAACCAGCGAGGTTCGAAGCGTTCAGAATACTGAACAAAAAATGATAAGACTAATGTAAATTGGTTTTCCTTTAAAAAGTGAAACACATTGGTAATAATTTGTATTCTTTTATGATATTCATTAAAGATTTTCACTACAAGTAGATTATATCAAAATTTGTTATGTTTTGAATACGAGTACAAAGGTTATATTATCGTGTACATTGTATGAGTTAAATTTACTTATAATGTAATTTAAGTTACATGGAAGGGTTCCATGTCCGTTTTATACATGTCGAAAGTGAGGTGAAGTTCAGGTTCTAATAAAAAGCAGTGTTCGCCTCTGAGTTACGAAGAGACTTTCAAAGTTCTAACTTTAACTAATTAGATTTAAGATTTAAGTCTAAGCGTTATTTTTAATGGGTTTTACGTAATCTATAGAGGACGTTCCTTTAACTTAAAAATTGATGACGGAACTAGCTCAGTCACGCAGTGACAATTATTTTGACATATATTTTATATAATAAAACTAAATGCAATAGAAATATACCTAGAACTGAAACGAATTTGTAACGTATTGGGAAATGATATAGATTAGATGTTTAAATTACAACATGACATGTGTTTTGAATACTTTACTTCGGTAAAGTATAGAAGCAAGGTTTGCTTCTATTTCGGTAAAGTATATCTCTGAGGCCCATAATTGTGTCACATGTCTTCACGTCAATAATATAAGTCTAAATAAAATAGGTCAGTTGAAATTATAATACTGCTTTTTTTTACAAAGGATGGAATTGAGAACGATTCGCAATAGTGATTGTATCAGCCTATATATGAGAGAGCAATATTATGTTTATATACAATGATGTTTCAATTTCCTGCGATAATATCTAAGAGACATCTGTCCTCCGACTGCTCATTGCTTGTTCATTGAGTTGAATTGTATCGATCAGCCTAAGAAAAAACCCTTTATTTATTTTTTGCGAAGTCGTCGTTCGGAGATCGTCTGACGATACGCCCAATTGCAAGTAGAGACTCGCCTCGATAGACCAAATTCGACTTTCAATTTCACTTGTGAATTAATGTAGTCCTCTCAAACTACGTAAATTACGAATGAAATTAAAAGTATATTCACATTTAATTACAGATCCCATACGTGACTAGCCTACACTTGACTAGCCATCTCTGTCAACGTTTTTAATGTCTTATTTGTCATATTGCTGTCTTTGACAATCACTCCTACTAATTTCATTTGAATAAATTCGTTGTGAGTTTGCAGACAGCCGTAGTTTTAGCCCCGGGACTGCTAAGTACTTCATTGTTCAGTGCCTTTTTGGTGGTCGACGTTGATAGTCCTGGCTACATAGGAGATACAGTGTGTGGGAATGTAAGGTGGGGCTCATAACAAACGATCCCATACGAAGATGTGTAGCAACCAGGGTTGTTAAAGTTTACAACTTGTAACTATTTTGTAGTATAATGTTTGACAAAGGTTTGTTATTATTATAGAATTAAGGGGTACTAGTTACCTTTATTAAAATTATTCAAGACTAGATAAGTAAAGTAAGAATACAATCGATGCGCTATCTCAGTACCTGCCTCGACAGGTACTGAGATAGCGCATCAACAGTGTTTGTCTTTCAGATAAAAACCCAACGTAAACACAATCTTTAAATTGATTAACCCTTTCAAAAATATATTGATACACGTGGTAATTGCGTAATAAATTGCAATGTTTAGTCAAAAAAATATTACGTATCTTATATTTCAGATTCTAGCTATTATATGATGTTATTATTAATGATAAATTTTAATGACAAATTATGTAATAGTCCGTTGTTAATCCTATATGAATTCTTTTCCATGCTTCAGTCGATGAGGTTGAAAATTTAGACGAAGAGGTTTGACTTTTATTACAAGATACTTCACTTAATGTTGTAATGTAGGTGTGCTTTGTTGTCGCTTCTTTGTACATAGTTACAATACAAACTGCTTGTTGCTGTCATTTGTTTTATTATGCTTACCGATGCTTTTGTATTGCAGGGTTATGTACAGTCAGCCCGTAGAGGGTACCATCTCTCAAACGAACCTATCACTCGAACAGCAGAACCAAACATGATATTTTGTGGTTTGACAGATGGTATACATTTTTGTAGCCGATTGTACAATACAGGGTGTAAGGGTGGTCACCGTTGTCCTTGAAGGATCATGTTTATGAAAAAAAAAATATGGTGCTGACTGTGAAACCATAATAAAAAATCATATGGTTCAATTCTATCCAACTGCAGATTTTTTTTAATTCGTGCCTTGCCTTTTTGTTTATAAAAGGTCATAAACCTTGAAGGATAACGCTGACCTACTAATACCCGGTATAATATATGAAAACGTTAAATTTCTTTTAAGGTGATAGAGGAAAATATGAGATCAACAATATGTGCCTAATTTACACGTAGGTATTTTCTATGCAATCTTTTACCCCAACAGACAGAGACCTCTCCTGCCTTTAGATTATGACATAGCCATAGTTCACATCACCACAAGCATGCTGCTTCTTGATTTGCATGATAGACTAGATCCAATCTATCTACAACTTATTTCCAAAGCAACCACAAGTCCCTTTCACATACTGAGGCACAGAATCTTTTGGAACCCGCATCTGCCCTATCAATTTATTACTCAATATACTCAGAGCTCAATGGTATAATAACGTGTAGGAGGAAGAACCGTCACCGGCGCCAGCGTCGCAGCCTCCGCCGCAGCCTCCACCGGAGCCCCAGCCACAGCCGAGCAAACCTGTGCCGCCCAAAGTTGAGCTGCCCTCGGACGACTGTGGGCTTGGGGTGGCGCAAATTGTGATCACCGCCGCCACGCCCATGGTCGAGGAGCCCGAACAGCCGTTCCCGCCGCCCGAGCCTCAGCCGGAGACCGAGCCCCGCGAGGAACCAGAGCGCACCGACGAAAACGAGGACGAGGAGTCATCTCTCTCGGAGCAGACCGCCGTCTGCCTGCGGGACTCGGAGGAAGGCCACGCAGACTCCGCCCCCCACCCGGCTTCGAGCTCTACAGCGTCAGAGGGCGAATCAACGGGTGCGTCAGTCGCCTCCGGGCCCCCGACGGCACCCCAGTCCCCGCCGGCCGCCCCTCGAGCTGGCCGCGCTTCAATCCCTGATGAACTGGAACCTGCGCAGCTCGCCAGGCTCACTGACCTCAAAGAGTCCAATGCTTAAACTATATGAACTGCGTTCTGGGGTATTGTTTCTCATGCGGAGTGACTATACGAACAGACAGAATCTTTGTGTAATCTAAATTATCGATACCGTTTCGATGCTGTTCTGTTCACCACTTAAATGACCGTTTCTCGGCTATATTACCTACTTATGTAAGAGACTCTGAGCGCACCCCATACGAACGAATTTTTATTCTATTCCGGATAATAATCAATGAAAGTCATTTTAGAAATAAGGCATAATATGTGAATGTCTATGTCTGATTTTTCATACAAATTGCAAACAAACTGCATACAACTGCTTACAGACCCCATCTACTTTTACAGCTCGGTATAACTTTTAATGTGTGAAGTAGACATTCACTTATTATACTGGTATAAGTCTTATACTGATATACACTCCAGCGCCGCAATAAAAAAAGAACAATGTTGTAGATCACTTATCCGACAGTTAAAACTTTGTTATCGCAGTTATTCTAAATGAAGTAAACAGCCACGTTAGCTATTAAAAGCGATAAAAATCTGAATAAGAACTTTTTAACGGTTAACCAAAATAACAAATTCTACATAGTCGTCTTGAGAGAGGTAATATAGTAAATTTACTGTAACGTAGTTAATTTGCTATGTTAACTCCGTTTACGATATGAATTAAGTTTTTTGATGAACTGATTTTTCATTCTGATCGCAGCGTTAATTTGATGTACAACCCACTATACAACAATTCGCCATAAATTAGAATTACGAATATCCATATAGAGATGGGCAAAATGCCAGGTATTTACGATAAGTGCCCAATAAGTACATGTAAATGCCCAATAAATTCCTAATTTTGGGCATAAATAAGGAATTTATAACGGTACTTTTTGGACATTAATCGTAAATGTGCGGCATTTTGTCATGTCATATGATAAAATTGACGGTACGCTTTTTAAGACATAATAGTGGTGAAATTTTCGAATCAACTTGCTTGATTACCTATTTCTTTAGAGTAGTGATCCGGTGACTCACACGTTCGGTCCCCCCCCCCCCCCATATGAAATATAGTTCTCTTATTAAATATGATAAAACGTAGTTTCCATATATAAAGTGTATTCCGATGTCACTCTCTTAATTTTGCAATGCGAATGTTTAAACATAATCCAATTATTATATATAATATGAATAAATAACCATATTTATATTATTTACAAAATAGTTTCACTATTTGGTAATATTCATTACTACAGAATAAATTCTCAATATTAATACGTATGTAACAATTTAGCGGAATCAGTAACCATAACGACCATTTTGAGAAAAATATAACAAAATTTTAGTTCATAGTAATATCGATGTTAGAATTAAATTATATACCTATTATACCTTTTAATACTTTGTTACCAATTTACTAGAACAATACTCGTATATTTATGACATTTATAAAGTAGGTGCCTGAGTAGTTTAGTGTTTGGTGCCTATTATACTTAGAACCAAACTGCTGTTTTGTAACATGACCTGAGAGCTCTACCGCCCAAGCTGTTGTTGTTTCCGATCAAAATCTAGAATTCAAATTTGGTCGCACACACACTCAGCTTTGACGGCTGAGCTACAGGGTTTCTACTGTCTACATAATTAAACTTACTAATAAAATAAACACATTTACGATTAATCTAAGCTGAAGTTTGATTTTTGAAATGATAAAAACCAAGGGGAATCGGCTTCAATAGGGCCCCTGAGTTCGAAACCCTAGTGAAACAGATTAAAATATATAGATAACTAGGGGCCGCCCACGCTTTACTATGGTTGAATCTTCCCGATCCTCATTTCAGTGGATTTCCCTTACAATCCTTGTCTTGACAATAAGGAACACAACAAAAAGAATTATCCAATTTCATGCAGCCATTCGAAAGATATGCGAGTACATACATTTATGAGAGCCATTTTTATATATTAAGATACTTAGACTCTGAACCAATTCTGAACGAGTATTCTTTCGGGCTTAAATGTAAACTCTTCAGCGAGCGAAAATGCAATAGCGAAACCACGAAGCAAATGTTCTGAGCGAATGCTTGTTCAGAACACTCAGTGGAAACATGCCTTAACGCGCGACGCAGTGAGATCACTAGTCACTTACGTCAGCCTCCCTTGACGAATAGATTTCTGCTTCTAAAACGTTAGTTATGTGGCTTGACACGTCGTTAGCTTATGGCAACCTCATACCTTTTGATTCTATTAGTTAAAAATACAAAAGGCACTTAGTTCTAGGGTTTGTAAAGTCAAAGTCCAGTCACATTTAGAGATGGGCAAATTGACAGGCATTTACAACAAGTGCCCAGTAAGTACCTGTAAATGCCTAGTTTTGGGCATAAATAAGGAATTTATAAGTACATTTTGGGCATTTATCGTAAATGCCCGGCATCTTGCCCATCTCTAATCACATTATATTCTACTAGTACCTACTTCAAAAACAAAGCCGAATCTAGTGGGGATAGGGAATCCGTTACGCGTGAAAAGGCTTTATAATATTACCGTGCCTTACCTCAGCTTTTACTAATCTCGTTGGCATGATGCAATACGTTTTTTTGCATAGCAATATCATAAATAAGCAAACGACCCGCCTGATTATGCTACCTAGTAAGTTAGTTAAAGTTAGCATTGGCTCTATGGCGAACATCAATTCTCATTTTATTGGGAAGGTTGCTTATTGTTGCTTGATACAAAAAATGCAATAACAGAGAAATTAAATTTTCCTTACCTATTTGATTATTTAAAAAATAAAAATTCTAGCACTATGCTCCAAATTAATTTTTGAGTACCTAATTGATGACTACAATTATAATAATTTTTTTGTACATTAGTGCAAAAGCAAGGTTTCGGCATTAAATACTGCGAATTTAACGAAATACCCCAATAAAAAACTTTATATTTAAATATATATAACGAAAGCAAGATAGTGATTAAGTTATACATCCCATATGCTTTCACATCGTTACTTTAATCACAATTGCCTTAAGACGACTAAACGACTAAACTTCGTCATGTTTTTGGAACTTATACTCTTGCTCATGTTAAGTCGTCTTAAACTAGATCAATTTGATTTATTTATGGGAATATAACTGATATGCGCACCGAGAAACGGTCTTATATAATGTAGATGTATATATCTAGCGAATAATATTTATACCTAGACAATTACACTAGGACATGATCTAGTATCTGTTAATTAGATGGTATAATATGATACGTTAAATACAAACCTAAGCGATATGTTGGTAAATGAATATACTAACTGAATATTTGAGGCCCGTAAAGTTTATCATCGATATTGTTTTATACGATTCTATAAAGCTAACAAAAAATGATGGTCCAAATAACTCACCTGTTCCACTAGTCCCCACTGACGTATCCCTACTGGTGGAGAAGAGTTTTCTTTTTTCGTTTATCTCTCTTCACTGATGGTGACGAATGGAAATTTATTTCCAGTTATTACTATATCAGTATTAGACAATAATTATTTATTAAAAAAGTTGCACATTATTAGAACAATTTTCAGTAAAGACGTTAATTTTACCTTAAATTAAAGAGATTAAGACGGTTCTGAATCACAAAGGGAAATGAATTTCCATCATCACTATCAGTAGAGATATGTGTAAAAATTCCCCTATTCCTCACCAGGGGAATACGTTGGTAGAACTAGCGGAAAACCCTTTAAGGCAGTCTAATTGTCGACAGACCCGTCAAGTGACCGATAGAGCGATTTTGTATAGAAAAGATATAAACAATTCTTTAGCCAACATTTCAGCTTTGTAATAAAACTTGTCTCGTTGAATTCTCGTAGGCATTTGAAGACTCAAAATATTAGGGTTCAACGAGGTAAGCGTAGGGTTAGGTATACAGGGTGTTACTCCCTTCTCTTTGCAACAACCCATAGAACCACACAAGAGACATTTCAATTCTATTTTGCACTATAATAATCACTTGCTTTTGTGAGTTGTATTACGAACTGAGAGGTTTATCACAAGGTGTTAAACTTAGTACTTAAACTTAGTTACTGTTCTCATTTTATTATGTAACCATTAAAACAGTATTTTAATAATTATTTAGTAATTAGATAATGTGTTATCTTTGATCTCTACCTAACATAATTTACAAATATTCACAAGTAGCCGGAACATTTTGTTATACCTTAAGATTCACTGTTATCGCATCGTAGATTTTTTCTTATTAATAAAAAAATATGATGGATGTCTAAGTACGCATAGGGTTGCCACCCGTCCGGGTTTCCCCGGATATATCCTAGTTTAGAGGGCGATTCATTTGTACTCCAGGGTTAAAAGTTTTAAATCACTATCCCTCGCTCCATGCAGCGAATAACACACATATAACCGTCTTGTCACAGAATAAAAAATAGTACTAGTACTAAAACACTGATGACAATTCCGGGTTTTAAGATTCAAAATCTGAAGTTTTCACGCTTCTTTCCTGGTTGCTAGCGTTTAGAGATGGCAACCATAAGTACGCAAAATGACTAATGATGTCGCGTGCCCGTGAACACCGTCAACATCCTTCATATTCTTTATACATAAACTAGTTAACTATTTATAATAGATAATACAGATTATATTGTTGCAAATATTTAATAATATTTTAATGTTATACTTTGTGTTGTATGAGAGCTTGGCGCCATTGAAAAAAAGAACAGTTTTTGAAAAAGAAGACAATAAACATGTTCCCGTTTAGTCAACAATAAAAGTTTTGTTGTTTTTAGTCATTTTTCGAAATATATCTAACTGTTAAATACCAATCAAGGTATATAACCAGTTTTAATATTCGTTCACTTTTTTTCAATGACGGCATTAAGCCTTGAATTTTTGGCGCAACAAAATATAGTCAGTACAATGAGCATTAATCACTACTTATTATACTTTCGCGTAATTAAGCGAACATGACTTTGGCGTCTATACATTTGTCATACCGTTATTTCATACAAAATAGCTGCAAATTTTGTCTTATTTTTGACCATACTACATAATTCTAACGCCTAAATTGAAGACATTAAAACAATTTTCATTGAGTTTCTTTACACAAATGATGTTCACTGTACTAAATATAGTTATGAAGGAATATACTTACGTATCTTTGAGAAGTTCGTAGCACTCTGTAGAATAGATTTAATGTCACTGTACCAAATTTTGCACGGGAAGTTGACTGTTACTTCTTACAAACTATCGTTGTATATGTTACAATACATGAATTAATATCTGTAACGGTACCTAAGTGTTGCTTTTTCTAGAACCGAAGCGAGGTAGGATAGCCTGTGTGCTGGGATTAAGCTAAAACATTTACTTACATACGTATAAATAAATACTCATTCAATATTACTGTTTTATTTCAAACGACTGATGAGATAAGTACGACGAAAGTGTAAACGTGTTCGTAAAATAAGTAATTTGCATTCTAAATTATTGCAGATATATCCAGGTCATGAACTGATATATATGTTAAAATTATGAAATTTATATGGTAATAGTGGGATCCTTTTAAACTAGTATACTTTTTTGAGTATCGATTCAGTATAAACATTCGAATAACTCGTCACATATAACCACCGTGAAATTGGAAATCAAATTCTACAAAAATATAAGTACTAAATAATCGCAAATCTAGAGTTGGTCAAATAGTAAAATTGATCAATTGATCAATTATAATAGATGCCGACTCAATGGTCTAAAAAGGATACTATTTAAAAATACCGGAATATTTTGGAAATAACTAATATTCTGAGTGCTTATGTAGTGATTTTGTTCGCGTTCGATCATATCAACGTAAATAAACCGACTAAATAGAACTTTCATGTTCTGAATTTATTAGACGCATATTACATATCAAAATTATGTGGCTTACTTACTCACATTTTGAAGAGAGCAACCCGGCTAATTTTAATATGTAACACAGGTCTGGTAAATTCACAATATGAAATATTTTCTCAATTTGGTCGGCTTGTAAATGTTAACACGTTCGAATGAGACCAAAAATCTTGCACTAAGCACTCGTAGTTCAGTTCGCATAATCTCAGCATAGTGGAGACTTTAACTAGATTATAGATGAGATATTAACTAGTACTCTGATATTTATACACTTGACTATAAGGTTGTTTGATTGAAATAATAGTGGCCGGTTCCGTAAAAATATATTTAAAAAAAACATTTATAGAACGTTAAAAATATCGTCGGAATATCGCTTTGTTATGAAAAATGCTCAGAAAAAAAAAGATGAAGTTTAAAGAAATTATATTTCTAACCTATTTGCACGTTTTGAATAAAAAAAGTTACTCTATGTCCTATCAGTAAATCTGAAGGTTCGGCCAGAATTTTTTTTGATTCCACAGAAGTAACCGTACGGAACCCTCGAGAGAACCTAGGTCTGTGTACGGTACGGATAATTCATTCGACGTAAAGGTCACAAAAATAAATAAAGTAAGGCAAGGGTCAGATCTACGAGTTTCTATCTAATGGATAGCGTAACCTTACCGAATACCACAAAGCGGTTATACTAGCTGAACCACTAGGTAGCAAAATAGCCAGCTATTGACAGAGTGAGTTATGAAGGTATGAGAGCTATGAAAGCAGGATGAAGCCACCTGAACAAATCCAATATCGATTTCCTAAATTAAAATCTTCTTTTTAATATCCCTGCTAGTATGCCCGTCATTCACATATAGTTTCTAGGTGATTATTTAGGTTTCAATTTGAGATAGAGTCTTCGAAAGATCTCTTTAATCTACTACAAAAGTTATACAAGCTGAGAGAATTTCAATAGAATGTTTTTTATTACTATAAAAACAGTACTACAGTGACAAACAAGGCATTTCACCCGCCTGCTGGAAAGCAGTTACCGAAGCCTATGGACGCGTTCAACGCTAAAGAGAATCGAACATCTGTTTGCATAAATACAGTAATTTGCTATAAATCCTATATTTAGATTAAAAAATAACTGTTATAAAATCCCAGTTTAAACTTATTCGTATGATAAAACAGAATCGATAACCTTAATATTACTGATGAGACATTTGGATACCGTATTTTTGGTTTAGGACTATTAGTACCAAAAAAATGTGCCAGCAGGGGTACAAATAGGCCATCGCAAGTGGACTTCGTAATAATAAATAGTGATAACGTCTATAGTAACCGCTATCGTATCGTATAGGCAGTCCATATGCTTATATCCAACTTATAATGTGGCTAACCGAGAAGGTCCGGAAACACCGATACTAGTTAGATGCAGGCGCGGCTCCATGCGGGTTATTTAGACTCCTACCAATAGATAAGTAAAGTTACCCCCTCTACTAATCTATGTCCCGCACATACAATCGTCGATATTGTCTTCATCACACAAAAAGAAAACCCTCAATGGACCCAACCCTGGACTCAACATATGGCCGAACCTACAGGTTTACATTTTCTAAATGTGCTGCAATATGACAGATAATAGCTTGTAGACCATAACACTTTCATTATAAGATGGTCCTGCGTAGCCTGCGTATCTACGAACGCTACGTACGTAGCATTCGTAGCGCTTCGTGGCACCCTCTTATTCTGAATGTGTAGAATGAAGAGCGAAGCGAAACTACGCTAAGTTCGTTTATGCCGCGAACTTCACACAGCTCTGTAGTATACGAACTTGGCTTCGTTTAAAGGTAGCGACCTGAACGAAGCAGAAATAACTTTGCTTCGTTTCGTTTCGTTCCCAGGTGTGGCCAACGCTTTAGTTTACAAGTTATTGTCTGAACCTTTGACGGTAGGTAGGTACAGTTGTGTCTTGTAGTAGTCCTCCTGATGATACTTTTTAGTGGTACAAATGCTTCTTGACCACCTTTCCTATAATATGTCAGAAATGACTAGTACAAGTGTTGAAGTGTGGCCGCAGATAACTATAAAATATCAGAAATACAATGTAATCCAATTGATACGCCGTGTAAATACTACATACAAGAACTGAAAACAGAATCACGTTGCATCTAAATTTTATATCTGGCCATACCTATTTGAGGACGGTCTACGTACGAGCTACGGTCTAGTGCAAAAGTTGTTTTTGGATACCCAAATCCATTGGCGATACAGATAATTAAAATATTGAGCAAACCATCAAGTAAGTACTAATACTTTTCATGCTTACATTTGTAACATGATATGTTCATTCCTAAATATTATGTGCTATTATTGGTATCTTGTATGTAGTGTACGCAGTGGCTAAAATGCGGAACTGAGAGAATGTCACCAAGTTAGTATTAGCGTACGCGACCACTTATGTGGTATTTATGTGGTTAATGATGATGTTGCTTTAATATTCCCCAATGCCTTTTCGACCTGCAATAAACTTTCTACATTACATGGCTTGTTTTATTCCAATTCCAAATACCTTATATCTAACACATTCAATGTCTACGGTGACCGAATGGAGAGGTAATAAAACTGAATTACCTACCTTTAAGCACACCTCTCAATTCAAATATGGCGGCCTTATCGACTCTCTAACAGACTGCGATGTGATCATGGAGCAACGAGTTAAATAGCTAGACGAGATAAGGAACATTCCTTATTTCTACACACGTATTTCGATACGGAACCAAAATAGGAATCAGAATCAGAATTCGTTCTGATTCCGATTCCGATTTTGGTTCCGGTTCCGGATCCGGATCCGATTCAGATTCATAATAAAATTATTATTTTCAGCATAGGCAACGATCCTAAGTCAAAACAATAGATTCAATGAAATTTCGACCTTATTTACAATTGGTTGATTTTTATTGAATTCTCGTTTATTAATACCGCCTAATATTTAAAAATGTCAATAAGGTGCGCCTAGTAAATCGCCTGAATCGGTGTTTTCATAGATGAAAAAAATCTCTAGAGGCAAAGATTCTAAACCGAAAAATAGATCAAGCAATTTTCAACTGGAACCACCGGAACCGATTCATAAAAGAGAAACTGGCTTAATGTCGATGCGTATTCACTTCCATTATTTATCCCTAACGCTTATATCCATAGCGCTTTTATCAGTAGCACGGGGCGGCGATTTTTATTTTTCATTCAGATTCTTATGATAGTGTGAGAGTTGTACCAACACCAGAATGTAGTCTCGTCAAACAGTAAAGAAGGTATTTTATTGGACAAAAACCATTATTATACAGGGTGGCCAGAACAATGACGTCAAAAAGAAAAAACTAGGTCCCTCGTATCGTGGGGTTTCCGAATCACCCCCATGTATGTTCCGCGACTTTTCATAGTTTTCGAATTATGATTTTTTTTTCTGAATTTTTGAGAATTTTCGACCTGAGCATCTTAATTTTTTTTTTTTTTAAAGTTGAATACTTTTTCGAGTTTTATTATTTTTTTTGCAACTGAATCTTCATAAGTTGTTCTTTAATGCATAAAATAATCAGCTTCGTAAATTTGATAAAAGTTATGAAAATGTTAGTCCAAAGTGAAAAATTTACGTTCGGTGAATTATGACTTAATTTTTCAACATTAAATTGCAAGTCTAAACGGGTCATTTTCATTTCATTAAATTAATTAGATAAATTAAACGGGTCACTCACGTCTTTTTGTCGGGAAAGCCGACTAGTTTCGATCTCAAAAGGAGACCTTCTTCAGGGCGAATGTCCAGACACGTCCACCCTTTGTCTCTCGCGCCGGACACTGCGCGCCAATGCGCGCGCCGCACGACTGGAAAGGGTGGTGGGGGGTTGGTGCGTTGATTGGTGGAGCGCTGCCTTCGACGATGACGTAGTGGCAGCCGGTGGATCCAATTCTTCTATCTCACGCGCGATCACGCGCCCGGAGAGATAGAAGAATTGGATCCAATTCTTAATGAAATAATTTGTTTGAATATGCGCATGTCAAGGTGGCTTGCCTCCCAAACGCTTCCTGGGGCCCTACCGCCTAAGCTGAAGCCGATTACGACCGGATTTTTTGATTGAAAAAAAATCTATCTTCAATTAAAGTTTGTGCTAATAAAGTAATAAGCTTAACCGGGAGGGACGGAGACGCTCTACCGATTACCGATCCGCTCTACCGATCTAATAGGTAGGGGAAAAAGTCTTTTCGCATTATAGTATGTATGAACTTGTAATAAAATCTCTTTGGTTATACCATTTGTATCTAGCAGGTTTTGATATCTATAAAAAGTTTAAATTTTAAAAAAGATAATCCCAAATTCAAATTAGGTAAATGTGTGATTTTCATTTGTTTTTTTTACTGTCAAGATGAGTGAATCTAATGAAGAAATTCGATACATTTTAAAATTTTACTACAAAAAAGGTAAAAATTCAACGCTGTGGTATATATTGATGTACTTGCGGGTAGGTTGATATAGAGGTTGTTGGTCACCTACAAAATCAGTTAATAAATAACCAGCCCTGCATACGGTTGTTTCCTTGTGCTCCCGGAAGGTTCCCGATATTACAGTTGGCGACGAGTTATATTTCGAATTCACGCTAGGAAATGTCGATTTTCGGAAGTGTGCCAGTATTTGACTGTAAATGTGACGAATGGGTCGTTCACATTGCACAACTACGCAACTTTTTCGTCGCAAACAGTGTCGACGATACTACCGACAAAACCGGAGGTAAAAGACGTGCAATTTTATTAAATTGTATGTCTCAAGACTCGTACAGACTCGTAAGAGACCTATTATCGCCCGTGACACCGGAGGAGGCAAGCTACACTACTATAGTGAGTACCCTTGACGCACATTTCGACCCGAAAAAATGTGCGTATGCTGAACGGAAGAAGTTTTATGCAGCGAGCAAAGAAACCCATGAATCGGTGACAGAGTTTGCAGCGCGTCTTCGGGGCTTGGCAACTAAATGTAGTTTTGGGTCTGCGCTGGAAATGTGTCTCACGGACCGATTTGTCTTGGGATTGGAGTTGCCAGTAGTTCAAGAGAAACTTTTTCGTGAAGACGCAAGTGTGTTAACCTTAACCAAAGCATTAGAAATTGCTTCCGCTGTCGAGAGCGCGCATTTTGTGGGTACAGGGACGATTGTCAAACAAGAAGTCGTACTGTACGCGTCGACTGGCGGGCAGGCGCGACGAGGCGCGCGGCGTGCGGCCGCCGGCGCGGGGCCGAGCGGAGCCAGCTCGGCAGCGGCGCGTTGCCAGGTTTGCGGCGGCCGGTCGCACGCGACAGCTCACTGCGGTTATGGTCATTTGTCGTGTAACCGTTGCGGTACAAAGGGCCATTTGAAGAGAATGTGCACTAAAACAAGTTCACACATTGGAAGTGCGGGTTTTAAACAGAATTCGAGTGAAGTACGTAATAATTTTATCAGTGAAAATTATGACAGTGGTAGTAGTGATTCCGCGTGTGATTTTTCACCGGTAAATAATATTAGAGCGTTGGATGGAAAACCAATGCATGTGGAAGTGCGTGTGCATGATGTCACTTGTAACATGGAGGTGGATTCCGGCAGTGCAGTGTCGGCTATGCCGGCAGCCCTATGGCGCAGGTATTTTTGTAAGACCGCTCTCGGTAAGTCCCATAAAATATTACGTACTTATAGTGGTTCTACACTTTCACCGTTAGGAACGTGCGAGTTGCCAGTGACGTATAATAATATTACGCTCCCTATAATATTCTATATTGTAGAAAAAGGCCCAGTTTCTTTACTAGGTCGGGACTTCATGTCCAAATTTAATTTAGCTATCGTGAGTTTAAATTATACAATTATGACCAGTGAGGACGCCGTTCTGAAAAAGTACAGATCATTATTCTCTGAGAAATTGGGTACGTTTAACAAATATAAATTGTCACTGAACTTAAAAGAGGGAGCGGAGCCAAAGTTTTGTAAAGCTAGACCAGTGCCTTTTGCTATGAGAGAAAAAGTGAGCTCAGAATTAAATAGATTAGTTTGCGCAGGAATTCTGAAACCGGTTTCCTACTCGAAGTGTGCGTCACCTATAGTTGCAGTATTGAAGAAAAATAATGACGTGCGCATTTGTGGTGATTATTCCGGCACGATAAATAAGGATTTAAAAATTGACACATATCCCCTACCAAAAATCAACGAATTATGTGCTTCACTGCACGACTGCCGTTATTTTAGCAAACTAGATTTGTCAAATAGTTACAACCAATTTTTGTTAGATGAAGAGTCCCAGCAGTATACGTGTATAAATACACATGAGGGCCTTTATGTCTTCACCCGTCTCGTGTTCGGGTTAGCAAATGCGCCGGCTTTGTTTCAGCGCGCTATGGTAGAACTGCTACGCGGTATCGAAGGTGTCCAATGTTTCTTAGATGACGTATTGATAGCTGCCCCTAGTCCACAAGAACATTGGCGTAGAGTGGATCGGGTTTTACAGCGGTTATTAGAGTCAGGGTTAATGTTACAGCGGACCAAATGTTTCTTTTTTCAAGAGAAAATAGAATACCTAGGGTTTGTAATCGACCACAGTGGCATTCACAAAAGTTCTGATAAAGTGGAGGCCATAGTAAAGGCGAAGGCACCGGAAAATGTGAAGCAGTTAAAATCCTTTCTAGGAATTATTAATTTTTATCGAAGCTTTATTCCACGAGCCTCCGTTTTACTCATGCCATTACATAACCTCCTAAAGAAGGACGTGAAATGGACGTGGACTGCAGAACATCAAAAGTCGTTTGATGATGTGAAACAGGAGTTGAGTTCTGAGCGCTTTCTGGGACACTTCGACCCGCAACAGGATCTCGTGCTCACTGTAGACGCCGCGCCGGGGGGGCTAGGTGCCGTCCTTGCTGTTCGTTATGCAAACGGAACTGAGCGACCACTCTGTTATGCCTCGCGCTCCTTGTCGAAGAGTGAACGCAGCTACAGCCAAATACAGAAGGAGGCGACTGCAATTATTTACGGTATTAAGAAGTATCACCAATACTTGTATGGGCGAGAGCAACCATTCATATTGAGGACTGACCATAAGCCCTTGCTATCCATCTTTTCACCAGATAAAGGCACACCTCAAATGACAGAATCCAGGTTACAACGCTATGCATTGTTTCTAGCTGCTTACAACTATAAAATTGAATTTGTGAGTAGTGACAATAATGTAGCTGACTACTTGAGCCGTTTTCCCGTGAGTCAGCCGCAGACTCCTTCGCAAGATGTAGAGGTTGCGAGTTATGTGAATGCGCTCGCAGCGGCAGGAGCACCGCTACCTGCAAATCTGGCTGACTTGCGTGCTGCCACTTTAGCGGACGATAGCTTGTGTCAAATACTCGTGTACATTGCCAAGGGGTGGCCCAGAAGGGTAAGAGCAGATTTGTTGCCTTACCAGCGTTGTCAACATGAACTTCATGTTGACGAAGGTTGCTTGTTACGTGGACATCGTGTCGTGGTCCCCAAGAAATATAGAGACGCGGTATTGCAGGAGCTTCACGCGGCACATTTGGGTATTATAAAAATGAAACTTATGGCCAGGGAACGGTGTTGGTATCCAGGGATAGATAGCGATATAGAAAAAGTTTCAGCAAATTGCGATCGCTGCGTTGCATCTCGTGAATCGCCACACAGGGTTTCTCTTGAGACCTGGGAGCGGCCCAGTTCTGTATTTGAAAGGATTCACCTTGATTACCTTGGACCTTTTCACGGGAAAATGTTTCTAGTACTGGTCGATGCTCACAGCAAGTGGCTAGAATGTATAGAAATGCCAAATCTAACGACACAAATATTAATTCTATATATAAAGAGATTGTTTACACAATTTGGCCTACCAAAGTTTATAGTCACGGATAATGCGAAAAGTTTCGTATCGCGCGATTTTAGTAAATTTTGTCACGATAACGGGATAACACACTTACTATCGCCAGCGTATTCACCGCAAAGTAATGGACTTGCCGAGAATGGAGTGAAGACTTGTAAACGATTTCTCACACATGCTATAAAAGATGGTCATAAGCGCGATTTAGTTGGGCGTTTACAGGAGTATTTGTTTGTTTACAGAAACACGCCACACTGCACTACCGGGGTTACACCCGCTCGCTTAATGTTCGGTAGAAATCTCAGATGTAAATTAGATCTTATTGCTGTAAAAAATGTCAACGTGCCACCGTCCACGACTTGCGTTACCGATCGAGTGCGAATAAAGCAGGAAAACCAAAAAAAATATTTCGGTGGACGGAAAATAAATTATGATATCGGTACAAAGGTATGGGTAAAAGATTTCAGGGGGAATCCGTCAAAACCGACATGGATATTAGGCCGTATTAAGGAACGTATCGGTCGGGTGTTGTATGAGGTCGCCGTGATTGGTTTGGATGTCGAGTGGAGGCGTCACGCTAATCAATTAATGGATGCAAGTTCATATAATGAAGTTCGCGACAGGGCGATGTCGTGGTCGGACGCTGGGCGATGGGGAGGGGCCTCGTCTTCTAGTCAATCACCTAATCCGCCGTGTTCGTCTCCGTTATCAGTGGAGGCTAGCGCGGCTGATACGGCGCTTGAACGTGACAGCCCAGTCATTCCGGCGACGCCGAGCGGGCGCTCAACCGCCGGGGATGACGATGTCTTCGTATCGCCTCAGCCCGATGACTCTCCCGCGGCCACAGCGGACACTACGTTACTGCAACCTATTCGCACTCGATCCGGTAGGCTGGTCGGGCCGCCCAAAAAGTTATTGTTGTAATTCCGCTCGATATCATATAATGTCATGTTTAATGATTTTATGTACTCAATAGTTATATATAGATCGTTATCTACTTATTTGTTGAACTTATTGTGGAGGAAATAGGTTTTATTTTATATTGTGTAGGTCTCGTGTTATACAGACAAATATTATGTTACACTACACGGTTATGTACCGTCAACATCAAAACTAGATACGATCATTTACTGTTTATTGTTGGCTTCTTGTGACAGCCCAGTGAGATCTTAGATTGTATGCGATGAAATGCAATGGAAAATAATGTTTGTTGTTGACTATACTGATCGTTAATCATATTATGTATGCAAGATAGATGGAGTTGATTTATTCTAAGTTCACTATACTTCCGTAAATTATCCTCATGAATTTGTTAGTTTATTGTGGAGGAATGTGGTATATATTGATGTACTTGCGGGTAGGTTGATATAGAGGTTGTTGGTCACCTACAAAATCAGTTAATAAATAACCAGCCCTGCATACGGTTGTTTCCTTGTGCTCCCGGAAGGTTCCCGATATTACAAACGCAAGCTGCGAAAAAAATTTGTGATTATTATGGACCTAGTGCAGTGTCTGTGAGAGTAGCACAAATTTGGTTTAAGCGTTTTCAATCCGGAAATTTTGATGTCAAAGATGCACGTCGCTCTGGTCGCCCTGTTACGGATAAAATGGATGCCATTTCTGAAAAAGTGGAGCAAGATCGGCATATCAGTAGTTACGACGTAGCTGAAGAACTAGGAATTGACCACATAACAGTTTTGGCGCATAAAAAGGTCGTGGTCAAAGACCGGCGAGGCTTCAGAGACTCTGGCGAAACCCGGGTTAACCCGCAACAAGGTGATGCTGTGTGTATGGTGGGATTGGAAGGGAAGATATTCATTATGAGCTGTTACCGCCAGGCAGGACTATCGATTCTGAACTCTACTGTGAACAACTGATGAGATTAAAGCAAAAAGTTGAGAGAAAGCGGCCGGAATTAATTAATAGAAGGGGTGTGATTTTTCACCATGATAACGCTAGACCTCACACATCTTTAGCCACTCAGTAAAAATTAAGAGAGTTTGACTGGGAGGTGTTAATGCATCCGCCGTATAGTCCTGACCTTGCACCTTCTGATTTCCACCTGTTTCGGTCTCTTAAGAATTCTTTAGGCAATGTCAGGTTAACATCACGAGAAGACTGCCAAAACCACTTGTCGCGGTTTTTTGAACAGAAGTCCCAAAATTTCTATAGTAATGGGATCATGTCTCTACCTACAAGATGACAAAAAGTTATCGAACATAATGGCACCTACATACTTTAGTTAAATGTAAATAAACTTTATTAAAAAATGTTTTGAATTTTCATATAAAATACGAAAAGACTTTTTCCTCAACCTAATATTTAGCACAAATTCAAACAAAAGTCGAATTTGTGCAGTTAAAAAACTCGATGGAAATCGGCTTAGGCGGTAGGCCCTCTGTTTCGCTCGGCAGGCAATATTCAGGGACACCAATCAAGTGCACATTTTAATATTACTGTCTACCAAGAAAGTATTGTTGACGATCCCAAACTGACAGACGGTTTAGAACTTTTCAGTCTGAGAAGAGATTTTGCGTCCCTTTATGTGTTCTACCGTTTGTACAATGGGGTGTGTTCAGAGGAGTTGTTTGACATTATTCCCACGGCCTCCTTCTACAGTCGCACCACTCGCCATCTACGGAATTCATCCTCACATATCGCTCATTAGCTGCAACAACGTCATAATTAAAGTCAACATGCATTTTCCGAACGTTATTTTGGTATTTATTTTGATATACTGTCTCTACTTTCAGATTCTTCTTAATAGATTTATAACTGAACTTATATAGAACATTTTATAGAACTTTATATAGAACATTTTAGAAATGCCTAATTATTTTCTTATCTTATTGGTGTTGCAATTAATGTTCATCTTATTTGGTTGAACAATCTTAAAAGTGATCTTCGTGCAACGACATAAATGTACGCTGTGACCATATTGCAGCAAATGAGCGATATAATCACGCCTGTGCGGTTCCAGAGAAGTTGTCTCACGCGTACTGTCAAGCTGTGGAATAAACTGCCTGTCGCGGTTTCCACAGGAGACTACAGCATAGGGTTCTTCAAAAAGGGCGTGAAGAGGGTCGGCAACGCGCGTGTGATGCCCCTGGTGTTACAGGCGTTCATATACTATGGTAACTGCTTTCCATCAGGCGGACCGTATGCTTGTTTGCCACTCTAGTGGTATAAAAGAAAGATAGGTATGAAAAAGATGAGAAACAAGAATCAGTGTAACAATATTTTTAATAAAAGATTAATAAGTTATTGTACAAGTACCTCACTTATGAAATTATTACATTGTTATTTACGTAGTCAGTACATTAGGAATAGTACCCATAACAACATAATTTCTCATTTATAACTAGTCCTTAGTACTGGCACACTACACTGATACGCATATATGGTCACGTGGCAAAATGGCGGCTGCACAATTGCATGTTAACAAAGTAATATAAACCTTAAAAAGACACGGTGAGGTCTAAAATAATTTTCGTTATTACTTGATCGCAATTTCTTTTGGACATTTTAGCACGTGATCGTAAGTACATGTATTAAATAATTAATATTAAAAAGAACGTAACGCTGGCTTAAGTTTATTTGTAACTGATAATAAACACATTGTATTGCCATAAATAATACCTTATTAAACAAGGTATTAGTTAGGCTTTATCCCTCCTATGGCACTATACTGCTGTGCTGTGTGGGCTGTGTATCAATAAGAATCTATTAAGTCAAAAGAGAGCTCATCTATAAATAAAAACTGTGCCTCGCGTTACGCCTAGCAGATGTGAATAATTGGTGCCATTTTGCGCTCGGTGAGAAAGAAAGATAGCAAATATATTAAATCGCTGATATGATAAGGATAGGCGTTAGTCGATCAACCTCAGCAGGAACCGCTTTGTGACGTAATTTAGTATGGCCATGCCATATCTGTATTAAATACTAGCTGACTCGGCAAACGTTGTTTTGCCATAAAAAATAGATAAAGACCTATTCTCAGACCTACTGAATTTACACATAAAATTTCATCAAAATCGGTCAAGCCGTTTCGGAGGAGTATGGTAACTAACACTGTGTCACAAGAGTTTAATATATTTGAAGATAACATCATTCATTCATATAACTACGCAAAATACTGAACTTTATTTACAGAACTTTACTAGACTTTAAGTCCCTTTGGTCGTGCGCTGCGTTACTACTTTCCATAAAAAACTTGCGAAAACTGATCACACAGAAATGTACAGAAAATTTATTCTAATGTCGCAAACACGAAAACGTACAACTTAACGTTTTCGTTAAGTTTTCGAAAACGTACAACTTAACGTTTTCGTTAAGTTGTACGTTTAATGTTGTAATTAATCAGTTATTCATTTTAAGTTCCCGCAGTCCTTGCGTTACACAAAATTATCTATAATAAGCCAGTCGTTTTATTATTATTAAATCATTATTACATTTTTATTATTAATTACAGAATCATGGCTATGCAAGGAATTACCTATTAATAAGTACACTATTCCTGCCTTTTCCCATTCAAATCATACAGGCGTTTGAAAACAGCAACGCCGGTTCGAACTACATTGAACCTTATTGTGACACAGCCAAAGTTGTTATTTTATTACCTGTACCTATGGCTCAAAGCTCTATGTTTAACATTTGCCATCCAATACTATATATACCCCAATGATGAAATAGATTTATTATACAAAAAATGGATATTAGTCGTATACCATCGGCCTAATTATCATACATTGTATCACCATTTTTACAAGAGAAGATAATATGATTAACAGAGCCACTCACGTTGTTGGCAAAGGAGACAAATTTCCCTCTCCAACTGACCATAAAGTTGAGATTAAAAATAGTTGAAAATTATGCGCTGGATTACAAGATTATATATTTACCTTTGGGTTGAAAGGTCAACACGACACCTGACAACATTACAAGTCAGAGCCTCCCCTGCATGTGTACAGTACACATATAGCTGATACAGTATAGGTACTTAGGTACATGAACACTTCATCTCCTCTCGAATATAGAACAATTTGTTCAACATCTCACTCGCACACCCTCTACATAGACGTCATAGTTTATGGACTTGTTAACGATTCGAAATTTGTATGGAGTGTATGGACTGTCGTCGTCGTCATCAACCCTTATTCATCCCACTGCTGGGACACGGGTCTCTCCTCTTTCGAAGGGGCTTAGAGCATACTCCACCACGCCGCTCAACGGCGGATTGGTGGAGTATGGACTATGCTGCTGGTTATCTATCGAGGCTCTGCAGAACGAAATGTAATATGAAGTCCAGTTTGGAAATTACCTCGCATTAGTCCACAGCCAAATAACAATATATTTGAGGATTGTGATTGAGGTCAATGGAACCGATATGCAGAGTAAGCAGCGCGGGTACCAACGCGCGCACATTACTATTGTTATTTACTGGCTTTAATTATTAGTTAAGTACTTTGTACTATTTTATACAACACTATACCACCCCTAGCGAACCCTGCATTACCTTAGACTATTTTTTTTGTACTGTACATAAATATCATTGAACATATCCCTACAATTCAATTTCACCTTTAACTTAGAACATAGTAGGAATACTCCGGACAGTTTTCTATGTAGGGAATATATTTCCTCTGGCGGTGGACAAAGACGATGTGTCAGAATCGTCGGGACCAAGGCCTGGATGCGCTGAGTGGTTTTCTGAGCGCCGAAGTCGAATTCTCCGGTGCCTTCGCTGGTAAACACCTCTCCCATTATCATGACGGTGTCGACATGAGTTTCTTCCATGATCTATGGGAAAATAAAGGTATTGTTGGCATTTATTTACTGTATATTATCATCTTAAGTTACGATCACACAATAATACAATCTTTGCTTTCCAAATTCATATTTTATATTAATTTATATTGGTTGAAACTTGCATAAATGTGTACAAAATTAATATAATTTGAATGTTATTTTGGCCTGTTGTATTCAAAACAGCGACATCTATTGTCGATAAGTAACGAACGTAAAAGGTAACGAAGAGGACCAATCAACGACAGCTTCGATCAACAATAATTGTTGATCGAAGAAGGACAGTGATAAATCTTCGATAATGTGAGAAGTTTACGCATGGCCTCAGAATAACAGTTATCAAAAAATATAAGTAACTGAGTGCGCAGGCTATAATAAACCTAGTTTTCTAAAAACTTCCTTTGGTCGTGAAATAAAGACAAACAACCAAACACTCTTTCACATTTCTATTAGTATGGATAGTAAGTCTTGTAAAAAAGACCAATACGGTCTTTTTACATGACTTACTATCCATAACATGCATAACTCCATAACATGCAATCAATCACTTTGTAGTTTATTAAATTAACCATAAAATTTGTTTGAAAGCGATAGTTCATGAAATCTTACCTTGGACTCATATCCCGTGAGGAACTTCATTTCAAGCGACTTGCGCAAGATTGCCCCGCGGTCGCCGTCAGCTGCTGCCTTTATAATTTCAATGTACATGTCCATAAACTCCTTGGAGTACACGCGAGTCGCTCCGAAATCCAATAAGATCACCTGCGTAAAAAGGTTTATCAATAAACTAAATTAAAGTGTATGTATGTGCTTCCAAAATAAATGCCGAAATTTAAGTGGAAAGCGCTTTGATCATTAATACTACATGAACAAAGATGTACAAAATCTAAGCAAAATAATGACCGCAGTAGGCAGAATATGACATAAATCTTACTTATTAAAGACCAATATTAAAAGAAACTATAACTCCATAACATGCATTATAAATTCGCTCTTAGGCTTTCGGTTTAAAATTAACAAATCAGACTTGTTCTTATGTCACTTATATAAAAACAAGGTTAAGACAATCGAGCTCCTCACATTGCCATCGAGCTTTACGTCAAAGTCATTAACCAAGAGTAAAAATTGAGTTGATTGATTTGAATACCTGTTTAGTGTTTGTATTGTAAAAGAAATTGGCCCAGTTGGGGTCAGTCTGCATGCATCGCAACACGAACATCTCTCGGAGACACAGGCGCATGATCTTGGAAGCTATGTCTACTCTGATCTCCATTGGAGCATCAAATAGCTTGTCTAGTGGCATCCCGTCTATCAGCTCTGTGGTTATCACCTCCGCGGCACATAGCTCGTCTGGAAAATAGAAGTGATTTTGGTTAAAAAATGTTTGATGATAATAGTTCGTTATGAATATCATATAATAACAGTTTAAAGCAAAATTAATCATCATTATTAGGTTATTTTTTTGACATAATAACGTCTTATAAATCGACGAACGCCGGCTGCACGCACGCATGCATGAAATAGCATGACTCATAGGCACGTTCCGCCTGAACCGAGCGTGCAAGCGAGAGCGCGGAACAAACGATAAAGATGCACGATGGGCCCATGTTTCTTATGTCGTTATCACGTATAATTATCGTTTTTCCCCATTATTTGGGGTCGGCGCTAGTATGTTTTTTTTTTCTTCCATTCACCCCTATCAACCGTCATACCTACAGTTACCTATATCATCTCTCACACAATCCAACTACTTCTTTCTTGGTCTTCCTATCTCATTATACGAATGAACTGTTTCATATGTTTTAATCTATATATTTTATAATCATATTTTTAAGTAAACGTACAGACAAATACATACAGTATGTACATACATACAGACAGAATGCGCTCGTCAAGCCACCAACAGAGACCGGTGGTGAAGGATTGCGATAGCAGCGACCGTCATGGAGAGCTACAAAAGGTGACCACGACTACTCTGTCAAGAATGAACAACTAGGAAGGAAGGAATACAGACAGATCGTCGCTACACCTCCCGACCGAAGAACCTCCTTTTTTGAAGGCGGTTAAATATAGTAGGACCATTATATATTACTGATATGAACAATAACAAAATAATTACCAATGACATCGGGTACAAAATACTCAGGGTACGGTGCTAGGAGATACTTGAACTTCCTTGTGCATTCCGCTTCCCGAATGTAATCTACCTCCCACGCCAGCTCCTTCTTGGCCACCTCCACTATGTTGTCTATGAACATGCCTTTGGGAAATATATTCCAAACCTGAAGAAGGAAGCATTTTTTCTAAGTATTAAATAGAGTTATATTTTACAGATATTGCAGAATACAAGTTATAGAACTATATATTACAGGAAATCACACTCTATTTATTTGAAATAACTAAAAAGTAAAAGTACTTGAATCTAACAAGGTGTATTGCATGAGTCATCCGAGTCTCAATTGGATTGATCAATCGTTGCAACTTAGAAGTGGAGTTATTTTTTCAAGGCCTCCTCACTAAGCCAACCAAACTATAACTTCTAAACCCCAGGATGTATGAATTTTCTGACATAATACTGCAAAAATCATCACATTATAATATAAAAATGTCAAAATGTAACATTGGGCTGCAATCTACTGTACATGAATGTATAGATGCGACGGGAAATACTGTAAGAATTAATGTATGAACTCTTAAAGTTTATGGAAGTCATGCGAACAATTTGATAGTTAATTACCTTCATGACTCCTACTAAATTGTCAATATCGCTGTTGATGCCTTTCGCCACGCCTGGATATTGCACTTTCATCGCCACCTCCCGCCCATTGTGTAGCACGGCCAAATGTACCTGACCTAATGCAGGGAATAATTTATCGTTACATGGCTATACAGATATGGAAGATAAAAGTCTTTTGCAACAAATATTGGGTAATTAAATAAGCGCAATTTGTGGCTCATGAAAACTAAAGATTATAGCTGGTCAGAACACACCTATAGAAGCTGCAGCGAAGGGCTTCTCCTCAAAATGCTGCACCTTGCTCCTCCACTCAGTCCCGAGTTGCGAACTCATGACCTTCTCCACTTGCCACGACGGCATAAAATCTGCAGATTGCCTGACACGCTCAAAGATGCGCTGTAGCTCAGGTGATATCATCGTGTCATCTTGGATGCTCAGGAGTTGTCCTAACTTCAGAGCAGCACCTGTTTTTATACATGTTACCTTTAATAATAGTGCAGCATTGAAATTTGTTTGCAGTAGCTCAAATCAAAACACAGCAAGACACTTTTAAGTAAGAACTAGTGAAAGTAGGTCCTTCAAACTGGGCTTCTATATTTTATGTCTTTGTAATTTAATTACAACTAAATTCACCTATCAGAAATAGGCCTCAAAAGAAATATATTTCTAATGATGCTATCTGAAAAGCCAACATAAGAACAAGGGTACAAAACAGTAGACAATTAATAGAGTGAAAAGATTTACTATTTTTGGAATCTTTATTAGTAATCTTACCTCTGACTTTGCACAGGGTGTCAACAATCCTCTCAGCATTGGCAGGTGACATAAAAGCATTAGCAGACTCGTCTACCCGTCCAGTGACAGACTGTATTGTATTCCGTGCATACTGAGCCATAGTGCCCACTCCCAGACCTGCTGCCAATGACCCAAATGATATCATGCGACCAATGCGCGATGACGGAACAACACGAGCTTTCGAATTTTCACTTAGCTGTGAAAACACACATATGTAAAAAAAAAAATCCTTTATAATGCAAATTGAACCATAATAATAATCAGTTTATTCATTGAAAATGTTAATTATTAAATAAATAAAACAAATACCCTCACTTCTATAATGTTGCAAACATGTTTCATCTTAATATCTAAAACCTGGACGTTTTACCTGGATATTAAGATAGACTTATGCATTACAGTTATGTAGGTACCTACCTCGCCAGGCAATGTGTAATTTTTGAAGCGTGTGTGTAACTTTAGAAGATTTAATTTTGTAGGTACAATTTCTAAATGTAATTAATTTAATAATTAGGTACTACCGCTCCGTTCCTCGACGCATGCGATCGACTGTAAAATTTTAATGTTTTCTGATATTTCTCAATGTAAGTGAATATTGTATTCTGTTTTTGAGAAATCAATGTCTTAAACCATATAAAATGTTAATTATACTTACAGAAACTCTTAGCTTTTTCTTCGCTATAGGTTTTGGAACTGCCCCAAGATCTATTGCTGCACCAGAGGTGCTTGCAATATTATCAGGCCTCACAGGTTGAGCTGCAGGCGTCGGTTGGGATTTCATCTTTGCCTTTTCAGATTTTTCTTTTACTTTTTCAAGGGGATATGAAAATGTATCTTTTGACTGCTGATTAATTGTTGCTTCTTCAGACTTTTTTAATGTCTCGAATGTTTTATTGAACTCTCTGTTCAATTCCTCTATTTCTGCACTCATCTCAGGATCCATGTCCATTTTATTCATAGGAGTTTGTTCAATGTTAGGCACATTCATTATTGCATACTGTCTCAGTCCGTGAACAACAACTTGAGCACGTTGGAAGAAGTCATTTGAGATGCCAGAGCTAGGTTTGTAAGTGGTGAACGGGTTAGTAGGGCATTTTACAAGTGACCGTATGTTTGAGTTATTCCATATTGTTTTAGTTGCTTCTTGCTGTAGCTTAAGACCAGCCTCAACCACTAGCCGCAACCCCCTCACTACCCCTATCAAGTCGTTAATTTGTGACATGGCCTGCAATAGTTTAGTATAGTTATTTACATAAATTTTATATTAAAATACTGTTATATTTTATGATTATATACAATGTTATAAATACAAAAGAATGTGAATGCAATATTTAAGCGCATATATTGTATATTTTGTTTTAGTAATCGTAAAATGCGGATGTTGCCAATTTATTTAAAAATGCAGGTAAATTGTTAGAACCAAAAATATATACCCCGGTATATGACGACCTCGGTGGTCGAATGGCTAAGGATGTCTAGTCTACTTTGACTTTGTGGTTGCGGGTTCGATTCCCACACAAGACATATATTTTTGTGCATGAACATGTCTGTTTGTCTTGGTCTGGGTTGGTTTTCTATGTATAATAAATATGTAATTACAAAAAAAAATGTATTTAAGTATAAAGTCAGTTATCTAGTACTCATAGTACAAGCTTTGTTTAGTTGGAACTTGTGTAATGGCTTTGTGGGATGGCAGTGTGTAATTCTTCCAAGAATATATATTTTATGTTCATTTTCTATACTTTCGCAGTATGTTACACTTTAAAACTGTAGACATAAAACAAGGAGCAATGCTCACAAGGTGACACTCTTGCTGCTAATGATGTTTATCTTATGTCTGTTGACATGATTCACTCGCAACAATACCAGAATCCAATATCAATGTCAATCTCGCCTAATGTTTGTGATTGAAGTTGCCTTACTTAATCTCTCTCTTCTTATGGCAAACAGATTTAAAATATCAATTTGCAGCAGAATAAATGAGAAAATAACTTCAACGGTAAATTGATATGAGATTCACTGGCAAACTCAACTCAAAAGACATTTAATTAATGTATTAGTTTATACTAATACATTATTTAAATGTCTATATTTCATGTAATGAGCATTTATATGGCTAAGATAACTGCTTCACAGTATATATTTTTTTAATTACTGATTTTTTACTGATACAAGGAGTTCAATTCAGAAATAAAAACAACGGGTTGCACTCCGACAGTGCTGGCAGAAGTGAAAACTTGAACATTAACATTGTGCATTTTTTAATATTTTGGAATGGTTAGGAAATAATTTTGCATGAATTGCTTTTTTCACTAATAGATGCACTTTGTTCAATTTTCATATTTTAAACACTTTATATACATGAATTTTACAAGTAGCAACAGACAACAGCAACAGACACAGTCACCATCTGTGGATGCACGTAGCAGACAGTAGTACAAACACACACGCACACTCACGCAAGTGTCCGCACTAAAATTTACTTTATATGTTAAGTTTTATGTTCTAATTTATTTTAAACGCAAATGTTGTTCTCCATCGAGGTGACACTACATATTTCATCATTATTTTATAATTCTTTTCGTCTTTGCTTAAAGTTGACTTTTGTAGTTTCGCAGCTTTGTCTTACTATTAGGACACGTGATCCTGACGCGAGTTTAACATTTTTTACCCATCCCAAAAAGTGCACAAAGCCGTTAAAAAAGTTTTCACTTCAAAAATTCAGAATTTTTACTTAACATCAATTGAACACAATATGTGCTTTTTATTCACAATCTAGTCAGTGTTGCACTGACCAGATTTCCTTGAATAGTTCATCAAAAGTAAATTATATTTGCTATGAGTAGGCGTGCAGGCATCTGTGACTCAGTGCAAGGTTATATGATTGAATGGAAAGAGATTTTATTTAACTCTTGAGTCTTATGTGGGTGTCAAAATTAAGTACTACTTAACTACTGCTGTACAAAAAGGTTATTGCATAACAATTTAGGAATTTAAAAATGCAACAAATTTGACTTATTTATCAATAGAGTAGAATAGTAAATCTGCTTAGACACATTATTAATAGTATGAAGATTGATAATAATACCAAAGAATTGTTTATTATCGCTAGGAAATTAAAAAAAACGTGATATTATGAACATGTGATAAGAATGGTTAGAAAAAAAACTTACCGGCTAATAACAATTAACTGAATTTAGTAAAAATTGATCAATATACACATAATGAAAGCAAATAACGCAATTAAAACAGGTAATTAATTAGGAGTTTTCCACATAAACAATCCTACTTGTAATTTTTCAAAAAAATATTATCAACTTCAAGTTCGCTCACCTTGACAACTTCACACAGTAAATAGAACTGTCAAAATCATGGTTTGTCATTTGTGTCAAATGTCAGCGCCGTCAGCCATTGCCCATGTGCCAGTCAATGACCATAGATTACAGACATGAACTCCACATGTAAATACGTATACATTTTATCTTTCATTTCGAATCCAAAGATAGATAATTAACACAGAGATAATTTGCGCCGCCAAGATTATTTTCAGGAAAGTGCATCTACATTAATCTACATGTTAACAATATTTAATAAAATACCATATTATATATTCATTTTCATATCAAGTTATGGTCAAATTTGATTCGCGTTTATACCTAACAAACCCTATAGTGTAGTAGAAATAAATTATCAATTTACAGTAATTTTATTGTGGTACCAATAATTTTGGTATATCGTCATGTCATTACCTACTTTAAATTCGCAACCGATTTTGAAGTTTGGAAGATGGCTAAAAGGTTTAAAATGTCATCCACATTAAAAACATTACCCTTCTATTTAGATTTCTTCGTAGTCGGCTAAAAATTATGCTTGGTGCAGTTTATGAAGCAGGGCAACCTGCAGTCGCCAGGACTGGATTAGTTGGCGCCCCCGCTACTAACGCAACAACTTTTCACGTCGTCGGTGATCATACTTACTCGCGGGAATCCAGCAGCCCTTACGAATATTGTTATTTGGCTGCACTCTTCTGTGAGGCAAAGTAATAACTCCACCTAACCATTATAACTACATTATAGTACATGTAGTTATAATGGTGAGGTGGAGTTACTTCCCCAATCGGGCACCTCCTGCCTGTCCGTCTATCGCCAGAACCACAGAACCGCAGTTGGTAGTTTCAGGGCACACTAGGTACTTGCTTGATTTTGGAAGAAGTGAAAAGTTACTTCTTTTTTATATTATTTTCTATCTTATTTAGTTTATTGTTTTCCACCTTAGTGGTACTAAGGTGGAAAACAAGCATACGACCGGCCTGATGAAAAACCGTTACAGCAGTCTATTTATTTTTAGATAGTTCGAAATCTCGATTGGAGAGAGCTCTGCTTAAGTTTCATGGGACAGTCACATTTCTTACTTTTTATGTGGTCTAGGCTTATCATAGATACTAACACTTACAGTTGAGGACTACGTTCGTGGCGGCCAGGGGGTATAAGGGGTGCACAGGTTTGGCACCTTCGCACTCCCTCGCTTTGCCACTTGTCACACCCGCGCACCAGTAACGTGCAACCCGAATTCTCCAGCTCTTTCATATTTGTTCTAAACATCCGCGTGCGTTCGGCCTTCTTTGATTCTTGTATATATTTTTACTAACAATATGTATTCAAAACGTAAGTCAAGCGCGAAATTTAGTAAAAAAACAGTGTGTCTGTACTTGGCGATTGACCATACCCTGCGGTTTAACGAATACGCTAAAAAATTAGTTCTATATTTGTTCTATCCATATACACTTAAGACGTAATTTGATCCGTTTCAGTATTTATAAAAAATAACTTCAACTGTAATGGTTAGCCAGTGATGGTGTATAATAGTGATGTACTTTTAAATTATACTCGTTAGGAAAGGAAAATCTACCTAGGCGATTAGTTCTATGTCAACTCTAATTATATATTTACTTTTGACTCATTCAAATCAAAATAAATAGTACAAACAAAATGAAAGCTAGCGATGTAAATGAGCACTATCTATCGTGAACTTATTCATGTGCCGTAGATACATGACTGACTTTTGCTTAGAAGGAAGAACATTTGGTTTTAATTTGTGAATTACAGCACATATTACAAAAATTAAATAAAAAAATAACCAAAACTACTCAATTCATAATCGTCATGGAAACATAAATATACCTCCATACCAAGCGAGAGAATTAAATTCACTTAAAAGTACATCGCTAGCTTTCGTCTATGTTTCTATTGTTTATTGCCATATGCAATGAATTGTACGAGTAAAAAGTAAATATATAATTAGAGTTGACATAGAACTAATCGCCTAGGAAGATTTTACTTTCCTAACTAGTTTATTTTTAAAGTACATCGCTGGCTAACCATTACAGTTGAAGTTATTTTTTATAAATACTGACACGGAACAAATTACGTTTTAAGTGTACAGTATGTAGGTATATAGCTAAGAAAATTTTTAAGTGTTGATACATGATCGATCTATCGTTATACCACAGTTATACTGAACTCAAAACGAACAAGTCGCATAGTCACACATTCGCTAGTCCTTGCCGCCGACCGCCACGAACATAGTCCCCTGTACTTGTTAGTAAAAAAAAACACAAAAATGCCATGAAAGTGTTGTAATCATTTAACTTTTGGTACAGTATGTAAGAAATATACAATTTCAAAACCAGCTGGTCGGATGTAAGATACACATACAAGATACGTAATAATCCTTTTCCGTAAAATTCATTCTCATAATCATGCATACCAAATATTTATTAAATAACATCACGAATACTACGAATATAACGATGATTTCCTACTGGAGTGGTTGCCTGGATGAGGCAGATACTACACAGAATATACACGTGGGGGGGGGGGGGGGGATCGGTTACGGCGTGAAAATAACATGAAAGGTATACCTAGTCAGGGCAAAAAAAGAACTATTAACGAGCAGAAATTATAATACATTTTTTTTATGAGCCTGTGGGTTACCTGATGAAATGCAATCACCACCGCCCTAAGTTAGATCTCGACCTCGCACGATCTATACTCATTCAAATCGTATTCGTAAAGATATGAACCAATAAAAAAACTCCATATACATTTCATTTTTTCACACACATAGATGTCAGTCACGTGGACAAAAGTACCAAAATTATAGTAAATAACTATTTTACTGTTGTGCAGTAAAAATACAATAAATTCAACCCCTTGTCAATATCCCATTCCACACAAAAGTACTTTTCTAGCTAGGAAACGGAATGGGTAGGCGCCCCATTGTGCATACGCCCATGCGAATTTTAGTATTTATTTATCAGTAAAACTGTTGTACTTATTTCACGTTGTAAATATGTAGAATTTACATCAGTAAAATACACATAACTCATTCCCAGCATAATATATTTTGCACCAAAGACGTAAAAACTCTTCGTCAACAAGACGAAACTTATGTCATTAATTCACAAGAAAAGTATTCTTCTGTATACAAGTTACAATTTGCCTTTCTTATTGATTCAGTTATAACTAATAACCATGTCGTTCAATAGGCAATACCTGAGGGACTGCCGAAGCTGAAACCGATTATCATCAGATTTTTTGATTGCAAATATCAAACTTCAGCTTAGATTGGTAGTAATTGTGTTTAGCTTAGCTAGTAGAAACCCTTGAGCTCTACCGACTGAGCCGAAGATGTTTGTCAATAACTCAAACGTAAGGCCCATTTTTTGAATCAAAATATTCGATGGTATTCTGCTTCAGCTTCGGCGGTAGGGCCCCAGTTTCCATCCAGTCTCGATCTCACAAAAGTTACATTTGGTATTCTCGAATCACAATAGGAAACTTTAAAGTGATATTAAGTTTGATTACATGGAAGTATGATTGAAAATTAAACAAACTAAGATTGTTATGCCGATTGTAATAAAAATTGATAGCAATTCGTGAAAGAAAGAAATCAACTATACAATTTTCAGTCAATTCAGAATACAATATCGTTTCGGTAAACTTTCATCCTGCGATGTAAATTAATTACCAGAATTGGTCTTCATTTCTAATTTGGAATTTGAGTGACAATTCTCCGCCAACCCGCAGTTGAGCAGCGTATTGCAGTATGCTGTAAACCCTGTGAAGTTGTGGCATCAACTTCCCTCAGCAGTATACCCAAATAAATACGACATGGGGACCTTCAAGAACAGAGTCAATATTTGCCTTAAAAGGCAGGCAACGGATCGGCGACCCCTTGGTGTTGCTGATTTCTATGGGCGGTGGTGATTACTTAAACCGATTAAGTTGAGACCCGTATTCCAGCAGTTAAATGAACAAGGGTTGACAACAATTAGGACCTCTTTACAGAATGCGTTGATCAACATGAAACATTGACAATAATAAATAGTAGTGAATACATTAATTATATCTAAGTGCTAGCAGCACATATAGCCAGGAGCAAAGAAATTTTACTTGTTATAATATCTTTATCTATTAGCGAACATAGTGGTTACCCATTAGAGTATACATAGTAAGTAATAGAGTGCGTCTAATCGAGTATGAAGTTGGCACACGTATGGACAATGTGATATACATACATATGCAGTGTTTTATTAATATTCTTTTGAATAACTATTATTTTCAATGCACTATTAACAACTATTATTATTACTTAGCCATTTATAATGTTTAGCATGCATAGAAAAACACTGCACTATAATTGTTTAACATAATTTAAAATTATCAAATGCGTGGAGAATCTGCTTACACTATGCAGAATGAGCTATAGGCGATATGTGTACTCTATAATTTTTATATGCTCTAAGGGATAACACTATTTAAGATTTCGGTATTTTTAAGACGGTCACTTAACCGTGTATATCTTTTTTTGGGTAATAATAAAACAAGCATCTAAAATTATAAAACTGGGCAACTATTATGCTTAAGACAAAATGACCTAGTATTTCAGTCGCCCATTCAGTATTTTTAGTTGCTCGTGTTATTACTTTTTTTTTTTGCGTATTCGGTTGTACGTTACAATGTTAAATTCTAATAAAAGTTAATATTACTAGTCGTCCAGCTCAGCGGTCCACAAAAGAATACCTAGCGAGCCGCGTACATTCGTGTATTTGGCATCCATGGCATACATATCCTGAAGTACCCAATCAATAAACTCGCTCACAATCACTATAACCTAACATTGAGACAAAAATACATTTTAAAATACAACAATGAAATGTGCCATTTACCACGAAAATTACTTCCGTATCAATACATTAAAATTATCTATTCACCATAGTTTAATTTATGCCTGGTTTGCCAATGTTCATCATCATGCCTTCGAAGTGTTCTACAGGTAACGGAGTACAATGAGTAGACCGGTAGTCACGCATGTATTTTTTAATCTGTGAAAAAAGTATTTATATTGAAATCCGAATGCTTAGTCTGTGGGGCCCTACCGCCTCAGCTGAAGCCGATTACGATGGGATTTTTTCATTGCGAAAATCAAACTCCACTTTATATTTGTGCTAATAGTAATAACCATAGCCGGTAGGGACAGAAGCATAATGGGGTGTAAGTGGTTCATCAACATCTTTAAACCAAAGCCAACTTCACCTGCACGTGGTGCACCCTGCTAACTGACAAACGAAGCTCTGGCGAAAAGAGAGGTAGGCAGCGTAATTGTAAGTTACCCGGCTGGAGAATGTACCTCCACCTCACAGAATACCGCAGCCAAATAACAATTCCCTT
Organism: Hypsopygia costalis; assembly: GCA_937001555.2. Classification (NCBI taxonomy): domain Eukaryota; kingdom Metazoa; phylum Arthropoda; class Insecta; order Lepidoptera; family Pyralidae; genus Hypsopygia; species Hypsopygia costalis. The sequence continues at coordinate 26,425,323 of OW443326.2, forward strand.
GAGGGTTGTTGTGTTCCTGCGAGTGAGTGAGGTAACCAGAAAGGAAGGAAGGAGATGCTGCGTTGGCAGCGGGGGTGGCGGCGCGAGCGATATTTTATGTTGCGAGCGGTAATATGGTTACGGTAACCGCTTTACATCAGGTATGCTCGTCTGCCACCCGAAGTAGTATAAAAAAAAAGCGCTCTACCGATTAACCAGAAGATGCTTATCACAAATGTAAACAGAAGTCCGATTTTCGCAATTAAAAAACGCGATGGGAATCTGCTTTAGCTTAGACGGTACGGCCCCCATGCATGGGTACAAATAATTCTAAAATGGGTATAATTGAAAATTATTAAAAATAATATTTACCAGCCGCACTGCCCTTTTTTCGTACTCATTAAGCGTGCTGGATTCAATGCTTGGTCTCTTGGCGTCCAGTGCGGCGACGTACTTCAACAAGGCCATCTTCCAAGCAGTTGCGTCCAGGTGTTTGTCCAGTGGATGCCGGTGTTCAATGATGCGGGCCACGAGGAAATTGCCGCGGTTGGTGGCGAGGATACCTGGGCTGGTAATAGACAGACTTTTTAAGAGTCCGTATCTTAAATGGCGCGTTGTGAATGTAGGTATGTGGGGGTTCGACGTGGCTCTATCACGCGTGAGCGTGATAGACTACACGCGTACGCTGATACGGACTCGAGCGACGTCGCGAGGTCTACATGGTTTTGATCCACATCCTGGGCACTTTATACAAAATACCTACACTACCTTACTTAAATAATGTACCTACACTTTCCGGAAAACGAAGGAAAGAAAGGAAAGTTGAGCATATTTAAAAAAAAAGGCGCAATTTAATATACGGGCTCTTAAAAAATAATGAACCGAATTCAAGGAAAATTTCACTGATTTAGACCTTTTTCAAATGCGCATGGTCACCGTGGCATGAAGTAATGTATGTATGAGCTATTACGACAGCTTTCCCTAGATACGGCGATCGTGCCGTGACCGTTTGTCGCCCGATCTCAAGCACTACAATCCATCAATGTACTATATCCAATCAATGTTCTCGAAAGCCAATTAAATATAATCAATTAATATTAATACGCATTATTAGGGATAACTCAAAAACTACTGGCTAGATTCTGATTCCATATAAATGAGAACACATGAGAAGCACCAACATTCAAATAAAAAAGAATCATCAAGAACGGTTCACCTAGAAAAAGTACTAAGGTTCACATATAAAAAAATACAGTCGAATTCTGAATCTCCCCCTTTATTGAAGTTATAAATTTTTCACATTTTTTTTTGCCCGTCAATGCAATTCGCCGCCCATGGAGACCAGCAACAACAAGAGGTCGCCGATCCAATGCCAGCCTTTTAAGGGAAATAAAGACTCTGTTCTTGAAGACTCCCATGTTGTTATGATGATTTCACCGTGGTATAAAATGTCTTAGGAAATAGTAGATCGTCAATTATCAAGATGATACGCATGAAATTATGGCGTATTGTACGCTAGCACAGTATAAGTAATAGTACTACGTACAGTATGGCCACTCCCTGCCGCTCTCTCATGTCGACCTCACCTCCCCTCTGATACAATTTTGGAACCTTTGTATGACGCCACACCCACACGCACACACGCTCATTCGCACTTTGCACAGACGTTATTGTTTATGTAGTAGTAAAAGACGCGACATTTGTATGGAGTGGCCGGGGTGTGACGACGAGCACTTTCTGTGTCGATGTTTACAAATCATGATTTCATCACTAACCTCAGACAGATAATCTCATCATCGGTCCTGCGTATCAACTGCACTGCGCCTTCATACTTCATCATCATCTCAGCGATGTTCAGGTCGACGTATGAACGGATCACTTCTTTCACCAGGAGTGACCAGGACGAAGGCATCACATTCTCAGCAAGTGGAAGTACATCATCGAATGTCGCGTCCAGCAACTGTAAGAGTTTTAGTTGGTACAGCTAAAAGCATTTTTTTAAATAAAAACATTTTTTCCCAATTATTTTTTCATTTTACTAATTAATTTAAGTTCCTAATTTATTAAAATTTTTTTAGAACAAAAAAAAATTAGAATAAAACGATAATATAATATAATGTAGTGTAATTCTAAAATGTATGAGCAAAACCATCTTAAAATAATAAGAAATAACTATCCAAATTAATAAAGATAAAATAAATCTTCATTTGTACAAGGCTGACTGAAAACCAGCGTTAGTTAGTGTCGGCAGCCTGTTAGACACTGTTCAACATACAGCTGAGTCAATGCCTTTTTGCAACACAAACACACACCTTATAATAGGAGAAAAATAATAAGATATATAATTAGAATACACTGGACAAGTTTTTTCCTTAGTAAATAACTATAATATTCAGCAAAATATAAATATATACATACCAAAGCTTGCACGGGATAGTTTAAAGCTGCCCATGTAGCGGTATACCCTCCGATGCTCCATCCAAACATCACTATGTTCTCGGGTTGGAAGCCTAAATCGTTGATGGCGTATTGCATTACTGCATCTATTGCATTCTGCTCTTGAGCCGGATAAGGAACGCCCTAAACAGTAGATTTTTATTATTAAAACTAGAGTCATTTGAGAAGTGGATCAAATTTGGATTTTTAAGTATCATGGTTTGGAGGCAGTTTGATCAATACCATAAACCAAATAAATTGAGAAAATTAAATCGCAGCAATTTAAAATATTTCTTTCCTAAAGTAACTAACGTGTATGGAAACAGGAAGCTAAATCATGTGATTCTATGTTATTTAAATGAACTGCCAAAAGAATTGCAAGATCTATACTCGAACTCGAATTTTTTTTTTAAATTTGCTTTTATAATATACAGAATATTATAAAAGCAAATTAAAAAAAAATACCTAACAAATCCTAATCTTGTAAAATAAGACAATTAAATAATAATGTTTTAGTTATATAAAAAAAACCGCGTTAGGTAGCGCCATATCTAGATAGATATGGCGCTACCTGTTTTTTTATTGTTATGTTGTTATCAGGAGGATGAGTTTGATCAAACATAGATATGTTTGATCAAACTCATCCTCCTGATCACACTACCTACAAAGCAAAATGTCTGTAAAAGCATAATTATATATTATATAACATAATTTGACGAGCTCGGTGGCGTAGCGGTCAACGACGCGACTTCGACACCAACGCTCGTGGGTTCGATTCCCACATAGGACAAACATTTGTGTGCATGAACATGTCTGTTTGTCTTAGTCTGGGTGTTTTCTATGTATCATAAGTATGTATTTACAAAAAAAAAATGTATTTACGTATGTTTATCAGTTGTCTAGTACCCATAACACAAGCTTCGCTTACTTTGGGGCTAGGTGGCGCTGTGTAATTTGTCTGACAATAATTTATTTATTTATAATACTTAAAAATCAAAAATCCTTAAAAACTAACCACAAATAATACAATGTGAACCCCGCATTTGAAGAGTGAAAAATCAGGGTGAATCAAATAGTATCTAGTACTACTTGATTTTGAAGAGACACCGGTAAAAGATCTGGGTTCTTCGCCAGCCTAGAATTGCGCCACGATTTAGACTTTAATCATTTTAACAGTTTAGGCATTCTGCGTTTTAGTTAGTTAGTAGTATTTCAAGAAGTGAAGCCAAACTCTAAAACGTCATACTCGTACTAATTACTTTTGAATACATTCGTTGTGAGTTCCAAGGCAGCCATAGTTTTACCCCTGGGACGGCAACACTGTTCACTGTTCATTGCCTTTTTGGCGGTTGCCGCTGTTACTACTGGCTTCAAAGGAGATACAGCGGTGGGTGTGTGGTGGCCCTGCTAATACAATCTCACAGAACTTACCGTACTTCCCGCAAATCCAGGGTGATTCCAGCCCAGTGCAGAATATCCGCCTGTAATTGGCGTGGTCATTAACCCAATCTCATAGAAACCCGAGTTACCCTCGCAGCACACCACGAGGGTCTGGCCTTTGGAAGTCCGGCTACGGTGGTCCACGAACATAGTGTCTATGTCATTGCCTTCAGCAGTCTTCAATTTTGCACGTTTACCGTCAAAATTTTCCACAAGTTGAGTTCTACCTTGGAATAAGGCTGTCGCTGTAAACAATAACATTTTATTTTAATTAAAAGATACAAATTTCGAAGTCTTAATGTTGGTTCGTTAGCGGTTAGCGGTTTACATTGAACTAAAGAGCTATCATATAGCTCAGTGTTTTTCAAAGTGTTGGTCGCGACTTCTTAGGGGGTCCCGAACTCCCACGAGGTTTCAAGCTGTTGCTGTTAAAAAGCTGTTAAAAAGATCATTCAAAAAGATATTTTTATTAAGAAAATATGTCCATTTCGGAACGTAGTTAGCGGTTGTGTTACATACTTAATTATTTATTATATTAACCGATACCTAATCATGAAAATAAATAAAAATGTACGGATTTGATATTTGTAATTTAATAAAATACACGAAATTGGAGGGTAAAGGATAGCAAAAGATTTCGAAGAGGGTCGCGCCATGAAAAGTTTGAAAAACACTGATATAGCCAGTTACTTTCATTAAATGGAAAAACCATGAACAACACTATTGAGTCATTCATGTTGCTGACATGAGTTTGAACACAAAACATCACAAAGACACAACACTATTTATTAATTAAAGCTCGACGTAATAATATGATCGCTGACTCACAGAACATGCTAGCCACCAGTCCAAATGATCCAGGATATACAAGTCGCAGTCCAAATGCGTGTGTTGCAATGAAAGCCAGGATCTGAATGGGTGCCCGTTGATACAATGGTAAGTCATTGTTAGCACAGTTGGTAAATGGATGCATGTGACGCCAGGAGGTGCTAAAATAAGGAACATCCAGCTGTTAGCTATGTTATGGGCAATGTAAAAAATTGGTAATCTATACTAACTAATATTATAAAGAGGTAAAGTTTGTGACTTTAAGTTATTTGCTATAGGTTAGGTATACTATACATACGAGGCGCTCGGTGGCTTCTTTGCCTGATTCAGTCTAATCGAAAACGCAAGTTAAGCAATGTCGGCCGTAGCCTGTCCAAGAATGGGCTTACTTATCTTGAGCTCCTGTGTTTCGGAGGGCACGTTAAGCAGCCGGCTGTTGTTATTATAGATGACTGTCGTTAAGCCAAGTCAGTGGTTGCCTTTAGGTGGCTTGAAAACACTGGCCTCCGCCAACCTGCAGTTGAGCAGCGTGGTGGAGTATGCTCTAAACCCCTTCAATTGAAGGGAAATCCATAGGCCTAGCAGTGGAATGAATAAGGGTTGACGACAAAGTTTGTGAGGTTGTGTGCTGGATCTACTAAATCGATTTTGAAAATTCTTTTACCAATAAAAAACCACGTTATTTTTGAGTGTCAAAGGCTATTTATTAACCCGAAAAATAAAAAGACTGAGTATATTTAAATAATATGACACATCATAAGTAAACATGTTTACCGCCCAAGAAAGTGGGCACGAGTACGGTAGTTATATAATAAATACCTAGTTGTGTGTAATAAATCAAGTTTTGGTTAAATTTGAGTTGATTTCCGATTACATTAGGGTTTTCTTGAGTTTTGCCATTGAAAATGGGAACCGCATCTAGGGGGCTTCGTCAACTTAGTTGATAAATGATGGTGGCAAGTAATCTTAATTGTCAATAATTACCAATTTATTTACCATAATAATATATAACTTGTTGATGAATTGTGCATTTATTTACAGAAAGTATAATTTCTTCTCACAAAAATCCTTAATAGTATGGAACTAAAATAATCTTCTAATATATAAAATTCTCGAGTCACGCTGTTTGTTACCAAACTCCTCCGAAACGGCTCGACCTATTTTTATGAAATTTTGTGTGCATATCGGGTAGGTCTGAGAATCAGCCAACATGTTTTTTTCATACCCCTAAATAATAAATTACCGGGTCATTTATCATTATCTAAATATATTTTTTTATGTTATTGACAATATTTTATTTTTTTATTTTATTATGATTTAGCATTGAAAAATACATTCGGCATCAACCCATAATCATCTCACTATTGGGATATGGGTATCCCCTCAATCGACGGGGTTTAGAGCATACTCCACCACGCTGCTCAACTGCGGGTTGGCGGACGCCAGGGTTTTCAAGCCGCATTAAGACCACTGACTTGGCTTAACAACGACTGTGATCTAGTGACAACAGCCGGGACCGACGGCTTAACGTGCCCTCCGAAGCATGGAGGAGCTCGAGATAAATAAACCCATCCTTAGACAGGCTGCGGTCGACGTTGCTTAACTTGCGTGTTCGATTAGACTCACTCGCGCAACGACGCCATCGAGCTCCTCAAAAATGCATACAAATTCAAATTTTCGCCCTTCTACCTAAGTAAACCCCTAAATCTATATGGCAAAACAACGTTTGTCGGGCGAGCTAGTTTATATATCCTTGGGTGGTAAAAGTAATGCCAAAACCGAATTAAGTAGGGGGTCAACATTTAAAAAAAAAAATCCAACCTCATCTACACGTTTTGCACCCTGCTGCCTGACAGACGAGGCTATATCGAAAAGAGAGGTAGGTCAGAAGAGGTTCATGTTGCAAGCGTTAATATGGCTACGGTAACTTCTTCACATCAGGTGGGCCGTATACTTGTCTGCAACCCAACATAGTATACAAAAAGTAGCTAGCATGTCATTTGTTGACAGATGGATATGAAGAATATTATTGATATATTGGGTGCATTGAGCTCTGCTCGGCGTTTGTTAGAAGAATATAATTTCCCCAATATTGATTTCTATTTCGCTCCTTTCGTCACTATATACGCGACTAAAATATTCTTAAACATTACCACTTCGGCATCATCCCATTATCATCCCACTGTTGGGATATCCCAATACAGGTCACCCCCTCAATCGAAGGGGTTTAGAGCATAATCCACCACGCTGCTCAACGGCGGGTTGGCGGACGCCAGTGTTTTGAAGCCGCCCAAAAACTTGGCTTAACGACTGTCATCTAATGACAACAGCTGGGACCGACGCCTTAACATGGCTACAGTTGACGTTGCTTAAATTGCGTGATCGATTAGATTGACACGCGTAATGACGCCATCGTGTTTCACTAATCTCGACCACTCAAACAATATTAATATGACGAGCTCGGTGGTCGAATGGTTAGCAATGGCCACTTTGACTCCGAGGTCGCGGGTTCAATTCCCGCACAAGACAAACATTTGAGTGCATGAACATGTCTGTTTGTCTTGGTCTGGGTGTTTTCTATGCATTATAAGTATGTATTTACAAAAAAAAAATGTATTTAAGTACATTTATCAGTTGTCTAGTACCCATAAAACAAGCTTTGCGCTTAATTTGGGACTAGATGGCGCTGTGTAAATTGTCTAGAAATATTTATTTATTTATTATAATATGCAAATGGTACCTTGGTTTTGCAGGTACATGGAAGGTTGATGGCCAGGCATAGAACTCGAAGTCATACTTCCTTATACCCTCTAAATACGCCTTTTTGTTAACCATGGGGCTTTTCAGAGCCGTCACAAAGTTCACATATTTCGGGTTGTAAGCTCTGCCGATTGCTCTCATCAAGTATGCAAGTGCTATTAGCCAGCCAATACCACCAATGAGACGAACCAGTTCATATCGGTTGTCATGAATAATTGAGAAACCCTTCTTGTAAATGAACATGCATATAAATGGAGTGGCAAATATGCCTATATTTGTAATGGTGCTAGCCTGAAAAAAAAATCTTGCGTTTCAATTAATTCAAAATTGGAATCATTCATATATGTTCGTCATGGTGTTGTACAATTTTTTCTAACTAAAAAGAGTTGTACAACATTATGATGTACATAAAATAACATAAATTCAATAGTTATCCATTGTAAAGCTATGTAGTGTTAATATTTGTCATTTCATTCAATTGTAAGCTACCCGACTGGGGAATGTACCTCCACCTCACAGAATACCGCAGCAAAATAACAATTCCCTTGAGGGTTGTTGTGTTCCTGCGAGTGAGTGAGGTCACTAAAAAGGAAGGAGATGCTCCGTTGGCAGCGGGGGTGGTGGCGCGCGAGTAATATTTTATGTTGTGAGCGTTAATATAGCTACGGTAACCGCTTCACATCAGGCGTGCCGTATGCTTGTCATCCACCCGACGTAGTATAAAAAAAGTTGGATGTGAATTAGAGATGATGTATGAATAAAGTATATGTTGTTAATCAAAAATTACCTACACAAAATACATGTAGAAACATGGATAAGAAGGGTGGAGTTTCCTGGCACTGACACAGTTTTACCTAAAAGGAGGCTCCAACATCTAGCTTTAAGTTTCAATTTTAATGGAAAGTCAATAAAAACATTTTTATTTTTTATTTATTTTATATACATACATATTTTTATCGAGAAAACGGATTAGTATCGAACTCAAAAAGGGATCTTCATCAGGACGAGTGTACGGTCGCAGCTGTCCTAAATCACCATCGCTACACTGCCTCTTCCAGTCCAGCTGGATTGTATTCCGCATTGTGCTCGGTCCGACAAGGAGAGGGAGGTTGCATGCAAACACTCGTCCCAATGAATATCTTATTAGTACAAAGAATAATCAAATTTTTAGCCTAGGTTACTTATCTCCTTCGCTGACAGTACATAATATAAATAGATATATATATATAAAAGTAAAAATAAATAGTTTGCTTACTGATGTGATGATCTTATCTGCCCATTTCTCCATTGGTCGAGGTTGATACATGTTCTAAAATCATAAACACATTGCATACACTTAATAGTGGTGAAGTGGGTACTTTATTACAATAATCTGTTAAATATAGAATGATTGACACGCGACGTGTATAATGCGTGTCTCTTTCACCGCCTACGATGGCAAATAAACATAGGTACCGAAAATAAAATGTTAGCTATAGAAAACTATGAATATTTTATGAATTATAGTGAGCGATGATACTACCCAGCAGTAACACAGTTTTTACTAGCGCGGGGGGTAGTGGTCATTATCTTCACTGTTATAGGTACCATTTAGGATATTATTTAAAAAAAAGTGTAGAGCAGGGGTTGAGAGCTAAAATAATGTCCGTGACTTATAACGAAAAAAATTGAGCAAAATTAAACCAATTACTTTAATCTTGAGTAATAATGCACTGATCAATAACCTTGCAGTGGTCTCCGAACAAAAGAAAGGTTGAGAACCACTGTTATAGAGGGTCTGTACCCTCTATAACAGGTTCTCAAACTTTGTTGTAAATATATGTAATCTCTATGATTAGTTTATAAGGAACCTGTTTCTATAGTAACGTGTGTGTTTACTGTCACTTATAGAAAAATATTTTACAATTAAAACTATGAGTTTACAGTTACTATATTTTATTATTTCCACTGTGTTATAAACGCTCTGTTTCGTGTTACAACCCTTTAAACACGATCAGGTTATGGGCCCAGACCCCATACCTATATTTTTTCAGAGCATTTCGTGAATTATTTACGAAATATGCAGTCGAGTAATTTTCCATTTGAAAAGTTGGCAGGGCAGGCCAATTATGGTTCGTGGGCCTTCGCCATGGAGATGTTTCTCGTCGACCTTGATTTATGGGAATATTGTTTAGGCAGTTTGGATCTATCTACGTCAGAGGCAAAAAAGAAAGATTCGAAAGCAAGAAGCAAAATTTGCCTTATGTGTACAGAAAAAATCTACCCGATTATCATGAATTGTAATACTGCTAAAGAGACTTGGGATAAAATACAAAAAGCATATGCTGATGGAGGATTGTTGCGGAGATTGAATTTGTTGAGGAAGCTATTCAATGTAAAGCTGGAAAGTTATTCATCTACGGAAGAATATATAACTGACATTCAATCAACAAATCAGGCGCTATTGAAGATCAAAGCTGGATTAGATGACGAATTTGTCGCCATAATTATGTTAGCTGGTTTGCCAGAGGAATATAATCCACTTGTAATGTCAATAGAACACTCCAATTCAAAGATAACTACGGAAACAGTTATGTCAGCTCTCCTTAAAGAGTGTGAACGAAAAATTACAACAGAAAAAATTGTAGACTCAGCGCTTATTAGCAAAAAGGAAATTATATGTCATTTTTGCAAGAAAAAGGGTCACTATAAGTGGCAATGTAAGCAACGTAAAAGTAAACATAGTAAGGACAATGTAAATATTACTCGAGATAGTTATAGTAAGGTAACCCCAGGTAAGGCTTCATTAGTTTTAGAAACAAATTTTGTAACTCTTTTGTCATCAACGGCGAAATCTAATGAATGGGTTATTGATTCGGGAGCAACGTCACATATGACATCTCAGAAACAGGCTCTTGAAAACATTAGAGCAGAGGGTTCTAAATGTATCACTACTGCTAATAATGAACAAATTTTTTCAAAGCTGAAGGGGGATGTTTGGAATATGGGGCGTAAAGTTAAGTTTGCAGATGTGCTCTTGCTACCGGATCTAATTACTAATTTACTATCGGTAAGTCAAATGTGTCAAAAAGGTTGCATTGTTATATTTGATGATAAGAATTGTAGGGTATTTCTTAAAGATTCTGTGAATGTAACAACTAAATCCAATCCTTTGTTAACAGCACCACTAAAGCAGGGCTTATATTCTTGCTCATTTAATTCTGTGGATACAGCGATGGTTCTCACCGTTCCTCCAAATATTGATTATGACTTATGGCATCGGCGTCTCGGTCACTTATCCGGACCGTTAATGCTTAGGTTGAGTGGAATTGTTGATGGGCTTTCATTCAAAGAGGTGAATTTGGAACCATGTGTGGAATGTTGTAAAGGTAAGTTCTCTAGACTGAAATTTCCAAAACGAGGTGGTAAAAGAGGACAAAAATTGCTTGAGTTGATACATTCCGACTTAACAGGTCCCATGGAAGTGGACTCTTTGGGCGGAAATAGATATTATTTGATTTTCGTGGATGACTACAGCCGTAAAACATTTGGATATGCTTTAAAGTCTAAAACTGAAGTGTTAGGTAAGTTTAAAGAATTTAAAGCACTTGTTGAAAATCAGTTGAACAAAAAGATTAAGAAATTTCGTAGCGACAACGGGTCTGAATACACAAATGGAGCTTTTCAGAGGTTTTTGAAAGAAAACGGAATCGTGCATCAAACTTCTGTACCACACACACCCCAACAAAATGGTGTTGCGGAGCGTACTATTCGCACTATTGTAGAAAAGGCTAGATGTATGATTCACGACGCTGCTTTAGATAAACGTTTTTGGGGAGAAGCTATTGGTTGTGCAATTTATTTAAAAAATAGGTCTCCTACTATGGCTTTAAACAACAAAGTACCAGAAGAAGTATTTACTGGTCAAAGGGTTGATCTTTCACATTTGAAGACTTTTGGATGTAAGGCTCAGGTCCTGGTGAAAGATGGAAGTCGTAGAAAATTCGATTCCAAAACAATCGAAATGATAATGACAGGCTACTGTGAAAATCAAAAAGCTTATAGGTTTATAGATATGAGCAATCCAAAACGAGTTATACATGCTCGAGATGCAAAGTTTTTTGAGAGAACTTTTCAGCAAAAGCTAGTTCCTCAATTAGGTGCGCCTGTGTCTAAATGTACAGGCAATGTGCAGCTTGGAGGAAACACTACTCCATCGATTGTAATGATTCCATTTACGAATACTGGACAAAATGATCAGAATGAAGTAAGTACTGCTACAGGAACAATTGTGTCAAACATTCCTGATGTGAATTCTGAAGAGAGTTCAGAAACAGAAGTTCTGTCGCAGACTATTTCAAATGTGTCTGAAATCAATCAAAATATTGAAGAGGTCATTCCAGAAGAGGTTGGTAATCCTATGTCAGGATCTGAAGATGGTTTTTATGATGCTTCCGAATCAGAAGATGTGAATGAAGCTGTTCATGAAGTTACAGTTCCCGAACGTAGATATCCTCTTAGAAATAGACGTCCAAATCGAGATGAAGACTTTGTTTATGATTTTCTTGTAATTGGAGATCCAGTTTCTATGAATGATGCTATGCAACGCTCTGATAAAAAGCTATGGTTGCAAGCAATGAAGGATGAGTTTGACTCTCTAAAGACTAATTCCACATGGGATTTAGTAGATCGACCACCAGGTGTAAATGTGGTTAAATCAAAGTGGGTCTTTAAATTAAAGACTGGTGCAGATGGAAACATGCAACGCTACAAGGCGAGATTGGTTGCAAAGGGTTATTCTCAGAAGCCTGGTGAAGATTATTTTGAGACCTTTGCTCCTGTGGTGAAAATGCCGTCTATTCGTCTTCTAGTCGCACTTGCAGCTGAAAAGAATCTACACATTCAACATTTAGATGTCACTACTGCTTTTCTCAATGGTGACCTCCATGAAAACTTATATATGGAACAACCTGAAGGTTTTGTTCAGGATGACCGCAAGGTATGCAAGCTTAAAAAAGCAATATATGGGTTGAAACAAGCAGCACGTTGCTGGAATGAAAAAATACATAATCATATTTTAAAAATGGGACTAAGCCGGTCCAAATATGACCCATGTATATATACGAAGAATACAAAGGACGTATTTTTGGCAATTGCGCTTTATGTCGACGATTTTTATATTTTTACAAATAAAAACGTCGAGGCGGAAAAGATAAAACAGCATATTGCGAATTCTTTTAAAATAAAGGATTTGGGAGAAGCACGAGACTGCTTAGGTATGCAAATTATCAGAAATAAGCAAAATAGAGAAATTCGTCTTACTCAAAGGGCCTATGTGCAGAAAATTCTTAAAAAATATCGTATGGAAGACTGCAAGCCTGTTAATACTCCTGTAGAGATAAATGTTCATCTTAAACCTGGTGAGAGGAATGAAAATTTTGAGTATCAAGAAATCATTGGTTCCTTGATATACTTAGCATGTTGTACAAGACCAGACATTTCATATGCGGTTACTATGTTAAGTCAATTTAATACGTGCAACAATTCCACTCACATGGCAGCTTTAAAACGGGTATTAAGATATTTAAAGGGTACTGTAGATGTATCACTGTGTTTTAGAAAAACCAATAAGCCTCTTGTAGCTTATGCAGATGCAGATTGGGGCAATCGGTCTGATGGTAAATCTTTCTCAGGCTATGCTCTAATTTTAGGTGGTGCTGCAATAGCATGGCAGTCTGCCAAGCAGCGATGTGTAGCTTTAAGCACTGCGGAAGCAGAGTATATTGCTATTAGTGAAGTCACAAAGGAAGTGATATTTTTGAATGGATTATATTCTGAACTAGATAGTAATGTAGACAAGGGTATTACAATCTATAGTGATAGCCAAAGCGCTAGTAAGTTAGTGTATTCCCCTGTAATAGGAAAGCGTTCCAAACATATTAATATAAGATATCATTTCGTGCGTGACTTAGCAGATGAAGGAGCAATTAACATTAAATATTGTGAAACTGAAAAAATGGTAGCAGACATGCTTACTAAAGGGGTTCCGAGGGCAAAACACGTTTTTTGTTCTAATCATATAGGATTAAATGGGGATGTTGTAAATATATGTAATCTCTATGATTAGTTTATAAGGAACCTGTTTCTATAGTAACGTGTGTGTTTACTGTCACTTATAGAAAAATATTTTACAATTAAAACTATGAGTTTACAGTTACTATATTTTATTATTTCCACTGTGTTATAAACGCTCTGTTTCGTGTTACAACCCTTTAAACACGATCAAACTTTCCTCCGAATCTGAATGAATCTGTATTCACAGGGACACCGATGGAGACCATTCTCACAACTACAAATAATTTTCGTTATTGATTGAGGCTGTCTATTGCATATATATAACACAATGGAAGTTGCGGTAGCCAATAAAATTGTGTTTGAACTCTTAATATATTAAAATTAGGAAACACGCTTTTAAAAATGACTATTTTCGATTTAAATTCGTAAATATCATGCTGATAGCTTGTTTACGCAAAATATTCATAAATATTCCTAAATGAAACTTCTTGCAAAAAAAAATGAAAATCCACGCAGCAGTTCTGGTATTCATAATGGTACAGATTCTGAAAAGGGCCCGAGCAAACACACCTCACAGAATGCCGTAGTCAAATAACAATCGTTTGAGGGTTGTTGTGTTGCTGCAAGTGAGCGAGGTCACCAGAGAGAAAGAAGGAGTATGGGCTGGCAACGTATCGGCGACTCCTTGGTGTTGCTGATGAGCGGTGTTGATTGCTTTCTGTCAGGTGACCCACGTGCTCGTCCCCCCCCCCCCCCCCCCCTCATATAAAAAAACACAAAGACGGTGGGGACTTCGCCAGCCAGTTATCATTAAAAAAGCATGTAAAACATTTGAAATAGCAATTTCTTTGTTGAAATCGTAACATTCTAATTAAATAGGTACTCATAATAAATTACAATGAAATTAATTTACTTCTAGTATGTAATTAACATTGTAATTATGTACAAAGTACACATACATATTTAATTATATGCTAGTTTTTGTCTATTTGATCTACACTACACCTCTACTTTGAGTGGCTGGAAATTTGACTTTAGCAAAATAACACCTGAATCAATTAACTATTAATAGCTTCTCTATGCAGTTTCCATCCTTAACATATTGTGAATCCAGGATATATTAAATCGGTTTGTATATTTTAGTATTTTTAAACTGTATATTAATTTCGAATAACATTATAATAGAACATGGGCCTCATGTAATATGTGTAATTGGCTAATGAATCTTGCATCATTACAACTATCTGTTTTTCACAAGGTGCTTAGTGCAGTAACAAATTTTTTTAGAAATGCCTGTCGAAAAATTTTTTAGAAACTGACAAGTCAGTTCAAGCGTTCAGCATACTCTTAACGTTATGTATTACTGCAGTGGCTTACAGTGTAAATTAAAGCAAGAGTACATATTCATAAAAAAATAAGATTATAATATAGGTATTAGACTTTGCTTAGCTTAGTTTGAGATAGATGGCAGTATGATATTTGTTTTGAAATAATTCCTAAAAAAGCAAGAATATATTTTTTTACTAGTAAAATTTTGCAAATGTAAATGTTCATTGCTACATAAAAATAAATACCTACTTGGAGTATAAATGAACTTACATCTGGCGCACCCTCCCTGTAAATTTTTAAAAGCCTTGGTGAGAATAGACATTGTAAAAATACTTTCATGTTTCTTATCAATATCTCACTTCTTTATACCTGAAACAAGAAAATTAATTATTGGTCTATGAATAGAATTAGGTAATTACATTTTAATGGAATATATGTGACTAAGGCCTCGAGCAGAACAATTTGCAGTTGCTAAATCGTACAATAGGCTATTTGACCAACATTTTTTTCGGTTTTATATGTAAGGATGTCACAATAATAAAACCACACGTGAAAGAATTATTTTGATAGCACAAAAATCTCTCGATATATGTAATTTGAATATTACAATTACAATTAAGGACTTTCCCTAATGCTGCGGCTACACTACCTTATGCTGCGGCTACACTACCTTACCGTCTACCGGGCTGTTACCGCAATAATTATGGCATTGAATTAGCGTTTAAATTACTGCGTGAAGTGGGGTGGTTACACTAGAGTTTACCTAGATATGTCAATAAATGAGGCGGTAAAAATATCATTTTTCAAGATGGAGGTTGAAGCTGCAGCTGTTATATTTATTTAGATGGTTTCGGTCTTTTTCCTTCTTCAAACCATCATTGTACACCGCGATTTTTACCGGGGGATACCCGACCGAAAGCCCATAATAAAAAGATACGGTTCGCATTAGAATAATTCCAAAACTTAAGCATTTTCATTTCACCATTCC
The DNA here is from genome assembly GCA_937001555.2 of Hypsopygia costalis. Taxonomy (NCBI): domain Eukaryota; kingdom Metazoa; phylum Arthropoda; class Insecta; order Lepidoptera; family Pyralidae; genus Hypsopygia; species Hypsopygia costalis. The sequence goes on from OW443326.2 coordinate 26,441,137, forward strand.
ATGTCGGTCGATACGTGCGTCGCCGTTGAGTTCATGCTGCACACTGGACAAACAGTAGTGTGGCCACAAACGCATTAATTACTGCGGTAATTCTCTTTGATGTGCGAAAAAAGACCGCCGCCGGAGCTATTGTCTACCGCCATTTGCCATATTGATTGGCATTGTAAAATTATGGCCATAAATCGTGGTTACACCTAGGCGTTGTTGAAATTATGGCCATAATTATTGGCATATCACGGTACTGTAGCCGCAGCATTACCGTCTACCGGGCTGTTGCCGCAATAATTATGGCATTGAATTACCGTTGAAATTACTGCGTGAAGTGGGGTGGTTACACTAGAGTTTACCTAGATATGTCAATAAATTAGGCGGTAAAAATATCATTTTTCAAGATGGAGGTTGAAGCTGCAGCTGTTATATTTATTTAGATGGTTTCGGTCTTTTTTCTTCTTCAAACCATCATTGTACACCGCGATTTTTATCGGGGGATACCCGACCGAAAGCCCATAATAAAAAGATACGGTTCGCATTAGAATAATTCCAAAACATAAGCTTTTTTCATTTGACTACTCCATGTCGGTCGATACGTGCGTCGTGGTTGAGCTCATGCTGCACACTGGACAAACGGTAGTGTGGCCACAAACGCATTAATTACTGCGGTAATTCTCTTTGATGTGCGAAAAAAGACCGCCGCCGGAGCTATTGTCTACCGTCATTTGCCATATTGATTGGCATTGTAAAATTATGGCCATAAATCGTGGTTACACCTAGGCGTTGTTGAAATAGGCTATTTTCCAATGTTTAAAAATTGTACAAATAAATTAACAATATCGTAAAATACACAAAACTATAAAGATCGGCAAACTTCCATTCTAATATCTTCAGTCAGACTTTTTTTAGCGTCGATCAAAGTTTGGCGGGAAAGTCCATTTTAAAAGTATGTAATTATTAAAAAATAATATTTCCACTGGAGAAGCAATAAAAAATGCTATAACTTTTATTATGATACTAATTACATAAACGTAATATTTAACATAGCTGTCGTACAAATTTCTGATTTGATGCATACAAAATACAAACCTGTGACGTCATAAATCGGTAGTCTTTTGTATGGAGCGTTTTGGGGCAGTCTAAAAATTGTGATTTTCAAATTAACATATCTCGAGAGATTTTTGTGCTATCGAAGTAATTCTTTCACCTATGATTATATTATGGAGACGTCCCTACATATCAAACCGAAAAAAATGTTAGTCAAATAGCCTATTATGGCAATAATTATTGGCATATCACGGTACTGTAGCCGCAGCATAACGCTTCATACAACAGGCTACTAGGATTTGACGTCACAGGTTTGTACAAGAAATTTGTACGACAACTATGTTAAATACCTATTACGTTTATGTAATTAGTATCATAATAAAATAGTATTTTTTATTGCTTCTCAAAATGAAATGAAATATATTTTTTTAATAATTTCATACTTTTAAAATGGACTTACCCGCCAAACTTTGATCGAACCTAAAATAAGTCGGACGTTTTGTATATTTTACGATATTGTTAAATAATTTATACAATTTTTGAACATTGTCAAATAGCCTATTCTACAACTACGACCAAACATGCACGATCAGTGGCAAAGTCACCAGTGCTAAAAGCACCATGTTAAACAGCTGTCTGATAACCTTTTGGGATGTTGTGGAATGGTTAAGTGAAATCATATACAAAAACACGCACAAGGGTCCAATTAGATGGCTAAGTGCGGAAATCAGTGAAATTAAACCATGCACTTAACACATTAACTGTCCAGTGTACCGACCTAGGTACACGTCCATGTAACGTTCGCGGTACACGGTACCTAGTGTTACTTTATGTGTTCTAACTGCCTGGACCTTTTAGTAAGTTTACTGTTACCTGAGTGGACTTGTGGATAGAAAAACAATAACATTACTTTTTTTTTTATTTATGTTGCTAGAGAGGAAAAAATAAACTACTTTTTCTTCAATAATATGCCTTTATTTGCGCATAGGTGCTTAAGAATAACATTGAAGTCAATAGGTCACCCTTTTAGCTTTTGGTCTATAAGATTTTGGAGAACTACCATCATCGAGAAGCTTTTTATAGCATCCACTGCATTGTCTTCTAATAGATGTATTATTACCTCGGATCTTCCCGATGGGTTCTAAATAATGTGGATTACTATTGGACCCTATCAGAGCACTTGAAGATGTAGATAATGACATATTTACAAGAAAAATTAGTTTTTCAATTCTTAATCAATGTGCCTACTAACTGACTCCCACTCAACAGACAAAAAATACAATTTTTTCATTTCAATATTGCCAGAGGAAAAGAGGATACAATTCACTTTTATTATTTCATCTATGGAATATTTAGTAACCAAAAACAATTATATTACAAATAAAAACTGTTTTTACACTACCCAGCCTTTCACAAGTCCACGGTACACGCAAAGTGTACACGCCCCTTCAATATGACAAGGCTGTGTACTGAATATGGTACATGGGAAAAAAGGAGGTAAACCCAGGTGTTTTGCTATATTTTAGGTATAGTTATCAAAAAGGAGCATACTGATATATTTTTGAATCCAGATATCTAATAATTGGTATTGGCCATATGGGGTTGCCGAAAAATTTTATATGGGGACAGTTAACGCATTAAGAAGTACCAGTGATAATGGTAAGAGATCTGATCACTGATTCCTGATACAGGGGACATAAGACAGCACTAGTGTGCACCCCACAGTGAGTGGACAAACTTGCTCCATCTCACTAACAGTCTATTGCTAGTTTTCAATGGCAGCTGAAATTGTTGAGTCCAACAGTGCAAATATGAATCACTAAGATATGATCCCATAATTCTGGCATATGGTCTGCCTCTATGACCAGCTGCTAAGACATTTCATTAGCAAAATCTCTTTGCATATGTTATTAATGTTGGGGACAAAGAAGGCAAGCAAGAAAGCTGGCTTTTTCTGCGCCCGAATTATACATAGTTTGTTGATTTCTTCAAATATGTCTCAATTCTATTTGGAAAATATGTTAGTGTTTTGTGTTTTAATATTTTGTTTTATTTAAGTGAAATTGAAATTATTTTAGAACAACTAATTTTATTTTAATTTACGTTTATAGTGAAAGATAAAGGTAATTTTGGAGAAATATAAAAATCAAAACTATATACTATTAAATGTAAGATCTAGGATACAAACATTTACTTTTAATCAGGTTACTTTTATTAAGAAATTAGTACATAAAATTAAACCGAAAATATGTAATAAATATAAATAAAATTCTCACCCTTTTCGTTTCTTCGGTCCGCAAAAATATGTTAACACACACAGTACAGTACACACACACACTCAGAAAATTACCTATTTTGAAAGAAAGAATGTGACAGACAAAGACAGAGATAGTTTTATTTATCAAATAACTTTACGGGTCTGGGATCAATGTCCTTCTGAGCCCGGCTTTGTATTATTCCTCTACCTCTAAATTATCTTCTCGGCTTCAGATACATACCGAAACATATCGTCCGGAATCTTCTTGTTCCTGTATTACTTGTCATAAATAAATCAACAGTAAAACCGTTTTGGATGACTTTTTGGAATTACTTGACAACCCCGATTCAAATATCAAAGATTATATTATTTTGATGTAGGTAGTAGGTATACAAAAGTTTGTTTAAAAGCCCAAGCGCGCTCACCAAGTTATCTCCAAACCAAAAAGCATAACAAAGAAAATTGAAAGGTTTCCGAACTCGATTAAATTTTATCGATTATAGATTTTTATGAAACCAATTTTCAATCATATGGATTGATTTTTTGCCAGCCAGCCCGATCAATCATAAGATCGTTCCAAAATGAATAGATTGTAAATCGATCTCTACTATAGTCTATAAACAAATTCTTATTTAATTTTCATAATTATTAAAAAGAACCATCTTCATTGTCACTTTGATCCCTTGCGTAATCAAAAAGAGCATAGGCAATTTGATCTACACTACTTTGCGTGCTTCCGCCACCAATTAGTTCATGCAAATTACTGCCGGCCGGCACCCGCCTACTACCGTTAGTAGTTGCATGCGACTGCCGTGGCTGCTTTGGTCGTCTCTGCTCCAGCTGCTGTGGTCGTGGTCGTGGTAGCAGAGAATAGTAGGGTTGATTGCAAGAGCTCAATTAGCTCTCATTTGTTCACCCATAATGTTACCCAATCTGTAGTATTAATAGGCATTAAAAATAAGTAGAAAATATTTTCCAGTATTTTGTATACTGGCCATTGGATTAAAAAATTATAAGTTTGATAGTTCATTATGCCAGAATTTCACTCAATTCAGTAACTAACTGTATGATTTTAGTCGGGCTCTTCAAATATTTAGTTTCGATATTTTGAGATTGTTTCCATCACGATATCTTTGGATCTTCGATATCGATATTTTTGGACGTTGAATTATTGTTAATTAGGTTGGTTACTCGATATATCGTTCAATCATCCCTATCCAGTGTCAAACAGAACAGCGAACCGAACCGAACCGAAAGCGTGGAAAATGCGAACCGAAGCTTAGACGTCAAATTACGCGTAGCGAACCGAGAACGTGGAGAATGCGAACCGAAACGGAGACGTCAAACTAGGTGCAGCGAACTGAACAGACAGAACGCGTTGCGGGACGCCACGAAAAACTCGTGTCCAAGCATTCTTTAAAATGTGGAGTGAAACGGATTCTGAAGATGATAATATACTGCTTTTGACTGTTTTGTTATTAAAAAAAAAAGAAAAAAAGGAGGAGTTATTTAAATAACAATATCTTCCCATACTTCTGATTTTTTTTAGCATTTTTATAGTCTTTGTGGCGTGTATTGTACAATATTATTGGGTATTTTTGACACATTCTATAAATTATTCGATATCTGTCATGGCCACGTGTCGGAAAAGTTTGATTTTTTGTAAATAAATCGTCACGCATCGTTCTTGCTTCGCGTCGCACATTCGCTTTCGCTGTCAATTTGACGTGGTGCATAAAAAGCCAGCTAATACAACTATCTCGCTTACGCCTCGCTTCGCCCTCGCGCTTTGTTTGTCATGGCGGCGTCACACCCCTTTCGGTTCGCCACGGAATCAGCACGTATCGTTTCGCTTTCGCTTTTCTATTTCACTAGATTCAAACGATAGCACAAATACATTACAAAATAAAAACGCTTCGCCACGTTTTCGGTTAGCTGTCTGTTTGACAAGGGTCTATGCGAGACTCGTTAGTTAGAATTATTGAATTTGAATTTGATTGAATTGGCGCGTTAACATATCCGACGGGAGCCTACTAGCTCAGTGATCACTGATCAGTCTCATTCACAAGACAAGTCACACTGTCACAAAATAAAATATGCACAGCACGACAAAGATATGTATCACTTCAAAATGTGTAATTTTAAGATGAAGGAAATCGATTATATAAAAGGGAATCGATTAATACGAAAATCGATTAATTTCACTTCAATCACACATAATCGATTAATCACCGTCTGCATGATTATGTCGTGTCGTATTGTAAATAATATGTAAAAAAAAATTGTAATTTGTAAATGTACCCAGTTCTAACCTGTGGTTGGCATTTGTATTTTGTGATTTGTAATGTTTTCGTTCCCCCCAAAGGCGAATTGAAAATTATTTAGGATTAATATTTTTTCCATTGCTGTAGTCATGAAATATGATTCGTATAGTGAAATCGGCTTTTCTATTGTTCATCTTGACTGTCTCGAGAGTGTCATGCAGAATACACAAACTGCCGCTTACGGTAAGATTACGTATAATCTTTTAATTTGCTCAGCAAAATCATTAGCGAATACAACTGAATACTATGCTGTTTTATATTGTTTGAACATGATAAGGTACGTTCTTCAACAGTTTAAGTACCTCATAGGGCATTGAAGAAAGTCAATAATTAAACTTGAGCAAATAGGTACACTACTTAAGTGTGATGTTTTTCGAACATATGGTAAAGTGTTTTACATTATCAGCAACTAGCTTCCGCCTGCGGCTTCGCACGCATAAATGTGTGTTTTGTGGCGCCAAAAAATAGCCTATGTCCTTATCAGGATACAGTCTATGTTCATGGCAAATTTCATTCAAGTCTTTTTTTTTTATACTACTTCGGGTGGCAGACAAGAATACAGCCCGCCTGATGTGAAGCGGTTACCGTAGCCATATTAATGCTTGCAACATAAAATATTGCTCGCGCGCCGCCACCCCTGCTGCCAACGCAGCATCTCCTTCCTTTCTTTCTGGTGACCTCACACTCACAGGAACACAACAACCCTCAAGGGAATTGTTATTTGGCTGTGGTATTCTGTGAGGTGGAGGTACATTCCCCAGTCAGGTAGCTTACAATTACGCTCCCTACCTCTCTTTTCGCCAGAGCTTCGTTTGTCAGTCAGCAGGGTGCACCACATGCAGGTGAAGTTGGCTTTGGTTCAAAGATCTTGATGAACCACTTACACCCCATCTTGACGAACCACTTACACCCGAAAGTAATAAACAGACAGACACATTTCGCATTAATACCTAGTATTAGTATGGATCTGGTTTAGATTCTCTCTTTCAAACCAAAACTTCGAATTCTTTTCACAATAATGAACATTGGTAGATTACTCTTATAATTTAGCTAAGGGGTCATGTTGTGATTTTTGTCTTTTTAGGACATGACTTTGTATTTATGTTGAGATTATCACTTGAATTTTGTGACTATTGAGTCACATAATTTCACCATCATTCGTTTGCTATAGATGCAGTGACAATGAAAAATGCATCAACCATTTGTATGAAACAGACATGAAGTCTCACAACTCGCAAAATTATGCTCATTTGGCCTCACCACATGACATATCATATACGATGAAAATAAATACAATTGTACATTACACAAAGACAGTACACAAAGAATGCCACCAGCTTCTTTTATCTTGATAGCATTACTATAAATTTTCTTTTTTTTTCGCACCTCAGTCGTCAAACTAAAGAATTAGGTAAACAAGATGACGCCACCGTGGCTGGATTATTTGACTTATTTGTCAGCTTGACATTGATAAATTACATTGGTTTCTAACATTTCCAAAAATGTACATTGTTTACATTTAGGTACATTATGTTATATTCAATACTATGCACTATGCAACCACAACTGATAATGTAAATGTTTGGTCACCCATTCTTTAGCCCTAAGCAACAGGTCTCGACATTTTGGTTAAGCTATAGCGAAATTATATGCAATTACTTGAAAATATTTGATGCAAAACAGGTATTCTTGCTATGCTAAAGATGGATATTGTGCTATTTACACCCCTGCTCAATGCTGTATATTTAATTTGAGTGTATTTTTTTAATTATCTCTTGTCCTGTCCTTTTATCAACTGAACAAAAAAAGCATTAAAAAAATACATTTTCATTTATATCCTCAAATCACTCTTAGATGGTACTATGATAGAAAATACTAGATATGTAAAGCATATCTTATATCAATGAATGATATGGTATAGTACCATATCTTTCATTGATATAAATGTCCTTGGACTTTCGTTATTTGTTTAGCAACTAAGAGTATAATAGACCAATAAACCATAAGCTGCAATTTAGGTCATATTAAAAATGTGACATTTCTCAGTTTTTGCATGTACCCTTCATGATATGAAGTAACTTTTAAATAGATAGAAAGTAAAATTTCAATGTCATTCTAAGGCATGGTGCACAGCTTAATACATCTGCATCATGTCATTTTGTGGTACAATTGCCACATTTCCCACAAACAACATGATGCATGCATGTGCAAAAATAACCATGCTATATGCCATGTCACTTAATAAGCACCACATCCTTAGCTGATGCACTTGACAGTGCAGCTTAAAATGACCGACAATCTAGAATAAGTCAAGACTGAAGTAAAGTCAAAAACACCTTAATTTCTAAGGTTTCATCTTTTTCAATTTTAGTCTTAGTGTTAATTTTATTTATTTTCGACTTATTTTAAATATGTATAATAGTGAACAACGTTTTTTTGGCAGTCGTGTGGCGCGACGGTTCGTGAGATGTGCGCCGGCCTTTATTCTTATCTATATTACTATATGCCTCGACTGATAACGGTTATTGTGTGTATGACATAGTTATGTGTCATAGTCATAGTATAATCCGCTGTAAGAAAACCACTAACTAAACTACTTTAGTAGGTAATACAAAACTGCACTGTTTTTTTATAACTGTTAAAGAACAACATGTTTTGTATACAGCGGATCGACTTGTAATCTGTTTGTCATTGTGTTACTGGTTCAGACCACAAGAGAACCCTAATCTAACCGAAAAACAACTCAAACCTACGATTTGGCTGGCATAGTTTTAGATATGGTTTTATTGACAAATGCGAATTGCTAATACAAGCCGATGGCGGCGAAAATTTGTAACAAAAGTTGAGGCTGTGATAACTGTTTACCATCAGGCGGATCGTATGCCTGTTTCCCACCTTAGTTGTATAAAAAAATGTCCTTATTATTTCACACTGTTTTATAAATTTACAACAATGTATTTTTTGGTCATTTGTGTAAGATTACCGTAATGCTTGCGACAGTTCAAAACACAAGCTCAAGTTCATTGTTATTTGGCTGTGGTATTGTGTGAGGTTGAGGTTCTTCCCCAGTCGGGGATCAATTTACCCTATCTCTCTTCCGTTCCGTAGGTTTGCAAGGCGAAGTTTGTTTTAGCTATTTTTGTCACACTTGCAGACTTGATCTGTCATCGAATGTCGAGCTGGATATAGTCTTCTGAATAGGCTGTTATTGATTCTATGGTGTAGTATAACTATGAATCACTGCTATTGTTGTTTGATTAATTAATTTATTAAACAAGTTATAAGTTAATTAAAAAAATCAAAAACCCGACTGCACCTGCAATAGATTTATTAATCACGCGTAACAATTATATAATTCCTTACAAGCAAAGCTGCAGGCAAAAACTAATATATCAAATATATATTTGAAATCAGGTCATCGAGACCTTTATTTTGATACCCATATAGATATATTTAGAAGAAAAAAAAAATTACTGCAACGACAATTTTGCGGCTCACAGCCGCCATATTGATTTTTTTTTATATTTGATGTAGCCTATGTCGCTCTCACAGCAAATACGAATCTAACGACACCTCTCAAGCTAAAATCCATCCAGCCGTTCAGGGGCCCAATTCTGTAACTTTTAGCTAAGCAACACGCCATTGACACACTATCGACACACTATAGACATTATATTGCCATTGTTGCAAATTCCGTATTCTGCAAAAACTACAATGGCGGCTCAATGGTGTTTCAGTAGTGTCTCAGTAGTGTCTCAGTAGTGTCTCAGTGGTGTCTCAGTGGTGTCTCAGTGGTGTCTCAGTGGTGTCTCAGTGGAGTCTCAGTAGTGTGTCTTGACTATGGCCGTACAATAGGTTTTCAGTGTTACTTACCAAAACCTACCATCCGACCATAGATGTACACTAACCTCCTAAAAATCCTATTTTACATCAATTAACTCTATTTATTAGACGCATTTTAATAATTTAAAAACGTTTTATTATCAAATGCATCAAATTTCACTACAAACATGCGTAAAAATCAATATTAATGAATATTATGACGTAATTTTTTTGTCTACGACTTTCGTAAAAAAAAACAACTGTCAATTGTCAAAAACTATCCGGCGGGAAGCTTTATTGGAGACGTTAGCCAAATAAAGTTTTGGAATATATAATCAAATTTATAAGTGTACCTATTGCAAATTATTGAATTTTCAGGAGCATTTCGGTAATTCATCAGCATTCTAATAGTATCATTTTATCACTTACAAATTTAACAAACAATACACTTCAATCAAAGTGTAAGTGGTTCATCAAGATCTTTGAACCAAAGCCAACTTCACCTGCACGTGGTGCACCCTGCTGACTGACAAACGAAGCTCTAGCAAAAAGAGAGGTAGGGAGCATAATTGTAAGCTACCCGACTGGGAAATGTACCTCCACCTCACAGAATACCGCAGCCAAATAACAATTCCCTTGAGGGTTGTTGTGTTCCTGCGAGTGAGTGAGGTCACCAGAAAGAAAGGAAGGAGATGCTGCGTTGGTACCGGGGGTAGCGGCGCGCGAGCAATATTTTATGTTGCGAACGTTAATATGGCTACGGTAACCGCTTCACATCAGGCGGGCCGTATGCTGGTCTGCCACTTGACGTAAGTAGTATAAAAAAAATCAACAGTCGTTTTATAAGTTGTTGTCAAGCACGATCAGAAATATTGCCAAGTTGTCAAGTAACCTTCATAGACAAATCTTTAATTCAGGAGAGATTCCGCTCCGACATTGCTTTAACCGAAAAAAGGGAATGAGCTCATCCATTAGCTCCCTTGCTTGCACCTTCCCAAGCCGAAACGATTTCATAAAATCAACCTCGGGAAGGTCATCGAAGGCACTCACATGCTGCCTCATTAATGCGCGAGATTTGCGACGCTGACGCCAAAGACGATCGACGGTCGGCACTGTTGGCTAATGTCAAAATACGCCACCGCAAAGTAGGTGCTATCGGCCTCATTGCACCTAAAAAAATACGTCCACTTTATTAACAGGGCCTTTAGGGGACTACCACAATACACTCCGACCGTTGCACACACACAGGGACACTTATATATAATTAAAAAACCGAGTGTCATAGAAACGCAATACCGAAAAAGGGTGTTGTTGTTCGATGGTCTCACAATGGCAGTTCAATGGCCGAAACACTATTCAAATACGATAGACACAACTGTCAAATACACTTTAAATATTTGCAGACTACCGCAACTTCGGCCATCACGATGCCATTGAAACACTATAATGGACCAGACTACCATCATTACAATAGTCTTACTATGGCGTTTCAATGGCACTACAATGGCAAGTCAATGACCATAAATAATTTGTAGAATACCAAATGGCAAAGACAATTCTATCGAGACACTACTGACACACTATTGACACGTTGGTTATTTTACAGACTTGGGCCCCAGGCTGTAAGCGTGCCAAACAATTATACATATATACATACATACTCTCGAAAAACATAACCCTCCTTCTGTCGCAGTCGGGTAAAAAAAATATTACTGCAACGACAATTTTGCGGCTCACAGCCGCCAAATTGATTTTTTTTATATTTGATATAGCCTATGTCACTCTCACAGCAAATACGAATCTAACGACACCTCTCAAGCTAAAATCCATCCAGCCGTTCAGGCTGCAGAGCGTGCCAAACAATTATACATACATACTTCTGTCGCAGTCGGGTAATACATAACACAATCAAACCTAAAAGATATTATGTATAATTTGTTATGTATGTTATTTATTAATGGTACATATTGGTATCATCTTATATTCATTCTTCTTGCTACACGACCAAATAATCTCTCTCTAGTAAAATGCTTCTAAAGAGTTGTGTCACAACTCTTTTTAGGTGGATTTTACTAGTTTTCGTCCGAGAGAGATTTGGTCATCTAAATCTGGCTCGAAACCTTCTATATTCACGGTGTACATAATTGAATACTTCTTGTATAATGTTATACGCATAGTTCCACTGACAATTGCGCAAGTCAAGCAAAGTAGGTATATTTTGACGAGCTCGATCGCGTAGCGGTCAATGACGCGGTTTCGACACCAACGCTCGTAGGTTCGATTCCCACACAGGACAAACATTTGTGTGCATGAATATATCTGTTTGTCTTGGTCTGGGTGTTTTCTATGTATATATATGTATTTACAAAAAAAAGTATTTACGTATGTTTAACAGTTGTCTAGTACCCATAACACAAGCTTCGCTTACTTGGGGCTAGATGGCGCTGTGTAATTTGTCTGACAATATTTATATTTATTTATTTATTTTTTAACAATTGCACTGAGCGAATACTCAATACATATGTCCTGAGCTTTTTGAGATGAGAGTAATACGAGCTAAAGCGAGAACGAAAATAATTAAATTTATGGTGGTACAGCGTTGGTACCGATGCTGTACCGTAGGGGTCTCCACTATAAAATAAACACTATAATATAAATCCTACATTTATTAAGTACATATATTAAGTTGGGCGCCAAAACTGTCCGCATTGTAGGTATATTTGAGAGACGAGTTCTGTGGTCGAATGGTTAGCAATGACTCCGAGGTCGCGGGTTCGATCCCCGCACAAGACAAACATTTGTGTACATGAACATGTCTGTTTGTCTAGGTCTGAGCGTTTTTTATGTATTATATGTATATATTAAAAAAAATGTATTTAAATAATAGACCAGTTATCTAGTACCCATAGTACAAGTTTTTCGCTTAATTTGGGTCTAGATGAAGCTGTGTAAATTGTCCAGGAATATTTATATTTATTATATTTATAATGAAATTAATATATGAGCTTAAAAAGCGTAGAAAAATCGATTTATGTGGATATTAGGTTAGATTTTTTTTTTTCTAAAAGCTTCTAAACAAATTTCTTTCTTTCAGGATGATGAGCGTCCTTATGTGGACCTCACGACATTTGGTTTCTTCCGGGGTGGAGTTCTTGACGTCAAGATGGTGAATTTCATGTTGCCCTCTGGGCATGTTTACGGAGATGTAAGTTTGTATTATTACTACCACTGTTTTTCATTACTAGAACAAGATATTACTAATAGTACAACTACGAGTAGGGACCCTACCGCCAAAGCTGAAGCCGATTACCATCGAATTTTTTTATCGCGAAAATACAACAAAACAAACAAATTCAGCTTAGTCGGTAGAGTTCTATGGTTTCTACCAGCTAAGCTAAACACAATTACCACCAATCTAAGCTAATGGCACAGTATAAGTAATAGAACAGTATGGCCACTCACTGCCGCTCTCTCGTGTCAACCTCACCTCCCCTATGAGACAAATGTGGAACAGTTTGTATGGCGGCGCACGCACATACGCTCATTTGCGCACTGCACAGACGTCATTGTTTATATAGTAAGTAGTGAACGACGCGACTTTTGTATGGAGTGGCAGGGGTGTGCTAAAGGTTTATTTTCACAATGAAAAAATCCGATGGTAAGTATGTGCAGAGCGTGGATGAGCGTGTGTGTGTATAGAAACTGTTCTAGATTCGTCTCAGAGGGGAGATGAGGCCGATACCAGAAAGCGGCAGGGAGTGGTTGTACTATATGCAGTACTTATACTGTGTCATTTTATAACCATTTGCTCAACACGTCACATCTTTGAAATAATTTTTGTGGATTTATATTCACAAAATTGTTACAATATAACATTTTCTCTTCTCATATATTGTCAAGACTACGTCGCGAGTTTGGTGTCAGTCTCTCATTTTTTCCGTACTAAACACAGCTAACGATGCTGTCTAGTACTACTCACCTGACTTACTTGTCATCTTCTTTATCTTGGTTTATTTATTGTCCATGGGAATATGTTGATTTTCCCATGCTATTTGATATTATATGTATAACATGGGAAAATCGACTCTATATAAATCGTCGCTATGACCTACGGTGCACGGACTAGGCCACTGACCATCGGCATGGTTCATAAGTTAAAAGTTGCACAGTGAGCTATGGAGAGCTCAAAATCATCTCTCAAAATCAGCAAGCTGAAGTGGCAGTGGGCCGGTCACATTTGCTGAGTCAGCGATGACAGATGGGACACGAAAGTCCTGGAGTGGAGTACCCGTAGGTCGCAGCGAGGCATTGGGTGCCCCATCTAGATGGACCGGTGACTTAGATCAAGTGTTTATACTTGATCGAAGACCGGTGACCTCTAAAAGTGGCTGGAAGCGGGTGGATGCGGAAACCCTATATCCAGCAGTGGATAGCTACAGGCTCATAATGATGATAGCGATGATTTGATATCATGTTAATTGATCTGAATGTTTTCAGTATGGATTCACGCTAGACCGGACTGCCAACGACGCAATAAGCCCGTATCTCGAGGCACATACAGATACTTGTTTCCTGAAAGAGTTTGAGAACAGTGGAGTGTCACCGCAACATCCGGCTATTGTGTTCTTAAAGATGGACTTTGTAAATTTGAGGTATGCTTAGAAAATACTGTCAATGCTGTTAATGCCAGGAAATCACATTTTATTTTTCACTAGCTGATCCGGCAAACGTTGTTCTGCGACCAGAAAAACAACGTGATAAAAGATTTTTATATTATCATCATCATCAGGTCTATTTTAGTCTCCACTACAGGAGCACGACCCTCTCTCATCCGTCCTAGACGGAAGGAGGATTTGGCCTACATTCCCCACGCTGGCCAAACAGGTTAGGGAGACCTGATCGATATTTGATAATGTATTTCTCTTAGTCGCCTTGTACGACATCCACGGGAAGAAACGGAGTGATTCTATTCTAGTCTGCCGGAACCACACGGCCAATTTTATATTATATGATGATTAAATACCCAATCGGCGGGTGCCGGACAAGCATACCACCTGCCTGCCTAAAGCGGTCACCGTAGCCTATAAACGCTTGCAATATAATTAGTACAGCTTGCGCTCTGTCACACTGGCTGCAAACACCTCTCCTTTCGTCTGGGGATCTCACTCCTTCGCAGGAACACAACAATCCCGTGTTTCGTTATTTAGCTGCGGTTTTGGATTAGGTGGTGGTACTTTCCCAATTGGGCTCAACATGTCTTCTTTCGGCGGGTGGTGCACCCGGCGAAAGAAAAGACATGTTGAGCATATAATCTGCAGGTGGTGCTCCTGCAGATGAGGATGGCTTGGTTCTTAAGATGGTGGTAATTCATTTACGGCACATAAATGGTTCATTAAGAAACAAAAGTTGCTTATTTGTTATAAATGGCAGGTGCCAGTTGCCAAAAACTGGCACAATGTGGATAGTTTATAAGTAAAATTGTATGTAACTAATGATAGTATTTCCACAACGAATTTTTCTAGAGATTGCTGTCCTTTAACTTTCTTAAGAGAAAGATATACCTCAATCTTCGGAGTATAAAATTAAAAGTTCCTTAACTTTTAACCTTTTACATTTAATACCTACTCTTATAATTGATCCTTCGAACTTGATTTCGGAGCAGCGAACACATTTTTTATATCAGATCTTCTATTTTCAATAGGCTTGTGAACCATTTTTTTTTTTCGATTTGTTATTTAAAGACGTCACAATAATATAAACTATGTGAAAGAATTACTTCGATGGCATAAAAACTTCTCGATAATATTTAACTTTTAGATCACATTTTAGACTATCTCGAAAACGCTCCATACAAAATGTTATGACGTCATACCATGCTACGAGGGGAGGTCAATAAGTTCGCGGAATGAGAGAGAAGGAGGTTGAAATTAAACACCAAATTATTTTTCCTTTTCAATATATTCTCCTTTAACCCTAATACATTTTTCGGATCTCTCAAATAGCTTGTTTATACCATCGAAAAAAAATGATTTGTCTTTGGTGTCAAAATAGGCCGAAATTGCCGACTTGACTTCATCATCGTCGTCAAATTTCTTTCCACGCAGCTCTTTCTTCATTTTTGGAAATAAATAATAGTCACTGGGGGCCAAGTCTGGACTGTATGGTGGGTGGTTTAATTGTTCAAAGCCGCATCGGTGAATGGCAGCCGTCGCAACATGGCACGTGTGGACGGGTGCATTGTCGTGCAAAAGGAGCACACCTTTTGACAGTTTTCCTCTTCTTTTTTTCTTAATGGCTTCTTTCAATCTTTCCAGTAAAGAAGCGTAGTACTGTCCCGTTATAGTCGCACCACGTTCTTTATAATCGATCAGTAAAATACCTTCTGTATCCCAAAAGATAGTCGCCATGATCTTTCCGGCCGATTGTGACACTTTGAACTTCTTTGGAGGAGGTGTGCCTTTTTTATGCCACTGCATCGACTCTTGCTTCGACTCAGGTTCATAGTGGTGAACCCAGGTTTCATCTCCAGTAACAATCCGGGCCATAACTTCTTCCTTTCTCTCTCCACAGAGCTCCAGAAACTGGTGAGAGCACTCGACACGCTCGCGTTTTTGAAGTGGCGTGAGCATTCTCGGAACCCATCTTGCACTGACTTTAGTCATCCCAAGATGATGATGTAGGATATTTAAAATACTTGATTCGGATACTCCAACCATTGCTGCAAGTTGCTTCTTCTTCAGTCGGGCATCTTCCAATACAAGTTTTTCTACTTTTTCGACGATTTCCGGTGTGGTGGCCTCAATTGGCCGTCCGGAGCGGGGGTCGTCTTCAATGGACTCCCTTCCTTGTTTGAAAAGACCATGCCACTTGTAAACCATGGTTTTACCAGGGGCAGAGTCCGCGTAAACCGCTAACAGCTCTTGAAAAATCGTCTGAGCGGATTTTCCTTGCTTGGTAAGAAACTTAATAACGGCACGGTGTTCAATTTTCTCCATACTGGCTGACTTCTTCCCGATTTAGTTGTTTGCAGGTCGATAACTCAAAAGTTAATGACACGATTAGGTTCAAACTTGGTATATATACTCTTAATGAGGTGCTTAACTAGTGCCTACCTGGACGGGTAAATTTATCCCCATCAACCCCTCCATTCCGCGAACTTATTGGCCTCCCCTCGTATTTTATATGCATTAAATCAGAAATTTGTACGACTGCTATGTTAAATGTTGCGATTATGTAGCTAGTGCCGTAACAATGGTAATGTTTACTTTTTTATAATTTCATACTTTTAAAATCGACAGAATCGAATATGATCTACAATAAAACATGTCGGACATAAGTTATTAAAATTTTAAGATCGAAAATCGTTCTAGTTTTATGTATTTTACGTTACTTATAGAGAGGGTTTATAATTTTAGAACATTGGTCACAAGCCTATTTTTGATAAATACTAAAAATTCGCCTTTAAAGTGACGCATTTTTTCTTGTTATCAAATCTGTAATCACTGAAATTTAAACTATGCCTTCCTCAAACTCATTTGCATGCTAGAGAAACTAATGCCATATGTAAGCCACGCGAGCAATAGTCGGCGTGTGTAGAGAAACATGTTTCATTTACTTAGAAAACCAACAGCTTACATAATTATAGTTAAGTACATATACATTATTATTAAAACGTATTGCTAATTATAGGTTTTCTTATTATAATGTTATTCAGAAACAAAAATTGGCGTATATGTTTTTGTTGAATTTTTTCAAAATATTTTCATTGGAATCCCGGCTTAACGTATAGCGGTATACAAAACTGGCTAAATACGAATCGGACACGCACAATAAAGCTTTTGTATTGAAAGCGCCGAAAAGGTTACTTTTGTATTTACCGCTATACGTTAAGCCGGGATGGCTTAACGTATAATGGTATCCTTCTGGTTCACAACGTCCACTTCCTAATTTCGTCCACTTCTCATGACGTCCTCTTCCTTATTCCGTCCGCTCATAAAAAGTTCACTTCCTAAAACGTCCATCATCAGCAGCAGCAAATTGCAGTCCACTGTTGGACATAGACCCCTTCCAAAACTCAATAAAATCAATAATTATAATAATTGTTTAATTTTGTTCAGTAGCTAATGGACAATTATAGAAATGGTCTTTTTGGGAGTGGTCATTTTAGCACAGAAATCAGGAATCATTTATTCGTTTTAGGAACTAAACTAACAAAGTGTACGATTTATAAAATAGCCCTTTTAAAAATGTACGTTATAGGAAGTGGACGTTTTGAACTGGAAGGAACGGTATATACAAAACCAGCTAAATGCAAAACGGACTCGCACGCGTCTTTTGTATTGAAAGCTCCGAAAAAGTTACGTTCTCCAGGTTCTATGACCCAGTTCGCATGTCAAGTACATAATATATATAAAGTTGCGTGTATATTGGATTTTAATGTACCTTTTTTCTTGTTCCAGATTAAATATTACGTGCAAAGGTGAGGTGACAGCCTTACATCTTTATCAGAACAGGTCACTCATACTGACCAGTAGGAGCAAAAGGCAGTCACAGTTCATGTTTTTAAACAGGCGGAAAAGATCGCTCTCATGTAAGTATTGACTAACAATTTATTAACAATATATTTTTTTATGTTATATTTTTTTATATAAAAAATGTAAAAATAAAATTATTGAATGAAGCAAAATACCTAATTGCATTCGAAGATAATAATAAGCCATTTAATTTCCGGCTGCGTACTCTGTATATGTAAATTAATTTTTGCTATATAATATCCCGCAGCTCAGTGTGCATCTTGGGCATAGGCCTCCTCCATTTCTTTCCATTGAGTTCTATCTTCTGCTACCCGTGTCCAGTAAGGCCACAAACTTATGTAAATATCCTCTGCCCATCTGGTTAAGTCAAATTCCAAAAGCTTCCTACTCCTACTAATTTCTTCTGATTAAATTCGTTGTGAGTTCCAAGGCAGCCGTAGGTTTACCCCCGGGACTGCAATGGACTTCATTGTTCATTGCCTTTTTTGGCGGTCGCCGCTGTTATCCTGGCTACACAGGAGACACAGTGATGGGAATGAGTGGTGGGCCCCCGTTAATGCCCATCTGGTTTTCGGGCGTCTCTGTTTTCTAATACCGTTTCTGGGGTACCACGCAACACACGAAGATACTGACTATGAAACCAAAAATATTTTTTAATTAACTCTACATTTTTTGCGCGTACATTTCCACACCTGAGACGTATCTAATGATACTTTATATGTTTAAATCTATCAAACGGTACAAGTTAGGAGCATGCCAAAGTATTATAAATATTTTAAGTTTTAAGAGCATCGATCTATTTATACAATGGTAAATAAATGTTCTCTAAGGGATTCTCTAAGGGATCGAATCCGGAACGAAGAAATTCGACGGAGAACCAAAGCGGTCGACATAGCTCTCAGAGTCAGCGAGTTGAAGTGGCGGTGGGCTGGCCACATCTGCCGAGTCAGCGATGGCAGATGGGGGAGGAAAGTTCTAGAGTGGAGGCCACGTATGGGACGACGAAGCATAGGGCGCCCCCTCTCTAGATGGCCCGACGATCTCAAAAAAGTGACTGGTAGCGGTTGTATGCGGAAAGCGGAGGATCGCATATGGTGGAAAGCATTGGGAAAGGCCTATATCCAACAGTGGGTAGATACAGGCTGATAATGATGATGATATGATGAAATAAATGTTCTGGTACAAACAAAGTGGCACTATTGTAGTAAGTTTGTTCGTTGTCAAGCCTTATTCATCCAGTGCTGGGATACGGGTCTCAACTCAACTGCCGGACTTGATCTGGCTTGACAACAGCGGGCACGAAGGACCTCGAGAAAATAAACCTATCTATAGACAGGCTTTTGGCCGTGTGGTTTCCATCAGACTAGAATAGAATCACTCCGTCTCTTCCCGTGAATGTCGTACAAGGCGACTAAGGGAAATACATTATAAAACATCGATCAGGCTTCCCCAACCCATCTGGCCGGCGTGGGGAGTAAAGGCCAAATCCTTCTTCGGTCTGGGACGGACGAGAGAGGGTCGTGCTCCTGTACTGGAGACTAAAATGACCTGATGATGATGATAAACAGGCTACGGTCGGCGTTGCTTAACTTGCAAGTTCGTGTAGACTGACGCGCAACGACGCCGCCATCGAGCTACTCAACCCATTGGCTAATCGGTAAAACACAGAAAGGGAAGCAAAGTCATCATGATCGCAACATGCCATTGCTGCGAATATCCTAATATATATAAAAGTCACAATATTAGTTACCGTACTACTCCAAAACGGCTTGACCGATTTTTATGAAATTTTATATACATATTCAGTAGGCAAGGTTGGGGGCTAGTTGATATGGATTGTAGGTAAAGTCGAGAGCTCATGAAGCTTTTCACTTGTAGTACGAGCCTTAGTATAAGTAGTATAACAGCGATTGTAATAATAACGGTTCAGAGTCCACCGTGTAAGGCTTCACGAGTTCTTGACTGTACAATAAATAAAACTTATAAATAAATAGAATCTCGGGGGGGGGGGGGGGGGGCCTGCTCCTCCCTAATCCCCCCCTTAGCGACGCCCTTGTCAGTAGGTCTCAGAATAGGTTGTTATCTATGTTTTGCTATAAACAACGTTGGCCGGGTCAGCTAGTATCAGTATATAATAATTATATTTCAATGAAGTTTTATATACTAGATATGGCATACCCATACTAAATTGCACCAGAAAATCATCACACACATGAGTTCATACAACAATTCTCGCAAACTCAACACAATTCTGATGTATTTTATTTCAGCAGCAGACAAAGAGGATTTCAAACCATCTCAATGCTCACACGAGGTGCTCCCGATCACAAAAGAAACAAGAAATGGATTCGACTACTACAACACTAGTGTAAGTACATCGGTGTCACAACTGTATACACATTTATTATTTATACAGGAACGTGACGGTTAACAATAGAAAATGTAGTGTTTATAATTGAAATCCATGTCGAATCTTACGTATAAGCAACATACCTATAAGTAATAGTACTAAATACAGTATGGTACCGATCGCTAGGGTTGCCATACGGCGCCGCGTATTACGAAAGTTCTTTCGTAGTAATATAATCTATTTTCAACTGAATTTAAAATAGTAAAATGATTTATTTCTTATCAAATCTAATCATGATTTGATTTGATAAGAAATAAATCATCTTATCAAAAATCAAAATATCTTTATTCCTTGGACTTTATAAAGCACTTAGAAACGACATACGAATTTATAAGTTCATTACCATTAAACTATTTGTTTTTTCATTACAAAATCAAATTGTTATTTTTTTATACGCTAAGGACAAACAAGCATACGGTCCGCCTGATGGTAAGCAGTTACCGTAGCCTATGGACGCCTGTAATACCAGAGGCATCACATGCGCGTTGCCGACCCTGTAGAAACAACTTTACGCCCTTTTTGAAGAACCACATACTTTAGTCTCCTGGGAAAACCTCAACAGGCAGTTCATTCTACAACTTGATAGTACGTGGAAGAAGACTTCTCGTTTTAACACTGAAGTTGATTGATTGAATTGATTCGTCGATTCGACGTTTTTGGAGTTCTTGTTGAATATTGATATTTATTCCACATTTTCAATAGACAACCACGACGTTAGATTATATTATAACCATTTACAACCCGTGTGAAATATTAAATGTTAACCACGGTAATGTAACTTTTATTATATGATTTAATGCAGTCTTATAATTACAATCATTCAAAATAAACGTTTAAAGATGTTTATTATTACGATATTAACTAAATTCTAAAGTATAACGTAACTTCGTTATGCAGTCGGCCCTAACGCAGCTACACACACATTTTCACTTATACAGACGCGGTTGTTGGTGTGGTAGAATTCAACGTTAACCCTTACATATATATAAAATCCCCTTGGCGCATTTGTCTCGTATGTCTGTACGCAATAAACTTGATAACTACTGGATGGATTTTCCTACAGTTCATCAATGGATTAATTGGATGATTCATGTCCTAGGTTTAGATATATAATTTATTACTTTTTGTGTACCTATATGGGTACTAACCCACAGTACAAGCTTTGCTTAGTTTGGGACTAGATGGCAGTGTGTAATATGCCCAGGAATATTTATTTATTATTATTTATTTATATGTCTTTCTACCGACTTTATACTGTCGTTTTTGAAACAGACTATAGAATAGAAAGTTTTAATTAAATTATAGATTGTAGTATAATATATTCTCCGTGTGGTTTCCGGCAGACCAGAATAGAATCACTCCGTCTCTTCCCGTGGATGTCGTACTAGGCGACTAAGGGAAATACATTTTATAACATCGATCAGGCCTCCCCTACCCGTCTGGCCAGCGTGGGGAGTGTAGGCCAAATCCTCCTTCTGTCTGGGACGGACGAGAGAGGGTCGTGCTCCTGTAGTGCAGTGGAGACTGAAATGACCTGATGATGATGATGAATATATCTATTGATGTTGTCCGCAGTTTGCAATGTACGTGGCGTCTAATCAAGAGGAGGGTCTATACAGCCTATATTTCCACAACTGTCCTGAGCAATCGGCAGGAGCTGCTCCAGCCATGAATATGATGGTAAGGCTTACAGCTGGCTGTACTTTTATTGTACTGTATTGTTATTTGTAAATAGTTTTCTATTCTAATCTTCTATATAAATGAATGTTGCTAAGCGCAAAACTCGAGAACGGCTCGACCGATTCTCAGGCTATTTTTTTTTCGTAAATGTTGCTAAGCTCAAAACTCGAGAACGGCTCGATCGATTCGGCAAATTTTAATAGTAGTTCGTAGTTTCCTTAAGGCATACGGAAAGTTTTAATAAACAAAAAATATAAAAATTGCGTGGAATAGTAAAGAAAAATTTTACTTTTGACAGAACGAAGCCAGTTAGTATTTTATAAAAAAAGAGTAATGTGTCTACGTGATTATTTAATGTTACACATCATTCAAATATAGTACGTAATAAAAACTAAATAAAACTTATTTTCTATATCTATGTATTCTTTGGCACACTTTACAACCAAAACTGCTTGACCGATTTTAACATATGAGGTGCCATTCTATTCGTTTGCGTTGTGAGAGCGACATTGGATATTTCATTACAAATATGGCAACCGCGAAAAAAAAATTGGTGGATGGTGGACAAAAAAAGTTGATTGAATTTGCAGTCGGGTTTTTTATTTGTTGTTTCCAATTTTGTAAAATAAATTGATGTACTACAATGTTTTTGTATTTACTGACCACGTAAAGCTATTCATAGCTTATCTGTGGTCGAGTGAGTCATCTTATATATTTTATGTACCTAAGTAATAAACTGTAGTTTAATATTATTATAATAAATGATCACATAAACACAGCCATCGACATGGCCAGTGTTCATATTTAAACAAAAAAATATATTGCGATGTAGCCAAACGAGAAAATGTTCCAAAGTTTCCCAATACAACAATTTACTTCTGATTAAATTCGTTGTATGCAACAATAACCGCGTAATACAACAATAAATAAAGACCAACATGAGAGTATACTATATATATTTTATTACTACGTTTTTATACTACGTCGGATGACAATCAATTATACGGCCTGTCTGTGAAGCGGTTACCGTAGCCATATAAACGCTTGCGACGTTATATATCGCTCGCGCGGTGCCAGTCCCGCTCCTTCCACCCTGGTTCCTAGAAGTGTGTGAGACTTGGTGGTCTCACTCACTCGTAGGAACAGCACAACCCTCAAGGGAATTGTTATTTGACTGCGGTATTCTGTGAGGTAACCTCCAAGTACTTCTCAGGCGGGCAGTTAAAAATAACGCTGTGCCGTACCTCCAAATTTTTTCGCGAGAATTTCGTTTATAAGTCAGCAGGTAGCATCACGTACAGGCGAGGTTGGTTTTATCTCAAAGACGGTGGTGAGCCAATTACATCCCTTAGTCTTTTGTTTATTCTGGTTTTCTTTTCAGATCGAAATATATGAAAGTAATTACAGAGATAACTACCTATCAGCAGGCGAAATGCCCCTCCCGACGTTGTACAGCGTTATGTCTTTAATATTCTTCTTGAGCGCGATATTTTGGACGTACATATTGAAGACGAGCCGACACACCGTGTTCAGAATACATATCATCATGTGCATACTGGTGTACCTCAAGGCACTATCCTTGGCCTTCCACGGTATCAACTACCACTTTATACAGACGAGAGGAGAACATGTCACTGCATGGGCTATATTATACTATATAACGCATTTGTAAGTATTTTTTTTGAATAAATTTTCCTCACTCGCAGGAACACCACAACCCTCAAGAGAATTGTTATTTGGCTGCGGTATTCTGTACATTCCCCAGTTGGGTAGTTTACAATTACGCTCTCTACCTCTCTTTTCGCCAGAGCTTCGTTTGTCAGTCAGCAGGGTGCACCGAGTGCAGATGAAGTTGGCTTTGGTTCATAGATGTTAATGAACCACTTACAACCCTAATATAAATATAAAAGATTATTGTTAGCAGTTTTGTTCAATTGTCAACTCAAAGTGCTAAATAATATTTTAAACCCTCAATTTCAAATCTATAATAAGCAACATTCGTTAGAATATCTATACTTAGTTTTAGGCACTATTTCATAGATATGGGTTGATACTGTCGTTGCGTGTGTCAGTCTTAATCGATCACTGAAGTTAAGCTACGGCGATTAGCTTGTCTATGGATTAGTTTTATATCTCGAGCTCCTTTGTTCTTCGGAGGGCACGTAAAGCCGTCGGTCCCGGTAGTCGTCATTAGCTGACAGTCGTTAAGCTAAGTGGGTGGCCTTTGGCGGCGGGGGGCCTTGAAAACACTGGTCTTCGCCAACCGCCGGTTGAGCAGAGTATGCTCTAAGTTCCCCTTACTACTACTGAAGATTGTTTATTTTTTGTTTGGGACAAATATTTCATTGACACAGTTGTTTAGTTTCATGAGAAGTAAGATTACTAAGTGAAATATGAACATTATAGTGCTGAATGTATTTGTTTAGATTAAAGGGAGCGGTGTTGTTCGTGACCATAGTGCTCGTCGGTACCGGCTGGAACTTCATCAAGCACATTCTAGCTGACAGAGATAAGAAACTGTTCATGATAGTCATACCACTACAGGTATGTAATACTCTTGTTTTTGTCAAACTACTATGTTTTTTTTTAGTAACCATTTAATATTCGTTGCACTAGTTTGTTTAGTCTCCCGTACAATAACTTTTGTTGTTACTATATCTAGGTTAGCTAGAAGAGTAGAGATAAGCTCACGTTTGTATACGTCTGATATTACTATGTTATGTAATTGTTTATGTTATGTGCAATAAAGAGTAATAATAAATCTACCGATCTGGGGCATTACAACTTTGTGAAGGGAATACATAGACCAAGTGGCGAATAGCAACATTTTAACGGGACGGGGCTCACCACACATACCCAACACTGTATCTCCTGTGTAGCCAGGATTCACAGCGGCGACCACGAAAAAAGGCAATGAAAAATTAAGTCCATTCTAGTCCCGGGGGTAAAACTACGGCTTTCTTGGAACTCACATCGAATTCGTTGTGAAGAAATTAGTAGGAGTAAGAAGCTTTTGGAATTTGATATTCTCTCTTAGCAATGTGAATAGAAAAAAAAACAGAAATGCTGAATGACCGATTTTAATGTGCCTTTAAAAGAAAAAAAGGCAGTTTTTAAATGAAAGTTCATGTTGGTGGGAGTTTATTTTGACCTCCTAATGTTAACAAAATATTATTCTTCGTTTGTTTAATCTCCGGTCATATTTGTGATAGGAGGATACCAAATTTTATACTTGTGATATCGAGATTGGATCGGAATTGAATTTTTAGTTTTAGCTACGATAATTATTTATTACCCCTTTAAGGGAAAAATTGAATCTGTTCTTGACGGCTCCCATGTCATATTTATTTGCGAATACTGATGAGGGAAGTTGATTCCACAATTTTACAGTTCGTTGTAGAAAATGTCTTATATAAATAAATAATTTACACAGGGCCATATAGTCTCAAATTAATCGCAAAGCTTGTGTTATGGGTACTACTGGACAACTGATAAATGTAATTAACTACTTTTTTTTTTGTAAATACATACTTATAATACCTACATGGAAAACACCCAGATCAAGACAAACAGACATGTTCATCCACACAAATGTTTGTCTTGTGCGGGAATCGAACCAGCGACCTTGGTGTCAAAGGGGCCATGGTTAACCATTCGACCACCGAGCTCGTCATCTGCCAAAATATTCCGTTTATCATTGCAATTTCTCATAGGTTGTGGCAAACGTAGCGGAGATTATAATAGCGGAGAGCGAAGAAGGTGCTGCTGAGCACAATGCCTGGCGGGATATATTCATACTGGTCGACTTGCTGTGCTGCGGGGCGATCATGTTCCCGGTGGTCTGGTGAGTATTTAGTTATAGAATCAGTTAAGTGTCTGCAAGCGGTATGCGTGAGATTTTCTATTTACGCAGGCCATAGGACACACATGCGGGAACAATTTTCATTAGTTATCGGGGTGTAAGTGGTTCATCGACATCTTTGAACCAAAGCCAACTTCGCCTGCACGCGGTGCACCCTGCTGACTGACAAACTAAGCTCTGGCGAAAGTAGGGAACGTAATTGTAAGCTATGTACATCCACCTCACAGAATATCGCAGCAATTCCCTTGAGAGTTGTTGTGTTCCTGCGAGTGAGTGAGGTCACCAGAAAGGAAGGAGATGCTGCATTGGCAGCGAGAGTGGTGGCGCGCGAGCGATACTTTATGTTGCGTGCATTAATATGGCTACGGTAACAGTTTCACATCAGGCGGGCCGTATGCTTGTCTGCCATCCGACGTAGTATAGAAAAAAAAAAGTTGATGCATGTGTAGTGCATTTTCGGTGTATGCATATTAACTGCGTTGTTGTTGAACGTTTGAAGTATTTAAATATATATATTTTGTTTATTGTTGTTAGGTCGATACGTCACTTGCAAGACGCGTCCAGCACAGATGGCAAGGCGGCCATCAATCTCAGGAAACTGAAGTTGTTCAGGCACTTCTATATCATGGTGTTGTGCTATATTTACTTCACTAGGATTATAGTTTATTTATTAAAGGTGAGTTTACAAAAAATATAGTTAATTATGTGACTTTTATTATTATTAAAAGCTTTTATTTAGTTTTACCGCGGTGTTTGTAATCAAATCGAAAATTCCAGAACTGCTTAACTTAATACATAGACATCTTCTTCAAGCATTTCGATCTGACTCAGTGAGGCTCAGCATATTACCTTTTAAATTTGACACACTTGTTACGTTTGATACGGGTCTCCCCTCATTCGAAAAGGTTTCGAGCATACTCCACCACGCTGCTCAACTGCCGGTTGGCGGAGACACACTTGTTGCATTCTGATAATGCATGAAGACCGCCTCCATTATTAATCCACTATAGCGGCCACCATAAATTAGTTATTTATATTCCCTATGATATTAATCTCAAATGAAAAGGTTTGATGAGTGAAAAAATGTAAAATTTTGTAGTATTTTTTTTAAATATAATTTATCGTCTGGAGTCTCTCTCTACACGCAGAGATGTTGCATCTCTTTGCGTTCTATATAAATGTATAGCACGGGGAGTGCTCGGATGCGCTATTTGATTTCATACCTGCCCCTGAGTTCCACTTTCGTACAACTTGCTATAAATTAACATTCCATCCACATCATCTTGATATTTGGCGATCTACTACAGTAAGCTTTTTAAGACTTTTCTACCACGAACTGTGAAGTTGTGGAATCAACTGCCCTCAGCAGTGTTCCCAAATAAATACGACATGGGGGCCTTCAATAACAGAGTCAATATTTCCCATAAAAGGCTGACAACGGATCGGCGACCCCTTGGTGTTGCTGATTTCTATGGGCGATGGTAATTACTTTCCATCAGGTGAGCCACGTGCTCGCTTGTCCCTCTCTCATATAAAAAAAAAGAAAAACAATATTAACAACAGATTAATAAAAGCGAGTGAGTGAGATCACCAGAAAGAAAGGAAGGAAGGAGTATAGGCTGGCAACAGATCGGCCACCCTCTTGGTGTTGCTGATCTCCATGGACGGTGGCGATTTCCATTAGGTGACCCACATGCTCGTTTGCCCCCCTCTCATCAAAAAAAGCTTCTTACAAAAAATGTTTTTTTCTTTATTATTGTTTTATTACAGACGACGGTACCGTTTCAATACTCGTGGATCGACGAGATGTTCCGCGAGATGGCCACGTTCATGTTCTTCGCGATGACGGGCTACAAGTTCCGGCCCGCCGCCGCCAACCCTTACTTTCAACCGTACCACCTCGACGACGACGAACCTCAAATGTAAGTTGCTAAAACATCGTTCGTTATCATAACATTGACGTACAATAAAATAATTAGACTCACAATTAAAAATGTCCAAGTCAAAAGTCTATCCACTGGCCACAGTGTAATGTCAAGATGCGCGATTGGATTATGTTCTTCCCGCAATAAAGACCACAGACAAGTAACAATTATCTGGAAGTAGATACAACTTCGGTAGACCATAAAAGAGAAGTCTTTACGTTCTGGACAGTGATAGTTTTAATTTTACTTATTGACGAGCTCGGTGGACGAATTAGCAATGGCCACTTTGACTCCGAGGTTGCGGGTTCGATTCCCGCACAAGACAAATATTTGTGTGCATGAACATGTCTGTTTGTCTTGGTCTGGGTATTTTCTATGTATTATATGTATTTACAAAAAAAAAATTTATGTAAGTATTATATCAGTTATCTAGTACCCATAGTACAAGCTTTGCTTAGTTTGGGACTTAATGGCGCTGTGTAAATTGTCCAGAAATATTTATTTATTATTTATTTACTTCACATTTCGAATTGCCAACAAAGTTGTGAGTTCCAAGGCAGCCGTAGTCTTTCCCCCGGGACTGCAATGGACTTCACTGTTCATTGCTTTTTTTGGTGGTCGCCGCTGTTAATCCTGGCTACACAGGTAGGGTTAACATCTCTAAACGCTAGCAACCAGGACAAGATGCGTAAAAACTCCATCATGTCATCAGTATTTTTATTACTAGTACTATTTTTTATTCTGTGACAAGACGGTTATCCGCAGCATATACACAGGAGAGAATTCAATTCAATCATTTATTTGCATGAAACATGGTAGTGACAATGTAATTAATAGAAGTTGTACATCATGTTCCGCTTATTAGAATAAGCATGCAACTTAATTAATTGCAGGTCAATATTAAAATTAAAATAGAATGTGTGGTGGGCCCCCGTCCCGTTACCAACAAAGGGTAACACACGGGTTCTGTAGAATAAAGGTTTTTGTTTTCAGATTGACCGATATCGGCGTGCTCGAGGGCGTCACGAGGATACCAAACAGAACTGAGAAGAAGCGAGAGGACTTGCAGCCTCTCATGCAAGAGACTAATTATAATTCCGATTAGCGTTTATATTTATTAACAATAGCAAATCATTTGTATTAAAAGCTCATGGGCCTTATTAAGAACTAAAGAGTATTCAGGGACCCTACCGCCTAAGCTGAAGATTCCTATCGAATATTTTGATCCCAAAAAAATTATGTTAGGTTTAAGTTATTGACAAATATTTTTAGCTTTGTCGGTAGAGCTTCATGGTTTCTGTCAGCTAAGCTAAACACAATTGCCACTAATGTAAGGTGAAATTAGATTTTCCCGATTAAAAATCCGGTGGTAATCGGCTTCAGCTTAGGCGGTAGGTGCTTCGACACTGATAAATCACATCGGGGGCCGATCGGATTTATCAGTTTCGAACATAGAATGATGAGATTCTGTGCCGCGGGGGAGCCAGTGCGCAAGTCCCTTCTATTGCGAACGTTTCTAAAGATTCGGACCTAACAGATCGAGGTTACGGTAACCGCTTTACATCACGCGGGCCGTACGCTTGTTTGGCACATAGCATTTAAAAAAATCTTAGAACAGCCCTGCATTAAGATTTTTTTCAAACTTTTAATTCCAATTTAGTTAATTCTAGTTCAATCAAAACCAGCAGCCCCCCATTAGGGTGCTTATTATAGCCCAATTACCTGCTTACAACTAACCGGTACGTGTGAATTCATAACGAACCGTACTGTTTATTCCATGTAAGCACTCTTAGGCAAATTTTCGCGCGCAGTCCTTACAATCTGGTTTATTCTGGCATATTCCAAGGGGCATCTGTAGTCCATTTGGAGAAACCCTACGTACATACTCATCTACATCAATTGGTAGTGCTTCCCCCATCCCTTATAAACTGAAGACGATTACTTTTAAACCGAAATTCGCTCGTTTTAACGAAAAAGTCTTATCAGCATAATCTTTAGCGTAGGCTGTAGGCCTGGTAGATTAAGGATGGAATTAGAACTGAGCTGATAGACAAATGGCTTAATGTTTCCGAAACGATAATAATATTTTAGTGCTAAGTGACATAAGGCTCGGTTCACATGGCATTGTATATTTTTTGTAGTATTCTATTTAACTCACAATCAGACCGGGAGTGATATTGGCATGTTTCTTTCAGCAATTCTCCGCTAAAAGTTATTTCTGAAATACTAGCAGTTTTGGTAATCCAAAATACTAATTAAAATATAAATCGATTTTCATTAATAAGAAAGGCTAGACGTGTGAACTGAGCCTAAATCAGATCGCTTGATGTTGAGCTGAAAGCCAAAAGTCTGGTTTTGATAAAGAAAGCAAAATTACAAATCTTTATGTTATAATGAGGGCATACGAATAGAATTTACGGCTGAACTGGTTGGGGAGAAGAAAATAGAATGAGTATAAAGAGTTCTTCTTCTGAATCATTCATCTTGTTCTGAATAAAATCGGTATGAGTTTCCAAGATAGTGAATGAATGACTTCTTAGAACTAATAACGTTCGTTCAAAAAGACTGCAATGAAATTAACTGTATATTGTCACTTCGTTGTATCGGCATTGACCTATAATCATCTCACTGTTGGGATACAGGTTTCTCTTCAATCTAAGGGGTTTTTAGCATATTCCCCAACGCTGCTCAACTGCGGGTTGGTGGAGAAACATTACATACTTTCATTTAAATTCACTTGTTATTACTAAGTAAGTTCAGACAAACCTTGTAATTTAAATTTTGTAACACTACTGGCTAGATATCCAATGTATGTTTTGAAGCTCATAAAGTATTTCGGGTTAATTTTTTTACACCTGTAATGGGGTGTAAGTGGCTCACCATGATCTTTATAGCCAAAGCCAACCGCACCTGCACGTGGTGCATCCTGCCGACTAGTGAGAGAGCCTCTGGCGAAAGCGAGGTAAAGTACAGCATATTTTTAAGCGGCCTGACAGAATACCGTAGCTAAATTTATAAAATTATGGCTTTATAATATTATGATATCGTAACATAACTGACGTTCCTGTTCCCGTGGGAACTTCAGGAAAAAATAATTAAAAACAGTCATAAGGCTGTAGAAATTCCATGTGTCAAAATTTAAAAGCAATCAGTGATGTACAATCTCCTTATTCCCACTGCTCAACTAGGAGTGCTCGACTGTTAATAGTTGAGCAATGACGTGGCCCACCGCTCAGCTGGGAGTGCTCAACTGTTGTTTTCTATTAGATCATTTTTTTTAACTACAGTTAACGAAATTTGGTATATATGTATTTCTTTTTCAAAAATATAAATATTGAATCTAAGAGATCTTATCAAGTGCCCAGTACTCTTGTGATGATGATCAAATGTGTCAAACATTAGATGAAGTTGAGCAGTTTAATTGAGCTGTGAGGAACAAAATATATCTATAACGAAGGATGCCCTATTGTTCTACTGTTCAACTGAGTTGACCATTTCAGTTGTGCGATGAGTAAAAAGGGGTACTTTCATATATTTACGGACGAATATTTTAATTTTTATATGTAAGTATCCGCCGTATATTACGAGCTTCATTCAATTGTTAGGGGTAGGTTACACGATCAAACTGACATCAGTCAATTGAATTAATTCGGACAGATTGACGTCAGAATGACCATCTCGCTCCCTTAGTAAGTTGTCATTTTCGAAATTAGTCATTTTAGGAAGTTGTCGTTTTCATTCTAAGGGGCCAACCCCAGGTTGAGAACGACAACTTCCTAAAATGACGACTTGTTAAATTGACAGCTTCCTATTCCAAATAAGACAATTTTCAAAAATGACTACTTACTAAGGTGGCTCTCAGGCTGAGAGCTGGTTTTTGATACTTTTGGAACGTCCACTGATATGGTGGTTCTGTAGTAGCAGGTAATAGTTGACTGGATGTTTGTGTTGTAACTTTGAATTAGGGCCTTATCATACTAGCGGCTTGCGAGCGTTTTCAAAGCGAAGCGGGTGCGCAGCGAATGCGTTACGGACGCGCCGCGGCTGCACAGCGATGACGTCGCGGTCGCGTGGCGGATACGAAACGTTTTCGTCGCGTGTTTGCATCAAATTTACGGTATAATGGATTCCGACGAGGAAACACTGCTGTTGATTTTTAATTGAGTGTTTCTTTGTCGGAATCCATTTTGTTACTGAGTGTATTGTACGTCGTAAACCCGCTGCAAACACGCGACGAAAACGTTGCGTGTCCGCAAGCCGCTAGTATGATAAGGGTCTTAGTGTTTATGTTTGTATGAGTGACAAAATTGTAATTTTAGGAGTTTGTCGTTTTAGGAAGTTGTCGTTCTCAGTCTGAAGGGCGTTGCTGCTAGCTAGTTGACTGTTTTTATATTCGTCATTAGTCAGGTTGCCTTCAGTCCAAACTAATCTACCTCTCACCGAAATAGATGTTATAGATAATAAGCACATGATACATTTGTATGGTTTTGTACCAATTTGTAATAGAATAGTTAATAAGTCGATCGATATACAATAAGACACCCGTAAGTGGTTTCACCAAGTAACTAGTAAGAGCAATAATTTTCATTAATATGTATGAAATTAATTTTAAATATTGATTATATGAATGGAATCATCATTATATGCTTGCGTACTATATTCCTTCTTACAAAGAATATTTTCTGATTTTTGTTTGAATATGAATATTTCATTAATTTAACGCGTTCCCAATCGACCTTACAATAGGCGAAATCAATGTTAAGAGGGTGCGTTCTTAAGTTCGCGGAATGGGGGTTTGGAAATAAAAATCCAAATTTATTTTTCCTTATCTATATATTCACCTGTTACCCTAATACATTTTAGGATCTTTCAATTAATTTATATAAACCCTCAAAAACATTATTTGTCTTTGTCTAAAAATACGCTGTAACTTCACTCTTCATCACTTGAAAACTTTTTTCCATGAAGTTCTTTTTTCAAGTTTGGAAATAGGTAATATTACTGGAAGTCAGGGCAGGACTGTAGGGTGGGTGTGGCAAAATTTCGAAGCCCACATTCGGCAGGACAGCCAACACGGCTCTTGTAAACAGGCGAATTGTCGTGCAGAAGGAGGACAGCTTTGGTCAATTTTCCCCTTCTTTTCTAAGAAAGCTATCAAGGGATAGCTTCCTTTAATTCCTCTAGAATTGAACCGTAGTAATCTATGGTTATGGAGATACCTTTTTCTTTGTGTTCGATTAACTTTGTAATCGATTCCTTCTGAGTCCCAAAAGACATGATTTGCCCAGCCGATTGTGATACCTTAAAATTCTTGGGTGGTGGTGTGCCTTTTTTGTGCTACTGCATAGAGTCCTAGACTCAGGTTCATAGTGATGAAAAGTTTCATCACCAGTAACAATTTGAGCCAACACTCCATCTTCGTTTTCCCTACAGAGGTCTACAAATTCACGAGAGCACTCCACGCGCTTTGGTTTTTGAGACGGCGTGAGCATTCTTGGCTCCCATCTTGCGCGGTCTTTAGTCATGCCAAGACGAACGTGAATTTTGAAAATGATTGTATCTGGTACTCCAACAATTTCTACGAGCTGTTTCTTATTAGCTAATGTAGCATTTCTTGTGTATTAAAATAGAAGTGCCAACTCGTATAAGTAAGTATCATCTTAAGTCTAAAAATCAGTAATACTTATTTTAATGATTGATATTTTTAAACTAAGTCAGAAAATAGGTATACTTTGTAAGACGGAGTAGGCACAACACAAGAGCCTACTTTTCCATAAAATTATTTTAAGTGGCAAATTGTTTCGGAATATGATTCTATATATGTAGTTATTATCAGTATAACTAAATTATCGTCGGTAATGAATATACGGTCTGCACCATCTACATGAAAGGTTTTATCTATGTATGACATAAGCGAAGTGCAAATAGTTTAAAGGCGGCCGCATATATCAGTGTATAAAAGAATATTTCATTCGCCAGACCGACCGTCTCCTCACCACGCACTCTATCAACTTTTTGTACGCAATCTTCCGTTTCACTTTACATCGGGAGCGGACTGTCGACCCGGCAAATTTTAACAACGTGCAGAGTCTAGTGCTAAATGTCAGTGCCTTCCAACGAGCGTTACAATTTTTATGTACAAATATCTAATAATATTTGGCCAACCCTAGTTCCCGATTATGAGCAAGATGTAATTTAGTCACTGTCAATACTAATGTAATGATAAAATCTTGTCAAATCAAGTTTCTCAGGAATAACCGTGTTTAAATTTAGTTTTCATGATAGTGAAGTTTTAGGTTATATCATTATTTTTCGACACTGTTGGTCCTTAGGCTAACAATGTAAGCAATGTATTTGGCACTTGTGGCTTTTATGACAATACAATGTTTTGTTACTATAGCGCTCATTAGAAAATATAGAGATGGAAATTCGCATGGAAAGCCTCATCTTAAAATAACAGAAGTACCTATAGTTAGGAATTGAAATATACAGTGCAACCAAAAAGAATAGACATTATAATATTTACTTCGCAAAAATAGTTTTCATATGCACTTTTATATTCGAGAAAAATATCGCTAGAAATAGAATAAATTTAGTTTCGTGTCTAGACTTTTTGATCGCACTATACAGGATCTTTTTTAAGATAGGCTATAAGACATCTTATTGAATGAAAAAATGTAAGTAAATTTTTTTCACTCAATATTTTATTATTCAGAAAGTACAACAGTCAAAAAACATAATTATAATACTGAGTAAATAAATAGAAAAATAATTATGTGTATGGGTTAGGTAAGGCTGCGCCATCGAAATCAAAGAGTTGTTTCATAGAATGAAATTCGTGTCTTGTACCGCGGATGCACATATTTGTGGCAATAAATAATATCAATAATGCAAGAAAAAATATCTAATTTTGTAGGTAAGAGTCGCCATGTAAGGAATTTTATGGAGCAGATATTGTGTAAAATGCTCTCGAGTGGCTTACTATCTCGAGTCTAAATTTCTCTACAAGTGGCGCTGCCAAACATATCAACATATCGATGTCTTTAAAAGACTGCAACCAGAAAATAATTCACCGCATCGAGGGACATGTAAGCGGCTTACGCTCATACGTTAGCAGCAGGAGTAAGTGACATGTAAGCGGCTTAACCTGATACGTTAGCAGCAGGAATAAGTGACATGTAAGCGGCTTACACTGATACGTTAGCAGCGAGTTTGCAAAACGCGAGCAACACTTGTGTTACAAGTCTGTAGGCTACCACTGATCAGTAAGATGGACTGTAAAAATTGTTTCTCACTCACTTCTTCTTAGTTACGCTCTTGAAAGAACGGTCGTGGTCGTCATTAGAGACATCAATATAGGGTCAATATAGTACAGTCAATATAGGGGCTGTCTCGTCTCACGATGCCATCCCATCTCGCCCGCCATTCTCCCCCAGATAGGTCATTTTCATACATATAACCATAGATCATAGTAATACATAACACTTTCCAACACATGATGGAGGACTTATGATCTAAGAATAGAATAATATTATTAATATGTTACGTGACAAATTAGGCTATCTACAAAAAAGATCCTGTATACAATCTGCATTGTTTTCAAATTGTAAATATAATACTATCACTTAATATATATTTTTTTATTTTACTTCTTACCTTCCCCATTATGAACTAGCCAAATAGATTATATTCATCGTCGTCAACGCTTATTCATCCCATCTGCTGGGATACGGGTCTCTCCTTTAATCGAAGGGGCTTAGAGCAGATTCCACCTCGCTGTTCAAATGTGTGTTGGCGAAGGTCAGTATTTTCAAGCCGCCTAAAGATCACTAACTTGGCTTAACGACTGTCATCTAATGAGAAGCCGAGAACGACCGCTTAACGTGCCTTTCGAAGTACGGGGGAGCTCGAGATAAATATACTTACCCATCCATGGACAGGCTACGGTCGACGTCGCTTGACTTGCGTGATCGATTAGACTGCCACGCGCAATGACGCCATTGAGCTCCGGTAAAATCAATTATCCAACTAGATCCGCCCGCCGCTACGCAGAATTTTGCGGTGCGCCCTGCGACGCACTTAGTGTAAAAAAGAAACAAAATGTAAACGTTTAAACAAACTTTAACGTTAACAAAATGTAACAATTTATGTTATTTTTTTTCATACATTCAACAATCGCATGAAAATATAACTACAGTAGAACGTTTTGTTTCTCTGCATCTTAAGTTACGATGCAGCGAAACAATTCGATACGCGTTACGATTCGTAACGCAACGCTCGATGGCGCGTTGCGTTGCGTTATGGCGCATCGCCACGATGTGGTTATGTGTTTCGGCTCTTATTCTTATTACAAAATACCACATTGAAGTCATATTGTAATTGAAATTCCGATTTAGATTTGGCATTTATTGACAGCTCGACAGTACTAAATACTGAGTAACGACAAGTTAATTTCGACCAGATGTGGCCTCGATGTAATACTCTGCAAGGTTTTTTAGGTATTTTATTTCAATGTAAAGAAAAACATAATTATAATATATTTTGACATGTTATTTAACATTTGCGGTCTCCAGCGATATGACGTTGTATATGTTTTTTTTTCTTAATGCCCAAGAGAGAGAGAATATGAAATACAAAATGCTAAATTAAAGAATGCCAATGCTAAAGCAGCACTGAGAAGTTGGCGAAAGTACTTTTTAGTGCTGTAAGTGGTTCATCAACATCTTTGAACCAAAGCACAGTATAAGTAATAACACAAGCTATGGGCACTTCCTGCCGCTCTCTCATGTTGATCTCACCTCCCCTTTGGGACAAATCTGGAACAGTTTGTATGGCGCCGCACGCACACGCGCTCTACACGGACGTCATTGTTTATGTAGTAATAAACGAGCGACATTAGTATGGAGTGGCCGGGGTGTGAGCAAAGCCGCACCTGCACGTGGCGCACTCTACTGTAACGAGACCGGTGAAAAGAAAAATAGGGCATGGCGTAATAAGTACTTAAGCGGCATGGCTGGGGACCTACCTCCATTTTACCGAATATCGCTACCAAATAACAATTTTATTCACTTCAGGGCCGTTGTATTCCTGCTAGTGAGTTAGGTCATCAAAAAGAAAGGAAGGAGTTGCTGCGTTGGCAACGAGGGTGGCAACTCGCGAACATTTCATGTTGCGATGGTTTATATGGCGGCGGTAACAGTCGGGCCGCATACTTGTTTGCCATCTGACGTAGTATAAAAAAAGTACTTTGTCCTACGAGTATATTGTTGGACAGTCGCTGTCGTACTGCAAAACCAATCACTATTACAGAGGGAAAGCCCTTTTTAGCACCCTCCACCTCCTGAGACCACTTGGGTGGACAGTGCGGTTGAATTATGACGATATTGAATATAATTGGGGGTGTAAGTGTTTCATCAACATCTTTGAACTAAAGCCAACCTCACCTGCACACGGTGCGCTCTACTGATTGACAAACCAGGTTCTGGCGAAAAGAGAGGTACCTAGGGCATAGCGTATTTTATAAGCTGCTCCACTGGGGAAGTACCTCCTCACAGAATACCGCAGCCAAATAACAATTCCCATGAGAATTGTTGTGTTCTCGTGAGTGAGTAGAAATGAAGTATACTCTTT
Organism: Hypsopygia costalis; assembly: GCA_937001555.2. Lineage (NCBI taxonomy): Eukaryota > Metazoa > Arthropoda > Insecta > Lepidoptera > Pyralidae > Hypsopygia > Hypsopygia costalis. The sequence continues at coordinate 26,478,619 of OW443326.2, forward strand.
CCTTTCTGGCAATGGATACGAAACGAACGGCGACCCCTTGGTACTGCTGAACTCCATGGGCGGTGGTGATTGTTTTCTATCAGGTGACCCACATGCTCGTTTGCCCCCCTCCATATAAAAAAACTATTACCTTTCGATTTTTTACACACTTACATAAAACCTGAATCTATACATGTACTCAATAATATGTTTGCAAAAACAAATTGCAGCCGATGATGCAGAAATAGTAACAGACTATTTTCGTTTGTCTGATTATTTGTTTGTACACACTTTGCTTTTTATGATTTACGAGTAATTATAGCTGCTAGACTTGGGTCAACGTATTGTTTGCAACTTTTGATATTACCCAAGTTTAAGTCATTAAAAGTTTCCGACTAACTCGTTACACGGTGTACCAGAGTAAATTAGAAATAATAAAAAAACACAAAAATCGAAGGCATCTATAGAAAAGTATCTCATCTACTAGGGAAAAGTAAAACCAAGAAATTTTATACGGGACAGGGGCCCGCCACATATTCCCACCATTGTATCTCCTGTGTAGCCAGGGTTAACAGCAGCGGCCACCAAAAAACGCAATGAACAGTCAAGTCTATTGCAGTCTCGGGGGCAAGACTACGGTGCCTCTGTACTTATAGATCTATACGATTTACATAAAAATATCGGAGCAAGGCACTGGTTTTGACGCAATTTTCGGTGGCGTAGCGGTCAATGACGCGGCTTCGACACCAACGCTCGTGGGTTCGATTCCCACACAGGACAAACATTTGTGTGCATGAACATGTCTGTTTGTCTTGGTCTGGGTGTTTTCTATGTATCATAAGTATGTGTTTACAAAAAAAAATGTATTTACGTATGTTTATCAGTTGTCTAGTACCCATAACACAAGCTTCGCTTACTTTGGGGCTAGATGGCGCTGTGTAATTTGTCTGACAATATTTATTATTATTTAATATGGCAAATAAGGCATTAAAAGTCTAGAGATAGTTAGTCAAGTGAAGCTCAACTGTGCACAACTATTATAAATATTTTCAAAAATGGAAAAATTCACCTGCCCCCTAGGTGTACAAGGTGCTTCTCTCCCAAAGCATTTTGAAGAGGAGCGGCACAGTCTTGCGGAGAGAGAGAGAACTTTTAAAATCATAAAAAATCATCGCTCTAAAATCTTTTCGACTTAATTCCATTTTCGTTGCGTACATAGTAACTTTGATGTGTGATAAAAAACAATTGACAAATGATTTCTCGCCAATTTTTTTTTATTACTAAGAAGGTTGCAAGTCGTTTCAAAAAATATAACATTCGAAATTAAAATAGTTCCGATTACCTAGAAGTGCAAAACTTTTAGTGTGCCCCATGTAATAACACAGACCTACAATTTTTAGTTACGTTGATAGCACAGATCTAGGATTTCTATAGTAAAAAGCATTCCTAGGATTGCAATCCCTAGATGGCAACCAGCTTAGCAGCCAATTAGCATAGTTGGGGTGTAAGAGGTTCATCAACATCTTTGAATCAAAGCCAACTTCACCTGCACGCGGTGCACCCTGTTAACTGACAAACGAAGCTCTGGCGAAAAAAGAGAGATAGGGAGCATAATTGTAAGCTACCCGACTGAGGAATGTACCTCCACCTCACAGAATGCCGTAGCCAAATAGCAATTCCCTTGAGGGTTGTTGTGTGAGTGAGGTCACCAGAAAGGAAGGAGATGCTGCGTTGGCAGCAGGTGTGGCGGCGCGCGAGCGATACTTTATGTTGCGAGCGTTAATATGGCTACGGTAACCGCTGAACATCAGGCGTGCCGTATGCTTGTCTGCCACCCAATGTAGTATAAAAAAAGCATGCCCCGAAAACCTTGCAGAATCGTTAGGTATTGTACAAAACCCAAAAATTCCAAGGTGAAACCTCGAAAATTTATCCGAAAGTAAACGAGGAAGCACGTGACTGGTAACACAATACACAAATGTCGTTTAACGGGTGACGTTTTAATTGTGCTTACCTGATAAGTGCGGTCCGCTGGCGGCCGGCCAACATTCCGCCGCGCCGCATTGTGGCGAAAATGAGCGAGGAAGTAAAGGCGCCAAGTCGCCAACACAGAATTACTTGGATTGCTGTCGTGCTTGTCTTGTTTACGTTTACATTATTGAGCGAAAACTGTTTAGATTTCTTTTTGTTGCATGATTTTCTTGTGAGATTGGCCGTATAATAGCTGTAATAGCTCAAATAAACCATCGCTAAGTATTAGCGTGATTGTCTTGATCACCGAATCCACTTTCTGTATCCAAAAATTCGGCGGTCTTTTAAGAGAAGGGTCACTTAGCGCTTCGTCCCTTAGGTATATGCACCTTTCACTCTGATTCTTCCTCCATCTGCCATTACTAACACAGATGTAGCACGCTCGGAGAGCGATGTATACCTACAACATTAGTACTACTAGTAGTACTATAAACACATCGATTGTACACGACAACAGTTCAATCTTAGCCCCAAGGATCGAGAAGCAGCATCGAGACCGTCCGGTATCCGACTGAAGTAGTGTATATTATTCTGTGACTGAAGTCCTGTTTATTTACCTAATTAGTGCTGTCGACATTATGCGAATGTTCTGTGCAAGTCATGAATTCGATCAAACAACACACCATGTTCTCTGGGAGTGTGATCTTTGGCAGCGGGAGCGGGACGACATGTTGAATTCGTTGCATATCGCATCCGGGGTAGTATACTATACTATTCTGATTTGATAGCAACAACGGAGTATTACCAAGCGTTCAGACGATTTTGCAATTCATATTATTGGGATCGATGTGTTAGGTAACATCTGAATATCTTAGGTCCCCAATATTGTTTGATACTTAAAATCCGTGGTGCACGGCAGTTGAGCTTCACTTGACTAGCCATCTCTTTAGGCTTTTAATGCCATAATTGCCATATTGCTGTCTCTGACATTGCTAAGAGGGGAACCCCAAAAGCTACTTACTCCTACTAATTTCTTCTGATTAAATTTGTTATGAGTTCCAAGCTAGCCGTAGTTTTACCCCCGGGACTGCATTGAACTTCACTGTTCATTGCAATTTTGGGTGGTCACCGCCGTTAATCCTGGCTACATAGGAGACAGAGTGGTGGGAATGTGTGGTGGGCCCCCGTCCCGTATGAGGTCCTGTCCATTGAACTATTATCGACTGTATTGCTTTGAACGGAAAACCAGTAGTTCCATTGGAATTGAGAACTTCTATATAGGTTTTCAAGACATTCTTTTGCGCCACGTACCCTGAAGGTGGTTATGTTTTGTAACATAACCGCCTTCTTACAGACGAGCTCGGTGGTCGAATGGTTGATGCCGATAACATGTATAAGGGCTAATAAACAATGTGTTTATACACATTGTTTATTAGCCCTTATACATGTTGATGAACATTTGTGTGCATGAACATGTCTGTTTGTCTTGGTCTGGGTGTTTTCTATATATTATAAGTATGTGTTTACAAAAAAAATGTATTTAAGTACATTTATCTGTTGTCTAGTACCCATAACACAAGCTTTACGCTTAATTTGGGACTAGATGGCGCTGTGTAAGTTGTCCGGAAATATATTTTTTTTAAAGATGAATTGGAGGACTACCACTCCCGTTGCACGTCTGGTAATCTTACCTACTACAAGAATATTAGGTTCTTCAAAAAAGGCGTGAAGAGGTTTTTACAGGGTCGGCAACGCGCGTGTGATGCCCCTGGTGTTACAGGCGTTCATAGGCTACGGTAACTGCTTTCCATTAGGCGGGCCGTAGACTTGTTTGCCACTTTAATTGTATAAAAAAAAAAAAAAAAAAAAATTAGGAACTCAATAATCCTCAACGGTATTGTTATTTGGCTACGGTATTCTGTAGGCACTTCCCCAATATGGCTCGAAATATTCAACTGCCTTGTTTGATAAAGTCATCTGCAATAAAAAAAAGAGTGTTCTATAAACCACGCGACTGAAGTAAAACTTCTTTAGCTGTACTAACTTATATCTCCGTCTCAACTTCCGTTCGCCGTTTCCGTAACGCTCTCGTCACGCATTCACCAGCTTACTCCCCAAGCCAAGCGTGTAAAGAATTTTACTTCAATAAATTTTGTTTTTATTAATCAATCTAGAATTTCAGTTTTAAAGTTATACCCATTCATTGTCTTATCTCATATGTACAAGGGCGTCACCAAGGGGGAGCAGCCCCCCCCCCCCCCCCCCCCCCGAGATTCTATTTATTTATTGTAAAGTCTCTCGTGAAGCTTTACACGTTGGACTCTGTACCGTTATTATTACAATCGCTGTTGATGTAAGGCTCGCACTAAAGTAAAAAGCTTCATGAGCTCTCGACTTTACCTACAATTCATACTTTTCTCATTCTCCATATCAACTTCCCCCCCCCCCCCCCATCGGCTGGCGACGACCTTGCATATGTATGACTCTATTATCCACAACTAATAATGCCAAAATGAATATCGATAGCGCTAGGATACATCTCTGATACAAATGCGTTATTAATTATAAAATTACATCTATATAAATATAAAAATTTATATAGATGTAATTCAATTTCGATTTCATTTGACAGCTTATGTTTTATACGTTAGACTCAACCCTCAAAAAGTGCAGGTCAGGTCAAGCAACGTCGACCGTAGCCTGTCCATGGATGGGTCTATTTATCTCGAGCTCTTCCGTGCTGTATAGCTATCGGTCCCGGCTATTGTCGTTACATGACAGTCGTTAAGCCAAGTCAGTTAGCCTTTAGGAGGCTTGAAAACACTGACCTCCGCCATCCCGCAGTGTTCTAAACCCCTTCGATTGACCCATATCCTAGCAGTGAGATGAATATATAGTGTGATAGGTCGACTGGAGAACTAAATAGACTTTAGTGAAGATCACATCTAAATGACACTAGTGTTGTATGTGTTCCTGCTAGTAAATTGGTTAATTTCTACCAAAGGATCATACGTGGATAGCAGCGTGGCGAATGATATTTTCGGCATTACATGCGCCGATAAGGCTACCGCGCCGTACATATTTGTTTACCATCAGTACGTCTGTATAACTGCGACGAGGAACATTGAACAGAATCGAAGTTTCCACGTAATGAAGTCGCGATCTAAAAGTTTTCCTTCCATTCTGGAGCGTTGGAAAGTTACTTAACGGCGTTTTATTATCTGCTAGACCCGTAGTAAAATAAATAAATATACTTTTTTTATATACTACGTCGGGAGGCAGACAAGCATACGGCCCGCCTGATATGAAGCGGTTACCGTAGCCATATTAACGCTAGCAACATAAAATATCGCTAACGCGCCGCCACCCCCGCTGACAACGCAGCATCTTCTTCCTTTCTGCTGACCTCACTCACTCGCAGGAACACAACAACTCTCAAGGGAATTGTTATTTGACTGCGGTATTCTGTGAGGTGGAGTGTAAATTCCCCAGGCCAGAGCTTCCTTTGTCAGTCAGCACGCTGCACCGCGTGCAGGTGAAGTTGGCTTTGGTTCAAAGATGTTGATGAACCACTTACACACCAAATTCCTGGACAAATTACTCACGGCCATCTAGTCCCCAACTAAGCAAAACTTGTTCCTATGGGTACTAGATAACTAATATTATACTTAAATACATTTTTTTGTAAATACATACATAGAAAACACCCAGACCAAGATAAACAGACATGTTCATGCATACTAATATTCGTTTTGTGCTGGGATCGAGCCCGCAACATCGGAAGTCACAGTGGCCATTCGACCACCGAGCTCGTCTCATCGAGTGAAGACCTAAACAACGCTCACTTCAAAATTATTAAATGACCAAAAAGACCAAGAAGAGTGATGGAGCAAACCAAAGTACACCAGTATAAATCACAAAGTAATGGCGATACATAAACCTCATTTCGATACCTACTACAATCCAAATTGAAACTTCTCCAAACAGTCCTCGGCCCTCACGGTCAACTGAATGTAACCCGTTAATAAACAAGTTAATCCGAAACAAGATCAAGATCCTCGTGTCGTGCCGTTGGACTGCCGCCACGGCGTCCCCAAAGCCAGGAAGACGTAAACACAATTCGCGTGATCTTGGACAGATCTTGACCCATTAACACCGGTATATGTCGCTTCAAGTATTTTTAGAAGGCGTTCGCCCGTTTGAGTCGAGTTTATACGAGTGTGGTTCTGGGACCAAACGCGCGCGCACGTTGGCATCACGGTCTACCATTAAAAATCAATACGAAAATCAGCTTCCTTCGATCTTGATCGCTAGAAGGATCCTGGTCCCATCATCATACTTTGTAACGTCATTGTTTTTACACTTCCTATTCAGTTATTTCGAAGTTTTAAAGTTATATTATTTCAATTGGCGATTTTCATATTTTTCTTGGTAGATCATTTGTTATGGTGTAATAATAATATAAAATGACGACTAGAGGCATAAGAAGAAAAAAGTCGTCCCTCTCGGAAGTAAAAGTAGCGGTGGTCGGCGCCCCATCGGTCGGGAAGAGCGGTACGTTCCCTACACATAATTTTTGGTTACATATTTGGTTTTTGGAATAATTCAATTTAAAATGTTGTTACATTTCTGTTTGTTACGTAATTGTGTCGTCTATTGTTTTGTTCTTTGACAATTTTCGAGGTTATTTTATTGGGTATCAATATGTGCTTAACCTCGCTGAAGCAGAACAAATGTTCCAAGCGTATTCCAGGCATGTGATTGTGTCACGCGTCTTGGATTTGTTTAGGTTGCTATGAAACATAACTTGGAATAAAGGTATTCTCTAATCGGAAAGAGTCATAGTCTACCAAAGTGCTTCTTTTTGTATTGGCGGAAATTATTTCAACTTGTAGTAATAAAACATTTCTTGTAGTAAAAAGAAATTGTATTTGTACTCGTATTTGTATATTCTATGTCCTGTCATGTATAAGCTAAAAAATACAGTAAATAAATTGCATAAATTGCTCGCATCTCGAAGCTCACATCGCATAAAAGTCTTTAATCGGCAAAGCTGCAGACCATTAGGCAAATAGTTTGTGGCTGGCTGTTTGCCATCCAAATATTTTATAAGGAGCGATCATCTGGTGGCCGGAATACTGCAGTTGCGAATGGAGTTGAAAAAAACTAGATATCTTTAAAAACGATTAACATCTCATTTCAAATTAATTATTTAAAATATTTTTTCTACAATAACTTTATTCTTTTAAATTCGAGAATACTTTATAAATAAATTTTAATTATGTAAACTTAAACTGAGTTTAGTCATTAGCATTTTGAATTACGTACTAAAAATATAAATATGTATTTGTATATAGATATATATTTTTTACAATACAATTTGAGTTACACGTATATCGGCCGCTGAATTGGCAAGCAAAACGCTGCAAACTGCATACAGTCTGCGTTTTTTATTTAATTAAGGAGCTTAGTCACTCTTGTGACTATGTCGCTCCGTTACGCATCCTTATGTTAATTACTGTAATGTACTGTTTGAGGCCTGACCTAACCAATTTATATAGTAGCCTTGCTGACTCCGACATTGGAATCGCCAGAATACTGTTACAACCTCTTATTTCTGACTGGATTAAAAGTATATTGTCAAAAACTTGTCTTCTGATCAAATCAAATCAAATCAAAATATCTTTATTCCTTGGACTTTATAAAGCACTTAGAAATGTCATACAAATTAAATATAAGAACATGTATCTAAATCGTTACTACTCTAAATCCGCAGAGCTTAGATTCACTTTCATCACAATATCTTGAATGTGAAAGTGAATTTAAGTGCCAGTTCCGGCGACGGGGCTTCTTGAGAAGAACTGGCAAGAAACTCAACGCCGACACTTTTAGTTGCCGAAAGGTTCGTTTCGAACACACTCCATCAATATGTGATTCGCGTCTTCGATAACATCACATTCAGAACAATTTGGGGATGGTACCTTCCTCATCATAAACCACAGTCTGTGTTTTATGAACACTATCCAGTATATACGGAAGGTACTCGTAAATGATCAGCCGCCAACTATTTGCCTAATGTCGTTTGAAAAAAATATTCGCTATATACACAACAACTCATCAAAAAAATATATTACACGAATCCGAATTCATAGACAGTCATACACGCTGGATCTACTTTAGTTATAGTGGGTTGATGTTGTTGAAACATATGCGCTATATTGAAAACTTAATAACTGTAAGAATTTGATTTGCATTTAATAATAATTTTGTTGATGAAGACTGGTTTTAAATTTAATGAAAAACTGAATTATTTTTTACTGAGCATATGCCTTCTTTCCATTAGTAGTGGATAAATTTGAAGTGACAGGCTATTTTATTATTACTTTAAACTAGCTGCCCGCTCCGACTTCGCCCGGGTAGAAAGTGGTGTTTTATTTTCCTCGCAATTTTTACGTCTTTTCCCTCCATTAGAACCTTCCTTATGCCTTAACGAAAATATTGAAACAAAAATTAGCAGAATTGGTCGAGCCGTTCTCGAGTTTTGCGCTTAGCAACATTCATTTTATATATGTATATAAATATATATAACATTATATTTTAACACGAGCTCGGTGGTCGAATGGTTAGCACTTGCCTCTTTGACTTCGAGGTCGCGGGTTCGATTTCCGCACAAGACAAACATTTGTGTGCATGAACATGTCTGTTTGTCATGGTCTGGGTGTTTTCTATGTATTATAAGTGTGTATTTACAAAAAAATTAATCGCAATAAGAGATGGTGGTAAGGGGGCTGTACTATGTGCTGTACCATGGATACTAGATAGTAGACATTATACGTAAATGTAACAGACCAAGAAAATAGACGTGTTCAATCACATAGTTATTTGTCTTGTGCGGAGATTGAAACCTCGACCTCTGATGTCAAAGCGGCCATTGCTAGCGATTCGACCACCGGGCACGTCGCCGGGAGTTTTTTTTTTAAATAATATTTCATACACGAAAGTCTTCCGAGAACAATACGTATTAACATAGAGAGAATCCCATCCAAATCAAATCAGTAGTTTTTGAGAATCGTAAGCATAGGCAAATAGATACGTCAAACAGAGAACTTCGCTGTTTGAAGTCGGTTAATGAAATCTAATAGATGTTCAATCGACACAAATGTTGCAATATCGTCACTCTTGATTCTCAGAAGCTAGACTCGAGAATTCAACTATAATAAACATACAAGCGGCCCACCATCGCTTCCTCAGCTCGACGCGTTGTAGCTACTTTGTTTTAAACACACTAGCAACCCAGCCTGGATTCGTCTTGCCCAAGTTTGTTTTTACAGTGATTTATAAACGTAAATATTGTTTGGCTTCTATATGTGATAGGAGACGAATATGTTTTGTTGATGTTATGTAAACTGCGGGTGGGCAGAGACAAGTGTTTTCAAGCCGCCTAAAGGTCACTGAGTTAGCTTAACGACTGTCATCTACTGACAACAGCCGGGACCGACGGCTTATCATGCCCTCCGAAGCATGAAGGAGCTCTAGATAAATAAACCCATCGACGTTGTTTAACTTGCGTGTTCGATTAGACACGCGTAACGACGCCATTGAGCTCCTCCTATTTGTATGTATTTTAATGAAACCTATGTTATATGCTACCTATGTAGAAAATACAGATATATTTTTTATGTTTGTTGGACAACAAAATCATTTTAGGAGATTTTGAGACATTTGCGTCAATGTGGAAATAAATATTGTGCTATTATTCGCAAATAGCTAAACCGAATTTGATGAAACTTGGTGAGCAAATAGATGCTTTATAGGTATAAATCACAGTCACATTAATTGAGAATCGTATTCGGTTCAGTATATTTGAAGATAATCGCGAGGGCTCATTACGACTAGTAGTATTCGTACACATTACATACACATATATACCTACACGTGGCCGTATGTTTTCCGGCAGACTAGAATAGAATCACTCCGTCTCTCTTCTCGTGGATGTCGTACAAGGCGACTAAGGGAAATGCATTATAAAACAACGATCAGGCCTCCCCAACCCGTCTGGCCAGCGTGGGGAGTGTAGGCCAAATCCTCCTTCTGTCTGGGATCGATGAGAGAGGGTCGTGCTCCTGTAGTGGAGACTGAAATGACCTGATGATGATGATATACCTACACGAAGTTGTATAATATCCTTTAAAACCGTAAAGCAAAAGCTGAAAAGGAAACTTTCGTGTTCAAACTGTTTATTGACATTTGGTTCGCGTTCTACGTGAAAATAACATGCGTGCGATTGAATTATAAATACATACAGACAGACACATCCAATTCTAATTTAAGAATAAATAATATGTAAGAACAGAAAAAATATTTGTCGACGTATAAAACAACGCACACGCAAATAATAAAGATTTATTTTCATTATAGTATTAGATGTCGTTGTAAAATTTCGATCTCATCGATAAATTGTATAAATAAAATACATACATATTTTGCAAAATTTTGAGGTGTAAACAGCTCACGAAATCAATCTTACCTGCACCTGCTGCACCGTGCCGATTAGCGAAAGAGACACTGGCCAAAGAAGCGTAGGGTACAGCGTTTTCGTTCATTTTGATAATATTGATTTTTGATAAGATTTTGATAATTTATTATATGTACATATAAAGCTTCCGGGTATAGAAATAATGCGGGAGACATTTTCTAAATGATAATCGCATCATAATCTATCACGTGGTTAGAAGGACTTAGCAGATAAAAGACAAACAGACGCGGAAAAATACTTTTTTATACTATGTAGAGATTTATCTTTTGCAACGAATGAGGATCATCAAATCTACTTAAAGGGTGGTTTTTTACAGGGTAGATAACGCGCGTGTGATGCCCCTGGTGTTATAGGCGTTCATAGGCAACGGTAACTGCTATCCATCAGGCGGGCCGTATGCTTGCGTGTGTGTAAGGTGGTAAATCTTAGTGGTATAAAAAAACTTCGTAATGTGTTATATTATAAATCTATATATATAAAAGAGAAAATCACTCACTCACTCATCACGAAATCTCAGAAACTATAACACCTACAAACTTGAACTTTGGCAGGTACGAGTAGGTTCCTTATAGGGTGTAGACATCCGCTAAGAACGGATTTTACGATACTCCACCCCTTCAGGGGGTAGAATGGGGGTTGGAAGTTTGTATGAAAGTCCTTTGTTTTTGAAGCAAGAGACTTGAAATTTAAAATGTATGTATGCTCTACAGATGGTGTGGAGGTGTACTAATAATGTATCTTTGGAAATCAACCCCTTTTTGGGGTTAAAACAGGGGTTGAAAGTTTATATGAAAGTTCTATGTTTTTGAAGTAAATGACTTGAAATTTAAAATGCATGCTCTATAGATGGTGTGGAGGTGTACTAATAATGTATCTTTAGAAATCAACCCCTTTTCGGGGTTAAAACGGGGGTTGGAAGTTTGTATGAAAGTTCTATGTTTTTGACGCAAGATACTTGAAATTTAAAATGTATGTTCTATAGATGGTGTGGAGGTGTGCTAATAATGTATCTTTAGAAATCAACCCATTTTTGATGTTAAAACGGAGGTTGGAAGTTTGTATGAAAGTCCTATGTTTTTTGAAGTAAGACACTTGAAATTTAAAATGTATGCTCTATAGATGGTATGGAGGTGTACTAATAATGTATCTCTAGAAATCAACCCCTTTTTGGAGTTAAAATGAGGGTTGGAACTTATAATGAAAATCCAATGTTATTGAAGTTAAAGTAATTATGGCAGAAGGATTTTAAATGATATTTAAGTATAAAAAATATTGAAAACAACTACATACTTACTATTATAAGGAGGTATTGTTATAACAATAAAAAGTACTTTAGGTTTTACAAAGAGGTTTTAAAAAATAATATCCGTCGACTTCATTGATTCTAAAAATTCGTCTAGATATTGATTGTTTTTAACTTTTTTTTTCCTTTCATTAGGTATTTAGCTTTTTCGAATGTAATTAAAAATTATTTGCAAACAACTAACTCCACGCGTACGAAGTCGCGGGCGGCCGCTAGTTTATTATATAGTACTCGTATAAGAAACCGACCAAGAATGTATATCTTACGATGGGCTCCGCGAATATTATGGTTGATGAGTAATACTTAGAGTGGTCTGGGCAGAGACATTAGAGGGCCTTCACCAAAATAAAGTTGATGAACTACAAGTGTTGATTCAAGGTTTAAATATTTCCAGATCATGGACGACTTTCTCGAGATTTTTGCTGCACTTATAAGGAAAGGAAAGAGGGGTAGATTACATTCAGCCTTACTGAGAAGAGATAATCCTATACATAGATTTTAGCGATTTATTAGCTCACTCTTACTCTTACGACCAAAGCCAACCTCGCCTGCACGTGATGCGCCCGGCTAATAAACAGAAGTGGCTCTGACGAAAAGAGTGAGAGTGAGAAATATGTACAAATCCAAATAGCAAATTGTATTAAAATATCAAAAATATTTTTTTTATTGAAAAAGTAAAGCATGAAAATCAAAAAGAAATTTAGAGAAAAATCTGACAGTCGTGTTTTTTTGTGCATTGCTAGGCAACGTAAAATAGAAGTAGGGCCGCCACAGGACACCTCCAAACACCTTCTCAAGGGGATAATAATTTGGAAAACACACCGTGCTAGCTAACCGAGTCCTCTGGTTAAAACGAGGTAGGGCAGGAAGAGCCAAATTTATTGCGGTAAAACCAAACATAAAAGGAATATTTACAATTATGAACATATAACCATTATTTGCATATGTTCGCTGCTGAAAATCTCAGCTGAAAATACAAACAAAAACTTAAATATTAATTAGTCTTTATAATAAAAACCGGCCAAGTGCGAGTCGAACTCGCGCATGAAGGGTTCCGTACTCTATAAAAACATCTATAAAAACGGCAAAAAAATCATGTCTGTTGTATGGGGGCCCCTAAAATATTTCTTTTTATTTTATTAAATTATATATTTTTAAAGTATATATATGTAAATATTCTGTGAATATTTCTAGCGTCTACCTGTTGCCGTTATCAACATCGAGCAAAATCACGTTTGTTGTATGGAACCCCCTTAAATATTTATTTTATTCTGTTTTTTAGTATTTGTTGTTATAGCTGCAACAGAAATACATCATCTGTGAAAGTTTCAACTGTCTAACTATCACGGTTCATGAGTTACAGCCTGTTGACAGACGGACGGACAGCGGAGTCTCAGTAATAGGGTCCGTTTTACCCTTTGGGTATGGAACCCTAAAAAGAAGCGGTTATCATAAAGCATAATCTTAAATTTATGTCATACATGTATTTACAGTAATTTACGCCCCACAAAATTTACGCCCCACAAAATTGCGAAGACTCGCTCATACGTTTATTTATACGCGTATATGCAATAAAACTAGGAATTTATACGATTGTGTGATAGACGTCGAATAGGATAGATTATCAGATCGAACAACCGATATTTATTGGTTTGCCCGCGTTTCACATGCATTCTAGTTATTTAATAGAATTAAGATGGTCTCGCTTATTTATATGTTCTAGATCTGCATTTGAAATGGAGTGATGATAGGGTTTGTAGCAGCAGGAATTATGTAACGGGGGTCCTAACGGATAAGCTAAAGCCGGATCCCATTGGATTTTTTGATCACGAAAATCAAACTTCATCTTAGATCTATGGTAAACTTTAGCAACTGAGGTGCTGGAGGCCTGTCAGCCTAATCGAACACGCAAGTTAAGCAACGTCGACTGTAGCCTGCTCATGGATGGGTTTATTTATCTCGACCTCCTCCACGCTTCGGAGGGCATGTTAAGTTAAGTCAGTGGCCTTTAGGTAGCTTGAAAACACTGGCCTCTGCCAACTGTCATTTGATCAGCCTAGTGGACTATGCTCTATACCCCTTCGATTGAGGTGAAACCCGTATTCCAGCAGTGGGTTGATGCCGTTAAACTTCAGCTCGATATTATGGAAATGAACAATGAATTCCACAGCAGGGGTTAAAACTACGGCTGCCTTTTAACTCACAACGAATTTCATCAGAAATTAGTAGAAGCTTATTTCTGATGAAATTCGTTGTGAGTGTATATACAAACTTAATTTGACAAATGTCTTGATATAGCGTACATTTTTAAAACCGGGTGACAAACAAGCCTCCACCATAGGCCTGCTCGCCATCCGCTTAAAACTAAAATAAATGCGCCCATTGAGATATAAATGAAAATAATGTACTACGTGTGCCGCCCCACACGTTTTCCGACAATTATCGACAATTGTCGTTTATGAATTATTAACACGCAATAACAAAATTTTCTATCGAATTGTTTTTTCAATTAAATTTTTGAAACAGATCCTTGGTCTGTGTCAGGATTATATGAGAATTATCGCGTGCCGGAAAAATTCCAAATGTAGACATACATACTCATGAAAAACATTATCCTCCCTACTTTGGTAGTTAGGTAAAAATATTCAGTTTGCTCGACTTTCGTCATTATTTTTTCTGTCACTGGCAGATGTTTTAAACGAGACTTGTCATAAAACTAGTTTTTTGAAACAAGCAAAAGGACAAATTCCAATTATATTCCTGACTATTTGATTGTCAAGTTTAATGACATATGTCGTAAATTTCGACAAATATCGACTTGTAAATTTTTATGAAAGTGAAAATGAAAGCCTACAAGTTTACCAAATTGTCACGACAATTCGATATTTATGCATGTCATAAGTACTATTGTCAATGAAGATTAGATAAATTGTCGACTGTTTTCTTTTGTGACAATTTCCTTAGATTTCGGTGTAGATCTCATAGTACAGTATAATACTCATAGTGAAAGTCTTTTGTTATTTTAAAACATAGTTAATCTCTTTAGGCTTGCTATTTCTTTGCCTATTCGTGAAGATTTACATTTGTTTTTCGTCATATTGCTTTCACTTTTATTGTTTGTACAATAAGTATTTAGTAGCTAAGTTATAGTTTTAATAATTTATTGCAACTAAAAGCGAATGTTTTTTATTTGCTATGCGAATTTTTTTGCTAAGCGAAATGATAAGTGTGTGAAATCAAACTTATCAGAATACCAATCTATTGTAATAATTATATGCCAGATTACCAGCATAGTCTGTGTGTTCAACTATTTTTATATTTAATTAATAATAATCAGCCATTACTAGAATTTGGTACAAAAAATTCTGGTGCAGAGTTTTATAGGAAGTTTCAATTAAGTCGTGACCTAAATATTATGTTACTAGTAAAACTACTAATATACCTACAAGACGTCTAACTATCACGTCTATTTTTATAAAAATCTCAGTTATTTAAAACTGCTGAGAGATATTATATTGACAGTGGGAGAAAAGACGTTTTTTTTACTTTAGATCGATTTAAAAGACGCGTTTTTACTCATTTATGTACTCCGTTCTATCTGTAGGCGGAGTTCTATAGAACGAATTAATCTTTTGTTTTTTTATTTTCTTAATGATATAAACATAGTGTTATCATAAAAACGACACAATTATTTATGGATGACCCAGGTGGGACCTAAGCTATATATATATATATATATATATATAGCTTAGCATTGGCATTATTATTATTGGCATTATTATGCACATCGACATTTTTTATTAACTCTAAAATTGTAATAAAAAATGTCGAATCGTCAAATGTTTCCTGTCGTCTGTCATTGTATTGTTTTGTTTTGTTTATTTCACTGTGCATAATAATGCCATGATTTTAACAGACTCCTACCTATTACTTATACTGTGCTCCTACTTTGTACTGGCTGAGGTTACCACTGACGAAAATCTACGACAATTTCTACTAATTTCTCCAATTGTCATGACAATAGGCTATTTTCCAATGTTTAAAAATTGCATAAATTATTTAACAATATCGTAAAATACACAAAACTATAAATGTCTGCAAACTTTCATTCTAATATCTTCAGTCAGACTTTTTTTAGCGTCGATCAAAGTTTGGCGGGAAAGTCCATTATAAAAGTATGAAATTATTAAAAAATAATATTTCCATTGGAGAAGCAATAAAAAATGCTATAACTTTTATTATGATACTAATCACATAAACGTAATATTTAACATAGCTATCGTACAAATTTCTGATTTGATGCATACAAAATACAAACCTGTGACGTCATAACTCGGTAGTCTTTTGTATGGAGCGTTTTGGGCAGTCTAAAAATTGTGATTTTCAAATTAACTATCGGGACTGAGAACATTGCGACAAAAGTAACGACACTTGCTCAAGATTTACAGATATTGATATTGTAATAACGTTATCAATACCGATATTTTATATAACGTTATCCATCACCAAAGTAAAGCGCTATTGCCAGCTCTACATCTACTATACCACCGTATATATCACTACCCGTGGATACTTACCCATTTCGTCCGCTCGGTACTGTTCGGTCACTAATCGTTGTCAACCACACTAGCAAAATTGCACATAGGAGGAAAATATCGTTATTGAATAACATTATTTCCTTCACCCCTTTTCAAATCAGTTAACGTTACTGAAAATTAACATTATTAATATCTGTATCACTGGCCTACGCTATTTTTAGGTACCGTTATTTTAAAATATCGGTATTTCAGTACTTGTCTGCTGCAAATATTCAACTAGCAAAGGAACGAATGAATGAGTGAGTGGCCAGTCTTTCCCGCATCACAGTTATCGTTTAATGCTTAAATGTTTAAAATCTCATGTTGGAATAACAGGAGGTGACATGGCGTGCAATTGCAAGCAGGTATTTGGCAAGCACCCAATCACCATTGCGGACTGGTCTAGACTAATTCAGCTGGAAATGTCGTACTTGCCTTGACCGACACACAAACTAATGGACTTTTTGGCGAGAACTTGTTGAACGCGGTCGAGCATCTAAAAAAAATCATAATTTAATATATCATGATATTGATTCATAACAAACATTAATCATTTGAGTGCATAGATTTAGTAGAATCTTTGATTAAAAGTGTGTGTCGAGTTAATATCAAAAAATCGTACAAAACAGCAGTAAAATTGCACTATCGGTTTTCCTGTTGAGTACTACAAATTTTTACAAGTTATGGAGGAACAAGAACATTCCTGACTATATTGTTCAGCATGCCCATGAAGCCGGCAACATGAAATAAAACAAAGAAGGGCTTTAATGGACTTTGTTTCCAGGGGCCCCACCGCCGATGCTGAAGCCGTTTACCATCTGATGTTTTGGTTACAAATATCAAATTTCAGCTTAGATTGGTAGTAATTGTGTTCAGCTTAGCTTGTAGAAATCCTGGAGCTCTACCGACTGAGGTGAAGATGTTTTTCAAATAACTAAAACGTAAAACCAGTTTAGCTAGTCGATCACTATTATAGAACTCTACGTAGGTCATACTAAAAGTTTTGCGTAACTTAAAAAAACAACATGTTATTTATAACCAAAATATTATGTTTATTGCTTTTCAAAATACTCTCCTTTACATTTTAAACATTTTTTCATGCGATCGAACCATTTTTTAAAACAGGAGGACCACAGATCTGAAGGCATGTTTTCTACGTGCTGATTGAACGCTATCACTGCCTCTTCGGAGTTGGTAAAAGTGAACCCTCTCATCAAATCTTTGATTTTGGGGAAAATACAGAAATCACGTGCAGGTGCTTAGGTCGGGGCTTTGTGTAGGAGGGGTGACGAATTGTACTTTTTCGGAAGCTAAAAATGACTTTGTTTAGTTGGCCGTGTGTGAAGAAGCGTTGTCATGATGTAGGAGAACGGCTTTTTGGTCGTCTTTCGCAAACTTTTTCTAACACCCTGGGTAAACAAATGGTAGAATACCTACCACTCGGCATTAACACTCTTTTGATCTTCAAGTGGAATTGTGCAGATGAGACCCGTAGCTGCGAAAAAAACGCGATCGTTTTTTTACCAACGTTTCTCGCCTGCCTCACTTTTGTGGGCCAGTCCAGTTCTCATTTTCAAACACCCATTCACAAGATTGCTTTTTTTTCGGGTTCAAAACAATAAATCCACGTTTCGTCTCCTGTGACAATGTTATAAACAGCATTAGAATGTCCGTGGTCGTACTTCAGTAGCATCTGTGAGCACCATTCCACGCGAGCCCGCTTCTGCTCCGCTGTCAGTTAATGAGGTATCCAACGACAACAAAGTTTCCGAACTTTTAATTCTTCGTGCAAAATTTTCTGAATTTGGCTCATACCAATCCCCAATAGTCCTCGAATTGTCTCATAGGTAATCCGCGGGTTTTCTTCAATTAGCCGCTTAACAGTAGCCACATTATTTTCGTTGACGGCAGTTGAAGTCCGCCCTTCACGAAATTCGTCATGTAAAGAAACCCGACCTCTCAAATTCAGCAAACCATCGCCTCACGGTGCTTAAACAAGGTGCTTCTCTCCCAAAAGCATTTTGAAGACGAGCGGCAGTGCGGCACAGCCTTGCGGAGAGAGAGAACTTTTAAAATCTTAAAAAATCTTCGCTCTAAAATGTTTTCGACTTACTTAATTCCATTTTCGTTGCGTACGTAGAACTTTGATGTGTGATAAAAACAATTGACAAATGATTTCCCGCCAATTTTTTTTATTAATATGAAGGTTGCAAGTCATTTCAAAAAATATAACATTCGAAATTAAAATAGTTCCGATTAGCTACAAGTGCAAAACTTTTAGTGTGCCCCATGTATTAGTTCGTAGGTACAATTATTTTATCGTACCGAGAACTAGGATCATATAAACAGTTGCTTTATGTAAGCATACCTACCTATATTTTAGATTGTGACGAAGCTTCCGTTGGTGGGTAGTAGGTACCTACTGCGTAACCGGACAATACCTACCGAATGTTTTCTAAATTATCTGTACTGCTTTTCTATCTATCCACATATCAATGTTTATTATGCCAGAGAAAAAAAAAATTGCTGTCGTATAGAAAATATGTTTTATAAGATAATAATAATAAATAATAATAAATATTGTCAGACAAATTACACAGCGCCATCTAGCCCCAGAGCGAAGCTTGTGTTATGGGTACTAGACAACTGATAAACATACGTAAATACATTTTTTTGTAAGTACATAATTATGATACATAGAAAACATTGGGACCAAGACAAACAGACATGTTCATGCACACAAATGTTTGCCTTGAATCGAACCCACGAGCGTTGGTATCGAAGCCGCGTAATTGACCGCTACGCCACCGAGCTCGTCAAAGAAGATGGATGGTTTATTACTATTATTACAGGAAAGTATCAGTTAGACCGAGCGGTGCTCGGTGGCTTGGGTCTAATAATTTTATTCCTAATAAAGCAATACGGATGACAACTTATTATGACAGTATGAAACCCTGATGAAAACAAAATAAGCTTCGCTGGAACAAATTAGCCTAAAACTTTTGTTAGTATTCGCCGAGTCCTGTGGTCTAATGGCTAGCCATTTCTACTTTGACTCCGGGGTCGCGGGTTCGATCCCCGCAAAAATACAACATGTGTGTGCACGCGCATACCTATCTATTTGTCTTGGTCTGGGTGTTTTGTATGTATGCATTTACAAAAAAAAATTACTTATTTAAGTATAATATCAGTTATCTAGTATCTATGGGTACTAGATAACTGATATTATACGGTGCGGTGACATGATTTATGTTTATAAAAATTTGGGCGGCCCGCACGATTAGCACCATGCAATGATTGTTGACGAATCCAAATTGACGGGCGGTTTAGAACCCTTGAGTCTGAGAAGAGATTTTGCATCCCTTTGTGTGTTCTACCGATTGTACAATGGGGTGTTTTCACAGGAGTTATTTGACATGATGCCCACGGCCTCCTTCTACAGTCGCACCGCTCGCCATCGACAGGGAATTCATCCTCACATATTCTAATGTGTGAGGTTCTAGCCGAAGTGGTCGCGAACTGTGCGGTTCCAGAGAAATTTTCTTGCACGTTCTATCAAACTGTGGAATGAACTGCCTGTTGAGGTTTTCCCAGGAGACTACAGCATGGGGTTCTTCAAAAAGAGCGTAAAGAGGTTTTTACAGGTTCGGCAACGCGCATGTGATGCCTCTGGTGTTACAGGCGTCCATAGGCTACGGTAACTGCTTTCCATCAGACGAACTGTATGCTTGTTTGTCACCGTAGTGTTATAAAAAAAGGATGCAAATATTAGGGCTCACCCGCCGCATTAGATGTTTTCCACATCAAACGTTCTTTTTATTCAAGGCATTTTCTCCCTACTTCTAGCGTGTAGTTGCTGTTATTTTCGAGAGCAGCGCTGCAACTAAAATCTAATATTCTGTTCGAACACGCAGCAGTCTACATTCAAGTAACAAAATATAATATATTTTCGCTTACGTCAAAGATACGCCCGCTCATAATGTTATCATCGACTGCTCTTATGCATAGAACTAATGGTTTACAATATGCAATATTGCAATGAGAAATTAATGTTATAGCAAACCCCGGCCACTCCATATAAAAATGGCGCTTTTGCATGTAGTAACCAAATGACGTCTGTACACGTGCCTATGTTTGAGTGACGTTCTCTAGGGCTGACATTATTCAATTATTAGTCGGACATGTAAGGGGGTGTAAGTGGTTCATCAACATCTTTGAACCAAAGTCAATCTTACCTGCACGGGGTACACCCTGCTGACTGACAGACGAGTCTCTGACGAAAAGAGAGGTAGGACATAGCGTATTTTTTAAGCAGCCCGATTGACGAAGTACCACCACCTCACAGAATACCGCAGTCAAATAACAATTTCCTTGAGGGTTGTTGTGTTCCTGCGAGTGAGTGAGGTCACCAGAGAGGATGGAGTTGCTGCGTTGGCAGCGGGGATGGCAGCGCGCGAGCGATATTTAATGTTGCGAGCGTTAATATGGTTACGGTAACCGCTTCACATCAGGTGGGCGTAGTGAAGAAAAAAAAAACGTGTGACACTCGGGGACTGCCGCGGTAAAACTATTGCATAGCAGTTTTTATCAACTAATGCTCGTTTGCTCGTTTATCCATCCATCCATCAATATCCATTCATCTATCCATCCATCCATCCATCCATTCATCCACCCATCCACCCATCCATCCACCCATCCATCCATTCATCCATCCATCCATTCATCCACCCATCCATCCATCCACCCATCCACCCATCCATCCACCCATCCATCCATCCATCCATCCATCCATCCATCCATCCATCCATCCATCCATCAATCCATCCAACCATCCATCCATCAATCCGTACGTCCGTCCGTCCGTCCGTCCGTCCATCCATCCATCCATCCAAATTGTTTTTTTTTACTTTCCATGTGTTGAGACATCCATCCACTGCACAAATAACTCTCATCTTTTACATACTCGCATATTATTTTAAACTGAATGGAGAATAAAATACAAGCGACGTCAATTTGTACGTTGTGGCATTCCTTGCGAACGGTTCCAAATCGGTTCCATAGGGGAGGTGAGGTCGACTAGTGAGAGCGGCAGAGAGTGTCCATACTGTACGTTAGTACTATTACTTATACTGTGGTTATAGTTCCCAGTTCCGTCGTCACTAATATGAGAGAGCCACTCTACGGCCTCGTTGTGCGTGCGGCTGACATAGTGGGCATAGACATCTCTACGTAGAGTACTCAAACTTCATCGTCCGAAATCGATAAATTATAGACCACAGAGATAAAAGCCCTTTTAATCTCTGTGGTAGAGACATAGACTTCATAGACTCCAGAAACTTTAGACCTCAGAGTTACACCTCAGGTTACACATCTTACACATACTTAATTCTAATTCCTAACCGCTATTCTATGCAGTGCCTTACCACGTATTGGTGTTAGTACCTACAATTTATAATTCTTTGGTATTGGCACGAGAATTGCGAATATCAATTAGTATTCTTGTGCTAACCAGGATTACTACGGAGCAATCTTTTTCTACTTTGTCTTTGCCATTCTTTACATTTTAGGACCACCCCATATCATCCTCAATCCGACGGCATGGTAGAGAGATTTAATCAGACACTTGAGAGACATTTGGTGAAACTCGTTGAAAACCACCAGAGAGACTGGGACAAATACATACCGCCGTTTCTCCTGGCCTACCGAACAGCAGAACATGAAAGCACAAAGGCAACCCCAGCACGTGTCAATTTTGGGCGAGAACTGAGAATACCAGTAGATCTGTTAACTGGAGGACCTCCTGACGACCCACGTACTCTACACGACTACATTTCCGAGTTACGTGAGAAAATGCGAGAAATTCATGCCGAGTTCGGGAAAATGGGTTGCAGTCGAGTGAAAAGATGAAAACTAGGTACGACCGTCGAACAAATACAAACGGCTTCGAAGAAGGAGCACTAGTCTGGCTGCACAACGTAACTCGACGAAAAGGAAAATCTCCGAAATTACAAACGAGATGGGAAGGGCCGTACAAAGTCACTCGGTTGAATGACGTGACATATCGAATTCAACGGCAGCCGAGAGGTGCACAAAAAGTGGTTCACATTGACCGCTTAGCTTCTTATCACGGCAGTAATGAAGATGCTCGGGACGAGCATCTCTAAGAGGGGAGCAGTGTCGCGGTCCTGTCTCGAACGATCTAGAATGGAACCCTTGGCGTCGGTTCTCCTTGTTTTTATGCACCAGGACAATCTGTCCTGGGTTGACTGGATCGTTCCAAATCTTATGGGCCACCATATCACTGATAGACTTCTGAGGTCTGACTGATCACACGTTCCCACGGATGTGTTTCCTCTGTAGCCCGGATTAATCCTGGCTACTGAGTTCCTTTTTAGCGATTGCCGCTGTTAACAGCTGCAATCGCTAAAGGAACAATGAAGTCTATTGTTGTCCCAGGGTAAAACTACGGTGTCTTGGAACTCATAAACATTTTATACAGAATAATTTAGTAGCATTAGGAAGCTTTACAGATTGACTTCCTCCCTAGGAAATGTGAGATACGAAATGAGAGGACATGGGTATAGGGGAAGATTAACGATTTCCTCTCAACATGGTCATTATTCCCACTCCTAATGTATCCATAAAGGTTCCTACAACTTCAGTCGATGTACTATTTTCTGCGATATGTGGTACTTTAAAACATCCTCTGATGTGTTCGTTTCGTACTTTATCTAGCTGCACACCTGTTGCACATGTCAGCGTCGCCATTTCGTTCGTATGGATTTTTTTATTGTTTTTGAATGCGCAGAATCGGCACCATTCATCATTGCAGGGCTACGAGTATTGCAATTTTGTAGACGTTGCTTTTTATAGACATGTTTTGATCACAATAGTCTCCCGTGAGGGCTCGCCGAGTCACCTTTTTACTACCGGGCAACCATTAGTAACATGGCTCTTACATATGATTTCGAAACCATATTTTTTTTTAATGTGCGCTGTAGCAATAAGCTTATATTACGACAGGATAAATTGATATCTCTTCGTATTACGTTTGTATGCGGTGAGCCGTGTACCAAGAGGGCCTAAGAGGAGTACACCTACACCATGCCAGTGTCGATTTGATGCCTTTAGTCGTAATTTGTAATTTTATTATTAATCTATAGATTTTTTTTTATACTACGTCGGGTGGCAGACAAGCATACGGCCCGCCTGATGTAAAGCGGTTACCGTAGCCATATTAACGCTCGCAACATAAAATATCGCTCGCGCGCCGCCACCCCTGCTGCCAACGCAGCATCTCCTTCATTTCTGGTGACCTCACTCAGCGCAGGAACACAACAATTCTCAAGGGAAATGTTATTTGGCTGCGGTATTCTGTGAGGTGGAGGTACATTCCCCAGTCGGGTAGCTTACAATTACGCCCCCTACCTCTCTTTTCGCCAGAGTTTCGTTCGTCAGTCAGCAGGGTGTACCGCGTGCAGGTGAAGTTGGCCCTGGTTCAAAAATGTTGATGAACCACTTACACCCCCTTATCAACTAGTGATAGTAGAAACCTAGCTGGAGTATGATACATGTTTCCAGAAACCTAGTTGAAGTACGGCATATGCCCCGAAAGCCTAGTCTTTAATTCACCGGCATGGTAGCTGTAACTTTCATTACAACAATAAAAACGATCGTTTACGAGTATTGCGTAGACAACGCAGATCTTAAATATTTTTACACCAATCGTAATGGCCGCCTTTTGTAATAATGGTTTATAGTGTTAACAATTCGTTTAATAACATTCAACCTACACATGTAGGTAACAGCGATTTGAAGTTTAAATTGCGTATGTAATTAGAAATTTGTAACAATAATGAGTTTGGTCATCGATATAAAATTAAAAAAAAAAATGTGATGTGGGCGTATCATGCACACGGCTGTGTATTGTACGTGAATACGATAATTATATTATTAATATATTTATATTATTGTGACGTCTTTAAATAACAAATCGAAAAAAAAGGGATACAAGTCTATTAACTACTTCTGATAAGAGAGACAGCTCTTCCAGAGTTCATAAAAGAATGTGACAATAGAAAAAATATTGTATATGATTTGATACATCAAATTGTAAATGATTGATGAGTGACATTAAATGACAGTGATTTCATTGTTTTATTTCATTGGTTTATCTATAGCTATACTAATATTATAAAGCGGAAGAGTTTGTTTGTTTGGTTGAAGGCACTAATCTCAGGAACTACTCATTCGAATTGTAAAATTATTTTAGTGTTAGGTAGCCTATTTTTCGAGGACGGCAATAACTAAAACGTAAGACCTATTTTTCGAATTAAAATATTTATCGTAATCTTTTTTTTATTCTACTACGGGTGGCAGACAAGCATACGGCCCGCCTGATGTGAAGCGGTTACCGTAGCCATATTAACGCTCGCAACATAGAATATCGCTCGCGCGCCGCCACCCCCGCTGCTAACGCAGCAAATCCTTCTTTTCTGGTAACCTCACGCACTCACAGGAACACAACAACCCTCAAGGGAATTGTTATTTGGCTGCAGTATTCTGTGAGGTGGAGGTACATTCACCAGTCGGGTAGCATACAATTACGCTCCCTACCTCTCTTTTCGCCAGAGCTTTGTTTGTCAGTCAGCAGGGGCTTTGGTTCAAAGATGTTGACGAACACCTTACACCCTACTCGGCTTCAGCTTCAGCGGTAGGGCCCACATGTGATAGATAAAAATGCGTTTACGAGTATCTTTAGGATAGATAACGGTAGCTCAATCTATTCTGTATCAAGATTAACAATTAATAATTTTATCATATAAGTGGCTCACCACAATGCTAACCTAACCTCCACGTGGTTCTGCTGACTAGCAAACGAACGAGGTAGGACATCTCGATCGAACGAATAATTTAGTATTTATAATTATAAGTGTCTTTAGGCTACGGTAATCGCTTTACAACAGGTTGACTTGAGTGGCTCTCAACGTATTTGAAAAAAAAAACAAAGTGAGCTACTCACTTGGCTTTCTTTTTTTTTCTAATTATAACAATGAGGAGCTCGATGGCGTCGTTGCGCGGGTCAGTCTAATCAAACACGCAAGTTAAGCAACGTCGACCGTAGCCTGCCCATGGATGGGTTTATTTATCCAATAATACAATATTATCATAATACAATAAAAAGAAATGGTATTCAACCAAAATAAGAGAAAAAAAAAGTAAAATAAAATAGTAAAAAAAATGAATATATATATAATAGTAATAAATAAAATAGTAAAAAAGTCAATAGATGACAGTCGTTAAGGCGGGGTGGTACCAGTGGTACTGCAAAATCCAAAATTTAGACTTCTTGAATCTTTGAAGTAAAAATCTAGGAAAATTATATTGATATTGTTGAGGATATACGAGTATACTAGGGAATATATCCAATGGAAACATCATTTGATGAAGTTGACTCGATAAAATAAATTCAAAAAGTTACCTCTTTTCGTGTCATTTTATCTTCTATTTTCTGTTTTATTCTTAAAATAAGTAATTTGACATTATAAGTCATGTACTAAAAAAAGTCATAAATAACTGGAGGTATTATACCCGATAGTTTTTTTTTATTACATCTTTAAAATTTCAATTATTATTTATTCAATTGATTTTCGATCTCATATTGAATTCGAATTGTCATATTGTTTCTAGCGCTGGCTCACCTCGCCATAGGTCAAATCAGTGGACTTTAGGCGGCTTAAAAACACTGGCCTCCGCCAACCTACAGTAGAGCAGCGCTGCAGCGTATGTTAGCAGGAGTATGTTCTAAACCCCTTCGATTGAGGGGAAACCCGTATCCCAGCAGTGCGGTGAAATAGGGTTGTCAAATAAATAAATAAATATTGTTTACACAGCGTCATCTAGCCCCAAAGTAATCGAACTTTGTGTTATGGGTACTAGGCAACTGATAAACATACGTCAATACAATTTTTTTTTTGTAAATATATAGTTATAATACATAGAAAACACTCAGACTAAGACAAACAGATATGTTCATGCACACAAATGTTTGTCCTATGTGGGAATCGAACCCACGAGCGTTGGTGTCGAAGCCGCGTCATTGACCGCTACGCCACCGAGCTCGTCGAAAAATAATAACATGTCATCAATCAGTAACAAATATCTCGGAACTCATAATATTTGTTTTCGTATTAGTCATAAATTCTTATACTAATACATTGAAATTGATTTGTGTGAGCATTTACAACATAATTTATTTTGTAGCATTTAGTATGTACAAACATGTATATTTTCATTGACCTATTTATTGTAATTGTTACAATGTAGGTCAGTTGTTAGCCGCAAACCCGAAACTAATGCTATTTTTGAAGGGATACTTGAATTATTTGTAATGTCGAAATAACTTTTATTTTGTAACCACGTTCAATGTGTTTCACGTGAATCTTCACATTGATATACGCTTGCGTCAATTTACTGAAAGAAATAGGTCGTTAGATAGAATATCAGTGATTACTTTTAACAAATAGTTTCGCGTTTGGCGTAACCCTAATTATAACTGTTATTCATATAATATATAAAATACTCGCGTCGCAGTGTTTGTTACCAAATTCCTCCGAAACGGCTGGACCGATTTTTATGAAATTTTGTGTGCATATCGGGTAGGTCAGAGAATCGACCAACATCTATTTTTCATACCCCTAAATGATAAGGGTGACCCACCCCTAAATATTTTATTTTATTTTATTGACAATTTTTTTTATTTTTATTTTATTATGATTTAGCATTGAAAAATACATACAACTTCAAATTTTCGCCCAACTACGATCAACCCCTGTTTAATAATGTATAAGGCAAAACAACGTTTGCCGTGTCAGATAGTAATATCACGTAATATTATAAATGTGAATGTGAGTTTGTTTGTTACGCTTTCACGCCAAAACTACTCAAGCGATCATCACGAAACTTTGTACAGATATTCTCAAAGGTATTAGGAAGGACATAGGATACTTTTTATTAAAAAAAAGTAAACGCGGGCTATTTTGTTGGTTCATTAATATTCAAAATAGTATTTCCCTGTTTTAACCCTCGACGCGAAACATCCATCATTTTAATTTTAACTATTGAATATAATATACTACAATAAAAATTGTAAAAAGAAAATGGCGCCCCTATTCTTTAGTAGTCAATACCAAAGATTGGTCTCTATGATTTTTTCATATCTTTTGTATCACTTATTCTTTCGGAAGTTCACTTATCTATTCGGAATACAAATATATAATTATTATAAAAATAAGTACGGCTAAAATTATTTTAGGTGTTGGAACACCTCTCGCCTCTCATAGATGAAACGTCGCAAGAATTTTTTTTGCTGCTTAATCATACGAAAAATCAAAGACAGAGACAACTTACTTATTACTTTGATATTATTTGAAGAGCTCGGTGGCGTAGCGGTCAATGACGCGGCTTCGACACCAACGCTCGTGGGTTCGATTCCCACATAGGACAAACATTTGTGTGCATGAACATGTCTGTTTGTCTTGGTCTGGGTGTTTTCAATGTATCATAAGTATGTATTTACAAAAAAAAATATATTTACGTATGTTTATCAGTTGTCTAGTACCCATAACACAAGCTTCGCTTACTTTGGGGCTAGATGGCGCTGTGTAATTTGTCTGACAATATTTAAATATTGTAAATAAATAAATATTTATTTATTTATTTCCTTACTTTTTGTGTCTATCATCATTTATTATCGTTGTATAGTTATATATCTAGTCGACCGGCCCCAGCTTCGCCTGTAGTTCGTAAAGTAGGTACTTACTCTATGAATCAAAGTCAGTCACAAATGCAAAAACTTTTGCATATTTTTCATAAAACCTATTAACTGTAGCTTCACTCCTTATAGGGAATTATGTGATGTCTCGTTCGTTCTATAGGGAATATTTCAGTCAAAATTTTGTTGGCTTGAACAAACATTGTTTATAAGATTTCGTGTTTTGTCTTTACCAAGTTTTATTTACGGTCTTTTACATTTATGTAATTCTTTTTGAATCAAGGAAATAAAAAAAAATCAAATACTTTAAATTCAATTAAGAAAACGCATGAAAATACCCGTATTAGCAGGGTCGGAAACGCTTAATTTCCACATAAATCAAGTTTTGCGATGTTTCATGTTTTCGGCGTAAATCTAGAGATGTGGTGCCAAAATTTTCCATCCATTAATAATAAGTATGAAAGAAGATGATTATGAGCCCTCACCACCGGTAGTTTGAGTCTTCGCTCCACTACCGGCGGGTGCCCCTGTTTTTTTATATTTTTAAATGTATTTTTTTAATATATTTATATTTAAAAATGCAAAAAAAAAAAGAGAAAAATATTAAATAAATAGTGTGAAAGAAACTAGTTGCTGAATTTGTTCCACTGTAACTCATATTATAAAAGCTCAGGGGTCCTACTGGCTAAGCTGTAGCCGATTCCCATAGGATTTTTGTATTGCGAAAATCAAACTCCAGCTTAGATTAATGGTACTTGTGTTTAGCTTAGCTGGTAGAGACTCTGGATCACTACTTACTAAGCTGAAGATGTTTGACTATAACTAAAACGCAAGACCTTTTTCCAATCAAAATATCCGATGGTAATCGGCTTCAGCTTCGGCGGTAGGGCCCCAGCCCCCTTACCACTATAATAATAATAACATAAAGTTCATTATGCTATGAACAATTTCGTTGCAAAAAGTCGCTTCCATTCCACTCCGCGGCGGTGTAAATTTAGCCTTACAGACCAGCCCCCCTAACACCATCTCTTATTGCGATTCAATAATTGAATAAATTCCTTATTCGTATCAATTAATAAGCGACTTTATTTTATTTGAAATAGAGTCGCTTATTCATTGGTATGAATAAGCAATCCATTCAGTTATTGAACCGCAATAAGAGATGGTGTTAGGGGGGCTGGTCTGTAAGGCTAAATTTACACCGCCGCGGAGTGGAATGGAAGCGACTTTTTGCAACGAAATTGTTCATAGCATAATGAACTTTATGTTATTCGGTTAACTTGTAAACTTAAATACGAGCCAAAAAAGGTTGCGTGTCTTCCGGAGAATTCTCGCGCATTCTCAAGAATTCCCCTGCTAAGGATCGTATTTAAGTTTATATGTTATACAATTGACATAAAGTTCATTATGCTATGTACAATTTCGTTGTTTGTCTCTCATGCCGATTGTTGCGTGTTTAACTGGTCGGCAGGTTGCACCACGTGCAGGTGAGGTTGGCTTTAGCTCGAAAGATGTCGATGAGCTACTTACACCCCATATTGTGTTACTCGTCACTCGTCCACAGAATGTTTATCATGAATTGAGTTATTCCGAATTGAATCACATGTAATATTTCGTGCCGACCTTGGTATAACGTTTTATGTATGTGAATTGTTTATCTGACACGTTTCTCTTAAATATAACTACTTATCCGTTCAAATCGGAACACTTTTGCTGTTTAGTTGTAAATATTGATAAATATTTGTATTTGGAATGAGATCTGCAGTTTTTAAACGATGGATAATATAGTATACAGATAATATGTATGGCAATTGAGTTATATATACTTTGAGAATTAATGTAATATACCTACATTAATTCTCAAAGTAAAGGGGGGTATAACTTCATCAATTAGTAGAGCAGAGGTTTACGATAATAAGAAAATGGGCAAGGGCTCTACGAAACCAAAAAGTTTGGTGAAGTCTAACTCGTTGAAGATGCGATTTAAGTCCGGTCCTATTAGGTAATTAATTTGTGGCTGACTGTCGACTGTTGACTCTGACTGATTGCCTATAATAATCTGACTGTTAGACTGTTGTAGACACTTGGCTGAAACTTCTGTTTGGAAGTTCTGTCGCTGAACTTGAGTTTGGATGGAAACTCAAGTTCAGTGCCAATGAATAAACGAGCAACTGAAGCAAATAACTATGTTGCAAATTGACCGCTGACTGAATTAGTTGTCAAGCGAAACTCCGTAACCTGCGTATATAAATTTTAAATAAATATTCCTGTACAAATTATTAAAAAATATTATCAGTATCGTAAATACACAGAACTAGACAGAACTGCAAAGTTTTCTGTTTATTAACTTACGTCCGCACTGTTTTATGATCGATCAAAGTTTGGTGGGGAAGTTCATATAGTATAGTATATAGTATAGTTATATTATTGTGACAGCCTTAATAACAAATCGAAATAAAAAATGTCAAGTATTAAGCGTCGAATGGCGAATTTTCAACTCTCTGACGGCCGTTGCTGGAAAACCACTTGAAATGGAAGGTTCTATCTATTCATCATCATCAGGTCATTTTTTAGTCTCCACTACAGGAGCATGACCCTCTCTCGTCCGTCACTGACAGGAGGATTTGGCCTACATTCCCCACGCCGGCCAGACGAGATGGGGAGGCCTGATCGATGTTTTATAATGTATTTCCCTTAGTCGCCTTGTACGACTTCCACGGGAAGAGATGGAGTGATTCTATTCTAGTCTGCCGGAAACCACACGGCATAGAATACTTGACTCTATCTATTGTAATGTTATAATAAAGCAGTTGTACTGTTCCACATAATTACATTGATTCCCTTGTAAGTATGTATATTATATTTGTGAAGCACAAACACCATCTGTTTACCTTCATAATACCTTAATGGCGAAACGGGTCAGTAAAAACAAAATAAGTGTAATTACGTGGAACTATACCAGTGCTTTATTATAACATTATGATAATAATGTTCCATCAAGTGCCAACAATCAACTTTCTATCTATTGATTAATTCAGAGTTCCGCAAAGTGTGTACCACAGCACACTGGTGTACCGTGGTCATTATTTGGTGTGCCTCGGAAAAATAAGATTATCTCATAAAGCTAAATAGACGGACTGAAGAAAAATACTTACAGAAATAAAAACTGATTTTTCATTTATAGTGTACCTCTAAAAATTTTCGTTTTCCTAGATGTACCCTAGGCACAGAAAGATTAATCTATACAAAGATAGCTTTATTTCATATTTGTAATGAAGCTATAACTAGTCAGTTTATGATTAAGCCGCGCTTAATTTAGAATAGTTCTGCAATCAGCGTGGGATGTTTACAAAGCTTTAAACATTCGGAATGTAGCTCAGAATAGCCCTTAGATGTTCAAAGGAAGTACAAATTTAGTACTCTTTTTAGTTTGTCCTTGTAACGACATAGTCGGCGGTTTACGTTACTGACTATGACGTACATCGACGCGTGGCGACTACATATTATTTAGTAGTCTCTGTACCCTGACACAGATCGTACGAACCATTATAATTACAATAAATGACGATAATATTTGTTCCGTCTTCATTAACTTCATATAAACAAGGTTTACTCAGGAGACTACAGCATGGGGTTCTAAAAGGGCGGGAAAAGTTACAGGGTAGGCAACGCGGGTTTGATGCCCCTCGTTTTCTGTTACAGGCGCTCATAGACTACTGTAACTGCTTTCCATCAGGTGGGCCGTATGCTTGTTTTCAACCATAGTGGTATAAGAAAGATATCAATCGGCGAGAAATAGAATAAATAGAAAATTGGACTTTGTTATTTGTGACTGTTGTAACGTTTATTTCCAGTTAAAAACTGCGCATTGTTTATGAACGTCTAATGATATTTTCCTATTGTTGCTCCATAACTGTTAAAGCTGCTAAGCTTTTCTATCTATTTACATATAAAACAGAGTCGTGTTAATTACACCATTTATAATTCAAGAACAGCTGGATCAATTTTTGTGATCTTTGATTTGAAGGATTTTTCTTCATCCTGAACAGCAAAATGGCTTTACATATACATATAATGATAATGTAATTGTGATGAAGATGTGTATGGAAAATCCACAGGCATGAGATGGAGACGGGAAGATTGAGCCACAGCAAAAAGTGGGTGGGCCGCTAGTTAAATAAATATATTGTGTAATCACCTTTACGTGTATGTGAATCAACGGCAAATCATGAATGCAAATCACACACAGTGTTCCTTCCGAGTTTAACTTTTACCATGTAGTTTGGGGTGTAAATGGTTCATAAACTTCTTTGAACCAAAGCCCTCCTAAACCTCACCTACACGTGGTGCACTCTGCTGTAGACAAACAAGGCTCTGGCGATAAGAGAGGTAGTGCATAGCGTATTTTTTAAGTTGCCTGACTGCGGAAGTACCTCCACCTCACAGAATACTGCAGCCAAATAACAATTTCCTTGAGGGTTGTTGTGTTACTGCCGGTGAGTGAGGTCGCCAGGGGGAGGGAAAGGAAGGAGTATAGACTAGCAACGGATCGGCGAACTCTTAGTGTTGCTGATCTTCATGGGCGGTGGTGATTGCTTTCCATCAGGTGACCCACATGCTCGTTTGCACAAAAAAAGTACATTGGATAAGATGTTGGTTTAACGTACATAATTTAATTATAGATAATTTATTAGTTCCATAAAAATATATGAGCAGTTTGTGGGTGAACGTACGGGACATTAGTTCCGCTAATTTTCTGCTTGTCTGGTCGTGACAGCTCGACAGAACGGAGTCAAGATATTTTTTTTCTAAAAGTGATTAATTTGTTCGTGTTGCTAATACCTCACACCCAATACACCGGTGTAATTATTATAATGAAAATCAATAAGACTATGTTTAATTTATTGTAATGATTAGGAGACTCTCTATTTTGATCTAGAATTAGATTTTATTAGGAATTTAAGTATGCAAGCCCCATTTTCGCGACTGTTTTGAAATTGACTTGTCTAATTTTTGTAAATAAATGTGCGATTTTTGAAAATTATTAATTTTTAAGCATGTGTATTAAAAATATGCAAAATTAATTAACTGTTTAGGAAATAATTATAGCAAATCTAGACATTTAAATCAGCGACACATTAAACGAGCTCTAAATGGATTTTATGTTCATTCGGCCGATGGGGTCCGTACGCAAGAATTTTATTTAAATACATCTCCAAACGTTTGGCCGACTCTTTCCGCGACCACACACACACACGACTATTTCTCGCTCAGCGAGTAAGCATTGCAATCCAGCGTAGCAATGCTGCTAGCCTTCTGGGCACTTTATGGGGATGTTACACGGTTCACTTTTGCCTTTCAATTTGGATGAAGCAACCAAATTGAACAATGTAAACGTAAAAGTGAATCATTCAATGTCAATGTTCAATCACGTTCAATCGCGTTGAAAGAATTGAGCTTGTTCAATATTTTCACTTTTGCCGTTCAGCGTTCAACGCAATTGAACGAAAGTTGAACGGTGTAAACACAAGAATTGAATGATTCACTCACATGCTCATTCATCTCGATGTCGTCGCAGAGTCAAGAAGATAAGAAAAAAATGGTATATAAATGGAAAGAGGAACAAACGTCTTTGTTTTTAGAATATTTTAAGAAAATATAAAACTATCACCAGTAGCAAGGTGTTTGAGAGTGACTTGCAATTTTATTCGTGCTGGTAAAGCATCTCTCATCATAGTATTTTTTTTTTGTATGAATGGAGTAACGATTTTTAAAAGTTCTTCAAATTTTGCTTCATTCATACGAAGATGATTGTTGTATGTATCGGGATCCTCTTCTGCTATTTCTCTCAATAGACAATTTGAAGCGCCCAAGGCCGGTTTTCTTAATATCCATGGGCGCACCCAACCAACGCCGTCTGTTTCTTCGCTTTTTTCTTGTTAATTCTTCAATTAAATTCCCACGAGCACGATTTGATTCGTAGACATTTTCTTGAGCAATGTGAATTGAATGGTTCACTTTTAAATTTAGATAGTTCACGTGTAAACAGCAGTATCTTTCACTTTTGCGCCATTCAACCGAAGTGAATCAATTTGGTTGAACCGTGTAACATCACCATTACCCTTTGATGGCGATGCGGAAGAATTTTTTGACGCTTTTTAGATTATTACATTTTATATTATTAATTTCAATTAGTGTTTGTTATTTCCGTTCTGTTTGTATATATAGTTAGTCAAATTTAGTTTTTATTTTGATTGTATATTCTTAATTGTTAGTAAGTTACTTTCATTATGTTCAATAAAGCGTTTTTGCTTTCATGAAATAGAAAATTTTCCTATACATATAAAAATCTCGTGTTACGGTATTTATGGTCGCACTCCTTCGAAACGGCAGCCCGTTTTTTATAGTTTCCTTTATGTATGTATTTAGGTAAATATGTGAATAGGTCGCAAACTATATCTCACACCGCTAATAAATATAAAATCCATACACTAAATGAAAGATACCATACATTTTCGGTACAATAAGTATATAGTTTATGAACAAGCTAGTGAATAGCGCTGTGGTAATAAGAAATTATCGGGAAAAAAACGAAAAACCAGTAATTTCATGGTTCATAGCAAAAATTGTTTATGACGAGGACAAGTACGTTCGAATGACCGAGCAAGTTCCGTCTAATATTGTCTCGGCTATTTTTCTTACATAAACGTTCGCGTCCCACACATTCCCGCGGAACTATTTTTACTTGTCGTGGGCAATTCCAAGCCGTGTGTCAACTGTCAGTTAGGAAACAAACTACTTATTGTAATTTATTGCAGTTAAATGTATTATTAATTTTCTGTTTGAAGAATAATATGTCAAATGTTTATTTTGTTTATTCCACTAACTGCTGCCTGTGACTTAGACTGCGTGAAGTTTCTTTCGTTCGTCGTTCCACGGGAACAACGGGAGGCAGGTATGCCACGCTGTATGCCAAATTTAAGATACAGAAGAAGAAGATTTCACATTACGCTAAAATCACTGATATACATTGAGGGGCTTTCGTAATTAACGTTCAGTCAATATTCAGTTTCGATCTCACAGATGTAACATTTGGAAGTCTCGTATGGAGATTCAAAGTTTTATTAAAAGTGTGATTGCATCAAAATATGACTGAAAAATAAAGAAACTAAGAGCGGTACGCTGGTCACAGTAAGAATAGATATTAATTAATTAATGAAATCAAGTCTACAATTGGCAGTAAATTCATAATTTAATCTCGATGCGGTCAACTTTCAATCTGCGACGTAAAACAATTAAGAGAATTGGCCTTAAGATGTTCAATTTTCGGAATAAAAACCATGCAAGCCAAGACCGTTAAATTAACATTCTTGCCCCAGACCCATAATGCCCAGTTTCTTGCAATTTTTATTTATGTCTCAATTAGTGTTCATAAACATGTGAAGATTAGTTTGTGTTCTTCAAAGATTTTTTTTTGTTTCCAGCTCTCACTGTTCGGTTCCTGACGAAGCGCTACATCGGTGAATACGATCATCAACAAGGTGATATTTTTGAAATTATCTTACGAGTATGTCTAGTTTAGAAACATTTTAACTTTTTTAACCTTTCGTGCGCTGCGGTTCCATGATGGCCGCAGTTTAATACTATCCGTGCGTTAGTACAATGCTTAATACAGAATTGACAGATCGCTGCAAACGAGAGGTACCCTAGGACTTTTCGTGCACCTATCCAAGATTTTTTTTATTTGACTTTAATATTTTTTTTTTATTTTTGTTTATTTAAATAAATATTGGACAAATTACAAACCTGGACAAATTGCGCCATCTAGTCCCAAACAAAGCAAGGCTTGTACCACAGTTAAGTAATAAGTATATTTAAATACATTTTTTTTTGTAAATACTTACATAGAAAACACCCAAACCAAGACAAGCAGTCATGTTCATGCACACAAATATTTGTCTTGTGCGGGAATCGAACCCTCGACCCCGGAGTCAAAGTAGCCATTGCTAGCCATTCGACCACCGGGCTCGTCTTAAACACTAGAATGTAGGAATTATTAGGATATAACTGACTTACTATTAAATACTCATGAGGTTGACAAACGAAAAAGAGGTGTGATTTATTGTAATGTTTAGACTTTTTTTTTTTTTTATACTATGTTGGGTAACTATTATGTAATCTGTGGTTGGGTGGCAGACAATAAGGCTACGGTAGCCATATTAACGCTCGCGAAATAAAATATCTCTAGCGCGCCACCACCCCCGCTGTCAACGCTGCATCTCCTTCCTTTCTTCGCAGGAACAGAACAACCCTCAAGGGAATTGTTATTTGGCTGCGTTATTCTGTGAGGTGGAGGTAAATGTACCTCCACCTCACCGAATACCGCACCGAATATCCTACTGGGGAATGCCCCAGTCGGGTAGCTTACAATTACACTCCCTACCTCTCTTTTCGCCAGAACTTCGTTTTTCAGTCAGCAGGGTGCACCGCGTGCAGGTGAAGTTGGCTTTAGTTCAAAGATGTTCATAAACTACTTACACCCCAAACTTGACTGAGAGAAGACCTCACAGAAGACCACAGCAGAATTTCAATTTCCTAGTGTACAAGTAGACGGTTGTGGAGTTCCTGACAGTGAGTGAGGTTACCAGAAAGGAAGGAGTTATTGTGATGCTTGCGGGCATGGCGACGCACACTTCAAGCGGGCTGTATGCTTGTCTGCCACCCGATGTAGTCGTCGTCGGCCCTTATTCAACCCACTGCTGGGATATGGGTCTCCCCTCAATTGAAGGGGGTTAGAGCATACTCCGCCACGCTGCTCAACTGCAGGAGGCCAGTGTTTTCAAGCCGTCTAAAAGCCACTGATTTTTCTTAACGACTGTCATTTAATGAGAATAGAAAACGACGAACGGAACGACGGAAGAGCTCGAGATAAAAAAACCCATCCATGGATAGGCTGCGGTCAATGTTGCTTAACTCGTGTGTTCGATTAGATTGATACGCGCATCGACGCTATCGAGCTCCTCCCGCCCAATGTAGGCAATGTATTAAGTACACTCTTCTTATCTTCTTTATAAAACAAAATGAATGTTTGTCCTCTATGTATTCGTTTACCACTCATCCAATAGGCTTGTATCCCATTTTTTTTTTCGATTTGTTATTTAAAGACATCACAATAATATAAATATAGGTGAAATAATTACTTCGATTGCATAAAAACTTCTCGAGATATGGTAACTTGAAGATCACAATTTTGGACTATCCCGAAAACGCTCCATACAAAAGGCCACCACGTTATGACGTCACACCGTGCTATTTTATATGCATTAAATCAGAAATTTGTACGACAGCTATGTTAAATATTGCGTTTATGTAGCCAGTGCCGTAACAAAAGTTATGGTATTTTTTATTGTTTCTACATTGGTAATATTTATTTTTTATAATTTCATACCTTTAAAATGGACTTTCCCACCAAACTTTGACCGAACATAAAACACGTCGTACATAAGTTATTAAAATTTTAAGATCGTAGATCGTTCTAGTTTTATGTATTTTACGTTACTGATAGAG
This sequence comes from Hypsopygia costalis, assembly GCA_937001555.2. Lineage (NCBI taxonomy): Eukaryota > Metazoa > Arthropoda > Insecta > Lepidoptera > Pyralidae > Hypsopygia > Hypsopygia costalis. The sequence continues at coordinate 26,516,325 of OW443326.2, forward strand.
AGTTTTTATAATTTTGTGACATGGGCAACAAGCCTATTGCAATGAAGCTTTGGTAGATTGTTCTGGGGATATTAGGTAAGGTTTACAAGGGTTAATAAATGTCGGATAAGCTAATAAGCAGTAAATTCGTCTACCTGTCAGAAGCCTCCTTTCTTCCAAAGTGAATTTCATAATCCATAGAGTGTACGTATGGTTATGATTAGTGATGTTAATTACAATAAAAACTATTGATTGGATGATTAGAAAATATGTCGATAATCGATAAGATTATAATATGGATATCTCATTCAATCTCTATGACTGAGATATTGATGTAATTCTCTTATCGACATTTTTTGTAGTAGGTATGTAAATGATTTTCACGTAGGTGAGTCGACGTCAAATATACAGCTCATTACTTATGTGGTTCCACTGCGGTTCTATCTGCCTGAAGAAAATGTTTTTTTATTTGGCATTAGACAACAACAACAAGTTTTTGGGGTGTAAGTAGTTCACCAACATCTTTGAACCAAAGCCAACTTCACCTGCACACGGTGCACCCTGCTGACTGACTAACGAAGCTCTGGCGAAAAGAGTGGTAGAGAGCGTAATCGTAAGCTACCCGACTGGAGAATGTACCTCCACCTCACAGAATACCGCAGCCAAATAACAATCCCCTTGTGTTCCTGTGAGTGAGTGAGGTCACCAGAAAAGAAGGAGATGCTGCGTTGGCAGCGGGGCTGGCGGTGCGCAAGCGATATTTTATGTGGCGAGCGTTAATATGGTTACGGTAACCGCTTCAAATCAGGCGGGCCGTATGCTTGTCTGCCACCCGATGTAGTATAAAAAAAACAACAGCTGAAAAATGAAACTTGACTATCCGTTCACCAGTGCCCAGTGGATAAAGAATTTCATTTCATTTTAATTTCGTAATATGTATTTCATAATATGCTCTTAATCCTACTAATTTCTTCTGATTAAATTCTTTGTGAGTTCCAAGGCAGTTGTAGTTTTACCCCCGGGACTACAATGGATTTCACTGTTCATGGATTTTTTTGGTGGTCGCCGCTGTTAATGCTGGCTACACAGCAGACAGTGGTGGGAATGTGTGGTGGATCCAAAAAAATATATGTACTTACTCAGGATTATTATATCGACAGCTCCCATCACTTCGTCGATTATGACGCACAGTTAAAATCAATCTAAAGTGCCCTTGGTGTGTTCTTGACTGTACATTATTTAGCGAAATTTAGCTGATGCCAACTTTCCCACAGACAAAATGAAAATGATTCATGCATGATAGTTATATACAATACACATTCACTTGGCACTCTTGCGAATAAATCTGCTCAAAATTAGATTATTTTTAATGGAGACTGCCGTGTAAAATTACATCACATGAAAGTAGGGTTGCCATCTATAAACGCTAGCATCCAGGACAAGATACGTAAAAACTACGGATTTTGAATCTTAAAACAATGACATGTCATCACTTGTCATGCATGTGTCATTTCATGTCAGCAGAGTCACTCAAACGGCGCAAATATGCTGGACTGACTAACACTTACATATTTGAGCCGTTTGGGGTAGAGACATTAGGGCCGTGGGGTCCATCAGCCCGCAATCTTTTTTAAGAGATATGCGGGAGGTTAGTCAAGGCTTCATGTGACCAGAAGGCTGGTCATTACCTTGCTCAGAGGATTAGCATTGCTATTCAGCGAGGTAAGGCTACCAGCATTCTTAGTATTTGTTTGTTTCTTTTTTGTTTGTCTTTATTGTTCAGATTACAACGAATGAGTACATGTAAAATAAAGGGATACAAAGGCGGACTTATGTTACCAACAGGCAACGATTTGGGGGAAATTTTTTACTTATAATTTTTGTTTTATTTCTGTTCTTCCTTTTTTTTCTACCTCTTTGTAAATATTTTATTTGTAAATACTTAAACATAAAAAGCTCTGTCATCACTGTTTTTCAGTACTATTTTTTATTATGTGACAAGACGGTTATTCGCAGCATGGATCGGGCGGTAGTGATTTTAGACTTTTTATCTGGGACTACAAATGAAACCCCGCCCGGACGTTACCCGGACGCCTTTCAAACTTGGACAAATCCGGGGAAACCCGGACGGATGGCTACCCTACATGGAAACAATATGATGTAGGTTATACATGGTGGAAACGATAAATGATCTTACTAGATTATTTTTTAAACTATACAAGATATTGAAAAACTTAGTAATGCTGAAAATGCTTCACCAGCTCTAACAAATGGTATCACATTTCATTTGACTACACGTCTTCTTTATGGGGGCTCCTTGAATTGTCCCTCATCGTTGTCCGTGTGGACATGCCGTATACCAATTCGGGCACCACGGCATGCACTCTTATGATCTGACTAGGAGTACTGACGGTTCGGACGTCATGCCGGCCTTAACAATGTAATTCCGTCGTCGAGTCTGCCATCCTAGAACCGAACGGCTTGTGACTCAATTCAAAGAGAAAAAGAAAGAGATTTTGAGTCCCTTTGTCAGTTCTACCGATTGTACAATGAGGTGTGTTCAGAGGAGTGGTTTCACATGATAAATAATAAATAAATAAATATTTCTGGACAATTTACACAGCCATCTAGTCCCAAATTAAGCGCAAAGCTTGTGTTATGGGTACTAGACAACTGGTAAATTTACTTAAATACATTTTTTTTTTGTAAATACATACTTATAATACATAGAAAACTCCCAGACCAAAACAAACAGACATGTTCATGCACACAAATGTTTGTCTTGTGTGGGAATCGAACCCGCGACCTCGGAGTCAAAGTGGTCATTGCTAACCATTCGACCACCGAGCTAGTCAAATGATGCTCACCGCCTCCTTCTACAGTCGCACTGCTTGCCATCTACAGGGAATTCAATTTCACACATTTGAGCCTAAGTGGTCGCGTACTGTACGGTTCCAGAGAAGTATTCTTCCGTACTAAGTATCTATCAATCTATGGAATGAATTGCCTGTTGAGGTTTTTCCAGGAGACTACAGCATGGGGTTCTTCAAAAAGCTATGTCCTTTTTTTTACATGGTCGGCAACGTGTGATGCCCCTGGTGTTGCAAGTGTCCATAGGCTGAGGTAACTACATTTCCATGCATACAATGATGTCTGTACAAAGCGACAATGAGCGTGGTTGCGTGCAGCATACAAACTGTTCCAGATTCGTCTCAGAGGGAAGGTGAGGTCGATACAAGAGAGCGGCAGGGAGTGGCCATACGGGACGTAGTACTATTACTTATACTGCGCTATATGTAACAAAAATATATTACATATAAAAATATATCAAATAAATATTAAACTATTATATATTTTTGACTAACATAAATACCGACGCCCTATAGAGAGCACTCCAATTCCGTTCAATAATTTCACATGCATCCTACAATTGAATCAGAGGCTGTATCTATAGGACCGTCTGGCTCCCTCGGAGTCTAGCGGACCTGCGCAGTTGTGCCTGGAACGCAGATAATTGAAAATTTCATCAACTTTGTTGAGAAGCCGGGTGGACTCCAGCGGTGAGCATAACGCACAACCCCTAGAGTCCCCGGTTTCAAGTTCACGTCTCAGGAAAAAAAACAAGCGGTTTTTTATTTTGTGCTATGCATATTTTTTGTATTTTTTCATAGACAAATTTTTGACTTTAAGTTGAGGAAAATAAGAATAAAATATTATTTAATTATGAAATAATTAATTAACCATAATAAAATGGTTCTATACCAATAGCGTATATCTATCAGTGCGTTAGAACATAAGAAAATCACGAATTCTTTCATCTAACTTTTTTTATTATTCTCCAACTTCTTTTCTTCTCCGACGCCATATTGTAATAACATTGCTTAAGTCAATAAAATTTACTAACACAGCTGACACCTCATAAGTTAAAATTATAAAATCAAAATCGTTTTAGGCTGTAGAGCGTGCTAAAGAAATCCATTTACAACATTTATCGTCAAACCTTATTCAAGTCAAATTCCAAAAGCTTCCTACTCCTACTAATTTCTTCTGATTAAATTCGTTGTGAGTTTCAAGACAGCCGTAGTTTTACCCCCGGGACTGCAATGGACTTCACTGTTCATTGCCTTTTTTGGCGGTCGCCGCTGTTAATCCTGGCTACACAGGAGACACAGTGGTGGGAATGTGTGGTGGGCCCCCGTCCCATAAAAAAACCTTATTCATCCCATTGCTGGGATTCAGATATCCCCTCAGTCGAAGGAGTTTAGAGCACCAGGCTGCTCTACTGTGGGTTGGCGGAGGTCAGTGTAATCAAGCCACCTAAACGCCACTGACTTGGCTGACGACTGTCATCTAACGACAACAACCGGGACCGACGGCTTAACGTGCCCTCCGAAGCACGACTTACATACATGCATTCGAAAAACATAATCCTCCTTTCTTTGTTAGTCGGGTAAAAACACATAGCCATGTTAATTCCATAAAATTTATAAATTCTAATCGCATTTGGTTATGATAAGGCCCCACCACTCTACTTGACTGCGGGTTGGTGGAGGACAGTGTTTTCAAGCCTCATAATGGCTACATCTAATGACAACTGTAGCCAGGACCAAAAGCTTAACATTCCGTCCCCTTACACGGAGAAACACTATATAAATAAACCCATCTGTAGACAGGCTTCGATTGACGTTGCTTAACTTGCGTGATCTTTCAGATAGAAATGCGCCTCGACCTGGCATCTACTTGTGCAATATAACAATAATCCCTAGAAGGATGTTGCGTCCCGGTTAGTGAATTCAGGAATCATAATAAGGACAGTAAGATAAGGAAAATAAGAGAGGTAATGTGCTACGAAGAAGAGAAGTACCTCCATCCCACAGAATAGAAGCCAAATAATAATACCCTTGAGGATTGTTGAGTTCCTGCGAGTGAGTGAGGTCACCAGAAAGGAATGAGTTGCTGCCTCGTCCACCGAGGTGGCGACGCGCGAACGATAGTTAATGTTGTGAGTTTTATTATTATTACGGTAACTGCTCCACATCAGGCGGGTCGTACGTTTGTCTACCATCCGACGTAGTATAAAAAAAGTATAATAAGGACTCTTAGGTATATATAAATATAATAAATATTTCTGGGCAATTTGCACAGCGCCATCTAGTCCCAAATTAAGCGCAAAGCTTGTGTTATGGGTACTAGACAAGTGATAAATGTACATAAATACATTTTTTTTTTGTTAATACATACTTATATTATAAGTATACATAGAAAACTCATAGACCAAGACAATCAGACATGTTCATGCACACAAATGTTTGTCTGGTGCGGGAATCGAACCCGCGACCTCGGAGTCAAGGTGGCCATTGCTAACCATTTGACCACCAAACTTGTCATCCGTCGTCATATATTATATACTAGCTGACCCGGCAAACGTTATTACCAGTTCAACAATAAAATAAAAAAATAATAAAAATATTCTTATTCTTATTCTTATTCTTATAACGTTGTTTTGCCATATAAATGGGTTGATGATAGGGATGTGAAAAAATAATCGATTATAGAAATAAACGATTAAAATCGTTTTTTTTTAAAGGTAATAATCGATTTTTACGGCGATTTTAATATTTCAAATAAATCGATTTTTTTTTTCATAATCATAACCGATTTTTCATCTGCTACCCCGCGATATAAGGTCTTCTAGAGCCTGGAGCGCCAATTACTTTTTAGTCGATTAATATTACATTTACGCCACCTGCGCATCTTCGATGGCATCCATACCGCGCTTTTAAAACAGTTTTACGTATTCATTCAAACCTAGATGGCGTTAGTCTACGAACATTAACTCTTAATAGTAATAATAATTAGAATGTCGACATTCGGCTGTTTTATGTCATTCGTTAAAGATTTGAGAAGCTTTTATTCCTGAACTCATTGTCTACGGATTTCTAGGTTTTTTGTCTCAATAGTTTAATTTTATTAACTACTACTGCTCAAATACTACAGCAGCGCTGGTCTTCCCAGAGGACCTAGTATCTATTAGAATGTTGATTATTACTGCAACTTTAATTTGTGTCGATTATTAAAAAAAATCTTATATCTGTTGTTTATTTTTAATTAATAAAACTATCATTAATATAATATTTACGGCGTTTATTTTGAAATTTATGACAATTAGGAAAAAATTCGATTAACATAAAAAATCGATTATTTTCCAAAGAAATATCGATTATTTATAAATCGATTGATCATGTTAAAAAAAAGAATCGATTAATTAAAAATCGATTTTTATGTATAATGTCACATCCCTAGTTGATGATAGAAGGATGAAAATTTAGGATTGTATGTATTTTTTATGCCACATTATATAAAAAAAAAAATAGTTCAAAAATAAAAAAAATAAGATGGACAACCCTTATCATTTAGCGGTATGAAAAATAGATAGTAGCCGATTCTCAGACCTACTGAATATGTATATAAAATTTAATAAAAATCGGTCAAGCCGAATCGGAGAAGTATGGTAACTAACATTGTGACACGAGAATTTTATATATTCTCTTGTCCCAATGTTAGTTTAGAAGATAGATAGAAGATATAGATATAAGAATGCTCTGCGTTGGCAGCGAGCTGATCGAGCTCCAGCGATATTTTGTGTTGCAAACTTTCTCCATTATAACCTTGTCGATTGTTTGCGCCGAAATAACGGATGAAACAAAAACAAATTGTATAAATATCCATCTATAATAAAAATTTAAAATGAAAATAATGTAGTGTTTGTTTGTTCACAGACAGCAAATACAAACATGAGGCCCTGCTGGACGGCGAACCGATATTATTTGAGATTTTGGATACGTGTCCTAAGGTATGTACATATACTATAAGGTATATATATAGTCGTCAGCCTCCCCAACCCGTCTGGCCAGCGTGGGGAGTGTAGGCCAAATCCTCCTTCTGTCTGGGACGGATGAGAGAGGGTCGTGCTCCTGTAGTGGAGACTAAAATGACCTGATGATGATGATGATGATAGTCGTCAACCCTATTCATCCCACTGCTAGGATACTTCATCATCAGGTCATTTTAGTCTCCACTACAGGAGCACGACCCTCTCTCGTCCGTCCCAGACCGAAGAAGGATTTAGCCTACACTCCCCACGCTGGCCAGACGGGTTGGGGAGACCCTGATCGATGTTTGATAATGTATTTCCCTTAGTCGCCTTGTACGACATCCACGGGAAGAGACGGAGTGATTCTATTCTAGTCTGCCGGAAACCACACGGCATAGAATACTTGACTCCCCTCAATCGAAGGTGTTTAGAGTATGCTCCACCACGCTGTTTAACTGCGGGTTGGTGGAGGCCAGTGTTTTCAAGCCTTAACTTTACTTTAAGTAGGTGCTTCCTCAGTCGGGCAGATTACAAAATACAAAAACCTTACCTCTCTAGAGAGATAGAGCCTAGTTTGTCAGTCCGGAAGATTGCACCAGGTGCAGGTGAGGTTGGCTTTAGTTCAAAGATGTTGAGGAATCACTTCCATCTCAAAAAATCGAGAAAAAATACGTTTTCATACAAATTATCCAATGAGGTAAACACTTTTGTGAGAGAAAGCCAAAATACTAGTCGATCGTTACTTGGCCGCGGTTTTGTAACGTTTCTTGAATTAGTTTCCCAGACGTTATTTTCCATCACGTAGTGGAGGAGCTAGATGGCGTCATCGTAGCGTCATCGTAGCGTCATTAAGCGTGTGAGTCTAGTTGATTACGCAAGTTAAGCAACGTCGAGCGCAGCTTGTCTATTTCATTTATCTCGAACTCCTCAGCTTCAATACAAGGCAGTCGTTTAGCCAAGTTAGTGACCTTAGCGCGGCTTGAAAACACTGGCCTCCAGCCTCCTCCAGCCAACCTGCAGTTGAGCTGCGTGGTGGAGTACGGTCAAAATCAGCAGTAGGATGAGCATAGGTTGATGCATTCATTCTTTTCCAAATTTTGGATGCCTCCTTCTAATTAAGATGTTTTTTTTTTCAGAATGCAGACGAGTTGCCCGGCAACGAGATAGCTCAATGGGCTGACGGACTGTTCCTTGTGTACTCTATCACAGACCGGGATTCCTTCAACTACGTACGGAGAGCCAAGCAGAGCCTGCAGCCTGATATACCACTGACTCTAGTCGGAAACAAAGCTGATATGGTGCACCTAAGACAAGTAATAATTTCGAATTTATCTCCTCCGTCCCATAAGTTCTCCGCATGAGGTTGATATCCCGCTGTTGTAACAACGAATGAACGCAAGTTTACGCACGCGATACACGAATTTTTCTCTATCCGTTAGCACTTTAGCAGATATAATATACGTGACTTAAACGCGAAAACCAGGCGAAGGAATGGTAAAACATTTTGGGTAAGGCCTCTGGGTGTTGCCTCTACTCCATTCATTAGAAATTACTCTGATACGGGGGCCTACCGCCGAAGTTGAAGCCGATCATCGGATTATTTGATTGCGAAAATCAAAGTTTAGCTTCAATTGACGGTAATTGTGTTTAGCTTAGCTGGTAGAAACCATAGAGTTCTATAAACTAAGCTAAAGATGTTTGTCATTGACACAAGATTTATTTTAGCAACCAATAAATCCGATGGTAACCGTCTTCAGCTTCGGCGGTAGGGCCCACGGCTTACATTGCCATACTATTTGTCAATGCGGTGTTAGAACAGAATACCACAGAAGCTACGGATTACTGGGTCAAGTTATAAACGTGTACCTATAGTCCTAAACATCGCGTTCGTCTGTGTCTTGATCATCATCATCCTCATCCTCTTCATAACTACTTGCTTATCCTTACCGTTTCCCGCTTTCACATCCTTTTTTTTATTTATTGTCCCATACAGTCGAACTAGAACAACCTAAACACAGCTTTGTAATTATTAAAGAGCTCTCTTTTTATAGCCACTCGATCTCAAGTGTCTATTACAAGTACTATTTTATTACTAGAATCACAAACATATAATTTGACACTGTTTTTTTTTTCTATTAAACTTTAAATAGCTTTAACTTAAACGTAACAAAACATCGGTTGAATCTATTCTGCATAACAGGGTTCAATTAATCTGTGGCTAGAACCTACTTAGAGCAATTAGATGGATACATCGAGATAAAAGCATTACATATCTCTGTGGATGGATGTTACCTTTACAACTGTCAAGCGGTGATAGTACAGTAGGTACCTACAGCAGAATATAGTTAAGAGTACTTTTACCTTAACATTTCAACCAATGTTCCGTTTATGTGCAATACACAGAGTTAGGTATGACAATCGCGTTGTGATTGTCAAATATGATCTGCTCTTAGCTGTACATAGTGGATAGAAGGGGCTGGATTAACCCCTTGCGTGCCGCGACCTGTCAGATCTGCACCAAGCGCTTAACCAACGCTGTACCCAACCCACCATGGGCCAGCAGCACGCCAATGTTAATGTTCATATTCGTCTAAACTACAACGTAATTTTAATTTCATAGGTGAGTCCAGAAGAAGGCGAAATATTAGCGAAAGACTTCGAATGCAACTTCGCAGAAGTAGCTGCAGCAGAACAAGTCAGCCAAGTGTCCGAGGTGTTCCACGAACTATGCCGGGAGGTGCTGGCTCTCCGACGGAGGGCCAAACACAGCTTACTGGACAGGATGCTAGGTTCTAAAACCGCCTACAGAGTTTACTCGAGAGGAAAAAGTGATAGTGCCTTGCCGAAAGATTAGGAACAGTGAAGTATCAAACGCATACTGGGTATGTTCTACCTGGCGAGGGACCAACTCAATTCTTGCGCGATTTCGCATGGGTCTTTTCTATGATAAAAAGAAATCGAAACAGACAAATTGTATTTACATAAAGTTAGATAAAATATATACATTATTTTCTATTATTTTTTATCATTAATTTCTATTATAACGAAAATCCGTCAGTTAGTTGCGGTTAAACGTTATGTATCTAATTCGACGCCTTTTCTCCTCCCATTATGGCGTACAAAAATCACTCAAATATGCTGTGCAAATATGTATACATCTCTATTTATATAAAATAATTCAAACCCTCAATAACTTTATGGAAAATTCCGTGATTCTACTCGTACTACTACTAGGTACTATTTAGTGATCACATTTGTTTTTTTTTTATGTGAGAGGGGGCCAAATGTAGGCCACCTGATGGAAAGCAATCACCTCCGCCCATGGAGATCAGCAACATTAAAACGTCGCCGATCTGATGCGAGCCTTTTAAGGAAAGTATAGACTCTGTTCTTGAAGGCTCCCATGTACCAATTGTTCGGAAACACCGCTGAGGGAAGTTGATTCCACAATTTTACACTTCTTGGTATAAAATGTCTTAGGAAGCGTACTGTGGTAGATCGCCAATTATCAAGATGATATGGATGGAATTTAAATCTATGATGAGTTGTACGATAGTGGAACTCAGTGGTCGAATGCAGGGGCTTTTAGAAAACCTCATGGGTGCTCATGCTCATTTGATGACTCGAAAAAGTGGCGAAATGTGAGAAGAGAAATGCACACTGATCGACCGACAAATAAATAAATGTCCTACTTACATACTGCGTACTTATTTACTAATTATGTTTGATAAAAATATGAAATGAAACCATTATATAAAAATGAAACTAGTTTTTATTATTAAGAAATATTATAATTTAAAGGCGCTAAAAGGCGATAACTGATCTGTTTCTTGATGTCTATTCTCAGGGGTGCTCGGCACCCACTGTTTATTTCTCATGGGTGCTCGAGCCCCCGAGCACCCACGGAGTCGGCGCCCCTGGTCGAATGTTATGTGTCAGAATACGTAATAGGTATGTTGTATTTTCTTACCTTCTTCTCAATTAATTAGATATCTTACATTGAGTCCGAAACTGCTATAGCTTAAGACCTCCTAATTTTTTTGTACTCTCTCAGCCATCACTCGAATTCAATAGTAGTTAGTGTTCTTTAACGCAGTGCTCACAACGAAGATAGTTACTTCTGCAGTCTTCCACGTAAGGTTGTCCTTGTTCTAAGATTTATATTCGTTTTCCAACAATGGGCACTGATATTGACACAAATATGGCTCATGATGGTCCCTTTTGCATCTTTACAGTCGGTGCAATAGAGGTATGCATCGACCTCATCTTGTGTAGCATACCAGGTACTATTATTGTTTTGTATGTGATTTGTAGAGTTTGCCATTAATTATAGAAAGAAAAATTATCCTGTTACAGGCGATTTTTTCCTTCTCATAATTTGATTTGCGTTCTTTGGTAGAATTTCAAAAGAATTGGCTTCTATTAATATACCTTATAAACATTGAAATAATCTAGTCAAGGGACAAAATACTTTTTCAGTAAATTTTATTGTATTAATATTTGTAACTATTTTATTCCGTTACATTGTAGTGTTATTTTTTTATTTACGTTATTTCTTTAAACTTTCTTGTATATCACAATGTTTGTATACAATAGAACTTAAATTTAAAAGTACCAGTACCAGTTTACATTTGAAACATTTTAAAAAGGTGTTAGTTTACATTAATTGCAACATCTTAAAAATTTATTTATGAATGCAATATATCAAAAAATAAATTACATAAACCATTGACAATCATCATACATCAATCATTGACAAATTATGGACTCCCAGATTTTTATTTAGTTTCACCGCGATCGGTAATCAAATCTTGTAACTTCAATTTGTCCCACTTTCCAGTGTCCAATACATCTGAAATTTGTGGCATACTCTTTTGGTTTTTGTAACGCCGCCATTCTTAATCCAATATGGCGACCACCACAAAATGGCGATTTATCATTTCCACATTAACCACTATAATATTATCAAATTTAAGGGCTTGATGAGCGAAAAACAGTAATGAAACTCTTTAGTTATTAAAACAGCTAGTTTCAAAAAGCTTTTTTATTTTTTATGTGTTTCAGTACTTATTGTTTATATATAAAACTATGTTTGTTTTGTTTTGTAATTTTATTTTATATAGTGAATAAAATATATATAAACAAAATAAAAATATTTATTAAAACTATAATAAGAAAAAATATGACCTGCATGTCTAAAATTTAAAAGTAATAATCGTTTTTAATTTAAGAAAAAATCAATTTGTATGTAATGTCATGTCACATATTGTGTTTACATGAAACGAAACGACAGTTACTCGTAGTTATTGAAAAATTGTCTTATAATAAAATAAATAAATAAATATTGTCAGACAAATTAGACAAAAGTCAAAAAAGACACAGCGCCATCTAGCCCCAAAGTACGCGAAGCTTGTGTTACGGGTACTAGACAACTGATAAACATACGTACCTAAATACTTTTTTTTTTGTAAATACATACTTAAAAACGGAACAAATGAAAAGAAAGAAATTCGTATTTGTATGTATTTGTGATAGTGTTTTGTATTTTCATGTAAACACTTTTTTTATATTTTTTATATTTTTATTAATATTATGTAGTTTCAGTAATTATGGTTATCTGTGCCTTCCTAGATCCCAACAGCACTTTAAATATCAGTCGACAGCCGACACTAATATATAATACATATACATGATTTGTTTATAAAATTTTATTTCTTATTGTCGTTTATATCACTGTGACAACCAAGCATGCGGCCCGCCTGTTAGTAAGTTACCGATATACCACAAACTACAAACTACATGCTTACTTAAGATTACTTGATAGATATTTAATTGATTGTGCATTTCAATGGGTGAATGTAAATATGTTTTTTACAGACAGTTGTGACAATAAAAATAAATTTTGGTACAGATTTTATGTTGTTTCGCCTTCAACCCTTATCCCTACCGCTTGGACACGAGTCTCTCCTCAATCAAAAGGGTTAGAGCATTCTCCAGCACGCTGTTCAACTGTGGGTTAGCGGCGCCCAGTGTTTTAAAGCCGCCTTTTTATTAGGCCACTGACTTGACTTAACGACTGTCATCTAATGACAACAGTAATCTAAGTTAGTGCTCTATTATTTAGATTTCTGTGGTCCGGACCGACAGCATAATGTGCCCTCCAAAGCATCCCTGCTTTGGAGGGCACATTATGGAGCTCGAGACAAATAAACCAAACCCATCTATGGACAGGCTACGGGCGATGTTGTTTAACTTGGGTACCAAAAAAAAAATCCGAAAATACATAAACAGTCGTATACGTATGTTACAAAGGTTGCTACAACGCGAAAATGGCCCCACTTTTAGAACTTTAAGTGATATCACAGTATAAGTAATAGTACTACGTACAGTATGGCCACTCCCTGCCGCTCTCTCGAGTCAACCCCACCTCCCCTCTGAGATAAATTTGGAACAGTTTGTATGGCGCTGCATGCACACACGCTCATTCCCGCTCTGCACAGACGTCTTTGTTTATGTAGTAGTAAACGACACAACATTTGTATGGAGTGGCCGGGGTGTGGTGATATAGTGTATTTATTGTAGGTCTTCTTAGGACTACTCGGAGACATCTATACTAATATTATAAAGCTGTAGAGTTTGTTTGTTTGAACGCGCTAATCTCAGGAACTACTGGTTCGAATTGAAAAATTATTTTAGTGGTAGATAGCCTATACTTCCAGGAAGGCTATAGGCTATATAACATCACGCTACCACTAATAGGAGCGGAGCACCAATGAAAAACGGAAACAAAAATCATAAGCAAAAATCATTTATGAAGAAATTGTTCCTTATTAAAAGTTCTAAAAAAAGTCCGCGACAGCATATGTCTATCTTTTAAGATTAACTCGCTATAAGCTTTTTTTATGGTAATCAAATTTGTTTGTAATTAATGCATTATTTGCGAAGGAGTAATCCAAATAAATATGTTATTAATCAGTAATTACAAGTATTTAATCTATACTAATATTATAAAGCTGAAGGGTTTGTTTGTTTGTTTGAGCGCGCTAATCTCAGGAACTACTCTACTACGGTGTTCTGTGAGGTGGTGGTAATTCCCCAATTGGGTAGCTTACAATTACTCTCTTTTTGCTAGAACTTCGTTTGTCAGTCAGCAGAGTATACCGCGTGCAGGTGAAGTGGCTTAAGTTCAAAGATGTTGATGAACTACTTACACCCCAATATTTGGTGTTGCTACTGATTCTATAATAACACTTTTTGATCGTGTTCTGTGCAATGTTCTTAAATTTTAGCCACCTCTTGGTGGCTCGATTTTTGTCACTAAAATATTAATATTTTATGTATAATTAATTACTCGAAGACATATTTCATACGCTGGACTACATGAGATATTGATGTGAACGGAGAGTACAACTTGCACCTTAATTTGTTTTTTGGACAAATTACATTCCGTCCTCTAGTCCCAAACTAAACAAAAAGCATGTACCATGAATGCTAGATAACTGATAAACATACTTTCCTTCGGACCTTCTTGGCACCACGAAGGTAACGAAAATTATTTTTTTTTCATAACTTCCTTCAAAGTTAAGGTAGAACGTTTTAAATCAAATATTACAAAAATAACTTCAATATTTTGGAGTTTCGATAAGCTGAATTTTATTTCAATTACTTAAATACCGAGGACGAGGAAGACCCGGTTCATAACATTGATGTCCGTAGTAGATAGGAACCTCAAAGAAGCCCAAATCAACAATGAGACGACCCAGATTCGAGCTGCCTGGAGACGCAGGATACGGAGGGCCGACCCCAAATAAAATGGGCCAGGCAAAGAAGAAGGGAAGTGTGACACTCGCATTAATATTTGATATGTAATTTTGCTTCTATGAACACTTCGATCAACAATAGACATATGAACAGCAAATGTGTAGCATGGATTAACAGCGGCGATCGCCAAAAATGCAATAAACAATGAAGATCACTGCAGTCTCGGGGGTAAAACTACGGCTGCCTCGGAACTCAACGAATATAATAGAACCCTCAAGAAATCCTCATTCAATCACAGGTTCTCGTTCAAAATATTTACCTCATACCCGTAAATCGAATAATCAAATTGATCAAGACGAAGCATCCCCCAATTGTTTTATTCAAATATGATCCCAATCTACAATTTTATTCGTAGTCCTCAATAGACAAACAAAAAAATAATGAGCTGCGATTAAAAAATGACTAACCGTCACAAAGGCAACCCCGGAGTCATACACACAAAGGGTAATCTGTTGAAAGTGGCCCTAAATTAAAAATAATAATGTGCCGATGCCAGCCCTCGCGGCAGGGGTGCCACAATTGACCAATGAGATCGCGTTGTGACTATATGAATATGTGATACCAGTGACAGAGTTAAAGATGGCACCGTGATTTTTGCTATTATTATCATCGCAGAGTACTGTACTGAGTGATACTGATGGCTTTAGATCACGTCTATTGAATTAGATTTTTTTTTTACATTTTATAGTCCATTTCTTTTTGTTAGATTGTAAATGATTAACCTATGTAAGTATAGATTAATTGTTGTGATTTTATAGTGCAGAACCTTACAATAACAATGTTATTATAAACTTCAAACATCGTTTTATTGCCTGTCTCAAAGAGGCACAATCGCTTTGTTCCCACAAAATTAAAAATATAGGGTAAGGTATGTAATGTATTTATAACTATGTTTGTAATTTAAAATTACATATTTCTATTTTATTGATATGTCATAGTCAATACCCGAAATCACAGTGCTTCTAGGTTAGATTAGTTAAATCTAAAAGCAAGTCGAGGTTAGGTTAGGTTAGGTAAGGATGTGATCAAGAAAAGCCGAGCATGCGAAGCGAGACAGGCTCAAATTGCTTTTGGGGAGGGAGGTAAGATACCTTAGGTTTAACTAGTCAAGTCTAGGAGCGCCTAGACTCGGGTATTGACTGTATAATTTATACCAAGCTTTCGCTTGCCATGTCGTATTCGTTTATTTTATGTAGTATTATTGTAAGTATTTCGTTTCACATCACACGCGCTGAATGCCAGATCAATAAGCCTCATTTAAAGAGGTTACCGTAGTCTATAGACGCTTACAAGGCGTATTGTTGTGCATCTCCTCTTCCATGTGCAGGCTCGCTGCCATCTTTTGAGCCTAAGCCATCCTCGGCTTAGACTCGAAAGTTGGCAGCGAGACTCTAAACCAGGGCTGTCCAAACCATATACAATACCGGGCCATTACAAATTACTAAATAGATTAGCGGGCCGCAGAAACAAAATACTTACTTGACATCTTTACTACCTACTTTGAAAGTTTAAGCACAGTATAAGTAATAGTACTACATGTGGTTTAAGCTTAGTTATAACTAGTTAGTTTATAAAACTTCTTCTTTTCTTTTTTATAAATCTTTTTTAGAAATATATAATTTTCAGTCAATGTCATGTCAAGTCAAGCGGTAAAAACTGTATAAAAACCGGTAAATGAAAACACCTCACGGGCCGCACAAATGTAAGCCGAGGGCCGCATGCGGCCCGCGGGCCGTAACTTGGACAGCCCTGCCTAAATCATATAATTTTTGAGATACTTCCTTTCCAACAGATCACCTAAGTATTCTTTGCCGACATCGTCAAGAGAAATTATGTTTGTATTAAAACAACTCTTTAGGTTTCTGTTCTATTCTATCGGGCGGGGAAAAGTCAGAAATTATGTTAGTATATTAAATTTCTAGACTATTTTAGTCTAGAAATTAATGAATTAATTGATTTGAAATTAATAGCTAAACTAAATAGAAAAGAAAATCAATTGGAACTATTTGTTTTTATAAAACAAATAGTTCCAATTGTTTTTTTTTTTCTATTTATATTTTTTTTCTATTAAACAAAAACTGTATTTCGACGGTCCCTACATATAAAGCGACATGTCATTTCAGACATGTCTGCTTATACTACGATATAGTAATTAAAGAATATTATTATTGGACAAATGAGTTAATTTCTTACTTTTTAATTATATACAAATCAATAATATAAAAAAGAATATGTTTTTTACGGGCAATCTATAGCAATTTATGCAATAAAAAAAAATTCAATTTTTGACATGTCGCTTTATACGTAGGGACCGTCGATTTATTCAACCCTAGAACTGGCTTCCTACTTGCGGCTTCGCGCCGCATGAACACGGCACCTGAAGACCAATTCTCCTAATTTTTCTATCATCGAAAGTTGATCGAATCGAGATTGAATTGCTAACTAATTAGTATCAATTCTTATTGCTGGTTAAATTTCTTTAATTTTCAGTCATTTATATAATAAATGACTGAAAATTAAAGATTACTGAAAATTAAGACCTTAAATTAAACTTTGAAGTGCCAATTTGATACGCGAATACCAAATTTGACATTTGTGAGATCGAGAATGAATCAGAACTGAATATTGACTATATTTAAATTATGAGAATTGCCCCTGTGGATAAAAGTATCATATAATATTCTAAAATGATACTTTTATTTAACAAAGATATTTATGATTATTTATATAGGCTCCAAAAGCATAACAAGTAGTAATAAACCGAGCTACTAAAATTATAAATCTAAACATATTCGTACACAACCTCATCTAACCTTGTATTTCACTCGACCATTTAGTATTTAATTTAGTGGCTCATGATATTATTTTTCTTATTTAATTACCTAATCCTCCTCCCAAACCCGCCGCCTCCGCCTCTCCAACTCGTCTGGCCAGCGTGGGGAGTGTAGGCCAAATCCTCCTTCTGTCTGAGACGGACGAGAGAGGGTCGTGCTCCTGTAGTGGAGACTAAAATGACCTGATGATGATGATGAATTACCTAAATAATCAATATTTTTAAAGTGATAACGTCTTATAAATCGATGAACGCTGGCTGCACGCACGAATAAGCATGACTTATTGTCACGTTCCGCCTGAGCCACGCGTGCAAGCGAGAGCGCGGAACAAGCGATAGAGGCACGATCGGCCTAAGCGTTCGTCTTCTGACGCATCTATCTCTCTCTCCTCCAATCATCATCACGTAAAGTTATCGTCCGTAAACCGACTTTACAGACAACCAATTTTTATCAATGCAATTAGTCAATATTTCACTATAGGTAATTTAAAAAAAGGGTTTAACAAAGTTTCTATAAAATCAAGTAATTTGTCAACCAACGCGATCCATATGCATTACAGCATTCAAATAGTACGTAGTGGATCGCGCGGCGCTGTATCCAATATACTCATCAATTTGGCCATTATGGGGCGGTAATAGCGATGAAGCCCCCACCGCCTCTCGTTCAACCCCTATCCGTGCTGCGCGTACGTCACTCTGTCATCATCCGTCTCTGACGTAAACATCGCCGGTGTTCCAATTTCGAAATACATTTTTTTTTTTATTTTAGTAATAAATTAAGTGAATGTGTGAGTGTAGTGAATGCTGGCAGCTATTTTTATGTAAGTATTTTATTTTAAAATTATTTCATTTTATTTTTTTGTTATTGCAAAGTATTGGCGAATTTTTTTGTTATTGCGAATTATACTTTGTTTTCATGGCTTGACTGCGAATGTTATTTTTTATTTCTATCCAAATAAAAATCCACGCTGCTGCGATCCGAAACTATGTTCTTCTAGGAGTCGAGCTAGGCGGCTCATGTAATTTAAAAAAATATATTTTCTTTAGGTACTATATTATTGCTAATTTATGACAAACTTTAACTTATTAAAATTAGAGAGATATTGTGACACAAATATACATATATTATATATAGTACATATTATATTATTAATACGTTTTTGTATATGTGTATTATAGTATGTATTTTAATGGCATAGCAACTACTTCACATTTTTTTAATTATAAAGCGGAATAGTTTGTTTGTTTGGTTGAATGCGCTAAACTCAGGACTTTCAGAAATAATTTTGGTGTTGGATAGCCCATTTATGAAGGAAGGTCAGTCAGTCAGTAACATCATGCTATGATCAATAGGAGCTGAGTACCAATGAAAATTGAAAATCCCATACGAACGAAGCCGGGACGGGTCGCTAGTTCTATGTAGAGATAATATGATGATGTATTCATCAAATTTTGTGGCACGTTAAGGTTTATATATTTAGTACATTATTTATAGGTAGGATTAGATTTTGATTGTCTCATTTATTTATTATCTGCAATATTTCACACATATTATATATTAATAGGTAGGGGAAAAAGTCTTTTCGCATTATGGTATGTATGAACTTGTATTAAAATCTCTTTGGTTATACCATTTGTATCTGGCAGGTTTTGATATCTTTAAAAAGTTTAAATTTTAAAAAAGATAATTCCAAATTCAAATTAGGTAAATGTGTGATTTTCATTTGTTTTTTTTACTGTCAAGATGAGTGAATCTAATGAAGAAATTCGATTCATTTTAAAATTTTACTACAAAAAAGGTAAAAATGCAACGCAAGCTGCGAAAAAAATTTGTGACGTTTATGGACCTAGTGCAGTGTCTGTGAGAGTAGCACAAATTTGGTTTAAGCGTTTTCAATCAGGAAATTTTGATGTCAAAGATGCACGTCGCTCTGGTCGCCCTGTTACGGATAAAATGGATGCCATTTTTGAAAAAGTGGAGCAAGATCGGCATATCAGTAGTTACGACGTAGCTGAAGAATTAGGAATTGACCACAAAACAGTTTTGGCGCATTTGAAAAAAGCTGGGTACACTAAAAAGCTCGATATTTGGGTGCCTCACGATCTCACTGAAAGAAACCTAATGAACCGTGTACTCATTTGCGATTCTTTACTACGACGTAATGAAAGCGAACCGTTTTTGAAAAAGCTTATAACTGGTGATGAAAAGTGGATCACGTACGACAAGAACGTGCGAAAAAGGTCGTGGTCAAAGGCCGGTCAGGCTTCACAGACTCTGGCAAAACCCGGGTTAACCCGCAACAAGGTGATGCTGTGTGTATGGTGGGATTGGAAGGGCATTATTCATTATGAGCTGTTACCGCCAGGCAGGACTATCGATTCTGAACTCTACTGTGAACAACTGATGAGATTAAAGCAAAAAGTTGAGAGAAAGCGGCCGGAATTAATTAACAGAAGGGGTGTGATTTTTCATCATGATAACGCTAGACCTCACACATCTTTAGACACTCAGCAAAAATTAAGAGAGTTTGACTGGGAGGTGTTAACGCATCCGCCGTATAGTCCTGACCTTGCACCTTCTGATTTCCACCTGTTTCGTTCTTTTCAGAATTCTTTAGCAATGTCAGGTTAACATCACGAGAAGACTGCCAAAACCACTTGTCGTGGTTTTTTGAACAGAAGTCCCAAATTTTCTATAGTAATGGGATCATGTCTCTAACTACAAGATGGCAAAAAGTTATCGAACAAAATGGCACCTACATACTTTAGTTAAATGTAAATAAACTTTATTAAAAAATGTTTTGAATTTTCATATAAAATACGAAAAGACTTTTTCCCCAACCTAATATGTTGACTTTTTTACGTGAACTTGGTGAGCGCGGTTGTGCTTCTAAACAAATGTTCATAGTTTGATTCATATTGGAGTTAGTGTATTATGGCGCAAGTAATCATTTGAGTGTATAAAATTAGTAGAATCTTTGATTAAAAGTTTTTGAATCGGGGCTGTCAAGTTATTCCAAGAAGTCGTGCAAAACAGCATAAAAATGGCATTATCGGTTTTACTGTTGACTTATTACAAATAATGGAGGAACAAAAAGATTCTTGACCATATTTTTTGGCATGTCCCTGAAAACGGGAATAAGATTAAGAAATAACACAATGACGGACTGTAATTAACGTTCATTCCAGAGACGTAAAGCCATTTGATAAACAATAAATAAGTACGTGTTTTTAATTGTAAAAAATACGTGTACAATAGTTTTTAGTTTTAATTTTATAAATTATATGTTTTTGGTTATTAAATTCAATCCCTAATCTAAGTACTAATGTTTGTATTAATTTGTTTGGTCTGAAAATAAATGATTTATTATTATTATAGCATTTGATAAAATGATTAATCAAATCAAATCAAATCAAATAATTAAGTAGTTATGTAACTTAAAGTATCTTAAAAATCCTACAGTTATAAACAACTGTACGAAGAAGAATAAATAAATATTGCTGGACAAATTACACACTGCCATCTAGTCCCAAACTAAGCAAAGATTTACTATGATTACTATGGGTACTAGAAAAATGACATTATATTATAAATATAATGTCATTTATTATAAATATAATTATATTATATTATAAATTATAAATATAATGTGCATTATATTATAAATATAATGTCATTATATTATAAATATAATGGGATTTACCACAGTAACACTCTACCTCTCTTTTGCCAGAGCCTCTTTGGCTAGTGGGCAGGGTGCACCACGTGCCGATGAGGTTGGCTTATGCTCCAAAGATCGTGGTAAGCCACTTACATCCCAATATTTCTATTATCTTCACAAGTATTTCACCGACTTGCGGTGAAAAAAAGTCCTTTAGAAAACCGCAAGTCGGCGATGGATCTTATTGTCACGTGTCACGTTCATTAACTGTAAACTGGGACCACCATATATTTTCTGTGGTAGGTCGTTTATTACAAAAGGGTTCGTATATCAAAAGTGAAATGCGGGTGTTTGCGTGTATAGCTACTTCACACAACGAGTAGGTACTAAGCCAATGTCAAAAGTTGAAGTCATGAGGAAAACATAAAAGAGAGTAAATAAAAAGAAATTTCTTTAAAGAAATGTTATTAGTTGGCGATAAAAAAAAGTAAAAAGTTTTCTTACTGCGTTTCGCTCATCACGTCATTTGATACCCCATATCAAATGTGCTGAAGTTGAAATTAAAAATCGTAATTTTGTGGCGCCCGCTAAATTTGATTTAAAATGGCGGAGAACCAAACGAATGTGCCAAGTTGTAGCTGAATCGAACACTGGGATGTGTGTCACATTTAAGTTGTAAGATTTAATTACAGACTAAATGAAAGCTTTTCTCCTTATAATACTGCATACTTCAAGCGAAGCGGTAATTAAGAAGCATCTTACGGGCCAGCATGGCAATGTTAACTGACAGGACACTAAGGTCACTTGTCCGTTGCCGATGCGATTTGGGCTTCTCTTCTCGCTTAACATCAGGAGACGTGGGGCCATTATGCTGAGCTATTATAAAAAAAGCTTTTCATATGGCACATAGTTAAAATATAGTACTAAGTCACTTAGTTTAATTTCTAGTTGGAAGCGGATATTAATTTTTTTCAATTTAGCAGCCTATAAATACATCAGGCGGATCACTTTCAAACAGTTTCGAAAGCGATATTCCAATTCATGGTTCTAGCGGATTGATTTCATGAAAATAGCAATAGGTAGGTAATGACGTGATAATCAGTAGTTTCGGGAATAAGTTCGAAATTTTACAGATGTTACGTAATTAGATTAGTAGACAGGCAGACAGGCAGAATATATGTACCTAATATATGTCTTGTGAAGACCGGTAATAATAATTTCCCTACGTTAACTGGTGTGAAGTCTCAGTGTGAAGGTGGGTCGGATTGGTACTAATCTAATTACGATTGCACATCATCGTTGCCAGACTTAATTTAAATTAAAGCGGGATTTTAAACTTTTGAAAGTAAAAAAAGCGAGGCACTTTTGAAAAAAGCGTGGCACTTTTGAATAAAGCGGGGCAGTAAGAAATATTTTAGAATGAATGAATAAGTGTTTTTGGTGTACTTACTAAAAAAAATATTTAGTTTTAGGTATTACCTAGGTACTTTCGTTTTATAATTATATTTTATGTATTGCTTTGTGTAATTAGTTAATTCCGGTTAACAAAAACATCAAAGATGCTATAAAATATAACTCTCAGTTCGAATAATTTATGGCGTCCATCGTCGGACATGTTTTGTTCCGCGCGGAAAAAACCCTTTGACGACTTTGAAGGCTGAAATCTGTTATTTTCTTTCCACATACAAAACTTACGAATGTAATTGTTCAGTATCTGATACTTAATGTAATTTCAAAGCTTCGTATTGGCCGTTACCCGATTCAGTAACTTTTGTAACAGAAAAAAACATCAAAATGCGCGACATCCCGCCAAATTCGGAGCGTCTGGCAATGCACATATTATATATTTATGTACACATATTATATATTTATGCCTGTACTGTATAAAACAAATACCAAACGTAACCTACCCTAGAATTCCAGTCGTTTAATTTATTACTTTCCGTTTTATGTCATCTTTAGTCATCAAGTTACTATAATATTCGCCCAGTCTTACAATTTTAGATGCTCGGTGTGACAAATAAACGGTATTTAATATACCGGTTTTTGGTCACATTCGTAATTACTCCCTTAGTATTAAACTGCCCCCTTACCACCATCTCTTATTGCGATTTAATAATTGAATAGATTGCTTATTCATACCAATGAATAAGCGACTCTATTTCAAATCGAATAGAGTCGCTTATTCATTGGTATGAATAAGCAATCTATTCAATTATTGAATCGCAATAAGAGATGGTGGTAAGGGGGCTCTATGCAATGATGAATGCACATCAATGAATCTAATAATACTATAGATTTCAGACCAATCCCGGCTGAGTCTGCTAGTTTTTCTTATAAATTTACTGCGTGATATCGTTGCTAGTTAATTTATTAAATTAATTTCCTCTGCATATTGTCAACTCGTTAAGTTTCTCAATAACGGCTTACTGTCACGCCTGTTGGAAGTTAATTTTGTGTTATTTTATGTACTTTGATAACGAGAATTGTATGTTATTTGTCGTTAAGCCTTTGCTCTATAAGCTACGAGGACGGCACGTAAGTCTAACTCCAAGGTGAACTTTATTTTATACTAGCAGCCCGCCCCGGCTTCGCACGGGTTCAAAGTAGTGTTTTATTTTCCTCGCAATTTTTTAACTTTTCTCTGCGTTAGAACCTCGTACTTCAAGGAATATTCTAAAAAAAGAAAAGCGATATCGGTTCAGCTATTCTCGAGATATGCGCTTAGCAACACTCAGCGATTCATTTTTATATTATAGATTATATATATTTTATACAAGCTGATCCGACAGACGTTGTCCTCTCTTCTTAACTATGAATATGGAATTGGGTTACGCGTGATGCCGTCGCCAGGGAAAATAGGGTTTCATTTTTATAATATATAAATTTATAAAAATCCCATTTTTGTCCACGATAAAGTCGTATCGTCCCACGTATAGATTGGTATAATGCTTGTCGAATTTGAGAGATACTATTGTTTTTACCAAATTCTTGCCTTAAGTTGTTAAGATAGGCGATGTTAGTTTGTACGGAAGTCCGTGCAATCGCTAGACATTTTGTAGGTAAATTAATGATGATATATAGATGATGATGACATGACAGATAGCCAAGATGATGTATCTAACTCCTCTAATCATTTCGATGTTTACAATATAGAGTTTCGCCTATTCGATTTTTCGCCCTTACGCTGAAGGGCGTAATAGTTCGTTGGGCCCATATGTTTTGTTCCAAAAATATTATTATAACTACTTGTACTTTAATAAAGTCGAAGATTATAGATTTGTAATTACTACTTGGTATATTTAACTAACAAAAAGAAGTTACCTATGTGTTAAAAAAAAATAAACAGAAAATTACTTACAAATAAAAAATATCCCGAAGATCGTTCTTATTCGGCAGTGTCCCCAGAAGACTGGCAGCATTACCTCGCTGGATAGCGATTCTAATGCTCTGCTCTGAGTAAGGTAATGATCAGCCTTCTGGTGACAGGAATGAACTACTAGTTAAAATTTCTTTGTCTCTATCTAATAGCTGCGTCCCATAGTTTCGCCAAATATTCCACCTACAGACCAAAGATTTCGCTAAGATGGTTTCACCCGCCGTTCCCTATCCTAAGTGATACTTAATTGCGTGATGTTAAATAGCAAATAACCTTTTGACTGAAGTAATGACCGAAGGCTCGACGCATCTATCACCGTGGGCAGAATAAATGGCGTTAATGCAGTAGTAATATCATTATAAATCTAAATTCGTTTCACGAAATGTGTCCTGAACCTGTTAAATCTAGTCTAAAAAATTCTCGTAACGCGGCGTTTGTAACTAAATTCTCCCGAAACGGCTGGACCGATTTTTATGAAATTTTGTGTGCATATCGGGTAGCTCTGAGAATCGGCCAAATTCTATTTTTCATACCTTTTAATGATAAGGGTGACTCACACCTAAATATTTTATGTATATAGCAAAACTGCATTGTGGTATTGTCTCGGTACTCTTTGCCTGTTAATGTTAAGATTTCTGTGAACTTTGCTAGTGTCATGGCTGTATGTACCAAAATAAAATAAAATAATAAAAAAAAAAGCAATGTTTGCCGGGTCAGCTGGTATACTATAGTAAATAATATTTTTATGCGCTAGTCTGACTTCTTCAGAATCTATGTGTGTGTACCTACTCAAAATAAAAATGCATGCCTTTTCTGTAAAATCCTCTTCAAGAATCTTGCACAAAGTACGCAGACTTCGATCTCTACGATTGCTTGTTAAAAGTTCATAAGTAACTTCACAAACTGGTTATAAAATGTGTTAAGAAGTAATAAACTCATATAGATAAATATCGTCATAGTTATATGTACCAATATTTTGTTATAAGTAATAAGAATCGATTAAAAATAAACAAATATTTTTTTATTGTTATACCACCTTCTTTTTTGCGTGCATTGCCTACCTCTACATACCTCAAATAAAAGATTTCCTAAAAGCATTCAATAAAAAAAAAACACTTTTTGCTGTTCAATTTAGACAGCGAGAAGCTACCGACTTTACGATTTCTTAAATCCCCTTTTGTTGTTAAACCCTCCGATGCACACCGGGCTTATTCAGTCCGTCTCTTCACCGAACTTTTGTCCGGGTATACTTACAAGGATTACGCCAAGTTAATTACCTGTTTTGCGAGTTGCAATAAGAAAAAAAATGCAATCCCTACGTTCAAACGGACCGACAAACATACTTCGTTGAAATCACTGTAATCTGCAAAACTTACTTTTACTTTCTCACAACAACTGAAATTTGGAAAAGTTAATTTTGTTCTCTTTGTGTTTTAAATAGTTTTGAATATGGTGGCGAAGGGTTTAAGATACGACTATAAATAACGTTATTCTCAAAAGGCCCAAAAATATTGCTGCTTTCAGAATTTATTATATTGGTTCCAAATCCGAATCTGGGTAAAGTATTGTTATTGTCTGTGGTCAAGTCTTTGAGTTTGTCCGTCATTAATTTTACGATAGTTTTGTTTATACCATGCCGATGACAAATAACGACTTGAGAAATAAATAGAATAATAGATACTTGCCATACAAAAAGTATTTGTACGCATAATAACTTTTAAACTTTCGCGTTGAATGATTTATGAAAATAATAACGGGTATTAACGCGATGATAAGGGTATTTACATACCTTCATTATTCGTATACGTCGAATTTCGCTCCGGATTCGGAACCTTAAAATGCCAAACATACCTAGATCTCTCCGTCGCTCGCTATACGAATTTTAATTTATGGACCATCGCAACGGTAAGAGTCTTAAATTTCTACATCGTAGGTCCTGGCGAAGATGCATTGGGTGAAGACGTTGGTTTTTAAAGTTTACGGTATTTGACGATGTATGTACCGAAGTTTTCCGAAGCTGAACAGCGAACAGCCCAGTTGAATGCGTCTATCGATCTCTTTGTTGAAGTTACCCTGGCCAAGCTGAATCACTTGTCCGGGGTAGACGTAGTCTAAACCACTTCAATTGCCGTATTTTCAAACGCCACCGGGCTGGGGATAACGTATTCGTTACATGTTTACGTCATCGGCAAATCGAAGCTGTGAGATGTATTCTACATTAACTCATTACCTCACAGAATACCTCAGCCAAATAACAATTCCTTTGAGGGTTGTTGTGTTCCTGCGAATGAGTTAGGTCACGAGTAGGAAAGGAAGGAGTATTATAGGCTGCCAACGGATCAGCGACATCTTGGCGTTGCTGATCTTTATGGGCGGTGGTGATTGCTTTCCAAGGTGACCCACATGCTCGTTTGCCCGCACTGTCATATATACTCGTATATATATATATCTAAATAAAAAACCCTTTTTGGGTGAGTGTAACAAACATTTAGACATCCAAACTAAACGGTACAAACCTACACAAATTATTAATTAGAGGCTAAATTGTAATAAAAAATCTTAAAAAATTAACAACATCAAATTTGTCACGTCAAACCAAATGTATTTTATTTCACACGAAAACAATTTGCCACAATAAATTGATTGTAGGTACTTTAAATGCATTAAGTTCCGACCACTTAAAACACTCCACGCAAAGGCCGTTTAGTTCGAACAGCGATAGAACAATGCAAATAATGAACAAAACTTGAAAAGCTCTCAGCTTTGTGTTTAAAAGATGTCAGCGTACAGCCACAGAATTACAATATCTTCTCTAACATTGCCCAGCGAACAAAGCCGCATTATTTTCTTACATTTGTTACTTATCGATTGATTCCTTTCTTTTAACTTTTCTGAGTTTTAAGGGCCCTTGAACACCGCAACATTCGAAGTGTTCACACGGTTTCGCGTTATTAGTATTGCCGTGATGATTTTAAAAGGTAACCCTCTTGATCATTTTTTTTAATATTTATTACAGAAATTATGCAATAGAAATCTGTCTTCAATCATCGATCATCATGGAAATGCAGTCGCTTCCTACCTCTTCTAGTGAGTATTTTATTTTTACTATAGATATATACGTAATTACTAGGTCAGATTATGGTCTACGGGACCGAAATGTAGGTGGAGTGGGGCGAGTAGATTCGCTGAGTGTATGTTGTCCATTGATTTCAATAGAAAATGTATTTGATGATCATTCCTCAAGAACATGATCGATCTCCAATTTTTGTTCAACACAAACCTCAAGCATGTCGAGGTCTTTAATTGTGACAAATTTCATCAAGATCGGTTCCGTGGTTTTGGTGCCTATTAATTTCCAATGACTTTTCGGCGTATATAAGCGTCCGCTCGCTCCACTCAATATTTTTTTTATACTACGTCGGGTGGCAGACAAGCATACGGCCCGCCTGATGTGAAACGGTTATCATAGCCATATTAACGCTCGCAACATAAAATATCGCTCGCGAGCCGCCACCCCCGCTGCCAATGCAGCATCTCCTTCCTTTCTGGTGACCTAACTCACTCGCAGGAACAAAACAACCCTCAAGGGTATTGTTATTTGACTGCGGTATTCTGTGAGGTGGAGGTACATTCCCCAGTCGGGTAGCTTACAATTACGCTCCTTACCTCTCTAAAAGGTTAGGTTATCTTATCTCCTACCCTACCTCTCTAATAGGTTATAGTTATTGACAAATATCTTCTACTTGGTCGGTAGTGCTCTAGGTCGTTTACCAACTGAGTAAGGCCCCCTTGGACCCTACCGGCTAAGCTGAAGCCGATTCTCATCGGGTTTTTGAATGCGTAAATGAAACTACTGCTTACATTGTTGGTAATTACATTTAGCTGCTAGAAACCCCGATTAAGCTGAGGATGTTTGTCATTACATATCTTTCCCCAAAGGCCTAATTTTGGAATCAAAATATTCGATGGGAACCGGCTTCGGTTTAGGCCCGATTATCATTAGATTTTTTGAATGCGAAAATGAAACTACTGCTTAGATTTTTTTTTTTGGGATGGGAGCCCATCACACATTCCCACCACTGTGTCTCCTGTGTAGCCAGGATTAACAGCGGCGACCGCCAAAAAAGGCTATGAACAGTAAAGTCCATTGCAATCCCGGGGGTAAAACTACGGCTGCCTTGGAACTCACAACGAATTTAATCAGAAGAAATTAGTAGTAGTAGGAAGTTTTTGGAATTTGACTTTCCCTCTTAGCAATGTGAGAGACAGCAATATAGCAAATAAGGCATTAAAAGCCTAAAGAGATGGCTAGTCAAGTGAAGCTCAACTGGCGTGCACCACGGATTTTAAGTACATATCTAACACTATTGGGGACTTAAAACATTTGAGTTGTTACCTAACACATCGATTCCAATAATATGAATTGCAAAATCGTCTGAACGCCTAGTATTTCTCCCTTTGTTGCTACCAAATCTGAATAGTATAGTTTGCTTCATCATCATCATCATCATCAGGTCATTATAGTCTCCACTACAGGAGCACGACCCTCTCTCGTCCGTTCCATAAAGAAGGAGGATTTGGCCTATACTCCCCGCGCTGGCCAGACGGGTTGGGAAGGCCTGATCGATGTTTAATATATATAATGTATGTCCCTTAGTCACCTTGTACGACATCCACGGGAAGAGACGGAGAGATTCTATTCTAGTCTGCCGGAAACCACACGGACTAGTCCGGGTATAGTTTGCTTAGATATCTCTTTTTAATCACGGGTCAAGCCCGGTCATTTGATAGGCATGCGCGGGGATATGGATCCAACGCGTAGAGGCCCCTTTGAGAAGTTTGATGTAATGTTGTACGCCCGCCGTGACCCGCTCCAGGATATGTCAATGGAACGACATACCCATGAGCAGGTCTCGGCAGGCGTTGAGACTATTGCGAAGTGTGATGGAAAATAAATGGGCTATGGAGATGAGGTCTGGGTGAACTTAATACCGGGCTATTACAGAAGAGGGACGGACGCCTGCCATAACTGCTTTTATTGCTAGTTATTTGCGGCAGGTTTGCTTAGATTATTATTAATTATGTTTAGCTCAACTGATAGAAACCCTAGGGTTTCTTTTTATTTTTTTAGCTCTAGAGCTCTACCGACTAAGCTGAAGAAGTTTATAAATAAGTTTAACCTAAGACCAATTTTTGGAATGAAAAAATCCGACGGTATTTTGAACTGCGGCCCTACCGCCGATCAGCTTCGGCGGTAGGGCCGCAGTTCAAAATAACGGCGAAATAAATTACCGACTTCATTTGCGTTCCAATAATTACTAAATCCATATATTGCATATGCAACGTAACAGCAAAATGAGCTTGGTAATACAAAATTGATTTTGCGTCGTTTACAGTGGCGGATCAACGTATAAGCATTATAAGCACGTGCTTGGGGCCCCTGGTTTCCAGGGGCCCCTATCCAGGTTATATAATACTAATAAAAAATTGAGCCATGAACAAATGAGAAAAGAGATGGACAAAAACAAACACACTTTTGCATTTATAATATTAGTAAGGATTCCTATCTTCCAAATTCAAGCTACAGAGGGCCCACATGAGCTCTATGCTTAGGGCCTCAGAAAGTCTTAATCCGCCACTGGTCGTTTACATTATATTGCCGTTGTAGTTGACGAGCTCGGTAGTTGAATGGTTAGCAATGGCCACTTTAACTCCGAGTTCGCGGGTTCGATGTGTTCGTGCACACAAATATTTGTCTTGTGCGGGGGCACAAGACAAATATTTGTGTGCACGAACACGTCTGTTTGTCTTGGTCTGGGCGTTTTCTATATATATGTATGTATTTACAAAAAAAAAACAGTTACCTAGTACCCATAGTACAAGCTTTGCTTAGTGTCGGACTAGATGGCCGTGTGTAATTTGTCCAGGAATATTTATTTATATTTAATTGGTAGAGTTTGAAATACAAATAAAGTTGGTAAATATTTCTGTATCAATTTGGAACAGGGTTATGCTATCTGTGGCGTGGTTAATTAACGTACGAGATGACGTGTTCGCTATTTAGCGTCATTGCCGCCATTCCCACGGGCGCATCTGCCCCCGCTCTCACCCTCAATCATGCACACCAAATTATTAGCCTGGTGATACCGCTCATTTGTTTGTATTTTTGTTGAACTGCTATTAATTATTGCCTCGTAAAAAGTTGATAAAACATGTATAACTAGCTGACCCGACACACGTTGTCTTGTCTTCTTAAGTTCTTAACAATGAATATTGAATTCGAGTTGGTTGCGCGCAATCTGTCAAATAACTGACAGTTCTGTCAAATGACATAAAGTTACATTTGAAAAGTTATTGTGGCCGTTGAGTTTTCTTAAATTTTCTAATTTTCCACGACACTTTCCCATTTTTTAGGGTTCCGTGCCCAAAGGGTAAAACGGATCCTATTAGTGAGACTCCGCTGTCCGTCCTTCCATCTGTCACCAGGGTGTATCTCATGAACCGTGATAGTTAGATAGTTGCAATTTTCACAGATGATGTATTTCTGTTGCTGCTAAACAACAAATACTAAAAAACAGAATAAAATAAATATTTAAAGGGGCTAATTTATTTGTGAATACATCCATATAATCATCCAGACCCAGACAAAGAGACATGTTCATGCACACAAATGTTTGTCTAGTGCCGGAATCGAACCAGCGCCCATTAAGTGAAAGTGGCCATTGTTAGCCATTCGACCACCGAGCTCGTCAAATTTTCGGTTAAATTTTGTAGACATAATGTCTAGGTTACCGACAAAGCTTTAAAAAAATTAACAGATTATGAATTCCGTAGAAACAAAATAAGCAATACTTAAGTACAATAACATTATTATACGGTCTAATGCAACTTGCAAATGGTTGGATTTCGTACAGTAGTCACGTTACCATTATTACTTTACAAGCCGACGCCATTGTTACTGCCTATGCTTTACAATTTGTCTAAATTAGACTTTTGAAACAGTTCTGGAAATTATTAAGTTGACTTAACTCTCGTTAACATTGCTTGTAAAAAGAATCTACAGGTTTCAGCTTGAGTTGTTTGTCACAGGTTTGTCGTTATAATAAGCTTTTACGACAGGGTTTTAAAAGTCGAATGGTTAGCAATGGCCACTTTGACTCCGAGGTCGTGGGTTCGATTCCCGCACAAGACAAACATTTGTGTGCATGAACATGTCTGTTTGTCTTGGTCTGGGTATTTTCTATATATTATAAGTATGTATTTATAAACAAAAATGTACTTAAGTACATTTATCAGTTGTCTAGTACCCATAACACAAGCTTTGCGCTTAATTTGGGACTAGATGGCGATGTGTAAATTGTCCAGAAATATATATTTATTTATTTATTTATTATTTAATTAAATTGAATTTTCAACTTTCTCTCTCGTTATGTAGAGAACAGTTTTAATGTATACAGACCCGACAGACATTGCCCTGTCTTCCTAACTATGAATATTTAATTCGAATAGGTTTCGCGCACGCTATCAAGTACAAAAATGCATAAAATTTGACTGGTAATTAATTATATAGGCAGTGACTCCCTCTGGCCGTTCAAAAAGTACTTAGTTGTTTCTGCAAGAAATTACTTATATACGTATGGCCCATTTTAACATGAAAGATTGTCAAATCTATATATATCTATAAATATATACGAGTATGTAAGTATATAAAACGAAGTCGGGTATGTTCGAACACTTATAATTGGAGAACGGCCGGACCGATTTTCATGGTTTTTGATTTGTTGGATTTGTCTCCGTCCTGATAGCAGAATAACTAAAAACATTGGGAAATGAACGAAAAAAAAAAGAAAAAACATTTTCCCTTACAAATAGTGACAGTTGAAAAAGGATCGAGATATTTATTGGTTGTCAAAAGGTTGTCCAATATTTATGCGTGCATCAGAAATTAATATCATGCTCATTAAAATATACTCAGAACAAATGACTTAATTAAAAAAAAATGACAAAGTGAATGACTATATTAACTTTTCTAATTCTAGTTACATAACTTTATGTCGTTTGACAGAACTGTCCGTCATCTGACAGTTTGCGCGAAATCAATTCAATATTCATAGTTAAGAAGGACGACTTCTGTCGGATCAGCTAGTGAAATATAAAAAAAACACATTTGCATTTACGACACTAGTTAGAATGATAAATATCCATTATCAGCAATTTTGTAGCGCTACCGTAATAAATACGGTACTCAAATACCTAAATTAGTGTGGGAAAACTCGTCCCTTTGAGCGGACAGTTAAAAATGTCAGTTAAAATATCATCCCATCATATCGATTAAAATAGTCGCTCGATTAGTTGTCACGCGAGGGTCGGGAGAGCACAGGTGAGCGTTCGCACGGTTACCTTGATAACCATCGAGTTGGGATGGGATACGTACGTGATGGTTTTTGTTTTAAATTACAGTATTCCGAACCTGCTTTGACTGACTACCGTTCGCGTGTTTAGTTCGCGACCATGCGATAATGACCCCCACTTTATTGCGACCCCATTGTATAATAAGTTATAGCTATTATCGAGGATCTACGCATTGGATCGAATTCAGATTTAGCAAAAATTTCTGTGAATAATGATTAGTTATTAACTTTACCTGCCTCTATTCTTTTTTATACTACGTCGGATGGCAGATAAAGCATAGCGCCCGCCCGATGTGAAACGGTTACCCTAGCCATATGAACATTTGCGATATGAAATATTACTCGCGCGCCACGTCGGTTGCCAAAGCAACTGCTTCCTTTCTGGTGACCTTACTCACTCGGAGGAACACAACAACCTTCAAGGAAATTGTTATTTGGCTGCGGTACCTATTCTGTGACGTGGAGGACATACTTACCCAGACAGCTTACAAATTTGTTGTAAAAATAGAGAAAGAGGCTCTGTCGAAAGCGAGGTAGGGACCTCTCTCTTTTTACCCAACTGATGAAATAGGGAAGGTTATTTACTAAAAGAAGCTACAGGTAAAAATAACTTTTACGCAAGTCACTAAAACGCAAGATTATTGTTTTACGATCGCATTCAAAACGGTATATCATCATAACCACCATAGACATAGAACTTTTCGCTGCTACAGAACAGAATTCATCTCGCGACTCATTTATCAATAGGGAGAGCGGGCAATTTGTCCCAAATTGTCAAAATATACCATCCGCAAAACGATGGTCCGCAACAATGAGACGGCATTATTATATTGACATTCCGAACATCAATGGCAAACGCCAGCTGCTCGACGGAGTTCATCAAAAATCAATTCACACGCGGCACAAAATAAACTGGAACTTTTTTTAATATAGTACACACATTTAAACAAATTTTATGTGCGGAACCTGTGATTATCTCTGGTCGATTTTATTGAGACGTAGAATTCCATAGCCCCACTTCTTGGCTTTATCCTTCATTGTCTATGCCGGGCAGTTTTATGAATATTTTTTCCCTCCATACATTCGACACCGCGTTTCCTGCCTGCAAGTGTATTATCGTAGTTTTTTTTTTTTGAGATGGGACGACTTCAATAGGTGTGCCTTTGTGCCTTTTCGACTGTTTGGAGGTGTATTAATAAAGCCGTATTATCTTGCGAGTCGATAAACGTTCTGTGGGACTGTGACGTATAAAGTCGTTCAACCAAAAAGTTCCTTGCATTTTTTTTAAGTAGGTACTTGTAATTTTGATTTGAATGGATGTAAAGAAGAGATTTTTTTTTATGCCAAAACGTAGTGTATTTGAAGATACATAGCTATTTGAAAAACTCTTTAAGTGGTAGTTGGATTCAGGCTGTGCAATAATTATAAGTAATCCTGCATTTTTTTTAATGTTAGTTACATTTCTTATTTTTTGCTATTTTGATTATATATATGTTTTACCTGTTGTAGGGTGTACGGCCATACAGAATAAATACGCGAACTAAAAAATATTGAAATAGATACGCCTCGACCAATTATACACCGCCACCTAGTCCCAAACTAAGCAAAACTTGTACTGTACGCACTAGATCACTGATAATAATACTGCATAATGCACATGCGTAATGCACACTGCTTATTTATACTCGCATATAATTACTAAGGCTCTGGAAAAAGAGAATTAGGTCACAGTGTAGGTAAAATATAAGCTCGGGCAGCTTATAATTTACCTACACTGTGACCTAATTCTCTGAGCAAATCTTCCAGAACTTTAACTTTACAGAAGCAGACATCCGAAGCACAAAAAATATATGTACATTATTAAGTATATTTAGTATCTTATTCTGTAGTAGGTACATAGCAGATAGTATACACTTGGGTAAAAAAAAAAAACAACAGCTTGTCTATTTTAATAAATATGTCATTATACTTCTATGTGAATCAAATATAGTAATCGAATCAAATTAATCAATAACAAAAGCAGTATAACTCAATTGCTTCACAATAACACTGCTCATTTGGTTGAC
This sequence comes from Hypsopygia costalis, assembly GCA_937001555.2. Taxonomy (NCBI): domain Eukaryota; kingdom Metazoa; phylum Arthropoda; class Insecta; order Lepidoptera; family Pyralidae; genus Hypsopygia; species Hypsopygia costalis. The sequence goes on from OW443326.2 coordinate 26,551,350, forward strand.
ACTCAACGTTAGACAATGCGGTGCTGGTGCCACCCCTAGAGGGCGGAGTCCTGGTGCTCCCTGCCCACATCGTTATACTCGACAGTGTGGGTCAACTTTTTTATTTCTGTGGTCAACTGGCACTTCACTTATGTTGATTTATTACTAATTTTTATACATATTCGTACAAATGTCAGTATTTCGCCGAAGTAGACATTGGTTTTTTTCTTTACATACCTAAGGCCGCTGCAAATCTAACTCCACTTGGGTGCAAAATATTTTGTTTTAATTCGCTAAATACACAACAAATAAAAAAAAAAGTGTTACACGCTTATACAGGCGTGTATAAGGCTTAATAGACATTAAGATCTCTGTAGTTATTGAAGTAAAAAATGCTAAAATTGCCAGTTTTATACAAATTTATTTTTAACGACTACCTACTTTTAGCATTCAAAATTTTATCAATTATCTATGATATTAAAAAAAAGACTATGGCACTTAGTAAACAATTAATAAATTTTCATGTCTCTCTCAATCATGTTTTTGATTCGTTTTGTATTTGTCGGATAATATATTTATTTACTCGAGTGGGATTAGTTTTGCTGTGCTTCCCTAGACCGAGCGTTTTGCGAATTTGACATTATCTGTGACATCGTTATGGAAGTCTCATGTTCAGCAATGGACATCTTTTGAGTGAAATGATGATGATTGTAAAGAATAATAAAATTTTCTTGAATGTATCCGATAAAGCTGAGGTAAAAAAAAAAACATGTCGTATGCGTAGAAGAACAAACTAGTTTGTAGTTTTGTACGCAGCGTTGGATCGAATTTAAATAATCAAAAAGAACTTTTTTTTTTAATAATATAGTGCTTCTAATGTTAATGTAAGTGTGCAAAGAATATATTGCCAAAATCAAATAAGACGATATTAAGTAATAAGTTCAAAATCAAACTGAAAAGTTAAAAAATATTATTATATCATAAAAAATATAATAATATTTTCAACGTGTCAGGCGCTTGTCTACGTGTATTTTATTACACATTGAAAACTTTTACCGAACACTTTTAACCTCTTTTAGCGTGGTAAACCTTCATGTATTTATTTTGATTATCACTTTGATAACAGTTTTAGCACTTTTAGCACAGCAATTATTTTACGGACTTAAATTGTATTTGTAGTACATATATACAAATGTTATTGTACTCCATAAATAAACTACCTATTCTTAACGTAGGTATTCAATTTATTTATACGGAGGCATACTGAGGATATACTCCTACAGTCGTCGTCGTCAACCCTTATTCATCTCACTGCTGGTACATGGGTCTCCCCTCAATTGAAGTAGCGTTTAGAGCATACTCCACCACCCTGTTCATCTGCGTGTTAGCAGTGTTTTCAACCCACCTAAAGGCCACTATCTTGGCTTAACGGCTGTCATCTATAATAGCAACAGCCTGGACGTCTGTCCAGGCATAACGTGCCCTCCGAAGCACGGAGGAGCTCGAGAAACCCATCCATGGACAGGCTACGGACGACGTCGCTTAACTTGCGTGATCGATTAGCTCATTAGACTGACACACGCAACGACGCCACCGAGCTCCTCTGTACCTTCCTATATTATTTAAATAGGAAGAGTAATAAATCATCTTAACTTTTGTCACAGGTCGAATTCTATACGACGTGCCCTGTGCAGTCTGCCGGGATCATTCATCGGGGAAACACTACGGGGTTTACGCCTGTGACGGCTGCGCTGGCTTCTTCAAACGGTCTGTGAGGCGAGACAGGAGGTATACGTGCAAAGCCAGGTCGGCTGGCGCCTGCCTGGTGGACAAGGCGCACAGGAACCAATGCCGTGCGTGCCGACTTGCTAAGTGCATCGATGCTGGGATGAATAAAGATGGTAAGTGTACTGTCATATTTCGTGATACCTATGTTTTTTATACCACTACCACAGTCAATGGCGGATTTTCCTCAAGGCTAACTAGGCCTTAGGGCGGCCCAAGGGCGGCCAAATGTTAGGGGCGGCCGGACCAGGGTATTACCGAAAGATAATTCTTACAAATTACAGACTGCTTGGATGGCGGTTTTGCGGATAAGAATTATGTAAATGGGTATGAAGTTGATAAATAAGAACCAAGATACTATATAATAAGGAATAAATAGTCAGCTATAAAGATTTAACGTACGGCGTAAGGCGGCCACGATACGAAATACGAAAACGAAGTAAGGCGGCCGAGACACGGCCTAGGGCGGCCGAGATACGGCCTAGGGCGGCCGAGATACGGCCTAGGGCGGCCGAGACACGGCCTAGGGCGGCCGATACACGGACTAGGGCAGCCGAGACACTGCCTAGGGCGGCCAACACACTGCCTAGGGCGGCCAAGACTACAAATCCGCCACTGCCCACAGTATAAGTAAGAGACGGCCACTTTCTGCCGCTCTCTCGTGTCGACCTCACCCCTCTGAGACAAATCTGGAACAGTTTTATGGCGCCGCACGCACACACGCTCATTGGCGCTCTGCACAGACGTCATTGTTTATGTAGTAAACGTTACGACATTTGTATGGCGTGGGTGGTGTTACCAATACCACCTCTTGAGGAACCTCTTTGCTGTAGTTTCCAGGGAAAACCTCGGCAGGGAGTCCAATCCACAATTTGAGAGTTCGGGACAGAAACGCCTAGAACCGCGCAGTTCATGACCATTTCGGTACCAATATGTAAGGAAAAATTCTTATGACAACATTGATGGGCAAACTAATAAAATGTGATCCATAGTTTGTGGTGAAAACACCTTCTCTCACGTATGTTAACCGAAACAAGTTGTTTATATGTACACCATTCGAACCTATGTCTGAGTATCATTTGTTGAGTTAAGACTAGTATGTTGATAAAGTTTGCGAATGAGCCTTTAAAGCAGATCCCCCCAAACATTTTGACTCGTCGTCGTAGACATGATGTCGTAGACTCCTTACATGTTGGAATTAACTTCTTGGCAGGTCGTATGTTTGTTTAGCATCCGGCGTCTCATAAAAATAGAAGTGTCTTTTGCTCACTGACACGTGATGACAAGGTCAAAATACCTTGTCATCACATCAATGACTCTTAATTAAAAAGTATAGCTCATGAGATATCACCAAAGACATAATATTATATTTAAAAAAATTGATGCCCTATTTTGTATGTTTCGTCGTCGTCAACCCTTTCTCATCCCACTGCTGGGACACGATCTCCTCTCAATTGAAGGGGTTTAGAGCATACTTCACCACGCTGCTCAACTGCGCGCTGGCGGAGACCAAAGTTTTCAAGCCGCCTAAAGGCCACTGACTTAGCTTAACGACTGTCATATAACAACAGCCAGGACCGACGGCTTAATTTCCAAAGCACGGAGGAGCTCGAGATAATACAAACCCATCCATGGACAGGCTACGGTTGACGTTGCTTAATTTGCGTGTTCGATTACACTGAGACGCGCAACGAGGCCAATGAGCTCCTAATTTTTTTGTATGTTTGATGCACACCAATTGTCTACTTACATTTCACGCATTTTGTTCCAGCCGTGCAACACGAAAGAGGTCCTCGTAACTCAACAATAAGACGTCAAATGGCACTATTCCTAAAAGATCCAGCCCTTCCCACTCCAGACATTAGCATACCACCTCCGGCAGTATTAGACCTTGCTATGACCAAGCACAACTTAATGCCTCCTCCATCGTTGACTTCCTTTCACAGCCCCTATCCATTCAGTAGGTTAAGTTTACCGCAACCTACGTTAACCCCCAGTTCTCTTAGCATTACCCCATTATCCCTACCTCCTATTGCTCCTGCAGTACTCAGCCTAGCGAGTCCAGAATTCATGTGCGAAGAGGCCGCTCGACTCCTACTCATGAATGTCAAATGGACCCAAATTGTCCCTGCATTCACATCCTTATCCCTTTCTGACCGACTCTTGCTGTTAGAAGAATCTTGGAGAGATCTCTTCATTCTCGGAGCAGCTCAGTGTCTCTACCCAATGGATTTCAAAAAACTTCTTAACACCGAAAATCCAAGGATAAAACCCGAGGATGTGGAAGAATTTGAGAGAGTATTGGCAGAAGTGGTTAATACTCGTCCTGACACCAACGAGTACTCATGCCTCCGAGTCATCATTCTTTTCAAGACTAGTTTTGGAGAAAGAAACCACAGGATGCTGCAAGATCTTCCAGCAATTGCTGCAATACAAAACCACACACACATCCTTCTAAATGACGTGAGTTTTATGTATATTATGTCCGATAATTCTATTTTATTTCTTGATAGATTATTGTATGTAGTAAATTATTAATCGGCATCAATTCATAATCATCCTACTGTGTGGATACGGGTCTCCCCACAATGGAAGGCATTTAGAGCATACTCCACCACTGTTCTCAACTGCGGGTAGGCGGAGCCCAGTGTTTTGAAGCTGCCTAAAAGCCACTGACTTGGTTTAACGACTGTCATCTAACGGCTACAGACGTGCCCTCCGAAGCACGGGGGAGCTCGAGATAAATAAACCCATCCATAAGTAGCCTGTCTATGGATATATGGTCGACGTTGCTTAACTTGCGTGATCGATTAGACTGACACGAGCAACGACGCCATCGAGCTCCTCAATGAATCGAAAATGATTAATCCATTTAAAAAAATCAAGTAATGGCTCTTTCTTCGCTCAAAAAGTGAGCATTGCAATTCAGCGAGGAAACGCAGCCAGTGTTCTTGCCTCCCTGCCGCATGTAGGGATACCAACTTTTTTTACGAGAAATCTAGGTTACTTATTTAGCTCTGAGAAGAATATTTTAGAAAAATTAACAGTATTTTATTTATTTAATGTTTTAAATACATATTTTTAGAGCTTCTCGCACAACTTATTAATTTACAGTCTTTTTTAAATATTTCATACGCCTCACCACAATTATGACTAAATTAAAAGAAAAAATGTGTGAGTGTTTAAGTCTAACACTAGTGTTAAACATTTTGGTGCTGAAAACAGTATTTTGTATACTTTGTTCAACATTAAATAAGTATAATGTAGTGTAAAATAGTATAATACTGTTTTTAATAGTATAGTTGGCAACCATAGCCGCATTGGACCGATATTTTAGAGGAATAGATTAGTATTTTGTTTTTCTTTTTATTAGTTTTATTACGTGTTATATATCCAAATTAGCCGGGTTGCTCACCGCAAAATGTGAGCAAGTAAGCCACATAATTTTGATATGTAACAACGAACGAAAAATCCTCACTAAGCACTCCGAATCGGGAAAGGTGTGCGAGGTAAATGTGCGTTCACTCAAGGAACTTTTAATGACAGTTCTCTAATTATAAGTAACACCCAGGATCTGATTTTGGAATATTTTTTTCTTATGATAAAACTAAAGGGTGCACTTTAAGACATAGATTTCTTTTGTTCCAGTACATCAGGCGAACTTACCCTCTCGAATTATCACGGTACAGCCAACTTCTGCAACTCTTGCCCGTCATCAGGCGGGTGTCCAGTGCCACCATTGTAGAACTCTTCTTCAGGCCTACTATTGGCGACATAGCAATAGAGAGAATTATTGGAGACATGTACAATTCCGAAAAAGATGGTGTCTGATATTGGTGTGGTCACCAATATCAGACACCATCTTGTAAATAACTATAAAATATATATGATGTATGTAATGTCATAGCTAGTGAAGAGCGGAGGGTAGGGAAGAAAATTCGTAGCAAAATCCTGGATGTGTGGAAATAACTAATACATATTTGTACTGAGGTGTAGAAATTAATGCCACTCCAGCGTAATGTATGCTGTTCATTGCCAATGTCGGAACGAATTTTAATTTCTACTGCTCAGACAAAATTGACTCTTCAATTTAGTCTGGGCAATTACAAATTATGATATTAGGTTGAAACGGTGGACCAAATCAATCAAGATACACGTACAAAATTAAAAAAGTTTTTAATTTTGTACGGTTATCTCTTGGATAAATCTAGTCAAAAATTCAAAATGGAAGAATGGAAACAAACACAAAGGAGTTTTAAACTCCTTTGTGTTTGTTTCCATGGCCTGGGCACACTAGACATAATGAGCAGTACCTACTTAAAGTTAATTTCGATCGTTGGAATTTAATTCGAAGTCACACAGGCACACAACTCGCGTTACATAATTTTATAGCAGTCTCTGACATGTGTCAGTTTAAAATATGTTTGTAAAGATGTGCAAAAAATATGTGTAACATAAAAAGGGCTTATTGGTCAATAATTATACAAATATTTAACATTTTGTACATATTTACTATTTCCGTCTGTCATGAATCGGTTTTCGTATCGGGTTTCGTAAAGAACGTAAATCATGAATATTTATCTAAATATAATGCACTCTTTTCAGCGTTTTTTTTTTCTTTACAAAAAAAATCGGTTGTCGGTAAAGTCGGTTTACTGACGATAGTTGAACGTGACGTCTGAAAATACTGATGGAATGTTTGCATTTTCAAAAGAAAATTTTAATGGAACGCCTCAGAGCGAGGTAACGCCGCATACGTCATGTTTTTTCGTGCGTGCAGCCGGCTCCATCGAATTATAAGACATTGTCACGTCAAAAAGTTTCAAAAATATTTACATAATTTGGCTAGGAGGTAATTTTTAGGGTTCCGAACCTCAACAAGAAAAACGGAACCCTTATAAGATCACTTTGTTGTCCGTCTGTCTGTCTGTCTGTCTGTCTGTCTGTCTGTCTGTCAAGAATTTATATGTCGAGAATGCGTGGAGGTATCAAGCTGAAATTTGAACTGTATACTCAGGTCTACGGTCCCATGAAGTTAAAAAAAAATCAAACTGCTAAGTTTACGTAGAAAAAAGTTACGGCCGTTTATTCAGCAAAAAACGCATATTTCGACACACTCAAGGGAATCAAAACCTATAGGGTACTTCCCGTTGACCTAGAACTATGAAATTTGGCAAGTAATATCGTTATAGACTACAAGTACAGGAATAAATCTCAAAACTATACATTTGTAAATAGATCTTAAAAAATAGGGGCTCTATATTTTTTATAGGGTGTCGAAATTTCAAATTGAAACTACTAGTTCAAATGGGGTATCATATGAAAGGGCTTGATGTACACATTGCAAAATATATTTTATTTATTTTTTTCGACGCATTATTTCTTATTTATAATGAAAAATATCAAATTTAATAATGATACTACGTACCTACGGAACCCTCGGTGGGCGAGTCCGACTCGCACTTGTCCGGTTTTTTTTTAAAAGATCTCTCTTTTCTAAAATATTTGTTGAAGTGACTATATGTTTACATAGTATGTCTTGGACCGGCTTATGAGCTAAATAAGCAAATGCTTGGTTCGGACGGCACAGCAAACATAGTTTTTGTAAATGCGTCTATTTCGGACGTTTTTTACGCAGTTTGTATACTGCTTTATACATATGATAGATACATGTTGTTTTATATGTACTTATAGTAATCAAATGAAGTATATATATAATGTGCTCAGGAGGTATGTAGATCAGTCCGTATTACCTATGTTTAATTTTATTTAGTATAATTTGTCAAGAAATTGTGGGACCAATTTATGGGCGGCAAAAATCTACCTAACCTGTAGAATTGCCAAACCATTCTGTACTGACTTTACAATCTTCTTAAGACTGGAAAACTGATATAATAACTGGAGGTCTACCGCCGAAGCTGAAGTCGATTACCATTGGATTTTTTGTTTCCGAAAATTGGTCTTAAATTAAAGTTATTGACATACATCTTCAACTTAGTCAGTAGAGCTCTAGGGTTTCTTTCAGCTAAGCTAAACATAATTACCAACAATCTAAGCAGTAGTGTCGTTTTAGCATTAAAAAAATCCGATGGTAAGCTTCAGCTTTTGCGGTATGACCCTTGGCTTATATAATACCTATCATGGCCATGCGATGAGTCTGTAAAAAAAAGGTTTTGTTACACAATATTAATTCCAAAAGCTTCTTGCTCCAACTTTATTTTCATTAAATTCGTTGTGAGTTCGAAGGCAGCCGTAGTTTTACCCCCGGGACTGCAATGGACTTCGTTGTTCATTAACCTTTGTTATGTCCCCACTGTGTCTTATGTGTAGCCAGGATTAATCCTGGCTACTTTTTTGATGTCACCACTGTGTCTACTGTGTAGTCAGGATTAATCCTGGCTACACAGAAGACACAGTGGTGGGAATGTGTGGTGGGCTCCTGACCCGTTACCCTATGTTAAAAAAATGAGCCCAAAAAAACTTTAAAAGGAACCGTGATATGTATAAAATATTTACTTAAGATATGTACACCATTTATTATTATTTTTACTTTAATTCATAAATAGAAGATATTTTGTTTTAATATCTTAAAATAACTAATTAATGGGAAAAAATGTGTATTATAGGGGTATTATAATGATTTGGGAAATGTAAAAATAAAATACCTAATTATTATTTGTAAATAAAACATATTATTATTATACGAGTACTTGATTTCTTTTATTTTAATTTTATCTTTCGCAGGCAACAAACTTGGGGTATAAGTCGTTCATCAATAACTTTGAACCAAAGCTAACCTAACCTGCACGTGGTGCACCTTGCTAACTGACAAACGAGGCTGTGGCGAAAAGAGAGGTAGGGCATAATAGCGTATTTTTTTAAGCTGCCCTGGCTGTGCAAGTACTTCCACCTCACGGAATGCCGCAGCCATATAACAATTTCCTTGAGGGTCGTTGTGTTCCTGCGAGTGAGTGAGGTCACCAAAAAGAAAGTATAGGCTGGCAATGGGGGGATGGGCGGTGTTTATTATATCCATGGATATAATGTATTTTATAATATATATACTGTTTCAATTTAAGTATTAGAATCGGTGTACGTATTTGGTAACAAACTCATTGTTTTAGTCTCCAATAGTGTTAGATATTTAAAATCCCTGGTGCACGGCAGTTGCGACTTACTTGACTAGCCGACTAGACAAAGACATTAAAGGCCTCTTTAGGCTTTTAATGTCTTATTTGTCATATCATTCACAAGAGAGACAGTCAAATTAATTGTGAATTATTCTGATTAAATTTGTTGTGAGTTCAAGGCAGTTGAACAACTTTTACAAGTAAGTACTTATATGAGATCAAATGCGACATCGATAAAGTCTTCTGTATAAAAATTAATCACAACAACCAAGACTTAAAAATCAGATACACACAGTGGAACCACAGTATAAGTAATAATACTAATGTAGTGGAATATAAAACCTCCAAATTTTTTGAGCTGGTTAAAAAGGTTTTTTTTGGATTTCAAAAACAGAGGAGGCTCCTCATTTGAAGCCGTTTAAAAATGATTTTTAGGATCTCGAGAAAATTTGTAAGAGAATTTGTTAGACAGACAAAACTGTTATTGATAATTTTCATCGCTTTCTTGAAGATAATTTTCAAATGAGATAGACAGATTGATACGATTTTTTGTTTCGGGTCACGTGCTGGTTCTTTCCAAACAATAAAAAAATATACCCATAGAAAGCAGAATACCCATTGCGTATCGAGGTTTGCCAATTCTGTACGTAGTACTGCCAGTGTTGCAAAAGTTCCCGATTTATCGGGAGTTCTACCGATTTCGACTCTTCTCTCCCGATAACCCGATTTAGTGACCCCATCTCCCGATTTCTGATTTTTTCACTAAAGTGGCAATTAAAAATATTATTCTATACAGGGCAACACCAAAGGTAACATGGTAAAACTAAATCAAGGCACGGGGATTCCCCTTTACTGCAACACTATAGTAACTTGTTAATACCAAATCAATGCACGGGCTGCAGGGATACCCCTTCCTTCCTTGCAAGGCCCTTCAATACCGCAGCATACGCAAAACAAATTGCACCGAAATGCCTGTTATAACAGAGTTTATTATTGTTTGATAAGTAAATGGGGGAAATTCCCTAAAAAATACAAAAAGATGTATCGGAGAAAATAACCAAAGTTGCTTTAATTTTAATATTGATGAAAAAATGTTCACAAAAATAGCCAGTAAGAAGTGGTATGAAGATGAAAATTATTAATATAATTAATTACTGTACTATATCATAATAAATCTGCCTTTTAACTCTTGTTTTATTCCGAGTAAAAATCTCCCTATATCTCCCGATTTTTAGGAGGCAAATTTACCGATTTAAAAATTTTCACTTTTGCAACACTGAGTACTGCTTACGTACTTACTTACCTACACTGTGACCAAGCGCTATACCAACGCTGTACTCAAAATGGACCGCAATCTGTAGATGGTTTTATTATAATTCTTTAAGGTAAAAATAGGTCATGAAAATTTCTATGAAAGTCCACACGTACGAATTTGCGGTTGACCATTAGTAGAATTTAGTAGAATCCTAGATCGTGGATAAAGGTGGGTTCACATACTACGCAAACAAATGCTCCGTAGGTAAAGTAATATTTTTGAAGTGAAAATTTCTTTAACGGCGTTGTGCACTTTTTCGGATGGGTAAAAAATGATAAACTCTCGTCAGGACACGTGGCCTGATCGAAAATTCGTAGGACGGAGGGAGCGTAGATCGCCGGCGCGGCGGCGTAGGAGAGGAAGTGATATCCCCATCTCTTTCTACCGCGCGGCGCAAATGTATGCTTGCTCCTGCTGTTTATTTTTAATGTAATATAAATTGTCATGTTTGTGTACGATAGCGCAATAAATGAAAATTGTATTTTACCACATAAATGATAGTAGGTAGGTACCTACTTTCATACTGATACATACAGCAATTCGTGCGAAATTATTCCCTAACCATTCCAAAATATTCAAAAATGCAAACGTTAATGTTCAAGTTTTCTGCCGGCACTCCCGGAGTGCAAAGTGCAACCCGTTTTTTTATACGATATTCTTTTAATATCATTTTTAAAACATTCTGTATTCAATATCTATTACTGATAAATAAGTACCTACTTAGAATATTCAACATCGTATCATGTCCTCAGGTATGCATATTTAGTATAATATCTATTATCTACGATTCGTCAAACAGCGGGATATTATTTACCGGAAACATAATTTTTAAAAGATAAATTAGATATCCAATGAACTCATAACATAACCCAACTGAATTGCATCGGGAACTCGAATTGTATTCTAGAGAAGGGATGCTACCCTCGTGTGTCATTGACAAACAAACCGAGCACGGACGTCAACTCGTCTCGTCTGCCTGCCCCGACATGTGTGCGCTCCATATTGTGTCTAAATCCCCGATTAATCTCCAACTTTTATGAGCTTTTGTTCACTCCCTTTTAAGATATTTTTTGCATCAGCCCGATTTGCTAACAATATCATTAACAATTTCATTCAAAAATCAACTTTAACGGTCGCACTGAAAGTTCAATATGAATTACGTTCGACAGAAATTATAAATATAGAATTTTTAGCTCTACGCTATATGAAATAGGATTGACTTCGAAGTGCAGTTGGGGATCGGTGTTGCGCTGTGTATTAACTTCTAGAGTTTATAGTCTTTCGGCCGCGTCAATTTGTGTATTGTCATTTTGACATAATAGCCATGCCATCCCCAGGACTTATTGGTTGAAATCCGATGACAGTTACCTCGATTCTTTTTAAATATTGTGCATCTCTGTCTTGCATGTTAATTGGTACATATGTGAATGAGAAGTCAGATGAGATGAAAGGTCTACTTAGTGAAATATGACTTGGTTATTGAGTGAATTTTAATGATGTATAATATGAAAGCGCCATTATATTTATGTCATCGGGTTCGACGTGACAAAACTACATTATGAGCAATTATTATAAATCCGTGCTGTTATTCGATTTTTTTTAATTCGTAATATAAATTTGTAAATTGATAATAATAATATTGATCTGAGGCACAAAATAAAGAGTCTGAGATGAATCTGAGCTGGTATGATGGGATACGGGTCTTCACCTCAATGGAAAAGGTACAGCGCACTCTCCACCACGCTTCTCAATTGCGAGTTGGTGGAGGGCAGTGTTTTCAAGCGGCTTAGAAGGCCACTGACTTGGCTTATTATATCTATAGACAACAGCCGGGCCGGACTGAAGACGCGAGTGACCCGGCGACTTATCGTGACCTCCGAAGCACGACTAAGGCTAAATAGTCCTCTATGGCATTGCTGCCCGTAAAGTTATTTACTTACGTTATAGTGTCCGTCTAATCTATGACGCCAGTCAAGCAATGTTGCCCGTAGCTTGTCTAACGATGGGTTTATTGCTCTCGACTACGGACTATGGAGTGCACGTCAAGTCATGGGGCTCGGCTGTTGTCATAAGATAACTCGGATGACATGAAAATACGGGACTCCGCCAGTTGAGTAGGTAACGGTCGACAAGCACACGGCCCGTCTGATGAGAAACGGTTACCGAAGGCTAATGTATGATTGCAATAGAAATTATAAAGTATCTATCCCACTCTCGCTGTCGTTGAAACAACTCCTTTTTAGGGTTCCGTGCCTCAAAAGGAAAAAGAGAACCCTTATAAGATCACTTTGTTGTCTGTCTGTCTGTCAAGAATTTCTATGTCGAGAATGCGTGGAGGTATCAAGCTGAAAATTGAACTGTATACTCAGGTCTACGGTCCCATGAAGTTGTAAAAAAATCAAACTGCTAAGTTTACGTAGAAAAAAGTTACGGCCGTTTATTCAGCAAAAAACGCATATTTCGACACACTCAAGGGAATCAAAACCTCTATGGTACTTCCCGTTGACCTAGAACTATGAAATTTGGCAAGTAACATCGTTATAGACTACAAGTACAGGAATAAATCTCAAAACTATACATTTGTAAATAGATCTTAAAAAATAGGGGGTCTATATTTTTTACAGGGTGTCGAAATTTCAAATTGAAACTACTAGTTCAAATGGGGTATCATATGTTTTTTTCGACGCATTATTTCTTATTTATAATGAAAAACATCAAATTTAATAATGATACTACGTACCTACGGAACCCTCGGTGGGCGAGTCCGACTCGCACTTGTCCGGTTTTTTTTCTGGTAATCTCACTCACTCGCAGGAAAACAAAAAATCATTGGACATGTCGAGTTGAAATTTTTTTAAAGTAATTATTACTTAAGTAGGTAGGTATATTCTTTGCATCCGCTAAAAAATGATTGTTGAATATTCCCACAGGGATATTTATTTATTTACAGGCAATTTGATCTACACTACTTTGCGTGCTTCCGCCACCAATTAGTTCATGCAAATTACTGCTGGCCGGCACCCGCCCACTACCGTTTGCATGAACTAATTGGTGGCGGAAGCACGCAAAATAGTGTAGATCAAATTGCCTGTAAATTTGACTTCCGCAAAATAACACCTGAATCAATTAACTATTTATTTATTTTTATTTAAAAACTATTGATCACAAAATACATTTAAGGGTACAAAAGGCGGACTTAACGCTAAAAGCATTCTCTACCAGTCCACCTACGGCTCTACCAGCCCACCTACGGGACTAACAGAAATTCACGAATGCGCTTATGAAGAAGCAAACATAAGAAGATTTAAGTAATAAATGTTAGTAAACAAGTGCCGTTCAAATTCTTGACTTTTACTAGAACGTTCGCAAATACTCATAAGTAATCTTTGAACCAAAGCCAAGTTGACCTGCACGCGGTACACCCTGCTGACTGGGAAACGAAGCTCTGGCGAAAAGAGAGGTAGGGAGTGTAATCTACCTGTAATCTACCAGTCGTTGATCTTCATGTCCTCAGTGGCCTCAATGGAAAAAGGCTCTGACAAAATGTCAGAGTGAATGTACGGTACAGTGTATTTGCCCGACTGGTCCTCAGTGTCAAATAAATTCCCTGTGGGTGAGGTCACCAAAAAGAAAAAACGCAGCTATTTACTCCCGTAAATAGCTGCGTTGGCAGCAGGGATATTAAGGAACAGAATTAATGAGAAATTCATACAAGAATACGATATATTATGACCTAGTAGTATTTTAGTTTAGTAATTATTTTATGTTGTAGTAAGTATTTTATTTTGAGTCGGGGTTCTGTTGGATTATGTAATAGGCGCTTAAGTTTACATTTTTATTGTTTATTATTTTCTGAAAAAGATTTTTCAACAATACATCAAAACACACACACATTTTTTTTAAATAATATTTGTGATAACCCCAAAAACTTTCGAACGTAACAACCCTATAATAACAATAGGCTATTTTTGTATGTATTTGTATGTGTGTAACTACTGTAATACGAATAAACTATCTATCTATTTGACCAACATTTTTTCGGTTTGATATGTAGGGACGTCTCAATAATATAACCATAGGTGGACGAAACGTCGCGAATTACTTCCATAGCACAAAAATCTCTCGAGATATGATAATTTGAAAATCCCAGTTTAGGACTTTCCCGAAAAGGATCCCTGAAAAAGGCTACGGAGTTATGACGTCACAGGTTTGTATTGCGTTTGCATCAAATCAGAAATTTGTACGACAGCTATGTTAAATATTACGTTTATTAATTAGTATCGTAATAAAAGTTATAGTATTTTTTATTGCTTCTCCAATGGAAATTTTATTTTTGAATATTTCATACTTTTAAAATGGACTTTCCCGCCAAACTTTGATTGACCATAAAATAAGTCAGACGGAAGATATTAGATTGAAAGTTTGCAGATCTTTATAGTTTTGTGTATTTTACGATATTGTTAAAAAAAATTTACACAATTTTTGAACATTGTCAAATACAGGGTCGGAATAAAATACTAGCTTTTGCCCGCGGCTTAGCTCGCGTGACATTTGGGCATTTTAGATTATCCAAGCCAAGTCAACACACAACACAACTACCGTCATGTAGCACATAAAATTGTACTAAATACAGATGCAAGAACTTTCCCGGTAACTACTACACCCGTCCCGATCCCGAGCCGCGACGCGCGTGTTCGCACAAGCACTGATTCACGCCAAATACAAATTTGAAAACATATGGATAACAAACGTCTTTTCCGTCAGCTTAAAGCAGGGACTAGAGAAATAAATAAAAAGGATAAATCAAACGTTAAATAAATTACGCTGACTTCAAAAATCTCAGGAAGTAGTTGTTTTTGGCTTTCTCATGTCAGGATTTTTCAGTTGGTTTGTTTTTTTTTTAAGTTTTATATATATATTTCGTTTTTAGTGAATATTTTATTTATTTATTATAACATAGTTAAGTAGTAGGACATGGTGCTTTCTAGATGAAAATACATGAATAACTTAATTAAGAAAACTCAAAACTATTGCCTAACTCCTAACCGTTCCTCCTCAGCTCGGCAGTGTCACATGATGAATTCCCAATGCAAATTATAATACTTGATAATATAAAGAAAACTCATCAATAGGCTTGTATCCCATTTTTTTTTTCATTTTTAAAGACGTCACAATAATATAAATATAGGTGAAATAATTACTTCGATTGCATAAAAACTTCTCGAGATATGATAACTTGAAGATCACAATTTTGGACTATCCCGAAAACGCTCCATACAAAAGGCCACCACGTTATGACGTCACGCTGTGCTATTTTATATGCATTAAATCAGAAAATTGTACGACAGCTATGTTAAATATTGCGTTTATGTAGCCAGTGCCGTAACAAAAGTTATAGTATTTTTTATTGTTTCTACAATGGTAATATTTATTTTTTATAATTTCATACCTTTAAAATGGACTTTCCCACCAAACTTTGACCGAACATAAAACACGTCGTACATAAGTTATTAAAATTTTAAGATCGCAGATCGTTCTAGTTTTATGTATTTTACGTTACTGATAGAGAGTTTTTATAATTTTGTGACATGGGCAACAAGCCTATTTAGTGTATCCATGTCCATGCCTATAAATTTCAACCCTATCTCCCGATTTCCCAGGGAGCCAACACCAGATCCTGATTTGATTAACATGGGACCGCCTGACAAAACAAAAGTCGCCATTTAAAGCGACAAATTCGCTAAATTGGCAAAATTAAGGGCAGCAGGCAATGGGAGGTGGCCGCAGCAGCGCGTCGCACACTGGTCTCAATGTGATAAAATGTGGACTTAAGAATTTTAATCGTTATTTGATGTCATCTCATGTAATCTATCAAAAGCAAGTACTTTTGAAGAGAAACGTGTAGAATCCAAACCCATTTCGAATGCTCACTCGACAATGTATGTTTTTTATTACCTTGTTCATAATAACTTCTCATCTCTGTTAACTTTATATAATAAGTAATTCAATAATTTAAGAATGTCCATTTTTTGACGTGACAGCGTCTTATAATTCGATGGAGCCAGCTGCACGCACGAAAAAACATGACTCATGCGGCGTTACCTCGCTCTGAGGAGTTCCATTAAAATTTTCTTTTGAAAAATGCAAACATTCCATCAGTATTTTCTTATGACGTTGTCACGTTCAACTATCGTCAGTAAACCGACTTTACAGACAACCGATTCTTTTTTTATTCGCCGTCAAGTGTTTGCTTAACAATAAATTCAGGTATGAAAACAAAAAAATCGATGCCAATTTAAATTCAAATAAAGCTACAAGTGATTATGTAGCTACTTTTTGCTTAACATTATCCTTCGTTAGAGCTGTCAACCTGTTATTTTTGCTACCTGATTTAATTATTTTTTAATCCCAATTCAGATTGATTTGTAGCCGCGTTAAATACATGCCCCTTAAAAATAACTTCATTGGGGTCGCCTATCTTTCAAAGTACATACTTTATACACTAACATTTGCAGAATCTATTCTAATAAGTGCCATATCTCCCTTCGCTCCTGTCTTCAAGATGTAAAGCGAAGATATACAAGAATTTCTGCTCACGTATGCCCAAATATTGCCCAAATATGCGTTTGGAATGGAAACTTTTCGCTTAGGATACTTTAAAACTGATAACATATTGATACATAAAAGATTGATTAATATAAAAAAAAAAATTAATACATATAACACTACTAAAGTATTTGGTAGAAATCATCGTCATTGAAAGCCTCTGGTAATTAAAGTTTAAGTGTAAACATTTAGTTTTCTTGACTTTATTACTTTTATGTTCCATTCATCCAGTCATTCAATATATTGAAAATTCGTGAAACATTTCATGAAAAAAGAACATTATAGTCGTAAAAAATATTTTAAAAACTACGGTTCAATTTGAAACGTGTGCTACACGAACTAAGTAGGATGATAAAATTACAATAAAAAACAATCAAAAATTGGCCAAAATCTCAAAGTCCTCTTTTTGTCACATTAAGAACAGTGTGCGGTTCGGAATTATGTCAATCTGTCTCATTTCCTTACATAATGATCGCGTAAGTTGCTCTTTTTCTAGTGTGAATGCTGTGGAAATATCAAATCGTCTATAGCTTTGTCTATTAATCCTGTCATACATGCCACAGACTAGAAAGCAATATACTGATTTTTAAGAAAAAAAAATTGGTTGCCTGTAAAGTCGGTATACGGGCGAAAGTTTTACGTGACAACGACTTTGAGTGGTAAAATGTTTTCGAGTGGAAGGGACGCATGCCTTTCACTTTTTATGTCTGTCTCTCTCGCTCTTAGAAGGGACGCGTGCCTTTCACTCGCTCTCATTGTAAGCGCATAACGTGAGCCAGTTTCTTGAAGTGTCACCCGGCTAACCAATTTATAAGACGTTGTCACGTCAAAATAAAAACCGACTTCAACTGGCAAGCGCAGCTTATTGGTGGAATACCCGGGAGACGCTGCTGCCCGTCATCCAGCGCAGAGCAATAGAGTGGCGCAATTCTATTCTGCCAGCAACCACAGGGCAAATTTAAGGGTTTCCATCAATTTTTCTAGGATCCCCTCACCAGACCCTGACTTGGTGAATGTGGGACCACCTTGCAATGATACCCTTTCAAATAAAAAAAATGAATTTGACCATACGTGCTTATAAAATTTAAGAGTTTCCCATGATTTCCCTGGGATCCCATCATCAGATCCTGACTTGGTGAATATGGGACCACCTTGCAATCATACCATTTCAAATAAAAAAAGAATTTTGAAAATCGGTTCACAATTCGCGAAGATATCAAATAACATACATGCAAAAAAAAATCAGTCGATTTGAGAACCTCCTCCGTTTTTGAAGTCGGTTAAAAATAATAAAATAGGCTATGATAGGACGCTAGCATAGTATAAATAGTGCCTATTACCCGATGCCTTTGCCGTATGACCCGTACCAAACCCCGGCCACTCCATACAAAAATGGCGCTTTTGCATGTAGTAACCAAATGACATCTGTACACGTGCCTATGTTTGAGTGACGTTCTCTAGGGCTGACATTATTCAATTATTAGTCGGACATGTAAGGGGGTGTAAGTAGTTCATCAACATCTTTGAACCAAAGTCAATCTTACCTGCACGGGGTACACCCTGCTGACTGACAGACGAGGCTCTGACGAAAAGAGGTAGGACTTAGCGTATTTTTTAAGCAGCCCGACTGACGAAGTACCACCACCTCACAGAATACCGCAGTCAAATAACAATTTCCTTGAGGGTTGTTGTGTTCCTGCGAGTGACTGAGGTCACCAGAGAGGATGGAGTTGCTGCGTTGGCAGCGGGGATGGCAGCGCGCGAGCGATATTTAATGTTGCGAGCGTTAATATGGTTAGGGTAACCGCTTCACATCAGGTGTGCGTAGTGAAGAAAAAAAAAACGTGTGACACTCGGGGACTGCAGCGGTAAAGCTATTGCATAGCATTTTTTATCAACTAATGCTCGTTCATCCATCCATCCATCCATATCCATTAATCTATCCTTCCATCCATTCATCCAACCATCCATCCATTCATCCACCCACCCACCCACCCGTCCTCCCATCCACCCATCCACCCATCCATCCATTTATCCATCCACCCATCCATCCATCCATCCACCCATCCATCCATCCATCCATCCACCCATCCATCCATCCATCCACCTATCTATCCACCCATCCATTCACCCACCCATCCACCCATCCAACCATCCATCCACCCATCATTCCACCCTGCCATCCATCCATCAATCCATTCATCCATCCATCCATCCATCCATCCATTCATCCATCCATCCATCAATCCATCCAACCATCCATCCATCAATCCGTCCGTCCGTCCGTCCGTCCATCCATCCATCCATCCAAATTGTTTTTTTTTTACTTTCCATGTGTTGAGACATCCATCCACTGCACAAATAACTCTCATCTTTTACATACTCGCATATTATTTTAAACTGAATGGAGAATAAAATACAAGCGACGTCAATTCGCACGTTGTGGCATTCCTTGCGAACGGTTCCAAATCGGTTCCTTAGGGAGGTGAGGTCGACTAGTGAGTGAGAGCGGCAGAGAGTGTCCATACTGTACGTTAGTACTATTACTTATACTGTGCTCGTACCATGATCTCGTGTGTGAATTCGTATGGTCCGTGCCCGCCCATGTGAATTTATAATATCAATGCCATCTAGATAAAATATCCAAAACTTTGTAGAAGTTTGTCACTTTACTTTTGCAAGCAAACCATTAATGTAGCGACATCTAATAAAGTGTTATGTAAAATCAAATATTAGGTAGGTACATATCTAATTGAAATTAAAAAAAATATCAAGATGTTTGCAGGTACCTAACTTAAAATAACACGATTTCCACATTTGTATGAATATGGCTTTTTTGTTTCCGTCTGTCGACTAATAAAAAAATGTTATACGACAAATTTTAGAAGTCACCTGCGAATAAAACTACTAAGCATACAAGTGCTGAAAAATTAACACTGAGTAGATAAGTTTTGCTTAAGTACCTACCTACTTCTCTGTTCAATTCAATTACACTTTTATTTTCAATAAACAATGCGTTAAGTTATATAATTCTACCAAGAAAATCAATAACAGGACGCAATTTAACTGAATTAGTCAATGCGATATAGATGGCGCTATGGTGTATGGCCTAGATACACAGCATTGGAAATTTTGCTTGTGTGCCATAAAATGCGGTATGGTATGCACTGATATCCACGTGCTTATTCAATATGTCAATGTGTTAGTGAGTGAGAAGCAACATTTGAGTGTGTGCATAGTGCGCAAAGTAGCTGTCAAAAACCATTTGGAATGGATAGGAAAGCCAGTGCGATTTCCTCAAAATGATATCGTAAAAAATATTATTTAGGCTAGAGTTATGTATGCCCATACGAATTGGCTCGAAAATAGATTAACTTGTGGTTTAATAAGTACTTACTCTCACAAAAGACAGCATGGTGCAGTGTCATCCACCGTTGGAGCTAGAAGAATTGCCAAAAGAAGACGAAGAAAGGCTAGAAACACTCTTTTCTAAATTAGACAACGATGGAAATGGGAAGATCGACATTCACGACCTGTCGGTGGCCCTCAAGGAGTTAGCCCCGCACATAAATCGGAGCTATGCAGAGGTTAGAATTCATTTTATAATTATGCCTCGACTTAACGGTGGTTTGGTTTCACTTCATCATTCCGGTCGACGACACGTGCAAAAGTATGATTCATTATTAATTTAATTCAGACTCTGAACTGGATGGAGGCTGGCAAAGAAATGCACTTGATTTTGTTAACAATGAATTACTTAATTCTTGAAGGTAATTAGATCATTTGAATTTTCGCTGCATTTCTGTAAATCGTATTATGATGATTTATTCAAAATTAATAATTTTGTTGAGTATTATTAAAATTAGGTTTATCAAAATGCCCATCTCCAGGTCATTTAACATTCATAGAGTTAAACTAATCTATTTAGTTCATCCAGACAACAATGTCTTCTTTGCAATTTTTGTGCACAATACAATCTGATCATATTATGTATGACACCCAATATCAATGGTTCTTTCATATGTTTAAAGAGATAACGAATTACCATATATATTTATTTTACTATGTGTGATATATGTGCTATAGCTACTACTTTGAACTAATCTGCTAATGATCAGTAAATTAATACATACGAGTATATTGCAGCTAATCCATAGACATCATCAGTAATGATTATTCTATAGCAGTGCTCTTGTTAATACTCAACTTCTGTTTCTATCTAGAAAAAGCTGCCATTACTGATCGACCTATACATTCACATTTTCGAACTACACGATGGATCAGCTTCTAATTTGACATACAGATAGCTATTACGTGGGCATCGACAGGCCTCCCATGAAAATATAAACCTCTATCATTTAATGGAACTCAGCATTATTAAGACCAAGTGTGAGATCGAAATTCTGCTTGTCAGAATTGGCTCACTTATTCAATTCAAATCTTCTTTGAGCGTTTCTGACGTTCTCGCCAATGACTCTACTTTTACTATTTTATTTCAGACTTTTATATGAAATAGTTGTTACTTTGTTAAGTTATTTTATCATTCTCTAATGCATGTAAAGAAAAGGCTCATTTTATTATGGATTAATGCTTTTTTGTTTATTCATACTTCATTGCACTGTCAAACATTATTAAATGTTAAATCTCGTGATAAGAAAATAATCAATCTGTTGTCTGAGTATGCATGTCAGTGATAATATTAAGATTTGTGTATATTGTAGTATACATCATACAGATTCTTATTATAGTCTATTTATTGGCTGCAAGACTGCACATGTCCAATTGTCCACAAAATTAAATTTGCCAGTCATAAAAACATAAAATTCGTCAGTCATCTGACAAGCAAATTACAAGGAGTTTTTTTTCTACAAAGTACATGATTAGTAGTAGTATTCTTTCACAACCAGGCAACTCGAGTTAATATAGTTATAGTTAGAACCAGAGTTAGGTATGAAAAGTCCTATCCACATTTTCAAATCCAGGGTTTGAAAATAATGAGTCAGTTTTAGTATACTACAATTAAAATGCAATATTATACTACATGAGAAAATTTTCTCTGGAGTGTATGTTTTATTAGATTACAAATCTAATCTCCGGTGCAAATTTTCTCATACTTAGACGTAGGCATAGGTCAGCTTGATCTTATAAATAAATAAATATTCCTGGACATTTTACACAGCGCCATCTAGCCCCAAATTAAGCAAAAAGCTTGTACTATGGGTATTAGATAATTGGTATAATACTTAAATACACTTTATTTTTTTTGTATATATATATATACATATAATACATAGAAGACGCCTAGACCAAGACAAACAGACATATTCATGCACACAAATGTTTGTCTTGTTTCGGGGATCAAACTCGCAACCTCGGAGTCAAAGTGGCCATTGCTAACAATTCGACCACCGAGCTCGTCAAAATCTTATGAGGCGGCTAATTATAAAAAATACCATACATAACTAAAAAACAATAATAAAATGCAAGCATTCTGTCATTCAGAAATATATTTGTCAGTCCATCATTGTTTGTCCATGAGAAATCTATCCGGAATTCTGAATTATTAACTAGATAGGTGAGTAGGTTTTGAAGGACTTTCTCTCGAGAGATTCTAAATTACAGGCACAAACAAACTCTTACCATTTAGTTTCTTTGATGACTAAATGATGAAACTGCAGTAGGACATGGTCAAGCCTTGATTTTATACATTGAAATAACAATGAAGATTGTCAATTGTAACAATCTGCGATCACAAACATGTATGATCAGTTAACAGATTTATTTTCCTATATGCAGTTTGATACATCTACAAAATAAGCAAAGCTTGTACCTACATATTTTTATTTGGAATTACATATTTATTTATTAAGCACGCATAACAAACTGCATAATACATAGAAAATACCCAGCCCAAGACATTCAGACATCTTCATGTACACAAATATATGCCTTTTGTGGGAATCAAACCTGCAATCTCGCAGTCAAAGTGCCATTGCTAACTATTCCACCATGGGGCTTGTCATATGTACATATGCCCTTACATAGGGTGTCCGTTATTGATTTCAACACAGTATCTCTCCATCAGTTCTCTCACTTTGCCAATCTCAGACCGCCCCCTTTGAGACCAATTTGTTCCGCTTCATGCACACTCACTATGTGCACAAAATGGTGTCTTTTATTGTAGTAATTCATCATCAGGAGAATGGTCCCTGAAAGAAAGACACATTTTAATTTTTTTTCATCATCATCATCACATCCTACTAAAAGTTGTCATACATCAGCTCACATGTTAGCCTTATTGGTCACATTGCCTAACAATGTATCTGTATTGGCCATGTTGCCAATCAAAATATCCAATTTGGTATAAATATACCGACTCATTCATAGAACAAAGTCCGATGTGATCATGGAGCAGAAACAAGTTAAATAGCTACACGAGACTGCAATATGAATTCTACAGACATACATTTTTCAGAATTTTCTTATGTTTTCTTTTATAGAATGTCAGGTGGTAGACAAGCATACGGCTCACCTGATGTGAAGCGGTTACTGTAGCCATATTTATGCTCGCTAGAAGAAATGTCGCTCTCAAAGCCGCCACCCCTGCCAACGTACCAACTCCTTCCTTTCTGGTAACCTCACTCATTCGCAGGAACACAACAACTCTCAAGGGAATTGCTATTTGGCTGCGGTATTCTGTGAGCTGGAGGTACCTGCCCATTCGGGCAGCTTACATATACGCTGTACCCTACTAGCCAGAGCCTCTTTCGCTAGTCGGCAGGGTGCACCACGTGCAGGTGAGGTTGGCTTGGGTTCAAACATGTTGATATACCACTTACTCCTTAAACTGGTATAATTACTACCAGAATAAAAGAAATCCTGTTTATCACTCTTTGATTATGTCTCAGTCCACACGTTTATTCAAAGTTCCTGAAAGAAGGAGTATAGGCTGGCAACGAATCGGCGACCCATGATGATATCCATGGGCGGTGGTGATTGCTTTCCATCAGGTAACCCACATGCTCGCTCGCCCCCCTCTCATATAAAAAAAAACGGGTTGCACCCCGGGAGTGCCGGCAGAAGTGAAAACTTGAACATTAACGTTGTGCATTTTGGAATGGTTAGGGAATAATTTCGCATGAATTGCTTTATTTATCAGCATAAAAGTACTATCATTTATGTGGTAAAATACAATATTAATTTATTGCGCTATCGTACACAAACATGACAATTTATATTACATAATAAAAATAAACAGCAGTAGGAGCCATACATTTTCGCCGCGCGGCAGAATGGAAGGGGGATATCACTTCCTCTAGCTCGCTCCCTCCGTCTTACGAATTTGCGATCAGGCCACGTGTCCTGACGCGAGTTTAACATTTTTTACCCATCCCAAAAAGTGCACAACGCCGCTAAAGAAGTTTTCACTTCAAAAGCTGAGATATCACAGGACGAAGCCAGAAGCGCTAGGTAGTGGTATTATATAAAAAAACATATGATGTGATGTGTCAGACAAATCTATGTTATCACAAATAACAGCTGTAATAAAGGCCATAGTAGAATTTTTGTTTCTCAAGGTTACTCTGCTTTGAAACCGTTTGATGGATCACTGATATGAACAGTCAAGATTTCAGTTTTTGTTCGTAAAGATAAAGAATATTACATATATTTTGTATGTTATGTTTGTATTCATATTTAAATTAGTTACAACTTGCTGACAGAATATGCACTTATGGGACTATGGTGCTGTCAATTAGTTATAAATAAAATAAATATATTTCTGGGACAAATAACACACCTCCGTCTAGAGCCAAATTATTAAAAAATTTATATTTTATTTTTTACAAATTATTTATGTTATTATTAGATGTTATTTAATAATCTTAATAACATATACTGACGGGAAAAGAAACTGTTATCATTAGTTTCTGATGTCTTTTTATTAATTAATAATCACAATATTCAAAATAATATACTGACGTGCAAAGAAACTGGGTCACATCCATATTTGCATACAAATATACCATTTAATATACCTACAACTTTTCTAGACAATAAAATATAAAAGTATAAAATCTATTTTAGTACAGACTTTTTTATCAGAATCTTCCAACAATAGCGAATATTGATTATGATATATGAAACAACTTTCAGTCCAAACATATTACATTATCCGAACATTTAGTACTTGTTAAAATTACTTTGTCAGTCAACAATATTTATTTTATTACATTGCATAGAAATGTTGTACTTACCTCTTTTTTTTACAATTTACAAACCTCGGTTTGACATTTGATTACGGTGTTTTTTAGAATATAGTTTTCTTCTTCGTTAGGTAACAATAGCATGCACGTCGTTAGTTATACCGATAGTTAAATAATAATTTAATCTACTACTTAACCCACTTTTTCTTCCCTTCTATTGTCCACTATGCAACTATGATACTTTAGGCTGAGTAATTCCCCCTGGCGGCACACCTTCGCGAACTGACGCTTGGCATCCATCGCGGCACTCGAACAAAATTTATATCAATGCATAATAAATGGTCCTGTTTTATGGAAATACGGGGGATGATCCAATTTCTTTACCCGCTAGTGTAACATGGACACCGGAACACCGGAGCACCGGAAGGTGATTCCAGATTTTTGGAAGAATTACTAAGAGTTCTTGTAATAAGCTATTGATTTCCAAAGTAGTCTATATCAGCCCCATGTTTCAAGAAGCCCATAACTATGCTCCAAATTTATGTAACTGGCTCATGTTATATTCACTAACTGGTTGACCTTGAAGTTTACACACGGTTTTCAGCTGAGACTGCCTCCTATTGTGTGTTGATGTCCGTGGACATTTTCTCTCGCACCGTTTGCCAGAGTCAGAGAATTAATCTTAACATTTTATAATTTTTTAACTTTAATTTGTCGCGTTGGAAGAAGAGTTCCGCGAACAAATAAAGTTTTGAATGAACTCCCTGTGAATGAAACTGAAACTGGAGTCTAAAGCTCCACTGTACTGGATTCTAATGATGTTTTTAAAGAATTTAAAACGCGTGAGGCTTGAGTAATGCTTCTATTGTTGCACACGTAGCCTACGGTGACAAATTAGGGTGGTCATATGCTCGTTTGTTGCCCACCTTTAGGTATAAAGGTATAAATTTAAGGTATATTGTTATATTGTAGAAAGAATGGAAGGAAGGCGTATATGCTGGTAACAGATCGGCGACCCCTTGGTGTTGCTGATCTCCATGGGTGGTGGTGATTGCTTTCCATCAGGTGACCCACATGCTCGTTTGCTCCCCCTCATATAAAAAATAATAATAATAAAATGAATAAATTCGGGGGTTAATAAAATGCTGTTAACATCTTGGCAGCGGGTTTTTACACGACTTAATAATATGTAAGCTGTTGCATTCAATCCACTAGTATATTGTCTACTATCATCATCCTAAGGGTACATCTGGTGTTTCAGCTATTGAGTCAGGGCTCCGCTTTGCGATCTTACCTCCTCACTTCGCTCGATTTTCGGCACCCTTTGTCGTGAGATGATATCTTCTATCTATTGTAAATATTATAATCTACTATATAATATCTTACCATATAATAAAATGCATAAGAGATATTTAAGAAAAAATATATGACGGTCTTCATAAGAGCAATAAAAGTCAAAACAATAGCTTTTAAAATTTTTGTCTGTCTGCCTATATGTTTATACGCGCATCACGCAAAAACAACTGCAAGCAATTGATGCGGTTTTCACAGAAGTAATACTGAAAGTATAACTTAAAATCTGAGAGGTAATTCAGGTAACTAAAATTTACTCAAACATCAGTTTCGATTCAGTCTCAATACGTATTACATTTGCTATTCTCATATCACATAATGAACATTCTAAATTGTATTAAAAATTTTCGGCCCGCCCATACTTCGCTGTGGTTCAATCTTCCCGTTTCCATCTCATGTGGATGTGAATGTATGGGAACATACGAACCTTGCCCATAAAAATCGGTCCAGCTTTTCTTGAATTATAAATGGTGTAACTAACACGACTTTGTTTTACATCTATTATATAAAAAAGAATCTGAGAAATGTATGTACATACGCTCAGAACTTTCGAACGGCTGCATGAAATTGGATATTATCAGGACAATATTTGTATGGGAAATCCAGTGAAATGTGATTGGAAAGGAAGATTGAACCACAGCTTAGCGTGGGCGGGCTGCTCGTAGGTATAATATAAGATGTGATTCTGACGAAATATGGCCATTACTTAGGAATATGTAAGTTATACGTTTAGATGTATGTTACTCATTTACGTAAAAACTGAGCAGGTTTGTTTGAGATTTGCCACTAAGATATGTAATTTATGACATGGCTCATAGGATACTTTTTATCCTGGTAACGTGAGTCTCGTGGGCGAAGCTGCAGCCAGAAGCCAGTACTACATGATCTTAATGAAATTGTATCTTATGCCTCTTGAGTTGTGAACGATACTGCTTAGCAGAGAATAAATAAGTACTAAACATATGTGTAGACGTATCGTGTGTGTTGCAGACGGCTGTTTGAATATTAATTAATTATTACTCGGGGCCAGTGCGCCATGGCCGTGACTTTGAACGTGTGGAATTCAGGCTTACCATCAAATAATTTATACACAGAGCATCAAAACGAAACCCTTATTAAGAGTCCGTATCTGATATTGCGTCGGTTTTGTAAAAAAAATGCTCAAATTTTTCGCTTCGTTTTCCGGAAAGTATACATACTGCACTGTACTTGAGTATATATTATGAAATACCACTACGATTTTACAACAGTTTTTTTTATGAACAGGGTTCAGACGATGGCCTCGTTTCTAATATTGTTAAAAACACTACGAAAGAAATACTAGACATTGTTTAAAAAGTCTGTAATTGAATTACTGAGAAAAAAAAATTAGTTAATACAGCAAAGTTTTCAAAAGTCAGGGCCAAAATTAATGTTAGTTTTAAGACTATTTATCTGTTAGTTAGTTTACTATTTAGTTTTATTAAAAATAAATATTTAATACTACTGGAAAACTGTGTTTAAATTAGTTAGTTTTCGAATTAATTGAAATTTATTTAAAAAAAACAGCGCAGCTTGTGGCGAGCTGTGTTCAAAGACTTCTATTATATAATAGAAGTCTTTGGCTGTGGTGAGTAACTACACCACGGGTGCTGAATCTTCAGAGAGTCAATCAGGGCCTTCGCTTCCGGCGTGCCTTTGATCTTTTTTGAAAATGCCAAAGTGATTAAGGGCGAAATTCAGGAGAAATAAAACATATTTAAAAAATTTCGCTTCTAAAAGTAAAATACATAAAATACAAATCATACGGTATTTTATTGTATATATACCGATATAATACATAACGAGTCAGTATTAAACGGCACATTTGCTACTCTAGCCAAGAGCAGACTACAATTTCTGTCATGTAAATTCCTACACAAATGTACTCGTCGTTACTCGTAATGTGGCACTGTTACACAAACTATTCAATTAATCCTTCCTGCTTCAGTAGTATCAGGGATGGGGAAATAGATTTGGAGAAGGCCCATATAATTTACACAGGGACATAGTGTTGGTGCACATGAACGTGGGTTAGCGTGATGAATAAAAATTTCTTTACGAAACGAAACTTCGTTATTTCATATTTTCTTATACAAAAGTACCATTTAAAATCGAATATTCGGCATGTCAGTGCATGCCGAATATTTTTTCACTGCCGAGCAGCGAAGCGAGCACCGACCAGCAGCTGTCAGTTTTTTGGAGTATCGACTTTTGAATGTTATAAGTCATTCGCTAAGCGCGAGCACCGGCGCATGCGCCTGTGTAGCTAGCTCAAGCACTTAATGCCACAGTATAAGTAATAGTACTACGTGTTTAATGCTCTTACAAGTCCGTTTACATTTAAATACAAACGGAGAAAGGGAATTTCCCTCTTTGATGGTGTACGTCCAAAATTATGGATGATAATATGTATTTGTACCACCATAATCTAGGCTTGTTGCTCATTATCAATCTTACTAGAACATTTTTTTTTTTAAATTATAACAATATCATTCAATATGACTTTATCAGGTTGTATATAGAAGGAAGGATATTGACACGACAATTCTAATTTGTATTGTATTAATTACAATGTTATTTCGGTGATTTTTCAGAAATTCCTGGCTAAATCCGGTGGTAAAGATGCCGGGGACATCACCCTATCGGAGTTCATCCACTACGTGCGCGAGCATGAGAAGAACCTTCGGCTCCAGTTCTCTCATCTCGATAAGAATAAAGATGGTATGTTGGCTGACGTCGTGAATTTATACATTTTGAAAATATATACGGTGGAATATACATGATATTTAAAAAATATTACTAATCTTTAAAGTGCTTCGTGAGTATATAATATTATAAATGTGCATGCGATCATGAAACTTTGTACACATTTAGAATGTGCCCCCCCCCCCCCCCCCTCCATCCCTTCCACCTAACTTGCATTTAACTATCAATTCTAAAATACAGAACGTACGTCCAATACAAATACATGTATTGTAAATGCATAACAATACTGTTACAATATTGTTTTGTTATATTTTTTCCCTATGTAACTTATAGTGGATCCACACATGCCGCCGGCTTGTAGACTGCCTTGGCGCTCCGGCCACCGGCTATGTGTGGATACACTATTATAAACAACAAAACACCTTTATGCTACTACATTGTCAGGAGGAACGTAAGAAATAAAATGTTTCCTTATAATTTCAGGAAAAGTTGATCTGGAAGAGCTTATATCGGCGTTTGCTGACCTGGGCATAGCCATTGGAAGGAATGAAGCAACTAATTTATTAAAAAGGTGAGTATTTTCAATATTTTTACCGACTTAAAAAAATAACAGTTGTACTAGTGTATTTTTTTATGTGACACTATAGCGTTACATAAAAAAAACCCCAAACAATAATAAACACATAAATACAGTGCTATAGCATTGATTATTGGATGCGAAGAAAATAACCAATTATAAACAAAAATATTTTGAAAATCTTTAAAATTTTTTTTTTTTTGTTTTTCACCAAAGCTTTCGACTATTTTTAACGCTTATTTGTTTGACTTTAAGGCGTCGACTATTATAATCTCCGTTTCTCTTAAAAGGAACACGGGTCCTAACTAAAGATTTACGCAAAAATGGCAATGGTTTATGGCAATTATGCGTAGAACTTTCCTTGTTTTATATCTTAGTAGTCGATTAAGTGACATAAAAATACTTTTTTTTATATGAGAGGGGGGGGGGGGGGGGGGGGGCAAACGCGCATGTGGGTCACCTGATGGAAAGCAATAACAGATCAGCAACACGCCGCCGTGATGTTTGTGTCGCCGATTCGTTGCCAGCCTATACTCCTGTCTTTCTTCCGCTACTTAATCGTAATGTGTAATCACAACGATGCGAGAATAATCGTGTTCTATGATTTACGATTTGTATAATCGTTTGTATAATATGTTTTTTTTTAATTCAGTGACAAATAGCGCCTAGTTAGTATCCATCATCCTCTATGCCTATTTCTGTGTAAACTTTCCAAAATTCTTTTTATTTTACGCTGTATCTGCGAAATACAAAATTTACATTGAACATTGGTTTGAAATTTGAATTACTTTTTTAATAATTTATTTATGTGGTTGCTTAGCGAAAGTCATAGGTATATTTTTTGTTATATCCCATTACGATAAATATAACTACAAATTATATTAGGCACAGCGGCTGTTAGTAATTCGCAATGCAATATGTTTTATTAATAACTAAAATCGACAGAGAAAGTGGTGTGTTCTCTTATTAACAGCTAATACTAAAAATCGCTTAAGAATGTTTAAAAATTCTTTAACAGCACGTGGTTTATGTTTGATTGTTCCAAAAATATGCATGACTCGTTACTAATAACAAGTACCCGTATAGAGACGTGTGAACGATTGTTTATTTTGGTGTAACTATCAAATAAACGAACATACATATTGGAAAATAACTATTGATTATATGAATCCCACCATAGAGAGTTACTAGGCAATTACAAAGTTATATTATATTGTATTTATCCGTTAAATTCGGCATCAACCCATAATCATCCCACTGTTGGGACACGGTCTCCCCACATTCGAGGGGGTTTAGAGCATACTCCACCAAGTTGCTCAACTGCTGGTTGGCGGAGCCCAATGTTTTCAAGCCGCCCAAAGGCCATAGACTTGGCTTAACGACTATCATCTAATAAAACTAAAAATAAAACCGAGACCGATTTCCGACCCTCCGAAACATGATTCGTTAAATTAAAGCAGCTAAAAATAACATATACTTAAAGTACAAATTGTAGTATGTACGTAAAAGAGATACCATCAAATCGAACTTTATTTTTGTAATTTTTTTATTGCAATACGGCTACGAATTCAATTTAAATAGGTATATGTATAAAATGTTTCAGAAAAGCTGGTTGGCCAAAATTTGTGTGGTAAGTCAGGAGAAGTCTGATGTAAGCGAATTCTAGTCGCCGGCTTCGTAAACATGCGCTAAAAATTGTACGTGGCGATGTCTAGCGACAATTTAATTATGTTGCAGCAAAGTCTCGAAATTATTATTTACATAAAATTTCTGGTAATACAGTATGTACCTTTCTAACTAATATATAGTGTGTATGGGCCTCGCAACATGTTTCCGATATAGGATATTTATAAAAAAGGAAAAATGGCCTTAGAAAATATTTTACCAAACTATAAAATTATACATGCTACAGCGTTACTCATTTAAAACTAGGCATATTCTTTGCTGTTGAATAATATTGCTAAAAAACCATTATGGAGCTATAAATTTGTCAGTTTCACCCGTATTAGCAAAGAAACATAACGCAGATCAGACAATACCAAAACCGAAAGATTATGAAAGAAACAGAAATTATCTGTGAAACGAACCAAAGTTTTAACGAGGTTATTAAAATTCTGTACGTTAACGGACTATTTCGGAGAACTATAATTTATTTTTGAAATATTTTTCGACATGAAGTGCGTTGAAGATTTCTCAACATTCTCGATCAAAGAAAGTTATATTAGGTTTCACTGCAAAATGTAATGATACTAGTACCAATACTAGTACTAGTAACTTGGTCGTTTATCTAAATTTCATTGCCTAGATTGGCCTTTTTAATGCCTTTTTTACTTTATAAGTTTGACTTATCTTTTTGAATACAAGGACATAGGGTTCCTTCGTGGTCTAAGTTTTTATTTAGGTTAATAAAAAGTATCCACGATTTACCCCCAAAACATGTCTTTTTTGCTCTATAATATTACTGGTTATTTTAGTTTTAATTGATTTCATGGTTTTGCTGTAACTTCATAGCTTTCCAGTACTAACAAATCAGACTCCACCAGTTTCCACGTTGTGCCGTCAGTCGTCACCATATAGCTTGTGTTTCTACTTCATTGTACAATTGCCCATGCTCATGTCAGTACAAGATATTTTCAAAAATGTTGTAGTATACTCGTATATGATCGAATCAAAAATGTGGACCAAAATTGCAACAACCCTTTGATAATATATTATGTCTTGTGCTACGTCCGCCTTATGGACATAGACGATTTCATAGGATGAATGCAAAACACAACTTACTTTACAGTTACCGCGTCCATAGGCTGCGGTAACTGCTTTCCATCAGGCGGATTAGCGGTATAAAAAAAAAAAAAAAAAAAAAACTGGATGTAACTATCCACATATTTTCTTTTTTTAAATCAATTTATAACATGTACAAAATTATGCAAATCGAGAAGATACTCTTACTCATCTCTCTTATTCAACCCACTGCTGGTATACGAGTCTCCTCTCAATCGAAGGGGTTAAGAGCACTTTGCTCTACCACGCTGCTCATTTGCGGGTTGGCGGAGAGAAGATACTGAGGTGATTCGAAATGTGAGGATTTAGGAATAAATAAATGTATTTAGCGCAGCGACAAAATGCGTTAAATATTCTCTAGCCATGTGAAATAAATAAAAATGTGATATAATATCTTTTTGTATCGGATTTATTCTAAAACAATATCTTCGATATAAGTTATTTGATTCTGTAATTTACAAAATATCTGCAGTGTCAAAATTTTCATAAATGGTAAAAATGGTGCAATTGGCCAACCAATCTTTATGATGAAATTAGAATTATCTCCAAAAGTCTAGGTAAATTACGGTAAGCCTTGCAAGTAAAATTATTACCTAGGTTCAACCCGCGGCTTCGCCCGCATTTTTTTTAATAAAAAGTATCCATGTCCTTCCTAATAACTTTGAGAATATGTGTACAAAGTTTCATGATTATCGGTAGTTATGGCGTGATAGCGTAAAAAACAAACTCAAATTCACATTTATAATATTAACTAGCAAACCGGGCGAACTCCGTTTCGCCACCAGATGGCGCTGTATGTGAAAAAAGATTTTCCCGCTTTTCTTTTCAAATTTTTCCAGAATTTTCTTTGCTATAAACCTCACGGAGCCCGAGACCTTTCCAACGAATGCAAAACCGTGGAAATCAGTTCGTGCGTTCTGCAGTTATAGCGTCAGGAAGGAAAACCCGACTTATTTTTATATAGTAGAATTAGGGATTGTCGTTCTCGGACTATTCTAAAACTACTAAATATTTTTTTGTCTGAAACATCTATGTATTCAGAAAAATCACAAAAGAGTGGCATGTTAATCTGTTTATGTATAGTTTTAGAGATTTAAAATAAAATGTTACTACAGAGCTTTTGGAAAGCTTTATCTTATTCGCAAATATACACCACTGCTTGAAGACTGAAGTCTTCAACGAGTGTGTTTTGCCCGCAATGTCCTATTGTGCAGACTTGAACACTGGTCTCTGAGTTACTCTACGGGCGAAAAATCGCGCAGCCAACGATGGAGAGATCTATCGAAGCTATGCTTGAGGTTTCTCTAATGGGTTGAATCTGGATGCTCTGGAACGAAGAAATTGAACGGGGTACCAAAGTTATCGACCTAGCCTTCAGAGTTAGCAGGCTGAAGTTTAAATGGGATGGATGGGAGGAATGTTCGAAGTCTGGAACGGATTCATGTCGCGGTCCGCATTTTTCAATCTCTGCACTATACCCTTCTACAATAGGAGTAAAAAGTTACCTTTGCGTTCTAAACACTACAAAATCCGTACATCGCGAATTCAACATAACAGCAAAATGAGATTGGTATTTTACTGCCGCGACACGTTCACAATATAGATTTTGTAGTATTTGGAACGCAAATAAAATTGGTAATATTTCCGCCTCTGTTTATAACAGAGTATAATAATAATCTAGCTTACCATTCTATAAACATTGGCCATTGAAGTACTGACATGTGTAAATCTCATATATTCGTACACTGTGACATGTAAATATATATATAATAATCGATCATGGCTTCCGTGTCATATCAGCTATGTACAACGCATCATTGGCGAAAGTAGTTGCCTATACATACTGCAATGTATCTGACGAAATATACGACTTTATTGTACTATGACTTTTAGTAAACTTGAAATTTGACAGATAAAACTTTTGACGTAAATACGTCTTTAAATTTGCTCCATGCGGGGGCAATCCAAAAAATATAATGATAACAAAATCGGGGGTTAAAGTTTGGTGTTGCTATCATCTCCATCCAAAATTTAATCACACCGTCGAAGCGGGGGAGCGGGAAGCGCTGCCATTTTGAGATAATTTTAGTACATATATCGCCACACCCCATTTATTTTTCTATATTCTTCTTGTCGTGTTGATGACGATTATCCCCTTGATATTA
Organism: Hypsopygia costalis; assembly: GCA_937001555.2. Lineage (NCBI taxonomy): Eukaryota > Metazoa > Arthropoda > Insecta > Lepidoptera > Pyralidae > Hypsopygia > Hypsopygia costalis. The sequence goes on from OW443326.2 coordinate 26,585,972, forward strand.
AAATTTTGGAGGGCCAGTACTGGGACGTGTAAGGCGTAATCTGTAGCTTCATTGTCGTTAACATCCCACTGCTAAGGTACAGGCCTCCCCTCAATCAAAGGGGTTTAGAGCATACTCCACCACGCTGCTAAACTGCGGGTTGGCGGCGGCCAATATTTTCAAGCCTAAAGGCCACTGACTTGGCTTAACGACTGTTATCTAGTGACAAAGCCGGGTACGACGCCTTAACGTGCCGTCCACTGTGATCGAGATAAATAAACGAAACCCATCTATGGACAGGCTACGGTAGGAGTTGCTTTACTTGCGTGTTCGATTAGCCTAACACGCGCAACGACCCCATCGAGCTCCATATGTTATTTCATAAAATAACCAACTTCAAATATACACTTTTATGATTCCTTCCATTCACCTACTTAATGTCTGTAGCCTCATACAGGTCCCGTAGGTTGTGCAGGATGTTGAGCACATGGGGCACCACAGTAGGTAGTCCATAGACTGAACGGCACCGCAATCACAAATGTCGCCAGTGGGGCAGCCCACTTGCAGGTTGTCCTCGCATCTCCCGAGGTGTGCGCATAGCGTATACATTTTCTATTTTTTTTTATATGAGAAGGGGACAAACGATAATGTGGGTCTCCTGATGGAAAGCAATCACCACCGCCCATGGAGATCAGCAACACCAAAGGGTCGCCGATGCGTTGCCTGCATATACTCCTTCCTTTCTTTCTAGTGACCTCACATAGTCGCAGGAACACAAAAACCTTCAAGGGAATTGTTATTTGGCTGCTGTATTCTGTCAGGTAGAGGTACTACTCCAGTCGGGCAGCTAAAACTACGATACGGTACGGTAGGGCATACCGTAGTATGCCCTATGATGTCAAAAGTGCAAATTGAAAATTTATACAATATACTGGTGCTAAATAATCCTTTTTATGGTGCTAAAATAAATAAAATCAGTATATTTTTATATATAACGTTATATATATATATATATAAGGTAGCAAACAATCATAGTTGCAGCCTGATGGGAAGCAATTAGGATGCCTTTTCACTGAAGCATAACTGGGTAGAGATGAGATTTTGTTATACATTTCACAATGCTTACGATGTAAAATATATGACACTATTGTAGTGCTTATGTTCGGCCAGCTCCGTTTCATTGGAAATGCGCCCATAACGTAGCCTATATGATGCTCGGTATAAAAAATATCGCTCGCGCTACGTCACCCTCCCTGCGAACGCAGACTGATTTCACTCACTCGCAGGAGCACAACTACCGCCTAGGTTTGTAGGAAGTTGAAAGACTGGCAACGGATCGGCGACCCCTTGGTATTTGCTGATCTCCATGGGCGGTGATGATTGCTTTTCACCAGGTGACCCCCCTCATTAGCCTCTCTTTCATATAATAAAAGTTGTCATATGACTGCGGTCTTCTGTGAGAAGGAGTTACTTCCCCAGTCGGGCAGCTTATAACTGCGCTATGCCTTATCTCTCTTTAAAAAATGTTTGGTGATGGAACAAAAGTAAGGAATTTAATTTAGAAAAAAAAATGTGTTTTATGATTTCGATTAGTAGCGTGTACATCCCCGTAATACGCGGTTCAAATGTGGAGCCTCCATTACTTCCGTTCTGTAGCGTACCCAGTAAAATCTTCTGGCGTACCCCAAAGCCTGTCACATGTCTACATTAAGAAACCCTGCTTTAGATATTGATTGGTCCTCATAGCTAAGTTTTGAGTGCATTTTTCATTTATAACTGATGTTTAGACAGCGGCTAAAAATAATTTAATTAAGGTTGGTAAGGTTGGTAAGGCCAGCTTGCATAGAATGTTAAGTTATTATTCTATCTTTATAACTTAAAAAATAATCATACAAATCTGTCAAGTTCCAAGCTAATTTCACTGAATTATGTCATCTGTTCGTCTCTCTTACGCATTCGAGTTTGTTCACAGGATGGACCAGGATGGCAGTCTCAACATCAGCTACGACGAGTGGAGAGACTACCTCCTGCTCGCGCCCAGCAGCGACATCCACGCTCTCATTCACTTCTGGAGACATTCCACTGTGAGTACTTTTTATATTTCTAATTTCTTGGTATCCGACGGATAACTAACGTATTATTACTATTTTAAATAGTTGTGACGGTCAACTTGCCGATATATTATAAATATTTTTGAACTAACGTATTGTATTGTATAAATACACTATTGTATAAATAGCGTTTCACGTATAAGCTGATTCTGTCCTGTTTTTAAGAACAGGATTAAAATTGGGATATCTAGCTAGAACGAACTAAGTATATCACACGTCACACGCTTTAGCCTTTTGTACACGGGTCGAGTAAACTCGTTAGAGTAGCGTTACATTCTCTACTGAATTAATTGTTTTTATTCTTAACGTGCTACTATCTCCACAATGTGCTCCTACTCGTTTTATCTGGCCGTGTGCGCTTTACCGAACCGAATTTCTTTTTAAAGTGTTTGGAAATTCAGCTATCTGCTGCGTTTAAGACCACCGAAAACAAGCCCAATTCAATTAGTTAAGGTGATTGATCTTAGCTCGCTTGTACATTATATTTAGAAGGATCTTTCATTAAACAATCATTTTTAGCTTAGATGAAAATCAACGTATTTCTTATGTAGATGAATTGTTGCCGCAAAATTAAAATTAAATATTTTTTTTTATCGGGACAGGCCCACCACACATTCCCATCACTGTGTCTCCTGTGTAGCCAGGATTAACAGCGGCGACCGCCAAAAAAGGCAATGAACAGTGAAGTCCATTGCAGTCCCGGGGGTATAACTACGGCTGCCTTGGAACTCACAACGAATTTAATCAGAAGAAAATAGTAGGAGTAGGAAGCTTTTGGAATTTGACTTCCCCTCTTAGCAATGTGAGAGACAGGCATTAAAAGCCTAAAGAGATGGCTAGTCAAGTGAAGCTCAACTGCCGTGCACCACGGATTTTAAGTATCTGTTACCTAACACATCGATTCCAATAATAAGAATTGCAAAATCGTCTGAACGCTTGGTAATTCTCCCTTGTTGCTACCAAATCAGAATAGTATACTAAAAAAATAAATATTGACGAATTGAAGGGGTTTAGAGTATACTCCACCACGCTGCTCAACTGCGGGTTGGCGGAGGCCAGTGTTTTCGAGCCGCCTAAAGGCCGCTTACTTGGCTTAATGACTTTCATTTAATGAGTACCGCCGGGTCGGGACGGGTTAACGTGTCCTCTGTCGACTGGCTTAACTTGCGTGTTCGATGAAACGACACGCCCAACGACGCCATTAAGCTCCTCATTTAAATGTAAACAAAATTAAATACAAACAAATAGAAATAATAATCTTGAGAGAATAAAAAAAAAATATTTGTATCCATCCAAGCCAAAAATGTTTGTTTAATAAAATATCCTTCCAAACATAATGTATGAGTATAAGCAAGGTACTAAATTACCTTAAGACGGGTCGATGCCACTTACCGTTTTACCATTACTACAGTGGGCAGTGAAAAGTTCGCTGTAACAACCACGCTTGTATCATTCTTCAATCTACTTGGTATGTAGTGGGACTGTTTTGGGGAAGATGTGTAGTTCAAGAATTACCAATATAATGAAATAATAGGATAGTGACTTTGTTCTAATCTATTTTTACCTTATTTCCCAAGCCGCATTGACCTCTATAATGCGTCATAAGGCTTCCGCGGTCATGACACAGTGTCAATGTCGGGCTACAGCTGCTCTGAAAAAATCCTATTACGAGTGTGTGCTACCGTTTAGTTACTCGCACTGTGCCGGGTTTTCATTCCGATAACTTAAAGAATACATAAAAAAGTCAAGTACAACGTTCTATTAACATATCTGCATTTTTCTACTGTATTTTTCGATGTTCTTCTGGTTAATAGTGATGTGCGTTATAAATATAATTTATCGAGTTTATAATTTTACGACACAAACGTATAGAGTCTACGAATGGTTCAAAATGGATAGAATACGTGAGAGGTTTTTTCAAATCTTGTTTAGCTGAACAAAAACTTTTTTAGGAAGCGAGCATACAAATCCTGACATCTAAGAGTAGTGTAGAGATTTTAATTATTTCTTTTTATTAAACATTTAGCCAGCATCTTCTGAGACAGAAAAACTTTAACGTCAAAGTATCGTCTAGCAAGGAACACGTATGGTAATCCTGAATCGTGAGGTAGATTTCACAACAGTGATTAGGAATATTGGATTCGATTAATACGGTACCTTTATCGAGATACATTAAAATTATGTTACAATCGTTTACAATTTTTATTAAAATTATGCTAAAATCATGATGATGATTAACGAATTTTAAATAAATAACATATATAGTATAAATAACATAAAAACCTTATGAAGGTGGATGCTTGCAACCCGTGTAGGGGTTCTAAAACTGAGACAATGTCGTAAAAACGATTGCTTTGAACTTATTGTAATATAACAAGTGGCCGTTTTTTTTCACCAATTCTATGGAGTATATCGAAAAATATGAATTTAAAGTAACTGGGAGCATAACTGATTAATCCTATTTGTTTGAAATTTAAAGTCACTATTTTCACGTGAGCCCGGTGGTGGGATGGCTAGCAATGGCTATTTTGTCGCGGGTTCGATTCTCGCACAAGGCAAACATTTGTGTGCATGAACATGCCTGTTTGTCTTGGCCTGGGTGTTTTCTATGTAACATGGTCGTGATGGTCATGTGTCATCAGTAACCTACGTTTTACAAAAAAAAGTTCATTTATCAGTTGTCTAGTACCCATAGTACAAGCTTTGCGCTTAATTTGGAACTAGATGGCGCTGTGTAAATTATCCAGAAATATTTATTATTATTTCTATAATTTTAATGTGTCACAGATACATGTTAGGCCATTCGCACACGCGGCGACTCGAGTTTGATACGCATACGCGACTGCGACGCAACCCATACTGGTATACTACTCCAGTAGCTTGGTGTCCGCACACGCGACTATCCACGCGTGCCATCAGTGTTATAAGTCGCATGCGACTGGCGTCAGTCAAACGCGTTGTCGACTCGTCACACCGTGTGCGGACTAGATCGAAATTGTATTGCGGTGACTCATGAGCGACGCGTAGGGCATGCGTATCAAACCCTAGTCGCCGCGTGTACGAATTGCCTTAAAATACCACATCTGTACTCTCTGAACGGGCATGTAATAATAATAAGAAATAAATAAACTAAACATCTAATAAATAAATCAATGAAGTGTGTACTGTCCGTAACCTCGGCCTTCGGACGAAGTATACAAGGTTGTCACGCGTCGTGATTACTCGTCTAAGTTCATTGTCGGTAGATGCCCTCAACCGAAACGTATTACTATATCAGTCTTTTAGAATGGTACAAATCATACTAGCATTGGGCTGGAAGAAGTTAAGAGATCAACATCTTTGAACCAAAGCGAAAAGAGAGGTAGGGAGCGTAATTGTAAGCTGCCCGACTGGCGAATGTGCCTCCACCTCACAGAATGCCGTAGCCAAATAACAATTCCCTTGAGGTTATTGTGTTCCTGCGAGTGAGTGAGGTCACCAGAAAGGAAGGAGATGCAGCGGGGGTGGCGGCGCGCGAGCGTTACTTTATTTTGCGAGCGTTAATATGGCTACGATAACCGCTTCACATCACGGGGGCCGTATGCTTGTCTGCCACCCGACGTAGTATAAAAACAAAAGCAAACAGCTTTTACTCTTCTTAAGAGATAAACTCTTTTCGTTTAAATCAGTGTCGTCGCCCTTATGCGAATGTTCTACTGCAAATCATAAATTCGACCAAAAGCTTCCGACTCCTACTAATTTCTTCTGATTAACTTAGTTGTTAGTCTTAAAGCAGCCGTAGTTTTACCCCAGGGACTGCAGTGGTCTTCATTGTTCATTGCCTTTTTTGGTGGTTGCCGATGTTATTCCTGACAGGAGTCACAGTAGGTATGTGTGGTGGGCCCCTGTCCGGTCTACTTCAGAGTATTCTAAAAGTATATATTGTAAAACACATTTCAGAACTATTTGCAAACTTTCATTTTAATAGCTTACGTCCGACTTGTTCTATGGTCGATCTAAATTTGGTGGGTAAGTCCTTTTAAAAAATAAGAAATATTTAAAAAATTAATATTATCAACCGAATACTTTAACTTTTGTACTTTCATTATTGGCACTAGTTACATAAACGTCGTAATTAACATAGCTGTCGTACAAATTTCTGATTTATTGCGTACAAAATAGGAGCGTGTGCCGTCATAACCTAGTAGCCTTTTGTATGAAATGTTTTCGGGAAAGTCCAACATTGTGTTTTTCAAGTTACCGTTTTTCGAGAAGTCCTTGTGCTATCGAAGTAATTATTTCACCTTGATGACGCGCTCGGTGGTGGAATGGTTAGCAATGGCCACTTTGATTCCGAGGTCGCGGGTTCGATTCCCACACAATACAAACATTTGTGTGCATGAACATGTCGGTTTGTCTTAGTCTGGGTGTTTTCAATGTATCATAAGTATGTATTTACAAAAAAAAAATGTATTTTCGTATGTTTATCAGTTGTCTAGTACCCATAACACAAGATTCGCTTACTTTGGGGCTAGATGGCTCTGTGTAAATTGTCCAGAAATATTTATTTATTTATTACCTTCAAAAATATAATTAATGAACGTAGTCAAAGTCTCTCAATGTACACTTGGAATCGTTAATTATCTTCACAGCGTATCTCTCAACCGAATCACTAGGTGCGAGCTAATATTTAGTTGCATTGCATGCACCCGCCCAAAGGTGTCGATAGTACTCCAGTCTTTGCTTAGATATGAAGTACAGCTTCACCATAGATCTTACTGAGTTGCGAAATAAAGCTGAAAAATCACGAAAATGTTGTCTCCTAAATTTCATTGACTTTTGTTAGTAGTAAAACTAGGATAAAACAACCTAAATTAACTTAAGTGATGCGTGCTTCATGAACTATCAGTTTAAATACTTAAAATGGCCTGTCCGGGTTTAGTAAATGTTTAAATAAATAAAAAAAATTGTGTCATCGCTTATTTATAAAATACTAGTTTTGCACCCGCCGCTTCGCCCGCGTTTATTTTTTTAGGGTTCCGTACCTCAAAAGGAAAAACGGAACCCTTATGAGATCACTTTGTTGTCCTTCTGTCTGTATGTCTGTCAAGACCCTCTATGTCAAGAATGCGTGGAGGTATCAAGCTGAACTTTGAACTGTATACTCAGGGTCTACGGTCCCATGAAGTTGTAAAAAAATCAAACTGCTAAGATTACGTAAAAAAAAAGATACGGCCGTTTATTCAGCAAAAATCGCATATTTCGACACATTCTCAAGGGAATCAAAACTCATAGGGTACTTCCCGTTGACCTAGAACTATGAAATTTGGCAAGTAACATCGTTACAGACTACCAGTACAAGAATAAATCTCAAAACTATATTTTTTTTTAATAAAAGTATCCTATGTCCTTCCTAATACCTTTAAGAATATGTGTACAAAGTTTCATGATTATCGGTTGAGTAGTTTCTGCGTGGAGGCGTAACAAACAAACTCACATTCAAATTTTTAATATTAATATATAGTAGGTATATTAACTATTTAAAATTGTATTGGCCACAGGAATATAATTATTATAATTATTAGAATTATACGGGAACTAATTTCATGAATATTACTTACGGTATCTTCGAAATATTCCGCAGACGCGGTAGCGTACTTCGATCTTGTGATAACATATCAAAAGTGACTGTTATCGTCAAAACACGAACAAATCCGGGTCGGTAGGTTCCGATCGTGCCCCCTAGATCCTGCGATGCTATTGGTTCGTTCCTATTCAAACTAATCAAAGGCCAAAGTCTTATTCCGATAAGTTGTTGTAGATTGCGGAATTTAAAGTTGTGTAATAAATTAAACAAAGGCAAGGTTTTTTTTTATACCACTTAAGTGGCAAACAAGCTTACTGCCTGCCTGATATAAAGCAGCTACCGCAGCCTATGAACGCCTGTAACACCAGGGGCATCACAAGGTTGACGGAAAACGACCAAGAGCCGGCCTCTTGGTCGTTTTCCGTCAGATGAGATGGTCTGACCAGATCCGCACCTCTCTGGACTCAAACTTTCTGGAATCTTAAAAACCATTGAACTTTCATAAAACACTAACGTATTTTAAAAAATAATTAGACATCCACAATGCAGGTTTAGTCTAGTGAGAAGTCACAACCAAATTGATGTTATGTTATATGTAATTTTGGTAAATACATATTATATTCATGTATAAAAGAAATCTATTGAATAAATACGACCGTTTGAAGTGGATAATGATGCGAGTGAATTTGTAAGTAGTAGTAAGATAATGAATAAATAGAAAACCGATTCGGGCACCAACACATGTATTCACGTTCAAAGACACTAAAGCTACGTAGTAATACAAAAAAGTGTTTTACGTAGTAAAAGCCTACGTACAGTATAAGTAATAGTACTACGTACAGTATGGCCTCTCCCTGCCTCTCTCTCGTGTTGACCTCACCTCCCCCTCTGAGACAAATCTGGAACAGTTTGTATGGCGCCGCACGCATACACGTTCATTCGCGCTCTGCACAGACGTCATTGTATATGTAGTAGTAAACGGCGCGACATTTGTATGGAGTGGCCGGGGTGTGGTAGTCCTATTACTTCTGCTGTGCTAAAGCAATAGAAAACCAAAGACAATTCAATATAAACAATAGAAAATAAATTACAAAAGAGTCCACAGTAACGTATATTGAAACTCTACTAACATCTGTTTAGTCTAAAAGCGTACGTATGTGTAGCACAGTCATCTATTTATATTTGGAAACAAGAAGAATACGCAATATTCATGAGACTCTAGTAACTTGATAAAGAAAAGTATTGGATTTGTGCCAAACCCCTTTTGCAACTGCGCCATGAGTAATCACTCAATCTCCGGTCGCATGCCAAAGACCGCGCCTCCTGCAATTTACTACACACACATACACTTTCATACCTTCACTAAAACGAAAAAGAGTGAGACGGAGAGAGAGAAATCGTTCGCTCCGACTCGCCTCTTATACATCGAACGTAAATTATACGTTATTCGTCCACGCAGTTAAATTTACGACGCACATGTACGTATGTTATGTGTTGGTCTATTGGTCTCGTGACTCTGTTGTTTATTTGATCAGTTACGGTACTTCCTGATCGGGTCGGTGCGTGCGGTGGTGTGACTCTCGACCTCTTAGCACTAGAGATGGGCAAAATGCCTGGCATTTACGATAAATTCCCAATAAGTACATGTAAATGCCTAATAAATGCCCAGTTTTTGGGCATATCTCTGCTCAGCATCGTTTATGTATCGATTCCGATGTAAAGAGACCTCGCAATGCTTCTGCATTACTCTAGTCAGGAAGCATTCATCATATAATTATGCACCTGCTAAAGAACCTATTGTTTTTATATGAGAGGGAGACAAACGAGCATATAGGTCACTCATAGAAAGCAATCACCACCGCCCATGGAGATCATCATCATCATCATCCGGTCATTTTAGTCTCCACCACAGGAGCACGACCCTCTCCTCCTTCTGTCTGAGACCACGGTCTCAGACAGAAGGAGGCTTTGGCCTACACTCCCCACGCTGGCCAGACGGGTTGGGAAGGCCTGATCGATGTTTGAAAACGTATTTCCCTTAGTCGCCTTGTACGACATCCACGGGAAGAAACGGAGTGATTCTATTCTAGTCGGCCGGAAACCACATGGCTAATGCGGCCCATGGAGATCATATGCCGCTATATAAGAATCTATATCGTTACCGGACCGACCCAGTCAGGGATTAGTAGCCTGAGAGTGGTAATGAAATAGCACCACAGAGTAAGAAATGGTACCTAATGCTACCTCTCTTTTCACCAGAGAATTCAACCATAATTAATTTAAATTATGACTTTATATATGCGTGTGTGTGTCTCAAATAATGGTGTTTTGTGTATAATGTTTTTTTACTGATGTAACATATTTTTATGCATAACTAGCTGTCCCGGCGAACTTCGTACCGCCTAACAATCAATGAATGTCGTGGTACATATTAGCTGAACTAAATTTATGATTTTATGGAATTAAAACAATGAATAGTAGAAAATAATAGAGAAGCTCGATGGCGTCATTGCGCGTGGCAGTCTAATTGAACACGCAAGTTAAGCAACGTCGACCGTAGCCTGTACACGGATGGGTTTATATTACCTCGAGCTCCTCCGTGATTCGAAAGACACGTTAAGCCGTCGGTCCCGGTTGTTATCATTAGCTCATCTTGAGCTCCTCCGTGCTTCGGAAGGCACGTTAAGCCGTCGGTCCCGGTTGTTATCTTGAGCTCCTCCGTGCTTCGGAAGGCACGTTAAGCCGTCGGTCCCGGTTGTTATCATTAGCTCATCTTGAGCTCCTCCGTGCTTCGGAAGGCACGTTAAGCCGTCGGTCCCGGTTGTTATCTTGAGCTCCTCCGTGCTTCGGAAGGCACGTAAAGCCGTCGGTCCCGGTTGTTATCATTAGCTCATCTTGAGCTCCTCCGTGCTTCGGAAGGCACGTTAAGCTGTCGGTCCCGGTTGTTATCATTTAATGACAGTCGTTAAGTTAAGTCAGTGGCCTTTAGGCGGTTCGAAAACACTGGCCTCCGCCAACCCGCAGTTGAGCAGCGTGTTGGAGTACGCTCTAAACCCCTTCGGTTGAGGGAAGACCCGTATCCATAAAAACTGAAGATTTCATAAAAATAAAGATTTCCTTATTGTTAATTTAAAAAAAAAAAAACGTTTTGTTTTATTTTTTTTAGTTTTGAAATAGGTTTTATCATTTTGGTGATTTGTAATTGTCATTTCTTTTGATGTTTACTCTGATTTGATTCTTGGGCTCGAACCCCATGGGAAAAGCGTTTTCACCCCTATCGATTTGACATTTTTAAATTTTCATAACAAATCACAGACAACTTTCAATATTTTTAAAATATTCAATAATATATTAATAAATATTCCAATCCTTTTTAACTGGCACTATTTGTATGGGAAAACGTTTTTTTCTTTTATTTAATTCTTTCGTCAATTTTTCAATGTTTTTAATACTTTCCCGACCAAGACACGACATTATTTTATATATTATTTATATTTATGGAGCTTGATTTAAATTTCTGAACGCACGCATAAATATTTTAGAACCAATAAATATTTAAATCCACAAAACTGTTTTCAAAACAAATCACAGCCAACTTTCAATACGTAGAGATGAGACCAATAGAGTTAACATTTGTTTTTAATCTATGACATTTGTTCTATAATAAGCTTAATATACATTTCTGAACGCACGCATACATTTGGCGTACGCACGTACGACAACGTCACATTTGACAGCTACGACAACCAAAGAGAATGTAACCACTACGTTTTAAGAGACGGATGTGCCATACAAATAGCGTAAATTCTAAATGTATGAAATGGGAGCGAAAACAATCAGAATTTGTACCAAATTCGCTTCCGATTCATAGAGTCGTTTTTTTACCTTGAGTTGCGCCAGTCTGACGACAACCACGAACATTTTGTATGGGAAAATGTTTTTTCTTTTATTTTATTTTTTCGAGAATTTTCCAATGTTTTTAAGAGTTATTCTGCTATTCGGGACGAAAACAAATCCAACAAATCAAAAACCATGGCAATCGGTCCAGCCGTTCTCGAGTTATAAGTGTTGTAACAAACACGACTTTCTTTTATATATATAGATTTATAAAATATATTAGCATTCTGCACTCCTTCTGTATATAAACTATAAGTATGCGAAATTTCATACTCCTCCGTCCGCGCCATTTTCATAAAAAGGTGTACAAAATTTTTGCTTCACGTAATATATTAAATTTTGTACCCCATTTTACGAAAATGGCGTGGACGGAGGAGTATGTTTCATACTCCTTTCGCATTCGCACATGCAATTACAATATCTATATTATAGATACTTTGTAATTGCACAATATGCAAACAGTCGACATGAACTGTATGCAGTTTCGAGAAAACTTATTTATAGTCCTCGGCCCAGCTTCTTATCTCTATTACAAACTGTACATTGTCTTCTCCATATCCACAGAGAATGTTTCCAGAGTCCGCAGTAATTGCGCAATATTTATTTGCACGCAACTATATGATAAACTACTCACTCCAATTTGATGCCCAATGATTTAAAAAAATGTGTATAGGTTTCATGTAAAAGTATTTTGTACATTGCGTGATTGGCATTGAACTATTTCTCTATAACAACTCACTGGTGATTGGATATTATTATCCTTCTTAACTAATAGACAAACTAGTTTTCAATTTGCTGTGGTAGCATTAACGAAATCCTAGGTCGTGATTGGTCATTCTAAAGTTCAACGTTTCAAGAACAAACACGTTTCAATGACAGACTGCGACTGTCAGTGCACTTTTGTGTGGTTTCCAGCCGGCCTTCGGCCTGTACATTTATGTAACACAGTAATTAAAGTTTATATGTATTTCACAAAATCTTGATAATATATTTTATAGAGAACAAAATCAAACTTTCGAAATTACAGAACTTAGCAGGTAGCTGAGAATTCTGAGGCAGGTTTCGACCACAATTCACCTATTTCTCATGGCTCATTTGAAGCTATATTAAGCCTGTTAAGCGTTACATAAGGAATATTAATTTGTCACTTTTCTACGGAACATCTATTTCATAAAGATCTTCTTGTAACTTTATGAAATTGAATAGGAGCCGTTTTTAATCATATTTTGGATATTATGGTCGAAATTGTCATAGACGTTTTCGAGTAGAGTTTCCGATTGTATCCAGGGAGCTTACGTGCTGATATTCCAGTTTGCTAGTATATAATCCTCGGCCAATCGTGGCTTAGTGTAAATTTGTGACGGCGTGCAGTGTCACAGATCGACTGTGACACTGCACGCCGTCACAAATTACAATAAATTAATATCGATGTTTAATTTAATTATTTTTAATGTAATTAGGTATATTTAATTTAATTATCTTTTCCGTATATCTATCAGATATGTTTCGTATTTTAGTCAATTGACTCTCGTCATCTCCATGATATCTTTTAAGCATTGGCTACGAAGTGACACGACTCCTGTAATTTTTATTTTCGATACTAGATAGACCATCTTGTCAGCTACAGGTCTCTCTCAGAAGACATAATAGTAAAACACACTTACTACGAATTACTAATTTACGATATTTTTCCTCATGGATACAATGACACTAATGATTGACTTCTATGTATAGAGTGACTCCATTAAGTGTGAATAGTTTATATTAATTTATTGTAATTTGTAACGGCATGCAATGTCACAGACCGAACCCTAAAACATGATTGGCCGACGATTATGTACTATCAAACTGCAAGACCAGGGGGCTTACCACCAACTCTTACTATTGCGATTCAATAACTGAATAGAATGCTTATTCATACCGATGAATAAGCGACTCTATTCAGTGCGATTCAATAACTGAATAGAATTCAGTCTGAATAGAGTCGCTTATTCATTGGTATGAATAAGCATTCTATTCAGGTATTGAATCGCAATAGAGTTGGTGATAAACCCCCTGGATCTATAGCTAGACCCTCGATACAATCGGGACGTCTACTCGAAAACCTCTTCGACAATTGTCAATTTTGAACATAAAGTAAACATGAAACCCTGTATTGGAAAAATTAAAATTCAGTGTGGTCATTTGCAAGCGGGACAAACATCGGCGTGTCGGAACACCGAAAGGTCGCTCGATACAATGTCTCAAGACAATTGTGTCATCTACGGTTTAGGTTTTTGCCAGGTAAAATGTATAAAAGTCATTCTTTGAAAGTTATACACTGGTTTATATTACATTGCCTAGCCTTCTAGCTCAATACGATAATTGGCTGATCCACGAACAAGGGCGCGCCGGTGGCGTGGTCTGCTTGTTATGGGTGTACACGTCACGAACTTGCCTCGCAACGTGTTAATCAACCGTCATACATTCAATGCAATGGTTCAGGCTTCGTCGTCACATTACATTATTTCTTCGGCTTCGCTATCTTAAATGATAATTATGTTTTCTTAGTACGTAACAGTAATAATGACATTCCTACTTCTACGAGTTTTCGTTAAATCCGTGGGACGTGTAAGTGGCACACCATTAATTGTGAGCTAACCCAGTCGCCCGTGATCCCATCTCAAGAAACGTTGTCTACTGTACTGGTTGTCTACTGTACAGCTTTGGCAGAAGAGAGGTAGCGAGTTGTACTACTTCTCTTTTGAGCAAACATTTGTATGAAACGCAATAGTTTCGAATGAGGGTCTTTTGGCAGTACTGTAGCGTAGGGTCCAATCATCTGTCAATTCATAGCATCTTGTCAAATTTCTTGTTGACGTCTTGTTGTTGTCTTGTCGTCTTGAAGTTTCACTGTCAAAAAATTAGTACACTTTGACACTCTGGACCCGACGCCTACCTAGCGACATATGGTGTCAGAAAAAATATCAAACATCCCCATTGCGACAACTTAACAAACTTGTCGGCTTTTCAGATTAAAACTTTTGTGTCAGGCCTAGAGATGGGCAAAATGCAGGATTTTTATGATAAATACCCAATAAGTATTTTAACCACCAACCCACAGCTGAGCAGCGTGGTGGAATATGCTCTAAACCCCTTCGATTGAGGGGAGAGAGAGAGGGGAGGGGAGGCTCCACTCCCAGCAGTGGCATGAATAAGGATTGACAAATAAGTATTTTAACATTCCCTATTTATGCCTAAAATCTGAGCCGATGTTGCGCCTTTATGTACTGTAATTAAATTCTAAATAACTGCCTGTCTCTAGTCGGGCAATGAATTTTTATGTAACGTTCAATTTTTTTTATAAAACTTTTTAAATATCGCAGTGTCAACTTGTGATGCCTATGGTGCTGCAAACCTCCATTGGCTGAGACACTTACCATTAGGCAGTTCGTATGGCTGATTGCCAAAATTAGTAGTATAAAATATAAACATACTCCAAACAAAAAAGCAATATGAGATGATTGTAGAATGCCACTATCAGATATGTCACGAAATATTTGCTACAACCTTCGACATACGGCTTCTCTACGTGATCAGAGTACTAAGATAAAATTTATCTTACATGTCGATCCAAATCATATTCTACATGTATGGCCCACCACACTTTCGCACCACTGTGTCTCCTGTGTAGCCAGGATTAACAGCGGCGACAACCAAAAAAGGCAATGAACAATGAAGTTCATTGCAATCCCGGAGGTAAGACTACAGCTGCCTTGGAACTCACAACGAATTTAATCACAAGAAATTAGTAGGAATAAGAAGCTTTTGAAATTTGACTTCCCCTCTTAGTAATATGACAGACCGCAATATGGCGAATAAGGCATTAAAAGATAAAAGAGATGGCTAGCCAAGTGGAGCTCAACTGTGCTCAACCACGAAAAAAAGGCAATGAACAATGAAGACCACTGGGGTAAAACTACGGCTGCTTTAAAACTAACAACTAAGTAAATCAGAAGAAATTAGTAGGAGTGGGAAGCCTAAAGAGATGGCTAGTCAAGTGAAGCTCAATTGCCGTGCACCACGGATTTTGAGTATCTAACACTATAGGGGACCTAAAACATTGAATTATTACTTATCATATCGATTCCGATAATTGAGCGAAGTGAGCGGAACGCTTACATACGCCGAGAAGTCACTATTGGAAATGAATAGGCTCCAAAACCGCTGAACCGATTTTGATGAAACTTGTCACAATTAAAGACCTCGACATGCTTGAGGTTTGTGTCGAAATAAAATTGAGATCGATCATGTCCTTGAGGAATGATCATCAAATACATTTTCTATTGAAATCAATAGAAAACATACACTCATTTAATCTATTAATCTACTCGCTCCATTCAACCTCGATTTCGGCCCCTTGGGCTAGAATCCAGCCTAGTATGAATTGCAAAATCATCTTGTATTAAATTTCATCTGTATCAGTCAGTTTTTTACCTCTTTCACCTTTATCCATCCATCCTTCATTGATCCATCCATTCATCATTCAGAAAAATATCGAATGAAACTTTCTTGTTAATATTTTTTAAAACGCATGTCTGCACTTCCGGAAGTCAACACTGGTAGAAAATGCTTTTAGCATAAGTCCGCCTTTTGTACATTTGTTACTGTGTTACTACTTTTATTACTTTAGTTACTGTGGTCAATAAAGAATTTAAATAAATAAATAATAGTACTATTTGGCTACGCGATGTGAATTACCGGTGATTACGTGCCTTTTGCCCCTGTAATGTGAATTTAACATTATGTACCACAAAATTTCACTTCTCGACTTCAAAATCATGGTACATAAATTTATGATACCAATTTTAGAATACATTGATTGTTCACTGAGCTAGACAGTACACGTGCATGTTATAATAAACTTCACTTGACGTATATGAGCAAGTGATAATGTTAGATTATATTGTCCGTGACTTTATCACGATCATGAATATGGAACGGAGATGTAATGGAGTGGAGATGAAATGCAAATGCAAAATATTACGAGCAATCAGTGAACAAAGTTAATATTTAAAGTAGTTGAAATTCATCTCATAAAATTTTATAGCATAAGTCACCTAAAGGGTCGATATGTCACACGGGCACGGGATAAAAAATATTATTACAGTTTCTAGGTTTTTTTTTACACTTCACACCCGAGTGCTAAGCTAGAATACGACCCTATTGATGTGAAACGGTTTCCATGCTTTCTATTCATGAAGTATTAAGATTGACACCGCCGCTTGTGACGCAGCATCACGTCTGATTTCACCCATCCGCATGAACACGACAGTCATCAAGTCAAGTAACAGTCAAGACCATTGTTACTAATTTTTCGCGCAACTTTCTTTTTCCTTCTCCTGACAGATAAAACATGAAAAGAAATAGCGAAATCGGTGAAGCCGTTCACGCGAGATGCCGTGAAACGCCAAAGGAAATAGGGATTCATTTTTGTATTTATAAATTACTAATATTGTTAATGCTAGCAGCAGTTATAAAATGTTTTTTTAAATATATTATTATTGTCACAAAATTTCATTATTATCTATACATATGTAAACTTAACGTCTATTTGTCTGCCTGCCGTTTATCGTTTTTTTACGTAAGAATCTCGTATTCGGTTTTTCTTCATATTTACGAGTATATATTCCAAAGATATTTTAGTCCACGCAAACAGAGCCATGGGCACAGTTAGTTAATATTATATATATGCTGCCCGTGGCTTCGTCCATGTCGTATTTATTTTAATAAAACTTTTTATAGGGGAATAAGTCGTTTTCAGGGATAAAAAGTAGCCATGGCATTCTTGGGACCGTAAACTATTCCTGTAAAAAAAACATGTGAATCCATTGGGTTTCTTTTGACGTGAAAGAAGGGCTGACATCAAACATACACACTTTCACATTTATAGTATTATACAGAGGTCATGTTTGTGAATTTGTGAGGCTGTAGGGGGTAATCTCCGGATCTACTGAACCGATTTTGCAAATTCTTTTACCAGTTTAAAGCCACGTTATTTGTGAGTGTCATAGGCTATATGTATATTAACCCGAAAAATTAAAAGACTTTTTCGTAAAAGCAGGTGAAGCCGCTGGCGGAAGCTAGTAGTATTAGTATAAATTGTTTTATATCTGAGATGCAATTCTCGTAATTAAAATGTGGTTAAAATTCATTTCCGATCCAGTCTCAGTCAGTAACACAATATGAAATTTCAAAGTTTAAAGTTTGTTTATTTCGAAATATGACCGAAATTTAAACAAACTAAGGATGGTATTTTGTTAGCAATAAGAATTAAATAAATATAAATATTGTCACACAAATTACACAGCGCCATCTTGCCCCAAAGTAAGCGAAGCTTGTGTTATGGGTACTAGACAACTAATAAACATGCGTAAATGCATTTTTTTTTTGTAAATACATACTTATTATACATAGAAAACACCCAAACTAAGACAACTACGACATGTTCATGCACACAAATGTGTGCATGAACATGTCTGTTTGTGTTAGTTTGTCCTATGTGGGAATCGAACCCACGAGCATTGGTGTCGAAGCCACGTCATTGACCGCTACGCCACCGAGCTCGTCAAATTGATAATTATTAATTAATGATATCAAGCGGAGACTTGTACGAGGGGAGGCCAATAAGTTCGCGGAATGGAGGGGTTGATGGGGATAAATTTACCCGTCCAGGTAGGCACTAGTTAAGCACCTCATTAAGAGTATATATACCAAGTTTGAACCTAATCGTGTCATTAACTTTTGAGTTATCGACCTGCAAACAACTAAATCGGGAAGAAGTCAGCCAGTATGGAGAAAATTGAACACCGTGCCGTTATTAAGTTTCTTACCAAGCAAGGAAAATCCGCTCAGACGATTTTTCAAGAGCTGTTAGCGGTTTACGCGGACTCTGCCCCTGGTAAAACCATGGTTTACAAGTGGCATGGTCTTTTCAAACAAGGAAGGGAGTCCATTGAAGACGACCCCCGCTCCGGACGGCCAATTGAGGCCACCACACCGGAAATCGTCGAAAAAGTAGAAAAACTTGTATTGGAAGATGCCCGACTGAAGAAGAAGCAACTTGCAGCAATGGTTGGAGTATCCGAATCAAGTATTTTAAATATCCTACATCATCATCTTGGGATGACTAAAGTCAGTGCAAGATGGGTTCCGAGAATGCTCACGCCACTTCAAAAACGCGAGCGTGTCGAGTGCTCTCACCAGTTTCTGGAGCTCTGTGGAGAGAGAAAGGAAGAAGTTATGGCCCGGATTGTTACTGGAGATGAAACCTGGGTTCACCACTATGAACCTGAGTCGAAGCAAGAGTCGATGCAGTGGCATAAAAAAGGCACACCTCCTCCAAAGAAGTTCAAAGTGTCACAATCGGCCGGAAAGATCATGGCGACTATCTTTTGGGATACAGAAGGTATTTTACTGATCGATTATAAAGAACGTGGTGCGACTATAACGGGACAGTACTACGCTTCTTTACTGGAAAGATTGAAAGAAGCCATTAAGAAAAAAAGAAGAGGAAAACTGTCAAAAGGTGTGCTCCTTTTGCACGACAATGCACCCGTCCACACGTGCCATGTTGCGACGGCTGCCATTCACCGATGCGGCTTTGAACAATTAAACCACCCACCATACAGTCCAGACTTGGCCCCCAGTGACTATTATTTATTTCCAAAAATGAAGAAAGAGCTGCGTGGAAAGAAATTTGACGACGATGATGAAGTCAAGTCGGCAATTTCGGCCTATTTTGACACCAAAGACAAATCATTTTTTTTCGATGGTATAAACAAGCTATTTGAGAGATCCGAAAAATGTATTAGGGTTAAAGGAGAATATATTGAAAAGGAAAAATAATTTGGTGTTTAATTTCAACCTCCTTCTCTCTCATTCCGCGAACTTATTGACCTCCCCTCGTAATTAGCATAGTTTTACTCATAAGTGTTATATATTTACACCTAATTTGCCCAAACTATAAAAAATAAATAAATAATAAATAAAATATAATTTTCAGTCAATTCACAATTCAATTTCTATTCGGTCAAATTTCATCTGAGACCGTAAAATACTTAATTACGAGAATTGGCCTTCATAAATACTGAGGAGCAAGTTATTATTTTCTACTTAGTAACTAAGTTATTTGCGTACTCTTTTCTAAGCTCTAGATAACTATTTATTGTCTGTCTTTCAAAATCTTTGGTATCGCTGAATCTATTATAAACTAACTAGGGCTAACTCCTCGAACTCTACGCAACCGGAACCGTGAGTGGAAGCTAGTGTATAGATAAGAAAATAATGAAACAATAGCAACATATAATTTCTAAACACTTATAACAATCACGTGTTTATGACACGTGTGTACGTTCTTCGAACTTACTACACTTTACTATTACAGTTTGTGGTGAACACACAATTACAGTAGATACATAGAGCAGTATTTCAACTCCATATGAAAGTATCATACCGTATCATCACAATAAGGTCGACTTCGGTCCCATTTCTACCAAAACGTCTATGATGTCCATTCACATAATCTATTATAATATAATATATGTATAGTATAATAATCTGTGTATATATATATATATATATATATATATATATATATTAGGTTGGGGAAAAAGTCTTTTCGTATTTTATATGAAAATTCAAAACATTTTTTAATAAAGTTTATTTACATTTAACTAAAGTATGTAGGTGCCATTTTGTTCGATAACTTTTTGCCATCTTGTAGGTAGAGACATGATCCCATTACTATAGAAATTTTGGGACTTCTGCTCAAAAAACCACGACAAGTGGTTTTGGCAGTCTTCTCGTGATGTTAACCTGACATTGCCTAAAGAATTCTGAAGAGACCGAAACAGGTGGAAACCAGAAGGTGCAAGGTCAGGACTATACGGCGGATGCATTAACACCTCCCAGTCAAACTCTCTTAATTTTTGCTGAGTGGCTAAAGATGTGTGAGGTCTAGCGTTATCATGATGAAAAATCACACCCCTTCTGTTAATTAATTCCGGCCGCTTTCTCTCAACTTTTTGCTTTAATCTCATCAGTTGTTCACAGTAGAGTTCAGAATCGATAGTCCTGCCTGGCGGTAACAGCACATAATGAATAATGCCCTTCCAATCCCACCAAACACACAGCATTACCTTGTTGCGGGTTAACCCGGGTTATGCCAGAGTCTGTGAAGCCTGACCGGCCTTTGACCACGACCTTTTTCGCACGTTCTTGTCGTACGTGATCCACTTTTCATCACCAGTTATAAGCTTCTTCAAAAACGGTTCGCTTTCATTACGTCGTAGTAAAGAATCGCAAATGAGTACACGGTTCATTAAGTTTCTTTCAGTGAGATCGTGAGGCACCCAAATATCGAGCTTTTTAGTGTACCCAGCTTTTTTCAAATGCGCCAAAACTGTTTTGTGGTCAATTCCTAATTCTTCAGCTACGTCGTAACTACTGATATGCCGATCTTGCTCCACTTTTTCAAAAATGGCATCCATTTTATCCGTAACAGGGCGACCAGAGCGACGTGCATCTTTCACATCAAAATTTCCTGATTGAAAACGCTTAAACCAAATTTGTGCTACTCTCACAAACACTGCACTAGGTCCATAAACGTCACAAATTTTTTTCGCAGCTTGCGGTGCATTTTTACCTTTTTTGTAGTAAAATTTTAAAATGAATCGAATTTCTTCATTAGATTCACTCATCTTGACAGTAAAAAAAACAAATTAAAATCACACATTTACCTAATTTGAATTTGGAATTATCTTTTTTAAAATTTAAACTTTATAAAGATATCAAAACCTGACAGATACAAATGGTATAACCAAAGAGATTTTATTACAAGTTCATACATACAAAAATGCGAAAAGACTTTTTCCCCTACCTATTATATGTATAAATGAATCCCTATTTCCCTTAGTCGCGGCATCACGTGTGAATGGCTGGACCGATTTCGCTATTTTTTTATGTTGTATTTGTTATTGTCAGAAGAAGGTTCTTATGAAATAAAAAACCGGACAAGTGCGAGTCGGACTCGCCCACTGAGGGTTCCGTACGTAGGATCATTATAAATAGTTCAGGAATCTAACACCCTATTTTTTAAGATTTAATTACAAATGTATAGTTTTGAGATTTATTCTTGTACTTGTAGACTATAACGATGTTACTTGCCAAATTTCATAGTTCTAGGTCAACGGGAAGTACCCTATAGGTTTTGATTCCCTTCAGAATGTGTCGAAATATGCGTTTTTTGATGATTAAACGACCATAACTTTTTTTACGTAAACTTAGCAGTTTGATTTTTTTACAACTTCATGGGACCGTAGACCTGAGTATACAGTTCAAATTTCAGCTTGATACCTCCACGCATTCTCGAGATAAAGGGTCTTGACAGACAGACAGACAGACGGACAACAAAGTGATCTTATAAGGGTTCCGTTTTTCCTATTGAGGTACGGAACCCTAAAAAATAAGAAAGTTACGCGGGAAATTAGAAAATTTAAGACTGAAAGACTATATTAATTTTTCTACTGTAACTTTATGTCTATTGACAGAACTGTCAGTCATTTGACAGTCACGAAACCAATTCGAATTCAATATTCATTGTTAAGACGACAGGCTGACGTCTGTCGGGTCAGCTAGTCGCAACGCCTAGTGAATGTGAAACATCATAATTATATTGGGAACACTGCATACATTGCGTAAACGATCGCGCTGAGAAAGGAAGAGATCGCCGAGCAGAACAACGGGAGAGTGCGAAAAATCACGGACGCATGGCGACACGTCGTCGCAACCAAACAATCTGCCTCACTCGTCTCACTAGGATCCGCGATGCGCGATACAAAACGATGGTGCTAGAATTTGTAATAGCATTATCGTAGTAGAGTTGCTGGTCTACATTTACACTGTGACAAAGTCGTGTTGATCAAATTGACACACAGTATGTTCTAAACAAATATTATGTAACTTTAGTTCTATTCGACATTGTAATCAACCAACAATAATATTAGGGATACGTAGACGATTGTACAAGTTGTTTTTTATTTTTTTTTTGTTTACAAATACAGAATGTTGACATGTTAAGGAGATTAATGGTAATTATGTAGATCCATTTCAAGTAAAGACCTAACACTAAAGTACAACTGAATGTGACCTTAGGGAAATGTGACCTACCTTTATTACGTAAATAATTTTAACAAAAAAAAACCGACTCCCAAACGTTACTCTACATTTATACATGTAGATACAGGTGATGATGATGATGATGAAAAAAATATGGTACCATCTGGAAGCATATACTTTCAAATAAAAAAAAGTTTTTTTCAAATCAGTTTATAAATCACGGAGTAATGCAGTAACAAACATAAAAAAAATACAGCCGAATTGAGAACTTCCTCCTTTTTGGAGTCGGTTAATTTTATTTTTCCCACTTTAAAGATTTTTTTTTACCATTGTCATACTTTTCTATAGATTCGACTAAGTAATATTTTTATAGAGCCCGTTATAATCTGTGCTCGTGACCATTGTATTTATATAGAATGACTCTACGTCAACGACGATGTCGGCACACTGTGACGTTTCCTCTAAAGTAAATATTTTGTTCAGTTATTTCACACGGAGTTATATAAATAAACAAAATGCAAGAAGAACAGAAGATCTAGAGTAGTTACTTTGACAAAAAAAAATTATATACCACGATTTGTTTTTAGTTAGTCTACCTTTCAGTCTAATCGAACATGCAAATCAAGCAACGTATACTGTAGGCTATCTGTGGATAGGTTAATTTAAAGCTCGAGTTTCCTCCGTGCTTTCGAGGGCACGTTAAGCTACCACCGGTACGTTAAGCTAAGTCAGTGACACTTGGGAGCCTTAAAATAAGCATATATAGTAATAGTTATAACAAAGTGTGTCAATACAAGTACACAAAATATATTAATTGAGTGCCGAACTGCATTTACTTATCTTTGCTGATATTCACATATAAATAAACCCAAAATAACATCAATATTTGGTTGTAATTCAACTCATTCTCGTCCGTCATCTACGCATTTTCATCCTACTCCTGACATATGGGTTTCCGTTCAACCGAATGGGATTTAGAGCGTGGGCGAAAAATAATGTTTTTAAAACGATGTCATTAGATTTAGAGAAGAGACATTTCTTTTTAATTACGGATACCAACCTCCATCAAATATGACGATTTGATGAGACGAACCAGTTTGATTAAATTAGAGCGGGCGCTGTATGGAGTTGAGTGTGCAAAATATGAGGACCGCATTCTATAAACAGTTTTGAATTCAGAAAAGCTTGTAGATTATGATTCTGAATGTTGCCAGGAAGTTTCTTGGTCCAATTTTTTTTTATACCCCATTCCCTTGGATATCGAGTAAATGGACTGAACAAATGCTTTACAACAATTTTAATCATTGTTTTATTGAAAATTTTCAATTGTTTCTTATGATTAAAGATACTTATAGCTACTAAGTGGAAATAAATTAACAAAAAAAAAATTGTTGAAAAAAATATATATTACTTAAAAGGATATTTTATGTAATATTTTTTTTATAAAAAGAAATGATTACATAAAATGATTACAAAAATCTTATCGATCGACCTATACGATCCTCTTTTGAAAAAAAAAATTGGTTGCCTGTAAAGTCGGTATACGGGCGAAAGTTTTACGTGACAACGACTTTGAGTGGTAAAATGTTTTCGAGTGGAAGGGACGCATGCCTTTCACTTTTTATGTCTGTCTCTCTCGCTCTTAGAAGGGACACGCGTCCACGACACGCCTACAATGAGAGCGAGTGAAAGGCACGCGCCTTTCACTCGCTCTCATTGTAAGCGCATAACGTGACCCAGTTTCTTGAAGTGTCACCCGGCTAACCAATTTATAAGACGTTGTCACGTCAAAAAAAAGAATACTGCTCTGCCGTGTTTCTGGACATACAAACAGCCTTTGATAAGGTGTGGCACAAAGGCCTCCTGTGCAAGACAAGGACATCTCTACCCCATAGCTATTATCTACTTGTAGAGTCCTGTCTCGCAAATCGAATATTTCAGGGAGAGAGGAAGGAGAACTGACTGAACGGACTTCCATAATATAATAGTAGGAGTTCCACATGGATCAGCGCCGACTTCCGAGAAACACTGATGTAGAAAATAAATCAAAGATCAAATGTAAATGCCAATCACTTTTATAAGCAAAATAAGCAAAAGGAAGTTGAGTATGCAAAATGTGAGGACCGGCAATACACTTTCCATTTTTAGGAGAATGTGTATCTACATTTTGCATAATAAGGATTTGCATGTTTTGTTAGTATTATTATTATTTCTTTTTAATACTTTTTTATTTTTACCCGCGGCGGAACGGAGACGGTACATGCGTTTGGGGTGCTAAGGATGTTTGTGCAAATCAATGTTGCCATTTATCTCCAAAACTACGAGTCCGATTTAGATGCGGTTTTCAGTGATGGGTTCGGGTTTGATTGGTGCATGTTTATAGATAGGTGTTACGGTGATAACTCACCAGGGGGCGCTGCAGTAAGCATTTGTTTGTAAAACCAATGTTGCCATTTATCTCCAAAACTACGAATCCGATTTAGATGCGGTTTTCAGTGACGGGTTTGGTTTTGATTGGTGCATGTTCTTAGATAGGTATTACAGTGACAACTCACCAGGGGGCGCTGCAGTAAACATTTGTTTGTGAAACCAATGTTGCCAAATGCCAATAAATATCTCCAAAACTACGAGTCCGATTTTGATGCGGTTTTCAGTGATGGGTTCGAGTTTGATTGGTGCATGTTCTTAAATATGTATTACGGTGACAACTCACCAGAGGGCGCTGCAGTAATCATTTGTTTGTGCAACCAATGTTGCCATTTATCTCCAAAACTACGAGTCCGATTTTGATGCGGTTATCAGTGATGGGTCCGAATTGGTTGGTGCATATTCTTAGATAGGTGTTACAGTGACAACTCACCAGAGGGCGCTGCAGTAAACATTTGTTTGTGCAAAACCAAAACTACTAGTCTGATTCTGATGCGATTTTCAATTGTAATACCTACGCTTGCTCTCTAAAAAGTTTGAAATAAAAACAAAATTAAAAATTTTGAAAAAACACACGACGGTTAAAACGTAGTTGAAAAAGGATAAAATAATTTTGAAACCCCCGACTTAAAGAATTTATGCTATGAACTTAATAAAAAATCCAAGAAAATCCGTCGGGGGCTGCCATCTCTATTATAAATTTCAACATAAATATAAATAAGTATACAAGTTACTATAAAACTGGCAAATAACGCATATACCGTCTCCGTTCCGTCGAGGGTAAAAAAACAAACTGTACAAATATAAATTAAAATTTTTGATTACTTATGTAAAAATTTCCTTTTATGTTGTTTTTTTCAGCAATATATTTTGTAATTTTTTTTTTCTTTTTTTATTTCCACTTAGTAGCTATAAGTATCTTTAATCATAAGAAGCAATTGGATATTTTCAATAAAACAATGATTAAAATTGTTGTAAAGCATTTGTTCAGTCCATTTACTCGATATCCAAGGGAATGGGGTATAAAAAAAAATTAGACCAAAAAACTTCCTGGCAACATTCAGAATCATAATCTACAAGCTTTTCTGAATTCAAAACTGTTTATAGAATGCGGTCCTCATATTTTGCACACTCAACTACCTGTGGCGCCTGCACTAGTTGTTAAAAGCAATTTGTTCGTTGATATCCAACAATCGAATACTAAGAAAACTTGATTTTATTGGTTTACTTGGATTTATTTCTTGAAAGTGTGATTTTTCTCTTTGGTTTTGCAACAAACATTACTTATTCTTAACATTAAAGTGAGGTTCTATCAATAATCTATGGATACTTCGCCTGAAGTCGCCGCCCAAGCTGTGGCATTTATCCAGGCCGCACACAGCCAAAGAAATGTGAGTGCACAACTTAATTTAAGTCGATCTGCGGTCCGAAATGTTTATCGGAGGTACCTAGAGACTGGCGGCTTTGTTCGTCGCCAAGGAAGGCCACGATTTCGGGTCACAACTGAAAGGCAGGATCGATTCATCGTGACGACCAGCTTGAGAAATCGTCACCTTACCTCCATTGAGATACAAAACCAACTTCGTGACTTCCACGGAGTATCTGTGAGCGCTTGAACTGTTCGGAGAAGGTTAAAAGAACGCGATATGGTACCACACAAGCCAGCTAATGGCCCCAAACTAACGCGAGCCCACCGAACAGCGCGCCTTCATTTCGCGCGCACTCATTGAAATTGGACTCAGCAGCATTGGAGCCGTGTACTCTTTTCTGATGAGTCTAAAATTGTGTTCATGGCAATGATGGAAGGAAGAAGGTCTACCGACGTAAGGGAGAGTATTTCGCACAATGCTGCTTTGAAGAGAGGGTTGCTTATGGCGGTGGCTCATGGACTGTCTGGGGCGGTATATCCGCGAGCGGCAAAACTCAACTTGAGGTTGTTACGGGACCACGGCTGCCAACATTAAATGCTGAAAGGTACATTCGTGAGTGCTTAGAACCTCACGTGATGCCATACGCGGACTATGTGGGCCCAAATTTCCTTTTTATGCATGATAATACAAGAGCCCATACGGCCGGCATCGTCAGGGAATATCTTCGGGATGTGAACATCACAGTTATGGACTGGCCAGCAAGAAGCCCAGACATGAACCCCATTGAGCACATGTGTTGTGTGCGTGCGATTAGACGTATTGTACGACTCTACGTAACTCGTTTTATTTATTTAATAATATAAAAAATTGTTTTCTTATCGGTCACCACGCTCAAAAAGTGTAACTTGAATTAATATCAAAGAAAAAGCAATACTGCATGAATAAAATAAATAAATAAAATTATAATTGCATAAGTTGATACAAAATGCTATGCAATAGCTTTACCGCGGCAGTCCCCGAGTGCCACACGTCTTTTTTGTTTCAATGGAGGCAGTACGGTATCGCAATGATTCACGTATATAGTTTCAAAACGACGAGCTCGGTGGTCGAATGGTTAGCAATGGCCACTTTGACTCCGAGGTCGCGGGTTCGATCCCCGCACAAGGCAAACATTTGTGTGCATGAACATGTCTGTTTGTCTTGGTCTGGGCGTTTTCTATGTATTATATGTATGTATTTACAAAAAATGTATTTAAGTATTATATCAGTTTTCTAACACCCGGTACAAGCTTTGCTTAGTTTGGGACTAGATGGCCGTGTGAAATTTGTCCAGGAATATTTATATTTATAATATTTGATGTTATTATATCAACACGATATATATCTAAAAAAATCAATATCAACAAATGTATCTTAGTAAACAAACTATCGGATCATATGCTTGTTTGCCAACTTGGTATAAATAATACACTTTGATTGGTACATTTGTCACCGAGGCGGTCAGCGAGGGGAGACCTACATTTGTTAATAGCGGAAATTTTTGCTCCGGCTGATAGCCGCTCTACGCAAATAATGCGTAGAATCGCGACATACAGGCCTTCGTGAGACAGCGACAGACAAGGTTCAGACTGATGTGGAAAATATTTAATAATTATGACATTGACTACATATTCTAATCCTACTGTGATTGTTTGTAAAATTTTATTGTACATAGACATAAGAATATAGTTGTTGTTATGAGAGAATAAATTTTTGAAGTGCAACTTTTTTCATTGATGCTTCGCTCCTTTTGGTCGTAGCGTGAAGTTATAGCCTATAATGTTCCTTAATTTTCTTAGTGTTGAATAACCCATTAGGCTATCCAAAATCAGTAGTTCCTGAGGTTAGCGCGTTCAACTGAACAATTAAACTCTTCAGATTTACAATATTAGCATAGATTACACACAACTATCTTCCGCCCTCAGCTTCTCTTGCGTTGAGTTTAGTTTCGTAATAAAATTTCATGGGAGAGTTGTAGTAAAATGTAGAGTATTGTATATAACCTTCTCCAGGGTTCAAGCTAACTTACCGTAAACAGTTTTTTTTCGTTAAAATTATTATAATTTTAACAAAAAAAACCGACTCCAAATATTACTCTACATTTATGTATGTAGATACAGGCTGATGATGATAATGAAAAAAATATGGGACCAATCTGGAAGTATACTCTTTCAAATAAAAAAAAAGTTTTTTTCAAATCGGTTTATAAATGACGGAGTAATTAGTAACAAATACTAAAAAAAAATGCAGCCGAATTGAGGACCTCCTCCTTTTTTGGAGTCGTCTAAAAACATGAACAAACAAGCAAACGAACGCACTTTCACATTTATAATATATGTAATTGAGGATGGCGCACTTATCGCAGATGGGATTTTCCCGGTCAACCATATCGTGCTTATAAGGGTCAGAGATGTTATATGTACAATAACTAGTCGTTCGCCGCGATCTCCTCGTGCCTCGCGATTATTTTTAAAATTATTTTCTATATCTCAATTACTATTAATATTACAATGTCTCATAATTATGTGAATTGTATATACACATTATTATGTCTCATAATTATGTGAATTGTATATACACATAATTATGAGACATTGTAATCGGTTTAGTAGTAATTGAGATTTGTATATGATCATCCAAATCCGACCAACCGTTTGCGAGTAAATTTGAAGCGATTTTTCTAAAAACGAAATGCAGAATTTAAAATTTGTTTTAGGACAATTGATTTATAAACCGCAACCAAATCGCCTGGCATTATGATATTATTTGAATATTAGAAAAATTGCGAATTCAAAAATTCATAGCTCACTAACGCCCCACAACCTCCCAGCCAGGTTGGCAATTTCATCATCCACACAATCGCAACTAATCAACATTAAGAGAAAAGGAGAGTCAATAGGGAAATAAATAGAGGTTTTGCTGTGCAGCCCTGATAGCCCAGGTAGTGCTCACTAAAGTGTTCAAACTGGTGGTGATGTCGTGTGACGGGTCGCCGCATTCCAATTAAAATGGTTGAATGTGGCGATGACTTGATCTTTGACTTGAGGTGGTGATGAGTTGATGTATGAGGCAGTCATCGCCACATTCAACCATTTTATTGGGAAGACGGGTCGCCCGTCACACGACATTACCACCAGTTATTTAGGTTAAGTAGTAATAGACAATAGTATGATTATTAGCATAGTAGATAGTAGCGAAGTGCAATTAATAAATTGTAAGAAAATTTGAATTTGTGTACAATGTGACGGGCAAGTCTTGTTGTCAAATATAAAATTCACGCGCTATGACGCGTTGAGATTGTTGTAAATACATATATGTAAATGGAGCACGTGATGGCATTAAAATCAGGACAAAAATGACACGCTCCGATAATATCTAGGCTATTTTAAAATCTGTAC
This sequence comes from Hypsopygia costalis, assembly GCA_937001555.2. Lineage (NCBI taxonomy): Eukaryota > Metazoa > Arthropoda > Insecta > Lepidoptera > Pyralidae > Hypsopygia > Hypsopygia costalis. Next base: position 26,615,916 of record OW443326.2, read on the forward strand.
TTTGGGATGTTGGCGGGAATGGCGACGGAGATAGGTCGCGGTTTGATTCATGATGTTGACAGTGTTAAAGCTGGAATATTACGAGGAATGAAATTGGGTCATCGATGAAAACCTTAATACTTCCGAAAATAACAATTTTATTGCTCTCCAGTGTAGATAGAAATAATCATCGTGTTGTTTCTAAAAACCGTTTGATCCGAAGAATTTTCAGTTGACATCAAGGCTCGATTTTATTCATGCGCGCTACTGCTATCCTGTGAGAATTTTCATAAACCCTTTCTTGATGAGGGGCTCGATGGAGTCGTTGCGCGTGCCAGACGAATCGATCACGCAAGTGGTTTGGAGGGCACATGCAATGGCGGATTTTCCTTAGTGCCATCTAGGCCCGGGCCTACGGCGGCTAAATGTTACGGGCGGTCGGACCAGGGGCCCTACCGCAGCATCGAATATTTTGATTCGAAAAATAGGTCCTACATTTAAATTATTGATATTAGCTTATTCTGTAGAGCTAGAAAGTGGCTATCAGCTAAGCTAAATATAAGTACCATAAATCTAAGCTGAAATTAGATTTTCGCAATTAGAAATGCGATGGTAATCGGCTTGAGCTTCGACGTTAGTGCCCCAGGGTATTACCGAAAGACAATTCTTACAAATTACAGACTGCCATTGCAGTTTTGCGGATAAGAATTATGTAAATAGGTATGAAGCTGATAAATAAGAACCAAGATATAATCAGTAATAAAGAGTCATCTAAAAAGAACTAATATACGGCATAAGGCACCACGATACGGCCTAAGGCGACAAACACACGGCCTAGGGCGGCCAAACTACAAATCCGCGCCTGGGCGGGCACGTGAAGCCGTCGGTCCCGGCTGTTGTCTTTAGATGACAGTCGTTAAGCCAAGTCAGTGGTGGTGGAAACCGTGAATAGAATATAATATAACGTGAATAGAATAGAATATAATAGTGGAATATAATATAACGGTTAATGTTAACATATTGGTTAGTTACTACCATGGATCGCAGCGGATCCATGGTCGTGTTCGCTTAGTGATCACTAGGTGACCACGACCGAAGCTTTAAAGCAATTTTATGCATTCATCTTCTTTTAACGGGGATGTGGACCACCGCACTTTCCCACCACTGTGTCTCCTGTGTAGCCAGGATAATTGTTTTTTTATACTACGTCTAGTAGCAGACAAGCATACGGCCCGCTAGATGTGAATCGGTTACCGTAGCCACATTAACGCTTGCAACATGAAATATTGCTTAACAATTATTATTAATAGTCTACTAATTAAGCGGCGACCTCCAAAAAAGGGAATGAACAATGAAGTCCATTGCAGTTCTGGCGGTAAGACTAAGCCTGCCTTAGTACTCACAACGAATTTAATCAGAAGAAATTAGTAGGAGTAAGAAGCTTCTATTCGTGTATAAAATGTGTCTTAAGGCGAACAGAAAGGAAGGTCATTGTAACTTAACAAGCCATAACATTTACAGTGTAGTCTGTACCACAGCTAGGCGTCATAACAACCTGTTACGAACATTTTGTTCTCGGAACAATACTGTTAACCTAAGAGCTGACAGTTATTTTTGAGTACATATCTGAGGCACATTGAAAATATGAATGTTGATTAGTTTATTTTTATTTTTTATTGATGACAATTGTTGTATAACTGTTATCGTGTATTGTTAATAGTTAATATGTATTGTTAATAGCAAAATGTGTGCTTTCTCGCCCTTGATTGAGCTCCTTTCAATGACTGCAAGGTTGACTGGTAGAGATCTCAGTTAGGCATAAGTCCACCTATGTATTACTCTTTACTTTTAATTTTAAGAACTTACAAACAAACAAACAATCTACACACCTCGGGGTCCGTACCTTTTGTTAACAATTGTATATTTTTCTGTCATAATTTTCTTACAATTTATTAATTGCACGTCGCTGTAATGCTAATAATTATACTATTGTCTAATACTACTTAATCTAAATTCTCCTATTGTTTGCCTTGCAATCATGGCAGCACCCATTCACGAATTGATGCATGAGGCAGCCATCGCCGCATTCAACCATTTAATTGGGAATGCGGTGACCCACCATACGACACCATCACCAGTTTGAACACTTTAGTGACCATGAATACCTAGGCTCTCAGGGCAGCACAGAAAAACCTCTATCTATTTCCCTATTGCCTCTCTCCTACTCTTTTAATGTTGATTAGTTGCGAATGTATGGATGATGAAATGGCCAAAACCTGGCTGAAGACTGGGGCGTTAGTGAGCTATGAATTTTTGAAATCGCAATTTTTCCTATATAAAAAATGTTCTTTAAGCACTTTAAATCTTACAACATTTTAAAGCCTAATATTCAGTTATATGAGATAACATAATGCCAGGCGATTTGGTTGCGATTTAAATGGTGACAAGCGAATCCACACATTGGCAACTAATCAACATTAATATATTCAATGTGCCTCAAACATGTACTCAAAAAAGGCTGTCGGCTCTCCGACTTTGTGTTACCAATACTGGTGTCGCCAACAGTTGCTAATCAGAAACTGACTCGTGTCAATTAATGTTAACTTTATCGCCCTAACGGCATTTTTTTTAAGCAAGCATTTAAAATGACTCATATTACTTGTTTTATCACTTTCAATATGTTAGTGTAAATAAAAAATTGATATACCTAGTAAATGATATTCTATGAACATGCTTTAGTCATTTTTTTTTGTACTAAAGTGTTTTTTTTATAGTACTAAAGTGGAAAACAAGTATACAGGCCCGCCTGACGGCAAGCAGTTACCGTAGCTTGTGAACGCCTGTTTTGTATCTCTATGCTGTTTTGACAAAAGCCACGTCTATGAAGTACATAATTAATCAAATAACATAGGAAACCATAGACGACAAAAATGCAATATTTTATGGACGCTGAGTGCTTCATGAAGTATTACATTTAGTTGTCTATGGTTGCCTGTTACTGATTATGTCATTTTATGATTATGGACCTATTACTGATTATGGACATGGCTTATGTTAAAAGTAACATAAATGGTTGGACAAGGTGTAACATATCGATTTGTATGAAAAATGTACTGAACTTTAACACAATTCCGTCTCTTTTTTAGCCTACTCAATAGGCTATTAGACATAAATTCATAAAAATCCACCCAGCCGTTTCGGAGGAGTGTAACAAACACCCGCGACACTAGAATTTTATATAAAAACAAAATAATAAGAAATAAGCCGAATATCAGTATAAAATTCTCGGAATGTCTGGTGAGTAGAGAAAGGAAGGCCGTCATAATAAAATACGTAGGTACACTCGGCAAACACACGTCATACTGTGTCATGGCATTGAACAATGGATCCTCAGTCATATGGTTTATTATGTTGCTATCGAGTTAATTGTCGCTAACCGAATGAATAATAAGGGGCCATCTATAAATTACATAATACGTTAAGGGGGAGGGAGGGGGTCGACGAAGTGTGATATTGTGTGACGAGGGGGTAGGAGGGGTCCCAAATTTCGTGACGGGACATTTGAAAATCTATTTAATGTAAGTGTTATAACACGAACTTTGAACTATTAACGAAAAAACCGCATCAAAATCGGACTCGTAGTTTTAGAGATAAATGGCAACATTGATTTACACAAACATCCTCGCACCCCAAACGCATATACCGTCTCTGTTCCGTCGTGGGTAAAAACTCAAAAACATTTGCACCTCTAGGTGTAAATTTGCAAAAGATGTGACGTCACACTAGGGAGGGGGGAGTCTCACAAATGTGACCAGCTGTGAGAAGGACGGGTTAAAAAATCATGAAATTCGTGTGATGTAATTTATGAATGGCCCCTAATGTACAAATCGAGTAATCATGTTTTATTGGAAACTTTATAAAAAATATATTGGATATCCGATTCAAAACAATCGTGTTTATTATATTTTTATTAATAATCGCATTTCTGGTTCTATTAGATAAGAACCTGATGCTGAAATCTTCCCGAAAGCCTCTGGAGTTCATTACATAATTTAATGTCAGGAGTAACTTTTAATAACAATTCAGTATTGTTTGGGAATATATACATACATATTATACATCTACGTTTTCTTTTAGCTTGACAGTTATGAACATTTCGTTGTTGCTCGTTCGCATGCAAATGAAAACTTCAGCGAACGGCAAGCGAATGCTCAGAACAAATCAAACAAATGCCCTGGCATTTGCTCGTGACTAAACGCGCTTGGCTACGCGAATAAAGAGTTAAAATAAAAAAAACGGCGTTTTAAAAAAAAATACATCCAATACCGTTTTCATTTCGGTTTTTCTAAAAAAAGGCGTTAACCTCGAGCGAATGCTCAGCGCATTTGTTCTGATACTGTTTATTCCGATGTTTGAAGACTTTAATATTCTGCAAGTTTGAACGTTTTGAGATAAACGTTTAACAACCATAATAATATGTTATTTTTCAACTTGAACGTTATGAGGCTAAAGGTTACCATTTACCAAAACATCTTTTCTGGACATACATATCAATAGAATTAAACAGCTACAAAATAAATCTATATAGATAAGATTTGTTTGTTTTCAAATATGTTGGCGATTGGTTACATATTATTATAACCTCACTGAAATCTCACAATGTTCCACTCCTATTACTTTTCATAGTAAAGAATAGGGAATGCCATTCCTTACTACCAAATTTGCTGATCGCAACATTTGTTTATTTATTACTAGCGGCCCGCCGTGGCTTCGCACGGGCAGAAAATAAAACACACAAATGTGGCTTTCTTTGCAGTTTTTTTTACGAACTTTTACTTTTTTTGCAGTTCTCTCCATAAGAACCTTTCATATGCATTAACAAAAATATGAAAACAAAAATTTGCCGAATTGGTTGATACATTCTTCAAAAAAGGAGGAGGCTCTCAATTCGACTGAATATTTTTTTTGTATGTATGTTATTCGATATCTTTGCGAATTGTGAACAGATTTTCATAATTCTTTTTTTATTTGAAAGGGTGTGATTGCAAGGTGGTCCCATTCAGGATCTGATGATGGGATGCCTGGGAAATCAAGGGAAACCCTTAAATTTTATAAACACGTATGGTCAACTTCTTTTTTTTTATTTGAAAGGGTAATTGCGAGGTGGTTCCATATTCACCAAGTCAGGGTCTGATGATGGGATCCCAGAAAAATCGAAGGAATAAAATTTGCCCTATGGTAGCCGGCAGAATAAAATTGTGCCACTCCATTGCTCTGCACTGGATGTCGTACAAGGCGATTAAGGAATCTTGTGTCACGCGATAACTTTTCTCCCGGAAGACGGACAGCAGCGTCTGCCGGGGTATTCCACCAATAAGCTGCGCTCGATAACTGAAGTCGGTTTCAATTTTTTTTTAAATCAACTTTATTATTTATATAGATAGATTTATGGATGCTTGGCATTGGTTAGGTTAGTTAGATAGTTGCGGGGAAGACCCGATTACATAATACAGATAAAAATAATGGCTATATCCTTCAAGAAAAGTTATCACATATGACTTCATCCATTGTTACGTCTATTCTTTTCAAATAACGAAGAAGGATGAGATGACAGCATTTTATAATGAATAGAAATTGATTGCATCATAACTATAATATAAGTCGACGATTTGAGAACCTAGGACATTCGAATTGTCGCGGCAATGACAGTTTCATAAAATTATAGGGATTATTGTCATTGGTGTTTGGTTGTTTCAGAAAATGTTTATTCTGAAAAGACAATGTGGTTGTATAAAACAACGATGACAAATAATTATTGTCAGAGTCGGACAAAAAGGTTATTTTTATCTGATTGATGAAGAAATGTATTTTGAGCATATTACTATGTCTTAATATTTGATGCCCTAAACCGTTTGATGTTCCATAAAGTGGCACAAGGTACATTGGATCAATATAACGTCATTAAATAAATGAAGCTATAATTAAGAATATATATAATTTTTGGCGTTATAAATGCTAACATTTATACTATAAAAAAAACCGGCCAAGTGCGAGTCGTACTCGCCCACCGAGGGTTCCGTACGTAGGATCATTATAAATTTGATATTTTTCATTATAAATAAGAAATAATGCGTCGGAAAAAATAAATGAAATATATTTGGCAATGTGCACATCAAGCCCTTTCATATGATACCCCATTTGAACTAGTAGCTTCAATTTTAAATTTCGACCTCCTATAAAAAATATAATAATTAAATCTTAAAATATAGGGGGTCTATATTTTAAGATTTAATTACAAATATATAGTTTTGAGATTTATTCTTGTACTTTTAGTCTATAACGACGTTACTTGCCAAATTCATAGTTCTAGGTCAACGGGAAGTACCCTATAGGTTTTGATTCCCTTGAGAATGTGTCGAAATATGCGTTTTTTGCTGAATAAACGGCCGTAACTTTTTTACGTAAACGTAGCAGTTTGATTTTTTTGCAGCTTCATGGGACCGTAGACCTGAGTATACAGTTCAAATTTCAGCTTGATACCTCCACGCTTTCTCGACATAGAGGGACTTGACAGACAGACAGACAGACAGACGGACAACAAAGTGATCTTATAAGGGTTCCGTTTTTCCTATTGAGGTACGAAACCCTAAAAATATTGTTACTTGTAATTTTAATGTCAAATTGTCGTGATGAAATCTCACACCCTTCTTAAAATCTTCATAAAACTTTTGTCCTGACATATTTAAAATCGGATACACTGACATATTCGTCAATTTGACATATTTGTCAGTTTATCTAATTTCAAATATGACAGGCCAAAAATTTTATAAAACACTAGCGGCCCGCCCCGGCTTCGCTCGGGTATTTTTAACAAAAATTTCAAAAATTCTCTGACTTGCAAGACGATTTTCAGTTTCTGATGAAGATTCTCCATGACGACGTATTTTTGATGCCCTCACTTGAGAACTATTTCTAGAAAGTTGAGATCTTGATCTTCTCTTGATCTTGGACATTTTAAAATGTTAAAAATATATTTGCAAAAAAAAATATTTTTTGTTCAAATAAAAAAAAGGAATAATGGGGAAAATTATAGCAATCTTTACATCAAAAATTAACTGTTGTACAGGAATTACCTATATAAAATGTAATTTAAATATTATAATAACTACTAAGTCACTAAGCTATGTGGATAGATAAATTTTTTAGGTATTTTTTTTACATTATTGGAGTTTTAGTAAGGATCCCTAATCTTTTCTAGCAATAAATATAGCCTATGTTACTCACGGTGAATGTAGCTTTCCAATGCTGAAATAATTTTTTAAATCGGCACAGTAGTTTTTGAGCTTATTCATTACAAACATACAATCATACACACAAAAATACAAATCTTTCCTCTTTATAATAGTAGTGTAGATGTAGATTCAATTGCCACTTGTCACTGATAATAATTATAAGTTTTAAGTCATAGACCCCAGGTTATTTTGTACTATATGTATTTGGCCAGGAAACAAGCATAGGTAATCAACACTTATTTATAATAATAATAAATAAATAATAAATATTGTCAGACAAATTACACAGCGCCATCTAGCCCCAAAGTAAGCGAAGCTTGTGTTATGGGTACTAGACAACTGATAAACATACGTAAATCCATTTTTTTTTGTAAATACATACTTATGATACATAGAAAACACCCAGACCAAGACAAACAGACATGTTCATGCACACAAATGTTTGTCCTGTGTGGGAATCGAACCCACGAGCGTTGGTGTCGAAGCCGCGTCATTGACCGCTACGCCACCGAGCTCGTCGTTTATATTATTTAAAAACGTTTAAAAATATTTATGATTATAAAATATAATGGTACAAATGTAATAAGTTTTACGACCCTACCACTCACCATATGGCATAATGAAAGAATAGTAAAATCCTTATATATATAATAGAGGGTTTGATTTTATCACGTAGAAAGCTGAGTTTTTCTTTTTCAGATATATAAAATAAAGTATTAATTTTGGGGTCAGGTTATGATAATTTATAATCCAAAACTAATCGGATACCGTTTCTTACCGCCACATAGGTAGTTCTTAAATCTTGTACCCATATCTATACTTGTATACATAGTAGAGATAACGGAGTTTTATCAATATTCTTGAACAGGTTGAAGCGTGTCTTCTATATATGTACGTACACCTATTTGGATTTTTGGGTCACGTAAAAATTACGAAATCGCACCCATAGTAAACAGACTAAATATTTTAGTGCTCATTTTATATGAAGGTGCCATTTTTGACACCAAGAATTGTTTGTAACATGCTTGTACTATCTGCTAAAAATAGTAACAAATTTGATAAAAACGGACAGTGAACTTGAAGTGAAGTTATTTTTGACGTGACAACGTCTTATAATTCGATGGAGCCGGCTGCACGCACAAAAAAACATGACTCATGCGGCGTTACCTCGCTCTGAGGCGTTCCATTAAAATTTTCTTTTGAAAAATGCAAACATTCCATCAGTATTTTCTTATGACGTTGTCACGTTCAACTATCGTCAGTAAACCGACTTTACAGACAACCGATTTTTAATTATCTCTAATCAAACAAGAAAACCTAGTAGTAAATCGACGCCAACTAAGACCTAGCGATTGTTTACTATTCGCATTAGAATTACCAAGCGTTCAGACAATTTTGCAATTCATATTATTGGAATCAATGTGTTAGGTAACAACTCAATGTTTTAGGTCCCTAATAGTGTTAGATACATAAAATCCGTAGTGCACGGCAGTTGAGCTTCACTTGACTAGCCATCTCTTTATGCTTTTAATGCCGGGACTGCAATGGACTTCACTGTTCATAGCCTTTTTTGGCTGTCACTGGTGTTAATCCTGGCTACACAGGAGACACAGCGGTGGGAATGTGTGGTGGGCCCCCTCCCACGCCTCAGCGAGACGGGCGAACTAATCTGTTCATGCGACTTAATATTGCAAAATTAAATAATTTTCTTCATTTGCTTCGTATAGTGTGTGGGCATTTCGGTAAATTTCGATCAAATTTAGGTTTTATTTGCAAATAAGTGGTCACAGGGATTGCGTGGTGGGCCCCTGTCCAGGTCGTTATTATGTTATCTGTTAATTACTTTATTTGTTAGAAAACGTGATCCGAATAGTTGTGCATGTTAGGTGGCGCTACTGTCGTGTACATAGCGTATACCGGTAGTTCAGTAACAACTACCCTATTCTAGAGATCACTAGCCCTACATTACCTGAATCACGGGATAGTGTGGTGGGCCCAGTCCCGCTATTCACATTAACACCAATAACTCAAAAACAAATGAATCACTTTTGATTGTTAAATGCCAAGAACCAAATGCCATCAAAATCGGGGCGACGCGATTTATGGTGACATTTCACGATATACTAACACATTTTAGAACACTTTAACACGATTTGGAATTAGTTTATAGTTTATGTCGACTGATCCTATTTGTACTACTACATTTGAAGATCATATGAATTTAAATGAAATTGGTATATTTTTAATGTTATCGGATAGTCTTATCACGGGCAAGAAGGTCACAAATAATTTTGCAGATGTACCTACCTACGATGTAATAATATATTGGTGCCTAATATTACATGCATAATTATCTCCGAGGTCTATCTCAAAAGATAGGTCTATGTTAGATATGTTTAGTTAGTAGGGAAAGGCTACTTTATCTACTAACTTAGCCCTTAATCTGCCCTGATTCAATTTAGTCGTCGTAATGTTGCAAACGTTTGTTGTTTGTTCACTCTCTATAATATTTACTGTTTTAATGTGGTTGGCTGCTGTATAAACGTAGAAACATAAACAAACGAACACAGGTTCGCTGTCGGATAAATATGAGAGAGGAGATTCGAGCCCGAAAATATTTGTTGGATAAATCAGACTGGGGCGGTCAAAAGGTTAAGTGTAGATACCTATAGTATAGATTCACATAGAAGCAAACATATTATAACTATTGCTAAAGTTTCTTTGGATAGATCATCAATTTAGAATAGGTTTCACGTTATTTTTTAAATTTATTTTTTTACATTTTTTATGAAGTGCATGGGAGACCAAACTCTAGTCATTAGAAATTTCACAAGTTGTAGAGTGAGTAAATTTTGAGCAATTCCTGTATCCGTTCTTGAGCCACTTAAATGCTAAGTGCTAGTTTTCTAAGTCGATCATGGCTACGATAACTTATTTTCATATAAAGTTGATCCCATACAGGACCAGGCCCCTTACCACCATCTCTTATTGCGACTCAATAATTGAATAGATTGCTTATTCATACCAATGAATAAGCGACTCTATTACAAATGCAATAGAGTCGCTTATTCATTGGTATGAATAAGCAATCTATTCAGTTATTGAATCGCAATAAGAGATGGTGGTAAGGGGGCTGGATTGTGATTGAGCAGTGTGGGTGTCCGGCTCCTCTGCATTTTCTTTTTATAATAGCTGTGTATAATGGCTCCACTTCGCCTGATAAATGTGAAGAGGAGCCCAAATAGCATCGGCAACGGACAATAGACCTTAATGTCCTGTTTATATTGTCATGCTGGCCCGCAAGGTCTTCACGCCATCGCTTGAAGTGCAAGTTGTTGGTGGCTTTGCTATAAGGACTTCAATAAATTAAAATTTCTAGCTTAAGCTATATATATATATATATACACACACATACACACATATATAATGTCGCGGCCAGATCTTCGAATTGATCACATCATGATATGGCCTGGCCAGATCAAAGAATAAATCAGCGTTTGACCAATGTCGCAATACGAACAGACACCCAAAATAAACAGTGTGACAAAATAGTTCGCCCAAAATAAATTTAGGTCATCATTTCGCTCAGGCGTCTACGGAGACACGACAGCTTATAAAGGTATAAGAATATCTAGAATCCATATTTTGACATAATAAAATCACTTACTCTATTCCAGTTAATTAATTTTATTTTTACCGACCGGTTTCGCCTTTACAGCATTATCAAGATATTTAGCTGGTCTTCTCTTTTCTACAAAAAAACATTGAGGTATAATACAGTGTAATCATTGACTACTGCTTATGAAATATAAAAATAATAAAAGGTTATTATGATATTATTGAGTTTGACATTCAAAATATGAACCGATAGGCATTATGTAAACTATTTTATAAACTTTATCATTTGATAAAATATTTTATTACTCTCGTACAACAAGGCGTTCGTTGGCCTTATCTGCCATTACAACAGATTTTTAGGTATTCTGCTATTTTTAAAGTAACAACCGATAACTGTGATGACATGAACCATACTATTGCAGTATCGATAAACATTATTTAGAGAGTAAGAGAAGTATGTAGTAACGATTTTGTAGTACTATTTTTATATGTAACTAGCTGGCCCTGCGAACTTCGTAAACTTCGCCTTTAAATATATTTACATTATTTTTTCCGATGAGTTATAAACTATTCAATATCTCAAGTTGGATCAAACTGCACTCACTGTGCAAAATTTTATTAAAATCGGTTCAGTGGTTTAGGATTCCAACGCGGACAGACAACGTGACACGATATTTTTATATATTAAAATAGAACCTAAAAATTTAAAAACCGTCAAACTGTTTTTTGTGAAGGTTTATTATACTATAATAACTGAAATAATTATAAAATAGAACAAATGTTCTTGATACAAAACAATACATAGTTATCATTTCTGAATGAGTAGCTGGTCATATAATCACCCCTTAACCTGACCAAAGTTTGTATTTAGATATTGCTTCAAATTCACTATGACTTTAGTTTGACAATAAAATTATTTCTTTTCAAATAAAATATGCGTATATTGATAATGTTGGCTTATTTTACATGACACCAAACGAATAAAAAAAATACAAAATTGTCTAAAAATAAAAAATACAAAATCTTGAACATTCTAGGAGTACACAAATATTATGTTTTACCAGGGCCATATTTCATATAAGCATAAAAGTTGTCAAGTAGACATAGTTACATAAAAACTTTTATTTAAATATCTCAATTACACGCTTTTTGCACATAGCAGATATGGGTTGACAACGACGATATGTCTGATTGTCACGACAATTACCATACGTGTCATATAACGTGACACATTTTTGTCGTTGACAAGAATATAGTTGTAATTGTCACTTGTTTCTTGTTTGTAAAAATAAGCATATGAGCTGTTAAGTTATAAATGTTATAATATATATATAATTATATTTAGCTGTTCTTACAAATCCTGTATTAAACACCTGTCGGTGACATATAATTGCTTGTCAAAGTCAGACAATTGGTGAAGAAGGTAGTTTTTCGGGCAGCGGCGGCCTTACCCCTTACGAGGCCCCGGGCGGCAGGTCTTTGCTAGGCCCTTTGTCCTTCGTGAAAAGTATGTGATGAGAAAATAAGTCCGGTTATTTGGTTTAGATTTTCGATATTTGTCATGTTTGACGAGAAATGCTAAAGTTTCCAACGTTTCCAACGAACTGAATCGGTTTTGATTTCATCATATGGGCTCTTTCGAGTTTATAGCTGATAAATATTTAGAGTGCTTCGTACAAGTGGTTGTCGCTACCGGTACCAAACCGGTTAACCACCGAGACATCCCAAAATATCCCCCTTTTTCCGTTATGATGAAGTATGTGTTCATCTTAATAAATAATTAATGATGAAAATCAAAAGTTTTAAATAAAAAATATAGTTAAAAATACTATATTGATTTTTTTAATTTGCTTGGGTTGTTGCGCGAGGCCCATGCAAGAGCGAGGCCCCGGGCGATTGCCCTGTTCGCCACCCCCTAAAGCCGCCACTGTTTTCGGGGGTATGTATGTTATTTCTTTGGTATGTTCTACAGCCGAATTAGTCGATGGATTTCAAAATATGAGGTGTCATTAGATTCGTCATTATGAAAACACTCACTATCAAAGTGACTACAACACTCAAAAAATTGAGCTTTAATTTAAAAATATATATATGGTATACATATAATACTGACCACATGTTGGCGTGGCGACACTGGCGGCGAGTGGAAGCATGCGCCCGCAACTATGTGAATCTCTCCATCTGGAGAGATCTCGCTCTCTCTCATATTTTGTATAGTTTTGTTGTTTCTCATCTGCTATGAGTCAAAGTCAAAACCGCAGTCACGTTTTTGTCTGAATAAATAATTTGTATATAAATACCTACCCTCCAAAGTTACACTGATAATTCAGGTAGCAGACGCAAATATGGCAATTATCACTGCTGAAATTAAACTTTGATAATTTTTCATCACACGACAATAATTGTCATCTAATCCTGACACCTGCAAAGACTATTGTCAAAATTGTCGAATCGTCGACAACTTGTCTAATTTTAACTATAACTTGTTTTCTATCGAACGCTAAAATGTGGAATTTTCGTAACTGTTGTAATTTTTGTGGTATTAATAGATATTTTCTGGTTGAATCTAAGAAAAATACGTCTTCAGTTGAAGATGGTATATTTGAAAGTACAATATGTCAAATTTAAAAAATGGTAAAAAACATATAAATAGAATACAGGTGTTTTATGATTAGCCAGTTCCAACACTCCCCCTTAATCTAAAAACCCCATAAAGAATTTAAAAAAAAAGAGGTAGAAAAAATAAGGATAACAAAATAATAACAAATTAAAATAATTATTTTGTTAACCCTATCCCAGCTATACACCTATTATGTGTGACAGGCCCAAGCGGTTTGGTTAAAACATCAGCAGGCATGTCACAGGTTTTCAAGTATTCTAACAAAATTATCTTATTTGACACTTTCTCTCTAATAAAATGAAAACGAGTATCTATGTGCTTCGTCCTGTTGTGGTGGACGGGGTTATGTACTAAATTTAGAGCACTCTGACTGTCTGACCATATCTTTACAGAGTGTAATTTACCTGTAATTTCAGATATAAAACGCCGCAAATAACTTGCTTCCTTTGAAGCAGCCGTCAGTGCCATGTATTCAGCTTCCGTGGACGAGAGCGCTACCGTAGGTTGTTTCTTCGCCTCCCATGCCACTGGTCCACCAGCTAACTTAAACACGTAGCCCGTGTATGACTTCCTGTCAATTGGACAATTTGCCCAGTCGGCATCAGAATATCCTACTAAGGATTCATCAGTTTTACTATACGTTATGCAATAATCTACTGTTCCTTTAAGATATTGTAGTATCCTTTTTGCTGCTTGCCAATGTTCACGTGTAAAACATGTATTGAATTGGCTTAAGTAGCTCACTGCGTATGCAATATCGGGACGCGAGTTTACTGCTAGATACATGAGACATCCTATCAGATTTTGGTAAGGTAATTCAAGTGACTCACCATCGGTTATCTTTTCTAGCTTTTTCTGAGCTAAAGGAGTACTCGCCGACTTACAGTCGCGCATATTAAATTTATCTAAGACTGACAAAATATAGTTCGACTGACTTACTTTGATAATATCTTCACTACATTTGATTTCTAATCCCAAATATGATTTCAATATACCGAGATCTTTCAAAGTAAAATATTTTTGCAAATCGTTTTTGACAATGTCAAAAGTATAGTCAGATTTACAGTAAATAATTATGTCATCGACATAAATTCCTAGAATGACAAGTTCACTACCAAAAAGTTTTGTATATACACAAGGTTCGGAAGGAGTTCCTATAAAACCTATTTTTAAAAGGGTTTCATCTAACTTCTTGTTCCACTCTCGAGATGCCTGTTTAAGCCCGTAAAGAGATTTACGCAATAGACATACCTTGTTTTCATGTCCTTTCATTGCAAAGCCAGGAGGCTGTTCCATGAAAACTTCTTCGTGTAAATCTCCATTTAAAAATGCGGTATCGACATCTAAGTGCCACATTTTTAAACCCATTTCAGCAGCCAATGCAAATAAAGTGCGTAGGGAAGAATGACGGATGACCGGTGCAAAGGTTTCATGGTAGTCCACGCCTTTCGTCTGCTTAAAGCCTTTCACCACAAGTCTTGCCTTGTACTTAGTACAGCTTCCGTAAGCATCCTTTTTTAATCTGTACACCCATTTGCATGGTATGACCTTCTTATTATTTGGTCTATTCACAAGCTCCCAGGTATGAAGTTTCATTAGTGAGTTATGCTCATCGGTCATTGCTGACATCCACTTATGAGCATCTTCAGTATGAACAGCTTCATAGTAACTCGTTGGTTCATTTGAACATATTAAAGCTTGATAGGTCAGGAAATCTGGAGGTTTCCTACACCTAGAGGGATACCTTGGTTCCTCAGTTGGCTGTTGATCCAAGCCTACGTCTAAATCACGTTCAACTTCTTCGGGGCTCACCGAAGTAGACGAACAATCTGCATTCACGCACCCTGGACTTACAGAAGTAGATGGTTCGATATTAGAACTTGGACAATCGGTACAATCATAAAATTCATCCTTTTCGTCAACAAAATTATCATCAAATATCAGCATCGGTGACGTTTCATTCTGATGATTCGATGACTCCGTTTCTTTTAAAGGTGTAAAATAATTCTCAAAAAATGATGCATCTCTTGACTTTAAAATGTGTCTAGGATTATTACAGTCTCGAAAAATATACGTGTTGGGATTTTCCGAGTAACCAACAAAAATAGCTTCTTCGGCTTTCACGTCGAGCTTTTTCCTTTGACATGAAGGTACATGAACAAAAGCTCTACACCCGAAGACTCTTAGATGACGGAGATCATTTTTTCGTCCACACCACTTATCGAGAGGAATTTGACCGTTTAAATATCGATGAGGGGACCTATTCTTCAAATAAACAGCTGCTTGAAATGCGTCTTCCCAATATGCTTGAGGTAAGGAGCTTTCGGCCAACATCGATCTTGCCTTCTCAACTATCGTTCGATTAGTGCGTTCCGCAACGCCATTTTGTTGAGGACTATACGGTGTTATAGTCTGATGCTCGATACCTTTTGAAGAAAGATAATCAGCAAACTCTTTATTTACATACTCTTTTCCACCATCAGTTCTAATGGACTTTATACGGGAATCCAATTGATTTTCCACTAAAGCTTGAAAAATACGAAACTTATTCATAACTTCAGTCTTCGAAGATATAAAATAAACAAATATCAAGCGTGTAAAATCATCTATAAAAGTTAAAACATACTTGTTACCCTGAAATGATGTCGTAGACATCGCTCCACAGAGATCGCTATGAATCAATTCTAAAGGGGATGTTGCCTTACTGTACGATGCTAATTTTTTAAACGGTTTTCTAGCCTGTTTTCCTTGAACACAAGCGATGCAACTACTTTTGTTTACCTTGGTATAGTCTACACCTATCCCGTGATTCTTAAGTTGATTCATGCCTATGCGACACAAATGCCCTAACCGCTTATGCCAGAGTTGATACCTGTCTAGACAGTCAGAGTGCATAGAGTTCGCAATACAAATATTGTCCACGTTGTGAGGGATATTGACAGTACAGTCAAGCGTGTACAGTCCTCCACAGGGCGAAGCATGAAGTACAGAATCACCTGTAAAACGAAAATTATCATTTTTATAAAAATTACAACCGCTTTTATCAAAAACAACTATAAAACCCTTTTCAACTATTTTTTGAACAGACAATAAATTAGCATTTAAATTAGGTACAAAAGCAACATTATTTATAGATTTTACTACGTCTTTAGGTGTCGTAATCGAAATGGTTCCAATCCCGCAACATTTAATTTGTTCTCCGTTAGCGACGGTAACTTTTCCATTGTCAAACAGAGAAATGTTTGTAAACCAATCCCGTTGTGACGTCATATGCTTAGTAGCACCAGAATCTACGTACCAAACGTTGCTGGAATTGCCAGACGTATTAAGTGCAGTGAAGGAGGCAGCACTGTCCTTCATCTTGCCTTCCGCGGTCTTTTTCTGCCTTATAGGACAGTCAGGCCGTTTGTGTCCCGGGGCTTTGCAATCATAACAAATAATTGCCTTTTTATTCTTCGGTCCACATTTTATCGCTTTGGTTTGTAAAACAGTATTATTTGATGACGTCTCCTTGGATATTTCATTTAAAAGTTTTGTCTTGACTACTGTTGACGTGACATTAACGTTGCAGTTCTCTAGCGCCATAATAAGAGGATCAAACCTTGGTGGAAGACCTCCTAAAAGTATAGCTGCAATTGACGAGTCGTCTATCACCCTATCAATATCCGCCAAGTCTTGTGCGGTAGACAGAACGGCGTTTATATATAACTCTAAGTTTTCGTAGTCAGATAAACACATTCTATAAAGCTTTCGCTCCAACGCTAGTCTGCGTCCCATCCCCTTGTCCTCAAACGCGTTTTGCAAAGATTTCCATGCATCAGCAGCAGTTTTTGCGCATCTAACATGGATGATGGCCTCACCGTCCACTGACAAGCATATCTTTGCAAGTGCCTTGCAATCGTTCTTTTTCTTTAAAGATGCTGACGTCTGGTCACCATCTGGATAACCAGCTACTGCTTGCCATAAATCCTCGTGGATTAAATAATTTCTCATTTTAAATTTCCACGTAGGATACCCATCTCTATTTCGAAGGCTGAATGTAGGAATTGACGAGGAATTCGACTTACTTGTACCATCTCCAGTTCCGTGTGCCATGTTGACGGAAAGAAAAATCGTTTTCCAATTGATACAACTTTTTGGTCACAAACACAAACGTTTTTTTTAGAAAACCGCTGAATACCTATTAATAGAGCTTCGTGCTGATAACGTGTTGTAATTTTTGTGGTATTAATAGATATTTTCTGGTTGAATCTAAGAAAAATACGTCTTCAGTTGAAGATGGTATATTTGAAAGTACAATATGTCAAATTTAAAAAATGGTAAAAAACATATAAATAGAATACAGGTGTTTTATGATTAGCCAGTTCCAACAGTAACAAATTAACAAACTTGTTAATTTTTCCCTTTACTCAATAAGTTCTATGAAACGTTAAATTGTCAAATAACTAAACAATTACGTTAAAACATAATTATTATTTTGTCAGGTGACAACGGCTGGCGCAACGATATTTTTACAAGTGGAAAAATTTATATGAATATTTTTCCATACCTATATATTTTTTTCCCCCCGAAAACTACCCAACACTACTTTCGATTACTAGCAAAATTATTGTAACACTGTCTATCGTAATAGTTTATCGAGTGATTGTAACACTATTGAAATTATCTATTGTCACTTGATGTTTACAAACACAGTGTCACCGGAAAAGATTACTAGAGGCAAAAGCAATATGAAAGTGTTCCTAGAAGTCACAACTTCTCCCTGAGTCGCTACACGGAACACAATCGTTTATTGATACTGAGTAAAGAAACATTGTTTTAGGAATGCAAAGGTGTGGCCTAAAGAATATTGCGTAGGGCTAGTGGGGTAAAAAATAGCAGGTATTATTAGGTAAATAGATTTCATTAAAGTTTGCTATTGGTAATGTCATTTATAACTTAGCAGGTAATTTCTGCAACTTATCTTTTTGGGTGCATATTGTAGCACCCACAGAAATCCTAATAAGAGCATTCGAAGTCGTGAGTAACAGTGAAATATTATAAATTTTAAAGTGAGTTTGTTTGTTTCTCTACTCTACTTTTGAACCGATCATCATGACAGTTTATATATTTAGAAGTCCAAAGTAAATAATAGTCGCAAATAAAATGGTCTATTCCTGAGGGATGATGAAGAAGTGTGTTTATTTGATTGTTCGCTCTCACGCCGTAACTGAATATATGCATCTATATGGTATAAAAATAAGTTCATTCAGAAACAAATGAGCAGGAACCACATGAAACTATAGATAGCTAGACAACGCAGTCATAAACAACCCTGGGTTTACCAATAGTTACAGTAGGGTCGTCTATGACTGGACTGCATTATGAAAAAATCATTCCATGCTATTGAATGGAATTGTTAAACCCTGATAAATATTTGTAGTATCCGCACATGAGTAAAGTATCCGTCATGTAAGTACTCATAAAAGGTAAGTACTACAAAATAGTTATTCATTCATTGTTTAGTTAAGAACCAGGGGCCCTTCCGCTGATGCTGAAGCCTATTACCATCGGATTTTTTAGATCCAAATATCAAACTTCAGCTTAGATTAACGGTAATTGTATTTAGCTTAGCTAATAGAAACACTGGACCTCTTCCGACGGAGCTGGAAGATGTTTGTCAATAACTAAAACGTAAGACTTATTTTTCGAATCAAAATATTAAATGGTAATCGGCTTCAGCTTCGGCGGTAGGGCCCCAGGTTATTACAACCGTAATTTGTATTACGGTTATAATAACCTCAAAAGAGTTTTCTGTACATTTATTGCTGAATCGACTAACGTTAAATTCTGGAAATCCTGAAAAATGGTTTACCTTTTGCTGTAATCTCTACATCCATATTTGACCGCGTCTCGCTGTAAACTATTGAAAGGTAGAAAACCAGCTTTGACAGGAATACTGGCATTTCAGATTGATGAATCGGAAACCTATGTCAACAAATTTAATTCCCCGCTGAATTTTCCCGTATTCTTTCTGTTCCTTGCTCTGAGTATGAGTGTCCGATTCTCCTAGCGGGCTTCTTCGGGTAATATAAGCAGGAATTAAACTTTTGTAGAGTTAATGTGACAAAAAAACTTAATTGTCTGTACAGCTTCTTCCTATAATTACCTGTACGTATAGATCATACCCTAGTAGGTAATTATAGGTACCCTAGTAGGGTATGATCTATAGCATATTTATTATAGATATTTATAGAATTTCAAAATATGCGTCTTGAATCATGAACTTAATATATTGTTATAATATAATGTATTATTTTCGGCACAGTTAGGTCTTTTGTTAATATTCGTATTAGTTAAAATTTCTATTTACTTTGTTCTGTATAATTGTTGCCATAATAAAGAAAGAAAAAGAGAGAATTTACTTCTCAATGCAACATCCGCTACCGTGACAACTCCGACTGCGCCACATGAGCATTTAGATAAAAAAAAAATACTACACTTTTTAAATAACAAGAAATGTATCTATCTGATGGAATATGCCACGTTTACCGCCTAGTTTCACCAACGATTGGCATCCTTTCCCATGCAAGTGCGGCAAACTTACCTCTCTCTTACCTTCAAGGTCTCTCGATTACCTACTTCCTTTTCCGCGTTGTGTTGGAAATCAGTCTGTTCTCCGGATCGTCAACGCATGAAAGTTACGAAACTAGTACAAGCCGAACAGATTGTTACGTCACCCTTTGTTGGCGTGGTAACGGCCTTGTCTATGGAACTCGGTCTTCTTGCCAAATTATTTTAGTCTTCCGGCTTATTTCGCACAAATGAAATTCGTGTGATGTTGTTTAGATTCTTGATAACAAGCTCAAGTAAACCTTAGTTATTTATTTTGAGAGGAGCTCGATGGCGTCGTACCGCGTGTCAGTCTAATTGAACACGTAAGTTAAGCAACGTCGACCGCAGCCTGTCTATGGATGGGTTTATTTATCTCGAGCTCCTCCGTGCTTCTGATGGCACGTTAAATCGTCGGTCCCAGCTGTTGTAATTAGATGATAGTCGTTAAGCCAAGTCAGTGGCCTTAAGGCTTGAAAACACTGGCCTCCGCCAACCAGCAGTTCAGCAGCGTGGTGGAGTATGCTCTAATTCCCTTCGATTGAGGGACTCCCGTATCCCAACAATGGTTTGATTATCGGTTGATACCGAATTATTTTAAGAAAAAGGATAGGAGTTGGTAGAATTATGATGCGATTGCAGTCCTTAATTTATGACGATGCGTTAAGATTAAACGGTTAACGTGAAGATTATCCATAGGGATTACAGTTTAACATTCTGATGAAAAGACTTAATCCAAGATTCTCCTTAGTTCATAAATCTCGTCTCTACCACATCATAATAAACATCATCGTCTGTGTTCGTATAACCAACATCATGCCCCTAGACTCCAAAGATTAAATCTTACTGAATACCTGTTCTAGGTAGATATATTCGTCAAGAACTTCGAGCTTAGCGTTTCGGTATTGATTTAGCAAGGTACAATAAAATATTCTCTTCACACGTATTGCGTAGGCTGCGTCACGAGTAGTGTTGTCCAAATTTAACAACTTTCGTACATAATACAGCTAATGACGCAGTCTAGTTCCAATACTGTTTACCTTACTGTCACTGAAAGAACACCTTGTTTTATTATGCCACGGTTTTTGCTATGTCAGACATAGATATATGAGGTTTACTAGGCCGGATTTCTAGCCCACGGGGCCGAAATCGAAGTTGAGTGGAGCGAATAGATTCGCTGTTTTGTTGTATGTTTTCCATTGATTTCAATGGAAAATGTATTTGTGGATCATTCCTAAAGGACATGATCGATCTCAATTTTGTTTCGACACAAACCTCAAGCATGTCGAGGTCTTTAATTGTGACAAGTTTCATCAAAATCGGTTCAGTGGTTTTGGAGCCTATTCATTTCTAATAGTGACTTTTCGGCGTATATGTATAAGCGTTCCGCTCACTCCGCTTGCTCCACTCAATTATTTCCAAGAGGCATTTTAAACATATGCTCTACATTCAATCATCATGTGCAGCCCCCTTACCACCAACTCTTGTTGCGATTCAATAATTTAATAGATTACTTATTCATACCAATGAATAAGCGACTCTATTCCATTTGAAATAGAGTCGCTTATTCATTGGTATGAATAAGCATTCTATTCAGTTATTGAATCGCAATAAGAGATGGCGGTAAGAGGCTGGTCTTTTTCTTGATATTTGGATTAGGCGCTGTATGTCTTTTTCTTACTTCATTTATATTAGACACCATCTCTACAGATATACCATTCTTAGCCATATCATTTGTTATACAATCCATCTATGCACTTCCTCTACATACAATATGGTAGGAAAAAGATCTAAGATACGCATATCTATCATCCTTTCCTTTCGTATTGAATAAGCACTTCTCTACGCTTTCTTATCTTTATCAGTCTTTAAATCTTTTTGTCATTTTATTGAATCATCACTGGGGTTCATCAGGCCATACAATTGTATTATAAGAATAGCTTCCCGTTGTGAATAAATTTAGGCAGTAGTATTAAGTAGATCAATCAATTGATCCATAACAACCCGAAGTAAATAAAATTTGGGAAACAGTAATTTACAGTGTCAATATATTAAATTGTTCTGCCAATCATGTCATGAATAAATAAAATTAAAAGCCTGGGTTCATTAGTTCCATCGACTTTTATTTCACATTCCTACCTCACAATCACAATACGTGATTAACATACTTTAATATCATTCGTATTATAATAAAATGGAGCTGTAATACATGTTTCTGGTAGGTAGAATAATTTTTTTATACTGAAGCTTTACATCTGCTAAATAATAACTCAAATAAGCCTTCTTTCGATTGAATAAACCTTTCATTTGACGTCAACTTTGGGGTATCAGGGCTTATACAGACTGTGTATGCAATTACTGAGATGTGAACTCTTAAATATTATGTGCATATTAAAATTTATTAACAAGATAATCACATCCTTCCATAACTAATCTTTATACTGTAGCATCTCTTATGTGAAAAAGGTGACAAGACATTACACGTGTTAAGAGTCTCGTAAAACACTAGCTTTCACCTCTTCTTTTTTAAAGATCATGTGCATTTCTATGGAGTATCTCCACGATACATGGTCATACAATATAATGTGTATAACAAATAGGTATTCCGTGCCGCCGCCGTCGACTGCTATATCGTACACGCGACGTGTGGGCCGAGCCCCCAGTGAACTTGGTTTCGACCCGAGAGTGCCTTCATTATCAGCTGTTGTTCAACCGCTACCAAGAAACTTTCAAATGGGTGCAATACAACATAGTCTGATTGGAACTCTGTCGTTCACTATTATCTAGAGGCAGATCACGGTAGCAGCCAGCTCGGTCGTCGTCGAAGCTACACAAAACCGGCGGAGCGCGGTTTTCAGTCTAACCAAATGACGAAATCATACCGTTCATAGGCGATCGACTGACTCAGTGTGACAATGCTATTCGGCGTGAGCAGACGCTTACCGGTTAGGGCGCCTCGTCAACCACACTCGCACTAGTTCAAGTATTAAACGATCTGATAAATCGATATAGTTCTAAAATAATTCATCTGTGATTTTATTTATTTAAGTAGTATTTGTCTTATTTTGTGTTCAATTAAATAAGATAAAATGTCTCTGGAATTGGAAGACGTAACGGGAGTGACCGGCGACGTCTTCGAGGACTTCCTTATCGTGTTTCGGCGATGCTTGGCAAAGGTAAATGCATTCTAAATTGGGGTTAGGTTGTCCGATCCCAGCTCTGCGATCGTTGCCAGTTGTTTTATAAGGTGCATCTGAATAGGTTACCCTGCCCCCATTGTTTCGCCATTCGGCCTATCACCTTCAATATGGACATGGATTCTTACGTTGATATTTGGGAACAGATTATTAAGGTAACATTTTCATCTCGAGCATATCTGTCCTTAACCATGATTTGAATATTTTCATGATTTTAACCTTTGCTTTTAAACGTAACAACACACATATTCCCGCCAAATTAGTCTGTCAAATTGTCAATGTAGATAAATGTTATCTCTTCCTGTGGATTAATTTTAATTGGAACCACAGACTAAATAATAAAACAAGTATGTAAACGAAATGTGTTCATATAGGAGACCACGTGTCCACGTTTCGTTGTTGCTAGCCGCATTTACTTTATCGTACCAGTGTCATGACATGAATTCTGTATCCACAGAAGTAACCTGTTATCGAACTAGTTTTAACATACCTATCCAACGATGTTAAAAATACTATAGATATGCCACAAGCGTCAATAAGGAACATCCGCAAGGTAAGGTAATTACCTTACCTTACCGAGGTAAGACAATTGTCTTACCTCGCAATTAGATCGCACAAGCAAGCCGACGAAACTGATGTTCGTGACAATTGATTGAAATAAGTTAAAATCCCGTCTTCTGTAAAGAGAATGCACAATTTGTTGATAAAGTGTATAAAGCCCTAGGGATTACTTATTACACTAAAGAATAAAATATTTGATGTTGAATTTAGATTAATATTATATTTTTGCAAAAAAAAAAAAGCTGTAGTCTCTCCCACAGACGACAGGAACCGTTTTATGGGCAATTTAGTAAGTGTATGCCATATCTATAGTACATATACCATTGTACCATATCACATTTTTTAATGAAAACTTGAGCATGTCATCCACGTTTCCCAGGCAACAAGTCGAGCATGTGCTTTGCTAAGCGAAGTCTAGAATTTTCTCGTATAAGAAATATAATAATAATTGTATAAGTATTTATGTAGAAATAAATTAAAACGTCTGCCTTTGTATTCTATAGAATAAATAAATAAAAATATATATAAATGGCTTGGAAGCCAACATGGATGTATCTTTAACTTAATACGTAATCACTAATAATTAGAAAGCTGACGATATCTGATACTTTATGCAACATCTCTAGTCTCTACTAAAGAGTAATTTGGATGAGATTAGTTTATACATACAATTTGTTCACCGAAGTGAACAAGTGAAGAATTTATGATAAAAGTATATAACCTATAAAATTAATTCCGTTGCACACAGTTAAACAAAGAGGGAAAGAGGCCGTAATTCAAAATACAAAAATTAGATTTTGTATGAGTTCAAAGAAATGTAGAGTTGTAGAATGATTACATGAATACAGCGGTAAAATAATTTTTAAACGATGCTATATTACAGTTTTGCTACAATTTCTTATTCTGTGGTTAGAGTAGGGAATAACTGTAAAAAAATATTCATAAAACAATAATTAGGGATTTTTACAACTTGTCTTCGTAAGTTGATTTTTTAAATGTCGGGATTGATTTTTGATACCCTGGATACAGAGATGTCATCACAATTATACAACCACAGAATACAATAAAATATTGTAGTAATAAAACTCCGTTTTCCTTTATCAATTCGAGGAAACCAGCGCGCGTAGCGTACCCAAAGGCAATCTGTAATAAACAGATATGTACGATTAACAAAATTCAAGCTAACTGTTTACTGATACAAAATTAAAATATTTTTGTTTTTGCATCGTGTGGCAGTAAAACGCCCGTCTAATATGAAGTAGTTTCCGTAGCGTATTGCAGCACGTTCTTTGTTGCTGATAAACTCCCTCATGCGGGAATACCAGGCCTCTATAAATTGTTATTTAGCTGCGGTCTTATGTGAGAGGCCCTAGCGCCTAAGCTAAAGCCGATGACCATCGGACTTTTCGACTGCGAAAATCAAACCTCAGGTTAGATTACTGGTCATTGTGCTTAGTTTAGCTGGTAGGAATGGAGCTGTACCGACTAAGCTGAAAGTTACACTTAAGACGTATTTTATAAATCTAAATATTCGATCTGAATTGGTTTCAGCTTAGGCGATAGGGCCTCTGGGGCTTTATCGCCGAAGCCGATTACCGTTGGACTTTTTGGTCCCGAAAATAGATCTTAGGTTTAAGTAAATGACAAATATCTTTATTTTAGTCGGTCGAACTCTATGGTTTCTACCAGCTACGCTAAACACAATTACCGCCTATTTAAGCTAAAGTCTGATTTTCGCAATCAAAAAATCCGACGGTTACTACTATCTCTTGATAGTCAATTTAGTAGTCAAGTGAGGATGGCTTTGGTTCAAAGGATAACAATGATTCACTTACACCCCATTAAAATATTTTTACCACTAAGGCATGTACAGAGAATAGCTGTTCCAACCAACACAATTGGTCTCTTTTTTTTTTTGATTGATTATACATTTCCATTACATTTTATCTTATACCTGTCAAATGTTTGATACGTCGTTGTAAGCAAGGGATTTAGGGATAAAAATGTCACGAACTATTTTTGTCAAATGACAGATATTGATATATTCTCTGTACCAGGTTGATTTAAATCTTATTTGATTGGGAGTTACAAAAGATTTATAATTTATATATATGTTATTATATTTTCGGGGTCGGCAACGCGCATGTGATGCCTCTGGTGTTACAGGCGTCTATAGACTACGGTAACTGCTTTCAATCAGGCGGACCGTATGCTTGTTTGTTACCTTACTAATATTAAAAAAAATAAAAATTAAACTGCTAATGAACTATGAGGCCGATTCCGGAAAGGATCAATTAATGAAAATCCTTTTTTTCAGCATAGACTTTTTTAAATACATTTTGTAATATTAAATACATATTGATTTTCTCTTCAAACTTCGCAATAGGCTCCCTTCGGAGTAGACGACACATTCACACCACTGTGTATACTGTACAGTTAAACAGTACACACGGTGGTGTAAATGTGTGGTGGGCCTATCCCAATACATACGCTAAGCTCATTAAGAATCGTGGTTCATCATGCTATGCGAATGTGCGATGCGAAGAAGCAAACTAATCAACTTTCATTTCAATATGTAATGCAACTTTCACATTTCACTTTTCACATCCTAATGTGTAATTATGTAGGTAGGTCTTTGACCATAAATTCTCTACTTAATAACTCTCTGCTTCGATATAAAATTGTCAGATAGAATACTCCTATGAACATATAATTTCCCCATGGGTATAATGTTCGTCTGTGATATGTGATGACCTGCGGCCGATCGCGATTTAATTTTCTAAGACTTTCATAAAAAATTTCATCCACTATTTTAACCCTTACTTTAAGCAGGTCCCAGCACTTGTCATTAATAACAGTCGTTAAGCCATGTCAGGCGGCTTGAAAACACTGGCCTCCGCCAACCCCCAGTTGAGCGGCGTGGTGGGGTATGCTCCAAACCCCTTCGATTGAGGGGAGACCCGTATCATAGCAGTGAGATGAATAAGAGTTGACGACGACGACGAGGGGATGATTTTGGAATTCATTACGAAGAACGTTAAATTAAACTCGTCCAATTGCTTTCGTCAATTCTCTATGAAATAGCGTTTCGAAGAGCTCTCTGAATTCCTTAGCTACGCCCATCCCGGCAGTGGAATATGGGTTTATAAGGTGTAATCCTGGGATTCTCATATAAAGTTGGAGACATGTACGTTGGTCTTTGCGAATTATATTACTATTATTGATTATTATTGATTGTTGAAGTCGATCACTCGCTTATTTTAAATAATGCTAATGCGAAAGTTAGAATGTACTGTGGTAATAATAAAGCGAATGTTCCATGGTTTTTCAATATTTCAGCATATTCTCCGAAAACATCACAATTACAATAATTAGTTGCACTGATAACATACTATATTCATATAACATATAGGCAGATATCGCTAATTGCGATATGTGGGAAACCCGCTGTATGTTTGCGGACGGTTACTGCTATTAATAAAACTGTCATAGCCTATTATATCGTAGTACAGTAATGTCCACGTAAAACTTGACATCTGCTGTTTTATTTGAACTCCTACTATTACTGTTTTTTTTTATATGAGAGGGGGGCAAACGAGCATGTGGGTCACCTGATGGAGAGCAATCGCTACCGCTGTAGAATGATAGTGTCAAACTTAACGTGTTTTGAATACTATAATAGCGATTAAAGTGCTCTGAGAATAAATTACGAACTAATGACGCACTCAAGATCTCTTTGACTACATTACGCACATTTATGACGTAGGTCTTATATTACAATACTTTGTTATTTTTCTTACACCACGTCGAGTGCCAAACATGCATTCCTATGTACATAAAACTGACCGGAACGTACGAGAATGTGACTTATTACCATGGCGAGTCGAAGTCGACCCTAACATTATAACCTTCGTCTAGGTTACATTGAATAACCATCTATAGCGATATCATATTAAAAAACGACGTAATGCAGCGTCAGAGAACTATCATGTTTGCCTAAAATACCATTGCTGAAATTGCCGAGTCGCGCAAAAATGTGCCTAGTTACCATGCCGAGTTGGCCCTGAGATCGCATACCTCCGTCTAGAAGGTGTGCCTTATTTCGGCACTGCCCAGATCTCAGATCTTGATTTTAACTAGACAAAAAATTAGTCGTTAATTTGTCGAAATTTGTCGCCCAAAGCAAAAAATTTGTCGGTCTCCCGTTAAAGAGTTATAAGGTTTTATTTGTGGCAGTGCCGAAATAAGCTTATTTCGGCACTGCCCACTCGGGATCTATTAAACTACAAAACATAGCGAAGATATGATTTTCTCCAGAATTAGTCGTCAATTTGTCGAATTCAGACACCAAGTATCAGAATTAGTCGACGTCCCGTTAAAAAGTTATAAGTACGTCTTTGTGGCAGTGCCGAAATAAGCCTTATTTCGGCACTGCCCAAAAAAACTACATCACCTAGCGAAAATCTGATTTCACCCAGATGTTGCCTTGAATTTGTCGAAATTTGTCGGATATAAAACACAACTGGTCGATGCGTAATTAAAAAGTTACACGCATTTTAATAATTCTCATAATAAGTATAGTCCGAGATCTTGCATCAAAATTATATCATGCACAAAATGCATCAGTAAACGTTTTATTTCCTACCTTTTTCAGAGTCTGGCAAAGCTTGTCAATGCATGATACTGTTTTCTGATCTACGAATGCTTTAAGTGTTCTTTAGCACTACATTAGTTGCTTTTTACGATAGCCATATGTGAATGGGGTGGTGTTATTCTACTCTGCCTACGTTAGGCTCTCTGACTACAACGTGAATTATTAAAATGCGTGTAACTTTTTAATTACGCATCGACTAGTTGTGTTTTATATCCGACAAATTTCGACAAATTCAAGGCAACATCTGAGTGAAATCAGATTTTCGCTAGGTGGTGTAGTTTTTTTGGGCAGTGCCGAAATAAGGCTTATTTCGGCACTGCCACAAAGAAGTACTTATAACTTTTTAACGGGACGTCGACTAATTCTGATACTTGGTGTCTGAATTCGACAAATTGACGACTAATTCTGGAGAAAATCATATCTTGGCTATGTGTTGTAGTTTAATAGATCCCGAGTGGGCAGTGCCGAAATAAGCTTATTTCGGCACTGCCACAAATAAAACCTTATAACTCTTTAACGGGAGACCGACAAATTTTTTGCTTTGAGCGACAAATTTCGACAAATTAACGACTAATTTTTTGTCTAGTTAAAATCAAGATCTGAGACTTGGGCAGTGCCGAAATAAGGCACACGTCTAGAAGATACTTTCCGTCTAGAGTCGTTATCAGTGCCTCTCTCCCTATTATTATATCGTGTTGACCTACATTTTTATATTCAACAACGACGAAAGACACTCACTCATTCATTTAAAAATATAGAGCACAGCTACGGAGCAAAGTCCATAGAGGGCGGATGACGCTGCGCGCGCGTTGGTTGCGTCACCCGCGCACGACATCCGCTAAATGTTACAGGGAAATCCTATGGCATCAATACCGATAACGCAGTTGAGTCACGCTTAATACTCGTTTATTATTATTTTTTATTAATTGACTAGTCGTTAGTCGGTAGACGGTTTACCCTATGGACACTTAAAGTTCGAGAATGAATTCCCTGCCTGAGCTGCCAGGCTAGAAGTAAAAGATTTTTTGCCCATAGACTGGCACTCCCGCTGCCCTCTACCAATGCAGCAACTCATTTCTCCCTGGTGACATTACCCGCAGGAAGGAACACAACAACCCTCAAGACAGGGTATAAATACGCTGTGCCCTTCCTCTCTTGTGCCGACGCCTCGTTTTTCAGTCAACAGGGCGTATCATGTGCACACTTTGACTCAAAAATTATAATGAACCACTTACTACCCAAAATCTTTGAATCTCTATCAATTACTCTACCAATCTCAATCCCAACACTTACGCCCAAAATTGTGAGGATCATATTAAATATTTCTCAGACCAACTATAATTCGCTAAGAATGTAAGGAAAACGGAACTCTCTCCTTAGAGTTAAATGCTCAAACCATTCTCACAACTTATTTCTGTATTATTGCTTTTCCCCTTAAACTTAAGTGGATCTAATGCTGGGCTGAGCTTACCAGTTGCTCATACTACGCACTTTAATACTAAATGACGGAGTATTTTCAAGCAAGAATGATTTAGTAGTAGATTTACTACTGTCGTATAATAGCTATAAAAAACAATGACGACTCTGTCGTCCGATTGCAAAACATTGTATATGTGATAAAATTATTTTGAATTAATCGAGTTTAAAGTTTCTCGTATATTATAATTATAGCGATTTTGCAGTTGTGATCTATGAAAAACAACTGTAGATTACAAAGTTACCGATGTTCATAGGTAGCAGGTATATGGGTGCATTCCGGGTTTTATAGTCTCACTTGGATCTTGGTTTGGTTTATGGTCTCTCTCTTACAAAAATGATCAAAGATTTACTTATCTACTGATGTTTTAATGACCAACATCTGGGTCCAACCTTAGTTCATCACCATGGTATTAAAATTTGTGTTGTCATCTAAGATACGACTACCAGCTAAGGTTGGTAAAGAATGCATTTAACATGGAACCAAATCAAATCTTTTTTTCATAGAATAGTTTAACAGATCTTAAAATAGTGAGTGCTATATTCTTCTAACATACATTAACATGCAAAACTTTTAGGTTTAAGAATTTAATAATTTATGCACGCTTTAAAAACAGAAAGTTAAAAGCCACTGTTTTAACTTCATACACATGAGTCTCGAAGAGCCTGTCTTATATATGTGTAGTATTTTATTATAAATTCTGATGCACATGCAGTAAACTCCAAAGAATACCGATTTTTGACCACGAAAAATATCGAAACCAGTTCATAACCACTGGCGCTATCGCGTAAATGCCTAAAAAAATATCTCTAGATTCAATTATTCAATTATCCAATGAAATCCTAATGAAATTTATATGGATTCACCTTTGAAACAAAAGGGCTTTCCTATCATTGGTTCATGGAAAAAGGCGCTGTCGTAGCATACGATATAATAAGAAATAGAGTAGCCTTGAGAACCTCCTCTCCTTTTTAGACCCCTACGTATCGGAAACTTAAACCATCAAAATAACATCTGAAATTTAAATCGTTTAAAATTATTCCTTTTAACGGTAAATCTTTTTGTACACTTATTCTTATAAATTAGTGTTTAAAGTTTCAAATAAGAAATACGACCCTGGGTAACAAACAACTCATTAGATATCTTCTGGATTTCCTTAGTTCGAGATTGTGCTTCTTCAAAATGTATTCTCAAGACTTGATCCAGGCATATATCGAGAGCTTGTTAAATACTGCCAATTATCAATTTGTTAAACAGAGAAACTATTTCTATTAATAAGATAAGAAATAATTATTTGTTGAAGTATAATTGTGGATAACCGCGCTAGTAGTTTACACAAAAGCAATCTCGGAGATAACCCAACAATTATACCTATGGATCAAAAGTTAAGAACTGCTTATATATGTTATCGAGTATACCCTTTCTTGCACTCAGCACAGTTAATGCATTCTTGTTCATGTTTATCGAAAACGTCTATAGTTTATCATCATCATCTCGCTGTAATAAAGTTATAGTTTTTTTGTTCTGAACTTTCCACCACTCAAATTACGTTAATGGAGTTCACAATGACGTCAAACGTTGACTAAAAATATCCATAATCAATTTCGATCATGTTAATCTAATGTATATGCTGTTACATTAATTTGATATCAATTATACAAATGAAAACCGATAGTTAATTATGGTTATAAATACGAACTGGACAGAATTTAAAAATATTTTGTATACCATCGACATAGAAAGGTCAGCGATATCCTAAGTATGTGGTTTTTACATAGGTACTAGATACCCTACTTAGTACCTATACAGGAGGTCTAATCACAGAGAGAGCCGGATTACAGGAGCCACAACATTAGCATTTAAAAACTTAACAAAAGGTATAAAATTGATTTGGAAATGGCAAATGATTCAACTAAATGTCAATTTACAAAATTACATTTTAATAATTTAATTATTGTTTTATAAATCTTTTAGATTTATTAAACAAAAAATAATAGCAATTGAGCAGCGCCAACCCGTAGTTGAGCAGCGTGGTGAAGTACGCTCTAAACCCCTTCAATTGAGGGAGAGCCGTATCCCAACAGTGGGATGATTATGGATTGATGCCGAATTGCAATTATAATTGATTTAAGATCGATTGAGAGAAGACTCGTATCCAAGCCGTGAGAGGAATATAGAAACGGATAGGGAATTAAAAAAATGAAAACAATGTTGTTTAAGGGACATGTTTGCCGTATGTAATCCCCGTTATTATATGACATTAACAGTCAGTTTTCAATACGCATTCAAGAATTATGTTTTTTTTTTTTAAGTCAATTGCGGCAATATTGCCGGGAATAGCGCATTACTAGCCACACTGCACCGTTTGGTCTGCAACTTTTAGCTTGCTGATATCAGCAATTGATCATAGTCAGTCTGTTGATCGATAAAACAAAACTGGTTGATTTATCGACTATGAGACGCAATCGATAAAATCGAATCTGCCATTCGAGACTGATCCATCAACATCGCTCGATGCACACTGTAATCAACATTGAATGGTCTATTATCAATATCACCTGATGTAGTGGTTATTAAGGTGTAATTAGACCCTTATAACATCGGCAATATCTATCACGCATTTGTCATGTATGATTGTTGTCCGTGATGAGTGAGTAAGTGTACTGATTTCACTCTTATGATCTTATTGAGTGGAGTGAGCAGATACTTATATATATTACGCTTATATACCAATGCCGAAAAATCAAATAATTCTTGGAAATGAGTAGGCTCCAAAACCACTGAACCGATTTTGATGAAACTTGTAACAATTAAAGACATGGACATGCTTGAGGTTTGTGTTGAAAAAAAATTGAGATCGATAATGCCCTTGAAGAATGATCATCAAATACATTTTCCATTGAAATCAATGGAAAACATACACTCAGCTAATCTACTCGATCAACTCAACCTCGATTTCGGCCCCGTGGGCTAGAATCCGGCCTAGTTTATTCATAAGCGAAGGGGAGGAACCCAAATCGCATCTGCTGCATCTTTAATGTCCTGTCAGTTGACATTGCGATCCTGGCCCGCAAGATGCTTCTTCACGCTTCGATACTGTACACTACTGTATAAATAATAATCAAAATATTAACTTCCAGTTTTACTAACTAGGTTTTTTTTATATGAGAGGGAGTTAAACGAGCATGTGGGTCGCCTTATGGATACCAATCACCACCGCTCATGGAGTTCAGCAACACCAAAGGGTTGCCTATCCATTGCCAGCCTACTCCTTTCTTTTTTAGGGTTCCGTACATCAAAAGGAAAAACGGAACCCTTATAAGATCACTTTGTTGTCCGTCTGTCTGTCTGTCAAGAATTTCTATGTCGAGAATGCGTGGAGGTATCAAGCTGAAATTTGAACTGTATACTCAGGTCTACGGTCCCATGAAGTTGTAAAAAATCAAACTGCTAAGTTTACGTAAAAAAAAGTTACGGCCGTTTATTCAGCAAAAAACGCATATTTCGACATTCTCAAGGGAATCAAAACCTATAGGGTACTTCCCGTTGACCTAGAACTATGAAATTTGGCAAGTAACATCGTTATAGACTACAAGAACAGAAATAAATCTCAAAACTATACATTTGTAAATAGATCTTATAAAATAGGGGGTCTATATTTTTTATAGGGTGTCGAAATTTCAAATTGAAACTACTTGTTCAAATGGGATATCATATGAAAGGGCTTGATATACACATTGCAAAATATATTCTATTTATTTTTTTCGACGCATTTTATGGGACGGGCCCACCACACATTCCCACCACTGTATCTCCTGTGTAGCCAGGATTAACAGCGGCGACCGCCAAAAAAGGCAATGAACAATGAAGTCCATTGCAGTCCCAGGGGTAAAACTACGGCTGCCTTGGAACTCACAACGAATTTAATCAGAAGAAGTTAGTAGGAGTAGGAAGCTTTTGGAATTTGACTTCCCCTCTTAGCAATGTGAGAGATGTTTTTTCGACGCATTATTTCTTATTTATAATGAAACTAGCGACCCGCCCCAGCTTCGCACGGGTGCAATGCTGATACTAAATGTACTACAGAAGGTCTTTGCGCTTTGTCCTATCCAGTCCTTCCCCAGTTATAGGCACACGCCGCCGGCTCCGCGGCCGGTACCGCCACAGCCGTTATGTCCCTGCATTTTAAATGTGTAATATCTTCTAAACTATTCATTTAAATTACATGCTGTGAACGGCCATATTGATCTATATTAAATGCGCAATGTATTTAAGGTACTTAATTGGATAAGGATTAATTCTGTATTGCTTAAAATCGCTTCGTAAATAAGGCATTATTTCTTGTAAAAAGCAAAGGATAAAATAACGGTTATTGTGTGTTACCACTAAGAGATAGACATATACCATCGCGAACTTTTTTGTAGACCATTTTAAGGTGAACAATACTGTACTACATTATTTTGATCTATCTCGTTGGGTTCAGCCAGCGTTTGCAATGAAAGAGCAAAAAATGTGTTTATTTACGACATCACATTAGAAACCTCTAAATTATCAGTGTTTTTCTACTATGTTATGCATATATTATACATATAAACTTTCCAGTTGAATCTATTAAAAAAAACCGCATCATAATCCGTTGCGTAGTTTCAAAGATTTAAGCATACAAAGGGACATAGGGACAGAGAAAGCGACTTTGTTTTATACTATGTAGTGAAATATCAAATTTAATAATGATACTACATACGGAACCCTCGGTGGGCGAGTCCGACTCGCATTTGTCCGGTTTTTTTTTCCTGATGACCTTACTCGCAGGAATACAAAACAACCCTCAAAGAATTGTTATTTGGCTGCGGTATTCTATCAGGTGGAGGTACTTCTCCAGTCGGGCAGCTTAAAAAGTATGCTATGCCCAACCTATCTTTTCGCCAGAGCCTCGTTTTAGGTCGTTGTAGATCTTTTAATTATCTAGTAAACAAATTTAGGTCGCGTATGTAAATGAATAAAAAAAAAATATTGTTCTACTAGGGTACTGCAGGCTACGTTGCTGTTAAGAAACAGCGGGTGCGTTAGGTAGCTCAAAAATATCCATGATTTCAGCAGTGACATTAATTAATTAATTCTTGATAATAAATATAATTTAATTTTGTTTTGCGTCCCTCTTGTATATATTAGTTTATTATTATTAACCAAGAGCGAGAATCTCCAAATAAAGTTTTGTAAATTTGTTTAAGTATGTTCGTTTGTGCCCGATAACTCGAGCCGGTGACCCTATTTTGATGTGCAATATTAATTACTAACTTATCTACCTAATAGTGTTATTAAAACTCACATAAGACAATAATGTATGAATTAATTAACGGTTCATTTAGGGATTTTCGTCAAAATCCTCATTAGTGGACTTTTTGACGAATAATTTGAGTTCGTACTCAAATTATTATATATTTCACAATTAATTGAAATTGAAGCCTTATAATATAATTGTAGTGCCCCAACGGGGTTCCATGCGGTGCCATTTGTTTTTTTTAAGAAACTATTATATAAGATCATAATGTACCACCAATGGAAACAATAAATAATTTGAATATGAAAAATAAAAAGAAATTGAATTTGAAAAAAAAAAAAAAAGAATTTGAATTTTTATTTTTATTTTGAGGAGCTCGGTAGCGTCGTTGTTTGTGTCAGACTAATCAACCACGCAAATTAAGCAATGGCGTCTGTAGCCCGTACATGGATGGGTTTACTTATCTCGAGCTCCTCCGTGCTTCGGAGGGCACGTTATGCCGTCGGTCCCGGCTGATGTCATTAGATGACAGTCGTTAAGGCAAGTCAGTGGAATTTAGGCGGCTTGAAAACACTGGCCTCAGCCAACCCGCAGTTCAGCAGCGTGGTGAAGTATGCTCTAAGCTCCTTCGATTGAGGGGAGACCCGTATCCCAGCTGTGGGATGAATAAGGTTTAGCGACAACGACATTTAAATAAATTTAGCATATGTTACATGCTACATAATAGTCAAAGGTAGATAGATATCTTTATTAAGTCCTGTGTAGCATGTAACGTATGCTTACACTGGACTTAAGGGCAGGAATAACTAACGTAACGTACAATTTTTTCGAGACATCGTAATTGAAAAAAATTGCGAGAAATCAATACGCAGCTAACTAATAATGTACCTATATACAATGTCACACTTCACACGATCATTAAGTTATTTAACACTGACCCCGTTACCCAAAAACCTAATTGTGATTCAAGTCGATCGGCAAATCTACTTATAAATATTATCTTCAAGTTGCCCTATTATATTTCTTATGTTCTTTAGTAATTTTGCCATATAAATGTAGTTACAACTTCGATTTAGGGAAGACCTGTATCCCAGTCATCCCAACAGTGGGATGAATAAGGATTGTCGACGATTCTTATAACTAACGCGGTGTGAACATCATAGCAAACCACCAAGTTGGTGGTAGTGTACATACAATAAGTTTTTTTATACAACTACGGGTGGCGGACAAGCATACGGCCCGCCTGATGTGAAGCGGTTACCGTAGCCATATTAACGCTCGCAACATAAAATATCGCTCGCGCGCTGCCACCCCTGCTGCCAACGCTGCTGCGTTCTTCCCTTCTTCTTTTCTGGTGACCTCACTCACTCGCAGGAACACAACAACCCTCAAGGGAAATGTTATTTGGCTGCGGTATTCTGTGAGGTGGAACATTCCTCAGTCAGGTAGCTTACAATTACCCTCCCTACCTCACTTAAAACCATAAGTACATAGGTAATTCCATTTTTAAACGCTTGATAGCCATGCTAATTATATGTGTGAATTGTATGTATAATATTTCATATTTTCAAGAAATATATAATACCTATGTTCAAGATATTTTACTTTATATAAAGTACGAACGATATCGAGACATTATTTATTATATGTACACAGTTGCAGTCTACATAAGTATTATAAATACAGAACAAATTAATATAGCCATGAGATGGAAATGACTACAGCGCAGGCCACACCAGGAACTAAGCATAGAGAAGCTAAGTTTAGCTCATGTCGCTACCGCGTCTTTTATAATTCACACCGTGAGCTACAGAGCTAAACGCATTACCACTACGCTAGCGATGCGAACTTGCAAGCTGGCGTACCCGACGTGATCTCTCACGTTCCTAGTTGGGCGACATGAACCAAGCGAAGCGTATGCGAAGCGAGGGCGCTCTCAGTGTGGCCTTTGTTTTACAACCATCACAGTATTTCCGTCATTTTGTAGTAGAGCGCATTCTGAAGATCTAATTTTTTTTTATACTACGTCAGGTGTCAGACAAGCATACGGCCCGCCTGATGTGAAGCGGTCACCGTAGCCATAATAATGCCCGCAACACAATATACCGCTCGCGCGTGCCACCCTCGCTGCCAACGCAGCATCTCCTTCCTTTCTGGTGACCTTACTCACTCGCAGGAACATAACCACCCTCAAGGAAATTGTTATTTGGCTGCGGTATTCTATGAGGTGGAGGTACATTCCCCAGTCGGGTAGCTTACAATTATGCTCCCTACCTCTCTTTTCGCTAGAGTTTCGATTGTCAGTCAGCAGGGTGCACCGCGTACAGGCGAAGTTGACTTTGGTTCAAAGATGTTAATGAACCCCTTACACCCTATTTTCATTCTGAAGAATGTATTCTATTGTATTTTTTTTAATTCGTTTGTCACTCGTCAAAATCGGTAGAGGTCAGTAAGCTAACCTTGTAGCACACCAACTGTTGAGCAACATTGGGTACGGAATGACTGTGGAAGTGCTCTTGACACCAATAAAACTAAGCGGATGCAACGTATACCAAATCGAATGAACCTTAGAGACAAATTGGTATATAAAATAGCACTTCATAGATTGTGTTAAAGTGTAGAATTTAGAAAGGACTGCTGAATTAAAGGTCAAAGTCGTGGGTTCGACTCCCGCACAAATTTAACATTTGTGTGGAATCGCGTCTATTTGTCATGGTCTGATTATTTTTAGGGTTCCGTAGCTCAAAAGGAAAAACGGAACCCTTATAAGATCACTTTGTTGTCCCGTCTGTCTGTCTGTCTGTCTGTCTGTCAAGACCCTCTATGTCGAGAATGCGTGGAGGTATCAAGCTGAAATTTGAACTGTATACACAGGTCTACGGTCCCATTAAGTTGTAAAAAAATCAAACTGCTATGTTTACGTAAAAAAAAGTTACGGCCGTTTATTCAGCAAAAAACGCATATTTCGACATTCTCAAGGGAATCAAAACCTATAGGGTACTTCCCGTTGACCTAGAACTATGAAATTTGGCATGTAACATCGTTATAGACTACAAGTACAGGAATAAATCTCAAAACTATACATTTGTAATTAAATCTAAATAATTAAGGTGGCTATATTTTTATAGGAGGTCGAAATTTCAAATTGAAGCAACTAGTTCAAGTGGGATATCATATGGAAGGGCTTGATGTGCACATAGCAAAATATATTTTATTTATTTTTTCCGACGCATTATTTCTTATTTATGATGAAAAACATCAAATTTATAATGATCCTACGTACGGAACCCTCGGTGGGCGAGACCGACTCGCACTTGGCCAGTTTTTTATGTATGTTATGTATAATTATAAAAAAAATAAGTTTATCAGTTACAGGCGACCTACCTCGCTTTCGCACGGATGCAATAAAATTTAACCTATGTTACTCTCTGATCATGTATAGTAGCTCTCTATAGCCTAAAGATTTTTTTAAAATAGTTTCAGTCGTTTTTGAATATATTCATTACAAACAAAAATACTAATCATCGCTCTTTGTGATGTTAATGTAGATTAGTCTCCTTATAGTACAATATTAGTAAAGACATTGCCCCTATCCATAGTACAAGTTGCTTAGATTACTAAATAGCGCTGTATAATTTCTTAAAAAAATATTATGTAAATTTCTTTGCAAGATTTAAAATTATATAGGTACAATATCTAGAACTTGTAAAGAGCTCACGGTTAATGATAGATTAATCGTCATTGTTGAAGTAGTTACAGCACTCGGCATCTAAGGGTGCCGAGTGCTGTAACTACTACTACAACTTCTAGAGCTGTAAGCTCTCCAACTCCTCTAAAAACAGTAATTACCAATAGTTACCAATTTATGACGTAAACATTTTTTGAACAAAATTACTAGGTTTATGTTTCGAAAAGCATCCTATAATTTCATGGATGTTGCTTCTCATATCCTTCAAAATGAGAACCTGCTAAATGAGCTAACAATTTTTTTATCACTCGAATGATTATCGTATCGTAATCTATAGACGCTTGCGACATAATATATCTTAGTGTGTTTTCGTTAGCTATAAAATTTTAAATATTTGTTGTTTAACAGCCGTATTCTATAAGATCGAGCCACTTTCCAAATAATTCTCTATCCTACCTCTCTTCCTAATCTCTGAAGTACATAGTCTAAGGCACTTAGACTATGTACTTCAGAGATTAGGAACTTAGACTATGTACCTGTGCCTACCACACACACATCACAGTGTAAATAATAGTACTACGTACAGTATGGCCGCTCCCTGCCGCTCTCTCGTATCGACCTCTCGCACACACACTCATTCACGCTCTGCACAGACGTTATTGTTTATGTAGTAGCTACTGATGCGACATGTATATGGAGTGGCCAGGGTGCGACCCTACTAAATTTGTTCAATGTTATTGTGTTAAAGGTATGTAATGTATGACTGCACTTATGAGTGACACTGCCAATGTGCAACTAGGTTGGGTTTGGTTCATGAGTTGCTTACACATGCACATGACGTAGCCCAACCCAATGTTTATCTTCTGTCTGGCCAAACCCAAACTTTCTAAGTAGTTACAAGTGCAGGTGTCTAATCAATACTAACAAAAATATCAAAATAAAGTATTACGCGAACAACTTTCATTAATTTCTTGCTGACACCGACGAATACCGGTTTTGTGGTCAGCAAATTGTACAAAACTAATAAGGATGTCACTTGACTTTGATTTCACCCACGCGAGTCTTCATTGCTGTGTGATGTTTCTAGAAAGTTTTGAATCTATGTTTTATTTGGCACATATTAATATTCACAGTATGTAATGTGATGTTTTACGACTGTGATTTCGCATGATTTCGAGCAAAGAGAAATGAGATATATATTTGTATTTTTGTTATATATGAGAGGGGGGCAAATGAGCATGTGGGTCACCTGATAGAAAGCAATCATCACCGCCCATGGAGATCAGCAACACCAAGTGGTCGCCGATCCGTTGCCTGTCTTTACTCCTTCCTTTCTTTCTCGTGACCTCACTCACTCAAATGAATCAAGGGATTTATTTGGCTGATTTATTCTGTGAGGTGGAGGTACTTCTTCAGTCAGGCAATCTAAAAAATATGCTCTGCCCTACCTCTCTTTTCGCCAGAGCCTCGTTTGTCAGTCAGCAAGGTGCAATAAGTGCAGGTGAGGTTGGATTTGGTTCAAAGATGTTGATGAACCACTTGCACCCTAAATCCTACGTTTATAGAATAACAACATCTTTAGAAAATCAAACTTAGAATTGTATGGAACGTCTGCGCATATATCATTACGCTCTGCATATTTTATATCAAAATAATGTTAAAATTATTGTCTACTACCTTTCACTCGCGGCTGAGTCATGTAGTCTGTAAAACTGGCATTTAGACTTTCCAACGTTCTTATCTTAATTAATTTTGACCGTATGCCCGTTTGCACTACATTATTTTTAAACACACATCAATTATAAGGAACAACCTCACTGCAGTACTTCCACCTTACAATAAACAATTGTCTAGAGCAAGGTTACTCAATCACAGGCACGGGAGCCACAATGTGGCCCGCGGACGCATGTCAGCCAACAGTACTGGTTGATCACCGCGACTGTCGTCACGTGAATGTTCGTTTCGAAGTGACATGTCAAATCAGGACTATGTAGATGGTCCGACGGATGACAAGAAATCTAAATTATGGACCCATATAAAAATAATTGAGCATCATTGGTCTAGCTAGATAGAGCATTGTCGTGTTCCTATAGTTGTGTTCCCTGCCAACGAGTAAACTCCTATAGACTCTTTATCAGGTTAAGGAAGTGCTCCTTAACCTACGTTCACACGAACGGTTTTTCATATGCGGTTTTCATTAGCAAATCCACACTAGGTAAAATCATTGCAGTAAAAATAACTGTTTCGTTTTGCAGCCGTGTTTTGTCACTGAAAACCGTGAGTTATCAAATAGCTTTACGGCTCTGGAATCAATGAACTTTTAAGCCCGTCTTTGTATTTTTTTTTTTATCTGAACAAATTTTCATAATTTAATGTATAACAATATTGAATCATAATAGAGGCAGTGTATTATGATACAAGTAATCATTATTTTATTTTTTTATCTTATTCCCGGTTTCAGGGACTTGATATCACAGACATTCAATTTCAATATGAATGTCTGTGCTTGATTGATATTTACTTGCATACATATAAGTTTATGGTTTCACACGTTTCTCCTCGATTCACATCTTGTAGCGACATAAACACAGATTTATAAATGTCAGTGTCACTCCTGCCGATGTCGGCAAGGTGTCATTTGACCAACATAATTTCTAATGCCGCTATCTATTCATTATTATATTTTAATATAATGAATAGAGCGGCAAACTATATGTTAAAATTAATCGTCTATACAGGCCTAATCAAGAAACTGACAATGCACTGGAAGATTTTTATCACTTTTGTAACTTTGAGCTTGGATTGGGACAGACAGATTTTAAGTCGTTTTAAAGGCGCCACGGTAATTTTTTACTCATATAATAGGGGTTATTTGCATATGTATGGAGCAAAGAAGGTGTGATGCATTAGCCTTCTGCATCTGGGCTAGACATGACCCTAGATAGATTCCAAATCTGGCAGTACTGTGACCAACCACCGATAGAATTTATACAAGCAATTTTGAATGTTTTGAGGACATCGAATACCCTATATTTTATTAACTATCACTTTTTGTATATAAATATATTTTTATTATATGCCATGACAATATCGTTGATGAAAATATAGGCACGTAGAGGCCTTTACGATGGAAAAAAACAATCTAGCTAGGTCTTTAATTAAGGGATAATTTGTATTCTTCTTCTTCTTTCTTCTGTGGTTCTTCAAAAAGGGCGTGAAGACGTTTTTACAGGCGTTCGTAGACCACGATAACTACTTCCCATCAGATGAGCCGTATGCTTGTTTGCCACTTTAGTGGTTTAAAAAAATAACTGTTATTGCAATACAATGCCATCTGTGAAAAATATTTGATATGTTAGCTACTCGACAATACATGACGTTTATGCCAAAATTAATCAATGTCGTGAAATGCTCTGCTGGTAGTCAATACAACGCCATCTATTAACACTATTTGTTATCAAATATGTATATAAATAGCTACTAAACAAGAGATGGCACTACATGTCATTTTCTACATGATTATGGAAAAATCCGTTTCTCCTAAAAAACACAGCTTTGATCTGTCATCCAGGTACTTTGATTTCATCGTTTGAAGCTGGGTGCGAAAACAAAGTAGTTTTCATTAAACATACATATTATTAAAGTCATAGAGTAATTGTTTTTTCCTCTGT
Organism: Hypsopygia costalis; assembly: GCA_937001555.2. Taxonomy (NCBI): domain Eukaryota; kingdom Metazoa; phylum Arthropoda; class Insecta; order Lepidoptera; family Pyralidae; genus Hypsopygia; species Hypsopygia costalis. Next base: position 26,658,545 of record OW443326.2, read on the forward strand.
AATATCCAAAACTATATTTTTCAATGTGTGTTTTTCAATGTGTGTGACTGTAGTTTGTAAATAAAATAACAAATTTGTTATTTTATTATTTCTATCAACATGCATTCTATGAACACACATTGGAAAATATTTTAAATATTTAATGTTTTTGTTTTGTATGTTTCAGAGGAAAACCTAAGTAGATATCAAAGTAAATCTTTTACTACTTCGTACTACTTTGTTGTACGACTTGAGTAGGTAGTTCTTTTTATATTAAAAAAAAAGATTCCGTAATTACTGAATCCGTACCTACGGAAATACGAAATTACGAAAACCGTAATTACGAAAGAAGATACGGAATCTTTTTTTTAATATATAAAAAGAGCTACCTACTCAAGTCGTACAACAAAGTAGTAAAAAATATACTTTGATATTTTTCTCCTTGTACTTACGAATCATTATTGTTTGCAGTACCTGGACATCGGGGAGGATATGAACGTGCCTGATGACTTCACACAAAGCGAGTTACAAACTGGCAAGTGGTGGCGTCACTTACTAGCTGGAGGCATCGCTGGCGCATTCAGCCGGACCTGCACAGCTCCCCTCGACAGACTCAAAGTATTCCTACAGGTAAATGACATAAGTTATTTTACATAGGACTTAGAGTTACAAACGAGCGACGACGACAGACACCAGAGGCATCTCACGCGTTGCCGACTTAATTAAAGCTATGTTATTAACATAGCTTTTAGGATACATCATCAGGTCATTTATAGTCTCCACTATAGGAGCACGACCCTCTCTCGTCCCTCCCAGACAGAAGGAGGATTTGGCCTATACTCCCCACGCTGGCCAGACGGGTTGGGGAGGCCTGATCGATGTTTTATAATGTATTTCCCTTAGTCGCCTTGTACGACATCACGGGAAGAGACGGAGTGTTTCTATTCTAGTCTGCCGGAAACCACACGGCTAAGCTAGCTAGGCTAGCTTTTAGGATGCAGCAGGCTAATATAATATAAGGCGCAGTCTGATATTACAGAAAAGAAGCGGCCAGGTCGCTCAGTGCGAAGGCGCTCTTAGAATAATGCGTTAGTTAACGATATAGTTCCTGTTGTCCTCATAATATTACGTACATATAAAAGATCGTAAATGTATCCTATTGACGTCCGTCTGCACCCTATAGAGCATCGACCTAATCTGATTCAATTAGTTTGCGTCATGAATTTGACGCTTGCAGACGTGCAAACCGCATCATGCATACGGACCGATTGTGTGGCTTATGTTCAGCATTGGACTAAACATCTGTCGACAGAAACGCCTATACGCACTCGCGCTGTTCACAAACAATTTCTATTGTTATTATAATCTGCCTTTAAATGGATATTTGCCTTTTTTAACGAACTTTTTTTAAATTTTCAGGTGAATCCAACCAGAGAAAATATGACTAAATGTTTAGCAAAAATGATACAAGAAGGCGGTATAGGCGGCCTTTGGAGAGGCAACGGCATAAATGTAATCAAAATAGCTCCCGAATCGGCCATAAAATTCGCCGCTTACGAGCAAGTGAAGCGATTAATCAAAGGCGAGAAGAGGAACCAGCCTCTCGACATTCACGAGCGATTTGTCGCCGGAGCGACCGCCGGGGCCGTCAGTCAAACTGTGATCTACCCGTTAGAGGTGCTAAAGACAAGATTAGCTTTAAGAAAAACTGGACAGTACAGCGGTATCGCAGATGCGGCGAAAAAGATATACGCGAGAGAAGGCCTCAAGTGCTTTTACAAGGGTTACATTCCAAACATTCTGGGCATCGTGCCGTACGCTGGGATCGACTTGGCGGTGTACGAGACGCTGAAGAAGAAGTATATAAGCAAATACCAGGCGCACAACGAACAGCCTGGTATACTGCTGCTGTTAGCATGTGGCAGTGCCTCTTGCACGTTGGGGCAGGTGTGCTCGTATCCGCTTGCGTTGGTCAGAACGAGATTGCAGGCGCAAGGTAAATATAATTATCTTTATTAATCCTGCATTGGTAATAAACTGCTATTGGACTTACCTAATGTGTGGGTACCGTAGTACATGAATGCTTTCTACGTAATTAAAATGCATAATCCCCAAAGAATTATAAAAACGAAAATTATATAACACTATTGATTCTTACATCGTCATCATCATCATATCGTATTTCCTCATTCATACAATATGGGATCCTGTAAGCGAAGCGTGAAGAAGCATCTTGTAGGCCAGCATGGCAGCGTCAACTGACAAGACATCAAGGTCTCTTGTCCGTTGCCGATGCGATTGGGGCTCCTCTTTTCGCTTACCATCAGCCGAGGCAGAGCCAATATGCTGGCTAATATAAAAAAAATCGACTCATCCATAGAATAAAGTCCGATCTGTATGGTTGGTAGTTCACTTTAGTGCTTTTTTATGGGGAACTAACTAATGTCAGATTGTATATATTCCATTTTAAATATCGTGAGATAAATGAGTTAAGAAATTTCTAAAAAAATTACGTCTGTAGAATTCATATCCCTTATCTCGTCACGCTATGTGACTCGTTTTTGTTCCATGATCACATCGGACTATGTTCTACTGAGGAATCGATATACAACATTTGAAATGTAACACAGGGAAGGTTAGCTTTATATAGCGATTTGTTTTCCTCCAAATATATAATTATTGACTTAAACACGGCAATTTGACGTGAAAACGTCTTTAAAATTACTTACATAGGGAGGCAATTAAAAAAAACTAATGATAAAAAAATCGGGGGATATAGTTTGGTGTTGCAGCTAAATATCTATCATCTCGATCCAAAATTCAATCACACCACTGGATAGATGAAGGACCAAAGAATTTATTACGCTAAGTAAGGACAAAGAAAAATGCGCTACCATTTTGAGATAATTTTAGTGCATATAACGTATTCACGTACAACACACGGCCGTGTCCATGACACAGCCCCTTCTTCCACTTAGGTAACTAAACTTTCGTAACCAGTTACAAGAGAAGAATTTTTTTTTTTGCTGTTTGGTAACTATTTGTGAGAGAAGAATTTTTTTTCCTTTTTGGTAACTTTTGATAGTTACGAACGTAAACTTGTCGCATTTCGTGAATCAGACACATTTTTTTTATTCCACGTCGGGTGGCAAACAAGCATAGCCACACCCCATTTTATTACCTAATGCTTTTCTTGTGTTAGAATTGAAATATTGCATGTGTGATGTAAAAAACTCCATGGTTTAACGCGCATCTTTTTCTTTTGAATCTCACAAGGAGAACTCTGACATAATTATAACAATAATAAATACATATTATAATTTATCAACGCTATCTCTTACTCCATCCTAATCTAAATTATTCTGGTTTTTAAAAAGGAAACATATGTAAAATCTTATCATGACATAAAATTATTATCTTTATTATAAAGAAACTAAGCCTTGGTTCTTGTTTATTATCTTTAGTCAATATTTAACGTTGATTAATAAAATTAACACTGTCTTATTTGTTGAGAAATTAGAGAATCAGTTCAAAGTGCACGAATATGCATAGAATTATTAAAAATTATGTATATTTGTACTACAAAAGCCAACATGTTTACATGTCCGATGGTAAGCAGAACGTTGTGCCGCGCTTCCATGGTGAGTACAGCGTCGGTACGGCGCTTGGTACAGAATTCACAGCGCTGCACGCGAATATAAGTGAGATTCATAAATTTTTTTGAGACCTTTAAACCGTCTGTAAGGTAATACTGCCGACCGGAAGTGTCTGGGAATATTGATTACTGATTTTTAACGATACTGTGAAACATATCGACGGTCCCTACGTAAAAAGCGACATGTCATTTCAGACATGTTTGTTTATACTACGATATAGTAATTAAAGAATATTATTATTGGACAAATGAGTTAATTTCTTACTTTTTGATTATATACAATCAATAAAATAAAAAATAAAATGTTTTTTACGGACAATCTATAGCAATTTATGCAATGAAAAAAAATGCCATTTTTGACATGTCGATTTATACGTCGATATATGTAAAAATCAGCTATGAGAATTTAGATGACGTGAGTAGTGTTTTTACGTACCTTTATTACCTGATACCTGGAAAATGGCCAGGTAGCAGGTGGTCATACGATCTTAGTACATCCTGTACCCTTAGTACACACACTACTCAATCATGCCCATTCTGACTTCTGGCGGCTCAGGGAGCTTGGATTATATATAACATGCAAATGGTCCGGTTGCCAATGTGTTAGCAGAATGAGGGTCTTTTGGCAGCACTGTAGCGTAGGGTCCAATCATTTGTCAATTCATAGCATATTGTCAAATGTCTTGTTGACGTCTTGTGTTGTCTTGTCGTCTTAAAGTTTCACTGTCAAAATATTCAGTACATTTTGACAATCTGGACCCGACGCCTACCTAGCTACATCTAATGTCAGAAAAAATATCAAACGTCCCCATTTATTACGAACAAAATTATAATATAAATTTGTTATCATATAAGTCTTTGTTCAATAATATTAATCGTTTATCAATATAACATTTTGATTATTTCATTTATAATGATAGTACTGAGTGTAAGATGTAATATGTGCTTTATTGCTGCAAGCATAAAGGTTAGGGATGGATTCTGAACTTGTTTTTATTGCCTTTTGGATTATCCCCACTGTTACTCCTGACTACACAACTACACAGGGGACAACAGAGAGCATATTATATTTTTTATTACTACGTCGGGTGGCAGACCAGCACACAACCCGCCTGATGTGAAGAGGTTACCGAAGCCATATCAACGCTCGCGACATTTTGTGTCATTATTTTTGTCTACTATCATTTCGGTATTGACCATTGGCGAAGAAGAAATGCTTGAAAGAAACTAAAAATATATATTCAAATGGCCCAGGTACTGATTTGGCTTGTTCGTTGTTCACAGAGAAAGCCGCTAAGGGAGCCGAAGGTACCATGCGAGGCGTGTTCCGCGAGATAGTCCAACGGGAGGGTATTTGCGGCCTGTACCGCGGGATCACGCCCAACTTCATCAAGGTGATCCCCGCCGTGTCGATATCGTACGTGGTGTACGAGTACGCGAGCCGGTCGCTCGGCGTGAACATGACGTGATCTCGCGGCCGCGCGGCCCTGCGGCCACACCGGCCCCGATCACACCCCACGCCCGATTTATTCGAGCTCAAACCTCCCATCACATTCTACTCTAAGCATATTAGCGAATTTTGCATTTGATTTGTAAATAGCTCTCGTGTTAGTCTATTATTTATTTTCGGTTTAATTGATATTCCATTTATTTGAATGTAAGCCCGTATTTATTGTCTGGAACGTGACCCAGTTTTTATTAAATTATCGAGCTGATGTCGAGAGTAATGTGACAGCTGTCCAGTGGTAGCTGGAAGTAAGCATGCATCTGTGATTATGAATAAATTATGTATTTTTTTTTTATTTATTTTGTTTTTATTTCCTTTTTGTTTTTGGTGTTTCTGCTATTCTATATTGGTTATAGGATGGTTTGAGCAATTTTTCTTGTGAATTAGTTTCGCGTTAGGCTTGAGTACTTAACTTTGTAAAGGTTATGTATAGTTTTAAAATGAAATAAGCCAAACATAATTGGAAAGGAAAGAGCTGTGATAGCTGTTAGAGAAGTAAGAATAAGCTTAAGAGCCGATGACCACATACGTCTTTTTTGTCACTGGAAGAAGGTATCTTTCTCCGTCCGTGCTTAGGATTTTCAACTTTTGGTATACTGCAGTTTTATAAATAAATAAACTCATTTAGGCTTACTACCATTACAAAATTTCTTACTACGGAATCCTATGCTCACAATGCAAAATATCACAATAAGCACTCTTTATGTTACCAGAAAATTCGTAATAAATTTATCAATAAGACAAATAGCCCAATGACATCTGTGGTGGTCACGGTACTTACGCTCGAAGCAGGAAGTTCGAGAGACCATGGATCCCCTAGTCTCCATGTCATTGAGCAGGGGTAAGTAATAAGGAATATTATGAACAGGCAGTTTTCTTTTTATAATATAAACCTCTAGTAATCTTGGGGGCCTTGTGCACAGGGCCGGATTAAGAATAAGCAAAAAGAAATATATATATTTAAATACTATTTGCCAAGAGACATGATTACTTTAGCACAGTATAAGTAATAGTAGTACGTACAGTAGGGCCGCTCCCTGCCGCTCTCACAAGGCGGCCTCACTTCCCCTCTGAGTCGAATGTGGAACCGACCGCTCGTACTGCCACACAGCGCCGCGTATTACCAAAGTTCGTTCGTAGTACATAATCTATTCTCAACTAAACTTTTAAATGACAAAATGATATATTTCTTATTATTTAATCATTAAACTATTTTTTCATAACAAAATCTATTTATTTTTTCCAGTTTAAAATATGAATTTTACATAGTATCGTCGAAATCGTTGATTCGACATTTGATTGAACAGTTCGACGTTTTTGGAAAAGTTCGTTCGTAGTACATAATCTATTCTCAACTAAACTTTTAAATGATAAAATGATATATTTCTTATTATTTAATCATTAAACTATTTTTTCATAACAAAATCTATTTATTTTTTCCAGTTTTAAATTTGAATTTTACATAGTATCGTCGAAATCGTTGATTCGACATTTGATTGAACAGTTCGACGTTTTTGGTAGTTGAATATTGATATTTATTCCACATTTTCAATAAACAACCACGACGTCAGATTGTATAATAACTAATAACAACCCGTACGTATTACTATTACTTATACTGTGTTTCTGTGCAAAGCGTGAATATGCGCGTGTGCATGAGGAGAAGAGGTGAGGTCCATACTCCATACTGACAGGGAGGGAGAGATCATCATACAGTATGATGGTCTCTCCCTCCCTGTCTCTATGATTCATATGTGAATTGTGTGATTCTCTATGATTCATACATGTACATAGTAGGTACTTATACTGTGCCTAATCTCGTGTCCCCACTTACGCTGTACTATGGGCATATATGGGGCTATGAAGATCGATGAATACGTATGATTCCATTTATGTTCATCTTATATACGTTATAGACATTTTAGGAAATAGACATTTTCAAACTGGACGTTTTAGGACTCTTAGTCATTAGCTGAACATTTTTTTTATTTTATTATCATCTGAAAAATCTTTCCAAAAAACGATGGAGATACGGGTACGAAAACCCTTATATAACCTGTATTCGGTCCACAGTATAAATGGGAACACGAGAACTTAAAAATCCTCTTGGTCCCACAGTGGAACATAGCTAGGACATAGGACACGAGATCGGTACCACTAAACCGAAATTAGATTTCTCAAATCCAGTAATTCTGATGCTAAGCATCCTAAATCGATAACTTTTCTATACTATTCCACTATTGGGATACACATACCCGGCGACGATACTCCATTACGGATAGACGGTTACCAAACGTTTTCAAACTAACCAAAAGTCACCACATTTTGCTGGTGGCTGGTATTTTATCACTTTAAAAAAAAGCAAAGTTCCGAATAATAGCTTCTTTAACATAGCAAACTTTAAAACCATTCTAAATATTCTGTATAAATCATATTATGTTAATTCTACACCACATTACAGCATTGTAGGCTCTAAACCTGGGCTCTACCGCCGAAGCTGAAGCCGATTCAAATCAGACTTTTTGATTAAGTACGAAAGTCTAACTTCAACTTTCATTCATGGTAATTGTCTTTAGCTTAGCTGTTAACCCCTGGAGCTCGAACGACTAAGCTGAAGATGTTCATCAATAACTTAAACGTAAGACCTATTTTTCGAATCAAAATTATCGACGGTAATCGGCTTCAGCTGTGGCAGTACCCTGATATTATTAGTAAATAATTTCGTAACTAAGCAGCCACTTTTCAAAGTAATATAAAGTTGAAATAATAAGTAATACTCCTCTGTTAAAATATAGTGTATTTCTTATAAATATAGATAGGTAGGCTTTAAATAATAATGTCTTTTGCCTTCATAAATGTTTTCCCTATATCTAGGTATCGTAGTTGTAACTTAGGTAGCAATTAAAATTTCCTCTCTGCAAGATATTATTAAGCAGTAATGATTTTTTCATTGATAGTTAGGTAACAAAATATTATAATATGCTGTTATGCGCCTGTCTTCGCCTAGTGTTGTAATAATCAGATTTAATCATGACGAAGGTAAACCTTTATATTCGATAATTTCGTTAGAGATGAGAATATTATAAAAATATTTAATCATAACGCTAAAATAATAATGGATAATATATAATAATTTTAATAATGCATTTTCTCAACTCAGGTCGACTTTTCATCTCGTTTTTGGTCTTGGATCGTCATATATAACGTTTATAGTTAGACGAATCTACCTAGACAGTATAACAATTCGAGGTAAACCATTTTTTTTGCAATGGCCAATGACAGCAATGGCCATAGTGTTCTTATTTGTGTAAAAGATATAATCGCAGTAGCAGTTAGGGTTGCCAACTTAATATTTTTTTCTTTTTTCAGCGCCATCTAGTTCCAAAACTAAACAAAGCTTGTACTAGAGGTACTAGGTAACTGATAGAAATAATACATAATAACTAGACAAATAGATAACAAATGTTTGTCTTCAGCGTAGATCTAACCTGCGACCTCGGAGACAAAGTAGCCATTATTAGCCTTCGATTACCGGGCTCATCGGCTCAAACCCACTGTTTGGCTTGGCCTGAGTGTTCGATTTCCGCACAAAACAAACATTTGTATGCATGAACATATCTGTTTGTTTTGGTCTGGGTGTTTTCTATGTATTATAAATACATATTTTATCAGTTGTCTAGTACCCGTAGCTTTGCGCTTAATTTGGGACTAGGTGACGCTGCGTAAATTGTCCTGAAATATTTATTTATTTATTTTTAATTAGTGTCCTATTGTTTGTTATTTTAATACTGTATATTAAGACAGTATAATTGGCAACCTTCGATTGGCAAACCTATTGCGCGTACGAGTATCTCAGTATATCAAAGTCCTAGGCGCTAAACAAAAATAACTCAAAATACCTCCATTTTAACTAAGCTGCGTGTTTTAATATAATAGTTTTAAGAATTATCTGCATACACCAAGGATTCCATCTTCATATATAATGGTATATTGGCACATCTACTATTAATAACCTAAGCCAGTTGTTATTGTGAATCTCTTGTGCGTTTTCAAAATATGCATTGCTTAGTTTTTGGAACATACTAATGGATTAAATTTCGATAATTAAATATTGTAATGTATTTTACATCTCTTTTTCTATAAGGGCGCTTACATAAAGAACTCGATTACCTGCTTACAGGTAGCTGGTGCGCTTGAATACAAAGAACTTTCTTTATCCATGCACTTATTATAACATAACGAGAGCTCGGACCGTCAACCAGTCGCTATATGTAAGCACCTTTAAGGGCCGGCCTCATCAGCGTGTCAGCGAAGCGGGACGCGGGTGACGAAGCGGGAGCGTCAGTCGAGCGGTGAAGTCTGTTCGTATTGTACATGAATGTCGCGTTGCATACATATCGCGACTTCAAAGCGGGATAAAATAGTAGGGCTTTGTTGACGCTGTCCCGCGTCCCGCACCATTGACGCGTCGGATGACGATGACATGAGGACGACAGCCCTAGTTTTTTGTTCACGTTCGATAATGTTAACGTAAACAAACCGATCAAATAGAGGAGAACTCTCATGTTGTAAATTTATAAGAGGCGTGTCACATATCAAAATCGTATGGCTTACATGCTCACATTTCGAAGCGAGCAACCCGGCCAATTTGTGTATGTAATACGCGTCTGGTAAATTCATAATATGAAATTTTTTCTCAATTTGGTCGGCTTGTAAACGTTGTCACCTTCGAATGTGACCAAAAATACTCTCACTAAGCACTCAGAACCCTGGACTCCTCTGATAACATACCAAAACAAATTCAAAATCGCGATAATCTCGGTTATGCTATTATGCCCTCTGCCTTAAAGTTAATATAGTAAAATTTTGATGTAATAATTTCTCTTTTGAGTCTGTAATTTTATAGAAATCTTACATGTTTAGATATTAAACAAATTACCGTATTGTGCTGTAGTTCTGCTAGGATATATGTAATATCTTCATTATTCATCAAATATGCTCTATAATAAATATTGTTAATAGTATGAATTATATGTCCTATTTGCAATTTACCAGTTTTAAATAATAATATACCTATGAAAGAAAATATTTTATTAAATTACCTCATTGTATGAAAGTGTCTTCAGTAATGTTATAGGCGACTAGGTGACCGATAAATTAGAGATAGTTTAGAATCGATTATGGTTTGAAAAACATCAAAAAAAACGGGACAGAACCAGAAATTGTTAAGGTGAAAGAGTCCAAACAAAAAAAGATGTTCTCGGAATAACTTACATAACACGTCCATATAACTCTATACGGCTATATAACATTGCGATAATTATATACACTTTCGAATAACAATGCTATATAACACTATATATAACGTATACAATTTACCGTTATTTGTTATTAACGTCTCAATAGTTATATATTGCACAAATTAATAACAACAATATATTTGTATATTAAATAGTGTGGATAAACCTTTAGACTTGCAAGGCCCGAAAGATCGTAGTATTATAATAGTACGACAGATAATTTTAGATCTTACAGAAATAAATAGGTACATACATATTTAATATTCTTGACGAGATAATTTTTCCATTTCGTTATTAATACTTCAACATCTACAGTAATCTACATCTATGTAATTATTTAAATTTATGAAGGTTTTGCTAAGTTCATATATTTATGTAAACCTCTCACCACTCTCACAGTCTGTAACTTGGCTCAAGAAACTGGAACAACTCTACATACCCAAAAATACTGTGGCGTAGCATGGATGGCACCAGTAACACGTGAATCATGTCTCTGATGTCTCAACGTCCATGAGATGACTGCTTACCATCAGAGAATATGTACAAATACAACAATTACCCCCAGATTTTTTACTACTGAGGTCAAGAACAAGCATACAGCTCGCCTGATTGTAAGCAGTTATCTCAGCCTATACGCGCTAGCGATACCAGAGGCATCACCACCCGTTTTTTTTTTTTACTGTCGAATGATCCATGGATTGGTCAGGTCAGGGGCGGGCCGAACTCGTTCACCCTTCGATCACAGTCGAAGCTCACACCCCCACTGCCACTGCAAACATATATAGCTGGAGAAGCTAAAACATACAACTATTGTTAAGCCCATCAGTCGGATATGATAGCTCATCTAATATTTATTACCACACTTGTTTCTTTGACAACTGTGTTCGATTTCATGGACCGACTTATAGGCTACGAGGTTTAAATTAACCAAAGACCTAATACTAGATAATATTTACCTAGATATTCTCGATATACCTACATGACTTATAATGATACAATAGCAAATAGAAATAATATCACTTACACTAGCCCAGCCTGCTGTGCAATTGTAAACACTTATGAAGCATTATCACCGTAATACACTATTGTATGTAATACACATTGCTCTGGTGTGGTTCAAGAGGCTTTATCAAGAATGCTTGGCTCCATTACTCGTATATTCCTCTTAATAAAGATTTTTATTCCCTTAATAACATTTTACACATTAGACTATTCAGGGCGGCTACACCATCAAACAAGCGACATTTTCGATAAAAAAAAAACTAGTGCTATTATTTAGGCATTTCTTTGATAACTTTAATTAACTACCTATATTTTTTCGTCGGTTTCGTTAATCTCGGATGAAGAACCACCTAAGACTTGAATCATTCAAGATTTTGAGCAAAGACATAAATGGGTAACTCATAGACCAAAGTGATACTTAGTTGAGCTTTCATCATTTTTATTCAGTGCTAGTTTTTTGGTCACATTATAACGTGTTAACGTTTTCAAGGCGACCAAATTGAAAAAGTTACATATTTTGAATTTACCTGACACATGTCACATATCCAAATTAGCCAGTTTGCTCACTTCAAAATGTGAGCAAGTAAGCCACAAAATTTTGATATGTAACACGCGTCATAAAAATTCACAACATGAGAGTTCTTTTCTATTTGGTCAGTTTGTTTACATTGACATGTTCAACCCGAACAAAAACTCACTAAGTACTCTGCATGAAAAGGTGATGGTACCTATTTAATTATTGATGCAGGAGTTTGAGGAGTTAACAAACACGGCCAATCATTATTTTATTTAGTCTATGATCACAATATAGATAGTAGGACTACGTACTATCAAATTTCGTACAGCGTGGTGGTACTATAGTCTTTGTTTGGGTATACAAAATTTTACATTCGTTCTCGTGTTACTATCGCTCAGGTACTGATTTTGCTTATCTCTTAATTCTCTTAATTTAACACAGAATATATGGGTTTTGATGTGATTTAAGAGTCTTAAATCACATCAAAACCCATATATTCTGTGTTTTTATCCGTATACTAGGTACTTGTAGTAACACTAGTAGATATTTTTTATTTATCAATGCAGCACACTAACACCTACACATAATAAAACAAGAATAATCAAAAGATAACATTTTTTAAACAACCTTTAATTACTTGTCAATAAAAATAAACTAAGTAAGTAAATAGTTTACCCACTGTATTTCTCTCATTAAGCCCTTCCCATATTCTTGTGATTAAAGTGGTAATCATTAATTGCCATTCTGTGGCAGTCGCCATATTAACGGCATTTAGGTAATCGTGCATCGTCATGAAAACCAATAGAATGTGCCAATTTCAGCTCAATCTAAAACTGGAAAGTGGATCAGATACCCTATACCTGCTAATGCGCCTCTGTGTGCCAACCTTCCGGTTATATCACAGGATTGCGAGTCTCTCGTCCAGTAAACCAGCCACACGAGAGGACCTTTACCCGCACCGCTCTTGCGCTCAGTAAACCAACCGAGCACGCAAACGGATTGGTAGCAGGTCTTGCTCCCCTTTCACCTGCATGCAGGCTAGACGAGTAGCTCGTGGCGTGGAAAGTGGGTCAAATTAAACTTGCAAGATTTCATTACAGATGCCGCGATGAAAGTAAATAAATGTTGTAAAATGATTGGACAGCGTGTTTAAGACATCCTAGTAATAATACGTCATGTATATGACTAACAACTAACACAAACAACTAAACAAGTATATGACTAATGTGAAGCGATTATTGTAGCCTATAGACTTGCAATACAAAAGCTTGCTCGTGCGCTGTCATTTTCGCTGCTACCGTAATATCTCCTCATGTCTAGTTTCCTCTTCACTCACTCGCAGATCATTGCCAGGTAAAAATCGACGTCAGAAGTCTTAGTAAACTTACTTACTCGCTAGCGCCACCTATGCATAAAAAATAATTAAATTATAAGTGGTTTATGAACATCTTTGAACCAAAGCCATCATCACCTGCACGAGGTGCACCCTGCTGACTGACAAACGAGGCTTTGACGAAAAGTGAGGTAGGGCATAGCGTTATTTGTAAGCCCGATTGGGCAAGTACCGGAGCCAAATACCTCCACCTCACAGAATACTGGAGCCAAATAACGCTTCCCTTGTTGTGTTCCCGCGAGTGAATGAGGTAACCAGGAATAATAAAAAAAAAACACAATTTGTTCAGTCAATATCGACACAAAAAAGATGCAAACATCGCCTCTCACCTATGCATCTATGATTTTTTTATTGATGTTAGGTGCCTTGAGAGTAGTTTATACTCGAATTTGCAACTTCGAAAACCCTGTGCCCGTCGAGATATCGCGATAACATTAGCCATGTTTTCCTTATTTTGAAAATCTACCATAAGGTAGTAATTTGAATGAATTTTTATTTTTATTCAGCGATGGCACTACTTAGTTAGCAGCTGTCTTTTTTTAATCGTGGCGCTAGTGTGCTGCATAAACCTTCTTAATTTATTACCACTTTCTTTGTTGTCGTACGATAATGATTACTTATTATTGTATTATTCAAAAACTGACTAATATTTGATCTAAATTGTGTACTGATAATTATATTCTGTTGTGTGAAATGAAACTTTATTATTGTCTGTTACTATTACCTAATAAACTTATTCCAAAATATTTGGATTTTTATTTACTTAAATATAAATAATAAACAACTTGACGTTAACAATTCTCCTATCCTTAATATATTTCCAACACTATAGACTTGTCATTTGTAGGTTGTTCGCAGAGACGACTGCAGCGGCTGGAGCAGAGGCGACTAACGCAGCTACGGCAGTCGCATGCATCTACTAGCGGTAGTGGGTGTGTGCCGGCCGGCAGGAGTTTTCAGGAGTTTCCATGAACTAATGATGGCGAAAGCATGCAAAGCAGTGTAGATCAAATTGCCTGTAAATTAGACTTCCGCAAAATAACACCCGAATCGCGTGCCTTATTTCGGCACTGACCAGGTCTCAGATCTTGATTGTAACTAGACAAAAAAACAACCTTTTTTTCCTTTGGCCGACAAATTTCGACAAATTAACGACAAATTTTTTGTCTAGTTAAAATCTAGATCTGAGACCTGGGCAGTGCCGAAATAAGGCACGCCACCCGAATCAATTAACTACCTATTATAATATTTAGTGAATTGCAAGCCACCGCCTGCCGCAAATAACTAGCAATAGAAGCAGTTATGGCAGGCGTCCGTTCCTCTTCTGTAATAGCCCGGTATTTAGTTCATCCAGATCTCATCTCCATAGCCCATTTATTATCCATCACACTTCGCATTAGTCTCAACGCCTGTCGAGACCTGCTCATGGGTATGTCATTCCATTGACATATCCTGGAGCGGGTCACGGCGGGCGTACAACATTACATAAACTTCTCAAAGGGGCCTCTACGCGTTGGATCTATATCCCCGCGCACGCCTATTGAATAACCGGGCTTGACCCGTGATTAAAAAGAGATATGTGCATACATAAAATTGTAAATACAAAAATTTGTCTTGGGTGGGATCGAGCCCGCTACTCTTGATATCAAAATATTCGACCACATGGCTCGTCAAATAAAACAACTTTATTAGTAAATAATATTAATGATTTAATTTTATTTATTTATGTTTGTAATACATAAAAACCTGTATTACAGTATAACCTAACATTATAATATACCTAATTTAGGTAAATCAATTATACATAACATAATTAACTGATTTAATCAGCAAACATGTCCTCTATTTTCTTCTGCACTTCTTTCTCCGTCTCCGAGTTAAGTTTGTCTGGCAGAAGTTTAACAGCTTCCAAATCTGCGGGCTCAACGCCTGATGTCGGTGTTTGGCCTTTCACCTATAAAAAAAATCACTTATACCAGACAATTTCATGTAGGGTAGCAATCCGTCCGGGTTTCGCGGATTTGTTTGGTTTGGAGTTGGAGGGCGTCCGGGCTGGGTTTCATTTGTAGCCCAGGGTTAAGTGTTAAATCACTACCGCCTGCTCCACGTTGCGAATAACCGTCTTGTCGCAGAATAAAAAATAGTACTAATACCACAGTATAAGTAATAGTACTACGTACAGTATGCCCATTCCCTGCCGCTCTCTTGTGTCGACCTCACCTCCCCTCTGAGACAAATCTGGAACAGTTTGTATGGCGCCGCACGCACACACGCTCATTCGCTCTCTGCGCAGATGTCATTGTTTATGTAATAGTAAACGACGCGACATTTGTATGAAGTGTCCGGGGTGTGCTAATACTAAAAACACTGATGAAATATCCGGGTTTCAAGATTCAAAATTAGGAGTTTTCACGCATCGTGTCGTGGTTGCTACCGTTTAGAGATGGCAACACGTGCCTTATTTCAGCACTGCCCAGGTTTCAGATCTTGATTAAATTGAACTGCCCAGGTTTCAGACAGAAGGCAACATCTGGGTGAAATCAGATTTTCGCTAGGTGGTGTAGTTTTATTGGACAGTGCCGAAATAAGGCTTATTTCGGCACTGCCACAAAAAGGACAATCTTTTATGGAGAAATTAGTAACCCATAGAAGGGTCTATGGGCCTCAATGTGGTTTGATTCGCGCCTATGTAATGCTGAGTCTGGAACTGTCACCCTATATCATATAATTATCGTCAGTCTTAAGTATGCCCGTAGGTTGCATCAATTTTTAATTCATAAACATTTTATAAAATATGAGAATAGCAATGTTTTCGATTTAGCCATTATATATAGATAACTCTACAAGTACATACAAAAATTTAGCTTTTAAGTAAGTCAAAATATTTACCATTCATCATTATAATAATATTTTATGAAATAGTTGTTAAATCATTACATTAAGTACCAAATAAAAATCATTTTTAAGATTAAAAATATTTCTAATTATGTAAGTCTTAAAAATGATTAGTAATGTAAAAGATTTTTAGTGAAATTATTATTTAAAAAAAACCAGACAAGTGCGAGTTAGACTAGCCAAAGGATTCCGTACTGTCCGTGGGATCATTATAAATAGTTCAGGAATCTAATCCCCTATTTTTTAAGATTTAATTACAAATGTACAGTTTTGAGATTTATTCTTGAACTTGTAGTCTATAACGATGTTACTTGCCAAATTTCATAGTTCTAGGTCAACGGGAAGTATCCTATGAGTTTAGAGTCGAAATATGCGTTTTTTGCTGAATAAACGGTCATATCTTTTTTTTATGTAAACTTAGCATTTGATTTTTTTACAACTTCATGGGACCGCAGACCTGAGTATACAGTTCAAATTTCAGCTTGATACATTCTCGCATATTGACGCATTCTCGACTTAAAGGGTCTTGACAGACAGACAGACAGACAGTCAGACAGACAGTCAACAGTCAGACAGACAGTCAGACAGTCAGACAGTCAGACAGACAGTCAGACAGACAGTCAGACGGACAACAAAGTGATCTTATAAGGGTTCCGTTTTTCCTTTTGAGGTACGGAACCCTAAAAATAAGATGAGATGCGGGAGATGTGAAATATTGAAACAATATCAGCATGGTGATAGAGAGGGGCTCGCCAATCAATCGACATGGCAGAGTTGCAAAAGTCGCGAAGCCGACTGACTCACCACAAGATGCATCTCATCAAAATAATCTTAAACATTTATAAACCAAAAGCATCAAACTAGATTTATTTTTCTTATCTCAGCATAGAATGTACAAAATAAACTTCATATAACCCACTTCTATAGAGAAAATTGCAAATAGGCATTTTAAAAATAATTCTGTCATAAATAGTTCTATGGTCGAGCCTCTTTTCGATCATAATGTCTCCTCACAGTGGTACACTAAGAGAAGTTATGTTATCTTTGGTTTAGGTTAGGACTCTTATGAGTCAGTGGATTTTTAAATAGATCTTTATCTGTTAAATTAAATGTTGATAGCTTAAAAGAAATTTAGTCGTGATGGATAGTTTTTGTCATTTCATATTAATTAAGATTCTTACTTTTTGTACTTGTAATTCGAGCTGCATAACAGCCCTCTCGAGACGGTAATTGTCAGACACGAGGTGCGCCCACCGCCGACGCAGCGCCCGTAGCCGCGCACCACTTGCTGTCTGGGACCTTTTGCGCTCCCAATTCACTGTTGCTATTTGTTTCCTAATACAAAATCATCAATAAATAAAAATTATTTTATGAAAAATTAAATCAAATACATAAAAAAGTAAAGTGTGTCACCAGTGTACAGAGTATCATAAAGTTAGACTGTATGGCTACTTGGTACACACCTGCCCATACCTCGTCCCGCGAATTGTCCAAGATGATTCCGTTAAAGTACTAGTAGGGAAAGGAGTGTTGCGCTCATAGTAACTACCAAAATATGTGGAGCTTAGTACATCATACAAGTTTTACCATGCTCCATGTTAGTCTGGTCAATAGATCTTAGCTAAAGAGAACACAACATTTTGTGCTTAGTACCAAGTTGACTGAGGAAGTATATCATGTTATCACCAAAAGACTGCAGCCGAAAGCAATTCCCTAGAGCCTTGTTGTAATTCTGAAAGATCACCAAAATTCTCCCACAAGCAAGGCACTATGTTAGCTCAGGAGTGGTAACAAGCAACTTATCATCATCATCAGGTCATTTTAGTCTCCACTACAGGAGCACGACCCTCTCTCGTCCGTCCCAAACAGAAGGAGGATTTGGCCTACACTCCCCACGCTGGCCAGATGGGTTGGCGAGACCTGATCGATGTTTTATAATGTATTTCCCTTAGTCGCCTTGTACGACATCTACGGGAAGAGACGGAATGACTCTATTCTAGTCTGCCGGAAACCACACGGCCAAATTATACTGCATTATGATTTCTGTTACTGTATTCTCCAATTAAAATGTTTTATTTCTATAAAATAACTAAACAACTCACCTTGACATTGCATGTATATTTTGTGACTTGGTTACTAGAGCTTGTAATGTGTTCAGGTAAGACCTCCATGCTTCTGTGCCGTAATGTAGTTGCAGCTCTAAATTTAATACTCTAGTAGCTTGATGGGAGAGTTGTGCATGGGAGTTGTCTACAGACTCGGACCATGCAGCTGGTTCTCCGAGCCTTCCGGCAGGAGGTGGAGGTAACTCATATCTGTGGAAAATCATGACACTATATATTAGACACCAAAGATAAGGTGAAAGCTTTACATTATCTATGCTTAAGCAAATCAAACTATTTAATTTCTTTTTTTTTGGTTATGCAGTGCAGTTCACAGTAATATATACAATTTATTGAATTTTTAACAGACTCCAAAAAAGGGGAGGTTCTCAATTTGGCTGTATTTCTTTTTTTATGTGTGGTACTTAATTACTCCGTGATTTATAAACCGTAAAGTAGAAACAAACGTAATGTTTGGAGTAGTTTTTTTTTTGTTAAAATTATAATAAATACCTTTTCATGGATAAAGGCTCCATGGGCAAGCGTTGCTGTACTCTGTCCATCTCTCGTTGTAATGCTCCAGTTTCGAAAGCTGTGCTAGGTTCCGGACCAGTATTCTCTAAATAATTCTTCGTCGGTCTGTATCTTCTACATTCCTCTTCCACCATTGCCAAAGCCTATAGCCAGAGAAACAACTAAATTAATCATTGAATCAATAAGTTCCCACAAATTTTGCTTATGCGAGTAAGACGATGATGTAATAATAAGGTTAGATTCTATCAAACTCCAACTTACCGCTTCCCTGACTCCTGGATCATCATAACCCTGATCGATGTACGGCAAAGCATCTACAATCACTTCTCCTGCCATTTTCCTTTACAGTAAAAAAGTATGTAGTGTGGGTAAATAACAGTTAAATGATAAAAGGATGTTTATCAATATATCCGGAGAAGAAGATTAACACCAAAAAAATAAAAAAACTAATTTGGTTCAACTTTTGCGGGTATGGGTGACGGCTGACGGATGATTTTAATTTACTCTTTACGACTTTACGGCTGATGTTCCGATTCCGATTACCGAACGAACGAACAAAGGAACCACAATGACTGAGTGAATGAATGAAATGAAAGAAAATGAACCTATCGAATAAACTGACTTTTTTTGTAATGTTTCTACGGCCCTGGATAAGACGTTATTTAGTGGCCTTGCACCACTGACCTCTGTATTACAACTTGTATTAAAGAGGTCAGTGCCTTGCACCCTTGTACCCCTTGCACTCTGGCTACTAACCGTTAAATATATTTTTTGTTATTTACAGATTGGGAACGATCAAATTGGTAAGTACGATGTTTAAGTTTGCTAGTAGGTCAAAACAAAATTTTAAATATAAAGTAAATTCAAAAACTATTGTCTTATAGATGCAAGGAAAGGTTTTAGTATAACTGAAAATCAAAACAACTTAGGAAGTGAAATTTCTTAGAAATGCGTCGCATGGTGAAGTGATAGTTCATGTCGCCGGCTGGACGAAATACCCATAATCGTTTCCTGGTCGCTTGATCTTGGGATTTTATTTAAAAAATAATATTTATTGTATACTATCTCCGTTGGTTAAAAGGTCGCTTAAAACACTGGAAACGCTATTTTTAACATGTCAATAGATTCAGAATTCAGACAACTAGGAAAACGACGAAAAAATAATGGCTTGCGTTTGTCAAGATTAATGAAAATTATTTCGAACCTTACTGTGTTCCAATAAGGTTTAAATAGGCCTGTAAACAAAGTTCTAAAATTATAAAAACTCTCTATCAGTAACGTAAAATACATAAAACTAGAACGACCTGCGATCTCAAAATTTTAATAACTTATGTCCGACGTGTTTTATGGTCGATCAAAGTTTGGTGGAAAAGTCCATTTTAAAAGTATGAAATTATAAAAAATAAATATTACCATTGTAGAAACAATAAAAAATACTATAACTTTTGTTACGGCACTAGCTACATAAACGCAATATTTAACATAGCTGTCGTACAAATTTCTGATTTAATGCATATAAAATAGCGTATCGTGACGTCATAATACCGTATGCATTTTGTATGGAGTGTTTTCGGGATAGTCCAAAATTGTGATCTTCAAGTTATCATATCTCGAGAAGTTTTTATGCTATCGAAGTAATTCTTTCACCTTTAGTTATATTATTGTAACGTCTTTAAATAAAAAATCGAAAAAAAAAAAAATGGTTAACAGGCCTATTATTGTTGATCGTTTGAAATTGATTTTAGTCAGAGATTTGCATTTAACCCAACCTACCTATCCTTTACTCTTGCTTCGTGATATTTAAACATATATATATATATACCTCTGACAAATAATGCCGCAATAAAATTATCAAAATTCGTCCATAATTTAATCTTTTAAATATACCTGCGTTAATACAGCCTTCTAAAATTAACATTATATATTTCGGCATTTCCAAGTCTTCACGAAATCAGAAATCTCACTGGAATAGAAACCGACCATAAAGTAATTTTCAAAAACAATAATACCACTTACAGTGCTACAAACTTATCTGACCCGGTGGCCAAATTTAGAACTAAAGCCGCCATCTTGAAATGTAGTATTGCCAGGTACAATTTATTTATTTACCGCGTATGCACATTCCATTGGGGTGTATTTTTTTAAATACATATTCTTTTTCTACATATATTTCATTTCTTACAATAAAAAAATTGTCAACGAGTTCTTTCTGTGCAATATTATAACTCTCTAATATTATATAATAGCTATGATCGCGACTTAACGTGGTGCATTTTTAAAACTAATGAACAAAAAATAGAAGGCAATATATATTTAATTGAAACACCACACAACACAATTAATAAGTATATCAATGCTATTATTTTAACAGTGTATATATTTCTTTGATTAATATGTTTCCACGAAAACGGGCGGCATTAGGTTTAATGGCAACACTGAAGTCGATCGTACCGCCCCCGCCACCGGGCCAGATAAGTTTGTGGCACTATAAATTTAAAGAATTACAACACGGTTTTGTTAATATACTTCACAGACATTCAATTTCAATACTTGCATTTCTTGCCTGTCGTTGTGTAAGATGGGCACGCTTAGTGCCATATAAATCTACATACCATTTTCATTTGATTTCATTGCCGTGGTTTACTTGGTAGACAATTATCTTAAAGTATTAGATTATAGTTTATTATTATGTGTCCCAATTGCGTTAAGAAGATATATTACTTATTTATGACGGTCACATATTCAATGTGAAGCGTTTGGAATGATCAGTTGCCGTTACATCATGATGTTATTTTGAAAAAACGCTATTTGTCATAAAGCCTTACCTCATTTTTTTTGTGGACTGACGGCTCATTTGTTTTGATCAGTCCTTCGGAAAGGATCCGGTACGATGTGAATACTAAAATAAGACTAATAAATTAAATTAAAAATTTTATAGTAAGTATTAAATAATATTATATTTTAATTTATTCACTTTTACTTATATTTTGAAATATAAAATTTATAAAATACATTATAAAAATGTATAACAAAGGGAGTACCCGCCGGTAGCGGAGCGAAGATAATAAATTAAATATTATTAAACATTTAGTGCCTAGACGTGATGGATGGTGGACGACTCTAGGTGGCGATGTAGAGACCATTTTGAGTGATATAATGATACTTAAAAATGAACTTCTGTCCATTGGTTGAACCCTTCAAAATGTGAAATGTTCCTTTCAGAATAAACAGACAGATTTTCGATATTCCACAAATATTATGATATAACTTCAGGTAGGTATCAAATTTCAGAAAAACATTCTCAGATATCAGATGAGGCTTTTTTTACCTTTCAAGAAAATATTCAAAATTTTAACGACCTTTCAGGAAGATTTTCGAATATTAATATTCATTATAATGCCATACACTCGTCGAGTGGCGAGGGAAGTAGGCAGGAACGTAGTGTGGCCACGTTACTCGTCTTGCCGCTCGTCTTGCTCCTCGCCTTGCCCATCATTCCCTGTTTTGTCGGTTTTTTGGGCGCGAGTCAAAGGAGTTAGCGCGAGTGGCCGGCCATACAATCGCCTCGGACGCATTCCGCATCGAGCGCTCGGGCGCGTAACACGCGTCATATTTTTTACATCATTTTTTTTAAATTATGTCTGTCATGAACATTTCCCTATGAGAGCTGGTAGCAAAAAAGAAATGTTTGATGGCATTTTTCAGACCGTTGTTAGTCCATAAAAAAAAGCTTCGTTTCGCTATAATAAAAATGCATATCGCGCACGCTGCCACAGCTTCAACGTCCATTGTATAGCAAAGGCAAATGTCCAAGTGCGGAGCGTCGCGAATAATTGCGCGAGTAGAGCAGTGTGTGGGCAGCGAGGGAAACATCGCGGCAGCGCGAGGAGCAAGGCGATGAGCAGCGCGAGGAGCAGCGGCGGGGTTAGAAGTACGAAAAAGCAATATCGAATGATTGTATATCATTCGATATTGCTTTTTCGTGCCATAATTTACATATGTTCTTTGATCCTGCTACTTGTAGGAATATGTGGCACTCTTGGAAAGGATCGTCTTAATACTAATAAAAATCAAGCATGTCATTAACTAGTTAGCTAACTCTGTCTGTAGAGGGTGCTTGTCTATCTAATAGCTGTGGCAGAGCGGAAATCGCGCCATGCTGTTACTGTTATAGGTTTAAGGTGTCGAGTAATACATGCATAGCAGATGTAAAAATTATATATTGCACAAGAACACAATTAGACAAAGATATTAATTTTGTGTAGCCTCTGCTTACAAAATTTTTCACGTAAGATCAAAAATCAAATTAACTATCACTCTATTCAAAACATACGTCAACAGTCATACCAGCCAGTCTGTCCACAATTGTACCTCTTTTCTCTAACACTCCTCCTCAATTGTGTCCATCAGACTTTCATCTTGATTCAAACTCCTCAAGTTCCTTTCACTCACTCATTAACGAACAACTTTCAGCACACACCCATTTCTCTACGGCAAAACTCATGCTTCCCTCTCAAAACAGTTTTTGTCAAAACGTCAGCAACCATTTGTTTTGTTTCTAAATACTGTAGTATGACTGCTCCATTCTCGACAGTATCTCTAATAAAATGGTAGCGCACATCAACATGTTTGGTCTGTTGATGTTGCACTGGATTTTGTGCAATCGCCATAGCGGATTGGCTGTCCGTATGTATTATTATAGGAGACTCCTCCTTTCCCATAATTTCCTTTAGGAACCTTCTTAGAAAAATGGCTTCTTTGGCGGCTTCAGATAAGCTTATGTATTCAGCTTCTGCTGTTGATAAAGCTATACTCCTCTGTTTGGAACTTTGCCATGAGATAGCTCCCTTTGCCATTTTAAAAACATTGCCGGAATATGACTTTCTGTCAACAAGGTTGCCACCATGATCGGCATCAGCAAATCCTTGAATGTTTCCGCATGTGTCCTTGGAGTATTCGAGACCCATACTTTTCGTACCCTTGAGATACCTCAAAATTCTTTTTGTAGCAATCCAGTGAACTTCCTCATAACAGTTGCAGAACTGACTCATAAAATTCACGGAGTGTGCTATATCTGGTCTTGAACACACTGCAATATACATTAATGATCCTATCAGCTCTCTGTAGGGTATATTTTCATTAGGTGTATATGACTCTTGTGGTTTTTGAAAACGTTGACCTGGAACTCCTGGTGTACTGACTGGTTTACAGCTTTCCATTTTGAACCGGCGAAGGACTTTATCAATATATTCCTCCTGATCAATTTTTATACGGCCATTTTCTTGTTTAATTCTCATTCCAAGAAATAGCTCGGCCTTTCCTAAGTCCTTCATCTCGAACTTTGACTTCAATTCTGCTTTTACATTTTTCATATCTTTCTCATTATTATAAAAGATTAGAATATCATCAACATATACGGCTAGGATTATTATATCCTTCTCTGTTGTTCTTATGTACACACAAGATTCGTTCTTGCATCGTCTAAAATTAAGACTCTCCAACTCGGTATGTAACTTTAAGTTCCAAGAACGAGGTGCTTGTTTAAGTCCATATAAGGACTTCTTTAACAGACACACATAATCTTCCTTCCCTTTCTCTTTAAATTCTGGTGGTTGACGCATGAAAACCCTCTCATTAAGATTTCCATTGAGAAAAGCTGTTTTAACGTCCATATGATCAATTTGTA
The DNA here is from genome assembly GCA_937001555.2 of Hypsopygia costalis. Lineage (NCBI taxonomy): Eukaryota > Metazoa > Arthropoda > Insecta > Lepidoptera > Pyralidae > Hypsopygia > Hypsopygia costalis. Next base: position 26,683,115 of record OW443326.2, read on the forward strand.
GACCGAGGTTCGCTGCCAGAGCAATAAGTAGTCTCAGCGAGCTGTGCCGTACTACCGGTGAAAACGTCTCGTCGTAATCTATGCCTTTTCTTTCTTTTTCTGTTTGTTCCTCTGAACAAATCTGTTAGATTTCAATGTATTAAGTGCGGAACTCTGGCCTGGAATATTTGTACTTGCGCTAGCTCTGGTATCATCTAGTTGTAGTAGTTTAGTCTTAATATAATCAGTTGTCAATGCCGTGTTGGTATTCTCCAATGCCAACCTCATGGGCGCATACTCCTCCGGTAGTCCCTGTAGCATCAGTGCTGCTAATAACTCGTCGTCAATCTCTTTTCCTAAATCTGATAGTTGATTTGCTGCATGCATTAGCTCAGTCACATATTCGGTTATCGAATTAAACATATTAAGCTTCAGGCTCACCAGCCTCGATAGCAACCTGCATCTATTATTAATGCCTTTATCTTCATATGCTGTTTTCAAATTATTCCACGTCTCATACGCAGTAGTTGCTTTACGGACATGTACCTTACATTGGTTTTCAATCAGTAGGCAAATTTTGGTCCGCGCTCTCTGGTCATTACGTTTTTCGATAGCATCTGCAGCATCGGGGGGACTCTCTACATATTTCCACAGGTCATCATGGATCAGTATTAACTCTACGTCGAATTTCCACGTGTTAAAATTTCTACTTCCTTGTAGCTTTTCTATCACTGGAAGTCCCGATCCCGCACTGGACATCTTCGTCGTTATTTCTCTATTTATTGTGCTAGTACTAGTAGGAACTTGATAGGTCTCACCGCTTTCCTCTCGTTGTGCCATTAAAATTCTCCTCACTCTCTAGTGTTACATTTGTATGCGTTTTACTTATTTTTAGTTTACTCGAATATAAGCGTGCTGGGCCCATAACCTGTTATAGGTTTAAGGTGTCGAGTAATACATGCATAGCAGATGTAAAAATTATATATTGCACAAGAACACAATTAGACAAAGATATTAATTTTGTGTAGCCTCTGCTTACAAAATTTTTCACGTAAGATCAAAAATCAAATTAACTATCACTCTATTCAAAACATACGTCAACAGTCATACCAGCCAGTCTGTCCACAATTGTACCTCTTTTCTCTAACAGTTACTATGTTGGCTATAGGTACTAGGTTGGATGACGGCACTCACTTTTCATTAAGGAGCCTGCTTCCATGACACTATACCCTCGATTAATACTCAAAGCTATACCCTCTCATGTTGCAGGTGTGTTGGCAGAATCTTACTTTTTTTTTAACACTACGTCGGGTGACAGACAAGCATACGGCCCGCTTGATGTAAGCGAACGTTAGGGCAGCATTTATGATATTATTTTTCGGGTTCTTTTCATCGCCGCACTCCCAGCAGTTTTGGAACCAAATGGCTGGTACACGTCTACACGACGATGAAAAGAAACCACACGCTCATCCTTTTTTTTTCGTTCGATTTGTCTATGCTATTCTTGTTTTCATTCGTTCGTTGTCTTTGGAATTGCTTGATGTTTCATTTTTTGTCCCTTTTTCTTCGGTTGCAAAAATTTGTCTTTCTTTTTGAGCAGCACGTGTACCAGCGGGCGAGTAATTTCAATAAAATTATTTAGGTAATGAATAATATTGGAGTAATTTCATGTTAAGATCATATATTGTGATGATATCAGTAATAGGCTAGTTTGTCCTTTGAGTTTAGATCCGTAGTGTATTATGTTTATGTGGCACAAGTTATAAAATGTGCAGGTGTCGCGAACTCATGAATTAGTGTGCATTGACATTAGTAATAATTATTTTCTGGCAGTAAATAACAGTTCATAGTAGGTTTCTAATACCGTTGTTACAGTTAAACATGCCGTCAGATGCGAAAAAAAAGGCACAACAGAAGAAGAAGGTGCAAGCTAATAACAAGTACAAGAAATCAGTAACTAAGGTGACTAATGCGGAGGACAACGTCTCAGCAACCAATGGCAGCAGTAAGGAAGACCGCGAGCTGACAGCCGAAGGTACGCGTTTCAACAGTAGCATACAGTATTTTTGAAATCCATTGTCCTTATAACTAACTCATAACTAACCTATAAAGAAGGAAGCCTACGTGTAGTTTTAAGGCTATCTATTAATCAATAGTATTCACTTTATCACCCGTTTTCTAATATTTTTCATCATGCATCTCCATACTCTTATAATGTGATCACTGTGCTGTATATGTCAGCTAGCCATTACACCTCAGTTATTCCATACATGGGTACTATGAATTGCCTATAGCTTCTATTTAAGCAGATGACGTTGGGGCCGGCTAATTAGTGATAACACTAACAAAATCTTTACTCTGCAAATCATTCATTTTGACTACAACTGAAATGATTCAGAATGAGTTAGTGTTACTATAGCGGATTCATGTTATCCTGGGCTGAAATTTAGCTCAGGCTCTGTTATGCAAAGATCAGAATAAAATCATTCAGTTCCACTACAACTGAAATCATTGAGATCGAGTTGGTATTAACTATAACTAATTCAAGATATCCTTGGCTGAAATTTGGCTCAGGCTGTGTTATGCAAAGATCAGAATAAAATCATTCAGTTCCACTACAACTGAAATGATTGAGATCGAGTTGGTATTAACTATAACTAATTCAAGATATCTTTGGCTGAAATTTGGCTCAGGCTGTGTTATGCAAAGATCAGAATAAAATCATTCAGTTCCACTACAACTGAAATGATTGAGATCGAGTTGGTATTACTATAACTGATTTAAGTTATCCTTGGCTGAAATTTGGCTCAGGCTCTGTTATGCAAAGATCAGAATAAAATCATTCAGTTCCACTACAACTGAAATGATTGAGATTGAGTTGGTATTAACTATAACTAATTCAAGTTATCCTTGGCTGAAATTAGGCTCAGGCTCTGTTACGCAAAGATCAGAATAGATGGTGTAATGTTGGTTGTATGGTTGTTGACTTTGAAAATAAATTAAAATGACAAACAAATGATGTTAATAAAATTAACACATGGATGAAATATTTGATATAAAGTCGGCAATGTGCACTACCTAATTATTGTGATCTCTGGTTGAACTCAATTTGTGTTAATATGAACAATTGAAACAACTATAGGTCATGTCATTATTATTTAAATTGTTGAATTTGGCCAACTTGCCAGAATATTGTAAATATTTTTAAGATGGAAAAATTCACCTCCCCGCCTCGTTGGGATTTTTAAACCACAACCTCTCGATGACCGGTCAAGTCTTGTTCCAACTAAGCTACTAGGAAGATTTATTATGGTGATAAATTTTTCCATTTTATATTTTACATTATTACTAGGTGATTTTTTCCATTATTAAAATATTTATAATATAGGTTATGTCAATTGTTCATCATAACCTTAGAAAATAACATAACTTGTGTATCGCCAGCTCGCACAGGTTCAGCCAGATTATTAATACTAATCAATAGCCTTATTCAAATATACGGTTATAATAATTATTAAAGTTATAATAAAATACTAATTTGTTATTCAAATTGCACAAATTAATAGTTACTACAAGTTTATTCAGACAAACTGCTATGCATTTTGGCATACTGTTGTTAATATTATGATCTACTTGCATGAAATAAAAAATAACACAAAAAGTTACTTTAACCCATTTGCACTAGCCTATCTCTATGTAGTTTGCACAATATGAACTTCTGTGTGCGAGATTGAAGAGTTTATAACACACCACCTTGTCCACCTATTTATGAAGTCACGCCTATGAAGTACACAATTATTAACATGCAGCCAAAGAAATAAAAATGCAATACTTCATGGGCGATGAATACTCCAACAAATATTACATTTTGTTGTCTAAGGTTGCCTGTAATGATTAAGGAACTTTGTAGGCGCAGCTTATGTCAAAAGAAACATAAATGGTTGGACAAGGTATAGAGGAAATATTATGGAGTGGCCATATTATATGGAGAACTCCACTTATATTATGCTGCAGCTACCTTGATTCTGAATCTCATCTAATGTAATTCAAAATTGCTGCTGAAATTATTCTAAAATAAAAATTATTAAGGGTACATTTTGACTCCCTTGCACAATATGTACACAAGCAAACTGCATTACTGAAATAATTCAATGTTATATAAGTTATATAACATTGAATTTTCTATAATATTTTGGGGTGTAAGTGTATATTTATAGAGTGTATTTTCTTCCATGTCAAGTTTCTTAATTCTATTACTCCATGCATGTGTTAGTTTTTCTTATTTTATGCTATTTGTTTGTTGTTTTGTATGATTTTAAGGTGATCTCTGGTAAAAACAAAATAAATAATACAAGTCTGATTAAGAAAATAAAATAAACATCATATACCACCTAATAGTGTACAATGTTTATTTTATTTTGTTTTGATTAAAAAAATATTGAACTTAATTTTAATTCAATTAATGAAGTTGCATAAGTATGCAACTTCATTAATTGAATTAAAATTCAGTTCAGATAAAATTCAGAAAATAAAATTATGTCTCATAATTTGCATTTGTAAGTACAAATGCAAATTATGAGACATAATTTTATTAGACCATTCATTCATTAGAACCGATGTGGTTACATACTGCGCCGTTCCAGAAAGGTTTTCTCCCATATACTATCAAGCTATATGTGGAATGAACTGCTTGTAGAGGTTTTTCCTGGAGACTACAGCATGTAGTTCTTCAAAGAGGCCGTGAAGAGGTTTTTACAGGGTCAGCAGTGTGCTTGTGATGCCCATGGTGTTGCAGGCGTCCATGGTTATGGTAACTGCATTCCATCAGGCAGGCCGTATGCTGGTTTGTCACCCTAGTGGAATAAAAAATAATTAAATAGCAGTACGTGACATACCGATTTTTTTGCTTTATTCTATAAAGATCCCTCATTATTTCTTGAATGTCTTTCTGTATACAGACATCAGCAACTTTGAAATTTAATTAATGTAAGATTTCTAAAAAGATTTCTCATTGATTGAATAAAAAAAGATGAACTGCAAGTAATCTTTATGAACTAGAAAAAACTGTGACATAATATAAGAAAAAGACGACTATTGCAGTTTAGAGAAAGGAACCAATGTGGCACTCGCTGTGACGAATCAGTGAAATAGCTGTAGTTGTGTTCAGTGATCCCTGACACTTTTGTAATGTGAACAAACTCAATTTATTACTACATCGTGTCAAAAGTAAACTTTTTCTCTCTAGTGTTATCATTATATTCAATACTAACCGCCGCTCGCGGCTTCATCCGCGTAAACTTCAGAAAATAGTTTTTAATCCAACATGGCGAGCGATGCTAGCGCAGCGTACTCATGTGCCCCAACGTATTGAATCCACGCTAATGCAATATCTACTTCTTTTTATCCGACTGACGAAGAAGTGAAGGTTACCTACCTAATCTTCCCTAAAATTTTCTTACAACTTTCAACTTCAGTCTCGAAAAACCCTTTTCGAGACTGAAAATTGTAAGAAAATTTTCGAGTTATCGATTATCGAAAGAAAAATATTTAGATTAATGAGTTCTTGTTTATATTAACATGATATCTTGCGGCATAGTCTGTAACATGCCCTAGTCTTATGGTGGGATCACATGTTCTCGTTCAACGCGACATACAATGGATACGAGCATTTGAGACATTAGAGATTTATTTTTAGTTTAGTTTTTATTTATTTCACTTATTTTTTCTTGTATATCATCATATTCAGCAATAGTTACCTCATTAACAAGTATCCTAATTATTATAACTATGTATAATTGATCAATTCATTAGATACTGAGGTAAATATTTATTGAGTAACTACGGTAGTATGTTGTCTTAAATACTCTCCTTAAGGCAATTCTGCACTAGTTGCTGGATTAACGAGAACCTTAATTCTCTTTTGTACGTATCATTAGTCCACTCATTAATAAAGAGATTCTATCTAAGGTAATTAACTCAATGAAGTCATTTGAAGTAAATAAAATGATATTCTGTGATTTATTATTTGATTGTTTTAGCGTCTAGTATAAAAATGTTAACTAGACTCAGTATACATAATATCTGGAAGCATTTAAATGTGTCATCATAGCCCTCAACGTAAAAAATAACAATGAAATTATGACTGCTTTAAAAAAAATTGCTTGTGGTACCGCAATATAAAAAAATACAAATAAATAGAACTAAATCTGCGTCCAAATATATACTTCAAAATAGATCTTGCTATTCCAGAGATATCCAAATTTTTTATAGTAACGCCATACAAATATTTCTTAAAAATGTTATAACACTTCCATTTGTACACCCAATTATCTCGCGCGTCATTTTATAGTTAAATAACTCTTGAAAATTCATGTCGCTATGTCTATGAAAAGCGATTTTCAGCTCACTGTGCGCCGACGCGCCCCGGGCTGCAGGTCGCGCGTCTATACACACTATAATAGTTTTCATATTAAATTCAATTGCAGTAGTATATTATACTACTATTAATTTTGATTAATAATTCTGGTGCTGGACGCAACAGTTGATCCCCCATTAGATTCTATATTTCCTTAAAATATTTTTCAAGATTATTAATCGCTAGCTAGCTTGAATTTTAATGCTATATGTCTATCAATGTGACTAGTTAATAACAGCGTACAATGAAATACATATAATTGGATCGCTTAATGCATTTAATCGAATGTCTAATAATAATACATTGAGTTTTATGCATTGAGTTACTTCTAGAATTTTGTAAGTAACTGTGACAGGCACAAGTAATTCCGTTTGCTAATTCGGTATGAAATTGATGACTCTTTGATTGCAATAGAAACAAATTTTACATTACTTCTGGGATTTTAAAGAATATGATTTCCTTTCTCTAATGTTTGTTTCTGAACTGCGATTTTCTTTCAATGACGGCATTGACGGCATATACCCATCATCGTGTAATTAAAATTACAAAGCTTTATTTGTTTGGCCATTGTAAGCGAAAGTTAGGCTGACGACAAACGGCCGGAATGCAGCTCGGAATTCAAAATCCGAAATTTTCTGAACTGACTAGCATACAAATTATCCGTCCTTCACATAGTTATATGCTGATTTTCCTGATTAAAAAAAATTGAATGAATTTATCGTCAGAGCATCATGAGCTATTCCAAGAATGTGTTAGCCATATTTTATATAAAATCACAATAGATTTTTACAATCTTATCTGTCGAAGATAAGGTGTTAATATTATATTCTGATTGAAAGTCTAATTCCACTGAAAGTATAATTCCACAATACAGTATAAGTAATCTTCCTAAATTAAATGACAGTAAAACAGATTTAAAAAAATACAACACTAAAAACACACACCAGCGTTTCAAAAAAGTAACTCAAAAGCCCAGAATTTAATTCTGAACTGATAATAATTTTATTTCATAAGTAATGAATGAATGATACATACATAGGCATAACGTTATATATATAAATGTTTTATATACATATATCCGCTGTCACGTGCCATTTTCTAACAGTGTTTTATATTTTTCTGACTGCCTCAATATGAGCTTAAAAAGAAGCTTTATTTTATTTCACAAGATAACTTAAAATAATATGTATATAATGACTGAAACTTATATAGCCTATGTTACCCGGAAGAATTTAAGGATTCTAACTACCATACCATCTCTCTCAAAAACATATATGATATAAATGAACCCTGAAAACATAACACTCTTGTTTGAAGCAGTTGGGTATAATAAAAAAATAAAAACAACCCATCAACGTCAATCGTCAATCTTTGACTTTGAATGCTGATATTTTTCACTTTATGATGTAAAGGAATAAAATATAATTTTAAAGCAGCATTATGTCAAATACATATAACTAAAATTACAATTTCTACTGCAGAAGCACTATGTCTCAAACTGGAAGAGGAAGCGAAGATGAACTCGGAAGCCAGGTCGTGTACCGGTTCACTAGCTGTTCACCCTCGCTCCAGGGACGTCAAGATCGCCAACTTCTCCATCACGTTCTATGGAAGCGAGCTCCTACAGGACACCTTGCTAGAGTTGAATTGCGGTCGGAGATATGGCCTCGTCGGTCTTAATGGTTGTGGTGAGTATATTTTTATTGTTGTCTTGTGCTGTACACGTTTCACCATAGTCTTTGTTATACAGGTACTCTGGAACTGTTCTTAATGTTACGCCCATATTTGTTTATATTCTATTTTTCTACCAAAAGGTAACACTGTATTCATAAACGTCAGCTTTTTCAAAAGTAGATGCACGTGCATAGCGTACTTCTTTTATTTATTTATTAAACTTACACATAAATTTACAGTATGTGAACCAAAACATTTATGTGGTAGATTAAATAAATAAATATTTCTAGACAATTTTCACAGCGCCATCTAGTCCCAAATTAAGCGCAAAGCTTGTGTTATGGGTACTAGACAACTGATAAGTGTACTTAAATACATTTTTTTAAAATCCATACTTATAATACATAGAAAACACCCAGACCAAGACAATCAGACATGTTCATGCACACAAATGTTTGTCTTGCACGGGAATCGAACCCGAGACCTCGGAGTCAAAGTGGCCATTGCTTACCATTCGACCACCGAGCTCGTCCTTCATCGAGATTACCAGTAAACTTTATAATAAATTAATCATAAATTTATATTCAATTTAATACCAATACAAATCCAAGATATATAACAAAAGAAGCCCTGTCGCCGGAACTGGCACTTAAATGCACTTTCACATTCAAGATAGTGTGATGAAAGTGAATCTAAGCTCTGCGAATAGAGTAGTAATGATTTAGATACATGTTCTTATATTTAATTTGTATGACGTTTCTAAGTGTTTTATAAAGTCCAAGGAATAAAGATATTTTGATTTGATCATTTCCCAATATATTATATTTTTGTATACTCACGTAATGTATTAAAAATGCACCAAGTAAATGCATGCAATATTAGTTTCCACTAGAATTTTCCTCGACTCATTCCTAATATTCTTCTTTAAGTTATTTATTTATGTTATCGGTATTCGGTTACGATACAATTAAAATATTACTAGTACTTATCAGAATAAATATTATCAAAGAAGAACCGATACTAAAATAATAACAGATTTATATACTTATATATAATAAATCTTGATAATTATTTAAGTACACACACAGTCTCTTAATAATTAGTATTCTAAATTATTTATATTATAAATGATTACCCTCATTATGTCTACATTCTAGTCCATTTTCACTCATTTCCGGTTACAATTAATCATTGATCGACTAATAGATAACCTAACGACTTAGGTTACGCTTCGCTTGTGACAAATATTGATAGTAGAAGTTGTGGAACAGTGAAATCTGTATATTAAATAATAATTAATACGTGAAGCAAAAACTTTGTACCCCTTTTTAAGAATATTGCGATGACGGAGGAGTATGATATTTCGCATTCTTGTAATTTATGTAGAGATGGAGTGCAGAGTGCTGAGTGCGAGTTTTTTGTTCACGTTCGATCATGTTGTTCGATCAACGTAAAAAAACCGACCAAATAGAGAAGTAGCCTCATGTTGTGAATTTACCAGACGCTTGTTACAAATCCAATTTTGCCGGGTTGCTCACTTCGAAATGTGAGCGGGTAAGCTATATAATTTGAATATGTAACACGCGTCATATAAATTCACAACATGAGAGTACTTATCTATTTGGTCGGTTTGTTTACGTTGACATTATCGAACGTGAATAAAAAACTTGCACTCAGCACTCTGAATGCTAGTATTTTTTGTCGAATTTCGATCACTGGGCGACCATTAGTAAATGTAATACGTTTAAAGCGAGTCACACACTATGTGCATTTTAATACTTTAGACCATATGAACCCAAAGGCATATATACAATATATTTAGTGAGACACTGCTATATAGGTGAGACAATAGAGGCTGTATCACTGTCTCTTACACCCATATAGCACTGTCTCTCTCTAAATATATCTTATCTGCTTAGTGTGTGATGGACTTTATGAAAACAATATAAATTATTATTTGTACCACTATAGACGAGTCTGGTGGTCGAATGGCTAGCAATTGCTAGTTTGACCTTTGACTCATAGGTCTCGAGTTCGATCCCCGCACAAGACACGTTTGTGTGCATGAACATGTCTGTTTGTCTTGGTCTGGGTATTTTATATGTATTGTATATATTTACAATTTTGGGTGTTTTCTATGTATTATAATTAGTATGTATTTACAAAAAAAAGTGTATTTAAGTACATTTATCAGTTGTCTAGTACCCATAGTACAAGCTTTGCGCTTAATTTGGGACTAGATGGCGTTATGTAAATTGTCCGGCAATATTTTGTTATTTATTTATATTTAATGTAAATTATTATTTGTATCGCTATTGATGGTATTTCTTCCTATCAAAAATGCCAATACTGTGTTATATTGCTAAGCGAATGTAGTTATTATATCAATTGTACTGCCGACCGCAGATCAAAAGTACTATGACAGGGAACCCTAAACTTTTTCAGTTCACGGCACATTTATAGGTATTCTATAGTGTCATGGCGCCCATATAACAAAATATGTATGAAATCACACTGGAGTTTTAGTTAGATAATAAGTTAAGTAATAAGGAGTTCTCCGCGGCGCCTCACGACCCACTTTGGCGGCGCGGTGCACACTTTGGGGATCCTTTTACTGCGTTGATCTTCGAGATAATATTTATTCGCAAAGCATGCTAAAGCGAATATATTATATACTTGCTATGCCCGCGGGTACCCCCCCGCTTGAATGTCGATTATCACGCCAAAAGGTAGGTAACCTATGTTATTCTTCCCTCAGTATAAAATCTACGTCCATTTCAAATTTCATTCAAAACGGCTCAGTCGTTTAGCTGTGAAAAGGTAACAACCATAGACAAATTCTCATTTATAACATTAGTATGAATATTATAAAATATATGGGTTATTCCTGTATATATTATGTCACCTAAACTCAACTAAGCAAAGCTGTACTATGAGTATTAGATGAGATAAAAATATAAAAAAAAAACATTTTAACGTTTTAGACCAAGACAATTCATGTTTCATGAAGTTCATGCACATAATTGCCTAGAGTATTTAAAGAAAAGTATTTAAAGCCTTGTGCGGGGATTGAACCCGCGTCTTTCAATGCTCAAGTAGCGTTTGCTAGTCATTCCACCAACGGTCCATTCAAAAGTATTTAACACAGAGTAGTTTTATCAGATCTTTGGTCAACTTTACCTGTATCGGTGGTAGTACTATTACTTATTCTATGGTATTGCATTAGAAAGTTCACTTTCGATCGAGACTTCAAAAAACGATCTGGCACAGCATCGTAAAGTGCGAACTACCTATCGATGTTTGTATAAAGTAAATGCTTATTTCGTCGAAACAATGCCGGGCAGGTGCGCTAAAATGTGCTTTATTAAATGACTAATTGTCAGAATATTCCAAATGGATATTCTGACAATTAAGGCGCGTTCCACTTTGTCGTGACGACAAATAATCGTGTAGTTTTAAGTGTCGTGGCTTATATATTTATATAGAGGTGTTCACATATAGAACGACACGATTTACTGTCGTCTACGACATTTTTTGCGGTGACGACAGATTGTTATGACAGTGGGAACGGCTAGCACTACAGTTGTAAAACGATATTTAGTCGTAACGATATAAATCGTTACAACTAAATCGTGACGGCAAATCTATCGTAGCCACGATAAAATCATCACTTTTCAATTCGTCTATATAACTCTGACATAATCCTAATGGAATTCTTTTCAATAACATTGGATGTACCCAATACTTTCTTTTCTTTGCTTGCTTCATCTTCCTTCTTTTCAAAAAGTAATACATTATAAAAATTTTGTCTTCGTCCATTGAACTCAGGAGTATAAACGCACTACTGCCCCCCCCCTACCACCAACTCTTACTGCGATTCAATAACTGAATAGAATGCTTGTTCATACCAATGAATATGCGACTCTATTTCAAATTGGATAGAGTCACTTATTCATTGGTATGAATAAGCATTCTATTCAGTTATTGAATCGCAATAAGAGTTGGTAATAAGGGGGCTGATCTCCAAGATAATGTAGACGTACGTAGTAGTAACGTAGAGGCGACTGTAGATTTGTAGCTTGCTAATGATGTGTAAACGACAAAGCGACTGCCGTGAAACGATAAAATGTCGTCGCGATCCAATGGGAATGTCTAGATACGATAGTCGCTAAACGATAAAAAAAATTGACGACAAACAGTCGTTATAATGGGAACTGCTAGAAACGATAGTCGTCTAGTCGTCCGACGATAAATTAACCGTTACGACATAGTGGGAACGCGCCCTTAGTCATTTAAATATCGCAATACGAGTATTCTCGTAATCATAATTTATTAAATTCGTTCTGTAAAATAAGTGATCCGATACAAGCATAGATAATACGCTATATATAGTTTTATAATACAGCAACCGCAACCCGCCAACCCAACCCGCAACCCGCAGTTGAGCAGCGTGGTGAAGTATGCTCTAAACGTCTTCAATTGAGGGGAGACCTTTATCCTACCAGTGGGATGAATAAGGGTTGCGAATACAGCGATGAAAATCCCTGAAACGCTGCACTTATAATAATAGATGTGCCACCATTACAATGACCTAATAATTCACCATCGCTTCGGCTCGGTCCATAAACTTGGAACTTTGAGTTGTTATAATATAATATATTTTGGGGTGTAAGTGGTTTATCAACATCTTTGAACCAAAGCCAACTTCACCTGCATGCGGTGCACCCGGCTGACTGACAAACGAAGCTCTGGCGAAAAAAGAGGTAGGGAGCGTAATTGTAAGCTACCCGACTGGGGAATGCACCTTCACCTCACAGAATACCGCAGCCAAATAACAATTTCTTTGAGGGTTCTTGTGTTCCTGCGAGTGAGCGAGGTCACCCAGAAAGGAAGGAAATGCTGCGTTGGCAGCGGGGGTGGCGGCGCGCGAGCGATATTTTATGTTGCGAGCGTTAATATGGTTACGGCAACCGCTTCACATCAGGCGGGCCGTATGCTTGTCTGCCACCCGACGTAGTATAAAAAAAATACCTTTCATTATAATCACATTTGTATACAGAGTGGAAACGATAAGTGATTGTATCGTTTAGAAATCGAATGAGTTCGATTATTTTTAAACTATTACACCGAACCGTATACATAATAGTACTTACGTAACTATACACGATATTGAAAAACTAATTACTGCCTGAGTGTGCCTCGCAAGGTGTATTAAATGGTATCAATAATAGTTTATAAAATAAACCGAATCTATCAACAAATTCTATGTTTCCACCTGAAATATGATCCACCATGATCAGCAATAGGTATTTCAGGCCCAATCACCAGAAAGGCTTCTTGCCTGGAATTTCTGGATGCCTGGAACACAATACATTACTAGCAGAAAGTCTGAAAGATGCCAGAACACATGAGAGGCAAATATCAGTCTGCTGGATAGACCTAGAAAACGCATTTGGTTCCGTGCAGCATGAACTTATGATATTTGCACTAAAATGGTATAACTTTCCCGATTTAATTGTTAACATAATTAACTCTTATTACTCGCATTTAAAATTCGTCATAGCAGTAAACAAGGAATACACAAAGCCACTACAATACAGTGTGGGACTATTCCAAGGGTGCTGCTTATCACCGATAGTATTTAACATAGTTATTAATATTTTAATAGACAAATTGATATCATATGAAAGGAAATGGGGCTACCGTTTTAAAATCAACAACAAGTACACTGAGTCAATCTTAGCCTTTGCTGACGACCTTGCAATACTTACACGTAATCCCAAACAGTGTCAGGAGTTGTTAAATGAAGTCGATGAGTTCTGTACATGGACGGAGGGATTGAGGGCGAAACCAAGTAAATGTTATTGTTTATGTCTGGGTAGACGAAATACCAAATACACTTCTTACGACCCGGAACTCTCCATAAGCGGCCAAAAAGTTGCTACGATTGCAGAAACAGTGCCTTTCAAATTTCTTGGTAGAAAGATAGATTACAAAGGACGCACACCATCATTGGGGGAAGTTGTCGAAAATTTCATTAACGACCTCAATAAGGTAGACCAACAGCCTATCAGCAATATTAAAAAAGCATGGATATACGACAACTATCTCACATCACGACTCACTTGGCCTTTCCTAGTATATGACTTCGGCAAAACCCTCTTGGCAAAGTTAGATGCTAATGTCATAAAGATATTGAAGTCATGGTTCGGACTGGCACATCCGGCTGATCCCTCGACTCTATTTAGGGATCACAATAGTTTTGGGCTGAAATTACAGAAACCTTCTGAACTCTATAAACACCTGAGAGTTACAAAAACGCATGTTTTGCAAAAGTCGCAAGACGAATTAGTTAAATCTCTCCCAAAAGACAAAAATGCCACAGACCTTGAATCTAGACTTCAATTCCACAAACAATTTATGGTAGGTGCACAGGCAAATAGAGCTGGGTTGGGCGCGAGAAAGAAAAGGGAAGACCGAGACATAGTAAAAACCTTTCTACAACAAGACGAAAATGACAGTTACAAAGTGCACGCTATGAATTTAGAAATGCAAAGTGAGTGGTTAACCATAGGCGAGTTTTGCATCCCGTTAGCTCTGAAGTGGCGCACCTTGCTGTATGACTGGTCTCCTGCCTTATTAAAATTCTATCTTAATGCCTTTCAAATGACCCTCCCTGACCAGAGTAACTTAGTTAGGTGGGGAAAAGCCTCTCAAAAATTATGCTATACTTGTGGAGAGGCGATATGTACAGCAAGGCACCTATTGGTGGGATGCAAGGTGCTCCTTGATAGGGGTCATTACTCACATCGCCATGACAGAGTACTTCAAATCATACGTGAAGCCATAAGCCTTTCAATAGCTAGAGCCCAAAAAGGATTAACGACAAACAAAAGACAAATTAACTTTATAAAAGGAGGCTCAACTTCAAACTCCAAGAACAAGCCTTACTCAATCCTCAGTGCAGCACCTGACTGGACTATTTTAATGGACACGTATGAAAAGCACTATAAAATCCCAGAAGATGTGTGTGTTTCGACATCCAGACCGGACATTTTCCTTTTCTCCAGAGCTACAAAACGTATAGTACTTGTAGAGCTTACCGTACCGTGGGAAACTAACATACCCAAAGACCACGCGATAAAACAAAACAAATATTATGACCTCCTAAACGAATTAACAAAAAGCGGCTATGTAGTTAATCTATACGCTGTAGAAGTAGGAGCGAGAGGTATACCAGCAAAATCTCTCTATAACCTGCTGAAAGACCTTGGCTTGTCCAGAAGTGCAGTAAGTTCTATACTAGAACGAGTATCTAAAGCTGCATTAGCAGGTTCATACCAGATTTGGCAGGGCAGGGAGAGAAACACAAGTAGTGAAGGTGAGTGTTGATGTACGTCGGAAAGGGGCCCCTTAAACCTACACCCGTGTCACAAGTCTCGGGATCTGCTTGGGTTTCTCTCTCTGCCACACGATGGACCCGGCACCCGCACGGTGAATCCATGGAAGCTAAGAAGTTCGTCTCATAGTATGACGACATGGCACTCAGAGTGAGAGATATTAAAATTACACATTAGGGGCCATCCGTAAATTACGTCACACGAATTTCATGATTTTTTGACCCCTCCCCCCGTCCTTGTCACATTTGTGAGACTCCCCCCCTCCCTAGTGTGACGTCACATATTTTGCAAATTTACATCTAGAGTTACAAATGTTTCTGAGTTTTTCGTTAATAGTTCAAAGTGTTCGTGTTAACACTTAGATTATAATAAATTTTGAAATGTGACGTCACGAAATTTAGGACCCCTCCCACCCCCTTGTCACACTATGTCACACTTCATCGACCCCTTCCCTCCCCCTTAACGTGTGACGTAATTTATGGATGGCCCCTTATTATTTTTTACTATCCGTTTTATTATTTACTATCCATTCAACGTTATTCATCCAGCCCCCCTAACCAAGTGTAATTCGTAGCGTAACGAACGTTAGATAGATCACGTGACATTTGTCAATTCGAACATTTTAGTATGAGCTCCACAGTTCAAATTAGCGATCGCTACGCTTTTCTACTTCGCAAACTGCAATTTGGCTAGCCCCCCTGGGGCCCTACCGCCCCAGGTCGAAGCTGAAGCCGATAACCACCGGATTTTTTTATTCCATAAATTGGTCTTACCTTAATGTTATTGACAAACATCTTTAGCTTAATAGATAGAGTTCTAGGGTTCCTACCAGCTGACTAAACACAATTACCACCAATCTAAACTGAAGTTTTATTTTCGTAATCGGCTTCAGCTTCGGCGGTAGGTTCAATACATACTAATTATTAACAAGTACATAGTGTCTTTTACCTATATATGTCGATACAAATTATATCACGGGAGTGCTCGGATGAGCTGTTTGATTTGATACCTGCCGCTGAGTTCTACTATCGTACATCTCGCCATAAATTAATTTTCCATCAATATCACCTTGATAATTGGCGATCTATGTTCCTAAGATATTTATACCCACGTACGGTGAAAATGGAATCAATTTCTCTCAGCGGTATTTCCGAACAATACGACATAGAAACCTTCAAGAACAGAGACATCAAAAGGCTGGCAACGGATCGGCGACCCCTTGGTGATGCTGATCGCCATGGCCGGTGGTGATTGCTTTCCACTAGGTGACCCACGTGCTCGTTTGTCCCCCTCTCATATTAAAAAAAATGACATACTAAATATATGACAGGTTATTATATTATATAGATTAAATATATATAGGTTAGATAACTTAGAAATTTCGAATAGATCCAGTTTATAAACTATAATTAATTCCATTTGATAGAGGTCGTGACGCACGTTCAGAATCAGTAATTAGATTTTGGATATCTGGGATAGTTTAGAAAATAACTTAGTGAGATCACTTATAGTTTCCACTGGTTTCTACCATGTGTATAAGTAATATTAGTTCATCGATTATAATAGAGTCGTTGTAGTGCAAGCGACTGTGTGTTCGAACAGCGATATTAATTTGTTGAATCATTGCTAGTGCTGCGAATGTATCGATTTTATGTTCTTAAGTTAAAAAGCTAACTCACCATTCACCTTGACATTTTGCACGATAATTATACTGACCCATTACAAGGCTTGTATGAAGTTAAGTTATGATAGTATCATTAGCACTAAGGGCGCTGAGGTTAATTTTTTATGGAAAATAATAATATGAGCGACTAAAAAAAGGCGACTGGAATACTAGGTCAGGTTAGGTTTGGTATGTTTAAATCTTTAGTCGCCAGGTATTATAGTCGCCCAGTTTTTCAATTTTAAATGCTCGGTTTATTACTGTCCATATTCTTTAAATTATAAATAAATGTATCGCTAACTTGTAACGAATAAACGAAGTAAAAAAAAATATTTAATGAAAGTACAAACTAACATCACAGAAATAAAAGATATGGCAAAATTGCTACGATTTTTATTTCTGGGGTTGGTTCATCAACATCTTTGAGCCTGAGACAACTTCAATGCATGTAGTGTGTGTGTAGATCTTCCCACTAGTTCATTGACGATTTGTTACGTGGAACAAGCTAGACTTCTCATTCTCACTTGTTCCATGGAACTTTTGAATTTAACTTAAATTTATATTTGCTTATTGTCTTTTCTCAAAATTCAGCATTACCAAAAGTTTAGTTTACCGGCTTAGTGATGCGACAATGGCGTTACATGTCTTCTATGAACACATATACCAAATGATATAATATAGCTTTATAATTATTATTTTTTTCACAAATCAGGCAAATCGTCACTGTTAGCGGCGCTGGGTCGCCGCGAGGTTCCTATTCCGGAGCACATCGACATCTTCCATTTGACTCGAGAGATGCCTGCGTCGGACAAAACTGCACTGGAGTGCGTTATGGAAGTCGACGAGGAGAGGGTCAAGCTGGAGAGGCTTGCAGAGGAACTGGCTCAGTGCGACGATGACGGTAATTTTGTTAACCAATATCAAAGGAAATCACTATGTTTGAAAAAAATGTATGTAACCAAAATTAAAAGCAATCACTATGTTTGACAAAAATGTACGAAACGGAATGGAACAAATTGTCAGATCAAATTTAAAATTCGTAACGTATATAATGTTACAAGTTACGTGCACGCGGTGCACCCTGCCGGTTAGCGAAAGAGGCTCCGGCGAGAGGTAGGGTACAGCGTATTTGTAACTGCCCGTCTGGGGAAATACCTCCACCTCACAGAATACTGCAGCCAAATAACAATTCCCTTAAGGGCTTTTGTGTTCCTGCGAGTGAATGGAAAGTCTTCCACTCGACTTGACGTAGTATAAAAAAAAGTTTTAGACAAGCAAGATCTTAATTTTTCAATTAAACATTATAGTAGGCTAAAAGTGATGTAATAATATTTTTTTTAATGGCTGACTTTATGGCGGGGTTGGTGTGCATAGGAATAATATGAAAAAAAAAGAAAAATACGCTTGTTGAATTTCAGCTAAAACTTGTATTTCTATTGCACACAGACGCTCAGGAACAGCTGATGGATGTATATGACAGGCTGGAGGAGCTGAGCGCAGACACGGCTGAAGCACGCGCTGCTCACATCCTGCACGGTCTTGGGTTCTCCAAGCCGATGCAGCAACAGGCTACTAAGGACTTCTCTGGAGGTGAGACTTCTTAACATTCAAAGACTAGAAAATCACATCATACATAGGTTTTTGCTTGAATAAAACATGTTTACGATTTTATGTTTTGTGTCAATAAGTTTAATATAACTGGTGCTTCGTAAAGTGGCTTGAAGGAGTTAAAACAAATGTATGTCATTAACGTCAAGCCTCTTGATTAGCGTTGAAAAAAGCAGGAAAAATTCTCGTTTTTTTCTTATTCCGTTGTTTTTTTTTTCATTGTTCCATTCGAAAGTTTCAAAAAAAATTGCCAGTATATAATTCACGTTTTTTTTTTCAATAAAACCGAAAATATCCGGAAAATCTGAAAGAAACGGGAAACATTTCATGTTTTTTTTACTCTTCATAATAATACGTACCGTTAAAATGGAGGGTAGAATAAAAAAATGCGCTGATTAGCGTGCTAGGCACGAAAAGTTGAATAAAAAAACCTTGTTTTTATTCAACTTTTATTAATGTTTTCAATATGCGTATCTCACTTTATAACAATTTGCCAGACGAGATAAAATTGTTTAATGGTAATAATTTTAAATCTCGTCTAACGGCTTGGATTCTCGGACACAGCGTCGAAGAATGTAATGACCAAATGTATTCCACACATAAATGATTCTGATTCTGAGTCGTATAATGCTTGTTCGCTGCGATCATGGTCGTGGTCGCGCTTGCCCAGTCGTAACAATCGATTGTTGCATAAGTATACTTCCTAATGCAACAGTCGATTGTTATAACGTAGTGACATCATGTCTAATTTTCTCTCTTGTCTTTTTAACGATATGCCTACATCATAACTTTACTATTACTTTTCTATCTTATGTGTTCAATAATACCTTTCACAGGTTGGCGTATGCGAATCGCCCTCGCCCGTGCGTTGTACGTAAAACCGCATCTCCTGCTTCTTGACGAGCCGACCAATCATTTAGATTTAGATGCTTGCGTCTGGCTGGAAGAAGAGCTCAAACAGTGAGTATTTTGTTTGTAGAGTAAAGAGAAATTGATAGTTTCCATCGCATTCACACAAGAAATAGCAACGTACGCAATCATCATGTAAGGAAATAAGACAAATTGATACGGTTTTTTCTTTCGCGTCTTTGCTGTCGTCTTTTTTCACAAAGGAAAACAATGATGTGCGAAATAGTAATATCATAGCGGTATATAAAACCTACGACAAACATACGAGATGTTTCATGCGACAAACCGGCGTCTAGAGAACGTAGTGTATATATACGTATGTCTTTTTTCCTAGAAATAAACTTCAAAATGTTTGTTGCTCACAGCATTGCCATTTCACCACAAGTTTTATTTAGTTTCACCGCGTTGCGCGTCATGCGCTTGGTTTCAAAAGGCTGCGGACGTGGCCTACTTCTCGTTCGCCAGAACTTTGTTTATTAGTCGACAATTCGCTCTAAAGCTGAACTAGATAGACATATTTCACATTTATGTATTTTACTAGGTGAATATAATGCATTACCTAAATAATATCAAAATAAATACATTTCAGAATGACTAATTTTTTTGGAACTTTAATATTTTTATAACTCTGTCGTATATTATGACATTGTTTGTTGAAATGTCCGGACATTATATATACATGGGGCACACAAAAAATTTTGCACTTCTAGCTACTCGGAACTATTTTAATTTCGAATGTTATATTTTTTGCAACCTTCTTAGTAATAAAAAAAAAATTGGCCGGAAATCATTTGTCAATTGTTTTTTATCACACATCAAAGTTCTAGGTACGCAACGAAAATGGAATTAAGTTGAAAAGATTTTAGAGCGATGATTTTTTATGATTTTAAAAGTTCTCTCTCTCCGCAAGACTGTGCCGCTTCAAAATGCTTTTGGGTGAGAAGCACCTTGTTTAAGCACCGTGAGGCGATGGTTTGCTGAATTTGAGAGAGGACGGGTTTCTTTTCATGACGAATTTCGTGAAGGGCGGCCTTCAACTGCCGTCAACGAAAATAATGTGGCTACTGTTAAGCACCTAATAGAAGTAAACCCGCGGATTACCTATGAGACGATTCGAGGACTATTGCGGATTGCTATGAGCCAAATTCAGAAAATTTTACACGAAGAATTTAAAGTTCGGAAACTTTGTTGTCGTTGGATCCCTCATGAACTGACAGCAGAGCAGAAGCGGGCTCGTGTGGAATGATGCTCACAGATGCTACTGAAGTACGACCACGGACATTCTAATGCTGTTTATGACATTTTCACAGACGAGACGAAACGTGGATTTATTATTTTGAACCCGAAAAAAAACAGCAATCTTGTGAATGGGTGTTTGAAAATGAGAACAGGCCAACAAAAGTGAGGCAGGCGAGAAACGTTGGTAAAAAAAAGATCGCGTTTTTCCACTTGAAGATCCAAAGAGTGTTAATGCCGAGTGGTATTCTACCATTTGTTTACCCAGGGTGTTAGAAAAAGTTCGCGAAAGACGACCAAAAAGCCGCGTTCTCCTACATCATGACAACGCTTCTTCACACGCTTCCGAAAAAGTACAACAACTCGTCACCCATCCTGCACATAGCCCTGTGATTTCTGTGTTTCCCCAAAAGCAAAGATTTGATGAGAGGTTTCAGTTTTACCAACTCCAAAGAGGCAGTGATAGCGTTCAATCAGCACGTAGAAAACATGCCTTCAGATCTGTGGTCCTCCTGTTTTAAAAAATGGTTCGATCGCATGAAAAAGTGTTTAAAATGTAAAGGAGAGTATTTTGAAAAGCAATAAACATAATATTTTAGTTATAGCATGTTCTTTTTTTAAGTTACGCAAAATTTTTAGTGTGACCTACGTATATGTAATATAAATATTTTTAATCTGAGATAATTTTTCCATTTCTGTTTACTACTGTAAAATCGCAGTGCGGCCTTTGCAGCAGTAAACAGAAATAGAAAATTCGTCACCATCAGAAACCTTCCTGATAGCTCAGTTTCAAGAGCATTAAATCGGTTATCGAGAAGTTGTCAGTTCAAGTCCCACTTAGGTAGCAGAGGTGAATTTAAAAATGTTAATATATTCTAGCAAGTTGGCCAAAAGCATCTATTAAAATAATACAATGTACAATATTCAGAAATATATAAATAACCTTACAGAATTCTGACTAATACATTTTGTGCTCTTCTGGCCTTGTTAGTCGAAGGACAGAAGTGAATCATATCATATCACCATATAAAGAAAGACAAGAGACAAACAAAATGGCTAAATTTTAACTTATTAGTTTCCTTGGTTTCCAGCTACAAACGTATCTTAGTGTTGATATCGCACTCTCAAGATTTCTTGAACGGTGTGTGCACAAATATCATCCACATGAGCAAGCGCCGGTTGAAGTACTACACAGGCAATTACGAGGCGTTCGTGCGCACGCGCATGGAGCTGCTCGAGAACCAGATGAAACAGTACAACTGGGAACAGGACCAGATCGCTCACATGAAGGTAAAAAATATGTCCCAAACTGAACAAAGCAGTACTACAATAATTTACATTTGTTACTAAAATTATAAACGTGAAATTTTGAGAAGATGTATGGATGTTTTTCAACGGATTTGTATGACATTTGGCATATAGAGCGAAATTTATGACTGTACCTATTTATGGCAGTACCAAGTCATTTGTAGTGTCAATTTGTTGTACTAGTAGCTCTGTTGTTCACTCGGTAATTCCTTCGAGTTTGGGTTCACTATACATAATTTCTCTGACAGTACTATCAGTACTCAGTCTCTGACAGACCTATGAATATTTCTTAAATTACAATTTGTTTTGTCTATAGAACTACATAGCAAGATTTGGTCACGGCTCGGCTAAGCTCGCTCGCCAAGCGCAATCCAAAGAGAAGACACTGGCCAAGATGATTGCCCAAGGGCTCACCGAGAAGGTGATCGATGACAAGACTCTCAACTTTTACTTTCCTTCATGCGGGAAAGTACCGCCGCCCGTCATCATGGTGCAGGTAAAATGAGTTAAAAAAATATTGTTTTACGAGTTTTGCTGTTGAGTTATTATTTTAAATTTTCTTATTAATTGTGGGTCTAGAAAATTCCTGACGATATTTTTGGACATGTCAGTTTTGGTAAAGTCAGGAATAAAATGAAGACAATAAACAAAAGTCAGGCAATAAAAGGACTCGTATCCAGGGCTCTAAAACCTACCAGTACCTAGTAAAAAAATACCTAATTTAATACATTGAATATTTTGTTACAGAACGTATCATTCAGGTACACAGACACAGGGCCATGGATCTACAAGAACCTGGAGTTCGGTATTGATTTGGACACGCGGCTGGCCCTCGTGGGGCCCAACGGTGCTGGCAAGTCCACACTACTCAAACTGCTGTATGGAGATGTAAGTTGCTTTAGTTTTTCTAGGGAAGGGAAGAGTGTCTAATACTTGATACAGCAAGCGGTTACCATTAACAATTTATACTGATCACTGCTGTGGTACGGGAGTTCCTTCATAGAGAGGGTGTTAGTGTGTGCTCCGCTATGCTGCGTTACTGCATGTTGATGATATCCATTGTTCTCAATCCGTCTAAAGGCCATTGACTTGGCATATTAACTGTCAGCTATTGAATACTTGATGTGATAGCTTAATATAAAAATACGCATCCATCCACTGTCTGTGGATGGATGTTATATATGATGAGGATATAGTCCACATAGCTTGATTTGTGTGATAACTTCTGTCAAGATTTCTACGTAATGCGCATTACGCACCCAGGTACACAAGCATATAGTAGTGTCTCGCTCTAAGGAGTTGCTGCGTTGGCAGCGGGGGTGGCGGCGCGCGATCGATATTCCATGTTGCTAGCGTTAATATGGTTACGGTAACCGCCTAACATCAGGCGGGCAGTATAATAAACCCACCCGACGGAGTATAATAAAATTGTATCTGCATTTTATGCCACATTCTGTAGTGTTATGTTTTTAATACTCTGGTTTTATCTGTCAGCTGGTACCAAGTACCGGCATGATCCGCAAGAACTCCCACTTGCGCATAGGCCGCTACCACCAGCACTTGCACGAGCTGCTGGACTTGGACCTCTCGCCGCTCGACTACATGATGAAGGAGTTCCCCGAGGTGCGCGAGCGAGAGGAGATGAGGAAGATCATCGGACGATACGGCCTCACTGGCCGGCAACAGGTCGGTCCATATATCTATATATATTAAAAGCTCAGTGCAGGATGCGAAACTAAGTTCTGTGTGTCCAATCGACATACTGTTAGTAGTTTTTATTTCTCTATAAAGCATGACACTTTAAAATTTTACGATCTAGCTTATAGTCCGTGAGCCAGATAGTATATTTTGCCAGTCATTGCCTCTCAAACGATAACTCGTGAAATACTTCTGAGAGTTGTATTATGCCGTAATGGTAAACGTCAGCTGCCGCTCCGTGGGTGGGGTGGGCAGCGGCAGCATCTTAATCACGTTAAAAAAATAATTGTTTTCAGTCATTTCCTCCCAACTGAATTGTTTTTAAATGATAGTTAACGCAATTATTCGAAGATAAAAAGAAGTCAGCTGGCCGTACCGTGGTGGATTATACGTCAACTGGTAACACGAATATGCAAAAAAAATTTTTTCGTTCAGTGATTTCCTCTCACATGAAAATTTGTCAGATGATAGCTTACATGCAACTTTGAATAAATAAAAACGTCAGCTGCCTCTATGTTGGTGGAAAGGTCGTCAGCTGACGTGTTTTAATAAGCGATCGGCGCTCACGCCTGGGCCATGCGCCACCTTTCACTGCATCAGCTGACGACCTTTCCACCAACATAGAGGCAGCTGACGTTTTTATTTATTCAAATCACTGAACGAAAATAATATTTTTGCATGTTCGTTCGTCATGTTGCTCTGAAGTATTTCCCGAGTTATCGCTTGAGAGGAAATTGGTCAGGAAAATCTGTGGCTGGCTCACGGACCATTACGGGCTAATAAGTAATATAACTAACATAAACTTCTAAATATTATAGTATAAGAAATATCCATTGACTTTTCTTAGTGTCTAATAAGGTGAAACACTTTGTTGTGTTATATTTATTTTTAGTAGTGTATGTAATATGATAGGTAATTATTTGACATTTATATTATTGTTACAAATATATTGTGGTTGTTGTGTTACATACATGTTATATTATTGTTGACACATATTATTGTTATCTGACTTTTATTATTTAATATTTGGCTGCAGTCATTACTACATTTATGCCATTGGTAAATCAAGATTTAAAAATTGATGTATGAACGTGTCCAAGTACGCGGCAAAGGTCCAATGGCAAATTAATATATTTGTATTAGAATTGCAGGTGCAAGTCTAATACAAATATATTAATTGGTACAAGTGGTACAATATTGTTTGTGACCTTTTTTCTATAATTTCGTGGCCAGGTATGTCCGATGCGTCAGCTATCGGATGGTCAGCGGTGCCGCGTAGTGTTCGCGTGGCTCGCCTGGCAGACTCCCCATTTACTCCTGATGGACGAACCTACCAATCACTTGGACATGGAGACGATCGACGCTCTCGCGGACGCCATCAATGACTTCGATGGCGGCATGGTGCTCGTCAGTCACGACTTCAGGCTCATCAACCAGGTAAGATGGAGTGAATTGATACAGTCGCCGAGATGATTCCAACTAAAAACCTGCGCTAGGGCGACAACTCAGCCATGCAGAGTTGGAACCATTTTGGGGTCACAGATAGACATCCGACATATTATTATTACGTAAGTGATGTTTGGCCGTGTGGTTTCCGTCAGACTAGAATAGAACCACTCCGTCTCTTCCCGTGGACGTCGTACAAGGCGACTAAGGGAAATACATTATAAAACATCGATCAGGCCTCCCCAACCCGTCTGGCCAGCGTGGGGAGTGTAGGCCAAATCCTCCTTCTGTCAGAGACGGACGAGAGAGAGTCGTGGTCCTGTAGTGGAGACTAAAATGACATGATGATGAAGTGATGTTAAATGAAATACATTTCATTATTTATGGGCTCCCCATAATTGAAGTATGTTTTTTTTTTGTAACTGTTAACGAAAATGAAGACAGAGAAACGTTAGCCCCATTAGTATAATTTAAATCATCTATCAAAGTAACGACTTTGATTGAAACCTTACATGGTTGATGACGTCACAGTTTTTGTTTACTAAACTGAGCTGTACTGTCAGCATCCCTATTGGGCAAAGATTTTCGATAAAACTTCTGATTATGCAAAACGTTAAGGCATAAGAGGTTTTCAAAGACACGTTCATTTAAAAATTAACTGAATGATTCAACTGTAACTGACAAGTGTGACACGTGTGTAATTAATTGTTACTATATATAGGCCATCATAAATACGTTGATAATGGCTTTGAATGGTTCAATTAATGAATGAATTATTCCCTTTGAATGTGGTACAAGTAGTCTTGAACTTAAATTTATC
Organism: Hypsopygia costalis; assembly: GCA_937001555.2. Taxonomy (NCBI): domain Eukaryota; kingdom Metazoa; phylum Arthropoda; class Insecta; order Lepidoptera; family Pyralidae; genus Hypsopygia; species Hypsopygia costalis. Next base: position 26,709,271 of record OW443326.2, read on the forward strand.
CGGAATATTCAATCAATAAATGGTATACAAAATACAAATTAAAACAAGTATAATAAAATAGTATTTTTCTCAGGCAATAAAAATCTTTCCTGCCTCTATATTCCAATCTAATATATATGTTCTATTAACAGGTTGCAGAAGAAATTTGGATCTGCGAAAACGGCGCCGTCACAAAATGGGAGGGCGGTATCCTCAAGTACAAGGATCACCTCAAGTCCAAGATTCTCAAGGAAAACGAGGATAATGCCGCCAAGATACGCAAATAGTCAAATGCTTAGCTTATTCTAGATTATTACCTAATACATGATCGGCTATCTCTGTTCGAAAGCTCAGTACTTTTAAATTTTAACTCGCCCTGCCTTCCTTGTGGAAATGGTTTCTTAACGGTCCTTACTCTATCTTTTTTTGAAGTGAAAACTTCTTTAGCGGCGTTGTGCACTTTTTGGGATGGGTAAAAAATCTTAAACTCGCGTCAGGACACGTGGCCTGATGGAAAATTCGTAAGACGGAGGGAGAGACCGCCGGCGCGGCGTACGAGAGGAAGTAATATCCCACTCTCTTTTTACCGCGCGGCGAAAATGTATGCCTGTTCCTGCTTTTTATTTTTAATGTAATATAAATTGTCATGTTTCTGTACGATAGTACTTTTATGCGGATAAATAAAGCAATTCATGTGAAATTATTCCCTAACCATTCCAAAATATTCAAAAATGCACAACGTTAATGTTCAAGTATTCACTTCTGCCGGCACTCCCGGAGTGCAACCCGATTTTTTTTTATCAATATTAATAACATATACCCATGTAGAAGTTAACCCACTCAACTTATTTAGGTGCGCTTTTTTTTTTTCAAACCGATAGTAGTGATAAATGTATCTGATATAAGTTGAATTCCTCGACGAGTTGTTTGCTTCAATTCTATACATTTAACATTACTTACTGGCGCTTTGACAACTTAAGCACTTTACAGTGTGTTAACTTTGTTCTCAAGTGTGGTTCTTGGCTCTAAGTTTGGTTTCTAAATCAAGAAGTGACTGCTGTGGGTAAGAACAACACTGAGTATAGACAATAAAAATGTGTTCCTATAAATCCAACTTGAGCGGACTTGAACCTATACCTCAATTAAGACATCACATGAATACTTGCTTACAGCGAATTTTTAATATTTTTTTATTACATGTTCGGAAGTGGCGGTGATCGTATGGGACTCAGAATAGCTTACATGGTGCAACTATGTACCTGTCCATGTTTTAGTGGACCTGTGTTACTAATAAAGCAATTAATTCTACGACACCGCTATTGTTATTACATAGTAAGTGCTAGGACAATCATAATAATAATTAATCATAATAATTTTTTTTGCCTCCTTAACGTGGTTGGATTTAAAATGTTTTCTCATAAAAAAGCCTTTAAACTTGTGCAATATTCCGAAGAACTATAAACACTATGATACAGCTGGTCCCTTAGAAGAAAAACCTTAAAAATAATGATCATATTGTGCCTAAGTGCGAGACAAGGAATTATAGCAAGACCTTTCATACCGACATTCTTCAAATAGAATCTACCAAATTTTGTCGAAGTGATCACAATATACCATAGTGAAAAGGTTATTCAAGTATTTTTATGTTAGAATTATGTAAAAACAAGGTTTTTTTTATGACAGTTGGATAACTTGGCCTAATTATCATTGCCGTTTATAGTGACTTTTCTTTATACGGTCACATTAATTATACTTGCTACATATGAATTGGTATTTTATAATTTATCTAGCACAAAACATAATGGCGTACTCACATAATAAACTGCTGCTTACTATCACGAAAGTGCTACTGTCCGGAGCCACAATATTACTTTGACGTCTGTCGTTTTGACGCGAGCGAGATGCGTACGGACGATACAGTCAAATCGGTTTAGTAGGAGCGTTAATCGGCGTAACTCGGTCGACGCAACGAGACCGTTTACCGTCGACGATGAACTAGTTTAAAAAACAGTCTAATTTTCGACTAGTTTACGTCGTCGTCGATAAGACTATTTCTTCACATAAGCGTTTGGTAAACGTAAACGAACGAAAATCTCGTTTGTCAGTCACTAGACTAGACGAGACGAGACGATCGCGACGCGACGCAACGGACTCATCAACCAGTCGAAGAATAAACTAGTTTATCTGTGAACTGTAAACTAGTTTAATCGTTCACGCACAAAAAACAGTTTAAAAAAACGGTTCGTTCATTCAACGCCCATCTCTAGCTCAAATCGTTTTGAATCGGTTTGAAAAGTCGAGTCGTCACATCGCTAGTTTTGAGCAGTCATATTTAATCCTTCAATTTCTAACACAAATGAAGGATGGGCGTATTAATACTTGGAAAATATTTTATAAGCATTTTGAAGGTTAGATTATGTAGAATAGTTGTTATGAGGGATAGTCTCAGGTCGCTGTCCATTTAAATATATATTATAGTCAATAATTGAAATCTATGCGCTCTTATATTTGAATTGTTAAACCTAAGGGACATCACGTCTCTCTCCAAACCAAGTCTCTAACTAAACAAACTCTACTTGCTTTTGGAGGAGGTGTCTACCTTAGTATTCATGTATGATTGGGCATCATACTGCGAGAAGTTGCGCCTATTACTTCCATTTTGTGGATTCTGAGTTACGATAGACCAGTAAAGTGATACGGTGATGTAGCCAGACACAAAATGAAAATAATATGGATACAAACTTCACACAGCACAACGCTCATTCATACATAAATATCAATTAACATAGCAGCTTCCATAAACTTTTGTCCATCATCTTTTATCCTACATAGACATGTTTTTATTCCATTGAAATTATATAGTAATATTCAACGGAGATAGTCGTATAGACCAGTTTGTGATCTACAATTATAGAATTGTGATTGAAGTAATAGTGGTGTTAAATATAATTAAATTATGTAGTATGAACCGTTCTCAAATTTCTCGACAAAGTTGTTAACCCGACCGTTGACGTTATTAAGATTAAATTATTAACAGCATTAACCATATTTAATAATTTACATGTTTAGAAGCTCTAGCCAGGAATATCATGGGGAATAAGCCCATGATTCACATGCTTGGTTCCCACACAAAATCATACCGGTTGCGTGTAAGAATGAGTTACTGACATATGTATTGAGATATTGTCTGTAGCCCACAGGCAATTATCTGTTAAGCCCGGTGCTCGAATGGCTATTGTGGCACCAAACATCGCGGGTTAGATCCCTACACTGTTTGTCTTGGTCTGGATGTTTTCTATGTAGCATATCAAATGATCGCAAGCTGTTTGATTTTCACCTTTGTGGGTACGGAAGTAGGTATGTACCAAAACTCACATGCACACATCGCATGTTCCTCAGAAACTGGCATGCCGGTTTCATGCATGTGTATGATACAATTCCAGTATTAGGTATTCCAACTTACCTACCTACTTAGCATTTTCGCGTGCCGCTACTTGTCAATTCTGTGCCGTGCGCTGTACCAACGTTGTACCCACCATGGTACCGCGGCACGCGAAGCCTAGCATACAATATATGGACTACCAGCTAATCACACATGCCAGGTATTATCATGACAGACAACTGTAATTACCGCAAGATGAAGTATGATTGCGACGATGTAGCTGAAAGACAAGAACATTGCAAATAATTTCAATTTTTCAAGCAAATATATACACTATGTCATATATTAACCGACCATTTTACCGTGCAAGTAAGTTTTAGATTTTGATGACATGTATATTCCCGGCTCCAGTTTTCGGTGAGTTATAGACGAACAATAAATATTGCTGGGTCTACCTTAGCGCATGAGACGTTGTAATGGAATTATAAACTTCAATCATATGTCAATCATATATCAATGGATCATAGCAGTACCGTTATTCCTAAATTTAACAAGTTATTAGTAAATTTTGTTGTTCAATATTTTATGAAACTAATTAATGGGCTGGCTTCCCTAATATTTTTTGAAATGAATTTGTAGTTAGATAAAGTTTCAGTGCCTAAATTTTGTCAATCGTTTTTTCATAATTTTTCATACTATTGTTGAAAAATTTACAGTCTGCCTGATGGTAAAAATTCTCATCAATTATCTTTCGCTATATTTGTCTTTTGTGGTAATAAACCAATTATATGGTTTATTTTTTAATTTTAATAGGGCGCTTTGGAATCGTACTGAGTTCCATTTGTATTTGTCGTGCTATTTTGTTCTTAAAGTTCACTTTACAATAAAAATATTATGTACCATTTCGTTTGTGTAGACCCTTATGCCCCCAAGTGAGACCTTAGACCCCAAGTGCCCAAGTGCTCGTCAGCGAATACGTCGGAACTGTATTACATAGGTATTATGTTACATGTATTCTCATGTTAGAAAATTAAAATCTTATGTATCGCGAATAACGAGGTGTGTATTTGATCTTCTGGCGATATAAACGTGAAAAGCTATGTTAATTCTTGTGAGAAATAAAGATAAAACTAAAGCTTTAATATGTGTGACAAATATATTTGTTTTCTAATTGACGCAGTTGTAAAAGTTTGAATTATTTTGTTGCTGGATGAAATCTCACAAAAGTTCTCCACAGTTTAGTATATGTATAACGTGTGCACGATATTGTGCGAGCATTTATATTCGCGATGTTATTATATTAAAAACACAGGATTAAGTAGCTAAATAAATAAAAAATGTGCATGTATTATTGTGTTTGATAAAACTATAGCGCTTTTAAAATGAACTCATAGACAAAGTAAGGGGAACGGATGGAAATTGGTTTATCCAGTTTTAGATCTTTTTTATTTTTGTTTAAATTACATAACAAGATAAAAATGTTTTGACAATTATTTAACTTAGCACGCTTTTTGTGTATAATTCAACTTAAATCATTTTCTACGATAAGTTACGTTTATTATGATCTACAATGTGAAATATGTAAGATTCAGCATAATAATATGGCACTATATGGTAAGGTATTGCATTACCTTATTAAAAACCTAAATTTATTCATTTTGGTACACATAAATAAAAGTTTGTTTTTAAAAAAGTTTTTTATTTATTATTTTATTAACCATTCTACTCGATTTTAACAAAATCGACTGGGCAGAGATTTGTCAAAATGTACAATATTTAAAAATTAATGTCAATAATTCAGATAAAATGTCGCTAGATTGTATCGTTGCCTTATTTGTATTGTATAGTGTATACCATGTTTTCCCGAGTAGTCTTCAAATGTTCGACTAATGTGTGATATGAAAGCATTATTAGCACATAATATAGTAATATAATAAGGTAAATATATTAACATAAAAATTAACTACAAATTATTCAATTTAAATATTCGCACTTTCACCGACTTACATGTTCGTGAGGTTGGTACGTGTCTTATCTCACGGCTATGTACGAGTTTTTTAATAATTTGTGTTTGTACTATCTTATGAGGAAACACTAGTTGCAATTTCTCTAAAAAGGTGACCGCACACTTATCCAAGTCGACACGTCTAACACGCCGAACGAATCGAACATCACGAATGTTAGAATTATATAAATGAAATCTTATGGCACCTTTCACCTATCCGCGTCGAATCGTACGCTAGGGCGGATAGGTGTGCGAGGTGGCATAAGATTTCGTAAAAAGAATCTTAAAATTCGTTTCGAACGAATCGTACGGCGCGTTCGACTCTGATAAGTGTGCGTTCACTATAAAACACATTTAATCTATTTTTATTAGATTTTGGCTCTAAATTCCTGTTTCTTTCCATACAAGTGCACATAGCATTTAAATCAAAACACCTGTCATTTTGCTGTGAAATACGGAAATAAGCAAGTTTTTTTTAACGTAATATGCATATACTGACAGATTCTTTGAAGATTTTAAAGTGGAAATCGGTCTTTATACCCTACTTGTTCTAAATATCTGACCAACCTGAAGGCCAATTCTCCTAATTTTTCTACGAACGCAGATTGAAAGTTGACCGAATCGAGTTTGATTTGTCAATTGACTAAAATTATACACTTGATTTCATTAATTCATTATAAGCAATTCTTATTGTTAATAATGTAACATTCTTAATTTGCTTAATTTTCAGTCATATTTCGATATAATCCCACTTAAATCAAACTTTGAATAATATATTTGAATAAGAATACCAAATGTGACATTTGTGAGATCGAAACTGAATTTTGACTATATTTTAATTACGAGAATTGCCCCTCAGTTCGATGAGTTCAGTTCGTTGGTATGGAAGTGAAGCTAGATACATCACCTAGAGTTTCCTCTTAATTCTGTTTATGAGCTATGTTTTCAACCGACTTCAAAAAAAGAGGAGGTTATCAATTCGACTGAATTTTTTTTTTGAAGTAAAACTTTTTTACGCTCGCTTGACTTGGGAAGTAAGCTGGTGAACGCGTGACGAGTGCGTTACGAAAAATGTGATCGGGCGAGGCGAACGGAAGTTGAGGGGGAGATAATAAGTTAGTAGAGCTAAAGAAGTTTTACTTCAGTCGTGTGGTATAAAGCACACTCGTTTATTTTTCAAATGCGGCAATAGTATGCAATAAGCTAGTATGTTGCGTACATCCTTGCAGTTAGGGAATACAATCTCGTTCTCGCGAGAACTCGCGCGGGGCGGCGGCGGGGCTTGCGGTAGCGGTCGGGGGACGAGGTCTCGCTTAGATTCGCTTAGACCTCGTCCCCCGACCGCTACCTCAGGCCCCGCCGCCGCCCCGCGCGAAATCTCGCGAGAACGAGATTGCATTCCCTATTTGCAGTTTGTTTTATATAAAATAATATAATCTTCCAAATAACAAAATTTGCAACCATCTGTAATAGTGTGGTGTTAGATAATATTAAAATATAGTATGATATTGATGCACTTAGACAAATACCTAGCGAGAATATTACTACTGTGTACTTTAGCAGGAATTTAGAATTAAAACGGGGTATGACTATTTTTGATGATGCGTGGTCATGGGATTAAGGCTCTATTTACACCGCCGCGAAATGGCATTCCATTCCGCGCGTAGCGACTTTTTGCAACGAAATTGTACGTAGTAATCAATATGTCAATTGTATAAGTATATAAACTTAAATACGAGCCAAAAAAGGTCGCGCGTCTTCCGGGGAATCCTCGCGCATTATCGAGAATTCCCCTAGCTACTGTCGGCGCTGCCTGTGGAATCCGCGGCAAGTGGCGCGAACGGGGAGTAGATCAGGTTGGTACAGTTATGGAATACGCGAGAATACTCTAGCATTCCACCGAATTCGTTCGTCTTCTCGTGTCGTGAGGAAAAATTGACGCTTCCGTTCCATACCATTCCGCGGCGGTATAAATTGAGCCTTATTGTGAAGTAACAGGAAAGTACCTTCTCGGTGAAATCATTTGTTACGTTTGTCATCTTTCACACAATTTTGATCGTGTTATTGTAAATATTAATAAAGGATCAAGATTAATTAGTTTGTTTAATTTATTATCATTCGCATTATGTAATCCAATGAAAAACATAAGTACTAGATCTGTCCTTGTATATTACCGTTTTAGGGCAGTAGCGGATTTCGCTTAGATTGGTTTCTTTAGAAGAACCACTAGAAGAAAAAACAACGTAATAAAATTTCTAGACTAGCCGACTAGCTTTATTTATTTATTAATATAGCGAAAGGGTCTGTTGTACGGGTTGTACCTGACCGGTACGAGGATGCGTGGCGAACTCCGACTGCTTAGCATTCCCCTATAATTACTTTACTCTTTTTGCTTAGTGCTAGTTTTTTACATTACGTATGTATTCGTTTCGACAAAGTTTAACTTCATTTTGTATAAAATTCACATAGCGCCATCTACCGACAAACAGTCGGAACTACAACGTGTGCCTTATTTCGGCACTGCCCAGGTCTCAGATTTTGATTTTAACTAGACAAAAAATTAGTCGTTAATTTGTCGAAATTTGTCGCTCAAAGCAAAAAATTTGTCGGTCTCCCGTTAAAGAGTTTTCTTTGTGGCAGTGCCGAAATAAGCTTATTGCGGCACTGCCACAAAAAAAACCTTATAACTCTTTAACGGGAGACCGACAAATTTTTTGCTTTGGGCGACAAATTTCGACAAATTAACGACTAATTTTTTGTCTAGTTAAAATTAAGATCTGAGACCTGGGCAGTGCCGAAATAAGGCACACGAATCGATTTGCACTCATTCATCACATGCCTCTTGCTTACACTGTAAAGACGAACTTCTTAGCTTCCATGGATTCACCGTGCGGGTGCCGGGTCCATCGTGTGGCAGAGAGAGAAACCCAAGCAGATCCCGAGACTTGTGACACGGGTGTAGGTTTAAGGGGCCCCTTTCCGACGTACATCAACACTCACCTTCACTACTTGTGTTTCTCTCCCTGCCCTGCCAAATCTGGTATGAACCTGCTAATGCAGCTTTAGATACTCGTTCTAGTATAGAACTTACTGCACTTCTGGACAAGCCAAGGTCTTTCAGCAGGTTATAGAGAGATTTTGCTGGTATACCTCTCGCTCCTACTTCTATCGAAACCTATTGAAGGCCAATTCTCGTAATTTTTCTGCGAACGCAGATTAAAAGTTGACCGAATCGAGATTGAATTGTGAATTGACTACTTATATACTTGATTTCATTATTTAACTATTATCAATTCTTGTGGTTGGCAAAGTAACATTCTTAGTTTGTTTAATTTTTATGCATATTTCGATATAATCAAGCTTAAATTTAATTTTGAAGTTACATATTATGTTACGAGAATACCAAATGTGACATTTGTGAGATCGAGACTGGGTCGAAACTGAATTTTGACTATATTATAATTACGAGAATTGCCCTCTGGGCCTTTACGCATTTCTTGAAGAAGCCCATCAATATGGGGAAATTGGATTTTTGTAATGTACATGCTTAATATGCATTTACTTGTTAAGTAAAATTGTGAAATAGCGTCTTGTTGAGATATTTGTAGTCTGGGAAAACCAGGGAATTCTTTCCACAACTTGAAATAGAAAACGTGAGAGTGGTTCCAACGTGAGAGGACTAATTTCCGTGGGTAATACCCACGGAAATTAGTCCTGTTCCTAGCACACAGCTCAGTTACCTTTTTTACATGACGCCGGGAGTCATTAAAGTATACCCACCTGATGTAAAACTTACCGAAGCCATATTAACGCTCACAAGACAAGGATTATTGTTGGCGCGATGGCACCCCAGCTGCTAATGCGCCATCTCGCGTCTGGTGACGTCATACACTCGCAGGAGAACAACAATCGTTAAGGGCATTGTCATTTGAATTTGGTTGCGATATTCTGTGAATGTGGTACCTACTTCCTCAGTCAGGGTCGACATGGCGTTCCTCCCTTTCGCCAGAACTTTATTTATTTAAAGTCACAGTGCACTACGTGCAAGAGAGCTTGGTTGTGGGTGTGTGTGATGTTGGTGAACCATTTATACCACTTGTACTTACCACTTCGCACATCTCCGATGGAAAATCAGCTATAGTTTGAAAAACTCTAGAACCTTATAAGAAACTATTGAGCCCGGTGCTGGTAGATAAAAAAACTATACCTAATTGTAAAAGACGTTTCTAAGTGCCCGCGAGGGCCCACAGAATAAAGAATTTTGACTTTGACTTTGACTTTGGTGGTGGAATGGCTGCATTGACTCCTAGGTCGCTCTTCGATCCCAGTACAAAACAAACTATTGTGTGCTTGAACATGTTTGTTTTGACTTGATTTGGGTGTTTTCTATGTATTTTATGAATAGTATTTCAGTATTCTATTAATTATCTAGTGCCCATAGTACAAGCTTTGTTTAGTTTGGGACTAGATGTCGGATAGTAAATTTGTAACTACAGAACTATTTATTTATTATTAATGCTTCTAATATACTTCTTTTACTTAATCTTTTTAATATCTATTCTATATTCAAACTAGCGTCCGTCTTTTTAATCAACCAAAAGTCAAAGTGATGGACACAAAATAATCTATGTAACAAATAAAATTTTTGTTTAACATTTGTAATTTCTGTTCGTTTTTGACTTTTATTACAAACTGCGACGGAAACGTGTCTGCTCTCCGGAAACCAGTTTTAAGTAAATGTCTATTTGCAGGGAATTTGTGAGTGACCACTATGCAGCTTTGTGCCCTATGTGAATTGTCATGTTGTCATCTGGCTTAGCAGAAGAGTTGTGTCTTCTATGTATCCTATGCACACAGTAAAAGATAGCAAAGTGTAAATTTCATCAAGGTCCAGTTGCCGCAGATAGTCATATTTATAGAAGTAGATATCGAAAGTTAGCAGAGTTGCATATTGAAACAGCATCATGTCCGATGCCGATAAAAATCAAAAGAAGAAAGGACCGGAAGCTTCAGCTTTCCTAAAGGACTTCATCGCTGGAGGAATATCTGCAGCCGTGTCCAAGACTGCAGTGGCGCCTATAGAACGAGTGAAGCTACTCCTGCAAGTGCAACATGTTTCAAAACAGATAAAAGCCGACCAACGGTACAAAGGTGGACGATCTTTTTTTTAAACAATGCATTGTGCCAAGCTAGCATACAGTCCGCCTAAAGTAAACCGTTTATCGTAGCTATACAGATGTTTGATCTACAAGGAGTAATGCCCCTACGCTGGCATCTTACATCTGTCTCACCAGACTCACTGGCAGGATAACAATGCTCAAGGGTATTGTTATTAAGCTACTACATAAACTTTCGCAATACGAGGACTACGTATTGCTAGCGTGCTGGCAACGCTTGGCGACCTCGCTCGCTTCCAGGAACACAAAACCATCGAGGGCATTAATTGCCTGCGGTGTTATATGGAGGTACTTCCCACACAGACTTGATATGCCTTTTCTCTGTCGCCAGAGACTCTGGCTCGTTTGCAGGGTGAACCACGTGCAAGTGTGGTTAGCTTTGGCTCTAAATATGTAGTGAGCCTCTTACACTTCGTACACGTACACGAAAGTTTATGGATTACAAATGTATTATACTCAATACTTACCACAATAATATCCATAATGAGTTCCATATGTAGTACATAGTTGATGTTTTATACAATATACAGATTATTATATACATACCTACATGTGAATGTGAACCCTTTGTGGCCTTGTAAAGATTTGTAGTGTTGGTTTTTTGAGATACGGCCGATGGATTTAGGCGTTTCTCTGTTTATTATTTAAAAAAAAATGATAATTAGACATATTACAATATATAGTAAGTACATATACATGTAGAACAGTACTACATATTTATATCTATATGTAGTACAGTATGTAGTACTGTCGATGATAATTAGATTAATGAATTTTGAAAATACATAACTTTTTTAAATAAGTTTTGCAATTTTCAAAATAATTTAGTGCATAATAATAATTAATTTCATGTTATCCGCCAGGTATCGTGGATGCTTTTATCCGTATACCGAAAGAACAAGGCATCACGTCGTTTTGGCGCGGGAATCTGGCGAATGTGATACGGTACTTCCCTACACAGGCTCTCAACTTCGCCTTCAAAGATGTTTACAAAGGCATTTTCCTCGAGGGTGTCAATAAGAACACCCAGTTCTGGAGATACTTCGCAGGGAACTTGGCGTCGGGAGGCGCTGCGGGCGCTACCTCGCTTTGCTTCGTATATCCTTTGGATTTTGCTAGAACTAGGTAAATCCTATGTTAATTAGCCATTAAACCAGTATAGATCCTTTGTTCGGTGTAGGTACCGCAGATTCTGAATAGAACAGATTCTTGATAGGCCGCATTTTAGTTTATTTATTACAATGATATTTTATTCAACATCGTTGGTAATTACAAAAACCGCCGACTTTTTTCTTTCGAGAACCATTGAATCACTCATCAAAAGCATGCATATGAGCAAAGCATGTAGAGAAAGATCAATGGCAAGCAGTCAATGGTTTTTTCTATACTATGCCGGGTGGCAGACTAGCTTATGGTCCATCTGATGTGAAGTGGTGACCGTAGTCTGTAGATGCTTGCAATATAAATAAATAAATATTGTCAGACAAATTACATAGCGCCATCTAGCCTCAAAGTAAGCGAAGCTTGTGTTATGGGTAATAGACAACTGATAAACATACGTAATTTTTTTTTTTGTAAATACATACTTATGATACATAGAAAACACCCAGACCAAGACAAACAGACATGTTCATGCACACAAATGTTTGTCCTGTGTGGGAATCGAACCCACGAGCGTTGGTGTCGAAGCGGCGTCATTGATCGCTACACCACCGAGCTCGTCCTCGAATATAAATTGTCGGTCTCGCCCACAGAAATAAAAAAACACGTAGAAATCGTATGACGACCTATTAGTAAGAAAACCTTTGTCGCCAAACTCACACATGTAAAGCAAAATGTTAACGTGTTACTACATGCATGTTTGTGCTATGATTGGTCTAAAAATACTGTAAAAAATGACATATATACAAAAATATGTTAGTTTAAATTCAACCTTATGCAGTTATGACACGGTTCATAAACAATTAAATCCCGAATAAGCATCTAGTGAGCAATAGCTGTACTTCTTATTCTGTCAGATTCTAAACAGTATAGCTAATCGACGCAAGGTGGCGCTACTAATATTGATTTTAATATTATGACTTCTGTCCTTGACTAAAGGCTGATATTTGAATGACCGTACTGCACGAATGTCGATATCACTACTTTTCGAAGTGATGTAGTAATGAGGAACACCAAGTATCACCGAGTACTGCTACCGGATTAATGAATATCTACCTATTATAATTTTTGGTACCATAAAATTGAATATTTTTACAATCTTTTCTTCAACTTACAATGTATGTATGTCAGTATGTAACAATGTTTGTTCGGGTGGAATGCATTCGGGTGGTGCAACTTAATTTTGAGACAGATTTTCAACCGATTGAGCTGAAATTTTGTAGTACACGTTTGTTTGGATGACAATGCATGATAAACGTAAAAGCTGCCGTAGAAGCTTGTCCCAAAAAATATTTTTTTGAAAAAACTTATTAATTATGATGATATATGATGATGATAGGTGAAATCATACTTCACACTAATAATTATAAATGCGACAGTTTGTGAGGATGTTTAGAACTTTGTGACTCGATCAGACTAGATGAAATTTTGCACAAATATAGATAGTCTGGATTAATATATAGGATACTTTATATGTGACAACGAAGTGCTACGCGAGCGAAGCCTCGCGCTACAGCTGGTTTCTTATGCCTGCCTATATTTATTTATAATTTATAACATTTCTTACAATTTATTATATTATGTTCATAATTATGATATAATATTTTTTCATAATTCAAAAATTATACTGTTTCAATATCGTGATGGGAGTAAATAATCAAGTAAATAAATACTGACGATACATGAGTCACATCACTAATCGATTAACGCTAGAATGTTCTAAACAAGAGACGTGGAGTGCGTTTGAAATTTGACCTTAAAATTAAACGCATAAAGGTTACTTTAGTTTGTTCGCGTTTGTGCATTTTATTGAATATGCTTAAATTCTATTAAATAATGAAAATAATGAGAAATATTACTTACCGATGGTATGAAATGCCACCATTAGACACATTATTTTTGCTACTATTATTCTTACACGATAATATGGCACAAGAAGGCATTTTTATATTTTTTTTCTATGATTGTTTCCGCGGCTGTGACAAATGACGACTGAGATATGCGGCGATCGAGATATGCCAAATTGGAGTATATTGACCTACGCGGGTAACGCCCACTTGTTATTTCTAGTCCTTTTTTATTTCTGTGGTCTCGCCTCTCGCTAATTCAGCTGAGTGCCGTGGCAGTTACTCATACCGTTCTTCTGGTTTCTAGATTCAGTTTATCTTTCCGAACAAAAAGGAACGAAACCGTAAGTTATGGGATTGTTCCTATATCTTTCTGTCTGTCCATAACACTGTTTTTTATACTATTAAGGTGGTAAGTAAGCATGCGATCCGCATGATGGTAAGTGGGTTATAGTACGCGATGTCGATTCTCCAAAAATGTCTGCACGCTCCTTTGATGCACCCCATGCTAGAGTCTACTAGGAAATTTACTCGTCAAGCAGTTTATTCCACCATTTGATTATGCTAAAGAAAAACTTCTCTGGAATCGAATAATATACGCTGATTCCAATTCTTATGAGGATGCTCACATCCATGTCATAAGACATAAAGTCGAGCGGTGCGATTGTATATATCTATTGGTGTGGTCCTGACAATGTTAAATTTCTTATAATCTGTTCTTTTTATTGTAAAGGTTAGCAGCCGATGTTGGTAAAGGCAAAGCGAAGGAATTCAACGGGCTGGTAGACTGTTTATTGAAGACCTTAAAATCGGATGGCCCTATAGGGTGGTACAGAGGATTCATAGTGTCCGTCCAGGGTATCATCATTTATCGAGCGACGTACTTCGGCTTCTACGACACAGCACGCGGAATGCTGCCAGACCCTAAGAACACATCCTTGTTTATCACTTGGCTCATTGCTCAGGTAACTAGTTCTACTTTATACTCCTAACTTGGGCAACATGGATACAGTCAACCTGATGACAAAGCAATCACCTAAAAATATAGATGTTTACAATACCAGGGCATTATTTGCACGTGTGTAAATGCACATTATTTTGTAAGTACTCACCACTATTTCGAGAGACATATCACATAACCCAACTTCACCTACTACGTGGTGTACCTGCTCTGACAACTATCAAAGGAGATTCTGGCAAAAAAGAGACAGGACATGCCGAGCCCAACTGGAGAAGTACCTCCAAGACTTCACAGACGACCACAATGTAATAAAAAATACGCCTTTTTGTGTTCTTGCAAGTGAGCGAGTTCAGCAAACCAGAGCAGACACTGCTTTAGCGCCTGCAATATTCCATAAATGTAAGTATTGCTAGCGTTTGTAGGCTACGGTAACCACTTTATATCAGGTGGGCCGTAAGCTTACGGTTTATCACCCCGCGTAATATAAAAAAAATAATGTCAACTAGATTTTCTTAATAATAATTCAGTCGGTAACAACGCTGGCGGGTATTACATCATACCCTCTGGACACGGTGCGGCGGCGTATGATGATGCAGTCGGGCAGGCCGGTCAACGAGCGCCTTTACAAGAACACCATGCACTGCTGGGCCACCATCCTACGCACAGAGGGCCCAGGCGCCTTCTTCAAGGGCGCTTTCTCCAATGTCCTCAGAGGTACCGGAGGAGCATTTGTGCTTGTGTTATATGATGAAATAAAAAAAGTACTTTGATTCCTCTAATTATATAGTATTATAGTTTTTTGGAATTAGCACATTCTATTTAGTTTAAGGCGTTAAACATTTATGAGCTATGGGCCATAGATCATGCGCGATTTCCTTAAGTGCCTGTTTTGGAAAAAAAGTGAACGA
This sequence comes from Hypsopygia costalis, assembly GCA_937001555.2. Taxonomy (NCBI): domain Eukaryota; kingdom Metazoa; phylum Arthropoda; class Insecta; order Lepidoptera; family Pyralidae; genus Hypsopygia; species Hypsopygia costalis. The sequence continues at coordinate 26,724,691 of OW443326.2, forward strand.
ATTTACTAATTATCTTTTTATTTTTAATAGGTAGTTATGCCATAAACATTTATTTATTATGCAATGTAAAATATTGTATTTGCGCGGGGCAAATATGTATGACAATTTTGTACTTTCGTTCACGATGCGTTTTACTATTGGTACTTTGAATGTTGGTGCTAATTTCTTTGCTATTATCGCCTTAACTATGTACCGGTGGCTTAGTGCGAGTTTTTAACGTAATCGATTTCGAACGTTAACTTCAATTATTAGTATGGGATTTGTTCTACGCCGATTGTTTGTCGGTAGATGGCGCTATTACATACAAAATGAAGTTAACTTAGTCGAAAACGAATACGTAAAAAACTCTCTAAGCATGCTGGATAATAGAGGTATATAATATACGTTATGTAACATGGAGTAAATAGCATTTCAATCCACTAGTTTCAGGTAGGTATCCTAAGGACTTCGTCGCACGATATTGAAATTATTTTGACATCGTTTAGTGGCGGTTTTATTTTTTTTATATTTATTGTATGTTAATTTAATACACTGTGTGTTTACATTTAAGATATTTCTTTTATTTTTTTATGAGCCTTCCTTTTTTTATGTACCGAATGTTGTTTCCTTGGGTTAGTATCATAATGACTTAGTATACATATTGACCCAAGCACTATAAAGATGAGATATCAGAACGACTAAACCTACAAAAAGTCTATATCTGAAAAATGACTGGTTATCGAAACGACTATTATCGCGAATCGACCATATCGCAGGTTGACTGGATAGCCACAATGATTGTACAGTCGAGATGAAATTTAAAATACTAGAAACAATACAAATAAAATTATTGAAAAAATAAAAGGCACGATAATACAGGCTATTGTAGTGGGTAGTTCTCGACAGGTTGCCAAAATTGATTTAAATTATGTATCTCCCGTCGTGTTTGAAAACTCAGTTATACCTTTTGGACAATCTGTTAAAAACCTTGGCCTGCATATTGATTCTACTTTGAGTTGGATAACCCAAATTGTAGAGGTAAGCCGTGCAGTCATGTTTACCTTACGATCTCTTAATCGGTTTAGGAATTTTTTCCCTATTACTACTAAGGTCACTCTTGTCAAATCACTTATTTTTCCTATCATTGATTATGCCGATGTCTGTTATCCAGATCTAAATGAAGATCTCCTTAACAAACTGGACCGACTTATTAATAACGCTATACGTTTCATTTTCTGTCTTCGTAAATTTGATCATGTCTCCTCATATCGGTCACAGCTTAAATGGCTTCCCATTCGTCAACGCAGACAACAACGGTTGCTCTGTACTCTTCACTCTATCCTTACTAGTCCCCTTTCTCCAGAATACTTGAAAAGTAAATTTCAGTATCTATGTGATTCTCATGACCGTCAACTTCGATCTGATAATTCTCTTTCGCTCATTACTCCACTTTATCGCACAGTTTTTATGTCTGATTCTTTCACATTACAGGCGTCACGACTCTGGAACGCACTACCTATCCCATTGAGAAAAATATCGAATAAATTTAATTTTAAAAAGAAAGTTTATGCTAAGCTTCTAAATAGCTTAATTCAGCACTGAGTCATCTTATTTGGCATATTTATGTGTATATATGTATATATATATAAATATATGTATGTATGAATGAATGTATATGTATGTGTATGTATGATAGAATATGTATGTAATTATTTATGAATGTAATATGTATATGCTTAGGTATAGTTTACGTATAGTATATTAGTCACTTTTTATGTTTCTTGTAAATATAGTTTTAAACCGCATTCGTGGATGTCTGCACTTCCCGAAGGTTGACTGGTAGAGAATGCTTTTAGCATTAAGCCCGCCTTTTGTACCATTCATCTTATTGTGGTCAATAAAGTGTTTAAATAAATAAAAAATACTTCTTGCATGACAAATTTCCTTCGAAACAATACTTCTTTATAATAATTAACAGTTATTATATTTCAAGTGGACAGTATGTTTCAAGTGGCTATGAACAGAGATTCAAAAGGAATAAGTTTTGTACCGAATTACACCAAAATTTTGCGATCTGGTCATTTTGCTATCTAACCGTTTTGAGATTCGGATGTTTTGCTACTAAGTCGTTTTGAAATGTGGTCATTATGCTTTTTAGAAATTCTGATATAAAGACGTTCTGGATACATAGTCTTTCTGAGATGTGAACTAAATGTCTACTTGGTCGTTCTGATATTTTGGTCTTCTGATACTAACCCGTTTCCTCGGGGGTTTCCTTGTTTATCGACATACAATCAGAGAAAGTAATTACCGCGTAAATAAATTATGTATTTAATACGGTAGATGGTTCTGTTGTGTTTGACAGTTCACACAATTTTTGATGTTTGAAAAGACTTTATTCTTTAACTTGCGGACTTGTTACATCGCAGGTTTTCGATTTACTTTGTATCGAATTGAAAAAAAATCATAATTTTGGAAACATTTTTCACTGTTTCGTTATTACGAGCACAGGTCTAAGGTACCTAAATATTGCAAGGAAAAATAAGTATGGAAATATCTATTACAAGGTTATAGAGTTTCTTTTTAGGAAAGATTGTATAATTAACGATCTAATAGGTAGCCATTACAATGGCAATAATAAAAATCGTTAGTTCAGTGAAACATCTACATTTAATTGAGAATCAATTTTAAGTGACAAAAAGTGTACCTACACTACACTATAGCTACAGAAAAAAATAAAGAATAATCTTTTCTTAAAGACATTCTTCTTCTTTTGATTCTCATTCTTCTTTTGTCTCTTTTGGATGCAAACCGCATAAAACCGAGCTGCAGTGGTCGTTCTGAAGTACCGTTTGTTTTGTTTGTTCTACTTGATGTCACACAAGAGTGCTACGCCTCTTAACGTCCAGTGTTTTGGATTGCTGTCAGTCTCGAAGTCTATGGAGCCAATGTACTTCGCGTCTGTTCTCTGAGGCTTTCTGTAAATGGGACACTCGTAGAGTCTAGGATCCTTGCCAGCCGTGGTGTTGATCGCGAATATATAGATGACTGGCATCTGCTCGTAGAGCACTTTAGGTTTGGATTCTATAAGTTTCCCTGATTTTCTGTCTAGTGATGCTCCTGCAACGAGAAATAAAGGTAGCAAAAGTAACAAATACTCTTTTTTGTGTTTGCGAGTGAGTGAGTTCACCAGACCAGAGCAGACAGTCACTACTTTAGCGCGCCTGCAATATTCCTTATATGTAAGTATTGCTAGCGTCTGCAAGCGCGTCTGTAGGCTATGTTTACCACTTTATATCAGGTAGGCCGTAAGCTTACGGTTTATCACCCGGCGACCCGGCGTAATACTGTTGTAATATTAAAAAAAAAGTCAAGGACGTCAATCAGTTGGCCCGTTGGGATACATAGAATATTTTTTTCTTTCTTCCTTTATTAACTTTTTTAAATAAAAAAAGTCATGTTGGGAAGAAACAAAAATCTACGTGTGTCCATTAATTGGGACTTATATCTTGTAGAAATAAGTTTACCTTCTAGAAATAGCCCGTATACGTAGACGCCCTCCGCTGGCCCCTCGTGAATGTCCTCTCTGTTGAACTTCGTTATAAGGTTCTGCAGTACCACAGAGTCCAACGCCCAGCCTTTGTGGCTACGTGTTACTTCCTAAAATAATAATACGAAAAATATTATCCAAAGATAGTGAAGAAAGTACATGGAATATTTTCTAGTAGGTACCATGGGACCATAGAGTATTGGATACTAATTCCAACTTGACACATGGAAGCGTTTAGGGAGTTCCTTTTAGGTACGGAACCTTGAAAATATTTTAAGAAAACTGTTGACCAGTATTGAAGGTATTGTCACATTAACAGAAGAGTATCGACCACAATCTTTAAGTCAACGAGCTTACGCCCCCGAATTTGTGCACGCTTATCCCGGTATTTCTTGGGAATTTTCAAAAACCTTTTTATGCTATTATGTTGAAATTTGGCATACAGGTGGCTATTATGACATATGCGAATGCCTATGTCATAGTATGTCAAATTTCAACTCGATACGCCCAAAATTTCGCTGTGTGTTTATAGATCGGGGGCCCTACGCCGAAGCTGAAGCCGATAACCATTGGATTTTTTTATTGCGAAAATAAAACTTCAGCATAGATTGTTGGTAATTAAGTTTAGCTCAGCTGGAAGAAACCCTCTACTGACTAAGCTAGAGATGTTTGTCAATAACTTTAACCTAAGATCAATTTTTGGATTTTTTTTAATCGGCTACAGCATCGGCGATAGGCCCTGGGGCCCTGTACCTGACACCGATATACCTCGAATATTTTGATACCCAAAATAGTTCTTAGGTTTAAATTATTGGCAATCATTTTTAGCTTTGCCGGTAAAGCTTCAGAGTTTCTATCAGTTAAGCTAGACACAATCGCCACAAATCTAAGCTGAATTTTGATTTTCGCAATCAAAATATCGGAGTGGATATCGGTATCAGCTTAGGCGGTTTTTGGGGTGTAAGTGATTCATCAACATCTTTGAACCAAAGCTAATGCTGACAGAGAAACGAAGCTCTGGCGAAAAAGAGGTAGGGAGCGTAATTGTAAGCTACCCGACTGGGGAATGTACCTGCTCACAGAATACCGCAGCCAAATAACAATTCTCTTGAGGGTTGTTGTGTTCCTGCGAGTGAGTGAGGTCACCAGAAAGGAAGGAGATTCTGCGTGGGCAGCGGGGGGAAGGGGGGGGGGGGTGTAAGGAGGGGCGACGCGCGAGCGTTATTTTATGTTGCGATAAGGCTACGTTAACCGCTTCACATCAGGCGGGCCGTATGCTTGCAACATGTTCTTCATCATCTTTCTAATGATGAAGAACAGCCAAAATTAGAATTATTGACGAACTCTGAGCCAGAAGTGTTTAATTCAATATTTCAACCCATTATAATCAATTAAATATTTAAATTTAATTCTACTTATATAGAATTTGATAATAAAGAATTTGCACCCACCTGTCTCATGCCGGTAAGGAAACCTTGAGGGTTGAAGAACCCTGTCATCCAGAAGGTCGTCGGTCTTCCATTCCGGAGCCATATGCGGTATTGCATCTCCCGCTCTAATAGCTCTGTGTACCAGAAACCTAGCGTCGCAGACTCCCACGACACCTGAAACAATCCACCAAATGCTGAAATTAGAAGATTGATTTACTTTCAGTAAGGATGTGTTCTCATAATTTTCCACAAAATACTTGAAAAGCAGATGTAAACAAGCCTGATACAGTTTTTTTCAATACAAAATTGTTTGTGTTCCAGCAATTTTCTATCTTTTTACTTTGTTTACAACCAGTTTTTAGACGAGTCAACATGTTTTTTATCCACTACGGGACCAAATTAATTTACGACTCGCTGATGGCAAGCAGTTACATGGGGCACACTAAAACTTGCACTTCTAGCTTACCTATTTTAATTTCGAATGCTATATTTTTTTAAACGACTTGCAACCATCTTAGTAATAAAAAAAAAATTGGCGGGAAATCATTTGTCAATTGTTTTTTATCACATATTTCTACGTACGCAACGAAAAAGGACTTAAGTCGAAAAGATTTTAGAGCGATGATTTTTTATAATTTTAAAAGTTCTCTCTTCGCAAGACTGTGCCGCTCGTCTTCAAAATGCTTTTGGGAGAGAAGCACCTTGTTTAGGCACCGTGAGGCGATGGTTTGCTGAATTTGAGAGGTCGGGTTTCTTTACATGACGAATTTCGTGAAGGGCGGCCTTCAACTGCCGTCAACGAAAATAATGTGGCTACTGTTAAGCGGCTAATTGAAGAAAACCCGCGGATTACCTATGAGACAATTCGAGGACTATTGAGGATGGGTATGAACCAAATTCAGAAAATTTTACACGATGAATTAAAAGTTCGGAAACTTTGTCCCTCATGAACTGACAGCGGACTCGCATGGAATGGTGCTCACAGATGCTACTGAAGTACGGACATTCTAATGTTGTTTATGACATTGTCACAGGAGACGAAACGTGGATTTATTGTTTTGAACCCGAAAAAAAAAAAATCTTGTGAATGGGTGTTTGAAAATGAGAACAGGCTAACAAAAGTGAGGCAGGCGAGAAACGTTGGTAAAAAAATGATCGCGTTTTTTTTCTCAGCTACGGGTCCCGTCTGCACAATTCCACTTGAAGATCAAAAGAGTATTAATGCCGAGTGGTATTCTATCATTTGTTTACCCAGGGTGTTAGAAAAAGTTCGCGAAAGATGACCAAAAAGCCGCGTTCTCCTACATCATGACAACGCTTCTTCACACACGGCCAACAAAACAAAGTCATTTTTAACTTCCGAAAAAGTACAACTCGTCACCCATCCTGCACATAGCCCCGACCTAGCACCCTGTGATTTCCGTATTTTTCCCAAAATCAAAGATTTGATGAGAGGTTTCACTTTACCAACTCCGAAGAGGCAGTGATCGCTATCACTATCACTGCCTCTTCGGAGTTGGTCAAAGCACAGCAACTTTTCTACGTGCTCAATCAGCACGTAGAAAACATGCCTTCAGATCCGTGGTCCTCCTGTTTTAAAAAATGGTTCGATCGCATAAAAAAATGTTTAAAATGTAAGGGAGAGTATTTTGAAAAGCAATAAACATAATATTTTGGTTATAACATGTTGTTGTTTTTTTAAGTTACGCAAAACTTTTAGTGTGACCTACGTATCTCGCAATCTAAGCAAAAGGACGCGTGCCATATTATTGGTGATGCGAATCTTTAATGCTATACTACGCAGTATACAATATCGTTGTGGCTCAATCAAGACGGAGACAAATCTAACAAATCAATGCTCATAAAATCGATCCAGCCGTTCTTGAGTTTAAATGGTGTAACTAACCAGACTTCTTTTATCTATATAGATTTGCTGTCTTATTCCCTTGATCTTGTAGTAACAATAAAATTAATAATAAATGTTACCTATTATTTTATTACCTTCAACCATTGCTGCGGTATACGCGCGTCGTACATAGCGTCAAGCGACTCTCTCAGTCCTTGACTCATCACTATGGTACCATCGATGGCGAGTTTCAGATTGCACAGCGTCGATTGTACCGTTTTGATCACACGTTGAATCCGGTCTATTTCTTGCCTACAAAGTTGTAATTATTAAAATGATGTTCATTAGAGATATGAAGTTGACCTATCAAAAATACCTCTTACCTTAAAAATATATTCATTGGTAAAAATGCCCCCATCTTTTGTAGAGCTTCTTTCACCTCGAAACTGACGTATTGCTTGGGTAGTTTGTCCAACATATCTTCAGCCAGACGATAAACTATACTCTCCCTTGTTTCTCCACCTTGACTGCCACCTTCTTTCGGCTGCACACTCAATATTGTGTCCAAGATATCCTTCGCACTGTTGATCTGATACGTTATGTCTGCATTGCCATGCAATCCAAACACTTCAGGTGTATCAGTCAACGGTAGCTGGTTTATGTAATCTATATAACCTTGCAGATTTCTTGTTTGGGGTACTTTGTAGCCTTTGTAAAATTCAAATCCGGGCCTCAGTAGAACATCACAGAACCAAACGTTGGTAAAAGTAGTTAGCAAACGTTTATCGAAGTCGTCAGTGACCCGGCCGCCGTATTGGACTTCGCCAAGCATATAGCAAATGGTCGGCCACGATATGCCCTTTTTTGGGTCTATTTCATCGAGATGGTTCTGAATGAACTGCACACAGGCAGCGTAATCGGCTTGATTAAACTCGTATGGAATGTTCCAACCTAGCGGCCCGAACTTACGTCTTTCTTGGACTATCGTATGCAAAAACGCTACGGCATATAACAACGGTGGCCACTGCGCTAATGATGAATAGTCCAAAAAATCTTGAGTTATGTTTTGATAGGTCCTTTTCATACTGGCTCTAATCCCTTGGGGTGGTTCATTGGTGAACTTTATGGCCATTTGCAGCAGGCCTATTGGAAATTCTGTATGGACCTCAGTAGTAAGCCAAAGTCTGAATGACTCTTGGATGTGCTCCGTTTCAATTAGAGCATCCATGGCTTCCACACAGAACGGGAGTGAGAGATGAATGTTTTGAAGTAACACCCATCCTCCTTCGTTCATAGAATCAGATATCATCTTACGAGCGACAATTTCTTGGCCTTGGCCCATTGAGACTGCTTTTAAAACTAAAATCAAATTTTAGGGTATTGTTAACTTAGAGGATTTCGGTATTATAAAAGGTACGTTATCAAAACTTTCATTTCAAACTTACCAATTTCTTGTGCTTTAGCTAGAGCAGCAATCTGAGTCGACGGGTCCGATCCTATAGATAGTATGCAAATGAGAGGAGTACGGGGTTCCGATTCTGCCCATGTTGCTTCCAGATTCAAAATACAACCTTCACCATATTCAGGCCCAAGGGAATCTTGATAAAAAATGTATGCCATTAGAAGAACATTTCATGATTAAACACTGTACGTATACCTAAGACACTAACCTACAATATACTTTCTTGCTTGTGAGAGAGTGCGATCCGGACTCCAGGATCTAATGAGAAGTAATTTTCGAAAAACGTCAAGGCTATCATTGTACCCACTGGGTAAGATTTCTTCCTCGGGTTTCGCTTTCTCGTACCAGATCCGCCATTCCTTTTCGTTAGATGAGATCTATAAAGAATAGGCATGTATAATAAGTTATCACACCGTACATAGCTATGATGCTGTCTAACAATATACATTAATATCACTTACCCTGTTTAAAACGTCAGAAAAAACCTTTAATTTACTTATCTCAACTAAGTTCAACCATGTGATATCTAGGATCCATCTGAACGGTTTTGGAGTGACGGCATTCAGGTCGAGTGATGCGCCGCCCTTAACAAACGCCATAAACTCATCATGAGATATTACACCACGGTGACAATCGATTTTCATGCCTAACATCAACGTGAACAAGGCCTTGTGCCTTTCATATAAACTTCGTAATGTGAACGCCCATACTTCATGGGTTAAATATTTCAGGATTATATTTATCCTTTCCTCAGTTATGTTGCTTTTGGTAGATTTTGTTATAGAATTGTCAAAAATTGTCAAAAATTGTTTCAATGAGTTCTGGTACATAATATTCACATTACTCATTTCAACTATTAAGAAATATAAAATGGAGCCTCTAGCAGCAATGGCTCTGAATTCTTCCCTAGCTTTGATAATTTTTTTCTCTGTAACTTCTGCCACTTTCAATTTCTCATTTACTTCTTCTGCTGTTGTTTTTGTTATTTGGAGTACTTGAATGAGGGCTTCGTCATCGACGAGAGATCCCTCTGAAGAAGTTAGGCGACAGAGCAAGTTGCTTTCCAGCTCTTTCATACTCCTTTGATTCTTCATTACAGATTCGAACAGAGCTACGCGTTCTTCTTCTAAATCTGATTTCTCCATCAATATTACTCGACCAAGTAACTGGTCTTCAAGACCTCGCATAGTGACTGTAAAGTCAATTATTGAAGTTTTCGCACTTATCTCTGGCGAATAAGCTGGATTGGGTAATTTGGTAGTAATATACAACATAAATCCTGGCATGACGTCACACTCTTTATCACCTACGATTACCTTTTCTATTGACCCGGACTTGATAAAATTCTTTTCCAGAACATTGTCAATTACGGGGTCCAGTTCTACTGCTACATCTTCAATCAAGAGTGGCCTGCCAAGAGATAAACTATCTTCAAGGTGGGTTCGGAAATATTTGTGATTTAATGAAGTTATTTGTAGTTCATTTGTGCTTTCTTTATTCTTAATCCAATTTTTTCCCTGACTCTGCGGATCTACTAAGAGAGGATAGGAACTAGCTTTTGTGACTATCAAGGCATTTTGGACCGATAAATCATCATTTGGAAGACCTTGTAAGGTCCATTCAGAAATAGTTGCACTCTCTACTAACATATTTGTGATGTTCAGATTATTTGTTACAGGTATTTCTTTCTTCTTCAATATACCCATCCATGTATCAAGAAGACTATTTCTGAATTCTTGATTGTACGGCCCACAGTAGGATAAAAATCCTGTAGCCAGGACGACGTCTCCCACTAATCGTCCAAGCTGTTCCTTGAAGTCTTTGCTTTGCTGGGTCCATCTGATCTTCTCCCCTCCTAATCCGTTAATGAGTGCTGTGGCAGCTGTCATCTTTCTTAAGCAAACATTAGCAGCATCAGTTAATTGTTGTTTTTCAGAGACAGCAGATTCGTATTGTTCTTTTACCTTTCGTAATGACATCTCTCTTTCTTCTAATTGCCTTTCTGCTGATGCCAAGTCCTCCATAGCTACCTGTAATCAATAAAATAATAAATTATTGTATTTGTAATGCGGTAAATACCCTTGGTTGTTATTTCAGAATGAAAATATACCTTCAGCCTTGCTTCTTGTAATAACAGGTTTGCTTTTAATGGTAATACTTCCTTATTGACGCTATGAAAGAACGCCATGGCTTTAGTCCACGAGAGTAAACCAGCGACATCGCCGCACACCCGCTTCGCTGTGTCCATGTTGTAGTCTTCCATCTCGAAGTAAGGTACCAAATGTTCAACCATTTCGTTGTTTATGATGTCTTTTGGATAGTTTTGGAGTTGAAGTAGAAATGTCGTACTGGCCATCATCTAGGAAGAAATTTTCATACGTTGTAAGTACTTAAAATCCAAAAAAGGCTAAGTAATCACTAATGGTAAACATGGTAACAAAATGAGGCGCTAAGACCACGTGGCTTGGAGAAACCGCGATACGCCATTCTCCAAGGTGATGGATTTGTGTTTCTACCTTCCACGGATTCAGGTATTTCAGGTCAAACAGACCAGAAGTCTAAATTTTCTCCTCCCATCTCGTCAATCAGCTCAAATAGCCCAAGAAACATTATTAAATTTGGCAAACGTACCTTTAATGATTCAGCCCATGATGGTTTCGGACATGGTGCTGCAGTGTCTGGTATTAGTGGATGTAATCTTCTTTGGAAGAGAATCAACACGCAGTCCATAATCCGCATAATTAGATGTGGTGGACGGCCTAGTTTTCTCACTGTCGCTATGTGAGCAGGTTTTATGGTATTCAAAGCAGCCTCAGCTTCTTCTAACGCTGGTTTAGCTGCTTCTAGTTTAATCTCAGCTTTTTCTTTTTCTTCGGCTATATATGCCACTAAAACTTCTGCTTTTTCTTTTACAATTTGAACTTGATTTTTTACTATTTCGGCTTGCATTGCCCTTTCCGTTACTTCTGTCAAAACTCGGTCAGCTTTCTCTGAAGCCAATGCTAAATCTTGTTCCATGACAGATAAATCCTTTTTTAATACTTCGACAGCTATCGAAGCTTCGCGTAATTTTTCTAGACCAGTGTCCATGCGCAAAGCTCCGTCCCCTAATTCCTTCTGTTTCATTTGGTATATAGATTTGTAGCCGGCAATGAAACTTAGATATGATTTAGGGGTTACATGAGAAGATCGTCTGAATCTTTGGTAATATTCCGCCGATACCTGAGAAACCACATCTTGTATTGTACCTAGTACAGTGACTAATTCTTTTTTCACTTCTTTAGTGCATTCGATTTCAAATTCTGCAAGAAAATGATCTGCTACTGAAACGAGTGCGTCTTTAGGCCAGGGTTGAAACCAGTCAATTGTGCAACCCGATATCAGAGCAGGAAATCTAAGGGCGCGATATCGAAATGCTTCGCTAACCTGAAATCAAACAGTGTTAGATTAAAAAATGGTTATCATAAATACATATAATTCTAATAAATTTCCGATTAAAGCTACTTGCCGGTGAAAAACATAGAACTACATGCAAATTTTGGCATGTTCTGTTCAGGAAGTATTCCATCACAAGTTCATTAGTCAATGTTCGTTTTTGATTTTCCCGTTTCATTATAGGGGTCAACTCTGAGATTATTTCTTGTTGTTCATCTTTGGTAAATAAGTTGGATATTACACCAGATGATAATATGTTATTTAAATACTCTAAAAACCCTTCTTCTTTTATGTCTAAGTCAGTAAAAATAAATGTTGTTCCTTTTCCTTGCACTCCACATGATCTATATAGCAGTTTTAAATCTTCAAGGAAATTGCCGACGTTGTATGATCTCGTCAATGCTATTTGGAATGATCTATATCCAGCAATAAATGTTGATAATTTAGTCAATGATTGTTTCCCGGAGCCTCCTACTCCAACAAGCATGACGTTTCCTCGCGGATGCCTTATAACCCTTGAAATTTTGACCAAATGGTACATGGCGTCGGGGAAGAAAACGAGATCCATGCCGGACCCACGAACCATTTCATTGAATTGAGCTAAGAACATGTCTAAGCGTTCACGCAGCTCACTGTAGTCGAACACTGGTTCGTATACTTTGGGCAATTCCATATCTGCATCTTCACCTTCTTCACCAGTGGGTTCAGGAGCATCTCTGAAGTATAAATACATTAAGAGACAATTTTATGTTTACTTGTAGGTAACAATTAAAACTAATATTTACCTCATAAAATCAACAAAAACTGGTTCCTTTTCCATCATTTTTTTATACTCCTTTCCTAAAATTTCTTCCACAATACCGAAGAGGGCTTTATTAAACCAATCTTTATCGGCCTGGTGGGTAAATCGATCCGAAAATACTCTTGAACACTCATGTTTCCATAGTAACATCAGACATTTCTCCGATTCAATCACTGTGGATAACGTACCCACCATGCCTTGCCATACTCTGGATAAATCTCGCAAAGAAAACACATAATGAAACTTTGCCGGCGTTGGTAACAAGTTTAGTCTCGTCCTCATCCATAACTCTCTCGTCAAGGGGATAACCTTTTTTATGAGAGACCTGACCTCCATTGCAAATCCTCGTTTCGCATTATAATGACCCTCTCCTATTACTTTGAAAATTTTGTCTATGGATTCATTATTGGGCAATGGACAGTTAAATATTGAAAATTGGCGTTTAAGCCGAGATGGAATATCATTTCTGCCTCCACCTGAAAATTTTTTGAAAAAGCAAATAAACCGATATAATATATATATTTTTATTACTTAACGTATTTTTGTTGTACATTTAATTGTACATTACCTGGCTGACCCATTGCACCTAAAAATTGAATATCAACAATAGTTGTGAAATCACCTGGTTTCTCTAAGCTATAGAAACCGCCCATACTCATAGTCTGCCTTACAATTTCATTTGTTATTTGATCACCCCATTCGTTTATTTGAGGCAAATTAATGTCGTCTATGAAAATCAGCATTTTCTTTCCTCCAGGCGGCCCAAAGGTCATACCGCTCCTCTTTTCCACGTAACTCTCAATAGTTTTTTGGAACTGGTACGGACTTGTAGCCGAGGAGAAATTGAATGACCGACCCATGAAATGATCTGGGTTAGTATTTTTCATATAAGCTTTCATCATTACAGTTTTCGCTGAGCCTTGTTCCCCAAGCAACAATACTGCTTTTCCTTGCTTAGAAATGCAATGGATAAGGTAATTAACCCTTACGTTATCGACAATTGGGACTAAAATTGTGGAATAATCTGGAGTTGCTGTGTCTGGGTATTGATAGTTTGTTACTAAATCGTCCCATAACTCCCACTTTCCAGGATGTTTTACATAAAAATCAAATGAGGTACATGGTTTGTTATTGGGATGTTTCGGCATTTCCAGAATATCTGCATAATTTTTCTTGATATAAGCATCCAATCGCCCTCTATCATTAGTTTCTAATAGAGAGCCGAAACCCCAGAATAGCGTAAACACATAAATCTTATGCAAATGTTCAGGGGTGAAAAGTACGATTTCCTCAGTTTTCTCCTTTTCTTCTTCATCGTCGATATCTCCATTTAGTGATTTGGAGCCAGATGGATCTTCGGTCTCTATAACTTGAGGTGGGACTAGGCCTTCCAAAAGATTTAACATTTGCAATATTATATTACTCTGTAATACTTTCATACAAAAGACGAGGTTTTGAGTACACCACGTATATACTGTCGGAAAAGTTTGCTCAAATAATGAGCTAAATACTTCCACTTCTCTTTCCGAACGTGATTTCAGCCATGCGCGTAAAACTGTAATTAAAAGAAAGTAGTCGAGTCTCCACATTATTAGTTATTTTACTTAAGAATCTAGGATTAAAATATATTAGATACCTGGATCCCAGTCTAATCCTGACGAGCTCATATACACCATTCCGTTTCTAGACACAGTTGCCGGAGACGCATTGTCTATATTTTCCGGTTCAAATATAATTTTGGATGTTGGTGACATTGTCAAACGATCTCCGTTAGCCAGCGTCAAAGTTTTATTATCATCAAGCACTGAATTTAAATTTTCAATCCATATACTATCTACAGGACCGTCTAATACCAGCCAAATGTATTCTCCAGTCTTTATTTTTAATGTTTTTCTCCATAGCGCAGAGAATATACCGTCTGTCCAGTCATTTGTTGCTACGTCTAGACGACCAAACATTTGAGCAGCAGTAATAGATTTCGGATTCATGCGCATTTCTCTAAAATCAAAATTATTGTCAGGAGTGATAACGAGTAATTCAAAAATCTATAAAGATATATTCTCTTAAACTTTACCTATGTGGATTTTCTGTTTCGGTTAGTGCATTCATTAGGGTGTGTATGCATGTTGTTTTACCAGCTCCGGGTGGCCCTAACGTCATTATTCCGTGACGCACGCGTTGTGTTTCATATAACTGAAAAATAATAGGATTTTATTTCATGTTATCGCACCTGAGAATATTTATACGTAAGCAATGCTGTAAAACAATCATTTATCTATTTATGCTTATAAACTCAAGGACGCCATTAATGACGCCATAAGAAGCTTTTCCTTCATGCTGTTTGTTCAATAAATGCCACATACCTGAATAATTTTCAGTACCCAGGGCGGATGATAAATCAACCCGGTCTGTTCGACTTGCTTCTGTATACTCTCCTCCAACTCCGTGTAACTCGTTTTCTCTAACGCTTGGTTCGGGAAGAGATCGGCGACAAGAGATATGAAGAGTGGTTCATCCTCGTCGATCAGTTTGGACAAATTCATGTCCCTGAGAACCCTCATTACGATCGTACTCTCGTTATCTTTGGAGTTGACCCGCTTGACCGCACCAAGCGTCCGGAGGACGGAGAGGATGTTACGGAGGCCAAAGTCGTAGTGGACCTGAATATATATTAAGTTCCTTATCAGGGCTGTTTATAGTCTCGGCTATATGCTCCGGCTAGCCTGAGCAGGCAAAACTGCTCAAACAGACAGAACACGGAACTGTGGCCACACCATACAACCTTAACTGTTGCAAACGTCATTTTAGTTTGAGAATTGTGACAATATGACGAACATAAGCTGCATCTTAATGTGAACATGATTTATTAAATGTACTTAAAATAAATTATTACACGGAATTGATAATGCCGTGTGATAAATGATCATCAACTCAATTCACTACTACCAATTTAAACCAATCAATCAGCATGTCTACTATTGTACGTTTCGGACGTAATATGTAGGTACATACAGCTAATAATAAAAGGGCATTACGTCTAATACTGCAGTTTGATTTTGTGCCACAGTCAGGAACTAAATTTCATATTATTATTTAAATAGTTGTCTTGGCCAACTTGCCAGATAAATATTTTTTTGAAAAATGGAAAAGTTCTGTATTTTTAAAATTGAATTCATGATATTTGCTGCCAAAAATAATGGAAGGTTAACCTGAACTATTAGACTACTATTTTAGCCGGCCGTGCTTAATTATGAGGATAGTATTCATTAGACAGTTGGTTAGATTAAATAGATTTTAGAAATTAGAATTAGTAATTCTTTCAAGATGAACTGAGAAGTGCTCATGGGATTAGAACCGTTTTTATGTAACATATTTGAATTCTATAAATTAATATAGATATTTCTGGATACCCACCGTCATCTAGTCCCAAACTAAGCAAAGCTTGTACTATGAGTACTAGATAACTGATAAGACACTTAAATATATTTATTTTGTAAATACATACATATTATAATGCACAGAAACCAAGAAAAATAGACATGTTCATGCACAATATTTATCTTGTGCGGTGATCGAACCCGTGACTTCGGGGTCAAAGTAGCCATTGAAAGCCATTCGACCAGCGGGCTCGTCCTTGATGATATAAAATCTTTATCAGAAAACTCTTTACATTAAAATTATTGTATGGAACATAGATAATTTAATAACTTAATAGCAACATTGCTTAGTGCAAACAGTACCTGTTTTGTGAGTTGTTCCTCACATAGTTTGTAAAGAGTGTAGAATTTCCTGGCTAGTGTGATGTTTTCGAGGAAGCCGCAGGAGGCCAGTTTCACTCTGATGATGATTTGCCGGTCAGGTACCATCATAGCGACGGTACGGAATTGTATCTTCAAATTCTCTGGTAGTTCTTTTCGGCCGGCATAACCAGGGTTCTAGAAATTGCAGAAAATTGTTGGAAGATACGAGAGAGCTAAGGGGTTAATTAAGGCGATATTATTTATATTGATGAGTCCTTTTCGGCTTGATACATGTTGGTTGATGGTGCTCCATGTGAAATACAGACTGACTTGACATAAGTGGTCCTGTACCACAAAATAAATCACAATGTTAAAATTAAACATATTAGCCTTATAGGCTCTCAAGTTCTGCGTATTTTTGATGTATTTTTGATTGAGAGAGAGAAAGGTAGAGATCCTCAAATACCTAAGGGAATAAACTTTAAAGACGAACTAGTAATATCTCTTACCATTGTAATAAAGATACCAAATTCGGGGCACATTTCTGAGATGTCACCGTCGGTGAAGACGAAGGTCTTCTTCTTCTCCTTCTTGGCGGAAAGAACGACGGCAACCTGCTGTGCGGCTACTGACAGCACGGGGAGTTCGATACGGTTAAACTCGTCGAAGCAGCCCCAAGAACCGGACTGGGCCAAGCCTTTGTATATGCGGCCTAAACCTCTGAGGAAGACAAGGAAAGGAATGAAGAAAAAATTACAAGGAAGAAAATAGAAAAGGATGTTATTGGGTAGGAATAGCTTTATAATTTATCAATACTTCTTACTGCAACTTTAGTTGTAACATAATTGGTTGCCCGTATTAGTTTTTAATTTATTTAAAATGTTTCGTTCTTTTTGCTATTGATACTATTTAGTTTCTTGTATTTACCTAAACCAATATTTAGTATAACCTAAACATGAATATTTAGTTTTTTTTTACCCTCGATTACACCCAAAGACATTTAACATTATATTCTATATTTAATGTCTTTGATTACACACAGTTGGCGATAACACGAACCGTAATGTAGAGTCAAAGCCGGGGGCGGGCCGCCCTCACGGTCGCCGTGACCGGTTAAGATGACACACCCTCCGTTTTATTAATATTGACGTACCGGAAAATACGGCCTCATACTCATTGCTAGGGTTTTTGTCACTATTTATATACCTATACGATATTCTAAATAAATATGTCAACGTACTTAACGAGTATCTTGGCCATATCTTTACCGGTCTTCTTTTTCCCAATGTCGGCGGGCGTCGACATGGCCCCACTCAGACTCATTGCCAGACTGATTGTTAATCTTTGTGCCATAGTGGGTATATTACCTGTAGTCCATCTGGTCCGAGCAATTGAATACGACAACGTACTTGGCGAGTGTCTTGCCCATGTCTTTGACGGTCTCCGTTTTACCTGTGCCGGCGGGCCCGCACGGGGCGCCGCCCATGCTCATTGCCAGAGCTTGTGCCAGTGTTATGTAACATCTGTGAATTAATTATAACTTAATATTTAGTAACAGATGGCACACAAAATACCGCAAATAATTATGAACTTAGAATTTGTTTTCTTTATGCGAATGATTCGTAAGTACTCATCAGTAAAGTCAATCACCCCGAGGTGGTCTTGTTGATCGTGAAAACTTGAGCTTTGAAGAAATTTGTACGGTAGGTAGTTTACAATAAACAATTTAGAACGAATTTCACGACAGAGCCGCATGTAGGAATCTAATAAGTATCTAAAGATGTCCTAAGTTTCTATAACAGTCAAGTAGGTATTTTTTATGCTAGACATGACTAATTCTGGTTTAAAATGTAAAATTGATAAAAGCTTTCTTTGTTAGTTAATGAGTTAATAAGATTTTTTCCACAGGGACGGATTAGGGTAGTCAAAACAAGTAAATGAAAAATATCTTAATCCCACAAAAAATGAAGTCGCTCGATGCTACTGTGTCATTTATTTACTTATTGACCGTAATACCTGTCTGTCAGCGGTGTGATGACCAATCTCTCTGTGCAGCCGAGGTATTCGTTTTGGTACGTGAATGTGACGTCAGTGACCGATATCCACGTCTTGTCGGCGTCTTCTTTAAAGTAGAATCGGCATTGCTTCAACCATTCAAAGTCCGTCGCTGAACGCACGTTCAGTCGACACTGTAGGTAAGAACATATTGTACCTACAGGATAGTACATCCCATCAGAAAAAATAAACTATTGTACCAATCAAAATTCCATTGGTAAAATTATCTGAATGTATTAGAGTAATTTTGTCAATTTTATAATTTAGAAAAGAATCTAGTTGTTCTATTATGCTTTATTATTATTTATTATTATGTTTTGCCCGGACTCCACCAAATGAAGATGTCCGGATAAAAGATGTGTTTCCATACATTTTACACCTCGCTATACATCACTCAACACCGCACGCAGGGTTAAATATATAAATAACTAGCTGGCCCGGCGAACTTCGTACCGCCTAATTGTCAATGAATGTCGTGGTATACATATTAGTTGAACAAAATTTATGATGTCTTGAAATTAATATAATGAATAATAGAAAATAATAGAGAAGCACGATGGCGTCATTGCGCGTGTCAGTCTAATTGTACACGCAAGTTAAGCAACGTCAACCGTAGCCTGTCCATGGATGAGTTTATATTATCTCGAGCTCCTCCGTGCTTCGGAAGGTACGTTAATCCGTCGGTCCCGGTTGTAATCATTAGATTAACTCGAGGTCCTCCGTGCTTCGGAGGGCACGTTAATCCGTCGGTCCCGGTTGTTATCATTAGATTATCTCGAGCTCCTCCGTGCTTCGGAAGGCACGTAAGACGTCGGTCCCGGTTGTTATCATTAGATTATCTCGAGCTTCTCTGGCTTCGGAAGACACGTAAGCCGTCGGTCCCGCTTGTTATCATTAGATTATCTCGCGCTCCTCCGTGCTTCGGAAGGCACGTTAAGCCGTCGGTCCTGGTTGTTATCATTAGATGGCAGTCGTTAAGCCAAGTGGCCTTTAGGCGGCTTGAAATTACTGGCGTCCGCCAACTCGCAGTTGAGCAGCGTGGTGGAGTATGCTCGAAACATATTCAGTTGAAGGAAGACCCGTATTTAATATTACCCAGCAGTGGGTAAATATTGCCCAGCAGTGGGTGAATATTAAGTTCAGTATTTTACTATGTCACAAAATAAAGTACCATGACACTTGACAACCAATTAATATTCATTTTCAAACATTCATTCATAAACAATTTTCAAAACAACAACGGACAACTTTCGCGACGTAAAAGTTAGACCAATCGATTTGACATTTAATTGAAAATCAATAAATATCCCAATCCGTTTTCAAATTTAATTTTTCGACAATTTTGTCAATGTTTTAATACTTATTATCCTATACCCACATTTCTGAACGCACGCATACATTTGACGTACGCACGTTAACGTCACGTTTGACAGGTCCGACATCCACGAACATTTTGTATGGAAAAATGATTTTTCTTTGATTTTATTTTTTTCGTAAATTTTCCAATGTTTTTAATAGTTATTCTGCTATTCTGGACGGAGACAAATCCAACAAATCAAAAACCATGGCAATCGGTCCAGCCGTTCTCGAGTTATAAGTGTTGTAACAAACACGACTTTCTTTTATATATATAGATATACTCATATTGTTTCCGCTCCGCACAAGCCTAATCTAACCTAACCATGTCGAATTGGCAACTCTATTTAAATTCTATTACTTGGGTTAATCGGAGAGACTTCAGTAAACGAACTATATCATTAATAAGGATTTCTCATATCAGTAAACATTTAAGACGTAATAAACAAGAATATCCGTGCAGGCACGATAAGCCGTCGGTCCCGGTTGTTGTCTTTTGACGACAGTCGTTAGCCAAGTCAGTGGCCTTTGGGCAATTTTGAAAACATTGACCTTCGCAGATCCACAGTTGAGCAGCGTGGTGTAGTATGCTCTAAACCCCTTCGATAAAGTGGCGACCTATATCCCAACAGTGAGATGATTATGGGTTGATGCCGTAAACAAAAATAATCCACATCTACCGTGATTTTGTGGTATACCTAGGAATTTCGCAAAATCCCTGGTATCCTCATTCCACTGCGACATTTAGATTGCATACTGACAGGCGAATAATCGTTAGCGTAAAAGCGTGAGCGGATGGAACAATTTCGCTAGTTCTTTTTATGTTCTATTTGTTATTGTCAGGAGAAAGTTCTTGAAATAAAAAATAAGAAAGATGCGCGGAAAATTAGAAAAATTAAAAAAAAAACTAAAAATAACTGACATAAAGCGACATAAAGTAATGTAACTTTATGTCAGTCACTTGACAGTGTGCGCGAAACCATTCCGAATTCAATATCATAGTTAGAAAGACAGGACAACGTCTGTCGGGTCAGCTAGTTTTAAAAACTATTCTAATGTAATTTTATGTCGCTTTATGTCAGTCATTTGACAGCGGTCGCGACACCAATTCGAATTCAATGTCATAGTTAGAAAGATAGGATAACGTCTGTCGAGTCAGCTAATTTTAAAAACTATACTAATGTAATTTTATGTCGCTTTATGTCAGTCATTTGACAGCGGTCGCGACACCAATTCGAATTCAATGCCATAGTTAGAAAGATAGGATAACGTCTGTCGAGTCAGCTAATTTTAAAAACTATACTAATGTAATTTTATGTCGCTTTATGTCAGTCATTTGACAGCGGTCGCGACACCAATTCGAATTCAATGTCATAGTTAGAAAGATAGGATAACGTCTGTCGAGTCAGCTAATTTTAAAAACTATACTAATGTAATTTTATGTCGCTTTATGTCAGTCATTTGACAGCGGTCGCGACACCAATTCGAATTCAATGCCATAGTTAGAAAGATAGGATAACGTCTGTCGAGTCAGCTAATTTTAAAAACTATACTAATGTAATTTTATGTCGCTTTATGTCAGTCATTTGACAGCGGTCGCGACACCAATTCGAATTCAATGCCATAGTTAGAAAGATAGGATAACGTCTGTCGAGTCAGCTAATTTTAAAAACTATACTAATGTAATTTTATGTCGCTTTATGTCAGTCATTTGACAGCGGTCGCGACACCAATTCGAATTCAATGCCATAGTTAGAAAGATAGGATAACGTCTGTCGAGTCAGCTAATTTTAAAAACTATTCTAATGTAATTTTATGTCGCTTTATGTCAGTCATTTGACAGCGGTCGCGACACCAATTCGAATTCAATGCCATAGTTAGAAAGATAGGATAACGTCTGTCGAGTCAGCTAATTTTAAAAACTATACTAATGTAATTTTATGTCGCTTTATGTCAGTCATTTGACAGCGGTCGCGACACCAATTCGAATTCAATGCCATAGTTAGAAAGATAGGATAACGTTTGTCGAGTCAGCTAATTTTAAAAACTATTCTAATGTAATTTTATGTCGCTTTATGTCAGTCATTTGACAGCGGTCGCGACTCCAATTCGAATTCAATGCCATAGTTAGAAAGATAGGATAACGTCTGTCGAGTCAGCTAATTTTAAAAACTATACTAATGTAATTTTATGTCGCTTTATGTCAGTCATTTGACAGCGGTCGCGATACCAATTCGAATTCAATGCCATAGTTAGAAAGATAGGATAACGTCTGTCGAGTCAGCTAATTTTAAAAACTATTCTAATGTAATTTTATGTCGCTTTATGTCAGTCATTTGACAGCGTGCGCGACACCAATTCGAATTCAATGCCATAGTTAGAAAGATAGGATAACGTCTGTCGAGTCAGCTAGTTTTAAAAACTATTCTAATGTAATTTTATGTCGCTTTATGTCAGTCATTTGACAGCGGTCGCGACACCAATTCGAATTCAATGCCATAGTTAGAAAGATAGGATAACGTCTGTCGAGTCAGCTAATTTTAAAAACTATACTAATGTAATTTTATGTCGCTTTATGTCAGTCATTTGACAGCGGTCGCGACACCAATTCGAATTCAATGCCATAGTTAGAAAGATAGGATAACGTCTGTCGAGTCAGCTAATTTTAAAAACTATACTAATGAAATTTTATGTCGCTTTATGTCAGTCATTTGACAGCGGTCGCGACACCAATTCGAATTCAATGCCATAGTTAGAAAGATAGGATAACGTCTGTCGAGTCAGCTAATTTTAAAAACTATTCTATTGTAATTTTATGTCGCTTTATGTCAGTCATTTGACAGCGTGCGCGACACCAATTCGAATTCAATGCCATAGTTAGAAAGATAGGATAACGTCTGTCGAGTCAGCTAGTTTTAAAAACTATTCTAATGTAATTTTATGTCGCTTTATGTCAGTCATTTGACAGCGGTCGCGACACCAATTCGAATTCAATGCCATAGTTAGAAAGATAGGATAACGTCTGTCGAGTCAGCTAATTTTAAAAACTATTCTAATGTAATTTTATGTCGCTTTATGTCAGTCATTTGACAGCGGTCGCGACACCAATTCGAATTCAATGTCATAGTTAGAAAGATAGGATAACGTCTGTCGAGTCAGCTAATTTTAAAAACTATACTAATGTAATTTTATGTCGCTTTATGTCAGTCATTTGACAGCGGCGCGACACCAATTCGAATTCAATGCCATAGTTAGAAAGATAGGACAACGTCTGTCGAGTCAGCTAATTTTAAAAACTATTCTAATGTAATTTTATGTCGCTTTATGTCAGTCATTTGACAGCGGCGCGACACCAATTCGAATTCAATGCCATAGTTAGAAAGATAGGTCAACGTCTGTCGAGTCAGCTAATTTTAAAAACTATTCTATTGTAATTTTATGTCGCTTTATGTCAGTCATTTGACAGCGGTCGCGACACCAATTCGAATTCAATGCCATAGTTAGAAAGATAGGATAACGTCTGTCGAGTCAGCTAATTTTAAAAACTATTCTAATGTAATTTTATGTCGCTTTATGTCAGTCATTTGACAGCGGCGCGACACCAATTCGAATTCAATGCCATAGTTAGAAAGATAGGACAACGTCTGTCGAGTCAGCTAATTTTAAAAACTATTCTATTGTAATTTTATGTCGCTTTATGTCAGTCATTTGACAGCGGTCGCGACACCAATTCGAATTCAATGCCATAGTTAGAAAGATAGGACAACGTCTGTCGAGTCAGCTAATTTTAAAAACTATTCTAATATAATTTTATGTCGCTTTATGTCAGTCATTTGACAGCGGCGCGACACCAATTCGAATTCAATGCCATAGGATAACGTCTGTCGAGTCAGCTAATTTTAAAAACTATTCTAATGTAATTTTATGTCGCTTTATGTCAGTCATTTGACAGCGGTCGCGACACCAATTCGAATTCAATGTCATAGTTAGAAAGTTAGGATAACGTCTGTCGAGTCAGCTAATTTTAAAAACTATACTAATGTAATTTTATGTCGCTTTATGTCAGTCATTTGACAGCGGCGCGACACCAATTCGAATTCAATGCCATAGTTAGAAAGATAGGATAACGTCTGTCGAGTCAGCCAATTTTAAAAACTATACTAATGTAATTTTATGTCGCTTTATGTCAGTCATTTGACAGCGGTCGCGACACCAATTCGAATTCAATGCCATAGTTAGAAAGATAGGATAACGTCTGTCGAGTCAGCTAATTTTAAAAACTATACTAATGTAATTTTATGTCGCTTTATGTCAGTCATTTGACAGCGTGCGCGACACCTATTCGAATTCAATGTCATAGTTAGAAAGATAGGATAATGTCTGTCGAGTCAGCTAATTTTAAAAACTATTCTAATGTAATTTTATGTCGCTTTATGTCAGTCATTTGACAGCGTGCGCGACACCAATTCGAATTCAATGCCATAGTTAGAAAGATAGGATAACGTCTGTCGAGTCAGCTAATTTTAAAAACTATACTAATGTAATTTTATGTCGCTTTATGTCAGTCATTTGACAGCGTGCGCGACACCAATTCGAATTCAATGTCATAGTTAGAAAGATAGGATAACGTCTGTCGAGTCAGCTAATTTTAAAAACTATTCTAATGTAATTTTATGTCGCTTTATGTCAGTCATTTGACAGCGGCGCGACACCAATTCGAATTCAATGCCATAGTTAGAAAGATAGGACAACGTCTGTCGAGTCAGCTAATTTTAAAAACTATTCTATTGTAATTTTATGTCGCTTTATGTCAGTCATTTGACAGCGGTCGCGACACTAATTCGAATTCAATGCCATAGTTAGAAAGATAGGATAACGTCTGTCGAGTCAGCTAATTTTAAAAACTATTCTAATGTAATTTTATGTCGCTTTATGTCAGTCATTTGACAGCATGCGCGACACCAATTCGAATTCAATGCCATAGTTAGAAAGATAGGATAACGTCTGTCGAGTCAGCTAGTTTTAAAAACTATTCTAATGTAATTTTATGTCGCTTTATGTCAGTCATTTGACAGCGGTCGCGACACCAATTCGAATTCAATGCCATAGTTAGAAAGATAGGATAACGTCTGTCGAGTCAGCTAATTTTAAAAACTATTCTAATGTAATTTTATGTCGCTTTATGTCAGTCATTTGACAGCGGTCGCGACACCAATTCGAATTCAATGTCATGGTTAGAAAGATAGGATAACGTCTGTCGAGTCAGCTAATTTTAAAAACTATACTAATGTAATTTTATGTCGCTTTATGTCAGTCATTTGACAGCGGCGCGAAACCAATTCGAATTCAATGCCATAGTTAGAAAGATAGGACAACGTCTGTCGAGTCAGCTAATTTTAAAAACTATTCTAATGTAATTTTATGTCGCTTTATGTCAGTCATTTGACAGCGGCGCGACACCAATTCGAATTCAATGCCATAGTTAGAAAGATAGGACAACGTCTGCCGAGTCAGCTAATTTTAAAAACTATTCTATTGTAATTTTATGTCGCTTTATGTCAGTCATTTGACAGCGGTCGCGACACCAATTCGAATTCAATGCCATAGTTAGAAAGATAGGATAACGTCTGTCGAGTCAGCTAATTTTAAAAACTATTCTAATGTAATTTTATGTCGCTTTATGTCAGTCATTTGACAGCGTGCGCGACACCAATTCGAATTCAATGTCATAGTTAGAAAGATAGGATAACGTCTGTCGAGTCAGCTAATTTTAAAAACTATTCTAATGTAATTTTATGTCGCTTTATGTCAGTCATTTGACAGCGTGCGCGACACCAATTCGAATTCAATGCCATAGTTAGAAAGATAGGATAACGTCTGTCGAGTCAGCTAATTTTAAAAACTATTCTAATGTAATTTTATGTCGCTTTATGTCAGTCATTTGACAGCGGTCGCGACACCAATTCGAATTCAATGCCATAGTTAGAAAGATAGGACAACGTCTGTCGAGTCAGCTAATTTTAAAAACTATTCTAATGTAATTTTATGTCGCTTTATGTCAGTCATTTGACAGCGTGCGCGACACCAATTCGAATTCAATGCCATAGTTAGAAAGATAGGATAACGTCTGTCGAGTCAGCTAGTTTTAAAAACTATTCTAATGTAATTTTATGTCGCTTTATGTCAGTCATTTGACAGCGGTCGCGACACCAATTCGAATTCAATGCCATAGTTAGAAAGATAGGATAACGTCTGTCGAGTCAGCTAATTTTAAAAACTATTCTAATGTAATTTTATGTCGCGTTATGTCAGTCATTTGACAGCGGTCGCGACACCAATTCGAATTCAATGTCATAGTTAGAAAGATAGGATAACGTCTGTCGAGTCAGCTAATTTTAAAAACTATACTAATGTAATTTTATGTCGCTTTATGTCAGTCATTTGACAGCGTGCGCGACACCAATTCGAATTCAATGCCATAGTTAGAAAGATAGGATAACGTCTGTCGAGTCAGCTAGTTTTAAAAACTATTCTAATGTAATTTTATGTCGCTTTATGTCAGTCATTTGACAGCGGTCGCGACACCAATTCGAATTCAATGTCATAGTTAGAAAGATAGGATAACGTCTGTCGAGTCAGCTAATTTTAAAAACTATTCTAATGTAATTTTATGTCGCTTTATGTCAGTCATTTGACAGCGGTCGCGACACCAATTCGAATTCAATGTCATAGTTAGAAAGATAGGATAACGTCTGTCGAGTCAGCTAATTTTAAAAACTATACTAATGTAATTTTATGTCGCTTTATGTCAGTCATTTGACAGCGGCGCGACACCAATTCGAATTCAATGCCATAGTTAGAAAGATAGGACAACGTCTGTCGAGTCAGTTAATTTTAAAAACTATTCTAATGTAATTTTATGTCGCTTTATGTCAGTCATTTGACAGCGGCGCGACACCAATTCGAATTCAATGTCATAGTTAGAAAGATAGGTCAACGTCTGTCGAGTCAGCTAACTTTAAAAACTATTCTATTGTAATTTTATGTCGCTTTATGTCAGTCATTTGACAGCGGTCGCGACACCAATTCGAATTCAATGCCATAGTTAGAAAGATAGGATAACGTCTGTCGAGTCAGCTAATTTTAAAAACTATTCTAATGTAATTTTATGTCGCTTTATGTCAGTCATTTGACAGCGGTCGCGACACCAATTCGAATTCAATGCCATAGTTAGAAAGATAGGACAACGTCTGTCGAGTCAGCTAGTTTTAAAAACTATTCTAATGTAATTTTATGTCGCTTTATGTCAGTCATTTGACAGCGGTCGCGACACCAATTCGAATTCAATGCCATAGTTAGAAAGATAGGATAACGTCTGTCGAGTCAGCTAATTTTAAAAACTATTCTAATGTAATTTTATGTCGCTTTATGTCAGTCATTTGACAGCGGCGCGACACCAATTCGAATTCAATGTCATAGTTAGAAAGATAGGTCAACGTCTGTCGAGTCAGCTAATTTTAAAAACTATTCTATTGTAATTTTATGTCGCTTTATGTCAGTCATTTGACAGCGGTCGCGACACCAATTCGAATTCAATGCCATAGTTAGAAAGATAGGATAACGTCTGTCGAGTCAGCTAATTTTAAAAACTATTCTAATGTAATTTTATGTCGCTTTATGTCAGTCATTTGACAGCGTGCGCGACACCAATTCGAATTCAATGCCATAGTTAGAAAGATAGGATAACGTCTGTCGAGTCAGCTAATTTTAAAAACTATTCTAATGTAATTTTATGTCGCTTTATGTCAGTCATTTGACAGCGTGCGCGACACCAATTCGAATTCAATGCCATAGTTAGAAAGATAGGACAACGTCTGTCGAGTCAGCTAATTTTGAAAACTATTCTAATGTAATTTTATGTCGCTTTATGTCAGTCATTTGACAGCGGTCGCGACACCAATTCGAATTCAATGTCATAGTTAGAAAGATAGGATAACGTCTGTCGAGTCAGCTAATTTTAAAAACTATTCTAATGTAATTTTATGTCGCTTTATGTCAGTCATTTGACAGCGGCGCGACACCAATTCGAATTCAATGCCATAGTTAGAAAGATAGGACAACGTCTGTCGAGTCAGCTAATTTTAAAAACTATTCTATTGTAATTTTATGTCGCTTTATGTCAGTCATTTGACAGCGGTCGCGACACCAATTCGAATTCAATGCCATAGTTAGAAAGATAGGACAACGTCTGTCGAGTCAGCTAATTTTAAAAACTATTCTAATATAATTTTATGTCGCTTTATGTCAGTCATTTGACAGCGGCGCGACACCAATTCGAATTCAATGCCATAGTTAGAAAGATAGGATAACGTCTGTCGAGTCAGCCAATTTTAAAAACTATACTAATGTAATTTTATGTCGCTTTATGTCAGTCATTTGACAGCGGTCGCGACACCAATTCGAATTCAATGCCATAGTTAGAAAGATAGGATAACGTCTGTCGAGTCAGCTAATTTTAAAAACTATACTAATGTAATTTTATGTCGCTTTATGTCAGTCATTTGACAGCGTGCGCGACACCAATTCGAATTCAATGTCATAGTTAGAAAGATAGGATAACGTCTGTCGAGTCAGCTAATTTTAAAAACTATTCTAATGTAATTTTATGTCGCTTTATGTCAGTCATTTGACAGCGTGCGCGACACCAATTCGAATTCAATGCCATAGTTAGAAAGATAGGATAACGTCTGTCGAGTCAGCTAATTTTAAAAACTATACTAATGTAATTTTATGTCGCTTTATGTCAGTCATTTGACAGCGTGCGCGACACCAATTCGAATTCAATGTCATAGTTAGAAAGATAGGATAACGTCTGTCGAGTCAGCTAATTTTAAAAACTATTCTAATGTAATTTTATGTCGCTTTATGTCAGTCATTTGACAGCGGTCGCGACACCAATTCGAATTCAATGTCATAGTTAGAAAGATAGGATAACGTCTGTCGAGTCAGCTAATTTTAAAAACTATACTAATGTAATTTTATGTCGCTTTATGTCAGTCATTTGACAGCGTGCGCGACACCAATTCGAATTCAATGTCATAGTTAGAAAGATAGGATAACGTCTGTCGAGTCAGCTAATTTTAAAAACTATACTAATGTAATTTTATGTCGCTTTATGTCAGTCATTTGACAGCTGTCGCGACACCAATTCGAATTCAATGCCATAGTTAGAAAGATAGGATAACGTCTGTCGAGTCAGCTAATTTTAAAAACTATACTAATGTAATTTTATGTCGCTTTATGTCAGTCATTTGACAGCGGTCGCGGTTTGGGGGTGTAAGTAGCTCATCGACATCTTCCGAGCTAAAGCCAACCTCACCTGCACGTGGTGCACCCTGCCGACCAGCTAACGAGGCTATGGCGAAAGAGAGGTAGGACGCAGCGAAACATCATACTGTGCTCCCCTTTCACTGGTCAAATTGGGAGGGGGGCACAGTGCGGTCGTTCGCTCCAGGCTTGGCCAGCATCCGACTGGGGAAGTGCCTCCACCTAGCAAAAAACCGCAGCCATAATGGCTATGCTGTGTTCCTGCGTGTGAGCTAGGTCACCAGGGCTTTTTTACAGAGAAGTTGTTATGCTGACGGCAGTGAGACCAGCGGCTGTCGAACCGCCGTTAGCGGTGTAGGCGCGATGTGTTGGCGCGACGGTCAGGGAGACCCGGTGAAACGGCTGTCCGCTGGCCGCCCGCAGGTCAGTAGGGTTCCCGAACCCGGGGATCACTTAATCTCCGCCCCGGGAGGCTGAACCGCCAGCCTGTGTAAAGTCCCTGTTGTAGTAGTCGTGCCGGAGGAGGAGACCGGAGTGGACCCGGCTGCTGCAGCAGGGGGGGACAGGGGACCCTTCCGCTCGCCGCGCCAGCAAAACGCACAACCTACACTGTACTGCGGGGGTAGACACCGCGCTTTTTTGTCCCTCGCGTCGTCAGTGAAACAGCTTCTCATAATCCTCTGACACCTTTTTTATGGCCATGAAGAAAAAAAGAAAGAAGTTTTCTCCAGCGGCATCCCCTTCCACACTTAACGTGGATTTCTGTAATATTAGGGGACTTCACTCAAATATAAACGCAGTTCACCATCATCTTGAAACTGCAAAGCCGACCCTACTTTTTTTAACGGAGACGCAGATATCTTGCCCGGCCGATACTTCTTACTTATTATACCCCGGGTACAAACTTGAACATTCTTTTGTACGTCGAGCCGGGGTATGTATGTACGTCCTGGATGATATTTGCTGTCGACGTCTTCACGGCCTTGAAGACAGGGACCTGTCAGTGTTGTGGGTACGCGTGGATCAGGGCGGCCGCACCCGTATCTACGCGTGCCTTTACAGGTCTCATAGCGGTGATGCAGACACAACTCGATTGATCGAGCACCTGCAAATGACGTCTGACAAAGTCATTGAAAAGTACCCCTCCGCGGAGTTAGTGATTTTGGGAGACTTTAATGCCCACCATGCCGAGTGGCTCAGCTCTCGGTCCACTGACTTCGCGGGGAGGTCTGTTCATGATTTTGCTCTGGCCTATGGTTTCTCACAGCTGGTTCATTCTCCAACGAGAATACCAGATATAGAGGACCATACCAGCTCTCTACTGGACCTTCTGCTGACCACACACCCGGATGGGTATACAGTCTCGGTGGATGCGCCACTTGGCTCATCGGATCACTGTCTCATCCGGACACAAGTGCCATGCGCTAGCCCTGTCGCACCCCGGTCTACCGGTTGGCGTCGCATGTGGCACTATAAGTCAGCAGACTGGGATGGATTGCGTGAATTTTACGCATCGTACCCGTGGAGGCAGCTCTGTTTCGAGTCGGAACATATAGACATCTGTGCATCTGCTGTAGCTGAAGCCATTTTAGCTGGAATGGAATTATTTATTCCAAACCGGCGGGTAGCTACTTCAGGTGCTAAGAAGCGGCCGTGGTTTAATCGGTCTTGTAGGGAAGCTAAACTCCGCAAGCAAGCTGCTTACGAGGCTTGGACCACGGCACGTATTAACGGAGCTCATAATGTTTCTGACTTGAAACGCGAGTTTAATGCTGCCTCGAGGTTCTGTAAGAGAGTAATTGCCAGGGCAAAATTCGAGTTCATCGGCAGGATTGGTGAGCGCCTAGCTAAGCACCCATCTGGGAGCCGTGCGTTTTGGTCGCTCGCTAAGGCTGCCGAGGGAAATTTTTGTCAGTCGTCCTTTCCACCACTTCGAAAACCGGATGGTAGTCTGGCCCACAGTGCTAAAGAGAAAGCCGATCTGTTGGGGAATCTCTTTGCCTCAAACTCGACTTTGAACGACGGGGGTGCTGCACCGCCCTCCATCCCGCGGTGTGGTGATTTAATGCCGGAAATCTCATTTTCTCAACGAGATGTTCGGCGGGCATTATTATCCCTCGACGTTCATAAGTCGAGTGGGCCAGATGGCATTCCGGCAGTGGTGCTAAAGCTGTGTGCTCCTGAGTTGTGTCCTGTACTTACGCGCCTTTTCGCGCTCTCTTATTCCACCAGGCAAGTTCCATCATCGTGGAAGACTGCGAACGTGCACCCTGTGCCCAAAAAGGGTGACAGATCAGACCCATCGAATTACAGGCCTATCGCTGTTACCTCCCTTCTCTCCAAGGTAATGGAGCGCATCATTAACATCCGGCTCCTGAAATACCTAGAAGAGCACGATTTAATCAGCGACCATCAATACGGCTTCCGTCATGGTCGCTCGACTGGTGATCTTCTAGTGTATCTTACACATCGCTGGGCTTCAGCCGTGGAGAGTCAAGGTGAGGCATTGGCTGTCAGTCTGGATATGGCGAAGGCGTTCGATCGGGTCTGGCACCGTAGTCTTCTTTCGAAGTTGCCTGCATACGGTCTACCAGAGGGTTTATGCGAATGGGTCGCTAGCTTCTTGTCCAGCAGAAGCATTAGAGCCGTTGTTGATGGCAGTTGCTCCGATAGCATGGACATTAATGCTGGCGTCCCGCAAGGCTCTGTATTGTCCCCGACGCTGTTTTTGCTGCATATCAATGATATGTTGTCTATTGACAGCATTCATTGCTATGCGGATGATAGCACCGGGGACACATTTTATACGGGCCGCGCTAATATTCCCCGCTCTCTGGTGGAGGAGAGCCGCGAACGACTTGTGTCGGAAATCGAGAGCACACTAAGTAAAGTGTCCGATTGGGGGCAACAGAACTTAGTGCGATTCAACCCCTCTAAGACACAAGTCTGCGCGTTCACCGCTAAGAAAACCCCTTTTGCTGTGGCTCCTCACTTCCAGAATACACCCCTTACTGTCGCCAAAAGTATTGGGATTCTAGGCGTTGAAATCTCCAGCGACGTCCAGTTTCGATGTCACCTGGAGGGGAAGGTCAAGCTGGCGTCGAAGAAACTAGGCGTGCTCAACAGGGCCAAACAGTACTTCAATCCGCGGCAAAGGCTTCTGCTCTACAAAGCTCAAGTACGGCCGCATATGGAGTACTGTTGCCATCTGTGGGCGGGAGCGCCTAGATACCAGCTTGCACCTTGTGACTCGATTCAGAGGCGTGCTGTGAGGATTGTTGACGATCCCAAACTGACAGACGGTTTAGAACCTTT
Organism: Hypsopygia costalis; assembly: GCA_937001555.2. Taxonomy (NCBI): domain Eukaryota; kingdom Metazoa; phylum Arthropoda; class Insecta; order Lepidoptera; family Pyralidae; genus Hypsopygia; species Hypsopygia costalis. The sequence continues at coordinate 26,756,988 of OW443326.2, forward strand.
AAGTCTGAGGAGAGATTTTGCGTCCCTTTGTGTGTTCTACCGTTTGTACAATGGGGTGTGTTCAGAGGAGTTGTTTGATATGATGCCCACGGCCTCCTTTTACAGTCGCACCGCTCGCCATCGACAGGGAATTCATCCTCACACATTGGAGCCGAAGTGGTCGCGTACCGTGCGGTTCCAGAGAAGTTTTCTCCCGCGTACGGTTAAGCTGTGGAATGAACTGCCTGTCGAGGTTTTCTCAGGAGACTACAGCATGGGGTTCTTCAAAAAGGGCGTGAAGAGGTTTTTACAGGGTCGGCAACGCGCGTGTGATGCCCCTGGTGTTACAGGCGTTCATAGGCTACGGTAACTGCTTTCCATCAGGCGGGCCGTATGCTTGTTTGCCACTTTAGTGGTATAAAAAAAAAAAAAAAAAAAAAAAAACCAATTCGAATTCAATGTCATAGTTAGAAAGATAGGATAACGTCTGTCGAGTCAGCTAATTTTAAAAACTATACTAATGTAATTTTATGTCGCTTTATGTCAGTCATTTGACAGCGGTCGCGACACCAATTCGAATTCAATGCCATAGTTAGAAAGATAGGATAACGTCTGTCGAGTCAGCTAATTTTAAAAACTATACTAATGTAATTTTATGTCGCTTTATGTCAGTCATTTGACAGCGGTCGCGACACCAATTCGAATTCAATGCCATAGTTAGAAAGATAGGATAACGTCTGTCGAGTCAGCTAATTTTAAAAACTATACTAATGTAATTTTATGTCGCTTTATGTCAGTCATTTGACAGCGGTCGCGACACCAATTCGAATTCAATGCCATAGTTAGAAAGATAGGATAACGTCTGTCGAGTCAGCTAATTTTAAAAACTATTCTAATGTAATTTTATGTCGCTTTATGTCAGTCATTTGACAGCGGTCGCGACACCAATTCGAATTCAATGCCATAGTTAGAAAGATAGGATAACGTCTGTCGAGTCAGCTAATTTTAAAAACTATACTAATGTAATTTTATGTCGCTTTATGTCAGTCATTTGACAGCGGTCGCGACACCAATTCGAATTCAATGCCATAGTTAGAAAGATAGGATAACGTTTGTCGAGTCAGCTAATTTTAAAAACTATTCTAATGTAATTTTATGTCGCTTTATGTCAGTCATTTGACAGCGGTCGCGACTCCAATTCGAATTCAATGCCATAGTTAGAAAGATAGGATAACGTCTGTCGAGTCAGCTAATTTTAAAAACTATACTAATGTAATTTTATGTCGCTTTATGTCAGTCATTTGACAGCGGTCGCGACACCAATTCGAATTCAATGCCATAGTTAGAAAGATAGGATAACGTCTGTCGAGTCAGCTAATTTTAAAAACTATTCTAATGTAATTTTATGTCGCTTTATGTCAGTCATTTGACAGCGTGCGCGACACCAATTCGAATTCAATGCCATAGTTAGAAAGATAGGATAACGTCTGTCGAGTCAGCTAGTTTTAAAAACTATTCTAATGTAATTTTATGTCGCTTTATGTCAGTCATTTGACAGCGGTCGCGACACCAATTCGAATTCAATGCCATAGTTAGAAAGATAGGATAACGTCTGTCGAGTCAGCTAATTTTAAAAACTATACTAATGTAATTTTATGTCGCTTTATGTCAGTCATTTGACAGCGGTCGCGACACCAATTCGAATTCAATGCCATAGTTAGAAAGATAGGATAACGTCTGTCGAGTCAGCTAATTTTAAAAACTATACTAATGAAATTTTATGTCGCTTTATGTCAGTCATTTGACAGCGGTCGCGACACCAATTCGAATTCAATGCCATAGTTAGAAAGATAGGATAACGTCTGTCGAGTCAGCTAATTTTAAAAACTATTCTATTGTAATTTTATGTCGCTTTATGTCAGTCATTTGACAGCGTGCGCGACACCAATTCGAATTCAATGCCATAGTTAGAAAGATAGGATAACGTCTGTCGAGTCAGCTAGTTTTAAAAACTATTCTAATGTAATTTTATGTCGCTTTATGTCAGTCATTTGACAGCGGTCGCGACACCAATTCGAATTCAATGCCATAGTTAGAAAGATAGGATAACGTCTGTCGAGTCAGCTAATTTTAAAAACTATTCTAATGTAATTTTATGTCGCTTTATGTCAGTCATTTGACAGCGGTCGCGACACCAATTCGAATTCAATGTCATAGTTAGAAAGATAGGATAACGTCTGTCGAGTCAGCTAATTTTAAAAACTATACTAATGTAATTTTATGTCGCTTTATGTCAGTCATTTGACAGCGGCGCGACACCAATTCGAATTCAATGCCATAGTTAGAAAGATAGGACAACGTCTGTCGAGTCAGCTAATTTTAAAAACTATTCTAATGTAATTTTATGTCGCTTTATGTCAGTCATTTGACAGCGGCGCGACACCAATTCGAATTCAATGCCATAGTTAGAAAGATAGGTCAACGTCTGTCGAGTCAGCTAATTTTAAAAACTATTCTATTGTAATTTTATGTCGCTTTATGTCAGTCATTTGACAGCGGTCGCGACACCAATTCGAATTCAATGCCATAGTTAGAAAGATAGGATAACGTCTGTCGAGTCAGCTAATTTTAAAAACTATTCTAATGTAATTTTATGTCGCTTTATGTCAGTCATTTGACAGCGGCGCGACACCAATTCGAATTCAATGCCATAGTTAGAAAGATAGGACAACGTCTGTCGAGTCAGCTAATTTTAAAAACTATTCTATTGTAATTTTATGTCGCTTTATGTCAGTCATTTGACAGCGGTCGCGACACCAATTCGAATTCAATGCCATAGTTAGAAAGATAGGACAACGTCTGTCGAGTCAGCTAATTTTAAAAACTATTCTAATATAATTTTATGTCGCTTTATGTCAGTCATTTGACAGCGGCGCGACACCAATTCGAATTCAATGCCATAGGATAACGTCTGTCGAGTCAGCTAATTTTAAAAACTATTCTAATGTAATTTTATGTCGCTTTATGTCAGTCATTTGACAGCGGTCGCGACACCAATTCGAATTCAATGTCATAGTTAGAAAGTTAGGATAACGTCTGTCGAGTCAGCTAATTTTAAAAACTATACTAATGTAATTTTATGTCGCTTTATGTCAGTCATTTGACAGCGGCGCGACACCAATTCGAATTCAATGCCATAGTTAGAAAGATAGGATAACGTCTGTCGAGTCAGCCAATTTTAAAAACTATACTAATGTAATTTTATGTCGCTTTATGTCAGTCATTTGACAGCGGTCGCGACACCAATTCGAATTCAATGCCATAGTTAGAAAGATAGGATAACGTCTGTCGAGTCAGCTAATTTTAAAAACTATACTAATGTAATTTTATGTCGCTTTATGTCAGTCATTTGACAGCGTGCGCGACACCTATTCGAATTCAATGTCATAGTTAGAAAGATAGGATAATGTCTGTCGAGTCAGCTAATTTTAAAAACTATTCTAATGTAATTTTATGTCGCTTTATGTCAGTCATTTGACAGCGTGCGCGACACCAATTCGAATTCAATGCCATAGTTAGAAAGATAGGATAACGTCTGTCGAGTCAGCTAATTTTAAAAACTATACTAATGTAATTTTATGTCGCTTTATGTCAGTCATTTGACAGCGTGCGCGACACCAATTCGAATTCAATGTCATAGTTAGAAAGATAGGATAACGTCTGTCGAGTCAGCTAATTTTAAAAACTATTCTAATGTAATTTTATGTCGCTTTATGTCAGTCATTTGACAGCGGCGCGACACCAATTCGAATTCAATGCCATAGTTAGAAAGATAGGACAACGTCTGTCGAGTCAGCTAATTTTAAAAACTATTCTATTGTAATTTTATGTCGCTTTATGTCAGTCATTTGACAGCGGTCGCGACACTAATTCGAATTCAATGCCATAGTTAGAAAGATAGGATAACGTCTGTCGAGTCAGCTAATTTTAAAAACTATTCTAATGTAATTTTATGTCGCTTTATGTCAGTCATTTGACAGCGTGCGCGACACCAATTCGAATTCAATGCCATAGTTAGAAAGATAGGATAACGTCTGTCGAGTCAGCTAGTTTTAAAAACTATTCTAATGTAATTTTATGTCGCTTTATGTCAGTCATTTGACAGCGGTCGCGACACCAATTCGAATTCAATGCCATAGTTAGAAAGATAGGATAACGTCTGTCGAGTCAGCTAATTTTAAAAACTATTCTAATGTAATTTTATGTCGCTTTATGTCAGTCATTTGACAGCGTGCGCGACACCAATTCGAATTCAATGCCATAGTTAGAAAGATAGGACAACGTCTGTCGAGTCAGCTAATTTTGAAAACTATTCTAATGTAATTTTATGTCGCTTTATGTCAGTCATTTGACAGCGGTCGCGACACCAATTCGAATTCAATGTCATAGTTAGAAAGATAGGATAACGTCTGTCGAGTCAGCTAATTTTAAAAACTATTCTAATGTAATTTTATGTCGCTTTATGTCAGTCATTTGACAGCGGTCGCGACACCAATTCGAATTCAATGTCATAGTTAGAAAGATAGGATAACGTCTGTCGAGTCAGCTAATTTTAAAAACTATTCTAATGTAATTTTATGTCGCTTTATGTCAGTCATTTGACAGCGGCGCGACACCAATTCGAATTCAATGCCATAGTTAGAAAGATAGGACAACGTCTGTCGAGTCAGCTAATTTTAAAAACTATTCTATTGTAATTTTATGTCGCTTTATGTCAGTCATTTGACAGCGGTCGCGACACCAATTCGAATTCAATGCCATAGTTAGAAAGATAGGACAACGTCTGTCGAGTCAGCTAATTTTAAAAACTATTCTAATATAATTTTATGTCGCTTTATGTCAGTCATTTGACAGCGGCGCGACACCAATTCGAATTCAATGCCATAGTTAGAAAGATAGGATAACGTCTGTCGAGTCAGCCAATTTTAAAAACTATACTAATGTAATTTTATGTCGCTTTATGTCAGTCATTTGACAGCGGTCGCGACACCAATTCGAATTCAATGCCATAGTTAGAAAGATAGGATAACGTCTGTCGAGTCAGCTAATTTTAAAAACTATACTAATGTAATTTTATGTCGCTTTATGTCAGTCATTTGACAGCGTGCGCGACACCAATTCGAATTCAATGTCATAGTTAGAAAGATAGGATAACGTCTGTCGAGTCAGCTAATTTTAAAAACTATTCTAATGTAATTTTATGTCGCTTTATGTCAGTCATTTGACAGCGTGCGCGACACCAATTCGAATTCAATGCCATAGTTAGAAAGATAGGATAACGTCTGTCGAGTCAGCTAATTTTAAAAACTATACTAATGTAATTTTATGTCGCTTTATGTCAGTCATTTCACAGCGTGCGCGACACCAATTCGAATTCAATGTCATAGTTAGAAAGATAGGATAACGTCTGTCGAGTCAGCTAATTTTAAAAACTATTCTAATGTAATTTTATGTCGCGTTATGTCAGTCATTTGACAGCGGCGCGACACCAATTCGAATTCAATGCCATAGTTAGAAAGATAGGACAACGTCTGTCGGGTCAGCTAATTTTAAAAACTATTCTATTGTAATTTTATGTCGCTTTATGTCAGTCATTTGACAGCGGTCGCGACACCAATTCGAATTCAATGCCATAGTTAGAAAGATAGGATAACGTCTGTCGAGTCAGCTAATTTTAAAAACTATTCTAATGTAATTTTATGTCGCTTTATGTCAGTCATTTGACAGCGGTCGCGACACCAATTCGAATTCAATGCCATAGTTAGAAAGATAGGATAACGTCTGTCGAGTCAGCTAATTTTAAAAACTATTCTAATGTAATTTTATGTCGCTTTATGTCAGTCATTTGACAGCGTGCGCGACACCAATTCGAATTCAATGTCATAGATAGAAAGATAGGATAACGTCTGTCGAGTCAGCTAATTTTAAAAACTATTCTAATGTAATTTTATGTCGCTTTATGTCAGTCATTTGACAGCGGTCGCGACACCAATTCGAATTCAATGTCATAGTTAGAAAGATAGGATAACGTCTGTCGAGTCAGCTAATTTTAAAAACTATACTAATGTAATTTTATGTCGCTTTATGTCAGTCATTTGACAGCGGCGCGAAACCAATTCGAATTCAATGCCATAGTTAGAAAGATAGGACAACGTCTGTCGAGTCAGCTAATTTTAAAAACTATTCTAATGTAATTTTATGTCGCTTTATGTCAGTCATTTGACAGCGGCGCGACACCAATTCGAATTCAATGCCATAGTTAGAAAGATAGGACAACGTCTGCCGAGTCAGCTAATTTTAAAAACTATTCTATTGTAATTTTATGTCGCTTTATGTCAGTCATTTGACAGCGGTCGCGACACCAATTCGAATTCAATGCCATAGTTAGAAAGATAGGATAACGTCTGTCGAGTCAGCTAATTTTAAAAACTATTCTAATGTAATTTTATGTCGCTTTATGTCAGTCATTTGACAGCGGTCGCGACACCAATTCGAATTCAATGCCATAGTTAGAAAGATAGGATAACGTCTGTCGAGTCAGCTAATTTTAAAAACTATTCTAATGTAATTTTATGTCGCTTTATGTCAGTCATTTGACAGCGTGCGCGACACCAATTCGAATTCAATGCCATAGTTAGAAAGATAGGATAACGTCTGTCGAGTCAGCTAATTTTAAAAACTATTCTAATGTAATTTTATGTCGCTTTATGTCAGTCATTTGACAGCGGTCGCGACACCAATTCGAATTCAATGCCATAGTTAGAAAGATAGGACAACGTCTGTCGAGTCAGCTAATTTTAAAAACTATTCTAATGTAATTTTATGTCGCTTTATGTCAGTCATTTGACAGCGTGCGCGACACCAATTCGAATTCAATGCCATAGTTAGAAAGATAGGATAACGTCTGTCGAGTCAGCTAGTTTTAAAAACTATTCTAATGTAATTTTATGTCGCTTTATGTCAGTCATTTGACAGCGGTCGCGACACCAATTCGAATTCAATGCCATAGTTAGAAAGATATGATAACGTCTGTCGAGTCAGCTAATTTTAAAAACTATTCTAATGTAATTTTATGTCGCTTTATGTCAGTCATTTGACAGCGGTCGCGACACCAATTCGAATTCAATGTCATAGTTAGAAAGATAGGATAACGTCTGTCGAGTCAGCTAATTTTAAAAACTATACTAATGTAATTTTATGTCGCTTTATGTCAGTCATTTGACAGCGTGCGCGACACCAATTCGAATTCAATGCCATAGTTAGAAAGATAGGATAACGTCTGTCGAGTCAGCTAGTTTTAAAAACTATTCTAATGTAATTTTATGTCGCTTTATGTCAGTCATTTGACAGCGGTCGCGACACCAATTCGAATTCAATGTCATAGTTAGAAAGATAGGATAACGTCTGTCGAGTCAGCTAATTTTAAAAACTATTCTAATGTAATTTTATGTCGCTTTATGTCAGTCATTTGACAGCGGTCGCGACACCAATTCGAATTCAATGTCATAGTTAGAAAGATAGGATAACGTCTGTCGAGTCAGCTAATTTTAAAAACTATACTAATGTAATTTTATGTCGCTTTATGTCAGTCATTTGACAGCGGCGCGACACCAATTCGAATTCAATGCCATAGTTAGAAAGATAGGACAACGTCTGTCGAGTCAGTTAATTTTAAAAACTATTCTAATGTAATTTTATGTCGCTTTATGTCAGTCATTTGACAGCGGCGCGACACCAATTCGAATTCAATGTCATAGTTAGAAAGATAGGTCAACGTCTGTCGAGTCAGCTAACTTTAAAAACTATTCTATTGTAATTTTATGTCGCTTTATGTCAGTCATTTGACAGCGGTCGCGACACCAATTCGAATTCAATGCCATAGTTAGAAAGATAGGATAACGTCTGTCGAGTCAGCTAATTTTAAAAACTATTCTAATGTAATTTTATGTCGCTTTATGTCAGTCATTTGACAGCGGTCGCGACACCAATTCGAATTCAATGCCATAGTTAGAAAGATAGGACAACGTCTGTCGAGTCAGCTAGTTTTAAAAACTATTCTAATGTAATTTTATGTCGCTTTATGTCAGTCATTTGACAGCGGTCGCGACACCAATTCGAATTCAATGCCATAGTTAGAAAGATAGGATAACGTCTGTCGAGTCAGCTAATTTTAAAAACTATTCTAATGTAATTTTATGTCGCTTTATGTCAGTCATTTGACAGCGGCGCGACACCAATTCGAATTCAATGTCATAGTTAGAAAGATAGGTCAACGTCTGTCGAGTCAGCTAATTTTAAAAACTATTCTATTGTAATTTTATGTCGCTTTATGTCAGTCATTTGACAGCGGTCGCGACACCAATTCGAATTCAATGCCATAGTTAGAAAGATAGGATAACGTCTGTCGAGTCAGCTAGTTTTAAAAACTATTCTAATGTAATTTTATGTCGCTTTATGTCAGTCATTTGACAGCGGTCGCGACACCAATTCGAATTCAATGTCATAGTTAGAAAGATAGGATAACGTCTGTCGAGTCAGCTAATTTTAAAAACTATTCTAATGTAATTTTATGTCGCTTTATGTCAGTCATTTGACAGCGGTCGCGACACCAATTCGAATTCAATGTCATAGTTAGAAAGATAGGATAACGTCTGTCGAGTCAGCTAATTTTAAAAACTATACTAATGTAATTTTATGTCGCTTTATGTCAGTCATTTGACAGCGGCGCGACACCAATTCGAATTCAATGCCATAGTTAGAAAGATAGGACAACGTCTGTCGAGTCAGTTAATTTTAAAAACTATTCTAATGTAATTTTATGTCGCTTTATGTCAGTCATTTGACAGCGGCGCGACACCAATTCGAATTCAATGTCATAGTTAGAAAGATAGGTCAACGTCTGTCGAGTCAGCTAACTTTAAAAACTATTCTATTGTAATTTTATGTCGCTTTATGTCAGTCATTTGACAGCGGTCGCGACACCAATTCGAATTCAATGCCATAGTTAGAAAGATAGGATAACGTCTGTCGAGTCAGCTAATTTTAAAAACTATTCTAATGTAATTTTATGTCGCTTTATGTCAGTCATTTGACAGCGGTCGCGACACCAATTCGAATTCAATGCCATAGTTAGAAAGATAGGACAACGTCTGTCGAGTCAGCTAGTTTTAAAAACTATTCTAATGTAATTTTATGTCGCTTTATGTCAGTCATTTGACAGCGGTCGCGACACCAATTCGAATTCAATGCCATAGTTAGAAAGATAGGATAACGTCTGTCGAGTCAGCTAATTTTAAAAACTATTCTAATGTAATTTTATGTCGCTTTATGTCAGTCATTTGACAGCGGCGCGACACCAATTCGAATTCAATGTCATAGTTAGAAAGATAGGTCAACGTCTGTCGAGTCAGCTAATTTTAAAAACTATTCTATTGTAATTTTATGTCGCTTTATGTCAGTCATTTGACAGCGGTCGCGACACCAATTCGAATTCAATGCCATAGTTAGAAAGATAGGATAACGTCTGTCGAGTCAGCTAATTTTAAAAACTATTCTAATGTAATTTTATGTCGCTTTATGTCAGTCATTTGACAGCGTGCGCGACACCAATTCGAATTCAATGCCATAGTTAGAAAGATAGGATAACGTCTGTCGAGTCAGCTAATTTTAAAAACTATTCTAATGTAATTTTATGTCGCTTTATGTCAGTCATTTGACAGCGTGCGCGACACCAATTCGAATTCAATGCCATAGTTAGAAAGATAGGACAACGTCTGTCGAGTCAGCTAATTTTGAAAACTATTCTAATGTAATTTTATGTCGCTTTATGTCAGTCATTTGACAGCGGTCGCGACACCAATTCGAATTCAATGTCATAGTTAGAAAGATAGGATAACGTCTGTCGAGTCAGCTAATTTTAAAAACTATTCTAATGTAATTTTATGTCGCTTTATGTCAGTCATTTGACAGCGGTCGCGACACCAATTCGAATTCAATGTCATAGTTAGAAAGATAGGATAACGTCTGTCGAGTCAGCTAATTTTAAAAACTATTCTAATGTAATTTTATGTCGCTTTATGTCAGTCATTTGACAGCGGCGCGACACCAATTCGAATTCAATGCCATAGTTAGAAAGATAGGACAACGTCTGTCGAGTCAGCTAATTTTAAAAACTATTCTATTGTAATTTTATGTCGCTTTATGTCAGTCATTTGACAGCGGTCGCGACACCAATTCGAATTCAATGCCATAGTTAGAAAGATAGGACAACGTCTGTCGAGTCAGCTAATTTTAAAAACTATTCTAATATAATTTTATGTCGCTTTATGTCAGTCATTTGACAGCGGCGCGACACCAATTCGAATTCAATGCCATAGTTAGAAAGATAGGATAACGTCTGTCGAGTCAGCCAATTTTAAAAACTATACTAATGTAATTTTATGTCGCTTTATGTCAGTCATTTGACAGCGGTCGCGACACCAATTCGAATTCAATGCCATAGTTAGAAAGATAGGATAACGTCTGTCGAGTCAGCTAATTTTAAAAACTATACTAATGTAATTTTATGTCGCTTTATGTCAGTCATTTGACAGCGTGCGCGACACCAATTCGAATTCAATGTCATAGTTAGAAAGATAGGATAACGTCTGTCGAGTCAGCTAATTTTAAAAACTATTCTAATGTAATTTTATGTCGCTTTATGTCAGTCATTTGACAGCGTGCGCGACACCAATTCGAATTCAATGCCATAGTTAGAAAGATAGGATAACGTCTGTCGAGTCAGCTAATTTTAAAAACTATACTAATGTAATTTTATGTCGCTTTATGTCAGTCATTTGACAGCGTGCGCGACACCAATTCGAATTCAATGTCATAGTTAGAAAGATAGGATAACGTCTGTCGAGTCAGCTAATTTTAAAAACTATTCTAATGTAATTTTATGTCGCGTTATGTCAGTCATTTGACAGCGGCGCGACACCAATTCGAATTCAATGCCATAGTTAGAAAGATAGGACAACGTCTGTCGAGTCAGCTAATTTTAAAAACTATTCTATTGTAATTTTATGTCGCTTTATGTCAGTCATTTGACAGCGGTCGCGACACCAATTCGAATTCAATGCCATAGTTAGAAAGATAGGATAACGTCTGTCGAGTCAGCTAATTTTAAAAACTATTCTAATGTAATTTTATGTCGCTTTATGTCAGTCATTTGACAGCGGTCGCGACACCAATTCGAATTCAATGCCATAGTTAGAAAGATAGGATAACGTCTGTCGAGTCAGCTAATTTTAAAAACTATTCTAATGTAATTTTATGTCGCTTTATGTCAGTCATTTGACAGCGTGCGCGACACCAATTCGAATTCAATGTCATAGATAGAAAGATAGGATAACGTCTGTCGAGTCAGCTAATTTTAAAAACTATTCTAATGTAATTTTATGTCGCTTTATGTCAGTCATTTGACAGCGTGCGCGACACCAATTCGAATTCAATGCCATAGTTAGAAAGATAGGATAACGTCTGTCGAGTCAGCTAATTTTAAAAACTATTCTAATGTAATTTTATGTCGCTTTATGTCAGTCATTTGACAGCGGTCGCGACACCAATTCGAATTCAATGCCATAGTTAGAAAGATAGGACAACGTCTGTCGAGTCAGCTAATTTTAAAAACTATTCTAATGTAATTTTATGTCGCTTTATGTCAGTCATTTGACAGCGGTCGCGACACCAATTCGAATTCAATGTCATAGTTAGAAAGATAGGATAACGTCTGTCGAGTCAGCTAATTTTAAAAACTATTCTAATGTAATTTTATGTCGCTTTATGTCAGTCATTTGACAGCGGTCGCGACACCAATTCGAATTCAATGTCATAGTTAGAAAGATAGGATAACGTCTGTCGAGTCAGCTAATTTTAAAAACTATTCTAATGTAATTTTATGTCGCTTTATGTCAGTCATTTGACAGCGGCGCGACACCAATTCGAATTCAATGCCATAGTTAGAAAGATAGGACAACGTCTGTCGAGTCAGCTAACTTTAAAAACTATTCTATTGTAATTTTATGTCGCTTTATGTCAGTCATTTGACAGCGGTCGCGACACCAATTCGAATTCATTGCCATAGTTAGAAAGATAGGACAACGTCTGTCGAGTCAGCTAATTTTAAAAACTATTCTAATGTAATTTTATGTCGCTTTATGTCAGTCATTTGACAGCGGTCGCGACACCAATTCGAATTCAATGTCATAGTTAGAAAGATAGGATAACGTCTGTCGAGTCAGCTAATTTTAAAAACTATACTAATGTAATTTTATGTCGCTTTATGTCAGTCATTTGACAGCGGCGCGACACCAATTCGAATTCAATGCCATAGTTAGAAAGATAGGATAACGTCTGTCGAGTCAGCTAATTTTAAAAACTATACTAATGTAATTTTATGTCGCTTTATGTCAGTCATTTGACAGCGGTCGCGACACCAATTCGAATTCAATGCCATAGTTAGAAAGATAGGATAACGTCTGTCGAGTCAGCTAATTTTAAAAACTATACTAATGTAATTTTATGTCGCTTTATGTCAGACATTTGACAGCGGTCGCGACACCAATTCGAACTCAATGTCATAGTTAGAAAGATAGGATAACGTCTGTCGAGTCAGCTAATTTTAAAAACTATACTAATGTAATTTTATGTCGCTTTATGTCAGTCATTTGACAGCGGTCGCGACACCAATTCGAATTCATTGCCATAGTTAGAAAGATAGGATAACGTCTGTCGAGTCAGCTAATTTTAAAAACTATACTAATGTAATTTTATGTCGCTTTATGTCAGTCATTTGACAGCGTGCGCGACACCAATTCGAATTCAATGTCATAGTTAGAAAGATAGGATAACGTCTGTCGAGTCAGCTAATTTTAAAAACTATTCTAATGTAATTTTATGTCGCTTTATGTCAGTCATTTGACAGCGGCGCGACACCAATTCGAATTCAATGCCATAGTTAGGACAACGTCTGTCGAGTCAGCTAATTTTAAAAACTATTCTATTGTAATTTTATGTCGCTTTATGTCAGTCATTTGACAGCGGTCGCGACACCAATTCGAATTCAATGCCATAGTTAGAAAGATAGGATAACGTCTGTCGAGTCAGCTAATTTTAAAAACTATTCTAATGTAATTTTATGTCGCTTTATGTCAGTCATTTGACAGCGGCGCGACACCAATTCGAATTCAATGCCATAGTTAGAAAGATAGGATAACGTCTGTCGAGTCAGCTAGTTTTAAAAACTATTCTAATGTAATTTTATGTCGCTTTATGTCAGTCATTTGACAGCGGTCGCGACACCAATTCGAATTCAATGCCATAGTTAGAAAGATAGGATAACGTCTGTCGAGTCAGCTAATTTTAAAAACTATTCTAATGTAATTTTATGTCGCTTTATGTCAGTCATTTGACAGCGGTCGCGACACCAATTCGAATTCAATGCCAGAGTTAGAAAGATAGGACAACGTCTGTCGAGTCAGCTAATTTTAAAAACTATTCTATTGTAATTTTATGTCGCTTTATGTCAGTCATTTGACAGCGGTCGCGACACCAATTCGAATTCAATGCCATAGTTAGAAAGATAGGATAACGTCTGTCGAGTCAGCTAATTTTAAAAACTATTCTAATGTAATTTTATGTCGCTTTATGTCAGTCATTTGACAGCGGCGCGACACCAATTCGAATTCAATGCCATAGTTAGAAAGATAGGACAACGTCTGTCGAGTCAGCTAATTTTAAAAACTATTCTATTGTAATTTTATGTCGCTTTATGTCAGTCATTTGACAGCGGTCGCGACACCAATTCGAATTCAATGCCATAGTTAGAAAGATAGGACAACGTCTGTCGAGTCAGCTAATTTTAAAAACTATTCTAATGTAATTTTATGTCGCTTTATGTCAGTCATTTGACAGCGGTCGCGACACCAATTCGAATTCAATGCCATAGTTAGAAAGATAGGATAACGTCTGTCGAGTCAGCTAATTTTAAAAACTATACTAATGTAATTTTATGTCGCTTTATGTCAGACATTTGACAGCGGTCGCGACACCAATTCGAATTCAATGTCATAGTTAGAAAGATAGGATAACGTCTGTCGAGTCAGCTAATTTTAAAAACTATACTAATGTAATTTTATGTCGCTTTATGTCAGTCATTTGACAGCGGCGCGACACCAATTCGAATTCAATGCCATAGTTAGAAAGATAGGATAACGTCTGTCGAGTCAGCTAATTTTAAAAACTATTCTAATGTAATTTTATGTCGCTTTATGTCAGTCATTTGACAGCGGTCGCGACACCAATTCGAATTCAATGCCATAGTTAGAAAGATAGGACAACGTCTGTCGAGTCAGCTAATTTTAAAAACTATTCTAATGTAATTTTATGTCGCTTTATGTCAGTCATTTGACAGCGGTCGCGACACCAATTCGAATTCAAAGTCATAGTTAGAAAGATAGGATAACGTCTGTCGAGTCAGCTAATTTTAAAAACTATTCTAATGTAATTTTATGTCGCTTTATGTCAGTCATTTGACAGCGGCGCGACACCAATTCGAATTCAATGCCATAGTTAGAAAGATAGGACAACGTCTGTTGAGTCAGCTAATTTTAAAAACTATTCTATTGTAATTTTATGTCGCTTTATGTCAGTCATTTGACAGCGGTCGCGACACCAATTCGAATTCATTGCCATAGTTAGAAAGATAGGATAACGTCTGTCGAGTCAGCTAATTTTAAAAAATTTCTAATGTAATTTTATGTCGCTTTATGTCAGTCATTTGACAGCGTGCGCGACACCAATTCGAATTCAATGTCATAGTTAGAAAGATAGGATAACGTCTGTCGAGTCAGCTAATTTTAAAAACTATTCTAATATAATTTTATGTCGCTTTATGTCAGTCATTTGACAGCGGCGCGACACCAATTCGAATTCAATGCCATAGTTAGAAAGATAGGATAACGTCTGTCGAGTCAGCCAATTTTAAAAACTATACTAATGTAATTTTATGTCGCTTTATGTCAGTCATTTGACAGCGGCGCGACACCAATTCGAATTCAATGCCATAGTTAGAAAGATAGGATAACGTCTGTCGAGTCAGCTAATTTTAAAAACTATTCTAATGTAATTTTATGTCGCTTTATGTCAGTCATTTGACAGCGGTCGCGACACCAATTCGAATTCAATGCCATAGTTAGAAAGATAGGACAACGTCTGTCGAGTCAGCTAATTTTAAAAACTATTCTAATGTAATTTTATGTCGCTTTATGTCAGTCATTTGACAGCGGTCGCGACACCAATTCGAATTCAAAGTCATAGTTAGAAAGATAGGATAACGTCTGTCGAGTCAGCTAATTTTAAAAACTATTCTAATGTAATTTTATGTCGCTTTATGTCAGTCATTTGACAGCGGCGCGACACCAATTCGAATTCAATGCCATAGTTAGAAAGATAGGACAACGTCTGTCGAGTCAGCTAATTTTAAAAACTATTCTATTGTAATTTTATGTCGCTTTATGTCAGTCATTTGACAGCGGTCGCGACACCAATTCGAATTCAATGCCATAGTTAGAAAGATAGGACAACGTCTGTCGAGTCAGCTAATTTTAAAAACTATTCTAATGTAATTTTATGTCGCTTTATGTCAGTCATTTGACAGCGGTCGCGACACCAATTCGAATTCAATGCCATAGTTAGAAAGATAGGATAACGTCTGTCGAGTCAGCTAATTTTAAAAACTATACTAATGTAATTTTATGTCGCTTTATGTCAGACATTTGACAGCGGTCGCGACACCAATTCGAATTCAATGTCATAGTTAGAAAGATAGGATAACGTCTGTCGAGTCAGCTAATTTTAAAAACTATACTAATGTAATTTTATGTCGCTTTATGTCAGTCATTTGACAGCGGCGCGACACCAATTCGAATTCAATGCCATAGTTAGAAAGATAGGATAACGTCTGTCGAGTCAGCTAATTTTAAAAACTATTCTAATGTAATTTTATGTCGCTTTATGTCAGTCATTTGACAGCGGTCGCGATACCAATTCGAATTCAATGCCATAGTTAGAAAGATAGGACAACGTCTGTCGAGTCAGCTAATTTTAAAAACTATTCTAATGTAATTTTATGTCGCTTTATGTCAGTCATTTGACAGCGGTCGCGACACCAATTCGAATTCAAAGTCATAGTTAGAAAGATAGGATAACGTCTGTCGAGTCAGCTAATTTTAAAAACTATTCTAATGTAATTTTATGTCGCTTTATGTCAGTCATTTGACAGCGGCGCGACACCAATTCGAATTCAATGCCATAGTTAGAAAGATAGGACAACGTCTGTTGAGTCAGCTAATTTTAAAAACTATTCTATTGTAATTTTATGTCGCTTTATGTCAGTCATTTGACAGCGGTCGCGACACCAATTCGAATTCATTGCCATAGTTAGAAAGATAGGATAACGTCTGTCGAGTCAGCTAATTTTAAAAAATTTCTAATGTAATTTTATGTCGCTTTATGTCAGTCATTTGACAGCGTGCGCGACACCAATTCGAATTCAATGTCATAGTTAGAAAGATAGGATAACGTCTGTCGAGTCAGCTAATTTTAAAAACTATTCTAATATAATTTTATGTCGCTTTATGTCAGTCATTTGACAGCGGCGCGACACCAATTCGAATTCAATGCCATAGTTAGAAAGATAGGATAACGTCTGTCGAGTCAGCCAATTTTAAAAACTATACTAATGTAATTTTATGTCGCTTTATGTCAGTCATTTGACAGCGGCGCGACACCAATTCGAATTCAATGCCATAGTTAGAAAGATAGGATAACGTCTGTCGAGTCAGCTAATTTTAAAAACTATTCTAATGTAATTTTATGTCGCTTTATGTCAGTCATTTGACAGCGGTCGCGACACCAATTCGAATTCAATGCCATAGTTAGAAAGATAGGACAACGTCTGTCGAGTCAGCTAATTTTAAAAACTATTCTAATGTAATTTTATGTCGCTTTATGTCAGTCATTTGACAGCGGTCGCGACACCAATTCGAATTCAATGTCATAGTTAGAAAGATAGGATAACGTCTGTCGAGTCAGCTAATTTTAAAAACTATTCTAATGTAATTTTATGTCGCTTTATGTCAGTCATTTGACAGCGGTCGCGACACCAATTCGAATTCAATGTCATAGTTAGAAAGATAGGATAACGTCTGTCGAGTCAGCTAATTTTAAAAACTATTCTAATGTAATTTTATGTCGCTTTATGTCAGTCATTTGACGGCGGCGCGACACCAATTCGAATTCAATGCCATAGTTAGAAAGATAGGACAACGTCTGTCGAGTCAGCTAATTTTAAAAACTATTCTATTGTAATTTTATGTCGCTTTATGTCAGTCATTTGACAGCGGTCGCGACACCAATTCGAATTCATTGCCATAGTTAGAAAGATAGGATAACGTCTGTCGAGTCAGCTAATTTTAAAAACTATTCTAATGTAATTTTATGTCGCTTTATGTCAGTCATTTGACAGCGTGCGCGACACCAATTCGAATTCAATGTCATAGTTAGAAAGATAGGATAACGTCTGTCGAGTCAGCTAATTTTAAAAACTATTCTAATGTAATTTTATGTCGCTTTATGTCAGTCATTTGACAGCGGTCGCGACACCAATTCGAATTCAATGCCATAGTTAGAAAGATAGGACAACGTCTGTCGAGTCAGCTAATTTTAAAAACTATTCTAATGTAATTTTATGTCGCTTTATGTCAGTCATTTGACAGCGGTCGCGACACCAATTCGAATTCAATGTCATAGTTAGAAAGATAGGATAACGTCTGTCGAGTCAGCTAATTTTAAAAACTATTCTAATGTAATTTTATGTCGCTTTATGTCAGTCATTTGACAGCGGTCGCGACACCAATTCGAATTCAATGCCATAGTTAGAAAGATAGGATAACGTCTGTCGAGTCAGCTAATTTTAAAAACTATACTAATGTAATTTTATGTCGCTTTATGTCAGTCATTTGACAGCGTGCGCGACACCAATTCGAATTCAATGTCATAGTTAGAAAGATAGGATAACGTCTGTCGAGTCAGCTAATTTTAAAAACTATTCTAATGTAATTTTATGTCGCTTTATGTCAGTCATTTGACAGCGGCGCGACACCAATTCGAATTCAATGCCATAGTTAGGACAACGTCTGTCGAGTCAGCTAATTTTAAAAACTATTCTATTGTAATTTTATGTCGCTTTATGTCAGTCAT
This sequence comes from Hypsopygia costalis, assembly GCA_937001555.2. Classification (NCBI taxonomy): domain Eukaryota; kingdom Metazoa; phylum Arthropoda; class Insecta; order Lepidoptera; family Pyralidae; genus Hypsopygia; species Hypsopygia costalis. The sequence continues at coordinate 26,775,327 of OW443326.2, forward strand.
TTGACAGCGGTCGCGACACCAATTCGAATTCAATGCCATAGTTAGAAAGATAGGATAACGTCTGTCGAGTCAGCTAATTTTAAAAACTATTCTAATGTAATTTTATGTCGCTTTATGTCGGTCATTTGACAGCGGCGCGACACCAATTCGAATTCAATGCCATAGTTAGAAAGATAGGATAACGTCTGTCGAGTCAGCTAGTTTTAAAAACTATTCTAATGTAATTTTATGTCGCTTTATGTCAGTCATTTGACAGCGGTCGCGACACCAATTCGAATTCAATGCCATAGTTAGAAAGATAGGATAACGTCTGTCGAGTCAGCTAATTTTAAAAACTATTCTAATGTAATTTTATGTCGCTTTATGTCAGTCATTTGACAGCGGTCGCGACACCAATTCGAATTCAATGCCATAGTTAGAAAGATAGGACAACGTCTGTCGAGTCAGCTAATTTTAAAAACTATTCTATTGTAATTTTATGTCGCTTTATGTCAGTCATTTGACAGCGGTCGCGACACCAATTCGAATTCAATGCCATAGTTAGAAAGATAGGATAACGTCTGTCGAGTCAGCTAATTTTAAAAACTATTCTAATGTAATTTTATGTCGCTTTATGTCAGTCATTTGACAGCGGCGCGACACCAATTCGAATTCAATGCCATAGTTAGAAAGATAGGACAACGTCTGTCGAGTCAGCTAATTTTAAAAACTATTCTATTGTAATTTTATGTCGCTTTATGTCAGTCATTTGACAGCGGTCGCGACACCAATTCGAATTCAATGCCATAGTTAGAAAGATAGGACAACGTCTGTCGAGTCAGCTAATTTTAAAAACTATTCTAATGTAATTTTATGTCGCTTTATGTCAGTCATTTGACAGCGGTCGCGACACCAATTCGAATTCAATGTCATAGTTAGAAAGATAGGATAACGTCTGTCGAGTCAGCTAATTTTAAAAACTATACTAATGTAATTTTATGTCGCTTTATGTCAGTCATTTGACAGCGGCGCGACACCAATTCGAATTCAATGCCATAGTTAGAAAGATAGGATAACGTCTGTCGAGTCAGCTAATTTTAAAAACTATACTAATGTAATTTTATGTCGCTTTATGTCAGTCATTTGACAGCGGTCGCGACACCAATTCGAATTCAATGCCATAGTTAGAAAGATAGGATAACGTCTGTCGAGTCAGCTAATTTTAAAAACTATACTAATGTAATTTTATGTCGCTTTATGTCAGACATTTGACAGCGGTCGCGAAACCAATTCGAATTCAATGCCATAGTTAGAAAGATAGGATAACGTCTGTCGAGTCAGCTAATTTTAAAAACTATACTAATGTAATTTTATGTCGCTTTATGTCAGTCATTTGACAGCGTGCGCGACACCAATTCGAATTCAATGCCATAGCACAGTATAAGTAATAGTACTAACGTACAGTATGGACACTCTCTGCCGCTCTCACTTGTAGTCGACCTCACCTCCCCTATGGAACCGATTTGGAACCGTTCGCAATGGATGCAACGTCCTACAACTTGACGTCGCTCGTATTTTATTCTCCATTCAGTTTAAAAGATGGAAGTTACTTGTGCAGTGGATGGATATCTGAACACATGGAAAATCAAAAAAAAAAATTTATTCGATCCCTTTGGATGAAATAAAGTACAGATTTTTTTTATAAATTACCTAAAAAGCATGAGGCAGCCATAGTTTCATCATAACTAATTCATGTCTGTCAAAGTAGGATACAAGATACAATTAATACGAGATGAGAAAAGGATAGCATTATATGTCTCAAAGAGCAAGTGAGTGCGCAGACGCGAAAGTGACATTGCTGTCACTTGAGTTATGGTGGTTTGAGTATTGTTTACAATTTTCTTATTTACGAGTACATTTCAATATTTATTGTGCGTGATCTCATGTGTGGTATTAGTTTTAAATTACGTTTGTTCCATGTGAATATGAAAATGAATCAAATCATTGCGCATGCATTTATATGAATAGTAAAAAGCTACAATTAGTAAGAATGAAATGGTTTGACCATTACAATGAACCGGCGTTCGGAAGGCGAACGTTTGATTTAGTGGTGATTAGAAAATATAAAATTTTGGGTAAGTTAGCAATGGCAATTATACAAGGCGTTTTATAAATATTGGCTGAAGTCAGTGTAGTGTATTTACTATGTTTTTTTTCTTCACTACGCCCACCTGATGTGAAGCGGTTACCGTAACCATATTAACGGTCGCAACATTAAATATCGCTCGCGCGCTGCCATCCTCGCTGCCAACGCAGCATCTCCATCGTCTCTGGTGACCTCACTCACTCGCATGAACACAACCCTCAACGACTCCGTTATTCTGTGAGATGGTGGTACCTCCCCATACAACCATTTCAGTTGTAGTGTAGAAACTGTTACTTTTTGATGTTACTACACAGGTAACAAAAATAGTAGCTGTGTCTACCTTGTTTTGACACCTCGACAAAAAGTGGGGAATTTAAGAAACATAAAAGTGGTTACATTTTAGAAAAGATGTTTCGTAAAATTATAATAACATTGTTATCAGATTGTTACAGTTTTGAATGAACGATAATCGAATGATTGAACGTTTAATGCAACTTAAATCTGACATCATTTTACTTTTATGTCAAAGTCATCGGCCATTACAAGTTAGTATAATTATTCATTGTTTGTTACGGTAAATTTTAAATTAATTATAGTTATATTATACAAAATGCGCAAGTTCGTTTGTCGAGGGAATTTGGAATATAATTCCAAATAATAAAGGCGGCGGCGATTTATAAAGACTTAAGATAAAACATTTACTTTTTTGTTAATTTTGTGATAATAAAAAATACTATTCCAAAGGTGTTATTATTATAGCTAATTAGAGAGTTTAAATTATTTAGATCTAATATTTATTTTAGGATACAATATTTTTTGCAAAAACATGCATTTATTTTGTTTTGATTTCAATTTAATTGATTTTGTAAGGCTATCACAATGTTCAGTTACTAAGTCGACACAAAGTGTACTTATTGCTCAATTCAGTAACAAAATCTATTATGGCCGACGGAATAATCCGATGTCAGTGGTTCCCAACAGGTATCCAAGTACCTATCTATATGCTGTCGTCATGCAGATTCGGCAAGTGACTGACCATGAGCGTAGATAGATTGATAAATTCTGTACTGGACACAATATTAGAAAATAAGTTAAACAGAACAGTATTAGTTCCCATTAATAATCACAATAATTCAGATTAATGATCGCCAATATGGCTTTCGCCAAGGTTTCGGCTGGTGATCTTCTGGTATATTTGTCTCACCGTTGGACGGAGACAGTAGAAAGCAAGGGCGAGGCTTTGGCTGCTAGCCTAGACATAGCAAAAGCCTTTGATCGGGTGTGGCATAAGGCACTACTATCCAAGCTTCCTTCTTTTGGGTTACCCGAGAGACTGCACACGGATTGCCAGCTTTCTCACTGGGCGGATCATTAAAGTTGTGATTGACGGTGCACTTTCGGATCCATTACCCCTGAACGCCGGTGTGCCACAAGGCTGCGTATTGTCCCCCACATTGTTTCTTCTGCATATCAATGATTTGCTGCATGTATGCAGCATCCATTGCTATGCAGATGACAGTACCTTGGACGCAAAATAGAGTCTATGCAATGTTTCTCGGGATTGCGTCGATGAGTACCGAACAAAACTTGTGTCTGAGATTGAGACGTCCCTTGGACACGTCTCGGATTGGGGTAGATTGAATTTGGTGCAGCTAAATCCCTCCAAGACACAGGTTTGTGCGTTTACCGCTAAAAAGTCCCCATTCGTCGTAGCTCCTAGTTTGGAAGGTACTCCCCTTAGTGTAAGAACTAGCATTACCATCTTGGGTGTCGACATATCGAGTGATGTTCAGTTTCGCGGTCACTTGGAATGCAAGGCCAAACTGGCTTCCAGGAAGATTGGTGTGATTAGTAAAGCCAGGCGGTATTTTACACCCCGACACCGCCTTCAACTATACAAAGCCCAGGTTCGACCTCACATGGAGTACTGTTCGCATCTCTGGGCCGGTGCGCCCCAGTACTTGCTTGCTCCATTTGACCGCATACAACGAAGAGCAGCTCGAATCGTCGGTGACCCAATGATCTCGGATCGATTGGACTCTCTCTCTACACACAGAGATGTTGCATCTCTTTGCGTTCTATATAAATTATACAACGGGGAGTGCTCGGATGAGCTATTTGAATTGATACCTGCCGCTGAGTTCCACTATCGTACAACTCGCCATAAATTAAAATTGCATCCTCATCATCTCGATATTTGGCGATCGACTACACTTTTTAAGACATTTTCTACTACGAACTGTGAAGTTGTGGAATCAACTTCCTCCAGCGGTATTCCCAAATAAATACGACATGGGGTGATTTCTATGGGCGGTATGGCGGACCCACATGCTCTGCTTGCATGCTTATGCATTAATATGCTTGCCCCGCTTTCATATAAAACAAAAACATTTTGTCGGCTCCGTAGCCTAGTGGGTAGTGCACCTGCCTGCGAAGCTCGCGGTTGTGGGTTCGGTTCCCACCCAAGGCAAACATTTATGTGGTGAGCATTTGTATTTGCCTTGTGTCTGGATGTAAATTATCTATTACGGTATTATATTTGTAAATATATCAGCTGGCTGTTACCCATAGCACAAGTTTACTACAAGCTTAATTTGGGATCAGATGGCCCTGTGTGAAATATCCCCACATTAGATTATTATTACATTAAAGGTGTGCAAAGACGAAAGATAGTACGAAGTGTAGATGTAAAGTGAAGATGTCGGAGTTCCATGATTCTCTTTCCTCCTTTGAGCTGAAAGCTCCTTTTCTTTAACTGCGTGGAGTCGTCGGTAATAAGTAGTTGTATGTCTAAAAGGTTTACTCATACTGTTAATTGTCAATACGTACTAGCACTCAATTATCAGATAAAATGTTTGAGAACATATTGAACTTTTTTTAATAGGAATCGAATATTCTAGAACTGTGTACTAGTTTCGACTATGTTACAAAACTAAGTTAATTAATGTGCACATTTACTTGTATCTCTTTATACTCAAAGTTTAATAACATTCTAGGAACAAAAATGTAGTCACAGTATATACACTTTTGAGTAGTTTTGTTCTTGATATCATAACGTAGTAACAGTGTGGATATATTTACGAAACATTGTTATCAAAAGGTAGTCTGACACATTTAAGTCGCGAAGTGTATACTCTGTTACAATATTTTGAGGCTAAACCTCACGCAGGCACAAAGCGTAGTAACAATTACGACATTGCAACCAGTCGATTATTTTGTTACCGAAATTTTAGTCACCACGACCGGATTTGGTTGTATGGGTCGTCAGTCGGGTTGTTTAAAATATACGCTATGTCCTACCTCTCTTTTCGTCAGAGCCTCGTCTGTCAGTCAGCAGGGTGTACCCCGTGCAGGTAAGATTGACTTTGGTTCAAAGATGTTGATGAACCACTTACACCCCCGTACATGTCCGACTAATAATTGAATAATGTCAGCCCTAGACAACGTCACTCAAACATAGGCACGTGTACAGACGTCATTTGGTTACTACATGCAAAAGTGCCATTTTTGTATGGAGTGGCCGGGGTTTGGCCATAGTTAGAAAGATAGGACAACGTCTGTCGAGTCAGCTAATTTTAAAAACTATTCTATTGTAATTTTATGTCGCTTTATGTCAGTCATTTGACAGCGGTCGCGACACCAATTCGAATTCAATGCCATAGTTAGAAAGATAGGACAACGTCTGTCGAGTCAGCTAATTTTAAAAACTATTCTAATGTAATTTTATGTCGCTTTATGTCAGTCATTTGACAGCGGTCGCGACACCAATTCGAATACAATGTCATAGTTAGTAAGATAGGATAACGTCTGTCGAGTCAGCTAATTTTAAAAACTATACTAATGTAATTTTATGTCGCTTTATGTCAGTCATTTGACAGCGGCGCGACACCAATTCGAATTCAATGCCATAGTTAGAAAGATAGGATAACGTCTGTCGAGTCAGCTAATTTTAAAAACTATACTAATGTAATTTTATGTCGCTTTATGTCAGTCATTTGACAGCGGTCGCGACACCAATTCGAATTCAATGCCATAGTTAGAAAGATAGGATAACGTCTGTCGAGTCAGCTAATTTTAAAAACTATACTAATGTAATTTTATGTCGCTTTATGTCAGTCATTTGACAGCGTGCGCGACACCAATTCGAATTCAATGCCATAGCACAGTATAAGTAATAGTACTAACGTACAGTATGGACACTCTCTGCCGCTCTCACTAGTCGACCTCACCTCCCCTATGGAACCGATTTGGAACCGTTCGCAATGGATGCAACGTCCTACAACTTGACGTCGCTCGTATTTTATTCTCCATTCAGTTTAAAAGATGGAAGTTACTTGCGCAGTGGATGGATATCTGAACACATGGAAAATCAAAAAAAAAAATTTATTCGATCCCTTTGGATGAAATAAAGTACAGATTTTTTTTATAAATTACCTAAAAAGCATGCGGCAGCCATAGTTTCATCATAACTAATTCATGTCTGTCAAAGTAGGATACAAGATACAATTAATACGAGATGAGAAAAGGATAGCATTATATGTCTCAAAGAGCAAGTGAGTGCGCAGACGCGAAAGTGACATTGCTGTCACTTGAGTTATGGTGGTTTATTGTTTACAATTTTCTTATTTACGAGTACATTTCAATATTTATTGTGCGTGATCTCATGTGTGGTATTAGTTTTAAATTACGTTTGTTCCATGTGAATATGAAAATGAATCAAATCATTGCGCATGCATTTATATGAATAGTAAAAAGCTACAATTAGTAAGAATGAAATGGTTTGACCATTACAATGAACCGGCGTTCGGAAGGCGAACGTTTGATTTAGTGGTGATTAGAAAATATAAAATTTTGGGTAAGTTAGCAATGGCAATTATACAAGGCGTTTTATAAATATTGGCTGAAGTCAGTGTAGTGTATTTACTATGTTTTTTTTCTTCACTACGCCCACCTGATGTGAAGCGGTTACCGTAACCATATTAACGGTCGCAACATTAAATATCGCTCGCGCGCTGCCATCCTCGCTGCCAACGCAGCATCTCCATCGTCTCTGGTGACCTCACTCACTCGCATGAACACAACCCTCAACGACTCCGTTATTCTGTGAGATGGTGGTACCTCGTCAGTCGGGTTGTTTAAAATATACGCTATGTCCTACCTCTCTTTTCGTCAGAGCCTCGTCTGTCAGTCAGCAGGGTGTACCCCGTGCAGGTAAGATTGACTTTGGTTCAAAGATGTTGATGAACCACTTACACCCCCGTACATGTCCGACTAATAATTGAATAATGTCAGCCCTAGACAACGTCACTCAAACATAGGCACGTGTACAGACGTCATTTGGTTACTACATGCAAAAGTGCCATTTTTGTATGGAGTGGCCGGGGTTTGGCCATAGTTAGAAAGATAGGACAACGTCAGTCGAGTCAGCTAATTTTAAAAACTATTCTAATGTAATTTTATGTCGCTTTATGTCAGTCATTTGACAGCGGTCGCGACACCAATTCGAATTCAATGTCATAGTTAGAAAGATAGGATAACGTCTGTCGAGTCAGCTAATTTTAAAAACTATACTAATGTAATTTTATGTCGCTTTATGTCAGTCATTTGACAGCGGCGCGACACCAATTCGAATTCAATGCCATAGTTAGAAAGATAGGATAACGTCTGTCGAGTCAGCTAATTTTAAAAACTATTCTAATGTAATTTTATGTCGCTTTATGTCAGTCATTTGACAGCGGTCGCGACACCAATTCGAATTCAATGTCATAGTTAGAAAGATAGGATAACGTCTGTCGAGTCAGCTAATTTTAAAAACTATACTAATGTAATTTTATGTCGCTTTATGTCAGTCATTTGACAGCGGTCGCGACACCAATTCGAATTCAATGCCATAGTTAGAAAGATAGGATAACGTCTGTCGAGTCAGCTAATTTTAAAAACTATTCTAATGTAATTTTATGTCGCTTTATGTCAGTCATTTGACAGCGGTCGCGACACCAATTCGAATTCAATGCCATAGTTAGAAAGATAGGATAACGTCTGTCGAGTCAGCTAATTTTAAAAACTATTCTAATGTAATTTTATGTCGCTTTATGTCAGTCATTTGACAGCGGTCGCGACACCAATTCGAATTCAATGTCATAGTTAGAAAGATAGGATAACGTCTGTCGATTCAGCTAATTTTAAAAACTATACTAATGTAATTTTATGTCGCTTTATGTCAGTCATTTGACAGCGGTCGCGACACCAATTCGAATTCAATGCCATAGTTAGAAAGATAGGATAACGTCTGTCGAGTCAGCTAATTTTAAAAACTATACTAATGTAATTTTATGTCGCTTTATGTCAGTCATTTGACAGCGGCGCGACACCAATTCGAATTCAATGCCATAGTTAGAAAGATAGGATAACGTCTGTCGAGTCAGCTAATTTTAAAAACTATTCTAATGTAATTTTATGTCGCTTTATGTCAGTCATTTGACAGCGGTCGCGACACCAATTCGAATTCAATGTCATAGTTAGAAAGATAGGATAACGTCTGTCGAGTCAGCTAATTTTAAAAACTATACTAATGTAATTTTATGTCGCTTTATGTCAGTCATTTGACAGCGGTCGCGACACCAATTCGAATTCAATGCCATAGTTAGAAAGATAGGATAACGTCTGTCGAGTCAGCTAATTTTAAAAACTATTCTATTGTAATTTTATGTCGCTTTATGTCAGTCATTTGACAGCGGTCGCGACACCAATAACGTCTGTCGAGTCAGCTAATTTTAAAAACTATACTAATGTAATTTTATGTCGCTTTATGTCAGTCATTTGACAGCGGCGCGACACCAATTCGAATTCAATGCCATAGTTAGAAAGATAGGATAACGTCTGTCGAGTCAGCTAATTTTAAAAACTATTCTAATGTAATTTTATGTCGCTTTATGTCAGTCATTTGACAGCGGTCGCGACACCAATTCGAATTCAATGTCATAGTTAGAAAGATAGGATAACGTCTGTCGATTCAGCTAATTTTAAAAACTATACTAATGTAATTTTATGTCGCTTTATGTCAGTCATTTGACAGCGGCGCGACACCAATTCGAATTCAATGCCATAGTTAGAAAGATAGGATAACGTCTGTCGAGTCAGCTAATTTTAAAAACTATTCTAATGTAATTTTATGTCGCTTTATGTCAGTCATTTGACAGCGTGCGCGACACCAATTCGAATTCAATGTCATAGTTAGAAAGATAGGATAACGTCTGTCGAGTCAGCTAATTTTAAAAACTATTCTAATGTAATTTTATGTCGCTTTATGTCAGTCATTTGACAGCGGTCGCGACACCAATTCGAATTCAATGCCATAGTTAGAAAGATAGGATAACGTCTGTCGAGTCAGCTAATTTTAAAAACTATTCTAATGTAATTTTATGTCGCTTTATGTCAGTCATTTGACAGCGGTCGCGACACCAATTCGAATTCAATGTCATAGTTAGAAAGATAGGATAACGTCTGTCGAGTCAGCTAATTTTAAAAACTATTCTAATGTAATTTTATGTCGCTTTATGTCAGTCATTTGACAGCGGTCGCGACACCAATTCGAATTCAATGCCATAGTTAGAAAGATAGGACAACGTCTGTCGAGTCAGCTAATTTTAAAAACTATTCTAATGTAATTTTATGTCGCTTTATGTCAGTCATTTGACAGCTGTCGCGACACCAATTCGAATTCAATGCCATAGTTAGAAAGATAGGACAACGTCTGTCGAGTCAGCTAATTTTAAAAACTATTCTAATGTAATTTTATGTCGCTTTATGTCAGTCATTTGACAGCGGTCGCGACACCAATTCGAATTCAATGTCATAGTTAGAAAGATAGGATAACGTCTGTCGAGTCAGCTAATTTTAAAAACTATTCTAATGTAATTTTATGTCGCTTTATGTCAGTCATTTGACAGCGGTCGCGACACCAATTCGAATTCAATGTCATAGTTAGAAAGATAGGATAACGTCTGTCGAGTCAGCTAATTTTAAAAACTATTCTAATGGGATTTTATGTCGCTTTATGTCAGTCATTTGACAGCGGTCGCGACACCAATTCGAATTCAATGCCATAGTTAGAAAGATAGGACAACGTCTGTCGAGTCAGCTAATTTTAAAAACTATTCTAATGTAATTTTATGTCGCTTTATGTCAGTCATTTGACAGCGGTCGCGACACCAATTCGAATTCAATGTCATAGTTAGAAAGATAGGATAACGTCTGTCGAGTCAGCTAATTTTAAAAACTATTCTAATGTAATTTTATGTCGCTTTATGTCAGTCATTTGACAGCGGCGCGACACCAATTCGAATTCAATGTCATAGTTAGAAAGATAGGACAACGTCTGTCGAGTCAGCTAATTTTAAAAACTATTCTGTTGTAATTTTATGTCGCTTTATGTCAGTCATTTGACAGCGGCGCGACACCAATTCGAATTCAATGCCATAGTTAGAAAGATAGGACAACGTCTGTCGAGTCAGCTAATTTTAAAAACTATTCTATTGTAATTTTATGTCGCTTTATGTCAGTCATTTGACAGCGGTCGCGACACCAATTCGAATTCAATGCCATAGTTAGAAAGATAGGACAACGTCTGTCGAGTCAGCTAATTTTAAAAACTATTCTAATGTAATTTTATGTCGCTTTATGTCAGTCATTTGACAGCGGCGCGACACCAATTCGAATTCAATGCCATAGTTAGAAAGATAGGACAACGTCTGTCGAGTCAGCTAATTTTAAAAACTATTCTAATGTAATTTTATGTCGCTTTATGTCAGTCATTTGACAGCGGTCGCGACACCAATTCGAATTCAATGTCATAGTTAGAAAGATAGGATAACGTCTGTCGAGTCAGCTAATTTTAAAAACTATTCTAATGTAATTTTATGTCGCTTTATGTCAGTCATTTGACAGCGGTCGCGACACCAATTCGAATTCAATGTCATAGTTAGAAAGATAGGATAACGTCTGTCGAGTCAGCTAATTTTAAAAACTATTCTAATGTAATTTTATGTCGCTTTATGTCAGTCATTTGACAGCGGTCGCGACACCAATTCGAATTCAATGTCATAGTTAGAAAGATAGGATAACGTCTGTCGAGTCAGCTAATCTTAAAAACTATTCTAATGTAATTTTATGTCGCTTTATGTCAGTCATTTGACAGCGGTCGCGACACCAATTCGAATTCAATGCCATAGTTAGAAAGATAGGATAACGCCTGTCGAGTCAGCTAATTTTAAAAACTATTCTAATGTAATTTTATGTCGCTTTATGTCAGTCATTTGACAGCGGCGCGACACCAATTCGAATTCAATGCCATAGTTAGAAAGATAGGACAACGTCTGTCGAGTCAGCTAATTTTAAAAACTATTCTATTGTAATTTTATGTCGCTTTATGTCAGTCATTTGACAGCGGTCGCGACACCAATTCGAATTCAATGCCATAGTTAGAAAGATAGGATAACGTCTGTCGAGTCAGCTAATTTTAAAAACTATTCTAATGTAATTTTATGTCGCTTTATGTCAGTCATTTGACAGCGTGCGCGACACCAATTCGAATTCAATGTCATAGTTAGAAAGATAGGATAACGTCTGTCGAGTCAGCTAATTTTAAAAACTATTCTAATGTAATTTTATGTCGCTTTATGTCAGTCATTTGACAGCGGTCGCGACACCAATTCGAATTCAATGTCATAGTTAGAAAGATAGGATAACGTCTGTCGAGTCAGCTAATTTTAAAAACTATTCTAATGTAATTTTATGTCGCTTTATGTCAGTCATTTGACAGCGGCGCGACACCAATTCGAATTCAATGCCATAGTTAGAAAGATAGGACAACGTCTGTCGAGTCAGCTAATTTTAAAAACTATTCTATTGTAATTTTATGTCGCTTTATGTCAGTCATTTGACAGCGTGCACGACACCAATTCGAATTCAATGTCATAGTTAGAAAGATAGGATAACGTCTGTCGAGTCAGCTACTTTTAAAAACTATTCTAATGTAATTTTATGTCGCTTTATGTCAGTCATTTGACAGCGGCGCGACACCAATTCGAATTCAATGCCATAGTTAGAAAGATAGGATAACGTCTGTCGAGTCAGCTAATTTTAAAAACTATTCTAATGTAATTTTATGTCGCTTTATGTCAGTCATTTGACAGCGGTCGCGACACCAATTCGAATTCAATGTCATAGTTAGAAAGATAGGATAACGTCTGTCGAGTCAGCTAATTTTAAAAACTATTCTAATGTAATTTTATGTCGCTTTATGTCAGTCATTTGACAGCGGTCGCGACACCAATTCGAATTCAATGCCATAGTTAGAAAGATAGGACAACGTCTGTCGAGTCAGCTAATTTTAAAAACTATTCTAATGTAATTTTATGTCGCTTTATGTCAGTCATTTGACAGCGGTCGCGACACCAATTCGAATTCAATGCCATAGTTAGAAAGATAGGACAACGTCTGTCGAGTCAGCTAATTTTAAAAACTATTCTAATGTAATTTCATGTCGCTTTATGTCAGTCATTTGACAGCGGCGCGACACCAATTCGAATTCAATGCCATAGTTAGAAAGATAGGACAACGTCTGTCGAGTCAGCTAATTTTAAAAACTATTCTATTGTAATTTTATGTCGCTTTATGTCAGTCATTTGACAGCGGTCGCGACACCAATTCGAATTCAATGCCATAGTTAGAAAGATAGGATAACGTCTGTCGAGTCAGCTAATTTTAAAAACTATTCTAATGTAATTTTATGTCGCTTTATGTCAGTCATTTGACAGCGGCGCGACACCAATTCGAATTCAATGCCATAGTTAGAAAGATAGGACAACGTCTGTCGAGTCAGCTAATTTTAAAAACTATTCTATTGTAATTTTATGTCGCTTTATGTCAGTCATTTGACAGCGGTCGCGACACCAATTCGAATTCAATGCCATAGTTAGAAAGATAGGATAACGTCTGTCGAGTCAGCTAATTTTAAAAACTATTCTAATGTAATTTTATGTCGCTTTATGTCAGTCATTTGACAGCGTGCGCGACACCAATTCGAATTCAATGTCATAGTTAGAAAGATAGGATAACGTCTGTCGAGTCAGCTAATTTTAAAAACTATTCTAATGTAATTTTATGTCGCTTTATGTCAGTCATTTGACAGCGGTCGCGACACCAATTCGAATTCAATGTCATAGTTAGAAAGATAGGATAACGTCTGTCGAGTCAGCTAATTTTAAAAACTATTCTAATGTAATTTTATGTCGCTTTATGTCAGTCATTTGACAGCGGCGCGACACCAATTCGAATTCAATGCCATAGTTAGAAAGATAGGACAACGTCTGTCGAGTCAGCTAATTTTGAAAACTATTCTAATGTAATTTTATGTCGCTTTATGTCAGTCATTTGACAGCGGTCGCGACACCAATTCGAATTCAATGCCATAGTTAGAAAGATAGGACAACGTCTGTCGAATCAGCTAATTTTGAAAACTATTCTAATGTAATTTTATGTCGCTTTATGTCAGTCATTTGACAGCGGCGCGACACCAATTCGAATTCAATGCCATAGTTAGAAAGATAGGACAACGTCTGTCGAGTCAGCTAATTTTAAAAACTATTCTATTGTAATTTTATGTCGCTTTATGTCAGTCATTTGACAGCGGTCGCGACACCAATTCGAATTCAATGCCATAGTTAGAAAGATAGGACAACGTCTGTCGAGTCAGCTAATTTTGAAAACTATTCTAATGTAATTTTATGTCGCTTTATGTCAGTCATTTGACAGCGGCGCGACACCAATTCGAATTCAATGCCATAGTTAGAAAGATAGGACAACGTCTGTCGAGTCAGCTAATTTTAAAAACTATTCTAATGTAATTTTATGTCGCTTTATGTCAGTCATTTGACAGCGGACGCGACACCAATTCGAATTCAATGTCATAGTTAGAAAGATAGGATAACGTCTGTCGAGTCAGCTAATTTTAAAAACTATTCTAATGTAATTTCATGTCGCTTTATGTCAGTCATTTGACAGCGGCGCGACACCAATTCGAATTCAATGCCATAGTTAGAAAGATAGGACAACGTCTGTCGAGTCAGCTAATTTTAAAAACTATTCTATTGTAATTTTATGTCGCTTTATGTCAGTCATTTGACAGCGGTCGCGACACCAATTCGAATTCAATGCCATAGTTAGAAAGATAGGATAACGTCTGTCGAGTCAGCTAATTTTAAAAACTATTCTAATGTAATTTTATGTCGCTTTATGTCAGTCATTTGACAGCGGCGCGACACCAATTCGAATTCAATGCCATAGTTAGAAAGATAGGACAACGTCTGTCGAGTCAGCTAATTTTAAAAACTATTCTATTGTAATTTTATGTCGCTTTATGTCAGTCATTTGACAGCGGTCGCGACACCAATTCGAATTCAATGCCATAGTTAGAAAGATAGGATAACGTCTGTCGAGTCAGCTAATTTTAAAAACTATTCTAATGTAATTTTATGTCGCTTTATGTCAGTCATTTGACAGCGTGCGCGACACCAATTCGAATTCAATGTCATAGTTAGAAAGATAGGATAACGTCTGTCGAGTCAGCTAATTTTAAAAACTATTCTAATGTAATTTTATGTCGCTTTATGTCAGTCATTTGACAGCGTGCGCGACACCAATTCGAATTCAATGTCATAGTTAGAAAGATAGGATAACGTCTGTCGAGTCAGCTAATTTTAAAAACTATTCTAATGTAATTTTATGTCGCTTTATGTCAGTCATTTGACAGCGGCGCGACACCAATTCGAATTCAATGCCATAGTTAGAAAGATAGGACAACGTCTGTCGAGTCAGCTAATTTTAAAAACTATTCTAATGTAATTTTATGTCGCTTTATGTCAGTCATTTGACAGCGTGCGCGACACCAATTCGAATTCAATGTCATAGTTAGAAAGATAGGATAACGTCTGTCGAGTCAGCTAATTTTAAAAACTATTCTAATGTAATTTTATGTCGCTTTATGTCAGTCATTTGACAGCGTGCGCGACACCAATTCGAATTCAATGTCATAGTTAGAAAGATAGGACAACGTCTGTCGAGTCAGCTAATTTTAAAAACTATTCTAATGTAATTTTATGTCGCTTTATGTCAGTCATTTGACAGCGGTCGCGACACCAATTCGAATTCAATGCCACACTTACTAAGCATAGTCACATACTCTGATATCTATACATTATCAATAAAAAGTATTGTCATTGGCGAGAACATCAGGAGCGAGAGCGGAGAACATAAAGAAGAATTGAATTGAATTCAATGCCATAGTTAGAAAGATAGGACAACGTCTGTCGGGTCGGCTAGATTTAAATATCACTCACCAACATGTCGAAAATGTCTCTTTGATGCACGTGTATCGTAATAAGCGTCTCAAACTTGATGCGTTCTATCTTGAGCAAATCCCTCGTGGTCTGATCAATGAGGGTGTTCAGCAGTTCCAGGAACTTGTTGTTGGTCTCCATCATGATTTTCTTGTCTTGCCTTGCCTGCATCAGGGCCAGCTCCGCATCCCGTGTCCAGATTATTTGGATGCCAAGCAGGCCAACCTATTGCCAACAAAGTTGTAAATTAGATAGTTGGTCAGGTTAGAGAAGGTTAGGTAAGAAACTTACAATCTTTAGAGGTACTAGCGCGAGCTTATACTTCTTGTATTGCACGTGTCTATTTAGCTACGGTAACCGCTTTGTATCTACCGGGATTTATGCTTGTTTGGCACCCGGCGGTTGTTTGAAACCCTACTGGGGAAGTACTTCTCCAGGTGAGATTGATTTGGCACTAAAGACTCACACCATAAAATTTATTTTAATAAAAATTCATAAATTAGGCAGATGGTTCGGGCACAGGATACATAGGTACTCGTACATTTAAATCTAATATACGAGTATAAAATTCTCGTGTTGTCTGTTACCAAACGCGGTGTTTGTAACCAAACTCCTCCGAAATGGCTGGACCGATTATTATGAAATTTTGTGTGCATATCGGGTGGATCTGAGAATCGGCCAACATCTATTTTTCATACCTTTAAATGATAAGGGTGGTAAATATTCTTTTTTTATTTTATTGACTTTTTTTTATCTTTATTTTATTATGATTCAAATTTTCACCCTTCTACAATCAACCCATAAATTTATATGGCAAAACGTTTGCCGGGTCAGCTATACATACCTGCGCGGGCATTTTGTCTAGAAACATTAGGAGATTGAAGGCTGGGTCGTTGATGAAAGAGACCGAGTTCCTGATGATGGAGTGCAGACTGCCCTGCGCGGACTGGAGCAGAGACGTGAGCCACGTCTCCACCGACCCCTCCGCTCGCACAGGACGCTCCAGCTTTATTTCTTCACCTTCCGAGGATACTATCGCTATCATTTTGTTGTATTCTGTAATTAATTTTTTTATGCTACTAAGTTGGCGACCAAACTAAATATCGTACGTGTTATTCCAGAACATATTCTATATGTATGCCAAACTTCATTCAAATCCGTTCAGCCGATTACCTGTCAAAGAGTAACATGGATGTTCCATACACACAAGAGTCACAAAATTCCATAGACTGCGAAGACAATTTTCTATCAGGCAGGTCTTAAGCTTATTTACCCCAGCCCCAGCTTTGTTTGATATATAAAAAAACATACAGATATCCTTACAAATTCTTCATCACGTTAGTAATATAATTAGTAGGAAAGTAGGATAGGAAGTATGATTTCGGACTTACAACTTAGACATTATATTATATATTGTCATTATAGAAATCTATATCTATATTTCCCTTGATCATCGCATCACGCGTGAACAGATCGAACAATTTCGCTAATTCTTTTTTTGTTGTGTTTATTATTGTCAGGAGAAGGTTCTTATGAAAGAAAAAATAAGGAAGATGAGCGGAATATTAGAAAATTTAAGCACTGAACCCACCATATTATTTTATCTGATGTAGCTTTATAGCGCTTAACATTACTATCAGTCATTTGACAGCATGCGCGATAACAATTCGAATTCAATATTCACACTTAGAAAGACATGAAAACGTCTGTCCGTCTGTCGGGTCAACTAGTTATATTATATCAGTGATTGTCGATATATACTGTTGCATCTTAACATTAACTGATTTCGGTCATTTGCGATAACATAGGACATAGGACTTACCAATGTCGTGAAACTTGACATAACGAGTATTGTCGAATATTGATAGCAGATGGTTCTGGATAGTATGAGAGTCGGAAGCTTGTCCCAATATCTCA
Organism: Hypsopygia costalis; assembly: GCA_937001555.2. NCBI lineage: Eukaryota > Metazoa > Arthropoda > Insecta > Lepidoptera > Pyralidae > Hypsopygia > Hypsopygia costalis. The sequence goes on from OW443326.2 coordinate 26,792,766, forward strand.
AGCAATGCCGGATCTGATACGAAGAAGAATCTAGGGAACATTGTCCGTTTCTTCTCCAAATAACCGCTAAGACTTTTCTGGCACAGTTCTAGTTGTTCTTGCAAATGTGGCAACAGTTGCCTGAGGAGATCGTCTCCAACACAACAGGAGACTACACCAGGAGTTTCGTGTGCTCGTTGCATGATTTTCTGCCAGGATTTGTCGATCTTTGAGAACCTTTTGGCTTCCTTGGGAAGTTGTTTCGCGATGTCGCCGCCGACGAATACAGCTTCGAGGTAGACCCACATGTTTTGCACCAACAGCCATCTTTCTAAGATTTCGTTGGTGCTTTGCAAGTCGTATAGCCATTGTTGGATTTGTTTTCTAAATGGTGCGTTGTATCTGAAACATTTAAAATATTTAATAAGGTAGGTAATTCATTTAAATAATCCATGTCGTTTCGTTTTGTTTTTCTATGATTTTAATAGATTTTCTAATTTGCAAAAAATATGTATGCATAATATATATTTTTTTCAAGTTATATCTATCTAATATATAAAATTCTCGTGTCGCGGTGTTTGTTACCAAACTCCTCCGAAACGACTGGACCGATTTTCATGAAATTTTGTGTGCATATCGGGTAGGTCTGAGAATCGGCCAACATCTATTTTTCTTACTCCTAAATGATAAGGGTAACCTACCACGAAGAGTGGACCCACCGCTAAATATTTTATTTAATTTTATTGACAACTTTTGTTATTTTATTATGATTTAGCATTGCAAAATACATACAACTTAAAATTTTCACCCTTCTACCATCAACTCCTAAATTTATATGGCAAAACAACGTTTGCCGGGTCAGCCAGTATATTTATAAAAATTAATCACTATTTCCCTTGGTCACGGAATCACGCGTGAAAGGCTGGACCGATTTCACTATTTCTTTTTATGTTGTGCTTGTTATTGTCAGAGAAGATTGAAAAAAAAAAAACCGGACAAGTGCGAGTCGGACTCGCCCACCGAGGGTTCCGTACGTAGTATCATTATTAAATTTGATATTTTTCATTATAAATAAGAAATAATGCGTCGAAAAAAATAAACAAAATATATTTTGCAATGTGTACATCAAGCCCTTTCATATGATACCCCATTTGAACTAGTAGTTTCAATTTGAAATTTCGACACCCTATAAAAAATATAGACCCCCTATTTTTTAAGATCTATTTACAAATGTATAGTTTTGAGATTTATTCCTATACTTGTAGTCTATAACGATGTTACTTGCCAAATTTCATAGTTCTAGGTCAACGGGAAGTACCCTATAGGTTTTGATTCCCTTGAGAATGTGTCGAAATATGCGTTTTTTGCTGAATAAACGGCCGTAACTTTTTTCTACGTAAACTTAGCAGTTTGATTTTTTTACAACTTCATGGGACCGTAGACCTGAGTATACAGTTTAAATTTCAGCTTGATACCTCCACGCATTCTCGACATAGAAATTCTTGACAGACAGACAGACAGACAGATAGACGGACAACAAAGTGATCTTATAAGGGTTCCATTTATCCTTCTGAGGTACGGAACCCTAAAAAAGGAAATTGCGCCGAAAATTTTAAAAATTAAGAAAATTGAGATTTCTGAGATTTAAGAAATCTGAGAATTGTCACGAGAACCAAATGAAAACGTCACTTTCGCTACTTACCGGTTGGACAGTAAAGATCCTAAGATCATAAGACTGTCTTCTAATTGGCCGATGGTCTCAGCCGTGGTGTCCCCCCTGAGGAGCAGCTCGCCACGGTTGTTGAACGTCTGGAAGGTTAACTCGTGCACTGACCACTCGTTTGTAACTTGCCTTAGCTTCGCTTCTATGTCCTTTTCTTTCATCGCTGATATGCAAATATCCTGGTGGTGCAGAAACATTAACATTAATATTCTAATTTTTTACTCTACAGAAGAAGGGAAAGTTACATTGTTCGGGTATGTCTGTATAATATAATATAACTAGCTGTCCCGGCGAACTTCGTACCGCCTAACAATCAATGAATGTGATGGTACATATTAGCTGAACAAAATTTAGGATTTTATGGAATTAATACATGAATAATAGAATAGAAAATAATAGAGATGGCGTCATTGCGCGTGTCAGTCAAATTGAACACGCAATTTAAGCAACGTCGACCGTATCCTATACACGGATGAGTTTATACTACCCCGAGCTCCTCCGTGCTTCGAAAGACACGTTAAGTCGTCGGTCCCGGTCGTTATCATTAGATTATCTTGAGCTCCTCCGTGCTTCGCAAGGCACGTTAGGCCGTCGGTCCCGGTTGTTATCATTAGATGACAGTCCTTAAGCCAAGTTAGTGACCTTTAGGCGGCTCGAAAACACTGGCCTCCGCCAACTCGCAGTTGGGCACTGTGTTGGAGTATGCTCTAAACCCCTTCGGTTGAGGGAACACCCGTATCCATAAAAACTGAAGATTTCATAAAAATAAAGATTTCCTTATTGTTTTAATCGAAAAATTAAAAAAAAAAATCGTTTTGTTTTGAAAAAGGGTTTTATTGTTTTGGTGATTTGTAATTGTCATTTCTTTTGATGTTTACTCTGGTTTGATTCTTGCGACCCCATGGATCAAACGTTTTCACCCCAATCGTTTAAACAGTTTTCAGTTTTCAAAACAAATCACAGACAAATTTCGCGACATAAAAGTGACACCAATCGATTTGACATTTTGATATTTGACAACCAATAAATATCGCAATCCTTTGTCAACTGACACTTTCATTTGTATGGGAAAATGTTTTGTTATTTTATTTTTTCGTTAATTTTCCAATGTTTTTAATAGTTATTCTGCTATTCAGGGCGGAGACAAATCCAACAAATCAAAAACTATGAAAATCGGTCCTGCGGTTCTCGAGTTATAAGTGTTCGAACAAACCCGACTTTGTTTTATATATATAGACTAGCTGGCCCGGCGAACTTCGTACCGCCTGATAGTCAATGAATGTTGTGGTATAAATATTAGCTAAACAAAATTTATGATTTCTTGAAATGAATACAATGAATAATAGAAAATAGTAGAGAAGTACGATGGCGTCATTGCGCGTGTCAGTATAATTGTACACGCAAGTTAAGCAACGTCAACCGTAGCCTGTTCATGGGTGAGTTTAGTGAGCTCCTCCGTGCTTCGGAAAGCACGTTAAGCTGTCGGTCCGGGTTGTTATCATTAGATTATCTCGAGCTCCTCCGTGCTTCGTAAGGTACGTTAAGCCGTCGGTCCCGGTTGTTATCATTAAATTATCTCGAACTCCTCCGTGTTTCGGAAGGCACCTTAAGCCGTCGGTCCTGGTTGTTATAATTAGGTGGCAGTCATTAAGTCAAGTTAGCGGCCTTTAGGCGGTTTGAATTCACTGGCCTCCGCCAACCCGCAGTTGAGCAGCGTGGTGGAGTATTCTCGAAACTTCTTCGGTTGAGGGAAGACCTGTAACCCAGCAGTGGGTAAATATTAAGTTCACTACTTTATATGTCACAAAAAAAGTACCAACTGACAACCAATAAATATTTCAATCCACAAAACTGTTTTCAAAACAAATTACAGACAACTTTCAAGACGTAAAAATGAAACCAATAGAGCTGACCTTTGTTTTTAATCTAAATCATTTGTTCTATATTAAATGAGCTTGAAATACATTTCTGAACGCACGCATACATTTGACGTACGCACGTTAACGTCACGTTTGACAGGTACGACATCCACGAATATTTTGTATGGAAAAATGATTTTTTATTTATTTTATTTTTTTTCGTATATTTCCAATGTTTTTAATAGTTATTCTGCTATTCTGGACGGAGACATATCTAACAAATCAAAAGCCATGAAATTCTGTCCAGCCGTTCTCGAGATATAAGTGTTCGAACAAACCCCACTTTGTTTTATATAAATAGATTAGAACATTCTCAAGTAGTCAATTATCCTATAAAAACCCTAGAAAAGTCTCTTTAGTATCGCACAATAGGTGGCCATTTCTGTTCTAAAGTGTGATTTCGCGCCTAATCGGCAGGGCGTCATAACGAGTGGTGAAGATGTAGCAGGATGCTGTGGACATATACGATTCCATCGGAGAAATTTTACACAGCGTCATCCATAATAACCTATATACGTCTGAACCGTGTGACCCTGTAGCTCAGACTGTCTGTACAAAGTCCATAAGAATTTAGCATAGTTCTGACGAATACTGCTATCCTAGTACGCGGTGGGTTGAAGCCGCCTGTTGCTAAAATTTGCACATGCGCTATGGTCGTCAGCGCGACATTAGTCCGTCCGATCCGAACACATACGCGAAACAATATTTAAATTACAAAAAATTTAATTATTTTCTATCTTTTTTCATTTTTTTATTTTACATAATGTGTCAATGTATGTGCTGGTTGTTGCATCTATCGGGTTGTTATTATAATTGTGAACAATAATTGTAGGTATAATTACGTTGCGCTCTATTCTATTGCGGTAACGATTAGATATAACCACAACAACTAAGTAAATAAAAGCTTGTTTTATTTCTTCGTTATTTATCTAGTTTTAGCCATGGCAGAAATACACTAGTTATAATTTGTACTAAAAAATGCGATCACGAGATTTGAACTTGCAACGTCATGATCTGTCTAGTCTATAGATTTGACAGCGAAACTCGTGACGTACTCTTGGTAATGTAACATACCGCCGCCGTAGTAGTCACTTGTTACTTGTTGTACTTTGCTGTCACTATCTATTCCTATAAATTTTAAAGTTAACATTGGTTAAATATTTATTTATAAAAAAATGTTTATTTAACTGTACCTATATTGCTTTTTCTTGCTTCAACGAACAGAAATATGCACAAAACATTGGTTATAATACCAGGAGAATATAAAACGAAGGTGATTAAATCTGAATAGAGCACGAATATTGCCAAATAACATCGTACGTACAGTGTTGCCTGTCAGGTATAAGACTCACCCGGTTTTCTTCCATACATATCAAAAAGTAAATAAATTGCCTGTATTTCCGCGAAATCCTAAACCACGCGACGGATTTTGAGGCGGTTTACAGTATCGTTTATGGGATGTGTTCTTGAACGTTTATATCTATAATACATATATATTATTCCACACGTACGAAGGCAAGGCAGGTCGATAGTACAAGTATAGTAACTATTTGAGTAACTCAATATACCTACTAGCGTGTACAAAGACTATACACAAAAATACTGCTAAATAAATTCTTGTGTTTTGACGGGAATACGTCTTTAAATATGCTTCCATGGGGAGGCAATTAAAAAAAAACGAATGATAACAAAATCGGGGGATACAGTTTGGTGTTGCAGCTACAAATCTATCATCTCCATCCAAAATTCAATCACACCACTGCATAGATGAAAATCAAAGAATTTATTACGCTAAGCAAGGACTATGGAACATCACTTGCGTTTTAACATTGCGTTGGAACCAGCCACACACCATTTTTATTTTATTTAATGTTAACTAGATATTCCACTTTCCAATTCGATCCTCTCATGCTTACGGCCATTTCTTTGCTATTGCGTCAACATATTCCCTTCCTCCTACCGTCTATCCTTATCCTCCTTTCTAACTCAAATCTATATACCGTATCACCCGCCTCTTCTCTCAGTTAGCTGTTACCTATTTACTAAAACTAAAGTAGGCACTTAATAAAATTCACTCTCTTTATCCTTTTCCCGCTATCTTGGAGAGCTATTCCACAATATATTTTGTTACTAACGGTCGAGATAGTTAAGGTACTTTTGGAAAATGTTTATAGATTATAGCCTATAATCTTCCCAGATATTCCAACAGTCTATTGGTGATAGCCATGTGGAAATTGGACATAATTACATATTAAATACATACATGAGACCACACCAAACAGTATTAGGTTATACGAGTATGAATTAAATTTTTAAATAATAATTTCGATTTATGTTAAAACTAGGGGCGAGAGTATTATGAAAAACATACCAAAATTTATTTTCTTCAAATAATAAACAACAATGTAATATTTCATAAACTTGTATGTCTGCAGGTGTGGTGTGTGTGTGTGTAAATAAAAAATAATTTTATTTTTACTTTCCAAATTTACTTCCCTCGGTGCGGTGGTAGATTTTCACATGATCGACACAGTGAAATTCACCGAGCCACCTGCATTTACATACTATGTTACCAGGACTACAGAAAGCTACAGGTGCATGTTGTAATCAGAACTTCTGTATCATAAAAAAAATATTTATTGACTATGAAACCGAAATGCTAGTAGATAAAAAAAAGACAAAATAAATAAGAATATTATTAATAAAAATGCGTAAGACGTGTCTAAGTTCACTCAAGGGCCTAATTTCAGAATAAATTATTTTATTTCATTTAGTCGTTCCTCACGAAATGAGACCACGCGATTATTTTCAAATTAATTTCGATATCCTAAACACTATATACTAAATCAATTACAATGTTTCTTAGTCATGTCAACAATCTGAGCAGCTGATTGCGAGTAACGGTGCGACAATTATTTTCACGTTCGCGCGAATTTATCAAAAATTACTGAACCGATTTTGTTGATCTATGAACTAAAAGATTGTATTTACATTTCCTACATATTCACCAAATTTCATCAAAAGCGGAGCACGCGTTCGAAAGTTACCGTGACGCAAAATGTATCGTGTTACCTAAACAAACTTACAAATAATAAAAAATGATTTTTCGCCACAACTAAATTTATTTTTGTTTCTCGTTCGCTTGCTTTATTCGCTCGGTGACTAATAACAAGTATGAACTTCAAAAATAGCGTAACATAAATGATTTTGATGATGTTCCAACCAGAAAACGAGAATACAAATGCAAAAAATTGTTTTTGATAAAAGCTTCCAAAAACAAAAATACGTATTTTGTTTCGTTCATCAAGCCCATCCGATTGAATTGATTGAAATTGTAAATTGTCACGGGAACCAAACGAATGTGCCAATTTCAGCTCAGTCAGGAAATGGGTTAGATTAAATTTGCAAGATTTGATTACGACACTGCGGTGAACTATATAAAAGCTTGTAAATACTTAGTAAGATAAAACGCTTATTTGTGGCCATAGTTATTTTTTAAAATCGGACCCTAGCCTCTGTTAATCCGCACAGAAGAATTTAATGATTCCAATGACACAACATGCATTTAAAACCTTTCAGGCATTAAGAAGTTAATTATAAACGCCTTTTTTGATGGAGTCGCGTACCTATATAAAATTATGTTCTACATCATAGTAATAAATTTTATAAATACTAGTAAAACTGGAGTAAATTAGGAGTCTTTTTAGTTCTTTTTAGTGCTAACTTATTTAAGGGGTTGAGAATAATCGTGATTCTTAAAGTTTCCATTTTTCACCAACTTCGCGCTAAAAGTCTATCTCCTTTTACTATGTCGCTGTTGATTGACGCCTGCCTGCCAATCAAATGTCACGTGCAACAAGTAACGTTGGTTATGGTACCGGGATAACATGACTGCGAAACAGCGTTCTACGGATAAGGTAGGAATCGTAATCGTCAGTACTAAATTAGTACTCAATCTGTATACTGTTTTAAAACGATCAATCTACACTAACATTATGACGAAAGAAGAAAGTGTTTTGTGTGTAAGAAATAAACTCACACATCCTAAACCGATTTAAATATTATTTCGCGTATAGAAAGCTACATCGTCGTCGTCAGCCCGTATTCACACTATAGTTGGGATACATGCCTCCCATCAATCGTAGGGGTTTAGATAGAGCATACTCCACTGACTTGGCATAACGACTGTCACCTAATGACAACAGCCAGGACCGACGGCTTAACGTGCCCTTCGAAGCACGGAGGAGCTTGAGATAAATAAACCCATCCACAGACAGAGTACAGTTGACTTTGCTTACCTTGCGTGTTCGATTAGATGCCATCGGGCTCCTCAAGGTACATGATCAGCGAGTAACATAGGCTATATTTTATAGCACCCGTACGAAGCCGGGGTAGGTCACTAGTATTTGTATAAATTTTGAGTTTAAATCTACTGGTTGGTTTAATAAAAAACATGGCGGATATATTAAAACCACTCATTTTCCGCTTGCTTTCAATATCAATAACTTCTTCTTTTTGACCACATGTAACTGGGGAAAGATTTGTGTGCTTATTTAATTAAACAGAATATAGGATAATTATATAATACATATTTGTCATAGTTATTACTTCACTGTAATTCTATTGCGAATCTAGTACAACGACAGATCGTTAATATCCTATAATAGATTATAAGCATGTCAATGCCTAAAATGTTTAATAATGAGTAAAAAAAATATAGTATGGTTTATAATATTACTTTTTTTTATAAACCATACGTTTATAATATTACTTTTTGACGTGACAACGTCTTATAAATTGGTTAGCCGGGTGACACTTCAAGAAACTGGGTCACGTTATGCGCTTACAATGAGAGCGAGTGAAAGGCGCGTGCCTTTCACTCGCTCTCATTGTAAGCGTGTCGTGGACGCGTGTCCCTTCTAAGAGCGAGAGAGACAGACATAAAAAGTGAAAGGCATGCGTCCCTTCCACTCGAAAACATTTTACCACTCAAAGTCGTTGTCACGTAAAACTTTCGCCCGTATACCGACTTTACAGGCAACCAATTTTTTGATATAAAGTAAAATTTTGGTATAAAGAATCCAGAGCAAATGCGGGGATTTCCTTGTGGATTTCCTTCTACAGCGCGTATAGTAGGCTGTATCCTAGGTAACCTACGATTTATTCGAAGCCACTTTTTAATTTCTGTTAGCCTAGTAAAGCTAGCGGCGATTTGAGACCACGTGGGCGCATAATAACAAATCGGTTATTGTGTTATATTAGGTAGGTATGTGGATGTAGCTCGACACGTAATTAGTACTTTTAAGTGGGTGTTCTGAAGCATTTATCGAGATATGTGTATAGGTCTTAGACCTTGCGGCAAGTGTTATTTACCTTTCAGTTGTTATAGTGTCCATGTTACAGTTGTTATTGTATCCTATCTACATAAACGCAATATTGAACATTGCAGATACAATGCAATGTTCAATATTGCGTTTAGATATTTAGTTTAGATGCATTGCACATACAAAATATGTACGTAGGTATAACATATGGAACGTTGTCGGGAAGGCTACGAGAAAGTCCAAAACTGTTATGCTATCTTGAAAACTTTTTATGTTATCCAAGTATATTACTTACTGTATTACCACAGTATAAGTAAGAGTACTACGTGTATTACTGTGAAGTTCTAATTATGAAGAACTGAAAAAAATCTACGTTACTTATGCCGTATATTGTGCCGCCAAAATGACCAAAATGTGACATCAAGAGATATTATAGAACGCGATTCGGTTTTAATATATCAAAGTTTTGATGAACTTCACCGAGCTTCAGTGAGCATAAAATAACAGCAGCTGTAAGCTTATGTGGTCCTGGTACTGCATCGACTTTTAGCGACTTTGGTCTATGGATAAGTTCGATACTAATGTTGCCAGGGTGGATACTTTATACATTTACCAGTGTTTACATAATAGCGAAATATGCATGTTTTTTTTTTATTTCTTAAATTTATCATTTACATCTTTATTACATAGAAAAAAATATACATAGCCTGGAAAATAGTCAAATTATTTTTCAAAATGCAATTTAAAATATTGAAAAAATTTGACCAGTTCAAACGCCACCTTTTAGCGCGCGCTTTTGATGACGTCATTGGTCACGTATGACGTGTCAGTACTGTTAATTACTTCATACTTATTTATTTTCAGTTTTTCTTTTAATCATTGTTGTACAAATCATGGAATAAGTTAAAAAAAACCTTCATACAAGTATTGAATGGTACCGAAGTGCAAAAACATTATTATTAGTATACCTAATAAAGTTTTTTATCGTATTCCACGCGATACGAAAGTACGGAGATGATGAGAAAGGATAATGTATATGAGTTTAAAAGTATTTATAGATATCATACTTGTGTGAGCTTAAATAATAGTAATATATATTACGATTAAATTATAATGATATAGACGTAAATTAGGAGTTTAGGAACAATTTTAAAGGCAAATGGTTATTTATAGGTTATGTAAGTCACACAGAGCCTCGTTTGTCAGTTAGCAGGGTGCACCACGTGCAGGTGAGGTTGACTTTGGTTCAAAGATGTTCATGAACCACTTACACACCAAATTTGATGCAAAATATGGCGACATCATAAATTCATCTACTTTCGGTGAATTATCTGATTGTGATTTCACAAAACCAGTTTCTGTCATCGTTCTAGATTGATTAAACATATTATTCATATTATTTACAAGTGATCCACACCGGAATACGGTTTAAAACAATTTTTCTCACAAATGCTAATAACACAGTAGCACAATTCAATATACAAATATCAATATATCGACGCCGGTAAATCAAATGACATGATTGTTAACATGACCAATGACGTCACATTTCATTTCGACCAATGGTGACGCGTTTTGTAAGTTTGAATTTTCGTAGCATAATATTCCCTTTTTTTAAGTAATAACAAACAAAAAAAAATATTTTAAGTATAATGTAAAGACAATAAAGAATCTAAAAATAAATACTTGAGGCCAATTAAAATTTTATGCATATTCCTATTACCACATTTTTATTTCGCACTGTTTACATAAAATACTAAAAGTACATATAAATAAATATCAGTACAGTGTTCTTATTTGCACAAAAAAAATATTGTATTTTTTTATCTAGGTTATGGTTACTTGTCGCACTTGAGATGTCTGTCATGCTATGTGTATTATAATTTAAGTCTTACAACTAGTCCATAAACAACATAAATGACAATTGTTACATTTGTTAAAAAATAAAAAAAATTCAACACACTTGCTCATAAAGTGGCTAATTACACCGCAATTAGGCACATAATGACACCTGTAATCAAACTGTGACTTTTTCATTGCTCTCCGCGAAAAGCTAAAAAAAAAAGAAACATCATTCTTTTAGTCAATGGCCGATCGCCATTGTTAGATGCGCGCGCATAAGAAAACTGATTCATTTTTCCTGCCATTGCGAAAATCTTTTTTCAACACACTTGCTCATAAAGTGGCCCTATTTTCACCGCAATTAGGTACATAATGACACCTGTAATCAAACTGTTACTTTTTTATTATTTGCAAGTGAGTCATAGTTTTTATTTTATTTTATTGGTTGAGTTGCTTTGTTCTTAAAAAAGTTTCGATACAAAAAAGATCGTGTTCAATAAGTAGTACCAATAAATTAATGTATGTACCTATTGCTTGCTCATTTCATGCAATTACGTATTTAAATATATATAATTCAACTTCTACGTGTTTAATAAATAAAACTTTCACTGAATATAAATTTTGTTTTCTCTTTAGTAAAGTAAACTTTAAATTCCCCATTTTGTACGTGGATAAAACGCTATACATATAATAGGTGCACGAAAAGCCAAAAAACAAGAAACCTCATTCTTTTAGTCTCTGGCCGATCGCCATTGTTAGATGCGCGCGCATAGGAAAACTGATTAATTTTTCCCGCCATTGCGAAAAATGTTTCACAATTCGTTTTATAGTTTTTTAGTTTTATCTTCTTCACAAGTGTGTTGAAAATCGTCGTATGATACACGTGTGTATTGATGGTTACCGTCCTCGGCTCTCTGAAGACCATCACCTAACGGCTCGGGTCTCAATGGCGCCTCAGCGGTAATCACCGACATTACACACTTTTATTATAATGTACTATTTTACGTGAAGCTCGCGTCTTACCTCTATATCTTCTTTGTTCGGTAACAAAGGTGCCTCTAGAATATTCTTGAGGCAGAAATCCTCATTGTCCAATTCAAAGTTATACTTTGTGACTTCCATGATACGTTGCCAGTGGCGAGGCTTCATCGCTTTGTTAGCCATTAGCTCCAGAAGTGGGCACATGTCGTTGAAGTCGTCTATCGTTTTCTTCAGGGCGAAGAATGCGGGCCATTCCTTGAGGCTGCAGTTAAAAGAAAGTTATAATCAAGACTGTTACCACATTGACCATATCTTGAAATAAGACACAGAATCAAAAATTACTGACATTGGCACAAAAATGCAACTATTCTATTATTAAATTCATAAATGAAAAAAAAACTAGTAAACGACTAAAAAACTACTAAATCCGTTCAGTAAAACATCACGTATTATTGTTAGATTTATAATTTAATTCCGGACATTCCACAATATTTTCCACTTTCTATTATCCTCGATAAAATCAACAAACTTTTCATCATACACATTTTCATAACCTAAAAACTAGCATGCCGCTATGTCGCACGATGTTGCTCTATCAGAAAAAAAGGGCTTTAGAATAACAGAGAGTAAATATCGCTGTAGACAACACATAATAAGAATTGCTATGTTTTTCTAATTGCATTCCTGCTTACTGAAAGTTGCTACACTTGTAATAGCATCTCTACGATCTTGCTACGACCGCAGTAGCTCTACGATATGTATTGCGCATTGACTATTATTATAAACGTGTTTTACGTCCAGGGTCGGACTGGGCCGGAAGGGCCCGGGTGGCTGACAAGCCCGGGGCCCGAGACTAGATGATGGTAGATGGTATATTATCCTACGGTTGCCGCAAGCCCCGCAAGCCCCGCAAGCTAGGCCCGTGGGGGGCCCACGCAGGCTGGGGCCCGGCTGGCAAATGCCACCTTGACTATATGGCCAGTCCGACGCTGTTTACGTCTATCACTTTCAGCTGCGTTACAGTAGACACCAATCATTAATCAAAGCTATTATGTTTGTAGCAGTATAGATTCGCTACGATCTTGACCGTAGTGGCACAACGAAGGGCATATGGCACGTCTAATATTATTATAATATCCAGTTTACAATCTTCCAATCATGGATTAATGATTGGTTTCCGCTGTACTCCCGCGAAGATCATTATTTGATCTAAGGTATTACGTCTGCTTAGCAGTATAGATTTGCTGCAGTCTTGTCTAATATTATTACGATATGTTATTGATAATTCGAGTCTTTCACACATATATCAATAAATGAATTCCGCTGTACTGCAGCAAAAATCGTTATTTAATCTAAGCTATTGCGTTTACTTAGGAATATAAATTTGCTATAGCCCTGCTACGACCGTAGTGGCTCTACGAAGTGTATTGCATTTCGAATATAATCTAGGGTTTTGAATTTGTCACATCTCTGTGTAGTTAAAACTAATAATATTTTCATAATCTGTAAGCCAATATAAGTGCAAAAAATATATAACTATTGTTATCTACTTAGCTATTATGTTTGTAGCAGTATAGATTCGCTACGATCTTGACCGTAGTGGCACAACGAAGGGCATGGCACGTCTAATATTATTATAATATCCAGTTTACAATCTTCCAATCATGGATTAATGATTGGTTACCGCTGTACTCCCGCGAAGATCATTATTTGATCTAAGGTATTACGTCTGCTTAGCAGTATAGATTTGCTACAGTCCTGCTACGACTGCAGTGGCTCTACGAAGTGCATGGCTTGTCTAATATTATTACGATATGTTATCGATAATTTGAGTACTATTACTTATACTGTGCTTTCACACATATATCAATAATTGGATTCCGCTGTACTGCAGCAACGATCGATATTTAATCTAAGCTGCTACGACCGTAGTGGCTCTACGAAGTGTATCGCATGTCGAATATAATCTAGGGTTTTAAATTTGTCACATCTGTTTAGCTGTGTAGTCAAAACTAATAATATTTTCATAATATGTAAGCCAATATAAGTGCAAAAAATATATAACTATTGTTATCTACTTCCTAATGGGTCACTAAAAACAATCAAGTGTTAATTACCCTTTAGGCAATTTTCGGCATCTATTCTGGAACTCCATTAGTTCGTTGTTAATCTCTTCGATGTTGACTTCGCCCCAAGGTATATCGTAGTAGCTGCTGACTCTATCAATGACGTCATTGTACAGTTTGTACAGTTTCTGTAGTAGATTAAGTTCTTTCCTAATCTGAGCCAGCTCGGGGTATTCTGTATGTGGCAGCCCGAATAATTCTTCGCCACTTTGATATGTTTGAAGTTTGCGCCACATTCCGTCAAATCGATTCTAGTATGCACATAAAATTATATTAATATGGGCACAATAATTAGTAATTTGATTCTATTAACGTGAACTTAACAGTGTATTAGTGTTCACGTTTATTTCAGCATATATATTAGTGGTAATAAATCATCAATAAAAAGTGATTAAAAAGACTATGATAAATTTGACTAAAAGTGTTTTTGAACCAGCCAGAAAATTATGAGAGGGTAAGTGTCTGATGACTAGTTGAAGTATAAATCCAATCAGAATTTTTTGGCAATATTGTTCAATCAGTGTCACTTGATGTGCTGGGATGTCCAACAATCCTTAGGACCTCCGATGTGTTTCTTGACATTGATATTGACATTACTCCAATTTACCTAGAATCTGTGTATATACATTTTTTTTTCCCGTACTACTGCGACTTAAGTGCTGGTACTTCTAGTGAAATATTAATTTAAGTAGTATTGATAGATAAATATCATCGTTTCAATGCCTCCAATGTTTCTTCGTCTTTTATAAAACTATATAATAATAAAAAAATATATAATAAAAATATTACGTATATTGTCAACGACACCACAGTGGGGTGGCTCAGTGGTGTCGTTGACAATACACGAAATATACTTAAGATACGCATAGTACTTAAGACTGCTTTTACAAGTTTGCGACAAGATTTGACTTCATCATCTGTATAAACAGGGAAGAAAAACTATAGTAGTGTCATGGATAATGAGTTAATCCACGGGGAATTTCGATTTGATAATCGGACCAGCCAATGAGAATAGTAGAGTCTCGGGAAAGAAACATCTCCCATGCTACTTCATTTCTTCACTACCAGTAAGTGAAGAAATGAAGCAAAAAAGGAAAATTTGTATATTCACAAATTCTAGTAAATGGGAGTTTATCGCAATATCAGTGTCAAGAAATAAATCGGATGTCCTAAAGATTGTTGGACATTCGAGCACACGAAGTGACACTTATACCCATATTGCCTAGAAATACTGATTGGATATACACGACCAGTAGTCATCAGACACTTGCCCTCATAATTTTCTGGCTGGTTCAAAAACACTTTTATTAAAATTTATCATATTCATTTTAAGCACTTTTATTGATGATTTTGGAGGTATTTTTAAATCCCATAATTTAGTTAACTTATTTATGGAGCCTACTAGAATAAGTGCCACCACGGCTACCTGCTTAGATAATATATATACAGATATTAGTCCAACCCAAAAAAGTATTATTAATAAATTGGATTCTGATCATTCTGGGCAAATGATAAGTATTAAAATAAATAATAAAAATGTTGTCAAGACAAAAATTACTTTTGTGCCAGTAACAGTGAGTCGCTTAGAACGTATGAGAGTAAACCTAACTAGTAACTTACCGTTTTTAGATAATGACTTGGAACCTAACTTGATGTATAATTCATTTTTTAATGCATTTCTTCACGAATATAAATCAATATTTACTTCCAAGGAAATTACTTTTACTTTCCTTGTCTTTGGTGACTGGGCAACCGTAGGTATTTATAAGAGTAGGCAAACTTTGTACATGTTATACTATGAAAGACAATTCAATAATAGTGAAGAATTTAAAGAACATGTAAAATCATATTCGAAAATTTTCAAACGCGTTTGTCAAGTAGCAAAATCTATATTTATTAAATCAAAAATTAGACATAGTAGTAATAAAATTAAAGCCACTTGGACGGTTATCAATGAAGAGACTGGGAAGGGTAGGACAAAGGATTCAGAGTTTAAATTAAGTATCGATGGCCATGTTACCAAGTCAGATTTAGAAGTTGCCAATGCTTTTGAAAGATTTTTTTCTGCTTTCCCTGTCACTTTAACTAGTGCCTTGGGCTCTTCCACCTCCGTTGCAGAGTCATTAATTAAAGATAATGTGCCTGAATTTTATAACGATTTTCATTTCCGTCATGTTAATGGGTCTGATTTAAAAGTTGCATTTAAATCACTTAATATTAAGAAAACGGCTGATCTATGGGGCATTTCCGTACATATTATAAAATCTTTATTTGACATTGTTGCTCCCGCCTTAATTGTGATATTTAATAGATGTATTGATTGTGGTGTGTTTCCTGACTTGATGAAATTAAGCAAAATTATTCCTTTGTTTAAATCAGGTAGTACATTAGACCCCACAAACTTCAGACCAATATCAATACTACCTACATTTAGTAAGATTTTTGAAAAACGAATTCTCGCTCAGTTACTTAATTACTTTAATGAAAATAATCTGCTGCACACTAAACAATTCGGTTTCACTCATGGACGGTCAACATGTGATGCTGGGGTAAAATTACTAGAATGTATATATGAGGCTTGGGAGGAGTCACGGGACGCCTATGGGGTGTTTTGTGACTTATCTAAGGCTTTTGATTGTGTGCAGCATGAAACTCTAGTCAGAAAACTACACCACTATGGTATAAGAGGCATCGCTCTTGATCTTCTTACTTCTTATCTGAGTGATAGGGTTCAGAAAGTAGATGTTAATGGAAAGCGATCACATGGATCAACTGTAGCGATGGGGGTGCCACAAGGCTCTATTTTGGGCCCTTTCCTGTTTCTCGTGTACATTAATGATCTACCTCATCTTGTAAAGAATAATTACGAAATAGTATTGTTTGCAGATGACACTTCTTTAATTTTTAAGGTAAATAGACAACAATCAGAAATTGACGATGTAAACAATGCTCTTTCAAAAATAGTAAACTGGTTTAGTGCTAATAACCTACTTTTAAATGGTAGTAAAACCAAATATGTTAGATTTTTTACAAAAAATGTGAAACAAGTAAAAACCAGTGTGGTGATGGACAATGAGAGATTGGAATTGGTCAATAAGGTTGTCTTCCTTGGGATAACATTAGACTCTAAATTACAATGGGGCCCACATATAGAAACGTTATCAGGTAGACTCAGCTCAGCAGCTTACGCCGTAAGGAAAATACGTCAACTGACTGATGTTGACACTGCGCGTTTACTTTATTTTAGCTATTTTCACAGCATTATGTCATATGGTTTATTGCTTTGGGGTAGTGCTGCGGATGTAGACTCAATTTTTGTGCTCCAGAAGCGAGCTATCCGTGCTATTTATATGATGAGTCCCAGGGAGACACTGAGAAATAAATTTAAAGAGATAAATATTATGACATTACATTCTCAATATATGTTGTTATGAAAATCTTATTTACGTTCATAAAAATCAAACTAAATTTAGGAAAAACAGTGATCTCCATCAATTAAATTTAAGAAATAAAAACAAACTCGCTATGCATATTACTAGGCTCCATAAAATCTCTAACTCGTTCCCAGGTCAATGTATACGCTTCTACAATAAACTTCCAAATGACGCGTTTAAATTATCCATGGGTAAATTTAAAAGATTTATCAAAACTAGACTATGTCAAAAGGCTTACTATTGTATCTCAGATTACATAAATGATAAAAGTATTTGGAAATGAATTGCTCTTGTTATGTTATATTAATGATTGTATTTGTATATGTAACGATGTTGGCAATTAAAAGAGTCGGCCTTGAGTTTCTTGCCAGTTCTTCTCAAGAAGCCCCGTCGCCGGAACTGGCACTTAAATTCACTTTCACATTCAAGATAGTGTGATGAAAGTGAATCTAAGCTCTGCGGATTTAGAGTAGTAATGATTTATACATGTTCTTATATTTAGTTTGTATGACGTTTCTAAGTGCTTTATAAAGTCCAAGGAATAAAGATATTTTGACTTTGACTTTGACTTTGATTTATTAGCACTAAT
The DNA here is from genome assembly GCA_937001555.2 of Hypsopygia costalis. Taxonomy (NCBI): domain Eukaryota; kingdom Metazoa; phylum Arthropoda; class Insecta; order Lepidoptera; family Pyralidae; genus Hypsopygia; species Hypsopygia costalis. Next base: position 26,810,683 of record OW443326.2, read on the forward strand.
ATATCTGCTGAAATAAACGTGAGCACTAATACACTTTTCAGTTCACGGAGTTTCAGTAATTTGATTGTATTAACAATCAAATTACTAATACTTAGTATTTAGATTATACTCATGGATAGATAAAAACAATCTGAGTGGCTAAACTAACCTGAAACAAAATCAACTTATCGGAAGCCTCCCTAGGCGTTAGACCTGACTGCATTGGACCAGCATGCCGATATTCATGGCAATACTCCGTATTGTCCTCCCTAAACCTGTCGAGGTTGTTCTTGAGGTCTTCCTCAAACTGTGGTTGCATTTTGAGGAGCAGCACGTGAGACCCCAGGGCTTGGGCTTGGAGCTGTTGCCATGTGTAACGAAGGTTGTCCACCTGCTCCAGATCTTCTTTACTCACTGGTAGTTCATAGCGAGTTATTACATTGAAGGCTTCCTGTAAAGATTATGTGCAGTAGTGATAACAGCTGGTTAATAGCCATACGACCTGCCTGATAATGGTTTTTAGGCCTGTAATATACACCTGCACGTGGTGCATTCTGCCGACAAGCGAAAAAAGCTATGGCTAAAGAGAGGTAGTGTACAGCGTATTTGTAAACTGTCCGACTGGTTAAGTGTCTCCACCTCACAGCACACCGCAGCCAAATAACAATTCCCTTGAGGATTGATATGTTCTTGCGAATGAGTGAGGTTACTTGAAAGGAGAGAGTTGTTGCGATGGCAACGGGGATGGCGGCGCGCGAGCGACAATTAATGTTGCGAGCGTTAATATGGCAACAGTGCTTAAATGTCCACTGTTGGAGCCATGGTTGCTGGGTGGAGATTCTATATATAGATGAAAACGCTATTAAATTGCCTTACCTCAACGGGATCAATTTTCAGTTCCATATCAACTTCTTGTTCTCTAATCTTTTTCAGCGTTTCCATCACCGTGCGCACGTCATCCAGATCTCGGATCGGTCGCTCAAGCTTTCTTTCCAGATCGTTCATAATAGCGTAAACATAATCCATTTCACGCTTGTATTTCTTGCGCATGGCTTGGCTTATTCTATGGGTACCGTCTATATCAAAAAAGTGCGAGATTATAACCTGAATTTAATTCAATTAATTTAGTAACAAATTCGACTAAGGTCACCGTCCCAAAATATCCCCATGCGGCTAAGCATTGGAACTCCTTACCATCTGATGTAAAGATGTCATCCTCTGTGGATTTTTTCAAATCGGCTGTAGCGTCAGCTGAGTCACTCAAACGGCGTTAATATGCTGGTCTCACTAACACTTACATATTTGAGCCGTTTGGGGTCATTTTGTATATCAATGTTTGGGGTAGAGACGTTAGGGCCATAGGTCCATAGGTCCATCAGTTATGCTGCCAGCATTCTTGGTACGCTACCGACTTAGTGTACCTTATATGTTAGTTGTATTTGTTCTGTGTTTGTAGTCTCATTCCACCCTCGGGATATATATTTACAGAATCCTCTCAAAAAAAAAGGTTGGCTTTAAGAAATACTTTAGAGCAGAGGTTCCCAACCAATGGTCCGCAGACCACCAGTAGTCCGTGAGAGGTAAATTATGGTCCGTGACACAAACTTATAATGAAAGTGATTTAGCACTATTATATAAAACACTCAAATCTCGAATTATAAGAATAATGGATTTATATGACAGTTGGAGACCCTACACGCAACAAAAACCTCGTAGTAGTCCGCGAACAATTAAAGGTTGGGTTAGGTTAGGAATCATTACTTTAGAGGTATAAGTCCGCCTTTGCATGGCTTTATTCTATGTAAGCTTTTATATTATTATTGTTTTATTTAGTACAATAAAGATATTACAAACAAACGAACAAATATCTTACTTTTGAGCTCAGTCGTAAGGCCCAGCTTGAGTTTCTCAGTAGACACGGCAAGGCAGTTACCGATGATGAGGACATCGGGCTCCGTGGCTAACTTCGCCTCAAGTTCACTGTGCCTTTTCAAGGCTAACTCAAAATCGTTGAGGTTCCACGCCAACAACTGGCGCAAAGTTTTCTCACATTTCCATAGATAGTGGTAAGGCCGCCAACGCTTTACCAGTGTATTTAGTTCCTAGGGAATGCGATCCTTAATTATTATTATGCACGTTTTTTCTATTATTATTATTTGATTTTCATTGTTATATTGATCAATTTGTGTCACATGTCGGTTTCAGCTAAAGGTCAGTGCCTAGTCTGACTTAGATTCTAGTGCAAAGCTGAGTTGGAACCAATTTATTGCTTTACGTGTAGCTATTATTATTTTGTAACGTATATCTGGTCGTCAACCTTTATTCATCCCACTGCTGGGTTATGGGACTCTCCCTTCAATTGAAGAGCTTCTGAAGGCACGTTAAGCCGTCGATCGCGGCTGTTGTGATTGTAGATAGGAGAAGGCCAGTGTATAACACATATTTAGTTCCTAGGGAAGGTATAAGAGCATACCCATCACGCTGCTTAGCTCGGGGGTTGGTGAAGGCCAGTGTTTTGGCCACTGACTTGGCTTAATGACTGTTATCTACAATCACAACAGCCGCAACCGACGACTTAACGTGCCCTCAGAAGCACGGAGGAACACGAGATAAATAAATCCTTCCATGGACAGGCTAGAGCCGACGTTGCTTAACTTGCGTGTTTGATTAGACTGACACACGCAACGACGCCACCGAGCTCCTCACGGTACATCTGTAATCTATTTTGTTTACCTGCACAGTAGGAAGAGTCAATAATTTGGTGAACCTATAAATTTTTGACAACATTAATATGTTGTATCTGCTTATGTAATCATAAGCAGATAATCTTGGATAACAGTAAAATAGAGTCATAAAAAAACTTTAAATACACACCGCTTTTATATTTTGGGAACACGTCGACAGTAATGACAGGGTTTTTACTATTTCCTTATTCTCCATCACGTGGTTATAAAAGTTCTTCTGTTGGAACGGAAAGGTTGGTTTCTCTTCCGATTCCAACCTGTAATGCTTCTTCCTCTTCAGTTTAGCTGTGTCCACCATTTTTAGAGATTTCTGCGCCATTGACATGGGCACCGACACTGATTGGACCTGTTCGTCAAGCTTTGTGACTACCTCTAGCAGTTGGTTCGACTGAGGACCCGCCAGTTTCTTCCAGCTAACCTGGAGGGAGGGAACGGCGACAAGAGGGACCCAAGCGAGATGATATGACCAATGAAGGGATAAAGGTAAGGTTACTAAGCCACATCGAGTGTTAGCAAATGAACAAAATGTAGCATGCAAGCACGAGAAGTGTTTTTGCAGACGAATTCACATACATACACACACGCGTGTTTGGTGGTTAGTATAAAACATACACAAGACATTCAACATCACAAATTGGAAGAGTAAAAATAGAAAAATAATGGATTAAAATTGTGTTACAGTTACATATATTTTATTTTCATGCTGATTGTTGAGAGAAAGACAAACATGGTTTTTGAGATTAACATGCTATCCATGCTTTAAATTTTCATAGTTAAAATAACTGTGTGGCTTTATTAATTAACAAAAGATTAAGAGGTGTTATATTTTTATAGTAAAAATTTTGTGACAATATTGTGACCCCTTCTTAACTCCGGGAAATGTGGAAGAGTTTCAAATTTCAATTAACACTACATCGGTGTGTGTGACATTATAAGCAGCAAAAAAGAAAATACCTCTCACAGCCCAACGAGTCTTTGTTGGCCTGTGACAGGATCACAATGTAGAATTTAAGTATTTTAATGAAAAACCATTCTACTATTTGTGTAAAACATATAAAAGTGGCTGGCTTTGAGGACATTTCTTATATGTACAAGATTTCTGTTATAATCAATTCTTCAGCATGCATTTTTTTCTGAATTACAATAAAAATATTGTACAACGACTGCAGGATTGTGCAAAATTAATTACTGTTAATCTCAATGAAACATGGGCGATGATTATCAGATATACAGTGATATTGTGTATTATTTGGGGCAGAATTATTATTTAGAACATGTTATAACATAGCTATTCAAAGGGCGAACACTGCCAGTATCTTCGGAACCTTGCCTAAAGGGACTCCTTTTTAATAATATATTTAAGTTATTATATTATATTTGTTAAGGTTTTTAGTTTCAGGTTCATTGTTCTAGTATATATTTTTTGTATATTGTATATGTTATTTTCTTTAAATATATCACATGAATAATGATTAAAAATATTTAGAACATTAGTATGTATATTTTCTTATTGACAGACAACAGCGTTTATTCTTATTTTAACTTATTACCAGAGATTATGTTTGTTTACCCTGGAAGTTTTCCCGCCGGTCCACTGCGCTACGCCCTTGGACAGGCCAGAGATATGCCGTCCCGCGAGCACCAGAACCTCTTGGATTTCATCGAGGGTTGGCTTGACAGACACGTTCGGGATCATCAGCGTTGCATGCAGAAGGAATATCGGCTTCTTTTGTGACTCTGAGGAGTTTATTAATTTTACACTATGTATAAATCAATAATTGTAAATTAATAAGAAACCAGACGAGCGTGATTTGCTCCGGGAAACCAATTTTCAAGAGACAAATGATTTATTATATCTTACAAAATTTACACAATTCGTAGTCATTTTTGAAAACGCGATTACTATATTTTTCTACTATTTGGGATTTGTACTTAGTATGACTAATACCTATTTCATTTATTAATTAGTATAAGAATGCTGTTTCATTAATTGTTCCAATCTGCAATCAAATATTTTTAAATCCTTTCTGTCTGCTAGAAAGGATTTAAATACATTCAATTAACAATAATTGGATAATTAGTTATTTAAATAACTATATAATAAAGAATAATAATATATAACTTAATAATAAAGAATATTATGTATTACATATTTATTTATTAAATTGTAAATTCAATATATAAAATAAAAGAACAACAATTTGACGCAGAAGAAACGCGTTGACTGGTTTTTGGCTGCATTGGTACTAGGGCGACAGAATTTATATAGAGGTTCATATGTTTGTATCAAAAGGAATTCAGACTGTAGATATACTACAAGTTTATGTTCAATATTGTACCTAAATTTCATTGGGTTACTTATTCAGTGTGTTTCTAGGTCAGTTCTTTTCTAGGTTACGTGCGGAAGACGTACGAAACGATACCACGTGGTTTACCGGCATATGCATGCTTGTTTATTTGCATACATTTCTTTTACATCGATGTGGCTTTGAGATAATGATTTAAACAGGGTATTGGTTGCCCCAGGCCAGTGTACCTTTTTTACCTTACAGTATAATATGTCACTTGATTCGAATAAGTTAGAATAAGTAGTGCTCCTTTCCTTGCTTTCTTCATAATATACACTGCATATTATGTTTGTTAGGTACTATAACCATATAAAAAAATAGGGTGTGGCTGTGTCATAGACACGGCCGTGTATTGTGCGTGAATACGTTATATGCACGAAAATTATCTCAAATGGCAGCGATTCCCCCTCTCCTGCACACGATGTTCTATAGTCCTTACTTAGCGTAATAAATTCTTTCATCCTTCATCTATCTAGTGGTGTGATAGAATTTTGTATGGAGATGATAGCTATGTAGCTACACCACCACACTATATCCCCCAATTTTATCATTCGTTTTTTTTAATTAACCCTAACGTATCCACGTCAAAAAAACAGTGATTTTTGAAATCGATATGAGTATTATTGTTTAGTATTCTGAGCTAATATTTCAAATTTACTTTGAAATATTAGCTCAGAATACTAAACAATAATAAACAATACGCAGTATAGAAGTGTAGATTAGTGTTGATAAATAAAAGGAAGTGAATCGATGGTATAATAATACTGCGACCAAGTTGGCGGCATAATAATTATTTTCATCCCTTATCTACGCATAAGTGAGCATCTGCTTAACATTTATTGCGCATGTGCCAATATCTAAAACACAAGGAAGCTACGAGGTATTCTATTAGGAGAACATGAAATGCCTGTGATTGATTTGAATGTCGTAAATTGTCTTGAAGGTGCCCCTCTTCTAAATGGCCCAATGACCTGACCTGGCAATGAATGACCTATTTATAGAAAGCATTGGGGAAGGTCTATATCGAACAGTGGATACGTGTAGGCTGATGATGATATTATATTCTTGCCATCATACTGGCGAAATGATGCCTGATATTATTAAAGTAAGGAACATAATATGTAGCATATTTTTGGTAGGTTAGTTAATGATACATCCTTGTTTCGAGGCCTATTTAGCAACAGTTAGATTTTTACATTAATAATAATAAGCCCATCATTTACGCTTCAGTTAGAATAACAAAGCGTAAATTTATGTATATATTTCTTTTCATTGTCGGATGGTTACTCCTAGAAAACCTGATTAATGACAGTTACGCACTAATAGGTGGTCTGTTCTGTGGCACATAGAACTTCATTCTACGCACTACATTCACCCAAATCGTAAACTATCAAAGCTACACGTTAAAACTCAGAGAAATGATACTTCATCTAAGCGTAATAAATAAAATTATGCCGAGCAGCCTTTGATAGTGAGTAAACACCTACGAGTAAAACCAACCTAAATACTCTATAGGTCTATGTCAATGGTAAGCACCACATAAGCACATATTAGTTACTTGAGTACCTATAAAATTACTAACCTTGATGTAAAATGCTGGAAATAAATAAGAAATAAATTACATGGCTGAACCGATTTGAATAAAATATGGCAAACACATAGATTATATCCCAAGGAAAGACTTTCAACCATTATGATATTGTGACATAATTGTATATTTATTTTTCGCGTTATAACCAACTTTCATTCGGAGTTTCAGTTCGTAGTTAGTTTTTATAGACATACATATTTGGCCCTGCATTCGAATTTCGAATAATATCCCTCTGTGTTTGTAGGAATGTGGAATGAATGAAGATAACAATTACGGCGCATGTCTGGTGATGGGAACTACAGCGCAAGTCCACAATGGCGAAAACAAGGGGTGAGTGTCGGCAAAGCACCAGGCCGTCATGACATGATAGAGATCTATTAAAGAAAATGCTAGATAGGTGTGTTAAAGACACTGTAAAGGTGTGTGAGAATACATGGATATCATTCATGTGTACTAACCATAGACTTATAATACAATCGATAATAACTAACTCTTATATTATATCGAAAAAAGAAAGGTATAAACTCGAACTTATCGGAATCACAACTTTAAGGAACTTGTGTAAACTTTATATATTACTTAATTATCAAATAATTTACGTGATAGATTAGGTTTGCAAGGTATTAAATTTTATTTTACGCAAAATTCTTGCATTTTATTTTATTTTACACAAAATTTAATTTACGAAAAAGAATCACAAATAATATCCTCTCTCGTCCGGTAGTAGTATTCGTACGGAATACCTCTAAGTGTAACATAGGAGCTTTACAAAAGGACCTGCTGGCACCTTTTCGTAGCAAATGTGCAAAATTTTAACCCGAACCCTGTATGCCAAAGGTCCTTTGAGTGGCTTAATACTCAAAGCAAAGGTCAACCCGAACCGTCTAGCAGTTTGAGGTGTACGTTGATAGATACGTCAGGGACGGTTGCCTTGTATAAAAACAGAAGAAGAAGATGTAACTACTCACCGTTAATTCCAATGTTCTCAGCCGAGAATTGCTTGATGATTATATCCAGAGTTCTACGCGTGACTTTGATCAACACGTCGATCACCTTCCGGCTGTAGTACCTCCTCATCTCACTTACAGCGTTCTTCACCATTTCCTGCGATATATATATTTTTCAGACAGACGGAACTATATTTAATAAATATTCCAGCAAAGCTTGTACTAGATAACTGATAAATATATTTAAATACATTTTTTTTGTAAATACATACATATAACACATAGACAATACTCAGACCAAAACACAACACACAAATGTTTGTCTTCTGCGGAGATCAAACCCGCAAACTCAAAATCAAAGTAGTTTCAACAACTAAGTCTCTATCACTACCATAACGTAACGGTTGAAAATTTACGGGAATTGGACCACTGCTCATACGTATCAAATATTCATAAAAAATATACAAATCGGTCGAGTTTCGGAGGAGTATGAGCACAAACACCGTGTCATGAGATTATTTTTATATATACAATACAATACAACAATACAATTTGCATTCAAATAAAACTGATTGTTATATTTCCACAATACGTAACGCTCCACATTTTGACTATATACTTTGGTGTGAATTATTACCTGCATGCCTTTGGACAGGCCTCCAGCTGGCATGGACAGCAGTCTGTGCGGACTTTCGAAACATTCCCATACAGCAGACCAGTCTTGCTGGCCGCTGGATGTGGACTCGTTGGCTGACGATGCCGCGGCGCTCCCTCCCGCTGGATCATCTATATATCATAGGTAACAACAATGATAAAACCAAAATCTTTGAGTTCAGTCTAGTTAAGATTTCCTTAACACGTTCAGTGCGGACCAAGGTCTAATACGCCTCGTAGGTATGTGTCTCCCTTACGGTACGGCTAAGAAAAACATAGACTTATCTGTCGTGCGGAGGCCGTAACATCTGTATGATGTATTGGATGAATCTGATGTAAATTGAAAACATAATGCAGTGGTGTACCTACTTTAATACGGGGTCACTTAGACCAGTGCGAAACGGGGTTTAGAAGACCCCCGTAAATTAAAGAAAAAAAATGAAGAAAAAGACCATAACACAAGACGTACATGGTCTTTGTTTTCTTAAATGATTAACTTCAACAAGGCCCAACAATTAAGTGATTCACTTCTTTCTGGGCCCGATGACAGACTGAAGACTTTTATTTCATTATTTACGCCAAGTTCCGATCAACAACATATTTATACTTCGATTTAAAATTGTCATGATGTTACGTAAAATTTATGTGTCTAGTATTTCTTTACTGTTTAAGTACCTTCAGCTATCAGAAATTCGAAGTCCGGATTGATTTCCGTGGGTTTAATCTGCTGTGCCGCTTTCTTGACAAGATCCAGTACTTCCTCCACTGCTTCTTCAACCATCAGACTTTTACGGTTCAATTCCACGCAGGCATTGCTATAAAAAATATTAACTTATCGTCTAAAAACGTAACAGGATAACGAAGCAGGTTCGACAGATATGCTGGAAACATTTATTTATTTAGACATGGAAAAGAACATTTATATAAAAGATATAATGGAATAAAGAAAATACAACGTGATAAAAAAATAAAAATATGTAACGGCATCAAACCATATTCCTCCTGCTCTCAATCCTAGGGGTTTAGTTAGATCGTACAGAGGCCAATGTTTTTAAGCTGCCCAAACGCCGCCTTGGCTTAACGACTGCCAACTCTTAATGACAGCAGCCCCCCTAGCCCGAGGGCGGATCCAGGGGGTGGGTCAAGGGGGTCATGACCCCCCCCCCCCCCCCCTGGGCTGGGTCCACGACCTATATAGGTACCACTAATAAAAATTGTTAAACTTAATATTTTTATATATTTTTTTGGCTCAATATAGATTAAGTACAGTACTTACATAAATTAATAAAATACCTACATTTTACCTGTATCTCTTATTATCGAAATTAAAATATAACTTGACCACAACTACGTGACCCCCCCAAGCCAAGTGTAATTCGTAGCGTAACGAACGTTAGATAGATCACGTGACATTTGTCAATTAGAATATTTTAGTATGAGCTCCACAGTCCAAATTAGCGATCGCTACGCATTTCTACTTCGCAAACTGCCGTTTGTTAATTTAGTTTAAGGATACTCATTCGGTTATATGGCGCCAAATTGCATGAGTTTTTCATTAATATTTCTTTACGGGAACAGATATCTTGTTTACCAAAATACGTTTCGAACCCCACACATCTGCCTATATGATAATGGCAAAGTACACAAAAGAAAATCGTCTGCCAAAATAGTAATGTATAAAACAGTAAAGTTTTGGGTTTACAGTATTATTTTGATGTCATTTGCAATAGCAAATTATAAAATTTTTGGTTATATAGTTAATTGATTCAGGTATATAGGCAATATACATAGGCACTGCCGTGGCTATGTAAGACCACAGTATAAGTAATAGTACTACGTACAGTAAGGACTCTCCCTGCCGCTCTCTCGTATCGACCTCACCTCCCCTCTGAGACGAACCTGGAACAGTTTGTATGGCGCCCTCAGATCACAGCAAACAAGGGAGATTTGCTAAGGCGGCTCAGTTCGTGCGAACACATCTGGCCATAATTTGGCTTGATGTAAATTTCTGCCGCCAGTCGATAGTTACTATGAGTCGTTGTCACATCTCTCGATTTTTGACAAAATGCCGACTTGTTCAGGGATTGTTTGCAAAAATACAAGCAGCAAAGTGAACTACGTGAAAGATGGCATCTCATTTCACGTGTCAGTATTACAATTATTTACAATATTTATGTTTAATCTTCTTTTAAAACCGAAAAATATTATTTTGTTATTGTGACAGTACCTAGTGAATCACATCATGTGAAACAAAATTCATTGCTTCTTTAGTAAAAAATAATAAATGTATCGGTTCTTCCGATGGCGCAATGGATTTGTGTGTTATCGATACTCGCAATACAATGACAATCGTGTAGTGCGGCCGCTTTCGCCTGCCGTGAAATAGAGGTGTAGTCGTATCGATAAAACAACCTAATTCTTGTTCATATTAGTACAATTCCTAATTAGTTACTATGTATTACCAATTGAATTAATGGTAAACGTCTATAAAATATATGTTATTATTGAGTATTCAATTATTCTTGTACTTAAGTACTTTTTAATAATAATAACTATTTATTTCTGCTTCTTTTAAATACAACTTTTAGATATCCGAAGGATGGAAAAATTAAAGAAAAATGGATAAATGCTGCAGGCAGAGGTCCAAAATGGGTGACGTCTTAACTCAGTAGCCTTTTGTGCGGAGCGTTTTCAGGAAAGTCCAAAATTGTGATTTTCATATCAAACCGAAAAAAATGTTGGTCAAATAGCCTATTGAATTTCTCATAAACGCGTATTTAGTCTTCTTAAAATTAATTGAGTACTTACAAATAAAAGTATCAATATTTAACACACTTCATCGATATCGATACTGAGAAAGTTCTTTCTAATGAATACTCTATTGTTTGAATGTGTACTAGTAATAGTACAATGCGGTCCCTAAAGGGTAAGAACCAATAATAAGGGTAGTTTTGCATGTGTGCAGTAGTTTATGCATTGTTTTATGCGTGTAGAGGTGGCAGGTAGTAGAAGAATCGGCGACATCTGGTTTCGATACAATTTGTACAGCGTACCAAATCTCCCTTGTTTGCTGTGATCTGAGATGGCGCCGCTCGCACACACGCTCATTTACGCTCTGCACGACGTAGTTGTTTATGTACTAGATAACGATGCGATATTTGTATGGAGTGGCCGGGGTGTGGTAAAACGTAAGACAACCAAAGAAGCCACGGCTGTCGCATGCATCGAGTAACGGTAGTGGGTGGGTGCCGGCCGGCAATAGTTTGCATGAACTGATTGCATGGTGATGGCGGAAGCACGCAAAGTAGTGTAGATCAAATTGCCTTTTTGGTTATAGGATTATGGCGATTTAATTTTGTTGAATATATACTATTTTTTGGGTCCAGGAGGTGTTTTTTTTGGGTTATATTTTACTGTATCTGCTGGTGATCAGTTAAACCATAGCCTTTATTACCTCTACAGTGTACTTACCGACACCCTGTTTCGACATTCTCGATAAATTCATCAACCGACCATGGCGTTTCTTCTGTAAATACGAAAAAAAAAACATATTGGGTGCTGAGCACTAGACTTTTTCAGCACAGCGATTCCCAAAGTACTCTTGACCTGGGTTTAACGAAATAACACATTGGCGTTTTCACTTCTTTTGCTATATTAGACAATAGTATCATTATTAGCATAATAGTGACGTGCAATTAATAAATTGTTAGAAAATTGTGACATAAAAACAGAAGACTTGTAACAAAAGGTCCGGACGCCGGGATCTGTAGGTAGATTGTAATTATAATCAATAAAAAAAAAATACTATTGATATTTCTGTGAAAAATAGCAGCTCAATCGAACATTGAGAAGTGGATCAAGCTTAACTGGCAAGATTTGGTTACAGACAAGTGAAACTAATGAGAAGTTTGTAATGAACACCTTTTTAATATTAACATCAAGTATAGTGTATTTGTAAACTGCCTGACTGAGGAAGTACCGCCACCTCACAGAATACCGCAGCCAAATAACAATTCTCTTGAGGGCCGTTGTGTTCTTGCGAGTGAGAGAGGTCACCAGAAAGGAAGGAGATGCTGCATTGGCAGCGGGGGTGGCGGCGCGCGAATGATATTTTTTTGTTGCGTAACCGCTTAATATCAAGTGGGCCTTATGCTTGTCTGTCACCCGACGTATTACAAAAAAAAAAAAAATGAGTCATATCCACTGCTCACCTGGTAGTGTAAGCAAACATACGTCTTGCATTCCTGACAGGACATAAATGATTCTGTTCGTATAGATGTCATGGACTCGAGTGACAAGGACATCGAAGCATTTGATAGCAGCATTTGCGCGGTCTATGAACTCTTTCCAATCTTCACTGGTCCAGCAGACGGAGCGGATCCCCGGGAGCAGGAGGGAAGATAACCGGACTACTTGCGGCAGAAAAAGAGGACGAACCTCGAGCTTAACCCGACGTACAGTCTGCAGGTAATCTTCCAGTAGAAACTAGAAGTTAAGAAGATGTTTTATTATTTTAAAGTACACGATGTATATAACGAGTTGCATGTAACATTGTTACATAAAATCAGTGTATACAAGGTGTACAAATACAAATTGTCTTTATTTTTACAGATGTTACAAGATTATACTTTGATTATACATATTTTGACGAGCTCGGTGGTCGAATGGTTAGCAATGACCACTTTGACTCCGAGGTCGCGGGTTCGATTCCCGCACAAGACAAGTATTTGTGTGCATGAACATGTCTGTTTGTCTTGGTTTCGGTGATTTCTATGTATTAAATGTATGTATTTACAAAAAAAAAAATATTTAGGTATAATATCAGTTATCTAGTAGCCATAGTACAAACTTTGCGCTTAATTTGGGACTAGATGGCGCTGTGGAAATTATTCACAAATATTTATTTATTTATTTATACGAGTATAACTCCATTCAGTGTTCCACCACTTAGGCATACAATAATTATTTGTACATGGGAGAGCTTATCTCTTAAGAAATTACTTACAACCTACCTTAACAATAGTACCTATAGACATATTATTTGGCTAAGGCGACATATGTTATGTATGTACAATCAAGAGTCATGATATAATGAATGGATCACTTTGTCCAGGAATATTTATTTATATTTATTTTACTTACCATACTTTTAACATTGAATTACAACATAAAAAAATTCTTTAATTTATTTTTCAAGCAATAGTTAGTTGATTAGATATAAAGTAAATAAAATTCTCTTGTAATTGCATGAACGCTTGTTTCATCATTTGTAAAGATGGACACTTTTTTACCTGCAAGGAGTCGTTGACCATCGTAAAATAATTCTTCTTCGCATACAACGAATGACATACAATGGGCATCTCGAGTCCCATCTTCACGAGACAATCAGATTCTCTGATGAGCAGCTTTATAGCATGATCGAGGTTAACAGCAATACGACCCGCTTCGTCTATCCTCAAAAGAGTATTATTTAGACTGTCATCTACGTCCCAAAGCTAAAACGGATAATAAAATGTGAGAAGGTACATAATATTTTTAGAGAAGAAGACTTTTGCAGAATATCAATGGAATAAAATTTAATACCACATGCTCGTTTGCCCCCCCCTATCATATAAAGAAAAAAGAAAAAGAATCGCAGAATACTTTAAATTCAAGGCTCATTTTCATTGGTCGATAGTGTCCGCAAGCGGGATATTTTCTATTTAAGTATGGCATAGAACCTGTATGCGGGAACCACCTTTTACCTTTGAATTAGCACCTTTTTAGAGTCATGCGTTTTTCGACCCGCATTTGGATCTGTCATAATAATTATCTGCATGCATGTTTTCTACTATGACATATCCGCATACGGTGACTCTAAGAAGTCCTAATCCATGGGGCCCAGGTGCAGGAGATTTTCTATTTTATGTATGCTACAGGATAATACTGAGTCATTTCTGGCTTGCAGGGTAAACCATGCTGTTTATCGACCGAGCTATGAGTTCCCGCATGCTACGTATCGACCGAATGATCGACCAATGGATCTGAGCCTGGAAGTTTGCGCTATTGTAATGGTAATGGTAATGGAGATACGGTGAAATATTCATCAAGACAGAGCCAGAGTGCTGCGGATAATATTTATTGTGGCATGATGAGAAAAAATGCTCCCGAAAAAAACATATTCTAATAGGAAAGCCTTTCAGTGGGTCCCGTAAGCCCAGTCACACACTGAAAGCCAACCTCAATAAGTCATGATTGAAACACCACACTAAACATACACCTTAATTTTTCTTGACTTGATTACGTCTTATAAATCGATTAACGCCGGTTGCACGCCTGGCTCAGTGTCACGTTGCGCCTGAGCTGAGCGTGCAGGCGCGGAACAAGCTATCTCTCTTCCACTCCATCGGCCGATGTTTTGTTATGACGTTATCATGTAAAATTATCGTCCGTAAACCGACTTTACAGACAGACAGCTAATTGTTTTTTAATTTTATTTCTCTATCTTCTTTGTTTTGTCTACATACATTCTGATTCATCCAGACAGCTCGCATAGTCTCCTCGTAGTTGCATATCAGTGACTTGGTGTTGGTGTACTTGCGCATCATATCACCGGCGGCCGGAAGAGCTCGCAGCACGGGATGTGCGCAGACGCTCTCCACAGTTTCCGTCATGTTGTGCATCAGACAACGAGACCATTTGATGCGACCTGCCGGTCAGTAAACGAAATCTTGGTAAAAGGTGGCAGTAGATCAAAGCATTCAAACAAGAGCTCGACGAAGACGAGCTCGGTTGTCGAATGGTTAGCTATGGCCACTTTGACTCCGAGGTCGCGGGTTCGATTCCCGCACAAGACAAACATTTGTGTGCGTGAACATGTCTGTTTGTCTTAGTCTGGGTGTTTTCTACGTATTATTAGTATACATTTACAAAAAAAATATTTAAGTACATTTATCCGTTGTCTAGTACCACAAGCATAATTAAGCAATAAACCATAACACAAGCAATGCGCTTAATTTGGGACTAGATGGCGCTGTGTAAATTGTCCAGAAAAAAAAACTCTACGCCTACAGCTAAAGTGCCCCCTTTCACCAACCTTCCGGTCATATTCAGGATTGGGTTTCTCTCGCCCAGGAAACCAACCAAGCATATGGACCTTTACCCTTCGCATTATCGCGTCCAGTAAACTAACCAGACACTCAAATAGTTCAAAGAATGCTTTTTTACAATATACACACAATATAATACATACTGTCAGTGCATTTCATGTCATCATCATCATCAGCCTGTATCTATCCACTGCTGGATATAAGCCTTTTCCTGCTATGCTTTTTACCAAATACGATCCTCCGCCTTCCGCATCTAGCCGCTTTCTTAAAATCATCCAACCATCTAGAATGAGGGCGTCCAACGCTTCGTGGTCCCACGTGCGGCCTCCACTCTAATATCTTCCTTCCACATCTACCATCACTTACTCAGCAGATGTGACGCGCCCATTGCCACTTCAGCTTGCTAACTCTGAAGACAATGCCGACAAATTTGGTTCTCCGTCGAATTTCTTCGTTCCGGATTCGATCCCTCAGAGAAACCCCGAGCATAGACCTTTTCTACATGAAAAGGTCTATGCTATGGGTTTCTCTCACTGTAGCATTCCATGTATCTTAGATTTTTTGATGCCCAGTGAATTTTCCCACATCATTACCCTCAAATTCAAAATGTGTCCTAAATACAAAGTGTTAACCTGCAACGGGTGAATAGTTTCTTGGCAACGGCGGATCATCTTTCTGTCTTTTGAACATTTTCATTATTTTATCGACTTCTTTCTCACAATATCTCAAAACTCTATCATATTTCTCGCTCAGTTTCGTGATTTGGATTTTTTGGCTTACCTAGAAAAAATAATATTTTTATAAAATAGTTATTTGAAATTGCAAAAAATTGTACCTATCATAGATACGCGACTGCAGCATGTCTTTGGATGGATTTATGTATCCCGAGCTCGTCCGTGCTTCGGAGGGCACGTTAAGCCGTCGGTCCTGGCTGTTGTCATTAGATGACAGTCGTTAAGCCAAGTCAGTGGCCTTAGGGCGGCTTGAAAACACTGGCCTCCGCCAACCCGCAGTGGAGCAGCATGGTGTGGTACATGGGGTGGTAAAGCCGACCACCCGCAGTCGTCAACCCGCAGTTGAGCAGCATGGTGGAGTATGCTCTAAACCCCTTCGATTGAGGGGAGACCCGTATCCCAACAGTGAGATGAGTATGGGTTAATGCCGATAGAATTTATGTCCTGAAATAATACATATAATAATTGTACCACAGTATAAGTAATAGTACTACGATTGTACTCTAGATACTGTATTGGAGTGGGGCGAAGCTGCGGTATAACTATACCGTATAATAAATTTGACGAGATCGGTGGCCGAATGGCCGAATGGCACTTTGGCTCCGAGGTCGCGGGTTCGATTCCCGCACAAGACAAATGTTTGTGTGCATGAACATATCTGTTTGTCTTGGTCTGGGTGGTTTCTATGTACCTATGTATTTACAAAAAAAAAGTATTTAAGTATAATATCAGTCATCTAGTACCCATAGTACAAGCTTTGCTTAGTTTGGGACTAGATGGCAGTGTGTAATTCGTCTGAGAATATTTATTTATTTACCAGCGGCCCGACCACGCTTCGCTGTGGCTCAATCTTTTCGTTTCCATCCATTTCCTTAGAGATGGCGCTGTATGTGAAAAAAGATTTTCCCGCTTTTCTTTTCAAATTTTTCCAGAATTTTCTTTGCTATAAACCTCACGGAGCCCGAGACCTTTCCAACGAATGCAAAACCGTGGAAATCGGTTCGTGCGTTCTGGAGTTATAGCGTCAGGAAGGAAAACCCGACTTATTTTTATATAGTAGATTGATAAGCAAGTATCATATGATACAATTACCTTTTCAAATCGGGTTAGGAATTTAATGCCTTGTGGTGTTTCCCACACGCTGGAGAAATTAATTTCAATTGTATTGCCTATGGATTCACGCAAAGCATTTGTCTTCTCTTCAAATATTTGATAATCTTTGTCAAACTCGTTGTTTCTGTAGTCCAAATAATCGTACTGGCATGTCGTTACTGCTTTCTTTGCTTCCTCAAATACTTGCATAGCTTCTTCTAGATCTGTTTTAATAAGCTTAGTTAATATCGGTTACATTTTTAAATCTATACTAATATTATAATGCTGAAGAGTTTCTTTGTTTCGTTGAACAAGCTAATCTCAGGAACTACTCATTCGAAATGAAAAAATATTTTATTGTTAGATAGCCTATTTTTCGAGGAAGGTTATAAAGGCATAACATCACGCTACCACCAATAGGAGCGGAGCACCAATGAAAAATGTTGGAAAATATATTCCTTTTGAGAGCTTCCGTCGCGTGCGCTGCGTAAACGGTTCAAGTTACGCAACAATTATATACGACGGAATTATTCACCTCAAAAAGGTCTAAAAAAAAGTCTATGACAGCATGTGTATATCTTTTAAAATTGGCTCACTATAACCTTTCATTGCTTCGCTCTGTCTCACGCAGACGAAGTTGCGCGAGTCAGCTAGTATTATATACTCGTTTAATACGAGTAACTTAATACACGAGGAGCTCGATGGCGACGTTACGAGTGTCAGTCTAATCGATCACGCAAGTTAAGTAACGTCAACCGTGGCTTGTCTATGGATGGGTATATTTATTTCGATCTCCTCCGTGCTTCGGAGGGCACGTCGGTTCCGGTTATTGTCATTGAAAATACTGGCCTCCGCCAATCCGCAGTTTGGCAGAGTAACTTACTTAATGTAGACATGATAATACTTGTTTTATGATAGTTCATAGGGTTGCCTCTTCGTCTTACGATATTGAAACGTCACACTTCTAGAGTAAAGCATGTCACAGACAAAAGCGGCATGCGGTGGCGGCCGCGGTGGCGGCCTGTCATAAAGTATGGAATCGCAAGCCGCGTGGATTTGAATAGTTTCATTTATGTTCCATGCTATAGGTATGACAGGCGGCAACCGCGGCCGCCACTGCAGGCTGCATTTGTCTGTGACATGCTTAACGTTCATGAGTGAATCGGACTCAGTGCGTTTACATCTTTTATTTAAAGGGAATTCTAACTACACAAGATCTCTTGGTGGATCGGGTTAGGGGATCCTGGTGGCCGGAATCACAATGCCTGTAATTTCTGTGTACTAAATAGCCTAATGAATAGGGTTGCCATCCGTCTGGGTTTCCCCAAATTTGTCCTAGTTTGGAGAGCGTCCGGGGACCGTACGGGCAGGTTTGCAGTCCATGGTTAAAAATTTTAAATCACTACTGCGAATAACCGTCTTGTCACAGATTAAAAATAGTACTAATACTAAAAACATGGATGACATGTCCGGGTTTCAAGATACAGAAGTTTCAAGAAGAAATCCGGAGTTTTCACGAATCTTGTCCTGGTTGCAAGCGAGATGGCAACCCTACTAACGAAACCTATAGATTAGGAGACAACTATCCTGACCAAGCTTAAAAGATGTATTTTACATACCTTCACCTAGTAACAACCCTTCCATTCTTTTTGCGAACAAATTGTTATAATCATCCATCAAATCAAACATGGCAATAATTTTGTTCAACCTCTTACAAAAAGTATCAAATTTTCCGAAAACGTAGTTCTCTGAGAAACTAAACTGCTCCGTATTTGGTAAGAATGGTTGATTCTTCACATAAAGATAAGTTTCTCTGTATGTCTTGTTGAGGTTTATGCAATGTATTAATTTGTCCCTGACTTGCGACCTTTCTTGCGACCAAATCGTTTCTTTGAAACGACAAGTGATGTATTGTTTACAGGTTTCGATCATTTGGTTTGTAATCTGTGGAAAACCTATGTGTAAGTTCATTCATCATCATCATCATCATCATCAGCCTGTATCTACCAACTGCTGGATATAAGCCTTCGCCAATGCTTGCCACCAAATACGTACCTCCGCCTTACGCATCCAGCCGCTTTCTTAAGGTCATCGGACCATCTAGTTTCTAAAAGGAGGGCGCCCAACGCTTCGTCGTCCTACGTGCGGCCTCCACTCTAATACCTTCCTCCCCCATCTGCCATCACGTACTCGGCAGATGTGGCCAGCCCATTGCCACTTCAGCTTGCAAACTCTGAATGCTATGTCGACGACTTTAATATTAATATAAGTTTATTATAATTTAGTAAAAATAGTCATGCACCTTTTGGGCCCATTTTATCAGTATTGTCCAATAGTGATGAAACCTTTCATTTTATTCCATATCAACTAAGTTTAAATCTATGTCGAAAATGGTGGTAATTAATACTGTTTTTTGTTTTACTTATATAACATTCTTTACGCTTATGAATATTATTTACACTGAATTTGGACTTCGCTCTTACAGAAAGAAATCAAATACACTCATGGACCATCTACATGGTCGGTTGTATGTAACATACAGGGTGTATTTTTAAAGGCTGGTCAAATTCAAGGACACAATTATGATGTTAGTAATAATCACGAATTAATAAAAAACCCAAACAAAAAAACAACAAACCCTAAAATTAATCAACCATAAACACGGTATGACTATCGAAAAATTTCTTGTTTATCTCCAAGATACAAGTTTACTATGTAGGTAAGACAACGTGGGCACGTCGCGTCGGGTTGTCGCGCACGCAACCTCTGCGCGCTTTCCATTGTGACCGCTTTCAGCGGAGCGGTTATCAACATTACAGTATATGCTAAAATGACAGATACTACAAAAACTAAACTGATTTTGATGTTTTTAAGGTATAGTTTTTTTTATTGTTTCGTGATCAGTAACAGCTACACAATCGCCTCTATCAATTTGACCAGTCATCAGGATAAATAATTTATAATGTTGGCTTTATTTACTTTAAAGACCAAATACATTTAACATGTAGATAAATACCTTGACCATCAGAGAAGAAATCCTCTCCGACGTGTTGTAAAACTGTGACACGCTGTGTATCAAACGTACTGTCTGCAACAGGCTAAGGATAGAATCCTTGATCTTAACAGGGTCGTCCAGGTATAGAGAATGACAGCATTTCTCCATGGCCTGGATGAACTTGGCGTTGTCCTTGGCCTCGTTGTAGCAGAAGGTTATCTTGTGGTCGGTGTCTCGCCAGAGCCTTATAACTTTGGAGTTGGCTAATTGGAGACACGTGAGAGTGAGTTGAACTTCGTTATCCTGGTATGAAATACATTAGTTAGTTTATATTGTTCATTAGCTTTCTCTTGCGTTGGAATTTCAAACTTCTGGTGTTTACATTACAAAGGAGAATTTTGTCCACGAGCTGGGGTTTGTTATCGATGAATCAGTCAATAAATTGGTATTTTTTTTGTACATATGCTATACCAAATACGACAAAAACCCCAAAATTGGCCTGCCTAGTCCTAGAAGTGACGACAGCGCCATATACCGGGTAAGTAAATCATGCAAGAATTTACACCAACTCACACAAAAATAAAAGTATTTTAATTGGCCTAGATAGACTTTTAGGAGTTCATTGATGTACACTTACAAAAAAAAAAAAATACATAATTGAGAAGAAAATGTTATCTCGGGGCACATAATATTTAATAGATAGATAGATAGTTTATTTGTATTACAGCAGTTACACACGTACAATTATAAGCTTTTACAATTGGTGACAGTATACACATTGTTGATTGTAGGTGTGTGTTGCAGCAATACAAAGGGGCCATAGCTCAGTGGGAATGTTGCATAAGCAACACACTGATTTTCGGCTATTACCCAGAGGTACGAGTGCGCATCAGTTCAAGTAATGTCAAGTATAAATAATAACCATTAAATATATATATATGAGATGTGCTAAATGTACAAATACGATTATGAAATAGTGAGTTACTGACTAATACAAGTTTAAATATATAAATAAATGCGGAATAATAATAACAATAATGATAACTGTCTTTACTTATAGATAGCGTAATAATTTATGATAGACAACAAGTGAAGTAGATAGTGAGATTATAATAAAATTTTACGATATTCAATTTACTTAATATTCAATATTCAAAAATAGTGAATGGATTACAGACATAAAATTAATACCCAAATGCCCATGAAGTGACAGCAGACCGCTACGACAGGTAACTCTTCGGAATGCCTAATTTTTGTTTATCTAGTAGAAAAGAACTTAAATGTTTTTTAAAAGTAAGTCTGGCGGTGATATTTCTGATTGGCGGCGGAATGTTGTTCCAACATTTAGTTGCCTGGTAGCGGAAGCTGCCCCTAAAGGCAGCCGTTCTGTGATGCTGCACGACTAGACTGGATCGGCGACAAAACCTAGTGCCATATCGCTCTTGGAACGGAGAAAACATCAATTTGGAGTGGAGATATTCCGGATTTTTAAATTTAATAACCCCAAATAACAAATTTGCCAAATGGAGCTGCCTACGCGAGTCCATGTTTAGTAAAGAAGCATTATTTAAAATAGGCGATATGTGACTTCTAGGAGCAACATTTAAACAATATCTACAGCAAGCGTTTTGTACTCGCTGTATTAAACGTTGAGTTCTACTCAGCAAACGAGGTCCATAAACAACGTCCCCATAATTAAGTCTAGACAAAATAAGTGACTCACATAATCGAAAGCGTACTCGTTCTGTTAGCAGATCACGAATCTTGTATAAAACTTTAAGTCGGTAAAAACAGTTCCTGACCACACCTAGTACGTGACTCTCAAAACGCAGTTGGCTATCCACAACTATTCCTAAGTTCTTTGCCTCTTCTACCCTATCTATAGGTTTACCGAGCATGTTGATAGCTGCCGGAATCCGGCTTATGATATTATTAATCTGTACTTTTGAGCCGAGGACCATATATTTTGATTTGTGAGGATTCAGTACGAGTGAATTTCTGTCAGCCCAATCAGCAATACTGTTCAGATCCTCATTCATATCTTGCGCAGCCTGGAAAATCTTAGTAGGAATTTCGGATAAGTATACCTGGACATCATCAGCGTAGCAATGATATTTACAGTGCTTTATCACTTTCGTGAGATCGGCACTGTAAATTATGAAGAGAAGAGGTCCAAGTATGGAGCCCTGAGGTACCCCACGAATTACAGGCTGAGGCAGAGATAGTAGCCAAGTACCATCAGCCTTCGGTAGCTTGACGCGCTGCGTTCGACCACCCAGATAACTCCCAAACCACCCGACAGAATGACGGTCCAGGCCGTAGTAAGTCAATTTGGATAATAAGAGAGGAACATTGAGACTATCGAATGCACGGGAAAAATCTAGAAGTGTTAAAATGGTACCACGACCATTATCTTGTTCCGCAAGGACATTATCTGTGACATCCAACAGAGCTGTAAGCGTACCGCGGTTTCTTCGAAATCCGGACTGTACTTAATAACATAACACATAATACTTCTGTACTTGGGGATAGGTTTCGATATTGCACCCAGTTAGGGATTTTGATTTCGATTTTGCGCTCGGGGCATATTGCAACATTAAGCCCGAAGATCAAATAAGTATACTCATATTTAATAGCGTTGAGAAAATATACATATAAAGATAATAATCTGATTATAATAGGAGCTCAGTGGTTGAATGACTGGCAATGCCTACAAGGCAAACGTTTGTGTGCATGAACATGTCTGTTTGTCTTAGTCTAAGTGTTTTCTATGTATTGTATGTATGTATTTACAAAGAATGTATTTAGTTATAATATAAGTTGTCTAGTAACAATAGTACAAGATTTGCATAGTTGACTAAATGGCGCTGTAAAATTTCCCCGGAATATTTATTTCGGCAATGAATTTACCTGTAAATAAGACACCAGCTGTGAAAATTGGGCGCCCCTCTTCTTCCAATACTCCAATTCGTCTTGAGGTCCACTGGAATCGACTTCTCGTCTTAACTGTTCACTTTCGCTTAAAATCTAAAACAGATAAGTGAGTTTTTTAAAAGCAAAACATGTTATCATAAAACCTTCAATAATGAGAACGATATTGGTGGGCAAGTGGTGGAATTCCGTAGATTTTGTTGTTAGTAAAATTATTTGTATTATTCCAATTAAGAGGTTCAGAGGTTCAAAGATCCCATCGTGGAGTTGCGAATGTGACAGCTGGGATATCAGGACGGGGCCAACCACATATTCCCACCGCTGTGTCTCCTGTGTAGCCAGGATTAACAACGGCGACCACCAAAAAAGGCAATGAATAATGAAGTCCATTGCAGTCCAGGGGGTAAGACTACGGCTGCCTTGGAAATCACAACATCATTTATCATTAATCAGAAGAAATTGGTAGGAGTTAGAAACTTTTGGAATGTGTACTTCCCCTCTTAGCATTGTGGTATATATTTTCATGGAACATATATATTTATCGTCGACCAGGTCAGACCAGACCTGCCGCCGAAACTGAAGCCAATTATAACCGTATATTTTGATTCGAATCATAAGTCTTACGTTTTAATTATTGACATGCATCTTCGGTTCAGTCGGTAGAGCTCCAGGGTTTTACCAGCCAAGCTAAACACAGCATTAAAAAATATCGGATTCGCAAAAAAATCCGAAGAGTTTTGCTCTTACTACCGAGTAATAAGATAGGCTTCTCGTTTAGAAATAAGTTACTACAAAATAATACATATTACACAAGATCGAAAAGATGCATTTTGATGACGAATAAAAATTTAATGTATTCAAAAATAATAATCATAGGATTTTAGTTCGTTTACACTTTCAATTAGGTTGATAACTAAAGGATTTCTAAATCCTTTAGTTATCACGTGCATTTCTTATAGTGATGAATATTGAATGAAGAATTAAGGTAGAAAATAAAAAAAAGTGCAAGAGGCGTAACAATATGTCTCGTGATAGTCTTCGTACTTTTATTCTTGAGCTATAGAATTAAACTGTCAAAAGGAAGCAAGGAGTATAAGCTGGCAACGGATCAGCGACCCCTTGGTGTTGCTAATATCCATGGGCGGTGGTGATTGCTTTTCATTAGGTGACCCACATGCTCGCTTGCTCCCCTCAAATATAAAAAAATGAGGTGTTGTAGCATTTGGACACCGTTGCCGATCAGTTTCTGCTCGCGTTTCCATCTGGAATTATTAACCACGGAAGGATGAAAGTGGCTTTCCAAAGCCACTCACCAATATATAGAAATTGGTGGTGCACCCTACTGGCTGACTGACTTGGTTTGACTAATTGTAAGCTGCCCGACTGTAGAAGTATCTCCAGCTCACAGAAGACCGCAGCTAATAAGGATCGCAGCTGAATAGGAGGAAAGGACTTCGCCTTTGAAGTAAGGGAGTATTCAGATTCTGCGTTACGTTTGAGTATACTTATATATAGATATTACTTACCTCCATAACTTTTTTTATCCATTCGTTAACACGCTCTTCTAACGTGGTGATCGTGTTGAGATTTTTGGTCATCTCTTTCAGTTCATTGTGATCGCAGATAGTAGCCATCAGAGCTTGGCCGTCGTCAAACAAATTCACTTGGTTGCAAACATCTTCACATACTAGGGAAAGATATTGAAATATTAGTGGACACATATTTCTATATTTCTGACATTCAAAATTTTTTCTAAGTACTTTTAACTGGTGACGCTTGCCACACTTGTTTTACTAAATATTGCAGTAGGCATAACAGGCTCTAAAATATTTTAGAATGAGCTATCTGAAACACTTCTAGAAAGAATACCTGGGTACTGATATGTTTACAAAAATATTGGCACTTTTAATATATATTCTTTTTAAGATTTTTGACGATGTTACGTTAATGTTCATTTTGTTTTTGAAACTTTGTTTTTTCCAATTCCAAAACAAAGAAAGTGATGCGTATTACAGAAATTATTGTGAATTGGAAATCGAGCAGGTATACAAAAGTCATTATTTCACCAGCTTTTTTTATACTACGTCGGGTGATAGACACGCATACGGCCTGCCTGATGTGAAGCGGTTACCGTAGCCATATTAACGCTTGCAACATGAAATATCGCTCGCACGCCACCACTCCCGCTGTCAACGCAGCAACTTCTCGTGACCTTACTAACTCGCAGGAACACAACAACCCACAAGGAGTTGTTATTTGGCTGTGAGGTGGAGGTACTTTCCCAATAGGGCACTTACAAATACGCTGTGCCCTACCTCTCTTTCGCCATAGCCGGGTCGCTAGTCGGGTTCACCATGTTCATGGGAGGCTTTGCTCTAAGGATCATGGTGAGCATTTACATTATGGGGTGTAAGTGGTTCATCAATATCTTTGAACTAAAGCCAACTTCACCTGCACGCGGTGCACCCTGCTGACTGACAAACGAAGCTCTGGCGAAAAGAGAGGTAGGGAGCGTAATTGAAAGCTACCCGACTGGGGAATGTACCTCCACCTCACAGAATACCGCAGCCAAATAACGGTTCCCTTGAGGGCTGTTGTGTTCCTGCGAGTGAGTGAGGTCACCAGAAAGGAAGGAGATGCTGCGATGGCAGCGGGGGTGGCGGCGCGCGAGCGATATTTTATGTTGCGAGCGTTAATATGGCTACGGTAACCGCTTCACATCAGGCGGGCCGTATGCTTGTCTGCCACCCGACGTAGTATAAAAAAAAAAAAAAAAAAAAAAAAAATCCCATAAAGCTGCCAATTTTTGATGATTGCATCATCAGAATAATAACCATAAATTATTATTAATACACCTAATACATAGGTACCTTTCAGTGCGCTGCAAAATGATCTCAATCCGGGTAACAGCTGATTTTTTACTATAGGAAACCGAGTTTCATCTTCATCGCCGTCACTACTTGGATGAGCTAATGCATTCATGTAAACGTGTTCCATTACTCTTTCTATTGCTGTTACTAGACCTACGTGCTCTGCGTTAAGAACTCCACAAAACCTGAAATGTTTAAATTACTCTTGAAATTGACACTTCCAAATCTCTTCAATGGTTTAATAATAAATCATCTTACAGATCTTTATGGAATCCTTCTTCTGGAAGTTGTTTGCTGACATTTATCCGGAACATATAAATACAGACTCCAGTGAACCTCACGTCCCAGCCGTCTGATAAAAATAATTTCTTCTTCAGAGTTACTAGAGGAGGAGGTTGCTTCCCTTGCCCTTGCTGGCGGGGTTTGGTGCCTTCGATTTGTGGTCGTTGCTCTACTTCTTCCACGTCTTGGTAGTACCAGAGAAGTTTATTCCTCATGTGTGGAAGAAAGAGTTGGTTAATGTCATCCAACTATAAAAAAAAACGTGATTGTTACAAATAAAAAAAAAACACTTGAAAAATACTTGCTTTCTGAAAACCTACCATATTTCCCTCGAACACATGGTCCATTATCGCGTGTCGTGGAAGTCCTGTGCCATCTATCAGCAGTTGGAATGTGAACTCCAGCCGGGGGTCCATCTCCCCTCTTCTTGCTTTGCGCTCGCATTCTTCTCTCCTTTTCTAAAAATCACATTCAAAACATATTTTACTTCACTGGTAAAAATATTTTTTATGAGATTGCACACATTACTCGTAAGGGACAATCCAGGAAGAACGTAAACTATATTTCCGTGGTGGAAAATTTGTTTAAAAACTTGATCGATATCTCCACAACCTACTTAAGCTGGAGCGACGGATACATTTGGCAGACCTGAAGAATGTCCATAACATCTTCCTCTTCCTCCTCACTAGAACCAGCCCTTATTCCTTGCACGAACATGTTTAGTCGCTAATATAAATACTGCTGAAGTCCAACCAGCTGACGTCTACTTCCAGTCCAATGTTTCATCTAATTACTTTCCAAGCAATATTATAACCAGTTCGAAAAATAGCTGTAAACTTGTAAAAACTTTTGTATTGCGTGAGTAATTGTTCATTTTATTATAACGGAATGGTTCCGTTTTAAGTTTCGTATTCAAATTTTAAAAAGTAAATTTAATCCGTTGCCCAGGACGGTCTCACTTTGCGGTGAGCTCCGAACTGAGCGACAATAGTTGAACAAGCATAGGCGAAACTATTGTTGTAATATGCAAATTAAACGGACAAGTAGAGTGTCATTATCAGCCCGGGGTTGGTACGGCGTCGCGCTAGCTTGTATTAATACCGTCAACGACACGCAATGTTTTAAAATTGATCGCTTTCTATTGTTACGCTTCTTCCGAAGGCGCGAATTTATAAATAGAGTATTATATAGTTCCACAGTGCGTTGCAGACGCTGTGACGTTTTTCACTAACTCCAAACGGCAGAGATTTTCGTTTTAAATTGCTTTCGTATTGGTAATTATCGTTAATGAGCGCTGTTATTATAATTATTTCGTTTTCCGTTTCTATTCTATAACTTAATTGCTGTTTATTTCTTTGCAATAAAGTTAATGATATTAGACTTCCTTGACCTAGTAAATAAATATGAAAATAATTTTGAATGCAATATTTTTTTTGGTTGTAAGGTTTGTCATTTCAGCTTAGACAAGCTCTAACTGAGAATATACTTAAATACATTTTTTTAAATACATACATAAATATAATACATAGAAAATACGCAGAACCAGACAAACAGACATGATTCGTACAGTGGTTTGAGCTGTGAGCTGATAGATCAGTCAGTTATCTTTTATAGATGCAGAAGAAAAAAAAAAAGAAAATTTATTGCTAGGTAATGCATTATTTACATGTTAACAAGTCAATGTCAATTAAAGCGGTCAGAAATGAACGTGTTTGAACCCCCGTGAAATTTCTTTTTCTTTTTTTATACCATACAGCTACTGCGTTAGCCACTGTATGCAGCTGAGGTTGGTTTTTTGTCTAAAGATGTCATTAACCTACTTAGACCCTACCTACACAAACTTGTTATTTATATAAGAGGGGGTAAACTAGCATCTGATGGAAAGCAACCACCACCCATGAAGATTAGCAACACAAAGGGGTCTCCTATCCGTTGCCAGCGTATACTACTTCCTTGCTTTCTTTCGTAAACCTACTATAAAAATTTCATAACAACATGAAAATGCAATAAATAAATAAACAAATAATGTAACCTACTATAAATGTTTTCAAAACCTGCTATAAGTCTTTTGTAAACACACTGAAGTCCCTTTCAACACGTTTCCAACTTATTATGTAGTTTTAGTACAGTTTACGCCTAAACTGTTGTTAAGCTATTGTGACTTGTAATATTGTCCTTGAAACTTCGTGTCCTGAATTGCCCTCAAGTTATTGTGGTCGTAAAAGGTCGACTTGATTGATGGTCTTTATCATTTCAAAGGACGATGCCAATGCGTGTAGAAATTATATAGGTAATGTAGGGCTAGTGATCTGTAGAATAGGGTAGTTGTTACTGAACTACCGGTACACGCTATGTACACGACAGTAGCGCCACCTAACATGCACAACTATTCGGAATCATGTTTTCTAATAAATAAAGTAATGAACAGATAACATATAACGACCTGGACAGGGGCCCACCCAATCCCTGTGACAATTTATTTACAAATAAAACCTAAATTTGATCGAAATTTACCGAAATGCCCACACACTATACGAAACAAATGAAGAAAATTATTTAATTTTGCAATATTAAGTCGCATAGACAGATTAGTTCGTCCGTCTCGCTAAGGCGTGGGAGGGGACGGGGGCCCACCACACAGTCCATTGCAGTCCCGGGGATAAAACTACGGTCTTGGAACTCAGAACGCATTTAATCAGAAGAATATATTAGGAGTAAGAAACTTTTGGAATTTGACTTCCCCTCTTAGAAATGTGAGAGGCAGCAATATCATCAATATCAATATATATCAATATATATATATATATATATATATATATCAATACATATAATAAAACAGTAGGAACCGCGTGTCTGTACATTTGATAAAATTAACAAAAAATGGGTGTGGGCGATAAAAAAAGAGTAACAGAACACAAAAAAGATTTTTTTGATTTTTTTGTCTGTCTGTCTGTCTGTCTGTATGTACTCGCTAATCTTTAAAACTACTGAACAGATTTTTACGCGGTTTACACTAAAAGATTAAGGTCATCCCTGAGCAACATATAGGCTTTGTTTCATCGAAATCTGATGTCAGATTAAAAAGTTATCGTCATTTAAGGTTTAAAGAAAATTTTTCTTTATAGAAAATCACTCCTCACAAAATCTAAGAAACTACAAGTGCTAGGAGTCTCAAATTTTGTATGGGGGTTCCTTTCAGGACGTAGATGCTCACTAAGACGGGAATTTGGAACATTCAACTCCTAAGGGGGTGAAATGGGGGTCCAAAGTTTGTATGGGGAACCAAGATTAGTTGGACTATTTTATACGAAACTTTACACGAGATCTTCTGTAGATAAATGAGTAAACACGTATTTCAGGATTTTTCAAAATTCAACCCCTAAAGGGATGGAATGAGGTGCAAACCACAGAATAATATACTCTGCAAACGTCTGAAAATCGACATGGGTATTGTTTTTATGGTTTATCGGGTCGCTGATTCCGAAAACAACAGTTATTTTATAATCTAACATAATCGACGTGACACAAGAGCACTCCTGTGGGGTTGAAATGTTACAATATCAATATGGGTGTTGATTGTATGGTTTTCTAAAATGTCAATTACGAAAATGACATCGATTTGAAAACGTGGACACGAAATTTCCATCTCGGTATAAAAATCCAAGATTTGGAACACCTGATGCAGAACCATAATGGTTCAGCTAAACTATAAGAAATATAAAAATGAGGCCTTAGCAAAAGTTGTTAAGCCTGATAAGCATTTTTTGTTGAGGTATAAAAATCCAAGATTTAGAACACCTGATGCAGAACCATAATGGTTCAGGTAAACTATAAGAAATATAAAAATGACGCCTTAGCAAAAGTTGTTCAGCCTGATGAGCATAAATAGTTTAACAAAATATTGATTGTATTGTTTTATATATATATAAAATAATATAATACTGCCCCAAATATTTTCTTATGTATCTACGTTAGTTCGTATTTGTATTAATATGCCGGAATCATAAAGTCCACGCGGACGAAGTCGCGGGCATCAGCTAGTATATAATAAAACAGTAGGAACCGCGTGTCTGTACATTTGATAAAATTAATAAAAAATGAGTGTGGGCGATAAAAAAAGAGTAACAGAACACAAAAAATATTTTTTTGATTTTTTTGTCTGTCTGTCTGTCTGTCTGTCTGTATGTACACGCTAATCTTTAAAACTACTTAACAGAATTTTACGCGGTTTTCACTAAAAGATTAAGGTCATCCCTGAGCAACATATAGGCTATGTTTCATCGAAATCTGATGTCAGATTAAAAAGTTATCGTCATTTAAAGTTTAAAGAAAATTTTTCTTTATAGAAAATCACTCATCACAAAATCTAAGAAACTACAAGTGCTAGGAGTCTCAAATTTTGTATGGGGGTTCCTTTTAGGACGTAGATGCTCACTAAGACGGGAATTTGGAACATTCAACTCCTAAGGGGGTGAAATGGGGGTCCAAAGTTTGTATGGGGAACCAAGATTAGTTGGACTATTTTATACGAAACTTTACACGAGATCTTCTGTAGATAAATGAGTAAATACGTGTTTCAGGATTTTTCAAAATTCAACCCCTAAAGGGGTGGAATGAGGTGCAAACGTCTGAAAATCGACATGGGTATTGTTTTTATGGTTTATCGGGTCGCTGATTCCGAAAACAACAGCTATTTTATATTCTAACATAATCGACGTGACACAAGAGCACTCCTGTGGGGGTGCGATGGGGTTGAAATGTTACAATATCAATATGGGTGTTGATTCTATGGTTTTCTAAAATGTCAATTACGAAAATGGCATCGATTTGAAAACGTGGACACGAAATTTCCATCTCGGTATAAAAATCCAAGATTTAGAACACCTGATGCACAACCATAATAGTTCAGCTAAACTATAAGAAATATAAAAATGACGCCTTAGCAAAAGTTGTTCAGCCTGATGAGTATAAATAGTTTAACAAAATATTGATTGTATTGTAAAAAAAATAACCACACGCAGTGTACTTTTATTCTTACCTGCTACAAGTTAGACGCAATAGTCTTATTTATTTTATATATATATATATATATATATATATATATATATATATATATATATATATATATATATATATATATATATATAAATCGAGTGCTACAAATTAGAAGCAATAGTTTTGTTTATTTTATATATATACTAGCGGCCGCCCGCGACTTCGTACGCGTGGAGTTACTTATTTGCAAATAATTTTTAATTACATTCGAAAAAGCTAAATACCTAATGAAAGGAAAAAGATGAAAAAGTTAAAAACAATCAATATCTAGACGAATTTTTAGAATCAATGAAGTCGACGGATATTATTTTTTAAAACCTCTTTGTAAAACCTAAAGTACTTTTTATTGTTATAATAATACATCCCTCCTTATAATAGTAAGTATGTAGTTGTTTTCAATATTTTTTATACTTAAATATCATTTAAAATCCTTCTGCCATAATTACTTTAACTCCAATAACATTGGATTTTCATACAAATTTCCAGCCCCCGTTTTAACTCCATAAGGGGGTTGATTTCTAAAGATACATTATTAGTACACCTCCATACCATCTATAGAGCATAGATTTTAAATTTCAAGTCTCTTACTTCAAAAACATAGGACTTTCATACAAACTTCCAACCCCCGTTTTAACACCAAAAATAGGTTGATTTCTAAAGATACATTAT
Source organism: Hypsopygia costalis (assembly GCA_937001555.2). Classification (NCBI taxonomy): domain Eukaryota; kingdom Metazoa; phylum Arthropoda; class Insecta; order Lepidoptera; family Pyralidae; genus Hypsopygia; species Hypsopygia costalis. The sequence continues at coordinate 26,842,662 of OW443326.2, forward strand.
TAGTACACCTCCACACTATCTATACATTTTAAATTTCAAGTTTCTTACTTCAAAAATATAGAGCTTTCATACAAACTTTCAACCCCCATTTTAACCCCAAAAAGGGGTTGATATCTAAACATACATTATTAGTACACCTCCACACCATCTATAGAGCATACATTTTAAATTTCAAGTCTCTTACATCAAAAACATAGAACTTTGATACAAATTTCCAACCCCCGTATTAACCCCAAAAAGGGGTTGATTTCTAAAGATAAATTATTAGTACACCTCCACACCATCTATAGAACATACATTTTAAATTTCAAGTTTTTTACTTTAAAAACATAGAACTTTCATACAAACTTCCAACCCCCGTTTTAACCCCAAAAAGGGGTTGATTTCTAAAGATACATTATTAGTACACCTCCACACCATCTATAGAGCATGCATTTTAAATATCAAGTCTCTTACTTCAAAAACATAGAACTTTCATACAAACTTCCAACCCCCGTTTTAACCCCAAAATGGGATTGATTTGCAAAGACACATTATTAGTACACCTCCACACCATCTATAGAGCATACATTTTAAATTTCAAGTCTCTTACTTCAAAAACGTAGAACTTTCATACAAACTTCCAACCCCCGTTTTAACCCCAAAAAGGGGTTGATTTCCAAAGATACATTATTAGTACACCTCCACACCATCTATAGAGCATACATTTTAAATTTCAAGTCTCTTGCTTCAAAAACATAGGACTTTCATACAAACTTCCAACCCCCATTCTACCCCCTTAGGGGTAGAGTATCGTATAATTCGTTCTTAGCGGATGTCTACACCCTATAAGGAACCTACCAGCCAAATTTCAAGTTTGTAGGTGTTATAGTTTCTGAGATTTCGTGATGAGTGAGTCAGTGATTTTCTCTTTTATATAGAACTGACTAAACAGACGTTAACTTTATATATAAATATATATATATGTATACATATATATATTTAGTCAGTTTTATATATACGTGTACGCTAAAATTGAAATGGAACGATTGGTATATATTCGCACAAACCAGAAGAATGCGTGCATTTGCGGGACGCTATGTAGCAAGATTTTGTGACTCAAAGTCTTTTAAACAACGAGGGGAAACTGTTTTTCTTAGATGCTTCAGGAGGGACTGGAAAAACATACCTGACGAGAGCAATCCTCGCTGAAATCAGGCGCCAAAATAATATCATACAGCAGCATCGCCAGGTATTGCAGCCATAATATTACCTCTAGGCGGAAGGACGTAAATACAATGTTCAATATTCTACTCGATTTATACAGAACGGAAACATCGACATGCTTTGTGACACGAAACTGTGTCAAAGCGAAAATGTTTCAGGATTGCTGTCTAATCGTTTCAGATGAATGCGAAATGGCCAACAATGTGGCTTTATCGAGGATTAGTAACGCTTGAGGTCTTTTCATATTAGCTCCCGAAGGAAAGACTCCCTTCATTTAGTTTATATTTTTTTTTTGAAACTATGGTGACTATCTTAAATAAAAATAATAATTTGCTGACTTTTAACGTATAATACTGCCCCAAATATTTTCTTATGTATCTACTTTAGTTCGTATTTGTATTAATATGCCGGAATCATAAAGTCCACGCGAACGAAGTCGCGGTCATCAGCTAGTGGCAAATAAGGCATTAAAGCCTAAAGAGATGGCTAGTCAAGTGAAGCTCAACTACCGTACACCACGGATTTTAAGTATCTAACACTATTGGGGACCTAAAATATTGAGTTGTTACCTAACACTTCGATTCCAATAATATGCATGGCAAAATCGTCTAAACGCTTGGTAATCGTCTAAACCCTTGTTGCTACCAAAACAGAATAGTATACTGCCCCGAAGGCGCGACCGAAATCAACATGTCCCGCTCCCGCTGCCAAAGATCACACTCCCACAGAACATGGTGTGCTGTTTGATGGAATTCATGATTTGCAGTAGAACATTCGCTTAAGGGCGATGACACTAATGTAAACGTTAAGAGTTTAGCCTTAAAATTGCCATACCCAGTTACAAATTGTGAAACGGGGTGATTGACTTCTAACCACTTGAACCCGCGTGGGAGGGGAATGGAATATAAAGACCATAAAATAGTATCGTAATAGGACGCGTCTCAGAAGGAAGGTGAGGTCGATACAAAAGAGCGACAGGAAAGCAGGTATACTGTACACAAAGTAACCATTACTTACATTGTGGCTCTACCGAATGAGCTAAACATATTTGGCTTTACCACAAACCGCTAAAGTCTTACTATAATGGGAAACAAAGTCAGGAGAGGCCAAGTCTGCTCTTATTCAATATTTATATTATTGACTTAGGAATTCGAAAATTTATATATATGCTATTTAATATGTATATTTTAGCAACAAATAGTATTTTATAAAACTTGAAACTTTTAGAGATTTTTTCATTTTTCATTCATTTTAGCAAACTTAGTTTTGTATAGCTCGTAGCACTTTCGTAGAGGTAGGCTACGGTGGTTGTTACTTACCTATTAATAGAGTTCATTAATAGATAATAATTTGTTAATAGTTAATAGTGAGAAGCTGGATGGCGTGTCAATTTCATCGATCACGCAAGTTAAGCAACGTCGACCGTAGCCTGACTGTGGATGCGTGTATTTATCTCGACATTAGATGACAGTCCTTAAGTCAAGTTAATGGCCTTTGCGCACCTTGAAAACATCTGCCAACCCGCAGTTGAGACGCACGGTGAAATAAACTCTAACCCACCTTCGATTGAGAGGAGAGCCGTATCACAGCAATGGGATGAATAGGGATAATTGATACAGATATATCTATGGAAAAAAGAAGAAATTGAAACGAAAATATAGTGACGGCAAATATTAAAAATCCATTATTTTTAAAGTTTCTGAAAAAAATGAGACGGAGACCGGACGAGGCCATGAATGCCGAGGCAAAAGACACCGAGGTTGATGAAGATACGGCCTCGGTCCGCCGTTTTGGTTACTCCTCTCTTAAGTGTTATTGTGTACTATGATGCAGTGAGTGAGGTTACCAGAAGGGAAGAAAGAAGTTGGTACTTTGGCAGCAGGAGAGGGGGGGGGGGGGGGGGACACAAGCGATTCTTTGTAGATGAAGAGTGCCTAGAGGTTCCAGCCAACCTCTAAGCGATGGGCTACGTTTCAAATCAGGTGGAACGGGCATGTGCCAGTGTTGTACAACTTGATATACCTGCCAAAATTTTATTCATGAATGTGTCCATATAAGTATTTATTACCTATTGTGGAATATCGTGTCAATAGACCAATACCGATTGATTGTTCATTCATATTATAGGTATCAATTCAATTGATACAGCAAAGACCTTGTAGAAAATAGACATTTTCCTATAGTGTTTCAATGGCTTATTATTAAATTGATGGTTCAAAATAGGTACAATATATAAACGATAATGTGTCATAAAATATCGACATCAAAGCTTTTCGCGATGTATTCTATCTATGCTAATATTATAAAGTGGTAAAGTTTGTGAGGTCGTAGGTGGTAATCTCTGGATCTACTTAACCGATTTAGAAAATTTCTATTACCAGTAAAAAAGGCCACAATATTTGTGAGTGTCGTATATAGTGTCATAGGCTATATATTAACCTGATAAATCAAAAGACTGTTTCATAAACGCGGGTGTTATTGAATATTCTGTTCTGTTATTTGTGCTATTTTAGATTAGTCGAATTTTAGAATAATTTTGACGTTCACAAAATACCAAAGTGTTTTAGATTACTGTCAAACTTTTAGATAAATCACGGTACGATCTAAGAAGTTTGTACCATTCTAAAAGTAAAGACGGTGTTTGATAAAATAATTTTAATATTTTAAGAGTGAAATTTAGAGTTATTTATTTAAATTTATACTATTCGGCTATAAATTACCTACAGCTAGGCCGTTTGAAAGATAATAACACCTTATTCTGTAGCCCACCTTCCACATAAGTTCCTCTATTATCAGAGATGTTTTGTTATATTAACGTTAATGGAGTAAACATTATTGTATATTTATTTATGTTGCAGTAAAGTTAAGTATCCAATTTGCATGAAATAAAACCCTTGCCTAATAACCATCATGTTTGTTTTGCAATAATCGTTAATTGTTAATCTCCAGATAGAAAACTATCTAACACCGTTTACAAGCTATGTATGTCTCTAGTGCACTACATTAAGCCCGACATGCTGCTTGAACACGATTAAGTAAGAGCAGAACCAGTCCGGTAATGTCGGACAGGACTATGTAAATAAGACCCGAACAAGTATGGTAATGTCATTTGGCAGCCTAATTGGAATGTCCATTCTTGCATGACAACAAAATTTGATGTCATGCAAGAATTCGTGCATTACAATAAATTTTGTTGTAATGCATGCACTTAAAATGTTGGATGCATGCACTTAAAGCTTTGGAGTGTTATTTAGAATATTTAGGTGATTGAAAATAACTGATTATAAATGAAAATAACTTAAACCAAACACTACTTAAGTTGAGAGCTATTTGCACTAATTTTAAATCTAATTTCAACTGTGTTTTTTCATATAAATAATATGCTATAATTTTGATTAATTAAAGCTTAATTAATTAAAGTTTAACAAGTGCATCTAAATTTTTTATGACCTCAATTTTCTTTTGCCTCTAAACTTACAAAATTACTTATCACTTTCCCGAGGATAGTTAAATCCATCTTGATTTTCGTTATCACACCAAATAAACACTTTGTAATTTTATAGCTACGAATTTAATTCAAAATTATTAAGATAAACTAATTCCCTCAGTGCCGACAGCATACTGAATGTATTATATGCGCGCGATGTATGAAAATAAAGTAAAAAAAAATGGTTGGATGCGTGCAAAAGAAATAGCAAGACTAACCGCAGAGGTACGTGATCCAGGCGAAATTCGAGGCGAAATTCGTTGTATTATTTTTATGCTCATATGCCGATAAGATCTTCCGTGATACTAGATATAGTGGCGCTTTGCACGAAAACCGTAACTCAAAAAGTTTTATTGTGCTTTGTGCTGTCGACAGTGTGTCGGTATTTATTGAGTTGTGACACACGAGTGCATGCGTGCGTGCGTTTTTAGGGTCCCAACTTCAAATATACGTAATGGGTTGCGTTCGGAGGAGTTTAACACTATATCCATTTCCTTCTTTTATAGTCTCTCGTAACTGCTGAAAATTCTTCCTTACATATTAGTACCCAAAAAAGAGTTCCAGAGAGATTTTTTCCATGAGCTCTCATGCAGTGGATTGAGCAAGGTTTTCCCAGGAGACTACAGCATGGGCTTCTTCAAGCAATCGCGAACGGGTGTAAAAACGATCGGTAAAGCGTAAGTGAAGCCTCTGGTGCTGCAAGCGTCTATAAGCTACGATGCATGGTAAATATCAGACGGGTAAAATGCTTAAGAAAAAAAAAACTTTACAATATAGATATAATAATATACTATTTCATTCTCTTTTGCCAGTAAGAAAATGTGAAATATTATTATTGCTATCCATAGTTTATATAAGTTCATGACAGAACAGATGCTCTACCAACAAAAGCGCAGGTCTTAAGTGGTGATGATGATGATGATCCACAGTTTGCTACTCAAGAGGTGAATTGAAAATAAGTATCTGGTACGGAACTTTTGATGCTCGACACATACTATAAAGTTTTCTTCGTAGAAAGTAACACAAACGTAAAGGCTTTCTACTACACACACGCTTTTATTGCGCCCATATTAAGTACGTGCAAATATATTTTTATAAAATTTCTATAAGGTTAAAAACAGAAATTATGTGCCCTATTTCTCTATTTATTTAATAAAAAGAAAGTGTTTTCTGGATTTTACCACTGACAAAACGAATTATATATAGCTCGCAGCCGAAAAATTGTATGGGGAGTAAATAATCAATAAAGGTTACGTGATCTCTTAGCAATCACATAATTAGCTAGTTTAATTTTACTTCGTTCAGTAGAACTACGAAAAGATAAGGCGAATGAGAGCTGTCGTTTATATGCTCCACAGTTGGCGCTACAGTCGAGTGAGTTCCTTAAAGTACAGCTGATAAAATTTAATAAATTCGAGAATCAAAACAAAGTTTACATAACAAGTTTACCGCAAAAAATTGAGCAAGCCGCAGTGTTCTCGTCATTGTCGTCGACGTTGTCGTCATTGTCGTAGTAGTTGTCAGTCATCATCACCGTTGTCGTAGTAGTTGTCAGTTATCGTCACCGTTGTCGTAGTAGTTGTCTGTCGTCGTCACCGTCGTCGTAGTAGTTGCTATCATCCTCACCGTTGTCGTAGTAGTTGTCTGTCGTCGTCACCGTTGTCGTAGTAGTTGTCAGTCGTCGTCACCATTGTCGTAGTAGTTGTCTCTCATAGTCACCGTTGTCGTAGCAGTTGTCTGTCATAGTCACCGTTGTGGTAGTATATGTCGATCATCGTCACCGTTGTCTTAATAATAATAATATCTTTTATTTGCAGACCAAAGATCCATACAGATTGTTCACAAAAAATCCAACACAAAATAAAAATACATAATCATAATCATATTAAATGTCACATAATTGTCTGTCATCGCCACCGCTGTCATAGTAGTTGTCAGTCATCTTCACCACTATCGCAGTAGTGTCAGTCGTCATCACCGTTGACGTAGTAGTTGTCCGTCAAAGTCACCGGTGTCGTAGTAATTATCTGTCATCGTCACCGTTGTGGTAGTTGTTGTCGGTCATCATCACCGTAGGCTAAATAGTTGTCAGTCCTGGTTGTCGTAGTAGACGTCAGTCATCGTCACCGCTGTTGTAGTAGTTGTCTGTCATAGTCATCGTTGCCGTAGTCATGTCATTCTTAGTCGTCATCACAGTTGCCGTAGAAGTCATCGTCATCGTTGTCGTAGTAGTTGTCAGTCGTTGTCACCATCGTCGTAGTAGTTGTCTGTCATCGTCATCGTTGTCCTAGTATTTGTCTGTCATCGTCTTCGTTGGCGTAGTAGTTGTCCGTAATCGTCATCGTTGTCGTAGTACTTGTATGTCATTTTCACTGTTGTCTTAATCGTTATCTGTCATCGATACCGCTGTCAAATTAATTGTCAGTCATCGTCACCGCTGTCGTAGTAGTTGTCTGTCATCGTCACCGTTGTCTTAATAATTGTCTGTAATTGCCACCGCTGTCATAGTAGTTGTCTGTCATCGCCACCGCTGTCATAGTAGTTGTCTGTCATTGACACCGTTGTCGTAGCAGTTGTCTGTCATAGTTACCGTTGTCGTGGTAGTTGTCTGTCATTGTCACTGTCATCGTTACCTTTGTCGTAGTAGTTGTCAGTCATCGTCACCGCTGTAATAGTAGTTTTCAGTCATCATCACCATTGTAGTAATAGTTAATTGTCTGTCATCGTCATCGTTGTCGTAGTAGTTGTCAGTCGTCGTCACTGTTGTCGTAATAGTTGTCTGTCATAGTCACCTTTGTCGTAGTAGTTGTCAATCATCGTCACCGCTGTGATGGTAGTTCTCAGTCGTCATCACATTTGCCGTAGTAGTTGTCTGTCATCCTCACCGTTGTCGTAGTAGTTGTCTGTCGTCGTCACCGTTGTCGTAGTAGTTGTCAGTCGTCGTCACCATTGTCGTAGTAGTTGTCTCTCATAGTCACCGTTGTCGTAGCAGTTGTCTGTCATAGTCACCGTTGTGGTAGTATATGTCGATCATCGTCACCGTTGTCTTAATAATAATAATATCTTTTATTTGCAGACCAAAGATCCATACAGATTGTTCACAAAAAATCCAACACAAAATAAAAATACATAATCATAATCATATTAAATGTCACATAATTGTCTGTCATCGCCACCGCTGTCATAGTAGTTGTCAGTCATCTTCACCACTATCGCAGTAGTGTCAGTCGTCATCACCGTTGACGTAATAGTTGTTTGTCATTGTTACCGGTGTCGTAGTAGTTGTCTGTCATCGTCACCGTTGTGGTAGTGGTTGTCGGTCATCGTCACCGTTGTCTTAATAGTTGTCAGTCCTGGTTGTCGTAATAGACGTCAGTCATCGTCACCGCTGTTCTATTAGTTGTCTGTTATAGTCATGGTTGCCGTAGTCTCTGTCGTCTTGTCGTCAGTACTCTGTCGTCATCACAGTTGCCGTAATCGTAATCATCGTCATCGTTTTCGTAGTAGTTGTCAGTCGTTGTCACCATCGTCGTAGTAGTTGTCTGTCATCGTGATCGTTGTCCTAGTATTTGTCTGTCATCGTCATCGTTGTCGCAGTAGTTGTCTGTCATTGTCATCGTTGTCGTAGTACTTGTATGTCATTTTCACTGTTGTCTTAATCGTTATCTGTCATCGATACCGCTGTCAAATTACTTGTCAGTCATCGTCACCGCTGTCGTAGTAGTTGTCTGTCATCGTCACCGTTGTCTCAATAATTGTCTGTAATTGCCACCGCTGTCATAGTAGTTGTCTGTCATCGCCACCGCCGTCATAGTAGTTGTCTGTCATTGACACCGTTGTCGTAGCAGTTGTCTGTCATAGTTACCGTTGTCGTGGTAGTTGTCTGTCATTGTCACTGTCATCGTTACCTTTGTCGTAGTAGTTGTCAGTCATCGTCACCGCTGTAATAGTAGTTTTCAGTCATCATCACCATTGTAGTAATAGTTAATTGTCTGTCATCGTCATCGTTGTCGTAGTAGTTGTCAGTCGTCGTCACTGTTGTCGTAATAGTTGTCTGTCATAGTCACCTTTGTCGTAGTAGTTGTCAATCATCGTCACCGCTGTGATGGTAGTTCTCAGTCGTCATCACATTTGCCGTAGTAGTTGTCTGTCATCGTCACCATTGTCGTAGTAGTTGTCAGTCGTCGTCACCGTTGTCGCAGTAGTTGTCAGTCGTTGTCACCGTTATCGTAGTAGTTGTCTGTCATTGTCACCTTTGTCGTAGAAGTCTTCTGTTATTTTCACCGTTGTCTTAATAGTTGTCTGTCATTGACAACGCTGTCATATTAGCTGTCAGTCATTGTCACCGCTGTGATAGTAGTCTTCAGTCGTCATCACCGTTGTCGTAATAGTTGTCTGTCATTGTCACCGTTGTCGTAGTAGTTGTCTGTTATCGTTACCTTTGTCGTAATAGTTGTCTGTCATTTTCACCGTTGTCTTAATAGTTGTTTGTCATCGACACCGCTGGCATATTAGTTGTCAGTCATCGTCACCGCTGTCATAGTAGTTGTCTGTCATCGACACCGCTGTCAATTAGTTGTCAGTCGTCATAACCGTAGTCGTAATAGTTGTCTGTCATTGTCACCGTTGTCGTAGTAGTTGTCAGTCATCGTCACCGCTGTCGTAGTAGTTGTCTGTCATTGTCACCGTTGTCGTAGTCTTGTCTGTCATCGTTACCTTTGTCGTAGTAGTTGTCTGTCATCGCCACCGCTTTTATAGTAGTTGTCTGTCATCGTCACCATTGTCGTAGTAGTTGTCAGTCGTCGTCACCGTTGTCGCAGTAGTTGTCAGTCGTTGTCACCGTTATCGTAGTAGCTGTCTGTCATTGTCACCTTTGTCGTAGTAGTTGTCTGTCATTGGCACCGTTGTCGTAGTTGTTGTCTGTCACTTTTACCGTTGTCTTAATAGTTGTCTGTCATCGCCACCGCTTTTATAGTAGTTGTCTGTCATTGTCACCGGTGTCGCAGTAGTTGTCAGTCGTCCTCACCGTTGTAGTAGTAGTTGTCAGTCGTTGTCACCATCGTCGTAGTGGTTGTCTGTCATCGTCACCGTTGTCATAGTATTTGTTTGTCATCGTCATCGTTGTCGCAGTAGTTGTCTGTCACCGTCATCGTTGTCGTAGTAGTTTTCAGTCATCATCACCGTTGTCGTAATAGTTGTCTGTCATTGTCACCGTTGTCGTAGTAGTTGTCTGTCATCGTCACCTTTGTCGTAGTAGTTGTCTGTCGTTTTCACCATTGTCTTAATTGTTGTAGCCGTAGTTGTCTGTCATCGACACCGCTGCCATATTAGCTGTCAGTCATTGTCACCGCTGTTGTAGTAGGTGTTTGTCATAGTTGTCATAGTAGTTCTCAGACGTCTTCACCGTTGCCGTAGTTGTCTTGATAGTTGTCTGTCATCGCCACCGCTGTCATAGTAGTTGTCTGTCATCGACACCGCTGTCAATTAGTTGTCAGTCGTCATAACCGTTGTCGTAATAGTTGTCTGTCATTGTCACCGTTGTCGTAGTAGTTGTCTGTCATCGTCACCGTTGTGGTACTAGTTGTCAGTCGTCTTCACCGTTGTCGTAGTAGTTGTCTGTCATCGTCACCTTTTTCGTAGGAGTCTTCTGTCATTTTTACCGTTGTGTTGATAGTATTCTGTCATCGCCACCGCTGTCATTGTAGTTGTCAGTCAACGTCATCAATGTGATAGTAGTTTTCAGTCGTAATCACCGCTGTCGTAATAGTTGTCAGTTATCGTCACCGTTGTCGTAGTAGTTGTCTGTCATCATCACCTTTGTCGTAGTAGTTGTTTGTCATTTTCACCGTTGTCTTAATAGTTATCTGTCATCGACACCGCTGTCATATTAGTTGTCAGTCATCGTCACCGTTGTCGTAGTAGTTGTCTGTCATTCTCACCGCTGTCGTAGTAGTTGTCTGCCATCATCACCTTTGTCGTAGTAGTTGTCTGTTATTTTCACCGTTGTCTTAATAATTGTCTGTCATCGATACCGCTGTCATATTAGCTGTCAGTCATCGTCACCGCTGTCGTAGTAGTTGTCTGTCATTGTCACCATTGTCGTAGTAGTTGTCTGTCATCGTCACCTTTGTCGTAGGAGTCTTCTGTCATTTTTACCGTTGTGTTGATAGTAGTCTGTCATCGCCACCGCTGTCATTGTAGTTGTCAGTCAACGTCATCAATGTGATAGTAGTTTTCAGTTGTAATCACCGCTGTCGTAATAGTTGTCTGTTATTGTCACCGCTGTCGTAGTAGTTGTCTGTCATCATCACCGTTGTCGTAGTAGTTGTCTGTCATTTTTACCGTTGTCTTAATAGTTGTCTGTCATCGCCACCGCTTTCATAGTAGTTGTCTGTCATTGTCACCGGTGTCGTAGTAGTTGTCTGTCATTGTCACCGCTGTCGTAGTAGGTGTTTGTCATAGTCATCGTTGTCATAGTAGTTCTCAGTTGTCATCATCGTTGCCGTAGTCTGTCATCGACACCGCTGTCATTTTAGTTGTCAGTCATCGTCAACGCTGTCGTAGTAGTTGTCTGTCATTGGCACCTTTGTCGTAGGAGTCTTCTGTCATTTTCACCGTTGTGTTGATAGTTGTCTGTCATCGCCACCGCTGTCATTGTAGTTGTCAGGCAACGTCATCACTGTGATAGTAGTTTTCAGTCGTAATCACCGCTGTCGTAATAGTTGTCTGTCATTGTCACCGTTGTCGTAGTAGTTGTCTGTCATCATCACCTTTGTCGTAGTAGTTGTCTGTTACATTCACCGTTGTCTTAATAATTGTCTGTCATCGACACCGCTGTCATATTAGCTGTCAGTCATCGTCACTGCTGTCGTAGTAGTTGTCTGTCATTGGTACCGTTGTCGTAGTAGTTGTCTGTCATTTTTACCGTTGTCTTAATAGTTGTCTGTCATCGCTACCGCTTTCATAGTAGTTGTCTGTCATTGTCACCGGTGTCGTAGTAGTTGTCAGTCGTCCTCACCGTTGTAGTAGTAGTTGTCAGTCGTTGTCAAAATCGTCGTAGTGGTTGTCTGTCATCGTCACCGTTGTAATAGTATTTGTTTGTCATCGTCATCGTTGTCGCAGTAGTTGTCTATCATCGTCATCTTTGTCGTAGTACTTGTCTGTCATTTTCACCGTTGTCTTAATTGTTGTAGCCGTAGTTGTCTTGATAGTTGTCTGTCATCGACACCGCTGCCATATTAGCTGTCAGTCATTGCCACCGCTGTTGTAGTAGGTGTTTGTCATAGTCATAGTTGTCATAGTAGTTCTCAGACGTCTTCACCGTTGCCGTAGTTGTCTTGATAGTTGTCTGTCATCGCCACCGCTGTCATAGTAGTTGTCTGTCATCGACACCGCTGTCAATTAGTTGTCAGTCGTCATAACCGTTGTCGTAATAGTTGTCTGTCATTGTCACCGTTGTCATAGTATTTGTTTGTCATCGTCATCGTTGTCGCAGTAGTTGTCAGTCGTCTTCACCGTTCTCGTAGTAGTTGTCTGTATTCGTCACCTTTGTCGTAGGAGTCTTCTGTCATTTTCACCGTTGTCATAGTAGTTCTCAGTTGTCATCATCGTTGCCGTAGTCTGTCATCGACACCGCTGTCATTTTAGTTGTCAGTCATCGTCAACGCTGTCGTAGTAGTTGTCTGTCATTGGCACCTTTGTCGTAGGAGTCTTCTGTCATTTTCACCGTTGTGTTGATAGTAGTCTGTCATCGCCACCGCTGTCATTGTAGTTGTCAGTCAACGTCATCACTGTGATAGTAGTTTTAAGTCGTAATCACCGCTGTCGTAATAGTTGTCTGTCATCGACACCGCTGTCATATTAGCTGTCAGTCATCGTCACCGCTGTCGTAGTAGTTGTCTGTCATTGGCACCGTTGTCGTAGTAGTTGTCTGTCATTTTTACCGTTGTCTTAATAGTTGTCTGTCATCGCTACCGCTTTCATAGTAGTTGTCTGTCATTGTCAACGGTGTCGTAATATTGTCAGTCGTCCTAGTCATAGTATTTGTTTGTCATCGTCATCGTTGTCGTAGTAGTTGTCTGTCATCGTCATCGTTGTCGTAGTAGTTGTCTGTCACCGTCATTCGCCACCGCTGTCATTGTAGTTGTCAGTCAACGTCATCACTGTGATAGTAGTTTTAAGTCGTAATCACCGCTGTCGTATTAGTTGTCTGTCATCGACACCGCTGTCATATTAGCTGTCAGTCATCGTCACCGCTGTCGTAGTAGTTGTCTGTCATTGGCACCGTTGTCGTAGTAGTTGTCTGTCATTTTTACCGTTGTCTTAATAGTTGTCTGTCATCGCTACCGCTTTCATAGTAGTTGTCTGTCATTGTCACCGGTGTCGTAGTATTGTCAGTCGTCCTAGTCATAGTATTTGTTTGTCATCGTCATCGTTGTCGCAGTAGTTGTCTGTCATCGTCATCGTTGTCGTAGTAGTTGTCTGTCATCGTCACCTTTGTCGTAGTAGTTGTCTGTCATTTTCACCGTTACACCGACAACGGTGACAATGACAGACTCGTTGTCGTAGACGTCATCATCACCGTTGTCGTGTAATTGTCAGTATCGTCATAGTTGTCGCAGTAGTTGCCAGTCTCATCATCGTTTCCGTAGTATTATAGTTGTCTGTCATCGTCACCGTTGCCGTAGTAGTTGTCTGTCATCGTCCCCGTTGTCGTAGTAGTTGTCAGTCGTTCTCACCGTTGTCGTAGTAGTTGTCAGTCGTTGTCACGGTGACGGTGACGATCGACGTCGATTACCGACAATATAATGTAGGCGACGAAGAGGACGACTGACAACTGCTACGTTAACGGTATGCTAGTATCCGACGTACCTACGTCGGCCCGTCCCGTCTGATGTGAAGCGGTTACCGTAGCCATATTAACGCTCGCAACATAAAATATCGCTCGCGCGCCGCCACCCCTGCTGCCAACGCAGCAACTCCTTCCTTTCTTTCTGGTGACCTCACTCACTCGCAGGAACAGAACTACCCTCAAGGGAATTGTTATTTGGCTGCGGTATTCTGTGAGGTGGAGTTACATTCCCCAGTCGGGTAGCTTACAATTACGCTCCCTACCTCACTTTTCGCCAGAGCTTCGTTTATTAGTCAGCAGGGTGCTCCGCGTGCAGGTGAAGTTGGCTTTGGTTCAAAGATCTTGATTACACCACTTACAGCCCAATACGTCGTAGGTGGTTATCGTTATTGTTGATCGTCTTGCACGTTTTTGGACGTGGCTGTCACCGTCGTCGATCTTGCCACCGTTTGCATCGTTCACGCCCGTATGTTCTTTTTATGCATAATATGGTCAATATTCGTCAAAGTTGGGTTAGTTTCAAAAATAAATTTAATGGGTATATCAATATCAATATAATAATATCAATATGTGATAACTCAAAGTCAGGGATCTCTAATTTAAAGATAATTAAAATTTAGAAATGTTTTTGTATTTTTTTTTAAAATAGAATATATTTTTTTATACGTTTCATCTGTTTTTCCTTTCTACTGTCGATATTTATATACGATCTAACTTCACATACATGGAGCATATGGAAGATATATATATATATATATATATATATATATATATAAAAGATATACACAATTCAATACCCACATAAATTTTAATTAAATATTATAAATTTTGCCCACATGCAGCGAAAATTGTTCATTTTTCATAATGTATTCAGGTGTTACCATACGGGGATCATCCCTGTATGCTGTAGAGAAATCCACAGTCCTCATTATCGAAGAGTAATTTGGACAGAAACAGGATAAAAACTACAGCATTGTCTTTGCTAACGTGACGCGATGTACCCATTTTTAAAGTCAAAATTTATTTAGGTGAAATAAGCACTTTATTTTATGGGCGGTGCATGAGACTGAGCCTTCACGTTCGGTTATGTGACGCGTGTGGCTCTACTATGTACCGGTCGTTCAGGTAAAGTTGGCAGGAAAGAACGAGAGATGAAGTTGTTTACTTCTTTCGTGTTGTCTTATACCACACGTAAGATGTAAACAACTTAATGGTCAAGGTTAAGCAGGGATTCTTTGATCTGTGAGTATCCTATAATACTTTTCATCACCGTATATATGCAAATGAGCGAAGTCGCTGTCGATACTGTTAAACTCTATAAATAAATTATATAATAAATTCATTGTCAAACCAAAAACATTTTTTTTTTTGCCCCTCAAATTTTTTTTTTTTTTGCTTCCCCCCTTCTCCTCGCATAAGTGTGAGGGGGTGAGGGGGGGAGCAAACGAACATGTGGGTCAACTGATGGAAAAGCAATCACCACCGCTCATGGAAATTGTTTGTTTGTTTGTAAGTTCTTTAATGCAATAACAATATGTACTACAATTCTTAAAAGTAAAGAGTAATAGTAGTATAGGCACACTTATCCCTAATAGAGATCTCTTCCAGTCAACCTTACAGTCATTGAAAGGAGCTCAATCAAATTGTTGTTATCTACGGATGTAAGTAAATTATCTGAGTCTCTACACAAGAATAAACTTAACTATTTATGACTTTCGGGTGACCAAAGGGCTGCCCAATATCTAGGCCAAAATATTTCCATCATACAGCGTGGAAATGCGGCCAGCCTTTTGGCCACAATCCCCGAAAATTGTCGGGACACTAAATATTTTTTATTTTTCTGTGTATTTTATTATAATTTTAGTTTTTAATGTAGTTATGTATATGTAGGTAGTAGTATTAATTTTATTTTAAATTTAATTTTAAGATATTTATAAATAATTTTAGTTTTGTAACTTAATTAAGTTTTTTAGTACCTATACTATTTATGTCTCTAAATGTTTGATTTGTGTTTGTAAACAAACACAAAAACTTTTACTATGAATAGTAAAATTTTAAATTTAAAAAGGTCCGGATTATCTTTTTAAATATAGTTAGTTGTAATTATGAATATGAAAAAAATAAGTAAAAGTTTTTACTTTAGCTTTTGCTAAAACGGAGAATTTATGTAAAAATACTCAAAATATAAAAATATTTTGTTATGAAAATTTACGTGTCCTATAGCTGCTATAGTTTTATATATTTTTGCGACTTCATTATCGTTACTCACATAATATTATGTTGAATAATTGTTCCGCATAATTTTTCTAATCTACATAAATATTCAATCCATTCTAAAGAGTGTTTTTATTAACAAATAAAACAGTTTTATTCAAAGGTACTTCATTTGGTTTGTTGACAATAGTTATACATAGCAACTGGTCATTACTAAACCATTTTATTGCATATGATATCAAACTCTGATAATAATAAACTATTTCAAAACAAAAAAAAGTTTTTTTCTTAAATTAATTTCACATACAAGACACATATATTATAAAACCACATATCCATTATACAAATCCTATGACGGAAGGCAAAATCGGTAGTGGATGATGGTGACGTATGATGAAGATACTTAGATATAACACTAGGGTGACGGAACAAGGAGTAAAAAAGTAAATTAGAAATTATTTCTTCGGAAAAGTATATTTTATTGTCATTGTGATTGCATTGCATTCCGGTATTTTAACTACAAATCATTAATTGTTCACTCACCACATATAAAGACTACGGAAAATTTAGAATTCCTGACCTGCATTTCCGGATCCATCTTGCAGAAAAACGCGCGCCTTCTTACACAGATTAAATATCGCCGATTCACAGATAAAATAAAAATTAATAAAAAAATAAAAAGCGCAGATTAAAAACATCCGTGTAACTGTTTCCGCGTGCAGCGCAAGTCGGTTGCTTACAAAATGTTTTTTCCATTGGAAAACTGATTCGTGTCAAATCCGTGTCTTTACATGTTCGATGGCTGGCTTTCCTACGTAAAATAGGGTAATTTTCTTTCAAGATTACGGTTGCGTGGCGAGTAATGAAAGGTTCCTCTTTTTATTGCAAGTAAAACAAGCTGATTTGCTGATAAGACCCGGTTTTTGCTATCTTTAATACATTTAAAATCCGCGAGTTTTCCTATGTTTATTAAATATTCTTTGTTCAGAAGGAACTAGATGGAAGGCAGGTTAGTTGTTTAGGTAGAAATGAAAAAATGGTCTATAATTTGCAAAGTTTTATTTAGTTTCACTTATTGCGGTGTCTGTAATTAAAATTTGCAGGCTAAATTTGACACACTTCACGGTGCCCCATTGATTTGGAATTATACACATACGTTTCATTTTCAATCCAATACAAGGGCCACAGAAAAATGGCGATTTTAAATGTCCTTACTCTATGATGTGGGTATCAAAGTAAACAGCTTGATGAGCGAAACACGGTAACTTTCAGTGCATCTTTTTTTTATTAATTATTATTTTTTATAGAATAGAATAGAATAGAATAGAATATTTATTTATTTGCAAAAACATTAGGTTACAAATAACAGGTGTTGTGGTTTAAATGAAAACTGTACAAAATGTCCGCCTCTTTCTCACAGGCATGCAAATATTGGGCATTGATTACTTTTTAAATTTATGTAGTTAACTAGCTACAAAACTAACAATATATTGGAATAGTCATAATACATTGAATAATAATTGAATACACATGTCATTCTGGATATAAAATTAATAATATTTTAAAATGTCAAGAAGAAAATACCTAATCTAAAGTGTCAAAATTACAAGGAAAATGTCAAACCATAATTGAGAAATAATTACAATAAAATTACTAATATTTTTAAAATGTCAAGAAGAAAACAAAAAATACAAGGAATAATGTCATAACCATAATTGATAAATATTATTTAAATTCTGTGCTTATTATATAATTGCAATCAAATTCTTAAATGTCATTAACGTGTGTATTTCTGTCGCTCTACTTCACTGAGGGAGTAAAAACAATTTGTAAGAAGCCATTTTTTCAGCTCAATTTTGAAACGGTTCAGTGGTAGCTCTCTAACTTGTTTAGGTATTAAATTATAAGTTTTTATTGTACTTGGTAAACAGTTTCTTTTGTGTAGGGCACTTCGGCATAGTGGCATTTCAAGCTTTGTATACTACGTCGGGTTGCAGACAAGCATTCATATTATCAAGCAGCCACATTGACGCTCGCAATATGAAATGTCGCGAGACGCTAACTCCGGTGCCAACGCAGCACCTCTTTCCGACCTGGTAACCCTCAAGGGAATTGTTATTTGGCTTCTGTTATGTGAGGTAGAGGTACTTCCCCAGTCGGGTAGCTTACAAATACCCTAACTCGCTTTTGCTAAAGCCTCTTTCGTTAGTCGGCTGGGTGCACCGCGTGCAGGTAAGATAGGCTTTGACTCCAAGCCTAAAGCTAGATTCTTGATCCTGTTACACCAAATAATACTAAAAATAGCTTGATTTTTTTTTATGCCTACTACGTCGAGTGTCAGACAAGCATACGGCCCGCCTGAATTGAAGCGGTTACCGTAGCCATATTAACGCTCGCAACATAAAATATTGCTAGCGCGCCGCCACCCCCACTGCCAACGCAGCATCTCCTTCCTTTCTTTTTGGTAACCTCACTCACTCGCAGGAACACAACAACCCTCAAGGGAATTGTTATTTGGCTGCGGTATTCTGTGTGGTGGAGGTACATTCCCCAGTCGGGTAGCTTACAATTACGCTCCCTACCTCTCTTTTCGCCAGAGATTCGTTTGTCAGTCAGCAGGGTGCACCACGTGCAGGTGAAGTTGGCTTTGGTTCAAAGATCTTGATGAACCGCTTACACCCCGAGGATTGATGTAAACAAGTCGTTTATGTTTTTTTTTTACGTGTAAAAAAACTCATTTTATTATCTTATTATTCAAAAAGAAAGGCTTTTTCTTTTGCAAAAACTGTTTTGCAAAACACTGAATCGGTCACAAAACAAAGTGCCACTGCAGTCGTAGTTTTACCCCCCGGGACTGCAGTAGACTTCATTGTTCATTGCCTTGTTGCGTGGTAGCCGTTGTTAATCCTGGCTACACAGGAGGCAGAGTGGTGGGAATGTGTGGTGGGCTCTCGTCTAGGAAAAAAAATGACCTATAACGTCAATGGGGTTTTCATTGCGACAGAAATAACCAAATAAATTTTAACAATAAATACTTGTTGAAATCTTAATAAATATTTAACTTTTAAACTTTCGCGTTGCATGATTTATGAAAGATTTGGGGTGTAAGCGATTCATCAACATATTTGAACCTAAGCCAACTTCACCTGCACGCGGTACATCCTGCTGACTGACAAACGAAGCTCTGGCGAAAAGAGAGGTATGGATGCGTAATTGTAAGCTACCCGACTGGGGAATATACCTCCATCTCACAGAATACCGCAGCCAAATAACAATTCCCTACAGGGTTGTTATGTTCCTGCGAGTAAGTGAGGTCACCAGAAAGGGAGACGATACTGCGTTGGCAACGGGGGTGGCGGCGCGCAAGCGATATCTTATGCTGGTTGCACCGACCAGGTTGCACCGGCCGTGGTCACAGGCTGAGTCAGTAAATACCGTCCAAATAATAAATAGGTTTCTACCTATTTATTACATATATTTATATGCATGATCACATTAATTCCCGTTACTAATTTCAAAAAATAATATATCACTACATAGTATAAAACAAAGTCGCTTTCTCTGTCCCTATGTCCCTTTGTGTGCTTAAATCTTTGAAACTACGCAACGGATTATGATGCGGTTTTTTTTAATAGATAGAGTGATTCAACTGGAAAGTTTATATGTATAATATATGCATAACATAGTAGAAAAACACTGATAATTTAGAGGTTTCTAATGTGATGTCGTAAATAAACACATTTTTTTGCTCTTTCATTGCAAACGCTGGCTGAACCCAACGAGATAGATCAAAATAATGTAGTACAGTATTGTTCACCTTAAAATGGTCTACAAAAAAGTTCGCGATGGTATATGTCTATCTCTTAGTGGTAACACACAATAACCGTTATTTTATCCTTTGCTTTTTACAAAAAATAATGCCTTATTTACGAAGCGATTTTAAGCAATACAGAATTAATCCTTATCCAATTAAGTACCTTAAATACATTGCGCATTTAATATAGATCATTATGGCCCTTCACAGCATGTAATTTAAATGAATAGTTTAGAAGATATTACACATTTAAAATGCAGGGACATAACGGCTGTGGCGGTACCGGCCGCGGAGCCGGCGGCGTGTGCCTATAACTGGGGAAGGACTGGATAGGACAAAGCGCAAAGACCTTCTGTAGTACATTTAGTATCAGCATTGCACCCGTGCGAAGCCGGGGCGGGTCGCTAGTTTCCTATAATTTACTGATATTACGTAAGATGTAAGGTAAGATTAAAAGGGAAGTTGTACCACTTCTTATTTTATAGATAGTAGACAAAATTAATATGTAAGTAAATTTTTTTATACCACAAACAAGCGTACGACCCGCCTGATGGAAAGCAGTTACCGCAATCTACGTACACCTGCAATACTAAGTATTCCATACTCGCGTCGCCGACACAATAAACAATGAAAATAAATAATCAGCCCCCAAGTCCAAAAATTATTAAATTAATACCATTTTACGTCCATGGATAATACCAAGTAAAATAAATTGAAAGTACCTCTGTGTTTTCTTCTTCATCTTCGGTATTTTGGTCAAATTTCACGAACGCACATCGCAGCTGATTTTCGAAAATTTCACGTGCCTTCTCCTTTTCTATCGCACTCAACTTATCCATAATTAGTACAAAAGAATTAACAGAAAAGGCAATAATTCACATCCCTTTGTTCTAATTTTAAAAATTAATAACGTTCAAAAAGTAATGTTGTATGTACTTAATTTAAATATCACTTATGTTTCTTTATTATTCCTTTGATTTAAATTGTGTATTACTGAGCTGTTTGTTGTTATTATTTAAATTTATTGTTTCACGTCACACTGAATAGCGTTGGAAGGTGTTAAGTTATCGATAAAACAACCGTGTTCACACGTACGACGGCGAAAGGCATGCCATGCGTTAAAGTTATTGAGTGCAGCTGAATCGTTTTGAATTCTGCTGTATATTATAATATGACAAGTTGTAACTTTACTTCTCAAAAGGTACAGAATCCAATTACTTATTAAAACTCTTATTTGTAAAGTTGTTATTTGAAGGAGGTTTTTCTCTTTTTTTTTAAACAACGACGGGTGCAGACAAGCATACGGCCCGCCTGATATGAAGCGGTTACCGTAGCCATATTAGCAGCATCTCCTTTCCATTCCTTTCTGGTGACTTCACTCACTCGCAGGAATACAACAACCCTCAAGGGAATTGTTATTGGGCTGCGGTAATCAGTGAGGTGGAGGTAGCTTACAATTACGCATCATTATATATAATGTTATACGCATAATTATATATGTCATAGTATATCTTGGAATCTAGGCGCTTCTAAGGTACCTCACCTCCCTCTCCAAAACCAAGTCGAGCCTAGCTCGCTCGGCTTTTGTTGGTCACAAGCTAACCCTAACCTAATCTCGACTTGCTTTTAGGTTTAACTAGTCAAACCTAGGAGCGCCTAGATTTTGGGTGTTAACTATAGCATATAGATTATATTTCCTAATTAGGCATTTAAACTTACTTATCATCTTGTGACTAAATATTTTGCTCATTCCTGGTAAGGAGTAACTATCGTTAAGTATCAATTAAACCATCTTTTATTAATTATGCAAAAGTGAATCAATTTCAAGACATACCCCGGCCACACCATACAAATTCCGTGTCGTTATTACATAAACATTGACGTCTGTGCGGAGCGTGAATGAGCGTGTGTGCGTGAAGGGCTCTACAAACTGTTCCAGAGTCAGAGGGAAGGTGATGTCGATGTCGCACCAACTCGTAGAACCGCCACATTACATAATGGCTAACTTAAGGCGGATTGTCTTTAAATAATCTTTTTCGATTAGGTTTGTCTTGTGATTAATTAGAAATGCGAGGTTCCACAAACTTGGTGGATACCCAAGTGAATTGTCACCAGATAGCTGGCCGCATATCTGGTCATTATAGTCTCCATTACAGGAGCATGACCGTCTCTCGTCAGTCCCAGACAGGAGGATTTGGCCTACACGTTTCCCACGCTGGCCAGACGCGTTGGGGAGGTCTGATCGATGTTTTATAATGTATTTCCCTTAGTCGCCTTGTACGCCATCCACGGTAAGAGACGGAGTGATTCTGTTCTAGTCTGCCGGACACCACACGGCCATAAGAAGGAACAGTGGTATACTCGGAATAAATACAGTTTCATCAGCACAACTCCCAGTGAGAACTTCAGACTAATATGATAAAAGGGCGGTTTGAAATAATAGCTTGGCCATTTTATAAAACAGTTAGCCGTTATGTAATGCGGCGGGTTCTACGAATTGGCTGCGACATCAACAGAGTGGCAGGGAGCGACCATACTTTACTTAGTACTATTACTTATACTGTGGTCGGGATAAGGATAACATAATTATAATTAATGCAGGATTAAGTATATATAATAATTATCTTACTTTAAATAATATTACTTTGAAACTGTTATTGTTGTTTTAAATATGTTTATTGTACAAAAACAGTTGTCGTAGATAAACCTCAAAATATAATCATCATCATCATCATCATCATCATCAGGTCCATTTTAGTCTCCACTACAGGAGCACGACCCTCTCGTCCGTCCTAGACGGAAGGAGGATTTGGCCTACACTCCCCACGCTGGCCAAACGGGTTAGGGAGGATAAAATATAATACAAAATATAATACTTGATCCTAATCAAACATCAAAAATTTTACAATGAACGTCACAATCGTCAAATTGAATCGTTTTAGTCATAGTCGTGTAATATCCACAGTGCTCTACGTTTTACTGTCTATGGTAGTCTATGGTTTTATACAAATTTGATTAGTTATTGTGATGAAAACTGATTTTGTGTTCAAATGAGTCGATGATCAACATAATTATATTTGTGTGTGTCGACAACCCTTATTTATCCACTTCTGGGTTACGGTCTCCCCTCAATCGAAGGGATTGAGAGCATACTCCACTACGCTTCTCAACTGCGGGATGACGGAGGCTATTGTTTTCAAGTCTATCATCTAATGACAACAGTCGGGTCCGACGGCTTAAGGTACCATCCGAAGCCCAGAGGAACTCGAGATAAATAAACCCATCGATGGATTGCCTACGATCGACGTTGCTTGTCTTGCATGCTCGACGCCAACGTGCTTCTTGGCTTTCACATGTATAATTTTAAATCAGAATTAAATCGAAAATGGTTCAGTTTTGCACAATACAATACTAAATGGTTGCTATAAACCTCTGTAACACCTTAGCAGGTATTGATTGAACAACTATGTAGTAACAACTATGTAATAACAACACTGTATAACTTTAACGATGTTTACGCCATTTTCCTTTTGCATGCACTCGCTTACTTATACCATTACTAAATCGAAATTTTCTCAAGAGTTTACAAGGCGATGTTCTTCAAAAAGCTTGAAGAAGTTTTCATGGTGTCGTACAATTGCCGTATGTCCAAGCATATTTTCTGTCACATATGAAATCACGAGATGTCTACTGTGTTTCAAGTAACTAAGTTTAAATTTTACTACAATATATTAAACGGAACTTATTAAATTTAAATTAATTTAAAATTTTCATAAAATATTTTATTTTAATGTACAACAGTGACCTAGGTCGAACGTGTGTTATATTAACAAAGAATTCACCCAAAATACCTGATTCTTCCGCCGGGGCGTAAGTCGGGCGCCATCCCCTCGCAACTCATATGGATATCTTTTTATATCGAATGACTATCAGATTATTTCCAAGGTAGTCTAGTCAGGTCGGTTTTATTATGATGGTAATACTAGTTCGCTATCATAAATGTCAGCTTCGAATATATAAAACGCATGATAGAAGAACATTTAGCGATGTGATATATTCATGTCGTAGTACGTTTTTTTGCGTATATTTATTGAAACAAGGAACAGTTTTTGGTTGCTCAATGCCATCTGAAGCTGAAAGAAAGGAAGGAGTCTAAGCTGGCAACGGATCAGCGACCCTTTGATGTTGCTGACCTTCATAGGCGATGGTGATTGGTTTCCATCAGGTGACCCACATTTGCCTCCCACTCATATAAAGAAAATACTCGGTTAACATACTCGTAGTTATACATTCGCTCTACTGAGCTCACAGCAGAGTGAAATACTAGGATTCTGACAAAATTAAAGGTAGAGCATGACTACAAACGTGCATACACCTAACAGAAGACCGCAGCCAAATATAGATACTACTGAGGATTTTTGTACATACGTCCTGTCTGATGGTAAACCGTCATCGTAACTTATGTACGCTTGCAATACTAGAGCGCAAGGCACGCAACCTCCTCGCCCGTTGCCGAACTTGTAAAACCCCATGAAGTTTTCTTGAAAAAAAAAAACAACAAATAGTTACTGTAATCTCTTGGGAAAACTTCGGCAGGTAATTTCTTTTTCATGTATTACCGTAGCCTACTTACGGTCATCGTTTTACCCTATCGAGTAACCCTGGTCATGGGAAGTGTCAACCGAACCCTTTGCTAATTCCCAAAAAAGAAGTCGTGCACTCATGAGCCAAACGTTTCGACTAAGCTTGCCAACTTCAAAATACGAATTTGCGGGAAATGTTGATTTCAAATGTGGGACAAGAATTTATAAAGCGGGTTCTAATGAATTTTGTTTAGAATACAAGAAACGTGAGCTTTTGTTTGCAAATAAGGGTGAGAAGTAAAATAGGACACCTTGTTAACTAACAAGGTATCTTATTTTACTTCTTATCCTTATTTAACTAAATAATAGTCAAGATTTACTAAAAAAAGACAGTTATAGACTATAAATATAGTATAATTTACACTTTATCGTGAAAACTGTAAGTTACTTCTTAAACGAGTGTTTGTCTTGAAATAAAGCATTTGATGTATGTGCGTGCGTAGCTAATTCCGAAAAGCGGGATATTTAGCTCTCTCTTTAGTCCCGCTCACACGCTGAGCAGGACGTCTGGCTAAGGGTCTCAGAAACTAACCCCTAAACGCAACCCTAGTTTTGACCGCAAACGACTTAAATAATAATCGCCAAGATTTATATATTTGCGACGCTTAAGAGTCTTCGCTGATGCAGTAGCAGCTCCCGCAGATCCCGACGTGTATGGGGTATGAGAAGGAGCCAGTAGCTTCTCTGATTTGAACCAGCTTACGATTGGCAACAGCCATCTATTGTTTGGTATAAAGCCTTATTCCTCTCACTGCTTCCATATTGGACTCATCCGCTCTATCGAAATGGTTTAGAGCAGTCATACTCAACCTGCGGCCCGCCCGGCCTTTGTGGTTGGCCCGCCTAGAGTTACAAATATAATATATTGTGAACCGTCCAAAGAATTGTGAAAAGCGTCCAAAGAATGAAAGAAGTGCCCAAATCCTATTAACATTCTTTGGGTACGTGTGCAAATCATCTTTTTCAAAAACTTCTCACTTGGATGATGTTATAAGGTTAACATGCAGCGACAAGCCAAATCTTGACAAAGTTTTGAAAAAACGTTCACAGTATCAAAAATCTCATTAAAGCATATTAAGGGCATTTCGATTAAGTGTTAACAAAGATGTTAACATTATTAAAGTATATAATAAATAACATAATTCCAAATTAGTGATGACTAATTTGGAATTATGTTATTTGTTTACCCTACCTACCCCTAAATATTTTTTGTTCGTGGCCCGCGACACTATGGCTAAAACGTGTCTGTGGCCCGTAAAGGTTGAGTACCACTGGTTTAGAGCATACGTCACCACGCTGCTTAACTGCGGGTTGGCGGAGGCCAGCGTTTTCAAGCCGCATAAAGACCATTGTCATAGCTTAACGACTGTCATTTAATAACATCAGCCGGGACCGACGACGGTTTAACGTGCAATCCGAACCATGGCGGAGCTGGATATACCCATCCATGCGCAGGCTACGGTCGACGTTGCTTTACTTGTATTGAGTGTGGAGTGTGACAGGGACCCACAAGGATGCCTTCGAGCTCCAGCCCCCTTACCACCATCTCTTATTGCGATTCAATAACTGAATAGAATGCTTATTCATACCTATGAATATTTCAAACGGAATAGAGTCGCTTATTCATTGGTATGATTCTATTCAGTTATTGAATCGCAATAAGAGATGGTGATAAGGGGGCTGAAGTGAAGTTCTGTCGTGGCCTTTTGTCGCTTGCAAAACAAATGATCACTAGCCTGCCATTACCTCGCTTTCAACGCAGCAACTCCTATGTGCTGATTGCACTCACTCGCAGGAACATAACAGCTCTATGTATTAAATTGTTAATTGGCTGCCGTCGGCTGTTAGGTAGGTACCTACTTTCTCAGTTGCATGTTCACATTTTGGTCTACCGCTTAGCTAGCGCCCCGTTTGGTAATCGGCTGCACCACTTGCAGGTACAGATGGCATTGACTCAAATATTATGATGATGAGCCTTTTACGCCCCTCGCACAATTTACGGCGCTCAGGAAACAAATTGGTAGGTTTCACTATCATAGAGCGGACGTATTGAAAATTACTAACGAACACCTGGAGACAAGTTTCTACGATGTGAATAGCTGAATGTAAAATGCTTAGGACTTAAACTCTACCTGCCTCAAATGTATCATGAATAAAGCAAGACTATTACTCTAAAATTACCGAATACACTCGTTGTTATCACCACAATGAATGCTCGTAGACAGCCAAATATAGCAATGTGTTGTCAAATATAAATGAAATGAAATTTATATTCTACTATACTCGTAGTTTTCATTTATCTTTGACAATACATTGCTATATTAATTCTAATTAAAAGCATTTCATTTATCAGTTAGCTAGTACCCATAGCACAAGTTTTTCTTAGTTTGAGCTGGATGTTATTGTGCAATTTTATTTATCTAGGAATATTAAGGTCATCACTACATAGTATAAAACAAAGTCGCTTTCTCTGTCCCTATGTCCCTTTGTATGCTTAAATCTTTGAAACTACGCAACGGATTATGATGCGGTTTTTTTTAATAGATAGAGTGATTCAACTGGAAAGTTTATATGTATAATATATGCATAACATAGTAGAAAAACACTGATAATTTAGAGGTTTCTAATGTGATGTCGTAACACATTTTTTTGCTCTTTCATTGCAAACGCTGGCTGAACTCAACGAGATAGATCAAAATAATGTAGTACAGTATTGTTCACCTTAAAATGGTCAACAAAAAAGTTCGCGATGGTATATGTCTATCTCTTAGTGGTAACACACAATAACCGTTATTTTATCCTTTGCTTTTTACAAGAAATAATGCCTTATTTACGAAGCGATTTTAAGCAATACAGAATTAATCCTTATCCAATTAAGTACCTTAAATACATTGCGCATTTAATATAGATCAATATGGCCCTTCACAGCATGTAATTTAACTGAATAGTTTAGAAGATATTACACATTTAAAATGCAGGGACATAACGGCTGTGGCGGTACCGGCCGCGGAGCCGGCGGCGTGTGCCTAAAACTGGGGAAGGACTGGATAGGACAAAGCGCAAAGACCTTCTGTAGTACATTTAGTATCAGCATTGCACCCGTGCGAAGCCGGGGCGGGTCGCTAGTTTAATAATATAAGTCAAACCTAGCAATTTATTATTATTTCAAAAATTACTAGAAATAATACAATCTCCAGTGAATATGTGAATTTATCTAGTAACATACCGAGTTTCATCAAAATCAAATACCTAATGGGATTAACGAGTTAAAATGTATTTTGGTGTACCGATTACAGAGTTATCTCAAACATACAATTAAAAAGTTTTAACCTAGTTCTGAAGGCAATTTATAACAATTACTAAAATCCGAAAATGACTTGCTACATCTAAGTGTTATTTTCATGAAATATACACAATACGAGTGCGTGTATGGAGTGAATATGGATCCCAGCTATATGGTTTATCCATAAAACACATAGTCTGCAACGCCGACTACTTTATAAACTCACACATTCGCTATTAAAATTTGGTAACGTCTCTGAACCGGGCATTGTTCATCAACACATCCTAAATCTATATTAGTCCCTACGTATTGAAACGAAGACTTTAGTCCTAAATTACCTAATAATCGTGTCTAATTGTGTACAGGGCTTTATGTAAATTAGACTTAAATACTCTTGAAACAAAGCAACAAACACACGCACCGTTGAAATTCCAGAAAGTAAATTTATTGTTTCAAAACTTGACAAATTGAAGGATTCCAAGGGGTTTAACATTCTCATGTTTAATCAAGATTAAAGTCAGTTTAAAAATGCGACATGTTTGCGACAGTTACGTCATACCTACCTACTGCTTATGGCGATGCGTGATGGCATGACGGTGGCGTGTTGAGTGACGATACACACATTCAAGAATGCATGCCTTTATCTACCACACCTCCATTGCCTTTACTTACCCGACTTATTTCTTCCTCAGTCAACTGCTTCGGCTTACCCGCCTCCCTGTCATCCATCATAAACTAAAGATTAACTACCGACGATTATGAACAATTAAACCAATAAAAACTTTAACTAATGCCTAAAGAACACGAAATTAATTACAGTAAACAGATAAATAATTGTATAACCGAAAAAAAGCCGCCGGCGTGACGGCGAGGTAAAAAACAACTGGTATACAATTTACGGGGACTTTCCTGTGGTTTATTAAAAGAAGGAGAAAGTGAAGGCAAATTAGAGCAATATGGTTTATTAATGTTAAAAGTAATTTTGTTTTGATGCGGGTAGGAGGCAGAGTTAACGGCGTGCAGTCACGCGCGCCGGGGATGGCTCTACGGGGTACGGCATCGATCTAGCGGAGTTCACTTAGTTATTTCAACTAATTCCTTAAACAAATATCAGCATATCGTGAAACATGTCAGTTTGCTGTCTGTTGCGGTTACCTGCCCCAACAATCTCATACTTAGGACAAAGAATGGGTAATATAAATTCATTGTTGTTTCTGTGTACATGTAAAGTCAGTAGAAAATGTAACATGCGAAGATGGAAACGTGCACAAAATAGAGAGAGAAAATCATGCGCGTGCGATATGTTCGTTTGCGCCTGCCATGATGCCCCTCTAGTGTTGCGGATAGACTGTTGAGTCTATCAATAGCCCAAAGATAATAATAGTCACAGAGCATACTCCACCACTCTGCTTAACTGCGAGTTTGCGGAGGCATGTGGACTATCACATGCCCCAACCCGCAGTTGAGCAGAGTAGTGGAGTATGTTCTAAAACCCCTTCTATTGAAGAGAGTTGACGAAGGGTTGACGAAGAATTCAACAGGTTATCGATAATATCGATATCTAAAATATGCCAATTATCGATAATTAAGGACAGCTATGGAATTTTATTGTAAATCACTAATGCACGTCCCTGTCGTTGACGTCAACCCTTACTCATCCCACTGCGGGGATACGGGTATTCCCTCAATCAAAGGCGTTTAGAGCATGTTCTACCACGCTGATCAACTATGAATTGGCGGAGGCCCGTGTTTTCAAGCCACCTAAAGTCTAATTCTTCTTAATGACTGTCATTTAATGACAATAGCAGGGACCGACTGCATGGAGGAGCTCGAGATAAATAAACCCAACCATGGACAGACTATGGTCGACGATGCTTAACTTGCAAGATCGAATAGACTAACACGCGCATGTACTTCACCGAGCTGTGTGTTTTTTATTATTTTCTTCCCTTATTAAAAGTTAATTTAAAAATCTTCTCATATTAAAACTAGACTAGACGGGTTAGGGCTCAAAGACAATCGAGAATCGAGAGTCAATCGAGTGTCAACCGTGACTCACGGTGTCACTCACTTTATGTATATACGGTATATATGTAGTTATTAATAATACTGACTACTTGGTCAAAGTGATAATTCATGTTTTGGTCAAAGTGATAAATCATGTTTGAGTTCCGTCGAACTCGATGATGAATGATGTGGTGTCAAGTTAGCTTAATTATTAATAATTGACAATTTACTTTGGCCAGCCATTATATATAACGACTAATAATATATATACAGTGACTAGACTGTTGCAAAGCCAATTTTACCTGCAGGTGTTGCCCCCTGCTGATTAACTAACGAAGCTCTGGCGTATAAGACGTAAGGAAGCTGCACGACTCGAGAAATACCTCCACCTCACATAAGACCGCAGCCAAATAACCATTTCGTGGTGTCCTAATCGGTAGTTGTCCCTGCGAGTGAGTGAGGTGACCAGCCCCCTTACACAGGGTGGAATAGAGTCATAATTCATAATTCATAATTCATTTATTAGTTCATAAACATGGGTAATAATACATTGGTGTTAAATATGAATACAACAGTAGGAACAACCATGATTCGCCTTATTGGCATATGAACATACATTATATACATTTGAATGTAATCATCATTCAAGATATTATATTAATTAGGTACTGAGTCATTTGCATATCAAATTTGAATTCGAAAACAATACAATGAGAATTAAATTAAAATAATGTCAATAAATATAAAGAATGTCATGAAATCATAAGATAATGTCAAAATACAGGTCAGCGAATAATAGAATTTTGTCATAATTTACTAGATAATTTATCATTTATAAATACTCTAAGGTCATGGTACGTTTTTTCAACAAGGAAGCCACTGAGTGCAGTTTTAAATCTATTATGGTCATGAATGGATCTAATAGACTGTGGAATTTTATTATAAATAATCGGTGCCATATAATTTACGCTCATTCTGCTGAGTAAAGTTTTACACGAATTAACAAATTTTAAAGTACCTTCACGACGGCTTCCGACGGGATTTGATTCAAAATAGTGTGGGTTCTTTCTGATAAAGATTGCAACCTCATATATATACATAGATGGTAGAGTAAGAATTTTATATTTCCGAAAGTAAGGCTCACAGGAGTCATCCTGCATTAGGCCGAACATGGATCTAATACATCTTTTCTGGGCTTTAAAAACACACTGTTTGTCGGTCGTGTTACCCCAGAATAATATGCCGTATCTTAGGCTTGCCGCCACGTATCCATGATAGGCTGTTAAAAGAGTCTTGATATTTGAAACGTTTCTTAATTTACGCAGTACATAGGAAAATTTATTCAACTTTTTTGACGTGACAACGTCTTATAAATTGGTTAGCCGGGTGACACTTCAAGAAACGCGCTCACGTTATGCGCTTACAATGAGAGCGAGTGAGAGGCACGCGTCCCTTCTAAGAGCGAGAGAGACAGACATAAAAAGTGAAAGGCATGCGTCCCTTCCACTCGAAAACATTTTACCACTCAAAGTCGTTGTCACGTAAAACTTTCGCCCGTATACCGACTTTACAGGCAACCAATTTTTTTATTAAATTATCAATATGGTATTTCCACGTCAACTTATTATCTATTGTCAAACCTAAGAATTTTGTAGAATCCACTTCTTTTACTGAATTGCCTAAATAATTCAAAATCTAAAGGATAATTATTTCTTTGTTTAAAATTCATCAGATGTGTCTTCGTCAAATTAATTGTCAAATTATTTAATGTCAACCAATTTATTAGAGATGTTAATGAAATATTTATGTCAGATTCTACATCGTTAAAATTATCATAATTAAATAAAATAGTACTGTCGTCAGCAAATAAAGTCATAGAATGGTTAATAACATTAGGGAAATCATTTATATAAATAATAAATAAAAGTGGTCCCAACACGCTACCTTGTGGGACACCGAAGCATACTGACCTTTCCCTTGACGTGTAACTAATGTTAAAACCGGTTCTAGGGTCAATTCTATTAATATGCGTGATTTGTCTTCTATTGCTTAAATACGATTCGATTAGTTTATTGGCATTGCCTCTTACACCATATTTTTCAAGTTTATTGAGTAGATTTCCATGATGAACAGTATCAAATGCTTTAGTCATAAGTCGCTTATTCATTGGTATGAATAAGCAATCTATTCAGTTTTTGAATCGCAATAAGAGATGGTGGTAAGGAGGCAGGAAGAAACGAGTTGTTGCGAAGGCGGCGGCGGTGTTTCTAGGTTATGGTTACCGCTTCACATCAAGCGGACCGTATGCTTGTCTCCCAGCCGATGTATAAAAAAAAGTCATCATCATCAGGTCATTATAGTCTACTCTACCGGAGCACGACCCTCTCTCGTCCGTCCCAGACAGAAGGAGGATTTGGCCTACACTCCCCACGCGGGCCAGACGGGTTGGAAAGGTCTGATTGATGTTTTATAATGTATTTCCATTAGTCGCCTTGTACGACATCCACGGGGAGAGACGGAGTGATTCTATTCTAGTCTGCCGGAAACCACACGGCCATAAAAAAAGTATTTATTTGAAATGTTTTTAACTGTCAGTATTATTTCAATCACAGCTTAAGCATAATTGGAGTCTAAGTTACTCATCACGATCTTTAGAGTTAAAGCCAACCTCGGCTGCACTTGGTGCACCCTGCCGGCTAGCGAAAAGGTTCTGGCAAAAGAGAGTAAGACATATTTGTAAGCTGCTCGACTGGGGAAGTACTGCCTCACAGAATACCGCAGCCAATTAACAAGTCCCTTGAAGGTTGTTTGTTCCTGCGAGTGAGTGAGACTCATATCGCTTGAACATTGCTTTCGTGTGTATAGAATTACTGTATTTTATTATAATAATAAATAAAATAAAATAAATATTTCTGGACAATTTACACAGCGCCATCTAGTCCTAAATTAAGCGCAAAGCTTGTGTTACGGGTAGGTACTAGACAACTGATAAATGTACTTAAATACATTTTTTTTTGTAAATACATACTTATAATACATAGAAAATATCCAGACCAAGACAAACAGACATGTTCATGCACTCGTTCATGCCTCGGAGTCAAAGTGGCCATTGCTAACCATTCGAGCACCGAGCTCGTCGCATATATTATATTATAATTATAGAACTGTTATAAGTATTATTTTACTTACACCCGATCTGCCACGCGACGTATTATAAAAAAAGCATCATCGACGATAGTCTATGACTGGGTTTCTTTATTTCGATCACTTACAAGCTTCTAAAAAAGTTGATTTTAGAAAAAAAAAAAACCGACTTCAGTTGGAGAGCGAAGCTTATTGGTGAAATACCCCGGGAGTCTTTCGGGAGAAAAGTTATTGCGTCACACAAGATTCCTTAGTCGCCTTGAACGACTTTCAGCCCGAGCAAAGGTGTGGCGCAATTTTATTTTGCCGGCAACCACACGGCAAATTTAAGGGTTTCCCTCGATTTTTCTGGGATCCTATCATCAGACCCTGACTTGGTGAATATGGGACCACCTCACAATCATACCCTTTCAAATAAAAAATAGAATTTGACGATACGTGCTTATAAAGTTTAAGGGTTTCCCCTGATTTGCCTGGAATCCCATCATCAGACCCTGACTTGGTGAATATGGGACCACCTCACAATCATACCCTTTCAAATAAAAAAAATGAATTTGACCATACGTGCTTATAAAGTTTAAGGGTTTCCCTTGATTTCCCTGGGATCCCATCATCAGATGCTGACTTGGTGAATATGGGACCACCCTGCAATCATACCCTTTCAAATAAAAAAAGAATTTTGAAAATCGGTTCACAATTCGCGTATATATCGAAGAACATACCTCTTCCTTTTGTCGTCTTTCAGTCTTTAAGTCGGTTAAAAACAAGACAATGAAATACTTCAGAGAGTTGTATTATGCCGTATGGAAAACGTCAGCTGCCGCTCCGTGGTTAAATCGGGCAGCGGCAGCATCTTAATCACGTAAAAAAATGTTTTCAGTCATTTCCTCCTGACTGAAAATTTATTAAATAATAGTTAACGCAATTATTCGAAGATATAAAAAGTCAGCTAGCCGTACCGTGGTGGATTATACGTGAGCTGGTCACACGAACAGCAAAATTTTTTCGTTCAGTGATTTCCTCTCACTTGAAAATTTGTCAGATGATAGCTTACATGAAACTTTTAAAAATAAAAACGTCAGCTGCCTCTATGTTGGTGGAAAGGTCGTCAGCTGACGTATTTAAATAAGCGATCGGCGCTCACGCCTGGGCCATGCACCACCTTTCACTGCATCAGCTGACGCCCTTTCCACCACAAGGCCTGTACTTTTGTCGACAATCCAAAAAAACTAGACATAAACGAGGCGCGGCAGAAAATAAAAATGGTCACGGTACGGCAAAGAGTAGTATGTACCAATACAGCAAACAAAAGTCGTACCGTCGTACGATGATGGGGCGAGCTGTGACATGAAGGCCTTAGTTTTCAGTAGGTAAAAAAACATGAATATCTAAGGTGTTTGTAATACCATTAAGGTGGAAGATAAACATACGGCCTGCTTGATGGAAAGCAGTTACCGCAGCTTATGGACGCTTGAAACACCAGCGGCATCACACGGGCCTTGCCGACCCTGTAAAACCGAATTCACGCCTTTTTTGAAGAACCCTCTTGCAGATGCTAAATACTGTAGTCTCTTCAGCTTCAGCTTGATTAGTACATGGCAGAATCAAGCAAATTTCTGCAACCGCATAGTACGTGTCCACTAGGTACATACACTAAGTAGTAAAAACAAACAAATTATATTTTATTATTCATATTTATTATCCATAAATTGACAATAACTTTATAAATCCTATTTTGTCACTAGCAACGATTTTTAAGAATACAATAAATGGTGTGTAAAAATATGTCTATACTAAATAACTATATAAAAATCAGCAGCAATTTGTATTCCATACATTTATTTGTACGCTTTGGCAATAGTACGTATCACACGACAGCACACTGGCAGATTATAATAAATATAAAACAAAAAACTAAATCCCGATTATATTTATTATTACATAATATGTATTCCACATTCTGAAGACATTTTTATTTTCACTTAGAACACACAGTACAAAAAAAAACTAATTTACTTCAATTATTACTATTATCTCTCATAATTTGTTTTGTAATGAAACACGTCTTGTGTATCTCAAAATAAATGTACGTATTTAATCTTTGTCTATTCTATTTTAAATTTTCTATTTAACTCTAACAATGTTTGTCAATATAATATAAAAAAATTAAGGAACGAGTATACTTTTTTGTTAATTTATTGTTTGGTGATAATAATGTTTAAAATATTCCCGATAATTTGCCCTAATTTCCCCTATTTTTTGCAGTACTCTAATTCTACCTAAGAATTTATTATATCGATGCTTTTCGCCACAAAGGTCGTAAAAGGCATTTTGGTGAAAGTGAGCTTAGAATGCAGCCCTAATTAATTTTTGGCACTGCGTAGATTTAAAAATGTGAAATGAGAATTCGTCTCAAAAAAAGTTTTACTCCTAAATATTTTGCTTTAATAAAGATTTATTAAATTATTTCAGCCAACTTGCCAGAATATTATAAATATTTTAAAAATGGAAAAATTCACCTCCCCCATCTAAATGGTAGAGGTGAATTTATCCATTTTTAAAATATTTATAATAATCAAGATTTTTTTAGAAATGACGGTGTGTATAACTCGAATTGCTTAGAACTACCACAAGTGTTATTTTGGTCTTGACCTTTATTGCCGGAAGCATCAATAACATTCTACTCAGTATTACGTGGAATGTACTCAAGTTATTTCATTTGGCAGCAAATATAATATTCTTTTTTAAAATTGAGTAATGGATATAAACGATTTTTGATATATTTTATTTACACACTACCTCGTACGAGGTGCTTATACACAACACTAAAAATTAAATCAGATTTTGCTAATAATTAGTAAAATATTTTTTTGTTTTAAAAAGGGTTAGTTTTATTTGTCAATAATATTAATTAGTCTAATACATATACACAGTATAATGCGTAGTTAACAATAAGCTATATGAAAATGCGGACAGGGAGTTATGTGAAAATATGTCCCCGCCCCCTACATGGTTCTTAATAGCGAATGGTACATAGATTAATATTCATTTGATTAAAAAAATGCTAGCTTTGTACGCTATATTATATTATACTTTGTGTTACTAAAGCCTAGCGTACACGTGCAGAGTAAAATTGGGCGAGTACGTACATTGCGGAGTTACAGTGGAGAACACAAAGGAGTAGTAAGGGAACTAAATTTATGAATAATAGCAACATTGTCTTTTTTTTTACACAAAAGTGCTCAAGTGCCATGTTCTCACATGGCACTTGAGCACTGTTCTTACGAAGAAAGTGGCGCCCCTATTTTTGTTTACTTTTTTGTCTCGCACTGTGCACACTAAAATAGTAACAATGACACCAGTAGCACAGAATATATTATTACTTATTTATATCATTATACTGCCTCCTAGTAGTACTATTGTGCTACGTACCAGCAGGCAGTATAACGCTACTCGCCCGATTCCACTGTACCCATGTATTACACGTTGGCTCACATGATTTACTAACTGCTACACAAGAGAAACTTATCAATCGATAGGTAGATTTTTATGAATCAACAAAAAAAAATCTAGTGTCATTTCAAACCTAACTATTGGTTGCACCCTGTTATGGACAATAGCTCCAACCGATATTTTGTTACTTTTAAGTTAAATGTATTTAAAATTTAATAGGAATAATAATATCGCGCAATATAAGTTTTGTTAAGCTTAAGTCACCAAACTGCTAGAATCTGTTGCAAATATATAAAACTCGATTTAAAGTTTCTCGCTATCAATTTGGCATAGTTGGTCGGTTGGATCTATTCTATATAACGGGCTCCAATTGATTCTAATCTAATACTTTACATTTAACATTACTTACGACCGTATCAAATTGTGCGAAGGAACTATATTTTTTATTTGTGCAAGAATCGTCAAGTGTTAGCACCAACTCAGACTTATTTCAATGAATTATTTTATATTACATATCACCCAACAAGATAACCATAGCATCGAAATCTGCCAAAGTATTAACATCGGAATAATTTATTTCATTATAATCTTTCGCTTTGAGATGAAATTAATTAAGGGTGAAGCCAAACTAGCGTAATTTCGTGAGTTGTGAGTCGCGCAATTCACGTCGTTTTGCTACAAATGGCGGACTCATTTTTCGTCGTCGCTATACACTTGTATGAAAATGACGTGAATTACGCGACACACAACTCACAAAATTACGCTCGTTTTACCTCACTCTTATTGTTGAAATGCTGCCAAGACTCTTTTTTTTTTAAGTTTTTAAGTCTATGACTCTTTCTTTTGTTTTTTAAAATCCATATTAATCAATTTATATAATATTACATAACAGGACACAGTCTTTCAGGTTGAGGCCAGTCGAAATCAATCTCGTGAGTTGTGAGTCGTGTAATTCACGTCAATTTCATGTAAAATGTGCAAAGGACAATGCAGAATGAGTGATTTGTATGAAACCAATGTGATATATGTCACTCACAACTCACAGGCCTTAATTTCCTGATAATCAAATTGAAAAAAGAAATGTTTAATTCGGATGAAATGAGTACCGTAATTAAATACAGCTTTGCTTTATGCTTGCGTTATAAACTTAGGGATTAAAATTGATAACATTGGTTAACAATTTACTATTTATTTCAAGATAACTGGGTGTTTTCAGGATTTATTTTCCTTGGTAGTCGAATTTAATAAGAAAATCGCACATATCTCTATAATGAAAACATTTTAAAGCATTTTCAACATCATTATATCAACAGTTACAACTATGCAACGGCGCTTTCATAGTGAAGAAGATGGTGACTTAGATATTACGTTTCGTTTTATCTTCGATTACCTCGAAAAAGTCGACATCGAATAAATCCCTGCTGCAGAAAAATAACTGTTTAATTACAAATTTAGCTCTTATGATAAATACCTCGGAATGTTAAATATAATAATAATATATAATAAATAACAAGGTAATACATTTTAGTTATTGACAAACATCTTCAGCTCAGTCGGTAGAGCTCCATGTTTTCTAGAAGCTAAGCTAAACACAGGTACCAAAATTGTAAGCTGTAGTTTCTAAGCTGTATTCGCAATCATAAAATCCGATGGATCTCCCTTGGTTGGGGGACCCTTGGTTTATGTTACTTTCTTTATAATGTTCCTAATTGCATAAAACGCAATAAATTTAACTATTGCGTCCCGTTAGGAAAGAAACCACAGTCACCTCACTGGTTGCAGGTTACCCTGAGCTTACGAGCAACACGCAGAATTGCAGACATTCGGTAAGTGCCTGATTATATTGATTAACGGACTTAATTCAGATCTCTAATAGAGATCATTATAGAGCTCGGCAACACGGCTCGGTATAACTTATTTATATGTGTATTATTCTATACATACAATAGCACTGTAACTGGTCTTCATGAATCAGAACTTTTAAATATTTGTACATTTATCACGCAGTAATTTTTGATTTAAATCAATAGCTAATTAGTGAAAATTATAAAAATATCTCATCGGAATCGAAATGTATTAAATTTTTTAATTCACTTAAGATCCACGCGAACGAAGTCGCAAGTCGCGAAGTCGAAGATACAGCTAGTTTTAAAATACGTTTCTTTGTATAAAGGGGGTAAAGTTTGCAAGTTTAAATGCAGTGGGTATATGCGGTCGAAGCAGGAGGCACAAGTAGTACTAGTTATATATATGGTGGGTAGAACTATCTACTCACCTTACACCCTTCTTGAGGGTTGGTACCCAGAAATAACAATGCCGATGTGCGTACTAAGTAGAGATGGAAAACAATGCGCTACACCGCGCAACGTAAAATAGATCAAAATAAACAGGGCTAACTCAGTTCATTACATCGAAATGATAACTCAATTTTTCATGTGTTAGCGCATAGTGAAAGTGTTAACACCTCCAACTCGATCTGTTATTCTCACTCACACTCGTCGAGTCAACAGCGTGTCAACGCTGTTAGAGCTAAAAGCGTATGTTCCCGGCGTGCTGGATGCTCTCCTTGCAGCTCATTCGGCGTATTTAATTTATACACAAACATTTGATTTAACTCACTGTGATAACGCAGTAAGCTGCGCCAGAATTACTGAGATAACCCAAGAAATGTTAATGAGTTAATGTCCAGTACTTCCCTTCACAAGTAACATAGACCTATACACGACATTTCTCTGAGTTTTCATTAAACATTTCAATTCGGAAAAGTGTATATTTATTTGATTTAATCTTTGTCACTAAATTCCTTAAATTAAAATGTAGCTGAAATACAAAACATTTACACACACAACAATACACACACGCATACACGCGAGCATTTTGCTCATCAAATATAATATTTGAATTATAAAATGTAATAGATAATCTTAACACAGTTTTGTACATTTTTAAACAAATTATTATATAAAAATATTTTTTTTGGTACTCAATACTATCATTGTTTTTAAATTTTGACTTAATTTTTGTATTGTAAGATACAACATACTATATAAAAATATATCATAAATTCATTACTGACGTAAAATAGATCAAAATAAACAAAAAGGGCACGTACTTCTTATAAAACATAAATATAAAAAAATAAGCTAGGCGTTCATACAAATTGAACGATACATTTTTTTTCATGAGAATTCGATGTCGGTTCCATAAAAGTTGATGATAATAATAGTGGCATCATACATACATACCCTTTTTGCTTCTTACATCTAACACGATGGTAACATTTAATAAATTATTGTGACCATAAATATAGTATATACTTATTATATATTTATACACTTAGGTATATTTAACACTGAAAAAATACATAGAGATTAACTACGATCATATGGCTCATGTGCAATTCATGCGACATTCATGCGACCCATAATTGAACGCATGAATAGGCATTCATGCGTTCAATTATGGGTCGCATGTCAACTAATTCTAAGCTTTATTTAAAGCACATTAAAGTGCATTTCATGCGGATGTCAATATCGTAGTTCATCTCTAAGCGATATTGCTAACTAGTTTTTGATTGTATAAAAAAGTTAATACACAAACAACTTTATTATAAAGTGAAAAGCAATTAATACACACTTTAAATGCATATGATAACAATATTTGACTTTAAAAGAATGATAGATTTTTTTTAATTTTTTATAACTAATATCATGGCTGTTTCCTGTAATCCCGGCTTACTTATGTATTAAGCGCGGTCTCCTTCGACACTGTTTTATGTTTCCATCTAAAACCAAACATCGACGAAAAAAGGGCCTGGCCAAACTATTTTGTTAGCAAAATCAAGCAAACACGTCCGGAGGACGGGTGAGGGGTATATTTTCGAACATTGAGAGTGTCAAGTGATACTTCGTTTTTAAAAGTCTTAGGAGACTGCAATGTTTTGCTAACAAAATCGGGAAATATGTTTTGTTATATTTTGCAGAAGGAAACGCGGTTTTAAATATACAAGGCTTTGAAAAGTGATGGGAAAGACTCCCTCTGTTGTCTTTGAGAGAATATTCTCGATATATTCCATCACTAGTCGCCCCTAGTCTAGTATCTTCACCCAACCTCCAGAAGCAGTCCTCCGTTGCAGAAGGAAACCCGGTTTTAAATATACAAGCCTTCGACAAGTGATGGGAATTACTCCCTCTCTTGACCTTGCGAGAATATTCTCGATATATTCCATCACTAGTCGCATGAAATATTAGGTTGGGGAAAAAGTCTTTTCGTATTTTATATGAAAATACAAAACATTTTTTAATAAAGTTTATTTACATTTAACTAAAGTATGTAGGTGCCATTTTGTTCGATAACTTTTTGCCATCTTGTAGGTAGAGACATGATCCCATTACTATAGAAATTTTGGGACTTCTGTTCAAAAAACCACGACAAGAGGTTTTGGCAGTCTTCTCGTGATGTTAACCTGACATTGCCTAAAGAATTCTGAAGAGACCGAAACAGGTGGAAATCAGAAGGTTCAAGGTCAGGACTATACGGCGGATGCATTAACACCTCCCAGTCAAACTCTCTTAATTTTTGCTGAGTGGCTAAAGATGTGTGAGGTCTAGCGTTATCATGATGAAAAATCACACCCCTTCTGTTAATTAATTCCGGCCGCTTTCTCTCAACTTTTTGCTTTAATCTCATCAGTTGTTCACAGTAGAGTTCAGAATCGATAGTCCTGCCTGACGGTAACAGCTCATAATGAATAATGCCCTTCCAATCCCACCATACACACAGCATCACCTTGTTGCGGGTTAACCCGGGTTTTGCCAGAGTCTGTGAAGCCTGACCGGCCTTTGACCACGACCTTTTTCGCACGTTCTTGTCGTACGTGATCCACTTTTCATCACCAGTTATAAGCTTCTTCAAAAACGGTTCGCTTTCATTACGTCGTAGTAAAGAATCGCAAATGAGTACACGGTTCATTAGGTTTCTTTCAGTGAGATCGTGAGGCACCCAAATATAGAGCTTTTTAGTGTACCCAGCTTTTTTCAAATGCGCCAAAACTGTTTTGTGGTCAATTCCTAATTCTTCAGCTACGTCGTAACTACTGATATGCCGATCTTGCTCCACTTTTTCAAAAATGGCATCCATTTTATCCGTAACAGGGCGACCAGAGCGACGTGCATCTTTCACATCAAAATTTCCTACTTGAAAACGCTTAAACCAAATTTGTGCTACTCTCACAGACACTGCACTAGGTCCATAAACGACACAAATTTTTTTTGCAGCTTGCGTTGCATTTTTACCTTTTTTGTAGTTAAATTTTAAAATGAATCGAATTTCTTCATTAGATTCACTCATCTTGACAGTAAAAAAAACAAATGAAAATCACACATTTACCTAATTTGAATTTGGAATTATCTTTTTTAAAATTTAAACTTTTTAAAGATATCAAAACCTGCCAGATACAAATGGTATAACCAAAGAGATTTTATTACAAGTTCATACATACTATAATGCGAAAAGACTTTTTCCCCTACCTATTATATTTTTTTAAGGTTTGAACGCTTAGAGAATTTTGATGCCGACTGTTCGGAATATTGGTACCGAATTCACTATTGATTATTATACTATCAAATACACTTTGTTAATCGATCACACTACTATATAGCTATCGATGTTGTCGATAGTATTAAGTGTTGTACGAGGCAATTTTAAATAACTATTACATATATATCTAGGTATATATAAGTTATATACAACGACGTAGCATACGTAGCAAAGGTCGTACAACTGTCGATAGTCGACTGCTTAATAGTCATTATCGACCATTTAATCGATACAATAGATCAGATCGTATCCATCGACAGTATCGATATGTATATCGATATATTTATGTTGTCGATTTGACAATGAATTTTAATACGCTAATGTCGATACCGCGAAACCATTATCCTATACAATCTATAGGCTACTGTTAAGTGTCGATTAGGCGTGGCGTTGGCAGGACTTCCGCATGCTCTGTGGACATGAGGGCTGCTATCCACTTGAAATCATTCTTGGCTACGATGCCCGCCATAGTACTCCCAAACCAAGGTTTATCTTTACTACTGTAAACAAAGAACAGTGAAAATAAATAAATATAAAAAAGTCTATACAGAGATCTATACAGTATGTCCCGGAATAAAGTGTAACCGGGAGAAAGCGATGGAAAATAGATAAAAAAATATCTACGAAAAAGAAATATGTTTTCTATTTTTTTTTATGAATTAAGATTTTTATTTTTCAGTTTATTTTTTTTATATATTTTTTTTTGTCGATAATGACTGATCTATTTTCACCTCCAATCAGGGTTACACATTATCGCGGTACACACTGTATTTCAGCTAGTTCACTTCGTGTGTTTTTATTGGGAGCTAATATCAGAATGAATTTTATTCGATACTAAATATCGAAAGAAAAATTAGGTAAGAAAATTCAGAAAAAATGTACATCTGTAGAATTCATATTCCTTATCTCGTCTAGCTAATTAACTCGTTTTTGTTCCATGATCACATCGGTCTTTGTTCTACGGATGAGTCGAAATATTTTTTTTGTACTAAATAAGGATACGAACTATCTGATGTAAAACGGTCTAACATGTAATAGAAGTAATGCTAGCAGCTTCCCTTCAAGCTTGGTGACTTCACTCACTCGCAGGAATATAACATTGCTTTCTAGGAGGTGAACGTAAATTCCCCAGTCAGTCTCATTAGTTCTCAAAATATGTCTAATCTCATCTTCAAATATAGGAGAGACCCGTGTCCTTGTAGTAGGATGAGATCATCCTACTACAAGGACACGGGTCTCTCCTCGAAGAGTTTTAGAGCATGCAACTCGCCGCTGCTCAACTGCGGGTTGGTGCAGGAGGATTTTGTTAAATTTTAACGGAATGATCATAAGTTCTTCCTAACAACAGCCGAAAAATAATTATTCTGCTTACCGTTTTGATTTATTGTTCTTTGGTATGAAGGTAATGGACCACAGCGCCGAAGTCGGCCTTTTAGGTTCGTGACCAATGTACCAAATATAATCTTTTATTTTCCACTCTTCTACCTTCTGGGAGCCCTGAAAATGTGTAGAGACCTTTTAGTAATAGTAGCAGAGTTTTCATAATATTGAAAACTAATGACACGCCCCGGCTCCGCGCAGGTATAAACTAAATGCCAATATGAAGATCCTGCGAGTAACATAGGCTAAGGGGGTGAAAATAGGTTAAAAATTATCGAAAACAAAAATATTAAAGAAATAAAAATGTATGTTTTCTATTATTTTTTTTAATCGCATCAGTAGTTTTTTTTAATTTATCTATTAAAAATATAAACCTCTCTTTACAATATTACTATAGTTATTAACTATCTATAAAAACAAAAATAGAAAGTAACAAAAGTTGCCTCTTTGTTACATGTAAATTGGTTGCCTGTAAAGTCGGTATACGGGCGAAAGTTTTACGTGACAACGACTTTGAGTGGTAAATTGTTTTCGAGTGGAAGGGACGCATGCCTTTCACTTTTTATGTCTGTCTCTCTCGCTCTTAGGCGGGCTAACCATGCCCGAGTGGAAGGGACGCGTGCC
The DNA here is from genome assembly GCA_937001555.2 of Hypsopygia costalis. Lineage (NCBI taxonomy): Eukaryota > Metazoa > Arthropoda > Insecta > Lepidoptera > Pyralidae > Hypsopygia > Hypsopygia costalis. The sequence goes on from OW443326.2 coordinate 26,886,366, forward strand.
TCTCACTCGCTCTCATTGTGAGCGCATAACGTGAGCGCGGAGCGTAACGCAGTTTCTTGAAGTGTCACCCGGCTAACCAATTTATAAGACGTTGTCACGTCAATATTTTTTATATATTTTTCTTAATATTTTCTTTTTGTTAATATTTTTTATATATTTTTAAGTCAGATTTTTCCTATTTTTCTGTACCCAATCACAATATTGTAATAACGTAGAACAAAGGATTGCTTGGGAGGGCCAACGAAGTAGTCTTTATAATATGTTGCTTAAACAACTGAACCTATGTATATTATAACGTCTTATTAAACTTTTTATTTAAGTTTCAGCGCCAAAATAGCCGGTGGCAATACTTTTTTTTTATACCACCAGTGTGGAAAACAAGCATACGGCCCGCCTGATGGAAAGCAGTTACCGTAGCCTATGAACGCCTGTAACACCAGAGGCATCACAGGCGCGTTGCCGACCCTGTAAAAACCTCTTCTCGCCCTTTTTGAAGAACCCCATGCTGTAGGCATGCTGGAGGCATGTGTGGATACCATTAAACACTGGCTTGTCGCTGACCATGAAATATGCATCATGTATCTGTAAACCATGAAGTTACAGTTAAGGTATGCACCTCTGGTATTCCGAACGTCCATAATCAACGACGACTGCTTACCATCAGGAAAGTCGTTAGCTTGTTTACCATCTTAGTTGTTTAAAAAAAAATAGGCAATGATGTACATACTACGATATGATTTAAAGGGAAGCAGGGGCGTAGATATTGCCGTATTATCGCTGTATCAGACGTAATCAGTACGGGGCTCCCGGGTCACAAGGGCTCACAGCGTGTTCGATTCGAGTAGATAGATCCCCCTTAGCCCTGAAGTGTTTGGGTAAAAGAGCCACTAAATCCAGATCTAGCGTAAGCTACACCACTGCAGGGAAGCTTACCTGCTTGTCCTTATAATAGCATACAGCATCGCCTTCCAGGGCGAAGAAATATGATTTAAAATGCCTTGTGGTTTCATTGGCGAACTTCACCATCCCATTTAATGTTTTCACGTTATGCCTCATAACTTCAATCTGTTGCAGCAGCGAGTTTTCTTGCAATAACAGATAGTTGTCCTTCCTGTCCTCCTCGTCCCAGTAGCCCCACCGCAGCACCAGCTCTAGCACGATCTCGTCTGGGTGAACGATGCGACGCATTGAATTGTCGCATATAATCTCTTCGAGCATTAAGAGATGGGAGTACGTGTTGGCTTTCTCGCATAGTTCTATAAGGATGTCTGAACACGTCTTGTTTGGTGTTAACTGTGAAAAATAATAGGATATTTGAATGTGTAGGCTGATATTGGGTATAGGCAATTTGATCTACGCTACTTTGCGTGCTTCCGCCACCAAAAATTGGCGGCGGAAGCACGCAAAGTAGTGTAGATCAAATTGCCTGTAAATTTGACTTCCGCAAAATAACACCTGAATTAATTAACTATCTGATATTGGGTATCTCTCATCAGGTAAAGTTACCGTTAAAAAAGTTTGGAAAGTTTTTTTTCCTAAACGAAAATGTATGTGTTTCATATTTGCGAAAATAAGGTATATAATAGATGTTACATAATTGCATGTCCAACTTATTCTACCCTCGCAGGACGTGCAAATGTTTACTTACATTTTTTTCCAGTAAATATGTTATATATATATATATATGTTATGATCAATGTAATAAATATGTTATTTTTCATACTGTCAATATGATAAATCATGTTTTGGTTAGATTTGAGTTGATTTTTGGTTAGGTTAGGGTTTTCTAGTGTCCTGTCAGCGGAAATAGGAGCTCCGTCAACCTAGATGATGAATGATGTGGTGCCAAGTAAACTGAATTATTAATAATTGACAATTTATTACATTGGCCAGCAATAATAAATAATGACTAATTTATTACATTGGCCAGCAATTATAAATAATGACTAATTTATTACATTGACTGTAACATATATATTAATTAACATAATTTTAAAAATAACAATTAACCTACTACACATTAACTCTTCCTAGTACATAGACAAAATTAGGGGCCATCCATAAATTACGTCACACGAATTTTATGATTTTTTGACCGCTCCCCCCGTCCTTGTCACAGCTGGTCACATTTGTGAGACTCCCCCCTTCCCTAGTGTGACGTCACATATTTTGCAAATTTACATCTAGAGTTGCAAATGTTTCTGAGCTTTTCGTTAATAGTTCAAAGTTCGTGTTAACGCTTAGATTATAATAGATTTTGAAATGTGACGTCACGAAATGTAGGACCCCTCCCACCACCTTGTCACACTATGTCACACTTCATCGACCCCCTCCCTCCCCCTTAACGTGTGACCTAATTTATGGATGGCCCTTATCTATTTTGCGGCAAAGTACATTTATATGATATTTCCAAGTTGTTTAGTATTAGTTATCATGAACAAAAAAGAAAATAAATAAGCAATAGTGTTACCAAAAAATTTTTTGGAATGATCAAATAATGTGTATGTATGTACATAAGTATTTATGAATAGTGTGTATTATATATGAATATATATACATTCTTAGAGTGTATATCGTGTTATATAACTTTAGTTATAATATCAGACACGTAGCTACTTAACATACTGTCCCACTGTTGAAGTTAACATACTGTGTCGACTAAGTTGGTTCACTTTTTGATCCCTTTTATTTCATATTAAGTATGTATGCATGCTTGTTTGTCACCTAGGTAGTATACACAAAAGATATACTCACCGCAATTTGATAGCATGTGTTTTTATCACCAACATAGATCCAAGTCTTCAAGTCCCCGGCGGCCTTCGGGACGTTCGTGGCCGGGGAGCCGTGCACTTTCACTAGCACCCTCCTGATAGCCGCCTCCCGCCTCTTCTCAGCTTCGGTGGGCTCCCAGATTGACTCGGCATTCACTATGAGATCTTTGATCACGTATAAGTATACGTTCCATGAATTTTGTATTGGGTCACTGGTCTGAAAAAGGCAAGCATTAACAGGAAGTTAACATGTGAAATGACTGCGATTACATAAAGTTGAATTTTATTTTTGTTTATAGCATGTACCAAACATACATATGCCCCACTTGTGGTGGAATGATTACTGTAATCCATAGATACGTACTAAGGAGCAGCACTCGCGCTTTGGCACTTCCACTGCTGACTCAGCACCTCTTCACATCTGGTGCCCGCATGTACACAACAAAGTAATCAAGGGTATTGTTATTTGGCCACGATCTTCTGTGAGGTGACGATAAGTGTATAGGTTGCGTTTCTGCGAGTTACTAGACTGACGTGACTAGAAGTGGGATTCTGCATCAGCAGCGGCGGTGTTAATAGTTAAGTGCTAGCAAACGTTACTACGGTAACCGGGTTACTCAAGCGAGCCGTGTGTTAACATTGAGCGGGGAATAAAAATACAAACAATGTAATTCTTACCATAGCAGCCGGCATAAGGGTGGGTGCCCACACAGCTGCCAAGTTCTCTGAGCCCATGCGGTTGGCATACGTCATCGATTGCAAGAAGTTAAGGTGGGCGAAGAGCCTTCGCGCCGTATTCGCTACCACCACCGGTAGCGCTGACATCACGCGTTTGTACACCTCGAAACGCTCTGATGGAGCTTCGAGAGCTAAAACAAGTTAATAATAATAAAAAAACTGGCCAAGTGCAAGTCGAACTCGCAGTATCAAGGATTCTGTATCATTAGAAGTTATAAAAAATTATATCCACATTACGACGAACCCGGTGTTCGAATGGCTAGCAATAGCCACTTTGACTTCGACGTCGGGGGTGGGGGGGGTGCATGTATAAAGAAGGAGATGCTGCGTTGGCAGCGGGGGTGGCGGCGCGCAAGTGATATATTATGTTGCGAGCGTTAATACGGTTACGGTAACCGCTTCACATCAGGCGGGCCGTATGCTTGTCTGCCACCCGACGTAGTATACAAAAATAAAATAAAAAAAATAAAAAATATGTATAAGTCTGTTTGTCATGGTCTGGGTGTTTTCTATGTTATTAGTAGTTTATGAAACTGTTGCATAATAAGGGTTCTTATTAAACTAAATTTAAAAGTAACTTTTTAAATTTATTTTGATGTCTTGTGCGTAAAAGACTGACATCAAAATTCTGTGTTTATTTTTTTAATCTCTAAATTTCAGTATGAGATTAGATAAACGTATTTATTTACAAAAGAAATGTATCTAGTACATATATCGGTTATATAGTACCTACCCATAGTACAAGCTTTGCTTAGTTTGAGACTTTTTATTTTATTTATTACACCAGTTTATAAAAGACATTAAACATAACAATATTGACGCATTTCATAAACCACTGAGGTTTGACACAAATGCAACAAGATCCACATCAAGCATCTACTATTACAATCATAACAATATAAAAAACAAAACCGTAATAATTACATAAAATAGACTAGATGGTGCTGTGCAATATGTCAAGGAACATTTATTTATATTTACATTATTGGAGCACTAACATCGTACATTTAGTATGAAACAACGGGTCAGTTACTTTGGTCACTTTATTTAAAATTAAAATTTTTGAAAATTTTCCGTTACTTGTAAGACAATGCTTCTTGCCAAATTTCATGATTCTAGGACAATGGAAAGTACCTTAAAAGTTTAGATTTCCTTGCGTCTGTCAAAATTCATTCTTTTTTCTCGTCATACGGCTATGGTAAATGCTTCACATCAGGCCGGTCGTGTACTTGTCTGCCACCCGACGTAGTATAAAAAAAAGATATTTTACTGATATGAGTAGCATTTTTTCCCAGGCCGGACTCGTGGTTACACCAGTTAGATACACCAGTGTGAAGACGAGTAATTTGTAAATACTCCGTATATTATATATAATTATGCATATGAATGCAATAAATGAATAAGCTAAGGTACTTTTTAATATAATGTACGTTTATAACATATTTTTAATAACTCGCAACAGTAATTTTGCTAAGTCTAATACCGTTCATTCGCAAAAAAAAAGCATTTTATCGGTATTTTGCTGAACATTAACCACGAGGGCGATGGATAGGTTGGTGCGGCAGTGTTGCAAAATATAAAATATAAAAAAGAGTATATTCAAATATCATTTTTTAGGCATTTCCCAATTGCCACTATTTATAATTGCCACCATAGTTTTATGACAGTCTTAACTTTCTTTAAAATACTAGGAAGAATCGTATCGAAAAAAAGAAGCTGAAAAAGTTCTACAGGGGACACCCGGGTTTGAACCGGGGACCTCTCGATCTGCAGTCGAATGCTCTACCACTGAGCTATATCCCCAATGTATGGAATGTCGAATATGCGGATCTTATGGTAGAGCTTTATTTAAAAATAACGAGTACCGTAAAAAAATATAAATATGCATACACGTTTTAACTGATGTCTTGAAAACATATTGCGTGGTTATTTATAGCTAATTGTACGGTCAATAATACGTAACGCATTTTTGGTGACACGAGGAAAATACATCTTCGAAAATATATATAATGAATAACTGTAGAAAAATCTAGTCTCACACCATAGATACAAGAAATAATTTCAATCAACATAGGCAGCACTCCAACCTTCACATTATTATTCTTCCACATTGTTGTCAAACAGTTTTGCCCACAAATATTTTAATTTACTCCTAATCTCCTTGTACGAGACATTGTAACTTTGAATGGGCTATGGAATGCATATGCGATACCTTAAGGTACCTGAAATAATTGAAGAGTTCTCCGAATATCATGTTACAACATAAAACCTAACAGAATACATACCCACTAGTATTATAAATGTGAATGTGAGTTTGTTACGCATACACGCCGAAACTACTCAACTGAAGATAATGAAACTTTGTACACGTGTTCTCAAAGGTATTAGGAAGGACATAGGATACTTTTTATTTAAAAAAAGGTAAACGCGAGCGAAGCCACGGGTGGAAACTAGTAAAACATCCAGGCATATCTATTAGTAGAAATATCTACATATTTCTAAGACTTTTATACGTCTTCTTACCTTGAGCATCCAGCAACTCCTGATGCTTACTCCTCGGTATGAGAGGTTCGGGCAGTTCCCTGAAGAATCTCTTAAGAGCACCAGCTATATCGTGTTCAGTAAGTTCTCCATGCGTCAGCTGTACCGACCATGCATCTCGACGGAATCGAGTTAGCAAGTCAGTAATCGTAGCGTTCGATCCTGCGCGGCGATATATGCCTTCTGACAAGCTGCCTGTGAATTTTTAGAATAATGGGTTATATTATAAATATTGTAAAAATTCACCTCCTCCGCCAAGGCGGGATTCCACGACCTCTCGATGACCGGGGGAGTGCTCTTCCGACTGAGCTACCAGGAAGGTTTGTGTTGGTGACGACTTTTTTCATTTTAAATTTTACTGCTGTGAAGTTGTAGTTGTTTTGGTTTGTTGTTTTTTAAACGACCTAGTCGTTTGATAAAATTAACATTTACGTGCATGGATATGTCTGCTTGTCTTGGCTCAATGTATATACACTCACCGGCACGGAAACTTGGCCACGGCTGATTTTTGTTGTATCTTGCGTTTTAATATTTTTTTTGTCATGTAAATAAATTTTGGTGGATTAAAAGAGAGCTTTTTTATTGTTTGAACAATTTCTTCAAGTGTACGAAACACTTTAGCATAAAAAAAGTGTTACATTGAAAATTACATTTTCACAGAAATTTTACTGAACTTTAAAGCACTACACAACGAAAAGTTAATAAAAATTCTTAGTTCTTTTTACACTTTAATATCGCATGTTTCCTCCCCTAGCCCTAATGACTATGTATTCGATCTGGCATGCTCTGAATAATGTTCCACACATCGACTTGCAATAAGCTCTGCCAAGCGGCTAATGCTGAATCCTGGAGCATTCTGAGCTTTTACGGCGGATGTGGAGAGATCTTATTCTTCTTTTGAGCATGCCCCAGATGTGTTCCATCGGGTTTAAACCCGGTCTATGAGCAGGCCACTGTAATTTTTGAATACCAAGTTCTTGGAGGTAATCATTAACGCACCGTGTTACGTGGGGGCGAGCATTATCATGCATTAACTGAAAGTGGTCATATCCAATAAACCCTGCATAGGGCATAACATGATCCTGGAGGATTACCTTAATGTACCGCGTGGCAGTTAATTGATTTTTAATGATAACCAATTCTGTTCGAGCATCGAAACTTATTCCTCCCCATATCATTATAGAGCATCCATGAAAGCTAACAGTTTCTGTAGTGGTGTTGGGTAGAAACCGCTCGTCTCTTCTTCTCCATACTCGTTCTCGACCGTCTGGTGCCCGTAAGGCTCATCTGTGACCAGAACTTTTGCCCATTGCTCGTGAGTCCAGTTGGCGTGTTCTAGGGCGAATCGAAGTCGGGCTACTCGGTGCTGTCCGAGAAGTTCTGGACCTCGGGCTGGTCTGCGTGCTTTTAAGTTTACTTCCTCCATTCGTCTTCTTATCGTACGCTTACTTACATTCACACCTCTGATGTTCTGGAGTCGCTGGCGGATTTCAACTACAGTAAGGTAGCGGTTTCTCAAAATTTCTAAGACAATAAAACGTCTTATGCCTCCACTGCTTGTCTCCTGATAACGTTTCAAAGCATAGTGCATTGATGAACGCGGTACATTGAGAACAATAATCACCTCACGTTGCGTTAGGCCCTAGTCAATCAGAGTTACGGCTTGTGCAAGCTGTGCTGGTGTTAAAGGTCTTTTTTTTTTAAGAAGGCTTAAGTTTTTAATTAACACGCCGAAATCGCAAAAGTTCAATAAAGGAACACTAACATTTTTACAAAACAAATTTAAAAGTTGTTAAGTGTACAGTTTGTTTCCTCAAATCACCCGATGCGACTAAAACTTAAAAGTTACACTATGCAACAGTCAAACGTAATGAACTACCCTCTTTAAATAAAGCTCAACATTCATTGTACCCACCGTCATACAAAACATTTGTTGTAACCACTTAAAACTTTTGATATCGCTAGATAAGTATAAATATAGTTTATGAGTTTATAGTCACTATTTATGGTTTTGTTATATATTTTTAAACCGCATTCGTGGATGTCTGCACTTCCCGAAGGTTGACTGGTAGATAATGCTTTTAGCATTAAGTCCCCCTTTTGTACCATTGGTCTTATTGTGGTCAATAAAGAGTTTAAATAAATAAATAAATAAATAAGAGCTTGGCTAAGATTCCGTGCCGGTGAGTGTACTTCTGAAAATTTTATAGATAGATTTATTACCGGTGAATACTTGTAAGAATATTCACAATTTATGTAGGCAGCATACTATCGGAAATTAGTATTAAAAAAATATTTGCGACCGTTGCAAGGCACGGTACGTTTAGTCCCGCATATGATAGCAATTTGCTGGGTTGATTAGCTGGTCCTGTCTGCATTTTTGTTGTCTCAAACGTCGGAAGATTGTGGTCAGTAATGTCTACTAGATCAGTTGTCTTTAACGTATGGTCTGCGAACCACTAATGACACGTGAGGACACGTCAAGTTGTCCCTTTCAATTCGTTATGATGAAGGCCTTTCCTGATTAAATACTAAACAGATGCCATGCCTAATAAAAATTATAATTGTGATATCGGTAATACGTGGATAGACTAAGTACGTTTTCACGGCAATCAGCCTGTAATTATCGCTAGTAGATGTTTTGCTTCTGGAAAACTTTTGGTTAATTGGTCATGAACAAAAGGTTAAGGACCACTGTACTAGAGTGGCGGTTTGGCGGACAGTCCAGCGATCATCAGAATTTTCTTAGTATACGAGTAAGTTTTTTTTAATTATACGAGTTTGATAATATGCAGCCGGCCTTACCCTGTCTGTAACATGCTGCAGCGTACTTACCATGGGCATAGACGAAGCTCAAGCACTTATCAACTATAACAGGGACGTCTTCTTTCGTGAGTTGTTGGTGGTATAGGTGCGTGCCGTTGTTATGAGCTGCCAGCCGAACCATGAATCGCCAGCTCTGCAAAAGACGCTAACTTATAATCGCATAACTCTGGTGCGGGGTTAGGCATGGATACTTTTAACACCAGCGGTTGAGATCTGAGTCCCGGACAAGACAACATAGTGTGTTATTAAAACTCACGCGAGACATTATACTAAATTAATTAAATAAATTAAACGGGTCACTCACGTCTTTTTGTCGGGAAAGCCGACTAGTTTCGATCTCAAAAGGAGACCTTCATCAGGGCGAATGTCCAGACACGTCCACCCTTTGTCTCTCGCGCCGGACACTACGCGCCAATGCGCGCGCCGCACGACTGGAAAGGGTGGTGGGGGGTTGGTGCGTTGATTGGTGGAGCGCTGCCTTCGACGATGACGTAGTGGCAGCCGGTGGATCCAATTCCTCTATCTCTCCGGGCGCGTGGTCATCCAGTGCGCTTACCATGTGGTGGTAAAAACTGACAGTATCAGCATTGCCGACTGTCATACTGGTAAAAACTGACAGTATCAGCATTGGCGACTGTCATACTGTCAGTTTTTACCACCACATGGTAACCGCACTAGATGACCACGCGCCCGGAGAGATAGAAGAATTGGATCCACCGGCTGCCACAACGTCATCGTCGAAGGCAGCGCTCCACCAATCAACGCACCAACCCCCCACCACCCTTTCCAGTCGTGCGGCGCGCGCATTGGCGCGCAGTGTCCGGCGCGAGAGACAAAGGGTGGACGTGTCTGGACATTCGCCCTGATGAAGGTCTCCTTTTGAGATCGAAACTAGTCGGCTTTCCCGACAAAAAGACGTGAGTGACCTGTTTAATTAATTTAACATAGTGTGTGCCTGAACAAATTCGTTTAATAGACTGACACTATTCTGGGCATCACTCTATCTAGACATACTAAAAAATACAGCTTCTGCACTTAGCAAGAATTTATTTCAAAAGTATTTGTGCCCGGTCTATTATTTAAAAAAGCGTTTGGGAAGGCCTGAATGGGTAGATAGGCTAATAATGATGATGATTTGCAGCGTAATTTCTGACGAGCTTTCCGCTCCTGATGGTCGCATCGTGATGTTAGATAATCTATAAACTCCCTCATTAATTAGACTATCAAATACAAAAGCAATTCTTAATCATGTTTGAGTAAACTTTGAATAAACATAAGGAAGTATTTTTCGAAAGACAAATCTTGCCAAAAATTATTGTATTTAGATGTAAGTAGTTCAACATCGATTTGTAAACTGGTGAAATAATTAAATAAAATATTTATATCCGACAGGAGTGAAGCCAATAACAACAAATCCAGCCTAATTATATTAGTAACAAAACAAAACCAACACACCACACAACGACCGTACCCCAGACTCTGCTATAGAACCTGAAGAAATACCTGTAGGTGACCGTTGTTGTCATAACTACGAGGCGGTGTCGAAGGGACTTCGCCATCCCAGACAGGGTGAATGTAGGTCGTGCGATTACTCCGATTACCTCATGATCAGGTCAATGTCAAACACACGGTTGCTACTTGTATTTCTTATGCACACGTTTGAGCGTCAAAATGTTGGGATCAAGTCTTGGACATTTTAAATGATTCACATCTGTATGTTAGTACAGGTACCTCTATGGGGTATTGTTATATTTCTAAAGCGGACGCTCATTGGTAGACGCGTGCGGGTCGTCCCGTGGGGCAATCGTTTAAAGTCATCCTGGCTAAAAATGTCCTCTCAAAGAACTATTTTATAAAACTTACAATCGCCAGTTAGAAGTGACAGGTCGACAATTGGCTTGTATCCCATTTTTTTTTTCGATTTGTTATTTAAAGACGTCACAATAATATAAATATAGGTAAAATAATTACTTCGATTGCTTAAAAACTTCTCGAGATATGATAACTTGAAGATCACAATTTTGGACTATCCCGAAAACGCTCCATACAAAAGGCCACCACGTTATGACGTCACACCGTGCTATTTTATATGCATTAAATCAGAAATTTGTACGACAGCTATGTTAAATATAGCGTTTATGTTGCCAGTGCCGTAACAAAAGTAATAGTATTTTTTATTGTTTCTACAATGGTAACATTTATTTTTTATAATTTCATACCTTTAAAATGGACTTTCCCACCAAACTTTGACCGAACATAAAACACGTCGGACATAAGTTATTAAAATTTTAAGATCGCAGATCGGTCTAGTTTTATGTATTTTACGTTACTGATAGAGTTTTTATAATTTTGTAACATGGGCAACAATCCTATGATAAAACTTTTGGCCTTTTATGAAAATTACCATTGTCAATGACAGACAATTAGTCGACAATTGTACCTATCATGAAACTTTTGGTATGGGACTTATTTTATAACACTTGTAATTTGTCAGAGACAAGTCGACAATTGTACCAATCATGAAACTTTTGGTATGGGACTTATTTTATAACACTTGTAATTTGTCAGAGACAAGTCGACAATTGTACCAATCATGAAACTTTTGGCCTAAGACCTAATTCATGACACTTATAATTTTTCAGTAACAAATCGACAATTGTACCTATCAGGTAACTTTTAGCCTAGGACCTATTTCATAAAACTTACAATTGTCAGTGACAAGTGACAGGTCTTGGAACTTTTTGTCAGTGATAGGTGATAAATGCAACAATTGAAAGTTTTTTAAACATTTGGCTTGATATAAAATATTGTAATTCAATCCGACAAGTATATCAAATTGTCAAAACTACGCGATATTTCATAAAAAAAAAAAATACAAACGATACAGAAAATTAGACAAATTGTCGCTGATTGTCGTTTATTACGCAGTATTCTTCGTAACATACAATTATAAATTCTTGACACTTGGAGGTCTTGGAATGCGTCAGAATTAGATGACAATTATTGCGTGATGGAAAATGGGCATGTTCTGAATTATCAGTGGATAAATGAGTGTTTGAGGGTAACTGTTTCACAAGAAATTACTAAAAATTAAAACCCAAATTGCGTTAGTTGCAATAAGATTTCATAAAAGAATTCGGCACGTTCGGCTCGTATATGTATTTGCTTTAAGCTTTGATGTCATATTTATACGTATTATTTATCGACCTCATCAAATTATCTCCCCGCACAGTGGAGCGGATATGACAAATCTAAACAAGGGTCCACACTTGTCCCGTTGTAACAAATCTATACATATAAATAAAACCGGAGTGTCTGTCGGTAATTAAAACAACTGTCTATATTTTTATTTATTAAGTTCCAGAAGAGGAGGAGCGCGTTAAAGTCGTTGCGCGTGTTAGTCTGATGTCTAATCGATCACGCAAGTTAAGCCACGTCGACCATAGCCTGTCTATAGATGGGTTTATTTATCTCAAACTCATCCGTACTTCAGAGGGCACGTTAAGTTCTTGTGATTCGACGACAGTCATTAAGCCAAATCAGTGGTCTTTGGGCGGTTTGAAAACACTGGTCTCCGCCAACTCGCACCTGAGCAGTGTGGTGCAGTATGCTCTAAATCCCTTCGATTGAAGGGTGGGTGGGATGATTATGGGTTGATGCCGATAAGTTCCACACAGAACAGAATATATATGACGTAGGCCTCCGTTGTTCGCAGTTCCACGCGCGCGAACTAACGTCATGCATGAACCAGGCACCATTTGTGAGAGCCCTGAGGACACTTAACGCGGTTGCTAATACCGTGGATTTTTTCTGTTGCTCATTGACCGAGTTCACAAGAGCTACTTTATTTAATTTATGTAATAGTATAGAAAATAATATGTAATATTAACTAGCTACATTGTTGCATTGGGGAAACCTGTAATAATAATGTAATGAATAATAAATAAATAAAAAAATAAAAATAAATATTTTTCCGGCCGAGGGGAAACCAAAAAGGGAGAGTCATGCGTTGAGCTATAGGTTTATCTATGGACTTATATGTTCCCACGTAGTTTAAAGGCTGAAACGAATGTGATGGATATATTACGAGTATTTTTTTATATATTAGGTTTTAGGGTGTAAGTGGTTCATCAACATCTGTGAATCAAAGTCAACTTCACCTGCACGCGGTGCACCCTGCTGACTGACAAACGAAGTTCTGGCGAAAAGAGAGGTAGGGAGCGTAATTGTAAGCTACCCGACTGGGGAATGTACCTCCACCTCACAGAATACCGCAGCCAAATAACAATTCCCTTGAGGATTGTTGTGTTCCTGCGTGTGAGTGAGGTCACCAGAAAGGAAGGAGATGCTGCATTGGCAGTGGGGGTGGCGGCGCGCGAGCGATATTTTTAATGTTGCGAGCGTTAATATGGCTGCGGTAACCGCTTCACATCAGGCGGGCCGTCTGCTTATCTGCCACACGACTAGTACAAAAAAATATATCTATATATATAAAAGAGTAAATCACTCACTCACTCATCACGAAATCTCAGAAACTATAACACCTACAAACTTGAAATTTGGCAGGTAGGTTCCTTATAGGTTGTAGACATCCGCTAAGAACGGATTTTACGATACTCCACCCCTAAGGGGGTAGAATGGGGGTTGGAAGTTTGTATGAAAGTCCTATGTTTTTGAAGCAAGAGACTTGAAATTCAAAATGTATGCTCTATAGACGATGTAGAGGTGTACTAATAATGTATCTTTGGAAATCAACCCCTTTTTGGGGTTAAAACGGGGGTTGGAAGTTTGTATGAAAGTTCTACGTTTTTGAAGTAAGAGACTTGAAATTTAAAATGTATGCTCTATAGATGGAGTGGAGGTGTACTAATAATGTATCTTTGGAAATCAACCCCTTTTTGGGGTTAAAATGGGGGTTGGAAGTTTGTATGAAAGTTCTATGTTTTTGAAGTAAATTACTTGAAATTTAAAATGCATGCTCTATAGATGGTGGTGAGGTGTACTAATAATGTATCTTTGGAAATCAACCCCTTTTTGGGGTTAAAACGGGGTTGGAATTTTATATGAAAGTTCTACGTTTTTGAAGTAAGAGACTTGAAATTTAAAATGTATGCTCTATAGATGGTGTGGAGGTGTACTAATAATGTATCTTTGGAAATCAACCCCTTTTTGGGGTTAAAATGGGGGTTGGAAGTTTGTATGAAAGTTCTATGTTTTTAAAGTAAGAAACTTGAAATTTAAAATGTGTGCTCTATAGATAGTGTGGAGGTGTACTAATAATGTATCTTTAGAAATCAACACCTTTTTGGGGTTAAAACGAGGATTGGAAGTTTGTATGAAAGTTCTATATTTTTGAAGTAAGAAACTTGAAATTTAAAATGATATGTATCTTTGGAAATCATCCCCTTTTTGGGGTTTAAACTTTTTGGGGTTAATGACATGATAGTGTGGAGGTGTACTAATAATGTATCTTTAGAAATCAACCCATTTTTGGTGTTAAAACGGAGGTTGGAGGTTTGTATGAAAGTCCTATGTTTTTTAAGTAAGAGACTTGAAATTTAAAATGTATGCTCTATAGATTGTATGGAGGTGTAACGTATCTTTAGAAATCAACCCCTTTTTGGAATTAAAACGGGGATTGGGAATTTGTATGAAAATCCAATGTTATTGAAGTTAAAGTAATTATGGCAGAAGGATTTTAAATGATATTTAAGTATAAAAAATATTGAAAACAACTACATACTTACTATTATAAGGAGGGATGTTTTATTATAACAATAAAAAGTACTTTAGGTTTTACAAAGAGGTTTTAAAAAATAATATCCGTCGACTTCATTGATTCTAAAAATTCGTCTAGATATTGATTGTTTTTAACTTTTTTTATTTTTTTCCTTTCATTATGTATTTAGCTTTTTCGCATGTAATTAAAAAATATTTGCAAATAACTAACTCCTCGCGTACGAAGTCGCGGGCGGCCGCTAGTATTAGATACGACATTGGGTGACAGACTAGGGTTACCCATACTAACTAGTAATGTAAACCATATTAACGATAACTTGAAGATCACAATTTTGGACTATCCCGAAAACGCTCCATACAAAAGGCCACCACGTTATGACGTCACACCGTGCTATTTTATATGCATTAAATCAGAAATTTGTACGACAGCTATGTTAAATATTGCGTTTATGTAGCCAGTGCCGTAACAAAAGTTATAGTATTTTTTATTGTTTCTACAATGGTAATATTTATTCTTTATAATTTCATACCTTTATAATGGACTTTCCCACCAAACTTTGACCGAACATAAAACACGTCGTACAGAAGTTATTAAAATTTTAAGATCGCAGATCGTTCTAATTTTATGTATTTTACGTTACTGATATAGAGTTTTTATAATTTTGTGACATGGGCAACAAGCCTATTATAGCTCGCGTGCCTCCTTGCCCCGTGCCAACGGCAACTGCTTCCTTTCTGGTAACCTCACTCACTCGCAGGAACACAAGCACCCGCAAGGAAATTATTACTTAGCTGCGATATTCTGTGAAGTTGAGGTTCTTCTCCAGTCGAGCAGCTTACAAATACGCTGTACACTACCTCTCTTGTTTTAAGAAAAAGACTGTTGGTTCAATTAAAATCAACCTCACAGAATACCGCAGCCAAATAACAATTCCCCGTAGGGTTGTTGTGTTCCTGCGAGTGAGTGAGGTCACCAGAAAGAAAGGAGTTGCTGCATTGGCAGCGGGGGTGGCGGCGCGTGAGCGACATTTCATATTGTGAGCGTTATAACGGCTACGGTAACCGCTTCACATAAGGCGGGCCGTATGCATGTCTGCTACCCGACGTGGTACATATATAAAATAAAACTAGATGTCGACGTCTACTTTTGGCATTACAAATGCTGTGTCAGGACATTAAAATGTCCTTTGAATAATTACAAACCAAAAATTACTATTTCAATTTCGTTTACGCGCTGTTGTGTTTATTACGAATGGCAGAAAACATATCCGTATAAACATTTTCAGCGAAATTTATTGAGCTTATAAAATCGTACGGTCGTTCTGTCTGTCCGTCCGTTGGCATGAAACTCAAAATTTCGAAATTCGACTTCGGATTCGTGTAGAGCATCAAAAAGTAGTAATGTAAAGTGACATTGGTTTTCCGATATCAATTCGGGAAAGTGGCCAAAATAAATAAATTTCGCTATTGTGGCGCATGCTGCGCGTCCGATGTTTAAATAATAAATAACACACGCGTGTTTTTCTCAAAACTATACAATGAGCTAATATTTCAAACGGAACAGTATTCACAATAGTATTTGTTTAATATTAAATGTATTGTTTACAGAATTTCGAATGGAACTGAAATTTCTATAGACACCCCAACACACACAAGCATCACGCTCGTGTAATTCTGAAGATATTTTTACGCAGTTAGTAATGGTTGAAAACATTACATACCACACTTGTTTGGAAAATATTTCCTTCGCATTTGTGAGAATGGAACGTAATAGCGCTGCCACACAGTATACCATAATAATAGTATAACAAGTTCATAAAATATGTATTTCCTCAATCATACAATATGGGATCCTTCAAGCGAAGCGTGAAGAAGCATCTTGTGGGCCAGCATGGCAACGTCAACTGACAAGATATCAAGGTCTCTTGTCCGTTGCCGTTGCGATTGGGGCTCCTCTTTTCGCTTACCATCAGGCGAAGTGAAACCAATATGCTGTGCTAATATAAAAAAAACATCTAAAACGACGCACTAATTATACAGAAAAGCCATTACACACTGCGAAGTAACCAAAACAAATACCGGAAGGAAGAAGGCCAATTCTGGTAATTTTTCTACGAACGCAGATTGAAAGTTGACCGAATCGAGATTGATTTCATTAATTAATTATTATCAATTCTTGTTGTTGGCAAAGTAACATTCTTAATTTGTTTAATTTTCAATCATATTTCGATATGATCCCGCTTAAATTCAATTTTGAAGTTACATACGAGGGTCAAACTGAAAGTTCTTAGAAAATCATAAACTGAGAAAACTAGCAAGTTATTAGTTTTATTATATCTTTTCAAAATAGTGTCCATTCACATCAATATACCGCTGCATCCGATGGAACCACTGAGAAAAGCACTCGTCCTTAGGGGTCTCTTCGACGGCCTTTTGAAACGCGCCCACTGCTTCCTCGGTGTTCATAAAAAGTTTTCCTCGAAGTTTTTCTTTTACTTTCGGGAATAAATAAAAATCGCAAGGTGCGAGGTCAGGGCTATACGGCGGGTGACCCAGTAATTCCACGTCTGACGTCACTAAATAGTCGATCGTTCGCCTGGCGGTGTGCGACGAGGCGTTGTCGTGGTGAAGAAGGATCCTACTTCGAGGACGTTTCTCCCGAACTTTTTCCAATACAAGTGGCAAACAATTGTTACTGTACCACTCTGCAGTAACTGTTTTTTGATCCTCTCAGATCCTCTCACTCAGTTGGGGACCGTCAATGGACGGACGGTGATTAATGAATCACGCGAGGCTCGAAAGAGGGGGGAGGGGGTTCGGTAAAAATCACGAAATATCACAAGGGGGAGGGGGGTTTAGTAAGATATCACGTGTATTTATTTTTTTGTTAAACGCGCGATTTCTAAACCTAAAAGCGGCGTGTTGAAGACCTTGACTCGCCGAAGCTAGGCAACGAACGAAGTTGAAGACGATGACGGCCTACAACTCCCAGTGCATACGAGTACAGTATAATCATGGTTTCAGAGTATTGATGGAGCTGCCACGATTCTGTAGCGCGTCTGGGATGTTCACGCTTGCACAATCAGTTAACTTTTATGTCACGAAAAGGAAAAAGACAGCATCCTTTGCTTCATGACAGCATGCCTTTCAAATGCTTCTGCTTTACAAAGCTCCAGTGCGACCGCATATGGAGTAATGCTGTCATCTATGGGAGCACCTAAATACCAGCTAGCACTTTGTGATGCGATTCCCAGGTGCACTGTGAGTGTGATTGTTGACGAACAGACTGTTTAGAACCTTTGAGTCTGAGAAGAGATTTTCCGTCCCTTGTGTGTTTTACCGATTGTACAATGGGGTGTGTTCAGAGTTATTTGGCATAATGCCCACGGCCTCTTCCTACTGTCGCACCGCTCGCCATCGACAGGGAATTCATCCTCACGTATTAGAACCGAAGTGGTCACGTACTGTGCTGTTCCAGAGAAGTTCCGTACTATCAGGCTGCGGAATGAACTGCATGTTGAGGTTTTCTCAGGAGACTACAACATGGGGTTCTTCAAAAAGGGCGTGGAGACGTTTTTACGCTCGTACGTGTAGGGTCGGCAACGCACATGTCATGTTTCTGGTGTTACAGACGTCCATAGGGTACGGTAAGTGCTTTCCATCAGGCGGACCGTATGCTTATTTGTCACCTTAGTGGTATAATAAAAATCCTTATTAATATTCTAAAAATTTTAAGATTATTTACACAAAAAAAAATACACGTGATTTGAGTGGGGTGGGGGTGTGGGTTTGGGGTTTAGCCTACACCTCACCAAGTATCACCAAGGGGGTGGAGGTGTTAAAAATGCAAAAAAAAAACCTCACGTGATTAATGGACGGCTCCTTGTCATGTTACGTGACGGATCCCCTTTTTTTTACTCGCTCAGTTGTCATGTTACCTGTCGCATGACGGACCCTCATTTTTAGCAAACTTTATCACTATTACACGAGATACCCCCGAGTCCTGTTGCAAATCACCATATGACAATGTACTTGTACTGCCGAACAGCTTTAGGTTTCTCTTATCTCATAACTTTTTATTGAGAAGATAATTAATTAATTACTATCTGCCAATCAATACTATAGATATTAGCTAATATTAGTAAACGAGACAACACTAGCAGTCAATCACTATTGCACATGACACCTAGGTGGCGTCATTTTAAGGGTGTCATACGCAATGAACGCATTTAGCGCTTACAATATACACTATGAAAAACAACCTCGACTAAGTAATGCCCATAGAACGTGGTCTGACATTGTCAGTCTGCGACTTAATAAATAAACTAAAAGGTTTTCTGAACGAAGTATTTCAAGGGTGTAGAAAAGATGCATTATGAGATGTTTCATGTTACAGCAATTGTGGCCTTAAAGGGATGCGACGGAATACAATAGAGTATTTTTCTGACCACCGTCGACCTGTCTGACTTTAGTGTCAACCCTGTCCAACCTAAGATGTTTTTAACTATAATGTAAAAGAAAGCAAGGTAAATAAATAATAAGTAACACATACGTGTTTTTTGGATGGCGTTGTTCAGTCAAAAGGTTAGCTGTTTGATTGAACGGCTAATTTAACCAGCTGGCTGCGACATATATATTATGTTTAGACAGTGTATTAATTATACTGCTACAGAAAGAGTAATAGAGATAAAGTTTGGGTAAGCGCTTTTTCGCTACTTTTTAACGCCGCCGCGCCGTGCCCGTGACGCTCGGCGTCGTGGGTCACCTGATGAAAAGCAATCACCACCGCCCATAGAAATCAGTAACACCAAGGAGTCGACGATCCGTTGCCAGCTTTTTAAGGGAAATATTGACTCTGTTCTTCAAGGTTCCCATGTCGTATTTATGTGGGAATACTGTAGAGCGAAGTTGTGGAAACTTCACAGTTCCAGAATATACAAAATGCTTTAAAAAGCGTACTGTAGTAGATCCTAAGAGCCCGCTGCCGGTTGACTTTGCTTAAATTGAGACTAGATGGCGCTGAAGGAGCAATAGTCACGGACAGCCATGGACTCGGTATAATTAATTATTCATTTATATTTAATATACTGCAGAATATGATGGACTATGTAACTTTAATATCACCTGTATATTACCTGTATTCTTCGCAAATAAACTTTTGATAATTGATTGATTCAATCAAACAGTGAAAATATAGTGTTACCAAGTGAAACTATTTATTTATTAATCAATAAGAGGTGGTAACACTGGTCTAGACAAATATGTCAAGTCACTGCACAATTCCAACCCATGAACATTGGAACATTAATGATATTGACATGTTTATACCGAGCTGGTATCTTTACATATTCATTACTGTTTTACATTACCTCAACAATAACAACATTAAATGCCGACGTGCTATGGCAAGGATACAACCCAAGTTCAACATGACTATGCCTACAATGCTTTTTCAATTAAGGTGATTGCTCCTAATAGCTTGCACATTGCATTGGCTTAGATGCAAATGTAATTATTTCTTAGTTAAATGAATAGTTGTCGCTATATAACAACTTCAAAATTTATTCAAAATTAAAAAAATATTTTTTTTTCTACAATTCATACTTAGTTGAATAGTAGAAAAAAATATATTTTTTTAAATAAATAATATAAATAAAATATAAATAATAAATAAAAATGAATGTTAGCTAAGCGCTAAACTCGAGAACGGCTGGACCAATTCATTTTTTAGTATTTTCCTTAAGTCACACGGAAAGTTATAATAAAGAGGAAATATAAAAATTGCGTGGACAATAGTAAAAAAAAACTTAACTTTTGACAGAACGAAGTTTGTCCGGGCAGCTAGTGAGAAAAGATCCTTCTAAACATAATGTTATACAAAGTGATTGTTTGTTTGTTTGTTTGTAATCTTTATTGTACATAAAATAAATTTACAACAAAGTAAATAAAAGGAAAAGTACAAAGGCGGACTTATCCCTCACAGGGATCTCTTCCTTAGAGTATCTGACAGGATTTCATGAATAGGCAAGTGGAGTATCAAACACTTACACTTATAAATACATACGAGTATGTACATACAAATAATAAATAATACAATATTATAGGAGAAGAATATAATAAACATTGTGCAAATTAACATTGCTAAAATTATATCATCTTCAAATCAGGATTCGGCAAAGAAGTGATTTATGAGATTACAAACAATACGAGTATATATTAACGAGATCTGCCCCCTTACCACCAACTCTTATTGCGATTCAATAACTGAATAGAATGCTTATTCATACCAATGAATGAGCAACCCAATTTAAATTGCATAGAGTCGCTTATTCATTGGTATGAATAAGCATTATATTCAGTTTTTGAATCGCAATAAGAGTTGGTGGTAAGGGGGCTGGACGCTGGACGTCGGGATGGTTCGCGTGTTAAAGGTCTCGCAGAGAGAGATGGAAAGACCGGCTTATGCTAGGCATTTTCTAAAAGATCGATTTTAAAACGAGGAAATACGACGTAGCAAAAGTTGTCTATAGCTCTCGAAATCAATAACTTGAAGTGGCAGTGGGCATGCTACATCTGGTGATCCAGCGATGGGAAAGAACATTCCTGAACCGGAGACCGGTATGGGACAACGAAGATTTAAAAAGCTGCTGGATGCGGAAAGCATTGGGGAAGACCTTTATCCAACAGTGGGTAGATACATATTAGATGGACATATTAGAATGGAGACTATCGGATCACAAAAGACCTACAGGAAGGCCACAGATGAGGTGGAAAGACGACATAGTTGCTGTAGCGAGGCACAACTGGATGTCAATTGCCCAAAATAGATCAAAATGGAGAGGATTGAAGGAGGCCTACACCAAAAAATTGGTTGAATAAGGCTTAAGATGATGATGATGGGTAGATACAGGCTAATGGTGATGACGATGGTGACATAAAAGTAACTTACTTACCTTAAGCTCTTTTTCATATGGAAAGTGAAGGTAGAGCGTCGCGTTGGGGCAATCTAAGAGTAAGTTGTCGCTGCATTCCGATTGGCACGACTTTTTTGTTTCTTCGTCTGCTTCTTGCGTTACTGAAGACAAAGAATTAAATGTTGTGATATAATGTTTATTGCAGGCACTTGGTGGGACCTTGATGGGACGAGGAGCCTGTCAGCCTTAATCGATCACGCAAGTTAAGCAACATGTACCGTAGCCTATCCATAGATGGGTTTATTTATCTCGAGCTCCTCCGTGATTCAAAGGGCACATTAAGCTGTCGGTCCTGGCTGTTGTCATTAGTTGTTAAGCCCAGTCAGTGGCATTTAGGCATATTGAAAATACTGGCCGACCCACAGTGGAGTAATGTTGGTGGAATATGCTCTAAACCCCTTCGATTGAGAGGAGAGCCGTATCCCAGCATTGTGATGAGTAAGGGTTGACGATTAATATTCCACGTAATTATATTTTAACCGACCGGTTTCGCCTTTGAAACAGATAATGTTTGCGGTTCAACAACCACACACAACACAAACACCATTTGTTTACCTTAATGAATGACATTATGAAATACTTTTACTAAAGTTAGAGTCTACCATCTTCAACATTATTTCAGAGGAATGAAGTAGATTACTAACAAGCATACAAACACAGAACAGCATAGTGGTAATCCACAACGGTGTTGTTATTTGGCTGCAAACTTCTGTGAGGTGGACATACTTCTGTGAGGTGGACATGCTACTGTGAGGGGACATACTTCGTGAGGTGGACATACTTCGTGAGGTGGACATACTTCCATGAGGTGGACATACTGCTGTGAGGTGGACATACTTCTGGGAGGTGGACATGTTTCTGGGAGGTGGACATGTTTCTGTGAGATCGACATACTACTGTTAGGGGACATACTTCTGTGAGGCGGATATACTTCTGTGAGGTGGACATACTACTGTGAGGGGACATACTACTGTGAGGTGGACATACTTCTGTGAGGCGGACATACTTCTGTGAGGCGGACATACTTCTGTGTGGTGGGCATACTACTGTGAAGGGACATACTACTGTGAGGTGGGCATACTACTGTGAAGGGACATACTACTGTGAGATGGACATACTTCTGTGAGGCGGACATACTTCTGTGAGGTGGACATGCTTCTGTAAGGTCGACATATTACTGTGAGGGGACATACTTCTGTGAGGTGGACATACTTCTTCAGTGCTCAACATGCGCTATCTGTCTTTTGCTAGAGCCCCGTTGGTTAGACGGCAGGGTACACCATATGCAGAAAACCGTTTGATTAGCTGTAAATATAAGTGGTAGTTCACTTACACCCCAAGAGTTGAATTGTAATTATTTTAACAAAAATAGATGATTGTAATTTCAAATTAATGTCAAAATTCACTTACATGGCAAAACACATTGGACGATCAAATGAAGTATGTAATTTAGTCACGTCACTACTCACTAATGTCACATCGCATTTACACCAGTCACAGTGTAAAAGCGATGTGACATTTATCGGCACAACAGATTATATATTGTGATTCCATGATCTACATTATCTACATTAATATTTTTGTATCTAGGGCAAAGACATTCTACGAATATCTGGCGGTCTAATCCGATAAGAAAATTCATAAAAATAATCATCACTATTTCGTATATGTTTTTTTTATTTAGATAGTAAATTAGGCCTTGATAAATTTAAAGGTCACGTCTACAGACTCCATCAAATGAAAGGAGATTGGCCAAGGGCAGTACTCTTTGATAATTAGTTGTGTCTTAGGAAAAAGTTTACAGTCAAAGTTCTAAAATAAAGAATTGATTTCACAGTAGGTTTTCATAAAAGTTCTGTTCGGGGATAAGTTTATCAGAATTTTTAAGTTTATTGTTGACTTCCGATCTAAAAGAAAAGCATAATGACGGTACTAATGAGAGTTGCCAACATCTATAAATGCAAGTCCCAAGAATTAACAAAAATCGCTAGGAAATCGCTAAAACTAGTGTTTTACACATTTATACCACATTGCCATTCGAGCCATAGACCTGTAACCCGCTTCTATCTTACGATTTTGTCACTAACACTTAAAAAAAAAACACCAATTCTAGTGAAAATATCGCTAAATTGGCAACACTACTATAAATATGTCACACTCACACGATAGGGATGGTGTTTCTTATTGATTCGTGAATCAAATAATATCGATTAGGATTAATTATTATATCATTGTGTGTTTTGCGTTTTTAAAACCCCACTTAATATAGTACTGACAATAATGATACTGCTAATTCGCTGGATGTACGTTTATGTAGGTCTATTAGTACTTATTCTGTGGTATGGTCTCACATAACCTAAAATTAAAAGCATTTTATATCTTAAATATTTCTGAACTCCGGCATCCAATGCCCTCCAAACTTTGTTGAACGTATCTAGTGACGATTTACAACTAAGTGAATGTTATTTAGTGATGACACAACAATTTTATTATCAGCACTTTTTTCCATACACGAATGGGCATTCTACTTTGTATCAGGAATTCGGAACTTCCAGCTGAAACTTCGGATTAGGCCCCCAAGTGACAGAGCTACGCCTGTCACTTGGGGGCCTAATCCGAAGTTTCAGCACGCACACACACACACACACACACACACACACACACACACACACACATACACACACACACACACACACACACACACACACACACACACACACACACACACACACACACACACACACACACACACACACACACACTGACAAATGAAGCTCTGGCGAAAAGATAGGTAGGAAGCGTAATTGTAAGCTACCCGACTGGGGAATGTACGTCCACCTCACAGAATAGCGCAGCCAAATAACAATTCCTTTGATGGTTGTTGTGTTTCTGGGAGTGAGTAAGGTCACCAGAACGAGAAAGGAAGGAGATGCTACGTAGGCAGCGGGGGTGGCGGCGCGCGAACGATATTTTATGTTGCGAGCGTTAATATGGCTACAGTAACCGCTTTACATCAGGCGGGCTGTATGCTTGTCTGTCTGGCCGTATGCATGTCTTGTATGCCCGACGTAGTATAAAAAAGGCTACTATTACAACATAAATATCATAGATCTAGGAGCCAAATAAATATGACATACGAGCTTCGATCAAGTACTTATGAGTATCTTAATAATGTTATATCGATATGTGATAATACAATAGATATGTCATATTTATTTAATTCCTAGATCTATGATCAAGTTGATTGTGGACATCGGAGTTGGGCTAGTCTGAATCCTTACTGTCTACTTTATCACTGCACCGCTAATCAACAGGACGGATGGGGTTGAAATTTTGCATAGAGGTAATGGTTTTGATTATGAGGAGCTCGATAGTGTCGTTGCACGTGTCAGTCTAATCGATCACGCAAGTTAAGCAACTTCGACCGTAGCCTGTCTATGGATGGGTTTATTTATCTCGAGCTCTGTGCTTCGGAAGGCACGTTAAGACGTTGTTCCCGGCTGTTGTTATTAGATGACAGTTGTTAAGCTAAATTTGTGGCCTTTGGGCGGCTTGAAAACACTGGACTCCGCCAACCCGCAGTTAATCAGCGTGGTATGCTCTAAACCCCTTCGAATGAGGGGAGACCCGTATCCCAACAGTTGGATGATTATGGGATGATGTGGAATGATTTTGATGTACACATTCGTTAAGAAAGGACGTTTGAAAATTTCTACGGGATACCGGGATAAGCGTACGAATTCGCGGGCGCAATCTATTGTTCTATATGTCTCCGGTAACAGGGGTCACGAGATTCAGCATATACGGTAGAGCCCCTGGGTTGAAAATCCGAAACTAGAAAACACGTGCTTAATGCGTTTGTGTTAGAAGATGGTCAATACTCACCCACACATCGCGCCTTCCTCAAATCGACGGTGTACACAGTGGTCTCACTGCCGATGTAGTATGCAAGAACTCTCCGGTGCAGAATCACCCAAGCGCCGTGCCACTCCCCAGTGACGCCTTCCTGGAAACAAAGTATTACTTACTAGACTGTATATAAATCAGAGGTAGATTAGGTATTTCATCCAAACTTAGGTCAAACAACGTCAGGGGGCTAGCCAAATGGCAGTTTACGAAGTAGAAAAGCGTAGCGATCGCTAATGTGAACTGTGGAGCTAATACTAACATGTTCGAATTGACAAATGTCACGTGATCTATCTAACGTTCGTTATGCTACGAAATACACTTGGCTAGGGGGGCTGGTTGAGTTGAGAGGCCGTCCAGAGAACAGTCCAAGGAAAATTAGTGAGTTAAGCTAAGAATGTTAAAGAAGTATTTTTATGTCTTATAACAGCGCATTACGCGGCACAGCCAAATAACAATGTTGTGTGCCTGCGACTGAGTTAGGTCACTAGACGTAAGGGCGCATTCCCACTATGTCGTAACGGTTAATTTATCGTCGGACGACTATCGTTTCTAGCTGTTCCCATTATAACGACTGTTTGTCGTCAATTTTTTTTATCGTGTAGCAACTATCGTAGCTAGCTGTTCTCATTGGATCGCGACGACATTTTATCGTTTCACGGCGGTCGCTTTTTTTTTTTTTTTTATATACTACCTCGGGTGCAGACAAGCACACGGCCCGCCTGATGTGAAGCGGTTACCGTAGCCATATTAACGCTTGCAACATAAAATATTGCTCGCGCGCCGCCGCCCCCATCTCCTTCCTTTCTTTCTGGTGACCTCACTCACTCGCAGGAACACAACAACCCTCAAAGGAATTGTTATTTGGCTGCGGTATTCTGTGAGGTGGAGGTACATTCCCCAGTCGGGTAGCTTACAATTACGCTCCCTACCTCTCTTTTCGCCAGAGCTTCGTTTGTCAGTCAGCAGGGTGCACCACGTGGCTTTGGTTCAAAGATATTGATGAACCACCTAAACAACAAAAAACCGCTTTGTCGTTTACCCATCATTAACTAACTACAAATCTACAGTCGCCTCTACGTTCTCTTGGCGATCAGTAGTGCTTTTATGCTCCTGAGTTCAATGCAAACCGAGTACATGCAAGAGGGGCGCGCAGGTGCGAGGTAGAAGGGAAAACACTTGTAAACGATGAGACGATATTTTTATCGTGGCTACGATAGATTTGCCGTCACGATTTAGTCGTAACGATTTATATCGTAACGATTTATATCTTAACGATTTATATCGTTACGACTACACATTTCCACCGCTGTGCCTCCTGTGTAGCCAGGATTAACAGTGGCGACCGCCAAAAAAGGCAATGAACAGTGAAATCCATTGCAGTCTCGGGGTAAAACTACGGCTGCCTTGGAACTCACAACAAATTTAATCAGAAGAAATCAGTAGGATTTTGAAGCTTTTTGGAATTTGACTTTCCCTCTTAGCAATTCGAGAGACAGCAATATGGCAAATAAGGCATTAAAAGGCTAAAGAGATGGCTAGTAAAGTGAAGCTAAGAGGTATTTTTAAAACTAGGTTAATAATTATATACTAGAAAACGCTCCGCCCTCTGCTTGGGGCGTATTGGAGGCGTAATGTGTTACAGAACCCCGCCCCTTGCAGGGTACCAAGTACCTCAACACTTCAAGCACAGATCACCATAAAAGTTACTTCTTCAAGTGTCTGCTATGTTCTAGTAGTCAGATGGAGGTATTTTCCCAGTCAGGGGCCAGTCTAATTATTATGGAACATTTTCGCTTCGCACGATTAAAGTAAAATGTCTGTTAAAATCTATAGAGATATAAGATATAAAAAATGAAACTGTGTTTAATAAATACGTAAAATTAATAAAAGAGCTACTTCTTGAGAAAACTTATTATACTATCAAGGAATACCTCGAATATAAAACGCTATAAATGTCTGCCTCCCTCTTATCCATATCCTGAACAGGTACATGTGTAGTGTATGTATGTGCTGTGTAATATTGTGTAATCAGTACCAATGTAATCAGTAACACATGTAATACAATTACTGAATAAATAATAGTAGTTTATGAAACTGTAAACACATGTACACTGTAAAAACATATTATGGGTTCTTAAAATACGAGTGTGACGTTATCACATGAGCCGAAGGCGAATGTTTTTAATAGACCACACGAGTATTTTAAGACCTAATTATGTGCAGTTTCATACACTACTTTATCTAATCTCATGAAATAGATGATAATAATATTTAAAAAAAAACCATGAAGTTAGAATAAATTAATTGTAATTTAACAGCTTTATTTCTTACTTATAAATCCATTTGCAGATGGAGCATGTGTGGTGCGCATGCGTGAAGCGCCGCGCGGCGCCGCGTTCACATATTATGTAGAAAATTTTTGCAAAGTCGTAATGCATTTGCATTGCACCCCGTTTAAAATACCTGTATCCAGGGCTGAAGCTGTATCGAAATGGAAAAAAGTTATTTTTCGATACAGTTGTCCATAAAAGAGCTGTATCGAAAAGTAACTTTTTAAATTTATTTTGCTTGCTTGTGCGTAAAAGACTGACATTAACATACTGTGTTTAGTTTTTTAATCTCTAAATTTCAGTATGAGAGTAGATAAATAATATATTTTACATTTGGCTACTATTTCGCACCAGCATACATAACAAGTACAGTCGCAAAGCAAGCATTAATACGTTCTAAAATAAAGAATAAATTATTAACTCTTCGGAATGTAAAGCCCAGAGAGTAGTACGATAACGTTCACACAAGTAAAGCTGGATTTACATTTATCTTTTGTGACGATACGTGAGTGTTGTCAGATGATGGTAGGGTTGCCATCCGTCCGGGTTTCCCCGGATTTATCCTAGTTTGAAGGACGTCCGGGGAGCGTCCGGGCGGGGTTTCATTTGTAATCCGGGGTTAAAAAAAATTAATCACTACTACAGGCAGCAGGGTGCACCGCGTGCAGGTGAAGTTGGCTTTAGTTCAAAGATATTGATAAACCACTTACACCCCAAAAACCCGTATTGTCACAGAATAAAAATACTCGTAGTGCTAAAAAACACTCATGAGATGTCATGGGTTTTAACATTCAAAATCCGCAGTTTTCACGCATCTAGTCCTTGTTGCTAGCGTTCAGAGATGGCAACACTAGATGAAGGCAAGTGTTCACATTTATATGTCATGTTCTGACTGACGCCTTCGGACGATATTTTGGTTTAATACAGCCTATGAACCCTGAGGAGCTGGATGGCGTCGTTGCTAGTGTCAGTCTAATCGAACACACAAGTTAAGCAACGTTGACCGCAGCCTGTTCATGGATGAGTTTATTTATCTCGAGCTCCTCCGTGCTTCGGGGGGCACGTTAAGCCGTCGGTCCCGGCTGTTGTCATTAAATGACAGTTGTTAAGCCAAGTCAGTGGCCTTTAGGCGGCTTGAAAATACTAGCCTCCGCCAACCCGCAGTTGAGCAGCGTGGTGGAGTATGCTCTTTAGAGCTCCCCTCAATAGAAGAGGTAAACCTCTTCTATTGAGGGGAGCTCTAAAGAGCTCTAAGAGAGCTCCAGGGGAGATCCGTATTCCAACAGTGGAATGATTCTGGGTTGATGCAGAATGAAGCCTAAACCGCTTGTATGTGAGGTATAGATGTAGGGATTTTACTCTTTCACGGATAAACGGTTGAACGGATTTGGAAGAAAATTGCCATTCGTAGAGAATATGTTCTGGATTGGACACATCCTCCCTATCACACTAGACTACACTACATCTGGATTAAATCATCTGCATAACAAACCCTTTCAATCCAGGTGAGACCCGTATCCCAACAGTGGGATGATTATGGGTTCATGCCGATAACGCATAGGATACTATTTGTATAGTATCCTATGCGTTCATCACGTACAAACATGTACTATGTCAACATTCACAGGAGTTAAGCCGCGGCTAGAAGCTAGTGCATGCATAGTAATATGTTGTTTAGTTTTTAACCGACTTCAAAAAAGGAGGAGGTTATCAATTCGACTGATATTTTTTTTGTATGTATGTTATTCGATATCTTCGCGAATTGTGAACCGATTTTCAAAATTCTTTTTTTATTTGAAAGGGTATGATTGCAAGGTGGTCCCATATTCACCAAGTCGAGATGTGATAATGGGATCCCAGGGAAATCAAGGGAAACCCTTAAATTTTATAAGCAATTATGGTCAAATTCTATATTTTTTTTTGAAAGGGTAGGTATGATTACTGGTGGTCCCATATTCACTAAGTCAGGGTCTGATGATTGGATCCCAGAAAAATCTAATCCTAGAAAATTCAATATCTTCACGTATTGTGAACCGATTTTCAAAATTCTTTTTTTATTTGCAAGGGTATGATTGCAAGGTCCCATATTCACCAACCCAAGATCTGATGCTGAAATCCCAGGGAAATCAAGGGAAACCCTTAAATTTTATAAGATTATGGTCAAATTCTATATTTTATTTGAAAGGGTACGATCGCGAGGTGGTCCCATATTCAGCAAGTCAGGGTCTGACGATGGAATCCCAGGGAAATCAAGGGAAACTCTTAAATTTTATAAGCACGTATGGTCAAATTCTATTTTTTTATTTGAAAGGGTATGATCGCGAGGTGGTCCCATATTCACCAAGTCCGGGTCTGATGATGGGATCCCAGAAAAATCGAATCCTAGAAAATACGATTTCTTCACGAATTGTGAACCGATTTTCAAAATTATTTTTTTATTTGAAAGGATATGATTGCGAGGTGGTCCCATATTCACAAAGTCAGGGTCTGATGATGGAATCCCAGGGAAATCAAGGGAAACCCTTAAATTTTATAAGCAAGTATGGTCAAATTCTATATTTTATTTGAAATATATTAACTTTCTTTGTCTATTTTTCAACAGTCTAACGGCCTTTTCGTCCTTTGTTTCTTGGGATCGGCGCTGCTTCATTGTAGCAGCGTTTTTCGACGGCCTACCCATAATTAACTAATTATTACTTACCACTAAACACCCAGAAATAAAATGATTTAAAAAAAACCGACTTCAAAAAACCTAGAAAATAAAAAAGTGGTTTTCTAAAAAAAATAAAAAAGTGGTTTTCTAAAAAGGAAATAAATAAAACCGAAAATTTGTAAAACATACACTGAAAAGTCAAAAATAATATATTTAAAAAGGAAGTTCTTTTTATTTGCAGAAAAAATTTCGCGTTAAAATTATTTGTTTATTCAAATATTTACAATAATCACATCAGTTTGCAAACTTTAATACTAAAATTATTTCAATATTTACATTAATTGTTTTATTCGAGTCGGTGCCAGCCAGCGACCCTCAAACTTAAGCCGGGTGGTATGTAATCGCGGGCGGCGGCGCGCGCGGGGTTCAGGTTCTTAAATGCTCATAATTATTTGTAGTATTTTATTTAAATTGTATAGTGATTTGTTATTATTCTTTGTGTTTCTTGTTTTGGCTGGCACCGACTCCAAAAAAACAATTATTGTAAATATTGAAATAATTTTTTATTTGTAGATTTAAGATGCATCTATTGCTCCAATGTCCAAAATTGACAACTCTCTTTCAGGCACGTTATAGTTGACTGGAAGAGAACCCTATTGGGATAAGTCACCTTGTGACTCGATTCAAAGGCGTGTTGTGAGGATTGTTGAGGATCCCAAACTTACAGACGGTTTAGAACCGCTAAGTCTGAGATGAGATTTTGCGTCCCTTTGTGTGTTCTACCGATTGTACAATGGGGTGTGTTCAGAGGAGTTGTTTGACATGATGCCCACGGGCTCCTTCTACAGTCGCACCGCTCGCCATTGACAGGGAATTCATGCTCACACATTGGAGCCTAAGTGGTCGCGTACTGTGCGGTTCCAGAGAAGTTTTCTCCCGCGTACTGTCAAGCTGTGGAATGAACTGCCTGTCGAGGTTTTCCCAGGAAACTACAGCATGGGGTACATACATACATTTCTTCAAAAAGGGCGTGAAGAGGTTTTTACAGGGTCGGCAACGCGCGTGTGATGCCCCTGGTGTTACAGGCGTTCATAGGCTGCGGTAGCTGCTTTCCATCAGGCGGGCCGTAAGCTTGTGTTCCACTCTAGTGGTATAAAAAAAATAAAAAAAGGTCATAAAAAAAGATCAGTTATTTAAAAATATCATACGCATGTTCATACTGACCAAAAAGGAAACCCCGTGTTGATAATATGCTAATCGGTACTTCTAAATATTAAGTGTAATAATGATTATTACCGATAAGGTGACGAACAGTAATAAACATAATTGTATGTTGATTGAATATTATTAAATTTTCACATAAAAAGATTGCACAACATCAATGCAGCCGAAGAATGTCCATTGCAATTTGTTGGAACTGGCTAATCACAAAACACCTGTATTCTATTTATATGTTTTTTACCATTTTACAACACAATATATTCCCTTTATCACGAATTGACAATAATGATAGGATACAATTTGTAATTTGTATGTGCACCACCACACCTTAAATGGCAAAGTATGGTCTGAGCTTAGTAAGATCTTGTTTGTTTGTAAAGCTTTATCTATCTATATGTATATAAATTAATATCTATTTCATCGCATCACGCGTAAACGGATGGAACAATTTCGCTAATTAATTTTTCGTTGTATTTCTTATAGTCAGGAGAAGGTTTTTATGAATAAAAAAAAAAGAAAGTTGAGCGTAATATTAGAAAATTTAAGAAAACTTAATGACCTTATTACATGTTATAGTGCCACAAACTTATCTGGCCCGGTGGCGGGGGCGGTGCGATCGACTTAAGTGTTGCTATTAAACGAAATGCCGCCCGTTTTAGAGTAAACATAAAATTCAAAGAAATATATACACTGTTAAAATAATAGCATTGTTATACTTATTAATTGTGTTGTGTGGTGTTTCAATGAAATATCAATTGCCTTCTATTTTTTGTTGATTAGTTTTAAAAATGAACCACGTTAAGTCGCGATCATAGCTATTATATAATATTAGAGAGTTATAATATTGCACAGAAACAACTTGTTGACGATTTTTTTATTGTAAGAAATGAAATATGTGTAGAAAAAGATAATATGTATTTAAAAAAATAGACCTCAATGGAATGTGCATATGCGGTAAGTAAATTAATAGTACCTGGCAATACTACATTCCAAGATGGCGGCTTTAGTTCTAAATTTGGCCACCGGGTCAGATAAGTTTGTAGCACTGTACCATATTAACTTTTCTAATATAACTGCAAGGCGTTTGACACCGTCAGTTACTTGACAGCATATTCATAGTTACGTAGATAGGGAAACGTCTGTGGGGTCAGCTACGATTCTTTGAAAGAGAGTTGTCAATTTTGGGCTTGGAGTAATACACGCATGTCATCTAAAATCTACAAATAAAAAACTAAACCACACACTAAACTTAATACGTACCACATAACTGTAAACATTCTAAGAATACATGTCAGATATTATTGTACCCATAGCTGGGCATTAACTCGTTAATCCGTTAATCGTTAATTAACGAAGTTAACATTTCGAGTAACGGATTAACTTTTAAGTTAACTTAAAAATATTTTAACGGACTCGTTAACTTTCGTTAAATTTCCTTAAGTCCGTTAATAGTTAATCTAGCAATAATTTGTGTATTCACAGTAATAGTTTGTGTCTGTACAGTGTGTGTATTTATAAAGAAAGAGTGTTCTGTGCGAAATAAAACCATAATATCATGGAATTGGACTCGAATTCCACTCAGACGAAAATCCGTGGCCACATTTGAGTGACTATATTAATTTTGTATCCAGATCGGGAGAAGAAATACTTTTTGAGTGTAAGCTATGCTTACCTAAACAAACAAAAATAAAAGCTCCATATATCGAGCCTCAACAATCTCAAACAACACATAAGAAAGTGCATACAATTTGAGGTGGGGTCAAACTGGCCCCAGTTTAGTTTAGCAAAATGAGAATCGCTCGTTCCGATAAAAATGATGATAGCTTCGGCACCTGCAGAATCAATAATCAAAGCACCTCAAGCAAAGTACCTCAAGCAAAAGTGGTCCAATGCATAGTATTTTTTTTTTTATTTCAAACTTTACATGTTGTCGATAGTTGTGGGTCCTGTTAACTTCTAGAACCAACAGTTTTTATCAGAAGAAGCAATTTTTATCACGTGTTAACGATTAACGTTAACTTCCGTTAAATTTTCTGAAATGTAACGCTTTAACTTTTAACGAAGTTAACTTTTTCAGTAACGGATTAGCGATTAACGAAGTTAACTATTTGGTTAACGGTGCCCAGCTATGATTGCACCTATGTTCTACTACGTAGTACTTACGTAGTAACTATTATGTAATCTATGGTAGTACTATTACTTAAACTGTGGTTCTACAAAGAATAAATGAATTATTAACGTTGTTGCGTGTGTTAATCTAATCGAACACGCAAAGTATGCAACATCAACCAACAAAACAACATGGCTGTTTGTGGTAGGGGAGCCTTTGGTGCTAAATCGGGATTTACTCGAGCGTCATAGAGATCTATTGGATTGCGAAGCTTAGATGATAAGAAGAAAAAAATGTCAATATATACCTTTTCATCGGTGGAGAGAGCGGCTATAGACTTTCAAAAATGTAAAAAAAAACTGTTGGATGGACATACTCGAGCGCGTCAGATATTGATAGCATCCATGCTCATACGTATTTTTGGAAATGTACGTATGTTAATCTGACTGTTTCCATGATGGGGGTGGACGTAAGGGTTCAAAATGAACAAAAAAAATTTATCGAGCGCGTCAGATTTTCTAAGGGTATGTTATATGAACCTAAAAAAAAGCTCGTATATAATAATCTGACGATTTGGATGTGACGCAAACTCTCGGCCATTATTAGAATGTGCAAAAAAATTGGTTGCCTGTAAAGTCGGTATACGGGCGAAAGTTTTACGTGACAACGACTTTGAGTGGTAAAATGTTTTCGAGTGGAAGGGACGCATGCCTTTCACTTTTTATGTCTGTCTCTCTCGCTCTTAGAAGGGACGCGTGCCTCTCACTCGCTCTCATTGTGAGCGCATAACGTGAGCGCGTTTCTTGAAGTGTCACCCGGCTAACCAATTTATAAGACGTTGTCACGTCAAAAAATTCGCCATTTTGAACTACTCGAGCGCGTCTGATTAAGATATATATGGTTCATCTTTATGCCCTAGACGTGCTGTCTCATAATCTGACAATATTTTTTGCCCTCTCCTTTTTTACGTCACTTTGAAATTGTCAGATTAGTGGAATATACACGTTTTAGCATGTAACTAACTCACCCTACCTTAATCTGACGCGCTCGAGAACCACAGATGATCAATTTTTTTTACTAATCTGATCCTTTATCCTGGACGGGCGGTCATATATATGGGTATTTATATTCATAATTGGTGGAGGCATTTAATCGAGTACAAGGTATCTCCCTGTATGTTAATCTGCCGCGTTTTAGTAACTCCCGAAATCCTACTATTGACAATCACCATGAATTTACGTCTTCAAAATGTTTTTTATATATATTATTACAAAGCCGTTACTTTGTGTCGAAGTTTTTGTGAAAGCAATGGTAGATATATTGAAATGTGAAATTTGATCTGAATTGATGTTGAAGTGAAGTGATTAGCATTACTGAGTCGTCGTCAACCCCTATTAACCCCATTGCTGGATATGGGTCTCCCCTCAATCGAAGGAATTTAGAGCATATTACACCACGCTGCTCTACTGCGGGTTGGCAGAGGTGAGTGTTTACAAGCCACCTAATGGCCACTGACTTGGCTTAACGACTGTCATCTAACGACAACAGCTGGGACTGACATGCCCTCAAAAACAAGGAGGAGCTAGAGATAAATAAATAAACCTATCCATGAACAGGCTGCATTCGACGTTGTTTGACTTGCGTGATCGATTAGGCTGCCATACGCAAACAACGCCATTGAGCTCCAATTACTGAGTAATGGTGATAAATTTTCTTTGTTTATATCACTACTACATTTCTATTTAAAGATATCGTACTTTAACTGTTAACAGTTAACAACCGTAGGTATCATTGAAGAGCAATTTACGCGGTTCCCAGTTCGTGACTCACAGTGAATGACTAACTCATGAGTATTTACTCCTAACAAGACCAGACCGCAGACGAGTTATCGAGTTGAAACATAATACAAGAATGTATTGATTCTACTTATTAATATGTCGTTTACCCGGAAATAATAGCCATGACTATGTTCAACGTAATAATAGCACTAGTTCGTCTGCGTGGACTTCATAAACAGTTTATTTCTATGTAATACGGGCAGTATGGGGAAGGTTAAGGTCGCTCAGAGAGCGATGGAGAGAGCTATGCTCGCGGTCTCTCTGCGTGATAGGATCCGAAATGATGATATCCGCAGCAGAACTAAAATAACCGACACAGCTCAATGGATAAGCAAGCTGAAGTGGTAATGGGCCGGCCACATAGCTCGTAGAACCGACAACCGCAGGGGAAAGAAGGTCGCTATTCAAGCGACCCAGTGCTGGCGCACGCAGTGTTTAGACGTCCTCCCACTAGACCAGGGGTTCCCAACTGATGGTCCGCGGACCATCAGTGGTCCGTGAGAGGTAAAAATATGGTCCGTGATGAAGAGGTTTAGAACATTCTCCACCACGCTGCTCAATTGTGGGTCGAGCATTTAGTTCCTCAAATCAATCAAATAATCAATTTGGTTAAGAGTACTTTCACTGTATTCGTCAGTTAATGTTTTGGAAAAAAAAAAACAATTGGTGGTTGCTATATATAACCTATTATGCTTTATTTAGTTTCACCGCGGTGTCTGTAATCAAATCTTACAAGTTAAATTTGACTTCCCAACGTCCAATGAGCTGAAGTTTATTTCTCGTGACGTGACAATGATGGACGAGCTCGGTGGTCGAATGGCTAGTAATGGCCGCTTTGACTTCGGGGTCGCGGGTTCGACCCAGCACATGACATACATTGTGTGCATGAACATGTGTATTCGTCTTTGTCTGGGTGTTTTATATGTATGTATTTACCAAAATATATATATATACATATATTTATACATATACTTTACATACTTTACATATATATATATATATATATATGTAAAGTATCAGTTAACTAGTACCCATAGCACAAGCTTTGCTTAGTTTGGGACTAGATGGCAGTGCGTAATTTGTAAGAAAAAAAAAATGCATGATTATCTTATTGTCGATATTATTCATCCAATATAGCAGCCGCCACCAAATGGTGATTTAAAATACAATATCCCAATATCCCTTGCAAAACTATGAAATTAACTGAAATACGTGTTACAGTAAAATATTATTGTGTACTTTCGTGTGAAATGTGATCCTTTGGGCATTATTTACTCTTTCGAAATACAGAAATCAGCATTTTATCATTTTGAATCAATTGTCACAAATGTTACGATTCTTCGACTTGGTTGTGCGAACTAATAGTGGGATGCGACAATTGGGTAATTTATCGTGTGAATATAAACTAAGAGCCAGAGATAGCGCGCTATAAATACGGTTCGTGGAGGCCCCTCGACTAATTGATATCGTACGAGAATGTCAGCAGAACAGTATCAACAACTTCGATCAAGTTTAATTTGATCGAAGATCAACAAATATAAACTAAACATCCTATGATAGCTCAGTGTTTGTAACTAGGGATGTTTTGGAGCTCCGTAACCGAAACTATCGGATATCCGAAATAAAAATCTATCCCAAACCGTAACCAAAACCAAAAAGTATAAAAGTTTCTGATAATTTCGGATAGAGGCGGAATCTAAATGAGACACGTTTTGATAGGTTTTCGCCGGCCGACGACATACTAACTGCGTCGCTCGACGCTTGCATCGTTTATCTGCATATTAATTGCATACGAGTACTTCTGCATATCTGTCATCCATTCCATTCTTGTGAGATTAAAATTACCTAAAAAAAAGACCCATTCTATTATGTATGACAGATGATTTCCACCACTTGACTTTGGAGGAGTTACAGATGATATGATTTTTGGATTTACTTGATTAAGGTTTCTATTTTTTTAAAGTTTACCTTGTATCAAAACGTTTCCTTTTAAAATTCCTGAAAATATCCGTATCTGAAACTATCCGTAACTATCGGATAATCCGAAATAATTTCATATCCGTAACCGAAACCGAAACCGACGAAATATTATTTACATATCCGTAACCGTATCCGAATCCGAAATTTCATATCCATAACATCGCTGTTTATAACATATTATGTATCATACAGTGGGCCAATTAAAGGATCTACCGTAGACTAAGATAACTATCGACTAATAGATAGTCGACAGTTATATGACAGTGAAGATGCTGATGAAGACACGAAATAGTTATAATAAAATGTCGACATTCTCCATTCACATGTTTGCTACGCCAAACAGAAGGCCAATTCTCATAATTATTTTACGATCGCGGAATGAAAGTTGACTGAATCGAGATTGAATTGCGAATTGACTCAAAATTATATACTTGATTTAATTAATTAATTATTATCAATTATTATTGTTGGCATAATAACATTCTTAATTTGTTTCCTCTATTCCCACCTGTTCTGTTAAGTAGTTAATATTCGGTCATATTACGTTAATAATCCTACTTAAATTCAACTTTGAAGTTTCATATTGTGATACGAGAATACCAAACTTAATGAAAGTTGACTGAATCGAGATTGAATTGTGAATTGACTGAAAATTATAATACTTGATTTAATTAATCAATTATTATCAATTATTATTGTTGGCATAATAACATTCTTAATTTGTTTAATATTCGGTCATATTTCGTTAATAATCCTACTTAAATTCGACTTTGAAGTTTCATATTATACGAGAATACCAAACTTGACATTTGTGATATCGACACTCTCAGGTCTATAAAACGTAGTGTATGTCTATGGGGCCAAATAATAGGTCGTCCACCTTTAGAATCACATTAGTTTGTACTTTTTAACCGTCTCCAAAAAAAGGAGGAGGTTCTCAATTCGGCTGTATTTTTGTTTTTTTTTTAATGTTTGTTACTTAATTACTCCGTGATTTATAAACAGACTTGAAAAGTTTTTTTTTTTTTTTGAAAGAATATAATTCCAGATTGGTTCCATATTTTTTTTATCATCATCATCATCAGCCTGTAACTACATACATAAATGTAGAGTAATGTTAGGAGTCGGTTTTTTTTTTGTTAAAATTATCAGATTAAGAAGTTCTATTTTCGCTCTCAAAAGTAACAGAAGATCGACCTTAGCAACACTTACATTTGTTAGGGAGTATTGTCAAAACTGCTAGTCCACTTTCTTGGCCGACCGTACCTACATGCTTATTTTCACCCTGGTCGGTCGTTTGAACGGGTCTTTCCTTAATTGAAAGGGTTTAGAGCGTATTCCTCAACTACGGGTTGGCGGAAGCTAATGTTTTCAAGCCGCCTAAGTGCCTCAGCGCCACTGACTTAGCTAAACGATTGTCATTTAATTACCAAAAGTCAAGAAAAAAGGCTTAACGTGCCCCCCGAAGCACGGAGAAGCTCTAAATAAACCAATCCATAGAGGCAGCGGTTACCGTTGCTTAACTTGTGTGATCGATTGTAACACGCGCAGCGACGGCATCGAGCTCCTTAATTGCTGATGCGTCGACCTACTTAAATAGGCCGCCTGTCATTCATATAAAATTACTAGGGCAGTAGTTATTTTGTATGTGAGTGTTGTTTATAAATGGGGTGTAAGTGGTTCATCAACATCTTTGAACCAAAGCCAACTTCACCTGCACGCGGTTCACCCTGCTGACTGACAAACGAAGCTCTGGCGAAAAGAGAGGTAGGGAGCGTAATTGTAAGCTACCCGACTGGGGAATGTACCTCCACCTCACAGAATACCGCAGCCAAATAACGGTTCCCTTGAGGGCTGTTGTGTTCCTGCGAGTGAGTGAGGTCACCAGAAAGGAAGGAGATGCTGCGATGGCAGCGGGGGTGGCGGCGCGCGAGCGATATTTTATGTTGCGAGCGTTAATATGGCTACGGTAACCGCTTCACATCAGGCGGGCCGTAGCTTGCCTGCCACCCGACGTAGTATAAAAAAAAAAAAAAAAAAAAAGATTCCTGGACAAATATTCCTGGACAAATTACACACGACCATCTAGTCCCAAACTAAGCAAAGCTTGTACTATGGGTACTAGATTACTGATATAATACTTAAATACATTTTTTTTTTGTAAATACATACATATAATACATAGAAAATACCCAGACCAAGACAAACAGACATGTTCATGCACACAAATATTTGTCTTGTGCGGGAATCGAACCCGCAACCTCGGAGTCGAAGTGACCATTGCTAACCATTCGACCACCGGGCTCGAAATGATTATAATTTTTGATACATATAATTCTGGCAAAGTAAATTGTGCTCTTCCGTGCTTCGGAGGGCACGTTAAACCGTCGGTCCCGGTTGTTGTCATAAAATGACAGGCGGTAAGACAAATCAGTGGTCTTTAGCCGGCTTGAAAACACTGGATTTCGCCAACCCGCAGTTGAGATGAAGTACGCTCTAAACCCCTTCGATTGAGGGGAGACCCGTATCCCAGCAGTGGGATAAATAAGGATTGAGAACGATAATTCTTGAGAGTAGGGGTTTTAATATATATGTAGGCGAGCTCGGTGGCGTAGCGGTCAATGACGCGGCTTCGACACCAACACTCGTGGGTTCGATTCCCACACAGGACAAATATTTGTGTGCATGAACATGTCTGTTTGTCTTGGTCTGGGTGTTTTCTATGTATCATAAGTATGTATTTATAAAAAAAAATGTATTTACGTATGTTTATCAGTTGTCTAGTACCCATAACACAAGCTTCGCTTACTTTGGGACTAGATGGCGCTGTGTAAAAAAAAAAAAAAAAAAAAAAAAAAAAAAAAAAAAAAAAAAAAAAAAACATGGTAAACATAGTACCCAAATAAACACAGGTACGTTCATAAGCAGGAGCGTAGCTACCCCTGTATCAATGGTACGGCCATAGAATAATATACTCTACAGAAAATCCAGTTCCGAAACAATTGGAATAAAATATAAACCTTCG
This sequence comes from Hypsopygia costalis, assembly GCA_937001555.2. NCBI lineage: Eukaryota > Metazoa > Arthropoda > Insecta > Lepidoptera > Pyralidae > Hypsopygia > Hypsopygia costalis. The sequence goes on from OW443326.2 coordinate 26,927,021, forward strand.
ACACGCGCTAATACGGTCCAAAATAATTCTGCAGCTATTCGTACCTAAGTCTTTCAGCGGCAGGGACAATCGAAAATAACCCCTATATCTAATGCGTTACGAGCGACCGCCGCTGCTTTTACTGCTTTGGTACGGCGCACCCGGGTTACAACGGCTCCAGCGTGTTCGGTTCGAGTAGATAGAAGAGCCTCCTTAACTCCGAAGTGTTTGGGTAGAAGCGCCCACCACCAATGTTTGATGCAGGGCCCGACTAGCGTAAGCCACTGTTCCTAAGCGAATGATGTAGCCTACGCCATCAGCTGTATTTTTGCACGGAAAATGACACATTTTGACAACGAAACTCGTGACGTAATCTTGGCAATATAACTATCCATCTCTGGAAGAAGATATCTGGTGTTTTTCTACCACGTTCACCATCAACTTTACAGCCGAAGACAATCAGGCTGGCAACCAATCACCGACCCCTTGCTATTGATGATTTCTACGGGCGGTGGTAGCTGTTTTTTATCAGGTGACCACACATGCTCGTTGCCCCCATCTGCACGTGGTGTACTCTATCAACTACTTAACGAAGCTGGTGATAGCGAGGGCATGTCGAACCCGACTGGGCAAGTATCTCCATCTCAGAGAAGACAGCATCCAAGTAACGTCGAACTTATTATAAGTTCTATATCATACGCCATCGAAAGGGATCCAGTAGTAAACAAGACATTATATAGGTACTTACTTATAAAGTGAATAATAGTGCCACTGAATAATACGAATACGCCACTGAATAGGACTGCAAAGGAATGTTCTAGATTAAAATGTTGACATTTTGCGACGAGTTTCAATTCGCCAATAAAGGTACCATACATATTTAAACACCTAACAATAGTAGGGGAGCCCAATGGGGGATTTCATGAGTTACAAAAGCGCGGCAGATTAACATACAGGGAGATACCTTGTACTCGATTAAATGCCTCCACCAAATATGAGCCCCATATATATGGCCGCCCGTCCAGGATAAAGGATCAGATTAATAAAAAAAAATTGATCATCTGAAGTTCTCGAGCGCATCAAAGTTAGTTACATGCTAAAACGTGTATATTCCACTAATCTGACAATTTCAGAGTGGCGTAAAAGAGGAGGGCTACAAAGTTATACTCGTGTGTAGCTATTATCACTTTCGCCTTCGGCTCATGTGATAGACTCACACTCGTATTTTAAGAACCCTTATTATGCAACAGTTGTCCATAAAGAGCTGTATCGAAAAGTAACTTTTTAAATTTATTTTGATGGCTTGTGCGTAAACGACTGACATTAAGATTCTGTGTTTAGTTTTTTAATGTTTAAAATGTCAGTATGAGAGTAGATAAATGTTATTTGTTTACCAATAACACGATTTACTTCTCTAATGGAATTGGTTGGATACCTTAGTCTAACAGGCGTATTCTAACCTTTTCAATGTCGTTACCCCTATGACCAATAAATGAAACTGATTTTACCCCCTCCTTAGATTAGATCTTATTGGTCTGAACTTATTTGATATCTTTTATCAGCTTGATTACTCCTACAGAATTCCTTTTTTACCCCTGCGGGGGTAATTACCCCTACGTTCGGAACCAAAGGTCTAACTTGTTTATTATTATGTTAGTAATATCTTTATTACATTACACTAATAAATATATTACACTAATAATATATTATATAAAGGTTGGCTGGAAGAGATCCCTTTCTGGGATAAGTCCGCTTTTGTACAAATTGTATGTCAACATTTTTACCATTCTGTGTTTTTATTTATTTATTTATTTTTATTTTCTTTATTCGGGACATCAACAGCATAACACATAAATAAGATACAGATTATTTCTACAATACATAAAGCCAATAATAGATGACCACAACAATAAAAGAAAAAAAAAAACTATACAGTAGACTACTCATAGACTATTACACAATCTAATTTAATAATTTTTCTAACTTCATTACACAAAAGTTAGTTTCCTATTTATTTGATATTGTTAGAATTTTATGTTAATTAAAAAAAAAATACATATATATAAATCAGTGAGGTCAATGGATTTTGTGAAGTTAATATTTCACATGTAAGAGAGTGTTATTATATCTATACTCGTTGGTGAATGTTGTGAAAGGAGTAAGAGAGTATATTTTGTACATAAATAGATTGATAAATATAATATAATTTTGTATCAGTATATATATATATAGTGTATAGATATAAATGTCAATCATGTTTAATAATATATATTTTATTTTATACTACGTGGGACGTCAAACAGGCACACGGCCCGCTTGACGCGAAGCGAGCAGGATCACTAATTCAATTTCATTATATTATACACAAAATAATTTTAACATTTTATTTTTAAGGGTATTTTTACTGCAGTGGAAGATATCTATGTCACTGAACTTATTATTATAATCACGGAGAACACGTACAAGAGGGGAATTCATAGCATAATTCGTATGTACTAACGGGATGGAAAAGAGTGCGGTTGGAATGACGTGTCCGAAATGAAGGGGTATAAAAACTAATTTCTGAGAGAAGTGCGGGACTATCCATGCGACCAGAGATGATGTCGTGCAATAAACATATATCCAGAAGGCGACGTCGGTTTTCGAGGCTTATCATTTTGTGTCGTGCATACGCCGATTCATAGTCTGTATCCCATTTTTTGGCGCGGAAATTTAAATGACGAACGAATGAATGTTGGATCTTTTCGATTCTTTCTTTATGTGTTATGTACTGTGGGGACCAAATGCAAGATGCGTACTCAAGCAAGCTTCTAACATAAGAGAAATATATTAGTTTAAGGCAGGTTATATCGTTAAATGGCTTACAGACTCGATATATAAATGCCAGATTCCGATACGCTCTATTTGTAATATCATCCATGTGGTGATCAAACATCATTTTCCTATCGAGAGTCACACCCAAATCGCGGATATTATTTACTATCTGTATGCTTACGCCTATATGTATGTGTTCTGGAACTGCTTTTGTACAATAAAGATATTTACAACAACAACAACAAATATTTATAGAAAAAAAGCGAGGTCATCCTTATAAGGGATCTCATCCAGCCAATCTTTTGAGTATTTGATAATTGCAAAATAAGTGAGGGTGTAATGAGATTAAAGGGAAAGGTAATTTAAATAAATTGAAGATATCACACAGAACAAGAATAATATAAACGTAACACATACTTAATATAGGGATATATATATATATATATATATATATATATATATATATATATATATATATATATCTATATATATATATATATATATATATATATACTAGCGGCCCGGTACGTGCTTCGCTACGTATAAAGTGAAATAATAAAAAAAAATTAATTGGAACATCAAATTCATTTATTCAAACAAAAAAATATTTTATTAATTGCTAGCTATTTTAAAACTTAATCCAAAACATTTGGATAAACAATATTTTTTGTTTTTTCCATTTTGAGCATGAATAAACAACCGACTCTGGAACAGGCAACATAAAGTCGAACCACGTCCAAAATGAAATGACCGCATGAATAACATAACAACATGTCTGTACTGTCAACACTGAAAAAAGATTCAATTTGACAGCACAATCCCCATCTGAAAAAAGTTTCAATTTGACTGCAAAATCCCCATTAACAAAATGATCCGCCATTTATTGAATTCAATTGTTACAAAAAATGTGATAAATGAAGAACCGCTCCACCGATTTTGTGCAAACTTCACCTAAACCATCTACTAAATAGTCCGAATAAACCTTAAACATTTGGTTTGGATAGGTGAGCCCGTTCTTGAGTTATAAAATTACAACGAAAAGTAGCATTGATTTTTATATATATAGATAATCACTTAGTGCAGCGCATTCTTAAAATATTTATTAAGTGCAGATTTGAGATCTAATAGAGGGAGACATCTTAACATTAAGAGGTGTTCCAAAGTTTAGCCGCATACACTGAAAATATATTGATAATTTTTAACATCAACACGACAATGGTTTACGACGTCACCGCCGTCACAGTTTTTGTCTACTCAGCTGATGTACATTTTTATATTTTATCGATTTACAAGCTTTTAATCGCGGCTTCGCCCCGCGTCGTTACAGTACACGGTAAAATAATTTCCTATGTATTAATCCAGAATATATTTTATATGTATGACAAATTTCATTCAAATCTGTTCAGCCCGTGAAAGATATAGAGTAGATACAACAATATCTTGTTTAATACGAGTAGTATAATAAGGTCCCGGCTGTTGCCATTAGATGACAATCGTTAAGCAAAGTCCGCCATCTCATAGTTCAGCAGCGTGGTAGAGCATGCTCTAAACCCCCTTCGATTGAGGGGAGACCCGTATCCCAGTGGGATGAATAAAGGTTGACGACGACGACTACTTTTTTCATTATAGATTCTGTTCAATGTCTTTCAGTATTATAATAGTACACTATGGTAGAAGTGTGTAATGTTGCTGATTACCGCTGAGGCGCGATTGAGACCCGAGCCGTTAGGTGAGGGTCTTAAGAGAGCCGAGGACGGTAATCATCAATACACACGTGTATCATACGCCGTTTTTCAAAACACTTGTGAAGAAAATAATACTAAATAAAAACCGGCCAAGTGCGAGTTGGACTCGCGTACGAAGGGTTCTATCATATAACTATCACGTTTCATGAGATACAGCCTGGTGACAGACGGACGGACGGACGGACGGACGGACGGACGGACGGACAGCGTAGCCTTAGTAAGAGGGTTCCTTTTTACCCTTTGGGTACGGAACCCTAAAAACTATAAAAAGAGTTGTGAAATTGTTTTCGCAATGGCGGGAAAAAATAATCAGTTTTCGTATGCGCGCGCATCTAACAATGGCCATAGACTAAAAGAATGAGGTATCTTTTTTTATTTTGGTTTTTCGCGGATAGCGTTTTAGCCACGTACAAAATTGGGAATTTAAAGTTACTTTTCTTTATTACAGAGAACACAAAAGTTATATTTGAGTGAAAGTTTTATTTATTAAACACGTACAAGTTGAAAATTTGAAGCAATGGGTACATTAATTTATTTGTACTATTGAACATCATTGATCTTTTTTGTATCGAAACTTTTTTAAGAACAAAGCAACTCAACCAATATCTAAAAGATAAAAAAAACTCACTTGTGAATAATACTGAAAAAGTCACAGTTTGATTACAGTGTCATTACGTGCCTAATTGCGGTGAAATTAGACCCACTTGTTGAGCAAGTGTGTTGAAAAATAAATAATATCTTTTTGGTAATACAATAACTAAATTGACAACTCTAAGAAAAGGCCGTTTCTTTGGTTTATTGTACAATCCTGCATATTATGAGCCAGTCCTTACCGCATCCGTGTCAAGGAGAGCCGGTCGTGAGTTCGAATTTAGCCCATAACGTCTTGATACCAGTTCTAAAGCGATTATTACATTACGAGGTATTGGAACTGTCTTAGTCTAAAATATTACGTAATTAAGTAGCATAGAAAGAATACTTCGTGTCGTTCGTCAAGCAATCACGTTTCTATTCGGGGCGTAGCCGACTTATCACTATTCTTTTTGCACTTCGCAGTTAATAAATTAGTATTTTCGATTTTCTGCATTATTGCAGATTATATACAACCAAACAATAATACACCAAGGTATTTATATACAATCAAACAATAATACACCAAAGTAAGAGCAGCAAGATTGCAAGAAAGATTTCGTTGGCACTCTGCACGTTTTGGATTCGGCACGTTGGCGATTTCCTGTATCTATGGTAGTAGTGGGGTGTAAGTGGTTCATCAACATCTTTGAACCAAAGCCAGCTTCACTGCCTGCGAGTAAGTGAGGTCACCAGAAAATAAGAATATGCTGCGTAGGCAGCGGGGGTGGCGGCGTTATTTTTTGTTGCGAGCGTTAATATTTATTTATTTATTAGGATATGGCTACTGTAACTGCTTCACATCAGGCGGGCTGTATGCTAGTCTGCCACCCGACGTAGTATAAAAAAATGGTAAATTCACTTACCTTGAGGTAACACCATCCACATCTTGTGAAGTCCGTGGTGAACTTGGTGGGGAAAATGGTGAGATGAGCCGCAATATTGTGGCTCCAATTTCGACGTACCGCAGCACTCTCGGCGCTGAAGATCACCTTCCGAGGAGTGTGGCGACCACCTCCCGATGAGATCATGAGCTCGAAGCAGAACGAGTTGGGATTCGTGCTGTTGAATAAATTTTACTAGTTAGGGAAACAATATGCAGTTTGAATAACCAAATATAGTGAACTTCGGTCAATCCCATTAATATTGTGAAAGTTTGTGGGAATGGATGTATTGGGTTGAATGGATGATATTTGGGATGGATGTAAGATAAGGATGTTTATTACCTTTTCATGGGTAACAGGGCGAAAATTTTTTATGTAGAGTGGCATCTATTAGTATAAATGCGAAAGTTTGTCTGTCTGTTTGTTACCTTATCACGACATAACTGCTTAACCGATTTGAATGAAATTTAGCATAGACATAGATTATATCCCTAGGAAGGACATACGCTCTCTTTTAGCGCGATATTAGCGACATTCATGCGGGCAAAGCCGCGAGTAGAAGCTAGTACGTATTAGAGGCTCAATTCTAGCAATTAGTGAAAATTGGTAATAAGAGATGACCGTATGTCATGTTATGACAAGATAAAGGATAAATGATTCACAAAATTGTCTCAAAATTTTATTTTTCTTAAAATTTCGTTTAGTAATAGTTATTATTTATTTTATTTAATAGGATATGTTGGAATTTATAAATACTCAGGGTGCGAGTGGCTCAATACTACCTATCAGCCAGAGCCAACCTCACCTGCATGTGACACATATGGCACCCTGCCGCCTATCTAACGAGGATAACAAAGCAGACGGTTCGTGGCATGTTTCTTTTTTAATCAAATATCTTTACGGCTCTGGAATCAATGTCTTTATGACCCCATCTTTGTATTACTTCCTTTATCTTATTTCCGGCTGCTTCAGGGACTTGCATAAAAATATCGTCAGGAATCTTCTTGTTTCAAGTTAACAGTAAAATCGATAGTGCAATTTTTCTGCTGTTTTGCACAACTTCTTGGAATGACTCGGCAGCCTCGATTCAAACACTTCTAATCAAAGATTCAACTAATTTTATGCACTCAAATGATTACTTGCACCATAATACAGTATCTCTATTATGAATCAATATCATTGTACAATAAATTATGAAAATTTGTTTAGAAACACAACAGCACTTAAAAAGTCCGTGCTAAAAAGTCCTTCGTAATCGTAGGATGTGTACGTTACGCAATACCAGTATCTCCCCTTGTGAACTCTGCCTTCGCTCATCGCTTCACTCAGTTTGCATCCCCATTTATTTATAACAAAATTTACAAAAAAAATAACATTAAGAAAACCTCTCCTGCAGTAGCTAAATCCTTGATACGCTCTTTGATTTTACCATGGACGTACGATTATACAGAGGAATTTTTACGCATTATAAAGTAATGTGATACTTTATAACTTTATAATTTTAATTCATTAACTTTATTTATCAGTTGTCACTTCATAAACACACATATGTTGCCATACTATATTACTAGTTTTCAATTTTCAAACAATTTTATAGCCGGCTTAGTCATTAATATTTCTCTCTTGTTAAAGGAATGTACAAGTAATTAGTACATACAGTACAGCCATTCACGGATATTGATAACGGTGGTTTTGTGGGAAACAGACAAGTGGGCTCAAGTAGTCTATTAGCGAAAATACAGTATTACAAAGTACATCGCCGCGTATTCATAATTATGGATATTATAACAACGTATTGATCTAGCGACGACGTTTACCTCCGTATGAAAACCATGCATTGCAAATCCTCGATTTATATTAACAAATTGTAATAATAATATACGTAAGCCACAAGCACTTAGCAGGACAGCTTGTTATACTAGAAGTGGTATTATCTATATAAGCAAATAACAATAAGATAAACTTAATACTAAACAATAGTGTTCTGTGTCTCTTGTTTTACTAGAAGTGTTACCATCTATAAGCACAAAAATAACAATAAGATGAACTTAAAATCTAGACACTATAGTGCACTGTAAAAGAGAATGTTTTACTAGAAGTGTTATCATATATAAGTAGAAAAACAATAACAGGCACTATAGTGTATAAAGTGTATAAGTACGTGTAAAGTGTATAAGTACTGTATAAAGATCGGTTCTTTAATAATTCCGAAACCAAAATTGTGGTACTAGTTGCGACTTACTAATATATGATTGGTGATGTTACTAATATATGATTGGTGATGCAGTACCTCAGTACCTACATTCTCAAGTAATTTGAAGAGGTTGCGACATTCGGAACCTCACCTAAACTCTTAAAAATGGTTTTTAGTCTATAACTCCGAGGCAAAACTTGTGGTACTGGTTGCGAATTGTTTGAATACTTGTAGTAACTTATAACATATAATCATTTAAGGTAATCAAATCAAGAATTTGAGGTAATCATGTTTATACATGCCTGTAACGATATATCAAAAAATATTAGTATTACGGCATCACGGCATCAGATCAGCCCATAATCATCCCACTTTTGGAATACGAGTCTCAACTGAATCGAAGGGGTTCAGAGCCTACACCACCATATTGATTTATTTGTTAACAATTAAATACAATTGTGTTGAAAATTTTCTTTAAACTATCATAGTCAATTAATTCTTAATACATAATTTTATAGTAATTCGTAGTAATTGTCGAGTTGCATTAATCAAAAATAAAAAAGAATATTCTAATCCTGTTGTACTGTTATTTCATGTTCAAAAATGTCAAATTATTATGATACTACTCCCCGATTTAAATATTCGTCTACAGAGTAGAAACACTTCTTTCAATAAATAGTCCTTCAGTTTGCTGTTGAAACTCCTACTATATACAAGATACTTTTTAAATCTATCGGTAACCTATTGTATAATTTTATTGACTGATACCTCACGCTATGTTCTACAACTGTCAGTTTCGGAAATATGATAGTTTTTTAATCTTTTCCACCATCTTTACCACGCTGCTCAACTCCGAGTTGGCGGAGGCCAGTGTTCTCAAGCTGCCCAAAGGTTACTTACTTTGGCTTAACGACTGCTATCAGAAGGCCAATTCTCGTAATTTTTCTACGATCGCAGATTGAAAGTTGACCGAATCGAGATTGAATTGTGAATTGACTAAAATTATATACTTGATTTCATTAAATATTTTTTATCAATTCTTGTCGTTGTCAGAGTAACATTCTTAGTTTCTTTAATTTTCGGTCATATTTCGATATAATCCCACTTAAATTAAACTTTGAAGTTTCATATTGTATTACGAGAATACCAAATTTGACATTAGTGAGATCGAGACTGGATCGGAACTGAATTTTGACTACATTTTAATTACGAGAATTGCCCCTCTGGTGACAACAGCCGGAACGGACAGGTTATCTTGCCCTCCGAAGCAGGCAAACTTCACAGTCTTGCGAAGGTTCGCTCATGCTTGGCACGCGCGTAAGAGCACCGAGGAACGATTGGTGAAGAATGGAGGTGGTTGACAGAGTAGGCGGAAATGTATTCGTCGCCGTCCCAGAAAGGGGAGAGGGCCAACTAGGCACAAGGGACATACCTAGAGTAAATAATTTGTAGGGAGCCAAGAATTGCCCGCGGCACGAAAGAGCCTTAGAGCAAAGTGCCGCGCGTATCTCCCGCGATTTGGCTCATATGACCGCGAGGTCGATGGAGCCATGGGAGGTGGAGGGTTCTATGCCCTCCGAAGCATTAGGACCACAATTAATGTAAATTGATACCACACCCCGGCCACTCCATACAAATGACGCGTCGTTCACTATTACATAAATAATGACGTCTGTACAGAGCGAGAATGAGCGTGTCGCACACACGCTGCGGCGCCATACAAACTGTTCCAGATTTGTCTTAGAGGGGAGGTGAGATCGGCACGAGAGAGCGGCAGGGACTGTCCATACTGTACGTAGTATTACTTATACTTACTATTACTTATACTGTGTTGATACCTTAATTTTTTCTAATTCCTAGTTCACGAAGTGTACAATGAACACATAATATGTAGGTAGGTATTAAAGATTACTATGCAACCGATAACAATTTTGGAACATTACCAAAGAGATAGTGCAAATTATAGGGGATAAAAATGTGCGATACAACTGATAATAATTCGTTGATATATTATCATAATGCTGAGATAAATAAATAAATAAAAATGAGGATCAATTTTTTACACTGACACTTTCGATCTTGTAACTAACTGGCATTCATTTTCGCATTTTGGAACCAACATGGTCGCGCACGGTGTAGTTACAGAACGGTTTCCGTTTACATAATCATGTATCATGGTACAAAGTCATAATATGGTAGGTTCTTTAGCGACAAATGTACTCACGTGGTTTGAACTCGCTGCGTTATCAACTGTATTTTGTATGGAAAATGACAGATTTTGACAACCAAATTCGTGGCGTAGTATTGACAACATACGGAAAGACAATATGTGTAAGGGTCATAAAAAAATTCAAAATGGCTGCCCTATAAGTACTCACTGAGTACTTCCAACGAGGACGGAACCATTTGGCCCTAGCCTTTCGCATGTGCACCCCATCTCCCGAGTGTGTAAAACGAGCCCGCAGGACGAGCCGCGTGCCTACCGCAAATGTTTTATTATTATTTCAGAAATTAAAGTTGCAAACACACGCACAAACAAACAAACAAGACTAGTCGCGGGCTGCTCGCAGCCCACGCAGTCACCTAAACGTTAGTTTTAATATATAATTATATGACATTTCGACGGCGAAGTGCCAATACCTCCTATCTAACATTTTTCGAGAAATTGACTTTCTGTATGCCATTCACTTTAAAATCAATTTCTATTTTATATTTCAAATATATTTATATTTCATTAAAACTTTAGCTTTCTATATTTGTATATTCACCATACAAATGAATTTATTATTTTTAAAGTGTTCAGGAAACTAGACGTTTTTTTTTTACTTTCTGTGAAATTTTGTCTGTGTTAGTTAGAAGATATTGGCACTTCGCCGTCGATTTGTGCAAAGCGTATAAGCCTACCGCCGAAGCTGAAGCCGATTACCACCGGGTTTTTTTTATTTCAAAAATAGGTCTTAGGTTAAAGTTGTTGACAAACATAGTCAGCTTAGTCGGTAGAGGTTTAGGGTTTCTACCAGCTAATCGGCTTCAGCTTCGGCGGTAGGCTTATAGGTGTTACCGCAGGCACATACGCACACGATTGACGCTTTGCACAAATCGACGGCGAAGTGCCAATATCTTCTAACTAACACTAATCATAACTAACAACAATCGAAGGAGTAGTTTCATTTTCGCATTCAAAAATTCTAACGGTAATCGCTTCAGCTTCGGCGGTAGGGCCCCTGATCCTCCGATCGATCTAAGATCCACACCGCAGAATCTGTTTGGGCCAATTGAGATCATCGGTCCTAAAGTGTGGCGCGTCCATTAATTACGTGAATATTTAAGCGTAAATGGATATAAGACTAGTTGAGACTAATAATTAAGATATCTTAGCATTGAGTAATGTTCCGAAAATAAAAAAAAATGAGAATATTATATATAAAAAAGTGTAAGACGTATCTAAGTGCCCACGGGCAAGGAGAGAATAAAGGATTTAATATAATTTCAATTTAATTAGTTCATGTAGAGATATTTCGCCATATTTTAGTGTTTAATCTAATTCTCTCATAATACCACTAAACACGTCACGTAAATAATGGAAACATCCCAAGAGAGTGTCCATACTATGTATACAGCATGAACTTTATGACTAATTTCATGCTTTACTCACAATACCAATTATGGAATAGTCGGGGAAAATTGATGCCATTTAATTAACATCCTGTAGGTAAACATGACGCAACGTCATGACACTAAAATGTTGCAATTTCAGATATTTTACGATACCTAATAATACATTTTATTACTAAAGCACGTACAACTAAAGGGCCTATTAGATGACGACTGTCTATCAACATTTCGACTAGCTTGTATTTCACTAGTAATAACGAGACGGCGTCATCATAGTCAAAATGTTTCGATTTAGAAGTAATAAATTTCGATAGAAAAGTACCAAAGAAGACTGTTTAGCACTTTATGTTACTACTTCTAAAACGAAACATATTGAGTGCTGCAGGCCAATTATGTTTACAAAACATGATGTTATTTTGATGTCAGTTCAACATTTCAGGCTATTTCGTATTATGCTCTCAGAATTATGCGACGTAGAAATGATATCAACTTGACATCAACTTACTTGCGTATTATGCTCTACTTTTTGACGTAAAGCTGTGTCGGGTTAACGTCAATTACGAGATGTAGACTTAACAAGTTGAAGAGATGGTTAGAAAAATCCTTAGAAATCTTATACTTTATAACGTTGCAAACGTTATAATCCGTTATTATAAACGAAAATATTCTAGTTTGGGCCATTTGTTTTTAACGCATGGCAACGCCAAAATGTGACACAGACCATTCATGTAATGTGATCTTGATGTACGAAGTTAGCATAATACGATTTGAAAACAATGTCTAGTTAACATCTACATCATATTAACATCACTTTGAGATAACATTACTTTAGCATAATTGACCTGCACGTACAATGACGTCCATATTCGCCTACGGAGCTAAAACGTGGCCCCTGAAAAAGTCAGATTTTGACCGAAACAACGTGATATAGTTCTGAAGGAAAATGGTGCAAATTCCTTGGAGTGCCTTATGCACCAACGAGTCTATTCTTCGAGACCTAAATATAAAAACAAGTCTAGCCAACATCTGCCTCCGCCGAATATTTGAATTCTTTGGTCACATCGCTCGAGAGGACGATCATAATCTCGAACAGTTAGTAGCAACTGGCAAGGTTGACGGCAAACGACCAAGAGGCCGCAGCCCTATGAGATGGTTTGACCAGATCCGCACAGATCTGGTACCATACCGCCTAAGCTGAACCCGTTTGTCATAAAAATTTTGATCCCAAAAATAGGTGTTAGGTTTGACAAATATTTTAAGCTTTGTTGGTAGATCTTCATGGTTTCTACCAGCTCAGCTAAACACAATTACCATTAATGTAAGGTGAAGTTTGATTTTCGCGATCAAGAAATCTGGTGGTTTGGGGTGTGAGGGGTTCATCAACATCTTTGAACCAAAGCCAACTTCACCTGCACGCGATGCACCCTGCTGACTGACAAACGAAGCTCTGGCGAAAAGAGAGGTAGGGAGCGTAATTATAAGCTACCCGACTGGGGAATGTACCTCCACCTCACAGAATACCGCAGCCAAATAACAATTCCCTTGAGGGTTGTTGTGTTCCTGCGAGTGAGTGTGGTCACCAGAAAGGAAGGAGATGCTGCGTTGGCAGCGGGTGTGGCGGCGCGTGAGCGATATTTTTAATGTTGCGAGCGTTAATATGGCTACGGTGGCCGCTTCACATCAGGCGGGCCGTATGCTTGTCTGCCACCCGACGTAGTATAAAAAAAAAAAAAAAGAAAAAAAATCGGCTTCAGCTCAGCCGGTAGGGCCCCTAGACTCAAATCCAGTGCCCTCCACGTTGCTAAAGATCACAATAGAGAAATTGTTAGAGAGAAGGTGATTCTGTGGGGGAATCCCAACCCTCAGTAATGAGGTGCAGACGTGAGGAGGACAATGACGTCAAAATGCTTTATTGTCTAAGTCAGTGTTCCGCAAAGTGTGTGCCGCGGCACACTTATGTACCGTGGTCTGCCTCGGAAAAATAATCTCATAAAGCTAGATAGACGGACAGAAAAAAATACTTACACAAATAAAAACTGATTTAACATTTATATGGTAGGTGTACCTACAAAAATTTTCGTTTTCCTAGTTGTACCTTAGACACAAAAAGTTTGCGGAACACTGGTCTAAGTAACAAACTGTACATAGGATTTTTGTATACGCATCCTAAATGCTAATCTTTGCAGCTAAAAACCTATCTAGGTTTTTTTATTCAAAGGGGCGCCACTTACCAGCTAAAAGAGCTAGAGTTTACAATTTAAAGTTATCCCAGATGGTTGAGTAGTGATGTATTTAGTTTATACTGTGATACTAAGCTTATGAATATTTGTAAATATTAGGTTGGGGAAAAAGTCTTTTCGTATTTTATATGAAAATTCAAAACATTTTTTACTAAAGTTTATTTACATTTAACTAAAGTATGTAGGTGCCATTTTGTTCGATAACTTTTTGCCATCTTGTAGGTAGAGACATGATCCCATTACTATAGAAATTTTGGGACTTCTGTTCAAAAAACCACGACAAGTGGTTTTGGCAGTCTTCTCGTGATGTTAACCTGACATTGCCTAAAGAATTCTGAAGAGACCGAAACAGGTGGAAATCAGAAGGTGCAAGGTCAGGACTATACGGCGGATGCATTAACACCTTCCAGTCAAACTCTCTTAATTTTTGCTGAGTGGCTAAAGATGTGTGAGGTCCAGCGTTATCATGATGAAAAATCACACCCCTTCTGTTAATTAATTCCGGCCGCTTTCTCTCAACTTTTTGCTTTAATCTCATCAGTTGTTCACAGTAGAGTTCAGAATCGATAGTCCTGCCTGGCGGTAACAGCTCATAATGAATAATGCCCTTCCAATCCCACCATACACACAGCATCACCTTATTGCGGGTTAACCCGGGTTTTGCCAGAGTCTGTGAAGCCTGACCGGCCTTTGACCACGACCTTTTTCGCACGTTCTTGTCGTACATGATCCACTTTTCATCACCAGTTATAAGCTTCTTCAAAAACGATTCGCTTTCATTACGTCGTAGTAAAGAATCGCAAATGAGTACACGGTTCATTAAGTTTCTTTCAGTGAGATCGTGAGGCACCCAAATATCGAGCTTTTTAGTGTACCCAGCTTTTTTCAAATGCGCCAAAACTGTTTTGTGGTCAATTCCTAATTCTTCAGCTACGTCGTAACTACTGATATGCTGATCTTGCTCCACTTTTTCAAAAATGGCATCCATTTTATCCGTAACAGGGCGACCAGAGCGACGTGCATCTTTCACATCAAAATTTCCGGATTGAAAACGCTTAAACCAAATTTGTGCTACTCTCACAGACACTGCACTAGATCCATAAACGTCACAAATTTTTTTCGCAGCTTGCGTTGCATTTTTACTTTTTTTGTAGTAAAATTTTAAAATGTATCGAATTTCTTCATTAGATTCACTCATCTTGACAGTAAAAAAAACAAATGAAAATCACACATTTACCTAATTTGAATTTGGAATTATCTTTTTTAAAATTTAAACTTTTTAAAGATATCAAAACCTGCCAGATACAAATGGTATAACCAAAGAGATTTTATTACAAGTTCATACATACTAAAATGCGAAAAGACTTTTTCCCCTACCTATTAGATGGATTTGTTTATTTTGAGCTAATTAGTGCTCCAGAAGGCACATTAAACCGTCGATTACACATGTTGTCAGAGATGATGACAGTTGTTATAAATCAAGTTTAATGTATTTTTATGCATGTCTTGCTAGCTATATTATTTTTATTTAAGGGTGTAGTATATGTTTCATCATTATCTTCATTATAGTCAAAGCCAACCTCACGTGTATGTGGGTATGTGGTGCACCCTGCTGATTGACAAACGAGGGTCTGTCAAACACAAAAAATTGGTTGTCAGTGGGAGTGCAAGCAATATTGCCAACATGCACAAGGCTTGGTAACTGCTTCACATCAAGTGGGCCATATGCTTGTGTTTAATGTTAAAGCATTAACTTAAATACTATTTGAATTGAACAAATTCAATTTTTGTTTTTATTTAAATGAAAAGATTTTAATTCACAGTTTTGTGTTGTATCAGATTGTCTGATTAGATCCTAAGGAAATTTATATGGGAGTTATGGGACATACCTTTTGAATACAAAATTCAACATCCCATAGATAAACACATGATGTTATCGCTCTTAACACACATAAAACTAGTAAAGATTAAGAATAGAAATAATAAAAATATAAGGATCCAATTTTTCTTTTCTAAGAAATATGTAATATGCATAACAAATGACTCGCCAGTATAACAACCAACAATTATTTATATCATATATGTATATATATATTATATATACATATATATTATATATACATATATTTAATAGTAACAAAACTACACTTATTTTTTCAAGTTTAGTTAAAATGCAAAAAAGTGTAAAACAGTTATTACCAATAAAATTCCCTAGTTGTTATAAATTATATACTTTATAACAACTAGGTAGCATTAAAATATATTTTTATAGACATTAAGGATGTAACACAGCCATCTTGACCTTAAAATTCATATTTTATTTTAAAATTAAAAATTTTAGTACAATAGTAATATAGTAGTAAACATTGAGAAATTTAATTAACTCAAATCAAATCATAATTAAGTTAGTGCATAATCATTAAATCCATTTAATTAACAATCAATAAAAAAAATTATAATTTTTTTTGTGATGGGTAGCAAACAAATGCTTGTTCGTTGTTCCACCTGATATAAAGTAGTTAACGAAGCTATATACAGACTCCGACTTCGAGTCATCCGTAGAACATAGTCAAATGTGATCATGGAATAAAAACAAAGACTAGATAAAATATGAAATTTTAATTCTTCAAACATACAGTTTTAGAATTTTCTTTTCTTATTTATATTCCGATATTTCGAATCAAATAAAGTTCAATGTAACATTAGCTCCTGAAGGGAAATGTGTGAAATGGCCTCAGGTAAGGCTGATCACCTGCCCGATAGCCAACGTCCTCATTGGAAATAATAAAAACATTAGCTCCTTATAAAAACGCAACAAAAGTACCACTAACAATACAGATCAGCCTTTATTCTACAGATGAGTTATAACAACTCTGTCTGCATATGTTATGCTTTATAACAGAACTAGTTTCTGTTTGTGACTTCATTCCACATGAACAGAGTACGAGGCTAAAAAGTAATCAGTGGCAATCTAGATAATATTTTATCTGTGTATGTCAAATTTCATCCAAATACACATAGTAGTTTACCTGTGAAAGAGTAACATACATCCATTCTCATGAACTTTTGCATTTATAATATCAGTAAGATTGTTTTACAATAAAAACGCTATTATGGTAGTAAAGCAAAGTAACTTACCTGGTAGAAATCGGAAGCACAATCTGCAATGAATGCACACTGTCCAAGGTATATGCCTCTTTAAGCACAGAGTTAGTAGGGTCTGTGTAACACATGAGTTGCTCACTTGACAGCACACAATATCGAGACTGTGGATTCTTAAACAAGTCTTCACCAACTGATGACGCTATACGAGTTAGCACACCGCAGAAATAAGGCACTTGTAGTTTATTTATAGGAGGCCGTTCAACTATTTGCACATTGTTCATCTCCTGTTTAACAGACTTATTCAATACATTGTCTAGTTTTAACATTTGCGAGAATTTATGCATTACTGATGTCGATGAACTTTTCTTCACATCATTGAGAGGCTTGTTCGCATCTTTTACTACTTGCTCAACTGTGACTGCATCAGGTCGCACACTGAAGAGACTGTCTGACCGTTCCGGAGGAGTTGGCGGATTAAAATAATCACTCTCAGTGAACTCAAACGCGTCATCATGTGTGTCGGTTGATATAATTGATCCATATGTGTCTGCTATCAAAAATGACTCCAGCAACAGCAGCTCATTGCTGACACCGTCATACTTTTTGGAAGTTTTACTTGTATTCAAAGGATCAAACTCAATTATTGTACTTTTACTGGGTCTGTACTCTGCATTTTCATTGTTTGCTTTGTCATCTTTATTTTTGTCAGTGTTTGCTGTGGTATCTTTAGAATTTACTCTAGATAGTGGCAAAGTCCAATTTTCATACATTGAGTTGTTTCTCATGAAACTCACTTCACTGGCTTTCCTGACTCTCCGTTCTGGTACTTCAACAGCCATTTCACTAATAACACTGGCCGTTCTAGACTGCCTTGGAGTGTCATATGTTGTTTGTTCCATTTCAAGAGAACTCTGGTTCTGTTCAAATTCTGTGCTGTCTCTCGAAAAATCACTCACTGAGCCTGTGTTAGAATCTGAATTACTTGAAAATAGTGATAAATCGTCAAAGTGTGTCGTGTTTAATGCAAGGGAAGGCATACCAGACAGACCTTCCTCATTTTTGTATCTCTTTTGCTCCAGCATTGGCGAATGGAACTGTATGTTTTCAAATAGCGTCATGTCTGCACAAGGCATAGAAACGTGTTTGTCGGTGTTATCGTCCGCTTCAATCTTCTTAGATTTGCGCAGTTTTAAGCTAGACTTTGGCGTGTAAAATTTCGTGTCGGGTTTGGCGGCTTTGGCCGTGCTGGCGACCTTGTTGGCCACATCACTTGTCACTTTCGATACGGTGCTGAGTGACCTGAGAATACTCGAACTTCTGGACCGCTCGATGACCTCTGGGATCTTTGTACGCGGCAGAGGCACCGGCTGCTTCGAGGGGTCATTCTCCGTTGGCAGCAAACTCCTTGGTTTGGGGACTGGTGGTGCATCCATAGTCTAGTATCTTCCAAAGTGGACTGCTTCGATATAACTATTTACATAACATCGATAACATAGTACTGTTCAAGTAAGCCACACAAACAAAAACGTTGAGTCACCAAGAATCGCACACTATTGACCTATTTTACCAATTTCATGTACACTTTATATTACATTTCTTACGACTAAATAAATGTAACGGAACTCAATAAAATGCGGAAATAGGAAATTATAATAATAAAAAAAATAATAAAAATAACACAACACTCGATTTGCGGAGGACGTATTGTGACGTACAAATAACTGTGTTGTCAGCTCAGCATTTCCGTAGAATTTTAGTGTGGCCAGCTGAAAAATACACATAAATATTAAGTAGATTTCTTTGGCAGCATTTAGTTTACATACTATTATTTTATTATTCTTCATTGTTTGTTATTTCTGCTTGGCTTTTGTATATCACAGAGGTTTATTACCTGAATACAATCATATTTACGACAAAGAGTTCTTATTTTATTTGTACCCAAGGATGTACAACATCATTAATTCTACTTATGTATCTAATAAGTTTAGATATTTAGTTGTATTTTTATTTCTTTCTCAAAAAATATTTTTCGTATATAGCAATTAAATGAATAAATATATTTAGATCTCTGTGATTTATATAATATATGTATATAAATTTATATATAAAATGCTACGATGATCTTACAACCTTTCTTTAGCACAATTTCGATGAAATTTTCTTTTTAGGGTTCCGGGGGCGTTAAATTGCTTTAGCTGGATAATTCTGGGAAATATTGTTTTTTTCTAATACACCGAGAACAGCTAAGTCGATATAAATCGCCATCTGTTTACAACAACGATTAGGGTTATTAATAAAATTTGTATAGATTTTTATTTTATACAACGACGGGTGGTAAATAAGCATATGGCCCGAATGATATGAAGTGGTTACTCGCGCATCGCCACTCCCGCTGCCAACGCAGCTACTCCTTCCTTCCTGGTGACCTTACTAACTCACAGGAACACAACAATCGTCAAGGGAATTGTTATTTGGCTGCGGTATTCTGTGAGGCGGAGGTACTTCCCCAGTCTCAACAAGTCTCAACTTATACATTAGTGATGTAACGAATATTCGTATTCGCATTCGCATTTGCGAATATTCGCATATTTCTCGACATTCACATTCGCATTCGCATTCGCAATTTTATGCGAATATGAACGTTCTAAAAATAATGAAGATTTTCAATTACAAAAAGGTAAATTAAATAGAGAAATAAGTATGAACTTCTTATATATTTATTGCAAAACCTTATCTCCTGTTTGGATTTTTTGCTAACTAAACATCACTCGTAAATCAAACAGCAATCGGCCTTCTTCGGATCGGCTCGAAATGCTCGGAATCGGAAGTAGATGCAAATAATTACAAATGTGTGCGTGTAACTCGCGCGCCAACTAAACTGTCAAAATAAAGCCATAGACAAATGGCGCCAAATACAAAAGTCAATATTCGTATTCGCATTCGCGAATGTCTAGAGATTGACATTCGTTACATCACTATTACGCTATGCCCCTATCTTTCACCGGATCGTCGCTAGTCTATCAACAGGGTGCACCACCTGAAGGTCAGTTTGGCTTCGGATTAAGCCACTTACACTCTAAAATATGAATAATCTTATTCTCTAAAAAATAATATCTTATGGCTTCTATGGAAGCATAAGTTCAGCCTCGTGTCTTTGAACGCTTCTTAATGGGTCCCCGAGACGATCAAGTCCACTTGACAAGTCTCACGTGATTGACGGTTTCACTTGATGGGAGACTTGACGCCCAAAATGTGCTGTCAAGTCCGGTCAGCCACAGTCGCCTTCCGATCACTTTCACTACTCAAGGAAGTCGTCGCAATTCGTTGGTCGCAATAATAAAACTGATTTCGAATATGGCATGATTTGGGGTGTAAGAGGTTCATCAACATCTTTGATCCAAAGCCAACTTCACCTGCACGCGGTGCACCCTGCTGACTGACAAACGAAGCTCTGGCGAAAAGAGAGGTAGGGAGCGTAATTGTAAGCTACCCGACTGGGGAATGTACCTCCACCTCACAGAATACCGCAGCCGAATAACGGTTCCCTTGAGGGCTGTTGTGTTCCTGCGAGTGAGTGAGATCGCCAGAAAGGAAGGAGATGCTGCGATGGTAACGGAGGTGGCGGCGCGCTAGCGATATTTTATGTTGTGAGCGTTAATATGGCTAAGGTAACCGCTTCACATCAGGCGGGCCGTATGCTTGTCTGCCATGACACCCGATGTAGTATAAAAAAAAATCTATTTTTGTTAGAATACTCCTTACTTTTGACTTTCCATAGTACAGGAAAATCCTTGTAGAGAGATATTAATAATAGCACAAAATCACGCTTGGTAATTATGTCGGCTAACTGCTTTCCATCAAGCGGGCAGTGTGCTGGTTTGTCCCATTAGCGGCCCAAGAAAAAAGTTAAACAACAAGCAAGCCGCACAGACAAGATAGATAGATAGATAGATAGAATATGCTTTATTTACACAATAAATCACAGAGAATACAAATAACAGTTTTCTTATCACAACTTTTATGTGCAACAAGGCGGCCTTATTGCTGAAAGCAATCTTTTCAAGGCAACCTTTAGGTAACTGAATAAGGCATGAAATAGGTAGGGTTCGCATAAAAAAAAAAAAAGAAAAATGTACTTAACTAAATTATAAATTAAATGTTATATAATATGTAACATAATAATAACTATATAACACATACAAATCATACATAGAACATAGATAAAAACATATATACATTGAAATATACATACACAACAATACACACATATATATATACACAAATATATACACACATATACACAAATATATACCCTCATAATATACATACATAATATAATATATAAGTAAAAATAAAGCTAATAATGTCAGTATCCATAGATGGAGTCAAAGTGAAAGCAAGTAATTTTGTACCATCTTTTTGAAAACTTCAATAGATTTAGCGGTTCTGATAGTCACAGGTAAGTTATTCCAGAGCCTTATAGCTTGAATAGTAAAGGATTGATCAAAGAATTTAGAGGAATGTCAAAATCTTACTCTTTGTATTCCTTCTGAATGCAAAGAGTAAGATTTTGACAAGAGCGAAGTGGCAGATTGTGAACTGAAGAGGAAAATTGAAAGGATTCTTTGAGGTAAGAAGGAGCTTTGGGATTAAAAAGTATAGAGTAGAGGAAAGAAAGTATGTGCATGTCTCTGCGCTGACGAATGGAGAGCCATCTAAGTTTTTCTCGGTATTGCGATACGTGATCAAATTTTCGAAGACCAAAAATAAACCTAATACAGAGATTTTGAAGTCGTTCTAATTTGTTCAAGAGATCTACATTAAGGTCTGGGTAGGATATATCAGCATAATCAAGGATTGGGAGGAGAAGGGACTGTGCAAGAACAATTTTAGTGGCAGTGGGTAAAAAGTTTCTAAGGCGTCTCAGTGACGCAGATGCAGCAAAGATCCTCCTGCTAACTTCGGCCACCTGTGACCTCCAAGATAGTGTTGAGTCAAATATAATCCCAAGATTTTTAACCGTTCCACTAAAAGGAATGCAGATGCCATCAAACACAACCGATGGAATTTGAGAAACGTTAAGCTTTGAAATAAAAGCCGGGCTGCCTATAATAATAGCCTGAGATTTACTCGGATTTACTCTCAGCCCAAAGCGCCTGCTCCAGATTGAGATGAGATTTAAATCATTGTTAGTCTGAATAATTGCCTGAGAAATATTGTTGAGTGAGGCTTGCGAATATATTTGTAAATCATCTGCATAAAGGTGATAGAATGAAGAAATATTGCGAGTTAGTGAACTAATGAAAAGAGAAAATAGCAAAGGAGATAGCACACCACCCTGCGGCACACCGGCAGTTGTATCACACCACGTGGAATTAGAGTGATCAATCTTGACACGTTGCCGTCGCCCGTACAGTTAATTACGAAACCATTCAATCACCGTTGGAGATATGTTAAGAGAAGACAGAACTCCTAGCAGGATGTCAAAATCCACAGCGTTAAAGGCATTGCTGAAATCAAGCAACGTCAACACCGTAAGCTGTTGTTTTTCCATGCCACATCTAATGTCGTCAGAAATCCTGACTAATGCACTAGCCGTACTATGACCGGGACGAAAACCGGATTGGAAAGGATTATGAAGATTGTTGGAATTTAGGAAGGAACTCAGTTGCCAGTGAACTAATCTTTCCAGCACTTTGGAAAGAAATGGAAGTATGGAAATAGGGCGATAGTCACTGACTGATGAAGGACAGACTTTTTTGGGTAAGGGAATTATGTGTGCTTCTTTCCAGCACTTGGGAAAGGAACCTGTCGATATAGAAAAGTTTAGGATTTTCGTTAGGATAGGGACAAGGAGATCAATTAAAGGAATGATCATTTTACGACTAATGCCATCACCTCCAACGGCATCAGATGAGATAGATAGAATACTTCTCTTAACATCACAATCAGTGAATGGAACGAAAGTAAACGACGAGAAATCAGGAGGGGAGATCGAAGAAAGATGATGTAATGTATCTGATTTGACGTGTACGTCAAGAGAAAAGTTAGAGGAGAAATGACGGTTTATTTGATCTAAATCAATATCAGGAGTATTTGTATTTCGAGATTTGCCCACTCCCATAGTTTTAAGAAATTTCCAAACTTTAGCTTGGTCCTCATTCTCAACTGACTGATGAACGTGGCGTCGTTGTGCGTCTCTACACACCTTATTGCAGTGATTCCTCACCTGATGATATCTATCGCGCTTAGTTGTGTTTGTTGGATCTGCTTTATGTCGGGCTTTTGCACGGTTCTTTTTTTCACGGAGAAGCCGTATATCCTCCGTCAACCAGGGAGCAGGAAGATGTTTTAGCTTCACCGGACGAATAGGTGCATGTACGTCGTACAACTGTAACAGCAAGGAACTAAAAATTTGAATTTTGTCATCAATTGTGTTGGCGTTATCAATGAGCGACCAATCAACCTCTTTCGCATCATTACGTAATCGATTATGATCCATGCCACTAAAGTTGCGTGGTGCACAACGCCGCTAAAGAAGTTTTCACTTCAAAAAGTATATACAGTCGAATTGAGAACCTCCTCCTTTTTTAGAAGTCGGCTAAATGATCGTGAGACAACTTCTTGACACATGATGAGGCTTTCTATTTCTATATCTTTATCTGTGACTAGCTGAGCCCGCGGTTTCACCCGCGTGAAATTAGACATATTACACAGTTTTTAAATCGCGCGTCCACCGAAAACAGTTTTAGCCGACTTCTAAAAAAGGAGGAGGTTCTCAATTCGACTGTATATACTTTTTGAAGTGAAAACTTCTTTAGCGGCGTTGTGCACTTTTTGGGATGGGTAAAAAATGTTAAACTCGCGTCAGGACACGTTACCTGATCGAAAATTCGTAAGACGGAGGGAGAGTAGACCGCCGGCGCAGCGTAGGAGGGGAAGTAATATCCCCCTCTCTTTTTCCGAAATTATTCCCTAAACATTCCAAAATATTCAAAATGCACAATGTTAATGTTCAAGTTTTCACTTCTGCCGGCACTCCCGGGATGCAACCCGTTTTTTTTGTATGTATATTACGCGATAACTCCGGCAAATATGAACGGATTTCAGAAAAACAAAGAGGCAATTGTGTAGGCAAAATCCTGGCATCGAAACAATGTTATCCGCCCCAAAAGATGTCATATGATGTCGCATGTTTTGTATTTATTTTCTTATTTTTTAGAAAACGGCGAAACTCATCAGTTTCATAAGAGAAAAGTTCTTTAAGATGTTCAACTGGCTCGTCTAATGTTGAAAGGGCTACTTTTCCTACCGAACAAAACATGCCTGCAGCTTCCTCTTTCCATTTAAGAGCACCGCAAAATTTGCATTCTTTATTCATCGCATCAATTTTTTAGGGTTCCGTACCCAAAGGGTAAAAAGGAACCCTATTACTATGGCTCCGCTGTCCGTCCGTCCGTCCGTCCGTCACCAGGCTGTATCTCATGAACGGTGATAGTTAGACAGTTGAAAATTTCACAGATGATGTATTTCTGTTGCCGCTATAACAACAAATACTAAAAAACAGAATAAAATAAATATTTAAGGGGGCTCCCATACAACAAACGTGATTTTTTGCTCGTTTTTGCTCGCAATTGATAACGGTAATAGGTAGACGCTTGAAATGCACACATAATATTTAATTATATAATGACTTTAAAAATAAATAATTAAATGAAAATAAAACAAATATATAAGGGGGCTCTCTTACAACAAACGTGATTTTTTTTTGCCGTTTTATAGATAATGGTACGGAAGCCTTCGTGCGCGTTCGTAGTCTGACTCGCACTTGGCCGGTTTTTATAAGCTTGTGGCTTTCGTAATGTAAAGCCTCGTCGTACTCAAATGCAGCTTTATCGAATATTCCTCACGTGTTTCTTGTGAACATTAGACGCCGCTGTTGTGCTCTTTCAGCAACTGCGCATCTGCAAGATTCAGCTGCATCGTTTGTCATCGTCGTAACTATTAAAATCTGTCCATATGATGTAGTGTAAAAGACAAAGTTTATCTAATTTAAATACCATAAGCGTTAAAAGTATTTATTTTGTTAGGGATCAATTTATTACCACCAGTGCATTAGAAATAAAGTTTATTTTTTTATTGAATTTATGGTTCTCTATTTTGGCGAAGATGGCTTACACATAAAAGATAGATATATGCTGTCGTGGGCCTTTTTGTAGGCCTATTTGAAATTATAGCGAACGCCCGCGGTTTCACCCGCGCAATCAAAAACTGTCCTATGTGTTATTACAGATTATATTTTATCCGTGTACCAAATTTCATCACAATCCCTTCAGTAGTCAGTGATTTACACGTTCAGTCCCATTATTCCCATACCTGTGGAAATTCCAAGATAAAAAGTACCTTATGTGTTATTCGAGATTACATATATTCTACCCGGGTACCAAATTTCATCACAATCCCTTCAGTACTTAGTGATGTACACGTTCAGTCCCATTATTCCCGTTCCTGTGGGAATGTCGAGATAAAAAGTACCCTATGTGTTATTCCAGATTATATTCTACCCGTGTACCAGATTTCATAACAATCCCTTCAGTAGTTTTTGCGTGAATGAGTAACAAACACCCATCCATCCACACATACTCACAAACTTTCGCATTTATAATATTAGTAGGATTCGTAGGATTCCTGTGGGAATTCCAAGATAAAAAGTACCTTATGTGTTATTCGAGATTATATTCTACCCGGATACTAAATTTCATCACAATCCCTTCAGTAGTTTTTGCGTGAATGAGTAACAAACATCCATCCATCCACACATACTCACAAACTTTCGCATTTATAATATTAGTAGGATTAGTAGGATAGTAGGATTTAGGGTGGAATTGAATAAAATTGTGGATATTGCCTGGATTATGGGAGACCTTCCTAGGGCACTTCCCAGTGTTTAGGGTTCCGGGACCCTTATGGCAATTCTCCGTTTTTAGAGTTCCGTACCTCAAAAGGAAAAACGGAACTCTTATAAGATCACTTTGTTGTCCGTCTGTCTGTCTGTCTGTCAAGAATTTCTATGTCGAGAATGCGTGGAGGTATCAAGCTGAAATTTGAACTGTATACTCAGGTCTCCGGTCCCATGAAGTTGTAAAAAAATCAAACTGCTAAGTTTACGTAGAAAAAAGTTACGGCCGTTTATTCAGCAACAAACGCATATTTCCACACACTCAAGGGAATCAAAACCTATAGGGTACTTCCCGTTGACCTAGAACTATGAAATTAGGCAAGTAACATCGTTATAGACTACAAGTACAGGAATAAATCGCAAAACTATACATTTGTAAATAGATCTTAAAAAATAGGGGGTCTATATTTTTTATAGGGTGTCGAAATTTCAAATTGAAACTACTAGTTCAAATGGGGTATCATATGAAAGGGCTTGATGTACACATTGCATTTGGGGTGTAAGTGGTTCATCAACATCTTTGAACCAAAGCCAACTTCACCTGCACGTGGTGCACCCTGCTGAGTGACAAACGAAGCTCTGGCGAAAAGAGAGGTAGGGAGCGTAATTGTAAGCTACCCGACTGGGGAATGTACCTCCACCTCACAGCATACCGCAGCCAAATAACAATTCCCTTGAGGATTGTTGTGTTCCTGCGAGTGAGTGAGGTCACCAGAAAGAAATGAACGAGCTGCGTTAGCAGCGGGGGTGGCGGCGCGCGAGCAATATTTTATGTTGCAAGCGTTAATATGGCTACGGTAACCGCTTCACATCAGGCGGGCCGTATGCTTGTCTGCCACCCGACGTAGTATAAAAAAAAAAAAAAAAAAAAAAAAATTGCAAAATATATTTTATTTATATTTTTCGACGCATTATTTCTTATTTATAATGAAAAATATCAAATTTAATAATGATACTACGTACCTACGGAACCCTCGGTGGGCGAGTCCGACTCGCACTTGTCCGGTTTTTTTTTAACCGATTCCAAAAAAGGAGGAGGTTCTCAATTCGGCTGTATTTCGTTTTAATGTTTGTTACTTAATAACTCCGTGATTTATAAACCGATTTGAAAAAAACTATTTTTATTTGAAAGAGTGTACCTACTTCCAGATTGGTCCCATATTTTTTCATCATCATCATCAGCCTGTATCTACATACATAAATGTACCTAGAGTAATGTTTGGAGTCGGTTTTTTTATTTTAAAATTATAGAGTCTAAACGAGACAAACTGCAAAAAAATAATTTCGGAAAGACTGAGCGATTTCAAAATTCTTTCTCGTGTTCACTCGCAGGAACACAACAACCATCTAGCTTTGGTCTTCTGTGAGATGGAAGTACATTCCCAGTCTAGCAGCTACTAAACATACCCTGCCCTACCTCTCTTTTACCTGAGCCTCGTGTTGGCCCTTGTTATGTTAAATATGTATATCTATCCGGTCACATCTGCCGAGTGAGTGATGGCAGTAGGGTTGCCAGATCGAAAAATCTAAATATCTGAATAACATTTCAAAATGTCGGGATTTTGGGGTTGTCTGGAGAAATGAAAATTTATGACTCAAAATTTTACGCGCGCTACGAGCCGCCCGAGGTCCGAGAACTGCGTGTGCCATTTTCAAATGGTTATTGCGGTAGAATATGATGATAAGATACGTATATTTGTCGGGAGAATGAAACATCACATGAAATGTCGGGAGAATCCAGACGATTCCCGACCATCTGGCAACCCTAGATGGCAGATAGGGTGACCTGAACGCGGCTGGATGCGCAAGGCGGAGGATCGTATTTGGTGCGAAGTATTGGGAAGGCTTATATCCAGCAGTGGGTAGATACTTTTTGGGTGTAAGTCGTTCATCGACATCTTTGAAGTAAAGTCAAACTCACCTGCACGTGGTGCACCCTGCTGACTG
The DNA here is from genome assembly GCA_937001555.2 of Hypsopygia costalis. Lineage (NCBI taxonomy): Eukaryota > Metazoa > Arthropoda > Insecta > Lepidoptera > Pyralidae > Hypsopygia > Hypsopygia costalis. Next base: position 26,955,133 of record OW443326.2, read on the forward strand.
ACAGAAGAGGCTCTGGCGAAAAGAGAGGTAGGGCGTAGCGTATTTTTTAAGCACAGCCAAATAACAATTCCTTTGAGGGTTGTTGTGTACCTGCGAGTGAGGTCACCAGAAAAAAAGTTGTTGCTGCGTTGGCAGCGGGCGTCGCAGCGCGTGAGCGATATTTCAAGTTGCGAGCGTTAATATGGCTACGGTAACAGCTTCACTTCACACTCACGGTGGGCCGTGGCTTGATTGTCACCCGACGTAGTATAAAAAAAAAGATACATGCTGATGATGATGTATATCGAATTATATATGCGATTAGTGTATCAAGTGCTGATATTAACTCTAGGGTATTTTACCCTGCTGAGCTATAAATGATATGACGTGTCGAAAGTACTCCGATTTGCTTCGGGGAAATGATATCAGAGTGGGGCTTGTGCGGCGGGAGTACCTACATCCGGACGACATGTCAGTGCTGAATAGGTAATATTAATAAAGATACTGTTGTTTGCACAGTCAGGAACAGGCCATACATTCATCAGTTCTTAATCTGCATGACCGCATTTGAATTGCACTTCCGATATATCACACCCCGCCCACTCCATACAAATATCGCGTCGTGAACTATGTATTACATAAAACAATGGCGTCTGTGCAGAGCGTGAATGAGCGTGTGTGCGTACGGCGCCATACAAACTGTTCCAGATCCGTCTCAGAGGGGAGGTGAGGTCGACATGAGAGAGCGGCAGGGAGTGGCCATTCTGCAGAATTCGTCTCCGCACCGGCCTTGAACTCCACCGTCGTGCTCGCGGGGTGAGACGGGGCTAGGGTGACATAACTAGCGTTTCACACCAAGACATATCTCAACTAGGGTAACAGAGTCGTTCCGTCCCGTCTCTTGCCATCATCTCGAGCCAACCATTTGATTCGCAGTTACTAACAAGAGCCCGACGGTTTATTATGTCGGCTCGGCCAGTCGGAAGGATTATGTCTTTGAGGCCGGAATGGCGTCCTACGCCCAGCGCTTCTGCTACCATGTAAAAAAACGAACATTGCATAAACCCAGGTATGCAGCAAAATAGTAATTTTGAGACGACGTGTTACTAATGCTTTCTCATACTAACCCACACTCAGAGCAAGTATGATACTTTCTCTAAGAAAACCATTTAATAAACACAGAGCCACTCGTGGTGCACTTGTTGGATAAATTACCGCTATAAAACTAGTTATACTTATGTTATTTTATTGCATTAAGAACCGTTAAAATATCTTATTTAGAAGAAGAAGCGAATTTAAAGTTGAAAATAGCCCTATTTAAATTTTTATTCGCATAATATTTCATGCCTTACAATTTTTTTTAATGCTCAATTAAATGATTAAAAGTCAATGAATAAAATATATTTTTTCTATAATTTTCTATTGGCTCGTTTAAGAGCTTTATTCTTTTCAAACGTCATTGTTTCACGTATAGGTAATATCGTCTTAAAGATAGAATTATCCACCTACACACCTGTTGGGTTCTCTTAGATGCATGGCTTCCGGAAATAGGCGGTACAAGAGGTAAATCGGCGTGGCGCATGCTCCTGAGAGTTGAAGGATGATTCGCCTACCAGACCTTGCCTATATAAACCAGACGATAGTCTTGGTCCACACATTTCTCCTCAAACTTTCATTCCATACAACGCAGAGTACCTGAGATAAATGTAAGTGATTATTTAATTACTCGTAACTTTTATGTCAACGCAAAGTATCCAAGCGTTAGTTAAAAGTAGTTAGCAAAAAGTTGCGCGCAACGTTTTTAGCTAAAGAACGTTTTAAAGAATTTCGAGAATTATAGAAACTAGGTGTATGGCAGTGCCCCCGACGAGTCCAACGCAAACTATCGTAACGCATTTTAATGTTTGATTTTATTCAGCTACTGATTTCATGTAGAGGTAACGGTATAAACTTATTAGCATTAGGCCATTATGTTAAATATGGGTATAAACTATCATACATATTGATATTATTTCACTCGCGAGAATACTTTAAACTTGATACATGTTATGTTCCGAACTATATTATTGTTTGTATTGCGAATTATATTTTTTTATTATAAATATATTATAATTTCAAGTTAAACTTTTCTGGTTATTCTTCTTAGATGATAATGAAAAGCCGGAACACTCAATGAGTGAGACCGACTTACACTTACCGGGCAAATACTTCCGTAGGTAATAAAATCTTCGTTTAACTTAGGGATTCAATTAAATGATAGCAAACCAGTGCCTTTACGCTTCCAGATAATTGAATACTTATATTGTTATTATTCGTAACCCCAAGCATTGCTCTCTCCATAGCTCGCTGTGCGAATTTTAGTCTGTGAACCTGCCCGGCGGTCAGTGTCCAAGTCTCTGCATCGTAGCTCATAGCGAGTATGTCGCACTGATTGAAAATTTAGTGTTCAAGCATTGGGGTATATCTATGGTGAAGATGTGCCGAAGCCTGCCCAGCTGGGCTAGGAAGTTGCAAGTTGGTATATGGATCTCTTATTTTTTTATCGGGACGGGGGCCCACCACACATTTCCACCACTGTGTCTCCTGAGTAGCCAGGATTAACCACCAAAAAAGTCAATGAACAATGAAGTCCACTGCAGCATGGATCTCTGTATTGAAATTACCCCGGCCTAGCTGTATGGTTAGTCCGACGTAGACATATCCTTTAACCACTTCAATAGCTGCATTCTCTACTCTACGGTAACCTGGCTAGGGATAACAAAATCGTTGTAGGTACTTAACTTTCGTTTTGACAAAAATCATCCCCAGCCTCGCGGATCGAGATGCACTGCATTGAGATAGTTAAGCATTCGACTGGGATCCTCCTATATAGGGGTTTCTCTAAGGGATCGAATCCGGGCCGAAGAATTTTGGCAGAAAGCCAGGGTTGTTGACATAGCTCTCAGAATCAGCAAGCTTAAGTGGCAGTGGGCCGGCCCCATCTATCGTGTCTGAGATTGCACATGGAGGTGGAAGGACCTAGAGCGGTGGGCGCGTATGGGGCGATGAAGCGCGGGGCGCCGCCTCGCCAGTCAATAAAGTGGTGGGACACGGAAAGTGGAGGATCATATTGGGGAAGACCAATATCCAGCAGTGGGTAGATACGGGCTGATAATGAATGATGATGATGATTGTTATTAAACTTGTAAGTAAACGCAAAAAAAAATGCGTTTAAGGCAACTTTTATGTCGCCTAATTAGTAGTAAATATGATAGAGCCTTAATTAAGACCAAAACATGCTCAGAAATATGCACGAAAACTTTATTTTTTATACTACGTCGGGTGGTAAACAAGCATACGTCTCGCCTGATTTGAAGCGGTTACCGTACCTATATTAACACTCGCAACATGAAATATTGCTCGCGCACCACCACTTCTTCCTTCCTGGTGACCTCATTTACTCGCAGGAACACAACAACCCTCAAGGGAGTTGTTACTTGACTAGCATTCTGTAAGGTGGATGTACTTCCCCAGTCGGGCAGATTACAAATACGCTGTACCCTACCGCTCTTTTGCCAAAGCCTCTATTGCTAGTCGGCAAGGTGTACCACGTGCAAGTGACGGTGGCTTTGGCTTTAAAGGTAGTAATGAGCCACTTACACCCCAAACTATTTCTTAAGCAATCATAACAAAATCGTTCGGTTGTAAAAATAATCTAGGAACTGACATTATGTAAAGGTTGCCCAAGGAGGCAAATTTACATAAGCCTACTGGGTGGCGAAAGTCTAAATTCGCCACTGAATTTCTAGGAAACGCCCAAATTTCAAAAACATCGCCTCAAATAGTTGGGAAATGTTATGATACGTGTTATTGTATTATGTTACTACTGCCGAAGTACAGTAAGCCAAATAAGTGGTCTACCACCTTTAATTGACATTCGTTTGTACTTTTCAAATTCAGGAGGTGTATTTTTGTTCTCAGATATAAAAAAAAGATCAAATTTAACAATATTTACATGTGTTAGGAAGTTTTGCCAAAATTTAAAGACCGCTTTCTTGGTCGATCAATGTGGTGAATGATCTATGTTCAAAAGCTGGTTGATGATCCGCAACTAGGATAGGAATAGAATAGGGGCTCCCATTTCTGATTCTTGGGCCATACCGCCGAAGCTAAAGCCGATTACCACCGAATATCTTGATTCGAAAAATAGGTCTTACGTTTAAGTTATTGCCAAACACCTTCAGCTTGGTAGAGCCCCATCGATTCTACCAGCTAATCTAATCACAAGGAGCATAAATGTAAGTTGAAGATTGATTTTGGCAATCCAAAAATCCGATGGTATGTCCATCCATACCATGTGATTTTGTGATTTTGATTATTTGATCCCCACCGGGGAGCCTACTAGCTGAAGCTAGCCTAAAGCTGAAGCCATCTTCAGCTTTGGCGGTAGGCTCCCCGGTCACAAGACAACCCTAAACTAGCCGATCATATCTTCAGGAGGCGCACTAACGCCAGTAGAGACGACATATTTTTTTTTTTTTTGTTAAATTACACACCGTCATCTAGTCCCAAACTAAACAAAACTTGTACTATGGGTACTAGATAACTGATTTTATACTTACATACATTTTTTTTTTGTAAAGACGTACATAGAAATCACCCAGACCAAGACAAACAGACATGTTCATGCACATAAATATTTGTCTTGTGCGGGGATCGAACCAACCTCCTTGGAGGCAAAGTGGCCATTGCTAACCATTTAACACCGAGCTCGTCATACATTTCGCTCGTCTTTACAAATAAATAGCTTTGATTCAGTGAATTAGAACTTTTTGTATATTTAGGTAATACTCCTATATTTCATATATTTACTATATAGTATCTAAATATGTATTTATGTCTGTATGTATAGAATTATAATTATATATAGGCAAATGTATTTTAAAAGTTCTCTCTCTCCGCAAGACTGTGCCGCTCGTCTTCAAAATGCTCTTGGGAGAGAAGCACCTGGTTTAAGCACCGTGAGGCGATGGTTTGCTGAATTTGAGAGAGATCGGGTTTCTGTAAATGACGAATTTCGTGAAGGGCAGTTCAACTGCCGTCAACGAAAATAATGTGGCTACTGATAAGCGGCTAATTGAAGAAAACCCGCGAATTCGAAAATTATTATTTTGAACCCGAAAAAAAAAAAGCAATCTTGTGAATGGCTGTTTGAAAATGAGAACAGCCCCCTTACCACCATCTCTTATTGCGATTCAATAACTGGATAGAATGTTATTCCCTTTTTTCGAATAAGCGACTCTATTTCAAATGGAATAGAGTCGCTTATTCATTGGTATGAATAAGCATTCTATCCAGTTATTGAATCGCAATAAGAGATGGTGGTAAGGGGGCAGGCCAACAAAAGTGAGGCAGTCGAGAAACGTTGGTAAAAAAAATGATCGCGTTTTTTTTTCTCAGCTACGGGTCCCATCTGCACAATTCCACTTGAAGATCAAAAGAGTGTTAATGCCAAGTGGTATTCTACCATTTGTTTACTCAGGGTGCCAAAAGTTCGCGAAAGACGACCAAAAACCGCGTTCTCCTACATCATGATAACGCTTCTTCACACACGGCCAACAAAACAAAGTAATTTTTAGTATAATGTATTCTGCGACAGCCACCAGGTGCCGACACGAACCTCGAGGTATACTTTAAAAAAAAACAATCCACGCATCCAAGACCATCCGACCGTCCAGCACGTATAATGGGGAGAGTTCCCCACAACACGGGGATTCCTTCCAATTATGGAATTCTAGTTTCATACAAGTATAGTGATTGCATTATACTTGTAGGATCAATCACTAAACATTAAATAAAACAGGTTAATTAATTCACAGTTAGCACAACACATGCCATTGTTTATGTCGCTTATTCGAAAACTAGGTCGCTAACGCATTGAAGTGGTGCTCACAAAAAAAAAATACATTTTTTATTGAACATAACAATTGCTTCTTCGCCTAATGTTTTTTCTTTGACACCTCTTATAATTTCACCATCAAGGTAATCTTTACATTTACTTTTTGCATCAATTTTAATTATGTTTTTATTATAATATTATATATAACAAATTTGCATATAAATTTACACTACAAACTAAAGTTCCTAAAAATAAACTAATCTTATTATACAAACTAAGGTGACTAAAAATAAACTAATCTTAAAATGAAATTATACTTACTCGTATAAAAAAAAGAAAAAAATTAACTAAACCGCGTTATAAAATTCCTTTGCATCGTAATTCGTAATCTATTTGTTCGTTTTTGCATGCAGTAGTATCGTAATCGGACTTAACTGCACGTTTTTATTATTTGTTTCATTGTATACTACTTCATTAATTTGTAACAAATAACTTTATCGTAAACCTCATCTATATCTGTCATTTACGTCTCAAGATTTACTTCAATCACTTTACTTCCTCAATTTGATCTGACATCACCTTTTCAATGAGGGACTTTTGGCATCACTGTAGCGTAGGGATTATCAATCATTTGTCAATTCATAGCATCTAGTTATGTATCCTCAAATGTCTACAGTGCAAGTAAATAGTGCAAACTCAGCACTTTAGGGTGACATCATCCTGTATGAACTTTAAGCTAGGCATCTCATTCGTGTAGCGCATCTAAATCTGTGCACGCGTCTCTTGTAATATTAATATACAATAAAATAAGTTTTATTTCAAATTTATTTCTTTTAAAAACTTAGTCCCGAGCTCCCTAAATATAGCTGGCGCAGCCGGGTCGGATTCGAAAATTCGGTGTCCTTCACGCGAATTGTAGACTCAAAATCGTCTCACTCGAAAGTGTGCAAGTGACCTTTCGAATCTGCCGAACCAAATAAATTTGCTAATTTTCGGGACAGTGAGTGACCTTCATCAGATCTGGAGAAATGGGTGCGGTGACTGGCCGGTGAGTAGAACTTTTCGCCTTCCATTCCTGCCTATTCTATCCTATTCGTTGCAGTAAGGATTAGACTTCTCCTTTTGCGAAACGTAATCTGATTTAAAATAAGCGATATAACTAATATATTAATTAAATATTTCATGTGTTTCTTTTAATAAATAGATACATATATAGAATAGAAACTTATATATTTCATGTGCTTTTGAAATATATTATATAGGTAAACGATTAAATATTATAATAGTATATTACTAGTGTGCATTTGCTTACTTTATTGTGATTTAAAATGTCTCAAGCGGCGGAGATAAAAACTAAAACAGAAATAAATTTAATACCAAGGGAATTCGTTAGCATTATTCCCCCTTATGGCGGTGATAAGAGATTATTAAATTTATTTCTACGAAAATGTGATTATGTAATTGCTAAATATAGAGGGAACGAGGAACAAAATCGCTATTTAATGCAAGTGATTACGAGCCGTCTCACAGACAATGCAGCTGCCGTTATCAGTGAGCGCGAGGACATAGAGACGTGGGCGGAGTTCAGGGAATTACTTATACAGCATTTCGGTGACCCTCGTAGCGAAGAATGTATTGCCATTGAATTAGAATCATTAAAAATAAAATCGGGCGAATCATTTTTGGACTTTTGTAACCGTATACAGATTGTACGATCTCATTTAATTGCAAAAGTAAATTTAATTACGGATATTAATATGCGGTCTAATAAAATAATTATTTACAATAAAATAGCCTTGAATGTATTTTTATATAATCTGCCAGAAAATATGGTTAGGATAGTGAGATTAAAAGTTCCACAAACTCTCGAGTCAGCACTTAGCGTTGTCCTCGAGGAAGTTAATTTCCATGAACAATATATTTTGAAAAATAAAGGCAACAACTTAGCTATGCCAAGATCACAAAATTTGGTGTTGCCATTTAAATCAAATCTACCTACCATTAACGCTACGCCTAATTTTGGACAAGGGTTCAGATTACCAAGTCCACAAAATAATTTTAAATTTGGTATCCCACCAAGTAAACAGGTTAAGCTGACACCGCAAAATAGTCAACATTTGCCATTTGGGTATCGACCCCCATATCATATGGCACAACAATTTAATTATAGACCACAACAGCCAGTAGGTTACCGCCCACCACAATTAGGCTATAGACCGGTCGGCTTACAACAGCAACCCGTCATGTCCCCTCAACAATTTGGGCAACAACAGCAATTTAGGCTTCCTCAGCAGAATTTCACCCAGAAACCAAATTATACAGCTGATGTTTCTATGCGTACTGCCCCACCAGTAAAACATGGTTTCCGAGTCAATGAGACAGACTTAAATGATATGGAAGACTACGAGTTAGATTACACTCGTCAAGGTTATGAGGTAGATCCATATAATTGTGACTATGTACCTTACTATGTTGAAGACCCCTCTCTAAGCACAGTTGGCATTAATTATCCAAATGAAGAATCAGCATCCGCGGTTTCGGTAGAGCCACACAATACAACATGCGAATCAGATAACACCGATAATACACAACAGGTAGAAAATTTTTACATAAATGCCTCCCCAATAGTGGACAAATGATAGAATTAAATTGTGACTTAAAATTAAAATTACCTTATATTTATCTACCTGAAATTGACGCTAAATTTATGATAGATACTGGTAGCACGAGATCGTTCGTAAGCCCACAAAAAGCCTATAAATTCTTTCCATCACAAATTTACTACGAGCCTTTTGAGGTTGTTAGCACTCATACAAGGTCATCTCATGACCAAGTCGCTTATATACCTCTACTACCTACCTTTAAGAACAATATCTATCACCGCTTTTATATATATGAAGTAGACGCTCGCTATGATGGTTTGATAGGAAACGACTTATTAACACAGTTGGATTCGGTTATAGACCTTAAACAAAAAGTTCTAAGAACAAAGACAGTAAATATACCTATTGTTCACGCATCATCAGAGCACAGGGTGAAACTACCCCCGCGTTCAGAAACAAGAGTAAAACTCCCTACAGACATGTATTCAGGACATGCCGTTCTTGACTTTAAAGAATTTTGTAAAGGCGTCCGAATGCCAGACGCTATTGTCAATTGTATTCATGGTTATGCTACCACAGTTATCCAAAATTCCTTAGACCAAGAAATGGAATTGACAGTGACTAGCCCTTTTAAAACTTCTGAGTATATCCCAATTTCGAATATAGATAAAGACTCAAAGAACACTAGAGATATTGACTACGATAGGCTTCTAACACAGAATTTAACAAAATTACGACTAGACCACATGAACTCTGAAGAGCACGAATCCATACTTAAATTATGCAAAGAGTACAAGGACATATTTTACTGTGACCAACTGCCCTTAACATTCACAAACCAGGTAAAACATTTCATACGTACCAAAAATGAAGATCCCGTTTACACAAAGCCTTACCGACAACCCCCTGCTCAGGCAGCTGAAATAAAAAGACAGGTAGAAAAACTTTTACAGGATAATGTAGTTGAGGAATCACATTCACCTTGGAGTTCACCTGTACATCTGGTATCAAAGAAACCCGATGCATCTGGTGAGACTAAATACAGAATGGTTATAGACTACAGAAGACTGAACGACATAACTATAGACGACAAATACCCCTTGCCCAACATAACTGACATTTTTGACAAACTAGGGAAGAGTTCATATTTCACTACGCTTGATTTAGCTAGTGGCTATCACCAAATAGAAGTAAACGAGACAGATAGACAAAAAACAGCGTTCAGTACTGAGTTTGGACACTATCAATTTTTAAGAATGCCATTTGGACTTAAAACTGCACCTGCAACCTTTCAACGTACCATGGACAATGTATTACGTGGACTACAAGGAATACATTGCCTTGTTTATCTAGATGACATAATAATATTTTCAGCAAGTTTAGCAGAACACTTAGAAAAACTTCGAGCCATTTTTAACAGACTCAGACACACTAATTTAAAAGTACAACTGGACAAGTCAGAATTCCTTCGAAAAGACGTACTCTATTTAGGACACACCATAACTAAAGACGGACTTCGACCTAATGACGATAAAATTAAAAGTGTATTAAACTACCCAATTCCAAGAACTACTACTGAAATCAAAAGTTTTCTTGGATTAATTGGTTATTACAGGCGATTTATTAAAGATTTTGCTAAGGTCACCCAACCACTCACGGCATGCCTTACGAAAAGGAATAAAATTATAATAGACCAAAAGTATATTGATGCTTTTGAAAAGTGTAAAGAACTTCTCATTAGCGCCCCTCTGCTGCAATATCCTGACCCTTCTAAGCCTTATGTACTTACTACAGACGCATCTTCAGTTGCATTAGGTGCTGTTCTATCCCAAGGTCCCATCGGGCAAGACAAGCCAGTAGCCTATGCTAGTCGTACATTAAGCGACACAGAGTCCCGGTACAGTACAATCGAAAGAGAACTACTCGCTATCATATGGGCAGTGAAGCATTTCAGACCGTATTTATACGGACATAAATTTCAGATATATACCGACACAGACCTCTAGCCTGGCTATATTCCCTTAAGGAGCCGAATAGTAAATTAACCCGTTGGCGTTTAAGACTTCAGGAATTTGACTTTGACATTATATATAAGAAGGGACAACAGAATACTAACGCCGACGCTCTTTCCCGCATAAAACTCAATGCTTTAGGTTCTGACGATGACAGTATGTCTATGAAAGTTAATGTTGACAAGAAAGACGAAGAACTTGAGAAACATCTTAAGGAATTGGACGATAGAGTGGAACAACTAGCGAGAGAAGCTAAATCACGAATTGAACCCGACATTATAACTATATCTGACTCATCCACATTGTCGGCGGTTGACTTTAATGAATCTGAATCGGAATTCCCTTTGAGACCCGACTCTAGTTCTACCGCAACAGCTCACTCAGCCCAAGAGCTGGAATCCTATGGTATCCCCATTCTCCATAAAGCCATAGATACTAAACCGAACCAGTTATTAGTCTTCCAGTGGTTTAAAAATGAAATTCAAGTGAGGGATCTATCCAGAGACAAACAAAAGATTTTAGAAGTATTTTTGCCCATAAATAATTTCCAATTGATAAAAGAATTTTTAAAACAATATATAAAGCCAAAAATTAAATATTTTATTTATTTCGAAAATGAAACCCATAGACGAGATTTTAGTGCAGTAGTGATAGAATTATTTAAAAAGGGGATGGTAGAGTTTTATGAATGTACTGAAAGAGTTGTATACGTGGAAGATGAAAGAGAGCAGAAGGCAATCATTTTAAAATATCACGAAGGTCCTACGTGTCATCGTGGAATCAAGGAAACCATGGTAAGGATCCGTAGAAATTACCAGTGGGACAACATGTTGACCACTGTATCCGCTGTCATAAATAACTGTGAGGCTTGTCGTAAGATGAAGTATGACAGAAAACCGTTAAAACCAGCTCTCCAACTTACCCAGACTCAAAATGCTCCCTTTCAGGAAGTGTTTATAGACATCTTCTCTATAGAAGGAAAATACTATCTAACACTAGTAGATGCTTTCAGCAAATTAGCTCAGGCTTTCAATATTACAAATCGTTCTACTCCGGAGGTCATACGCGCGTTGATAAAATATTTTTCTTTCTATGGCACCCCTCGTAAAATTTCATGTGATCCAGGAACGGAATTCAATAACGAGTTAATGAGAGAACTTATGGGTATGTATAAAATTGAATTACATATTACTACTCCCAACAACCCTAACTCCACAGGTATAGTCGAGCGCTTTCATTCCACTTTGATAGAGATATACCGATTGGCTAAATACGAACAAAGGTGTACTGACGCAGCTTCAATTATGACTTACTCTATAATGGCATATAACCACACTATACATTCAGCTACAGGACTTACCCCTTTTGAAGTAGTCTTTGGTCATACTGATGCTAACAAAACTTTCGACGTTGATTTCGAAAAAGCGTATATTCAGCAGTTACTAAAAGATCATGCTAAACGTACAAAACATCTATACCAATATATAGCACAAGAAATGTTAGCGAAAAAGGAAAACGTTAGAGAAAAGAGAGTAGGAAATGATAAACCTGTACTAAAAGTAGGTGATACAGTATTCGTGAAGGATATTAATATTAGAAAGAGTAAAGACAAGGCTAGGTATAAGAAAGCTAAAGTGAAAGATAGTACTGACAGAAATATTGTACCGGTTCAGATAGGTGCTAGAGAAAGCAAAGTACCAGTTAAAAACGTTAAGCGTCCTCCGCAGGTGGTGTCTGCTCCTGGTCCTCCTACACATGACACAGGCCCTTCAACTTCAACGCACTGAAGGGAATCCTGGTATTTTACCTGTAAAACTCGGACAGGCATACAAACAAGAGGATAAGTGGACAATTGTGAAGGTGATCGATCTGAGCATAGTACAAGACGAATTAAATTTAAATATTAAAAAATATACAGAATTTGATAAGTTAGTAAATAGTAATAAGCATTACGATTACGAATTTTATGGTCTTAAATTACAGGCTCGAAATTTACAAGATATTACAATAGAAAAATTTAAACAACTAGTTCCCTCTAGTAGAGTTAAGAGAGGCTTGATAAACCCACTTGGGTCGTTAATAAAACTTGTCACGGGAAATTTAGATCACGAGGATGCGTTAAAATATGACCATTTGATCTCCCAAGTTAGAGACAAACAGGTAAAAACTGATGTGAAAATGGTAATTTTCTCCAAAACGTTAGATATCATTATTAATAGTACTGAGACCTTGCAAAACAATACATTGATATTAGATGAAAGACTTAAGCGCATTGAAAAAAATATTATGAATGCAGCCAAAAAAGAAAATAACTCAATTTATGCTACGTATGTGTTAAGCATGTTTCACCTATTCATTAGTAATTTTCGAACAATATATTTGATATTAAGTGAGATAGAGACAGCCTTGGCACTAAGTAAAGTCTCGGTACTACATCAGTCTTTGATTAACTCCACAGAATTGTTATATACGCTAAAAAACATTGCTAAAAATGATAACTTTGTATATCCTATTAATATAAATAATTTAGTTAAGATAGAGCAGACAATGACTGTAAAGGCTTATGTAAAGGAAAATCAGATCACGTTTATTATGGAAGTCCCTATAACTGACGGTAATGTGTATAATTATTTTAAAGTATACTCTCTCCCTGTTACATCCCAGAGAAACCTTACCTTGGTAATAATCCCAGAATATCCCTACCTATTGGTGGAAAGTTCGAAATACCTGCCAGTAGCCCGGCCCTGTCAGGAGTTAGCAGTCGACCAGTTCCTGTGTAAAGAAGACGATGTCGTACATTATCCCGAACCTACCTGTGTGGAGCAATTGATGAAGTTCCATACTAACCTGACTCTATGTATCGCCCGTACCGTTGAAACCGAAGACATTAAGATCCAGCGTATCGGCCCTGTCGATTGGATACTCTTTTCTCGCAACCCTAACGTCCTAACTGAGAAATGTCGCAACGACGTCATTAAAAAACAGGTACAAGGCACGTACCATCTTACCACAGATGCCAATTGTGAACTCTACCTGAAAGACTTTAAAATAGACCGGCGGCGATCTTCAGCTGCAGACTCACGCTTCAAGGTTACCCCCATCATGACCTTACCAGAGCTGAAGGAAGATAACGTCATCGAGATGAAAAGAATCAATATAAAAGGCATAAATTTGGATGAACTAAAGGATTTATCACACGTTCTAAAAAGTGCGGCGTCTAATAGTGATACAGATAGTGAAACAGTGATCGTGAACACTCGTAGTATAAGTTTAGGTACCATAGTTCTTTATGTACTCTTGTTATTTGTACTACTAGTTTCCTTGCATGGAAATGTAACTTTATTACAAGGGTGCAAAATTATTGCGACTCAAAATCGTCCGATAATTTCGCACTTGAGGAGGGAGGAGTTATGTATCCTCAAATGTCTACAGTGCAAGTAAATAGTGCAAACTCAGCACTTTAGGGTGACATCATCCTGTATGAACTTTAAGCTAGGCATCTCATTCGTGTAGCGCATCTAAATCTGTGCACGCGTCTCTTGTAATATTAATATACAATAAAATAAGTTTTATTTCAAATTTATTTCTTTTAAAAACTTAGTCCCGAGCTCCCTAAATATAGCTATCTTGTCAAATGTTTTGTTAACGACTTGTGTTGTCTTGTCGTCTCAAAGTTTCACTGTCAAAAGATTCAGTACATTTTGACAATCTGGACCCGACGCCTACTTAGCGACATCTAATGTCAGAAAAATATCAAACATCCCCATTGCCGTCTTTAATGGTTCTATAATCCTTCCCAGCTATATAACCATTCAATATCTTCATTTCATCTCTGTACAGAGATAAAATGCACATTTTCATCATACTTGTATTCTACTTTGTTGCCTGCTACACCGCTTTATTCTCCGCGCGCATCTGACTGTTGCGCTAACAGACTCACTTCCAATCACTGCTTTGTCATTCTCTAGTCTTCCAATTAGCCTCAGTTGTTCAGTCGTCACCCAATTGACCACTTTGCCATGCAGTTCAGAATGGCAGCATGATCAGTATCTTCAGGAACCGACTTTACCTCCCCAATCTGTGTTATCGTAAAGTTTTTTCTTCCCCAGCTCTAATTAGTTCGCCACTTATGGCAATAAGCCTTTAAAGTTACTATAAAGTTGCTACATCTTATAAATTAACATCTTTCCTTGACTAACATGTACTTTTTAGCTACTTACTTTTCCTCTCTTGGGTCACTGACATTAATAGATTATCTTCCATTGTCACTTCTCCATCAACATCAACATCCATATTTAGACCCAAGTTTAATTTGACGTGTAGGTACGTCACAGTCAATTAGGAAATACGGTTTTGGCGAAAGAGTCCCTGTTATATTCTTAATAAAAGCATGCACGATATTATAATCATAACAACTATATTTTTCAAGTCAAGTGTCAATTCAATAACATCAACGGTTGCTAGGGTAATGTGCATACGAGGTCGTTAAGCGGGAGGTTGGGCTATGACACGCCTCCGCCGTGATTCCGTGGAATTCCTGGAGCCGGGAGCAGCTGGTCCAGGTGTCGGATCCAGACACGTCCGTCGTCAATTACAATTTCGTAATGTAGGTTCCCGAGCCGGCGTCTCACTATACCGAACTGCCACTTCTTATCAGATACAGAGTAGCTTCGCGCCTGGACTCTACTGCCTAAGGCGAATTGCTTTATTGTAGTCGGAGTCGGAGCTGGTCGGAGAGGGGACCTAGGAGGAGCACGGATCTTCGCCGTCAGTCTTGTTCTTACTTCTCTCCCGAACATGCGCATGTAGGGAGTATCTCCAGAGCTGCCTGGCGTACCTCGAAGTATCCTCTTAACTTTTAGGATCTTCTGTGTTATCACGCCACTCTCCCCCTCTAATTTGTGCAGTGTTTTTTTGATTGTTTGTACAAACCGTTCCGCTTGACCGTTGGTCGCTGGGTGGTACGGGGCAATGGTCTTATGTACAATGCCATTATTGCTTAAGAAGTTCTGAAATTCTTGTGATGTGAACTGTCTACCATTGTCAGAGACCAAGGTGTAGGGTAATCCGAAAGTATCAAATAATTCGTCTAGTTTTTGAATGCAAAATGAGCTCGTGGTTGTTTTCGTTGGAATGATTTCGACCCATTTAGAGAATGCATCTACTACAATTAGCAGCTGATAACCAGATATAGGGCCCGCGAAGTCTATGTGTATTCTTTGCCATGGGCCTGCAGGGTCTTCCCAGTGATGAATCGGTGCTTTTGGTGGAGCGTTCTGTTCTAGACGACATGTTCGACACGAGTTGACTTTGTCGTCAATATCTTTATCAATATTTTTCCAATATACGAAGCTTCGTGCAAGGAGTTTCATTTTCAAAATTCCAATGTGACCGGTATGTAGTTCCTCTAATATCTGTTGCCGCAATCTATGCGGAATCATTACTCGTGTACCTTTTAGAATGCAATCATTTTGTAATGTCAGTTCGTTAATTTTATATCCAGATTCTCTGAGTGACGCACCTGACTGAAGTATTTGTAGTAAGTTTTGTAATTCAGGGTCTTCTTTGGTTTCTCTGGCGATTGTTTCCGGTGAAATATTTATTGCGTTTATGTGCTTCAATTGGAATACGCAATGTTGGTCAATCTTGTTGTCATTTATTTTCTCTATCGGGAAGCGAGAGAGGTAGTCTGCATTTGCATTTTTCGTTGAAGTTCTATATTCAATGTTGTAGTCGAATCCGGAGAGGAAGTGCGCATAATGGAATAGTCTCATCGTGCTTAAGGTAGGTAATGTCTGGTGCGGGTGAAAAATAGATGTAAGCGGCTTGTGATCGGTGATAAGGGTGAATTTCCGGCCATAACAGTAGTGAAAGAATTTCTTTAATCCCCAGAAGATGGCTGTCGCTTCCTTGTCAATTTGACTATATTTCTTTTCACTGGTTGTAAGGGATCTAGATGCGAATGCTATGGGACGTTCTGAACCGTCAGGTAATCTGTGACTCAGAACGGCACCAAGGCCCAAGGGTGAAGCATCTGTAGCCAGAATGAGAGCTTTATTTTGATCGAAGTGTATTAATATCCGCTCACTCAGTATTTCTTCCTTAATAGTATTAAAACTTACTTCACATTTTGTAGTCCAAAGATATTTCGCACCTTTCTTCAATAATTCGTTCAAAGGGTTAGTAATGGATGATAGATTCGGTATAAATTTATTGTAGTAGTTTGCCATGCCTAAAAAGGTTCTTAATTCGTTTACGTTAGTTGGGCGTTGTGCATTTGCAATTGCCTTGACCTTGTCCTGGTTCTTATGTAATCCGTCTTTGTCTATGGTATGCCCTAAGTAATTGATGCTACGTTTGAAGAAGTCACTTTTTTCTTTATTGACTCGAAGGTTACTCTCTTTGAGTTTTTGTAAAACTTGTCTAAGTCTGGTGAGGAGCTGTTCTTCAGTCGAGCCTTGAATTATTATATCGTCGAAAAAGCACTTGACGCCTTCGATGCCCATTAACAGCTGGTCCATAAATTTCTGCCAAAGACTAGGGGCTACTTTTACTCCAAACATGAGCCTGTTTACCTTGAAGGTGCCTTTGTGTGTTTGTGTGTGCTTAGGGTCTGTAGTAGGGCACTTTCTTCATCCATGACCATGTTTAAGTATGCTTGTGTGATATCCAAGGTGCAGAATAGTTGTCCTCCGTTCATTTCGGCAAGGATATCTTCAATTATGGGGATTGGGTATTGTTCATCTTTTATTACTTTATTTAAGGTGATTTTGTAATCTGCGCAAAGTCTAATATTGCCATTGGGCTTCACTATCGGTACGACTGGTGTACCCCAGTCGGAGTGATCGATTTTTGTAATGATTCCTTGTTTCTCTAGTCTATCAATTTCTTCATCTACTTTTGCACGTAACGCATACGGTATTCTGCGTGGTTTGATAAATATTGGTGTCGCCTCGTCTCTCAGTGTCAGATGACCTCGGACGTTTGGAATTTCGCCCAGGTTTGAATTGAAGACGGTAGAGTCATATTCTTTAAGTAATTTCTCTAGTTTCGGTTCCTTCGAACATGTTTCAACGCTTCTCATGTCAGCAAAATCTACTTTGAATTCTTTCATCCAGCTCCTACCCAAAACCGGTTCAACATCCATGTCAATTATGTACAGTTTTCCATAGAATGTTTGATGTTTGTAAGCGCATTTGACGTAAGCTACGCCTATCGGTTTGAAGGATTGTTTCGTATAGGTTCTAAATGTCGTAGTAGTATTTAATATCTTGTTATTAATTCTTAATTTTTTGTAGTCTTTGAGTGAAATTGCGGACAGTGCAGCTCCAGTGTCATATTCCATGTCAACCTTCTTGCCTTCAATGTCAACAGTAATGATGAATTTGTCTGAATATTCACTTTTAATTAGGTGGATGTCTCCCACGCTTTCGGTGCTGACACTGCTTGTCGAGTGGTTCAGGAGGTTCGTTTGATTGCGTTCATGTCGCTGCAAACAAACTCGAGCTATGTGCCCTTCCTTTTGACACTTACGGCATATACTTTTTATAGCGCCGCACTCATTTGCTTTGTGATCGTCTCTTCCGCAACGGTAGCATTTACCTTTAAGATCTCTAATCGTAATAGGCTTGTTTCGCGGTGGGTGTAGTAGTTGGTTGTGCGCTTGCGAAATTTTGTTGATGTTGTCAGTTGACATTTTTTGAATGGATGTCGACATGGTTAAGTTTTCGCTTTTTCCAGTTTCCATTAATGCCGCAGTATGTATTAATTTGGAGAATGTCATGGTTTCGTTTTCTTGCAATATTTTTGTACGGATGTCTCCATCCTTCAGGCCGCGTATCAATTGTAGTGATAGGAACGAATCAATAGTAGGCTTTTTGCAGTGTAAGCACTTGAACTCGCAGTTGAGTGACAGCTTCTTCAATTCTGAAGCGTAAATGGAGACTGACTCATCGGCTTGTTGTAGACGCGTAATGAAGGTATGTTGGGATGCCCAGATGCTTGGTTTCGGGTCGATGAACTTGTCTAATATATCTGCGATTTCTTCAAATGTTTTATCAAGAGGGTCATCTGGAGAGCATAGGTCGTGGACTCTTTCATGTAAATCCGGGGGTAGTGTTGATAGTAACATGTATACTTTAGTTTTTGGGTTAGTTATATTATTCAACAGCAAATATACAGTAAGTCTTTTTATGAAGTTCTTGAACGTTTCTTTTTCATGAAAAGGCGTAAAATTGAGCCTCGGTGTTTGTTGTGGTCGTAAGTCTGTACTCGTACCTTCCAAGTTCCGCGTATGTTGTGAAACGGAGACGTACGTTGAAGATGCATCGGTAATTGGTGTAGGGCGTAAGCCGTGCAGTTTCAATTTCAGTTGTAAAATGTTTTCTTCGGTTGTATGTCGTTGCTCTATCTCCGATTCTAAATTTTCTGATTGTGATTCTATGTCACTTTGAATTGTATCGAATTTCTTCTCGTAATTTTCTAAGCTTGACAGTCTCTGACTTACTTCGAAATCTGTAGTAGGTTGATTTTGTAGTAATTGTTGTTGTAGTTTCGTTAGTTGGCCGCGTATCGAAGCCCGTAGACGGATAAGGCGTTCGATTTCTTCCGCCATCGTCGCCAATTTGTTATATTCTTAATAAAAGCATGCACGATATTATAATCATAACAACTATATTTTTCAAGTCAAGTGTCAATTCAATAACATCAACGGTTGCTAGGGTAATGTGCATACGAGGTCGTTAAGCGGGAGGTTGGGCTATGACAGTCCCTATTTTCCTTTAGCAAGCAGCGATATTTTAATAAGAATAGTTTGACAGCAGAAACATTTTTTTTTATACTACGTCGGGTGACAGACAAGGATACGGCCTGCCTAATGTGAAGCGGTTACCGTAGCCATATTAACGCTCGCAACATAAAATATCGCTCGCCGCCACCCCCGCTGCCAACCCAGCATCTCCTTCCTTTCTGGTGACCTCATTCACTCGCGGGAACACAACAATCGTCAAGCGAATTGTCATTTAGCTGCGGTATTCTGAGAGGTACTTACCCAGTCGGGCAGCTTATAATGACGCTCCCTACCTCTCTTTTAGCCAGAACTTCGTTTGTCAGTGAGTCGGGTGCACCGCGTGCAGGTGAAGTTGCCTTTGGTTCAAAGATGTTGATGACCTACTTACACCCCAAAACAAAGATTTTCAACCACCTTTTCAAAAAACAGGCCAATTTAACTT
Organism: Hypsopygia costalis; assembly: GCA_937001555.2. Lineage (NCBI taxonomy): Eukaryota > Metazoa > Arthropoda > Insecta > Lepidoptera > Pyralidae > Hypsopygia > Hypsopygia costalis. Next base: position 26,974,835 of record OW443326.2, read on the forward strand.
TTTACTGTGACCTTCAAAGTTGCGTGGCGCTGGAACTTTGATTATTTGAAATTTATAATCCTCACTGACTACATATTGCTTTGCAACTTTCTCTTTACAGCAAAATAAGAAACCATGACCGCCTCAACTGATGAACTACATACAGATGCCCAAGACACAATGTTCAACCGTTCCAGAATAGGTTCCGTTCAAATCCCCAGTTTAACCGACGATGATTTTAACTGCTGTTTCAACTGCAATTGGGGAGAGTCGGAATTACAGCGTGCAGAAGTATACATGCCAACAGCATCGGTCTATGTACCGGAAGTCGAAGTACCACAACAATTATCCCAAATAGAAACATCACAAATGCCTGAAGTCCAAATTCAACCACCTACGCCTCTAAGCAATTACCAATTACGTCAACAGCGGTTGATGAAAGAATATAGAAAAACACAGTTACAAATTGAACGGAGTTTAGATCACCCTGTTCTACGAGGATCACTAAATAGCAGACGACTATTTTTGCATCTCAATTTCCAGAATGAAGGCGATTGTCGGGCTACAACCTCAGAGCATTCTGGAAATCGACCAGAATTTGACAAAAGCGCTAAATTTAGTACTAACTATAGACCATTTAGCAAGGATTCCTTACGCCGTAGAAAACTTTCTTCGCCTTCACTGCTACAAATCCATCAAAATAAGATGCCGTGTTATTGCATGGTGCACCTAAATCCTTATATCAACTCAAACAGTCAACCTATTTTACCACAGGCTTCCGGAAGCAGTCTGAAAGTTCCAGCACGAAGAACACTAAATCCAAAAGCATTGCAAAATAGCCGAGCACACCATCTGAATGTTCATTCACCACCGGATCAGAATTGTGTAGTTCTGTCAGGTCTACCGATGTGGCCCGCTAACGTAATTTATGGTTGGCTCATCTTCATCTGCTCTCAGTAAGTTGTTTTGTGTCTAAATGTATTTCCTCACTGGTTGAATATGGATTTTGAGTTCAATGAGGTTGTTTATAGCGCACATCTCTATGAATCTACATTGATCGTTCGCAAAAGCCAGAGTTTTCAGGCCGGCCGAAGAATATTGATTTGGATTTATCTATCTTCTAATGGCTATAGGCAGGATTGATGACCTGACGTGTCCTCCGATGCACGCTCTCATAATTTCGGGATACTAATACATTCACTATGGACGATGTTATATAGATATATAACACTATTGTAAACGGGACTTCTCGCGACTGATTTAAATATTTTAATCATTCAGGCCACTATTTGAACGGTACCGTTTAGTAAAATGGCTATGCTATAATATAACTATCGTAGCTCGTTGGCTGCCGCATATACATGACATGCGTCTTTTACTAGATTGGCACTCGCAACAACGCTATCTACCTCCTCACGATATTATCCACTGAGATTTCTAGAGTGTTTATTGCCGACTTTTAATAATGGAATAACATTTTCAGTCATCGCGGCTTCAGAGAGGTCTACCTGAGCAACACTAACCTGGCCTTCGTGGAATTCTCTTCGGATGTTTTCGCTAGAGACGCTTGCATTCATCTGAATGGTCTGAGGCTGACGCAGAGCTCTATCCTGCGCGCAACTCATGCACACTCACGATACGACATGCCACTACCATATCCACCAAACCCTGCGTCTGAACAGCTGATATAATTATAAGTATAATTACGCCGTGACAAAAGTAATCTGTCCAGCTTATTAGAGGGGCAATTCTGGTAATTAAAATGTACTTAGTCAAAATTCAGTTCCAATTAATTCTCAATATCACAATTGGTATTCTCTCATCAAGACGACCTCATTAAGACTGTGGGATCGCGCTGGATGCAAGCCGCTTCCAACCGGTCTTATTGGAGATCTAGAGGGGAGGCCTATGTCCAGCAGTGGACTTTCAATGGCTGAGATGATGATGATGATGATGATGATTCTCTCATCCTAATATGAAATTTCTAAGTTTAATTGCAGCACAGTATACGTAATTATTGAAGTGTGATTACTTATATCGAAATATGACCGAAAATTAGGTAACCTAAGAATGGTATTCCGCTAGTTATTAATAAAATCAAGTATATAATTTTTAGTCAATTCATAATTCAATTTCGTTTCGGTCAGTTTTCATTCTGAGATCGAACATAATTACGAGAAGGCCTTCTGAGGGGGAATATTCGTAAATAAAATGTAGTCACAATTCTGTTCCGATCCAGTTCGATCTAACAAATGTCACATTTGGTACCTATTTCTTTATTACAATAAGAAATTTCAAAGTTTACTTATTTATTTTTAGAATTATACAAACTAAGAATATTATTTTGCCAACAATAAGAATTGATGATACTTAATTAATGAAATATTAGTCTATTTATAATTCAATCTCGATTCGTTCAATTTTCATTCTGCGATCGTAACATAATTGATAACTGTGAATGTGGGAGGGAAAGGAGGTATGTTCAAAGTAAGTATGTTGCTTAACTTGTGACGAATGACTGATCAATTTCTACGTATTAATTGTGAAAGCATCAATGTGCTTTATGTACGTATTCTTTCTTTATTATCAACCGAGGTATTCTTAGCGTATTGTCTTATTTCATGTACCTACTGTATATGCTGCATTTTGTCACGTTTCCAACAAGGGCAGATCCACCGTTGTGGGCACGGTGGGCATGCCCACAACCCTTCGGAAAAAAGGAAATAATCAAATTCAAAAGTCCTTCATAAGTTGTTTTATATGTTCATAAGTAAGTTCGTATTCCGACTCGTCATTGGCCGATTTTCGGGTGGCTGTGACCACAACCGTTTTTAAGGGTTGGATCCGCGCATGGTTTCCAATACTTGACTAACTTGACTATAATGATATTAACGTAAAATGAGTAACAAGTCAAAAGGAAACGCTATACGAAGCACAGACCACCTAACCGTGTGTTATAAAACTTGATGAAAGGACTCAAGATGTTGTTATAAAACTTGAAGAGAACGGTTCAAATGGAACCGTTTCATCTTGAGTCCTTGGTTCCTGGATCATTTCATTCAAAAGAATTTGTGTGATAGCTGATAACATATCAATAAAATGATGTTATACCTATATGTAATTACATTTATACATGCATACATACAGTTTTTCGCTTGTGTATCACAGTCCAAGTATATATTCAATTTATATTTACGTCTATCCACTTCCGGGGAAAAATATTATTCTCATGATAACCTTGCCAAAATCAGGCACATTTTTTTTCTAAACTACTTTACACTATTAACAACCCCGTATGTAAATACTACGTAAGTTTAAATGGTAATGAATTATTAAAAAAAAATGTTACGGCAAAATTCAATTTTGTAATATACTGGTTTCTAGTTTTTCATGTTGTGAACCAAAAGAAATAAATGTTGTTAAGCACTGTAATGATTTCTTCTAAAGTAATTATTTCTATAAAATTTATAACAATAATATGTACTTAAATACTTTATGGAAATATCTGTTAGAGATGAAACGCGTAGCTGTTTAGTCGGATACAGGATATCCGGTGGAACTTGTGTTCGGATAGCCGCATATCCGGCCGTACATCAAGCTTATGCTATAATACAACGCGTATCAGACACGTACCTATGCTACGCATTAAAATAAAATAAAACATGTCAGCCGATCGATTTCTGTTTGCGGATTAAGTAAATCATAATTGGGTGTAATATAGCTCACCACGATCTTTAAAGCCAACCTCAACTGCACGTGGTGCACCTAGCCGACTAGCGAAAGAAGCTCTGGCGAAAGAGACGTATTATGAGGTACAGCGTATGTGTAAGTTGCCCGACTGTGGAGCGTGAGCGACTTTTTATGTTGCGAGCATGAATATGGCCACGGTAACCGCTCCACAAAAAAAAAATACATTAAAAAAATATTCTAGACCTATTATTAAAATTTTACACATATCCTAGGAATTGTATAAATTTCCTGCATTTTGAATATTTCCAGTAACATACATACGTGTTATTTAAATAATAAAAAATATTTTAAGGGTGCACGAGCACCCCTAAAATTTAGGAAGAAGCCAAGTGAAATCCTAAACACACCATTTCTGTTCTTTGGTTACTATTTACACGGTACATACAATAGTGATGTACCCATGTAAACTTAATTTGTTGATGAATAAGTTTTCGTTGTAAGTTATTAGTTACTTATGCACTCACTATTTTATTTAATAACGGATAATCCCCTCATTAAAAAGGTAATATTTTCGTATAAGTATATATTTTTAATAAAGATCTGTAATTAGAACTTTACTGTATTTTATTAAGATTTTGGTACCTACTGAAATTATTTTAAATATACATGTTAGACTAACGATAAACGGATTGATTACCTCTTAACATTACCACATTGATTGTCTTAACACATGGAAATTTTCGAAACGCTTATATACGCCGAAAGGCCTCTCTTAGAAATGAATAGGCTCCAAAACCATTGAACCAATTTTGATGAAATTGTAACAATGTCGAAGGTAATGTGTAATGCCCATGTTGTACCCACTCCAATATCTGTTGAGAGCTCGGTTCTTGAAGTTGTTGACTCGTACGTCTACCTAGGACAAGTAGTCCAGTTAGGTAGGTCCAACTTCAAGAAAGAGGTCAGTCGCCGAATCCAACTCGGCTGGGCAGCGTTCGGAAAATTGCGTGATGTCTTCTCGTCCGACATACCGCAGTGCCTCAAGTCGAATGTCTTCGACCAGTGTGTGTTACCAGTGATGACTTACGGCACTGAAACGTGGTCCCTCACTATAGGCCTTATAAACAAGCTCAAAGTAGCCCAACGAGCTATGGAGAGGGCTATGCTCGGAGTCTCTCTGCGAGATCGAATCAGAAATGAGGAGATCCGTAGAAGAACCAAGGTTACCGACATAGCCCAGCGGATTAGCAAGTTGAAGTGGCAGTGGGCAGGGCACATAGCACGGAGGACGGATGACCGATGGGGTCGAAAGGTGCTCGAGTGGAGACCACGTACCGGCAAGCGCAGCGTAGGACGTCCACCCACAAGGTGGACAGACGACCTCATTAAGACCGTAGGATCGCGCTGGATGCAAGCCGCTTCCAACCGGTCTTTTTGGAGATCAAGAGGGGAGGCCTATGTCCAGCAGTGGACTTCCAATGGCTGAGATGATGATGATGATGATGTCACAATTAAAGACCTCGACATGCATGAGGATTGTGTCGAAAAAAAATTGAGATGGAATCAAGGACATCCTTGAGTAATGATCATCAAATACATTTTCCATTGAAATCGAAGCAATCGCCTTGCAAGCCTCATTTGTGGCTAATAATTTAATCGAAAAACAATAATTTTTTCAGTGAATCTACACGCTCCACTCTACCTCGATTTCGGCTCCGTGGGCTAGAATCCGGCCTTGTTAAAATGTAGTCAAAATTAAATTTCGACCCAGTCTCGATCTCACAAATGTCATATTATTTGGATATTCTCGTATCATAATACTAAATTTCAAAGTTTTCTGTATTTATATCGAAATACGACCGTAAATTCGTCAAGCTCGTGAAACACTTTCAGAATTTTCAGTTTTCCAATATTTTGTTCAAATAAGAAACGATTGAGTGAAATCACTTGTTTCCAGTCAACGGGACGGGCCCCCCACCACTTTGTCTCAAAATGAACAGTGAAGTCCATTGCAGTAAGGGGGTAAAACTACGCCTGCCTTGGAACTCACAACGGATTTATTTATATTATATAATTGTTTCCAGCCAGTGTAAAAAATGGTGTTAGGGTGTGTACCGCCCAGCACATTTTCAATAGGTCCATTATCAAGTACCTATTGGTACAAACTCACTATCTGCTAGCTCTAAAAACTCGTAACTACCTCGTATGTGAAAATGCCTGCAATTGTTTTTCTAGTAGAAAAGCTACACTACGAAAACCTGTAAACTGTTACAGTCTTTAACATTTAATAAAATACGCATTTAATGGGATAATACAATTTTGTTTAATTTTTTCTGTAAGTGCTAGTAATTCTTTGTAATATTAGGAAATTATGATAAATGCGTGTTTTATTCAACATTATAGGTACGGTGGTACTGTACATAAGAACCTTGACTCTACTGTCAACAGCAAAAATAGATCCTTCGCAAATTTCAATATAATTTTTGAGCGAAGTAGTTTCTAATTTTTAAGGAGTGGTGAGTTAAAATAGTTCTTAATTTTGAATGCAATACACGTATTAAGTTTTATACGAATTTTAATATCTGTATAATCATCATCTACTGTTGGCTGTACATTTTAAGAGTAATAAGAATTAAAAAATAAGGAGCTCGTTGGCGTCGTTGCGCGTGTCAGTCTAATCGATCACGCAAATTAAGCAATTTCGAGCGTAGCCTGTCTATGTATGGGTTTATTTATCTCTAGCTCCTCCGTGCTTCGGAGGGTACGTTAAGCCGTCGGTACCGGTTGGTGTCATTAGATGACAGTCGTTAAGCCAAGTCAATGACCTTTGGGCCGCATGAAAACACTGGCCTCCGCCAACCCGCAGTTGAGCAGCGTGGTGGAGTATACTCTAAACCCCTTCGATTGAGAGGAGACCCGTATCCCAACAGTGTGATGATTATGGGATGATGCCGAAAAGGAATAACAATAATTATGAGAAGAAAATAAGAAGTTCAACCAGAATGCACGTTTATTTATGTCTCAGAATAGTCACAATCGTATATAAGCGGTTACAAGTCCCGTGGGACCCTTTAAATGGCGACTGGAGTACAAAACGAATATATCAAAATTATCAAAAACAATTTTTATTTCAGTGTTAATTTTGTGCGTAATTATTACACAAAATAATAAAGGAGTGTACACATTGTGTAAACAAAATTATATGACCGAATTCAACATTATTCTTTCTTTTTAATCAACAATCGACAAGTTTTACGAGAATATTCGTTACGTACAGATAACACACAATATATTATTATAAATTGTCATTATATTTATGTTGATATACGACAAATAATCATATTCCGCCTAATAACAGTGACACTTAGACACGTGTACTATCCACTTACGACATAAGAAATCTCTGAAAACTACAACTTATTTATAACTTAGAATGCACTTAACTTCATGCGGGAGCGAGACGGGAAGCGGGGACCTGTACTTACGAGGGAGGCAGGGAGATATCTGCTACGTGTGCCTCAAAACATATAGTTTGTCGGCTATTGTTTGCTTACACGTATTATTTGATTAAATCACTAATAATTAAATCATATTAGTTTGGGTATTACTTGCTTACACGTAATTTGCTTAAATCACTAATAATAAAATGCGCAAGTCGTTCTTATGGGACCCATTGTAAATCATTTATTTAAAAAGAGTGATAATGCTGGGCCAACATTGAAAACTCGATAAAAATCATGGTACAATTTGCAACATGAATTGCAATAACATCATAAAATTCTCATACTTCACCAATTCAAATTGATTTGTATTACAACTATCATGACCTTTATTGACTATCTAATTGATTCAAGGAAAGCCGAAAAAACACTTACTACATGTGTACACTCCTTTGTTGATTAAACGAAATATTTTGACGAATATGTGCGACCCTTCTGCGACAGTGAGACGATATTTATCATTACAATTGAAGTGCGTGTAGACGTGCCCTTATGTGGACCTCAGTGGGTCCTCTGTACAAATACAAGCTTTTTAGGACCTCGTACCGATACATTATGCGTTATAGTTACATTATAATAAACGATTACAAATAAGACAATGTTTGTTCATACAACTGAGTTATTTAACTACTTGTATACTTATTCAAGATGACTACATTTTGTAATAAACATATCTTCATAACCAAACTAAAGAAAAACCTATTTAAATCAGCCGATGACATCACCATTTTAATCGATACATCGCCGACTTAGAATCGTCAAAACAATAATAATATCTAATACAGAAATCATAACGTAAAATTAAATAACAAAAATATATGTACAATTTAGCAATAAATAATTACAAAAAATAAAAATATGAAATAAAAAGTATAGTAAATAATGGAATCTAATGTTATAGAATATAGATTAAAATAAAAATGTTTTACATTGAGATAGTAGATCGAAATTTATATTGGAATGGAACAAAAAATATAAAATGTACTACGTACTCGGAGAATATGAGCATCGTAGTACGAAAAGAGGCAGCATTTTTAAAGGAAAATAATAAATTGAGCGATTAAAAAATTCTAAATGGGCGACTGGAGCACTAGGTTAGGTTTGTTTATCTTTAGTCGCTAAGTTAGTATAACAGTCGCCCAGTTTTTTTTTTATATTAGAGCTCGGTTTATTATTACCCAGAAATTAATTAAATCGAAAACATTTTTCACTGACAATAAAATAATATTGTTTTTTTTTTTCCTAAATATTAACTTCATAATATTTTACATCATGAAATAAAATCGATGTTCGCGTCAAAATTTGCTAATCGATCTTCATCCAGATTTCATTCATCAGGCGCAGGGAGGAGTACATCTGTGGCAGGTCGTTGTGAGACCCCAAAACATTATAATTTAACCATGACTGACAAGGAGTTTTCAAGAACCTCAATAGGTCGCCCCATTTCTTGCTACTGTTGACTCACCCTGCCGGGTACTATCTGTTTAGCCAACCAATTGATTTAACTCAAATCTGAAAAATCTAATAATTCCTATAATATTAAGAAGTACCTATAAAAATTGATTATTTTCTGACTACTGTCTGAATAATCTAAGTGACCGAATTTCATAATAATAGTATGTAGGTATTATTCTTACAAATCATACAATAGTCTAGCTTGTAAATACTTTAGTACTAAAAGTACGTTAGTACTATTACTTATACTGTGCTAAAAGTAAAGATACGTAATTCATGTGCGCGATGAAATCAACTATATAAATGAATGTACCTACTTTCAATTCTAAATAATCATCAGTGAAAATATTTTCGACAGTTTCCGATTCTTACATATATGCAGATAAGAGAATACCCTCTACATCGTAATGGATTAGTAGTAGAATCACTAGCCCTAGTTCTAATTTAGTTATAATAGTGAACAAGTATCCTTACTGGGTTTATAACCATAATTTTCAACGCACATATTATACGATAGTGGACATAAGCCTAAGCATACGTTGAGACACAAGTGACGAAGCGCTGGGCAGAGCAGGATTTTGTAGCGTATAAACAAGATGAGTGCTAGGTACCTACTTATGTAGTGCACTGCGATACAGGCACGTAAAAGGACTTTTGTGTCTGTCCTGCTATCCAGTACGTTGTACCCGTACAACTTTCGTTCTACACGTGACTCATCCACCCATATTAATCCCATTGCTGGGGTTGACTTCAGAGTGCCTAAGTAGCCTGCTTGCAGGTGAAAGGGGAGTATGACATGCTACCAATCTGTTTGACTGCTTGATTGGTTTGCCGACCTGAGAGCGGAGCGGGTAAAGGTCCTCTCGTCTGGTTGGTTTACTAGACGAGAGACTCGCAAGGCTGTGATATTTTTGAAAGGTTGATGCACAGAGCCGCATTAACTGTAGGCATAGAGTCCGTTGCTATTATATATATGTCACTACGCTGCTATCCTGCGGATTAGCATAGGCCACCGAAACCCACTGGCTCGGTTAAAAAATAACAATGCAGTGCTGTGTCACCAATGACTCGGCATACGTGCCTTATACACGCGGCGCCATGGCGGTACTGTCTTTCCTCGCCGCAATATCAAGACTTGCAGCTGTTACTAGGGTCCATGCAAATACAACAGCAGCACCGTGTTGTTTCTGCTGCAGCGCCATATGTAGAGGCCCTTATATCCATGCTGTTATAGAACATTGGCATGGCATTTAGGAAATACTAATGCTTTTTCGAAAAGATTACATATTTCATGGGAATTTAATCGTAATATTGTGATTTGTAATAATAAATCAAAAATATTTATTTTAGATTTATTTTTCGAATGCAAATGCATCATGGAACATTTTTACCGAAACGGAAATATTTTGGAAAACCTATTGCAAATATTAAATTTCGAAATAGATGTTATAGCTTATCAGCATAGATAAATTAACTTTTACGACGCGTATTGTAAACTTTTTCCAGGCACGAATTACGTGTCAGTTACGGAAATAGGAAATGAGTGACAATGCTTGTTAAATATTAGAAAATATTTTTCTTAAACAGTAGAAACGGTTCAACTAATCCATATTACGTTGTACGAGGTGTACTGCTCTTCCAAATTATCCACAATTCTACAAAGAGGGTTCCATTCGTAAGTTCAGATCGTATACGAAATTGCTAAGACAAAAAAATCAATACATCATTATCACCTACCATAAAATGTGTTACTTTTTGCCTCAAATGACAATTAAAAGGTCTTGTTTAATTTCAGAAACCGTCCATCTATCAGAGCCACAGCCACTTTATCTGCCCATGGTGCATCCCGTCGATTGCTAACAGCGATATTTTTTCTTTCCAGTAACTTACGCACGATATATGCAATTTTTGACAATGTTGTAAAACTAATCTTACAAATGGATTACTCCCTCAAGATTCTACAAACATTATACTCTTGTCGATTGACAACACGAAACTACTACAATCGAGCAAATTCCGCTTCATTTTTTTTAAAAGAAAAATATACAACATAATATGTCATACGAATAATAATATGCAAATCAATTTTCCTCCAAATTTAATTATTGAAAAATATACAAAATTTTAGGTACATTTTCTTATTCTCATTTAAACGAAAAAATAAATATTATTTAAAAAATAGGTATACTTCTAGTGTTTTCATTTTCTAAATTATACGCAAAAATTAAAGCGGAATGAGTCCGAGAACGCACCGAAACTAAACTACATACCACGCACATTTTACATTATTTAAGATCAATATGAGCACAAAATTTCAATTTTAGTTCAGTTAGAACGCGACCTGCCCAATTATTGTCATACAAAACAAACCAAAAAACTAACATACATTAAATGCAATAATCATACCAATAATCACTAACACTAAGTATTAATTACCGATGTAATACAATTACATTTACATACACTAGCATTAGAAATTACTTGATTCATAATAATCACAACAATATAATTGTGTAGGTATATATAATAAAAACTTCACAAGCCGTATGCTCGGCGAGTAACTCGCTTAAACAAAACACATATCGACGACTTGGTTGCGCACTGCTTCAGGAAATATGAGGATCGTTCGTTCGAATAGTGACTCGACCGGTCTGAACCTTCAGACGTGTTCACTCAATTATATATTTTCATAGTCCAGTCAACTGTGTAAGGTTCCAATTCTTAGTGAAGCGGGAAAAAACGTATCCTTAATAAATGATAAATCGATTTGTAGAATCAGACTTACATCAGTCTTGTCTCGATTGTGGAACGAGGCAAAAGTTGAGGTGTCGATTTTCGTTTAGAAAAACGAGTCTACGAATAGCCTTAGAAATCATATTAGCTTTTACAGTCTTAAATATCCGATTCGATTCGAAACGCGAGTCGGTTGGGAGTCCGCTCGCGGACGGGGGTCAGTGCGTTTACGAAATCATCATAGAGTCTAATAGACAGTCGAAATAGAAACTATACACTGATCCTACTAGGAAAATGTCAGGTGACTTACTTATTAGCGATGGGTGTGGTGTTAGAGGTGGTGGCCTAGCACAAATTCCTCTGTACATCCTTGTGCGAATTCACGGACAAATCGGCTTAATACGACACATTATGAAATGAAAATGTTGCCCTTTAACGCAAAGATCTTTTACAAAAAATCATTCAAGTATGGATACGACATTTTATTTACAGAAAATTTCATAAGGAAAACAAAAAGTCTTAAATGAAACATTTCGATCAATTTTAATCAAAAGTACGATAAGTCGGTAATTTTGAAATTTACAAAAAAAAAAAAATTATGTACTTACACTCCTGTCATTACATTCGAAATTGAAATGTCTGCATTTCCATTTTACATATTTACAAATTATTTTAAATATATTATAACGAAATTAATTCACAGACAAATTTAATAATTAAAAAAATCTATAATGATACAAATATATCCTCAAAAAATCTCTTAAGATTTATCCCAAAAATATCGTTCAGATTAATCCATAGGAACACAATGCGAGCGAGAATTTTGTAAATTCAGATGTGTATTACATTACGTATGTTTACATACATTTTCCGCTACGTAGTATGTAATAGTAGTAGGCGTACTTTTTCAATATATAATTCAAGACTGTAGATACTGTATGCAACTGTATATAATGGTAGTTTGTACAAAATTTGTACAAAAAATATACAAAGAAGACTATTACCGCCGAAATTCTGCCATAAGCCTGTGAAAATCGCGTATTTGCGTTTGCTTGCTCTTTACAGGAAATAAAAAAGGACAACTACTGCGCCTAAATAGTTATTCAACCATACAGTTTTAGGGTAAGGTCCTAGTAAATTTGTATTATACAATAAATAGGTTTATTGTATTTGTGAATAAAGTGCATTATAATATTTTAATTTAAAAATACGTAATTCAAATATAACGACATAAGCCTACATCAATCGTGCTGTCGATTAGAAAAAAAAATAGAAAAAAAATAATGATATAATAATTTGTTTTAAAAGACAGCTCCATAAACAACAAACTCGTTTATTTTCCATAATACTTGTAGAAATTTTGTAAAAAAAAAGCCATTTTCATTACGTAACAAAATCAAGTCAAAAATCTTTCAGATAGATATAAAAATGTCCGTATATTCGCTGACAATTCAAAGAGATCCAAACAAACATAGGCCACACATATGGCGATGTTTACATATTATAAGCGATGTATATGGCGTCGATTTGGTCCGAAAGGAACCCATCGCGGAGGTGCATACGTTGTTTCTCCCCACGAGAGTTAATGGGGACAACTCCCGGGTCAACGACTACCACTACGCCGACTATCAGGTGGTGCTCCTCTAGGACCGTGTTGGTGACCAGCGGGACTAGGTTCAGGGCCTCGCTGTCGTTGCCGTCCAATTCTACCACTACTACCAGAAGGTTTGTCCACGTGAATACAGCGCTGTGGGATAAAAAAATATTTACTAATTATTATAATCTTCAGGTCCATTTTAGCACGACCCTCTCTCGTGCGTCCCAGACTGAAGGAGGATTTGGCCTACACTCCCCATGCTGGCCAAACGGGTTCGGGAGGCCTGATCAATATTAATGTATTTCCCTTGGACGCCTTGTACGACATCCACGGGAAGAAACGGAGTGATTCTATTCTAGTCTGCCGGAAAGCACACGGCCAACCATATTATAATCTCTCTTATTATAACTACTCTATCTTATCTTAACTTCAGCCAGTAATATTTACAGTTTCACGATAAAGTTATATCTTACGTGAAACTTTAAATATTACTCGCTATATAAATGAAAGAATTTTTAGAATCGGCTCAGTAGTTGTAGAAACAAACGTACCAATAATCACTTTTTTGTAATATATGTTTAGACTAGCCATCCGTCCTGAATTCGCCCATGTGAAGTAGTATAAATATATTATAAATTTGAGGTTAAAGAACTTTTCTAAACTTATGAAGACTTGCCCCCTTACCACCATCTCTTAATGCGATTCAATAATTGAATAGATTGCTAATTCATACCAATGAATAAGCGACTCTATTCCATTTGAAATAGAGTCGCTTATTCATAGGTATGAATAAGCATTCTATTCAGTTATTGAATCGCATTAAGAGATGGTGGTAAGGGGGTTGTTCTGGTTCGATCACACACAAACGACTAAACATTTTTGAAGGGTATTTGGCATACAAATAGAATAAATTCTGAATTCTGGATTAATATAATTTAATAAAACATTAGAAAGATGTAAAGTAGTTTTAACTCTGTAATAATTTAGTAATTTTAAGCATATTTAGTATTGATTAGACAAAAATTACTCACCATTCCGCAATTTTCTTGTGGCACCTCATCACTGAATTTTCTATATCAATTGGATGATATCTCATGCCTCTGAGCATGATCGTCTCATCAAGTGCTCCAACTACGAACACTGCATCAAGGGTATGTGCGTCATGGGAATCAACGGTGAGCCCGCTCATACTGCCGCAGGCCGACGCTAGAGACTCCGTGTCACTGTCGCGGGTCATCATGGAGCCGGTATCGTCCCCTGATGATGACGTCGTTGTCAATTCCGTCCTACGCAAAAATCCTAAATACCCCGTCCTCGCATACACCTCCCCAGTATTCCCCGTGACCAACTGAGCGCTGAAGTGATCAGCATAATCACTCTCGTCCCCGTATATCGTGAAATATCCGCTTGCATTGTGAGGTGACTGCACCCATATCTCCCCTAAGTGAGAATCACCACACTGTCCTTTAGTTTCTGGGTTCGCCGTTATCACTTTCACACCGGGAAGTAACTTGCCCGACTCCATTAGGCAGAGAGAATGTGGACTACCGCGCTCGACCAGCGACACGCGGTCGTTCCGCAGAGCTCTGAGATCAACGTACACCGTAGACGGCTCTGGACTAGAAGCACCTTGCAGACATATTGCTATATTCACCCGGCATCCGAATGACGTGGATACGGCCCTTGGACTCAAGCCGAGGGCCGAAAACAGCTTGGAGAACGAATTGGTCAAGTTGATACGCGGTCGCTCTTCGGCTACGACTACGCATGTCCTCACGCAAGCTAAACTGATTCCCTTCGATTTGAGCTGATTGACTGAGCTGCCTAATCCTTTAGTGCAGAGTTCCATTACTCCATACGAACAGAATGTGTCGCGAACTTTGTATTGTGATACGGCACTGAGCCAGAGCCCTGGATTAATTTCGACTTCGGAAGGCGGGATAAGAATCGAGTGATGTCCGGAGTAGATGCTGCTTAGACACCAGAGGGCGAATCCGAGTCCACAATATGGATCCAGGCAAAGGGCTATATGGCGAGACGGGTAAAGTTCGCAGGCAATTTTCATGGAGCGACATAGTGATGTGACAGCCGCGTGGGACATCTTTATTCCAGCTAGCATTCCAGTAGTAGACACGCTGAAGTCGAGATACGCGAGCATTTCTGCCGTAGGAGCTCTGTAGAGGATCGGTAGTTTCTTTTTGGGCATATCGTCTGTGTCGAGTGTAAGAGGCCACGCTTTACTGTCGAGAACATTGCTGGCTTCCTTGGACCGGAGCAGCTTTATCACAGATTGATTGGAGAGGACTAGTGTGGCCTTGCTGACGTCGACGATCATCCTTACAGTAGGGAGGGTCGTGTGTAGGTTTTGGGGATGAGGTGGACGGATGGTGACGGGCACTGCTCCGACGTAGAGGCATCCGTAGAAAGCGCAAATGAGATCGAGTCCAGGGGGGAATATGAGGGCTACATGGTCTCCAGTGTTGACCCGTCCCTTTTCTAGAAGCAAGTTGCCGATACGTTCGGCCTTCTTGTGCAGTTCGGCACAAGTCAACGCTTTGGCGACGGCTCCCTTGGAATTGAGCAATGTGAATATCACGTGATCGGATGCACCTTGGGCGCGCCATCTCAGAATCTGTGAGATGAACTGGTACTGTCAAAGGAAGAAAACTCGTATTAGTTAGAATTCCATTATTTACTAACATCGCAGTATAATAGCAACACAAAAACAAAACTAGACTAGCTCTATACTATTATTATTTTCAATAGTTGTCTTGGCCAACTTGCCCACCCACCCTACCTAGGCGGGAGAGGTGATTTTTTTTCATTTTAAAAAATATTTATAATAGCTCTATACTGTCAAGATGAGAAGTCAAATTCCAAAGATTCCTCCAGTGATCTTCATTGTTCATTTTCATTGATCTTAATCCGCTGTTAATCCTGAGTACACAAGAGTTACGGCGGTGGGAAAGTGTAGTAGGCTTTTTTGGCTTGACTATAGAGGACGCTGTATCAAAGTTTATCGTATCAAGTTAACCGACAGACGGCATGTGGCAACAACTATTTAAAGTCTAACAAAAAAAGTATTTGTGTCTAAAAAACTAGTTTTACTTACCCTCCTAGCGCCATCCTCGTCAGTATTGTTGCCTATTTCGCGGCCCTGTGCAAACGCTAGCCGGTTACCTTGCACCAGATTACCGACAATCACAGACGCCGGGCCCACGTCTGAAAAAATATTCATATTGTATTAACATCATTTAAATGCCACTTATCACCAATATCAATAGCTTTTTTTTTATACTATATAGTAGCCATATTAACGCTCGAAGCATTAAACATCGCTCGAGCGCTGCCACCCCCGCTGCCAACGCAGCATCTCCTTCCTTTCTGGTGACCTCACTCACTCGCAGGAACACAACAACCCTCAAGGGAATTGTTATTTGACTGCGGTATTCTGTGAGGTGGAGGTACACACCCCAGTCGGATAGCTTACAATTACGCTCCCTACCTCTCTTTTCGCCAGAGCTTCGTTTGTCAGACAGCAGGGTGCACCGCGTGCAGGTGAAGTTAGCTTTGGTTTAAAGATGTTGATGAACTACTTACACCCCAAAATAGCTACCGAGGATTATTACACACACACAATAGTATTTTTTATTCTACATAACGATGATAAACACGCGTCCTGTTTACTAAGGTCATATCCGACTAAGGAAGTATCCCCACCTCTCAGAAAGCCAAATAACAATACCCTTGAAGATCGTTGTGCTCCTATAAATTACTGATATCACCAGACGCCATGCTGCATTAGCAGCAGGGACGCAGGATCATTCCGACTTGGAACCACTTTAAATTAGGCGGGCCGTAATTAGGTCTCAATTTTGGGAAAATTCGTTTTCACATTAAATGAAAAGCTCAGGCGATATTCAATAAACCGCCATATGTTAGCAAATTTTATACATCAGCTACTCGACAATAGATGGCTTCAAAGACAGGTAGGGTATAGCGTATTTTGTAAGCTGCCCAACTCTGGAAGTACCTCCACCTCGCAACATATCGCAGCTAAATAACAATCCCCTTGAGGGCTGTTGTGTTCCTGTGAGTGAGTGAGGTCGCCAGGAAGGAAGGAGTTAGAAGAGCTCGGTGGTCGAATGGTTAGCAATGGCCACTTTGACTCCGAGGTCGCGGATTCGATTCCCGCACAAGACAAACATTTGTGTGCATGAACATGTCTGTTTGTCTTGGTCTGGGTGTTTTCTATGTGTTATAAGTATGTATTTACAAAAAAAAATGTATTTAAGTACGTTTATCAGTTGTCCCATCCCATAACAGTCCATAACACAAGCGTTGCGCTTAATTTGGAACTAGATGGCGCTGTGTAAATTGTCCAGAAATATTAATTTATTTTATTTAATAGCGGGGGTGGCAGCGAAAGATCATGTTGCGAGCGTTGATATGGCTGCGGTAACCGCTTCACATCAGGCAGTCTTCAGGCAGGCAGGTAGTATGCGTACTTACTAACCGACGTAGTATAAAAAAACATCTTACCCGAATGTATCTCCCTAGGCTTGGGAAGGTTGGTGACGCAGGTATGAGGGCACATCAGCACATTAGCTGGATGCAAGGTCCCCTCCAGGAACCTCCGCTTACATTCACTCAGATGGATGCCACCGAGAGGAGTCTTGGGCAGGTAGTTGGGCTGCACCAGCGCCAAGCAGTAGATACCAACTTGGTGGATAGAGTCCACCGCCTGAAGCACTCGGGACATCCACTGGAAAGACTGAGGGTATTTCTATTAGTAAGTCAGTTAGGTGAACTTCATTTTATTAAATTAATACATAATAATAAATTGTACAGAGGAATAAAATAATGGATCAGTTTTATTCGAAATATATTTTTTTATGTAACCTATATAAATCCCTAATAATATTTATCTATTATCATACTGAAATTTAGAGATTAAAAAACTAAACACAGAATCTTAATGGTATTCTTTTACGCACAAGACATCAAAATAAATTTAAAAAGTTACTTTTGGATACAGCTCTTCTATGGACAACTGTATCGAAAAATAACTCTTTCTCTATTTCGAAAATACTCTTAAAATACTCGTGTGGTCTATTATCACATTCGCCTTCGGCTCATGTGATACACTCACACTCGTATTTTAAGAACCCTTATTATGCAACAGTTTCATAAACTACTATTAATAAACAAAATAAAATTCATTTATTTCGTATAACTACATGATCCATGGATAGTTAATAACATTTTGAAAATTATTGAGAATTTCAATTTTGGAATTTAGAACTTCAATTTAAATACAAATGTCAATGTCAATGTTAAATATTATAAATGTGAATGTGAGTTTGTTTGTTGCGCTATCACGCCGAAACTACTCAACCATCATCATCATGAAACTTTGTACACATAGTCATAAAGGTATTGGGAGAGACATGGGATACTTTTTATTAAAAAAAAAACACGGTCGTAGCCGCGGGTGGAAGCTAATACTTAATATTAATATAAATATGAAAGTGTGTTTGTTTGTTCTTCCTTCACGGCGAAAGGAAATTCAATGAATGCACATCTTTTTTATGGGAATTGTTTAACGTCTGGAGATTGACATAGACTACTTTATATCTAGGAAAAACATCTTGTTACCTGGGAATAATAAAAAATAAAATAATAAAGCCACGGACAACAGTTAGAGTTTAAATAAAAGTTTCTTTATATGTTTGTGGTGTAAGTAGTTCATTAACATCTTTGAACCAAAGCCAACCTCCGCTGCACACAAACGAGGCTCTGGCGAAGAGAGAGGTAGGGCATACTTAGAGTGTTTTTAAGCTGACCGACTGGGGTAGTACCTCCACCTCAAATAATACCACAGCCAAATAACAATTCCCTTAAGGATTGTTGTGTGAGTATCACCAGAAAGAAAGGAAGGAGTATAGGCTGGCAACGGATCGGCGACCCCTTGGTGTTGCTGCTCTGCATGGGCGGTGGTGATTGCTTTCCATCAGGTGACCCACGCGCTCGATTGCCCCCTCTTATATATAATAAAAAAAAAAACATATAGGATTTGACGAGCTCGGTTGTTGCAAGGCCAGTAATATCTACTGTAGCCCCAAGTGTCGCAGGATCGATTCCCGCCTAAGAGAAACATTTGGCCGGATCAACTTGACGGTCTTGGTCTGGGTGTTGTCCAGTGTTCAGGTGTTTGTATGTATGCACTTACAAAAAATATATAATCAGTTGACTGGTACCCTTATTATACCATTTTGGGGTGTAAGAGGCTCACCACCATGCTGGGAAAAACATCATCAAACGTCGAGCCAAAATCAACCACACCTGCTGACTCACTAACGAGGCTAATTGTAGGACCAGCGTACTGGTATCCTGCCTGACTGGTTAAGTATGCATCCACCTCACAGAAGACGAAGTAATAATTCCCTTAGATAACTTGACGTAGTATAATAATAAAACTCTTCAAGTGGTTTGCGGTATTCTGTGAAGTCGAGGTATTACCATAATCAAAAAGCAGTTCCGACTTTTACCATCAAGTCATCAAGACTCGGTAAATTTTAGTTCTTACTGCAAACTCGACTTAAAAATATTATCATCTCACCAGCTCGACAATGTCCAGTTACATAACAAGTAATCTCAAAGTAAAGCATAGCATTATCTGTCTCCCTCCCGCACAGGGAAATAATGTTGTATGAAACTCCCTCAGTTTGAATTTGGAACAACATTATTTCCCTGTGTTTAAATTTGGAACATTAAAATTCGTATGAGAACTTATAATTAACTTATAATTAATATATAATTAATGAAAAATGAGTAATTATACGGACATTTTGTTTTAAAATGTTTGAAAAATCAAACTGATGTACGACCATAGCCACGACAAAAAAGAAAACGCCCCAAACAAACAAAAGAGTTTCCACTTTTAATTTATAAAATTATTAATTGTGTGGATTTAGACTCTGGGATAGATATGTGTTAATATTGAATAAATCTATTATTTCTCAAACCTTGAAGTGTATTATTGTCTCGTTAGGTGTGAAAAGTAGAGTATTTACCTCTGGGATAAAGCCTGTCGTCGTCTTGGGCGGCTTGAACTCCTCACTTCACTCAGGACTCTATTACATAAGTCCCTCCTTCGCTCAAGTTATAACCCCCTCGCTACGCTCGGGAGTTAACTGTCACTCCCTCGCTACGTTCAGGAGTTAACTATGGAGTCCTTCGTTACGCTCAGAGTGCAATATGCCGCCCATGACGTAAGACACTGCTTTGTCCCCTTGGTACATATTCTACTATTGGTTAAGTAGATTTTCTCGACTTAATTGCTAGCCGTACGTCGCTGGAAGCTGGATCCTCACGCTGTCCCATTACATTTTACATTTACCTCTGAACTGGCACTTAAATTCACTTTCACATTCAAGATAGTGTGATGAAAGTGAATCTAAGCTCTACGGATTTAGAGTAGTAATGATTTAGATACATGTTCTTATATTTAATTTGTATGACGTTTCTAAGTGCTTTATAAAGTCCAAGGAATAAAGATATTTTGATTTGATTTGATTCTCCATACATATCGCTTTCTGATTGCCAGGAAAGGCGGAGTTGCTGCGTTGACAGCAGGGGCGGCGGCGCGCGAGTAATATTTGCAATAATTCATTTTGTGCTTTGCGAGCGTTTATTTGGTTGCGGTAACCGCTTCACATCAGGCGAATCGTATTCTTGTCTGCCACCTGAGAACGTCCAGGTTACGTTTGCTTTGGCTCTAACGATCGTGGAGAGCTACTTACACTGCATTTTCTTGCTTCCATGTCACAGAGGTACGATTTATTTAGATAGAAGCTTAGTAAACTTTAATGTTTTTCAAAACTCTTACTAGCAAGAATTCCGGATTATAGATATTAACTCTGAGAGATGCTTCAATGGGGCTGTTTGATATTTTTTCTGACACAGATGTCGCTAGGTAGGCGTCGGGTCCAGATTGTCAAATTGTACTGAATTTTTTGACAGTGAAACTTCAAGACAACAAGACAACACAAGACGTCAACAAGACATTTGACAAGATGCTATGAATTGACAGATGATTGGACCCTACGCTACAGTGCTGCCAAAAGACCCTCATTCGGTGATTTTTAAAACTAGTTCAAGTTAGTATGTTTACACATTAAAACTTCGATCACTACTACATACTATTGTATGTAGTATAGTGATCGACGTTTTAATGATATTTCATTTGATTTAAACAACGATGTTATCAATACGTTACCGTTAGTACTATTACTTATACTGTGTCAATACCTAAGAACAATAACTAAAGTCAATACTATAGATATGCCACAAGCGTGAAAAACGAACCGAAAAGTGAGGTAATTGTCTCACCTCGCAATTAGTTCGCACAAGCAAGCCGACGAAACTGACGTTTATGTCAATTGATTGAAATAGGATAAAATGTCGTCTTGTGTATTACGTAAATGCACAACTCATTCATTCAATTCATGTTCAATTCTAGCTCAATTCGAGCGGCACATAGCGCTCGCGCTCACATGTAGATACACCTCTTTAGATTTTGTACTGTTTGGTTCTGTAACGTACATTACATGCAATCGACTACGAGTCATGGTGGGGTGAGTGATATGAGATGCTGCTTTTGCACTCGAGTACCAGCACTCGAGTAATATGACGACTATAGGCTACAGTAATCGCTTTATATTGCATTGGCTGTACGTTACGTAAGCTTATTTTGCCCAATGTCATACATAAAACAAATTAGGGTTAATTTAGTTAAACGGTGTAAGTTTATAACTCGAGAAAATCTGGATCGATTTTTATGATCTTTGATTTGTTGGATTTGTCTCCATCCAGAAAAGCAAATAGCTATTCACTTATCACAAAAAATCACGAGAAAATTTTTTGATGAAGTTGTCAGGACAAGGTTTGTATGGGAAACCCACTGGAATGAGATGGAAACGAAGAGATTAAGCCATGGCGAACGAAGCGGGTCGCTATTACAAAATACAATAATCTTTATTTTTATTTACACAAATTATAGTTATTATCTGTTATTGAAGTTCGCGTTTGTTAGGCTCTCTTTTCTATGTTACTTGTATGACGTGCCAGGGATGTATGTATGTATACGTGTGCGTGAATGATAATATGGAAATGGAATGAAATGGGAACGGGAACGATTCACAGCGAAGCGTGGGCGTGCCGCCAGTATAAAATATATACAACTTACTTCTTCTTCGCCGCAGTCAGGTCTCTGTTCAGCGACGATGCAGATCCTCTCGTCCCGCAGTACCCTCACAGAGAACACTGCGATGCGACCCCGGTATATGAACTTCATCGGCTCCACCGCCAGCACGGTGGCAATGATATCGTCCATGTTGTGCTTCCGACCGGTGACTGTCATCAGACCGTCGCGGGAACCGCAAACGAATACCAGACCTATGGCAGAATGTTCAGAGTTTGGTTTTCACTGCAATATACAAAAAGTAAGGGTGCTTTCATAAGGGCTCATTTAGATTACAGAGAACTTTAATAGACATCACTGGTTACTATAGATATTTTGTGCTTAAACGTCACCAACCCAAAATGATACACAGGTATTTGGAAGACACTTTAAAATCATTTTTTTTCTAACGACATCGCTGTGCAGTCATTCTTTTTGAATATTAGCAACATTCTCTAAAATAAACGTAAGTGATTTAATTATACTATGAATTTTAGACAGCAATAAAGCATAGAAAACAAGATACTGTTCGTATTTCATGGTGGGACATAGCGTGTGTCATCTATCATAGTCCTTTCCAAAGTATGGATTGTGTAGTGACGTACTGTTGGTTACCAATAGATAGTGGGTCAAGAACTGACGGCAGTTGCAACATATCAGAATAATGTCGTTCAATCGGCGGTCAAAAGGTCATTTTCCGTGAGTCAGCGCTCAGCATGGAACCCGAATTTTTATTGATGTGAAATATTAAATGCGATGGGTCAGTCCAGCTGATGACACTACGCCACGCGCTCATTCGTAACTTTGCTATCTCTCTTTCACCCAAGCATTTATTCTATACAAAATAGTCTCGATCTTTCATGTATTACAGACAACGACAATATTTTTTTTAGGCAAGCGACTTCAGTAACCAAATGCTGAATGCCTTGTTAGCATCGACGTGTCAATTTAAAAAAATCTTAACTGTACTTTGGGTATTTAATTCGCACTTGCACA
The DNA here is from genome assembly GCA_937001555.2 of Hypsopygia costalis. Classification (NCBI taxonomy): domain Eukaryota; kingdom Metazoa; phylum Arthropoda; class Insecta; order Lepidoptera; family Pyralidae; genus Hypsopygia; species Hypsopygia costalis. The sequence goes on from OW443326.2 coordinate 26,998,029, forward strand.
TGCACTAAATCATAACATAAAACAACGTAATTAAAAGCTTTGCTAGTGTAGCATACAAATTAGGCATAAATTAACAATGTAAATTTAATTTATGGACGTACAAAAGTTAGCATTCTTCGTATTCGCGACATCGGTGAAACAATTCGTAAAATCAATATTTAATAAATGTTCATCTGTGTGTCTAAAAATATTGTGGTCTAAAATAATAATAATAATACGACAACAAAAATAATAAAACCAAATCACATAATCGCTAGGCTATTATTAATACACAATTAAGAGAAATTCAATGATTAACGATAACATGTTATTCGCTACAACAGGAAATATAAACATACAATCGCAAGAAGCAAGAAAAAAACGTAATTTCGCTCTGCTATAAATCTGGTGGAAAACAAACAACAACCATTACATGACGGTCGTTAAGTATTTGGGTGGTTTGATAACACTGGCATCTATAGAGTACCAGATCATAGTACAAGCACACCCCGGCCACTCCATACAAATGTCGCATCATTTACTACTACATAAAAAATGACGTCTGTACTGAGCGTGAATGGGCGTGTGTGCGTGCGGCGCCATACAAACTGTTCCTGATTTGTCTCAGAGGGGAGGTGAGGTCGACACGAGAGAGAGGCAGGGACAGGCCATACTGTACGTAGTACTATTATTTACACTGTGGTACAAGCTAAAACCTTCGATTGACGGGAGCTGCCTGGATTGAGTATATCAAGTATGAGAGTAATTGGTACCGTTGTATGGTCAATAAGAAGCGGAGACGGTCAAGTGGTTTATATTGGGGAAAGTGCCTAATAATAATCAAGCAATATTGATCATTTGCCTCTTGAGTATTGAACTCCTGATTCATATTATTAGTTTTGTGTTTACTTACACTAAAATCAAAATGATATTCCATTTTGATTTTTGTGTAAGTAAACACAAAACGACCCATTGCTTGACCCAGTTTGACCGTTTCCGAATTCTTTAAACTTACCACCAGGTCCTAGGAAGCCAAGCAAGCCAGTTCTGACGTAATGCTCCTCGCCAATAGGTTCCCCGTCGGAATCCAGTGGTCGGACCCGGAAGACGGTGTTAGTCAATCCAGGGAGACCCCAGTAGCCAGACCCGGTAGCCCCGGACAAAACGCAAATTTCGCCCACTTCATCGGTCCTGCACAGGAATGCTGGTCCTTCCATTTTCACCACAACTATTACGCCTGTTAACAAACGAAATACCCGTTAAAGAGAGATGGTATTTTAGCTTATGGTTCAAATTAGAGGGGAAATTCTCGTAATTAAAATATAGTCAAAATTCAGTTCCGATCCAGTCTCCATCTCACAAATATCAAATTTGGTAATCTCGTATCACAATACGAAACTTCAAAGTCTAGTTTAAGTGGGATTATATCAAAATATGACCGAAAATTAAACTAGTGTTATTTTGTAAACAATGCGAATGAATATATAAATAATGAGTCAAATAATATTTAGTTAAATCACAATTCAATCTCGATTCGGTCAACTTTCCTTCCACGATCGTAAAACAATTACGAGAATTGGCTTTCAGGTTCAGTGAGGATACAATAAAATAAAAAACCGATTTTTCTAAAAAAAAAATTTGCTAGACAACTCTCCATACTACATCTTGAGACATTATCGAGAAGGAAGGTGAATGGGCGGATATTATACAGAACACATACTCACACGAAGGCATGACCTGTCCACAATCTTGTAGAGTGAGTGAGGTGAGCGAGTTCTCGCCGTCGACCCGTACGACGCCGTACGACAAGCCGGACATGGACAAAATGCCGCGGCCGGCTGACGATCCGACGTGCACCCGGCGAATACAGACCGTGAGTGACTCACTGCTGCATGCGCAAGGGCACACTGTGCCGTTACGGACCCCTGAAATTAATAATAATATTGTTTTCTTCCAACTATGCTTTAATTCCATCACAATCACACTAAAAACTCAGTACAAAACGAGTCTTTAATGCTCTAGAGCAATAAAAATGTATGAAATTTCATTATTGCACAGTTTTTTTTAATCGCATCAAAAGGTGCCAATGGATTAGCTCTATTCAGCCAGCCGATATCAATACTTTTTTTTTCGTACGTATTATTCGTTTCTATCCTACTTGTTCCAAATTTAAAAAATGATTGCTGCTAACTCTGAGTTAAAAATGAAAGAAATTTAAAAAAGTGATTTGGCGGGAACTTTGTTAATTTTGCTTGACAATATTTTTGAAAACGATAAAAGTGTGATAATATCTGATTTTGAGTGCTTCGGCTTCGAATTAAAATGGAATCATCTAGCGACACATTAACTCCGGAAAACATTCTAAATGAAGCCGACAGTGTTATAGAAACTTCTATTTTAACTGTTTGATATGAGTTTCTTTTATCTACTATTCCTATAGGTATTAGTTGAAAGAAAAGCAGATTATGCACCTCGCCTTAAGTAATTTATATTGCCCTCGTGCCTGTTAGATTAGAGCCCTCGCTATCGCTCGGGCTCTAAATCAGGCACTCGGTGCAATAATAAATTACTTTGTGCTCGATGCAATAATCTACTATTATTCTTTCTCCACAAGCTTTACAAAATAATACATTTTGAATGGTCATAAGTAAGGTGCTGAACGGAATTCCATGCCAGTCAGAATATTTAACAACAAGCCTTTAATATTATTATCATGATCTGGAGCATGGAATTCCGCAGCACAAACAAGCTGTGCAGAACTGGCGCCTGAACTAGGTTTCCAAGGAAGCCTGTTTCACAGGTTATATTATAAAAAAAACTGATAGACAGAATAGACAGAATACTTTATTAAATTATAATTAAATCATTTGACATAATTAATTATTCAATCGTAGTACCCATAGCACAAGCTTTGCGCTTAATTTGACTAGATGGCGCTGTGTAAATTGTACAGAAATATATATATTTATTTATTATTATAAATTTTATATTGTAAATAGCATATATAAGCATGACTTGTAATATTTGCATGCCGACTGTTGGCGCAATACGCTTGTTCTAAAGAATTAGGTATGAATAACCTGTAATATCATAAGTCTACCGTGTCTGCGTGCAAATAAATATATTTCATTTCATCGAATGCACCAAAATCACACACATACTTTACTACAATAGCGAAAAACAATACAAACGTAATAGTAATAACATATAGCAGATTTTCTTCATTGCCCATTTATTTTCTAACACACTTTGTTATTGTTCCAATAAAACACGACATCAAACTTTCTCAGAGGCTTCTATGATCCATATCCCTACACCTTTAGAGCTAAAGTCAACCTCGCCTGACGACTTCGGCGTGGTGGTGGCTTAGTGAAAATGCTTACTAGTATTATTAATGGGCCAGTGAGTTGGTTTCTTTCTTTTTATATCCAACTTTCACGCCTTAATTACTGATCCGATTTCCATGAAATTTTGCTAACGTAATTAGAAGTCTGGAATAAATAATGAATACTTTTTATTCTCAATAAATGAAATCTTCCCCAGGGAGGACTAAAACTTTGGCGCAATTACCGACATTTACACGGGCGACGCGACGAATAAATCATAATTTTATTCACTTGATTGTCTCACCTTTAGGCGTAAATACGGTAAGGAACTGGTCGCAGGATGATAGTGACCAGGGATTGGCTCCATCGGCGACCAACAGCATCCTCAGCGAGCTCAAACAAATATCTTTGTGGTCGCGAGTCGCCAGCAGACCCCAATGAAGGTCACGAGACTTCACGATGGCCACTGAAGCTCTGAAAATAAATAATATCATTATTTAAATTCTTATCCCATTACTTCTAACTTATTATAAGTTCTTCGGGCATATTACCCGAAAAGAAAATTCTATGGAGTGTCTTCCAGTAGGTAAGGTGGAAGGCAAGAGACTCCGTGGCCGCACTCCAACCAGATGGGGAGATTTAATTAAGTCTCTCACAATATCCTCCATGTCCGAATGCTCCTGCAATGCCCCCAACGGAACCAAATGGAGAAATATAACAGGAGCCAGTTATCAATAAAGATATATAAATTGTCAGTTCTGTTGAAGATGCCATAAATTAAATCTTCAAACTAATACTCTATTTTTCCCAGACGTCTATATACCCAAAAGAGTACCTAGTTCAAAAAAATTGACAACAAAACAAAACAAAAAAAAAAAGTGTTTTATTATAATATTACGATTCAAAAAAATAATCTTACCTATTTTTGGTGATCATATGCATCCACGAAGCGGGGCTAACTTTCATGAGGGCGTATGGAATGAAGATGACGTGCATCCCGTTGAGAACGCTGGCCAGCACCGCGTGCCAGAGCCCGGTCTCCCTCTTGAAGTCCAGCACGCAGACCATGTGCTCCCCTTCGGTGTAGTTGCACGCCACAGAAAGCATCCGACAGTGAGCCAGCATTGAAGATCTGGAACATTTTACAAAGGCATCCAATTAGCGAGAATTCCTATGAGGTAAAAGAAAATATGTGGTGGGATTATCATTGCAAGTAACATTTTAAGTCGTCTTATTTTTAACTTTGCTAAATATTTTGTTTTGGTATGGTTCTAATCATTGTACATTATGATGACGAAGCAAAGGAACGCTAATATTTTTTGACTTCTAAACCTTTACGTCCGAGTAGCATATTTAAGAATCCAAGCACATTATCACTGATCTCTGATATTAATATTGCGACTAAATATTGTATTACAACTTGAGAGAAAAAATATATATTACACATTATATTCCACATAGCTGTAATGTAGATTTAGCCTTTTTAAAATTTTGAAGCACTATCACTATCGATAAATGATAACAGAAAGCACAAATGCTACGTCACTTTGGTATCCATCATAATAAGCGAAACACTCTTCAAAAAATCACAGAATTGATAAAAATTTTATGTTCTTTGTGCTCAATGCATAAAAAAAATGTTTAATTGACGACAGCGCCACCTGATAATTTTACATGTATTCAGTTATTCACTACGTGTAACGCCAAGCAACAGGTAGAGCGACATCTCGCATAATATTTCAGTATCAAAACGTAAGACCTGGTACTAACTGCTGAAATACTGAGATTTTGTTGATATTAAAAACAATAAAAATAAATAAGAGATTCCATTTTATCTTTGAATTAGATATTATTTTAATAGCTCCATATTTTATTTAAAACTTGTAGTTCCAGTTCTAGTCACTTCTAAGTTGGCAGCTCTATGCACTAGGAGCACAGGAAATACAGTACATTTAAATCAGGAAGATGGCGCTACGATACGGCGCACTAGGAACAACAAGTTTACGGCATGTCCGGCGTGGAACAAAGTTTCAGCTCGGTCAGTTTCAGTTCTAGTTAAATCCGCATTGGCCGGCAAAACTTTTTACGCGGCGTAGTTGTTTTTCTGTTGAATGTTGTTCTTTCAGTTTGAAATGATAATTTTGTATTCAATTTTACCGTCTACATAAACAAGGTGATTTTTTAACGTAGATAGTCACATTTTTGTACTTGTTTTGTAATTCAAACTTTATGACACCGTATGAGACTGTTCATGTACATTGCGTATTGTTGTGGAAATGAGGAGATATGTATTCTACTATTTTTTGAAAAATGGAAAAATTCGCCTGCCCCCCCTAGGTGGGATTTGAACCCACGACCTCTCGATGACCGGTCGAGTGCTCTTCCAACTGAGCTACCAGGAAGGTTTGTGTTGCTGACGAATTTTTGCATCTTATATTTCTATACTGTGCGAGTCACAGTGTGACGTCATCAACCTATTAAGTAATTACACTACTAAAGTAGGCATAGCAGTCCATCGTTGCAGATGAAATTCAGCTATTTTTTGATAACACCAAACTAATTAAATTATTATTATTTAAATAGTTGTCTTGGCCAACTTGCCAGATAAAACCTAACCTAACCTTCCTGGTAGCTCAGTTGGAAGAGCACTCGACCGGTCATCGAGAGGTCGTGGGTTCAAATCCCACCTAGGGGGGGCAGGCGAATTTTTCCATTTTTCAAAAAATATTTATCTGGCAAGTTGGCCAAGATAACTATTTAAATAATAATAATGTATTCTACTTTTTTACTTTATTGCCAAGGTAAACCGCTTAACATTAGGCAACCTGTATGAGTGTTTGGCTTGCATAAAAAGTTTATATTGTTTTCTTTCTCTATTGCATACCATTTTTTGATTACAGCGTTTTATTGCCTCAAACCTAAATTACGTTGAAAGTTTTTTTTTACAAACTAAGGGGCAAACAAGCGTACGACTAGCCTGATTGTTAGCGATTATTGTAGACTTTGGACGCTCTAACACCAGGGACATCAATGCTGTAAAAACTTCTTCACGCGTTTGCTGTAGAATTCCATACTAGGCTTTTGGGAAAACCTGGGCTGGTAGTTCATTATACTAATTGAGAGTTTGCGAAAATAAACCTCTCTGGAACCCCACAGTGCGCGAACAGCTTGGCTCCATCGTAATGAATGGAATTGAATTCCCAGCCGAATACTGCTATTATTTTTTCTTATACCTACCATGTCGGATGGCATACATACGGGCCGCCTGATGTGAAGTGATTACCGGCCCCTCCGTCGCTGAAAATCATATTCTCCAAAAACCACATTCGTAAACCACCACATTCGCAAAACATCGTATATGAATAAGATGTTTTGCGAATGTGGTCTTTTGAGAATATGATATTCAGCGACGGAGGGCATTCATTCGCAGGAATACAAAAGCCCTGAAGGGAATTGATATTTGATTGCGGTATTCTGTAAGGTGATAAGGTGGAGGTACGTCGCCAGACGGTTAGCTTTAAAATAGCATTTCTTTTACGCCAGAGGCTCGTTTGCTTGTCAGCAGAGTGTACCATGTGTAGCTGAGGTTAGCTTTGGCTCAAAGATGACGGTGAGATACTTACACCCCAAAAACGGTACTACGAAGGAGGCCGTAGGCATTTGAGACATTAAAAGCTGTTATCGAAGCAGTAGGTAAAATGAGCCTGTAAAGTCAATTATGAAAGCAACAAGTGTTCGCCGATGGTCCCTTGTGTTGTCGAGCAGCTGCTCTAAAAATGAACCATAAAACCTTCAAGACTCCTAACAAATAGTCAATCGTCATTAAAGGCATATATACATTATCATTGTACGGATCGATCAGAGTTCGGTTGGAAGATATTTGTCAAATCAACAGGTCTGCCAACTTGTTGCAGACGATTTGTCCTTTACGGAACTCTTTTATGCTTCGGCCGACATCGATTTGGGTCACAATCACGCCCACAGTGGGGGACCGGGGCGTGCCAATTAGAGTTGTTTCATTCCCAAACAACTTTTTGTACTGGGCGTTATTAGGAACGTAATTTTTATATCTTCGAAAAAATTGTTGACTGTCTCTATAGCGACTGTAGTCAACGCCAAAGCTAAAATTGAAGGGATACCATGAGATTCGCCGAGGGGGGGCAAGGGGGCTGAGGGACGCTAAAGATTACGGACTGTCAAGGAAAATTGTGCCAGTTCACTTTTGTTATTTTCTTATCCTTCTGTCCCTCCCTAGAATAAAGGCTGGCAACGCTCTTAGGGGATACATGACTAACTTAGTTTTTTTTATATATATACTAGAGGTGGGCAAGCGAGAATGTGGGTCACCAGATGGAAAGCAATCACCACCGCCCATAAAAATCAGCAACACCAAGGGGTCGCTGATCCGTTGCCAGCCTTTTAAGGGAAATATTAACTCTGTTCTTGAAGGCCCCCATGTCGTATTTATTTGGGAATACTGCTGAAGGAAGATGATTCCAAAACTTCACTGTTCGTGTAGTAGATCGCCAAATATCAAGACGATGTGGATGGAATTACTTAAACTTAGTAATAAAACACGCGAATATAATACGTTAACTTCATAACATAAAGTCGTTACCCTAGAACTAACTCGGAAATCACTATAACTTGTCGAAACTCGCTGAAAGCGGGACCGAATGGCGCGAACGTGTTCAATAAATACTTCGGTACGTTCTCGTAAATTTTTAGTACAGATTTTTGACGGGAATTTCTTTTAATTTTGTTATTAAATAATTACCGAGATTGCAATTCCTAAAACTTACGTGACATGTTTAGACATACTACATCAACAGCATTAACTAATTTAATAGGTATATTAAATTCTCGTGTCGCTGTGTTTGTTACCAAACTCCTCCGAAACGGCTGGACCGATTTTTATGAAATTTTGTGTACATATCGGATAGGTCTGAGAATCGGCCAACATCTATTTTTCATACCCCTAAATGATATATGTTTTTTTTATTTTATTGTCAAACTTTCACCCTTCTACCATCACTCCCTAAATGTATATGGCAAAATAATGTTAGCCGGGTCAGCTAGTATCTATATAAAACAAAGTCGTGTTATCTACACCATTTATGTAACTCAAGAACAGCTGGACCAATTTTTATCATCTTTGATTTGTTGGATTTGTCTACATCCCGAACAGCAGAATAGCTAATCATACATATATTGATAAAATGACATGAATAATTAAATTATGTAGGTATTGTTTTTGTTGAGAATTAATTTATTATGTATATAATTATGTATGAAATGTAAGTAATTTTCCGTTTTTTAATATACCTAATGATAAATAACTTAATTTAATATTATAATAAATTGACCGAAATATTTGCACGCCCCTGCGAGGGTGGAATAAGTTGAACGTGTTAATCTGTGTAACATTTGTTGTACCTTATTTTCGCAAATAAATTATCTTATCTTATATTAGGAAATGGTCAGCATAAGATTTGTATGGGAAATCCACAGGTATGACCCCCTTTGATTGAGGCGAGACCCGTATCCCAACAGTGGCATGATTATGGGTTGATGTTGATGCCCATTTATTGTATTGAAATCCTGTATCCATTGAACCAATCTTCTAATCAAGCATTTCTACTTCGCCGATGGTCATTATCGAAATGCTAGTAAATAAAAATAATGACAAATAAATAAGAATATTATTAATAAAAAAATGTATAAGAGGTGTCTAAGTGCCACAAGGGCCCAATGACAGAATAAATACATTTCATTTCGTTTGTAACCAAACTTTATATAATAATGTGACGAAACCGATTTCTGTCTCGTGACATGGAAATACCATTCCTAGTAATAATCACGTACGTATTGCCAAATTCGTCGGTCACATTTTTCACAAGCGCATTATCAAAAAAATATATGCTGAAAATCGAACAGTAAATGTGTATAAAACATACCTAGTAACTATGACGCCCATGGCTGATCCGTCGGCAGCGGAAGTGTGTTCGATATGTGCTGGGCTGTCTTCAGCAGGGCGGGGCGGTGGTATCCAGTCGCGGGGAGGACGCGGCAGCTTCTCTGTGGACACCCAGTGAAGCGACGGCCACCCACGGAACGATACCACGTCGCCTGATGATGTTTTTGGTAGACCTAAGGAAACGGGGAAGATTAGCTCTGTACAGAAGCTGGTGTCGGTTAGAAACACTGTTTATCTGAAATATGTTCATGAAATCCCCTATTTTGTATATGGGCGACCACTTGGTGTTTCTGATCTCCATGGGCGGTGGTGATTGCTTTCTATCAGCTGACTTACATGCTCATCCCCCCCCCCCCTCATATATATAAAAAATAAGTGTAAAGCGCACCTAAAGAAATTTTCACTTAAAAAAACAACGGGTTGCACTACGGGAGTGCCGGCAGAAGTGAAAACTTGAACATTAACGTTGTGCATTTTTGAATATTTTGGAATGGTTAGGGAATAATTTTGCACGAATTGCTTTATTTATCAGTATAAAAGTACTATCATTTTTATTTGGTAAAATACAATATTCATATCGTACACAAACATGACATAGTTTCGCCGCGCGGTAGAAAGAGGTATTACTTCCTCTTCTACGCCGCGCCGGCGAACGAATTTTCGATCAGGTCACGTGTCCTGACACGAGTTTAACATTTTTTGCCCATCCCAAAAAGTGCATAACTCCGCTAAAGAAGTTTTCACTTAAAAAAATCATGTGAAATCACCAGATTGATCGTATTCTTACCTTTCATACAAGCATCCGATGTGAGCGCGTACTGAATGCCACAGGATCCAAGCAGGAAGCCAACTTGCTGGAGTCCTGCATCCCTCCTTGTAAGTGGTACTTCTATCGGCACGGGTACCACGCCTGCTTGTAGGCACCCGTAGAAAGCGCACATAAAGTTGATAGGATCGTTGTTAGGATAGACCAGGGCCACACGATCTCCAGGTTTTATGGACTGGTCTCCTGTTATGGGGCCACCACTGCTGGTTTTTGATGTGAACGTTTTGTTAAGCAAGGCGTGAGCGATCTTTAGTGACCGGCTGAGGAGTTTACCTATGAAAAGAGAGAGAATTGTTGTAGTACTTTCAGACTATCACGTTATAGAAAAAGCCTTTCTTGGAGGAAATGTAGACGCGGGCGGGATGGTGCGTAGGATCATAAACATTGTCTACTCGTTATAAATTTTTGACGAGCTCGGTGGCGTAGCGGTCAATGACGCGGCTTCGACACCAATGCTCGTGGGTTCATAGTTCTTACTTAGCGTAATAAATTCTTGGATCCTTCATCAATCCAATGGTGTGATTGAATTTTAGATGTAGAGCATCGATTAGTAGCTACAACTCCAAACTGTATCCCCCGATTTTGGATAAGGATTACATTTTTTGGATAAGGATTACATTTTTTGGATAAAGATTACATTTTTTGGATAAAGAAGTAAGTATTCGCGTCAAAATAACAGAAAAAATAAAACACTTAATGTGGTATTGAAAATTAAGAACACGCGTTGGAACACGGAGGCTGTTAGAATGTGGCATTTTGCATGCAGGCATTTTAGAGGTTTCTTTTTTTTTATACTACGTCGGGTGGCAGACAAGCATACGGCCCGCCTGATATGAAGCAGTTACCATAGCCATATTAACGCTCGTAACATATACCTAATATCGCTCGCGCGCCGCCACCCCTGCTGCCAACGCAGCATCTCCTTCCCTTCTGGTGACCTCGCTCACACGCAGGAACACAACAACCCTCAAGGGAATTGTTATTTGGCTGAGGTATTCTGTGAGGTGGAGGTACATTTCCCAGTCGGGTAGCTTATAATTACGCTCCCTACCTCTCTTTTCGCCAGAGCTTCGTTTGTCAGTCAGCAGGGTGCACCGCGTGCAGGTGAAGTTGGCTTTGGTTCAAAGATGTTGATGAACCACGTACACCCCAAATTTATCTCACGTACGTAATTGTGAGATAATTTTATGACGAACTTGTGGCTAAGTGTAAGCCATTGTGTGGCTTTTCTTAATATAATCATTTGAAACTCTGTGATGCATAGATGGATGTTTAAATAAAAATAAATATTTAAGCTTTTTTGCATACGCTAGAAAGTTCGTGTAGAAAAGGCGAACCTAATGAAAAGATATTGTATCCCAGTTTACCTTCAGATCATTATTAAAATTTAAACGTAGATTATATTTATAAAGCAATATCGTTACGACATACCACGTGAGTGCGACTTTTAATATTTGAACCAAACCTCGCCTCACCTCACCTGAACCCTGCTGATTGACTAACAAGGCTCTGGCGAAAAGAGTGGTAGGGCATACGCCCGACTGTGGAAGTACCTCCACCGCACAGAATACCGCAGCCAAATAAACTAAATTAAAAAATAGTTTATTTATTTCAATAACATGGTACATAGAATTTTGGAAGGTTCTGGAGTTACCATTTAAGTATAAAATACTTCATTGTTACATTCGTTTGTTTCATGATAAAATTAAAAGTAAAAACTACTATACTTTGTTTTTAATTTTGAATACTATTACGAGTAAGCAACATTAAAAACAAAGTGCATAATTGCATTTCAGCCTGATTAATCTTTGATTTGTTATCTTATTTAAATAACAATTCTCTTGTTGTTGTTCCTTCGAGTGAGTAAGGAGTTGCTGCGTTGGCAGTGATGGTGGCGGCATGCGAGCGATATTTCAACTTGTGAGCGTTTATGTCTACGGTAACCGCCTCACATCAGACAGGCCGTATGCTTGTAATCCAACGTAGGTACTATAATAAAAAAACATGTAGATAATGTTCCGAGTGCTCCAAATACAATCTAAGTAGACTACGACGAGGGATTCAATATGCCTTAAAGTCGTCCGAGGTAAAAATAATTTTGCAGCCAGTGGTACTCTCTTCATTCCTTTACGATAAAGCCATATTAGAGCGTTTTTCATATTCTCTCAAGCTGTGGAATGAACAGCCTGTTGAGCTTTTTCCTTGGTGACTACAGCATTGCATGGGCTCCTTCAAAAAGCGTTTATTAGTCGCGTAGTGTTTCAGGCGTCCATAGTCTGACCTGCTTTCTATCAGGCGTTCAGTATACATGATTGTATTTTTTTTATACGACTAAGCGACAGTAACTACAAGTTGGTGACAAATAAGCGTACCTACCTGATGGTAAGCATCGCAGTCTATGGACACTTGCGACACCAGAGGCATTATTCACGGGTTGCCGACCCTGTAAAAACGCCTTTACGCCTTTCTGAACCTTATACTTCTGCTGGGAGGTATACTTAATGAAAATGGAATTAAAAAAATCTTACCATAGGTCAAAGAGTTGCTAAGTTTCCCATTTGGATCCAGCACAGTAGCCACATTAGCTTTGAAAGAAGCTGTTCCATATCTTTGCAACGCTGCTTCCAAGTTCCGAGGCAGGCCAGCGGGGACCACCAATTGGTCTCCCACTGCTGGGGTCATGATCCCACCCTCTGGTTTAGGAGCATTGGGATCCTTAGGGTTGGCAGCTATTTCAAGCTCTATATCGTCGTCTTCGTAGAATTCTGGTAAGGGTCGTCTTTTTGGTCTCTTTAATGTATTTAGGAGTTGCTGGATCTTAGCTGATACCTGTTTGGAGGAAAACAAGAAGGTATATACTACCTAATATATAAACGGTTAATTATATGGGAATGCAACCATGAAAATACCTTCCTTCCTACGTTGATGGCATGTGGGGCAGAGTAACTATGATGGGCGTGTCCTCTATCCATACAACTATTATGACGTATATTTCACCTTTTGTACTAATGTCATGTTGCATATTACAGATTTTGGCGAATTCTAAGCTTAACTGCAGCATACTTATACGCTGTAACACTGTATTAAGGAATGATGACAGATATTTTATTTATGTAAAAGTGCGAATTAATTAAAGCATGCTTTTGGTACATGAACCGTCCAAGAAACCATCACAAGTTACCACCGCTATCAGAAGTGGGATAGATAAAACAGATGCACGTCTTCCGTAGAGTATAAACGTTTGCATGATGAACACAGAGATGAATAGAGCGTGGCAATATTTAATCGCCAAAAAAGAAATAGTAGCGGCCCTCTCACATTAAATTTATTATTGAAAGAAATACCGCCGAATATGTCGGTTGCTTTCGGAACTACCCTCACATGCCCTCCTAACATTATGATATGCGTCATTAACACGTCTAATATAATACGAAAAGCGACAAGCAAGTCAAAGAATGCCAAGGGTGGTCAAAGTTCACACGATAGCTGACATTCAAGATCTCGGAACTGGGCTCTCGCCCCTCCATATTAAGTAGCATATAGTTATATCAATGGAAACGGAAAAGGTAAGCGGTTCTATTATCTTACGTTGCCTTTTTAGAACCAGTAAAAGGGCAAAGGTATCATAATTCTTTTGACATGACAAGAACATAGCCTGTTATTCTAATAAAGCAAGTAGTAAGAATTACCGGGCGTTTTGACAATTCTGAAATCCATAAGTGATATATAATAGTCTAATATAGTAGTCCATTTCTGTTGCGTATTTTTTTTCTTTGTGTTTTATACTATATCTGCAGTTTCTTTGCGTTTTCATTTTTATTCAGCTTTTCTTTTATACAGTGAACATGTGCTGAGATGACCACAGCAGCTAATGCGGCGACGTCAGTTGTTGTGTGATCGCCTCAGCATATCTACTAGAGTTACATAAACATGGGTACCCGTCTTCGATAATTGGTAAAGATTGGAGATGAATCACGTAAACTCACCTTCCACCTGCCAGTCCCGGTGCCCGTATCTTCGGGTTGTGCATAACACTGGACTCTGTCAGCAACCAGCGCTCCGCCGCGGCGCGCCCCCGACGTCGTGTGAGTCACGTCTGGGGGGATGTCTGGTTGACAAACATTAAATTTACAGGAAATTTGATCTACACTACTATGCGTGCGTCCATAAACTTTTAATATTTCACACACCTTGTTGGCGGCACGATTTCTAAATACGAAGGGACTGATCAATTATAAGGAGACTGGTCAATTAGTAATCTACACTACTATTATAAAGAGCAAAAAGTTGGAATTTTTGTGCGTGTGTATGTTTGTAATGAATAAACTCAAAAGCTACTGTGCCAATTTCAAAAATTCTTACACCATTAGAAAGCTACATTCACCCTGAGTAACATAGGCATTTATTGCTAGATAAAAGGTAAAAATATATAAAAAAAATCTTATGTCCACACGTGCGAAGCCGGGACGGGCCGCTAGTGAATTATAAACATGATTACGTTATTAATAACAAATAATTTTGAAAAGAAAACTAAACTTTGAGATATTTTGTTATATACAATTGTATATAACAAAATATCTCAAACATTAGTTCCTTCCTCCTTTTTTTGTTGGCCGTGTAATACTGTAGACCGCAGACTATCATTAAACCTAAAATTAAATCATATTGTACAATAACATACAATAAGACAGACAGATAAACTAAATATCCGAATTCCGTAACATTCGGAACAAAGTAAGTTATTCCATCTTTACATTTGTTATCTATTAAACCGTATAATGTATTTTTTACATATTTCAGTTGCTTTACTATCTTTTTCAGAGCGTAATTTATGCAAGAATCAGAAACACATTTTTTTAAATAAAGTTAAATCTACTGCTACTGATTCCATTGCAGTCCCGGGGGTAAAATTACGGCTGCTTGGGAACTCACAACGAATTTAATCAGTAGAAATTAGTAGGAGTAAGATTATTAGGATAAGATTAGGCTGTGCTGTGTAAAATCGAAGGAAATGTATCTGAACAATTCTGAACTTTCGTCCGAAACATCGGATTTTCAATTCGGACTAGGACTCCAGCCCCCTTACCACCATCTCTTATTGCGATTCAATAACTGAAAAGAATGCTTATTCATACCAATGAATAAGCGACTCGATTTCAAATGGAATAGAGCCGCTTATTCATTGGTGGAAACACAATGAATAAGCGGCTCTATTCCATTTGAAATCGAGTCGCTTATTCATTGGTATGAATAAGCATTCTATTCAGTTATTGAATCGCAATAAGAGATGGTTGTAAGGGGATAGAAGGCTTAATCATACAAATTCATTGTGTTTCCACCAATGAATAAGCGGCTCTATTCCATTTGAAATCGAGTCGCTTATTCATTGGTGGAAACACAATGAATAAGCGGCTCTATTCCATTTGAAATCGAGTCGCTTATTCATTGGTATGAATAAACATTCTATTCAGTTATTGAATCGCAATAAGAGATGGTTGTAAGGGGATAGAAGGCTTAATCATACCAATGAATCGCAATAAGGGATGGTGGTAAGGGGGCTGGTGTTATTTACTTACTTTATTAAATCTACTGCTGACATGTTACAAACTAATCTGATTTTAGAAATTGTTAAATTTATTTTTATTCTGTTACATAATTTCTTTCTTTCCTTTTCTTAAAGTTTCTTAACAGACCTAATTGCTAACATTACTCAGCCGAGCCGAGGTACTATCGGCTAGAGTGTATAATTACTTTTTGGATAGGTAAACTTTTCCAGTTTGCCTCTAGTGGAAAAGTGTTCTTTAGTTCTCTATCTCAAAGGAACTACATAGGTACCGCTTCACATCGGGCATTCACATGAATAGGTTTATTTATCTCGGGCTCCTCTGTGCTTAGGAGGGCGCGCTAAGCCGTCGGTCTCTGCTGTTGTCATTAGATGACAGTCGTTAAAGAAGTGGCCTTTAGGCGGGTTGGAAATTCTGGCCTCAGTCAACCTGCAGTTGAGCAGCGTGGTGCAGTATGCTCTAAACATTTACAAGTGAGGGGATACCCGTTTCCCAGCAGTGGGATAAATAGGGGTTGTTATAAAAAATAACAAAAGAAACTTACAAGCTGGCAGGTGTGTGATATCAGATAGGTCAATCTCCGTTCTCTCTCTTGGTGGGTGTTTCTTCTCTCTCATGTGGAGGGGTTGTGGCAGGGGATGTGGATGAACGCGGGGGTGAGGTGCGGCTGGTCGGCGTGCGGGGGGCGAGCCTAGCTCTGGCGGAGGAGGGAGCTCTGTGTCCCCTGCGCAGGAGTCTTCGTCTGAACTTGAGGCTGGTACAAAATGGTAAATAAATAAATAAATATTCCTGGGCAAATTACATACTACCATCTAATCCCAAACTAAGCAAAGCTTTTACTAATGGCTACAGATAACTAATATACTATTATACTTAATATATATATTTCTTTATTTAAAAAAATATATTCATATTATAAACAGAAAACACCCAGTCCAAGACAAACAGGCATGTTCATGCACAGCTCTAGCGTTGCGAAACATCCTAGGTTTGTGTTTTCATGCTCTCAAATCTTGTGCGGGGATCGAACCCGTGACCTCGGAGTCAAAGTGGCCATTGGTAGTAAGTAATTCGACCTTTGGCACATCCTTTGGCCAAATCAACTCTCTAAATGTAAAAATAAAGGTTACCTAAGCCCCGACATTTAAATACCTAAAGAATATAAATAAATCTATAGGTAAGCATAGCGATTTACAACTTCCACTTTAACCCTCACGTTATCGGTATCGAATTAAAGGGATTAATTAAACTGTAAATTATTAGTTCTTTTTTATTATCAAAGAACTTAACAGCTTACATCCAAAAAAAATTTTAGTTTTTCTTGATATCGAGATATCAAGAAAAATACATTCTTTTTTCGAAGTTCTCGAAAAATAGAAAAGAGAATATCGACATTAAATACTTTTCATTCTATTAATGTATTTGCGAGTGAAGTCCGTCGCACAAGTTATATAATAACAGCTCATACATATTATAAATAATAACGTTAATCATTATAAGAAATAACACGAAGCATATCTACTGTGAATGTATGTAACTACTTTTGTGTAATTAACTAGATACCAGTAGTTAATTAACACCGAGTTCCTTTATGCCTTCACTTAACTAGTACATAGATACATATCTCTAAATACATAGATGGATCTAGCAGTATGCAACCCACACATAAAAACTTCCGACGTAAATCTCTTCACTTGAAAAAAAGGCAGGTTGTTGGAAATAAATAATTCAGAAACCACAGATTTCGTATAGAATAGATACTTCTTGTTTAAATGTATGACTCATTATTTTTACTCTGATTTTGAAAACCTCATAATCCATCATTCAGTGTACTTTTCACAAGAGAGAAAAATGTTTTTAACACCGTTTAAAAAATACACTTATATTCAATAACAACGATAAATAACAATATACGTGCGTGGTGCCACAAAGTGAATTAAATATTTTTAATCGCAACGTGTTTGTGAGTTTATTATTTTCAACAATCAAGAGGACAGTAAAAAACTTTTTTCTGTATTGGATCTATAAGTATTTAAGCCCTATGTATGTGTCGAAAATTTTATTTTGAATTTTTATTACTTCACACTTTATTTATAGACTTCTTATATTCTATGCTGTATTCTGATGGCAAATGAGGAAAAATGCGTCTTTGTTACTCGATCACGTTTTAATATATCTATATACGTATATACAAAAATTAATCACTATTTCCCCTGGTCACGGCATCACGCGTGAACGGCTGGGCCGATTTCGCTATTTCTTTTTATGTTGTAATTGTTACTGTCAGGAGAAGGTTGTAATGAAAGAAAAAAAAAGAAAGTTGCGCGGAAAATTTAAAATTTTAAAAAAACTGAACAACTATATTAATTTTTCTAATGCAACTTTGTCGTTTGACAGTACTGTCTGACATTTGACAAACTAATTCGAATTCAATATTCATTGTTAAGAAGACAGGACATCGTCTGTCGGGTTATTTAGTTATTAATAAATATCTATCGATTGATCGACGTTTGCGAGGAGACAGTAAGGGCCCTACCTAAAGCATAAACATAAATATTTTTCTATTTATTTACTAATTGTGCCATGTTGTTTATATTATTTTTAAAATTTCTGAATAATAAAATATTAAGAGTAAGTGATTTACACCTGTTTATATTATAATTAACATAATATGATGTGACTGACCTGTAGGTCTGTAAAACAGGCAATTACTGTTTACAACAAAAGTATTAAGTGTTAGACCAACTGGGCTTCAACTTCGACTACAATATAGACTATACCGTGAATTGAATCCACACGTAGAGCTTATGCATTAGACATCATTGAAAATTCAGAGATGCAATGCGAGGCTTAGGTCGAACGTATTCAATAAGTAAAACGTACATAGAATTAGACTTAGGCCGGCGAACATCGCAAGCTGTTCGTATAATTTAGTAGATTACGTGGGCTCAAATTACACTGGATAGTCCGTAAATAAACAGGTGCATGTTGATGGCTTTTAAAAAATAATATTTTTAAAAATAATAACATAGACGGGTCTCATTCCGTGATATAAGCGTATTTCGATTAATTAATTGACTTGGGCAAATATAAAATATTCAGCATACGGTATCTATTCTAAAGACAGTCTGTGGGCAACACAAACCAGACGTCATTATTTTACATATACGTGGTTAGAAACCACAACCCTTCATTTTTAAGTAGCTTTTCATAGTCACTTGAGCAACGAAAAGTAAAGATACTTACAAAGTTCTTGCCTCTCCCTGTCTGGGCTTTTGGCCATCATGGAGGTCCTCTTCGATGGCATCGGTAGCGAGGGCTTGGGTCTGTTCTGCATCTCAGCGATGGCCTGCTGCACGGCCTCTTGCCTCACTTCTGCAATATTTATATTTGGTTAATACTGCGCTTAAATTTTTCTAAGGTTATTAATTTTTATAACTGAGGAGCAAGGCAAACATCTACAGAGCAAAAGCTAGGCTTATCTCCACGCGATTACTATTCGAAATTGTGGCAATTTGGCGTTGTCATAAACTTTTCCGGGGGGATGCAATTGGCTCAAAATTATGTCAAAAGGCAAAGCCACCGTCAAAAAGCGCACGTGATGCATCTTGATGAATTTCAGACTAGGTTCTAGCGACGTTCGCTAACTCGTTGTTTATGGCGTGATATAATATGTTATTGAGTAAACGTAATAAACTTTTTCATAGAAATTCCACCTCTATTTATTTAAAACTTTATTGGCCACAATAAACTAGTACAATAGGCAAACTTAATGCTAATTGCATTCTCTACCAGTCAACCATTGAGAGTGGAGAAAATTAGGAATGCGGTAAAATGATGGATGAATCTAATAGTACTACAAACACAATTTAAATACACATATACAACGTAAACAAACTATCGCTACACACTCCTACATAATACATACATTACAATACACATACTGATGATGTTCAATGCTCTGATAAAGTTGAAAAAAAATAGGCACTCAAGTTTTTAACCGACTCCAAAAAAGAAGAAGGTTCTCAACTCGGCTGTATTTAAAAAAAAAATATTTGTTACTTAATTACTCCGTGATTAATAAACCGATTTGAAAAAATCTTTTTTTATTTCAAAGAGTATATACTTCCAGATTCGTCCCATATTTTTTCATCATCATCATCAGCCTGTATCTACCCAATGTTAGATTTGTTATTTTATTACTCCATCATTTATAAACCTATTATCAAAAAAAACTTTTTTTATTTGACAGAGTTAACATTCCAGATTAGTCCCATATTTTTTTCATGATCATCAACATCAGTCTGTATTACATACATGTATAAATGTATAGTAATCTTTGGAGTCGGTTTTTCTTTGTTAAAATTATTGAAAACAAGTATACTGGAAGATTTTCTCATATATTCAGGTTCTTTATCCCATACATAATCATGTAACTTTTACTAGGATACCATAAGTACATAAGATAGTATCCGCATTACTCTTTATCATCAAACTATGTGCGAAGGCGCTCGAAGAACTTGTCCCAACTATTCTGCAAACGATAAACTGCCAGGAGGACGTATTGACAAGCCCTCAGAAGCATGAAACTTATTTTCTCTTATCTGATATGTCCCTACAGTTAGCCACGCCGAGGTCTAGTTGCACAAGACAAGATCACTGATAGCTGCGATATGATTTGTGTTGAAAACTCCCTTGAAAGGTAAGTTCAGTGTTGCCAAGTAACTATTATATTATTATAACATTTATATTAATTTTATACATCACTAGCTTACGCGGCTTCGCTCATGCGAATGTCGGATACCTCGCTCGTAAAGGTAGCCAATGTCCTTCCTCGGGATATAACCTATATCCATGCCAAATTTCATTCAAGTCAGTTCAGGCATCAGTCAACAGACAGTACTAAAATCACCTGTGTTTGCACATTTTTTCATGTGAAAAATAGTTTAGATTAGGTTAGCGATGTATTTACTTGATGTTACCTCAAATAGTTATAATATTAATATGGATTTGTAGATTTATTTCATTTCAGAGATCGTAATACAATAAGTACATAAAAATGTTACATGGACTCAAAGAGTAATGTACTACGTAGGTACTATTAACATTATGGTACATAAACAAATATTATTGTCAATAACTGATGTTAGGAGTTAAATTACATTCACATGTAAAACTCTTTACATACCTATAAAACTGGTGCGATTTTCTTGACTGAGATTCAGCGTGAATTTTGAATAAAAATAGAAATCCAATAATCTATTCAGAGCCGTCTGTCGCGTCCCTTACAATGGTGAAGTAGTAAGGTTCAATATTGAAACCCGATGGCACTGCATTAGGTACACTATGGCTAATTAAATTATGCAGCCTTTGAATGCAAGAAAATGCAATTTACCCTCTTTTAAAAAGCAATTTTCACATTGAAACCTATTGCCGCATTTGATTGGTTAAGAGAGTCAATGTTGCCATTAAGAATTTTTATTCTAGAACTTTTATTCTATTTTTGCAGAGAGAAAGTTGGAAGTGGCATAACTGGGTCTCCAATTATGTAGCCTTTCGCCTGTAAGGAAATGAAATTTGAGCTCTTTGTAAAAGCAATTTTCCCATTGTAACCCATGGCCGTTTTGATTGGTTAAGAGAATCAATGTTGCCATTAAGAATTTTTATTCTAGAACGTTTGTTCTATTTTTGTAGAGTAAAACTAGAGGGGAAGTTGCGAAGTGGCATAACTGGATGTCTACAAATTATATGGCCTCTGATTGTAAGAAAATGAGATTTGAGCTCTTTATTCATAACCCTTAATTGCGTTTGTACGGACGGACACGTTGTGTTTTGTACTTTTTGCGTCGACAGGGGAAAAACCATCACGTGTCATTTTTGTATAGGAAAAACAAAGAGTGAAGATGAAAGTGGCAGTATCGCATAACTGTCTGAACTGACATTTCAATCAAACTTGGTAACAGGCTATAAATTTGCTAGCTTTACAAGTTGGATTTTTTGCGTAAATACCATTTTGCGAGCTATCCCGTTGTACCGTCCAGCACGTAGTTTTACGTGTGAGGACAGACACTAGAAGTAGTGTGGAGTTTCCATAGTTGTTGAATCAAACACGATGTGACAGAAGACGTATATTGTTCCGTTCTTAGTTGTTTACTGTGTATATAATACTGTGTTTACTTATTTTAAACCTAATTAGTCGCTGCAGTATACGTGAATTCAGATGCTATACTAATTTATACTATGTAACGGTCAAGACCGTACACCCGTGGTATTCTTGTGTATTAAATGGACATTTCCTTAAGGTACGTTTCCTAACAAAAAAAAGTACGACACAGAAAGTAGTATAGGTATGCCATAAAAACGTACACGTATATATATAAAATATATAATAAAAACATACACAAGCCCTGATATTACAACTGTGCTATGTAACTTTGAAGTGCATATTGGTAATGTCAACTGACAGTTGACACCCAATTAAATTGTGAAATCGTATTTTTTGCATGATTGTGAATGACGTACGAAGTCCAGTGACTATATTTCAAAATGGTTTGTTTGAAGCTTGGTATACCTACAAACCATGAATCAGGCGAA
Source organism: Hypsopygia costalis (assembly GCA_937001555.2). NCBI lineage: Eukaryota > Metazoa > Arthropoda > Insecta > Lepidoptera > Pyralidae > Hypsopygia > Hypsopygia costalis. The sequence goes on from OW443326.2 coordinate 27,020,295, forward strand.
CCATTTTGTATGATATCTTTTCAAATTGAAGAAAAGTGAAAATACTTTTAATGGATTTAATTTTGTATTCCTTATTTTCAAAATCGAGCGTTGTGAAATTCTGTGAGGCAAACCATATTTACCAGTGGTCCGAATTTAACCGAAATGCTGATGAGTAATCATCAGCTTCTTGTTGTAAGTCAAGGTCCATTTTACTTGAATTCTAATGTAAATAACATTGAGCCCTAAAGCCGTATTTTCATGAGCTATTTTTTGGTCGGGGCCAAAGCAGGAAGATTTAAAGCGAATAGTCGTCGTCGGTCCCGTATAGGGCGTTATCATATGGACGATAGAAACGCCCCCCTTTTCGGTTTATGATTTAACAATACATTGTTGCACAAATATTTATTTTTTACCATTTTATCTTAACATATTTAGTCGAGGTAAACTAGTAAAAAATCAAGTAAAAACCTGAAAATATTTATATTAAACATGCGCAGCTAGAATAACGTACAAGAAGATTAGCATACAAATTACACTTCTACTTCTACTACTACTATAAAAGCAAGTATGGAAAAGCAATGTGTATTTTAGATTGTGCTGTGTTGCATGCAGATGATAGTGGTTAGTGCCAAATATTAAATGGGTACCAAATTAATTAATCCTTTATTCTACACTGGCAATTAACTTGCCAATCTGATACTATGGACTATAGGAGAACGATCGCTATACATTTCAAATGCTGCTTTACATTCATGTAACCAATGTTTTCCGTAATAGGCATAAAGAATCATATCAAGAACTCAAAGGGAATTAGGGTCCGTATGACTTTGTGTTCCTGCCCCCTTACCACCAACTCTTATTGCGATTCAATAACTGAATAGAGTGCTTATTCATACCAATGAATAAGCGACTCTATTCCATTTGAAATAGAGTCGCATATTCATTGGTACGAATAAGCATTCTATTCAGTTATTGAATCGCAATATGAGATGGTGGTAAGGGGCAAGGGCGTCGCCAAGGGGGAGCAAAAGGGGCAGCTGCCCCCCCCCCCAGAGATTCTATGTATTTATAAGTTTTATTTATTGTAAAGTCTCTCGTGAAGATTTATACGTTGGGCTCTGTACCGTTATTATTACAATCGCTGTAGATGTAAGTGAAAAGCTTCATGAGCTCTTGACTTTACCTACAATTCAAACTTTTCTCATTCTCCATATCAACTTGCCCTCCCTGGGTCATCGGCTGGCGACGCCCTTGGTAAGGGGGCTGATGGATACGTGTGACGCCTGGGCCGGTGATTCCGGCCGCGCCGCCGGCAGAACGAATCTGATGAAAGCACCAATGAAGCGCACACTCTGCTCTCTTAACCTTATAAATGAAAACCTATCTCATGTGCTCTAAGAGTAGCGTTAGGAGTGATTTGTTATAAGTCATAATACTCATTGACTATGACACAACTATTACAGGTAATTTTTTGTTATTATTTCGTATTTACAATTGTGCTAAACTATTGTAGTAGGGCTGACCTGTAATGATACTTGTGAATGAATGAAGTAAAGACAAATAAATAAAATGAACACAGAAGTTGTTATTTTGTCGCATCCCACCCATGGAATTCTACATTTTGGTCCGGTTAATTCAGTGAAACATTTAAGTACAATACAAAAAAAATATTTTTATTGCGTCTTCAGATATCGTTTTCTTTCACAAAATAATACTTTATAAACCCTCTGTTAAAGCTTTCATAAATAGAAAATATGTAGGCGTATCTATACCAACTGATTTATAAGGAAACAGATATCGAAAGATCTTTTTAAACGACAATTGTTTGTTCTCACGTTTACTGAAATACTGAGAAATATTTTTACAACAAATACATTGAATGATCTTAATAATTGTTATGTACCTGAGACTTTTGACAAAAAAATGGCTATGTCAATGAGAACACCGCACAGAATACCGCAGCCAAATAACAATTCCCTTGAGGGTTGTTCTGTTCCTGCGAGTGAGTGAGGTCACCAGAAAGGAAGGAGATGCTGCGTTGGCAGCAATATTTTATGTTACGAGCTTTAATATGGCTACGGTAACCGCTTCATATCAGGCGTGCCGTATGCTTGTCTGCCACCCGACGTAGTATACAAAAAATGAGAAATGAATATTTTTTGTGTCTAAGTATCTATACAGGGTAATTCTGTATGAATTTCGTATGTTTCTTTTTTCAATAGTACGTATAAAATTCGAAAATAAAAATAAGAAAAGTAAGGAGAGTAAAATTTAAGAGTGAAATTAAAATAATAAGAGAAACCTGGTATATACGAGTAATTAATAAACGAATACAATTAAGATTACTATATATTCTAAATCAACCAGTTTTAAAAAGTACACAAACTAATAAAGAAGCTTTACTGACTGGTAACCATCAGGCATGTAATAAGCTTGTTTTCCACCCAAGGGAATAAAACAGGGTCCGACCGTCACCAAAAATAGGTCAAACAAAGAATTTTGGTAAGTAACACTAAGGGTCCTTCCATAAATTACGTCACACGAATGTTTTCTTTTTGACCCCTCCCACGTCCTTGTCACAGCTAGTAACATTTGTGAGACTCCCCCTCCCTAGCGTGACGTCACATATTTTGCAATTTTACATCTAGAGTTGCAAATTTTTTTGAGTTTTTCGTTAATAGTTCAACGTTCGTGTTTTACCACTTAGATTATAATGATTTTGAACCCTCCCTCCCCCTTGTCACACACTATCACACTTTTCGACCGAGGGGGTTGCTTCGTCACATTACGTTACACGTTCAGGGGGGACTCCCCCTTAACGTGTGACGTAATTTATGGATGGCCCCTAATAAGAGTAAGACCAATGTTTAAAAGAAATACGTAGCATTAAGGAAATTTGTTACTGTTTTTAAAAAGAAATTCCATGATTTATTAGTTGATAGATGCTACTATAACATTAGTAAATATCAAAATGACAAGAATCTGTATAGTGCATGGTATTGTATTGTTTGAAACGTGTGAATAATTATTGTATGCCTAAGTGGTGGAACACAGAATCGAGCGGTATATTCTTGCAACATCTGTAAAACCTGTTGTGCACAATAAAGATATTTTGTACTATTTGTATTAAGAATCTAATATATCGTCGAGATGATAAAACTCTCGTGTCACAATGTTAGTTACCATACTCCTCCGAAACGGCTTGACCGATTTTTATGAAATTTTGGGTCCATATCGGGCAGGTCTGAGAATAGGTTGTTATTTTTTATGGCAAAACCACGTTTGCCGGGTCAGCTAATATATCTATAGATATGCCACTAATCGACAAAAACGAACACCCGAAAGTGAGGTAATTGTCTTACCTCGCAATTAGTTTGCACAAGCAAGCCTGAAGAAACTGACGTTTATGACAATTGACTGAAATAGGTAAAATTGCCGCCTTCTGTAATAAGAACATGCACAGTGTTTTTTGTTGAAAGTAAAAGAATAACATACACGAAAGTACAGAATAATATTAGATGGTAAATGCCTATTTTAATTTAATTTCATATTTTTGAAATCGATTACGCACTCAGTGAGAGAAATAGATAGCAAGTATATTAAAGCGTCGAGATGATAAAGATAGCGATAGCAAATCACCCAGGCGAGACGGAAACCGTTTTCTGATGCAAAGTAGTATAGGTATGCCGTATCTATAGTACATATTATTAACATCATTGAGTAAAACAATACAGAATTACTCGATTTAGACATGTTTACTAAATAACACAACAGGATTATAACATTTGAATTGCTGTTACTAAGGTAAAATTAAATTCTTCACAATGACTGTACAAAAAAAAATACCCTAAGTACGCGTGCTACTTCCTCTCCGCCGCGTAGTCAATCATCGACCATAGCGCTTGGTAATAAGCACTAATGCGTTATGCATTGTTATGTTAATGATATGGGCAACAAATGTTGTCCACATGTCGTGCAAGTGCATGAAGCCCAAAGTACAGTCACACAATTTTTTATGTGGTAAATATAGTCACGCGATTTTATTATAAACGGAACCTTTATATTATTCATATCTTATTCTTAAGGTTTCTTTCACATACCCAAGTGTTCGCATTTGGCGTAGAGGCACAGAATAATATAATCTAGAAGAGGCTGCCATTTGGCTGCGTTCTTCTGTATGGCTTTCCGAAATTCATTTTGTCGTTGTAAGGTTATAACCTACCTGTCATTCGCATAAGCCTCTTTTTCTAATTCGCAGGGAGTACTGCCCATAGGAAGATGCGTCGATACTGTCACGTCGCGCGATACACTCGTTCGTGGAAACGAGGCTTAAGGAGAACTGTATTTGTATGTAACATATTATTAAACAAAGTTCTCCACCGCATCTATGTCTGTTTGTATGCTATAACTTAAAACCCATTGAACGGATTTTTATACTGTTTTGAGTAAAGTATGGAATGATTCAAGAGAAAGGTTTAGTTATGTAATTTATTATGGTTTTCTGTAAATTAGCTGAAACATGACGAAGATTGTTGAAGATATCGGAAGAAATCATGCTGACTGGCAGCTTTACCAGTGTACGCTGCGAATATATCGATAGAGACTTACGCGTGCGAAGCCGACGAGGGTCCCTAATGATAAATAAGACCAGTTTGATAATTTTCACCTTCATTTTCTTTAAGTATGCACTCTGGTATCATTTGAGAAGAGTATTGTACACAAATGGTAAAGATCACCAGTAGGTGCGTGTAGCGTGTAGCGTAGGATGGCTCGCCACTAGATGGCTCAACGATGTGAGTCTTAAAGACGATGTCCAGCAGTGGATATCCTTCGAATGAAAACGAAAAGTGCTGGTCTGTAAGACCGCAAAACGACCTTCTAAATGTAAATAAGCTGGTGGTTGATTGATATTTTATATTTGGGGTTTGGTTTTACAGTATCAGCATTACATCATGCGGGCAGTACACTCTTTTAGCAACTTAAAAAAATCTTGTCTCTCTCTCTCTCTCTCTGTGTGTGTGTGTGTTTGTGTGTGTGTGAGCAGAGCGATATTAGTATTACCTCTTGATTTTTTAAATATCTCGAATGGTGTCAAACAAGCGGTTCTGTTGTAATGCGAGTAACTTGTAACCCTGATACATTTTAAATGCTACAAATGTTCCCATGGTCCCAGGCTCGCGTTTTCATTATGAATGTGGCTTCCAACTGCAATATCACGAGTGCAGGCGCATTAAGTGATGAACGCCTGGTGGATACAATAGCTTTGCAATACCAATACTTTCACACCATGACGTCAGAGCTTACATGTCGTCATCGCTTTGAACAATACTCTTCTCATGGTTGTAGAAATTATAAGGTTGGCATTGGAATTGGAAAATCAGTCACTTTTACCACACTTTAAATCAATCTCCATACAATCTTGTTGTTGCTATACATGGGTGATCGAAAAATTACCTTTTGGACACGCTTCGGCAACAACTAATCATTAATAGATTTTCCTGCATACCACTTCAAGAAAATACTCTAATGAACACAGTTAGCCTATATTGCATAGTTTCTCCACTGGCGCTCTAGCGAGAGGGATAGTGCTTTTGAAAGCCAACTGGAAAAGTACCTCCACCTCACAGGACCACTGCCAAATAACAATGCCCTTGAGAACGGTAGTGTATCTACAATTGACCAGTCTCTAAACGTCTGGCGCGAAACCAATTCGAATTCAATATGCATTGTCAAGAAGACGGGACAATGACTGTCGGGTCAGGTAGTACTCTATAAACTCTCAGTTAGAGTTCTAATTTGCCTGCAACTATGTGCTCTCGTATCCCGGTATCCCGTGAGAATTTTCAAAATCCTTTCTTAGGGGATGCGTACGTCATAATAGTTACCTGTATCCCAAATTTCAACCCCATCCGTTCAGTATTTCGGGCTGTGCGATAGATCAGTCTGTAAAGGCTGGCTTTTATAAATACAGATTTAATGTAGTCTAAATGGCCCTTAAAAACTCATTCGGATCCAGTTGGACCAAACTGGTAGTCCTGACAATGGCATTATCATTCAAAGTAAAGACGGCGCTATTGTGGACCCTCACTTTAACGGGGATCAACGGACAAGTTTCAATACAATGGGACACCTTTTACGACGATTAGAGCGATACATCGTACACACTAAACGCCATTGAAAAAATATGGTTCGGGACAAAAATGAACCAAAAAATAATATAGTTTGAGGAAAAAATCTAATATTCACACCAATCATTCTAATATTTTCAGGCACATGTTAAGTGAATAATATATCTCAAAATAAACTAACTTGTTTATATAGAAATAATACATATTCGTAGACAAATCGCACAAATTAAATAATAAATATTGTTAGACAAATTAGACAGGGCCATCTAGCCCCAAAGTAAGCGAAGCTTGTGTTATGGGTACTAGACAACTGATAAACATACGTAAATACATTTTTTTTTATAAATAGATACTTATGATAAATAGAAAACACCCAGACCAAGACAAACAGACATGTTCATGCACACAGTTCCAAGTAAAGCTTGCGCCACTAGATAACTGATTAACTTACGTAAAGCCTTTTTTGCAAATACACACTTATACATAAAAAAAAAACACCTAAACTATAACAAACATATATGTTCACGCATACAAAATAAATGTTTATCTTGTGCGGAGATCGAACCCACGACTCTGGACGTAATTGACTCTTAGCGCAATTAGGAGAAGTTCAATAAGAAGTTTGCGAAAAAAATAGAGAGATAATATAAAATAAAATGTTCTTTTTTTAAGTTAAACTATGTAACATAGGCGGGTTTTATGTTTATGAAAAAAAAAAATTTTTTTTCCAATGCAATTAAAATGACCAATAAAAGTAGATATGCTTTACAAACAAGTTGTATCTTTAATCTGTGGTCTGGTCTGCTTACATCTCAGCTTATATTGTAGAGTCGCGTTTTTATTCATAATTAGGGTTGCCATCTCTAAACGGTAGCAACCAGGACAAGATGCGTGAGAACTCCGGAGTTTTAATCTTAAAACCCGAACTATCATCAGTGTTTTTAGTACTAGTACTATTTTCATTCTGTGACAAGAAGATTATTCGCAGTATGGAGCGGGGGGTAGTGATTTAAAACTTAAACCCAGAACTAGAAATGGACGCTCTCCGGACGCCCTCCAAACTAGGACAATAAATCCGGGGAAACCTGGACGGATGGCAACCACAACAGTGGGTCAAAAAGAAACCATACAAATCCTGTATTATAATGATACATTATTAAAAACTGTTCACCTTTCCCAAAACCACTAGCAATTAAAGCAGTGCGACCGGTTACTAGATAATTCAAGAAATCTAGATTTGAATAACCTTCGAGTTCCTAGCCGAAAGTTTGCGCAAACGCACCGCTGCTATGCAAGCTGTCTAGATACAATACTTGTCGGATTTTTATATTTTTATGCCACTAAGGTACCAAACATTTTTTTTTTTTGCATCAATTTTTTTGCTTTCATCAGCCGAGCCGTTATGGCTCGGCTGATGAAAGCAATTGCATATACACTATAGGCATCGCACGTGCGTAGCTAGCAGAGTAAAAACTTCATCTTACTCTTTTTAAAGAACCGCATGCCGAAATCTCCTGCAAAAACTTCGATAAGCAGTTCATTACACCACTTGATGGTACCCGGCAGGAAACCTCTCTGGAATCGCACTTTATGTGACCATTTCTTTTCCAAAGTGTTAAAATGAATTCCCGGTCGATACCATGCGATTGTAGAAGGATTCCGTGGGCGTCATGTCTAACAACTTCTCTGAATTGTGTAACTCATAGATAGTACAGGCGCTAGAACACACAAAGGCATGAAAGTATTTTCAGCTTTACACACAGAATTCACGACAAGTCGTCAAAAATCCTTACATCTCGCCCTTTTCTTTTGTAAATAAAATTTTTGCGGTCACGTTGGTTCTCTTAGATTGATTTTTGTATGCTCCTTGATCCTTAAAACACCCTTCCTTACTTGACGACTTACTACTTACTTATGACGACAAGTCCCATGCACTTTTTAGTGGAAACTAAAAGTCTGTACTATTTCAAGTCCATTGAGGTTGCTAGGAGTAAGGTGTGGTACACATTATTTTATGTAGTATCTTTGGAGCCCATGCATATTCTAGAAAGTTCTAGAATATGCAAGGGCTCCAAAGATACTACATAAAATAATGTGTACCGCAAAATGGGTGAGACGCAAAATGGGCCTACTCGGTAACCTAAGTAGGTTACCGAGTGGGCCCATTTTGCGTAGGTCTATGTTACGACCCAAGCTCCTAATTCTCCTCCAAAATTATTTTCATCATACTCTTTCTACCACGACACAAACAGCGAATAGCTGAGAGCATGCATGCAATTTAAATCCTTTTTCGTAGATCATAAGAACGACCAAAGGTCATAGTACCAGCTTGTCAAGCTCTTAGTTCAACAAAGCACGTATATTCACAACAATTCCCGTTCAGCATAGTGCCTGTTCAGCATGCTGTACCAAACCAAAGTTATGTCCGGTACAAAGGAGGAATGCTGTCGAGCTACGAGTAGTATTTCGCTAGCCTTAAATATACAGTCTGCAAAATAGAAATACTTATTTGGGATTTTGCTGCCCAGAATGTGCAATTATTGTAAGTCATATTCTCTCATGTCATGAAACAAAGTATACTAAAATAAAATATGGAATTTCATAATATGTCAGCTAATTTAAAATAAATTTACAAAGACGTTATATATTACGTTTTTATTTAAGTTTTGCGGCATAGACCGGACCCTCTTAGCAGCGTCTATTTTTGTAAATTGCATCACGGTCATCTCTTTAAAATCGTAATTTTCTTAATTTTCTGACTCAGTTTTTAATACTTTATTTCCTATCCTAAATGTATCTTTAATAGTAAGTAATATTGTATGTGAATATATTCTCATTATTATGGAAACACTTATCGAATGCTATTTGCCATACACCTACGGGTTGTAAGATCCTTCATACCACTACATGTACACTATCAACTTTGTACAAAAATCCATATATATGGTCAATCAGTGTACATTAAAAAAAAAATAACATCATGGAATTCTTAAAAAATAGGACGTGGTTTATGGGAAAGGCAAGGGCGTCGCCGAGGGGGGTGCCCCCCTCTGGAGATTCGAGAGTACGGTCAAGAACTCATGATGAAACTTTACACGTTAGACTCTATACCGTTATTATTACAATCGCTGAAGATGTAAGGCTCGTAATACAAGTGAAAAGTTTCATGAGCTCTCGACTTTACCTAGGTACAATTCATACTTTTCTCATTCTCATATCAACTTGCCCCTCTCGGGGTCATCGGCTGGCGACGACCTTGGGGAAAGGGACTGGTAACAAATGTAATGCCCTTGTCTAGTGTCTATCCTACACAGCCATTGCTAAACACAAGGCGAGCTGCGCGTTTGTAACAAATTAATACAATAAAAAAGTTTTTAATCAAAAAACGCGTTACGAAGGTACTACACAAATATCCCAGCAAAATTAAATATTTGAAAAACAATTACCTAAATTAATCCAGTCCATTTACTTAAAAAATAAAATATAACTGTGCTAATTTGCCATCACGCCTCGATGATAAACAAACAGTCGTTTAGTTAAAATATTTTTATGATTAAAAAGATTGAGATGAGGAAAATTGAAATCTTTTTTACTTTTGTAAATATTTAATCGCGAATCCATTTTATTAGAAATGTGAAAATGTGTTTGCTTGTTGACATGATTTTTTTTAAGGGTGTGGTTTAAGGTCTGTAGAGATATGCTAATTTTGAACCGGGAATAGCATCTTATTTCCACAAAAAATAATGATTTATTAAAAAAATTACCATGCGAGTGAAGCGGGTCCGCACGTAGAGTACCCGTTTTTAACCCCTTCAAAAGTTGGACCAAATCACAGTTTATAGATATAGTATGGCCATTCCCTGCCGCTCTCACAAGGCGACCTCAGCTGCCCTATGAGTCGAATGTGGAAGCGATCGCTAGAGCTGCCACGCGACGCCACGAATTACGAAAGTTCGTTCGTAGTATAACCTATTCTCAACTTAAATGGTAAAACAATTTTCTTTATTTTTATTTAATTATTACCATGGTACGGGCGGGTAAAGTAACTGGCTGAGTGATCAGAAACTGTTGCGACTAGAAGCAGGAAATTAAAAAAAAATGCTAGTCATTAGTAAAACCACAGAATAAATAATAGGAGCACGGTATATTAATCTATCATCTATATATATAAAATGAATCTCTATTTCCCTATGTCATCTCATCACGCGTGAACCGATGAAATAATTATAATGATTTTTTTTTGTTGTGTTTATTATTGTCAGGGGAAGGTTCTTATGAAAGAAAAAATTAAGGAAGTTGAGGGGAATATTAGAAAATTTAAGAAAACTGAATCACCACATTAACTTTGCTTATGTAATTTTATGTCGTTTGACAGAACTGCCAGTCATTTGGCAGATTGCACGAAACCAATTCGAATTTAATATTCATTGTTAAGAAGACAGGATAACGTCTGTCGGGTCAGATAGTAAACTATAAAATATAATTTGAACTTTGGTTTCTTCGCCGACGGTACCAGGCCGCCGGAAAAGAATTTAGAAAAAAAAAAAAGAGTTTAGAGGTTGGCACGCTTCGGAACTTTTGTTCTAAATTGTACGCTCGTAATTCGTGTTTGATTGCGCCCGTATGTGAAAAGTTCGAAAATTACGATCCAGATTCGTCTCAGAACGGAATGGAGTGGTCATACCTTCTTTTTTATATACCACTAAGGTAGCAAACAAGCATACGGCACGCGTGGAAAGCGGTCACCGCAGTCTATGGACGCTTGCGACACCAAGCCCATCACTCGCGTGTTGCCGACGCTGTTAAAACCTGATTTAAAAACCCCATACTGTAGATCCATGGGAAAACCTCGACTGGCAATTTATTCCACAACTTGACAGTTCGAGGGAGAAACCTTCTCAGAAATCGAAGTGGGCGCATACATTTCGGAACATTATCGAACTGTACAGTATCAGTACACGGTAGTACTTTTAATGATATAGAAAATTCCACAACGTGTTCTTACACGTACAAAGTATACAATCGTAATTATTAAGTTTATTTGATAAAACCGATAAATGCCTTTGAATATTGACTAATTACTTTAATTAAATTCTGGCCGTTTTCTCGCCCGGCGAATAAGCATTGCTACCCAGCGCGACAAAGCTGCTATCCTTCTGGACACATTACCCCTTGACGGTGATACGGAGGAGTTTATTTGACGCAATTTAGATTTTCTTTATTTTTATAGGTATACTGTACATATTTTTAGTTGCATATAGAGTTCATATAGGTTTTTATAATGTACACATAATGTAATTTCTTTAAAATATTTTTTTTCTATTGTAAGAAAACGCTTCAGACCCACCGTACCCCTGGCTTATATTATAATATAAGCCAGAGGTAATATAGTTTTTTATAATACTCATAAAATAAATTAGATTAATTTAAAAACATGAATTAAATAAATACGGATCACATTTTAAATATCACGGTGGGGCAACAAGTCAATATGCGGTGTTTGATGTATAGACGTTTAGGACACAAGTATTGCTCATCCGTCCAATGGCAGTGGCCTTAGGCATAGAGTCCCGACCAAAACAATAGTGTGCAATCTATACCTATTAATTTTGACGAGCCCTGTCTGTGGGAGAATGTGTTACATAGCAGTACGTTAGTACTATTACTTATACTGTGATAGCAGCAAAATAGCTATATGACACATTCTCCAGCTAAGGCTCGTGGGTTCGATACCCACAAAAGACAAATATTTGTGTGCATGAGAATTTTGTTTCTCTTCGTTTTCCACGTATTAACAAAAAAAAATATGTATGTTTATCAGTTATCTAGTAACCAGTAGTTATGTGTGGTGGGCCCCAAGGACTGGTCCCGCGACCACAATGGAAATGGATGGGAATGACCATAGACCAGGGTTTCCCAACCAGGGGGGCGCGCCCCCCTAGTGGGGCGTAAAGGGATGTCAAGGGGGGCTTGAGACGTTTGTGTTTTCAATAGAAAAATATTTCAATGTGTTAATGAAGTAAACACTGTAGGTAGAATATGAAGTAAACACTGTAGGGAGAATGCAAGCTCAAGTATCTCACTAGTATTGTCACTATACTCCCTAGTACTCTTAAGATTGGTTGATAAAAACGTTTTAATTTAGTCAAAGTTTATTTTGTGAATCTTTTTGTACAATTTACATAAAAATAAATGTTGTTAAAATAAATCGATTTTTATTGTAGGTACTTACTTACTGAAAAAAATATGGGGGGGAGGGGGCATGAAAATATTATTTGTGATCCGGGGAGCCTTGATGTAAAAAAGGTTGGGAAACCCTGCCATAGACCATCAATGGACCAATGGTTTAACCCATTTACATAGACTTTTTGCTATATGGACACGCAACTGCTCGTGTGAAATTACCAGCAAACTACCCATTTTTACTCTTACTAAAAATAATAAAAAAATTAAGGCAAGAGGCTAAATGGAACTAGCTCATTGATTTCTCTTTTATTTTTTCGTATCAAAAGAAGTGGTTACCAATTGATTGATTGGCACCTACAACAAAACTACTGGCTCTTTGGATTTACTCGTAGCTGACACATATTATTATATTTTTTTTTTTTATACTACGTCGGGTGGCAGACAAGCATACGGCCCGCCTGATGTGAAGCGGTTACCGTAGCCATATTAACGCTCGCAACATAAAATATCGCTCGCGCGCCGCCACCCCCGCTGCCAACGCAAAATATAAATAATTATATACTCGTATTTCTTATTTAAATCGACGGAGGTATGTGAAATTAGAAAATCTTTTTAATTATATACCGGGTGCCCGACGGCCGCCGAATGTAACGCGATTACCGTAGTTTATAGACGCTTGCAACACAGGGAGTTTGCTTGAGCGCTAACACCCCTGCTGCTGGTGCAGTATCTTCCTCATAGCTTATGACCTCACCATTGACGTATCATAAACAACGACCTCACTAATTAGCGGGAACAGAATAATTCTCAAAGGTTTATTTGATTGCGGTCTTCTGTGAGGGGAAGGTAATTTCCTAATCGGGCTCGACATCCCTATCTTCCTTACGCCGTAGCTAGACTGCAAAGTGCACCATGTGCTGGTGAGGGGCATTGTCTGTAAAAATAGTGATGGCCCAATAACACTTCAATTACGGTGAAATTTCTGTAATTCCTCTACTTATCTCATATTATTATGTACAGACCTACAAATTACTATGTACACTATGTACATATTCTAATAATGTATAGACAGGATCTCATCACCACCCTCTCGATAACGTGGTGATAGGATTATTACACCTCGGAGACCTGAGACGGAGACACTTGGTTACAGTTCCAAATAGTCTGACAGTAAGTAAGTTTGTACAAGCCGACGATTCAATGCATGTATAAGGTCTAGTCAAAGATGTTTTTATGATACTATCTTAGGGTAGCGTGTTGTTGTTAGCTGATCGTGCATGATCAATCTTACATTTATTATTGAATTACGTGTAACATATCACTGATGGTATGATACTAGCGATAGATACAAAGCCTCAAAACATAATAAAAGAGAAATAAACTATTTGAAATGATTTTGTACCTAGGAACATTGCGGACATAGAGACTTTTACCACAGTACACACAAATTGACAAAGATTTATCTGAAAACTATCAACATGATCTTGAATTGTTTTTTTTTTACGATTTTAAGGGAATGCACACAAAAAGAAGTCAGAAAACATTAAAATTGTAGTCCTGCGGTTTGATAACAAAAATATGATATAAAAAACGTGCAATATAGTAAAAAATGAATGTATTTTTGTAAGTGATTTTGAATATTTTTATTGGGATGAGGTTGGGCTGTGTGGGTGGGATGAGGTGAAAAATATAGAAGTATAAAATCTATCTAGGTATGTCTATCGCACGTTTAGATATAAACTATGATTTTTTATGAAATAAATTAATAACACTATCAATGCGTTGTGTACTACACGAACCCATGATACGGACAATTGCTGCTGCCCGTGTTTTTGAACTAGTTTATTTGAAATTGTGTTATCAATCCCTAATATACTCGTAGGTCGATATTATAATTAGTATAGATAACCCTGTAATTATGAACAACGCGCCCACTTATTTTCTTAGGCTCTATATAATTGAACATCTGCGTACTTTCCCTGGGTTATTACGCTTCACTATGGCCTTTTCCGTCACCACGTTACATGTATACATTAATATTTACCTACCAAAAAATTTTTTACACAAATATGACCCAATTCGGTTTCGCGTGGGTGCAATTAAGATCACTATTGTTTGTTAATAAAATATTTTGACGTGTATAATCGTCTATAAATCGATGAACACCGGCTGCACGCACGAAAAACCATGACTCATTGTCATGTTCCGCCTGAGCCGAGCGTGTAAGCGAGAGCGCGGAACAAGCGATAGAGAGGCACGATCGGCCTATGTTTCTTATGACGTTATCACGTAAAATTATCGTCCGTTAACCGGCTTTACAGACAACCAATTTTTTTTATACCACTAGGGTTAGAAACAAACGTACGAAATGCCTGATGGTAAGCAGTCATTGCAGCTTATGGACGCTCGCGACAACAGAGGCATCATTCACGCGTTGCCGACCCTATAAAAACTCAATAAAAAATATATCCTATGGTCACATAGTGATGATAACGTTAGTATTCTACCGGAGATAGAATTTTTAGTTATTTTGGAAGATTACCTCCCACATCCAAACTCATAAACATTACCTATTTATATAGATTTCATTTGTAATGCTACTGTAATTTGTAATGTGTCATGTGATAATGATTGTTGAGTAAAAGAATAGTCGTATTAGATCTAACTTACACCAACTAAGCTATTGAAACGAAATTTAGACACTTTTTAATATATTTGCCGTGATATACCTCCGAGTGCTAAACGGGGTGTGAAAGCGTTATCGAATCAATCTAAGTTGATCGATCCCTCTCGCTTAGCCAGCCTTTAAGCTTGACGTAGTACCTACACGTCTAAATTTGTAACGTATGGGTGTTGCCTCGGAGGTAAGCCAAAACATTATAAGAGGGAATGGTTTTAAGATTAAGATTTAAATACTCTAATATTATAAATATTTTAAAACATGGAAAAATTTACCTCCCCGCCTAGACGGAATTCGAACCCACAACTTCCAACTGAGCTACCAGGAAGGTTTGTGATGGTGATGAATTTTTGCATTTAATATTTTACTGCTGTCGCAGTGTGGCGCCATCTACCTATTAAGTATTACACTACTAAACAAGGCATAGCAGTCCATCGCTGTAGAAACATTGAAGATTTTTTAAATATTTATAATATCCTGGCAAGTTAGCCGAAATCCGCTATTTAAATAATAATAATAATAAATTTATGCAGTATACGTGCAGTTCTCGTTGACGTCACCATTCCCCATGACGAGAACCTCGTGAAGGCCGAAAAAGAGAAACTTTCGAAGTACTTGGACTTGGTCCACGAGGTTACCGCCATGTGGCATGTGGACTCAGCGATAATTGTACCGATAGTTGTAACAGTGAACGGACTTATAGCGTAGAGTCTCGACCGTCACCTCGAGTGGCTCTCGCTTGGCGGTTGGGTTAAGAGCCGGATACAAAAGGCGGTTCTTCTGGACACGGCCCGCATTGTGAGGAAATTCCTCACTCTGGAGCCCTGACCACCGGTAGCTTGGGTCTTCGCTCCGCTACCGGCGGGTGCCCCTCTTTTTTATATTTTTAAATGTATATATTTTTTTATTTATTGATATTTAAAAATGTAATAAATAGGAGATACAAAAGGAATAAATTTAAATTATTAAATACTCCAAGCTTGAAAGAGGTTCTGAATAGGACATAAATTCCAATGTAATGCTCTTCTATATCAAACCATATGGTTTGATACAGAAGAGCATTATCATACTGCTGAGATGCGGGTCTCTCGTCAATCGAAGGGGTTTATAGTGTATACTCCACCGCACTGCTCAACTGCGGGTTAGTTGGTTGACATGACTTAACAGCGGTCATCTCAAAAGATAAACCCATCGTTGCTGGTGATTGATTAGACTGACACGCGCAACTATGCTATCGTATGCTGCCGCGTATGATCATCACTGCAACCCAGGAGGTACGCGTACCCCAAACACCCTCCATACCTAAACAGGCGCCAATAAATTTAAAATCCATATCCAACTAATTCATTGACTGGAGCGAGCGCAGGCAGCGGAACGTTTATATACGCCGAAAAATAAATTTTATGTAAATGAATAGGCTCCAAAACCACTGAACTGATTTTGATGCAACTTGTCACAATTAAAGACCTCGACATGTATCGAAAAAAAATTGAGATCGATTATGTCCTTGGTCATCAAATACATTTTCCATTGAAATCAATGGAAAACATACACTCAGCGAATCTACTCGCTCCAATCAACCTCGTTTTCGGCCCCGTGGGTTAGAATCCAGCCTGCATTAAAATGATCATTAGAGTCAGTGGTGTAGCTTACGTTAGCCGGCCCTTGTATCAAAATTTGGCGGAGACCCTTCTATTCAAACACGTCAGGGCCGAGGGGTCTCCTATCTATTCAAGCCGAATCAGGCGGGGCTCTTGTAGCCCGGGGCACTGTATTTTATTTACATTGATGTTGCTGATGCAGCACTAGCTAAAATTAGTAGAATCTTTGATTAAAAGCATCGTGCAAAACAATAATAGTATTTCACTATCGACCGAGACTAAGGCCGGAATAAGAAGTAAAAAGTAAACAAAAGGACTCTAAAGTACTCGTATCCACGGCCGTAAAATCATTAATGAATAAAAAATACCCATTTAAAAACTCAATTTAGAACACCGCCGTTAAGTGTTTTGTGTCATCGCGTCGCGCTATAAATAATGTTCGATGTTCACACTTCGACTGCACTTGTACTATTCTAGTGCTTGTCTGACCGCATGCGGCACTTGCATAATAAATGTAACTGATGAACTCTCGCCTCGTGGCTTTTGCACAGCTATTTACGGGTGAATTTTTTATAGCTTGCAAGTTTGCAACCATATTTATCACACGTCAATGCGAGCACGTTTTCTCACTTATTTTATAATTGAAATATGGCTGAAATCACTCCAAACAATTTCGTTGTTTTTCAAACTCAGTTTGTAACTGATATTTCAACTAATACATACTCGTATAAACGCTATATTGTTTTACTAGGATATAAGTGGTCATCATTATGGCACCACCGTTATGAATCAAAGCCAACCTCATCTGCCCATGGTGCACCCTACTACTGACTAACTAACGATGTTCTGGCAACAGAGATGCATGAACATGTCTGTTTGTCCTGGTCTGGGTTACGTTTAAGTATGTATTTACAAAAAAAATGTATTTAAGTAAATTTATCAGTAGTCTAGCACCCATAACACAAGTTTTGCGCTTAATTTGGGACTAAATGGCGCTGTGTAAATTGTACAGAAGTATTTATTATTATTATTTATATGTAGGTATTTACAAAAAAAATGTATTTAAGTGTACTATCAGTTATTTAGTAGGTACCTATAGTATATACTTTGCTTAGTTTGGGACTAGATGGCCGTGTGTAATTTGTCTCGGAATATTTTTTTATTTATTATTTATTCCTCATTAATTGCCTATCAAAGACTGAAAAGATTTCTCCAATCGAACCAGCTACTTCCCGAGATTAGTTCAATAAAATTAAGAAACTTTTCTACTTTGTAATATTAGTATAGCAGCTATTTCCCGAAATTAGTGCGTTCGCACGCCAGTTATTTGTGTCGCACTTGATGCGGCTAACGCCAGTCAACATAAATACTGCTGGACTTCTTACGGTCGTGTATACATAAGAAAGAAAGACAACTCCCCCATCATGATGAAAAAAAGTGAATCGCAAAACCAACAACTAGTGAACCGTGTATTATGACTTCTTAATGTATACGCTCTGTGTAATTTGCTTGTTCGATTTGTATGCATGTAGGTACTACTTTACGGGATCACTAAATTCCGTGCTATTGGAAAATAATATATGGGTGATTCCACAAAAGTTGGGTAAAATTCGTCCAAATTTTGCCATACGTGTTTTTAGAGACTAAATTAAAAACTTTTTTGTAAATACAGTGCATATAATAATATACTTTTAGTATCTAAAGGGGCCAGTCACTTTACTAGGTAATTAAAGAGAAATTTGTGTTTTTCTGAAATCTCTGTTATAGGGACTGACAGGTTGTGCTAGGGACTGATGCCATACATTTATTATACAATAAAACCATATGTTTGTCTTATATAATTAGTATTTATTTGGTAGATCTCACTCTTATCTTATTCATACACATATTTATTCCAAAATGCAATCAAATTAGAGACAAATCAGTCTGTAAATTATCTTTGATAATCTCTCTTACCAACAATAATAACAGTACCATTGCTTAAAAATCACTTGAGATCACGTTACTAAACATACCTTGTGGTATGATATCTTACAAAACCTTCTTCCCTGCTGCACATCGGCTATTGCTATCATCTTCATAAAACTTGTGAATAATTGCCATCACTCTGTTCTTGTTGCCTTTCTTTGTTGACTTTGTACGATTAAATCCCATCTTCTTATATGTTACGTTTTACCTCCTAACTTCCATATTTTATACTTCTTTGCTACAGAACCAGCTTTTTCCATATTTTATACTTCTTTGCTATAAAAGCGCTTTCAAATTATTTTTTTCCTTATTTGTACTTGTTTTCTTTTTTACTTCTAAGATTTGCGCCTGAATAATCTCACCAAACAGTGCTTTTTTCACTAATTCTGCCTTCTTATTAGGATCATTTGCCATTTCTTCAATTCTGCTTCTGGGCGTAAGTGCCTTTTTCGATTTTTTAATTCTGTGTTTTAGTCTTCTGTTCTTCTGTCTTTCGTTAGCAAGTTTCTTTTTTAATTTAGTAATAAATGGTTCTTCTTCTGTAGTTGTTTATTTCCTATCTTCCTTTGCAAAATACTTCTCCTTTTAACTTCAGCTTGTCTTTGATCAGCAATACACGGAACTGGGACCTGTAGATCATTTTCTCCGTCAGATTATGGTGGCGGATTTTTGTCCATGTATTGATCAGCGTGTTTACCATTTTTTTTATTTTGTCTGTAAGCTGCCGAGTAAGTAATCCTGTTTTTTTTTCACTTTTCTATGCTCACGAGGAGTCATATCCTTTACACATTTTCTCTGCCTTTTTTCCTTTTTTCTGAGGTATTTTAATATTTCTTTTTCCTTGTACTCTGCTAGCAAAACTGGATCATTTTTTATTTTTTCTAAACGTTTTTCTGCCTGTTCTGACTTTTTTTTTTGCTTTTTCTTCTTCGCGGCAGCATATTCTACAACAAACAAAAGTTTCTGAATGACGAAGAGTGAAAGAGTAGGTATGACTGTCAGTCCCTAGCTTTTGAATCAGTCCCTAGTCACATTAACAGCCAGGGCCTGATGGTCTAGGGACTGACGAATCAGAACAAAATCACTCGTAATTTACTTTTATAAAGAAATACCGAGACTTGTAGATAACAACAACATCAGAACAAACAAATCACATGTACACACAAACAAGAGAGAATAATAACTAATTAATTTTACATAAAATAACTCACCTAGGGCCTGAGAGATTGACTGGCACAACGCGTGTTTCCTCAGCATCGACGCCGATCGCACTAATGTTAAGATGACCGATGCGAAACGGCCCCCGCTTATGGCTAACTTCACGTTGTCACTTTTGAACGCGTTCATTTTAAAATGGACACTTATTTCGATTGCCGCGTATTTTCAAATTTACTGAGTGGCTAGGGCCTGACTATAATTATCGATGACGCTACTTTTCTTACAAAATATATATGAAAAATATTTAATTTTGTTTACTTAATAGATTCAATGAACAAGGTAATGTAATTTTAAGTATAATTAAGTTAAATAAAGTTCAAATATCATCAAGGCTTACTAAAATCAGTCGAACGAAAACATTATTTTGGAAATATGACATGGCTAGGGACTGATATTGAGGATAGAAAAGGACATTTTTTTTATAAAAAGAAATAAATGATTGTAGCAAAATTGAGTGACATAGTAAAAAATTGATTATTTCATAGGGCAGACATTTTTATTACTGGTTATTTAATAAAAAAATGTATAAAATAACACTGGAACACAAAGTTACCCAACTTTTATGGAACTACCCATATATGGAATAATATTATTGTTTATATATAAAAATAAGACATTGCCTAATTGTATCTCTTGTTTCATTCATTCACATGGCTACGGTACCTTACATCAAGCGGGCCATATGCTTGTTTGCCAATCGACGTGGTATGAAAAAAATAGTTGCAATATAGACATACTCACAACAATATAACTAGAAGTGCATATAATTTATTTATTTATTGACTTCCTTTTGACAAGCATTACAGCAAGCCAATGCGCTTGTCAAAGGCTACAGATAAAAAAACATAACAGTATAAATAATCATTAAAATAATTTCAATTGGATAACATAAGACATAAATAAATTAAATTATATAGCACAATAAAATTAAACCAAATTAAATGAAATTAAATCAAACTAAATTAAAATAAAACATATCAAATTAAATAAAAACAAATAAAATTAAATCAAACAAAATCAAATTTAATTAAATCAAATTAAATTGAATAGGACATAATTATTATTTAATCGCGCTTTCTAAATATTCTGTTGTCACCCTGCGAAATTCTGCAGGCGAGCAAATAAACAAATCGAGCGAGCGATATAATATGCATATGCATATACAGATAGATGCATTTCTAGCCGAGACAGTAATATGCCAGACCACGTCTGACGAACAATGTGTGTACCAGGAATCCACGAGTACTAATATAGTGCACTATCCGCATTGTTTGGTCTTGGTGCACTCCGCCCTAGTGACCGGGCTTGCATAACAGAAAACCGCACCTATACGTTTACGTATGGAATTTTGGTGCAATTTAATTGCGTTAATTATTTTGAAGTTACGAAGGAATGGCAGGCGTCCGTTCCTCTTCTGTAATAGCCCGGTATTAAGTTCACCCATATCTCATCTCCATAGCCCATTTATTTTCCATCACACTTCGCAATAGTCTCAACGCCTGCCGCGACCTGCTCATGGGTATATCGTTCCATTGACATATCCTGGAGCGGGTCACGGCGGGCGTACAACATTACATCAAACTTCTCAAAGAAGCCTCTACGCGTTGGATCCATATCCCCGCGCACGCCTATCAAATGACCGGGCTTGACCCGTGATTTAAGGGAGATACATAATAAATAATTACTCCTGGACAAAGTACACACTGGCATCTAGTCCCAAACTAAGTCAATATTGTATTTTGGGTACTAGGTAACTGATATAATACTTAAATATATAAAAATAGTTTGGGTAACTTATAAATTACCTATTATCAAAAATCCTTGTGAATTAACTTTTTTTTTCATAACGTAATTTAGTTTTTTTATGCCGCTTAGGTGGTAAACAAGCATGCGGGCCGCCTGATGGACAGCAGTTACCGCAGCCTATCAACCTGTCTATCAGCTTGCAATGCTTGGGGCATCTCACGCGCGTTTTAGACCAAGTAAAAACCTCTTTACGCCCTCTTTGAGGAACCGCATGCTGTAGTCGCCTGATAAAACCTCGACAGGCAGTGAATTGACCCCACCCACTCAAAGACCTATGGTGTCGAAATCAAAGAATCCTAAGACTGTATGTAATATATAGGCTATTTGACCAACGTTTTTTTTTCGATTTTATTGAAAGGCCGTCACAATAATAAAACCACACGTGAAAGAATTACTTTGATAGCACAAAAATGTCTCGAAGTATGTTAATTTGAAAATTACAATTTTGGACTATCCCGAAAACGCTCCATACAACAAACTACTAAGTTATGATGACCTCACAGGTTTGTATTATGTATGGATTAAATCAGAAATTTGTACGACAGCTATGTTAAATATAACGTTTATGTAATTAGTATCAGAATAAAAGTTTTTTATTACTTCTCCAGTGAAAATATTAGTTTTTATTAATTTTTATAATTTTATACTTTTAAAATGGACTTTCCCACCAAACATTGATCAACCCTAAAATAAGTCGGACGGAAGATTTTAGAATGCAACTTTGCAGATCTATATAATTTTGTGTATTTTACGATATTGTTAAATCTATATATATAAAAGAGTAAATCACTCACTCATCACGAAATCTCAGAAACTACAAGTGCTAGGAGTCTCAAATTTTGCAAGGGGGTTCCTTTTAGGACGTAGGTGCTCACTAAGACGGGAATTTGGAAAATTCCACCCCTAAGGGGGTGAAACGGGGGTCCAAAGTTTGTATGGGGGAACCAAGATTAGTTGGACTATTTTATACGAAACTTTACATGAGCACTTCTGTAGATAAATGAGTAAACACGTGTTTCAGGATTTTTCAAAATTCAACCCCTAAAGGGGTGAAATGAGGTGCAAACGTCTGAAAATCGTTATGGGTATTGTTTTTATGGTTTATCGGGTCGCTGATTCCGAAAACAACAGCTATTTTATAATCTAACATAACCGACGTGACACAAGAGCACTCCGGTGGGGGTACGATGGGGTTGAAATGTCATAATATCAATATGGGTGTTGATTCTATGGTTTTCTGAGACGTCAATTACGAAAATGGCATCGATTTGAAAACGTTGACACGAAATTTCCATCTCGGTATAAAAATCCAAGATTTGGAACACCCTGATGCAGAACCATAAAGGTTCAGCTAAACTATAAGAAATATAAAAATGACGCCTTATCAAAAGTTGTTCAGCCTGATGAGTATTTTTTGTTGAGGTATAAAAATCCAAGATGCAGATACATAATAGTTCCGGTAAACTATAAGAAATATAAAATTGACGCCCTAGCAAAAGTTGTTCAACTTGATCAGCATTTTTTGTTGAGGTATATAAATCCAAGATTTGGAACACCTGATGCAGAACCATAAAGGTTCATCTAAACTATAAGAAATATAAAAATGACGCCCTAGCAAAAGTTATTCAGCCTGATGAGTATTTTTTGTCGAGGTATAAAAATCCAAGATTTGGAACACGTGATGCAGAATCATAATGGTTCAGCTAAACTATAAGAAATATAAAAATGACGCCTTAGCAAAAGTTGTTCAGCCTGATGAGTATTTTTTGTTGAGGTATAAAAATCCAAGATTTAGAACACCTGATGCAGATCCATAATGGTTCCGGTAAACTATAAGAAATATAAAATTGACGCCCTAGCAAAAGTTGTTCAACTTGATCAGCATTTTTTGTTGAGGTATAAAAATCCAAGATTTGGAACACCTGATGCAGAACCATAAAGGTTCATCTAAACTATAAGAAATATAAAAATGACGCCCTAGCAAAAGTTATTCAGCCTGATGAGTATTTTTTGTCGAGCTATGAAAATCCTAGATTTGGAACACCTGATGCAGAACCATAATGGTACAGCTAAACTATAAGAAATATAAAAATGACGCCTTAGCAAAAGTTGTTCAGCCTGATGAGTATCTTTTAATTGAGGTACAAAAATCCAATATTTGGAACACCTGATGCAGAAAAAAGCTAAATTTATTTGCATAAACAACATGGTGTATACAATAAATTACAGTTTAAAAAAATAACTAAAAAACACGCTATAATAGCAAATAGAACTAAAAAAGCTACTTAAAAAAACAATAAATAGTTTAACAAAATATTGATTGTATTGTAAAAAAATAAACGCGCAGTGCTACTTTTATGCTTACCTGCTACAAGTTAGACGCAATCGTTTTATTTATTTACAAAGGTAACGTGGTCTATTTAGTCAGTTTATTATAGACGTGTACGCTAAAATTGAAATGGAACGATTGGTATATATTCGCACAAACCAGAAGAATGCGTGCATTTGTG
Source organism: Hypsopygia costalis (assembly GCA_937001555.2). NCBI lineage: Eukaryota > Metazoa > Arthropoda > Insecta > Lepidoptera > Pyralidae > Hypsopygia > Hypsopygia costalis. The sequence continues at coordinate 27,044,374 of OW443326.2, forward strand.
GGACGCTATGTAGCAAGATTTTGTGATGCAAAGTCTTTTAAACAACGAGGGGAAACTGTTTTTCTTAAATGCTTCAGGAGGGACTGGAAAAACATACCTGACGAGAGCAATCATCGCTGAAATCAGGCGCCAAAATAATATCTCACAGCAGCATCGTCAGGTATTGCAGCCATATAATACTTCTAGGCGGAATGACGCAAATACAATGTTCAATATTATACTCGATTTATACAGAACGGAATCACCGACATGCTTTGTGACACGAAACTGTGACAAAGCGAAAATGTTTCAGGATTGCTGTCTAATCGTTTCAGATGAATGCGAAAAAAAAAACAATAAGGCAGTAGAAGCTGTAGATAGAACTTTACGTGCCCAAGAGTTTACAAAAATATTATTAAAATTTGGGGAAGATCTCCTTCCTGAAGTAAAGTCAATGTTTAGCAGCGAAATATGTATAGGTAATTGAAGCTGAGATTCGCACTGGGAGTGGTGCCGATGAAACTGTATTTATTCCGCGTATACCACTCTTCCTTCTTACGGCCGTGTGGTTTCCGGCAGACTAGAATAGAATCACTCCGTCTCTTCCCGTGGATGTTGCACAAGGCGATTAAGGGAATAGTTTTTGTCCCAGAAATTACCTATTATAGTTTTTTATTGTACCTGTAGGGCGGTTCTATTTTCGACTGTATGTATTTTTTTAAATTCAATCATTTCTCCGTCAATTGTACAGCAATTTTAATAATTCTTATTCGTTTGAGAGGGTACACTCTCCAGGTGGTCCCATATTAAAATGAATGTTGCTAAGCGCAAAACTCGAGAACGGCTCGACCAATTCTGCTTATTTTTATTTTAATATTTTCGTTAAGGTATAAGGAAGGTTCTTATGTACATAAAAAAAGGGAGGACAAGAAAACAACACTTTCTACCCGTGCGAAGCCGTAATTTATAAAATAATTGAACATTGTCAAATGGCCTATTGGTATTTATATGTATAATCATCATCATCATCTCATTTTAGTCTCCACTACAGGAGCACGACCCTCTCTCGTCCGTCGCGGACAGGAGGATTTGGTCTAGACTCCCCACACTGGCCAGACGGGTTGGGGAGGCCTGACCGATGTTTGATAATGTATTTCCCTTAGTCGCCTTGTACGACATCCACGGGAAGAGACGGAGTGATTCAATTCTAGTCTGCCGGAAACCACACGGCCAATTTATATGTCTACTTTAAATTTAGTTATCTATAAGTCGCCCAAATAATAAATAAATAGAGAACGATACATTCTTATAGCCCAGCAAAAACTTAACACGAGAATTCAATCCCAGCATCACTGTAACATGACGTGTTTTTTCCTGACAAATTCTATAAAATTTAGATGAAATCATACAAAATAACAAACGTCTTAAATCTACTGCTCTGACCTAAGCTATTATTACATAGGATAACCACATCCGGGACAACGAGGATAACATAAAATTATGATAAAACTATTTAGTGAGTGCACATGTTGCATTATTTGGTACTTTCCGGCCGGCGACCGCATATGGGGCTTGCATAATGAAGCGAATAGAACGAGTTATGAGGTTATGACGCTAGCACGCTCTCGCCGACGACGCCGTATACCCGGTGGGCGCAATTCGGAAATCAGGTCGCTATTGTTTAGTTAAAAGCGAGTTCCTGAAACAGATTTGGTCGTAAATAACTGTGGTAATACTTATAATTGAAGTAAAACTTCTTTAGACGCGGAGTAAGCCGATGAATGCGTGACGAGAGCGTTAGGGAAACGGCGAACGGAAGTTGAGAGGGAGATACAAGTTAGTAGAGCTAAAGAAGTTTTACTTCAGTCGTGTGGTCTAAAGCACAGTAGTTTTTTTTTTTTGCGTGGAAGAGCAAACTGTAATAAATATGCATCTAGACTTGCTTAAAGTCTCCGCCAACCCGCAGTTGAACAGCGTGCTGGAGTACGCTCTAAAGGCGTTTAATTGAGGGGAAACCCACATCCCAGCAGTGTGATGAAAAAGGGTTGACGACGACGACAACATGCTTTAAGACGCCTTATATGAATCTATCTCCTTTCCCAAAGGTCGCGTAGTAGCCTTAACCATCAGTGTCCTAAGAATGCCGAATAAGCCCTTGCCAAGCCGTACCTATAGTAACCTCAACAGACAGTTCATTCTACAGCTTGATAGTTAGTGGGAGAAAACTTCTCTGGGACCGCACACGTCATCATCATCAACAGCTTTGTAAAGCTAGGGGTAGTAGCTTTGTAAATTTAGGGGTGTAAGTGGTTCATCAACATCTTTGAACCAAAGCCAACTTCATCTGCACGCGGTGCACCCTGCCGACTGACAAACGAAGCTCTGGCGAAAAGAGAGGTAGGGAGCGTAAATTGTAAGCTACCCGACTGGGGACTGTACGTCCACCTCACAGAATATCGCAGCCAAATAACGGTTCCCTTGAGGGCTGTTGTGTTCCTGCGAGTGAGTGAGGTCACCAGAAAGGAAGGGGATGCTGCGATGGCAGCGGAGGTGGCGGCGCGCGAGCGATATTTTATGTTGCGAGCGTTTATATGGCTACGGTATCCGCTTCACATCAGGCGGGCCGTATGCTTGTCTGCCACCCGACGAAAAAAAAAAAGCCTTGATCTATGTTCTACTACAGCATCAACATATACTGCTATTATATATAATGAATAAATTTTAAGTAAGTAAAAATGGAGGAGGTCGATGACGTCGGTGCACGTGTCAGTCTAATCGAACACACAAGTTAAGCAACGTTGACCGCAACCTGTCTATGGGTGGGTTTATTTATTTCGAGCTCCTCCGTGCTTCAGAGGGCACGCTAAGTCGTCGGTGCCGGCTGTTGTCATTAGATGACAGTCGTTAAGCCAAATCAGCGGCCTTAGGGTGGCCTGAAAACACAGGCCTCCGCCAACCCGCAGTTGAGCAGCGTGATGAAGTTGCTCTAAACCCCTTCTCTACATCCCTACAGTGGAATGATTGTAGGTTGACGCGGAAATAAAAATTGTCTATACGATTAAAATTTAAAACAAGCAATTAAAATGTAATAAACATCAGATAACGTTTTTAAAAAGAACATAATTAATTTCGCAAATCGCGTGCACTCACGATTAGTCACGATGACATTCTGACCTTAATCCCGCTTAATTTTCTTAAGCCGAGGCTGAAAAGTAATTTCAAGTGAAGGATCGGACATTTTAATTAAGCTAGGATTTTGGGACACCTAATGGGGTCAACAATTACTCTTGCGACGTTTCACTAGGTACCTTCTAATTAAACAGAATTTAACTGGCAACCAATGACCTTGTCTTTCTGTTACGTCACCACTGTAAGCACTTTTAACATGGGGAATAAAATAAAGGCATTGCATATTAGAAAAATTAAAGGAAAGCAAAATTTTTGCTGGCCGCGTGGTTTCCGGCAGACTAGAATAGAATCACTCCGTCTCTTCCCGTGGATGTCGTACAAGGCGACTATAGGAAATACATGATCGATCAGGCCAGGATCAGGAAATATCGATCAGGCCTCCTCAACCCGTCTGGCCAGCATATGGAGTATAGGCCAAATCCTCCTTCCGTCTAGGACGGACGAGAGAGGGTCGTGCTCCTATAATGGAGACTAAAATGGACCTGATGATGATGATGATGATGAAAATTTTTGCATGAAGCTATTATTATGTAAATAGTGTCTTGGCCAACTTGCCAATATTATAAACATTTTTGAAAATGGAAAAATTCACCTCCCTCGCCTAGGGGGCCGTCCATTAATCACGTGAGGTTCAAAAGGGGGGGGAGGGGTTCGGTAAAAATCACGAAATATCACAAGGGGGGAGGGGGGGTGTAGTAAAATATCACGTGTATTTATTTTTTTGTCAAACGCGCGATTTCTAAACCGAAAAGCGGCGTGTTGAAGACATTGACTCGAAAATGCTAGGCAATGAGCGAAGTTGAAGACGATGACGGCCTACAACTCCCTGCGCATTTAGTGATGTAACGAATATTCGTATTCGCATTCGCATTCGCGAATATTCGCATATTTCTCGACATTCGCATTCGCATTCGCAATTTTATGCGAATGTTTTGCGAATATGAACGTCCTAAAAATAATTAAGATTTTCAATTACAAAAAGGTAAATTAAATAGAGAAATAAGTATCAAGTTCTTATATATTTATTTTAAAACCTTATCTTCTGTTAGGATTTTTTGTTAAATGAACAATAAACATCACTCGTAAATCAAACAGCAATCGGCCTTCTTCGGATCGGCTCGACAATGTTCTGAAGTAGATGCAAATAATTACAAATGTGTGCGTGTAACTCGCGCGCCAACTAGGCTGTCAAAATAAAGCCAAAGACCAATGGCGCCAAATACAAAAGTCAATATTCGTTTCGCATTCGCGAATATCGACGGCAGATATTCGCATTCGCATTCGCATTCGCGAATGTCTAGAAATTGACATTCGTTACATCACTACTGCGCATACAGTATAATAATGGTTTCAGAGTATTGATGGAGCTGCCACGATTCTGTAGCGCGTCTGCCATGTTCATGCTTGCGCGAACAGGCCCCTTACCACCAACTCTTATTGCGATTCAATAACTGAATAGAATGCTTATTCATACCATTGAATAAGCGACTATTCAATTTGAAATGAGTCGTTTATTCATTGGTATGAATAAGCATTCTAGTCAGTTATTAAATCGCAATACGAGTTGGTGGTAAGGGGGCAGAACTTTTATGCAACGATAAGGGGTCACCACATTTGACATAATACCCACGACCTCCTCCTACTGTTGCACCGCTCGCCATCGACAGGGAATTCATCCTCATATATTAGAACCGAAGAGGTCACGTACTGTGCGGTTCCAGAGAAGTTCCGTACTATCAAGCTGTGGTATGAACTGCCTGTGGAAGTTTTCTCAGGAGACTACAACGTCAACGTGGGGTTCTTCAAAAGGAGGACGTGAAAACATTTTTACGCTCATTTACGTGTAGGGTCGGCAACGCGCAAGTGATGTTTCTGGTGGTATAGGCATATTTTTTTCTAAAGGGGTAGAGCTAAGCTGGAGTCATTTAGTGTCCATGACATGGTCGCGGTCAAGTTATGGAGATTGAGTGACTGCAGCTCGTAATTGGGCCGGCTCGTCCGGGGCAGTACCACTCTCTCACAGAAAACCGGCGTGAAGTAGTAGCTTGCTATTGCGTTTCGTGCGGTGAGTGTTGAGACCCGGAACCCAAACCAAAAACCTCGACTCTGGATATGGCAGTGGCATTAGGAAGAAGAATACCCCAGAAGGGTACCGTCACCGTTGGTGAAGGATAATCCCTCCCTGAGTCCCACTCTCACTACTCAGGCCGCCCGACGTATTCTGGGACGGGCACTATGCCACTCTGTATCTCTGCCAGGAACAAGTGTAAGAAGAGGACAGCATGTTCCCCTGAGCTCCATATCGAGCTGTGTAACATAAGGGGGCTTCACTCCAACCTGAATGCCGTCCACCAGCACCTTGAGACGGCTAAGCCAGCCTTGCTCTTTTTGACTGAGACACAGATATCCCCACCATCCGACATCTCGTATCTGCGCTACCCAGGGTACATACTGGAACACAATTTTGTGCCACGAGCCGGTGTGTGCGCGTACGTTAGGGAGGATATCTGTTGTCGACGTCTTGGCAGTCTTGAAGAGAGGGGCCTGTCAATTATGTGGCTGCGCGCAGATTTTGACGACCATATTCGTATCTACGCGTGCCTCTACAGGTCCCACAGCGGTAACGCCGAAACGGAGCGCCTTATTGAGCACATCCAAACGACGACTGACAGCCTACTCCAGCAAATGCCTTCTGCCGAGATTGTGGTTATGGGTGATTTCAATGCCCACCACGTCGAATGGCTTGGGTCACGCTCTACTGACCATGCTGGAAGATCTTTTCATGACTTTGCCTTGGCATATGGTCTAACGCAGCTGGTCTCTTCACCTACAAGGGTACCGGATGTGGAGAACCATGTGCCATCGCTTTTGGATCTTCTGCTGACCTCCCACCCGGATAACTATCGCGTGTCTGTTGGCGCCCCTCTTGGTTCCTTAGATCATTGCCTGATAAGATGTGTGGTGCCACTCATACACCAAAAGCGACCGCGTACAGCAGGTATCCGTCGTGTGTGGCATTTTAGGTCAGCAGATTGGGATGGGCTGCGTGACTTCCTAGCTTCCTATCCTTGGGGACCAGTTTGCTTCTCGCTGGATGATCCCAGTGTCTATGCAAATGCTGTCGCTGATGTGGTTCTGCAGGGTATGAAACTATTTATTCCCAATTCTGCGGTGCCCATTGGCGGCAAATCTCGACCATGGTTCGGTGGGTCTTGCAGAGCCGCGTCGCGTCAGAAGCAAGATTCCTACCTAATTTCTAAGTGCCTGGTCCAATGCTCGGGCAACTGGAGATCCAAATACCGGCGTACTTAAAAAAAAATACAAATCTGATTCCAGATCGTTGAAGGGTTGTATCGCGAAGGCAAAGTCCAGATTTATTAGCGAAATTGGCGAGAGACTAGTGCGTTTGCCCTCTGGGTCTCGTGCGTTCTGGTCGCTCGCCAAAGCCGTTCAAGGTAACTTTTATCAGTCGTCGTTTCCACCATTGCAGCGGATGGATGACTCGCTGGCCCATACTGCAAAGGAAAAAGCCGATCTTCTAGGGTTTCTTTTTGCATCTAACTCGACTCTGGATGATCGGGGAGCCACACCACCTACCATCCCTCGGTGTGAGAGCTCTATGTCAGAAGTTCAGTTCAGGCAAAGAGCCGTGCGTAGAGCGCTTTTCTCCCTGGACATCCATAAGTCGAGTGGGCCGGATGGCATTCCATCCGTTGTTTTGAAAATGTGTGCCGCGGAGTTAGCCCCAATTCTAACCCACCTATTTCGGTACTCGTACTCGCTTGGCGTGGTCCCCAGCTCGTGGAAGGAGGCTTTGGTTCACCCGATCCCTAAAAAAGGTGTTTGCTCAGATCCGTCCAACTACAGGCCCATTGCTATAACATCCTTGTTTTCCAAAATAATGGAAAATATCATCAACCAACAGTTGATGGCATACTTAGAGGATCACCAGCTGATTAATGATCGCCAATATGGCTTTCATCAAGGTCGTTCGGCTGGTGATCTTCTGGTATATTTGACTCACCGTTGGGCGGAGACAGTGGAAAGCAAGGGCGAGGCTTTGGCTGCTAGTCTGGATATCGCAAAAGCCTTTGATCGGGTGTGGCATAAGGCACTACTATCCAAGCTTCCTTCTTTTGGGTTACCTGAGAGACTCTGCACATGGATTGCCAGCTTTCTTACTGGGCGGATCATTAAAGTTGTGATTGACGGTGCACGTTCCGATCCATTATCCCTGAACGCTGGTGTGCCACAAGGCTGCGTATTGTCCCCCACATTGTTTCTTCTGCATATCAATGACTTGCTGCATGTATGCGGCATCCATTGCTATGCAGATGACAGTACCTTGGACGCAAGATACAGTGGTCTATGCAATGTTTCTCGGGATAGCGTCGATGAGTACCGAACAAAACTTGTGTCTGAGATGGAGACGTCTCTTGGACACGTCTCTGATTGGTGTAGACTGAACTTAGTCCAACTGAATCCCTCAAAGACACAAGTTTGTGCGTTTACCGCAAAAAAGTCCCCTTTTGTTGTATCTCCCAGATTGGAAGGTACTCCCCTTATTATTAGCTCCAGCATTGGTATCTTGGGTGTTGACATATCGAGCGATGTTCAGTTCCGTGGTCACTTGGAGTGCAAGGCCAAATTGGCCTCTAGGAAAATTGGCATCATCTGTAAAGCCAGACGGTATTTTACACCACACCATCGCCTTCAACTGTATAAAGCCCAAGTTAGGCCTCATATGGAATACTGTTCACATCTCTGGGCTGGTGCGCCCCAGTACTTACTTGCTCCATTTGACCGCATACAACGAAGAGCTGTTCGAATCGTCGGTGACCCAATGATTTCTGATCGGCTGGAGTCTCTCTCTACACGCAGAGATGTTGCATCTCTTTGCGTTCTATATAAATTATATAACGGGGAGTGCTCGGATGAGCTATTTGATTTGATACCTGCCGCTGAGTTCCACTATCGTACAACTCGCCATAAATTAAAATTCCATCCTCATCATCTCGATATTTGGCGATCTACTACAGTACGCTTTTTGAGACATTTTCTACCACGAACTGTGAAATTGTGGAATCAACTTCCTCCAGCGGCATTCCCAAATAAATACGACATGGGGGCCTTCAAGAACAGAGTCAATATTTCCCTTAAAAGGCTGGCAACGGATCGGTGACCCTTTGGTGTTGCTGATTTCTATGGGCGGTGGTGATTGCTTTCCATCAGGTGACCCACATGCTGCCCCCCTCTCATATAAAAAAAAAATAAAAAATAAAAAATAGGCGTCCATAGGGTACAGTAACAGCTTTCCATCAGGCGGACCATATGCTTGTTTATCACCTTAGTGATGTAACAAAAATCCTTTAGTTTTAAGATTCTTTGTAGCTACAAAAAATACACGTGATTTTTAGGGGGGGGAGGGGGGGTAGTCCAAAACCTCACCAAGTATCACCAAGGGGGAGGGGGGGGTGTTAAAATTGCAAAAAAAACCTCACGTGATTAATGGACGGACCCTAGGTGGGGTTACGTCACCAACACAAACCTGGTAGCTCAGTTGGAAGAGCACTCGACCGGTCATCGAGAGGTCGTAGGTTTGCATGAAGCTTCCTTTTGTGGTTATTTTTATACTATGTCAGGTGGCAGACAAACATACGTTCCACCTGATGGGAAGCGGTTACCGCAACATGAAATACACGTATCAAACTGGTGGTTACTTTGTAATCTAATATATATAAAATTCTCGTGTCACAATGTTAGTTGTACCATACTCCTCCGATACGGCTTGACCGATTTTTATGAAATTTTATATACATATTCAGTAGATCTGAGAATCGGCTACTATCTATTTTTCATACCCCTAAGTGATAAGGGTCGTCCATCCCTAACATTTATATTTTTTTATTTTTTGGAGATTTTTTTTTATTTTTATGTTTTTAATGGCCGTGTGGTTTCCGGCATGGACGTGTGGTTTTCGGCAGACTAGAATAGAATCACTTCGTCTCTTCCCGTGGATGTCGTACGTTTTTTTTTTGTACTACGTCACGTGGCAGTCCGCCACCCCCGCTGCCATCGCAGCATCTCCTTCCTTTCTGGTGACCTCACTCACTCGCAGGAATACAACAGCCCTCAAGGGAACTGTTATTTGGCTGCGGTATTCTGTGAGGTGGAGGTACATTCCCCAGTCGGGTAGCTTACAGTTACGCTCCCTACCTCGATTTTCGCCAGAGCTTCGTTTGTCAGTCAGGAGTGTGCACCGCATGCAGGTGAAGTTGGCTTTGGTTCAAAGATGTTGATGAACCACTTACACCACAAAAGCGACTAAGGGAAACACATTATAAAACATCGATCACGCCTCCCCAACCCGGTTGGGGAGGAGACAGGAGGATTTGGCCAACACTCCCCAGTGTGCCAGTGCAGTGGCCAAATCCTCCTGTCTGTGACGGACGAGAGAGGGTCGTGCTCCTGTAGTGGAGAGTAAAAATTACCTGATGATGATGATGATGATAATATGGCATTAAAAATAAAGACAACCCTAAATTTTCATCCTTCTACCATCAACCCCTAAATTTATATGGCAAAAAAATGATTGCCGGGTCAACTAGTATTACTATAGAATAAATAGTATAGAATAGACGATACAGACGCATTTGTAGCTGAGTAATATGCCAGACCATGTCTTACGAACAATGCGTGTACCTGGAGTGCACGAGTACTAATATTGTCCCACTCGCATTGTGAAATACTGTGTTTCGCCAGAACACGGTATGACTATAACAGTATAATTCTGGTGAATTAATACAGGATAGAATGACACATATAAAACATATATTCATTCAAAACAATGTAATACAATGATTATGTGTCAAGATTGTAAAATATTCTACGTAGAGATATAATATAATAATGGTATCTATGTATTGCATTATTATTATGATAATGAGCGACGGAACCAATAAATGATAACAACGCTTATTAAACTACGTTTAAACATTTTTTATGAAAATTTGTGCATAGAAAGTCCACTGGACCAGACGTACACGTCTGGTCCACAAATTGTTATTCTCCATAAACAACAAAAATATATATTCATGTGGTTTTATTAATATAGATATAAAACAAACAAAAAACCTAGCTACTATAATGACATAACATAACGCTGGCCCCAATAAATAAATATCCCTGGGCAAATTACACACTGCCATCTAGTCCCAAAGTAAGCAAAACTTGTACTATGGTAACTAAGATAACTGTTATATATATTTATATACATTTTTTTTCAATACATACATATAATATAAAGAAAACACCCAGACCAACACAAAGAGACATGTTCATGCACACAAATGTTTGTATTGTGCGGGAATCGAACCCGTCACCTCATATCAAAGTGGCTATTGTTAGCCATTCGACTATCGAGCTCGATAATTAACAATTTTCTCACTTCTGACAACCTTAATGTGAGTAATATCAGTTCGTACTAATGTTACCTTAGGGTTGTCAGAAGTGAGGCAGGCAGTCTGTTATTTGAGACACGGTCATACGGCTCTCAGGACCTAGGGTTCGCTGGATGCGGTGGACGACATCTGTTACTGTATTGCAGTATTATTTCGTTGCCGTTCTAGTTGTTTTCACCATACAACCACACCCCGGCCACTCCATACAAATGTCGCGTCGTTTACTACTACATAAACAACGACGTCTGTGCAGAGCGTGAATGAGCGTGTGTGCGTGCGACGCCATATAAACTGTTCCAGATTTGTCTTAGAGGGGAGGTGAGGTTGACATGAGAGAACGGCAGGGAGTGGCCATACTGTAGTGCTATTACTTATACTGTGATACAACATCAACAAATCCAGATAAGCACGAGCACTTACATAACGGCATTTTAGTACCTATCAACAACCTTATCACGATCAGATTCAGCAACATATGCACACACTGCTGCGAATTAATGCAAACACATGAAAAACACTAAATTAATTAAAAATACCGCGACATCGGAAAATATGGCGAATGCAGTGTTTACACTACCCCGCGATAAAACACACACTCCCTGTTTACACATCGTGACGCACTGTACCACCACCATATTTTTGAAGTGAAAACTTCTTTGGGGCGTTCTGCACTTTTTGGGATGGGTAAAAAATGTTAAACTCGCGTCATGAAACCTGGCCTGATCGAAAACTCGTAAGACGGAGGGAGCGTAGACCGCCGGCGCGGCGTAGGAGAGGAAGTAATATCTCCCTCTCTTTCTACCGCGCGGCGAAAATGTATGCCTGCACCTGCTGTTTATTTTTAATTAAAATTGTCATGTTTGTGTACGATAGCGCAATAAATTAATATTGTATTTTATCACATAAATGGCAGTACTTTTATACTGATAAATAATGCAATTCGTGCGAAATTATTCCCTAACCATTACCAAATATTAAAAAATGCACAACGTTAATGTTCAAGTTTTCAGTTCTGCCGGCACTCCCGGAGTGCAACCAGATTTTTTATCATATACCATTGTATGTAGTAATGCTTATGCAGACCGCGTAAGGTTCATATGTAGTAATGCTTATGCAGACCGCGTAAGGTTCAAAAATACTTATCTCTCAAAATATAATTAATAATTATCCAGATAATGTTTTCCAGAGAGTGTTGCAAGTAAATAAAATTAATCGTTTACATTACGTTTTCGGTTTCTTTTCGCGCAATAACGTATGAAATTTGTAAGATTTCTTATTTTTTATTACACACGGGTTACAAATGAGAGTTCTAGATTACACACAAAACGACAGAGTAACATCTCTGAGGGTAAAGTGGTTTGATCGACTGCCATTGTTTATGTTACTATTATATTAACTTTACATTTCCTATGTTTACGTGGAACAATTTATATATATATATATATATATATATATATAAATATATATATATATACAAATATATATATATATAAATAAATCTCGGGGCACGTAGTATAAAAAAAAACGGTTTTTGTGGCCTTTATATTTATAACTGATATAAATAATTATATACATTTTTTTTTCAATACATACATATAATGTAAAGAAAACACCCAGACCAACACAAAGAGACATGTTCATGCACACAAATGTTTGTCTTGTGCGGGAATATATTTTTATATATATATATATGTTTTTTTTGTTCCTCCGAAATGGCTCAACTGATTTTTCAGTTTTTTTTATATATATTTGGTGGGAATGAGAATCGGTAGTATACTTAATTAATTTATATGACAGAACAACTTTTGTCGGGTCAGCTAGTATCATAATAATTTTGGTATGATGTATATAAATAGACACAAAAATTCTTGAATGTTTTTAATGGAAGCGGCGCCAGTATGCAGCACAAACGAACTCAATAGCAGTGCAAAATTGATATAATAAAGAGAGAGAGAGAGAGATAGTCAAGTATTATTTTACGAAATACCTGTAGAAACACCAGTCCCGCACGAGAAAATGTCGTAAGCGAATTTAAAAAGAGTGACGAAAGATTAGACCATGAGAAAATGGTCAAGTTTAGAATATTAGCAGTGAATAAGGCGCTCGACAAACGTAGATACTTTTTAACCATCACAGGACATTATTACACAGAATCATACTTTCTTCGTTTGTACCCGCAACCAGATAAAGTCATCGATTGATGCTTGCAACTTCTGGCAACAGGTAGACAGTGTTTAGGCTGTAAGTGGTTCAAATCTTTGAACCAAAGCCAACCTCGCCTGCACGTGGTGCACCCTGTTGACTGTCAAACGATAATCTGGCGAAACGAGAGGTAGGCCATAGCATATTTTCTAAGCTGCCCGGCTGGGGAAGTACCTCCACCTCACAGAATACCGCAGCCAAATTACTATTCCTTTGAGCGTTGTTTTGTTCCTGCGAGTGAGTGAGGTCACCAGAAAAAAGTAAGGAAGGAGTGTAGGTTGGCAACGCATCGGCGACCCCTTGGTGTTGCTGATCTACACGGGCGGTGGAGATTGCTTTCCATCAGGTGACCCATACGCACGTTTGCCTCCCTCTCTTTAAAAAAAAAGTGGTTAGCAGATATTATCGTCATCAACCACGTAATTGCCAACGTGTTCGTGTCTTGATTGCTACAGATAATGTAAAATTCATACAATATTGCGTACAATTGTATGAAAGTAGTAATATTGCTGTGCTTATGGTTTCAGCTTACAATAATTTTTGTATGGTAATCCATGAGTCTTTCTACTTGAGAAACAACTGGAAAAATTGTGTATGATTCTTCGCAGGTAGGACTTTTAATATTATTTGTATGAAAATATCGTTTCCATTAGGAATAACTTGTGCCCGATATAGGACACAAAAGTGTCTACATTTGTGCAGCGCCTAAATATAAAAGATTGAATTAGGTCATAATAAAACTGCGCCAGATGAACCTCATAAAATGCATGCGACATTTTTAGTAATTACTATGTGTGTGTACTCGCCAGAAAGTTGTACAAAATCCTTTATCCCTTATAAATAATACATACATAGACATTAAGCAAGACGTCACACTAATGACCGCCGACCAGCGGTGAGTTCTTTATATGCAATGACTCACCCGAATGGTAGCGGCTCTCGTTCCGCGTAAGTCGCCTGTTGGTCCTTCCTGGAGGCGTTCGAAGCGCCGCGGCCGACCTCGCTGCGACCCGATAAACAACCACACGTACACGTAACCACACGCACACAGACTCCTCGGGTTTAAATTTGGAATCGAAAAATATTACAGTAATAAATGTTACGCATATTTTCTTGCACCTATTTTTTATTTATTTAAATAGGTTTGTTTTTACTCGTCGTTAAAGACAAAGAAACAAAAAATAATTTCCGCTAAGCGCAAAATCACAGCTGTCACAGGCAGAAGTATTTTTTCATACCATCATTAGGACGTTTCGTAAATACGCTAGTACATACTTCTTTTAAAAAAACCTCTATAATATTTTCGATTCCAAAAATATTATGCGTTAAATCACCATTTTATTGGATGACAAGAGTAATAAACGCCATACATTGTTGCATTCAGCGCCGGGCAAACAAAATACTGACTTGTTTACACTGATGTAAAATTGGGTTCAAAACAAGACAATAAAAGAAAAAAAATATAACTCAATTGACTGTGAGTCGCTGAAATGCGATGATTATTAATATGAATGGTAATTAAACGTAAAATCTGTTAATACCTTATTATCTGTCCTTTAGCACACACGTAAAACCATTATGTAATATACATAATTCTGTACATAACACTCACAACCACAGTTTATCGACAGGCGACAGGCACTGGCCGTCTCTTTGTTCGATAGGTAATCAGTTCTAAAGAGCTCATTGCGTAGATAATAATCTGTGATAGGGCTGGGACGTGCTCTTGCACTGACATATGTATTGGGGACAGGATTCCTCAAGATATATGTCAAATACGTCGATCTATTAGTTCGGTTCTTTATTAAACGAATTAGGGTTGACACTTGTTTGTAATTAAAAGAAAATCAGTCCGTATTTAAGTAGATAAGTTGTATTATGCGATAGACAACGCTAGGTGATACTCAAGCGTTGGTATTCAATGTACTTCCATAAAATGCTTGCTTTTTTGTGACTTACCATATATTGCATAACCCCTCTTATATGACAGTTCAATACACTCCTGCATTTTGCTATAATAGCAACAAATATGATACTTCCTTCGTCAATCAAGATACAGAATATCCTGTGGAGAATGATTTGTAAGTTTTTTTTTTTAATATAATCTATACAATGATAAATAAAGATTACTTTATTACATCTGGCATTATAACTGCCAGATGATCTAATATAAGTAATCTTTATTTATCATTGTAACTTATGATGAGATATTTAAGAATTTTTGATTGTCAGCGTATCCGTATGTTTGATAATAAAATTGTTACTTAGTAGGTACTGATAATTTTTGGCTCTTGGTGAAACTTTGGAGACATTTTGTACGAATGAAATCATTTTTACTGTTGCAGTGAATTAAATTTATTTTTACCGACCGGCGTCACTTTTTGGCATTATGAAGGTAAACAAACAATTATTCTTGTTTTTCGGTCGGTAAAAATTAATTTATTTCAGTGGAACAATACAACTGCTTTCACTCATACAAGATTATTATTACTAAATTGATTATTTTGTACATTCCACGGTTTCTAATAATATGTAAATAGGTATTAGTATAAGAAATCAATCAACTGTGTTGGTCAAATTACCTCAGATTTACCTTTACATTACTGACTGACTCTACTTTTGTGACTAAGCGTTCAGATCAATCCACAATCGATGACAAAAAGCGACAAGATATAGATAGATAGACTTTATAATTCCTCGGTATAAATAATAAATAAATATAAATATTCTTGGACGAATTAAACACTGCCATCTAGTCCAAAACTAAGCAAAGCTTGGTCTATGGGTACTAGATAACTGATATTATACTTAAATACATTTTTTTATACATACATATAACATTTATACATAAATGTAAATACATACATATAATACATAGATATAGTCATAGTTTTGCTGGTTTTGCATTAATTTATAAATATTCGTTTTATTATATATTTTTTTTTAACAATACATAAATTTACATCACATAAAAATAAAAAGCCCCGTAATATAGATATGAAGTATTATGAAAAGTGTATTTAAAAAAATATATTATTACGTCACTGTTATACGTGTGAAGAATTTTTTATGTTCAGATTGTATAAAAGTCTTGTATAATTAGCATCGAATGTTGTTATAAGAAATTTGTGCAAACCCTACACTTAACCGCATACATAATAATTAATTTTATCTAGAATACTTTATGGCTTATAAAGCATTGACGTATCGCGTCTGAGTTATCACCACAATATTTGTGACAGCCCTAATCTTCGAGTACCTACCAGCTGCAATTATATTGCAGTCAATAATACTTGGGTACTTTTAGTATTAATCGCGATGTTTTATTAAAATACTAACAGTACCTACAACCTTGGAAATGTACGAAATTGGTATTCATAAAAATATGTGACTTGTCATGTGACATGACAAATGATAATGCTTATTTTTAGGGTTACGTACGGCGGAACGAAAAGTATAAAACCCATTTTTGTATAATTTTATTAGATTTATATTCATAGTACCAATGATGACTTGACATAAAAACATCGCAGGCACACACGGTACACAGGTACTCCACCTAGGCGGGGAAGGTGAAATTTTTCCATTTTTCTAATATTTATAATATTCTGGTAAATTAGCTGAAATCAAATATTTATGACGAGCTCTGTGGTCGAATGGTTAGCAATGGCCACTTTGACTCCGAGGTCATGGGTTCGATTCCCGCACAAGTCAAATATTTGTGTTGTTGAAGATGTCTGTTTGTCTTGGTCTGGGCATTGTCCATGTATTATAGGTATGTATTTACAACAAAAATGTATTTAAGTACATTTATCAGTTGTCTAGTACCTGTAGTACAAGCTTTACCCTTAATTTGGGACTAGATGGCGCTGTGTAAAATTGTCCAGAAATATTTATTTATTTAAATAATAACAATGTAAAGTGTTGGTCACTGCGACCAGTGCGCGGTGATCATAAGAGTACACCTAATGGGTATAGTCATAGACCATAGTCAAATACAAATTACAAAAGTTAGGTCGCATAATGTCCGGATGCCATTAGGTATAAGGTGCTTTCGTAATCGAGCTGTTCATAATACAATACTACTATGCCTCGTCTCATGGCATGGCGCAACTCGTGCAGGTTATTGTCTGATGGAAAGCTCCTCAGCCTATGGACGCGTGCATCACCAGCAGCATTACTCGCGAATTGCCGATCCTGCAAGAATCACTTCACACCTTTTTTGAAGAACCTCATGCTGTTGTCACCAGGGAAAACCTCGACTAATTCCACAATTTGAGAGTCCGCGGGACAAATCCTCTCTGGAACCGGGTAGTACGCGACCATTTCGATTCTAAAGTGTAATGATATACTCTCTGACGATGGCGAGCGGTGCGATTGTAGAAAGAAGCGTAAAATGTTGTTTTTTTTTTCGTATAATTCTACATAAATTAATTTGTTTTATTTTTATGATAATCTACAGAATAACAGTATCTAACACATCGAAGCTATTTTCTAGAATATTTCATGTAATTTAAATGAAACCCAACGATGGGTTATTATTACCAAATTTCCAATAAAAAAGGCGACCCGCTTTTATTTCCCCATACAAAACTACCGTCCTCTTTTGCTACATGAAATGGGAAATAAAATCAAAATGAATTTGTGAATGCACGTGAATTAAACTTGAAATAACACTTCACAAAACGACTAAAATATCTCGCCATCTACTCGTTTATTCCTGCTGTCCCCATTCTATTCTTACGGCATAATACTGTTCGAAGCCTTCCAGACTATATCTGTTAAATAATTCTGTGCCTACGTCAGTTCGCACCTGTCATGTGTGCACTGTGCTGAGTTTGTCATAGATAGGGATGCCATTCGTCCGGGTTTTCCCGGATTTGTCTTGGTTTAGTGTGAGCGTCCCAGCGGGGTTGATTTGTTGAGGGTTAAAAGTTTTATCACCACCGATAGACGACATGCGGCACATGAACATGTGGCGTAAACCGCCAATAAGAAATAATACTAGTAATAATAAGCACTAGTTTACGACGTTTAGTTTTAGTAGTACGACAGCCCTAGTTTTAGATTTCCAAATCCGGAGAATATATGATTCTTGTTCTGGTTCCCAGATTTTAGAGATGGTAACCCTACTCGTAGGGTATCGAACTGTATTTAAGTATTGATTCCATTCACCAGCCTGGGATACAAAAATATTTTTATAGGTAGGTACACTGTTTTCAAAGATATTTTATAGGTACAATTTCATTTAAATTACATGAAATCCCAGAAGATGTGGTTGTTTCGACATCCAGACCGGACATTTTCCTTTTCTCCAGAGCTACAAAACGTATAGTACTTGTAGAGCTTACCGTACCGTGGGAAACTAACATACCCAAAGACCACGCGATAAAACAAAACAAATATTATGACCTCCTAAACGAATTAACAAAAAGCGGCTATGTAGTTAATCTATACGCTGTAGAAGTAGGAGCGAGAGGTATACCAGCAAAATCTCTCTATAACCTGCTGAAAGACCTTGGCTTGTCCAGAAGTGCAGTAAGTTCTATACTGGAACGAGTATCTAAAGCTGCATTAGCAGGTTCATACCAGATTTGGCAGGGCAGGGAGAGAAACACAAGTAGTGAAGGTGAGTGTTGATGTACGTCGGAAAGGGGCCCCTTAAACCTACACCCGTGTCACAAGTCTCGGGATCTGCTTGGGTTTCTCTCTCTACCACACGATGGACCCGGCACCCGCACGGTGAATCCATGGAAGCTAAGAAGTTCGTCTCTTTCTCATAGGAGGTAATGACTTTTTGGCGGGAATTCGTAGAATGGGGTTGTACATTCCAATCAATGTTTATTGACATTGTTTCGTAGCAGCAATATCAATAAACAGTAATAATAATGTAATAGTTTGTTATAGTATCTAATATTTGCAGTTATATTTTTTTAAATCTTTAATTATTTATATAAATAAATAATCTTAAAAATGTGTATACCAGCTATCGAGTTGCTCCAAGAAGTCGTGTTAACAGAAGTAAAATTTGCAGTATAGGTATTGTCGATATTTTATAAGAAAAGGAATTAGAATGTTCCCTAAAATCAGGATAAAAAACAAATGATATAAAAGTCTGACACTAAAGGACCTGTATCGGGGGCCATAATACTATTTTAATACCGCGTCGAGTGGCAGACAAGCTTATGGCCCATCTGATGTGAAGCCGTTACCGTAGTCATATTTACGCTCGAAGGATGAAATATCAACTCCTTATATCCAACTTCCTTTCTGGTGACCTCACTCACTCTTAGGAACACAACAACCCTCAAGGAAATTGTTATTTGGCTGCGGTATTCTGTGAGGTAGAGGTACTTACCCATTCGGGCAGCTTACAAATACGCACGCACGTACCATACCTCTCTTTTGCCAGAGCCTCTTTCGCTAGGCGGCAGGGTGCATCAGGTGCAGGTGAGGCTGGCCACCCCAAAAGTACGAAAAGTATTAATTCGTAATTACTATTAAAAAAGGGGAAAACAAATGCCAGAATTTATCGTAGACGTATACGGGAGATTCGGGGACGTAAATTTGTATAAAAGAGTTATTTATGTATTTCCCTAAAATTCTGTATGAAAACTCATTTAATTTTTGCTTTGGTAAAAACGATAGAGCGTCAAATCAAATGCGAATAGTATGTATGGTCTATCAAAAACTAAAAAAAGAATATTTACTAGGCTGAATAATGCGAACTTGATAGACTTTATCAAAATAAAAAATATAAAACTAGATAACTACCATAAAGTTATATTAACTTTATGACTACTACGTAATGACTACACAGTAGCGCTATTCGCAAATTGCATTCAAATAGCAAAAAACAATATTATTGTTTACTTTATGAATCACGGTGCTTTCTCTCAACATTGTTTGCTCGTTCCTAGCTATTAATATCAACCAAGTATCGAAAACGAAAAAGAAAACCTTCAAAACCTCACAATACTATTTGCACAAAGAAAAAAATAAAAACTTTTTTTTATCGCGTTTCTTTTTTTTCATCGTTGACATTTCCGACAAATGGAGCTACTTTTTTATTGCTAAATAAATAATGGAACAGTATATCGTGCCGGAGATCGAAGTAGATGTGGTGCACCTAGACTCTAATACCCTCGAGGAGCACCTCCGCGCTTCCACGTCTGTTTTGAGTGACATCTTGAAGGACGAGACTGGTACGGGGTACGAATGTCAAGATTGCAAGAAGTTTTATAAGTCTGCGAGCGCTCTACAGAAGCATTCATTGCTGAAACATCCCCAGGACAAAATGGAAGTGCGGTGCTTGTCCTGCGACAAGATATATTCGTCAATGATGAGTCTCCAGAAGCATGTACGTTACATGCATACTTACGATCACCGATGCAAAGCGTGCTACAGGACATTTCCGTCAGAGAAGGTACTGAGTGACCACGGTAGTCATTGCAGCAAAGCCGCTGCCCCTTGTCCCAATTGCGGGAAGATATACGACTCTCAGATGGCTCTCCGCAATCACGTTAAGTATAAGCACCCACAGGAAAAGAGCAATTGGTGCGATATTTGCCGGCGAGCGTTCATTACTAGTCGCGGATTGGCTAACCACATGTCGACAATACATCCAAGAGGGACGACTTGTACCTGGTGCGACAAGGATTTCAACTCTGTGACCTCGTTGCAGAGTCATGTGCTGTATAAGCATACGAAGAATGCAGCTCGATGCCGAGAATGTCATAAGGTGTTCTTCTCACAAGCTAGCCTGGAGCGACATAAATTAAGGAGCCACGAACGCCAATTGAATACTTTTATTTGTGGAGCCTGCGATACTACGTTTAAGAAATGTAACGAGCTTATTTGCCACGTCATGAACAGCCATTCTGAACAACAAATAAAAAAATAATTACAATTTGAATTTAAATAAACGTTTGGAATTTTAAGGGCGTAATTAATTTTTGAATGTAGTCATTATTACTTAAATGGTTAAAGGTTAAAATGAATGAGGAATTAACATTCCGACAAATACCATTGTGTTGGTAATTAACAGGATTCTATATATCAGAACTGTTATAATTAAAAGCCATTTTACATAATATTCAAACTCAATACAAATACTGATGGTACAAATTATTAGTCATTATAACGATTTTGCATTGGGGAAGGCTTATATCCAGCAGTGGGTAGGTACAGGCTGATGATGATGATAACTATTTTAGATTCTATTGATAAAGCTTTCGATAAACTTGTACATTTAAGTCAATGTATTGTTTGATGTATCCAAAGTAGTATAATAGTATATGTTAGCAACACATTTTTCAATTATATATGTATGTAATGAGCCACTTAAACCCCAAAATATAGGTAGCAATAACGCGATGCTCTACTACAGTAGAAGTAACAGTACTAAATAGCTATACCGAGATATTCTACAGTAATATTCAGTCAGGCAGGCTGCAATCGGGAAAAGCCAATTTTAAAGAGGACACCCCTTGATTTCTCGATCTCCGGACTTGTTTCCATGTAAACATGATTTCATGGTAAAATTATTTTTACCATCTTAGGACTATATTTAAGGTAAAATGAATATAACGGTGATATGATTGAAGTAAAGGCGATAAAAACTACACCGTGTAAGCACTCCCCGGCCACTCCATACAAAAATCGCGTCGTTTACCACTACATACATGTTTATGTACTTTTTGTTTTTTATAATAAGAGAGGTAGGGAGCGTAATAGGCTTGTATACCAATTTTTTTTCCGATTTGTTATATAAAGACGTCACAATAATATAACTAAAGGTGAAAGAATTACTTCGATAGGGTAAAAACTTCTCGAGATATGATAACTTGAAGATCACAATTTTGGACTATCCCGAAAACGCTCCATACAAAAGGCATACAGTATTATGACGTCACGATACGCTACTTTATATGCATTAAATCAGAAATTTGTACGACAGCTATGTAAAATATTGCGTTTATGTAGCTAGTGCCGTAACAAAAGTTATAGTATTTTTTATTGTTTCTACAATGGTAATATTATTTTTTTATAATTTCATACTTTTAAAATGGACTTTCCCACCAAACTTTGACCGACCATAAAACACGTTAGACATAAGTTATTAAATTTTTGAGATCGCAGATCGTTCTACTTTTATGTATTTTACATTACTGTTAAAGAGTTTTTATAGTTTTAGAACATTGGTCACACGCCCATTGTAAGCTACCCGACTGGGGAATGTACCTCCACCACACAGAATACCACAGCCAAATAACGGTTCCCTTGAGGGCTGTTGTGTTCCTGCGAGTGAATGAGGTCACCAGAAAGGAAGGAGATGCTGCGATGGCAGCGGGGGTGGCGGCGCACGAGCGATATTTTATGTTGCGAGCGTTAATATGGCTACGGTAACCGCTTCACATCAGGCGGGACGTATGCTTGTCTGCCACCCGACGTAGAATAAAAAAATAATAATAATAACACGCTCTCTTTCACACTCTGCACAGACGTCATTATTTATGTAGTAGTAAACGACGTAATATTTGTATGGAGTGGCCGCGGTGTGGTATAAGTAATAGTACCCCCGCTGCCATTGCAGCATCTCCTTCCTTTCTGGTGACCTCACTCACTCGCAGGAACACAACAGCCCTCAAGGGAACCGTTATTTGGCTGCGGTATTCTGTGAGGTGGAGGTACATTCCCCAGTCGGATAACTTACAATTACGCTCTCTACCTCTCTTTTCGCCAGAGCTTCGTTTGTCAGTCAGCAGGGTGCACAGCGTGCAGGTGAAGTTGGCTTTGGTTCAAAGATGTCGATGAACCACTTACACCCCTAAAAGTGTGCGTGCGGCGTCATACAAACTGTTCCAGATTTGTCTCAGAGGGGAGGTGAGGTTGACACGACAGAGCGGCAGCGAGTGGCCATACTGCCCCCTTACCACCATCTCTTATTGCGATTCAATAACTGAATAGAATGCTTATTCATACCAATGAATAAGCGACTCTATTCCATTTGAAATAGAGTCGCTTATTCATGAATAAGCATTCTATCCAGTTATCGAATCGCAATAAGAGATGGTGGTAAGGGGGCTGGACCTGGTACTATTACTTATACTGTGCTTATACTGTGCCTTAAGTAAACAAATGTGGACATATATTTAATTAGGGTTGTAACAACCATCATTGCCATCAAATTGGGCGTGTACTGTATGGTTCCAGACGAGTTTTCTACCTCGAATTATAAGGTTGTGAAATGAAGTTCCTGCCAAGGATTTCTCAGGAGACTGTAGTATGGGGTTCTTTAAGAAACGCATAAAAGGGTTTTTTAAAGGGTCGACAACGCATGAGTGAGCCTCTGGTGTTGCAGGCGTCTATAGACGCGTTAGCGACCCTTGAAATACCTCTTCACGCCTTTTTAGGGTTCCGTACTTCAAAAGAAAAAACGGAACCCTTAGAAGATCACTTTGTTGTCCGTCTGTCTGTCTGTCAAGACTCTCTGTGTCGAGAATGCGTGGAGGTATCAAGCTGAAATTTGAACTGTATACCTGAGGTCTACGGTCCCATGAAGTTGTAAAAAAATCAAACTGTTAAGTTTACGTAAAAAAAAGTTACGGCCGTTTATTCAGCAAAAAACGCATATTTCGACATATTCTCAAGGCAATCAAGACCTATAGGGTACTTCCCGTTCACCTAGAACAATGAAATTTGGCAAGTAACATCGTTATAAACTACAAGTACAAGAATAAATCTCAAAACATTTGTAATTAAATCTTAAAAAATAGGGGGTCTATATTTTTATAGGGAGTCGAAATTTCCAATTGAAACTACTAGTTCAAATGGGGTATCATATGAAAGGGCTTGATGTGCACATTGTAAAATATATTTTATTTATTTTTTCCGACATTATTTCTTATTTATAATGAAAAATATCAAATTTATAATGATCTTACGTACGGAACCCTTGGTGGGCGAGTCCGACTCGCACTTGACCGGTTTTTTTTAGGAACCCAGTGCTGTAGTCAGTTCACTCCACAGATTGATAGTACGTGGGAGAAAATCTCTCTGCCATCACACAGTACGTGACCACTTTCGTTGTAATGCATGAGGATGACTTGAAATTACAATAACATATTTATTAGCTAAATTTGAGAGAAATCTATAATTACAGAAAAATAAATAAATAAATATTCTTTAACACATTGCCATCTAGTCCCAAACTAAGCAAAGCTGTACCATGGGTACTAGATAACCGATATTATACTTCGTTTTTTTTTTGTAAATATATACATATAATAATAGAAAACACCCAGCCCAAGACAACCAAACATGTTCATGCACATAAATATTTGTCTTGTGCGTGGATCGTACCCGCGATCCCGTAGTAAAAGTGCATATGGTAAGCCATTCGACCACCGGGGTCGTCATTATATATCCATGTGATACTCACACTGCTAATTGTGGTTATTGAAATGTCAAAACGTCATTCATAATAAATCGCACAACCGTAATTAAGCGCATACGTGAAAGTCCTTTACTGAAAATGTATACATCATAATACGCGGTAAAGGAGTTAAAAACATAATTGCCTGCAAAATACACCTTTCGCCACAGAATACTTGAATATTCTTTTTTACAATACAACGACCACATAAAAGTTTTTCATACAAATAAATGACGCTGGAAAGCGGAATACACTTTCCGTTCCGAACAATTTTATTTACTCGTGTTGAGAAACAATTTTAATACGTATTCGTTCGGTGAGTTCCGTATATGGAGATATACGAGAATGAATGTTCAATGGAATAGTTGGAAATAGTGAACAATTTTTATCGCTATACTAGCGACTCGTCCCGTTTTCACATGGGTAGTATTAGTAGATCATAAGAATGGTAAAAGTGAATCCAACATAAGTGGCCTCCGAAGGTACCAATTTGATAAGTCTAAACCAAATCAAAATTTAGTCTTTATAGAAGACAACAATAAATATTCATAGTAGGTAGATAAATATTTATTATATTTTATAAACTAAATTAACTAAAAATAAACTAATCTTAAAATAAATATTATTATGTAAATAAAAAGAAAG
This sequence comes from Hypsopygia costalis, assembly GCA_937001555.2. Classification (NCBI taxonomy): domain Eukaryota; kingdom Metazoa; phylum Arthropoda; class Insecta; order Lepidoptera; family Pyralidae; genus Hypsopygia; species Hypsopygia costalis. The sequence continues at coordinate 27,069,286 of OW443326.2, forward strand.
AAAAAATAATAATAACTAAACCGCGTCAAAAAATTCCTCCGCATCACTGTCAAAAGGCATCGTGCCCAGAACGCTGGCAGCATTGCCACGCTGAATGGCAATGCTTATACGTTGTGCCAAATATAGGCCAGCCCTCTGGTCACGGGAAGTATCAACCAAGCGCTTTGCTAAATCTCTAAATAATAATAATAAATATTATATTATAATTAATTAGATATTAGGTAGATAAATTAATTTATTTGCTTGCTAATCACTAGGCCATAAACTATCCTACCGCCGAAGCTGAAGTCGATTACCATCAGATTTTTTTGATTCCAAAAATTGGTATTAGGTTATTTTTTTTTTTATATTTCTGGAGAATTTACACAGCGCCATCTAGTCCCAAATTAAGCACAAAGCTTGTGTTATGGGTACTAGACAACCGATAAATGTTGAAGTACATGTTGGGACTAGATGGCGCTGTGTAATTTTTTTTTGTAAAAAATGTATTTAAGTATTATTTTATTTTATATCAGTTATCTAGTACAAGCTTTGCTTAGTTTGGGACTGGATGGCCGTATGTAATTTGTCCAGGAATATTTTATTTATATTTATTTATTATTTTATCCTCTACCGTAAGGTTGTCTCGAAGAGATCGCTCGATGATAAGACCGCCTTTGTATTACTAGTACTTAATGTTTTTCACTGTGTATTATTATTTTCTTTTGGTGCAATAAAGTATACTGTATCGTAAAATGTACAAAACTATATGAAATATACGCATCTAAAATAATATGATACTTAACATCAAACTTACATTTGCAATGGAATGTATGGGAGAACATGTTTGTCAAATACATTGTTGAGTATTTTTGTTTTGTTTGGTAACTTTGTAACTTTGTTCTTGGGATAAATTATTGACACTTAGGTACTACTGGTTCGACTATGTCAGGAACAAAAACCAATAAAATCCGGGAAATATTCACTCAATAATTATTCTTCTTGAAGTTTTAAACTGAAATACACAAATCCTGCAAATATCATTTCATCAATTGACGCTCACAATGGCGTCAAAGCGACGAGGTTGTCTAGTTCTGTCCAATAATTGGGTGCCATTTGATCACGTTCTGTTCGCCCGCAGGGCTCCACTGAACGTAGTTCGTAAGGATTACGTCACATTGCCGGTATGGAAATACGAGTACATATTTACAGCGACACAGAAATACAAAATTTTGTTTCATTTTCGAACCACTAATAACGCAATCGCCCCTTTTGGGCTATAACTACGTCACCAAGTAGTAGAGGTGGAAAGGCACGGCGTTCTGTAGAACAAAGCAACGAGCATAAGGGTCCTCCAGCGGGGTGCGGCCTCGGCTTCGGGCGTTACGTGGGCTAAACAATCGGAACTTGTGGAATCCATGCCTGCGAGGCGTAATGAGAAGCGCCCAGGTATCACTCAGCGTTTATTTTACCGAGCTACAAAATTATGTTTTTACCGCTACATGTATTTTCTTACATCTATATCTATACTAATATCATAGTATAAGTAATAGTACTACGTTCAGTAAGGACTCTCCCTGCCGCTCTCTCGTATCGACCGCCGCCTATCGTAGTTGGCCTCCGCCGACCGGCAATTGAATACAACATGGTGGAGTATGCTCTAAGCTTCTCCGATTGAGAGGAGACCCGTATCCCGGCAGTGGGATGAATAAGGGTTGACATTACGATGATGTAGCCGACTAGACCCAGTTTAACCTACCGGAGTAATGCGTATCTTGATTGATAACGATGAAAAACGTAGGAATTATCAGAAGGGCAATTCACGTAATTAGAACACAGTCAAAATTAAGTTCCGATTCAGTCTCGTTCTCACAAATGTCACCTTGTATCACAACATGAAACTTCAATTTTAATTTAAGGGGAAATATATCGAAATATGACCGATAATTACACAAACTATTTATTTTACCAACGGTAATAACTAATGAATGAAATAAAGTATATTAATTATTTTTTTGAAAAAAGAATTGACTTAAATTATGTTATAATAATATATTTAAATTTTATTATAATATAATTTAAATCAATTCTTTAAAAAAAAATCCATCTGTGATCGTAGAAAAATTACGAGAATTCAGGGGACAATCTAAGCAGTAGTGATATTTTCGCATTCAAAAAATCCTAAAAAAAAGATGGTAATAAAAGATAATAATCGGTTTCAGCTTCGGCAGTAGGGCCCCAGGTCATCAAAAAGCATTGTTCTAAGTGTAAACAGAATGAGATGAGCCGAACGCTATACTTCAAAGAAACTACGCCATTAGTTATATCATTGTGTCAATATGGAGCAACCCTTAGACTGAACGCTAAATATTTCCTGCTCTCCCATTCCACTGAACTGCACATCCTAATAATCCGTATATGCATTCTGAAAGCGCACTGTTAAAGTTTATTGGAATCACCATTTCTAGATTTATTCGACTAATTATAGACATTTATTATACGTCTATCTGTATATCGTACCCATGTGGAAACAAGTATACGGCCCGCCTGATGGAAAGCAGTTATCGTAGCCTATGAACGCCTGTAACACCAGGTGCATCACACGCGCGTTGCCGACTCTGTGAAAACCTCTTCACGCCCTTTTTGAAGAACCCCATGCTGTAGTCTCCTGAGAAAACCTCGACAGGCAGGTCATTCCACGGCTTGACAATACGCGGGAGAAAACTTAGTCTTAGTACTTATTCTATTCTATACTACCGCCGAAGCTGAAGCCGATTCCGATTGGATTTTTTTATTGCAAATATCAAACTTCAGCTTAAATTGGTGGTAATTGTGTTTAGCTTAGCTAGTAGATAACCTAGAGCTCTACCGACTAAGCTAAGCTTGTCAATAACTTAAACGTAAGACATATTTTTCAAATAAAATATTTGATGGTAATCGGCTTCAGCTTCGGCGGTAGGGCCCCTGCCCCCCTAGCCAAGTGTAATTCGTAGCGTAACGAACGTTAGATAGATCACGTGACATTTGTCAATTCTCATAATATAACCATAGGTGAAAGAATTACTTCGATAGCACAAAAATCTCTCGAGATATGGAAATTTGAAAATCACAATTTTTAGACTGTCCCAAAACGCTCCATACAATAGACTACCGAATTATGACGTCACAGGTTTGTATTTTGTATGCATCAAATCAGAAATTTGTACGTCAGCTATGTTAAATATTTCATTTATTTGATTACTATCATAATAAAAGTTATAGCATTTTTTATTGCTTCTCCAATGGAAATATTACTTTTTTTAAATTTCATACTTTTAAAATGGACTTTCCCGCCAAACTTTGATTGACGCTAAAAAAAGTCTGACTGAAGATATTAGAATGAAAGTTTGTAGATCTTTATAGTTTTGTGTATTTTACGATATTGTCAAATAATTTATACAATTTTTAAACATTGGAAAATAGCCTATTCTGTCAAACGCCTTATAGTGACATTAGAAAAGTTAATATGGCCGTAGAGTTTTCTTAAATTTTCCGCGCCACTTTCTTATATTTTTCTTTCATAAGAACGTTCACGCATGATGCCGTGAGCAAGGGAAATAGGGATAAAATTTATATATATAGATAATGTCATGCCAGCTTGCACGATAAGCCACCTGTAGGCATTCACGCAGTAAATGAGCCTAGAAACCAATATACTGACTAATAACCAATATACAATACAGATCGGAGCACAATATATACTAATTAGCTACCGGCTATCATCGGACATGGATTAAGCTATTCAAGCCTAGTGTTCCCTTACTCCGGAATTACACGAACAATTGGGAACCATTGTTAACCAGTTAAACTAATTAGTTGGTGGGCTGAAATCAATGCGATCTTACAGGGGTGTACAGAGGTGCGCACATAGCAACCAAGTCAAGAAATGTTGACAATTAGGCTAGATGATAATTTTTTTTTCGATGTGGTATGTAAGGACGTCATTATTTGACGAGTTAGGTGACGTCGCGGTTAATGACGTGGCTTCGATACCAACGCTCGTGGGTTCGATTTCCACATATGACAAACATTTGTGTGCATGAACATGTCTGTTTGTCTTGGTCTGGGTGTTTTCTATGTATATAATAAGTATGTATTTTAAAAAAAAATGTATTTACGTATGTTTATCAGTTGTCTAGTACCCATAACACAAGCTTCGCTTACTTTGGAGCTAGTTGGCGCTGTCTAATTTGTCTGACAATATTTATTTATTATAATATATAGCTGTAGGTGAAAGAATTACTTCGATAGCATAAAAACTTCTCGAGATATGTTAACTGGAAAATCACTATTTTGGACTTTTCCGAAAACGCTCCATACAAAAGGCTACTGAGTTATGACGTCACAGGTTTGTATTTTGTATGCATTACATCAGAAATTTGTACGACAGCTATGTTAAATATTACGTTTATGTAATTAGTATCATAATAAAAGTTATAGAATTTTTGTTGCTTCTCTAATGGAAATATTATTTTTTTAACAAGTTTATACTTTTAAAATTTACTTTCCCGCCAAACTTTGATCGGTTCTAAAATAAGTCGGACGGAAGATATTATATAATGAAAGTTTGCAAATCTTTGTAGTTTTGTGATGTTACAATATTGTTAAATCTATATATATAAAAATCAATGCCAATTTTCGTTGTAATTTTATAACTCAAGAACGGGCTCACCTATCCAAACCAAATGTTTAGGCTTTGTTCGAACTATTTATTAGATGGTTTATGTGAAGTTTGTACAAAATCGGTAGAGCGGTTCTTCATTTATCACATTTTTTGTAACAAATAAATTCTATAAATGGCGGATCATTTTGTTAATGGGGATTTTGCTGTCAAATTGAAAATTTTTTCAGATGGGGATTGTGCTGTCAAATTGAAACTTTTTTCAGTGTTGACAGTACAAGCATGTTGTTATGTCATTCATGCGGTCATTTAATTTTGGACGTGCTTCGACTTTATGTTGCCTGTTCCAAAGTCGGTACAGCCGTTTGTTTATTCATGCTCAAAATGGAAAAACAAAAAATATTGTTTATCCAAATGTTTTGGATTAAGTTTTAAAATAGCTAGCAATTAATAAAATATTTTTTTCACCTCACTAGCTCGTAAAAGCTCTGTTTATCATTCGAAATCTGCGTGGAAAATCGCACTTTATCCGCTAGCGTGGAAAGTGTTTTTAAAATTCGAATATTTTTATTCAATAAAGGTTTCGTACAATAAATTACATATATATAGAACCTCATTGGTTTCGTAATAGTTTATATTCTCTGCAGCCAGTCCATTGATGATTATTTATTAAAACTGTTTTTCTTGCACCTAACATTTTCCTCGCTTTAGTGAGGTGAAAAGTTGTGTGTTGCGCTCGGCAGCAAAGTTATTTAGCGTCTCGTACCTTTGAAACCCTCGCTACGCTCAGGATTCTATATTTGAACCACTCGCTTCGCTCGTGGCTCAATCCTAGAATCCTTCGCTTGCTCAGGTTTCAATACAAGGTACTCGCGCCAAAAATTAACTTTGCAGCCTTGCATAACAAATAACTATTGTTTGAATAAATGAATTTGATGTTCCAATTAATTTTTTTTAGTATTTCACTTTATACGTAGCGAAGCACGTACCGGGCCGATAGTAATTTATAAAATTTTTGAACATCGTCAAATAGCCTATTGTAGACATGTGCACAAGCCAACGGTTTCATTGGTAAGCAAGTGTTTTCCACATAATTATGCCTAAGACGCTTCGCGTTATAATTTATTATTGATAATGGCTATAAGTAAAAAGTAGGTATTTTATTAATGTATGTAAGTACTTCACTTAATCTACATATATTGTGACAAAAAAATATATAAAAACATTAAATTTAACAATTTTAATTAGCGGTCCATCTAAGTCCTGAGCCCAGCCTATATATATGTATAGTTTCGGCCTTACAAAGGACAACAATTTCGTAAGTATATGTTTCGACTCCATTTAGATAACTTTTTTTAAGTGCGATCTAAGCCGGGTATGTGTATAGGACTGTCTAATGGCATTAGACTTTGCTACCTTTTTCCCCAACCTTTTTTGTCCGGAAAGTTTTTATCCGGTGTACGAATGGATACAGGAAAGTCCTTCTTTGGTAAATCCATTACATTATAACTACAGACTACAGCCCCTTGATTTGAACCAATTATTATCTTCTCTTTCTTTGTAAATTTATATCACGGAATTAAATTAAACTCTCGCTTCTTTGATGTGCCGCCCCCTCCACTGATGTAAATGCATACAGAATGATAGGACATTTTCTTTTTCTAGAATATTATATGTATAATAGATAAAAAGTGGTCAGAAGTCGATCAACCCGTTGCGCAATTTTTAACTGGACATAGCAATTTTAAGGCTAAACTCTTTTCGTTTAAATTAGTGCCGTCGCGATTATGCGAATGTTCTACTGCAGATCAAACAGCACACCAAAGTCTCTATGAGTGTGATATTTGGCGGCGGGAGCGGGCCGACATGTTAAATTCGTTGCATGTCGCATCCGGGGCATACTATTCTGATTTTGTACCAACAAGGGAGAATTACCAAGCGTTCCGACCATTTTGCAATTCATAGTATTGGAATCGATGTGTTAGGCAACAACTCAATAGTGTTAGATACTTAAAATCCGTGGTGCACGGCAGTTGAGTTTCACTTGACTATCCATCTCTTTAGGCTTTTAATGCCTTATTTGCCATATGGCTGTCTCTTACATTGCCAAGAGAGGAAATCAAATTCCAAAAGTTTCCTACACCTACTAATTTCTCCTGATTCGTTGTCTGGCCCAAGGCAAGGTCGTAGTTGACCACGGGACTGCAGTAGACTTCATTGTTTATAGCCTTTTTTGGTGATCGTCACTGTTAATCCTGGCTACACAAGAGGCATATAGGCCACCCGTTTCGTAAAAAAAGGCAGCTGTTAGTGACTAATCTATCAACGTACAGCTCATACCACTTTACGGGTCGGGTTGAAATTTGGAATACATTTAGCTTATGGCGTAGACATCCCCTATTAAGGTACGAATTAAGCAAGCGACGTCGCGGGAACAGTGTAGTTTCCACATACTGTTAATCACATTTGGACCGTTGATTGTGAAAAAAGAGGATCATGCTATTATCATCCATACGAAGTCTGAAATTCACACTGCCTTCATAAACTGTATTCGCCATGCTCTCCGTGATTCGCAAATGTAATCCTTATGACCATATACATAGGTGCCATTGAAAAGTGCAGTTTTAGGCGTCAGTTGCTAATCGGTTTACGGATAAAATGCTTTTAACTTTGTTTCAGCTTTTACGGATTTTCACCTGAACATGTTCGTTGACGTAACCCACTTAATGCTTGCGACAGTTCCTAGCACATTTCACGTAAATTTGCTAGGAAGTCCAGTGGTTGACTAGCTAGCAATAGCAACTTTGACTTCGAGATTCCAGGTTCTATCCCCGCACGAGACCAACATTTGTGTGCATAAATGCTGATTGCTTTCCATTATGTGAGGCACATGCTTGTTTGCCCCCCTTTCATATAAAAAAAAACTAAGTTATCCAGTACCCATAACAACTTTGTTTAGTTTGGTACTAGATGGCGCTGTCTAATTGGTCTAGGAATATTTATTTATTTCATTTACATAGGTACGGGCAGGAACGATAGTACATTAACACACTAAATCATTCTAAAACAATCGCAAATCATCAAAACATTCTGATTAGAAACACAAGTAATTGTACATTTGTGTGTTTGATTAAAGACTCAATTGAAGATAGTCATGACTACTCATGACATTCAAAGAACGCGGTTGTCTAATATACAATTAACTAGCCTTCGCCCGCGACTTCGTTCGTATGTTATCGTTTCATGAAGTAATTGTTGCGGACTCTTTAGTGGGCAGCCTCGCAACGACCACCGACAAAGATCTATAAGACTGAAAAGAAAATGAATAGAAAAAAGGACAATCGACGAATGAACTGGAAGGGTGCACGAACTTGAAATGTAGACAAATACTATATATATATTTGTCTACAGTTCATAAGATCATAAGATAAAGCCGTGGAATTAAATCAGTTTATATAAAAGTTTGACGAGTGCCTTTAAATCTTACAGTAATCTATCTTCTATAATATAAAAATGAATCGCTAAGCGCAAATCTCGAGACAGCTGAACCGATTTTGCTAATTCTTTTTTTAGAATATTCCCTGAAGCACGAGGACGGTTCTTACGAAGAGAAAAATTTAAAAAATTGCGAGGAAAATAAAACACTACTTTTTATCCGTGCGAAACCGCTGGGTTTAGAGATTCCAAATTTGGCAAGTAGGTTCCTTATGACGTCTAGGGGTGCACTAAGAAAGGATTTTTCAAAATTCATCCCCTAAGGAGGTGAAACGGGGGTCCAAAGTTTGTATGGGGAAACAAGGTTAGTTGGACTATTTTATTCGAAACTTTACACGAGTATTTCTATACATAAATGAGTAAACACGTGTTTCAGGATTTTTCTAAATTCAACCCCTAAAGGGGTAAAATGGAGTGAAAAAGTCTGAAAATCGTCATGGGTATTGTTGTAATCGGGTCGCTGATTACGAAAACAACAACTATTTTATAATCCAACATAGCCGACGTGACATAAAATCACCCCTATGGGGGTGCGATGGGGTTGAAATGTCATAATATCAATATGGGTGTTGATTATATGGTTTTCTGGGACGTCAATTACGAAAATGGAATCGATTTGAAAATATAACATAGTGAACACGAAATTACTTTCAATTTTTTCCCCTAAGAGGGTGAAACAGAGGTCCACAGTTTGTGTAGGGAAATGAGATTAGTTAGACTATTTTATCCTAGGTTTTGACGTGACAACGTCTTATAAATTGGTTAGCCGGGTGACACTTCAAGAAACTGGGTCACGTTATGCGCTTACAATGAGAGCGAGTGAAAGGCGCGTGCCTTTCACTCGCTCTCATTGTAAGCGTGTCGTGGACGCGTGTCCCTTCTAAGAGCGAGAGAGACAGACATAAAAAGTGAAAGGCATGCGTCCCTTCCACTCGAAAACATTTTACCACTCAAAGTCGTTGTCACGTAAAACTTTCGCCCGTATACCGACTTTACAGGCAACCAATTTTTTTTAAATTTGTATTTGGCGTTAATCAGTTCTTATATGTATAATTGCGGGTGGCCAGCGCGGCGTTCTTGCATCCGTATTCAGCACAATTAAAGGTACTACTTGAAGGTGGTTGCGTTGCGTGTTAGACTTAACTTGGATAATCTAAAATGCGCGAATTTTACGCGAGCGAAGCGGCGGGCAAAAGCTAGATAGTAAAAGGCTTTGTCCTCACAGACTGACTGACTGACTGACTCACTAATCAAGCACAGCCCAGACCACTGACTTTGGATATGTGTTCCCCATACAATGTAAGCGCGCACTAAGACGGAATTTTCCGAAATTTCACCCCTAAGAGGTTGAAAATAGGGGGTTGAAAAAAACCCTCTTTTTGGAAATCGATTCACCTACGATTTTGAGACTTGGTGGAATAGTTGTTCACAAAAAAGGGGTTTATGGGTTACTGATTAATTTTTGACCAGCGCCAAGCCAAGAAATGTCTAAAAATGTTATATTTATATTTTAATAACTCATCACTAGATGGCGCTATACCTAGCATTTGTACAGCGCGTTATGCTTTCGTTATTAGGAGAGGGTATAAACGAGAGATTATTTCAAACCATGGGGTTATCCATGACGGTTTATCGTTCACCTCATCCCCGGAGGTTGTCCATCGCGCGCATAGGGCGTAAAAAAAATGCGTCCTTCAAATGAAGCTACATTTGGTGCAGAAAACTAATTGAAAAACCTATTCTAAGTACCGACTTTATGGGGTATACCTACTTAATATAAGAATTTCGGTATTTTTAAACAATGACGTCAAGATTGACTAAATTTATACTTGTGGAAGGTGTGATGATGCCCCATACCATTAAAACTGTGGAAGGTGATGGAGGTGGCCTGTTCCGCTCCATCTCCTACCACTTGCATGGAACGGAGGTGTATCATCAGGAGGTTCGTGCCACCATTGTTCACGTATTAAACAACTGGAACGATGAGTTGTTGAGTGAGGACAGTAAGGGATGCGCTGTTGAGGAATCTCTCTTTATACCTCGCCTTCCCATTATTCCATCAGACCACCCCGTTCAATTTAAGAGACTTCAATTTCCCATAAAGGTGTTTTGCTATGACCATTAACAAAGCTCAGGAGGCAGTCTCTAAAGGTCGCTGGGGTTGACTTGAGACAGGACTGTTTCTCTCATGATCAGTTGTATGTAGCTTGCACAGCAGTAAGTTCTCCTGGAAGCCTTGAAATTTTGGCTCCTGGTGCGAATGCCAAATATATTGTTTACCGGGACGTCTTAACCTAAATGGTGCATGTTTGTAATAATGGTCAATACGAAACAGTCCTTTCAGGGAAAAAAAGGAAATATCAGGAATCTTAACATAAATAGATGCAAATCAGGAGTGATCCCGTAGCGAAGCACGGGTACTTTGCTAGTATGCTTATAAGTTTGTGTAGCAAAAAGGCATTGACTTAGAAACTTTACACTTAGAAATACACAGCTAACTGTGTATTCACCAGTATCTAACAGGCTGCCGAAGCTAACCAACGCTGGTTTTCAGTCAGCCTTAAACAAATAAAGTAGCCAACCCTTCAATCTTTCAAGTAGGACCAAACCGCACACGTGTGCAAAGTTTCAATAAGATCAGATATGTAGTTTCCGAGTTTATCGCGGACAAACATCGTGACACGTGATTTTTAACCGACTTTAAAAAAAAGGTTATCAATTCTACCCGTATGTATGTACCTAATATTGTCAGAATTGCAGTTTTGGTATATCTTGATCTATACCAGTTTCTAATCATCTGTGCAAAATTTCTTAAGTGTATATATGTTTGTAAGGAGATATTTCAAAAACTATAAAATGGACTTTAAAAAATATTTCTGCTGGATTAGGTATTAGAGAACTGTGCAAGATTCGCCCAAATCGCTACAATAATTTAAGACATGTAGAGGAGAGAGGATGTTTAGAGATGGAGATATTTTAACATATATTTTTGTAAGAAAAAAAAATGTGAAGTCTTCATATGAGAAAACAATCCAAAATAATTATTTTGGGATTATTTTTTGTTTGCCTGTACTATTTGTACGAATCACGCAAAACTGCATAAAATTCAAAGCTGCATTGCTGGAAGTCTAATTTAGAATTCGAATCGAACGTGTTAGCGTTTACAAGCATATTGTCAATTTACCAGTCGCGTGTTACATTTCCAAATTAGCCGGGTTGCTCACTTCAAAATGTGAGCAAGTAAGCCACATAATATTGATACATATATAACACGCGTCTTATAAATTCACAACATGATCGAACGCGAACAAAAAGCTCGCACTGAGCACTCTGGTGCATGTTTCATTTCAATACAGTGAATAGATGCGGAGTTATTATGTAATTCACGCGAACAAAGTCGCCAGGTACCGCTAGTCAGTTAAGATAACCACAGTTTCCTTCTTAGATAGCTATAACAGCTTTGATACGTATTAATCAACGTTAGTTGTTCATAGTACGTATATGCGGTAGACATGCACACGCTTGAATTAACTTCTATGTAGTTCAATTCTACAGCGTACAGTGGAGTTCACTTCTATTGAAGTCTAATACGCCGCGGCATGCTTGAATTAACTTCTATTATAGCAACTACAAGTCACCGACAACTTGGAGTTAGGTTCAAACTTCTTCAATTAAAATGAGATCTATATCCCAGCAGTGGGACGAGGATGGGGTTCTATAACTTTAAGCGAGTTTAGATGAAATCAAGCAATGCGGACTAAAGTTTAAATTGGAAAATTTGTAGGCGGTTTTAGAAATGGCAGGCGAAAGAGGAACAGCCGACAAACTATTGAAAACAGAAGAGGGAAACTACTGCGATTTTATACAATATGACAGCTTCATTAAGACTTAATCTCTCATTTAAGAAGACCAGACTCCTATCTGGTCTTCTATAAGTCTTAATGAATTTGTCATGTTGTAAAGAGGAGAAGGGGGAACACCTTAATAAGTACAGTAATTTAAAAGAAGTGGAGGTAAAGGTGGAAGTTATGTCGAATCAAGAGCTGAAGAGAATCAATGGGCGGTGGTGATTGCTTTCCACCAAGTGACCCACATGCTCGTTTGCCACATCTTATATAAAAAAAGCTCTTTAGGTGACAATAAACATACAACAGGAAGAAAAAGAGAAATAGCTTTGAACTCGTTCTATGTTCGCGATATTTTTCTATCGAGCAAAGTAAAGCGACTTGTGCAACGAATTGAGGTATAAGTAATAGTACTACGTACAGTATGGCTACTCGCTCCCGCTCTCTCATGCCGAGCTCACCTCCCCTCTGAGACAAATGTGGAACAGTTTGTATGGCGCCGCAGCACACAAGCTCATTCCCGCTCTGCACAGCCCCCCTAGCCAAGTGTAATTCGTAGCGTAACGAACGTTAGATGGATCACGTGACATTTATCAATTCTCATACTAAAATGTTCGATTTTGACAAATGTCACGTGAACGTCTGATCAGCTGATGTCCATTGTATTTGTAGTAATAAACAACGTGACATTTGTATGGAGTGGCCGGAGTGAGATATAGGATAGATTATATAATCAATTTATAACATGTATTTTTTAAAGTGATTCAGTACATGTAATTATCGAAGGAACTTAGTTTGAAAATCCAAAATTACAAACCTTCGGTGCCTTAAGTGATGATCATATGCACTTACGGCAGGCCTAATAGGATGCTTGCATAAATTATATTTAAATATACCCTCGATTTGCTATCTGAATCTCGTTCGAGTTTGATCGATAACTGCCTATTTTAAAAAAGCTGTCATATTAGACATTTTTTTTTTTCGATTGAATGAACACCTTTTTTATCGTTTTCTACCTGCATTTAAATAAGGGGAGGTATGCTGGCGCTGTTCGCAATACAAGGGTCTTCTGTTTCAACAATCTTGATAAATAATATTTTTCAACCCCCCATCTCGGAAAGAGTATTTTTGCCCTTCGATATCTGAGTGCAAAAGTCGTTTGATAAATCCTTCCTTTGTATTTAGAACATCGTGTGCTAAGTTTGTGAATTCAAAGCATCATTAAACCTATTTACTTCTACCTCCATGGTAAAAACTCGGAACCTCCTTGGCGTATTTTTATTTTATTTGCTTTGCACGCACAATTTTCTTTTCACGTTATGTTGTCAAAACCTTAGGTAAAAACAAGAAACTTGAAAACAAGTGAAAAACTTAAAATGAGGGATTCATAATGTAGTAGTTAATACCTAAACTGAAATAAAAGTATCTTGTGATTGTAATTTTTTGCATTTAGTCATTTCCTCGCTGAGGTGGATGAAAAGTTACGTGTTGCACTCGAGTGCAAAGATTTTTCACCTCGTGCTCTTTTGATTCACTCGCTAATGCTCAGGATTCTAATTTTTGAAACACTCGCTGCGATCGTGATTCAATTTTAGAATCCTTCGCTTGCTCGGTCATTAAAATTGAGCACGTGGTTAAAAAGCAACTTTGCACTCTTGTATAACAAATAACTATTACACTGTTATCACATCATGTTAATTCAAGCGATCATTATATCGCCTTTTTATGGGGTTTTTATAGGGTCACAATGACTTGCTATTAATTATTTGTTTACATTAATATATAGAAAAAAAAATGTAGTCTAACTTTAATTAATTTCAATTCAATTTGTTTGATATGATGCCCACGGCCTCTATAGACGCACCACTCGCCATAAGCAGGGTATTTATCCTCATACAGTAGAATCTAATTGCGTGCGTACTGTACGGTTCCAGAGGAATTTCCTACCTCGAACTATCAAGTTGTGGAATGAACTCCCTGCTAAGGTTTTTCCTGGAGACTACAAATCAGGAGAAGATGAGGTTCTTCAAAAAAGGCGTAAAAATTTTTACAGCGCCGGCAACGCGTATCAGGCAGGTCGTACGCTTGAATGTCACCGTAGTCGTATAAAAAAATCGGTTGTCTGTAAAGTTGGTTTGCGGAGGATAATTTTACGTGATAACGTCATATGAAATCATCGGCCGATGGAGTGGAAAAGAGATAGCTTGTTCGGCGCACTCACTTGCACGCTCGGCTCAGACGGAACGTGACCATGAGTCATGCATTTTCGTGCGTGCAGCCGGCGTACGTCGATTTATAAGACGAATTACGATACAAAAACAGTAGCAATAAACAACAAACATGTACAAAAATGTATACCTAAATGGTAACTTAGGTAAGGGCAGATAATAGACAAAATGCAAATTTCGACGGCACTATATAACAAAACGTCTATGTGAATGGCATGGAAATCTGGTTCCAACGAGAACTACATTTCTTAGCAACGGTTTTGACAGTAATCCGATGAATGTTACATTTAGTTCGACGGGCGTTCCTGAAGATTCGCAATATAAAATATTTACATTACATATAGGAGTATGAAAGCTTTAAAAGGTAAAGCTTTAAAAGCTTTTAAAAGCTAACAGCTACACAAAAATATATACTACTACTAGCTTCCACACGCAGCTTCGCCGCGTTTACTTTTTTTTTAATAAAAAATATGCTATGTCCTTCCTAATTAATCGGTTGAGTAGTTTCTGCGTGGAAGCGTAACAAACAAACTCACATTGACATGTATAATATTAGTAGGGATAGGACTGTTTGACCGATTATTTTTTTATCCAAAATAATTTCAGCCCCCTTACCACCAATTCTTATTGCGATTTAATAACTGAATTGAATGCTTATTCATACCAATACTTTATTTCGAATTGAATAGAGTCGCATTCTATTCAGATATTGAATCGCAATAAGAGTTGGTGGTAAGGGGGCTGAAATTATTTTGGATAAAAAAATAATCGGTCAAACAACAAGGGGGCAGATGTTGTCAAAGTTCAGTCAAAAATAAATCTGGTCAGCAGTTAAGGGACAAGACAGTTCCATCCAAGTGAGCTATATTTTCTGAGGTTTCACACTAATACGCTCTCACATAATTTTAATATTTTAATCAAAAAAATTTACGAGTAAAATGCTCTTAAATTACTTTGATACCAATGCATGTCTGTGGATGATTAAAGACTAGTGCGTCTTGGTCTACGTGGACGTCATAAAATAACTTCCCGTTTACTTAGCATTTTTTCACACGCGCATTTTTAACCGACTTCAAAAAAGGAGGAGGTTCTCAATTTGGCAGTTTTTTTTATGTATGTTCTTCGATACTTCGCGAATTGTAAACCGATTTTCAAAATTCTTTTTTTATTTGTAAGGATATGTTTGCAAGGTGGTCTCATATTCACTAAGTCAGGATCTGATGATGGGATCCCAGGGAAATCAAAGGAAACTCTTAAATTTTATAAGCACGTATGGTTAAATTATATTTTTTTATTTGAAAGGGTATTATTGCGAGGTTTTCCCATATTAACCAAGTCGGGGTCTGCTGACGGGGTCCCAGAAAAATCGAGGGAAACCCATAAATTTGCCCTGTGGTTGCCGGCAGAATAGAATTGCGCCACTCGAAATCGCGAATTGTGACCCGATTTTCAAAATTGTTTTTTTATTTGAAAGGGTACGATTGCAAGGTGGTCCATATTCACCAAGTCCAGGATCTGATGATGGAATCCCAGGGAAATCAAGGGAAACCAAGGCTAGATGTCGTACAAAGGAGTCTTGTGTGACGCAATAGCTCGTCTCTAGGGGTATTCCACCAATAAGCTGCGCTCGGCAACTGATGTCAGTTTTTTTTTTTTTTTAAAACAATTTTTCATCGGCCTTGAGTTTCTTGCCAGTTCTTCTCAAGAAGCCCCGTCGCCGGAACTGGCACTTAAATTCACTTTCACAGATAGTGTGATGAAAGTGCATCTAAGCTCTGCGGATTTAAGTAGATAGTAATGATTTAGATACATGTCTTATATTTAATTTGTATGACGTTTCTAAGTGCTTTATAAAGTCCAAGGAATAAAGATATTTTCACTTTGACTTTGACTTCATAATCTTATAATCATACACGCACACATATACATACATACACCCTGGGCACGTCATACAAGTAACATATGAAAGAGGAGCTGGTTCGCTGTGACTTAAAACTTTACGTTTCCATCTCATTCCTGTGGATTAACTATACAAACCTTGTCTTGACAGTTTTTTTTTCGTAAATTTTTCTGATATCTTTTGCTTAACTGGTTCGCAGTTCTAGATTGTTTTCACTGTTACCTATAAATGGTGTAGGTGACTAACCCAACTTTGTTTTATCTATGTATGTATTTATGTATAGATTTTAAAATGTCGTTGAGCAACATTTTAGCGCTACAAAGACTGAGGGAAGCCTGTGCATTGACCGGTTGGCTGAACCGCTGTCTTGCAAACACAAGTAGGTATTAAGTAGCTGTTAGTCAGCAGACGTTTAATTGTAATGCCATAAAGGGTTAGCATAACAAATATATGAACGTTCATTCTCTTTGTCTAAATTAATTCATAGAGAACGATGAAATAAGAGGATTATACAATTATTAATTAAAAGCAATGCGAGAGGAGTTTGATTTTGATTTAGTATTAAGAACATTGTGGCGGTATTGATGGTAGGTGCGTAGTTTTAAAGCCATTTTCTCTGGACTACGGTTGTAGCACAGAGAGGCAATTCTTTTAATTATAATGTAGTCAACAGAATACCAATATATGAGAACGACCAAGTAGACACATAGTTCACATCTCAGAAAGACTACGTATCCTGAACGTCTGGAAATTTGTCATGCAAGAAGTGTTGTATTATTAGTATTATCGTGCCTTGTATTTTTTTCAAAAAATATGTTTTTATCGTTTCTGGTTTTTTAAATTTCATTTTGAGTGTACAGTCATTGTGGCTATCCAGTCAAACTGCGATATGGTCGATTCACGATAATAGTCGTTTCGATAATCAGTCATTTTGCTACCTTGTCAATTTCAGATATAGATTTTTTGCATGATTAGTCGTTCTGACATCTAATCTTTAAAGTGCTTAGGTCAATTTGTAGGCTAAGTCATTATATACTAACCCAAAATTCAGTTCCGATCCAGTCTCCATCTCATTGTGAATATTGGTATTCTCGTATCAGAATATGCTTCTATAATTAATACCAGTATAATAATGCAGGCCGCATGGTTGCCTGCGGGCCGTTTGATGGACGCGCCTGTTGTAAATTAACGCCGAAGCTAGGCTAAGCTATTCAAATATATCTGCAACAGGGCCTTCCCTAATACAATTTTGAATGGGTATGAAATATCGTAGTAAATAAAACATCATTGCGAATAAACAAATAATTCACACTTTTCACCTCTAGCGGCACTGGCAATATAAATTGAATTAGTTTCCACTACTTTGAGTTTCAATGGAACATTTCACAAGCTCTGAAGCACTGAAAAATACGCAGTGAAATGTGAAGCCGCTCCAATCTTTAAGTGTAGTCGATAGGAACTCCGAGGGTACTCGTTTGTGAAAGGCTTGTGCTATTGGAAAAATACTTATAGAGCGTTTTTAGACTTAAGACGACGCATTGAAACGAAATATTTCATACTGATAACTATCATTTGACACGAAAATGCGCGCTGCTTCTGAAATTTGTTCGTCATGAATAAACTACAAATTTAAAAACCCCAACTGTGATTTTAAAGTATTGTCTTAATCTTAACTAGTAAGTCTCTGTTGCCTATAAAATATAAATATCTTTTTAAAAAAGTGTTAGATTGTGATTTTTATTTTCTGTTATAAAAGTTAACCATTCGTGTATCGATGAAAAAATGAAGCTCTTTTATGTACTTTAAATTGTCAGACAATAAAAAATATCATTTGTATGAACGCGATCATGCATGTAGGGTATTTTTACATACTTTTATTCTTGTATTTTGACCAGGGGGCTAGCCAAATGGCAGTTTGCGAAGTAAAAAAGCATAACGATCGCTAATTTGAACTGTGGAGCTCATACTAAAATGTTCGAATTGACAAATGTCACGTGATCTATCTAACGTTCGTTACGCTACGAATTACACTTGGCTAGGGGGGCAGGTTGCACTGGCCGTGGTCACAGGCTGACTGACTGAGTCGACTTGTGACCACGGTCGGTGCAACCTGGTATGTAAAAATATTTTACATGCATAATCACGTTAATTCCCGTGGTTATTATAATATTAATCATGCAACGCGAAAGTTTAATACTTATTAGATTGGTATGTTTTGTTTTTATTTATAAATACCAAAAAAAAAACATTACTATAGATCAGTCTTCCGTAACCTGTGGTCCGCGGAGCTCTGAGGGTCCGCAAGTATTTGTATGGTGGTCCTCCGTCTTATATATGAACATTTGAATTAATAAATAATGCCAGCAAGACTTGCAAAAAAGCAGCACCTACCTACCTTCACTATAATACAGTATTTTAATATTTCTTTTAATGTATTTTTTTTTTCAATATTAATATAAATTGCCCTAAATTTATTCCTGTGTTTTTATCAAGGGGGTCCTTGAAATTGTGCTTGATTTTATAGGGTTCCGCCGACCGGAAAAGGTTAAGAAACGCTGCTATAGAACAGCTCAAACCACTGGACGGATCGGGGTGTAATTTGCCATACAGGTAGCTATTATGAAATAGATACCCCCTGAGAAAGGATTTTTAAAAGTTCCCACGGGATACCGGAATATGCGCGTACAATGTCGCGGATGCAGTCTAGTCATTGTATATTTTACAAATCCCTTCATCGGCGAACAGTTAATAACTTTATGGTTTGATCCAGCTATGATGGATTATACGGGATTATGCACAGCGCAATTTTATAGCTCCCATAAAACTGGGATAAAAGATATCAATATTTGCGGTGGAAGGCCAAACCAACGATGAACGAAAGCATAATTCACAATATCGAGGTATTATGAATGATAAAATGACAATGTTCTATGAAAGCTGTAATTTTTATGACACAAAAAAATTCTCGGGAAAATATAGTACAATAATATTACATTCCTGAATTTATATATGTTACGGTAAGTGTGATTAATTGAAAATCATTAATAATTACCAAAATTGAAAGCAAAAGTAATGAATTATTCACTTTTACCGGTTATCTATACTAATATTATAAAGCTGAAGTGTTTGTTTGTTTAAACGCGATAATCTCAGGAACTACTGGTTCGAATTGAAAAAATATTTTAGTGTTATTAATTATTATAGCCTATATTTCAAGGAAGGCTATATATAGGCTATATAATATCACGCTACCACCAATAGGAGCGGAGCACCAATGAAAAATGGAGAAAAAATATGACTTTTGAGGTCTTTCGTTGCGTGCTTGCGTAAACAGTTAAAGTTACGCAAAAATCATTTATGATGGAATTGTTCCTCTTTAAAAGTTTTTTTTTCTACGAGTGAGGGCAAGCGAGCATGTGGGTCAGCTGATGGAAAGCAATCACCACCACCCATAGACATCAGCAACACCAAGAGGTCACTAATCGGTTGCTAGCCTTTTAATATTGACTCTGTTCTTGAAGGCCCCCATGTCGTATTTATTTGGGAATATCGCTGGAGGAAACTGATTCCACATCTTCACAGTTCATGGTAGAAAATGTCTTATAAAGCGTACTGTAGTAGATCGCCAAATATCGAGATGATGAAGATGGAATTTTAATTTATGGCGAATTGTACGATAATGGAACTCAGCAGCAGGTATCAAATCAAATAGCTCATCCGAGCACTACCCGTTGTATAATTTATATAGAATGCAAAGAGATGCAACATCTCTGCGTGTAGAGAGAGACTCCAGCCGATCAGAAATCATTGGGTCACCGACGATTCGAACAGCTCTTCGTTGTATGCGGTCAAATGGAGCGAGTAAGTACTGGGGCGCAGTTCTACAAAAAAGTCCGCAACGGCATGTCTATCTTTTATCATTGACTCACTATAATCTTTTTTATGGTAATCAAATTTTTTTGCAATTAATGCATTATTTGCAAACAAATTTGAAAGCAGATAGAAAATTAGTAGGTACCTACATAAATTATTACACCATAAGTTTTTTTTCTTAATTATTCGGTTATGTTAACTTGATTTCCTATGGTCTTACCATGATAACTGATATTCACACGGACGAAGTCGCGGGCAACAGCTCGTTTTTTTTTATACTACGTCGGGTAGCAGACAAGCATACGGCCCGCCTGATGTGAAGCGATTACCGTAGCCATATTAACGCTCGCAACATAAAATAACGCACGCACGCCGCCACCCCCGCTGCCATCGCAGCATCTCCTTCCTTTCTGGTGACCTCACTCACTCGCAGGAACACAACAGCCATCAAGGGAACCGTTATTTGACTGCGGTATTCTGTGAGGTGGAGGTACATAAAATTAGTTATTAATAATTAAACTTTACCTTTGGTAAATTTAATAAATTTTCAAAAATAACGTATGCTAAGCATTTGTTTTAAGCAACAGAGGCAGGCGGTAATGTAATATTAGAACTATGCTTAATACTGCAAATGTATGATATGCTTGCACGCGTGGCCTCGCCTGCGTTTACTTTTATTAATAAATAGTATCCTAGTATAGTATCCTTTGAGAATATGTGTACAAAGTTTCATGATGATCGATTGGGTAGTTTCGGCATGAAAGCGTAACAAACAAACTCACATTCACATTTATAATATTACAATAGAGAAGTAGGGATAGTAGGGATTATGTACTCAAATACGTACATAGATAACACAAATACGTAATTAAATAAAATGGTTAAAAAAAGCGTGGGCTGCTCCATGTATTTCGTAGAAAGCTCAGTAATAAACGGAATACGAGTAAACTAAGTGTAACGATGACTTCGTAGTACTATAAGTCTAAGAATACTAGCACGAATTCGTGGAAACAATGTATTAAACAAGTAACACAATACAAAACATACAGTGTACAAAAATATACGCTCTCGATTCGAAACTGGGCTTGGTAGTTTGTGTACCTAAATAATGGGGAAAGCTAATTGCCCATACTAGGTATCTGCTTAAATACGCATGGGCGTTATTTGGGCTACGTGCATAAAGACGATCGTAATAAATATCTATATACTTGTATTAATACGTGAAGCAAAAACTTTCTACCCCTATTTACGAAAATTGCGCGGAATATTGACTAGAGTCAGTGTAGTGTATTTACTATGTCCGACTAATAATTAAATAATGTCTGCCCTAGAGAACATCACGCAAACATAGGCACGTGTACAGACGTCATTTGGTTTACTAAATGCAAACGCGCCATTTTAGTAAGGAATGGCCGGGGTTTGATTATAGTTTGGAGTGGGATTGCAGAATGCTAATATTAAAAAAAAAATATGCATAAAAAATACAATCAATCAATAAAAAAACATTACACACACTACCATGTATTTGACACAAACACTCGTATATACGATATACACGCATATTATATTCGACCACTGGACGACCAATAGTAATAATTTTAAAAAAAATACTTAAGTAAGAGTGCCCTCAAACTAATTGATGGATCTACTTCTTTAAAGAAATTATAACTTGCAGTGTAGGTACCTACTACAAACATATACAATATTGTTTATTGAATTATACTGAATATATTTAAACAAACTTTTGTTTATCTATAATCAAATCTTGCAAGCAAAATTGGACCTACCTCCTAATGTCTGATAAAGCTGAAATTTTGCGACCACGACCATCGTCGCAGTCACCAACAATTTATAAGCTGGTGACATATAACATAATGTAAATGGTCGGTCGTTGCTGCGACCCATGCAATGGTCGCGATCCCGGTCGCATAGTGCGCAGGTGCCTATATAGAAACTGTACTGAAACTGTCAGGAAGAGATAACATGTTGAAAGTAACCTGACTCACTGAACGCTATACTGTCGTTTTATAATGTATTTCCCTTAGTCGCCTAGTACGACATCCACGGGAAGAGACTGAGTGATTCTATTCTAGTCTGCCGGAAACCACACGACCAATGTGGCTATGTACCTAACATCAAATATTTACAGTCTATACGTGAGGTAAAACAAACAATACCGCCACATCATAGTTTATTTTCATTTGCTTGGCGTATTGGCGTATTTATTATTACCGAAATTAGCGTTTAGCACCCCGCCGCGTGCGAGCTACGTAAACTATAGTTAATTTGACGCCAATGATTGGCCAATGTTTGGCAACATTACAGTTTTAATTAGAGTCATAAACGAATCTATACGTCAAGCCTCAAGCCCAATTCAACTTATATTTTTTTATATGAGAGGGGCAGGAAGCAATCATGGAGACCAGCAATACCAAGAGGTCACCGATCCGTTGTTAGCCTTTTAAGGGAAATACAAATTCTGTTCTTCTAGGCTTCCATATAATTGTTCGAAAATACCGCTAAGGGAAGTTGATTCCACAATTTCACAGTTCGGGGTATAAAATATTTTAAGAAACGTACCTATGTAATAATGCTACACTTCTACTCGTATATAGTTTCTACTTGACCCCTAAGGGTATTATGTACATTCTAGACCCCCAGGGGGCGAGACAAGACATTAATTAGGGGTAGAGTGGAAACTAAGATGATATATTTTTGGGGGCGAGATTGGACTAAACCTAAAATGGTGGATGCGAATGTCCTCAAGCATCTTGGCTCAACGACAGCTAGGGGTTATTGTTTAACATGCCATCCATAGCCAGACTTCGGTCGACATTGCTTAACTACCGTGTTCGATACGCAACAACACTATAAACCTACTCTCTATCACTTTCATTTACAATTATCTTATTTTGAAACTAATTAACCAATAGAAACAAACTCGTTATTGAAACGCTCGAGTTTCACATCGATTTAATCTACGTAAATACCACTTTATTATCCAATCGAACGAAGCTAGAAAATAGTTAAGTTTCATGCACACTGGGGAATAGGTCGTGAAATCGTGATACATGTTGTAGAACAAGTTCTCAGTTCTACACTACAGATAGGGCATTTTAAGATGGCATCTATGACACATTAAACTAGTGACTTGACTTAGGTCGATTTAATATCGAAAAATATTGCTAAGTGACAGTTGAGTCTGTGAGTTTTACTTAAATAGTTTTAATTAAAAACATTAATATCGATAATAAAATACATATATTATTTAAAAAAACCGCTACTTTTATATTGCAGTAAAATCAAAGAAATTGTCGTTTTGACGACATTTTGTCACAGTTTTATATACCTTACTCTGGTTGCAAGCATCCTCCTTGTCCATATTTTTTAATTTGTTAATATATTTTTTAACCCGTTAGTCATTATCATAATTTTATCGGGAAGAAGTACGCAAAATATCTCATTTGCTTATAGGCGGGTCGGCGGGTTATATTACATTGGGTTATATATTTTTTTTTGTAATACTAAGTCCAGTAGCAGACAAAATATACGGCCCGCCTGTATAGCTTACGACCAGCTACCCCTGCCGCCATTCCATCCTGATAACGTCATTCACTCGCAGGAACGCAATTATCTAGGCCTCTAGGAACTGTTATTTGGCTGCGGCCTTCTGTGAAGTGGAGGTACTTCCTCAATCGGGAAGCTTATAATTACGCTATGTGCCCTACCTCGCACATAGCGTAATTAAAGTTAGGTTGCCAGAAACTGGTTAGATAATTAGCAAGGATCACGTGAAAGTGAGGTTGGCTTTGGTTCGAAAATTGTGGTGTGACCTTTACACTTCTGCAGCTTTGCCAGTACGAAATTTCACAGATGGTAGATAGCCTAATTCCGATAGAGATCTTCAGTCAAGTGACAAATATAAATATTGATTGTTAAACGCTTCGTAAACTATACCCGGTCAAGCGATATCTACAAAAAACAAATTGTATTTGCAGACAGTAAATTGGTTGCTGTCCACTGTTCAGCCGGCGGAATGTTGACTCGAGCAACAAGCCAATCAAGCCGCCTATGTATAGGAGCTCTAATAGTACAATCGATTCCAAACGATAAGCAATTAGATATTTTTATCGATTGTGTCGACAGTACGATACTATTTTTGGAAAAAGAAACACGGACGGCGATAGCCAATTATAAAGCATTAGGAAGTTTATTTGCGTCCCTCCGAGCCATGCAATTTTCAACTTTATCATGTTGGGAGAGACTATAAAATATTTATCGGCGAAGTTTCATCAAATTGTCCTACATTTTGGTCTAAATCGAGTAGAAAGGGTAATGTGTATACGTAAGTGATATTTTAAATTGAATGCTACTATATGTACTAAATTAACGACCCCAGTGGTCATGAGTGTAACCTGGCGGTAAGATCGCCGCAAAAGACAAACAAACATAATTTGTGTACATGAACATATCTTTATATATTTTGATATGTTGGCTGTCTATTCGTATACTTTACTATTCGGATGACCGAGTTTCGCTGGAAGTCTTTTTTTTTTTCATAATCGTTTTGTTAATGAATCGACATCGCTACGGTAACCGCTTCAAATCAGGCGGGCCGAATGTCTGTACCCGACGTAATATAAAAAAAATAAGTTGAGAATTACTAAAATTATCACTAACAAAAGAAAAAAAATATTACCCTCCAACTAATTGGCAAGTAATTATTCTACATACTAAAACCTGGGTTTAACATACATTGACCAATTTCAAAACTGTTAAAAACAACTTATCTTTTACCTTAGAAAACTTATCTCTATGCTACTTTATTCAATCTTCAAGCTTTTACCCGACTTGTAAACGCGTACCAATTACTGTCACTTACTCACGTTAATATGTAAGTAATCTATAAATGCGATAAAATTGTAACTGTTCGATGTCTGTACATTGGAGATATTTAAAATATATATAGGTATATATATGTCGGTATTTGTACAACATAGGACAAAAAATTATATTACAAATACCACACTCACACGAACGAAGCAATATCAAGCAGATATAAAAACGTTGCAATTCCAAAAAACAAAAAAGTCTTAACATATTTGCAATTGAATTAACTACAATAGCGGGCGGCTGTCTTGCGCCGAGTGGCATAATTACTAAAAGCCAACTAGAATTCTTCGATACCCTGGCGCAGTGTAACTTATTTCAGTGTAGCCAAGTGCGGAACCACAACGACAGATTTTTAGATTTGGTTTTCTCCAATGATGAGCTCCATATTTCCCCCTGTGAAGAACCACTCGTTCCTGAAGACATACCTCATCATAGGTCGCTCCGAATTGATGTTTCTTTTGCTGTAGTGAACCCACTTGAAATTAATAAGTTTACTAAATATTTTTACAACTCTGGCAACTATGAGGCTATGTGTGCTGCTCTTGATGACATTGACTGGCAAAGTAGATTACACGAAGGCTCAATTGAGGATGCGATTAAGGTATTTTATGACACCGTCAATGGTCTTCGGGACGCTCACATACCTCATAAAATTGTAAAGCCTAGTTCTTTCCCACCTTGGTATAATTACGACCTAAAAAAGGTATTAAAGGAAAAATTTAAGTACTGGCGTAAATACAAGAGGTATGGTAACCATGAAGACTATGTTACTTTTTCATTTTTGAGGAAAAGGGCTAAACTGTTAGAAGATTTATGTTATAAATCATACATGAGTAAAACTGAAGATGCAATTGTTAGCAACTCTAAAACATTTTGGTCATTTATAAAGCAAAATAAGTCTTCTAATAAGCTACCTTCATCTATGACATATGAGGGGGTATCGGGAACCAATGCAGAGGAGGTGTGTAATTTATTTGCCAATTACTTTCAAGCAAACTTTTTGACAACCCCGAATAGTGATGGGAATTGCAACTTGAATGCTCACAGCCCCAGTTTCAACAATATAGGTGACATTCAAATTAACTCATCTGAAGTACTAAAGTTGCTGGAAGGTGTTGACTTATCAAAAGGGGCTGGACCAGATAATATATCACCCATATTAATTGTTAAATGCGCCCGTAGTCTGGTTGTCCCTCTCTGCATTCTCTTCAGGAGGTCTTTAGACGAAGGTTACGTGCCTAACATATGGAAATCTGCTTTTGTGACACCCATCCATAAAGGTGGCGATAAAGGCGACATAAAAAATTATAGACCTATATCTAAGCTCTGTATTTTTGCCAAGATTTTTGAGAGAGTTGTGCATAGGCAATTATACGCCGCATTAGCTAATTGGTTTATCCCTGAACAGCATGGTTTCATCAAGGGTCGATCAACAGTCTCCAACCTCGTACTCTCTAATGACTATGTCACTTCTAATATGGACTCGGGATCACAAGTGGACATGATATTCACTGACTTTAGCAAAGCCTTTGACCGCATTAATCATTCCATATTACTACAGAAGTTGTTATTTGCTGGGATTCACGGTAACTTATATCGATGGTTGACGTCCTATATAGGTAACCGTAGCCAAGCGATAGCTGTGAATGGCTTTATGTCCAATTGGATGTCTATACCTTCTGGTGTACCTCAGGGTTCTTTGATCGGGCCTCTTTTGTTCTCTATTTTTCTTAATGATATCGCTACTTGTTTTAAATATTCAAATTTTTTACTATATGCAGATGACACAAAAATTTTTAGAGATATTAAAACAATTGATGACGCCTACTTATTACAAGAGGACTTAGATAGATTTGATAATTATTGCAATAATAATATGTTGGACTTAAATGTTTCTAAATGCTATTCAATGACAGTAACTCGAAAAACTAACGTTGTGAATTTTAATTATATTCTCCGTAACCAAGTTCTCATGAGAACTAATAAAATCAAAGACCTTGGCGTAATTATTGACTCTAAATTAATTTTTGACGAACATATTGATTATATTGCGAACAAGGCGTCGAGAGCACTTGGATTCTTAATTAGGTCTTGCGCGAATTTTAGTAATCCAAAACCAATAAAGGTTTTATACTGTTCCTTTGTGCGAAGCATTCTTGAGTACGCCTCTGAAGTATGGAATCCTATGTACGATGTTTATAGAAACAGATTAGAAAATATTCAGAAAAGATTCCTGAGGTACTTGCAGTATAAATGCAGAAATCAACTTCCCGATTATATCGCCAGATGTAAGAAGTATCATTTTCTTCCACTTGAACTACGCAGAAATACGTCTGATGTAATCTTTATGAATAAAATATTGAATAATAAAATAGATTGTCCCCAACTCCACAATGAAATTAAATTCAATGTTCCATATAGACGACTAAGAAAATTCCAACCTTTTAATGTCCCGCGATGTAACACAAATTATCGTCAAAACTCTTTTATCTGCAGAGCAAGCAAGCAATACAATGTGTTATCGTATGATTACCCGACAATCGACATTTTTACAAGTAGTCCTGCGGTAATTAGGCGAGCTTTGTCCGGTCGGTTTTTCAGCGACAAATGATTCTCTCTCATTTGATTAAGATACTTAATGGTTATAATAAAGGGTATATATTGACTTGTGTGATTTCTTGGATGTGGATATTTTAAATCTACAATTTTAAAGTTTTAATTTGAACTAGTATCATAAGTGTATTTGTTACCTGTGAAAACTTTTTAATGGCTTTTTGAAGTTAATTAGTACTGTATATTTTGATGCTTATAGCTGTAAGTTTTCCGAATGAATAAAATAAAATAAATAAAATAGGTACATCAAACATAGAATTACGCTCAGTCAATTTAATATATTTTGCAATAAAAAGTATATATACCTTAAAACTTTTTTTATATCAGATGACCAATCTTCGTAAATATTTTACCTTGTAGAATGAAAGTTAACTGAATCAATATTGAATTATGAACTGACTGAAAATTGTATACTTGGTTTTATTCACTAATAATTAATGTCAATTCTTATTACGAGCAGAGTACCATTATTGATTGGTTTAACTTTCAGTCATAACTCGTTATAATCACATTACAGTTAAACTTTGAAATTTCGTTTCGGGTTACGAGAATACCAAATGTGACGTTTGTGTGATCCAGACTAGATCCGACCTGAATCTTGACTGTACTTTAATTACGAGAATTGCCTCTCTGGTATTAAAGTTATACTAACAATTGAACTAATGAACTGACGGTAGAATAAAAATCCGCTAAATTATCTTAACATGAAAGTAGGGATTAAAATGAACTGATCTCATCAACTAGTCCAGTTTACGAGGGGCAAGTTAACCGCAGCCTTCCGCTGCCGTCCCCCCCCCCCCCCCGCGCCTCTCCCTCCGAAGGCGACGTTAATGGACGAAACCTCAGATTATGTAGCTGTTAGTGCGAGAGTGGTATGACTATCTTCGACTTGTACTCAATGGAGATGGCAGACATCCGATTTTAGATCTAATAGCATTGATTTTAGAACCTATATCCGATCTTGTTGATTATGCTGACTTAACAGTGTGGGCTTGTGGCACTTGTGGTTAATAGTGAACTTGTCGAGGTGTTGATAAGTTCCCTTATTGTTTAGCCATCGACACAATGTAGACGATGTATTTACACCTGTGAAGAATCAAAGAAACCATGGGGCATATTATGTGTCAATGTATATGCCAAGCTAGTAAGCGAATGGAAATCTTTAGGACAGGACATAGCCTGGAGCACTAAGGGGTGTTCCCAGGCAGTGTACTGTACATTACTCATGACTTTTAAATGGACGGAATGAGTGAAAAAAAGAAAGAGCCTAAACCTCGATAAGGGACGACGTGTTGATGCTCTATGATACCTTGGACCTGTTATAAGATAAGGTGTTGCAGAACGTGACAACAAGGACAAGGTGGCACCTGAGCATCACAGTTAAGTCAATTGAAGAAATCGTCACACATTTCGGAATCTGCCGTGACGCAGCTGCTCACAAAGTGTGACAGGGGCGTCAACTGTAAACAAACTACGACAAATAGCTATGGAACCACTACACTACAGCCTACATGTCACGTCACGGCTGGATTTAGCGTATATTTGCATTTAAGGAGCACATGACGCTGTAATTAACCGTTAAACACTAAAGTGTTTGGGTTGCAAGTGGTTCATCAACATCTTTGAAATTCCTTTCTACTCTCTTCAACTTAAGGCATTTCATAGATTTCAAAATAAGTTTCACGATATTATTTTCTAACATAATAGGTTTTTTCTCTTACATGATAATTTCTTGTAAATAGCTACATACACACATTGATACATTAATAATTCAGCCTTACGCAAACATGGCCATTATGACTGCTATAATTTAATTATTATTAGCAAAGTTCAAATGGCAATGGACTGGGCATATAGCCAGAAAGTCAGACTCGTGGTGCAAAACGGTTCTGGAATGGAGATCCTGGGACAGAAAAAGACCTGTCGGACGACCACAGGTGCAATGGAAGGACGACATCGTGAAGTTGGTGGGCACGAACTGGAGGAACGTGGCCCAAAACAGATCAGAGTGGAGAAGACTGAAGGAGGCCTATACCAGCACGGTTGAAGAAAGGCTATGATGAATTTAATTATTTGGAAATTTATCTGTTCATTAATTGTCTTCCAGTACTGACGCAGGCCAAGGCCCCTGTCACGAATTAGCGACAACTCGACAAGTTTGTAATTTAATATTGACAACTGTGCGTTTCATAAACGAGAATTATTGGAAAAACGGCGACAAAATGCAAATTTTCATTCACTTGTTTTTATGAACTGCAAAAAATGACGAATTGTCACGACAATTTGACTAACCTGATGGATTTTCCGATGACAATTATGTCAGGCCAAAAGTTTTATAAATCCGTCCATTGTCGAATTGTTGACTTGTCACCTGTCACCGACAATTATACGTTGTATGAAACAGGGTTCGGATGAAATTTGTATCGTTTTTATGTATAACGAAATAAGCACTGAAATCGGACAGAAACTCAAGCTCAAATATGACTCTTAGCTGTTACGCGATCATACCAAGAAGGTTGCAAGTCTCTCGGCCAGTAACTCAACAAGACGAGAAGCCTTTATTCTCCCTGGTAAACTAAAGGGCCCCCGGTTTAAGCTTCGGCGGTAGGCCGCCGAAGCTGTAACCGATTACCATCGGATTGATTGCGATAATCAAACTTTAGCTTAGATTGGCGATAATTGTATTTGGCTTAGCTAGTAGAAACCATAGAGCTCTGCCGACTAAGCTGAAGATATTTGTCATTAACTTAAACCTAAGATCTACGAGTATTTTCGCGATCAAAAAATTCGATGGTAATCGGCTTCAGATTCGGCGGTAGGGCCCCGAGTGGGGGGGCCTTTGTTGGAATAAGTATACAAAAATAAATCTATCTCGCTCTGTTTAATAGACATCTGTCTTAGTCACACAATATTGTTTATAATATCTTTAAACAAAGGGCTACATTGTTAAATGCTCTGTATGCCTTAGTCAGCTAACCAAGCTCTGTGGTTCAGTAGAAATCATATTCCAGTTCGGTATCGTCCGACTTCTTGTAGTAGAACACACCTTTCTAAGAGTGCATAAAATAAATTTAATTATTATAATTTGCACTGAACGA
Organism: Hypsopygia costalis; assembly: GCA_937001555.2. NCBI lineage: Eukaryota > Metazoa > Arthropoda > Insecta > Lepidoptera > Pyralidae > Hypsopygia > Hypsopygia costalis. Next base: position 27,099,870 of record OW443326.2, read on the forward strand.
ATCTTTTATTTTTGGCTTCCTAACCTAACAGGTTATGGGCCCAGTGTACAGTACAAAGTGGACTTTTAAGTGATTGAAAGAAACAGACCTTTTTTTTTTTTTTAAAATACGATAAAAAACGTTTTAAGTGGTAACGTTTAAGACTTGTGATTTTTGTAATTTTGGTAGAGAAACTATTTACGTATTCTAAGTGACTTTTTGTGTTATTTTCTAACTGTAACGATGGACGGTTCAAAAGTAAAAAGAAATATTAGACTGTTTGACGGCGAAAAGTATTCTTTATGGAAACTTAGAATACGCAGTTTATTAAACGAACTTGAAGTGCTGCAAGTAATTGACGAAGAGCCTCCTGTACGCATCAACAGTGATTGGACGAAGAAAGAAAAGATAGCGAAAAATACCATCATCGAATATTTATCAGTATCTTTGCTGGGGTTTGCTAATGAAGAAACAGCAAAACAGATTTTCATAAAACTCGACGCAGTGTATGAAAGAAGAAGTATCGCATCCCAATTGGCATTGAGAAAAAGGTTATTGAATTTGAAATTAGAACGTGATACTCCATTGATAAAACATTTTCAAAATTTTGAAAATTTGATTATCGAGTTAGTGGGTGCCGGTGCAAAGTTAGAAGAAGTAGATAAAGTCACACATCTATTTATGACTTTACCGAATTCTTATGATGGTGTCATCACAGCAATTGAGACATTAGCTGAAGATAACTTGACCTTATCTTTCGTAAAAACAAGGCTTCTTGATCATGAAATTAAATTATTAAACGAAAGGCGCGACAATAGTTTAAAAGTCCTGCAAGCAGAAACCAGTGGTTTCAAAAACCAGCAATGGAATTTCTCTTTAAAACGCAAGCCAAATCAACTTACTCATAATTATAAACAAAGAAACAATAAAGTTAAAAATAGAACATGTCACTACTGTGGAAGGAAAGGGCATATCAAAATTAATTGCTTCTTCTATAAGAGGGCGAAACCAAATTATGAAAACCGCAAAGCGCTACAGCAAACTGAAAACCAAAGAACGCTTCAATCTATAAATATTGCAGACAGAGAAAAATCTAATATCTCAGGGTTTGCTTTCATGGTTGGAAACGAATGCTATTCCGAAGAAGGCAAAAGTACCAATAAAATTACATTCATATTAGACTCTGGTGCCTCAGATCATTTAATTAACAGAGAAGATCTAACACGTGGGTTCATAGAACTTCAGTCTCCAGTAAATATTTCTGTAGCTAAAAACGGAACATTCATTAGTGCGACAAAAAGAGGCACTCTATCTATTACCACTGATACGGGTATGAGTGGATTGCTACAGGATGTTCTTTTCTGCTCAGAAATTCCATATAATTTGTTATCGGTCAAAAGAATGCAACAGGCTGGAATGACCATAATTTTTGGTCAAAATGGTGTACAAATACTCAACAAAGAGGGTAAGATGGTAACAAAGGGTGAGTCTTTGAATAATTTAATTGGTATTAATTTCATGCTTAATAAATGTGCTTTGAATTGCTCATCAAATAGGGTCATGAATAGTAACTATGATTTGTGGCATCAAAGATTGGGTCACATGGGCAAATCTAAGTTCTTGCAAATTAAAACCAAACAAATGTTTTCTGATATTGATCGATTACATAATATTACACCCAGTGAAAGTTTATGTGAAGCTTGCATATATGGAAAACAAGCAAGTCTGTCATTTCATAAAAGTAAATCTAAAATTATTAAACGACCTCTATTTAATGTGCATTCCGACGTGTGTGGTATGATCACTCCTTCGACACTTGACGGCAAAAACTATTTTGTGATATTTGTAGACGAATACACTCACTACTGTGCGACATACTTAATAGCTCATAAATCAGACGTTTTTGCTGCTTTTCGAGATTATGTTGCTAAGTGCGAAGCTCATTTTAGTTTGAGACTTGTCAATTTATATTGTGACAATGGTGGCGAATATTTATCGAGTGAAATGAAAGAATACTGTATGCAAAAAGGTATAACCTACCATTTAACAGTGCCGCATACCCCTGCTTTGAATGGTATTGCCGAACGTATGATAAGAACGTTAACAGAACGAAGTCGAACTTTAATAGCAGGTGCTAAGTTAGACAAGTCGTTCTGGGGTGAGGCTGTGTTAACTGCTACTTATCTTATCAATGTCAGCCCCACAAAAGCACTGAAAGTAGATAACACACCGTTTGAATTGTGGAATAATAAGAAGCCGCAACTTAAGTATTTAAAGGTTTTCGGTTCAACTGTGTATTTTCTTAACAAAAGTAGAAAAGCAAAATTCGATGAGAAATCGTTGAAAGGGATATTGGTTGGTTATGAACCGAATGGTTATAAGGTGTGGAATGTGGTAGAAGGAAAGTTTGTAAGAGTCAGAGATGTAATTGTTGATGAGATTAATTTCTTGTCAAGTAGGCCAGTGAAGCCTGAAGGTATTGTATCTGAAAATACCAATAACTCTGACGAGCACATGTGTAGCAGGTTGTGCGCATCTGATAATATAAGATCAGATGATGTGAAACAAACGGGCAGTGTACCCTGCGCATTAGGTCCACCACCTAATAAATCTGTACGCAGTGCAGATGGGCATACATGCTATGATTCATTTCAAGATAAATTGACTGGATCTCGGAATGAAGTAGCTTCTAGTAGTTCGAGTGTTATTAGAAGAAGTGATCGAATTAAAAATTTGCCTACAGTGTCTTATGATGAAAACAGTAATGATATTTCTGTGAACTATTTATTATACGCAAAGTCTTTAATATGTACAATTCCTACATCGTATACCGAAATTCAAACCAGGCATGATAGGCTTTTGTGGCAAAAAGCTGTTGATGAGGAAATTAAATCACTTATTGAAAATGACACTTGGACGCTTGTTCCGAAACCTGAAAACAGAAATATTGTTGACTGTAAATGGATATTTAATATTAAAAATGATGAGTTTGGCAAACCTTTGAAATATAAAGCGCGTTTGGTCGCTCGTGGTTTTAGTCAAGAATATTTAATTGACTATGACGAAACTTTTGCGCCAGTTGCAAGAATTTCAAGTTTTAGATTTATATTAGCATTTGCAAATCAATTCAATTTGCTCGTTCACCATATGGACGTCAAAACGGCATTTTTGAACGGCAAACTAAAAGAGGAAATTTACATGAAAATTCCTGAAGGAATTCCAAACGCAAACAACTTAGTTTGTAGATTGAATAAAGCTTTATATGGTTTAAAACAATCTGCACGTTGTTGGTTTCAAATGTTCGAACAAACTTTGATTGAAAAGGGTTTTCAATACTCATCAGCTGATCGTTGTATTTATTTCCTAGATGCCGGTGACATTTCAAAAAATATTTATGTTGTACTTTATGTCGATGATCTTGTTATTTCGACTGCTGATATAAATACCATGAATAGTTTCAAAACTTATTTAATGAAAAAGTTTAAAATGTTAGACTTGATGGAGATCAAATGTTTCTTAGGAATTAAAGTGGAAAGATCACATGATACAGTTACATTAGACCAAGCAATGTACATAAAAACGGTCTTAGAAAAGTTTAACATGAATGACTGTAATTCTGTCAGTACACCTTTGGAAAACAAAGTAGACTTTGACGCTTTGAGTGCAATTGAAACAACAAAAGCTCCATGTAAAAATCTTATCGGGTGTTTGATGTATGTTATGTTATGTACTCGTCCCGATTTAAGCTTTGCTGTAAACATTCTAAGTAGATTTGGTAACAGAAATAATAACTCACTTTGGTTATATTTAAAACGAGTGTTACGTTATTTAAAGGGAACTACTGACTTGAAACTAACTTATAAGCGGAATCCAAATGTTTATAATAACATTCTCAGTGGCTTTGTTGATTCCGATTGGGGAAGTGATGAAGTTGATCGTAAAAGCACAACAGGATACTTGTTCAAATTGTTTGAACAATGCACAATTTGTTGGCAAACAAAGCGTCAGTCAACAGTGGCAGCGTCATCTACTGAAGCAGAGTATATGGCTTTGTTTGAAGCCGTGAGAGAAGCTCTGTGGTTAAAGTCATTAGTGACTAGTATTCATGTAGAAATATCAAATCCGATTCCTATTTTTGAGGATAATAACGGATGCATAAGCATTGCAAGTAATCCGACAAGTCATAAACGGTCGAAACATATTGACATAAAATATCATTTTTCTAGGGAACAAGTTGAGAAAAATGTAATTAAAATGATTTATGTGTCCACAGGTAATCAACTGGCAGATATGTTTACAAAGGCATTACCAGCCGCTCGTTTTTCGGCACTGAGAGAAAAAACTCGGTGTATTATAATTTAATGTTAAAGTTCTGTCTAATGAAAAGTGTGTAGTGTAAATATATACTGCAAATGAGATTATATAAGAGCATAATTAAGTTGACTTGGTCTGATTAGGTTTTACTGGGGTTTCCCTAATCCTGCGCAACGAATGTTGGACCAAGATATTGATGATTGTTTCCCCAGACAAAGAATGGTGTGTTCATAAGTTTGATATTGTAAATAGCTTGTGGTAGATTTTTTTTTTTTTTTTTTTTTTTTTTTTTTATTATTATTATTTATTTTTGAGGGGGCGTGTTGGAATAAGTATACAAAAATAAATCTATCTCGCTCTGTTTAATAGACATCTGTCTTAGTCACACAATATTGTTTATAATATCTTTAAACAAAGGGCTACATTGTTAAATGCTCTGTATGCCTTAGTCAGCTAACCAAGCTCTGTGGTTCAGTAGAAATCATATTCCAGTTCGGTATCGTCCGACTTCTTGTAGTAGAACACACCTTTCTAAGAGTGCATAAAATAAATTTAATTATTATAATTTGCACTGAACGAATCTTTTATTTTTGGCTTCCTAACCTAACAGCCTTCGTCTTCCTTTCAGCTATAAATAGGTATTGAAAAGATAGAGTTGATTCTGGTTTGGTCAATTAATTCAAATATTTGCACAAATACGCCAAGTGAAGTACCAACTATTGCGAATGACTGTTTGGAAAGTATATGTAAGTAGATTTTAGTAACTAATTAAGAGGTAATTAGCTTCTTACTAAAATCTCTACATCGACCTTCTAAACACGAGGTGTAAGATAATTAACGCAATCTATTTTAGGAGCAAGTTGAGTGTACGAAAACAAACAACTTTTACTATTGGGACCATTGTTAAATAACATCAGCTGTTGTTGTTCCATACTTTTACGTCTCTTCGGTATGATATTTTAAATAATATATGCATATAAATAACATTTGAAGTTATTCAATATATTTAAATTGTTGCACTCAACAAATTAAAATGTACAATTTGGTGTATATCAGCAGTTCATTAACGCGGGCTGGTGTCGATGATGATGATATGTAAAACGAATCGTTAAACGAATGGAATAGGCAATAAAGTAGATTAGTTTTTTCATTATAACATATTTTTTCAATACTCAGTACACTCCGAACCTACGTCTTAACTCATGAGGAGTGAAAAGGAAGACATGAATGTGTATTACATAATAGTTATTTCAAAGCTTGGAGAACTTAAAACTCTACGCAGACAAACCCACGAGCACGAGTCGTTATAATTTCATTGTAAATTGCAAAGCCCTGTTCATTTAGGTAGCCGGAAAATTCCAAAGCTTTCAGTTCCTACTAATTTCTTCTGATTAAATTCGTTGTGAGTTCCAATGCAGCCGTACCTCGGGGATTACAAAGAAGTTGACAGTTTATAATTGAACCCTGTTATGCAGACAGATCCAACCGATAAACTATGCCAAATTGAGGGACATACATAGCGAGAAGCTTGAAATCGAGTTTTATATTTTCGCAACAGATTCTAGCAGTTTGATGACATATGCATCCCAAAACATATACTGCGTGATATTTTTATTCCTATTAAACTTTAAATAGCTTTAACTTAAAAGTAACAGAATGTCGGTAGGATTTATTCTGCGTAACAGGATCCAATTATAGTCTGTGTCGCTATTTCCTGGCCATACAGGAGACAGAGCGATGAGAATGTGCACTAGACATGTCTCATATCTGTTAGGTAACTAACATATCAAACTATGCTTGATCCGACGCAGACGTCTGATGCCACAATTCGCTTGAATAGATATTGTATTCCTAGTAACGAGATGTTGACACATGTCCTAATCAGACAGACAGACATCAGATCCAATAAGCCTTAGTTACAAATACACAGGTTGGTTACATGTTTACACGTAAGACCCTATTCACACCAACACGGTCTCCGTGTACGCGGCGACCGTGTACGTTTGGTACGGAAATTTGAATACATGAGTCGTGTGAAAGCATCCATATTAGTGCCTACATTACTAAGTTGTGCTTGGTCGCCGTATATAAGGACACCATGTACATATGAAAAGGGTCTTTGCATTCCTAATAAAATGGTTGAATGCGGCGATGGCTGCCCCATGCATCAACTCGTGAACGGGTGCTGCCAGAAGGTACTGGTTTGCCGTGGCTGTCATGGTTGCAAGGTAAATAATATTCTACTTTGGATTGACAGTTGATTGTAGTTTTTGAATTAAGAAGATCTATTTTGCAAGGTGTACTTTGACGCACATACAACTTTCAAGAAGCCGTACACGGCTCGACAAGCCGCAGTAAACGAAAGGCGTACGCAACGATTATGTGACGAACCGTGTACTGAAGTAACTAACCTTAATACTGGATGAATCTGGCGGGTGAAGGAGGAGAGAAAGAAAAGGACAATAGGGAAATAAATAGAGGTTTTACTGTGCAGCACTGACAGCCCAGGTAGTCATGCTCACTAAAGTGTACAAACTGGTGGTGGCGTCATGTGGTAGTTCGCCGCATTCCTAATAAAATGGTTGAATGCGGCGATGGCTGCCCCATGCATCAACTCGTGAACGGGTGCTGCCAGAAGGGACTGGTTTGCCGTGGCTGTCATGGTTGGTTTAGACAATAGTATGATTATTAGCATATAAGCGACGTGCAATTAATAAATGTTTAGATAATTGTGACATAAAAATAGAAAATTGTTATTAAAAGGTTATTAAAAGGACCCCGGGTCTGTTTTAATCATTATCAAAAAAACAATATACTTCATTAATAAAAGATTTGAAATCATATCAACTAGAAAAACAGCACAGTTGTTTAGACTTATTATTACAGATATAGTTGGTCGACGTATACCAACCATTTTCTAAGGCATTGGGAGAGCTGATATTTTTCCTTTAATATCTACCACGCCGGGTTATTTTCTCATTTTCCAATAATTATTTCATCTGTGCCTTTACATTCTTTACTTTTTTCTGTTCTTAATAGAAATCTGAACCGTTCGATTGGAATATTGGATTTAATAATCTAATTGGATTTCTATTCGCTTTAATTTTTTTGCACTACTTTTAAAATGCATTGCATTTTTCTTTCTAATATTTTTAATATAATTTTCTGAGTCGTTGCTAACAGGTATTTTTTTTATATCATTCTGATACAGGTTCGTTTTAACGACTCTGATACCAAGGATATTATTACAAAGTATAATACTTCGGTATCACAATATTGGATGATATTTTATTTTATGTTCAAGCACGTATAGGTATAACGTGACTTAAAACAATGAATCAAGTTCTAAAGGTTACCGAGGTTACCGTAATTATGGTGTGTAATTATATCAACATTACGCATAGGGCTGTCCCTTGCTTTTGTTTCTAGAATGACTCTAAAAATTCTAAGGAATTTTTGGGTCTTGGGTATAAAAATGGTGTACATGAATATTTTAATCCAGCGCCATCTTATGCCGAGAAAAAGATATTCCACACTGTGACTTTGTTAACACTATTTACTTGAAGATCTTTAATACACATGATTTAAATGTCCTCCTCTCCTTATTTTCTGTGCCCTAGAAAGGTATGTAATGTAATTCTTATATAGCTTTAAGAACTTTGTAGTACAATTAAATTTATAAAAAACAACTATTCATGCAACGGCAACTGTCAAAACGAAGTTCAGTGTATGAATTATCAGGTAATTAAAAATCACACTCGTATCTTTTGTATTTGCTGAGAAATATCCAGTTTCCTGCCGTAAAATTCCCAAGTCGTCGTCAAGTAACACACTCTCAAAACACCTCTTTCATATTACCCAATGATCCTTTGGTATTCATACATTTCGGCATGAAACCACATTGGAAAGACTTCAAAGCTAATATTTGTATAAGCAAAATTGACGAAATGTCGTTATTGTTATGTCGGAATCACAGAAATATAAGCATTGTGGTCGGAATATACCGCCACGTGTTCTAAAAAGACTGTTTTCTTAGAAAAAGTGGGGTTTCCAATTGAGTCATTGTCGAATTAAGGCAGTAACCTTTCCTCACCTGGCCTGTCTACCTATTTCAACACGAAAAATGTATTTACGTATGTGTATGTATTTACAAAAAAAAATGTATTTACGTATGTTTATCAGTTGTCTAGTACCCATAACACAAGCTTCGCTTACTTTGGGCCTAGATGGCGCTGTGTAATTTGTCAGACAATATTTATTATTTATTTTATTATTATTTCAACTGAGTGAGAATAATTCTTTGTTTGAACAAAGAAAGTAATCAATAAATGACGTTTGATCTCGGAGAAACTCTGAGAAATAATATTAGTTTGTATTTTATTGGAAAATAATTGAACAACGAGCCACCAATACTTTAAATATATCATATCATATAACTAGCGAACCTCCTAGCTTCGCTCGTGCGACTCCGGCCGCTCTATGCGTTTGATAAGAACAGGTAACATTTTTGTTTGTGAACCAATTAGAATCAAACAAACAATAAATGCTATGGGAAGCTTGCCTCGATACATCACAGTTAAAACTGCATTCAAATCGCATAAACTGTTTCTGAGATTAATGTGCACAAACGCAAAGGCAAAGTTAAAAAAACCAAAAACAGACGAAAATTTTTATTTATTTTATTACCGAGGCAGATGTATGAACGGATTTTTGAAAAACTATTGAATGTATAGAAACGGTTTCTTTACGATTTTATTATACGTACCTATAGATAATATAAATCATCTGGAAGACGCTCTCGAAATGATACTGAAAACTACATGAAAATACTTGGCGTGGTTTAGGAGGAGTTATCAGCTCAACACACAGACGCGGAAAGCTACTTTGTATTACAATTATAGTATAAAACCATTACAGTAAAGATAAAGAAAAGGTGAACGTTGCCAACCCTATTCGTTACAAAGGTTTATTATGACAATGAATCAGAACATCTAATAAACGTATACATATTATTAATTATTTCAATTAACAACAATAACAAGAGCATTCACAATTACGGCGAAGTGCTAAGTGACCCGAAATATTCAGACTTGAATAGGGTTACCAGAAACAAAATTAAGACATTTAAATTTTTTGTATACATAGACTACACAATACGTTAGAAATTGCGAAAAAGACCTTCGCCCTCGAAGGAATCTACTACTACTATACTACTAAATACTAAAAAGGATATCAAATTTAAAAATTAGGCCCTCCTAATTTTTAAATTTGATATCCTTTTTAGTATATTAGATTTGTTGCTTATATTTGTTTACAATTTACGGCCTGCCTGATGTAAAGCGATTTCATCTTCTTACGTCTGGTGACCTCACTCACTCGCAGGAACACAACCATCCTCAAAGGTCTGGCTGCGGTTTTTTGTAAAGTGGAGGTACTTACTCAAGTCAGTCGCGACATTCTCTACCACACATATCTTCATCAGCTAGACGGCTGGGTGAAGAGCGTGGTGGTGAGGTTGGCTTATATGTCCTAAATACAGTGGTAAAACCCTTACACCTCAAAAATTTTATATTTCGAATTCAATAAATCCTGACAATTTAAGTTTTACCATCTTTTCCTAATAGAGGGCTAAATTCCAGACAAGTCACAGGAAACTTCTGTCAGTTGATAACCCTAGACATAAAAACAATCGTGCGCACATCATTCTGTCATCGACCTTCAAAACACGTCATCTCATTTTATGCAGCTCTCGAATTTATTTCCCCACAGTAAGATCGGAAATGAGAAGGAGAATTTAAATCGGAGAATTTAAATACTGCCACCCGGCAGTATTTAAAAGAAAAGTTGCCAAAATCCAATTAAAAGTACTGGAGACGAAAAAAAGATAAAACACATTCGTCGACCCCGCACTGACTGAACGTTGTTTTAGGGTTTTGTATTTCAAGAAACCCTCAGAATTTTACGATTTCTGTCCGTATGTTACAGCATTTTAGACAGTGACTTTTGTGACTATAGCAGTTTGACTTTGTATATGTCACCGTAAAATTGTAAATACCGTTAGATTACAATCTATCTCGCGAGATTGCAAATTGGCTATTTGACTAACATTTTTTTCTGTTTGATATGTAGGGACGTCTCCATAATATAACCATAGGTGAAAGAATTACTTCGATAGCACAAAAATCTCTCGAGATATATTAATTTGAAAATCACAATTTTTAGACTGCCCCAAAACGCTCCATACAAAAGACTACCGAATTATGACGTCACAGTTTTGTATTTTATATGCATCAAATCAGAAATTTGTACGACAGCTATGTTAAATATTACGTTTATGTAATTATTATCATAATAAAAGTTATAGCATTTTATATTGCTACTCCAATGGAAATATTATTTTTTAATAATTTCATACTTTTAAAATGGACTTTCCCGCCAAACTTTGGTCGACGCTAAAAAAAGTCTGACTGAAGATATTAGAATGAAAGTTTGCAGATCTTTATAGTTTTGTGTATTTTACGATATTGTTAATTTATTTGTACAATTTTTAAACATTGGAAAATAGCCAATTGTCGAAAGATTGTGAACCGTAACATACCGTTTACAATTTGACGTATTATTTTTAGGTATATTGTAATCTATCGATGTGAAACTGTAATGAAAATGACAATATGTCGTGCGTTTATCAAATGTTTGAAGGTTGTCTCTGATTGGTTGGTCTTACGGTAGGTCAAGGAGTCAGAAATGGAAGATTCATTAGAATATCATATCATACGAATAAATTGTCACATGGTGCATCACGAAGTTTGCGAAGGTTCACGAAGCGAGGCTTCTATTTCTAATTGATCACAAAGCAAACCTATTCTAACCCAAAGATAATTTAAAGACAATCCGCCCAAATATTAATCCGCCGCATTAGAAAACAGAGTCATTTTTAAAAACTTCTAGCCGTTATGTAATGAGGCGGTTCTACGAATTGTCTACGCCATAAAGACAACTCCTTGTATTGCAAACGTCCATATGGCTACGTTAACAGCTATCAGGCGGGTTGTATGCGTCTTAAGAAAAAAATTAAGATAATAGGTTAAATAAATTAACATGTTTTCACATTTTTAACTCGAATAGTTTACTTTAAAGATATAACAGCTACGTTATTATTTGGCCCGAAAAACTAACATTGCGGGAGAAACCGCAATAAAACTTTGCTCATTAAGTTCAACGTACGATAATTTAAAAGCACTGTAATTATTTTGTAATACCTGTGTAAACTTTGTCAATTGCATCAGAACTTAAAAACTAGTTGATAATTTAAAAAAACACCAGTGCTTTATACGAACTAAATTATTGAGAAAAACAGGTGCTAAGTATCGCGACCCTTGAATAAAAATATCATAAATATTACGTAAAAGATTCCTACTGCTACTGAATAATAAATGCTGTGCCGGGGTAAGACTTTCTATGATCAAATATCAAACTATATGGGACAAAAATACCCTGATAACTTAACAGACTCATGCATCATCTGTTAAAAATTCACACACAATAAAATACCTTTAAATAAATCATCCTATATTACTGGAATATGATGTTGAAAAAGAACGCTTAAAGGCAAAATATATAAAACTATTATCAAATCTGTTTTATGGGTTGCAATATTGGCGGTGAAAAGGAGGCATGAAAAAAAAAAGGAAGATTAGGAAGCTGTTTACCCAAAACGCGATGAGCCTGTGAAGCATTATGCCTTGCTATTACTAAAGTATTGAATTGTACTATGAGGTATTCAGAACAACCTACTGTCGTCTCGCCCGCATTAATGTGATAAAATAGAGACGACACTATGATGGACAATCAGCTTTAAGTCTCCGCTGTCTTCAATACCTGCCGAGATTGATTGGTTTCCCTCGGTAGACTTAATTCACGTGGAGAAAATCACCTGCATGCATTAAGTGCTAATACGTATGATGGATTTTAAGGTTCGAATACTATTAGAAAAAGCTTTATAATAGGCTATTTGACTAACATTTTTTTCGGTTTGATATGTAGGGACGTCTCAATAATATAACCATAGGTGAAAGAATTACTTCGATAGCACAAACATCTCTCGAGATATGTTAATTTGAAAATCATAATTTTGGGCTTTCCCGAAAACTCTCCATACAATAGGCTACTGAGTTATCACGTCACGGATTTTGTATGCATCAAATCAGAAATGTGTACGACAGGTATGTTAAATATTACGTTTATGTAATTAGTATCTTAAGAGCCCTATTACATTTGCACGCTGACGAGCTCTCGCGCAGTACTAAACCCGCGAAGGCCGCCGGTGCATCGTTTTTTGTAGTAATTTTGAAGTTATATTTATCGTTTTTATTGAAGATAATAAATTCATGCTACAAAGTTTATTCATCATGAAGTAACAATTATTCTCGTCTATATTTTGCTCAATAATATTATCGTTTATTCGAGAAATTAACAGTTTACTTAAAGCGATTTTCGAAGTTTTTTTGGTTAAAAGAATGTTTTTTTTTTATATTAAATCAATGATATATCAAAATTCCGAGGCCGCTATGTATTATACGACTATATAACAAATAACATTCTATTTTTTTTATTTCATTTGTTTGGAACAGTAGTACAATCCTGGAGCTCAAAATAGTGAATGCGCGCATTTTATGAAAATTTTTCTCTGCAATTTTGGGTTTATTTAAAAAGTTAAGCAAAATTTACAAAAAGCGAGGCCGCTAGGTACTATGCCAATAGCTATTCTGTACTATTCAATAAGTCAACATTATTAATGTATTTTTGTTTCCGAGATCAAGAACGCCAAAATTGGCCATTTTACGCAAAAATCACAGTCAAAATGTAATATGGCTCTTAATAAAAGTTACGAGTATAGATTTTTTTATTGGAAATATATATTTTTTTAATAATGTCTGATGTGCAAATTATACGAACGAGGCGAAGCCTTAAAATGTCGCGAACAAATCAAGTTAAAAATACTCTTGAGAAGTATCATTGAAGAAGCCCTGAGAATTGCAACTTCAGAAGATCACTCCAAATTAATTTTCTTTTCAACACACAATGCGTCCGGAGCTAAAGGAGGAATCTATCAACCAGACGTTACAATCGTTCTATCATTATATAAAAGCGAAATGCCACTCACTGATTAATCACGAAATCTCAGAAACTACCTACAAACTTGAAATTTAAAATGTATGCTCTATAGATGGTGTGGAGGTAGGGACGGGGGCCTACCACACATTGATGGTGTGGAGGTACTAATAATTTATCTTTGGAAATTAACCCCTTTTGCATGTATGCTTGTTTATCACCCGACGTAGTATAAAAAAACAATTTTGAACCGCGAACTATGCAATGCATTTAACCATTTCATGTATTTATATTGCCATTCCATGTATTTATATTGTCATATTTTCACTTTGTCATACAAGACTAGTATGTGTGTGCGCGGGAGGGCCTGGTGACCTGTTATACAGGTTCTTCTGAACCTACGTCAGGCACCAGTTCTTCACAAAATATAGATGTAAATATGTTAAGATTCAAATGTATATATTTTGGTATATAGTATTTATTTTGTGAAGGAAAATATCATTATTATTATTAAGCGACCCCAAAGAGGTTCTTTTTCTATAAATCTATTCTATTATTTATTTAACCTTTATGTACAATATACATGTACATATGCGCCAGAATATGTCAATGTAATACCAGGGATGTCGGCGTCTTAGCAATATTTCAAATTGCACGCGTCTATACGACACGATAACAGCTTGATGTCAGGCGGGCCGCATGGCTGCTACCTAACGTAAAGTCCATATGGAAGAAGTCGCGGACAAAAACTAGTACTTTATCTAAAATGCCGGTTCTGCACCGGTACATACGAAACCTAATTGGTGTCAGGTATTAGGCGCGCGGTGCGGAAACCCACTTCCGTTTGTATGGTGGCCGAACATCACCTATTATGATGGCGTGTGTACGTGAGGACACCTGGTACACATGTGGGTACTAAAAAGATATTATTGGGAACTTTGTTTAGTCCTGGCGGATTCCCGCAACTGCCAGTTACTACCTACCTTCGTTATTTTATAAAAGCTGAAAGTCTTCCATCGTCAGGGAATTCATCCAAACACATCAGAATAGTCACGTACTGTGCGGTTCCAGAGAAGTTTTCTTCTATGTATTATGAAGCTGTGCAATAAACCTATCCTATCTATGTTTCCCTAGTAGACTACAGCATATTCTTCTACTTGGGAGCCTGGGACCCTGGGAGCATTACCCCCACAGGGGTATAACAGATAAAGGATATCAAATCAGTTCAAACCAATAAGATGTAATCTAAGAAAGGGGGTAAAACCAGTTTACCCCCTTTCTTAGATTACACTGCTGTAGATGGACCGATGACCTCGAATAAGCCGCTGGAGTGACTGGCTGCGGAAATCTTATGCCGACTGACAAACGAGGCTCTGGCAAAGGGCAAAGAGTATTTTTAAGCTACTCAACTGGAAAATTACTTCCATCTCACAGGATACCGCAGCCAAATAACAATTTACTTGAGGCTCGTTGTGTTCCTGCGTGTGACTGGGTTCACCAGGAATTAAGGAATTGCCAAATTGGCGGCCGAGGTGACGGCGCGCATGTGGTATTCCATATTGCAAGCGATTATGTATCTACTGTAACCGCTTTACTTTAGGCGGGCCGCATGCTTACCTTCCGCCAAACGTAGTACAAAGGGATGGGTGGCCTATATCCGCAGTCTATTGAGGATGCACTTCCTATGCCGACATAAATCTCCTGTGCGCAGATATTACAGAGCAAATGAATGCTCTTGTTACCTGCCAGTGTAATTGTACACGGAAATAGAGCACGTTTTCACATAGATTACTTTCACAAGCGCTGACTTTTTTCAATTCACTCATTTGTGAGCAAAATTATAAACTATAAATCCACATGATATAATTAAAGGTCGGAAAAGGGTGTGCTATTTTAAATATGTACCTACTTACTTACCATCAAGTGGTCTAAAGTCACGAATAATAAAGGTCGTATAAATAAAATATTCTGCCGTCTCAGGAAGAAGAGGTGACTCTATCGATCGCCTCGTTCAGGGTAGAATGGAAAGTCCGAGACCATACAGCAATCATCAATGAATTAGACCGGCAGTACAGGATTGCGTCGAATCGGGGAGACGCCGAGACTTGTGAGGCGACGACAGCCCCTCCCTTATAACGTCCACGACCGCTCATTTAAGAGAGTAAAGATGAAAGGAGGAGAAGATTTTAAGAACTAAGGATAAACCTGGGTCTCAATATAAGCAATAGTACTACATACAGTATGGCCACTTCCTGTCGCTCTCACGAGTGGACCTCACCTCCCCTCTGAGTCGAATGTGGAACCAATCGCGAGGGCTGCCACGCGGCGCCGCGTATTACGAAAGTTACTTCATAGTATACATATATGATCTATTTGAGTTCGAGTCCTTACATGAACTTCTAAATAGAAAATTATTTATTTCTTATTATGTAATCATTGTCCTTGAGCTATTTGTTATTTCATTAGAAAAACATTTTACTTTTTTCCAGTTTTAACAAATAATTTCACAAATTGTATGGTTAACATTTCGTTGATTCGACAGTGCAACGTTTTTGGATTTTTAGGAAGTTGAACCACGGCATCAGATTGTATAATGACCATTAGGTACAATACGCGTGAAACATATTTATTATTGTACCTTTTCCAGTCGCATAATCCCAATTATTCAAAATAAACATTTAAAGATATTTACATTACAATACTGTTACAATATTATCTACAATGATTGAAGATATAAAGAAAGTAGATATAAATCGGTTGAGTAGCGTAGTAGAGGTATACTCTAAACCACCTTCGACAAAGGGGCCCGTATTTCAGCAGTAGGAATAATAAGGATTGACGACGACAGGCGTCTAGTCTTGCAGTCTAGCATTACAAACTAAACATAGCGGCAAGTAGTTATTCTGCTTGAAAATAGGAGGAAAATAAGAGTGTCGCCTCTCGCCCCATCGTTCTCTCCGATTTCCCAGCATTTAATTACGCAATCTAAAAAGTCCGATATCTAATTTTAAAGTAGACACATTGTCGGCAGCATAAACTGCTTTTAAAATCCTACTCATAAAAAATAATCCGTGTAACCCTTTAAAATGTTAAGAATATCGCTAAAAAGTCTTAGACGAAGATCTAAAGTTAATTAACTTCATTTTCTTTGAGAACAAAGGTAAATTCCGAAGGGAAGTTCAAAGTAACTTTTCTTTTAAATATTTTTTTTTGAGCAGAACCGATGTCGTCTATTGCTGACAGCATCAGCCGAACAAACAACTTATTAAGAAGTACTTTGTACCTGGAAAGAAAGTTAATCTCACAAAGGAATGTTCGTTTTAGTATTGTTTTAGAAATATCTAAAGATCTTATGGAATATTTAGAATCGTAATCATCCACCGAGAGCGTGTTTTCAAAGTTTTCACGGCAGGTTCATGACCGGCCTCGATGAGGGACATGTATGAAGGTTGACCTCTTCTCGTCTTGTTTACATTTCATTGATTAATTTTGAAATTACAATATTATTTTGGTATTGTCTATATTATAATGTTTTAGTATATATTGTAATGTTTTATTTATATGTTGTGGCGCACTAGCTATCCTCTGTTCGTTCGTTAGTTCGTATTTTTATTCTTTCGGAAGCTTTTTTTCGGCGGAATTTTTGCGAATACAGATTGTATGTGTATGTAAAAAAGACACTTTGGAACTGGAAAATGGTTACAAAATATTTCAGCACTGAGACCCGTACTGACGAATTGATGAGTTTCGGCAGAAAATAAATATTTTTGAACTAAATGCGAAAATGTATCGAATTTATTTATTCGTTAACATCTCGTGATTTTGAAATAAAAATATATGGATGAAAACTTTATATACCATGTTACATTTTATTTAACTGAAAACATTTTTAGTCATAAACTCTGGTTTTAAATTTATCATAATGGAACAGACGTAGGTGTAGAAAGGAAATAAATGCCGCTCCTACTAAGTACAAAGCTCAATTTCCGGTTTATGTGGAGGCATACCGACATTGTATGTTTTCAGGCACATATGTGTAACGTCTTGTGAGACAGTTCTATTCTTCAGCCTACAAGTATTTGTGTTGTGTACTCTTCAGGTTGTGTACTCATGACACCGAGGTGAAAATCTAGACACAACATTAGTTTTTATAAAACTCTACATTAGTAACTACTTAATCTTAACTTAATTTAAACTTTTAACTCAATAAATAAATCAATAAATGTATGCTTGGTTCCCGCCCGATATATAAAAATAACTTGGAAATAATGTACATTCAGCATTTACGAGTATATACCTAAGGGTAGTATTTGGCGTATTTCTAATAACTTTTTGATAACAGTAAATTAAATTTTAATAAATTAAAGTAAGTTCACATGAGATAGAGTTGATTCTGATTAGTCAAATGACCAATTTGTGCAGATATTTACACAAATAGACTAAGTGAAGTGTCAAAGATATCAGTATCGCACAGGGCTGAAAATCCAAAACATTGTTTCGCCAGCCCCCGACAGTCCTTCCACAGTCCCCGAATAAAGGCCTCAGCATACTGACCGGGAACGAGGACGGGACGAGACGTGCACATCAAGTTGATAACGGCCTAACGTAACCTAAGGTATTTTTTGAATCACTATATTTCATCATGCCATGTCCCGAATGGGACAGGGATCTGGCGTGACGGTACTTAGAAAATATATCTTATTACCGCCCTTTAGGTCGTTATCAACTTGACGTGCCCATCTCGTTCAGTCCGAGTTCTTGTTACATATGCTGAGACCTCTACTTGGCTGACTGCACAAGATGAATATGACCCCTTAACGACACAGATTAAGCTGCCAAAATATGATTAGGAGAGCCGCTGAGAAAGACTGCTAGATAAGGGAAATTTTATATCATTATAAGGTTAAGGTATTATCTTCAAAAAACATTTCACGGCGCCTAAGAGCGCGGTTAAAATGGTTATTAATACTACGCAATCTGACAGGCATGAGTAGATTACTCCACACTGTACCTACGAAAGTGCTTTTTAACTAATTTGAAATGTGTAGGTACGTGAAACACAGAGCTATTTTCGGCGCAGCAAACCAGCGCCTAATTGCCGAAAGTGTCAACGCTTGAACACTTTTAAATGAAAATTGCGTGTCACATATAATTTAATTAATTTACTTTGTGACGTTGATGCGGGCTCATTTTTGTTATATCAGTAAAATTATAAGGTATTTAGTACGGAGTATTTTGAGAAGGTCGTGTGTGACGAAATGTTGACACTGTATCGACTTTGCGCTGTTACTACCCGCCTGTATAACCTCAGACAAGTAGCATGTAAGTAAGGGTGAGGCGAAACGAGCGTAATTCTGTGAGTTGTGTGTCGCTTAATTCACGTCCGTTTCGTACAAATATTGGACTTACTTTACGTCGTCACGTACAACTTATGTGAAAACGACGTGAATTACGCGACGCTCGTTTGGCTTCACCCTAAGAGTCGTTTAAATAATTTGCGGTTGTTTGTTTCATCATCATTATCAGCGTATATGTATCCACTGCTGGATATAAGCATTTCCTAATGTTCTCCACCATATGCAATACCATGATACCGATTCTTCAGATACCTAGTACAGGAACCAGTTCTTCACATCAAAGATATTTCAAAATGATTTGTCACAAGACTTGCTAACTATTTTTGTCATTGTAATTTATTTATTGTAATATATTATAAAATTCCTCTCTAACGAGAGCAATTTTATGCAATTACGAATTTGTCTCGTTACTATATGACACGATGATAGTATTAAGGTAACTATTGTTTTTTGTAATTGCCACATTACTGTATATATTTTGTTGTTGAGAAAAATAAACGTTTATTATTATTTGAAAAATACTCCGCTTTTCACATCCAGCCGCTGACTGTTTCCTTCATATAGATAGCGTTCATAGTATTAGTTGCGAAATCGATAAGAGAATCCGATCTGGGGCTGTATAGTCTAAGCTGAGGCCGATAATAGGCCGATCGAAAAATTTTGATCTCTAAAATAGATTAAGTTATTGAGAAATATCTTCAAGTTAGTCGGTAGAGCTATTGGGTTTCTACCAGCTAAGCTAAACACAATTACCGCCAATCTAAGCTGAAATTCGATTTTCGCAATCAAAAAATGCGATGCTAATCGGCTTTAGCTTCGGCGGTAGGGCCCCTGATCCCAAAACTAACAACACACGGATAGCGAGGGGAATCTCGTGTCGGAAGCCAAGAGTTCTAAGACTCGTTTTGCGTCGTTGACACAGCGGCATAATTGAGTTCATACAAGCGAGTTAAGTACATTGCGGAGCTACAAGCATGCTAAGAATAGTAACAATGAAACTAATAGTCAATGGAATGCTATTCTACTGATTTTAGTCTATAACAGTATCCAAGAGGCCTTACACGCACATTTGAGCGTCTACAAAGTCATCTATTTAGATAGTATTTTTAAACAGAGAGGTTTGATTGTGATACTACCACAAAAAACAGTAATATAAACAATATAATAATAATAGAGATCTTCCCTTGACAGCATAATCCATAGAAATAGTCGTCTAACTCTATCGAGTCTATATTCTCAATACAATGAACAATAACTCGCTTAAGAGCACTTCGGGTAACAGGTAC
Source organism: Hypsopygia costalis (assembly GCA_937001555.2). Lineage (NCBI taxonomy): Eukaryota > Metazoa > Arthropoda > Insecta > Lepidoptera > Pyralidae > Hypsopygia > Hypsopygia costalis. Next base: position 27,119,917 of record OW443326.2, read on the forward strand.
CAAGTATTAGCCTTAAGGTTTCTACTGGATTTTGCATCGACAAAGCACTAGAGTGGCGCATAAAAACGATTTTATGAAGCTCAGTTCGCGGTCGCTGCACTTACGTGTTAACCGCGGAGGTACGCCAGGACTTTATATTGCATTTTGTTACGCTGCAAAATAGTAGCTATGTCTCTATCGATATTGTATGATTGTCATACAATAATACAAACAGTAAAGTAAACACGTGTAATGAATGGTTACAAAATTTAAATTATTTAGTAACCATTCAATAGACATAAAAAAAAATTAGTATTTTATAAAAAAATATTTACTCCTGAACATAGAACATACTATACAGGGCCTTCTAGTCCCAAGCAAAGATTGTACTACTGGTACTATATCACTATTATTATATTTAGGGTCTTTTTAGATTTGTCATAGTAAATTTCCCGCATGTGTGTTTTTTACTATGACAAACCCGCACGCGGGGCGAAAAACGCACGACTTTAAAAAGGCCCTTAAATACATTTTTTTTAAATGCATACAATTAATACATAGAAAACACCCAGACCAAGACAGATAGATATGTTCATGCACACAATATTTGTCTTGAGCGACGATCGAATCCGCGACCCCGGTGTCGATGTGGTCATTGCTAGCCATTCGACCACCAGGCTCGTGGTTGAGGATCCTAAATAGAGATGGGCAAAATGCCAGGCATTTACAATAAGTGCCCAATAAGTACCTTTAAATGCCCAATAAATACCTAATTTTGGACATAAATAGGGAATTTATAAGTACTTTTTGGGCATTTATCGTAAATGTCCGGCATTTTGCCAATCTCTAGTCCTAAATGTAATTTTAGATTGAAAATATTTTTTTTCTGTGTCGAGTGACATCTACAGACACTTGCAATATAAAATATAGCTTATGTGCATTTATAAGGATATTAAAATTTAATTTCCTTTGTCATGTTAGTCATCATTCTGTGCTAAGAAATTTTAATAAATTTAAATATTATAATGAACGCGAATTTTATTCAAACTAAAAGGTAGATGCACCTAATGGACCTTGACATTAATATTTACATACGAGTATATAACGCCTTATGGTAGTTAGTAGCATATGTACGCCTACAACACTGATAGAAGTTGGATTATCATCTTTATAAAAAATGGAAAGTGCCATAGTGTCAGTCATATGACATCGCTTTAAAATAAGCACACCCCGGCCACTCCATACAGATGTCGCGTCGTTCACCACTACATAAACAACGGCGTCCGTGCAGAGCGTCAGTGAGCGTGTGTGTGTGCAACGCCATACAGACTGAGATTAGTCTCAGAGGGGAGGTGACTGCAAGGTCGTCGCCAGCCGATGACGGGAGGGGGGGGGGGGGGGGGGGGGGAGTTGATATGCAGAATGAGAAAAGTATGAATTGTAGGTAAAGTCGAGAGCTCATGAAGCTTTTCACTTTAGTGCGAGCCTTACATCAACAGCGATTGTAATAATAACGGTACAGAGACCAACGTATAGAATCTCGCCCTTGGAGCTGAGGTCGATACGAGAGAGAGGCAGGAAGTGTCCATACTGTACGTAGTACTATTACTTTGACTGTGAAATAAGTAAGGTTCTCATGGATGAGAGCTGTCAATCCTCTCTTTGAGACATGCGTGGAAGATTGCCTTTGCCTTTCACTGACGAGCCCAGCGGTCGAATGGCTAGCAAAGGTTACTTTAGACTCCGAATTACATATATATATATATATATATTTTATACTACGTCGGGCAGCAGACAAGAATACGGCCCGCTTGATGTGAAGCGGTTACCGAAGCCATATTAACGCTCACAACATAAAATATCGCTCACGCGCCGCCACCCCCGCTGCCAACGTAGCATCTCCTATCTTTCTGGTGACCTCACTCACTCCCAGGAACACAACAACCTTCAAGGGAATCGTTATTTGGCTGCGGTATTCTGTGAGGTGGAGGTACATTGCCCAGTCGGGTAGCTTACAATTACGCTCCCTACCTCTCTTTTCGCCAGAGCTTCGTTTGTCAGTTAGCAGGGTGCACCGCGTGCAGGTGAAGTTGGCTTTGGCTCAAGATGGTGATGAACCACTTACACCCCAAAACATGTCTCTTTGTCATGATCTGGGTGTTTTCTATGTATTTATTTAAAAAAGAAATGTATTTATGTACATATATCAGTTATCTAGTACCCATAATACCAGCTTTGCTTAGTGTGGGACTAGATAACGCAGTGTAATTTGTCCAGGAATATTTATTTATATTTTAATACGAAATGGTGTCACTGTAAGTTGTGGACGAAATATAATTATTGAGAGCAGAACACTGTTTGATGTGCCTATCTCTGCTGATATCCTATAACATGATCATTTTACATCAAACACCTCGGTATTCATCACACGCGTCATTTTCGAAAAATAATTCCACAGCTTCATAGTACCTGAGATAATTCCTTTCTGGAATCACACAGTATGGGACCACTTCGGCTATATAGTGAGTGAGGATATTTTTTTTGTTGATCGCGAGCGGTACGTCTGTAGCCGCCGACTGTAGGAAGCCGTGGGCAACATGTCAAATAACTCCTGATAAAAAAATTATCATCTTTGTTTGAACGAAATGATAACCTTGAGGGCTGTTGTGTTCCTGCGAGTGAGTGATATTTTATGTTGCGAGCGTTAATATGGCTATGGAAACCGCTTCACAGCAGGCGGGCCGCTTGTCTACCACCCGACGTAGTATAAAAAAAATAAAAAATAAACACGGTGTTAAAAATATAGCGTTTTCCATGAAAACGAATAATCACAAAGCACATCGAGTTGGACAGCAATTGTAGTTGTTTCACGTAGGGGAGTAGGGCATAGATCACATTAAATATTTACGCGTGATAAGCTGCAGCCAAAGTTGAGTCAGAGCCGACGCGCAAGCTCATGAAACCTGTAGGCCAATTCTAGTAATTATAGGTATTTTACGAAAGCAGACTGAAAATTGACAGAATCTGGGCTGAATTATGAATTTACTAAAATAAATAAATTTAATTTCATTGATATATACGTTTTTTTTATACCACTAGGTTACGAAACAAGCGTGCGATCCCCTTGATAGCAAGCAGTTATCGTCGCCTATAGGCGCTTACGACACCAGAGGAATTATAGTAATTTGTTTAATTTTCGGTCATATTTTTATATAAACACACTTTAATTAAACTTCGAATTTTCATATTGTGATACAAGAATACCAAATTTATGTTAATTATGACAATAATTGCCCCTTAGCAGTAATTTCATGCAACATTTTAGAAAAAATAAGGAACCAATGTTATGCCACTATTACTAGCGGCATATTTAATGATCGCGCTGTATTTATTAACATTATATTCGACGCGCTAAAGGGACTTAAATTCGAAGAATTCAAAGTATGTAGTAAATTTATAGAATCTAAAATCCTTGAATTACATGTACGTAATGGATCGTAATACTCGCGTAATTATAGGTTGTCTAATACCAGAGCAAATGAAAGGGGTTTAAATAATCAATATCAATTTTCTCTATTCATTTGTTATGATAGTAACTAGAGATTACAAGGCATGACCTTTGCAAAATCAATTTCACCGTAGAGTCTCCATTAAACTAATTCAAAATCAAACAACTAGAGCAAAGGGTTTGTCCATTTGTAAATTGAAAGTCTATTATTGCGACTGAACGCAAATAAAAGTATCAACTTTATCATACAGTTTCATTCGAAAGCAGTATTAACTCGATATCAGGATTGCAGAGTCAGTTCAACTTGTTAGGTCAACAATTTCATGTTAAAATTGCTTCACTGATTGTCGGTGTTTATTCGCTGGAAATTCTTTCCGTCTACAGGCGAATAACTTTAAAGAGGTCTCAAGAATTGCTTATTGAAAATTGTACTAGGCGAAGTGAAGTTGTGCAGGAGTTATTCATAACTTTAATGAGTTCTATCAGTCAGCCAGAACTAAGTTACAGCTCTGTGTAAATTGATGCACTTATTTTAAGAAAACAACGTTGGAGAAAAATATAAATATTTATAATATATTTTGTTGATCATTGTGAATTTTGCCGTGATTTTAAACCAATGTGGTTATAAAGTGAACCGCGCTGAACGCTTATATACGCCGAAAAGTTACTTTTGGAAATGATCAGGCTCTAAAACCACGGAACAGATTTTGATGAAACTTAACACAATTAAAACCCTCGACATGCTTGAAGTTTTTGTCGAAAAAAAATTGAGATCGATCATGTCCTTGAGGAATGATCATCAAAACATTTTCCATTTAATTCAATGGAAAACATACACTCAGCGAATCTAATCGCTCCACTCATCTTCGATTTCGGTCCCGTGGGCTAGAATCCGGCTTAGTTATTTTTTTTATATTAACTCAGCGTAGTTTCTCCACTAATTGACTAAAGACTAGACAGCAGTGTTTTGTCAGTTGATACTGTCATGCTGGCCCGCGAGGTGCTCCTTCACGCTTATTTTGAAAGAGCCCACGTTGTAGAGAGACCGAAACAGCCCCCTTACCACCAACTTTTATTGCGATTCAATAACTGAATAGAATGCTTATTCATACCAATGAATCGACTCTATTCAATTTGAAATAGAGTCGCTTATTCATTGGTATGAATAAGCAATCTATTATATTCAATAAGTTCATATGTACCGGCAAGGCCTTCCACGTTTTAATGGTGCGACAGAGACGAGTAGGAGTTGCTGAAATTTTTAGTATACGAATTGATGTTCTCAACAGTGGAATAACGACATCGCAACCCTGCACGCGTAGCTCTGTGACGGAAGGGAGTAGTAATATTGAATATTAATACAAACCAATATTTAAGGCTGTTAATTTTTATACTAAACATATATTTTGAATAATGGATTTTAGTATTTTTTTTTATCAACCTTCAACTTACGATAGTAGGTACAAACAGCAATTTATTACAGAAGTAAAATAGTAATTTTTAATAACGCTCTTTACGCTAGATAATTTTAATTATTTTATTTTATTTTACATATAAAACTGATTTTTCAATATAATTTAGTAGTGTCCGAATCATAACTAAAAATAATATTAAACTCCAAATGTGTCAATTCGGACAAGTGTGCGAATATATTGTGTGAACCATAGACTTATACACTTCGTTTTATACACGCCGGTTTGGCGGCAAACATGAGATTAAAGAATGTCAAAGATTTTATAATGCGCTATTTTAACTGTTTCGCACTTTATTGTGCTTTCCTTTGAAAAAAAAACAACCGTGACTCGAAACAGAAAATCGTAACAATCTGTCTCAATTCCTTACAATGTCATGATGATGGTTAGTCCGTTACTCGTTTTCGTGTGAAAGCGGTGGAAATTCTCAATTTGTCTATAGTTCTTTGTCTAGGGTCTAAAGACTGAAAAATCATCTCCCGTTTATCGTTGTGAGTTCTTGGAATTGTCACTTACACAGCAGAAATGTTTACACAACGTCGCCGCTGACCGGCTCGGGTAGTTGCGAAACATCCATTACGCCAACTGATTTAACTGCATCTCTGATGCATTTATAGACGAGTGGACTGGACTGTTATTGTGAACGAGGCATGGACTAAACGAGTAAACTTCGATTTAGTAATGTTGTACTTTATTTGTGGTTTTCTCTGTTGCAACGTTGTGTGTGGAGATACAATTTATTATCGGCTGTATTATGAAACTATAGTATTATAAAATGCATTTTTATTTTTTTACTCAACCCGTTTTTGTTGTTGTTGTAATCTCTTCATTGTACAAAGATAATTACGCAAATATTAAGAAAAAAAAACGACATTTATTCGGCCGAGGGAACAATAAGATTTGCTTTAATACGTAATAATATGTAATACTGGACCATTCACTCACGCGTTGTCAACCTTATAAAACACCGTATTTATCCCTCATTCCATAGCCTTCAAGGAATTTTCTCTGAAGTAATTTCAGTAGACAATTCCACAATCACAGTTCGCGGAAGAAAACCTCTCTCAACCTCACAGTAAGCAACCGTTCCCCTTTTTAATTATGTCAAATAATTGCTTTCCTTACAGAACCGTTTCTCAGAAAATAAAAAATTAGCTGTTATTAAGTCTCTATAGAATGTTTTTTCTACGAAAGATAAGTAATGGGCCACCGCGCCGGCGATTACTTGCTAAACAAAGAGACATTTTCCTTTGACATTAAACATATTTTAAAACAGACTTCATAAAAGGAGGAGGCTCTCAATTGACTGAATTTTTCTTATGATGTATGTTTTTGGTGAACCAATTTTGATTATTCTTTATTTTTGAAGGTTACTGCTTCCCATAAATTTTATCAAGATGAGACTAGTAGTTTTTGGGTTATCTTTATTTATTATGTGTATTAAATTAATTGACTTTGAATACATTGATCATGTTCTCATTTTATTACTTGCCGATATAATGAAAGTTCATTTCATAATAGCTATAACAGCAGCAAAACATAAAAGTTAGTTAAATTTTTGTTGCAGTTGGTTAATTTATTCTTAAAAAAGTATATTTTTTTTATTGGGACACGACATGTGACAACCAGCCACTGCCTGATGGGCCGCAGGGCACAGGCATCCAGAAATGGAAGCGATGAAATCACACGCTTCACGTCATCTCGTCGCGTCCTAGTACTCGTATTATTTATATAAGAGTATGTAGTTGACATTTTAGTTAGTCAGTTATTTTTTCTACAGCTAATGCGCCCCTGTACCAGTACCCAGTAAATATAGCCCTAGTACATTCAAATAAATTATATATAATTTATTTTTTTATTCAAGCACTTTTAACTAGCAATTTTAAACAATTTTATTTAAGCTACCAATCGTGGTATACCACCAAATTCGAATGGGATGACTGCAGCTTATAGACGCTCGCATGCACGTGCCACCCCCGCTGGTAACGCAATGACGTGTTTTTAATTTTTATATATCTACAATAAATTTATTCGTTTCTCAAAAAGACTTTGGCTTAAGACATTTTAAATAATTTGAGTGTGGTCCTTGTGACAGTCTGGAGTCTGAACTAGAATCGAAACCTGTACTACAGATGTCCAGGCCCTCTTTTGTACTCGTACATTTGTTCTTATCCATTATCATTCTAATAACTTCAATATATGAAGTGAGTATAAATTAAATTATGTAATATGTATAAATGTAAGTTTTGTTATATGAGATTGTATGTGTAAAGTAAATTTCTATAATGTATATGATGCTATGTTCTGGTTTTCATACATATATATTGTACTAGCTGACCAGGCAAACGTCGTTTTACCATATACATAAAATATTTAGGGGTGGGCCACCCTTATCATTTAAAGGTATGAAAACTAGATCAATCTCAACCTTTAACTAAACCGGATGTATTCCATCCTCCAATTGAAATTAATATATCTGACCTACACAAAATGAAAGAAAAGAAACAACGTAACTAACACTCCCCGTTAGTTACGTTGTTTCTTTTCTTTCATTTTTCATTACACGTTTTGCATTGTTGTGTAGACGTGTAATGAAATAAAAACAGGCATAAAAGTATAAGTTTGGTAATTTGTTGAGTTTCTAAATTGCTGTTTTTTTTTTCTTTTAATGTATTCGTGTGAACTATCCCCGTTTTTTGCTTTTTCCCGTCATTTGTAATAATTATAAATATTCGTGGATAACTGTAATTGGCCTAAGATTAAGTAATTAGGTTAAGTATTTTATGTAATGTGGCTGTTGTTATCCCAAATATAAATAAATAAATAATAGATATTGGCCGATTCTCAGACCTACCCGATATACACACAAAATTTCATAAAAAAAATCGGTCCAGCCGCTTCAGAGGAGTTCGGTAACGAACACCGCGACACGAGAATTTTATATATTAGAAGGAAGATTTAGTAATTTTTACGTGTAATCATATGAAATATTCAATAGCTTATTATATATATTATACTAGCTGGCCCGGCGAACTTCGTACCGCCTAATAGTCAATTAATGTAGTGGTATAAATATTAGCTAAACAAAAATTATGATTTCTTGAAATTTATACAATGAATAATAAAAAATAATAGAGAAGCACGATGGCGTCATTGCGCATGTCAGTATAATTGTACACGCAAGTTAAGCAACGTCAACCGTAGCCTGTTCATGGGTGAGTTTATATTTATCTGGAGCTCCTCCGTGCTTCGGAAAGCACGTTAAGCTGTCGGTCCGGGTTGTTATCATTAGATTATCTCGAGCTCCTCCGTGCTTCGTAAGGTACGTTAAGCCGTCGGTCCCGGTTGTTATCATTAAATTATCTCGAGCTCCTCCGTGTTTCAGAAGGCACCTTAAGCCGTCGATCCTGGTTGTTATCATTAGATGAGAGTCATTAAGTCAAGTTAGCGGCCTTTAGGCGGTTTGAAATCACTGGCCTCCGCCAACCCGCAGTTGAGCAGCGTGGTGGAGCATTCTCTAAACTTCTTCGGTTGAGGGGAGACCCGTAACCCAGCAGTGGGTAAATATTAAGTTCAGTACATTATACGTCACAAAAAAAGTACCAACTGACAACCAAAAATATTTCAATCCACAAAACTGTTTTCAAAACAAATTACAGACAACTTTCAAGACGTAAAAATGAAACCAATAGAATTGACCTTTGTTTTTAATCTAAATTTGTTCCATATTAAATGAGCTTGATGTACATTTCTGAACGCACGCATACATTTGACGTACGCACGTTAACGTCACCTTTGACAGGTCCGACATCCACGAACATTTTGTATGGAAAAATGATTTTTCTTTTATTTTATTTTTTTCGTAAATTTTCCAATGTTTTTAATAGTTATTCTGCTATTCTGGACGGAGACAAATCCAACAAATCAAAAACCATGGCAATCGGTCCAGCCGTTCTCGAGTTATAAGTGTTGTAACAAACACGACTTTCTTTTATATATATAGATATATAATTAGCTTTTGAGCTGTAGTACAGGTTCGGCCGTTGCTAGGCTTTTGGCCGTGGGTACGCATGAGGCCGGCTACTGGCTTCACGCGTACCCTTCGTCAAATACAGGAACATTTCTTGAGCCTGACACGCTTCGAATCGCAACCTGTCTACGGCTTGGGGTCCCGGTCTGCGCTCCTCATAAATGTCCCTGTGGCAGTGATGTCGACAAGCTAGGACATCACGGACTGTCATGCCAAAAAAGTGCAGGCCGCTTCTCGAGACATGCCGTACTTAACGATATCATACGCCGGTCCCTTGCCACCGTCAACGTGCCAAGTCTACTTGAGCCGACTGGTATTGCAAGAGACCGGATGGTATGAGTTTGATTCCATGGAAGATGGGCCGGGTGCTGGTATGGGATGCAACCTGTCCAGACACGCTGGCCCCTTCCCATCTACATGGAACCAACTACAGAGCTGGTGCGGCTTGTGAAGCGGCTGAAAAAGTTAAATCATACAAATATAGAGGTCTAGGCTCCGAATATGATTTTGTCCCATTCGGTGTCGAGACCCTTGGTCCGTGGGGTCCTAGCGCTATAAGGCTTTTTAAGGAAATAGCAAAAAGGTTAGTCGACATCACAGGAGACCGAAGAGCTGGCAGCTACTTCGGACAAAGAATTAGTCTAGCTATTCAAAGGGGGAACGCTGCCAGTATCTTCGGAACCTTGCCTAAAGGGACTCCTTTTAATAATATATTTTAGTTATTAAATTATATTTTTTTAGGGTTTTTAGTTTTAGTTTCAATGTTCTAGTATATATATTTTTTTATTAGCTTTTATCTTATATTTACACTGAAATTTGTTACACGAGTATATCGATGTATGTTTATTTGCTGTGTTATATAAATATGGTCCCAGAAATCCATAAAATCTATAACAACTACATATATCATTTTACACGTAAGTAAAGCTGAATTCCAAGAAAAATGATACGTATAATGTCTCCGTTGACAAGTCTAGCTTCAGATGCCACGCTGCGTCTAGACTGAGATATCGATAGCATGCAGTTTGCAGACGTTACATTATGTTGTTGATGTCAGTCAATTCGAATGCACAGTTAGGTTGATTTGTTTTTTATATAATAAACATTCGTAAGTAGTATGTCAAATTCTATTCAAGGGCGAAATTTAGACGATCAGTTTAACTGAAGAAATCTAAGATGTTTTTAATTATTAGATGCGTTCTACATGCCTTCATTTTGGCATAAAGAAAACAAGGTAATTGCCCGACATTCACTCAGTCCCTCGCCACTTATCGTCGCGGCAACACATAGCGCTACGAAAACAATTACTGAAAAGATATATATAAAAAGCATTTCTGTGCATTCGTGTACTGTTTCTTTTTTTGTGTACTGCACGTTTATGTGGGTAGGTCAATTTTTACTGCCATGACGTTCGCCTATGGGCCGTCTATATATAAAATGTCACAGGAAGAAATAGTGACAGTATTTTTGAAACCCTATGTATATTAATTAAAATTGTTCATATTCGCTGTGCACTGACTAATGATTGCATGTGCAACGGATTTACAGCTATAGTGTTTTAACTCTTTGTATGTTTTACTTTTAATAGTTGATTATGGACTGCAAATTGGCTGAATTATGATGACAATTGTTCAAGATGTCGGTATAATCATATCGACTGGGAGCTTTTCTCGCGTACGATGCCTGAGAAATGAAAGCCGAAATAATTAATTTTAGGTAGGAGATGATTACAATTCTCGAGCCAAAGGCAACGGCTGCATGTGACAGGACACGTTGGCAGCATAAATAACTTTAGAATTAACGTTATAATAGATAAAGTCAACTGAATAACTCAATTTCACCGCACAGTGGATCTGAAAGCTTACTACGAAATATCCGGAATTTTTCTACTTCGTTTTACTTAGTCTACGAAAAAATAAACTAGTATTATGTAAACAGTAAATTAAATCAAGACAGTAGAGAAGTCCATAACGATCGACTAAACCGAATGAAAGTCGTATGTGAAAAATTCCGAACTTTCGACCGAAACTGCGGTTTTTCATTTGGTAATAGGCACACAGATTTCTCGATCAAAGAGATTTTTGGGATAACAACTTACTTAGATCTTTACTAACTACACATTTCTCGAAGAGCTCAATGGCGTCACTGGACGATAAGTAAGCCTAATTGATCACGCAAGTAAAACAACTGCGTCCATATACGCAAGTAAAACAACTGCGTCCATATACGCAAGTAAAACAACTGCGTCCATATACGCAAGTAAAACAACTGCGTCCTTATACGCAAGTAAAACAACTGCGTCCATATACGCAAGTAAAACAACTACGTCCATATACGTAAGTAACACGACTGCGTCCATATACGCAAGTAAAACAACTGCGTCCATATACGCAAGTAAAACAACTGCGTCCATATACGTAAGTAACACGACTGCGTCCATATACGCAAGTAAAACAACTGCGTCCATATACGCAAGTAAAACAACTGCGTCCTTATACGCAAGTAACACAACTGCGTCCATATACGCGAGTAAAAAACTGCGTCCATATACGCAAGTAACACAACTGCGTCCATATACGCGAGTAAAACAACTGCGTCCATATACGCGAGTAAAGCAACTGCGTCCATATACGCAAGTAAAACAACTGCGTACATATACGCAAATAAAACAACTGCGTCCATATACGCAAGTAAAGCAACTACGTCCATATACGCAAATAAAACAACTGCGTCCATATACGCAAGTAAAGCAACTGCCTCCATATCCTGCTATGAATGGGTTTATTTATTACCTCAAGGCTGTCATTAGATGACAGTTGTCAAACTCTTGAGCGATTAATCTCAGACAACTCACAGTTGAGCAAAGTGATGGAGTACGCACTAAACCCCTTCGATTAAGGGGAGACCCGTATCTCAGTAGTGGGATAAAAATGAGTAGCAAAGGAACACATTTCTCTTTTACTATTCGGTAACTAACGTTTTATTTTGCTCATAAATTGTGAGCTACTCAAACAATATAAATAACAAAATCGCATTTTATTATGTATTCTCGTATTTGTAACGAGCTTCAGCTATCAGATAGGAAGTGTAGAGACAATTTTCATAAAAGGGATATTTTATGTCCTTCCCGGATCATTCTGTTAGACATAAAAGATCTTTTATAGCCACATAAACAGCTAAGTTAAATGCACATGGTGCTATTTCACAGCATGCTTTCATTTCGCACTAGGACTTAATATAAAATTTAAGAAATTTTCTTAAAACCAACATAATTTTATATTTGTTATCTAGATGTCAACTTCGATTGTTAAGTTTAATTATTGGGTTGTCTTCACATCTCTAGTTCAATTCGCGAAGTTGCGAGGGACACTGCGGAAACTGCTTATCATTAGGTGTGAGTAGAAATGGACGAAATGATCGTAGACATGACATTTACGATAGACTCTTATTAGGTACTTATAAATTCCCTATTTAGGCGCAAATACTGGGCATTTATTGGTTATTCTCAATAAGTACTTATAGTACTTATTGAGAATTTAACTTATATGCCCGGAATTTCGCCCATCTCAAAATGGGAGGTATTTTTATTTGTTATAAAAATATATAATAAATTTCAAAAGACTATAGTTCTAGATTTTTGCCTATCAGACATTATTTTTACTATATGGCATCGGTTGATGCAGAATAGTATATTCATCCCACCACTGAGATATAGGCTTTTCTCTTATTCGAAGCCAGTGTTTTCAATCCACCCAAAGACATGGCTCAACTGTCCTGTCAAGGCTTAAAAACAGCCGAGCCCGACCTTAATGTACCCCCTAAGCACAGATTTTTAATAATACTTAGCTGTAATACAAAGTTATCACAAATTTATTCCAGCAACGAAATACAGAAAGGTTCTCGTATAGCAATATCACACTCATTTACGTTTCAATCGAAGCGGATAAAACGCAGCAAACATCTGTGATGTGTTTTCGATTACATTCGTACTGATCGTGTTTCGTCCATTAACGAGTGAAAGTAATAACGCCCCTTATCAGATGCTTTAGCACAAAATAACCGTTATCACACAGAAGATTAGCTTCTACTTGATTAAAATAATGAATTTCTCGACTATGTCAGCGTGTTTTCGGTTCATACAAGAAAATCTAAGGATCATTGCTAGTAGAAATGGAATTCAGAAGTTCTTTAAGTACGTATATAAATGAATGACAGTTTTTAGTATTTGAATCTTAAAATTGAGATATACTAAATCATATCAATAGTTATTAGTAGTTAATATTTTATCGGATCATGAATAAGGTACGGTTAAATGTTTTTGGTGCAGACAGCCTATAAATGTATTATACTCATCATACTGTAAAAGTGCACTATAAGATTATACCTAAACTACCATACTTACCGTCGACATGGTAACAGCTTGGCGAGCTGTCATACGGCTGAACCCTTTCGCGATCACCCACTTCTCTTTTCCGCTATTAAGTTTAGCTTGAATACTACTCATTGCTTGTGCGGGGTATCTATCTACGTGTCAATCTTCGGCCGCCCGATAGTCAATTAAAACTTTTATGTGAGCTACGCTTTACTCATTAGAATGTGACGTACAAGTAACTGACAACAAGCAGAACTGTTTCTTTTGTAATGATAGACGTGCGCCCTTACTCTGGCTCTGGGTCTCATATTGAAAGGTTCGATCTATTGCGATGGAGAGATCTATATTCCGAGAATACGTGATCAGCTTGGAAATGAGTACTTATATCTGTAGAAGAATTTACCACACAGCTCTTAGGATTAGTAAGCTGAACTGATAGTGAGCAAGTCATATAATACAGAATTTCGTTTTCTGAGAATCGATGACGTTTGGGCAGATAGGTTCTGGAGTGGCCACCAAGAACCGAAAAACGCAATGCCCTCTACTAAATGGACTGACGATCTTGTAAAGGCCTCTGTGTTTATCGATCGCCGTCGTTTAACTTCCACAAAGATCGATTTTATGACGATTTTGTAGGCTTATGGGGAAATGATGATAGTTAGTTGCTTAGTAGAAACGTTTGGGTAACGTCAATTTAAAAGCGTTTGTAACACTACCATAGAGCTAAAATTTAATACTGCCTAATTACACTTATGTATAGTCTGGTAGCCTTCGGCATGCAGTTCGGATTTCGACGGAAACTCTCTAATGAATCGAAAGAGTAGCGTAGCGTTATCTATACTTACTGTGATCTTACTTAGTATTAGAAACATATTGAAGGTAGACATAATCACATAATCAAAATATCCATGGATTAAAAAGTTTATTACCATTTCACACATACGAGTAAAATTAAAAAATTACTTGTACACTTACCTACTGGTCGCTGGAAAGTGACGAAAATAAATATTTCAAAATTTACCACTACTTATTGTTTTGGACCAAGGAGACAAACAATCATATCGTCAGCCGGTAGTAAGTTAAACGAAACGGACCAGAAATTCGTCTACATAGCCCTTACGAACCGACAAACCCGAGCAAACTCAAATGTGCAATACTAATCAAGTAAATGTGCAAAACTACGCTTGTCAAGACTTTTTCAGGAAGAACAACGTAAGCGATAATATGCCTATTTTACTAAAACAGTTTGTTTATACATTTGTTAGTAACTAATTTTAAAATTTTAATAACATTTTACTTCTCAACTTTATCAATATAAATAGGCGTTACCCAAAAAAAATGTGATTTTACAAGTTGATGTCAGGTAATAAATTAATATTTATAGCAAACTATCCTACAATTATTACACTTATTTATTACTTTTGTAAATGTGAGTACCTATTTCTCTACATTTTTTATTATTCTTAGCCTTTACGATGTTTTTCCTGAAAAAACTCGGATGTCTAAGTCACTGCCACTAGCACAGTAAATGGAAGCAAAATACTACCTCTACCACAGTATATAGTATACGTACGTTCAAACGCACGCAAAGTGTTACTTTTTAGATTAAGATGAACTATTCTAGTGCTGTCAACTTGTGACTATACGAGACGGAAGTGTAACGTTCTACACGCCTTTGGCTTAACTACGAGAACTCACAAATCAAATCACATAGTAAATATTTCACTTAAGATTACGAGACAGCTTCAGTCAAATATTGCGTAAAAGGTAAAAGTTTACTATGCACGTTTACAGTAGCAATACAAAATAACAGGTTAATGTGGAGTTTAAACTTTGTCGCTTATACAATAGATGCTAAAATCGTAATGCAAGCATGCATCAAAAAAGTATGTTACAAAAAAATAACATTTCAGCAAAATTCATGAAAAGAGACGAGCATAAAGACAGGAAACGGGGAGTCTACTAATTCATAAATGGAAATGTTTGTAAGAAGGACGAATGTTTGTTACTCTTTCACGCGTGAACGGCTGAACGGATTTGGATAAAATTTTGCAAACAAATAGAATATAATACTTTTTACACCGGTAATGTAAATACGATGCCGCGGGCAGAAGATAGTCTTCTTCTGTAGGTATCTATAAAAGGCAAAAAAACTTTTACTGGCTGATCTATCAAAGTGCAGCTCAAATCACTGGATCGGGTTGAAAT
This sequence comes from Hypsopygia costalis, assembly GCA_937001555.2. Lineage (NCBI taxonomy): Eukaryota > Metazoa > Arthropoda > Insecta > Lepidoptera > Pyralidae > Hypsopygia > Hypsopygia costalis. The sequence goes on from OW443326.2 coordinate 27,135,486, forward strand.
GTACGGGACACGATGTACGATGTTGCGGCCGCAAGCTAGTATGTTAAAAATCTTTATAAAAGACAATTATTGTTTTACTTATCACTTTAATTTCTATGAAGTAGATTCTCGAAGGTAATTAAAACAGTCAATCACTGAGATGCAACTTTTACTTTTGATTTGAATAAAAAAGAACGACCATAAGGGTCCAAAGTTTCGAACGCCACCCTTTGGCCAAACAGGCCTGGCGCTATATTGTTTGTTACAAAAAAGGAACAAAAAAAAAATATAAAGTTCATAATACATTGACGGATCGGCCCGCCCCGGATACGTCCACGGTTGTCAACCGATCACGTATGAGGCCGCGCCGTACGTGTATGACGAGCAGGCTTAACGCCCCGTTCACATAGCCCTTTAACACGCCGTTATATTCTAATACTAAATTTTGACAGTACCTACTTTTGATACTTACCCGTGGACTTATGTAAATATGTCCACGGGTTAAGAACAAATATATTTAGCTACATAGTATATGAAATGGTTAAGACAAGGTTATTTGCCTACAAGTGAGCAGGAACAAAGAAAGAAAAAGATGGTAAGTTTCATCTTTTTCTTTCTTTGTTGCTCGCTTAAAAGAGTGATAGGGCAGAATATGGAACTCTCCTCGGCATGATCTGAACAACCCGCCCAATTTTCATCTCGATCAGATAAATGAATAGAAGACAAACATACGGCCTTTCCGTTTTAAAATTATTGTATTAAAATTTACAAATTATAAATCTACGAAAACAATTTGTGATAACAAATGATGTAAACGTAACTTACAGAAGTTACAATGCTATTGGAAATCTCAACTCGTGAATCTCAATCATTAAAAAAAGGCAATCAGTACCCGTCTAATGTAAACGCCGCTTAACAATTGTAGCGGAGTGACTAAGAGTAACGAAAAGGTAAAAAAGTCTAACAACAAAACGACAAAGCGGATAAAAAACCTCCGAAGCAAGACTACCAACGTGATTCAATCACAGAGTTGAAAGAGACCGGATTGGCCGGCCATCTTGTGTGTGAGGGAGTTAGATAATAATTGGATGGTATTAGTTTATTTCTGTTCTAGTATATCAAAGGGTTTTTAAGATAAATATTGTTTACGTTTATAATTATAAACGTAATAGTTAATTAACTAGCTGTACCTGGATAAAAAGTATTTAAAGCCCCATAAGTATTTAAAACCATTGGATTATTTTATTCCAAGAATTAGTCTTAGATTAAAATTATTGACAAAGATCTTCAGCTTAGTCGGATGAGCTCTAAGGTTTCTTCCATCTGAACTAAACTTAATTAACGACAATCTAAGCAGTAGTGTCATTTCGCATTCAAAAATCCGACGATAATCGGTTTCAGCTTCGGCGGTAGGGCCCCGGACTCTACCAAAGCAGAAATGAGTGAGTGGAGAGTGTGATTGTGTATTTATTATTATTATTTATTTTATTAGTATTCCTGTGGCTCATTTAGTATTTTTAGGGTTCCGTGCCCAAAGGGTAAAACGGACCCTATTACTGAGACTCCGCTGTCCGTCCGTCCGTCTGTCACCAGGCTGTATCTTATGAACCGTGATAGTTAGACAGTTGAAATTTTCAGAGATGATGTATATCTGTTGCCGTTATAACAACAAATACTAAAAAATAGAATAAAATAAATATTTAAGGGGGCTCCCATACAACAAATGTGACATTTTTGCTCGATATTGATAATGGCAACAGGTAGACGTTTGAAATATTCACAGAATATTTAGTTATATTATTCACTTAAAAAAACAATTAAATTAAAATATAACAATTATATAGGGGGGGGGGGGGGGGGGGGGCATACAACAGACATGATTTTTTTTGACGTTTTTATAGATAATGGTACGGAACCCTTCGTGCGCGAGTCCCACTCGTACTTGGCCGGTTTTTTCCGGCTCATGTTATGATTTTCCTTTTTGGATACATTATGGAAAAAAATATATTCGTAAAATATAGTTACGTCATTCGGGCATGTTGGAATGATGAATGGGAGTAGAATGTGTAAGTAAATTTATGAAGATACATTCAGCAAATTGGTCGTGAACTCTTAAAGGTGCGCCCAGATTATGTAACATATTGTTCGATAACTTTGAACTAAGTTTAACCCCACATGAGTCCGTTTAATCTTAGTAATCCAACTAAAAGTTTATGAAGATGTTTTATGTCTGTAAGATTGTGTGTTTGTTTGGTTTGATTCAACTGACCTGACACACATATTAAGTTCCTTGATCGTATAAAAGAATATTGAAGTTTCTAGTTTGCACCATCACACCATGTATCAGCAAGAAGCAAGAGGCTTACTACACATTTATTGTTTTCCTATTCGAACCGCTATATTTTCTGGAATAAAAATAGTTTTTCTAAATGTTACCCCGGGATCACCGTGTAAAATTATAAGTAAATAGCTGCCTGGACAGACATCGTTCTGTCTATTTTTTTGTGAAAATAAATGTGTTGTTTTTATTGACGCAATTTTTTCTCTTTATTAATACTTTCCGTGTGCCTTAAAGAAAATACGAAAAAAGAAATTAGCCGAATTGGTCGAGCCGCTCTCGAGTTTTGCGCTTGGCAACATTCATTTTTACTTACGTATTATATATATGAAGTAGAGATGGGCGTTGAATCAACGAACCGTTTTTTTAAACTGTTTTTTGTGCGTGAACGATTAAACTAGTTCACAGTTCACAGATAAACTAGTTTATCCTTCGACTAGTTGATGAGACCGTTGCGTCGCGTCGCGATCGTCTCGTTTCGTCTAGTCACTTGACAAATGAGATTTTCGTTCGTTTACGTTTACCAATCGTTTAAGTGAACAAATAGTCTTATCGACGACGACGTAAACTAGTCGAAAATTAGACTGTTTTTTAAGCTTTTGCATAGCTTTTATCGCGGGCTTTGAGCGCGGCGACCGAATCAAGAAATTCCGTAACGAAAATAAAACCTAACACGATTTGACAACCAATGTCAAATATGACTTTCAAACGGCCAAACGGGCAATCGGCCAAACGGGCAAACGGCCAAACGGGTAAACGGCCAAACGACCAACAAACAAACAAACAAACAAACATACAAACAAACATACAAACAAACATACAAACAAACAAACACAAACAAACAAACAAATAATTATAATTGCATAAGTTCATAAATAATGCGCTTTACCGCGGCAGTCCTCGAGTGTCCACACGTTTTTTTTTTAAACTAGTTCATCGTCGACGGTAAACGGTCTCGTTGCGTCGACTGTAAAATCGTCGACGACCCACCCACCACTAGTCGACGACGTAAACTAGTCGAAAATTAGACTGTATTTTTTTTAAACTAGTTCATCGTCGACGGTAAACGGTCTCGTTGCGTCGACTGTATAATCGTCGACGACTACTAGTCGACGACGTAAACCAGTCGAAAATTAGACTGTTTTTTAAACTAGTTTAACGTTGTGGATAAACGGTCTCGTTTCGTTGACGGCAAACCCGTCGACGACACATCCCTAATATGAAGATAACATATGACTGAAGAAAAATACACGTAAATCGGATACATGTATTTTTTCAATCATATTGTCGGCGAAAAGGTCACTACCGGACAAACATGACTTTGCCTATAACTTAAATGTGTATAGAAAAATAACGGGACTCAATTTACACAAAAATAACAAACTCAAAGCTCACGTGTAGTATGGACGACATACTAACTAGTAGCTAAATAGCAATGAAATATCATTATTTAACAGTTTACTGACCACAGCGTCAAGTTCGCGTGATACAACGCATTACCAACAGGCTGAGTTTTTATACTCGGCCATCTCGAAGGTGGGGCTACGAAACACACATGATGCAGAAACGGAAACTTCACAAGCGGCAGCGGGTGTAGTTTTACTTATATGCTTGACTAAAATTGGGATGCGTTAAGTTAGAATACAAGCACCTCCGTCAGTCAAACTTGAGATTGTATATGAAGCCGTTAGTGAGTACTGTATATCAATTTCAAACAAAAAAATAAAAATACATTTGTATTCTTATTATTTATTGAAAGTATTTATTCTGCTATTGAGCCCTTGTGGGCACTTAGACACGTCTTACACAATTTTATTATTAACGTTTATAGTGTTGTGCTATGACTGTGCAAATAGATTGATTGAACAAGTATGAACTGTCTTTCGGCAGTTTTGGCATACTGGACAGCCTACGACTGAAACTGTTCCGTAACAATGATAGTTTGGATTCATCAAAAAAACGGACCGTTAGTTGATGCACTCATATTCACAAATGAACACTTTAAGGTATAAAATATTAATATAACTACATTGCAGAGAATTTAACAGAGTCAGCTGTTTACTTTGGCAAATGACCGTACATTGAATTTCACAAAAATGAAAATTCCAAACACCTTAACAATGGTCAACAAAGTTATTAAATTAATATAACGCTCCCAGACACCAGCCGTACAAATATTTGATGACCTTTTACTTTGTACAGTACAGACCTGCCCGCCCACTAATCAACTGAATGTACTGCTGTCGATACTGTGACTTCTATGTAACTACAATTTCATTAAACTCTATCGATACTTAGATATTATTACAAAGCTTGTTCATATCAAATTAACTATAAAAAGAAAAATTATAAAAAAAACCTCTAGTATTTTGATTCGTAATAAATATCGATTTAAGAAATTTGTATTACAGAAGCATTCGTCTGATGAATGACCACAGCGAAGTGTGAGTTGTTAGAAAAGGAGCAAGTAGCGACGTTACTGTATATCTACGATTTCTGTGTAGTAGTGTGTAGTTTATAGATTCGAGGGACTCAGCTATTACTTGCGAGCTTCTGCATACAATTACTTAAGCCGGACAAACGCCGGCCTACTTTATCCATCATTATTGTAAGAAGACGCATGCAGTCGTCGCCGCTGCATTACCAGCTGAGATGTTTATCTCTGTGCCAGCTGCCGTGGTTCAGTTTAAGTTGGTCAATTTGCGTAGAGATGACCACAGCTATTATGGCAGGGGCAGTCGTATTGGCAGTGAGAGGACCCAAGCCGGCGTTAATTTGCATGAAATAATTGGTTGCGGAAGAGCGTTGGCTAGCCATAGATCAATTTATGTAATTCGTGATTTAACTAAATTAACTGGCTTGTGACAAGTAAAACTGCTAGCAAATGTTAATAGTGTCGTTTCTACACGCTTAATAATACGTATATGGCACTCTTCGTATATACCTTTAATAATGTCTTAAAGGTAAACTGAGTGACAAAGCTATCACTATTAGCATTATCTTCGTCTTTTTAGGGTAGTAGTAGGTAGGAGGTATCAAGCTGAAATTTGAACTGTATACTCAGGTCTACGGTCCCATGAAGTTGTAAAATAATCAAACTGCTAAGTTTACGTAGAAAAAAGTTACGGCCGTTTATTCAGCAAAAAACGCATTATTCAACACACTCAAGGGTATCAAAACCTATAGGGTACTTCCCGTTGACCTAGAACTATGAAATTTGGTAAGTAACATCGTTATAGACTACAAGTACAGGAATAAATCTCAAAACTATACATTTGTAAATAGATCTTAAAAAATAGGGGGTCTATATTTTTTATAGGGTGTCGAAATTTCAAATTGAAACTACTAGTTCAAATGGGGTATCATATGAAAGGGCTTGATGTACACATTGCAAAATATATTTTATTTATTTTTTTCGACGCATGATTTCTTATTTATAATGAAAAAATCAAATTTAATAATGATACTACGTACCTACGGAACCCTCGGTGGGCGAGTCCGACTCGCACTTGTCCGGTTTTTTTTTATAGAAATTTGTATTATTTATAATAAACTCTAAATAAAATATAAAACAAAAGGGGATTAGTATGCCGGAGCTGCCATACTGCACAGTAGAGATAAAAGAGGAAATTTATACGACACTGTCAGGTATTAGAAATGAAAAAATACTATCGTAAAAATAAAATAATCAAACAACAAAAAAAAAATGTATACAAAAGTCTGGCGATAACTTAATTTTTAACAATAAATAAAACGGAAAAATCGCCATTTTTAGAGCCACAAAGTAACACCATGCTAGAATAGCATCAACACGCGGCATCAATCACGCAAAAGATGCGTCCTCGATTCGAAACCTCTGTACTTACAAACATACAATATAAAAAAACGTATGCATGGCCAATTGCCTCAATAGGAGATACTTATGAATTTCTGAAAGGCACAGGGAGATCAATCAATATTTGTGCGTAATTGTGTGTCAATGGCGAATTTCATTTACAATTATATCAATTCTTGTTTTCATATCTTCTCTGTATGTATAAAAGGCAACCGTTACTGACTGATCTATCAAGATACGGCTCAAACCTTGAAAAACCAGCAAAAAAGAAAAGGATTTATCCTTTTCCTTTAAATAATCAAATAATTTTCGATTTTATTGTTTTTTTTTCTTATAAGAACTACGTCGAATGACAGACAAGCATGCAGCTCAGCTAATCTAAAGGGGTCACTGTAGCCATATTAACGCTCCCTCCGCCAACGCAGCTTCTCCTTCCTTTCTGGTAACCTCACTCCCTCCCAGGAGCACAACAAAAAACCCTCAAGGGAATTGTTATTTGGCTGCGGTATTCTGTGAGGTGGAGGTACTTCCCCTGTCGGGCAGCTTAAAAAATACGCTACGCCCTACCTCTCCTTTCGTCAGAGCCTATTCTGTCAGTCAGCAGGGTGCACCACGTGCAGGTGAGATTGACTCTAGTTCAAAGATGGTGATGAACGACTTACACCCCCTTTTCATACACTAAAGTACTATACAGAATTTATAACACAGTTTCTAATACAATGTTTCATTTAATAATGATTTGTTTCAAAAAGTAAAAACCCAGCACTGCAGCACGCTTCTTTTATTAACTATCTACATAATATATAGGTGTAGATATCAACAAATACAAATTTTAGAAACGTGAAAATAGTTAAGAGTCCGACAAAGAAATGCTTTCACTCCGTAAATTCGATCTTTTTGTGTCATCTCTGAAAAAATATGCCAATTATGGAAAAAAATATCGCAAAGAGATCTCAAAGAAGTGTATAATAAGAATTTTAATAGATACTTACTCGTATAACGCATTATACGAGATGGTAAATGATACTTACTGTGGAGAATAACTGAAGAAGAGTTGCATTAAAAGCGAAGTTCCAAGTAGTAATAATTATGTCATTTTTTAACAGTAAATTTATTTATTTATATATAAATTTAACGGGCTCGGTGGTCTAATGGTTAGCAATGGCCACTTTGACTCTGAGGTCGCGGGTTCGATTCCCGCACAAGACATTTGTGTGCATGAACATGTCTGTTTGTCTTGGTCTGGGTGTTTTCTATGTATTGTATGTATTTACAAAAAAAAATGTATTTAAGTATATTTTATCAGTTGTCCAGAAATATTTATTAATTTATTATTATTTAAAACAATTGTTAGAGGACGTCCGCCGGCAACGTGGTGGACGAGTATGGCCCGAATTATGAACAAGGCACAATTGCACCCACAGACGACCCAGGACAGAACAACCTGGCGAAAAGAATTAGGAGAGCCGACCCCATATAAAGTGGGAAGGGGAAAAGAAGAAGAAGAAGAAGATTTAAAACAATTGTTATTTAACAGGAGAATAATTAAATACCCGTAAAGATTGTTGTATTGCTATGAATAAATGAGATTTAAATGCTGCGTTACCAGTGGACCAGATTAGATTTTTGGTCTTAGATCTGTGACTTGTATCATAAGCATCGTCAACTCATACTCATCCCACTGCTGGGATACGGGTGTCTCCTCAAACGAAGGGGTTTAGAGCATACTCCACCACGCTGGACAACTGCGGTTTGGCGAAGGTCATTGTTTTGAAACCGCCTAAAAGCCACTGACTTGGCTTTACAATTGGCATCTAATGACACTAGCCGGAACCGACGGTTTAACTTGCCCTCCGAAACATGGAGAAGATATTGTCAGATATTGTCAGACAAATTACACAGCGCCATCTAGCCCCAAAGTAAGCGAAGCATGTGTTATGGGTACTAGACAACTGATACATACGTAAATACATTTTTTTTTGTAAATACATACTTATGATACATAGAAAACCCAGACTAAGACAAACAGACATGTTCATGCACACAAATGTTTGTCCTATGTGGGAATCGAACCCACGAGCGTTGGTGTCGAAGCCGCGTCATTGACCGCTACGCCACCGAGCTCGTCAAATATCGCGATAATATAAACCCATCCATGGACAGGCTACGGTCGACGCTGCTTAACTTGCGTGTTCGATTAGATTGACGCGCGCAAAAAAACTATCGAGCTAAGCGTCGGCTATAGGCTACAGTAATTGCTTTATACTAGGCGGATCATATGGTTGTTTGGCAATTGGTAACTACCGCATTACTGCACGGGTCTTTAAATTATGGTGTCCATTGTGTTACAAAATATACGCCATAAATTGCTGTATGGCACTAACTAGCATCCATAAACTTCCCACAATCTTGTTGGGTTGGTGTTGCTATTTCCGTACGATAAAGATATTCTTCTTCGATTAACATAAGATTCGAAATACTTGGCGAGACGAGGTCGAATGGATAATACAGTTCACTTCGACTTCTCGGTTGCGGATTCGATCCCGCACAAGAAAAATATTTGTGTGCATTAACACGTCTGTTTGTCTTGGTCTAGGTGTTTTCTATGTATTTACGAAAAAATGAATTTAAGTATAATATCAGTTATCTATTACTCATTCTACAAGCTTTGCTTAGTTTGGGACTAGACAGCAGTGTGAGTACTCTCTTTATGAGTAAGTTTAAAAAACTAAAACAAATAACTTTTACTATGAATATTATTATAGAAAATCTAACAAAAAAACTGGTGTATACAATATGTTCGTAGCTAATGGACTCAAATCTACTTCACAGGTGATTTATTTATGGCAATTTGACAATGGCCTCCATAGTAAAAGTTGTTAGTTTTCGGCCCTGGATCTTAAGAAACATAGTCAATTAGAGCGTGTGTTTACATATTATAAAACAAAGTCCTCCCGCGTCGTACGTCTGTCTGAATGCGATGAACTCAGAAACTACAAAACGGATTTTCATGCTGTTTTCATAAAAGGACGGAGTGATTCATAAGGAAGGTGTAGGTATACAATTTCATGTGTACATTGGCTGAAATATGTTTATTTGTATACTACGTCGGGTGGCAGACAAACATACGGCCCACTTGATGTGAAGCGGTTACGTAGCCATGTTAACGCTCGCAACATGAAATATTGCCAGCGTAGTAACTCTGGCTCACTCACAGGAACACAAGAACCCGAAGAAGAAAGAAAGAAGTGAATTGTTTTTTGGCTGCGGTATTCTGTGAGATGGAGGTATTTCCCCACTAGGGGATTACAAAATACGCTACGCCACGTTTAATAGCAGCAGCAGGGTGCACCACGTGCAGGTGAGATTGGCTTTGGTTCAAATATTTTAATGAAACCCCTTACACCCCTTTCATATTATGATGATTGTCGAATATATTACCTTACTAACTTTACTGGCGTACACCACATAAAAATATAGTTCTACATGTGCAAAGCCGCGGGCGGTCGCTAGTCTTACGAGTATATATTGTCAGATAAAAAGGCCTGGGCCGCGTCGTATAGCGAGGTTAAGGAATGTGCTGCGGACAGGGAACAATAGAGGAAGATCCTATTGATTGCTACAAGGACAAGCGCCCTCTTAAATTGGACGCGATATTGTGAGATAAGTTAAAATCAATTACACGGCGAGAATGTTGAATTAGAGACTCCTAAAAGCTTCGTGTCCGATTCCGCCCAAAAAATCCGTATTTACGTTTTCGGTCATAAACACACGAAGCTTCGACAAAGCCAAAAAACACTCGATACAATAAGAAATACACGATTTGTAATACCATCATTTGTAATCATTTCTAGTGTTATATAATTTATATTTGGTCCCATTTCAGTTCTAGTCTAGATTTAAGTAATTTTCTCTCTTCCTAGATGTAAGAAAAAACAAACGAAATTTTAGATTTTTATGACTTATATCATTTTCGTTTTCGGATTCGTTTTTAGCCGAAAATAAACCCGAAACGATTTTTCGATATCGGCTGAAAAAATATTTTCCAAGGAACCCGATATAAATAAACACATTATTTTGATAACTATCGGAGATTATGTGATGCTAAGTGGACTGTATAGATGTAGGAATATGAAGGAAAACGCTCAGTAAAATAATAAGAATTGTAATAACTGAGATCACTTTGTATATTACGAGAAGACAAGCCATGAACCAAAAACAATAAAGGATATCAAAAACAGAACGTCAAATACAAAAATATACATTGCAACCAGCCAGTCGCTAACAACATTTACAAAGAGGTTACGCTCGACTTTGCTTAACTTGAGTGTTCGATTGAACTAACACGCGCAACGACACCATCAAGCTCTATTCATCCATAATAGTAAGGACCAATTTGATTCCTCAAAAATTGTCTCAAAGTTCTTGTAACATGTGCCTGCATAAGTGTTGCAAAAACAAAAACAAAAACAAGCACGCTGTATAAATATGTATCACAGAATAATAAGTAAGTAGCATAAATATAGTAAAAAGAGAATTATTTTACTATAGATATGCTTGTTCACAGCAAACAGCAATGGCCTATCAAAGTAAACAAAATGTTTACATGCGAAGGGAGTGTTTAAATGGAGCGTCTCGGTACTAAACTAACACGCCCGCATCGGGTATCGACGCGAGAAAATATCTGCTACTATACTTGCCGTTTGGGCTTAAAACATATATGTACTACGTAGTACTATTACTTATACTGTGTATGTACTTAACATGTGTTTCACAACTGTAAGGTGGTACAGTGGATATAAGTGGTCTACTACTTTTAGATTGATATTCGTTTGTAATTTTCAAAGTAACAAGTGATATTTTTTCGATTGCAAAAATAATGACGAGATCGTTGGTCGAATAATTAGCAATGGCCACTTAAGACTCCGAGGTCGTTGGTTCGATCCCCGCACAAGACAAATATTTGTGTGCATGATGTCTGGGTGTTTTCTATGTATTATATGTATGTATTAAAGAAATGTATTTTAGTTTTATATCAGTTATCTATTAGGTACCCATAGTATAAGCTTTTCTTAGTTTGGGTATTACCACAGTATAAGTAATAGTACTACGTACAGTAAGGCCACTCCCTGCCGCTCTCTCGCATCGACCCCACCTCCCCCCTGAGACAAATCTGAAACAGTTTGTATGGCGCCGCACGCACACACGCTTATTCACGCCCTGTTCAGACGGCATTGTTTGTGTAGTAGTTGACGACGCGGTATTTGTATGGAGTGACCGGGGTGTGGTATTACTTATACTGTGGTTTGGGACTAGATGGTCGTGTGTAAACTTGCCCAGGAATATTTATTATTACTATAATAATATAGAACCTTACCTACATTTACGTTTGTCATGAAGTTTTAATGATAGACCATTTTCTTAAGCGACCGTATTTCTTTGTTAGAACGCGTTAATCTCTCGAGTATAGCATACGGATTTAAAAGAATCTTTCTGGATGTGATAGTTCAATTTATGAGGAAGATTTATAAGCTATATAACATAACGGTATGGTTGTTTGGAGTCGAAACGGCGGGTCAACCGCGGGACACAACTAGTAATACAAATAGTAATACATATATAGTATACATTTTAATTTATGGAAAACCCCCACTCTCATGTAAGAAAAAGTATAAGTAAGCGTTTTAAACGTCATTTTGTGTAAAAAGTTAGCAAAGAACATTTCACAAACTTTGAGATCCTCGCCACTATGTACCTAACTCTCAGGTAACTAAATTAATATTTATCTAATCTACACGAAGTGCATCAATTCTATTTTCAAATGTATACTTTTTCATTATTATTAGTATGATAATGTCCATATCACGTAAATAGCTACTTTTATTATTTACCTACTATTCATACTTAAAATATGACTGTAGAGTGCGAACTATGGATTTTTATTGCCTTTAGTTTGAGACTCATCAGGCATATTCTGAATAAATTGTGGTATATAGGTAGGAATACTACCTACTTTCTGAGACGATCCCGGTGGTCGAATGGTTAGCAATGGCCAATTTGACTCCGACGTCGCGGATTCGACCCCCGCACAAGACATATATTTATGTACATAAACAGTCATGTCCATTTGTCTTGGTCTGGGTGTTTTCTATGTATTATATGTATGTATTTAAAAAAAAAAGTATTTAAGTATAATCACAGTATAAGTAATAATAGTACTACGTACAGTATGGCCACTCCCTGCCGCTCTCGCATGTCGACCTCACCTTCCCTCTGAGACAAATCTGGAACAGTTTGTATGGCATGGCGCCGCGCTCTCACACACTCATTCACGCTCTGCACAGGTGTCATTGTTTATGTGGTAATAAATGACGCGACATTTGTATGGAGTGCCCGGGGTGTGGTATAATATCAGTTACCTAGTATCCATAGTACAAGCTTTGCTTAGTTTGGGACTAGATGGCCGCGTGTAATTTGTGCCGGAATATTTAAAAAAAAACTTTGTACCGTAGCGATGAATCCTAAGCTAAGTCTTTGCTTTGTACTAACTCGCCTCTACAGATGTTTTTTCTAATGGTAACTCACGTCTGACAGGTGCGCTCCACTGACACACAAAATACAAAAAACAAGATGAGCCCGCAATATGAAAACAGAAGTCGCGATAAGTGTTTAACAGTAGACATAAATAGTATATACCTACACTGTGATCGGATATAACAAGGTTGTGCGATATCGCCCTGACCGTGTAATTTACTAATAAGCTTGATGCGTTAATTAATTATTATATATCATCTATCTAGGCGTGTTCAGTAAATGAAACTGCCAGTAGCTGGACTATATCCATCGAGGGAGCGACGAGCGAGCGATCGAAAGACGACCGAAATTAAGTTACTGTTTCATGTCTGCATTATGCCAAACACGTACACGTATGTATGTGTAACAGGGATGTAACGGAGCTTCGGTTTCGATTCCGATACGTCGGAACTTCCGATTGCTTTTGCATCCTCGGTTCCGACTTCGGTTCCGATAAATTTTAAACCGAAGTCAGAAGTCATATCGGAGGTCGGCGGCCGGCGCGGCGGGCGAGGGTGGGTAGACGGGCCGGGCAGCGCGAAGCCGCGGCGGAGTCGCCATCTATCGATTTTAGCAATTGTTTCATTGTTACACTGTTAAAGTATTGATAATAAAGATAACACTAAGTTAGTGTCACTAACGAATAATGATGTGTAATTATTTCATTGAAAATGATATCTACACATATCTCTGACTGACTTCATATTTTATTCCGATTCCGGTTTCGACTCCGATAAACCAAATTCAAAAATTCCGATTCCGGTTCCGGTTCCGATATAACCACATCCGTTACATCCCTGATGTGTAATACATCTCTACGTCATCTTTGTTTGTCTTATTCTGTACATTAGGCGCGTCCAATTGCTTAATGGAGAAATTGTTGAATATAGACATTTTTGGCGAATGGTATGCACTTTCTAATGCCTTATTTTCTTACTATAGTCAGTACGGAATTTTAGGCTCTATATCAGCGATTTATTGAATGGGTTCCTTCTATAAGATTATTTCAAATTAAGTTAACTAACCTTATGGTAGGGTTGACAAGCACCAAATGTCAAAAACAAGGATTTGAAGTTGGTAAACCCAGAATAATTCAGTTAAATAAGAGGACACAGTAATTGACTGGCAATAGTTAAATATTAACTCGGTAGTTAAATATTAACTAACTGACGAGCTCGGTGGCGTAGCGGTCAATGACGCGGCTTCGACACCACCGCTCTTGGGTTCGATTCCCACATAGGACAAACATTTGTGTGCATGAACATGTCTGTTTGTCTTAATCTGGGTGTTTTCTATGTATCATAAGTATGTATTTACAAAAAAAGTGTATTTACGTATGTTTATCAGTTGTCTAGTACCCATAACACAAGCTTCGCTTACCTTGGGGCTAGATGGTGCTGTGTAATTTGTCTGACAATATTTATTTATTTATTAAATGATATAGGTTCAATGAAAATATATTTTTTTTTTTTAATTACCTTTAAAGTATGAAAATGACCACGAAGGTAATGCCAGCTTGATCTCAAGAGATTACCACCACTGTGTCTCCTGCGTAGCCAGTATTAACAGAGGTGACCGCCAAAAAAGGCAATGAACAATGAAGTCCATTGCAGTCCGGGTGTTAAAACTGCGGCTACCTTGGTTCTCGTTACTCACAACGAATTTAATGAGAAGAAATTAGTAGGCGAAAGAAGCTTTTGGAATTTGACTTCCCCTCTTAGCAATGTGAGAGACAGCAATATGACAAATAATATTTATCCAGGATTATTTATTATTGCATTATTTATTTCGTTCTTTCAACGTATCTGTCTATGTTGTCGATACAAAGAAGTTATTATGTAACCATTTTTATAATCTGTGGTTTATATTGAATTCCACCGACTTATTACTCTCCATTATTTCTAGCCTGGCATTGAACCAAGAATTCCTATAGTTAAATTGGCTCTTAACTCTGATTACATGAGCTAACCTTGAGCCGCGGCGAACTTCGTTTATTAGTTAACCATTACAGTAATCGGAAGACGGGATTTTGAACTGACAAGGGATATTAGATAAGCCGCCCAAGTAGCGTAATATTAATGATTTTATTAACTACAAGGTAACACGGCGTCGCTTGGCTGTAGTTCAGTCCGATATGTTAGTGAGTATTCACTGATATGACCGTCAGAATAAAAAGAGTGGTTTCAAATATTACCAATTCTTTTTATATTGTATCAGTTAATGAGTACTTAATACTTATTGCTTTTTTTTTTAGATACAATATTTACGTCCAGAAAGGTAGGACTCGTTGCGTTGACAGAAAAAAATGGCGGCGCGCGACCGATATTTCATGTTGAAAGCGTTAATATGGCTACGGTAACATCTTGACATCACGCGGGCTGTATGTGTGTCCGCCACCCTATGCAGTATAAATAAAAAAAAACGTACCTACTTATAGAATTAAATGTAAGTAGAGAGAACCTAGACAAAGTTTACCTGAGTTTAACCTGAGGAAGCATTTGGGTGGTGCTACAAATGTCCTTCGACTTAATTAGAACTGCAGCTGTAGTGTATGTAACATGTATTACAACTATAACAGTGCATATATATTTTTTAATACAGTTGCTCAAAAGTGGCGTATTGCATGGACATATAGCGTTCGGGATGTGGGCTATTACATACTCGTGCTTTTTCTTTACCTTTTCCGAACTCGTGCGTTCTCTTTCCCAACTGTCAAAATGATGTCTATTAAAAAGAAAAAATCAACCACGAAGTGTTTACTAAAAAAAATTCATAGAAGTTGTTATGATTCATGCAAATATTTCTAAAAGGAATCTACTAATTTGTTTCAATATCAGATTTAATGATTTGATTCAATGAATAGGCTTGTATCCCATTTTTTTTTTCGATTTGTTATTTAAAGACGTCACAATAATATAAATATAGGTGAAATAATTACTTCGATTGCATAAAAACTTCTCGAGATATGATAACTTGAAGATCACAATTTTGAACTATCCCGAAAACGCTCCATACAAAAGACCACTACGTTATGACGTCACACCGTGATATTTTATATGCATTAAAACAGAAATTTGTACGACAGCTATGTTAAATATTGCGTTTATGTAGCCAGTGCCGTAACAAAAGTTATACTATTTTTTATTGTTTCTACAATGGTAATATTTATTTTTTATAATTTCATACCTTTAAAATGGACTTTCCCACCAAACTTTGACCGCACATAAAACACGTCGGACATAGGTTTTTAAAATTTTAAGATCGCAGATCGTTCTAGTGTTATGTATTTTACGTTACTGATACAGAGTTTTTATAATTTTGTAACATGAGCAACAAGCCTATTAGGTTAGGTTTCATTTCATTTCATCTCATTAAATTTCATTTTCATTTCATATCAATAAAAAAATTCTACTGAAGACTTCGCTGTATGGGCATAGTTCCCTTTGCCTACCCAGAATGGGTGAAGAAAACAAAAAAAAATCTCTGCATAAATTATTTTACGGTTGGCGCCATTTTCCAAAAATTTTCTTTGTGAGGTTAGGTTGTTTGTTCCACAAAATGAGTAATTTCAACGATATTTTTTTTTTTATTAACACCACCGGAACTCAGCATAATTGCACAAAATGCTTCGGAGAACATTTTACCGGAAAAGTAAAAAATTCGCTACATATACATACGACGAATTTATTGCGTGGAGAGAAGATATTATTTTAATAAATTGCTTCATTTTTTCGCAACTGTATTAAAAATAGTTGTTCAGTACACGTGCGGAACCGTCATTGCAACTTGTTCCGACTGTCAACCCTCACCTTCGGCTGCGCCTCGGCTCGGGTAGACATTTGTCGGAACTCTTTGCAATGACAGGCTTTCCGCACTCGTAATGAAATATACTACAGTGTTAGTGTAATATGTTCAAACTTTACTTTCGCTGTTTCACTGTGATAATTAGTGTTATTCTATAATTATTTTTACTTTATTACCAAGAATTTGGATAATCAGATTGTACCTAAGTTCTCGCCAAAATTTTTATCTTTTTAGCTACTCATTGAATGGTTGACTGGAAGAGATCCCTTATCGGATAAGTCCGCCATTGTACGTGTATCTCTTTTATCATCATGTTTATGTAATTTCTATTGTACAATAAAGACTTTACAACAACAACAAGTTTAAAAGTGAATTAAATAAAAATACATATTGTAGAAAAAATACAGAAGAGCATATATAGTCTCAAACTAAGCAAAGGTTGCACTATAGTTATGCATAACTAATACTCAGTAAAAAATAAGTTAATATTTTTACATAAAAGAAAGAAGTGTTTTTTTGCATGTATTATACGAAATTACCCCTTGGTTTTGCCAGGAGACTACAGCATGGAGTTCGTTAAGAACGGCGTGAAGGGGTTTTTTACAAGTTCCGCAATACGTGAACGATGCTTCTGGTGTTGCGAGCGTCCATATGCTACGATGACTGATTACGAACAGGCAGGTCGTGTGCTTGATTTCCACGTTAGCTGTTTAAAAAACCACCCACGATTAACAAACTTGCTCGTGCACATAAATGTTTATCTTTATGCGCGGATCGAACCCTTGGAGTTGAAGTAAGAATATATATAATTTCAAATCTAAGGCAGTTTGGAAATTATTGACACTTCAACTCCGAATTATCA
Organism: Hypsopygia costalis; assembly: GCA_937001555.2. Classification (NCBI taxonomy): domain Eukaryota; kingdom Metazoa; phylum Arthropoda; class Insecta; order Lepidoptera; family Pyralidae; genus Hypsopygia; species Hypsopygia costalis. The sequence continues at coordinate 27,152,877 of OW443326.2, forward strand.
TTATTTGATTTAAGATCATATTGTTATTTCAGTATAAATGAAAAAAATCGTGAGCTGTCTAAAAATGCCTGAAATTAGGTCAAAACGGTAAATATTTCTTTAGTGCCAATAATAATAGTTTCAGTAATGGTTAGACGCATAAACGAGCTAACCTAGATCCTAAGACTAGATTACGATGACAAAAAGTTATTAAACCAAGGTAACGCAATACATTGTTTACGGTTTTAGGGGGCCGGCATTTCGGTGGCCTCAAAAAACCTTCAAAAATAATTATAACAAAAACTTATTAACATTTTTGGGGTGATAGAAGCAACAATGGTGGTGCCATCGCGCGCAATATTCATTTATTTATTTATTATAATTTGTGTGACTACTTATGATATACTTATGAATACTATTTAATTATAAATTAACTATGCAAATTACAAGTCTCCGCCAATAGATTGAAAGAGAAAGAACAAAAAAAAACATTAAAACTACGGATAAGTAGATATATAAGTTACTGTTATGAATAGATTAATTAATAGCTGAATAGATTAAATCATAAATAGCTCAAAATAAAATTCATAGTTTGGTAATGGCACAACCTGGCCACTTCATACAAATATCGCGTCGTTAACTATTTAAAAAAACAACGTCTGTGTAGAACATGAATAAGCGTGTGTGCATGCAGCGCCATAGAAACTGTTCCAGACTCGTCTCAGAGGGGAGATGATCGATAGTCGATACGGTGGAGGAAGTGGCCAGAATTGTACGTAGTAAGTACTATTTATTTACACTATGGTAACGGTCTATACATAGCCTACAAGAACGTATTTCCATCGTGGTACGTATGTTCTTTGGCACCCGACATGGTATTAAAGAAAGACCTAGGTGCCACCCCTACTTATTACCGTATACCCTGTTGAGACAGAATACGCGTTTATTTCTTAACATCGAATCACAACCTAAAGAGTTACAAAGTGATAAATATCGAGAAATATGCCAAGAAAGTTGTCGCGTTCGATTTCGTGTAAATTCCAGGTTTGCTTACAACTAAATTTATTATCGTAAGCAGTATAGCGCAATTTTGCTTACGTTAGGGTTGACAACGACGCTAAGATACAACAAAATTTTAAAAAAATCAGTAAGAAACGACGCATTATGTAAAAATTGTAATCGAAAAAGTATAAAAATTAAAACTCATATTATTATATGTATCTCTTTTTTATCACGGGCCAAACCCGGTCACTTGGTAGGCGTGGTTATGGGTCCAACGCGTAGAGGCCCCTTTGAGAAGTTTGATGTAATGTGGTACTTCATATATATAAAATTCTCGTGTCACAGTGTTAGTTACCATACTCCTCTGAAACGGCTTGACCTATTTTTGTGAAATTTTGTGTACATATCGGGTAGGTCTGAGAATAGGTTGTTTCTATTTTTTTATGGCAAAACTATACATATTAATATTATTATACACATTTTTTAGAACCATCGTCGATGCAACACAAAGTCGATAAATGGGAACATTTATTGCCAAAACAGTGATACAAATACACAAACCGGATAAAAATAGTTAAAAACAAACAAACTTTTAATTGCCCATACATACAATGTATTTCTACTACACACACACGCCATTTATTTTTCATACAATTGTAATCTACTATATAAAAATAAGTCGGGTTTTCCTTCCTGACGCTATAACTCCAGAACGCACGAACCGATTTCCGCGGTTTTGCATTCGTTGGAAAGGTCTCGGGCTCCGTGAGGTTTATTGCAAAGAAAATTCTGGAAAAATTTGAAAAGAAAAGCGGGAAAATCTTTTTTCACATACAGCGCCATCTCTAAGGAAATGGATGGAAACGAAAAGATTGAGCCACAGCGAAGCGTGGTCGGACCGCTAGTGCTCTATAAAACAGTGATTACTTTACCATCTGATGCAATAGATATGGATTTGTCCCAACACCATTTAGGTTCTATACAGCATCGTTAAAAAAATTATGATTTCGCGCTAAAATAAACGCTAGTAAGTGTATGAAAACTTCGAAGTAATTATTCAATCTTTCTCACAAGGCGCTTATCAGGACATATTTTAGCGACACCTACCGGCAAGTTAATTCAAACGTCATCTTATCATACGATACGTAAGACAAATCAACTTACTAGTCAAACTAAATGCTGGCATAGTGCTCTATAGTTACATTTATAATGGTGCCATGAAAGTTTGGAAGTGTTCTTACGAAATGCGCCTGCGTTGCTCTAGAGCACATTTTGATGGACTTTTTAGAGCGTTTCTTGGCCTATATCTGTCTTAGGGCTGTCTACCATATACTTCGATTCTGATTTTAGAAAATATTAAAATGTAAAACGATAGCTACAAAATGCTTGACGCACGCAGCCATCCCTTAATCGTGTTGGGGAAAATATTATAACTACTGAACGCTTTAAAACACGAACAATATCTCCTCGTTTATATAATTGTAACTAAGTAGGTAAATAAAAGGATCTGAAAATTATCAACACTCTCGAGATGGGTACAAAATTATCGTATTATATTATTTTTTTCAAAACAATAACATGCAAAATACTTCTAAATAATAATAACACGTTTGAGTTACAGTCTTTACATCATAATAAGTTTTACTAAATTACTAGAGATGCGCCGAATATGCGTTCAACCGATTACGAATATTCGGCCGAATGTTCGGTCCAAAATTTACTGAACCGAATTCTCGACCGAATTACTCGGTTTATTTTTGTGCAGTAAATATAGATCCAAATAGGATTGCGATGCCTCATCTTGCTTGTGCACATCATGCTAATTGCTGTAGCTGTGGTAGATCACGAATGATCAAGGTGGTATGGATGGATTTTCAGTTTCAGTCATAAAAAAACATACAAAGCTCTCTGTTTTATTTCATTATACTTACATGGCTAACGACACTGGAGAGTAAATTACCACACATTGTTCGTTCAACATAACCTTGTCGTTCACAAAACAATATGATGAATTTCGCGTTTTACGAAAAATATTTGTATTACTTCCCGTACTCGTTGTTGTCAATACAATAAGCTACCGGATTTGAGATATAATTGTCACACATCTAATGACAAAAACATTAATGTTATTAGTGGCAACCCTAGATGTAATTGTGTATCGTCCGCTGTTATTTATACTTTTCGATTTTAGGGATCAGTATGTTGAAACTTGGGCGGAAAACATTCTGTAATTAATGACACCTATGTATTATGGACTTCTGAACACTTTTAGTATATTTGGCCTGTTAAAAACTCTACACGTGCGACCTAAATATGTAGGCACACTGCCCCGATTGACGGCGAGCGGTTGCTATAACGTACCACATAGAACTACGATCATTAATACTACAACATTAGGTTCGAATATATAGAAACTTTATAAAATATATAGACGGACGAGAGAGGGTCGTGCTCCTGTAGTGGAGACTAAAATGACCTGATGATGATGATGATATAGAAACTTGAAAGACCAGGTGCATCACTTTGTATTTTACAAAACAACGTAGCACCTCGTTAGGAACAAAAAGTGTAGGGGATTTATTTCAATTTTTCAAAGAAGTTTCCTTACGAGAACAATCTGTGGTAAATTCAGATTGGATGTTTTGATGTTGAAAATTAAACTTTGGTTCTGATGATTTTTTTATTATTGTTGTTTTGTTTCCTTAACCGGTAAGGGCTCTGGTGCTCTATCGAATAAGCGAAAGATATCTGTTACAAACTTAAACCAAAATCCGATTTTCAGAATCGAAAAATTCGATCTGGATCGGCTTCAGCAGGCTTCATTCGAGATAACACCTCTGTTGGTGGTTCGTCGCTTGTGCAATTACGAATTATCAAATACTATACTTTGGACACGTTAGTCGTAAACATGAGTCTATGGAGCGGCTGGTGATTCAGGGACGGGTACGAGACGAGGACGCGCGATCGATCTCCAAACAGGGGCCCTACCGCCGAATCTAAACTCGATTACCATCGAATATTTTGATTCGCAAAATAGGTCGTACGTTTTAGTTATTGACAAACATCTTTAGCTTATTCGGTAGAGCTCTATGGTTTCTATCAGCTAAGCTAAACATAAGTACCATAAATATAAGCTGAAGTTTGATTTTCGCAATTTGAAATTCCGATGGTAATCGGCTTCAGCTTCGGTGGCCTCGTCCTCGTCGCGTCTCTTTGCGTTCTATACAAATTATATCACGGGGAGTGCTCGGATGAGCTGTTTGATTTGATACCTGCCGCTGAATTGCACTATCGTACAACTCGCCATAAATTAAAATTCCATCCATATCATCTTGATAATTGGCGATCTACTACAGTACGCTTCCTAAGACATTTCATACCATGAACAGTGAAACTGTGGAATCAATTTCCCTCAGCGGTATTTCCGAACAACTACGACATGGGTGCCTTCAAGAACAGAGTTTTCATTTTCCTTAAAAGGCTGGCAACGGATCGGCGACCCCTTGGTGTCGCTGGTCTCCATGGGCGGTGGTGATTGCTTTCCACCAGGTGACCCACATGCTCGTTTGCCCCCCTCTCACAAAAAAAAAATACCCAGATGGACACAAGGATGGAAATCGGTCACACGGACCATGGTGACTAAATGTGCTCACCAAGCGCCCAATAGAGATTGATGGAGGAGCATCGCGAGAGCAGGGACCACAAAAGAGACTGAAAAGTGATCTTTCATGACCACGACAGGACCACTCTGCAAATCGTGACCTAATAAGAAGAAACAAATTTGCCCTATTAAAAGTTTGACGCCAGTAACTAACTGACTGAATCTCAAACTTCAATATACTAAACCTACAAGTTAAGTAAACTTTAACTTGTCCTAACAAGATATATTCCGACTAAACATAGTTGGCTAACAAGTTGTAAATTCAACTATATTATGGATTAAATGTTTAAACATTGTTATTTGCTAACGTTATTCTAGTTCCTACATGATAGGGTTAGCTTACTAGGGATAATGGTAAATTCAAAGGCTTGTAAAAAAGATATTATAGAAAAAACCATAAATATCAACTTTAACACTTTGATAATTTTTAGGGTTCCGTACCAAAAGGGTAAAAAGGAACCCTATTACTAAGGCTCCGCTGTCCGTCCGTCCGTCCGTCCGACCGTCCGTCTGTCACCAGGCTGTATCTCATGAACCGTGATAGTTAGACAGTTGAAATTTTCGCAGATGATGTATTTCTGTTGCCGCTACAACAGCAAATACTAAAAAATAGAATAAAATAAATATTTTAGGGGGCTCCCATACAGCAAACGTGATTTTTTTTTGCTTGTTTTTGCTCGCAATTGATAACGGCAATAGGTAGACGTTTGAAATACTCACATAATATTTACTTATATATTCACTTTAAAAATAAATAATTAAATTAAAATAAAACAAATATTTAAGGGGGGCTCCCATACAATAAACGTGATTTTTTTTGCTGTTTTTATAGATAATGGTACGGAATCCATCGTGCGCGAGTCCGACTCGCACTTGGCCGGTTTTTTTGCACACCTACGACATATTCAGCCATATTTAGATTTTATTTTATTTGTATATTTTAATTTAGAGTAAGTTGTTTTCTTTATATTTCCTTATAATATAGTAAAAAAAAATTTACACACTCACGTCATATTCAGCCCTATTTAGTTTTAATTTTAATTTAGAGTAAGTTATTTTCATTATATTTCCTTATAATATTGTAAAAAAAACTTTGACACTTAAAGCTGGAATAGATCAAGAATAGATTACACTTAACAAATCAATATTTTACCTTAAATCATTGAGTGGAGCGACTGGAACGCTTCATCATCATCATCATCAGGTCATTTTAGTCTCCACTACAGGAGCACGACCCTCTCTCGTCCGTCCCAGACATAAGGAGGATTTGGCCTACACTCCCCACGCTGGCCAAACGGGTTGGGGAGGCCTGATTGATGTTTGATAATGTATTTCCCTTAGTCGCCTTGTACTACATCCACGGGAAGAGACGGAGTGATTCTATTCTAGTCTGCCGGAAACCACACGGCCAGTGGAACGCTTATATACGTTGAAAAGTCATTCTTGGAAATGAATAGGCTCCTAAACCACTGAACCGATTTTGATGAAATTTGTCACAATTAAAGACATACTTGAGGTTTGTGTTGGAAAAAAATTGAGATCGATCATGTCATGAGGAATGATCATCAAATACATTTTCCATTGAAAACATACACTCAGCGGCCCCGTGGGCTAGAATCCGGCCTAGTGTAAATACAATCATATTATTACATAATCAATTTACAATACTAAAAAAATATAATTATATTAAAATATGAATTCGCGCATCGCCATCCCTCCCCAATTTAAATTATCTTTCGGTTTGGTTAGGTTTGTTCTATGATTAACTAGAAATAGGAGCCTCTTGAAATGGTGACAATTCACTCGAGTGATGATAAAAAAAACTGGCCCTGACGTTTTAAAAAAATAACTAGTCGTTATGTAATGCGGCGGATCCTACCAATTGGCTGCGACATACCTCTGTTTTCCCAAACAATATTGCTGTGAATACTACGGCAGTGACTTATTTGTCAATCAATGTGTGTTGACACAATATCTTTGTTGTGTCAGGAACTGTTTGCATACGAGTAGTCGCGAACACATCATGTGGGAATACACTACAATGACTGATTAAATTATACGGGACATATTTTTTGAAAAATGGAAAAATTCGCCTGCCCCCCCTAGGTGGGATTTGAACCCACGACCTCTCGATGACCGGTCGAGTGCTCTTCCAACTGAGCTACCAGGAAGGTTTGTGTTGCTGACGAATTTTTGCATCTTATATTTCTATACTGTGTGAGTCACAGTGTGACGTCATCAACCTATTAAGTAATTACACTACTAAAGTAGGCATAGCAGTCCATCGTTGCAGATGAAATTCAGCTATTTTTTTTTTGATAACACCAAACTAATTAAATTATTATTATTTAAATAGTTGTCTTGGCCAACTTGCCAGATAAATATTTTTTGAAAAATGGAAAAATTCGTCTCGATATGAATGAATGAATGGAGAGCACTCGACCGGTTATCGAGAGGTCGTGGGTTCAAATCCCACCTAGGGGGGGCATGCGAATTTTTCCATTTTTCAAAAAATATTTATCTGGCAAGTTGGCCAAGACAACTATTTAAATAATAATAATATACGGGACATTTTGGTGTTTTTCACGATTAACCGGTATTCAAATATATATAAATGTGTAAATGTATGTTTATAAATATATAACGTCTAGTAGTAAAGTATAGTGGTCACCTGATTTGAAACAGTGACCGTAACCAATCGACGTTTCCAGACCTTCTCCTTATCTTCTGAATCCACATGATTTCAGCTTTCGTCCTGCCACCCAAATAGCTAAACACCTTCTCTGATTGACCTGACGCCCCCGTTCTTTCTCGACCTGATGCCTTCTTCAGCCCCTAATTGTCCTACCTAATTTTCTTAAACTTTAAAACGATAAACGGAAATTAATAATAATTTATTATGTTATATGCTCAGATCATCCGCTGGCTGAGAGCAGTACTGAATGTGTAACTCGCTAAAAAACGTTTGAAAGGGTTGTGTAAGCAGTCATCAGAATTGTCATACTAACTTCACAAATTGCAGTGCAACGTAAGCTGGAATGTGTATTAATATTCGTAAAATCGTCGGACATTCTCCACGATATGAATAAAATAATTTTGCACATAAAACAAAAGTAGTAGACGTCACAAATAGCTACGTGTTCAAAGTATATTACGGGATGCAATACTCGCTACCAAATCTCTACAAACTACTAAAATCGAAACATTCCGATATAGGTACTAACTAGCAACAAAATTGATCGGAATCTACGAAGCCGCTTGGCTCAACGGTTGCGAAATTCGCCGAATATTTGAGTTGGATGCACACGTGGAATAGTTTCGACTATCAGTACCAGATACTATCCAGACGGAAGCTGTACGTTCCATGAATTGCATCGATTAGAGCGAACGTTCCAAATCATGCTGTGTGTATCCACCACAAATATTTGCGGACGTTGGACCAAGTACGGATACCTGAATGGTATCTCTTCTCATTGTGTGTGACACGACGATGCGTTCGACGGTTTCTTGTGTGCTGTCTGCTGCTCCCGCCGTCGCCCCTTGGCCCCCTCGGAGGCTGAATCCCTGCTGCAGACACATCCAATGTACGGAGCTAGCATTGGCAATAACCGAGACAAATATTTGATCAACTGTCAAAACAATTACTTCATACACCAACGTTGGGTCAAATGCCATTAAACAAAAAAAGGGGTGACAAAACAAAACGAAAGCATTAAAACAAACAAAACATAGAGGCCCATTTTAACGTCTAAATTTTATCAAAGGGGATCATTGACCTGAGCGGCTGATAACAGTGAGGTGAGGACGTTATCAGGTGGCGCAATGCAGGCCCCGAAAGTACTGGGCTTGGCGAATTGAGGTAGCCGATCGATATTCGGGATTGTACGGCAAATATCTACTCGCTTGCGACGCTGCGGAAACCCGGGTAGTGCCGGGTACAGTCCGTAATCAAAAGCCATACGAAGAAAAGTACTCGGATTTTTATTTATTCTTAATACAGATCACGTTTCAATTAGGGCCTAAGCATACATGCTACATTTAGCATCGAAGATTAGCGTTTTTATGAATGAATCGTTGCTGCATCGAGCTGTGTTCGGTTGCGGTATCGGAAACGCGCGTGTTAGAGACTGTATCGATGCTGCATCGCACTTTAGCGACTTGTTACGTTTACAAAAATGCTCACATCGAGCATGCAAAAGTAACTTAGGGGCTGTTTCACATAGCGCGCCGCGGTGGCAACGGGATGCAGTGCGGCTGTTATAGTCGCTCTTGGGTTTGTATAACGGGCTACATATCGCACGCTGAGAACGAAAATGACCTAATCCAAAATTTACGGAAATCGAGTTTCACACAAAAATAGACTTAAAAAGGAATGCTCTTTTTAAGTCTATTTTTGTGTGAAACTCGATTTCAATCCAAAATCCAAAATTTACGGAAATCGAGTTTCACACAAAAATAGACTTAAAAAGGAATGCTCTTTTTAAGTCTATTTTTGTGTGAAACTCGATTTCCGTAAATTTTGGATTAGGTCATTTTCGTTCTCAGCGTGCGATATATAGCGCCACGACAGCAGCGGCGAGTCTCCATACTGCGGCGGCGAAAAACGCTATCGCAACGGCGTTTTGTAAACCTTCGATCAGTAATACTAGTATTAATGAACGAAAGTGTTAAACGCTCTAATTCGCTTTCAAAAATATTTATAAATTATTATATTTGATGTATGTATGTCTCTATTGTACCTATTTAAACTGGATTGACCCGTGGCTGGAATATACAAATGCAAAATACCCTATGAATTTTGTCGTAACTTGCCAAAGAAACTCATATTTATGCAAATACTAGCTGTCCCGGCGAACTTCGTACCGCCTAACAATCAATGAATGTCGTGGTACATATTAGCTGAACTAAATTTATGATTTTATGGAATTCAGTCTAATTGAACACGCAAGTTAAGCAACGTCGACCGTAGCCTGTACACGGATGGGTTTATATTACCTCGAGCTCCGCCGTGATTCGAAAGACACGTTAAGCCGTCGGTCCCGGTTGTTATCATTAGCTCATCTTGAGCTCCTCCGTGCTTCGGAAGGCACGTTAAGCCGTCGGTCCCGGTTGTTATCATTAGCTCATCTTGAGCTCCTCCGTGCTTCGGAAGGCACGTTAAGCCGTCGGTCCCGGTTGTTATCATTAGCTCATCTTGAGCTCCTCCGTGCTTCGGAAGGCACGTTAAGCCGTCGGTCCCGGTTGTTATCATTAGCTCATCTTGAGCTCCTCCGTGCTTCGGAAGGCACGTTAAGCCGTCGGTCCCGGTTGTTATCATTAGCTCATCTTGAGCTCCTCCGTGCTTCGGAAGGCACGTTAAGCCGCCGGTCCCGGTTGTTATCATTAGCTCATCTTGAGCTCCTCCGTGCTTCGGAAGGCACGTTAAGCTGTCGGTCCCGGTTGTTATCATTTAATGACAGTCGTTAAGTTAAGTCAGTGGCCTTTAGGCGGTTCGAAAACACTGGCCTCCGCCAACCCGCAGTTGAGCAGCGTGTTGGAGTACGCTCTAAACCCCTTCGGTTGAGGGAAGAACCGTATCCATAAAAACTGAAGATTTCATAAAAATAAAGATTTCCTTATTGTTAATTTAAAAAAAAAAAAACGTTTTGTTTTATTTTTTTTAGTTTTGAAATAGGTTTTATCATTTTGGTGATTTGTAATTGTCATTTCTTTTGATGTTTACTCTGATTTGATTCTTGCGCTCGAACCCCATGGGAAAAGCGTTTTCACCCCTATCGATTTGACATTTTTAAATTTTCATAACAAATCACAGACAACTTTCGCGACATAAAAGTGACACCAATCGATTTGACGTTTTGATATTTGACAACCAATAAATATCGTAATCCCTTTTTCAACTGACACTTTCATTTGTATGGGAAAATGTTTTTTCTTTTATTTTATTTTTTCGAGAATTTTCCAATGTTTTTAAGAGTTATTCTGCTATTCGGGACGGAAACAAATCCAACAAATCAAAAACCATGGCAATCGGTCCAGCCGTTCTCGAGTTATAAGTGTTGTAACAAACACGACTTTCTTTTATATATATAGATGAATGTGACATATCAATTCGCATATATCAATAATACAGTAACAATAAATTCACAAGCCCAGCGCTTGTTATTTTATATGCATTGAAATTTATTACATACTACCTAATGTCATTGCATGCTATATATGCAAATTGTATTGAATAATAGAATAAAATTCCTAAGGCGACCTATGAATAGGGAGAGTAAGAAAACAAAATAATGAAATTATGATTCGGTAAAACAAATAGCATGAAACATCTGTAAAAATGTAACTCGTTTCTGTTCACAAGCTTTTATTTAGTTACAAATCAGTGTCTGTAATTAAACTTAACACACAGTATATATTGTTAATTAAAGTAAACTTTTTAGTTCTATTTTTAATAGCAATATTTAAAGAAAAATATTCTATATTTGACGAGCTCGGTGGCGTAGCGGTCAATGACGCGGCTTCGACACCAACGCTCGTGGGTTCGATTCCCACACAGGACAAACATTTGTGTGCATGAACATGTCTGTTTGTCTTGGTCTGAGTGTTTTCTATGTATCATAAGTATGTATTTACAAAAAAAAAAAAATGTATTTACGTATGTTTATCCAGTTGTCTAGTCCCCATAACACAAGCTCGCTTACTTTGGGGCTAGATGGCGCTGTGTAATTTGTCTGACAATATTTAAAAAAAAACAATATTAAAAATATAACTATATACTAATGAAAGAATATTTTTTTAAAAAATATTCGTTCTTGTTACAATTATTACGAATTTAAAATAAACACTCGACATTTTTTTAAAGTCAGCATAGAAGGTATTTTCTATGCTGACTTTAAAAAAGGATGTATTTATATTTTTAAACAGTTTATGCTGTACAGCGTGTCCAGAATTAGACATACATGCATAAAAAAACTCTCGAAAAATATTACTCTTCCTTCTTAAACAGTCGGACAAAAAATAATTCTATTGAGTAAACAAAAACTGAGAGACGTCACAAATCGGGTTCTAGTATTTTTTTCAAACAAAACTGTCATAAATAATCACATATTAATAATCGTGAATAAATAATCACAAAGTTTACTAAGGTGTCACCCGTCCCCATTAGATTTTATGTCGACAATCATTGTGGACATTCTAGGGTGGGGAGCTATGTTCATGATAATCATAGGGGTTAAAGTGGAAACTATAAGTCGCCATTTGGTACTAAGTTAATCGTGAATTGTCACGAGAAATTTCTACACAATCAGACCGAGAAGTGGATTACGTGTAGCTTACAAGAGTTGATTAGAGACAACGTTTTCACTAAATAAAATTGTGTAATACGTTTCTTAATATTTACAAAATTTTGTGGACATATTATTGTTGTTTTTGGGATGCTACTAAGCAACCCACACATAAAGACATACAAAGAAATGTTTCTCTATCTTAACTTGATATGGAGACCCTATTCGCTTCGCTTGGTCGATCAAAAGTAAAATAACATTTTTCCATCGAAGCTATTCCATCGCTATATCGTCTATTTGAGCATTAATACATACATAAATCGTCTAGCATTAAATTTTAAGTAGGAAGAAGTGGTAAATGTGGATCAATCTGTAAATTGTTTCGCTTTAGTAATTTTTTTTTATTAATACTTAATAAGTTTTTAACTTTCTATCCATTAAAACTTACTTATTATTTTAGTAATTAACTAATGATCGTATTTTTACAAGACCGTTATTAAACTAACGATCACTTAATGAAAATGAGCCTAGAAAGCATGAATGCTCAGAATGCTTTGTGCAAGTTTTTTACGTATTCGTTATCGACAAAGTTAACTTCATTTTGTATAAATTTGGCATAGCGTCATCTACCGACAAATAGTTGAAGTAGGGCTCTACTTCGACTATTTGACGAGCTCGGTGGCGGCGTTGCGGTCAATAACGCGGCTTCGACACCAACGTTCGTGGGTTCGACTCCCACATAGGACAAACATTTGTGTGTATGAACATGTCTGTTTGTCTTAGTCTGGGTGTTTTCTATGTATCATAAATATGTATTTACAAAAAAAAAATGTATTTACGTATGTTTATCAGTTGTCTAGTACCCAAAACACAAGCTTCGCTTAATTTTGTGCTAGGTGGCGCTGTGTAATTTGTCTGACAATATTTATTTATTATTATTTATTTGTCGGTAGATGGGGATAGTAATTTAAATTAACGTTGTCGAAATCGATTACAATAGAAAACTCGCATTAATCCCATGATAATCAGAAAATACACAACTCGATCGACGTGTCATTCTAATCGAACAAATGTCGACCGTAGCCTGTCGATCATGGTTTTTTTTTATCTGGTGCTCCTCAGTGATCTGAATCACCTTAACGTGACCTGACCTCTGAAGGTCAGGTCACGTTAAAGCGCCGTAAATTCTTAATTTTGACTTTTCAGACCTAGTTTATTCAATAACTTTTACCTACTGAAGTATTGTAAAAAATGTGTGTGTGTGTATGTGTGTGTGCGTGTGTGTGTGTGCGTGTGCGTGTGTGTGTGTGAGTGTGTGTGTGTGTTTGTACAATTTGAGCATATAATTTAACTTAATCCGCGATTCTTTATGCGATCCGCTATACTTTATTTGATAGAAAAACATCGCGAACATGGGTGGAATTCAAAACTATTTCTCGTTTTATTCATGTTGAATTTACTTTTGTTAAATAAAAAATATATCAAATTAATTGTCCTTTGGAACCAATTTTTAAATCAATCGTGGTTACGTAAAAACTTTCAAATGCACTCGGTTGATCACTTTGATAGTTTTGAAGGTTTTTTCGTAACCACATGAATATTTCTTTGATTTACAAACGACGACGAAGACCCCTCTGTAGATGAAGTAAATTATTTTGATATATTTTTAACTAGCTGATGCCTGCGACTTCGTTCGCGTGGACTTAATGATTCCAGCGTATTAATAAAAATTCGAACTAATGTAGATACATAAGAAAATACTTGTTATACGTTAAAATATTTTTTTTTATTATTTAACATTGTTACCATAGTTTAAAAAAAAAAAATTAAGGGAGTCTTTCCTTCGGGAGCTAATATAAAAAGACCTGAAGCATTACAACTCTCGAGAAAGCCACGTAAAGTTGGCCATGCGAAAAACAACCAGTCCTAAGCTTGACCAGCGAATTTTAGTGATTTCTTTATTGTCATAGCAAAACAAGTGGTCACAGAGAACTGTGTACGTTTAAAATTAAAATGGTTTTTTTTTTTTGAGAAGAGTGGTATACGCGGAATTAATACAGTTTCACCGGCATCACTCCCAGTGAAAATCTCAGCTTCAATTATATTTCGCTGCCAAGCATTGACTTTACTTCAGGAAGGAGATCTTCCCCAAATTTATTAATATTCTTGAAAACTCTTGGGCACGTAAAATTCTATCTAAAGCTTCTAGTGCCTTAACGTTGGCCATTTCGCATTCATCTCAAACGATTAGACAGCAATCCTGAAACACCTTCGCTTTGTCACAGTTTCGTGTCACAGAGCATGTCGGTTTTTCAATTCTGTTTAAATCGAGTAGGATATTGAACATTGTATTTGCGTCCTTCCGCCTAGTAGTAATGTGGCTGCAATACCTGGCGATGCTGCTGCGAGATCTTATTTTGGCGATTGATACTCAGCGTGGATTGCTCTCGTCAGGTATGTTATCCAGTCCCTCCTGGAGCATCTAAGAAAAACAGTTTCCCCTCGTTACTTAAAACACTTTCCACCACCAAATCAAATAAACTCTGATCTTGCTACATAGCGTCCCGCAAATGCACGTAGGTAGTCTTCTGGTTTGTGCGAATATATACCAATCGTTCCATTTCAATTTTTGCGTACACACACGTCTATAATAAACTGACTAAATAGACCACGTTACCTTTGTAAATAAAATAAAACGATTGCGTCTAACTTGTAGCAGGTAAGAACAAAAGTAGCACCCCGCGGTTTTTTTTACGATACATTCAATATTTTGTTAATCTATTTATTGTTATTTTAAGTAACTTTTTTAGTTCTATTTGCTATTATAGCGTGTTTTAATTTACATTTATTTTAAACTATAATTTATTGTAAACACGTGTTGTTTATGCAAATAAATTTAACTTTGTTCTCCATCAGGTGTTCCAAATCTTTGATTTTTATACCTCAACAAAAAATCCTCATCAGGCTGAACAACTTTTGCTAAGGAGTCATTTTTAAATTTCTTATAGTTTACCTGAACCATTATGGTTCTGCATCAGGTGTTCCAAATCTTGGATTTTTATACCTCAATAAAAAATGGTCATCAGATTGAACAACTTTTGCTAAGGCGTCATTTTTATATTTCTTATAATTTACCTGAACCATTAAGGTTCTGCATCAGGTGTTCCAAATCTTGGATTTTTATACCTCAACAGAAAATGCTCATCAGGCTGAACAACTTTTATAAGGTGTCATTTTTATATTTCTTATAGTTTACCTGAACCATTATGGTTCTGCATCAGGTGTTCCAAATCTTGGATTTTTATACCTCAACAGAAAATGCTCATCAGGCTGAACAACTTTTGCTAAGGCGTCATTTTTATATCTCTTATAGTTTACCTGAACCATTATGGTGCTGCATCAGGTGTTCCACTTTCCAAAATCAATTATACCCTATATTTTGCCCAGGCTTAACAGCTATATAACAAAAAAAGTTTCATTCGAATCCGTCCAGTACTTCCAGAGATTAGCGTGTACAAACAGACAAACAGACAGACATTTTTTTTAAAATTCTTACTCTATTACTATATCTCCATCGCCTCCAATTGTTTTTTTGTAAATATATTCAATGTACAGACACATTATTTTTACTGTTTTATTATAAGTATAGATATATAGATATAGATTAGTACAAATAAATCTGATTGAAATTATATTTTACCCGATACTTTTCTAAGCAAAGTAAGATAGATGCTCAATTATATATATATATATATATATATATATATATATATGTATATATGTATATATATATATATATATATATATATATATATATATGTATATATGTATATATATATATATATATAATATAAATATATAATATAAATCCCGTCGATTGAGGGGACACCCATATTCAAGCAGTGCGATGAATAAAGGTTGACGACGGCGACGACACAATATCAGAGAATACAGACGACCAATTCTAGTAAGTATTTTATGATCGCAGAACAAAATTTGACCATGAGTGATACTTACGACATGAAGGACTCAACACAAGGGCACTGGTCCCTTGGGACGCAGTTTTCCCCATCGTAGTAAGACGACGGTGGGTTGCAAGCGCAACCCATGGTACTAGTGACACCGGGGCACAGTTGGCATGGAGAAGCAGTAGACACTTCTAACACAACCGTATGAGATTGAATTGTGAATTGACTAAAAATTTAATACCTACTTGATTGCATTCATTAATTACTGTCAATTCTAATGGTTAAAAAAATATTCTTAGTTTGTATAATTTTCGGTTATATTTCGATGTTATCCCACCTAAATTAGATTTTGAAGTTTCATAATGTGATACGAGAATAACAAATTTGACAAAATTTGCTTGAAAATATATTAATAAAAATATTTTTTAATATAAATAAATTCATTGATTAAGATGACTGGGTGCAAACTCATCAAAGTCTGCATTGATAAAAAAGGGCCCCTTTGTATAAGCAATGACTCAATATTTACTTTATCTAAAACAATAACACAACACGATTCATCACAATGTCGAACTAATTATAATTCAACGTTAAATATAACAAAGTAGTGGCATAACAGTTAATACGTTAATTATGCCTGCACAATAACAGCGCTTTCGACTAATTGGTCTGACGTCATAGAGTAATTAATACAGGCAGGTCTTTCCTATAGATTTATTTTTGCAAAAAGATTACTTACACTATGTTACAATGAGATGAGTTATCAGCTCAAATGGCTTATTCCGTATAACCACCCTCAGAGTCGCTTATTCATTGGTATGAATAAGCATTCTATTCAGTTATTGAATCGCAATAAGAGTTGGTGGTAAGGGGGCAGAGACAATCTTGGATAGTCTCTGAACGGGGTTGATAATAGGAATTTACATATTTTTTTGAAATGGAAGGGGGCCCCCTTCCATTTCAAAAAAATATGTGAACCACTTTGTCGCCTGTGTAGCCA
Organism: Hypsopygia costalis; assembly: GCA_937001555.2. NCBI lineage: Eukaryota > Metazoa > Arthropoda > Insecta > Lepidoptera > Pyralidae > Hypsopygia > Hypsopygia costalis. Next base: position 27,169,770 of record OW443326.2, read on the forward strand.
GGATTAACACCGGCGACCACCAAAAAAGGCAATGAACTGTGAAGTCCATTGCAGCTCCGGGAGTAAGACTACGGCTGCCTTGGAACTCACAACGAATTTAATCAGAAGAAATTAGCAGGAGTAAGAGGCTTTTGGAATTTGACTTCCTCTCTTAGCAATGTGTGAGAGAGAGCAATATGTTGACATAAGGCATTAAAAGCCTAATGAGATGCCTAGTCAAGTGAAGCTTAACTGCCGTGCACCACGGATTTTAAGTATCTAACACTATTGGGGATCTTAAAACATTGAGTTGTTATCTAACACATCGATTCCAATAATATGAGTTGCAAAATCGTCTGAACGCTTGGTAATTTCTCCCTTGTTGCTACCAAATCAGAATCGGAATTCACATACCTTAAATATCAGAGTGGATAGACGGACACACATTTCCGAGTACCTTGGGGTGGCTATTTTAGGGCGAATAAACGAAATAAGACGCCAAATCACGAATTGGTAAATTTAACAGTAATTTTCGATATTGTTGAATACGTGAATTTTACGCGTCTATCTAGTTATTAGAAAATCGTGGCTATATTTTCTTTTTTTGATAATATACCCCCGTCATTACGACACTTGTCCCACCCCCACTGATGAACGAGACACGAGTGTAGCTAGCAACTATAAAGTATATAGATATTTCGCCGGCGGAGGTGTGAACAGACAACGGTGAACTATGCATCTTTTCTATACATTCACACGCGATCTGTATAAATTATACGTTTCTTGAGAGAGAAAAAATTTTTCTGTATAGTCGGTTTACGGACGTTAATTTTACGTGATAGCGTCATAAAAAAACATCGGCCGATGCTTTGGAAGAGAGATAGATGCGTCATTTATTCCGCGCTCTCACTTGCACGCTTAGCTCAGGCCGAACGTGACAATGAGTCATGATTTTTCGATTTTCTCATTGGTCGTGAGACAGTGCCTTAGTGACATTATCATAATGTAAATAGGATCGCCTTAATCGCCAAGCTTCAACGCCTCGGCGGACATAGTAACTTTATTAATCTCTGTGTCAGCGGTCCATTAATATTTCATGTTTTCAGCGACAGGACTTACTACAGCGCTGTTCAATACAGACTACAGTAAATAAGGCAGATTTCGCTGGTACCACTGTATCTGTAGTATTAAAAAATAGTACACTACATTCAAATATACGTAATGGACGCACTCACACAGGCACACACACGCCTCGCTACACGATCTTAAGCCACTTCGGCATGCTTTGCACGTATCGTGAAGCGGACAGCGTCTCTGTGTGAATGCATTGATTGCAGACGTCAGAGCTGAGTTACTGTTCTATATGTTGCCGCATCGATGCAACGACGACGACGATCGATGCCGATAGAGATGGACAAAATGCCAGGCATTTAGATATGCCCAATAAGTATATATAAAAGCCCAATAAATACCTAGCTTTGGGCAAAAATAGGGAATTTGATTACTTATTGGGCATTTATTGTAAATGGCCGACAGTTTGCCCATCACTAGTCGGGGCGTTTGAACTAGTGTACTCTAAATCCATGGTCATAGTAATTGAGGCACCAAGTGTAGCAAGAATGATAACAGTCATGCGACAGTTGTTCTGTCGCGGCTTGGGGGTAGTCACGATTGCAAGTCTGATCATACGGGGTATGCAGTATATTGTTATAATAACATATGTTAAAATATCCAATTCATATAATTTCATTTGCTGTAATTTAAAATACATTGCTGGCTTGCATTGGACTAGAAAATATCAAACCTAACCTACAGTGGATATCAAATTATAGTGAATGAATATTATACCAAATGAAATTATTTTAACTGTTATTACCTATGTTACGTGCCAATAATAAAACGTTTGCACGTATAAAATGAAACAACTGCTTTGAACACAACCCCAACTATGTCTTACAATTTTAGTGATGTGAATTTCATGACAAATTATCTGAACGAATCATTCGTTCAGATAATTTGTAAAACAGATATAAATATGGAATTACGGGCATCGATTTACGAGATAGATTGAATGAAATATTTATTGAAGTATATGAGTATATTTGACATACATTCAACAGCTTCCATGCATATATGAACAACATGCACTGTATATTTTTGACTTTGTTTAAACTAATTTTAGAACTGAACGAAAGTTGAACACCTAGAATAGCGACATATTAGATTTCCATGGAATGTCCTAATATAGCCGAGAGGAACTGCGTTAATATATTATATTATATTTTTATTATATTACCGCAACTCAAAAGCAAGAAAGGGTCTTTTATAGGATTTCATTGTCTGTATAACATAGCAAAGGTTAGGAACCGCTTTATTAAATTGTGTTTTCTTTTTTTTTTACGGGAAGGGGACCCACTACACATTCCCACCACTGTGTCTCTTGTGTAGCCAGTATTAACAGCGAACACCAAAAAAAAAGGCAATGAACAATGAAGTCCATTACAGTCCCGGGGGTAAGAAAGACTACGGCTGCCTTGGAACTCACAACGAATTTAATCAGAAGAAATTAGTAGAAGTAAGAAGCTTTTGGAATTTTACATTAAAAGCCTAAAGAGATGGCTAGACAAGTGAAGCTCAATTGCCGTGCACCAGGGATTAAGTATCAAACACTATTCGGGACCTGAAACAATTTGTGCATGATATTGTATTACATTGACTGAATGTAAAAACAACAAAACAACCGACGTACCAAGCTTTACAATAACTATTTTCTTATTAAACGCATAAACATTCTCCATTTCCCTGGAGGTAAATCGAGTACTGATTCTCAATTCTAATATCGATAACTTGTGGTTAGTATAGTAACAGAACTACAAAGGTGATAATTACCCTGTCCGATACAGAATCATAAACGTTGTTTATACCATGTTGTTCTCAAATTAATTAAAAGCTGATCACTATGTTATGAAATGTCTCAACAGTCCGACGCAATTCACCACCAAATCCGCTTAACGCAAGATTACTACGAAACGATTTCACTCGCTATTGACTAATTAATTCAAATATACGTAATTATGTATAGGGAAACGGTAATTTAATTATTACACCGTATTATTATTGTACTAGATGTATGAGTTATTCCGACGAGCTCGCTGGTCGAATGGTTAGCAGTAGCCACTTTAGACTCCGAGGTCGCGAGGTCGATTCCCGCACAAGACAAGCATTTGTGTGCATGAACATGTCTGTTTGTCTTGGTCTGGTTGTTTTCTATGTACAAAAAATGTTTTAAGTATAATATCAGCTATCTAGTTCCCATGTCGCAGCCAATTGGTAGAACCGCCACATTACAAAACGGCTAACTTTAGGCAGATTGTATTTAAATTATCTTTTAGTTAGGTTTGTATAACCGTAATTAGAAATAGCCAAGCTATTTGATTCTATTATTATAGTATTCTTGGTGATACACCATCCGATAACAATTCGGTCGTGTAATCATTATGATAAAAAGGCGGGTTGAAATAATGGCTCTGCCATTTTATAAAACAGCTAGACGTTATGTAATGCGGCGGATTTTACGAATTGGCTGCGACATCCATACTACAAAGCTATGCTTAACAAGATGGCCGTGTGTAATTTGTCCAGGAATATTAGAAATATTATGAGTCATTTTTTACTAGCTCTGCCTGCGACTCCGTCCACATGGACATTCCGTAAGAACGGTTAACTTTTTTACCTGTTAATCGATTAGAATGAAACGAACACTAAACGTTATGGGAAACTTGCCACAATACATCAGAGAAAACCGCATTCGAATCGGTGAAATAAAATCGAATTCATTCAGTTTTGAGAAAAAGATATTTATAATTTGCGATTCAGGTTACTATTTATCTTCAATCAACTTCCCTCAGCGGTATTTCCGAACAACTACGACATGGGTGCCTTCAAGAACATAGTTTTCATTTTCTTTTAAAAGGCTGGCAACGGATCGGCGACCCCTTGGTGTAGCTGGTCTCCATGGGCAGTGGTGATTGCTTTCCACCAGGTGACCCACATGCTCGTTTGCTCCCCTCTCCCATAAAAAAAATATATTTTTACTGACTGTACTAAACTACCGGTTAATTCAATTATTTAAATATAACTAGCCTAAAGTAGTTGTGAACATCCATGTTAAGGCAACGGTAACGGATCGAAAGCAATCAACAAGCAACACCAAGCAGTCGGGTGTTGCGGTGGTGATTGCTCTCTTTCAGGTGATCCACATGCTAGTTTGCCCTCTCTCATATACCTAGTCGTTACGTGAAATTCTAAATGCGAGCTAAGTGACGTCAATATACTTTAAGTATTTCTAATAAAACCTATTGCAAACCGATTTAGGGCGTGTACTAACGAACAACTTTTGTTGGCAATTTTGCGAGCAATCTATATTGATGGTATTTGCTAACAAAGTTGCGGCGAGCGAAACCGCACCCATTTAACAATAGATTAAATATAGTCTGTAATACAAATAATGCAGTATTTTAAACAAAACTGCGTGCGTGGAATGGTAATATTTAAATTTCGATACTATTACAGAGTACAGAGATTCGAACTGTTTCAGAACATATTATAACTCTAATATTACCTAACCCACGGTTGGTATGATTAAAACAAGTTGTTTTTAAACAGATGTTTAAAACAGAATTATAACCGTGTTTTTATTACATGCCTGCCAAGTTAATAATGAAATGAACTATTAGAAAAAAAAGCACTAATAAAAAAAAATACTTCAATGGACTTACGGGTATTCGGTATTCACTTTAAGTATAAATATTAGTATTCCTTACTAAAAATGAATATTAGAACATAGAGGGTGAATGTAATTGTAAAGTAGTATTGATTAAAGATCGATTTTCGTAAATATTTACTATGGCGAATTGGAAAATACAATATTAAAATGTCCTAATTTAACTTTAATTCCTAATTGAATATGTCATAATTTGAAATTTATGTCTGGTTAATAATGAAATGAAATATGTAGTAGAAAAAAGTGCACTAGTAAAAGTAAGTACTTCAATTAGATTAGTGGGTATTCGGTATTTTATTTAAATAAATATTGGGGTATTCCTTATTAAAAACGAACATTATAAAATCAGAGTGACGCAACAATAAAATAATGTATATTATATATATCCATTGATCGAATTTGGTAATTATTTACCATGGCGAATTGACAAATAGTCTGGAAATGTAATTATATAGGTCCTAATTGATTTATGTCCTAAACTTAAAAGAAAAAAGACATAATAAACAAAACAATTTGAACTGTTTGTTATATAATAAACCAAAATCTGATTTCTTTTCAACCCTGTTATAACCTATATGGTACCTATTAAACCCGTGCTAATATGCAATTATAAACGTAACATACAAAAGACGATAGAGTTCGAAATGCACCAGACAGTTATGAACGTTTTTTAAATTAATATGAATAATTAGACTGTTGGTACACGTTGTAATTTATTCACTAAGACATTTGCGAATTATTATTTTAATTTAAAGCAAATTTTATGAAGATGAGAGAAATTAGTGAAAAGCTGTCTTTGTTATTATTTTTTTTAATTCAGAATGAAGCATGTCAATTAATAAGACGCTTGTATTCTTCTCTCTGCCATATAAGCATCTTTATTATGATTCATTGTGTTAGAATTTTAAAATGCATTTTGTTAAGCAATTTTCTTTATATAATGTAGTATAGAACTGTCATAACGGAAGGCGAGTAGCGTATGTTTTCTTGCAAGCGGATTCAACGCTATACTTTCTATTGAATTCCACGAAATCTCTAATCACCTAACATAAGCATATGAAGGCACACTTGCCTTAATTCGTGGCAGTAACCCGCGGCAATTAACGCCGGGCAAGGTAATAACTTTATGAGAAAATATATTCCCCACCTCAACACGTTCTACCTCGGGCCAAGATTTAAAAAATATAACCATTTTTTGCCCGCCGCAACTGCACCGCAAGCAAAAAGCGGTTTACACAGTGCCATCAGTGTTCTACGTGCCATAACACGAGCACCGAAGGTGATAAAGTGTGGTTGGAGTGCGTGTGGGTAACCGGCTAACTAAACCATAATTAAATAATAACTAAGGGAAATAGGATGAAAATAATCCGCTAAAGTAACCGGCGGACGCTGGACGTTCGAAGTGAGGCGACTTTTTGTGCTGCTGTCGAAGGCCGACCTAATTATATCAATAATTTCAACCGCTCAAGCGATAAAAAATGTTTAATGACGCTTACAATATACACGTCCGAATAAACTATTTACTTGACAATACAATTTAAAATCATCAGTAGAGAGTAGAGTTCGTCGCACCCACGCCCCAAATCGAGGGTCCAGATTCAAGATGGCCTTTCCGTTTGACCCTCATTGCGGAATCAGACATGGCGAGATCGTTTCGCGAACGTCCAGCGTCCATCGACGACTACCAATTGACACTTGACCCCAGCGATGCTTCTGCCGCGACCTTGGACTCGCAAGTACTGGGAACTTCAATTTGGGCGCGTGAAGATCCAGTACTTACGGTCAGGTATTCTGATTAGTTCAGGCATCATGTTAGCAGCAATGGTCTTGCGATGTTTTAAGTCCAAGGTGGTCTTACCTGGCGGTTGTGGCTGTGAGATGTAGGGTGTGAGGAGCCGCGTTCGTTTCTTCTCATATCCCTTTTGTGTGATGTCGCCTGTAACAAACAAATTATGTGTTAGATAATGTCTAAACGAGGGTGATCTAAATAAAGATAATATATGTAAATAAATAAATAAATAATAAATATCGTCAGACAAATTACACAGCGCCATCTAGCGCCAAAGTAAGCGAAGCTTGTGTTATGGGTACTAGACAACTGATAAACATACGTAAATACCTTTTTTTTTTTTTTGTAAATACATACATTACTTATGATACATAGAAAACACCCAGACTAAGACAAACAGACATGTTCATGCACACAAATGTTTGTCCTATGTGGGAATCGAACCCACGAGCGTTGGTGTCGAAGCCGCGTCATTGACCGCTACGCTACCGAGCTCGTCAACTTTAAATATATATATATATATATATATATATATATAAATATATAAATATTGCTGTTTTTATATTTCCCCAGAACAGTGGAAGAATGACTAAGCAATAATTTTAATAGCTACTATAAGCATTACTATATAAAAATAGATATTTAATTTTAGTTTGTAACAAGAAAACTTTATTTCGAATCAGACATCAAGCTTGGCAGACTTAATCCCTCCATTTTTCTATAAGCCTTGTACTACCTGTCTACTAGTCCTGAAAGTCTCCCTCGCCCACTTTAAGAAACACTAAGAACTGTCTTAATCTTTAAAAACGTGTTATTTTTTTTATAAAAAAATATAAAAGTCACTATAATGTTCCTTCAAAGAATTTTGATTGAAGGTTGAAAACTAAATGCCATTAACTCTTTATTTGCAACCATTTCATTTCATTTAATCGCAAATATAACAGATATACATTATCTATACTAATATTATAAAGAGGTAAAATTTATGAGGTTGTAGGGGAGACTATAGATCTATTGAACCAATTTTGGAAAATCTTTTACCAATAGAAAGCCACGTAATTTGTGAGTGTTAGGCTATATATTAACCCGAAAATTTAAGACTTTCGTAAACTCAGGCGAAGCCGCGGATGGAAGCTAGTGTTCTTATAATAAAATAGGCTAGGAAGGCTTTATATGCATACCGAGCCGTCACACTATCTCGGTTTTTATTTACCTCGCGTTGGTACTCTCAATAATAAGCCCGAAATGTATACAGCAATAGTCATGTAACATGTTTACTGATATTAATTAAAAAATATATCCTACTGTTATAATTCAGAACCTAAATTCCTAAAAAAAAAACGGGTTGCACTCCGGGAGTCCCGGCAGAGGCGAAAACTTGAACATTACGCCTGTGTAGCACTTCCGCGCTTCGTACGCTATTTTGTTGCGGTGCCGCGTTGTTTTCGCACGTGTTTGTGGAAGTCGACAAAAATAAAAAGCGAAATCACATTTTTTTATAAAATGGACGTCGATTTTACTGAAAAATAAATTCACGAGGTCAGAAATGGTCTATTTCAGACCTCGTGAATTTCTCTATTTGTTAAGTCATCCTGAATATAAAAATAACATGAAAAAATCACAGGCATGGTAAAGATTACTCACCATGCCTGCAATTTTTTCATGTATTTTGGTTAATAATAGGCTTCCAGAGATAATGTAATTCTTCAAAATTCTCTGGGCTCATTCTAAAATATGTATAGAAGCTATCTTCATGTGACTCTAGTTCTTTACATAATCGGTTTTCTCCTAATTTCTTCCTTTTTTCATTAATCTCGTGCATTAAAATTTACAGCGTCGAACGGGTTCCGACGCCCGTTCCACTACTCAAACTACACTTGATCGCGGCGGAATTCCTACAGCGGTTTCGTGACTGGGGTTTCGCAGCGGTGGTGTGTTACGGGCCTAACGTTGTGCATTTTTGAATATTTTGGAATGGTTAGGGAATAATTATGTACTAACATTTATGTGGTAAAATACGAACGCAAACATGACAATTTATATTACATTAAAAATAAACAAGAAGAAAGAGAGGGGGATATTACTTCCTCTCCTACGCCGCGCCGGCGGTCTACTCTCCGTCTTACAAATTTTCAATCAGGTCACGTGTCCTGACGCAAGTTTGTAATTTTTTACCCATCCCAAAAAATATTAATGGTTCACACTTTGTTACTTTTAGCAGAATGCAAGCTACGACAGGAAATTATTATTCATTCGATCAAGTACATATATAAATTGATCAATTAGTATTGGCATACCCAATTTATTCCTTGGTAAGCACGTACCACCACTAGCACACGGGCCACTGGTTCTCCATTCCTGAAATTTTCTTCAAGAAAGTCGTAAAGAGGTTTTTATAGGTCTGTAATTTCTGTGAAGACTGCTGACCATCAGGCGGGTCGTATATCAGTATAGCCAGCCATGCATATTGTATAAATATCTTTCAACCTATATTATGCTTTCTCAAAATCCTGAAACCTTCCGTTCACTAACATAAAGCTACTTATCTCCCGGAAGTAGTCCTCATTAGAATTAATAACGTCGCAAGCAACGTCTTATGCCAATCAAAATTCTCTCCGTAAGATTATCTGAAGCCATGTAAATAATCCCAAAAGCGAATAACCGGATAAAGGCAAAGACCGGTTTTGTATTATTCGGTTATATTATAAAACGGAAAATAATAATATGGACGACTAAAAATCACTAAATGAGCGACTGGACTACCTGGTTAAGTTAGGTTTAGTATATTTTAATTTTGAACCGACTCCAGAAATGGAGGCGGTTCTCAATTCGGCGTTTTTTTTTTATATTTGTTACTAAATTACTCCGTGATTTATAAACCGATAGGAAAAAAACTTTTTTAATTTGAAATAGTATACTTCCAGGTTAGTCCCATATTTTTTTCATTATCATCAGCCTGTATCTACATACATAAATGTAGAGTAATGTTTGGAGTCGGTTTTTTTTATTTTATTAGTCGTTAAGATAGTATATGTTTATTACTATGCTTATATAACTAGCCTGCAACCGAGACTTCGTACGCATATATACCGGTCTCCCGTGAGAATTTTCAAAAATCCTATAGCGGATGCCTAAGTTATTAGTTATATAACAGAAAAATATAGCGGTGTCTGTACCTATCCTATAACAGTTTATGTAAAAATGGGGGAAAACATCAAAAACAAATTAGTTTTTTTTTTAAATTGGAAGCTTACATTCGAAATATGCTTAGCAGGCTTAACATCATCTATCATTATGGCTATTATTTAAAAACTATACAAATACATTATTATTATATTATATTAATACGTGAAGCAAAAACTTTGTACCCTTTTTTACGAAATTTGCGCGGACAGAGTATTTTTTTTTATACTACGTCGGGTGGCAGACAAGCATACGGCCCGCCTGATGTGAAGCGGGTACCATAGCCATATTAATGCTCGCAATATAAAATATCGCTCGCGCGCCGCCACCCTCGCTGCCAGTGCAGCATCTCCTTCCTTTCTGGTGACCTCACTCACTCGCAGGAACACAACAACTCTCAAGGGAAATTGTTATTTGGCTGCGGTATTGTGTGAGGTGGAGGTACATTCCCCAGGTGGGTAGCTTACAATTACGCTCCCTACCTCTCTTTTCGCCAGAGCTTCGTTGGTCAGTTAGTAGGGTGTACCGCGTGCAGGTGAAGTTGGCTTAGGTTCAAAGATGTTGATGAACCTCTTACACCCCATATAGTATGAAATTTCGCACACTTATAGTTTATATAGAGAAGGAGTGCAGATACCTATTTTTTTTTTAATTGTGCATGTAAAATAGATTAAGTCAATAAAAAAAACATTACACACACTACCATGTATTTGATACACACGCATTATTCTCTTTTGTTTATTTTATGGTCGAATTTCGACCAGTGGAGACGACCACTAGTAAAGTTAAATTTACCATTTTCTAAATTGAGTAATAAGTAACACTATGATACTTTGGACTGAACATTATTTAGCATAAAATATTAAATGATGTCGTTCTCGTAAAGAGGACGTTGCCTTGACGGCTACTACAAACGAAAACAATTTACTAAATAACTGTGGGTTTCAGCGTGACTCACTGGCTACATGCATCTAAATACATAATGGTTTCATGAAATACTGTATTCATGAGAGTCACAAAAATCACAAAATATGTATTTGTATATGTGTCCTTCCGTCTAGGACGGACGAGAGAGGGTCGTGCTCCTGTAGTGGAGACTAAAATGGACCTGATGATGATGATATGTATTCCAAATTATCTAACTAAAATAAAACTGGACAAGACGTATTTTTACCCACGACGGAACGGAGACGGTATATGCGTTTGGAGGCTAGGATGTTTGTGCTGATTTGCATTTTTGATAACGTCTTATAAATCTGCACGCACGAAAAAGCATGGCTCATTGTCACGTTCCGCCTGAACCGAACGTGCAAACGAGAGCGGGGTACAAGCAATAGAGAGGCACGATCGGCCTAAGCGTTCGGCTTGTGACGTATCTATCTCTCTTCCACTCCATCGGCCGATGTTTTCATATGACGTTATCACGTAAAATTATCACCCGTTAAAAAAATTACATTAAATTTTTATTTTATTAAAAATTATTATTTAATTAAAAAAATGAGGCGTCTGTAAAATCGGTTTACCGACTTTACAGACGCCTCATTTTTTAAATGCTAACGCACTTATATCGCCGTCGCCTCGAACTCGAACCATTCAGATCTTTTTGTATGAAACACTATATGTTTTTTTGATGGGGACTTGCTGACGGACCGAAAATTTTTATACTGTCTTTGAGCACCAAATTTTGGCGAAAACCTGGTGGGGAGAAGATGACTGACCATGGTTATTATTAAAATGTTTAACTTTTCTATCTAGTAAGTTATTGAAAAATAAAACATTAGGTTCATCATCATCATCATCAGGTCATTTTAGTCTCCACTACAGGAGCACGACCCTCTCTCGTTCGTCCCTGACAGAAGGAGGATTTGGCCTACACTCCCCACGCTGGCCAGACGGGATGGGGAGGCCTGATCGATGTTTTATAATGTATTTCCCTTAGTCGCCTTGTACCACATCCACGGGAAGAGACGGAGTGATTCTATTCTAGTCTGCCGGAAACCACACGGCCATATACATGCTATACAACTAAAGTAGAAAACAAGCATATGACCTGCCTGTTGGTAAGCAGTCATCGCAGCTTTTGCACATAAAAGCTAAAAGCGCATAAAACATTGTTCTGGACTGTCTGAAACTAAAATAAAATAAATATAGAGAAACAAATAAAATCTGACTAAAACATACCTAGGATTTCGTTATTGCTTTGAAGTGAGCGAACGAAATTTTCATTGAAGTGTCTTATTAGCAATAAGGCTGCACATTTAATAATGTTTATCATTTTTATTAGGCTGTTAGACTCCCAAATAAAAATAAATAAATAAAAATAAATGAAGTCAGTTATTTTTACTTAAAAAAGTTATTCTTATGTTACCAAGTTTACGTGTTGCCATCGTCGACGCGGGCGGGCGTCAGCGCGGGAGCGCCACTTACCCGCGCGTGTGTGATTTTTTGTTGAACTTTTTGTGTATTTTGCAACAAACATTTTAAAACGGGTATGCAAAAAAAGAAAATAATTGAAGAAGTGACAAAAGACATTGCCCAGTCGTAGATAAGTTATGACATAGTCCGCCCAGCCTAACCTAACTACACACAACAGCTTCTCTGTTGCGGTGGCGCAAAATGCAAAATGCAAAATGCAGGCGCATTTTCTGGTCTCTAGATAACAGTGGGTTGATCAACTGCCATGGCGATAGTGTTCTTTAACCCTTATACCTTATACCATGATGGATGACAAGCAATTATACGACCTGATGCGAAATGGTTATTATGGACAATAAACTCTTGAAACACAAGTCACGCTAGCGGGTGGCTAGTGGGTTCGATTCCCACATAGGACAAACATTTGTGTGCATGAACATGGCTGTTTGTCTTGGTCTGGGTGTTTTCTATGTATCATAAGTATGTGTTTACAAAAAAAAATGTATTTACGTATGTTTATCAGTTGTCTAATACCCATAACACAAGCTTCGCTTACTTTGGGGCTGGATCGCGCTGTGTAATTTGTCTGAGAATATTTATTTATTTATGTAATTTACTTTACTCACAGGAACCTGAAATTTTTATTACTTTTCATGCAACAACACAGTACTTTCATTTCTTTTCTAGTTGAAAATCAACTTATACTTGCAGCAAATAAATTATAATCAAGATCTATCTTAGAAATAAATTCATTTTCAAGAAACTAGGATAAATCCCTTCTTTATAATTCCTGTAACAGCACAATGAATATGCTTAGCTCAATATATCAAAGTTTTATAATGTTGCCTAATTTATGAGATCCTAGTACATAAGAATCAGAACATCCTCGTTAGGACTTAATAAATTCTCGACAGTCATACAAACTAGATGAATGGTTTACGTAAAATAATACTATCACGTTGTTGTGTTTACACCAGGGGATCATATTCAGCGTGTGGTGGACTTAATTACATACTGCTTTATGTTATATTAAACACGTTCATAATTATTAAAATTTATAAGAATATTCGCTGGATTGGAAGTTAATTATTTTATCGTACTCATATTATCCGCATCGGTGGAGCTCGAAATTATTATATTAATACGTGAAGCAAAAACTTTGTACTCCTTTTGACGTGACAACGTCTTATAAATTGGTTAGCCGGGTGACACTTCAAGAAACTGGGTCACGTTATGCGCTTACAATGAGAGCGAGTGAAAGGCGCGTGCCTTTCACTCGCTCTCATTGTAAGCGTGTCGTGGACGCGTGTCCCTTCTAAGAGCGAGAGAGACAGACATAAAAAGTGAAAGGCATGCGTCCCTTCCACTCGAAAACATTTTACCACTCAAAGTCTTTGTCACGTAAAACTTTCGCCCGTATACCGACTTTACAGGCAACCAATTTTTTTACGAAAGTAAAGAAATGAGTATGAAATTTCGCACACTTATAGTTTATATAGAGGAGTACAGAAGGCTAATATTTTTTTTTTAATTATGCATAAAAATAGATTAAATCAATAAAAAAACATGACACACACTATCATCTATATGACACACATACACGCATATATATACGACGAGCTCGGTGGCGTAGTGGTCAATGACGCGGCTTCGACACCAACGCTCGTGGGTTCGATTCCCACACAGGACAAACATTTGTGTGTATGAACATGTCTGTTTGTCTTGGTCTGGGTGTTTTCTATGTATCATAAGTATATATTTACAAAAAAAAAATATTTACGTATGTTTATCAGTTGTCTAGTACCCATAACACAAGTTTCGCTTACTTTGGGGCTAGATGGCGCTGTGTAATTTGTCTGACAATATTTATTATTATTATTATATAATCTTTTGTTTATTTTATGGTCGAATTTCGACTAGTGGGCGACCACTAGCAATATTAAATCGTCCAACGATAAGTCAGGTCTATGTTTGACTTACTTTGCATGTTCTATTAGTTCGTATGTGTTATTAAAACATATGATTAAAAATATAATAAAATTTAATATAGGAAGAGAACGTGACGCGATTGAAAATAATAGGACAGCGTATTGGACAACGTTAATAATAAAAAATATAATAACAATAATGGCCAGACAATGTAGATTTTATCATTGCGCCACAGTATCGGTAAAACAGATGTAAAAACCGAAAGAGGAAAAAAAGCGGCCTTGTGTTACTATTGGTGTTTACACTATAGAAAACACGTTTTAGTTAATACAGGTACATAGTAACAGATTTGTTAATATATTATTTATTTAAACTTCGTTGAATAAGAGTACAAAAGACGGACTTAAGGCTAAGGGCGTTCTGGAACAGTCAACCTTTGGGGAAAAGAAGATATACTTACAGACCTAATTGCGGTTTTCTAAATTACTATTTATATAAGTAGGAATAGTAGGAATATTTCCCTACTATTTCTACTTATATAACATTATAAATGTGAATGTGAGTTTGTTTGTTCTTTCACGCCAATACTACTCAACCGATCATCATGAAACTTGTTTGTTTGTTTGTAAAACTTTTACAAATACATAAAACTTCAAGTACAGAATAACATACACAATGGCGGACTTATCCCTGAAGGGATATCTTCCAGTCAACCAAAGAATGCTTGCAAGTGAAATTTTTAGGTCAGGGTTAGGTACATTAAGTACAGTAGATAAAAAACTTTGTACACATATTCTCATAGGTATAGGGCATAGGATACTTTTTATTTACAAAAAAAAAGTAATCTCGGGTGAAGCCGCGGGTGGAAGCTAGTATACAATATTTTTTTAGATAAATGCATAAATAAATAATATACAGAAGACAAAAATACAAAGTAGGACGATGAAGGCTATTGTCTAGACATTTTATTAAGATGAGCTAGAACATTATTTTTGAAAATAAACTGACTATTTACGTTAGTACTAGACTAAATATACTATTATATATTACACTAGCTAACCCGCGCAACTTCGTCTGCGTGTGAGAGAGAGAGGTTTTACAGTGAAGCGTAGGATAATTTATTAAAAAGATTATAGTGCCAATCTTAAAGGATAGACATATTATTATGCTATCGCGGATTTTTTAGGACTTTTAAAACGAATAATATCATCATAAATGAATGTTTTGTAACTTTAACCGCTTACGCAGCGCACGCAATGGAAACTTTCAATAAGAATAATTTTCCTCCATTTTTGCAACATTTTTCATTGGTACTCCGCTCCTACTAGTCGTAGCGTGATGATATAAATAAATGATAATGGCCTGCCTCGATAAATGGACTATCCAGCACTAATATTTTATCAATTCGAACCAGTAGTTCCTGAACCAGTAGTCTCAACATAATTAAACTTCTGCATTGGATAACTACTTTATTATGGGTAATGTTATTAACATTATGTATATTGTAGAGAAACAATGGTAGTTCCGAAGAGTCCACTCGCATGTCATTTCGTGATTGGGCAAGCCTTTTCTCGCGATATATAAGCACTCCACAAATCAATGGGTAAATAAAAAGCTCAAACATGGTATTGAACATTTTCGGTTGTTAACTCATATAGGTAAATAATTTAAAATATTTATTACATGCTTATGACTAAAAGAAAAAATACGAAAAAGCCTATTATTTGGTATTACTCTCACTAAGTGCACTTTGCCCTTTCGAAGCTTACTGGACGTTGATTCATCCGGTAAAAATAAATTGAATTAAGTGCAACAGCATAAGGGCTGCCGCACCACGTAGGATTGTGTCACAATGTAGAATTGTGTCACAACGTAGAATTGTGTCACCACGTAGAATTGAGTTACAACGTAGAATTGAATTCCAACGTAGAATTGTGTCACAACGTAGAATTGTGTCACCACGTAGAATTGTGTCACCACGTAGAATTGTGTCACCACGTAGAATTGTGTCACCACGTAGAATTGTGTCACCACGTAGAATTGTGTCACAACGTAGAATTGTGTCACCGCGTAGAATTGTGTTACAACGTAGAATTGTATCACAACGTAGAATTGTGTCACAACGTAGAATTGTGTCACAACGTAGAATTGTGTCACCGCGTAGAATTGAGTCACAACGTAGAATTGTCTCAGTAGTGACATCAATGGTACTGATCGATGTTATAGCTGACGCTAGGGACTGATATTGTTTTGAAGTTATGTTGCATATTATGCATCAACATACTTCATAATTCACAAAATATCGGTATGCATTTTTTTAATTTTATCACTTATACACGTTATCTATACCGCGGAAGTAACTAGCTAATAAGTACGTGCTAATGCCGGCCAATCGCAACTTTAAAAATAGTAGTTATCTGTGAATCACCGATATAACTGGCATTTAGTGAGCTAACATAAAGATAAGATTCTGAGAATGGCAACCACTTTCGATTTTACACAAACATTTTATCAATATTTTGAACTTTTCCTTCCGATGAGATATTGCATTATGATGATGATGGATGGTGAGATTTATGGTCAAGGTAAGTTTGTACGATTATTGACTTTCACGTAAAACTGTTGTATGTACTTTATAACCTGGATTAACACTACTTAGATACTTTTTATACCGGTAAAGAGTTCACATGGCCGACGCCGCGGGCGCAAGCTAGTATTTGGGATTAAGAAGATATAATTGCAAATTCTAAAACAGTCCATTGTTTAATTTCACTTCTTTTCACAATTTATTTGGGTTTGTTATGTAAAAATCTATACAGATAAATAAAATTGGAGTGTCTGTTTGTAATATTAAAATAATCGCTTTTTACTAAATGCATATGGATGTACACGGTACATATACCAAAATAACATTTTTTACAATTGTTGTCTGTCTGTTTGTTCCGGATAATCTCTGAAACGGCTGGACTTTGACGGGACTTTCACCGGCAGATAGCTAGCTGATGTTATAAGGAGTAACTTATGTTATTATAATATATTTTAGAGATTTTTTTTTATTAATGTAAATAAATAATAAAAAAATACTATTCCGCACGGACGAAAGGGTTTCTGAAAATTCTCTCGGGATACCGGCTTACGCGAGTATGAAGTCGCGGCCACAAGCTTGTATTCATGGTAGCAATGATTAAAACGAAGTTGTTTTTAAAAAGGTGTTTAAAATAGTTTGAATCAAAATCGAGTTCTTTTTTTACATGCCTGTCAGGCATAAGATAATGAAATGAAATATTAGGAAAAAGGCACTAGTAAAAGAAATCACTTCACAAGATTAGTGGGTATTCGGCATACTCCTTATTTAGATATAAATATTAGGGTATTCCTTATTAAAAATGACCATTAGAGGGTAACGCAACATAAAAATTATGTTTATCCTTTCATCGATTTTTTAAATGGTCTATTGCGAGTTGGAAAATAGTTAAGAAATTAAATATAATAGGGTTAATTGAATTGAAATTAATTGCCTAAACTAAAAATAAAAAGAACACAAAAATCAAAATAAAACACTTGTTTAAAACAATTTAAACTGTTTATTTAATAAAATAAAAAATCAGTTTTTTTCAACCCTGTATTCAATAAGTAGAAAACCTAATAACAAACAAAAGTTGAATTAAAGTTTACACGTTACATTTGATTGATTCTATTCGGGATCAACGAATAAAGAAACAAAGGATTCCAATGTACGAACTCAAACAAAATAATGTGAATCGAGTTAATTCCGCAACCGAAATTCACCGAATTCCATTAAATCAATATGTCTGTTTCAAATAATTTACCATGGTCCAATAACTTGGGTAAAACACATCCTAATATTAATTGGACCATGTTATGCAGGATACATCCAACCGACATTTTGTTACTTTTAGGTTAAAGCTATTTAAAGTTTAATAGGAATAAAAAAAAAACAATGTGCCGGCAGAAGTGAAAACTTGAACATTAACTTTGTGCATTTTTGAATATTTTGGAATGGTTAGGAAATAATTTCGCACGCTTTTTTAATTTATCAGTATAAAATACAATATTCATTTATTGCGCTCTCGTACACATACATAAACTATTCAAAGCATTCTCAATCGTATCGTCTTTGCTTAAAGTTGGATTTCGTAGTCTCGCAGCTTTGTCACAAAACTGTCATTTCGAAACTTTTTCGAATCATTAAAATATTCAAAGAATTGTCAATCATATCGTTTTTGCTTAAAGTTAGATTTTGTAGTTTCGCAACTCTATCTTACGGTTTTTCCATCAGAACACGTGATTCTGGCGCGAGTTCAACATTTTTTACCCATCCCAAAAAAGTGCACAACGCCGCTAAAGAAGTTTTCACTTCAAAAATCACTGCTAGAATCTGTTGCGAATATATAAAACTCGACTTGAAGTTTCTCGGTATGTATATCTCAAAATTTGCCATAGTTTGTCGGTTGGATCTATTCGGCATAACACGGTCCAATTATAACAATCGACAAATTAGTGTCGTGAAATCAGTTATTAGGTACGTTAATTTCATACTAATTTCCAAACAAGAATAATTTATGTAGCCTGTGTATACGCGGAAATTGAATTTCAGGATAGCCTAGTTCGTATTACAAAGTTAACGGAGCTAGGCGCATACCACTTGTGGTTCCATATATCTCGCATCTTTTTGTAGTCCGCTTCTGCGTTAACTGTATGGAAACTTAACACGTCTCCGCTCACCTCCGCTTTAGTTGAACGCTTAGGCCATCGTTATTCAAAGTGTGCTTGCTCCGCGGAATTCGCGGCAAAAATATAAAACAATTGGTATCAATAAGTTACCTATGGTACAACAATAATATAATTTGACTAGACATTCTCATTATTTGATACAGTAATTACTTTCGCAAGAAATCAAGTCAATATAGTGTATTGCGTACTGTAACCAACTCTTTTCGTATGATTATTATTTTCACAAAATACTACAAATATAAGCAAATCTTGCATAGGTATTTTAAAGCTTAGGGTTCTGTATAGTTTGGAATACATTTCCTTAAGTTTCATAAACATAACCGCTATGAAAACTCCATTTAATGTAAGCTTCATAATTACAGAACACATGACTACAATCGCCATTAGTATATTAGAGTTTATATTCTTGGTGTTGAGTTCTCTATCGTTGTTCACTTTAGAACTCATCTGGAGGAATTTGTTTGCAAGAAACTTGATGTGCTCTACAAAGCAAAATAGTGCTTTAGTTCAGGCTAAGACATCTGACGTCTTTACCAAAGTTATCCGGCCGCTTTCCGTACTTTGGCTTAACAGAGCACAAGCGCGACCTCACATAGAATACTATTGTCATCTCTAAAAGGGAAACGAACTTACACGTTGTAACTCGGCATAGATGGGAACTTTGTGTGAGTATTGTTGAGGATTTCAACTTTAGACGAGGGTTTACCTCCTCGTCGTTTTGTCTTTAGTGTGTTCTAACTATTGTACAATGGTTTGTATTTTGAGGAATTATTTGACATGATGCTCAAGGCCTCCTAAAATAATCCGCAGGGAAATCCTCATTAAACCCAAATGTTTTCCCTGTCGAAGTTTTTCTGACTACAGCACGCTTCTCAGAAAAGTTGTGAAGATATTTTTCAGGGTTTGCAAGCACGAGCCAATCATAAAATTGGCTTTGGCTGCACGTGATGCATCCTACCTACTAGTACCACCTCACCGAAAACTGGAGCCAAACAACAATTCCCTTGAGGGTTGTTGTGTTCCTGCGAGTGAGTGAGGTCACCAGAAACAAAGGAAGGTATGGCGTTGCTGATCTCCATAGGCGGTGGTGATTGCTTTCCATCACGTGACCCACATGTTCGTTTGCCCGCCACTCATATAAAAAAACAATCTTGCTGACTGGCGAACGAAGCTCTGGCAAAAAAGAGTTAAAGCATGTATGTCGAACCCGAGTGCGTACGGTAGTACGTTCCTCATTCAGTTTCGACATACATGATCCACCTTACAGAAGAAAGCAGCAAAGAAACAATATCCTAGACGATTGTGTTCCTGCGAGTGAGTGACGTTACCCGATGTGACATGCTGCGGTAACTACTTTACTCGTACACCAAGCAAGCCGTAAGCTTATTTATTTAACACCAGGCGGCGTGATAAAAAAGGCGACCTACTACGAAATAACAGAGAATGAAATGACAAAGGGCTGCCATTGTATCACGTGAAATTCAGCTACAGATTAACATGGAAATGAATGCGTGACTGTCGTTTGAACACCGCTTTATTCACTGAAAACTGCGATAGAAATTCACTTTAGCGTGATTAAGCTCTGCACAGGAGTCCGGAACAACCTTTATTGTGCTCTTTGTTGAAAGCGTTTCACACTAGCGCTATCGTTGCAAAAAAATAAATAAAAAAATCTTAGCTTTAGAACGGAGTTCATAAAATATCTAAGTTAGGCTTTAAGTCGTCTAACAAGAAGATAGTTAACTATGATTACGTTACGGTCATAAAAAATACATATAAGAGCAAATTTTTCTTTGTCCGTCAAAAATTATATATATTATAATTGTGTGTATATGAGCTATTTTTTTTTATATACCATGAAGGTGACAAACAAAAAATTCCATCCATATCATTTTTATAATTGGCGATCTACTACAGCCCCCTTACTACCATCTCTTATTGCGATTCAATAACTGAATAGAATGCTTATTCATACCAATGAATAAGGTTGGTATGAATAAGCAATCTATTCAATTATTGAATCGCTATAAGAGATGGTGGTAAGGGGGCCGTACGCTTTTTAAGACAATTTCTACCACGAACTGTGAAATTTTCGAAACAATATCCCTCTGCAGCATTCGCAAATAAATATGACATGGAGCCTTTAAGAACACAGTCAATTTTTCCCTTAAAAAGCTGGCAGCGGATCGGCGACCCCTTGGTGTTGCTGATTTCTATGGGCGGCGGTGATTGTTTTCCATCAGGTGACCGACATGCTCGCTTGCCCCCCTCTCATATAAAAAAGAAAACAAGCATACGGCCCGCTTGATGAAAGCCCGCCAGATTATCTTGATACGCGCGAGCGAAGTCGTGGGATCAAACTAGTTTCAATCATCGTGTACAAATATTTGTAAAGCTTCCTTACAAAATAACATTGGAACAGTAAACATAAATCCCGTATACATTCAAAGGACATTTGTTGAGATTCACAAATTGAAACAGTATTTATTTGAACAATGGACGACATTTTGGGGCTTATTCTATTGTACTTGTTTTAACGCCACCAGTGACGAACAAATCACAGCTCGTGAATGAGAATGAACAGGTAAATTATAGAAAAAAAAAAAAACGATTCATTGAAGTTGTTTGTTTTAGTTGGTTCCTTTGTTGGTATGCTCATAGGGCGAAGATAGACTTAGATCTTTTATTTTTATTTTATTTTTTATACTATAACGGATGACAGACAAGCATACGGCCCGCCTGATGTGAAGCGGTTACCGTAGGTATATTAACGCTCGCAACATAAAATATCGCTCGCGCGCCGCCGCCCTCGCTGCCAACGCAGCATCTCCTTCCTTTCTGGTGACCTCACTCACTCGCAGGAACACAACAACCCTTAAGGAATTGTTATTCGCCTGCGGTATTCTGTGAGGTGGAGGTACATTCCCAGTCGGGTAGCTTACAATTACGCTCCCTACCTCTCTTTTCGCCAGAGCTTAGTTTGTCGGTCAGCAGGGTGCGCCGCGCTCAGGTGAAGTTGGCTTTAGTTCAAAGATGTTGATGGACCTCTTACACCCCTCCCACCCCCCCAGAATCGGTTTAGATAAAAAAAGAAAACTATCGAAATTTTAGTTGGCGTGTTCCTTAGAGGTATCGATATTTCTTTCAAGTTTCAACTCAATATCTTTAATTTAACCCGAGCAGTACAAATTAAATTGCTATTGAAACATTTTCCAATTATTCACGTTTCCAGGAAAACACTAATTTCTTGGCACAAATGCCGATGAACAGCATAGAATTATTGCTTTGAGATTCAGTAATCACTTCCTTTCAGTACATATTTAACATTTGTAGAGAAATCGCTGAATGAAATTCGAATAATGGATCATAGCTACAGCAATATAATGATTTATTATATTTGTTTATTAAAATAACTAAGACTCAATTTGATGGCATAAAATCTTTACCTACATTAAATTCATATTTTAATTAATTATTATAATATTTTTCCCTATTACCTAGACTGTGAGGCATCTCAGCACTATTCCAGCCGATATGGCACACCAACGGCTCACATAAGAACAATCAAGTTTGCTGGCATCATCATCATATCATCATCATCAGGTCCATTTTAGTCTCCACTACAGGAGCACGACCCTCTCTCTTCCGTCCTAGGCGAAAGGAGGATTTGGCCTACACTCCCCACGCTGGCCAGACGGATTGGGGAGGATCTCATCATCATATGATGAGAGGAAATTAACTAGGTTTTTTTGCATTCCCACCACTGTGTCTTCTGTGTAGCCAGAATTAACAGCGGCGACCACCAAAAAAGGTAAATAAACAGTAAAGTCCGTTGCAGACCCGGGGGTAAGACTGCGGTTGCTTTGGAACTCACAACGAATTTAATCAGAAAAAAATATTTGGAGAAGAAGTTTTTGGAATTTGACTTCCCCACTTAGCAATCTGAGAGATAGCAATAAGGCAATTATAAGGCATTAAAAGCCAAAAGAGATGGCTAGTCAAGTGAAGCTCAACTGCTGTGCACTACGGATTTTAAGAATCTAACACTATTGGGGACCAAAAACATTGAGTTGTTACCTAACACATCAATTCTAATAATATGAATTAACTAGTGAAAATAGAGGAGACGAGCGGAGTGATCTCCCCACTCATCTATATATAAAAAGAAATATTGCCAGACAAATTACACAGCGCCATCCAGCCCCAAAGTAAGCGAAGCTTGTGTTATGGGTACTAGACAACTGATAAACTTACGTAAATACATTTTTTTTTGTAAATACATACTTATGATACATAGAAAACACCCAGACCAAGACAAACAGACATGTTCATGCACACAAATGTTTGTCCTGTGTGGGAATCGAACCCACGAGCGTTGGTGTCGAAGCCTCGTCATTGACCGCTACGCCACCAAGCTCGTCCATATATAAAATATCAATAAAGAATGCAGTACTTCAGCCCGCGACAGTCTTCTGCTTTTCAAAGTGTAACTGCGACCTCACGTGGAGTACAGCCCCCTTACCACCAACTCTTATTGCGATTCAATAACAAATGAATAAGCTTAGCTATTATAGAATGCTTATTCATACAAATAATATTAATTTGTATGAATAAGCATTCTATTCAGTTATAGAATCGCAATAAGAGTTGATGGTATGGGGGCCGTTATCATGTTATCATAGAAAGCGTCTTGTGATTCGATTCAGAGATGAGCTCTGAGGATCGTTGACGATTCTAAGATCACAGACGGTAAGCCATTAAATCTTAGGGGACTTTGATGCCCACGGCCTCTTTCTATAATAATCACACCGCTCGCCATAGGCGCGGAATTTATTCTTAAACATTACGATCAAAATAGGCACGTACTGTGTAATTCCAAAGGAGTTTTCTACATTGACCTCTGGGGTTACGGAACGAACTCCCTGCCAATGTTGTTCCATGCGACTACAATATGGGGCCCATCAAAATAGGCGTAAAAGCGTTTATGCAGGGTCGGTAACGTGAGTGATGCCTCTGATGTTGCAAGCGTCCATAAGCGGCGACAATTGCGATCAGGCAGGTCGTACGTTTTCCAATCTAGTGGTATAAAAAAGGTCGCTTTGTAAGCAAAATTAATAAGTATGTACGTGTAATTAACTCACCACCAAAGAGAGGTAAGGTACAGCTTAGACTGGGGAAGGAGTTGCAGACGGTTAGACAGACAAAATCATTCGAATACTGCGCAAATTACAAATTGTTAGAATTATTGTATTTTCTTTTTTCAGATTACATATTTATGTCCAGAAAGGAAGTCGTTGTTGTGTTGGCACCGGAAATGGCGGCGTGCGAACGATATTTCATTTTCGAGCGTCAATATGGCTACGGTAATCGCTTCACATCAGGCGGACTGTATGCTTGTCTGCCTCCCGAAGTGGTATAAAAAAAAACACGTGTTGCACTCCGGGAGTACCGGCAGAAGTCAAAACTTGAACATTAACGGTGTGCATTTTAGAATTATTTGGAATGGTTAGAGAATAATTTCGCACGAATTGTTTTATTTATCAGTATAAAAGTACTATCATTTATGTGTTAAAATACAATAGTCATTTATTACGCAATTGTACACAAACATGACAATTTATATTACATTAAAAATAAACAGCAGGAGCACCCGCCCGGTAGAAAGAGAGGAGGATATGACTTCCTCTCCGACGCAGCGCCGCGGCGCTGCGGCCGACGGTCAACACTCTCTCCGTCTTACGAATTTTCGATCAGGCCACGTGTCCTGACGCGAACTTAACATTTTTACATCATCATCATCAGGTGATTTTAGTCTTCACTACAGGAACACAACCCTCTCTCTTCCGTCCCAGACAGAAGGAGGATTTGGCCTACACTCCCCACGCTGGCCAGACAGGTTGGGGAGGCCTGATCGATGTTTTATAATGTATTTCCCTTAGTCGCCTTGTACGACATCCACGGGAAGAGACGGAGTGATTCTATTCTAGTCTGCTGGAAACCACACGGCCGTTTTAACAACCAATAGAGTGCCAATCTAACCCTAAATATTAATTGCAACTTAATACCTCCACGCGTTCCTGAAAAATGTCTGCCGGAAACCACACGGCCATAACATAACATTTTTTACCCACCCCAAAAAGTCGCCACAACGCCGCTAAAGAAGTTTTCACTTCAAAAATACGTCGTAAATACTACTTACTCTGTGGTGCAGACAGATACACGTTATTTTCGAAGCTATTTAAAGCAAGTGCTCAGGCGTCAATTTCTTACAATGGCCCATTTGATATTCGCGACCATCAATCGCTTCAATTGAAGCGATTGCACAATGGATGCCACTTACATTAGTATACGAGTACTAACATTACATAGTAACGAATAAATTTATAGGTATTCTCTACATAGAGTAAAACAAAGGTCTAAATATCAAAGAAAGCTTTACTCATCTGTCTGACTGTTTGATAAATAAAAATATGTAAACTATACCCTATCAAAAGCAGAAATGTGAAATGAAAGCCAAGTTCAATATTATGATATATGCCTTGGTTGTTGACTTCAACGACAAAAGAAATGAGATCTAAATGGGTGCCAAGTTCAATGGTCAGTCCTGAAATTTATTTATTACAACATAAAATATTTTATATCGACTTAAAATATCATTTCTTCTTAAAGCTAATGATAATATATTGAAGCCTAAGGTCTGACTTGGCTAGTTTTTAATGACTTTACTTAATGATATTTAAAATTGTAAATTTTAGGATTTTTTCTATTACCTACTTGTGCTATAAGATCATCTTGTCATATTTCATGATTCTAAGTCAACGGAAAGTGTCATACAGGTTTTGATTCCTTTTGGAATTGACCCATAATCATTCTACTGTTGGGATTTAGTGTGTACTCCACCGTGCTGCTCAACTGCGGGTTGACGGAGGCCAGTGTACTCAAGCCGCCCAAAGGCCACTGACTTGACTTAACGACTTTCATACTAATCACAACAGCTGGGACTGTCGGCTTAACGTGCGTTCTGAAGCACAGAGCGGCTCGAGATAAATAAACCCATCCATAGGCAGGCTACGGCCGACGTTGCTTAACTTGCGTGATCGATTAGACTGAAACGCGCAACGACGCCATCGAGCTCCTTATTCCCTTTCTTATGATTCACTTGCGAGTAACTGTGCCCGCGTTAAGTTTGATTTTTTTAACAACAATCATCATCATCATCAGGTCGATTTTAGTCTCCACTACAGGAGCACGACCCTCTCCTTTCCGTTCCAGACGGAAGGAGGATTTGGCCTACACGCCCCACGCTGGTCAAACGGGTTGGGGAGGCCTGAACGATATTTGATAATGTATTTCCCCTAGTCGCCTTGTACGACATCCACGGGAAGAAACGGAGTGATTCTATTCTAGTCTGCTGGAAACCACACGGCCGTTTTAACAACCAATAGAGTGCCAATCTAACCCTAAATATTAATTGCAACTTAATACCTCCACGCGTTCCTGAAAAATGGCATCGCTTCCCCCTCCCCGCACGCGATATTCCATAGTCCTTACTTAGCGTAATAAATTATTTGATCCATCATTTATCCAGTGGTGTAATTAAATTTTGGATGGAGATGATAGATTTGTAGCTGCAACACCAAACTGTATCCCTCGATTTTGTAATCATTCGTTTTTTTCGAATTGCCTCTGTATGGAAGAAATTTTAAGACTTAAACAGAAGGCCAATTCTCGTAAGTTTTCTACGAACGCAGATTGAAAGTTGACCGAATCGGGATTGAATTGTGAATTGACTAAAATTATATACTTGATTTCATTAATTAATTATTATCAATCCTTGTTGTTGGCAAAGTAACATTCTTAGTTTGTTTAATTTTCACTCATTTTTTGATACAATCCCGCTTAAATTTAATTTTGAAGTTACATTTTGTGTTACGAGAATACCAAATGTGACATTTATGAGATCGAGACTGGATCGAAACTGAATTTTAACTATATTTTAATTACGAGAATTGCCCCTCAGGTTAAATATCATTTTAACAAAAAAAAACCGACTCCAATCATTACTCTACATTTACGTATAGTACATACAGGCTGATGATGATGATGAAAAAAATATGGGACCAATCTGGAAGCATACTCTTTCAAATAAAAAAAAGATTTTTTCAAATCGGTTTATAAATAACGGAGTAATGAAATAATAAACCTAACAATGGGTCAGATACATGAAAAAAAATATGGGACCAATCTGGAAGTACTCGTACATATACTCATTCAAATAAAAAAAGTTTTTTTCAAATCGGTTTATAAATCACGGAGTAATAAAATAACAAAAAATAAAAAAATACAGCCGAATTGAGAACCTAATTTTTTGGAGTCGGTTAAAAATGACATTACTTTCCTTTTGAGGTACGGAATCCTAAAAACAGTGACCTTAATTAAATTTTAGTTTAGAATAATTTGACAAAAGGCGTTCTCTAGCAATCAACGTTTGGGTAGCAGGCATAGTCCAATGTGATGATTACTACACAGAGCGGCCCGAGTCACTTACACAGAATACGTTATCACCCCACTACTACTTCAACCAAAATTCTCCCTTAAACCCAAAAGCAATAAAGTCACTTTTCCTGCAATTTAATCTCATCCTATTAAATGCATAGCGCGGAAACCTAACTAGCAATACCAACAAGCGTAATAATATGACGTCATGTTGATTCTATTGTAATAACTGTGTCATGCATGTGCATTGTCATTCAAAAATTATATTTATGACTAAATGCATAGAGTTGAAACTATTAATGTCAATTACACTATCGTTTTCAGTTCACAACGTACGAATTTAATGAATAGGTACGTGTCACATTGAAGTTGAAAGTTCATAATAGCGAAAAATCTATTATAAACTAGCTGCCCGCCCCGGCTTTGCACGGGTAGAAAGTGGTATTTTTGTTTCCTAGCAATTTGTAAATCTTTTCTCTCCATAAGAATCAATTCAAATAAAATCAAATCATGTTTATTTGCAGAATACAGTTACATAAGTTGTTATTCCAGTATACAAAGTCAGGTACAGTGTATTCAGCTCGCAAGCAGGCGTGCAAAATATTTAGGTCATCTTACAACCTAGAACCTAATGAAAATAAAAATTAGGAGAATTGGTCAAGCCGTTCAATAAAAATTAGGAGAGTTGGTCAAGCCGTTTTCGAGTTTTGCGCTTAGCAATTGTCTTGCCTTCCCGAAATCTCTCCACTAACACTTGAACTTTATAGTACGGTATAAAAGTTCAAAACTTTTAAGTATATAAAAGTGTTGTTTTTAGACTTTTTCAGGCAATTTTTAAATTTTTTCTCTGCGTAAGAACCATCCTCGTACTTCAAGAAATATTCTAAAAAAAGAATTAGCGAAATCGGTTCTGCTGTTCTCGAGATTTGTGCTTAGCAACACATTCAGCAATTCATTTTTATATTATAGATAGAAATAAGGTGTTTATTGTCATAGAAAATTGCAACTAAAAATATTATTTATAAATAAGTTCTTATATTTATATGGCGAAATGCTTCAGGCACGTATGTAAGTAGAGGTCGAGCGCGCGCCTAAAGTCTTTTGCAATACCTGACAAAGGTGACTAAGTTAAACTGCTTATACAAGTCTAAGATCCTCTGTACATTTAGTTATGCAAAAGAGTTTTGACTTTGACTTACAAAGAAAAACTATAGACAATTTGAAACTCTTGCACACAAGAAAAAGTATACCTCAAGCCATTATTGTGTAAGAAAATCAGACAAATTGATAGAATACGATGTTTCGTGTCACGTGCCGGATTTTTAAAAGTCAGCGCTACATCATGCTCTTAAACTACACTGTTATATGAGAGCGCTACATAAAATCTACGACATTCTCTATCTCAAGTGGTGTCAGCAATCCTTGGTCTATAAATCGTAGTGTAATAAGTCTATGGTAATACCTACATGTAGAAGTAATCTATCTCATATCTATGCTACCCTCTCTACTACTCTCTAGTCGGTCTCGATTTAAAGCTGCCATACTTCAGTCAACATGTTACCCAACAATATATCTGTGTTTTTTACGGGACGGGGGCCCACCTACCACTGTGTCTCCTGTGTAGCCAGGATTAACAGCGGCGACCGCCAAAAAAGGCAATGAACAATGAAGTCCATTGCAGTCCCGGGGATAAAACTACGGCTGCATTGAAACTCACAACGAATTTAATCAGAAGAAATTAGTAGGAATAGGAAGCTTTTGGAATTTGACTTCCCCTCTTAGCAATGTGAGAGACAGCAATATGGCAAATAAGGCATTAAAAGCCTAAAGAATGGCTAGTCAAGCGAAGCTCAACTGCCGTGCACCACGGATTTTAAGTTTCTAACACTATTGGGGACCTAAAACATTGAGTTGTTACTTGTTACCTAACACATCGATTCCAATAATATGAGTTGCAAAATCGTCTTACGCTTGGTAATTGTCCCTTGCTACTAAATCTGAATAGTATACTACCCCGGATGCAACTTGCAATGAATTCAACATGTCATCCCGCTCCCGCCTATATATATCTCTCTATGGATGTGTTGTCAATCATGTTGGCAGATATTTTAATTAACAACACGCCATACACAGCTAAATTGTTAAACAATATGACCAACACGGCTAACATGTTGGGTAACGTATGGCAGCTTTAAGGATCATTCCTAGATTAATTACACACTCTCTCTCTAACACACACACTGATAAGCGCCGTGTATTTTTTTTTCTTTTTGGCCGGGTTGTGTCATAATCAGGGTTTATTTTTGATACGGTAACCCCAAATACGTTACATGCAGATGTAGTGTTTGATCCATAGACTGCACCTCATCGCCATACAAGAGCTGATAAGATAGCGTTATCGAACGATAACAGTGACGGGTTACGAGAATTTCATTATACATAATAATAAGGCCATGTCCTTTTGAAACTTTGTTGTATAAACGATAAAATAGGTTACCGGCTTAAAAAGCCGAAAGTGCGAGTCGGCCTCGCGCACCGACGGCTCCGTACCTTTACTAATATTACAAGTAGGTACTATTTCTTAATCTGTACTAATATTATGAAGCTGAAGAGTTTTGGTTGGTTGGTTTGTTTGGTTGAACGCGCTATTTTCAGGATCTAGGTACTGGCTCGAATTAAAAAAAATATTTAATGTAAGGCTATATTTGACGAGCTCGGTGGTCGAATGGTTAGCAATGGCCACATTGACTCAGAGGTTGCTGGTTCGATCCCCACACAAGACAAACATTTATGTGTATGAACATGTCTGCTTGTCTGGGTGTTTTCTATGTATTATATGTATATATTTACAAAATAAAATGTATTTAAGTATAATATCAGTTATCTAGTACCCATAGTACAAGTTTTGCTTAGTTTGGGACTAGATGGCTACCGTTACCGTTTAGATTCCCTTCTTACGAGACTCAGAATTATATGGCATACATTTGAAGAGTACAGGAGAATAACAGGGAATGTGAAAAAAAATATTTTCCTATTTTCCTATTTTCTATTAGAATTTAATCTTTATCTATGCCAGTTTAATTTCCATTCACTAACTTAAAAAAAAAGTAAACAGATGGCGCCAAAAAGGCAAAGTAAAAGTTACTACATACGCTGATCTTAATGTAATTTGTTAATACTTCTGAACTATTAACTGTGTTCTACTCCAAATCTATGCATTTGGACATTCCCTGTCTTTGCCTGTACCCTTCATATGTAGACTGCTACATGCACTTGGAAGATTAAGATTTTATCGAATTATTTTGAATATCGAATCGTTGTTTAGTCATGATGAGAAGGATGTCTCATGCGAGGCTGTGGAACATATCAGTATCTGTCCCGTTGAAGTAAGGCGAACCATAAAGACTACGAGATTATGTTATATGTATTTATTTGAGGAACTCTCTGATATATTTTGCTGTGATGGAAGCGACTGGCTCGCTGTCACCCATCCTAATTGCATATTAACCCATTGACACGACCGCGACGCAGGGGTCTGGCCGACGCGATGTACGAACAAGCGTTCGTTTTTTATATCCTACATCGTAAAAGCCCGTTGCGTAACTACGAGTATTTATGCTTGCACAGCAATCATGAATAACAATAACCTTCGGGGTATATCTCACCTGCATTACATCAACGGGACGGGGTCCACCACACATTCCCACCACTGTGTCACCCTATGTAGCCAGGATTAAAAGCGGCGACCACCAAAAAAGGCAATGAACAATGAAGTCCACTGCATTCCCGGGGGTAAATCTACGGCTGTGTTGAAACTCACAACGAATTTAATCAGAAGAAATTAGTAGGACTAGTAAGCTTTTGAAATTTGAATTCTCCTCTTGGCAATGTGAGAGACAGCTATATGGCAAATAAGGCATTAAAAGCCTGAAGAGATGGCTAGTTAAGTGAAGCTCAACTGCCTGATGTGCTGCATTGTGCACCTCGAGGCTCTGACAAAATAGAGGTAGTGCATAGAGTAATTATAAACTGCCCTATTGAAGAACCTCCACCATATTAGAATAAACTACAATCACCAGAAATTATGATATAGCGTCTGACTAAGCTAACATCAATGCAATTTTATATATGGCATATTTTAACATACCTACGGTATTTTAATACGAGACGAAAAGTCGGGCATGGAAAAGAAGGAATTTGAAATGTTCAGACGATCTACTGCGCAACGCAACACTATTGCTATAGTTTTCAATTTTACAGCCTCATATTTTTTTTTTTTTATATCGCTAAAGTAGAAAACCTGCATACTGATGGAAAACAGTTACCGTTACCTATGAACGCTTGTAACACCGGTGGCATCACACGCGCATTACCGATCCTGTATATCCATGCTGTAGTCTCCTGAGAAAACCTCGACAGGCAGTTCAATCAAGGCAGTTCCACAGCTAGACTACCCGGGAGTACACTTCTCTGGAACCGCACAGTACGTGATCATTTCTCTCTAGGCTCTCTAGGCTCTAATGTGTGAGGATGAATTCCCTGTCGATGGCGAGTGGTGCGACTATAGATGGAGGCCGTGGTAATCATGTGAAACACATCCTCTGAACACATTGTAGAATCGGTTGAACACACAAAGAAACACAAAATCTCGTCTCAGACTTAAAAGTTCTGAACCTTAAAGTTACTGCTTCGAATACAGCTTTCAATGGCTCAATTAATTATTGCTTTCCACGTCTAAAGCCTTCGTCCTGGGTAGACGAATCAAAGCGAACGTGATTGAGGTGACGTGATAATTGAATGCGAAGCGGTGCTATACGGCTTTGTCATACGTGACACGTGCCCACGGATCACTCCTCACGACCATCCCACTGACAATGAAACAAAGACGCATCGCATCCATTTCCCGCGAAAATAAAAATCAATTAATGATTTTCGCTTCACTTCGCCTCGCGCCGCATCTCGCGTGCGTTTGAGGACAATTCCATAGGACTGTCGTAGATATTCTCGTATTAGATATTTAGACTATCATTGTACATATTACACCCCCACTGTTAAGGCAGCAACCTGGCACATCACTGACTAAGAGGAACTGAACAAACCTCAACGGCATAGTTACTTAGCTACAATTTTCTGTAGAGGTGTTTCCGAGGGCTTGATATTCCTTATCTTTCTTTCGCTAAAGTCTCGTTTGTTAACGCTAGGTTTGAATAGAAGAATTGTGTGATACTCGTATGATAAGTACGATGACCTCTCTACTACTGCAAAATGACAGCCATAGGCAGGTAATTCATCCTCACTACTCATTAAAAATGAAATGAGCGCACACTGTTCGGTTTCAATGAGGTCCTATGTAGTTCCCACGCACTATCAAGATGGAAAGAACTCCCTATCAAAGTTTTCCCAGGAGACTTCAACAAGGCAGCAACCGGTGAACAGAAATTTTCAGTTATTGCTTACTACAAAAAAAAAACCGTGTAGGCCGTGTGGTTTCCGGCAGACAAGAATAGAATCACTCCGTCTCTTCCCATGGATGTCGTACAAGGCGACTAAGGGAAATACATTATAAAACATCGATCAGGCATCCCCAACCCGTCTGGCCAGCGTGGGGTGTGTAGGCCAAATCCTCCTGTCTGTGACGGACGAGAGAGGGTCGTGCTCCTGTAGTGGAGACTAAAATGACCTGATGATGAACAAAAAAAAAATGGATGTCTGTAAAGTCGGTTTACGGACAATAATTATACGTGATAACGTCACAAGAATCGGTCGATGGAGTGGAAGAGACATAGAATAGACGCGTCACAGGCCGAACGCTTAGGCCGATCGTGCCTCTCTATCACATGTTCCGCGCTCTTCTTGCACGCTCGGCTTAGGCGGAACGTGACAATGAGTCATACTTTTTCGTGCGTGCAGCAGGAGTTCATCTATTTTTAAGACGTTCACGTCAAAATGAGTTTTATCATTAAAAGTTTACATTCAAACATGGTACCTAATAATAATACGAAAAAGAAGGTGCAAATTATTAAAAATTCTGAATTTAAATATGTTGATCCAACGCACTTAGAAAGTTAAGGTTCACCTCAGACGATGTTCGGACGGTTCATCGCCCCCGCCCTTCAATGGTAGACAAAAGGCAGACGGTGAAGTATATGCGCCCAATTTGAGTATACCCTTAGTGTTCATAGGACGCCTGTGTTTATAGTTATTAAGCCTCGATATCAAACAACATTTCAAGTTAGCTGGATTCATATTCAGACTGTAAAAAATTTTCGGAGAACGTAACATTAGAGAAGATTATCATTACGATTTATAAAAAAGCTCAGCCTCACCGGAATGCCATGGCGACGTCGCCGGCCACATATCCGATCAGTTCATATATTTTTTGGGTTAGTATTATAATGACTTAGGGCCGATTTTTCAATCCTCAGATAAACAGACAGATAGTGTTTATTTGACAGATAACAAAATATTGCATTTTTCAATAGTCAGATAGGCTCTATTTGGCGAATAACGCCCTTATCTGGGGAATAAATCTATTTGTCTCTTTGATGGCCAGATAAGAAACGAAAATCTAAAGATAGGTTCCAAAATCCTTGATCCAGGCCCGTAAAAAAATAATTCTTAAATTTATTCGTTCGGTAAGGTAACCCAATCATTAGATAGGTATTTATACGTCAAGTCAACCTTCCTTTCATTGACGTTCATTTTGAGGTTATTTCTTGTTTCTCCAAACTATTGATATTTTCGATACTATTGACGACCTGGCAATTGAAGAAGAGGTTATATAGTATGAATAATTAAACCAAGAACAACTGAACTTCAACATTGTTAAAATTAGCAGCACGTTCTCTCTTTTTTGATTCCATTGTCAATTGCGATAAAAAGTTGCTGGCCAAAACCGAAAGCCACCAAGTAAAAATCACCACAGAAAATACCACGACCACGAACGAATAAGCAAAAGTGTATAATAGTTTGATTGATGCATAGAAATTAGAGGTTATGATTAAACGTCAAATAAACAAATTACAATCTTTTTTTGTCTTCTTCTAACACACGTAACAACGTATGCGTACTTCTCGCTCGTACAGAATCAGAGTGAAGTTTGCAACTAAAAACCTTAGATAGTTAACAGCTCGTTATCTGACCATTGAAAATTCTACCAATTTTATCCGTCCGTTAAACAGTCGGATATTTTAATTCGCTAGTTAGTTATTTGTTAAGTTATTCGACGATTGAAAAATCGGCCCTTTTAGTATACACATTGACCTAAGCACTATAAAGATGAGATAACAGAACGACCAACCCTACAAAAAGTCTATATCTGAAATTGACGAGGTAGCAAAATGACTGGTTATCGAAACGACTAGGTACTCCGTGAATCGACCATATCGCAGGTTGATGACTGTGAATCACAATGACTGTACATTCAAGATGAAATTTAAAAACTAGAAACATCACAAATAAAATTATTGAAAAAATAAAACGCACGATAATACAACACTTCTTGCATGACAAATTTCCTTCGGAACAATACTTCTTTATAATAATTAACAGTTATTATATTTCAAGTGGACAGTATGTTTCAAGTGGCTATGAATAGAGATTCGAAAGGAATAAGTTTTGTACCGAATTACACCTACATTTTGCGATCTGGTCATATCGCTATCTAACCGTTTTGAGATTTAGATGTTTTGCTACTAAGTCGTTTTGAAATGTGGTCATTATGCTTTTTAGAAATTCTGATATAAAGGCGTTCTGGATACATAGTCTTTCTGAGATGTGAACTATATGTCTACTTGGTCGTTCTGATATCTTGATCTTCTGATACTAACCCTATTTTTTTTATACTACGTCCGGTGGCAGACAAGCATACGGCCCGCCTGATGTAAAGCGGTTACCGTAGCCATATTAACGTTCGCAACATAAAATATTGCTCGCGCGCCGCCACCCCCGCTGCCAACGCAGCATCTCCTTCCTTTCTGGTAACCTCACTCACTCGCAGGAATACAACAACCTTCAAGAAAATTATTATTTGGCTGCGGTATTCTGTGTGTTCACATTGAAATGTTTGTAAATTGAAACTATCTTAGTTACGTTGCCACACCGTCGCCAAGTGGTTTGGTTAGCCGGCATACTTTTCAATATAAACTGTTTGGAAGACGAGGCTGGCGACGTCGCCTTGGTAGCTGGGCAACCAAAGTTTGCTCTGCGGTATTAAGAGAAAACGATTCCCCGATATTTCGCCCCGTAAAGACCTATCAAAACCTTTGAAGAAGTCCATACTGTTTTTGCCATATAGCTGTCTCTCACATTGCTAAGAGGGGAAGACAAACCCCAAAAGCTTCCTACTCCTACTAATTTCTTCTGATTAAATTCGTTGTGAATTCCAAGGCAGTTGTAGTTACCCCCGGGACTGCAATGGACTTCACTGTTCATTGCCTTTTTTGGCGGTCGCCGCTGTTAATCCTGGCTACATAGGAGACACAGTGGTGGGAATGTGTGGTGGGCCCCCGTCCCGAAAAAGTCCATACTATAGTCTCCAATAAAAGGATTGGCAGGTAGTTCATTTCACAAATTGAGAGCTCGCGGTAAAAAAAACTCCATGCGTAAAAAATTTGGAAAACAGTTGTTAATTATACATTGAAATACAATATAATTTATTTTACAGAAAGGGCAATTTCGAACAGTACGTATGTTAATGATCACATGCCGCTCACTCATTGAGTACAGGACTATTTAACTGGGCATGATTTCCTATTCATTGAACACGCGAATATATTCGCATTCGATTATGCTGCTGATGCAAATATTGTTACTGTCGATGTACGAGGGGAGGCCAATAAGTTCGCGGAATGGAGGGGTTGATGGGGATAAATTTACCCGTCCAGGTAGGCACTAGTTAAGCACCTCATTAAGAGTATATATACCAAGTTTGAACCTAATCGTGTCATTAACTTTTGAGTTATCGACCTGCAAACAACTAAATCGGGAAGAAGTCAGCCAGTATGGAGAAAATTGAACACCGTGCCGTTATTAAGTTTCTTACCAAGCAAGGAAAATCCGCTCAGACGATTTTTCAAGAGCTGTTAGCGGTTTACGCGGACTCTGCCCCTGGTAAAACCATGGTTTACAAGTGGCATGGTCTTTTCAAACAAGGAAGGGAGTCCATTGAAGACGACCCCCGCTCCGGACGGCCAATTGAGGCCAC
Source organism: Hypsopygia costalis (assembly GCA_937001555.2). NCBI lineage: Eukaryota > Metazoa > Arthropoda > Insecta > Lepidoptera > Pyralidae > Hypsopygia > Hypsopygia costalis. Next base: position 27,206,304 of record OW443326.2, read on the forward strand.
CACACCGGAAATCGTCGAAAAAGTAGAAAAACTTGTATTGGAAGATGCCCGACTGAAGAAGAAGCAACTTGCAGCAATGGTTGGAGTATCCGAATCAAGTATTTTAAATATCCTACATCATCATCTTGGGATGACTAAAGTCAGTGCAAGATGGGTTCCGAGAATGCTCACGCCACTTCAAAAACGCGAGCGTGTCGAGTGCTCTCACCAGTTTCTGGAGCTCTGTGGAGAGAGAAAGGAAGAAGTTATGGCCCGGATTGTTACTGGAGATGAAACCTGGGTTCACCACTATGAACCTGAGTCGAAGCAAGAGTCGATGCAGTGGCATAAAAAAGGCACACCTCCTCCAAAGAAGTTCAAAGTGTCACAATCGGCCGGAAAGATCATGGCGACTATCTTTTGGGATACAGAAGGTATTTTACTGATCGATTATAAAGAACGTGGTGCGACTATAACGGGACAGTACTACGCTTCTTTACTGGAAAGATTGAAAGAAGCCATTAAGAAAAAAAGAAGAGGAAAACTGTCAAAAGGTGTGCTCCTTTTGCACGACAATGCACCCGTCCACACGTGCCATGTTGCGACGGCTGCCATTCACCGATGCGGCTTTGAACAATTAAACCACCCACCATACAGTCCAGACTTGGCCCCCAGTGACTATTATTTATTTCCAAAAATGAAGAAAGAGCTGCGTGGAAAGAAATTTGACGACGATGATGAAGTCAAGTCGGCAATTTCGGCCTATTTTGACACCAAAGACAAATCATTTTTTTTCGATGGTATAAACAAGCTATTTGAGAGATCCGAAAAATGTATTAGGGTTAAAGGAGAATATATTGAAAAGGAAAAATAATTTGGTGTTTAATTTCAACCTCCTTCTCTCTCATTCCGCGAACTTATTGACCTCCCCTCGTACATCATACCAGAAATATAATATTTATATTTAACTAGCCATTGCTCCCGACTTCTCTTCCGTAAGGGATATTAGAAATATATTTCACATATTGTACATAAACCTTCAGGAAAGCACTCTCTAAACTAGAGGTTCCCAACCGGTGGTCCCAGACCACCAGTGGTCCGTAAGAGGTAAATTATGATCCTTGATACAAACTTATAATGTAAGAGATTGAGCACTATTATAGAAAATACTAAAATCTCGAGGTATAGAATAATGGTAATATTGTTATATAAATCCATTGGTCCCCAACTGTTGTTGGGGACCCTACGTGCAACTATAAGGGCCCACCACTACGAGGTTTTCCTCGTAGTGGTGGGCGAACAAAAAAAGGTTGGGAACCACTGCTCCAAACCATAGTGAAAATCACATCATAGTCAGACAAAAGCAAACAGAGCCAGAAATAGAGACAGATGCGGAAAGCGACTTTATTTTATACTAATACTAACTAATCGGACAGACGTTTAGGGTTGCCACCTTTTTTCTTTGTAATTAAAGTACATTGGTTGTTAGAGGTAAGAAAAAAAAGTACATAGTATCAAAATAAAGTACAATTTATTTTTCTTTATTATTATGTTCAAAAACATATTTTTATTGCTTTTTGCAGTTTGTATCAAAATTGTATGTCTACTAAACAATTGCACAGTATCTTTATAGTCTATATTTAAATTAAAGTAAGTAATTCATTTAAAGTTTTCAAAATCTCAAAGAAATCAAATCACGCGAAATAACGTATTTTCGTGTATTTTATTATTCTCATAAAGTATAGAGTACAATTACCTGAAATAACGTACAATACTTTATTATAAATGGCCGTGTGGTTTCCGGTAGACTAGAATAGAATCACTCCGTTTCTTCCCGTGGATGTCGTACAAGGCGACTAAGGGAAATACATTATCAAATATCGATCAGGCCTCCCCAACCCGATTAGCCAGCGTGGTGAGTGTAGGCCAAATCCTCCTTCCGTCTAGGACGGACAAGAGAGGGCCGTGCTCCTTTAGTGGAGACTAAAATGGACCTGTAGTGGAGACTAAGATGGATGATGATGATGACTTTATTATAAAGTACGGGTGTCAACCCTACAGACGTTGGTCATGTCATCCTAACTGATGAATTGAATTCGAATTGGCATCGTGCACGCTGTCAAATGACTGACAGTTCGGCGCAGACAAGATTGAAAGAACCTTTTAGTGCGAGGTAGCGAGTAGATGTTTTCAACTCCTTAAGATGTCCACGCTAAGATGGATAGTTCCAGAACTTAAATGGAGAAGAAGGAATAAGTTCGTAGAGCTCTACGGAGCATTCGCCGTAACAATTACAAAATACTAGCTGTCCCGACAGATGTTGTCTTGTGTTCATAACAATGAATATTGCATTCAAATTGGTTTCGCGCAATCTGTCAAATGACTGACAATTCTGGCCAACGCCATAAAGTTACATTAGAAAAGTTAATAATAATATAGTGGGTTCATTTTTATTAAAATTTCTAATATTCCGCTCAACTTCCTTATTTTATTCTTTCATAAGAACTTATTCCTGATAATAATAAACACAACAAAAAAGAATTAGCGAAATTGTTCCAACCGTTCACGCGTGATGACCAAAGGAAATAGTGATTGTCATTTATATATAGCGTTTATTTGGCTGCAATAACAATACCCATAAGGAGTAACCCGTAGGTGCTCAATCTTTTTCATTGTAAGTTTCTATAACGGACCTTAATTTATCTAAATTAATCTAAAGCAACACTGGCGATCCGTGGATTACCGGTTGGGAACCCCTGCAAAAAATCCATCAAGTCTTCTAGCCATACTCACTCCACCGAAACACTTGAGACGATGAGAGGACAACCCTTAAGATTCTAGAGGCAACGCAGGCCGTCTATAGGCTACAGTGACCAACAACGATCAGCCGCGACGTATGCTCAGTAGTCTCAGAGAGGATTTTTTATACCTCTAAGGTGTATGTTTTATACCACCACAAACAAGGATACGGTCCGCCTGATGGAAAGCAGTTACCGTAGCCTATGGACGCCTGTAACACCAGAGGTATCACGTACACGTTGCCGACCCTGTAAAAACCTCTTTACGCCCTTTTTGAAGAACCCCATGCTGTAGTCTCCTAGGAAAACCTCAACAGGCAGTTGATTCTAAAGCTTGATAGAACGTGGAAGAAAACTTCTCAGGAACCGCACAGTACGTGACCACTTCGGTTCTAATGTGTGAGGATATATTGAGAGAACGACAATGAGCCTCTACACTGAACGGTAGCACTCGTACTTTGCTAAGAACAATAAAATTATATTAGACTATCTGGTAAAAACGTTTTTTTCCTGTGGAAAAAAAAATGCTAGTCCTGGATAAAAAGTAGATTGTGTTACTCTCCAGCCCTTAAACCTTTTGACATGAAAGAAGGGCAAACAAACACTCTTTCATATTTATAAAGTATACTTTTTCAGATGTCAAATCGACAGTACTCGTACAACGGTTTAAGCAATACAATTGGCATATAGGTGCGAAATAATTAGGACCGGTGAGAGTGAAAAGGGAAACTCAACTCAAAACAGGTAAATATTTTGCATTACATTTTATGACACACCGCCGAAAGGAGTCAACAACGGACCCTATGCCTACAGCTAATGCGCCTCTGTGCACCAACCTTCCGGTTATATCACAGGACTGCGAGTCTCTCGTCTAGTAAACCAACCAGACGAGACGACCTTTACGCGCGCCGCTATCGCGCTCGGTAAACCAATCAAGCACTAAAGCAGATTGTTAGCAGGTCTTACTCCCCTTTCACTACTTCATCATCATCATCATCATCAGGTCCATTTTAGTCTCCACTAGAGCACGACCCTCTCTCAACCGTCCTAGACGGAAGGAGGATTTGGCCTACATTCCCCACGCTGGCCAAACGGGTTGGGGAGACCTGATCGATATTTGATAATGTATTTCCCTTAGTCGCCTTGTACAACATCCACGGGAAGAAACGGAGTGATTCTATTCTAGTCTGCCGGAAACCACACGGCCAACTACTTGGGCACTCTTAATTCGAGTAGCACGTGGCGACCGACGCTCGGTTTGCTAAGCATCGGGGCCCTACCACTTACTACCGCTGACTTCCCAACGCACTCCGTACGCCTACTGTAAATATTGGGCTTGGGCGCCAGATAGCTGGCTTCCTGATGTCCATGACAGGTACCGGAGCTGTAGGGCACGCTCACTTCCCCACGCCCAGAGAATGCCTACCCCAGATCTACGGTAGGGTGACCGGGCTGACGGAAGCGATCGACTTTTATCCTGTTGCTTAGCAGACAAGTACCCGAGCTGCGACGCCAACTTGGGAAGCCGACAACGCTAAGATCGCTCCGAGCCCAGTGGACAACCAATGTAGCGGCCCTTCGCCTTAGGCCAGTAGCCACCCACTCGCTACGCGCGCGTTTGAGCGCCCGGCCGACAGCTATGGCAAGGCAGACGAACATGCTCAACCTCTGTAGATAAACCACATGCACGTGAGTGATTACACGCATATAAAGCCACCTGGAATTCGGTCCCATGACTGGCAAATTATGGGCGTGTCAGCCAGTGCCCGAGGTACCCTGATCCAAACTGCCGGACCCGTAGTTCCAGCTGCGAAACTCCCCACAGTCGGGTCCTCTGTGGGGGACTCAACGGGGAAAGGAGTCAATAGCAAGAAATTAATAAAAAACTGAGTGAAAATTATATCAAATTTTTTCCCGTATCCCGACTGTCCCGACCTTATCCATTTTTAAGTCTGTTTAAAACGCCTTCCTAGTCTACACTATCTAATTAACAAAATAATTAACCCGTGCACTAAAGCCTGATTAGTAATACAGGGAACAGATGACACTGATGAGGGTGGCGTAATTAACCCTGCTAATTGAAACTTGGTAAGCCTTTCAGAACCTAAATTCGATTAATATTACCTGGGCTCACAGATTTATCTCGTCACATACGGTGCTATACTACAAATAATAGATTTTATACAATTAAGTGTTAACAAGCATACGACCTGCCTGATGGAAAACAGACAGAGCAGCTTATTGTCGATTACTATCCAAGCAGTTAAGCTCGCGCGCTGGTTAACGCTGCATCTTACGTCTGGTGACTTCAGTCACTCGTAGGAATATAACAATCCATAAATTATTGGTTGCGGTCTTTTTTGAGGTAGAAGTACTTCCCAACTTTCCCCAGTTGGGCTCAAAAGGTCCTGTCTCTCTTTCGGCGGAATCTCGTTAGCTAGCCGACAGAGTGCGCGTGTTAGTGAGGTTACCTTTACTTAGCTTAGGCTATAAAGATGGTCATGAGCCCCTTACACTTAAGAAGAGATAGAAAGAGGATGGTTCACGCTACACCGAGCCGGGCACGAGTCGAGCGCACGAGTGCAATGCAAAATAAACCTTATCTACCAAGAAGTAAAAAAGGGCCCGGCAGTCCTACCCGGATGGGCAAGACGGAGCGCGTTCGTGTCACGACAGAGTTAATTCTTGTATTGTTTATTAGCCTATTAATAAGGTATATTTTTCATTGCTCTCATACGCATTTGGAGTGTAGGTGGTTCATCAACATCTATGAACCAAAGCCAACTTCACCTATATGCGATGCACCCTGCTGACTGACAAACGAAGCTCTGGCGAAAAGAGATAGGGAGTGTAATTGTAAGCTACCCGACTGGGGAATGTACCTCCACCTCACAGAATACCGCAGCCAAATAACAATTCCCTTGAGGGTTGTTGTGTTCCTGCGAATGAGTGAGGTCACCAGAAAGGAAGGAGATGCTGCGTTGGCACCGGGGGTGGCGGCGCGCGAGCGATATTTTATGTTGCGATCGTTAATACGGCTACATCAACCGCTTCACATCAGGCGGGCCGTAAGCTTGTCTGCCACCCGACGTAGTATAAAAAAAACATGCTCGGCTCGTGCACGGCTCGGCGTATCCTTTACTCATACATTTAATTTTTACTTGCAAAGATATTTTGTTTCTTCACCTAAAGTTGTGACAAAGTTTTAGAAAACATCCATTTATTTAAGTCTGACCTTTGAGGTCAAAATCGATCTGGGTACGAAGACCTTCCATCTCGACTTTGCCTCTTGACATACTTGCAAATGAGAGCCTTTGGCAGTTCTAATTGGCTTCAGTCAGAGGTCAGAGGTTTTGACTACAAGAAACTTGTAGATTGATGTTAACTTGGACAAACCGACACTTTACTTAGGACTTCACCATTCTAATCCGTTTATTCGAAGTACTTGTACATATGTAATATGTGATTTACAATCCTAATATTGTGTATTGGCTTAGCGATATTGACACCTAAATTTACTTATAAGTAAAAATGTTGGTAGTAAATCGATGTTTAAGAAACTCAAGAAGAGGTTTACCTTCATGAGGTATGCTGACTCAGCTATAATTGCCACATAAAACAATATAACGAAGAGTAGCGATCCTGAAAAGGCTCTCTCACTTTCTTGGCTCGGCAGTTGGCTATTGTTTTAATCGGGGTGCAAGTGAGCAATTTCTTTAATCGCATGCATCTACTAACGATAGTGGGTGAATGCCGGCCGGCAGCAGTTTGTTGGGATTAACTAGTGACAAAAGCACGCAAAGTAGTGTATGGTAGTGTAGATCAAATTATCTGTATTTATCATTGTATCAGATTTTCACTGAATAAAATCTCGTAACTCTACTGATACTGATAAGGCAGTCCTGCTGAGCACTGGCTAGTATTGTGAGGTTCCTCACTCCCTGACCACAGGCCACTTGGGTCTCTGCTCGGTTCAAAACACGAAAAAAAAGAAACATGAATCGACTAATCAAGTCGAGTACAAAGCTTCTCATTCATGCACTTTTTCTATCACAGTACTAGAGATTTATACGCACGTTGACATTTTTTGTCTCAACTCGACTAACAATCGAAGACCTAGAACCATTTTTTCCCGATTACGTGTCGTATCGATGACTAACACTTTGCATTTTAATAGCCAACCCGTCTGACGATACAAGTAAATATCAGCAGTACTTCAACCTCAAGCAAACGATCGTTATACGTAATTAAGTGTAACTAATGGAAATTCCTTCTAGTATACATGAGGTAATTTTGAAAGGCCTCCAAAAATTGAAGTCTGATTTTAAATTCTTTAAGTAAATCCACTTAGCAAAAAGAACAAGAAAATAAAGACAGATACGTTGGTAACGTCCGTTTACGGACGAAAATTTTACGTGATAACGACATAAGAAAATATCGGCCAATGAAGTGGAAGAGAAATAGATGCGTCACAAGTCGAACGCTTAGACCGATTGTGCCTCTCTATCGCTTGTTCCGTGCTTTCGCTTGTACGCTCAGCTCAGGCGGAACGTGACAATGAGTCATGCTTTTTCGTACGTGCAGCCGGCGTTCATCGATTTATAAGATGTTATCATGTCATAATAAAAGTAAATTAACTTTTATTAACCGTTAAGAAATATTTTTACCTAATTATGTTATTCTCAGTTCACATTAATGCATACGGGACTCGCGAACCGCTGATATGAACTTTTATAAACTTTACAGATAAGTAGATAAAAAATAATAAACAATACACGACATTATTAGGCATATGATTTGTAAAAACAAAATCGCAAGATCTTAGAATCCCAAGCACCAACTAGGGAGTCTTTATAGAATAGATGTTTATGTCTATCTATCATATTTCGCTAAACATGTACAGATTGTAGGTTTTTGAAAACATCGTTAGTTATGAGCTGTTTATTATTATTAGTGCGAAACTTCGATACTATTTTAGGTAATTTTACCACGCAGACTGTCAGTCAGCGCAGTTCACAATTTATTACAATTAGTTGGTTTTAAAACACGTAATGGGGCCATGAACCGTGTGTTAGTCAGAACCACAAGAGAACTCACGACAAACGGGTTTGCGATGCGTCATGCACGGCATAAAAAGGAGTCAAGTCAAATGTTCGTTGGATAAGCCACCCAGAGAAATCGGGTACAGGATAGTCTAAGCAAGGTAAAAGCTACAACTTGTACTACCACCTCAGGATAATTTCTGATAAATTTAGGAAAAAGAAATCTCAAGGCCGATTCTCGTAATTATTTACGATTGCAGATTGAAAATTACCGAATCGAGTGTGAACTGCATATTAATTTGCCAAAAATGATATAATTAAATTGATCAATTTATGAATATGAATTGTTGTTACTAGTAGAATACCATTCTTAGTTTGTCATATTTCGATTCATAAAAGTTTAAAATTTCATATTGTGATAATATTGAATTCAGTTCCGATCCAGTCTCGATTTTATAAATGTCACATTTGGTATTCTCTATACCAAATGTGACATTTATAAAATCGAGACTGGATCGGAACTGAATTCTGTCTGTATTTTACTTATGAAAATTGCACCTCTGAGCACAAACTACATTTCGTTTGACTATTTACGTACCTATTCGTATTTAGGAAAATACTACGGAAGACTTTGGATGTCTAACGACGGAAGTCTTATTATAAAGGTAATTTTACAATACTTGACTTGTAGTAAGTAAATTACTTCAATTTGTATTTATTTTTTTAAATAAAGGCTAAGAAAAGTGTCACATTTAGGGGATTAATTATAGAGAAAAAGGGCAAAATTCAAATGAGGGTCGCAAGTCGCAACACTGGCCTCACCGCAGGTGGCGCGTTCATTGGCAAGAGGTTACTTTATCGCTTAGATGACTCATCCTCGTGATCCAACGTAAATACATATTATGCAGGCGGTCTCATCGCTCGCTTAGGAAGACGCTTGGCGCTTCGAAATTAGCCTAGCCGGGTAGCAACGCCAACGGGCAAATCGGTCATTTACTTGGATCACTGGGAAGGATGCATATTACATAAATATGTAGATGTGTACATTTTTTTTGTATGAAATTCTCATTCAGTAGACCATAATATCTTAATATCTTGTACCCAACATGTTCGCTAATTTGATCTAAGTATTATAAAATTCATAGTGGCTAACGTGACCTTCATCCCCTATTGGGGTGCGATGGGGTTGAAATGTCTATATATCAATGTATGTGTCGTTTTTTCGGTTTTCCGGAACGCCAATCCATACTAATATTATAAATGCGACAGAGTGTCTCGCTGTTACCTCTTCATGCTTAAGTCGCTGGACCGACTTAGTTGAAATTTGGTTCAGAGAGAGTCCTGGGAAAGGACATAAGATAGTTTTTGTTCCATAAATTACCTGTTATTGTTGTTTATTGTTATATAAACACTATACAGCAATTTTAATAATTCTTATTTGTTTAAGAGGATACATTCTTCAGGTGGTCCCGTATTAAAATGAATGTTGCTAAGCGCAAAACTCGAGAACGGCTCGACCAATTCTGCAAATTTTTGTTTTAATATTATCGTTAAGGTATAAGGAAGGTTCTTATGGAGAGAAAAGACGTAAAAAATGAGAGGAAAGTAAAACACCACTTTCTATCCGTGCGAAGCCGGGGCGGGCAGCTAGTATATTAATAAGAGAAGCAAATCATTGTACTCCTTTTTACGAAAATCGCGAGGACGGAGGAGTATGAAATTACGCACACTTATAGATTATATGGAGAATGAGTGCTAAAGCTAATATTTTTTTAAAATTATGCATAAAAAATACATTAAATCAATAAAAAAAACATTACACGCACACTATCATGTATTTGACACAAACATATACATACATAATTCAAATAACTATGGTAATGATGAAATGGAATTTCGACCACTGGGCGACCATCGGTAAATCGTAAACATTCGCAGAGTCGTCATCAGTTAGTGATGTTCATGTAACATGTTAATTGGGTGTACTTTAACCACTTATTCCCCAAGTTTCACCATCAAAATCATAATCAAATTGTTCAGCAATAGCGCAACACGTTAGTCGTAAACATGATTCTACGCAGTGATTGGTAATTCGGAATTTCAGACGGTTAAGAGAGCGTGCGGGTTCATCTTCAGCCAGATGGACGGACTTGATCAAATCTGTCCAAAGACCCTGATGTCTAAAGAAGCTGGACAAACAGCCAACAGAAATTGATGAAGGATCTCGAGACAAGCACCACAATGGAGAATGATTCCTCATGACCACGACCACTCTGAAAAGAGTGACCGAACTACAAAGAAAAGAACAACATTTATTTTTCGTTGTCATAAAAACTGCTATACAAATTTTGATTAAAATTCATCAAAATGGTGCAACAGTGATTTTGATTCGTCGCAAGGTGCTTTCGAGGGCCTTGCTCGTATGCGATCATAAGTATATTTTATGATTTACTTCATAAAACTTTTCTTATAAGCTAAAACCAAACAACTACACATCATCATCATCTAATGTTTATATAAATATATGAGTCTATTCAAAGCGTGAATCCGTAAGAGTGCGGCATAGAACTATTCCAGAGGAGACTCAGACGGCGGGTGAGGCCAATTCGAGAGAGCGGCAGGGAGTGCCCACTTGGTACAAAACTAGCTACACTTTTACTTGAAATATACGCAAATGGTACAAAATAATCACATCACCGCAGTGTCGGCATCGTAGTAATCATTTCTAGTCACACGACAGCCGGGATCGTCACATGATGACAAATACAACATACAGACATGCGCTAGCGCATAACGTGCGTTAATATTCTTTTAACACACACATTATAATGCAGACGCGTTCTCGATCTCCGTGTGCGTGAGTCGCATATGCAGTAAATTATTGAAACACGAATATTTAGTTAGATGAACCAAACAATCCAATAGTAACACAGTATTACAAATTTATTGTCAACAATATTCTCTACCTGTTGCAGGAGCACGAGTTTCATGTAGGGCTAAGCAAACCCCTTTAAACAGCCCTATGTCTTTCCTTACGTTTAGTCGCTGCCACGCTGTTCAACAAAAGGTTGGCGGAAGCCGGTGTTTTAAAGCCATTTTTAACTCATTCAAACTACAATTTGCTTACTTTTAAAATTTCGCGTTGCATGTTTTATGAAACTAATAACGTGAATTAACGCGATCATGCAAAAGGGTATATAAACGTCAGGCAATAATAAAGGTATGTAATACCCTTATGCATGATCGCGTTAATTGTCATTATCATTTTCATAAATATACTGACTGTGTTTAATGATCGTCGTCTAGTAACAACCAAAGGAGGTATTTTTAAAGAGTAGTGAGTATAGATGACTGCTTTACCAGAAGAATGTGATTCACATTGCTAGATAGGAGGGTGGAGGTGGGAGGAAAATACAGTTTGAGGAAATTGTTGAGTCAAATTCCCTCAACTATGCTCCTGAACAAACAAGATATAGGACCTTCAAGGAAAGAGTTGCGTTTCCCTAAACAGACTAGGAACTATTCAGAGCCCTCTGGTATTGCTAATGTCTCTGGAAGGTAGTGATTTACTTGGTGGCGCTGTTCTACTGCGAAAAATGTTTAATAATGCGACGTCGTTTGACTCGAGGGGTTAACTAGTCATCATCATTATCAGCCTGTATCTACCCACTGCTGTATATAGGCCTTTCCCAATGCTTTTCACCATATGCGATCCTCTACGTTCCGCATCCAACCATTACCAGTCACATTTTTTTAGGTTGTCGGTCCATCTATAGCTTCGTCGCCCCATACGTGGTTTCCACTCTAGGACTTTCCTCCCCCATCTACGATCCATAATTTTACTTATGTATTTATAAATAATATATTTATAAATAATAGTACAGTATGGCCACTCCCTGCCGCTCTCACGCATCGACCTCACCTCCCCTCTGAGACAAATCTGGAACAGTTTGTATGGCGCCGCACGCACACACGCTCATTCACGCTCTGCACAGACGTCATTGTTAATGTAGTAGAGAACGACGCGACATTTGTATAGAGTGGCCGGGGTGTGGTAGTAATTAAGGTTAACTAGTAATTATTAGAAAATATGCAACTACAATGCATCATCAATTATTAATACTACAATAAAATCTGAACGCACCGATGACATCCAATCTATATTTAGAAATGTAATCACACGCTATGCAACTAAAGGCGAGTTAAATATGAAACTTGAAATCCATACAATGGACACAATGTATGTACAACGCATATTAAGATTATAAAGACAATACTTATATTGTATTATCTATTGGTATTGATTACAATATTAAGTAACAACAAAGTACAACTAAAGTAAATAAAAATAATCTAATCTTAAAATTATTTAAAAATAGAACTTGGTAAATTAATATGTGATCAAAATTTGGATCAAACTATTGTTGATGTTATTTTATATTATGTCGGGGGCAACCAGGCATGCGACACATCTGACGGCCAATTTTTGTGATTATTTTACGATCTCAGAATGAGAGTTGACCGAATCGAGATTCAATTGAAATGACTAAAATGATATATTTCATTCGATTTATTGTTGAATATCAAATGTTATTATTAGCTGACTATCTTAGTTTGTTTAATTTTCGGTGTTAATTCGACAATCACATTTTAATTTAAACTTTAAATTTTCGTATCGTGTTTCGAGAATACCAAATGATACATTTCTGAAATCGAGACCGAAACTGAATTTTGACTACATTATAAATACAAGAATTGCCCGTCTGATGTGAGTGAAGTGCCTAGTTTAGCGTCACCAATCTTCAAATATTTTACAAGTTCGCGTCAGCGATTTTAAACGCGCGTATGCCGGTATCTGAATTTTGTAATATCCTCTCGTAGCGAATGCCTATGTTATAATAGCTACCTGTATACCAAATTTCAAGCCAATTCGTCCTGTGGTTTCAGCTGTGTATTGAGCGAGCGAAACCCTAGGTCCGTGATGAGTTGACAGATTCAGTCAGTCAGTAACGGCAACTTTTATAGATACAGGTTATAGAAAATAGGTCACTGGCTTTTAAGTGGATTGGAAGCACAATTTCACTACCTCCTAACTATTCAGATCGTGAATTCAGATTCTGAAATTGAATTTTGGTTAAAATAACTTGATTGGAACTTGGTTTTGACTTAAATTAACAATTTAAATCATAATAACAAGTACAATTAAATATTTAGTTATGTAACCTCCAGATATCTCTGTAATATAGCAAAAGATTCGAATTGGTCCATAAACCTAATCTCGGTTAAGGTTTTTGCAAATTCCCAGGGGATACCGGGAAACGCGCTTATGAAGTTGCAGGCGCAACCAGGTACATAATAAATATATAGTGGCATGAACTTCGTTTCAATCGGGTGAGCGGATAAGATTTTGTAAGCTATCCTATCCTAGAAACAATTTATTTTAGGACACAAATAAAGAAAAATATATAAAATAAATAAACATAATAAACAAATAAACATAAAAATAAATAAATAAACATAAAAATAAAACTTTGAGCTACATAAAATCCAATGGACTTTATAAAAGGCAGTCAAAATAAATTTATTATAATTTCAAAATTTCAGTAAGAGACGTTCCAATTTAGATTACTAACGTTGTACATAAAATTCCGCTTCCACTAAGAGGATTAAGGTAAAACATGCACCAGATTTTAGCAACAAAACCGCATCCAATTGCATGTATTTTTTTTTTGCTTTTGCGTACGCATTATGTACGCAAAAGCAAAAAAAAAAATACATACAATTGCATACAGACAAAAATTCTAAAAATAATTATTTTGGCTTCTATTGCTCAAAGGGGTGTATAGCCTTATATATTTTTTTCTCAAAACATTATTTATTCATTATATATATCTACTAACTGGCCCGGCGAATTTCGTATCGCATTTTACGTTAACTTTTCCGATGAGTTATACCCTTTAATATTTGTATTATTTTTATTTAAACTATCCTATTTCTCAAGTTGGATCAAACTGCACACACTGTGCAAAATTTTATTGAAATCGGTTCAGTAGTTTAGGATTCCATCGGGGACAAACAACGTGACACGAAATGTTTATTTATTAAGATAAAAGAAGAAACTGACTGACATATCAACGCACAGCCTAAACTGCTGGGTCTAGAGATTCCAAATTTGGCAACTAAGTTTCTTATGAGGTCTAGGGATGCACTATAAAAGGATTTTTGAAAATTCCCACGGAATCCCGGCAAAACCCCGTAATAAGTCGCAGATTCAAGCTCAGTTCATTAATGTACAGATATCGGGTTACAATTTTATTACCTACATGCATAAGATATACCTAAGATTTATTACACATATAAGGAGCTCAATGGCGTCGTTGAGCGTGTCAGTCTAAACGAACACGCAAGTTAAGCAACGTCGGTCATAGCCAGTCCATGGATGGGTTTATATTATCTCGAGCTCCTCCGTGCGGAGGGCAAGTTAAGCCGTCGATCCCAGCTATTGTTATTAGATGACAGCCGTTAAGCTAAGTCGGTGGTCTTTGGACGGCTAGAAAACACTGGCCTCCGCCAAACCGTAGTTGAGCAGCGTGGTGGAGTAAGCTCTAAACCCCTTCGATTGAGGGGAAACCTGTATCCCAACAGTGGAATGATTATGGGACAATACCGAAGGGCTTCAAAACCTATATGATACGTTACGTTGACTTAGAATCATGTAATATGACCAGAAGTTAGGTCTTATTAGGCAATTGAGGGGAGACCCGTATCCCAGCAGTGGGACAAGTAAGGGTTGCCGACGATAAGATTTGTGAAGTAGATAGGGACTAATCAGCACGGATGTATTGCCAATTACGAGTAAATGGCTGCTGTCAATAAACGAATTTACATAATACGCTTCAGGAGCGTATGAATTTTAATTAAGATGAGATGTGAACACGAAATTGTTGGATACAACTTATGCTGATTACGCATGTAGTAGAAATGTTTAGTTATAACTAGCATTCTCACACGGCTCCGCCTGCGTAGTTCAGGGAAGTAGCCTATAACCATTTTCAAGGTTCAACCTATCTTCATGCATATTTCGGCAAAATTGGTTCAAAACTTCAAACCTGATAAAAGTATGTACGAATACATTTTTGCATTAAATATATACTGGATAACATGATAAATGGACTTAGTTCCTTTAGATGTAGGGTCCACCATTACTAACTGAATTGACTATGAAATACCAAACCCCAACTTTGACAGTTTTCAAGATATTGAATATTTAATTGTTTTTTTTTTATATAAAAATAATACTTTATAATTACTTGCCGCAAACGGGCCGTAACGCAAGCATGCCAAACAAGCATACGGGCATGCACATTTGCCGAATGTACGACGCTTACAATACTAAAAACAGTATTGCTCGCGCTCTGGCACTCGCGCTACTAACGCAGCATCTTACGTCTGGTGACGTCGCTCAGTCGCAGGAACAAAAATCCTCTAGGGCTAGGGTATTGTTATTTAGGTGCTGTATTCAGTGAGTTGGAGGTACTTCCCTAATCGATTTTGAAATGCTCTACGTCTCTTTCGTTTCCAGAGGTGATAATTTAAAGAGACAGTCAATACTCGTAATTTCAAACCAAATATAGTTGTTTTCTTGTAATGACATCCTTTGAATATTTGAGGTGTGTCAAAATGTAACTTTACTAGAATATTATTTATTTATTTACTTGTGGTGTAAGGGCCACAACAGACGTGCTACTTTTAGCATCGTCGAAGAGCGATTTTGCGATTGCATTATGCTTCGACGACTTGCTGCATTCGGTCACAGTAGCGGAAACGCGATTTAGCGACTGCATAGATGTTGCATCGCGTTTTAACGACTTGTTGCGTTCGGTCTTAGTATAGAATCACAGTATAAGTAATAGTACTACGTAATATAACAAACGTAGCTTCAACCGGCATTCGAAAGTGTTCAGTCGCAGTGTTGAGCAAGTCGATTGCCGCGAGCGGCATTTTTACGTCTACGGTGTGGAGCATTCCGTCGCTGTGTATAGCTTCTGAAAAGCGTTAAATTGTCTATCGCCGATGCCTGCATAGGCCCCACGGAGATTTTTTTTTTTTTTAGTTATACCTCGCAAGCAAGCCTTCATTATTAATTCGCTAATGGGTTTTATCTATAAAGCTAATAAGTAGCGTGAGAGTGCTACGGGAGATCAAATTTCGCGGGAAATTTCGATTAATGTCGCGGGAAATGCAATTTCACCCACTACACTGCACTACCATTAATATTAAGGATTTTTTTCCCTCAATCTATTGGTTGCGTTATAACGCAGTTAGGCAATAACAAACAAAAATAAGTAACTATCAACATACCGTTCTGTTATGTATAGATTCAAAAGCCACATAATTTATTAAGAATTAATGCAATATATTATTGCACGTGACACCAAATTAACATGTAATGGTTTAATTAAACGTGTAATTAATAATATTCACATGCCATGTGTCCGCATTTCATTGCAATAGGTATCTGATATATTCTGATAATTGAGCTCTATAAGAAAGAACTGGGTATAGATTTAGTCTTACTTTTTTAAAGCTAAAGATCTTGGTCATATTATTATTTCTTTCTTCCTTTCGTCTCGAACGATGTTTCGCTTGCTCTCACTAGCTCGCTTACTCAAATAAAAAGCCGGATAGGTCGGACACGCAACACAAATTGGCCGGACATGTTCTTAAAAAGCCGAACATATCTACGAAAAGCCCGACATTAGGCAACCCTATTTACAGGGTCATTTAAAAAAAAACACAAAAAGTTATTTTCACAATCCGTCGATAATATACGAAATTCAATTCGTAAGGAGTAAACTTCAATAAATAACATACAAGGTTCCTTGCAGCCGTTTGCAATAAGTATGAATTTTAATAATAAAAATAAATATTTTACAAGCGAATTCTGTTTCGCAATATAACAGTCACAACGCTCACAACAGTCGTTTAATGTTTTTCGTTGAGATTATTTTTTTATTTACACAGCTGAAATGATTCACAGTATAACTACTAAAGAACCTGAAGCTGTGCCTGAAGTCCGTAAGACTTCATACAGTTTCAATTTGACAAATATTTATGTACGTAAATACTTTACGTACCTACATAATCAAAGTTTTAACCAAACAAGTATTTACTATTGTTACTGTGTTAGAGAGGAGCTCAATGGCGTCGTTGCGCGTGTCAGTCTAATCAAACACGCAAGTTAAGCAACGTTGGCCGCTGTCTGTCTATGGATGGGTTTCTTTATCTCAAGTATCTCCGTGCTTCGGAGGGCACGTTGAGCCGTTGGTCCCGTTTGTTGTCATTAGATCACAGTTGTTAAACCAAGTTAGTGGCCTTTAGGCGGCTTGAAAACCCTGGCCTCTGCCAACCTGTGGTTGAGCAGCATGGTGGGGTATGTTCTAAACCCCTTCGATTGAGGGGAGACCCGTATCCCAGCTGTGGGATGAATAAGGGTCGATGACGACTGTGTCAGAGGTACGTATGACAGCAGTTCACAGGTCGTCGCGGCATAGTTACCCACACATACTAAAATAATAACTACACTTTTGCAGCATCACATCGACACCTTGCAGATGTCTACCGTCGTGGAAGGAATCAGACCAGGGCGTCTACCGCCTAAGCTGAAGCCGATTACCACCGGATTTTTTGATCGCAAAAATTAAACTTCACCTTACATTAGTGGCAATTGTGTTCAGCCCCCTTACCACCATCTCTTATTGCGACTCAATAATTGAGTAGATTGCTTATTCATACCAATGAATAAGCAATCTATTCAGTTATTGAGTCGCAATAAGAGATGGTGGTAAGGGGGCAGCTTAGCTGGTAGAATCCATGAAGCTCTACCGACAAAGCTAAAAATATTTAGCAATAACTCAAACCTAACACATGTTAAGGGCTAAGCTGAAACCGATTCCCGTCGGATTTTTTGATTGTGATAAAATCAAACTTCAGCTTAGATTACTTTTAATTGTCTTTAGCTTAGCTGGTAGAAACCCTGAAACTCTACCGACAAAGCTGAAATTGTTTGTCAAAACTTTAATGTAGGACTACAGTTTTCAATGGTATTATTGCCTGACTATTTTACTGGCGTACCATTAATTGCTACTGTAACTATTTCTAAGTAAGGAAATTGAGAAAATATGGATATTCTTGTAATTGTAATGTAACTTTATTCATCGCCCAATTTATCACCCAATAATTATATCTGAAAATTCTGTAAAACATTAACGTCGCAAATAAATAAAAAATCTACACACAAGCTACTATTATAAAAAGTTACAAAAAATTAAAAGAAGTCTGTTATATAACATCAATTTATTATATAAAAATATGTTGGATTTGAACTTGGTCATATGAATGTAAACTTGAAAACAAAAATGATATTGAACCCGGTCGATAAATTTAAAAAAAATGTTTCACCAACAACACGAGTAGGCGCCGTTTCTAATTGAAACACCTTTTAAAAAATGTAACGACTACTGTGGAATTGCGATATGACGTATTTTTTATTCATATTAATATAAGCTTCATTTTCCTTTCACGTTTCTTCCATCACGGGTAAAACCGGCAAAGTTTGTTAGTATGTAAAGCGCATCATTATAATTCAAAGCGACAACCGAGCGGTGTTTCGTTAATTTCTTCGAGACAGCTATCCCATCTCATTCTGTAAAGTTGGCTTCGCTGAAAGGCGTAAAATGAATTATTAATAATATTACGATTTTGACTTTTGACGCTCGTCGGCGATTAGTGAATTTAGTAAACCATGATATTTTGAGAATATGATGTTTTTCGAATATCGTGTTTTGCGAATGTGATGGTTTATGAATGTGGTCTTTTGATAATATGATGTTTAGGGCCGGAGGCTATGGATTACTGATGTAACGAATTATTTAGTTGTCGCGTTGATCAAATTTTATTCAGACGATTTTCCACGTCCTTATTTTTCTTTCGTTTACTTCGGTTGTTGCATTCCACAAAAAACATAACGTTACAAAAAAGTTGTAATATAATCAATGCAATACGCCGGGAAATGACAGACACAACTGAATTTATCAATAGTAATGAATTTATTTCATAAAGGGTATGTAAATTGCTGATTGTGTTAACAAACCAATCCGGTTTCGAATTACAATCCTTCCAAGTAAATTATGTTGATCGTAAATTATGTTAACAAGTACTTATTGGAATATCATGTTGTACCTATAGAACAATTTCAAAATATCTAATTCTTTTTTTTTTTTAATGATGTAACTTCACAGGTAGTCTGCAAATAGGTGGGATGGGTAGGTCTTAAGGTAGGATCGTAGGAATGTTTTAAAATTTAAAACGATACAAATATAGTATTTGGTGTAAATGGCAAATTGAATCGGAATTGTGTTTATCTTTTGCATTTAAAACCTAACAACTTTTCCCTCAAAGTTAGCAAAACCGAATTTGTGAAACTTATACCATATTGCAATTATATAATTATATATAATCTGTTCTTATTAGATATTTTCTTTTTTTTATCCCTAATAACATTGTCATTATTTCCTCTAAACAATGACAAACATTTATTATTTTTTTATAATAAATTATAACGATTTGGATTATGGTTATATCAATCAGCTAGCAGTTGTCTGATACAACTAATAATAATCATCATAAACAAGTATTCCTGACTGTTGATTTTAATATAAATAATTGTTAATATATAATAATTGTTCGTATAATAATTGTCCACTTACATGTATAAGTTTGTTCATTAAAAAGGCGAAATCATAGTGTTGTTATTGTTGTTGTTGTTATGTCTTTATTGTAAGAAAAGTTGCAGTACACTGTGGAAATACAATGATTACATAAATTTGTACGAAGTGCTGATGAGAATTGTGGTATCCCTAACTTCCATTATCCTGAGATATTACTACCACAGCCTAGAGAAATCTCCGCCCTCCTTTCCCTACCAGTCGTCAAACGGACGACTACGTTTAGACAGAGCAATTGGGCGGGGCTTGCGGGCTGAGACAGGGATACCATACCATAGAGCAGACTATATAGCTACTAGGTGTAGCTATATAGTCTGCGTTATGGTACTCGATACACACCGTTAAGAGATGACACATTTTACTGCTTTATGTATTTCATTTAATTTAAATAAATAGCTTTTCCGGAACATCAAAGGGGTGTAGTTACACTACAATACTACGCTACTACTAACACCGAACTTAAACTGGGGGCCTACCCCCTAAGCTGAAGCGGATTCCCATCGAATTTCTTAAGTGAGAAAAACTTTGTGACAAACATCTTTACGGCTACGGTTATTAGCACTAATTTACGGTGAAGTTAGATTTATGCAATCAAAAAATCCGATCGTATTCAGCTTCAGGCGGTAGGGCCCCTGATTCTGTAACCCACGTATGACAGAAACCCTACAAAATGCAAGATGTTGTAAAGTGAAAGTGGAAGTTATTGTGTCTACTAAAGAAATACTAACGACTAACTGTGAAGTCTATCTGCACAATTACACTCAGCCCAGCAAAAATATAAATACATCGCATTGCAAATACTATGAAAAAAGATATACATAAAAATTTTCGCAAAGCAGCTGTCGGACATTATAATCGAATTCGCATTGCAGAGATAAATCTATACTAATATTATGAAGAAAGGGTGATCTTGCTGTGAGTTTGTGTATTATATATATATATATATATATATGATGTGTATTACGTGGTATTACCCTGAGCCACTATTTGAAAAAATATTTAACCATGTGAAAGGTACTTTATTCTAATCTAGATAGACATAGTCTAGTCTAGATATATATTGTGTATCTTTAACGAGTATATACGCAGATGCAGTCGCAGCTGACCGCTAGCAAATGTATGTGTGGCCATGAATATTAACTTCGATTTAAGTAAGTTTGAAACAAATTTCATTTAAACTTTTAATGTCATCAGGCAAATGATTGTATGATATCGTACACATATTAAAAACGATTTTATTATTGTTTGTCTTGTGAAGATTAAACTACTCTTTTTCCAATTTTGGAAAAAGGGAAGGATGGCAATTAACAAAAACACAGATATCTCTAATCTACATACTCGGTAATGGTAATTTAATACGTAGATGTTGGAATAATGGTCAACAACAATCATCGAATCACGCTTTGCATATAGCGCGTACGCAATTTTTCTGAATTTCTAAAACTCTGTCTATCTATATCCACCGATTTTCCCCAAAAGTCTTTTATATAATAACGAATAAGAGCATTGGACCTAAAATGCCACCCTGTGGTACGCCGCTATTTTTAGGCCCAAATTCCGTTACTGATTTTTGCTCGTGACTCTGTTAGTGATTTTTTGCTCGATTTAGTCATGTTTGTAATTTCAGTACACTGTATGCTGTTCTGCAAGAAACTTGTGAACCACTCATGTGCTCATTCATCATTTTCTAGCTCTTGTAAATAGCCTTTTGTGACTGACAAAAGCCTTGCTCATATCGAGGAATACTACTGTAATCGGTGTTTTATTATTTATCAGTTACAAATCGTAGAAGGTCAAAACGAGCCTGATCTGTAGAGCATCTCATACGAAATCCGTGCTGATCAGTATGTAATATTATGTTATGTTTTAAGAAATCGCTCAACCTAACATATGTTGCTCTTTCAAAAACTTTTGTCAATTTAAGAACTAAAGTAATATGCCTTTAGCTCGGTAGCAATATTAGAGCTTAACACGTCCGAAAATGAAAGAGCCGAAATGTGTTGAAGAAATTTGTTTATATTGTCTTAAATATAATCTCGCAAATTAAGAAGAAAATGCTGTTTATCTTTTAATATCAAAGGACACTTAGTTTAAAGAATTTAGTACAAATTTGTTACAATACAAATTCAATTTTACAAGTGCCTTCGCACACTCTGAAGTCCCAGTGAGTGGCCATAGTAGGCACACAGATTTTAAATAAATTAACAACAGGAAAAACCAGATTTTCTTGTATTAATTAAAATCTGCAACTTTCCACATTATTAACCATTAGATAATATTTTACGACCGTGAGTATTTCACTCTAATAAATCAACACAAAACAAACTTCGTTAACCCTCTTATTCACCCAGCCATGAGAGGGATAGTTTGTTTATGCATGGCTGAGTGCAGTAAGCGACCTGCGCTGCAGAGATAGGGTTAGACTCAGACCCAATTACTGCTTCTAACAATTCGCGAAACAAGTTTCACAAATTTAATTAGGGATTTGAGGTATCCTTTGAATAACAAACTTCCACTATGGCAACAAATAAGTACAGAGCTCGCCCGATATGAAAGCAGATGCCGCATTGTATTAACGCCTAGAACACCATGAGCATCACACGCACGTTGGTTTTGAATTAATGTGTTCACAAATAATTCAGGGAATTTCACTCATTCCACTTTGGTTACTAACTTACTAAGAGGTATTCATATTATCGCACAGTTGCGGTTCTTTTGTTCAGTAAAAATGAGGGTTAATTTAAAAAGGGATATGTAATAACAGGTTTCGTTCTATGCATAATACTCTTTTTAACTTCACACATTACTCTGAATAATGAAATGGAAGGAAAATACAAAAGATGTTGGAAATTATGTTTAAACATAATAGCAAGGGTAAGATGCGTGAGCAATGTTTTCAACACCATTTTGGGTGAAACGTGATGCAGATATGATACAAGGGAGCCTCGCATTAAAAATGAAATATCACAAAGGGAATCACCTATATTTTTGCACGCCAGTATCTCGTAAAGCGTGTGAAACCGTTTATTAAACCATGTATATGTACCACATTTGTTGCAAAATAAAGTTATTCACTGATGCTCTTTTGCTTGTTTTACTTAGATGTGTTAGTAATTAATTTGATAGACTGGGATAGGATTTTCATGAAAAATGTTTCTCATAAGTGTATGTATATTTGTCTAAATAGAATCTATATCAAGAACTTTCTTGTATCTATTATCAAGCCTCATCAAAATATAATCAAATTTGGCACATTATTCTTTTGAAACTAGGCTCCCTCTTTTATATACATATAGTGCCAAATAAGCATACGGCCCGCCTTATGTGAAGCAGTTACCGTATATAAACGCTGGCGATATGACATTACGCTCGCGCGTTGCCACCCCGCTACTAAAGCAGCCACTCCTTCCTTCTTAGCTAGAAGAATTTGGTAGTAATAAAGATATAGCAAATACAAGTAAAGGATATAGAGGATGTTTTAAGGAGAGTACAGATACATGACTTGACATGCTACTGGTTACCATGACGCCTCCAGGATTACTTTTACAGTGGTACCTAATTAACAATAAAATAAAATACTATTTATGATCATACAGTTTCGGTCGAATATCCAGAGAGACATCAAGAAAGCCCAATTGCCCAAAGAGACAACCCAAGATCGATTGGCTTGGCCCAGGAAAGTGAGGAGGCGCGACCCCAAATAAATGGGAACAGGAGAGGAAGAAGAAGAAGAAGATCATACAGTTTGATGTCAATTAAGGTTGTTAAATTCGATTCGCGTGTGCATTTGAACGCCTTTGTGGTTGATGGATCCAGAATGTAAATTTTTGTTTCTGATAGGGGGATGCAAGCCCTTCACCCCTCTATGCCTCGCGCCTATACTGGTTCTAAGCATTTATAAGGTGATTGATAATGTAAAGAAAAATAATTTTATAGACATGTTCAGCTAGTTGGAAATGACTTTAGTTACATCACATACTACATACATAGATTACATTGAATATAATATTTTTGCGAGTATGACAGTTGTAGTATTTATTTGAATTTAATAAAATTTTAATTTAATATCTGATGCAAAAACCAATATCCTCCATTGGTTGATTGATTACATAAATTGTTTACGCAAATACATGAATATATGGTAACAATTGCAAATAAAACGTTGTTTACACATTCCAGCGTAAATGTGATTCACGCAATGAATAACATTGAATTCAATAATAAGAACAGTGAAGCTCTTCCTTTGACACATACATTTTACAAACTTTTAGAAGCCAAATGGGGTCGAATTAAATATGGCTGGCGGACAAAGATATGAGACGAGCCACACACACAATAAGGGACAATTGGCTTAATAAATACACCCAAACAAAGCGACTGGTCCACTTGTTACTAAGCGAGTGGAGAGTTACGAGTGTGTTATTACCGAGATTTTAGTGTATAGACATTTATACAAGTAAAAAGAGGTGTTTTTACCTGACTGATGATGAAGGGATTATGTTTTTCTAGGTGTGTATGTAATGTATGTGTAGATAGTAGACGTAACAAAGAAGTATTCTTTGTTACGTCTACTACCTAAACCGCTTGAGAGATTTCAATATATGAGGTGTAATTCGATTTGTCCATGAGGTGTCCGTGAAACATAATAATTGTTACAATTTTGCAGTCGTGTTTTTTATTTCAGGCAATTATATGTTGTTTATAAAATAAGCTGCTGCATGTTAGATTAGTGTACATTTTATAATTGTTTTATGAGGATTTTAATTTCAATGATTAAGTTCTATAGGAAATAAATATTGTTTATTTACAAAATACATTTACAAGTAAATAATAGGTAGTTAGTGAATCAAATGAATTAACTGGTGGTTCACTAAGTTTTAGAAGACAGTGTTTAAGTTTAAATTTGAGACAAACTCCTTAAGTTTAGTAAGCAGAGCTCTTGTTTTCCTACTATCTAAGTTAAACATGATTCAGTAACTTAAGCCAAACTATAATCTGCTTCAAGATTAGGATGTTTTACATAGAAATTAGATAATTTTATTATGTAAAAAAATTGTGATCTATTTATTTATTTCATTATAATATTGTTGTTTAAATGATATTATAAGAAGTAGGTTATTAATGGTATCCTCCTCTACCCTGAAGTTGTTTAGAAGAGATAAGTGAGGGATAAAACTGCATATGTTTTACTATATTATTTTCTGCTATGTATAATTATTTAAGTGCAATAAACTGTATTTTTAGAAAGAATTTACTTTATTCAGTAATTATGTATAGTGATTGAACTGTATGGTCAAAGATAATTCAAATAAAATATCAAATTTTATTTGAATTACCTTATATGTATATCAACTTCTTAAGAACTATTACAGAAATTACATTTTCTTTAAAATCGTATAGCAATGCTCCAGGTTACTCCTGATTATAACGGATATGAACTTCGCCGTACTAAGGCTGCCGTCGGACCATGTTTGCAGAGTTAACGACGAATAAAGTTGCACTTACAACGTGCCTACTAACTCTTCCGTTACTGGTACACGGCATTGTTCTGTTGCATTCCATAACAGGCGATGTGTGACAGCGTAACAACTCGACCGTGATCATCTAGCCCCGATATCACTAACTCAATATACACAGTCCGCATCTCCGCAACATGCTATCCATTATTTACCCAAAACATCGAGAAACTCATATCAGCTGTCAATGATTACGTCAATACCCGCAAAACCTGTTTCAAACGCTCAAGTACATATACGAAAACAAAAAAAAAACAATACATTTAGCAAATTAAATTTAAAAAAGCAAGCATAACATTTGTGCAAAATAATTTAGAATAACAATTTATCGATCTACAAGAACAGAGTTAGCTGCACTCCTACCTTCAGATAACTCCAAGTCTAACTCCGCTAATTTATCCCTGATGTCGTCAGGCAACTTTGAAACATCAACACTTAAGTCAGCCATCGTGGAAAAACACTTTTTCACACAAAACAAATAAAGTTAACGACAACACTTCAAGACACCATCGTGACACATGGCCATCTTGAATTTTGAATAATTTCTGGCCGACTCGGACTCCAAACTAATGTTACAGAATACGCTCACCAGATGTCCCTAGCGTCGAATCTTCAGTAGATTCGTTCTCAATTACAGACTCAACTTACCGATAATCAGTAACGAATTGGGAGGAAAAAAAAATCTTAATTCGAATAAATAAAAAAAATTCGTAAAGATAAATAGAAAATTCCTTTTCTGTGATATTATATGAACATAGTTTCTAAACACTTAATGAACTTCGAAAACTCACTTTATATCAACCATAGACGTCCTAATTTTTTTTAGAAAGCAATAGTACAGGCCTGGATGCAGGGTTATTAGAGTTAGGCATTTGTATTCTCTTCCTTTGAGTATAAATCGACTGGAGATGCCATCACGAAACTCTTCGAACAAATTTTTTCACCATTTTTAGCGGGGGCGAGGTAAACACGTACAGCACACCACCAAAAGATGTAATTAACTCGCATACACAAATTTTGCTGTTGCGATAAACGCACACTACAAAAAAAATCAACACATCAAAAATTACACGCCCACAGACACAGTTTTCATGTAACTATGCAGCACACATACGAAAAAGTTAGTGATGAATCTGAAGAATGAGTCAAATCAGTTTGATGAATGAACTGAATTGTCTTATACTATTTATTATAAAATTGTAAAAGTGAAAATACTGTACATTAAAGATATTATTCAAAAAATATGTTTGTTTGTATGTATGTCTGTCTGTATTTATGTGTCTTTGTGTCATTAGCACTCTCGTGCAGCTAAACTGTGGTATGAACTTTCGCCCGCGGTTTTACCGGGCTGATACAACCACTGTCTTCTATTATACGAGTACGCTGGACTACGTACGTACTTGTAGTATAGAGGTCAGTGGAAACAACCTTCAAGAAAAGAGCGTACGCCCATCTAAAAACCCAGCTACGCACTTGTATCCCTTCATACAGTTGCTTAAATAATTTCTTATCCTTTATTTGATTTTATTGGACAAAACCCTGTTTGAGAACATGAAATATTGTCAATTGATTTTTTAACAGATATCCTTATTTAATATTTTAAATGTGAACATCCAAAGATCCAAACATCTTCGTTTGGATGTTTAGATCTTTGGTTGTTACTCAATCACGCAATAACGGCTAAACGGATTTAGATGAAATTTGGTATGGAGATAGTTTGAGTCCCGGGGAATAGCATAGGATACTTTTCTAACGCAGGTGAAGCCGCGGGGCGTAGCTAGTATTATATAAAGTACATTGGTATTTGTAAGAACCTATGTATATGAAATTATATTATAATAAGTAAGGGTCATCTGTCCCCACATATAAAGTTATTTAAACATATGAATGAGCAAAGGGAAAGCAATAAAACAAATTGTTAATTTAATTAGAATGGCCACATATTTATTTAAATTAAATTCTCATGTAGGGATTTCTAAAACCCGATTGAGACGGTTTTCATTAATTAGTATTTTTATTGATTTTTAAAATGAATAAGTTTATTGTATACGTGACGAATACATTTCTTGGGGTCTACTTTTTTTTTACAAATTTTGAAATGGATTTGTGGGGCAAAAATGGAGCAATATTTAAATTTTTATCCTTCATTTGATTTTATCGGAAAAATACCCGGGTTTAAAAATTAAACATATACCTACTACATATATTAAAGTAGTCAAAGATTTAAGAAAAACAAAGAAATACTGACTCACCAAACAAGGACAGAGTCGCAAAGATGATAATGCACCTTCAATCAATGTCTTTCTGTTATTAGCATTTTTGTAGCTTTCCGGAGTAAAGTCATAATAAAAATAGAGAAGTAGTACAACTCAAGCCCCGAGCGGGAGATAATAGCCTAAACACGTAGGGCTGTCGCTTAATAGTTTATTCAACGGTCAAAAATACTTAGTCAATCTCTATTATACAAAATTAAGTAAGGTACAAAATACAAAATTAAGTAGGGTAAGTCTTAGGGATCTGTAACAAAAGACCGGCCAAGTGCGAGTCGGACTCGGTCACGAAGGGTTCCGTACCAAAAACGACACACAATCACGTTTGTTGTATGGGAGCCCCCCTTAAATATTAATTTTATTCTGTTTTTAGTATTTGTTATTATAGCGCCAACAGAAATACATCATTTGTGAAAATTTTAACTGTCTAGCTACCACGTTTCATGAGATACTTACAGCCCTTGGTGACAGACGGACAGACAGACGGACACCGGAGTCTTAGTAATAGGGTCCCGTTTTTACCCTTTGGGTGTGGAAATCTAAAAAGAATAAAAATAATTATTTTTGTACATACACCAGGAGTGACTGGAATTTTTTCATTACCTACATTTTAATGCATGCTTACTCAGTGACAAACGAGCAGACAGCCCACCTGATGGTGAGCGGTAACTGTCGCCCATAACATCCACGATTCACGCATTCAAGCTGTTGGCAACAAAAATGCAGAATCGCAGGTGCGTTGTCCTTCAAACCGGAACACAAAACACAACAATGCAAGCATTGTTGCTTGGCGGCAGTAATAGATAAGGCTGTTGTCCTCACCCAGGCGGACTCCTACCATCTGATAAAACCTACTTCATGTTATCTGTTTAGTGATTAGAAAAATTACGGTCTAAATAGGAATAGGATTAATTAAAACGTAGCTTTACTGAATCATAATATTTATTCAAATAATCTAAATTATTATGAAAATATATTTTTATTAAGTACCTATTATATATTATTTTTTACACTAAACTATTTTTATTACTTTTTAATTTACACACTTAGAATGTGATTATTAGGAGTGTCGGTGGCCGAATGGTTAGGGTATCCGAGACATCCATGAACACTGCAATGTTTTTTCATGGCTAGTCGACTTTGTAGCCATCTTTAACGTATTTGTAGTTATATACGACGTAGGTAGGTACCTAAATGTTAAAATTATTAACGAACGTCAGCGCAGGCGCGAATCTTGCATGGGAGCGGACGGTTTTGCGTACGACGCAGCCCTGACCCCGACTGGCGCTCCATATAAACTCCTACAAATGTTGTCAGTGTGTGCGTGCGACGGCCAATACGTACGGGCGCGCTCACATACAAACCGCGCTCGGTGCGTTTGTATGAAGTTACCTTACTTCTTTTTTTTTACTATGGTAAAGTGCTCCGAACAGATAACACTTGTATGTGTAGGTTTCCAAGAATCATTTTCGTCATTACTAAATTTTCTTCATTTTTCTTTTATATAGGGATCTTTTGGAAATCTAAAAGGAAATACAATTATATTAAATAAAGCCTATGAATAATAGTATCTGTATAACGTATACACTCATAGTCCCACACTAAATGTATTGCTTTTACCTACTTTTTTTTAGCCAACAATTCTTTTCATTTTCAGACAAAATTTCAACATCGTATGTCCAGAGAAAGGTAATTTTTCTAATTCACCTTACAAGATTTAAATGTAACATACATCTATACCTACTATTTAATACAATATCTAATAAAAATCTGACTATTATACGAACTGCAGTAATTGAATGAGTGAATGATTCATTCAAATGTTGAATCGCTTTTTTGACTTTGTCACATCCCTAAAGCCTGTACCACTGTATTCATGTTTACATTTCTCTGTCGTTTACGTATCGCAACGGTTTTTACTTTAATTGGAGATTGTACTTTAATACACATTTAATAGTTAGTAAAAATACTTACCTATGATAGAAAACGCGATCTTGTTGCGAATTTAAGCTATCAGATCGTCTTTTGCACGATAATACTGCACAACTCACCATTTTTCGAGAGAAAAATCACGCGACACGGAGCGATGCAAAATGACGGTGAAGCGACTTTAAGTAGTTTTATATAACGTGTATGACCAGTTGACCAATGTACTTTGCCGGAGGGAATCGCCCGCGTATGGCATCTCCAGTCGATTTATACTCAAAGATTCTCTTCATCATACCTCTGTGCGGTGATATACAATTTTAAACAAAAAATCCACTAACTACATTTGTCATCAAGTCAAACATCTAAAAAGAAGTTATTGCTTTGAATTTTATTAACTAATACTTTCCAAATCTTGTTTACTGAAATTTCAACAACAGAATGAAGTAATTATCTATGAACGATGTTGTCACCTTTGTTGAATAAAAAAACAGAGTAATTTATTATTAACATTTTGTCTTCTATGCTACAATGCCCGTAAATGTCTAACTGCCATAAAATCCTAGCGACTTAATCGTTTATGACCTATTACACACGTTTACACGCCGTCTTTCAGCTTACGAATTTTGGCATCAGTTTTTTATCTCCGGTTTTCGCCAAAACACGCGGAACGCGAAATGGGTTATTTTTCTGGAACTAGGCAGTTACTAGAACCGAAACGAATCAATTAGTAAAGTTGACAGTACTGACAGTGTAGAACTGCTAGTTATATGACGAAAAGAGACCTGTAACCGTATCACATGATACGTGTGCAACGATAAACGGATGATTTTTCTTAAAGAGGGATAGTGTTGTTTGAGTAACAGTGTAATATTCCGTTTTGACTTTATCTGCAAATTTTTAAATGAATTTTAGTTTTTAGGAAATGAATATTTCCATAACAGCGAACATAAAGTAAGGCAAATTATTTAGTTTCAGATCGATGTATCTATCTTATT
Source organism: Hypsopygia costalis (assembly GCA_937001555.2). Taxonomy (NCBI): domain Eukaryota; kingdom Metazoa; phylum Arthropoda; class Insecta; order Lepidoptera; family Pyralidae; genus Hypsopygia; species Hypsopygia costalis. The sequence continues at coordinate 27,236,619 of OW443326.2, forward strand.
ATCTCTAGTGCACATAAATAAAATACATAACAAGTATAACTGCTACAAACAAACACAATCTAAAAATTCTTAATCGAATACATATGCAAATTGGTAAATTCATATATTTAGGCAAAACTTTATCCTCAAATATATTTATGCAAATCACGTTGAAATTTTTTATTCATGTGTTCGAATGAAAGTGATATCTACCTTCCATTATAAATAACGTGGGTACGTAACGTAATGTAGTCTATAATTGTATTGTAACCATAACTGAAAAAATAATTACTATCGAAAAATAACTTGTTTCGAATTATGTTACATTCTAAACGTAACTAGTTACGCTACTAGTTATTTTGATACCCAACCTAAAAGTCGTTATTTACACAAGCATAATAATAGTGGATAAAATTTTATTACTCTATATTTTTAAGAATTGTTTTGCATATTGTTATTACATTAAAGAACTTACAAACTGAAATAATATCAAATAAATACAAATATGTATTTCAGCTTATACATCTTTTTAATAGAATGACATTACATTCATATGACAGTTGGAATAGAAAATTAAAACTAAAATTTAAAAGAGTTTATAACGTTCGTCCCTCTTCAAATTTCTTCAACCAGGCGGCGAGGGGGTCTCACCACTCGTTGGCTTCGGCGGAGGGGAATCTCTGAAGGACCCCTCCTTCAGAGATTCCCCTCCTTTGTTATTAACACATGTTATTAACACATGGTGAAAAAAAGATACTCGTAGATCTTTTGAGCGTACCACTTGCAGAGAGAAAAGAAGTATTGGGATTGTTTAAGGATGTGTTTGGTACAGTAAGAAGCGCATCGAGTGTGGAATTACCAAAGGGGTGCCAAAACTGTTTGCATTATCCATGAGGGTAGTGTTAGTTACATCCTGTGATGTATTCACAGAGGTCGGAAAACTCGGGTTCAGTGGTGTTGATGGTCTTTCGGTTAGCCTTGATCGAATATGATCAGCGTGTCTCTGTCTTTCCACGCCATCAGAAGTTTTTACAATGTAGCAATATCTGCGTTTCCTTGCAGTGACAGTAGCAGGTTGCCATTTCTTTTCAAGACCTGTTTTTACAAAAATATTGTCACTAGGCGAGTACTCAGGCGTGGATGTATTTAAATTTGCTTGCACTTGTTTGAACTGTAGCATTCTTCATTTATTAGGTCGGATGTTAGAGAGGAGGCAGTTAAGTTGACGGCCAAACATCATTTGGGCTGCTTCCAGTGGTAGAATGCGGAGTGTTTCTATATATAAACAAGAACTCGTGAAGTTGTTGTTTGAGCTCATTTCCAGCACCTGCAGATACCCGGTTTTTGAAAGTTCTGACAAGTCGTTCTGCCAGCCTCGAGGGTGATATGGTGATGATGTTAGATGTAAAATAACTTGAATATTGCAGAAATCTTTGAATTCCTGACAAGTGAACTGGGGGCCGATATCAGATACGATTAGATAAGGTAGTCCAAATGTACAAAAAATGTTACCTAATACTGAAGACAGTCTTTTGGGTGTGATCAGTTTCATTGGTCTTAAATCTATCCATTTGGAAAGGGCGTCGCATAGGATAAGCCATTGAAAACCTTCAAATGGCCAGCGAAGTCTATATGTATCCGGTCCCAGACTTCTTCTGGAACGGACCAAGAATAAATTGGTAGATCTGGACTGGATGGGCGATTTTGTTGACAGCCATGGCATAACTTTACAAATATATCAATTTCCTCCTCCATGGAGGGCCATACATAAAAACGGGCGAGAGCTCTCATAGCTGATATTCCAGGATGTCCACGATGAAGATAATTCAAAATCTTTTTTTGTAAACTTTCTGGAATTTACAAAAAAAGATTCCATTCGTCCCTGCCACATTACAATGTCATTTTCGATGGAAAGTTCATCTCGTTTGCGGTAATAATGTTTGATGTCGTTATTGAGATCTCGCCAACCAGTTCTCAAACACTGTATTACTTAAAACAGGATCTTTGGCTGTGCTAGTTTTGATATGGTTTCCTGTTAAATGAAGGTCTGTTAATTTGGTACTTATCTGCTTTGAATCGATTCTGTATACCGCGCGGCGTTCACTCGCGAAGGTTTTTCATCGTTATCTGGTAATCTGGAAAGGCAGTCTGCTATGGTGTTATTTTCTCCTTTACGGTAGCAAATGTCATATTGATAGCTAGCTACCAATCAGTAAAGCCCATCTCACCAGACGATTATTAGCTAATTTAGGAAGGTTTCAATTAGTTCCTAAAATATGAATGAGGGGTTTGTGATCCGTAACCAAAATAAACTTAGTGCCTCGTAAATATTGATCGAATTTTTACGCGCTGCGTAGTTTTCTGGACGCAAACGCTATAGGTTGCTCAATCCCTTTAACGGCTTTGTGGTACAACACTGCGCCCACACCTTTCTCTGACGCATCACAAGCTAAATAAAGAGGACGATCCTCAACAAAAGCTATCAATGATTTAGATGCAGTAATTCTTTTTTTTGTAGCTTCAAAAATGTTGTTTTCATGCTCAGTCCAACGCCATCTTTTCCTACCGCTTATCAACTCGTATAAATCAGTGCATACACCATGAAAGTGTGGAATAAAACGTTCATAGAAATTAACCAACCTTAGGAACGACCTCAATTCTTTAACGTTAGTGGGTTGTGAGGCTTTAGAAATAGCATCGAGTTTCGTTTTTGTGTACCTTCCCGATTGATGGTGTGACCAAGGTATTCAATTTCTTCCTGTAGGAAATTGCATTTCTTTAAATTTACTTTTAGTCCTGCCTGTTGTAAGCGATTGAAAACAGTGGCTAATGTTTTTAGGTGTTCGTTTGAGTTTTTGAAAGATGGATGTTGCTGTCGAAATTCCAAAGGGCATGCGGTTACATTGAAAAGCACCTTTATGTGTTGACAGCGTGAGAAATTGTTTTGATTCTAGGGATATTTCATATTGTAAATAAGCGTCTTTATGGTCGATCTTTGAAAACAACTTACCATCTGCTAATTTCTGTCGTAATTGATCAAATAAAGGTACAGGGTGTAGGTGTTTGATCAACGCAGAATTAACTGTACTACGGTAGTCGCCGCAAATTCTGACTTCGCCGGTAGGTTTCACATCGTTGACAGTAGGCGTGGCCCATTCTACTGGTGTTATGTTAGGTTAGGTTAGTCTATTTGATAAATAATACCTTCAGAGACCACGCGGTCTAGTTCCCTTTCAATGTTTTTCCTTAGACTAAACTTGATGGGTCTCGCCGGTAGATGGTTCTGCTCCTAGTTTGATGTGTATGTTAACAAGATAATCTTTCACCCTACCCAGCTTGCCATCAAAAAGAGTAGAGTATTTGTTTAATACTTGCTTGAGTGATATTTGGATTTCGTTGTCACGTTTAATCTATATATTTAAAAGAGAAAATCACTGACTCACTCATCACGAAATCTCAGAAACTATAACACCTACAAACTTGAAATTTGGCAGGTAGGTTCCTTGTAGGGTGTAGACATCCACTAAGAATGGATTTTACGATACTCCACCCCTAAGGGGGTAGAATGGGGGTTGGAAGTTTGTATGAAAGTCCTATGTTTTTGAAGCAAAAGTCTTGAAATTTAAAATGTATGCTCTATAGATGGTGTGGAGGTGTACTAATAATGTATCTTTGGAAACCAACCCCTTTTTGGGGTTGAAACGGGGGTTGGAAGTTTGTATGAAAGTTCTATGTTTTTGAAGTAAATGACTTAAAATTTAAAATGCATGCTCAATAGATGGTGTGGAGGTGTACTAATAATGTATCTTTGGAAATCAACCCCTTTTTGGGGTTAAAACGGGGGTTGGAATTTTGTATGAAAGTTCTATGTTTTTGAAGTAAATGACTTGAAATTTAAAATGCATGCTCAATAGATGGTGTGGAGGTGTACTAATAATTTATCTTTAGAAATCAACCCCTTTTTGGGGTTAAAACGGGGGTTGGAAATTTTTATGAAAATCCAATATTATTGAAGTTAAAGTAATTATGGCAGAAGGTTTTTAAATGATATTTAAGTATAAAAAATATTAAAAACTACATACTTACTATTATAATGAGGGATGTTTTATTATAACAATAAAAAGTAGTTTAGGTTTTAAAAAATAATATCCGTCGGCTTCATTGATTCTAAAAATTCGTCTAGATATTGATTGCTTTTATTTTTTTCCTTTCATTAGGTATTTAGCTTTTTCGAATGTAATTAAAAATTATTTGCAAATATTTGACTCCACGCGTACGAAGTCGCGGGCGGCCGCTAGTAGAGTATAAAGCACTTGGAAATGTCATATTGAAAATTTCGCTCCATTGTAAGCCAAAGAGCATCGGATTGGCGTCATTCAAAACAACTGCTGGGACAATTTTCTTCTGACCCTCGAATTCAACAGTTACGTCTGTAAGACCTTTCGTTTTTAATTTATAGTTACCGTATGCCTTTAGTTTCGGCCCTTTTGGTAGGGCTGGTGAGCCTATTTTCTTCCATAACTTATGGCTGATAATAGAGTACGTAGAGCCTGGGTCCCAATCCATAGTGCGTTTGTTGCCGTTGATTAGAACATCGATACGTTTGCAGTCCTTCTACTGTGTTGTGAGGTTACAAACAAAATCATCGTCACTTTCATCACTGTTGTCGGAGTTGTGGAAGGAATTCTTTACATCTTCGTCGTCCTTACTAACTTTTTGAAGTCGTGTAGATTTTGAGGTTCGCTTGTACTTTTGCTTCGTCGAGTAGATGTAGGCTTTTCCCGTTTTGATACAGCACTTTTCAAAGTGACCCTAGCTGTTACATTCCTTACAAATATTTGTCTTAGCTGGACAGTCAGTTAATGGGTGTCTTTCAAATTTTCCACAACGTAAGCATTGTTCTAGATTGAGCATACGAGGTGAAAATGATTTTCTATTTGTATATTTGTGTGTCGATGGTTTCTTTATAATTCTATGCACACTTGTTCCAGGCATGTCGTGCTCTGCTTGTTCCCGTGATTGATTGTGCAACAGCAAACTTTCCGCAAATGTGACTTCTGTTGTGATACTATTATGAATTTCTAGTAAATCTGGCCATTTTTGTTTCAGCCCCCTTACCACCATCTCTTATTACGATTCAATAACTGAATAGAATGCTTATTCATACCAATGCATAATCGACTCTATTTCAAATGGAATAGAGTCGCTTATTCATTGGTATGAATAATCAATCTATTCAATTATTGAATCGCAATAAGAGATGGTGGTAAGGGGGCAGATCTGTTTCAAGTTCTGGGTGGTTCAGCCCTGTAGCGAAACGATCACGTAACTGTCGCTCGAGTAGGCTATTATCGTATCCACAGTCGCGACTTATTTCTTTTAGTCTATTGGCGTAGTGTTCCATAGACTTTCTGCTGTCTCTGGTGCAACTCCAGAACTTTGCTAGAGCCCGATATCTTTTCCATTTGATGAGATAAATATCAAAGAGTTTGTTACACTGAATATACTGACATATACTGAATATGTGCTTGTTTCGAAATATGGTGTTAGTCCAATTTTGATCTCGCGGAACGTTTCAGGTGTTAAAGAATTTAGTAGAAGGTCCTGTTTAACGTCGATGTTAAAAATATTACATTTTGTTTTGAAGAAATCTATGTAGTCTTCGGCACGACACATCGGGTTTAAATATTTCGTTATTAAAGTTTTTTTATACTTGCAGTTTGTTTTGTGTACTTGCGCTCGTCATGCTTGTAGAACTGGGTCCCTCAGTATTGTCGCCGCTGTCGTCATTTATTTTCGGTTTTAGTGTAGTCACCAAAATTTGCAGTTTATTAGTAGTACCAAAAGTTTAAGTTTGAATTATGTAGGTACTTAGTAGTTTATAAGAACTACTAAGTACCTACATAATTCAAACTTAAAGTCAGGTGCAATATTTTATTGATACAATAGCCTACGCAGTTACTAACAATAATTGTTTAATATTAACACTATAGTACATACTTTTATTATTAAACAATTATTGTTAGTCACTTTCTGTTTATTATCTATAGTCTATATAGATAATAAACAGAAAATGTGTGAAGAGATTTTGCAGGACCGGCAATGCGAGTAATGTCTCTTATTGCAAGCGTCCTAGCTGGTAGATAAAAAAATATACCTAATTGTAAAAGACGTGTCTAAGAGCCCGCGAGGGCCCACAGAATAAAGAATTTTGACTTTGACTTTGACTTAAACTGCGGTAAGCGCTAACCATCAGTTGGGCCGTACGCAAATTTTCCATATTCGTAGTATAAAAAATATTGAGTCCACGCGGACGAAGTCGTGGGCAGGCCCTAGTATGGTTTATTTGTCACGCAAAAAGACCCCTTCCCACACGAGAAAAGAATCGAGATAAACAAACGAAGATAAAATCTAGGTGAACAAACGAGCTAGGCGCGCCGCGCTCTGCGAGTTAAAAAACTTTTTATCAAAGTCAAAGTCAAAGTCAAAATTCTTTATTCTGTGGGCCCTCGCGGGCACTTAGACACGTCTTTTACAATTAGGTATATTTTTTTTTATCTACCAGCATTTCGGAATGACCATTGACGAGAAGTAATGCCGAAAGAAACTCTGTCAATATAGGTCTTTTTTAAATAGCCATACAGTATTATCATTATACATAATACAATAAAAAAATGGTATTCAACCAAAATAAGAGAAAAAAAAAAGTAATATAAAATAGTAAAAAAAAATTAAAATATAAAAAATCATAGTATAGAGTGTATATACATATTGTATAAAAGTCTAAATATGTATATCCACAATACTACTTGTAAAGATAAGACGCTTGTGCTTCACATCCTGTGCCGAGAATTTGCCATACATTTTTATCATGAAGGTAATCGTCGGTCCTGTAGTAAGCCTTTTTGCATAAGGTGGTCTTAATAAGCTGTTTGAATTTAGTGTCGGGTAAAATCAGGACCGACTCCGGCAACTTATTGTAGTAGCGGATGCAATTTACGACAAACGAATTATTGACCTTCCCCAGTCTATGTTTTGGAATAACCAATTTGTTTTTGTTCCGCAAGTTGACATTAGTTATATCACATACTTTTGTAAAAATCTAAATATTTTTACGGACGTACATAATATGTTGAGTTGTTGATTGTTTTATACATAAATATATTGAGAAGCGACAGTGAGGATGTTTATCTCCTTAAATAACTCACGGAGTGAATCCCTAGAACCCAAATTGTAAATTGATCTAATGGCTCTCTTTTGTAATACAAAAATTTTATCAATGTCAGCTGCTTTACCCCAAAGCAATATGCCATATGACATAATGCTATGGAAATAACTAAAATAAACGAGCCTAGCAGTTGTCTCGTCCGCTATCTGTCTTACTCTCCTAACCGCATAAGCTGCGGAACTGAGTCTGCGAGCTAGTTTCGTTATATGAGGGCCCCATTGCAACTTTGAATCAATGGTAATACCAAGAAAAACAGTATCATTGTCATAAGCTAGGGTGGTGTCCTTTATGACTACATCACCATGGACTTGCCTGACATTGAGTAACGTGAATTTAATACATTTAGTTTTGTATGAGTTAAGAAGGAGATTATTTGTAGTAAACCAGTTCAAAATTGCAGAAAGAGCATTATTAACATCATCAATTTTGTCTTTATACCTAGCAACTTTAAAAATAAGTGAGGTATCGTCGGCAAACAGTACTACGTTGGCAAATTTTTCTACCAAATCAGGCAATATTACGTTGCATCTAAAGCTGCTATTTATTTAAATGACCTTATTTGAGTAAAGCTTCTGTACTTGGACTATTTCTTATTGTGTGTTATCGTTAAGCCCTTATAACTGGTCAAGTGCGAGTCGTACTAGTACATAAAGGGTTTTGTACCTCCATGCAATGTTAGCCGTACAAAAATACGTTTCTTGTATGACATTGACGACCCCCTTTAATTTTTAACTTTGACTAAGACCGCCCATGTAGCATAGCAACAACTTGTTTTTTTTTACATTTTGAACATGTATGACCGGCGTTATTAGGCTATATTAGGAATTGCACAACAGAACTTATCAGTAGATTGAACTCTATTTAATAAATAGCCACATCTTTACTTCATAGAATTAGTCAGTAAGGAATGAGAAATCGACATAGATACTAAAAATATTGCTATCTCATTTGATCACCTGAAGTATTCTTAATACATAAACAGGACAGCATTACAGGTATTTATTTCTGCTATAATCACAGACAGTCAATATAGTAAGCAGACGAAACATAAAATATATTAGTGCGAGTTGATCTTTCCGTCTCGCACGCTCTTGGGGGTTAGTGAATTTTGCTATCCCGTTTTTACATATATATCAAAACTGTACATGATTAGTTAAAAAAAATGACGCACGCTATGTTTTGAAAGGTCGCCGTTTTGCTAGGCTGCCGTTATGTACTTATCATTTTTATAGGCACGTATTTAGGAACTTGTACATTATTTATATTCATTGTGCAAGATTAAATTATATGCTAACAATAAAATGTAAACGGAGAACAGTGATTCAACAGTTAAATAAGTACTTACTATATTTTTTTTATCCTGGCATACATAAAAAAATATATACATTAATAGTCATTTATAATTATTATAAAATAAGGCTATTAATACTTAATGATTATAACTGTAGACAGATTCAATATTAATCAGCGCTTTATCCTTTTAGATTAGCTTAATAAACCTTATAGTGAAAGAGCTAGACTTTATCTCCTGTACTCTGAGTGGATTCACAACAATTAAATAGTTCTAAGTATTATTTGTAATAGATTACAAGTTGTGATAATAGGAATACTACACTATTGCATTAGGATATTCCTATAATGTTCGATGTGAGATTTGATACAATGCAATATTTGTTTTAGATTTCGTTTTTTTGTGAATAAATTTTTCGTGATTTGTAACTCCGTCCCTGTATTTGCGGTTGTGTGTATTTACATGTGTTTGTTTTGACGTGCATTCAAACTTCTAATGTTTAGCTGCATAATATGTTGAATGTAATGTAATGCTACAATGTAATTGCTACATCATATGAGAACTCTTATAGCCACACTTTTTTTTTCAAAAAATTGTAATTGAGAACATGCGTTCAAGTCGAGAATATCATCCACAAAATTTCTACCATAGACAAAAATACATTATTTAGAGGTGGCAACTTCGGATTGTGAATAACTCACTCATCCGGTAGGTAGCGCTGTAGTGTAGGTATTTTCTGTTGCCGTCATTCTCATTCGCTGTCGCTGCCTAGTTTTTCTTTTTACGTTTGGTATGTAGTTGGTTGTAAAATTTTATTCTCGTAATGGCTGCCACGCTAAAAGTGTAGCATGCATATTGGTTATGTCATGTATATAGATTCGGTATGCGTGTGTAGAATTCGAATAATTCAACAAGTGTTTCGAACAGTGCTCGTATGAAAGCAGCATAATCCCAATCTCCCTGGAACGTTTCCTCTTTCATGTTTCCTTTTTTGGCAATTAAGTTATGGACTCGGCGTTTGTGTACTGTATGTAGTAAAAACATAATCTATGCACCGTGATAAGTGTTCGCATGGACCATATTGAGTGCCAAGTGCTTTGTCACTATTAAAAATGACGGATACGCGGTCGTCATCGGCGCTGTTCAAGCGAGCTGAGCAGCTGAAGAGATGGGAGGAATCCGACACCAACAAACAGTCGTCGATGCCGAAGCGGGCGTCGAGGATCCAGTTCTCATCGGGGATAGTTTTCTTGGCGGCATGTACATCGGGAGACAAGGACGAAGTGCAGCGTTTGTTGAAAATGGGCGCTGATATAAATACAGCGAACGTGGACGGATTGACAGCGCTCCATCAGGTTAGTGAAATGATTGTATGTTATGCTTGAATTCTGTGGAACTTTACTGTTGCATGTACTTGAAAAATTATGTTGAAATTCATATTGAAATCTAAGAATGCTGGTGGCCTTTGAGGCAAAATATAAAACATACTTATCCATCATCTTATTTTCTTGACCTAGGATCATGAGATCACTGTCTTGTGCTGTAAAGTTTGTCTTGAACATTAGTATGAAACTTCATAGAATACTTAATTGTAAATTACAGTTAATGCAAGTAAAATATATTAATGGTGTGCTAAAAAACAACAAGCCAGCTTGATTTTGATAGCCTTCTGAAGTCATAAATGTCTATTTAAGATGGTTGTGTATATTTTGTGTGTAAATATATTACGAGTTTTAAAAATAATTAAGATATTCATTATAAATGTTACTGAATAAGTTTTGCTTTGTCTTTTTATATGGTTATAAAATCCAAGCTAACTAAGAAAGCTATGATAAGGCATAACTATAACCTAAAAGTGCCCATGTTGCTCTGAATGGACCAGATATCTTATGAGTTTTCCACTTATTATGAACTAGGTTTCACTCATGATTTTGTCTGTGCGTTTCCCGGTAACCTGTGGGAATTCTCAAAAATCCTTTCTTAGCGGATGCTTATGTCGTAACATCTAACTGTATACCAAATTTTAAACCAATCTGTCCATTGTCGTTTGAACTGTGCATTGATAGATTAGTCAACAATGGTTGTCTTTTACATATACAGACTAGCGGCCCGACCCCGGCTTCGCATGGGTGGACATTATATTGCAATTTTGTAACGGATCCCTAATATTTTTGAAATTAAAATATAGCCTATGTTACTCCCTGATAATGTAGCTTTCTATTGGTGAAAGAATTTTTGAAATCAGTACAGTAGTTACGGTGCCTATTTGTTACAAACAAACAAATCTTACCTTTTTATAATATTAGTTTATAAAATTTCTTAACCACCAAATTTTAAAGGGTAAACCGAGCATCTAAAATTGTGAAACTGAGCTTTATTACTGACTTGCGACTATAGTTAATAAAAATAGTAAATCATATCAACCCTAATCTAACCTAGTATTTCTGCGGTTCATTTAGTAGTTTTAGTGGCTCATAATATTATTTTCCAATTTTAAATGATTAATATCTCAAAAGCTATGCCTTTAGACATAAAATTCTGTGAGTAAGGTAGAATACATTGTTATCTATCAATTAACATTGAAATTGTGTTTGAAGTCAAGTGTCATTATCATATAATGATACGATATTCCCATAATTGAACGATCTTCCGTATGTAAATCTGTCAGTTCTAGATTAAGTCAGATATAAAACTGTAAAAAAACCTAGTAATAATACTAGGTTTTATTGCAGATGAAATAGAAAATTAACCAGTAGGTAATATATATTTATATAATTGATGCATTTATTGATGCATAAAATTAAAATTACTGAAAACATAATTCTGAAAATTATATCACATAGGTTAGGCAGCTGAAAACAATGAATACTGCTTAAGTTTTATAAAATATATGTAATAAATAAATAAACAGTTTTATATGTGGCTGCAATGACTGATTACCATCAGGCAGTTTGAATGCTTGTTTACCACACTAGGTGGTTTAAAAAATTATTGCTATTTTTCTTAACTATCCAGTGGCAACTATGGTCATATGTTGGTCATTATGTTGTTTCTATATGTAAATATTTTAAAACATTGCTTTGACGATGTCATGATTACTGAATTCAATATCAATGACAAAGGCTACCTTCAAAGAAGGAAGCCAATTCGTTACAGATACACTTACTAAGCATAAGCACTTACTTAGATATCCATGCTGTGGATTTTTAAAAGTATTGTCATTGCCGAGAACATTAGGATCGCCATAAAGAAGAATTGAATTGAATTGAAAAACTACCTTCAGTGTATAGTCAGTTATATGTTAGGTATCATCATAGTATGACAAAGAGACCATTCTTGTAGCTATGTTCCAGTCACTAGTCATATTACAACTGATATATGAGTTCAGTTCATTTGTGGACTTTGATTTGTCATAAACTTAATAACAAGGGACAATGAGAGTCTCAAATAACAATTTGTTATATTGATAACCTTACTTCATTGTTAGCCTAGTCCCCTTATATGAAATTGAAGCTATATAGTGTCAATTTCATGGCTGATTCTGAATGAAATTGATTTTAATGAAATTTGTCACATAATTATATTGAGTGACAGTTTTTACCACAATGAACTTTAATATTAAACAGAGCACTAACCACACTTCCAGTTAACCACAGAGTAGATTAGATCACAGAAAATTGATGGTTGTTGTCATGAAAACAGAGTTGCAAATATGCTACTTTACGGTAGTCCTCGCTTTAGGGCTAGTGTGCTAGCCGCATCTGGCAGTTCCAGAATAAATCCAAGATCTTGTTCGTCAGCCACATCTCATATTTTTTAATACATCTAAATAAAGACAGATCTTGGATGTATACAGAAACTGCAAGATTCAGCTGAAAAAATACCCTACAGAATGGGTTTGTCAACTAACTACAATATGTGCATATAAGCTGGTAAGTAATTATTGAAGCACAAAAACTAGCGCAGTATCTTTAAGTGAATTTTATTTCAGTAGATGTCCTTGGAGGACACTCCTAGATGCTTTATGGCTGATATCTAATTTGTTAATGGTTGCTGTGACTGATCACAGTCTATAGAAATTGAGAATTGCTAATTAATTGAACACAACCTCTCTAACCCCTTCAACAAGCATTTTTGGAGTAAAGGCCTCGTCCAGCTCTACATAATATTCTCTCCTTTCTCTCTCATTTTTCAATTACCAATTTCCAACTGGTTATGTTTTGTCATTGGTCGTCGACCTATCTTTTTTTGATTGCAGACAATAAGATTAATTTTAAAGACATGCCGTTAAATATTTCATATGTTAACAGTAACATTGTTTTAAATCTCTACCGTTTAGTGGTGTAATAGTCAATTTTATGCTATTAGTTATAAGATTGATACCTTGCACTTTCTAGTTTACACCCGTGTATTATTTAACTCTGCACGTACATCGCTATAAATGTGACTCCTCATAAGTATATATTAGTTAATTTTATACAGAGAGAATACCATCATCTCATAAGACAGTGGTCTTAAAGCACTTTGTATAGAGGAACCTTATTTAACTAGTGCCATCTAGAAAAATATTGAAATGTATGTACCTAATTAATTTATTATATAACACAAGATAAAATTACAGTTATGGTATTTTATATTTATCAAAACAAGGCAATATATTTATTAGACAAAATAGATTTTCATCCTTCCTGGAAAGTTGAGAAGTTTATACATATTATATATATGGTGTTGCATGTAAAGATGACAAATTGTTAAAGATGGCCAGAGGTTTATTTATGTACAATCCTAGGAAGCCAAAGTTAATTTATAATTACAGTAATATCATAAAGTAATGAAGTTATCTCTATAGGAAATGCATACAAATACAAGCAGTTTTAACTCAGCATCGACTGAGATTCTGGTTCCGACCAATTCGGAATTTCGGATGGTCACCTTACTGTAGCTAATATCTGATAGGGTTTTGCTTTTATTACTAGGATTAATGCTTAAATCGAATGATATGTTGACATCTTGAGGATGAGGAGGGCACATCTACTAAGAGTTCCTAAGCTATAAAAGCACATGTAAATCACGTCTTGGACTGGTTTTATTGAGAAAATCGTTTTTACATTCTCCTTTTTCTCCATCATTTCATGACTGAGTTCCATAAGAAATATTTTCAATATTGAAAGAATCATATTATGTCCGTATGGTTTGCTCAATATCAATTTTTCTGCAAAATGTCCTATTTTCGAGGCTGTAAATTTAACAACATAACAAACAAAGAAACTTCTGGTGTGTTATGTTATGAATGATACCACAAGGATTTGGCCCGGTAGATTTAATTAATGCATATGAAGAAAATCACCAAGGGGCATTAAGTGTTACCTATGGTAGACTTAGTGCGCCTAAGTGAATTAAACATAGGTTTTGATAAGCCAAAGCTCTAATCTAGAAGATTTTATTCCCCTGACTAAAGATTTCTTTGCAACTTGATTGTGGCTGAAGTAAGGACGTTAGATGGATGATTTTTGTTTTGGTGAACAGAACAATTACAGATCTAAAAGTTAAGAGTCTTTCACTGTCTGAGTCACTTGGGTAAATATCCCGCTGGCTGGAGGTCCAGATGTCACTTGGGTAAATATCCCGCTGGCTGGAGGTCCAGATGTAACTTGGGTAAATATCCCGCTGGCTGGAGGTCCAGATGTCACTTGGGTAAATATCCCGCTGGCTGGAGGTCCAGATGTCACTTGGGTAAATATCCCGCTGGCTGGAGGTCCAGATGTCACTTGGGTAAATATCCCGCTGGCTGGAGGTCCAGATGCAGATATAACTTGGGTAAATATCCCGCTGGCTGGAGGTCCAGATGTAACTTGGGTAAATATCCCGCTGGCTGGAGGTCGATTAGAAAAGTTTGTTTCCGTTTTTTATACAGAACAAATTCTTTTTTCAGCATTATTCAGTAGAACTAATGCAGATCTAATTCTTTGCATCACTCATAAGTCTCCCAGATATGGGATCCTGCTGTGTGTAGACACATTTATTTGGCGATTAATTATTATTATGTTATCCTACATATAGACTGAATTTCAATAAAACTAGATCAGCTGTTCATAGGCTAATATACAGAAATGTTTTAGCTTCCATTCTATTTGAGATAATTTATAATTTGAATTGAACATGAAGGTAATGCTTTCACCTCTGTGAAAACGATTCATAAAATTAGGTCAATTTAGAATTTCAGGTTGAACTGTAACTGACAAAGAGTAGTTTTCTCGGGTCATTCCTATTGTTACTTTTAAGAATTACCATTAAAGGTAATAGTGGCTTTTCCCACTGTAACTACTACGTTATGTCATTCGTAAATTCGTCAATCAATGGGTATAGCAAATGGTTTTGGGAAATAAAGTATAGTCCCAATATTACCACTGCATTTGGGCAATGGTATTAGTGGGAAAGACCCATCTTCTCCCATATCAGATTTTCCAAGACGTATCGGGTTATTCAAAAAGGTAGCTACTACGTTTTCACAGACTACCTAATATGATTGTTACAAACTAAGTGTCAATATAGACTATAGGGTAACTGTTTCCCTACGTGGATGTGCCCAAGTCCACTATTATTTGTATATTACGTGTATATTTTACGATATTGAGAAATGATATATTAATAATTTTAGGCCATTGTCAAGTAGCCTATTATGCATGAGTATATAAAATTCCAATGCCCTTTAGACCTCCTTAATTCGGCCCTGTCACAAAATTGCTTTTTAGTAGACCTCTCGACTTCTGTGGTAAGGTTTAAAATGCTTTGTTTATATGGACTCTTTTCGCATCGCGACGGGGGCCTACCACTGTGTCTCCTGTGTAGGCAGGATTAACAGCTGTGACCGCCAAAAAGGCAATGAACAGTGAAGTCCATTACAGTCCCGGGGGTAAAACTACGGCTGCCTTGGAACTTACAACGAATTTAATCAGAAGAATTAGTATTTGAAATATCAATATGTACGAGGTGCGGTCCAAAAGTTTGAGAGAGAATGGGGCAGCTTAAAAAAACAAAAAAATATGTCATGGAATACTAATGATTAACATAAAAGAAAGGAATACCACGGTAAATGGCACCTACTACGCCACCGTTATTGAGCAGTTACGAGAGGCGATCAAGCACAAGCGATGTGGAAAACTCAGTAGAGATGTTCGGCTTCTCCACGATAATGCTCCCGTTCACACTGCTGCAATTGCCAAAGCTGCTGTAGCAAAATGTGGCTTCGAGGAAATTCGCCACCTGCCTAACAGTCCCGACTTGGCCCCAAGCGACTACTATTTGTTCTCGAAACTTAATATAAGGCAGACTTAAGGGGAAGACGATTTTCATCTGATGATGAAGTGGCTCAAGCCGTTTTCGCCCATTTTGAGGACAAAACTCCAGAGTATTTTTTTAAGGGGATAGAAAGATCATGAGATCTGCAAAGTGCATTGAAATAGAGGGTGACTATATCGAAAAATAAAAAAGGTTTTGTAAATATATCTACTTGTTTTCTTTGTTAGGCCGGACACTTTTGGACCGCACCTCGTTTGCCACATATTGTTTTTTCATATTTCGTCGGTGTGGGAACCGTATTTAAAAAATAATAATTTGAATGCAGAAATTTTCACATGTATATAATACTAGCTTCCACACGCGGTTTCGCCCGCGTTTACTTTTCTTTTTATAAAAAGTATCCTATGTCCTTCCTAATACTTTTGAGAATATGTATACAAAGTTTCATGTTGATCGGTTGAGTAGTTTCGGCGTGAAAGCGTAACAAACAAACTCACATTTCCATTTATAATATTAGTAGGCATTAGTAGGATTCCCTTTAATATCACGTCTGTGCGAGAAAATTAAAGACATAATAGTGCATGTAGTTTATATCAGCTAAAGACTAAAATAGACTTATACATATATAGAAGTGTGTGTTTGTTACCTATTTTGGTAACATACAAAAGTTTATCTTATCTTAGGAGCATTATGCAAAGCTGTAACAATATCAGGTTGTAATATCAGTCTGGAGAACGGTTATTTACCAAAAGAAAAGAATTGATTTTATCAGACACGATTCTAACAGATACTCAGACCTGTAAAACTACCGTACACGTACCGTACGTACCGCACCGTACCGTACCGTACCTTACGCTACGGTATCGTACGGTAGGATTCGGGTATTATACCTTAGGTATTGTCCTACGATAGCATTTTTTTACGAGGAACTTGTTAGTGGTAAATAACGGACCATACGTTAGGGTATAATACAGTAGGTTTCAAGTTTTCTACTTATCATGAGGTAGCATTCCCTTATAAAGAAGATGCAAATATTGAAGCGATTTATTTCTGTATTATTTAATACTGATTGTAAAACTTCACTCTATATATAAAACATATCATTGGAAAAAAACAAATCATAATTATCTCAATGTGAAATTGAAACAAATTCTACCAATTCTACCGTAATAGTATGTTACCGTATTATACCGCATATTAAGGTATTGTACCGTATCTTACATTGGTAAACAAGAAAGGAGATTACTATCCCTAAATCCCACACTTGTACACACATTAATCGCAAACTTAATCTAATACAGACAAGATTTTCAAAATTGACCTTTTTAATTCATAAAATTCATGAAACTTGATTTTTTTATTTTATCGTAATTCTCATAACAGGGAATAATGACAATGTTAGTTACGATGACAACGGTAATTAGCATGAATTGTGAGTAGTTGCCCTTGTTCCACTGTATATTTCTCAACCAGGAGCCTTACCGCTGAAGTTTGAAGCCGATTACTATCCGATTTATTGAATGCGACAATGACACTACTGCTTAGATGGTTGGTAATTATGTTTAGCTCATCTGGTAAAAACCTAAGAGCTCTACCGACTAAGCTGAACATGATTGTCAATAACTTCAACCTACGACCAATTTTTGCAACAAAAAATGGTAAGGTAATCGGCAGCAGCTTCGACGGTAGGGCCCACGTTAGCTTGATAAGCCTTTCAATTAATAGCCTAGCGTTTTGCTACTTAATACTATTTACTTATAGGGTCTTTTTACACACAGATACCCCAATGCTTGAAGACTAAAGTCTTCAACCAGTGCGTCCTCCCTGCAATGACATATGGTGCAGAGACTTGGACAATGACCATCGGACTGGTCCACAGGTTAAAAGTCGCGCAGCGAGCGATGGAGAGGGCTATGCTCGGGGTTTCTCTGCGGGATCGAATCCGGAACGAAGAAATTCGACGGAGAACTAAAGTTGTCGACATAGCCTTCAGAGTTTGCAAGCTGAAGTGGCAATGGGCGGGTCACATCTGCCGAGTAAGTGATGCCAGATGGGGGAGGAAGGTATTAGAGTGGAGGCCGCGCGTAGGACGACGAAGTGTTGGGCGCCCTCCCTCTAGATGGTCCGATGACCTAAAGAGAGCGGCTGGAAGCGGCTGGATGCGGAAGGCGGAGGATCGTATCTGGTGGAAAGCATTGGGGAAGGCTTATATCCAGCAGTGGGTAGATACAGGCTGATGATGATGATAGGGTCTTTTTAGACTCGTGCGTTTATCACCCCGCGTGCGGATTTGTCGTAGTATAACAGAAGGTCAATTCTCGTAATTTTTCTACGAACGCAGATTTAAAGTTGGCCGAATCGAGATTGAATTGTGAATTGACTAAAGTTATATACTTGATTTCATTAATTAGTTATTATCAATTCTTGTTGTTGGCAAAGTAACATTCTTAGTTTGTTTAATTTTCACTCATATTTCGATATAATCCCGCTTAAATTTAATTTTGAAGTTACATATTGTGTTACGAGAATACCAAATGTGACATTTGTGGGATCGAAACTGAATTTTGACTATATTTTAATTACGAGAATTGCCCCTCAGATCCTGCATGCGGGGCGAAAAACGCATGACTTTAAAAAGGCCCATACTGTGTATAAACAGCGTAGTTTGGTAAAGGCTGGGTTGTTATTTGAAAGGTTTATGCGATCTGTTTGTTTGTTTCTATAATTGTAACGGATACTAAATGTGTTTGTAAACATAATATATTAGTTAACAGCCTCATTACAGATCATGATTTAAGTATCTAATCAGTTAATAGTGACCAGATTTTACAGAAACCCGAAGCAATGGCTTCTTATAAAACTAGATATTATTACACTTATGTTCATCATTTCAATTTGCCGTTTTATCTCTGGTCCGGCAGTATGTACGTACATCCGTAGGTACATATTTGCTGCATTAGGGAATTGGCGCGTCAACTATTTACATGATTCATTTATAAATTTTAAATTAGAAAATAGAAGGATAATAAAAAAATATTTTTCGCATTTACAGTATTTTCTAAAGCAGATTTGTTTTTCGTTTTATTAATTGCTTGTGTGTACAAGCTCACAGAATGCGAGTTCCGTTTATCTCGTATACATAGCTGTTCTTTTAGCGTAGAAACCATTAATTTATTAAGGCTTATTAAGGCAATTAACTTTCATTATTGAGATCCTGTCATCTATCTGTTTGTCACGTCTAAGAGCGAGTTACATGAGAATTGAGCCGAGACTTAAGATCAGATTCATATTTTATTTGTTAGATTAAGGCATATTTTATAGCGATTTCATTATATAAAGAACGTCCTTATTTTGCCACTAATAGCTATAATAATATAGCTAGCCTAAACATTAAATAAGTAAATTAAATGAAAGAACATAGATTCCTGACAAAGGATAAAAAGGAACCCTATTAAGGCTAAGGCTCCGCTGTCCGTCCGTCCGTCCGTCTGTCACCAGGCTGTAACTCATGAACCGTGATAGTTAGACAGTTGTAATTTTCACAGATGATGTATTTCTATTGCCGCTTTAACAACAAATACTAAAAAATAGAATAAAATAAATATTTAAGGGGCTCACATACAACTAACGTGATTTTTTGCTCATTTTTGCTCGCAA
This sequence comes from Hypsopygia costalis, assembly GCA_937001555.2. Taxonomy (NCBI): domain Eukaryota; kingdom Metazoa; phylum Arthropoda; class Insecta; order Lepidoptera; family Pyralidae; genus Hypsopygia; species Hypsopygia costalis. The sequence goes on from OW443326.2 coordinate 27,256,073, forward strand.
TTGATAACGGCAATAGACGTTTGAAATACTCACATAATATTTAGTTATATATTAAATTTAGAAATATATAATTAAATAAAAATAAAACAAATATTTAAGGGGGGCTCCCATACAACAAACGTGATTTTTTTGCCGGTTTTAGGGTTCCGTACCCAAAGGGTAAAAAGGAACCCTATTACTAAGGCTCCGCTGTCCGTCAGTCCGTTTGTCACCAGGCTGTAATACGGAAGACGTTGTTTTGCCGGGTAAAACATAGATTCCAGACAAAGGGTAAAAAGGAACCCTATTAAGGCTAAGGCTCCGCTGTCCGTCCGTCCGTCCGTCCGTATGTCACCAGGCTGTAACTCATGAACGGTGATAGTTAGACAGTTGAAATTTTCACAGATAATGTATTTCTGTTGCCGCTGTAACAATAAATACTAAAAAATATAATAAATTACACATTTAAGGGGGCTCCCATACAACAAACGTGATTTTATTGCTCGTTTTTGCTCGCAATTGCTAACGGCAATAGGTATACGCTTGAAATACTCACATAATAATATTTAGTTATATATTCACTTTAAAAGTAAATAATTAAATAAAAATAAAACAAATATTTAAGGGGGGCTCCCATACAACAAACGTGATTTTTTTACCGTTTTTAATAGATAATGGTACGGAACCCTTCGTGCGCGAGCCCGACTCGCACTTGGCCGGTTTTTTATAGATAATGGTACGGAACCCTTCATGCGCGAGTCCAACTCGCCCGGCCGGTTTTTTTTATAGTAGTTGTTGTAATTACATATCATTTTTCCCTCGGTAATATATTTATATTATATACAAGAAGTATAGAATATCAAATAAGATCAAATTTCTCGCCGGTGCAGGAAAATGTGAAACTAGATTACTATTTTTTTTTTTTTTTTTTTTTTTTTTTATACTACGTCGGGTAGCAGACAAGCATACGGCCCGCCTGATGTGAAGTGGTTACCGTAGCCATATTAACGCTTGCAACATAAAATATTGCTCGCGCGCCGCCACCCCCGCTGCCAACGCAGCATCTCCTTCCTTTCTTTCTGGTGACCTCACTCACTCGCAGGAACACAACAACCCTCAAGGGAATTGTTATTTGGCTGCGGTATTCTGTGAGGTGGAGGTACATTCCCCAGTCGGGTAGCTTACAATTACGCTCCCTACCTCTCTTTTCGCCAGAGCTTCGTTTGTCAGTCAGCAGGGTGCACCACGTGCAGGTGAAGTTGGCTTTGGTTCAAAGATCTTGATGAACCACTTACACCCCATTTTTTACCGTTTTTAATACTAGGCGATAATCAGTACTTAGGAGTCAGTAATTATTCACATAATTAAATTACAACACACATTACAGTGTTCAAATTATTCATCTATCTATTGCACATTGAGACATTCAAATCTTTTAATCAAATAATGAAAAGGTCTTTCGTCCCGCCCGAGAACTACAGCTGTGATGACAAGAAGTATCGCTACACTGTATCTTACAATAGTATCTAAATCTTCACTATACATGGCTTCTGCAGTGAAGAGAGTGAACCATAGACAGTAACTTGTGCAGCAATGGTTCATCGGGTGTAGGAAATAGCATTAGGAGACAGTACAGTTCTAATTTTGGATGGTGACGTTTGAACGTCCGAAACAATCGTTGCTGCCTGGTAATCCATGTCACGTGGTCCCATGCCGCATTCTAGATGGAGATTCGCGGAAGTTTCTGGCTGATTGAGATTGCATGACTGTAGTATTATATTATAGTAGTATAGTTAATGCTTTTTAATTTGAACTACATACTAACTGTCCATCCTTAGATGGAATAGGCTACTTACTCGTATAAAGTTTTAAAATTGTTAAAAATATCAGTACCGAAAAATACATAAAAGTAGAACAATTGTGATCTTTTTTTAAATAAATTCTGCCCCACTTGTTTTATTGTCGGTCAAAATTTTGGTAGGATCGGGAATAGCATTTTAAAAGGATGAAATTATAAAAAAAAAGCCATTAGAGAAACAGTTCAAAATATTATTACTTTGATACGACACTAGCTGCATAAACCCTGTATTTAACATAGCTGTCATACACATTTCTGATTTAATGCATACAAAATAGGAATCATAATCTTATCGCCTTTCGTATGGAGCATTTTGATTTTTCGTATGGAGCGCGAACGATATTTCCTGTTGCGAGCGTTAATATGCCTACGGTAACCGCTTCACATTAGGCTGGCCGGATCAATTATAAAATTTTGTCAACTTGACAATCTGCGTCCTTTTTGAAGAATTAAAAATTATAAGACACTTGCCTCATAATCAGGAAAGATTATCTGTAAGTTTACCGTCCCATGTATTATAAATTTGCATTTAATGGTTGTATAAAATCTGTATGTATACATACGTCATAATGCCGGGAAATTCCCTACAATGGAGCGCCGCCATGACATTTACGCACGACATTGCCCGTGACTATTTTATTTCAACACTGCTCTATTTTCCACAATTTGGGACTAATTTTCAGTGTTCAGCTCACAATTTAGAGCCTTTTTTAGGGTTCCGAACCTCAAAAGGAAAAACGGAACCCTTATAAGATCACTTTGTTGTCCGTCTGTCTGTCTGTCTGTCTGTCTGTCTGTCTGTCAAGAATTTCTGTGTCGAGAATGCGTGGAGGTATCAAGCTGAAATTTGAACTGTATACTCAGGTCTACGGTCCCATGAAGTTAAAAAAAAATCAAACTGCTAAGTTTACGTAGAAAAAAGTTACGGCCGTTTATTCAGCAAAAAACGCATATTTCGACACACTCAAGGGAATCAAAACCTATAGGGTACTTCCCGTTGACCTAGAACTATGAAATTTGGCAAGTAACATCGTTATAGACTACAAGTACAGGAATAAATCTCAAAACTATACATTTGTAAATAGATCTAAAAAAATAGGGGGTCTATATTTTTTATAGGGTGTCGAAATTTCAAATTGAAACTACTAGTTCAAATGGGGTATCATATGAAAGGGCTTGATGTATACATTGCAAAATATATTTTATTTATTTTTTTCGACGCATTATTACTTATTTATAATGAAAAATATCAAATTTAATAATGATACTACGCACCTACGGAACCCTCGGTGGGCGAGTCCGACTCGCACTTGTCCGGTTTTTTTTATATGAGAGGCGGCAAACGAGCATGTGGGTCACCTAATGGAAAGCAATCACCACCGTCCATGGAGATCAGCAAAACCAAACGGTCGCCGATCCGTTTCCAGCCTATACTCCTTCCTTTTCTGGTGACCTTACTCACTCGCAGAAACACAACAACCCTCAAGGGAATTGTTGTTTGGCTGCAGTATTCTGTGAGGTGCAGATACTTCTCCAGTCGGGCACCTTGCAAATATGCTCTACCCTACATCTCTTTTGACAGAGCCTCTTTCACTAGTCGACATGGTGCACTACGGGCAGATGAGTTTGGCACTAGCTCTAAAGATCGCGGTGAGCCACTTACACTCCAAAAATACACAAGCTTAGTTACGCTTAATAAGAATCATGTTCACTTGGTTTACAGAAGCACACAATGTCAATAGTTCCATTGAAAATTTAAAATCACGTAATAAACCTGAGCCGCGATGTTGAAAACAAAGTGTTATCCATGATGTTAGTAGGATGATAGGCAAACGGAATTTCTATAACGGCATAATATTATAATGGCCGAATCATGTCGCTCCTGTCTCATTCTCATCATCGTGTCAGCCAAAGATCGTCCACTTTTACTGAACGGGTGGGGCCTATCACAAATTTCCACCACTGTGTCTCCTTTGTAGCAAGGATTAGCACCCGCGACAACCAAAAAAGGCAATGAACAGTGAAGTCCATTGCAGTCTCGAGGAAACTAAAAAACTACGGATGCCAGCAAGGGTAGGCACGCGAGCGATACTTCATGTTGCGAGCGTTATATGGCTACGGTAACATCAGTACGGGCCGTATGCTTGTTTGCCACCCGACGTAGTATAAAACAAATCTTAAGTCAGTAAAATTTTACGAAACCATATATGTGAACATCTTTGCCTATGGTTTTTGTGATTACCATAATACTTTATATAGGAAAATATAAGCGACGTAAAATTACTAAACAAGCGAAATGGAATACTAAGTTATGTTAAGTTTAATATATTTATATTATCATTACTCGGCAAGTTAGTATAATAGTCGCCCATTTTTGTTATTTTAAATACTCAGGTTATAAATACCCTTTTAAAAATAAATATTTTCACGTATGTGTTACAAGATCACAACGAACGCTGTACAAATAAATTTTAAAATTAACATCAACGCCTTGTCGGTTGTTAAAGTAGTATACATACTGCAAATAGCCAAGGTGCGTGTAACCCTAAAATGTGAACAGTAGGCACTACACTCTCATCCCAATTACGTCTGTTCTGATTGCATCACGAGCTATGACGCATTGGAACTCGATAGCTGTGTGCGCGTGTGTACACGGCCGGTTTTATGACATGCTACACTAGTTTGTCTATGCTACCATAGTATAAGAACTACTAGTAGTCCAAAGCTTTTGATGTTTCGCGAAATACCGATTTCGTCCAGGCATACGTCATTAAAACGTATTAGAATGTCATTTAAACATTGAAACATAACTAAATGAAATACATAAAACATAGTCAGATGCTCAAAGGTTGGCTGGAAGAGATCCCTCTATGGGATAAGTCCGCCTGTGTACAAATTTGTGTAATCATTTTATTTCTACTGTGTTCTGCAACTTCTGTACAATAAACTAAAAAATAGAGTAGATTGTACAGCTTATGCGCATTTCCTCATCGTGCATGCCTCGCACGATTGCTCTGAATACTGCGTAATCGTGGACTCCGTTGGACGACTGATAGGGAAATGTTCGCAGAGCATTCCCTAAGCTGTGGTGATACTTTGATGGATTTTTTGGCGGGAAGTGCAAATTTCCATGAATCTCATTCCGGCTGAAAATATAAAATGTATAAAATTTTCCAAATAAACAACATAAACTCAGTTTCAAACTAAGCATAGATAAATTGATTTATAATACTTACAATATTTTTTTATTAATAGGTACCATGATGTATCATTTGATTAAAATTGTATAATGATCAGGTCTTGAGCGGTCTCTTTGGTCATTTAGATCATTACGCAGTATGTTAAATTAAGTGGGCTATGATCTAGACACCTCAGATGTTGAGTTCCAACCACAGAAATCTCAATAACACTTATATAGATTTGTGTTGACTGTGGTTGGAACCATTTTGGCGTTACACTTACCTAATAAAGACTATTTACTGTTTTTGTAGTTATAGGTATCTACTGTGATGTCAAATAAAATTTTTTTCTTTCGTGCTTTTGGTCGTTGCCACCGCGCGATGTCTCAGAAATTTCTCTTACGCAGTTTGAGATGGCGTATTCCGTTCCGGGATGGTGGTCCAACTCGGTACCCTTTAAAATATACATCATCGCACCAAAAAATTTTTTAACTTCGTCTCGTGCCAAATGAACAGCCCAAGCGCTAATAGAAACTTCCGGTTTTCACGGCATCGTAATTGTTTAAAATAACTCCGTAATGACTAAATGTTGTTCTCGTTTTGTTGCACCGCAGCGTGGTAAACAGATACTCTGATTGTAAAATTATATTTCTGTACCTCCCAGGTTGTACAATGTTAACCAATGTGTTGAGTACCGTGGACTTGATATGGCATCAGTGAATCACTGTGACTTCGCTCGTGATTAGTTCGAAATAAAGATATATCGTGACCTATATAATCTTTTTATATGACATCCCTAGCATAGCACAAAGGACTCAAGCTGTTTCCGTGGATCTGTAGCAGGCATTTTGGATAGAATTTTTGGCTATACCAAAATAGGAACAAAAATCATCTTTAATAAATAGACGAGCTCGGTGGTCGAATAGTTAGCGATGGCCACTTTGACTCCGAGATCGCGGGTTCGATTCGCTAGAAGTTCGCTAGAAGGAGGGCGTCCAACGCTTCGGCGTCCTATGCGCGGCCTCCACTCTAATACTTTCCTCCCCCATCTGCCATCACTTACTCGGCAGATGTGACCCGCCCATTGCCACTTCAGCTTGCAAACTCTAAAGGCAATGTCGACAACTTTAGTTCTCCGTCGAAATTCTTTGTTTCGGATTCGATCCCTCAGAGAAACCCCGAGTATAGCCCTCTCCATCATTAAGTGTTCCAGCCGAATTCATTTTTATAACTGGACAATAACCGCCAATCTGACTTGGTTTTCGTATGCTAGTAGCTTCTGGAATTATGAAATATTATCAATGGCAGAAACTTGGCACTGTAACGGTCTTCAATTAAATTAAACTTGTGATCGATTCAAAATAGTTCATTTTCATATGCTTTGCCGGATCAGTGGCAGAATTTGGACAACGTTAGCTTACACTCTTGAATACAATTCACTTCGTTGTTTATTTCTAAACGTCAACTTCAATTCTCTTATTATTTAAAAGATATTAGCTAAGCAATTCTGTAAGAGCAAAGGTGTACAAGCTAGGGATACTGGCAAACCGTTAACTTACTAGAATAGATATTGCACATCGATGAGATTGATACTTAAAAGGAAACAAATAAATATTCCTGGACAAATTACACACTGCCATCTAGTCCCAAACTGAGCAAAGCTTGTACTGTATACTAGACGTCTGATATTAATCTTAAATACATTTTTTAAATACATATAACATAATATAGAAAACACCCAGAACAAGACAAACTGACATGTTCATGCACACAAATATTTACCTTGTGCGGGAATCGATCGATCATATACCTACATATATTTACATGAAAAGTCAGCTATGTCGTAGAAGCCATGTCGAAGCACTTTTTTTTTACTACTGAGAGAATACAAGTGTACGACCCGCCTGATGAAATTCCATCCTATACCTATGGACGCTTGTTACACCAGAGGCATCAATTACGCCTTGTAAATCCCTTTAACTCTTTCTTGAAAAATTCCATACTATAGTCTCCTGGCCATGGCCGTGAGGGAGCTCATTCCACAACCTGACAGCTCGAGGTAACTTCTCTATGGAGAGCGGTGCAACTGTAGAATTCTAAGCCTTTGTAACAATGCCCACATCATGTCAAACAACTCCTCTGAACATAACCCATTGTACGGACGGTAGAATACACAATAAAGTGAAATAGTAACGTCAGTAACATGTGCCATATCATAACTTAGTTTTTGTATGGCGTGATAGGTCCCATGTATATAAAATGTCATTGCATACGGCCTCCGCCATGTATTGTCAACGACTCCACTAAACCACACCACTGTGGTGTCGTTTACAATTTTTTTTAGGTAACTACACCACCGTAATATATTTCTAATGCAAGACATATGTATGCATTTATCGATAACAATTATTTAGCATTCGTAAGATCACGACTTCGGTGCTATGATTGTAGATGATTTTTTTGGATAAGACAAACACTTAAAAACATATTTTAAACAGACTTTTTCACAAAATATAAGTAATTACAGCATAGATAGCAAATGAGGTTAAAAAAAAATATGGTTAAAACAATGAATAGTAATTGTATAATATGAGGTATAGATATTTTTATTTAATTTTGTTACGAAGTTCTGTTATATAATAATTTTATTTTGTTGTAAAGACAATTATTATTACGTTTTACGAATCCCTTGAGGACTCGCCCAATTTCAGTATCTAATACTTATTTTATTATTATCATAAATTAAAACATAACGAATTGTTTTTATCCGCTCACGTGCTTGCGTCATTTAGCTGCGCAGCACATATTGCCATCACTAGTCGGCAGTGGTGTGGTTACCTAAAAAAAATTGTAAACGACACCACTGTGGTGTCGTTTAGTGGTGTCGTTGACAATACATGGCCTCCGCGACCATGATCGCAGTGACCAACAATTTACATGACTGGTCCTGCGACCAGATAGTCGCATAGTGTGCGGTGTTGTATATAACATAATGTAAATGGTTGCACGATGCGACCAATGGTCGCGCTCCTGGTCACCTGGTAGCGCAGAGGCTGTTCTGATTGTAATATTCATTAGTTGTACCAAAGGATACAACTAACAAATTGTCCACCGACACTTCTACTCCGGCTGTCAAAAATAAATACACAATTATAAACAACCTCGCGGTAAAAATAAACAGCTGTGTTTGACAGTGCGGGGGCCGGGTCGGAAAAGTGGAAAATTCGTATGTAGGTACCGAGTTGAGGGTTCTTATTCAACGTCACGAGATATATTTGACGATATAACGAGCGCCCTCGTTTTCATTTGACTTGTGAAGATTCACTCAATTTGAAAGATGATCTGCCCCTTTGATTGTTAAAATTTGGTAAAGATCCGTTCATAAATCATCATTTTACGTTGAAGTTGACGACGGAATTTAACAATTAGGAATTTAGCTTAAGATAAAAATATTTAAACAACACAGTATTTTATTTCATTACTTTACATCCCGAACACATAAAAATATCTGATACGTAAAGCCCTCGCTTCCGCACGCAAACACTACTACTTACCTTGAAAAGAAAACCCAAAATATTTACTTGACACGGGAATCGAACTCGAAACATAAACGAAATCCACCGCTCATACGCGTCATCGGCTATAATTAGCGGTACGTGATAAAAGCCGTTGAAATTTTCCAATTAGCCCTACCTCTCAAAGTACAACTAACTCTAAACTAGTTTTTTAAATTTCTCCCACGATATCAAACTTTACGCGTTAAGCAATAAGGCGAAATAACAAAATGGGAGTGTTCTACGAATGCCCAGCACACATTGAGGCGTGTTTACATCATAGCACTCGCCAGGGCCGCACTGATCATTTTATCGATTGCTATATATTTTATATATTTATCTGTCGAATGCGTACCGCATCTGGATCGGCGTGTGTGCCCTATTTATAAAGTGCGGTTAGTTACCTCAGACTAGTTCTAAACGTTCAGATGCGACACTACGAAAAGCTAACGATGCAATAGTCTCTCACCACACAAACACATATTGTGGTATTTGATTGAATAGTGTAATGTTTATCATTATCAAATGCATTCTATTACGTGTCAGTGCCCTCGGAACGACAACGGACGTCGTGGCACATACCTACGTTTATTTAATACATTTTAGTTTTACAATGAGTCGTGCGATAAAGAAAATATATGTGTATTCTGTGTTAGTCACGAAAAACTAGATTTTATAAGTACTTTAAATATATATTTACATCAGAAAATCTGCGTTGAAGTTTTGATAACGATATACAAACATACACAACGCAAGAAATATTTTTTAAGTCATGAATTTTGTTAATAGTGTCACATTGTGTGGTTGAACTATTTTATCGTCGAATCGAACGACACGTCCTAGGACGTCCCTGTTTGTCCCCATCAAAGAAGTCACAATTTGTGAGATTAGCAATTTGGAATGAATTCAAATGGGCCGATAACGTGACTCGTGTCTACGAATTTATCAGAAGGATGGCCTGTCTTCGCGATTAACGTCATTGCTTAATCTTAAGTTCGTCGACGCGGTAGCGAATAATAGTATATGTTACCTGTTGCGTCACATACATAATTACTGTCTGATATTATAGCACTGTATTGCTTTTGTTGTGTCGTGCTGCTGGGCGAGTCTACCGCAAGTCTGGAGCTAGTTGGCACAATTTTGTAGCTACATAAATTTTTTGTTCTACAGTGATAAATCTGGATCATTCAAGCGCGACGAAATATGTACGAGATCTAGGGTAGGAAAATGACAAATTGAATTTGTCAAATTAAGTGAAAGCGTCGGGGACATTTTATTCATCTATTCATACATTTGAAAGAGACAATTTTAGCTCTACAAAACTGTGTTCTGACATTGGATCTTTAATATTGAAACAGTATTTAAATCAACTTTAGCTATGCATCGCTTTAGATTCTATCATCATAAAATAAATGATCAACGTAATGTCTACTCGTGGTCGCGTTATTTATTATTAATTGTAAACAGTGCTGCGGCCGCTATCCCGCCCTGAGTTATTATTTTGGCAGCGTTTGATCGCGGATGCGTTTTGTCTTATGTTGTTTTATAGCAGTATTTATAGCTCGTGATAGCCATCTCATTAGATAGTTCGGAAAATTGGGTCGATGACTTGTTGCTTCTGGATCTGAACTTTGTATATTCATTCTCTCGTTTGCTAATTCAACATAATGTGAACGGGCGTAGGTTTTCTGTGAAACGCCGGAGCCATCGCGCAAGACCGCGACCCCAATAAGTTGACGTGTGTTAAAACGCGCCCCAATTATTGCCCTAATGCCTAAACTGTCTAGTGATTCTAGTGTCTAGATTCTCCGCTGTCATTGACCGACCTACATATTTTCTTAGGGAATGATGTATTGCTGAATGACAGAACCGCGTGTAAATTTAGATTCGGGCGAGAGATTTTTTTCGAGGTCACGCCGAACAGTGGAGCGAGAATCGTTGATATTCGTTACGTTAGAGCTTGCGCACGCGTCGGATATTCGATTAACTGGAGACATTTGCCACAAGTCCCAAATGACGTTCGTTCGTTTCTTATGAGTCTCTTGCCGATTGACAGAGTGAGTCATAGAAGGCGGCGTTCTTATGATCCCTCATTCAGACATTTGTCCATTGACCTTGATTATGACATGTTTTGTATTAGTGACTGTCTTCGCGTCTTACGTGATTTAATAAATCTATCTTTTTAATAATGCTACTGGGGAATCTGTTAGGATATGTCGGAGAAAACACATGAAATATTCATATGTGAATTCCAATTTAAAATGCATAGACACTTTGGCGTCAATTCATTATGATTATAACAGAAATGTTAACCAGTAAAATGTGTATATTGCCGTCAAATGGCAGGCAAGTGTTGCTCGTTTTAGATACAAGTTATATTGCAGCTTTGTACACACATATCATTTGGGGATTTTCAAAATTTCTTACTTAGCGCTCTCGTTGATCTCATAAGAAACCTACGTGCCCAATTTGGAATCTCTACTATACTAATACTCGGCGGTTTGGGCTGTACTTTGTTACTACTATAATACTACTATAATATTGTGTTTGACAAATCAATCAGTTACTCAGTTTCTTCTTTTATATATTTGTAAGATAATGCTACAAAAAAGTATTGTCTAGATCCGCGATTCTTAAAGTGGATTGACATTCACCAGGGTTCCGCGAATTTGTTTATTTTTATCTATGAAATAAAAACAAAGTTATATATCTACGAATATTATTTTTAAAGATGAAAATTTTGTTCTTAAATTACAGTGCTTTTTGTATGTAATCATTTGATATGGGATTGGCATTTCCTATGTATATATACGAACACCTAATGACCAGGGTTTCCGTAAGTTTCAGACTTAAAACTTGAGGAACCCCGGGTCTATATAGATAGCAACGATGGAAATGAGCTGGTACAATTCTTTGTATAGACTGCTAGTCACCTATCTCGGTTTCGCTTGGGTACAATACAATATGTATTGTAAGTATGTATTTACAAAAATAAATGTATTTAAGTACATTTATCAGTTGTCTAGTACCCATAGTACAAATTGTGCGCTTAATTTGGGACTAGATGACGCTGTGTTAATTGTCCAGAAATATTTAAATTTATTTAAATATGGCCTTGGATGTTACTTCCTGATCATGTAGCTTTCTATATGCGAAAGAATTTTAAAATTCGGTTTAGTAGATATCGAGTATATACATTACAAACAGAAATACAAATCTCTCTTTACCTTAGTGGTATAAAATATATCGAGCTAACAAGCATACGCCTACCTAATCGAAACCAGTTACCGCAACCGATACGCCTGTAACACCAGTGGCCAGTGACCGATTTACGCCTATAACACCAGTGGCATTGAGTGATGCCACTGGTGTTACAGGCGTAAATCGGTCGTCCGCGTCGGCAACGGGTGAGTACCCGTTGCCGACGCAGTAAAAATCTTTTCAGCCCTTTTTGAAGCTGTAGTCTCCTCGGAAAACCTCAGCAGTTAGCTTGATAGTACAATAGATATAGATTAGTACGGTTTAACTGCTCTTGTCGTTGTGTAAACGGTAAAACAGATAATCACAGCGCTGGCAAGTGTCAAAACTATAATATTGTGTCTGTTATCTATTCGCTCAGTTATTTGAATATAACATCAATATTAAGATTGATGGTGATTTGATTTCGGCAACCTACTTTTCTTGAGGCTATCCCGATAAAATTTTATGATTTCAAATATAACTCGATGATTTTAAAACGCGTTTAAACGTAGTTTGAGTCTATTTCGTATACTTATACGTATAAGAAAGTCAATGAGACTAGAGTCAAGATGTAAATACAATAATTATGACTGCGTTCAATTTTTCGTACTGTGGTTGTAAGTACGTTGGTTAGGTTAGGTTATACTTGTGTTAACAAAAGTCAAGCGAGCAAAGCGTGCGAGATTCGATTTGCTTTTGGAGAGGGCGGAAAGGTTCTGGAGGTTTAGCTAGTCAAATATAGTCAAAGTCAAAATGTTTATTTGCCAGAACACATCAGTTTTACAAGTGGACAATCAAATTTACAGTTCGTGTATTCAGTCTGCATGCAGACGTGCAAAAATTCAGTTATTCATTAATTATTATTAATTTCATATCGGAGCGCTTAGACTTTCGAGTATTGATTATGACACAATAATAATAGTTTTTTTTAAACTATTATTGTCTGATCTTTGCAGTCAAAAGTGGTTTTGACCTATTATGAGTTATGATTGTAACAATTATATGGAAAATGAAAATAAATTCTTATAAATTCCATATATTTTGCTTTTTTCGTTCCAATTCGACTTCTCTCGTTTTCCAAAACCTTGTATTACTATTTAACTTGTTAATTCTTTTTAGTTAATGTACAATGTTTGTATTGTGTTACTGCGCGAATCCAGCTCGCACTTCCCCATATTTTATCAGCGTATGTTTTATCGGACAATTTTCCCAGTCCAGGCCTTTGTACAAATGACCACAATGCCCTTGTTATGTAATAATAACCGTAATTGTGCGAACTGTAACAGGGCGCATCCGGACCGATAGTGTTGCTTTGCGATTGCCATCATGGCGGAGCGAACGGTGACAGTTTACCGTCATTGTGATGACCACCATTGTTGCTACGCGAATGTTCAATTACGAGTTCTGGGTAACATTCTTTTCATATGTAAAACGTGGATTGTTTACTGATAGATTGATATAAATATGTTTCTCGTGGAAAACGATAACTTACCCAATCCCACCTAGGCGGAGAAAGTGAATTTTTCCATTTTTTTTAAATATTTATAAATTACCCAATGTAAATATTTTGTGACACAACAGTCCTCCAACTGGGTTCCTGCAAATGAGGTTACCAGACGTTAGAAAATGCTGCGTTAACAGCGGGGGTGCTATCGCACGAGTAATATTCCTTATATAGCGAGCGTCTTTAAGACTACGGTTATTGCTTAAATCATGCAGACCGTACCGACGGGGATAATGCACTTTTACTGGTGTTTTGTTCACTTCTTCGAACAAATCGATAACGACGATATGCGCTTTTAATCATACATTCAACCAATGTTGCTCATTTAAAATGTTTCACTAATAATGTACTATGAAGCACCTCCTCATTCGAATTTCGGAAAAAAGACTCAAATAGGCTAAGAAAATGAGGGATCCTTGAGGCATGAACATATAATAATCCTTAATTTGGAATGAAAGCGAAAAAGGTTTTCTAATTTGAACTAATTTAGGTGTAACGTTTTTAGGAGGCACTTAAGTGTTAGTGTTTCACAGCGGGCAGTGGGCGCAATAATTTTGAAAGCCTATGATAAAATCATAGCGTACGCAAATAGTGTAGATAGTGCAGTGCTAAGGAGTTCCGATTGATCGGATCCGAGAGAATTAAATGAACTGTGATATGTTTACCGCATAACAAATGTGTTTGTAGCTCGTGTGCGCATGCGGCGATGCTTGTAATTTTTTTTTTTTTTTTTTTTTATACAACTAAAGTGGCAAACAAGCATACGGCCCGCCTGATGGAAAGCAGTTACCGTAGCCTATGAACGCCTGTAACACCAGAGATATTTCCTTATCGAAGTTGCATATTATCTATGATATAATGTTATGACCCGATAGATTTTATGCGTTTTTTTTTTAAATTATGTTATCTGCTGTTTGGTACTTCGATTGTAGATAGCTTTAGATTAATAAAATAGAAAGATTCACATCCGTTATTAAAACCTGACATTTCTATCGTGATTATTGCCCGGTTACACATGTTTTTTTTTTATATACATAATAAAAATTGATATGCTATATGTATCTATCTTTATAACTGCCTTCTAAAACTAGTACGGTATTGTTATCTCTATGTTAGATCTTACTAAGTTTTTAAGGCTTATTTTGGCACAAATGCATGAATATAAATAACCTGTAAAGGAAAATATTATAAAATTTACAATTTGGAATGTCATGTTTAATAAGTGACCAAGGACCTTGGCCCATTTTTTCATTCTAAATGTGTTAAGTTAGAGACCAAATAGTGCGGTCATGGGGTTTTTTAGCTTATACAGAGAAGAGGCTAGTGCTTGAGTTAACTCACATGTGGGCGCATTTTAAAATTAGTTTGGATAACCGGTGTAGTATTCGAACCGTATCATTCGAAACATCGGGCGCAAACAAGCATTAAGCCTGCCTAATGTAAATGTGTTACATTAGGCAGGCTTAATGCTTACGGTTACCGTAGCATAGAAGCTTTAAAGAGTATTGATACCACGTTACCATACTCGTAACACGCTAACCTTACCTGTGATGGTTGTCACATGACAGCCGTCTTTTGTAACGTGGAGGCGCTTCCCCCAGTCAAGCTTGATATGTCGTCTTCTTTTTCTTTTGGTAAAACACACCAGGGGCATCACATGCGCGTTGCCAACCCTGTGAAATCCTCTTCACGCTCTTTTTGAAGCATCCTATGCTATAGTCTCCTGAGAAAACTTCGTAACTGAAATAGTTTTCACTCATTATATTTAGCAACTTGGATTAGTCGAGGTCCATACTATGTGCCGAAACCATGTTGCGATGCATATGTGCACTAGTCCTCACGATCTGTTAGTAACCGAGTCTCGTTGGCAATCTTTATTCGTCGTCTCACAATTGATCATCAGTTACATCATCATCATCATCAGCCTATATCTACACACTGCTGGATATTAGCCTCCCCTAATGCTTTCCATCAGATACGATCCTCCGCCTTCCGCATCCAGCCCCTTCCAGCCGCATCAGTTATCTGCCGATAGTTAATTATTGAAACGTTTTTTTCCACAAAACTTACAACAAACGGACAGAAGAGATTTCTTTATTATAGCATAAAGTGAGCGAGTTCCGACACGCGCCGTCAACCGCGCCACTGACCCTGGTTCCGAACTGTTGCACATTGCACTTCATGCACTATTGTATGCGCTCTTAAGCTTTACTACGTTAGTACTATTACTTATACTGTGGCTTTACTTACTTATAGAGAATGTTGATATAACTGATGTCATAAGAATCTTTGTGTATATAAAATCGGAAAGTAATAAATTTTGCGACTAAAGAATTAAATAAGCGACTGGAATACTAGATTAGGGTTGGACTGTTTTATATCAACTTGACTTCTCAAGTTAGTTCGATTCCATATACCAAGATATAAGCTTATTCTGTCATGTAATATAAAAACAGATATGTATAGTCGAAGCGCCTTCCGCACCAACGCGTCTATTCTGCGAGAGCTAAATATAAAAACAAGATTATCTACCACCTGCCTCCGCAGAATACTTGAATTTTTCGGTCACATCGCTCGAAAGGATGGTCATAACCTCGAACAACTTATGGCAACTGGCAAGGTTGAAGGCAAACGAACAAGAGGCCGCAGCCCGATGAGATGGTCTGACCAGATCCGCACATCTCTGGACTCAAATCTCCACAGTCAAGATCGCAATAATTGGAGAAAAATTGTTAGAAGGAAGATGTTTCTGCGTGGGAGTCACGACCCTCAGTAATGAGGTATACGACGCGAGGAGGAGGAGGGAAGAGGATAGTCGGAGCTGTTTCCCGATGAGTATAAAGTATATAAAAAGCTTGCTTATTGTATAAATTTTATACTATTAGCAAGCTTGTTATTTACTTTATACTATAAATAAATTGTTTAAAGTTTTTATCATTCAAACGAAATTTATATAATTGGCTTGTCAAAAAATGTTTCTATTTAGAGATAGAAAATATTTAGCATTAATTATGAGACTACAATTTAGATTATTAATGTATTGTAATCTTAATTTGATATTGTTATAAATTCATGAATTGAGTATTATTATGAATGAATGATTATT
Organism: Hypsopygia costalis; assembly: GCA_937001555.2. Lineage (NCBI taxonomy): Eukaryota > Metazoa > Arthropoda > Insecta > Lepidoptera > Pyralidae > Hypsopygia > Hypsopygia costalis. Next base: position 27,272,493 of record OW443326.2, read on the forward strand.
ATGGCTGGATGCGGAAGGCGGAGGATCGTATTTGGTGGAAAGCATTGGGGAAGGCTTATATCCAGCAGTGGATAGATACAGGCTGATGATGATGATGATGATGATGATGAAAGAATGAAACCAGCACATGAACATTTTATTTAGTTTTTATATTTAGTAGTGACATATTTTTGCATGGTTCCTGAAGTGTGTAACAACTCTCTATACCGCATTTCGGGCACATAAACATTCACACATCGTCGTCAACCATTAATCATCCCACTGCTGGGATACTGGCCTCCTCTAAATCGAAGGGGTTTAGAGCACACTCCATCACGCTGCTCAACTGCGGATTGGCAGAGCCGAGTGTTTTTAAGCCGCCTAAAGACTGACTGACTTGGCTTGACGACTGTCATCTATTAACAACAGCCGTGACCGACGGCTTAACATTAAATCTGAAGCAAACATTCATTCACAATAGTCGCTCAGTTTTACAATTTTAGATACCTACTCGGTTTTTTATTACCCCTAGTCTGCTTGTCTGAATGCGATTAACTGAAAAACTACTCAACGGATTTTCATGCGGTTTTCATCAATGGACAGAGAGATTCATGAGGACGGTTTAGGTATGTAATTAAGGTTATGTGTAAATTGGCTGAAATATAACGATGATTGTTGAAGATGTCGGAAATAATCATACGGACTGGGATTGTAACTGGTCTCGTAAGCCAATAGAGTTCTATCCGTGCGATGCCGGGATGGGTCGCTGATGGATAATACTTTTATTAAACAAAGCATAGCGCACCTGATGTAAAGAGGTTGTCGTTGCATGCGTTTGCATGTCCCCAACCCCCATGTCAATGCACCAACTTACAATTCAGACGGGACTCTATTCTCGTTGGAATACAAACATCCCTCAAGGAAACAGATTTGGCCGCACTATTCTGTCTGGTAGAGGTACTTCACTGAATAATAGATTTTATGGTTCTTATCTGTATAATAGGTCGGGGAAAAAGTCTTTTCGCATTATAGTATGTATGAACTTGTAATAAAATCTCTTTGGTTATACCATTTGTATCTAGCAGGTTTTGATATCTTTAAAAAGTTTAAATTTTAATAAAGATAATTCCAAATTCAAATTAGGTAAATGTGTAATTTTCATTTGTTTTTTTTACTGTCAAGATGAGTGAACCTAATGAAGAAATTCGATACTTTTTAAAATTTTACTACAAAAAAGGTAAAAATTCAACGCAAGCTGCGAAAAAAATTTGTGACGTTTATGGACCTAGTGCAGTGTCTGTGAGAGTAGCACAAATTTGGTTTAAGCGTTTTCAATCAGGAAATTTTGATGTGAAAGATGCACGTCGCTCTGGTCGCCCTGTTACGGATAAAATTGATGCCATTTTTGAAAAAATGGAGCAAGATCGGCATATCAGTAGTTTTGACGTAGCTGAAGAATTAGGAATTGACCACAAAACAGTTTTGGCGCATTTGAAAAAAGCTGGGTACACTAAAAAGCTCGATATTTGGGTGCCTCACGATCTCACTGAAAGAAACCTAATGAACCGTGTACTCATTTGCGATTCTTTACTAAGACGTAATGAAAGCGAACCGTTTTTGAAGAAGCTTATAACTGGTGATGAAAAGTGGATCACGTACGACAAGAACGTGCGAAAAAGGTCGTGGTCAAAGGCCGGTCAGGCTTCACAGACTCTGGCAAAACCCGGGTTAACCCGCAACAAGGTGATGCTGTGTGTATGGTGGGATTGGAAGGGCATTATTCATTATGAGCTGTTACCGCCAGGCAGGACTATCGATTCTGAACTCTACTGTGAACAACTGATGAGATTAAAGCAAAAAGTTGAGAGAAAGCGGCCGGAATTAATTAACAGAAGGGGTGTGATTTTTCATCATGATAACGCTAGACCTCACACATCTTTAGCCACTCAGCAAAAATTAAGAGAGTTTGACTGGGAGGTGTTAATGCATCCGCCGTATAGTCCTGACCTTGCACCTTCTGATTTCCACCTGTTTTGGTCTCTTCAGAATTCTTTAGGCAATGTCAGGTTAACATCACGAGAAGACTGCCAAAACCACTTGTCGTGGTTTTTTAAACAGAAGTCCCAAAATTTCTATAGTAATGGGATCATGTCTGTACCTACAAGATGGCAAAAAGTTATCGAACAAAATGGCACCTACATACTTTAGTTAAATGTAAATAAACTTTATTAAAAAATGTTTTGAATTTTCATATAAAATACGAAAAGACTTTTTCCCCAACCTAATATGTATCTCTTTAAAACCTATGAGCGGTTCTGATAAAATTTGTTAAAAATTTGACAATTACACTAGGATGCTGTTTTATCACCGTAAATAGAATCCCCACTTGAAAAGTACATGTCAAACGAGGAAAGAATTTTTCACATTGCATTGTTTTCACACATGTTTAAAAATCACATAATTCGTACTCTATATAATGTTCTATATAGATTAGCATGTTAAAAGTTAATATTGACTAACTTATGCATAGATACATATTGTGTTATAAGATATAGGCTTTCCCCAATGCTTTCCACCATATGCGATCCTCTGTTATACGCAACCAGTTGCTTCTAGTTGCTTTTTCGAGATCATCGTTCTTCTAACCTCTCTCTTCTGCTTTGCTGACTGCATGCTTATCCTGCCCATAATTGTGGAAAGCATTTGGGAAGACCATGTTATATCCAGCTGTTAGTAGATACAGGCTGATGATGATGATAAATCATTAAACTATTCTGTTCAGAAAGCGAAAGCAAGCGATTTCTTAATTAAAAGCCGTTGCGAATTCTTTTTAATTAATTTTGTATGACAATACGACGCATTAGCGCATCGCATGCATTTATTGGCGAAAGTGATAATTCATCTATTATATTTATCTGTATACTGTCTCTTTTTATTAAGTATATAAAAATGTACTAATTAATTTGTTAATTTTCAAATAATTATAGAATATGTGTGTGATAGATTTGAGTATTATCTTAGTACGATCGTACAGTATGGACAGTCCCTGCCGCTCTCTCGAATCAACCTCGCCTTTCCTCAGACTAGAATTGAAGATAGTATTTCCGTAAAAGCTATCCCGATTCTAAGGCCCGGTCGCCAACAAGGCGAACAAGTGTGAAGACATCTCTTCGCTCTCTTTGGTGGAATCCGGGCCTAAAGGAATTTTCAGTAAAAAAATGTAATAAAGATAACAGATCTGTTTGTTTGTAATCAATAAAACTCTGAAGCTACTGAACTGATTTCAATCATTCTTTCACCATAAGAAAGCTATACTGTCCAAGAGTAACATAGGCTATTTTTTATTTTTACAGCAATAATGTTAAATATAAAGTAGATGCAAGAGAAAAGCTGCCTGCGATTTTTTTCTTAGGTATACGAGTATTTTGATTTCTTAAAAAATGTCTTTTATTAAATTAGTGACAAAGTCACCTAGTGGCTACATCGGCCAGTGGTTTTAAAAATATATAAAGTTCGATTCTTAAATCAAGACAAAATTTGTAAGTCCAGGAGTTAATGTGTTGCCAGAGTCTACAGGCTTAAAAACAGGCGGGTCACATCGTCGATTGCCACACTTGTTATTTAAAAATTTAGGCTGCATTTAATGTACATATACAAGCTGTGCTATTTACTGCTTTGCCAATTGCTTTGCTCATATTATGTGCTCATGCCGATATATGGAATTAGCAAATATTGTGTTTGTTTATTGACTGAGCGAGTGAATATTTCTATAATAATTATATAATAATAGAATAATTCTAGGGGTTTGTACAGCTAACAGCACGTCAACTTTGACATTTTACCTTTGAACCGTACTTAAGCCGTACGTAATAACGTAGTTATAATCACATTGTATCACATTAAGTTATGTCTTCCCGATCCTAGATTACGTCATCACCTTATTTTGTATGGAAGATGTCAAGTTTTAGCGATCCAGCTCGTGACGTAAACTTATTTTGTTGTATTGCTCTAGGCGGGTTTGCGATTCTATGCGGGATTCTCCATTCATTAAATCTTTTTACATGTTCAGTAGCTATTTCTAGTTTACCAATGATTATTATTTAAAAAAATAATCAGTTTTAAATTAAAATCGTCAAATAACCGAATGTAAGATTTCATCAAAATCGATTCGGGAACAGGCCTACCTAATGACAGTGGTGGGGATGTGTCCCGCCACTGTGTCAACAAAAATGCAATGAACAGGGTAGTCCAGTGCTGCCCTGGGGCTAAAACTATGGCTGTCTTGTATCTCACAGCGAATGTGGTCAGAACAAATTAATAGCAGTTTAATGGCTAAAACTATGGCTGTCTTGTATCTCACAGCGAATGTGGTCAGAACAAATTCATAGCAATAGGAATATAAAATGGTTCCTACTCAGCATAGCTGAGGAGTAGCTTTTCAACGTTGGTTGTCAGATGAAACCACCGCGCGGCGACTGTACTTACGCCGTTTCGATCGTTTGTTGTATTGTATTTTATGGTTGATCGACAGTTTGAACATCTCTGGCCTGTGATATAGACGAATTGTGTATGTATGGTTTATTAAAATTTGTATGCAATATTATTTCCAGGCCTGCATAGATGATAACTTGGATATGGTGGAATTTTTGGTGACCCATGGCGCGGACGTCAACCAGGGCGATAATGAGGGCTGGACCCCGTTGCATGCCACCGCGTCCTGTGGTTTCCTCAGCATAGCAAGGTAACAAAATATATTATTCTGTAACACACTTGAAAATAAAACAATATTCTCAAGCTTGGGGTGTAAGAGGCTCACTACTATATTTGAATCCAAAGTCATTTTGACTTGTCTTAATATATCCTCATCCTCACCTAATATATGTCAAGCCCGACTGTGAACGTACTTCCACCTTCCAGAAGATCGCAGCCAAATGACAATATCCTTGAGAATACCCTTGCGAAGTGAAGTCACAAGTAAGGAGATGCTCCGTTAATAGCGAGGGTGCTAGATTGCATTTTTTTTATACCACTTAAGTGGAAAACAAGTTTACGGTCTGCCTGATGGAAAGCAGCTACCGCAGGCTATGAACGCCTGTATCACCGGGGGCATCACACGCGTGTTGCCGATCCTGTAAAAACCTCTTCACCCCCTTTTTGAAGAACCCCATGCTGTAGTCTCCTGGGAAAACTTCGACAGGCAGTTCATTCAACAGCTTGACAGTACGCGGCCACTTATGCTCCAATGTGTGAGGATGAATTCCTTGTCGATGGCGAGCGGTGCGACTGTAGAAGGAGGCCGTGGACATCATGTCAAACAACTCCTCTGAACACACACCCCGTTGTACAATCGGTAGAACACACAAAGGGATGCAAAATCTCTTCTCAGACTTAAAACTTCTAAACTGTCTGTAAGTTTGGCAAACCGTCTGTAAATTACTCTTTAATAAGTTAAATAATTACTCATAAATTTAATAAGTAAACTTATTTAGACTACTGTAAGTCAATAGCCTCTTTAGATATAAACAGGCTGTTATGAAAAACATAGAAAAATCAAAAATTAACCCAAATATATTAATAGAAATAATTATAAGTTTACTTACCTATTGTATTTCGCTCATCAATCTCTTTCATTCATACCCATATCATACGGTTTAAATACGGTGACAATTATAAATCGCAATTTTGTGGCGGCCGCCATATTGGATTAAAAATTACGCTATTCGGGTAATTGCGAATATTCGAAAGAGAACGAAATGAGTTCACCAAATCAGTTCAAATCGACACTGCAAAGTGGGTCAAATATTACTTGCAAGATTTCACTACAGACAAACTGCCGGGGCATATTAGAGATACCTGTACTGTCGCTGCTTTTAAAAAGATGCTAAAGGAGCGCTACTACTTTTGGGGTGTAAGTTGTTCATCAACATCTTTGAACCAAAGCCAACTTCACCTGCACACGGTGCACCCTGCAGACTGGCAAACGAAGCTCTGGCGAAAAGAGAGGTAGGGAGCGTAACTGTAAGTTACCCGACTGGGGAAGGTACCTCCATCTCACAGAATACCGTAGCCAAATAACAATTCCCTTAAGGGTTGTTGTGTTCCTGCGAGTGAGTGAGGTCACCAGAAAGAAAGGAAGGAGATGCTGCATTGGCAGCGGGGGTGGCGGCGTGCGAGCAATATTTTATGTTGCAAGCGTTAATATGGCTACGCTAACCGCTCCACATCAGGCACAAAAAAAAAATCGGATAGATCAGTTCTGCGGAAGTTAACATCCCTTCATAAATGAGAAAACAGCTGATGAAATTCAACCCAGTCTGAAAACAACTGCGTTTGAATCGGGAGTTAAAACCAAACAATACACTGCGGCGCCGCTCTGGTGGGTCGTATATAGCGTTCAAGCGCCGAGTTAGGTACTGTCCATGCTCTTGATTTGATTGCAATACGATCGACGCCTAAACATTGGCGCGCAAATGTGTAAACAGTTTACAATATATTACGTTTTGTTTTGCGTCATGCTATGTCTCGCCCATAGTTAACTAGGTGAGAAATATTATTTTTAACGGACTTCAAAAAAGGAGGAGTTCTATGTTCGACTGTATATATATATTTTTCAAAACGATTTTCAAAATTCTTTTTTACAAGCATTTATTTAGGTTACCGCGGTGACCGTAATCAAATCTCGCTGGTTAAATTTTGACACACTTCCCATTGTATGATTGAGCTGAAATTTAGCGTACTCGCTTGGTTCGCGTGACTATGAACGATTATTTAAATCCCATTTTTTAATACATGGTGGCGGCCGCCATTGAATTTGAGTGAAAGGGTCATTTAATACATTTAATAAAGGTCAAATGACTTTCACTTGTTGAACAAAACATGGTAAATTAAATTTTAATTGATTTTTTATTACAATCTATAAAAACTTATTTAAAAAACATATTGTTGTTAATATAAACAAGCACTAACTGATTTATTTCATACCAAAGTGCTAATTACCAAATTGTGTGAAATCTATTGTTACGAAGAAGTGGCACCCCCATTTTTGTTTATTATTTTATTGTAGTGGTGAAATTAAGTTTATTAGAAAACGCAGCGTAGGTAGCTGGGATTAAATGATTCCATCGAATAAATAATTCCACCCCTGCCAAAATTGTCCTGCCAATATCCTTCGAAACAGCTGCCTCCACGGGTACGATGCATAGAATTCGCGCAATCCCTCACAGTCTGTTGATTTATAATGCCACACACAGCGTCACTCGGTTGGCTGAGGTTAGTTAGGTCTGGCACTGATCGCTTGGGTCCAGTTGAGACTGATTCGACAAACCGAACGGCGCATCCACTTAAATGTTATAACTATCTGGACGTGTGGTCAGCAGAAGGTCCTAAATAGAGCTAGCATGGTCCTCAATGTCCGGTATTCTCGTAGGAGAAAGAACCAATTGAGAGAAACCATAGGCCAGAACAAAATCAAGTACAGATCTCCCCGCGAAATCAGTCAACCGACATAAATGATGGCCATTAAAATATGCTAAAATCACTAATTCTGAGAAAGGATACTGATCGATAACTTTTCGCCTGTTGCAAGTGCTCAAAGAGCCTAGTTCTATCTGCATCACCATATTGGACCTGTAAAGGCATGCGTATATACGGATGTGGCCGCCTTGATCCACGCGCACCCACAGTACGGACAGAGCCTCGTCTTCGAGGCCGTGAAGACGTCGACAACGAATATCCTCCCGGACATACATACACCTCGGCACGACGTACAAAGGAATGCTCGAATTTGTATCCGGGGTATAGTAAGTAGGATGTCTCGACGGGACAGGATATTTGCCTCTCCGTTACAAAAAGCAGGGTCGGCTGTGCAGTTTCTAAGTGGTAGTGAACTGCATTCAAGTTTGTGTGAAGTCCTCTGATATTACGGAAGTCCACGTTCATTATGGATGAGGACGCCGCTGGAAAACTGTGCTTCTTTCTTATCCTGCATGCTCTGTCCTTTTCTGTCGTTATGGAACGGCGAATGGCATTTGATAGACCGAGAAGACTTGACTGATTCGCATCGCCGATTCTACCGCGCGATCCATAAATTTATATTCTACAGTTTATTACATATCTAACAGTATTGAAAAAATTATTAGATGTAAAAAAATAAATAAATATTTACCTAATATTTTGTGTTCACAATGTTTTATAATATGAACAATTGCTGATAAATTAAAGAGATCAGTTTCCAATGTAATGAGTAACGCGTATGTCCCACATATGGGTCACGTCACGAGTCACTGTTCCGGTGTAAACAACGTTGAGTCAGCGATACATCATAAGGGTTCTTCTATTGTCCTTTATGCCTAATCTGTATTATATTTTATAAATATAGATATAAATACTTAAAACGTTGTCTTGACTATTTTGAAAGAAGGGATCAGGATTTTTCCAGCAATTACAAAACATACGAATGTAATCTTCAACTACATGATATTTCACGTAATAAGCTTCATTTTGACTGTTGAGGTGACATGTATTGTTACCTTTTATAACAACGACTCTATGCCTATAGCTAATGCTCCCCTGTGCACCTCGTCACGGTTATATCACAGGATTGCGAGGCTTTCTCCCAGAAAAGCAACCAGGCAAGAAGACCTTTACGTGCTCCGCTATCGCGCCCAGTAATCCAACCAAGCATTCAAGCGGATTGGTAGCAGGTCTTACTCTCCCTTTCGCCAGCAAGCAGACTACTTGGGCACTCTTAAGTCTATCTTTTATAACAGAAAACTAAATCCCTGATTAACTTCTTTTCTTCTTCGTATTTTTCTTCAAAATTTCCTATTTCTATCGAACAGGAAAGCACTCATTTCAAAATAATAGTTAATTTTTTTCGGTTATAGATTTTTTTCTGAAGAAAGAATCGAAAGCTCGTTTGTATGAAATAGTAAATATCTACCATCAGTATGGAACATTTCGTTCATCAATACATCACCTTAAGTTTGTTTTGCATGCCTGTGTACATAATCTTCGGAATTGCTATTATGATTTTATTGGCATTTTCACCTGCAGGTAAACAAGTTTATTGGGCTACATGGGGTACTTTTTTTTCCCCCAGATATATTTAGCGTTCCTCCATGACTGCAAAAAAAAATTGGTTGCCTGTAAAGTCGGTATACGGGCGAAAGTTTTACGTGACAACGACTTTGAGTGGTAAAATGTTTTCGAGTGGAAGGGACGCATGCCTTTCACTTTTTATGTCTGTCTCTCTCGCTCTTAGGCGGGCTAACCATGCCCGAGTGAAAGGGACGCGTGCCTCTCACTCGCTCTCATTGTGAGCGCATAACGTGAGCGCGTTTCTTGAAGTGTCACCCGGCTAACCAATTTATAAGACGTTGTCACGTCAAAAAAAAAAACATTATTTCATCTCAGTCTCAAGTTTAAAAATTTTGTAAAAAATAATCTATATTATATGATCAGATTGTATTAAAATTTACATGCATCTATCGCGGGAGTACAGTCCCTTGAACACAAAAAAATCGCATGTCGGTTTTTAAACACTTGCTATCTAGAGTCTAGAAACTTTTGCGTCATGTCTAAAAATATTTACATTTTTTATTCTTTTTCTATTCTGTACCAATAATTATAAACAACTAGCTTGCGCCCGTGACTTCGTACGCTAGAACCTTGGTATCCCATGGGATTTTTAACATTCTTTTCTTAACGGATACCTGCGTCACCTATCTGTATGCAAAATTTCAACCCGACCCGTCCAGTGGTTTGTGCTGTACATTGATACATCAGTCAGTAATGGTTGCCTTTTATATTTTTTCTAGTATTCGTTGTACAAGCTGTGTTATATTGGTAATATAAAACAATATTATAAGCTATATTATATTATATAAAACAATATTTAATTTATTCGCAGATATCTCCTTGAGAACGGTGCTGACGTGGGCGCTGTGAACTACGATGGGGAGTTGCCGGTCGACATCGCTGACAGCGACGACATGGAGGAACTGTTGCAGAAAACTATAGACGACAAAGGTGAGACTTTATTCTATCTAGAACCCGTCCAGTCAATAGATCAAAGACTAATTGGTGGAGAAATAACATTCCAGTAGATGCTGGTAAATTATTGTAGGTCATAGTCATATCAAGGGTGGCGAAATGAGAATGACGCCTGTGGTTTTCACGTGCAAGTGAGGTTAGTTTTGGCTCTAATGGTATATCCACACATACCGCCGGCTTACATATTTCCTTGGCACTGGCTTCCGCGCGTGCCGCTGGCAAGTAGCCATGATAACTACTTTCCATCCAGTTATTACGACCTATAGACGCATATAACATCCTACTTTTGCAGGCCTGTGATGCCCCCTGTTGCCGATCCTGTTAAAACCTCTTAAAGGTCTTTTTCGAACAACCCCATGCTGTGGTCTCCTGGGAAAATCTCACAGCTGGAATTTACAGGAGTAAATCGCATTTTATTAAATCATTTTTTTTTACCATTTGCAGGCGTGGATTGTGAAAAATCTCGTAACGCCGAAGTGGACACTCTGATGAGTGACGCGAGAAATTGGGCAGCCAACGGTTACGTCGAGGTTCGAGACCCGAAGACTGGCGGGACGCCTTTACACGTCGCAGCAGCTAAGGGTTACATAGACGTTAGTACTCGATTTTATATCACCTCGTGCAGTAAACAAGCGTACGACCAACCTGATGTGAAGCGGTGGGCTACTGTTACTGTAGCCCAGAGAGTTTTATCCGAGAGGTGTGCCGCGAGTTATAAGCCGCATTGAAATCATTTTGGAAGTATTGAAGTTTACAACTATATGGTTAGATGGTATGCATGTGGAGAGTAAGTAATGTCCTTGGCGATCAACACTATTTATTGTGTTATTCACTTAATAAGAGAGATAATTTCAGTTACACAGAACTACTAATATTTATGACAATATGTAAATATAACCTATATTCGTAATGGACGCCGCTCGTCTGGCGAGCGTGGCCGGGAATGCATCGCGCGATATGTAATATTGCTGATGTCATAAGACAGAAAGAAGACATCTGACGCGTAGCGTATGCGCTACTCATTGTCAGGTTGTCATGGGTGGCAATGGGACCCTCCACGTGCTAGCCCGACTCGCACTTGGATATTTTTTCATGAAGTGCCGTAAAAACTTTGATGAGCAAAAATGCGCCGTTAAAAAACCATTCGGTTGAAATCCTCTGCCGTAGTCAGTAGAGGTTTCCAACATAAAATGTCGCTCTCGCCCCGCCACCTCAGCTGCCATCGCAATAACTCCTTCATGATACCTAACTCACTCGCAGGAAATTTATTTGGCTACGGTTTTCTGTAAGACGGAGTTACTTCCTAGTCAGTCAGTCAGCTTATAATTACACTCTGCCCTACATCTCTTGCCAGAGCCTCGTTAGTTAAACAGCAGGGTGCACCACGTGCAGGTGGGGTTAATTTTGGCTCACAGATGCTGGAAACACAAGAAACATCGCTCGTGCCGAAGTAACACTTCCCCAGTTTCTAGTGACTTTTCTCAGTATTGTTACACTGAATAAATAACTGCTCGATCGAAAGCATAGATATAAATAGCACAGTATCTGGTCCCGCCCAAATCATGTCTAAAGCTTATTTAATTTTCAACACGTTCGCAATAGTCCCAATACCATCCTAGACGTCTTGGCGATATATCTTGTGTGTTGTATCTGAAAGTTATCCGGAATTTCATTGATTTAGTGATTATTTTATATACAGGTAGCTAAAATACTGTTAGAAGATTGCAATGCGGAACCCGACAGCGTGGACTACGAGGGCTGGACGCCTCTCCACGCGGCGGCGCTCTGGGGGCAGAAGGAAGCAGCCGCTTTACTGCTCAAGAATGGCGCCGATTCTAGTGTAAAAAATTACTCGGTTAGTATCATTTTTCTGTTATATTTCCAAGAAACTATAGTATGGCCGCTCCCTGCCATATAATAGCAACCTCGCCTTCTTTTTGAGATGAATCTTGAACAGTTTATATGACGCCGCATACGCACTTAATGACTAAATTTTTACAAGCCCTTATTTAGTTTCATCGTGGTGTCTATTATCAAATCTTGCGAGTTAAATTTGACCCATTCCTCAGTGTCCGATTGAGCTGATATATCGAATAAATTATACTATGCACTGAATAGGCTTGTTGCCCATGTTACAAAATTATAAAAACTCTCTATCATTAACGTAAAATACATAAAACTAGACCGATCTGCGATCTTAAAATTTTAATAACTTATGTCCGACGTGTTTTATGTTCGGTCAAAGTTTGGTGGGAAAGTCCATTTTAAAGGTACGAAATTATAAAAAATAAATATTACCATTGTAGAAACAATAAAAAATACTATAACTTTTGTTACGGCACTGGCTACATAAACGCAATATTTAACATAGCTGTCGTACAAATTTCTGATTTAATGCATATAAAATAGCACGGTGTGATAACGTCTGGTCTTTTGTATGGAGCGTTTTCGGGATAGTCCAAAATTGTGATCTTCAAGTTATCATATCTCGAGAAGTTTTTATGCAATCGAAGTAATTATTTCACCTATATTTATATTATTGTGACGTCTTTAAATAACAAATCGAAAAAATAAATGGGATACAAGCCTATTAGTTCAATACATATTGCGACTAACATGTGTAGATTAGTTCAATACTTGCAGAAGGTCGCTGCCTTGTTGGAATTGAAATAAATATGCACATGCACAATAAATATATATTAACGTTTTTCTTCCATTTCTTGATGAATTTTACGCATGAAGCTATGACACGGTTGTGCGAAAAAAGCGAAATATACATTTATTAAATTTTATAAAATTTTAGTTATTTAGAATTTTTAATCTTTAAAACGCTTTAAACTGTTTTACCACGGTTAATATTGCACTAATTTAATCTTTATTCCTTTATTTGTTATTGATGTGAAGTTAAACGTAAAGACTGCTGTTGCTGACGAATTTCGAAACCAAAAATTTTGTCGTCCGCATATCACGCTGCACCCTCTTCAACGCGGCTTTGACATAATACTTTTCATTTCCAGGGGCAAACGTGTTTGGACCTGGTAGACCCGAGCATATCCGCCTGGCTCGCGGAAGCTACGTTGAAAGCGCCGCGGCGCGTGCTCAACAACATCAACAACAACAAACGCAAGCGCAGCCCGCCCAAACATGACGTCAAGAGGGTCGAAGTCGAGATCACGGGACAAACAGACAATATTGTCAATGGTTTGTTATGTTCATATAATATTACAAAGCTATCATGCAGGCAAAACTGGTATTATAGTCAAGTGCACTTTTAACTGAAGCTCAAGAAAAAAAAACATGATTTTGATTATCTTTCGTACTCTACTAGTACGTTGTGAATATCAGTCAAAAACAATTTTGACTGATTTTATCAGTAAAGTTATTTTTACTTTGCACTTAAAATTTTTTTGATTATAAATTTTATCGGTTAAGGTTTATTTGCAGTCAGGTTGAGGGTGTCTTGTGATCCGCAACCAGAAATAGGAGCTACAGTATGTTGATCAATATTATCAGTCAATAAGACAAAATCTATTCAGCTTTTAAATCGTCTTTTGTCGTTAGAAATTAACAGGATACATTACTTGTTCATATTTTCATAGCTTGTTATTTTATTTGTATCTTATAGACGTCGAGCTGTATGTACTTATCTAGTTCCCGCATGCTCCCACAGGGAGCATATGAAACTTATAATGTTCCACTTGCTCCCATTATGCATCTATGGATACACTTCATTATTATTCTATAATCATATCATCCGGAAGTAATTAATTTCTGGTTTATTCGAGCTATACACCAGGTATAGCTCGCACCAGGTACGTTTAATATACGGATGATATGGAAATAATTATGCAAGTCAGACAGAAGCATCTGTCTGATTTGCATAAGGCACTCGACATCGCGAAGTTCCTTGTCTCGCCGCATTGCGCTGCTGTGTCGCGTCGCATTGCGTCGTGTCGCAATGCATTGCACCGCGTCGCGTTGTGTCACTCACCTTGACCTATTCCTTATGTAACCCCTTATGTTATGCTCATAATATGTGTATATATATAGGGATGGTTGTGATAACCACGTCGGATCTAACTTTACATACTCGTATCACCGTAACCTGCCTTTGTAACCGGCAGACAACTAATAACAGTTCCCCATTGAACATGGAGAGTTTGCTGCCTTGCACAAGTCGACACCAGTCACGAAAACATATATAGTTACAAATCCGAAAAAATTTTTTAAAGCTGATCACAATATTTACTCAATTAATAAAAAACCGATAGATTTAATTGATTTGAATTGATTTGAATTGATTGAATGCTCACTGTTAAATCGTTATTATAATATGTGCATAAGAAAGTATGACCAAAACCAGAGTTAACCATATAACAATTCGAGATAGTCTTTCTATGAATATTTTTAGTACATTATTAAAAAAAAAAATCGTGTGTGCTTGATCGCGCGACAGAAGTGAGAACTTCTATCTCTTGATCCGTCCCGCTCCCTCCCTGCCGACTTTATCCGAACGCGCCTCTCAGAGCCGAGCGTGTCGCGTTACATACCGGAGCGTGACGGCTCAGTCTCATTACTACCCACAAAATAAAGTGGTCAGCGCACGTAAACAATCTTCACTTCAAAAATATATAGAGTTATTGAGCACAGACATAATATAAACATGAGTTTCGTGAATACTTGAAAGAGACGTATTATTTTGCTTTTGCGCATATTTCTATATCTCGTGAAAGTAAATTGTCATAAAACTCGTTATCTCAATAGTGACTTGTGTATAATGACAAGTGCAAGGCAGTTCGAGAACTGTATCATCTCATCTCATACAGACAAGCCGCCTGCAGCGCCTGAAATAATAACAAAGGTCGCGGACGGCAAGCCGCCTAAGGGCCGGGCGCCATCGCCGGATAATACCGAAAACACCGAAAACATCACAATGGAGGAAGCACCGTCATGGCGTCGACCCGCGTCATTCAGAAACCGGCTGCCTGAAGCGGCTAGTGAGTACTCGCCTTTATCCACAGATTTAGAGATGGTAGATACCGTAAGCATGTTAGAGAAAGCTTTGCGCTGCCGGCGCTTTTAACTTAGTTTGTGACGTGTCGATGGCAATTCGTATCGCTAAAAACGTAACTCGTTCTCTAGTTCACCATTGATGAAAAAAATATATCTTCTGGCCGGAGTTCAGAAGGTAAATTATGTTCTTTATTGTCGCTCCAGAAAGCAAAGTATTTTCAAGTCAGTTCAAAACGTGAATATATATTGTTTTTTAAAAACAGTATCTTTTTAATAAGAATACGCGTTTTTTGCCTAAACAACATTTTAAGTGTCGTAAATATATTTGGGATGAAAATAACAATTTTATTATTTTTCTTACGTCGCTAATATTTTTATTTGCCTTTCGCCCGACACCGGTCTTTTATCATCCCAAATTTTCCTAAAGGATTCTTAAAAGAAAACAAAATAATTTTAAACTGGAAAGTAAATTTACGAGTTCGATCACAAGCTATTGTTTTTTGTAATGGCCGCGCTAGTGTGTTGCATAAATTCTTGTAATGAACAATCTGTATCTATCTTACTCTAAATCTGTGTTTTTAACTCTATACATGCCACAACACTGTAATATATGGGAGATTAATAAGTTTATTTCCTTCAGTATTAAACACCGAATTAGTTATAAACTCGTGATAGGCGGCAACACTGGCACTGTCCATAAAATCTGTGTTAAATATACTTCTGAAATTGGCCTATTGATTTCGACATCCCTAGTAAGTAGGGCCTTAAAAATAGTAAAAAAAAAGATTTAAGGAATTACGAAGACAAATGTAATACATGTTGATAAAAGCACTATATTATGTGATATATCGTATACTGTAATAATTACTTCTTTGATTTTGTGGCATTTATAAAGTTAGAAAATCAGCATATACTCGTAACTCAAGTCGCTCATTTTGTCAATTAATTTTTTTACTAATCTGTTTGCAGTATAAAATGCAAATGTTTCATTCATTATTGTTAATAATTTTACATTTCAGTCACAACATGTTATCACATGTTATTAATTTCCATTGACTGTAATTTAATTGTATTTTATTTTAATTCGGATTATTAATCCATGATAGGGTGATGTATGTAGAATGTATTTACCTACACACGTAAGAGTTCGAAGCACGCTTCTAGGACCGTATTTTTCGATGCAGTGCAGTTCTGACGGCAGATCAAGTTGTCTTGCTAAAGTTTGTGGAGAATCGCATTCGCCCGTTGGAAAATATCAAACTTGCATATCAAATGTATGAACGCACATCCACAATGCAATGCGAATCCCGCCTCGTCTACATAAATCAGATGAGATTTTTATAGTTTGTGTTAATATTTGAGATTATTTTGTTTGTTTTTGAGTGAATGTTTGAAATTGTGCTATTATTATTTATTTATATGTTATTATTTTTGCAAAATACGTGTTATAGAGTTAAGAAAGTTTGCAAATTTTAATGTGAAATTTTCTCTATTTCTAGGGGAAAACAAACCCGCCAATAACGCAGTGGACAATGAGACCATACTCAGAAGAACCCATAGTTTCGAAAATGACAAAACGTGAGTTTTGCACGTTACTATTAACCCCAAAATCTAGTTTCTCTTGGCATGCCATGAATACTAAAATGATAAGAAATCTTGTTCAACCATTTTTTACGTTTGATGTATAGTGCTAGCCAGATCTCTTAGTGTAAGTTAGACAAAACATACATAAATCAGCGGTCTCTAGTAAAAGGTTTCGAAAACATTGATTTTCATACAAAATTTAGACGAGAACACAATCGATGTAGTTTATAATCCTTTGTAAAACTTACACTAGGTGCTTGATATCTTACTATATAATTGTTAAGAAAATACTAAGTTCGGTTTCAATTTGAGACAAAAAATATGTTCTTATTAGAAGAGGATAAGAACTAATGTTATAGTGCAGTGTAAGTCCTAAGTGGAGACGTAGGCGGCAACAATAGGCATGTTTTTGTAGACTGTCGTCGGTGCTGATCCGTGCTTTAGATGTCTGCATGTGCTATGCCCACTTGCGTGCTCCCGCCTCTCGATTTTCAGCAAAATTACTTAGTAGCAAAAACTTATTAATTTATATTTTCTGTAAATGGAACACGTATCATGCACGGTGGACCGTTTCATAGCCGTTTTCTTTTGCATGCAGAGACTACCACAAACCTCGCCTTAATTTTGGTCCACCATTAAATACAATTTCCTGTCCTGTCGAATTGTCGAGTCGAATCGAGCATTCGAAAAAACTAAATCATTTTCCGCACTAGAGTGGAATACCTCATTTCCGAATTAGCGCGGGAATAGTAGAATATAATGCAAGAGCGGAAACAAACGAGATGAAGGTTTTTCAACATCGCTGAAAGATAACCCATATTCATGTCACTGCCGAGGTACGGGTTTCTCCTCAATCGAAGTGGGTTTAGAGCGTTGACAGAGGCCAGTGTTTTCAAGCCACCCAAAACGACCACTGACTGGGCTTGATGACTGTCATGTAATAGCTACAACCGGGATCGACGGCAAATAAATCTCGTCTGGACTCGAAATAAATAAACCTATCCATAGACATTCTACGGTCACCGCTTCTTAACTTGTGTGATCGATTAGACTGACACGCGCAACGACGCCATCGAGCTCGTTATGTTTAAGGACATATTTATTTTTTTAATAAATTAAGTATGTCCTTAAACATAACATAATTAGGACATATTTAATTTATTAAAGTAGGAAGATTATTCTTATTTCGTTAGCATAGTCATCCTACTTAACGATATGACAAAACGGCGATTAATAAACCATAGACCTTGGGTCTAATCATGTTATTAATATTTGATTTATTTTGCAATAAATGAAATAGAAATATATTTATTTCAACTTCACATAAACAATGCAAAAGTATAATAAACACAACATTACATTATAATAGAATGTGATGTTGAAATTTTGGCTCACCCTCAGGGATCATTGCTGGGATCACAGAGTGATCTGAGTCCTGTTTTTCAGTGCAGGCCAGCCCTGTTTTTCAGTGCAGACTAATAAATGCCAAATATTACGTATGGTTTTTATATAAAACTATAATTATTACTATTTTTTCATTATAATTCAAAAGAAAAAAAGAAATATTAAGACAAGCAATAGGACCTAGGTTAGCACTATACATCGCACTCGTCTACTAAATATTTCATACTTTAATATTTTCATTACACGAAATATTTTTTCCAGGCCTTAACTTGTTAACCTTTTAACAATTTGCTAACTCACGCGGACGGGTAATTTCAGAAATCAAATATATGCGTAAAATATAATGTCGAATTAGTTGGAATCTACTTCTGAAAGATGAAGATGACAGCTTTTATTGAAATCCAAAGATGAGTGAGGAACAATTAGTTACAAATGTTGTAATGTTCCGTCGGTAGGGAGGTAATGCTCATTCATATCTTCGTGTAATGTGTAATTTTGTAGATGACTATATCATAAGAAAATTGTAAATTTTGCTTCATTAGTACAAATGATTATGAATTTGAATTAAACTAAATAAAAATAGGAAGTCACTTGCGTAGTCTAAAACTGTGACTGTGTTTTGTACTTAGTATGTTTATATTTCATGTTTGCTGTTTTGCAGCTGATAAAAAGTAACTAATTGGACTAAGGTGTCATCTACCCTAGATCCAATTTTCATTCGCATAACTTTAGAGATGGATAGGAATTTTGTGCACGCCACGTTGCGTACAATACTTCTTAAATACGAAGTAAGCCTACTATCTTTATTTATTCGTTTAAGCTGTGAAGCCATCTCTTCAATATTAAATATTAACGTAACGGAGCGTGAATGTTTGTGGAACCAAACTTATAAACCTATTTCTTCACAATTATATAAAACTAGCGGCCCACCCGCCCTTCACTGTGGTTCAATCTTCCCGTTCCCATCTCATTTCAGTGGATTTACAAACCCACAAAAACTTTGTACTGACAATAAGGACCACAACAAAAAAAGAATTATCCGATTTCATGCAGCCGTTCGAAAGTTATGCGCATTAATTTCTCAGATTTATTTTTATATACATTAGATTTTTAAATCTTAATAATTATTGTAAAAATCTAGATGAGTTCATTTTCATAGAATCATAGTAATAGTGTTCATCCACTAGCTAATAGTACTATATAATAGTTTATTCCATCATTGTTTATGAAGAATTATTCTAGGATAGAATGAACGAATGTTCATAAAATAAACTATACTATAAAAGAACCTATTGTACTAATTCCTCCAGAATTATATTTCATCATCATAGTATTTTTGTATGTTTATATATTACTGATGATATGAATGCAGCTTTGTCTCGTCCAATTTATATTTAGAGTGTTGGGTTAGTAATTAGTAGGATGGCTGTTAAAAATTGACATAAATTGATTTAAGCGGTTAAACAGTAGGGAGGTCGGTATGATATTTTAAAAGAAAACAATTACAAGATAGATAATAGTTTGTTGGTAGATTAAAAATGGTTAACAGTTATGGAAAGTTGTCACTGTTGTTGTGTTTGAGCTCGTTTATCTTATTTCGGAGAAAGGTGGCTTCATACGAATGACATACGTGTAACCTTTGATACTGCACGTGACAGTCTTACAATTGCAATTTGCAATTTTGGAAAAAATTTAGACTATGGTACTATTCAAATTATACCTTCGACTGTAAAATATCTAGAAAAATGATGATATTGTCATACCGGAATATACGCCACTTAGCTTACAGCGGAATTAGGCAATGTGGCCAAATATGTCATTTCAATTCAAGCAATAATCTGTATATACTTCGATTCATAAATACAAATTTTGTAAGCTGTCTTAAACTTGAATAATTTCCAAAAGAATTATTATAAAATCCATCTTTAATACAATATTAAATCGGAAAAATTATTTAGTGGAGCAAGCGGAATGCTTATATACTGAACCGATTTTGATGAAACTTGTTACAGTTAAAGAAATCTTCGATTCGATTCGAAAGAATCCTCGAAATGCTTGAAGTTTGTATCGAAAAAAAAAATTTTGATCGATCATGTCATGTTCAGGAATGATCATCAAGTACATTTTCCATTGAAATCAATGGGAAACTTTCAGCGAATCTACTCGCTCCACTCAAACTCGATTTCGGCTCCGTGGGCTAGAATCCGGCCTAGTATTGGCTCGAAGTTGTTCGAGCTTACAGCCTGTTAGCCTAATGTATAGAAGTCATCAAACACAACCCTTCGCATGCGACCCTGTCAATGTGTAGTATCAGATCCCTGAACAAAACGCACGTATCAAGGCATGCTTGTGTGTTGTGACAGTTTCTACCAGCGCTATCGAGACGTGACGGCGCGAATTAAGGCTTCATCGTGCCCGTCCATTCCGCCATTGAAGTCTACACTCGCGGCTATCGAGCTACGGATTAAGAGCCAGGAGATTAACAATGCAGAGAGTACTAACGACGATATACAGACCAGGTGCTCACTGCTACGTGATAGACGGTTTCGGTGGATTTAATTTTGTTGTTCGGGTCATGGTTATTCGATACGGGATCGATCCTAAACAATCGAATGCGATAAAGACACGATTGTGTATGGCCGGTGCCGTACTTAACTCACAAGTGCTTATTTTATATTCTAACGATAAAAACAGTAACTGCACGCAAAGCGGGTTGAAGAAAAACGCAGTACCTACATGTTTTTTAAGTGTTTTAGGTCGGTATAATAATAAATCACATTAAAAACCAGTCTTTTAATGTATAACCAAGTCCCAAAAACTTTTTATTACAAACACAATCGTAATACTTCTTGGAATGTAATATTATGTATTCATACATACATATTAATTTGAAAAATTCAGTATAAAAACTATGTACTCAATGAAACGGCACAAGCAATTAGGCAATTTGTGTGCAATTCGGTATGTTTGGAAAAATATCAGGTCGGGTATCAAAAGATGGTATTTTCCATCATTTGCATAAAAATACATAAGAATACTTTCTGCTTTTTCATCAAACGTGTTTTGCGTGCCGTCTTTGTCATGCATGTGCCTCTTGGCCCTGGGACCTTATGACAAATCAACGGACGGACGGAAATTAAGGTGTGGGTCTCTGTATACATTTTTTCCAATTTTGGTACAGTATAGCACAACATTGTTGCTGTACATGCGCGGTAGCAATAATTTAGAATGCCTTCTGGGCATGTATGTCATATTTAAAGTGGAGTGATTGAGGAATTAGCTAAAAATAATTGTCGCTTTTGGTTTTTGTAGTAGGCGAATTACTGTACAAGATTGAATGACTGACATAGAAAAGTTTAGCACTATAAATTTAATGTTTCGGGTGCAATTGTCGGTTGTTTTTTCATACGACTAGTTAGTATTCGTTTGAACATCATGTCTCTTGTTTTGTACTGTACCCATTACGTAAAAGACAGTAGGAAAGGGTTACGTCAAACATATTGTCTTGTTTGACTTTGTTTATACAGTTTTTGGTTTATATGTCAAAATCTCGCCGGCTGTAGTTCAGGTTATGAAGCAGAGCAATTTTGCCGATTAGATTCATTTGTTTATACTACTTTATTAAGTTGTGATCCAAGTAGCACCCTGCTACTGGTTCAGTTCAAAGTGTCGTGCTTGCGAGTCAAACCACCGTTTAATTAAAGAAATTCTTAAAAGTTCACCGAAACCGTCGCAATAGCCTCTAACAAGAACAAATATGATTACGCATCATCTCTAATATTTTCCCATATATTAATATCTGCATTGTAACGCTTTCTTGTTTGTAAGTATGTGTATGATTATGTATGTACATTTTATAATTATTTATAACACCAAATTATGTAAGTATATTCAAGAAATTCACATATTCATTTATCATTTATTTTTGTCAATAAGAAAAAATATATTGCTTTTATTGAAAAAAAAAAAAAATGTTTTCATTAAGTTATAAGTAATAAAAATGTAGTTTCAGATAATAAAATATTTATTCACATAATTGAAATTGTATTTTGACATCATTGGCAAAAAAGTGTATGTCTCTTAATTGGTTAATAGTACTACTGTTAATTATTTTAAGTACACGTTTTGAATATGTCACAATTTGATAGCATATTATTTTATATTTTATAGTCTTAATATTTATTTATTTTCCTCCCTTTCCCCAACTTCAACTTTTTTTTTAAATTAGATCACATGGATGATATTTGTTTTAATTTGTAGAATAAACCCCACGGACCGAAGAGATCGTGACGCTAATACTTGGACTGCGCCGTCCACTACCGCTGGATACACTAAACCTAACAATACAACCACACAGACAACGGTCAGGAGGTATGTATATTGCTGGTGATTAAAGCGGAAAAACTTCGGAAATATTTATTATAAATAAAAGTTAAAGAGGATGATATGATCGAAATTTACAAAACTCTGTGACGCTTTAAGACATAGTGGAACTTTAAGAAATATGGGATCCTTCAATCGACGCGTGAAGAAGCATCTTGTAGGCCAGCATGGCACCGTCAACTGACAGGACATCAAGGTCTCTTGTCCGTTGTCGATGCGTTTGGGGCTCTTCTTTTCGCTTACCATTAGGCGAAGCGGAGCCAATATGCTGAACTAATATAAAAAAAAACCGGTAATTAAAAAAAACTAAAAAACACGACTTGTTTTCTGTGTAATTTTTAAATGAAAAATCCCTAAAACGAGAAAACATGTAGCAGTCGGCACCCGTTCTAGAAATGGAGGCTTAGTGAATTTAGAGCACTTGTAGGGTCTCGACTGCTACATGTTTTCTTGTTTTAGGGGATTTCATTTCCAAGTTACACAGAAAAGCAGCCGGGTTTTTTAGTTTTTTAAATTACCGTTTTTATTTTGTTTTTTATTATTTTTTTATTTTGACGTACCCAGTGTCACTCTCAAGCTAAAATCCATTCAGCCGTTCAGGCTGCAGAGCGTGCCAAACAATTATACATACATACATACATACATACATACTCTCGAAAAACATAACCCTCCTTCTGTCTCAATCGGGTAAAAAAACCACTATCACTGTGGCTTAAAGCGTCACAGAGTTGAAATAACAGAGTTCCTTAAAATTAGCACTAGACAAATTATAAATATTATGATATAGTTTTTTTACAACTCAGGGTTACAAACAATATCGGGATAATATTAAAGCGATTGGGTAGAGATTCAAGATTTATGGATAATATCATGTTTTCTTTTATGTTGAAATCAGTTACATGTTATTAGTGGTTAAGGAGATTTTAAAACGTGATTTGTGATATTTTCTGTATTTGTTTATTTACTTCTCTGTTTCTGAAGCTAGATGAGTGAAATAAACTATATACATAGTTATATGTTTTATGAAATAAGTTATAATTTAGCCATATATTTTTTTTATGTGTTAAGCAAAGGCTTATATTGGAAAATATATAAAATTTTCTTAGCATTTGAAATGCGAGTGCAGCCCCCTTACCACCAACTCTTATTGCGATTCAATAACTGAATACAATGCTTATTCATACCAATGAATAAGCGACTCTATTTCAAATCGAATAGTGTCGCTTATTCATTGGTATGAATAAGCATTATATTCAGTTATTGAATCGCAATAAGAGTTGGTGGTAAGGGAGCTGAACTATCGAAACCGTTATTGAAAATGGTGTATAAATGCAATACTTAAAATAACAATGCTTAGTTTTGTCTGCAAAAGTAACGTTATTTGAATTTAATGTAACTAATTTTATGTCCATAAAACATTATTAGTACCGAAAAGATTCTATTTTAATATTTTTTTTTTTATTAAATCTAAATTATAGTATGTGAACTATATTATAATACATGATAACACGTGGTTGTATGACAGCTCCACAGAGAGTGTTGAATCGAACAGTACCAATTCAACACCGAGCTCCGCCACGCCGACCAAACTATCGCCAGGGAATATTTTCAAGAATTTCTTCAAGTACTCACTCTGTTTCATGTGTTTGCTTGGACATATTGAACTTTAGTATCCTGAATTGAGAGTTAGAAATGCTATGGCACGTGCGTGAACCAGTAATTAAGCGCAAATTTAAAACTTTCCTAGAATGTTATACTTTGTAGCTTGCAAGTAATAGTGGAATGTGTTTTTTTAATGACAATCCAATTTGAGGGCCTTTTCTTGTAATTTCTCTATGATCGCAGATTGAAAGTTGATCGAATCGCGAGCGCTTTGTGAATTGACTAAAATTATATTAATTAATTATTATCAATTATTATCGTTGATAAAATAACATTCTTACTTTGTTTAATTTTTGGTCATATTTCGATATAATCCCACTTAAATTAAACTTTGAAGGTTTATATTGTGATACGAGAATACCAAATGTGACATTTGTAAGATCGAGACTGGATCGGAACTGAAATTTGACTACGAGAATTGCCAATATAATGACCAAAATATTTTATGATTATGTAAAAGTAAAGAACGACTATTTTTTTCGAAAATCGTTCGTCTTAGAATCGTAATTAGATTTTCATTTTGATCAGAGGATACTTCTGTTTGTTAGGTTACGAAACCTATAAAGGCGATTAATGTAAATTGGTACTTTGTATTTACAAGAAGTTTGGTTACTGGTTCACTATTGATGTTTTTCAATTTTAACCATGTTTCCTATGTACGTAGAAATAGTATAAGTTCATAATTAACAAACTTAAAAAAATGTGTTATCTATTTAAACAATAATAACAGTTTTTGTGTCCAAGTAAAATTCTTGTGTGTACTTTTATTGCGCTTCATAACATTTTGTTACGCTCAAATCTATTATTTGCGATTTAGTTATTGATTGCGCATGAAATTGTGACCCTTATGAGATACTATCACGTTGCCCTATTGATATATTATTGCATGGATTTTTCTAAATGGTTCTGTCAACTAAAGATGTTCTGACGAAATGTAAATTGCGCTTTTTATAATTATTTATATACAACCATTTACAAAATAAAATAAAAATATATTGAACTGTATGCAGATCGTTCGTACCGCCGGTTCGAGATGAAGAAAGTGAGACACAGAGAAAAGCGCACGCCAAACGCGTGCGTGAAACGAGACGCTCTACCCAAGGCGTCACCCTCGACGAAATCAAGTCTGCTGAACAGTTAGTCAAAAAGAAAGCTGGTAATGGAACGACGGAAAGTCCGGCTAGTATGAAGAAGCCCGAAGATAGCCCCGTACCCGCTAGTCAGGATAACGGATCGGTACGTAATTAGAAAAAAAAAAAAACAATGTACAATGCTGTCAAATTCATTAATACAGTAAAGTAACAATGTATATCCTTGTCATATCTTCTCTATAATGATGCTTACGAAAAGTTGACATCTAATTAAATAAGTTGATAATTAAATATATATATTATATACGTCTGGTGCCACCCTTGTTTTGTTTGTCTTGTCTGCCACCCGACGTAGTAAGTAGACGTAAAAAGATATGAATACAGCTATTTTAGATATAGTCCTAATTTGTTACTTACTGTAGTATGAAATTCTGGGCAGTGTAGAGGAGGTCTATCTCAATGTTGTTGGATTTTTCTTGTTCAAAATTTTATACAAAATTAAGTACAAAAAAAAAAAAAATATGTTCGTTTGTACCATTTTAATAAGTTCAGCGTATACAACCGGATTATTATATTAATTTATTTACGATCGCAGAATGAATGTTGATAGAATCGAGATTGAATTGTGAATTTACTGAAAATTATGTACTTGATTTCATTAATTAATTATTATCAATACTTATTTGATGACAAAATAACATTCTTAGATTGTTTAATTCACGGTCATATTTCGTTAATAATTCCACTTAAATTATACTTTGAAACTGGATATTTTGATACGAGAATTTAAAGCTTGACATTTATGAGGTCGAGACTGGGTCGGACTGTACTTATTTCGACATTTTCAAGATCGAGACTCGATCAGAACTGAATTTTGTCTACATTTTAATTACGAGAATTGCCCCCGAGTTTAAAAAATATAGTCATCATACGATTGTTTGGGCTTTAGTTTACTTATTGCCAATTTTGCGAATTTAGTTTATTGGCATTAATTTGAATCCGCTCAACATAGGAGATTTTTACATGAAAAAATATCTTGAATTTAGACAGAGTAGAGAATTTTCAGACTTAGATATGACGAACAAACCCGAGCTGACTGAAATTTTATTAATTCGGTTTTACATAATGCCGTTAATATATTTAATTAGCTGTAAAATCAACTTGGGAAAGCTTTACAACAGCACAATGTAACTTTATCATTCTATTATGATATTGCTGTCAATAAATAGGATTCCGACTTGATATCCATATTAGCTGACAGAAAACATGTTTTTGCTGATCAGAACGTCAATATTTTGCCAACCATTAAAACCATAGTCATACGCATACGACCCAGCTTTACAGCTTTAGTACATTTGGGAAGGAAATGTTTAGGAAACTGTTATTTAAATCATGCAAATGAACACAATTTACTTACTTACTTGATTTTGAATGCACTATTGAAATTTTTGGCAACATTTGAAGATTAGACTAAGTATTATTATACGAGGCGTCTGTAAAATTTAATACATTTGGTGAGGGGATGCAGTTCGCTTTCATATTACATTATGTCACTAAAACATGTATAAAATCTGTTTTTTTACTATTGGCCATTCCAGAATGTTGTTGACTATGTCGGTCTATTTTCGATATCTTCAGTATCTCTGTACATACGTTGAGTTTGAACTTTTTGTGTTCATATCAGTAAGTCCATCTATTGTTTGTATTAATAAAATTAACTGTGACGTTATTATTCACAATAATTGTGTGGAGCAAGTGTTAATATGGCCATATTTGTCAGACCATTGATTTCGTGCTTCATCACCCTAAGTTTTCGTTTAATAAACATCTTGGGTTAATGACTAAGCTAAAAATGCTTATCCCAAAATTTAAATTAATTAAACGATAAGCTATTCCGACAGTTATTATGGAACATTACCATTTTTAAGATGCTTAAAGCCTATCTCGAGCTGCTAAGAAATGATGTTCGATTTAAATTATAGTAAACATTGCATACATTTTGTAAATGGAAAAGCTAATTTAAAATAGATTTGAACATCAATTTTCCTGACAATTAGAACAAATCCTATTCTGGTATGTTGTAGACAAGTTACATTATGATCTACTGCTGTGCAAAAATAAAGAGCTATTCGTATGTTATTTGCTACTTTGGAGGCGATTCCAGTATGACCAAGGTTTCAAATATATTTTTATTTAAGAAGTCTCTTGTTTATAAACTTTATGTATTTTTTTTATTCGTATCTCATATGATAACGACATGTAGATAGGTCTAGCCAATGGTAACACATTAGGCAGACGACGACGTTGCGACCGCAACGACATTATAAGAAATTATCAGAACCAGCCACTAAATGTTTTGTCATCGTCGCGTCGTTTTAAAAGGTTTTATCGACATCGACGATATACTTGAATGTGGTTCAAATGTGGCTTGTCTACATACTATGAATGTCGCGTAGGCGCGCGCGGCCGGCGGTGACGTGGCCGTAACGCTTGCTCTGGCGTGTGCAAGCGCGACTGCTACCGCTACCATCGCGGCGAACAGCGAGCGACGCCCATCTTGGCGGCTTCGACTCGACCCCACTAATAAGGTCCGATCGCGAAGCGATCCATCGCGATTGTTAGTCGTTCAGTGTGCAGCATCCTGTAGATTTTGCTGTTT
Organism: Hypsopygia costalis; assembly: GCA_937001555.2. NCBI lineage: Eukaryota > Metazoa > Arthropoda > Insecta > Lepidoptera > Pyralidae > Hypsopygia > Hypsopygia costalis. Next base: position 27,300,321 of record OW443326.2, read on the forward strand.
TGTTTTGTAATACATATTTATTGTGTAGCTGTTATAACATAATATTGTTTTGCAATTTTTGGGTCTCGCGTTTTTTCTACGCAGAAAGAGAATTTTTTTTTTTGGTAATTTTACTCTTTGAATTCAATGATTTTGATAGGTATAAATCTTTTTTAATAACAAAAAAGGTTTCAAACGGAATATAATGTAAGCTCTTTTTCATATTAAACTTAAAAATATACATTCGCAGACATGACAATCGTGATAGATCGCGTCGCGGGAACTTGGGAATATTTCCGCATGGTTTTAACGACAATAAGGGCTAATGTACACGTATGTTGCGCAAAGTTACAAATTTATTAATGTCCATGTCAAGTTTGTTTATAGCAAACATTCATTCAGAGTACGATTCTTTATTATTTGATCTTTTATTTAAAATAAAGATAAAAAAATGATGATGATCTTATTTATCGCTATGATAGAAAAAAATACACATATACATATGTTCGATATCTCCTCCGTTTGCTTTGAATGTCCCTAACTGGGTAAATGAAGAATATTTTTTAAAATTTTGCTCTGCTAATGGAACGATATTTGCAGCCTACAGGTAGGAATGCATGACAGCAGCTCGACTTGTCCCTACCAGTTACACAATTAAAGTAAATTACCACTATTGCCTGAAAGACAGCCATAATATTTTGTGGTGTAGAGAAAACTAGTAAAAAATAGTTAAGTAACATGGGAGCCGTCAAAAACAGAGTCTTTATTTAAAAGGCTGGCAACGGATAGGCGACTCTTTTGGTGATGATTTCCATGAGCGTTGGTGATTGCTTTCCACCAGATGACCTACATGCTCGTTTGCCCGTTAAAACAGTTGTAATCATTCTCGTGCGAGCTATATCTCATATGTCTATGCCGCATGATGCGGTCCCACTATGTGGGTAGTTAGTTACACTACAATGACTCTGCCGTTATACAAAAACAGGCAGTATGAATCGTTCAATCAATGACGGAGAAAAACGATTTTATTTTCGTACGTTTTGAGTTAATTACTCCTTGTCTTCGACAAACTTAATTAAAACAGCTTGCACGATAGTTTACGCTGCGACTTAGTCATCTCTGAAAAACGTAACATAAGGCAAACTTGACACGGTTGCTCCGATTCATCTCTAGGTGTACATTGGCCCTAATGTATGCGGTGTCGACTGTCGTTTTCGTTCACTAAAATCGTTCGATGGCAGCTTTAGGTGTTGAGTTGAAAAAAAAATATTTTATACCTTCATCGGCATGATCATACGTCGAGTTGATGCCTGCATGACTTCCATTTTAATTATGTTAAACCTATGTTTAAAAATTTTTTGTTGTCATTCCCTTTAATTACCAATTCGATAAGATATTTCTATAGTAATGTATAGATGATTAAATAGAGCGAATGAATCTATATAAAATACAAACTGTGACCGCAGATAAGCGCTGATGGACTACATCTCGGAGAATAGAGTTGTAAGATAGAGAACATAGCGATAAAAAACCATTGTTTTTAAATTACGGGACGTATTCTAGAAAATAACGGTGATGAATCAAAAGCTGTTAACTCAACTAATATAAATTAAAATAAATGCTGTATTACGAAAGAGAATTTACGACTAAATCGCATCTATTGTCCACTCAAGGCGATTTTTATATAATGGTTGCAGCGTTGAAAACGAGGCATATATAGCATGTTACTAAATCGTGTGTAATTGTTTTCCATATCTTGTTTTTTTATAGTTTTATATTTTTTTTTATGATACTGAAACGAAATACTAACTTAGAGCATTGCTTTGTTTGTTGCTCGATGTTTGTGTAGTAACTTTAACCTGTGTCAATCCACCAAACTGCAGTTGAGCAGCGTGGCTACGCTCTAAACTTTTTCGATTGGAGGAGGACGACTATTCCAGCAGTAAAACGATAGGTTGATAATGATGATCGTGTTATTGGCTTTTACTGTATGCTTATAATTTTTTGTATGTGTAGCCATATAGCGTTAAAATAGGTTATAGGTACATATATTTAAGTGAGTAAAATGTTGCGCAAATTGACTTCAATCAGGGGGTACAGTCTAACATTATAGATATAGCGTTCGATTTTACACGCTCATTATTGTATCTACTGTTTCCAGTATAGCTTTTATTATTTTAAATTCTTATATTTATCATTGTTTGCGAGAAAAAAATAAAATTAATGCTATTAATAAAATAATGGGCATTCAAAATCGAAAGCTAGAGCAATAGTGTTGGGCGGTAGAGATACAGGTGCAGTTGTCTCTGTGCACGTTTGGTGTTATATACATGGTACATTACGCCTCCACAACTGTCTAAGCTGTATGACCCTTGGGTAATTCATGATCTTTGTATCATTTATAAAAAAAAGGTGTTGTTCACATCAGAAACATTTTGCACTTATTTTATCTTATTTTTCAAATTGTGAAATAAAATTTCAAATAGTTGCACTCCCCTTATATGCTAATTCGCAGAAATCGCATTGTCTCTTAATCATTACTACAGTATAAAACAAAGTCGCTTTCTCTGTCCCTATGTCCCTTTGTATGCTTAAATCTTTGAAACTACGCAACGGATTATGATGCGGTTTTTTTAAATAGATAGAGTGATTCAACTGGAAAGTTTATATGTATAATATATGCATAACATAGTAGAAAAACACTGATAATTTAGAGGTTTCTAATGTGATGTCGTAAATAAACACATTTTTTTGCTCTTTCATTGCAAACGCTGGCTGAACCCAACGAGATAGATCAAAATAATGTAGTACAGTATTGTTCACCTTAAAATGGTCTACAAAAAAGTTCGCGATGGTATATGTCTATCTCTTAGTGGTAACACACAATAACCGTTATTTTATCCTTTGCTTTTTACAAGAAATAATGCCTTATTTACGAAGCGATTTTAAGCAATACAGAATTAATCCTTATCCAATTAAGTACCTTAAATACATTGCGCATTTAATATAGATCAATATGGCCCTTCACAGCATGTAATTTAAATGAATAGTTTAGAAGATATTACACATTTAAAATGCAGGGACATAACGGCTGTGGCGGTACCGGCCGCGGAGCCGGCGGCGTGTGCCTATAACTGGGGAAGGACTGGATAGGACAAAGCGCAAAGACCTTCTGTAGTACATTTAGTATCAGCATTGCACCCGTGCGAAGCCGGTGCGGGTCGCTAGTATTAGTATAAATTTCGAATGTTTTTGATGTGGACAACCCGTGCAGTATGCTATAATATATATCTTTATCTAATACAATGTTTAACGTTTACACGTTAAACGGAGCCGGGCACGTGTCGAGCGCTTAAGGGCAACGTAAAATAAACCTTAATAACTACTCTCTAAACAATAGAATGCTCTGTTCTTTCACAATTTAACCAGTGGGGATCGGGCCGGGCATTATATTATTTAGTAATTTGTTATAAGGTTTATTTTCCATGGGCGTCGGGTGAGTCATCTTTTAATATGATATTACTATACAGTTTGAATTGGAGGACGCGGGTCGGTCGTCACCACGTGCGGTCACATCGACAACAACGGCGACCACAACCATGCCCGCTGCCACCACCGCGACCGAAGCAACTGTGACACTGCCTTTACGACGCCCACCCGCCGGTTCCACGGCAAACACAACCTCCTCACCTGCTAAGGAAGAAAGAGAAAAAGGTATTTGGTATTTATATATTTATCATCTGTGTGCGAATAACGCAGCGTTGGGTCCTGGTCCCAGGTCCTGGTCCTGGACACCTGGTCGATAGCATTGGGCAAGTCCTATATCCAGCAGTAGGTAGATACGGTCAGATAATTTATGACGCCTTTCCAGTAGTTCCACGGTAAACACAGCCTCCTTGCTTGCATTTTACATGAACAATAGGTTATGGAATGCTGCAATTCATATGACAGATGAAAAAGAAAACGTTGTCAACTTCTATACACGGCATGTCAACTTGACATATTAGTTACGGCTAGAAGACTCGACTCTACGACTACTCTTTCAGCACGATTTTCTTTGATCATGAAGTTTCGTATAAATTAACAACTGCGTTTGATAACACAAATTGCTGTTTTTCGTTTTCAATAGTGTGGTCAATAATAAAAGTTATTCATCGAATGTATAATTTTATTTTAGGACACAAACTTTAGTCTACGAATCGCTCAAAAGGGGTTGTAAATTGCGTTAGCGATTCCTTCAAAAAGTTGCTTAGAAAGTGATTTTTTTTACAACATTCAGCATATTATATACACTAAGGTCACGTACACATGCTAACGGAGACTCTGTTAGCTAGCATCTTTACTTCATTTAACGAATTAGTTCATCAACGCTCCTTCTTAGTTTTTTCTTTTTTAAATATCTTGGGCGCAAAAAAATATAATATGAAAGTTCATTTGCACAAAATATTTTTTATTAAAGCTTTTTAAATAAAACGCGTAGATGCAAGTCTTGCTTGATAATAATTTTCGGTATTAAGAGCCCTATTACATTTGCGCGCTGACGAGCTCTCGCGCAGTACTAAACCCACGAAGGCCGCCGGCGCATCGTTTTTTGTAGTAATTTTGAAGTTATATTTATCGTTTATATTGAAATAAGATAATAAATTGATGCTACAAAGTTTATTCATCATGAAGTAACAATTATTCTCGTATAAATTTTGCTCAATAATATTATCGTTTATTCGAGAAATTAACAGTTTACTTAAAGCGATTTTAGAAGATTGTTTTGTTAAAAGAATGATTTTTTTCTATATTAAATCAATGATTTTTCAAAATTCCGAGACCGCTATGTACTAAACGACTATATAACATATAACATTCTATTTTTTTTATTTCATTTGTTTGGAACAGTAGTACAATCCAGGAGCTCAAAATAGTGAATGCGCGCATTTTATGAAAATCTTTCTCTGCAATTTTGGGTTTATTTAAAAAGTTAAGCAAAATTTACAAAAAGCGAGGCCGCTATGTACTATGCCAATAGCTATTCTGTACTATTCAATAAGTCAACATTGTTAATGTATTTTTGTTTCCGAGATCGCCAAAATTGACCATTTTACGCAAAAATCACAGTCAAAATGTAATATGGCTCTTAAATAGACCTAAGTCACGTTTACGTCACTACACAGGTCACGTCAATATGTCATAGATGCCATCTTAAAATGCCCTATCTGTATATTCGGCGTATAATGATTTTGCATTTTATTACCTAGTAGGATCGAAGCGTAGGAGAACTTTCATTAATATATAACCCGGTTCATTAAAGAAAGGAATCTTAAATGGCGGCGCTCATCATGTTCTCTCGCTCGCACACTAGTGCCGTCTATACTCACTCTCGCGCGTACCGTAAGTCAACGCAAGTACAAGCCGCCATTTAAGATTCTTTTCTTTAATGCTTCGGCTTATACGGGGCAATACGGGCTCACCTTAGTGTTTATGTTATCTAGGTGAGGAAGAAAAAGATCGAGAAAGCAGTACTGAGAGTAAAACGTCGAGCAATGCCTCACCGGCGAGTACTCAAGCAGCCCTCAACGTGATACAGCGTCGACGCAGGCCGAAGCGACGCTCCACCGGCGTGGGACATGTTGACATGGAGGTATGTATAAACCAGATAAGCTACATTTATCTTTATGCGCACCATTGGAGTGTAAGTGATTCATCAACATTTTTGAACCTAAGCCAACTTCACCTGCACGATGGTACACCCTGCTGACTGACAAAAGAACACTAAAGAGAGGTAGGGAGCGTAACTGTAAGTAGGCGTGTAAGGGTGGCGGCGTGCGAGCGATATTTTATGTTGCGAGCGTTAATATTGCTACGGTAACTGCTTCACATCAGGGCGGCCGTATGCTTGTCTGCCACCCGACGTAGTATAAAAAAATCAATATGTCGTAGAAACGAATGCCGAAGCAAAAATGTTCGGACATAGCGACTACGGGATCGCAAAAATGTCGTATAGTCATGCCAATTTGACAAACTTGTCGGATTTTCCCATAACTATTACTTCAGATTTAAAACCAGAAACAGGGCCTGGGGCTCTACCCTTTTATTTCATACAAGACTTGTCCGAAAAATTGCGTTATGAAACAAACAAAAATCAATTGACATATACTCGTACCAGTGTATTCTTGTCTATAACTATAAATGAGTCAAATTACAAGATTTACAAGATAAACAAGAATTAAATTTACAGATATTTTACAATGTTCGAAAATGGTGTAAATTATTTAACAACATCGTAAAATGCACCAAACTAGAACGATCTGCGAACTTTGATTATTACGTCTTGTTTTATGGTTCATCAAAGTTTGGGGCGAGTCCATTTTAAAACAATGAAATCATACTAAATTATATTACTATATAATAGTAATATAATAATTACTATGTAATAGTAATATAGCAACGTACAATTTTTTGTGTTAATGCATACAAAATACTAGCGTGTGACTTCATGACACAGTATGTGTGACTTCATGACATAGTAGTCTTTTGTATGGAGCATTTTTGAGTAAGTACAAAATTGTAATTTTCAAATTATCATATCTCGAGAGGAGCTCGATGGCGTCGTTACGCGTGGCACTCTAATCGATTTATCTCGAGTTCCCCCGTGCTTCGGAGGGCACGCTAAGCCGCGGCTGTTTTCATTAGATGAGTGTCGTTAAGCCAAGTCAGTGACCTTTAGGCGGTTTGAAAACTCAGATCTCCGGCAACAACAACGGAGCAGCGTGGTCGAGTATGCTCTAAATCCCTTCGATTGAGGGGAGACCCGTACGAGAGACGAGACATCTCGAGAAGTTTTGATGCTATCGAGGTAGTTTTTTCGCCTATAGTCATATCATTGTGACGTCCTTGCACAAAAAAACGAAAAAAAAACAAATGATCAAATACCTTAATATGTTGTAACTTTTGACAAGTTTTATGACACATCGTGCCTGTTTGGCATTTTTGTGGTATAAAAAGGAACTTATTATTATTTTAAATACCTAGTTGTACCAACTTACAACAGAATATTGTAAATATTTTTGAAAATGGAAGAGCACTCATCAGTCACTCTCAGAGACCGGTCATCGAGAGGTCGTGGGTGCAAATCCCACCTGCCTAGGTGAAGGGGGGTGAATTTTTCATTTTCAAAAATATTTATAACATTTACTTATTCCCTCACCTGTCCACAAGTGGACGAGCTATACGAGCTATTGAGTTTGCTTAATGGATGTCGATGTCCACTTGTGGACAGTTCAATACCAAAGTAGACGCTTCATTACGCACACAAATACATGAGTCAGCTGCTAACATTAGCTGATGTGTGCCAGTTGCTAAGATAACCACTTCAAACTCGGAACACATGAAAGCAATTGATATTTTCAGTTTTATGAGAATGGACTCGCCTCTACGTATCATGTTATTTATACACGTTCGTCACACCCCGGTCACTTCATATAGCTGCCGGTTTTTCATCATCATCATCATCAGGTCATTTTTGTCTCCACTACAGGAGCACGACCCTCTCTCGTCCGTCCCAGACAGAAGGAGGATTTGGCCTACACTCCCCACGCTGGCCAGACGGGTTGGGGAGGCCTGATCGATGTTTGATAATGTATTTCCCTTAGTCGCCTTGTACGACATCCACGGGAAGAGACGGAGTGATTCTATTCTAGTCTGCCGGAAACCACACGTCCGATGCCGGTTTTTACTACTACATAAATAGATGACGTTCGCAGCACACATTTACGCTATACACACATAGCGTAAATGTGTGCTGCGAACGTTTTAGTCCCAATTCATTAAAGATGATGATTAGAACGTATGGTTGCAAAACGTTCATATCTCACAAGAGCCAAGTCTCAAAACCTCAAAGAAGTATATATTTTGCAAATATATACTTCTGAAAATATTCAAGGCAGTACAAGTCTAAGCGAGAAGAGGTGAAATTTGTTTCGGACAAACTATTGACATTCATGGACTCTTTTAAGCTATAGCAGTCTACTTTAAGTAAACTCTGCTTTTACAATTTTTTTTCAGATTTTACAAAAAAAGCCCAGAATAAAAAAAAATCTTTTTGCGATAAAATTTTTACTGAGCAATTTTCTCAAAAAATCCTTAATTTACTTTGTTTTTATATATAGTACACAATTGTTTCTGTAATAGCATTAAAAAAAAAATGTAATAATATTTTGCATATCGGAAATATCTTAAATTATTTCAATTCCTGGGAACACAAATATTCAAGTATCTAATTGTGTTTCCAGGAATTGAAAACTTTATAAATTTCGGTCACTTGTTACCAATAACCATTAGCAGTATAGTAACCATAAACATAATCAAATTATAATAAAATAATACGTATATAATTAAAACCTATGTCTGTCTGTTTTAGGACATCGTGAACGACCGTGGCGGGGGCGGGGAGGGGGACGTCGATGGCGAATCACAGCAGGTAAGTCGTTAAGATCCATATCGGTAACATTTCAGCCCACGGCCTGTCCTTATATTATAATGAAATTATAATGTGCATTTATATTTTAAGTCGATTTAGAATTTAATTTCAATTATAGCTATTTTAATTATAAATGAAAGAGGGAAAGGACTGTTAATTATAAGACCTTTGACTGTTTCTTTCATCGGCAAATTTGCCTGTATAGAATAAATTTATTCCCAAGAAACTGGTACTACTACTTGTAAGTAGGGTTGCCATCTCTAAACGCTAGCAAGCAACCAGGACAAGATGCGTGAAAACTCCGGATTTTGAATCTTAACTCGGACATTTTATAAGTATTTTTTAGTACTAGTACTATTTTTTATTCTGTGACGAAACTGTTATTCGCAGTTTGGAGCGGGCGGTAGTGACTTAAAACTTTTAACCCAGCCCCCTTACCACCATCTCTTATTGCGATTCAATAACTGAATAGATTGCTTATTCATACCAATGAATAAGCGACTCTATTTCAAATGGAACAGAGTCGCTTATTCATTGGTATGAATAAGTAATCTATTCAGTTATTGAATTGCAATAAGAGATGGTGGTAATGGGGCTGGACTACAAATGAAACCCCGCACGGACGTTCCCTGGACGCCCTGAAACTATAACAAATACGGGCAACCCTATATACAAGGTCTTATTTATTCTTTTCAAATTCCTTTGAATTATCTTTCGAAACACTGCCTTTTACAAAACTACAGGTACTTAAACAGTGCCGTACGAATAATATTTTTTTTATAAAAAAAAATATCGGGAGACAAGGAAATACTACACTGAAATATTATGCTAGGTTAAGTTTTTAATTCGTCTTTAGTCGCTATATTGGTATAACAGTTGCCCAGTTTTACAATCCTTGATCCTTCTTACTAGTTTTTTTTATACGAGAAATGAGTTTTAATATGATGAGTATGTGGGTCACCTGATGGAAAGCCCCACCGCTCATGGAGATCAGCAACACCAAGGGGTCCCCGACCCGTTGCCAGCCTATACTCCTTCCTTTCTTTCTGGTGACCTCACTCATTCGCAGGAACACAACAACCTTCAAGGGCGTTGTTATTAGGCTGCGGTATTCTCCGAGTGGGAGGTACTTCCCCAGTCGAGCAGCTTAAAAAAATACGCTATGCCCTACCTCTCTTAAACTAGTCTTTTTTGATTGGTGGACTATTTAAATAAATCATTCTATTCACGAGCTCAGTGAAGTAGCGGTCAATGACGCGGCTTCGACACCAACGCTCGTGGGTTCGATTCCCACACAGGACAAACATTTGTGTGCATGAACATGTCTGTTTGTCTTGGTCTGGGTGTTTTCTATGTATCATAAGTATGTATTTACAAAAAATATATATGTATTTACGTATGTTTATCAGTTGTCTATGTCTAGTACCCATAACACAAGCTTCGCTTACTTTGGGGCTAGATGGCGCTGTGTAATTTGTCTGACAATGTTTATTATTATTATTATGTTTATTATTGATTGTTAGAATAAAGTTTATAAATATAACAGACGATGGCTAAAGAAGCTGTTTCCTAAGATATGTTGAACATTGTCATTCTATGGGAACTTGTTATTTCTTTGCTTTATAGTATGTTTACTACATAAGACCATACTTTGTGCCCACGCCATACGTTATTTATTATAATATTCTTCTTAATAACATATTTATTTGGCAGAAGTCGGCATCATATGAGAGTCACTTGCGTGGGCGATCACATTTAATTATGTAAAATATATGATACGTGTAGGTGATCACAGTTCTGATATCTGTGTAAACAACATTTAAATAAATCTTGTAAATAAGTCATTCAGTTGTATATCATCAATTAGACTTGGGGTGGAAGTTATGACAGACAAACAAAAAAGCTGCCCGACTGGGGAAGTACCTCCATCTCACAGAATATCGCAGCTACATAACAATTACCTTGAGGGTTGTTGTGTTCCTACGAGTGAGTGAGGTCAACAGAAAGAAAGAAAAGAAAGTGTATAGGCTGGCGACCGATCGGCGACCCCTTGGTGTTGCTGATCTCCATGGGCGGTGGTGATTGCTTTCCATCAGGTGACCCACATGCTCGTTTGCATATTTTTAAACGGTTTTATTTAGCTTGACCTGTTTGTTTGTTTATTTGTTTATTTATTTGTTTATATTTTTGGGTCAAATCTAGTAATTGAAATTTGAGCCCCTTCCTGTTGACAGATTGATCTGAAATTTGGTACACACCTTTAGTTCTGGTGACAATACAATTAAATAAATTCTGTTTCATTGTAAATCCAAGATGGCCGCCACTACAAAATGGCGGTCTACAAATTTTGTCACGACTACCTCAATATGGGTATCAAATGAAAGGGCTTAACTAGTAGAACATAGTTCACACGAAAAAAAAAATTAAAATCCAAGATGGCCGCCGCTACAAAATGGTGGTTTACAAATTTTGTCACGACTAACTCAATATGGGTATCAAATGAAAGGGCTTGACTAGTAGAACACAGTTCACATGAAAACAAATGAAAATCCAAGATGGCCGCCGCTACAAAATGGTGGTTTACACATTTTGTCACGACTACCACTACATGGGTATCAAATGAAAGAGCTTGACTAGTAGAACACAGCTTGTCGCTCGTCGCTCTCATGAATATTATAATAAAATCCAAGATGGCCGTCAACAAAATGGCCGGTTGGCGGTTACATATTTTCCCAATTTTCAATATGGGTATCAAATTAAAACACAGACAAATTTAAAAGTAAAAAAAAAAATATGACAAAAGTCAAATCTAGATTAGACAGACAAAATAATAAAATCGTTGGGCCCGTGTTTCTATCCAATCAACTCAGTTTACGCTACGCTCAACGATTTTATTATTTTGTCTGATCAATGCCTTAGACTGATGAGGAGAGGGGTATGATGACTGAAACCTCGGACCTACCGAATTATTTTTTAGCTTTTAGTACATTACTTTAAATAAAACCGTTTAAATTAAAAATGTTTTTTTCATAATTTTTATATTTATTTGACTCACATATAATAAAAAGATCCAAACTAGCCACCAAATATTTGATAGCTATATAAAAATATTAATATTACATCCTTATGAAAAAAAAAATATAATTATTAAACTAATATTATAAAACTGAAGAGTATGTTTGTTTAGTTGCTTTGTAATGGATAGCCCTTTTATCAAGGAAGGGCTACGTACTCGCTACCACGAATATGAGCGGAGCAGCAGTAAAAAATGTTCTAAAAAGGTGACAAATCCTTCATGAGCGAAGACGGGTCGGGTGGCTAGAATTTTCTATTAGTACAATAAAATAATCTTAATATATAAAAATTACGTGTCACGTTGTTTGTCCGCGATGGAAACCGAAACTACTGAACCGATTTAAATCAAATTTTGCACACGCGTGCAGTTTGATCGAACTTGAGATATAGGATAGTTTGTAACTCGAATTATACTCGCATTATTTTTTTATTGCAAATTATTTGTTCATCTGTGAGCACCATATCTACTATTATAACAAATGGCAGTGTAAAGTAATTTGGTAGGGTAATCTTAATATATAAAAAAATCTTGTCACGTTGTTTGTCCGCGATGAAATCCGAAGCCGTGTGTTTTCCGGCAGACTAGATTAGAATCACTCCGTCTCTTCCCGTGGATGTCGTACGAGGCGACTAATGGAAATATGTACATTATAACACATCGATCAGGCCTCCCCAACCCGTGTGGCCAGCGAGGGGAGTGTAGACCAAATCCTCCTTCTGTCTGTGACGGACGAGAGAGGGTCGTGCTCCTGTAGTGGAGACTAAAATGACCTGATGATGATGATGATGTGGCTCAGTAGTATCTTTATAGCCAAAACCAAAATGAAATGTGGCTTTATATTTGCGTTTATTTTGCAAGTTTCATTTAAGTACAGTTCGCTTCACATCAGGCGGGCCTTATCCTTGTTTGGCATCACAATATCATGTTGTATAAGAAATTGACACTTTATCGGCGTTGTATGGCTCAAGGCACCCGGTGACAAATACTATTTTTACGAGTAGTAACAAAAACAATTAGATTGTCACATTGACCTTCTGGGAGAAACGTATAGAAATATAAATCAACCCAGTTTTATGTGTCTGGTCGTTCACCTGCACATCACAAAACCTTTTGTTTATACGCTGATAAAAATACATTTTTAAATATCCAAGGTTTTGTGTGCAAAAAACGGTTTTAAAATACATAAAAGTGTCAAACGGTTTCCACGCTTGTCATTTTCATATTGAATGTAATATGCTCTCGCATAAGCGGGTCTTATTTATTTATTTGACCAAAAGTATAAACATAAAGGGCCTCATTTTTAAATAATAGATAACCTAATAAATAAATATTACTAAACTAAGTACACACTGTCATCTAGTCCTAAACTAAGCAAATCTTATACTATTGGTACTGATATCATACCTAAAATCACTATTTTTTTTTGTATATACATACATTCTCATAATAATCATACATTAGACGAGCTCGGTGGTCGAATGGTTATCAATGTCCACTTTGACTCCGAGGTCGCGGGTTAGTTTCCCGCACAAGACAAACGTCTGTGTGCATGAACATGTCTGTTTGTCTTGGTCTGGGTGTTTTCTATGTAGGTATTATAAGTATGTATTTACAAAAAAAAAGTATTTAAGTACATTTATCAGTTGTCTTGTACCCATAACACAAGCTGTGCGCTTAATTTAGGACTAGATGGCGCTGTGTAAATTGTCCAGAAATATTTATTTATTTTATTCTATGATAGAAACAGTTATGTAATAAAAAGGTTTGACGTTATACTTATGCTGAGCTATCATCATAATGCGGCCATGTTTCTGCAGAGCAAGATCATCATTGAAACCGAAACCCAGCACATGTATAATATTCATTCATTCATTCATAAATACAAGCTGACCCGACAGACCTTGGCCTGTCGTCTTAACAATGAATATTGAATTCGAATTGGTTTCGCGCAATCTGTCAAATGACTGACAGTTCTGTAAACGACATAGGTGAAGTTACATTAGAAAAGTTAATATGGTAGTTCAGTTTTCTTAAATTTTCTAATTTTCCACGCGACTTTATTATTTTTTTTCTTTCATAAGAACCTTCTCTTGACAATAAGAAATATAACAAAATAGAATTAGCGAAATCGATCCAGCCGTTCACGCGTGATGCCGTGACCAAGGGAAAAAGGGATTCACTTTTATATATATAGATGAAAATATACTCAAATTACAAAATACACAGATATACAAACGTGTATTTTTATATTTTCACTACGTATTTTGTCGTAATATTTATATTTAGATACAGAAAGAACACGAAACGATTTATTACCGCCGTTTCGACATCTCACAGACAAAAAATATATATAATTTCTCATTCCCGCTTAAATCTCTTTTTGCGTGTTAAACCAAAGTGACAACTCGGAAGTCATATGTTACTCAATTTTTCGTTTCTAAAACTTCGTACCAGTATTTTTTATCGAGGCTGAAGACAAATAAATGACTATTTGTTTCCTATGTGTTTGGGTTTTATGTAACTATCGGTCGCCCGCGACTTCCTCCGCGTAGACTTCAGTAATTTAATTATTATTAATAACAGCTCTCTTCGGTGTATCAAGATAAAACTTGCAACAGATTTTAAGTTAAACCTTCAGGCGAGTGAATCAATGCACTTGTTTTGTTTTTCATACTACATCGGGTGGCAGACAAGCATACGGCCCGCCTGATGTGAAGCGGTTACCGCAGCCATATTAACGCTCGCAACATTAAAAATATCGCACGCGCGCCGCCACCCCCACTGCCAATGCAGCATCTCCTTCCTTTCTGGTGACCTCACTCACTCGCAGGTACACAACAATCCTCAAGGGAATTCCGGCTGCGGTATTCTGTGAGGTGGCTGGCTGCGGTACATTCCCCAGTCGGGTAGTTTACAATTACGCTCCCTGCCTTTCTTATATTTTTTCTTCTTATATTTGTTCGGGTAAAGTCAGCAGGGAGGTAGCGAGGCGGAGTGAGAGATGAAGATTTTACTTCGGTCGTGTGGTCAAGCTAATACCATTTGTTTTTAGTTAAAGTTTGTTGTTCAATTGCTTGTTCGCCTCAAATATCTCTTTTGCCACAGAGCAGAAAACATGAGGTTTATTTTAAGTAACTCCATTTCAGCAGTAATTAGCCATCTGCTTATTTTCTGCCAAAGCCGGAAAAGCTATGACAGACGAGATTTTGGCTCCAAGAGTGAAACATCTGAGATCCACCCTTCTGTTCCATTTATCAATCTTTTTTTTTTACCACAGTTTCAGAAATAAGTACGCCTCTCCATATCATACCAAGAAAATCACAATTACGATAGTCTTTTTGTTTACGGCGAGAAAACAATATTTTTTGTTCATTCTCTAAATCGACGTTACGTCAAATACGGATAATGTTTTTATTCAGTGTTATAGTCCATAATTTGTATCAGTGTCATCATTATGAAATAGTAACTACGAGATTAATGTTCACTAATGATCATGTATGCAATTAGTTGCATGTATCGGTCTATTAGTACCGGTGACACTGCACTACGCAACACTGCCCACTACTTACCGCCACCTGTTGAAGCTTTCCACAACATCGTCACTAAAATGCTGCTTTGATATCTATTAATGTATTTATTTACATTTTCTTACGTCTTGTTAGTAATAAAATTATATGAAGCAATGGATTGGTACGTGTGAATTTATTAATAATAATAATGTTGACAAAGTTTTAACAAGGGTTAATAATACCAATAAACATGGACTTTTTTTGTTAACCAGTAGATGGTTAACAAGGACATAGTCCTACTAAACAATGCATTTTATTCGCGTCCTGCCAACCCTGCTGATAATGCAGCGGCTTCACTTACTGGCAATATTATTCGCAGGAACACGAAATCTCCAGGGGTTCAATATTGTTATTTGACTGCAGTTTCTGTAAGGTGGAGGTACGTCCACTTACGGGTATCCCATAAAGACTTAATGTGCTCTACCTCTCTTTCGCCAAAGCGTCGTTTGCTAGCTGTTACTTATTATATTCTTAACTAAATTTGATTCTTACCTAAATTCTTCCATTAACGATTGGTTTTATATATAACTAACTGAACCGACAGACGTTGTCTTCCTAACTACTTATGTATATTCAATTCGAATGGGTTTCGCGCACGCTGTCAAATGACTGACAGTTCTGTCAAACGCCATTATGGTATGGTATTAAAGTTCAAATTGACTTAAGTGTTGTTTTTAGACTTAATCAGGCAATTTAAAAAAAAAAATCTCTGCGTAAGAACCATACTTGTACTTCAAGAAGTATTCTAAAAAAAGAATTAGCGAAATCGATGCAGCTGTTCTCGAGATATGCGCTTAGATTCTGCGATTCATTTTTATATTATAGACTAGCTGATGCCCGCGACTTCGTTCGCGTGGACTTTATGATTCCGGCGTATTAATACAAATACGAACTAATGTAGATTCATAAGAAAATATTTGTTATACGTTAAAAGTCTATTTTTTTATTATAAAATATATTTTTTTTTGTTTAACATATACACCATAGTTTAAAAAATAAAATTAAGGGAGTCTTTCCTTCGGGAGCTAATATGAACAGACCTGAAGCGTCACTAACTCTCGAGAAAGCCATGTAAAGTTGGCCATGCGAAAAACAACCAGTCCTAAGCTTGTCACCAGCGAATTGTAGTGATTTTTTTATTGTCATAGCAAAGCAAGTGGTCACAGACAACTGCGTACGTTTAAAATTAAAACGGATTTTTTTTTGGAGAAGAGTGGTGGATCTATTATACGCGGAATAAATACAGTTTCACCGGCACCACTCCCAGTGAGAATCTCAGCTTCAATTATATTGCGCTGCCATTGACTTTACTTCAGAAAGGAGATCTACCCCAAATTTTAATAATATTCTTGAAAACTCTTGGGCACGTAAAGTTCTATCTACAGCTTCTAGTGCCTTACTGTTAGCCATTTCGCATTCATCTCAAACGATTATGCAGCAATCCTGAAACACCTTCGCTTTGTCACAGTTTCGTGTCACAGAGCATGTCGGTGTTTCAATTCTGTTTAAATCGAGTATGATATTGAACATTGTATTTGCGTCCTTCCGCCTAGTAATAATGTGGCTGCAATGCCTGGCGATGCTGCTGCGAGATCTTATTTTGGCGCCTGATTTCAGCGTGGATTGCTCTCGTCAGGTATGTTTTCCAGTCCCTCCTGGAGCATCTAAGAAAAACAGTTTCCCCTCGTTACTTAAAACACTTTCCACCACCAAATCAAATAAACTCTGATCTTGCTACATAGCGTCCCGCAAATGCACATATTCTTCTGGTTTGTGCGAATATATACCAATCGTTCCATTTCAATTTTAGCGTACACGTCTATAATAAACTGACTAAATAGACCACGTTACCTTTGTAAATAAAATAAAATGATTGCGTCTAACTTGTAGCAGGTAAGAATAAAAGTAGCAGCTCGCGGTTTTTTTTTACGATACATTCAATATTTTGTTAATCTATTTATTGTTATTTTAAGTAACTTTTTTAGTTCTATTTGCTATTATAGCGTGTTTTTTTTTACCTTTTTTTTAAACTATAATTTATTGTAAACACGTGTTGTTTATGCAAATAAATTTAACTTTGTTCTGCATCATGTGTTCCAAATTTTGGATTTTTATACCTCAACAAAAAATCCTCATCAGGCTGAACAACTTTTGCTAAGGAGTCATTTTTAAATTTTTTATAGTTTACCTGAACCATTATGGTTCTGCATCAGGTGTTCCAAATCTTGGATTTTTATACCTCAATAAAAAATGGTCATCAGATTGAACAACTTTTGCTAAGGCGTCATTTTTATATTTCTTATAGTTTACCTGAACCATTAAGGTTCTGCATCATTTGTTCCAAATCTTGGATTTTTATACCTCAACAGAAAATGCTCATCAGGCTGAACAACTTTTGCTAAGGCGTCATTTTTATATTTCTTATAGTTTACCTGAACCATTAAGGTTCTGCATCAGGTGTTCCAAATCTTTGATTTTTATACCTCAACAGAAAATACTCATCAGGCTGAACAACTTTTGCTAAGGCGTCATTTTTATATCTGTTATAGTTTACCTGAACCATTATGGTGCTGCATCAGGTGTTCCAATTTCCAGAATCAATTATACCCTATATTTTGCCCAGGCTTAACAGCTATATAACAAAAAAAGTTTCATTCGAATCCGTCCAGTACTTCCAGAGATTAGCGTGTACAAACAGACAAACAGACATACAGACATACAGACATACAGACAAACAGACAAACAGACAGACATTTTTTTTTAAATTCTTACTCTATTACTATATCTCCATCGCCTCCAATTGTTTTTTTGTAAATATCTTCAATGTACAGACACATTATTTTTACTGTTTTATTATATGTATAGATATACTAACGATGTCTGCCTTTAACGCAAATTTGTTTAAAAAGATGATCTTATTTTTAGAAAGATACTCGTAATATTTTGGCATCTGCCTTGTTGATGTGAAATGTAAACTTCAAGTAGTCTTTTTTCGCAGTGAGAGTCAATTTGATATTTACGATCAACGTAACGTTAAAAGAAAATGTGAAAATTGATGGAGCACCGTTTTAGCGGCGGCGGCGGGCGATACCGCATTGACGTCATCAAACAATAGCGGGATTATATTTAGCATTGTGTATTTCAGTAACGGTATATTCATCAAAGTTACCTTGTGATTAAAGAACCGTGTCCACGAGTATTCTTTCTTATTTAGGTTAGATACTACGAGTACTACCTTAAGTATACTTATTTTATCGTATTGTGTGCTGGGCCCGGTAACCAGTTCATTTAGGACAGGACCTTTAGTAAGATATTACATACACCTACACAATATATACCCCATCAATGTCGGTTATATTGGATCGCTTAATTTTTTGGACTTCTGACTGTCTTTGGCATACAAACTATAGGCCTAATTTATCAATGTTCACTTGTTCTAAATATATCTAACCTATTTTCAATGCCCAAATTTTTTTTCGTATTATTTCCCTACTATTTACAATTACTAAATTATGATTGGCACAAAGTGAATTAATTACGCATAAAATAATAAGCATTAGGAAACTTATCCAACCTTTGCAGTATTTTATTTATAATAGGTAGGGGAAAAAGTCTTTTCGCATTATAGTATGTATGAACTTGTATTAAAATCTCTTTGGTTATACCATTTGTATCTGGCAGGTTTTGATATCTTTAAAAAGTTTAAATTTTAAAAAAGATAATTCCAAATTCAAATTAGGTAAATGTGTGATTTTCATTTGTTTTTTTTTACTGTCAAGATGAGTGAATCTAATGAAGAAATTTGATTCATTTTGAAATTTTACTACAAAAAAGGTAAAAATGCAACGCAAGCTGCGAAAAAAATTTGTGACGTTTATGGACCTAGTGCAGTGTCTGTGAGAGTAGCACAAATTTGGTTTAAGCGTTTTCAATCAGGAAATTTTGATGTGAAAGATGCACGTCGCTCTGGTCGCCCTGTTACGGATAAAATGGATGCCATTTTTGAAAAAGTGGAGCAAGATCGGCATATCAGTAGTTACGACGTAGCTGAAGAATTAGGAATTGACCACAAAACAGTTTTGGCGCATTTGAAAAAAGCGGGGTACTTTAAAAAGCTCGATATTTGGGTGCCTCACGATCTCACTGAAAGAAACTTAATGAACCGTGTACTCATTTGCGATTCTTTTCTACGACGTAATGAAAGTGAACCGTTTTTGAAGAAGCTTATAACTGGTGATGAAAAGTGGATCACGTACGACAAGAACGTGCGAAAAAGGTCGTGGTCAAAGGCCGGTCAGGCTTCACAGACTCTGGCAAAACCCGGGTTAACCCGCAACAAGGTGATGCTGTGTGTATGGTGGGATTGGAAGGGCATTATTCATTATGAGCTGTTACCGCCAGGCAGGACTATCGATTCTGAACTCTACTGTGAACAACTGATGAGATTAAAGCAAAAAGTTGAGAGAAAGCGGCCGGAATTAATTAACAGAAGGGGTGTGATTTTTCATCATGATAACGCTAGACCTCACACATCTTTAGCCACTCAGCAAAAATTAAGAGAGTTTGACTGGGAGGTGTTAATGCATCCGCCGTATAGTCCTGACCTTGCACCTTCTGATTTCTACCTGTTTCGGTCTCTTCAGAATTCTTTAGGCATTGTCAGGTTAACATCACGAGAAGACTGCCAAAACCACTTGTCGTGGTTTTTTGAACAGAAGTCCCAAATTTTCTATAGTAATGGGATCATGTCTCTACCTACAAGATGGCAAAAAGTTATCGAACAAAATGGCACCTACATACTTTAGTTAAATGTAAATAAACTTTATTAAAAAATGTTTTGAATTTTCATATAAAATACGAAAAGACTTTTTCCCCAACCTAATATAATCTTTTTCAATACATTGCACATATGCATATCATATATGTATATGAAAAAAAATACCAGCGCTTCGGCTCGTATGGTGCCTGCCCTTCATAACAGCAGGTGTGGGGCTACTACAATTACTTTTTTAGGGTTTACAATACTTCGGAGTAGTCATCGTTAAGTCGAAATATATGTACGCCAATAGATTTTAGTACATTTAATTTTAGGAACTCTAAAATTAGAGCAACGATTTTTAGGCCAAACTATAATAGTGCGAAAACATCAGTTATGCAAGACAATGATTGTACTTTTATAGGTGTTTAAGCCAATGACTTTCGGCCAAATAAAATTAGGACTAAGTTTAATTAAATTAGTAACTTTAGGCCAATCAAAGTACACCCATCAATGTCACATACGATATTGAGCAACATCGATAGCGTTAATAATATAGCTTAGGCGTAATCCAAACATAATAGATACAACACTCGTACACATCATTGGACACAGTCTTATTTAAGAGCCGAGGCAGACACAACAGACATAAGACTCGGAAGCGTTGCATAGGTGGAGTCCATTTAATGATCTTTCATACAAGATGTATAAAAAGACGCGACGCAAAATATACAGAAAGGTCGGCGCGAAGGCATATCGCAAGTGTGAGATGTACTCGCCGTTCACATTGATTATATATATTCTTTATTGTACATAAATTATTACAACATTGTTACATAAAAAAGTGTACAAAGGTGAGCTTATCTCTACAAGAGATCTCTTCCAGCCGACCCCATAGGCAGTAACAACAATAGTTACTTGACGGATAGTTACAATACGTGCCACTTATTAATAAGTTAATATAGAAAAAAAAAAAATACAATCAAACGATATTTTGACTCATTAACCGAAAATAAATAAAAAAGCAGTAAATATAAAAGAACATTAACCGAAAATAGAAAAACTAAGTGCTAAACTAATAATAATAAACACAAATAAATATTAGATACATATCTATATATATAAAAATCAATGCCACTTTTCGTTGTAATTTTATAACTCAAGAACGGGCTCACCTATCCAAACCAAATGTTTAGGGTTTATTCGGACTACTTAGTAGATGGTTTAGGTGAAGTTTGCACAAAATCGGTGGAGCGGTTCTTCATTTATCACATTTTTTGTAACAATTGAATTCAATAAATGGCGGATCATTTTGTTAATGGGGATTTTGCAGTCAAATTGAAACTTTTTTCAGATGGGGATTGTGCTGTCAAATTGAAACTTTTCTCAGTGTTGACAGTACAGGCATGTTGTTATGTCATTCACGCGGTCATTTCATTTTGGACGTGCTTCGACTTTATGTTGCCTGTTCCAGAGTCGGTACCGTTTGTTTAGTCATGCTCAAAATGGAAAAACAAAAAATTATGTTTATCCAAATGTTTTGGATTAAGTTTTAAAATAGCTAGCAATTAATAAAATATTTTTTTGTTTGAATAAATGAATTTGGTGTTCCAATTTTTTTTTTTTTTCACTTTATACGTAGCGAAGCACGTACCGGGCCGCTAGTCAACTATAAATACATACACATTCATAACTGACACAAATAGTGTTCCTTCAATCTTTTTTTGAAACCAATAAGGGATGGACAATCTCTTATTTGAGGCGGTAATTTATTCCAAAGTTGCGCTGAACGGACAGTGAGCGAATTGAAAAAGAATTTAGTGTTGGAAGTATCCCCCAATAAGTCTAGTGTTTTTATATGACATGAGCGTTGGGATCTAGATGAGGGTGGTAATAGAGGAAAGCTAGAAGTGAGGTACTGAGGCGATCTAGAATTTTTAAATAATTTATAAAGGAAAGATAATATGTGCACATTTCATTGATGCCCCGTGTATTCCAGTCCAGCGTCATAACATCTTCTAGTGCAGTGGTAAATACTTTCGGGGAGATGACATCCCCTTGACGTACCCGCCGCTGCAGTTGCATAAGATTAGATTCAGATCCAGCAGTCGTTCTAGACCTAATCCTATGCAACTGTAGCGGACAGTCATTGTAGTAGCGTTATACAGATATCTCAGTACCACCATATAGCACTGGTCTACTTGATATTATTGGTAAGGATTCTAGAACAAATCAAGTTTCTAGCCAAAAGTCTTACAGAACGGCAGATTGTACTCTGTAGTTTTCTGCACTATCTGCCGCAGTGTATGAATGGGGTCCACGCTACTGTAGTCTTTACGATACCCAGCCTGTTCTGGTGGCTGGTAGTCATTAAGACTTTGACCGAGACGATTCGTGATAACCCTTGAAAACAGCTTTATACGCGTGAGTCAGAAGCGCGATCGGCCTATAGTTCTTTAATAAGGTTTTGTCACCTTTTTTGAAGAACCAAACCACCAAATTCCAAGTCCACGCGGCTGATGCGGTCCCGTTGTGAATGACAGAATTATACAGACGTTGCAGTCCTCACCAGGAGCCTTACTATTTTTCAGCTGTTCAAGGGCTATCTCAATCTCACCCATGCTGATGTCAGGAACGTCTTCGGTGTAGTGGCGGGTTAACAGAGCTCGGCGATCACCTACATTAGTAGCGACGGTGTAGGGACAGGTGCATGTGCAGCATAAATTTTGCTATGGAATCTTTCTACTTCCGTAAATATTTATGGCTTCGAAGAGACGACACGGTCATCCTCTTACTTGAGCTTCGACAGCTTCTATAATCAATCAGTATTACCATTCTATACCGATCGTGCAAGTATAATGAGTCCCTTAACATATCTCCCTATTGTATAATTTCTGTTCCTGTCGCGATATTAAGACGAGTTGCGCATAAGACGCATAAACCTTTTTAATCTTTTGACAGCAATTGTTTTGTCAAATGAGATATTTTTATAGCCTCCGTTGAACTCCTGAGCTTTGTTGTGTTTGGCTAATAATGTAGAAATAATGAGATTTCCGTCAGTTGGTGCCGAATTTATTAAAACAGCTGATACTCTTAGTTTTCAAAGTCTCAACTGTGTTAACATTTTATTTTTATTTTACTAACTCATGGTCAAGTTTATTTGGAAAATAAATTAGCAATAACCGGGTCCGTACTGGTATGGTATCATAGACTATATGTATGACAGATATATCATAGACTAGGTACATTTATTGTATTATAAGACCAAAAACAGCAGCTAACAGCTTTTGGGGTGTAAGTGGTTCATCAACATCATTGAACCAAAGCCAACTTCACCTGCACGCGGTGCACCCTGCTGACTGACTAACGAAGCTCTGGCGAAAAGAGAGGTAGGGAGCGTAATTGTAAGCTACCCGATTGGAGAATGTACCTCCACCTCACAGAATACTGCAGCCAAATAACAATTCCCTTGAGGGTTGTTGTGTTCCTGCGAGTGAGTTGGGTCACCAGAAAGGAAGAAGATGCTGCGTTGGCAGCGGGAGAGGCGGCGCGCGAGCGATATTTTATGTTGCGAGCGTTAATATGGCTACGGTAAACACTTGACATCAGGAGGGCTTGTCTGCCACCCGACGTAGTATAAAAAAAAAAAAAAGCTAAACTAAATGTATTATTAGCAGCTATATTGCCTTTTTCCACACAAAAGTGCTGAAGAGTTATGTGAAAATTGATTTTACAGAGCAAGTGGTGCGTCTAGTTTTATTTGTTGGTTTATTAGGCGGACTTATCTCTCACAGGGATCTCTTCCAACCCACCATAGAGTATTAGAGAGGATGTCGAGAATAGGCAAGTTGAGTAACAAACATTTATGGGATCTATCGAATAAGTTAATTATAAATCTATATAATGAATAATACAATAATCTTAAACGAAGAATACAATAAACAGTGCAAATTACTACAATAGGCCTGTAGACCATTTTTTTTTCAATTTGTTATTTATAGACGTTACAATAATATAACTAAAGGTGAAAGAATTACTTCGATAGCATAAAAACTTCTCGAGATATGATAACTTGAAGATCACAATTTTGGACTATCCCGAAAACGCTCCATACAAAATGCATACGTTATTATGACGTCACGATACGCTATTTTATATGCATTAAATCAGAAATTTGTACGACAGCTATGTTAAATATTGCGTTTATGTAGCTAGTGCCGTAACAAAAGTTATAGTATTTTTTATTGTTTCTACAATGGTAATATTTATTTTTTATAATTTCATACTTTTAAAATTGACTTTTCCACCAAACTTTGATCGACCATAAAACACGTCGGACATAAGTTATTAAAATTTTGAGATCGCAGATCGTTCTAGTTTTATGTATTTTACGTTACTGATAGAGAGTTTTTATAATTTTAGAACTTTGTTTACAGGCCTATTATTATCGTCCTAGGGTTTCAATCAGGATTCAGCAATAAAGGTCATCGCTGGTTTTGTTTACTGTTTTTGGTCGTTCTATAACTGTGTAAGTACAAGCGTCTGAACAGATGATACAACAGCGATGCACTTTATGCGAAACTTAGGCTACGGTCGGTCTGGCCCACCACTCGCCGGTGACCTCTCGTTGCATCGACCGCGACGTCTACATTCTATGTTAGGAAATGTTCGGGGACAGTCATCCCCGTCGCGAAGGACGTATTCCTGGAACGACCGGTCCCGAATATTTTGAGGTCTTTAAAATTGCTTACGTAGGGAAGCAAAGGCAAAATAAGTTTAAAAAAAACGAACGATAACAATATCGGGTTTACAGTTTGGAGTAGCAGTTACATATTTTCATCTCCATCCAAAATTCAATCACACCACGGGATAGATGAACGATCAAAGAATTTATTACTCTAAGTAAGGACTATGGAACATCGCGTGCGGGGGAGGGGGAGGCGCTGGCATTTTGCGATAATTTTAAAAATAACAGACAAAGAGACAGTGACAGTGTTCATGGACTCAACTATTTGTAATGTGCATGAATCAAGCTATAAGAATCCTTTATGTTAGTTATTGTTGTTGGGTGCTTGCAATAGCACCACGCTTGACATTCAGTGCAGTCAATTTGAGCTTATAGTCCAGGAAAATCTCGTCAAGTTCATAAATCATCCTGTAATAGTGTGTTCTCGCCTTTGATTTCCCTCCACTCCATTTATTTTTAGCTCTTGAGTGATATATACAAGCGAGGGCCTTGTGTCGGTGCGTCGAGACATGTAACATTGCAAAATATGGAATCGTAAAACACATTGATTATTTTGGCGCTCTAATAAGCCGACTTGAGATTTAATAAATGCAATAGTCCTGCCTGAATTGAGATGTTAATATATATTTTTTATTATTATAGTAGTTTGAAAGCTGGTTTAATCACAATAGCGGTTTAATGAAATGCTTTTTAGGGTATTTTTTCATTTATGTCTATTTGAAATCATAATAGGCTGTTTGACAATGTTCAAAATTTGTACAAATTATTCATATTATAAAATACACAAATAAATATTATAAAATCTGCAAAGTTTCATTCTAAAAACTATCGTCCAACTTATATTAGGGTCGATCAAAGTTTGGCGGGAAAGTCCATTATAAATTATTAAAAAATAATATTTCCATTGGAGAAGCAATAAAAATACTATAACTTTTATAATTATACTAATTACATAAACGTAATATTTAACGTAGCTGTCGTACAAATTTCTGTTTTAATCCATACATAATACAAACCTGTGGCGTCATAACCTAGTAGCCTGTTGTATGGAGCGATTTCGGAAAAGTCCAAAATTGTAATTTTCAAATTAACATATCTCGAGAGATTTTTGTGCTATCAAAGTAATTCTTTCACGTGTGGTTTTATTATTGTGATGTCTTTACATATAAAACCGAAAAAAACGTTTGTCAAATAGCCTAGTATTATTATATTTTGAAGTCATTATATATTCAGAATGGCTTGAAACAAGATGTAAACAGTAAATTAATAATATTAACAATTGTACGAACTCAAAATCTATTTCACCACAGCAATGACCACCACGCAAATAATCTTTGATTGAGAACTAAGTTCTCAAAATGTATTTGGATAATTTAAAATGCCTTAACAATTATTGATATTTTGTTATCATTATGTCTCAGGCCATTTTGAATGGGTCAGACGCAGGTAGTCCCATTCGCAACTCGTCACGCATTCGGAACTAGTCCCATTCGCAGCTTGTCCCATTCTCAATTCGTCCCATTCGCGTCTCGCCCCATTCGCAGCTCGTCCCGTTCGTAGCTCGTCCCGTTCACATCTCGTCCTATTCGCAGCTCGTCCCATTTTTATTTTTTTACAACTTGTGGTATCGTTAAAGATAACCAGGATGTTAATTTGAATGTATGCCATAGCCCAGGTAGTGATTGTCAAACGGCTTAATGTTTTTTTTTTATGAATTAAGGAATTTGAATAATATTTTTTGTGTAAGGCTTAATGGTTTTTTTATGAATTAAAGAATTTGAATATTCTTATTTTGTAAAATGTTTTGTAAGCACGGGCACCTATGGGGATTTTTGTTGTATTTCTTAAAATAATTTTGTTTGCCTTTTTATTGTACATACTTAAATAGGTAATTTAGAAAATTCAGGATAATTTTGATTAAAGTCATTGCTTTTCACCTCAACTATATTTTTTAAGAAAATAAATGATTTGCAGTATTTTTTATTATTTAGTTAGTTATATACCCAATGCGAGCAAAGAACGTACAAGTAGCGAATGGGACGAGTTGCGAAAAAAAATAGAGGATAGGCGACTTGCGAATGGGACGAGACGCGAACGGGACTAGCTGCGAATGGGACGACACGCGAACGGGACTAATTGAGAATGAGACAAGTTGCGAATGGGACAAGTAGCAATATGGACGAGTTGCGAATGGGACGACTATTTTGACGTGGATATGTCTTTAAAATGGCTTCCATAGGGAGGCAATTCAAAAAAACGAATGATAACAAAATCGGGGGATAGTTTGGGGTTGCAGCTACAAATCCATTATCTCCATCCAAAATTCAATCATAGCACTGGTTCTTAATAATAAATTCTTTGATCCTTCATCTGAAGCATCAAACAATTTATTACGCTAAGTAAGGACTATGGAACATCGCGTGCGGTGAGGGGGAATCGCTGCATTTTTTGTGCATTTAACGTATTCAGGTACAACACATGAGCGTGTTCTTGACATAGACCCCCCCCACACCCCAGTTTTTTTAAATTAAGTGTGAACATCACAATATATCTATAAGTACGTTACAGAAATGGTAGACAACGTTTCGCCGACTGCCAGGTTTTAAAATCTTTATTAGCAGGGCTAGTCATTAAAATACATGCCGCTGCCAAATCTCGGGTCACGGATTATTTACTTTTATGACACACTTACCGAAAATAATTGAAACAAAGAAAGTGTTTAGTTTGTCCCATCGTTCCTTTTATCGAGAAATTTAGGGGCAACGCACTCTAGTGCAGTTGCGGCCATGGACACATTTTGTTTGGCCTGTGTGACCGTGGCCTGCAGCGAGCCTGTAGTGTGTTGCTATCTTTTTGAACGAAAAATCTTCTATTGGCCCGTTATACGTTTTTTAATTGTGTTAAATCTTATGTGGAATTGCTAATTTGACTATCATTCTGGCATTTTCCATCCCTTTCAAGTTATCACGTCTATCGGCAGTTCTCAATGAATGCTTATTTTTTTTTTTACAAAGCGTGTGTTTAAAAATATGATAGCCTACTTGAAGTAACGCGTTTGCCGTAGTCTATATATGCTGGCAAAACAATTACTCGTGTACTAGCACCTCCACTGCCAGCATTTGTCACATCTGAGGCCCTTACACAGGAACCTGCCTACTTCGCGCAGTATTCCGGTTATCCATTCTGATGTTCGTCAAAATCCGCAGTGGTTACCA
The DNA here is from genome assembly GCA_937001555.2 of Hypsopygia costalis. Lineage (NCBI taxonomy): Eukaryota > Metazoa > Arthropoda > Insecta > Lepidoptera > Pyralidae > Hypsopygia > Hypsopygia costalis. The sequence continues at coordinate 27,328,133 of OW443326.2, forward strand.
GCAAACTAAATCGGTTTTAAAGTTCTAGTTAAAACTTTTCCGTAGCTTGATGGATTTGGGGAAGATACAGATAAATGATACAGACTAGATGGAACAGTATGTGGTGCGCGAAACGAATCAGTGAAATTAAGATAATTGTCGTAATTTATTATACATAGTTGCATCTCTTTATACATCATTAGTTAGTTGGATGCATCTATCAGTCGAAGGGATACAAATCTAGGTGTCATGCAGCATGAAACTACCTTTCCTTTTTTATCTTTTATCATTGTTTTAGCTGTCTTGTAGTGAATATGCCTCTGTCTTTCGCCTTAGCCTCTTTCTGTTCATTGGTACTGTCGCCTCGTAAAGAAAAGCTCACCTGTACAAGAGCTTGATTTTCGTTTTAAAGTTGCTGTTGAGCATATCATTTGCCTGATGGCTTCGAGTCATTTTAAACTTTTAAGTTTTTATGTGCCACTCGCAGACAGCCGGGACAAAAGACATATTGTCAAAAATAACGATAAATTTGAATGTGAATGGATACAATTTGAAGGAAAAATAAAAAAAAGGAAGATTGTATGAGAGATGATAAGGGAATAGAAGAAAAAAACATACTGCGATGAACGTGGACAGCCGGGTTGTGTCCGTGGCTGTGGCCGCACTAGTATGCGTTCGCCCTTAAAAATACGGCCCAAGCCACTCAAGGTACTGGTTTAGATGTGTATGTAAATTGTGCCTTATAATTTTAGGGCCAGCACTACATACACTTATAAACATGATTCAGTGTGAGTGACACGAGCTTAGTTATTTATGTGTTCAAACGCAAGGTCAGTGAAATACGACGTAATGGATATAGTTTTGGCACTTGCTGCTTTGATGACTGATTGGTCATCACGCACATTTTGTTAGAAACGTCATTTTTACGTGTTATCTAGGATATTTTTACCTATAGATGCGTTATACCTGCATCGATTGTGGCAAGAAAAAAGCATGGTAATTCCCCGAAATTCACTCAGTTCCGCGCTGCTTATCGTCGTAGTAAACCATTAGCGCTAATCGAAAACAATGACAGTTGTAAGTAAATTATTAAAATAAATTATAATTATTAAAATTATAAGTAGTAGTAGTTGCCGTGTGATTTCCGGCTGACTAGAATAGAATCACTCCGTCTCTTCCCGTGGATGTCGTACAAAGCGACTAAGGGAAATACATTATAAAACATCTATCAGGCCTCCCCAATATGGATTGGGCAGCGTGGGGTGTGTAGGCCAAATCCTCCTTCTGTATGGGACGGAAGAGAGAGGGTCGTGCTCCTGTGACCAGTCCAGAGACTAAAATGACCTAATGATGATGATAAAAACTAGTAGATAAAATGCCTTGCTGTGTATTCACGTTCTTCTTGTCCGTACTACATGTATACATACGTCGGTATTGAGTAACCTCTTTGCAGCCAATTTCTATTGCCGTGATGTTCGCCTTCATCGCTGTCAACCCATATTCATCCCACTGCTATACTGACTGATACTGAGGACTGACACTGATATACGAGTCTCCCCTCAATGGAAGTCGTTTAGAGCATACTCCTTGCTGCTCAACTGCGGGTTGATGTTCGCCTATGACTCGTCTATATATAAAATGTCATAGATACTGGCGTAAATTATGTTAACTGTATGTATTTTTATCAGTTCTCTATAGTTTTCCTCTGTCTACGTACACGGAAGGTAAAGGGACTGACTGTAATCCACAATGGTACTTTTATTTGTCTGCGGTTATCCGTGAGGTGTATGTAGGTACTTCCCCAGTAGGGATCGACATGCTCTCTCTCTCTTTCGCCAATGCTTCGTTTCCTAGATGGCAGGTCGCATCAACTTTTGAGGTTTCCTTTGGCTCTAAAGTCGGTGGTAAGCCAATTATATCTCTATATGTCTTTTTTTATCGGCCGTGTGGTTCCCGGCAGACTAGAATAGAATGAATCCGTCTCTTCCCGTGGATGTCGTTCAAGCCGACTAAGGGAAATTAACATATAAACATTATAAAACATCGATCAGGCCTCCCCAACCCGTCTGGCCAGCGTGGGGAGTGCAGGCCATATCCTCCTGTCTGGGACGGACGAGAGAGTGTCGTGCTCTTGTAGTGGAGACTAAAATAACCTGATGATGATGTCTTTTTTTATACTACGACGGGTGGCAGACAAGCATACGGCCCGCCTGATGTGAAGCGGTTACCGTAGCCATATTAACGCTCGGAACATAAAATGACGCTCGCGCGCCGCCACCCTCGCTGCCAACGCAGCATCTCCTTCCTTTCTGGTGACCTCACTCACTCGCAGGAACACAACAACCCTCAAAGGAATATTTGGCTGCGGTATTCTGTGAGGTGGATGTACATTCCCGAGTCGGGTGGCTTACAATTACGCTCCCTACCTCTCTTTTCGCCAGAGCTTCGTTTGTCAGTCAGCAGGGTGCACCGCGTGCAGGTGAAGTTAGCTTTGGTTCAAAGATGTTGATGAACCACTTACATCCCTAAAATCACTGAATTAATTTTCATTGGACTAGTAGCACAGTATAAGTAATAGTACTACGTACAGTATGGCCACTCCCTGCCGCTCTCTCGTGTCGACCTCACCTCCCCTCTGAGACAAATCGGGGACAGTTGGCGCCGCACGCATACACGCTCATTCGCGCTTTGCACAGACGTCATTGTTTATGTAGTAGTAAAGGACGCGACATTTGTATGGAGTGGCCGGGGTGCGCTAGTAGCATTAAAAAACTTGTGTTTAGTTGATTCCCAAAGTAGACCATATCGGCTCCTAGGGGTCTACTACCACATGCAAGGGCGTAGGGGTTTACGGAAATTAGAACATATGACAGATACAGGCAGGCAGAGGTGGCGAAATGTCGTGAGCCTAGTCCTGTCTGCTTCCTCATCACGATAAGCACTCTGACAAGAATAAAATGATAAAGAAGAATAGATACAAAAGTTGTACGAGATAGATAAACAAATTGAGGGCCTCTAAATGATCACTCAGTTGTACGCAAGGGGGCGTAGGATTCTAATAGAGGTACTGATGTGATAATACAATAAAACGAAAAGAAACTCTAGTATTGTTTGAACCACTGCAATATATCGTTGTTCAAGAGATTAGTATGACAATATTGGCTTCAATCCAGTCGGGATCACGCATAAATCGAGCTGAAAAGTTTGACAAACTTTTGTTAGAGTCGGTTTATAATACAGGGTTATTTATAACGTCCTATGTACGTCCCACATCGTACGGGACTTTATTCAATTAATTAGAAGAAAACACATTATAGTGGGTTCATATCACAGAACAAAAAGTTCATATCATTACTAAAGTATATCGTCATATACGTCAGTAGGTTATATTATATTCTTTATTTATACAGCCCCCTTACCATCTCATATTGCGATTCAATAACTGAATAGAATGCTTATTCATTGGTATGAATAAGCATTCTATTCAGTTAATGAATATTCAATAAGAGATGGTGGTAAGGGGGCTGGTAATTAAAATTGGAGTGTCTGTTTGTAATATTAAAATAACCGCTTTTTACTAAATACATATGGATGTACACGGTACATATACCAAAATTATTTTTTATTTTTGTCTGTTTGTTCCGGTTCTCTTAAACGGCTGGACCGATTTTGACGATTATTTTAGAGATTTTATTTATATGTACTTATATTAAATAAATAATAAAAATATATATATTCCGCGCGGACGAAGTCGCGGGCACAGCTAGTTGCACATAAATTATTATAACATAGTTACATCAAGAGTGTACAAAGGTGAGCTTATCTTTACAAGAGATCTCTTCCAGCCGACCATATAGGCAGTAAGAGAAATAGTCACTTGACGGATAATTACAATGTCATCATCATCATCAGGCCCATTGTAGTCTCCACTACAGGAGCACGACCCTCTCTCGTCCGTCCTAGACGGATAGAGGATTTGGCCTACACTCCCTACGCTGGCCAAACGGGTTGGGGAGGTCTGATCGATATTTGATAATGTATTTCCCTTAGTCGCCTTGTACGACATCCACGGGAAGAAACGGAGTGATTCTATTCTAGTCTGCCGGAAACCACACGGCCGTTACAATATTACAATTATAATATGTGCGTACTTATTAATAAAGAAATCTGAACCTTTAAGTCTGGGAAGATATATTGCGTCCCTTTGTGTGTTCTACCGATTGTACAATGGGGTGTGTTCAGAGGAGTTGTTTCACGTTATGCCCACGGCCTCCTTCTACGGGCGCACCGCTCGCCATCGACAGGGAATTCATCCTCACACATTGGAACCTAAGTGATTGCATATTGTGCGGTTCTAGAGAAGTTTTCTCCCGCGTACTGTCAGGCTGTGGATGAACTGAATGAACTGATGAACTGCTCGATTGTGATTAAATACATAGCAAATACGTAAATATTGTTATAGCAAAACTTTATAGCAGTCATATAGGATAAATAACGTTTTAAATAAAATAACCGACTTCAATAAAATATTCGCTGACTCACTTCTGTATTTTAGTAAAACCTTTCCAGATAAATATGCAATCGAATAGCGAAAACTCCATCAAAATCGGAGCAGTTGTTTTTGAGGACATCGCGAACATACATACGGGTCTAATAGAGAACATTCTTTTTGATATCGGTAAAAGCATTTTCTCTATGTGCCATTTATAACTAAGCCGATATTACTGAATATATTGATATTAGAATTCCTGGTTGAATACCGCATGATATTTTTGTCTGATCGGTAGACTACAAAATGGCGATAGCGGACCGTTAACATTATGATTTCATATCGCGGACACGTCCGCCGACGGCATTCACACAGTGGGTCACACATACAAGCGGCTAAACATACGATATTAGAAAAAACCTGTCAAGTGCGAGTCGGACTCGTACAATAGAGGAATTGCTTTCCATCAGGTCAGTATGCTTGTTTCCCACTCTAGTGGTATGAAAAAAACGAATGGTTTCGTACTTCCGTACAAAAACCCTTTTCTTGTATGACGATCCTCTGTAATTTTTAACTTTATTTTATGTTTGTTATAATAGCGGCCAGAGTTATACATAATCTGTGAAATGTTTACCTATTACGGTTCAAGAGCCTTGCGATTAAAAAACGCCGAAATAAACAAGTTTTTTTGTATGACAATTTCTTTAATTTTTAACTTTATTTTATTTTTAGTATTTATTGTTATGGTAGCTACAGTAATACATAATTAATGAAAATTTCAAGTGTCTAGTTATTACCCTCTCAGAAAGAAGGTGGATTTGGCCTACCTTCCCCACGCTGGCCAGACGGGTTGGGGAGGCCTGATCAATATTTGATAATGTATTTCCCTTAGTCGCCTTGTACGACATCCACGGGAAGAGACGTAGTGATTCTATTCTAGTCTGCCGGAAAGCACACGGCCTATAAATAATAATATTTAATTACTATAAATAGGTGTCTAAAACCTATATGAAATATTGTATCATTTTAAATAAGTATCGAAGATCTTTATAAAAGTTTGCATTCTCGTAAAATTTTATTGTAGTACAGAATTTCCGAAGGCATATCCATATTGTTTTGTAACATAAACGGATTTATATAAAATGGATTTATCTACTCCGACTAATGGTAAGAGTACTTATATGAAATATGTAATATGAAAGTAGAGTCGATTGCAGTGTGCAATCCAACAAGGTTTGAAGTTGCAACCAACGTTGCCAGATTTATTTTTGATCAAAGTATAAAATTTAAAATATTTGACAGTAAAAAAGCGGGACTCGCTTGAAAATAATGGGTCATAAAATTTCATAAAATTCAGCACTTTTTTTACATATGTGTGCTTTTGGCACGAGCGTAGGTTTACAATGAAAATATCAAAATCATTTTCAAATCTATAAAATAAGTAAATAATACAAAACTCTTAAATTGTTTATTTTTCTCCAAGATCCAAATTCTGGTGATCCGTCCATGAATTTCATTTAACTACATTTTTTTTGTTTTATATACTACGTCTTGTGGTAGACAAGCTTACGGCCCGCCTGATGTGAAGCCGTTACCATAGCCATATTAACGCTCGACGCAGCATCTCTTTCCTTTCTTTCTGGTGACCTCACTCACTCGCAGGAACACAACAACCCTCAAGGGAATTGTTATTTGGTTGCGGTGTTCTGTGAGGTGGAGGTACATTCCCCAGTCGGGTAGCTTACAATTACGCTCCCTACCTCTCTTTTCGCCAGAGCTTCGTTTGTCAGTCAGCAGGGTGCACCGCGTTAGAACACGAACAAAGCGTACTATAACGTCATTTCTTTATTTACTCCGGAGTCATGAACGTATATACTTACGTTACCTTTACTTTATAAGTGGACAAAATATTTACATTACCGTCGAAGTGTTATTACAATTTAACGTAAATCGTTGGCAAACCTTGCCAAAATACGTGTTTTTCATCACCATCCATTCAGTATCACCAGCGGCTGATTGAAGAACAATTCACACATCCGCACACATCCGCATAAACAAATTTATAATATTAGTAATGATGAGGACGTTAATGTGCTGGCGAAAATCACGAAACATGTGTTGGTTGCAGATCATACTTATTTATTGTCGTTAGTTGCATATGCTGCGGCTTCGTGTACCGTCTACTTCTTGACATTCAAAATAGTGTACGTAATTAATTGGTCGATGACTCCCTTTATCTTACGAATGGCTAGACCGTTTTCTAATTAGCGTAACTAAGAACACAGTAAATTTTCACTTTCTACCAGCTTATCAGGTTGAGTTATTAATATGTCAGAAAAGGATGAAAATTGTGCATGTAATGAACGATAAATTCTCTGGCTTAATAGTATAATGCGGTTTCCTCGACAACTGGACGCGGTGCCAGGGTTGCATTTATCACATTGCTATATCCGTTTCAATGGGCGCTAGTGAAATTTAATTTCGGTTTGGGAACCTTATTATTTTTAGCGTATCCGCTGATGACGGCAACCTGCTCCACTGTACACATGGCCACGTGACGTCATCGCCATATAACATTGTAGAACTGCGAAAATATAATAAGAACATATCGGCGGTTCACCAACTCGCGAGACGAAATCGACGCAAATTGTCGTATCTGACGAAATTTTGAAAAATGGTCGCCGCATCGGGTCGACGCACTGAATGACGCACGCTTGAATCGGGCACATATAAAAGTCTTCCACCTTCGAAATGAAAAACTTCCACGTAGCCAACGTTTCCGACAATTTTATTAACGATCCATTTATCTGGTGCAAAACTAGCTTCATCATTTCCCGGACGGTCAGAGATGCCGGTACAGAAATAAAACGTTTTGTAACCGGCTTTTCTTTACGAAACGCGCGGTTACCAATCGCTGTCGCGGTTCAAAGTTCCAGTTGGATCCATTAGAGTGATCCAAACATTTTGTATCTGGGTCAGCGCCTCCTGAACCGGAGCCACATTAACTTGAAAATAGATTCTATTTTTAGTAGAAAGACAAAAAGCTCGCTATGTGATTTTGCTCTCGTATTTTATTCGATTTATTCTGTTTCACTGTTTTTTTCGTAACGCATACTTAAGTCGTTAACTATCTTCCTCCACATACCTTATCATGCTCTTGGCTGCACTGTTTCATGAACCTTGATTTATGTTTGTTAAAAGGAGTTATAACATACGGCTGTAGTAAGTACCACACGCGTATATTTAGAAATATCGCGTGCCTACCTGTACAAGCGGGGCGGTCTCACGCATCAACGCTGGCCTTCGATTCCCTTGCCAATTTTGAAGGAAACCGCTAACTGATTGATGAGCTATCGCCGGTAATAATAGCTTGTACGTAAATTCGCGGTCCTCCGGCGACACAGGACTTTGTCGAAACTGATGTATTTACAGGTGTTGGCTCACGTGCTCTTGTGGATATAGCCCTCTCATCTGATTGCTTCAGTGCTTCACGCCTATCTCGCTCGCTCCGCCGTGTTGTGCGTGGGCGCCGATAATATTTTCACATGGATTAAAACTTGGGAAACAGTCAGTGCGTTTTCATGTTGCGCGGCGTTCGCTCGGCGCGCTCGTCTCAGTCGCGTCTGTGATATGTGATCGAGAATGAGTCGCAAACAGGACAGGTACAGCTCGCGACCGCGAAGCATCACCACGCACTATGGCTCGTCACCGAGCATGCTCGGCTCCATGTTCGGCAGTCAATACAGTAGTCCTTACTCGAATAACTACTCGAACTACAGTAGCCCGAGCACATACAGGAACTACAATCCCTACAGCGCGGGGTTCGGTAGGTCGTCGTCTAACTTGGGCATATATGGCGGTACAAGTTCAGGGTACGGTGGGGTATATTTGAGTGGTGCTACTCTAGGTTCGTTGAATTTAATGACTCCAGTGTTAAAAAAATTGGACAAAAAGTTGTTGGCTAGCCAAAAGAACTTTAAACCGAAACCAGTGCCTCCGGCTAAAGTGCCGGAACCGGCGGTAGACCCGGAGGTACCACCCGTGAGACCAGAGCGGAAGAACCGCGCCAAGAAAGGCCTCGACAAGGAGAAGTCCAGGTCTTTGAGTTCCCTCGATACCTTAGGCGGCCTTAATTCGAGGACGCTCAGCCTGAACTCCCTCGCGTCAGATGGATATTGTGTATGTTCTTTGATTCTAGTATATACTAACTGTAACTATCACCAAAACTATTTATTTATTTTTTTGTTTATTTATTTAAATACAGAATTACAGATGTAATTCTACAATAAATAAGTACATATTAACTATCATAGATATGATAGTTAATATGTACTTATTTATTGGTTTAAGCTATCTTTACATGGAGCCCTACCTTAACTTGACGATTCCGATTGGATTTTTTGATAGCGTAAATTTCGGTGTAGGCTATATTCAATAATTTCAGCTCAGTATCTAATGACGACCAGAACTGCGGACTAGCGATACCAAAGGCAAGTCAGATTTAAATTGTATTCAGGATTAGGTAGAGCCCATTGTTATTTATGATACTGCTTTGTCACTCTGACCATAGTGTAATGATTATATAATCAATGTTTTTTTATGCATCAGTAGGTGCTTACCACCATATATTGTTGGACAATTCAAAGCTGGGTCTCAGACGACGAACACAGAAAAAAATCGATCATTGTTCAAGTCTAAGGAGGGAGCCTATGTAGGAGTGAAAGTTCTTTGACTGAAATGATGATGTAGAAGTGACTGTTTTAGATAACTAACCGCATTCATTCTATTGGTTTATATATTTATACGCTATATGTATTTAGGTAAGTCGAAACTATTTTCGATGCCCGTGGAATATTTAAGAGAATTTTGGTCTAGTAGTTATAGAAAGTTGAATGAATTTAGATGAAAACGAAAGTTGAAAGAGATGTCAGCAACTCTGTCACAACGCGCCAAGTCACGCGCCTGAACACTATTGCTAAAGCAATTCGGAACGAACGATTTTTTAAATAATTTGATAATAAGAGCCAGCTGTAATAAAAATGTTACAGGTTTTTGCTGTGGTATCGTTCAACTAAACTTTCTGAGATAGAGGTTTCGTAAACGTATTAAATGATGCTATTAAGTTAGTGAAACAATTTTATCGATTTTGTGACAGATGTAACAAGGGAAATTTAAATTATATATTCTGTTAAAAAACAAAGATCTAGTCGTTATTTTAATGGGATTTAGACGTGGAACGCTCAAAACAATATCTAAAAACTTGACGTTTGAGCCCAAAACTATTATTACTTATAACTTCGAGTAATGGTGTTTAAAAATGGAACGTTATAATAGTAACCAAAAACCATGACGTTTGAGTTCTCATGAACTCAAACATCATAGTTTTAGTTTAGTAGACCGTTCATTATTAATTCAAGTAATAAGATTTTAAAATGGAATGCTCAAAATAATATATAAAAGTTTGACGTTTGAGCTCGGAACTGTTACTTATAACTTAGAGATATTTAAAATTGGAATGTTAGAATAGTCATGATGTTTGAGTTCAAGACCGTTGCATATAATTGAAATAAGTAATAAATCTTAAAAGTAGAATGCCTTTATTTATTGTTCCGACATGAAATGGCTTGTAAGGTCATACATATAGATACGAATTTCATATTTCGTGTATAACGTAATAAAAAAAAAATACAATAATTAAGTTATTAACCTTCATAGCAACATACTTTCACAACGTTGCAGGCAATTATAACTATGTGAACAATTTAATTGGCTGCTTAACACAAGTAAAATATTAAAATAGTTTTTGTACTAGTAGTTCTAATGGCTTTTAGTTTTTCTGTGAATCTCTTGTGAATTTAGCGTCATTGTCTTTGAATTTCACTTCATTGTATGGCGTATAATGTATACGTAACTACACACATGCATTAAAATTCACTTATGGCGTCTTTCGATCCGCTCTGTCACCTGGAAGTCTACCGCCTAAGCTGAAGTCGATTCCCATTAAATCGACGTCTGTTTAAAAATGCTGATAAAAAAGAGAAAAAGATTTTATAAATTATCCTTCTATTTTGTTATTCGTTAATGTCATATTGAAAGCATCGACTGAGACGAATCTATGTATTACATGAGGATGTATTTTAATTCATGAGGTGTCATTCGATTCGATAGATCCGTCGAAACGGTTTATGCTGTAGGGCGTGCCAAAGAATTATACAAAAAATATATATTCTCGATATACCTTACCTTGCCTTCTTCGGCAGTCGCATGATTATCATCAACTCTTATCGGTGGAGCTTCTGCCATCAGCTTATATTCTCTTCAACGAATTGTATCTCGGTCTTCTCTTTCCCCTCTTTCCTTCTATCGCTGAAGACAAATAATAATTATTATTTCCAAGAAGTGAAGGAAGCTTTCGTTAGAGAAGACTCCAAATCAGTGGCCTTTAGGCTGCTTGAAAATAATGGCCTCCGCATACGCAATTGAACAGCGTGGTGGAGTATGCTCTAAACCTGTTCGATTGAGGGTAGACCCGTATCTCAGCGAGTGGGGTGATTATGAGTTGACGACGAATGAAAAAGTGGGAGTCATGTCGTACCAAGAGATGAAGAGATTTAACAGCTAAGACTAAGAGCTAAACAGGACAAATACAGACTGTACACTTAAGTTTTGAATAAAAATGCACGGTTGAAGACACATGAAATATTTTTGAATTATACGTTAATTATAACATTTACTCGCCCCTATTTTAATTTTATTGTTAAGTTTTATTCTCCACGGTCAATACACATTTTTTGGAATGGTAAAATGTTCACTAATTTATGTAAAATAGTAATTAATTTTAATTATTTCGCTAGAGATACGGGCATTACTGGGTTTTACATTATTTAAATAAGTATGTTTTTAAAAAAGAGAATTTTATAAACTGTTATATTTGTGATCATTATTTTTAGAGTAGGCTTCACCGAATATACTTAATATAAATTTTCTTATTTTATTGGTCCAGTAACAGTTGGTAACAGTAACGTCACTCGTGTATAAAATAATAAAATATTATGATAAATAATTATTTATAATCGAATATTTATTTCCATAAAGAAATTCATTCGTTCTTTTTATTTAGAAATTATAAAAGTGATAATAACATTTATTTAAAATATTTTTATTATAATATTTATTATTGACTCATTTTGTTTTTCAATAACAACAGGATAGGTAATATGTATCTACAAGGTTCGATTTAGCGTAATATCCAATGTTGCCAAAAGCTCGGGAGTCCGTTAAAAATCCGGATTTCGGAACTCGGACGCTTGATGTCGAGTGGACAGACACCTATAAATATAAATATATAGGCCGATTCTTCGGTCCGTCTAGAACAGTGGCTCCCAACCTTTTTTTGTTCGCGGACCACTACGAGGTTTTTGTTGCGTGTAGGGTCCCTAACTGTCATATAAATTCATCATTCCATAGCTCGAGATTTGAGTATATTGTATAATAGTGCTCAATCTTTTTTGTTATAAGTTGGTATCGCGGACCTCAATTTACCTCTCACGGACTACTGGTGGTCCTCGGACCACCGGTTGGGAACCGTTGGTCTAGAAGGATCGACGTAATGGACGCAATAAGAGCTTAAATGCACTAGGGGACACGCGATCATTGCTAGCAGCGACGAACTATTAACATTATGTTTTATTTTATTCATTACCTCGCACTACGCGATCGTGATCATTAATGTAATGGTTGGTCGCTAAGAATAAAATCGTTGAGATATCTAGCGATAAAGCGTGGGCCCTGTGTTTTTGATCTTTGATCTTAGTTGTCAGCGTAGTATATTAGTAACGAATGAATACATTTTATTTAATCCCAATAAAAATCCATTTGATACCGAAATATACAGATTGTGAACTATCATTTTCTCTGTTCCAGTCTGGCAGCGAGCGCACAGAGGAGGGAGAGGAACGTGACTATAAAGCTCTATACGAAGCGTCCTCCAACGAGGTCCGTCGTCTACGTACCTCCCAGGCCGGCAGCGAGAAGACGGAGGATGGCGATGACCGCGATTATAAGGCGCTATACGAGGCGTCCTCTGCGGAAGTCCGCCGCTTGAGGTCGCTGCTCGCCACATCCGAGCAACAGTTGCGCGATGCACGCGCCACTATCACCAGGCTTACACAAGTGGTAAGTGGAAAATTGTACATACACCTCACCTAGAAAATGTCGAAATTGATAGTTGCTCAACTCTTTGGCTATCAGAAAAGTGTTGGTTCTATACATTTAATATGGTTAGATACAAAGTATTGTGTTGTGTTGTAGAGCCCCGACACGACACAATAGTGCGATTCTGGCTTACATTAAGGAAATTTTAACACTATAATTTATTGTAATATTTATACATTATGCATATTTTATGCACTTATGATATAGGCTTTTGCTTTGCAACACACGAACTTCTATACCAACGCGAAGTGTGTAAACATCGCGTTTGTGTGAGCATGCATTTCAGAAAACTTGTATGAAGTTTCCATACTGCACTTGCGAAGTCTAGACACTTTTCTCATGAATTACAATAGAAATAAAGGTCAAGTCCTCAATTTTGGTATTCTCGTAGGCGTCCTTGGCAGCGGCACTCTTGTTCTGACGTCACACGTTAAAGAAACATGTGTGAGGTAAAAACATGAGACATTATTCATATTTAAATGTTATGGCTGTGACAGGTATATTATGAAGTGAAAACAGTATGGCCTCTCATTGAAGAAGTCTTCATTAGCGAGTGTAGTTTCAAAGAGAAAAACATGTATATATAAAAAAATCTCGAGTCACGAGTGAAACGGCTCAACCAATTTTAGCAAAAATTCTATGTGTATTTGATATTTTTATAACAAACTTGCTAACCCGACAGACGTTATCCTGTGTTCTTAACAATGAATATGTCAAACGACATAAAGTTACATTAAAAAAGTTAATATGGTCGTTCGTAGTATTCTTAAATTTTCTAATGATCCGCGCAACTTTCTTGTTTTCTGTTCTAACTTGTTTGTTTTCTTGACAATAACAAATACAACATAAAAATAAATAGCGAAGTTGGGCCAACCGTTCACGCGTGATGTCGTGACCAAGGGAAATAGAAATACATTTATATATATATATATATAGATTTAAAAAAATCGATTCTACCCTTGAAAGTCGAATAAACAAAGAAACAGTCACACGTTTATAATATGCGTGTTAGTTAGTATCACATATTGATCATTGCTGACCATTATGTTTTCATAAGCCAATCAGTGCATTATCATCAGATCATTTTAGTCGCCACTACAAGAGCACGACCCTCTCTCTTCCGTCCCTGACAGAAGGAGGATTTGGCCTACACTCCCCACGCTGGCCAGATGGGTTGGGGAGGCCTGATCGATGTTTTATAATGTATTTATTCCCCTTAGTCCCCTTGTACGACATCAACGGGAAGAGAAGGAGTGATTCTATTCTAGTCTGCCGGAAACCACACGGCCAGTGCATAATCTATCGTTAATATATTAATCATAAAAATAAGTTAGTATAAAAATCGTTTTAAAATCCGTATTCGTTTGGGAGATATAATTCCAACGACAGACACAGAAGCTTGCAAAAGTTCATATCAGTTCTTCTTTGTTAATTGGAAATTTAAGGTTAGAAATTAAATAGGTTAAAAAAACGTCTGACAAATATTATAAATGCATTTTTCTTTTCAGATAAATATCCTGCATATTATAGCTAATGCGCTTGCGATTTCTGTATTACGATAATATATTTGTATTACATTTTTTATACTACCTACATTATACTATAATACATAGTATAAAGAAATGCCATATTAACGCTCCTCCTCCTTCCGCATCCAGTCGCTTCCAGCCGCTGTCTTAAGGTCATCGGACCATCTAGAAGGAGGGCGTCCAACGCTTCCTCGCCCTTCCTCCTTCCCCCATCTGCCATTTTTTGAATTTAGAATTAATTGCTAAACCCCGAGAGTTATAGTTAGTTATCCTTCGTTGCCAGGCTGTGCGTGCTGTGCTGTTATTACGCTATATTTTTCACATGTGCATTGCGATTTTGAAAGTGAACGCTTCGCTCTGTAACTCTCATTCGGGTAAAATTCGCAGCGAGGGAACGAGACGAAGCGAGAGATGAAGTTTTAACTTCTGTCGTGTGGTCAAACACACGCCCACGAAATTATCTATGAAATATTGAATATTAAGATTAAAATATACTAATTAATATATTGAATTTTCAAGAATTTCAATGCAATTTGCTATAAATATTTGGATTAATTATGTGTTTTGATTCAGTGCTAAATCTTTATCCCATACTTTCATGCATGTTAAAGTGTATCCTAGCTATTTGCTCATGGCTATGCTTACTTTAAATTGGATTTTATGTGTGTGTAAGCTAAAGTTTAATTGAACACGCAAGTTAAGCAACGTCTACCGCACGCTATCTATGGATGGGTTTATTTATCTCGAGCGTCTCCGAGATGGTTGCTTAAATCTATGTTAACCTACTGACATAAAAATATACTTTAAAATGACTTTTCAACTGACTAATGTTAAGCAGATGTATATGACAATGTTATAAATACAAAAGATGATACATGACTTGCCATCGAGCTCCTCCACCAACTAATTGGCCATACTTAACATCAAATACGGTGACCATGATGCACACTGAAACACTATTTATCCAGGCGATTATAAATTCCCTATTTTAAACATTTGACTAACATACGCCCACTACGCTACTAATTATGCGCAGTTGACAGATTGGCGCAAGTTGTACCGACGTACAAGATCACGTTTGTGCACTTCATCGCTAATTTGTCACTTTCGAATGTTGTTGCGAATTCCTTTATTTGTCACAGTTCATTTGAATTTGTTGAATCATTCTCATTATAGCTTGCAACATTTCCTAATACAATAGGCTTGTTGCCCATGTTACAAAATTATAAAAACTCTCTATCAGTAACGTAAAATACATAAAACTAGAACGACCTGCGATCTTAAAATTTTAATAACTTATGTCCGACGAGTTTTATGTTCGGTCAAAGTTTGGTGGGAAAGTCCATTTTAAAGGTATGAAATTATAAAAAATACATATTACCATTGTAGAAACAATAAAATATACTATAACTAACGTAACAAATTACGGCACTGGCTACATAAACGCAATATTTAACATAGCTGTCGTACAAATTTCTGATTTAATGCATATAAAATAGCACGGTGTGACGTCATAACGTGGTGGCCTTTTGTATGGAGCGTTTTCGGGATAGTCCAAAATTGTGATCTTCAAGTTATCATATCTTGAGAAGTTTTTATCCAATCGAAGTAATTATTTCACCTATATTTATATTATTGTGACGTCTTTAAATAACAAATCGAAAAAAAAAATGGGATACAAGCCTATTGTCTGCATGGTCACCCTATTAAGGACTTCTTTGTATTTTGCATAAAATTTCAATAAGCGGATTAGCTGAGCTGACTATATTAAATTGAGGTAGATTTATTTAAGTTTTCCACTAACGTTTCTAGGATAAAGAAGATTATTTTCATGGTCCAAGTTATAGTTGCGAATTTTTCATTAATTTCTAAACGTATTTTTTTTACTTTATGTTTGAAATGTTCAAGTGCGAAATAAATAAAAATGCTGTTGTTTTAATTTACTAGTCTACTATTAACTAGTCTACGTTTTTGCTACTCAATGTATACTTTATATATTATTCACGTCTTGTTTCTTTATTTTCAGAATCAAAATTCATTATCTGAAATCGAGAAGCGAGAAAAGAGGGCAATGGAAAGGAAATTGTCAGAAATGGAAGAAGAATTAAAGGTAATTTTGCATTTAACACATACCATACCACTGCAAACACTGTTACTATACAACACAATAAGTATATTTACATTAGAATAGATATACATATTTTGAATACCCATAACCGACTAACTTAAGTTGGTTGTTAAAAGGCGGTCATCAAGATGGCCACAATCGCCGCCTGACATAAACTTGAGTTGTAATGTTGGTGTTCGTTTTGTAGCAATTGCAAAAGTTAAAAGCCGAGAACGAAAGGCTGAGAGCTGAGAACCGTGCCCTAACGCGGGTCGTCAGCAAATTGACCAACTCTGCCGCAAAATAGGTAAATCTGCATACTGGCTGCGCGTTGGCTCAGTGGCGACGCCACGCGGTGTGCTCAGGCACTATTCACTGATCATTTTGTTATCCTCTCACTATGTTTTCCTAGTACTTAGCAATGCTTTACATGTTACATTTTTACTATTTTTTATTAATAAATACTAACTTCAAACATTTGCCTTTAGTTTTTTGATATCTACACAAATGGAATATTTAATAGCTGTTTGCTTAACAATATGCTTTCTGATTCTTAGCGTATTAACAAGTGAGTGAAACAAGCGATCGGTAAATAGTTACTGTGATAAGTCACGTTACGTTAATACTCGGTCGAATATGCTATGGGCAAGGGTTGCCAAAGTCAATGAAATTGATACTGGCTACATAGTATTTTATCATCCAACTTGTAGACTGAACATTACCTTAATTAGAAATTCCGAATGTCAAATACTACGTGTTATCTTAACAGAGATGTATACTGATCCATTCTAATAGTAAAATTTATATTATGCCTACAAATTATAAATTGAGATAAATAGAAAATGAAAACTTATAACATTGACTCTAGTGCTAAAATAAAGGGTCTTCCTTATATCAATTATTTCTTTATTACATATTAATTTATTAAATCACTACTTGCCCATAGTTTGCCCGAAATGTGTTGACTACACCACCAAAATACTGTTAAATAAAAAAATAACAGCAACTGCTTGCAAGTATTCGTTGTACTGTAATGCAAAAGGCCATTGTCAATTTTTATACCACTCTATTGGCTAACAACCATCTGTTGACAATATTTTTTTTTTAAATATAACCACTAGAACCATCACTAGAAGCACCACTTGATTTCTTGGTCAGATGAGATTTGAATTGAAAAGGGAATGATGTCTTGATACTAATATTGCTCTATAAATGATGGTCTGAGATTTTCACCTGTAGTTACCATTTATTAATTATAAGTAATTACAAAAACTTGGACATTAATGATAAAGTTTGGATACTCTAATATCAAAAAGCAATAAAAAATATATCTATAAGACAAAAATAAAAATATACTACACCTGTTGAGTGCTACCGTTGAACTAATAAAGACTTTTTTGTCCCAGTAGTTCAATCGTGTATATTCTATTTGGGAGGTGAAAACCACTATGGACTCACAATGAAAACAATGAATTGATCTTAATAGTTCAGCTAATTATGGGATAAATATTACGGTATTGAATCAGCTTTTGTGTGTTCAACTATTTTGTCACAGTAATTCAACTTTTAAAAGTATACACGGTTGAACCACTGGGACAAAATATCTCATTAGTCCAACAATTGAATAAATGTCCTGACATATTCGGATGAATGGTGGCCCTACTTACACCTATACCTAAACATTGTAACGGTGTGCTGTTTAAGTTTTAGCAGTATTATGTCAAGTGTAGCCATAATGTTTCTCGACCATTCCACGCCACACGCAGCCATATTATTTGTCGCGAGCCCCCCACAACATGTCTGTTTTAACATTAACCGTGTGTTATGGCGAGCATGATTTTATAAGTGTCTAACTTGCATTTGGACCCTCAATGCGACTCCGGATGCCTTTAAAAGGCCTGTAATTTCTTCAATTAGTGACGCATTAAAGAAGTCAGTAAGAACGAACGGACTTTGACACAATTTCATGGTAATGTAGCTCACAACGTGTTAAAAATATTCCTGTAATCATAAAGAGCGTCACATGCGGGGAAGATACTATAATATTTTATGTTAAGATATGTGGAGATATTAGTATCTTAAGGTATTGCAGGTTAAGATACGTTACTATAACCACTCGAATAATTCTTTCGAAGGCTTGCCTGGTATTCAATAGAATGTTACGATATGTTTCACATCTTAAGATGGTATTTTTGCATCGACCTGTATCGCTCAATATCTTAAGATACTGTTCTTGGATAAATAAATGATCTTGAACACATTACACACTGGTATCTAGCCCCTAACAAAGCTTGTACAATGTGTACTAGATAACTGATATGATACTTAAATACATTTTTTTTTTGTAAATACATAGAAAACACCCAGACCAAGACAAACATATATTCATGCACACTAATATTTATCAAGTGCGGGGATCGAACCCGCGAGTCCGGAGTCAAAATGGACACGATTAGCCATTCGACCATCGGGGTCAGGGGACCTGTACTATGATAATTTGTCATATTTTAGCCGTTTGTGATAGTTCATACGAACTATATGGCGAGCGAATTGTATCTTAAAATAAAATATTATTACGTCTTCGTCTTTTGTGACACGCTTAAAAGTAATCGAGGTGAGACGCAAAAGCTACAGTAACATAAAAGAAGCTACACAGATAGGCATCTCGTATGATGAGTCCGTAGTCAAAGCCCTGTAATGTACCCCTGTAACGCTGTTATGTAGTTTCCCTTTTGTTAAATCATTTACTCAAAAGTGCTTGTAAAAGCGAATTAATTGACTTTGAAACGACTTTAAGGTAATGTAGCTAACAATGAGATAGAAATATTTTTGAAATCGTAAATAAAAAAATCACGTTATGTTGCTCAAAGTGAAGAAGAAGTAAATAGCGTCAGCACGACAGCTATACAGCAATTACTACTAAATCTCTCTTTACTCCTCAGACATATGACATTAAATCCATAATATCGATTTTTAATGTTTGTGAACGGAATTAATATCGAAACAGTAGTAAAAATGTTAGTTACATTACCTTTGAATTCATTTATTTGTGCCTTATCAATAGTTTTTTTTAAAATAAATATCCAAACTCGCTATATGTGAACAATTATATAGTCTGCTTTTGTGTATGGTACAGCAAGATTGTTAACAGTTATTTTGCGATACTATGCTATCAGTTAAATATATTTTTTTCTTTAGCATATGAAGTAGCACTAAACTTTTAACCTAGGGCCGTAAGATAATGTTAGTTACGCCATGAGGGCGTACAAACAACTCATGACAATAGTATTGCTAACGTTATCAATGTCAACGAAATTAACATTAGTTTTAGCTACGTGTCACAGTTCTACTGTCATTTTTACCAAAACATTATTTACTGGATCGGAGAAGAGGAATAGACAAGTGTTTTCATTTCATATTTGTCTAGTGCGAGGATCGAACCCGCGACCAAGAATCGAGTAAGACATAGCCATTCGACTAAGTAGGCTCGTTAAAATCATAATTAACATCGAAGAAAAAAAACAGCAAAATTTTCGGATGTCATGCAATAATTATACTTATATAATTTTACGTAGGTGTAATTATTTTTTATACATTTTCTCCAAGTACGTGTTTTTATTATCACGGTCCTTCTTGGCATCACAGTTTTGTGAACAAGTGCACGAAAACTGGAAGCATTTGCTATGATGTTATCACCAAAAAAGGGAAAAAGAAAAAGCAGATATTTCCTAGAACCTGTTCATAGCTACTGGACTACAAGGCATCTGATTTTTTTTTCGACTAGCTCATCTTCGTCGTATTAAAATTTGGTGGTTTGCAGTGTTTGAACTCAGTCCAAAAGTATATAACGTAAAATATATCTTTGTTACAAAGATCGACCATTATCTTCACCACTTCCTCTCCGCTTTAGTAGTAATGACCATTACCGACGATAGATTACAAATCTTATACACCATTTTACTACAGAATAAGATTCAGTTTTGTAAGTGACCTAACACTACCGCATCACTCACCATGTACATATTGTTTTAGCTTTTGATAGTTTTAATTGTTTATTTTTACAGACAACGTCAAGAAGGCACTTTTATATTAGGAATGTATTTTTTTAAAGAATTTTCTTATAGAAGAAAATTTCTATATTTTCTTTTATAATTACAAAAACGATTACAATACGAAAGCTCATGTAATCAAAGATCTTTATAAAAATAATACAGACTCAGTAATCAGAATTAAGTTGTGTTTTTAATAGTAAATTTATTTATCTATGATAGTTGAACATAGTTTGTGTTTTGTCGTTATTTTAAAGTCATGGGAGCTTTATAAGTCTTTTGTCTTTTACAACACAGCCACGGTAATGAAAGTGATTTATTTTATTTAAAGCCAATCTCTGTAAATAAAGTTTATAGTGTTTTAAAAAATCAAAATATGGTTGCCATACAAGTTTATTGCTTGTTATTAGCATGGATTTTTATTTTGTGTCAGACCTTCATTCATTCAGTTTGTAAGTTAGTGAAATGTATTATTCCATTACACATCTCCATTTCATCAGTCATCGTTTGCTCCACAAGCTTGATAGGATGACCTATGAAAATATACTAATTAAAAAAATAAAATTATTATATATTTGTTAAAAACACGCATCTATGTGCGAAATACTCCATAAGGCTTCCATGAGTCACGTCAGAAGTGATAGACACATGTGTTACTGATGCCTTGCCCTGTTATTTCTATATTGGCTTTCTTTGTTTTATAGTTGACTGAATTTTTTTTTATTATTCACACGTTTCTATAATTGTACTATACTACTGTCTACTGTACTATTATTATTTATTTTGTGCTTTTGCTGTAAGAAATAAGTAGATTTTTAGGATCTTTTTTAATGTAACATTTAAAGTGCCTCACTGACTGTCTATGATTACGAAGTGGAAACATGACTTAGGAGTTTCACACGCTTTTTGGTATGACAGTGTGATTTATATAGCATTTGATTATGTTGTTTTTTATGATTATGTTCCCTGGTCTTGTAAATGGCTCCCCATGTCCTTACTGTGATTATCAATCTGCAAAACGGTAAGTCCTGATAGGTATTCATCTTTTTTTTACATTCATAGTTTGCGAATTGTTGGTGTGTATTCCCGTAGTGAATCCTTAGTATATATACCCTAGTATTATACTATTTATATGAGAATTTTACTACTACGCTTTCGTTGTTTTTTGTTACGATTCATCTGTCATAATATTTTTGTTTTATAAAAAAAGATGAATTCTGTTAAGAACGGACTTACCTAGTTAGCAAATTGACACATAGTGTTATTTGAATGATTATTATTTGTTGTGACGACAACAGAGAATACAAATATTTAAAAATTATATTCGGTACTCACTTTTTATTAAAATTTATAGTCTTATTGTAACTGTAAAAAATATAGATATTCCATTCCTTTTATATAATATATGGGTTGTTTCACTGTTGTTTCATAATTATATAAAAAAAAACAATTTAAATGTTACCCAAAATATAAGGAGGTTACGTAATATACATTTTAAAGTTACTCTAATGAAATTCCAGTTCCAACAAGTGCTGCAGGCCGAGAACCAACGATTGAAGGACGAGAACGGGGCGTTAATCAGAGTAATCAGCAAATTGTCCAAGTGAAGTCGACGCAATATCGCCAGGCCTCGTACAGTAGGCACGGGCGAAACACCTATCGCACTTATCGCTGGCAGTACTAATGACAGGAATGACTCGAACGAGGTGACGGCACGGTTTATTAATTCTGACTACGATATTATAGACGCAGGCCATGATTTTCGCTTAGTAGTGTGAAATATGACCAAAATTATGATTCACACAAGGACAGTCTCACGAAGCAAGTTTTGTATAAATTTCTTTGCTGTGAAAGGCATAGCAAAAAATATTCTCGCTTCTTGTTACTGTTCTCGAAAATCAGGCTTAAGTGTTGAGAGACAAATTAATTTATTGGTTCGGATATTATCGTATGTCACGCGATAAAGTTGTGACGATATTTTTGTATAGTAATTGTGTTGTCGTAGGTAGGAATATATTGATTTCAGACATTACATTAATGAATTAATAAATATACTTTATAAAAGAGAAGATATTTATATTTTAAATATTTATGAAATAGCGTATTATCAGGGATTACGATCATGTGACACGTACAGTTTAAATTCTTTATAATATAGGTAATTCTGCCTTATGTCGTTAGTCAAATGTGTCAAAATTGTATAAAAATATACTATTTCTTTAATTCGGTTCATGCGTATCAAAGCAATTTCCTTTTAATGCGATTAGGAATACAATTGTAAATGGAATGCATCGGTTTTAATATCTGTTAATCTGTGCTGTCGCCTCGTCACAGAGGTTGAACGATTAGACAATCATGATGTTTTAAAATGCAATTTTTACAAGCTCCGTTTAATATTGTCGAATTGCGAGGAAGCTGTCGATCCTGCCACGGATATATCTGCTATTGTCGATGTATGTCGTCCTTTACTGTCGAGGTACAATCGGGATAGTAAATGCATATCTGTTTTACAACACTTGCATAGTTGACATTTATTTACGTTCCTACTGTACTACCACCATATACCATCTATAAAAACTTTAAATTTATAGCATAGTGTTAGTAGTTTTATTCCGATACATTCATTTAATGTGCCTTCATTAAAGTTACGTACTTATTTCCTATCCTCTTGTGTACTTATATGACGGAAATTTATTAGATGGACTTTACATTTTTTACATCGGCCAAATATGAGAATGTATTGATTGTGTTTTAAAAAAAAATAATCATGTTCTCGAAGTTTCCTTTGTGTTGATATTATTTTAATGTATTCCTAAATGAGGTTTAAGTGTAAAGTAGGTTAGACTATATAGAAATCTGTACCGCAGCGGATCAGCCGTCCGCCGTCAAATTACGTGTAGTTATATATATCTCGAATTACTAATATATATTATTGTATGTATAGTGTTGTGTAAGCAAACAGTCGCGATCGAATTGGAAATGTGATATAACCATTTGTATGCCACTCTGAACAGATATTTTTTCTTATTAGAAAGCGTTATGTTTTTTCGGTCATTGTAAGTAGTTGGGGCCATGTTAATATTTTTTCTTTACCGTTTTATTTAAACCCAGAGAACGGGGTAACTGTAACATGAAGCTGCCGTTTCACTAACATTGCTATATATTTTGTTAGTAGAAACTTTTAAGTTATCAAAGTTGTTTTGTATTGATATAAAAAGGAGATGATCTGTGTATTTGCTGTAGAAATGGACGTAAATAATTGACATGAAACAGTAAGGCACTGCGTGTCTTAGTGATTTTTTTTACCCAATATGGGTATAGCGCGCTAACATCACAGACACAAATAACGTTGTAACTCAGGTTTTAATAATTTTGATTTAGAATAGATTTTACTTAAAACCACTATATACGAAGTTGCAATGTTTTCTTTGCAGATGTCATTATTATGAATTTGGATGACGTATGTGAATTTTTCGTCTTCCTTCAGCCTTATTAGTTGTAATTTACCTATTTATATTAATACCTATGGATTTCTAAGCAAAGTGCATTGCTACATGCCCATATTCAAAATCGGGCACAAATAAGTTTATTTTTTACTTATATTGGTATTATTTCATAAAACAATTGACAATAATTTTATATATTCATCAGTCAATTAATTATTTAATTATCAATAATGTTGTTATAATCTGCAAAATAAATTAAATAGTTTTTTTTATAATTGTTTTCTTTTTAGATATTTCTTTTTGAAATGTACGTTGTTTTGTCTTTCATTGGGACTTAGACCCTTTAATACACGAGAAATGTACTCGAGTATTCAATAATAATATTGAGTTGATGAACAGTCTAGCCATCAAAGTCATAGTTAGAACTTGCCAACATTTCGAGTAACAATGGAACCCTGTATATGATCATTCAGTACATTGGTTCATAATTAATTAAAGCCAACAAACTCATCTGAATGATTTAATATATTTAATATTATGTGAACATTCTTCCTATTTCTACAACGGTATAGAACAATTGGTTGACGAAGCAGTGTTTGACAATCTTTGACAAATTTTGCTGAGGACGTAATCCGCTGGATAAAATAATTAAATGCGCTTTTAACATAGAGCAAATACAGCGCTTTAATAGATCCGGAGAGGTAGATTTTATTTCCACCAATTTGATTCGTTTTACTTGCTTCAAGCGTCTGATGCATGCATGCATGCATGTAGCATAAGCCGGCTGAAGTAACGCAAGAAGGACTTTAGTACCCATTCATACAAAATTCCTTGGTATTAAACACGTAATGCTCGATTGAAGTAATGAGTAAATATGTAAATGACCAAATATGCTTGGCTTAAGCATATTTGATCATTTACATTACACATACAAAAGAGTCTTCGAGCTTGACTGAAGACGTTGTACTGTCTCCGAATCTTTTAAACGGAAGATATTTTTCTTTGTAATATACCGGGCGTACTATGTAAGCGAATTGAACGCGAACGCGATGTTGTGCGATCAATCGAGAAGCGGTGCGATACTTGCGCAACGGAGGCTGCTCAGTCTTGACAATCACAAACCGCGCTCTATAATATCAGATAGTGCTAGTTCATTTCGTACCAACGGATGCTCCGCTGCACTAAGTACATTCGCTCGCTTCAACCGAGCATGACTGTTTGAGTTTAAGTATTTTTGTACCCTGTTCCCTCTATGTCCGCTCACGTAGGACAGTAAAAATACAATAAATTTTTGAAGCACTAGCCCAACTGTGCCTCAACTCTATAAAGAGACGATTTATAATAATGTTATTTATTCCATCCATGTTTTGCATCACATTTTATTTTAATGAATTACTATTCAAACTTTTGTGTAAAGTTTTATTGTATGAAAACAATACTATGATAGTATTAGTAAGAGTCACAATAATCAATTTTACATACCTACCTATTTACCTGTGTTTTCCCAAAAGTCTAGCAAAGGGATTTTATGTTATATTATGTTATTAACTTTTGGGAAACCGGATCATAATCTGATGGGCTTACCTTCCAATAATTCAGAGATACGGTCAAGTGGCAGAGATTTTAAACTAATGCTTGCCATATTCACTTTGTTTTATTTATTAGTAATGCACGCCATCGCTTCGTTTCGCTATCTCGGCTTTAATGGATGGTCGGCTTTATAACGTCAGATTTAAGCAATTTATATTAGTTTTTCACGGCTCTATTGTGAATGTGTTATTTTATATCGCATATAAAGCATACTTGATAAATAGTGGCGACCCTATTTCGTGTTATTAGTTACAATAATTTGATTTGATGACATATTGTTATTTTAATTTAATAATGAAATTGAATTAAATCGAAATACCATGAAATAATAATAAATTCATAAATAATACTTATAATCTCAGTGTGAGTATTAAATTAAAACTCGTACTTTAGGAACTTGTTAATTTATCGAAAATGAATTTTATAGAAAAGGTGACATGAATGATGGTTGATTGTACTGTATAAATTTGTAACATGTAACTTAGCGGTTCTAAAAATTATGTTCTTTAAAGTTTTTTATTTATTTCCAGAGGTAAGAGTTAAAATAAATTTCTTCATTAATTTATTTGTTCGTTCTTTTTATTTCTTTACCTTATTTACGTACATTTTATTATTTATTTTTTCCTTTTTACTATAACAAGGGGCTTCCAATGCGTACAGTTCTCAAGATAATAGTTTTAAACAATTGTAATGTAACATTTACATATTATGAAATATTAAAGGCGCCTGCGATGTACTAAAGTAGATATTTGCTCGGCGAATGAATTAATTTCCGCCATTTTTTACGATAATATTTAAGCACTCGTTATAAATATGTAATTAATGAAGATAAGCGAACGCATTTTATACGTGCAGTCAAGGGTCATAAGTGCTGAACCTACCTTACCTTTAACTTTGAATAAAGTATATGTTTATTGAATGAATGAATAAATGAGCGAATGAATCCACTTTATTTGCTATAAATGTTACAGTATTTACGAATTCTTTTTTGTAGCTCTAATCATGCTAGAACTTGATTTAAGGAAATTAATATCAAAATTAATGGTGGCGTGGGTGGTATTCCACTTTTGAGCTTTGACTATAGGTGTGTTGCAATGGCGCTAGTTTCGCTGAAGGCCCGTCTATCGCCCGCCCGCTACCTTAGACGGGCGGTGGCTATGCAAATGCGTCTGGAGACGTCATCCATTGCGGACAACGGGCCAGAGAAACTGTCGCCTAAACGAAATGTAGCGTTTAAACGTGCAAATTCTGCTTTTTATTGTCATGAATGTAGACATGGTCTAATACCACTGAACTGTATTATCGGATTGAACTACATGCCTATAGCTTGTCTAGCCGTGACTCTTTGTCGTGGTACGTATTCGATACAGTTTCGGTAATCGAAGACAAACTTTTGCTAAACTGGCTTCATTTTGGTTTGTAAATGTGCTTACGAAAAGTGCGAAGGAAATGTACGAAATTGTACTTGAAAAAGGAAAAGGATGCGTGATCTGCAGTGTTTTTTCCGTAGAATTATTGAGTACTACGAGTACAATCAACATACAAATTAAAATACATATATCATGTATATAATGTATGTAGTATGTATGTAAATGATCATCTATTTTTGTTGTATGTAGATAGTACATATGAATTCCATGTATTTACGATAATTTTCAACATCTATGAACATTATTATTACATATATAAAAATTAAGACAGGGTAAGCTATTACGTTCGAATCAAATGTCTTTGAATATATGGTATTCAAAGACATTTGATTCGAATCCAACCAAAACCATAGAAAATAAAAGAATAGATAACAGATATGCTAGGTGCCAATTGCTCCATAACGAGGGTTAATACGTAAGAGCTGTTCAATTAGACAAGAACCTCAAAGAAGACCGCAGTCGGCTAAAAATTCCTAGAGGCTTATAGGGTTGTTGTTACCCTGCAAGTGAGTGAAGTTACCAGGAAGACAAAGGAATTGCTGCGATGGCAGCGGGGGTGGCAGCGTGCGAGCCCATAGTCGTTTGCAATAATTTGTATTGCAAACAACTATGGGCTAAGGTCCTCCCTCACTTTACATCAGGCGGGATATATGCTTACATCAGGCGGGATATATGCTTATCGACCATCCGATGTAGTATTAAAAACACCATTAATAAGTAAGGCAATTATAAGACCAAAAAGTGTACAAGCAAATAACTAATTGATAGAAAAGCAAATAACAAGAGACATGGACCATTTATTTTAAAATAGGGTTCAAAGAAATTAATCCCGTTAAGAGGACCGTCACTGAATAAAAATTATAGTCACACGAGAATCGACCAGGGCCTTCGTCTCCGGCCTGTCTTCGCTAGTCGGGAGTGTAAATACAGCTATAGAGCTATATGCTCCAGGGGTTGAAGTGTTAAAGGCATAACGCCGCGAACAGACAAGAAAGCGCAGCACACCTCTCGACACCTCTGAGTCACTCACACCCGTGTTGCCCTCGGCCTATTTTTTCTGGCCGTTTTGGGGGTCCATCCAGTGAGTGGCGAGCCACTCTTGACGCAAATATCGAGCAATAGCAGCAGTTATGGCAGGCGCCCAGTATTTAATCTACCAAGATCATCTTCATAGCCCATTTATTATTTAATATAGGTACTTTCCAATAGTTCCAATGCCTGCCGAGACCTACTCATGAATTTATATTGTAAATTTACGCATAATTGATTTAACTCGAACCTATCGAATATTTTTCAATGACAAGAACAATCAAATTGACCGCGAATTAAAAATTAATACCTGCGTAATATAATATTTTTTAAGACGTAGTGAATTTGATTGTTATCGTCATGTGTTAAACAAGTCATTTATGTAAAGGAGAAATAGAGCACTCCACCTTGTAGGACACCTCACGATAGTCAAATGAAAAAAAAACTCGATTCCATTGATTTGAAAACAATGTGCGACGGAATATTTTTTGTTACACTTTTGAACAAATTAAATAATTGGCAGTGGATTTGGTTGGTGTGTTTTTTTCCACTTAGCGCAAGATGCGGCAAGTCAGGCCGGCGTGTATGTGTATGTGTGTGGTGTGCTCGTAACTTTGCGATTCTCCTCACTTGGCTCGGTGATCTGTCTTCTCGCTCATGCTTTTACAACAAGTTCATATTATGTTTCACTTCGGTGCCCGTAATCAAATCTTACACTTGTAATTAAATTTGACAAACTTCCCACTCTCCGATTGAGCTGAGATTCGACACATCTATTTGTTGTGGCAATGCACGATTATCTAAATGTTTCCATCTATAATCCAAAATGGCGGCCGCCACAAAATGGCTGCAAAAGAAAGAGCTTGATGAGCGAAACACAGTAAGTAAACTTTTTTTTTTATTAACAACTAATAACAGCTTACTATAACTACTACTAAAAGTCTATTTGTGGATTCTTATTTCTATACAAAATATAGATGTGATGATGTATAAAAATAATAATCTGAAAAAAAAAAATGCTAGTGATCCACGATGGCTTAGAATTGTACAGAGTGATTGGTAGATGTACGCATATGAATATATAATATTTTTGAATAAAAGGAGTTTTTGTTCCTTTTATTTATATCCTACTCACTATTACGACTAAACACGCATAAAGCTACTTTAGCTTTATGTGTGTATACTGCAGTATACCGTGAGGCAGCACCACCACTATCTCAGGTCAGTGAGTGGTTTAGCTGCTTTACTTGGATAGTCGGATATTAGTCAATCAGGTACCTTTTTCCTTATGTACATGTTATTTTTTCTTATGTCCCTTTTTCTTTATGTACATGTATAAAATAGATTTTATGGTGATAACTGGTACCTACTAATAGGAATAAATATTCCTGGGCAAATTAAACAGTGCCACCTAGTCCCAAACTAGATAAATAATAAATGTAGTTAAATATTTTATTTTTGTAAATATGAACGTAAGTATAATACATAAAAAACACCCAGTACAATACAAACAGACATGCACACATATGTTTGTCTTGTATGGCCATCGAGATGTGCTCGATGTGTATGGGGATCTAACCTGCGATCTGAAAATCAACGTACCCATTGTTAACATATGGCATTCATGTAAATAAATAAATTTAAAATTAATAAATTTGAGTGTAAAAAGAAATCGTTTCAGTGGAAAATTGTATAGTACCAATGCTGTCATAAAAGTTAAATTCCTGTGGTAACCGCTTCCAAAATTTAGTACAGTTCTGTGGTATTTTACCCATATTTTTGTCATTTTTACCTATTTTTTAATTATTGTTTTTGGACTTACGAGCTAAGAAAATAATAGTTTTTCTTTGATCGTTCAAAGTTATAAAACTAATCGAAAATTAAATACTAGATGAAAATAAATGAAAACGTTGCTGTCCATCAAACAGCAGTTTATTTTTTTTTGTATTTTTTTTTGTAAAGTAAAAATTGATTGAAATAAGAATTAAATGTAACCTTTAATTAAAGGTACCATTAAAATGTGTACATTAAATTAATGTAATTTTATTGTGGCCTATCATACTGTCATATTCAGTTATCTTAAGAATAGTCTGATTATAAGAGGTGACTGTAATTCTGTAGATTTTATAACGAGTTAAAATGCTAACACTTGATAATGACATTACGATGGAAGGGCCGTAAACTGGTTTTTACACATGAGTGACGTTTGTAAGGCTGATCCGAAAGTGAAGTGAAGATTTTTACATACTCGTGATAATGATGGATTATCATCACGAGTATGTAAAAATCTTTACGCCCGTTTTGTAAAAACGATACGACGTTTTTCAATATATTTATGAGAAAACATCATTGGTAGAAGAAGAAGTACATTATGTAGTGTCTTTGTGAAAACAAATCGCACCCCCAACAAATGCAAAAATGAGTTAAATATTTAAAAAATCTCAGAGGGCGTGATTGTCATTGTCACGCCCTCTTACGAAAACTATGCGTACTACAAAAGTAACGTTATCGCACCAAAAAAAGTAGACCGTGCTCTATTACAATTTTTAAATATCTAACTAATTTTTGCATTTTTTCTGCAAAAGTGACAGTGTCGCACCGGGGGTGCGAAATGACAAAGTTTCCTGTAAAATGGGTCGTGTTCGTTGAAAAGTTCACTGAAACTTCCAAACTTTCGAAGTGGTCATTCTCTCTCATTTCGGAGTGGTCCTCCGGTCTCGCATTTTCAATACGTTTGCTCGTCTTCGAGAAAATGTATTGAAAATATATATAGGTACATAAGCTGTATCGAATCAGGCGCCAGCACCCTACCGCGTAAGCTGAAGCCGATTCAGATCGAATATTTCGATTCCAGAAATAAGGCTTAGGTTTAAATTAATTATAGACATCTTCAGCTACGTCGATACTTCTATCGATCGGTTTTCTACCAGCTAAATAAAATAAAATTGACGCAAATTTAAGCAGGCATTTGATTTTCGCAACGGAAAAATTCAATGGAAACCGGGTTCAGTTTTAGCTGTAGGGCCCCGGAATGGGAATAATATATTTTTTGAAAATAACCTAGTAGACTGTCTCCATTCATATTGAAAAGATATAACTTATTTTGTGATTTTGATATCGGTGTAATAAATAATATACATAGTAAAAATGTTCATATATCGATAAGTAGAATGAGATACAAGTGTACACAAAACAAGAAACAAATATATTGACGTTCTGTAATTTAATGACATTATTACTTACATATACCTATTACAATATACGTATTAAAACCTTAAAATGTTACATAGAATACCTACGTATAGGTAATATAATTGTTTACAATTCAACAGTGTATTCGTATTTGTAAGCCAAACTATTTGATATAATCAGAACAAATATAATCAGAAAAATAACCATAAATGTTGAAATGTTATTCTTGTTTGCATATCATGTATATGATATTATAAACGATAGTTTAATTAAAATACCTATATTCATTTCGCAATGTCAATTTTATCATCTATTATATTAAGTAAGGCCCTGCTAAATCGACGGCTCAGCGACGCGGGATGCGGGACGTGTACCGGGAGAGTCTACAACGCAACGTGCTATTCATATAGGTACGATTATACTGACGCTCACGCTTCGCGTCCCGCGTCCCGCGATGCTGTCGTGCCGATGTGGCTGGACCTTTACTTATACATGTACCGTATTTTAGCTTAAACATTTTGGAATACACCTTTGAGACAACTTAAAAAAAGCCGGTATGTAGGTACTGCAATATAATTCATAAACTCAGAATAGAGAAGATTGAAGATCAAGCTAAACGTTGTAGTTATTGGGTTTGTCATGAAAATTTTAAGGTGCCTTATCTGATGTGCTCCAAAATATTCATCAGGTTTCATCAATTATTTATTTTAGGAAATAAAGTCTTCATTATCTTATTTGTCAATTGTCTGAACACATAAATTGTGTTATTACTTAAGTTGTGTTAATAGTCGATTTCGGACAACTAGAACAATTAATTAACCTTTTTAAAATGGAAAAAAGTTATCTTTCACGCCTCCTCTTTATTATCGATCGAGTGTTTTTCCAAGTGAGTTACCGGTCAGGTTTGAGATGGCGAGCAATTTTTCACTAATGACGACTTTTCTCCATCTAGACGGAGCGGAGGAGGTAATTTTTTCCATTTTAACATAACTAGATAAATTGTATATTGTAGCCTGACTAGATAAGTATATATTAAAGAAAACATTGTTTTTGTACGATAAAATTGTGTAAGCCTCGATCTACATGGCGTTGAAACGAAGAAATAGAAGCGGCGGTTTTTCTG
Source organism: Hypsopygia costalis (assembly GCA_937001555.2). Taxonomy (NCBI): domain Eukaryota; kingdom Metazoa; phylum Arthropoda; class Insecta; order Lepidoptera; family Pyralidae; genus Hypsopygia; species Hypsopygia costalis. Next base: position 27,360,310 of record OW443326.2, read on the forward strand.
CGATGTGAAAATAAGTCGTAAGAAATCCCGGTGTGTATGCTCGAAAGTTGTGAAAGCCATGTAATATGACACATCGTATCGCCAAGGGCGCCGCCAAGGGGGAGCAGGAGGGGCAGATTCTATTTATTTATAAGTTTTATTTATTGTAAAGTCTCTCGTGAAGCTTTATACGTTGGGCTCTGTACAGTTATTATTACAATCGCTGTAGACGTAAGTGAAAAGCTTCATGAGCTCCTGACTTTACCTACAATTCATACTTTTCTCATTCTCCATATCAACTTGCCCCTCCCTGGGCCATCGGCTGGCGACGCCCTTGCGTATCGCACACACTTTTGGCCACAAAAGATTCTAACGTGTCGACATTACAAGATGACTTCGCATGGATTTCCTCGCAACCATCATCGTTTATGACAGCAAGGAAATCCGCAGAAATTTTCGAGAATACTACAAGAAGAATTTTCAAAAGCCGCGCTACTCAACTTTGATTTTATTTTGTACTTTATATAAAGCTGGTAAAATGTAACAAACAAACACGTTCCGAAAACCAACTTCTCTGCGCTTCTGCCGCAATGTAGATTGATCCTAATACTATTCTGGGACCACTGTAAACATTTTTCGTTATAACAATCGTACCTTAGTAGTCTAGTATAGTAGTAGAATGATTTATTTCGGCCTAGCGTTTTTCATAGTGGAACACTGTTCATAACAATATGTCAAAATACGTACCAAGTTTACGTACTTATGCAATTTTATCTAAGGTACATAATATATTATGATACTCGTTTATGAGATAATAATAATATACCTGGTCTGTCGAGGTAAGGTAATGGTAATCTTTATAAAATATTTTTTTGTCTGTAGTTTTTCATTTTGTCTAGTCAGGCTATTAGATACATTTGTTGTTTCGACACTGTAAAAAAAACGCTGAGAAGCATTATCTATCGATCACGTATGATGTAATCGGTCCATCGGGGGCCCTACCGCCGAAGCTGAAGCCGATTACAATCAAATATTTTGATTAAAAAAATAGTGCTTAGGTTTTAGTTATTGACTAACATTTTCAGCTTAGTCGGCACAGTTCCAGGGTTCTACCAGCTAAGCTAAACAAAAGTACCTTATATCTAAACTTTTTTTTGTGGGAAAAATGAATAGGTACTTACTTTGTTATTTATTTATACTTTAAGAGAATAAATATATAAATAAATACAAATTTACTTACAAATAAAAAATATCCCCAAGATTGTCTTTCGGCAGTGTCCCCAGAACACTGGCAGCATTACCTCGCTGAATAGCTATACTTACTCTCTGAGCAATGGCCAGCCTTCTGGTTATAGAACTTGTCGACCAATTTTTGAGAAATATCTCTATATAATATATAATTTTATATCTAAACTGAAGTTTGATATTCGCAATTAAAAAATCGATGGGAATTGGCTTCAGCTTACCCGGTAGGGCCCCAGGTGTTGATTGATCAACCAACAGAATAAAAAATATTCTACTCAACATATAATGAGAAACGTTTCTCACTTCAGAGTCTTATCATGTCACTACGTAATTCAATATTATAAGGTAGTCAATGTTATATAATTATATGTTTGTGATGTAAATAAATACATATGTATGTCGCAGCCAATTGGTAGATCCACCACATTACAAAACGGCTAACTTTAGGTAGATTGTATTTAAATTATCTTTTGTTAAGTTTGGATAGGTTTGTGTGTGATTAGAAATAACCATGCTAAGTATTTGATTTTATTATTATAGTATCCTTGGTGATGCACCATCAGGTAACAATTCGGTCGTGTATTCATATGATAAATAGGCGGGTTGAAATAATGGATCTGCCATTTTTTAAAACAGTTAGACGTTAGGTAATGCGGATTTTACGAATTGGCTGCGACATATACATTATGAAGTTAAAATTACCTTTAAAACTATATTATGTCCTTATTACTATGTTCTCGATGTCTTGTAAATTTTTATACAATAAAATGAGTTAATTAAAAGTTACCCTTATTTAAATTTAATTCTTTCACTGAGGTATTAAAAATACTATAACCATTACTTAATCCGTAAGAGCAATATGACGACGGTTTTGTATTTTTTCACTTTACTTTTGCTTTTGTATTTTAAGTACTTTTTTTTAGATTAATTACTTACATGCTCTAGGTTTTTCTACTAGTAGGGCGGCAAACAAGCGTACGACCTGCCGTAAGCAGTTATCGTAGCCTGTGGGCGCTTGTGATTTTGGAGGTATCATTCACGCGTTGCCGACCCTGTGCAAAAACCTCTTTACGCCTTTCTTGAAGAATCCTGTGCTGTAGCTCCCTGGGAAAACCTGGGCAGGGAGTTCATTCCAAAGCCTGAGAGTTCGAGGGAGAAAACTCTTCTGGAACCGCACTGAAGGTTTAAAGGAAAGCAATTTTAATGCTATGGAATTGAAACAGTCGAGTGCGATAGATTTTAGATTTTTTTTATGTGAGAGGAAGTCAAACGAGCTTGTAGGTCACCTGATGGGAAACAATCACCACCGCCCATGGAGATCAGCAACACCAAGGGGTTGCCGATTCGTTGCCAGCATATACTCTTTCCTTTCTCTTTTTGGTGTCCTCACTCATTCGCAGAAACACAACAACCCTCAGGGGAATTGTTATTTGCCTGCGGTGCTGTGAGGGGAAGGTACTTCTCCAGTCGGGCAGCTAAAAAAAATACTCTATGCCATATCTCTTTTCGCCCGAGCCTCGTTTGTCAGTCAGCAGTGTACACCACGCGCAGGTGAGGTTGGCTTTGGTACAAAGATGTTAAAGAAAAAAAAAAAATTTGATTATGTATTTAGCCAATATTTTTGTAATTGCAGGGACCGCCATAAATAAAAATACTAATATCACATCCAAGACATTTATTTAACAAATCAATCTAAAAATAATAAATGTTAATTATTGTACATACAAAAATATAACAAATAATAAGTTCTACGCTACGTTATTTAAATGAACACTTACTTTTAAACATAATCACATTTTATGTCATATTGTTATTAAAATTTTGTTTCTGTTTTGGTTTTGGCTACGGCTACATTAAGCAAATAGTTTGCGGATGAATAGCTCGAACTTAAAGCATTTTTTTTTTGGAACTGTCAATAAGTTTTTCTATAAAACACTTTTTACCCGTGCGATGCCGGGGCGGGCAGCTAGTATTAAATAAAAATAGTATGTAATAAACATTAACCAAAATACACATATATGTATTTACAAATAGTAGATAAAATACGCAATGTAAAATTACATATGTAAATTTACTTAGAAAAGTATTATGTTACAGATCCTATCTTAACAAAATTTTAAACATAACCACAAACTGTTCGCATAATATTGCTGCAGCCCTAATATAACTATTTTTATTATGTAAGTTATTAAGAAAATTGTATAAAATTATAAAAAAGACAAGTTTCTTTAGCAGGTAGAAATGGATATTGCTATGCCAGTCGTTTGTTCTATTCCCACGACAAATATTTGTATATTTAATTTTCTATCATGTGATACATTATGTTTGCTAGATTTTAGGAGGTTAATACCACATATTGCTAACGTTTTTGCACGTTCTTTAGTGATAAATGTGGTCATGTAGTATGAACTCATTAGAGTGCTTCGATAATGTCAACGTAAACAAACCGACCAAATAGAGAAGAACTCTCATGTCATGAATTTATAAGACGCGTATTACATATCCAAATTATGCGGCTTACTTGCTCACATTTTGAAATGAGCAACCCGGCTAATTTGGATAAGTAACACGCGTCTGGTAAATTCACAATATAATACTTTTGCTCAATTTTGGTCTTGTAAACGTTAACACATTGCAATGTGACCAAAAAACTCGCATTAAACTCCCAGCTGTATTTTGTGGAAAGGAAAGTGACAGATTTTTACTTTAAACTTCGTGACGCTGTTTTGGAAACATACGGGAAGAATATATCTTGTGTTTTTCTACCATGGTCGGGCGTACATTTTTTTAACAACAATACAATTTATAACATAATATACAATTATGCTTTTTTTAAAGTTTGCAAATTAACTAAAACATTTCTACTCCAAATATTATCATGTCTAAAGGAACAGATTATTGACTTTAGATATATATGTACAAAGTTTAAAAAAGCCAGTTGGATTGATTACAAAAGAAAAGTTTGTAAAATTAATATTTCATATTGGATTTTGGCATTGAATGCTGGTACATAGGTTCATAAAACTAACTACAATAATTATCTATATTTACAAAAGAATGTTTAAAAAAATTTCATACCTATGTGCAAACTTAAATTCTTGCATTTAAAGTATGGCGTTTGCATTCATATTGTGATGTAAGTATAAATAATATTATGCCTAAGTTAACTTTTAATTTTATTTTTGATAAGTTTAATATTTTTGTTATTGTTTTTTAATCAATATAAAAATAATTATAGAATGATAAGTTGTTTCTAATTGAAGACATCAGGCACTAAAATAATTTAAGAAAATAGTTTCGTGGCATAGGCCGAAACACAGACATTATCTGTTTACCTTGATAATGCAATAAAGCGAAACCGGTCGTTAAAAATAAACTTAATTACGTGGAACAGTGCACGTGCGTTATTAATAACAGATGGAAAATAGTCCGGTAATTTTTTTCTTTTCTTATATGGTTTCATATTTCTTTAACACGCAAATTTTCAAAAGTAGTAATAATAATAGCAAAGTAATAGGTATTACTTTGTATATATAGTAATAGGTATTCCACATAAACTATGTAACCATAAATTCGCTCTATATTTTGCTAGGGTTAAAGAGAGATTCAATCGCAACTTTAACATATTAACAGCTGTTGCCGTTGCCCGCTACACGATTGTGGCGTCCTCATTTAATTTCTCTTTTCGGTTGCACTAAGATCTGAATCATTATGTTCTTTTAATTATGTTTTTGCGTACAAATTGTGTTATATTCCATATTTAAAATATAAAGACATTAGTATACAAGATAAAGTATATTTTTGTCTGCATGCGACTAAAGCCCTTCTTTATTGACTGATGTTTTCAATTATAATTCACTTGAAAATAGATATTACATGATAAAAATAAAAAAGTCCCACAAAGTAATTTATCAAGTGTACGAGTATTTAATACAATTATATTTATAATAAATAAATCCGTATTTGTTCTATAGGTAACAAGCTAGGCAAAGATATTGTTTCAGTTGCTCATAAAAGTATAATTTTAAAGAATATAATTACTTATTAAATACCTACTTATAATAATTTAAAATACCATATAAGTCTGTTAGAATGACAATATAAGATTTTATCATACATAAGAAACAAGACAGCATTAAAACTAATTTTGATATAATATTAGCGACTCGAATTCCGATTGAAAATCATAGTGCTAAGTGCGAGTTTTTTATTCGCGTTCGAACGTGTCAACGTAAACGAACCGACCAAATAGAGAATAACTCTCATGTTGTGAATTTATAAGACGCGTGCTACATATCAAAATGATGTGGCTTACTTGCTAATTATTTTGAAGTGAGCAACCCGGCAAGTTTGGATATGTAACACTCGTCTGGTAAATTCATAATATGAAACATTTTCTCAATTTGGTCGGCTTGCAAACGTTAAACATTCGAATGTCATCAAACAACGCGCACTGAGCACTCACAGGTTGTTATTTGAATAAAGTATGTCACGTGGCTATGCATTTTATGTCGATTGTAAATAAATAAAAAATAGTAATATTTTGTGGAAAGCATTAGCAAAGTTATTTTGGCATCAATTTCTTTATTACCTAACGATACATCGATATGCGAGCAATAAATACATTTAAAGATTCCCTTATTGCTATATTTAACTTTCAATTCAAAATATTTCTTCAAATATAAACAATTGAAAGTAAGTATTTTAAAAAGAATGCAATACTTCGTCAACGTTTTAATAATTGGCAAAATAATTTTCAAGAAACGAAGAATTGAAGTCTTTATTATGTATAATATCTACTAATTACTTTTCTTCCATACAATTCCAACTCATTTACATCTTTGGTTCAATACCTAGTAAGGGTTGGTGTACTGCATACACAGTATTCGTAGTCCTCGACACAAAACCATTTGACCTTAGTTCATCTTACACTAAACCTTGACAACTCGAATCTAAGGAAAATGGTAACCATATTGTTTTTTTTTCGATCGAGGCGTCGATTCACAGGAACATTAGTGTAAAACCAATAAAAAAATTTATGACACTAGTCGAAAGTAACTCTTTTGGTTACAAAGTCAATAATTTTGGTCATTCGAGCCCGATGGCTGGCAATTACCACTTTTTTTGTACACTATCAGCGTACTGCGACACCGTTAATGGTGACCACAGCATTGGGGCCGGTTGGCTCTGGCTCGTACGCTGAGTCTGTGTCGCTTCTTCTTCCGTACTCGGCGTTGTCGGCAAGTCTCTCGCTATATGGGGAATCGTATACGTTGTCGGTCACGTGGTCGTATATGTGTCGCCCGTTAGTGTCGTGTAATGTAGCGTAGCTCATCACTGCCGCATTTTGGTCCTCTTTCCTTTCAGCGCCTTCAATATTTTCAGTATTTTTAACTGGTGTGGCTTTTCGGCTGCAAAGGGAAGATTATGGAATTTAAATTACGTGCAATAATAAATTAAGAAACTTTATTGCATATCAAAACCTTCCAATAACTATGCATTTATTGTATAACTAATAAAAGAACTTTCTTGAACTTTAAATACATAGGAATGTATTTTAAAAAACTATTATTATATATAAAGCTATTTAAGAATTTATGTTCCAACCATCCTAGTGATGAGCATTGTTCATTATTTTTGGGTGGTATATTGAAATATCCTATAATAGATATCTATTTGATATTTTCCGCTTGAATGCGAAGTTTAATTTCAATCGTTCAATGAAATATATTCCTCGCCAAATCAATTTGTCCATATCCCAAGTTATTCTATTATACTTTCCTGACATGACAGAAATTAAAGTATAAGTACCACCACCTCACAGAATACCGCAGCCAAATAACAATTCCCTTGAGGGTTGTTGTTTCTGCGAGTGAGTGAGGTCACCAGAAAGGAGGAAATAGGCTGGCAACGGATCAGCGACCCCTTGGTGTTGCTGATGTCCATGGGCGGTGGTGATTGCCAAACAAAAAATTCCTATCATACCTGACAAAAAAGAAAATTACTATCATTTGATGACCCTAACTGTGACTCGAAGCTGAAGCAGTTTGTTCGGAGACGCACGCACACACGCGCATTTCCGGTTTGCACAGATTTTCTTTACGTATATATTAATCTTCATAAAGAGACACCAGGATACTTACAGCCTCATGTAGATGATTCCAAGTAATAACAAGAGGAACAGCACTACACCACAGCCAACTCCAACACTCAAAGGCAGCGTGCCATTTTCTGCCGCTTCGTTGGAGACCAGCTCGCAGCCAGGCTCGTCTCCTGACCACTTGCCATCATCTAAGCACTTGCGTAAGAAGGGACCAACTCGTTGGTACTGCGGCAAGCAGTGATACTCGATAGAACTTCCGAAGAGTGTGGAGCTGTTGGAAATGATGATGCGGCCGTTGTCGATCTGTCCTGGTGACTTGCAGTCAATTGCTGAAAGAAATGTAAATAAGATTAGTTAATATTTACTCATAAGTCTGCTTCGGAGAGTATGTTTTGAGCGCTTGTAAACACTAAGATGTAGTGCAACCCTCATCCTGCAGTTGGACAGAGTGTGGAGTACGCTCTAAATCCCATTCGAATGAGACGAACCCGTATCCCAGCAGTGTGATGAAATTACGTAGATGCAGCATTACAAAAAAAGAAATTCTGCGATGTGTCAACTTATATTTTACTTTAATTAATCTTTTTTAATAACGATAGCGAGGCAAACATACGACAAGTCTGATGGTAAGCAGTAATCATACGCTATGAAGGCTTGTAATACTCGAGGTATCATTTGCGACTTGTCTACTTTGTTAAAGCCCCTTTTCGCTTTTCTTCAAGCCAATACTATTTGACACTAGATGGCGCTGAGTAATATTCCTGAAATATTTATTTACTAGCTTCCTCCCACATCGCCCGACTATCCAAGCTGTCAAACAATCTGTGAGCCGAATTTCCTCCAAATCTATTCAGCCTCTATCACGCAAAGCATGGTCACATCGGTGGAGCCACGTCGGTGGACTCTAGTGGAACGACGTGTAATATAATATAACAAGGTATGTTTTTCCCGTGACTCATAGGTCACGTGATTGGAACTTGCCTACGTATGGAAAATAACAGGTTTTGACAACGAAACTCGTGATGCATACTTGGGATTAGGGACAATATTTGGGAATAGAATACGTTACAACCACCGAAATACATGATTATACAAGTCTTCACATTTACAATTATTTGCCATATAGCTGTCTTTCACATTGCCAAGAGGAGAACTCAAATTCCAAAAGCTTACTAGAAATGATTAAATTCGTTGTGAGTTCCAAGGCAGCCGTAGTTTTTGTTACTGCACGCCTTGTTAGCCCTCGGAATTGCAGTGGAATTCATTGTTCATTGCCTTTTTTGGCTGTTACCGCTGCTAATACTGGCTACACAGGAGATACAGCGGTGGGAATGTGTGGTTGGCCCCCGTCCCGTAAAAAAAATCCTCACATTTAAAATATCAGTAGAATACTTACGGATGCAGACAGGAGGTGTTCCTGCCCATTGTCCTCTGGGCATACAGCTCCTCGTTTGGTTCCCTTTGAGACTGTACCCTCTCTCGCAGCGGTAATGCGCTTCTCCCCCTATGCTCAGAGTGGAAGTCACAACCAGCAGCCCGGTGCTACCCTTGATCTGGATCGATGGGTCTGGGCAAGTGATTTCTGTGGAATCAAGGAAACATTAGTACCAACTATTTAATCGAATAAAAAGTACGAAGTAACAAAGAAAAAATAATCCTACTATTTAGTACCAGTAGAAACTTAAAAGAAAATTTTCTCAGGACATTCTTACTAGTGATCATTATTACTACATAGGTAATAAGCCCATTTATCCTCCTTCAAAAAGTACGCCTCATAATATTTTTATTTTCTTAATTTAGTCTTTTATCTTGCTTCAGAGGGCACGTTAAGCTCCCCGTTACGATAATGTAGCGGCTGTTGTCATTAGATAATAGTCGTTAAACCAAGTTAGTGGCTTGAAAACACTGGTCTCCGCCTACTCGCAGCGGATCTGCGTGGAGTTCGCTTTAGACCCCTTCGATTGAGGGGGGACCAGTATCCCGGCATTGGGATAATGTAATATAAGGGTTGTCGACGACAATTTAGTCTAGGTATTTAATTATACCAAGCTTAATTATGTAAAAATATTATAAGGGGAAGTACCCTTATAAATATTTCCTAATGTTTTCAACAAATCTCTAAACTGGTAGGTATAGCGAAATGATCATGTTTATTTACACTCTCTATACGCGGCCCCAATGCAAGCATACGGCCCAATATAGTTTAAAGTTGCCTTGCCATGTCTTTATTCTACCTGATGGGCTACCAAACAACCATTCAGCCTACTTAATATGAAATGGTGACGTTTACAACATAAAGCATTTTTGGCGCCGCCACCCCTACTGCCATCGCAACAACTCCTTCCTTCCTGGTAACCTCACTCACTCGCAGGAACGCAACAATCCTTGAGGTCTCTAAGAAGTTTTTATTAGGCTACGGTTAGGTAGTGGTATTTCTCTAGTGGGGAACTTATAAGTATACTGACCCCTAAGTTATAAGTATACTCCCTCCCTTTTGCCGAAGCCCCCGATAGATTGTCAAAGTCAGCAGGGTGCACTACGTGCAGATGAGGTTGGCTTTGGTAGAGGTTGGGTTGGCAAAATGAAATGAAAAATACGCTATTTTAATATACTTAAAATAATTTGGAAGTATGGTTCTGATACCTTTGCAGAGCGGAGCCTCGGAGCTCCAAGTGCCGTTATCCTGGCACAGTCTCCTGGAGACTCCGTTCAGTTGCCAGTGTTCATCACACTCGTACAGTGCTGCTGCGCCGTAGTACGTGGCGTTCGTTGCCAGGGTCACCTTGCCGTTCTCCAGGCGGCCAGGGTTTCCACAATCCACATCTGAAAATGATGAATAAAATTAATATTTTTGTACAAATTATACAGAGCCATCTACGCACGTAAAACGTAGAGACGCTTATTATCGTAAGTTTCCGTGGGTTTCGTGTGGATTTGGATATTTTTTATATAAATTTTCGGGAAAAGTTAAATTAAATAAACAATGTTTTTTCTTTTTCTTTTAATATTTGTTACTTCTCTAGAGTATCTACTGGGATAATGTATAAGACTCAATGCGTGTGCTGCGGTACAATGAAGAATTTAACAATCTCAATTCCGGGGCCCTATCGGCAAAGCTGAGGGCGATTCCCATTGGATATTTTGATTGCATCTGATGAAAGTCAAACATCGGCTTAGATTTGTGTTACTTGTGTTTAGCTTGGCTGGCAAATATCCTGGAGCTCTGCCGACTAACCTGAAGATGTTTGTCAATAACTAAAACGTAAGACCTGTTTTTTGAATCAAAATATTCGATGGTAATCGGCTTCAACTTCGGCGGTAGGGCCCTTGAACGCACGCATTACTATGGAGCAAACTTCAAGTCACACACACCGGAATTATGTTTAATTCTGTTTTTGCATTCCGTGGTGAATTCTGAGCTGTGATGTGACGTGACTTAATACTTACATTGGCATCTAGGTGTGGTGCCACTCCATTGTCCGTTATCCTCACAAGTGGAAAGGCTTTCCCCGATCACCTTATATCCCCTTTCGCACCGGTACTTGACTAGAGCACCAATTCGGTACGTGTTGCCGGAGTTCGTGCTGACTGACGTCCGAATGAGAGTGCGACCATGCATCCTGTCGTTCCCTGTGACTGATACAATGCTGTTCTCTGCGACCACAGGGTCGGGGCAACGGATCTCTGGAAGATAGAAATAAAATTTAATTAATAATAAGTATAATCATTATCTATTAACTTAGCTTAATGCAGCATGAACATAAATATGACAGAAAACGGATGCGTCTCATGCTTGGGGCACTGACTGTATGCCTGTCAAGGACACCTATACAAAATGAGACGTGTTGACAGCCCAGAGTGCAGAAAATGCAAAGGGTCTAACGAGACCATGAAACACTTGATGTGTCAATGTGGCGCCCTAGCGGGCAAACGACTGGAAATCCTAGGAAAGGCATACCCGGACCTGGAGGACTACAGGCTCTTCCCAATAAGCGGCATACTGAAGTACATGGATAAGCATACTCTCCCCTAACTGTATGTCTCCATACAGTCAGGGGAGAGTGACTAAAGGATTAGGGAGAGCACAAAAGATCCATGAGGGTCGACGTGTCACCCGTGCAGCTTGCAGTGCTGGACCCACTCTAAGATAAAATAACTTAGCTTAATGGATTCCAGAAACAGTGTTGAGACCGTTTAGCATCCGACTAGGTAAGATCCTCCACCGATTCTGCCGTTGTCACTGAGAAGTCAGTAAACAGTACAAGGCATCCGCGAAAGAAAAATCTTAGTTTGATTTAGAATAACATCATATAATATGTATTAGTTGTGAAAGCTTTAAATTCACAGATTTAAGTTAATTAGTAATGTGTACTTTATTATTGATAGCTGTCAGTTTTCTGAATGAATAAAATAAATAAATAAAATGCAGGGGCGGGTCGAGAGTATAGCTTTAAAAGAATAACTTCTTACCTTCGCATCTAGGCGAGCTATCGCTCCACTGGTGTTCTTCCGTGCATACTCTCCTTACTGGACCCACCAGTCGATAGTTGGTCGTGCAGGAATACTGGATCACGCTACCAAGGTGCGTGGTGCCGTTTAGAAGCTCGGCTGATCCGTACGGCAATGGTGGTAGTTTTCCGCAGTCTACATCTGTTGAAATTAATACGGACTAAATCAATAAAAGGATTAATAAAAAACATGGAATCGTCGCGGGACACATCATTCATGACGAGATGGCTTAATGCCACATTTTGTTTGTGTGACCCGCCTGATGGGAAGCTGTTCCCATAGCAATATCGCTTGCGTGCTGCCACCCCCGCTGCCATCACAGCAACTCCTTCCTGCCTGGAGACCTCACTCACTCGCAGGAACAGAACAATTGTTATTTGGCTGTGGTATTCTGTGAGGTGGAGGTACTTTCCCAGTCGAGCAGCTTACAAAATAAGCTATGTCCTACCTTGTAGTCAAAATAGTCGTTGTTGGCCATTCGACCACCGGGCTTGTCCCTAATTTAGTTCTTGGAATAAGATTACTTGATAAACTTACATTCACATTTGGGCGCTTCCCCCGACCACTCTCCGTCCTGTTGGCAGATAAGATTTAGTTCTCCCACGAGCTTGTGCCCGCGCTCGCAGTGGTAGTCTATTGTAGAATGCACGTTGTAGTCGTATGCCTCCATATATCCTCCGGCTGGCACTTCAGGGTCGGGACAGGTGATCACTGGAAGTAATTGGGATGATAAAATTGTTATAGCTACGTTTAGATCGGGTTTTGAAAAGACCCTCGTAGGTACCTTGAAGTTTAAGTTCCTATTTAATGTTGATATACGATTAAACATGACCTACGGAGCAGAAACTCGGACTCTGATCGTTGAGCTGCCCCCTTACCACCAACTCTTATTGCGATTCAATAACTGAATATAATGCTTATGCCAATGAATAAGCGACTCTATTCAATTTGAAATAGATGCGAGCGATGCAAAGATCTATACTCGGCATTTCTCTATGGGACCGAATCCGGAACGAAGAAATTCGACGGAGAACCAAAGTTGTCGATATATCTTTCAGAGTCGGCAGGCTGAAGGGGCAGTGGGCCGGCCACATCTGCCGAGTCAGTGATAGCAGATCCTTCCCCCCCTCTAGATAGACTGATGCCCTCAAGGGAACGACTGGATGCGGAAAATATGGTGGAAGGCATTACGGATGGCCTATGTCCAGCAGTGATTAGATACAGGCTTTTTTTATATGAGAGGGTGGGAAACGAGCATGTGGGTCACCTGATGGAAAGCAATCACTACCGCCCATGGAGTCCAGCAACACCAAGGGGTCGCCGATCAATTGCCAGCCTAATTCTCCTTCCTTTCCTTTTTTCTGGTGACCTCACTCACACGCAGGAACACAACAACCCTCAAGGGAATTGTTTTTTGGCTGCGGTATTCTATGAGGTACTTCCCCAGTCGGACAGCTTAAAAAATATGCTATGCCCTACCTCTCTTTTCGCCAGAGCCTCGTTTGTCTGTCAGCAGGCTGCACCACTTGCAGGTGAAGTTGGCTTTGGCTCAAAGATGTTGATGAACCCCTTACACCCCAAAATGATGATACGATTAAACTGGCATACAAATACAAAACTGCCATGTACATTGCCCGTCTGATAGTAGCAGTTAAGTTAGCCTATGAATGATTGCAGAACTAAAGAAAACAGTTGCATGATATCTACCCTAGCTAGTCACAAATTTTTAGTCATTCTAAAACCAATTCAGATGGAGTTTTTTTTACGACTATAAGTATACGAGTAATAATAGCTATTGGGAAACTAAAAATGAGTTCTAACCCAACAAATCGATTACAATTCTGACTGTAACTCTGACTTATTATTTTTATTTGTAAGGTCTACTAATGAAAAAAACAATACTAAGAATCTGTAGATTACTCACGTTCACAAGACGGTATGTCATGCGACCACTTCCCATCTCTATTGCAAGTCAGGACTTCGGCTCCCGTCAGCCAATAGTCCGGCTCGCAGTTAAACTGGGCAATGGAACCATAGGTAGTGGTGCCGTTCAGCAGTTGGAAGGAACCCTTGTGGACCTGCGCTGGTGTTCCACAGTCTACATACTTGCACGATGGAGGAATTCCTGACCACACGCCTCCGAGAGTACAGTTGACACTCTGTAAATGATAAATTAGGATTTTGAGCAAATTTGTATTATATTTTATCTTATAAATAAATACATAAATATTTCTGGACAATTTACACAGCGCCATCTAGTCCCAAATTAAGCGCAAAGCTTGTGCTATAAATGTACATACTTAAATACATTTTTTTTTTGTAAATACATACTTATAATAGGTACGTAGAAAACACCAAGACCAAGACAGACATGTTCATGCACACAAATGTTTGTCTTGTGCGGGAATCGAACCCGCGACCTCGGAGTCAAAGTAATCTATTGCTAGCCATTCGACCACCGAGCTCGTCATCTTGTCTCATTTCATTTGAAAAAAGAGCAAATTCTCTTGCAGAAAAATTACAAAGCAGTCAAAGAAGAGGTTTATGTCTTTCACCATAAAATGATTCCAAAAGAACATTTTGATGTTGTTGTTGTATGTCTCTTTTTGACAAAGGCGGATTCAAACTCAAAGTCAAAATTTTTTATTCTATGGGCCCTCGCGGGCACTTAGACACGTCTTTTACAATTAGGTATATTTTTTATCTACCAGCATTTCGGAATGACCATTGACGAGAAGAAATGCCGAAAGAAACTCTGTCAATATAGGTCTTTTTTTAAATAGCCATACAATATTATTATTATACATAATACAATATTATCATAATACAATAAAAAAAAATGGTATTCAACCAAAATAAGAGAGAAAAAAAGTATTAAAGTAAAATAAAATAGTAAAAAAAATAAAAATATAAAAAATCATAGTATAGAGTGTATATACATATTGTATTAAAGTCTAAATATGTATATCCACAATACTACTTGTAAAGATAAGACGCCTGTGCTCCACATCCTGTGCCGAGAATTTGCCATACACTTTTATCATTAAGGTAATCGTCGGTCCTGTAGTAAGCCTTTTTGACAAAGGCGGACTTTGATAAGTCCGCCTTTGTCAAAAAGAGACATACATTCTATGATTAGAATCATTTTTTTTGGTTACCATAAAGTGACCTGACACAATACTGCTGCCAATTGACAGTACCGCTACCATGGATAATTGTTGTGTTCTTACAGTGAGTGAGATGTCGCGTTAGCGGCGGGGGTGCCAAGCATTACATCTTCTATTACAAGCATCTATAGACTGTAACCGCCTTACATCAGGTGAGCGGTCTGGTTTGTACATGATGACATGGTATAAATAACGTTTTTATGAAAATTACATTGACTTTTTTTCAAATTTCGGTTTGGTTTGGTTATATGACAATTTTATTAGAACCTTTCTATAAATATATACAGACGAATAGCGTAAAGCCTCTTCCAATTGGACCGGTAGTTTCTGAGATATTCGTGTCGGTACATACAACCCGGGCGCATAATCATGACGGCTGGTTCGTAACTCGATCTTCGTCCCGATACCGTGCTTCGCTCTTGTCATGCGAGTCCAGCCCCCTTACCACCATCTCTTATTGCGATTCAATAATTGAATAGATTGCTTATTCATACCAATGAATAAGCGACTCTATTCCATTTGAAATAGAGACGCTTATTCTTTGGTATGAATAAGCATTCTCAGCTCATGAAATAACTACGCTCAGCTCCCTTACCACGTTCTCTTATTGCGATTCAATAACTGAATAGAATGCTTAATCATACCATTGAATAAGCGACTATATTTCAAATGAAATAGAGTCGCTTATTCATTGGTAGTAGTATTGGCGCTCAGCTCCCTTACCACGTTCTCTTATTGCGATTCAATAACTGAATAGAATGCTTAATCATACCAATGAATAAGCGACTATATTTCAAATGAAATAGAGTCGCTTATTCATTGGTAGTAGTATTGGCGCTCAGCTCCCTTACCACGTTCTCTTATTGCGATTCAATAACTGAATAGAATGCTTAATCATACCAATGAATAAGCGACTATATTTCAAATGGAATAGAGTCGTTTATTCATTGGTAGGAATAAGCAATCTATTCAATTATTGAATCGCAATAAGAGATGGTGGTAAGGGGGATGTACTAACAAACGTGAATAAACAAACGTTATTAGTATCATGTTAATTCGCCCGGATTGTACATAAGTACGGGTCAAACGTGGAACTTATTTATTGAAGTCGGTTGAAAAGTGAAAGAATTAGGTGGAAACACTTTGCACGCCTCATTACCCTGGTAGTTAATTGAGAGTCATTGTTCTAACCGAGTGCTCATAAACCAATTGTTTTAGCTTCCGTTAGCTTGATTAAAAACCTTTCGCATATTTTTGCCCTCAATTTTTGAACAATTCACTGTAATCAGCCACCATATACGAATCTACTAAAACTTGTTATTTATTATTTCGACGGTCCCTACGTATAAAGCGACATGTCATTTCAGACATGTCTGGTTATACTACGACATAGTAATTAAAGAATATTATTATTAGACAAATGAGTTAATTTCTTACTTTTTGATTATACTTATACAATCAATAAAATTTATGCAATAAAGAAAATTGCCATTTTTGACATGTCACTTTATACGTAGGGACCAATGTAAGTAAATTACAATTTAATTATTTTTTATCTTTTTAGGGACGGAACGTACCTCAAAAGGAAAAACGGAACCCGTATAAGATCACTTTGTTGTCCGTCTGTCTGTCTGTCAAGAATTTCTACGTCGAGAATGCGTGGAGATATCAAGCTGAAATTTGAACTGTATACTCAGGTCTACGGTCCCATGAAGTTGTAAAATAATCAAACTGCTAAGTTTACGTAAAAAAAAGTTACGGCCGTTTATTCAGCAAAAAACGGATATTTCGACATTCTCAAGGGAATCAAAACCTATAGGGTACTTCCCGTTGACCTAGAACTATGAAATTTGGCAAGTAACATCGTTATAGACTACAAGTACAGGAATAAATCTCAAAACTATACATTTATAAATAGATCTTAAAAAATAGGGGGTCTATATTTTTTATAGGGTGTCGAAATTTCAAATTGAAACTACTAGTTCAAATGGGGTATCATATGAAAGGGATTGATGTACACATTGCAAAATATATTTTATTTATTTTTTTCGACGCATTATTTCTTATTTATAATGAAAAATATCAAATTTAATATTGATACTACGTACGGAACCCTCGGTGGGCGAGTCCGACTCACACTTGTCCGGTTTTTTATAAAAGTGTTATTTTGTTTGTCTATTTCTCTTTGGATTATGTGGATGGTAGCCATAATGTCTTCTATACTTGTGATAATTGCGAAAAATTCTTGGTATCAATGTCAATATAATGCGCCACCCTATTTGGATGAGTACCTTCGATGACAACAATATTATTTTTTAGATTACCATTACCATAGTAGTAATATTATTTTTTAGATTACAATTACCATCTGTATTTATGAAGAAAAGTATCTAATTTGACCTCAAATTGTTGTTTATATAATCTGGAAGTAGTTTCTCTGACCTTGTCGGTGTTCTCTTGTACAGTTTTCATGAACACTTCGCCTTTTTTCCGTTTCAATAGTCACTGGTGCTCGCGACTATTTTTACCTGACTGCAGAAGAAAGGTTATGTTTTTCGAGCGTATGTATGTATGTATGTATGTCTTATTATTTGACACGCTATACAGCTTAACCCGTTTGACAGATTTATTTTTATTCCCTGTCCTATATCTGGTCCATGATATCAAGGTAAAGTCCTGAATTACTCCGCAGTATGCTCTAAACTCCGACAATTGAGGGGAAACCTGGGTATCCTGATGAATAAGGGTTGACGACCAATTTAATTGCTGTCAGCATGTTAGGGTAGCTCTTTTTTTTGAATTTTCATTTGAATTGGCGGTGGGCTGGCCACATCTGCCGAGTCAGCGATGGCAGATGGGGAGGAATGTGCTAGAGTGGAGGCCACGTATGGGACGACGAAGCGTAGGGCGCCCCCTCTCTAGATGGATCAACGATCTCAAATAAGTGGCTGGTAGCGGTTGGATGCGGAAAGCGGAGGATCGCATATGGTGGAAAACATTGGGAAAGGCCTATATCCAACAGTGGGTAGATACAGGCTGATGATGATGATGATGTTAGGGCTATGCCAGATGCCGCTTGTATTTTTCTACGATCGGTGTTTGAGAAATCGGTAACAGTTAAATTCATCATCAGGTCATTTTAGTCTCCACTACAGGAGCACGACCCTCTCTCGTCCGTCACAGGCAGGAGGATTTGGCCTACACTCCCCACGCTGGCCAGACGGGTTGGGGAGGCCTGATCGATGTTTTATAATGTATTTCCCTTAGTCGCCTTGTACGACATCCACGGGAAGAGACGGAGTGTTTCTATTCTAGTCTGCCGGAAACCACACGGCCAAGTGTTCACAGTTCAATTAATAATGTCAAAATCTAGAGTTGCTCTTATCTTGCTTTAATTAACGAACCTTGCGGTAACTATGCATAGGCATGAAACAACTACTGCGGTGTTAAATATTGCAACTGAGATAAATCTCCATTCTGACGAAGTTTCAGCCAAAGTTGGCAATGTTTGTGTGTAGTTACATCTAACTTCGTGTATGAGCGCCTCTCGGACGCTCATTTGTTCTACCTGTACCTTGGTATTCGTATAAACAAGTAGGTACCCATACATTCCCACGATCATAAACACGCATCCAGCTGAACGGTCGATTGTTTTAACAAAAAATGGCCTCGTCCAAATTTGCCGAACTATTGGAGTGGTCTTTCTGAAGGTCGCAAGTAACTTTATGACACGATCTAAGTTTGGTCGGTGAAAGTGAAACTATAGCGGCTGTGGCCTTAATGTGCCTCGCGAGTTATTTGTATGCCGTAGACCATGTGCTAAGTAAAAGGTCAACGTTCGATTCCTTAGTAAAGGGAACGTTGTGAAATTACCACCAATATTATCCTTGTGTGCAGTACTTCGCATTTTTGAGTGAAAACTTCTCTAGCGACGTTGTGAACTTTTTGGGATGGGTAAAAAATGTTTAACTCGCGTCAAAACACGTAGCCATGGGCCCTATCGCCGAAGCTGAAGCCGATTACGATTGTATTTTTTTATTGCGAAAATCTAACTCGAAATTAACTTAGGGCTAATAATAATAATCTTAGCCGGTAGGGAAGAAGCCGCTCTACTGATTAAATTGAAGATATATATCGCAAATTTAAAGAGAAGTCCGATTTTCGCAATCAAAAATCGCCTTCAGCTTCGGCGGTAGGCCCCTTGATCGAAAATTCGTAAGACGGAGCCAGCGGTGTAGGAGAGCAAGTAATATCCTCCTCTCTTTATACCGCAAGGCGAAAATGTATGCCTGCTCCTGCTGTTTATTTTTAATGTAATATACTTAAATTGTCATGTTTGTGTACGATAGCGCAATAAATGAATATTGTATTTTACCACATGACTGGCAGTACTTTTATACTGATAAATAAAGCAGTTCGTGCGAAATTATTCCCTAACAATTCCAAAATATTAAAAAATGCACAACTGCAGATCAGCAACACAAAAGAGTCGCCGATCAGATGCCGGCCTATACTCCTTCCTGGTGACCCCACTAACTGGCAAGCACACAACAACCCTCAAGGCAATTGTTATTTGGCTGCCGTATTCTGTGACGTTGAGGTACTTCCCCAGTCGGGTAGTCTAAAAAATACGCTATGCCCTATCTCTCAACAACCAACAACAACCAACCTCACCTGTCACCCTGCTGTTCCAATAATCCAGAATAGCGTAGCCAAACAACAATTCCCCTGAGAGTAGTTGTGTTCCTACTAGTGATTGAGGTTACCAAGGAGGAAAGAATTGTTGCGTTGGCAGCAAGGGTGACGGCGCGCGAGCGATATTTCATGTTGTGAGCGCTTAAATGGCTATGGTAACTGCTCTACATCAGGTGGGCTGTATGCATCTTCGGCACCCGAAGTAGTATAAATAAATAGCGTGTGATAGCGTCATGGACACGCCCATGAATTAAATACGTTATATGCACTAAAATTATCTCAAAATGGCAACGCCCCCTACCCCGTACGCGATGTTCCATAGCCCTTACTTAGCGTAATAAATTATTTGATCATTCATCTATCCAGTGGTGTGATAAAATTTTGGATGGAGATAATAGATTTGTAGATGCAACACCAATCTGTATCCCCCGATTTTGCATTTATACGATTATTTGAATTGCCTCCCTATGGAAGCAATTTTAAAGACGAAAGAAGAAAATCATTTATTTGCGCATGCGTCATAAAAAGATATTAATTTACTTCTAATTACTAACTTAACTACTACTTACTTATCCTCTCAACCACAAGCTGGCACAGATACTGTTCCAGTCTGGTAACTTATTGGAACAGATATAGTAATTACCTAGTACGAAGACATATCTTTAACACAAACACCCTTATCACTGTCAGTCAGATCAGATAGGCAATTTGCCTGTTTTCTATTCATGTAGAAACGAGATCAGTGGAATAAGGAACGCAACTTAATACAACCGAATTATTTTGAAGTTATCCATAAATATAAAATAAGCCCATCGTATGTAATATTGGCGTGAGAGGGCGAAATTGAGGAGTATTGGCTGCGAAACATATACAGGGTGATTGGTAAATAATATAATATCGATTTATAGTTATTATACCGCATTCGAAAGCTGATAAGATGCAGATGTTTTTAAGCTAATATGCACAGAAAATTCCATAATGATTTTTTGTTCTAATCTTTAAAACAAAATTTATAAACTTGCAAATTTTTATGAGTTACTGAATGTTTCAATGCATAGTGTCAAACTTTGTGTAAATAATGTACTTTTGATGGCTGTTGTTTATAGTTTGGGATGTCACCAATGCATAACTAATAAAGAGATATTAAAGTAAGGTCTGATTATTTTTTTATAATTTATTGTTCAGGAATCAGGCGATATTTTTAAAAAATACTTAAATTTTAAATATCTCTGAAATGGTTCACTTTTGGATAAGGCATTATATGGTTACATCGACTGCATTTGCCCTCTTCTATATCCCTTTCAAAGGAATACATCTATTTACCAATCACCCTGTATATATTTCTTGTTTAAGTGGCCAGAGTTATATTTATGTATATCGCTGGGATATAGGCTTCCGCTCAATCGAAGGGGTTTTTAGCATGCTCCACCATGCTGCTCAACTGCGGGTTGGCGGACGCCAGTGTTTTCAAGCCGCTCGATGGCCACTCATCATCATCATCATCATCAATGCTGATGATGATGACATCATCAGGTCATTTTAGTCTCCACTACAGGAGCACGACCCTCTCTCGTCCGTTACAGACAGGAGGATTTGGCCTACACTCCCCACGCTGGCCAGACGGGTTGGGGAGGCCTCATCGATGATTTATAACGTATTTCCCTTAGTCGCTTTGTACGACATCCACGGGAAGAGACGGAGTGATTCTATTCTAGTCTGCCGGAAACCACACGGCCAACTGGCCACTGACTTGGCTTAATTTGCGTGTTCGATTAGATTAGACACGCGTAACGACGCCTCCGAGATCCTCGGTACACTCGATATATACGTAGCGTGGTGGAGTATACTCTAAACCCCTTCGACTAAGGGGAGATCCGTATCTCAACAGTGGTATGATTATGGGTTCATGTTGATCCTACCCTATTAATATTTACAATATGCATAGACCTAGGATTTTCCGCTATGCTACACTGGCCATGCAAACGAGAAAGAAAGAGTAAACCAAAAATCCTTATCTACCAATTTCAATGAAAATTTATAAGTCAAACAACTATCGATTATATCTCTATGTGTATTGCATCGTACTGACGAGCGTACGCACTTTTATTGACTTAGTTGTGTGAAAATCGATGTAATTACACAGCTCTACCACAGTATTAGTAATAGTACTAACGTAGCTCTACTAAACTATTCAGTCGATATGGCTGTCGCAGAATACCGGCGCGGCACTGTGTGTATTACACAGCATTAATACCAAGCGATGGCCAATTAACATCATAACTATGTACATGTTGTTTGAAATGTTGTAATGTTATTGTGTATTGTATAAATTTATTGTTTCATGTTGTGATGCTAATAAACATATTTTCTTTCTTCTTTCATATGAAAGTGGTATTTTTGCGCCAGGCTTAAGAATCACTGGCGATGAATCACAAACTGTATCCAAAGCGGTCAAATCGTTTTGTAGAAAAATGGTATTATTTTTATAAAAACAAAAAGCCACAAAAAATACTAAATGGGCGAGAGAAATACTAGGGTAGTTTAGGTTTGGTATGTCGCTCTGTTTCACAATTTTAGATCATCATCATCAGGTCATTTTAGTCTCCACTACAGGAGCACGACCCTCTCTCGTCCGTCACAGACAGGAGGATTTGGCCTACACTCCCCACGCTGGCCAGACGGGTCAGAGAGGCCTGATCGATGTTTTATAATATATTTCCCTTAGTCGCCTTGTACGACATCCACGGGAAGAGATGGAGTGATTCTATTCTAGTCTGCCGGAAACCACACGGCCTGTCACGACAATTTTAGATGCTTGGTTTAATTTATATGTGCAGGAAACGACTCATCCTGTCCATCATATAAACTCTCTAACATATATATAACATCTCTAACATATGACTAGAAAGAAATAAAATCACTTACCGGTGATCCAAAGAGTATGAATCCATTTTGACACGAATATGTAGCCAGATCACCAGCCTTGTGTCCTTCAACTGCTACCACCGCTCCCGAGACCGGCGGCGGGTCTGGGCACCAGTCGAAGAGGCATTTGGGAGGTTCTCCCGTCCAGATGCCTTCATCTCCGCAGGTTCTCTCTGGTCTTCCAACGAGGGTGTAGTTCTCTCTACATGTGTATAAGGCGCGAGCACCGTGCGTTGTGCGTGCGTCTACTAATATAACCTCTCCATCTTGAATAGGAGTTAGACCACCGCAGTTCACATCTAAAAAAAATATTACATAAATATTTTTCTTTTTCTATAAATAAATCATAAATGTAAATACTACGGGTTTACGATTTTTTTTCGGTATAACTAATGACATAAAATACCGAAAAATAAAAAAATAAATAAAGAGAGTCTGCGTAAACGGTCTCCGTACAACAGTATGTGCAATATATTACGTACCTATCCTTTATTTTGTTTTGACATATGAAATATTACGAAAAAATAAGGATAATTATTTTTTCATTAACAAACAAACGAAAAATAAAACAAATAGGAAGTTATATAAAAAGTTCACGGTGCAATTTAAAATGATTTTAAATAATATGCATACTACATAAATGCATTTTAATACTGCCTTAAAGGAAAAGAGGGACATCTTGAGCATTTAATGCATAAAACATTGTTTTTGCATTAAATGCTCAAGATGTATACACATATTGTATTGTGTGTAATAGTTTTGTTTGTTGTGCACATTGTCATGCATTTTTCAATAACTGTTAAGCCTGTAAATTACGTTCAACTTACACTTGCAACTTGGCGCCGCTCCCGACCAAAAACCATCCTTCTTACATTCCCTGGTTTTATCTCCTAAAAGCATGTGGCCTTCAGGGCATCTGTATCCAATCGATGCTCCCACTTTATAGTTACTTCCTTCTATTGTAGTATTCAGAAGCTTATCCGGGCTACCGCAAGATGGAGGCACTAAACAAGAAACACATATCTCTAACACAAGTTAAAAAATATACATGTAAGTTAATGTCTATAATAAATTTTAACAATTTATAAAAAAACAACAATTCGCTATGCAGGCATCGTAAATCTAAGCTTTGCGTAATCGCAGAGGTATTAAATGTTGGATTCATGATTCGCTTTAATTTATTCTGCAGCTCGTATATTTACTTTTGCAATATTTCAGGCCATCAATAGATTTTCCACGACCGTGACACCAAATACCGTCCAAATACGATATTGATGAGATCTGAAACCCAGGCATGCGCGATATTTTCAGTTTAACAGACGTAGTTGTGGTAAGAATTAATGGATTCAATGTTAATAAAAACAAAGTAAGAAAATGTAGGTCAAAACACAAAAGAAACAGTTCGTCCGACAGGTGTAGGTATGTCTAAGGCTCCAAACACATAAACCAAACCATGTTTGTATATGTTTTCATAACATATACAATAAAATCGGAAAAGTGCGAGTCGGATTCGTACTTGAAGGGGTGTACAATTTCGCCGTATAAACGTTTTTTGTATGACGACCTTCTTTAATTTTTAACATTATTTTATTTTTAGTATTTGTTGTTATAGCGGCTATATTTATACATAATGGTGCGGAACCCTTACTGGTTTACGCAACCTGAAATTTATATTCGTTTAGATAAAAAATAGAGATAAAAATAACGATTTTCAGATACTTACATCACAAGGTAAAATATGAAAAATGGCGAAATAACCGTGAGTGTTATATTTTCATTGGAATATTTATGTAACTTCTAGCAATTCTACTAGAAATCTAATATTTATACGTATATTTAGCCTTCTGAGATAGTGCCCTGTGTGATAGCTTAGATGCCATACAAAAAATCCCTCCTAGATTAGAGTTTTTTAAGTCATACATCTATGCACGTAACTAATACCTATTGAAATTAGTCTATTCTATAAAATATTTGGTCTGTCATGCCACACAAACGACCTGTGAGTTTGTGAGCCTGAGTTTCACTAGCGTACATCTCGACATAAATTAAAATAACACACACTACATCTTGATAATTAGCGACATAGTGTGTTTAATGCGAGTCGCTGAACTGCTTAGTTAGTCCAACGACTCATTTCTCATCTTCTATTTTGTATTATATACATACATGACTTTCCGACTGTAACTAATATATATTTAACTTTCCGCGTGTAAATGGTTCATTACCATCCTTAAAATCAACCCCAAACTTATCAGGGGGGCTAGCCAAATGGCAGTTTGCGAAGTAAAAAAGCATAACGATCGCTAATTTGAACTGTGGAGCTCATACTAAAATGTTCGAATTGACAAATGTCACGTGATCTATCCTAACGTTCGTTACGCTACTAATTACACTTGGCTAGGGGGGCTGCACTTGGTGCACTCTACCGTTTAGATAACGAGGCTCTGCCGAAAAAGAAGTCGAGCATATCCAAGTCTGACTGGGCAGTCTCTGGGGCCTCTAACTCATAGATGACTGCAGCCACATGACGATACCCTTGAGAATTGATGGATTTCTGGGAACGAGTGAGGTTACCAGACATTAGGAGATGTTCCGCGAGATACTTTTTGTGTACCAAGCGTATGGTTACGGTTGACGAGCAGTATGCCTGTCGCGCTTGCGCTCTCGGCGTGGTATAAAAATTAATTCTTAGTCCAAAGAAAGTAAAAATGGATTTAATGGATAAAATCTAACCTTATAGAGTAAGAGCCCGTGACTGCCAGATCTGAGTCAATTTCATAAAGGCTGAAGTTTCTCTGTGTGTGCCCCTAACACAGACAAGTATGATCGGCGAGTATGGACTATAAATCATCGTGGCTTTGGCAGATAAGAGATAACACGATGATCAAAACACTTTACTCGCTTATCATTCTTACCTGTATTAGAGGCATGCACACAGAAACTTTCAGGTTTTAATGTGAATACGTCTTTAAAATTGCTTCCATATTAGGGAGGTAATTAAAAAAAACGAATGATAACAAAATCGGGGATACAATTTGGTGTTACATCTACATATCTATCATCTCCATCAAAAATTCAATTACATCACTGGATAGATGAAGGATCAAAGAATTTATTACGCTAAGTAAGGACTATTGAACATCGCGTGCGGGGGATGGGGAGGTGCTGCGATATTGAGATAATTTTAGTGCATATAACGTTTTCACGTACAACACACGGCCGTGTCCATGGTACAGCCCCACCCCATTCTATAAAATTGCTAATATCTGGAGGTCTCGAGCTCTTAGGCTATTAGAGAAAAACAAAAGTAAATGTAGATAGGTATGAGCTACAGAATAAACAACGTATCTTATTTTGGCAACGAGTGACACAATCGAATTTTATTGTGAGTATTCAATTGCAATTTACATAATGAAATAATGGTTGCGATGAATGACTATGGAATATATTTACAAATTTACAAGTATAATCGGATATGATGTGATTGCCCACAAATTAATTTCGATGCCATCGATAAAAATCTTTGTCTCTATACGTAGGGTTGCCAACCAACAAGTTTGTTCAGAACAGTTTTATGCTGTTATTTTATTTTCAATCTGTTTACTGCTCTATTAAGAAACAGTATATTACACTATTATTTTCGTCGCCCCTAGTATCCAAAGCGTAAATAAAACCTTTTAATAAAAGTAAAATTTTCATGGTGTGTAGTGTAGTGCATTCAGGACGAAACAATAGTATAGATTACAGCAGACATATTATTCAAGACAATATATTAGTAACCTATTTGAGCTCTTAATAATTTAATTGTAGAGGCTTAAGATTTTCTCATTCAATACAAAATTGTTCATTAGTAAGAAAACTCTAAAAAGTATGTTATCAAAATGAAAATTATACTGTTTATTTTTCAAAAATACTTTATTATTTTGCATCTCCGACTGATTATTGAAAAAAAAAAAAACAAAGAAGTTGGCAACCCTACTATAAGTAATACATCGACACTCGTTGGCCAGAAATTAATTGCAGTCCACTACAAATTTCATTATAAATTTTGAAATGGGAATTTATAAATACAGTAGCAATTGCATTTAATAATTAAACTTATAATAATTATAATTTCATTGGTGCACGTACACGTCATACTAGCTTTATTAGTTTCTGTGGTCGTTCGCCGAGCTTGTTGAATAGGTTTTTGCAATAACCGCCATGCTGTATAAAGTTATATTTGTATTGTCGATCGATAATTAATTTCAGTATGCGTACTAGTTGCTATTGAGTCAAGATTTTCTAGGCATTTTGTTATCATTATGTTTCGTTTAATTTATTTCATTTATAATTAAGTAGTAATGAGGTCAAAGCCGGTTAGTAAAATAAAACAGCACAAGTGAGTTTGTTAATAAGAAAAATGCTGGTTAGTACGAGAATCATTATCAAACAACACATTTTAGCCTAAGAGTACTCGTAAATTAAACGTAACTTTAAGAAAATATTTTTAAATTAAAATTTTATAAATTTTAATATTAATCGGTATCTGGCAAATCGTTACGAAACAACACCTTTTTAGATTCAATAACATTTGTGTTAAGTGTATACAAAGGTAGAGGTGTATAATGTCGCAGCCAGTTGAAATAAACATTCAACTGAATGGCTAGCTGTTTCATTGAACAACGACATTCAATCAAACGGCTAAATTTCGTTTAGGCGAGTGGATGAACAAAACGAAGCATCAACAGCTGGATGATGCTCAGTTAACTGATTAAATGCCTATTTGCTAAGTTAACCATCATGTATTTGAGTTGATTTTTGGTTAGGAATATCTTGCGTTCTGACAGCAGAAAAAGAAGCTCCGGAGGAGGAGGAGAGAGGGTCTTTTTCATCGACCTAGTTCATGTACATCCTGGGGCCCTACCGCCGAAGCTGAAGCTTTATCATATGAAGAATTATCATCGAATATTTTGATTCCAAAAATAAATATTACATTTAAGTTATTTCCAAATATCTTCCGCTTAGTCGGTAGAGCTCCAGCCCCCCTACCCAAGTGTAATTCGTAGCGTAACGAACGTTAGATAAATCACGTGACATTTGTCAAAATCGAACATTTTAGTATGAGAATTGACAAATGGCACGTGATCTATCTAACGTTCGTTACGCTACGAATTACACTTGGCTAGGGGGACAGGGCTTCTACCAGCTAAGCAAAACACGGGTACTCATAAATTTAAGCTGAAGTTTGATTTTCGCAATCAAACAATGCGATGGGAATCGGCTTCAGCTTCCGTGGTAGAGTCCCTGGTGCCAAGTGGTGCCAAGGCCGTCTTAAACTATAGTGGGGCCATTGGGCATATAAGAATTTGGGGCCCTTTTATAATTAAAGAAAGCGAATTAAGTAGTCTAACATTTTACTACTCTGATCATTTATTGTAGCTCATATAATCTTTACTAATATTAAGTATAAATGTGAATGTGAGTTTGTTCGTTAATAGCTTTCATGCAAAAACCGATCATCGTGGTGTATTTTTTTAAGAATATCACTTTCTATGCACATAATTGACAATTCACCCATTCTTGTGAAAATAGTGTAATCATTTTATCTTTTGAGAATAAATGTATGAGAGATGTTGTCGGTTCTGGGGCCCCCTGAAGATGGGGGGCCCTGGGCGCGGGCCCCGTGTGCCCCTATGGCAAAGATGGTAATGGCCATGTAAGGTCAATAGCTGGTATTGGATAGAAATAGTGAGTAGATACAAGCTAATAATGATCCATTAAATATATAAAGATTTATCGAGTACGCATTGACTAGGCACGGACAGATATTATAACTACTGTAGATGCTTATGACTACGGATATGTCTTCGTGAACTAATTTCGAAGCTTATTTGCAGAAATCTGGTTCACAGACTATAAATCCGATCTTCAAACAAAGCTAGCGTCATAAATCATTGATTTATGGAGTATCCATGGTTTAACCTGATAGATAGAGTGCACAGATTTTAGAATTGTTCTAGTTCAAATATAACAGGGACATAAAAAACACATTTCTTTAAATCAATCAATGTGATCAATAAATCTCTTTAGACGACCATAACTGATTTTTGTTGGACGTGTATCACTTTCCATTTTGCGTAAACACATAACATGATACCCATTCCTGGAAACAACTTGCATGTAGTAATTAAAGCATATTGTCGCGTCAGTTTCCTATGAGAGTCGTCGAGTGGTTATAAGGTCAATACGATAGTTTCACTTATATTGCCCTTTTTGTTGTGCTGTATGAGTCGCTTTTCAATTAAATGTTGTTTTGCAGAGACGCTTAAATCAGCCGGTCGTATACTTGTTTCTCATGTCCTCGTTAGTGGTTTGTAAATATACAAAAAAGTTTGGATTAATTTGCTTGTATCTCAGTATAAATAACAAATATCCTCACAACATGGATGGATCGAAGGACCAACGGAGAGGCATTGGTCCTTCGAGTCGATCTCGCACACTTACATACAGGCACGTTAGAGATCATTTGTTGTGTGCAAACATCTTATGTTTAAGTGAAAGTAATATTAGTAGGAACACTGCCAGAGAAAAAATAATCCTTAAGACAGAAGATTATCTTCGTAACGACACTCAATTACCACTAAAGAGTAGAAGCATGACAACAAAATACATTATAGCATCCCTTCAAAAACTTATATTAGTTCGGAAGAAGGGTATTGCACAGCGTGCAAGCGACTATGTATTCCTTATTATCACGGGCATACCACACCCGGGAGCTACCTACGTTTTGCTGTAGGTAAGTATTAAGAATTAGACACATACTCTAGAGATGAACGGAGAAGAGAAGTATTTTCGTTCATTGACTGAACGGATCGAGAACGAAATACAGCGGGCTGTGAACTGTATGGGATCACGTCTCATCACCGTCCGTCTCCGCTTTGGTGGAACAGAAACAGCTCTGACACGGCATTTGTGGGAGTTACTTTATGTTTTTGTAAAAATTTTACCAGTTCGCGCATAGCAACTTCGCCCGTGCCAACAGTATAAAGTCGATATGTACCTATGAAGAAGACACTCACGGTACTGGCAGATCCAGTGCAGATAGTCCAAGTTGCACCCGACATCGTTCCAAAGCCACGCTCGTCCACCGTCCAAGACCACGCAGTTTTGCTCGCCGTTGTAGTTGTTTGGTTGATCTTTGCCCCAAGTTGGTTTTGAGACTACTTCACCTATAAAGATAAATAAGACATTAGTTGGATAGGTACTACTAATGGAAGTAGACAAACGCTACATTTCTTTTTTTAAAGGAAAGTTTTCGGAACCACCAATATTTTATTTATGCGATGATGCTTTCTTAGCTGACGAAGTAGCGTCGACACTTGGCTGTAGTGGTTTTTGAATGTTATTATATATTATTAAAAGGCTTTTAATTTCCACTTATGCGGTTATATTGTTGACTGACGATGTGGCCCCCATATGACATTAACTGTGTAACCAGAAGCTAATACGGCAATCAAACAGTGAATTTCTTAGATATTCCTGGCAAAACTACTACTACCTTAGAAACTCACAAAGAAGTCGAAATAAGTGTAAATAATTACATCATTAAATGTAAAATATCAGATGTAAAACGCGAACCATTGATTTGTTATCAATCGCAGAAATGAAAAGCTGTTTAAATCAGATTTAAGTAAAGAAAATCATATTAAAATCAGGCCATATTTGAGAACTACGATGCTTCAGACAGAAAACAGACAGAAAAATACTTTACATTACAATACAAATATTTTGTTTTAAAAATAGCAGTTAACAATTGAACTCTATGCCAAGGATTAAAAGATTATGTATAGCAAGAAAGGTGGGAACGTGTTTTCATAAGGTCTGAGTGTTGCCGATCGAGCCTGTAAAAACATACCTTTACGTGTAATAATTTAAATTATTTCCGCTTCTTCCTTTTCGTATTCTTAATTGTGTGTCATTAAAAGGTTTTGTCGCTTTATAACTTCTATCCTTCCATATTTAGATTAGATTAGATAGATTGGTGCAGTCCCCCTAGTCAAGTGTAATTCGTAGCGTAACGAACGTTAGATAGATCACGTGACATTTGTCAAAATCGAACATTTTAGTATGAGAATTGACAAATGTCACGTGATCTATCTAACGTTCGTTACGCTACTAATTACACTTGGCTAGGAGGGCTGATTTGGTGGACCATACAGACTTGGTCACACCAACGGCTCGGTGAACAGTTGGGTAGTCGTTTTCCGCTTAAGTGGAATAAAAAAGGGATTACTTACCATCAACCCATTTCCACGTCCTAGAAGTAAGACCAGGCTCTTTCTGTGCTCCAATCCACACGAGTTGAGTCTTCAACTGCGCTTTCCGCCTCTCCAACTCTTGAGTCAAGAAACTCGACGTAGCACCCTAGACCATTGATTATTTAATTAGCAAGATAGCATCCGTTGTTTGTACCGTTTTAAAATATATTCCAATTAACATAGTCCATTGTGATCGACGCTCCCTATTGTTATGCAAAACACTATCTCACCGGTGATTACAATGAGAGGAAAGCTGGCTTTCCACACCCAGCTAGATGAATGTCACTGGTGTGTTTGAAACCATGGGACATAATTCTCATATATTGTTCTAACAAAAGAACATTATCCCTTTCTAGTGAACGTTTTTTGTTTGTACATTACGTATTATTATCACAAGTTAAGAAATTCAGATAAGAAGCCTCTTGTAATTTTTGATTACATTATTATTACGTGTTTATGTTCGTCGAGATTTTATATGAGAAGTTCATTGAAATATTCACAATAGTTAAAAACTGAGAACGATTTTAATGATAACAAATAGTAGGGAACTTTTCATTTCGAAATTCGTCATCCATATTTTGCATGAAAAACACACATTACGTTTTCTAGTATAATATACGTAATATTATTCGTATCAGTGTGTACAATAAGTCATAGAAACCATTTTTTTTATTATATTACATTTGTAACGCAGGAGTTTATAGGACAACAAAGACGATATCGTTCGCTATCTGCTATATATCTGCAGCGTTCGCGGAACTTATCCCACTCCGCGAGCCTGATCCAAAATGTACCTATCCCTATCTGCCTCAATATCGTCGTCTACTATGCCATTCTTTGCCGCGAGCTTTGACGAGAGTTTGCCAGAGTAAAGGGAAAGAGAGTTCTTACAGCCGGCGACTGAAAAACACATGACGATCTGGCCATCCTCCGCGTCTCATGCCCGCAAAATAAGCGTGACTAATGTCTTTGTTTTATGGATTTGACACCAATAAAGTCCAAAAACTCTCCTCCCCCCCCCCCCCCCCACACTGGCCAAACAAGTTTTTTTTTGTATATTTTCAAAAAACTTACTTGAAA
Organism: Hypsopygia costalis; assembly: GCA_937001555.2. Classification (NCBI taxonomy): domain Eukaryota; kingdom Metazoa; phylum Arthropoda; class Insecta; order Lepidoptera; family Pyralidae; genus Hypsopygia; species Hypsopygia costalis. The sequence continues at coordinate 27,392,313 of OW443326.2, forward strand.
TCCATGTATCAAATCTCCTCCGTGCGACTGGCACTGTCTTCTGGCTTCATCGAACGAGCCCCCTTTGGCAACATTGAACTCATAACAATTCCTGGAGAAGGCTGCTAGTTCTATATCTGCTGATAGACCAGTTGGAGCACAGCGATCGTTTGAGAATTCTGCAAAGAAAATTACACATACATACTAATCTAATCTGTATTAAAGGCAGAAAACAATTTATGTGAGATTATAAGTAGGTATTTTGGTAGGTATCCGTGCTTCGGAGGGGACGTTAAGCCGTCGATCCTGGCTGTTGCCATTAGATGACAGTCATTAAGCCAAGTCCCTGGCCTTTAGGCAGCTTTAAAACACTGGCACCCGCAGTTGAGCAGCGTGGTGGAGTATGCTCTAAACCAGTGGTTCCCAACCTTTTTTTGTTCGCGGACTACTACGAGGTTTTTATTGCGTGTAGGGTCCCCACTGTCATATAATTCCATTATTTTATAACTCGAGATTTGAGTATTTTGTATAATAGTGCTCTCTCTTTAATTATAAGTTTGTATCACGGACCCTAATTTACCTCTCACGGACCACTGCTGGTCTGCGGACCACCGGTTGGGAACCTCTGCTCTAAACGCCTTCGATTGAGGGGTCACCCGTATCCCAGCAGTGGGATGAATCAGCGTTGACGACTATGACTATGTGGATCATTATAATAAATAGAACCCAATTTAAAACTAAACTAAAAAATAAACATGTTTCTTCTCTAACCTTCAGTGGTAAAGACTTCCACTTCGCATAAAGACAGGGAGCCCTCCACTCCAACGAGTTGCAGGAACACATGCTGACCAATCAGAGGACGAGCGCAGGTAAAGGTTTTCGTTACTCCTTCATCTATAACAAAAGAAATTCATGTTGATAATGACCGGGCTCCAAACTCGGAGTTAAAATTTAGAAAAATCATAGTGAATTCTGGCCGTGTGGTTTCCGGCAGACTAGAATAGAATCACTCCGTCTCTTCCCGTGGATGACAAGGCGACTAAGGGAAATACATTATAAAACAACGATCAGGCCTCCCCAAGCCGTCTGGCCAGTGTGGGGAGTGTAGGCCAAATCCTCCTTCTGTCTGGGACGGACGGGAGAGGGTCGTGCTCCTGTAGTGGAGACTAAAATGATCTGATGATGATAGTGAATTCATGAGATAAAATTGATTCAAGCAATAAAGTATACTTCGCAACCATTTTTAGAAGAAAAAAAATGACTGTATCCTGGACACGGCCGTGTGTTGTAAGTGAATACATTATATGCACTAAAATTATCTCGAAATGGCAGCGTTTTCCCTCCCCCGCACGCGATTTTCCATAGTCCTTACTTAGCGCAATAAATTCTTTGATCCATGATATATCCAGTGGTGTGATTGAATTTTCAGGTGGATGTAGAGCATAGATTCGAAACTGCAACACCAAACTGTATCCTCCGATTTTGTTAACATTATATTTTTTGAATTGCCCCGTATGGTAGCAAATTTAAAGAGGTATTCATGTGAAAAGAACTTATGGAGGAAATTATTCAGAATCGACTGGTTAGCAATGGCCACTTTGATTCCGAGGTTGCGGGTTAGATCCCCACACAAGGCAAACATTTGTGTGCATGAACATGTCTGTTTGTCTTGGTTTGGGCGTTTCTATGTATTATAAGTATGTATTTACAAAAAAAAAAGTATTTAAGTACATTTATCAGTTGTCTAGTACCCATAACACAAGCTTGGCCCTTAATTTGGGACTAGAACTAAATTGTCTAGAAATATTTATTTATTTCTTGAACCACTTTGAATAAACCATTTAAGAGGAATGTCAGAAATTCCTATGCACTGATTGTAACTAAAACATATCATTTTATTGTTATTAAAATAATAATCAGAACAAGACAGTTTCGTTGTTTTAAGTTAAGCAACGTCGACCGTAGCCTGTCCATTATCATCATCATCAGGTCATTTTAGTCTCCACTACAGGAGCACGACCCTCTCTCATCCGTCCCAGACAGAAGGAGGATTTGGCCTACACTCCCCACGCTGGCCAGACGGGTTGGGGAGGCCTGATCCATGTTTTATAGTGTATTTCCCTTAGTCGCCTTGTACGACATCCACGGGAAGAGACGGAGTGATTCTATTCTAGTCTGCCGGAAACCACACGGACAATCTGTCCATGGATGGGTTTAATTATCTCGAGATCCTCCGTGTTTCAATCCATCCATTTCGAATTTTTCGAATCCATCAATCCCAGTTGTAATCTTTAGATGACAGTTAAACTAAGTCAGTGGCCATTAGGCGGTTTGAAAATACTGGCTTCCATCCAGCCGCGTGGTGGAGTACGTTCTAAACCCTTTCGAATGAGAGAAGACCCATATCCCAATAGTGGGATGAATATGGGTAGACGAAGACCAAAAACGGCCGTTTCGAGTGCTTCCTGCTGAGTAGAGAGACTCTATTTCATAGAGTCGCTTGTTCCTTGGTATGAATAAGCATTCTATTCAGTTATTGAATCGCAATAAGAGTTGGTGGCAAGGGGGCAGGTATAATAACGTAAAATACTTTATTGTCTTGGTAACAAACAGTTATTTTTATATGTATTTATCTTCTATGTTTGATAGGATTTTTGGTCGAAAGAGGCGCCACTTTCGCAATAGTAAGGGCCTTAATATAAGCTGGTACTGGGATCGCAAATAAATTCTGACAGCTCGTCTTTGAACTGAATTCAGAAGATACAATTTAAAATGTTCGCGCCCCATTGCGACATCGATACTCCTTCGATCGATTTGATTTCACTAAAACTAGGAGCTTATACTTAATGGTTACAAAATGACTAGGCATGTCATCAAATAACAGCCTAGCGCTTCCTTACAAACAATTGTTCATGATTGTTATTGCGCATTACGAATTGTTTGCATAGTACTGTGGTCGCGTGCAACGCTGCCAGCATACAGCACGCTAAGTCGACAAAACATGTCCTTCAGTCACACTGTTATAACTTGTATAATTTAGCAATGATAAGTTATTGTCGACTGACGACCTCAAAAATGTGACTGGAAGCCGAAAGCGGAGGATCGCATGTGATGGTAACATAGAAAGCATTGAAGAAGGCCTGTATCTAGCACTAGGTAGATACAGGTTGACAATGTTAATGAAGATCAAGTTATTGTTAGCTCTGGATCTTATGTCTATTCTACATAGGTACATCGGAGCTTATTTTGCATTGTTGCTCAGTGAAGTAAGCTGCAGCACAACTAATAAATTGCATTTAAATTTATTTTTATATCTCCTTTTTATTCTTATTTTAAGAGACTCTCAGCAATAATTCCATAACTATAAGCCGTGTGGTTTCTGGCAGACTAGAATAGAATCACTCCGTCTCTTCCCGAGGATGTCGTACAAGGCGACTAAGGGATATACATTATCAAACATCGATCAGGCCTCCCCAACCCGTCTGGCCAGTGTGGGGAGTGTAGGGCAAATCCTCCTTCTGTTTGGGACGGATGACAGAGGGTCGTGCTCGTCGTGCTCCTGTAGTGTAGACTAAAATGACCTGATAATGATTCCATGAGTATATAATAAGTTGACTCACTGTACTTTAATTTGTATTATGCAAATAAAGCATATTCTATCTCTTTATGCCCTTCAAAACGAATAGTGTATGTACAAAATAATAACTACTACATAATGATTATAAAAGCAAATACTGTTTCTGATAATAGCGTTTCTATGTACATACAAACCTTCCGCTCCGTATGGTCAACTAATATACATAATATATAAAATAGTTCTATTCACGCGAATAACCTCGAAATAGCAGAAATCCCCAATATCTATTATTCTTAATATTATGGATTAATGGATGAGTAGCCTACTTTTCTAGAATACTTTTTTATGCATCGATATATTTAGCAACGCTTTTATGGATAATCTGAAAATTATTGCTTTTTGAAATTAATAGAACCAACCATATGTACTTTAAAGTAAAATGTAAATTACAAACGACAAGAAGTACGCAGAAGTTGTAATCGCACATACCTCTTTTTTCTTTTCTTTAGAATAGCTAATCCTGGCCACTCCATGCATAAATTTGTTACCCTAATGTTGCCTTGAATAGATTGCTTTCAGTAATAAGGCCGCTTTATTGCATATATATAAGTCTGTAATAATTTATTGATTGACTGTACTTTAAATTTATATTATTTGTAAAACATATTATATCTATCTATCTATCTTTTTATGTCCTTCATAAGTAATAGTATATACTTCTTTATAAGTCTGTATATCTAAAAGGCAATCTCGTTTAACAAATTACATCTTCAGTACCTACTAAGTAATAGTTTTCGTCGAGGTCACAGATCTTTAAACTATGATATAGAAAACTGTTATGTAAATTGGTAGTTTAACATTTTGTTCAATCTAAAATAAACTTGTTTACCAGTTTGGAAATAATTATTAATAAAGCGCGAATAAATAAATTTAAATCTATATGGATAAAACAAGATTTACGAGGAAATTGTTTGCCGTGCGTGACATTGCAGCGGTCGTGTCGAAGAACTAAACGTAGTTAATTGCTTGCAAAAAGAATATAATAAGTTCAATGACGTAAGTTATAACAACAACAATAGCAAATACTTAATAAAATTCAAAAGAACACATTAACGCATCTAGTATAACTATTATTCAAATAGATAATGTAACTCATGCGCGGCGCGCGAGCGTGACGCTGGTAATTACAACATTGCGCGTCGGCCTGTTACGCGTCGGTGTGAGCCACGGCCTGCATAACAAACTTATTATCGCTCAAACACTTTTATTAAGTGTGGGAATCGCTGGAATTATCAATTGTCAACAATCGTAGAAAACGGCGGCTCTTTAGAAAGCGTAAGTTATCTCTACTTTCGTGGCATAATCTCTCGTGTCGTTATACACTGCAATTTTACTACAGCATTAAGCTTTTATTCTTATTTCAATGCTGCAATGGATTTTTTAGCTTCACATAACACTTTTTGTGGTTTCCTTGAGTCGGCGTGACCCTGTTTTCGTACTAGTGAATAAAGCCGATCTACTTGAGGAAGTATGACCTCGTCTACACATAACTGCTATTGATCAAGAGATATATATATATTGTTACTTCTTGCATTGTTGTTGGTGATAATGTTTCCTTTTTGTCAAGCTGAGGAAACGTATTGTGGGAGTTTACGTCGAATTTTGTAGGCTATCTTCATCAAAGGATGTGAAAAAATTCAAGAAGCGGATAACAACAAGCCGTTTTCAAATTAACGGTTATGTGCATTATCAATTAAATTATGTAAAATCACAAAGTATTACATAAGGTCGGCATTCCTTTGCGCTCTGATGCGTTTGTTTTCCTACATCATTAATGATTACGTGATAGTTTCGTTCTTCTTCTTCAAAATGTTGTAAAGGTATAGATAATGGTACTTTCTTTGCCATTTTAGATCACATTACTATTATATATGCAATAAAAACAGTCATTATGGTCGGAGTCGTTGAAGGCGAGAATATCATTACCCACTTGGCACCAGTTCCCAGGTCGCCTCAAGCGCGAGAGTTTGCTCACAACACGATTTCCACTTTCATCGATCTATGAATTGATCGTTTATAAGACAATTTGTTAGCAGATTGATTAAATTACTAGCTATTGTTTTCGATAATTATTAAGTATAATAATCAACTTCATATTTATGTGTTCTGTCTGAATAAGTTGTTGTTATTCTCTATTCTATTCTTTTCTGGTGATCTTAGGTACTCACACGCTTCTTGCGAGTGAGTACAACAACCCTGAAGGGAATTGTTATTTGGCTGCGTAATTCTGTGACGTGGTGGTATTTCCCCAGTAGGGTTATAAATAAGCCTACCTATCTTTTGTCAGAGCCTCATTTGCGAGTCGACAGGGTGCACCGCAGGTGATGAAGCTGGTTTTTCTCAAAAGATCGTGGTGAGCCACTTACACCCCACAGGCCGTTGTTTAATTATCAAATTTGACACAATTTATATTTGTTTTGTCATTTTTACCACTACCACTAAGACTATCAGACCGGTCGTATGTTTATTTGAGCATACGACCGGTCTGCCAGTAAGCAGTCACGCATTGCTGACCCTATACAAAGTAATTTCCACCTTCTTTAAAGAACCCCATGCGGTAATTTATAAAATAATGTGAATACATGCCTTCAGCACGAATGAGCACGTGATAAATAATCACATCCAAGAGCAGCCTACTGTAGACGTTGCTTAACTTGCATGTTCGATTAGACTCACACGCGCAACGATATTGTTTTTTTGTTGTTATGTAGGTATTAGAACAGCGAAACAGAAAAGTTACAATAATGTACATAAATCTATTAGAAACATCGATAAATTACGAGAAGAAATTGGGGCAACCTCTAAAATATTTAGTGCATTGCCAAATTTCATCACGGGCTACCAGATAATAGCATCGGTTCTTTATGGTTCTGATGAAAAAGGCGCTTCTTAAGAAACTGTTAATGAAACTATTATAAACATACGTATCGGGGATATAAACAATCCAGAAATTTACATAGAAATTGTGGCAAGTTTGGAAAATAAAGAAGGGCTTCACGATCAACTGTATAGGATTTCGTCATCACGTACAAAAATAGGTGAAACACAGTGCCGAAGGAAGACGTACAATGTTTACAACGCTGTAAATTATTTAAGTGTTGCCATGTTGAAATATTCACAAATGTTAAATATTTTGATAAGTGCCTACAAAAAGAGGGCAAGAATGCCCAGCTGGGAGGTCTGGATTTGCGTGATACTTACTCCTCGCTTCTTGCGAGTGAGAGCGAGAGAGTGACAACAACCCTCAAGGGAATTGTTATTTGGGTGCGGTATTCTGTGACGTGGTGGTACTTCCCCATTCAGGCAGCTTACAAATACGCTGTACTCTATCTCTCCTTTGCCAAAGCGTCTTTTGATAGTCGGCAGGGTGCACCACAGGTGATGAGCTGGTTTTGGCTCTAAGGATCGTGGTGAGGCACTTAGACCCCTCAGCACGTTGTTTAACTATCAAATTTGTCACTATTCATATTTGTTTTGGCATTGGTATACATTATTTGAGTGTTGCCATGTTGAAATATTCACAAATCTTAAATATTTTGATAAGTGCCTACAAAAAGAGGGCAAGAATGCCCAGCTGGGAGGTCTGGTTTTGCGTGATACTTCCACTTGGTCGCGCTGATTAATCTGTGTTGATTTAGTTCAGACAAAGAGTCCTACTTTAGTTATTATAGCAATTAATTACAAGATACAGTTGTATGCATATAATTAAACAAGGGATTATTAACTAAAACTTATACTTTGTCAGAATATATGCGCATTTTTAATTATTATCCCTTCACTTTTCATTTTTTCGAGGAAGCCATTTTGAAGTAATACTTATACCGTATGTCACTGTCACAACTGAGACGCATTTAGTACAAACAAAGTAATGGTGAAGTACTGCAGACGTTTACTTTGATAATGGTATGGATATTATATATATTACTAGCTCATCATACATATGTATATATTACTAGCTTCCACCCGCGGCTTCGCTCGCGTTTACTTTTTTGTAATTAAAAATATCCTATGTCCTAATACCTCTAAGAATTACAAGTATTCTTAGAGGTATTAGGAAGGACATAGGATATTTTAGTATCCATAGTGTCATGATGATCGGTTGAGTAATTTCGGCGTGAATGGGTAACAAACAAACTCACATTCACATTATTAGTAGGTATTATCCCTCAAGCACATTAGGCTCCAGAACATGCTAAAGAATTAGATATACAGTCAAGGGTCGTCAGTGCATTGTCACCCATCTTTCCATTAAATTAATTTCTAGACAATGATAACGGCTACAAAGTAAATAGGTAATAAAAAAAAATCGTAATAAATACATATTTTAGTCAATGCCAAATATATTATATATATAATACTAGCTGGCCCAGTGATCTTCTTATCGCCTGTAAATATTTTTACGTTATTTTTTTCGAATTTTTCGGGCGGAAACAAATCCCACAAATCAAAGATCAATTATCAAATCTTTATGATTACACCAGTATAGGCTCGACATGTCCTATCTCTCTTTCACCTAAGACCCTGTTGCTAGCCGGTGGGATGCACCAGGTGCAAGTGAGGTTCGTTTTGACTCTAAAGATAGTACTGACACTCAATCCAAAATAACTTTATGTTGATAACTTTATGAAGAGAATTATAAATGATTTTGAATGAGTTATAAATGGTGTAATTAACACGACTTTGTTTTATATACATAAATATGAGCGTGACAATATTCCCATTACTTTTTCAGCAGTCGGATAAAAGTATGATAATAATAAATATTAGAACTCAGTGTCCTACAAGTATGATTTTTACAACTTTTAAACGGAAATTTTTCCTTCTGTGTGTTCCCTTTCTGTGGCTCCAATTTGTGAGAATGAATTCCCTCTGTCGATGGCGAGCGGTGCGACTGTAGAAAGAGGCATTGGGCATCATGTGAAACAACTCCTCTGAACACACATAAAATCGGTTGAACACACAAAGAGACGTAATATCACAGAATTAGTAATATCTCTTCTCAGACTTAAAGGTTCTAAACCTTCTGTCAGTTTGGGATCGTTAACAATCCTCATAGCACGCCTATAATACTTAGAAAACACCCAGACCAAGACAAACAGACATGTTCATGCATACAAATATTTGTCTTGTGCGGGAATCGAACCCGCGACCTCGGAGTCAATGTTGCCATTGCTAACCATTTGACAACCGAGCTCGTCAATATGTCTAAGTGAAAGAGTTCCCATATCGCCATTTCGGTTCAGTGTAGATGAGGAAGTTTTATGGGTATTAATTGTGTATCTACGAGTACTTCTAATGTTAATGATCGAACTCTTACAGCGTCGGATATAATAACTTTGGTGTACTAACAAAGTGATTATAAGGGAAACATTTGATACGTACCAAACATAATTAGTTAAATTAAATGTGAGTATAGTGTTTCTGTTTTTGCCGCAGAGTAAATATCTATTTGAGAACATGTACGACTTCTATTATATAATAACCACCATAATGAATGCGTGAGTCAAGTTTCACAGTAAACTCGGAACAAAAAGAATAGTAACAGGTTGGTTATGACATAGAGTACTTAATATTTACATCGTTGGTCATGCGATGAGAAGAATTGCAGATAAATTAAGAATAAGGCAATTTTCGAGAATAGTTTTTTGTCGCATCCGGGGTAGTATACTATTCAGATTTGGTAGCAACAAGGGAGAATTATCAAGCGTTCAGACGATTTTGCAATACATATTATTGGAATCGATGTGTGAGGTAAAAACTTAATGTTTTAAGTCCTTAATAGTGTTGGATCCTTGAAATCCGTGGTTCACGGCAGTTGAGCTTCTCTTGATTAGGGAACTCTTTATGCTTTTAATGCGTTATTTGCCATGTTGCTGTCCAAACCAAACATGGTAAGAGGAAAAGTCAAATTGCAAAAGCTTCTTACTCCTACTAATTTCTTCTGATTAAATTCGTTGTGAGCTCCAAGGCAGCTGAATTTTTACCCCCGGGACTGCAATGAACTTCACTGGTCATTGCCATTTTTGGCGGTCGCCGCTGTTAATCCTGGTTACACAGGAAACAGTCCCGAAAAAAAATGGTTCTTTGCCAATAATTGGCCAGTAATGGCATTGAAGAGCATTTTGAAACCTCAGGAGATTCAGCGAAACAATTTGATTTCGTGAAATCTCTCTTTCGTGAAAGCTCGCCAACGCCGAACCATAACCCACTTAGAACATATATCTATATAGCGAGCCCGGTGGTCGTCGGTTCGATCCCCGTACAAGACAAACATTTGTGTGCATGAACATGTCTGTTTGTCTTCGTCTGAGTGTTTTCTATGTATTATAAGAATGTTTTTACAAATAAAAATGTATTTAAATACATTTACCAGTTGTCTAGTGCCCATAGTACAAGCTTTGCGCTTATTTTGGGAGTAGATGGCGCTGTGTGAATTGTCCAGAAATATTAATTTATTTTACAATTCCATGTAGTCATTCGAGATTGCCAATTTATTATTCCCTTGTGCAATGATACCTTGCTTCTTTCAAATTCAAATTTCCAGGTCTCAGGTCAGGTTTAAGGTTTCAAGTATAAAGATATGCGGCATACGACCGCATCTTCTGGCTGCGTTGATTTAAGAAAAACGAATTTTTCATAGCTTCATGAATTGTACCTTGATACTGTGAAAAAATGGTTGTGAAGAAATGACCACGGAACCCTAACCAATGATCGGACGTTGTCGTAAAGTTCAACAAGGATAAATTTTAATGACCACTTACCAATAGTGCCCGGGAACCAAGCACACAATGGATTCCTCTGAAGGTCTGAACTGCTGTTTCCTACTCGGATTTCGAGGTCTTGCAGCGGCTGGTGACCTAGAAGAAGAAAATTTTATTTAAAATATTTTTATATGTTTAGGAGGGATCAAATACAGTGCTATGTATAGGCACAGTTTATGAAAAATAGTAATACTGTGGTATAGGAAAGATAAGTAAGAACGTTTCTAAGTAATATTCCTTGTTTTTAGATACACTTTCTATAAAAAATATTATTTTGTATGTAGTGAATGGAGATAAATTTTTACGCGAAAATAAAACTGCAATTTCATACCTAAAGGCCTATTATTAAGACAAGCTATTAACACAATGGTCGGGTCTCCGCCAACCCGCTGTTGATCAGCGTGGTGGTGTATGCTCTAAACCCCTTCGATTGAGGGGAGGCCCGTATCCTAGCAGTGTAATCAATAAGTGTTGACGACGACAACGGTCTGGTAGCTAGCAATATCTACTTTGACTCCGAGGTGGCGAAGATCGATCACTTCGATCATCGCATAAGACGAACATTTGTGTGCATAAAAGCGTCTATTTGTCTTGATCTGGGTGTTTTCAATGTATTATGTTTTTTTCATCATTCATCATCAGTGTTGGCGACTGGCTGGATAGAATCTTTTTATAAATAATATTATTTTGTATTTGACATATTTTTTAAATTGTTTTACTTAGTTACGGTTTCCATGTATTTATTGTGTCTGCTCCATTTGTGCTAGCAAGTAATATTAACGTATTAAACTCGTTCTCTTACTGTACATATATCTACGTGTTTCCATTCCTTAATCATACAGTCCTCTACTCCTTAATATTTGGTCCTGTGCGGACGTCCACTACGCGAACCGCTCCGTCAGGACCTCTGTAGGTCTTAACTACTCTCCCTAACGGCCATAAACCGCGAGGCAGAGTAGGGTCAGCGATAAGCACCACATCACCCTCGCTTAATGTCGACACGTTTCGTGAATACCTACCAACGCTCCGACCAAGAGGCTATTCACGAAACGTGTCGACATTAAGCGAGGGTGATGTGGTGCTTATCGCTGACCCTACTCTGCCTCGCGGTTTATGGCCGTTAGGGAGAGTAGTTAAGACCTACAGAGGTCCTGACGGAGCGGTTCGCGTAGTGGACGTCCGCACTAGAAGCGGCACGCTGCGCCGACCGCTCCGGAAGCTTATTTTAATTGAGGCTGATGCTGAGCCCCCGCCAGTCACCACCAACAACTAGTGTGACACACAGGGGTCCAGGATGTTGGCGACTGGCTGGATAGAATCTTTTTATAAATAATATTATTTTGTATTTGACATATTTTTTAAATTGTTTTACTTAGTTACGGTTTCCATGTATTTATTGTGTCTGCTCCATTTGTGCTAGCAAGTAATATTAACGTATTAAACTCGTTCTCTTACTGTACATATATCTACGTGTTTCCATTCCTTAATCATACAGTCCTCTACTCCTTAATAATCAGGTTATTTTAGTCACCACTATGGGAGCACGACCCTCTCTCGTCCGTCCCAGACAGAAGGAGGATTTGGCCTACACTCCCCACGCTGGCCAGACGGTTTGGGGAGGCCTGACCGATGTTTTATAATGTATTTCCCTTAGTCGCCTTGTACGACATCAACGGGAAGAGACGGAGTAATTCTATTCTAGTCTGCCGGAAACCACACGGCCAATATTGTATATATAATTATATTATAATAATATAATTATGTTATGTATTTACATAAAAAAATATGTAAGTATGTTTATCAGGTACCCATAGCTTAGTTTGGGACTAGATGGAGATAGGTAATTTGTCCAGGAATATTTATTTATTTATTATAGTAACTAGCTGACCTGACAGGTTGTCCTGTCTAAACCTTACCCAGTATATCCAGAATATCCCACAAATGTTTCATTGCAATCGGATGAGCGGTAAACGAATTCATAAAGGACATACATTCATTTACATATTATATGTAAATGAATTATATGTAGGTATTATTAGATTATATGTAGGTATGGTATATATATAGATATAACATACAATTTGTAACACGTGAACAGCCCAGCAAATAGTCGAACTAAACGATGACTAAATTCAGTTTATGAAATTCAGAACACGTACCGCAGTGAAAGTCTAGACACGTGAAGAAATACTCGATAAATTACAGTTATATTTGCTCTTTTTACCCGACTGACAAAGAAAGGAGGGTTGTATTTTTCGAGTGTATGTATGTTTCTTTGGCACTCTCTACAACCTAAACTACTTCACTGGTTTCAATATATGAGACGTAGTTCGATTCGTTTCAGCTGTGAGAGTGACCTCAGGTAGTACAGTGTAAGTACTACTTAGAATTTTTTTATACCACTGTGGTGTAAAACAACCATACAGCACGCCTGATGGTAAGCAGTTACCGTAGCCTATGGATGTGTCCAACACCAAGGACATCACATGCGTAAGTATTATTGCAATATGGCGTTCGCGAAAGAAAAGATATTATTTCAGTAAATAATTTTATTTTCGCTAACGCATTGAAAAAAAATTTAACAAAAAGATAATAGTTGCTGTATAAAGTCCCCTATTTTTCTGGTAACCTTTATTATTTTGGCTTATGCTTGTGACTAACAAAAGCTCAATTTACTTTTGGAGAGGGAGGTGAGGTAACTGAGGTTTGACTGGTCAAACCTAGGAGCGCCTAGACTTCGGGAATTGACTATAACATATGTATTAAACGATTTGAGTGGCAACACGCGAGTAACGTCATTCACTCTCAGTAACACAATCATCATCATCATCATCAGGTCCATTTTAGTCTCCACTACAGGAGCACGACCCTCTCTCGTCCATCCTAGATAGAAGGAGGATTTGGCCTACACTCCCCGATATTTGTTAATGTATTTTCCTTAGTCGCCTTGTACGACATCCACGGGAAGAAACGGAGTGATACTATTCTAGTCTGCCGGAAACCACACGGTAACACAATAGATCTGTGCAAAAATGACATTGTTCCATTTTGATGTGAAAACAGGTTATACGATACTAACACACTTTCACGCGTTAATTTTATTCGTTAGCACCATATAAGTATCTTAGTTTACATTTTCGTTTAGCAAATACAGTCAAGGACATACATGCGAGTCACACCATATACCTGTGAGTCACAGCGTCTGTAATTCCTATGTCATCTTAAATTTTGAATAAAATCTTAGTCATTAATACTAACGTTATACATATAAAAAAAAAATCAAACAAATTCTAATATTTTTAATTAATGCAAGGTTACTCAATAAGATCAAGATCAAGATCAAGTATTTACAATTAAAACATTATAATATCATAATATGTTTCTATTATGATATGTTAGCTTCCACCCGCGGCTTCGCCCGCGTTAATTTTTTTTTAATAAAAAATATCCTACTTATGTCCTTCCTATTACATTTGACAGTAGATGTACAAAGTTTCGTGATGATCGGTTTAGTAGTTTCGTAACAAACAAATTCATATTTATAACATCAAGTAGGGATTATAATTGCATGAAATTAAATGCGGTTTTCCTAAAAAGTGCTTTCATAAAAAGCGAATTTTTGCATTTTATATTCTACTGCGTGAGTTCTAATACCACCTAGGAGGGGCAGGTGAATTTTTCCATTTTTTTTTTCAATATTTATAATATTCTGGCAAGTTGGCCAAGACAACAGACTATTTAAATAATAATACAGTTATTTTTTTTATAATTATATAAAACACATTATTATTCTTTGGCAACATTGCCATTTGCGGTGAATAATTCAGGTGTCGCCTACGCGGCGGCCGATTAGGCGATTGGCCGTTTAGCAACGGTTTGTTATACGTCTGTTACCACACTGTGACAAGTGTCCGTTTGTCGCCGATTACGACATGCGTGCTCGCCTGTGACCAATTGTGACAGCCGAGTCAAGTCATACGTGAAAAGTTTTAGAAATGTATGGCTAAATTAAGGGGATCTGCATTGCAAAACGCCACTCGAATAAAAAAAATATTCGCTAAATGGGTAGTTCACATCGAATCGTCTGGGAGTTTTCTATATATTATATGTATGTATTTACAAAAAAAAATATGTATACTATCAGTTACCTAATACCCATAGTACAAGCTTTGCTTAGTTTGCGACTAGATGGCAGTGTGTAATTTGTCCAGGAATATTTATTTATTATTTAAAAGCTATATTATTTAAATTATGATGGTCCAATAGTTATATATAATACTCGTGAAGAAGCACTTGTGAATTAAATTACTATTAAACAAAAATTAAAATTCTCCACGAAAGTGACGATGAGGATAGTGGAGATTCACCCAAATATGTATCAACAAATAAAAAAACTGTATACGAACACGCTTTGGTACTTATTAACCTTAAACATAGGATCCTGTAGGTAGTTCGTCGTTGACAATGTTATAAAAGAAACTATGCTATTTTGCGGGAAATACCTTAATTACCCTGAGGTAAGTGATTTAATAATTTACTATTTAAAATGTTTTTATAATTACTTTCCTCCGCTTTTACTGCTCATTAGTGTTAATAACTATATTAATGCTCTCGCAGATAATAACATCTTCATCGAGAGTCTTGTCGAGTGTGTATCTAATCACTGTCAACGTAATTACGGTAAAAGTCCCTGTTTTCTCAGAAACTCAATGTATCTCGCAGTTAACTCCTCGTTTGCTGCATAGAAAGTGGTGTGTCAGGAAGTGGACGACGTTAGAAATACCTTCTTATGAAATATCCGTCTCGTAACCTTATATATTTTATAGTCAATGTAATAAATTAGTTATTATTCATACTGACCGATACTTGGTCAATGTAACAAATCATGTATTGGTTAGATTTGAGTTGATTTTTGTTTAGGTTAGGGTTTTCTTGTGTCCTGTCTAGATCTCCGATAGGAGCTCCGCCTAGATGATGAATGAATGATGGTGCCAAATAAGCTTAATTATTAATAATTGTCAATTGATTACATTAGCTAGCCATTATAAATAATGACCAATTTATTACAATGACTGTAACATATATAAGGTCCTAACTTATTAATTGACAATACTGAATTGAGGATGCGTATTGCTTAAATACATCACATTACTAATGGAATTTCACGGCTAGCAATTATTATTTTTTTATTTTAAGAAAAAATAAATTATCATTTTAATCAAATAAATACCATATACTGAACGCTTTAGTGAAGAAAAGTGTTTGTATAACAAAATTTATTTATCATTAAAACATGTTTAAAATGTTCTTTTTTATCTTTACATAAAACCGTCCTTGTTCACGAGTTCATACCAGTGCAAATGTTGGTAGTATCATGTGCGCATGTGCAGTCTACCTACCATTCATGCTTGCGCGCTGCGCGAACGGCGAAAGACAATCAGTCGCCGCTAAACTGAGTTTGTGAGCGCACGCGTGTTTTCTGCATTACCGGCCGGGGCCGCTACCGCCCGACAACGTAGTGCTCTTGCTCGTACGTTTTAGTTTTAGTGTGATTTGTTCAAATTTGCCATGCCAAACCGACGTTACACCAACCAGGAATACCTGGCAATGGTAATTGCGTACCGTGATAGTGAAGTGATAGTGGGGAGATTGTTCTGCAAGCGTAGAATCTACTAGAGCGAAGGCTCGGAACACGTGTCAGCAGGAACACGATTCTCACAGCTGTTTACCCTTCCGAGAACATGGACGGTTCGACCAACCTGCGGTGGACGCTGGTAGGACTCGATATCCTGCTGTCTTGAGGAGGAAATATTGGACTTTTTTAGTCAGCATCCGATGGCAAGTACCTCTGACGTATCTACATATCAGCTGCGATTGCGAGTTCTCGACATTTCAATCTACGCTATTGAATTGAGACCTCATTAGATCGAAAGAAAAAATAAATACTGTACCGTTGGTCTCGATATACCCTACATCTTGCCAAAACCGCGTCTGTTTATCAGCTGGCTGCACCACGTGCAATAAAGATCAGCTTTAACCCTAGTAGGTAATTGGTAGTGCATTGATAATAATGATACTAATGGCCGTTCGCTTATGAAAGACAGCTGTGAGGGCGATGACCTTGTGCTTCCGAGAAATCAACAGACATCGACTTCCGAGAAATCAACAGATTTGACGAGCTCGGTGGCGTAGTGGTCAATAACGCGGCTTCGACACCAACGCTCGCGGGTTCGATTCCCACATAGGACAAACATTTGTGTGCATGAACATGTCTGTTTGTCTTAGTCAGGGTGTTTTCTATGTATCATAAGTATGTATTTAAAAAAAAAAAAATGTATTTACGTATGTTTATCAGTTGTCTAGTACCCATAACACAAGCTTCGCTTACTTTGGGGCTAGATGGCGCTGTGTAGTTTGTCTGACAATATTTATTTATTTATTATTTATTTATTTATCGGCCGTTACGGCTGGCCCTCTACTTTACTTATTGGGGTATGTACGGAAGTTAGAAAGCTAGCTACATACCTATGCCGTCAACTCGTATATGGGCGATGACTTCTTTTATTTAAATACGGCGCGATTGAGTTTAGATGAAATTTTAGGTACCTAACTAATTTTTTGACAAAGTTGTTATTATGATTTTAATGTTATTGAATGTTTCTTTTGAATCTTTTGCAACAATGAGTCTTGCGGCCCTATAAAAAAGTAAAGGGGTATGTTTGGCTTACCGCGATCTTTAGATCCAAAGCCTGCACGTGGTGCATCCTGCCGACTAGCGAAAGAGACTCTGGCGAAAGAGAGGTAGGGTAAAACGTATTTGTAAGTTGCCTGAGTGGGGAATACCTCTACATCACAGAACATCGCAGCTAATTTACAATTCCATTGAGGGTCTTGTGTTCCAGCGAGTGAGTGAGGTCACAAAAATGAAAGGAGTTGCTGCGTTGGTAGCGGGGTTGGCGGGGGCGCGCGAGCGTTGTTACCGTCGCGACCGTCAATACGACTACGGTAACTACTTCACATGGAACATGTCTCCAGACAAGCAGGGGAGAGTGACTAAAGGATTAGGGAGAACACAAAAGATCCATGAGGGTCGACGTGTCACCGGTGCTGCAGCACTGGACCCACTCTAAGATAACTACTTCACATCAGGCGGACTGTATACTTGTCTGCCACGCGACGTGGTATAAAAAAGTTAAAAAGAGAGGGAAAAACAGAGTTCAACGCTCGCACGCGTCACCGTAGCTGTCATATGTGGCAGGTACTTGGTCGTATACGTATCGTCGTACCTAACTAGTCATTAGTACAATTTCATTCTTACGCGTGATGGTAAATGCGTAAGGGAGCACGTTAGAATATTTTTTCTTGGTATACAGAAAAATAATATCATTTTAAAAACATTTTTATTTATGCAAAATTTCATTCACAATACGATGTATACAAGCTATAGATGCCAACCATATAGTATTGTCAATTAAAAGGTTAGGACCTTATATATTACTTTTTTATTGCTTTACTTTTAAATAATATGCCGCATTTAAATAGCTGGTTATAAGACATTTTACGACAACCTTAATTAATTACTTTATATGTTATTAGTCAATCGAGCAATTATTTAATATGTATACTTTTTCACTCGAATAGAGTCATTTTGATAGGCTTATTTCTTCATTAAATTTTGGGGTGTAAGTGACTCACGACAATCTTTGAATCAAAGCCAACCTCACCTACTCTGCTGATAGACTAACGAGTTTCCGGCGAAAGAGAGGTAGGGTATAGCGTATGTATTAGCGGCCCGACTGGGGAAGTACCTCCACCTCACAGAATACCGCAGTCAAATAACAATTCCCGTGAGGATTGTTGTGTTCCTGCGAGTGAGTGATGTCACTAGGAGGGAAGAAGTTGCTGCGTTGGCAGCGGGGATGGCGGCGCGGGACAAATATTTTATGTTGCGAGCATTTATATAGAATTGTAAGCTACCCGATTGGAGAATGTACCCCCGTACATTCCCCAGTCGGGTAGCTTACAATTACGCTCCCTACCTTTCTTTTCGCCAGAGCTTCGTTTGTCAGTCAGCAGGGTGCACCGCGTGCAGGTGAAGTTGGCTTTGGTTCAAAGGTATTGATGAACCACTTACACCCCAATACATAACATTTTACTATTATTTCAATAGATCCTTGTCCAATGGTTTAGTATTTTTATTCTCTCAATATATTTCTTTCATTCAATACATAATCGCTCAAAAGAGAAATAAGCCGATCGATACTACCTAAAACTTCGAATAATGAAGTAGGAACGAAACGTAAGACAAGAAACAAACTCTTTATGCCCCTTTTCTTTAGACAAAATATCTCGTTATTTATGACTTAAAACTTACCACAGCAACCTCTGGTGGTGACTCTGACGACTTTGACAGCGTAGTGCCTCAGCAGGTCGACTTGCCACCAAGGAGACGCTTCCCGCTGGGTCTCTGTGCACCGTTTTCCGTCATGTTCCGTGGTCTTCTCACCGTCGTTGCCATTAGTGGCGCTACCACCACGGACGGTTGTCGATTGGTTCGCTGGTTTTCTGAACGCGACATTTGTACCTGGAAATAATGTTGTTGTTATAATTTATCGTAAATTACCATAGAACAAATATGTAGTAACAGATTTTTTTAGATGGTTTTGATAAAATTTTAGTTTAGTGAATCTTGGGTTCGAAAAATCATTCTAGCTAAGTAGCTAAGTTTTATGGATAGAATTGTTTTAGTTATTGTTTTAGAGCAGAGTTTGGCTATGAGTTTTGTCGAACCTGACCATATTTTCTATATCATGATTATCATTAGCCTGCCTATTGATGG
The DNA here is from genome assembly GCA_937001555.2 of Hypsopygia costalis. Lineage (NCBI taxonomy): Eukaryota > Metazoa > Arthropoda > Insecta > Lepidoptera > Pyralidae > Hypsopygia > Hypsopygia costalis. Next base: position 27,411,529 of record OW443326.2, read on the forward strand.
ATATAAAGCCTCGCCCAATGCTCTTCACATACCATTCTGTTTTCCACATCCAGCCGCGTCCATTGGCCCTCTTCCCTTGAATTCTATCTGACCTTTCTCCCTTATGATGGCAACAAAAACACAGGGTTTTTGTTGCCACCCCACTGCTACAGCTTGCTGACTTTGGTTATCCGTCGTATTGCCTCTTTCCGAAATCGAGAGAAACTTTGAGCTACTTCTACCAAAATACTTATATTTGTAAATGCTTACTTGTTCCTTATTACATAATTAACTGCAGATCAAAGTCCAGCAAAAAATAACATGTAAATGGATCAAGTGAGCCATCCAATTGTGAACAAAGACTGCAACTTTACGAGAAATTCATGGCATAACTTCCAGTAGCTACGTGAGATTACTTACCACAAAATGGCGAGTCAGCAGTCCAGTCGCCCCTCAAGGTGCACTCTCTCTGGTGCGCCCCGAACAGCTCGTAGCCTTCATCGCACTCATACGTAGCTATCGTTCCTGGTACGATGTCGGCTGATGGTATTGATACCCTGGCGTTTGATGGGACTGCTGGGTGACCGCAGCGCCTCTCGACTGAAACAAATGAGAAATCTTTGATATATTTGGTCTACTTTTGACGTACGTCTATAAAATTGTTTCCATAGGGAGGCGATTCAAAAAACGAATGATAACAAAATCGGGGGATACAGTTTGGTGTTGCAGCTACAAATCTATCATCTCCATCCATAATTTTATCAACCAGCGGATAGATGAAGGATCAAAGAAATTACGCTAAGTAAGAACTATGGAACATTGCGTGCGGGGGAGGAGGAAGCGCTGCCTTTTAATGATAATTTCAGTGCATATTACATTGTAGCGTACAACACACGGCTGTGTCCGTGCCACAGGCGCACTCGACTTTTTAACAATCTACTCCAATTAGGAATAATCTAGAAAATAACATGACGTACTGATATGTGCGACAGTGCAGGTATAAACTGAAAACAATAAAATATAGTGAAAATAAAATGCAAGTAGAAACGCGGAAGCATGCATGTATAAGTTGCACAACGGCTGGTCAACTGCCTGATACGCATCTCACAGCATTTGCATCAAATCGATCAATGTTGCGATCGCTCTAGCGTAATATAGTGCAATGCACAATATGTGCGCCTCAGTTGTTCGGTAAAGCTTGGAAATGTTCTTTCCACTTTCAGCTAGTACCTAAATCTATGAGGTCCACAGAGAGATATTTAATGTATTTGTACAGCATTTATATGCGCAGAAAGCTCTGAATTGAATGTTTATCTAAGATGTTTTTACGAAGGAAACAAGGAAAATTGCCTGGCATTCACTCAGTCCCACGCCATTTACCGTCGCGGCAAGACCAAACACTTATTGAAAAGTTATTGATATGCCTTTCTGTGCGTTTACGTTTTTTTTTCTTTCATGGCGTAATGCATGTATAAATGCATAAGTATTGAGGAAGCGCTTTGTAGCCAATTTTTACTGCCATAACGTTCTACCAACCGATAGACCATCTATTTAGACAAAATGTCATAAATGTCCACAGCTTTTTTTAAGTCCTGACCAGACGAGGGACCTTTGTCCGCGGACTTTTATGTATGCTAAAATAGTTCGCTTACAACTGCACCGAGCAACGCTCATGGGGACCTCAGCATTGTATGCAGTTAAAGCAATTTATTTTAGCAGACAAGAAGGCTGCGGAAAAATGTATCCCGTCTGCGCAGGTCTTTAAACATTTGTCAGGGCCAGGGATACATAATAAAGTATGTTTTATAGGTTTGGTAGGACCAACTGAGATAGATAATGCCGTAAATTTGTAACGGTATGGCACAATTTTATGCTTACTTTAAAAAAACCGGTACGCGACGCGAAACTGAAATCGTATCAGTCTCATTTCGTATATAATGGTGGCATAAGTTACTCTTGTAATTGTATGTTAAAGGGATTTATTTTGACAGACAAAAAGTCCGCGGACAAAATTAACTTGTCTACGCAGGCCTTTAACCGTTTGCCCTGGTCCTGGCCCTGCCAGGGACATATAATAAACTACGTTTTATAGACCACTGTTTGGTAGGGCCACGTGAGATATGCTGTGGATTTGTAACAGTATGGCACAATGTTGTGCTTACTTTAAAAAAAACCGGTACACATGGCGTAAATTTGTAACGCTATGGCACAATGTTATGCTTACTTTAAAAAAACCGGTACGCGACGCGAAACTAAAATCGTATCAGTCTCATTTTGTACATAATGATGGCATAAGTTACTCTTGTTATTGTAACAGGGATTTATTTTGACAGACAAAAAGTTCGCGGTTAAAAGTATCCCGTCTGCGCAGGCCTTTAACCGTTTGCCAGGGCCAGGGACATATAATAAAGTATGTTTTATAGACCACTGTTTGGTAGGACCAAGTGAGATAGATAATGCTGTAAATTTGTAACGCTATGGCACAATGTTAAGCTTACTTTAAAAAAACCGGTACACAACGCGAAACTTAAATCGTATCAGTCCCATTTTGTACATAATACGAGAAATAATAATAATAAATAAATATTGTCAGACAAATTACACATCGCCATCTAGCCCCAAAGTAAGCGAAGCTTGTGTTATGGGTATTAGACAACTGATAAACATACGTAAATACATTTTTTTTTAAAATATGTATATACTTATGATACATAGAAAACGCCCAGACTAAGACAAACAGACATGTTCATGCACACAAATGTTTGTCCTATGTGGGAATCGAACCCACGAGCGTTGGTGTCGAAGGCGCGTCATTGACCGCTACGCCAACGAGCTCGTCAATGATAGCGTATCCCGTATAATGTTCGATCGATCGAGTATCGTTCGATAATGATGGCGTAAGTTACTCTAGTTATTGTAGGTATGTATGCGATGGAAACTATCAATTTGTCCATAGGTTTCTCTGTCTATGGACTTCGTTCTCACATATTCGAACAAATATGTCGACATTCAAGAGAGGTATCCTTTCACGTATTTATAGATTCGGAATGTGGACTCTCTGCCTAGGTTTTACATTTTTATTTTATATACTACGTCGTGGCAGACAATAATATGACACTCGTGATGTAAAGCGGTTACCTGAAGACTACTACTAGACGACTAGTCGGCAACGAGTGCGTGATGCCTTTGGCAAGCGTTCATAATACAATAAGGTCGTATGTCTGTTTGCCCATGTATGTATATGTACTTAAGTACATATTATTACAAATTACGTAGTACATTTTTTTTTATACTACGTCGGGTGGCAGACAAGCAAACGACCCGCCTGATTTGAAGCGGTTACCGTAACCGTATTAACGCTCGGAACATAATATATCACTTGCGCGCCGCCACCCCCATTGCCTATGGCTGCGATATTCTGTGAGGTGGAGGTACATTCCCCAGTCGGGTAGCTTACAATTACGCTCCCTACCTCTCTTTTCGCCAGAGCTTCGTTTGTCAGTCAGCAGGGTGCACCACGTGCAGGTGAAGTTGGCTTTGGTTCAAAGATGTTGATAAACCAATTACACCCCAAAACTATTACTTATACTGTGCTTATAGTGTGGTGTTGTTGGTTATGAAACCAGCACGCACAACGGGGTCATCATGGTGCGTTTAGTTCCATTAAATTACAAATGACGAACCAAGAAAATCGGCCCAGACTACAAAGGATCTTGCTGGCCACCTGCCAACGTCAATAATTATACTACGAAATGCCGTATCACTCCATGGTTTCATTACCCTAGAAGCTAGGTTAAATAAAATTAAATAAAATTGAAATAAACAGTTTTCAAGCCTGTAGAGTGTATGTAATAGTACTATAATAATATACAACATTATTCCCTGCCGCTCTCTCGTTTTAACCTCACCTCCCCTCTGAGACTAATCTGGAACAACTTGTATGGCGCCGCACGCACACACGTTCATTTGCGCTCTGTACAGACGTCATTGTTTATGTAGTAGTTACCGACGCGACCTTTCTATGGAGTGGCCGGGGTGCGGTACAGCTGAAGGCTTGAGAACTGTTTATTTTTATACTACGTCGCGTACCTAACAACCATACGGCCCGTCTGATGTAAAGTGGTTACTCTATACTGTATGATAAATATATTAAAATACGTACATAATATGCGATACTAAATATAAGAAATGGTGATAGATTCTTTTGCAAGTGAGAGTACCTACATACCATTCGGTCATCGCGAACAAAAACTACTTACCAAACAGAGTACAAACAAAGTGTTAGTACAAACAAACAGAAAATGTATCTCTGAATAGGATTACAAATCTTTTGTGACATTCAACAGGATATATACAACAAAGATTTCAACAACAAAATATATAAACAACTTTGTACAAAGAAAGCTTAGTGCGGACTTGTTTTTCGATATAATAGGTAATTTTCTTAGAAAAATTGTGAGCACAAGAAAAGATTCGTCCGTGGGAGGGTATCTACATAGAAAGTTGGCTATTGAAAGTTTGCTATTTGCGCATATCAATTTCTGTATTAAGAATTCATCTACCAGGAACCCAGGAATGCGTGGGATATGTGAAGGGTATAAGGAGGAAACCATCTATTTGTGGAGTGGAAATAGGTATATGAAAAGTACAAATTGTGAGGAAATTTAAATGAAATTGTTTATTTGCTATGGCACATAGTAAGTACAATGGTGTTACAATTATATTATACTGCTCATACAAGTTCCGGCTCGCAGTGCCGTAAATAGCCTTTTCTGCGCCCTGTGCGAGCTTCTATGAACTGCGCCCTTGTTTTTTTTAGATATTGTCTAAGTTAATAGACGTTTTTGATGATACTGGCATGTAGGTACGTATGTGTTGGAATCGAGCACTAGGGGCGCAGCGGAACTTATTAGGAGCAAAACGAAAAAACAATGGTCCTGCCTGGTCTGGCCATTCTTGCGCTCCCCAGAGTCTACGCCTTGTTCCTGGGCACCGGTGGCACCGCCCTATTTACCCTATGTTTACATCTATGTTTGTGTTATCCTAAAAGGTAGACAAATTAGGTAGAGTATTGCTTGCATCAACAGAGGCATAATCACTCAAGAAAATTAATGTCACAACCAGAGAGTTCTCCGAACGCTCTGGTTGTGAATTTCTTTGAATATTTTCCTTTAACCTCGGACTCATCTAGGCGAAGCGTGAAGACTGCTTATACAGGCCATCGGGCAAGTTAAGGAACACCACCGCAGCCTCAGCGGTGCTGTTCGCAGTAATGCGTCCCCACATTCAGTATTCTTTTGCGTTTTCCATAAATAAAATAAAAAAATCTAAGATATCCGTGGGCAATAGGGACACCTCAGTACCAAATTAGTTATTTTTTATTTTTATTACCGTGAATTTGTATGAAAATTGTGCTAAAAGTGAACATTATGACGTTACTTGTTCTTCCAGCTTATTTAAAGTATTTTTTACATGCTACTTAATCCATAATACCTACTTCATAACTGTTTTAAAAATTTTTGCGAGTTGTTTTTTCGAAGATGTTTAGTGGTAAGTAGGTAGGTAGGTTTAAATAGTATACCATTGTTTCTTTTTTCATATAATTAAATAAAGGTTCATAGTATAAATAATGTTCTCTATATTTGCTTACGGAACTGAAACGTGGACCCTGAGAAAGGCTGACCGTGACCGAATTGACGCTTTTGAGATGTGGTGCTGGAGGAAAATGCTTCATATTCCTTGGACCGCCTTCCGCACCAACGCGTCTATTCTGCGAGAGCTAAATATAAAAACAAGATTATCTACCACCTGCCTCCGCAGAATACTTGAATTTTTCGGTCACATCGCTCGAAAGGATGGTCATAACCTCGAACAACTTATGGCAACTGGCAAGGTTGACGGCAAACGACCAAGAGGCCGCAGCCCGATGAGATGGTCTGACCAGATCCGCACATCTCTGGACTCAAATCTCCACAGTGCCCTCCACGTTGCGAAAAATCGCAATAGTTGGAGAAAAATTGTTAGAAGGAAGATGTTTCCGCGTGGGAGTCACGACCCTCAGTAATGAGGTATACGACGCGAGGAGGAGGAGTATAAATAAAATAAAATACATAGTTAAAAATTCAACAAATTGTCAGCGTATGGTACGTATGTACGTACGTACGTATAATAATAATAAGTCATTTGAGTGTAAAAAAATGGGAATTTTATACATGTGTTTAATTACTACACACTAGCTAGAGGCCAACTACTGCATTATTGAAATAAACTGCAATTCTGAGATATCGTTCGATGCAAATAAGGCCCTTCGGATACTTCCGTTTGCGATACTAATAAATAATAATAATATAATATTATTAAAACTCACGTGAGAGATCATAATAAGTTAATTAATTTTTAACGTTTTAAAGAAACAGGTTTAACGCAGTTTCGATCTCATACGAAAATCTCCAAAAGGGCGAATGTCCAGACGTGCACTCTCTCTATCGCGACGAACACTCTCATAATCAGGTTTTGATTCCGTGAGGTTGCTAATGGCTTACGCACTGCCATAATAACTACGGCTATGCTAAATTATTTTCAGTTACAACCCTCGTGGAGCTCGAGATAAATAAACGCATCCACAGATAGGCTACGGTCATCGTTGCTTAACTTGCGTTATCGATAGACTGACACGCGCAACGACGGCATCGACCTCCTCATGTGATATCTTTAGTGTATTTAACAGGTTCACAGTCCCGAAGCAAGATGCGATCTTCTTTGCATACGTTCCCATAGTAATAATGACACCTAACGCTCATGAAGTTTCGTATTAAGTTACGTCATTCTCTTCAGCTATTTTATGATACTTGATTTTTTCAATCACTATGTGTCACAGTGATTGAAATAATAATCTACATACATAATCTACATCACTGGCCATGAAGCACATATGCCTCATGGACGTACCAGTGAAGTCACCCATAACACACATGTGCCTCATTGGACTGCGAACCTGTTAAATTCCCTTTCTCTTCAATTTCATTATACACTCACTCATTTTGCAATCCTGTCAAATACTCAATGGTTGACTGGAAGAGATCCCTTATAAGGATAAGCCCGCCTATGTACTATTCATGTAAATGGCTTATAAAAATGGTAACATGTACAATAAAGATATTTCAAACAAACAAATGCTTTCAAATACCAAAAACCATAAAGACATTGAGGTATACAAATTGCAAATGGTTATATCTAAACTGGTAAATGTCAATGATTATGTATATAATATTTTATTTTTATGTAAAGTAGTTGCATAACTAAACTAAACGAATAATCTCCGACCAATTTTTATTAGACGCATTAGTCCACTTCAGACTTTCTAATTGTATAACAGTTTATTTAATTAATATTATGTATAAATTTGACATTGCTAAAATACAAATCTGCAGCCCATTAAAATTTATATTTGTTTTTAGTTTAAAGTGTGAACATGGTGTAAACATAATTTTGTAGTGTACATTAAATAAATAATAAAGAAATAAATATTGTCAGACAAACACAGCGCCATCTAGCCCCAAAGTAAGCGAAGCTTGTGTTATAGGTACTAGACAACTGATAAACATACGTAAATACATTTTTTTAATGTAAATACATACTTATGATACAAAGAAAACAAACAGACATGTTCATGCACACAAATGTTTGTCCTATGTGGGAATTGAACCCACGAGTGTTGGTGTCGAAGCCGCGTCATTGACCGCTACGCCACCGAGCTCGTCAAATTAATATTATGTATAAATTTGACACAAATCTGCAGCCCATTAAAATGTATGGTGTATGGTGTATGTATGGTGTGAACATAATTTTGTAGTGTACATTGTATAATTTTATTCGATCTATGGGTCCAGATTTTTCGCTGTGATAAATATGGATTTTTCATTTGATCATTTTTAGTAAAATTTCTGGCAATAACGTGATAAGAAATTTATTTTCATTATATTCAGTCTTTAGCAAAAGATCGGTTTATTTTCAGGACTCTTTAAATATAGCAATTGCAACCCAGAACCGCGTAAGTCAGAAATGGTTCAAAATAAAGATTTTTACCACTATCGTAAACCGAAGTTAGATTTTCTAAAACAAAAACCCGGTCTAAATCGCTTTCGACTTAGGATAGAGTCTATAGCCCTAATTAACAGTTTTCAACTTCTACGAACCTACGCATATTTCAAAAACAGCACATCCTCTTTCTTTTCATGGCTCTCTCAAGCGTAAACCACTTATCGTATTAATTCAGTATTTCTTTTTAAGTAATACCTAGTTGTATTCTTTTGCCGTCCTGTGGCCCTACCGTCTAAGCTGCAGCCGATTACTATCTGTTTTTTTGATTCCGAAAATCTAACCACCTTAAATTAGTGCTAATAGTAATAAGCTTAGTAGCCGCAGGGACGGAAGCGGTCTACCGGTTATAATATGTAATATAATATTTGACATATCCTGGAGCGGGTCACGCCGGGCGTACAACATTACATTAAACTTCTCAAAGAGGCCTCTACGCGTTGGATCTATATCCCCGCGCACGCCTATCAAATGACCGGGCTTGACCCGTGATTAAAAAGAGATGCATAATAATATTTATTTTCATTTTTTTCGTATACAATTAAATAATAAATAATATACAAATATAACAACAGAAGATGATTAGATTAAGTTAATGGAAAGTACAAAAATTATAACATAGTTTAAATACGAATACCCATTAACACATATTTATATTATAATATGTGTATATATAAATAAAACTCAAAAATAATCCATCAATTTACATGTTATCCAATAATAGGATTCCTTGCACTATTTCCGTCCCAATATACATTATCCATGGTATCTAGTGGAACTAATACATGCCACCACGCCCATTCACAGGACACACATTGGGAGGTCACGCAAATATTTGTATCGCTAAGGGAAAACAATCTAGAAAATTGGGCCGTCGATTCACTTTATTGGGCTTTTTGAGATGGGTCATGGAGCTATTAAATTAGACGAAGCTAACAGGAATTCGTTCCACAGACTGTTTAGTAAGGTGTTGTTTTAGATTGTGAGGTATAGAGTCGACGAATACCTAACCGACAAATAACTATTAAACATTCGGGTTGCATGATTAAACTTATAATAACCACGGGAATTAAGGCGATCATGCATTTAAGGTATTTTTACATACCTTTTTTTGCCTAACGTTACGACCAGGTTGCACATCAGTAGGTCGGGTTGGTAGGTCAGCCTGTGACCACGGCCGGTGCAATCTGGTCGAAACGTATCTCGCGATAAAGATGAAAACCATAAATTACATAATACGGAACTTTATAAAATTCGTATCCAGGATCGTAAAACAAAGAAAAAATAAAATCAAACAGTGGCGACATCTCTAGAGAGTAATGGGCAGTTTGTAACCCCCATTATATCGAGGTTGGCTCAACTTGGATCTAATCGAATATGCGTGGTTCTCGTAAACAGCGGTGTAACAAAACCAGGCCGATCTAGTCACGTACCACAAACACAAGCCTTGCAAATGAAGCCTCGTTTCAACGACGCCTGTGTCGTAGTGGGTCTAGTACCTAAACCACAGTGCTAATACGGAATAATTACGTACCTATATAGAGTGATCTTACTAATAGTATAATTTTATACTCTTAGTGGAAGTATCTATCGACGAACCCGGTCCTGAGCTTTAAGCCAGGTCCTGAGCCCGGTCCTGACCTGAGCAATGACTGATTTGACTCAGAGGATCGAAAAACAAAAATGTTTGTATTGTGAGGTTCAAGACCGTCACAATACAAACATTTATGTGAATGAACATGATTCCTATATATTTTATGTATGTATTTACGAAAAAATATGTGTTCAAGTTTTACTCTGAGTTGGCTGAGACCAGTGTTTTCAAGCTGCACAAAGACGACCGGGACTGACGACTTAACGCGCTCTCCGAAGCACGGAGCCGCTCGAAATAAATAAACCCATCCGTGGACAGGCTACGGTCGGCGCTGCTTAACTTGCGTGATCGATTAACTGACACGCGCCTACCTACTTCTTGAAGTTTCGTAAATGACCTTGTTCATTTATCGGATCTCGCAGACGTCTCGATACTCGCACACCCTATTCTTACGTGTACTAATATAGCACCCTAGTTACTTTGTACATATACCGCAGTCTTGGTGCTACGTAAACAGAAGATTTTTGGATGTGTGTTGCATACAGTGGACGAAATAAGTGGACCTTTTTTATATTCGTTACAAACTAATATAAAAAAGGTCCACTTTTTCGCTCCCAAAATTATCATCAGAAAATCAAAATAAGTTGTTTGGGATTTTTGTCAAACAGACCCATTTCTTGGCAGACTATGCTGTAGGGTTGACCATTGACTTTTAATTATATTACAATACTTTTCATATTTTATATTGGCTGTGTGGTTTCCGGCAGACTAGAATAGAATCACTCCGTCTCTTCCCGTGGATGTCGTACAAGGCGACTAAGGGAAATACATTACCAAACATCGATCAGGCCTCCCCAACCCATCTGGCAAGCGTGGGGAGTGTAGGCCAAATCCTCCTTCTGTCTGGGACGGACGAGAGAAGGTCGTGCTCCTGTAGTGGAGACTGAAATGACTTGATGACGATGACCATGGGGTGTAAGTGGTTCATCAACATCTTTGAACCTAAGCCAACTTCACCTGCACCCTGCTGACCGACAAACGAAGCTCTGGTGAAAAGAGAGGTAGGGAGCGTAATTGTAAGCTACCCGACTGGGGAATGTACCTCCACCTCACAGAATACCGCAGCCAACAATTCCCAAGAGGGTTGTTGTATTCCTGCGAGTGAGTGAGGTCACCAGAAAGGCAGGAGATGCTGCGTTGGCAGCGGGGGTGGCGATGGTGGCGACGCGCGAGCTATATTTTTAATGTTGCGAGCGTTAATATGGCTACGGTAACCGCTACACACCAGACGTTGTATAAAAAAAAAACCATGTTGTAAATATCTTATTTTAAAAAATCCTTTTTGTCTCTTACAGATTCGTCTCAGAGGGAATGTGAGGTAGGCTCTTGAGAGCGTCGGAGAGTGGTTAATACGAGTATAAACTGTACGGAAGTACTAATACTTATCCTGTTATAATACATTGGTCATGATTAATGAAGAAGTTTGTTACGGCTGGCAAATAAATCTGTGATTCGGTCATGCCTCATGTCATGAATTCGACGGCCGACACCATTCGTGACTTAGGTGTTAGAAATTATTGATGGAAAGATAAGCGATCGATGTGTCGATCTTAGTGCGATTTATACATATCAACTAGCTGAGCCAGCAAACGTGTTTTTGCTATATAAATTAATGCAATAAGTATACTTTACGATCTATTCCTATACCTACCAAATATACATAAAAAATCATTAATAAATAATAATAAATATTATTTTCTGGAAAATTTACACAGCGCTATTTATTCCCAAATTAAGTATACAGCTATAGGTACCTACAAGACAACTGTCGCATTTACAAGAAAATGTATTTATGGACATTTATCAGTTGTTCATACCGGTACCCATAGTTCGAACATTGTGTTCGAAATTTGGCACTAGATGGCGCCGTGTCAAATTGTCCAGAAATATTTACTTATTTATATTTATTTACTTATTTATGAGATTATTATATGTTACATATTAATTCCATTGATATTACTCAAGAAACTGACACCAGTGGCACAGATAATCACAAATCGGAATAAGGTTGCGAACATGTGGCCTTCGCGGTGAGTTAACTTAGACCAGATTCGAAGACTCCGATGATAATTATAAAGTGACTAAAACGAACATTTACCGTATTACTTTCCAATGCAAAAGCAGAAATAGACGCTATTTTAACCGACTCCAATAAAGGAGGAGGTTGTCAATTCGGCTGTATTTTTTTTTAATGTTTGTTACTTAATTACTCCGTGATTTATAAACCGATTTGAAAATAACTTTTTTTTATTTGAATGAGTATACTTCCAGATTAGTCCTGTATTTTTTCATTTTCATCATCATCTATATCTACATACATAAATGTAGAGCCATGTTTGGAGTCGGTTTTTTTTGTTAAAATTATTATAGGCTACTAGTGGTAAAGAAACATAAGCTAAGGGCCCTACCACGGCGACAATCGCCTAAAACTATTATTTCTTATGGCTTGGCGATGGAGCACCGCAAGTTAAGCAACGTCGACCACAGGCTGGATGGGTTTATTTATCTCTAGCTCCCTCGTGCTTCGGAGGACACGTTATGCCGTCGGTCAGTCAGTGGCCTTAGGGCGGCTTGAAAACACTGGCCTCCGCCAACCCACAGTTGAGCAGCGTGGTGGAGTATGCTTTATACCCCTTCATTTGAGGGGAGACGCGTATTATCTTTAATTTTTTAAAATTATTTGCATGTTAGCCAATAATTTTATAGGTAGGTAGTATTCCGGTAATTAATGATTGATATAATTATGTATATAAGCTACACAATTATATATATATCTGCGGAATAACCGCGGGAGCAAACTCGCGGGCATTTGCTAGTAGAAACATAAAAGATTTACTCGAGCCTAACTTCACTTTCGCTTGGTGGCCCGCTGACCTTCGGGTAGGTGCAAACATAGGAACAATAGCAGCCTTACAATGTTACCGCTCTCCACTGTTGTAATATTGTTTTATTCTTTTAAGCAGTTCTTACTTTAATTTACTAATAACTGCTTGAATACTGGTAAGATAGAACCTTGATGGATTTCTAAAGGTTATGTTCACTTTGATCCGTGAAAAGAGCTATGCTCGGGGTTTCTACAAGGGGGAAAGTGGCGAAGGTGTATAAGGGAGCGTTCAAAAAATGTTCATTTTGGAACGTAATAAAAAAGAAACGGATTTCATATTTTTGTAATTTAATAAAATACATATACCTAGGTTATGAACCTTGAAGGGTCGCAAAGATTTCTACATACTAAGGAGGTCGCACTATGAAAAAGTTTGAATAACTGCTCTAAAGGGACTGAATATGCAACGAAGTAATTCGACGGAGAATCAAAGTTCTCGATAAGGCTTTTAGAGTTACCCAACTGAAACGGTAGTGGGCTCATCTGCTGAAAAACTTGATGATCGGCAAATGGGGGAGGAAGGTGGAGAATTAAAATTTGGTAGAAAGTATTGGGAAGACTCTAGCATTGGCTAGATACAGGCTGATGGTGATGTATTCTTATGGACATGGAGGTAAAATCTTATGGATATACTAACTTAGCAAATAGTCTAAAGAAACTCAGGTTCTGTAGGGGGTGGTAGGGGACAGTTTTATTTTGTGTTTGAGATACGGGTAGTCTGGGATGCGTTCAGGATGGTTTAGTAAACTGCATCTATATTCATCATCATTCGCTTGATCTATTTACACTATTCGGGGTCTTTTTCTTCCATTATTTTTTATCAGCCGTCATCTTCACAGTTACCCCTTTCTGGGGCCCTACCGCCATGCTGAAACCGATTACCATCAAATACTTTGATTCGATGAATAGGTCTTACGTTTTAGTTATTGACAAACATTTTCTGCTTAGTCCGTAGAGCTCTAGAGTTACTACAAGCTTACCTAAATATCATTTTTTTTTTATACTACGTCGGGTGGCAGACAAGCATACGGCCCGCCTGATATGAAGCGGTTACCATTACCGTATTAACGCTCGCAACATAATATATCACTTACGCGCCGCCACCCCCGCTGACAACGCAGCATCTTCTTTTCTGGTGACCTCACTCACTATGACCTCACACACTCCTATTCTGTGAGGTGGAGGTACATTCCCCAGTCGGGTAGCTTACAATGACGCTCCCTACCTCTCTTTTCGCCAGAGCTTCGTTTATCAGTCAGCAGGGTGCACCACGTGCAGGTGAAGTTGGCTTTGGTTCAAAGATGTTGATAAACCACTTACACCCCAAAACCATTACCAACAATCTAAGCAGTAGTTTGATGTTCGCATTCAAAAAATCCGATGATGATCGGCTTGAACTTCAGCGGTAGGGCCCCTGGTCTATATCATCTTTCCCACAATCCATCCACCTTTTTTTTAAGTCCCTCTCTCACTATATTAATTTTTAAATATTAAAATTCATCGTTCATTTTGTCACATGTCTTTAATTCCTCCGTGTTACATGACCATACCAGGAAAGACGATTTCCTCTCATCATTTCCGTCACAGGTGCTACTTTCAAACTTGTATGATTTTTACCAATTCTCACGGGATACTTGAAGTCGCGTATACGAAGTCGCGGGCGAAAGTTGTAGCTAAAAATAGATGTTAAAAGTATACGAGTGCTAATAAGACAGTGATACTTCTGTCATGTTAAAAATTCATGTCTCGTGGTAACTACGTTACATTTTCTTTATATTAGCTCAGCTTTGCTTTTAAAGATAAGCGAAAAGAGCAGCCAAAATCGCAACGGCAACTGACATGACTAGACTACATTGTTCTGTCACTTGACACTGCCATGCTGGCCCGTGGGTGATTCTTCACGCATCGTTTGAAGGATCCCATGTAGTAGAAAGAAGGAAATACATATAAGTAGTCAGGACACGTTAGGCGTCCTTAAAATTACTTGAGGCATTTTTGAAGATTTTTGACCCCCCCTCTCCCCCTTGGATTGTTGAATGTTTTCCTCGACCCTCTCCCCCCTACCCAAATCTCACGTGAGATTTTTCAAAATTTGTATTTTGGGTGTAAAAGCGTTGGATTTATTTAAAAAAAAACAATTTGCTTTATTTAATATTAGCAATTAAGACTAGCAAAGACTACTATTTGCGAATATTCATGCCAAGTATAATGATTTGCTAATAATTTATAAGTATTCTTGCCAAGAATGGCAAGACTCTCTCTCTCCCTCAAATGAGATTTAGTAAGATTCGGCTCGATCCCTCCCCCATAACACTTCATGTAATTTATGGACGCTACCTTACCTATCATAATCCTAACATCTAGCAATAGAAGTAGATAATATGGAATAACGTGCAAATATATTTCTGATTTCAATACTATCTAGTTCAACTGTTCGACAAATCCATCCACTCATAGCATCTATTTCCGCGGCCCGCGTACATTATTGCTAGCAGCGGCAGTTAGGTGCTCTGAATAGGCGCAGTAAATGCGCCTTGCACGCAATTTGCCGCCTCCACATGACTCGTGCGCTATTTCTACCACTTTGTACTTTCCAATTTGTAATAGTTATCAAATCGGCATTTGATATATTGGGAGAAAATTGTTATAAATTGCAACTCCGAAAATATTTTTTAGCGGGAACGTCGATGACGTTGTTGCTACTCTCGTTTAAGTGTTCCATGGAAGTTTTCCTTTTTTGGATGTGATAACATTGCATATTTATCAATAATAATTGGAATAAATATTAAATTCACAACCCACTCTATGAGTTCCATCTAATATATAAAATTCTCGTGTCACAGTTTTAGTTACCATACTCCTCCGAAACTTTTATTTTTATTTTGATGAAATTTTATATGCACATTCAGTAGGTATGAGAATAGGTTGTTATCTAATTTTTTCTAGCAAAATAATCCTAGGAATAATTTATATGGCATAACAATGGACAGCTAGTATTCTGTATAATCGAACTAAATAACTCCCATTTCCAATACAATAAGAAATATTGTTTGTTTACTTGGTATTTATTAATTACGCGCAAAGTTTTTGATTTCCCATTAGTCATGTTGTGTTACTGGGAACATATCAGCTAACAAGCTTATATGCGACAGTAATCAAAGGTAATTCAGTTATAGGCGGAGTCGCCAACAAGCTATGCCATTTCGCCTGACAGGCTTTTAGCACGAGTAATATAATTTCTGGAATGTTCGGTGACCTGGACACGTGTAGGTACGAGTAACGTATGCGGCCCACGCTGCACGGAAAATGACATTATAGTGCAAGAGTCCATAAACCGATGAGCGTTCGGTTGATAATTGTTTCCACTCGTGTGTATTATGCGCATTGTTCACCTCAATTTGACACGTTCCCGGTTAGGGGTTGAGATTATTAATCGAATATTCGATACAATTATTTCGAATGGCATTCGAATATTTGCCAGCCCTATTACAGGTTGTTGCATGACATCGAATACCATGTTTAGATTAGAAGCGAGAGAAGAGAGTACTTTTTTAAATTGTTAAAAATATTTTTGAAAAATTGGCGCCTCCTCGCAACAATTTCTTTTTGTGTGAGGGAGTTTGTGTCCACCACCCATGGAGATTAGCAACACTAAGGGGTCGCAGATCCGTTGTCAGGCTATACGCCTTCCTTTCTTTCTTTCTGGTGACGTCACTCACTCGCAGGAACACAACAACCCTCAAGCGAATTGTTTTTTGGCTGCAGTATTCTGTGAGGTGGAGGTACTTCCCCAGTCGGGCAGCTTACCAAATACACTATGCCCTACTTCTCTTTTCGTCAGAGTCTTGTTTGTCTGTCAGCAGGATGCACCACACGCAGGTGACGTTGGCTTTGTGATAAAGAAAGATGAAAGCTCAGTTTGACGCCCACGTCAAACTGAGACCCGCAGATCAAATTACCTTTAACTACTGTAACCTATAACTAGGTTGTATGTATGTATAGATGTTTGTTATTCTTTCACATGTAGGTAAACCACTAAACAGATTTGGATAAAATTGCTCACACATGTGGAATATATTCTGAAATAACACATATGACAGTTTTATCCATGTCTACTGTGTTCACGGCGGGTGAAAGAAGCTGGTTACAAATAAGTCATTAAAAGCCTAGAGACAGCTAGTCAACTGCCGTGTTTAACTGTTGTGGACTATAAAACCTACCTATCTAACATTATTCGGAACCTAAAATTTGATGTATTATAAAACTCGCGTATGGGCTAATTTACATGTTTTTTTAGTTCCGACTTAAGTTTTGCGCTCAGTTTAGAAGATATAGTCTATGGTTGCATAGACTATATCTTCTGCAGCAGTATAACCAATCACAGATTTTAGAAGGACAAATAGGAATAGTATACGATATCATGGTAGTTTTTAAGTATCATCGGCACCCATCAGTCCTGTCTTTAAGGCTTAAAAAATTCACCTCTCTCATGTTCGATATACGACTAACGGTGACCGATTGTTCCAAACACAAAAACCTATACACGGAGACGTGTGCCCTACTTGGTCAAGCGATGTGAGTCACGAGAAGCAGCGGATTCGTACTCAAATAATATTTAACATCGTTTTTAAACACGCATAATTTATGTCATATTATGCATTCATTAGTTTTTTAAGCATGAACCAGAAATCAATAAAACTGTTACTTCTGTGATACAGTGGTTGTCATATAATAATTTAAATGTATATATTCATCATCATCATCAGGTCCATTGTAGTCTCCACTACAGGAGCACGACCCTCTCTCGTCCGTCCTAGACGGAAGGAGGATTTAGTCTACACTCCCCACGCTGGCCAAACGGGTTGGGGGGCCTGATCGATATTTGGTAATGTATTTCCCTTAGTGGCCTTGTACGACATCCACGGGAAGAAACGGAGTGATTCTATTCTAGTCTGCCGGAAACCGCACTGCCATAATATATTACCACAGTATAAACAATAGTATGACCACTCCCTGCCGCTCTCTCGTGTCGATCTCACCTCCCGTCTCGCTCATTCACTCTCTGCATAGACGCCGTTGTTTATGTAATAGTAAACGATGCGACATTTGTATGGAGTGACCGGGGTGTGATATTACTAAAACTAAATATATTACTTCTATAGTCAGTCCAATAAACCATTAAATAATAGCTGTAAGGGGCAAATAGACATCTGAAACTGCGACTTTCTTAGGTATAGAAATACGGGAGAACCACGTAAACAACTTGTTCTAAAATAAGCAGACTTGTCAATGCTTTTACTACACTGCAAAAAATGGTGACACAAAAAGCTGCTCTTTCAGTGTACTACAACGTAATGGCATAGGTATTAATCGAGCATTAATTGCACAAAAAAAAACGTGTCAGAGAATTATGTGAAGTGGCACCATGTGTGTCGTGTAAACCTTTCTTTTGCAAATTAGGAATATTGCCTCTTCTATTTATACATAAGTATGAAATAGCAAAATTTGTAAATCTAAACTCCCAATTATTCTCAACTGCTAATGATCTGTATGCGCGAAATACAAGGAAAGGTAGATAATAGGATTGTCTTACCACATATTCCAAGAACAGGAGCTATATTTGGGTAACACTTATGGTATGTGTATGATAGTTTATAACCAAATACCAGTAAGGGATCTACCATACAACAAATTTTGTAAGCAACTTCACAAATTCTTATTATCTGAAAGATTTTACACAGCTAAAGAAATCTTGACATATAAATGAAATACTTAATTTTAATAATAAAATTGACTATCGGAAATATCTGACATTGTCATAACAATTTAATCTCTCATCTTATATTATCATATACGAGATTGTAGTAATGTGACTGATAAATTTTTGTACCTCTACAAGTTTGGCAAGATATGTGTACCTTGTATATTTTATAACACCTATGTATGACCCATATCTAGAACGAATAAATGAATTAAAATTAAATAAAATGAAGCAAATCCCTACTAGATATTTTAAAAAGTTTAAAAATATAACCTGAATCATAAATCTACAAATTATTATTAGTGTCGAAAAAAATATTAAAGCAAATATTATCGACTAGCTGTTTCCTGTGTTTAGTTATGATTTACTTGGTTCGGTATGTCACAGATATCCATGAACAATTTGGTAGGTATGTCCTTCCACAGATGTCAAGCTGGCTTCATACTTTGTTCTAAAACCGAATATGTGACAGAGAGAAAAAAAATATAATAATTAGTTTTTCCTGAAATATTCTGGGATTGTGGCTGGCCGCATTTCCACTCTGAATACCGATACAAACGGGTTTGACCTAAATATTGGTCACACGAAACCAAGATCAACAACCTTCTTGGCAACCTCCTTGTAATATATAATAACATATATTATATATAACGTTACGTGAGTCCGTCACGAGATAAGTAAAGCGGAATCCTAGGTCTGGTGTCATTGCAAATTGCGTGTGACGCTCGTAAGGAAGGAGCGGACACGAGATATGTTTTCATATAATTCGACGAGCCCGGTGGTCGAATGGTTAGCAATGGCCACTTTGACTCCGAGGTCGCGGGTTCGATCCCCGCACAAGAAAACATTTGTGTGCATGAACATGTCTGTTTGTCTTGGGCTGGGTATTTTCTATGTATTATATGTATGTATTTACAAAAAAAAAAAGTATTTAAGTATTATATCAGTTATTTAGTACCCATAGTACAAGCTTTGTTTAGTTTGGGACTAGATGGCCGTGTGCAATTTGTCCTGGAATATTTATTTATTATATTTAATTATGAGTGACAGAATATTGAGATAACACGAAAACGTGTTTACATACATTTCATCTTTGCTCTACTTTGTTTGCTCACGTGATTTCTGCTTTAAATATGGAAATGCTTCTCTTTTCTAACTCCGTCACATCTAAGTGACACAAACTCGCCACCGCTTATAACTTACGCAAACGCTTAGCGGTCAAGAATGTACTTATGGCTTTGTTGAGGCTAGTAAACCACGAGGCCCAGAAACAGTGTCATACGTAGGGCCTGCTCGGACTCGCCAATTACGACGACCTAGCCACACAAGTTACTCTAAACATTGATGGCAGCTACCTATGGATATTACTTACGGACACTGGTTTTTACACTGTAAAATCTATAACAAAATCAGTATTTTTTGAGCCAAAGTTCTTTATCGTTTCAGACATGCTATAGACAGTTGACGAATGAGAATTAAGACGAAGAAAGTGTATGGATTCGACCAATATGACATTAGAAATTTGTTTGTGCATAGGACCGTTTAAGAATAGCTATATTTCTATGGGTGGTGGTAATTACTTCCATCAGGTGACCGACAAGCTCGTTTATCCGCCTCATAAGTAAAAAAAACAATATAATAAAGGTTCTGTGAGCTATTGAAATGGCATACAAATATCTTTACATCTTCGCCAGAGTCGGCATAATGTGATTTATTTCCGTTGCCAATTTAAAAACTTATACAATAATGCAATAGCTACTTAATTATTTTAAACAAGCAACCCTGTTGAGGCTTCGTAAATTGTTTAAAATAATTATTGTGTACATAACAGCAAAACAATAAGAATATTCTTCGACAATTACTAAGATACTTCAGTAGTTGATTGTGGGAAAAATGTGTACAATAGAGGTTGCGCCATTGAACACTTGTTACTTGTTACCCTTGGAGCCTCCGTGTTTCGCCGACACTCGATGGCTCGGCCGAGGCACGTCCACACTAACCGAGCTGCTTCGGGCGGCAATTGCCTCGCGAGGCTGCTCGCTCTGTGTGGACTGGACGCTCCTACATATTACTGAGCAAGGGAGTAGTATTTTATAAATCACATTGGAGGAGAAAGTAACTTAGTTTTATTTTAACTTACCATTCGGGGTGTAAGTATCAACATTTTTGAACAAAAAGCCAACTTCACCTACACATGGTGTACTGCTGACTGAGGCTCTGGCGAAAAGAGAGGTAGGGCTTAGCGTATTTTTTAAGCTGCCCGACTGGGGAAGTACCTCCACCTCACAGAATACCGCAGCCAAATAATAATTCCTTTAAGTTGTTGTGTTCCTGCGAGTGAGTGGTGAGGTCACCAGAAAGACAGGAAGGCTGGCAACAGATTGGCGACCCCTTGGTTCCCAACCCATTTTTCTTCGAGGACCTTTACGAGGTTTTGGTCAGTGTAGGGTAGGAACCCAACTCCAATAAATAAACCCAAGGCATTATAACTCGAAATATTTGCTTTTATTTTGGTCAATTTCCTTAATATGTTAATATGTTGTTTATATTCATATGTTAATATCACGTAGCCTATGTCTATTAAGTATATTAAGTCTACGCTCTCGCGGGCCATCGGTTAAAAACCCCTGCTGCCTGCTCTACATAGCATAATATAATACAAAGTCACTTTCTGCGTCTGTCTGTTTATCCGCTAATACCTTATAATCCGCGTGACGGATTTTGGTGCAGTATTCACTGTCGTTTAGATATTATATAGTCGTCGTCGTGAACCGTTATTCATCCCACTGCCGGGCGAAGGTCTCCCCTCAAACGAAAGGTTTAGAGAATATTCAGAGAGGAGGCCAGTGTTTCAAGCAGCCTAAAGACTACTGACTTGGCTTAACGACTGTCACCTAATGACAACAGCTGGGACCGACGGCTTAACAGACCCTCTGAAGCAAGGAGGAGCTCGAGATAAATAAACCCATCCATGGACAGGCTACTGTCGACGTTGCTTAACTTGCGTGTTCGATTAGACTGTCACGCGCAACGACGCCATCGAGCTCCTCGTATTATTCTCGGTTAGATATATGTATATAAAGTTATAACTATATATCAAGAAAATGTGATGCGTAACATTGTGTTACAATATTTTAATGGGTATCAAATTATAGGAAACTTCTGTGGGTTTCCCATGCATTCCTGACATTTTTGCGGACAGTTTTCATTTTCATTATAATTTTTTTTCGTTATTTTTTCTGATACATACCTATATGAATAGCTATTCTGCTCTTCGGGATGGATATAGATTAAACAAATCAAATATCACAAAAATCGATCCAGCTGTTCTTGAGTTATAAATGGTGTAACTAACACGAGTTTTTTTTTTATAAAATTAACTAGCTGACCCGGCAAACGTTGTATTGCCATATACATTATAATTAAAAAAAAAAAAATGTCAATAAAATAAAATAAAATATTTAGAGGTGGGTCACTCTTATCATTTAGGGGTATGAAAAATTGATGTTGGCCGATTCTCAGACCTACCCGAAAACCTAAATGATAAGCACACAAAATTTCATAAATATCAGTACAGCCGTTTCGGAGGAGTTTGGTAACAAACACAGCGACACGAGAATTTTATATATTAGATTTTTCATAACCTAATATTAATTACTATAAATATACTAGATAAATATACTGACCCAACAGATGTTGTCCTGTCTTTTTAACAATGAATTCGAATTTGTTTCGCGCGATCTGTCAAATGACTGACAGTTCTGCAAGAAAAGTTAATATGGTTGTTTAGGTTATTAAATTTCCTAATTTTCTGCGCAACTTTCTTATTTTTTTTTCTTTCATAAGAACCTTCTCCTATGCCGTGTAATTTCCGGCAGACTAGAATAGAATCACTCCGTCTCTTCCCGTGGATGTCGTAAAAGGCGATTAAGGGAAATACATTATAAAACATCGATCAGTCCTCCCCAACCCGCCTGGCCAGGGTGTGGAGTGTAGGCCAAATCCTCCTTTTGTCTGAGACGGACGAGAGAGGGTCGTGCTCCTGTAGTGGAGACTAAAATGACCTGATGATGAAGAACCTTCTCCTGACAATAACAGATACGATATCAAAAGCGAAATCGGTCCAGCCGTTCACGCGTGATGCCGTGACTAACAAGGTAAATAGGGATTCATTTATATATATAAGATATAGATTATGCACCGAAGAAATCGGGGTCAACAAACTATTTTGTGACATATTTCAAGTTGACTATTTTAAATAAACTAGGCACGAGCAGTTGATGACTTCACAAAAAATATACGAGAAGCCAGACGACGCGCCGTATACGAGACGAGCACAGGGTAAAGTGGCGTGTCTGGAACAGTAAACACTCGTCTGGTTACACGACCAAGTTTTAAGGGTGCATGCGATATCAGTGTTTATGTTTTTATTGTAAACTAGCAGTTTAACGACTTTGTCTGTGTGTGAAATCTATATTTTTAGTGATAGTTTTTCTATGCATACTTTAACATGTGAACAATAACTTTTTTCACTGAAATCCAGAAAATTTAAATTATACAAAGCCTATTATTATATATATATTATGTGTTGCTCGAAGCTGACCTTAATCTATTTGTGAAAACCGCCAAAAAAAGCTGTTCAGTAGATTTTGAGATCAGCATGTGCATACCGACATACAGTCAAAATATTTAATATAGTCTTCTTTGTGGGCTATTATTCTTTTCTTACCACCCAAAGTCGTTTTTTTGTTTTCATTTAATGTACAGACATGCGATTTCAACATACATGTATTTGTTTTTATCTTGTGTAATTTATTTGACAACCGAAGCTCAAGAGTTTTTCCTCGCATCCACTACGGAACATAGGTCCCCCTTTGTTAAACTTCCACAATGATCGATTCCGCAATCTTTATCACGTTGTGGGTCTATCTAATGGGGGTCATACTACGCTGCGTAATATCGTCCGTGGTCGCCAATTCGAAACTTTCCTGCCCCATAGGTTATCAGCCCCCTTACCACCAACTCTTATTATTATTTTATCGCCAATCGCAATACACTCAGCGGTGTAAATAGCCGCTGAGTATGCACAGATCTGCTTACTTTCGAAATGGCGTGTGCACACCCCTGTCGTGGACAAGGTTCTTTTGTAGTTAACTTAAATTTTTACATACAAGTTTAAAATGTTACCTAAATAACCTATATATCACCAACTCTTATTGCGATTCAATAACTGAATAGAATGCTTATTCATACCAATGAATAAGCGACTCTTATCGCACTAAGAGTTGGTGGTAAGGGGGCAGTTCTGCGTGCTATGTAGCCCGCCCACTGCCACTTCAGCCTGCTGGCTGTTAAACAAACACACTCCTACCTAATATTAATTCGAATATTGAAGCGTCTACTGGATTATCCGAACCGATTTATAAGAGGAATTTCTAAATACAACATTGGAAATCAGAAAAATATTGAAATTATTTTTTTAGAACTTTAGCCAATAATCACCTCTAAGACTTGAGGATTCGTTTCGTTAGTATCTTCAGTACACTGTCAAGCTCAGAGCAGAGAATTGCCGCGAGAGTCCTTTACGGGTATAATTAATTTTAATTAAATTAATTTAGCTATTTTACCAGTTTGACGTATGTTTTTCCTCTTCGTATGTTTATTACTTCTATTTTATTTCCACTTCAAGACTCTATTCATATTCTGTTCTATTTCTACATTGTATAAAACAAAACACAATGTAATAAAATAATCTAAAATAGAAGTAAATAACAAATGATCACACGAAGGTAAAACAAACTTAGTAAAAAAACAAAATTTATTAAATTAAAACTAAAATATATATACTACTAGCGACCCGCCCCGGCTTCGCACGGGTGCAATGCTGATACTAAATGTACTACAGAAGGTCTTTGCGCTTTGTCCTATCCAGTCCTTCCCCAGTTATAGGCACACGCCGCCGGCTCCGCGGCGGTACCGCCACAGCCGTTATGTCCCTGCATTTTAAATGTGTAATATCTTCTAAACTATTCATTTAAATTACATGCTGTGAAGGGCCATATTGATCTATATTAAATGCATTTAAGGTACTTAATTGGATAAGGATTAATTCTGTATTGCTTAAAATCGCTTCGTAAATAAGGCATTATTTCTTGTAAAAAGCAAAGGATAAAATAACGGTTATTGTGTGTTACCACTAAGAGATAGACATATACCATCGCGAACTTT
Source organism: Hypsopygia costalis (assembly GCA_937001555.2). Classification (NCBI taxonomy): domain Eukaryota; kingdom Metazoa; phylum Arthropoda; class Insecta; order Lepidoptera; family Pyralidae; genus Hypsopygia; species Hypsopygia costalis. The sequence continues at coordinate 27,436,132 of OW443326.2, forward strand.
TTTGTAGACCATTTTAAGGTGAACAATACTGTACTACATTATTTTGATCTATCTCGTTGGGTTCAGCCAGCGTTTGCAATAAAAGAGCAAAAAAATGTGTTTATTTACGACATCACATTAGAAACCTCTAAATTATCAGTGTTTTTCTACTATGTTATGCATATATTATACATATAAACTTTCCAGTTGAATCACTCTATCTATTAAAAAAAACCGCATCATAATCCGTTGCGTAGTTTCAAAGATTTAAGCATACAAAGGGACATAGGGACAGAGAAAGCGACTTTGTTTTATACTATGTAGTGATTAAGCAATATAAATATACTATTAAGCAATATAAATATACTATTAAGCATTATGTATCTTTCTCTATAGTGCCTGCATAGTTTTGAGGTGTATATGTACAGTCAACAGCATGGATGCTGTAAGGATTCTGTGTCAATACCAGTATAAGATGGTCTTGCGCAGCCACGATACGTAGCACTATGCAGGACCCATTTATACCGGAACTGTTACGGTTACAAGCTGTTGACTGTAACATGCGTAGCTCACCATAATTTTTAATCTACTTATCCTATTATTATTAAATTATGCTCACATCTTTCAAATAAATTATCAATAGTATGTATTCTATAATACGTTATAGGATATTTTCTATGTATTATATGTATGTATGTATTTACAAAAAAAATATGTATTTAAGTATAATATCAGTTATCTAGTACCCATAGTACAAGCTTTACTGTTTGGGACTAGATGGCCTTATGTAGGTAATTCTTCCAGGAATATTTAATAAGGTTTAGATTATTTATTTAATAGACAAAACGCTGGGTATTTACAATAAATTCCTAATAAATACCTACATAATAAATTTCTTATTTTTGACACGTACCTACGAGTATATTTATGATGAAAAATGAAAATATTAATTTTAAATATTAATTGTCGATTGAATTTATAAAGCTTCAAAATTTATTTGCATTTATACCAAATTTAACGCAGCTAAGTTAACCAGTGCTAATATTATTCTGTGCCAGTGCTCGGAAATTTCGTACAAAAATATTTTTTCGTTCGATTTGATCATTATGAACATACAGCCTCGCCGACAGGTTTACGAGCATACACAAGATTTAGCCATTATCCACTTAGCAATTCCTGTCAAAGAGTGACAGCTCAAATAGCTGCAGTGCAGGCTAAACTATTTTGAGTCCTTATAATAAATTATCAATTGGTATATGAATATTTTAGCGATGTCTAGAATAGGTCTCTCCATTTGATTTATTTTATACTGTAACCGCTTTATAAATCATGCATAATACCCTAAGCGGAAATGATATAATATTTAGAAATAATTTTTGAACTGTTCTTATTAAAAAAAACTAAATTTAAATAAATAAATATTCCTAGACAAATTTTCACTTCGTCATTTATTCAAGCTTGTACTATGGATACTAGATAACTGACATAGAGATTATTTTCTATCGAACAAAGTAAAACGAATTCTGTAACAAATGTAATAGCAAGATAAAGGAATGTATGTTTAAATAAATAAATATTAAATTAAATAATGAAATAAAAAATATAATTAAATAAAAATCTTAACCCTGTGCCCTTCAATTTTATGCTGAAATAACACAATAAAATAAAAGGTAGGTACTCGTACTGTATTGAGAAGTATGATTATTAAAGTTATAATTCAGCATAAAATTTGAAGAACACAGTCTAAGAACAGGAAATGTCCTTATGAATAGAATTATGAAAAACACAATTAAGAAATTAAAAGTTCCTAAGTATACATATAATTTGTAACGAGATCAGGCGCATTCAGTAACTTTTACTTGCCTTTGTGGCGCCGACGTTTTACTTTTTAAAAAAGTTTGTGATTGGGAATTAAACTACCATAGATAAACATTTGTTTCCAATAGAATAAAAAAAAATGTGAAAAAATGTTCTATGCCTGTACCCTTCAAATTTTGAATACAGTACGAATGGTTATCAAATTTAATAAAGTTGGTTTAAAAATTCGAAATTACGAACCTATAGCGCCTTACGCTAGTGTTATTATTAAGTGGGTCATTTTCCTTTAGATATAGCAGTCCAGTGTGACCCATTTCGATTTAACAAAACTCTAAACATAGTAACTAGGCTATTTGTCAGATTAATATGACCTCATGGCCCTTTTGTACAAAGACAAATTTTTCAAGTCTTGCGCATTTAGGGCGACCATGAGTTAACAAAAAGTTTTCAAGATCGTTACAACGTATTATTTTTTTGTGTAATTTTTATAGTAATTGTATTTTATTTCAATACTAACGGCGCGCCCGCGCTTCGTTTTGGCTTAAGCTTCCCGTTCCCTGCATCATTCATTTTCCATGTTCATTCCTGCGGGTGGATTTCCCACACTAACCTTCTCCTGACAATTTCATCATAGTTTTATTTCATATATATAATACTGCTATTCGGGATGGAGACAATTCCAAGAAATCAAAGATAATAAAAGTCGTTCATGCTGTTATTTAGTTAAAATCGTGTAACTAACCCGACTTTGTTTTATATATAGATTTAACACTTACGGTAAGTATATTAAATTTCAAAGGTTGTAGGTATATTTTTTTTATTACTTTATTTGTGTACCTCTTAATTTAATAATAACCCTTTCTGTACTGAAATGTAAAATAATACATATAATAATAATAATATAAGTCCGCAGGGCAGCTGTGTGGCGAGCTGTTGTGTGAATAGCGACACCACGGACCCGAGTCTCCAGAGAGTCGGTCAGGGCCTTCGTCTCCGACGTGTCTTCACCGGTCGGAGTGTAAACACAAGAAGGCCCGCAGGACTCTCAGCTCTGGCTTGCCTTCATTGGCCGTCCAGAGAGGAGCCGCTAGAGCTATATGCTCCAGGGGTGGAAGTGTTAAAGGGCATCACGCCGCGAGTAACTTCGGAGAAAGCGCAGCACACCTCTCGACATCCCTGAGTCACTCACACCGGTGTTGCCCCCGGCCGTTTTCCTGGCATTTCGGGGGCCCATCTAGTGAGTGGCGAGTCACCGCCTGCCGCAAATAACTTGCAATAAAAGCAGTTATGGCAGGCGTCCGTCTCTCTTCTGTAATAGCCAGGTATTAAGTTCACCCAGATCTCATCTCCATAGCCCATTTATTTTCCATCACACTTCGCAAAAGTCTCAATGCCTGCCGAGACCTGCTCATGGGTATGTCGTTTCATTGACATATCCTGGAGCGGGTCACGGCGGGCGTACAACATTACATCCAACTTCTCAAAGGGGCCTCTACGCGTTGGATCCATATCCCCGCGTATGCCTATCAAATAACCGGGCTTGACCCGTGATTAAAAAGAGATACATAATATAATAAAATAGAATTTCTTATTGAAAACTGAATTAACTTTAAAATTGAACCTTACGTAAACTGGTTATTATTGCCCGAGATAAAATATATTCCATATATTAATTCAAATAATAACCTATAAGTTTACCAAATTTGAAACAATTTTGTTCAGACATTTTTGCGTCAGTAAAAAGCCAAAATTTTACTATTAACTGTTAAGTCGTAGTTAGGTAGGTAGTTAGTTATAGCACGCAAAAACCTATAGGTTCATACTTCGTTTTGTGACCTTCATGGTAGATCACAAACTAAAATGATATTTATAAAATCTACGGGCTCTCTATTAAATATTAAAGCTGATATAAAGCGTAACTGTCGCATAATGATTCATAAAATAGGACACAGTGAAATTTGTTACAGAAAATGGGACATCCTATAAAATACGGGAGGGCTGGCTACCCTATTATGCCGAGCAGCTTGTTAGTCAACTGCTTTGCTGCATAAAATTGTTAGTTTAACAGTTGAATGAATCAGGTAACTAACTATTCCTCGACATCTCTTTACTTGGTGTCGATAATTTTCTCATAACTTTTAACAAGCTCTTTACGCTGCACTGGATACTGTTTGTGTTAATATTCTCTAGTTGAAGTTATTGCACAAAACTTTATCAATTAATGATTATTTGTGTTATGTTTGAAACGTGAATCATATTTCGTTTCCTAAAACTTATTTCACTGTTCAAAAATGATTAAATAGTAGTAAAAAGATATATACTTATAACGGGACGGGGGTCCACCACACATTCCCACTGTGTCTCTTGTGTAGCCAGGGACTACCGCCGAAGCTGAAGCCGATTACTATCGAATATTTTGATTCGAAAAATAGGCCTTACCTTTAAGTTATTAGCAAATATCTTCAGCTTCCAGGGATAGGCTGGGGTTGACGTTGCTTAACTTGCGTGTTCGATTAGATTGATATGCGCAACGATGCCATTGAGCTCCTCATAATATGATGATGATGATATCTGGATACACGCGTACGAAATCATTCAGTCAAGTCGTTTAAATAAAACGAACGCCCTTATAGAGAAACCTTTGAATTTACCGTTCCGTGAGGTCTAAAATAAACATCACAAAGTTATTACTTGTTCTATGTTTCAACAATAAACGCCTGCGAATACTTACAAGTCCTTCATTTCAAACATTTCTATTGTTTACTTCGTTCTTTATTTAAGTTCCACCCCATTGTAAAATGTTTGTAAGAAGCCCAACGCGTGGTCGCCCCAACATGTGACTGAACAGATGTCGTCAAAGATCGCTTGCCGACTGATTTATAGGTACTTGTGCTATGTGGTCCAAGGTTTTTGTGGTGTATTTTACGACAGGAAGGATCCTGGGATGATGTGTGGTCTATTTGTCTAGTGGACGTATAAATCCTTTTTTAAAATAAATAATATCTAGCGTAAACCTAATAAAATGTAAATCGATTTCTTATACAACTATGTATTAGCTGGAACACTACCAGTGTTGTTTGGAATAGTAGGTTAAGTGATATTCTTTCAGAACCTGAGTACATATTAGGTTGGGGAAAAAGTCTTTTCGTATTTTATATGAAAATTCAAAACATTTTTTAATAAAGTTTATTTACATTTAACTAAAGTATGTAGGTGCCATTTTGTTCGATAACTTTTTGCCATCTTGTAGGTATAGACATGATCCCATTACTATATAAATTTTGGGACTTCTGTTCAAAAAACTGCGACAAGTGGTTTTGGCAGTCTTCTCGTGATGTTAACCTGACATTGCCTAAAGAATGCTGAAGAGACGGAAACAGGTGGAAATCAGAAGGTGCAAGGTCAGGACTATACGGCGGATGCATTAACACCTCCCAGTCAAACTCTCTTAATTTTTGCTGAGTGGCTAAAGATGTGTGAGGTCTAGCGTTATCATGATGAAAAATCACACCCCTTCTGTTAATTAATTCCGGCCGCTTTCTCTCAAGTTTTTGCTTTAATCTCATCAGTTGTTCACCGTAGAGTTCAGAATCGATAGTCCTGCCTGGCGGTAACAGCTCATAATGAATAATGTCCTTCCAATCCCACCATACACACAGCATCACCTTGTTGCGGGTTAACCCGGGTTTCGCCAGAGTCTCTGAAGCCTGACCGGCCTTTGACCACGACCTTTTTATGCGCCAAAACTGTTTTGTGGTCAATTCCTAGTTCTTCAGCTACGTCGTTACTACTGATATGCCGATCTTGCTCCACTTTATCAAAAATGGCATCCATTTTATCCGTAACAGGGCGACCAGAGCGACGTGCATCTTTGACATCAAAATTTCCGGATTGAAAACGCCTAAACCAAATTTGTGCTACTCTCACAGACACTGCACTAGGTCCATAAACGTCACAAATTTTTTCGCAGCTTGCGTTGCATTTTTACCTTTTTTGTAGTAAAATTTTAAAATGTATCGAATTTCTTCATTAGATTTACTCATCTTGACAGTAAAAAAAAACAAATGAAAATCACACATTTACCTAATTTGAATTTGGAATTATCTTTTTTAAAATTTAAACTTTTTAAAGATATCAAAACCTTTCAGATACAAATGGTATAACCAAAGAGATTTTATTACAAGTTCATACATACTATAATGCGAAAAGACTTTTTCCCCTACCTATTATATCGCAAATATTTTATAAAATATCAAAAATACTAGGAGTTTAAAGTCGTTGCGCGTGTCAGTTAAAGTAACATCGACCGTAGTCTGCCCATGGATGGGTTTAGTTATCTCGAGCTCCTCCGTGCTTCGGAGGGCACAAGTCTTTGGTCCTGACAGGTGTCATTAGGTGCCAGTTGTTAAGCCAAATCAGTGGGCCTTTAGACGGCTTGAAAACACTGGCCTCGGAGACCCATATACCAGCAGTGGGTTGAATAAGGGTCGATGGCGATATATGTATATTGTATTACTTACTAACCTTCAGAAGGAGTAAACAATTTAAGGGATAATAATTTGCAATATTTCACTGCGTTACCTTCAGTGTTGTGCAATAATGGGGATGTCGCAATTAGCGTAATAAATATTACACTAATTGCGACATCACCTTCATATCACATCATATCGCATGACTTTTATTTAATATGTAGGAGTATTATTGGAAACAGCACAATAACATGTTCTGCTCCCCTTGTACAAGTTCCGCAGGAAATGTATAATTATGGCAGTGCACGCTTACAGTAGATATATAAGAACAGTATACTAACTACATACAAATGTATATAATCGACGCATTCACAAAGACACATGCGCCGACTCGCAGTCCCTATTTGACTGTCTATCATAGTTTCTTTACTCACTCTTTCTTCTCACCTACATTTCACTAACACTAATGAGACAGCACCATGTTTGACTGTCTGAACGTTATAATGTAATAGGCCCTCAATAGATTAGATTCGTCTCTGAGTGAATAGTGAGAGAGAAAGAGAAGTTGAGAAACTTTTTCTCAATTTGTTCGGGTTGTAAACGTGAACACGTTCGAATGTGAACAATTTGTTGTTCACATTATAACGGTTCACGTTTACAACCCGAACAAATTGAAAAAAGTTTCATATTATGAATTTACCAGACGCGTGTTTCATATCCAAATTTGCCGGGTTGCTCACTTCAAAATGTGAGCAAGTAAGCCACATAATTTTGATATGTAACACACGACTTACAAATTCACAACGTGAGAGTTCTTTTCTATTTGGTCGGTTTGTTTACGTGTTGACATGTTTGAACGCGAACAAAAAACTCGCACTAAGCACTCCGGATGTGTGAGGGCGTCGATTTCGGACCTCGGATTTAGTTTAAGTACTGTTTTATATGTCTTCTATGTTACATAAACACTTACAACTGCAAACCGCCAGTGTGCCATTTATGTTAGCTTAAGTAACGAGCTATTGATTGCCTTGTGTGACCTGGATAATTAATAACAGGCTAACTATTACTTATTCTGTCACAATAGACTAATACTAGGCAACAGTAGGTACGCTCGGCGGGTTACTGTATTGTGGGTGATAATGGGCTAATTAGTCCTGCGGCTTCGACAGTGTGGTGTTGGAGAAAAGTACACTTTGTCCTTCTAACTAAAAGGTTCAAGTTATTTCAATCTAAATATGTAACAAAAACTTAGACAAAATACGAAGACAAATATACGATTGGGCGAAGAAAGTAGTGACCGATCAGTTTTGACTAAACATTTTATAAGAAATGGAAATGTCGCTTACGATAATGTACTATTATTTTAAAGAGCGAATATATACCTTTTTATTTGAAAACTGCAAACGGAAGTCAACCTAAAGTTTAGGCAGAATATTTATTTGGCCACTGTACAAACACTTGAATAGATATAACCAATGTACTATTTTTCACTATATCGTCTAAGTAATTGTCGTTAAGTTAAGACTTATTCATCCCACTATGGAAGGCTGGAATAGGAGTCCGCAAAGTGTGCGCCGCGGCACACTGGTGTATCGTGGTCATCAGTTGGTGTGCCTCGGAAAAATAAGGTTACCTCATAAAGCTAAATAGACGAAAGAAAAATACTTCCACAAATAAAAACTCGTTTTAATTTATGGTGTACCTCAAAAAAAAAATCCTAGATGTAGGTACCCTAGACAAAAAAAGTTTGCGGAACACTGATTTATAGAGCATACTCCATAATGCAACTCCTGCAGTTGGGTGTCAGTATTTTCAAGACGCCTACAGGCCACTGACTTAGCTTAACAACAGTTTGAATCGACATCTGCTATGCCCTTTATTGCTATGTTCTTTATTTTAATTAGTAGTAATAAAACATCCAATGGGATACAACATAAAGCATCTACTCAATGACATATGGTGCAGAGACTTGGACACTGACCATCGGACTGGTCCACAGGCTAAAGGTCAGCGAGCGATGGAGAGGGCTATGCTCGGGGTTTCTCTGCGGGATCGAATCCGGAACGAACAAATTCGACTGAGAACTAAAGCTGTCGACATATCCTTCAGAGTTTGCAAGCTGATGTGGCAATGGGCCGGTCACATCTGCCGAGTAAATGATGGCAGATGGGAGAGGAAGGTATTAGAGTGGAGGCCGCGCGTAGGACGACGAAGTGTTGGGCGCCCTCCTACTAGATGGTCCGATGATCTTAAGAAAGCGGCTGGGAGCAGCTGGATGCGGAAGGCGGGGGATCGTATCTGGTGGAAAGCATTGGAGATGGCTTATATCCAGCAGTGGGTAGATACAGGCTGATGATGATGATCTATTCGTTGTTCAATAAAACAATTATTTCAGTAAGTTATTTAATGAGTACGTACTTAGGCCTTTATAGAGGACGTGTTATTGTCTCCGATAATATTTCCCAACGAAACAAATCGCATTTTGGCTATTGTTCTACCAATATTGTTAACGCCCAATTGTTTTATGTCGGAATTGTGAAAGGGCTTATTATACCGGACGTGATTTACAAATAGATACGATACAGAGTGCTCAGTGCGCGTTTTTTTGTTCGCATTTGATCTTGACAACGTAACCAAACCGACCAAATAGAGACTCTCAAATTGTGAATTCATAATACGCATGTTTTATATTAAAATTATGTGGCTTATTTGCTTATATTTTGATATGAGCAACCCGGCTAATTTGGATATGTAACACGCGTCTGGTAAATTCACATTATGAAACTTTTTCTCAATTTGGTTGTTTTTTTTATACCACTAGAGTGGCAAACAAGCACACGGCCCGCCTGATGGAAAGCAGTTACCGTAGCCTATGAACTCCTGTAACACCAGGGGCATCACACGCGCGTTGCCGAATGTTAGCGCGTTGCTGATGGTTAGTAAACTTGATCAAAAAAGTTGCACTAAGCACTCTGTATCGATCACATAGTGTATATATTCTTTGCCACAGCATATACAGTGGAACACAAAAGAGTAGAAAGGGAACAAAATTTATTAATAATAGCAACATTGGCTTTGTTCACACAAAAGTTCTGAAGGGTTGCCATGTGAGAACTGTTCTTACGAAAAGAAGTGGCGCCCCTATCTTTGTCTACTTTTTTGTGTTGCACTGTACTCTGTTTTATAAAGCTGTGTACGAGTATATACTACTACACATACTTGACATCTAAGCGTTCTTTAAGTTAATCTGTGCTGCAGGCGCTCAGCTCAAACCACAGTCTATACACTACGGCCACTCGACACAAATGTCGCGCTCGCGTCGGTACATAATTGCTAAATAACAATGAGCGTATCATAGATTAACAATTGGTCGCCGCTCCGCTTCTACTAGATGCCGCACTATCTAAAAACAACAGCTCCGTGAATGCGACAACTCAATATTGTAGTGTGCGTAAAACAATGTGCAGAGATGCTAGTGTGCGTGAAGAATTGTATTGCAACTGATGTGCAGAGGTGCTAGTGTGCGTGAAGAATTGTATTGCAAGTATTGCAACAGGCTCGGGTACGCCGAGTTCGGCGTAGTTTTTGTTGTCGCATTTTACAAGTGCGCCGCGGCATCTAATCGAAGCGGAGCGGAGACCAATTGATAATAAGGAGCGTATTTTATGTGCGGCGCCATACAAAATTTTCCCAGATTCTTCTCAGAGGCTAAGTATAAGTAATAGCACTAAGTAAGTAGGCAATACCATATGTAGTATAAGTAATAGAACTATGTTACAGTGTGGTCACTCCCTGCCGCTCTTTTTTGACGACCTCACATCCCTTCTGAGACGGATCTGGAACAGTTTGTATGGCGCCGCACGCACACACGCTCATTCACGCTCTGCCCAGAAGCTATTTTTTATGTAAGTGGTCAAATCGTAGGTAATACAATACTATCATTTATAATGCGCTATTTTTCTAAAATCCAAGATCTGTAGCTGAAACAAAATTTTAAATTTAGATGTAACAGTGATTACTGATTATACAAAAATAGATAAAATCAACAATGTTACAAAATGATGATAAATCCTAAACAAACATCCGTATCCGCAAGGGTTAATAAAATCACGCACAAGTACACACGATATGAAATTATTCAAATTTCATTTGGACAGTATGTTTTGGTTGAAGTGAAAAATAGACGATAATTATCATAATAGTAAAAAAAATATATGTCAGTGAAAATTGCTTCAAAATCCGTCGCCGAGTACTTTATAATGCTACCAAGATTTTCCTGTGGGCATTGAAATCTCTCTCGATATAATTAATTACGCCTGCATCATGCATCTCTAAAAATGAATCTTTATTTCCCTTGGCAATCGCATCACGCGTGAATGGATCGATCGATTTTGGTAATACTTTTTATGTCGTATATGTTGTTGTCTGGAGAAGGTTATTATTAAAAGGAAAAAATAAGAAATTTGCGCGAAAATTTGAAAACTTTAAATAAATGTACGACCATATAACCTTTTCTAATTAACTTTATATCGTTTGACAGAACTGTCAGCCTTGTATTTTAATTCGAATTGTTTTCGCGCAATGTGTCAAATACAGATTGCGGGAAAACAATTCGAATTAAAATAATATTTATTGTTACGATTCGAAGATAGGACAATGTCTGTCGTCTCAGCTAGTTATTAACATTTATGATGAATTAATATGATACAAGCTTACCCAGGTATTCTGAGATTTTTTAAAAATCTTTTAACATACATACAATAAATATATTCAGTTGAATTGAAAACCTCCTCCTTTTTTGAAGTCGGTTAAAAATAGCTCACAATTTGAACAAATTGGGCATAATCAATTTGTCAATGTTCCCATGTTCCCAATTCCTCACACAAAACTGTCTCGCTTTGTTTCAAGACAACAAAAACCATCACACGTGGGTGACCAGCGACCATGGGTCACGAACACGTGACGAATCAACATGTGCTTGGAACTTCTAAGAAAAGATTTTTTACAGCCCCTTCTAATGTGATTTTAAGGGCAAAATGAGGAGCTTCATGGCGTCGTTGCGCGTGTAGTTTAACCGATAACGCAAGTTAAGCAACGTCGACTGTAGCCTGTCTATGGATGGGCTCTTCCGTGCTTCGGAGGGCACGTTAAGCCTTCGGTTCCAGCTGCTGTCATTAGATGACAGTCGTTATGTCAAGTCAGTGGCCTTTGGACGGCTTGAAAACACTGGCATCTGACAACAATAATAATTTGTTGTTTGTTTTATTCATGTATGACGTAATCATATTTGCATTCCCCTTCTAAACGCAACGATAATTACATGACATTTTTGATATAAAAGTCAAGGTAACGTCGAGTGCAATGCTCGAACTAGTTCTCCTACGCAAACTTTACTCGCATAGTTCCCCATAGTTCGGTGGGCTGCTAAAATGACGTTATACTCTCTAACTTATTTATTGACCGAGCGAGCGAAGTGAGAGGGAGCTTTAAATTAGCGACATCTAGTGGATGTATATCCACTATGTATTAAACATGTAGGAAACCTATAGAGGAAACGTAAGTTTTTAAATTCTTTTGTTGCCCAATAGATATCGGTTTAGTTAGTTTTGAAAATTCGCAGTAATTTGAAATTAAATTAGCTTAACCATATTCTAGCGTTAATATTATGTACAGTGATAATGTGAGATTTTTGTTCGCGTTCGATCATATCTACTTAAACAAACCGACCAAATAGAGAAGAAATCTCACGTTGTAAATTTATAAGACGTTTGTTACTTATCAAAATTATGTGATATCATATTTTGAAGTGAGCAACCCGGCTAATTTGGATATGTAACATGCGTGGTAAATTCACAATATGATTTTTTTTATAAATTGGTCGGCTTGCAAATGTTAACAGACTCACTCAGGATACGTCACATTTGAATAGATACTGAGTGAGTCTTTTGGCCAAAAGACTCACTCAGTGTCCTGAGTGAGTCTTTTGGTTACATTTGAATAGATATATTAAGCGCACCACAATATTGTATAATATATGTATGTATTTCTTTTTTGCAAGTGTATACTTAATAATTTAAATCTTGACATTATTGTAAATTTTGCACGCTGTTATATACAGCAGATTATGATGAACTATGTAACTTTAATATCACCTGTATATTACCATAGAGTAAAGGAATTAATATTACCCATATTATTCACAAATAAACCTTTGATTGATTGATTGAAAAACAAAAACAAATATTGCAACCGCTAAGCCGATTTTGATGAAACTATGAAAATAGACAAGGAGGTAATTTACATATACAAGGTATTGTAATCTTTCATGGCGAAGCATTAAAAAAATATATTGAGAAGAAAATTTTCTTTAATTTATTTTGTACCGTAGTGCTAGCATTAGCCATTCTCTAGTTCCCTATGAGAATTGTTCAACAGAAGTCACACTTTGGAGAAGTGAAAATTCTGAAATTAAACTGCTCTTAAGTTTTAGACAAAAATTCACGCACAAGTAAATGTTTTGAGTTTTGAGTTTATTTATAAAAATGTGATTCCGCTTTAGGCAAGCGAAGCCTAGCCACGATAGAATGTTTTGATTGATTTCACTACCAGCCTGATGAGTGACGAAACATGAAAAACAATCATCGTAGCATGAATATTAATTGTAAAACCAGAGACAATGCCGGTCACGTAAATGAACTGTCTTGTAATTGGATATAAAAAAATCATATTTTTATTACAAATTATTTCAAAACCACGAAATATAAAACTAATCTCTATCGAGTATTTTCGTCTCAAACATATTTCAATTAAAACAAAATGAGTGAAATTGACACAATTGCGGTCGAGTTTACGGTTATTTAATAGTTTCGCGTTGCTCTATTTGCCGACAGCTAAGACACGGAAGTCGGTCGGTTACAGCAGACACGATTTCCAACAAAGGTATGGTGGCTGACACAAAAAATATACAACGCTAAAATGAGGCACTTCTGTACTGTCGACAAGTCACACTGATACAGAAAATATAGAAAAGTAACTTTGATGGCGAAGATAGAAAGAACAAGTGCGGAAGGCAGATCAAGTATTAGCTACATGAGACAGATAAAGGAAAAATTGGAGTCGTGTCGTAAAAGGAAGTTAGGAATGTGCTATGCACAGGGAATAATGGAGGAAGATGCATCGACAATAGCTCTATTGCCCGTCAGATCCTACGGTTTGTCGTAGGAGTCGAACTGGACGGTGAATTACAATAATGGGTACGACATACGACACAAAAGATCAAGCCTGGGGCCGTACCGCCTAAGGACAAGTCGATTGAGATCGTATCTTTTGGTTCCGAAAAACTTTAGCATAGATAATTGATAATTAATTATGTTTGGTTGAAACTGGGTTGAACCTTAGAGGGCTTGACCCGACTTTTCGGAATAAAACCATTTTGGGGAATATTCCGTTTTACAAACAGCATACGTTTATCGTTCGGGAGTTGATGTACTATGTCGACCTATTTTGACTGCTGAGTATGATACAAGGTCCGACTTGTGGTCACGAATTAATTAAATTGATTTGGTGTAAGTTTTTGTATGACACACACGCCGTCATCGTAACAAAAGACAATATAAAACTGGAAGAACACCAAGTAATAAGAATCGCTACGTACCATTCTATGCGTAGGAATATCAAAATAAAAAATACATATATTCCTTTTGACAAGTATTTTTTTACAGTTAAGTAACATGTGTTATATAATGTAACGGGTAAAAATATATGTTAGCAGCGGAGGATTACAATATAAGGTGTATAAGTATACACCTTATATTGTAATCGTCTGTATGGCTATAGTAACCACTTCATATCAAATAAATAAGTTAATTATATTAAACGGGTCACTCATGTATTTAACAGGCACTCGGCCTGATGAAGGTCTCCGTTTAAGATCAAAACTAGTCGGCTTTCCCGAGAAACATACGTGAGTGACTCGTTTAATATAATTAATTTATTTATTATAAAGACTCACGTGAGTTTAGGGGTGTAGAGTTTAGGAGTGTAAGTGGTTCATCAACATCTTTGAACCAAAGCCAACTTCACCTGCACGTGGTGCACCCTGCTGAGTGACAAACGAAGCTCTGGCGAAAAGAGAGGTAGGGAGCGTAATTGTAAGCTACCCGACTGGGGAATGTACCTCCACCTCACAGAATACCGCAGCCAAATAACAATTCCCTTGAGGATTGTTGTGTTCCTGCGAGTGAGTGAGGTCACCAGAAAGAAATGAAGGAGCTGCGTTAGCAGCTGGGGTGGCGGCGCGCGAGCAATATTTTATGTTGCAAGCGTTAATATGGCTACGGTAACCGCTTCACATCAGGCGGGCCGTATGCTTGTCTGCCACCCGACGTAGTATAAAAAAAAAAAAAAAAAAAGAGTTTTAATAGTTTTACATCAAGCGGGCCGTAAGCTTCTTAGACACCTGACGTTGTATAAAATAAAAATCTAAGTGTGAAATCGACAGTTTGTAACCCAATTGTGAAATAAAAAAATTAAAATCATGCTAAAACGTTCGCAGTGACCTGACGAAATCAGCGTAACAATCACAAAGGCATTTTAGGCATGCGCGTGGGCAACGCTTATGTAGATATACTGTGGTTAATGCTTGTTCATTGACACGGGAGCGCCAGTAGTTCTCAACCTCTAAACTGGATCGTGTTATGCAGAATACATCCAACCGACAAACTATGCTAAATCGAGAGATATACATAGAGAGAAACTTCAAAACGAGTTTTATATAAGTATATAAGGTGAATAAAAACCGAGATCATGCGACAGCTCGGTATGCGTATAAAGCCTGCTGGCTTTTAGAATATTGTAGTTTAAGAATATAATTTAATAATGTTATTTGTTGTGATTAAAAATAAATAAAAGAAATATATACACAACAGAGTCAATTTGATGACAACCTTATACAGCGTCATATTTTTATTGCTATTAAACTTTAAATAGTTTTAACTTAAAAGTAACAAAATGTGTGTTGGATCTATTCTGCATAACCGCGTCTGACTATAAAAGACTGTATTGCTGTGCAAATGACACTGTATATATGTATAGAAAGGTATTTTAAAGATTATATTGATCTTTAACGACGACGAACTCGGTGGTCGAATGGTTAGCAATGGCCACTTTGACTCCGAGGTCGCGGGTTCGATTCCCGCACAAGATAAACATTTGTGTGCATGAACATGTCTGTTTGCCTTGGTCTGGGTGTTTTCTATAAGTATGTATTTACAAAAAATATATTTATATAAGTATTTAAGTACATTTATCAGTTGTCTAGTACCCATAACACAAGCTTTGCGCTAAATTTGGGACTAGATGGCGCTGTGTAAATTGTCCAGAAATATTTATTTATTACATATTTATTTATTAAGGCTACTCCAAAATGCAAATCAAGAGCTTTGAAAGAAGAAGAAAGAAAGCTAGGATTTGTCGTAATAAATTCTGTAATGTCATCCAGAAAAATGACAATGTTTCATAATATAATGTTATTTACACATTACATTTGTACCTGAGATCCTGTTGGGTGAAAAGGTCTACATACTCTGCCCCAATAAAATGAAATT
Organism: Hypsopygia costalis; assembly: GCA_937001555.2. NCBI lineage: Eukaryota > Metazoa > Arthropoda > Insecta > Lepidoptera > Pyralidae > Hypsopygia > Hypsopygia costalis. The sequence continues at coordinate 27,452,003 of OW443326.2, forward strand.
CCTGTTTGAAAAGTCCGAACCACTTCTCCGGAAATTTTGAATTTTCAATTCGAAATAAAATTAACCTCCTGGTTTCGCCCGCTACTAATCAATTTGCAATGATAAAGACTATAGATACGACACAAGCGTCAGATAAGTATACCCGAGACGTGAGGTAATTGTCTTACCTCGCAATAATTAGTTCCCACAAGCAATCGACGAAATTTACTTTTGTGACGATTGATTGAAATAGTTTAAAATGCTGTCTTCTTTATTACTAAAATGCACAATTTATTTTAATCAAGTAAATAAATCCCTTTAGGTATAATTTCATATTTTAAAACATGTGAAGTTCTTATTCCACTAATTACATACTCAGCAGATGATAAGGATAGCACTATTCATAGATATTAGTAGGTACGGGTAGCGAATTTACAAAGGCTATAACTATTTGAGTCACGAGTCAGACTATATATGTAGTTGAAATTTTGGTTATGCATATTACTCGACAATACCTAATTTATCTCAGTAAAAAAATTGACTCAAATAGATTAGCTTTTTGTTTTGATTTTTTCTCAGAAAATGTATAGACAAAACCTAGTACTATATAAATATACACATTCACTCAAATAGATAAGCAATATTGATATATATTGTTCAGCCTCGTGACTACTACGAAGTTACGAACAAAACTTTTAATGTCATAATGACCATTAGCGACTGTAAAATTAGATATTCCAATACGTAAGTGTCTACTTGTGTTATTCTATTATAAGGCTCTTTTTAAAAATTTAAAAATAATTATTTTACAGTAGAGGTACCAACGTAAGAAAAAATATTTTAGTTTTATTACTATGTGTACTCGGGACAAGTATGTAGTGTGTGCATGGGTTTCGGCAAGTTTTTGTCAAACAAAAGCTAAGCCAGTTCAGTTTGCGTTTTCACTCTAATGGTATAAGCCTGTGTAAATTCGCGTACGGGTATGCCGTATCTATAATAATTATAACTTCATTGTAGTTGTGTATTATCTACTTGACATAGTTACGCCAAACTACGTAAAGCGTCCGCTCGGTACGCTAAAATTGATTTATGGGCTGGTAGGTAGATGCTGACGGTACTTTTGTGGCTGACCAACGCGTCCTTCTATGTTGGAGTCTACTTGACAACTGACTGAATTACTGAATAACTCATTCCAATGGAATGGCATTTTCAAGTGTGTTATATCTATATTAATTTCCTCGTGTGCGTGAACGCGGGTTTGGGGCGTATTTCAACTTAGACAAGCTCTGGTTGGAATGACTAGCAATGTTTTTTTTATACTTTAATGCCAAGGGCCACAGTGTCCGCGTGTTTTATTCACAACTAGCGACCTGCCCCGGCTTCGCACGGGTGCAATGCTGATACTAAATGTACTACAGAAGGTCTTTGCGCTTTGTCCTATCCAGTCCTTCCCCAGTTATAGGCACACGCCGCCGGCTCCGCAGCCGGTACCGCCACTGCCGTTATGTCCCTGCATTTTAAATGTGTAATATCTTCTAAACTATTCATTTAAATTACATGCTGTGAAGGGCCATATTGATCTATATTAAATGCGCAATGTATTTAAGGTACATAATTGGATAAGGATTAATTCTGTATTGCTTAAAATCGCTTCGTAAATAAGCCATTATTTCTTGTAAAAAGCAAAGGATAAAATAACGGTTATTGTGTGTTACCACTAAGAGATAGACATATACCATCGCGAACTTTTTTGTAGACCATTTTAAGGTGAACAATACTGTACTACATTATTTTGATCTATCTCGTTGGGTTCAGCCAGCGTTTGCAATGAAAGAGCAAAAAAATGTGTTTATTTACGACATCACATTAGAAACCTCTAAATTATCAGTGTTGTTCTACTATGTTATGCATATATTATACATATAAACTTTCTAGTTGAATCACTCTATCTATTAAAAAAAACCGCATCATAATCCGTTGCGTAGTTTCAAAGATTTAAGCATACAAAGGGACATAGGGACAGAGAAAGCGACTTTGTTTTATACTATGTAGTGATATCATTAATTCGTGTGCATGGAAATTGTGTGGTGATCTGTGTATTATAAATCATAAGAAGTCTTCATTAGCCTATCCTATTGGTCCCTTAGAATAGGCCCAGGGGCTACCGCCGACGCTGAAGCCGATTCCCATCGTTTTTTTTATTGCGAAAATCAAACTTCAACTTAGATTTATGGTACTTGTGTTTAGCTTAGCTGATAGTAACAATGGAGCTCTACCGACTAAACTGAAGATGTTTGTCAATAACTAAAAGTAACACCTATTTTTCGAAGCAAACTATCCGATGGTAATCGGCTTCAGCTTCGGCGGTAGGTAGGATTGCCAACTATACTGTTAAAAACAGTATTATACTGTTTTTCACTACATTATACTTTTTACTGTTTAACAAAAATAAAGTATACAAAATACTGTTTCCAGGATCAAAATGCTTAACACTAGTGACTTAGAGCTCGCACAATTTTTTTTTAAATGAGCTATTCATTGATTTTAATTTTTGTTTATATTTATATAAGTATAAATATAATTTGATATCTTTCTCAGACCAAAATATACTTTATTTCTTGTAAAAAAAGTTGGCAACCCTAGCGGTAGGGCCTGTGGTTACTTAAGAAATTGGCCTCTGTGCTATAGTTATCACAAAGGACTATTTCATTGAAGATAAATGGATTAGAAACAAAGTACCTAGATAGTATTCAAATATTTACCTCAGACAGGTAAATCCTAAATAGCACAAAAAGCTTTGAAGCCAAACGCAGTCGTAAGTTAAACTCAGTTACAAAATTTTCAGGAACTAGGAAACCTCACCGTTTACAGTATCCTGGGTATTTGCTCACTCAGTGTACCCAGTATGAATAGAGAGCACTGATTATATTGATACAAAAAAGAAGAAATTTTAATATACCGGTATACCAAAATAGGTAACTACTCAATGTTTTAGGTCCCCAGTAGTGTTAGATAATTAAAATCCGTGGTGCACGGCAGTTGAGCTTCACTTGACTAGCCATATCTTTAGGCTTTTAATGCCTTATTTGCCATATTGTTGTCTCTCACTGTTAAGAGGGGAAGTCAATATCCATAAGCTTCTTATTCCTACAAATTTCTTCTGATTAATTTCGTTGTGGGTTCCGAAGCAGCCGTAGTCTTACCCCCCGGACTGCAATGAACTTCATTGTTATTGCCTTTTTTGGTGGTCGCCGCTGTTAATGCTGGTTACACAGGAGACACAGTGGAGGGAATGTGTGGTCCCGTTTCCCCACTATCCATTGCTCCAGTATATACAGAAGCATATTGCTTATAATATGGAATATAGGAAGAATTTTAAATATACTTACAAGTATATACGGGAGCATTATTGCTTATAGTCCATAATATAAGCAATAGTGCTTCAATGTTATTCGATGATCTATTGCCCATAGTTTAGTTCTGGTCCATATAGCTTTGTGTAATTTGTCTGGGAATATATAATAGTTATACCAGTTTTATTAACGTTTAATTTGAGTTCTAAAGTTTTTGTCAATGAAAATATATTAGCGCTGCCTACGCGCATACCTAACGTGGTTTATTTTATTGTGATACTTCCGTTTTGGTGTCATTGCTTCACTGATATATCAACCAGTGTCTTTCAACCACATTATATTCTGTATTACAAAATATGGGCGTGTCCTAAAAGTCTTGTTAGCAAAAAGAAGCAGAGGTGTTATCCAAGGTGGACGCAAAACGACCCTGGAAATGTTTGCGAAGGGGATATTTTCGAACATTGAGAGCGTGAGAGTGAAGTACAAGCTTGTAAAGTTGCAGGAGATTGCAATGTTGCTACAATAATAAATTCGGTAAGCATGTTTTTTTTTACTTTGTTTTGTGACTTTTATAGGAGCAGGAAACCCGGCTTTAATTAACGATGCAACAAAGCATTTGTATGGAGTAGTAGGCGTGTAGCTGTAACGAGTCTACTATTTAGTTTTTAGTGAATTTGAACCTTTGCAAACACAGTCCACAACAACAAATCTATGGCACGTTGATCTTTTGAAATTTACTTCGATGTTGCGATAAGCGTTGCAAATGTGGCGGTCCGCTTTAGCTTTAGCAATTCTAGGACCAAAATATGGCCTGAAGTGTATTTGGTAGAACATTCTTTATCTCAATCTGAAGTAGATGTTATGTACGTGATATTACATACTTTGATAAAAACTACTGTTGTTTTTATACGACGGATGCTAGTATACGACCCGCATGATGTGAAGTGGTTGCAGCAGCCTATAGCCGATTTCAATACTTGGTGTCACTAACGCAGCATACAATATATTATTTGATTTAGCCACGTATACTTTGAATATTTCCAAGCACAAGTTCGCCTTTGTACTGTTTATTTAATTGTCAACATATTCTTCATGTATTATTTTTTGTGGTATAACAAAAAGGTGACCTATTGTGCAGAGACTTGGACGCTGACCGTTGAGCTGGTTCATAGAATGCACAGCCAGCGATAGAGAGAGCAATATGCTTGGAGTTTTTCTAAGGGATCCAATCCGGAATGAAGAAATTCGACGGAGAACCAAAGTGGTCGAGATAGCTCTCAGAGCCAGCGAGTTGAACTGGCAGTGGGCTGGCGAATCTGCCGAATCAGCGATGACAGGATGGTGGAAGAAAGTCCTACAGTGGAGGCCACGTGTGGCTGGTAGCGGTAGGACGCGGAAAGTGGAGATTCGATATGGTGGATAGCATTGAGGAAAGCCTATATCGAGCAGTGGGTAGATATAGGCTGGTAATGATGATGATGATAATGGACAAAGAGGTTACATAAATACTTAGAGTCAGAGACAGAATTTACTTTGCCGCCTAGACTCTATCATATTAATTACAATATAGCATATTAGCAAGTATTTAATTATAAAAACACTAGCTGCCTAATTGTGACAATGACTGTACTTACATAAGTCGCATGTCCTTAATTTGCAAAGCTGGGACCTAGGAAAATGAGATCATTGTTTGAATAGTGAATAAAACTTGGAGCGAAATGTCATGGCAGCGACGGCGGTGCGGTGGAGCGGCGCGTAACAATGTATGTGGGGGTGTAAGTGGCTCACCATTGACACAGCCTCATTTGTGACAGGCTTCCTTCCTAAGTTTAACGAAATGAGCTCAAGCCTCTGGCTGCATAGTATTGTTTGCGTTGAATGAAGTTTTTCTTTTTTTTTTACGAGTAGGGTGCCAAAGGTTTCGTGCTGCCGAAGGATAAATGTGCCAGTACTTTTCGCCATTGTAAAAATTGGATGCTTTCTGTACCTTTTGCCCTCTACCTCAAAGGCTAGTGACACTCTTGGTCCACATACGTACTTCTGCTGAGGGCAGGAATTCCCAATCAGTGAGGCGCGCGCCCCTTATTTTTGGCGTATTCTATAAAGTTCGCTTGTTTTGCCTCAGCCTGGTTTGTTGATGGTTTTTATCATTTTTTATTTTATTTACCTTTCACATGCCGGGGTCCCGATATGGGTACAGCGGAAGAAATAAGAAACTTTAAATTGATACCGATCTTGCACAAACTTATACCAAATTGATTAGGATGGACAAGGCTAAAAATAGCCGTCGTAAATGAATATATATGAAAATTCCTCGGCAAATAAAGGTCTGCTAGATTCGGAACGCGGCACGCAAGGGGTTCAATTATTTTAATCGTAAGTAGACAAATCCCAAGCTTTTTCCTTACCTGAAAATATGTTCAGGAAACAATATATACGAAGCTGCGTTACTGGTAAAAAAAGATATCAATAACTTTGGTTCTCTTAACAGTAAACGGCACAGAAATATACTAAAATTAGCAAATTAAAGAACTACCTTGTTCAGTAATAGTATATTCTGCATGCAAATAAAAAATTATAATAAAGTGCCAAGTTTCCTAAAGGAAATTGAGTGCATACGTACCTTTAAATATAATTAAAAAAAACTATTAATTGAAAAGGCCTATTATTCCATAGATGAATTTTTAAATGATAAGATCATGACACATGTAATGTAAATAATTAATTTTAATATGTTAGTTTGACATATATTCGACATCATGTAATATTTGATAATATTGTAATTATTTGTAATACTCGTAAAATCTAATAACATTTGTAATTTAATCATTTCGTATCGATAATTTGTAAATATATTGTAACATGTTTAGTGTAATCTACGAGTTTAAAATGATAAATTTGCACACCTCTAACGGTTAAAATATAGCGATCACACAATGTATAAAATTAACACCAAATGTAACCTATATTTATGCAAATAAATTGATTGTTGATTGATTGATTATAAAAAAACTCTTAGTCTTTACTAAGAGTTTTTTTATAATTCTACATTAAGCCCTTTGGCTTAATGTAGAATTGCTGAATATATAAGTGACAAAGATGTATGAAATGAATCAGTACAGACATGTAATAAATAACAGTCTCAATCAAATACTTGATATCTTAATTCCGAAATGTATATACAAATCAAATGGTAATTATCTGATTATTTTAAAAAAAGTGCCATGTTGGCAAGTTTCTTTGAGCATTTCTTCTTTGCCAATGGCCAATACCGAAATTCTAGTAGACAAAAAAAAAATGACAGAAAAATAAGAATATTATTTATAAAAAGTGTAAGAAGACCTATCTAAGTGCCCACAAGTGAATATTTATCTGAATAAATAACTGCATTTCATTTCAACAAAAAATATATGAATTTTGAATAGAAATAGTTGAATCAAGAATCATTAACTGACGAAGTAAATGATGAGCTCGGTGGTCGAATGGTTAGCAATGGCCACTTTGACTCCGAGGTTGCGGGTTCGATCCCTGCACAAGACAAATATTTGTGTGCATGAACTATGTCTGTTTGTCTTGGTCTGGGTGTTTTCTCGGTATTTACAAAAAATATATATATTTAAGTATAATGTCTGTTTACCCATATTACAAGCTTTGCTTAGTTTGGGACTAGATGGCAGTGTGTAATTTGTCAATTTATTTTATTAGTCAATTTATTAGGGGGTTAAAAATGCAAATAAAACGTCACGTGATGAATGGCCGGTCCCATAATGAGATGTTTACTAAAATGTCAAGGTTGAGCACAGATCATTGTAACTAGTTTGAACATTCTGTGATAAATTTTAATATGACAATACGTAGATCACACAATTTGTAATTTTCAAAGTTAAGTACTAGCATAGTTAGTACTACGTATAGTATGGTCACTCCTTGACGCTCTCTCGTATCAACCTCACCGCTCTGACACAAATCAGGAACCGTTTGTATGGCGCCGCACCTACACACGCTCATTCGCGCTCTGCACAGACGTCATTGTTTGTAGTAGGTAATGAGGCAACATTTGTCTGGAGTGGCCGGTAGTACTAGTACTATAGTAATACTATTTTTATTCTGTTGTACTGGCCAGAAATGGCTAGACTGACTAGTATGTGTAAACATGTAGGAGTCTAGATTGAAATTTATCCAGTTTTATTCGATTATGTACCCATGCTCATGGAGATCAGCAACACCAAGGGGTCGCTGTTATTTGGCTGCGGTATTCTGTTAGGTGGAGTTACTTCCCCAGTTGCCCAACTGCTTAGAAAATACGCTATGCCAGGTAGGGCATAGCGTATTTTTTGTCTCTTTTCACCAGAGCCTCGTTTCTCACTCAGCAGGGTGCGCCACGTGCAGGTGAGGTTGGCTTTGGTTCAAAGATGTTGATGAACCATTTACACGCCAATCAAATTTATTTTGGATATTGATATTTGAGATCAAATATATTATACTAAATTAACCCTCCAGCGGTCGCTTGGATGACCTGATATTATTTTGAGGTACACACTACACACTACACACACGTCAGTCACAGGAGGAAAAACTACTCCGTCCACAGTATACATAAACGTCTCTGTGTTCGATTACCTCCTTAGTTTTTTAAAGCTGGTTTACCTTATGAGATTTCTTCATTGTAGATAAAAAATACAGGTCCTGTTCTTTCCGTAACTTATAAGTGTTAATGTACCTGAAAAAAAAAGAATAACAACAGTTATTTTTAGTTTTTTCGCCCATGTTTAATAATAATCAACATACTGTATATACATATTTCTACATAGTATAAAACAAAGCCGTTTGTATGCTTAGATATATTAAAACAACACAACGGATTTTAATGCGATTTTCATCAATAGACAGATAGATTCATGACGAGGGTATTTATGAATAATACATGCATGCATGTAAGCTCTAGTGTCTGTGTCACACACTGTGCCGTCGGGCTATTCGGTATGTGTTATGGGGAACTGTCCCCATTATACGTGCCAGATAACCTAGCGGCCCTTGATGCAGGGATTTTTGAAAGGTACTACATACCTCATCCAACGATGTCCGTGTCGGCACCTGTTGGCTGTCGCACTGTGTGTATTACACAGTATTAATGCCGAGCGATGGTCCAGTTAACATCATGATTATGTGTACATTATGTTTAAAATGTTTATTGTGTATTGTTTCAATTAGTGTCTCATATTGTGATGTTAATAAGCATATTTTCTTTTCTTTCTTTCTTTCATGTTATACTCGTAGTAGAAAAGTATCTACATTGTACCTACTGTAACAAACATTTTTTAAATACTCGTGTACTCATCCATTCTACCATTATAAATGTGAAAGTATGTTTGTTTGGCCTTCTTTCGCGTCGAAAGGAATTCATAGGTTGACATGATGTTCCTACAGCCTGCTATGGTCGCACCGCTCGCCATCAGCAGGAAGTTCATCCTCACACATTTGAGCCAAGATGGTCGGCAACTGTGCTGTTTCAGAGGTTTTTTCCACTTACTCTTATATTGTGAATTAGTTATCGAGGTTTTCCCAAGAGACTATAGCATGGGGTTCTTCAAGAAGGCGTGAAGAGGTTTTTAAAGGGTTGGCAACGGGTTAGTTGCCGATGTTGTTTGAGTAGATAGATAGTTAGATTGTAGTTTAGTTGATACCTCTAGTGTTGCGAGCGTCCATAGACTGCGATGACTGCAACCATCGCGTCGTATGCTTGTTTGGCACCTTAGTTACATAAAAAAAATCTGGGATTGTTTAAGGTTTGGCGAGTGTAAGCTACTTTTTGTCCCGGAAAAAATTTTAAACCCAAGGGAAAAAAGTTTACCTCCTCGTGTGCCGCGCTCCGAATCACGCAGAACTTTATTTGCCGCAGTCAAAGAATGCAACCACAGAGACTATGAAAATGTTGTCCCAGCATGGGCCCGTGGCAAGTATGTATTTTTTTCGCCCTGTATCCATATCAGGACCTCGGCATGTGAAAGGTTCAAAGAATAACCACAGGGGTGAAGTCGCGAGTAACAGCTAGTTTTCTATAAAACCAACATTAAAAATCACTCGTTAGTTATTAATGTTGCCAAAACATTTTGTACCGCATCATATCCGCTTTCTGACGTAATATGGGCCATATTGTAACACTGTTAACAACCCATCCAGTTTCCGATGACCCTTAATTCTTGGCTTTTAAAAGGTTTCCAAGTCATGGTAACTTGGTCGATGGATATCTGCAAAATTAATCTAACGCGGTGGAAGTACAATGCAAAGTTATTTTAAGTGGTTGACTCATATGTAATTAGATTCGTGTTAAGGTACGTACTAAGTCATTGTCGATAATGTAAATGTATACTAAAAATGGCTGTAACATAGTTGAAACGATATGCTTTACGAGCAAGTTTATTACAAGAAAATACACCACTTAAGGTGGTTGAGAAATGGTGTCAAACAATAGTAATGCGACATCGCCTACTTAGGAGATAGTTGATTATTGAATTTCTCTTTTTATTATTTTCAATGTGTGAAACGGGAGAGGCCCACTGCCCATTCCCGCTACCCACTGTAGCAGGAACGGGCAGTGGGTCTTCTGGGTATTGGATTAACAACAGCAACTACTAATAAGGCAATGAATAACAAAAGGCAAATTCACCGCAATCCCATAATTAAAACTATAGGTGCTTTAGAAAACTTGTAGGAAGCTTTAGATTAGCTCCTACTTTACTCTTCGACTTCAATGTGTGATAACATAAATTAAGATAAATCGCTAAACAATTCTTTAATGCCAAGGCGTCAAAGTTTTGACATTCACAAACAGACAAATTAATCAATATAACAGCTAACTCAAGTTCAAAGTCAGTGATTTAAAATAACATAGTAACTTGTGGCGATTATGAACTCTATGCCATTAACATAAAGGTCGGGTGATATTGGATTGATGGCATCCTGTGCGTTGGCGGAAGATGAGCGGAACAGATTGTCTGTAGGTTGGTATTTCTATGTAAACATTGTATGGTTGTGAGAATTTCAATTGTTTTGTATTCATTTATCAAAATACAATAACTAAAAGTCAAAACAAGTTAGACTAATTATTAAAACTAAAAAAACCCGACAGTCGTTAGTTAATTGTTATTTTTTCCTGCGAATTTATTGTTTGAAAATTTTACATTTGTAGGAAAAATTCAAGGTTTAATAAAATTTATGTCTATACATTAGTCAGTGACTCTTGGACTATCATCAGGCATACACACACATACTTAGATCAACCCCATAACCACTTCTTTGCAATTGAGAAAATAATAGTTATTTTCTCAATTGCATCCCCATTTTTATTATTCTATGTGCCAGTACCCCATTTAAGTAACAATTCCCTTGAGGTCACTTTTTCACCTTGTCACCTTGCTTTCCATCAGGTGACCATGTGGGTCACATGATGGAGAGCAATCAGCAAGATCAAGGGGTCGCCGATCCGTTGCCAGTTTGTACTCCTTCCGTTCTTTCTATTTGGTGAACTCACTCACTCGCAGGAACACAACAACCCATAAAGGAATCTTTTTATTGGAGGTACGGCGACTGCTGCCATATAAGAATACCCTTGGGAATTGTAGTGTTCCTGCGAGGTTATAAATGTGAGAAATTGCTGCATAAGCAGCGCCAGCTCGTTTGCCCCCCTCTCATGTATAAAAAAAACCGGCCAAGTGCGAGTCGGACTCGCGCCCGAAGGGTTCCGTACCATTATCTGTAAAAACGGCAAATAAATCACGTTTGTTGTGTGGAAAAATAAAAAAATATAATTAAATATTTGTTATATTTTTATTTAATTATTTATTTTTAAAGTGAATATATAACTAAATATTATGTGAGTATTTCAAACGTCTACCTATTGCCGTTATCAATTGTGAGCAAAAACGAGCAAAAAAAAAATCATGTTTGTTGTATGGGAGCCCCCTTAAATATTAAATTTATTCTATTTTTTAGTATTTGTTGTTATAGCGGCAACAGAAATACATCATCTGTGAAAATTTCAACTGTCTAACTATCACGGTTCATGAGATACAGCCTGGTGACAGACGGACGGACGGACAGCGGAACCTTAGTAATAGGGTTCCTGTTTTCCCTTTGGGTACGGAACCCTAAAAACTCGTTGTATTAAAACGCTACCCACCATTTATGCAAAATAAATAAATATCCCTGGACAATTTACACAGCGCCATCTAGTCCCAGATTAAGCGAAAAGCTTGTACTATGGATAATAGATAACTGGTATAAAACTTAAATACATTTTTTTGTAAACACATACATATAATACATAGAAAACGACCAGACCAAGACAAATAAACATATTCATGCACACAAATGTTTGTCTTGTGCGGGGATCAAACCCGCGACTTCGGAGTCAAAGTGGCCATTGCTAACCATTCGACCACCGCGCTCGTAAAGACTCCGGTGGCATTAAAATAAAAATTAATTTTGTCTAACAACAACCTTAACATTTTACTAGCGCGGTTTCACTTAGCAAAAAGTTGGTTAATAAAAAACTGCGATTCAATTTGATAAAGTCTGTTGCGACACCGATTGCTGAATCTATAGCCTGCCATTTTGATATGAGGCAAAGATTCAAAACCGCAGGCCTCTGATTGTCCTTCTCAAGTCGAAGGGGTTTAGAGCATACTCCAACACGCTGCTCAACTGCGAGTTTTTTTTTTTTTTTATATACTACGTCGGGCGGCAGACAAGCATACGGCCCGCCCGATGTGAAGCGGTTGCCGTAGCCATATTAACGCTCGCAACATAAAACATCGCTCGCGCGCCGCCACCCCCGCTGCCAACGCAGCATCTCCTTTCTGGTGACCTCACTCACTCGCAGGAACACAACAACCCTCAAGGGAATTGTTATTTGGCTGCGGTATTCTGTAAGGTGGAGGTACATTCCCTAGTCGGGTAGCTTACAATTCATGCACACAAATGTTTGACTTGTGCGGGAATCGAACCCGCGACCTCGGAGTCCAAAGTGGCCATCGCTAACCATTCGACCACCGAGCTCGTCTAATACATACATATAGGCAGTTGGTGGAGGCTATACGTAATATATATACGAATCTATATTATTTCTTTTCCGTCATAACAACTTCACTTACCTTATTTGAATGTACGACGTGGGTGAAAGTTGTTGCGGTTTTAGAAGGACCCGTGTTTGATGTCCGAATTTAAATATAATGTGACGTAATGCTATAAATATTTCCGAACGCAGCACGTTCCGTTGAAAACTTGAAGAGAATACTTATCGAATGAATTTAATTTCGTTTGCATCAGATGAAAATGTCAAGTGTTGCGTCCTCAACTGTATATGAAAATACTTTTAGTTCTAGAGCAATAAAGTAGTAGAGTACTTTGACTCATCCGTAGAACAGAATCCGATGTGATCATGGAACAAAACGAGTTAGCTAGGCGAGATAAGGAATTGGCCGTGCGGTTTCCGGTAGACTAGAATAGAATCACTCCGTCTCTTCCCGTGGATACCGTACAAGGCGACTAAGGGTAATACATTATCAAACATCTATCAGGCCTCCCCAACCCGTCTAGCCAGCGTGGGTTGTGTACGCCAAATTCTCCTTCTGTCTGGGACGGATGAGAGAGGGTCGTGCTACTGTAGTGGAGACTAAAATGACCTGATGATGATGATGATAAGGAATACTACAGATGTACGTGTTTTTTCAAGTTTTTAAGCGGCTGGATACGGAAGGCGGAGGATCGTATTTGGTGGAAAGCATTGGGGAAGGCTTATATCCAACAGTGGATACATACAGCATGATGATGTCATAAGATGAGATATAATAAAAGCAAATTAAAATACATCTTTTCTAGCACTTTGTATAAAATCGTGCTAAAATGCTGGATATTATTACTGCATAGGTAGGAATTATTACTTATACTGTGACTCGGGTTTGCACCTGGTGTACACCAATTAAAAGCACGAATGCATGAGAGCCTTTAGACTCCGTTTCCTGTTCGTTTTTTGGACGATCTAAGTTATAAAGTCTACGTCAGGCGCAAACTTAACTTTCGGCATACGGCATGAATCATCTCACAGTTCTCGAGTCTCCACTCAATCAAAGGTGTTTCGAGCATACTCCACCACGCTGCTCAACTGCGGGTTTACGGAGGCCAGTGTTTTGAAGCCGCCCAAAGACTTGGCTTAACGGCTGTCATCTTATCACAACAGCCGGGACCGAACTCGAGATAAATAAATACATTCATAGACAGGCTACGGTCAACGTTGCTTAACATGCGTAATCGATCATTCTCACACACGTATCGACGCTCCTCATCTTTATACATTCTGTGGTGTAAGTTTACAATATTTTTTAATAGTAGTTTAGGAAACTGTTGCATAATAAGGGTTCCTAAAACACGAGTGTGAGTTTATCACATGAGCCGAAGGCGAATGTGATAATAGTCCACACGAGTATTTTAAGACCTAATTATGTGCAGTTTCATACACTACTTTATCTAATCTCATGAAATAGATGATAATAATATTATTAAATAAAACCATGAAGTTATTTTAACAGTTATATTTCTTACATATTGCATCCATTTGCAGATGGAGCATGCGTGGTGCGCATTATTTTTCGATACAGTTGTCCATAAAAGAGCTGTATCGAAAAGTATCTTTTTTAATTTATTTTGATTGCGTGTGCGTAAAAGACTGACATTAAGATTCTGTGTTTTGTTATTTAATCTCTAAATTTCATTAATTAAAACAGTAGATAAAATTATTTATAGCACTCATATTATATGCTCTAAACCCCTTTGAAGGACCCAGCAGTGGGATGAATTTAGAGTTGACGACGAATCTAATACAATTTCATCATCATCAGGTCATTTTAGTCTCCACTACAGGAGCACGAGCCTCTCTCGTCCGTCCCAGACAGAAGGAGGTATAAACAAAATAATAAAGGTATTTACATACCTATTATAATAATTGTATTAATATCATACATAATTGTATTACTACAATTTAGTGGAGTTCTTTTATGAATATGGCGGAGTTATTTTTGTTCGTTTGTATTTTTCATGTTTCATGGAGTGCCTTGCGCTCCGAGCTTCTGTAACACTTTAATTGGCCGTTTTTATTAGGTGGCCGGATATGTTTTACCTTTGTGAGTAGTTTAAAAAAACGTTACGCATGTGTGAGTTATGTTGACTCAAAAATTTACCTTGAGTAGGTATGGATAAGTATAACGAAAAACGGTATTTTGTTTTGTATGTGTAAATATGTATGAGAATATTTTCACATGTCTGTAAGTGACATTCTCAAATATCTGTTGTATATTTGCTAATTTTGTTATTGTAACTTAAAATTTTCGCGTTGCATGGTTTATGAAAAATAACAACGGGAATTAACACGATCATGTATAAGGGTATGTACATACCTTTATTATTGCATGGCATTTAATAAAGTTATGTAAATACCCTTATGCACGAACGCGTTAATTACCATTGTTATTTTTCATAATTTTGTTATTCTTTAAGTTTACTTAAATTCATTTTACATCATTACGTTTTAGTAGAATTTATGATATACATATGTACCTCGTATAAGTTTGACAAACATATACATTACTACTGCATTCATATTTACGATGATTATTTTTGTATGGAAATCTGGATTTACGAAACATTCCGCTCGCGTCCCCTGGAAAAGCTTACATATATATACATTTAAAGACTTCGAGTGTATACAGACATTATACATAAAAACATATATACAGAAGTCTTTGTATAATATCTATACGCAAAACCAAACACAATAGTAAACTAAATCAATGCTAAACACAACCTTGAAAACGAATAACGGGTCTTTTTACTTGTAAATCCAAGAAGTATCCGAATAATAATAAATAGCCTTTGCGTTTCTTCGGGCTATCTTATTCAAGCAACAAGCAATAGATAGTCAAGACTTGATCATTTATTATCATTTCGCAAGCATATATTTGATAGGGGCAAAAACAGTTTTAAAATTTAATGCCAAGAATAACCTATGATCTCTAAGATAGAAATCTAAATGTAATATTCGAGATCGGATAGTACCATCTTCCACGTGTTAAAGTCTATGAGACGTGACATTATGATTCAATTGTCCATTATTATTATTTTAGGAATCAAATGTCAACCTTAACTAGCGTCCTGAAAATGGTGACGGAAGATATAAATGCACCTGTGCTGAGGCATTTCGTGCGGACGATGTCTGAAAGAGAAGATCATCACCTCAGAATCATCACTCCATAGTTCGTGGTTCTCACGGAATGCCTCTAAGGTACATGGTGTATTGATGAGATTGATATGACGAGATCCTATTTTATTTTTTTATTTTATTTTATTTTTGGGGTGTCAGCGGTTCATCAAGATCTTTGAACCAAAGCCAACTTCACCTGCACGTGGTGCACCCTGCTAACTGACAAACGAAGCTCTGGCGAAAAGAGAGGTAGGGAGCGTAATTGTAAGCTACCCGACTGGAGAATGTACCTCCACCTCACAGAATACCGCAGCCAAATAACAATTCCCTTGAGGGTTGTTGTGTTCCTGCGAGTGAGTGAGGTCACCAGAAAGAAAGGAAGGAGATGCTGCGTTGGCAGCGGGGATGACGGCGCGCGAGCAATATTTTATGTTGCGAGCGTTAATATGGCTACGGTAACCGCTTCACATGAGGCGGGCCACCCGTCGTAGTATAAAAAAAAAAAAAAAAAAAATTTTCCTTTTACTTGTATTATTCCTACTAATATATTTTTAAGTGTTGTTTACTAAATAATGAATCTCTGTTATCTGTAATAAATAAATTGAATTGATTTGAATTTAACTATATTTTAACTCATTATGTTTTTATTTCATTTTATTTTATTTATTTATTTATTTGGACAACGGAACAAATTACAATCATTATCTAACACATTATTTCTAAACAGTTTTGATCTAGATTATAATACTAAATATTTTGACACGTAATAACAATTCAGTTAACAGTATTAGGTATGAAATTTATGTATTATGTGTCATAAATTTACTACATTTAAATGAAACTGACAGACGATTTTCTGTTCCGACCGTACGTACACTAATCACATTGATACGTTCAACAGAATGCGCATGTGTTAAGTGTTATACCGTTAGACAGCATCAATCGAAGCCGTCCACCAAATTCTTGAACAAATTAGTGGATTATTTAGCGTTCCCTCGCCAAATAATGTCTTCATAGTTTTCTTGTGATTGCCTACAATCTAAATTTTGCGCGTAGCACAAGTTGATTTGAAATGTCAGTTTCTCCTTTTCAACTAATCAGCCTACCAACTGAATAGGCGTTTCACAAACGACGGCTAACACGCACTAGGTATATTTACTAGCTATTTCCAGTTATGCAAAATTTTAATTAATGGTATGTTTTAAATTTAATATTTTACA
This sequence comes from Hypsopygia costalis, assembly GCA_937001555.2. NCBI lineage: Eukaryota > Metazoa > Arthropoda > Insecta > Lepidoptera > Pyralidae > Hypsopygia > Hypsopygia costalis. The sequence goes on from OW443326.2 coordinate 27,468,808, forward strand.
ATCATATGAGAGGCAAATATATATATTTCAATATAGATATTTATAAACATGTACCAATTCTCTTCACGTTTTTGTTGTATTATAAACTAAATACGGAACCCTAGGCAATAGTATTCCATACTCTCTTGGAGAGGTATTTTTTATATGAAAACGATCTATACGGGACCTCGGCACAGATATTCATTACAATATTGTTTTGCGGTTATATCCCACTTTTATTGAATTCTGAATAACTGTACTTTGATACGATGGGCGTAGATTATGCGGCACCTGCACCTAGATATGAATTGAATTGGGTACTATGTAATCATTTTGACATACTTAGTTTATTAAAGAATAACAATATTGGGCCCTAAAATATTGTTAATTCCCTTGCATCAAAAGGTATCTTTACGAGAGATCTCTTTCGGGAAATCTTATATTTATATATAAATATGTGTAAACCGCATTTGCGAATGTCTGGACTTCACGAAGGTTGACTGGTAGAGAATGTTTCTAGCATTAGGTACGCCTTTTGTATTTTTTTATTATTATTCTACGTCGGGTGGCAAAGCAGCATTCGGCCCGACAGGTGTAGCCATATTAAAGCTCGCAACATAAAATATCGCTCGCACAGCGCGGCGCCACATCTCCACTGCCAACGCAGAAAAATTATTGAACACTATTCTCACATAGAGAGCAAAACCGCAGTTGAGCAGAGTGGTGGAGTATGATGTAAACCCCTTTGATTGAGGGGAGACCCGTATCCCAGCAGTCGGATGAATAAGGGTCGACGCTCCAAATTATATTTGTAGGTCAGTGGTTGTGTCGATTCTTACAAAAACAATGAAATTGTAGAATAATGTTTGTCGAACAGAAAAAATAGATAAAGATTTACGAGCCCGTTGGTCGAATGGCCAGCAATGGCTACTTTAACTCGGAGGTCACGGGTTCGATCCCCGTACAACACAAATATGCTTGCGTGAACATGTCTTTTTGTCTTGTTTAGTTAAGCTTTGTTTAGTTTGAGACTAGATGGCAGTGTGTAATTTAAATATTTAAAGATAGTCTGATCCTAAAGACAAATTATATATTTATAATAAATAACAGTTTTATGTAATAACTGTTATACTTACATAATAACAGATACATACTAGTTGTGGCAGTTTATCGCTAGATTAGGTTCTAATTGGCATGATATATCTTCATAATTAGGTCTGATCCAATTTCTGTTATATAATCGGATCCAATTATAAGCTTCAATTCTCATATGGAGGTATTCGTCGTACTAAGATATTCTCGCTGGATCACATCTTTGACGGTAGGTATAGTAGATACCGAACCAAATTTATTAGTGGTATCTATGTATAACCATTTGCATGGAGAATTTAACTCTTGCACCCTTGCACCCGTCAAGAAGTAATGAAAACTGTTTTAAACCTTACGCCGTTGCATTAAGATTTATGATTTTTAAAATGTAACGATTTCTAAAGTTTATATTACTATAGATAGCTTATAATGGCGAGCACGCGATTTTAATCTTTATGTTATTTTATAACAAATGACTATATGAAAACCGTTCTTAGGAAGAAAGTGAGGTCCAATTTTTTTTACTTTTTTTTTACGGTGAATAGCAACACATTGTTTATTCCTGTATTTTTTTGTCTATTTTATTTGGGTCAACAAACAATGACACAATTATGAATTCATATAAACATAATTGTAATGTGGTTAATTTATTGTAATGCGACACCAAAATTCACAGTCCGCTCACCTTTATAATAAAGTAAATGATGTCTTAGAAATTCATCATCTAAATAAATATCTAAAAAAGTTTTACAAAATTGGATTTTATCTTTAAATTATGATGAAACTGAGACACTACTATATTATACTTGACAATGACAACACACAATACATACTTTCAAAAATATGCATACTCCAATTACTATTTATTGCAATGAATTGTATTCAATTATAAATATTGTAATTAATTATTGTATTGTTACCAATTCAATTTAATTAATAGTGATTCACACAATACATACTTCCAAAAATATGCACTTTCTAATCACTATTTGTCGTTGTCAAGTATTATATGATAATATTATATATATAGATTATCTGACATTCAAATTTCACTGACTGACTAGACACATTCATATTACACACACCTCATAATATGCACGCACACACTCCACACACAAACCAACAACACGCATGTAAAACATACTTACAAACAACCATAAACTTCCACTCCCCCATCCCCTACACATAAATACACACACACATACACACACACGCTTACCTTTGTTTTTAATGCACAACCAATATGTTTATGTATATACATTAGTAGCGACATTGAAATTGTGAAGGAGCGGATTGCCTACGGAACAGACACATCCCTGTCACTCCATACAAATGTCGCGTCGTTTACTACTACATAAACAGTGTGTAGTGATAGTGAATGAATGAGAGTGTGTGCGTGCGGCGCCATACAAACTGTTCCAGATTTATCTCAGAGGGGAGGTGAGGTCGACACGAGACAGCGCCAGGGCGTGGCCATACTCTACTATGCTACAGATAAGAAATTCTGGTAGAAAATAAAACATTTTTGTTTTATTTTTAATTGGCAAACAATACAGTTAACCACAGTTTACCGTATAAACATTCAAAAATAATTGAGGTCGTAGCAGTTAAATTCGATCATTTTCTTTGACAAACAAATTAAAATACATACGACAATTAAAATATCTACCTGTCATTATCATCATCATCAGCCTGTATCTACCCACTGCTGGATATAAGCCTTCCCCAATGCTTTCCACCAAATACGATCCTTCGCCTTCCGCATCCAGTATACTGCGTATATTCTACATCTACATCTAAGTGTGCTGCTGTATGTCTGTTTATTGTTTATGCCGGCACGACCGCGGTGAATGGTCGAAGGCCGACTGGTCGCCATTTTCCGTCATGTGTGAGGGGTCACCCCAACTGCTTTCGAAACTGTTTTTACTTTTTGCACTGCATCGTATTTTGATAAACTTTTAAAAGACTTTGGTAATTTAAATTGTAACATTTGTTGAAAAATATATTACAGCCCTGTATTTGTAAATGTTGTATGATTTTTTTTGTACTGTATAGTATAATCGTCATCCCTAATTATTGAGTTGACGACTATACTATACTGTACAAAATAAATTGTAATATTTGTTGGAAAATATATGATACAGCCCTGTATTTTTAAATGTTGAATATATTTTTTTGTACTGTATAGTATAAACGTCAAGTCTAATTATCGAGTTGACGACTATACTATACAGTACAAAATAAATTGTAACATTTGTTGGAAAATATATGATACTGCCCTGTATTTTTAAATGTTGAATATTCTTTTTTTGTACTGTTTAGTATAATCGTCAACCCTAATTATCGAGTTGAAGACTATACTATACAGTACAAAATAAATTGTAATACATATTTGTTGGAAAATTATATGATACAGCCCTGTATTTTTAAATGTGGTGTATTTTTTTTTGTACTGTATAGTATAGTCGTCAACCCTAATTAATCCCACTGCTGGGGTACATCACACCAGAACATTCTCCACAACGCTACTCTAATGCAGGTTGTTTGACTGTATGAAGTTTTTCAAGTAAGGCGCTAAGGGCTTTTTGTAGGGATGAAAATGCGTGAGTGATACCTCTGGCGTCATAGGCGTCCATAGACTGAGATAACTGCTTACAATCAGAAGGCCAATTCTCGTAATTTTTCTACGAACGGAGATTGAAAGTTGACCGAATCGAGATTGAACTGTGAATTGACTAAAATTATATACTTGATTTCATTAATTAATTATTATCAATTCTTGTTGTTGGCAAAGTAACATTCTTAGTTTGTTTAATTTTCACTCATATTTCGATATAATCCCGCTTAAATTTAATTTTGAAGTTACATATTGTGTTACGAGAATACCAAATGTAACTTTTGTGAGACTGGATCGAAACTGAATTTTGACTATATTTTAATTACGAGAATTGCCCCTCAGGTATTCGTACGCTTGTTTCCACCCTAGTGGTATAAAAAAAACTTCTAATTTTACATAATATAATTTACGAAATATATCGTGTTCATTATAAAATGAATTAAACCATTATAAAATGTTTTGAATTATGTAAATAGGCGAATACGTAAAGCGTTATGCAATTTTAATGTAAATATAGTTATTTATACACTGTCCATTTTAATGATATTTATCAAGTGCATGATAAGGTTCATTAAAATGGTCAGTGTATACTCGTAAATAACATTATCATGTAATTAATAGCTACAAATAATTTATATGTATTTGATTATTTGTATTTTTAATCAATTAAAATTAATTATTTGTAATCGTATTTCGTACTTTTTTTAACATAAATTTATCGCGACCCCGGAGTGATCTTGTATTCAACAACTTACCATCCTTTGCGGTGTAAGTGGCTCATCAACATCTTTGAACCAAAGCCAACCTCACCTGCACGTGGTTTACCCTGCTGACTGACAAACGAGGCTTTCGCGAAAAGAGAGGGCGTAGCGTATTTTTTAAGCTGCCCGACTGGGGAAGTACATCCACCTCCCAGAATATCGCAGCCAAATGACAATTCCCTTGAGAGTTGTTGTCTTGTGTGTGTGGTGTTCATGCAAGAACCTAAAATTAAAAGTATGTATACGTGTCAATATATTATCAAACATCGATCAGGCCTCCCCCACCCGTTTGGCCAGCGTGGGGAGTGTAGGCCAAATCCTCCTTCTGTCTGGGACAGTCGAGAGGGTCGTGCTCCTGCAGTGGAGACTAAAATGACCTGATGATGATGATGTATACGTGTCATCCTCGGACAGAGAAAAATAGACTCATGAATTTTGTTTTTAAATAAATAAAAATAGGTGTCAAGAATAACCAGAAACGAATGACGATTGATTTATAATGAGATAATGAAAATTAAATTGTAATGAGATAATGACAATTAAATTGTAATGAGATAATGACAATTAAAGTAATGAGATAATGACATTAAATTTGTAATGAGATAATCTGTAGAGTAGGACTAGCTGCTGTCATCATTTGCAATACCTGAAAAAGGTGCTAAGTTAAACTGTACTTCCTATAAGATCTGATGTACACGTTTTTGGGGTGTAAGTGGTTTATCAACATCTTTGAACCAAAGCCAACTTCACCTGCACGTGGTGCACCCTGCTGACTGACAAACGAAGCTCTGGCGAAAAGAGAGGTAGGGAGCGTAATTGTAAGCTACCCGACTGGGAAATGTACCTCCACCTCACAGAATACTGCAGCCAAATAACAATTATATTATGTTGCGAGCGTTAATACGGTTACGGTAACCGCTGCACATCAGGCGGGCCGTATGCTTGTCTGCCACCCGACGAAGTATAAAAAAAAAAAAAAACTTAGTGGTGAAATAAAATCTTGAATCTTAAACAATGAATCCGCTTTTTATATACCACTATCTTCATACTTCCAGCCATCCATCAGGCTCGTACACTTTCCACCCGAAAGTGTATGAGCCTGATGGATGGCTGGATGACTTCTGTGGAACCGTACAGTACAGCCCCCTTACCACCATCTCTTATTGCGATTCAATAATTGAATAGATTTCTTATTCATACCAATAAATAATAAGCGACTTTATTCCATTTGAAATAGAGTCGCTTATTCATTGGTATGAATAAGCATTCTATTCAGTTATTGAATCGCAATTAGAGTTGGTGGTAAGGGGGCTGTAGTACGCGCTCATTTAGGTTGCAACGTGTGAGGATAAATTCTCCGTCTATGGCGAGCGGTGCGACTGTAGAAAGAAGTTGTGGGCATCATGTTAAACAATTCCTCCGAACACAACTCATTGTACTGACAGTAGAATACACAAATAGAGGCAAAGTTTCACATCAGAGCCATTAAGCTCAATACCGTCCGTAAGCTAGGAATCGTCAACTCAGATCTCGTCTCTGAACGCTCTGTTTTGCTTAATGTTCCATAAATAATTCACACGATTTAGGGAAGCTTAGCAAATTTCCAAATAAGTGCCTTTTAACAATTTCGCTTAAAACATCGAATAAAGTTCGTTATTCTGTCGATAACTGAACCATTTTAGCCAGAAGTTAACAAAGGTTAGGTAGGACTAGGTTACAGGTGTACATTGTTAATGTTTCTGATAAATTGTAAAAAAATAAAGTATTATATAAAATACTTCTGTTCTCCCTGTAACAGTCCTATTAATTCAAAGTTTTAACAGAATGTTTTAAACTTTGAGATTACGCTATTCCTTATTTAGATTATTTAGAGCCTGTAATCCTTACAGGCTAGCAACGGGTAGGCGACCCCTCGATGTTGCTGATCTCCATGGGCAGTGGTGATTGCTTTCCATCAGGCGACCTATATACATGTTTGCCCCCCCCCCCCCCCCTCATATATAAAAAAAAATGATTTCTCTCTAAACATGCTGGTGAGGAACATGTGACACATCTATCTTTCTTCCACTCCATCAGCCCATGTTTTCTTATGACCTTATCAAGTAAATTATCGTCCGTAAACCGACTTTACAGACAACATTTTTTTTTTATTATAAAAAAATAGGTAATCTAAAGATAGCATATTGCAAAAGCCCATCGCATTTGTACAGCAATCGGTCGTGTTCACCTTGAAGCAGCTGACCGAACAAAAGATTGTCCCAAACTGCGTTGGAAATATGTAACTAGAACATTGTACTTGACTTCCATTCACGTGTATTCGATGAGGTTAACATATCGTCGTTGTCAAACCAAAATATGCTATGTGCATTTTTTATAATGTTTACATTTTGACAATTGCGACTGGTAAATGAACCAAACCATGGTATGAAAAAACTGCTATGTGCTGAATAGTTGTCACAGTACGTCGTAAAGTACCTACAAGCACATAGCAGTTTTTTCATACGATGGTTTGGTTCATTTATTATTATTTTTTTTATTATTATTTATTTAAAATTACAAGTGACATGACTCATTATGTTAGTAAGTAGACTATTCTAAGGTGTTAGTAAATACAATTGACATTTGGAGTGTGCAGCTTACAGCAGTGAAGCATATAAGGGCTGTCCACTCTGTCCGCAATCATTCTAAGAATGTTGTTGGGGCTGTCCCGGACCCTGCGCACCAGGGATGCACACCTTTTGCGCATTGTTGCAAAAAAGCAATCAACGCGTGCTTCGGCGAACATTCCTGATGCGCTACAGAAACGGGGCAGCCCCATCAACACCCGGAACGCGTCGTTGTATTGAATCCGAAGGGCCGAGTAGGCCCGTTGCGTATAATCCCTCCACAGGCTGCACGTGTATAGGGAAGTACAATATGCTCTAAATAATGTTAGTTTTACTTCCCTCGAACAACGCGCAAACCTGCGAGCAATCATATTCGCCCTGACCGACAGAGCCCTTCGTTCCCTTTCAATATCTATATTGTCCTTGAGGTCGGACGAAACTACGTGCCCAAGATATTTAAATGTCTCCACCCTTGACAATGGTGTCCCGTTCAATTTAATAGGGGGCACCTCACTGACACGGCTCCGTCCGGCCTCAAAGACCATATACTGACTTTTATTAGCATTGTATTTTAGCCCATGTCCAGCCACATAAGTTTCACACACAGACAGTAATTTACGCAGTCCACAAACTGACGCACTCAGCAGCACCATGTCATCTGCGTAACTTAAGTTATTGACACAAACTTCATCTATATGACATCCGACATGCATGCTGCTGAGAGCCCCAATTAGCTCATTTATATATAGGTTAAAAAGACTAGGTGAACTTAACCCACCCTGCCTCACCCCAAAATTTACCAGTCGCAATTGTCAAAATGTTAAAATTTAAAAAAACTGCACATAGCAGACTTTGGTGTGACAACGACGATATGCAAGTATAACTTAAAAAGATATAGAAGTCATACAAAACCTTCCACAAAGTAACTTAATATTTCAAAATTTAATTTTGAATTGGTCTTAAAATTAAAGGAAAAATTTAAAAACTATTGGAAATAAAACATCGATCATTCGTCCCTAACCCGTCTGACCGGCGTGGGGAGTGTAGGCCAGATCCTCCTTGTGTGTGAGACGGACGAGAGAGGGTCGTGCTCCTGTATTAGAGACTAAAATGACCTGATGATGATAATAATTTTGAAATACTTAATAATAAAACTTAATTTTAAACTAAATTAAAAGCACAGTTGCTTACTGATTACCTACGGAACAAACGGCGAAAGAACTAAGTTTTTGTTTGCTACCAAATTGGCAGCAATCGAAACTTTCTATTGGCACTGCCATAGGTACTAAAGAATTTTTCATATATAGAAATTATAGTTTATATTATTGGCCGTGTGGTTTCCGGCAGACTAGAATAGAATCACTCCGTTTCTTCCCGTGGATGTCGTACAAGGCGACTAAGGGAAAAACATTATCAAATATCGATCAGGCCTCCCCAACCCGTTTGGCCAGCGTGGGGAGTGTAGGCCAAATCCTCCTTCCGTATAGTACGTACGAGAGAGGGTCGTGCTTCTGTAGTGGAGACTAAAATGGACCTGATGATGATGATGATGATAGTTTATATACCGGAACGAATTTAGGATTCCAATAACTCCATATAGCTATTTATTTACTTACATTCACCGAATTCACCGAAAATTCAGGCGAATAAACATGATAAATTCAAGTTCAACTTAAGTTTCTACGATCAATTTCTATGTTTCTAATTTCCGGGGCCCTACCACCGGAGCTGAAACCGATTACCATAGGATATTTTGGTTGCGAAAATCCAAGTTTAGCTTAGATTGCAGAGCTCTACCCACTAAGCTAATGGTGTTTGTCAATAATTTAAACCTAAGATCTATTTTCGTGATCAAAAAATCCAATGGTAATCGGTTCAGCTTCGGCGGCAGCGCTCCAGCCCCCTTACCACCATCTCTTATTGCGATTCAATAACTGAATAGAATGCTTATTCATACCAATGAATAAGCGACTCTATTTCAAATGGAATAGAGTCGCTCATTAATTGGTATAAATAAACAATCTATTCAATTATTCAATCGCAGTACGAGATGGTGGTAAGGGGCTGGTTAGTCTTTGATAATATGTCAGTTTGTGTACTTTATTTTTGTATGTAAAGAGTTGTGTCAAGTTCAGAGCAAGTTGCTCAAGTAATCGACGTGGGTGGACGCGAACCTCGGCCCATCGGTCCTCCGCTTTGTGGCCGCCCAGTGACGGCATAGATCTATATCAGTGCCCATTACAGATTTAACTGCAGTCTATATGGTTTCTTCATTATATTACATACTAGCTGTGCCCGTCCTCGCGGAATAGTAATATTTTTATTATTTATTTAATATTAATAAAAATAAATAAAAATTCTGAAATAGATGTAAACTAACTTACTTCCTATTACATCAACTATCTGCTAGTGAAAATCACATCAAAATCGGTCCAGCCGTTTCGAAGATAAGACGGAATAAACAGACAGACCGACAGACAAAAATTGAAAAAATGTTGTTTTGGTATATATACCGTGTATACATCCATATGCATTTAGTAAAAAGTGGATATTTTAATATTACAAACAGACACTCCAATTTTATTAATCTGTATAGACTAGCTGTTACCCGCGACTTTGTAAGCGGTTTCATGGGTTCTATTTTTTCCACATAACGATTTAATAATACAAATACCAAACCCCGGCCACTACATACAAATGTCGCGTCGTTTACAACTATACGTACGAACTATACGACGTAGGACGTACTGGACGAGTACTATTACTTACTGTGCTAATACTGTGATTATGGTAATGTTCGAATAATAAAAAAACTGGCTTTATAAGTTGTATATAAAGTTTTATTGATCACTATATAAACGTTTAATTAAGTTATTTTATGACAAACCTGTCGCTGGTTGCTTGTCCTTGCATGACCGACTTGAACGGCCTTACGTCATGTAGGTCCAAGTATATCAAAGCATTGTATAACGGATAGGCGCCACTGTTGCACTCACTTCATACTTCATATCCGTTAAGTAACATGATATTAATGTATATATACTGCTTGCCATCAGGCAAGAAGTTATGAACGCGGCCTATGAACGCCTAATTATAACAAATAAGATTACATTATATAACAAAGGTGTGACGAGCTCGGTGATCGAATGGTTAGCAATGGCCACTTTTACTCCGCGGTTGCGGGTTCGATCCCCGCACAAGACAAATGTTTGTGTGCATGAACATGTCTGTTTGTCTTGGTCTGGGTATTTTCTATGTATTATATGTATGTATTTACAAAAAAATGTATTTAAGTATAATATAAGTTATCTAGTACCCATACTACAAGATTTGCTTAGTTTGTGTGTGGTCTGGGACTAGATGGCCGTGTGTATTATTTATTATATTGCCAATTTCTTTTAAACCACTAAGGTTCCAAACAAGCATACGGCTTGCCTGATGGCAAGGCATATTACAAAGGACAGTTAGCATATTAAAGTACCTATAGGCGGGCTTATAGCTACGCAATCTCTTCCAGGCAACCTTTGGGTAGAGGAGAGTCTCTGACTAGAAAGCAACTAGGTGACGCGTGAAATATAACGATCTAGATCTACCAACACATACATATAATAATATATATATATATATATATATAAATGAACCGATTTCCCTCTTTCTTTTTACGTATGTTGTATTTTGTTATTGTCAGGAGAAGGTTCATGGTCCATGAAAGAAAAAAAATAAGAAAGTTACGCCACACCCCGGCCACTCCATACAAATGACGCGTGGTTCACTACTACATAAACAATGACGTCTGTGCAGAGCGCGAATGAGAGTGTGTGCGTGGGGCTCTATACAAACTGTTCCAGATTTGTCTCAGAGGGGAGGTGAGGTCGACACGAGGGAGCGGCAGGGAGTGGCCATACTGTACGTAGTACTATTACTTATACTGTGGTTACGCAGAAAATTTTCTTTCCTAATGTAACTTTATGTCGTTCGATAGAACTGTCAGTCATTTGACAGTTTGCGCGAAACCAATTCGAATTTAATATTCATATCTAATAGACAGGACAACGTATGTCGGGTCAGCTGGTAATATACAAATAAATATCGAAAGTTAATTTTAAAACACCTCGTATAATTTTGTACGGTGGTAACATCAAGCTGTTACGATATTAGTTGATATAAACGGCGCTCCATTGCAACACACGCGCGGTTATTGTTTTAGTTCTCATGCCCATAAAATATTCGTGGGATAATGGGAACTATCGCGATTGAATTTTTTTACACAATTTAAAATATATCTATGTAACTACAGTTGTATAGTAAAATTTAAAGTTCTGAAGAAATTATCTGAAAGTATTAAAAATGTAATAAATACCTATCGAAAAAAAGTTTTTTTTAATTATGCTGTTTTTTTTTTCATTTTTGCGGAATCCTTAAAAAAGAAATTTGGTAGATAGGTAACCTTTGACACTTACACAACTGAAACGAATCTCTCTCTGCATTCACGTGCCGCGGTCCCATGGTGGGTATAGAATTGATAGGTCGCGGCACGCGAGAGGTTAATTCATTTTCAATGAGAGGGGGGCAAACCAGCATGTGGGTCACCTCATGGGAAGAACCTGGTGATCAGCAAAACCGAGGGATCGCTGATTCGTAGCCAGCCTTTTAATGGAAATAAAGACTCTCTGGGATAACGGTCTCCCTTCAATCTAAATGAGTTTCAGAGCGTCTTCACCATGCTGCTCAACTGCGGGTTGGCAGACGCCAGTGTTTTCAAATCGCCCAAAGGCCACTGACTTGGCTTGACGACAGGACTATCATCTAATGACAACAGCTGAGACCGACGGTTTAGTGGTTTAACATGACATGTACGGAGGCGTTCGAGATATATAAATAAACCCATTCAAACAGGCTACGGTCAACGTTACCTAACCCGTGTGAGCGAATCTATTCGACGAGCACGGTGGCGTAGCGGTCAATGACGCGGCTTCCACACCAACGCTCGTGGGTTCGATTCCCATATAGGACATACATTTGTGTGCATGAACATGTCTGTTTGTCTTAGTCTGGGTGTTTTCTATGTATCATAAGTAAATATTTACAAAAAAAAAATGTATTTACGTATGTTTAACAATTTTCTAGAACCCATAACACAAGCTTCGCTTACTTTGGGGCTAGATGGCGCTGTGTAATTTGTCTGACAATATTTATTTATTCAGACCTTCCCCCTTACCACCATCTCTTATTGCGATTCAATAATTGAATAGATTGCTTATTCATACCAATGAATAAGCGACTCCATTCCATTTGAAATAGAGTTATTTCAAATGGAACTGAATAGAATGCTTTCAACAACCCGCAGTTGAGCTGCGTGGTGGAGTATGCTCTAAACCCTTTCGATTGAGAGGAGACCCGTAACCCAGCAGTGGGTTGAATAAGGGTTGGCGACGACCCTCATAGAACATTACCCGACTTCACCAGTCGAGTAGAAAATAAAAAGTTAGAAAATGAGTGAATGCAAAATTTAATGAATGAACATGTTGTTTGGAAAATTAAGTATATGTGGTTTTGTTTTAAATTGGTTTAGTCGAAACGTTTTCATTTCAAATCCGTATTCAAAGCCACAACATACAGTGTACGTTCAAATGCAAAACAGCAAATAAATTTGAACTTTATCTAGCTTATGCAAGGTATAATTTGTTTATATCAATAAGATCAAGTTGGACTGGTATTAAGTTGGAAACACGGTTGACCGAGGTGTCCTGAAACCGGTTTGCTGGTGACGTCAAGATGTGGGTTGCGGTCGTTTTCCAACGAGATATGCCAATTAAGAGACTGACAGTATTTGTATTGATTAGCAACTTGTTTATGCAGTTCTCTAAGTGCCTTTCCATTTAATTTTTTTATACCTCTAGATAGTGATGTTATATATAACTTCATCATTGGCTCTAGATAAATAAACCGCATGAGGCTATGGAGAATGACCTCTCTGCCGAGGTTTTTACAAATTTGACAACTCGTGCCTTGATTTCTATTCTCTAGACTAATTTACCTTCCACTAGTATTCCACTATGCTCTGGGAAGGTCTAAAACCCTTTCTTAAATCAAATTTATCGCCTTTTCTTAAATAACATATGAATTATCGTCAATTCGTCCATGCATACGTACCTTTTATATCGAAAGCTAAAAAAGCAATCGAAACTGGTTTCGCACAGAGAAGTAGATTCAAGATAAAGCGCGTAAAGGATATGGGATAAAGTGATATTGAACATTCTATATATAGAATATCCAACAACTACATGGGCTAGCGATTATTGGAGAGCATAACTCTCGAAATCGGAACTCAGAATTAAAAGTATTATATACAAACAAAAATCCTGGTTTACTGTATGTATCCTTTATACAGCCATAAGTTTTCTTGGATATGTCGTAAATAAATAATATTAGGAAAATTAAAAAACCCAACTTCATTCATTCACTTTTAACCATCAACAGATGGCGTTATTGCATAAGATTCTTTTATGAAATGACCATTATTACAATCGATAACATGACATATCCACGTCATAAAATTAATTAATTAAAAATAGAACATAATATGTCAATTGTGGAAAGTAAAATAATTTTACTTTCCACAATTGAGATATGTTCTTTTTACCAATTATTGGTAAAATGAAAGCCTGTAATGTATTGAAGGCTTACTTGTGTAATCCTCTTTTGTCTGCGTCGACATGCTCCTATTTAGGTCAACAGCGACTGGACTTTTAATGTCCGGATCGAAATGTATGCAACGAAAACATGTTTCTTTTTTCAGTCTTTGACACAATGGATGATGTGCAGTAGTAAGTCAACTTCATAAGTGTGAAATCTCCTTTTTACGAAAATTGCGCGGACGGAGGAGTATGAAATTTCGCACGCTTATAGTTTATATAGAGAAGCAGTGCAGAATGCTAATATTTTTTTTTAATTGTGCATAAAACATTACGCAAAATATCATGTATTTGACACACACACACACGCATATGTACTCATTTGTAATTTAAATTAATTATGGTTGAGTATACCTACCAAATATCAGTGATCTAGTACCCATAGTACAAGTTTTGCTTAGTTTCGGACTAGATGGCGTTGTGTATTATGTCCAGCCCCCCTAGCCAAGCCAAGTGTAGTGTTAGATAGATCACGTGACATTTGTCAATTCTCATAATAAAATGTTCGATTTTGACAAATGTCACGTGATTTATCTAACGTTCGTGGCGCTACGAATTACACTTGGCTAGGGGGGCAGGAATATTTATTTCTTTATATTTTTTCGGCCTTTTCAGTTCTTCTGAATCATTTGTGTGTACTTACTGTCCGATCTCTTTTTCATATCATGGCGCCGATATTGCCAACTCGCGAAGCGTGCATCGATGCAAGTTAATTGCTTACATAATTAATGGCGGAAATAACCTCGATGCTCTAGCTTCGTATTTGTTCGCGAATAGTCCAAACTTTAGACATGGTAGGTATTATATAAAGGGCTAAACCTATCGGGTAAACCGGATACATACTACAGCATGCGGTTCTTCAATAAGGGTGTGAATAGGTCTTTACAGAGTCGGCAATGCGAATGTGATGCCTGGTGTTGCGGGCGCCCATAGAGAATGGCAACTGCTTTCCACCAGGCGGACCGTATACTTGTTTGTGACCTTAGAATTATTAAATAGACAAGTTGAACGTCATTTTTCATTATCAAAAATATATTTTATTATATGAGACTACTATAAAAAATTCTCAAAACGATATAAGTAAATGTTATTGGAGCTCGAGGTAATATAAACCCATCCGTGTACAGGCTACGGTCGACGTTGCTTAACTTGCGTGTTCAATTAGACTGACACGCGCAATGACGCCATCGAGCTTCTCTATTATTTTCTACTATTCATTGTTTTAATTCCATAAAATCATAAATTTAGTTCAGCTAATATATACCACGACATTCATTGATTGTTAGGCGGTACGAAGTTCGCCGGGACAGCTAGTATGTATATAACAACAAATTATAACCGATAATCGATCGAAGTTTGCTCATTTGCCATCGAAATGAATATCCTCATATTCAACGATCAGTACATACAGTATATCAATCAATCAATGATGATGAAAATATAATTTAGAATATAATTACACAAAAAATATTATTAAATAGTCAATACAATCACAGAATGTAATTTAAAATAGTCGCCTGTAGAATAATTTAAACATTTATGTATAAAAACAATGTAACATTTAAAAAAAAAAAAAAAAATGTCAATTCTTTAATATTTGTAAATTTTATTTTTATTTTATTTTAATTGTCAATTCTTTAATGTATAACAGTAATTATAACTGTATAAATGAATATAACAGTGATTATAGCTAATATAGACACAATTACGGCCATAACTGGCGACGACCGATGAGTAAGTCAGAGTAACTAGAACAATTCCGGGTCAGAGTAATGAATCTTTATTTAACATCGCATGTCAATTAACATGATCGTAGGTAAAATACCTCGATGGGTAGATTTAAATTATTGTACAATACGCTGTGTTACTCTGGCATCTCCAATTTATCACTTAGTAAGACCTTTTCCGTGAATCTACTTCGAAGGAACCTGTACCAAAGTTCGGACCGTCGTCGTCAGACAGAAGTTTGTATTTATTAAAATACATTTTTCATTCGATACGATATGGTTTTATTGAAAAATAATGGCACAATAAATATCAAATAAGAATATTTATTTTATTGCTGACACAAAAAAAAAAATTGTTTGTTTGGAAAACTTTATTGTACCAATACATAAAACTTCAATCAAGTACAGAATAACATACACAATAGCGGACTTATCCCTGAAGGGATCTCTTCCAGTCAACCAAAGAATGCTTGCAAGTGACATTTTTAGGTCAGGGTTAGCACTTACCACCATCTCATAATGCGATTCAATAACTGAATAAGCATTCTATTTAGTTATTTAATCGCAATCAGAGATGGTGGTAAGGGGGCTGTAGATAAAAAGCAGTTCTTACAAACACACATATAGAAAAATGTAGACAAATACACACACTAATACACACAACTACAAGCAATAAGACAAACTTAGATACAGTGAATTCAAACGTCGGAAACATCAGCGAAGTGCGATCTTAGCTGGCTCATAAAAGAACTAATAGATTGATAATAAAATTGTGTCAATAAAATCAGAATTTTTGATTGACATTTCTGATTGTCGTTTCGGAAGCGGCCTCCAACATAGAATAAATATGTACATGTATACTTCCGACACAGACCCTATTATATATTTTTATATGACGTGGGTTTTACCATAATGATATACATATTTTTCTCTCCTGTTATACTTATTTCAATGTATTATTAATTATAGTAATTATGCTCTAAAAGTCCCAGATACTTATAATAATGGACAATAATGCTTTGCAATAACAATTTTTAGCCATGGAAAACCAGTAGGCATTTAGCAAGTAGATATTATATTACTTTTATTACGTTATTTTAATACGCCATGAATTATTTATCTGATTTTTATAGGAAAATTTAATAATTAATTATGCTTCGCTAAATATAATATCATAACCATTTATCATTTTTCAACATTTTTTTATTTCTCAATTTTCATTCAATTAATATACTCTATGTCAATCTCACAGCTGAGATGAATCTAATAACACCTCATAATAATTAGTTGAAAATCATCAAGGCTGTAGAGCATTTAAAAAAAATCCACATTCCTACAAAAAAAACTTTTTTTACCCGACTGACCAAGCAGGGCTCCCTGCTTCGTCTCTCTCGCTCTTAGAAGGGACGCGTGCCTTTCACTCGCTCTCATTGTAGGCGCATAACGTGAGCCAGTTTCTTGAAGTGTCACCCGGCTAACCAATTTATAAGACGTTGTCACGTCAAAAAAGGATTTAAAGGACAGAAACTGTGACGTCAGAAACCGGGTTTCAAGACATTTTTCACATAACATTGTCGCATCACACACATCACATCATCCCCATTTCGAATAAAGCAAAAAATATCAGTATATCTCCTCTCCTCCTCCTTTCTACATATTATATCTCTTTCTATCATCGAATTAATTGACGTCATCTACTCGGTAATCGTTCAACTGCATGCAGCAGTGTTTCCCGTGACAGAACTTTCTCCATTCGAGTGCCGGTTCGATGTCAGTAATTAAATTCTTTATCTGTTGCAAGCAAATTGCACGTAATTAAAAATCACGGATCTACTTGTCTATAAAGTTAAACGGAATTCGAGTCAAAATTGTCCAGCTACAAATTTAATAATGCGTCATTTGTATGGAGTGGCTGGGGTGTGCTTGTTTGTGAGGGGAAGAAACAGAGATCGAACAACTCTGTAAATCTGTTCGTCTGTTTTTATGTATTTAGTTGATTGCCGAAGAAGGTATCCTATATAGATAACATATATAGATAATATACATACATGTGTTATGTCATCCCTATTGCATTATGGAATTAAAATAATGTAAGATATCCTGTGTATAAGATTTTAAGACACTCGTCACTCGTTTATATCAGTTAGTTTAATTCACGGCTTTGTAATTTATAATATGAAATATAATATTTATCTATATTTGGTTCAGTTCACCCAAGTCCAGTCGTCGATTGTCCATTGTTCTATTCATTTTCTTTTCAGTCTTGTCAGTCTACTTAGTTCTTTGTCGGTGGTCAGTTGCGAGGCTGCCCACTAAAGTGTTCGCAACGTTGTGATATAAGCGTAAGGTTGGTGCGCAGGGGAACATTAGCTGTAAATGTTTTAGGCATAGAGTCGTTGTCGAAGAAGGCAGTGTAATATTTTTTGTGCAAAAACCTTGATCATTTTTAAATACATCAGGCAACAACCCATAATCATCCCACTGTTGGGATCACGGACCACGGTCCACGGTCCGTTCGCACAGACCGGCTCGGAGATTAGAACAGATTTTGGTGGCGTTTAAAACAGAGTTTTAAGTCATTGGTATAAGGTTTATTTTTTAATTCACTTCTTTTGTTATATGAGAATGGTCGAGAGCCGATGTGGATTTTTAAAGGAAACCTTATGCCAATGATACAAAACTCCATTTTAAACCAATCCAAAATCTGCTCTCCTCTCCGAGCCCGTTTGTTTGAACGGACCCTTAGAGCTGTGTTTCCCAAACATTGTTCTGCCATGGCCCGGTAATTTTCACACTGCCCCTTCGTGTTCTACAAATTTATTAATAGTAAAAATATTTTATTAAATACTACATATTTTGGTATCGTTCGAATATTCACGATGCGTCCATCGATAGTAGGTATTATTTTTAAAACAAGGCAGGAATGTTGCGACCCGGTATTTTTTTTTTGATGGACCGGTACCGGGTCGCGACCCGGCAAATGAGAAACACTGCCTTAGAGTATACTCCACCACGCTGCTCAACTGCGGGTTGCGGCGTAAATACATGCGTATGTATGTAATGTTTCTATCTATGTCCAATTCTGGGACACGTTCTAGAGCGTAACGCGACGTAGGCTATACAGGGTGGAAACTTCTAATGCCATCTGGAGGGTAAAAACTCTTAATACTGATAGAAAATTATACTCAAAGAAAACATTCCTTTATTTTTTAAAAGAAAGAAAACTGCATTTAAAAAATTTCGAAAATTCGCTTGCTACTTCGGGAATCGAACCGATTAAAATCTGAAAAAAATTAAGCCTGTAGTTTTATTTCATTGCTTTGATTGTTAGGGTCAATTTATAAGGATGAAATCTCTCTAACAACGTGGATAAATTAAATAAGCAATAAGACGACCGCGAAAAAAAATAGAGAGACGAAATAGACTAAAACGAAAAATTTTTCCCCATTTTAGTACAAAATACTAACTAAAAACAGTTTCAATATATTTCCTTGTACAAAGGATTACCATTGCTATCCAGAAGGTAGGATAATAAGTGCGAAGAATCTCGATGGCGGCGTTGCGTGTGTCAGTCTAATCGATCACGCAAGTTAAGCAACGCCCACCGCCTGTCCATGGATGGATAACCTCTTCGACTGAGGGGAGAGCCGTATCACAGCACGAATAAGGGTTGTCATCAACGACCTTTTTAAAAAAAGCTCACACTCGTAACGACTGCCTTGCATCACACTTCGACAGATTTCAAAAACATGATGGCAACATAATTACTTACTTAAATATTTTTCGATAAACGTAATGAGAATTTAATATCAAATCATTTCTGACTACAATCTATTTAATACACCACTATCTATTTGAACGTTGGCAAATGAAAACAGTGTTTGATTGAAATAAGAGTTTCATTTTAAATCCATTACTAAATTGCAACTTGTCGTTAAGTTGCATAATGATCTTGCTCTATGAAATGGTTGCGTAATTGGAGGGTAATAAATTCGTATTTATGTCAGCGGGCGAGCTAAATTAATTGGCCTGAAGTTATTTCTTTAATCAGTAATTTTTAATATTTCTACCGCGTGCTTGGGTCATTATTTGTTCCGGGTACGGTGAATCAAGTGGCGATATTGGCAGATTGCAACTTGTGAGCAAAGTTCATTGCAGGATATAAAGAAGATCTTCTCTCTTTGGGGTTAAGTGGTTCCTCAACATCTTTGAACCAAAACCAACTTCACTTGCACGCGGTGCAGGCAGGTGCCTGCTGACTGACAAACGAAGCTCTGGCGAAAAGAGAGGTACGGAGCGTAATTGTAAGCTACCCTACTGGGAAATGTACCTCCACCTCACAGAATACCGCAGCCAAATAACAGTTCCCTTGAGGGTTGTTGTGTTCCTGCGAGTGAGTGAGGTCACCAGAAATGAGGGAGATGCTGCGTTGGCAGCGGGGGGTGGCGGCTCGCGAGCGATATTTTATGTTGCGAGCGTTAATACTACGGTAACCCCTTCATATCAGGCGGGCCGTATGCTTGTCTGCTACCCGACGTAGTATAAAAAAAAACCTAAGTCAACCTCACCTGTACGCAGTGCATCTTGTTAACTGACAAACAAGGCTCTGGCGAAAAGAGAGGTAGGGCATAGCGTATTTTTCTAAGTTGTCCGATCCGCAGCCAGTCGTGTGATGACGTAGGCAAGTTCCAATCACGTGACCACATTTTTCAGTAAAGACCATACCAGGAAGCCAATTCTCGTAATTTTGCTACGATCACAGAATAATAATTTACCGAATCAAGATGAAATTTTGAATTGACAAAAAATTGTATATCTGATTTCATTAATCAATTATTGTCACTTTTCATTGTTGGCAAATTATCATTCTTAGATTGTTAAATTTTCGGTTAAATTAAACTTTACTATCCCGCTTAAATTAAACTTTAAAGTTTCATATTGTCATACGAGAATACCAAATATCACTTTTGTGATATCCGGACCAGCCAGGGCAGCCTACCGCCGACGCTGAAGTCGATTCTCATCGAATATTTCGATACTTAAAAATAGGTACTTATACGTTATTATAAAAGATAGGTTTAAGTTGAAATATTTTAGCTTTACCGATAGAGATTCAAGGTTTCTACCAGCTAAATTAAACACAAATATCCACCAATGATCTAAGCTAAAGTTTCAAGCAAGATTTTTGCATTCAAATAATCCGGTGGAAATCCGTTTCAGCTTAGGCGGTGGGCGCCCGGATCGGAACAGGGGAATTAAAGTGTCAAAATTCAGGGAATTTTAAGAATAATTGTCAATCCCAGACACTCAATCTTCGAAATGGTCAGCCATGGGTCAGCCAACGTATTTAAAGAGCATAGAATTAGGGCTGGCAGAATAACACCTGTCTCATAATTAAAGTGTCAAAATTCAGGGGCCCTACCGCCGAAGCTAAAGCCGATTACGATCGGATGTTTTGATTTCAAAAATTGGTCTTAGGTTCATGTTATTGACGAACATCTCTAGCTTAGTCAATAGAGCTCCAGGGTTTCTTCCAGCTGAGCTAAACATAATTACTCACAATCTGAGCAGTTGTGTCATTTTCGCATTCAAAAGAGCCGATGGTAATCGGCTTCAGCTTCGGCGGTAGGTAGGGTTGCCAACTTTTTTTACAAGGAAAACAGTATATTAAAAGCTGCGTAGTAAAACAAACAGTATACTAAGGCCCAGTGCATGCGGAGCAGTACAATAAACAGTGCTATGGTCAAATGAAGTTTTTTTCAACAGTATTAAAGCATAGAAAACAGTATAATACTGTTTTTAACAGTATGGTTGGCAACCCTAGCGGTAGGGCCACTGAATTTTGACACTTTAATTATGAGACAGGTGTTATTTTGCCAGCCCTATTCTATGCTCTTTAAATACGTTGGCTGACCCATGGCTGACCATTTCGTAGATGTAATGTCATATTCGCAATTACGTATTGATGTTTCCAAATCGAACGGTATCGGATTAAATAGAAGCTTATTATTACTTTGACGAAATTCATTGCATTTAAAATGTCGATTTCTCAGTTATTTACCCTTTAAAGTTTGTTGTCCGCTTTTTTATAACTCCATGGCTCATAGTGACGTTCGTTTAGTTTGGATTAGTAATTACTGAGAGGAATCCAGATTTGATAAAGTGGGTCTGCATACCTAGGTACAGGAGTATATTAGTGAGTGAGTCGGTGGTCGTATGGTTAGAGGCCGTATGCTTGTCTGCCAACCCACATAGTGTAAGAAAAGGGACGGGGGCCCACTACAAATTCCCACCACTGTGTCTCCTGTGTAGCCAGGATTAACAGCGGCGACCGCCAAAAAAGGCAATGAAGTTGTACACCCGGAACTGCAATGGACTTCACTGCTGCTGCCTTGGAACTCACAACGAATTTAATCAGAAGAAATTAGTAGGAGTAGGAAGCTTTTGGAATTTGACTTCCCCTCTTAGCAATGTGACAGACAGCAATATGGCAAATAAGGCATTAAAAGCCTAATGAGATGGCTAGTCAAGTGAAGTTCAACTGCCGTGCACCACGGATTTTAAGTATCTAACACTATTGTGACCTTAAACATTGAGTTGTTACCTAATACATCGATTCCAATAATAAGAATTGCAAAATCGTCTGAACGCTTGGTAAGTGTAAGAAAAATAAAACCATCATATGCCAATGCTGGGATACGATGTCCTCTTAATTTATTGACATTGAGAGCGTACTCTGCATCGCCGTTCTATTACCGCCTAGTGGAGTCAATGACGAACGATATTTAACAAATATATCCAACCAAAGACTGTTGTGATCAATGTTGCTTGACTTGCGTGTTCGACTAAGCATGCTCGGTTCAGCTCCTCAATGACACGCCTCGCCAAACAAGGCCATATTCTTAGGAATTCTTTACGGCCAAAAGGTCAAATAAAAGCAAATTTCGTAAAACGTATTTTCATATTCACAACATAGGTCATATTATATTTGAACTTTGGTGCACCTGCACGTTTTTTTTTACTGTCGAAACTGGTTTCAAATATTTACAAGACACGTAATTAGGCAACCTCAGAAGAAGGTATCGTAAGTACGAGCGGTCGTTAGCAACCTATTGTATTATTAACAATAACAAATTCACTTTTGCTAGAGAGAAGAGAAAAAATCTATCTACCGTTTGAACATAGTAAATTTAACACGCAGTAACTAAACTCTGATCGTGGATGATTGGCTGGAAAGAGTATAAAAATACAATCGAGGGGACAAGGTAACAACTGTGACTGTAGAACTCAAACCAGATATAGCAATTCGATTTTAGCTTTTATTCAGTATGGGCACAAGAACTGTACAAAGTCAAAGTATTTGCTCTTTGCCGTACAAATTTATTATTGCCAATGTAAAAAAATATTTTTACTTTTAAAAAATAAATATCTCTGCTGTCTATTTGGTACCATTTGGTCACACACAATGTTTGTTTTCTGATTAGATCAATATGGGTATAAAAAGTAAAAATATTATACTTAGACTTTACAGTACGTTTTTCTTGCCTAGTGTGTCAAACATGAGATAGAGAATATGTCAGCTTTTTATATAGCGTTGTCATATAACTGTTTTGCACATTATTGTGCTTTTTTTATATGACTGCTTTCCATCAGACCAGAATAATAAAAGGAATATAACGCTCCGATTTTTCGTCTATGGATTTGTCTGTAGAAGATTATTTTTCCTCTTTCCTTTCAAAACAGATCTATAGATCGAATATTTTTTTTGATAGTGCATAGAAAAAAGTACGTTTGCTTGCTAATTTCTTAAAATAATTGTATGAATTAAATTTACAATTAAATTTGAATATTTGCAAGCCCCAATTCATATCTTTCAAATAGTGATATGTCAAATCGTATGCGTGAAAGTGTTTAGTCTTACGTAATACTTATGTGGAAAAAATGATATCGGCTAATTAACATAATATGAACAGCTAAAAACGAAGATTGAGAAACTAATCGATCAAGTTCTAGCTCAAACCACAAATGACTGAACTGATTGGTTTTAGTAAGTAGTTCCTGTCAAGCAATGCCACTAATTAGTTAATCTAACACTGCATTAATCAGGTACAAGTTTAGCCAGTGCCTAGCAGTGAATATGTATAAGTAAACTAAATATGAAAGTGATTATCACACATATTATAAACAAATACAGAGAGGCAATTCTCGTAATTGAAATATCGTCAAAATTCAGTTCCGATCCAGTCTAGATCTTGTAAATGTTAAATTTGATATTCTCGTATCACAAACAGAAACTTCAAAGTTTAATTTTAATTTTAATTTAATTTATGTGGATTATAGCCATATCGAAATATGACCGAAAATTAAATACACTAAATATATAATTTTACCAGCAATGAGAATGGTAATTGTAATGGTAATTAGTTAGTATGTTCAAGTAATCAAATTTTTAGTCAATTCACAATTCAATCTCGATTCGATCAACTTTTGTTCTGCGACCGTAGAAAAAATACGAGAATTGGCCTTCAGGCCTTTTTTATACTACATCAGGTGTCAGACAAGCATACGGCCCGCCTGATGTAAAGCGGTTACCGTAGCCTATAAACGCGTGCAACATAAACTATACGCGTGTCGCTATCCGCACTGTCACCGCAGGAACTCCTTTCTTCCTGGTAACTCCACTCACTTGTAGGAACACAACAACCTTCTAGAAATCTAGGAAAGTATTGGGCAGCGGTCTTCAGTTATGCTGTGCTTCACCTCTCTTACGCCAGAGCCTCATTAGATTTACCGGGATGCATCAAGTGCAGGTGAGGTTAGCTTTGGCTCAGATCCGCCATCCCATGCTATTGAATCCACTTAAGTTTCAACGGTTATAATCTGCCACAACATATTCATATACCAAGCATATACTAAACATATTCCAAAAGGACTTCAATGACATACAAGTAAGTACATTTGCAAATTATCCTCGGCGAGTGAACATTCTGTTCCTATATAGGTTTACTTTTTTTAGTTGTTTACAAAGCAGTTTCGCTTCTTCATTTAAGGATCACTTTACGATACGTAACTATTTTAAGGCAAGAATAAGTAAAAAGAAGTAAGTAAGAACAGCAAATTCATACAAATGTCCATAATGAGCGCCGTCGTACAGACACACCATCGTATACAATTATAAGCTTGCTTCGCTATGCACCGTATACTTAGAATAATGTAGTAGCACCAGTATAAGTTATAATACTTACGTATAGTATGGCTGCTCCCTGCCATTTGATATTTGTTCGGTGCAGCAAGTACACACACTCATTCACGCTCTGTACATATTTCATTGTTTATTTAACAGGTAACGAACGACGCGACATTTGTATAGAATTGCCGTGATGTGGTAGCCAGCTGGCAGCGTGGTAACCTGTGTCAGTGAGTGCGTTAATGGCGGACGTCGGAATTGAGTTACTGTTCAATATCTCTCCTTTGACGAGTAAAAATCAAATCCTGTTATCATGCGAGAGTTACTTACTGCCTAGAAGATTTACTTTGACTATAGACATGATCGCTTGTACGTTTTGCTTTCACTGGGTGCCCATGTGTGCGGCGCAAAACCGGCTAGTGCGTTCCACTGAACGAATAGACCGGTAACCGGTTCGATGCGAGTCACGAGATTCTCGATTCTGTCGTAAATCACTTTATTTTCACTCGGAAACCTTATTAGAGTTCCCTGTACAACATATCTGAGTATGAATGAATCTTAACGGTAAAATACGAGGTCATTTGAAGGAGATCTTGACTACTGACACTTAATGTTCGCAAGTTCCATTGTAAGTCCTCATATTAAATACTAACTTTCGCCTGCAACTTCATACGAGCCTATCTTGATAAGATGTTTCCGAAATATTACAGAAGAACGCCAATTTGCGATATATCTCTTTTAAAAATGGCAGCCAATTAACAATTCTCTATTGGGTTACCGCTTTTGTGGTACAAGGAAGCTTTAAGGATAATTTAAGGGTGCTATCATACAGAGGCAGGTTACCAGTCCGAGCTCTGGATATGATAAAGTAAGTGTTTGACATAAAGCACATTTGGTTTTGAATTCAAACTAACTGGCTACTTAAGTCGTACGTATAATACGTACGTATACGGGAAGTTAAGCATCTCGGGAAGACTAGGCGGACTAATTCAGCCAATCATTCGCCAAGTATTCACAATCACAAGCACGGATGCGGGCGGGAGCTACCTATTCACACGCTCATACCCTTGTGACCGCTGAATATCATTCTTAACATGAAATATCGCTTGCGACATCGCAGCAACTCCCTCCTTCCTGGCGACCTCACTCACTCGCAGGAACACAACAATGGAGGTACTACCTGTCGGGTAGCTCACAAAATACGCCATGCCCTGCTCTTTTCGCCAGAGCCTCGTTTACCAGTCAGCACGGTGCACACACGTCCAGGCGAGGTTGACTTTGGTTCAAAGATATTGAGTTACTGTTCAATATATTTCCTTTGACTAATAAAAATCAAATCCTGTTATCACGCGAGAGTTACTCACACTCTAAACTTTATAATTTATAATATTAGTAAGATCTGGGTGTTTTCTATGTATTATAAGTATGTATTTACAAAAAAAAAAGTATTTAAGTTTTATCAGTTGTCTAGTACCCATAGTACAAGCTTTGCGTTTAATTTGGGACTAGATGGCATGGCGCTGTGTAAATTGTCCAGAAATATTTATTTATTTAATATTTGGTGTCAGGTAAAAATTAATATGGCGATGTTACGTTTATTTTTAAATTCGCCTTTATTGGTTCCAACTTCCACCCACCATGTACTTTTAACTTGCTTTACTAACGATATGAACATTTTATATTGCATGGCGGAGCACGGGCTGTGTGGTTTTCTAGGACAATATTAAAGGCAGTGGTTTTTATTCTCTTTGAAGAACAGAGGGTGGTAAATTGAAACGAGGCAGCAAAGAGTTCCTTTAGACGTTATTATTACTTCAATATACTATGAGTTTAATAATATTTTATGCATCAGTTTAGAGTGTTTCGAGTGACATTTCGTGAGATAGGTACTACTACAGCTTCGATTATTAATATTAGATCTAGATGCAATGATGACGTACAAAAACAAAGCAAAATAATGTCCGCAGTAGACAGAAGTTGACATAAATCTTACTTATTAAAGACCAATATTAAAAGAAAGTTTAACTCCATAATATGCATTGTAAATTCGGCGTTAGGCTTTCGATTTAAGATTTACAATTAAGACTAGTTCTTATGTCATATACAAGTTTAATTAGTAAAAAAAAATAAAAAAACCCGACTGCGTATAAAATAAACGAAAATTAGAAGAAAAAAATATTTACTCGGACGCCAATTTTGCGGTTCACAAGCGCCATGTTTTTTTTTATATATTTGATGTAGCCTATGTCACTCGCGTGATTAAGACGAATCTAACGACACCTCTTATGTTGAAATCTGTCAAACGGTTTAGGTTGTAGAGCGTGCCAAATAATAAGACATACATACATACGCTCGAAAAACATAACCCTCCTTCGGCAGTCGGGTAAAAACAAGGTTAAGACAAGACATTTCATTTGAAAATAATGTCAAATATGGAAGCGTTCGAATATGGTTCACTGAAAGAATTCCCAGATCGTCATTTGAGTGATGTTGCGGTGGGGTCGTTTTGTGGATGTTGATTGTACATCTAGTTCTCGTATCAATGATCGACATTTCTCGAGTATTGAGTTACTACAGTCACTAAATACTCGATTATTTTACAGGTGCGTATCCGCGGCAGTGAGTTCTCTGTAGAGAGAAGCCTACGTATACTGCTTATTATATTATGTATAGGTATATTTATTAATTACCTAGTGTGAGGAGCTCGATGGCGTCGATGCGCGTGTCAGTTAAATCAGTGGTTCCCAACCTTTTTTTGTTCGCGGACCACTACGAGGTTCTTGTTGGGGGTCCCCAAGGGTCATATAAAACCATTATTCTATAACTCGTGTTGTTAGTATTTTGTATAATAGTGTTCAATCTCTTTCCTTATAAGTTTGTATCACGGACCATATTTTTACCTCTCACGTACCACTGGTGGTCCGCGGACCACCGGTTGGGAACCCCTGTTCTAACTGGTCTAAATACTTGAACATAGTGCCTAGATTAAGGGTATTGACTACAACATAATATATACAATGTCGGGTGGTAGACAAGCATACACCCCGCCTGATGTGTAACGGGTACCGTAGCCATTCTAACGCTCACAACATGAATATCACTCGCTCCCAACGTCTACTTTATCCGAATCCAGATACATTCTTAATTTTGTAAAATTTATTTTTATTCTTTAGTATAATATAATGGTTAGTTTTAATAAGAAATATTTAGTGTATGTTAATTATTTATTACTAAATATAATTAAATAGGGTTGTCAACCAACGAATGGAACCTATTTCTAGCCTATTGGTTAGCAGTTACGGTCAATTTCAATTACATATTAATAACTTGAATGCAGTCTGTTACCGGACCTGTAGCTATATTTATTTATAGTTAAACGAACATTATTTCGCGGGAGCCAGTTAAAGTAATCAATTTAAGTAATAATCTTGTCGTCTGAGCGTAACTATTTAGTATATTGGAATGTATGTTACCTGCCTGCTAACTGTGTGTATTGGGTTTTTTGTTTTGGGTGGGTTTATCGATCATAATGTGATTTAATTTTATCTATTGTTAAGAAATTATGTAATGCGTGATGGTCACACTACTTTCTTTAGTGTCACTGGAAGTGCCCGGCGTCTGAAATACAGGCTTTGCCTAGTTTAGACGTCAGTAATCATATGTAAGTGTAAAAGTAAACCATGAAACTACTGTATTTTGTGACAGTGTATTGTGAATTATTATTATTATTATTTGAATAAATTATTAAATTATAAATATAATCGATTATCCAGTAATGTATTAGGAGTGACAGAAAGCTGTTTTGCCGTTTCTATATTTCGAAAATAGTGATGGGACACTTTAGTTCAATTTATTCAGCTAATATGTATACCACAACATTCATTGACTGTTAGGAGGTATGATCGCCGGGTCAGTTAGTGACTATATAGATTTTAAAAATAAAATGCGAGAAATTATTAATTCATATAAAAATTAAGTGATGCAAAAATAGGCAGTTAATCATAGAGTAACTCGGAATAGAAAGATCATTCACCAGACAATTCATAAGTCGTTTTCACTTGAAATTAAAGAGCAAAGGTTAAATGGACTCTTCAGATCTTTTATACTTGTCATAATGACTGCTCAGGGCAAGAAAGCATGAAAGTATGTAATTATTTGCTGTTTACGATGCATGTGCACGTAAATGTTTTTATCTTGAAGGCAAAGTTCGCAAAAGAAACTTTCTGTTTATAATGTCATCAAGTTGATATTAAGGAATAATATATTTACAAGAAATATTTACTGCTCAAAGAATTAGTGTTGTGATCTAACGAGGCAACGGGGCCAGCATATTGGGAACTTTACCTACGGGCAGCGGTTCTTGAGATTAGTTTAATTACGTTTAATTCATTCATGTTTTTTCTTTTATTAAAAATTAAATGTTTTTCATTTTAATTTGTATTAATATTTAATTTATTTTAAAATTAGGGAGTTTGCCAGAGCATACTAACAACAATAACAGTTGAGGCTAACGTCGTGATAATCATCTCAATTAGATTACAAATGTGGCAAATGGTCAATTTGCGCACTGGTACAATACGGGTCTCCCCTCAATCGAGGTGGTATAGAGACCCGTATTCCCACTGAGGGATAATTATGGGTTGATGCCAGTTACTGGGAAGTGGGTCGAATTTAACTTGCAGAGATTTGATTATAGACGCCGCCGCGATAAAACTAAACAAAAGCAACTAGGTAAGCAGTGTAGGCTAGACTAGTAGGTAGGTTCAAAGAAATTATCACTAGTAACTCCTGTAATGAAGATTCACTTCCATTTATATTACACTGGAGATTGAAAGAGCAAATTGGTTCGCAATTATTAGGTCTAACAAAGGAGGGCGGACAAATAAATTTAAATTACTGAACCTTTTTGTTGGGACGTACTTTTGTTTACATCTGTTTTGTAATGAAACAAGTATTGTTTTCAAACTTTACAACTGTGTGTTTGCTGTCAATGATTATTCATTATATATATGAGTGTGTGCATATATGTATATTTGTGTATATTAATATGGAGGTTATCACATAATAATATGTAGGTTTGTTATCTTTTAGGCTAGGTGCGACAGGCGGCGGAGGAGAGTGGATGAATTAATTATGAAAAACCACATGCTCCATCCTCATCTGTCGATGACAACACTATAATTTCGTTTTTGATTTCATAGAAATAATAGTTATTTGTTATACAAGAGTGCAAAGTTGCTTTTTAACCGCATGCTCAATTTTGATGACTCATTTTTGATGTTAGCGAGGGAATCAAAAGAGCACGAGGTAAAAAATCTTTGCACTCGAGTGCAACACGTAATTTTTCATCCTACCTCAGCGAGAAAATGACTAACCGAGGAGGTTCCGGTTCCGAGTCTGACTTTTTAACAAATTAAAAAAAAAAGTTGTATGATAAATTCGGCACCATGGAAGTAGAAGTAAATATGATGTTTTGAATACACAAACTTAGTGCACACGATGTTCTGAATTCAAATTTACTTTATCCTCTAGCGGATAAAAACGCCTTTTGCACTCAGATATCGAAGAGCAAAAATACTCTTTCCGAGATGGGGGGATGAAAAAAAAATTATCGTGTCAATTAGTGAGCAATGAGAATACGATGTTGCAAAAAAGAGACTATCACTACCTAAACTGTGCTTTTAGTCAAAGAATCCTTAGTGAAAAAAAATTGAAATCTTTCTTTTTTGTCAATTATGTTTGATCTATTTTCACCTATTTTACACTTGCATATATTACATATGCAAGTGTAAAATAATGTAACTTTTGTTACGGAGAAGCGGATCCTCCAGCACAGGCACATTATCGCCTAAAATGAGAACCCAAATACGTGTCTCAAACTGTATGCATTTTGGGTAAATATTTTAGATTTCTTTGATTTCATTGTTTTCGAATTAGAATTCGGTCGCCAAATGAAATTCAACAACACACGGCCGTGTGTTGTACGCGAATACGTTATATGCACTAAAATTATCTTAAAATGGCAGCGATTCGCCCTCCCCCGCACGCGATGTTTCATCGTCCTTACTTAGCGTAACACATTCTTTGATCCTTCATTTATCCAGTGGTGTGATTGAATTTTGGATGGAGATGATAGATATGTAGCTGCAGCATCAAACTGTATCTGTCTGTCTGTCTGTCAAGAATTTCTATGTCGAGAATGCGTGGAGGTATCAAGCTGAAATTTGAACTGTATACTCAGGTCTACGGTCCCATGAAGTTGTAAAAAAATCTAACTGCTAAGTTTACGAAAAAAAAAAGTTACGGCCGTTTATTCAGCAAAAAACACATATCTCGACACATTCTCAAGGGAATCAAAACCTATAGGGTATTTCCCGTTGACCTAGAACTATGAAATTTGGCAAGTAACATCGTTATAGACTACAAGTACAGGAATAAATCTCAAAACTATACATTTGTAAATAGATCTTAATAAATACCCCTATTTATTAATATCTATTTACAAATGTATAGTTTTGATACAAGTCTATATTTTTTATAGGGTGTCGAAATTTCAAATTGAAACTACTAGTTCAAATGGGGTATCATATGAAAGGGCTTGATGTACACATTGCATAATATATTTTATAAATTTTTTTCGACGCATTATTTCTTATTTATAATGAAAAATATCAAATTTAATAATGATACTACGTACGGAACCCTCGGTGGGCGAGTCCGACTCGCACTTGTCCGGTTTTTTTTTAATTGCCTCCCTATGGAAGCAATTTTAAACACGTATTCAGATCAAAAAGATTCTCAACTATTTTCGTTAAGTTTATGAGTTACTAAAATGCCTTACTGAAAATACGCAATTTTTATCTAATCATACGTACATTTTTTAATCAAAATAGGTAAATTAATACTGAGAAAAGCATCTGACAGGATAAGACATAGAACTAGTGGCCTTGTGCCACTTCTATTTCCTGTATTATCTGTAGGTATTAATCGGAAATGGAAATGAAAGTCGCTTCTGTAGTTCTCGAGTTATATTGATTAACCGAGGAGATTGTACCTTCTATATTTTTTTTAATTTGCATGTTTTACGCATATATGTACATCTCGAGGAGCTCGATGGCGTCGTTGCGCGTGTCAGTCTATTCGAATACGCAAGTTAAGTAACGTGGACTGCAGCTTGTCCATGGATGGGTTATTTATCGCGAGTTCCTCCGTGCACGTTAAGTCGTCGGTTCCGGCTGTTGTCAGTAGATGACAGTCGTTAAGCTAACTCAGTGGCCATTAGGCGGCTTCAAAACACTGTCCAGCCATCTCTATTGCGTCTAGAACATCATTACTGTCCAGAACATCTCTTATTGCGATTCAATAACTGAATAGAATGCTTATCCATACCAATGAATAAGAGACTCTGCTCCATTTGAAATAGAGTCGCTAAATTTATTAAGGCGGCTGAACTACTGACAACAGTCGGGTTGTCAGTCAATGGCAGTTGTTAAGTCAAGTCTGTGGTCTTTAGGCGGTTTGAAAACACTGGCCTTCGCCAACCTGCAGCGTGGTGGAGTATGGTCTAAAGTTTAGAGGATACTCCACTACGCTGCGCAATCGAAACGGTTTAGAGTCTAAACGCCTTCGATTGAGTGAGGACCTGTACCCAGCAGTGAAATGAATAAGGGTTGTCGACGATGAACGTATACATATATGCTGTTGATTATACTTACATGCTATGTATGCCTTTAAATAATTGTTAAGTTCAGAATAATGACCTAGATAGAACTGTATTAAATATTGTATTTGTGGAAATTAATTGTTGGGAAACCTGAATAAATAAATAAGTAAACAATAGGAAAATTCAGATTAAGTATAATAGCATAATCATCAGGTCTCACTTGACCGGATTTTCTTATATCAGCTAAGTATATTGGTTCCACCTCGCTTGATGGTAATAGAAAATAGGAGCCAAAATTGCAGCGGGAACTGTCCAAAGACTAGACAACAGTGTTCTGTGAATTGATACAACCATGCTGGCTCATGGTGTGCTTCTTTACGTTTCGTTTGAAGAAGGATCCTTCGAACGAAGCACAAAGCACCTGTTGTAGGAAAATAATCTTCAAAGGAATTGTTATTTGGCTGCGGTATTCTGTGAGGTGGAATGTACCTCCACCTCACAGAATACCGCAGCCAAATAACAATTCCTTTGAGGGTTGTTCCTGCGAGTGAGTGAGGTCACCAGAAAGGAAGGTGATGTTGCGTTGGCAGCGGGGGTGGCGGCGTGCGAGCGATATTTTATGTTGCGAGCGTTAACATGGCTACGAAACCGCTTCACATCAGGCGGGCCGTATGCTTGTCTGCCTCACGACGTAGTAAAAGAAAAAAAATACCCAGTACGTAGTAAAAGAAAAAAATACCAAGGCAGCTTACAAATACCCTACCATTAACGACACAAAAAAAAACACCACATCCATAGTTTCCTTGTCAATGTTTTAGAGTTACCATGCAGCGTTGGAAAAGTAATCAATTTAATTACTTGCATTGCTTTTACCAGACGCCAATCTCTTGAATCTCATGAAATATTTGTAGCAGTAACTTAAGTTCTTAATTTTATTTCATACTGGTGGTAAAAAAGCATACGGCTCGCCTAATGCGGAGTGGTTATCATACATTACAATCGCATGCATACAAAGGGCAACAACTTCATACTTAAAAATGTAACAAAAAAGAAAAAAAAATGAACGCGTGAAGAAGAATAATTGTGATATTAAGAATATGTGTATATGTAAACATTTTTTATAGAAAAGTATTTTTATTTTTTGGTTTAATATATAGCCTATGACACTCACAAATAACGTGGTTATTGGTAAAAGTATTTTCAAAAGCGGTTCAGTGGATCCAGAGATTACCCCAACAACCTCACAACCTCAAAAACTTTACTTCTTTTTAATATTAGTTACTTTGAGAAGTCATTCCAATATGTGGTGAACTTGAACGCGATGACAAATCATGAACTTATAACGACTCATGACTCATGAGTCATGGTTACAAATCCATTTGGTGATCATGATTAAGAAATTTTGTGAAATATTTTTTTTTCTCAATTTAAATTCAGATTTTTGGGCTGCACGTGGCTCATCACAATTTTTAGAGCTAAAGCCAATCTCGCCTACACGTGGTGTACTCTACCGACTATCGAAAGATGCTCTGGCATATAAGAGGTAGGGTACAGAGTATGTATTGTAAGTTGCCCGACTGGGGAAGTACCTCCACCTCACAGAATACAGCAGCCAAATAACAATTCCCTTGAGGGTTGTTGTGTTTATGTAAGCGAGTAAGGTCACCAGTAAGGATGGAGTTGTTGCATTAGCAGAGGCGGTGGCAGCGCGTGAGCGACATTTTATGTTGCGAGCGTTAATATGGCTAGGGTAACCATTTCACATTAGGCAGTCCGTATGTTTATCTGCCACCCGACATTGTATAAATAAAGGAATCTTCATTTTCTCATCTCAAATGTAGATTATAATGTTTTTGTTTTAGTTATGTAATACATAAGGTAACTAACTATAATAACAGAGTACAACTAAACTAAAGTAAGTAAGATCATAACGTTAACATATCATAAGTAACTATATTAACTTCATGGTGTAGATACTGTTAACTACTTTATCGAACCAGGAGACCAAATGACATGCATGAGTATACTGTGATGTGAGTAGGGATATCTGAACAAAAACTACGATTTCGTCACAAAATCCCTGCCTTTCCAGTTTTCTGACATTTTCCACAATTACTTTCTTGTCGTCGTCGGCTATCTAATTCATTCCACTGCTGGGATACTGGTCTCAACTCAATCGAAGGGGTTACAGAAGTGTAATCAGTGAGCCGTATGCTTGTTTACCACCCAAAGTAAAAAAAAAAGATCAAAAAGCATTCAATTTCATTTTTACACAATTTTAAGTGATTATTTTAATAGTCGAATTCACCCAACTTTGTCAGATTTTATATATTTTTTTAAATAGAATAATAATTCACTTCCATAAACTTGGCGAGGGAGGTGAATTTCTCTATTTTATTTTTAAAATAGATAAATAGACATAGACTTAAAAAACTCACTCAAAAATTTTCCCTGTTTTCCAGAAAACTTCCTATCGTCTGGTAACCCTACATACAACGAATATAGTAATTTCCCAATGGACACCAGGTGATCCGCTTCCAGCCATATATGCAGCCTGCACTCGACATCGAAAATGTAGGTACATTAAAGAAGCAAAAACCTGTCAGCTTTTTATCAATTTTAAATAATACTGACAATCCTTTTAACCTGACTTACGAAGAACGAAGGGAAATGATTTTTCGAGAGTAAGTATGTTGAAATAATGAATAATTTTATGTATGTTTATGTAGATATATGTATATGTATTTATTGATGTAGTTTATATAGATATGTTAATATATGTATGTCTATGTATTTATTTATCAACGTTGTACCTAGAAGTAGATCTATTTTGTCATGTATTCAGTTTTATTTATGTTATATTTTGCATTTTTACGTTGGCTACCCTTCCATGGAGTACAACCATCAAGGTTAGCTGGAACAGATCTCTCGTAGAGATAAGCTCACCTTTAATAATAAATAAATATTTCTGGACAATTTACACAGCGCCATCTAGTCCCAAATTAAGCGCAAAGCTTGTGTTATGGGTACTAGACAACTGATAAATGTACTTAAATACATTTTTCTTTTTGTAAATACATACTTATGATACATAGAAAACATCCAGACCAAGACAAACAGACATGTTCATGCACACAAATGTTTGTCTTGTGCGGGGATCGAACCCGCGAACTCGGAGTAAAAGTGGCCATTGCTAACCATTCGACCACCGAGCTTTGTATTCATCTGTGTAACATCAAATTGTTTTGTATTGGTTATGCAATAAAAAATATATAATCCTTTCACGCGCTCTACAGCTCAAAGTATAACAATAACACAACGTGTCATTAAATTCGTTATATAATTATTCGTGTATTAGTACAGTATAAGTAATAGTACTACGTACGAGTACCTACAGTAAATGCCTCTCCAATCCGCTCTCACGTGTCGACCTTACCTCCCCTCTGACGAATCTGGAACAGTTTATGTAGCGCCGCACGCACACACACTTAATTACGCG
This sequence comes from Hypsopygia costalis, assembly GCA_937001555.2. NCBI lineage: Eukaryota > Metazoa > Arthropoda > Insecta > Lepidoptera > Pyralidae > Hypsopygia > Hypsopygia costalis. The sequence continues at coordinate 27,504,631 of OW443326.2, forward strand.
CTGCACAGATTCCATTGTTTCTGTAGTAGTAATGGGCGCGACTTTTGTATTGAGTAGCCGGGGTGTGGTATTAGTTTTCATCGACAGATTCATAATTATTAGTCATAGATTATCTATATGTCTATCATTATAAGCTATCATTATTATGAGGAGCTCGATGGCATCGTTACGTGTGTCACTTTAATCAATCACACAAGTTAAGCAATGCCGCCTGCAGCCTGTCCATAGATGGGTTTATTTATCTCGAGCTCTTCTCTCGAACAGTTGTTGTTAATAGAGAAGACAAGTCTATTATAGTATAACTATTAGAGTCCTTTAGAATCAAACCCTTTGATCTGCATTCAAAGATTTTATACAAAAAGCTACTTTAGTCATCATCATCATCATCAGGTCATTTTAGTCTCCATTACAGGAGTACGACCCTCTCTCGTCCGTCCCTGACAGAAGGAGAATTTGGCCTACACTCCCCAAGTCCCCAAGCTGGCCAGACGGGTTGGGGAGGCCTGATCGATCTTTTTTAATGTATTTCCCTTAGTTGCCTTGTACGATAACCACGGGAAGAGACGGAGTGATTCTATTCTAGTCAGCCGGAAACCACACGGCCAACAACTACTTTAGTACCAAAGTCAAAAATCCTATGTCTTATCCCTCCTTATTATATTATACTCTTATATAAATGTAGAGTATAATAATTTATACATAAACTTTATAGAGCCAATCTTGAATAGTGGAGAATCTCCAAACCACCCCAACCACGCCACCCAAGATACAAACAGGCTTACGCGTTTGATCATGTACCTAATAAGTTCGTTGGTTAAAGCGGGCCTGAAACGTTTTTGACAGTAGCTCACCACATTCTTTAGAGCCAAAGCCAACCTCACCTGCACATGGTGCACGTAGCCGACTACTGACTAGCGAAAGAGACTGTGCCAAAAGAGAGGTAGTACAGAGTATTTGTAAGCTGCCCGGCTGGGGAAGTACCTCTTAGAATATCGTAGCCAAATAACAATTCCCTTGGGGGTTATTGTGTTCTTACGAGTGAGTGAGGTCACCAGAAAGGACGGAGCTGCTACGTTATCGACGTCGCGGCGCGTGAGCGATATTTTATATTATGAGCGTTAATATGACTACGGTAACCGTTTTACATCAGGCGGGCTTTATGCTTGTCTACACCCGACGTAGTATAAAGAAAAACTTCTTGCACGTCGGAATTGCTCCTTGGAGGTCGATATAGACTATTCTAATATAATCTAAGAAAGATTATAGTTAAGGTGATTGATTCTAGTTGCTTGCTTATACACTATGTTTGGATGGATCATTAAACATACATTTTTGGCTTACATGCAATAATAACAATTAAATAAATATGTATATAAAAAATAATCGTTATTTCTCTTGGTCAATGCATCACGCGTGGACAGCTGGACCGATTTCGCTATTTCTTTTTTTTATATTGTATTTGTTATTATCAAGAGAATATTCCTATTAAAAAAAAAAGAAAGTTGCGCGGAAAATTTGAAAATTTAAGAAAACTGAACGACTATATTTACTTTTGAAAACCTGCCCCCTTACCACCATCTCTTATTGCGATTCAATAACTGAATAGAATGCTTATTCATACCAATGAATAAGCGACTCGATTCCATTTGGAATAGATAGATAATGGTGGTAAGGGGGCAGACGTCTGTCGGGTCAGCTAGTAATAAATAAAGATCAGTCGTATACTAACAAATGGGACAATACTTATTTAATTGTTATTTTGCGGCAACAATTCGTCTACATAAGGAATAATTTCATTTGCATCTCAGCCAAAAATGTTTGTTTAATGACAGATCCTTCCAAACATCATGCATGAGTCAGCTACTAAGATCAATCACCTTAAGTAGTTGTATCTAAATCAGTAGGCATCAAGTTTTTTTTACTTTCTTACTATATTAAGATTTTTTTGGCCAAGAAAAACTATTTGGAAAGAACGAGGAACGCGTAACTTAAAAAAAAACTTTTTTTCGACGTGAATACTTTTTTATAATGGCTTCCATCTTCTTCTTCTACCTGGCCTTAATCCCATTTATTTTTGGGGTCGGCCCTTCTGGTCAATCTTCGCCAGGACGGTCTGTCCTGGGTGTGTTTGAAATTGCTTCCATAGGGAGGCAAACTAAATCGGAGGATGCAGTTTGTTGTTGCAGCTATCCAAAATTAAATAACACCACTGGTTAGATGAAGGATCAAAGAATTTATTACGCTAAGTAAGGTCTAAGGAACATCGTGACCGGAGGGGAAGGGGGGAGGGGGGGGGGGGGGGATGTCATTTTGAAATAATATTAGTGCATATAACGTATTCACGTACAACACACGCCCGTGTCCATGATAAAGTCACACCCCATTTTTTTTTAATTTTTCTGGGTGTTGACAATTAAACGTCTTTTCTTGTGGAACTATATTAATCTCAATTCTCTCTCATTCAAATCTATATATGTATTAGTATAGTTACTACAGTTCCGTGTTATGGGTCGCATGGAATTCCATACGGGCCGCAGTGTGACCACCACTGACTTGAATGTAGTTTTCTTCCATCGCGTCTTTAAGCTGATTTTCAATAAAAATAACTATTTTAACAATACTTAAAAATTGCAGAACTTTTAATAGCATCAAAACGGCAACGCTTGACGAGTTTTTTTTTATTTGCCGCTTCAGTGATTTCTACCAGCATTTTAAGTAGACAAAGAACTTTAATTACTTTTAGGTGCATAAACAGGTATTACTGCGAATAGCACTGGTTCTTATTGCCTACAATTTTGTAAAGACCTCATTACTTGAGTATTCGATTTATAATGACATTGAAAATATATTTCATTATTTTGCAATACGAAATATCTCACTTATTTATTAGTATTATTATTTAGACTTTATTATTTAGTATGGCCATCTGATGGTCATTGACTCATACAAAAACTTAGGTACTTAGTGTTCATACATTACCTAAGTTTTTTTATGAGGCAATGTTTCCTCTTTTTGGTCCATTATAAACATAGATAGCAATAATATATATATACTTAATACATATATATCATTTGCAAATTAAACTTGTAAACATGATTATTTAAGTCAGCTTCTTTATACAGATAGGAATAAAAAACAATAAATTCAACAAAAACTTGATTAACTTTCCATACTTAAGTTGCCCAACTCACCAAATAACATGATTTCCCTGCGTTGCGTTACTTAAAGTTACCGAATAGCTTAAAGCGGCAATGCGAAATGATTTTTCACATAAAGGATAGACCACACTTACCTTGAGTTAAAGCCGGTGCAAGAATGCTCCAGAGAATGACAGAAACACAGAGTAACATTTTGCAGCTGTTCAACTTTTCAATCACATCACACACAACACTGTACTATTTAAAAAAATGCGCGAAAGTAAAAGTTGGCCATTGGTCGGAGTTATGGCACGGCACTAAAGCTTGCTGCGTGTTAGCGTGCGTGCGCGTTCGTAGCACGAGATACACTCGCCTCGCTGTGGTACCCCCACCGTCACTTGCCTTTCACCGTTACAATTTGTACGAAAGACTGTTGGGCAAGGCTATATGACGATTGACATTCAACAAAAACGGCCAGCTATACGGAAATAGCTGGTCCTGGTGCAGCTAAATAAGGCCGTATTGTTTGTGGACTGCCCAGTTTTAAACAAGAGCAGATATTTCAATATGGTTTAAAGATTCAAGGTTTTTTTAATCTTAAAGATTTAGAGGGTTTTTTAGAAGTGATGCGAAGTTCAGCTTCATAGTCTATGGTAACTGTTTACAATTAGACAGTCCAAATTTCAATTATCGGGCACCATGGTGGTGGTGGAATATAGATGTTTGACACACAGATCTAATTATGTTACGCACAATGGCTGGAGTCGCCATCTTTGTGTGTTACATACACAAATTGTACCAAGGATAGTTTTCACAAGAGTCCCACTGTCATACCGCTTGAAAAACAATTAAATTCCATCCATACCACATTAACGTTGGCGCTCTACCACGGCACGGTTTTTAAATACTTTTCAACCACGTACGGTGAAGTTGTGGAATCAATTTCCCTTGACGGTGTTTCAAATACAATTAGGGAGTCTTAGAAAAGAATGTAATATCGTCCTTCAAAAGGGCGTGAAGAGGTTTTTACAGGGTCGGCCAAACGCATGTGATCCCCTGGTGTTACTGGCGCTTGTAGGCTACACTAACTGCTTTCCAGGCGGGTCGTATGCTTGTTTTCCATTTTACTGGTATAAAAAATCTATATTTCCCTATAAGGGTTGTCAATGGATTAGTGACATTTTAGTGTCTCCTATGGGCTAAGATGATTGGTGTGCATTGGCTGTGATGGACTCACATGTATGAGTGTAAATGGGACACCACCTTCTTTAAGACAAAGCCAGCCTTTCCTGTACGTGGCGCACCCTGTTGCTCAACTAACGAGGCTTTGGCAAAAGATACGTAGACACAATGTATAGTATATGTTGCAGGGGAAGTATATCCTGTTTACAGAATACCGCAGCCAAATAACAATTCCTTTGAGAGGTGTTGTATTCCTGCGAGTGAGTGAGGTCACCAGGAAAGGAGTTGCTGTAATGCTAGCGGAGGTGGCGGCACGCGAGCGATATTTCATGTTGCGAGCTTTTATATGGCTGCGGTAACCGCTTCTCATCAAGCGGGCTCTATGATTGTTCCATCCTACGAAAAAAACATTTTTCCACATATATTTTAGTTATGATTTTTAGTTACGACTTGAATAGCGTTGATTCCAAAGAAAATACATATAATGTAACTTACTGCCGTCCACATCTTGGTGCTTCGTATCCCGATATCCCATGAGAACGGGACGGGGGCCCGCCACACATTCCAACCACTGTCTCTCCTGTATAGCCAGGATTAAAAAAGGAAATGAACAGTAAAGTCCATTGCAGTCCCGGGGGGTAAAACTACGGCTACCTTGGAACTCGCAACGATTTTCTCACGAGAAGTTTAAAATAACCTTTCATATAATCGCTGTATGTCAAATTTCCAGAGAGTGATTCTCATAATTTCTTTGTAGTCAAAATTCAGTTCCGATCCAGTCTCAACCCCACAAATGCCTTGGTACCTATTCTTGTATCACAATACGATATTTCAAAGTTAAATTAGTATATTATTGTCGAACATTAAACAAACTAAGGATATTAATCTGTACGCAACATGAACTGATATTAATTAATTATTGAAATTGAGTATACGATTTACAGTCCATTCGTAATTCCATTTCGATTCAGTGAACTTTAATTCAGCAATGTAAAATAATTACTAAAATTGGCGTTCAGTGGTTTCAGCTTTGTGTTTATCGATCAATCCGCCATTTCGTTTCGTCGTTGATAATATAAACGTTTATTAAATTTTATATCTATGTATGTAAAACTAAATCGGGTTTGTTACACCCACGGAAGTCTACATAACAAGGTACTTAAGAATTCTGTGGTTACATCATTAATATATAACTCAACAACAGCTTATGATCCTTTGATTTCAAAGATTTGTCTCAATCTTATATCAGAAATTATTATTATAAATAGCAATTCATATATTAGAAAAAAAAATATTATGAAATTGTCAGGACGTACGTACGTAACGAACGTAGAGGTTTCTTCTTCTTCTTCTCAGCCATTGAAAGTCCACTGCTGGACATAGGCCTCTCCTCTAGATCTCCAATAAGACCGGTTGGAAGCGGCTTGCATCCAGCGCGATCCTACGCTCTTAATGAGGTCGTCTGTCCACCTTGTGGGTGGACGTCCTACGCTGCGCTTGCCGATACGTGGTCTCCACTCGAGAACCTTTCGACCCCATCGGTCATCCGTTCTCCGTGCTATGTGCCCTGGCCACTGCCACTTCAACTTGCTAATCCGCTGGGCTATGTCGGTAACCTTGGTTCTTCTACGGATCTCCTCATTTCTGATTCGATCTCGCAGAGAGACTCCGATAGATAGAGGACGAGGTTTATATCACACAAATTCACGGGAATGAGATGGGAGCGGGAAGAGTGCGCCACAGAGAAGTGTTGATGGACCGCTAGTAAATTTATAAAAGAGTTATCGTAGTTGGTTCATAAACATATTTGAAACAAAGTCTGATGAAAAGAGAGGTAGGGCGTAGCGTATTTTTTAAGGTGCCTTACTGGCGAAGTACCTCCACCTCACAGAATACCGCAGCCAAATAACAATTCCCTTGAGGGTTGTGGTGTTCCTGCGAGTGAGTGAAGTCACCAGTGTTAATGATCTCCATGGGCGGTAGTGATTGCTTTTATCAGGTTACGCACATGCTCGTTTGGTCCCCTCTCATATAAAATAATCGCTTTTTAAATCATACTCGAAAACCTCCGCCAACTCGCAGTTGAGTAGTTGAGTTGAGTGGTGGAGTATGAGATTAAGGGGAGACCCGTATCCCAGCAATGGGATGAATCAAGTGTCAAACCACACTAAGCCGAAATTCTGCGGCCGAAATTCCGCGTCATTTAGATTGGTATGTAAAAAACGCAACTTAATTTTGGTCAAATGTGTCGATAGTCATTGAAACAGTATTGCAGGCGTAATGACGCCGAACTTCGGTCGCGTATCTTCGGTATAGTGTGACACTAAGGTGGTTTAAACACTAAGGGTTGACGACCAGAGCCATTGAAATACTTCTATCAAACATAACTAAGAGTCGTTAGTGTGTTGAAATCATACTAATCATTTGCAAGCTACGAGTACAATGAACGTGCGTCAACCTACTTCTTCCCACTACACAGGACTCCTTTCGATTGAAGGTATTTTAGAGCGTATTCCATTACCCTCAAAAGCATGGGGTATCTCGAAATAAATAAAATCATCCATAGACCAACTACTGTTAAGGCTTAACTTAGGTGATCAACTGGACTTGCAGGCACAATAACAACATCGAGCTCATCGAAACGATAAAGAACCTATGCACCGAAGAATTTTAAAAACTTTTCCGAAAATTTGTTTAAACTTAAAAAAATAACAAAATTTTTTTTTTTTTTTTTTAAGTTCAAGGGGGCAAAAACATTAGGGCGAGGCCAAACGAGCGTAATTTTGTAAGTTCGGCAACTCCTATCTCTGTCGCACCATTAAAAAGTGGAACGCCTTGCCGACACATGTGTTTGTTTCTTCCTTCAACATGGGATCCTTCAAACGAAGCATGAGGAAGCACCTCGCGGTCCAGTATGGCAATGTCAACTGATAGAACACTGCTGTCTAGTCTATGGTCAGTTACTGCAGCAATTTGAACTCCTCTTTTCGCTTACCATCTGGCGAAGCGGGGCCACTAAGCTGAGCTAATATAAAAAAAAGTTGCGAGTCGCGTAATTCATGTCGGGTTTATATAAATGGTGGACTCAATTTGCGTCGTCACTATTCATTTATGTGAAAACGACATACGCTCGTTTGACCTCACTCTATAACTTTTAAAGATATAATAAAACCCAAGTTGACATAGAATACTTTTAATGACAGTTAAAGGTCAGGGTGGTACACATATAGCAGACATTTTTTTACTTATGGTTACTTAAGTACATAGTGTTAAGTTGCGGCGACCTTACAAAGGCTGCAGAAAAAAATATATGTTACAATATTATCTATAATGTATCGGAATTACTTGAAGGGTTTTGTTTATTCAACTCAGTCATCAACTCAACCGAGTGAAACTCAACTTCAAATTGACATTTGAAGCTTAGAATATAGAGTAGACTGTAAGAAATAGATCTTTCTCAGTTGTCACCGAGGCCTATGCCGCAGCGGTAATAAATAGGAAATTTTGTTAAACAAATCCCATTCCAAAACGACCCACAACACGGTTCACAGAGATCACTTAGATATAAACTCGCCTTGGCAAACTACAAACTGTTGCATTTGTACAAGTTAAAAAAAAAATCTATGTGTTCATAACTTATTTGTATGTAATAGTAACATTTGTCAAGTTGGTGGGTAGATTTAGTTTATGTATTAAGTGAGGTAATAAGTAACTTGTACTAGCGATACTCATGTATCAACACAAACCGAAATATTGGTTTTTATGATGCATTTTTTAATTAAGACAATGTGATATAAATTTGTTAAAATAAATGAAAAATAGAAGTATTTTATTTATGTACAATAAAGAATATATATTAGATACATTGGTGACAAATCTTCTAATTGGTAACTTGATGACTGATCTATCCCTCTATTAGACCTTGCTCTTATTCAGCAGGGACTGAAAATCTCTCTATATAACCATCTGACCACCAGTGATTGACATGACCACCTAGTGATTATTTTTAGATAAAAAATTCCACTTGTCATGGTGGGGACATTACAGAGGGTGACAACTAAGAATGACCCATAAAAAAACACAGAACCTTCCCTTATTTCTGCATTCCAAATTATTGCGAATGTTAAAAATATAAATAATAATAATTGTCAAATCATAAATTAATTACGTGCAAATCATAAATGTCCGCAAATTGAAAACAGTTTTCCGCATGTGGGCAAGTCATTGCAAAAAACCGTTTTCAGCTCGTGGAAAATGGACAAACTCTCTTCAAATACAAGATTTCACGCAGACGCATTTTAAATTTGCCCGTAAGTACCTAATAGTACAAAACGTTATAGTGTAAGTAATATTTTTTCTGGTCCATAAGTATGAAAATATATGACACTTATATGTTAAGTGTATAATTATATTAACTTTCCAAAAACAGTCTTCCATTATAAGGATGTACCATGAGGAGTGGATAATACTCGTTAATATGGATTAGGTGTAATTTAATTTTAGTTGTTCATTTTTAAATCTTGTTGTTGTTTAAATTGTAATATATAAATTCACATTCATTATGGTTACGCGAGTATTTTTTTATAAAGCAATTAAATTTATATCTACTAAATGTGTTCTTTCTAAGCTTCTCGTGTTGTGATATTTACTAATTTGATATTTGATTCATATCGAAATTCGTATTTGAAATCTAAAAATAGGACTCGTGTCAAAACTCTAGAGTTTTTTAGTAAAAAATATGACGAATAATATGACGTCAAAATGACGAATATTATCACTAACTTCCGGGAAAGTTTACCTTACCTTTACCTAACCTTGTTTGTGTTCATCCACCCTTGATGGTACACCCACTATATTTTTCTTATCATAAACTTTACACAAAATAAATTTAAATATTGTAAAAAGAGTTATAATGTATAGAGATATTAATTCGGTACTATTTGGTAAACACATTGTGCTTTTTACACAATTTGTCTCAATTATACAATAATGAATTCGACGAATACAATAGGTACATTGAACGTTAAAAGTCAATGTTTTATGAAATATATGAATGTACTTTATTATTTGCATCAAAAAAAAAAATTACAAATATTTGCTATCATGTAAGTCAGCACAATTATGTGCTGACTTTCATATGATAAAACAATTCTGTTCAGTTTTTGTATCATCAATCGAATTTTATATTTGTCAATCACTATCAAATAAAATATGCCTGAATCGTCATCATCATCATCATCAGGTCCATTTTAGTCTCCACTACAGGAGCACGACCCTCTCTCGTCCGTCCTAGACGGAAGGAGGATTTGGCCTACACTCCCCACGCTATATAATTTTCCTTGGGTATATAAGGAGAGGGGACCGAGAGAAACAGTACTCGAACTGGAACCACTACTACTCACACCCCAGGACCAGATAAAAAAATGGCTGCGGAATAAAACCGATGAAATTCATCTAACTAAATGAAGGACAACAGGTGAACAGAGAATGAAGTTTCGGCGACTTCCATAATATTGCTTCCCCGCAACCTCATCAGACTAAAAAGATACAAAATTCATAAAGCCATATATTTTATAACCGACTACTGTCTACTAAACACACTGTTTACTATGGGTATGACAGACAACGGTCTACGCAGGCTTGCCCGCAACCTCATCAGACTAAAAAGGGACAAAATTTGCAAAGTACATATATGTATTTTATCCGAGCACTGTCTACTAAGCCCACTGTTTACTATAGGTGTGACAGACAACGTTCTACGCAGGCTTGCTCGCAACCCCATCAGACTAAAAACGGACAAAATTTGCAAAGTATATGTATTTTATCCGAGCACTGTCTACTAAGCACACTGTTTACTATAGGTGTGACAGACAACGTTATACGCAGGCTTGCCCGCAACCTCATCAGACTAAAAAGGGACAAAATTCGTAAAGCCATATGTATTATAACCGACCACTGTCTACTAAGCACACTGTTTACTATAGGTGTGACAGACAACGGTCTACGCAGGCTTGCCCGCAACCCCATCAGACAAAAAAGGGACAAATTTCGTAAAGGCATATGTATTATAACCGACTACTGTCTACTAAACACACTGTTTACTATAGGTGTGACAGACAACGTTATACGCAGGCTTGCCCGCAACCCCATCAGACTAAAAAGGGACAAAATTTGCAAAGCCATTGGTAGCATAACCGGCCACTGTCTCCTAAACACACGCCTGTTTACTACAGGCGTGGCAGACAGCGTTCTATGCAGAGGATGCATGGAGGCAGAAGAAAGATCACATGCTTACAGAATACAAAAGCGTGGCAGATCAACAGGTACGATTTCTTCGATCTTCGGCATCGGCAAATACACGTACAATGGCCCAATCAAGTAGCTGATTAAAGTGAAATGAATTTGAACATTTATAAAGTTAATTAATTAAATACTCCTCATTATTGAGTTAGTTTAATTTAGGCCATTAGTCAATGGGCTTTTTTCGAAAACAGCCCAATGACTAATGGTCTAAACTAAACTCAATAATGAGGAATATTTAATTTATTAACTTCATAATGTTTAAATTCATTTTATTCAATTTTGATTGACAAACACATTGCGATTGATGATTATAATCAATCAGAAGTTATAATTATAGTTTGACATTATTATTGCTACTGTGTCAATGAATGTGATGTACAGTACTAATGAGGCATGTTTTTCAACAATTCTTTTGTGTTAATTTTCGTTACTATGAAAGTCAATTGTGCATACAAAATAATTTTGAATTTATTAATAATAGTTTACTCAATAATATAATAAGTGTTTCAATGTGAAAAAAAAATACAGTTTCTGTAGACATGACCTTTATAAGACATAGGTAGTTAAAGGACGGAATTGTGAATAGAGGAATGATTAGGTTTTTTTTTTTTGTAATCTGCTTTTTATTATTATGCCATATATTATTTAATGTTACATACATCGCTAAACGTAAATTGTTTATAATAACAGATATTACACTTATTTAATCATAAAAGTCAATATAAAAAATATACATAATTTTGTAGAAATGTCAAATAAACTAACATTAAATACATAGTTAGGCGGTTAAATGTGTGCAAGTCAATCTGGACATGATATTAATTGATTTGTACGAGAAAAAGTAGTAATTGTTTATAAAACGTATGTGTGTATATAAACGTGCAATGATACTGTAGTGTATTAGAAATTTATAAATGATGTCTTTACCAGTAAAAAAAAACATACATTTAATTATAATAAACACACAATTAAATCTAATGATTATATAACATACTCTAATACTGACACAGAATACAATAAAGTTTTTTTACGCTTAAATATTAAACATAGATCAATATAACACTGGATTTGATTGAAAATTTGTATTCCTAACTTAAAAAAATATATTAGAAATTGATATAAATACAATATTTGCAAAAAAAAATTGAGCAATTTTTATTTCTTTCAAGCGGCGTGATCATAATATAATTATTTCAATAAACATAATACAACATTTATTTATCACATACAAGTAGTCTACATACGATAAAAATTTATACCATTTATTAAAATTGTAAGATATATGTGTGTACATTTTTTTGTCGTTTTAGAGATTTTTTTTCTTATAGGATAAACATTTATAAACATACATCACAAATTGGAGTAAACTCTAACATTTTTTCCCATTAAAATATTTATTTAAAAGTTTTTTTTTATGATTTTAAACTAACACTTAAGTCATTAGTGAATAATTTCACAAGCTCATAATTTTATTATTAAAGAGAAGTAAGTATCCAAATATCTACTTTTTTCAGAACTCTGACTATCTCCAAAGCATCCAGTATTTTATTAATATGTTATATAAATTGTATTTTTTTTTGATAAAGTTCCACTAGACTATTAGTAACACATATACGGTATTTAGATTATATATATGTACCTATGTACAAAAATATAATTATACCAATTCGGAAAAAGAGCAGTATTTAATACATAAAAGGGAGAGGCTCCAACCATTGGACAATATCAATGCGGGATGAAATTTGGCAAATAGTTGGATAATATGCACCCGTTAAAAAAGATTTTTTGCACATTCCTCCTTGATATCGCGATTCGCACATACGAACAGGTGACATATGAAATGTACTATGCTTATTAAAATTACAAATTAAATCTGCTTACTAAAATCGCTTTAAAAAGTAACAGTCAGCATAATACAGTTACTAATACTATCTATTTTTTTTGCCTTTTTTTTTTCATTTCCTGAGTCACATATAAAGGGCAGGAAAGGAGGTAAGGGCAAGAAAATTAATTCCTTCATCCCTCTTGCGCAGCTTCGTGGGGCTCCTATTTCACCTTACCGCCGAAGCTGCAGCCGTTTACCATCGGATTTTTTGATTGCGAAAATAAACTTCAACTCAGATTTATGCTATTTGTGTTTAGCTTAGCTGGTAGAAACGATGGAGCTCAACCGACTAAGCTGAAGGTGTTTGGCAATAACTTAAACGTAAGACCTATTTTTCGAATAAAGATATTCGGTGATAACCGGTTTTGGCTTTGGCGGTAGATCTCCGGGTTGGGAGTTATTATCAAAAAGCTTCGGAAATGGACTTATGGACACCAGCTAAGGCAGCTGTAGTGTCTCGAACTGATTATTTGTGTTTGGATTTATAAAATTTATTAATCTCGATATTAATCAAAATTTTAGAAAACCATCTTAATTTTCTCGTATATTAAAATACTTCGTACTTTAATATACGATAATATATATTACGTTTTTGAAATCCGATTACATTTTATTTTCCAAATTTGGCAACCAGTGTTTATACTTATATGCCAACATATTTTACAATGTTTGTGCGTACATTCATTTTTTCTACAAAATATCTCACTTTTGTCATAAACGAGTAGAAAAATATGAATTACCATTTCTTTTACATTACGTTTATCTTAAATTTAACGCAATTCCTAGCAAAACACTTATTTTTTTAATTTATTTTAGTATGCAGTAGAGGTTTTTATGCATATAACACGTTACAGTGTCGCGCATTATTAATGAAGAGTCCAATGAGTATCGCTTGACTCGTGACTTGCTGACATAACTTTTCTTATATACCGGATTTTCATCTTCAAAATAGAGTTATGCACATAATAAATTTATATTTGTAAATTATAATAATATGTATATTTCAGACGTAACATTAGACGTAATGTCTGCGACATTCATGAATCCTGCTTTGTGACATACATGGTACCTACGTAAAAGCTTGTTTGGGTAATTTTCAGAAAAGCTCAAATACGAAAATATTCAATATATTTTCGTATTTGAGCTCTAATAAATCCACAATGCCAATAAACTATCCCGTGAATATTGATCACGGAATAGTTTATTGCCATTCGAATGTTTTCGTAGAAATATTAGATTTTTTTCCAAAATTCCTCTCTCAAATACTTTTGTCCTATGATTTCAACAATAGAAAAACAATATACAGTAGTACATCACAAAGAAAAAGAATCAACAATGGCGTTACTTTCCCTTGAAACCATTGGAGGTGGAGTTTACTAACTAGTAATAGAATAATAGGTGTATGCCATATATGTTATTGTTATTAGGGCAGATATTTGCTGTCGCCCTTTACATTAGTTTGAGTAGATAGGGAAATCTACTCTCTGGGTTCTCTTAAATCTGGATTATGATTGCTTGTCCTAGCAAACATTTTTTCCCTGACTTCTCTACAATCTGAGTCAAGCTGCGGATGAAGCACAGGAACTCTTTCCTTATGTCGAAATTGTGTTTCTAGGGGGACTTCAATAACCACCACGAGACCTGGTTGGATTCCGTTAGAACTGATAACGCGGGTCGAATTGCATACGCATCCGCTCTCATACATGACCTTACGCAGCCAGCCCTGAATGCTACCCGGATACCTTGCTCTTGGATCAGGGCGCTTGCTAATCACGATCCCAACGAAAGCACACTCAAGGCAACCACCAAGCGCTGCAAACGAGCTTTCATTAGAGCGGCTGCTCAGCGAGTTACGGATAGGACAATAACTTTACGGACAGCCGTAGTTATTGGCTACTGGTCAAGACTGTGCATACAAATTTCCGCCGCGGGTTAAAGCGGATCTAATTTTTCGCGGCTAACACTCGAGTTGATGACTGTGCTGCACTTCCACCTTAGATATCGGATGATGGCTTTACGATGCCGGATATAAGGATAAACCTCTCACTCGACGTCCGTAAAGCCCTTCCGCCCGTTCTAATGTCCTATACCGATTGTTGTACTCATCTAGAATCGTGAAGGACACTTAAAAGGACACCATCATGCTACCGGTCCACAAAAAGGAAGACCGGTCCGACCCTGCCAACTACCGATCCATAGCTGTCACCTCTTTTCCTTTTTTGCAAAGTGCTCGAGAGGATTATCTATGCTCAACTTATCCATTATTTCGAAGAGCACTCTTTAATCAACGATTGACAATATGGCTTCAGACCAAACCGGTCGACGTGTAATCTGCTAGCGTATCTCACAGAGGTAAAGCTATAAAAAGGCATGGCGAATTGCTAGCTATCAGCCTTGATATCGCCAAAGCTCTCGATAGAGTTTGACATCGTCTCTTCTCTCTCAGGTTTCTCCATTCTTAATCTTTCTTTTCTTCTGAATTGAGGTAGAGGGCTACCGGTTCAAAATAGCCTCAGAATCTTGCAATTAATATCAGGAGTGACTTAAATTCCAGAGACTACTTTGAGAGGGTCATTGTAACAGCTTCTAAGAAACTTGAAACCTGAATAGGATGAGACTTAGCGCCCGAGCAGCTTTATCATTGAAATGAGGCACAGGTTCGCTCGTGAGTGGTGTATTGTACTGAACTTTGGGGCGGTTCTGTCAAGTACTATCTTGACGCTCTTAATCTATTGTAACATCGTGATATTCACATTGTGGAGTACTCAGAGCTAGAGCCTCTAGAGCTACGCAGATATATTGACAGTTTGAGTATCCTCTATCGTATTTATCATGGAAAATGTTATGAAGAGCTCTTTAATCCTTTTCCTAAATTATTTAGACGAAGCGTGAATACTTCTATAGGTCGTCGAGGTGTGGACCGCTATACGCAGTGATAGCGGTCCTCCCCTTTATTTTCAGCTGCGCTTTCCATCAGGCAAGGTGAAGACATTAAAAAAAATTGAATGTAGATTTTTATCACGACACAATCTAAAAAGTGCCTCTCCGTACTTATTATCTACCAATTTGAAACTGATGCATCTGACGGACCTCATATATTTTATGGTCTATATCGTACTAGGGAAAACTACATATCGCTGTCTATAAGGAACCCTTATCAATTCACAGTCCGTTTTATCGTCATTAATTACAGAAAACTAATTGCATGCCGAAAGGTAAAATGTAGTAGAGGTTGCTATTATGTATTTCTTACATCTATTGTTACCTACATTTGCAAATAAATTGATTGATTGATTGATTGATTAATTTAAACCTAATCGAAAAACCTATATATTATACCTATAAAGAAAAGAAAATAATGAAATAAATCTAATTACAGAAAACTAAATTAAACCTAATCTAAAAACCTATATATTATACCTATAAAGAAAAGATAATAATTAAATAAATCTAATTACAGAAAACTAAATTAAACCTAACCTAAAAACTATATATTTTACCTATAAAGAAAAAAAAATATACAAACATGGCACCGTCATTATTTTTAATTTAATAAAATAGTCCTTACGGGATTGTGTCTGTGGAATTCTGATGATAGTATATAATATCAAAGTAGTACCTACCTAATTCGATCTAGAGTTGCCAATAAAATTAATGAAGTCATTTGTAAAAATAATAATAGGACCAAAGATGGAATCTTGTGGTACTTCTCATTCTATGGCAAATTCTCGGGACAGGATGTGAAGCACAAGCGTCTTATCTTTACAAGTAGTATTGTGGATATACATATTTAGACCTTTATACAATATGTATAGACACTCTATACTATGATTTTTTATATTTTTTTTTTTTTTTTACTATTTTATATTACTTTAATTTTTTTTTCTCTTATTTTGGTTGAATACCATTTTTTTATTGTATTATGTATAATGATAATATTGTATGGCTATTTAAAAAAGACCTATATTGGCAGAGTTTCTTTCGGCATTTCTTCTCGTCAATGGTCATTCCGAAATGCTGGCAGATAAAAAAATATACCTAATTGTAAAAGACGTGTCTAAGTGCCCGCGAGGGCCCACAGAATAAAGAATTTTGACTTTGACTTTGACTCTAGGAAAAGAGATTTATAGGTTATTTCTCCATTTCTGTTATCGTCTTTCAAGTCATGACTTATCTTAACGAATTGTTCTATATTATATGTTTATTTTTTTAATTGTTTAAAGATTTGATTAAATCTTAATATTCAACTTTTTGAACATATCTGCTGATCTATCATATCGAAAGCTACCGTAAACTAAGATCTACAAAAGGACCAGCTTTTTTTATCTTTTCGTTTACCACGCCATCTATCAAACGGTTAATATCGGTTTGTCAACATGTCATACGTCAGCACGTCATCATGATCACAAGACTTTTGTTACTATTCCAATTATTTCGCACATTTTTAGTTTTAGTTGGTTTGTATTATTTTTAGTTAGTTTAGTCAGCAAGTCAGATTAGCAAAATTGTTGTTATAAAATTAGTTATATTCGACTACATTTGATAAACACTACTTACATGAAATGTAGGTAACATTTATTAACCTTACGTTATAGATTTAGCTTTAGGCTCAATTCAGAGACTTGACGAAGTTTTCTCAAGCAGTTAGGTCTTGAGGAATAAGCTCAGTGATCATTTAAGCTCTACGTAAAAGTGTTTTCAAAAATTTTACTAAACTACTAAATCTTACTTATTATTCAGCCTCACAATCGAGCCTAAGAAAGGAAATATAATATTGTGATGTTGACATTAATTTTAACATTTAATTTAACACAGAGATGATCAAAAAATGTATTATATCAATATGCTGCACAAGGACAACATTGATTACGTACGGTCGTTTTCTCTACATAAAAGTGTTTTCAAAAGTTTCACTACAAAACTACGAGTACGTTAACTTTTTCTTTTTTTGTAAAACTCAATTCTACTTTTAGTGAAACTCACATGAGCTTCGTAAATGAGTCCAAAAAAGGAAAGATTATATTGTCGTCCATTTTTAACACACAGACGATATAAAATATAATATGATAATATATATTATTTCTATATGCTGCACAGAAAAAAATACATTTATTTTGTACGGTCGATTCAAATGGTTCTATTATTTTTTCAAAAAAGTATTATATTCAAAATGATTGCACAAAAAAGTCATGATATTGATTATGATAATTAATCTAGATGGAGCCCACAGATATTGTCTAATTTACTAAGATGTTCTTTGAGGTTGTCTAAGATAGTGTTCACTTTAAATACTTTGATTTACATCAAATAATTAATTAATATAGGGTATATCAACTGTTTGGTAAAACCATGTGATAGTAGGAAAATATAGTCACGAACTATTTTTTTTAAATACAGGATTCGTCGTTGTTATCAACCTTTATTCATCCCACTGCTGGGATGCGGGTCTCCCTCCGAAGGGGTTTAGTTTTATTTTATTTTATTTATTTTATTCTCCATCATGCTGCTCAACTGTGGGTTGGTGGAGGCAACTTGACATAACGACTGTCATTAAATGACAACATTACCTTAAATACATTACAAACAATACAAACATTAACTTAAATATTAATTATCACAAAAGAAAAAAATTAAAACTTAATAAATAATAAAACGTGTAAAATTATTAAAAAATAAAATTAGGTAAAATGCGCAGCGAGAAACCCTAGGTCAATGGGTAACATACCTACATGAATGGCAAAATAAATCGCCTACTTAGGACATTATTGTACCCTATATAAAAGAAAATAGTAAAAAAAAGGAAAAGGAATTATACCAAATAACACAACAATTGAGCAAATAAAAAACTAAATAAGATTACATACCTAATTAGTTTAAGTAAAAAAAGAAAACGATATATTTGACTGATGTGTTTTGTGCTTTAGTCGTTAGTTAAAATACGTACCACAGACCAAGTTACAAATTAGTTATGGTTTTCTATGAATTATATTTTTTTTTAATTCATATATGTATATGAATTTATAATAGTTTACCCCTACTCTTTTTCAGCTTTGTCACGTTCGCCTACGTATCAAAATGACACGTATTTAATTTTAGAAACTATAAATTTTTCACAACTTTGCTCGGAAATTAATGATCGCTCTAACGCCGCCACATGGTAGCGAACCGTCACAGCAACTCCTAGTTTCCTGGTGACCCCGCCCACTCGCAGGAACACAACCACCCTCAATCGGCTTCAACATGCTGTACCTCTCTTTCGCCAGAACCTCGTTAGCTAGCGAGCACTACTTCCATCCTAAACACTTTGGATATTTCTATGTAATGCGAAATTTCATTTTATTTATATTATCACAATCTGTTTGAATAGTAGGTATAGTGTAACGAACGTCCGTTAACTAATCTCAGAAAACAATCACTATGTATTATGGTGGAATATTTGTTGTGAGCGCACATTATATTGGTTTTGTTTCATTTCCTCGTAGTTGTGAAAAGAAATATGTTTGTCTCAAAAGTTGAAACTGTTATTCTCAAGGCTAAGTGAATCGAAGCTGTGAGTGATCGTAGATATGAGTCCATTAATTACCGATTTTCAGCAACCATGTAAAATACTATACCTAAATAATAATAAATAAACTTAGTCATAATACTAATAGTATATATAATAATAGTACCTTTTGTATACCAATAGGAAACATCACAAAAATGGTATAAAGTGTGCTGCTAACAAAATCATATCAAATATTTTGCAGCGTATAAAACAAAAATAGGTACAAGTTACTAGAAAGACCGAATACATCGTTTAAATATCAAAAATCGTTTAACGTCGCCATCTGTTTGATCATAACTCTTGAGTCTCACGTGAGGATGAAGCAGCACGTTGCGGACTATTTGAATTAACTGCTTGGTGCATTATGTGAACCCTTACGTCACCAGTCGCCGACTTGTACTCCAACGCCCTTCTATGTCTGCTGTTGAAAGAGCCAGAAAGTGTGCTCTTACAGCAGCAGTAGTAAAATAGGTGCGCAAAAGCACGTCGGAAGTTCCTATTCATCGTGCTGTACAAGAAGCTGGTGAACACAGAACGACAGACGCCTATCCACACACAATGGTAATACTTTGTATCACTGGTGCCGGGGAACTCGTGGACAACGACGAGATAAGGAGTCCACAAAAGCACATATAAAATGTAAACAGTTATGTTCAAATTGCTTGTTGAAAAGTCACGCTCGTACTGCTGCGACCTTTTGTAGTAGACTTGTTCCTTGGCGCGCTTCCGAACATGGTAACAAGAACTAATCAGACCAAATATTGTGATGATGAAAGGTATGACGTGAAAAATTACAAAGGTGGCAGTCCTGAAGTAAAAGTTACCATAGTGACGCCTCTGACAGTAGTCGTAGTCGAAGTTGAAGTAGACCCCGACGCCTGCGGTAACCGAACAGACGATGAACACCAACACAGAAACCAGACCTACTCGCATGGATATGAATACTTCGTATTCAGCAGCAGGACGGCAGAGACGGTAGAAGGTTTCAGCTGCAACCAACTGTAACAACGACCTTAGTTAATTTAATTATATCAAAGAAATTATTGATAACGGTATTCTTAGTTGCAGTAACATAGCTTCCCAGTTCATTGGTAGCTTAAAACATAGATTTAATCATAAATTATTTATTGGGCCCACAAAAACGGTATTGTGTCCGGCATTTTTTTTTAAATTTATTAACAGTATTATTGATACGGCCCAAAAAAATGAATGTCTTTCTGGAGATTTCATTGATTTTGTAATAATTTGTAGTATTTTTACTTTAATGTAGTATTATTTTATTATTTATTGTAGTATATCAGAACTGATATAGGATGCATAAACATGACTGTAATATTATAATTCGGTATTAAATTTTTAAGAAATGGTATAAATCGCGGACTCACCATAAAAAATAAGCTATAGCTGTAGGTCGCAGTTTGTGCCAAGAAATGGAGAGCATGGCACACTGGGATGGTGTCCCATTCGCCAGCAGATAGCAATACCACAGCAGACACCGGCATCACACAAGTAGTCACCATCAAGTCTGCGAGACCAACGCACGCCAGGAATACATTGCCTGCCAAATGAACAATTACTGGATGGCTGGCATCTGGTTTAGTCCACAGAAGAAAATAAAAGGGAACAGAAAATAGTAGATAGGCAAAAACTGTTACTAATTTAATGCAAAGGCTAACAGTAGATAGAAGTGAAATGTGGACATGAAGTAAAAGATTTAGAAGAGTTGTCTGAAGAGGAGAAAGTTTAAGGGATGTAATAGTAGACGAGGTGGAGAACAGAAAAAGACAAGCAGAAACAAAGCAATTTGTAGGAAGTTAGCAGGTTCTTTCATAAAATTATTACAAAACTACATTTACTAGCAGGTGTGCTGGCATTATTGTAGAGAGAACTAACAGTGCTTTTTTACAGGAGACAGCTAGAAATCATTTACACAGAACCAATGATGTTATGTTTTCGACTTGGTTCCAAGAATTGGTGATTTAGAGCAGTGCTTTTCAATCTTTTTAAATACGGGACCTCTTTACAAGTTAAAAATTTCTGGCGACCGCTTTCTCCTTCACCCTTCCTCGTCCTCCTCCTCCTCCAAAATTCAACAATTCAACTGGGTATAAAAGCTTTAAAATTATTAGTGCCATTTGCTTTTGATTTTGTTAAGAGAAATAGGCTTCCATTGCAAAAAGATTTGCTTAAAGATTCGAGTTGATGAATTATTGAACAACTGGCTGCTTACGTTTTGTGTGTTTTGTTTATTGCAGCGTATGACCTATAAACATTTGCGTTTTTTCCCCCGCGACCCCCCTAAATCTAAATCAGTGATTTTCAGTTCATAGACACAAATATTTGTCTTGTAGCGGAGATCGAACCTGCAATCTCGGACTCAAAATGGCCATTGCTTCAAACTGTGGGTTGCGATCCCATGGGGAGACACCCCTATGGGGTCGCAACCCACAGTTTGAAAATCACTGATTTAGAACATTGGAAATGCGTATAAATGGCACGTAAAGCTGATCATGAGAGAAATCATATTTTTCAAATAATGCTCCTGCAGACATTGATCTTTTTTTAATTAGGTTACATAAGGGTTTAGGTTTAGCTACATCCGCTCTCTACACAGGCCTGTGAGGGGTAACCTAGATAATGTACAGGTACTATCTTTTCCACTTACTTCTGTGGCACAAATGACCTCGAACTTTACAACGCCGTGTTATGCAACACGTTTGCTTCTTTGTTGTTCACAATACAATGTTTGTTTAAGAATAACTAACTTTTGTATACAAAATTCACCATAACATAAATTATGTCCTCTGTTATTCCGGCAGGCAACAGTAACTTCGTACAGACCAAAACAATGTATGCTCTTCCCATGGCAGTTAGGTCAAGCGATAGGAAACAGGAGGATTTTGCATATGTGACGATCTGTGTCGTCAAAATCAATATATAAAAAAAATTGGTGCAGCTAAGAGCACTGGAACCTTGACACTGCGACCGTTGCCTCTGATCCTGATCTTATTGCAGATGTAATAAGAGCTATAATTGCATTGTGACTGTCAAGCATGATTTTGTCTTATCTGTATCTTGTATATTTCCCCGCTTTTGACGAAGTTCCACCAAGTGCCGACAAAAACCAGTATCAACAATACCTAGTACACATTATTATATAACTTACCAGCTTTGTTCAGAGTGCTTTCGACAAAGAAGGCAGCGACGAAGAAACCATTAATAGTCGTGCCGAGACAAGAGCACGTGACCATGAACAGAAGACGGCTGACCATTGGCCATTCATGGCTGAGCATTACAGGAGAGTACAAGTGGGAGTCATTGCCACTCAACCCTGGACCCACCTGATGCATAGAGACAGCTGTACCTGGGGAAACATGTATGTCATTAGAACATCATTACACATAGAGGTAGAATGCTTCTGAATGATAACTCAATCAGGTTGCATTCAAAAATCATAAAGGTACACATCCTACCTAAAAAGAAAGTAAATGATTGTTGACACGAATTAATTATTCAAAAATATGAAAACAATTTACCTAGCTTTGGACAATTTACCGATGATTGTGCAAAGACAAGAGGTGCATTGCTGCTTTAAACATAAAGTTTGACATAATTCACTTTTTGAGTAAAATTTGTGGCTCCCCAAATTATTTTTATATTTATGTATTTATATTTATGTAAATCCATAACAACCGAACGGTTAGCGGCTTCCTCGGACAATGTAACATGGGCATAGCAATTTTGCGAAGAAAACTGTACTTTATTGATATGAACATCTGTCAGGAATATGAACTTTCATATACTTGGGGTAATAGGCTTGTATCCCATATTTTTTTTCGATTTGTTATTTAAAGACGTCACAATAATATAACTAAATGTGAAATAATTACTTCGATTGCATAAAAACTTCTCAAGATATGATAACTTGAAGATCACAATTTTGGACTATCCCGAAAACGCTCCATACAAAAGGCCACCACGTTATGACGTCACACCGTGCTATTTTAAATGCATTAAATCAGAAATTTGTACGACAGCTATGTTAAATATTGCGTTTATGCAGCCAGTGCCGTAACAAAAATTATAGTAGTTTTTATTGTTTCTACAATGGTAATATTTATTTTTTATAATTTCATACCTTTAAAATGGACTTTCCCACCAAACTTTGACCGAACATAAAACACGTCGTACATAAGTTATTAAAATTTTAAGATCGCAGATCGTTCTAGTTTTATGTATTTTACGTTACTGTTAAAGAGTTTTTATAATTTTGTGACATGGGCAACAAGCCTATTGTCAGTCTATTGAAGAATATACAACGCTTAAAACTGAAAAGTTATAAGTATATCACGAATGTTCCCAGATTCACGCAAGAATCCACTTCGGCGCCATTTTGTAGTAAAATTAAATAAATTTTCCGGACCAAATTACATAGCGCCATCTTGTCGCAAACTAAACAAATCTTGTATTATGGACACTAGATAACTGATAAATGTATTTATTATTATTAAGCACGAAAAATCCTAGGTCTATGATTATTCCACACTAAGCATACTGTATGTATAAAGGTTGGATTTTTTAATGTCACCTGGAGAGAAAGTACTCTAAACTATGGAGATAGCAAATTTCACTGAAAGGAAACATTCGTTTATGTTTGTAAATAAACAATACTGCATTGAAAGATAAATAAAAATACATTTTCCACGTCCAGGAATCGATCCAACTAAAATAATAAAAAAAAAACAGCAACCGTATTTGATCAATACGTACAGGATGTTGTTATTTCCGCCGGTAATTTTAGCATGTTCGATTCCTGGATGTAGGCAACGTATTTTTTAAATTCTTTGCATGCAGTACTTATTGTTTCTTTTCAAAAATAAAGGAATGTTTCCTTTAAGTGAAATTTGTTGTCAGCATAGTTTAAAGTATTTTGACTCCAGTCACAATAACTTTGTACGAGAATTTTGGGACAGTCTCATCGTGGATTCATAGTATAATACAATTAGCCTATATCGTCATTAGGTATATCTCACTCAGCCTAAAAGCACTGACTGTATATATTTATATAGTCAGTAAATAAATAAATAAATATGTATGGTCAATTTTACACAGCGTCATCTAGTCCCAAATTAAGCACAAAGCTTGTGTTATGGGTACTAGACAACTGATAAATTTACTTAAATACTTTTTTTTTTGTAAATACATACCTAAAATACATAGAATTCATCCAGACCAAGACAAACAGACATGTTGATGCACACAAATGTTTGTCTTGTGCGGGAATCGAACCCGCGACCTCGGAGTCAAAGTGGCCATTGCTAACCATTCGACCACCGAGCTCGTCAAACATTTAACGTTGTCACTTTCCGTCTGTGCGGAGCGTGCAAGCGAGGGTACGGAACAAGTGGTAGAGAGGTACGATCGGCCTTATCGTTCGGCTTGTGACGCATCTATCTCTCTTCCACTCCAGCGGCACGTAGTATCACGAAAAATTATCGTCCGTAGACCAACTTTACAGACAACCCATTTTTTTAGCCTTTACAGAAATTTCCTTCACTGGCACCATTTTTTCATTTGTAGTACTGACTTGCTGACATAACGCTTACACTACGTAATACTATTACTTATACTGTGGTTAATAACTTTACAGCTACAGTTGAGGGCTTTAGCTCCGAAAGTAATAAACCAATTTGCGTAATTTAAACTTGAGCGAGCGCCGAGTAGTGTTAGTGGAGTGAAATAGGTAACTATGAAGTTAATAATTGCGACAGCAAAATGCCGAAGCGAAAATAAGGTACATTATGCAGGAAGCAAATAGAAGCAATTTAAAATGATAAGACTGGCGTAGGTATGGCATGAGGCAGAAAATATCTGAGAAATGAGCCTGTATTGACATACTGACCCGAATGCAAATTTCCAAATTTGCCTTTGCCAAGAGACGCGAAATTTGGGTTTGGGTAACCTCCGTCGTCTACTCGAGAATTGACGGTTTTTTTTTGCACAATGTCGGGTAGCAAGCAGGCATGCCCACCTGATGTAAAGCAGTTACCGTAGGGGGCCATCCATAAATTACGTCACACGATACGTGGGACACTCAGAAAGTTTTGCGAAACAGAAAAAAAATTGTTCTATGGGCAAATATATTTTTATTAAATCTTTTCAAAGTTCTCTCCGCTAGCATCTCTAAAAAGTTTCATGCGTCTGAACCAATTTTCGAAACACTTTTTCCAGTCCGCCGCAGACACCTCGTGTACGGCCGGCTCGAACGCTGACAGCGCCTCTTCCGGCGACGAAAATTGTATCCCTTTGAGCTGATTTTTATTTTTTAGGAATAAAAAGAAGTCACACGGTGCTAGGTCCGGGCTGTAAGGAGGGTGACCCAGGAGTTTGACCGGGGTGCTGTCCAGGAAGTTCCTCGTTTTGAGCGCGGTGTGCGCGGGCGCGTTGTCATGGTGGAGCAGTAGCCCACGGAGCCCTGTGTTTGGTCGCTTGTTGCACACAACAGAGAAAACTTCTGGCAAGCATTTATTAATATACCATTCGGCGTTGATGCTTCTTTGGTTTTGTAAAGGAATTTACACCAAGTAGCCAGTTAAATTGAAAAAGCTCGCGATCAAAATTTTCCCCCCGCTTCTAGATCGCTTCACTTTGGTAGGCGTTGCTTCGTTTTGAAACACCCAAACAGTCGACTGGCGCTTCGTTTCTGGATCGTATTGATATATCCAGGACTCGTCACCTGTAATGATGTCATAAACATGCCGAGTCGAACCTGCTTCAAATTTGTTAAGCATATCACGACATCATTCCACCCGGGCCTGTTTCTGAGCATCGGTGAGGTTGTGCTGCACCCAGCGTGAAACTATCCTCCTCACGCGAAGATGCACGTGCAGAATCTTGTGAAGGCTTCTCGATCCAACCTGCACTATGTGCTGAATCTCTTGGTATGTAACTCGTCCATTGTCTTGGATTAAATTTTTCACTGCTAGCACGTTTTCTTCCGTAACAGCCGTCGAAGGGCGACCACTTCTTTCTTCGTCCCCCAAAGTTAGTCGACTGCGCCTAAATTCATTATACCAACGATACACGGTTGCCTTAGAAGGGCCTTCATCCATGAAAGCCATTTGAAGTCTTTCGTACGATTCTTCCGGTTTCAGGCGGCACTTGAAATCGTATAAAATTATAGCGCGATAATGTTCCCGGTGCAGATCTATTTTTCACTGAGACACGATAATTTAAATTAGCTTGCAAAAAATGTGGAGGGAAAATTTTAAATTGGAACATGCATTTTACTCATAAATAATCATATTTTTAAAATAGATTTTAACTGGCCAGTCTCTCATTAATAAAAACTTTTTTTCGCAACATTTTCTGAGTGACCTATGTATTCATGATTTTGTTACCCCTCCCCCCTCCCCCTTCCCTTCCTAGTGTAACGTCACATATTTTACAATTTTACATCTATAGTTGCATATGTTTTTGAGTTCTTCGTTAATAATCTAAAGTTCGTGTTTTAACACTTAATAGATTTTGAAATGTCACGTCACGAAATTTAGGACCCCTACCTACCAGCCCCGTTATCACACATTATCACACTTTATCAAT
The DNA here is from genome assembly GCA_937001555.2 of Hypsopygia costalis. Classification (NCBI taxonomy): domain Eukaryota; kingdom Metazoa; phylum Arthropoda; class Insecta; order Lepidoptera; family Pyralidae; genus Hypsopygia; species Hypsopygia costalis. The sequence continues at coordinate 27,531,287 of OW443326.2, forward strand.
CCCCCTAACGTGTAGTCCACTCATCTTAGTCAAAATTAGGTAATTAGGTGAGAATCTCGGAATTCGAGATACCCAGCTGTAAACTCGTATAAACTTGTATTTTGACATCCCAAAATTTGTCTTTAAAAGTCAGAGATTAAAGCACAGTTTTTTGCAAATATGTCGTTTCCAATGGGTTTTACGCTATTTATATTTATTAACAATATTATAGAGAATTAAATTTTCTACAACTTTTGTTTAAACCATTTTTTCGTACATCGAACTGTTTTCGAGATAGAGGGGGAGAGCGCGTGGTTAGTATATCATTTGAGGTCAACTCGCAGTCCCGATCGAAAATACATAATATAAAGTTTATAAATTATTGCTAAATATATTATTATCATTTTTTATTAACTACCTATTACATTATATTCGATTTTTTTTGTGTGCTTAATTATCTATTTTTAATTAAGTGTCAATTTATTAAATAACACTTACCGGGCAGGTAAGTGTTATTTAATAAATTAAGTGTAGTTAAGAAATTGTAAAGGGATAAACTTAAATCATATTTTATTTCTAATATAATTTATACTAATGACTTTTTAAATAAATAAAAAAGAAAAGGAAAATATTTCTTTTTTAACGTTTTTTTATTAAAAAGTGTCATTCCATACATTGAAGATTGTCAAAATTGATAAAAATGAATAATTATTATGAGAACAAGTTTTCATTTTAATTTTCTTCTTGCTCTTCTTCAGTGTCGTCTTCCCGTTGCTGTAGAATTTCCAGTTCCTCATCATTGTCGTCTTCAACGACATTTGTCTGTAAGTCTTCCATGATTTCTGCGGCAAAGGTTTAATCATCATTGACGTCGGTCTGATATGGTACAGCATTGAGACAGGCTTGCCAATGGGCAAGCAATGGGGTTGCAATGCTCTTTAGATTACATACTTTTAGCTTATTATACTTTTAGCGTACAGATTGCGTTGATGATTGCCGACATTCGACGAGAAGATGGCACTTAAAGAAGAAGAATAAGCCACGCATTGATACAAATAAATACAATTAAATACAATTCGCGAAGTTGGGCCTTCAATGTAAGCAAAATCATTTTCGAAGTACAAGGCTTGCCACGTTGGTATTATACAAAGGGCGACGCTAATCTAAGAGAAATTTAAAGCATTGGATCTTTAGCTTGTGACCAGTGTAATGACACTGGCCACAAGCAACCCCGCTTTCCTGCGTCCACATCTTGAGCCACAAACACTATTGCAGTAACATAAAAGAAGACCGGTAGGGTTTGTTTGGAAGAGCTGGATTAGCTCTCAACAGAATTTCATAGCGTATGTCCCATAACGATTTTTTAATAAAATTACAGTAATAGATTACAATTGTTAATAATTAATAAACTTTATGTATTTTTGCTCGGGACTACGAGTTGACCTCGAATGATACGCTCTCCTCCTGCTATCTCGAAAACAGTTCGATGTATGAAAAAATGTTATAAACAAAAGTTATAGAGAATTTAATTCTCTATAATATTGTTAATAAATACAAATAGCGTAAAACCCATAAGAAACGAGATATTTGCAAAAATCGATTTTTGTGACCTTTGACCTCTGATTTTTAAAGACGCGAACTTCGCATCATGTGTGAGTTTTAGGACAAGTTTAGGGATGTCAAAATACAAGATACGTTTTTTAGCTGGGTATTTCGAATTCCGAGGTGAACTCCCTATAATGACTCGACTAGTGTGACGTAATTTATAGATGGCCCCTAGTCAAATAAACCTTCGCAATATGGAATATCGCTTTGACTTCCCTGATGCCGTTGCTGCAACTTCTAACTTCCTGGTGACCTCATTTACTCGCAGGAACACAACAACTCTCAAGAAAATTGTTATGGTCACCCGACCTTTATGTTAATGGCTTGGCTGCGGTATTCTGTGAGGTGGAGGTACTTCCCCAGTCGGGCAGCTGGTAATTTTGCAGCAATACCTCTTTTTGCTTGAGCCTCTTTCGCAAATTTTAACTTTTTTCAACAATAATTGTTTGGAATAATTGTTTAGAACATTGTTATATACGACTTTTTATAGATAATTAAATGTATATATATATATATAAATGTATAGGTGCTGTGAAAGAAAAGTATTTTGACAAAAAAATGTATCGCAGCGAAGAAGATAATTAAAAAAACCTATGCTCAATTTGTTACTCAGACAATAATAGTAGTTTAAACACCAAGGGGAAATAAGAGAATTTGAAATCGGATTCTGATTCCGATGCTAATTCTGATTCCGACTTATTATTATTCGTGATTCGAATATAACGACAATAAATGTTGACAGGTTTATGTACTTACGTTTTCCACACAGCCGTGAAAATATTAGACGACAGCTCTTGTCGCACTTGCTTGGCTGTCAAAATCAGATGGAGACTGCAAAGTATAAAAAACACATAGTACACTTTTTACAACACAATTTAGCAAGTTCTCTTTATGGCATGTTACTTATGGCAAATAAATGTTCGCTATGCATACTTCTAAAAAACTTTCGCACAGCACGCTGCTATTGAGATTTCGCTAATTCCCCAGCGACTAAAATACTTTATTAACATTAAAATTAGAATAAGTACATATCGACTTTTATTTATTGCGACCTTATATACATCGTCTTTTGTTTATTTGTGGTAACAAAACAATATAAAAACTACACGAACTAAACTCCTATCTCGCTATTTAGTTACTACACTATCCTGATGAAAAATTACATTTCATTATCAAGTTCAATTGCTATCGAAATAAGTTAGCGATTGCTTTATTATGTCAGGCATACGGTTAAATTTCGTGTACTTTTAGCATTGACAACAGCAAACAAGTTGTTACGTTTTATAGTCCTGTTTTATGGGTGACGTAGGATTGTTAACAAGCAGATGTGTGCCGTCGGCGATTATCCCAAATAATTGCTGTGTAAATAAGTAATAAAATCCTGTTATAAACTCTGGATAAAGGCAGTCTCAGACGACTTGGCGCTTTTTCATAGTCGAAGGTTGAAGCGTTTCCAAACAGGGATACTAAAGTGGGGCACCGATTTAAAAAATCCAGGATACAAATTTGTCATTGAGGGTTTTCTATATTTTAGGTACTTATTTCTATAAGTAGTTAAATTTCAGTATCAATTAACTTATACCTAACTCGAAATGACAGATTTGGACTTCTACGTACTCTTCCGTTAAAAACAAAATAAATTTAATAAATCAACGTCTATTTTAGTATTTCTGTAATGGATTAATTATTAGGCATTGTATTGTATTTTATAATACATTAATTTCTTTAAACTCATAATTTTATTTCTCAAAGTAACTCAAAAGAAGATAATACATGATGTACTTACAATGAATAGGTACCAATTTTTTATGATTTTGCATGTGAAAGTGATGTTCTATACGAATTAATCGTACCCGAATTACCTATATCTACTACAAAGTATATTATTACTTATATTGCATGGATATAAAGGTCCATTGGTAATTATTGAGAGTGTATTTAGGTCATAAAGTAATTTTGTCATAAGTTTAATTTCCTACCAAGTTCGATATGATCGAAAAAAATTGGAAAATTAGATTTTTTTTTTATTTTTTTTTATTTTTATTAACTGTTTTGTATTTTTCCTTAGTGATCCATAAAATGATAATTGGATGACACCTGGCGATTAATAAAATTAGATTTATTTAGTCATAGTAAAATAGTATTTTTGGTCATAAAATTATTTAGTTGCATTTCGAGGATGGTGAATTTTATATATTTCATATCGCGGACAATTTAGCATTTTCCACTAAGGAAATAGGTAAGGACAATATAAAAATAGATTAATATAGGTATAAGTAATATATTTAATTAATTACACCTAGTTTTAAAAATTATGCACATGGAGACAGTCCCAGCAGTTTTAATGCTTGGAAAGAAATATTTGGACATATTTTACTTATTTCAACTTCTTGTAGAAAAAAATATGTACTTGGGTGGGTTTAATGCTTCGCACAAGCATTTCATCTATCAGTTATCCTAGCCTGATATCGAGATTAGACATGGCTGGTGCACATGATTTTAAATATTAATTTTGAATTATAATAATAAGTTTACACATTTACTAAATTATTGATCAACTTTGCTTTCTTCGAAGACTACATTGTAAATGTCTATGGCAAATTTGTACTTAAATAATAATTGTTAATAACGTCTAAATCGTTTCTTTTAACTAAAATAAATTACTTATGGTAGGAAAACCTGCTTCGTACCTGAGCAAAATTTACTTGTGCGACGATCGACTCAATATATGGAATTTAAAAAATGTGGCCTATTTTAGAATTGCGATTTATGTACATTAACTCATTAAGGCGGCTGCTTAAACAACTACTACATGCATCAATAAAACAAATTTTACACTGAAAATAAAAAAAAGCAAATGTTTCCACACCAATGCAAATTGTTCGATATAACTATAGGTTAGTTAATTTTTTATCTTATTTTTATGGCTAACATACGCGATAATAAACAGTTCGAATCATGTACGTTTGTAATTTACAAAGAAATAAATACGTTTCTGTTGAACTTTTATTATAAATGTCTACACAAATTTATACCTTTCATTTTGAAAAAATAATGTTGAAAAAAAGTTTCATTATAATATTTTTTAATAACAATAAAGATACTAATTTTTTTCCATAACTAATCAGCGTTTTATGAAGCGATTGTCACAAACATTCTTCGTCATAAACTTTCACGTTATTTTATTAGTGAGGATACTGTAACGTCAAAAGTTATCGAAAAACATGTGATTATATATTTAAACAAGCTAATAAGCAACAACAATAAGTTATAGCTGACTGAAATGTTAATATGGGGCATACTTCAATTGAATGAAATGAGTACAATATCTAAATTCTAAAGAATTCCGAGCTTCCGCTCGAAACTTGGAATTTTGCTTCGGACTTCGTTGTAGACATCTAGGTTATAGGTTTATATTTTAAATGCAATATATCAGAAATATTTCATTGAAAAATAGATTTCTATCATACGGCAATGACAAAACTTCGATGTTTTTTACCCAATTGCGGAACAAACTTACGTAGACGTACCTATTTGGTGATGCGGATTAGGGCTCATTCACAAGGCCGTTCAATTTAAAAATGTATTAGCTCAGATACATACTTACTAAAATAATTTAAAATAAAGTCGCTATTTTGAAAGGATTTCTTTTTTATTATTCAGAAAATTTACTCTCTTTGCACGTAAGTGACATTATAATTATAAATACCTATATAGCAATAAAAATATAGTTTAAATTATTTAAAAAAAAATAATTGCATTTAAAAACAGTTTGTAATATTGTACTTTCAATTTATTTTAAATAAGAAGCAATTTTGAATTTAATTTAGTTTTTATTCCAATATATTATATATACCTATATAGGTATATTATTTTTTATATATTCTATATTATTTTATTTTTTTATAAAATGCGGAAAAAATCTGCGAATTAATATTTATATGCATTGCAATATTATAATCACAAAATATGTATACACAAAACGAATTATTATAAGATTTTGTTTTGAAAAATAAGTTAAGTAAGTATACTTAGCTACCAGAGCTGTTTGACGCGGATGAAGTTGAGGAGACGATTTGATCGGCCTGTGACTGACTACCGACTAACCGGTAGTGTCGGTGAAAAATTACAAGATCTATTCACACACAGAAGTTGTTCCTGTCGACGGGTCTGACAATGCGCTTGCGCGATTAAACTTTTTTTTATTTTAATTTCAAACGTTACAAGAACGCCGATTTAGGTATCTGGCCGGCTTTGACGAGGAATACTGTACGCAATCGGCATTTAATCGGCCTATACGGTAAGTTTGTGTTGTAAAATTTATTTGGGTACAAAAAACAGTTTGTAATGTTCTAATTTTATGTCGTTAATGTTGTACAAAACATTTTCTTTATAAATTTACCCAAGAGTAGTTGTTAGGTTATTTATTTAAGTAAATGAGGCACTTTTTTTCTACTATTTACTTCTTTTAGCTAGAAACCTAGCCAATTAGTAACACAAACAATATGTGTACACTTCCTAATATTGCAGGATATAAACAAAAATCGAATCTCGGCTGTAATCGTAACCGTGTACATAATTAAATGTTCCATTCCCTTGCTCTGAAACAAAGGGATTACGGAAAAAATGAGCGGCATGATTCAATTATCGATATCGAATGGAAAAAGGGTGATATTTAAGGTAGCGTCAACATTCGTTCAATTTTTATAAAGTAAATATTGTTCAAATTTTTAGAATACTCGGTAATATTACAATTGTATCCTTATTTTTTACAAATATATACTGAATTTTACATTTTTATGCCAACAAACTATACATAATGCTATCTAACAAAAAATATAGAAAATTTTAGTGCTTTTAAAAATAGTATAACTTTTTGCGAAAGCATTTGAAAAACCAAATATGCATTTTTTATTTCCATTGAAACAATATGCGTTCCTTTTTCTTGCTTTATATAAAAGTTGCTGTCAACTATTGTGTCAAATGTCAGATATATGTAGGTACTTATTAGGTATTTAAAATGACATATCCAGATGCCGTCTTTTATAAGTTTCTTTTGTTTTTATTAATTAGCTGTTTATTAGCTAACTTTTTATTAAACTAGGTAAAATATATTTCAATACACAGTCCAAGCAACAGAAAACTTTTACTTTGTTTCCTAGGAAAAAGAAAGACAAATATTTTTTTCTACCATTTTATTTGTATTTGTAGGTAGGTAAGTATATCGTGTATTTTTAAACTAAAGGTTAGGTTAACAAAACAGCCTATACCTTTTATTCGATTTTGTAAGAGATGCTATGATATCTTAGTTAGTTTGCAAAGTACGTCTATACAACTTGACGACACAATAGCTACTTTAATTTCTCACTACATAAAAACGCATAAAACGCAATCTCTTTTTTATTATATTAATATTGTTACAAAATATCATATGTGTACATTACCTTTTAAGCAGCACAGTCGAAATAAACAATAGTTTTTATTAAGTACATTAAATCATGTATTATTGTTTACAACTAGACATTTAAACACCGATTTACATTACAAAAACCGATTATAAAATTATAAAACGCCCAATAAGACACCACAAATATATAGTTACAATAATAAATGATCGAAAACCGTGTGCGGTTGCAATATGCTAGCCGCGTACTGATTCTACCGCCTTTTTCACTCTGAAAATATTGTGTGTTAGAATCCTTTCTCAATTCTCAGTTGCTAGGTGTGGTGGGTGGGTGTTAAGGGCAGGGGTGGAACTGCGCTATAAGGGTGAACAGCGATGCTGCGCACGGTATTGTACGAATTTCGCGCCTAAAAGGCGACAGAATGGCGGATGCGATGACGAGAATGGTGTAGGTGTGAGATAAATTAATACTTCAATTCGTATATATACGAATAGGACGCTTAACTTGACTTCTCTTGGGGGCGCTATCGTCGCTTCTAGATACTTACTATGTCTATGTAAGTTTTATAAAGCGGATTAGATACGTATCTAACCTATTATTAAGATAACAAGAACTAACTGTAGAACTATATTATTATATTGCGATAAGTAGTTTCATGGAAAATAATTATGAGAGTGGGGCCATTATAAAAAATCTTTACAAGAATACTGCTGTCCATCAGACATAATAGTCTATTTTCCAATCTTTAAAAATTGTATAAATTATTTAACAATATCGTAAATTACACAAAACTATAAAGATTTGCAAACTTTCATTCTAATATCTTCAGTCAGACTTTTTTTTAGCGTCGATCAAAGTTTGGCGGGAAAGTCCATTTTAAAAATATGAAATTATTAAAAAATAATATTCCCATTGGAGAAGCTATGAAAAATGCTATAACTTTTACTACGATACTAATCACATAAACGTAATATTTAACATAGCTATCGTACAAATTTCTGATTTGATGCATACAAAATACAAACCTGTGACGTCATAATTCGGTAGTCTTTTGTATGGAGCGTTTTCGGGACAGATTAAAAATTGAGATTTCCAAATTAACATATCTCGAGAGATTTTTGTGCTATCGAAGTAATTCTTTCACCTATGGTTATATTAAGGAGACGTCCCTACATATGAAACCGAAAAAAATGTCAAATAGCATATTATGGCAAAATGATGAGCCTGGAATAAAATATCTGGAAGGATGTATTTAAAATAAAATAGTTACTGATGCTTGTAACTATAAAACGCAGGGTAAACTCTATATATTTTTTTTTATTAATGGAGGTAGGAATTTTTTCCAGCAAGTTTTGTTCTGTCTGTGAATCTAATGTCGATATTACGAGAGATGTACTAAATACTGGATATGTTTTGTAAACCACAAATAATAACATAGTGTAATAGAAAAATATATATATGTTTTTGTGTAATGTAATAAATAAAACATAAATTACCTACTCAGATTTATAAAGCATCTCAACACAGTACATTAGAAAAAGCAATAAACTTATAGGTATCTTTAACCATTCTTTTTATATTGTTTATTCTTTGGAAAATTGTAAAAATCAACAGAGAGATCTAATGTATCATAATATAGGATAGCAAGTATTCTCAATACTGGATATCAAATATTGGGTATAAGCATAGAGTAAAAGAAATGAATAGTGTAGAATTCTATATTGTATATCCCATTTCTTTGTTAGTTACCGATAGCATAATAAGGATTTTGCTTACCTAGACTCAGGATCCATTTATTCCTCTGCTTTTTTTGCGGTACATTCTCCATCTAAACAAATAATTTTAACATGTAACGAACACGAAAGGCATACTGCACTTGATGTACCTCAATTCTGGACACTCAATGTTGGGGGTAGCTGGCTACGTGTCCAGTATTGAAGTAAGTACCTACTTATAAGAAACGTGGTTACGAACTTTTTACCTAGCCTAATTAACGAGAAAATGCATTGAATATACATTAAAACTAAATGTGTAGGTAGCTTACATCACTAGTATAAAAAATAATATTACTTACAATGATGTAGCAGCCTTTCGAAACCAATATCCAAAATAAAACCACGAACGTAAAAATACACTTTGAAATTCGACAGCCGACTGGAGGTAAGTATGGCTGGTATGGCGCTGCCGTCAAAGAAAGCGCTGATTATTTTCGTTTAGGGGGTAGGTAAGACGGCGTTCTTAAGTTTTCACACGAAATATCTAGTATTGAGTACCTACATATACAATACATGTTTGGTACATCTCCCTTATTATGATAATAATATCTATGAACCTAATGTCGATTTTATTATGACAATAATAACGACATTACTGTCTTAATTTCGTTTGTATTATCCTTTACTAGCGGTCGCATGCTACTTCGTTCATTCACGAAAATTTCATAAAATAAACAAATTATTATTACTTAATACCTCCCGCGTCTACTTGACATACTGAAATTAAAAACATGCACCAGGTTTTAAATTGAAACTCCTGCAATAAGTAGACTGTGAAAACTGCATCTAGTTTAAACAAATACCTATGTAAACACACAGGCAAAGAGATAAACAAAAATTCTAGAATATATAAATATTTTCGCTTCTATTGCTTTTAAAAACATCGTTCTTAATAATATTTCATTAATACCCATCTCCTCTAAAGAGGATTAGCCGTGTGGTTTCCGGCAGACTAGAATAGAATCACTCCGTTTCTTTCCGTGGATGTCGTACAAGGCGACTAAGGGAATTACACTATCAAATATCGATCCGGCCTCCCCAACCCGTTTGGCCAGCGTGGGAAGTGTAGGCCAAATCCTCCTTCCGTCTAGGACGGACGAGAGAGGGTCGTGCTCCTGTAGTGGAGACTAAAATGGACCCGATGATGATGATGATGATATAGAGGATGTCAAGAACCGAAATATTCCTATAGGGTCGACAACGCTTGAGCGTTGCCTCTGGCGTCCCAAGTATCAATAGTCTGCGGTGACTGCTTACCATTAGGCAGGTCGTACGTTGGCTGGCAAATGCCACCTCGACTATATGGCCAGTCCGACGCTGGTTGTGGCCATTGTGGCTCCTCGCGCACTTCCTCGCACTTTAAGAGGCCTCGCGTGAGGCGTTGTGGACGTCTTGGAAGTAATCGCCGTGAAATAAAAGACCCTGCTGAGACTGACTACCGAGACTACCGAGACTACCGAGAGACTACCGAGGCTTTTTGAATTGAGCTTGGAATTTGGAAATGGACTATGGGTCGGTTCAAATTAAACGTAAAATGCGTCGAGCGTATCATCCGTCGCGTCTATTCGGTCAAAAGAGACCTGCCACATTACGCGTCTAGTCAGTTTCTGCGTTTAACATCTACAGAGTGGTTGTGTTGTGTGATATTGAATTTTAAAATGAAGCATAATGAAATAATTGCTATTTGGGAGGCTTTGGTACAAGACCGAAAAAGGAAACGTCGATATTGGGTGCATCCTTTAAATACTAAAAGAATATCAAGTGGCCAATTTAATTGTCTATATGCAACTTTAAGAAAGTATCCTACAAAATTTATTCAGTATTACAGCATGTCCATAGAATCTTTTGATGAACTCCTTACGATTGTGAAATGTTTCGTAACTAAATATGATACGAAATTTCGATGTGCCATTACTCCTGAAGAAACTGACAATGCGTTGACGGAAACGGAATAGACGCTGTAAGCTCGACGCACTAACGTATCATCGGTTGAGTGTGAATGGTCGAGTATTTTTCTATACATTTGTCTGTTCTGGCGTTACGAGACCGACAATACGCGACGGATCCTCCGTTATAAGTGAACCGACCTCGTCTTTTTGTATCATAACACACACGTCTTCAAATATGGCAACATTAATTGTCCTATATTATATGAGACGACCACGTTTTTTATACAAATATATAAACGGCTAGCAAAATTTTAATGGGGCGAAACATCATCCAGTTATGTATTTTTACACAAATGCCCAGAAAATCTCTGTCTAAACAGTAGACAGTCACTTTCCTTACATGATTCTGAGAAAATACGTTTCTGTTAAAAAGCACTGAGCTTTCCTCCATAATACCGAATATTAATAACTAACAATTTGTACGAAACATTTGCTTACTGTTTTGAGCATTAGATCTCGAATCAGGGCTGACGTTTTGTAGGTACGTAACTAGTCGCAACAACGAATATTTAATAGTCCTTACGTAGTGGGTACTACCGTAGAAAATGCTTGTCTTCATCCTGAATCGTAATATCTACGCAGTTTCAGAATTTGTTATTCCTATTTTTGTTTGTTGATCATTTCAAACCAAACTTATTAGGGGGTAGCATACCGTAAAACTATCACAAACCTGGAATTGTCTAAAATTCCGCTTTGTACACATTTCTGGTCACATATTTCATACAAATTATGTCATATTAAAAATTCATACCTTAGACAAAATTTTAGGATCCTAGCGACATCTAGTAACACGTTTTGGAACCATATAGGTAATATTATTTCTTTCACTATAATGTACCGTAACTAATTAGGTGCCGTAATAGTAAACACAAATAATACATTATATACAATGTAGAAAACAACATTAAAATACCGTTTGAACGTATATGTATAAATATAAAATATTTTAGTAATTGTTTAAACTTCCTATGTATTTTTTCTATGAGTTATTATATTTATTCGCCAAAGATTGTGTAGGTACAATGCATAGCTCTCCTTCGCTGCGTCTTCGTCGTCCTTCATTCAGTCATATGGGATCGTTGAAAACAGCTGGATGAATTAAAGAAATAGGATAATTCATGTAATTTTTTGGCATATCGTTTTTACACTCGTGATAAAAATCTGATGAAGATATAAAATCGTAGAACCCAAAAGTAAGTAGGAAATAGAGGATTTCTGAAGACACTAAGGGAAGCTGCGACGATGAAATTGATAATGGTAAAATTAATCTTTGACTGGAAAGTAGTTGCCAAAACCATACAAAGAAGAACATCTTGTCGAGTTGTCACTGTCACAGCAAGCGAGCAAGCAGCTGTCAAATTCAATTGATCAAATCAAATCAAACAAATCGGATTTTGTCTTGTTGTCAAATGTCTTCAATGAACGACATAAAATTTAAAAATTAATAAAAATGTTTTTGTCTTTTCATTAATGAAAACTAAATCGAAATTCATGGTGTAAGGTCTAAATAAATCAAAATGATTTGTTATACTCCTATGGATAACGTGTAAAGTGTCGGAAATACGTATTGCCCGAGTTTGTCATATATAATTCATCGCTAGCATGTAAGTACAGACATATTATGTCGACCTTCGATCTAATCATTTAGCTTGTGAATAAAATTGGCGGCAGCGTACAATTGACTAGGAAGACCCCGGCCAACGTTTATTTAATTTCGTCTATCCCCATTCGGCTTGATAGCCTTGCAAATTGACGTTACACTCAATTCTCACGCCTGCGAATTTCTCTGTCCGCGCTACTTGTGCCGATCGTTATTATGCAGTTTCTGTAATGAAACGTGTACTTATTGTTAATTGAAGCTTAAGTTTGCCGGTATGTATCCTAAATAACTATTTGTTACAACTTTGTTTAAATTATTGCATGCAATATGTTACTAATTTGTTCATTTTATATAATCAGGAAAAGGGAACATATGTGATGAAAAAATAATGAACTATTTGAAAGTGTGTTTTCGCCAGATAACTGTACATTTGAATACTCCTTTTAGCATGAATCATTGATTAAAGTAAATCTTTTGAAATAATTAATGTTGAAAATATAATTATTTAGATTTTTTTTCTAACATATGGTGTACCATACATCTGAATATATTTTGTCTCACTACTCGTATTCAAACCACCAAGAGTAGTTCAGCAAAAGGGTCTTAGAATTCTTCAATGACTATTTTTTATAAAGTTTCATTTAGTTTCACCGTGGGGTCTGAAACTGAGGATCCAACACTACTGGGTAAGAGAGGATGGTATTTGTGATTCTTTCATTCTTTTTCATATATTTATGTTTTTCTTACTTTTATTTTTATTTTAAACTTAAAATATTTTTTTTGCTGTTCCATATGAGCAGTGATTTCTAGCGTACGCTATTAATTCCAATATTTATAAAGCCGCTAGACATACATAATTTTGGGTTATAATCCAGCTCGGTACAAATTATATGCTGTTATAATGGTGTTGATTGTAATCTGTCTTTTATGCCATAAATAAATAAATCAATCCTTGCAAGTAAAGTTTTGCCCATTTCTCTGAATTCCTTCATTGAAGAGCTGAAACTTGGGTCACTCGTTTGGTTCTTGTGGTGTTTAAATGCCTCCATTTCTTATTCCGTACGACGGCTGCCACAAAATAGTTCATTATGGTACAAGTGTGTAATTTTGGTGATTACCGTTGAGGCACCATTGAGACCCGATCTCTTAAGAGAGCCGAGGATGATAATCATCAATACACACATGTATCATACGAAGTTTTTCAACACACTTGTATAGAAAATAATACTAAAAGACTATAAAACGAGTTGTGAAAATTTTTTTGAAATGGCGGGAAAAACTTATCAGTTTTCCTATGCGTGCGCATCTAACAATGGCGATCGGCCATAGACTAAAATAATGAGGTTTCTTTTTTTTGGCTTTTCATGGATAGCATTTTAGCCGCATACAAAATGGGAAATTTAAAGTTTTCTTTATTACAGAGAAAACAAAAGTTATATTTGAGTGAAAGTTTTATTTATTAAATAAATACAAGTTGAAATTTTCAGGCAACTTCGTATTTAAATAGATATTATTATATTTACATACGAAGTTGCATGGAATGAGCAAGCAATTGGTACATTAATTTACTTATACCATTGAACACGATCTTTTTCGTATCTAAACTTTTTTAAGAACAATACAGCTCAACCAGTTAAATAAAATAAAAAACTATATAATTCACTTGTGAATAATGGCAATGAAAAAGTCACAGTTTGATTACAGGTATCATTATGTGCCTAATTGCGTTGAAATTAGAGCCACTTTATGAGCAAGTGTATTGAAATACTTTTTTTTTTTTCACATTAACTTCATAGGACTTTATGAGTGAAATAAAACAGGAAATAAACATTTTAGTTTTTTTTGTTCATTAACAGTAAGTTTAAAAGTATTTTTTTTTTGTTTCTTCTTGTTTTCCTAAATGAGATATTACATACAAGTTTTTTAACAAAACCATTGTAATTATAATTTCTTTTTGTTTTAATTAATAAGTTAAGCAGCACAGCTCTGAACAAAACTAAACAAATATTAATTTTGTTGTTAGTAATAAATAATTTAATAAAAATAATACCTGGATCAGCTATTTGTATATAATGCTCCCTACTCATTTGTTAGGTGCTCTTGCTTAATAAACCAACAAAAACGAAAGGGCAGGGAAGCTTAAGTCACTGTTTATTAAGAAAACATAGCATACCCAAACATTAGTTTCAACGGAATACAATATATATAGGCTCACTTGAATTGTCTTGGTAGATGTAATATATACTTGGTTGATGTACTATATACTCATCAAAGTAGTGGTCCATTGTAGAAAACACAACTAGTAATATTACAGAAACTTTATGAAAAATTTTGTATTACTAGTAAATAATTATAGTTTGCTATAATTTCCATTGATGGAAAGGAAAAAAATAGAATACTAAAAAAAATATTTTTTAGTATTCCATTTTTGGTGGACAGACGACCTCATTAAGACCATAGGATCGCGCTGGATGCAAGCTGCTTCCAACCGGTCTTATTGGAGATCTAGAGGGGAGGCCTATGTCCAGCAGTGGACATGCACTGGCTGAGAATCATCTCATCATTATCATCATCATCATCATCATATGATAATGATAATTTCCATTTATGACTGTATCTTTAAAAAGCAACCGTAGCTGACTCATCTATCAATGCACAGTGCAAGCCAGTGCTCAGATCGGTTTGAAATTTTGTATACAGGTAGCTATTATGACCTAGACATCTGCTAAGAAAGAATTTTTAAAATTACTCATAGGGTACTCGGATATGCGCCTGTTAAGTCGCTGTCGCTAGAGAGTTACCTAATAAATCCTACCTAATAAAGCCAGTGTTTACCTAATAAAGCCAGTGCTCAGATCGGTTTGAAATTTTGTATACAGGTAGCTATTATGACCTAGACATCTGCTAAGAAAGAATTTTTAAAATTACTCATAGGGTACTCGGATATGCGCCTCTTAAGTCGCTGTCGCTAGAGAGTTACCTAATAAATCCTTTTGGTTCTTGTTATGTTGTTATTAAAAACTTATATTTGGTGTTTGCAACCAGATATAGTATGTTTAATCCTAATATATATAAAATTCTAGTGTCACAATGTTGGTTACCATACCCCTCCGAAATGGCTTAACCGATTTTTATGAAATTTTATATACATTTTCAGTAGGTCTGAGAACAGGTTATCTATTTTTTATAGCAACACAATGTTAGCCGGGTCAGCTAGTGTAATATAAATAAGTAATGGAACTATTTTATATTGGAGAGGCGAGGGAGGACTATAATGTCCAGCTGATTACCCACTGTAAGATTTTTATATGGCTACCCAAAATAGCATAATACAGTAATATTTTCAGGGTGAATCTATGCAAGAAAATATATTTTTCTTTATTACACTGTTGCTTATGTATTGATTTTAAAGACAAGGATTCTTTCTGGAAAGCTTTCTTTGTAATGTTTGGATGTTGCTGATTTTGGGAATTTGACATCGATTTGCTGCCTTTTTGGCTTTTTGTATAGAAATATGAATTTTTGAATCATTCCACTAGAGGTCGTTACTAAGAATTAAATTTATCGATGCAACGTGGTAGTCCTTGTAAAACCGTAAAGTACTTACGAGTATAACAATTAAGTCATCCCCAATGTTATGCCTAGGAATCCTTTATAGGTATTTGTAAGTTTAATAGATATTTGTAACATATTTGCCATTTCAAATAGGTATTTGTACCGTTAGCTTGGTTTATTTTCGTTAAATACATTTGTTTCTTGGATTCCTAGAGGAGGAGATTGTAGTTTCCTAGAGAGTACCATGCTAAATTCATGACATAGGTATACTAAGTAATAGTATTTATTATAGGACAGGAAGTTAATATAACATTGACTGATCTCTGCAACTCGACGCCCATGCGCTACTCTGCATAGGGTGACGTTAAGATGTTAAATATGCCACATCAGCTCCTCGAAAACGCCAACATGCGCTTAATGTTCTTGGTGATCTGTAGGAGAGTCACACGTCTGTGTGTTGATGTGTTTTTCCCTGTATTATACCACACTATTGCACATCATGCAAATGTTACCTACTGTTTTAATATTGCAGGCTTGCAACCACCAAAATGGAGGGCACAGATCTGAACATAATGCAAACTGTGGCCAACGCGTTGAGCACGCTCACAATACTATCATGTTTGTTCCTAAAAGTGCCGCAGATTATGTACATCCGGGAGAAGAAATCCGCTGAGGGCATATTCCTTCAGGCGATGGTTATGGAAGTTACTGGGTTTGTATTATTTACATTGATTATTTTCATCTCATCTATTCATTAGGCGGGTCTAAATTAAGCACCAAGCACCGTGCCACGCACGACAAACGCCATGCCTCGCGTGAACCTATGAAGGCTCCGTTGCAATTCGCATACGCGCTCGTTCGAGACACAGCGTGCGCCTGCTGCACTTAAGGCACGTCCACACCAAGCGGTCGTCCTCTTGAGGTAGATGGGACCAGCACTCTTGAACGGCAGTGAAGGTGTATAATATAAATACAAATATTGTCAGACAATGCGTGCATGTAGCTGCCCCAGAAGCGGGAGAGGGTTTAGTTGAGAGACAAAGGACATAAAGTTAAAGAATTCGTAGGTAGTCAAGTATTGCCCGCGGCATGAAAGAGCTATTCGGCTCATATGACCGCGAGGTCGGTGGAGCCATGGGAGGTGGAGGGTTTGTCCAGTATAGGATTAATATTCTAGACTTACTTATTTTCTAAACTAACTGATAGGCCACTGATTGCTCATTATTTAGCCATTATCTTGTTACCTTCAGTTTCTTATAAATATTTGTAAAGTGTGATAAGCACAACACAATCTTTGCGGCTGACTTGTACATCAACTGCACTGATAAGATGACATTCTTGCCTTATTATGACGGGTGCAGTCTGTAGATAGATTCCATGATTCAGATGTACAAGGATCTCAATAGGCAAGCAGAGAGCGACGTAATCAGGCTGGCCATTGGCATGATTAGCACCCGTCTTAGAAGAAAGAGGCACTTGACAGACTAATAACCAGATAACCGTTTTATAAAACATTTAAAAATGTAATAATTCACCTCCTCGCCTACGTGGGATTCGAACATACAACCTCTCGATTACCGGTCGTCGAGTGCTTTTTCCAACTGTGCTACCAGGAAGAAATAAATAAATAAATATTTCTGGACAGTTTTACACAGCGCCATCTAGTCCCAAACTAAGCGTAAAGCTTGTACTATGGGTACTAGACAACTGATAAATGTACTTAAATACATTTTTTTTTTTGTAAATACATACTTGTAATACATAGAAAATACCCAGACCAAGACAAACAGACATGTTCATGCACACAAATGTTTGTCATGTGCGGGGATCGAACCCGCGACCTTGGAGTCAAAGTGGCCATTACTAACCATTGGACCACCGAGCTCGTCAGGAAGTTTAAACCGGTCGATTTAAACTTCCTGGTAGCACAGTATTTTAAAAAAATAAAGATACTGCTTACAGAAATTCAATGTTATGCATAATTCTATAGTATATATAGCATAACTCTTGGGGTTAAATTAAAATCACAACGACTTCAACGAAGGGTTCAAAACATCCTTAACTTTGTTGCAGATTTACTGTAATGACCTTATACAACTATACTAACAACTACGGTCTGATGACTTATTTGGAATACCCAATAATTCTTCTCCAAGTGTATGTGATGTTCTACTACGTGCTGAAGTACAAGAGGATGCTGGGGCTGGCGTTGGTGTCTGCCTGTGTGGCGCTGTACTTCGCTCTGGTGGCTGGCTTCATGCTGGGACTGCTGCCTAAGGATATACTTGCCGTTTTGGTGGTAAGTTCTTAAATACACATAGTCATTAAAGTAATAGTCTAGTGTTGCCTAGTCTCAATTGAGTCTATCGATAGCTTATCGATTGTTTTTTTTACCGATAGCCAGCCAATGTACCTATAGGAAACATAATTACCACAAATCTTAATTAAAATTTGATTTTCTATATCAAAAAATCCGATCTGATTCGGCTTCAGTTTAGGTGGACAACAGATCACCACTCGATGAACGCAGTCGAAGACCTTATCCGTGTCCAAGAACCTGGCGTATTTTTCGTCCTACATTTCTCTATGACGATTATTAGGACAAAAACCAGCCCTATGTTACTGTGACTGGGTCGAAAGCCACACTGAGATTCCGAGGTTTTCCTTCATTGAAGGTATAATTGATATAAATAAATATACATTTCTGGACAATTTGCACAGCGCCATCTAGTCCCAAGTTAAGGGCAAAGCTTGTGCTATGGGTACTAGACAACTGATAAATGTAGATAAATGTACTTAAATACATTTTTTTGTAAATACATAGTTATAATACATAGAAAACACCCAGACCAAGATACACAGACATGTTCATGCACTCAAATGTTTGTCTTGTGCGGGGATCAAACCCGCGACCTCGGAGTCAAAGTAGCCATTGCTAGCCATTCGACCTGAATCTCAGTCTCATCTGGCTGGGGATTTTTCCGGTGAAGCTATTTATTTACCAGATCATAGGATAGTTTCCGATACCCGCCATTTATTCTGAAGTTGTGTACTGAATGTAGGTAACCTAATTCTATTAGCACGCTCCCTTCGGAAGGACCTCGCGCCAGAGATGTAAATCGATAAGAACCAAGTCATGTGATAACTAGATTAACACGCGCTCAAATTCCCGCCTGTCACAGATTTATAGCGAGTTGATTATGTGTGAAAGCCAGACACGTTACTGTTTTCTGAATTTGACGACGTCACGCACGCAATTCAGTGATGTTTTTACAACTTAAGGGGACATCAGTCGCCATACAATTTTGTATGCGGAAAATATTGCGATTCGCCTGCGTAAATTGAAAAAATGTTTCATACTATTCATTAATTTTACCGAATTAAAAAAAAACTCTTTCGATGTCTTTAAGATAATTGTTTAGCATATTTATTCCGTAACTATCTCCGATGTAATAATTTACAAATTCCGTGGTTAAAACTGAATTGTTTTTGCTAAATAGATCTTGAGATTTTGTAAATCTCATATGATTTTTTAGAAAATCGCTGCAATTAGTCAAATGCTGATATTATAAAGATTAATATAAAAAAATAAACGAAATAAATTATATATTCTTTTATGAAAAAAATAAATGATTATGTCCCCTTAAACAGTATCAATAAAATGGTACAACGCGTCAGCCGGTGCGTCAGTGATTTTTACGTTTTCAACAGGATTAGCACCCGATCGCACATACACTAGTAGCATACCCCGGTCACTCCATACAAATGTCGCGTCGTTAACTTTTATATAAATAAACAAAGACGTCTGTTCGTTGTGAATGAACGTGTGCATGCGGCGCCATAGAAACTGTTCCAGATTAGAAAATAATAGTATAGAATACGCTTTATTGCACCAATATGACTAACATTCATACAAGAAACTTGCAAAAATGACAAGTACAAAAGGCGGTCTTATCGCTAAAAGCAACCTCTTCCAGAATAATCTTTAGAAGATTCTTCTTAGAGGGGAGGTGAGGTCGATACGAGTTACTGTGTTAGTGGTTATCAGTAAGGTTCATATATCTTTTGATTAAATTGGTTTCGAGTTCCAAGTCAAACGAAGTTTTCTCTTGCTACTCACAAACTTTCACTCTCATAATATAGTAGAGCATAAATATCTACAAGTACGTGGGCGACAGATCTTCGCTCGACAATATTTTTATTTTTGTGAAATCGTTTCCGAGAGATAATGGGTTTTATTAATGGGCATGTTGACATCTTAGACAAATTTGTTACTTTTTTTTTATCAAAAAAGCTACTTTGTATGAAAATATGTACTGGGGGCATACTTGCAAATGAAAATCCACAGAATAAGAGTATTTTTTTATATAAGACGGGGGGGGGGGGGGGGATAGGGGGGGCAAACGAGCACATGCTCGATATGTCTGTAGGCTGTTGGAAAGCAATTATCACCGCCCATGGAGATCAGCAGCACCAAAGGCTCGCCGATCGGATGCCAGCCTATAACTCCTTCCTTTCTTTCTTTCTGCTGACCTCACTCCCTCGCAGGAACACAACAACCCTCAAGGGAATTGTTATTTGGCTGCGGTATTCTGTGAGGTGGACGTACTTCCCCAATCGGGCTGTTTAAAAAATACGCTGAGGCTAGGTGAGGTTAGCTTTGGTTCAAATATGTTCATAAACCACTTACACTCCAAATCCACAGTTCCGGCCGAAAGTTCTGGTTTTGTCTTAATACGCTTCATTCATCATCATCATCAATCAAGTCATTTCAGTCTCCACTACAGGAGCACGACCCTCTCTCGTCCGTCCTAGACGGAAGGAGGATTTGGCCTACACTCCTCACGCTGGCCAGACGGGTTGGGGAGGCCTGATCGATGTTTTATAATGTATTTCCCTTATTCGCCTTGTACGTTATCCACGGGAAGAGACGGAGTGATTCTATTCTAGTCTGCCGGAAACCACACGGCTAATACTTATTATAATAAAAATACGCTTCATTGGCTACGTCTAAATAATTGTCGATATTTATTGTGTTATTCAGACAATAATTTAGGCAGTGCAGATTAAAAATTCCGTGTTCATTGAACAAATTTAATGAATTCGAATCTGAAAATTTCAGAGCTTTCGCCCGAAAATCTCGATTTTCACTTTGGAGTAGACCAGAAAGTGATTATAATGACGTTACTGTCACTAGGCCCGCTCAGTTGAAGTATTTTTATTATATTGCTTAGCAGTAATATTCTTTTTATACTACTACGTCGGGTGGTAAACAAGAATACGGTTCGCCAGATATCAAGCGGTTACCGCACAGGTTACCGTAACCATATAATCGCTCGCAATGTGAAATATCGTTCGCGCGCCGCCTCCCCCGCTGCTAACGCTGCAACTCCTTCCTGGTCACCTCACTCACTCACTCGCAGGAACAACACAACAACCGTCAAGGAAATTGTTATTTGTCTGAAATTATACTCGTATATACGAGTAGTTCGATGGTGTCGTTGCGCGTGTCAGTCTAATCGATCACGCAAGTTAAGCAACGTCGACCGTTGCCTGTCTATGAATGGGTTTGTTTATCTCGAGCTCCTCCTTGCTTCGGAGGGCACGTTAAGCCGTCGGTCCCGGTCGTTGTGTTTAGACGACAGTCATTAAGCCAAGTCAGTGGCCTTTGGACGGATGGAAAACACAGGTCTCCACCAACCTGCAGGTGAGCAACGTGGTAGAGTATGCTCTAAACCCCTCCGATAGAGGGGAGACCCGTATACCAACAGTAGGATGATTATGGGTTGATGCCGATACTCGTATATTATCATCAGGTCATTTAAGTCTCCACTACAGGAGCACGACCCTCTCTCGTTCGTCACAGACGGAAGGAGGATTTGGCCTACACTCCCCACGCTGGCCAGGCGGGTTGGGGAGGCCTGATGGATGCTTGATAATGTATTTCCCTTAATCGCCTTGTACGACATCCACGGGAAGAAACGGAGTGATTCTATTCTAGTCTGCCGGAAACCACACGGCCAGTGTATTGACAGTGTATGACTCGTACATTGTAACAATTACACTCGTTTTGTTGATAATTTAATAATACCCACCATATCGAAACTACACGTTTGTCGATTTGTTACGGGCGGCCCGTGGTAGTCCATAGCATATTTAAATACAATAATTAACAATAACAATAGCGACGTGTTATTTCTGGTGAAACGTTATATAAATGCCAACAGAAACTTAATATTTTAAAGCCATTTGTAATATCGGTAAATATAATAATAATATAATATATTTCTGGACATTTTACACAGCGCCATCTAGTCCCAAATTAAGCGCAAAGCTTGTGTTATGACTATACAAGTGATAAATGTACTTAAATACATTTTTTTTTTGTAAATACCTACATACTTATAATACATAGAAAACGTCCAGACCAAGACAAACAAAAATGTTCATGCACACAAATGTTTGTCTTGTGCGGGAATCGAACCGGCGATCTCGGAGTCCAAAGTGGCCATTACTAACCATTCGACCACGGAGCTCGTCAAACAGTAAATATAGGTATATGCTTTAACTATATTTATACCAGAAACATTAACTAACGAAGCGACGAAGTAAATAGTTCAAAATTAATTGTAATATAGATTGTAGAATGTAGATAAAAAATGATTCATATAAAATATTTAAATGTGACGTCATAATGATGATGACATTCCATCTTATTGGTGTGAACTGCTGATCAAAGGCATCTCCAATAGCGTACTAACAATTACCTTACAAAAAATGCCAACATATCCGTTCCAATGCCATCTGCATCCACTCCTCGCATTCCCTCACAGTCTATGTCGTAGGCGGTCGTCCCACGCTGCGCTTGCTTGTACGTGGCTTCCACCCCAGGATCTATTTTAGGGGTATATTATGATTAGGGGTGTAAGTTGTTCATCAACATCCTTGAACCAAAGCCAACATCACCTGCACGCGGTGCACCCTGCTGACTGACAAACGAAGCTCTGGCGAAAAGAGAGTTAGAGAGCGTAATTGTAAGCTACCCGACTGAGGAATGTACCACCACCTCACAGAATACCGCAGCCAAATAACGGTTCCCTTGAGGGCTGTTGTGTTCCTTCGAGTGAGTGAGGTCACCAGAAAGGAAGGAGATGCTGTGATGGCAGCGGGGGTAGTGGCGCGCGAGCGATATTTTATGTAGCGAGCGTTAATATGGCTATGGTAACCGCTTCACATCAGGCGGGCCGTATGCTTGTCTGCCACCCGACGTAGTATAAAAAAAAAATTGACACGTCAACCGTCCCATGTTATGTTAACCGTCCATTGCCACGTCATCTTGCTAACCCTCTCGGCTATGTCAGCGACCTTAGTTCTTATACGGATAAGATTTGAAATAAATATTATTTTTTTAGGGTACCGTACTCAAAGGGTAAAACGGACCCTATAACTGTCCGTACGTCCGTCTGTCACCAGGCTGTATCTCATGAACCGTGATAGTTACACTGTTGAAATTTTCACAGATGGTGTATTTCTGTTGCCGCTATAACAACTAATACTAAAAAACAGAATAAAATAAATATTTAAGGGGGCTTCCATACACCTAACGTGATTTTTTTTTTCGTTTTTGCTCGTTATTGATAACACCGTAGGACGCTTGAAATATTCTTAGTTAAATATTCATTTTAAAAATTAATAATTAAATTAAAATAAACAAATATTTAAGGGGGGCTCTCATACAACAAACGTGATATTTTTTATAAAAAATGCTACGGAAGCCTTCGTGCGAGAGTCCCACTCGCACTTAGCCAGTTTTTTTTAATACTACTAACGTTACAAGCGAATGCACGACAGCCTATGGACGCGAGGTATCACTCACGCGTTGCTATACTGCTAAATTATGAAATAAAATAAATTATTCACTTCAAACACCGATAGCAAAAACTTTATTACTCTGATTATTTTAAAATTTAATCAAAGTATAAGTAATAGTACTAGTTACAGTATGGCCACTCTCCCTGCCGCTCTCACAAGTCAACCTCACCTCCCCTCTGAGTCGAATCTGGAACCGATCGTAAGGGCTGTCACGCGGCGCCGCGTATTACGAAACTTCGTTCGAAGTATGTTATCTGTTGTCAAATAGTCTTACATTGTAAAATGATTTATTTTTTATCATGTAATCATTACCATTGAATATTGTATATACCGCTACATTAGCTTAATGTATGCAACTCTACCCGACTATATCCGACTAATAAATGAATAATGTGTCAGCCCTAAAGCACATTACGCATACATATGCACGTGTACAGACGTCATTCGGTTTACTACATGCAAACGCGCGATTTGTGTATGGAGTGACCAGGCTGTGGTTTAATGTAATGTATAATGTAATAAGAAAGAAGCCCTTTTCTATTCATTTTTCTTCTACAATATTTTTTCGATAAAAATTTTGGCAATGATATTTATGTCATATGAATGTCACACAACGTTGCCAACGGTGAATAATTAATAGTGTTACATTGTTAGATGCGGTCATCGGACTGCAGTGTGATCTGCCAATGTTACAAATATAATGCATGCTTTTTCTTATATTACGTTTTTTAACGTGATATGAGATAAAGCATGCATTATACGTCTTATAAAATGACTAGCGACCCGCCCCGGCTTCGCACGGGTGCAATGCTGATACTAAATGTACTACAGAAGGTCTTTGCGCTTTGTCCTATCCAGTCCTTCCCCAGTTATAGGCACACGCCGCCGGCTCCGCGGCCGGTACCGCCACAGCCGTTATGTCCTTGCATTTTAAATGTGTAATATCTTCTAAACTATTCATTTAAATTACATGCTGTGAAAGGCCATATTGATCTATATTAAATGCGCAATGTATTTAAGGTACTTAATTGGATAAGGATTAATTCTGTATTGCTTAAAATCGCTTCGTAAATAAGGCATTATTTCTTGTAAAAAGCAAAGGATAAAATAACGGTTATTGTGTGTTACCACTAAGAGATAGACATATACCATCGCGAACTTTTTTGTAGACCATTTTAAGGTGAACAATACTGTACTACATTATTTTGATCTATCTCGTTGGGTTCAGCCAGCATTTGCAATGAAAGAGCAAAAAAATGTGTTTATTTACGACATCACATTAGAAACCTCTAAATTATCAGTGTTTTTCTACTATGTTATGCATATATTATACATATAAACTTTCCAGTTGAATCACTCTATCTATTAAAAAAAACCGCATCATAATCCGTTGCGTAGTTTCAAAGATTTAAGCATACAAAGGGACATAGGGACAGAGAAAGCGACTTTGTTTTATACTATGTAGTGATGAACGCCGGCTTCACGCGCTAAAAAGCATGACTCATTGTCACGTTCCGCCTGAGCCAAGCGTGCAAGCGAAAGCGCGGAACAAGCATTCGGCATGTGACGCATCTATCTCTTCCACTCCATCGGCCGATGTTTTCATAAGACGTTATCACGTATAATTATCATTCGTAAACCGACTTTACTGACAACCAATTTTCATAGGAACACAACAAACAACAACCCTCAAATGAATTGTTACTTGGCTGCGGTATTCTGTGAGGTATAGGTAGTTTTCCAGTCGGGCAGCCTACAAACACGTCCTACCTCGCTTTTGCCAGAGCCTCTTTCGCTTACTGGCAGAGTGCACCACGTGCAGGCGAGGTTGGCTTTGGCTCTAAAGATTGTATGATCCACTTACACCCCGATCTTGTGAAATTGTGATAAACATTTACGCATTTTTATTAGAGATGTAGTTATGACCACGTATAGGCATATTTATACCATTTATAGTAGGTATATTATACTTGGTCACTAGAACTCGTCCACTTTCATAACTGTTAAAAAGTTACAAAAGTGGAACAGTAATTCTACTCTCAGAACTATGTAGTTACCGAAAAGAGAAAAAAATATCTACTCCTGTAACTAGTTACGTAAGTTTAGTTACTAAAGTGGACAAAGGGCAAGTTTCAAATATAAGTGCACGTGGTGCACCCTGCAGAATAGCTGAAGAGGTTCGTTTGCTAGGGGGTAGGATGCATGTAAGATCTAAAGATGGTCTTATTCCTCCCACTTGTTCGTCACAATTATTGTTTGACAAATTTGTTTTGTTTTGTTTGACGAGCTCGGTGGTCGAATGGTTAGTAATGTCCACTTTCAATCCGAGTCGCGGGTTAGATCCCCACACAAGACAAATATTTGTGTGCATAGACATGTCCGTTTGTCTTGTCCTGGGTCTTTTCTATGTTTTATATGTATGTATTTTCAAAAACAATGCATTTAAGTATAATATCAGTTATCTAGTACCCATAGTACAAGCTTTGCTTAGTTTGGGACTAGATGACCGTGTGTAATTTGTCCAGGAATATTTATTATTTATTGTTACCCTACAAAATATAAAAGAATATAATAGAGACACTAATTTTGAGGAGATAGGAAGCTGCCTAGATGAGGTTTGCAGGAAGATATGCTATTTTCTCCTTGCATACAATATCACGTTGTTTTTTTAAACTTTATGCTATTTCCAGCCATTCTGCACCCCACTGAGTGGCTTCGCTAAAGTGACCTACATATACGGGATCGTGAAAACCTCCAACGCGGACGCCGTCTCGCTTACCACCTGGATTATTTCCATGCTTACTAATCTCGGTAAGTTAATAACGTGGAACATTATTGTCATAAAGTTATAATAAAGTACTTGTACTTGTTTTATTATAACATTGTGACAATAATGTTTCTTTCACCAAGTGCCAACAATCAACAGTATCAACTTTTTAATCTCGGTAAGGTTATTTTATCAAATAAATTATCATCAACAACGTTTTAGACAAATTATGTTGACGGTTCATAATAATCTTTGAAAGCCAATATTCACCAAAGCCATATTCACCTACTCTTTTCGTCAGAGCTTCGTTTGTCAGTCAGCAGGGTTGCTGACTGACAAACGAACGAACTCTGGCGAAAAGAGAGGTATATAGGGAGCGTAATTTTAAGCTACCCGACTGGGGAATGTACGTCCACCTCACAGAATACCGCAGCCAAATAACAATTCCCTTGAGGGTTGTTGTGTTCATGTGAGAGAGTGAGGTCACCAGAAAGGAAAGAGATGGTGCGTTGGCAGCGGGGGTGGCGGCGCGCGAGCGATATTTTATGTTGCGAACGTTAATATGGCTACGGTAACCGCTTCACAGGCGGGCCGTATTCTTGTCTGCCATCCGACTGACTGCAATGAACTTCACTTTTCATTGGCTTTCTCGGTGGTCGCTGCTGTTAATCCTAGGTACACAGGTGACACAGCGGTGGCAATGCGTGGTGGGCCCCCGTGACGTAAGAAGATCGATCTGGAAAAAAAAAATGTTAAAAAATCAGCTTGTGTGCGGTGAATAGGTATTTTGTATGGAATTCCGTGCGTTCAGAATTAAGATCCTTAAGTCTGAATTCCGTGATGTATTCCGGCTGTGTAAGACCGGCCTTAGTCTCAATACCTTGTATTGTAATAAGTGCTTTAGACTAAAAAGAGTTATAATTAATAATTGGCCGTGTGGTTTCCGGCAGACTAGAATAGAATCACTCCGTTTCTTCCCGTGGATGTCGTACAAGGCGACTGAGGGAAATACATTATCAAATATCGATCAGGCCTCCACAACCCGTTTGGCCAGCGTGGGGAGTGTAGGCTAAATCCTCCTCCCGTCTAGGACTGACGAGAGAGGGTCGTCCTGTAGTGGAGACTAAAATAAACCTGATGATGATAATTAATAAATTATAATTTATTATTTCAGCCCGGGTATTCACAGTGTATGTCGATTCTGGCGATGCCAAGTTGATATTTAACTTCGCGGTGTCTACATTGCTTAGCGCGGGGGTCTTCACCACGGCGCTGTACTACCAGCACAATCGACCACCGACCCCGCGCCCCAGGAGGAAGTCAACTGGTAGATATTATTACCATAATGATTAAATGGACCAGTGTTTATGAACCGTTGTCTTTGATACTGATGATCGAATGCCGCCATTTTAACTTTATACGTTTGTACGTATTTGAAATAAGATTATAACTGACATTCCGCACAGGAAAAACAGATTTTGAGGAGCCTAGATAGCGCACTGTTTAAACGTGTTATTGTAATGACAAACCTTGACAAATTTACGCGGTCGAAGTTCACCGTGACTGAAATTGCTATGTAAAAACGCGACATACTTATACGACATATGCTGATAAATTGAAATAATATTCCATGCGAAGTTTGTATGCGTAATTTTGCCATAGTCGGTTGTTACAATTAGCGAAGTTTTCAACTGTATTGACTGATATATAAAACCCCACTGATTAACCACCAACAACGAATATAATGTACGACGTTTCGCATAGCTTGGCATCTCATTAGTGCAAAATGTCATTGAATATTTAAACTTTAACGACGTAATACAATTAAAGTAATCTATTTTCGTTATGAAAACGACACTGAATAATGTATGTCGTTAAAATTAAGAAAATATGTCAAGCTAAAATGATAATCTATTTTCGTATTATTTCATGCAAGCCGTATCTAGTCTCCTCTAAGTCTAAGCTAAACACGGATTGATCTTCGCAGCTCAATGTATGTACTCCATGAGATATGCAGGTCATTAGTGCAAGGAGGTTTTTCTCCTAGTATGAAGCCACACCGATCTACTTCACTAGAATGAAGCTGTTTCTACAATTTCCATGCACGCCCTGCACAGTGGGCTGCGAAGTTATAACTGACATTATAATACTGTGTAACTGTGTAATTTGTCTGACAATATTTATTTATTTATATTAACATTTTAATCATAGACAATGACTGATATCTCCTTAGAGACGAGCTAAATCAGTCTGCATGTTTTTTTATATATTGACTCGGATTAGTTATACTAATTTTGTTACTCCGGTAGCTTTAATTTTCGAATAGTCGAAAACACAAAAAAATATTGGTGTGACAACCTTAATTTGAGTTGTCATAAAACTATTCAATCATTTTATTTATTATTAAAAATAATTGTGTTATTATTAATTTTAATTAAATTAATGAAATCCTAATAAAATATAGTATCAAAGACAACGATATTTTTAATATATATTTTTAATTATGTATTATCCTCCAGCAAGTTTTAACTTAATCGTGTTTTTTTAGGCACATAAATCGTGTGTTTTATGATGTATTTAATTTATTTAATGCAAAATATTATTTGTGTATCTCATTATTTATTATTATCATGAATTTAAACTTTCATAACAACCCTATTATTTATACTTGCGTTCGTATTACGGGTAAACAGTGTTTCTATGTACCCGTGAAGTGCGAATAGATTCCTAAATGTTTATACTAGTCCATATTTATAATATTCTTTGGAAAATTGTACAACTTTCTTGTCTTACTGATTCTGTCAACCGGTATCAACATAGGATACGACACAATATTTCGTCAAGAAGAACAGTAGTTGGACATAGAATTCAAAATTCAATCCCAATTCAGTATCGATCTCACAAATGTCAAATTTGGTATTCTCGTATCACAATATGAAACTTCAAAATTTAATTTAAGTAGGTTTATATCGAAAAATGATCGAAAATTAAACAAACTAAAAATATTATTTTGCCAACTATAAGAATTAATAATAATTAATTAACGAAATCGAGTATATAATTTTCAGTCAATTCACAATTCAATCTCGACTCGGTCAACTTTCATTCTGCGATCGTAAAATAATTACGAGAATTGGCCTTCTGTGTATTAAATATTAAAAATCATAAATTTTTGAAGTTCCGATCATTGTTACCACGCCTGTCCCCCATTTGGGGACGGCAGAAACTGTGTAACGGCAGGTGCACCGATTATGGAAGATAGAAAATATATTAATGAACTAAAGCATATAAAAATGATAGACCTATTGGATATCAGTTGACATGCTAAAGAGAGTGTAGGCTTTCAAGCCTCCTAACAACCTATCCTGGTGGTCTGGACACTAAGGAGAGATCGTTAAGGTGCCGAAATTTCGTATCGTATATACAAAATTTATCGCAGTATAAGTTCGTTTTCAGGCAAATTGTAATGCATAAATTGACAGATTGTGCATAGAAAGTAAAATTTGGGATGCACAGTGCATAAGTAGAACTTCTAAAGGATGAATTGTGTTTTCCTTATGATGCATAATAGGGAAAGGTTTATCAAAACATCAAAAGGTTTTCTGCATCTACATTGACTTGGAAAAGGGTTTTGGTTAATTGATGATCGATGTTTCATGGAAATGTAATAGTGATTTTTGTCCAACTAGTTTGTCCTTGACGAAACACTGTGCAGCACTGTATCATATAGGCATAAACTATTTTTCCAACCATGACCGAGCCATTAACGTGCTAGGTACATGAGTAAGCTGCGAAAATTACTACTATTATGAACAATACCTACAATATATTATTTTGAATGTGTAACCAACCCGGTCATAGACCGCTATGAGAGAAAACGGTCTAGTGGGTGTTGTTTATGTATGGTACAATCAAACATCATAACCAGTCAGAACCACTTTTTATTACAAAAATGCTTTTGACTAAGAACGTTGGTCAAAGCCAGTTTTAACTGCACTCTAACTTATGCAATCAAAAGTAGTTTCGACCGAGAACGTTCGTTAGGTTAGGTCATGCTCGTGATTAACAAAAGCCGAGCGAGCGAAGCGCGTGGGGCTCGACTTCCTTTTGGAGACGAGGAGAGGATCCCGAGGTTTAACAACTCAAACCTATGGGCTCCTAGATTTCGGGTGTTGTCTATAATATACAAATAATATGAAATTTTAATCAGACAAACCACGTTTGACTAAAAACGTTCGTCAAAATAAAAGGTTAACTTCAGTAATCCGTAAAAATTGTTTTTGACGTTGGGAATAACGTTGGTCAAAACCATTTTTGCCTTATTTTTTCTGTCAAAAGTGTTTTTAAGCGGTTATGAATTTTGACTGTAACATACTCTATATGCATGTGCCGTTATGGTTAAGGTCATGGTACAGTATAATGCATAAAATCATTTGTGTTTTATGCAATGTACGAAAAACTGTACCTTCCTATTTCACATAATATATATCGCACCTGATGCTCGAAACTTAGATGTAGAAGTAATCAAATTAAAATTATTAGTAATAAAATATCATTAAAAATATTGTATTCCCCTATACACGCACAAAATACGGAATTTAAAGGCTCTCGTAGAAACCTACCACTGCTAAATCTATACGAAATTTGCTATCTTTATTTATAAGACATTTGATAGTCCTATTCGTCACTTCATTTGTTTTAGAAAAATGACGTGATTCTTTATTTTTATTTCATAAACTACAGGATGCTTACAAAGTTAAACGTTGTTATAAACATATGGTCATTACATTGTAATGACATTGTGAGTGTGTGTGTAACCAATATAGTTAATGTGAGGGAGAAAATAAACAAAGAAAAAGACAAAGTTATTTAGAAACGAGATATTTTTATTTACAATTGTTATTTTTTTCCTATAGACTCGATTCTGGAAGATCTAAAATTTGTCTCCTATTTTTGTTGGCAGCCTGTATAATCAACTCTCCGAAGTATTACTTTAGTGGTGTTAGTATACTGGGAGCCTTAGCCAATCCTAGAGATGGGTTTCTCTGCAACGCACCAGGTATGCTCCTGGTGTTGCAATCATCTATAAGCTGCGGTAACCACTACCATGTCGCCTTAGTGGTAAAAAAAAGACCACCAGTCCCAATTAGAGATTGGCAAAATGCCGGTGATATAATAAATTCAATTCAATACAGTGTTTATGCCCAAAAATTGGACATTTGACTTATTGGGAATTTATCGATAATTGCCCAAGATTATGCTCATCTCTAGTACCAACCGATAGCAAGTCATCATAAAGAAGCAGTATATTTCGAAAACGCTACGTTAATAACTCTCAAAAATGTATATATTACGTTTCTCTTTTTAAAACGTATATACACGTTTCAAGAGTTTTTCATTCATTCATTCATTTTCCGCCAACCATAGTTGAAACTATGCTTGAAACCCGAGATTATCGTACCATGTTTTGTAATAAAAGAGAAGCCAGTCTCTATTTGGTTCTAATCTAGTCAATAAGAACTGTTTTAAAAATCTTATAGATAGTTTTAATAAAATGTATTACATCTTTTATGATAAATTATGTAAATATACACGTTTCTGCAGTAATAATATTCTTCACAGCCGTATATCTAAGTCTTTCTAATTGGATCGTTCTATAGAATGCTTGAGTCGAATACACCTGTAAATGAAGCGTTACCATTGTTGACAAATTTGAGCTGAAACTTGTCGTGACAACGCTGTTATGCCCCTTGTAAGATGTCCGTCAGCTGTCGAAAACATTTGTTCGTATTGTGACTATTTCAAAGCTTGCAGCGAATATCTGTTTTCACGGCGGGATGCCTACGTCTGCATACACCCTTAGGCCTGATGTCCACCGTCGATACGGCATGTGAATGTTAATGAATGAATCATAAAATATATATACACAATTTTTTTTTGTCCCAAATTGAGTTGAGATAGAAACAATATTTATAACAATATTTATATGTCTCTACAGGACATTTTAATTTGCACCTTTGCACATTTTTTTAGTTGGTTTGAGCATCAAAATCGATTCAATAGTTTCATAGAGATCTCAATGACCTCAATGTGAAAATAAAGTGTAAAATAGTGTGCTATTATTCTAAAGTAGAGTGGAGGCCGCGCGTTGGACGCCCTCCTTCTAGATGGCCCGATGACCTTAAGAAAGCGGCTGGATCCGGAAGGCGGAGGATCGTATTTGGTGGAAAGCATTGGGGAAGGCTTATATCGAGCAGTGGGTAGATACTGGCTGATGATGATTCTAAAGTCGTAGGTCGAATGTGAATGAAACTTGGTAGATAGGTAGATAAATACAACATTACACACGATGTATTTATCTACTGATCATCGTATATGGTGGAGTAGTTTACTATGAGGCCTCCGATCGCAGCAAACTCAACGATACTAGAATTAAATAAAAATAAAATAACTAGTAAACGTATGCCTGCCTACCAAACGCCAGTTCTTTTAACGAATTTAATGATTGTTTTAAAGATCTGTGATTGTTTTTGAAGTTACGGATGCGTGACTTGGGAAGTAAGCCGGCGAATGCGTGTCGAGAGCGTTACGAAAACGGCGAACGGAAGTTAAGAGGGAGATATAAGTTAGTAGAGCTAAAGAAGTATTACATCAGTCGTGTGGTCTAAAGAACACTCCTTTTTTTATTAAAAATCCCCTCCTGTGCCGTATCGTCAGTGGGCGCCATGCCTTAAGTCATTTCTTCATTTACATAATACTAGTCCAAAATAATTTATGTCTAATTAGATACTTAGTTAGTAAAATATTTATAATCAAGTCAAAATTAATTAAAATACGGCATACATTGCCTCAAATGTTGAAAAATAGTGAGAGATAGAGTAAGCTATAAAATTATCAAAAGTTCGAATCCTTAGCAGAAACATGATAATTAATTCGTTCTTAAAATGTACAAATTTGTGAGTTGACCCCACTATTTTTACCATAAATCCCTATCAGTTTTATGAATTTATTCAAATTGTTTATTATTAATTTAATCTTATATTTTCTATCTAAGGATAGAAATAGTGGGATTAAGTCATAAAGCTATAACGAGCTTACAGCTAAGGGTTATTACACATTGTAGAAGCATCTAAGTGAAGCAAATTTTTTAATGCAAAAGTATACATTTGCATTAGGAACTATGTTTCCGGTTCATCAACGTATACATGTGTGAAAATAAAAGAATTCCTTAGCTCTTTATTTAGATAAATTGTTCGGTATATACTAAAAATACATTTCGCTTCCGAACTGCGCTATGTGTGGTCGTAATTTTGACTTAATTTACATTGTCGCAATCAAAGCGACCGGTTTTTTTTTTATTGCATGCTAAATCTTATCAAGTTTTTTACAGTATAGATACTCGCCCTGACGAAAATATACCTCCGTATATATCATATTCTCAAAAGACCACATTCGCAAAACATCATATTCTCAACATATCATGATCTTATAAGACCACATTCGCAAAACACAACATTCTCCAAACACTATATTTGCAAAAAATGTAAAAAAGGACACTGGGCTTCAAAAAAAAAAATGCCGACGGCGGCTTTATGCACCAGTTACTAAACAGTTATGAAACTTATTAATATAAAAAAATAAAACACCAGTGACTGTACTTTGAATGTGGTATCACAGAAATGTTGTATTTTGCGTATGTGGTTTTATAAGATCATACTATTTTGAGAATATGATGTTTTGCGAATATCGTGTTTTGCGAATCCGTTTGAGATTCAAAACTAATCGAGTTTTGTCGATGATACGCGAGTGAGGTTTAGTCCATTATTTAATTCTGTATTATTATCTCACTTGACTTTCAATAATATTAGTTTACCGTTTTTATTTGCAATTTGGTGAAATTTGAATTCGCTCGAATGCGTGTTTTATTAAACTGTCATTGAAAATCATCTCTGATAATTCCTTTTACTATAACTATGTAAGTGTTTAAGTATATACTGTTAGATATACCTAAAATTCCTTTATTAAAGATAATACTACATGTGTGCTATAATTACGACTCTAGTTAACTCACGGGCACTATCCCGATCATTTAATAGACTTGCTTGATGATCTAACACGTAGAAGCCCCTTAGAGTAGATTTATGTAATGTGGAACCCCCGTTGTGGCCCGCACCATAAGTGCAAATACCTTTGAACAGGTCCCGATATGAGTTGGTACCTAAGTATGTCATGAAATTTTTATTATTTTATATATTTTTTTTTTATATTTTTGCTCGTTAGTAAAATTTATTTTTATACAAATTTATGATATTTATAT
This sequence comes from Hypsopygia costalis, assembly GCA_937001555.2. Taxonomy (NCBI): domain Eukaryota; kingdom Metazoa; phylum Arthropoda; class Insecta; order Lepidoptera; family Pyralidae; genus Hypsopygia; species Hypsopygia costalis. The sequence goes on from OW443326.2 coordinate 27,566,111, forward strand.
TTTATATTTTACTGTTTCTCCTTTTTTAATCCTGGTAGACAGTATTTGTGCAGACATTTTTAATTCTTCACTGTTATAATAAAAAAAAAAATAGTATAGTAAAAATCTACTTAATGTGAGGCTCCTTCATCTTTATATGTGGTACTTTATATGTGCAGAATCTGAAATTTAACATTGTACATGGGAAAAGAAGTATTTTATTGGTATTCTGAATTAGAATATGCTTGGATTAAAGGAATATGAAGATTTGTTAGCACAATATTAATTGTCAGATACTGGTTTATGTCAATAAGTATTGATGGTGTTAAGATCTCAATTATTTATTCGACGTCTAAATAATAAAAAAAAATATGTATAATTAGTCATTGTTATGTAAGGTGAAATATCAAAAAAATGTCCTCCACAATGTTGAATAAATATTATTGGTAAAAATTATAAAGATTGTGAGTGTGAGCCACTTTCAGTTTTGTTTAGGTGATAAGTCTTATAAATCGATGAATGCCGGCTGCACTCTCGCAAAAGCATGACTCATTGTCACGTTCCGCCTGAGCAGAGCGTGCATGCGAGAGCGCGGCACAAACTATAGAGAGACACGATCGGCCTAAGCGTTCGGCTTGTGACGCATCTATCTCTCTTCCACTCCGTCGGCCGATGTTTTCTTATGACGTTATCACGTAAAATTATCGTTCGTAAACCAACTTTATGGACAACCAATTTTTTGCCACCTTTTTGCTTTTTGTGGCATGAACAATTTTCGTCAATCCCATTATACATTATTTTTAAATTAATTACATACCTCTATGTTTTACTTACTTTTAACGGTTTCCTATTATTTTACTGGCTATTTGTACTAATTAACATCCTTCTTGCCAGACAATTATTTTCTCTTCATTGGAATTTCACCTTATATAAATAATATATGCTCATGAATTGTAGTAGTTTACAAAGGCATTGCGCTACATTTGGCATTTGGCCTTTAAACAAAGTGCTTAAAAAGCAATTAATTTATTATATATATTTTTTTGTATGTACTACAAAAATCTGACTAAATATGATGTCGCATTAATTAAAATCGCGACAAAAACAAATCAAAGATATTAGATGTACCATGATAGAAAAACACTAGGTAATGTACTTTAGTGACCGACGTAGTCATGTGATTTGAACTTGCCTACGCCATCAGCTGTGTTTTGTATGGAAAGGGACTGAATATAACAACCAAATTCGTGATGTATTTTTGACAATATGCGGGAAGAGACTACCTTGTGTTTTTATACCATGAGATCAATATAATAAAACTGCTGTTAAGTCACTTAACCAACATTGTAAATGCTTCACATTATTTTTAGCGGTTTCGTCATAACTAAAACATTTAAAAAATTATTAAGTGACGTCAATATACTTTAATTAATTTTTCATTTTTATTTTCTTCTACAAGTCATAAATAAGGCATGCAAAGACAGGCAAAGGCAACGCTAGTTTTAAAAGAACTAACGAACTTTTTGCGTTAGTTACAAATTTTAACATAAAAATGTTTTTCTAATAGCACAAATGTATTTCGTATAACATAATTTCGACATGTATGTCATAAAGCTAAACTGCCAAATTAACATTTGAATATGAATATGAATGAAGATACGAAGTAATAAAGTGCCATTTTTGCAACGAAACTATTAAAATTGGGATTTTTGACTTATGTAATTATTTACATAAACAAGCAACTTGGTGCTAGGTTCACAAGAAAATTCACACATGCATAAGGATATACTTTTATTATAGACTGACGTTTCGACCAGGTTGTACCGGCACATGACGACAATGACCACGGCCGGTGCAACCTAGTCGAAATGTCAGGCAATAATAAAGGTATGTAAATGTCCTTATCGCGTTAATTCCCGTTCTTATATTTCATAAATCATGCAGCGCGAAAGTTTAAAAGTTATTAAAATCCACACACGACTAAGAAACATTCCGCAACACTTTCCACGTCATCAGGTTTCAAGTTATTGATTTAAACAAGGCACTCTCACAGGTATAAGATTGATATTTCGATATTGTACTGTTCAATTAATCACACTTTAGAATTTTAGAGACCAAGGTACTCAATTTTTTGAGATTTTAGGTTAGAATCGATTTGACCATCCAGTTGGCCAATCTAGTTATTTCTATAACTTGAAGACTTGAATTCATAAATCGAAGAGACTTAGGAGTCCATCTATATCCGTGGTTCTGAACTTGGGGCCCTACCGCCGAAGCTGAAGGCGATTCCGATCGAATATTTTGAGATATATTTCGAAAATTGATCTTAAGTTAAAGTTATTGACAAACATCTACAGCTTAGTTAGTAGAGCTCTAGAGTTTCTTCCAGCTGAGCTAAATATGATTACTAATGATCTAAGCAGTAGTTTAATGTTTGCATTCAAAAAATCCGATGGTAATCGTCTTCAATTTCGGCGGTAGCGCCCCTGAGGCTCTGCTACCTAAGCTGAAGCTGAATTTTTGATTGCAAAAATAAAACCTCTGCTTAGACTATATCGATACCTCCAATGAACACTACGCCAACTCAAAACATACCCATCCAGATACCGCTAATATGAGTTATACATTTACTTAGCGGTTTGTATTTGTCGATTTTGTTGTGTCTGTGTGTCTTTTATAAATAAAATTCAGGTAGCATAATGTTACTGAAGTAATGAATCGATTTAGATAAAAAAATAAGACTATTGAAATTTTAATTGGCGTAGTGTTCCTTGGAGGTATCGATTTGTAATTGTGTTTTCCTTAGCTGGTAACCCTGAATCTCTACGGACAAAACTAAAGATGTTTGTTAATAACTTAAACCTAAGATCAAAGTTTGGGATCGAAATATTCGATGGAATTCGGGTTTAGCTTAGGCCGTAGAGCCTCTGGGGGTTTTTACCTACGCAGGGAATAAAAGTGGAATTCTGTAGTTATAATAAGGTTAATAAAAGATATGATCAGTTTAGTCCAATAAGATCTAATTCAGAGGGTATCTCTGATCGAGATGGTCTATTATTATTCTAGATGCAGATATTTGACTTGCGCTCGAAAATTCAAAATTTTGGGTCCGGTCTCTGCAATTCTAAAGGCGCGATATTTTTTAATATGTTTTAAAAGAACTAAGTACTAATACTATTTGTCTGTCATACAATATTTTTATCTTTTACAATAAAATTGTATCTTTGCAAATTTTATGTATAACATGAAATGTAAAATATTAATTAAATTAAACAAAATATTTTGTTTATGTAGCAGTGCCATTGTATGTAAATTATTTTGAACGTCTGATGTTTTAAAAGACATTATTATAAAAATATTGTTAAGTGCCAAATGTGGACATTTTATTATTAGATTATGTGATTATCGTAAATGTATTTTAGTGTTAGTAAATTATTTGAAAAGTGAAAATTGTATTTTATTTATATTGTTCCTATTTCATTGGTCTGAATGCTAAATGCTAAAGTTGGTCGAGCATATTTATATGCGTAAAATGCCTGATTCTCAAAATGGTATAAGAAATAGGTAATAGAATAGAAGAAATAACACAATAGCCTATAAGAAATGAAGATTGCCGTTTTTTAAAATTAAGTATTTTGTGCCTAAATCCCGAAACTAAGAGATAAGATAAACTAATTTTATTTGTGAAAATAAGGTACAAAAGATGTTATAATTACATACCAACTTATTCTGCCATCGTATGGGCGTGCAAATTTTTCTTTAGTCAATTTTATCTAAATCTCATTCAAGAGATCAGCCGATCGATATTTTCGTAAAAGATTACGAAATCGATATTTTAACAAAATTGATCGATCGATCATTAGGATGCATACATAAACAACCAGATTACCTGCTTACACGTAGCCGGGACGTGTGATATCAAAGCAAACTGTACTTTATTCCATACACTTATTTTATCATACCGAGAGCTCGGACCGGTAACCAGTCGCTTTATGGAAGCACCCTTAAAACTGTATTTATATTCCATAATAATACCTACCTAATATCGTTGACTATTTACGGAAACAAACGTATGAAAAGAATCTGAAATTCATCTATTTATAACTAAAATGATGACAAGTAAGTACATCCGCATCAACCTATAATCATCCCTCTGTTGGTGTATGGATTTCGCCTCAGTCGAAGGTGTTTAGAACATACTCCACCACACTGCTCAACTGCGGGTTGGCGGAGGCCATTGGTGGAGTAAGCACATCACTATCATTAAATAAAAGGTGTGGTAAAACGAAAAAAAATCCTCGCTGTCACACTGGTGTAACACCGGTCACGTAGTTAGTTACCGGCCGGCGCCGCACAAGCGATATTTCATGTTGCGAGTTTCGTTTATATTGTTCCTATTTCATTAGTCTAAATGCTAAAGTAAAATACGGTAACCCTGAAGGGTTAACCGTAGCCATATTAACATCAGGTGGGCCGTATGCTTGTCTGCCACCCGACGTGATAATAAAAAACCTTAATAAACAAAGTGCGCATCTTCAAACCTGCTCCTGGTTTATTGATTTCTTGACGTTTGAAAATTACTCTGCATGTGAGTAATTAATATTCTGAATGTGTAATGGCATGAGATGACGTACGTATGTGGCGACATTTTGTGTTAGGCAGCTAGCTGTTAACACTCGTGTTATTTTACCTTCTTCACGCGTGTAAATGAAGCAACAGTTTGTGAGAGATAAAAAATTGTGCGAGTTCCGATAAACAGTTTTAATAATTATTTTATTTAGGTATGTATCCTAGAAAAAAGAAAATGTAGGTATTTACGTATTTCTTTTCTGGCCATTCTCCATTAGTACTAGGTTTTTCTGAGCACATCTATACATACCTAGTGAAGTTTTAGTATCGTTTGATAGAGACTAGCACTAAGATTTCAATTAGATAATACATTTAGTTTACGTTCTTCACACTTCGTCTTCTACCAGAGTATCCTCCCGCCATGACCTACGATGTAGAAAATTGGACTGTGACTGACCGTCTGACCGATGGGCTGCTGAATGAATGAAGAGAGGTTATGCTCGGGATTTCTCTTACGAAGTAAGTGTTACTTAAGTGATCTGAAATTTCTCTAAGGAATCCAATCAGAACTAAGATATTCGACGTTGAACATTGCTCTCAGAGCCAGCAAATAGTAGTGAAAGTGGGTTCACCACACTTGCCGAGTCAGTGACGCAGTGGCTAAGCTAAGTAACCAAAAGCCCCGGTACGTACAAATAATATTCGGGGCACTATTTCTCGGTTAGGTTTTTAGAGCAAGGTATTTTTTTTATACTACGACGGGTGCCAGACAAGCATAAGGCCCGCCTGATGTGAAGTTGGCTTTGGTTCAAAGATGTTGATGAACCTTTTACACCCCAAATAACAAGGTATCAAGAAAATTTGTCCTGCCATCTAAAGGTGTAATGTATAATAATAAAAAAGTATGAAGGGATATGACCAAATGCCACGAGTCTGATTTATGCATAATTGACAAAAATAATATGGTCGCCCTGATTTGATGCAGCAGTATCATCTGGAATGGCCAGTATCTAGCAGTGGATAGTCTTCGAAAGAAATGAGATAGAACCTAGCCACTGTTTCCCTTAAAATGCTGGAAACGAATCGGTGAGCTTTTAGTGTTGCTGCAATGATTTCTATGGGTTGTGGTGATTGCTTACCATCGTGTGACTCACGTGCTTATTTGTTCTCGTCTTTTATAAAAATAACCTGACCTGTTGGTGATTATTTATTTTAAAATGTCCCTTGTCAGCCCTTTAGTGGTATCTCTCATATTTCAATTATCAGTCTAATCGATCACGCACGACCCCATCCTGTCCATGTATGTATTATTTATCTCGAGCTCCTCCGTAGGACGGAGGGCACGTTAAGTCGGTCCCGGCTTTTGTCATTAGATGATAGTCGTAAGTTAGTGGCCCGTGGGTGGTTGAAAAGACGGACCTTCGCTAATCATCACAGAATAAATAATAGTAAGTAGGTACCTACCGACGTATCAGCATCATGGAATGTGCAGCAGGGCAGACCCATACCCTAGCAGTGGGATGTATATGGGTTTGTGCCACAAATCAGCCCTCTTACCACCAACTCTTATTGCGATTCAATAACTGAATAGATTGCGATTCAATAACTTATTCATACCAATGAATAAGCGACTCTATTGAAGTTGGAATAAAGTCGCTTATTCATTGGTATGAATAAGCATTCTATTCAGTTATTGAATCGCAATAAGAGCTGGTGGTAAGGGGGCTGAAGGTGTACAATCCTAGGTCTGTGATTTATGCAGATTTTATAGTCAATACCCGAAATCTAGGAACTCCTAGGTTTGACTGGTTAAACCTAAGGTACCTCATCTTCCTCTTCTAAAGCAAGTCGAGCCTCGGCCGCTTCGCTCGCTCGGCTTTTGTTGATCACAACCTTACCTCGACTTGCTTTTGGGGAGGGAGATAAGGTACCTTAGGTTTAACTAGTCAAACTAGATTTCGGGCAATGACTTTAACACAGATACTAAAGTAACAATAGTACTAAAATGGGTAGTTAAACTTTGCTATCGCAATTTTGGTACTCGTAGGTACATAGGTGCATTAAATAATCTTTAGAACAACAATCATTGGTCTAATTTTTTTTTTGAGGGGGGCAAACGAGCATATGGGTCACCTGATAGAAAGCAATCACCACCGCCCATTGAAATCAGCAACACCAAGGGGTCGCTGATTCGTTGCCAGCCAATACTCCTTCCTTTCTTTCTGGTGACCTCACTTACTCACTCAACCCTCAAGGGAATTGTTGTTTGGCTGCGGTATTCTGTTAGGAGGAGGTACTTCCCGGTCGCGGTTACAATATACGCTATGCCCTACCTCTCTTTTCGCCAGAGCCAGATAGAGGAATCGGTTACTTAGCTACACGTAAGTAGAGTATGTACAATACCATGTAAGTTTTGGTAAATAATAGGTAGGGGAAAAAGTCTTTTCGCATTATAGTATGTATGAACTTGTATTAAAATCTCTTTGGTTATACCATTTGTATCTGGCAGGTTTTGATATCTTTAAAAAGTTTAAATTTTAAAAAAGATAATTCCAAATTCAAATTAGGTAAATGTGTGATTTTCATTTGTTTTTTTACTGTCAAGATGAGTGAATCTCATGAAGAAATTTGATTCATTTTAAAATTTTACTATAAAAAAGGTAAAAATGCAACGCAAGCTGCGAAAAAAAATTGTGACGTTTATGAACCTAGTGCAGTGTCTGTGAGAGTAGCACAAATTTGGTTTAAGCGTTTTCAATCAGGAAATTTTGATGTGAAAGATGCACGTCGCTCTGGTCGCCCTGTTACGGATAAAATGGATGCCATTTTTGAAAAAGTGGAGCATGATCGGCATATCAGTAGTTACGACGTAGCTGAAGAATTAGGAATTGACCACAAAACAGTTTTGGCGCATTTGAAAAAAGCGGGGTACATTAAAAAGCTCGATATTTGGGTGCCTCACGATCTCACTGAAAGAAACTTAATGAACCGTGTACTCATTTGCGATTCTTTTCTACGACGTAATGAAAGTGAACCGTTTTTGAAGAAGCTTATAACTGGTGATGAAAAGTGGATCACGTACGACAAGAACGTGCGAAAAAGGTCGTGGTCAAAGGCCGGTCAGGCTTCACAGACTCTGGCAAAACCCGGGTTAACCCGCAACAAGGTGATGCTGTGTGTATGGTGGGATTGGAAGGGCATTATTCATTATGAGCTGTTACCGCCAGGCAGGACTATCGATTCTGAACTCTACTGTGAACAACTGATGAGATTAAAGCAAAAACTTGAGAGAAAGCGGCCGGAATTAATTAACAGAAGGGGTGTGATTTTTCATCATGATAACGCTAGACCTCACACATCTTTAGCCACTCAGCAAAAGTTAAGAGAGTTTGACTGGGAGGTGTTAATGCATCCGCCGTATAGTCCTGACCTTGCACCTTCTGATTTCCACCTGTTTCGGTCTCTTCAGAATTCTTTAGGCAATGTCAGGTTAACATCACGAGAAGACTGCCAAAACCACTTATCGCGGTTTTTTGAACAGAAGTCCCAAATTTCTATAGTAATGGGATCATGTCTATACCTACAAGATGGCAAAAAGTTATCGAACAAAATGGCACCTACATACTTTAGTTAAATGTAAATAAACTTTATTCAAAAATGTTTTGAATTTTCATATAAAATACGAAAAGACTTTTTCCCCAACCTAATACTTAATTGTAATTACTGAACTGTAATGTATGAATTTTAATTACTTTTTCCATTGGTTTTAAATTTACCAATATGCCCGTACACATAGGCTGAATAACTAATTCGTTTTGAAAGATGTCAACAGATGTCTTCAGTGTTCAAATCTGGAGGCGTGAATTCCTATCGTCCATACCAGGCAGACATGGAAATAGGAGAACCTATACACAAACCACAGTTGCAAACGTAAGCAATCATAGCCGGACTACCTACTGGCGAAATGAGTGGGCGACAACTTGCATCTTTAAACCAGGAATACACGACATTGCAAGAGAACGATACTACTTTTTCGCCCCGTGACTATTTTTTATTGATATCTACATTCTACAACAGACCACAGTACATTTAAACGAATGTACAGTGCCTTCATTCAGTAGGTAATATAATCTGCGCATGTTCTGACTTGGTATGACTTTTTTAAGAAAGTCATAAAAACAATTAATTTAATCTAAATTGACGTTTATGTTTAATCATTTAATATTTTATTTAGTCACTTGAATTTAATTATTAGGTATATAGTTGAAGATATCATAAATATGCATGGAACCTGACTCTTTTAATCAATACATTGTATGTAAACATTGCCACGTGGCTCTTCTAATCGATTAAATTTCGCCTACAAACAGGTTATGTTACTAGGAGTGCATCAATGTAAGAAATTGCGAGCTTGCGAATCTCAGTGACAGTACTATGTGCATGTACAGATACATATTTTAATACTGAGTGATAAAACTGTTTGGCTACTATTTAATGTTCCTACATGTATATTCTGCTAGGCATCCACTGTTCATAAAACGTAATATTTATTAAGACATAATATTATTATGTATTGTATAGGAAAAAAAGATGTACATTAATATAATTACATATATATAAAAATAATATAACAAAAAATAATTTGTTAAGACCCCTGCGCTGCATCACGAGCTGATTTGGCATGACTAAACTCTTTCAAACAAAATACAGCTAAGTCTAATTTATATGCAACATAAGTTTACCTAGTTAGTAGTAATATTAGTTGTTTGTTCATGTTTATCGATATATATACCATTTGATTCTTAAAGAATGTTTTTAAGGGTCATGTGATATGCGTTATAATATCCGGTCCGTACGGTACGTAACCGTTTTTCCAGAAACCATACATAATCAGTCTTAGATTAATTACTTAATTTATGTATCTTAAGTTATATATATATATATATATATATATTGGCCTTGTGGTTTTCGGCAGACTAGAATAGAATCCCTCCGTCTCCTCCCGTGGATGTCGAACAAGACGACTAAAGAAAATACATTATAAAACATCGATCAGGCCTCCCAACCCGTCAGGCCAGCGTGGGGAGTGTAGGCCAAATCCTCCTTCTGTCTGGGACGGAAGAAAGAGGGTTGTGCTCCTGTAGTGGAGACTAAAATGACCTCATGATGATGAAGTTATATACAGTGTGGAATTTTTATGCCTTCTGGAGGAAACGTACTCTAAACATTGAAGATAGCCCTCCCGCACTAAAAAGTTCGGCAACTCATTTCTCTGCCGAACATAATGAATTCGCTGCCGACGCATTTCCCTCTTCCTATAACCCAGGGTCGTTTACTTAGACGAAGCGTGAAGAAATCCTTACATGGATCGTCAAGGGGTGGACCGCCAGAGGATCATATTTAGTCTTCTCTTGTACTTTCCATAAGGGAAGGTGGAGACATTTTCACCGACGACATTTTTTTTTATACTACGTCGGGTGGCAGACCAGCGGTTACCGTAACCATATTAACGCTCGTAACATAAGTATCGCTCGCGCGCCGCCACACCCCCCGGCCAACGCAGCATCTCCTTCCTTTCTGGTGACCTCACTCACTCGCAGGAACACAACAACCTCCAAGGGAATTGTTATTTGGCTGCGGCATCCTGCGAGGTGGAGGTACATTCCCCAGTCGGTTAGCTTACAATTACGCTCCCTACCTCTCTTTTCGTCAGAGCTTCGTTTGTCAGTCAGCAGGGTGCACCGCGTGCAGGTGAAGTTGGCTTTGATTCAAAAATAGCTATAAATCACTTACACCCCATACATTAAAAATAATAGCAAATTTCCCTCAAAGGAAACATTCCTTTATTTTTAAAATGAAATTAATCTACACTCAAAGATATTTTCCCACTTCCCACGCCCAAATAAAATTCGAAACACAACATCCACATTTAATAATCTTAGTGAAGTTTGTTTGATTGAAGTTGATAGACTATAAGACCCAAGATACTTACTAAATCTATTTGAACTAATGAAATATTCATTACAAATCTTCATATTGCTTTACTAACTAGCTGACCTGCGCAACTTCGTCCGCGTGTGGGTGAGAGAGGATTAACGGCGAATCGTAGAATTGCCATTAAAAAGGTTAAAGTGATGTCTTACCATACTATAATTAATAGTACTACGTACAGTATGGACAGTCCCTGCCGCTCTCTCGTGTCGACCTCACCTCCCCTCTGACACAAATCTGGAACAGTTTGTATGGCGCCGCACGCACACACGTTCATTCTCGCTCTGTACAGACGTCATTATTTATGTAATAGTGAACGACGTGTCATTTGTATGGAGTGGCCGGGGTGTGGTCTTACTATAAACCTTTTAAACCATCTTAAAAGATAGACATGATATATGCTGTCGTAGACTTTTATTTAAGATCTTTTTAAGAGGAACAATTCCGTCATATTTAAGTCTTGTGTAACTTTAACAGTTTACGTAGCCCACGCAACAGAAGCTCATTTGAAGAATATTTTTTCCGCGTTTTTGCATCATTTTTCATTAGTGCTCCGCTCCTATTGGTCATAGCGTGATGGCCTTCCTCGAAAAATAGGCTATGTAATACTAAAATATTTTTTCAATTCGAATGAGTAGTTCCTGATATTAGCGCGTTCAATCAAACAAACAAACGCTTAAGCTTTATAATATTAATAGATTATTGAGGAGCTTCATGGTATCGTTGCGCGTATCAGACTAATCGAACACACAAGTAAAGTAATGCCAGTCGTAGCCTGTCTGTGGATGGCTTTACTTATTTCGAGCTAGAGTTAACTCGTCGATCCCATGTGTATAATGACAACATTAGATGCCAGTGAAGCCAAGGGCGGATCCAGCTTTGGCGCCAGGGGGAGGTCACATGGTCAAGTCACACTCAAGTTATAATTAAATTTTGATAATAATAGATACAGGTAAAAAGTAGGTATTTTATTAACGTATGTAAGTACTGTACTTAATCTATATTGTGACAAAAATAAAAAGCGTTAAGTTTAACAATTTTAATTAGTGGTCCATCTAGGTCCTGAACCCAGCCCAGATGTGGTCATGACCCCCATGACCCTCCCCCTGGATCCGCCCTTGAGTGAAGCTAAGTCAGTGGCCTTTAGGCGGCTTGACAACAATGGCCTCCGCCTACCCGCAGTTGAGCGCGTGGTGGAGTATGCTCTAAACTACCGATTGAGGGGAGACTCGTATCCCAACAGTGGCATGATTATGGGCTGATACCGAAATTGCTTTTAGGGTTTAGGGATTATATTCTAGCAACTTTGTCCAAACTGAAAATTTGTCATATCAACAAGACAATTTTTCCTCCCATCAAGTAAATCTTATGAAGGTATTTTAAACAATATAAGTACACGGTTTATCATTATGAGCGTTCGAACTTTGAAATTAAATAAAGCTGCGTAAAAGATAAGAATGTTAATTTTATTTCAAAGCACATTTTATGGCATTAATATGATAAAATATAACAATGTTTCCATTAGTTAAATGTTGTAATTATAATATATGTCTTATCTCACAACGTACATGTTTATGCATTGCCATTCAGCGTGGCAATGCTGCCAGCCTTCTTGGCACGATGCCTTTTGACAATAATGCCGAGGATTTTTTTGACGCGGGTTAGTTAATTTTTTTCTTTCTTTTTATATATATTATGGGGTGTAAGTAGTTCATCAGGTGAAGTTATCTTTGAACCATAGAGTAAATTTGAACCAAAGCTAACTTCACCTGCACGCGGTGCGCCTTGCTGACTGAAAAAGGAAGCTCTGGCAAAACAAGAGGTAGGGAGCGTAATTGTAACCTACCCGACTGGGGAATGTACCTCCACCTCACAGAATACCGCAGCCAAATAACAATTCCCTTCAGGGTTGTTGTGTTCCTGCAAGTGAGTAAGGTCACCAGAAAGGAAGGAGATGCTGAGTTGGCAGCAGGGGTGGCAGCGCGCGGGCGATATTTTATGTTGCGAGCGTTAATCCATATTACTGATGTGAAGCGGTTACCGTACCGTAGTATGGCTACGGTAACCGCTTCAGGCGGGCCGTATGCTTGTCTGCCACCCGTCTTAGTATAAAAAGAAATTATATAATATTCATTCTAAGATTAGTTTATTTTTAGTTAATTTAGTTTGTAGTGTAAATTTATATCATAATAATGTTTTATTATAAATTAATGTAAATTTATGTATATGTTAAATTTTATTTAATTAAATTACAATTTTAATGTGGATCATATTTATCAAAATGCCCGTCTTAAGTATTTATTACTAAGAAGATATAAGTATATTGGTTACCATGCGAACCTGTTTGACAAATTGCTGACAGGTGAAAAACTCATTCTTATTTTGAATAAGTAGACATGCTTAAGTTTATAATATCCTGGTAGGAAGCATAGGAGTGCACGCCCACGTTTCTCTGCGGCACTTGAAAGTTTTTTACCTACTGAAAACCACTGCTGTCAGGTTAAAAATGTTTTCTAGATATTATAGCCTAGACATTTTTTTTTTCTTTCGACTTGTTATGTAAGGACGTCATTATAATATAACTAAAGGTGAACGAATTACTTCGGTAGCGTAAAAAGTCTCTGTCGGCATAATTATGATAACTTGAAAATCACAATTTTAGACTTTCCTAAAAACGCTCCATACAAAACGCTATTACTGAGTTAGTTATAACGCACACCTAGGTATTTTGTATACATTAAAACAGAAATTTGTACGACAGTTTATGTTAAACACTGCGTTTATGTAGCCGTGTGTATGTCGTAACAAAAGTTATAATAAGTATTTTTATTGCATTTCCAAAGTTAATATATTTTTAAATAATTTAATTAATTGGACTTTTCTACCAAATTTTGATCGACCATAAAACAAGTCAGACATAAGTTATTAAAATTTTAAGATTGCAAATGCCTCTAGTTTTATGTATTTTACGATAATGATATATATATTTTTAATATTAGAACATAGACTTCTAGCCCATTTGACCCCGATGAACCCAAAAATATGTGATATCAAGTGCTATCAACTCGAAAGCCGGACCAGAGCAGAAAACAAGAAACCGGCTAAAAACTGGCTAAAATACTCAGCAAAATTTGACAAATATCCTCCCACCACCTAAATCCTACAAAATGATTTCAAAACAATATACAGGGTTTTTCATTTTAGGCATTAGAACTTTGAAATTAATTAAAACAAAACAGTATAAAATTAGAGATATTATTTTATACCTCATTCTATGATTTATGTATGACTAGTGTCTACCCACGACTTTGTCCGCGTGGATTTCACAAAAACTAACATTAATTACTCTTTTTCTATTCGGTTTATCTAGATAAGACATGTCGGATTTTAAGTTAGACTACTGCTTTTCGTGCAGCAGTTTCTGTGTGATGCGCGTACAAACACATCGATAGACATACAGACCAAAATACAAGATAAAGTTGTCTTTCTGTTGCTTCTACAAAGACATAACCAATATTCATACGAGAGAAGCCGAGGGCATAGCTAATACCGTAGTTCGTTGAGTGTTGAAAAATTAATATTTTAAACATCCTTCCAATTATATTCTCCTGGTAGGAAACCCAGTATTTCATATCCACGTATGCCTGCGATAGTTTATATAGTAGCGCGGAATGTATGAAACCAGTTTCGTTACTTATTTTTTCAAACTTTATTAATGATATTGGGACACCATATCATTATTTCTTCCTTATATATTCCTTATATAAAAACCTTATATATATATATATATATATATACAATATACAAATACTCCGCCGATCATCATGAAACTTTGTACACAAATTCTCAAAGGTTTAGGAAGGACATAGGACATATGTTAAATACATTTCATTAAAAAACAAGTGATCGCGCGTGAAGCCGCGGGTGGAAGTTAGTACTTCAAAATTAAATAAAGTAAATATAAAAACATATCTTATTGCTCTTAGATTAAGAGTGATTTCTAGTTAATTCAACATGTGTATCCGAAAATGTATATCAACTACCACTGAAGATCTCGAGTGGCTCAGAAACAAGTAAGTTTACGGCTGAAACTGGAAATCGTCAATTTTCCACTCTCTCCTACTCCCACCACCTAAACTCTATGAAAGTGATTTAACCAAAATACACAATTTTTCATTATCGCAGATTTTTTTATTAACGCAGAAAATCTTGACACAAAGCTCATTTAATTTTAAAGCACATTCTACGATGCTGGTGGTCGAATGGCTAGCATAGCAATGGCCACTTTGACTCCGACGTCGCGGGTTCGATCCCCGCACAAGACAAACATTTGTGTGCATGAGCATGTGTGTTTGTCTTGGCCTGGGTTTTTTCTAGGTATTACCTATATGTATTATGTATATACAAAAAAAAAAGTATTTATGTATAGTATCAGTTATCTTATCTAGTACCTATAGTACAAGCTTTGCTTAGTTTGGGACTAGATGGCCGTATGTAATTTGTCCAAGAATATTTATTTATTTATTTTATGATTAGTTAAAACCAAGTTGCTACTGTTATTCTGCACGCTGCAGAACATCTATGTATGCCTATACATATTACATATACTTACATGTAATCCTATCGAATGTGGAGAGAATAATAAATTTATTATTATTATGTATCTCTTTTTAATCACGGGTCAAGCCCGGTCATTTGATAGGCATACGCGGGGATATGGATCCAACGCGTAGAGGCCCCTTTGAGAAGTTTGATGTAATGTTGTACGCCCGCTGTGACCCGCTCCAGGATATGTCAATATTATTATTATTATATTCTGTATTGCAATAGTATAATTATTATTTAGATAACGTCTTTGACTACTGTACCTACCTATATCGTAGTGAGGCGAAAAAATGACATTTTAAATATACCTATGATCCTGGTATGGTGCCCACAATCTCTCACCCACGTTTGTCTATTGAGATATAAAAGTACTACGTAGTACTTGGGTCAATCAATTTTTAAATATCCCAATCATGAATATTTAGATTTTTATTTTGTTGTTTCAATGTTCACTTTTAAATATTTTATTTAAAAGACAATTATCTATTTTTTGTGATTCCAGAGAGAGCAGAACTGTTTTCTTATGTAATTGACTAAATTTTATACGAAACCTCTGACAACCAAAGGTATATCTGTCCCCTGGACGACTAAACTCTATACGATTTTTAAGTAGTACCAATTTTAATTATATTAAAAAATAAATCTTTGCTGAATTAATTAATGCAGACATTTTAATTCCTCGTCTTTGATTCCATGAAATTTCTTATAATTTCAGAAATATATGCACTAATGCTGTCCTATGGACAACGATTGTAACTTCACACAACCTAAACTTTTCATAATTATGGAAAATATTGTAATTACAATAAAAAAAAACCTCGTGAAAATTTTCTTTTGTATTGTATTACTGATCTTATATTTTTTTATGAATTTAAATTAAATTTAAAAAGAAATATTTATCCTTGTACGTTTCTTAATCTGGGGACAATTTAGTTGTACAGTGGACATTATGGTTGTCCATAGGAAGTACTAGAACGTTAAAGTTATTACATTATTTTGTGTATAGTGTTACTTTTACATCTAAATAGAGTACCGAATAAAAAATATGAATAAGAAAGTTTCAGAATGTATATTTTAAAGGCTTTGCATGCCAAAAACAATTGTCAATATTTGTCAACATTCTCAGTTCTCGTTTAAAATTCTCAGTCATGTTTTGTACTGTATCTTCTTTCAGTTTTTTTACATTCTTTATTTTCTTTCCTTCTTTCAGATAGATTTCCTCTTCTCTTACGCATTCAAACCATTGTATTTTACGTATGATTGGTCTCTCTTAATTTAGATTTCTTCATCTTGACATTGGATACAAGCCCCAAACATACAATCCATTTTATTAGTATCACAGACTGTTTCCAGAATCAATGTACTTATATCCATCGCATTAAGAATAAAGCCTTCTTCTTCTATCTTATCTTCAGCATTTGTATCTATTTTACACAGATACATATCTCTTCCATCTACTGTTGGTTTGAGAATGTAAAAGAATATTTTGTACCCGGATTCTCAGACAATCAGCTTTAAACAAATTTTTCATTGAGTTTATATAAGAAACCCTTATTGCACTTTTTGTAGTAGTAAAGGCAAAGCCTTTACTTACGGTTTCTTTTTTACCGGCCGTGTTAAAAATATTTTTGTTAAGAGATGATGTGTCAAGAATAACCTCATCGTCTCTTAAGAAAAATATATTTTTTGTAAGCTCTGTATCACCACAGTGGGAACTTATTCTTGCACTGATTCTTCCTTTTATATCTAAACTATCCATGATGATTTCTTTCTTTTGGGATGCGTCTATGTTCTCAAATATATTTTTCAACATGTTTTTTCCGTATCGAGCCTTTATTTTGTAGTAATTTTCTTTAACAGCATTGCTAAAACTTTTGTTTTTAATGTGGAATTTACTTTCTGTCTTCGATTCTTCTTCATTCGTCTTAAGTGAAATACTTAAGACGAATGAAGAAGAATCGATTTTTCCTTGCGATAGCTCTCTTCTTATATTTTTCATATTTTTTCTTCCACATCTTGACCTCGCTTTGTAGTTTAATATTTTCTTTATACATTTTAGTTCTATCCCTTTCAATTTTTTTTCCTCTTATTTTATATCCAGCTACGATAGATGAAGCAGGTGGAATAATTTCATGTTGATCTTGAGGTATATTGATTTCCTGCAAAACAACGGAGAACTTGGAGGTGTGGCGTTAAGCATATTATGAACCGCTTTTATTCGTCTTCATTGTTCCTGTTTACGTAATTTCTAAATAGCTCTGCAGTGTTTTTGTTCCTCTCGCTGTATACTTGAAATCAACTTTTTATTTTTGTGATAGCTTTCTCTCTTTTTTATTTAAGTCTTTCTCTATAGCGTCCTGATATATTTTTCTTCTTTTTCCTATAATTCCATTCTAAAAATAAAAACAGAAAGTATTGAATATACTGCATTCGATACTGTGAATGCATGGAAGTGTGTAAAGCTATAAGATGATTTGAAAGATGAAAAGCCATGAGCTAGGTGCAACAATTGAGTAAAAGTGTTTGTGGTGATTGTCGCAGAACTGCAGATCCACTGCAGGACCTAAGCCCCCACTAATGTATTCTTTCATTACTTGGGTTTGGATCCTGTAGTGGGTCATTACATGCTTTTATTAAGAATAATATGAAGGGACGAAATGAAGAAAGGTATATTTGTTGGGCTTGGGAATGTCGGAAAATTTATTCAAATTGAAGATGGAAGGCTAAAAATATAAGGCTGAAATGCAATTTCAAGAGCTAAATGTAAATTAAGCAACAGATGCTACTAAAAAAATAGGATTAAAATAATGACTCATGGAATACAGCACTTGTATGTCATATTTGTAAGATTGTGCTAAGCAGTGTTATTTAGTTTCTCAGGTTTAAATCAAAACTTCGCATCTTGACCCCAAGGGGTAGCGCCTGGGGTCAAGATGTGAAGTTATGATTTAAATCTGTTTCAAAATTGCAAATTGCAATATTGTTGTCCTAGGGACAACCAAAATTGTCCTAGGGACAACCACTTCGTTGTCCAAGTGACTGGTTATCCATAGGACATTTCTGAAATATTGAGCTGTCAAATAAATACAAATGTCTTTTTTTGTTTAGTTTGACATTTACAGAAACATACATATGAAATAGCATTTGGTGCACTAGAATTTGTTGTAATATATTAAGTACTTACGTATTTTTTCCGGTGATCCGATGGACGGACAATAAAGCCACCCACTCTTACAAGCAGAACGCGGCCGACTGACGCGGCGGTTTTTGTGAATTCAAAATCGCGGTTACGCCTATCTGTTTACTAGAAATTTACATTTGATATCTACTTTCTTACAACGCCATCTATACTTTGATTACACAATTAATTTATGGTTGTCCGAAAGACCGACGTCTTATATGATGATTATGGGGACAAAAGTAAAAAGAAAAAAATCTTAAATTATTTAAAGTGAAATATGCAACAGACACGTTTTCTTCACTATACATATCATTTTAAATGTATTTGTGTAATTGGTATTAATTTTATAATAGTGATTTTTTTCAGGCTGCAAAGTTTTGTGGTGATATAATACTTAGGGACATTCTCCGATAGTACTGAAAACGAACTTTTGTCTTTTGGACAACCATTGAAATACGGATAAATTGCAAAAAAAAGTAAAATGTTTTATAGGGATTGGTTTCTAAATAATAATAGAAAAACAAGGTATACAAATAAAATACGTCATTATTATTATAAATTATGTTATCGAACAGGGACAGCGTGCGGACCTCATCGGAGGTAAAAAAGTTGATTGACCCACTTATATCTCAATGCGTTTGTCTGCGATAGTTTTCAATATTTACTTAGACATATTTGAAGCTAGGCTAGCTGAGTGCTGTGCGAGGTTTTTGTTCGCGTTCGATCGTGTCAATGTAAACAAATCGACCAAATAGAGAAGAATTCTCATGTTGTGAATTTATAAGACGTGAGTTACATATCAAAATTATGTGGCTTACTTGCTCACATTTTGAAGTGAGCAACCCGGCTAATTTGGATATGTAACACGCGTCTGGTAAATTCACAATATGAAACTTTTTCTCAATTTTGGGCCACTTTCGAATGTGACCGAAAATTTCGCGCTAAGCTCTTTGATCTGTTCTTAAAGGACGACACAATAAAATAACTGTAGGTGAAAGAATTACTTCGTTAGCATAAAAACTTCTCGAGATATGATAACTAGATAATGACAATATGAATACGCTACCGTGCTATAGTGTGACACACACCTTCGTATTGTATGCCTTATATCAGAAATTTGTATGACAGCTATGTTAAAAATTTCCTTATGTATTTCGAGCCAAAAGTAAAAATATTTTTTATTGCTTTTCCAACGGTAATACAAATAAAAACGGTAATTTTTAGGGTTTCGTAGTAATCAAGGAAACGTTACAGTTTCGCCATGTCCGTCTGACTGTCTGTCATCCGTCCGTTCGCAACTAAGTCCGAGACTACCAGAACCTACTAGAAAGCTCAAATTGGGTATGGGTATCATTAAACGTTTATGACGCCGACGAAATGGTAAAATAAAATCTGGAAAAAATGTTTTTAGGGCACCTCCGCTACACGTATTGTAGGGATGTTTTTTTTTCCTTGGTTATCCCATGATGTTGTTTATCGTTGGATTGTTCAATCTTAAAAAAATATTGCAAGTGATAGAACACCCCTTTTCGATTCAAGACTCCCTTACTAGACTTACGAAATATTGAGATATAAAGCGTAAATTTTTGTTCAAGGTAAGTGACCTGACACGCACATGACCGTTTTTTTTTTAAATAAATTCTTCCTTTAAAAATGTACTTTGATCGACTGAATGAATGAATGAATGAATGAATGAATGAATGAATGAATGAATGAATATTTATTTGCCATTTAAATAAGGTAGTAACAAGGTATTATGGTAAATATAGTTTCTTCTTATTTAGCTACTTTTATAGCATGCAAAAATTTTAATAATATAAATTGTCAAACTAATAATTTATCAGATATTATTTCATTTTAGAAGTTGTAGACAACTATTACAAATTTTAATTATAGAAACTAGACAATATTATGTACTTGTCATTAATTATTAGTGTCTACCAATGTTCTATAGAATTCAATAAGATCTACTGCATGTCATTTTAATTATACATTTTTACATATGTCATCAATTAGGGTAGAAGTCTATTAAATTGTTCATTTCAAAATTCACTTATTTGTCATAAAATCATTTACATTATAATATCTTTTTTCTAATAAGAAGTCATAAAGCGTATTTTTAAATCTATTGTAAGGCAGATTTTTTATTGTATCAGGGATGTTGTTGTATATTTTTATACACATTACATAACAGTTTTTCTGATACATTGTGGTTCTTGGAACATGATCATAAACCAATCGACTGCCATTTCTTGTGTTCCGTGAGTATACATCTGCTGCAGTTTTGAATAAGTTTATATGCTTTTTTACAAACTTACCTACTTCGAGGATGTAAATACATGGAAACGGAAGTATTTTTAGCTGTGAAAATAACGGTTTACATGACTCGTCATATGATACGCCACAAATTGCCCTAACACATTTCTTTTGAGCGATAAATACTCGATATACATCCACACTATTTCCCCATATTATCAAACCGTATCTTAGAACGGATTCGACATACCCATAATATGCCGTCAATGCTGCTTTTTGCGTGGCAACTTTGCGTAGTCTATTAATTACGTAGACATATCTATTTACTTTGCTACAAACTTTGTCTACATGGTCCTTCCATTTTAATTCTTTATCAATAATTATTCCCAAAAATGTCACTTTATCAGCCTTCCGTAGAATTTGTCCGTCATAATTAATATTAAATTCATTATTTAATTCATTAAAAGTTATAAAATTAGTCTTGTCCATATTAATAACTAAATTATTGTCCGCAAGCCATTGTATTACTGCATCTACTGTATTATATATGTCATTTTTATGTTCGTTAACAGTTGCCCCTTTTCTGCTTGCAACGATTACAGATATATCGTCTGCAAACAAAACACTTTTATATGGGATAACTGTTGGCAAATCGTTTATATATAATATGAAAAGTAAAGGACCAAGAACACTTCCCTGTGGAACTCCAAATTTGCTTGACTTATAATCCGATTTATATGTTTCTAATTCTTTGCCTTTGTTTAACCTACTGACTTCAACACACTGTGAGCGGTTTTGCAAATAAGATTTGATCCAATCAAGTGCATGGCCTCTTATACCATAACTTTGTAGTTTGTAAATTAAAATCGACTATAAAACAAGTCGAATATAAGTTATTAAATCTTTAAAATGGCAGCTCGTTCTAATTTTATGTATTTTACATATACTGCAGATAGAAATTGCGAATTAATGCGATATTTTTTTTAAATAATATTAAAACATTGGCCGACAATTTTTTACTTTTTTATTTCGACAATTTTTTTTTGAAAGTTATACAGAAATGCATGTATTTTAATGCGAGTTCGTATGAAAGCAGCAATTTTCAGTAATTTTCGCAATAATTTATATATGTAACTTTTGTAACAATTACGTAACATTGCGTAAAAACCACTAAACTTATGTATGTACTTAGTTACGTAAGTCACTGACATTTGACTATACATGTCACATAAATCTATGATGATTACTTTTATGATTGTAGTCTCATTTCACCCTGGATAATAGGTACATATTTACAGAATCTCAAATATTTAAAAGCTGACTGGAACAGATCCCAGAGGGATAATCCCGCCTTTGTATGGCTTTTATTCTATATAAGCTTTTAAATTATTATTTATTTAGTACAATAAAGAAACAAACAAACAAATACTTTTGTTTAAACACAAATTTGCAATGACATTTAATTCTAAAAGATACAAATAATTGAAAAATATCCGGGGAATTATATAATGACAAACGCCGCGGGTTCTTATGGATTCTTTTCGCGTAAAAATATGGTTTAATTTTTTATCTTGGTCTAATATACGCGTATATTAAACCAATTATCTTTCTTTCTCTTTTACACCGACAGTCTTCTGTAGCGTAGCGGAAAATAGTAGGTCTGTGGGTTTAAACAATATTTTTTCGTTGGCGCTGGAACTTTGAAATAAAATACGCTACAGAGATATTGATTGACACAATGTTTTCTTTTCATATGAGAGGGGCAAAAGAGGATGTTCGTCACCTGACAGAAAGTAATCACCACCGCTCATGGAGATCAGCAACACCGAGGGGTCACAGATTGCCAGCCTATACTCTTTCCTTTCTTCGTTCTAGTGACCTCACTCACACGCAGGAATACAGCAACCCTCAAGGGAATTGTTATTTGGCTGCGGTATTCTGTAAGGTGGAAATACCAGTCGGGCAGCTTAAAAAATACGCTTTGCCCTACCTCTCTTTTCGCCAAGCCTCGTTTGTTAGTCAGCAAGGTGCACCACGTGCAGGTGAGGTTGGCTTTGCTTCAAAAATGTTGATGAACGACTTACACCCCAATTTTTTTTTTAATTTATACCTATAAAGTATTATATGCATTACGTACCTACGTAATCTATTGTTTGCTGAAGCCGTAACTTTTTGTAGAAAGTAAGTTTAATTCTAATAATATTACGTTAGTACTATTATTACACTGTGATAATAATGACTATTTATGCTTAATTTATTTCTTATTAAAAATATAAAATACCTAAATAACAACAAAATACAATTTAACTCAAGTCAATAAACTTAAACAAATGTAAAAATTCTTAAAAATAAAACTAATAATAAAAAATAAAAAAGAGAGGCAAGAACACTGGCAGCGTTTCTTCGCTGAATTGCAAACTTATTGTATGATTATTTTATTAGGAAATGTTATAAATATAAGCAAATTTTGCTTACTTACTTTAGAGGGAATAACTGTATATAAGAAACCGCAGACCTACAGTATCAGTGCATGTGCAACATAATTTGAAATATACATCCGTTTAGTTATATTATCCTGGTATCAAATAATTCAATGATGGATTTCACTCCCACGTTTGACACTTGAGCTTACATACCTACAAACAGTGATGTACAATTAAAATTTGATCATCGCGGACCACAAATGCATGTGAAACATAATTTTAAATATACATCCGTTTAAAGTCATATTATCCTGGTATCAATGAAGTCTGCTCGGGCAGCTAGTATTATTTTATTAGGTCGACCTATGTAACTAAATGTAATGGAATGAATCTAAGGCAACTAATTTAACCATCTTCCAAGTATCGTAGCGTAATGAAAATTGTCAGCTGTATGTAGTTCTGATGACAATACAATAATTTGGTACTGCCGAACTGATCTCATGATGGAGCCGGAAGATATGAACTGGAACTTCATGATGGAACATCGTATCATAGCTGTTTTTGGATTTCTTAGAAAAGTCTTGTAATTAACTTTGACCACGATTAGGTTTCAAGGTCTGATGATGAAGCTGGAAGATAGGCACTGCTTTCCATGATGGAATATCGTATCATAAGTCTTGTTGCACTTGTGAGAAAGGCCACGTAATGGACTTTGAACACGATCAGGTTTCAAGGTTATAGGTATAACAAACCGGAACAATGCAACCTCTTGTGCTTCAAAAGCGTGTTTTTTTAAACTGTATTTATTGTATTGTAATATGATAGTAAGTATATATATATATATAGGGGAAACTGTACAATGATTGGCACTCTAAGAAAAATCTACCCTAAATTTGTTAATTATAATTTATGTAACATATTTAGACGTAATTTACGACATAAAAGGTATTCTTAAATGTATTTTTAATAAACTAAAAACACATTTAGTACGAAAAGGAAACATTTTTATTAAAAAAAAATAGAAAACATTTTAAAATATCTAAAAGTACAGTCATTGGCACTTACAGCACAATTATTGGCACTTACTTACTAGTAATTGGCACTCATCTTAGTATGTAATTATAGCAGATTTTTATTAATTAAAACAGTAAAAAATTATCGAAAAATATATAATACTGGTAGATACGTTCTAAACATACTCCTATGGACAGACGACCTCATTAAGACCGTGGGATCGCGCTGGATGCAAGCCGCTTCCAACCGGTCTTATTGGAGATCTAGAGGGGAGGCCTATGTCCAGCAGTGGACTTTCAATGGCTGAGATGATGATGATGATGATGAAACATACTCCTTTCCTGACTCGTTATTTAAACATTTGAACAATTCTAGTTCACTTCGAAAAGTGTCCTACCTATCAGCTACTTTCCCTAAAGGCTTAGGGAGAATAAAATGTTTGGTTTAGTTTGGTTGAACATTTTGATTCAGTAAATTTTCTTTATCATTCTTACATTCTTGTGGATATTGTGTGTATTGCCAGTATAGCATGACAATAATTATACTAGTTTCGATATTTTATAAAATACGCCAGTGATTGGCATTGGAACTAATATAATTATTAGCACTGCTAACCGTTGCAATGATTGGCACACACGAAAATGTAGTGAATAGCACCACGTAAAGTACAATGATTGGCAGTGCTAACAATTGTGAAGAAAGAAACGAAAAACATTTTTGAACTGTAATATGAATATTATTCTAAAATCGAATTAAATTGGCTATAAAAAACATAAGAAAAAAAGTAAAATGTGATTGGCACAGGTGCCAAATTATTGCACTTCCATATAAGCTACTTGACCAATGTTGGCACACTAATAAATTGAGGTATGTTACCAAAAATAAGGAAAAATATGAATAAAATGGACATTACTTAGAATTAATATAATTAAAATATTTCCCACCTTTTGCTAAGTCTAAATCGTAAAAAAACAATGATTTTTACATACCTCTTCTTTGTCGAATCCGTTAAAATTGCGGGGAAAAAACAACATGCCTTACGAGCGTTATATTTTTTAAATGCTGTGTCGCCATAATAATCTGGTAAAAAAGTCTATTATAAAATTGTTAAAGTGTTGTCATGCTAGATTTTAAAAATAACAGAGTACGCATTGTATTGCCATGACAATTCTTAATATCTCTGTTTAAATGTTAAAGTGCCAATGACTGTGGGGATGCCAAAGTTAGTACATGTTACCCTATGTATTTTATTAATTTGTGTACCATCAATAGATTACAAACTTAAAGATTACACATATTTTAAACACACATGAACTGAACATGGCCACCCAATAGGTTAGTCGCCAATGTTCTAAAATTATATAAAAACTATTTATCAGTACCGTAAAATACACAAAACTAGAAAGATTTGCGATATTAAAATTTTAATAACGCCCGACTTGTTTTATGGTCGACCAAAGTTTGGTGGGAATGTCCATTTTAAAAGGATGAAATTATTTTAAAAAAGCATGACCGTTACAAAAACAATAAAAACACTATAACTTGTGTTACAAAGGTTACGGCACTAGCTGCATAAACGTAATATTTAACATAGCTGATGTAGTGCAAAATTGTAATTTTCAAGTGATGATATCTGGAGAAGTTTTTATGCTATCGAAATATTTCTTTCGCCTATAGTTATATTATTTTTACGTGCTTACATCAGAAATCGAAAACAAAAAGAGGTTCACAAGCCTATTGTAGTTATACAAATTTTATGCATATTTTAAATTATTTGTATGTCACAATAATTCAATACAGGCACAAAATACAAAATTTAATATAATATAATAATAGTGTATGTCTATACTTATGTATTAATTGTCACGAATATATGCATAATTTAAATACTTGATATTAACATTTTTATGTACATATGCATATTGCATCTCTCGTTTATACATCACAAAATGTCCCAAAGGTACACTGGAAACCATGTTTTTGCTTGTAAATAAATTTGTATTGTATGGAGTAAAGTTTAAAAAATATAAGTATTAAGTTCCCTTAATACTTTTATTTATTTAAACTTTACTCCATCGGTTGCCAAGAGAATTTTGTATACGGAAAGCGACGTTGGCCGTGTGGCTTCCGGCAGACTAGAATAGAATCACTCCGTCTCTTCTCGTGGATGTCGTACAAGGCGACTAAGGGAAATATTGTATTCTAAAACATCGATCAAGCCTCCCCAACCCGTTTGGTCAGCGTGGGGAGTGTAGGCCAAATCCTCCTTCTGTCTGGGACGGACGAGAGAGTCGTGCTGTAGTGGAGTCTGAAATGACCTGATGATGATGAAAGCGACGAGAGTCAATTGCGTGAATTGCAAAAAATGTCTCTTAATTCATACATCAACGATTTCGTAGATAAGTGTTTTTAAACTGTAGTTCGCGATCCCCAGGAGGGTCGCCAAGTCACACTCTTGGATTCGAGGTGGAAAAACGCAAATGTTTGTTGGTCATATGCTACAATAAAAAAAGTAAGCAAATATTTTTCCAATTGGAGTCCATTTCTCTCCTTTTTTATATTAAAGACCTAATTAGTTCACCTAACAACAAAATCGGTAGCAAATGGCACTAACAATTTTAAAGATTTCATAACCAGCCAACTTATTGAAGTTTCTTCATGGAGGGGGAGGGGAAGAGAGGAGGGGGTACCGCCAGAAATGTATAACTTATGAAGGGGTCGCATGTTCACAAAAATTGAAAAACACTGCCATAAATGATAGACTACCTGATTTTTTCGATTTGTTATGTAAGGACGTTACAAAGACATAAATATACGTGAAATAATTACTTCGATAGCTTAACAACTTCTCGAGATATGATAACTTGAAGCCGTTACTATTTTCTATAATAAATTGATCATAAGCAAATTTTGCATAGTTTATGTACTTTAAGGTTACACTTTACACTACACATTTAATTTTTCAAAAGGGTTTCGTCGGCGAAAATTTAAGAATCTCAGACCTCTATTATACAAAGTTCGAACGTTCTTGTTGAAAATCTATTTTATAAAATCACAGTATTTAAAAATTTTGTTGGGTAGTTTCTAGAGCGATTAATTGAATACCTACAGACAGATATACAAAAAATATAATAACTTCAGATTACAATGATTACACGGATTACACAGACTCAGACAGAGAGAGAGAGCATTACTTCAATCCGCGGCATAGAAAATATTCTATGTCCGCGGCCTCGCAGCAAACTTGTGACTCAATTCAAACGCGTGCGTTCTGAGAGGATTGTTGACGATCCTATATTAAATATTAAAATATTGCGTTTAGGTACGTAGCTAGTCTCGTAACAAAACTAAAAGTATTCTTTATTCTTCCTCCAGAGGAAAAAAAATGAACACATCCTTTTAAAATCGACTTTTCCATCAAAGCTTTGATCGAACTTAAAACAAGTCAGATGTTAGATAATATATGAAGTTGATTTAAAAAAAAATGAAACCGACTTCAGTTGGCGAGCGCAGCTTATTGGTGGAATACCCCGGCAGACGCTGCTGCCCGTCTTTCGGGAGAAAAGTTATCGCGTGACACAAGATTGCTTATTCGCCTTGTACGACATCCAGCGCAGAGCAATGGAGTGGCACAATTTTATTCTGCCGGCTACCATATGGCAAATTTAAGGGTTTCCCTCGATTTTTCTGGGATCCCATCATCAGACCCTGACTTGGTGAATATGGAACCACCTCGCAATTACTCTTTCAAATAAAAAAATGAATTTGACCATACGTGCTTATAAAATTTAAGGGTTTTTCCTTGATTTCCCTGGCACCCCTTCATCAGATCCTGACTTGGTGAGTATGGGACCACCTTGCAATCATACCTTTTCAAATAAAAAAATAATTATGAAAATCGGTTCACAATTCGCAAAGATATCGAATAACATACATACAAAAAAAATATTCAGTCGAATTGAGAACCTCCTCCTTTTTTGAAGTCGGTTAAAAATAGAAGATCGGGGATCGTTCTAGATTTAGTTTTTTATACTTAATTAAAGGCAAGATTTTTTAATGTATTTGAGAAAATTACTTTGAAACGTCATGTCGAATGAAAGTTCCCTAGCCGCAGACCGAATACAATGAAATACGTGTCTGGAAAATCCCGGACTTTGATTCGAAATTTCGGACATTGAACCATAAAATTAATCCTTACCTACACACTATTACTTATACTGTGCCTACACGTAGAAAGGTATTCATTCACTCCAGGTTACACAACACTCGGACATAAGATGTCTATGACGCAGGGTGGGGTTTCGGTTACTTCGTTTAACGTGGGCGATTAATAAAATCGATGCTACTAGGAAGACATGCCTGCGAGAGATCACACCTAAGAAAATATATTTAATTGACTGGTTTATGATACAAAATATCTACATATATCTTATTGATAGCTTTGCTTTTTGTATTTAAAATACTAAATGCCAAATTGAGAAAACGATTTTTTTCCCAAAATACTTTATTTTATTTAAAGATATACTTTATGTTAGATTTTTTAAGCTACTTTTTATTTATCTGTTCGCGTAGATTATTTTATTACACATTTAGCGTTTAATTTTTATTTTAGATAAAATCTAATAATCTAAAATGTGTTGCAAAGCGCAAAACTCGAGAACGGCTCGATCAATGGCGCTAATTTTTGTTTTCATATTTTCGTTACGGCCTAAGGAAAATACTAGGACGGTAATATGTAGTAAAGAAAAACACCACTTTTTAGGGTTCCGTAGTAAACAAGGAACCCTTATAGTTTCGCCATGTCCGTGTCCATGTCCGTCTGCGGTCTAGCTCAGAGACGCTTGATACTAGAAAGCTGTAGTTTGGCATGTAGACACATATTAACTATGCTGAAAAAGTGGTAGAATAAAATTTTGAAACATAGTTTGCAAAGGACTTAGTTTGCAAAAAACATAGTTTGCAAAGGAATATTAAACCGAAAATTATAGAACAATTTTGAGTTTTTATAGTCAGTCAATCGTCAGTCACATTTTGTACTCATTAGTCGCATTTTGTAATCGTCAGTCACGTTTTATAATCGTCAGTCAGGTTTTATATTTATAATTGTCAGTCATATATTATAATCGTCAGTCGCGTACATTATAAAACATCGATCAGGCCTCCCCAACCCGCTTGGCCAGCGTGGGGAGTGTAGGCCAAATCCTCCTTCTGTCTAGGACGGGCGAGAGAGGGTCGTGCTCCTGTAGTGGAGACTAAAATGACCAGATGATGATGATAATGCCGCATAAAAGCGAAGGTATTATTAACTAGCGGCCCGCGCCACACAGACGAAAGTCAAGATCGTAACGCCATTTTTGATTAATGTTTTAATACAAAAATACTATGCAATTTGCAGGAAATGTCTGCAAGATGGATTTTCCAACATTTTCTTTTCAATATTTTTTTTGACTATTTTGCATTTAGTATTTCAAATTTAAAAAGCAAAATTGTATTTTGAATCTAAAACTGTAAATTAAATGTTTGCATTAAAAAAAATATGAATTCTCTGTTCTCAGGTATAATCTGCTGAAAACTGTGGTGTGGGGTGTCGTTGGATAGGTCTTTTTTTTTTTTTTTTTTTCTTTTTTTTTATACTACGTCGGGTGGCAGACAAGCATACGGCCCACCTGATGTGAAGCGGTTACCGTAGCCATATGAACGCTCGCAACATACAGTGTCGCTTGCGCGCCGCCACCCCCGCTGCCAACGCAGCATCTCCTTCCTTTCTGGTGACCTCACTTACTCGCAGGAACACAACAATCCTCAAGGGAATTGTTATTTGGCTGCGGTATTCTGTGCGGTGGAGGTACATTCCCCAGTCGGGTAGCTTACAATTACGCTCCCTACCTCTCTTTTCGCCAGAGCTTCGTTTGTCAGTCAGCAGGGTGCACCGCGTGCAGGTGAAGTTGGCTTTGGTTCAAAGATGTTGATGAACCACTTACACCCCAAAAACAACTCTTCTTAGCCTTTTAGAAACATTGGGAGTGTGGGAAGATCATTTTTCGATATAGTAATCTGTTTGCGAATTATTTACATTTAACGTGCAAATTTTTGTTAGACGCAAGTGTCCCCCCTCCCCCGTATCAACGAAATTGTTATATTTAGAAATGTGAAAAAAATCATGGAAGTAGTCAATAAAGTGAATTTAAAAATATCGGAAAACGATTATAAAATATGAACATATTTTATAATCGTACTTCGTGCTCTATGACGGTGCTAAAGAGCACCGATTTTCCTATTATATACAAATCACACCACACCACATACTCGCACATAGAGATGTCTGTGACGCAATCATTTTACATGGGATAGGTCGCTAAAACGAATATACATATATATATTTTATCTAGCGACTCGCTAGATATAATGTTTTGTCTACTTCGTTTAACGTTGGCGCTACATCAAATCGTGCTACTAGGACAACATGCATGCGCGATAGATTATACCTGAGAACAGAGAATTCATAATTTTTTTAAATGCAAACATTTAATTTACAGTTTTAGATTCAAAATACAGTTTTGCTTTTTGAATTTGAAATACTAAATGCAAAATAGTAAAAAAAAAATATTGAAAAGAAAATGTTGGAAAATCCATCTTGCAGACATTTCCTGCAAGTTGCATAGTATTTTTGTATTAAAACATTAATCAAAAATGGCGTTACGATCTTGACTTTCGTCTGTGTGGCGCGGGCCCCTAGTTAATAATACCTTCGCTTTTATGCGGCATTATCATCATCATCTGGTCATTTTAGTCTCCACTACAGGAGCACGACCCTCTCTCGCCCGTCCTAGACAGAAGGAGGATTTGGCCTACACTCCCCACGCGGGCCAAGCGGGTTGGGGAGGCCTGATCGATGTTTTATAATGTACGCGACCAACGATTATAATATATGACTGACAATTATAAATATAAAACGTGACTGACGATCATAAAATGTGACTGCATGACGATTATAAAACGTGACTGACGATTACAAAATGCGACAAATGAGTACAAAATGTGACTGACGATTGACTGACTATAAAAACTCAAAATTGTTCTATAATTTTCGGTTTAATATTCTTTTGCAAACTATGTTTTTTTAATCGCTGCTTGTAAGTACCTATTTCCCTATTATATACAAAATATATATTTTTCATTTTGTATTTGAATTTTATACCTATTGAGGATGTCGATGGCGTAGTTGCGCTTGTCAGTGTAATCGAACACACAAATTAAGCAACGTCGGCCGTAGCCTGTCCATGGATGGGTTTATTTATCTCGAGATACTCCGTACTTCGTAGGACATATTATGCCGTCAGTCCCGGCTGTTGTAGTTAGAAAAGTCAAGTGAGTGGCCTTCAAACGGTAAAAAAACACTGGCCTTCGCCAACCCGCAGTTGAGCAGTAGGTATGCTCTAAACCCCTTTGATTGAGGGTAGGTCCGTGTACCAGCAGTGCGTTGAATAAAAGTAGACGAAGGTTCTTCAAGATATTATTTATTTATTTGTGGTTTTAGAGCTGACGGAACGTTGACAGTCATAATGTCCCTAAGTAAGTATGTAATTAAGTGCAGCGTGGCAAACAAGGCGATGTCTGGCGTACACTGTTATGTAATCGGATGGATTTTCAACAAGTAAAATCGGAAAACAGAACGCTTAGACCGATAGTGCCTCTATATCGCTTTATTTCGCGCTCTCGCTTGTACGCTAGGCTCAGGCGGAACGTGACAATGAGTCATGGTTTTTCGTGCGTGCAGCCGGCGTTCATCGATTTATAAGACGTTATCTATAATATATAAATGATAATATGTCAAAAAGTCTTTAACCGTTCCAGCCGAGCGATGTTACTAAGGATACTGCTCTTTACTTTGATTATGGTAAGTGCCATTGAGTAAATTGACATCTGACGCTACTCCATTGAGTAATAAGAGTACTTGCGCTACACTCTCCTCCATTTTTATGCTCTCCTGGTAGGTACAATACGATACTACGCCCACAGTTATCGGCGAAGCCTCAACGACAGTAAATTGTCAATGAAAGGTACTTGGAAGAGGGGTACAATAAAATTTCCTGGAAGTTTAATTTGTTCACATAGATAATCCAAGAAAGTTTTAACAAAACTTTTCAAAAGACGTAAATGTTGATAACGGTTGTCATTCTATTATTCATTATTTTTATCGTCAGGTGGCAGACAAGTACACGGTGCGCCTGATGTGAAGCGGTTACATATTAACGATCGCAGCATGAAATATAGCTCGCGCGCCATCACCCATCGAACGCAACAACTCCTTCCTTTCTGGACGTGACGTCACTCACTCCCCGGAACACAAGAAGAGGAAAATCCCACACGGGCAAAACCTAGGGCAAACCTAGGTTTGCTAGTAATATAAAAAACAAGTAGCCTGCCCTTGCTTCGGTGTAGCCTGTAGTTTTTGTACATAAAGATATTTTATTACAAAAATAAAAATGTTTAAAATTTTAGTAAATGGCGACGTAGTCTTTGGCTTTTTTTCAGTTTTAGGAAACAATGGTCTTTTTTTGTTTTATTATTATTTTAAGAGTCCGTATCTGAAATTGAGCCGGTTTAATAAAAAAAAACTGTTTATCTTTTTCTCTTAGTTTTCCAGAATGAAAGAGTTTATATTATGAAAGACCATTCCCATTCGGATGGCAGAAACTATTGTTTTACCAAGTTTTCGAGTAGTGAGTGAATATTTATTTTACGAAAACGAATAATAATATTTTCTTATTTTGCACATTAACGGTCGTTAAACTGACATTTAATATGGTGATTTTTTATTATATAAAGTTGATTTAAAAAAAAAACCGACTTTAGTTGGCGACCGCAGCTTATTGGTGGAATACCCCGGCAGACGCTGCTGCCCGTCTTCCGGGAGAAAAGTTATCGCGTGAGACAAGAATTCCTTAGTCGCCTTGTACGACATCCAGCGCAGAGCAATGGAGTGGCGCAATTCTATTCTGCTGGCAACCACAGGGCAAATTTAAGGGTTTCTCTCGATTTTTCTGGGATCCCATCATCAGACCCTTACTTGGTGAATATGGAACCACCTCGCAATTACCCTTTCAAATAAAAAAAAATGAATTTGATCATAAGTGCTTATAAAATTTAAGGGTTTCCCTTGATTTCCCTAGCATCCCATCATCAGATCCTGACTTGCTGAATATGGGACCACCTTGCAATCATACCCTTTCAAATAAAAAAAGAATTATGAAAATCGGTTCACAATTCGCGGAGATATTGAATAACATACATACAAAAAAAATATTCAGTCGAATTGAGAACCTCCTCCTTTTTTGAAGTCGGTTAAAAAATACTAAACATTGTTTAGACACAGTAACAGACAAATTAAACATGTCTTTAACACAATAAGAATGCTCTTTGTACCCTAATTCTGTATATGAACTTTTATTTTTTTGTTAATTTTTGTATTGGTGCAATAAACTGTATTGTATTTGTCAAATTTACTTTTTTTATTTGAAAGGGTAATTGCGAGGTGGTCCCATATTCACCAAGTCAGGGTCTGATGATATGATCCCAGAAAAATCGAGAGAACCCCTTAAATTTGCCCTGTGGTTGCCAGCAGAATAGAATTGCGCCACTCCATTGCTCTGCGCTGGATGTCGCACAAGGCGACTAAGGAATCTTGTGTCATGCAATAACTTGTTTCCCGGAAGACGGGCAGCAGCGTCTGCCGGGGTATACCACCAATAAACTGCGCTCGCCAACTGAAGTCGGTTTAATTATTTTTTTTAAATCAACTTTTTTTTCTAAAGTTTTCCTTAACGATATCTTTAGAAACGAGGAAATTGTTTGAACCGTTCACCAAATTCGACAAAACTGTTGTCATATCAAGGTGGTTTTATCCAAATTAATGTAAATATTAAATAAACAATAAGTATAATTAGATTCTTCCATTCGAAATCGAATGGTCTTTCAGAATATGTATTCAAATAGAGTATAGTATGTATACATTCTGGACAACGAACGGAAAAAGTTGAGCATTTTTTTTTACAATATTGGCGCAATTTCATATACGGACTCTTAAGCTATATAATTATTTAGTTTGTCATTAATCGAAGCTATTTTCTTGACTATTTTCACGAAATTTCTTTAAAACAAAATCCAATTTGGGTCTAATTATTATACTATAGAATTAAAAATAATGTAATTTTTAAAACTGGATATTAAAAAAAAAATTGACCATTTTACACCCATAAAACATTTCCATGCTTTTATTTGGGTGAATAACTAAAAAATGCTGAAATTATAAAACGATTTTTTTTAATACTCTATATTTATTACTTTTACATTTCTTATAGGCACCATATTCTTTTTCTATATAAATATAATTATGTGATGTCTTTTTACAGAATATAGTTTTCATATGTTTTAAATAATTAACCAACCAACGAAATTCAACCTCTAAAGGTGCAAAATAGGAGTAAAAAGTGTGTATGGGATCGGTGAAGGAAGTCTTCATCGGCGTTTAGTTATAGATTTGTTGGTATATAAATATAACCACCTTTAGAGGTTGAATTTTCCAAAAATCTTTCTTATTGGCAAAGAATTAGACCATAAAAGAAACCTACTATAGGTAGTTTCGGCTCAACTATGATGGATGAGACAGTTACGTCAATATTCACTTTATAAATTATAGTATAGTTTTATGGATCGTCACTTTTTAGTTCATGAAATTTCTGAAGTATCCTTTTAGCAGGTGACAAATTAACACAAGTAGGAGTGTTTATAGTCAGCAACTTAGAACGTTCCTTGCGAGACGATGCATTGCAAAACTGCTTGCTCCTCTTAGACAATAGGCTCTCCTTAGATGAATGTATTCGTCTCGCCATTAAGAGACGAGAACAAAGCAGTCTAGGCGACGACGGTTCAAATGAAGACGACGATGTAAACTTGGCCCGTGCTGACGTAATATTAGATCCGTGACGAGGAGAACTTATATAGCATGGTTCACATCTATATACATCATGTGAAGGAACTACAGAACTCTTCACCTCGGGCAGTGCTGGCAGTCCCTCTGGTTCACTTAGGTTTGTTTCCTGACCATCCAAATTACTCTCTTGCATCATACCTTGTGGCTCTTGGGCTGCGAAACTCGAGCGACTAGCCAGCTGCCGACCTCTGCGCCTTGCTATTGCTTTAGCCTTCTTTGCGTCACTCTTATTACTATATAGGTCTATATTGTCATCTATATACTGACACACAAGTTCAGCTTCTTCTTCTGGTGTTAGTTGGATGTCACGAAAGAATCCGTAGCCTTTGCGAAGATCATTTATACATTCAATGAAAAGCCATCCAAGAGTACTTACGACTAAAACTAATGTAGTTATGACAGCTATAGCCGTAGTGGTATCGGGACCCGTCAATTTATACCGTACTTTTCCAACTACACCGTACGTTACAATATTACGCGTCCTCTTATTAGAGTGTGCTCTACAAGTATAAAATCCTCTAAGATCATTATCAGCTGATGCCACAAGCCTGAGAACTCTGCCGTCATCAACGGCACGTACATTTTTGCCCCTAAAAACATTAGCCATTGCCGTATCTAGAAACAACCAATGAGCAGAATGAAGCAAACGAGTAGACCTTGTATGAAGGCAAGTCAAGTTTAAGCGATTTAATTCTCCCCAAAACGTTTCATGGTAGGCACCAGATACACTCGCAGTTTTTGATGACACTTGAACTCTTCCATCTTTGTAGCGTTCTGTACTGAAGCTATGTAAGTCTTGGAGGACTCTATTGATGCTCAATGAAGATATGACAGCGTCGAGACCAATAGACTCTTCAGGAACACGGGGCTTCATATCTTTCGGTACTCCTCCAATATAAAATTCATCATCGCAAATTGTAAGTGACACGAGAATAGAATGTTCTTCTGTTACATTATCTAATAAATGTTGTGTTGTTTTATATGATTCTCGACGCTCTCTTAGTGTTTCTTCTACAAGTGAGACATGAAGGTGCTCACCTGCGTTTATTGATACTTCCACTGTATTTGCGTCTCTTTTCTTTGACACTACAACATCTAGCCACTGGTCAGAAGGACACTCGGATGAACTACTACTTTCCGAGCGAAAATCGCCTATAGCCAACTTTGTTTTTAATCTATTATTCTGTAGCAGTATTAGCAACCAACTTTCACTATGGTGGTTTTGAAGAAAAAATATTGTGCCGGCATCAATTTTAGGTTTTAAAGTGAGTTCTAACCGCCACTCGTTCTGATCTATAAAGCACGGCACTCGCAAATATTGATCATTATTAAGGATTAAAAAACCTTCCTCTAAATTTGCTTTTTCGTATGCTATATTCGATATCGAGGTGGGATAAAAATGGAGATTTCGTGATTTGGGATCACGTTCAATTGTCATTTTTAAGGGAATAAAATTTAAAACTATTTCTTGAATCTCACCGTGAAACTTTTCGCCTACTATAATATTCATATTGTCGTCCTGTAGATCCGGATCGCAAGAGAATGTGCTTCTGAATGAGACCGAATCATCGTCGAGCCTGAGAGTAGCAGCGTCGCTGGTCACCGCGATGAGTGCCGTGTGCCACATGGCCGGTTCTACGACGGTAGTAGAACAAAGTCGGGGCAAGTCACAAGACCGAGACAATCCACTGGCATCTAAACAGACATGCCACTTCTGAAGACTTAGTCTTACGTGAGGGCTCTGTATCTTTCCTCGGCGGACTAAGGTTCCATGTGGAGAAAGAGGCAAGAATCGCACATAAAAATGGAACAAAACTGAGCGTTTATTTTCAAAATTGTAATGCAGATACGATTCCCCATTCAATACGGCAACTGTGTGCGTGAAACCTTCACAGGGAGTCAGATGACAGGATCCAGCTTCCGTTCGCGGTCCCATGCAATTACTCCCTCCACCAGCAGGTATAGGCCTAGTACACGATCGCGTCCTAGATCGTTTGCCTGCACCACAACTCTGAGAGCACGGACCCCACGAGCCCCAACCAGACCAGCCTCCGTTTAAAATACACACATTTTGTTGACATACTTCTAGTTGATCGTGTTGGCCTCGACAATGGGTTCCCCAAGTTCCTATAGGATGCAACATATGCTTCTCCTTGCAGGATCTCCGGCGTTGCTTGACTCCACTGCCACATTTTTCAGAGCATGGTGACCACGGCCCCCACTCTCCCC
Organism: Hypsopygia costalis; assembly: GCA_937001555.2. Classification (NCBI taxonomy): domain Eukaryota; kingdom Metazoa; phylum Arthropoda; class Insecta; order Lepidoptera; family Pyralidae; genus Hypsopygia; species Hypsopygia costalis. Next base: position 27,603,351 of record OW443326.2, read on the forward strand.
ATGCACCGATTGCTTCGTTAACAGGGTCGTCAACAGCACATTGATCGCCTTCGCAGTTATCAGCTTGAAGGGGGCAGCCAACGCAAATCAAATGTGAAGCAGAGGGCGGGGGAGTATCGCAGCGCCTGACCCTCCATCGCAGCCCCTTACCACAACGTGCTCCACATGCCGACCATGCTCCCCAAGCCCCCCATTCTCCAATAACTGAGCATCCGATGTTATGTTTGACACACTGCAAAGAATTCCAAAGTGTTTCTGGATGTATCTGCCAAGTGTTATCGGTAGCTAATGCAACTTCGATGGCTTCGAAAGGGCATTCCATCTGTAAGCACCGTTCCATGAGCGCAGGGACAGTTTCCAGCTGACGAAATGCCTCTAGTCTTACAAGATCGCCTTCGACAAGTTTACGAAAGTCTTTTACAGTACAGTTTGTTAAATAACAAGGCCTGGTTTGTTCCTCAGGACCACTGCATGGCAATCCATCCTGTGAAGGCGGAGGGTTGACACATTCTCTAGTTCTTATTTGTCGGCCAAGATCATCGCAGGGTCCGTGGCAAACAGACCAGGCTCCCCAGGGCGTCCAGCCGCCATCTACTGGGCACTCTGGATCGTTTATGACTCCCAAATCGCACTCGAGTCGCCAAATGACTTGTTGCCTTTTGCTAGACGGTTTTTTGGCATCGGCGTTTTCAACGCAAATCATGATACCAAGAAATAACTGAATTTTCTTACGATATATCATTTTCACTTAACTGCTGTTGGATTATATTATATTATTTATAGTTTGACTTAAATAATTAATAACTGTTGATAAAAACGACAACATGTATCATGTCATCATTGTATGTCATCAACAAAGCTTGTCAGGAATCGTTATGCCACATGCCACAAGCATAGACCTTTTATACCTATGTATAACACATCACATTTAACAGTAAACGCCTCAGTAGATACCTGATTGGCATTGCAAACATGAGAGAGAGAGATGAGATAGAGAATGTCATAGATTTTATATATAGCACTTTCATATATCTGTTTTGTACATTATTGTGCTTTCCTTTGAAAACATCAGCACGTGACGCAAAACATAATTTCGTATCAATTTGCGTCATATCCTTGATAATAGAGTTATTGTGTTCCTGCGAGTGAATGTGACCTCCAGGCTCCAGCATGCAGCATTGTCAGCAGGAGCGGCAGCGCGCCAGTGATATTTCATGTTGCGAGCGTTTATATGGCTACGGTAACCGCTTCACATATATACGAAATGATCCTACATAAGTTAGGTATAAAGTACAAAATGTTATTTTCTTATACGGTGAATTTGCGGTCATCTTTACAGACCCATCGTGCACCCCGCTGATTATTTAGCGAGACTAAAGATTTATTCATTTATTTAAAAGAAATTATAGCAAATGAGTGTGACGATAGAGGTTGAACGCACAGACGACGTGCGTAATACCTAAGTAACAAAAAAATATACTACATAGTATATTTTTACTTCTTCTACATAGTATACATGTCAGTGCCGATTCATTCCATACACCGTTGTCACTTAGGTTATGGTATTGATACCCAATTACCCATATTAAAATTTAATTACAAAAAAATAATAATAAAATAATTTTATATGGTTTAATGTAGAAATTATAATTCGCCATTTTGTAGCGGCCGCAATATTGGATTAGAAAGGACTGAATTTCCTTTTTTGAAATAGGCACTATTGCGTGGCAGTATCAGTACGTAGTGTCACAGTAGATTTAACATCATCATCAGCCTGTATAACAGCGAAGAAAAACGATAGTAGTGTCATGGATAATGAGTTAATCCACGGGGAATTTTGATACGAGAGTCTGACCTGTCAATGAGAATAGTAGTCTCGGGAAAGAAAAATCTCCCATGACACTACTGGTAGGGCCACACATTAGTGCCTAAGGTAAAAAAGGAGGAGTTTAGGTAATCCTGCATTGTCATGACAACTCAAATGTTTAATAGAAAACTGAAAGATTTTTGAGTCGTCAAATATGTTAATACGCTGAATGTGTTTGTAGTGATAAAAGCTAAAATGGCTCCTACAATGGTATTTGACTATCCCATATCATGTGTAAACTTATAATAATATTTCCTTAGAGTTACAGGTAGAATTTCAAATAAAAAAACAGCATTGCAAACAAAAACGAAATTTAATCACTTCGCATAAACATTTCGCAAGTGCATTAAAAACAATGTATTCAATACAAGTTTAATCAGTTGTTAATTGCACTAACAATGACTGTCTACCTAACGTCCATAAAAAATTGCCGTTATTTTAAAGATTTAATCCTGGGACAATGTTGCCACTCAAGTTTTTACAAGTTTACATTTAAGTATATGTTTTACCAAGTATAGGTACTATTATAGTCGCGTCTATCATTTGTAATAGAATCTTGAGTTACCTTAACGTTCCGTTGGAGGCGTTGCTCAAATTTTAAACAAATGTGAACGCGAAATGTATCAATACGTGTAGAAAAAATAAGGGGCAACACTTTTCTCGTAAGAACAGATTTCACATGGCAACTCTTGAACGCTAGTGGATAAAATGCTGCCATTTAATACAAAAAAATAGTAGGTATCGTTATTTATTCGACATTTTGGCCGCACCGTACATTCTACTGTACGGTAGTAGTAACGTAATTTTTTTTTAATCTCTCACTTGCAGCTCATCAGTAGTTCACTTGAAGTTCGTAGATACTACAATCATGTCTCTTGGAACGTAGTTATTTTAAAACTACAAATGAAATAACTTTTAACACCACATGTCACATAAGAATCAATAAAAGCGGAATATTATGTCCGTAACAGTACGTCAAATTGAACAAATTCAATACAGAATAGGAATGATACAAGTGCCGTGCTTGACGTGTTCGATACTGTACATACAGTGCTGTTAAATCGGAAAAAAAAATTATACGTGTTATCCTATATAGATTGTAGATGAAAAACAGATTTTTCTGTTATGGAATATAACTAGGAGGGTCCCAGTCTTGTCCGTGTGGAATCATATGAATATCCATGTCGACTAAGCCACCTTCATTGCATTTCTAGGTGAAATTACTTAGCAAAAGTAAAAATTTTAACTCTGTTTCCGATGGCTACTACTTTTTTCAATGGCGGCGCTTGTAGTAGTAGGGTTTGTACAAACCTCGTAGAGTTTATTTTATGAACCAGACCTTTACCACATCGCGTCGCACAAATGTCGCGTCGTTTACCACTATATGTGTGTTCTACCGTTTGTACAATGAGTTGTGTTCAGAGGAGTTGTTTGACATGATGCCCACGGCCTCCTTCTACAGTCGCACCGCTCGCCATCGACAGGGAATTCATCCTCACACATTAGAACCGAAGTGGTCACGTACTGTGCAGTTCCAGAGAGGTTTTCTTCCACGTACTACCAAGCTGTGGAATGAACTGCCTGTTGAGGTTTTCCCAGGAGACTACAGCATGGGGTTCTTCAAAAAGGGCGTAAAGAGGTTTTTACAGGGTCGGCAACGCGCATGTGATGCCTCTGGTTTTGCAGGCGTCCATAGGCTGCGGTAACTGCTTTCCATCAGGCGGACCGTATGCTTGTTTGTCGCCTTAGTAATATAAAAAAACTTTATAAACAATGGCGTCTGTGCAGAGCGTGAACGAGCGTGTGTGCGTGTAGCGCCATATAAAACTGTTCCAGATTCGTCTCAGAGGGGAGGTAAGGTCGAGACGAGAGAGCGGCAGAGATGGACATATATAGTACATACTACTATTATAATATCATCATCGGGTCTATTTTAGTCTCCACTACAGGAGCACGACCCTCTCTCGTCCGTCCTAGACGGAAGGAGGATTTGGCCTACACTCCCCACGCTGGCCAAACGGGTTGGGGAGGCCTGATCGATATTTGATAATGTATTACCCTTAGTCGCCTTGTACGGCATCCACGGGAAGAAAGAAACCACACGGCCACTATTATACACTATTATAATATACTGTGCCTTTACTGAAAATAATAATAAAATGTGTTTATCAACTGTCATTATATTACGGGGGAAATCTTTTACATTGTTTTGTTCATTTACATATTACATTTTAGTTGTCCAATTATTGAATAAAATAATTACTATATTCACAACGTTTAGGCCGATTTAATCTGCTACTCACAATAACAAATTGATTACAACTCTTGTCACCATATTGAAGTTACCATGTCGACTTCTAAACACAAAGATCATATAATAAAAAATGTTCTCTTCTCTTGACTACGATAACTGTTTGACATGAGGCGGACCGTATACTTGTTTGCACCTTAGTGGAATAAAAACAATACCAGTGGTCAAAATGTAAACATTTATATATTAATCGTACAATCTTCATATGAAAGCACATTGTAAAGCACGATGTAAGTCGAAACGCGCGACTTGAAAACGTTGAACTGAACCACGTCAAAGGAGCAATTCTAGTTATCAAAATGTAGTCAAAATTCAATTCCGATCCAGTCTCGATCTCGGTAACGTCACATTTGGAATTCTCGTATCAGAATTTGAAATTTCAAAGTTTAATTAAAGTGTGTTTGTATCAAAACACGACCGTAAATTAATTACTTGATAATAATTAGTGAATGAAATCTTAGTAACTATATGAATTGACATTCATAATTAAATGTTAATTCGGTCAACATTCATGTGGCAATCGTAATATACAATATTTTTTTAACTTTAGATTTTAACGGGATACTGCAAACGTCATTACTTTATAATTCAACACTGGTCAGTAATTAGTTTATATGCCACACGCTTGGAATACTTTTGAGAGAACTATGTAACGAATCAATCTTATCATTGCATCACAAGTCAGATTATTTGGTAATTAGTTGTTAAAATTGTATTGAAACCATGTTTTCGTTTCATCAACAATACAAAAAGTACCCATTTTTATGTAGGTATTATTATTATATATTTGTTATTCGTATATCTCAGGAAGACTAATACAATGTATCTTTATAAGTCACAATAACCCAATGTTCATTATACATATTTCTACATAGGTCCATGAGAAGCTTCTTAAATATTTTGCAACATTGCTAAAATATGTCATTCAAATGCATTCGCTAATGTTTAGTTCGCTTCAGCCGTCTTTCAGACATGCCAATAACTAAAGTTAAAATCAGCAACATATAACATGGCACTGTCAGTTCCAATAAATAAAAGCAACATAAATAAAATACTGTTAAAATAGACTATAACAATCCAAAAATATTTAACGTCATTATATGACTTTTCCACGTTAACATTAATATATTAAAACCCAATTTTGAGGGTGGTTGTAACTGAAGAAAATTGGACAGTGTAATAGAAGTGAGTATGATTGTTTGTCTACACTTTTTGACACTACAAGCCACTTTTCGAGCCATTCTCTCATGTCTTGGTTCGTGAGATGGCTGCCGTTCAATCCCCTAATGTGACATGCCCTCCGAAGGCACTCCATGTTCAAGTTATTGACACCACCTTCTCTTGTTATTGCCTTGTCCATTTCCATGAGCAGGAAAGCACGATATTTCAGTTTGTTTATCCGAAATATACTTTTTCTCAAGCCATGCATTTTCAGTAAGTTACCCTGTAAAAAAAAAGGTAAAAATGTTAACAATATTCATACAGCACAGATATGTCTAACATTTTTTTTAAATAAATTCTTGTAGTTTGTCATTTTTGTTTAATATACTTATATTATTTTACGAGTATATATGCAAATAAGCATGTGAATCACCAAGTTACTTTTGTTTTCACTTCACTTCTGCTTTTTTTTTTTGGTAAACAGATTTCACCAGTTTCTCTTAGATTCCAGCTCAGTGCACCATACATATTTCACAATGTTGAAGGAAATTGATTCCACAATTTCACTCTATGTGATAGAAAATAAGTTAATGACGAGCTCAGTGGCGTAGCGGTCAATGACGCGGCTTCGACACCAACGCTCGTGGGTTCGATTCCCACATAGGACAAACATTTGTGTGCATGAACATGTCTGTTTGTCTTAGTCTGGGTGTTTTCTATGTATCATAAGTATGTATTTACAAAAAAAAATGTATTTACGTATGTTTATCAGTTGTCTAGTACCCATAACACAAGCTTCGCTTACTTTGGGGCTAGATGGCGCTGTGTAATTTGTCTGACAATATTTATTTATTATTATTATTTATTAATGGTAGAAAGACATTATGCTTTGTTCTTTATCTGCAAATGTGTATTGAAAATCTTGTCAGATTTTGGCATTCAATTTCGTGATGTTGTCTTGACAACATACAGGAAGAATATACTATTTTTTTAGTCTACTTGCAGCACAGAATAAGAAATAGTACTAGCACAGAAGTTACTTACATAAGGTCATTTAAATAAATAGCGACTCTAGACGCGAGACAATAAAGACCTTTCTTATTCGCATAGCACGGCGCGCTCAATACGTTTATTTACATGTACCTGCCTATATTAGTTTTCCTCTGCATTCATCATGATATAAAATTTTAGGGTGCAAACTTATTCAGTCTACGTTAGTCTACAAATGGCTTAAAAACTCACCGCATGATTATAGGTCAGACTTGTCAATTTATATGGTTCATTTTCAAAAAGGCTCTGGCAATCCAAAATTTCCTCTGGTGATGGATGCAATCCGGAACCGAGTAAAGCTATAACTCGTTTCCATTTTGTCTTTAACTCGTCTTCTGGCATAGAATCTAATTTGGCTTGAAGGGCCCTAAACACAGGTTTGTTGTACTTTAGGCGCTCTGTTAAATCTTGAGTGGAGAACTCCAATCTCTGCTGTATTGACCAGAAATGGGAGCACAAAAATTTCTTTGGTTTTAAAAATCTGTAAAACAATAATATATTCATTACTAACACTGGTACCATATTTATTTAATGCATCACAACGGACAGATAGATATCTAATAATATTAAAACTAAATATATTTGTTAATAGCAAAACCATAAGTTAAAAAATATTTTTCATGAAGGTTTATTCCCAAAAGTTGTAATTGGCAATTCAAAAACTGTTAAATTTCTCAACGGGAATAGATCAATTTTTCCTACAAATACTTTACATACAAGTAAAAAAAAAAAAAGAAAAACAAGGCACAATATTTTCTAAAAGTAAGTTGTAAAGCATATAAAAATTGTTAATTTTTTTAAATCTGCCTTGTTTTGTCTTAACGAATTGAGATGTACAGTAGAATCTATTTAAGTCGAAATTCTCATTAAGTAGAAAAAAAGAATGCTATTCCCTTCATGATCCCCTAAATATGCGGTATCTTGAATTATTTAGACTTTGTAACACTAACAAAATGTTATTTCCATATGAAGTATTGATAATACATGATACTCCATAACTTGAAATTCGATAAGGAGACTCAGTAAGTTGTCGTAATTAGTAAAATAATGACGTCTTACTTGGAATTCCCCGTAATAATAGCAATAAAATCAATAATGAATGTTCCAGATAGGTTGAGCTTCTAATCTATTGTTTTTGTTTTGCAATGAATGAACACATGCAATGAATGAATATATTCAATGAATGAATAAATTTATTGAACTTTCTGAGTAACACAGCTGTGAATATTATGTTTGTACCTTGTCCACACAGGACACAATTACTTCCTTTCTTCTTCAATTGTAATTCAAATTTCTTGTTAAGTCAAAAATTTATTAAAACATTTTTTTTTTGCATTTCTCTTGACATTCGAGTTATAGAGATTCCACTGTATCATCATTTTTCTTAATTGAAGAAAATGACGAGCTTGACTCCGAAGTCGCGGGTTCGATTCCCGCACAAGACAAACATTTGTGTGCATGAACATGTCTGTTTGTCTTGGTCTGGGTGTTTTCTATGTATTATAAGTATGTATTTACAAAAAAAAAATGTATTTAAGTACATTTATCAGTTGTCTAGTACCCATAACACAAGCTTTGCGCTTAATTTGGGACTAGATGGCGCTGTGTAAATTGTCCAAAAATATTGATTTATTTATTATTTGAAGAAAATTATAAATTGAGAATTTCTGCAAAATTTCAGCTATTAAATGTCTTATTTTTATTACATAACTAGCGACCCGCCCCGACTTCGCACGGGTGCAATGCTGATACTAAATGTACTACAGAAGGTCTTTGCGCTTTGTCCTATCCAGTCCTTCCCCAGTTAAAGGCACACGCCGCCGGCTCCGCTGCCGGTACCGCCACAGCCGTTATGTCCCTGCATTTTAAATGTGTAATATCTTCTAAACTATTCATTTAAATTACATGCTGTGAATGACCATATTGATCTATATTAAATGCGCAATGTATTTAAGGTACTTAATTGGATAAGGATTAATTCTGTATTGCTTAAAATCGCTTCGTAAATAAGGCATTATTTCTTGTAAAAAGCAAAGGATAAAATAACGGTTATTGTGTGTTACCACTAAGAGATAGACATATACCATCGCGAACTTTTTTGTAGACCATTTTAAGGTGAACAATACTGTACTACATTATTTTGATCTATCTCGTTGGGTTCAGCCAGCGTTTGCAATGAAAGAGCAAAAAAATGTGTTTATTTACGACATCACATTAGAAACCTCTAAATTATCAGTGTTTTTCTACTATGTTATGCATATATTATACATATAAACGTTCCAGTTGAATCACTCTATCTATTAAAAAAAACCGTATCATAATCCGTTGCGTAGTTTCAAAGATTAAAGCATACATAGGGACAGAGAAAGCGACTTTGTTTTATACTATGTAGTGATGATGACTGATAAATGTATAAGGTTTGAAAGCTATAATATAAGATTTTTAGCTACATAAGTACAGACAAAAAAATTCTATGGTAACCCTGTTCCTTCTGTTTTTAACACGTTGAGGGACACAACGTCATTAAGCGGCCCTAGGAATTCAATATGACACGACACAACGTTCATGGATGATCGAGATTGAACTTTGTTAAATGCCACATCGTCGCTGAGCGGCCGACGATAATCTGGATAATAAGGGTGTGACGTAGTAGTGTCACATTGCCAGCTATTTAAGCCCTGTAGTGTCACATCGTAAAAAATGACCAAGTCTTTAAACTTACCACACGCACACATACATAGTATGCGTCATGACACATTGTCGTGAGGCGGGCAAACAAATTGTATGAAAAATTTGTGTGTCTATTTGAATGAGTTTCATATGCCCGCCCCTCAACGTTGTGTCCCTGAATGTGTTAACACACATAAAACCCTCTTCAAAATGTTTGCATTACTTTTAGCTACACATAATAAAGATTACAAAATGTATGTATTAAGATGGGTTTATCCCTAATAGAATAAAATTTGCTTGATTTCAGTATAAAAGCCAACATAAAAACTTGTGGGATTATTCATAGATAAAAATTCATAATTTTTTTTAGGAAAAACGAAAGTGTATGTCTGTTGCGTGCACCCATAGCATGCGTCCATGCGAGTTGTTGTGTTGGCTATTGTTATGTCAGATCAAACTTTATAAAAATAATACTTACGCTAAAGGGAAAACAACATAATTGCCAAATGGAATAGCAGATAAAATAAGCACAGGCGCCACTCGCCACATATCTGCTGGCATTTTCTGATACAATTCTATTTCTTGACGGCTCATTTTTGAGAAGCCTTGGTCGCTTGTGATTTTAATGCGTAACTTTATATACGTCTTTAGATCACTGAGAAAGTCTCTAATGCCAACGCTGAACACCCTGTACATTTTAACAGCTGTGGGGAATCTGTTCTCAAGTACTTTTGTGTAGTTTTTGACATAATTTATGTATCTTCCTACAACAAACATTCGAAACTTCTCTTTCTCCGTTTTTAGCACCTTCGTATGCTTCGACCGATCGTTTGACATAAACCTGTGGTGTAAATAGAATGAGTCATTAGCTGTCGAAACAATTTGCAAGGTTCTTCTAATTTGATTTTTATCTTCAATGAGATCATTCAAGGTTAGATCTCCAATGTATGAATGTATAATAAATGGATGTTTATCGCATGAGTTATATTAATGTATTGTAAACAAGTATATTATTTGCTGAACATCGTAAACATATTATTGAATGAGAAACATTTCAAGCCAACTTCTAAAAAAGGCAATCACAGACAACTGCGCGTTTGTAAACAATCTATGCACTTATAAATAGTTCAGAAAGGTTAACACGAATACATTGTTAAGTTATTATAAATAACTTTGAAAAATAGAATTTGAAATTTACCTTTTGTTTACTTCTCGAAAATTTGTTCTTGATCGGCAGCACTGAGAGACGAGACTAGAAAACACCATTCTATGCAATTGTAAAGCCATTTTATTACTAATAATAAAAAAAATTCTGCAAAAATGTTAACGTTTTATTTCAAATTTACGAAAACTATAAATTCGGTCTTTCGATTTACACTTTTATTCCTCTGACCGTCAAAATTCGTTTAGCAGCTGAATCTCATTTTGGTTCATTTCATTGGCACTTTTGTACAGCAGCGAGCGGCCTCGTTGATTTGACAGTGACAGTTACTTTAGCTGACTGAGGAAGCAAGTGTTGCCAGATTTACTATATTGAAAGTTGCACTTTGGCTGCATGACAAGTTGCACTCATTTTACCAGACTGTACTGTAGCGATAGCGAAGCCAAAAAGGAAGGTATATAATATGTACTGTTTTCTATTAAAAAAGCGTAAGATCTCTAAAATTTTGGGTATTTTTTCACGTCTAGGAGATTTGTGGGGGTAACGAAAAAATCCATATTTATTTTTCAGGGGAACATTACTTCGGCTGAATTTTGATTATCAACTCATTATTGACGATTGTTTACAAATTATATTATAATTATATGATTTATAAAAAAAAGCAGTTAGAATTATCAACTATCACATATATAGGAACTTGTACTAACTTTGGCATCCCCACAGTCATTGGCACTTTAACCTTTAAACGGAGATATTAAGAATTGTCATGGCAATACAATACGTACTCTGTTATTTTTAAAATCTAGCATTGCAACACTTTAACAATTTTATAATAGACTTTTTTATCAGATTATTATGGCAACACAGCATTAAAAAAAAAGAACGCTCGTAAGGCATGTCGTTTTTTCCCGCAAAATTTAACGGATTCAACAAAGAAGAGGTATGTAAAAACCATTGTTTTTTTACGATTTTGACTTAGTAAAAGATGGGAAATATTTTAATTATATTAATTCTAAGTAATGTTACCGTTTTTATTTATATTTTCCTTATTTTTGGTAACATACCTCAATTTATTAGTGTGCCAACTATTGGTCAAGTAGCTTATATGGAAGTGCAATAATTTGGCACCTGTGCCAATCACTACATTTTACTTTTTATATTTTTTCTTATGTTTTTTATAGCCAATTAAATTAGATTTTAGAATATATTAATATCACAGTTCAAAAATGTTTTTAGTTTCTTTCTTCACAATTGTTAGCACTGCCAAACATTGTACTTTAGGTGGTGCTATACACTACATTTTGGTGTGTGCCAATCATTGCAACGGTTAGCAGCAGTGCTAATTATTATATTATTTCCAATGCCAATCACTGTCTTATTTTATAAAATATCGAAACTAGTATAATTATTGTCATGCTATACTGGCAATACACACAATATTCACAAGAATGTAAGAATAATAAAGACAATTTATTGAATCAAAATGTTCAATTTACTCAAGCCATATCCAACCAAACTAAACCAAACATTTTATTCTCCCTAAGCCTTTACGGAAAGTAGCTGATAGGTGGGACACTTTTCGAAGTGAACTAGAATTGTTCAAATTTTTAAATGACGAGTCAGGAAAGGAGTATGTTTAGAACGTATCTACCAGTATTATATATTTTTCGATATTTTTTTACAGTTTTAATTAATAAAAATGTGCTATAATTACATACTAAGATGAGTGCCAATTACTAGTAAGTTAGTGCCAATAATTGTGCTGTAAGTGCCAATGACTGTACTTTTGGATATTTTTTAATGTTTTCTATTTTCTTTTAACAAAAATGTTTCCTTTTCGTTCTAAATGTGTTTTTATTTTAATAACAATACATTAAAGAATACCTTTTATGTCATAAATTACGTCTAAATATGTTACATAAATTATAATTAACAAATTTAGGGTAGATTTTTCTTAGAGTGCCAATCATTGTACAGTTTCCCCTAGGCTATAATAAAACTTCATATATTTTAGCACAAAGCAGTGCTATGTTCCACGTTGCTTTCAAGCGTTTTATGAAATAAGGCCGTGAAAGTATTATATATGTTTATATTCGGCTTTTCAGCAAAACTTTCGGCAAATCAGGATAATGGATGCAACATTAACACAGAATAATTTTATTAATGTAATCAATCAGTGTTGCTATAAAAACCAAAAGACAAGCTAATTTATAGGGTAGGGAGATAAAGGTACCCGACACGAAATTAAATATTATATGTAAAATGTAACTAGTATGTGCATTTTTTATTTTGTTTATTTTTCTGAATGGCAGGAAAGGAAAATACCAAAGACGTCATTTGTATTGTATCTGTTCTTTCAATCGAGGAGATAGATTAACTAAAAAGTGGTTCGAAGTCGATCACCCCGGTGCGCAATCTTTAACTGGGCATGGCAATTTTGTGGCTAAACTCTTTCGCCTTTATGTGAACGTTCTATCACAAATCATGAATTCGATCCAACAGCACACCATGTTCTCTGGGAGTGTAAACATTGGCGGCGGGAGCGGGACGACATGTTGAATTCTGCCGCATCCTGGGTAGTCTATGGAAGGATTGCAGTGGACCTAATTAGGTCATTGCCTTTTTGGTGGTCGCCGCCGTTAATCTTAACAACACAGGAGATATAGTGGTGGGAATGTGTGGTCCCCCGTCCCGCTAATAACTCATCTGCTTGGTAAGCTTAAAAAAATATTTTAAGCTACTTTCATTATCCTAAGTACGAACTAACAAGACGGCACGTGGTCATTCACTGCCGATGCATCATAAAAATATTTGTTTTCGGAAACATTTGCTAACACAATTTGTCTCTTCCAAATTTATATGTTTAATTATACAGTAAAAACCGCGGAATGCGCGCGGTGTTTGTGTACTTTTTAACCGACGAAAAAACGGAGAAGGTTCTCAATTCGACACGCGTACCTCTATATATATATATATATATATATATATATATATATGTATATATATATATATATATATATATGTATATATATATATATATGAGTGATTGTTCACTCACTGATTGTAATGTAAAACCACTCATAACTTTTCACAGAGTAGTCCGATTTTGATAATTCTTTTTTTATTGGAAAGAGTATACCCCGAGGTTGATCCCCTATAAATTTCGAAAAAAAAAATCAATCCAAAGGGTAGGAAACCAGGGGATGATTGATTGTTCACTCACTGATTGTGATGTATGACGCATAACTTTTCACAGAGTAGTCCGATTTTGATAATTCTTTTTTTATTGGAAAGGGTATACCCCGAAGTTAGTCCCAAATAAATATGGAAAAAAATCAATCCTAAGGGTAGGAAAACAGGGGATGATTGATTGTTCACTCACTGATTGTGATGTATGACCACGCATAACTTTTCACAGAGTAGTTCGATTTTGATAATTATTTTTTTATTGGAAAGGGCATACCCCAAAGTTAGTCCCAAATAAATTTGGAAAAAAAAAATCAACCCTAAGGCTAGGAAATCAGTAGATGATTAACAGTTCATTCACAGATTTTAATGCTGAGTCGTGTATTACAAAAAAAAACAAGTTTGGGGTGCAAGTGGTTCATCAACATCTTTGAACCAAAGCCAACTTCACCTGCACGTAGTGCACCCTGCTGACTGACGAACGAAGCTCTGGTGAAAAGAGAGGTAGGGAGCGTAATTGTAAGCTACCGGACTGGGATATGTACCTCACAGAATACCGCAGCCAAATAACAATTTCCTTGAGGGTTGTTGTGTTCCTGCGAGTGACTGAGGTCACCAGAAAGGAAGGAGTTGCTGCGGTGGCAGCGAGGGTGGCGGCACACTCGGTAACTGCTTCACATCAGGCGGGTCGTATGCTTGTCTCACCCGACTTAGTATAAAAAAAAAACCTCACCAAGAATGAGTTTCAGACCAGCTATTTTAAAAGTAATCAAAAATTAAGCCTGTAATAATTAGTACAATAGAGCCACAAAAAATAATAAAATAAAAACTTTTTAACAAAAAAAATAAACCGCCGAAAAAAATGAAAAGCAAAAAATAATAAACTTTGTTTTTATTGACCCTAATAACTAAGTTCTTAGACTAATTTAAGTACACCTAAGTAATTTTGAATCGGCGCCAAACAATCAATGAACAAAGATCACTAAATTACCTCAAATTTAAAGAAAAATAACCAAATCAAATTAACAATGCAACGTGAAATTTCCAACGATAAACGAAAATATTCCAAAAAATGCGTGTTTGGCGCCGACTCAAAATTACTTAGGTGTACTTAATAGTAGTGTTACGAACTAGGGTTCTGGATTTGGATGTAAAACGCCAATGACAACTTGCAAGGATTTATTCACGCAGGGTCTGGTCTGCAGGTCTTCACAACACGAAGTCCACACGAAGATTCCAAATCGCAGGTCAAATCGAAGTCCAATAGTATCGCTGAGGTCGTAGGTTATCACTTGTCTCGCAGGTAGATTCGCTCGAAGTTTACTCTCCCGAAGTCCAAACTGAACTGCCTATGCGCCGCGGCGGTCGCTATTTATATCCGCCGGCAAGGGTTCTCGAATGTTCCCGTATGTACATGCATGTACTAACCATCGGTAATTCATCGTAATGTCTCGAGACACATCTCGAACATTTTCATGTCATAGTGTTATGAACCTTATGGCACTAGACATATTTGCTTGCATCGAAGTATGCGGCGACTATTCTAAAAGGTTCTATTCTAGATCGTTCGAGACAGGACCGCGACACTGCTCCCCTCTTAGAAATGCTCGTCCCGAGCATCTTCATTACTGCCGTGATAAGAAGCTAAGCGGTCAATGTGAACCACTTTTTGTGCACCTCTCGGCTGCCGTTGAATTCGATATGTCACGTCATTCAACCGAGTGACCACTTTGTATGGCCCTTCCCATCTTGTCTGTAATTTCGGAGACTTTCCATTTCGTCGAGTTACGTTGTGAAGCCATACTAGTGCTCCTTCTTCGAAGCCGTTTGTATTTGCTCGACGGTCGTACCTAGTTTTCATCTTTTCACTCGACTGCAACCCATTTTCCCGAACTATGGCATGAATTTCTCGCATTTTCTCACGTAACTCGGAAATGTAGTCGTGTAGAGTACGTGGGTCGTCAGGAGGTCCTCCAGTTAACAGATCTACTGGTATTCTCAGTTCTCGCCCAAAATTGACACGTGCTGGGGTTATCTTTGTGCTTTCATGTTCAGCAGTTCGGTAGGCCAGGAGAAACGGCGGTATGTATTTGTCCCAGTCTCTCTGGTGGTTGTCAACGAGTTTCGCCAAATGTCTCTCAAGTGTCTGATTAAATCTCTCTACCATGCCGTCGGATTGAGGATGATATGGGGTGGTCCTAGTCTTATGTATACCCAATATTTTGCAGAGTTCTTGAAATATCTGTGACTCAAAGTTCCTACCTTGGTCGGAGTGTATTTCCAAAGGCACACAAAATCGGCAAACTACTTCCTCAAACAACTTGGATGCAACAGTTGTGGCTTCTTGATTAGGTATGGCGAATACTTCTGGCCACTTAGAGAAGTAATCCATAACTACCATGAAGTACTTATTTCCTGATTCCGTTACAGGGAATGGTCCAGCCACATCAACTGCAATGCGTTCCCATGGCGCACCAACGTTATAAAGTTGCAGGTTTCCTCGGGTTCTAGTTGATGGACCTTTCACCGCAGCGCAAGTAGCGCACTTGCGGCACCAATCTTGCACATCCTCTCGACAATGAAGCCAGTAAAACCTTTCCCGAATCTTTGTTAACGTCCGTTTCACGCCCAAGTGTCCACCTGACACGCCATCATGTACTTCACGAAGGACATCTTGTACCTTATCTCTTGGGACAACTATCTGAAGATGGAACTCTCTGCTGTTAGGTTTCTCCCATTTACGGTAAAGTAATCCGTTCTGAAGAATAAAACTGTCCCATTGAGCCCAGTATGCCTTGGTGATAATACTTGTAGGGGCGACTTCGCACCATCTTGGCTTGTCCTCGCCTCGTTTCTTCCATGCGACAATGAGCCGTACATCTTCGTCATCTTCCTGTGCTTCTTTCATCGCCTTATCTTCCCAGGATCTCGATGGGCCCATTCTTGTTAATCTCAATGGCAGTTCCTTTGTCTCTTGTTTGGAACAGTGCTTGCAGTCTTCAGGACATGGCCTTCTTGACAATGCATCAGCATTTCTATGATTCACGGTAGAGGGCGCAGCATCATGCTTCTTTACCAACTCTTCAAAACGCTGCTCCATTTTGTTTAGAAGTGCATCCAGCCTGTCGTCAGTTTTGGTCGGTTGTCTTTCCTTCTTAGGGCACGTGAACTGCAGATGTCCTCTTTCCCCACACATGTAGCACATGGGCCCGGAGTTCCTTTTGGGCGGCGTCTTGATCTCCTTAACATCCTCTGTAACTTCACGAAGTTTGTACCCTTGCCGGATATCTTGTCGCACAGCTTCAACTTCCAGGGCGTGTGCGAGTGCTTCTTTTAATGAGGCATGGTGGCGAAGCTTCACTGCAGCCCTAATTTCAAGATCCTTGATTCCGTCGACGAAGGCTTGAAGAATGTTGGTGTCCACCATTCTACTATCGGCAGAGGGGTACGCCTTTCGAACCAGCTTTTCGATCTCCAACGCCCATTGTTGAAGTCCTTCACCCGGGCGCTGGGTCCGGGCGCGTAGCTGGGCACGAAAAACGTGTTCCAAGTGTCGTTCCCCATACGTAGCCTCAAGTGCCTCCAACAGGTCTTTAAAGTTGCTGCCTGAGGTAGGCAGTGCCTCCAGCACAGACAAGGCCGAACCTCTGAGCGCGACGATGAGGGCTGTCAGGCTCTGTTCGTCCGTCCACCCATTCGAAGCAGCGACAGTCTGAAACTGCTGGCGGTAGGCGGCCCAAGACGTAGTACCGTCGTAAGGGGGCACCTTCACCTTAGGCCCCTGGATTATGCCGACAGCTCCGCTCGACGTAACTCCAGCAGATTCTATACGCCGAACTTTCATCTCCAGTCCAGTGAGGCCAGTTTTCACATTTTTCAAGACTTCCTCTAATTTGGAAACCCGTCCGTTCACTATCTCTACATCTTCACGTAGCTTAGCTACCATATCGCTAAACTTGGTAACGGCAGAAATAATCCTTTGTTGATCTGCCTTCTGTTCTTCTCGCAGGCCCCTCTGTTCTTCTCGCAGGCCCCTCTGTTCTTCTCGCAGGCCCCTCTGTTCTTCTTGCAGGCACCTCATGTGCTTGCTTTGTTCTTCTCTTATCCTTGTCTGCTCATCCTTCATGCCCTTCAAAATTGCCATCAGGCACGACATATCCAAAACCTCCGTTGAAAGTTTCGGAGGTTTAATGCCTCCGGTGGGCGTGACCAGGTGGGCGTGGCTAGAAGGCGGGGCCTGTTGGTCGGTGGGCGTGGCCTGCTCGGTGGGCGTGTCCCGGTGGGCGGGGCTAGGGGGCGTGGCTTGGCCGGTGGGCGGGGCCTGATCGGTGGGCGTGGCCTGGTGGGCGGGGCCAGTGGGCGTGCCCCTATGGCCGGTGGGCGTGGCCTCAGGGGCAGTAGGCGTGGCCTCCGCAGCACATTGTGCCCTAGTCCTCACGCCAGGAGTATCCTCCCTCGGAGTCAGTGGCATCTCCAAATCCCCAATTCTGACACCAAATGTTACGAACTAGGGTTCTGGATTTGGATGTAAAACGCCAATGACAACTTGCAAGGATTTATTCACGCAGGGTCTGGTCTGCAGGTCTTCACAACACGAAGTCCACACGAAGATTCCAAATCGCAGGTCAAATCGAAGTCCAATAGTATCGCTGAGGTCGTAGGTTATCACTTGTCTCGCAGGTAGATTCGCTCGAAGTTTACTCTCCCGAAGTCCAAACTGAACTGCCTATGCGCCGCGGCGGTCGCTATTTATATCCGCCGGCAAGGGTTCTCGAATGTTCCCGTATGTACATGCATGTACTAACCATCGGTAATTCATCGTAATGTCTCGAGACACATCTCGAACATTTTCATGTCATAGTGTTATGAACCTTATGGCACTAGACATACGGGTCATTATTGCTTGCATCGAAGTATGCGGCGACTATTCTAAAAGGTTCTATTCTAGATCGTTCGAGACAGGACCGCGACAGTAGTTTATGAAACTGTTGCATAATAAGGATTATTAAAATACGAGTGTGAGTTTATAACATGAGCCGAAGGCGAGTGTTATAATGGACCACACGAGTATTTTAATACCTAATTATGTGCAGTTTCATACACTACTTTATCTAATCTCATGAAGTATATTATAATAATATTTTAAATACAACCATGAAGTTAATTTAACAGCTATAATTCTTACTTAGAAATCCATTGGCAGATCGAGCATGCGTAGTGCGCATGCGCGACGCGCCGCGCGGCGCCGCGTTCACAGATTATGTAGAAAAATTATGCAAAGTTGCAATGTATTTGCATTGCAACCTGTTTAAAATACCTGTATCCAGGGCTGAAGCTGTATCGAAATGGTAAAAAAGTTATTTTACGATACAAGGCGCCCATTACACGGTAGGTTTTGCTGTCAGTATTACAGTGCTACAAACTTATCTGACCCGGTGGCCAAATTTAGAACTAAAGCCGCCATCTTGAAATGTAGTATTGCCAGGTACAATTTATTTATTTACCGCGTATGCACATTCCATTGAGGTGTTTTTTTTAAAATACATATTATCTTTTTCTACACATTCACGTAGCTTAGGAATTTTATTTATTTCTTACAATAAAAAAATCGTCAACGAGTTGTTTCTGTGCAATATTATAACTCTCTAATATTATATAATAGCTATGATCGCGACTTAACGTGGTCCATTTTTAAAACTAATCAACAAAAAATAGAAGGCAATTGATATTTAATTGAAACACCACATAACACAATTAATAAGTATATCAATGCTATTATTTTAAGTGTTTAGATTACTTTGATTTTTATGTTTCCTCTAAAACGGGCGGCATTTCGTTTAACGGCAACACTTAAGTCGATCGCACCGCCCCCGCCACCGGGCCAGATAGGCGCCCATTAGACGCTCATTCAAACGTCAGTCAATTCCATCAGTCATGAATTGCGTTTGCTCGACGGTGACTGATGAAATTTTATCGACATTAGACGGTCACTCTGACTGATTGTCAGTCAAACCCAAAATTTCACAGGGAATACACGTGTTCAGGCGAGAACAAATATTTATTCCTATATATTTATTCCGTACGCATTTTTTATTTATTTAAATTCGCATGAAAGATGCGTGTTTTGATAACCTGTTGATCAGCTCGAAAAGCTCGGAGCAACTTTGCGATATCTTGTTGCTAGTAGAAATATTGAAGACATGAAGTTTTCAGTATTTAATTATGTCATCTGCTGCTATTTGTGAAGCAATTTTAAATACCTACCTACATGTCGGGCACATAAATACGTATTACAAGGCTCGATGGCGTCGTTGCGCGTGTCAGTCTATTCGATCACGCAGGTTAAGCAACATCTACCGTAGCCAGTCTATGGATGGGTATATTTATTTCGAGCTTCTCTGTGCTTCAAAGCGCACGTTAAGCCGTCAATTCCGGCTGTTGTAATTAAATGACAGTCGTTAAGCCTGGTCGGTGGCCTTTGGGCGACTTGAAAACACTGGTGTCTGCCAACCTGTTGTTGTTGAACGCAGTTGAGCGGCCGGCGTGGTGGAGTATGTTCTAAACCCCTTCTATTGATGCGAGACTCGTATACCATCAGTTGGATGATTTTAGGTTGATGCCGAAGTACAAAAACAACATTACAAGTTATTTATCTAACACTTCAATTTTAATAATACTTATTTCGGGATATAATTGTAATAAGATAAAAAAGTAGGGTATTTATAATTTTAAAATTCAGGCATCAATTGAGAAATGTGTGATGCAAGATGATTATTATTATTATTATTATCTTGTTAATGTGATGGGGTAGGAATATTTGGGATGTGTAGTATGGATTCATTTGAATTTAAAGCAGGTCTTTCAGATGGTTGATCGTAATGATAGTTAATACTTGAAATTATTTGGGAAGCCGTGCCTCTTTCTATAGATGTAAAATTATTTGTACTTCTTCTAAAGATGTAACTCCAATGCATTCCATGTACGACTCCATCGCTGTCCGCGCGCTGACTGACGCTTGACTGATGAATTGCCATTACACGTTCACTCAAAAGTCATGACTGATGGTTGAATGATGCAAAAATCAAAATATTCAGATAATCGTCAATCAACTTCATTCAACCATCAGTCACTGCATTAGACGATAGGTAATCCGTCAGTCATAGCTGTGACTGTGGTAATACTGACAGCAAAACCTATCGTGTAATGGGCGCCATAAGTTTGTGGCACTATACCACAGTCACAGCTATGACTGACGGATTACCTATCGTCTAATGCAGTGACTGATGGTTGAATGAAGTTGATTGACGATTATCTGAATATTTTGATTTTTGCATCATTCAACCATCAGTCATGACTTTTGAGTGAACGTGTAATGGCAATTCGTCAGTATTTCGTCAGTCAGCGGGCGGACAGCGATGGATTCGTACATACACGGAACGCGTTGAAGAGGCGGCGGAACGCGTTGGAGCTCTTTAGAAAATAATTTTACATCCCTAAAAAGAGGCACGGCTTCCCAAATAATTTGAAGTGCTGAATAACATTACGATCAACCATCTGAAATACCTGCTTTAAATTCACATGAATCCATACTACACATTTGGAGTATTGGCGATACTCCTTTTTACCTTATTACAATTTTTTCCCTAAATAAGTACATATTGCTAAAGTTAAAGTGGTAGATAAATAACTTGTAATATTGTTTTTGTAGTTCGTCATCAACCCATACCATCCCACTGTTGGGATACGGGTCTCCCTGTCTCAATAGAAGGGGTTTAGAATACACTCCACTAGGCCAGTGTTAACAAGCCGCCCAAAGGTCACCGACCAGGCTTAACGACTGTCATCTTATGCCAACAGCCCTGATTGACGGCTTAACGTGTGCTCCGAAGCACAGAGGAGCTCGAGATAAATAAACCCATCCATAGACTGGCTACGTTAGACGTTGCTTAACCTGCGTGATCGAATAGATTGACATGCGCAACGACGCCATCGAGCTCTCAGCTTTGTACTTAGTTTCATCTAATCCTGTAAAATGTATATAAGTGCCCAACATGTATTTATGATTGCTTAACAAATAGCAGCAGGTGACATAGTTAATTACTGAAAACTTCATGTCTTCAATATTTCTACTAGCAAAGTTGCTTCGAGCTTTTCTTCGGGAATTATAGCTTTATAAATACAGGTTTTAGGTATTTTTTATGAGAAAATAAATTAAAAAAATTGCGATACAGCAGGCCATTTTTTTATGATTAAACATTTGTTCTTGCCTGAGCACGTGTATTCCCTGAGAATTTTTGGGTTTGACTGACGATCAGTCAGAGTGACCGTCTAATGTCGATAAAATTTCATCAGTCACCGTCGAGCAAACGCAATTCATGACTGATGGAATTGACTGACGTTTGAATGAGCGTCTAATGGGCGCCTTACAGTTGTCCATAAAAGAGCTGTATCGAAAAATAACTTTTTAAATTTATTTTGATAGCTTGGGCGTAAAGACTGTCATTAAGATACTGTGTTTAGTTTTTTAATGTGTAAATTTCAGTATGAGATTAGATAAATTAGTTTAAGAACTTAGTTATTAAGGTCAATAAAAACAAAGTTTATTATTTTTTGCTTTTCATTTTTTCCGGCGGTTTAATTTTCTTGTAAAAAAGTTTTTTATACCATTAAGGTAGACACCTTAGTGGCATAAAAAAGTACACAAACAAAGTGACTTTGTCATTAGACGTAATGCAGTTGATCACATGCTGCCGCCGCGGCGGCGGCGGCTGCGTGGCAGAGGTGGGGGCCTTTGATGATCATCGGCACTAATCGGAAGTGGTAGCAGGCATACGTGTCCGCAAGTGGGCATTGGAATGTCGTCTATAATTACTGTTTATTGATTAGAACTGGTCGAGTGTCCCATGTCCCAGTACCCAACAAGCATACGGCTCGCCTGATTGTCAACAGTTAAAGCAGGCTATGCACGCTTGCAACACCTGCGGCATCATTTGCACGTTGTCGATTCTGTAAAAAATTACTCATACCCTTTTTGATGAACCGCATCCTGTAGTCTCCCGGGATATCTTCGCAAAATCTGGTAGGTACAGCAACGTTACGTTTTTCGTAGCATTTAATACTTTTTTATTTTTAGTTACACGTTTAATACTAAAAAAAGATTAGTGACACAGAGACCATGTTTATACTTGGTAAATAGAACAAGGAGGATATAAACATCTTCCGTCTACGGTCTATACAAAGAGTTCTTTTTTAAATCTCTGTGAGACAGAAGCAAATAGGTATGTACTATAGACTATGGCCGGCCGTACACAAACTTACTTCGTCCCGGATTTCAGGTGTTGAATTAAGAAAGAAGCTTGATTCTGGACGCACGGGATTCCATACAAATTCAGATTCTGGATTTTTCAGATCGATCTCACAAAAAATACTGACGAGTATGAAGAATTTAAGAATCTGAATTCCGGGCTCACATCTTTCCTTACATTTCTATGGAGCGAACTCACACACGCCGGAACTCGGACTTTTACAATCAATTTCTGAATTCCGTGACGGATTCCATCTTTATATGGCCTAAGAGCTAGTTCACATTAGGTCGGCTGACAGTTTTACCGGAGGTCGGGTGTCGGGTCTTGCTGTTCACATTACAAGCTGCCGATCCGACCTCATGTGAACGCCACCGTGTCGTTACCGTTGCCAGGCTTGTCACAAGGCAGTTGTAAGTTGACTTTTATGAGCAATGGACGATGACGACGTTCTGGTTTTGATGTGATATCTAAATAGGAGACGGGCCACAAGAAAAATAAAATATTGGATGCATTCCCACGGTGCGGTGCGGGATTCCCCGCTCCGACCCGACGAATGTGAACGGTGCAATACGAAGCAGTATGCCAATATTATATCCGACCCGAAGAAATTCGTGGCCGAGCGTCCGGTAAATGTGTCATCGACGACAGTTTTATAGGGTCGCTCTAATGAATGTGAACAGCGCTATTGAAATATATATGCCAAAATGCATTCGATACATGTGTCGTTCCGGTAAATCTGTCGGTTCGACCTAATGTGAACTAGCTCTTAGTGTACAGATGACAGAAACTGGCAGAAGTAGCGTTTCATAAATATGTCCATGATTTTGGGTGTCAGAAAAATATAAATTGTTATTTTATTTGCTATAAAGATAGCCATGTTACGTTGTTGCAATGATTGTCAAGCGAAATGCAATGATGACTTTAAAAAGATCGTGGAACTTAATAGCTCAGGGCTTGTTATTTACGTACATAAGAAAAAACATGAAGATTCGGTAAATGACACTATTGTGGTCCCTTCTTTACATTTTTTTTTATATATCAAGGCTGACGCCAAATCTTAGCCTGTCTACAGATGGGTTTATTTATCTAGAGCTCCTCTGTGCTTCGGAGGGCACGTTAAGCCGTCGGTCCCGGCTATTGTCATTAGATGACAGACAACCCGCAGTTGAGCAGCGTGGTGGAGTATGCTCTAAACCAAACCCATTGGATTGAAGGGAGGTCCGTATCCTATCCTAGCAGTGTTATCGCCGTTTTTTTTTCTTAGAAACATACATATAATACATAGAAAATATCGAAACCAAGACAAACGGACATGTTTCATACACACAAAAGTTTGTCTTGTGCAAGGATCGAACCCGCGACCTCGGAGTCTAGCATTTGCTAGCCATTCGTCCACAGGGCTTGTCAGATAAGTATAAAATAACTAGCCTAGATATTCTATAATATTGACAGAATTATAACCCTTCAGACCGAGACGGTACACCTGACCATACCTCTGGTGGTATAAGTATATGCTTTATCGATAATAAAGAGGATGGGATAGGGAAAGTACCATAAACAATGATCATATAATTACTATTTATAAAATTGACCCTAAATAATGATAGCAAATTACAGTCAAATGAAACATTCTTTAAAGAAAAAAAACTTTCATTTATTATTTAAAATAAATGAAACTAGACAAAGATTTTAAAAAATAGTTTTCCTGTACAAAATAATAATAATAATCATAATTAAGAGGAACGGTACAAGTGATTTCATTTATATAAAATGATATCTCTTTTACTGCGGGTACTTTCTCTATAGGTATCATTACAACTTTCCACCCTGTATATAAAAAAACTGACAATTTAACTCACGCAGGTACAGAAGAAATCTATCATGAGAGGCAATGATACAGTTGTGCTACACAATCCTACGGATAAAGATTTGAAAAGGCCTAATTACATTAACGAATTGTGTAAGTTTTTGACGGAAAACATACAAAATCACACTACTAAATTATTTGCGTCAAATATTTATCCCACCAAAAAAGTTAATGTACAAAGCTGCTAAGTTCTCTTGTTCAGTAAAATACTCCTTCGAAAGAGCTGACGTCTAATGAAACGGCACGAAAAAAATATTATGCTAAGTTCGCCACATACATGTTCCTGAATATATTTTAACTTTCATTTGAAAGCTTTTAATAACTACTATTAATAATAAATATATCTATTTTACATAATACGATCATAGTTTACATTGACGACATTGTAGTAGATGAACTTAATTGACAATTTAGTACAAAGTATACATTTTTAATTACGGAAATGACATACTTTTATTCAAGCTGTAGGTACAGAGAATATCATTTGAAGCAATACTCTTGTATGTCGCTGTCCTTGCATGTGCATGTAGAATGATATAAGGCTAGCTCGCATCAATATTGTACACTCATATTATTTGCAAAAGAAAGGGATGCCTTGTTTTATTTTGATTGGCCGTATTTTATAGCATAAATTATTATAAAGAACATTGTAAAGATAGATAAGATATATATATATGTAACACCAACGCTGTTACATATGTACATATATTTTTTCCTTGTAATATACTTATGTTTTCCTAATAAATAAATGATAAATCGATGCCTATGAGAACTTGGCCATTTTTTTTATATTTATTTTATTAGTGTGATTTATGGATCTATGATATAAATTACGAGATTTACGAGTAAAAATATTTTCTTTCCTTCTCTCGACAGCCGCTGCTGCCACGTGCCGTTCATCATGCCATAACTCTCTTAGATATCTTTTCCGTGCCAAATAAAGGCTTTAGCTTAACGAAATATCTTTTTTACCACGCCGAGCGGCAAGCAAGTATATAACCCACCTGATGGGTACTAGTTAACTTAGTCAATAGACGCTTACAAAAAAGGGAGTATCGCTCACGGTCACGATTAAGAGAAAACAAGAATCCTCAATGGAATTGTTATACTGTTTTCTGAACATTAGTATACACCTTTTCCCCTCTGTGATTATTGGTAATAGGGTTATTATTATTTTGTAATAAATGCAAAGAAAAGTTTAATCAGCAATGGCGTCGCTACTGATCTTAACTGGACCCTGTTATTACGTTAGTACTATTACTTATACTGTGCTGTTATACAGAACAGATCCAACCGACATTTTGTTACTTTCCAGTTAAAGCATGCACAAAAAGCAAGCATATGTCTTCAAACTGCTAGAATCTGTTGCGAATATATATAGGGCGTGATTTTATCAATTACCTTTTTAAATTAATCTATATATTTAAAAGAGTAAATCACTCACTCACTTATCACGAAATCTCAGAAACTATAACACCTACAAACTTGAAATTTGGCAGGTAGGTTCCTTATAGAGTGTAGACATCCGCTAAGAACGGAATTTACGATACTCCGCCCCTAAGGGGGTAGAATGAGGGTTGGAAGTTTGTATGAAAGTCCTATGTTTTTGAAGCAAAAGGCTTGAAATTTAAAATGTATGCTCTATAGATGGTGTGGAGGTGTATTAATAATGTATCTTTGGAAATTAACCCCTTTTTGGGGTTAAAACGGGGGTTGGAAGTTTGTATGAAAGTTCTACGTTTTTGAAGTAAGAGACTTGAAATTTAAATTGTATGCTTTATAGATGGTGTGGAGGCGTACTAATAATGTATCTTTGGAAATCAACCCCTTTTTTGGGGTTAAAACGGGGGTTGGAAGTTTGTATGAAAGTTCTGTGTTTTTGAAGTAAGAGACTTGAAATTTAAAATGCATGCTCTATAGATGGTGTGGAGGTGTACTAATAATGTATCTTTAGAAATCAACTCTTAATTGGGGTTAAAACGGGGTTTGGAAGTTTGTATGAAAGTTCTATGTTTTTGACGCAAGAGACTTGAAATTTAAAATGTATGCTCTATAGATGGTGTGGAGGTGTACTAATAATGTATCTTTAGAAATCAACCCCTTTTTGGGGTTAAAACGGGGGTTGGAAGTTTGTATGAAAGTTCTATGTTTTTAAAGTAAGAAACTTGAAATTTAAAATGTATGATCTATAGATGGTGTGGAGGTGTACTAATAATGTATCTTTAGAAATCAACCCCTTTTTGGGGTTAAAACGGGGGTTGGAAGTTTGTATGAAAGTTCTATGGTTTTGACGCAAGAGACTTGAAATTTAAAATGTATGCTCTATAGATGGTATGGAGGTGTACTAATAATGTATCTTTAGAAATCAACCCCTTTTTGGAGTTAAAACGGGGGTTGGAAATTTGTATGAAAATCCAATGTTATTAAAGTTAAAGTAATTATGGCAGAAGGATTTTAAATGATATTTAAGTATAAAATATATTGAAAACAACTACATACTTACTATTATAAGGAGGGAAGTTATTATAACAATAAATAGTACTTTAGGTTTTACAAAGAGGTTTTAAAAATAATATCCGTCGACTTCATTGATTCTAAAAATTCGTCTAGATATTGATTGTTTTTAACTTTTTTTATTTTTTTCCTTTCATTAGGTATTTATCTTTTTCGGATGTAATTAAAAATTATTTGCAAATAACTAACTCCACGCGTACGAAGTCGCGGGCGGCCGCTAGTTATTTATAAATGCATTTTCAGTGACCTAATAAATTATATTTGTTCATATAATAGTAGATTTATCACCTAAATTGAATCACCAAATAATATAAAAAGGCTTACTTAAATATCAATTATTAATAATTACTTGGAAATAATATCAATCATCAAATAATTATATCGGGATTTCAAAATAATGAAATTGTCACTTAAACAGAATTACCATACAATATGAATCATGATACAAGAAAACCCTAACCTAACCAAAAATCAACTCGAATCTAACTAAAACTTGATTTATTACATTGACCAAGTATTGGTAAGATTCGTCAGTGAATATGACGCCAATTTGACTCCGCCCCTATTAGCCATTTTTTCATTAAATTAAGGAGCTTATTAGGTGACAGATCTATTATTTTGATGATCAAACGAATTAAATGATACTAATAGTTTGTTGATTAGATTTTTATGGTGAAAGATTTGCTATTTTTAGGTACAAATGTATTATTGCTGCTCGTGACTTACTTTTTAGAGGACAGATCTTATATTCAGGCTATATAAAAAAGTGATCAAACTATAATTTAAGAAACATATTTACATTAAGCCGATGATTTATATTTAGACACAGTCTTGATTAAAATGATGACTGATATATTTCTTGGGGAGAGATATTATTATTACTTTATATCTGCAGTACCCTAATAATAATAATATTATTATATGTATCTCTTTTTAATCACGGGTCAAACCCGGTCATTTGATAGGCATGCGCGGATATGGATCCAACGCGTAGAGGCCCCTTTGAGAAGTTTGATGTAATGTTGTACGCCCGCCGTGACCCGCTCCAGGATATGTCAATACCGGAACGACATATCCATGAACAGGTCTCGGCAGGCGTTGACATTATTGCAAAGTGTGATGGAAAATAAATGGGCTATGGAGATGAGATCTGGGTGGCCACTCACTAGATGGGCCCCCGAAATGCCAGGAAAACGGCCGGGGGCAACCCCGGTGTGAGTGACTATTATTATATTATTATTAAGGTACTGCAGATTAGTGACTCATCTAATCTAAACTTAGGTGACAGAAAATATTGTTCCCATATATATATAGCTTTATTTGAAGTTTCTCGCTATGTATATGTGTCAATTTGGCATAGTTTGTCGGTTGAATATATTCTGCATAATCGGGTCCAGTTGTGATACTAATTTTATTCGTTTGGTTTGCAAACTAACAATGAAAACACGATATCAATATTAACGGTTCTTATCTAACCATAGCTTGTAAATTTTGCCCTGTAGGTCAATATAGGACAAACTGTCTTCAATGTAGAATGCTTATTCAAAAAGTACATAATTTATTAAACGAAATTAAAGACATAAGGAAAAGTGAGACAGTAGCGGTATGTGACTTTTGTAAGCAATCGACTACTAATAGGTGTAAAAGATGTGAATACATAGTTCATAAATTTATGAACGACAGAATTAAACAGAGTCAAGACAGCCAAGAAAGTCTCAAAGTATGGCTATGTAGGGTACAATGGTTTTTACAATCACTTTTAGACAAAGGTACACTATGTCATCATCCTTCAAACCCAGACAGTACTTTAGCCAAAGAGCTAGAAGAGCTCTTAAAAGAATTAAAGCCACCGTTAACTATACGTCAGCCAGACATCAACATTTTTCCAATAATAGAGAAACTGACGTCTCTAGAAAACTTAAGCGAAAATAAAAGACTTATAGAGGAGATATTAAATTTAATAAGATCAGAACAAAAACCTACATCCGCGACCACTTGTCTTTGCAAAACCTTAATGGACGAAAAGTATGGAAATATTTTTTCTGAAGCTCTAAAGACAAAAAGAATAGATGATCTTGATAATAAAATAGTCACCGAAGGAGAAGTTATTAAACAATTGCCTACATATAAAAATCTTTCGGGGGACAATGAGAAGGACATTGGGAGATACAAGAAAATAGATTCATCAGAGAATATTAAGAACTCCTACGAAGAACAAAAGAAGTCTCCCAGTAAAGCAACAGGAACGAAGAAAGTGAAGGCCACAGAGAAGAAAGCAAAAAGAACGTTATCTGCAGATAACAAAGAAAACATTTATATGGAAAAGTCACCATCAAAAAGACCCACTAAAACAAAACAATCACTCTCTGACGCAGTTATTATGGGAATGATAAAAGAAGCCCGCCAAATGAAGAACAAAACAGAAAAAGCCGAAAAATTAGACAAGAAAACCGCGATAATCATTCCCACAATTGATGACTTACCAATTCCTGTAAGGCTTGAGGTTTCTGAATCAGATGCATCTGGCTCCGTAATTGCATGTTCTATAGCAAAAGATACAAACAAAGAAATGATTAAAGGGGAAAAGATAGTTCAATATTACCAAAATTATTATGATGAGTCCACTGAGACTGTCAAGCCTGTGTTTCATAAAGTGTATATAGAGCATGAAAACGATCTTTCATTTATTACTGATGTTCCTGATACGGCTACAGATTCTTCGCCTGATTTTAATAAACTAAAAAAAATTAAAAGTATCCAAAATCAAGAAAATACGGTAAGTCTATGAATACTTTTTACATAGCTGATTTAAATTCCTTATGACCGATGTAATACTCCAACGACTGCAAGGGATTATCCTAAAATTAATAATACGATAAAGGGTTTATCCCCTTCCCACGCATTTATTTCTGGCCGCCAAACCGCGGGACGGTCGCAACCCCATAAAAAACACATAAGGCTTCACCTATCTCTGTCAGATTGTACTGACCGGCAGAGGAAGGGTGGCAATTTTTTCGGGTATAGGTATGTATGTAGTAAATCCGGATCTTCAGCACGACACGGATAGAACTGTACATTATGGAATTAAAAGCTAGCTTTATAGGCGTAACGAATTATGACGGCCAACAAACTGTATAAATAATCACAGGTCTGCGATTTTTTTTTTGTTAAATGGTTAACATTTGTTTTAATTGTCATAAAAGTAATAGAAAACGGCATTCATATGATATATACCACGTCACATTTATCAGATTTAGATGATATAAACATTTGGATACGAAAAATAACAAAACAAAAATTTAATAACATGAATGAGAGTCATTTGAAAAATATTTTGCAAAGTTTTATTGAGTATATAGCTATTAAAATACTACATTAAGGTATACATATAGAAAAAGATTAATACTAACGTGTCTTTTTTGAAAAAAAGCTGCGTTTTGTTGGTTTTCGTTTATGATTTTTTATTTTATCTCTGTGTATCATCCAGCAATAGTCCACGAAGCAAAAAGAATGTGACGTGATACGTTAAAACAAGGTTTATATTTGCTATATACAGACCAACATCTACATGTTTGTGATGAATTTATTTAAAAAACTTTTTCATCGCAGACCTGGGTAATCATTGACTTCTTTATCATTTTTTTTGTTTGCTTTTATAACACAAATTTTGAGTTTGAAGCTCTTCATATTTGGTGTTAATAGTTCAATCGGGAATACCTACCAAGAGATATATTTAGAAATTAATTATGTCTAGTAAACATTCGATAACAGTGCTATGGTATCTGGGGCCCTACTGCCGAAGCTGAAGCCGATAGCCGATTACCATCGAATATTTTGAATCGAAAAATATGTCTTATGTTTTAGTTATTGACAAACATCTTCAGCTTAGCCCTCCGTGTACCAGGTGACTAAAATGATCATTCTGTACTAGGCGGGTTATGGTATAACGTACCACCAAAATGTTTGATGACTGTAACTAGTATAATTTTAATTATTTGTGGATTATATGCATGGAATATTATATTATAACAAATAGGTCAAAGTAAAACTCGATAGCAATTTATTCGTTGGGCCCCTGGTATTATTCTGCGCTAATGTCGTATGCTCATAGATAGGTAGAATATGCTTTATTTGAACACTACAAATTAACAAAAATATAAACAATAGGCTAACTTGTAGCCTGTAGGTATGCAACAAAGCGGCTTGTTGGTGAAAGCAATCTTAACAAAGCAATCTTTAGGGCAACGCCCTTGTATATGGAGTGGGCAGGATTCGCATGACTGCTTGTATTAGCAGAATCTAAATAAATATAACAAGCATAATGTATAAGCAGAATAAATATTATTAATTAATTATGAATTTTAGGAAGAAGTTGCAAAAGGAGTAATAAAATACCAGTTGTCCAATCGAGAGTTTATTGAAAAGGGCTGGACGCAGCTTCCCACTACAAAAATCATGAGACGCGTAAGAATTAAGAATATTTGTAGATATAAAATATAAAAATCAAATGGGAAACTATGGTATAGGATGACTTACGATTTTATATGCTCGATATTTTATGAATAGCTATTCATATGGATGCTCTGGCTTTTATTGTATCAAACGTGTTCCAAGCAACATCCATTGATTGGCAATAACACAAGGAGCAGACAAAAAATGAGAATGTAAAATCGAAAACTATTAATTGACGGGGGCCCACCACACATTCTCTTTGCGCCACTGTGTCTCCTGTGTAGCCAGGATTAACAGCGGCGACAACCAAAAAAGGCAATGAACAATAAAGTCCAGTGCTGCCTTGGAACTCACAACGAATTTAATCACAAGAAATTAGTAGGAGTAAGAAGATTTTGAAGTTTGACTTCTTCTTTCTGCTTCTTCTGCCGAAGAATTTATAAATCAAATGTTTTTTGATTTACAATTTTGTATCCTATCCCATAATACAATTAAATACTTTGAGTTCATTTATCATATTTTCAACGAAGACTACCCTTACTGTTACATTTGCTTAAGGTTTTTTTTTTTCAGATGAACATATACAAGATGGTCCCAGCCGATCCTAAATCTAATTGGTTTATACGCAATATTAATAAAAGGATTCATTATTATGCCACTGGCGAGAAATTTGCTGAAATCGATAGTAATGGTTGCGGTAGATGGTATTACAAAAATGGTAAAATAGCACTGGATTACTACAGTGCTGAAGGTATATTTTATTTTTATTTTGTATTTTTTCGCTGACATTACAGGTGTCCATACTATTTTATTATTAATAAGATAAGAAAAGATAAGATAAGCATTTATTTGTCAATAAATAAGTATAATAATATCTATAACCATACAAAAAAATTGAGTATTTGTTTGTGATGTCAAAACAACAGTGTATTTATTAAAAGTCTATACTTATATTCATATAACAAAAAAACGAATGTCTTATCTGACAATCTGTCTATCCGACTGTTTGTCCATCTTTTTATACTTTATTACCTTGGATTTGCCAAAGCCCGGATAATCTAAACTGCTAACTCGTTTTCCATCCTATGACTATCCATATCGAGCGTATGTATGGCATCGGTGTACTGTTATGCCTATTGGTTACTTGCTCTGCCTGGATACTTTATGCATGAGCATAGTGTCCGAGAGTATCGTCATTCTTGTTACCATTTCACTGAGGATTTATTTTCATTCACAGAAGCAAATATAGACTACAGATACGTTATATACAGCGACGGCGAAAATGACTTCGGAAAACCATCACCAGTTACTATACTGGGTGCATTTGATACACTAGGCAATGGTGTTGTGTATGATTTGTATGGAAATGAGAGGTAAGAATATATGTATAGTCCAAGAGTTTCCAAACCATCCGTTTTTTAAAAGACCATATCTTCAATAACAACGCACTCGTATCTAAAAATATGGTAAGTTAGAATAAATTGTAAACTTCTAAAGATTCTTCACTTTTTATTTTGACAGGATAAAATACAACCAATCGGAAGGAATGTTGGCAGATGAAAAATTAGGTCCTCCCGGTAGATGGAAGTGGCATACTTTAAACGACCCACCGATTCTGCAACCAGTATTTATAGATTCAAACGTCAAACATGACCCAACTATCGCACTCCTGCAGCAACTGAACAAACAAGGATCCAGTAGTGAGGATAGTAAGGAACCACAAATTGATATGCTTGCTATCGAATTGGAGAACTTTTTAAAGGAAAAAGAACATAAGCTATTGCAAAAATTCCAGTCGTTTCAAATTAAAGCAAAGATATTAAAGTTCAATCGTCAATTTTCATTGAGAATTTTTGATCAGGCCAACATTAATATTGGTTTTAATGAAGATCGAATTTCATTGAGACTGAATATTGGAATGCTATTGATAAACAATGAAATATTGGATACTGAAACTGGAGAAGTATCAACGTTGGTGACTCCTTACGACCGCCTTATTCCTAAGTCTGAGAGCGTTACCAAGATCCAGCGATTAGTACGTAATGCCGGAATTGGGAAAATATCTAAGTCATCTGACAGTTTTATGAAAAGGAATTAACAGCTTTCTGCATGTTATTATGGGTTCGAAACTGCAGAGAAGCATATCATTTATTACCTGAAGATCTAAGTAATTACAATGCTCCGAAAGACTGTAGTTTTATGATATGCCTTTTATAATATTGCATCCGCTTTCCAGCTAGAAAGATGAGTTGGCTGGCATACAATATAAGACTTCATGGTCTCAGTCGAATTCTTAGCCTGGAGCATGGTACAAAAACATATTCTCGACGAACTAGATAGACCAATAATGATGGTAAAAATGCAGATTTCCTTTTGGTTAAAAATCGCTCTGGTATAAACTGAGACAGAGAGTTCAGCCGTTTTTCTAATGGGCGCATGTCAACTTGTTCTTTTTCTGTTGAATGTCACCATGCATTTTCTTTTATATGCAACTAGCGACCCGCCCCGGCTTCGCACGGGTGCAATGCTGATACTAAATGTACTACAGAAGGTCTTTGCGCTTTGTCCTATCCAGTCCTTCCCCAGTTATAGGCACACGCCGCCGGCTCCGCGGCCGGTACCGCCACAGCCGTTATGTCCCTGCATTTTAAATGTGTAATATCTTCTAAACTATTCATTTAAATTACATGCTGTGAAGGGCCATATTGATCTATATTAAATGCGCAATGTATTTAAGGTACTTAATTGGATAAGGAATAATTCTGTATTGCTTAAAATCGCTTCGTAAATAAGGCATTATTTCTTGTAAAAAGCAAAGGATAAAATAACGGTTATTGTGTATTACTACTAAGAGATAGACATATACCATCGCGAACTTTTTTGTAGACCATTTTAAGGTGAACAATACTGTACTACATTATTTTGATCTATCTCGTTGGGTTCAGCCAGCGTTTGCAATGAAAGAGCAAAAAAATGTGTTTATTTACGACATCACATTAGAAACCTCTAAATTATCAGTGTTTTTCTACTATGTTATGCATATATTATACATATAAACTTTCCAGTTAAATCACTCTATCTATTAAAAAAAACCGCATCATAATCCGTTGCGTAGTTTCAAAGATTTAAGCATACAAAGGGACATAGGGACAGAGAAAGCGACTTTGTTTTATACTATGTAGTGATGAGTAGGTATATTTGCATTACAAGTCGTTGCTGAAATGAGTAAATGTACAGGTGAATTAGTGCATGTTTTTATCAATCAAGATTTTGTGAATAATTCTGGATTTTGCGATTTCAGAAAGGGAGGAGATGCTGCGTGGGCAGCGGAGGTGGCGGCGCGCGAGCGATATTTTATGTTGCGAGCGTTTATATGGCTGCGGCAACCGCTTCACATCAGGCGGGCCGTATGCTTGTCTACCACCTGACGTAGTATAAAAAAAAAAAAAAAGATTTGCATCTTGAAATGAAATGTTTTATTCTCATTCATTAACATTTTTGCTAAAGGACGTCTTTGGACATAGCCCTTCCCCTATAGAGTTCCTCAGCGTTCGATGGCCTGTTCCATCTATCTCAACTAGCTGTTCCAATCAATTGGGATACATGGAAGGTTTTTCTATTTCCGCTGTACTTTAATTATAATAATTAAAGAACAATTGTCTAACAAGAACTATTATCAATTAACCTTTGACTAATATGAATTAGAAGTACGTACTTAAGATATTGAGTTCCATGTGAAAAATGTTCCACGAATACAAATTATTCTCAACTGATTGGAACATCTAGCTAGAATTAACGGAACAGGGCCCTGCCGCCTATGCTGAATCCGATTCACATTGAATATTTTGAGACATAGGTACATTTTAGATTTGTCGGTACAGCTGCATTGTTTCTACCAGCTAAGTTAAACACAGTTGCACATTAATCTAAACTGGAGTTTGAAATTTGTAATCGGTTTCAACTTAGGCGGTAGTTTTGTTCCGATCGTCCTTGCTCATAGTCGTGTGTTCGATTTTGTGCCGTTTACATCTACCGGCTCCCGTGAGTTTTACTTAAGAGAAAGGGATCGTTTGTCGTCTTACCAGATCATCTATTTTAAGATTATTCCTCAGCCTTTTTTCCCCGATGGCTTCCGTTTTGCGAGTAATATTCTCTGTTAGTTCTACAGAATATATTGCTATACTTAGTGGATGCTAAAGTTCCCCATTTTAATATTTTTTAAGTAGTAACACCAGTGAATATAATTTATTTTTATCTATAGATTGATCTCCGTAAGTAATTCTTACAAAATGGAACAAAAACTTGAAACAAATCATAAAGAAATATCTGTGATTGTCACTGTTATTAAGGTGTATATTGATTGTTGACCAAAATCCATTTCATCTGTCTTGTCAATAAAATATTATTGTTTCCGTTAGGTCTGGGGTTTGGTGGTCGTGGTGCAGATGATATTGAATTGTGTACCTAACTAACTGGACTGACAACCACTGTATTCTTGTTTACACTTTGTCTTGTGATATTTCGATTATAAAATAGCTAAGAATGGCTGAGTAACTTAAATCTTAAAGGCCTCTTGGCATTTTAATAGGCTAGTTGCCAGTGTTCTATAATTATAAAAACTATGAAACAGCATTGTATTTTAAAATCTTGAAATTATTTTGAAAATATATTACTGATGGATAGACTATAAATAATACTATAACTTTTGTTGGGGCGGCTATTCAAAATAAAAACTTGTAAAAACGCAATATTTAACATAGCTGTCGTACACATTTCTGATTTAATGCATATAAAATAAGAGAGTGTGACGTCATAACGTCTTTGGCCTTTTATATGTAGCATTTTCGGAATAGTACAAAATTGTAATTTTCAAGTTATCATCTGGAGAAGTTTTTTTTTTCTATCGATCTATTCTTTCACCTATAGTAACCCTATATGCACACAAAATTTCATAAAAGTCGGTCCTGTCGTTTTGGAGGAGTTTGGCAACAAACACCGCGACATGAGAATTTTATTTATTTTATTATGATTTAGCATTCAAAAATACATACAACTTCAAATTTTATTTATTTTATTATGATTTTGCATTGAAAAATACATACAACTTCAAATTTTATTTATTTTATTATGATTTAGCATTGAAAAATACATACAACTTCAAATTTTATTTATTTTTTTATGATTTAGCATTGAAAACTACACACAACTTCAAATTTTATTTATTTTATTATGATTTAGCATTGAAAAATACATACAACTTCAAATTTTATTTATTTTATTATGATTTAGCATTGAAAAATACATACAACTTCAAATTTTATTTATTTTATTATGATTTAGCATTGAAAAATACATACAACTTCAAATTTTATTTATTTTATTATGATTTAGCATTGAAAACTACACACAACTTCAAATTTTATTTATTTTATTATGATTTAGCATTGAAAAATACATACAACTTCAAATTTTATTTATTTTATTATGATTTAGCATTGAAACTTCAAATTTTATTTATTTTATTATGATTTAGCATTGAAAACTACATACAACTTCAAATTTTCACCCTTCTACCTTCTACCACAACCCGGCCACTCCATACAAATGTCGCATCGTTAACTACTACATAAACAACTGCGTCTGTGTAGAGCGTAAATGAGCGTATGTGCGACAGGCGTCATACAAACTGTTCCACATTCGCCTCAGAGGGGAGGTGAGGTCGATACTAGAGAGCGGCAGGGAGAGTCCTTACTGTACGTAGTACTTATACTGTGCTTCTACCATCAACCCCTAAATTTATATAGCAAAACATCGTTTGACGGGTTGGCTAGTAAAAATACTTATATAATATCCAAGATCATTTCACCGAGCCTGAACATTAAAAACAGGACGTGAACAAATTTCCTTCACAATGATTAAGTATAAAAATCCGCTAATTGGATATCCAATGAAAAATGTCGGCGTAGACTTGAAATCAGTAGGCAGGCGATCCCATTTTTCTTTTTATTGGGCATTTTTCAAGTAGAATCAAGGTTCCTTTTCTTCAAAAGTTGATTGAGGGGTACAATAAATTATGTACAAATTCTTATTTTACGAAACGTAGTCGCTGGTGACGTTCGTCAGATATTTCAGAAATGTCAGATATGTACGCAGGGGTATCACTTACACCCCTGCGTAGCTGGTGACGTTCGTCAGATATTTCAGAAATGTCAGATATGTACGCAGGGGTGTCACTTACACTCCTGCGTAACGGATGGATGTGGGTGTAAATATTATAGCTTAATAGACTATTTAACCAACAGTTTTTTCGGTTTTATTTGATACTATAATAAAACCTTAAGTGAAAGAATTACTTTAATAGCACAAAAATCTCTGGAGATATTTTAATTAGAAAATTACAATTTTGAACTTTCCCGAAAACGCTCCATACAACAGGTAATAGGTTATGCACGGCAGAATGTACTGCAGATCTCCTATGCGGTGGACCGACCAGATAAAGTCTGCCGTGGGCGGCCCATTGCATAGTGCACCAGAAGTGCCGAGATGGCGGGATATTGTGAGGCGAGCAACTACAACCCCGAATCCTCCCTCATGACGACCACTACCGCTCTGTTAAAAGCGTAATGAAGAAGAAGAAGACTAGGTTATGACGTCACAGGGTTTTATTATGTATGGATTAAATCAGAAATTTGTACGACAGCTATTTTAAATATACACCCCAAGGTGGGCAACTTACACCCCCAATGATACGATACGATGATGAATATTTGTTAAAGGCATTTGTCCTGTCACATTGCAGATCTGTTATCCGCGGATATTCTCTACAAAAAAAGATATC
Source organism: Hypsopygia costalis (assembly GCA_937001555.2). NCBI lineage: Eukaryota > Metazoa > Arthropoda > Insecta > Lepidoptera > Pyralidae > Hypsopygia > Hypsopygia costalis. The sequence goes on from OW443326.2 coordinate 27,641,734, forward strand.
CATGAACAATCCCGTCAGTAATAAAGTGCTCGTCGTAAAAATGTTATGTGTCACATCCTATCTCGGCTTGTGTCTGTACAAATTGTGGAGACAGTAATTTAGTTAAGAGAAAGCGCTCTGCGAAATTAGAAATTATGGTTTTATTGTTTTGAAGTGTAAGCGCTTCTTGACCATTTTTGAGCCAAAGCCAACCTCGCACGTGACAAACGAGGCTTTGGCGAAAAGAGAGGAAGCATATTTTATAAGCTGCAAGACTAGGGAAGTACCTCCACCTCACAGAATACCGCAGCCAAATAACAATTCCCTTGAGGGTTGTTGTGTTCCTGCGAGTGAGTGAACGAGGTCACCAGAAAGAAAGGAGGAGTATAGGCTGGCAACGGATCGGTGAGCCTATATATATATATATATATATATATATATATATATATATATATATACACACATATATATACACGAGCAAAGCCGGGGCGGGTCGAATGACTAAAAAAAAACTAGACAAAGTACATTTTCAGAGTTATTCTATCCTATTTGATTTAACGAAGCGAAATTTTTAGTCACCGCAGATCTAGGATTTTTCGCTACGATATAGTCCATAGTAGATTTCCATAGTGTTGCAAGCCTCTATATGCTACGATAGCTTGAAATTTAGTCAAAATTCAAATCCGATCCAATGGCACATTATGTCAAATTAGGTATTCCCGTATCACAATATGAAATTTCTAAGTTTAAATAAAGTGGGATTATATCGAAAAAAATATAACCGAAAATTAACAAATTAAGAATGTTATTTTGCTACAAATAAGAATTGATAATAATTAATGAATAAGATCAAGTACAGAGCGACCGAAAAAGTAGAAATTAATTAAATTGGAAGTAACATTTTTCCGAATCTGGCAACACTTAGATTACTGCCAAAAATTGTGTAAACATTGTCGTTTGTGATTATATTCCTGGACAAACTTCACACGGCCATCTAGTCCTAAACTATGCAAAGCTTGACTATGAAAACTAAATAACTGATAATATTAATGTTAAATACATTTTTTTTGGTAAATAAATACATATACTTAATACATAGAAAACACACCCAGACCAAGACAAACCAACATGTTCCTGTACACAAATATTTGTTCTGATGAGTTTGGACGAGCTGGGTGGCGTAGCGGTCAATGACGCGGTTTCGACACCAACGCTCGTGGGTTCGATTCCCACACAGGACAAACATTTGTGTGCATGAACATGTCTGTTTGTCTTGGTCTGGGTGTTTTCTATGTATCATAAGTATGTATTTACAAAAAAAATGAATGTTTATCAGTTGTCTAGTACCCATAACACAAGCTTCGCTTACTTTGGGACTAGATGGCGCTGTGTAATTTGTCTGACAATATTTATTTATTTTATTTATGAGTATAGCACAAGTTGTTCAATTTGATACTGTTGATACATGGCGATTTTGTTTCGTTTTAGGTGAACCTGAAAATTTTGTTGACGAATTGTTGAATAATAATAAAGATCTGCCCCTATACACGACCCTGAAATCGTTTGCGATAATCGCCCCTAATACGTGTGCCACTGAACTGTACTCCTGAAATCGCCACAGGCGCCTGTGGCGATTTCAGGAGTTAGGAGGAATAATAATTATTATAATTACGATTTGCATATACTTACATGATGCGATCTAGGGAGCGATCCAGGATGCTCCTCACCGCTTCCCCGATATCACCACCGACTTTAGGGCCGTGTGTAGGGGCTTGAATATAAATATAGAAGTAATAAATAAATATAATAAATATTTCTACAATATTACAATTTACACAGCGCCATCTAGTCCCAAATTAAGCGTAAAGCTTGTGTTACGGGTACTGGGCAACTGATAAAATGTACTTAAATACATTTTTTTGTAAATACATACTTATAATACCATAGCTGGGCACCGTTAACCAAATAGTTAACTTCGTTAATCGCTAATCCGTTACTTAAAAAGTTAACTTCGTTAAAAGTTAAAGCGTTACATTTCGGAAAATTTAACGGAAGTTAACGTTAATCGTTAATCCGTTAACACGTGCTAAAAATTGCATCTTCTGATAAAAACTGTTGGTTCTAGAAGTTAACAGGACCCACAACTATCGACAACATGTAAAGTTTTAAATAAAAATAAAATACTATGCATTGGGCCACTTTTGCTTGAGGTGCTTTGATTATTGATTCTGCAGGTGCCGACGCTATCATCATTTTTATCGGAACGAGCGATTCTCATTTTGCTTGCCCCAGTTTGACCCCACCTCAAATTGTATGCACTTTCTTATGTGTTGTTTGAGATTGTTGAGGCTCGATATATGAGCTTTTATTTTTGTTTGTTTAGGTAAGCATAGCTTACACTCAAAAAGTATTTCTTCTCCCGATCTGGATACAAAATTAATATAGTCACTCAAATGTGGCCACGGATTTTCGTCTGAGTGGAATTCGAGTCCAATTCCATGATATTATGGTTTTATTTCGCACAGAACACTCTTTCTTTATAAATACACACACTGTACAGACGCAAACTATTACTGTGAATACACAAATTATTGCTAGATTAACGATTAACGGACTTAAGGAAATTTAACGAAAGTTAACGAGTCCGTTAAAATATTTTTAAGTTAACTTAAAAGTTAATCCGTTACTCGAAATGTTAACTTCGTTAATTAACGATTAACGGATTAACGAGTTAATGTCCAGCTATGGCGTAAAGCTTGTGTTACGGGTACTGGGCAACTGATAAAATGTACTTAAATACATTTTTTTTGTAAATACGTACTTATAATACATAGAAAACACCCAGACCAAGACAGACATGTTCATGCACACAAATTGTTTGTCTTGTGCGGGAATCGAACCCGCGACCTCGGAGTGAAAGTTGCCATTGCTAACCATTCGACCACCGAGCTCGTAGAAGTAATGCATATAAACATAGCAATATAGAAAGCCATGTATTTGTGAGTCGCAATATTTGCCAACTGCCTATAACAATAATATTTTTATTCTTATTGTACCAATACCCCAGAATAAATAATGTCCTTAGCATTCAAATAATGTCCTTTCCATACAAACCAATATTCCTAAGTAGTAGTGGTAGTAAGGTACGTTTATTACGACGTAAATAAATGGCTGTGAACTAAATAATATGAATAATTAATAGTAAGTATCATACCATTTATGAAAGGTGAATGGACATAATGTCACCAGCACAGCCCGAGGATCCCGTGTCACTGGCCATGGAAATCAATATCATAACGACCATGGCACGCCATGGTATTATTCGGCGTAGTACCTCTATTATTATGCTATAATAACCGTTACCTGCAACTTCGTCTGCTATATTTTTTTTTTGCACAGAGTTTTAATTCTTTTTCTATATTAAATGTTGCCTTAAATACTCCTTATTAGATTAGCAGTTAATTATTTTATTAGCAATAAATATTAGCGCTAAATTTACAAAAATAATGTCTATATAGACTATTAAATATTCTTGAAATAATTACACACTGCCATCTAGTCCCAAAATAAGCAAAGCTTGTACTATGTGACACAGTATAATTAATAGTAGAGTACCAATACTACTACTATTATTAATATACCAATATAGGAGTATAAAATTACATAGTTTCACATAATATCACCCTGGAAGGACATAACAATTTTATGAGGCAGGCAGATCAATGTTTTTGTCGTTGAATAATTTGCATGTGAATGCAGTGACAAACATTTGTTACTGGTTTAAGCGGCCGTTCATAAACTCTGCTCGATTGATCGCTTTTATATTTTCGGGGGATTTTAATAAACTTTTACAGCAATAACATTTGTACTGTATACAAAGTACTGTGTTTTATTTAAATTTTATATCAGCGTATATAATATATAGCGTATTGGTAATCTGTTCGACTGGGAAAATACATCCACCTCACAAAATACCCCCTTAGGATCAGTAGTACCATTGACTAGTACCATTGATGGTACAAGTGACCCAACTTTCCGCAGCCAAATAACAATTCCCTTAAATGTTACACTCCACTGCTGCTTTCCCAGCAGAGGTGGCGGCGCGCGAGTGATAATATGGCCAGTAGCCCTATTAACGCTCGCAACATGGAATATACTTTATCATCATCACTAGCCTGTATCTACCCACTGCTGGACATAAGCCTTCCCCAATGCTTTCCACCAAATACGATCTTCCGCCTTCCGCCGCTTCCAGCCGCTTTCTTAAGATCATGGGGCATCTAGCTAGAATGTTTCGTCGTCCGACGCGCGGCTTCCACTCTAATACCTTTCCCCCATCTGCCATCACTTCCTCGGTAGATTCCTACTATTGCTAGCCACGTCAGTTTGCAAACTCTGAAATCTATGTCGACAATTTCTGGACTCGATCAAAGAAACCCCGTGCATGTTCCTCTCCAGCGCTCGTTACGCGACCTATAGGTCTATAAGCCTGAGGACCAGTCCGGTCAGTGTCTCTGCACCAATAGGGAGGATGCAGGGAGTCCTCGCTCTAGTATATAGCAGTATAAAAAAATGAGATATGGCTATATGGGTGTCATGGACATGGCCGTGTGTTCTACGTGAATACGTTATATGCACTAAAATTATCTCAAAATGGCAGCGCTTTCCCCTCCCCCGCACGCGATGTCACATAATCCTTACTTTGCGTAACAAATTCTTTAATCCATCATCTATCCAGTGGTGTGATTGAATTTTGGATGGAGATGATAGATATGTAGCTGCAACACCAAACTGTATCCGTATTTATTCTGTTATCATTCATTTTTTAGGGTTCCGTACCTTGATATTATACCATGATAGTTAGACAGTTGAAATTTTCACAGATTTTATTTATTTCCGCTATAACAACAAATACTAAAAAACAGAATCAAATAAATATTCAAGGGGGCTCCCATACAACAAACGTGATGTTTCTTGCTCATTTTTGCTCGATATTGATAACGGCAACAGGTCGACGCTTGAAATATTCACAAAATATTTAGTTACATAGTCACTTTAAAAATAAATAATTAAATTAAAATAAAACAAATATTTAAGGGGCCAGATCGTGAAAACTGTGAAAAGAGTGTTACGATTTTTCATATTTAACCTATTTAGATATGATTGATATCAATGATAATTTGTATATATTACAATCAAAGACCAAAAATTATTGTATGATTATATTAAACTCTTAAAATCTAATAGTTGTTTTATAATAAAGGTCAACAAACGCACAAAATTGAGAAAAAATGCAAAAACATGCCTTCGTATTTTTCAGATTTAACCCAATAAATCAACACAAATTGATAAAAAGAAACACTTTTTGAACACTGAAGAAACCAATAAATATAACATATACTTTTTTTTTGTACCTTTACAAACAAAGACTTCCTCTTTTAAAGCCCTAAAATCTAGATATGTTTTACGTAAATTCTCCATAGAAAAATGTATGAAAAATGACGCACATTCCGATATTACGAATTAGTACCCAGCGTCGCCACTAAACGCCAGTGTGTTTTTATATGTCAAGGTGACACCACGCGCGTCGGATGCTCCAGCAAAATTACGTGTTGTGAATTTGTGTTTTTTGTGAAAAACTGTAAGTATAACTAATTTACCAATATAATGAATGTATATAAATCGTAAAAAATACAAAGAATGAATTAGATACTTTGTTGAGTAGGTTATTTTATGAACCTTGTAAAATATGTATCAATTCAGGCTTGAAACATGATTTCAACATGCTATAGCCAATATCATAAACGTATCAGTCGGTAATCGAGGGTTTTTTTCGCAGGACTGATTGAATTTGAATTTGCCAGGGAAAAGAAAGTTTAGTACGCATTATAAAAATATGAAAGCCAAAAGATCTCGGAAAAAATGTAAGTTCCTTCCTACTTATTTATTTATCTGCCTACTTTACTACGTCTTGTCCTAAATACCTACCTAGAAAAAAATTACGAGATTTCTGTGAAAGTGTCATGTAAAAATCCTAGTTTTATTTACACAGGATAAGCACTATCCTGTCTAAGTAGTAATAATAATATAATTTATTTTCATTTGAACAGGGTACATTACAAAGCTAATACAATACCTATGTCATATGATTTAGATCGCTTGATTCAGACATATACAATAGCATGTAAATATTGGTTTGTATTATAAGTAATAAAGTCAATTTCTACCTAGTATTCGTTTTCATGTTCATCATTATTGTCTAAATATCAGATTGTGGAAGTAGGTATGTTTCATAACAGAAATAGCACGGGCACGCGGCTTTGTCGACATACTTACCGCCAAAGAGACGCGACGCGCCTAGGGTCTGGTGTTGTACAAAAATTACAAAATAATTATAAAGTGGATAATAATGATGAATAATATTTCCAGTATTGAAAATAAAGAAAACCTTCAGGCCGAGACTCCAAGCAACACTGCTATGCTTAGACTACACACTATAGACGTAAGTTGTTATACGTAATTCTTGTAGACTTATTACATAAATAAACAAACTACCTTGGGGTGTAAGTGGTTCATCAAGATCTTTAAACCAAAGCCAAATTCACCTGCATGCGGTACACCCTGCTGACTGACAAACGAAGCTCTGGCGAAAAGAGAGGTAGGGAGCGTAATTGTAAGCTACCCGACTGGGGAATGTCACAGAATACCGCAGCCAAATAACGGTTTCCTTGAGGGCTGTTGTCTTCCTGCGAGTGAGTGAGGTCACCAGAAAGGAAGGAGATGCTGTGATGGCAGCGGGGGTGGCGGGGGTGGCGGCGCGCGAGCGATATTTTATGTTGCGAGCGTTAATATGGCTACGGTAACCGCTTCAGATCAGGCGGGCCGTATGCTTGTCTGCTACCCGACGTAGTATAAAAAAAAAAAAATACCTAGTTAGTGATGGACGAAGACAAAATCTCAGTAGGGTGAAGTCTTCTAGTATCGGCCTCCTCCTAATATCGGCCTTTGCGAGAAAATGGAATATAGGGTAAGTGCTCCATTGAATGAACCCTTAAGGGCATTCCAAACTTTGAAAATTACAGCCAGCTACTTATGAGATCCTAACCAAAAAATATTTTATTTTATTATGTTCACAATTTATTCATGATTGATACAGTATACATATTTTAGCAAAAATGCTGATAGTTATTGAGATAATCTGCATTTTATACAAATATGGGGTATATTTGTATAAAATGCAGGTTATCTCAATAACTATCAGCATTGAACACACAAATCACCAGAGAATGAACAAAAAAATCCAGTGAATAAACCTTTTGAAACCCATTGAATGAACTACCACTTTTATATATCAGTTCTATATATAAATTATTATGTAAGAGTTTATTTCGGGTAATTGTTATTGTAAATATATATATTTTTTGACGTGACAACGTCTTATAAATTGGTTAGCCGGGTGACACTTCAAGAAACTGGCTCACGTTATGCGCTTACAATGAGAGCGAGTGAAAGGCGCGTGCCTTTCACTCGCTCTCATTGTAAGAGCGTCCCTTCTAAGAGCGAGAGAGATAGACATAAAAAGTGAAAGGCATGCGTCCCTTCCACTCGAAAACATTTTACCACTCAAAGTCGTTGTCACGTAAAACTTTCGCCCGTATACCGACTTTACAGGCAACCAATTTTTTATTATATTAAATAGACGATATGATTACTATTATAATTGCGTGTTACTTGATATTTTATAACCTAAAGAGAACTATCTAACATTTTTTTTTATACCACTAAGGTGGCAAACAAGCATACAGTCCGCCTGATGGAAAGCAGTTACCGCAGCCTATGGACGCCTGTAACATCGGAGGCATCACATGCGCGTTGCCGACCCTGTAAAAACCTCTTCAAGCCCTTTTTGAAGAACCCCATGCTGTAGTCTCCTGGGAAAACCTCAACAGGCAATTCATTCCACAGCTTGATAGTACGTGGAAGAAAACTTCTCTGGAACCGCACAGTACGTGACCATTTCGGTTCTAAAGTGTGAGGATGAATTCCCTGTCGATGGCGAGCGGTGCGACTGTAGAAGGAAGCCGTGGGCATCATGTCAAACAACTCCTCTGAACACACCCCATTGTACAAACGGTAGAACACACAAAGGGACGCAAAATCTCTTCTCAGACTTAAAGGTTCTAAACCGTCTGTCAGTTTGGGATCGTCAACAATCCTCACAGTACGCCTTTGAATCGAGTCACAGGGTGCAAGCTGGTATCTAGGCGCTCCCGCCCATAGATGGCAACAGTACTCCATATGCGGCCGAACTTGAGCTTTGTATAAGTCTTTGCCGCGGGTTGAAGTAATGTTTCGCCCTGTTGAGCACACCTAGTTTCTTCGATGCCAGCTTGACCTTCCCCTCCAGATGACATCGAAACTGGACGTCGCTGGAGATGTCAACTCCTAGAATACCAATACTATTGGCGATGGTGAGGGGTGTGTTTTCGAAGTGTGGAGCCACAGCAAATGGGGTTTTCTTAGCGGTGAACGCGCAGACTTGTGTCTTAGAGGGGTTAAATCGCACTAAGTTCTGTCGCCCCCAGTCGGACACTCTACTTAGTGTGCTCTCAATTTGCGACACAAGTTGTTCGCGGCTCTCCTCCACCAAAGAACGAGGGATATTTGCGCGGCCCGTGTAATAAGTGTCCCCGGTGCTGTCGTCCGCATAACAATGAATGCTGTCATTATACAACATATCATTAACATGCAGCAGAAACAGCGTCGGGGACAATACAGAACCCTGCGGGACGCCAGCATTGATGTCCATGCTATCGGAGCAACTGCCATCTACAACGGCTCTAATGCTTCTGCTGGACAAGAAGCTAGCAACCCATTCGCATAGCCCCTCGGGCAGACAGTAAGGCTAAGATGCCAAATGCTTAAAACATAATATTAATACTGGATTATTATTATAAAATATTTAATATTATTATTCATCACTTCTATGTTAGATTCTCCTTTCTCTTCTAAACTATTATATTTCTATAATAGAAGATTGGTTCTATATGTCATCATTATTTATTAATTTCTTTTTAGCTTGCATTTTGCTGTCTTTCCATGGTCGTTTTAGCTGAAAGGCACTTCTATGTGGAGATCTTTATTTATTTTATTTAATCAGTTCACTCCGTCTGGTTTTCGTCCTGGGCACAGTACTATTACTGCACTTCTAAAAGTTACTGAAGATATCAGGCTAGGTATGGAGGATAAACTGGTAATAATAAAAGAACACCTCGTTCGAATATTGGTCAAAAAATTGACAACCGTTTATAAAAGTTGTGTACAAAAAATTAGCCAACTGCATTAAGGCTAAGATGCCAAATGCTTAAAACTGTGTGTTCATTGACTAGATTTTCTTCAATTTCGTGATCCAATTATCGAACACCCCTATAATTTATTTATGATAATTAAAATTTATGCAATCTGCTTTTTGTAAGATAAAAAAGTTCTTTTTACATCCTACTATCAAATTTTGTTAATACTATCACACTTATAGTGTCTACAAAGTGAATATCAAAACACGAAGTCTCAGCAATGCCCTAAATTCTGCTCCATACAATCAAAAATACGACAGAATACTTTCATTTTAGGCGGTCGCGATTTTGAAACTATAGGTCACAGGCAAATACCTGTGTGTTCAGTTGACGTAATATAATGTTTCGATTGAGAAAAAAATACTGGCTTGAGTAGAAAAGCTTAGATTTCTTATTATATTGAAAAATGTGTGTTTTGTTCATTCACTGGTGGGTGTTAATTCACTGGAGCACTTACCCTAACTATTAAAATAACCCTAAAATTATAATAGTTTTTATTCAAAAAGCGACTCTATATGCGAATAATCCATATTTTGGTGCGGGTGCTTCAATATTTGAACGTTCAGTTGGCAATAGAGCACGCGCCGGTACCGACTTGTGTCGTTTAGTGGCAGTGGCGAGTCAAATCCCGGTTGCGAGCGCATTGAGTTAGTTAGTATTTAAATGGAATTAAACATACCTATGGTATTTTATATTGTTTTTTATTGAAGAAAAACCAAGGTTTTTACATTTACTTGACTTTTTTATGAAATAATCGCAGGGTCGAGGTTAGGGATCTTTATTTATTGATAAATCCCAATATCGGCCACCCGGCCGACATTAAGAAAATGCATGAAAACGCTAAACAACATGTTTAGCTATTTTTTATGTTAACAGGAATATTAATAAGGTTAAAAATGAAACAACAGCTTTTTTTATTAAAATTATTGTCCTGAACCGACTTTACAAACAACCAGTTTTTATTACGTTTATTTATATAAAACGTTCAAGATTTTGATCTAGTGTTATGTGTTTCAAAGATGTATTCTAAGGGAGTTCTTAACTATGTTTGAAGAAATTTGGCCCATTCTTTTTTAATTATTTTTTATAAAAAAAAATAAAGCCATTATCTTTCTTTACAGGAACTAGTTATTGAAAACAGTCAAGAGGGAAAGGTGGATGAAGTGGAAGTTGGGCGTAGAGTAATAGATATTTCTTTTTTTTATAAAGCTCTTCAGGCCATAGGGGACCACGGTCCAATGGATTGTAAGTTAAGTTACCTCAGTATAATAGGTGAAGTAAAAGTTGGTCTGGACTCAAAACTCATCATGAAATGTAGTATGTGTAGTATGAAGTTTACTGTGTGTTTGGTTGAAAAGAAAGAAGATAGCATGGAAGTGAATCATCAAATTGTATCTGGTATCATATCATCTGGTGGGAGCTACTCTCAGTTAAAAACATTAACTGCCGCAGTGACCGTTACCAATCATGTCACCTTCATTATACAATGAAATTAATAATACGGTTTGCGATTGGTGGGAAAAGACAGCAACACATTCCATGGCAGAAGCTGTCAAGGAAGAAGCAGAGTACGCAGTCTATAGGTAGTGTTGATAAAAATGGTACACCATTAATATCTGTTGCTGTTGACGGTTGTTGGAGGAAGAGATCTTATGGTAAGAATTTTTCCGCCTTATCCGGCGCAGCTGCGATAATTGGCATTAAAACTAATAAAGTATTGTTTTTTGGAGTTAAAAATAAATACTGCGTAGTCTGTGCACGAGCCGCAAAGAACAACAGTCAGCCCCCGGAACACCATTGTTTCAAGAATTATTCAGGATCATCTACCGGGATGGAATCGACCATAATAGTTGAGGGGTTTAAACGTTCCATTGTTGATCACGGTGTAATTTATAATAAATTTGTAGCAGACGGCGATTCTAGTACTTATAAAAAAATATTAGATTCGCGTCCGTACGATAATTTAATAGTAGAGAAAATTGAATGCAAAAATCATCTTTTACGAAACTACTGCAATAGCTTGGAGAAACTGTCAAAAGACACTAAGTATCCTTGCGAATTGCGGAAATTCCTAAAAGAAAGGTATTTGCGTTTAAGAACGGGTGTAAAATGCGCGATTAAATATTGGGCGGATCAAAATCAGTCACTCGAAGAAAAAATAAAAAATCTTAGTGAAGATATCCTAAATGGTCCACAACACGTATTTGGTAATCACCAACATTGCAAGGAGTATTTCTGTAGACCTGATACTCGTCGAATAGAACCTGTTGGATTACTTCCAACAATTGTTGGATGCGGATTAATGGACGCGGTAGAAATTTTAAGTAAAAGACTGTCATATCATTCTAGAAGTTTAATTCATAATTGCACAAGTAATATAGTTGAAAGTTTTAACGGAGTAATTGCCAAATTAGTTGGGGGTAAGCGTGTAAATTATTCTTCCCGTGGTTCTTATGCGGGCCGATGCGCAGCTGCTGTTGTGTCTTTTAATACGGGATCGATTCATAGTAAAACTCATGAAGTCATATTTAAATGTAGTCCGATTCCTTTGATCGCGAAAGTGGAAAATTGTAATCGTAGAAACCGTTTAATTGCTAAACCTAAATTAAGATTGAAAAAAAGCCACAACACTGTATCGAAAGACGCTCACTATGGACCAAACTGCGAAAAACCTGATCTGAGTCCAGAATTATATGAGAAAGCCAAGCCATCTTTTTTAGCCGATTTAAAGTTGTCTTGTGCTGAAAGAGAGGAGCTTGAAAGGTCGACCCATTTGCAAAGAAGTAGTGCTGAGTGGATGAGTACAAGGAGAAAATTACTAACCTCATCATCATTCGGGGAAGTTTGTAAAAAACGAGAGAGCACAAGTTGTGCTGCTTTTGTTGGTAAAATCGTTTATGGTAGTAATATCTCCAGTTTGCTTGCTGTACGGTACGGTATCGAAAACGAAGAAACCGAAATTAGACAGTTAGAAATTCAAAAGAATATTAGTATACAAGGTTGCGGTTTGTTCGTCGACGATCAATATGAATTTCTTGGTAATACACCAGATGGCATTTATGCAAACGATTTAATTGAAATTAAGTGCCCACATTCTTTAGCTGGCATGACTCTTGATGAAGCAATGGCCAAACATACCTTTTGGGCAAGGCTTCCAAGAGTTATGTCATAAATAAAAATCATAACTGGTATTTCCAAATTCAGGGACAGGTACATATTACTAAAAGAAACGTTTGCATGCTTGGCATCTGGTTTGGTGCTACTGTACCTATGAAAGTTTATATTTTAGAAAAGGACGACAAATTTTGGAAGGAGAAAATGGAGATGAAATTAGTTAGGTTTTATTACGATTGCCTACTTCCAGAATTAGTTGATCCTCGGCAGTCACGAAGCATGCCCATTCGTGACGCGCCCAGTATCATAGAGGCTATGAAAGAGAGGAAAGAAAGAGCTTTACGTGTTTTGAAAGAGAAGAACGCCTAATGGTTTTGAAAGAGACTGAGGTAACTTAACTATCCAGCCGGTCGATTCACGTAAACACGCCAGTCCAAAAGTCGTTTTAACTTAGAAACTTAGAAATCGCCTTTTGGTTTTCTGTTTTAAACTCACTTACTTGTCTTGGATTGTCATAAATCTTTCAATAGCTCAATTACTATACAATTCCTATACGATTTTGAAGAGTTACCTGGTGTAAAGAATCATCAAAATTGTTTCAAAAATACAGCGAATTGAGAATCTTCTTCTTTTTTTAAGTCGGTTAAAAGGGCTTAATTTGCAAAAAACGAAGTGACATTTTTAAGTCCCTACGCTACGGTTTTTATTACGTGAATCGGGCAGCTGGTACTCATTCTGATAAGTTTTGAAATAGCAATTGATTTTATCATCAAATTAGCAGAAATCAAAATTTGATCAGTAATCGTTAAAATGAAAAAAACATTAGAATTTTGAACTCATATTTTGTTATTGTTTACTTACTTTTAATTAGTATATTAATAATTTATAAACTTGTGTTTCATTTATTTTTGTACAACCCTAGCACGCTTTTTAGATGGCGACTCATATTTGTTATTGTTTACTTACTTTTAATTATATGAATCATTTTTATACTTTCGTATACTAGCGTAGCAAAAGTTATTAACTCAAAAATTACAAGCAAACAAAGTTGAAAAAAAAGTTGACATGGCCGATAATTGGTGCCACCACCCTATTTGAGTTTACGCAATAGGCACATTTCCTTGCGTAGAGATATACACTAGCGAGGAAAGCTCGATGTTATTTCGACCGTACTTCCTACTGAATTTGCAATTATTTTGTTGAATGAATATTTTACAAATAAATACATAGTTGGAATTTTTGGTAAGTAGAATACAAAAAGGTCAGTCCGGACCTGCTCTTGATTGTTTAATATAAATAGAAAAACATAAAAATTGTGTCTCAACTACTCTTATTAATCTAGTAATTAATATTTATTATCATTTTATAACGAAAAACTAGTCTTAGAATATTTTACACTCGTCGTTTATTTCCAATAATTCAACATTTTTGTTATGCTGTAAATATTCAACTTCAATAACAATTGGAACGTTTGTCGCAAAACATTTTGAAAATCGCGCTGTCTTTGGGTCATTCACCCGCCCCGTCGGTTGTTTCAGTAAACAGTAGCGCTGCGGTCGCTCGAAACCGACGTCGCGCCTAGACAATCTGGGCCCTTAAGGGGGCTCTCATGCAACAAACGTGATTTTGTTTGCCGTTTTTATAGAAAATAGTACGGAACCCTTTGTGCGCGAGTCCGACTCGCACTTGGCCGGTTTTTTTTAAATTGCCTACCTATGGAAGCAATTGTAAAGAGGAAGTCACGTCAAAAAAGTGCCGAACTAATACCAGTTTATTTTACTAACTTCTCTTATTGTTAAGAGAAGTTAGTAAAATAAACCGCAATCAACCATAACATAACTTCAGTTAGGATGTTCACATAACGTATAATTTTACATATGTATATTCAGATCTCATATCAGTTGTTGAGACGAACGCTAATTACTGTAATTAATTACTACAAATTAATTACCACGTTTTGTAATTACAGCAGGTGATTAACGATTATATTTGAACATGATGATTTGCATTCTGGCTCCGTACGCAATTAGCATTTTTCGCTACAAGCTGCTTTATTGTGTGTACGTTATAATTTTCATACTACACACTTTGTTTACGGCCTTTGCATGCAGGTTATAAAGAGTCGTATCACCATAGCACATCACAGCCATCCATACAAATATCGCGTCGCGTCGTTTGCTTCTACGTAAACAATGACGTCTACGAGTATGCAGAGCGTGTGTGCGTGCGGCGCTATACAGACGTTTGGGTTTGGGGTGTAAGTGGTTCATCAACATCTTAGAACCAAAGCCAACTTCACCTGCAAGTGGTGCAACCTGCTGACTAACAAACGAAGCTCTGGCGAAAAGAGAGGTAGCGAGCATAATTGTAAGCTACCCGACTGGGGAATGTACCTCCACCTCACAGAATACCGCAGCCAAATAACGGTTCCCTTGAGGGCTGTTGTGTTCCTGCGAGTGAGTGAGGTCACCAGAAAGGAAGGAGATGCTGCGATGGCAGCGGGGGTGGCGGCGCGCGAGCGATATTTTATGTTGCGAGCGTTAATATGGCTACGGTAACCGCTTCACATCAGGGTGGCCGTATGCTTGTCTGCCATTCGACGTAGTATATAAAAAAAAAAACAAAACTACGGCACCTAAAAATATTCTATTTAGACCAAAACAAAGTTAAAAGACCACAGATTCAAAAATTAAAAAAATAAAATAACGGTTTTCAATCCCGTCCATGTCCCTTTTTGGTCAACCATTCACATTTATTCATAATATACATACTTCCAGCGCAGCTTCGCACAGTATTTTTTTATACTACCTCGGATAGCAGACAAGCATACGACCTAATGTCAAGCAGTTACCGTAGCTATATAAACGGTCGCTATATGACATATTGCTTGTTGTCACCCCCGCTGCCGCAGAAACACAACAACCTTCAAGGGAATTGTTATTTGGCTGCGGTATTGTTTGAGAGTAATCATAGGAGAATCTCCGATGGGACATTCTCTATTTATTTGAATAACTATTAAACCGTATCATTGCAAAAGTAAGAATAAAACTTCCGTTTGTAAATTCCTCATAGCTTTCGAGAAATAAGAATTCAAAATTAATAAATTCTTTCATTCCAGAATATTAATCCAATCCCAACTCAAATAAAATCAGTTCTTTTAAAATGAAATGTAATATGCGTTCATTTAATTTTTTTTTCCTCCATAATGGAGGAAAAAAAAAAACCAAGGTATCGATCGATGAGATAAAAGTACAGGATTTTGTAATTTTATGCGGTTCCTGGGTGTGGGTAGGATACTTTATAACTAGACTAGCTGGCCCGGCGAACTTCGTACCGCCTAATTGTCAATGAATGTCGTGGTATACATATTAGTTGAACAAAATTTATGATGTCTTGAAATTAATATAATGAATAATAGAAAATAATAGAGAAGCACGATGGCGTCATTGCGCGTGTCAGTCTAATTGTACACGCAAGTTAAGCAACGTCAACCGTAGCCTGTCCATGGATGAGTTTATATTATCTCGAGCTCCTCCGTGCTTCGGAAGGTACGTTAATCCGTCGGTCCCGGTTGTAATCATTAGATTAACTCGAGGTCCTCCGTGCTTCGGAGGGCACGTTAATCCGTCTGTCCCGGTTGTTATCATTAGATTATCTCGAGCTCCTCCGTGCTTCGGAAGGCACGTAAGACGTCGGTCCCGGTTGTTATCATTAGATTATCTCGAGCTCCTCTGTGCTTCGGAAGGCACGAAAGCCGTCGGTCCCGGTTGTTATCATTAGATTATCTCGAGCTCCTCTGTGCTTCGGAAGGTACGTTAATCCGTCGGTCCCGGTTGTAATCATTAGATTAACTCGAGGTCCTCCGTGCTTCGGAGGGCACGTTAATCCGTCTGTCCCGGTTGTTATCATTAGATTATCTCGAGCTCCTCCGTGCTTCGGAAGGCACGTAAGACGTCGGTCCCGGTTGTTATCATTAGATTATCTCGAGCTCCTCTGTGCTTCGGAAGGCACGAAAGCCGTCGGTCCCGGTTGTTATCATTAGATTATCTCGAGCTCCTCTGTGCTTCGGAAGGCACGTAAGCCGTCGGTCCCGGTTGTTATCATTAGATTATCTCGAGCTCCTTCGTGCTTCGGAAGGCACGTTAAGCCGTCGGTCCTGGTTGTTATCATTAGATGGCAGTCGTTAAGCCAAGTGGCCTTTAGGCGGCTTGAAATTACTGGCGTCCGCCAACTCGCAGTTGAGCAGCGTGGTGGAGTATGCTCGAAACATATTCCGTTGAAGGAAGACCCGTATTTAATATTACCCAGCAGTGGGTAAATATTAAGTTCAGTATTTTACTATGTCACAAAATAAAGTACCATGACACTTGACAACCAATTAATATTCATTTTCAAGCATTCATTCATAAACTATTTTCAAAACAACAACGGACAACTTTCGCGACGTAAAAGTTAGACCAATCGATTTGACATTTAATTGAAAATCAATAAATATCCCAATCCGTTTTCAAATTTAATTTTTCGACAATTTTGTCAATGTTTTAATACTTATTATCCTATACCCACATTTCTGAACGCACGCATACATTTGACGTACGCACGTTAACGTCACGTTTGACAGGTCCGACATCAACGAACATTTTGTATGGAAAAATGATTTTTCTTTTATTTTATTTTTTTCGTAAATTTTCCAATGTTTTTAATAGTTATTCTGCTATTCTGGACGGAGACAAATCCAACAAATCAAAAACCATGGCAATCGGTCCAGCCGTTCTCGAGTTATAAGTGTTGTAACAAACACGACTTTCTTTTATATATATAGATTAGACATATACAGTTTTGTTTCTTTTTAAAAATTAAGGAACGTTTTCTTTGAGCCAAATTTGCTATCCTCATTGTTTATAGTACTTCCCCTCCAGGTGGCAGGATCGAAATTAATTTCATGACAACTCGTAGGTACACCTATTCGCGCCGAATCATCCGAATCCGGATGGACGGGTAGGTGTGCGAGATCTTATTAGATTCTTATAAACAATTCTAAAATTCAGTTCAGCGGCGCGTTCGGCTCGTATAAGTGTGCATTCACCATAACAATCCATCCAACTATCATATTCTAATGATCGAAGATCATAGTACGTAGTACTATTACTTATACTGTGCTTATACTGTGATCATAGTATAAAATCATAAAACTTTGATGTTGACAGAGAATGTGTAGATATCAAAGTCGAGTTATCCGATTCGCGAGGGAAGATGAGTAATGTTTTTCAAGGGTAAGGGCCTCTTTAGGGATATTTATTTATATTTATTAAAAAGACCAAAAGATCAAAAAGACCAAAAGGACCAAAAAAAGAAGACAATAAAGACCAAAAAAAAGACCAAAAGACCAAAAAAGAAGACAAAAAGACCAAAAAGACCAAAAAAAGAAAAAAGACCAAAAGACCAAATGGACCAAAAAAAGAAGACAAAAAAGACCAAAAAAAGAAGACAAAAAAGACCAAAAAGACCAAAAAAAGCTAAAAGTCCGTAAGTATCGTAATTCTTTGGTACGCTTTACAACTTAAGACATTAAATTGTGAAAGTGACTTGGTGTTTCTATACATCGTCCGCGAAACCAGAGCAGACGTAGTTACAAACACAGATACAAGAAACTTGCCAGACTTGGCCTATCTTGATTCAACTTGGACAAACTTAGATTATATTAGCCAAACTTAGCTCATCATCATCATCAGCCTGTATCTATCCACTGTTGGATATAAGCCGTCCCCAATGCTTTCCACCAAATACGATCCTCCGCCTTCCGCATCCAGCCGCTTCTAGCGAGCTGAACTATATGACCCAATTTGAATGAAATTGGCATTTTTTCATATGACGGCGGTTGCTAAAAAGTGGTTACAATTACCGTAGCCATGTGCAGACTCATTGGCGTTTTTCCTAAGGCCAAATGTTAGAGGCGGTCGGACCAGGGCATTACCGAAAGATCATTTTTACAAATTACAGACTGCCAATGGCAGTTTTGCGGATAAGACTTATATAAATAGGTATGATGCCTCTATGCCTCAGCAACCCGTCTGGCCAGCGTGAGGAGTGTAGGCCAAATCCTTCTTCTGTCTGCGACGGATGAGAGAGGGTCGTGCTCCTGTAGTGGAGACTAAAATGACCTAATGATCATGATAATGATGAAATAGGTATGAAGCTGATAAATAAGAACTAAGATACTATATAATAAGGAATAAAGAGTCTAGAGAGCTATGTTAAATATTACGTTCATGTAATTAGTATCATAATAAAAGTTATACTATTTTTTATTGTTTCTCCAATGAAAATATTATTTTTTAATAATTTCATACTTTTATAATGGACTTTCCCGCCAAACTTTGATCAATCATAAGTCGGACGGAAGATATTAGAATGAAAGTTTGCAGATCTTTATATTAGTTTTGTGTATTTTACGACATTGTTAAATAATATAAACAATATTTGAACATTGTCAAATAGAATATTCCATATATTTTTACGTCATATAGCACGTAGCCTGTCCATGAATTGGTTTATTTATCTCAAGCTTCTCCGTGTTTCGAAGGGCATGTTAAACCGTCGGTCCCGGCTGTTGTCATTATATGACAGTCGCTAACCAAGTCAGACAACTATTAATTTGACTGTAGTTTCTCTCTATCTAAGCACATGATCAACGCTAAGTACTTAGATCACTTTTTTTATACTACGTCGGGTGGCAGACAAATATACGGTCCGCCTGATGTGAAGCGGTTACGGTAGTCATATTAACGCTCGCGACGTAAAATATCGCTCACGCGCCGCCGCCTCCTCTCTCCGCGATCTCCTTCCTTCCTTTGAGGTGGTACATTCCCCAGGTCGGGTAGCTTACAATTACGCTCCCTACCTCTCTTCGCCAGAGCTGCTTTGTTTGTCAGTCAGCAGGCTGCACCGCGTGCAGGTGAAGTTAGCTTTGGTTCAAAGATGTTGATGAACCAAGGTTGCTGTACTATTTCTTATTCTGTGGCTATGGCTTGTTAGCTAATTATCAGTGACGTGCAGATAATTGACTCGGCATACCATTTCCGGGTGTTCCAGCTAACGTATTTTACGTAATTATTTTAGTATCGATTACCACATTACTGGCCTGTCTTTTTTTATATGCGAGGGGGGCACGTATCCTATACCTAATTGCTAGTGCGCCCCTGTGTGCCAACCTTCCGGTTATATCACAGGATTGCGAGTCTCCCGTCCAGTAAACTAACCAGACGAGAGGACCCTTACCTGCTCCGCTCTTGCGCTCGGTGAACCAACCGAGCACGCAAGCGGAATATTAGCAGGTCTTACTCCCCTTTCACGGGGCCCTACCACCAATCTGCAATCTCCATGATGGGTAGGTACCGGAGCTGTTAGGCACGCTTACTTCCCGACGCTTGTATAAGTACAAGTACGTGTAGTGTTTCTATACCCACACTGGGGCGCCAGTTAGCTGGCTACCTGATGTCCATGACAGAGCTGTATAAGGCACGCTCACTTCCCGACATCACTTCAAAGAAGGACGCCTACCCCAGGTACGTGTATGAGAGGGGGGCAATCGAGCAAGTGGGTCACCTAGTGGAAAACAATCATCACCGCCCATGGAGACCAGCAACACCAATGGGTTGCCGATCTGCTGCCCGCCTTTAAAGTCTATCTATCGTCTAGAGCTTAAATGGTCAATTCTTACGTATACTGTAGCAAAGTATAAGTAATAGTACTACGTACAGTATGGCTCTCTGGACCTCACCTCCCCTCTGAGACAAAACTGAAAATGGGTCCCTACCGGCTAAGCTGGAGCCGATTCCCATGGGATTTTTCTAATTTCAGCTTAGATTTATGGTAGGTATTTGTGTTTAGTTTAGCTGGTAGAAACTCTGAAGCTCTACCGATTGAGCGGAAGAAGTCTGTCAATAACTAAAACGTAAGACCTACATACTACAAAACGCCGTGTGGTTTCCGGCAGACTAGAATAGAATCACTCCGTCTCTCCCCGTGGATGTCGTACAAGACGACTAAGGGAAATACATTATAAAACATCGATCAGGCCTCCCGAACCCGTCTGGCTAGCGTGGGGAGTGTAGGCCAAATCCTCCTTCTGTCTGGGACGGACGAGAGAGGGTCGTGCTCCTGTAGTGGAAACTAAAATGACCTGATGATGATGATGAAGACCTACATATTTTGCGAATCAAAATATTTAATGGTACTTCAGCTTGGTACCATTTCTGAATGGACAAATAACTTCCTTTGATCCAGGTTATGCATTAGCAATCTACTCTCCACCAAATAGGATACTCCGCCTTCCGCATCCAGCTTGAAGTTGAAGACTATCTAATGCATTAAACGCTTCGTCGTTCATTCTAAAAAAAAAAATAAGGGAATAATAATACAAAGTGTGTTTCAAAGAATACATATAATCCAAAGAATTTTACAATAGTTGTAGATAACTTTAAAATATCTATTATTGATATACCTACATAAATATTTAATTAACTATGTAACTATTGTATATATATTACCATTGTCATGTCTAAATATGTCATTAAAATACACCAAGTTTTAGTCCAAGTTATAGTAAATTACAAATTTTGATGAATAAAATAATGACTAGTATAAATTGTAAAATTACCTACATAATACATCTACCACAGAATACATATAGAGTAGAACCATGTATATCCTCAGTACCAATATCTGAAATCGGCGTAGGTACTCAAAGAGCCTATCTAAACGGATACGCTGTAGCTGGCATCGCATGTAGTGTTCGTATTGCGGCTTGTATGTTACTCGCAAGGGTTAAACGTGCTTCGCAATACACTGTAGTGGGCCGCGTATTGCCAGTCACTTACAGGGCCTGAATGAGGTTGGCACTAAGATACAGTGGGCGACAATCTGCCAGCGTTTAGGATTGTAGATCGTATAGCGGCGTGTGTGACACTTCCATAGCATATACGAGCTTCGAAATACGCTGCAGTGGGCCACGTATTGCCAATGTTTAAGTTCGTGTAGTTGCGTGTGTGTCACTTATAGAGTCTAAATGAGCTTTCCAATACGCTACAGCTACAGCGGGCTGCGTACTGCCAGCGCTTAGGATTGTAGACACTTCCACAACATAAACCAGCTTTGAAATACGCTGCAGTGGGCCGCGTATTGCCAATGCTTAGGATCGTGTAGCTGCGTGTAGGTATAGCACTTAGAGAGCTTAAATCAACTTTCCAATACGCTACAGTAGGCGGCGTACTACGAGCATTTCGGATTGCGTAGGAGCATATGTGGCAATTCTACACGAGTTCGGCGGCGTATTGTGAGTGTTAATGATTCTGTAAATGCGTGAATGTATGTGAGTGCGTCGATTCGGACATCTGTATGAAGTTGGTGTACTCTATATGTATGCTATGCACACTATATCTTTAATAACTGTTTGACAACATCCATTACAAGTGTAATTTAAACATCTATTTTACCCCCGGTCAAGAAACTGTCTTTCCTGATCCATCATCAGACCCTGATCACCAGTTATCTAATCTGTCCATTGTGGCTAATACAATGAGAATGAGAAATAAACCGATGTTTCTGTTGTTAGTTGGCGAGGAATTAGTGTCCTGCAGTTTCCAGGTGATACTGCCATCAGGCCGATGTTACCATACTATTCCATTTTATTTTTGCTCTTTTTTTTCTCTAATTTGGTTTCTAAAAAGTTGCTTATATGTCCTCCATACAATAGGAAAAGTGCTTCGTCGACAACCCTTATTCATTCCACTGCTAGGATACGGGTCTCCCCTCAATCGACGAGGTTTAGAGTATACTCCACCACGCTGCTCAACTGCGGGTTGACGGAGAATAGTACTTATCAGCTTCAAATGGCTGAAGAGATTTCTTTGAATTATAGAGAACAAAATTTATTAAGTTAACTTTCAAATGAAAAAAGGAACAGAATCAAAATCAATTCATTCATTTTGCAGCTGCAATGCTTTAGTTCGATACACGATATAGATACACACGGTATAACACCTCTCATTTTTGATCGGGAGTTAAGAATTACGAAGATATAAATTATATGGTGACTGGCATACATAGTAGTGCTAGTATTAGAACTTAATGATAAAGTACAGTCAAGGATCACGAGTGCAGTACAATCTACATTGTCTTTAATGGTGTATCCACACATGCCGCCGGCTTTTCTGCCGGCATTGCCGCTGGTTTGCAGACTGCCTTGGCGCTGGTGCCGCGTAAAGGTGCCTTTCCAAAACGGACCGCAGACTGCAGCCGCACGCGACTTTGCGGCCAGTAGCTGCAGTCGACCGCCGTGCTGCCAGCGGTCGTGGCCTTCTCTATTCCGAGAAACCGAGCATGCCGCGGCTGCAAGCCTCAGTCACTCCTTTACCTTGCCGAGACAGAATGTCGTACAAGCTAACGATAGTTTATTAATTTCTCTTCATCATCTTCCGCACTGGTGCTGAAGATGATGAAGAGAAATTAATCCGCTGCTGCGGTCTGCAGTCTCTGCGCACCGTGGCTGCAGGCAGCAGTGTTGCTGCGCTTGAAAACAATTTAGTGGTGTGGCTTGCAGTTTGCGGTTGCAGTTTGCGATCGGCGGCCATGTTGCTGGCTTGGCCGTCGGCCGTGCCGCCGAGCAAGTGCGGATACAACATAACATTGAAAATAAAATATGTGTTTATCAAATAAATTAATTTTTAAGGAACTATTGAAAACCTACTAAATAAAGAAAATTTATTTTTTATAAAATTTCTTTACAAAATAAAGAATTTTTTATATTATTTATAATTTTTTATTTTTTATTTTGCAACCCTAATCATAAATAGGCCTCTAATAACTCTAATAAACCCCTTACGGGTGTAAGGGGTTTATTAGAGTTATTAGAGTACCCCTAATAGTTTTTGATATATATTTCCATGTTAATTATAGTATATTATTAAGGTGTTTTTTATTTAATTACCAAGCGCACTCATTTTTATACAAACAAAAAATATTTCTTATTAGTGAATATTGGTACAAATGATGTGTTGCGAAGATAAATCATTCGTAATGTTATCATAGAAAGTAAACTTAAAAAAAACCCTCTAATGAATTGCGACTTTCGCCTTAAGACAATAATGTGTAGTACAGCTTGAACAACCATGAGAGGATTTACCCAAATTACGTAGAAAATTGCCCAAAATGTCTCCAGGGATACTATCCAAACAGGCGGAGATTGATAAATGCAGAGTACCTACCTACGGTCTAAATATCGGTTAAATACAGTCACCATATATTTTATGTGCAAACAACATTGAGTATATACTTTTTATTTAGCTATTACTTTGATTGAACATTATTATTAACAGATAAAAATAGACATATACGTACTCATAAGGATACATCAAGTTAGCCACTTATCGCCTATTCGATTACAATACAGCTATCATAGAACTATAAACAACGCTGACTCATAACTAGGGTTGGCATCTATCTCTGAACGCTAGCAACAAGGACAAGATGCGTGAAAACTGCGGAATTTGAACCTACCGCCGAAGCTGAAGCCGATTACCATCTGATTTTTTTAATGCGAACATGACACTACTGCTTAGATTACTGGTAACTTTGTTTAACTCAGCTGGAAGAAACCCTAGAAATCTACTGATTAAACTAGAGATGTTTGTCAATAAGTTTAACCTAAGCCTAATTTTCGGGATCCAAAATTACGATGGTAATCGGTTTCAGCTTCAGCGGTACATTCATTCCCCGGACATGTCATCAGTGTTTTTAGTACCAGCACATTTTTTTTCATTCTGTGACAAGACGGCTATTCACAGCATGGAGCAGGGCGTAGTTATTTAAAATTTTTAACCCCGGATTAGAAATGAAACCGCGCTCGGACGCTCCCCGGACGCTCTCCAAACTAGGACTAATCCGGGCAAACCCGGACGGATGGCAACCCTACTCATAACACACAAGTACCGTAAGTAGTAGTAGTAAGTCGAAATGGACACATACCCACATTGCCATACGAGAATAAACTTTGTTACTTGCATAAAGATACGCTATCGTATTATGCCATGAGAGCGCGCCTTACAGCTCCGGTCCGGTACATAACAATCAAAGCAACCGACCGTCCGTCGTCACGAGCTACTCGACAAGAGTGTCTAAGGAGTCTGCATGCAAGCTTAAATGGAGTAAGACCTATTACCAATCCGCCTGAACGCCTAGTCGGTTTACTGGGCTCGATTGCGGGGTGGGTAAAGGTTCTCTTGCCTGGGACCTACCACCGAGGCTGAAGTCGTATACCATCAATTTTTTTGATTCTAAAAATTGCTCTTATATTAAAGTTATTGACAAACATCTTCAGCTTAGTCGGTAGAGCTCTAGGGTTTCTACCAGCGGAGCTAAACATAATGCATAACAATCTAAGCAGTAGTTTCATTTTCGCATTCATAAATTCCGATGGTAATCGGCTTGAGCTTCGCCGGTAGGCAACCCTGGTTGGTTTACTGAAGGCCCGTGCAAAAGGGGTATTAGCTGTAGGCATGGGGTCCTTGTGGTATCGCCTAGCGATTGAGTCAGTGTGTGTTGCGATGTGTCGATTTCAATTGTTTGTGTAAAGTTGATGTTCTGCTCTAAATGTGGGACACGTGCACCAACGATCACATCACGCATGTCGTGAAAGAGACAATGTATTTCGCACTCTTTTGTACGATTCGTGGCTTTAAATTTTTAATGGCGAGTATACACTAGAGCATTTTTTCGAGCTTGTAATATAACGTTCTTGCGAATGTTCGGTGTAACGCTCATAAGTGTAACAATTATTTCTACTTTTCCTTTACTGTTTGTAGAAACATCGATTCATCTATGTATCCGCGTTTCCATCGTTGTTGTATTCGTTCGTTGAAATGTTGCACCATAATATAAACACCATAAAGTACTTACTACTTCTATCAAAACTTCCATGGCAAAAGATTTCTTTTGTCCCCCTAAGAATCGATTGCACAACACTGCACTTCTTTTTTATTTTAAATTGATAAATGGCCCAAACGCTGCTCAACTCAATATGTATTTACAATATTTTCTTATTATTAGCAATAAGGCTGCACATTTAATTATGTTTATCATTTTTATTAAGCTGTTAGACTCCCAAATAAAAATAAATAAATAAATAGAAAAAAATATATAAATAATCACTCATTCGTTTGTAAAATCACGCAGTAACAAAACATCAAGCAGCTCGTTGACTTGTTAAAATCAAATGCTCAAGTTCATAATCACCTTTATATTTCAACTGTTTAAAGTTCAAACAGTGTTAAGTTGATGTATCGCTATGTTTACTTACAACATTTACAACATTTGCTTTAATCGCATTGAAGGGTGGATTCAGGTATTTTTAGAAGGGTTTAGACCATCCATACTAAGAGTGTCCTCATCTCGATCCTCATTTGCTAACAATGAGGTTACTTGACTCGCACCCTGCCTGCTGTAGTCATAATTAATGTTTTCCCATAATTTCCCCCGTACCGTACATAAGCTCTTTGTTCAAGTCATAAAAACCTGCGTTTGTAGTAGAAAATTGGTCGCGTTCAGTGGTTAAAACTTTCTAGTGACATAGGTACTAATTAGCCTCACGCCACATGCTATACGATTATAAGCATTATCGTGAATGGGACGCGTTGCAAAGCTCGCTTAGAATCGTTAGCGATGTGAGCTCTTTAGACAGCGTCGCGTCGACTTTGTATGTACGCTATTAGATTGCTGTTCTAAATTTTTTTGTGATTGTGCAACAATGATCAAGCAAGAGGGAGAGATAACGATAAATTATATCGCGCCCTCTTGTATATTTTTTTTAATTACGTCGGGTGACAGGCAAGCATACGGCCTACCTAATAAGGCTACCGTAGTCTTGCGCGCTTGCAATATAAACAATCACGTGCGTGTGGCCACACCGCTGCCATCACAGCAATTCTTTTCTTCCTGGTAACCTCACTTACTCGCAGGAACACCACAACCCTCCAAAAATTGCTATAATGCAGCCGTTTTGTGAAGGTACTCCCCCATGTGAGTAGTTTATAATTACGCTGTGTCCTACGTCTATAGCCAGAGTTTCGTTAATTGATCAGCAGGATGAACCACGTGTAGCTGAGGTTGGCAGACCAAGCCAACCTCAGCCAAGATTACCAGTCACTTACACTCCGAAAATGGTTGGAATCCTTCAATTTCTGATTGCTCAAATCGTTCAAAGTCTGAATATGTAAGTAGTCTTTATGTTAAGCACTAAACGCTCTAGTCTACGCGCCCACTATGGCGTTGAGGACAAAACTCTAGTTTGAGATGGTCTGACATAACAGTTTGTAAAAAAATAAAAACTAGAGTTACAATTTTTAGATTCACTAAGATAATATATAAGGTTGGTGATATAAATAAGAATCTTTGGACTAGACGCTTATTTGGCTAATGTTTCAAGATGGCGGCGTCTTAGTTACTAGTTTAGACTGCCTCCTTGGCCTTTATGAAGTAAGTGAGAAGGTCAATTGGCAGCGGGAACACGATGGTCGAATTCTTCTCGGCTGAGATGGTGTTCAGGGTCTATAAAAGAATTGGTAGTAATCATTATTATAATAATAGTTAAGAACTAGAAACAAAATGGCGCTTATAGGTCTAAGGTATCAGGTTGGTACGCAGCTCTACAACGAAAAACGCTTGACAATCCGAAGGAGGGAATGATTTCAATACACGAAGTGTCATTAAATTTGGCTCAGCAGTGAGACGGTGGCTCACCACGCATTCCCACCACTGTGTCTCCTGTGTAGCCAGGATTAACAGCGGCGACCACCAAAAAAGGCAATGAACAGTGAAGTCCATTGCAGTCCCAGGGGTAAGACTACGGCTGCCTTGGAACTTACAACGAATTTAATCAGAAGAAATTAATACGAGTTAGAAGCTTTTGGAATTTGGCTTTCCCTCTTAGCAATGTAAGCAATATGGTAGGTAAGGCATAGGAAGCCTAGCAGTGAGAGTAACATAGAGTCATAGAGTATATTCATAGAGTATATTATTCATAATTAGTCTGCGAAAACAAAAATGAAAAAAAAAACACTAATGAAATTTCTAAAGCGAAATATCATACTTTTCTTGGTCGAGTATAATTTTGTATACAATACTCCTTTTTTTTAACGATATAAAAATATTCGCCATAGCAAAAGTTTGTTTCCGAGTATCGTTCTTCCTACTAAATGGAATGCAATATTTTGCGCCTTACATATATTTCAAGAAAATCTTTGAAATTTCTTTTGGTAAATAATTAAAAGAAACTAGTTTAAATGTAGTCGTATTTCTACCACTCACCTGCAGATACCGAAGCTGTAGAGCAGCAGGGCTGTCACCAATGACCTCAGAGGCCTCTCGCAGGGCCCTGGATGCCTTCTGTTCTCCTTCAGCTGCGATGACCTTGGCACGAGCTTCCCTGGCGGCTTCAGCTTCAGCTGCCATTGCACGTTGTAGTTGCACCGGCAAACGTACGTCTTTGCTGTAGACAAAGTAAAGGTATTAATACCATCAGAATTATAAATTCATCTCCTTAGAAAATACTCCGCCATGCTGCAGTGCAATACGAATTTCGAAAAACTAACGTGCACAGAATTATGATTGCCACAATAAATATTGAAGCGATAAATAGGTACACCACAAGGAATGTTTTTGGTATTATCATTTTTATTCGTCTTTCCCTTTTGCAAGAAAAGGTCATCGTTCGTCGCAGAAATATTCTTTCCAATTTACTAATAAAGTAACTAGTAAGCAGATACTGAACGAGCATGTGGTTCATCTGATGTAAAGCAATCACCACCACATGGAGATCAGCAACACCAAGGGGTCGCCGATCTGCGATGCGTGCTATATATTATATATTGGCGTGTAAATCTTTCCATTGTACAGTCGATACCCTAAAAATAATATGTACGTTGCATTGATACATACTTCGAAGTTTGGATTTCGGTTACCAGGTGGCATCACTGGTGATTGTATGCTAAGTAAATGTAACATGATATCATCGAGCTCCTCATACTATATATAATACATTATTTATACCAATTCGGAATAAAATTGAAATGAATAAAATTTTCTTGGGGTGTAGTGGTTGATCAACATCTTTGAACCAAAGTCATTTTCAGCTGCACGCGAAGCACTCTGCTGACTGACAAACGAACCTCTGGCGAGAAGATAGGTAGGCGTAATTGTAAGCTACCCGGCTGGGGAATGTACCTCAACCTCACAGAATAACGCAGTTAAATAACTATTCCCTTGAGGGTTGTTGTGTTCCTGCGAGTGAGTGAGGTCATCAGAAAGGAAGGAAGGAGATGCTGTGGTGGCGTGCGAGCGATATTTATATGGCTAATAAGAGCGATATAAAACCCCGACGTAGTCTAAAAAAAATAGACATGAAAAAAATAACTATTACCTTTGACATTCTTCGTACTTATTGTCATATAACCTAACTAAACTCTACTATTAGTAAGTCGATAAAACACTCTGCTATTTATACGCTATCGCTTTTGCAAGAAAATATATTTGCATTGTATTTACCAGCGTAAGGGTGAGTTATCAAAGAGAATTAAAAAAATATATGTGTTCTTGTTGGCCGTGTGGTTTCCGGCAGACTAGAATAGAATCACTCCGTCTCCTCCCGTGGATGTCGTACAAGGCGACTAAGGGAAATGCATTTTAAAACATCGATCAGGCCTCCCCAACCCGTATGGCCAGCGCGGGGAGTGTAGGCTAAATCCTCCTTCTGTCTGGGACGGACGAGAGAGGGCGTGCTCCTGTAGTGGAGAGTAAAATGACTTGATGATGACGATGTGTTGTTGTTTATATCACGTGGATTATATTTTAGAATCGGTCAAGATAATATCCCACAACAAGCTCAAATTGGAGGATTGCTGGGATTCGGGTCTTCCCTCAATCGAAGGCGTTTAAAGCGTGCTCCACCACGCTGCTCAACTGCGGGTTGGTGGAGGCTAGTAACTTGTCTTAACGATCGTCATCTAACGATGACAGCCGGACTGAGACGACTTAACGTACCCTTCGATAATAAAAATCTTGAGACGACTTGACGTTTTTGACGAGCTCGGTAGTCGAATGGTTAGCAATGGCGACTTTGACTCCGAGGTCGCGGGTTCGATTCCCGCACAAGACAATCATTTGTGTCTGTTTGTCTTGGTCTGGGTGTTTTCTAGTGGTAGGGGAGCCCTTGGTGCTAAATCGGGATTTACTCGAGCGTCATAAAGACCTATTGGATTGCGAAGCTTAGATGATAAGAAGAAAAAAAGTCATATAATATATACCTTTTCATCGGTGGGGGGAACGGCTATAGACTTTCAAAAATGTAAAAAAAAACGGTTGCATGGACATTCTCGAGTGCGTCAGATATTGATAGCATCCATGTCCTACGTATTTTTGGAAATGTACGTATGTTAATCTGACTGTTTCCATGATGGAGGTGGCCGTACGTAAGGGTTCAAAATGACCAAAAAAAAAAAAAAAAAATTTTCGAGCGCGTCAGATTTTCTCAAGGAGTGTTAAGTGAACCTAAAAAAAGCTCGCATATAATAATCTGACGATTTGGATGTGACGCAAACTCTCGGCCATTTATCAGTTGTCTAGTACCTTATTTGGGACTAGATGGCGCTGTGTAAATTGTCGAGAAATATTTATTATTTATTAAACGTACCCTTTAATAAAAATGGGGTGTGGCTTGTATCATGGACACGGCCGTGTGTTCTAAGTGAATACGTTATATGCACTCAAATTTATGATGTTAAGTTATGGCAGCCTCTCCCCCGCGCACGATGTTCCATAGTCTTTACTTAGCGTAATAAATTCTTTGATCTTTCATCTATCCAGTGGTGTGATCGAATTTTGGATGGAGACGATAGATTTGTAGCTGCAACACCAAACGGTATCCTCCGATTTTGTTATCATTCGTTTTTTTTAATAGCCTCTATACAGAAGCAATTCTAAAGACGTATCACGTCAAAATTCGAGGAGCTTGAAATTTATAAACTTATCCATAGACGGGCTATGGTCGCTGTTCCTTAACTTACCAGCCTTTTAATGAATAGTCCAATGAATAAGGGTCTCTATTCAATTTGAAATAGAGTCGCTTATTCAATGGTATGAATAAGCATTCTATCCAGTTATTGAATCGCAATAAGAGATGTGGTAAGGGGGCAGTTAGATTAGACTGACACGCGCAACGTCGGCTACATACGGCTCGTCTGATGTGAAGCGGTTACCGTAGCCATATTAACGCTCGCAACAAAAAATATCGCTCGCGCGCCGCCACCCCCGCTGCCATCGCAGCAACGTGTTGCGTTCTGTGAGGTGGAGGTCTTTCCCCAGTCGAGCAGCTTACAAAATTTTACGCTATGCCCTACCTCTCTTATCGCCAGAGCCTCGTTTGTCTGTTAGCAGGGTGCACCACGCGCATGTGAAGGGCTTTGGTTCAAAGATGTTGATGAACTACTTACACCCCAATTTACCCAAAAGTTTTTAAATTTGAAGCTCAATTAAATCTTCATAAGAAGATTTGGTTTGATTTGAAAACACCAATATACCCCGGCCCTTATGTGAACGTTGCCAGTGATGTCCATAAATTTTATACTCACGGTAAAGTACACTATGACGCAAGACAATCAGTGGTCAAAATCGATCCATAAAAGTTCCGACCTGTCACACACTTGCTCGCTTTATAACTGGGTCGTTGAAGGTGAATTATGTTACATGATTTTAAATAAGTATATATTTTGTGTATTTTTCATCGCAGCCCATACGTATGCATACTGTTGTTTAAAATATTTACTTATGACACGTGCCAACATGTCTAATATTCAAAATATTGTCATCATCCACCTGTATTTACTCACTGCGGTACCTATATAGTCCTTCCCAAATACTTTCCATCAAATGCGGAGCCTCGCATTTGATAGCTTTTCTCA
Organism: Hypsopygia costalis; assembly: GCA_937001555.2. Classification (NCBI taxonomy): domain Eukaryota; kingdom Metazoa; phylum Arthropoda; class Insecta; order Lepidoptera; family Pyralidae; genus Hypsopygia; species Hypsopygia costalis. The sequence continues at coordinate 27,673,187 of OW443326.2, forward strand.
TCTAACGGCTTCCAAACACTTTTTTAAAGTCATCGGACCATCTAGAAGGGGTCCGTCGTGTCAATAAGAACTTATCGTGTAAATTATTAGAAATCATATTAACCACCGACCACATACTCGTTCTCTTTAGCTGAATAATCATCTCCCAGGACATAAACACTATGAGATGGGCATCCAGGCGCGGATCCAGCCCTCAAAAAAGGTTGTGGTCACATCGACATGGAAACCCGAAATAGACTGCCAATGTTACAAAATTATAAAAACTCTCTATCAGTAACGTAAAATACATAAAACTACAACAAAATTTTAATAACTTATGTCCGACGTGTTTTATGTTCGATCAAAGCTTGGTGGGAAAATCCATTTTAAAGGTATGAAATAATAAAAAATAAATATTACCATTGTAGAAACAATAAAAAATACTATAACTTTTGATACGGCACTGGCTACATAAACGCAATATTTAACATAGCTGTCGTACAAATTTCTGATTTATCTAATGCATATAAAATAGCATGGTGTGACGTCATAACGTGGTGGCCTTTTGTATGGAGCGTTTTCGGGATAGTCCAAAATTGTGATCTTCAAGTTATCATATCTCGAGAAGTTTTTATGCAATCGAAGTAATTATTTCACCTTTATATTATTGTGACGGCTTTAAATAATAAGTCGCAAAAAAATGGGATACAAGCCTATTGTATATTTATTTTTAATTTTATTAATGCATAGCGTTTATTATCATCAGCCTATCGATCTCAGTAGACCGTGAAAGTGTGACGTTACAAGTATATTAGGGTTGTGGGCATGCCCACCGTGCCCACAACGGTGGATCCTCCCTTGTGGGCATACCGCAACAGGCAGACACAAATGACGTAATATTGTCCGTATGAGAATCAGAGTGTAGGCCAAATCCTCCTTCCGTCTAGGACGGACGAGAGAGGGTCGTGCTCCTGTAGTGGAGACTAAAATGGACCTGATGATGATGATGAGAATCATGAGAGGAACTCTCACCATGAGGAAGACGACTCAAGGAGGAGGACATAAACACTATGAGATGAGCAAGATATCTCTTGTAGTCCACCGCATAATACTATTACTTGGTCTAATGCTACAATACCTTGTCATTGTTTTCTATTCTTGTAGCTTTCAACGTCACGTTTGTTCTAATCATCATCATTATCAGCTTGTATATATCCATTGCTGGATATTGTACTCCCCCAATGCGATCCTTTCCACTTATGCGATCCTTCTAAGCGCTTTCAGCCGCTTTTTAGAGTTTATCTAGAGAGTTTGTTTGGGTTTGAATCAATAAATATCTGTAACCAAAGCTATACATAGAACAATCATTCAGCATTAACCCATAATCATCCTACTGTTGGGATACGGGTCTCCACTTAATCGAAGCGGTTTAGAGCATACTCCGCCACGCTGCTCAACTGCGGGCGGAGAATAAGAATATAAAAGAACTATCTGAAATTACAACTATAGCAATAGTGAACGCAACAGCGTTAGGTGGTAGAAGCTTGATTTCTATGCTGAGATCCATGCCCTTGGTGAGAACCTTGGTTGCAAGTGGTCTGACCCATTTTTATCCATGGTCCGCCCCTTTACCACCAACTCTTATTGCGATTCAATAACTGAATATAATGCTTATCCATACCAATGAATAAGCGAGTCTATTTCAAATTGAATAGAGTCGCTTATTCATTGGTATGAATTAGCATTCTAGTCAGTTATTGAATCGCAATAAGAGTTGGTGGTAAAGGGCTGACCTCTTTTCGCCGCGGTGTGCCCCTTGTTGGTAATAGTCAGATCTTTCGTTGCCTGTGGTCAGACCCGGTTACGTCTATGGTCACTGGACTTATTGTTGCTCTCGGTCAGACGCCCAGTTGCCCATGCTCGTTCATGGCTCGTGGACAACCTGGGACCCTACCGCCGAAGCTGAAGCCATTAACATCATATCATTTACCCCAAAAATTAGTCTGAGGTTAAAGTTATTGATTAACATCTTCAGCTTGGTCGGTAAAGCCCCTGCTCAGTTTACCTCAGCAACAACACTTTTTGTATGTTGGTGGTCGTGGCAAAGTTCTTTCGAATCGTAAGTTTTCTTAATAAAAGGAATGCAATAGAATTCTATTATGTATCTAGTATGAATTATGGTGATAATGGTGGGACTAGAAATAGAATAGAATGCATTTATTATGTATCTGTGCACATTTGCAGATGTCTATTTATAGGTGTGTCACAGATGTAGGTGAACCACGGAAATTCATTTTTGAAATATAATTTAAAAAAAAACATTTATTTGCACATTACACAATACTATAGAAATTAGTTTGAACAGACATAATTTTTACATAAGTAAATTTATAGCACTGAGCAATGTCGCAAAATGGTCCCAATTCATTATAAAAACCGAAATCTGTAGCAGACCCGGCACTGATTTTGAGTTGTGTACTGCACAGTAATTGTAATTGCATGCTTATGGTAGTTGAGTTTTCCTGGATGTGTCGGAAGATGGAACTGTAATGGTATTTTATGGTTCGTTGAGCATTATTGTGTTCATAGGAGCGAGTGAAGTTACCCGACGTCTCAAACTTCTGCCCGGTGAAAGACTTCGTACAAATACTCTGGTATTATAAACCAGGACTGGAGTTCGTTTTTTAAAAAAGAACAATGGGTCACGTATCCGTATAACAAAACCGTTATAATCAACAAGAGCTAATTAATGATTTAAATAATTAACTAGCACAAGAATAATGCTATGAGAACTGTCCATCACGCTCGAATGTCGCTGCCCAAGTGAAGAGACGATGGCTCGGCCGCTCTCGGCTCGCCTCGCCCCACTGCCGGCTCGCCGGAAGTCACGTGACTCGCTGTAGTCATGCTTCCTTTTCATTAATTGTTAACACGGCCTCTCCTGACTGCGAGGCGTGCTCGACCGCATGAACTTGGGGAAGCACCTCCTCGGGCTGTAGGAGACTACCAGCAGAGTCACCATTTTCTGAAAGATACGTCTTGTTACAAAATTGCAAAAACATCAAAAGGTCTATTGGTTTCATCATACGATCGTAAGCGTGCTCTCAAACCATCGCATGTAAAACTATGAGCGAAGTTTAGAAGGAGTTTCAAATGAATGTATGAATCTATTCGTTACAGCAATCTCTATCGCAGGGCGATATTACTTTATGACCAAACAATTATTTATGTACTATTGGGCCAGTATTATAGTAAGAGAAGTAAAATAATAACATTAACATGATCACAAATGTCAGAGCTCTGGATCTCTAGCATTTGTGCGCATACAAACGCATTTAGTTTTTTTTTTTAATGCAATAGCTATGCCCCGTACAACTCCATAGTCAGTCCATGACAGTACCACGCCAACTCAAGAATCAGGCTGTGGTAGTATCACGCAGACCAAAAATATACCGTCAGTCCATGGCGAAGCCACGCAGACATGGTAATTGTCAGTCCATGGCAGAGCCACGCAGACATGGTTGTCAGTCCATGGCAGAGCCACGCAGACATGCTGGTTGTCAGTCCATGGCAGCGCCACGCAGACATACTGGTTGTCAGTCCATGGCAGCGCCACGCAGACATGCTGGTTGTCAGTCCATGGCAGAGTCACGCAGACATGCTGGTTGTCAGTCCATGGCAGCGCCACGCAGAGATGCTGGTTGTCAGTCCATGGCAGAGCCACGCAGACATGCTGGTTGTCAGTCCATGGCAGCTCCACGCAGACATGCTAGTTGTCAGTCCATGGCAGCGCCACGCAGACATGTACGGTTTTCAGTTCACCGCCACCCAAGAACGCAGCGCACGCGTCCGGCGCCCATTCATCGCGCCACTGGACCATGTGTTCAGCAGCATCTGCCGTGCGCGCTTCTCGGTGAAGCCCGCTATCGGCTCCAACTCATAGCGGCGATGTAGAAGCTCTCCGACTACTCGGCACGGGTCTTTCATACTGAAATCAGTTTAACGGAACTCTGAGTCTTGCTAACAATAACAAAATCTCTCATTGCATAAATTCGCAGGTTCTTCCGCATCGTTTTAACTCGACCCCATGTAGTCATTGATTCGCATTTCAACGATTTTGAAACCCGTTGTCCATCTTAATGATGTAATGCGAAGTAAAGCTATTCAAATATTTAACAAACTCCAAAACAACACGCTTTACTTGTACCAGTACCTAATAGTAAATTTACTACAGCTCTTAAATTCACTGGTACTCGGCCGTACCTGACCTTGACTTACAATAACTGATACAATAGAAGTGCATAAGTACTTAAACTGACTGTACATATTTACTACAGCTCTTAACTTCACTAGTACTTGGCCGTACCCGACCTTATATCAAATGCTTGCCATATGTGGCTTCTTATGGCACAGAGGCTTTAATAGCCAATGCGAGATAGACACTCATTATCACGCCAGTGATTTAAAACTAACACTTCTACGTATTCGCCCCAATTGTAGGATCGGAATTCGAAATATATTAAGCTTGGTTAGATCTCACCGCAATATTGATGGATCGCACAGCATCCATTATACCCCGGGAGTGCCCCGGCAAAGGCGGAGTTGCAGAGTGCCGATTCGCAGCACCAGCCCGGACCATAGGCAGTCTCTGCCAACGGCGGCTGCAGCAGCGGCATCACCGGAGACGCAAGGCCACTCGGCCCACGTAGCCACGGTCGAGACGACCGACGCTGTCCTCAGTGGTGTCAACTGATCTAGAATTTGTTGCATTTGTTGAGTTAATACATTGCTAGAACAGCTACGTCGTCTGCGTTTACGACTTACATTATCACTATATCATTATTTACGAACATATATCATGACGTCTAGAACATAAATCACGATGTCTAAGATGAGCATCACGGCTCCTAGAATGATTACAAGTAACCCAATCAATGAGCCACGTGCGTGCGTCACCCCTAAGACAACCGCCAATACCAGATAGACACTAGTGGTCATCCCAGCGATTCGATTCCCGTCCACGTTCTACCTCAGCGCACCAAACATCGAAATCATGAACACTCGAATCAAAATTTGAGATATAATAATGGTTGGATCTTACTTGAATCAAAGATGACAACTCGCCCACAATCTTGTCGGCTACATCATTACCGTCGTTGGAGGCAGTTTTTGCAAAACCGTAGCGCCTGTTTCTTTCGCCGTACCGCCTGCACCGCTGAATTCGCTCGACACCGGCTGATGAGGCACATGACATTCACGTGATGGACACAACGGTACTGATACTGATGAGGAAGAGATAGACAATCTATCCTCAATCGCACTCAGTCTACCGATAATAGTATCTAACGCCTGGCTGCGAGGACTGTCACGACGGCCATGTGGACTGCCGTGACGTCGCCTCTTATCAGTAATTTCACTAACGGACCTATGTAAACGTGACCTTCGATGGTGACGCTTCTTCTTTGATTTAGAAGTACGCCCCATGTTAAAAGTATTTACTAAACTCACTAATATACCAAACGTTAGTAAGTTAACACCGAACTAAACGAAAATCACTAGTTGAAACAAAAAATAAAAATAAAAACCGTTAAAAATTCATATAAAGCCACTAAGCGGAAAAAGACACGTAGTGAATCCGACTTCTGATATTATAAACCAGGACTGGAGTTCGTTTTTTAAAAAAGAACAATGGGTCACGTATCCGTATAACAAAACCGTTATAATCAACAAGAGCTAATTAATGATTTAAATAATTAACTAGCACAAGAATAATGCTATGAGAACTGTCCATCACGCTCGAATGTCGCTGCCCAAGTGAAGAGACGATGGCTCGGCCGCTCTCGGCTCGCCTCGCCCCACTGCCGGCTCGCCGGAAGTCACGTGACTCGCTGTAGTCATGCTTCCTTTTCATTAATTGTTAACACTGGGTTATTCGAGTAAATAAATAAAAATGTAAATAATTGCGTAACGATTGAACATAAAAATTTTTTCATCTATACTAATATTATAAAGCTGAAGAGTTTGTTTGTTTGTTTGTTTGTTTGAACGCGCTAATCTCAGGAACTACTGGTTCGAATTGAAAAATTCTTTTTGTGTTAGGTAGCCTATATTTCAAGGAAGGCTATAGGCTATATAGCATCACGCTACGACTCATAGAAGCGGAGCACCAGTGAAAAATAGGAAAAAAATATTCCTTTTGAGGGCTTACGTCGCGTGCGCTGCGTAAACGGTTGAAGTTACGCAAAAATCATGTATGACGGAATTGTTCCTCTTTAAAAGTTCTAAAAAAAAGTCCGCGACAGCATATGTCTATCTTTTAAGATTAACTCACTATAACCTTTTTTTACCTACTTTCTCCTATTGATTACCATGAAAAAACGTTATAGTGTGTCAATCTTAAAAGATAGACATATACTGTCGCGGACTTTTTTTTAGAACTTTTAAAGAGGAACAATTCCGTCATACATGATTTATGCGTAACTTCAACCGTTTACGCAGCGCACGCGACATAAGCCCTCAAAAGGAATATTTTTTTCCTATTTTTCACCGGTGCTCCGCTCCTATTGGTCGTAGCGTGATGTTATATAGCCTATAGCCTTTCTTGAAATATAGGCTAAGTATCTAACACTAAAATATTTTTTCAAGAGTAGTTCCTGAGATTAGCGCGTTCAACCAAACACACTCTTCATCTTTATAATATTCGTATAGAATTAGATAGTATAGATTAATTTTATATATAAAACTAGCTGTTACCCGCGGCTTCGCCCGCGTGGTCCAGGGGAGCTGCCATTGATTTGTGTATATTTTTCTTTTGTTGTATTTTTTTTACTTCGTGGCGTAAAAAGTCAGTATGTACATATTTTAATGATGATTGGCTACATAGTTAAGGCGTAAAGAAATAACAAACAAACGAATTTACTTACTTTAACACTTATAATATTTGTATGGATGGAACGCCCACACTCAAGAGAAAATAATTGTTCACCACATAAATGTTTGCCCTCATTATTTTTCCTTCGAATAAAATATTTTTCCTGGATAAAAAGTAACCTATGTCACTCTCCAGACCGGAAACTATCCCCTGTAAAACATCACATCAGTTGTATTTTTTTTTTACTTCGTGTGATATTACTATTTATATAATATTGATAATACTATTTAAGGAACGTTTGTTATTACTATTTATATCTCACGAAGTAAAAAAAATACAACAAAAGAAAAATAGGTACAAAGTTTAATGATGATCGGCTACATAGAGCGTTAAGATATAACAAACAAACGAATTTACTTACTTTAACACTTACAGTATTAGTATGGACCAAGACAAAAAAAATTGTTCACCACGTAAATGATTGCCCTCTGCGGGGATCGAATTATTTTTTCCGTGGGAATAAAATGTTTTTTCCTGAATAAAAAGTAGCCTATGTTACTATCCAGATCGGAAACTATCCCCTGTTAAAAAAATCATGTCGGTACTCTACTACGTAACTATCCCGTTAAAAAAAATCATGTCGGTACTTAGGTTCCTTTCGACTTAAAAGAAGGGGAAATGATTACAAAGTATGTATTTTCCCGTAGAAATAAGATGTTTTTCCTGGATAAAAAGTAGCCTATGCCAGTCTCCATACCGTAAACGTACGTTATTAAAAAATAAAGTACATTTGTCCTTCTTTCACGTCAAAAGAAACCAAAGTACAGACATGAATTTTTAATAGGGTAATCTAGAGAGTCACATAAGCTACTTTTTATCCCGGAAAAACAATTTAATCCCATGGGAAAAAATAAACTTTGTAATCATTTGTCCTTCTATCACGTCGAAAGGAACGTAAGTACTGATGTGATGTTTTACAGGGGATAGTTTCCGGTCTGGAGAGTGACATAGGTTACTTTTTATCCAGGAAAAATATTTTATTCGAAGGAAAAATAATGAGGGCAAACATTTATGTGGTGAACAATTATTTTCTGTTGAGTGTGGGCGTTCCATCCATACAAATATTATAAGTGTTAAAGTAAATTCGTTTGTTTGTTATTTCTTCATGCCTTCACTATGCAGCCAATCATCATTAAAATTTGTACATACTGGTACTACTTTTTATCCCACGAAGTAAAAAAAAATACAACAAAAGAAAAATATACACAAATCAATGGCAGCAGGCTTCCCTGGACCACGCGGGCGAAGCCGCGGGTAACAGCTAGTTATTATATTGATGATTATTTTCACATTTTATAAGTATTGATAATTGTCCGGAGGAAACAACAAATTTAAAAAAAGAGTTTTCTAGTTACTATACTAGTTTACTCCTATTTGTATAGAATTATTTGTAACTATTGCAATCTTGAATAAAAAGGTGTCCCAAAATTGCCTCCTATAAAATGCAGTACATTGTAGGATTAGAAGCAAAATGCTCGAAAACGCGTCATTGTTTCCTTACTCATGTCACCAGTATTGATTGGCCAATAGCAATTTGAGCGCCAGCCTTTGTGGTTTGTAGGCCATTAAGTAACTCCGTAAATTGGTCGCCTTACAATCAACTGCATTCTATTGAATTTCATGCTTTATTGCTAACGACGTAAAGTAAAAAAATGTTTGTTCTTAGTTCCTAGAGTAGTTTCCAACCCCTTTTTTTTTGTTCGAAAAAATATATTTGCAGTCAGTGTTTCCAATATATTTTTGCCCAAGTCAATTTATTTTATAGGATAAAAAAGAACAATGTGTTTTGATACATGTTTCAATTTTTTTTCGTGTTCCAGTGCGGATATGAACAACAGTTCGCGGTAGGTAGATAGGTAAGTACAGTCAGTAGAAGATATACCTATATGGGAACCGATCTGAAGACTAAAAATAAAATTATTTTTATGTAATTTTTTATACTTTTGATTTTTATGATTTTTTTTTAATACTTAAGAGATGTGTCGACAAATAAAAACTTATAATAAAGATAATGAAGTATTTTTACGCATTGTTTTACGAGTCGTAGATAGAACTGGACGCATCTGGAAACGCATGCTAAGCAGCTAGCTAGTATGGCTCCGTGCCAAGGCTTGATATAAAGTAATGCCTTCCTTTTAGTGCCAGACAATATTTCTCATAACATAATGTAAGCTTTTATTGAATAAATCTTATGGATGTATAAACTCATGGTAACGAAATATAGAAAAAGTTGGATCACACAGCCTTGCCCGACGTCCCGATTTTGGCGGGAGATCCCGCATTTTTTGGCTAAATTAAAGTCCCGCACGGGACTCCACATTTACCGCTTTTGGCAGTGGACGCAAAAAATAATAATAATATGATTTCGTCAACTGAAATTAATGGACGGAATGATAGAATTTGAAACTTTGGAAAAAAAAATCTTTAACGTAACTGGATTGTTTTTTGATCTTTGATTGTTTATACTCATACCAAAAGCATACGAGTATGTATTTTTCTTGTACATGGGGCACACTAAAAGTTTTGCACTTCTAGCTAATCGGAACTATTGTAATTTCGAATGTTATATTTATAAAAATGATTTGCAAACTTCGTAGTAATAAAAAAAAAAATGGCGGGAAATCACTTGTCAATTGTTTTTTATCACACATCAAAGTTCTACGTACGCAACGAAAATGGAATTAAGTCGAAAAGATTTTAGAGCAATGATTTTTTATGATTTAAAAAGTTTTCTCTCTCCGCAAGACTGTGTCGCTCGTCTTCAATATGCTTTTGGGAGAGAAGCACCTTGTTTAAGCACCGTGAGGCGATGGTTTGCTGAATTTGAGAGAGGTCGGGTTTCTTTACATGACGAATATCGTGAAGGGCGGCCTTCAACTGCCGTCATTGAAAATAATGTGGCTACTGTTAAGCGGCTAATTGAAGAAAACCCGCGGATTACCTATGAGATAATTCTAGGACTATTGGGGATTGGTATGAGCCGAATTCAGAAAATTTTACACGAAGATTTAAAAGTTCGGAAACTTTGTTTTCGTTGGATCCCTCACGAACTGACAGCGGAGCAGAAGCGGGCTCGCGTGGAATGGTGCTCATAGATGCTACTGAAGTACGACCACGGACATTCTAATTCTGTTTATGATATTTTCACAGAGACGAAACGTGTCTTTATTGTTTTGAACCCGCAAAAAAAAACAGCAAACATGTGAATGGGTGTTTGAAAATGAAAACAGGCCAACAAAAGTGAGGCAGGCGAGAAACGTTTGTAAAAAAATCGTGATCTCGTTTTTTTTCTGAGCTACGAGTTCCATCTGCACAATTCCACTTGAAGATCAAAAGAGTGTTAATGCCGAGTGGTATTCTACCATTTGTTTACCCACGGTATTAGAAAAAGTTCGCGAAAGACGACCAAAAAGCCGCGTTCTCCTACATCATGACAGCGCTTCACACACGGCCAACAAAACAAAGTCATTTTTAGTAGATTTGCGCGAAACAGTTCACTGAACTGAAAAGAGAGATGCAGTTCTTTTGACGCAAATGAATTACATCACTCATCTAGTTCATTTAGTTCAATTGCTTCATTTAGTTCAATTACTTCTGTAGTTCTTTTGACTCACTTAGTTCGTTTAGTTCAATGTATCGTTGATTCAATCTACTCAGTAGTTCTGTTGACTGATTCCTTCTACATTCTTCTCAGTTCTATTGCATCATTTTGATGGCATTGTATTTTTGTATTAAGTAAGTACCTATAACTAATTAAATATTTTTTAATTCCCTTACAAATATTGACTTTCCTTCAAACTTTTCACAGGCTTAGGACTGTCAACCTTGAGTAAAAAGAAATTAGTTAGTAGTTAAAATAATAATTAATATAAAAATTCAACCTATTTTCGCTAACAGCTTATGGTTCTTATGCCCTTAGCCTTCGAGTTCTAATTCGGTCAGTTAACCACGCACGAAACTATCTGTCTCGTTTTATCCCGAACAATTTCAGAATCTTCCGTCCTTTTCGCTCTCTATTTGGCATTACAACGTATCTCTCTCATTCTAACTCGTACGCTTTATGTATTTCCGTTCTTTTTACTCTTTGTCACTGGATTGAACTAAATGACGCAGTGAACTACATGGGACAAGAAAGAGTGAGTGACAAGAACCGGCTTGTATGGTGAACTGGTACAATCGAACTACTCATTCAGGAACTACACAAGTCTAATTTTTAGCTTCCGAAAAAGTACAACTCGTCACCCATCCTGCACATAGCCCCGACCTAGCACCCTGTGATTTCTGTATTTTCCCCAAAATCAAAGACTTGATGAGAGGTTTCACTTTTACCAACTTCGAAGAGGCAGTGATAGCGTTCAAGCAGCACGTAGAAAATATGCCTTCAGATCTGTGGTCCTCCTGTTTTAAGAAATGGTTCGATCGCATGAAAAAATGTTTAATATATAAAGGAGAGTATTTTGAAAAGCAATAAACATAATATTTTGGTTATAACATGTTGTTTTCTTAAGTTACGCAAAACTTATAAGTACTATTACTTATACTGTGCTTATAGTGTGACCTACGTACGTAGGCCCGCTTTTTTCAAACGTGTCCCGCTTTGATATAAAATAAATCTGGCAATGTTGCTTCCCATCATTCGATGTCTGTTCGGGATAATAAAATTCTCAAGATCGGGAATTGGCGCCAAAAATCCGCTATTTTATAGCTTTTGTGTATCCAGAGATGTAAGTACCTACAATCAATAGCAGATCAAGCGTTACACTTTGACCTTTATCGTCGGTTTAGACATGGGTTTTGCATTGCAATTGTGTGCGTGATGGATGAACAGTCCACTGTACTTAAGATAGAAAAATAAAATAATTCTCGCGGTGAAAAAAATAACGTTTGTATTTTTAAAAAATGCAAATAAAGATAATTTTATAAAGATTTATAAAAATTATCGGATATTCATCCCACTGCTGGGATACGGGTCTCCCCTCAATCGAAACGGCACCACGCTGCTCAACTGCGGGTTGGCGGAGGCCAGTGTCTTCAAACCACCTAAAGGCCACTGACTTGGTTTAACGACTGTCATGTAACGACAACAGTCGGGACCGACAGCTTAACGTGCCCTCCGAATCACGGAGGAAGTCCAGATAAATAAACCCATCCATGGACAGGCTACGGCGGACGTTGCTTAACTTTTTTTGTGTTCGATTCGACAGACACGCACAACGATGTCATCGAGCTCCTCTAAATATTATTTTTATTTAATTGAAAGTTAACATGGTAGAAAGACATTTGGTATGTTCTTTAGCGACAAATGTTACGTGATTTGAACTCGTCATCGGGTGTATTTTGTATGAAAATGTACAGATTTTGACAACCAAATTCGTGACGTAGTCTTGTCAACACACGGGTTGAACATACCTTGAGTTTTTTTGCCATAGTGCGTATGCTCAATAATATTTAATTAACAGATCAAGTTATGACACGGACAATGAGGGTTGAGCACTGATCTTTACCACGAGTCTCTGTAATAGGTGTCAATTTCGACCACAGATTAAGAATTCGTTATTTCGACTGTTATTATTATACGTATCTCTTTTTCATCACGGGTCAAGCGCGGTCATTTGATAGGATATATCAATGTAATGATATACCTATGAGCAGGTCTCGGCAGGCGTTGAGATTATTTCAAAGTGTGATGGAAAATAAATGGGCTATGGAGATGAGATCTGGGTGAACAAAATATCGGGCTATTACAGAAGAGGGACGGACGCCTGCCATAACTGCTTCTATTGCTAGTTATTTGCGACAGGCGGTGGCTTGCCACTCACAGATGGGCCCCCGAAATGCCAGGAAATCGGCCGGGGGCACCACCGGCGTGACTCAGGGGTGTCGAGAGGTGTGCTGCGCTTTCTCCAAAGTTATTCACAGCTTGATGCCCTAGAACACTTCCACCCCTGGAGAATATATCTCTAACGGCTCCTCTCTGGGTGCTCTATGAATGCAAGCAAGAGCTGAGAGTTCTGCGGGCCTTCTTGTGTTTACACTCCGACCGATGAAGACACGTCGGAGACGAAGGCCCTGATCGACTCTCAGGCAATTCGGGTCCGTGGTGTCGTTACTCACTCAACAGCTCGCCACAAGCTACCCCGCGGACCTATTATAATCATTTCATATGAGAGGGGGACAAACGATCATGTGGGCCACCTGATGAAAAAGCAATCACCACCGCCCATGGAGATCAGCAACACAAAGTGGTCGCCGATCCGTTGCCGGCCTATACTCATTCCTTTCTTTCTTTCCGGTGACCTCACTCACTCGCAGGAATACAACTACCCTCAAGGGAATTGTTATTTAGCTGCAGTATTATGTGAGGTGGAGGTACTTCATCAGTCGGGCAGCTTAAAAATACGCTATGGCCTAGACTCGTTTGTCAGTCAACAGAGTGCACCACGTGCAGGTGAGGTAGCCTTTGGTTCAAAGATGTTGATGTGCACTTACACCCCAAAATCTATCAATATATGCAAAATCATTTATTTTATGCCTCGGTAATTGAAACATTATATGCAAATAGTTTGTATAATAATACAAACTATTTGCATGTAATATTTCAAAACCGAATAAATTATCATTATTTGAATACAGTCCTCATTAATTTTAATACAATTCAGAGAGCTTAATTATGTGAGAATCCGCTGCTGTATCATATTAACCTATGTCAGCAATCATAAATTACGGAAATCGCGAAAGATAAAATAAATATAACAAAATAAACGAGGCCGTCATTTTTTATAATTATAACAACGTAGATACTTTAATTACATTTTGTCAGCTGTCAAAACAGCTCAACTTTTATGAAAACGGTACTAAAACGGACATTTACAAAGTTTAATTCATTTTAAATTTAATATAATAAGAATAGTGAAAAAAAAAAACAATTTATGACCGAAAACGCTATATGTATTTCTTTGATATGTCGATGAACTAGGCTAGATCAGACTAGTCTGTTGTCATTAGATAACAGTCGTTAAGTCAAGTCAGAGGTCTTTAGGCGGCTTGAAAAGCCTGCCTCCGCTAGCCAGCAGTTGGGCAGCGGGGTGGAGTATGCTCTAAACCCCTTCAAGCGAGGTTCCCATATCCCAACAGTGGGATGGCTAAGGGGTGACGACTACGTCGGTGAACAAGCATACGGTCTTGTCGGTCGTCATCGTCGGTCTGTTGTTTAGCGGTTACCGTAGTTACCGTGTAAACGCTCACAACATGGCATACCGGTTGCGTCCCGCTGCTAACCCAGCTATTCCTTCCTTCTTGGTGACCCCACTCACTCGCAGGAATACAACAACGCTCAAGACAGTAGATATTTGGCCCCATGGGCGATGGTGATTATATACCTTACAGCGCCACAAACATATCTGTGAAATGAGAAAACTCTTTCATATCTTCTAACGGGTATTTGACATTTGAAGGTTATTTAATTGTCGATTTCATTTAGTAATTATTAGTTTTCATTTAGTAAGTGGCGACGCCATTCTATTCACAGATAAATAAAGTAGATTGTACCGTACGTGTACGTTGATAATGACTTCTAAGTGAATGAAACAAAAGTAATTACACGGTAGCGTTCAATAACTTGTTCAAATAAGAAACCTGACTTTGTTATTGATTGCTGAAACAAAACGTACAAAATACTGCTTTAATTTTTTTTATGAAATATAAAAAAATAACTTAAAATAAGTATACATATGGGAGTTAGTATTTGTCACATTTTGGCTCCCCTATCACTTCCTGTAGGGAAGTTGTCGAGTTTCCCATAACTCTGTATATGGATGTGTATGTATGATAGTATATGCAGTGTAGTGGAGTAAGCTCTAAACCCCTTTGATTCAGTCTCCCCTCAACCTTACAGCAGAAGATAATTCAGTATACCTGGACGACCGAGCGATGCTCGTTGTTTTCTTAGGAGAAACGAATTTTCCATGAAACATTTTAATGTAAGTCATCACCATCATCATCAGGTCATTTCAGTCTCCACTACAGGAGCACGACCCTCTCTCGTCCGTCACAGACAGAAGGAGGATTTGGCCTACACTCCCCACGCTGGCCAGACGGGTTGGGGAGGCCTGATCGATGTTTTATAATGTATTTCCCTTAGTCGCCTTGTACGACATCCACGGGAAGAGACGGAGTGATTCTATTCTAGTCTGCCGGAAACCACACGACCGTATAATGTAAGTAAGTAAAGTGAATTGAAGGACCATCTATTGCCGAGTAGCCAACATATTTGCTAGTAGATATTGTTAACAGACTTCTTCATAAATCCTTGTTCATCCCACTGCTGGGATATGGGTCTCCGCCTCAATTGAAGGAGTTTAGAGCATACTCCACCATGCTGCTCAATTGCGGGTTGGCGAAGGCCAGTGTTTTCAAGCCGCCTGAAGGCCAGTGACTTGGCTTAACGACTGTCATCTAATGACAGCAGCCGGGACCGGCTTAACGTGCCCACCCAAGCATGGAGGACCTCAAGATAAATATGTCCATCATCATATCACGTCATATCCCATCCACGGACAGGACATGGCTCACGTTGCTTAACCTGTGTGTTTGATTAGACTGGCAAGTGCAACGACAACGTAAACAAAACCGGCCAAATAGAGAAGAATTCTCATATTGTGAATTTACCAGACACGTGTTACATATCCAAATTAACCGGGTTGCTCACTTTAAAATATGAACAAAAAAAAATACATTTTATTTATTCCAGACGATTTAAGTAATTAGAAAATGGCGGCAATTCATGTTAATTATACTGGGAACTGTACGAGCCAGTACGTAAATATTAGAGGACTTCATTAGCAACGACCCTGTCTCTTTAGGCTTTTAATATTTGCCTTATTTTTTTAACCGACTTCAAAAAAGGAGGAGGTTCTCAATTCGACTAAACATTTTTTTTGTATGTATGTTATTCGATATC
This sequence comes from Hypsopygia costalis, assembly GCA_937001555.2. Taxonomy (NCBI): domain Eukaryota; kingdom Metazoa; phylum Arthropoda; class Insecta; order Lepidoptera; family Pyralidae; genus Hypsopygia; species Hypsopygia costalis. The sequence continues at coordinate 27,689,056 of OW443326.2, forward strand.
TTTGCGAATTGTGAACCGATTTTCAAAATTCTGTTTTTATTTGAAAGGGTATGATTGCAAGGTGGTCCCATATTCACCAAGTCATGATCTGATGATGGGATGCCAGGGAAATCAAGGGAAACCCAATTTTATAAGCACGTACGGTCAAATTCATCTTTTTTATTTGAAAGGGTAATTGCGAGGTGGTTCCATATTCATCAAGTCAGGGTCTGATGAAGGGATCCCAGAAAAATCGAGGGAAACCCTTAAATTTGCCCTATGGTAGCAGGCAGAATAAAATTGTGCCACTCCATTGCTCTGCGCTGGATGTCGTACAAGGCGACGGAATCTTGTGTCACGCGATAACTTTTCTCCCGGAAGACGGGCAGCAGCGTCTGCCGGGGTATTCCACCAATAAGCTGCGCTCGCCAACTGAAGTCGGTTTCAACTTTTTTTTATAATCAACTTTTTTTATTTGCCACATTGCTGCCTCTCAGATTGCCAAGAGGGTAAGTTAAATTTCCACTCCTACTAATTTCTTCTGATTAAGTTCCTTGTAAGTTCCAAGTCGGCCGTGGTTTTACCTTTGGGAAAGCAGTGTAGTTCACTGATTGTTCATTGCCTTATAGGTGGTCGCTACTATTAATCCTGGCTACACAGGAGACACAGTGGTAGGAATATGTGATGGAAATGTCTCGATGCTGACTTCGTATTATTGCCCAAGCAATAATTTAAAAAACATGAAATCTTAAAACATAAGCCGACTTCATCGTCACATATCGGGATAAAAGATATGAATGCGTGTCGATATCAATAACAAGTTTCATTATCAATATGGAATCGAATAGCTGCAGATTCCATAATAAGAAATTACTAAAATTGGTACTGGAACACCGCGGAGGCACGCGGGGATATTCGGAAGGTGTTGTAGCGGTGGCAGCGGGTGTAGCGGCGCGCGAACGATATTTCGCATTACGTGCGTTTATATGGCTACGGTAACTGCTCCACATCAGACAGGCAGTATGCTTGTTTACCAGCCGACGTAGTATAAAAAAAAGTTAAAAAGTGTACTTACATTTCAACACGTTCCACCTTGATACCCCAAGCCTCAGTAGCATCATCCAGGGACTGTTGCATGTTTCCAGAGATGGTCTCCCGCTCGCTGAGAATCTCGTGCAGTGGCCTCGTACCCATTGTGTTCCGAAGAGTCGTCTGGGCGAGGAGTCGGGTGGAGTGATGAGCGTTTTCCACGTTGGCAATCGAGATGGTGGCATTGTGGACACGGTAGTATACCACAGCATCCACGGAGACCGTCACCGAATCTTTTGTGAGCACCTGTAAAAATATGTCAACATGAGTTTTTTTTTACTAGGGAGGTATTGGGACTTATGTTTCAATTGACATATTTAAGTGTTCGTTAAGTTTCACAGAGCGACAATATTACATGGCGAAAATATTTAAATAATAACACTATTATAATAATAAAATAGCAATGAACTCATAATTAATAGCAGATTTAGGTAATAATATTAATATCTTAGTTTTTCCCACAACACGTGAACGATTTACATATTGAGTCTGTACAGTTTATGGGAGACTGGTGCCTGAGCTAGGCTAGAAACATGTATATCAATCAAGTCACCAAGTCTCATTTCCACGTTGTGTAATATATAAAAGTTACAGTTTATTCATATAAAAATATCGGATACAATTTTATTAGTGAATTACCCCTATGATATTCAGAAAATAATAATAAATACACCTAACCACAAAGACTAAACATGACACATGTAAAATATGATAGTTAATAAAAACATAAATTGTGAAAAATTACGTTCCAGGCAGCTTGAAATTAATTATCAAAAATTCAAATCACAAATGTCCCATCCATAAAAAAGTGTACAATTGCGACAAACCAAATGTGATATAATTTCAGAATATTCTTACCACGTGATTTATGTGATTATGCAAATGTAGTCATGTTGTGTGAATAGAAGTAATTTTAAAAGGCAACGGTCGGCGACCCCTTGGTGATGCTGATCTCCATGGGCCTGTTCATTGCTTTCCACTAGGTGACCCACATACTCGTTTGCCCCCTCTTATATATAAAGAAGTACATCATGGAATTTTCAATTAAGCTATGAGATCTACTGTATCTTCATAATTAAACTCGTGAGCCTACTGAAAGGTAAAAAATACATAACTTTCAGAATTGTTCTCTGAAAATAGTTATTGTTGTTAGGCATTTGCAGAAATTTTTGTAATGCTCACAAAATTTATATTTTCTTTAACTAAATGATGCCATTCTTATTAAAAAATTTACAGCGAGTCTTGAGATTCTCCAAGTATTTCAAAAGATTATTATGTAAAGTACTAAGGCGATGGAGCAGCAAGCGGAACAAAGGTAGTAAAGTATTCGCGAGGAATTTGTTGAACAGAGTTAGTTGACGGAGAAAAGACGTCGCCTTTTCGCAATATTGCACTTATTTAACTTATTGAACTTTAGACAATAAGGAGCGATGAATAAGGAATTTCTGAAAGTGGTAGTGGAAAAGATGCGCTAGAAAATTACATTCCTTTGATGTACTGTATATAAAAGTTCCTTTCAGCTAGTAGTAACACTGAATATTCTTACAAAATCTGTTAGAGGAACTAATATAAAATTCATTTCCAAGATAGATGACAGCCATACTAAAAATGACGTTAATTAAAAACATGTAAAATTTTGTTACTTGGTTTTTAAAATAAATAAATATTCCTTGGTCGAATTACACACGGCCATCTAGTCCCAAACTAAGCAAAGCTTGGACTATAGGTACTAGATAACTGATATTATACTTAAATAATTTCAACCTTGTATACTTTGTATAAAATAACAACAAAAGGTAGTGCATTCAGAAACAGAATAGGTTGGCAGAGAAACAAAAGAAATACATTTAAAAAAAGGTCATATTTATAACGTAGCTAGCAGGGGGCGGTAAGGTCGTATCTCATTCGATGCTCGCTGATACTTTTAGAAATATAGTAAAAAATGTAAGAGGGAAATATGATAAATTATCCACTGGCCAGCCGAAACTACTAGTATATAAGGAAGACAGCCACCATGGGCTATCAGTTTACTCGGGACAGCGGTAAAATAAAGAAAGAAAAAGGAATAAGAAGCTGAAAATAGTTATAGAAGCGGTCCAGTTTAGTTGAAGCGCATAGGCGAACAACAAATAGAAGCGCTTCCATAGCCTATGACTAGGGTTCCCAACCCTCCCGGATTACCCGGGAGACTCCGGTAATAATGGTTTATCTCCCGACCTCCCGGGGAACAGTGATTTCTCCGATTTTTCTAAAAAAGTGGTATAACTTTGAAGATCCGGGATACCAAGCAATGAAAATTTTATTTCTAAAAAAACCAATAACATGAACAGGAAATACGGTAATACTAGACTCCGAAGATTGTTCAATATTGACTTAGATAGTGACAAATTTTACGACTTACGAGGTTGGACTTTTGCGTGTTGCTTCTTTACTAAATCGAAAAAAAGACCCCCTCCCATTTAACAGCCCCATAAAAGTCTCCCGGGTTGGTCCTTTCAAGAGTTGGCAACCCTACCTATGGCCCGTATTACCATTGTATTGTTATACTGTAGACTTCTTGTTAATAGAGGCATAAAACAAAGCGTCTAACTGGCTTTGTCATTTATTCACCCGACAATTCCATCATTTCGTACAATTAATATACGATATGTTTAAACAAGAACATGTTAAGTAGATACGTACTAAGTGACCTAAAAATATTTTATCATACTTTCGATGAATGTAACAGAGTAAGGTTTATAATCTTAAGTCTGTTTACAAGAAACAATTTTATTTTCAATCGAGGCGTCAGTGCGCTGTTTTCACTATGGATTATTATGGATTATTATGGATGTTAAAAAATAATTGTTTTTTATAGTAGTCTTCATAATAGTAATAGCTTTAAGTATCATGTAAATCATACAAATTACACGTTGTTTTTACAAGATAAATTATTTCGATCGATTTTTATGGTTCCGTAGCCAAAGAGTAAAAAGGAACCCTATTACTAAGGCTCCGCTGTCCGTCCGTCCGTCCGTCCGTCCGTCCGTCCGTCCGTCCGTCCGTTACCAGGCTGTATCTCATGAACCGTGATAGTTAGACAGTTGAAATTTTCACAGATGATGTATTTCTGTTGCCGCTTTAACAACCAATACTAAAAAACAGAATAAAATAAATATTTAAGGGGGCTCCCATACAATAAACGTGATTTTTTTTGCTGTTTTTATAGATCGCACTTGGCCGGTTTTTGTACACAACGCCGTCTGTGTGATAAATCTTGGACGAATAAATAATATAAGTAAGTCGGTTTGCCTGTATGTATAATACACATACATATAATATATGTTTGTATAATAAACAGTTTAATGCCATTTAGGTTTTCTTCATAAACACATAAATAGTATTTCTTCGTAAACACATAAAAACGGCTGTTTGAAGTATTTTAGATGAATGACAACAATACAATGAAACACCACAACAAAATGATAATACTGCCCCAAAGAATATGTGTACATGAGCATGGCGAGACGCGTCACTGCGCAAATATTCGGACTAACCCGCGGCATTAGGTATCTCACATCAAAAATTCTGTTCTTACAAATACTTGACTGTATTTCAAGGAATCAGGAAGTATGATTTCACTTGAAAACTTATTTTTACTCGACTACTGTGGTTATAATAACTTTCTGTGCTATTTAATTAAAAAAGCTGCTTCATAACAGCATCCTGAAAGCCATTGCAGAAAGGTTTGATTGTCCTATACAGAAACATTATTGGGTTGCGGTTGTACTAGGCCGCACGTAGTTCTGTGCATGTGCACTCATGAAGGCATATAATAAATGTATATATGCATGAGTGGATGCACATAATATAACAGTATTAGTCCCAACACAATTTAATTTAATTATTACTAATATACTACTTTAATTATTAAGTTCAAAACATTGTTACTAACTCTTTACTAAACCATATTATGGACAAAATTACTAAGTCTGAAATAAAGTTATTATTATTATTAATTAAAAATATATTCATTATATTCATCATCATCATCTTAAGCCTCATTTAACCAATTTTTTGGTGTAGGCCTCCTTCAATCCTCTCCATTTTGATCTATTTTGGGCAACTGACATCCAGTTGTGCCCCGCTACAGCAACTATGTCATTATATTCATTATATTATATAAAAATATTTTTCTTTTAATTATACACAGTAATAATTAAAAGGAATGCATAGTCATTAAAAAGTTATATCTAGCGAACCTCTGAATCTGTGGCCTTAGGTGCATGACCCTTAACATTTACGACGATGAGGTTGGCTTCACCTATTCACCGTAATTCATGTCCTGACTGCGCCATAAAAACGTGAACAGGGTTGGAGTAATTAGAAAATGCTTGCTACTACCAGTGTGGTCTAAATATAGGGCAGAGATAACGGCGAACGCATAGTTTATGTACAGTGCGTACAATATTTTTTTGTGTGGCTTTTGTTGGAGACGGTAATCCTCCAAGCGTGTTATGTTTTTATACCTAAGTAAAAACATGTAAATATTTTTTGAAAATAATAAAAAATAACTGCGGTGTTGATAACTCCTGTCTTGTACATGGTTGTTTATGGTTTTACCTTATATTTTATACGAGTATTATTCTATTTGAGTTTTCATTTACGGAGCTTTGCCTACACCTATAATAGCTTCTGGTAGCACCACAATCAGGCTTGAACTTTTAAGCTGTTCGTTAGGTACCTTTAACTACGATAGAAACTTTCGTAGGATACCTATTTAGATAATCCCACGTCTGCTTTATAAAGCACAAATGCGGCCACATTTGGAGCACTGACGTAATTTTTGGGTGTGAGCAGCCAATTACCAGCTTGCACATTGTGACTAGTTCTTTGTACCTTTATCTGAGCAAATAAAGATTTCATTAATTCATTTATTCATTCATTCGATGTGCTCGAGGAGTTCGAGTGAAGCAATTTCGACCGTAGCCTGTCTAGGGATGGGCTAAGCCGTTGGTCATGGCTGTTGTCATTAGGCGACAGTTGTTAAGCTAAATCAGTAGCCATTGGGCGCCTTGAATACACTGGGCTCCACCAAATTGCCATTGAGAAATCTAAACCCCTTCGATTAGTGGAAGGCCCATGTCTCAGCAGGGGAATGAATAAGGATTGATGACGATGATTGTGTAGAGTACTTTCACTGTAGGTGACATTAAAAATCTACCCTGTACACATGTGATTCTTTATAAAGGCCTTTGAGAGGTTTATACAGGGTCGACAACGCGCATGTGATGCCCCTGGTGTTGGAGGCGTCCATAACCTACAATAACTGCTTTCCATCAGGCGGACCGTATGCTTGTTTTCCACCTTAGCTAATTTAAAAATATTTCTGGTTTAATAGTATAAGATATTGGAATATTTATGTAAGTAAGTACGATGTCTTGTAATACGCGGCATCGGCGACGTTGACGAGCGTCCCTAGTGATTTGTTCCAAATTCGTCTCAGAGAGCAGATGAGATCGGAATGGAACATTGCACAGTATGTACATATATCCAGAGATATTATTATAATTTATTAGCTTATATTCAATAGGTATACAAACGATTGATAAAAGAAATTGGCCGTGTGGTTTCCGGCAGACTAGAATAGAATCACTCCGTTTCTTCCCGTGGATGTCGTACAAGGCGACTAAGGCAAATACACTATCAAATATCGAACAGGCCTCCCCAACCCGTTTGCTAGCGTGGCGAGTGTAGGCTAAATCCACCTTCCGTCTAGGACGGACGAGAGAGGGTCGTGCTCGTGCTCCTATAATGGAGACTAAAATGGACCTGATGATGATGATACAAAGGATTAGTTACTTCCAGTGGCGAACTAAGGCTAAAGCGGGCCCTAGACAACATTGTATGTCCGGGCCTAAAGAAGTTTTCATTTCAAAAATAAATATTAATAACCTAATGTTCGGTCCCTTTTTTCGGTTGCTTAATCCGCCCCTGCTCACTTCCATTATGGAAAAGAGTCGTTTTTACGTATGCCTAGGTACGTAAAAACGACTCTTTTCTATCACATCCACATATCGCATCCACAGACCTATGATTTTTCACATATTTCCAATACTATGTTTTCTGTGTAGCGTTGCCATCTCTAAACGCTAGCTACCAGGACAACATGCGTGAAAACTCCGGATTTTGAATCTTAAAACTCGGACTTGTTTTTTAGTACGAATACTATTTTTAATTCTGTGACAATACGGATATTCTCAGCATAGAGCTAATATATAATAATTTTAAACTTATAACCCCGGACTACAAATGAAACCGCATTCGGACGCTCCCCGGACGCCCTCCATACATAAATCCGGGAAAATCCGGACGGATAGCAGCCCTACTTCTGTGTAACCAGGACCAGTACTTATACTGTGGCCAAGATTAACTAACAAAAAGCGGCCAAGTGCGAGTCGGACTCGCCCATGAATTCCGTAGCAGCAAGTAACATAATATAAAAGTTCTTGTAGTTCGTTGTAACTTTGATCGATGGTTTAATAATAGTGTATTGTTTTTTTATTAAGTTATTGATAAATAAATATTATAATTAGGTACCTAAATGATGGGATTTAGATCTAACTATATCTGAGCCCTCACTATAGGCCTTATGAATAAGCTCAAAGTAGCCCAACGAGCTATGGAGAGGGCTATGCTCGGAGTATCTCTGCGAGATAGAAGAATCAAGGTTACCGACATAGCACAGCGGATTAGCAAGATGAAGTGGCAGTGAGCAGGGCACATAGCACGGGGGACGGATGAACGACGGGGTCGAAAGGTTCTCGAGTGGAGACCAGACAAGGTGGACAGACGACCTCATCATGACTGTAGGATCGCGCTGGATGTAAGCCGCTTCCAACCGGTCTTATTGGAGATCTAGAGGGGAGGCCATTCTCAGCCACTGCTGGACTTGCAATGGCTGAGATGATGATGATGATGATGATATCTGAGCCCATATAGGCTTGTGATAGCTAAACAAGCTAATATATATTCCAGTTTGACAAGAAATATTTCCAAAAATATTATCAGTTTGTGTTTCTCCTCGCGTAGTTGGACAAGTAATCGTTCACGGTTTATGCATAATGTTTATGTTTATGAAATGAAATGTTTTTTATTTTATTTTTATATTTGAGTTGATTGAATGAAAGGTAAATTGCGGTTTACGATTTATGACGTATTAAAAAAAAAACTACTTACTAGATCTCGTTCAAATCAATTTTCGGTGAAAGTTTGCATGGTAATGTACTCGTACATCATATAATTGTTTTAGTTTTATCATTCTCTTATTTTAGAAGTTACAGGTGGGGGGGGGGGGGACACGTTTTACCACTTTGGAAGTGTCACTCGAGAAAAAAAATGCAGTTCTATGTATGGGGAACCCCCAAAATTTATTGTTTTTTTTTCTATTTTTGTGTGAATATCTTAATGCGATTCACAGAATACATCTACTTACCAAGTTTCAACAGTATAGTTCTTATAGTTTCGGAAAAAAGGTTCCGTTTTTTGTCATTTGGCTACGGAATCCTAAAAAGGCAATGAACAATGAAGTCCACTGTAATCCCGGAGGTACTACGTCTGCCTTGGAATGGAACTCACAACGAATTTAATCAGAAGAAATTGTTAGCAGTTGTAAACCTTTGGGGTTTCACTTCCCCTCCTGGCAAAGTGAGAGACAGCATTATTTTTGCGTTCAATAAAAATTAAATACATAATAAATAAATTAATTTAAACGGTTTTATTGAAAATGATGTACTAAAAGCTAAAAAATAATTCGTTAGGTCCGATGTTTCAGTCATCACACCCCTCACACTCGTCAATCTAAGACATTCATCAGACAAAAAATAAAATCGTTAAGCGTAGCGTAAACTGAGTTGACTGGATGGAAACACGGACAGAAAGTAGATGTTAATGGAAAACGATCACATGGATCAGCTGTAGCGATGGGGGTGCCACAAGGCTCTATTTTGGGCCCTTTCCTGTTTCTCGTGTATATTAATGATCTACCTCATCTTGTAAAGAATAATCATGAAATAGTATTGTTTGCAGATGACACTTCTTTAGTTTTTAAGGTAAATAGACAACAATCAGAAATTGACGATGTAAACAATGCTCTTTCAAAAATAGTAAACTGGTTTAGTGCTAATAACCTGCTTTTAAATGGTAATAAAACCAAATATGTTAGATTTTTTACAAAAAATGTTAAACAAGTGAAAACCAGTGTGGTGATGGACAATGAGAGATTGGAATTGGTCAATAAGGTTGTTTTCCTTGGTATAACATTAGACTCTAAATTACAATGGGGCCCACATATACAAACGTTATCGGCTAGACTCAGCTCAGCAGCTTACGCCGTAAGGAAAATACGTCAACTAACTGATGTTGACACTGCGCGTTTAGTTTATTTTAGCTATTTTCACAGCATTATGTCATATGGTTTATTGCTTTGGGGTAGTGCCGCGGATGTAGACTCAATTTTTGTGCTCCAGAAGCGAGCTATCCGTGCTATTTATATGATGAGTCCCAGGGAGACACTGAGAAATAAATTTAAAGAGATAAATATTATGACATTACATTCTCAATATATTTATGAAAATCTTATTTACGTTCATAAAAATCAAACCAAATTTAGGAAAAACAGTGATCTCCATCAATTAAATTTAAGAAATAAAAACAAACTCGCTATGCATATTACTAGGCTCCATAAAATCTCTAACTCGTTCCCAGGTCAATGTATACGCTTCTACAATAAACTTCCAAAAGACGCGTTTAAATTATCCATGGGTAAATTTAAGAAATATATCAAAACTAGACTATGTCAAAAGGCTTACTATTGTATCTCGGATTACATAAATGATATAAGTATTTGGAAATGAATTGCTCTTGTTATGTTATGTTAATGATTGTATTTGTATTTAATGTAACGATATTGGCAATTAAAAGAGTCGGCCTTGAGTTTCTTGCCAGTTCTTCTCAAGAAGCCCCGTCGCCGGAACTGGCACTTAAATTCACTTTCACATTCAAGATAGTGTGATGAAAGTGAATCTAAACTCTGCGGATTTAGAGTAGTAATGATTTATACATATTCTTATATTTAATTTGTATGACGTTTCTAAGTGCTTTATAAAGTCCAAGGAATAAAGATATTTTGAATTTGAATTTGACAAACAAACAGGGCAAGCTAAATAAAACCGTTTAAAAAACTAGTATTCTTTAGGCCAGGCGACGACAAACCCGATCTGTGTTAGGCAAACACAATTATTTCTGACAACTGATATGCCCAGCCACACCCGATTCAGAATAATGTTTGAAGGCAGTACAAATATTTCCCATGTAAAGGGACAACCACAACGGGGTTGTCGCAATAACTATTTTTAGTCACCGAATTAACGTCAACTTATTGAAGTAATGTAGTTAACTAACCAATATTAAACATTACATTTATATTTGGCAGGTTTAGCATAAAGCCATAAAATATCATAATTAAAAACCTTTATCTAATCTCATACTGAAATTTAGAGATTAAAAAACTAAACACAGAATCTTAATGTCAGTCTTTTACGCACAAGACATCAAAATAAATTTAAAAAGTTACTTTTCGATACAGCTCTTCTATGGACAACTTTATCGAAAAATAACTTTTTCTCCATTTCGATACAGCTTTAGCCCTGGATACAAGTATTTTAAACAGATTGCAATGCATTTGCAAAAATTTTTCTACATAATCTGTGAACGCGGTGCCGCGCGGCGCGTCGCGCATGCGCACCACGCATGCTCCATCTCCAAATGGATTTATAAGTAAGAAATGAAGCTGTATAATAACTTCATGGTTTTATTTAAAATATTATTGACATCTATTTCATGAGATTACATAAAGTAGTGTATGAAACTGCATATAATTAGGTCTTAAAAATACTCGTGTGGTCTATTATCACATTCGTCTACGGCTCATGTAATGTAATGTACTCATGTAATCAAGATCAAGACCGATTTTGGGCAATAAGTTGACGTTAACTCGGTGACTAAAAATAGTTGTTGCGACAACCCCGTTGTGGTTGTCCCTCTACATGGCAAATATTTGTATTGCCTTCAAACATTATTCTGAATCGGGTGTGGCTGGGCATATCGGTTGTCAGAAATAATTGTGTTTGCCTAACACAGATCGGGATTGTCGTCGCCTGGCCAAAAGAATACTAGTTTTTTAAACGGTTTTATTTAGCTTGCCCTGTTTGTTTGTCCGTGTTTCCATCCAGTCAACTCAGTTTACGCTACGCTTAAAGATTTTATTTTTTGTCTGTTGAATGTCTTAGATTGACGAGTGTGAGGGGTGTGATGACTGAAACCTCGGACCTACCGAATTATTTTTTAGCTTTTAGTACATTATTTTCAATAAAACCGTTTAAATTTTTTTTTTTATTATGTATTTAATTTTTATTGAACGCAAAAATAATGCTGTCTCTCACTTTGCCAGGAGGGGAAGTCAAACCCCAAAGGTTTACAACTGCTAACAATTTCTTCTGATTAAATTCGTTGTGAGTTCCATTCCAAGGCAGACGTAGTACCTCCGGGATTACAGTGGACTTCATTGTTCATTGCCTTTTTAGGATTCTGTAGCCAAATGACAAAAAACGGAACCTTTTTTACGAAACTATAAGAACTATAACTACTGTTGAAACTTGGTAAGTAGATGTATTCTGTGAACCTCATTAAGATATTCACACAAAAATAGAAAAAAAAAACAATAAATTTTGGGGGTTCCCCATACATAGAACTGCATTTTTTTTGACACTTCCAAAGTGGTAAAACGTGCCCCCCCCCCTCCTGTAACTTCTAAAATAAGAGAATGATAAAACTAAAACAATTATATGATGTACGAGTACATTACCATGCAAACTTCCACCGAAAATTGATTTGAACGAGATCTAGTAATCTAGTAAAAATACTCGTGTGGTCTATTATCACATTCGCCTACGGCTCATGTAATGTAATGTACTCATGTAATCTCATGTAATGTGATAAACTCACACTCGTATTTTAAAAACCCTTATAATGCAACAGTTTCATAAACTACTATTTACGTATTTACCAACCGGTATACATATACAGACGAACACGAGTGGTAATTGATTTGCCTTTTTTTTTGTCTGGCTGGATTTTTTGTTTGTAGCGCTGGTACCCTCAAGGGTTCTACTGACACAATAATAATATAGTAACCGTGAAATTCTTTCAACACGTAATAAATAATATTGTTGATTCGTTCGAAGCAAATCTATCCAATTGATCATTGAAGTTTCAAGTTCCAGCAAAAAATACCTAATGTTTGGTATTCATATCCTAGGATATGAATATCAAACATTAGGTATTTTTTTTTATGTTTGATATTCATATCCTAGGATATGAATATCAAACATTTTTTTTTTTTTTTTTTTTTAATACAATGCGATTGTTAAATAACAATTAGCTAACTATACAGACGTTGTCCTGTTGTCTTAACTATGAATATTTCGTTGATTTCGCGCTCGTTGTTAAATGACTGTCAGTTCTGTCAAACGCCATAAATTTATAAATATGGTCGTGCAGTTTTCTTAAATTTCCTAATTTTCCGCACAACTTTCTTATTTTTTTCTTTCATAAGAATTGCTTTTGACAATAACAAGTAGAACATAAAAAGAAATAGGGAAATCGATCCAGGCGATCACGCGTGATGCCGTGACCGTGGTGTGAAAAGGAAATAGGTATATTTTTTAACCGACTTCAAAAAAGGAGGAGGTTCTCAATTCAACTGTTTTTTTTTTGTATGTATGTTATTTGATATCTTCGCGAATTGTGAACCGATTTTCAAAATTCTTTTTTATTTGAAAGGGTATGATTGCAAAGTGATCCCATATTCACCAAGTCAGGATCAGGGGGCCTACCGCCGAAGCTGAAGTCGATTACCATCGGATTTTTTGATTGCGAAAATCAAAGTTTAGCTTAGATTGGCGGTATTTGTGTTTAGCTTACCTGGTAGAAGCCACAGAGCTCTACCGACTAAGCTGAAGATATTTATTATTAACTTAACCTAAGATCTATTTTGGCGATCAAAAAATCCAGTGGTAATCGGCTTCAGCTTCGGCGGTAGGGCCCCTGATGATGGGATCCCAGGGAAATCAAGGGAAATTCTTAAATTTTATAAGCACGTATGGTCAAATTCTTTTTTTTTATTTGAAAGGGTATGATTGTGTGTTGGTCCCATATTCACCAAGTCAGGGTCTGGTGAGAGGATCCCAGAAAAAACGATGGAAACCCTTAAATTTGCCCTGTTGCCAGCTGAAGTCGGTTTTTATTTTTTCTTAAAAATCATTCATAGGTATATATAAATAGACAAAGTGACAGCACACTTTGTCCTGGTGGTGGTATAGCATAGGATATTCTAGTACTGCTAGAACCCTTATCCCATTCATTGCTGGCTTACATATTAAAAACTTTGCCATCATACATACTATTTAGCTTAGACCTTGAATACAAAATCTTGACGCTGATGGGCGTTTTAGGCATGTGATTAAAGATTTTTTGGGACGCCAATGCCTCGGCACTGAATGGGTTAAGGGTTCAAAGCAAGAGCTCTAGTGATATGACATTTTTTCTACCACTAAGGCACCAAACAAGCATCCGGCCCGCCTGATTTCTTTTTAACACACACTTTGAAATCTATTGAGATATAATATTTATTCACTCGGCGACATCCACCCACAATCATCCCACTGTTGGGATACGGGTCTCCCTTCAATTGAAGGGGTTTAGAGCATACTCCACCACGCTGCTCAACTGCAGGTTAGCGGAGATTCACTCAAAAAACATTAGCTTTTTGGGCAGTAGTAAAAAAAAACTTACTTCTTGCGGGGGAACGTCGTAGGTACGTGTGCGGAGGTCCACTCTTGCGTAGGAATCAATGCAGGGCAGAATGAAGAATATACCTGGAAAACAATTATGGTTGTAGCAAGTCATGTTAAGGATCAGCACACACTACTGACACGGCTCGGCAAGGTAAGTATCGCCATATTCACGTGTAAGCGCACTTTGATTTTTTATTTATGTGAGAGGTGGGCAAACGTGCATGTGGGTCACCTGATGGAAAGCAATCACCACCATCCATGGAGACCAGCAACACCAAAGAGTCGCCGATCTGTTGCCAGCCTATACTCCTTCCTTTCTTTCTTTCTGATGACCTCACTTGCAGGAACAAAACAACCCTCAAAGGAATTGTTATTTGACTGCGGTATTCTGTGATGTGGAGGTACTTTTAAAGTCGGGCAGCTTAAAAAATACGCTATGCCCTACCTCTCTTTTCACGAGGGCCTCGTTTGTCAGCCAGCAGGGTGCACCACGTGCAGATTCAAAGGTGATGATGAACCACTTACACCCCATGATGACTATAATGATGGTGTCGTCTTTAGGCTTGTCCAGTTGGTATCCTTAGAGCGCAAGGTGGGTCACCTAGTCCAGGTGACCCACCATTTACATTACTAGTTGCAGTCGCGTGGTTTGTGATATTGAATCATACAAAACGTAAACGGGTACTCGCTACCCTATCGACTACCATGGTCGTGGCCGCGATGGCCCAACGCGGCCAATGGGGGCTTTGAGCTCTTAAGCATATCGAAGCATACCATCGTCAAAACCTAGCTTCTTTACAAAACAGTCTTAACATTGCAAGCGAATACTGTCGTCGTCGTCATCAGCCCTTATCCTTCCCACAGCTGGGATATATTTCTGGGATAACTTTTCCCTTCGATTTCTAGAAAATATGCCTACTACACTGTATTAGAGTATTATGTAAGTCCTTTCGAATTCGGATGAAAGAAACTGATTATATTCTGATTATATTGAACATTTTTTTTTTACAAAATCGGTGCAATTGCATCGGTACAATTATTTTGATATATTTTTCATTTAATGAAAGTAAATGCAGCAGGACCGGGTGCACCACGTGTAGGTGAGGTTGCCTATGGCCCTAAACATTTGGCAAATTTGGTCTTATCCTAAAATTTTAACTGTTGTACTACAGTTTTACCCGTATCGCGCGTTATTGCCATCACAATAGTCCCTTAATCCAATAAAACCGATTGAAAAGATACCTTAATGGATTTCGTGGATTTTATGTTCACTTAAATCTCTATGGACCTGTATACAACTTGAATCTTTAGAGACGTGGGTAACTAAAAACCCATTAGTGTGATATTGAGAAGCCATCAAATTCTCATGTATGGTGCACAAGGGAAGATTTTTACGTTGAGTGTCCACTGTCTATCGGCACGGACCAGTGGCCTTACCGCCGAAGGTCACCAGAAAGAAAGTTGCGTTGGCAGCGGGGGTGGCGGCGCGCAAGTGATATATTATGTTGCAAGCGTTAATACGGTTACGGTAACCGCTTCACATCAGGCGGGCCGTATGTTGTCTGTAGTATAAAAAATAAAATAAAAAAAAGGGTACAAACAATGGCCTCTTAATTTTTATGTATTTGTAAGAATAGAAATTGTATATTAGAAGTTGAATTCTGATATTGAATTTTATTACATGTAAGGTGTTGGGTTTCTAAATAAATAAAGTTATATGTATCTCATTGTGATACCACTTCATCAGACGTATCACAATGAAATATATATAACGACGACGACGATTTGACGAGCTCGGTGGGGAAGCGGTCAATGCCGCGGCTTCGACACCAACGCTCGTTGGTTCGATTCCCACATAAGACAAACATTTGTGTGCATGAACATGTCTGTTTGTCTTAGTCTGGGTGTTTTCTATGTATCATAAGTATGTATTTACAAAAAAAATGTATTTACGTATGTTTATCAGTTGTCTAGTACCCATAACACAGGCTTCGCTTACTTTGGGGCTAGATGGCGCTGTGTAATTTGTCTGACAATATTTATTTATTTATTTATATGCTGAAACTGTATGGGGCATGTAATGGGTAAACATGGGGCACACTTTTGCATTTCCAACTAATCGGAACTATTTTAATTTCGAATGTTATATTTTTTGAAACGACTTACAACCTTCTTAGTAATAAAAAAAAAATTGGCGGGAAATCATTTGTCAATTGTTTTTTTATCACACATCTTTCACACACACAGTTCTACGTACGCAACGAAAATGATATTAAGTCGAAAAGATTTTGGGAGACAAGCACCTTGTTTAAGCACCGTGAGGCGATGGTTTGCTGAATTTGAGAGAGGTCGGGTTTCTTTACATGACGAATTTCGTGAAGGGCGGCCTTCAACTGCCGTAAAAATAATGTGGCTACTGTAATGCAGCTAATTGAAGAAAACCCGCGGATTACCTATGATACAATTCGAGGACTATTGGGGATTGGTATGAGCCAAATTCAGAAAATTTTACACGAAGAATTAAAAGTTCGGAAACTTTGTTGTCGTTGGATCCCTCATGAACTGACAGCGGAGCAGAAGCGGGCTCGCGTGGAATGGTGCTCACAGGTGCTACTGAAGTACGACCACGGACATTCAGTTACAGGAAACGAAACGTGAATTTATTGTTTTGAACCCGAAAAAAAACAGCAATCTTGTGAATGGGTGTTTCAAAATGAGAACAGGCCAACAAAAGTGAGGCAGGCGAGAAGCGTTGGTAAAAAAATGATCGCGTTTTTTTCCCAGCTACGGGTCCCATCTGCACAATTCCACTTGAAGATCAAAAGAGTGTTAATGCCGAGTGGTATTCTACCATTTGTTTACCCAGGGTGTTAGAAAAAGTTCGCGAAATACGGCCAAAAATCCGTGTTCTCCTTCATGACAACGCTTCTTCACACACGGCCAACAAAACAAAGTATTTTTTGCTTCCAAAAAGTACAACTCGTCACCCGTCCTGCACATAGCCCCGACCTACCACCATGTGATTTCTGTATTTACCCCAAAATCAAAGATTTGATGAGAGGTTTCACTTTTACCAACTCCGAACAGGCAGTGATAGGCAGTAGAAAACATGCCTTCAGATCTGTGGTCCTCCTGTTTTAAAAAATGGTTCGATAGCATTGAAAAAATGTTTAAAATGTAAAGGAGAGTATTTTGATAAGCAATAAACGTAATATTTTGGTTATAACATGTTGTTTTTTTTAAGTTACGCAAAACTTTTAGTGTGACCTACTTATCAATACAGTTACAAATTTAAAAAAGTAAAAGACAAAAATGTGGTTACATGATGGGTAAATATAAATTATACTGCAAATGAAATATATATATGTACAGCAATTAATCTAATATATTTAAATATCGATACATACATAACATATTTATATTAATTACATTGTATATACCGATGTTACTGGTCGGATAAAGTTTCGAAAAGATAGGCGCTTTAAAAAAAAAACAATTTTACTCAGACATTTTCCGATATTTTCAATTTACCCTGAACAAAAAAGTTTTGATAGCTTTTCACGAAACATGATTAATATGCGTGTCAATGTATTTCTGCATATTTGCGGCGTGTCATACTCGTAACATACGGTAACATACTGTCGCGGTCGTGTCGCGAATCATCTAGAATGAAACCCTGCGCGAATAAATCCTTGCAAGTTGTCATTGGCGTTTTACATCCAAATCTAGAACCCTAGCTCATAACAATACATTCAAAAACAGATATTAAAAACGCACCTCGTTTGTGACATGATTAGGTCTTCATAATTGCTTCCGTAGGGAGGCAATTCAAAAAACAATAACAAAATCGGGGGATACAGTTTGGTATTGCAGCTGCAAATCTATCATCTCCGTCCAAAATTCAATCACATCACTGGATAGATGAAGAATCAAAGAATTTATTACGCTAAGTAAGTACTATGGAACATCGCGTGCGGGGGAAGCGCGCATTTTGAGTCAATTTTAGTGCATACGTACGTATTCACGTACAACACACGATCGTGTGTTCCAGGCCATACTGGAAGAAATGGCATCTGTTTACGGGGACTCTTGCCCAAGTAAAATTGTGATTTACAACTTGTAAACCACAATTGTTTAAATAGAGTATTCCAATTGTTAATTACAAATGGAATACTCTAATTAAACAAGGCAGGGAGTCACTTGAAGATGCCCCATGATCAAGAAGGCCGGTTGATGTAACCACTTCGGAAAGTACCTACTTCCATACGTGCACCCTCCGCTACACATGACTTGCGTGAAGATTTGTAGCTCATATATTATATATTCATAGACATTCATTCATTCACCTAGATCAATTGTAAACTGTTGGTGCCATAGACTTAGAATTCTTCGCTTACATCTACATCTATGATTGGTGCAAATGGAATTTATAGCAAAACTTTAATATGAATTTAGTAGTCGCATTAATGAAATGAAATGAAATTCTTTACTTGCATATTTACATAAATATAAGAAGGCCAAGGTTGGAAATTGTTTGGCAACTGTACATTGCCTTAATTGTCGGGAACGTGCATGTGATGCCCCTTGTGTTACAAGCGTCCATGAACTGCTGTAACTGTTTTTCATCAGGCGGGGCGTATGCTTCGTCTGGCAGCTGACAAAAGTAGTACACAAAAATCTGGCGAAAATAGTAATATAGTACACAAAAGCTCCGTCGGAGCTCAAAATCGGTTCTAAAGGCTATTCACTCAATTTAATTAAAAATCCTATTCAAATAAACTTTTTGCTGGAAAAGTAAATTTATATCGTTTTGCTTATTATACACTCTACGCTTTTAAATGATATTTTTTCATTATTTCAAAGTATATTCATTTGAAATAATTTGAAATGATAGAAAGAAAGAAAGCATTTCAGTCGATTATGATATGTGGGAAATATTGTAATTGAGAAATACTTTGATTAAAAATTACTGGTTAACATTGGTTATAACCAATGTTAACCAGATGTAAAAATCTTATTACCATCACAGTATAAGTAATAGTACTGTACTATAGTACTAAGACTTTTTTGCCTATAGATGCGTTCTATCTGCTTATATTGTGGCAAGAAGAAAGCAAGGTAGTTCACTCTGTCCGCGGTACTCGTGGCAAGACGTTAGCGCATTTCAGACAGACTGCTTCTTAGTCAATTTGAATTTAGCCAGAGTACTTTTTTATACCACTAAGGTGCCAAAGAAGTATACGGCCCGCTTGATAGAAAATGTAGGCATGCAAAATATTGTAATACCTTTTTTTTTTGTACTACGTCGGGTGACAGACAAGCATACGGCCCGCTTGATTTGAAGGGGTTACCGTAGCCATAGTTACACTCGCAACATAAAATATCACTCGCGCGCCGCTACCCCCGCTGCCAACGCAGCATCTCCCTCCTTTCTGGTAACCTAACTCACTCACAGGAACCCAACAAACCTCAATGAAATTATTATTTTGCTGCGCTATTATGTGAGGTTGAGGTACATTCCCCAGTCGGGTAGCTTACAATTACGCTCCCTACCTCTTTTTTCGCCAGAGCTTCTTTTCTCAGTCAGCAGGGTGCACCGCGCGCAGGTGAAGTTGGCTTTGATTCTAAGATGTTGATGAACCGCTAACACTCCAAAATATGATTCAATAATATTGTAATATTTAAAAACAATAGAATAATTCTTAAATTTATAAGTATCTAACTTAATAGGATTGACTGTTAGATTAAACGGGGGGAGGGGGGGGGGGGATAGGAGACGATATTTCTGATCGATTTGATTCTCTTCATTGGGGTCGGGAAATTGACGGATTCAAAGTTACAAATTTTTCTAAAATTTTTTGAAAAATCTCTAAGTTCCCTAAAAAAATATGATTTTACCATAACAAAATTTGATTTTCAAGAGCTGCTCCCCAAAAAAAATGTAACATGGCAACTTAAAGATTTTTCAAAAAATTTGAAATAAAATATAATTTTGAAACCGTCAATTTCCGGACCCCAATGAAGAGAGTCAATTCGATCAGAAATACCGTGTCCTATCCCCCACCTTCCGTTTCATCCATCATTTTCGGGCCACCCTGTATCAGCAATTCTCTTTGTTATTTATAGTAGATTTATGCCATTAAGATATTGAAAGTTATAGCTATATTGGTACGCCCCTTGTTATGAAAGGGTTAACGATATCGTAATACGAGCAGAAAATACTGAAATCCCCGGTATTTTACCTTTCGTGACCCGGTGCCGGATGGCAGCCTTTGACGACCTAAACTTTAGATAAAATCTATTTCAGATTTCAGAGATGCAAAAACGTGTTTGAGGATTGTACAACTGGATCCATATTGTCTTTGAAAATCTGTTTGAATCTTATTTTGTTGACAAGCTGTTTTATGTACTAGGCGCACCGCACATAAAATAGATTGTCAACAGAATATGATCCATAAATAAAAATAACCGGCCAAGTGCGAGTTGGACTCGCGCGGGAAGGGTTCCGTACCAGTATCTATAAAAACGGCAAAAAAAAATCTCGTTTGTTGTATGGAAGCCCCCTTTAAATATTTGTTTTATTTTTATTTTATTATTTATTTTTGAAGTAAATAATAGGTAGGGGAAAAAGTCTTTTCGCATTATAGTATGTATGAACTTGTAATAAAATCTCTTTGGTTATACCATTTGTATCTGAAAGGTTTTGATATCTTTAAAAAGTTTAAATTTTAAAAAAGATAATTCCAAATTCAACTTAGGTAAATGTGTGATTTTCATTTGTTTTTTTTTACTGTCAAGATGAGTGAATCTAATGAAGAAATTCGATACATTTTAAAATTTTACTACAAAAAGGTAAAAATGCAACGCAAGCTGCGAAAAAATTTGTGACGTTTATGGACCTAGTGCAGTGTCTGTGAGAGTAGCACAAATTTGGTTTAGGCGTTTTCAATCCGAAAATTTTGATGTCAAAGATGCACGTCGCTCTGGTCGCCCTGTTACGGATAAAATGGATGCCATTTTTGATAAAGTGGAGCAAGATCGGCATATCAGTAGTAACGACGTAGCTGAAGAACTAGGAATTGACCACAAAAGAGTTTTGGCGCATAAAAAGGTCGTGGTCAAAGGCCGGTCAGGCTTCACAGACTCTGGCGAAACCCGGGTTAACCCGCAACAAGGTGATGCTGTGTGTATGGTGGGATTGGAAGGACATTATTCATTATGAGCTGTTACCGCCAGGCAGGACTATCGATTCTGAACTCTACTATGAACAACTGATGAGATTAAAGCAAAAACTTGAGAGAAAGCGGCCGGAATTAATTAACAGAAGGGGTGTGATTTTTCATCATGATGACGCTAGACCTCACACATCTTTAGCCACTCAGCAAAAATTAAGAGAGTTTGACTGGGAGGTGTTAATGCATCCGCCGTATAGTCCTGACCTTGCACCTTCTGATTTCCACCTGTTTCCGTCTCTTCAGCATTCTTTAGGCAATGTCAGGTTAACATCACGAGAAGACTGCCAAAACCACTTGTCGCGGTTTTTTGAACAGAAGTCCCAAAATTTATATAGTAATGGGATCATGTCTATACCTACAAGATGGCAAAAAGTTATCGAACAAAATGACACCTACATACTTTAGTTAAATGTAAATAAACTATATTAAAAAATGTTTTGAATTTTCATATAAAATACGAAAAGACTTTTTCCCCAACCTAATATATAACTAAATATTATGTGAGTATTTCAAACGTCTACCTATTGCCGTTATCAATTATGAGCAAAAACGAGCAAAAAATTACATTTGTTGTATGGGAGCCCCCTTAAATATTTATTTTATTTTATTTTTTAGTATTTGTTGTTATAGCGGCAAGAGAAATACATCATATGTGAAAATTTCAACTGTCTAACTATCACGGTTCATGAGATACAGCCTGGTGACAGACGGACGTACGGACGGACGGACGGACGGACGGACGAACAGCGGAGCCTTAGTAATAGGGTTCCTTTTTACCCTTTGAGTACGAAACCCTAAAAATAGTTACACTGCTGCACTGTAGCTGCGTAACTTATACGGTGTAATCATGTGAACAATGTTGAGAATAGTCAACTGTACCGTAGCAGTATGCGTCAGCGGTTTTACACAATAAGGCCCTTCGTCCACGTGCTGACTCGTCATCGACTCGTTTCACAAGCAACCATATAGTACGATAACGCAAGGTATTCTCTTCCCGCATACTGCCAAGGCTACGAGCTGATGACGTAGGCAAGTTCAAGTCACGTGAGCACATTTGTACTGTATTTTTTTTATTGTATTTATATGTATCTCTTTTTAATCACGGGTCAAGCCCGGTCATTTGATAGGCGTGCGCGGGATATGGATCCAACGCGTAGAGGCCCCTTTGAGAAGTTTGATGTAATGTTGTACGCCCGCCGTGACCCGCTCCAGGATATGTCAATGGAACGACATGCCCATGAGCAGGTCTCGGCAGGCGTTGAGACTATTGCGAAGTGTGATGGAAAATAAATGGGTTATGGAGATGAGATCTGGGTGAAATTAATACCGGGCTATTACAGAAGAGGGACGGACGCCTGCCAGAACTGCTTTTACTGCTAGTTATTTGCGGCAGGCGGTGGCTTGCCACTCACTAGATGCGCCCCCGAAATGCCAGGAATACGGCCGGGGGCAACACCGGTGTGAGTGACTCAGGGATGTCGAGAGGTGTGCTGCGCTTTCTCCGAAGTTACTCGCGGTGTGATGCCCTTTAACACTTCCACCCCTGGAGCATATAGCTCTAGCGGCTCCTCTCTGGACGGCCAATGAAGGCAAGCCAGAGCTGAGAGTCCTGCGGGCCGGGCCTTCTTGTGTTTACACTCCGACCGATGAAGACACGTCGGATACGAAGGCCCTGACCGACTCTCTGGAGACTCACGTACACGCGGCCTTTTTTTAAATAAATCAATGTAAATTTGAAGGGTATTGTCGTGAACCATTATTCTTCCCACTGCTGGATACGGACCTTCCCTCCATCGTAGGCTCCACACTCCTCAACTGCGAGTTGGCGGAGGCCAGTGTTTTCAAGCCTCCCAAAGGCTTGGCATCGCGTGAGAATTTTCAAAAATGTTTTTCATATTAGATTTGGTAGCAACAAGGGAGAATTGAAGGGCAGTTGAGCTTCACTTGACTAGCCATCTCTTTAGGCTTTTAATGCCTTATTTGCCATATTGCTGTCTCTCACATTGCTAAGAGGGGAAGTCAAATTCCAAAAGCTTCCTACTCCTACTAATTTCTTCTGATTAAATTCGTTGTGAGTTCAAAGGCAGCCGTAGTTTTGCCCCCGGAACTGCAATGTACTTCATTACTCATTGATTTTTTGGCGGTCGCCGCTGTTACTTCTGGCTACACAGGAAGTGGTGGAAATGTGTGGTGGGCCCCCGTCCCATTAAAAATCCTTTCTTAGCGAATGCCTACGCCATAATAGCTACCTGTATGCCAAATTTCAACCTGATCCGTCGAGTGTTTGAGCTGTGCGTGGATAGATGAGTCGACAAAGGTTGCCTGTTACCACACCCTGGCCACTCCATACAAATGTCGCGTCGTTTACTACTACGTAAACAATGGCGTCAGTGCAGAGCGCGAATGAGCCTATGTGCGTGCGGCGCCATACAAACTGTTCCTGATTTATCTCAGATGGGAGGCGAGGTCGAAACGACAGAGCGGCAGGGAGAGGCCGTACTGTACGTAGTACTATTACTTATACTGTGCTGTTACTGAAGATTATTAGGGTAGAAGAACTGTCCCCGACGTCATTCGAGTATTTATATAGCCAAAAAGCATACCTACCTATCCGTTTTACACTGAAATCGAGAGCAAGTAGACGCGAGGACTAGGCCTTAGGTAAGCGTCCGACATCGCTAACGTAGCTAGGTACGCGCCGACTCAGCTTAAAATAAAATATTCTATTTATCTAAACCCAATCTTCATTTACAATTTCTGTATTACATTTATTCAAATGAACCTGAGATCGTGGGTTTAGGCAAATAGTAAATATGTATGAATGCGTATAAAATATTTGCAGTGGTATGAAATTTGGGGTGTAAGTGCCGCAGCCAAATAACAATTCCCTTGAGGGTTGTTACGTTCTTGCGAGTGAGTCAGGTCACCAGAAATGAGGGAGATGCTGTGTTCGCAGCGGAGGTGGCGGCGCGCGAGCGATATTTTATGCTGCGAGCGTTAATATAGCTGCGGTAACCGCTTCACATCAGGCGTGCCGTATGCTTGTCTTCCACCCGACGTAGTATAAAAAAAATCCAGGGGTCCTTAATAGATGTTTACTCACCGGGACCCTTAGCGCCGCCCGATAGCAGCCGACCCAAGCGGAAGATTACCGCTCTCTCGTACTCTTGAACTACCTGTGAATTAATAATAATCTTATTTGAGGTAACTACTGAAATCTCCTTATTAGTAAGTACTGGTAAGGAAGGTTTAATTTAAAACTGATCGGGCCTCCATTCTTTTGATATTGCTCACGTCACACGTGTATAATTTTAACAAAAAAAAAACCGACTCCAATCATTACTCTACATTTATGTATGTAGATACAGGCTGATGATGATGAAAAAAATATGGAACCAATCCGGAAGGATACTCTTTCAAATAAAAAAAGTTTTTTTTCAAATCGGTTTATAAATGACGGAGTAATGAAGTAACAAACCAAAGAGTGGGTAGATACACGCTGATGATGATGATGATGAAAAAATTTGGAACCAATCTGGAAGTAATTACAAATAAAAAAAGTTTTTTTTCTAATCGGTTTATAAATCACGGAGTAATTAAGTAACATACATTAAAAAAAATACAGCCGAATTAAGAACCTCCTCTTGACGTGACAACGTCTTATAATTCGATTGAGCCGGCTGCAAGCACGAAAAAACATGACGTATGCGGCGTTACCTCGCTCTGAGGCGTTCCATTAAAATTTTCTTTTGAAAAATGCAAACATTCCATCAGTATTTTCTTAAGACGTTGTCACGTTCAACTATCGTCAGTAAACCGACTTTACAGACAACCCATTTTTTTTGGGAGTCGGTTAATAACCGGTGTGTACTGTTCAAATACACCCAATTTGGTTGTTGTCGAATTACCAAGCGTTTAGGCGATTAGCAATTCATGTTATTGGAATTGACCCCTATATAGTGTTAGATATTTATTTACAATTCGTGGTACTCGGCAGTTGAGCTTCACCCGACTAGCCATCTCTTTAGGCTTTTAATGCCTTATTTGCCATAAGACTATCGCTGAAGTGAAATCCGAAAAACTTCCTCTACTTCTACTAATTTCAAAGTCATAGTTTATGAGCTGTTTTAATTAGTCACTTATAGACAGTGTCACATTTGCAAATTTGAGTGACCTATTTTTGCTGTCAACAATAGTAAAAGTATCACATAAAAGTGTCGACAATACTAAAATTGCAGTTTAGTTTTATTGTTATTTCAAGAAGTTGTGGAATAACGGAATAGTTCCTGTAACATTTTCCATAAAGACGTAGAGAAATTTTTGTACAAATATATATTTTGTATAAAATAAAGATTTATATATTTTTTCTCTTTATTTTGGCAACAAACAGTCATACACAGAACAGTCATACACAGAATAACAATATATTTATTGTTATTATATTATTATAATGTATTATTAGGGTATGATCTAAAGAAATAATTTATTAGTAGGGTATGATCTTTACGTGCAGGTAGGTCATTTTAGTCTCCACTACAGGAGCACGACCCTCTCTCGTCCGTCACAGACAGGAGGATTTGGCCTACACTCCTCACGCTGGCCAGACAGTTGGGGAGGCCTGATCGATGTTTTATAATGTATTTCCCTTAGTCGCCTTGTACGACATCCACGGGAAGAGACGGAGTGATTCTATTCTAGTCTGTCGGAAACCACACGGCCATATATGTAAATATATTAGAGCAATATAAATAACTAAATGTGTGTAATTTATATGGAACTAGGTGATCTGACAGACGTTATCCTGTCTAAACCTTACCCAGTATACCTAGAATATCCCACCAAAGTTTCATTGCAATCGTATGAGCGGTAAACGAATGCATACAGGACATACAGACAAACATTCTTTTATATATAAGTATACAGATAACGTATGTGTCAGCCGCCAATATGGAGCGTGAAAATAACACACATTTACAATGCCGCATGCCGCAGCGGTGTTGATCCGCGTTAACAAATTGGGTAAAGCGACGTAGGTCCCTAATTTCGGTTTGACAGTTTGGGTTTTACCAGTTCTTTTGCTGCATAATACCACAAAAGTAAAATACCAATTTCGTGTTTTTTGGCATTTTGCGGAATCAAAAATATATTACGCAATTATATATACGCAAACCAAATATTTAAATTGCCATACCCAGAATAGGATATTTCATTACGAGTGCGGAAAGCCTGTCATTGCAAAGAGTTCCGACAAATGTCTACCCGAGCCGATGCGCAGCCGAAGGTGAGGGTTGACAGACGGAACAAGTTGCAATGACGGTTCCGCACGTGTACTGAACAACTATTTTTAATAAAGTTGCGAAAAAATGAAGCAATTTAATAAAATAATAAAAACACAATGAACTCAACTAACTAATCATTTTTTTCTTATAAACTTTTTGACATACTGAGTTTTAGTGGTGTTAATAAAAAAAAAAAAATATCGTCGAAATTACTCATTTTGTGCAACAAACAACTAAACTCGCAAAGAAAATTTTTGGATAATGGCGCCAACAAAACAAACCAATAAGTAAAATAATTTAGGCAGAGTTTTTTTTTTTTTGTTTTCCTCACCCATTATGGGTAGGCAAAGGGAACTATGCCCATACAGCCAAGTCTTCAGTAGAATTTTTTTATTGATATGAAATGAAAATGAAATTTAATGAGATAAAATGAAATAAAACCTAACCTAATTCATTGAATCAAATCATTAAATCAGATATTGAAACAAATTAGTGTAGTTGGGGCCGTGAGGGCCATCAGGAAGAGAGTTACCGTTGCAAGGAGGTTGCCAAGAAGTTGGTCTTGGCTTCGTGTGCCCAAAACGTGTTTATAAACTGCCCGACTGGGGAAGTACCTCCACCTCACAGAACACCGCAGCCAAATATCATAATTGTTAACTGGCTGCGGTATTCTGTGAGGTAATCCTTGAGGGTCCTGGTGACCTCACTCACTTGTAGGAACACAAGAATATGAAGACTAGGAATAGGAAGACAAGAAGGAAGGAGCTGCTATATTGTGTGTGTTTGTGTGCGCTTAATATACCATGGTTACCGCTTCACATAAGGTAGGCCGTATGGTTATTTTCCACCCGATGTTGTATAAGAAAAAAACATCTTTACACCACTATTTTGGAATGGTTACACTTTATTTATACTCCAAAGCCGGTTTAAGACATTAAACCGGCTTTGGAGTATAAATAAGTAATTATATAATTAAGTGTTTTTTTTTATTAGTTTTATTTTTAAGTAAAAGCACAGTATAAGTAATAGTACTAGTAAAAGTAAGATTAGTTTATTTTTATTTACTTTAGTTTGTACTTTGTTAATATTAGCTTTTATTATATATAAAGATTGATTGACAAATTAGTTGATTTCAAAAATAAATTTAACAAAACAAACCATTAAGTAATACATATACAATATACGCTATTATGTATACTCTTAAGTTTTATTTATTATATATTACACGTTCTATATTTGGAATATAAGTATAATTTGATATTCTTTATTGACTTATCTAGAATCAAACCAAAATAATTCCGTTCTCAATAATTCCCTAATGATATTTTCCCGTCTTCCACGAAAAGTGGGTCATCTCTATCACAACGCGCTCCTACGAAATTATTACTGCCTGTGTGAATGGAAATCCATTTTATTAGGGTCTTATATTTTTACGACATCATTGCAAAGAATTGTAAATTATTATAAAAACAAATAAATTACAAAATGTAATAAAAGTAAAAAGGTCGTTGGCGTCTGCGTTTTCTTTATACTACTGATGTAAAGCGGTTACCGTAGCCATATAAACGCTCGCAACATAAAATATCGCTCGCGCGCCGCCGCCCCCGCTGCCAATGCAGCGTCTCCTTCCTTTCTGGTGACCTCACTCACTCGCAGGAACACAACAACCCTCAAGGGAATTATTTTTTGGCTGCGGTATTCTGTGAGATGGAGGTACATTCCTCAGTCGGCAGTCAGATACAGGCTGATGATGATGATGATGAAAAAATATGGAACCAATCTGGAAGTATACTTTTTCAAATAAAAAAAGTTTTTTCTAATCGGTTTATAAATGTCGAAGTAATGAAGTATAAAACATTAAAAAAAATACAGGCGAATGAAAATCTCCTTTTTTGGATTCCGTTAATAAAGGCGGGCTTCCCGCCAACCGTATAGTGTTTGAAAGGATTATTATAGGTTAAATCAAATAGTTTAACAGTTTAAGTTTTGGTTATAAGACGGTAGTCGTAAAAACAAGTTTTGTGGCATTTGAAAACTCTTACCGTTGTCAGAACAACAAAAAAAAAAATACGGGTTGCACTCCAGGAGTGCCGGCAGAAGTGAAAACTTGAACATTAACGTTGTGCATTTTTGAATATTTTGGAATGGTTAGGAGATAATTTCGAATGAATTGCTTTATTTATCAGTATAAAAGTACTATAATTTATGTGGTAAAGTACAATATTCATTTATTGCACCATCGTCCACAAAATAACAATTTATATTACATTAAAAATAAACAGCAGGAGCAGGCATACATTTTCGCCGCGCGGTAGAAAGAGAGGGATATCACTTCCTCTCCTACGCCGCGCCGGCGCCGCGGCGGTCTACGCCCTCCGTCTTACGAATTTGTCACGTGTCCTGACGCGAGTTTAACATTTTTTACTCATCCCAAAAAGTGCACAACGCCGCTAAAGAAGTTTTCATTTCAAAAAAGCAGTGGTGCAAGGTAATGTAAAGGTATGAATTCAAATATTAATTCGCCATTGGACCTCTCGGAGCACTTATACATATTACACGTTGTTATACGGATACGCAGCACCCGCCCCACAAATCACGGAATGCACGCAATGTACACAAATCACGCAATGCAATCATTGACCCTCCAGAAGCACCAAAGTAACACTCTGAAAATAGTTTATTTCAAAATTTTTAGTTCATACTAAATTATAAACTAAAGTGTTGGATTCAATGAAGTACCGTTGAAGTTAAATATTCCTTGACAAATTACACAGCGCCATCTGTCTCAAATAAAGTTAAGCTTGTGTACTAGGTAACTGATATAATACTTAGAAACACCCAGATCAAGACAAACAGACATGTTCATTCACACAAATGTTTGTCATGTACTGGGATCAAATCCGCGACCTCGGAGCGAAAGTGGCCTTTGCTAGCCATTCGACCACCGGGCTCGTTATATCGCAATACTAAAAAGACATACATACATACATACATGAGTGACTATGTATATAATTATATGTATGTCTTTTTATTTGGCACGCTCTACTGCCTGAACCGTTTGACACATTTCAACATAAGAGGTGTCCACGCGAGTGACATAGGCTATATCAAATATATATATAAAAAAAAAAAAACAATAGTGCGCAAAATTGTCGTTTAAAGTAAATTTTTTCTTCTTCTAAATATATCGATATGGGTATCAAAATAAAGGTCTCGATGACCTGATTTCAAATATATATATTTGATATATTAGTTTTTGCCTGCGGCTTTGCTTGTGTGGAATTATAATATTGTTGGGCGTGATTTATAAATCTGTTGTAGGTGCAGTCGGGTTTTATTGATTTTTTAAATTAACTTAATTAACACTGACATCTATCTATAATAACACACTGTTTGCCCTTAACTGATGTTTCGACATTGTCATGTACATACTTATGGGATCATCTCTTTAATTTTCCTGAAAACCTTTGGCTTGACCTTTGAACAGACCTTTTATTTTTCCTTGTATTGAATTATTATCGACATGTCTACGATATTGGCTGTGATATTTTCTTTAATACAAAAGATTTTATGTTTTCGAATAATTTTCAGCGTAGTGATGACAGTTTGCTGAGGTCAGTATGAGAGCTCGATGGCATCGTTGCTGCGTATCAGTCTAATCGATCACACAAGTTAAGCAACGTCGACCCTAGCCTGTCTATGGATGGGTTTATTTATTTCGAGCTCCACCGTGCTTCGGAGGGAACGTTAAGCTGTCAGTCCTCACTGTTGTTACCATACAACAGACGTTAAGCCAAAATGGCTTTTGGGCGGCTTGAAAACTCTGGCCTCCGCCAATCCTAAGTTGAGCACCGTGGTGGAATATGCTCTAAACCCCATCGATTGAGCGGAGGCAATAAACTTATCCCAACAGTGGGATGAATAAAGGTTTCAAATTCAAATTCAGTTTATTGGCAATTAAAAGGTTAGTTTACAATGATTTGGGGTCTCCTCTTCTCCGTGGCAATTTTAATCTTGTAATACAAAACTAATTGCAAGTAAAAATATTTTACAAAATTTATGGTTATACCTTCGATCATTATATGATCGAAGGGTTATACAGTCTTATTCTAATCTAATTCTAAAGAAGTATTTCCTTAACATTTTTGGATTGACGACGAAGTAGGTAATTACTCGGTGTTAACAAGATGGATTATAAACAGAATCAATTTCTGAAGACCCATAACTTTTAATCTCCCCAAGAAGAAGTTTTATTTTTTCTTGTCTTGAATTATTAACGTCGCTGTTATTTCTCTGAAGAAACCCTTTAATTCGTATTATTCGAGTTTCGGGCAATTGGAGCAAAACAACTTAGTTGAGCCTAATTTCGCTCGACTTGTTCGTAATATTGCGCAATTTAATTTAAAATTGTCCTTGGTCTTATAAATTAGTTAGTTTATTTATTTTCTGTGAGTTAAAATTTAGATATTTGAACATATCACGTATTTGAACATATCTAAAAGTATTGATGGATTTTTCGAAATAAATAATTTGAAATTGTATTTTTTGCCTGCATTTCAGATCAGTATATATATATATATTTTATACTACGTCGGGTGGCAGACAAGCATACGGCCCGCCTGATGTGAAGCGGTTGCCGTAGCCATAGTAATGCTCGCAGAATAAAATATCGCTCGCGCGCCGCCACGCCCGCTGCCAACGCAGCATCTCCTTCCTTTCTGGTGACCTCATTCACTCACAGGAACACAACAACCCTCAAGGTAATTGCTATTTGGCTGCGGTATTCTGTGAGGAGGAATGGAGGTACATTCCCCAGTCGGGTGGCTTACAATTACGCTCCCTACCTCTCTTTTCGCAAGAGCTTCGTTTGTCAGTCAGCAGGGTGCACCGCGTGCAGGTGATGTTGGCTTTGGTTCAAAGGTGTTGATGAACTACTTACACCCCATAATTATCGATATATGTCAGTCGAATGTTTTTTTTATGTTGCCACTTGTATCTGTTCTTTCAATCGGTAAGAGATAGCTTAAATTAAAAGTGGTTAGAGTTGATTAAATTTTTGGCTGGGCATGTCATTTTTAAGGTTAAACTCTTTTCATTTAAATTTATGCCGGCGCCCTTCTGCTAATGTTCTAATGCAAATCATGAATTCGATCAAACAGCATATCATTTCTCTAGGAGAGTGATCTTTGGCGGCGGGAGTGAGACGAGATGTTGAATTCCTTACATGTCGCATCCTGGGTAGTATACAATCCTGTTTTGGTAGCAAACAAGGGAGACTTACTAAGCGTTCAGACGATTTTACAATTCATATTATTGGAATCAATGTTTTAGGTCTCCAATAGTGTTAGATATTTAAAATCCGTGGTACACGGCAGTTGAGCTTCATTTGACAGACATCTCTTTAGGCTCATAATGCCTCATTTTATATACTGCGTCTATCTCATTGCTAAAAGGGGAAATCATCAATTTTAAAGCTTCCTACTCCTACTAATTTCTTCTGTTCCAATTCGTTGTGAGTTCTAAGGCTGCCGTAGTCTTTCCCCCGGAACTGCAGGTGACTTAATTGTTCATTGCCTTTTTGATTGTCACCGCTGTTATTCCTAGCTACACAGGAGACATAGAATTGGGAATGTGTGGTGGGCGCTCGTTCCAATTTACAGTTACCTGCATTTGAATAGGATTTGTTATACTACCATCCTTGTTATTAAAATTTATCCACATAGAACGTTTACCTACACCTACTACCTAAACGTGACATCAATACTTCATTACTCTCGCACTCGCAGAATAGCAATATCACCAAAATGCTGCATACTTCGCACGTCTTTTCCACTCTATATGAATATATAGTTTCAATCTCATACCTTTTGCATAAATTATGTCACTATCACATTATGAGAGCGTCACTACGCATTCGAATGAGAGCTCCACTACGCATTCGCAAAATTCATTGGCGATCTCGCTGATAAATTTTACTCTTAGGAAATAGCAGTAGGCATTAAATTAACATTCGTGACCCGTAGGTCGTCCGTCAGTAGCGTGGTTAGCTAAAGTAATAATTAATTACACTTTATTCCTGCCCGACCTCACTCTTTTATGTTCATGAGATTTATTTCTGTTCTTGTAATTAAACTTTCATAGCGGGACTTTTTGGCGCAAATTTATCGGGTGCAATTTGGCGGCAAATGAAATTTATTTACGTAGCTTTCAACCCACTGTTGATATTTTGTAACATTGGACTCAAGTGGTGTTTGTAAATAAATCTACTAATTGTCATTTGGATGGATTTGTCATTTGTAGGTTGTTGTTCTAACCATCAACATCTACAGATGTTGCCTCGCGTTGAGGCGAAACACGTGTCGCAGAGACGACCGCCGTGGTCGTCTCGGCGTCAGTCGGGTCGGCTAAGCTATACACAAGTACCATAAATCTAAGCTGAATTGGATATTCGCAACCAAAAAATGCAATGGTAAACGGTTTCAACTTTGCCGGTAGGGCCCCTGATTCGAACGAGTTGGCGAGGATAGGTGTGCGAGGTTTCATAGGATTTCATACAAACAATTCTAACATGCGTTTCATTGGAAGCGTTCGGCTCGGATAAATTAGCATTCACTTTAATTAATTTTTGAAGTGAAAACTTCTTTAGTGGCGTTGTGCATTTTTTGGGATATAATGGGTAAAAATGTTAAATTCGCGTCAGGATCACGTGTCCTGATCGAAAATTAAACAAAGACATACCATTGAGAATTCTTTGAATTTTTTAAATGATTCCAAATGACAGGACAAAGCTGCGAGACTACAAAACCCAACTTTAAGCAAACCCGATACGATTGAGAATTCTTTGAATATTTTAATCATTCGAAATAGTTTCGAAGTGACAGTTCATAAGACAAAGCTGCAAGACTACAAAATCCAATTTTAAGCAAAGACGAAAAGACGATACGATTGAGTTTGCTTTGAATAGTTTATGTTTGTGTACGATAGCGCAATAAATGAATATTGTATTTTACCACATAAATGATAGTAATTGTTTACTGATAAATAAAGCAATTCGTGCGAAATTATTTCCTAACCATTCCAAAATATTCAAAAATGCACAACGTTAATGTTCAAGTTTTCACTTCTACCGGCACTCCCGGAGTGCCACTCGTTTTTTTTTTAGCTAACTGCTAAGTATCTGTATGTAGTGCAAATGAGTGTTGATGTGACAAATGCTTACGCTAGTTCTCAGTTTTGATTTTAAGGTATAAATTTTAATGGATTAAAGACACTTTTCACATTACACAATTTATCTGGATGTATATTACAGTCTATGTAATAAATTGGTCATTATTTATAATGGCTGGCCAATGTAATACATTATCAATTATTAATAATAAAGCTTACTTGGCACCACATCATTCACCATCTAGGTTGACGCCGTTGACGGAGCTCCGCACAAGAAAACCCTAACCTAACCATAAAACAACTCAAATCTAACCAAAGCATGTTTTATCACATTGACCAAGTATCAGTATGAATAATATAGCTCGGCGATCTGACGGCGGCTGACGAGCTCGGTGGTCAAATGGTTAGCAATGGCCACTTTGACTCCGAGGTCGCGGGTTCAATTCCCGCACAAGACAAACATTTGTGTGCATGAACATGTCTGTTTGTCTTGGTTTGAGTGTTTTCTATGTATTATATGTATGTATTTACAAAAAAAAATGTATTTAAGTACATATATCGGTTGTCTAGTAGCCATAACACAAGCATTGCGCTTAATTTGGGACTAGATGGCGCTGTGTAAATTGTCTAGAAATATTTATTATTTATAAAAAAAAATAGCTAATTTATTACATTGACCATAACATATATAAAAGCGAAAGGTCACTTTCTCACTCACTTGAAAACTACTTGACCTGTGAAACAGAACTTTGCCAGGTAGTTTATAGGTAGGAGACGTCAGCTAAATACGGAAACAGGGCGGAATTAAATGGGTCTTAATGGGCTGTCGTTATGACAGCCCATTAAGACCCATTTATGTCATTATGACAGTCCTACGTTTTTGCAGCTAGGGTCATGAAGATGATTTATTGAGGTTTAAAATGTAAAATAAATAAATGCAGTATTTTTTTTTCTCAGATAGAGTAAATGTAGGCAGATGTAGAATGATAAGTCTCAAAATCTTAAAAGTTTAATATCTAAACTTCGCGGGCACATTCATATAGATGTAGACATTCGTTAAAAAGAATTTAAAACGAAGAAATAAAAGTAAAAGGGGAGATTGAGTTTGTATGAAAGTGAGTATGCAAGAGGTTGCATACACTTTCAGTTACAGTCACATATTACTACCAAGACGTAGTAATATCAATATTTAAAAAAAATGTCACATAGTGTCAACAGTGTACAAAAAAAAAAACTTTGGGATATTGAGTGTGTATGAAAGTGTCTTTGAAATCACATCGGAAAAGTAATTGTGTTTCCGTAGGTTCATATTATGTGGTATGGGAGATAATGTTAAGAATTTTACAAAATCATCGTTGGGGATGAAAGTTTGTTCATAATTCTCATGGGATGATAGGATATGTTCAGTTGGGAATTTACTTCTGCAGATGTATTTTACGTATTTTATAAAGTAAATAGTTTTTGTTCGGTTTACT
The DNA here is from genome assembly GCA_937001555.2 of Hypsopygia costalis. Lineage (NCBI taxonomy): Eukaryota > Metazoa > Arthropoda > Insecta > Lepidoptera > Pyralidae > Hypsopygia > Hypsopygia costalis. Next base: position 27,724,173 of record OW443326.2, read on the forward strand.
TATATTAAGGTCAAGTTATGTAATTTAATTTGACGAGCACGGTGGCGTAGCGGTCAATGACGCGGCTTCGACACTGTGCAGGACAACGATTAATTAATAGATCCTTAAATGTTTTGTTTGTTATAATAGATGATTATGTATATTTTTATGTGTAAACATTAGATTGTACGTATAAATCAATAAAGAATAAAAACAACCTTTTCAATATCCTACTAGGTCGCCCTAAAGAGGCGTAAACACTTTGTTAATTATGATTGTATTTTGAATGATTTTTGTTATAATATATTAAGTTAAATAAGCCTTTGTTATAGAAAATAGATTTAAATAAATATTTGTAAACTCGCGAATGTCAGGACATGCCGATAGAAAGAGATAGCAAAAATTAGACGATTTAGAAGATTTAGTGGTAGAGTCAATTTAAAGAGCCCTGATTGTTCGGCCGTCTTCGTGGACTCATAGGTTGACCTACTTAGAATTTTGTTTAATAGTCGGAGCATGTCCTGCATTCAACAGTTCCAGCTTCGACTCAGCAAGACGACGGGAAAACAAGAAAGAAATACTCAAGCGCTCCTGAAATAGAAAATTGAAGATAGTGAACCACTGAAGCGCTCCTGAATTGAAATTAGAAGATAGTTAGTTTGTAAGAAGAATTTTGTCAAGACTTGTGGCAAATAAATCCACGCTGTGCACCTAGTAATTTGACATCAGAGACTTTTACTCGATCTCTCTCTCTCCAACAATCCCAGCATCTCGCACATCGAGCTGGTCCTTCGAGCCGGATCTTTTGGGGAGAGAGCATCGAGTAATTTTCTGAGATGCCTGTTACCAGGTCACAGCATGGTGGAAGACAACGAGGTTCCACACCATCAGGAACAACGGCTACAGGGTCATCTGCAGAGAAGGCTACGTCGTATGAAGCCACCACTGCGACGGAGTCTACAGTCACCGGTGCCACATCCGCCACGACCGAGCAGACAGCATCGCCGCGGGCTGCCATAGCCAACGAGTCCAGCGCCGTGCGGCCAGTTACGCAACAGGCCGCCCTGGATTCACACACGCCACGTCTTGAGCAACCTGCCGTTTCGCAGGCTGCCACCGAATGTTTCGCGCCGCGTCCAGAGCAGTCCACCGCACCGCCTGTCAACGTGGCACCGAACATTGCGACGACGCAGCAGCTCCAGCCAGCGGCCTTTGCAGCACCCTGGCACTTGAACTTCTACGCTCCGTCGTCCGCCTTGCCACCAACGAACATCGCCATGACGCAGCCGTCACAGCCAGCAGCCATCGCAGCGCCCTGGCATCCGAACTACAACGCTGCGTCACCAGTGAACATCGCAGCGACGTCACAGCCGCAAGCAAGCGCAGCAGCTTCTTACCAGCCGAACAGCTTCACGCCGCATGCAACCGCGCCTACTCAGGAACAAGAACGGCGAACCGAGTTGCAAGAACTGACTGTAGCTATCTCTCAAGCCGTCCTATCAGCCCGATATACAGGATCGAGAACGCAAGAACTACCGAATTTCAATGGAGCGTATCAAGACTACTTGACGTTCAAAGCAGCGTAAATATTCTGTGAGTATTTCAAGCATCTACCTATTGCCGTTATCAATTGCGAGTAAAAACCAGCAAATAAATCACGTTTGTTGTATGGGAGGAGGAGGAGAGTATAATATTTATTTTATTTCGGTTTTTAGTATTTGTTGTTATAGCGGCAATAGAAATACATCACAATCAATCTGTGAAAATTTCAACTGTCTAACTATCACGGTTCATGAGATACAGCCTGGTGACAGACGGATGGACGGACGGACGGACAGCGGAGCCTTAGTAATCGGGTTCCTTTTTACCTTTCGGGTACGGAACCCTAAAAATAGTGTGTCTGTGATGAACAAATTGAAAAAAATCACAGTATGTCTGAAGTTCATTTTAACATATCTTGCTGAAGTCAGAGGAAATGATGTGTACTTGCCAGGTGTTTTCCAATAAACGTGAAATACAGGCAAATGTCGTTTCTGAACAAAGTGTGACACAACTGTTCATTTTACTCCGTAAAGTTCAAACTTAGTGAATAAGTAAATCATTGTGATACCAAGTCAAAAGCTTTGGACAAGTCCAATAACACAGATTTAGGTAATAAATATTTTCATTTACATTTTCATTCAATTTGGAATTAAATTATAAGCATCAATGATATTTCACTTATCCTTTCGGTTCCCTCTGGGGTAAAACGTCTGTCTCCTAAAGTGTACTTTTCCCAAAAGATCTTATGATGGCATCCCATCATCAGATCCTGACTTAGTGAATATGGGACCACCTTACAATCATACCCTTTCAAATAAAAAGAGAATTATGAAAATCGGTTCACAATTCGCAAAGATATCGAATAACATACATACAAAAAAAAAATTCAGTCGAATTGAGAACCTCCTCCTTTTTTGAAGTCGGTTAAAAACTAAAGATTTTATGAAAAGAAGACCTTATTTGTCTACACATACAGCATAATGTTTGTACATGAAAATGTATGTACATTATCCTATGTATGTAGACATGAAAATGATGCGAATATGCTGTTTTTGTGTAATGTGCCAGTATACTTGGGTCACCACTTTCCCTGGCAATTATGGGGATGATTCCAATTCATCAATAACCTCATATTCAATAAATATGATGTTATTATTAGGGTATAGTTAAATAAATATACAAACACCAAAATGGTTGGGAACAAACATTCGTATTCATTATCCCCTTTAATCAGGATTCGATCCAAATATTTTGTTGATCGAACGTCGTAGGAGTACACCCTAAAATATATTTATGAATAGTGAAAGAGTAAGCAACCTCTTTGTACGTTATAATGGGCCAGGAGTAGAACTTTGCTTAAATTTAATATCATCTAATTGACATGATAGCAATGGGGTATCATTTAAGCTATCGCCAATTTAATTAGTTTTGTGTTTCTTAACTAATAGGGTTTGCCCGCAACATAATAGATTTGTCACTAAAAAGTAGTCACCAAACAATATAAAATCGATTCCACAATAAATCACCTAAAATCATGGAGATATAGGGTCTAGTACCAAATAAATGTTTTTGTATGTATTATATTGTCAATTATTAATTAAGCTTACTTGGCACCTTATGGTGCCAAGTAAGCTTAATTATTAATAATTGATTACATGCATCATCTAGGTTGACGGAGGTCAGCGGAGCTCCTATTTCCGATTACAGGACGCAAGAAAACCCTAACCTAACCAAAAATCTACTCAAACCTAACCAAAACATGATTTATTACATTGACCAAGTATTGGTAAGACTCGTCAGTGAATATGAGGCCAATTTGACTTCGCCCCTTATTTGGTGACAGATCTATTATTTTGATGATCAAACGAATTAAATGATACTAATAGTTTGTTAAGCTGATGATTTATATTTCGAGACAGTTTTGATTAAAATGATGACTAATATATTTCTTGGAGATAGATATTATTGTTAGCAGATTAGTGACACATCTAAACTTAGGTGACAGAAAATATTGTTCCCATAGCAATGTATGTTACAGCCATTGAATTTCATTGTCCTTGTTTCAAATATCCTTGTTTCAAGTACGCCCGTGATATCCAATTAATTATTCAGAAATTTAACAACAATGGTGTCTATTATTTTTTGAGAAATTGTAAAGTCACAATTTTTTTATACTTAAATGAAAATATTATACAGTGTATAAATCTATACAGTGTGCAAAAAAAAGGAGTGTAGCTGTGTCATGGACACGGCTGTGTGTTGTATGTCATCATCATCAGGTCATTTTAGTCTCCACTACAGGATCACGACCCTCTCCCGTCCGTCTCAGACAGGAGGATTTGGCCTACACTCCCCACGCTGGCCAGACGGGTTGGGGAGGCCTGATCGATCTTTTATAATGTATTTCCCTTAGCCGCCTTGTACGACAACCACGGGAAGAGACGGAGAGATTCTATTCTAGTCTGCCGGAAACCACACGGCCAATAAACACTTTATAATTAACCAAAACTTTTGTCGAAACAAAAAATTGGTTGTCTGTAAAGTCGGTTTACGGACGATAATTTTACGTGATAACGTCATAAGAAAACATCGGCCGATGGAGTGGAAGAGAGATAGATGCTCCGCTTCAATCACTTGTTCCGCGCTCTCACTTGCACAATCGGCTCTGGCGGTACGTGACAATGAATCATGTTTTTACGTGCAAGCAACCGGCGCACAGTAGGACGACCAGTACTCAAAAATGAAAATTCGACCTACCTTAAATTGTACCAAACAAATATTGGAATGTATAAGGGACATTCCATAGAATACCATTCAAACATATATTTGATTATCTACCCTCAAAAAAAGTATATAATACGCTAACAAGTTCGTAAAAAGATATTGCTGCACTGATTATCGTTTTATTTATTGTTCATTCGAATCCAGTTGTGACAAAAGTTACTAGTATTTATTATAAACTGATAATTTTATTAGCAATGGCAGACATTAGACAAGGTATGTACATATATAGATTGACTTAATTTGTAACGTATTTATCCATACTCGTAATAATTAAAAACCTTAAAATTTTAACCTAAATTAAAAATTCAATTTGACTTTTAAAAAAATGTAAGCATATGTAAGTTATGTAATTAACCACATTATGTACCTAGGACTCTCCAGATACAGAATCCATCGAGACATTCTGCCCCAATCTGCCACCTCGTTAAATATTGACTTATTTCAGGTACTACTCCCTCCGTAAAAATAATGGACTTGTTTGAGTTTTGGCTGAGTAGCACTGAGAAAGATAAAATTAATGTAGTGATGAACTATTTGAAAGAATGTTTGATGTTACAAGACTGTAGTGACGATATTTTAAGCTGTCTAATGCATCAGGTTACAAAGTTATGTCGTTTTCGTCAGAAATGGCAGAATTCGTCGCGTACACGCGCTCGAATGTTTAATAAAAGTAAAAACTGGCTTGATGGTAATTTTAACATTCCGAAGGAGGTGAAACAGTATTTGGAGAACCGAAGAACTACTGTCACTACCACTACTGTCTCTGACTTGGCTCGTGGAAGGCCAAGGAAACACTTTGAAGAAATTTTTGATTGGAAGAAGAGCTCGAATATGCCGTTGCGGAGCAGAAACGATTATCGGGTCAAAGTGACAATAGCTCTTCAATGCCTGATGATGAGGTTTTAAGTTTATACTACGACTTGGGATTAACTAAAGCTAAATACAATATATTAAGAAACACAATTAACAAATACTATAGGGAATTATTGCCTAGCTATTACAAAATGCAACAAACCCCATCCATAATCCACGCATTACTGTCGGCCTGTTCAATTTACTATATTTTACAATTTAGTATGTTTAATAACAAAATAAACCGCGCACCTCCATTGTGTTTTTGAAATGTCTCATATACGCAACATTTCGATTGCTCGTGTCCGACATGCACTTGGCTAGTTTTATTTGAGTTTTCTGATCGTAATTTGTAGAACAGTACATATTTATCAACATACGTAAAAATCATAAACCTATCTTCAATAGTTTAGGTTTTATGATTTATGAGCGTATGTCCATACTGCTCGTCCTACTGTGCGGCGCGGCGTTCACCTCATAAGACGTTATCACGCCAATAAGTTGTTCTTGCATAATAATATAAGTATTTTCTGAACAGTGAAATAATATTAAAAACTTTATCATTTTCAAACAACGAAACTAACATTGACAAACTGAGAATCCATATTTGAAAGTCGGTTTGTAATACAATATTTAAGCGAGGTCAGCAAACGTTTTCATAAATAATTTGACATGTTCCAACGTAATTAATAGGTACGTGTTTGTCCATTGGGTACATTTGTGGATCAGGTTATTGGAATACAATGGCGTTGTCGTGTACTATACAATCATGATTAATGTACTAATCGTTCGATAGTGCGCAGACTGTTTGTTGAGTTTGTAGAACATTGTTTACTAACATAGCATAAATAATAACACGTTTATTTATTATTCTCTTGTCTAACAGAGAGTGGAGACACACAAACATAATGTTTGTTTCGCCAACTATGTAAATCCTTTACAAATTTTGTTAGTGGTTGATACGATTTTATATTTTCATTTTTTTTATAGTACGTCGGGTGGCAGACAAGCATACGGCCCGCCTGATGTGAAGCGGTTACTGTAGCCATATTTAACGCTCGCAACATAAAATATTGCTCGCGCGCCGTCACCCCCGCTGCCAACGCAGCATCTCCTTTCTTTCTGGTGACCTCACTTACTCGCAGCAACACAACAATCCTCAATAGAATTGTTATTGCTGCGGTATTCTGTAAGATGGAGGTACATTACACAGTCGGGTAGCTTACAATTACGCTCCCTACCTCTCTTTTTGCCAGAGCGTCGTTTGTCAGTCAGCAGGGTGCACCGTATGTAGGTGAAGTTGGCTTTGGTTGAAAGATGTTGATGAACCACTTACACCGCAAAATAATAATGAAAACTATATCCTAATTTACACTTCCACCCCTGGAGCATATAGCTCTAGCGGCTCCTCTCTGGACGGCCAATGAAGGCAAGCCAGAGCTGAGAGGCCTGCGTGCCTAATTTAATTAATATAATTAAATTATGACAATTGCCCTATTAATAAAAATTTGACAAACAAATTTCTTATGTACTGTATAGTCTCTATCTATATCATAGTATTGTATAACTTAATCTTATTTTTTTTGTTTTTAAGTGTAGCTACATATTTAACGAATGCCTTGTCAGTATTTAATTGAGTTGACATAAAACTTATAACTAGTATCTACTTGTAATTTTATTATTGCTTGAAGTTAGGCTGGTATATTTGTTTTCGATTTGTAAACATCTATTTACCACCTAACCAGGTGTATGTCATGTGTTTTAACCGACTTCAAAAAAGGGGAAGTTTCACAATTCGACAGATTTTTTTTTGTATGTAGGTATGTTATTCGATATCTTCGCGAATTGTGAACCGATTTTCAAAGTTCTTTTTTTATTTGAAAAGGTATGATTGCGAGGTTGTCCTATATTCACCAAGTCAGGGTCTGATGATGGGATTTCAGAAAAATCGAGGAAATCCCTTAAATTTGCCGTGTGGTTGCCGGCAAAATAAAATTGCGCCACTCCATTGCTCTGCGCTGGATGTCTGACAAGGCGACTAAGGAATCTTGACGGAAAGTGTGACGCAATAACTTTTCTCCCGGAAGACGGGCAGCTGCGTCTCCCGGGGTATTCCACCAGCTGAGCTCGCCAATTGAAGTCTTTTTTTTTTTAAATCAACTTTTTACAAATCTATATGAATAAATGAATATGATATGTTTTTTTTTATTTTATTTTTGTTTTTTATACTACGTCGGGTGGCAGACAAGCATACGGCCCTCCTGATGTGAAGCGGTTACCGTAGCCATATTAACGCTGGCAACATAAAATATCGCTCGCGCGCCGCCACCCCCGCTGCCAATGCAGCATCTCCTTCCTTGCTGGTGACCTCACTCACTCGCAGGAACACAACAACCCTCAAGGGAATTGTTATTTGGCTGCGGTATTCTGTGAGGTGGAGGTACATTCCCCAGTCGGGTAGCTTACAATTACGCCCCCTACCTCTCTTTAAAACCACATAGTTTTCTAACGAGCATGAGAAAAATTTATCCACTTTCGTTTACATTAAGAGTATGATACGAATGAGCCTGATCTAAAGTAATTTACACTGTCTTTATTATGTATTTGTGAGTGTACGTGGGAAGAGGACACGAAAACAAAGAGCTCTTACTTTTCTTTTCTTTTTCCTTTGGCGATTTCTTCGCATTCGGGCTAAATAAAGATTTATATCGCTATTTTTTCATTTTCATGAAAAGAATGAAACAATAAGGAATGTATTACATAATGTAATACGAGCCCAATGGTCGAACGGCTAGCAATGGTCACTTTTACTCCTCGGTCGCGGGTTCGATCCCCACACATGACAAATATTTCTGGGCATGAACATGTCTGTTTGTCTTGGTCTGGGTGTTTTCTATGTATTATATCATAGAGTAAATAAATTAACATAGAGTTTTCATCCCATACAAAATATCGTGCACCGAAAGAAAGCAAAAATTCCGTATTATTTCTAGATGGTGCCGGCAATAAGACATGAAAAAATTTAATACCGAATATTTCTCAACGAAATTTGATACATAATCATAAAATAATTTTAAAAATTACACAAAATAGTTTTTGTCTGATATTTAACACTAATAATAAAGTTAACAAAAGATGCTTTTCACTAAAAAATAATCTTCAATTTTACCCTTACCAATAGATGTCGCTCTTGATGCTTTGTGATGTTATGTTTTATTTAGTTACTTTTGGCGCTAGTAGCGGCAGATTTTTTGTGCAACGTTACTAGCGCAACTAACGCCGCGGTCGAAGAAAAATAGCAACTTGTGAACGAAATCTTTGTTGTTATGAAAGTAAATATTATTCTTATCGTATCTCAGGCTGACTTATTGTCAGCCTAAGGATGATAAGAATATTTTTTTTGTCATACAGTCACCATATTCTTTTAGCACAATATTGTGATTTCAGTGAATGACGGGACTTAAGATTTTAACTGTTTTCTCGAGGGACGCTATATTTAATATCATTCTTTTGTCTAATTTCGTGCATATGTTTTAAAAATGTTTTTCAAAAGCACATGAAGGATTGCTTTTAAAAAAACATAATGAATACAAATTCACAGTAAATACACTATAATACAAACATTCGCCAATCTCACAAATCAGCCTCATAGCTCATTTGGACGAGCTCTCTACTCGTAATACGTAGGTCCCGAGTTCAAATCTCACCGTTGTAATCATTTTATTTTATCATTTTTAAAATATTTTTTATAACAAGTTAAGGTTTTTTAGGAATATTTTGTAGCTAATTTTAATGTGTTGTAGATATTTTTTTTAATATGTAGTAGATATTTCTTTTAAATATTATTCTTATCGTATCTCAGGCTGACTTATTGTCAGCCTAAAGGTGATAAGAATATTTTTTTGTCAAACAGTCACCATATTCTTTTAGTTAAATTGCACAATATTGTCATTTCAGTGAATGACGGGACTTAAGATTTTTAACTGTTTTCTCGAGGGACGCTATATTTAATACTTTTGTCTAATTTCGTGCATATGTTTTAAAAATGTTTTTAAAAGCAAATTAAGGTCTGCTTTTAAAAAATCATAATGAATACGAATTCATAGTAATACACTATAATACAAAAATTCGCCAATGTTATAAATTAGCCTTATAGCTCATTTCGAAGAACGCTCTACTCGTAAAACCTAAGTACCGAGTTCAAATCCTACCATTGTCCTTCTTTGATTTTGTCATTTTTAAAATATTTTTTATAGCAAATTAAGGTTTTTTAAGAATATTTTGTAGTAGACTACTTAGCAATGTACTTAGTAGAAACATTCATAAAAAACCGTAACTTGCTTTTTTGTGCAATGTTGGATGAAAACAAGCATACCACCCGCCTGGTGTGGAGCAGTTACCGTAGCTGTATAAATGCAAATCGCAACATGAAGTATGTAGCCCACGGCCGCCTTCGCTGCCAACGCAGAACTCCTGGATTTTCTTCTTGGTGACCTCACTTACTCGCTGCAACACGACCTTATAGGGATGTTTGGCTGCCGTATTCTGTCAGGTGATGATACGTCCCCAGCCGGGCAGATAATGAATAAACCTTTAAAGGATGGAAGATAGGAATAAAAATGGTGCGATCATTTTTATTCCTATCTTCCATCCTTTAAAAAGAGAAATATCACGTAAAAGAAAAAGCACAAACAATACAGTCGATTCGATGTGAGAAAAGTTGAAAAATTTTCCGCGCCGTGTCAATAAAGTTCAATTTACGCAACAGAACTTTCGATAAAATATCAAATATCGTTGTAATTAATAATATAACAATTAGCATACTACGATTTTAATTGATATTAAATGCATATTAAAATTTTATGCATAAATTGAAAACAAAAATTTTATTGTCGTATGAAACATTTTTTTCATTTTAATAAATCATTCTATATAAAGCACATGACTTCTTGTGTCAAGCAATTGGTACGTAAAACGGAACGTGGGGTTTTAAAAATTCTCAGCAGCCATCCCATTTTTGTTATAACGGTACGTAGGTGCTATACTATACTAGGTAGGTACCTAAGCATTTAGCGTGATAGACTGATAGTAGTTTGTGCGCCATCTAGCCATTTTTGATTAAAACAGAAAAGCATAATTAAACAAATTGAACCTTCGTGTACTGATTTTGTTACTAATCAAATTACCTATATCTAATTTGCGACTCTTAGCGACCTCTGTTGCTCTTTAGAGTATGTAACTAAATTCCGGTGTACTTGTACTTTTAATGGTTGTACTTGTAATGGTTGACCCAGGAACGAAAGGCGTGTCGTCATCTGATGTTTTGGGGTGTAAGTGGTTTATCAACATCTTTGAACCAAAGCCAACTTCACCTGCACATGGTGCACCCTGCTGACTGACAAACGAAGCTCTGGCGAAAAGAGAGGTAGGGAGCGTAATTGTAAGCTACCCGACTGGGGAATGTACCTCTCACAGAATACCGCAGCCAAATATCAATTCCCTTGAGGGTTGTTGTGTTCCTGCGAGTGAGTGAGGTCACCAGAAAAGAAAAGAAGGAGATGCTGCATTGGCAGCGGGGGGTGGCGGCGCGCAAGTGATATATTATATTGCGAGTATTAATACGGTTACGGTAACCGCTTCACATCAGGCGGGCCGTATGCTTGTCTGCCACTCGACGTAGTATAAAAATAAAAATCACACTGGGTCGTTACGCCGCAGCAGTAAGTAGTAAGTAAATAACGTACCATAAAAATAAATTACTTATTATTTTGTTTCTTTGGTGTCTGACTGAAGGTTCGTCGGCCGTTGCCTTGATGCAAAAATGGCGATTTTGTCTCACGAGATGTAGGTAGGACAGTGATTTATGGTTGCACTCACGGCCGCTAGTGGAACTATTTGTGTAAGCAATTACCATTACGCCATGTTTGAACAATAGCAGAAATATGTGAATAGAAAAACCACAGACAATAAGAAATGCTTGGTACATTTATTTTTGAGTACGATCACAGCCCTGCCACTTCATACAAATGTCGCGTCATTCACTATTACATAAACAGTGGCGTCTGTACAGAGCGTCAACGAGCGTGTGTGCGGGCAGCGCCATACAAACTGTTCCAGATTTGTACCAGAGGGGAGGTGAAGTCGATACGAGAGAGCGGCGAGGAGAGGGTATACTATGGTACGACTTGTCAGTGAAAACTATACTATCTGGAAATAATTAGACACAGTTTTGCACATTAACATTAAGTGATGGCAGATGGGGGGAGGAAGGTATTAGAGTGGAGGCCGCGCGTAGGACGATGAACTGTTGGGCGCCCTCCCTCTAGATGGTCCGATGACTTAAAGAGAGCGGCTGGGAGTGGCTGGATGCGGAAGGCGGAGGCTCGTATCTGGTAGAAAGCATTGGGGAAGGCATATATCCAGCAGTGGGTAGATACAGGCTGATGATGATGATGATTGAACATTAACGGACTACAGTGTAGTGTAGTACAGTGTAGTGTAACCATCGGTCATGGTTTAACGTAAAAGTACGTTAGTAATTGTACTAACGTACTTTGTGTGCCTACACGTTTACCACAGTATAAGTAATAGTACTTATACTGTGGTAAACGTGTAGGCATGGTTCAGAAGGGTAAAATTCAGTCGCAAATAAGCTGAAACATAAAAAGACAGATGTGTGATAAGGGTCGTTGAAAAACAGTGTTTAATTGGCATCGAAAATTCTATTTGGATTCCCTTTGATGTAGTATACTTAGTAAATAAAGAGGACGATCAAAGAAAAATATTTATTAATTTTTGACCAGGTAAAAATGGTAAAATATTTATGATTTTAATGTGCAGCTAAACTTGCACCCATACTCCGATTTCACGTGTCAAATCATAGCGATAGGGATGGGCAGGGAAATATTGTACTTTAGTTAGGTCCTGCAGGTTTTTTTTTTCTATACTACGTCGGGTGGCAGACAAGCATACGGCCCGCCTGATGTGAAGCGGTTGCCGTAGCCATATTTACGCTCGCAACATAAAATATTGCTCGCGCGCCGCCACCCTCGCTGCCATCGCAGCAGATCCTTCCTTTCTGGTGACCTCACTCACTCGCAGGAACACAACAGCCCTCAAGGGAACCGTTATTTGGCTGCGGTACATTCCCCAGTCGGGTAGCTTACAATTACGCTCCCTACCTCTCTTTTCGCCAGAGCTTCGTTTGTCAGTCAGCAGGGTGCACCGCGTGCAGGTGAAGTTGGCTTTGGTTCAAAGATGTTGATGAACCACTTACACCCCAAAATGGTGGCTTCTGCCGCGTAATACTCTACCGGGATCAAAAGTACTTTATTTGTTAATCCAGATCATATTCTATATGAGTGTGACATTTTATCTAAACCTGTGTACTCCCGATTTAGTGAGAAACAGAAGGGTACAAAGATAAGCACGAATTAATAAACTCAAAAGTGTCGTTAAGGCGCACCTCGGACACTGGATACACATGTCACATCGATAATTACTACATAAACAATGACGTCTGTGCAGAGAAAGAGAAACTCATCCAAATGATTTAGCTACTGCGTTGGCAATCATCTCCTACAGTAAACGACTGAAACGCCACGATATAATTTGTGACAGATGGTGAAGGATGAGGAGTCTCCTGTTGAGGAGCTCCTAAGAAAAGACAATTATGACAGAGAACAAATCTGCTTATAGTTTGGGACTGATTGCAGATAAAAAAAATAAAATCTGAAATTTGTACGACAGCTACGTTAACTATTACATTTATGTTATTAGTATCATAATAAAACTTATATTATTTTTATTGCTTCTTCAATGGAAATATATTTTTTTTCTATTTTATCTATTACTTTTAAAATGACCTTCCCGCGAAATTATGATAGACCCTAAAATAAGTCGGACCGAAGATATTAGAGTGAAAGTTTGCAGATCTTTATAGTTTTGTGTATTTTACGATATTGTTAAATAATTTATCTAATCTCATACTGAAATTTACACATTAAAAAACTAAACACAGTATCTTAATGACAGTCTTTACGCACAAGCTATCAAAATAAATTTAAAAAGTTATTTTTCGATACAGCTCTTCTATGGACAACTGTATCGTAAAATAACTTTTTTACCATTTCGATACAGCTTCAGCCCTGGATACAGGTATTTTAAACAGGTTGCAATGCAAATACATTGCAACTATGCAAAATTTTTCTACATATTCTGTGAACGCGGCGCCGCGCGGCGCGTCGCGCATGCGCACTACGCATGCTCGATCTGCAAATGGATTTCTATGTAAGAATTATAGCTGTTAAATTAATTTCATGGTTGTATTTAAAATATTATTTTCATATATTTCATGAGATTAGATAAAGCAGTGTATGAAACTGCACATAATTAGGTATTAAAATACTCGTGTGGTCAATTATAACACTCGCCTTCGGCTCATGTTATAAACTCACACTCGTATTTTAATAACCCTTATTATGCAACAGTTTCATAAACTACTATTATTGAACCTACACCCGTGTCACAAGTCCCGGGATCTGCTTGGGGTTTCTCTCTCTGCCACATAATGGACCCGGCACCTAAGGAAGCTAAGAAGTTCGTCTCTCATTTTTGATCATTGTCAAATAGCCTATTTACATATTAGAATATGGAGGGTGGGCTCCTTCTTTTAAGTGTGAACCACTTGTGTCAGAAGGAGCCACTCTTCTTTACATAATCTTTACATAAATTGATATTAATATTTCTAAATAAATGTGTTTAAATGTAAAAAAAATTACGTGCAGGTGAAATTGGCTTCAGGTCGCAAGGCCGTGGTCCACACTCCGTTGTATTTCCCTAGTGGTGCGTCACTCCCATTTTCCACTAGTGGTAGCTACGTCATCGGGCGGTAAATCGGGGAGTGCCTTTTTATGACGGACAAAATGCGTGCCGTAGTGCGGAGAATCTTTATTATATGGAGCCTAAACGTCGTACTGGGATTATGGGATAATAACAAGATAAAAAAAGTTGAAATAGTTGTAAACTATAATGGATGTAATTGGTTCATTATGGGGTGTAAGTGGTTGATTAAAATTTTTGAACCAAAGTCAATCCCATCTGCTGACTGACAAACGAGGCTCTGGCAAAAATAGAGGTATGTCATAGCGTATTTTTTTAATTGCCCAAATGGGGAATTACCTCCATCTCACGGAATATATAATACCGCAGCCAAATAACAATTCCCTTTTGAGCTTGGTTGTGTTCCTACGAGTAAGCGAGGTCACCAGAAAGAAAGAAAGGAATATAGGCTGGGAACGAATCTGAGATCTCTTGGTGTTGCTGATCTCCATTGACAGTGGTGATTGCTTTCCATCGGGTGACCCACGTGCTCGTTTGACCCCCTCTCATATAAAAAAATCCGATTACGGGCAAAACACTACACGGTAAAAGTCGAATCCTTCTATTGGTGAAGTCAGGTAAAACGTAGCATGTTACCCGTTACATAACAACGAAACAATCTCATAAAAATCGGATTTATAAACTAGACGCTACGAAGAACATACGCAAATACAAATATAGCTTTTGACGAGCTCGGTGGTCGAATGGTTAGCAATGCCCAGTTTGACTCCGAGGTCGCGGGTTCGATTCCCGTATAAGATGAATATTTGTCTGTTTGTCTTCGTCTGATTGTTTCCTATGTATCTATGTATTTACAAAAACAAAGTAAGTATAATATCATTTACCTAGTACCAATAGTACAAACTTTGCTTAGTTTTGGATTATATGGCAGTTTGTAATTTATCCAGGAATATTTATTTATATTTACTTATAGACTGCTAAAATCATAACCCTTCCTTTTGGATTCGTCGTAGATGGCTAAAAATTGGGACAACTAAACTTAATTAGAAAATTATGTAGTAATTAATTATCTCATATTTAACTCCAAAGAATAAACCGCTGAATATTTTATTTTTCAGTTAAAAAATTGTAATAAATTTATCGCTGTAACATCTATTTGTGTTGTGCCTCACGGGAACCAGTTATTGTCATTAAATAATATATTGGTGATCAAGATCCACTTATTGTTTTTTGTTTCATGTCACATTGTCAAGTGGCATGCATATTAGTAATAAATCAACAGTTTACTAAATCAACGTATAACAATAGGGATGTTAGTTAACACCATATCACAGTATAAGTATGTAAAATGCATGGCCACTCCCTGCCGCTCTCACAAGGCGGACCTCACCTCCCCTCTGAGCCGAATGTGGAATAGATCGAAAGGGCTGCCACGCGGCGCCGCGTATTATAAAAGTTCGTTCGTAGTATAATAATCGATTGTCAACTAAACTTTTAAATAGTGAAATAATTTATTTCTTACTATTTAATTAACATTAAACTATTTGTTTTTTCACACATTACAAAATCAAGTATTTTTTTTTCAGTTTTAACAATAAATTTTGTATATAAACATTTTGTATCGTCGAAACTGTTGATTAGACATTTCGACATTTTTGGAATTTTCGGAAGTTGAATATTGTTATTTGTCCCAAATTTTCTTTAGTCAACCAGGATATTAGATTGTATAATGACCAATTATAACCTGCGTGAATCACTTTGTGTAGCATGGTAACGTAACTAGATTTAATAATCATAATCATTCTAAATAAACGTTTAAAGATATTTATTATTACAATATAACGCCTTACGTCACAGTGCAAGGTACATACTTCGTTATGCAGTCAACCCTATGGCATCTACACACACATTTGCACATATACCGACGCGATCTGTTTCTGTTGTCGTATTTTTTATCATCTATCGAAACAGCAATCTTGTATGAAAAATGGAAATTAAACGCAAATGAAAGGGGTGGTTCACAACCCCAGTTTCCGCAAACCAGTTGAGATAGCAATGTCCCGATAGTGCTCTGACTATGATGCGGCGCTTAAAGGCTTCCCTAGCCCATATAAAGTCGTATGCCTTGATCAGGGCTTTGGAATGTCTCAGACCTGGTTTGTTATTCCAATATCTGATGGATACAGAGACGAAATTGTTCCTCAGGGACCAGCGAGCGAGGCTTCTAGGAAAATAAAATACAATGTTACGGAACATAGGTTTACCAGCGCTAACAACATTACTCACTCTACCTAAGTGAATTATACATGAATAAATGTATATTATTATTACACTAGCTGCCCTGCCAGACTCGTTCTGTCAAAATTTAAGTTTTTTTTATATTATTTGTCCACGTAATTTTTATAATATCTTCTGTTTACTAAACTAAATACGAAAAAAAAATGCGGGATTGGTCGGGCCGTTCTCGAGTTTTATGCTTAGGAACATTAATTTTTATTTATGTAGATTTATACACTATTGGCCGCGTGGTTTCCGGAAGACTAGAATAAAATCACTCCGTCTCTTCCCGTGGATTTCGTACAAGGCGACTAAGGGAAATACATTAAACATCGATCAGGCCTCCCCAACCCGTCTGGCCAGCGTGGGGAGTGTAGACCAAATCCTCCTTCTGTTTGGGACGGACGAGAGGGTCGTGCTCCTGTAGTGGAGATTAAAATGACCTGATGATGATACACTATTGAATATAATAAAATATGTTTGCATTATCGCTACGCTAACCCAGAGCACACCCCGGCCACTCCATACAAATGTCGCGTCATTTATAAACAATTACGTCTATGCAAAGCGTGATTGAGCGTGTGTGCGTGCAGCGCCATACAAACTGTTCCAGATTTGTCTCAGAGGGGAGGTGAGGTCGACACGAGAGAGCGGCAAGGAGTGGCCATACTGTACTATTACTTATACTGAGCCCAAAGTAATCAATGTAATTGTAATCGCTTTTGATTTTGACGAGCTCGGTGGTCGAATGGTTAGCAATGACCACATTGACTCCGAGGTCGCTGGTTCGATTCCCGCACAAGACAAACATTTGTGTGCCTGAACATGTTTGTCTGTCTTGGTCTGGGTGTTTTCTATATATTATAAGTATGTAATTACAAAAAAAAAAACTGTATTTAAGTACATTTATCAGTTGTCTAGTACCTATAACACAAGCTTTGCGCTTAATTTGGGACTAGATGGCGCTGTATAAATTGTCCAGAAATATTTATTTATTTGTTTTATTTGTGCGTCTTGCTTTGCACCACCTACCATATTATTTGTTATTGTTTCTCTCATTGTCTGGAAGATATTGTTTTACCGATAAACTGCCTATTGTACTTCTAGTCCTTATATGTCAAAGACAATAGATTTATGTGTTGTGTATTTATTTATGTTTTGTTGGAGCCATATAATGTATTTAAGTATAAAAAAAATGTATGCATAATATCAGAAGGCCAATTCTCGTAATTTTTCTACGAACGCAGATTGAAAGTTAACCGAATCGAGATAGAATTGTGAATTGACTAAAATTCTACACTTGTAAAATTATATTTGTAAGTTTTGTATTTATTTATATATATATTAAATTATATACTTAATTTCATTAATTAATTATTATCAGTTCTTGTTATTGGCTACGTAACATTCTTAGTTTGTTTAATTTTCGCTCATATATCGATATAATCCCGCTTAAATTTAATTTTGAAGTTACATAATGTGTTACGAGAATACGAAATGTGACATTTGTGAGATCGAGACTGGATCGGAACTGGATTTTGACTATATTTTAATTATGAGAATATATAGTACAATCTTTGCTTAGTTTGGAACTAAATGGCCATGTGTAATTTGTTAAGGTATATTTATTTATTCAGTCAAATATTTTTCAAACCTCATAGTCGTCAATATGTTTTACCCTTTTTATAGCGATTACCGTAACTTAAAATAATCAGTTTAGTGTACAGACAATGCTAACTCAGAATCCCTCAGGACATAGATGATAGTGATATGATTTATCTCTAACCTAAACTAGTTAAACAAGTGTCGTTTAACTTAATTAACTGAGGGTTAACTGCCGGTTTAGATACGGCTTTAACTATGAGGTTATATTAGGGGTTATATGTTACCTCTCTCGCATTAAGGTGCCTTTCCACAGAGATATCTGAACTATGTAGCGAGGGGTATAATGTGTTAATGTTAATCGATAGATTTGATTTTCATAAATTAGTTCTGGTGGAAACGGATTCTATGACGTCAAGTTTCTTGTACCAGTTTAAGGGTGATTGTACACAGTGTCTATGGCTGGAGCAAGTAAAGACACAAGCTACATGCGTCAGCAGTGTGCTCAAGCTTGTGTTTGTTCACGGTGCGGTCGCTGGACCCGCACACTTCTGTGCATCGGTAGTTTGCACAATGTATGCAACATGTGCAAAGGCTTCCACATACGCAAGCCACTTGCACCGTGTTCATACACCCTAAGCGAAAGATCAGATCGATCAGAGAGTCAGTTCTTGTAACTAAAACGTAGTCAAAAGTTGCTCATGTGACATTTGTTTTTCTCATAAATCTATACATTATAAAACTTCAAAGTTTAACTGTAGTGTGATTATATAATAGAAATATGGTCGATAATTAAACCAAGTAAGAATGTGAATCGCCTCGCAATAAGAATTTACAATAATTGGTGCCGGATTAGTTAATAAAGTATACAAATTTAAATCATCTCACAATTCAATTTCTATTCTATTGAAGAGCTCGAACGGTTAGTCGAATGGTTAGCAATGGCCACTACGATTCCGAGGTTGCGGGTTCGATATCCGCACAAGACTAATATTTGTGTGCATATACATGTACCGATGCACATACATGTCTCTTTGTCTCGGTCTGGGTGTTTTCTATGTATTTACAAAAAAAAAATATTTAAGTATTATATCAGTTATCTAGCACCCATGGTTTAAGCTTTGCTTAGTTTGGAACCAGATGGCAGTGTATAAATAAATAAAAATATATTAATTTTATTATTTATTTATTCATTCGGCACTATAATTTATATACATCTTTTTCGAACATCAAGTCATGCGTATTTTCATAGCAATCTTAGTAGTGCATCGTTGTAGCGCATCTTCGTAGCACATCTTTGTAATATTATTCATTCGAAGCAAGCAATCCTAGCATTCATCGAGTTTCTTCGTACAATATTGCTAGCTTTGGTGAAAGTATTAAATTTACTCGCAGTCTCGTAGCTTAGCGAGATTAAATTAAATCTGCTCGCCGCTTTGCTGGAAAGGCGGCATAATGGTCGTAATTCCGCACAACATTTTAATATCTACTTTATATATTTTTTTATTCAAATTACGGCCTTTTAACAACTATTTGCCATCCATTAAGGATATTTCCAATAAAAGCCACGGGTGCCGCTATAAAAGGTTGAAATGTTTTCTATTTTCCAGTAAGTAAATATGCAACATCAGACGGTGAGAGGGGCACAGTAACAGTATTAAAGATTTTGTCTTAATAAGTTCACTGTAATTTAAATACACACAGTATCTTTCAATAGATCAATGACGTACGTAAACAAACTATATTTATCTCAATTACTCAGTAATCACTTCGCTTCAATATCAATTCAGACCCTACCGCCGAAGCTGAAGCCGATTACCACCGCTTTTTGTGATTCCAAATATTGTTTTTAGCATAAAACTATTAGCAAACATTTTCAGCTTAGGGACCGTCCATTAATCACGTGAGGTTTATTTTTGCATTTTTAACACCCCCCCACCCCCTTGGTGATACTTGGTGAGGTGTGAGGCTAAACCCCCCCCCCCCCTCAAATCACGTGTATTTTTGTATTTACAAAGAATCTTAAAATTTTCAGAATATTAATAAGGATTTTTGTTACACCACTAAGGTGACAAACAAGCATACAGTCCGCCTGATGAAAAACACTTAAAAAAATAAATACACGTGATATCTTACTACACCCCCCCCTCCCCCCTTGTGATGTTTCGTGATTTTTGCCGAACCCCCTCCCCCCTATTTCGAGCCTCACGTGATTAATTGACGGCCCCTTAGTGGGGAGAGCTGTAGTGTTTCAACCAGCTGAGCTAAACATAATTATCAACAATGTAAGCATTAGTTCCAATTTCGCAATCAAAAAATCCTATGGGAATCGGCTACAGCTTCGGCGGTAGGACCCCAGAAGGCCAATTCTCGTAATTTTTCTACGAACGTAGATTGAAAGTTGACCGAATCGAGATTAAATTGTGAATTGACTAAAATTATATACTTGATTTCATTAATTAATTATTATCAATTCTTGTTGTTGGCAAAGTAACATTCTTAGTTTGTTTAATTTTCACTCATATTTCGATACAATCCCGCTTAAATTTAATCTTGAAGTTACATATTGTGTTACGAGAATACCAAATGTGACATTTATGAGATCGAGAGTGGATCGAAACTGAATTTTGACTATATTTTAATTACGAGAATTGCCCCTCTGGTCTGAATGACCAGGGTTGTCATTATCTTGCTCAGAGAATTAATATCGCTATTCATCGAGGTTGCTGCCAGAGCTCTGGGGACACTGCCGACAGGCAACGATCTTGGGGATATTTTTTATTTTGTAAGTAAATTTCTGTTTATTTTTTTTATTGCGTACCTTTTTCTTTTGTTTATAGATAAAATATATAGGTTTTTACATTAGTTTAAGTTTAATAGAAAATTAATTTTCTAGATAATTTAATTTTGTAAAGTACATATAATAATAATAATTTCAGAAATTTATAATACAGACGATCCAAATATTATGACCATTATTATTATATTAAATAGTTGTTATGGCAAACTTGACAGAATATTATAAATATTTTTGAAATTGAAAAATTCATCTCCCCCGCCTGTCCCAACCCAGTGATATTCCACCTATAATTAACAAATATTATTATTTCATATATCAATAAATCTACTATTGCTTTCACAAAATCTTTGATACAAAAGAACTACATTTATTTGATAATAATTTTAATAAAAACATTTTGAAGATGTATATCATGGCCTTACATATAAAAAAAACACTTAGTATTTAACACCCTATTCGGGTATTACAAAAAAGGCGATATAGCTGGTTAATACCTATTATTAACAAATTTAACAAGTATGTTCATAATTTATGTTATACTAGCTTCCACCCGCGTTTATGTTTTTTTTTTAATAAAAAGTATCATTTATCCTTCTTAATACCTTTGAGAATATGTGTACAATGTTTCATGATAATCGATTGAGTAGTTTACGTGGGAGACGTTCAATTAAGCAATTTTTAGTTATATTTGCGCGCTGTTTGAGTGATTTTGCTGATACCGCTATTTTGTCAATATATAATAATTTTGGAATGTCAAAAAGTAAACAAAAGTAAATAGAGATATTATATATTCTTCAATCTAAGAAATTATTAATGTTAACGGGAATTGATTTCTTTGAGAACGTTATATACAGGGCAGTTGGTAAATTGATGACCTACATTGAACATAATGATTGTAGTCACAATAATTGATAGCTTGACTAAGTAAACGACATGTTTGTATTATTTCTCTTATAAATGAAAATACGGTGACAGGAATGTAGATAGTGACACTTATAGTCAAGTTACTTACTTTTTATTATTTGTCAAATCGATAGTTTTGTAGGCACAAGTATCAACATTTAACATAACTTTCCCAAAGAATTGATTTCTTTGGGAAAGGTATATTATCTGGGATAGAATAATGACTACGTAACATGTACACGTGTTACGTAGTCATCATTCTATCCCAGATAATATACCGTAAATATAATAAAATAAGAATATTTCCTTACTGTTTATATAATATATATTTTAAAATAATTCGTCTTTGTATTAGTAGTACCAGGGGTAGTACTAAAATACTACATTTTAGTAGTATACATATACGAGTATATCCAGGTGGGATAGAATGTATTTTTACATTCTATCCCACCTGGATATACTCGTATATGTATTTACACTTATATTTACTCGTATATGCAAATACTTGACTAAAAGTTAAAATCTTTTTTTAAATCGGATCATAGGTATACCTTCAACATAATATTTTATCTCTACAAAATAGATTCATGGAAGATGTATTTCTAGAGTTACTGAGACAATCTCAGTATAAAAGTACGAATTCGTGAAATAGGTTCGAGGTATAAATTCCTCGTTATACTTTGTTTTATATATTTAAAATAGTTTTGTAGTAAATTGATTTCATGACAATAGTGGCTATAAAACGGACCATATTATGCAGAATGGATCCAACCGACATTTTGTTATTTTTAAGTTTAAGTTTAATAGAAATAAAAATATCACGCAGTATAAGTTTTGGAAGCACAATGCCATCAAACTGCTAGAATCTGTTGCGTTTTTTTTAAATACATATAATAATAATAATAAATATTGTCAGACAAATTACACAGTGCCATCTAGCCCCAAAGTAAGCGAAGCTTTTGCTATGGGTACTAGACAACTGATAAACATACGTAAATACATTTTTTTTGTAAATACATACTTATGATACATAGAAAACACCCAGACCAAGACAAACAGACATGTTCATGCACACAAATGTTTGTCCTGTGTGGGAATCGAACCCACGAGCGCTGGTGTCGAAGCCGCGTCATAGACCGCTACGCCACCGAGCTCGTCATCTCTTGATTTGGCATAGTTTCCCAGTTGGATTTATTCTGCAAAACAGGGTGCAAACATGCTATACATATGCATCATTAGAACAATAGTGTAAATTGAAAGTTCATAAAAATGGCCGATGAAACATGGTGGTGTATATAAATTTATTATACCTGTCAGACCCACCTTCACATTTTGTACCTTGACACCGGTGTGAATTAAACCGGCGAAATTACTTTCCCTTGCTATACACTGGTGTGAAACTAGGTAAATTATATTCTCTACCTGCATACTAGTGTTAAGGGCTTGACGAGCTCGTTGGTCGAATGGTAAGCAATGGCCACTTTGACTCCGAGGTCGCCGGTTCGATTCTCGCACAAGACAAACATATGTGTGCATGAACATGTCTGTTTGTCTTGTTCTCTGGGTGTTTTCTATGTATTATAAGTATGTATTTACAAAAAAAATGTATTTATGTACATTTATCAATTGTCTAGTATCCATAACACAAGCTTTGCGCTTAATTTGGGACTAGATGACGCTGTGTAAATTGTCCAGAAATATTTATTTATTTATAAGGGCTGGAACCCTGTCACACCAGTGTGAAGTGTGCAGGTCGGGAAATTAAGAGATTACCTACTATGATCTAATATATAAAATTCTCGTGTGTTTGTAATTAAACTCCTCCGAAATGGCTCGACCGATTTTCGTGAAATTTTGTGTGCATATCGGTTAGGTCTGCGAATAGGACAATATCTATATTTCATACTCCTAAATGTTAAGGGTGGTCCACCCCTACATTTTTATTTTTATTTCTTAGACAAAATTTTTTGTTTTTATTTTTTTATGATACAGCATTTAAAAATACATACAACCCCAAATTTTCACCCCTCTGCGATCAACCCCTAAATTTATATAGCAAAACAACGTTTGCGGGGTCAGCTTGTGTTATAATAAAACATTTGTACTGTTCCACGTAATTATATTTAATTTTACCGACCGGTTTCGCGCTAAGGCATTATCAAGTTAAACAGATGGTATTTGTGTTTCTACAAAACATTTTTTACGTACAATTGTTTTTGTATAACATTATGATAAAAATGTTCCACCAAGTGCCAACAATCAACATAATCAACTTGATTACCTACTACCTTCGTAAATTATCACCAACGACTTGAAGTAATGAGAAAATATACAGATATATATATTATTATGTTAGAAATGTTTAACAACTTTTCTCTTACGAATACGTTTGTATTCTGGATGGAATGTAATTGCAATAAAGTTTTCCATCGTTAATAAGTTATGTTGAAAAAGTTATTTTGTTCGAGGGGCATCAATATCATAATAGAATATGCAATGTTACAAAAACTATGGAAAAATAACAATAATAATGACGAGCTCGGTAGTTGAATAGCTAGCAATGGCCACTTTGACTCCGAGGCACAGAATAATATACTTCCGAGGTTCGATCCCCCCACAAGACAAATATTTGTGTGCATGAATATGTCTGTTTGTCTCGGTCTGAGTGTTTTCTATGTATTATATGTATGTTATGTATTTACAAAAAAAAAGTGTATTTAAGTATTATATCAGTTACCTAGTACCGATAGTACAAGCTTTGCTTAGATTGGGGTTAGATGTTAGCGTGTCTCAATTTGTCCGGTAATATTTATTTATAATATTAAGAAATGTTAAAGGCGGCGCTTAAATTTTGTGTATTGGTTTCTCTCGCAAAATTTATTGCTGTATCTTCTTTTAACGTCGGATTTATGGCGTTAAAAGAAAATACAGCCACAAATAAAATTACATTAGAATCAAATATTTAAGATAGTTTTAACGAAAAGAAAAAACCGGACAAGTGCGAGTCGGATTCGCCCACTGAGGGTTCCGTACGTAGGATCATTATAAATTTGATATTTTTTTTTATCAATAGGAAATAATGCGTCGGAAAAAATAAATAAAATATATTTTGCCATGTGCATCAACCCCTTTCATATGATACCCCATTTGAAATAGTAGCTTCCATTTGAAATTTCGACCCCCTTTAAAAAAATATAGATCCCCTATTTTTTTAATATTTAATTACAAATATACAGTTTTGAGATTTATTCTTGTACTTGTCTATAACGATGTTACTTGCCAAATTTCATAGTTCTAGGTGAACGGAAGGTACTCTATCAGTTTTGATTCCCTTGAGAATGAGTCGAAATATGAATTTTTTGCTGAATAAACGGTTGTATCTTTTCTTTACGTACACTTAACAGTTTGATTTTTTTATAACGTCATGGGACCGTAGACCTGAGTATACAGTTCAAATTTCAGCTTGATACCTCCACGCATTCTCGACATAGAGGGTCTTGACAGAAAGACAGACAGACGGACAACAAAGTGATATTATAAGGGTTCCGTTTTTCTTTTGGAGGTACGGAACGCTAAAAACCGACTCCAAAGATTACTCTACAAGCGTAAGCACCACTAAAAAGTTAAAAACACTATCAGAACTGAATTTTATGATATGAAAAATAATATGGGATCAAGCTGGAAGTATACTCTTAAAAAAAAAAGTTTTTTTCAAATCGGTTTATAAATGACGGAGCAATAAAGTAACAAACATTAAAAAAATACAACCTCCTCCTTTTTTGGAGTCGGTTAAAAACAAATAGAAACAGAAACGGACGATTATTATAAACAAGCAAATGCAAATGCATGGCCAAAATTAAATTGGAAGGTTTTTTTTTTTTGGGAATTCTTCGATGGAAGAAGTATATAGTTTGATTATTTAATTTTTTGACAGGACAAAGTATTAAGTTAGTTTCATTTTAATTACATTTTTCTTTTAATTATATGTAGTCGCTGTGCTATAGTGAGATTTGCTTGTCTTTCTAATCTCCATTTTCTTATTCCCAAAGTTAACACTGTTGTGACCTACATTCATTTATACTAAAATTTAAAAACATGACAGTGTGAAAACCGGTAAAGTAATTTCCCTGCCTGAACACTGGTGTGAATTCTCATTGTGAAGATCTCCAAGAAATTTCAAACATTTTCTTTTTGTTGAAAAAGTTTCGAAAGTGCCTTTCAATAAGGCTTGTGTACCACTTTTTTTTCGATTTGTGATGTAAGAACGTCAAATTAATGTATTTTTAAATAATTTCATCCTTTTAAAATTGCATTTCCCACCAAACTTTGATCGACCATAAAACAAGTCGGAAATAAGTTATTAAAATTTTAATATCGCAAATCTTTCTAGTTTTGTGTATTTTACGATACTTTTTGATCATTGGCCACTAGACTATTGTACCTCTAAATTGTGTTAACAATCGTTTATTCATTTATTATATCGCATATTACTAACAATTAAGAAAGAGAGAGAGAGAGAGAAAGACACCGTGTAGAGGACAGGTTTCTTTATAAAACTAGCTTACACACTCGGCTTCGCCCGCATGTATGTCGGTTATATTGTGCCAAAAGGTTTGCCCTTCGTCGGGATATAATTTATGTCCATGCCAAAGGTAACAAACTGACAGACATACACACTTTATATATTTTATAATATAATAATACCTATATGGATGAAATTAAATATACTCGGATTCGTCATCTCTAAAGCGGTGGGAATGGTAGTGAAGATGAAGAAATAAAGTATTTGTACTTTATTCAGGCTGTACAGGAAGGTATC
Organism: Hypsopygia costalis; assembly: GCA_937001555.2. Taxonomy (NCBI): domain Eukaryota; kingdom Metazoa; phylum Arthropoda; class Insecta; order Lepidoptera; family Pyralidae; genus Hypsopygia; species Hypsopygia costalis. The sequence goes on from OW443326.2 coordinate 27,750,572, forward strand.
CAGGATCGTAAAACTATTATTAAAAAACAGTACTTACAAAAGAACAACATCAGGGTGAAAATAATAGCATAGAAATTCCCACCATCCATTTTCCTAATGAAACCGAGTGCGAAATGTATAAAATAAGGCAAGACAATTCGTATAAATTAAACATCTTATACTGTTCCACTTAATTAAATTTATTTTAACGACCGGATTCGCCTTACGGCATTGTCAAATTAAACGAACAGGTCTTCTCTTAATACTTTTAGTAATTTTATTTATACAAAACGTTCTTAAAATAGTTTAAAATCGAGTGAAATTTATACGCCAACAGCATCGAAAAATTCGCTTTAAACGCTTAAAAGTTAATTAAAACTTTCGCAAGAGCAAGGCTTTGAGTGCGACCTCGTTTTAAAAGAAGAGAGTACCTTTTTTAAATGCATTTTTTTTTCTACGTACCTTGAAGCAGATGAAGAGCGAGAAGGGCATAGTCACGATGACTAAAATCCACGAAAGCACTACTAAAATCTTCCCGCATGTTTTCGATTCAGAGTCCACGTCATCATTAGCTGAAAATAATAAACAAACCTAAGTAAATAGACAAAAATACATTTTTTTTTTTTACAAAAAAGACCTTTAATCCTACTTGATATAATAGTCGGGTGCAAATGCTGTCGGCTGGACATCTCAAGCATCATAGTCCTGCATAAAGTTTTTTTTTAATTGGACTATGCGTGTCCGACGGCCGGTATTTACTGGCGTTGACTCTCACCAGTACGCCAGTCGGTACTACTATCGCATAAAAAATTTACGTGGGAACCAAAGAGGTGGTAACTGAGTAACCGTTCGATTTTAATGTGTCTCTACTGACCCGTGGACTCTGCGACGACCATCGTCGTCGAGTCTGAATACGGCGCCACGGCTGCGGGTATAACGTCCGCTCGGTTACGAAGTTTCGGGGGGACTGTTGAGCGTATGGAGGCTGTGCCGGCTTATAAGGGGTGGCGAATTTATCAGTATCCCTGACTGCCCCTTTTATACTGTGAAACAAAGCAGCTGTTATGTAGTGGTGCATCACTGGTACACATACAACTGTGTGCTTGTCATTCTTACTGAAATCTTGATTGTTTTTACAGATTACACAGAAATCTGTTGAAGGTTATATTAAACAAAATAATGTATAAAAATGTATTGTGAAACCATTACAATTCTACTTAAGAATATTATGAATTTTTATGAAAAGCGACTTATTGTTTAGGCGACAACCCTTTCTTCTATAATAAGTACTTAATACCAAAAATATTTTCAACCTTTCGTTCGAAAATGATACTGAATCATCTAAAGAGTTGGTCAAAAACTTTGTCGATTATAGTTAGAAGCGTGAGAATATCTTTAAACTTTAAAAATTGCTCTGGATATGATAATTATTTTAATTTTCTAGTTTAACTCATGACCTAAATAAGCCCAGCTTTAGAGGTGCGCTGAAAAATATTACAGATAATATCTCATACACGGTTGCTAGATGGGATTATTTGAATTTCCCCAGATTCTAAATTAGTTTTCCACAAAATTATACTATTGTACGAAATTTCTCCAAATTCGATAACATAAAATGAGGCTTCCGACGAGTGTTCACCATATCCACTTTAACCTCTCGCGTGCCGCGAAATCTCAATTTTGTACCAAGCGCTGTACGTCGTACCCACCATGGGGACTGCGGCCCGCGGAAGGTTAATGGAGGAAGACTAATGGTCGGTGGGAGTGGTGTATGGACGCTTTCGTGGTTGGCTGCCATTTACATCACCGAAGTGACTGTCGTCTATGTTTGACTGTTATGTTCGGACTGACTGTACATAATTATTTGTTTTAAGTCAGTCGCATTAAGAGTACACTATGTTTTATAGGTTCCGGTTTAATGAAGCGACATTATATAGAGACTATCGTAGATTTTAAATAGCGTAGATTTTAAAATAGTCATACAACAGTGCAGCATAATGCTGTGGTTGAAAAAAGCGGCAAAAAAAAAGCATGCGACGCTAAATAAAAAATCGTATGTGTCTGATTTTCTTACAGGACTTTGGCGTAACTGGCTCTTTCTTGAGTGAATACTATTGAATACTATTGTCTCTTTGTACACGATTTGAAGTTATTTCAATCGTCTATTTTTGTTTTTTTATTGCGTAACTTTTTCCTTTCTTTATAGATACGGCCCGCCTGATAAAATGTATAGGTTTTTAGATCAGTTTAAGTTTAATTTAGTTTTCTATAATTAGATTGTATTTTCTCAGTTAATAATTGTATGTAGATCTGACATCATTTAATTACTCGAGGTATATGAGTGATAATGTCGGCTGCTGTTTAAAATATAATAAACATTGACGTCAAATTCCCTAAGGTTGCCTTGTGAACATTACTTTTTAATATGTGATAAATTTTCATAAAACTAAATAGAATTTTTATATTTTTTCAGTTAGCTTTATCTCCCCAGTGGTATCACCTTGTTAGTAAATATATTTTTTTTTATACTACGTCGGGTGGCAGACAAGCATACGGCCCGCCTGATGTGAAGCGGTTACCGTAGCCATATTAACGCTCGCAACATAAAATATCGCTCGCGCGCCGCCACCCCCGCTGCCAACGCAGCATCTCCTTCATTTCTGGTGACCTCACTCACTCGCAGGAACACAACAACCCTCAAGGGAATTGTTATTTGGCTGCGGTATTCTGTGAGGTGGAGGTACATTCCCCAGTCGGGTAGCTTACAATTACGCTCCCTACCTCTCTTTTCGCCAGAGCTTCGTTTGTCAGTCAGCAGGGTGCACCGCGTGCAGGTGAAGTTGGCTTTGGTTCATAGATGTTGAGGAACCACTACACCCCAAAAATATACTAAAATGTTCACAAACTTGGTGACGCGCCATCAGGTGAGAATTCATTTATTATTTAGGAAATGGCACAATGCTGAGACGGGACCAATTGCAGAATCACGTAGCACAAGTTTTTGTAGTTTGTTATGATGTATAAAGTTTACCTAATTATGTGTTGTCGCGTTAAGTGATGTAGCAATAAATGTGTTTCTTGTCCTTTAATCGTGTGATTGGCTCCGTCATTTTGTAAAACAGCTAGCCGTATGCAATACGGCAGATTAGACAAATTGACTGCAACATCTATACGTATGTAATACTAACTTTATTCAAATAAACTTAAGCTATAAACAATACATAAAATTCAACTATAAAACTAAAGTACCTAGAATTAAATAAAACGAACCTAAAACTAAAATAAATGTAAAAAGTTTGGCCCATGTGGCATCGTTCCCAAGATGTTAGCAGCATTACCTCGCTTGATGCCTAAACTGATCCTTTGGACGAGGAATGTGCCAGATATTGTTTGTATTTTGTAATAATTCTTATAACGTAGTATATAATCATATTTACAGTTACAATATTTAGATATCATACGATACAAAAATGCGTAGCTGTGTAGAGCTTCGTAGCAAGCAAATGGCGTTGTAAGCTACGACTCGTAGCTATGTATAGCGTAGCTTCTTTTAAGGCCGCGCACCACTTGGTAGATGACAAAGCAAATAAAGTTCGTCGCTTTTTCTAAGACACATTTCCTACTCTATTGACAGGTGTGTGAGGATTTACGAGTATTTGGCCATGTCATACGGATACTTCATGAATATATTTTGTAGAATGCAAATAAAATAATTGGAATTGGTATATTTTGTTTATTTCGAGCCGAATGTTATCCCATTCGATTGAGTGGGATGAATATGGGTTGATGCCATATGTTGCGAAATAAATTAGTAGGTTTGAAGTTCCTTCAATACTGTTTGAACTTTTATTAGTTAATAATTAAAGTAAATTTTAACTTTTATTATTATCACCGGCCTGATTGTGAAGCGGCTACTGTATGCTTCTAAACGCTGGTAATATATAATATACACACGTCTGATAACCCCTTCACTCGCAGGAACACAATAATGCTCAAGTCTATTGTTATTTGGTTGCAGAATGTTTTTTCGATCGCTTCGGTATAGCCTCCATTTTCGCTAAGCGTGTGACATAGCCTTGATTTCGTGAGTTTTAGGTTCACTTAAATGGCTATGGTCTCAAAGACGCCTATCAATAATCGCTGCGATTTGAGAAATTACATTTTTAGTGTATTTTGTCCTAAAGTCGACTATATCTCAAAAACTAAACGCATTGGAGGGATATCAGGAGGCTATCGATATTTTCTGTCATTTTTCCAAAGCATTTGATTGTATCGACCATCAGACTTTACTGCTCAAACTAGAACACTATGGAGTTCAGTTCAGTTTATTCATTAACAAATATACATTGTGTTTGAAAATCATCTTAAAGCTAGGTAGTTAACACGTATTATTGTTACATTATACTCAATATTTCGAGACTAAATTACATTATGTATATTCAAACTTTAACAATCAAACAAATTCAATGTCATTTTTCGCAATTATCCAAACATGTCATTATTCATTATCAATTATTATTTACATTATAAATAGCATGTAATTTCAAAGCATTACTATGTTAGTATGAGCTAAAGTCGTGGCTCAAAATTTCGTTGAATCTTATCTACAGAACAGATTGCAGACTGTCAATATAAACGGTGTTAAGTCAAAAGGAACAGATGTGAAAATTCGGGTGCCCTAGGTTCTATTTTGGGCTCTTTTTCTTATTTAATATTCGAGTATGTAAATGATCTGCCATATACGGTGCATAAAATGGCGGATATGCTGCTGTTTGCTGATGACAGCTCATTAATATTTAATGTGGCTCGCCAATGTGAAAATGTTAACAAAGTGAATAGCATTCTGTCTGCCATTCTAGAATGGTTTATATACAATAATCTTTTGTTAAATTGGACTAAAACGAAATGTATAAAATTTAATCTTCCAAGTGTAATCTAATCTGATACAGATGTCCTTATTGATAATAATAAATAATTAGACAATTGACGAACGTGGTTACTGCGCGCCTAATCTATTTTAGCTACTTTCATAGTATTATATCGTATGGTATATACTATTGTGCGGAAAGGCAGCTGATATTGAATCAATTTTTATTTTACAAAAAAGAGCCATCTGTTTTATTTATAACATGATGGAACTCATGTTATAAATAAATAACAGATGGCTCTTTTTTGTAAAATAAAAATTGTTTAATTTGAGAACCAATATGAGAAGTTTTCAAGGAAATAAACATCCTCACTGTCGCTTCTCAATATATTTATGAAAACATTATGTATGGTCGTAAAGAACTTAATACATTTCTAAAATTAGAGGACTGTACAACTGTAAATCTTAGAAATAAACTGAGTGAGTATGCCAATGCACTGATCTGCTAGAACCAGTAGGTCTTTTGTTTGTAAATTATATTCGATTCTATAATAAATTGTCTGATATAGTCCTTTCTTTGAAATATGTTCAACAAATATTTAAAAAGACTTAGTAAAAGGCATTAGTATACAATTGATGAATACATAAGTAAAAACTATGTAAGGAAGAATCAGCATAGACATGTAATAAATGACAAGACATGACAAGAATGATAAGACAATGTCTAAATCAAATACTTGATATCTTAGTTACGAATTGTGTATTTATATTTAATTGTATGTAAAATTGTTGTATTAGCTGATTATTAAAAAAACCCATATCGGAAAGTTTCTTTGAGCATTACTTCTTCACTAATGGTCAATACCGAAATGTTAGCAGATAAATAAATGAAAAGAAATAAGAATATTATTTATAAAAAGTGTCAGACGTGTCTAAGTGCCCACAAGGGCCCAATGGGTGAATAAATAATTTCTTTTCGTGCGTGCTCACAGTTGATTTTACAATTTAACCGAATTCAATAAAAGGAGAACGCTGACAACTTTCTCCTTCTAGGTGAACCAATTTTGATGATTCACTTTTTATTTGAAAGCTGGTACCTTTCGTTTAGTCGTATATAAATTCGATGAAGGTCTGACCAGCCTCCCTAGCCAAGTGTCATTCGTAGCGAACGATAGATAGATCATGTGACATTTGTCAATTCTTATACTAAAATGGTCGATTTGACAAATGTCACGTGATCTATCTAACGTTCGTTACGCAACGAATTACACTTGGCTAGGGGGGCTGGGGCCTTACCGCCTAAGCTGAAGTCGATTACCATCGAATATTTTGATTCCGAAATTAGGTCTTACGTTTTACTAGCTAGGCTAAACAGAATTACCAGCAATCTAAGCTAAAGTTTGATATTTTCATTTAAAAAATCCGATGGTAATCGGCTTCAGCTTCGGCGGTAGGGCCCCTAGAGACCTTACGCCTTTTTAGGGTTCCGTACCCAAAGGGTAAAAAGGAACCCTATTACTAAGGCTCCGCTGTCGGTCCGTCCGTCCGTCCGTCCGTCTGTCACCAGGCTGTATCTCATGAACCGTGTCAGTTAGACAGTTGAAATTTTCACAGATGATGTATTTCTGTTGTCGCTATAACAACAAATACAAAAAATAGAATAAAATAAATATTTCAGAGGGCTCCCATACAACAAACGTGATTATTTTGCTGGTTTTTGCTCGCAATTGATAACGGTAATAAGTAGACGCTTGAAATACTCACATAATATTTAGTTATATATTCACTTTAAAAATAAATAATTAAATAAAAATAAAACAAATATTTAAGGGGGGCTCACATACAATAAACGTAATTTTTTTGCCGTTTTTATAGATAATGGTACGGAACCTTTCGTGCGCGAGTCCGACTCGCACTTGGCCAGTTTTTTAAAGATTACTTATTGTGGTAGAAATCGTCATGGCCGTCAATTTTTTTTATTATTATTTTGCATGGCCTTCCTCTGTTTCTCCTATTGTTATATTACTCGTACATCTATGATTCCGACCGCTAAAAACCTTATATCGTGAACCACCTTTATAAGTTTTCTGAACACGTTGCGGTTCAGTTAAGCTTAGATTAGGTTTCGAACTGTTGAGCTTTTATGCGATAGCAAAAGTCGCGCTGTTTAATCGAATCTTGATTAAGCGAAAACGTGAAGCGGTTACCATATCTTGCTGAAGCTTGTAACGTAAAGTTTTTGAAAGTCTTGGATATTGCATTGGACGTCGGGTGATAAGCGTATAGACCGCATGATGTGAAGCAGTTAACGTAACCATATGAATAGTATAGAATACTAGCTGACAAACGTTGTTTTGTCATATAATTATACTAATATCGCTATTAAAAATAGGTGCCCAATGGGTGGATAAATAATTTATTTTCTTGCGTGCTCGCAGTTGATTTTCCAATTTAAGACGACTCAATAAAAGACGAAGCCTGACAAATTCCTCCTTTTATTAAGTCAGTTATATTACGCGCGCTGCTACTGTATATTTACATGTTAAAAATTTTTTATGTGTCTGGGAATTTTTTTCTAGGTGAACCAATTTTGATGATTCTCTTTTTTTATACTACGTTGGGTGGCAGACATACGGCCCGCCTGATGCGAAGCGGTTACCGTAGCCATATCAACACTCGCAGCATAAAATATCGCTCGCACGCAGCCACCCACGCTGCCAATACAGCATCTCCTTCCTTTCTGATGACCAAGAACATAACAACGCTCAAGGGAATTGTTATTTGGCACCGGTATTCTGTGAAGTGGAGATACTTCCTCAGTTGTGCAGCTTATTATTAAGCTGTGCCCCTACCTCTCTTTCGCCAAAGCCTCGGTGAAGTTTATCAGCAGGATCCACGTGCAGGTGAAGTTGGCTTTGACTCAACGTGTTGGGCGACTTACGCCTCAAAAATAATTCCACAACTGTAGTACCAAAAACAGACACTTTTAACACTTTTCGCCACTACCTCTAAAATGACATATTTTGTGTAAAAGAGGTGCCTCTTTCGCAGCACATAGGGGATTGGACCTACATAGGTGTTCTTCCGCATGCAGATGAGAGGTTCAGTCTCTACAGTTCATTTTAATTAAAGATTCTGTAGCGCGTCTGGCATGTACACGCTTGCACGAACAGTTGACTTTAATGCAATGATAAGGATACAGACAGCATCCTTATTAACAAGAACGCGTTGTAGCTCCAACAATATTCAGAAAACTTTAATTGATAAACTTGATTCGTCTATGCTAGAACACTTTATTAGAGTGCTTGTTAGACAGATGTAACTAAATGGCTGTAATACCTCTACAACAGAAAGGTGTGGTATATATATATGTCATGTAATGTAATTGAACACAGTGAATAAACGGAGTTCGAACCAAATGGACGTGTAATTATTAAATATAATCATTCCATTCGACCTAACACCACATGGCGACCCTGCGGAGCGGGCCTATTAAAACCTAAAATATCGAACATAAAATCGGGCATACAATCAGTTCAGAATATTTAATGTATACTAATATCAGCTTACGTAAGACAAATTGTTACTAACGAATGGGCCCTCGTTGCCAAAATAAACAAATATTTTATAGGTAGTAACAAACCGAGCATCTAAAATTATGAAACTGGCCGACTATTATACTGACTTGGTGACTAAAGTTGATATAACATACCAAACCTAACCTAAGTTAGTATTTTTGTGGCCCATTTTGTATTTTTTGTGGCTCATGTTATTATTTTCCATATTTATTTAAGACACCTATATCGGATATATTCTAGCCTAGTTGATATAATCAAATTTTAACCTACTGCAAACAACAAAAATTCTCAATGAATTTGTTAGCAGAAACCTTTTTGTAATATTAACATTTGATATAATGTAAAATCTAAATTATATTAAAATAAAAATAATAATATGCAAAAGCGTCCTTTTGAGCGAAAAGGGGTAAGACTTATATAAAGGGAAGAGCTAAAACGATAATCCAGTTACTTGAGAGACTTTGTCGTTTCAAGAAATATTAGCAACAAGTTAAGTTAATTAAAAAATCAAAAATCCGAATGCACCTACAACAGACTTATTACTCACGCGCAACAATAATATAATTCCACACAAGCAAAGCCGCAGGCAAAAACTAATATATGAAATATATATTTGGAATCAGGTCTAATTCCATTTATTCTTTAAAATATTATAACTTATCATATTTAAAAGAGAAAAAAAAAATTACTGCAACGACAATTTTGCGGCTCACAGCCGCCATATTGATTTTTTTAATATTTGATGTAGCCTATGTCACTCTCACTGCAAATACGAATCTAACGATACCTCTCAAGCTAAAATCCACCCAGCCGTTCAGGCTGCAGAGCGTGCCAAACAATTATACATACATACATACATACTCTCGAAAAACATAACCCTCCTTCTGTCGTAGTCGGGTAAAAAGGCTTCTAATAATTTTCACGAACGATCTTAGAACAATCATAGAAAATTCTTAAGAATTATGTAAAAATCTTTTTATATACTTATATAAGAGACTTTTATATCAAGGGCAAATATTTAAATGCGAGTTTAATTAAGAAAGGCAAGTACGATTTAAGTATTTGAGAATAAATAATACGCTCTAGATCCTTTGTTAATTTCAAACAAAAAAGTTGTAGATTTTATGAACAACTGTAAATTGACCGATCTACAAAATTTACTTGAAGAAAATAATACAAAGCAAAAGTTACTACTACCCTATTGATCAATAGGCTATTTGACTAACATTTTTTTCCGTTTGTTATGTAGGGACGTCTCCATAATATAACCATAGGTGAAAGAATTACTTCGATAGCACAAAAATCTCTCGAGATATGGCAATTTGAAAATCACAATTTTTAGACTGCCCCAAAACGCTCCATACAAAAGACGACTACCGAAATAAGACGTCACAGGTTTGTATTTTATATGCATCAAATCAGAAATTTGTACGACAGCTATGTTAAATATTACGTTTATGTAATTAGTATCATAATAAAAGTTATAGCAATTTTTATTGCTTCTCCAATGGAAATATTATTTTTTAATAATTTCATACTTTTAAAATGGACTTTCCCGCCAAACTTTGATCGACTCTAAAAAAAGTCTGACTGAAGATATTAGGCTTCTTATCTTTATATACATATTTAGACTTTATACAATATGTATATACACTCTATACTATGATTTTTTATATTATTTTTTTTTACTATTTTATTTTACTTAATTTTTTTTTCTCTCTTATTTTGGTTGAATACCATTTTTCTTTTTATTGTATTATGATAATATTGTATGGCTATTTAAAAAAAAAGACCTATATTGACAGAGTTTCTTTCGGCATTTGTTCTCGTCAATGGTCATTCCGAAATGCTGGTAGATAAAAAAATATACCTAATTGTAAAAGACGTGTCTAAGTGCCCGCGAGGGCCCACATAATAAAGAATTTTGACTTTGACTTAGAATGAAAGTTTGCAGATCTTTATAGTTTTGTGTATTTTACGATATTGTTAAATAATTTATACAATTTTTAAACATTGGAAAATAGCCTATTCTACAATGACGTAAAGGTAAAGTGAAAATCTCACGACCCGAGGCCCTACCGCCGAAGCTGAAGCCGATTACTATCAGTTTTTTTATTCCAAAAACTGCACTTAGGTTAAAGTTATTGACAAACATCATCAGCCTAGTCGGTAGAGCTCTAGGGTTTATAACATACTTTTTTTTATACTACGTCGGGTGGCAGTCAAGCATATTAATAGTAGCCATATTAACGCTCGCAACATAAAATATCACTCGCGCGCCGTCACCTCCGCTGCCAACGCAGCATGTCCTTCCTTTCTGGCGACCTCACTCACTCGCAGGAACACAACAACCCTCAAGGGAATTGTTATTTGGCTGCGGTATTCTGTGAGGTGGAGGTACATTCCCCAGTCGGGTAACTTACAATTACGCTCCCTACCTCTCTTTTCGCCAGAGCTTCGTTTGTCAGTCAGCAGGGTGCACCGCGTGCAGGTGAAGTTAGCTTTGGTTCAAAGGTACCAGCTGAGCTAAACATAATTAGCAAGAATGTAAGCATTAATTTCATTTTCGCATTCAAAAATTTAGATGGTAATCTGCTTCAGCTTCAGCGGTAGGACCCCTGGACTTTAAAGATTACATTGACTGAAATGACTTACATGAAATTAAGTAAATAAATTAATAAAATAAAAATAAATAAAAATGACTACTAAAATGTTTTATACTAGGTCCCGCCCGCGGCTTCGCCCGCGTTTACGAATAATTCTTTTAAAATTTCGTGACGCTATATATCCTATGACACTCACAAATAACGTGTCTTTTTATTGCTCAAAGAATTTTCAAAATCGGTTCAGTAAATCTAGAGATTACCCCATACAACCTCACAAACTTTACCTCTTTATAATATTAGTATAGAAGTATAAATTAATGTGTAAAGTGATGTTATAATAATCGAGACTATAATTATGATGTTTTACTTATAGATACGTTCTACCTGCCTTCATTGTTGCAAGAAGAAAGCAAGATATTGACTCAGTCTCGCCCGCGTCACTTACCGTCGCGGCAAGACGTTAGCGTTAATCAAAAATGCCATCATAGGTGTTTATATTCTTTTTCGTTCTTTTGCATTTTGCGTGTATAAATGCGTAGGTATTAAGTAAGAGCATTGTCGCCAATTTGTCGCCGCGAAGATGGTCTATGTCTCATCTATATATAAAATGTCATACTCTATATGATTCTTAATTTAGAATTATGTGGGATATTGTAATATGTTTAAAATGTGTATTTTATCAATTACAACAAATATTGGCTTGACAAATATTGGCACTATGTGCATCGACTTATATTAAGTTAAGATCAATTGTAATGTATATGATACGAAAAACATTTTAAAATAAAAAAAACTGCTCATAAAGCATTATTTTTTGCTTATTAAGCATTAACACATTTGCAATAATTAAATCAATCAGTACAGTCAGACTAGGGAGAACTCTCGAAAAATCGAAAACTTTCTCATGGTTTTACGGTCCCAATCTCTCCCCTTTAGTATTCCCAATTATGGTACCAATCTCTCCATCTCCCAATCGTTTGCACCCATTTCATTTGGAAAAAAATTGCGTGAAGTACATTTTTATTAATTATTTATCGTACTTTATTAATGCACTTGATTTAAGATGATCTTATATGACGAGCTTGGTGGTCGAATGGTTAGCAATGGCCACTTTGACTCCAAGGTCGCGGGTTCGATTCCCGCACAAGGCAAACATTTGTGTGCATGAACATGTCTGTTTGTCTCGGTCTGGGTATTTTCTATGTATTATAAGTATGCATTTACAAAAAAAAAAAAAAGTACATTTATCAGTTGTCTAGTACCCATAACACAAGCTTTGTGCTTAATTTGGGAGACTAGATGGCGCTGTGTAAAATTGTCAAGAAATATTTATTTATTATTTATTTATACTACACGTACAAGTTATACGATACCGAAATTACACTGTTTTTGTGGTGTCGTGTAAATGGATACCCATAATGAATTGAGCATTAAGGCGTACATACATCTCTGTAATTAGCTGCGATTTACCCCCAAGTGACTCCGAATATCCAGAAGTAATGGCACGTGAAGGAGTCTCATTTTCACTGTGTTTCCATTAAGGTGCCGCGATAGATAAAGTACCTCAACAGTAACTGTATATCTTCTGTTCTTTGATTTGTTGTTTTTGTACAAAAAAATAAAATGTAATTTTAGTTGTGTTCTCTAAAGTTTAAAAAACAAAAAATGGTTGTCTGTAAAGTCGGTTTACGGACCTTAGTTTTACGCCATAAGAAAATATCGGCCGAGGGAGTGGAAGAGAGATAGATGCGTCACAAGCCGCGCTCTCGTTTGCACGCTCGGCTCAGGCGGAACGTGACAAATGAGTCATGCTTTTTCCTACCACAATCACTTAAAATAGTAGTATTTTATCTACTATGAGCTAAATTTATATAGCAAGCAATAATATTATTTCATCATCATCAAGTCATTTTAGTCTCCATTACAGGAGCACGATCCTCTCTCGACCGTCTCAGACGGAAGGAGGATTTTGCCTACACTCCCCACGCTGGCCAGACGGGTTGGGGAGGCCTGATAGATGTTTGGTAATGTATTTCCCTTAGTCGCCTTGTACGACATCCACGAGAAGAGACGTAGTGATTCCATTCTAGTCTGCCGAAAACCACACGGCCCAATATCGTATATGTCAAAATACGTGACTCGGTATAAAAAACGAAAGAGACGGTAGGCGACGCCGACGATGGAACGAGACAGCAGGAAGTGTCCATACGGCAGTACTTTTCCTTATATGTTAGGTATTACTGTTCCTTATTGTGCCTATGTATGTGTTCCTCCACCAGAGTGGTATAGAAAGTATTTTGCAATGGCGTATTTCAAAACGGAGCGTTCCGTCAGTTGAATGTGAAGTAAGCGCATTGATAGTGGCTGGCTCATTGTGGAACTTCGTTTCATTGTGCATTATGGAACTCTATTGGCATTCTAAAGGCGTCTCTAAACAGGCACTACTTTCACTACGGGTACAATATACGTAGATTATTGCTTGTGACAAATGCCAGGAATTTATTTTATGAATATGTATAAATCTATAATATAAAAAAGAATCGCTGAATGTGTTGCTAAGCGCAAATCTCGAGAACGGCTGAACCGATTTCGCTAATTCTTTTTTTAGAATATTCCTTGAAGTACGAGGATGGTCTTACGTGGAGAAAACATTAAAAAATTGCGAGGAAAATAAAATGCCACTTTTTACCCGTGCGAAGCCGGGGCGGGTAGCTAGTATTTAATAATATCGTAAAATACACAAGACTAGAACGAACGAGGAACCGAAAACGCGCCGTAAACCCTTTCCGGAAAGCAGTATCTTATTATTATGAATCTCTTTTTAATCGCGGTTCAAGCCCGGTCAATTGCGTGAAATTTGTATGAAAGTCCTATGTTTTTGAAGTAAGAGACATGAAATTTTAAATGTATGCTGTATAGATGGTGTGGAGGTATCAATATCAATAATGTATCTTTAGAAATCAACCCCTTTTTGGGGTTAAAACGGGGGATGGTAGTTTGTATGAAAGTCCAATGTTATTGAAGTTAAAGTAATTATGGCAGAAGAATTTGAAATGGCATTTAAGTGTAAGAATTGTTGAAAACAACTACTTACTTACTAATATAACGCGAGATGTTTTATTATAACAATAAAAAGTATTATAGGTTTTACAGAGAGGTTTTGAAAAAAGAATATGCTTCATTGATTGTAAAACTTCATTGATTGTAAAATGTCGTCTAGATATTAATTATTTATATCTTTCTTTTATTTTTTCCTTTCATTAGGTATTTAGCTTTTTCGAATATAATTAAAAATTATGTGCAAATAACTAAATCCACGCGTACGAAGTCGCGGGCGGCCGCTAGTACCTACAGCATATAAGGGTAATTATGTGCTGGTGAGGTTGGCTTTGGTTCAAATCAAATGTATGTACCAATATGTTGATTTTTCTATTCTAAAAAACATTTAGGACAATTTTCTATTTTTTCAACATTTACATTAGTTGAACAGCCCCCTTACCACCAACTCTTCTTACGATTCAATAACTGAATAAAATTCTTATTCATACTAATGAATAAGCGACTCTATCCAATTAGAAATAGAGTTGCTTATTCATTGGTATGAATAAGCATTCTATTCAGTTATTGAATTGCAATAAGAGTTTATGGTAGGGGCTGCTTACAAAATGTCTGCACATAGTACAATTATCATCATTATTAGCTTGACCTTTTTCTATTATATGTGGTCAGCGTAGTGTCTGTAGGGGGTGTAAGTGGTTCATCGAAATCTTTGAAGCAAAGTCAACCTCACCTGCACGTGGTGCACCCTGCTGATTGACAGAAGAGGCTCTGGCAAAAAGAGAGGTAGGATGTAGCGTATTTTTTAAGCTGCCCGACTGGGAAAGTACCTCCACCTCACAGAATACCGCAGCCAAATAACAGTTCCCTTGAGAGTTGTTGTGATGTTGTAGTGATCCTGCGAGTGAGTGAGGTCATCAGAAAGAAAGGAGTTGCTGCGTTGCACGCGAGCGATATTTCATGTTGCGAGCATTAATATGGCTACGGTAACTGCTTCACATCAGGGCCGTGGTTTGTCTGCTATTGTCTGTTATTCACCCCTATCAGCCGTCTACAGTTACCCATATCATCTCTCACATAACTCTATCTTGGTCTTCCTCTCTAATTATATCCTGAATATAGTTGTAAAAAACCCGTTAACCGGTTAGCGACAGACAGACAGACAGACAGACAGACAGACAGACAGACAGACAGACAGACAGACAGACAGACAGACAGACAGACAGACAGACAGACAGACAGACAGACAGACAGACAGACAGACAGACAGACAGACAGACAGACAGACAGACAGACAGACAGACAGACAGACAGACAGACAGACAGACAGACAGACAGACAGACAGACAGACAGACAGACAGACAGACAGACAGACAGACAGACAGACAGACAGACAGACAGACAGACAGACAGACAGACAGACAGACAGACAGACAGACAGGCAGGCAGGCAGGCAGGCAGACAGACAGGCAGACAGACAGACAGACAGACAGACAGACAGACAGACAGACAGACAGACAGACAGACAGACAGACAGACAGACAGACAGACAGACAGACAGACAGACAGACAGACAGACAGACAGACAGACAGACAGACAGACAGACAGACAGACAGACAGACAGACAGACAGACAGACAGACAGACAGACAGACAGACAGACAGACAGACAGACAGACAGACAGACAGACAGACAGACAGACAGACAGACAGACAGACAGACAGACAGACAGACAGACAGACAGACAGACAGACAGACAGACAGACAGACAGACAGACAGACAGACAGACAGACAGACAGACAGACAGACAGACAGACAGACAGACAGACAGACAGACAGACAGACAGACAGACAGACAGACAGACAGACAGACAGACAGACAGACAGACAGACAGACAGACAGACAGACAGACAGACAGACAGACAGACAGACAGACAGACAGACAGACAGACAGACAGACAGACAGACAGACAGACAGACAGACAGACAGACAGACAGACAGACAGACAGACAGACAGACAGACAGACAGACAGACAGACAGACAGACAGACAGACAGACAGACAGACAGACAGACAGACAGACAGACAGACAGACAGACAGACAGACAGACAGACAGACAGACAGACAGACAGACAGACAGACAGACAGACAGACAGACAGACAGACAGACAGACAGACAGACAGACAGACAGACAGACAGACAGACAGACAGACAGACAGACAGACAGACAGACAGACAGACAGACAGACAGACAGACAGACAGACAGACAGACAGACAGACAGACAGACAGACAGACAGACAGACAGACAGACAGACAGACAGACAGACAGACAGACAGACAGACAGACAGACAGACAGACAGACAGACAGACAGACAGACAGACAGACAGACAGACAGACAGACAGACAGACAGACAGACAGACAGACAGACAGACAGACAGACAGACAGACAGACAGACAGACAGACAGACAGACAGACAGACAGACAGACAGACAGACAGACAGACAGACAGACAGACAGACAGACAGACAGACAGACAGACAGACAGACAGACAGACAGACAGACAGACAGACAGACAGACAGACAGACAGACAGACAGACAGACAGACAGACAGACAGACAGACAGACAGACAGACAGACAGACAGACAGACAGACAGACAGACAGACAGACAGACAGACAGACAGACAGACAGACAGACAGACAGACAGACAGACAGACAGACAGACAGACAGACAGACAGACAGACAGACAGACAGACAGACAGACAGACAGACAGACAGACAGACAGACAGACAGACAGACAGACAGACAGACAGACAGACAGACAGACAGACAGACAGACAGACAGACAGACAGACAGACAGACAGACAGACAGACAGACAGACAGACAGACAGACAGACAGACAGACAGACAGACAGACAGACAGACAGACAGACAGACAGACAGACAGACAGACAGACAGACAGACAGACAGACAGACAGACAGACAGACAGACAGACAGACAGACAGACAGACAGACAGACAGACAGACAGACAGACAGACAGACAGACAGACAGACAGACAGACAGACAGACAGACAGACAGACAGACAGACAGACAGACAGACAGACAGACAGACAGACAGACAGACAGACAGACAGACAGACAGACAGACAGACAGACAGACAGACAGACAGACAGACAGACAGACAGACAGACAGACAGACAGACAGACAGACAGACAGACAGACAGACAGACAGACAGACAGACAGACAGACAGACAGACAGACAGACAGACAGACAGACAGACAGACAGACAGACAGACAGACAGACAGACAGACAGACAGACAGACAGACAGACAGACAGACAGACAGACAGACAGACAGACAGACAGACAGACAGACAGACAGACAGACAGACAGACAGACAGACAGACAGACAGACAGACAGACAGACAGACAGACAGACAGACAGACAGACAGACAGACAGACAGACAGACAGACAGACAGACAGACAGACAGACAGACAGACAGACAGACAGACAGACAGACAGACAGACAGACAGACAGACAGACAGACAGACAGACAGACAGACAGACAGACAGACAGACAGACAGACAGACAGACAGACAGACAGACAGACAGACAGACAGACAGACAGACAGACAGACAGACAGACAGACAGACAGACAGACAGACAGACAGACAGACAGACAGACAGACAGACAGACAGACAGACAGACAGACAGACAGACAGACAGACAGACAGACAGACAGACAGACAGACAGACAGACAGACAGACAGACAGACAGACAGACAGACAGACAGACAGACAGACAGACAGACAGACAGACAGACAGACAGACAGACAGACAGACAGACAGACAGACAGACAGACAGACAGACAGACAGACAGACAGACAGACAGACAGACAGACAGACAGACAGACAGACAGACAGACAGACAGACAGACAGACAGACAGACAGACAGACAGACAGACAGACAGACAGACAGACAGACAGACAGACAGACAGACAGACAGACAGACAGACAGACAGACAGACAGACAGACAGACAGACAGACAGACAGACAGACAGACAGACAGACAGACAGACAGACAGACAGACAGACAGACAGACAGACAGACAGACAGACAGACAGACAGACAGACAGACAGACAGACAGACAGACAGACAGACAGACAGACAGACAGACAGACAGACAGACAGACAGACAGACAGACAGACAGACAGACAGACAGACAGACAGACAGACAGACAGACAGACAGACAGACAGACAGACAGACAGACAGACAGACAGACAGACAGACAGACAGACAGACAGACAGACAGACAGACAGACAGACAGACAGACAGACAGACAGACAGACAGACAGACAGACAGACAGACAGACAGACAGACAGACAGACAGACAGACAGACAGACAGACAGACAGACAGACAGACAGACAGACAGACAGACAGACAGACAGACAGACAGACAGACAGACAGACAGACAGACAGACAGACAGACAGACAGACAGACAGACAGACAGACAGACAGACAGACAGACAGACAGACAGACAGACAGACAGACAGACAGACAGACAGACAGACAGACAGACAGACAGACAGACAGACAGACAGACAGACAGACAGACAGACAGACAGACAGACAGACAGACAGACAGACAGACAGACAGACAGACAGACAGACAGACAGACAGACAGACAGACAGACAGACAGACAGACAGACAGACAGACAGACAGACAGACAGACAGACAGACAGACAGACAGACAGACAGACAGACAGACAGACAGACAGACAGACAGACAGACAGACAGACAGACAGACAGACAGACAGACAGACAGACAGACAGACAGACAGACAGACAGACAGACAGACAGACAGACAGACAGACAGACAGACAGACAGACAGACAGACAGACAGACAGACAGACAGACAGACAGACAGACAGACAGACAGACAGACAGACAGACAGACAGACAGACAGACAGACAGACAGACAGACAGACAGACAGACAGACAGACAGACAGACAGACAGACAGACAGACAGACAGACAGACAGACAGACAGACAGACAGACAGACAGACAGACAGACAGACAGACAGACAGACAGACAGACAGACAGACAGACAGACAGACAGACAGACAGACAGACAGACAGACAGACAGACAGACAGACAGACAGACAGACAGACAGACAGACAGACAGACAGACAGACAGACAGACAGACAGACAGACAGACAGACAGACAGACAGACAGACAGACAGACAGACAGACAGACAGACAGACAGACAGACAGACAGACAGACAGACAGACAGACAGACAGACAGACAGACAGACAGACAGACAGACAGACAGACAGACAGACAGACAGACAGACAGACAGACAGACAGACAGACAGACAGACAGACAGACAGACAGACAGACAGACAGACAGACAGACAGACAGACAGACAGACAGACAGACAGACAGACAGACAGACAGACAGACAGACAGACAGACAGACAGACAGACAGACAGACAGACAGACAGACAGACAGACAGACAGACAGACAGACAGACAGACAGACAGACAGACAGACAGACAGACAGACAGACAGACAGACAGACAGACAGACAGACAGACAGACAGACAGACAGACAGACAGACAGACAGACAGACAGACAGACAGACAGACAGACAGACAGACAGACAGACAGACAGACAGACAGACAGACAGATTGATCAAGAGATTTCGATATATTTTTTTATTTTGTGTTTATTATTGTCAGTAGAAGGTTCTTATGAAAGAAATACATAAAAAAAGTTGCGTAAAAATTAAAAAAATTAAGAAAATTGAACGACCATATTAACTTTTTAATATAACTTTATAGTGTTTGACCGAACTGTCAGTCATTTGACAGCGAGCGCGAAACCAATTAAACATTCATAGTTATAATGGGAAAAAAAAAGAAAAAAAAAAAAGAACACAGGGCTACGTCTGTTGGGTCAGATAGCTTTCAAGAAATATAATCCACAAAATTTACGAAACAAGGTAGAAAAATGATTAATATTTATTATAAGGATAAAAAAGTGGAAAGAGCTTTATGTAGATAACAAATTGAGACAGTTGACTTGTCTCAATTTGCTGGGAATAAAACGACGTCAAATTTACATATTTGATGCGAAAGCACTTTGTAATAAGAGACGAGGTTTAGCTAGAGGAGGGAAAAGACATTATCTCTTTAAAAATGTTTTAATAAAACCCGAGATTCATTTTACTCGATTTCCTTAAATTAAAAATGATTGTGAAAAGTTTTTAATTTTCACTAAAATACCTATTATGTTTTTTTTTTTCTAAATAAAAACTAACGAGGCTCTGGCGATGAGAGGTAGGACATATCGTATTTTTAACCTGTCCGACTGGGGAAGTACCTCCACCTCACAGAATACAAATTCAATTCCCTTGAGTGTTGTTGTGTACCTGAAAGGAAGGAGTATAGGCTGGCAAAGGATCAGCGACCCCTTGGTGTTGCTGATCTCCATGGGCGGTGGTGATTGCTATCCATCAGATGACCCGCATGCTCGTTTGCCCTCCTCTCATATAAAAAAAACCGTCGCGAATTTTTAACCTGTCCGACTGGGGAAGTACCTCCACCTCACAGAATACAAATTCAATTCCCTTGAGTGTTGTTGTGTACCTGAAAGGAAGGAGTATAGGCTGGCAAAGGATCAGCGACCCCTTGGTGTTGCTGATCTCCATGGGCGGTGGTGATTGCTATCCATCAGATGACCCGCATGCTCGTTTGCCCTCCTCTCATATAAAAAAAACCGTCGCGAACGTTAAAAAAAACATTAGGGATCGTCAACCTTCGTTAGGAGATGGCACCAGAAGAAAAAATAATATTTTATATTGTTCCATTTATGAAACTAGTTACAGTCTGATAACAGCCCCCTTACCACCATCTCTTATTGCGATTCAATAACTGAATAGATTGCTTATTCATACCAATGAATAAGCAACTCTATTACAAATGTAATAGAGTCGCTTATTCATTGGTATTGCTTATCAATTGCAATAAGAGATGGTGGTAAGAGGGCTGAGCCTGATTTCGCTCCATTATTTCGGATGACATTAAAATAATAAGTTATAGCATTAAAGTTTAATATAAATGTATCAACTTGACATGGCGGAAATAAGCACTTATAGTTTCATCCTCTTGCATTATTAAATAAGACAACGTAAATCGATGAAGGTTATAGTTCAATCAAGAATACGAGTATATTATTATTTCTTTAGCTAATTGGGTTACAAATTGAGTCATAGAAAGAAGACATCTTTGTCAAAATCCAAATCAATAGCTCAATAGCATGTTTCGAACTTTGATTAAAGAATTTATGGTTACGCTGACGTCGGCCATATTGTTATTTTACCATTCCCATATAAATTGTGTTGCTGTTTATGCATAATTGTATTAATAGTTAATAAATAATAATAATTAATTTTTTGTTTGCTGACTGTGTTTTTAAGTATATTTTGTATAGTAAGTATCGTCATAGTTAGTTTTATTACATGTTATTTTTAATAAATAAATGAGATTCATATGAAATAGTTTTACTGAAGATTCTTGACACTGAGCCACTCAAACGTCGAAACTAAATTTAAAATTGGGGTTAGACTAGTCAGACCTAGATAAGTTATAGGTTAGTTTCTAAGACTGCAGTTACACTTGTAAATTGCTTCCGTAAAAATATCATACGTAACTTACGACTGTATTTAAACATATAACTTACAGTAAATAAAGTTTATGTAGGTAAATTTAGGAAGTTTAATTTGAGTAAATTATTACATATCCATTTACTCACATCAGAATTAAAAATACAAAATAGGTACCTATATAAATTTGTCGAATTTGAACTCGATAAATTTATATATTTTGACTAATTTATGTAACTGAATAATTACCTCTTTTTTTAAGGAAAGTAAAATTCCAAATTTTTTGCCAATAACAATACGTAATAATTCAAAACGTTCAGTGTTACAAGCGATTGTAGTATTTTTGACAAAATTGAGAACTGAGGCGAAATTCTCGTAATTAAATGTAATCAAAATTCATTTTCGATTCAGTCTCGATCTCATAAATGCTACATTTGGTATTCTCTTATTACATTAGGAAACTTAAAGTTTAAATAATGGGTGATTATAATGAAATATGACCGAAATTTAAACAAATTAATAATAGTATTCTGCTAGTAATAAGAATTAATAATAATTAATGAATCAAGCAGATCATTTTTAGTCATTCAAAATTCAACCTCGATTCGGTCAATTTTCATTCTGCGATCCTAAAATGGCCTTCCCAACCTGTCTGGCCAGCGTGGGGAGTGTAGGCCAAATCCTCCTTCGGCCTGGGACGGACGAGAGAGGGTCGTGCGCCTGTAGTGGAGCTAAAATGATCGAAAATAATTATGTCTTCTGTTGCCTTACACTCTTTCAGCGTTTCCTAACCTTTTTAATTTTGTTACCCCTATGACCAATAAAGGAAACTAATTTTACCCCCCTCCTTAGATTAGATTTTATTGGCTTGTACTAATTTGTTACCTTTTATCAGCTTGATTACCCATACAGAATTCCTATTTTACCCCTGAGGGGGTAATTACCCCTAGGTTCGGAACCAAGGGCATAAAGAGAATACTTAGTTACGCATGCATTTCAAAAAGACATTTCACCATCTTATTTTGACTGTAAAGTATGTATAATGCAGTCATTTTACCAAATGACACCACAGAAATAACAAAGAAGCTTTTATTTCAAACAGAATAAATCTATATAATTAACATCGATAGTGATGGCAATACAGGTTACTATCACAGTATCCAACTTTATACGTTCATCAAATTCAAGAAGACATTCGAATATGACACTTTATAATGTATCCTGCCCCCTTACCACCAACTCTTATTGCGATTCAATAACTGAATAGAATGCTTATTCATACCAATGAATGAGCGACTCTATTAGTGTATAGATAACAAAAAATAGGGTGATGTATTTTTTTGTATTTTTATTGTTTCCTTGATGTTCGTAATTATTAAGATTGATGGAAAAGAAATAATGAAACGAAAAGTCTGAAATCATATAGGTATTTATTTTTTTGTGATAATTATAAAACACTAATTAAAAATACGTATTTATCTACACTAATGGCATAAGCCCTCTATTATGCGTTGAAAAACAGTTAAGTTTATGATCTGAATTATGCCCCATGATCATGCCAACGAGTGCCATTTCAGATATGAGTGTGTATAATCTTATTTTAATGCATATGTTACAGTAAATGTGATTACTATGGTTATTATTAATAATAACTAGTAATTATTAATACTTACCTCATGATTTGGTAAATTTGATGAAAACTGTGAAATTCATCACTTTTAGGTGTGGTAAAAGTAATAAAACAAACAAGAAACAGTCTGTTTTGGTCAATATTTATATATAATAATGCCAATGTAATAAATTGACAATTATTAATAATTAAGCTTACTTGGCACCAAATCATTCATCATCTAGGTTGACGGAGCTCCTATTTCCGATAGCAGGACACAAGAAAACCTAACCTAACCAAAAATCAACTCAAATCTAACCAAAACATGTTTTATGAAATTACCGCCTGCCTCTGTTGCTTGAAACAAATGCTTAGCATGCGTTATTTTTGAAAATTTATTACATTTACCAAAAATAAGGTTTAATTATTAATAATAGCCGGTAAAAGTGAATAGTTCATTACTTTTGCCTTCAATTTTGGTAATTATCAATAATTGTTGGAATTATTAATAGTTTTCAATTAATCACACTTACCATGACATATATATTACTTCAAACGAGTTGGTTATTGCTTTTTTTGGTCGACGACGCGTGAGTCGTAGGCACCTAGTTGGAACGAAGGCATTTTCTTGGTCCTTGTTTTTGCAACCTGCAGTTGAGCTGCGAGGTGTATGCTCTAAACCCCTTTGATTGAGGGGAGATCCGTATCCCAGCAGTGGGTTGAATAAGGATTGACGACGACATCAATTCATGTAACTTACCGCTATGGTACGAGCTTACTTTTTATACACATCGTTAATAACGTGTGTTAAATAAGCTGTGGGATAAATATCCCACAGCTGGGATACGGGCCTCCCCTCAATCGAAAACTTTTAGAGCATACATCACTTTTTGTATATTAGGTTTGTAGTAACTTTTCATAGAACACAAAATTAATTATAGTGATACTATAAAATAGAATTGTGTTTTAACTATTTGTTTATCTTTAAAATCGGAGATTTTAGTGATTTGGCGTAGTCTTCTAACATGTTCTCTTTCGCATGCACCAAGTAATTAGTGCTATCTCTTTATGTAGGCGGAGCAAACGTAAAGAAGACGATTCTCGTAATATTCATGACTTTTACGTCATCAATAATACTTCGGGTGGCAAACAATCATACGGCCTGATGTAACCATCGTGTAATCGATTTTTTTATATGAGAGCGAACGAGTATTTGGGTCACCTGGAGCGCTACCGCCGAAGCTGAAGCCGATTACCAACGGAATTTTTGAATGTGAAAATGAAACTACTGCTTAGATTGTTGCTAATTATGTTTAGCTCAGCTGCTAAAAACCCTAGAGCTCTACCGACTGAGCTGAAGATGTTTGTCAATAACTTTACCCTAAGACTAATTTTTGGAATAAAAAAACCGATGGTAATCGGCTTCAGCTTCGGCGGTAGGGCCCCAGCCCCCCTAGCCAAGTGTAATTCGTAGCGTAACGAACGTTAGATAGATCACGTGACATTTGTCAAAATCGAACATTTTAGTATGAGAATTGACAAATGTCACGTGATCTATCTAACGTTCGTTACGCTACGAATTACACTTGGCTAGGGGGACAGGTCTTAGGTGAAAATTAATGACAAACATCTCTCAGCGTAAGTGGCAGAGTAAGGCTGAAGCGGGACCTATGCAACATTGTATTTCTGGGCCTACTAGAGAAGTTTTCACTTCAAAAATAAAAAAATAAAAACCTAATGTTCGGGCCCCAAAAATTACGGGCTCTAGGCACGTGCCTAGGTTGCCTAGGCCTTAATCAGCTTTACCGACTTATAATAAGTCGGTAAAGCTCTAGAGTATCTATCATCGAAGCTTAACACAATAGGCATCTGAACAAAGTTCTAAAATTATAAAAACTCTCTATCCGTAACTTAAAATACATAAAACTAGAACGATTTGCGATCTAAAAAATTTAATAACTTATGTACGACGTGTTTTATTATCGGTCAAAGTTTGGTAGGAAAGTCCATTTTAAAAGTACAAAATTATAAAAAATAAATATTACCATTGTAGACAATAAAAAATACTATAACTTTTGTTCCGGCACTAGCTACATAAACGCAATATTTAACATAGCTGTCGTACAAATTTCTGATTTATTGCATATAAAATAATGTATCGTGACGTCATAATACTGTGTGCCTTTTATAGAGAGCGTTTTCGGGATATTCCAAAATTGGGATCTTCAAGTTATCATATCTCGAGAAGTTTTTATGCTACCGGAGTAATTCTTTCGCTTATAGTTAAATTATTGTGACGTAAATAACATATCGTAAAAAAAATTGGTTCAGATGCCTATTACCACCAATACTGAAGTTTTATTTTCGCAATCAAGAAAATCTAATGATAAATCTGCTTCAGCTTCCACGGTAAATTAACACCACCCATGAAGACGAGCACCAAGAGGTCGCCAATCCGTTACCATCCTTTAAAATTTTGTTTTATTAATTAATTTAATTTTAAATTGTTATGCTGCGCTAATAATATCTTTATAGTAATGCTAAATACTTTCACTATTACTATATTACGTTATTAGTACACGGTTGTTGTATGTAGTTCAAACAAAATCCTCTGTTGTCTATGTCCGCCGGTGCCTCTACGTTGTCTGTGTGAAACCATAGACGAAATGGTTTTACAGTACCTGCAAAGATATAACGAGTAAATGTTAGGTTCTATTTAGATTGAGCTGTCTATTTATTGAAAAAGACCATAAGGATAACGTATTTTTTTTTTATATACTACGTCGGTTGGCAGACAAGCATACGGCCCGCCTGATGTGAAGCGGTTACCTTAGCCATATTAACGCTCGCAACATAAAATATCACTCGCGCGACGGCACCCCCGCTGCCAAACGCAGCATCTCCTTCATTTCTGGTGACCTCACTCACTCGCAGGAACACAACAGCCCTCAAGGGATTATGATACTGTGGACATTTTGATATGTTAGGTCTAATGGGTAAATAGACTTTTAGATACTATAAACATTTTAATACTTAAGACCATAAGCAACAAAAGGATACATTTAATGTCGCGTCGGTAACTGCTATAAAAACTAAACAAAATGGCGTCTGTGCAGTGCATGAATGAGCGTGCCTGCGTGCGGCGTCATACGAACTGTTCCAGACTCGTCTTGGAGGGCAGAGGGGCAATTCTCGTAATTAAAATATAGTCAAAATTCAGTTTCGATCCAGTCTCGATCTCACAAATGTCACATTTGGTATTCTCGTAACACAATATGTAACTTCAAAATTAAATTTAAGCGGGATTATATCGAAATATGAGTGAAAATTAAACAAACTAAGAATAATACTTTGCCAACAACAAGAATTGATAATAATTAATTAATGAAATCAAGTATATAATTTTAGTCAATACACAATTCAATCTCGATTCGGTCAACTTTTAATCTGCGTTCGTAGAAAAATTACGAGAATTGGCCTTCTGCCCCCTTACCACCATCTCTTATTGCGATTCAATAACTGAATAGATTGCTTATTCATACCAATGAATAAGCGACTCTATTTCAAATGGAATAGAGTTGAGAATATTCAATTTGAGTGATATATTCAAAATGAGTTAGAGACTATTCAATTATTGAATCGCAATAAGAGATGGTGGTAAAGGGGCTGGTGACACGAGATAGTAGCATGGAATATCTGTACTATACGTAGTACTTATACTGCGCTATTAGTAAATTAAACATTGACCTATTTAAGAAAATCAATTATGTAAATAATGTGATTCATTATAGATAGACAACTGCCGCCATTTTAATTACAGGACAGAACCCAAGGTCAAACAAAAGCATCAACAAACCATCAATTTCTTAAGTTAATAACTTACACGCCCTAATTGTGAAATATGTAGATTGATTAACATTTCAAACGAAATATGTTTCTTTTTTGTAATACAGTACAACAACCTTCTGAAAAAAATGTTCTATTTCAATATATTCTATTTCAAATGGAATAGAGTTGCTTATTCATTGGTATGAATAAGCAATCTATTCAATTATTGAATCGCAATAAGGGCCTCCCCAATCCAATCAGAATGATGCCTCCCCAACCCGTCTGGCCAGCGTGGGGAGTGTAGGCCAAATCTTCCTTCTGTCCAGGACGGACGAGAGAGGGTCGTTCTCCTGTAGTGGAGACTAAAATGACCTGATGATAATGATGAATAAGAGATGGCGGTAAGGGGGCTGATGTTTTACGCAAATAAATAAAATATCTTTATCATTTAAATACCATGTGAAATAAAATATAGATCTTTTATTAGAAGACGAAAATAAACGTTTACTCCGCCAACCCGCAGTTGAGCAGCGTGGTGGAGTATGTTCTAAACCCCTTCGATTGAGGGGAGACCCATATCCCAACAGTGGGATGATTATGAGTTGATGCCGAAGAAAAACGTTTATGTATTTGCACATTACATAGTACTATCACACCCCGGCCACTCCATACAAAATTTGACATAAACAATGGCGTCTGTACAGAGCGTGAATGAGCGTATACATGTGCGTGCGGCGCTATACAAACTGTTTCATATTCGTCTCAGAGGGGAGGTGAGGTCGATACGAGAGAGCGGCAGGGAGTGGAAGGTATTATGCAGAAGTAGTCACAATAACAAAGTGCACACCAAAATGGGCGACACTGTACAAACAAACAAGTCAAACAGACACAATTATTATATAAGAAAATTTTAAGTACTATCCGATGGCGCAAAATGTTCCCAACTCAGTATAAAAACCAAAATCTGTAGCAGACTCGGCACTGATTTTCAATTGGGACCAGTTGCGACCTCACGCAAGTTGGCAATTGTTTCTTTTGATGTTTTTGAGCATGTATGTCACATTCTCAAAAACCACATAAACAAAATAGAAGATTATGTATTTTAATAGATTTATATTATATATTATATTATTAGTTTTTTCCAAATTTTCCTGTAAGGTGGCAGTCATCTGACCTACACCTAAGAATAATAAATAAATAAATATTGTCAGACAAATTACACAGCGCCATCTAGCCCCAAAGTAAGCGAAGCTTGTGTTATGGGTACTAAGACAACTGATAAACGTAAATACATTTTTTTTTTGTAAATACATACTTATGATATGCCTAGAAAACACCCAGACTGACAAACAGACATGTTCATGCACACAAATGTTTGTCCTATGTGGGAATCGAATCCACGAGCGTTGGTGTCGAAGCCGCGTCATTGACCGCTACGCCACCGAGCTCGTCCAGTATACAATTATTTACTCTGTTACCTAAGCAGGTTAGCTCAGATTAAAAGTAATTGACGAATTAATTGGTGAGAGGAGCTCGCCTTATTACTCACTACTGAAGGCAAAGGGTACAATTGGGTCAAAATCACCAAGGTGGCAAATTCCAAATTCTGTTTTATGATGAATTTACCTAGCAGCTATTACTTTGATGATCAGTCTAAATGATCACTAAACTTACGTTTAAACAATATTTACGTTGGCAGAGCATGGAATGGATTACTACTCTTGTAATTTTATTTTTAAAGAGAGCTATCGCTGAAAAAAATCATTAAGGGAACGTTTTTGTGCGGCTTATAATAATATTAAAATATAACATAAGTATTTATTTTTTTCCTTGTTCAATAGTGGATATAATATATCCACTATTGAACAAGGAAAAAAATAAAATTTCTTTAGTTTCTATTTATAAATAACATATTATGTTATTTATAAATAGAAACTAAAGAAATGTAATGAAATTGCCAGTAAAGACGTTAAAAAGCAAAATATAGTGCAAATGAAGCTAATATGACTATTTTTTTTGGCTAAATTATCTAAATATGAGAAATATCGCTGTCTTATATGTAAATTAACATGCTATAGGTATAAGAAGTTCGCCTTATTTTAATATTATCAGGGTCTTTTTTTAAATATCTAAAATAATAATGTGTTATCTGTGAGTTTAGTGATGTTCCCGGAAATTATGAGGTGTTCGCGGAATGATGTGTGTGTTCCCTAAATGACGATATAGATACAATTTAGGTTTATAAAATCATAAGCAATGTTTTT
This sequence comes from Hypsopygia costalis, assembly GCA_937001555.2. Lineage (NCBI taxonomy): Eukaryota > Metazoa > Arthropoda > Insecta > Lepidoptera > Pyralidae > Hypsopygia > Hypsopygia costalis. The sequence continues at coordinate 27,780,103 of OW443326.2, forward strand.
GTACGTCGTACTTATTTATTTGTTTTGGCATAAGGTTCTTACTTGACAAAAACGTAACTTAAATCACTTTACAGTCTTTTAATTGCTGTACACAGCCGATTAGAAATTCTTAATAATCATATTAAACTTTTATTATGATGGTCATAATCAAACCATCTGAACATTATACTAATTATTTTGTAGTTAATATTAATATTGTTTAGTTTCTAATCATATTAATTAAACATATTAATATAATATTATATAAAAAGAAACAAACATTAGAATTTTTCAAAAACGTCAATATCAGTATCAAAGTAATAATACTCTTAATCATTGTCTTTTTTCAGCAATGGCGTTGAAATAACACTTATTATTTGTTCAAATGCAGCAGATACATCACTCGGATCTAATTTAATATTTTTTGTATTATTACGCACCGAATCCAAGAATATGACTAGGATTTCTCCATCATCTTTATCGACACCTGTCTTACAGGTGGCAACTTATCTGTAATTGACAGTTTTCTTTTGTGTAGGTACTTTCAATAAAATAAAGGTTCCAGGGGTTATTAAATTTGAGTGTAGGTTTTCCTTGTCTTGATTGTAAGATGTAACATCTTCAACAGTAATAGATTCTCTTCATGATCGGACGATGATGAGTAAATGGTGTAAATGTTCCGTTTCTTCAATTGCAGCAAATTTTATCCATCAATTGTATGCATAGGCTCTCTTGACTTTCTTGAAGGTATTCCCATGTTTTATAGTTCATTTCTTTCGAAGAAATCTTTTACTTTTTTACGAACTTCCTCCTTCAAAACAACCTCACGAATTTTGGTATCAGACTTCAGAATCGATGTACCGGTTCTCTCTTTTGGCAAAAAAGTCTTATGAAGCAATTTATAATTCCGTATGATGTTACCGCTAACATATTTTTGGAAAAATTCTTTCTTTTTGGATTTTTTTCTTAAAGTACAGGCCTTTTCTTTTAGTTTTTTTTAGCAGTCAGTACTTCGTTGACTAAGAGATTTTTGCGCACTTCAGGAGGCACGTCGACATTTTTAATCAATGCGTCAACTTTGCTGTTAGGAGTTGTTGGTACCTGAACTTTTTTATTGTTCTTATTTTTCTTTTTTTCTTAATCTTTTCTTTAAATTTTCATATTTACGTTTTATGTTAGCAATTGTTTTCTCTTGTTGTTTACTTCTTTCCAATTTTTTTCTCTGCTTTCGCTTTTCTTCCTCAGTCATCTCATCAATGTTTGTAACTTTCTTTTCAGCTTTTTTTTCTGATAGTACGCTCTATCCTTAGCCCTTTTTATTTCTCTCTCTTCCTCCGTCATCTTATCTAATAATTTCCTTTTCCTGGCATTAGCTTTCTCTCGTTGTATAATAAATACTAATTAAATAATAGTATATATTGAACATTATATTAAAAAATATGTTAGCACAGCACACACTTAATTAATTAACCAATAGTTATAATAACAGGGAGTGTTTATTTGAAAAAGTCATTTCGGGAACGGCATCATCATTTCGAGAACGCTCCGTCAAGTCCGGGAACTGTCCCGAAATGACCGTTCCCGAAATGACTTTTGTAACTACACGCGGCCTTTTTAGACGGCAGCCATCTTTGACATCATGTTCGGCTTTGTTATTGTAAAATATTTGAGGTTACTATTTGCTATAAAACACTACGAAACTTATTTTTAAATATTCCAAGTTGAAAAACGCATTCCCGGTATGATGACGTATTGATGTACGCTCTATAAATATTGAAATGAAAGATACTTACTACTTAATTTCAATTGTTTTGGCGAAAACGAGAGACGATAACCGTTTGTTTAGATCGTTCACATCACTGTACCATAGACAACTAAAGGTTGCGTTCAAAAACTGAATTTTTATTGATAATCAAAATTGCGTTCACTAAAATGACGCTTACATTGTCGGACACAATAAGATGACCTGATTTTCTTTAATTTCTTTTCTTTCTTTAGTAATAACAATAATTAATTGATATAAGATAAAATTATAGGCCTTAACGGCCTAAAAAACTTTACAATTTATTTTATTTTTTGAATATTTCCAAAGTTAGTTTCTGATGATTGCTACATGGGACACGTTCTCGAAATGATTTTTTGTAGTTATCTCTTCAAATAATAATAAATGTGATTTACTTTTTAAGTATAAAATATTATGTACAGTTAATATGAACAGAGTTAAGTAATATTTACTATAACGATTTGTTTAAATATACTAAATTTGACCCAAATAAATATTCAAGAAAATAGTAGATTTTAACTTTGTTTTGTTAATTTTTTTTTATTTTGGGGTGTAAGTGGTTCATCAACATCTTTGAACCAAAGCCAACTTCACCTGCACGCGGTACACCCTGCTGACTGACAAACGAAGCTCTGGCGAAAAGAGAGGTAGGGAGCGTAATTGTAAGCTACCCGACTGGGGAATGTACCTCCACCTCACAGAATACCGCAGCCAAATAACAATTCCCTTGAGAATTGTTGTGTTCCTGCGCGTGAGTGAGGTCACCAGAAATGAAGGAGATGCTGCGTTGGCAGTAGGGGTGGCGGCGCGCGAGCGATATTTTATGTTGCGAGCGTTAATATGGCTACGCTAACCGCTTTACATCAGGCGGGCCGTATGCTTGTCTGCCACCCGACGCGACGTAGTATAAAAAAAAAAAAAAAAAACATGAAATTCTGAAGGTAGTTTGCTCCAGGCATTAATAAGTATAAAGAAAATGATGTAACAAATAAATTGCAGTTCATTTAGCATAACTCTGGTATCTTATCTTATCTTAGAGTGGGTCCAGTGCTGCAGCACCGGTGACACGTCGACCCTCATGGATCTTTTGTGTTCTCCCTAATCCTTTAGTCACTCTCCCCTGCCTGTCTGGAGATATGTTCCATGTACTTCAGTGTGCCGCTTATAGGGAAGAGCCTGTAGTCCTTCAGGTCCGGGTATGCCTTTCCTAGGATTTCCATTCGTTTGCCCGCTAGGACGTCACATTGACACATTAAGTGTTTCATGGTCTGGTAACATTAATGCAGTAAAACGTGAAAAGAATTCCAAATTATGTGGAATGAGTCCATTTATAATTTAAATATAACTTTCCCTTATCTTGGCAACTAGTTTTAATATATATAATTGATGATTCAAAAATTTAATTTTAGTGCAATTATTTTTATTAATTCATCTAGTTAATAAACATGTAGAAAACTGATAAAATACTAAAATGAGAGCCCAAAGGACTTCAAAGTCAAAAACGAGGATTTTTAATAAAAATTCTATGTGTAATTAGGAAGGTAAAGCAACTGTCCTCAACAAATAAACTAAATTTATTCTTCATAGTCAACTCTTATTCATTCCACTGCTGGGATACGGGTCTCCCTTCAATCGAATGGGTTTAGAGCATACCCCACCACGCTGCGAGTTGGCAGAGAAACTGAATTTAGAAATACAAAAAAAAATAACCTAAATATTCGTCAACGCCATTTATTTTACCCAACCTTGTCCCCATTTCTGCAATATATATTGTAGGATAGCTCCTCGTACATGGCAGCATATAAATTATGACAGGAAGTTGGGTTCATTGACCTGATTCTAATATAAACCTCGATAAGTGGTGTTCGTTGAGGGTGCGTTTGACTGTGAGTGATAAAATCGAAGAAATATTGATTTGGTAAGTTAATGACAACTTTAATATTCATTGCGGACTAATATGTCAAAAACTAGTAAGCTGTGTCCGTTTTTTTTACGTGATAACATCTTATAAATCGATGAACGCCGGGTGCACGCACGAAAAAGCACGACTCATTGTCACGTTCCGCCTGAGCCGAGCGTGCAAGCGAGAGCGCGGAACAAGCGATAGAGAGGCAGGATCGGCCTAAGCGTTTGGCTTGTGACGCGTCTATCCATATATATCGATGCATCTATCTTTCTTCCACTCCATCGGCTGATGTTTTCTTATGACGTTATCACGTAAAATTATCGTCCGTAAACAGACTTTACAGACAAACATTTTTTAAAATAAAAAAACTGGGAGTTTTAACTACTATAGTTCGACCTTGAGGACTGAAGTGTGTCATGCAAATATTGAGCCATAATGGCTCAGTTTGATTTGCTACACTTTTAGTGCTTGTCCTCGTTTTCTAGGCGCAGTGGCGTAGTGTGGCTAATGTAGCATCAGCGAGGCCCTTTTCTTTCAGGAGACGGCTCTATTTCCAAACACACTTCAGTCATAATATGTTTGATAAAGCCTCGGTAACGTTATTCTTAGTCGAAAGTTTCAGTTCATGGCGTTTGATTCGAACACGTTCACGAGGGGGCCTCGCTTGAGGCCCTTTTAGGTGCGAGGCCATGGGCGAGGGCCCACTTTGTTCACGCCTAGCTACGCCACTGTATAGGCGTTATTATCCTAAGGTATCAATCACATTCAGTGTGCATGAACGTGTCTGTTTGTCTTGGTCTGGGTGTTTTCTATGTATTATAAGTATGTATTTACAAAAAAATAGTATTTAAGTAGTAGTATTTAAGTACATTTATCAGTTGTCTAGTACCCATAATACAAGCATTCCGCTTAATTTGGGACTAGATGGCGCTGTGTAAATTGTCCAGAAATATTTATTTATTTATTTATTCACGCTAGGAAAAAGAGCAAACGACATCATCATGTAACAAAATGAGACATTGACTCGATATTTTGTTTCGCGTCACGTGCTTGTTGTTTCTATGAAAAGCAATATAAAAATATAAAAAACGCAATACTGTGTGAAACAGATATATAAAACAGCGTTATATAAAATCTGGCATATATCTCATGTTTGCCACGTCTGAGAGGCGTCTATAAAACGTAATGTATTATACTAGTCCGGTCAAATTAAACCGAAATATAAGAGTGAAGGCACATAAATTTACAACAAGCTGAAAGTGAGTAAAATTGTTCAAAACATATTATGTTGGGTTACACGGAATCGGAGCTGAGCGGAGATAAGTTGTATTCTCATACATTTCACATCGCAAGCAAAGAACAACGACTTGTGAAAGATAATAAAGCACATATCCGCCCGTATAATAAAGCTCTGTATCTTTAAGCTTTAGTGTTTAACTTTCCCCTACAATCATCTCCTGCTAAAGTGATGCCTGTTTCTCATGCAGGCGCATCGTTTTACTCGCATATGGTGACCATTACGATATCTTAATACAATAATTAAGTACCTTGTGTAGTTTTAGCAGTAGAACTATATTATATTTTAATAATATTTATAAGTTCAAAACAAGAGTACTAGCAACACTAATAAAATAATTCGTGCAATCGAGATTGTATAAAATACGTATTATCAAATGTATTATCAATATGTATTATCAAAATTATCTTATTTTTAGTTCATTAAAGATATGACTTTTATGAGGTGAGTATACAGTTATAAATTCAATAACTAATTGTCAAAGCAATATTATTGCAAATGTCAACCGCCTCGTCATATTTAAATACAACAAATCCGCCTTATATTTAATTTCTACCGTTTATACCACAAGTGGCTCTACAGCACAGCGTAATTATAAAATGGAGCAGAAAACGTTGTAGTGGACGGGAAAATTAGACGACGAAAGAGGAAAAAGGCTAAAATTATATTGAATATACATTTTTTTTATACTATATCGAGTGGCAGACAAGCATACAGCCCGCCTGATGTAAAGCGGTTATCGTAGCCATATTATTATTAACGCTCGCAACATAAAATATCGCTCGCCCCCGCTGACGTTTCCCTTTCCTTTCTGGTGACCTCACGCACTCGCAGGAACACAACAACCATAAATGGAATTGTTATTTGGCTGCGGTGTTCTGTAAGATGGAGGTACATTCCCTAGTCGGGTATCTTACAATTACCTCTCTTCGCCAGAGCTACGTTTGTCAGTCAGCAGGGTGCACCGCGTGCAGGTGAAGTTGGCTTTGGTTCAAAGATGTTGATGAAACCCCAAATATATACATTATATAAAGTTGCATAATTGTCTTCAAATTCCTTTGTCAGGAGTTTTCTCTAGAACTTAGTTCCGCCGGTACGTGTATTGGAAAATGACCCTCCCGATAATTCTTTTTTTTTTTTTTAAATGTTATATCAATTGACCAAACCGCTACCAATGGTCTTAGAGTACGCAAGTACGGCTCAAATTGTAGCAAATTTAGTCAGCTTTACAGAAATATAAGACAAAGATGCCTGAAAAATGAAATGAATGATGAATGAATTCCAAAATATAAGAAATATTTTGAAAAAGAAAAAAAAATGTGCTAAAATTTCTAAAATAAAAAGTACCATCATTGACTACCTAATATCTATTTCCACATCCAATTAACATAGAGAACTCGAGTTAGGTTAAATCTGATACAACTGAACTTTACAAAAGTACTGCATAATGATACCTGAAAAACACTACCTTTAGATAGTTTTTTTTTTTCAAAAAAACTGAAAATAGTGCCAAAGTCATCGCAATATTCCGAGCAGCACAGGGTTTATGGACTATAATTTGTGGCATAAACTATTCTCGAGGGGCCTAACAATATATAAAACAAGGTTTGGACAAATATATATGCAAAAACCATGCAACTCTAGCAATAATACACACCATATATGTATATAATGTACCACCAAGTGCCAACAATCAACGGTATCAAGTTTATAGGTTACCAATGATCGATTCGAGTAATATTACGTACAAGCAACGGTATCAACTTTATAGGTTACCATGATCGATTGTAGTAATATTACGTACAATCAACGATATCAACTAGTGATGTAAGGAATATTCGTATTCGCATTCGCGAATATTCGCATATTTCTCGACATTCGCATTCGCAATTTTATGCGAATGTTTTGCGAATATGAACGTCCTAAAAATAATTAGAATTTTCAATTACAAAAAGGTAAATTAAATAGAGAAATAAGTATCAACTTCTTATATATTTATTTCAAAACCTATGTAAGGTTTTCTTCTTCTTATAAGATTATCTGTTATAAGTTCTTATAAGATTTCCTATCCTCTGTTAAGATTTTTTGTTAACTAAACCATAAACATCACTCGTAAATCAAACAGCAATCGGCCTTCTTCGGATCGGCTCGTCAATGCTCGGAAGTAGATGCAAATACTATGTGCGTGTAACTCGCGCGCCAACTAAGCTGTCAAAATAAAGCCATAGACAAATGGCGCCAAATACAAAAGTCAATATTCGTATCCGCATTCGCATTCGCGAATATCGACGGCAGATATTCGCATTCGCATTCGCAAATGTCTAGAAATTTACATTCGTTACATCACTAATATCAACTTTGTAGGTTACCAATGATCGATTCTAGTAATATTACGCAGGTACGTAATATTACTAGAATCGATTATTGGTAACCTATAAAGTTGATACCGTTGATTGTTGGCACTTGGTGGTACATAATTATCATAATGTTACTAGCTGACCCGCCAAACGGTGTTTTGCCTATATGACAAAACAAGTTATTTCTTACCTACTGAATTTACGTATAAAATTTCATTAAAATCTGTCAAGCCGTTTCGTAGGAGTATGGTAACTAACAGTGTGACACGAGAATTTTATATATTAGAAGATATTAAAACACTAAACTTGTACTAGTTCCACGTAATTATATTTAATTTTACCGACCGGTTTCGCCGCTAAGGCATTATGAAGGTAAGCAGATGGTATTTGTGTTTCTACAAAACATTATTATTATAACATTATGAATTGGTAACCTCATTTTTGGAAGTCGGTTAAAAATACATACATTATATACATGCGCGTTTGCAATGTCTGATATTTATATTGACTGAACTATATCTACATGACCAGCCACGAGGTATTTGTACTGCAGAGGCATACCAGCGAATCAACGCATGAAGCATATATACTTATATATATATATATATATATATATATACTAGCGACCCGCCCCGGCTTCGCACGGGTGCAATGCTGATACTAAATGTACTACAGAAGGTCTTTGCGCTTTGTCCTATCCAGTCCTTCCCCAGTTATAGGCACACGCCGCCGGCTCCGCGGCCGGTACCGCCACAGCCGTTATGTCCCTGCATTTTAAATGTGTAATATCTTCTAAACTATTCATTTAAATTACATGCTGTGAAGGGCCATATTGATCTATATTAAATGCGCAATGTATTTAAGGTACTTAATTGGATAAGGATTAATTCTGTATTGCTTAAAATCGCTTCGTAAATAAGGCATTATTTCTTGTAAAAAGCAAAGGATAAAATAACGGTTATTGTGTGTTACCACTAAGAGATAGACATATACCATCGCGAACTTTTTTGTAGACCATTTTAAGGTGAACAATACTGTACTACATTATTTTGATCTATCTCGTTGGGTTCAGCCAGCGTTTGCAATGAAAGAGCAAAAAAATGTGTTTATTTACGACATCACATTAGAAACCTCTAAATTATCAGTGTTTTTTTACTATGTTATGCATATATTATACATATAAACTTTCCAGTTGAATCACTCTATCTATTAAAAAAAACCGCATCATAATCCGTTGCGTAGTTTCAAAGATTTAAGCATACAAAGGGACATAGGGACAGAGAAAGCGACTTTGTTTTATACTATGTAGTGATAGTGATATTGGGCTGCGAATCTGCTAAATATAGAACGAGACGTATATTGCAACAAGTATTCAACATTACCAACCTGTATCTAGCCACCGCTGGATACAGCCCCCTTACCACCATCTCTTATTGCGATTCAATAATTGAATAGATTGCTTATTCATACTGATGACTCTATTCCATTTGAAATAGAGTCGCTTATTCATTGGTATGAATAAGCATTCTATTCAGTTATTGAATCGCAATAAAAGATGGTGGTAAGGGGGCAGGTCTTCCCCTATGCTTTCCACCATATGCAATCCTCCGCTTTCTACATCCAGCCGTTTTTTTTGAGGTCCTCGGTCGAAGTGTTGGGCGCCTCACAATACTTCGTCCCCCATATGCGGCCTCCACTTCAGGACCATTCTCCTTCTACCAAGTATTAATTTTTTTTTTCGGGACGGGGGCCTACCACACATTCTCACCACTGTTTCTCCTGTGTAGCCAAGATTAACAGCGGCGACCGCCAAAAAAGGCAATGAACAGTCCATTGCACTGCCTTGGAACTCACAACGAATTTAATCAGAAGAAATTAGTAGGAGTAGGAAGCTTTTTGAATTTGACTTCCCCTATGACTTCCCCTAGCAAATGTGAGAGACAGCAATATGATGATGGCTAGTCAAGTAAAGCTCAACTGCCGTGCACCACGGATTTTATGTATCTAACGCTATTGGGGACCTAAATCCTTGAGTTGTTACTTAACACATCGATTCCAATAATGTGCATTGCAAAATCGTCTGAACGCTCGGTAATTTATTAGTACCTACAACAAATATTAACTTATGTCACGACTGTATTGTTTATGACATATTAAACACAGATACAATTAAATTTAACATGAGATCTGAAATTTATCCGGCCTTTGAATAAGTTAGACAGATGAGATCAAAGTTTTCATTGCGGGGAAATTCCAAACAACTGGGCGTTGAGTTGCTAATGAAAGACATGTGAGTTTCAAACTACGCTCTATGGATATAATCCTTCAAAGTTCCGCTAATTGGGGTCCTATATACAAGAAGTTCGCAATATACTCGTAGTCTATAATGTCTATATTCTAGATCAGGGCTGTCCAAACCATATACAATGCCAGGCCATTACAAATTACTAAATAGATTAGCGGGCCGCAGAAACAAAAACCTACTTGACATTTAACTACCTACTTTGAAAGTTTAAGCTTAGCTATAACAACATAGTTAGTTATAAAACTTATTTTTTTCTAAAATTATATAATTTTCAGACAGATTCGTTGTACAAAACCTGTACCGGTAAAAATGAATAAAAAACTGGTACATGAAAAACACGTCACGGGCCGCACAAATACGAGGGCGACACTGAAAGTTTTTAGAACTGGCCACTTGTAAACAATATAATAAAAAAAAAAAGACGTGTGGCACTCGGGGACTGCCGCGGTAAAGCTATTGCATAGCATTTTGTATCAACTTATGCAATTATAATTTTATTTATTTATTTTATTCATGCAGTATTGCTTTTTCTTTGATATTAATTCAAGTTACACTTTTTGAGCGTGGTGACCGATAAGAAAACAAATTTTTCTATTATTAAATAAATAAAACGAGTTTCGTAGAGTCGTACAATACGTCTAATCGCACGCACACAACGCCGTGTCGAAGACTGCCGAACTGAAACGACGTTAGACGATGCACGGCCTTCAAGCCACACCTCCTTGCCCGTCGGAGTGGGGAGCGTGAGGTTTTTTCGTTACGGAATTTCTGGATTCGGTCCCCGCGCTCAAGGCCCGCGATAGAAGCTATGCAATAGCTTAAAAATATTCGTTTTAAAGGTAATGATATGGCCTATGAACTAATACAAACATTTAAAGCAAAATTTTAACTAAAAAGCAAAAAATAAATTGAAGTATTAAAAATTTTCCATAAAATTATCTAAATTTACCAGTTTTTCAAAGTTTTTACAAAAACTAACCCTATTAATGTATTTGCTTTTTGTATTCTGAGAATACATTTTGAGATTATCTACAAAACGGTATCAAAATTACTGCTATGGATGTCATACTTTAAGAGTTGTTGTTGTTTGAACAGGACCCTTGCGCGAGCTGTCAATGGTTATTTTGTAGATAAATAAATAAATTGATGTAATGAGCAGGATAGATAGACTTTCTATCCCACTCATTCACCTAACAACAATAGCAAACCTGTCCAATTATTTGATGCCACTGGCCACTAGATGGCACTAGTGGTATTTCTACATCGCGCTGTGGTTGTGTGTATAGGATTAGTTAAACCTTAAGGGTAATTTATCGTCACACGATACGAGATGGCGTTAGTGGCAAAATTGTAACTCGTTATTAAGATTTTCTTTGTTACTCATATACCTGTTGTACGGAATTTTTTTGTTAGTAGTGGTATTGAGAAAAACCCACAGTTGTAAACCTACATGTGCAATTAAATATCGATGCCTTACGGCCGAAAAGGTATAAGCGGCATATTTCAAACTTTACAGGAGAGTAGACATGGGCGTTTTGGTTATTTTGTTAAAACGGATATGAAACCGATATGAAGTTTTCATATCGATATGGCAAACCGTTTTTATATATCGATATCAGTAATATGGTTGGTTTGTTAACGATAATGGGTTACTCAGTAACGATTCGCGAACTAACGGAAACGCTGCAAACGCACGCATTAATTGAGTTATTGATATTGATAGAAAATATTGACGCTTCATAGAGCTTGGTCAATAGTTAGTAATGACGATTTCCATTCACTGCAGTTTTGCTTTTTTTTTATACTACGTCGGGTGGAAGACAAGCATACGGCCCGCCTGATCTGAAGCGGTTACCGTAGCCATATGCGAGCGTTAGCTCGCAACGTAAAATATCGCTCGCGCGCCGCCACTCCCGCTGCCACCGCAGCATCTCTTTTCTTTCTGGTTTTGGGGTGTAAGTGGTTCATCAACATCTTTGAACCAAAGCCAACTTCACCTGCACGCGGTGCACCCTGCTGACTGACAAATGAAGCTCTAGCCAAAAGAGAGGTAGGGAGCGTAATCGTAAGCTACCAGACTGGGGAATGTACCTCCACCTCACAGAATACCGCAGCCAAATAACAATTCCCTTGCGGGTTGCTGTGTTCCTGCGAGTGAGTGAAGTCACCAGAAAGGAAGAAAAAGCTGCGTTGTTAGCGGGGTGGCGGCGCGCGAGCGACATTTTATGCTGCGAGCGTTAATATGGCTACGGTAGCCGCTTCACATCAGGCAGGCCGTATGCTTGTCTGTCACCCGACGTAGTATAAAAAAAAAACAAAAAAGAAACCTCACTCACTCGCAAGAACACAACAACCCTCAAAGGAATTGTTATTTGGCTGCGGCGATTTTAGAATATGTATTTGACTCAATTTCGCCAAAAATTCTAGTTACTGCAGTCTTACAAAATAACAAAAATAATCGACAATAATAAATAACAAAAATAATTGCATGAATATTGTCAATCTAAATTAATCCGTAATGTTATAGCGAGTAATTCCATTTTGCAATGTAAATTTCTCGTGAAAAATCCACCAATTCAAGAGCTAAATAAAACAATCTTCTGAATGTAGTCGCAAAAATTCACACAGAACCTTAATATAAATAAACTTAAGAGCTAAATTCTACATTGCAATGACCAAAGCATTGCCGGTTGCTACCGGGCTGCCCGCCGCGCCGGCGCCGATGTATTTATTCGCTTCATCTCTTTTACACCGCTATAACTACGCTTACTGAGAAAGAGAGGAAGCGAATATGGTTATTCCTTCGAGTCGCGAAACATATCGTTCTCTTGCGCGGTTTCAGTTTCATATCGAACCCTCGCGCGTCAGTTTTTAGATATTCGGTTATGGGGTTATGGGATATCGATATGTTATGTTATCTACTCATAACCGATATAAGTTACGTTTTGATATAACGAACTCATGTCTACAGGAGAGTGATTTAAAGTTAAAATTTTATGAAAACACACCTCCTTGCCCGTCGGAGTGGGGAGCGTGAGGTTTTTTCGTTACGGAATTTCTGGATTCGGTCCCGCGCTCAAGGCCCGCGATAGAAGCTATGCAATAGCTTAATAAGTTTAAATTTTGAAAATGGAACTCTGCCAATATTATTGAGTATATAATTCATTCATTTCTCATTTGTTTTACGATTTGGCGGCAAATTGAAAATTGTCTGTGTCACGTCAACATGAATTTAACGCGAGAAAATTTTCGTGCAATGATTTTTTATGACTTTCGTTGTCATTTAAGTCAGCAAGAAAGCTATGATAGATATGCTTTGGACAGCCCTGTTCTGGATACAATTCAACATTTGCTTGACAAGTGAAAGTTTCGATAGTTAGTGTCAGAAACAAAATGTCGACAACTTTACCTACAGACAGAAACAAATTGTCGACAACTTTACCTTTAGATATACAATCACAATGTCAATTGGATTCGAGTCAGGGGCTTACTAATATCTAGGCAACCTAGGCACGTGCCTAGGGTCCGTAATTTTTGGGGTCCGAAAGTTAGGTTTTTAATTTTTATTTTGGAAGTGAAAACTTCTTTAATAGGTTCGGAAATACAATGTTGCCTAGGGCCCGTTTAGCCTTAGTGCGGCAATGATTTGAGTATAGTTTCGCCCTCTTGCGTCACACTTTTATTCATAGTTGATCATATTGTGATGTCAAAAATAAGACAATAAGGTTACCTTAATGTATCTAATAACTACTATTTTGTTTGTTTCGCCATTGTTTCCACAAATTATTTTTTTGTAAGTTCTCAACTTACCAATTTGCTTGCGTAACTTACAAAATTACAATTCTAATTGTGTTCTATTTTCCATGAGCAAACTAGAACACAAATAGAATTGGAATTTTCTAAGTTCCGCAAGTAGTAAGAAATTACCATAAGCAACTGACAGTAAGATGAATAAATCTGACACATCATCTGATGATATGGGAAAGTTGTGGTTATTATAAGAAGGTCCATAAAGAATAGAGCTAGGTTATTTTCAAATGTCTATTTAGTCATTAATTCAAAATCTTTGGTTTTACGGGGAAATTTTAATGCAATATGACTGGTTATTCTTCATAGTTTATTATAAAGTGATTGCAGATAATGTATTTTTTATTTTATTGGAAAGAAATTGTAAATTGGTACCTATCTCTTTATAATCACGGGTCAAGCCCGGTCATTTGATAGGCGTGCGCGGGGATATGGATCCAACGTGTAGAGGCCCCTTTGAGAAGTTTAATGTAATGTTATAATTGTAAATTTATTATTATCCGAATTGCAGCAGTTGTGTTTTATTTTGTGTCTCCAAAAAATATTTCCCATAGAATTATTTGTCATTATCAGGTATAATAAGTTAATGTATGCATTATTATATGTACATTATTATTATACAAAAATATACCTGCCGAAATTCATAAATGCATACGAGGATTCACAACAATCATTATATTCTCATTACGCCACCACACTCTTCCCAATATTACACTTATTATGTATATATCTTAGCTGGTATTTAGTACATGTAATGTTTGTATATACTACTAGCGGCCCGACCACGCTTCGCTGTGGCTCAATCTTTTCGTTTCCATCCATTTCCTTAGAGATGGCGCTGTATGTGAAAAAAGATTTTCCCGCTTTTCTTTTCAAATTTTTCCAGAATTTTCTTTGCTATAAACCTCACGGAGCCCGAGACCTTTCCAACGAATGCAAAACCGTGGAAATCGGTTCTGGAGTTATAGCGTCAGGAAGGAAAACCCGACTTATTTTTATATAGTAGAAGATAATTATATTATTGTGTATGTATTGTTTATATTGCGTATGTATTATATGTATATGTGTATGTAGATATGTTTATGTAGTTTATGCGCCTCCCATTTGTTTTCTATCATTCTCGTTTCCTCTACCTTAAGGTTGTCTGGAAGAGATCGCTTAGCAATAAGACCGCCTTTTGTACTTTTATTATCCTAATACCTCTGTAAAATCTGTCATTTGGTGCAATAAAGAATATTGATTTGTGTATCGTATAACAATCGACTGAAACATAATACTGTGCAGCCCGGGAATAATTATTATTGTTGCCATCATTATCAGGTCATTTCAGTCTCCACTACATGAGCACGAACGACCCTCTCTCGTCCGTCCCAGACAGAAGCAGGATTTGGTCTACACTCCCCACGCTGACCAGACGGGTCGGGGAGGCCTGATCGATGTTTTATAATGTATTTCCCTTAGTCGCCTTGTACGACATCCACGGGAAGAGACGGAGTGATTCTATTCTAGTCTGCCGGAAACCACACGGCCAATTATTATTGTTGCCAACTAATTGTATATTTATTATTTTTGCTAAAAAACAATTTACGTCAATTCGTTTCAGTATACCTTATATTTTGACATTCTGTTCAAATGTGGATAGTGTTACAATTAAATAAGAGGAAACATTTATGATGAGCGAAAAATGTTTCCTTTGTTCTTCAAAATATGGTTTGTTATCACTACATAGTATAAAACAAAGTCGCTTTCTCTGTCCCTATGTCCCTTTGTATGCTTAAATCTTTGAAACTACGCAACGGATTATGATGCGGTTTTTTTTAATAGATAGAGTGATTCAACTGGAAAGTTTATATGTATAATATATGCATAACATAGTAGAAAAACACTGATAATTTAGAGGTTTCTAATGTGATGTCGTAAATAAACACATTTTTTTGCTCTTTCATTGCAAACGCTGGCTGAACCCAACGAGATAGATCAAAATAATGTAGTACAGTATTGTTCACCTTAAAATGGTCTACAAAAAAGTTCGCGATGGTATATGTCTATCTCTTAGTGGTAACACACAATAACCGTTATTTTATCCTTTGCTTTTTACAAGAAATAATGCCTTATTTACGAAGCGATTTTAAGCAATACAGAATTAATCCTTATCCAACTAAGTACCTTAAATACATTGCGCATTTAATATAGATCAATATGGCCCTTCACAGCATGTAATTTAAATGAATAGTTTAGAAGATATTACACATTTAAAATGCAGGGACATAACGGATGTGGCGGTACCGGCCGCGGAGCCGGCGGCGTGTGCCTATAACTGGGGAAGGACTGGATAGGACAAAGCGCAAAGACCTTCTGTAGTACATTTAGTATTAGCATTGCACCCGTGAGAAGCCGGGGCGGGTCGCTAGTTGTAAATAAAATTGAAATGTAAAATTTAGTTAAAGTTTTTTCTTTTTCTTTTACATATATTTGAAAATTAGTAACATCACATTCTAAAATTTGGTACTTCCTTTTTATTGACATTATATATATATATTTTTAATAAAGTATGCGTTATTTTTTGCCGTCATTGTCTACAAGACATTCACATATTTTTTTTTTACCAGACGCCCCTTTTTTTCTCGATAGTCGATCGAATCATGCAAGTTAAGCAACGTCGACCGTAACCTGTCTATGGATGGATTTATGTATCTCGAGCTCTTCCGTGCTTCGGAGGGCTCGTTAAGCCGTTGGTCCCGGTTGGTGTCTTTATAAGACACAGTCGTTAAGCCCAGTCAGTGGCCTTTGGGCGGCTTGACAAAACTGGCCTCTGCCAACCCACAGCCTGGTGGAGTATACTCTAAACACCTTCGATTGATGAGGGAGATCCATATCCCAGTAGTGGGAGAATAATGGGTTAATGCCGACCCTTTTTTAAAAAACTTCGTTAAGGGGTATACTGATTAAAAAAATGTATTTACGTACGTTTTTCAGTTGTCTAGTACCCATAACACAAGCTTCGCTTACTTTGGGGCTAGATGGCGCTGTGTAATTTGTCTGACAATGTTTATTTATTTATTTACTGATGCATTACGTAAGAGAAAGTGAGTTTCATTATTTCCTATCGACTTTTAATGGCTAAAGTGAAACCACAGCATAAGTAATAGTACTACGTATAGTATGGCCACTCCCTGCCGCTCACTCATGTCGACCTCACCTCTCTTCTGAGACAAATCTGGAACAGTCTGTATGGCGCCGCACGCACACACGCTTATTCATGCTCTGCACAGACGTAATTGTTTATGTAGTAGTAAACGACGTGACATTTGCATGGAGTGGCCAGGGTCTGGTGAAACTATACTGGTTAACATGTAGCTAACATTCTCACTATTCCTATTGTGGTGAATAATGGGAATAGTGACATGTACAACATTGATCACAATAGGCTATTTGACAATGTTCAAAAATTGTATAAATTATCTAACAATATCGTAAAATACACAAAACTATAAAGATCTGCAAACTTTCATTGTAATATCTTCCGTCCGACTTATTTTAGGGTCGATCAAAATTTAGCGGGAAAGTCCATTTTAAAAATATGAAATTATAAAAAAAAATATTTCCATTGGAGAATCAATAAAAAATACTATAACTTTTATTATGATACTAATTACATAAACGCAATATTTACCATAGCTGTTGTACAAATTTCTGATTTGATGCATACAAAATACAATCCTGCGACGTCATAACTCAGTAGCCTTTTGTATGGAGCGTTTTCAGGATAGTCCAAAATTATGATTTTCAAATTAACATATTTCGAGAGATTTTTGTGCTATCGAAGTAATTCTTTCACCTATGGTTATATTATTGAGACATCCCTACATATCAAACCGAAAAAAAAGTTTATTAAATATTTTTGGTATAAAATGTGTACAAGACTTACTCAACACAGAAGAAGACTGCATAGAGAGATCAGCAGAGAACGTTCCACCGCAGATTCTGTCTGTGCACAATGCTTGAGCTGGTTGTATTCGACCAACGTTGGCTGCACACGGAACCAACAGCCAATCATTGGCGCAGTTGGTCGGCCCAGCGCCGGAACCGATCATCGCGTTGACTGGACTGTTGCTGTTACCACTGAGTGTGAAGGCACGGGAGCGGTTGTTCACTGCCAACAATGTGAATTGTAACAAATAGTCAATGATGTTATATTTCTATTCTACAGATATGCCATTAAGCGTCAAAAACAAACACCCAAAAAGTGAGCCAATTGTCTCACCACACAATTGATTGAATTAGGTAAAATTGCCGTCTTTCGAAAATGTAAAATTTATGTTGATTAAGTAATTGTAACCCACACACAATAATAATTGAGTTTAACACGTACTTTAGTTAATTTCATATTTTTGCTAGAAAAGGTGGCGCCAATTTCGCTCGGTAAGAAAAGGTTATGATAAGGATGGCGATAGTTAGCGATGTCATATATATATATAGTATATGTCCCTTAAACTAAATAAACAAATTTCCGCCAAGTTCAATCCTGTGTGTATATTGATTAATTGTTACCTACATTATTACGCAATGAGTTCGTTCAAACTATTCAGTTTGATTTATATCTGATGAAATAAGCACGGAATAAGTAAGATAGCTACTACTTGAATATAGTATAACTTAAAAGATTTTCTTATGTTATTAAGGGTAATTACAGATACATATAACACCTTTAGAGTAGCTTAATATATTTAAGCAACTGTTAAAGTTAAAAACAATCGAATTTGATTGAATAATTGAACTACCAAGGAATAGAACAAAAGTACTAGGAATACATATCGTACCGGAGTCTGGGCAAGCTGTATACTGGATCCCGCAAAAGTTCCTCTCCATCCTGATGCAAAGACCGTAGTCTTGGTTACTCAGTTGTAGCCCAGAGGAAGGGTCGTAGTTGAAGGAACGGAGCTGACCAGAGACACCGGTGTAATATTGGAGACATCCTTCTTCAGCTGAAAAGTTTCATATTGTTATTCTGTACTGACACGTACTGATGAATACAAAAGAAATGCTTGTCGTACTAGATTTTTTTTTTTTTATAAAGGACACAGGCCAAGTTAAAGTATTTATATAGGTACCTATATATAATTCAAAGTCGTGTCGTGTCATGGCATACATAGCCATAGCGTTATTACGCTATGTCCGCCATGTTACTCATTATACGTCATCATAAACCATGTTACGCCATGTTAAACAAACATGTAACAAAACATACGAAATTGTATTTATAACTAAAATTGCTTTGTCTTCAAATTCTTCTTGCAAATAACTAAAATAACAAAATTAATATTTCAATAAACGAGCTTTATGATACTGTGAACATTTTAATACTTTACACTTAATGAATAAATAGACTTTTTGATACTATGGACGTGATGAACCGAAAGAATATGTACTTCTTTATATTTGGTACTCGATTCGTAAAAGGTACTTACTACAGTCCATAATATCCCAAAGACGTACAATAAAGTTTTACCTTTGTATATCGTGCTACAGGGTATTTGTGTCACCTTGACTTTCCACATTCTCTCGAAGGAGTTTCCACTGGTGACGAACGTCAACTTTACCGGATTTGTGGTGCCGATCCCAGCGTCAATATACACTGTAAATATTTTGTAGAATTAGTTCACATGTTCTGTTGCGTGTAGACATTTTTTATACCACGTCAGGTGGCAGAGAAGTATACGCCCCGCTTATTGTGATTTAGGTTACCGTAGCCATATTAACGCTCTCAACATTAGGTAAATATCGCTCGCGCGTTCCCTTCTTTCGCTGTCTACGCAGCAACTTCTGCCTTTCTGGTGACCTCACTTACTCGCAGAAACATACATATATACCTCTAAGGGAATTGTTATTTGGCTTTGTATTTTGTGAGGTGGAGGCACTTCCTCAGTCGGGCAGGTGACAAATACGCCTCTTTCAAAGAATACATCACGCCCAGGTGAGATTCGCTGTGACTCTAAAGATCATCCCATTTGACATGTTAATTGTTTTTCTACGTGACGCCGCCACCTAGCTTACAAATAAGTTAATGGTTCTGAGTGCTTAATGTGAGTTTTTTGGTCACATTCGAACACTGAAATTGAGAAAAAGTTTCATATTGTGAATTTACCAGACGCGTGTTACATAATAATATACAAATTTGCCGGGTAGCTCACTTCAACATGTGAGCAAGTAAGCCACATAATTTTGATATGTAACACGTGTTTTATAAATTCAAAACACGAAAGTGGTTCTCTATTTGGTCAGTTTGTTTACGTTGACATGATCCAACGCGAGCAAAAAATTCGCTCTAAGTAGGTACTCTGTACATTGTAAGCTTTATGGTGATCTGTTAATTACTACACAAGACATCAATTTACTTTACGCTCGTTAATCGCCCTTCGGACTCCTGTCTCCCTATCCTGTCTCCTTCGGACTCCTGTCTACAGTACTGATGGTAGGGCTGATTTCAACTTTAAACAAATATGTCAAAAGACGAGCCCGGTGGTCGAATGGCTAACAATAGCTGCTTTGACTCCGAGGTCGCGGGTTCGATCCCCGCACAAGACAAGCATTTGTGAGCATGAACTATTTGTCTTGGTCTGGGTGTTGTCTTTGTATAATATGTACGTATTTACAAGTACAAATATAAAAAATGTATTTAAGTACATTTATCAGGTTGTCTAGTGCCCATAGTACAAGCTTTGCCCTTAATTTGGAACTAGATGGCGCTGTGAAAATTGTCCTGAAAAATTTACTTATTATTTAAATACCCAACTGTGATTCCCCTGGTTGACACCACAAATAGCTGGCACTGGGTTTCCTCCTGAGACAATGAACTGGTCCTGGTTACAAACATGGTTCATCTGTTCGGGGCCTGCTATCGAAAAGCGATCAAAATCCAATCTGTAAGATGTAATAATATTTAGATTTATACATAACTTGAAACAAATGCTATGAAATAGAACAAGGAAAGATCGACTGAGGCATAGTAATGAAAATTTGATAGTTAATTGATTCAGGTGTTATTTTGCGGAAGTCAAATTTACATGCAATTTGATTGACACTACTGTGTGATGCATGCGATTGCCATGGCTGCGTTTCTTCTGTTTCAGCGGCTTACCGCAGCAGCTGGAGCAGAGACGACCAACGCAACCACGGCAGTCTCACACATCGTGACTACATAGTGAGTGGGTGCCCGCCGGCAGTAGTTTGCATGAATGTAGTGCAGATCAAATTGCTTGAATTGAAAATTTGGTACGGAAAAAAATTTAAATGAAGGTAAGATAAATTTGAGACTTTTTCTTAAATTAGTACCTGACTTGGCACACGTCAGGATGTGCCTTGATGACAGTGAGCTCACAGGAGCCTGTGCCGTCGTACGATGAGGGGTAGCCAGAGTTGACAAAGTAGGTTCCATTTTCAGACGTTGAACTGCCACACGATGTCATAACTGTAAAATTTAAACTTGACTAGAATTAATATCAATGATATTCAGGGTTAAGACGAAATTATTTAAATTAGTGACGTATTAACACCCTAACTCAGGGCTGTCCAAGGCACGGCCTGCGGGCCGTATGCGGCTCTCGGCTTATATTTGTGTGGCCCCGTGACGTGTTTTTCATTTACCGGTCTTTATACAGTTTTTAACCGCTACAGGTTTTTTTCCGACTGTAAATTATATGTTTTTATAAAAGGTAAAGTTATATAACTAACTAGTTATATATAACTCGTCCCTGATATAACCAAGCTTTAGTAACTTTACTTTCAAAGTAGGTAGGTAGTAAAAATGTCAAGTAGATATTTGTTTCTGCGGCCCGCTAATCTGTTTAATAATTTGAAATGGCCCGATATTGTATACGGTTTGGACAGCCCTGCCCTAACTCATGCAGGTGAGCTCAGCTTATTTAACCCTAGAAGCTCAGTCATATTTTGCTAGCTATAAAGCCCAAACATAGGTCAAATTAACCTACATGAATATATATACTCATGACTCAGTTTATTCTATTATATCTATTATTTTTTAATAATGCACAGTTATGTTCTGTTGTTGTTAAATGAAAAAAATGAAAATTAGTGGGATTTTTATTTATTAAATGTAATATTTATTCATAATTATTAAATTTCAAATTTAAAATTTAAAATTATTTTCATAATTACTTCATAAGTTACAGATGGTAAGCAATGGTTTACAACTGACTATCCCTTAATGAGTGAATTCAGTTCTTACTTAGCGTAATAAATTCTTTGAATTTTCTTCTATCCAGTGGTGTGATTGAATTTTAGATGGAGATTTGTAGCTGCAATACCTAACTGTATCACCCCATTTTGTTATCATTAGTTTTTTTTTTAATTGCCTCCCTATGAAAGCAATTTTAAATACATATTCACGTCAAAATGCTTCCGCTACAAATCATTTTGGAATATAACGTTATGTTAAGGCTCGAACATTAGCTAGTTTCCTGGTAATATATAACTCCTTCCTGACAATACCATCAATCCAGAAAAGTTATAACAGACATAACTAATGAAACTTCGGTAATAGTAGACGTACTTGCCAAGAATTTTACAATTTTCTCCCACCAAAGAATACACTGAACATTGCTATAAACTTTTTAATGGAGTGATTGATATTACTCCTGGCACTTACAGAAGATATATCCTATTTTATTTTAAACATAGTAATGGTACTTTCTGACAGACTCAGCACTTTACATAACCATTCCATCTTTTCCTATTTAAAACTTAATATAAGTTGTTTTGAGTAGCTGTAGTTGTAAGCTATAGACCAGGGGTTGACCATTGACACAAATGTAACACCTAACGCATAGATTGACACATAATAGGCTAATTGACCAACATTTTTTTTGGTTTGATTTGTAGGGACGTCTCAATAATATAACCATAGGTGAAAGAATCACTTCGATAGCATAAAAATCTCTCGAGATATGTTAATTTGAAAATCATCATTTTGGACTTTCCGAAAACGCTCTATACAAAAGGCCACTGAGTTATGACATCACAGGTTTGTATTTTGCATGCATCAAATCAAAAATTTGTACGACAGCTATGTTAAATATTACGTTTATGTAATTAGTATCGTAATAAAAGTTATAGTATTTTTTATTGCTTTTCCAATGGAAATATTATTTTTTAATAATTTCATGCTTTTAAAACGGACTTTCTCTCCAAACGAGCCTAAAATAAGTCAGACAGAACAATGACAGTTTGCAGATCTTTATAGTTTTGTGTATTTTACTATATTCTTAAATAATTTATACAATTTTTAAACGTTGTCAAATAGCCTATTTGCAATCACCAACGTTCTCGATCTGATTACATTAAGCGTAGCTAAAGTGCGCTCGAGCCTATTTGTTGTGTCACCTATAAGCCTGCTGTGACACTTGCGAAACTCGAGTGAAAAATTAAATTACTCACTAAATACACAAAGAATTATAATATATTGGTTGTCAGCAAAGTCGGTTTAAAGGACGATAATTTTACGTGTTACCGTCATAAGAATACATCGGCCGAAGGAGTGGAAGAGAGATAGACGCGTCACAAGCCGAACGCTTAGTACTTAGCACTTGCTTGCACGCTCGGCTCAGGCGGAACGTGCCAATGAGTCATGCTTTTTCGTGCGTGCAGCCGGTGTTCATCGATTTATATGATGTTATTTACACAAATTGTGTTACATGGTTGTTTAAGTACCATGTTATTATTACTTATAATGTGGTACAATAGTGTTTTAATTTAAAAAACGAAAATTATTATTATACAGGCCATTGAAAATCTAGTTAGGGCCTGCTGAATAGGCATACAAGTCAAAATAGAGATAACCCTTGTGGATTGTAGGGTAGAAAAAAGTCTTGCAAGTGCGTGAACCAAATGTGAAGAAAGTTGCGTTAATTGCCGGGCTACGAAAACGCTCTTCGTACGCAAGTGATTCATAGTAAAAAATTTGCTTAGGCGGGCCGTATGATTGTATGGCACCGGACGTGCAGAGCTAGTATAGTTTGTATACATTACACTCAACTCCCTCCCCAACCGAACAGTTCTTTTGGAGTTCTACTGTCGTCGATAGCCGTTTGTACCAAGTACGAGTCTCTTATCTCAATATAAAACCGTTCATATGACCCGAGGTGTTAGAGATTTTCATATTTCCACCACTGTGTCTCCTGTGTAATCAGGATTAATAGCGGCGAGCACCAAAAAAGGCAGACAAGTTACTTAGACAAAGAACTCAGAACGAACTTAATTAGAATAAATTAGTAGGATTAGGAAGTTTTGTAATATAACTTAACCTCATAAAATGGCAAATAAAGTATTAAACGTTCGCGTGCCGCGGTACCATGGTGGGTACAGCGTTAGGTACAGAATTGACAGGTCACAGCACACGAGGGGTTAAAACCAAAAAAGACTCAAGCTCATTTACTGTCCACAGATTTTATGTGTTAAATATTGAGACCCTATAATAAATTATTGAAATTGCTTTTGAAGGCATATTATCAGGATTTGATTTACTCACATATACAGCACAGTCCGAAGCCATTAGCACAGTATCCGTTGGCGGAGCCCCCGCGTGCGGAGCACTCCCTGGCCGTCATACACGTCCCGTTGTCACCTGATGCTCCAGCACATCCTCCATTTGGAAACGTCACCACGGTGAAGAGGGATAAGACTGCACAAATTGTGGAGAGGATATGATTACTAGTAAGTATATCAATATATATAAAAATGAATATCTATTTCCATTGGTCATCATATCACGCGCGAACGGTTGGTAATTATTTTTTTTTGACGTGACAACGTCTTGTAATTCGATGGAGCCGGCTGCACGCACGAAAAAACATGACGTATGCGGCGTTACCTCGCTCTGAAGCGTCCATTAAAATTTTCTTTTGAAAAATGCAAACATTCCATCAGTATTTTCTTATCACGTTGTCACGTTCAACTATCGTCAGTAAACCGACTTTACAGACAACCGATTTTTTTTTGTCAGGAAAAGATTTAAGCCGTCGATTGTGGCTGTCGTCATTACATGACAGTCGTTGAACCAGTTTGTATCTACCCACTGCTGGATATAGGCCTTTCCCAATGCTTTCCACCATATGTGATCCTCCGCTTTCCGCATTTAACCGCTACCGGCCACTTTTTTGAGGTCGTCGGTATATCTAGAGAGGGGAAATTGGTCCGTATGATTGATGGTTAGAACAACAACCTACAAACTCTTCTAACCATCAACATCTACAGACCGCCAGAGGATGCCTCGCGTAGAGGCGAAACACGTGTCGCAGAGACGACCACGGCAGTCGGGGCAGCGGCAGTCGCATGTATCTTCTGTTTCAGATGTTGGAGATTCGCCGAGATGACCACAGCAGCTGGAGCAGAGACGACCAAAGCAGCCACGGCAGTCGCATGCAACTACTAACGGTAGTGGGCGGGTGCCGGCCGGCAGTAGTTTGCATGAACTAATTGGTGGCGGAAGCACGCAAAGTAGTGTAGATCAAATTGCCTGTAAATTTGACTTCCGCAAAATAACACCTGAATCAATTAACTATTTTATTCAATGTTAATGGTAAGGTGGTATTCTTGACTGTATATGTAACCAATTTTAAATAAGACATACTTAAAAAGTGCACTTTAATTCAGCAGGCTAATATAATATAAGATAAAAAAAAAATATTCACAAAAATATCGATGTCAGATTTAAAAGGTGTGTTTTGCTTATTGCTGTCCAGTTTTGGGCGTGTAAACTAGTTGTGAACTAATATAATTATCATATTTCTACTGAAATTATTTAGTAATTCAGTCAATAGAATAAAAACATTTATTAATAGAAGGTAGTTACGTCGCCCAGACCCGAGCTTTTAATAGAGTCAGCGGGACTGGACGCCAACGCTGTCCGCCGGACATAGATAAGTAATAGCTAAGTAAGCAGTCTGGCCCTTCGGAGCCATATGTATCTCCTTTTTAATTCATTAAACGATTGGCATCCAATTCTGTCACACGTTATAATCATTTAGTTTTATTTTTAGTTTTTAAAAAGCCCGTTTCACGTTCCCTAAACTTTACTGGCGCAGCCGTGGTAGGATTGCTCGAGAAGGCGACGCCGTTTTTCGTTGTTTTTCCGTGTATACACCTGGCTATCAAATTTTGGCCAGAAGACGCGTTCGCGGCGCGCTACGAGTGATCTTCCGAACAAATAAATAAGTATAGTTGCGGGCTACGAAGACAAGGACTATGGCGATTGGTCTGATTGGTTGGTGAGTAAAACTCTTCGCTTTCCTTTCATTTCCATTCCCTATTTGTTATTGTGAAATAAAACTCTTTCGTAATAACGTTATCTGGTTAATTCATAAAACTATATAGTACTATAAATAAGTAAAATAAATATAATACATAAAGTAAAGACTACTTACTACTCTAGATAATTATAAAGTATATCAAATTATATACATATAATTAGTAAATTAGTTTAAAGAAATATTAATTGCTTTTTCTTGTGTCTGTTTTATCTTAATCTTTACCCAAGCTGTGTTTTATATTTTATATTGTGTGTTTTATTATAGCTTTTACACATTTTACAGTTTTTATATAATTGTGTGATTTGATTCGTTCCAAAATGGCTAAACAAACGCAACAAAGTGAAAATTTATGTGATAACGAATTAAATATTAAAGCAAGTGACGCATTAGCATTAATTCCACAGTTTTCAGGAGATTCGCGATTATTAAATTTATATTTAAGAAAATGTGAATACGCAATTTTAAAATATCAAGGCGATCAAAATAGAAACGAATATTTAATGCAATGCTTCACTAGTAAATTGACCGGGAATGCAGCCGCGCTTATCAGTGAGCGTACTGATATCACCACTTGGAATGAATTAAAGAATTTGCTAGATCAACATTTCGGAGATCCACGCAGTGAGGAGTGTGTGGCCATAGAATTAGAGAGCTTAAAAATAAAATCGAATGAGTCGTTTTCGGAATTTTGTCATAGAATTCAGAGTGTACAGTCAGCATTATTAGCTAAAGTGAATAGATTAAATAACAGTGATTTACGCGACGCGAAACATATTATTTATAATAATACGGCACTAAACGTTTTTCTTTATAATTTGCCGGAGCACATGATTCGTACCGTGCGTATTAAAAATCCGACCACCTTAGAAGAAGCTCACAAATATGTTCTAGAAGAAGTGAACTTCTTAGATCAGTATAATCGCAGAAACAAAATTTTTGATAAACCAAAAACCGTGTCTCAGTCAATTACGCCTCTTAAATTCGGTTTTCCTTATACGTCACCTCACGTGCCAAAACCATATATACCTCCCACGGGATTCCCTCAGAATAACCAATTTAAATTTGGAATACCACAGAATAGTCAATTTAAATTCGGAGTGCCACAAAACAGTCAATTTAGATTCGGGATACCACAAGCAGTTAACCGCCCGTTACAATCATCTGGTTTCATGGCCCAACCGGCTGGTTATCGTCCTCCACAACAATTCGGCTATCGCCCACCCCAACAATTCGGATACCGCCCGCCTCAACAAATCGGCTACCGACCACCTCAGTTCGGCAACTCTTCGCCGCAGCAGTTCAATCAACGTCCTTTTGTGCAGCAACCTAAGCCAATACCAAGTAACGATGTATCTATGAGAACAGCTGCACCTGCTAAGCCTCAGTTTTATTTAAACGAGCCATACGACTGTTATGATAGTTATATAGACCCTAATAGCCTTCAATACTATTATGAAGAAGAAGACATTACTCCCCATACTCCTTATGAATATGAACAATATTTTGAGCAATACCCGGCTTACTCAAATAATAATTTGCCAATAGAATATGTTGAGGATACCGCTGTCAATAGCGATACGCAAGAACACACCGATAACAATAATGCAAATTTTCAAATAAAAGCCTCTCAAGATCCCAAGAAATGATAGAAATAAATTTGGACTCAAATCTAAAGTTGCCATATATATATATTCCGGAAATAAAGAGTAAATTCATGATAGACACTGGCAGCACGCGGTCGTTTATAAGTACTTGGAAAGCAAATGAATATTTCTTCCATGCAAAATCCCGCGAGCCCTTTCAAGTAATTAGTACTCATGCCACTAGTTGCCATGATGAAGTCATAACGATACCCCTTTTCCCGACTTTTCAAAGTAACGAATGTCATAAATTTTACATTTTTAACGTAGATAATAACTATGATGGTTTAATCGGCCTAGACTTGATGTTGCAGTTAGAAGCAGAAATCCGACTAAATGAAAAATGTCTAGTTACAAAAAATACATCTATACCTATTGAATGCCCTCAGCATGTAGTACGGCTAGCCCCGCGATCAGAACAGCGCGTGAAACTTCCCGCTAACCTATATGACGGACAGGGTATACTATATAGTATACAGTTTTGTGATGGCGTACGAATGCCTACCGCAATGGTTACGTGCAAAAATGGATTCGCAACCACGGTAATACAAAACACCCTAGATGAGGAAATATCACTAACTATTTGTAACCCATTCGAAATTTCCAAAATAGAAGGAGACCACGTACACGTAAATAACGTAAATGATAATAGTGAGGTAGACCAGTTACTGCAAAATAATCTTTCCAGATTAAGACTCGATCACATGAACAACGAGGAGCGCGATTCTATTTATAAGTTATGCGAGGAATATAGGGACATATTCTACTGTGACGCAATACCTCTTACCTTTTCCAATCAAGTTAAACACCAAATTCGCACTGTGAACGATGACCCCATTTACGTTAAACCCTATAGGCAAGGCCCCGCGCAGGCTAATGAAATAAAAAATCAGGTAGAAAAACTTTTGAAGGACAATGTAATACAAGAGTCACATTCTCCCTGGAACGCCCCGGTTCACCTCGTACAAAAAAAAAGTGACGCGTCAGGCGAAACCAAATATCGTATGGTCGTAGACTATAGGCGTCTCAATGAGATCACAGTCGACGACAAGTATCCGCTACCCAACATAACCGATCTTTTTGATAAGTTAGGTAGAAGTAATTATTTCACAACACTAGACCTAGCAAGTGGCTACCATCAGCTTCAAATAGATGAAAAGGATAGACCAAAGACTGCATTTAGCACAGAAAATGGGCATTATGAATTTCTTCGTATGCCGTTTGGCCTAAAGACGGCCCCTGCCACTTTTCAGAGGGCCATGGATAACGTCCTTCGCGGATTACAGGGTATTCACTGTCTTGTATACCTGGACGATATTCTGATTTACTCGACTAGCCTAGAGGAACACATACAAAAGCTACGTACAGTCTTTGATCGTCTAAGGCAAACTAATCTTAAAATACAGCTTGATAAATCAGAATTCCTACGTAAGGAAATACTTTACTTAGGACATACAATAACGAACGAAGGTCTTAAACCCAATAGCGATAAAATAAAAGCAGTTATTGATTACCCCATTCCAAAAACACAAACCGAAATTAAAAGATTTTTAGGTTTTATTGGTTATTACCGCCGTTTTATCAAAGACTTCTCAAAAATCACACAACCTATGACAGCCTGCTTAAAGAAAAACAAAAGGGTAATTCTCGACCAAAATTATATAGACGCATTTCACAAATGTAAAGAACTATTAGTTAACGCGCCCATCCTGCAGTATCCCGATATGACCAAGCCATTCATAGTCACTACTGATGCTTCGGAAGTAGCAATTGGTGCTGTACTATCGCAAGGAACAATTGGCAGTGATAGACCAGTAGCTTACGCTAGCAAAACTCTCACTGGCACCGAACGTAGATATAGCGCTATAGAGCGAGAACTGTTAGCTATTATATGGGCTGTAAAACATTTCCGTCCGTACCTCTATGGTCATAAATTTACTATATATACAGACCATAAACCATTAGTATGGCTTTACAAGTTAAAAGAACCGGATAGTAAACTGACTCGTTGGCGTTTGCGTCTACAAGAATATGATTTTGAGGTTATCCATAAAAACGGGAAACAAAACTTAAACGCAGATGCGTTATCTCGTATTCAAATTAACGCATTAGGTGATAATGATGACGCTACATCCCTACAGGTTAATGTTGACGATAACGAACAGAGATTACAGGAATATCTTAATGACGTGACTGAAGAACTGACTAGAATAGCTCAAAGACGTGCTACTGACGAGACTATAACTATCTCTGACGAATCTAAAACTATTACAATATCAGATGATAATAGCGAACCCAAATTCCCAATTAGATCAGCTAGTACTAATAGTCCAACACATAGCGTAACTGCTCATTCTGCCCCCGACATGGAAAATAAAGGTATACCAATACTTCACGAGGCTATAGATACAAAACCCAGACAGATATTAGTTTTTACATGGTTAAAAGATAGCATGCAAGCAAGGGACATTTCAAATAAAACTCAAAAAATTATAGAAGTATTTTTACCCATAAATAAGGAAGAATTAGTAACACAGTTTTTAAAAGAATATATTAAAGATAAAACCAAATATTTTATATATTTTGAAGATGAACAGCACCGCCGAGATTTCACTAACGTCATTATTCGGTTATTTAGAGAAGGTCAAGTCTCATTCTACGAATGCACAAAACGTGTCATATTCATAGATGATGAAAAAGAGCAAAAAGCTATTATTCTTAAATTACACGAGGGTAAGACATGCCACCGTGGAATTAAGGAAACTATGTCCAGAATTCGTCGAGATTACTTTTGGCCTAACATGCAGGAAACCATCGCGGCCCAATTAAATTTATGCGAAGCATGCAAAATAATGAAATATGATCGAAACCCTATTAAACCAAAACTACAACTTACACAAACACAGACATCCCCCATGCAAGAAATATTTATAGACTTATTCACTATAGATGGAAAAACGTACCTAACCTTAGTTGACGGGTTCAGCAAGCACGCTCAAGCTATAGAGATAAGTAATAGATCAACCCCAGAAGTTACAAGAGCCTTAATAAAGTACTTCTCCTTTTATGGTGTTCCTAAGAAAATTACCAGCGACCCTGGATCAGAATTCAACAATGACCTTATGAAACAACTCATGGCTCTGTATAAAATACAGTTACACATAAGCACTCCACATAATCCCAACTCTACGGGTATAGTCGAGCGTTTCCACTCCACTATTATAGAAATATATAGGTTGGCTAGGTATGAGCAAAAATGTACAGATGCAGCATCTGTAATGGTGTATTCTGTCATGGCTTATAATAGTACCATACATTCGTCTACCGGTCTCACTCCTTTTGAAGTGCTCTTTGGCCATACAGACTCAAATGACGCATTTAATATTGATTTTGAAAAGTCATACACGCAACAATTACTAGTAGATCACTGTAAACGAACAAATACATTATATAAGTATATAGCAGATAAGTTAGTAGCAAACAAAGAGAAGGCTAGAAAAACTAAAGGTGGAGAAGATGTAAAAGAGTTAGACATTTCAGACACTGTATATGTTAAGGATATAAATATTAGAAAAAGCAAGGATAAACCCCGATTTAAAAAGGCAACGGTGACGGATAAAACGCAACGTAATATCGTCCCTATACAAGTAGGAAACCGACCCACTACGGCTCATATTAAAGATATAAAACGCCCTTCGCAGGTGGTGTCTACTCCTGCTGATGCCCAGGGACCAGGCCCTTCAACTAGATCAGATTAACGGAAATCCAGGCGTTTTACCTGTAAAGGAAGGTCAGGCGTACATTCAACTAGATAAATGGCTTATTGTAAAAACGATTAACTTAAATGGTATTAGTAAAGATTTAAATTTTAACGTGCAAAAATATTCCGAATTTATTAACATACTGGAACGCGAATTTCAATATAAACATGAATTTAGGGAAATGAAAGTTCACGTAGATTATCTTAAGGATATCACCTTAGAAAAATTACAGGAATTAGTACCCACAAGTAGATTTAAAAGAGGACTCCTAGACCCAGTTGGATCCCTTATAAAGATAGTAACCGGAAATCTTGACCAATCTGATGCTACCAAATATGATAACCTAATTTCAGAAATTAAAAACAACGAACAAGCCACTAGTCAAAAGATGACTCTTATCTCAGAAATGTTGGATCACTTTATGAACTCGTCTGAAATTATTAAGGAAAACACCGCCATTATAGATACGCGATTAGATCGTCTTGAAAGAATTGTTTTAGAATTAGATAATGACGGAAATGATACTATGTATTCAATTTATGTACTAAGCCTATTTAATCAGTTTAGTATGAACTTTCGCACCATTTATATTAAGCTAAGTGAATTAGAAACTGCTCTAGCTTTAAGCAAAATATCTGTATTACATAAATCTATCATAAATTCAACTGAACTTTTATGTACACTAAAGGAAATAGAAAAACAAAGTAGTCTCATGTATATTGTTTCAGAGCATAATTTAATTATGATAGAAGAAATACTTACTGTAAAGACATATATAAAGCCAAACCAGATAACGTTTCTAATTGAGGTTCCTCTCACTGATAATCATACATATAACTACTACAAATTGTATTCCCTTCCTATCCTAAATAATACTACAAATGAAACCCTTATAGTCGTTCCAAAGTACCCTTACCTTTTAGCGAATGGAATGAAATACCAACCTGTCCTGCGACCATGTAGAGACATCGCCAGAGAGCAGTATCTCTGCACCGAGCATGACATTGTAGAATATCATGAGATGACTTGCATTGAGCAGCTGATGCAGTTCTACCCTGATCCTACAGAATGTAGCCAACATCCAGTAGAAATAGAGAGTGTTAAAGTACAACGAGTATCGTCACATTCTTGGATACTATATAGCAGACTTCAGACTCTACTATCTCATCAGTGTGGTAGTGATATTACTAGACAACTGGTTCATGGCACATATATAATTGCCATAGAGGAGGGCTGCAGTGCCACCATCAATAATATAACCGTTGAAGGCAAACATACTTACGTGAGCGTCGTGAATAAACCGACGCCGGTCATTCGATTGCCTGATTTACATAAAAGGAATGAAACAGTCTCAAAAATTATGAATTTAAAGGAAATCAATTTGGACGACGTCAAGTTTCTGAATTACGTGTTAAAAAGAAACAGTGGTAGTGTTAGTGAAGTGAAAAAAGACACGAGTGATGGTAGGGTTATACAAACCCATAGTATTAGCTTAGCTACTGTAATACTGTATGTTATACTAATTATGTGTATTATCGTTTTGATCATTTATTATATTTTTAAGGTTAAAATCCATGGTATATGTATGAAGCGAAATCATCGAACTCAAAAACCAAATGAGCCCGATAATTTCGCACTTAAGGGGGGAGGAGTTACGTCGCCCAGACCCGAGCTTTTAATAGAGTCAGCGGGACTGGACGCCAACGCTGTCCGCCGGACATAGATAAGTAATAGCTAAGTAAGCAGTCTGGCCCTTCGGAGCCATATGTATCTCCTTTTTAATTCATTAAACGATTGGCATCCAATTCTGTCACACGTTATAATCATTTAGTTTTATTTTTAGTTTTTAAAAAGTCCGTTTCACGTTCCCTAAACTTTACTAGGTCATGCAATTTTTTCTTAAATGTCAATAACATATATAATAAAACAGTGTTACTTGCTATTTAGGACACTTCTCATACAAAATTACTGTTTTCAGAAGTAACAAATGTAAACTAGTTTCACTCAACTGTCTTATTTAGGTACTTTAAGAACAACGGAAGCATAACTTTGTTTTACGTTACAACCGCTTGTTTAATCCCAAAAATGTCATTTCGCACTGTATTAAACCCTTAGGACTAAAAACTTCCTGAAAACATTGAAACAATTTAATTTATTCAAAAGATTTAAGCGCTCAAAAACTTAAACTTAGCAAGAGCAATCAAATAAGAATTTTATACTTAGATATATGTTCTGAATTCGCAAAAGCTTCTGTCATCTAAATAGTTAACAAACATAAACAAAATATACATATATTTTTAAACAAGTTAACGACAACTTCCCAAAACGTCTCTTCCAAAAAAGTCAATTTCCGAAAATGACAAATTTAACACGTTCGAATGTGACCAAAAAAACTAGCACTAAGAACTCTGGTGAAGAGTGCAGAACATGCAAGGAGTCTAACGAGACCATGAACCACTTAATGTGTCAATGTGACGTCCTAGCGGGCAAACGAATGGAAATCCTAGGAAAGGCATACCCGGACCTGGAGGACTACACGCTCTTTCCTATAAGCGGCATACTGAAGTACATGGAACATGTCTCCAGACAGGCAGGGGAGAGTGACTAAAGGATTAGGGAGAACACAAAAGATCCATGAGGGTCGACGTGTCACCGGTGCTGCAGCACTGGACCCACTCTAAGATAAAGCACTCTGGTGATAAAACTGTGGACTTACATCGACTTTCCTTCTGTATTGGCGGCCAGAATCTTGCTTCTGCGTTCAGTTCTTCTTGTCGTCCTTTCGTAACAACTGGTCTATTCCATTTAGGAAAAGAAATACCATTTAAAATCCCCCTTCCTCTTAAAGACTTACTATTAAAATCCCTAACTTCATTTCCTTGACATTTAAAAATAACTAACATTATTAATAAAACTTTTACAATCATTTTAAATACAAGCACTGATTTGTTGTAAAGTAAAAGTAAATATGAAAAGGAAATAAATGTGTCGTTTCAATATATAACATTTGTATGGGAAGGGGAACAATGTTAAATTTCTCTTGTTATTATTGTGCGACAATGGCTAGTATGGTGTTAATTTCTTTGCTTGTTTGTTTTGCACGCATATGGTGTCAACGGGATGGAACGACCACTTAATGCTTATGTTGCGTCGATAATGACATGTTTATACAATGTTGCCTAATCCATAAAAATAAAAATAAACATTTACATATATATATGTATAAATCTTGGCCGTGTGGTTTCCGGCAGACTAGAAGAGAATCACTCCTTCTCTTCCCGTGGATGTTGTACAAGGCGACAAAGGGAAATACATCAATAAAACATCGATCAGGCCTCCCCAACTCGTCTGGCCAGCATGGGGAGTGTAGGCCAAATCCTCCTTCTGTCTAATGACCTGAATCATCAGGTCATTAGTCATCATCATCAGATGATGATGATGATGACATATGTATGTATAAATGTTGTTGGTAACTACATATTTGAGTCGTTTGGGGTCGAAACGCTTGGCTCATGGGGTCACGGCTCCTTTTCGGCACGGCACAACAACCCTCAAGGGAATTATTATTTAGCTGCGATATTCTGTGAAGTGGAGGTACTTCTCCAGTCGGGCAGCTTACAAATACGCTGTGCACTACCTCTTTTTACGCCAGAGCCTCGTTATTTTGAAGTTTATCAAATAGTTTAAATACGCTCCATTCTCAGATTTTATTAAATACGGCATGCATCTCTAAATCGAAACTGCCGCAAGTATCTCAGAACATTTATTCGAAACTGGACCTTAACATATTACGAAATAAGTCTAATTTTAAAACACCATCCTTGGTAGTTACTACACTTATTTTCAAATACGCGAAGAGCTCGGCTGGGTTTTGTATTCTTTTAATTTCATCTGAATGTTTTACCAGATGTGTGGGATTATACAAATTTAATTAAGAAACTGAGGGAATTAATTCATTTGTCCTTGTATCCCCAGTACTATATTACTGGCCTACGTGTTCGTTAACTATTTTATGTTATATACAAAGGTATTTTAATTCAGTTTTTATACTAGTCACAGTATAAAGTACCTACTATGTTAGTACTTTATGTTACATATAAGATACTTCAACTTTATTTCCATTTCGTAATTAATATAATGGGGTGTAAGTAGTTCATCAACAACTTTGAACCTAAGTCAACTTCGCCTGCACGCGGTACACCCTGCTGACTGACAAACGAAGCTCTGGCGAAAAGAGAGGTAAGGAGCGTAATTGTAAGCTACCCGGCTGGGGAATATACCTACAACTCACAGAATACCGCAGCCAAATAACAATTCCCTTGAGAGTTGTTGTGTGCGATCGAGTGAGGTCACCAGAAAGGAAGGCGATGCTGCATTGGCAGCGGGGTAACTGCTTCACATAAGGCGGGCCGTATGCTTGTCTGCCACCCGACGTAGTATATAAAAAAAATACATAATATTCTATATAAACTACTTACTTACTAATAATTAAAAAAATACAATTAAAATAAAACTAAATATGGCTAACTATACGTACAATACAATTAAAATAAAACTAAATATGGCTGACTATACAAACAAAACAAAATAATAATAGTAAAGTGGCCAGAACGCTAGCAGCATTGGCACGCTGGATGGCAATGCTTAATCTCTGAGCGAGAAATAGGCCAACCCTCTGGTCACGGGGAGAGTCGACCAAAAGTTTGGAGATGTCTCTAAATAAATATTACATATAATAATACACACAAAACACTACATACTGTTTTCTATGTATGTATTAACAAAAAAAAAATGAATTTAAGTATTATATCAGTTATCTAGTACTCATGGTACAAGGTTTGCTTAGTTAGCTGTGATGTTACTTAGATGGCTGTGTGTAATTTCGGGAATATTTATTTCTTTACTACGTACAGTATAGCCCATCCCTGTTAAGAGCCCAGACTGCAGAACATGTAAAGAGTCTAACGAGACCATGAAACACTTAATGTGTCAATGTGACGCCCTAGCGGGCAAACGAATGGAAATCCTAGGAAAGGCATACCCGGACCTGGAGCACTACAGACTCTTCCCTATAACCGGCATACTGAAGTACATGGAACATGTCTCCCGACAGGCAGGGGAGAGTGACTAAAGGATTAGGGAGAGCACAAAAGATCCATGAGGGTCGACGTGTCACCGGTGCTGCAGCACTGGACCTACTCTAAGATAAGATAGCCCATCCCTACCGCTCTGTCCGTATCGACCTGACCTCACTTCTTCTGTGACGAATCTGTGACAGTTTGTTTGGCGGCACATGGATATGTCGCAGTCAATATAATAAATTAGTCATTATTTATACTATCCTTGAACAATGTATTAAAACGTAATTTGAGTTGAGATTTGGTTAGGTTAGGATTTTCACGTGTTCTTCACCGGAAATAGCGGGACTCCGTCAACCTAGTTGATGCATGATGTGGTGCCAAGTAAGCTTAGTTATTAAAAATTGACAACTTATTACATTAGCCGGCCATTATAAATAATGACCAATTTATTATATTGATCGTAACAGTTACACGCTCATTCACGCTTTGCACAGACGTCATTAATTGGACCCTGTTAAGCAGAATAGATCCAACCGACATTTTATTACTTTTATGTTAAAGCTATTTTTTATTTTATTTACTTTTAAGTTTAATAGGAATAAACATCGTACGCGCAGCATGCGCCACCATAGAGAAATTTATTTATTTTATTTATTTTGGCCACTTTACCGAATTGATATCAGAAAAGCAAGGTCACTTTACATTACTACTTTTTAATGCTCTACACGAATCCGAAGTCAGAATTTCGAAATTTTGAGTTTCATGGCAACGGACATACATATTTTTTTTATTTATTTATTTTGGCCACTTTCCCGAATTGATATCGGAAAACTAAGGTCACTTGACATTACTACTTTTTTGATGCTCTACACGAATCCGAAGTCAGAATTTCGAAATTTTGAGTTTCAGGACGGACAGACAGAACGACCGGACGATTTTATAAGCTCAATAAATTTCGCTGAAAATATCCCGCGATATAAGTTTTGGGAAGCATATGTCATTCAACTACTATAATCTGTTGCTCGCTTCTTATCTCTTGCTAGTTTCTTGCTATTTATATCTCTCAATTTGACTTAGTTTGTAGGTTGGATCTATTCTGCATAACAGGGTACAACTATGCAATAGTTAAAGACGCCACATTTGTATACAGTGGTCTGGGTGTGTACTATTCATCATCATCATCATCATTAGGTCATTTTAGTCTCCACTACAGGAGCACGACCCTCTCTCGTTCGTCCCAGACCAGAAGGAGGATTTGGCCTACACTTCCCACGCTGGCCAGACGGGTTGGGGAGGCCTGATCGATGTTTGATAATGTATTTATCTTAGCCGCCTTGTACGACATCCACGGGAAGAGATGGAGTGATTCTATTCTAGTCTGCCGGAAACCATACGGCCTGCCATACCAACAGTGTAATATAATTTTATTATTAACTAACAGTGTAATAGGCTACCACTATCTATCCGCGGGTGAAAACCTGGGACCTGCCGCCTTACCACCATCTCTTATTGCGATTCAATAATGAATAGAAAATATGCTTATTCCTACCAATGATTAAGCGACTCTATTTCAAATGAAATAGAGTTGCTTATTCATTGGTATGAATAAGCAATATATTCAATTATTGAATCGCAATAAGAGATTGTGGTAAGGGGGAGTACAAGTGCTTTATTATAATATTATGATAATAATGTTCCACCAAGTGCCAACAATCAACAGTATCAACTTTATAAAATGATTTATTTTATTTAAGACGTAGGTATTAGTCATTTTGAACGGGTAATGCTTGTATACAATGCTGTTTCTGAGTTTGTTTGCGCATTAGATCGCGATCAGTAAAAATGTTCCTTCTGTGAATGGCCAATTGTATGGCGCATTGTTGTATAATCGGCGGAAGCTGTAGTGAGAGCGACAACGAGCTAATAATTGTTACAGAGAACATTACAACACCATATTTTTATAGGACCGATTATCAACGCACAATGACCTGCTGTTTATGGCATAATAAGTGCATTTGGATGAGCATAGAATCACTATGACGCTATGACGAGCTCGGTGGCGTAGCGGTCAATGACGCGGCTTCGACACCAACACTCCTGGGTTCGATTCCCACACAGGACAAACATTTGTGTGCATGAACATGTCTGTTTGTCTTGGTCTGGGTGTTTTCTATGTATCATAGGTATGTATTTACAAAAGAAAATGTATTTACGTATGTTTATCAGTTGTCTAGTACCCATAACACAAGCTTCGCTTACTTTGGGGCTAGATGGCGTTGTGTAATTTGTCTGACAATATTTATTTATTATTATTATCAACGTGCAACAAGTTCATTTTTAACTAACTACGGCAAAGCAAAGGAAGGGTAATGAATTTAGGAATGTTCAATTATAACTCGAAAACTACAGAACCGAATTCGACAAAGGAGATATCGGTTGTTTTGAAAAAATCCCGAATGCAAAATCTACCTATTTGTTAACTATGTTATCTCAGATTCGGGGTGTAAGTAGTTCATCGACATCTTTGAACCGAAGCCAACCTCACCTACATGTGGTGCAAACTACTGACTGACAAACGAGACTCTGACGAAAAGAGAGGTAGGGCGTAGCGTATTTTTTAAGCTGCCCGACTGGGGAAGTACCTCCACCTCACAGAATACCGCAGCCAAATAACAATTCCCTTCAGGGTTGTTGTGTTCCTGCGAGTGAGTGAGGTCAAAAAAAGATGCTCAGAGGTTGGCTGGAAGGGATTCCTCCACGGGATAATTCCGCCTTTATACAAATTTGTGTAATCATTTCATTTCCACTGTGTTCTGCAACTTTTATGCAATAAAGATACTTGTTCAACAACAAAGAGGTTTTTTACAGGGTCGGCAACGCGCGTGTGATGCCCCTGGTGTTACAGGCGTTCATAGGCTACGGTAACTGCTTTCCATCAGGCGGGCCGTATGCTTGTTTGCCAATCCAGTGGTATAAAAAAAACACTTTTTTTGTCATTATCCTTAATATTTTTTTTTGTGGTTGCCATATTGAAATAGCATATCCGATGTGACTTTTATAGCTGAGACGAATTTAATGACTTCTCAATATGTTGAAATTTAAATAATCGATTGTTTTGGCTGTGGAGCATGGCAAAGAAATATAAATACATACATACAAAAACATAAGCCTCCCTTCCTTGCCAGTCGGGTAAAAATGTGATAAATCGATCACTTCCCTAAAGATGAATTTCAATGCTACGTTATGGAGAATAGGCCAGATAACAACCCTTTATGTGCATGCTCGCAGACGAGAGTGTTCATAAAATCCGGCCAAGTGCGAATTGGACTCGCGCACGAAGGGTTCTGTACCATTATTTATAAAAACGGCAAAAAAAACACGTTTGTTGTATGGGAGGGAGCCCTTCTTAAATATTTGTTTTATTTTTATTTAATTATTTATTTTTAAAGTGAATATATGACTAAATATTATGTGAGTATTTCAAGCGTCTACCTATTGTCGTTACCAATTGCAAACAATAACGAGCAAATAAACACGTTTGATGTATGGGAGCCCCCTTAAATATGTATTTTATTCTGTTTTTTAGTAAGTATTTGTTGTTATAGCGGCAACAGAAATGCTTCATCTGTGAAAATTTCAACTGTCTAACTATCACGGTTCATGAGATACACACACTGGTGACAGACGGACGGACAGCGGAGCATTAGTAATAGGGTTCATTTTTACCCTTTGAGTTCGGAACCCTAAAAACCAACATGCAGCAAATCAATCTTCTTTAACAAAAGACACTCATAAAGGAAGGCGTAGCAGACGCCTAACTTTCTTGGTAACATCGAGACACCATGATCATCATTTTATTATTGGTCTTTCTATACTCCTTTTGATCTAGATATGCGAAATGCCAATGAATAATGCCTGAAATATATGTTGATTACGGAGCAATACGTCAATAGGAGAAGCTCGGAGGCGTCGATGCGAGTTTCAGTCTAAAAGAACGTACAAGTTAAGTAACGTGGGCCGTAGCCTTTCCATAGATGGGTTTATTTATCTTGAGCTCCTCCGTGCTTCGGTTGGCACGTTAAGCCGCCCCGGCTGTTGTCATTAGATGGCAGTCATTATGTTAATGACCTGTAGGCGATGGAAAACACTGGCCTCTGCCAACCAGTTGAGCCGCGTGGTGGAGTATGCTTAAACCCCTTCGATTGAGGGGAGACCCGTATCCCAGCAGTGGTGGGATGAATAAGGGTTGACGATGAAGAAGAAGATGTCAACAGCAGATGCCTACAACGCAAAATGCCTAGAAGAAGCATTGACGGAATCGAAATTGAATTATGAATTGACTGAAAATTGTATTTTCGACTTCAATTCAATCTTCAAATATGAGATGCCAATATTGCCTATGAATGGCACTTGGCAATGTGTATAAAAGTCAACTTTACATTAATCGACGACGTCGAACGTCGTCGACGTCCAACGTCGTCGACGTCCAACGTCGTCGATAGTCGACGAGCTCGGTGGTCGAATGGTTAGCAATGGCCACTTTGACTCCGAGGTCGCGGGTTCGATACCCGCACAAGACAAACATTTGTGTGCATGAACATGTCTGTTTATATTGGTCTGGGTGTTTTCAATGTATTATAAGTATGTATTTACAAAAAAAGTGTATTTAAGTACATTTATCAGTTGTCTAGTACCCATAACACAAGCTTTGCGCTTAATTTGGGACTAGATGGCGCTGTGTAAATTGTCCAGAAATATTTATTTATTTATTATTACTGAAATAATGTAAAGTTGACGTAGAAACACATTGCCCCAAGTGGACGCCTACAAAGTAGAATGTCAAAGCGCCGGTTAAATGCTTTTAAAGCAAAATATTTGACTAATTAAATATGATGTAAAAGCAAATTCTTCTCTTTTTTATTATCAATTTACACAAACCGGTTACATGTTTACATTCGATATATTTTTACAATTCTGGGCCCAACATGTAACCCAATTATAGGTGAACACAACTTTCACAAGAAAATTACCTAATAGTACGGCTTATTAACCTGAAATACGGTCCCATCAGGTAGAAAACATGAAACTTGGCATTCATGTAGTTTTTATTTATTTTATTTGTGTGCTTCAGTATTGAAGTAGGAACACGTGGAAAACCTTTTTTCGCCTTTCTCCCGCGTCGGGTCGCAGACAAGCATACGGCCCGTTTGATGTGAAGCGGTTGCCGTAGCCATATTAACGCTCGCAACATAAAATATTGCTCGCTTGCCGCCACCCCTGCTGCCAACGCAGCATCTCATTCCTCTCTGGTGACCTCACTCACTCGCAGGAACACAACAACCCTCAGGGGAATTGTTATTAACGAGCTCGGTGGTCGAATGGTTAGCAATGGCCACTTTGACTCCGTGGTCGCTGGTATACTCCTTATGTCTATTTACCTCAAGAGCGAAATGCCAATGAAGGCATAAAAACCTAAAAAATCGTTTGCTTTCAAGCTGTATGTCCTAAATACGAGATGCCGATGAATGGCATTTGAGGCAACGTGTTTCTAAGTCAACTTTACATTATTCGACGACGTCGAACGTCGTCAATAGTCGACGAGCTCGGTGGTGGAATGGTTAGCAATGGCCACTTTGACTCCGAGGTCGCGGGTTCGATTCCCACACAAGACAAACATTTGTGTGCATGAACATGTCTGTTTGTCTTGGTCTGGGTTTCTGGTTTTCTATGTATTATAAGTTGTATTTACAAAAAAAAATTGAATTTTAGTACATTTATCAGCTGTCTAGTACCCTTAACACAAGCTTTGCGCTTAATTTGGGACTAGATGGCGCTGTGTAAATTGTCCAGAAATATTTATTTATTATTTGGCTGCGATATTCTGTGACGTGGAGGTACATTCCCCAGCCGGATAGCTTACAATTACGCTCCCTGCCTCTCTTTTCGCCAGAGCTTAGTTTGTCGTGTTTGTGTTAATTGACCCAAATACAAGCATTAAAAACCATATTTCCTAATGTTTCTGTTACTGGCTATCTTTGTTCTTACTTATTATGGAATGTAAAAATGTAAGTGAATATTGTAATTTTAGACTAAAAATGTATGTAAGTGTAGAACAAATAAATCCTAAAATGTATAAATTCCTTGTCCACGACAGGGGTGTGCGCTATGTACGAAGTAAGCCGATCTGCGCACACTTAGCGGCACTTTACACCGCTGAGTGTACGCATATTGCGATTGGCTTCGTATAAAAAAAAAAAAAAAATTAAGTGAATGACGGATAATTTTATTATTGTATGGTAGGTCTTTTGCCTCTCTCACGTCAGTACTTTGACAAGATTATCGGATGATTGAGAGGTTTATCAGGAAAAAAAACACAATCAGTTTTGAATGGTTTATTTAATAAAATTAATCATAAAAGCTGTAATAACCCAGACTAAGCTAACAGTAAAAATGATAAAGCCGTTTGTCCACCTACGATCCGGTCCGAAGTTTTCTCGGAGAAACAGGCATTTTGACTGAGACGGAACACGTAAACGTTCACTTCGTTCGGTTTTAGGGAATGCATAACTATTTTTTATAAATACGGTAAATTCCTGGAAGCTGTCCAAAATCCGAAGTCAATCCGTCAAAAATGACAGGATCCGGACGTCGAGGTTTTAGTGGACTAAAAGCCCATATACATTTATATATATCACTACTTTGGTGCGTCGAAACGCGCTGGAGTCGAGATGGACGTAGTGAACAAACGCTTTAAATCTTAAAACTATATTGTAACAATTTGTAACTTTAGTAGAACATATAAGGTTGATCCACTACTCTTATCCTAATTTTTGACATTAAGTTATGAATTAAAAAGATGGAAAGACTAAACAACATACCTCATATTTCCTAAAGAGGCGATTTCTGAAATAACTAAATTAATAATTTTGATTTATCTTGCCTGAGTTTCATATATCGACGCGAAATTTGTATGCAGTGGCCGGGCTGAGAATGTATTTATTTATTGACGTGACAACGTCTTATAAATTGGTTAGCCGGGTGACACTTCAAGAAACTGGCTCACGTTATGCGCTTACAATGAGAGCGAGTGAAAGGCACGCGTCCCTTCTAAGAGCGAGAGAGACAGACATAAAAAGTGAAAGGCATGCGTCCCTTCCACTCGAAAACATTTTACCACTCAAAGTCGTTGTCACGTAAAACTTTCGCCCGTATACCGACTTTACAGGCAACCAATTTTTTTATTTAATCCAACTTCCAACTTAACAATGTTGAATAATAATCTCGTATATTCACAAAATATTTTACGACAAATTTCGACTATTACGGTTACAGATGACATATAGGGTTTATTATATCTATTGTTTTTTTTTATTAACTTGTTATTAACATTAATTACATAATGTTACAAATTCAATATTCCGTACAAGTTATCTTGTCAATTAAGTTTTACATAAAACTTAGTCTCAAGATTCAAAATAGAACAAAAAGATTTTTCTTTTGCCTCTAAAATGTACCCAAAAACTGTAAATATATTTATTTTTATATAACATATATATTTGTGTAAAGATTACATATAAAATATAATTTAAAATAAAATTTCTATCCATGGATAGAAAAAAAAAGTGGTATATGCATTAAACCTGGCGTCCATTTGGATGGTAGGTTAATGGCAAGTGTAGTATTTATTTATTCAAATTTATCGTTTATTTATTCAAAATGTTTTTCCGTAATGGCAAATAAATTTAGTAAGCGAAGTTCGTACCGCCTAATTGTCAATGAATGTCGTGGTATACATATTAGTTGAACAAAATTTATGATGTCTTGAAATTAATATAATGAATAATAGAAAATAATAGAGAAGCACGATGGCGTCATTGCACGTGTCAGTCTAATTGTACACGCAAGTTAAGCAACGTCAACCGTAGCCTGTCCATGGATGAGTTTATATTATCTCAAGCTCCTCCGTGCTTCGGAAGGTACGTTAATCCGTCGGTCCCGGTTGTAATCATTAGATTAACTCGAGGTCCTCCGTGCTTCGGAGGGCACGTTAATCCGTCGGTCCCGGTTGTTATCATTAGATTATCTCGAGCTCCTCCGTGCTTCGGAAGGCACGTAAGACGTCGGTCCCGGTTGTTATCATTAGATTATCTCGAGCTCCTCTGTGCTTCGGAAGGCACGTAAGACGTCGGTCCCGGTTGTTATCATTAGATTATCTCGAGCTCCTCCGTGCTTCGGAAGGCACGTAAGACGTCGGTCCCGGTTGTTATCATTAGATTATCTCGAGCTCCTCTGTGCTTCGGAAGGCACGTAAGACGTCGGTCCCGGTTGTTATCATTAGATTATCTCGAGCTCCTCCGTGCTTCGGAAGGCTCGTTAAGCCGTCGGTCCTGGTTGTTATCATTAGATGGCAGTCGTTAAGCCAAGTGGCCTTTAGGCGGCTTGAAATTACT
Organism: Hypsopygia costalis; assembly: GCA_937001555.2. Taxonomy (NCBI): domain Eukaryota; kingdom Metazoa; phylum Arthropoda; class Insecta; order Lepidoptera; family Pyralidae; genus Hypsopygia; species Hypsopygia costalis. The sequence goes on from OW443326.2 coordinate 27,824,792, forward strand.
GGCGTCCGCCAACTCGCAGTTGAGCAGCGTGGTGGAGTATGCTCGAAACATATTCAGTTGAAGGAAGACCCGTATTTAATATTACCCAGCAGTGGGTAAATATTACCCAGCGGTGGGTAGATATTAAGTTCAGTATTTTACTATGTCACAAAATAAAGTACCATGACACTTGACAACCAATTAATATTCATTTTCAAGCATTCATTCATAAACAATTTTCAAAACAACAACGGACAACTTTCGCGACGTAAAAGTTAGACCAATCGATTTGACATTTAATTGAAAATCAATAAATATCCCAATCCGTTTTCAAATTTAATTTTTCGACAATTTTGTCAATGTTTTAATACTTATTATCCTATACCCACATTTCTGAACGCACGCATACATTTGAAGTACGCACGTTAACGTCACGTTTGACAGTTCCGACATCCACGAACATTTTGTATGGAAAAATGATTTTTCTTTTATTTTATTTTTTTCGTAAATTTTCCAATGTTTTTAATAGTTATTCTGCTATTCTGGACGGAGACAAATCCAACAAATCAAAAACCATGGCAATCGGTCCAGCCGTTCTCGAGTTATAAGTGTTGTAACAAACACGACTTTCTTTTATATATATAGATTTTTGAATTTAGGTCTTTTTTTGTATTACTATAGATTGTAAAATATTCCAATGTCAAGTGGCGAACGGTGTGAAAGCGAATATATTTTCTTAGTTCTTCTGGCCTTGTATTGATTTTATTTTATAAAATACAGTTCGTTTTTTATATATGCTCTCCTATCATTAACAGTACTAAAAATTACAGTCAAAGTGAATTAAGGGACCGCTTAATAATTTTTTTGGGAAAAACTTCACATAGTTGTTTTCTTTTGATATACAAAATAATTTTAAAAACTCGTTCAAGTTTTTAAAATTCTTTGCGTTATATTATATTATGATATATTTTGTATATTTACTTACATATTAATAATGAAATAATTATTATAATATTATTATAATTATAATAAAATAATTATCTGTTTAGGCATTATTATAATATTTACGAATATAACATATATACGCTATTTAGATCAATATATTTTATTAATTTTAATTACTTTTTGTTTTTAGTTTTATATATAGCCATATTTAGTTTTTATTTTAATTGTATATTTTTAATTATTTGTAAGTAGTACATAAAAATGTAAATACTAATATTTTGTAATTGAAATAAATTTTACTCACATAATATATATCTTTAAATATATTTTTATTAACGAAGAGCCGTTTTTTTTTTCTTTGTACCTTTCATATTTAACTGGGTCACCGTGTGACAGACGTGTGACAGACGGTACAATTTTAAGGTTCTAACCAGCATCTTTAGCTAGTCAGTTATTAAGTTTATAACTAATGCTTCTTTATGTAATAAGCCGTCAGCTAAGCTGAAATTCTTACAGTTTACACTCATATCATACCCTGCTTTCATATAAATTCTTTGTTTCAATGGCTCGCATTAATGCGCTATTCATTTCAAAGACATATTCAAACAAGAAATTATTAACGGAAACGAAAAACCAGTCTGCAAAATAATAACTTTTTTTTTCCATTTTTTTCGCGTACTCCATATTGAAATTATGCACTTTATATTTCTTACAAATAAGATGAATCTGATTCATGTCATTCGTATTCGGTTTTAAGAAATGTTGTCAGTGCAATAAAACATAGTAGGTATTTACCTTTTTAAAAGTGGTCACTTCGGGAAATTGGATTGACCAATTTCCCTTGGTCAATCCAATTTCCATTTCATGAAAATTATGGAAGTAATTCTAAAAACCTCAATAAATAATCCATCTTCTGTCTTGTTACTAGCATGGTATTACATCGCCTCCATCACAATTATCTCATTCATAAAAACACCTACTTAATCTTATGATTAACATTTAATCTGGTATTTATTCAATATTATAATAAATATGGCATAGTAATATAATATATATAATTTTCATGCGTTTCAATTATTCTTATTGAAGTTATAGGTATAACTAAAAAAAAAGACAGGAATTATCAAACTAGGCAGACTAATTAGACAGTACATGCTAAATGTAAAAATGCCATGAAAATATTTAGAAGCAAATACAAAACCATTACATTAATATTAATTTAGATTATATTTATAAACGAAAATAGTAAAAACTTTTCCTTTTTTTTATATAATGAATAATAGTGTTCTTTAAATTTACTTGTCTTATAGTTTGTGAAACACACTTTTAAACGTTTTTAAAAATCGTAATTATTTAAACATATTGAAGTCCTGTAAAAAAAGGTAGCTACTATAAAAGAAGTATTTTATTTATGTGAACGTAATCTTTTCAATAGAGTATACTACATATATACTATTATATACTATACTACACGTCACAACGAAAATGACTGCACTATGTTAATAAATCGGTTAACAAATGGTTGAATTTTGTTAACAATCATATTATATGTTTATAGTTAAACTTACATTACAAAAACTTTTTAACAGTGCATGTAGCATAACAAAATAATTAACTTTGGCCCACAGTTCTTTCTTGTACGGGATTTGATACTTCAAGTCATAATTTAGTTTCTTTACGAAAAATCGAAATCATTGCACTCGTTTAATTGTGAAAGGTCCTGATATTCATCCGTACTAATATTATAAATGTGAGTTTGTATATTGAACCGATCATCATGAAACTTTGTACACATATTCTCAAAGGTATTAAATAAATGTAAACGCGGGTGAAGCCGCGGGTGGAAGCTAGTCTTAAAATAAATTTAACTAGGTGATGTTATGAGAATGTCTAATTACAACTTACTGATACAAACGGATGAGGAACTCGTGGCGTCGTTGCGTGTGTCAGTCTAATCGATCACGCAAGTTAAGCAACGTCGACCGTAGCCTATCTATGGATGGGTTTATTTATCTCGAGCTTCTCCGTGCCTCGGTCCCGGCTGTTGTCATTAGATGACAGTCGTTAAGCCAAGTCAGTGGCCTTTAGGCGGCTTGAAAATCTGACCCGCAGTTGAGCAGCGTGGTGGAGTATGCTCTAAACCCCTTCGATTGAGGGGAGACCCGTATCCCAACAGTGGGATGATTATGGATTCATGCCGAATACCGAATGATACTGATACAAACGGAATATTTTAATTAGAGGGTGCATGTCTTGCCCTTAAGAGTTTCGACTGCACCGGGCGATGTTATGATGCTCAAAGATATAATATTGACTTCTGGGAAGCGCAGGGCGTTTGGCGTTAGTGTAGTAGCGCCACGACTTTGACAAATGGCTTCGAGAGCTGGCAACGCTGAGTCAATATACAAAAAATCAATCACGTGTCAATTTATATAAACATTAAATAGACGCGAAAATACAATTAGTTTATTAAGATTGAAACAATTTACATTTCGCTGATACGAAATAAAATTAAAAGAAAGATGGTGGGAATATCAGTCATAATAATAATGTTGCCTGACTGGACTTTTAATATCGTGTATCGTTATCATGTTTTGCGAATATCTCATTTCACGAATATGCTATTATGAGAATAATATTAAGATGTTTTGCGAATATCATATACGGCGACTGAGGAAAATATGGCTCTCTTATTCAAGAGTTTATTTGTGCTGGTGGGACTTGAAAACTTTCCGTTCATATAGTCTAGTTCCAAAGACAGTTTTTGCAGTAACAGGAAAGAGGCTAGATGTCTATTACGGGAGGCGACTTGTTTGAATATATTAGCTTTTGTTCACATCAAATTGCGCCGAAAGGCTGAGTACGCAGTAGAACTGCTAAGGTGAACAAACGGCGCAAATATAGATACGAAGGGGATATATTTGTGCCGATTGGAGCTGAAGACTTTCGATTAATAGTGAAGTACACTTAGTGATGGTATGATACTGGATAATATCGCAATATCGCATTGATTCTTATAGCGCAGTGTAGTCTTGTAAGGACAAAAATTAAAGGGTTAAAACACCAGGTGTTATCATCACAGTTTTATCATTAACAGATTAATACTTTCTGCTTTTACGTAACCGTATTTCAAAGCGCGACTTAGTTAATTAATAAGTAAATAAAAAATAAGTTTTAATAACATGAAAAAATTGCAACTAGATATCAATATTAATAACAAAAATACGTCAAAAACTTAACTTGTTTACTATCGATATGACGTCACTCCGGACTTAAAAATGGCGACAAGCGATTTAGATATTGGAAGAACAGAACATGACTTTTATAATCGAATTATAAATCTTTCCTTACGTGGTGTAAAACTAAATATAATATAAGTTAACATGCTATACTGCAGGCACTTATACGTTTCAGTTTGTAATCAAAACTAAATACGGAACTTAAATTGTATATTACAATTAAGTTTTCTAGGGTTTAGTTTTGTAAGAAAATTGTATTCAATTACTGTTAACAACTAACACTTATTAACTTATTTGTAACATTCTTTAGTTTACAATAAAAAATATGATTAAAGACAGTTGACATATGTGTCAGAATAATTGATTTAACCTCCCTTATTGAAAGATTGCGCGTTGCGGAGTTTCTTGCGGATCCTCGGAGAGCTCCAGCGGGGTATTACTCTGGTATCTGAAGGTGAAACACCCTCGTCGACATCGTCAGCTTCGGTCTTTATTTCCATTTTCTGTGAAACGTCAAGGTAAAAGTAATTGATTTTTCCAAAGAAAGCAGAAGCCCCAAAAGATATTAGCATAAAGGCTTGTTCATCATCATCATCAGTCTACCCACTGTTGGATATAGGCCTTTCCCAATGCTTTCCGCTATATGCGATCCTCCGCTTTTCGCATCGAACCGCTACCAGCCACTTTTTTGAGATCGTCGGTCCATCTAGAGAGCCCTACGCTTCGTCGTCCCATACGTGGCCTCCACTCTAGGACTTTCCTCCCCCATCTGCCATCGCTGACTCGGCAGATGTGGCCAGATAAAGGCTTGTTACCAAATACTTATTCCCTCTTTTGCACCCTCTGAGAGCATAAAAAACTGAAGTGCTACTCGTGGGTACTCGAAAAAAAAATATATAATCATCATCATTATCAAAGATTCTCATAACGATTATGAATGAATTGACGAGCTCGGTGGTTGAATGGTTAGCAATGGCCACTTTGACTCCGAAGTCACGGGTTCATCATACCCGCACAAGACAAATATTTGTGAGCATGAACATATCTGTTTGTCTTGGTCTGGGTATTTTCTATATATGTATGTATTTACAAAAAAAATGTAATTAAGTATAATATCAGTTATCTAGTACCCATAGTACAAGAATATTTAAAGATATTAAAAAAAAATACTGGGCATTCACACTATTCATCTGTTTGGGTTGTCATTTTATAATTGTCAGTCAACAATTAAATAGCAATAAAAAACCGACCTAGGATTTATTTAAACCAAACATTTTTCATTACATAAAAAGAAAACGAAGATATATAAATATTCTTTAAAATTTGCTAGTGGGTATCACAAGAAAGAATTTTGCAATATAGAATTCTGTTAATGTTCTCAGTGGGACTAAAACAGAGGGAACAGGTGGACACAAAAATACACGACGAGGTTATCAAGAAGTTATGAATGGATATAGGTTGTTATAGGATCCTGTTATAGGATCAAAATCACAAATATCACAATTTGCGATTAATCTACTACTACTCAATTCTACGAATCAAGTTATCATCATCATCATCAGCCTGTATCTACCCAAATGCTTTCCACCAAATACGATTCTCCGCCTTCCGCATCCAGCCGCTTTCAGCCGCTTCCTTAAGGCGTATACAGTGGCCAACATTCGAATAATAGGTTATTATAAAACCATTTTTCTCGCTAAATATTAAGCCTACTGATCTGAAAAAAATATATAATATTTTGCAAGATATACACAAGAACATGGTTTGATCAGAATTTAAAATAATTTAAGAAACTCATAGAAAAAAATTATTAAAAACCACTATAATTTTCAACATAAAACCATTTATTTCCTACAATATGTATCGAAATCATCTAAAATTTTGTATACTTTTTCATTATATGTAATTACATAACTTGGTTTATTCAGTTATCGAAAAAAAATATTTTTGACTAATCAAGAAAGATAAATCGATTTCGCGAGGTTCGAATTCCCCTCGCTCGTCTAAAATATCAGTGCGGGACGAGACGTGTTGCTGAACGGACCTGCGTTAGGGTGCTTGAGACCCCACCCCCGCGCGCCGCTCTATCCCACTATTCATTGTGCCCTGTCGTCGCATTGTTTTTACCCGACTGCGACAGAAGGAGGGTTATGTTTTTCAAGAGTATGTATGTATAATTGTTTGGCACGCTCTGCAGCCTGAATGGCTGGATGGATTTTAGCTTGAGAGGTGTCGTTAGATTCGTATTTGCTGTGTCAAAATAAAATAAAAGTCAATAGATATGTATTTACTGTGGAGAGCAGTCGGGTTTTTTTAGTTATTTAAATTACCGATTTTATTTTACGTTTTTTAATTTTATTTATTTTGATATATGCAATGTCGTGCATATATCAAAATAAATAAAACTAAAAAACGTAAAATAAAATCGGTAGGTAATTTAAAAAACTAAAAAAACCCGACTGTTTTTTTTGTAATTTGGAAAAGAAAAACCTCTAAAACAATAAAACATGTAGCAGTCGGGACATGTGCTCTAAATTCACTAAGCCTCCATTTCTAGAATGGGTCCCGACCCGACTGCTACATGTTTTCTTGTTTTAGGGGTTTTTCATTTCCAAATTACACAAAAAAGCAGTCGGGTTTTTTAGTTTTTAAACGGTTTTATTTAGCTTGACCTGTTTGTTTATTTATTTGTTTGTTTATATTTTTGGGTCAAATCTAGTAATTGAAATTTGACCCCCTTCCTGTTGACAGATTGATCTGAAATTTGGTACACATCTTTAGTTCTGGTGACAATACAATTAAATAAATTCTGTTTCATTGAAAATCCAAGATGGCCGCCGCTACAAAATGGTGGTTTACACATTTTGTCACGACTACCACTATATGGGTATCAAATGAAAGAGCTTGACTAGTAGAACACAGCTCGTCGCTCGTCGCTTTCATGAATATTATAATAAAATCCAAGATGGCCGTCAACAAAATGGCCGGTGGGCGGTTACATATTTTCTCAATTTTCATTAAGGGTATCAAATTAATACAAGACAAATTTAAAAGTAAAAAAAAAAAATACATAAGTCAAATCTAAACTTAATTGAATGAGAAGTACTATGTAATGAAATTATAAACTAAAAACTTGAAAATAAAAATTATGAAAAAAAAAACATTTTTAATTTAAACAGTTTTATTGAAAGTAATGTACTAAAAGCTAAAAAATAATTCGGTAGGTCCGAGGTTTCAGTCATCACACCCCTCTCCCTCATCAGTCTAAGGCATTGATCAGACAAAATAATTAAATCGTTGAGTCCATGTTTCTATCCAATCAACTCAAGTTTACGCTACGCCCAACGATTTTATTATTTTGTCTGATCAATGCCTAGGTATACATTATGAAAAAAATATTTTGTAAAATATTTTATTTCAATTTTAATAAGTACCTACTTACTTATACATATTTTTTTATAATTACCTAATATAAAATAAAAGAATATGATTTTATTATCAAAATTCGGGTTCTTATTTCACTACCAACACATTTTAATAAATTATGTTTTCATAATTTAAAAAAAGAAAACAAATGTTTTCACTACATTATGATGAACCACGCGGTAAGTTATTCATGTCCGTTTTTATCTAGCTCTGATCAAATATACCTATATATAAAAAAAACTGCATTTCTTTGCAATAGATAAGAGTCAGCGCAGTGCTAGCGCCAACGGAAATGGGTAGTTTACGTATTGGCCTACAGTATTATTAGAGTGTTCAGTACAGAATCCTGACACAATAAAATCTAAACCCACATTTTAGAATCCCTCTATAAGAATTTAGCTAGGAGGCTTCTGGATTATCTTTCAATAAAGCCCTAAGAAGAAATAAGAAATAGATTAGATTATAAGAATAAGTATTTATCAGAAAATTACTCCCTGTCGTATGATCAGAAAGGGATCAAAACGTTTAGAATAGTCCACAGAACTAATAATTTATTATTAGTTCTATGGAATAGTCAGACGAATGCTAGTCGATAGGTTGTACGTAATACAGATAATGTAGGCTAAGTACTTCTATTTGTCTCTAAGCGACCAGTTCCGCAAAGGTATAAATGTACGAGACAAATTATGACCCAACTGCGCTTTACTATTCCTAAAGCGCGCAACGCGATGTTACACTGCGGTGAGGTGCGGGCGGTGCGGGGACCGCGCGCGGGGTACTCGCCAAATGCCCAAGGTCGTTGACGGATGTAATCGCCTTAAGGTCATTAGCCCATCTAGAAGGAGGGCGTCCAACGCTTCGTCATCTTACGCGCGGTTCCAATACATTCCTCCCCATCTGCCATTACTTATTACGTATATGTGACCGACCCATTGCCACTTCAGCTTGCAAACTCTGAAGACTATGTCGACGAATCAAGTAAAAGAATCAAACCTGGACAATTAGACGAACGAGCGTATGCTGCTGTTCGAGTAGCGTAGACATTTCGCGTAGGCGGCGCTTTTGCTTGTCCAGCTCTGCGGTGATATAGTCCTCATTGGTTTCCAAAACCAAGTCCAAGCCAGCTGCGAGGAAACAAAGTAATGGTAAGAAATATCTTTCTTCATCAGAGGACAGAGAGAGTTAGCCTCACTTAAAAAAAAAAGGATATTGACTGGTGTGTGCAACTTGCCCTCGATAACTTTGCGGAAATATTCGAAAAATATAAATATTTTTTTTACTACGTTTACAATACGCTACTTTTAGACATGTTACCATAGGCACCTCTAAAGCTAGTGCAAATAAGTTGTCTGTTAAGAACATAATGTTAAGTTATGTGAAAAAAATGGCACTAAAGCCACACAATAGTTCCAAAGAAATTTTTCACCGCGAGCTATCAAATTGTGAAATGATTGCCCTGAATGTTTCGCTAGAAATTACAGTATGTGGTTTTATAACAAAGATTTGAAGGGATTTTTGTAGGGTCGGTATTTAATATTTCGACCTTCCATATGCCTGCGATAACTGCTTATCATCAAGTAGGTCCTATACTAGCTTGGCGTTTAAGTAGTCTAAAAAATATGAGATGTAAACACACACCATCGCATCAGCACAAAAAACTTTATAAGAAAATTAGGAAAAAGATTGGTCGACGTAACCGGTGACCCAAGATCTGGCACATTCCTCGCCCAATAATCAGTTTAGCCATCCAGCGAGGTAATGCTGCTAGCATCTTGGGAACGATGCCACCTTTGGTCAAACTTTTTACATTTATTTTAGTTTTAGGTTAGATTTATTTTAGTATTATTTAATTTTAGGTACTTTAATTTCATAGTTGAATTGTATGTATTGTTTATAGCTTAAGTTTATTTGAATAAAGTTTTAGTATACACACCATCGTCGTTAAAAGGATTCCAAAACCACTTTCGCAGGATCAGGTCGAGGAAACCAAGTTTGCATTTGTTTGTGTTCGGGTATTCTATTATCTCGTCTTTATCCACTTTCTCTAGAATCATAGCTGGGATTTTCCGCTCCAATTCGGTATGTAGAACGACCTGTGAACAAATAGTTGTTGCGTTGGAAGTTTGGGTGGCTGTATGGTTGTCTGCCACTCGACGTAGTATAAAAAAAGTTTTAATAACGTAATCGTTGCTAATTTAAAAAATAAAAGTGAGATACAATAAGGTTAAGTGTTTAGAGTCACTCTTCAAATTTAATGTAACTGGTTAGTGCAAAATACATACTCGTATATACAAACAACGCACATAAAATGTTATAAAAATTGACCTTTATTGACCTGAATTGTTAAGAGTTTAAAGATAGACGTACATAATATATATGTATAACAAGACAATTAAATTAAAAATATAAAAAAACCTCGACCTTCTGGTCTAGTAAACCACCCTTTTATTTGATAATTTGATACCCATATTTAAGGGGTTGTGAAAAAAATATGTAACCCGTCATTGTGTGGCCGCGGCCATCTTGGACCGATTTTCATGAAACTTATAAAGAACACTTCCGACTAATTCACCTTTCGAATAAAAAAAAATCAAAATCGGTTCATCCATTCGGAAGCTATGATGACATAAACACACACACACACACACACACTGTCACGTCAAATTTGCCATTCGGTACCCATCATGAAGATTGGAGAGAGGGAGGGCCCCGACGCTTGAGAAGATAGCGTCGGTCGCCATGCACGAGCTACTCGACTTAAGAGTGCTCTAGTAGCCTGCTTGCAGGTGAAAGATGAGTAAGACCTGCTACCAATCTGCTTGCGTGCTCGATTGGTTTACTGCCCCCTTACCACCAACTCTTATTGCGATTCAATAACTGAATAGTTTGCACATTCATACCAATCAATAAGCGATTCTATTCAAGTTGAAATAAAGTCGCTTATTCATTGGTATGAATAAGCATTCTATTCAGTTAATGAATCGCAATAAGAGTTGGTGGTAAGGGGGGCAGAGCACAAGAGCGGTGCGGATAAATGTCTTCTCGTCTGGTTGGTTTACTAGACGAGAGACTCGCAATCCTGTGATATAACCGGAAGGTTGGTGCACAGGGACGCATTAGCTGTAGGCATAGTCCGATAGGTAATATGTTGTTAAAAGTCCATATTTAGAGTTCACCGCGACTACACGTTACGCGCTACGACATTGACGAATATTGTTGACATAGCAATAAGTTAATATAAATAGCTGGTAATTTAGTAATTAAGCTCTCTGCTGTATACATTGAATACACATCATGTGACGATATTTGGTATTTCACTCATCTTCAACCACCAACCCCGCAACATATTACAGTTGTACTTACTTGCATAGCCAATCGTTTTAATTGGGCATTTCTCCTCACGCTCTCGATGTCACCAACCGCCAAACCGATGAGTAAATTCATCAGCAAAATTGGCATCAGTACCATGAATAATCCTAGTATGAAGAAGGTGGGCGCAGGAAAATCCAATCTGGTTATCTCGGGTTTGTAAATCGGCTGAACGTATGTTCCAACGAAGTCAATTTCGCCAAGCATCATAGCAAATGTCCTCATCAGAGACATGGGTATATTATTGAATGATAAATGATTACCCTAGAAAAAGACAACGTTAGAATATTTGCGGAATTATAATTTAGTACTTACAATTTATCAAATCGCTGTGCGTAATGGCAAAGCGATGAGCATGCAGTTATTATTAATTCGCAAATTATTCGCAATGCGCTAATTTCATCCCAATTATACAAAATTCTACAGAGAGACATTTTGATATGAATCTGTATAGAAATTCGACAAAAGGGTAGAAACAATAAATTTGAAACAATAAAAACATTTAAAAAATACTTTATAATCATGAAGGTATGAGAATCTGACCAAATAGATAAACTAAGTAAGCGGGGCTTTTTACCGCGAACACCCATCGCTTTAGGTGTTTTACAAAAAAAAATGTGGTATCTTTCTCAACTTCCATGAATACAATATTAAAATTCATATTTATCTAGTTCTAACTTTCATGACGTCATGAACCAATAAAAAAATAGTCTTTAAACAGTAGCACGGCTTAAGATAAATTTAGTAAAATTAATTCGACACCCACTTTTGAGAGTAGAATATAGAACGCTAATCCAAAGGCAATGATTAAGATGGAGAACACCATTAGCACTTTGATGAGGGTCTGCAGGATCTCGAGGAACATCACCACGTAGATGCCAACTTGATCAAAGCGTTGGAGAAGGAGCAGCAATTCGAACCAAGCCAGGAATACAGTTAACGACGCGGCGGAGAACTGAAAATAATATTGGAATATTACTTCTTAAAAAGCGCCAGGTAAACTTTTAAATCTAAATATTGACATAAAATATAAATTGAAACAAGAAATTAATAATTTCAACAATGATGATAAAATGTCCTTAATGGTAAAATATCTGCGATGCTAAAATAATTCCACGAAAGACTTAATTCGACAATCAATTAACATAATTATATTTGTTATATAAACTGTTGATAAAGGTAAAAGCTATATATAAAGTCAGAAGCATCTTGTTCGACCCTAAAAAAATAGGCGTAACAATTTTCCTAACCTGTATTTTATCATAACTTCCGACGAGCGTTGGAAACACCATAATCGTAGAAGCAATATATAGATTCCAAGAAACTAAATTGCTCGGGTCTACCAGATAGTGCCATTTCTGTTGTTTCACGTTATACACTTCCTTAATGATACATAAACCATTATATCCCAGAATTATCACTGTACTCGTGTACATTGTTACTAAAGCTTCAAAATCTGAAATAACGTTACAAGGTATACAGCAAAAAATAAAAAATACATATTATAAGTCAAAATAAATCAATCTCACCAGCATGAAAGATATTTTTCCTGGCGTAATCAGTATTATTAGAATTTGTATTGTTTTCAGTCGTACTTAAGTTTTGATTTTCAACTGTACTCGAGTTTGTCATGATGCTTTGCGAATTTGTATATAAATCTGTGTTCACCGTCAGCAAATACGAGTATACAGTGACAAATGCCAGATAAATGCAGTAAAAAAGTAAGTTCACTAAGTGATAGTATTTCCCGTACGAATTCCACTTCATTTGAAGATATTTCTGGCTCAGGGGATGAGCCAGTAGTTCTACCCTCCCATGGGCAACCATAGCCTGAAATTATACCAACATTATTTTTAATATAGAAAACTGCTTTTAGTATTATTTTATTTGATGTCAATACATCTTTGAGATTATTTTGGTAAGTGTGAAAAAGCAATTCAATTAAATACACTTTAATCAGGTTATAATGTTAACAAAATATGCAAATGCCAAAGTTCAACCCAAAACAGCCAAAGTTATATATTCATTTTGTTTTTTTATTGAAATTATGGTGAACGACCACGAACCCCATACTTACTTCCACAGTAGAGTATAGCACTGTTAATTCATATTTACAGGATTAAGCTACACACTGAAAACAACCACCAAAATCAAATCCATCTCCGTGATCGTGCTCATAAATAAGCTTTGCTATGTGAATGTGGTTTGGTGAGGATATATCATAGAACAATTTTGTAGTACGACTGATAATATTAATACGAAGGTTGTTAATTTAAAAAAAATACTGATAAGTTCAACACATTATTTATGACTAATGGAATTGGACTAATGGATATTTATAATACCGCTTGTAACAATGCCTTAGTAATTAGTTATTTTATTTGTATTGCGGAAAATTTCGTGGATAAAAGTGAAACCTAGACTGAAGATAAAATACATGTAAAAAAATTAATAATCAGGAAACTTTCTTTATCCAAAATAAAAATCTCAATTGACTATTTCCAAAACTACTTAAACTCGATTGAGAAATTTGTGAAACAAAAGAAAGAATACGAGAACAAAAGTAATAATAACAAAAACATGTATTCTAACATTATCACCACCGTCAAAAGGTTCGATGATGATTTTAACTGCTGAACACATTGCTGAATAATTCATAAATTCCATTAGTACTTTCGAATTGTATGATTAGTCAAACATGTAAAAACAAAAAGATAACAATGTTTTTAGACGTTAAAAGTTAAACACAAAGAAAGGCAAAGAAGCGGTTGTGCTGTAGTGTCCACTCACGTTGATCACACACAACGGTTCTGGTCGGTATTTCGGGTTGTTTAGCGCCAGTCTGAGCGCATCTATCTCTAGTTTCGAGCGTTGGTAGAATTTGAATGAATACCTTATCTGCATGAAGCCAAAAAATATCATGAAATTAGCATCAAATTGTATTAAACTTACGTTTAAAGCTGGTAATGGTATTTTCTGTGAGTTAGGAACACTCTCAGATTTCTTGATGCCTTCGTCGTCCTTCAGTTGAGGACATAGAGCGTCGAAGCTGTACTTGATCTAGATTTGGTAAGACGGTTAGACTTATGTATGCAGCGAATAAATATTAGTCGTTCTTGGCAATCTACGATACTACATGATACATGAAGTTAGCAATCTTTTAGGCAAGAAAATCGAAGCCAGTACTTATGAGCCAAACTACTCATAAGTCAATAATTGTTACATTATTCTCAAAACTTAAAGATTTCGAAATAATTAAGTATAAGAGGTTCATAAAAATCTTTGAGCCAAAACCAACTTCACCTGCATTCGGTGCACCCTGCTGACTGACAAACGAAGCACTGATGATAAGAGAGGTAGGGAGCGTAATTGTAAGCTATCCGACTGAGGAATGTACCTCCACCTCACAGAATACCGCAGCCAAATAACAATTCCTTTCAGGGTTATTGTGTTCCTGCGAGTGAGTGAGGTCACCAGAAAGGAAGGAGATGCCGCGTTGACAGCGAGGGTGGCGGCGCGCGAGTGATATTTTATGTTGCGATTGTTAATATGGCTACGGTAACCGCTTCGCATCAGGCGATAAAATATTTCACGCAATATTTATCATATTTAAACAGCATAATACAACTTGAAATTAAGGAATAGGTACGTATTCTTTAATTCAAAGTTGAATGGTGCTATGTATCTTTCTTTTTTTAAATGGAGATTTTTTGAAACGTATATATAAAACCAAAGAGCAGAATATATTTTTTCTCACGTAAAAGCTTTTTGAGTCTTTCTTGCAGTTGGCTTTAGTGATGCATTTATCCTGGACTGCTTCGAAGACACGGGGCATGTAGGCGATTAGAGCCAGTGTCACGCATGGATGACGGTCGGAACGCAAAGCCATGACTTCCTTTGCTCTGAAATTACCAAAAAAAATAAAAAAATAAATATGACACAGACTTTTTGTATTCATTTAGAGCTTTCAGCTTTTACTAAAACATAATTAGAATTATCACAAACATCATGAACATCGTTGTTTTTACCGTCCGTGATCACGATGTCTGGAACATTTCCAAAATATCCTGATATTTCACAAACGCCAACCGACAAACAGATAAAATTAAAAAAAAAGACATATTTTCATGTCTCGGTAAACAACTACGTGTTTTTTTTTTAATCTATTAAATGTACATTGTACAGAATCGGCTTTTTCATGATCTTATTATATGAATAGATAAGATATAGAAGATTATAGATCACGTACCTTTGTTCATGGGTAACCATAGCAAGAGCAGCCTCAGGGAATTTGTAGTAAATTGCATAATCAATAGCGCTCATGTCCAAGTTGTTGTAAATGAGCCGACATCCCATGGATAAGAGGAGAGCTATCGAGTTCGGCCTGTTTTCCATAGTGGCTAGATGAAGAGGCGTATTCTGGAAATGGTAAATAAAGTTTTGATGGTGTGTGAATGAAAAACTGTTACTGTAGGTGTATTAAAAGGCAAATATATAATAGAATTCCTGGTAGATTTAAGGTAGGCCTTACAATATGATTGACAAAGAAATTTGAGCATGGCTGGTGACCTGTTGTTTTTATAGTGGACAAGAGTTCTTAAATACAATTTTTGCCGGGCTGATGTATGTTTGCAGATTATAGTAACTATTATTATTGTACAACATCCCGTGAAGAAATCTATTCTTTTCAAATAAACAATTGTTATATTAAAAGAATGTGGCCGTGTGGTTTCCGGCAGACTAGAATAGAATCCTCTGTTTCTTCCCGTGGATGTCGTACAAGGCGACTAAGGGAAATACATTATCAAATATCGATCAGGCCTCCCCAACCAGTTTGGCCAGAGTGGGGAGTGTAAGCCAAATCCTCCTTCTGTCTGGGATGGACGAGAGAGGGTAGTGCTCCTGTAGTGGAGACTAAAATGGACCTGATGATGATGATATTAAAAGTGAGAAAGCAGCGGAAAAGTTTATATTCGAAGACGGGTTCGGACGCAGCAGGCGATAGACAAATTCGTTGTTTTTAGATGATGTAAATGTAGTTGTGATCTAAGTCCACTAGATTGCACGTTACTAGTGACAACTAAGACTGGATTTGAATCCTACGAGGTATATTGGTTATGTGCAATAGAAAATATCTTCAATATCAGTATTATTACAAGTATTGACAGCTCTGTCGATTATACAGTGTCATGTGACGCGTCACCACATCAATAAAATGAAATGACAAAATTATTTCATTTCATTTTGTTATACACCCGTCGAGACCCGCACCAGGGGGGCTACCGCCTAAGCTGAAGCCGATTCCGATCGAATATTTTGATTTCAAAAATAGGTCTTAGGTTAAAGTTAATGATAAATACTTATCTTCAGCTTAATTGGTAGAGCTCTAGGTTCTACCAGCCAAGCTAAACACAATAACCACAAATCTAAGCTAAAGTTTGATTATGCAATCAAAAAATCCGAAGGCTTCAACTTTGGCGGTAGGGCCCATAGGATATATCAATGGAACAATACCCATGAGCAGACGTCCGCAGGCATTGGGACTATTGCAAAGTGTAACGGAAAATAAATGGGCTATAGAGATTGAGATCTGAGTGGACTAGCTATTGGGCTATTACAAAAGGGATTATTATTGTAAATACTCACCCCATTTTTATCAGCCTGGTCTAACAAATGGGAATGAACAGAATGTAATAGTTCAATAGTTTGTGTATAATGGGCTATAGAGATGATATCTGAGTCGACTATTTACTGGGCTATTACAAAAGGGATTATTATTCTAAATACTCACCCCGTCTTTATCAGCCTGATCTAATAAATGAGAATGAACAGAATGTAATAGTTCAATAGTTTGTGTATATCCACTCATGGCAGCCAGGTGCAACGGATTCCGTATATCAATGGAACAATACCCATGAGCAGACGTCCGCAGCCATTGGGACTATTGCAAAGTGTAACGGAAAATAAATGGGCTATAGAGATTGAGATCTGAGTGGACTAGCTATTGGGCTATTACAAAAGGGATTATTATTGTAAATACTCACCCCATTTTTATCAGCCTGGTCTAACAAATGGGAATGAACAGAATGTAATAGTTCAATAGTTTGTGTATAATGGGCTATAGAGATGATATCTGAGTCGACTATTTACTGGGCTATTACAAAAGGGATTATTATTCTAAATACTCACCCCGTCTTTATCAGCCTGATCTAACAAATGGGAATGAACAGAATGTAATAGTTCAATAGTTTGTGTATAATGGGCTATAGAGAAGATATCTGAGTGTACTATTTACTGGGCTATTACAAAAGGGATTATTATTCTAAATACTCACCCCGTCTTTATCAGCCTGATCTAATAAATGGGAATGAACAGAATGTAATAGTTCAATAGTTTGTGTATAATGGGCTATAGAGATGATATCTGAGTCGACTATTTACTGGGCTATTACAAAAGGGATTATTATTCTAAATACTCACCCCGTCTTTATCAGCCTGATCTAATAAATGAGAATGAACAGAATGTAATAGTTCAATAGTTTGTGTATATCCACTCATGGCAGCCAGGTGCAACGGATTCCGTCCGTTGTGATCACGATGGAGCAAAGCACCTCTGTTCAACAGCAGTTGAACTACTCTTGTGTGACCCTCTTTTGAAGCGATGTGGAGTGGAGTTAAACCTTCACCGTCACTCTCATTGATGATGAACGTGCCTTTGTCTGAATCAAGCAGTTGACAAGCGGTATGGTAACGTCCGTACCTGGAATTGTATTTAGGAATAATTTAATTACGACGGGGAATGACTAGACACTTTTGATAAAATTGTGGCTATGTGTGTATTCATTTTGATTAGATAGGTATTATATGGATATGGATTCTGTGATAAAGGTCAAACAAGCACAAAGTCAAAACTCAAATAAAGTCAATAACGTACAAATTCAAACACGCATAGGTTAAAGAAAAAGGCATTATAAATGAAAACAGGAAATATTGAATTATTTCACACTTTAAATCCAAATTTCATCTACTTTCTATAAAGTAAATGAAATATTATAATAAATTAATTAATTTATTAGTTATTGTGTTAAATATTAATAATAATATTTAACACATTAACAAAATAACCGTCGTCATTGTGACAAACAAGCATAAGCATAGCCCGCCTGACGTAAAGCGGTTGCTATAACTATACTGTAGCTTTTTTTGCCAATAACTATTTTATAATGGTACTATCGACTAATTTGCATCTTATCATAGATGAAATGATAATGAATGAAGTAAACATGAACCATCTAATATCGGCTTAACAGTTTCTTTGCTATTACAAAAACCCTAGAGCGCTGAGCGTTTTCTAGGCTGTGGTATACCACAGTATACCACAGCCTAGAGAACGCTCAGCGCTCCATGTACTTTGTAAACTATGGTTATCTATGTCCCTTACCTGGCTGCAAAATGTAGTGGACTTTCGTTATTATTGTTCTTTAAATTGATACAGGCCCCCAATTTGATTAGATTTTCCAAAGACCTGATGTGACCCTCACGACTTGCATAGTGCAGAGGTGAACAACCCGTGTTATCTTTTTCATTCAGCATTTGAGCCAAACCTTTGTCGCATCGATCCTGGAATATAGAAAGAATATGTCGTCATTATCTCGTGCTTAGTCGTGTCTGCTTTGATGAAAGCATTATCTACTTAAGTCGTATTGAAATAAAATTGTACGCATGATATACTGTCATCAATGTAGACTTATTTCTTACAACCTTTGACAGCACATACAATGCGTAAGAAAATCGGTTTAATTTATTACAGACATTTATAATATGCTCTTTCCAATTTAAATGTCGATCAAGTAGTAAACCTAAAAATTTTGTTGTTTCAGTTTCTTGAATTTTATGTCCTAAATAGTTTATGTCAACATTATTAATTGCCGAAAATTTATTTCTATTTGTAAATGTCATTATTTTAGTTTTGTCAAAATTAATTTTTAAATTATTAGCTTCTAACCAATTGATTATGTCTCTAAGGGATTGTTCAAAGTCATTTTGAAGAGATATCTGATTATTGTGCTGTCATCAGCAAATAAGATCATGGGGAATTTTACAGTACTAGGGAGATCATTAATATATACTAGGAACAATAACGGACCCAATACACTGCCCTGTGGTACGCCAAATCGTACCTGTTTATAATTAGACAGGTGCTTGAGTTCCATTTTCGTTTTCTCGCAGATTCTTGTAATCAATGTTTCTTAAGGAATATTTTTTTCAAAATAAAATAAATAACTAACTAAATAGTAGGTAGTGTATTTGAATAGAAAATTACCCTTTATCGAGTTTCATATTGTTCAAGATTGGCCTGAGTAGAAGTGTAAACGTGATTTGATTATTGTCCAAGTGATAAATTGTCAAAAGCTTGCAAGAAAAAAAATGTACACATCTTTGGAAACTGAAATTGACATGTTTAAATCACCAACAGTATTAAAAAAATAAATGAAAACCCACCTTGCAATTTGCTGCAAAATCTTCAAGGCGACCACCATTCATAACGATGAGATGCAGCACATTTCTTGAATTAATATCTTTCAACTCTATATCAGCACCCAACCTAATCTGCATGTGGAATAACAAAGTGAATGATAATTAAAAAAAAATGATGTCTAGGGAAACTAAAAATATATTTATTTATTAAAAACCATACAAATTCATAATATATAATACATACAAAATTATACATAAACATACATATGAATAGGAGAATGATTCATAGATTTGGCAAATTGTCCAAGAGCATAAGCTTTCTTTTTGAAACTAATTTATCTCGAGATTCTTCTGAGGCTATCGGGCAGCGCATTCCAGAGTCGTAAAGCTTGTAAAGTAAAGGAATTTGACATTAAGCCAAAAAGCGGTGTAGAGAGCGCAAGGGAGCTGTCAGATCGAAACTGTCGTTCGTGAGAGTCACAGAGATATTGAAACTTGCATTTCAAATATACTGGGGAGAGACGATTATTAAGAATAGAGTGAAATGAACAAAGCAATCTCTTTTGCCTGCGCTGACGAATAGGAAGCCATTAGAGTTGTGACCGATAGGAAAAGACATGATGAAATTTACAAAGACAGAAGACAAAACAAATAGCATTATTGATAACCCGATCCAGCTTATTAAGAAGATCTTCAATCAGAATATTTTAAGTCAGGGTAGCAGACATCAGAATAATCGATAATTAGGAATATAAGAGATGTGACAAGAGTGAACTTAATATTGCTAGGGAGAAAATTTCGAAACCGTTTGAGATGTCGCAAAGAAGATATGACCCCAGACTTACCTCTGCGAGTCCAACTCAATGTGGAATCAATGTATAGCCCAAGGTTCTTCACATTATGACTAAAAGGAATGACACATTTTTCGAACATGACAGGTAAGACAGAACTGGAAACTACTTTTGTGACTTGCCTAGAACTGCCCACAACAATAGCTTGACATTTAGCAGAGTTCGCAAAAATTACAAAGTGTATATTATATTTAAAGCAGTTACTAACATTATACAAATCACCATGCAGCGAAGTTATTGCTAAGTTTACATCCTCCGCAGTAGTTTGTACATAAATCTACAGGTCTTCCGCATAGAAATAATAGCAGCACAACGACAAGGAAAGAAAATTAATAAACAAAGAAAACATTAAAGGCGACAGGCTCGCACCCCGCGCCACGCCAGAAGATCGTTCCAATTAGATAATTCACGACCCAGACGCACTGCTTGCTGGCGAGCACGTAGATATGAGGAGAACCAATCCAGCGCGATTGATAAGAAGTTTAGTTACTTAAGGATGGCAAGTAGAATGTCGTGGTCATCCATATTAAATGCGTTAGAAAAATAAATACGTATGATAATGGTATTAATTTTCTCCTTCATACCCAACCTAATATTTTTTATAACTTTGCGAAGAGCAGTAGTAGTGCTATGCCCTGGGCGAAAGCCGGACGGATGAGTCGTGAGCAGAGCGTTAGAGTAGACATTGTTTGTTTTATTTGTTTGTGAGCATTTTCTTCTAAGATTTTCGAAAGGAAGGGCAAAATTGAGATAGGTCTGTAATTTTTCTTTTTTTTTGAAACAGACATAATAAAACGAGAAATTAACGAGAAAACATATTACCAAGGTATGAACAGTTCTCCAGCCCGCTCTAGATGCCGCTAGTAGCAATGGTGATCTTCTCTCTTTGTCCAATGGATTCACATCTGAACCCTCAGATATGAGATAATTAACAATATCTGGGTGATCAAACATAGCGGCACAATGTATCGGGGTCATCTTTTGAACATCACAAGAATTGAGACAAGCCAATTTCTCTTTAGGTTGCATTCTGAACATTAGCTGCACTATTTCCAAAGCACCCTGTACAATAACATAAAACTTTATTCATATAGACAATAAGATTACACACAGATGTGTGTTAACCGTATCCGCTGTAGAAATAATAGACAGTAAATCTAATTCTATAACGTAGTTAATTTCTGCATAAATTTATGTTGAACTTCGAGAAAACTAATTCAAACTGTAAAATGAAAATTTGTTCTAATCAGTTTTCCTTGTAGTATCTAGAAAATCTTTCAGAAACTTATTAAACTTTTCATATAAGCAAATGCAGATTTTACAAAGGAATTTAAGTGGTTACCTGAGCGCAAGCTAAGTGAACTGGCGTAGATAGATCATGTTGCTGAGTAGATATTTTAGCACCAGACCTGAGGCATAGTTCTACAGCCTTGATGTCTCCACCATGGACAGCCGAATGCAGAGGAACATTACCCTCGCTATCGAACAATGATATCATTTGTTCTCTGGTACAGCCTCTTGCTTCACCCCATTGGAGGAACACCTCCATAGTTCTTGATGAAGCGTTCTTTGCCGCTTCGTGAATCGGATAATATCCGTTGTTACAGGGCCGTTTGCATTGTGCCCCCAAGTCTGTGATCTGATCGGATATTACTTAAATTAATCAGTGCAATCAATTTTATTAGCAAAAATGCTTTTGGGGTTTCCACATTCGATAGTATTTGATTTATAAAAACAGTACTAAGCCAATGTCAAAAGTACCCATTTGTTTCCATGATATATTTGTACGTCGACACTAGGAGTAAACCAACAGGACCTATATTTGGTATGATAAATATATTTTTTACATATCAAATGTGAAAACATCAAAATAAAGCGTGCTGCAGAGTTATCTATTTGTGTTATATTAACAAAAGTAATGAACATAGAAGAATCAGAGAAAAATAGTAATGATATGATAATGATAAATTAAATAAACCCTTACCAGAACTCGTGCACACAAGTCGTGGTCGTGGATCGCAGCGAAGTGTAGAGCGGTACGACCATGTTCACCTCCTAAATCCACATCAAACATCTGTTTGTACTTGGCGAAAACTTGTAGAACCGATACCTGTAGATATCCAAAAATTACTTGCTATAGACGGAATCAAAACAACGCATGAAGTTAGAAAAATTATTATCAATTTTCGCAGAACTACCAGTTTAATTTTACTTTAACGGCTATAAACGTACAACGGAAAAACTGACTTTAAAAAAATCTAAGCAGTCTCCGGGGCTGTAGTCTGAATCCCAATATAAAATAATCCTTAGTTCTAAAAGCCCTTCGCCTTAGCCTGTTTTATAAGGCATAATCTTGATAAAAAGCCAATTTGATAAAAATAGCTTGCGAGCGGTATATCATGTTGTGAGTGTTTTTTACGTGCTCTGCATAAACAGTTAAAGTTACGCAACAATTATATACGACAGAATTATTCATCTTAAAAAGTTATAAAAATAAGTCCGTGATAGCATATGTCTATCTTTTAAGATTGGCTCACTTATAACCTTTCAAATGGTTACCTTACGCTTCACCCTCAACGCTCCCACACGCAGACGAAGTTGCGCGAGTCAGCTAGTCCTTTATAAATATTCACAAATCTCAATTTATATAACACTTATTAATATCTTACCTTGTTTAATTCAGTAGCCAAATGTATGGGTGCTTGTGTCTTTTCGTTTAACAGCGCTGTGTCGACACCTCTGCAATAAAACAATTATCCAATATATCAAGGCTAGTTTACACGAGGCCATCGCTGGCTGCCAGTCTCACTGGCAGCCAACGTATTGGCTTGGTATTTGCCTTGTGTAAACAGTTTTTCAAGCCAAGCCAGCGCTGACTGCCAACGCTGGCGAGAATAGAGCGCCCATCTATTTTACAAGCCAGTTACCTCCGCCCGCATACCCATCGACCCCCGCGCCAGCGTTGCAGACACGTGTAGACGCATCACGCCACTTAGAAAAATCCGTGAAAGAGTGGCCTCGTCTAAACAACAGGGGCCAGGCCAACGCTGGCTTCTATGCAGGACTAGCGCCAGCATTACTGGCTTCGTATAAACTCTGCTTAAGCCTAACATTGTAAACACATAAAGGTTGGATGTAGGAGGTAATCTAGGAAATTATTCATCAAATTTCAAAAATTCTTTCGCCAACATTTAGAATGGATCTTCAGGGTAGAAATAGACTGTATACTCGTAATTTGTAAGCGTGTGAAGCCGCAAGCAATGCTAGTATGTTTATAAAGTAAGCTTTCAAATTAATTTGCATTTTTCATACTACACCGGGTAGCAAACTATCATAATACCGACTTGACGAGAACCGGTTACCGTAGCCATGGACACATACATTATAAACTGCGTTGTTACCCCCACTGCTATCTCCTTATGTGATTTCAAGCGAAATTGTTTTTTATCAAATATTATTTACAAAAATAATTAATTGAAATCGCACTTTATTGGCTGTTTTGTATTTCGGGATTATCTCTGATTAGTCTAAATTATATCTCTGATTAGTCTAAATCAGGAAGAAAAAAAAACAGCGACTTTTCGTAACTTTTAGTTTTATATTAAACTTATATTTTTCGTTAGAACGTACAGACTTCAAAATATCTGGCCTAGAACTAACAAATATAAAAAACTCTTTGTAGTCCATATTAAAATTAAAGAACGTTTGGATTTCTGCCTTGATATGATCTTCATTTAGGCGGTTTCTTTCTTTGGTCAATATTATATCGAAAACAATACTAGGCGCTTTTTTTTCTTCTCTCAATTATTCCACTAGCGCGCGTATATTTGAAATTCCGGGAGAAAATTGTTTATTTGAATTTCCTTCTGAGAGCCGGGAGGTTTAAATTTTCATCGTTGAATTCCTGGAGACTCCCGGAATTCCGGGAGAGGTGGGAACCCTAACCAACCAACGCGCCCGAATTGCATAACTATACTTCGTTTAAAATAGCCTGAGATAGAAGGAACACAAAAAATCTGTGTTATTATTTAAATAGTTGTCTTGGCCAACTTGCTAGAATATTATAAATATTAAAAAAAAAATGAAAAAATCGCCTTCCCCCTTGTTTAGTAGTGCAATTACTTAATAGGCTGATGACACCACATTGTGACTAACGCAGTAAAAATATAAAATGCAAGAATTTGTCACCAAACCAAACCTTCCTGGTAGCTCAGTTGGAAGAGAACTCGATCGGTCATCGAAAAGTAGTGGGTTCAAATCCCAGCTTGGGGTGGAGGTGATTTTTTTCCATTTTTTTAAAATCTATGATTGTCAATGTTACTAAGGTATCCTAGTTATTCAGATACATTTATTCTAAGTTGTTAAGCACAAGTCCCACAAATTCAGTTGTGTGAATTTGTGGGACTATATAATAAAACAAAAATGAAAAAGCCCGATTGTGAACGACTAAACAAAATTACTTTACCGCAACTTGCAACGCATAAACATTCTTCCATTGCAACTAGTTGCGTAACTTGGTTGCGATGGCGTCCAGGGTAATAAAGCTTAGACAACGTTTAAATCAGTGATTTTCAAACTGTGGGTCGCGCCCCCAGCGGGGTCGCCAAGTTATATTCGAGGGGTCGCAAGGGAAAAACGCAAATGCAACAATAAAAAAACGTAAGCAGGCCTGATTATTGTTCAATTATTCATTAACACAAATCTCTATGCAATTTTTTTTCAGTGGAAGCTCATTTCTGTTCTTTATTTTTATGTTAACAAAATCGAAAGCAAATGGCACTAACAATTTTAAAACTTTCATACCCAGCTGAATTGTTGTAGTTTAAAGGTGGAGGAGGAGAAGGAAATATAATAATAATAAATATTTCCAGACAATTTACACAGCGCCATCTAGTCCCAAATTAAGCGCAAAGCTTGCACTATACAACTGATAAATGTACTTAATTTTTTTTTTGTAAATATATACATATAATACATAGAAAATACCCAGACCAAGACAAACAGACATGTTCATGCACACAAATGTTTGTCATGTGCGGGATCGAACCTGCGACCTCGGAGTCAAAGTGGCCATTGCTAACCATTCGACCAACGAGCTCGTCAAAGGAAGGAGGAAGTGGGGAGAGGGGGTCGCCAGTAATTTATACCTTGAAAAGGGGTCCCGTATTCAAAAAGATTGAAAAACACTGGTTTAAATAGATTCTAATGAGTAACCATCCCTACTAAATATTGTAAATGTGAACGTAAGTCTGTTTGTTAACTTTAACACCGAAACTACTAAACCGATCATCATGAAACTTTGTACACATATTCTCAAAGGTTAATAGGAAGGACATATGATACATTTTATTAAAAAAAAAGTAAGGTGGAAGCTACCTTATTTTTTTTTTTATTTCTCCATTCTTATTTTCTAAATGCCAATAATAGGGTAACTTATTACAAACAAAAGCACTTACTGTTGCAATAAAAATTCAATGGCATCGAGTGCTTCGTTCTCTACTGCTACGTGTAGTGGCGTGTTACCATTGTTGTCTCTTGCGTTTAGATCTAAAAAAAATGGTTGTCTGTAAAGTCGGTTTACGGATGATAATTTTACGTGATGACGTCATAAAAAAATATCGACCGATGGAGTGGCAGAGAGATAGATGCGTGACAAGCCGAACACACCGATCGTGCCTCTCTATCGCTTGTTCCGCGCTCTCTCTCTTACACGCTCGGCTCAGGCGGAACGTGACAATGAGTAATGCTTTTTCGTGCATGCAGCGGTTTTGAATCTGTTATTACAGCGTGAAATTTTTTAGTCATATTTTCTAATTCCCTGTGTAAACTAGATATGTAAATGAACTGGAGTACTAAGATACAGTCTCCGACCTAGTTTAAGCTCCGGTCTCACACAATATTTGTATCTACGTCAACATTGTGTAACAAAAAAAATAATGTAAAAAATATATCGTGATGAGAAAAAAATACGGAATCTTTGCCTCAAATCAATTATCTCAGCTTGTTGAAGATTTTTTTATTGACAAGATTCTATAATTGGCTATGCTATCAGATTTTCAATTTCGCATTTCTGGGGCAAGACTTTTACGACTGAATTTCCGCCGAACCAAGTAAATCATTCACATTTCCTGAATATTCTGACAGGAGACATAAAGATCCAGCTAATTTCGATTTGACGTGGCGAAACTTGATTTTATTTTTATTTTGGATAAGTTGACAGATGGACAAATATAATTATTAGCTGTGCCTGCAACTCCGTCGGACGATGGCGCTTGGACTTTTTGTAAGAACAATTAACTTTTTTGTTTGTAGCTTTGTTTGCTTCTTTACCTTTATTAATACGAATTTTATATATTTTTAATGAAATAAATAATATTAATATTTATATATTGAAATTTATAAATTTAGATTTATATTTATTATATTTTTCTATGATTATGGCTTTTTGCAATTCTCCGATCCATTCCTAATAAATTAGGAGGGGTTATTGCTTTAGTACTTTCTATTCTAATTTTAAGTATTTTACCTATAACTTTTGATAAAAAAATTCAAGGCATTCAATTTTACCCTATTAATCAAATTATATTTTGAACTTTAATCACTATTATTATTTTATTCGCTTTCTATTCGGTTCACAAATAAAAAAGTTTATTTGTTGAAAAAAACACTAAATGTTTCGGGAAGCTTGCATTACCTGATGTATTGTGAACAACTGTGACATTTTAAAAACAATTGATTTTGGTCTCGGTAACACAAGTACAAAGGGTATGAATAGTTTTTTTTTTTTAATTTAAATATCGAATGTACCGAAGCATCGAAATATCGAATGAACGAGCCCTTCGTTAACGATTTATTATACAGTGTGTCCTGGAAGAACTCGCGATAATTTAGCGATAGTTCATCAAATTTCATCGACAAAACATTCCCTTGAAAGAATTATTAATTATATTAAGGGGAAGTAGTATTACTGACCCCCGACCCGCCGGTCTATACTACTTGCCCTTGGAATGGCACCAATTTTTTTTTATTAATAATTTCTTTTTCTTGGGCAATAAAAGTAATTGTTGTAACCCTATAAGCCATATGGTTACAATTACGTCTATCATTTATGAATAGTATTTTGAACAAATAAAATAACACAGACATATTAAATTAATTTACTTTTGCGAATTTATTCTCGAAATTCGTATAATTTTAATATATTTTCTGTTATCAAACGGATGTTTTTGTCGATGAAATTTGATACTACATGACCCTAAATTTTCGCGAGTTTTATCCCAGACACACTGTATATGTGCATTTTTAATTGGGATACGTCATGTGACAACCAGCGCCTGTCTGATGGGCCGCAGGATACTGGAGTCCAGGAATGGAAGCGACGAAATCACACGCATTTCGTGGCATCTCGTCGCCTTAACTATCCTATCTACCACCTAGAACCATACCGGCCTAGAAGGAGAGACACCTTCACATTCCTTTTGCGAGACCCAATATCATACACATGTAGAAGAGTAAATACATCGCTAAGCACTTAACACTTTTTAATGCAAGGTAGCGGGTAGATGTTGATGATGATTTCAGCTACGTGGGAATGTGCACGGTGAGATGGACGGTAGTTATTAAATGGAGAAGAAGGAATAAGCTCTTAGAGCTCTGCCAAGCATACGTCGTAATATAGTCGATAAGAGTCTCAGTGCAGCGACTTTTCTACGGAATTATAATGGCTCAAGCAATGCGCCCAGCTAGATGCTCCCAGCGTCAATAATCCGGACTGCACGTTTTTGCTATAAATCAAGGGCATCCATAAGCTATTTTGCGGAGTCTCCCCAGAGATGTGAACAATATTCCTAACACGCGTCTGATTTGCATTTTTTTAAAGCAACAGTATTTGCATACAGCACACACTTGTACATAAATTTATAGATTTTTGCGGCCAAGAGATTCTGTGCCAAGAGTTTAGTTTCCAGTCATGAATCATAAAAACTACTTTTTATTACGAAAAATGAAAACTCGTTTTATCCAATGTCCTCAGTCAAGAATTTTGATGGGTTTCATTAGTCAAAAGAGGTTTCTACCAACGTTATTAATTAAAAGTGGTTTTGTCTGACGTCCTTGGTCAAAGAGGCTGTGCCTGATTTCCTAAGCAATTTTTCTTAATTGTGTTTTTGTATTTTGTAGGATAGGGTTATCTGCAGTTTCTTGAGTTTAGACTATAGCCAAATGACAACTAATATTGTATACAGTGTAACCAATATTGCTATATTACATTGCTTCAGTTAGATAGGTATTTGAGTAAAAAAATGTAATAATTGGAAAGATTAAGACTTCACAGTCAGAAAGTTGTTACAAAACTGTCACCCTTATAATTTTTTCTTTATACTTAATTAAAAAGTTTTAAAACGGGATTAAAAGTTTTTATTGGGTTTAACAATTTTGTAACCTTTATTATAGGTACTAAAAACAGTACCCATAATTTCAATACCAACAACTGTTTAACAACTTGGCAGAATATTTAAAATAATGAACTCTTATGTGTCTTTAATAAATACAATAGAATATAGAAAAACAATATAGAAATAATATACAAAGATCTTTTTATATTACTTTTAGTTATAACGACAACTTAGTACCAATAATATTTTTTTACATATTTATTGTCTCTATTAATATACTAATCATCATCAGGTCATTTTAGTCTCCACTACAGCACGACCCTCTCTCTTCCGTCCCAGACTTTAGGAGGATTTGGCCTACACTCCCCACGCTGGCTAGACGGGTTGGGGAGGCCTGAACGATGTTTTATAATGTACTAGCGACCCGCCCCGGCTTCGCACGGGTGCAATGCTGATACTAAATATCCTACAGAAGGTCTTTGCGCATTGTCCTATACAGAGCTTCCACAGTTATAGGCACGCGCCGCCCCGTCCAATACCGCCTCACCGTTATGTCCCTGCATTTTGAATCTGTAATATCTTCGAAAATATTCGTTCAAATTACATGCTGTAAAGGGCCATTGATCTATATTAAATGAACAATGTTTTTAGAGAACTTAATTAGATGAGGATTAATGCTGTATTGCTTAAAATCGCTTCGTAAATAAGCCATTATTTCTCGTAAAAAATAGAGTATAATAAACGGTTATTGTGGGTTATCCCTAAGAGATAGACATATACCGTCGCGGACTTTTTTGTAGACCATTTTAAGGTGAATAATATTGTACTACATTATTTTGATCTATCTCGTAGGGTTCAGCCAGCGTTTGCAATGTAAGCGCAAAAAAATGTGTTTATTTACGACATCACATTGGAAACCTCTAAAATTATCAGTGTTTCTCTACTAAGTTATGTATGTTTTATAAATATAAACCTTCCATAATAAACTCTCTATCTATTAAAGAAAACTGCATCAAAATCCGTTTCGTAGTTTTAAAGAACTAAGCATACAAAGGGACATAGGGACAGAGAAAGCGACTTTGTTTTATACTATGTAGTGATTTCCCTTAGTCGCCTTGTACGACATCCACGGAAAGAGATGGAATGATTCTATTGTTATATATCTGCCGGTAACCACACGGCCAAATAAATATACTAATAAGTGGCACATAATGTAACTGTCCGTCAAGTAACTATTGTTCTTACTGCCTATAGGGTCGTCTGGAAGAGATCTCTTGTAGAGATAAGCTCACTTTTGTACACTTTTTAATGTAACAATGTTATAATATGTGCAATAAAGAATATGATACTTATAACAGTTTTTTTATACAACCTACACTTTTATCTAGGACATTTATTAATAAAAAAAATGACAATAATCCAACTGTTTGCTTCAATTTCGTTATGCTAACGTCCCTTTTGATGGTTTACTCGTAGTATTTTTAGATTTTATTATTAGCATATTTTTTTTCCTCACAAACAGTCCATGTTTTATATATTTTATCTGAAATTCTTTCTTACATTTAAACCTAAGTACATTTAGCGACGTGTTTTTAATGTAACTAGTAAAGTTACATTAGAACCCAGAATTTTAATTAACAGTCAGACCTTGTTGTTTTATAGTCAGGCCTGGGCAGGCCTCCGTCACTCCATGTACTTCCGCGCTATAGTTACCTACCGCCCGGCCGAGCGGTCTCGGGCCGTTTGCGGACCAAATTCAGGCCCTGCGATTGCTGTGGGACCGCGCGGTGCGAAGCAATCACAACTGTACGCTTGTGCATTTAGGCACATTTTAGCATGCAGCGGTTGCTGACGCGACGGAGTAGGCTATTATACCAATAGGTATTGGAAATTTTCTACTGAGTGAAGTATCTGTTACGTAGTAACTATTATGTAATCTGTGGCCTGGCGCCCTACCGCCGAAGCTGAACCCGATTACCATCGGAATTTTTGATTCCAAAAATTGGTCTTAGGTTAGATTGACAAACATCTTCAGAATAATCGGTACAGCTCTAGAGTTTCTTCCAGTTGAGCTAAATACATACCTACAATCTAAGCAGTAGTGTCATTTTCGGATGAAAAAAATGCGATAGTGATGATGAAACTTCTCTCGGCATTTTATAAGAGAAAACGATTTATCCCACAATTGAAATGTAACGTCCCCGTAAATCCATATATTGTTAATTTCATCGAAATCGTCAGATCCGTTAATTAGTGGCATAGATATACAAGAACTCGTATTTTAGTACAGGCTGTGATACAGGATAGGATAACCAGACAAACCTCCATTTGAATTCCTGATCAATTGAAGTATATTTGTGTTATTTCTTGCTGCCGCTTGGTGTGAGGCAGTTCTACCGCGTGAGTCACGTACGACTAGGCGAGATGGTTCGCTCACGTACAGTCGCATGAAGTCTTCGACATTGCCACTTTCTGCTGCCTGTGAACAAACAAAAATGCATTAACATCCATTTCAAAGTCAAACAATTTTATTGATTTCCACGAATGAGGGTCTTTTGGTAGCACCACAGTATAAGTAATAGTACTAACGTACAGTATGGACACTCTCTGCCGCTCTCACTAGTCGACCTCACCTCCCCTATGGAACCGATTTGGAACCGTTCGCAATGGATGCAACGTCCTACAAATTGACGTTGCTCGTATTTTATTCTCCATTCAGTTTAAAAGATGGGAGTAATTTGTGCAGTGGATGGTTGTCTCAACACATGGAAAGTCCAAAAAAGAAATTTATTCGATCCCTTTGGATGAAATAAAGTACTGATTTTTTTATATTTTACCTAAAAAGCATGCGGCAGCCATAGTTTCATCATAACTAATTCATGTCTGTCAAAGTAGGATACAAGATACAATTAATACGAGATGAGAAAAGGATAGCAGATTTATATGTCTCAAAGAGCAAGTGAGTGCGCAGACGCGGAATTGACATTGCTGTCACTTGAGTTATGGTGGTTTATTGTTAATGTTTACAATTTTCTTATTTACATTTCAATGTTTATTGTGCGTGATGTCATGTGTGGTATTAGTTTTAAATTACGTTTGTTCCATGTGAATATGAAAACGAATCAAATCATTGCGCATGCATTTTTATGAATAGTAAAAAGCTACAATTAGTGAGAATGAAATGGTTTGACAATTACAATGAACCGGTGTTCGGAAAGCGAACATTCGATTTATTTGTGATTAGAAAATATAAAATTTTGGGTAAGTTAGCAATGGCAATTATACACGGCGTTTTGTAAATATTGGCTGAAGTCAGTGTAGTGTATTTACTATGTTTTTTTTTCTTCACTACGCCCACCTGATGTGAAGCGGTTACCGTAACCATATTAACGGTCGCAACATTAAATATCGCTCGCGCGCTTCCATCCCCGCTGCCAACGCAGCAACTCCATCCTCTCTGGTGACCTCACTCACTCGCAGGAACACAACAACCCTCATGAAAATTGTTTGAGTGGGGTATTCTGTGAGGTGGTGGTACTTCGTCAGTCGGGCTGCTTAAAAAATACGCTATGTCCTACCTCTCTTTTCGTCAGAGCCTCGTCTGTCAGTCAGCAGGGTGTACCCCGTGCAGGTAAGATTGACTTTGGTTCAAAGATGTTGATGGACCACTTACATCCCATTACATGTCCGACTAATAATTGAATAATGTCAGCCCTAGAGAACGTCACTCAAACATAGGCACGTGTACAGACGTCATTTGGTTACTACATGCAAAAACGCCATTTTTGTATGGAGTGGCCGGGGTTTGGTAGCACTGTAGCGTAGGGTCCAATCATCTGTCAATTCATAGCATCTTGTCAAATGTCTTGTTGACGTCTTGTGTTGTCTTGTCGTCTTGAAGTTTCACTGTCAAAAAATTCAGTACAATTTGACAATCTGGACCCGATGCCTACCTAGCGACATCTAATGTCAGAAAAAATATCAAACATCCCTATTGGACGCAGTTGCTGCAAAAAAGACAGAAACTACTCGTTTGGATGGTAAATTGACAGACACAGTTTTTTGAGACACCCAAGTCAGGGACGGATTAAGGCCTAAGCAACCTAGGCACGTGCCCAGGGGCCGTAATTTTTGGGGCCCGAAATTTATATTTTAAATTTTTATTTTGGAAGTGAAAACTTCTTTACTAGACCCGGAAATACAATGTTGCCTAGGACCCGCTTTAGCCGTAGTCCGCCACTGCCCAAGTATCATTTGCATGGTATATATATTTAGAAAAGCAAGACTAACTGAGTTTGATAAGTTGCATTGTTAGGCAGGGCCAACAAAACCTTAACAATTATAAATTAGCTACACAATTCTGTAGAACAAAAAGTAGAGGTGGCACATGTATATTCGTCAAAAAGGCATTGGAAACAAAACCATTACAAAATATACTATCGCCCCTGGCTACCACTTTTTATTTTGAATGTTGTGGTATAGAGGTAATAGGTAAGAACCTTATAGTGATAGCTATTTATAGAATCCCTAATAGAAAGAAATCACATACCGATCTTTTTCTATATAAGCTGGATAATTTATTACAACAACTTACGGAAAAATTTAAAAGAAAAAAAATCGTAATATGCGGGGACTGGAATATAGATATTTTGAAACAGGACTCTGTAGCATCTAATCTTATAAGTGTACTTAAACAACATAATATGGAACCGCACATTAAAACCCCGACGAGAAATGAATCATGTATTGACCAAATGGCTAGTAATCAAAAAGACATTGTTGCTGAAAACCACTGCCTGGGATTGTCCGATCACCAATCGGGTCAAACAATCACTTTAAAAGTAAATAAAACCAAAGTAGTCTCTTCTTGGTTTGAATATAAACGGGATTATAGTGATGACAACATAAAAAAATTCTCGAATTGCATTGCTGCACTATCCTTTAGTGAAGTATATAATAGTAATTGTGCTACAGAAGCATTTAACTTATTTTATAATGAGTTACGATTATTTTATGACCTATGTTTCCCTGTAATTAAGGTGAAAGTAACTAATAGAACATCAAAATTAAAGTGGATTACCAAAGGGCTAAAAAAGTCTAGTAAACACAAACGTAAATTATTTTTTGAATACGTTCACACACATATAAATAAAAAGCATCTGAAAATGAAATTAAACAATTACACAAAAATTTATAAAAAATGTTTGCTGACAGCTCAAAGAATAAATAATAAAAAGTACTTTTTACAAAATGGGAAGAATCCCAAAGCTATTTGGAATCGGATATCTACATCAATTAAAAAAGATAACAATAATTCTGACATCGACTCAATTACATTTAATGACATAACAATCTCAAATCCACAGCAAATTTGTGACAATTTTAATAACTATTTTATTAACTTGACGAATGGTAACTCTACTCTGAACAATAAAAAACTTATAATGTAAATACCACTAACGATTTTAATCACAAAACAATTTATCTAAAACCTGTAGACGAGGACGAAATATATAATATTATAAAAAAATTAAAAAACACAAACTCTTGCGGATATGATGGTATTACAACAAAAATTTTAAAACTTTGCGCTACAATTTTATGCAGACCAATAACCCATGTAATAAATTTATCTTTTCTCCAAGGTACTTTTCCAGAGGCACTAAAGTTGTCTGTGGTGAAACCACTATACAAAAAAGGAGATAAAACGGATCCTTCAAATTTTATGCCGATAACCTTAATTTCGATTATATCAAAAATTATGGAAAAGGCAATGTGTACGAGGCTTAATAACTTTTTAACTGAATGTGATATTTTGCATCCTGATCAATTCGGATTTCGAAAAGGAAGCTCTACAACCTTAGCATATTTTGAATTGATCAAGACGATAACAGACACCATTAATAGTGGAAAGCCAGTCGTTGCAAATTTTTTAGACATGAGTAAAGCTTTTGACTTTGTTAATCATGAAAAACTTATTAAAAAATTAGAGTCATATGGCATAAGAGGAAAAGCTCACGAATGGTTGAAAAGTTATCTAACAAATAGGAAACAATGTACAGAAATAACAAAAATGACATGTAAAGATGGACAATATATCAAAGAAACGTATCGGTCTGATTTCAAACCAAATAATTTTGGGGTTCCTCAAGGCGGGGTGCTCGCCCCTATTTTGTTCTTATTATATATAAATGACATTCCAAGTAAATTAACACATAAAACTATTCAATTTGCAGATGACACAACACTAATAATAAAATCTAACGACAAGGAAAAATTTGAAGACAGTGTAAATAACGCTTTAAAAGAAATTATTGACTGGTTAAACCTAAATGGCCTTAAAATAAATATTGACAAAACCAATTTTATGACATTTCAATCGTATAACTCAAATTCGCCAATTCTTGACATTCGCTTTGACAACAAAAAAATTAAACAAGTAACTCATACAAAATTTTTAGGTTTCGTTATCGATGAACACCTTAACTGGAAAGAGCATACAAATCAAATCTGTAAAAAGTTAGATCGTTTCGTGTATGCTCTGCGAAGAATAAGACAAACAGTCTCAATAGAAGCCGCATTACAAGCATATTACGGGTATGTGTCGTCGGTCCTCAACTATGGACTCATCCTATGGGGTAACTCTGTAAATGCAGACAGAGTCTTCCGACTGCAAAAAAAGTGCTTACAAGCAATATCTAACGCGTGGTATTTAGATAGTTGTAAGCCAATATTCAAACAATTAAAAATTTTACCAGTACCCTGTATGTATATAAGAGAACTGTGTTATTTTGTAAAACAACATCCTCATTATTTCAAATTATTCACACAAGTATCACAAAGACATGTTAGAACTAATTATCTTCATAAATTGTATCAACCAAAAGGGTGTAAGGATATATACAGAAAAAATGCTTACAATATGTGTATACAAATATTTAATAAACTGCCTAATAGTATAAAATGTTTAAATAAAAATAAATTTAAAACTACATTAACTAAATGGTTAAATGATAAGTGTTTCTATAGCGTCAAAGAATTCATGGACAGTAAATATTGAATGGGACATTCTCTAAGTAAACATCTATATATTAATACTGACATTTTAATTTAATTTACCATTTTGACAAGTGATACGTTGACAAAATAACTATTGACTTAAACCTAGAATGTACTACTCTATTATTTTATATGTTATCAAATTGTTTTTAGATTTAATTAATATTTGTGCGCCTGCAAGCAGGCTGATTACATGACTACATAGTTTAAGATCTATATTATGTATTAATGTACTCATTGCAAATAAATGATGATTATGATTATGATTTATGTGCAATAAAGAATATAATAATGATTATGATTAACCGCAGACCGCACCTAACAAAGAAAAATATTTATATCATTCGGGTATTGCTCAAGCGCATTATTTTACAATCGCGACATCAAAACTTGTCAAATTACAATATGAATCAAGTGTCACACACGCCAGATTTTGCTCCCAGCTCGGATTTATAAATACCATCAAAAACATAACTTGTAAAAAAAACCAAGTCTCGAAACTCAGTTCTTCTACCGTAAAAAGTTGTGAGATCCATGTAACACCAAGTCGGTTTATTCATTCAGTCCCTACTTAAGAGGCCTTCCGTCTTAACTTATTACGTAATTAGCTATAACCTAACAACATCTTATTCTGACCATATCAATAATAATAAAAAATAAGTTTTAAATAAACGAATTGACTTGGCCTATAATAAATTGACTTGGCCTGGAATAAGCTCCCATTATTCAGAAGAATAACGGGAACGCTTCATCAAGACAAAATGGAATTTGAAAGAAGTGACAAAGGCCAGTGCACTGATGAAAGCATGATGGGGAATATATTTGGGGGGATGTTTGAGGATCGATAACAGAAACTTCTATAATAAAAGCATCATTTTAAAAAAATTGGACTCAATTTATAACAAATAAATCATAAATGGACGTTCTTTATATTTTAATAAATCATTTATATGTACATTTTTTTTATATATTATTAACTTATTTAGTTTTTTTGTTCTTATTTTTATTTCTAGCTATAAAATCAATAAAATTGATGTTTAAATGTTCCTAAGGAGCTCAGTGACGTCGCCGCGTATGTCAGCCTAATCGAACACGCAAGTTAAGCAACATCGGCCGTAGCCTGTCCATGGATGGGTTTATTTATCTCGAGCTCCTCGGTGTCTTGGATGGTCGCCCCCGGCTATTGTCATTATAAATGGCAGTCGTTAAGCCAAGTCAGTGGCCTTTAGGCGACTTGAAAACATTGGCCTCCGCCATTTCGCAGTAGAGAAGCGTGGTGGAGTATGCTCTAAACCCGTTCTATTGAGGGGAGACCCATATCCCAGCAGTGGGATGAATAAGGGTTGACTACGAAAATATCCCTTGAGCAAAAATGATGTGCTTCGGTGTAATCAATAAACCCAAACACAACATAAAGAGTAGTGATCCAGAAGAGCAATCAAATTAAGTGTCGTATTCGAAGTGGAATTGGAAATCTGATATAAATACGGGGCGAAAGTTTATATAAGGCAATTCTCGTAATAAAAATTTGATATTCTCGTATCACAATATGAAACTTTGAAAATTGAAACACAAATATAAAGTTTGTATAAAAAGAATTATATCGAAATATGACCGAAAATTAAACAAACTGAGTACATTTTGTTAGCAATAAGAATTAATGAATAAAATCAAATATAGTCATTTCACAATTCAAACTCGATTCGGTCAGCTTTCATTCTGCGATCGTCAAATAATTACAATTTTCAAGTTAGTAATGTAAAAAATTATTTTATGTATTTAATAGATTATTATGCAATGTGATTTACACTACTATGTATGCTCGTAGTAGCTGCCGTGGTGCTCCCTGCTAGAAAACGGACGAGGCTCTGGCGACCGAGAAATGACGGTATAACCATACACCTGTCCGGGCGACCAGATGGAAGAGGCTGCAGCGGCCTTGAGGTCTAAATAACTTCAAAAATGTCTGGTGCAGAAAGCAAGGGGAAACTACTGCACTAAATTCCCATTGACAGTCATCATGAAAGTTTCACAAGAGAAGATTAAGAGATCGCCATGTGACCCGCCTAGCAACCGGCGCCGTACTGCGTCCGGGGCAGACGGTGGGAAATGTGTTACCGGCCATGTGGCTGTGGTAGACCAGGCAGCGCACGGAAACTCTGCTACTGGGAAAACTTTTAAACTGCGAGAAGACAGGAGGATAGGAACGTGGAATGTGCGCGGCTTACTCATGGCTGGGAAGCTTAACATCTTGGAGAAAGAGTTACTTAGATGTGGTGTCGAAATCTGTGGTCTTAGTGAGGTCCATTGGAAAGGTCATGGCCATTTCTTCACTCAAGAAAATGTCATCTATTTCTCTGGAAATGATGATGAAAGCATAAACGGAGTCGCACTCTTGATACCGAAACGATTAAGACACTGCGTTATAGGTTATAAACCCGTGAGTGACCGAATATTGAGCATAAAATTAAAGGCGACGCCCATAAACCTAAACATCATACAGGTTTATGCACCGACGAGCTCTTCCAATTTTATTTGGATCTGGAAAAAACCATCTCAAAAATTCCAAACAGAGAAATGCTCATGATAATTGGGGACCTAAATGCCAAAATCGGTGCAAATGCTCAAACTCTTAGCCATGTTGTGGGTCCTTATGGATTGGGTATGCGTAATGAGAGGGGGGAACGCCTGATACAATTTGCTGCCGAAAATAACTTGATGATCGCAAACAGTTTCTTCCGACACCATCCACGAAGATTATACACCTGGACATCACCTGACGGGAATCATAAAAATCAAATTGATTACATCATCACAAGAGCGAGGTGGAAGACTTCTATTAAAAATGCTCATACACTTCCCGGGGCCGACTGCGGATCAGATCACCAGTTGTTGATCTCAAGGATACAGGTTAAACTTAAAGCAGCTAGAAAAATAAATAATCAACGAAGAATTGAGGTGAAGGATAACACTAAGTTTATAACGATGCTTGAGAGGAATTGGGATCAATGGATTGATGCGGAGTCGTCTGGGCACAGTTCAGATCAGCTGTGGAACTGTTCCAAAATCCTTTTGGAAAACGCAGTTAAGGAGTGTAATACGCCTTCGACATCTCTTAAACGGCAACACTGGATGAGCGATGATACTCTGAGGCTAGTTGAGGAGAGACGAAAACTCAAAGCAATGGGTGCTAACATCAAAAAGCTGAATGATCTCTCTGCTAAAATTCAAGCTGGCTGCAGGCGAGATCTAAATAATAATCTGCGAAACATCTGTGCAGAAATTTAAGTTCATGCAGACAAATATGAAACCAAAGACCTCCATCAGAAGATCCGGTCACTAACACGGACTCTTTCGTCGCGGACCTGGGCTATACAAAATCATAATGGTGAGCTCATTACGGAAATAGACAAGATATCCGAAACATGGAAAGTGTACTGTAAGGCATTGTTTCAAGATCCAAACTCACATGAATTTCCATCAACAGAACCCGGGAATGATCTAGAACCAGACATTCTTAAAGAAGAGGTACGTGCCGCTATCAAACACCTGAAAAATGGCAAAGCTACTGGTATAGATGTCATCCCGATAGAAGTAATTAAGGCTGCGGGAGATCACGGTGTGCAGATGTTTCATACTATATGCAATAAAATCTGGCAAACCGGTACATGGCCAAAAGAATGGGTTCATACAGTCTTCATTCCCCTACATAAAAAAGGTTCCACAAAAGTGTGCAGTAATTATAGACTCATTGCTTTAATATCTCACGCAAGTAAAATACTGCTTCACATTCTGAATGAGCGCCTTAAGACCTTCCTTTCGAAAGAAATTGCCCCTGAACAGGCAGGTTTTGTAAAAGGAAAAGGCACCCGCGAGCAAATTTTTAATGTGCGCCAGATCATCGAGAAGGCGCGAGAGTTCAACAAGCCTACGTACATTTGCTTTGTTGATTTCTCGAAAGCGTTCGACTCAGTAAAGTGGCCAGTCTTATGGAAATTTTTGCTGGAAGTGGGCACCCCGAAACACCTTGTCCACTTGCTCAGGCGTCTATACGAGAGCGGATCAGCATCGGTCAGAACAGACGAAATGCTGTCGAATAATTTCCATCCTGATGCAGGCGTACGCCAAGGTTGCATAATTTCACCTCTATTATTCAACATCTATACAGAGATGATAATGAGAATTGCCTTGGAGGATTGGACGGACGGGGTGGTGATTGGCGGTAGAGGGATCTCCAACTTAAGATATGCGGATGACACGACCTTATTCGCAACTAGTGCTCGTCATATGGAAGATCTGCTGCATAAGATGGAAACTACAAGCCATGAATTTGGATTAAAAATAAATCGCGCAAAAACGAAAATGATGATTGTCGACCGCGCCAATAACAACCTACCAGGGATAACACACACATTGGGAATTGCGAAGTTGTCCAATCATACATTTACCTTGGGGCGTTAATATCCAACAAAGGCGGGTGCATAGACGAAATCAAGCGGCGCATGGCGATCACTAGATCTGCTATGGATAAAATGAGAAAGATCTGGGGTAATAGGAACATTACCAAGGCCACGAAAACCAGACTCGTTTATTGCCTAATATTCCCCATTTTCCACTATGCCTCGGAGACATGGACTCTTCGTGAAACTGAGAGAAAGAAAGTTGATGCGTTGGAGATGTGGTGCTGGAGACGGATGCTAGGAGTATCATGGACAGAGTTCCGTACTAATGATTCTATACTAAAAGAACTCGGCATCAGACAGCGCCTATCTACCACAGTTCAGTCACGCATTCTAACCTTCTTCGGCCATATATCTCGTCGTGGTGATGACTCCGTGGAACGTCTCGTAGTCCAGGGTAAAGTTGAAGGCACTAGAACACGTGGTAGGTCACCCATGAGATGGACGGACCAGATTAAGGCCGCAACTGAGTGTTCGGTTTGCGAGTGCACCAGGAAAGCTGCAGTCCGTGATGAATGGCGCTGTATTGTCAAGATGATCACTCATCGTGATTCACAATGATGACCACGACCACTCTGGCAAGAGTGTACCGACTAGGAAGAAGAAGATGTATGCTCGCGCCACCAGTTAGTTCAGGTAAACTACTGCCGGCCATCACCTACCCACTACCGTTATTAGTAGTTAATAAAATATCACCTGAATCAAAAAAACTATCTAATAGATTACATAGTATAACTTCAAAATCGACCAAGTTTTATCCTCTGGAAGCGTAAAGTAATATGTGCTCATAGTTGGAGACAAAATTTATCATACTAAAAAAGTTTGTATGGAACTCCGTCATTTTTGAATAGGTATGAAATCTATTGATGGTATATATACCACCATGTCATCTCATTGCTGTAGTATAAATATATCATCATCATCATCAGGTCATTTAAGTCTCCAGTACAGGAGCACGACCCTCTCGTCCGTCATAGACAGGAGGATTTAGCGTACACTCCCCACGCTGGCCAGACGGGTTGGGGAGGCCTGATCGTTGTTTTATAATGTTTCCCTTAGTCTCCTTGTACGACATCCACGGGAAGAGACGGAGTGATTCTATTCTAGTCTGCCGGAGACCACACGGCCAGTCCATTCCATATATATATATATATATATATATATATATATATATAATTGAGCCACAGCAAAGCGTTTTGGCCAAACGGATTTGGATAACGGGATGTGTCAATACAAAGCTAAGGAGTGCAAAAGTCAAACTTCTATTTAGATCTATGCTATTTGGTTTTAGCTTAGCTGGTAGAAACGATGGAGCTATACCAACTAAGCTGAAAACGTTTGCCAGTAACTTAAAAGTAATACATATTTCTCGAATCAAAATATTCGGTGGTAATCGGCTTCAGCTTCGGCGGTAGAGCTCTAAGGTTTCTACCAATTGAGCTAAGCATAATTACCAACTATTTAAGCAGTAGTTTCATTTTCGCATTCCAAAAATCCAATGGTAATCGGCTTCAGCTTCGGCAGTAGGGCCCCAGGCCTTACTATAACCCAACAAGGTCTGACTGTTAATTAAGAGGGGGTATAAAGGCAAATTGACAATTTTTGATTAGATGTATACCGTAAAACATAGGCCATTAATTACCCTAAAAAAAATACAGATATTACAATATACTTATAAGGGATTGGTCTGACTGAAAACATAAAATATGAATGTTTTATCGATAGAAATAAATCACGAAGTTACGTCTAATTTTCAACTAAACCTAATTTTTCTTCAATATGGTTTATACTAGCGAGCCCATATTTTAATACGTAGTATAAAATTATATTACTAAGCGATTTTACTAGCGATTTTTTTAAAAGATGTATATTTTACGCGCAATTCAAATAAAACGAATTCGGCTCTTACTACGTTTTTATTTGGCTCAGAACGCTCACGTCTGTCGCACCCGACCTACGGTGACAGGCATGTTTTATTTCATCTATCAGTTGTGATCACTCCGTTGAGACGAGAAGACTGTGTTCCGGACCGAGAATATACTTCGTTGAAAATATGGCAAACAAAAAAAATTTTTTTTTATTCTACCTCGGGTGGCAGACAAGCATACGGCGTAAGCATAGGCGGTTACCAACACCCCAACTAATAATTGAAATATTGAGAGAAATTGTAAACTAATAAATAATTATTCTTGCAAATAATTAATATTGAATGTGAGATTGATTATTGTTTCGTTGATGAGAAGATTGACCTTGAAATATCGACCCTTGCGCGTCCGCTTTAGAGCTCACAATACAATGCACAAACGGTGGACTAATGTCGGTACGAGTAGTTTAGGCAAAACAAAACGATACTTTTGACCACTCGAGTGGCTGGTGCCTGTATGTAGTCACGATTTTTACAGTAACTTATACAGTACATAATTTAAAAAAGAAAAACGGGTTGCACTCCGGTAGTACAGGCAGAAGCGAAAATATTAACGTTTCGCATTTTTGAATATTTTGGAATGGTTACGGAATGTCTCACGAATTGCTTTATTTATCAGTATAAAAGTATGGACTATCATTTATGTGGTAAAACACAATATTCATTTATTGCGCTATCGTACACAAACATGACAATTTATATTAGACTAACTGACTCGCGCAACTTCGTCTGCTTGAGCTGCGTCTCTCAACGCTCTGTGCGTTAAGAGTGAAGCGTAAGCTTACCACTTGAAAGGTTATGGTGAGCCAATTTTAAGACACATTCTATCACGGACTTTTTTTTAGATCTTTTTAAGGTGAATAATTCCGTCGTATATAATTGTTAGACAGTAGTGGAGACTAAAATGGACCTGATGATGATGATGATGATGATGATATAATTATTGCAAAACTTGAACTGTTTACGCAGCGCACGCAACGGCAGCTCTCAAAAGGAATATTTTTTCCCATTTTTGCAACATTTTTCATTGGTGCTCCGCTCCTATTGGTGATAGCGTGATGTTATCTGTTATAGACTTATAGCCCACACCTTTCTTCGAAAAATAGGCTATCTAACGCTAAAAG
The DNA here is from genome assembly GCA_937001555.2 of Hypsopygia costalis. Classification (NCBI taxonomy): domain Eukaryota; kingdom Metazoa; phylum Arthropoda; class Insecta; order Lepidoptera; family Pyralidae; genus Hypsopygia; species Hypsopygia costalis. The sequence continues at coordinate 27,868,038 of OW443326.2, forward strand.
ATTTGTTCAATTCGAATAAGTAGTTCCTGAGATTAGCGCGTTCAAACAAACAAACAAACTCTTCAGCTTTATAATACCTCAATATTACCTCTTCTCCTACGCCGCGCCGGCGACCTACCCTCCCCTCGTCTTACGAATTTTCGATCAGGTCACGTGTCCTGACGCAAGTTTAATATTTTTTACCCATCCCAAGAAGTGCACGACGCTGTTAATGCTACATACGATATATATGTTATTAACGGATCACTCTCTGTTGCGACTTGAGGAGACGTTTTCAGAGTAAAAGTTGTTTACATATAAATTCTTCAACACGTAAATAAGAACCTTTAAGAATATCGTGATTTAAAAATAAAATAATAGAAGTAATTTCAGTAATTATAAATAAATCCAAACTAATATTATAAATGTGAAAGTGTGTTTGTTTGTTTGTCCTTCTTTCACGTCGAAAGTAACAAACGGATTGACATGATTATTTTTTGAGATAGTGACCTGGAGAGTGACATAGGCTACTCTATATCCCTTTATTCCCACATTATCCTAAACATTTTATTCCCACGGAAAAAAATATAGTGTATAATAATTTGTCCTTTCACGTTTACATACATACATACTTACTATGTTTTGTGTTTGATTTTAAATCCTTCGTCGTCAGAGGGCGTGGGTTTGATCCCCGCAGAGGGCAAACATTTATGTGGTGAACAATTTTTATGTCTTGAGTGTGGTCGTTCCTTCCATACTAATATTATTAGTGTTAAAGTAAGTAAATTCGTTTGTTTGTTATTTCTTCACGCCTTAACTATGCAGCCGAATATCATTAAAATTCGTACATATTGGTACTTCTTTTTATCCCACGAAGTAAAAAAATTACAACAAGAAAAAATATACACACAATGGCAGTCCCCCTAGACCACGCGGCCGAAGCCGCGGGTAACAGCTAGTAAATAAATAAATATTTCTGGACAATTTACACAGCGCCATCTAGACCCAAATTAAGCGCAAAGATTGTGGGTTCTAGACAACTGATAAATGTACTTAAATACATTTTTTTTCGTAAGTACATACTTATAATATATGTATTATATATTATATGTATTTAAGTAGAAAACACCCAGACCAAGACTCTTGTTCTTCACACAAATGCTTGATTTGTGCGGGAATCGAACCCGCGACCTCGAAGTCAACGTGGCCATTGCGAACCAATCGACCACCGAGCTCGTTAAATTAGGTGCTTATATTATTTTATTGTTCTTTTTTTTCAGATCAGCTTCTAATTTAAAGAATATTTCGGCAACTAATGACTATGAAAGTTTGGCACATATCAATTCCACTAAAAATCGTACATAATAGATGAACCGACTCGCACTTAGCCAGTATTTATTTATTTATTTATTTATTTATTTATTGCTGTCATGTTGTATACAATAGGTGGTGTACATATGGTTTGTTGCATTTGTTCCAAACATGAACCCAGATAGGGCACTGCAAACATTATCTATTCACATTCATATTTTTATATTTTTTATCAATATTATTATCAATTTACATTTATATCAAATTACAAATCCTTAATTACATACATAAATTACAAAATTACTTCAATTATCAATTTGCATGCATATCATTTATATTATACAATTGTAAATAGAGCAACAGAATAAAGATAACAAGGAAAAAGTCTATAAATCATTTTAGTAAGCAAACAAAAAAAATATAATTGTAATGTAATGTCATATATATAAATGTATTAAGTCTATAAAAAAAATAATCAAAAAAATCAATTTAATATTATGTTTTTGTTATTCATTTAAGATTTCTATAGTTTATCGTCTAAATAATCTTTGACAGTATAATATGTTTTTTGATGCAGGAAGTCCTTTAACCTTTTTGTAAAAGTAATCTCCTTTTCTTCTTTTTTTATTATGTCAGGTAATTTATTGTATGTTTTTACTGCCATTACGAAGGGACTAGAAGAGTGTGATGTAAGTCTAGAGTTTGGTAGCATCAGTCTATTTATGTGCCGAATATGGTATTTCGAAGGCAAATCTTTTCGCATATTGAAAAAGGACGAATACTTCCGGACGAACCTACATAATTCTAAAATGTATAAGCTAGGAAGAGTAAGGATTTTAAATTTTTTAAAGAATTGTTTACAACTGTCTGTTTCTTGTATGTTAAAAATTATTCGAATCAGTTTCTTTTGTTTAGTAAATATCTTTGAGGAGTCAGTACTGTTTCCCCAAAGGATGATTCCGTAACTAATCCAAGCATACGCATAAGCATAATAAGTTGTGATTGCGGTTTGTATATTTGTTGTTTTTTTCAATTCTCGAAGTGCATATGTGAATTTAGACATTTTCGTACAAATTTTCTCTACGTGAGCTTTCCAACTAACGTGAGAGTCTATAATTAGGCCGAGCAAATCAAATTCTCTAACAATTTCCAACTTAATATTATTAAATGTGAGGTCTATGTCTAATGTTTTTCTTTGGCGCGGATGAAAGGGTATTACTTTCGTCTTTCTGTAATTTACTTGCAGATTATGGTCGTTCATCCAAGAGGTAGTTTTTTGAAGCATAGAAATGAGTTTTTGATTTATGTCTCTGTTTCCTTGACAAGAAGCGAGTAAAGAAACGTCGTCTGCAAATAACGTACAAGGTCCATCTATAATCTGTGGCAAGTCGTTAATATAGATTAAAAATAAAAGACATCCAATAACACTACCCTGTGGTATGGATGCATTCAATAATTTAACATCGGAGCGAATATTCAATATATTATTTGTTTTGTAGTCATGATGTTCAATTTCAACATACTGATTTCTATTTTTTAAATATGACTTGAACCAGTTGTGAGTTGTACCCCTTATTCCTATACCATACAGTTTATTTAGTAAAATGTCGTATTGCACCGTGTCGTAGGCTTTGGACATATCTAGTAGTATTCCGATAGCGTAATGTTTATTATTGATGATATTTAACACTTCCTGCATGTATTTGTATACAGCTAAATTTATCTGATTATTTTAGGTATACTGTGCAAAAAAACGCGGGGCGGCGCGGGGAGACCTTTTCTTTCCGAGCGACGGACGTGTGCGGGACGTATGAAGCGCGCGGGTGAAATCTGATATTTTTCTAGCTTTATGCGCGCTCTGGGTTCTAATGTAACTTTACTAGTTACATTAAAAACACGTCGCTAAATGTACTTAGGTTTAAATGTAAGAAAGAATTTCAGATAAAATATATAAAACATGGAATGTTTGTGAGGAAAAAAAAATATGCTAATAATAAAATCTAAAAATACTACGAGTAAACCATAAATAAGGGACGTTAGCATAACGAAATTGAAGCAAACAGTTGGATTATTGACATTCTTTTAGTATTTTTGTAGGGCCGCAGGTTCCGGTTCGGTGGCACAATTAATTTAGTGAAACTTCACTAATCAAAAAAAACAATACCATTACCTCGTATAGACACGTAAATGAAATTTGTACTATTACTTATAGAATCCAATTAAGATGTCTATTTCGTGATAGTTGACAATTAGCCATATTGCCACATTTCACGATAACATCAACATAATCGTTTATAGTTACTTTGGACAATGGATAAAAATAAATGTTTATGTACATACGCGTAAGTGGTTCGTCAACATCTTGAAACCAAAGCCAATCTCACCTGCACTTGGTGCACCCTGCTGACTGACAAACGAGGCTCTGGTGAAAAGGAGATAATGTATAACGTATTTTTTTAAGTTACCCGACTGGGAAAGTACCTCCACGTCACAGAATACCGCAGCCAAATAACAATTCCCTTGCTGGTTGTTGTGTTCCTGCGAGTGAGTGAGGTCACCAGAAAGAAAGGAAATGCTGTATTGGGAGCAGGGGTGGCGGTGCGCGAGCGATACTTTACGTTGCGAGCGTTAATATGGCTACAGGCTGCTTAGCTGCCACCCGACGTAGTATAAAATATATATATATAAATATTGGCCGTGTGGTTTCCGGCAGACTAGAATAGAATCATGCCGTCTCTTCCCGTGGATGTCGTACTAGGCGACTAAGGGAAATACTTTATAAAACATCGATCAGGCCTCCCCAACCCGTCTGGCTAGCGTGGGGAGTGTACGCCAAATCCTCCTTCTGTCAGAGACGGACGAGAGTTGGTCGTGCTCCTGTAGTGGAGACTAAAATGACCTGATGATGATGATGATGATGATGATGATATATACGCGTATGTACTGAGCGCTAATGGAAAATTAAATCTCTTCATACACCAGTAATAGAAAGTTAAGTTATCACATAATCTGCGGGTCGTTAGAGTATAAAACAAAAACAGTCGCCCAATTATTCACTTCATCATCATCATCATCAGGTCCATTTTAGTCTACACTACAGGAGCACGACCCTCTCTCGTCCGCCCTAGATGGAAGGAGGATTTAGCCTACACTCCCCACGCTGGCCAAACGGGTTGGGGAGGCCTGATCGATATTTAATAATGTATTTCCCTTAGTCGCCTTGTACGACATCTACGGGAAGAAACGGAGTGATTCTATTCTAGTCTGCCGGAAACCACACGGCCAATTATTCATCTCATGAATACAGAAACGTGCCTCGTTTAAGAGAAATGTACAAGAGGGTGAATACATTAAAGATAGAAAATAGCTGCTAACACTTTTTTTCAATTAGACTATCATGCAAAAGGAGAAAGGCGTGAAACTTAAGGAAAGTATAACCATTTCACATTGCTTTTCACTTCAGCGTAGTTCACGATTATATCGAATTTTATGATTAAATATGATTTTGAGCTCGGTAGTCGAATGATTAGCAATGGCCACTTTGACTCCGAGGTCGCGGGTTCGATTCCCGCACAAGACAAATATTTGTGTGCATGAACATGTCTGTATGACATGTCTTGGTCTGGGTGTTTTCTACGCATTATATGTATTTACAAAAAAAATGTATTTAAGTATAATATTAGTTATCTAGTACCCATAGTACAAGCTTTGCGCTGTGACTAGATATCGAAATCAAGTATATTATTACTTAAATCATAAATCAAATTAGTTTCGGTCAACTTTATTTATTTCTATACTACCTCGGGTAGCAGACAAGCATACGCTCCCCCCCCCCCTGATGTGAATCGGTTACCGTAGCCATATTAACGCTCTCAATATAAAATATCGGTCGCGCGCCGCCACCCCCGCTGCCAACGCAGTATCTCCTTCCCTTCTGGTGACCTCACTCACTCGCAGGAACAACAACCCTCAAGAGAAATGTTATTTGGCTGCGGTATTCTGTGAGGTGGAGGTACATTCTCCAGTCGGGTAGTTTACAATTACGCTCCCTACCTATCTTTTCGCCAGAGCTTCGTTTGTCAGTCAGCAGGGTGCACCGCGTACAGGTGAAGTTGGCTTTGGGCCCCGAAATTCATTCTTCATATTGCGATCGTAAAATAATTACGAGGATTGGCCATCTGAAATTATCTAGACTAATAGATTTAGCCTGGAAGAAGAACGACCTCTCGATGTACTAAACGTTCACCTAGTTTCGTCGTCCGCGTCGCTCATCAATAGAAGGGGTTAAGAGTAAATGCCTTGTTTGAACTCGTTTATTTAAATTAATTTACGTAATTACTTTAATATATTCTCGCGGGTCTCCCGTCAATCCAAGGGGTTAACAGCAAATGCCTTGTTTGAACTCGTTTATTTACTTTAATTTATTCTCGTACCAAAACTAATTTCCTTTTTGTACAGACTAGATCTAGAGTACTGTTACTCCTCTTTTACTTTTTCTATAAGTGATCTTCTAAAAGTGATCTAAGAAATAAATAATCTAAACGAGCTCTTTAAACTGAAAGCTTGAATAGACAAAGAAAATGTATCACGACCTGCCTTTGCGCGTCGTTTTCAGGATACTTAATTAAATAATGCAAATATCGTGTTGTATTCTTGTGCTGCAATTTCTGTAATGAAATATACTCCAATCCTTGAAGACTGAAGGCTCCACCCGCTATGAGCTACGGTGCAGTATCAGGGTACAAGATAAAAGTCGCATAGCGATCGATGAAGTGAGATGTTATGCTTGAAGATTCTTTAAATGCATACGAATCCGGAACGAGTGCATAAAAAAAATTAAGACTTGAGCGCTGTTCTCTATCTAGCTCCATCCAATCGCTTTTTTGATGTCATTAGTCCATCTGAAAAAAGCGAGTGGAAAGCGAAGGCTCGCGTATGGTCCAAAGCATTGCAATCAATTTGTTTCAAAGTTCGAAATAGGTATCGAACTATGAAACAAATTGAGCTATATCTGCGCCGCGCAGTCATTATTCATATCGTTGTCCCACATGAAGTTAATCTTGTGAAAGCTGAAAAAGGTAAACTATTCAAGTATCTTGATTAATCTCATGAGATTACTAACTTGTGGGATGTCATTACAACAATGACAGTTGTAACCATATAAATCTAAATAACAAAGCAATAGAAGTCGTAAGTAGCAACGAAAGTATCGGGAATATGTCGCCGACTCGCCCCCCACTACTTCCCTACTATTAAATAGATAAATAATAACTATGTATACTTATGTACAGACATCTTTTAGCTAGTTACCAAATTTTGATACTAAGCTTTAAATAAAGTACTTATCAAATTAAGGCCAATATTACATAAACGTTTAAAGCTATTTGAGATAACAAATTCATAAATAAAAGTCAAATAGAATAAATCAAAGACTTAATAAATTCCACAAATTTCGCGCAGCAAATTTAATATACTAAAAGCGCTTAACAACTTGATTACTATGTAAATTTAAGTATGTATTTTCAAATTCATTTATTGTTAAAATAAAATTAAAAGTATAATACATAAATTTATTGTTGTATAATACATAAATACGTAAAATTAAATTTTATGATAAATTTTCTGTAGTAAACGACTCAACATCATATACAGAGTTTAGAAGCTTAGAAGGTGACCCACATGCAAGTTTGCCCCCGTATCATATAAAGAAAAATGAAAAAGCCAATGACAACTATCATTAAAGAAAGCAATCAAAGCTTGTTCTCGTGCCATTTCGTGGTCGTAAAATCTGCAGCAACCCTGAGGTATTGCGGGAACAGCCACCTTTCACTTCGCTTTTGCTATTAAATCCTATCTACTAAAATAAATGGTTGGAAATATGCTGTCAGCAGCACATTTCGATGTCTGAAATCAATTGTGCTGCCAGGCTTTTCGCGTCCGGTTCAATGAAACGTTCCGGTTGATTTTGACATGACGAGCGGTTGCGAGGCGACGGTCCATGAAATCCGTACCAACGTTCCCAACACAAATCTAGAGCCTTTTCACAAAACTGACGAGAAAAATGCTTTCAATTCGATAGACAGATAATTCCAGAAATTTACCAGAAAGAAAGCATCCAGAAATTTCGAAATAAAAGAGGTATCCGTTCTAATACCAACAACTAATACCACTGGTATTTGTTTGAACTCATATTTATTTTCTATTCCAAACGGATACCACTTTTTAAATAATTAAATTTTATGTGCGAACGAATACCAACTTCTTGAATTTGGTACAGTCAGTTCAGTAAATTTTCATTCAGTTCCTAATCAAATTTTTGTTTTCTAATATTTTTATGTGATCGTAATATAATGCTTAAACTTTCCAAAGTTAGATTTTAAGTCAATCATTCATATACATAATATGTTTTTGAAAAAAAAAAAGATTTGCTGATTCATTGCCTATGTATGTCGGTGATGACTGGATTATACAAAAAGTTGATTTTCAGTAATATTTTGCAATTGTTAGATTGTAAGTGAATTATTATTCCTATTAATAACTAATTATAATTACTATTAAAATTTAATATACGTAGGTCACACTAAAAGTTTTGCGTGACTAAAAAAAACAATATGTTATAACCAAAATATTATGTTTATTGCTTTTCAAAATACTCTCCTTTACATGTTAATCATTTTTTCATGCGATCGAACCATTTTTTAAAACAGGAGAACCACAGATCTGAAGGCATGTTTTCTACGTGCTGATTGAACGCTATCACTGCCTCTTCGGAGTTGGTAAAAGTGAAACCTGACATCAAATCTTTGATTTTGGGGAAAATACAGAAATCACAGGGTCGGGGCTATGTGCAGGATGGGTGAGGAGTTGTACTTTTTCGAAAGCTAAAAATGACTTTGTTTTGTTGGCCGTGTATGAAGAAGCGTTGTCATGATGTAGGAGAACGCGGCTTTTTGGTCGTCTTTCGCGAACTTTTTCTAACACCCTGGGTAAACAATGGTAGAATATCACTCGGCATTAACACTCTTTTGATCAAGTGGAATTGTGCAGATGGGACCCGTGGCTGAGAAAAAAAACGCGATCATTTTTTAACAACGATTCTCGCCTGCCTCACTTTTATTGGCCTGTTCTCATTTTCAAACACCCATTCACAAGATTGCTGTTTTTTTCGGGTTCAAAACAATAAATCCACGTTTTGTCTCCTGTGACAATGTCATAAACAGCATTAGAATGTCTGTGGTCATACTTCAGTAGCATTTGTGAGCACCATTCATGCACCGTTCACGAGGGATCCAAGGACAACAAAGTTTCCGAACTTTTAATTCTTCGTGTAAAATTTTCTGAATTTGGCTCATACCAATCCCCAATAGTCCTCGAATTTTCTCATAGGTAATCTGCGGGTTTTCTTCAATTAGCCGCTTAACAGTAGCCACATTATTTTCGTTGACGGCAGTTGAAGGCCGCCCATCACGAAAGTCGTCATGTAAAGAAACCCGACCTCTCTCAAATTCAGCAAACCATCGCCTCACGGTGCTTAAACAAGGTGCTTCTCTCCCAAAAGCATTTTGAAGACGAGCGGCACAGTCTTATGGAGAGAGAGAACTTTTAAAATCATAAAAAATCATCGCTCTGAAATCTTTTCCACTTAATTCCATTTTCGTTGCGTACGTAGAACTTTGATGTGTGATAAAAACAATTGACAAATGATTGCCCGCCAATTTTTTTTATTACTAAGCAGGTTGCAAGTCGTTTAAAAAAATATAACATACGAAATTAAAATAGTTCCGATTAGCTAGAAGTGCAAAACTTTTAGAGTGCCCCATATAAAGTATTTAAAAAAAAAAACAAATTCATTGCTATGTAGGTGATAAATGACTGAATTGATTATACAAAAAGTTGATTTTCTGTGATATTTTACATCCGTTAGATTAAAAGTGATTTGTTTTTGTGAAAAATTTACCTATCATAGGTACATAGGTAGACGTAAATAATTACGTACATATGTAGTATTAACTATGTCATGTAAATTTTAATATAAATAGAGATATTTAGTAATTTTTAGATTGTAAGCAAACATTTCATTTATTATGAATGAATAAATGCATTTCATTTACTATCTAAATTTTAATTTTTCGGATTTGACTGGTTTTTCTTCTCAAATAAAGGTCTTAAAATAACATAAAAAATATTTTTACTGACTGTACCTTATACTGATTGAACTTGTTTTGGTATTAGTTTGAACAATGGTATCCGTTAGGAATAGAAAATAAATATGAGTTGCAACAAATACCAGTGGTATTAGTTGTTGGTATTAGAATGGAATAAATCACATTTTGGTCTCCCGCATTATTTATCTCAAGTTTGAATAGTTTGAATTATAAGTTATTAATTATTTTGTTTGAATAATAAGTTATATTAAGTGTAACTGAAATTATATAATTAATTTTAATGTTTATGAGAGGGCGGCAAACGAGCAAGTGGGTCACCTGGTGCAAAACAATCATTACCGCCTATGGAGATCAGCAACACTAAGGGGTCACCGATCCGTTGCCAGCCTTTTAAGGGAAATAAAGACTCTGTTCTTGAAGGCTTCCATGTCGTAATAGTTCGGAAATACTGCGTGAGGGAAGTTGATTCCACAGTTTCACCGTTCGTTGTATAAAATGTCTTAGGAAACGTGCAATGTAGTTAACCGCCAATTATTAAGAAGTGCAAACATTATTATTTTATGTCATGACATGATTATAATTTATTGTACGCCTGGAATATTACAATAGGCTATTTGACAATGTTCAAAAATTGTATAAATTATTTAACTATAAAGATCTGCAAACGTTCATGTTAATATCTACCGTCCTACTTATTTTAGGGTCGATCAAAGTTTGGCGGGAAATTCCATTTTAAAAGTATGAAATTATTAAAAATAATATTTCAATTGGAGAAGCAATAAAAAACACTATAAACTTTATTATGATACTAATTACAAAAACGTAATATTTAACATAGATGTCGTACAAATTTCTGATTGAATGCATACAAAATACAAACCTGTAACGTCATAACTCAGTAGCCTTTTGTATGGAGCGGTTTCGCGAAAGTACAAACTTCAAATTAACTATCTCGAGATACTTTTATGTTATCGAAGTAATTCTTTCACCTATGGTTATATTATTGAGACGTCCCTACATATCAAACCGAAAAAAATGTTGATCAATAGCCTATTTACTACGGTCGGTACTATTAGATTAAGTGTCTATGATGTATTCTATGTAGTCTGTGGTTTTACTGTAATAGTAACAATACAAATTACACGCAGCCATCTAGTCTACTAGGTACTAGATAACTAATATTATACTTAACTTTTTTTTGTAAATACCTACATACAATACATCGAAAACACCCAGACTAATAAAAACAGACATGTTCATGCAGAAATATTTGTCTTGTACGAGGGGATCGAATCCATAACCTCGCAGTCAAAATGGCCATTGCTAACCCATTCGACCACCGAGCTCGTCAAATAATCAATCAAAATATGTAATGCATGACGTGTGGAATAAATAACAGCAATTTTATTTTGCTTTTTATTGTTTTATTTTGTGTTTAGTGTTATCCTACAGGTCAATGGATGGTTTTATTTATCTCGAGATTCACCGTGATTGGAAGGGCACGATAAGCCGTCGGTCCCGACTGATGTCATTAGATGAAAGTCGTTAAGCCAAGTCGAAGCCTTTCCTGGCCTTCGCCAATCCCCAGTTGAGCAATGTGGTGGAGTATGCTCTAAGCGCCTTCGATTGAAGTGAGACCCGTAGTCCAGCAGTGGGATAAGGCTTGCCAACGACCTCACAGGTTATTTATTAAAATGTTAAAGTTGACTGAAATTTGTTATAAAAACTTTTGTACCACTTATACAGATAAAATACAATTTTAAAACATTTCAGAAACGGGAAAAGATAAACATTTTACAAATACATTCAGTCGTGTCAATTTGAATAAAATCCGAGTCTCGAAAATTTTATCCCAATCCAATCTATAAAATAAGACGAAACTAAATAAAGTTAGATAGAAAAGATCCAAATGTCGTGTAATAATGTTCTCGAATTCACGAAGTCTGATGTTGTTTTCTCAGAGAAGAGAAACCCTGAAACTTTGTTTCGAAAGAATTTCTAGTCGAACTTGCATAATAAGGTTCAAAAAGGAAGATAAATAATTGTGTCAATCACTTCTAATAAAACTTTTTGAAATTATCAAATAAACTTATTTAAACACCATATATACAGCTGAATAGCTCAATATCGTTGCACGTGTCAGCCGCAGTGGCGTAACTACTGGGTGGCAGAGCGGGCAAAATGCCACGGGCCCCCGGACCAAGGGGGCCCCATATGTATAGTTACGCCACTGGTCAGCCGAATCGAGCAAGTTAAGCAATGACGACTGTAGTCTGTTCATGAATGGGTTTATTTATCTTCAGCTCCGTGCATCGGAGGGCACGTTAAACCATTCAGTCCCGGCTTATTAGATGACAATGTTAAACCAAGTTAGTGGCCTTGACACGGCTTGAAAACGCTGGTCTGCGCCAATCCGCAGTTGAGCAGTGAGCTAAAGTATTTTCAAAACCCCCTTAGATTGAGGTGACGTATGCCAGATGCTAGAAGTGGCAAGAATATGCGTTGATGTTGTTTTTAAATTAAATTATGTAATTTTGTAAACAAAATCAACATTAAGTTGTCTTACCCTAAAGTTGTCTGGAAGAGATCAATCAATCAATCAATCAATTTATTTGCATAAATATAGGTTACATTTGGTGTTAATTTTATTCTCGCTCGCTCGACGATAAGACCGCCTTTGTACTAACTAGTACTTAATGTTTTTCTCTGTATATTTTTTCTTTCCTTTTGGTGCAATAAAGTATTTTGCATTGTATTGTATTGTAAGGTTTAAAATAGTAGGTACTATTTTAAAACTTAACGTTGAACTAAAACATTATGATTTTAGGGCAGCAATTTTTTTATAGTTTAAAATCAAGAAAATATTCACTTAGACATTTTATATGTAATGTTAAATGTTTCCGTGGAAATGAAGTAGGAAATAGTGTTCCAATTTCCAATTTTATTTACTCATCTATTAGATATAGTTATAATATACATGTGAACGCTCGTGGGTTCGATTCCCACATAGGACAAACATTTGTGTGCATGAACATGTCTGTTTGTCTTAGTCTGGGTGTTTTCTATGTATCATAAGTATGTATTTACAAAAAAAATGTATTTACGTATATTTATCAGTTGTCTAGTACCCATAACACAAGCTTCGCTTACTTTGGGGCTAGATGGCGATAATTTGTCTGACAATACATACAAAAATTAAAATTTACTTATGTCTGTTGTAGATTCCACCGATTCAACCGATTTGCCTCAAACCGGTTACATTTGAATGTTCCATTTTATATAATGCGAAGATGATTTTATGGTGATTCTTCGGCCGATTCATGTAGTCATTATTTTGACCCATTCCAAACTTTCAACGTCAACAAAGTGTTTGTGTGTGAAAAAAAAAAACATTATCTTGTAATTAGCGCATAATACACTGTCAGCACCAAAACACTGATCTGTCAAAAATATCTCATAAATAGTAAAAAAAATATTTGTTTACATGTAATTTCTTTTTCGTAATACACGCCGGGTATCCGATTGTTGTAATTAAGAAAAGAGGAATCAATTTCATACATACTCATCAACGGTAAAAAAGGACCAATGAAATAATATTGAAATAAATAAATGAATAAATATTTCTGGACCAATTTACAGAGCGTCCCAAAGTTACAGAGAATCCCTAACTAAGCACAAAACTTGTATTATGGGTAATAAATTATGAGTACTAGACAACTGATAAATGTACTATATACAATTTTTCTTGCCCTTATTTACCCTTTAAAATATAAGTGTTGTTTAATTACCTGCAATAATTCCTCGATAGATGTCTTGCTCACATTAACTAGTCCTAACATTCTCGACCAATGGCGAGGCAACTTAATGCCTGCACCTTTCAAATTTTGCAAATTACGAAGTTTATACTGATTAAAGGAACCCATTACAACAATTTCAAAATAAGAGAAAAGCACAATGTTGTGCGATTTTCGCGACCATGTTATAACTTGTTTCGGCGTCCAATTTCTTCAGACGCGTGTAACCGATGGCTACATGTCTACGACTGAAAATATTGAAGTGGTTACAACAAGGGCGGGAGGTGGCGCCAAGCAGTCTTGGAGCTGGGGTCCAATTAACTTAAGCTAGTGTAACGTTTAGGTCTTCGTGTTAATTTCAAAATTAATTAATTAATTAATGTTTGCAATTAAAACAAAAATAAACCTTTAAGAAAACCATTCAAGAAATAAATTTTCAGAACTTGGAATACAAAAAATCAACTTAAACCTATAAATTCGTTAGAATATATTTGTTAGTAATGTATACAAAATGTAAAACTGAAGGGTTTCGATGTCTTCTCTCTCTCTCAGTAGCTTACCTCTCTAACTATTTGGATTGGAAAAAAAAAAAAGCTTTTTCGAAAGCTCAATTCATGAGGATTGTCGGTCATAGGTTATTTGCTGCTATAACCATTATGAATATAAGAACTGAAACGACAGAAACAGAACTTACAGTTTCCTTTAGTGCTAGTGCACAAAAGATCCGACAGGATCGACGTGCCACCGGTGCTACAGCACTGGACCCATTTCAAGATTTTTCCTTTAGTGCTATAACTTGATAGTGGTAGTGGTGGACTTGTTTAGAAAAAAAGAATTGGTTATGAAATGATAGTTCGTTTAGGAAAATTAATCAGATGTTTTATTATATTATGTTTTTTTTTTAATTTACCACATACTAGCGACTCGCCCCGGCTCCACTTGTGTGGAATTAATATAAGTGGATTATAAATATTCATGGACAAATTACACAGTCTTCATTGGGTAAGTACCTATCTGCAGTACATGGAAGACATTTCAGCTGTTTGCTTGTTGGCACAAACAAATGCTAGCACGGTTTTCACGACACGTGACGACATCGAGCTGCTCAACTCAATCAGGACAACAAAACATTTTTTTATGCACCTAAGGTGACAAACAAGCATACGACCCGGCCTATGATAAGCAGGCATCTCAGCTTATGGACGCTGACCCTTTAAAATCCTCTTCACGTCTTTCTTGAAGAAATCTATGCTGTCTGTTCGGCAAACTTCAGCAGGTAATTCATTAAACTGAGAGTCCGTGGAAGAAAACCTCTTTGGAACCGCACAGTTCGCGACCATCTTTGCTCCAATGTTGGAAGAACACTCGACCGGTCATGAGCTGAGCAACTGAGCTACCTCAGTTGGAAGAGCACTCGACCGGTCATCGAGAGGTCGTGGGTTCAAATCCGACCTAGGGGGGTCAGGTGAATTTTTCCATTTTTCAAAAAATATATATCTGGCAAGTTGGCCAAGACAACTATTTAAATAATAATAATGTAAGGATGAATTTCCTGCCGATGGCGTGTGATGCGACTGTGGAAGGAGGCATATCGAACAACTCTTTCGAACACAACCCATTGTATAATCGTTAGAACATACAAAGGGAGCCAAAGTCTCAGCCTAAAAAGCCTAAAACTTAAGGATTCAATACAATGTGTAATTTTACGGTCGTCTATGATTTTCATGGCTCGTCTCTGAATCGAATCACAAGACCCAAATGCCCAAACTGGTATCACGGTTCACATAGATGAGAACAGTACCTTATGAGGTCAAACTTGTGACTTGTACAATAGAAGTCTTGCCAGGAATTAAAGTACTGCTTTGCTCTATTGAGCACACCGAGTTTCTTGGACGCCATCCTAACCTCCTCCAAGTGACTTCGGAACTGAACGTCACCGAATTCAGAAATCATTCTCCAACCATGTATGAGAAATAGCAATATTAGCAATTCAACAATAGATGGCAATAGGTACATGTTACTAGACATAATGACACAAAAAAACAACGAGGCTTTCAGATCCATGTTAAACCATTCCATGTTTGACATGTGTGTGTTTATTTATTTATTTTCTAATTTGACGTTGTTTTTTTTTTATTATTTAAAATTCATAATTTAAAAGATAATAATGTATATTATAATGTTTGATGTTAATTATTGTACGTCCAACCAAGGACAGGACATGGTGAGACTGATAAAGTTTAATGAGTTACCTTTATAGACCTATGTTCAACAATAAGGATATTTGATTTTGATTTTTTGATTTTCTGTGTGTGTGTCTGTGTGCGGCATCGTAGCTCCAGAACGGATGAACTGCTTTTACTTTTTTTTGTTAATTGAAAGGTGAATTAGTATGGAGTGTTCTTAGCTATGTTTGATGAAAATCCGTTCAAGGTGGCCGCTGCCACAAAATTACGTGAAAGGACGTATTGAGGCAGTTTAAAAAAAATATGTAATCCGTCTACATATTTTTTTTAAACTGCCTCAATATGGGTATCAAATGAAAGAGCTTGACTAGTAGAATACTATACATACTATGCTATGATATGTCACTAGTTTCATTGATGGTACTAGAGATACAAAGTTGTGTCACTTGTACCATCAATGGTACTATTCAATGGTACTACTGATCCGGAGGTAATATACTACGCTAAATTTCAAATCCAAGATGGCAATAAAATATATATCTTGACGAGCTCGGTGGCGTAGCGGTCAATGACGCGGCTTCGACACTAACGCTCGTGGGTTCGATTCCCACACAGGACAAACATTTGTGTGCATGAACATGTCTGTTTGTCTTGGTCTGGGTGTTATCTATGTATCACAAGTATATATTTACAAAAAAAAATGTATTTACGTATGTTTATCAGTTGTCTAGTACCCATAACACAAGCTTCGCTTACTTTGGGGCTAGGTGGCGCTGTGTAATTTGCTTAAATATATTTTTTTCACAACTCCCTCAATATGATATATGTATCAAATCAAAGGGCTTGACCAGATCAGAAGGTTGTTTTTTTTTTTAAATTTCTAATTAGTAGTAGTAATTTCTAATTTCTAGTAGGTTTTTGTTAATTTTAGAATGTCAGTTTTAGATTTTACGTTTTGTACTAATAGTTCCAAAGTCATATACCAATTTCACAACAATTCCTTTAATACCAACCAAATTAGATAAATATTTTTTTACATTTACTAAACTTTCAGTCTCTGAGACTATTCGCAAAATTGTACAGAAACCCACATATCGCCCGGTGCCAACTTAATTCTCACGAACGGAGCATTTTTGGCTTATTAAAGCTTCTCTGTGTCAGAAACGGTTGTGTGGTCAAATGAAAGCACACGTAGGAGACCAAACATGACTTACAATGAAATACGAATGTGGTACGAATTCATACGCTATAATAAACACAACAATTTAATAAACACCAAAATATTCGCTATATTTCCTTGTCACTTAATTGCTTGGAGACGTATAGTACGTATGATATTATACATCCGTGCTACTAATCTAATAAATTTGACTTTATGAGGACGTAGGTATGGACGTATGAATTTGTGGATATATGGATGTTTGTGACATTTTCACGTGTCATTACTAGTAATGCTGCGGCTACACTACCGTGATATGCCAATAATTATTACCATTATTTCAATGACGCCTAGGTGTAACCACGATTTATGGCCATAATTTTACAATGCCAATCAATATGGCAAATGGCGGTAGACAATAGATCCGGCGGCGGTCTTTTTTCACACATCAAAGAGAATTACCGCAGTAATTAATGCGTTTGTGGGTGTGGCCACAAACACTTAATTACTGCGGTAATGTTTGTCCAGTGTGCAACATGAGGTCAACGGCGACGCACGTATCGACATGGAGTGGTCAAATGAAAAAAGCTTGAGTTTTGGAATTATTCCAATTCCAACCGTATCTTTTTATGGGCTTTCAGTCGGGTAACCCCCCGATAACAATCGCGGTGTGCAATGATGATTTGAAGAAGAAAAAAGACCGAAACCATCTAAATAAATATAACTGCAGCTTCAACCTCCATCTTGAAAAATGATATTTTTACCGCCTAATTTATTGACATATCTAGGTAAACTCTAGTGTAACCACCCTACTTCACGCATTTAAACTGTAATTCAATGCCATAATTATTGTGGTAACAGCCCGGTAGACGATAAGGTAGTGTAGCCGCAGCATAAGAGCTAGTAAGCCACATAATTTTGATTTAGTAACACGTGTATTTATAAATTCACAACATGACAGTTCTTCTCTATTTAGTCGATTTATTTACGTTGACATGACAAAAAACTCGCATTAAGCACTCTGAAGTTTTTTACGTACTTGAAAATATATTTTTTGTAGGGATGTAAAAAGGTAACGAATTTTAAGGGTTATACAACACTTGAACCGGCTTTCAAGTAGAACATAACCTTATTTGAGGCGGCAAAGGATGCTCTGAAACATTATTATATTCTCAATTTAGTTTAAGTACCTACAATTTTTCCGATAAGATTTTCGTTACAGCCCAAAATTGTTGAAAAAGAATGTCAAAAAGATTCCGTTTAAACGTTTATATTTACTCCAAACCGAGATTGCCTAGTGCTTTTTTATATTTTGCCGAGCTCGGTGATGGAATGGTTAGCAATGGCCACTTTGACTCCGAGGCCGCGGGTTCGATTCCCGCACAAGACAAACATTTGTGTGCATGAACATGTCTGTTTGTCTTGGTCTGGGTGTTTTCTATGTATTATAAGTATGTATTTTCTATGTATTTTAAGTATTTATTTATTTATATATTTTTTTGAGGCGTAGTTTGCCCTCCTTGCCAGAAAGAGGGCAAGCTACGCCTCGTCTTACGACGTAAACCAGTCGAAAATTAGACTGTTTTTTAAACTAGTTCATCATCGACGGTAAACGGTCTCGTTGCGTCGACTGTAAAATCGTCGTCGACCCACCACTACTGGCCACATCTATCGTTAAAATATTAATCATTAATAATCGTCCCTTTTATAACTTTTTATTTTAGAAGTTGTAAGGGTGGGATAAAGTAGCCGGGAGTTAATTTTCAATTAAAATTAATTTACCACCCCTACCAGCAAATTACGTCAATGACTGGTGCCAATCAATTATATAAACATGTCTGAGAAGTTTTGCATTTAATTCAAATAATGTAAAGCAATTTGCTATTCAAAATTCCTATGAAATTATGGACTTATTCAATTTATGTTTCACAGTTGATCAACTGTGAAACCTGTTAGTCAACTGTGAATGTGCAGGATGGCTGTATTTATTATCTTTAAATTGCATAATTATGTCTATTTATAAAACAAAAAGAAACAAAATAACGAACTATATTATAAAAAAAAAAACTAAAAAGTTTATTTCCCATTAAGCCCTTTTATTTTATGCCCTACATAATATATGGAAATAATATTTTTTGCGTTGGGCGAAATAGTTAATTATTAACTGTGGCCACCATATGGGATCCGAAATGGCGGCACTATGATCATCGTGTATTGTCACGGGAATCAAATAAGTCTGCTATATTTCAGCTCAATTGGACGATAGAAAGTGGATCCAAAGTAACTTGCGATATATAATTACAGAGACCACGATAAGACTAAATAAAAGGTTGGAAAAATGGCAAATGTCTGTCACAAAATACAAAATAGGGTAATCAAGTAACTAAACTTATTGATGTTATGAAATAAAGAAAAATAATACTAATATAACTGTTGTCATATATTTTTTTTTATTAACTTTGGATAATTTACACAGCGCCATCTAGTCCCGAATTAAGCGCAAAGCTTGAATTATGGGTACTAGATAACTGATAAATGTACATAAATACATTTTTTTTGTAAATACATACTTATAATACATAGAAAACACCTAGGCCCAGACAAAAAGACATGTTCATGCACACAAAATTGTCATGTGCGGGAATCGAAGCCGCGATCTCGGAGTCAAAGTAGCCATTGCCATTCAACCACCGAGCTTGTCATATGATGAGAAATATAATAGGCTATTTGACTAACATTTTTTTCGGTTTGATATGTAGGGACGTCTCCATAATATAACTATAGATGAAAGAATTACTTCGATAGCACAAAAATCTCTCCAGATATGGTAATTTGAAAATCACAATTTTTAGACTACCCCAAAACGCTCCATACAAAAGACGACTACCGAATTATGACGTCACAGTTTTGTATTTTAAATGCATCAAATCGGAAATTGTTACGACAGCTATGTTAAATATTACGTTTATGTAATTAGTATCATAATAAAAGTTATAGTATTTTTTATTGCTTCTCCAATGGAAATATTATTTTTTAATAATTTCATACTTTTAAAATGGACTTTCCCGCCAAACTTTGATCGACGCTAAAAAAAGTCTGACTGAAGATATTAGAATGAAAGTTTGCAGATCTTTATAGTTTTGTGTATTTTACGATATTGTTAAATAATTTATACAATTTTTAAACATTGGAAAATAGCCTATTTATACATAACATGGTCGGAAAGATATAACTATTGTATTAAAAAAAATAAACTTTATGTATTTATCTAGTGATACAAAAGTGTACAACGTTATGTTTATTTGTAAAGTTTGGATACATAATGCTGTAAATAATTAAACCTATTTTCCCTTTGGACAACGTATTGGTTTATTTTTAACATTCTTAAATCTGTTTGTCTGTCGTACCACAGTTCAATTCTATTTTATGGAAATATAAAATTATATTTTATGCCGAAAATCAGCCCGATTCATGCTCGTTCGATTTTTGTTTCTTTACTTAACCAAGCAAATTAAGCTGAATCTCTCGGTTCACGCTCGCTTACTTCGCTTCATTGCTGAAGCAAAAATATGGACATATCGCCGAAGAGCACCCCTGTATATATCGAATAGCACCTGAGCTTATTGTACGTATAGCTATCAATATATTTGCGGGTGCTATTCGAACTAATATATCCACCACCATTCCAACCACTATTCGATTCACATTAATAGTAAGGCTTCTAAAATTGGGGTGTGTTTTTTTTTCAGTGCATTATTAAATAAAAGATGTCGATCGATAGAAAATAAAAAAAAAATAAAGGAAGGAGATGCTGCGTTTGGCGGCGTGCAAGCAATATTTTATGTTGCGAGCGTTAATATGGCTACGGTAACCGCTTCACATCAGGCGGGCCGTATGCTTGTCTGCCACCCGACGTAGTATAAAAAAAAACACTGGAAGTTATATTAATTACTAGCTGACACGACATACGTTGTCCTGTCTACTTAACAATGAATATTGAATTCGAATTGGTATCGCGAGATCTGTCAAATGACTGACAGTTCTGTCAAATAACTGACAGTTCTGTCAAATCACTGACAGTTCTGTCAAACGACATAAAGTTACATTATGGTCGTTCAGTTTTCTTAAATTTTCTAATTTACCTACACGAAAACCTTCTCCTGACAATAACAAATCTATATATATAAAAATCAATGCCACTTTTCGTTGTAATTTTATAACTCAAGAACGGGATCACCTATCCAAACCAAATGTTTAGGGTTTATTCGGACTATTTAGTAGATGGTTTAGGTGAAGTTTGCACAAAATCGGTGGAGCGGATCTTCATTTATCACATTTTTTGTAACAATTGAATTCAATATATGGCGGATCATTTTGTTAATGGGGATTTTGCAGTCAAATTGAAACTTTTTTCAGATAGGGATTGTGCTGTCAAATTGAAACTTTTTTCAGTATTGCCAGTACAGGCATGTTGTTATGTCATTCATGCGGTCATTTCATTTTGGACGTGCTTCGACTTTATGTTGCCTGTTCCAGAGTCGGTACCCCCAGAGTACCAGAGCCGTTTGTTTATTCATGCTCAAAATGGAAAACCAAAAAATTTTGTTTATCCAGATGTTTTGGATTAAGTTTTAAAATAGCTATTAATAAAATATTTTTTTGTTTGAATAAATGAATTTGGTGTTCCAATTTTTTTTTTATTATTTCACCCTATACGTTGCGAAGCACGTACCGGGCCGCTAGTACAATATAAAAAGAAATAGCGAAGTTGCTCCAGCCATTTACGCGTGTTGCCGTGCCAAAGTAAATAGGGATTCATTATGTAAATATAGACTAGCTGACCAGCCCCCTTACCACCAACTCTTATTGCGATTCAATAACTGAATAGAATGCTTATTCATACCGATGAATAAGCAACTCTATACTATTTGAAATAAGGTAAATAAGGAAAGTAAGGGGGCAGATAGACGTGCAATCTGTCGACAAATGACGACAGTTCTGTCAAACGACAAAAAGTTACATTAGAAAAGCTAATATGGTCGTTCAGTTTTTTTTTAATTTCCTAATTTTCCATGCAACTTTTTTTATTTTATTCTTTCATATTATTATGAACTTCTCCTGACAATAACAAATACAACATAAAATTAAATAGCGACATCGGTCCAGCAGTTGCATCAGGCATGCAGTGACTAAAGTTAATTGGGTTTCATTTTAATATATATAGATTATAATATCACTTCTAATATCAAATCAAATTATCTTTATTCCTTGGACTTTACAAAGCACTTAGAAACGTCATACAAATTAAATATAAGAACATGTGTCTAAATCATTACTACTCTAAATCCGCAGAGCTTAGATTCATCAGTTTCCCTAACTTGCCTCTTTAATGAAAAATCAGCCATAAGTTATTATGCTTATGTATATAATATATATTCCAACCGACTGGTTATAATAGCCATACAACTGAATAGCTGGCTGTTTCATTGAACAACGCCATTCAACCACACAGCTGACAACATTCAGCGGACTGATTAAATGCAAATTTACTGTATTAACCATCATATATTTGAAGAGATTATCGGTTAGTTAAGTCATAGGTAGCCATTCAACGTACTCGTATAACTAGCCATACGAAAACCAAGGATTCCCTTCCTTCGAAGCTGATCGATGACAGTTCTCAATAATCCCCACTATAATAGGAAAATTATACACTGGTAAACACTAATCATGCCACGTTCGTATTATTTTAACCACCTACCCTCATTAGTAAACTGCAATTGTTTTGTTTCATTTGGCCTCATATTTCTTGTTATGTAATAGGTATTAAATAAAGTTGATTTAAAAAAAAAATGAAACCGACTTCAGTTGGCGAGCGCAGCTTATTGGTGGAATACCCCGGCAGACGCTGCTGCCCGTCTTCCGGGAGAAAAGTTATCGCGTGGTACAAGATTCCTTAGTCGCCTTGTACGACATCCAGCGTAGAGCAATGGAGTGGCACAATTTTATTCTGCCGGCTACCATAGGGCAAATTTAAGGGTTTCCCTCGATTTTTCTGGGATCCCATCAAAAAATATTCAGTCGAATTGAGAACCTCCTCCTTTTTTGAAGTCGGTTAAAAATAAGTTTAATGAATCATATTGACTATAATATCAGATATCAAATGTCACTAGTTTTAACATTTACGAAATAGCATTATTCCTTCCAGAAATAACTAACCTCTTTCAGCAGTAAAGGGTTCAGAGGCAGAGTCGGGAAAGTGTTCGCTCTTCGAAATATCCACATTGTCCTTTGTTGATTAAACAAGTTCCATTGTACGACCGAATGTATTGAAAGTGAGTGATACTGTGACAAGCATATCACTTTTTATCAGTTGTAATCAAAAAGCTGCATTAGGCCATTAGTAAGTCAACAAATTAATCATGGTGTGGACAGTGGGCGTTAGTTTGCTTTTAACCGTCGCATTTATATCTACTCTTTAATATCATTTCAGCTGAACCACGTTCACTGCTGAATTGGCCTTATCCACTGACATCGGGAATGTTCAACAGTCGATTTCTTGTGTTTTTATCTGATTGTCGATCTGATTACTCGAGCGGCCTACGCTGCGCTTTCCGGTTCATCGTTGGAATGTCAGAAACGTTCTGCCCCCAATGGTTATCCATTCTGCAAGTGGCCTAGCCACTAGCACGGCATGCCAGGGCCTTCGTATTGTTAAAACTATATATAGGTCTAAAAACACAGATGTATACCTTCCGCCACCGTGCGATTTGCATTTGTCTTTTACTGACCATTTAGGTCTTTCTATGGAGCCCGATTTTCATTTATCGGGTCATAATTTCCAAAAACAATGCTTATAAACAGCACATCAAAGGTAGTCTAATAAATTCGATAACCATTGTATTAAAATTAATAACAAATTTCTCAAATATGTGGCCCGCGACCATTTTAAATAATATAATTTTAAAGGAATTTTAAAATACAAAAATCCCAAAAAAATAAATCTGAAGACGAATAACAAACGAAATGAAATAATAGATGCAAGAGAAACTATCACGATTAACTATATCGATTATATTGAGATATATAACATAATGCAAAAAGACACTGCTTATTTCTAGGAAAATGTACGATATTACAATACGACTGCTGTGCCTGTGGCGGGATACGAGTTTGAAGAACTCAGAACAGAACCTCAACCTGTCAGAATTATCCTCATCTTCGTCATCCACCCTGAGATCAGCTACAGCCACGTTACTGCTGTGTGTACGTACGTCTGTGCTCCAACGAGAACTTGACACTAACAACGCTTTCAGAGAGTCCTCAAAGCGCAGTCCTTTATTTTGTATTTGATGCATTTCAGTGCGAAAGATTGAAGTCGTACATAATAATTTTATAGCAAAAGAATATAACTTACAAACATAAACTTAATATACTATTAACTTTATGATTGTAACTATACAGAATTATGTCAGAGTACAATACGATTACGGATTGCACTCATATTCGATATTCGATAAATTACACAAAGAAATCTGGCAGAGGCAGGCAGCATAAAATATTTATATAAAAGACGTTCCTCCTGATTCAAAAATACCTCACACAAGATTTCAGAAGAACATCAGGCATTCGCCCACATAGTAGCCCGAATAACCTGGTAAATACCAAATCACCCAAGAAGTCAGAAGATAGGAAAAGACTGGAGCATACTCATATATATAAACTACTACTTAGACTAACATTAGTTTCGTCGTATTCGGAGTATAGAAGGATGTTATAACAACTAGATGTAGTCAACATCTGCTCGATCACAATTTTTTTCTTCAAAAGCTATGAATGCGATGAGAACTAGTTTCTACACAAAGTTTTCTAGAAAAAAAACATCTATAACATACACAAAAGAGAGAGACAATACAGAATAGAAATACATATATAGAAATGTACTGATATGATCCAGACGAATCTGATTAGTTACAGATAAAAGCAATTATATCAAGGAAAATGAGGTAGTATAGTATGAATGGTCGGTTTCCTAGTTGACGTAGCAGTAAAAGCCTTATCTAGAGTGCTTCACTCGCCATTAACCGACAACAGAGCGAAACGTTATTATAAATATATATTCTTACACCATGATTTGTGATTGAGCTTTGACGCCATATTGCTTTTCATTGCGAAACTTAATACGCTTTAATATTCAACCGGCATATGCTTAGTTTTTTAGATAAGGTGAACAAATACTGAAAATTTTGTACAAGATACAATCTAGCCTTGCTAAATACATACTTTAACAAGAAATTAGAACACTTGATTACATATAAGCGAAATAAGCAGTCGCAGATTGATATTATCCTTACCAACAGGACTTTACTCAAGACCTATAAAGACTGATACCAGACGAAGCATTAACCACCCAACACAGAATCTCAGTTGGTTGTATAAAATTTCCCAAATCTTTAAAGCATGCTAAAAATAAAATCTTAAGAATTTAATGGAACCTGCTAGACATGAGAAAGACGTTAATCTAATAAATAAGCTTCAAACTAGACCATTAGAGGATATGGAAGACAACAATATCACCAGCACAGTGGATATGTGGTCTAAGTTTTGTGTAAAAAAAAGCAGAAGTAGTCCACGGAATATCGTTTCGTATCGGAAAAGATCAACTAAATGACAATAAAGACCCCACGTCAAGATAGAACGATGAGGTTGAAGACTATCAGAAACCTCAGAAAGAGAGCTTCAAGTAATCAACAAATAGTGTGTAATTTGTCCTGCAATATTTTTTTATATAATATATCACATACGATAACCCTTTATCGTCTTTCGTCCTTTATTTTGTATTTGAAGCATTTTATTGCGTAAGACTGATGTCGTACACATTGAACTATACGTAGTAATAACAGCTCACTGGTCGTACATAATATTTTTTTTACAAAAGGATATGAATCATATTCTTTTGTAATATTTTTTGAGACATAGAAATCAATAAATAGTGTGTAATTTGTCCTGGAATATTTTTTTTATATGTCAAAGACGATAAAGGGGCTAGGGAAAATTTATTAACGGACGATTATAAGATCAGATAGCTGGAGTATTACTATTGAGGAGGATACATTAGCAGTCAGTAGGATGAAAAACCATAAGGTCTTGACAACATTCCCACAGATTTCTGGAAAATGCTGGGACCTATTGCTATGGAACGGTTAACAAAGCACTTCAATGCAATGCTAATCGCCAATAAAATCATACATCAGTACCATACTATAAAAAAGGCGACGGTTTTCGCAGTCCCTAAGGAATGCGGAAACAGCAGGGATATCAAACTCACATCCCACACATTGAAAATCTGGGAACGTATCCTCAATAACAGCTTTTGGCCAATTGAAAGAAGATTTGGCCGAAAGAAGATTGAAGAATATATAATCACCAATACGGTTTCACTTCAGGAAGATCCACGACAGATGAGATACAAATTGTAAGAATACTCATGTCAGAACATCGATAGCAAAGAGGGCCTTCATAGACTTGGAGAAGCCTTCGAACAGAATAGCACTTACATTAGTATGGCAAGCTTTAAGAGCTCAAGAAATACTAGAATATTACATCTGTCTGGTGCAAGATATGTACGATAGCATTAGTACACAAGTCAGCAATGTGGCCGGAGTTGGTTAACCATTTGAGGTCAAAATTTTAGTGCATCAAGGTTCAGCTCTGAGTCTACTCCTGTTTAAACTGTATTTCCGCAAAGTGTGCTACGGTTGCTATTTTCACTTTTAATATAAATTGAAGAAAAAGCAAAACACTTTTTTTGTATTAAGTTTTAAATGTTTAACTTCTATCAATTTGCAAGATTATAAAACCAATACGCAATATCTCCAAGCGTGACATAAAAACTCACAACAACATAAAAACCCGAATGCGATTACACGTTTAACTTAGTATTATATATGGAGGAAAAAGTGTCAACCTAATAATGCCATTAAAATTACTTACCCTCAATATGCGATAAGGACTTTCAGCTAAAAGGCAGACTGCACCAGAATTCAAATGGTGGTCTTGACTTTGACTCGGCAGCATTGTTTGCAGTTCTCCGCCATGATCAATCCTAGTTCTTTGTTCACGGTTCTGACCCGTCAATGTCCACAACCATTCCTGCGTAAAGAATTTAATACGGAATATAAGTAAGAATTTTGTACAATAAATACAAATACATTAAAGAGAATAAGCATTATTATTAAATAATGAAACAACGAGAGAAATACTCGTAGTTGAGTTTGAAGATGATGTGGGTAAGAGAGAAGTGACTGTAGATATGACGTCTGATAGAGATGAATGGAAGATGACTGACAAACTCGGCGGTCGAATGGTTAGCAATGGCAGTTTGACACCGAGGTTGTGGGTTCGATCCCCGCACAAGACAAATATTTGTGTGCATAAATATGTCTGTTTGTCTTGGTCTGGGTGATTTCTATGTATTATATACATGTATTTAGAAAAAAAAAATGTATTTAAGTATATTATCAGTTATCTAGTACTCATAGTACAAGATGGGACTAGATTGGGACTTGATGGCGGTATGTAATTTGTCCAGGAATATTTATTTATTTATAATGGAAGAACAAGACATACTAGTCAGACCCCAAATATGTAAAGGGTACAGGCACAGTGTGGAAGGTAACGTGAAAGGTTGTATTGTCGCCATTAACTCCTAAAAAGAAGCCCGGAAACAAACCTAATAGATCACTTTATGATAATTCAGGAAACACAAAAGACTGTTTTAAAAAAAAATATAAATGTAGCTTTGATAGATCTTTGATAGTAGCTAATAAAAGAATTTGTTCATAGGAACATCTTTCGGAAAACGTGGCAGAACGGAGAAAAAAAAGTACCAGATATGAAATTATCGAGTTAAGTTCCAGAGCTCTTTCAAAATGATGAAATTGATGACATAATAAAGTAACGCAGCCACGTTTGTTTTTTTGGCCTTTCCACATAGCATGCGCACGATTTTAGGCTGTTGCTTTTTTCTTTATTTTGTATTTAATTTTTTAAGCGTTTTAATTTTATTTTGTCATGAAATTAGTGGAATAGTAGAAGTTAGCAATTTTATTATTATCAGCTTAAATAAAATCAGGACAAAATAATGTCCTGCAGAATTTCCTAAGCGACAATGAACTTTTAAGTCTTAATATAGTTTGTCGATTTGACCTGTTATAGGGTACAAAAATGTCTCTAAAAATATTGGAGTGACTACATAAAGCAGGCAAATTTAGTAAAATAGTAATCTAGGATATTCCATATCACAAATGCCTATATTTTTTCTTTCACTTACAACAAACATAATTTTAATAGTAGTTGGGATCATATTACGTACCTAGATATCAAGAAGAAACCTCTTTAGTAATTGCAACCTATGTAGTAGAGTTTGTGAAACTAAATAAATGACACTTTTTTTTAAATAAAAAGAATGTCGATGATCTGTGTTTGCTACTCACTGTCTTACATTTATAAAATTATATTATACAACCAAGTTTTGCTTGTCTTCATTCTCCACTTTACACTGCCGCCTTATAATGGCACCACCTTACAGTACAGCTCTAATAATGGTTATGGGCCCAGAAAGAGAAAGACGAAAGTAAAAAAAATCGTATGTACATATAATTTTAATTATTGAATATCGAATATGACAGTCAAAGAATTTTTATCTGGTTGAAATATTTTTCTAAAATGAGAATTTTCTTTCATAATTACACTTGGAAAGGGTAATTATGAAAGCTGGCGTATTCAGGCTGAAGCTCTTTTGATAAAGAACGATGCATGGGATTACGTGAATGGCAGTAGGACGAGGCTACTGCCATTCACGTAATCCCGAGCTGCAGCCTCATCTGCAGATGAGCGCTATTATAGCAATTGGGAGATTCCAAAGCCAGGGCTGATTAGCTATGCACCCAAGGGCGTTGCGACATGTCAGAAGTTGTGTAACAGCGAAGGAAGTATGGGAAAAATTAAAGTTAAAAAAAGAAGTGTAGATCAAATTGCCTGTAAATTAAAGTCCATTTATTCTTCTAAAGGGCCTGCGAAGAAGGCGACACTGTTGATACAATTGATATTTATAACACATTAAACGAAGGAGAAGATATTTGTGAACATATCTCTAATTTCTTCGATACGAGAGATAAGTTATGGGACGACACGGATGTGAGAATTCATGATGATCAGTTATCGATCATGTTGCTCTATAGTTTGCCTACAGCTTTTGAGATATTTAGATGTGCTATGGAATCTTGAGATTATCTACCAAATCCCGAGACATTGAAGATTAAGATTTTAGAGCAAGAATTTCCAAGAAACATCAATGTGGATAAAGTTATGATTGCGAGAAATAAGTTTACGACTTTGATAGAGATATAAATGTCATGTATTGCACAGGGCCCCCGATTGTATCAAGAAGAAGTCGCGAGAGTCAAGAAACGTGGAAGATACCAGTTTTGTTTGTACATATGTTTATCTGTTTCAGATGATGTAGTCTGTGCGGGTATTAACTATGTGAGTGAAAGCTCGATCTTAGACAGTGGATGTACATCGCATTTGTGTAAAGATCTATGTAAGTTTTGGGACAAAATGTTAGCGGCTGATGGTAAATTGAATTTGGCAACGAATATGAGTAGGTACTGACGTTAAAGGTAAGAGTTTGGTAAGATTACATTTAGTAAAATCATAGCGATTAGCGTAACAGCTCTTCTCTATTCTAACTAGCACTATCTACATTAATAATATATTTAATAAAAAATAAATCTGACTTTGTTCTCATATTAACTGGCAATAATGGCACTAATTTGATAAAAATTGAACCGTTTTATATTATAATTTACAAAGTTTGATACACACTAATGTGTTTAATAGTGCTACATCTGTAAATATTAATGATGGTTACAATAATGGCCGAAGTCTTAATCGCTTGGTTGGTAGGTACATTCTGAGGCAAATATTACGAATCAGTCACCGAAATAACTTTATCGAGTATAATTAACTAATAATAATTACATAACACAGCTAAAGTATAACAAAATTAAACATAGTTGCTCATTATCAAGAACAAAAAAGACATCATACACACAGACAGATTTATCATTATAGGACAATTAAATAACTATACTATATAAATGTCAACACACAGACTGAAAATGGCTCTGAAACATTTTTTCGGCACGAGACAATAGCCTATTAGAGGAAACTACCCCATAGATGTAACACAATTGCATGTTTTCTGTCAGAATCTTTGCGGTAATAGTAATTAGGTAGATGAGTTGGATGTATACGTAGATGGTTTGAGTACTACTGTGGACTATGTGTGTATATGTGAACATTTTCCTAGTGAATCGACGGTACCCTTGTTAAGTTTATGAAATCATGTAGCAGCGAGTTATAATGCTAGAGTGAATAAAAAAGAGAAGGTACTGTAATTATGGCGCACAAGGACCGAAAGTAGGATGTGCTACCAAATGCTAAAAAGTTACATAAAAATAATACAAAAATGCTAAAAAGGTACGTGTGTTGTTGTTATCGTGTGCCGGATGATAGGAATTTCGATGATTTTATTGATATACTAGAAAAACTTCTGGAACACATCTTTAATAAAAAATGTCTCATCTGCAGAGATTTCAATGTAGATCTTAGAACTGAAAATAAGAAACACAATGAATTGATGAATATTTTTGGAAATGTTATAACTTTAGAATTTTAGTAGATGACTACATCTATTATACAAAGTCAAAGTCAAAGTCAAAATATCTTTATTCCTTGGACTTTATAAAGCACTTAGAAACGTCATACAAATTAAATATAAGAAATGTATCTAAATCATTACTATCTACTTAAATCCGCAGAGCTTAGATGCACTTTCATCACACTATCTGTGAAAGTGAATTTAAGTGCCAGTTCCGGCGACGGGGCTTCTTGAGAAGAACTGGCAAGAAACTCAAGGCCGACTCTTTTAATTGCCAATATCGTTACATTAAACACAAATACAATCATTAACATAACAAGAGCAATTCATTTCCAAATACTTTTATCATTTATGTAATCTGAGATACAATAGTAAGCCTTTTGACATAGTCTAGTTTTGATAAATCTTTTAAATTTACCCATGGATAATTTAAACGCGTCATTTGGAAGTTTATTGTAGAAGCGTATACATTGACCTGAGAACGAGTTAGAGATTTTATGGAGCCTAGTAATATGCACAGCGAGTTTGTTTTTATTTCTTAAATTTAATTGATGGAGATCACTGTTTTTCCTAAATTTAGTTTGATTTTTATGAACGTAAATAAGATTTTCATAAATATATTGAGAATGTAATGTCATAATATTTATCTCTTTAAATTTATTTCTCAGTGTCTCCCTGGGACTCATCATATAAATAGCACGGATAGCTCGCTTCTGGAGCACAAAAATTGAGTCTACATCCGCAGCACTACCCCAAAGCAATAAACCATATGACATAATGCTGTGAAAATAGCTAAAATAAACTAAACGCGCAGTGTCAACATCAGTCAGTTGACGTATTTTCCTTACGGCGTACGCTGCTGAGCTGAGTCTACCTGATAACGTTTCTATATGTGGGCCCCATTGTAATTTAGAGTCTAATGTTATCCCAAGGAAGACAACCTTATTGACCAATTCCAATCTCTCATTGTCCATCACCACACTGGTTTTTACTTGTTTCACATTTTTTGTAAAAAATCTAACATATTTGGTTTTACTACCATTTAAAAGTAGGTTATTAGCACTAAACCATCAGTTTATTATTTTTGAAAGAGCATTATTTACATCGTCAATTTCTGATTGTTGTCTATTTACCTTAAAAATTAAAGAAGTGTCATCTGCAAACAATACTATTTCGTGATTATTCTTTACAAGATGAGGTAGATCATTAATGTACACGAGAAACAGGAAAGGGCCCAAAATAGAGCCTTGTGGCACCCCCATCGCTACAGTTGATCCATGTGATCGCTTTCCATTAACATCTACTTTCTGAACCCTATCACTCAGATAAGAAGTAAGAAGATCAAGAGCGATGCCTCTTATACCATAGTGGTGTAGTTTTCTGACTAGAGTTTCATGCTGCACACAATCAAAAGCCTTAGATAAGTCACAAAACACCCCATAGGCGTCCCGTGACTCCTCCCAAGCCTCATATATACATTCTAGTAATTTTACCCCAGCATCACATGTTGACCGTCCATGAGTTAAACCGAATTGTTTAGTGTGCAGCAGATTATTTTCATTAAAGTAATTAAGTAACTGAGCGAGAATTAGTTTTTCAAAAATCTTACTAAATGTAGGTAGTATTGATATTGGTCTGAAGTTTGTGGGGTCTAATGTACTACCTGATTTAAACAAAGGAATAATTTTGCTTAATTTCATCAAGTCAGTAAACACACCACAATCAATACATCTATTAAATATCACAATTAAGGCGGGAGCAACAATGTCAAATAAAGATTTTATAATATGTACGGAAATGCCCCATAGATCAGCCGTTTTCTTAATATTAAGTGATTTAAATGCAACTTTTAAATCAGACCCATTAACATGACGGAAATGAAAATCGTTATAAAATTCAGGCACATTATCTTTAATTAATGACTCTGCAACGGAGGTGGAAGAGCCCAAGGCACTAGTTAAAGTGACAGGGAAGGCAGAAAAAAATCTTTCAAAAGCATTGGCAACTTCTAAATCTGACTTGGTAACATGACCATCAATACTTAGTTTAAACTCTGAATCCTTTGTCCTACCCTTCCCAGTCTCTTCATTGATAACCGTCCAAGTGGCTTTAATTTTATTACTACTATGTCTAATTTTTGATTTAATAAATATAGATTTTGCTACTTGACAAACGCGTTTGAAAATTTTCGAATATGATTTTACATGTTCTTTAAATTCTTCACTATTATTGAATTGTCTTTCATAGTATAACATGTACAAAGTTTGCCTACTCTTATAAATACCTACGGTTGCCCAGTCACCAAAGACAAGGCTATTGGTAAAAGTAATTTCCTTGGAAGTAAATATTGATTTAAATTCGTGAAGAAATGCATTAAAAAATGAATTATACATCAAGTTAGGTTCCAAGTCATTATCTAAAAACGGTAAGTTACTAGTTAGGTTTACTCTCATACGTTCTAAGCGACTCACTGTTACTGGCACAAAAGTAATTTTTGTCTTGACAACATTTTTATTTTTTATTTTAATACTTATCATTTGCCCAGAATGATCAGAATCCAATTTATTAATAATACTTTTTTGGGTTGGACTAATATCTGTATATATATTATCTAAGCAGGTAGCCGTGGTGGCACTTATTCTAGTAGGCTCCATAAATAAGTTAACTAAATTATGGGATTTAAAAAGACTTAAAATTTTACTTGATGCAGTTGTATTTGTAAGTATATTAATATTAAAATCTCCACAGACCAAAATAGTTTTACCTGAGTTACTAACTTTGCATAGG
Source organism: Hypsopygia costalis (assembly GCA_937001555.2). Taxonomy (NCBI): domain Eukaryota; kingdom Metazoa; phylum Arthropoda; class Insecta; order Lepidoptera; family Pyralidae; genus Hypsopygia; species Hypsopygia costalis. The sequence goes on from OW443326.2 coordinate 27,901,145, forward strand.
GCTTCATCCATGATTTCTAAAAATAAATTAAGATCCGCGGAAGGAGGTTTATATACACATATAACAATGAACTGCTCTAATTGTACACAGGATAGTTCTATGGAACATTCTACAGAGAGAGACACAATATCTTTCCGTTCTTTAAATTTAAGTTTTTTATTTAGCAAAATTAGCGACCCGCCATGTACTGTATTGACCCTGCAGAATGAACTACCGACCTGGTGGTTGCTGAAATTGAACATGAGCTGATGCCCCTTTAACCAATGCTCAGTAATACACATAATACTAATATTATCAGAGTTCATGAATAATTCCAGTTCTAGTTGCTTGCCCTCAGTCATACAATATATATTTTGATGTACCAGGTTAATATTATTATTTGTGTTGTAATTATTACATTTTTGTGGGCATAGTGACATGTTATAGTTACTGTTTGATTGTATTGCTAAATCAGTTAATTGTGAATTTAATAAATTAGTGCTAGAGGTTGTTACCTCTGTTGTCTTATGAGTTAATTTAAATGATTAGAAATGTCATTATTAGAAAATTCCATGTCAACAGTCCGCTCAATAGAAGCGGATTTTGTAGCCAAGTTTTTGGCTGAAATGTCAAAAAAATAGGATAGCGAAAGTGCTATCTGTCGCTTAAAACTAGCAAAAAGGTAATATCTACCTTTAGTCAAATAATATAAATTTTTGCTAACAAAACTGTTAGTATCAATCAAATGAATACAATCATTATATGTACTTATAGTGTGTAGTACACTGTTCAACTTATATCTAAGATTATTTTCTGCATCTGACAAGCTCTTAGAATAGGGGAATGTAAACAAAATTATACTACTTAAGTCTAGAGATAATAAATAATCACAAAAATCTATTAAATCCTTTTTGTTTAAATTACCCCTATTTTCTACTAAAATAATGAGATTTTCATAATTATTAAATTTGAATTTTAAGATTCTTTTCATAATTTCTTCATAATTTGCAGATGGTAAGCAATGGTTTACAACTGACTGTCCCTTAATAAGTGAATTCAATTTTGAGCCCATATTTTTTCCAATATTATCACTAAACATAATAGTACTTTGTGCATCACCTGGTGTACAACATGTTACATCAATTGATGCACCTAATGACTGCTCTGTCCTAATACCAGTATGTGAGCTATCACACAAAGTCTCAGTATTATTATTGTCAACCGCAGTAGCACACATTGGCCGTGGAGAACTAAAGCAAGCGCAGTTACATGGATGGTTGTTGATGAGTGAATCAAAGCGCTCAGCGTTGTAATTACTCAATTTCAAGAGATCATCCACAGCCTCTGAGTACTCTTTAATCTCCTTTTGTGACAGATCATATTTATATACAGATACATTATATCTGAAAGTGTAAACAAATGTCAAGTTGATCACAATGGTTTGACAGACGGTCATGCGGATTTGTCATGCAGTGTTGATGTGCCATGCAAAAATAAGAACCATAATAGTACAAAAAATATATATAATACAAAGGGCGTTCAGTAAAATAAATAAAGACATATTTGAGGAAAAAACAAAACCAAAAATGTAAATTGAGATGCGATGGCTATAAACAAGTTCAGTTCTCATTTTTCATCATTGAAACACAAAACTTTCATAAAAAAGATAAAGCAAATTATCTTAAGTTTTAAATTAATAAATACACAGGCCTGAGATGGATTACAAAAGGCATTAAAACGTCTAGTAGGATTCATGCTAAACGTTTCAACGTTTTCTGTGTGTAGGAAAAACAAATTGTAGCCACGACAAAAATATATATGCTTTTATATAAGAAAGTTATTGCTAAAGCTAAGAAACTGGCAATACGAACAAAGCTGTCAAAGTCTAATAATATTTCCAAGGATGTGTGGAGAGTTACAAATAAGCGGAGGAATAAAAGAAATAATGTTCAGAATATTAGACTGAAATTTGACCATAACCTAATACATAACCCAAATAAAATTGTAGACATATTTGCGAAACAGTTTGACCTAGATGAAAGAATGACAACTATAGACATAAATAAATCTACCAAGTATCTACAAAACTCTGCAAAACGAGTAGAACAAGATATGTAACTAATTTTGAACACACCGGAGGAAATTACTAATATTGTCGGGACATTGGGAAATAAAAAATCGACTGGTTATGATGATATACCAAGACATATTAGCGAAGCCCTTAAGTGACTTCTGCAACATGTGTTTAAAATAGGGCATATTTCCAGACCAGCTTAAGTTGGCTAAAATTGTGCCAGTTCATAAGAAAGGATTAAAGACTGATCCAAAAATGTACCGACTCATTTCGATTTTGCCTATATTCTCTAAGATACTAGAGAATGTAATGAAATCGAGACTAGTTAGACATCTGAATATAAATCAAGTGTTGAACCTAAGGCAGTATGGCTATAAAACCAACGTAGGAACAGCAGATACCATCGAAACATTGACACATAACATTACTGAAGATATGAATAATAAGAAAAGAGTAGCCGGAATTTTCTTGGACTTGAGTTCTGCGTTCGATATGGTGAGACATGATTTTCTTTTAAATAAATTGAGCCTCTATGGTGTTAAGGGAATAGAATTACAACTCTTTAAATCTTACTTAACAAATAGAAAATCTTTTGTACAAATTAAAAGTCTAGGGGATAATATGTGTGACGAAAAACATAGTTCCAAGTCTGTAAAAATTTAAATGGGAGCTCCGCAAGGTAGTATATTGGGTCCAGTCTTTTTTACCATATTTAAAAATGACATGATTAATTTCATTAGCGGTTATTTTAAAGGAGCTGTGAAACATTTCACAGTGAAACTGGTGGTATATGCGGAAGATACCAACGCCATTGTATCATCAGATAATATTGCAGACATAGAAGTGGTTATTGATGAAGCTCTTATTTTTTTTAGAAACTGGTTTTGTACAAATGCACTAGTAGTTAATGGCTTCAAAACAAATTTAATGCTTATCAAAACAAATGCATAAAATAGCGAAAAATTTACTTAGATCCTTAAGGAACGAAGTTCGATGTGATTCATCTTAAGTTGGTATATTATGCTTTAGTAGATTCAAAGCTTAGATACAGCATTATATTCTGGGGAAGTCCTTTATAATATAAGGAAAGCCTTTGTCTTGAAAAAAAGGGATATAAGAATTTTATTGCTCGCATCCGCCAATAAGAGTCCTGTCGTGAATATTTTGTGTCTTTGGGTATTATGACTGTGCCAAGTATGTATATTTATGTTGAGTTAATACGTCTGGCGAAACATATTCACGAATATAAGAATTATAGGAAAATTATAGAGAATACTAGAAGAAAAGATTTAACAACTAACATATTTCCGAAATTGACAGTTGTAGAAGCTATCAGGTATCAGTCAATAAAATTATACAATAGGTTACCGGCAGATTTAAAAAGTATCTTGTATAGTAGGAGTTTGAACAGTAGGCTGAAGGACTACTTAATGAAGAAGTCTACTCTGTAGACGAATATTTAAATCGGGTCATAATAATTTGTCATTTTTGTACATGGCATAATGACAACACAGCAGGATTGGATTAATCTTTTTTATTATTGACTAGCTGTCCCGGCGAACTTCGTACCGCCTAACAATCAATGAATGTCGTGGTACATATTAGCTGAACTAAATTTATGATTTTATGGAATTAAAACAATGAATAGTAGAAAATAATAGAGAAGCTCGATGGCGTCATTGCGCGTGCCAGTCTAATTGAACACGCAAGTTAAGCAACGTCGACCGTAGCCTGTACACGGATGGGTTTATATTACCTCGAGCTCCTCCGTGATTCGAAAGACACGTTAAGCCGTCGGTCCCGGTTGTTATCATTAGCTCATCTTGAGCTCCTCCGTGCTTCGGAAGGCACGTTAAGCCGTCGGTCCCGGTTGTTATCATTAGCTCATCTTGAGCTCCTCCGTGCTTCGGAAGGCACGTTAAGCCGTCGGTCCCGGTTGTTATCATTAGCTCATCTTGAGCTCCTCCGTGCTTCGGAAGGCACGTTAAACCGTCGGTCCCGGTTGTTATCATTAGCTCATCTTGAGCTCCTCCGTGCTTCGGAAGGCACGTTAAGCTGTCGGTCCCGGTTGTTATCATTTAATGACAGTCGTTAAGTTAAGTCAGTGGCCTTTAGGCGGTTCGAAAACACTGGCCTCCGCCAACCCGCAGTTGAGCAGCGTGTTGGAGTACGCTCTAAACCCCTTCGGTTGAGGGAAGACCCGTATCCATAAAAACTGAATATTTCATAAAAATAAAGATTTCCTTATTGTTAATTTTTTTTTAAAAAAACGTTTTGTTTTATTTTTTTTAGTTTTGAAAGAGCTTAATATACATTTCTGAACGCACGCATACATTTGGCGTACGCACGTACGACAACGTCACATTTGACAGCTACGACAACCAAAGAGAATGTAACCACTACGTTTTAAGAGACGGATGTGCGATACAAATAGCATAAATTCTAAATGTATGAAATGGGAGCGAAAACAATCAGAATTTGTACCAAATTCGCTTCCGATTCATAGAGTCGTTTTTTTACCTTGAGTTGCGCCAGGCTGACGACAACCACGAACATTTTGTATGGGAAAATGTTTTTTCTTTTATTTTATTTTTTCGAGAATTTTCCAATGTTTTTAAGAGTTATTCTGCTATTCGGGACGGAAACAAATCCAACAAATCAAAAACCATGGCAATCGGTCCAGCCGTTCTCGAGTTATAAGTGTTGTAACAAACACGACTTTCTTTTATATATATAGATTAATGCAACTCGATAATTACTAGGAATGACTATGAATTAATTGATTATGTTAGTTGTAAGAAAATTTTCAACACAATTGTATTTATTTGTTAAGAAATAAATGATTAGGAATATAGCACTTTGCAAAATTAAAAGTGCTCTAGCATTGTAAGTAAAATATAAATATCTATTTACTTTTTAAACAGATATTTTATACTATTTTGCGAATTTTCTGTTACAAAAATTAACTATCTGTGTAACGGTAACTGTCAATGAAGATTACATTAAGTATCAGCCCCCTTACCACCAACTCCTAATGCGATTCAATAAATAGAATGCTTATTCATAACAATGAATAAGCGACTCTATTTCGAATTGAATAGAGTCGCTTATTCATTGGCATGAATAAGCATTCTATTCAATTATTGAATCGCAATAAGATTTGGTGGTAAGGGGGCTGGTAGTCAAAACCTTTTTCAGTGTGTCGCTCTTCTTTTTCCCACCCGCTATAAAAATGAGATTTGCGAAATCGGGCTGCGAGAAAATCAACCATAGACTTTGTGTACCACCTAGTATTAAGCTCGAATCAGCCCGAAAATAAGTAGGTAACAAAAACCCAATTACGTGGAAATCTAACCCGCGCATGAAAGGGTAGTTGCATACGATTTTAAGTTTACTATGGTTATATTAGGATCTCGGTGGTGTCGTTGCGTGTGTCAGTCTAATCGAACACGCATGTTAAGCAACGTCGACCATAGGCTGTCCATGGATAGGTTTATAGTGCCACAAACTTATCTGGCCCGGTGGCGGGGGCGGTGCGATCGACTTAAGTGTTGCCATTAAACGAAATGCCGCCCGTTTTAGAGGAAACATAAAAATCAAAGAAATATATACACTGTTAAAATAATAGCATTGATATACTTATTAATTGTGTTGTGTGGTGTTTCAATTAAATACCAATTGCGTTCTATTTTTTGTTGTTTAGTTTTAAAAATGCACCACGTTAAGTCGCGATCATAGCTATTATATAATATTAGAGAGTTATAATATTGCACAGAAACAACTATTTGATTTTTTTATTGTAAGAAATGAAATATGTGTAGAAAAAGATAATATGTATTTAAAAAAATACACCGCAATGGAATGTGCATACGCGGTAAGTAAATTAATTGTACCTGACAATACTACATTTCAAGATGGCGGCTTTAGTTAGTAAATTAAATAAAAAAAAAAAAGTAAATTTTGCCACCGGGTCAGATAAGTTTGTAGCACTGTATTTATCTCGAGTACCGGCTGTTCTCATTATAGATGACAGTCGCTAAGCCAAGTCAGTGGCCTTTAGGCGGCTTGAAAACACTGGCCTCCGCCAACCTATCCCAGTAATGGGAGGAATAAGGGTTGACGACGGTGATGATATGACAAATAATATATTACCTGAATAATATGATTTCGAATAATATAATCCATTTTTAACATTTTGGGGTGTAAGTGGTTCATCAACATCTTTGAACCAAAGCTAACTTCACCTGCACGCGGTGCACCCTGCTGACTGACAAACGAAGCTCTGGCCAAAAGAGAGGTAGGGAGCGTAATTGTAAGCTACCAGACTGGGGAATGTACCTCCACCTCACAGAATACCGCAGCCAAATAACAATTCCCTTGAGGGTTGTTGTGTTCCTGCGAGTGAGTGAGGTCACCAGAAAGGAAGAAAAAGCTGCGTTGGCAGCGGTGGTGGCGGCGCGCGAGCGATATTTTATGTTGCGAGCGTTAATATTGCTACGGTAGCCGCTTCACATCAGGCGGGCCGTATGCTTGTCTGCCACTTGACGTAGCATAAAAAAAAACACTTTTATTAAGTCGACCTGTATGTAACTAACTATGTAATGGAATCTAAGGCAACTAATTTAACGATCTTCCAAGGATCGTAGCGGAATGAAAATTGGTAGCTGTATGTAGTTCTGATGACAATACAATAATATGGTACTGTCCAACTGATCTGATCATGGAGCCGAGAGATATGAACTGGAACTTAATGATTCTTAGAAAAGTCATGTAATGATCTTTGACCACGATTAGGTTTCAAGGTCTGATGATGAAGAGGGAAGATAGGCACTGGCATTCCATGATGGAATATCGTCTCATAGTCGTGTTTGCACTTGGGAGAAAGGCCCCGTAATGGACTTTGAACACGATCAGGTACATTTATAAAAGCGTGTTTTTCTAGTGTTTTTTAAACTATTAATTTATTAAGATTTTGCGAGTGTAGTCGCGGACAGAAAAAGTATTTATACCTACATCGAGAAACATCGTAAAATAAAAGGACGATTAACTCTCACATATTATTAGTTAATATATTGTTTTATCATAATCTATTATGGCTAAAAGCATTTCCTTTTAAGTTTTACTTTATATCGTTCCGCGCTTTATTCAATTTTTTCTTTAATAACATGGCAAATATTATCTCTTACCTAAGTAGTATACTTAACAAATAAGTGCTTTCTATTCAGGCTAAGGACACAAATCAGATCACTAGATTATGTCTGGAGGAAAAACAGTTTTCATGCTCTAAAGCTGGGTCTAGTGTTCCTAGAACCTATTAAGCATATTTACTGAGGTAGCTAAGCATTGCCAAATAGGGTACGTTTTACCCTTTGGGTACGGAACCCTATAAAAAGGCCACGATCATAATAAGTTGGATGTTTGGGGTTAAGTATTAGGCTAAGTTCTATTTTCTATCTCCCATTGTTGGAAACCCGTAACTTATATTCTTTTTATACAACTAAAGTTGCAAAGAAACATACGACTTGCCTGATGGTAAACAGTCGTCTCAGCACATATCATGGACGTTCGCGACACCAGAAATACTTCTGGTTTTCATTGTAACATCGCTACAAAGCATGCAAAGACGTCACTTAACCATGGAAGAGATGAAGGAAAATGTGGGGCAACTTCAGTTCACAGTTACCCCCCGCCTTTTAGCGGCTAGTTACAATTTTTTGAGCCAAAGAGAATTGTTTAGTATACGTCACTTTGGAGAAAATGTGTATGTATAATATTTTAATGTTGAAGTCTTTATGTGACTTGAACTCCATGACTTGAATACATGAGTTTAACTGTTTTCAACGGCGAGGCGAAAGCTTACTCATTTCGTTTACTCTCGTTTTGTGGAGGAAAGGCTGTAAAAAGTTTACGATTTTATATTACTACTGCTGGAATTTTGACGTGAGACGTTTTTAAAATCGCCTTGAAATATATGGGTATCATGTCAGAAAAATGGACTGTAAAGAAAAGGTCCAAAGTATCGTCTATTAGTCTATGGATTATAGAGATATAAAAAAAAGCTAGCTAATAATACTACATTTATGAATGTAGTATTATTAGCTAGCTTTTTTTTAGACTACGACGGGTGGCAGACAAGCATACGGCCCACCCGATGTGAAGCGGTTACCGTAGCCATAATAACGCTCGCAATATAAAATATCGCTCGCGCGCCGCCACCCCCGCTGCCAACGCAGCATCTCCTTCCATTCTGGTGACCTTACTCACTCGCAGGAACACAACAACGCTCAAGGGAATTGTTATTTGGCTGCGGTATACTGTGAGGTGGAGGTACATTTCCCAGTCTGGTAGCTTACAATTACGCTCCCTGCCTCTCTTTTCGCCAGAGCTTCGTGAAGTTGGCTTTGGTTCAAAGATGTTGATAAAAAACGTAACCCCAAATTAGACCTTATTTAGTAAACTCGCTGTTGCGACTTTGACTTGACGACAACGCCGAATGGCGCGTTGAGGGAAATCTCGCTTATATAACATTTCACAGCTATAATATCTGCCTCGCGGCGTATAATATAACGTCACGTTGACGAAGTTTCACTTACACTTTTCCACCAATTTTTATTATAAACATGTTTATTTCGGTTCAGTGACATTGACGACTATTTAAGTTTGTTGTAGTGGGAAACGTATATAAAATCCCTTTCAAGAAAACTTAATAAAAAAGGGAAGCTTACTAACAAATATGGCCGACAGATATTTACACCGTTTTATCTATGGCATTCGTGATATGGATACAACCCATTTTCTTTTCCCTGTCATGGACAAAAGTCAGTTCCATGTGATGTCACCATGAGAGATAGGCATGGAAATATCTCCGAAATTGATGTCAGAATCATTTAGGTAACACTATCATTGAACTATCATCATAATGTCTGCAAATTTCTAGATTACTTCAACAGCCAATGGATAAAAAAGATAAATAGCGAATTTCAATGTCTGTCATGATAAAATGAATAGAACAACAAATGGTGTTGAGGGTCGCCGAATCAACACGAGGATTCCATCAAAACCCAGAATGTACCAGTTCATATCACTGCTAAAAAAGGTAGCCAAATAAAAAAATATAAAATAAAATAAAAATGATTTAACTTGCACCGATACCGTAAAACGAAATAGAAAAGCAATTGAAAGAAATCAAAACATTACAAGTATAATCAATGATTCTGTAAAAAAACAATATGCATTCAAGTTTGTTTGAAGAGCTTATGTACCATTAGTATATAATATCATAATAATAAGGACTAAGAAAAAATACATAATAATAAGAACTACTAAGAAATAATTTATTAGGATAGGATTTCTTTTTTTTTTTGTTTAAAAATAATTTCAATTTATGATATATAACTAAACGGCATCAAAAAATTCCTCCGCATCATTGTCTACAGGCATCGTGCCCAGAAGGCTGGCGGCATTGCCACGCTGAATGGCAATGCTTATACGTTGTGCCAAATAGAGGCCGGCCTTCTGGTCACGAGAGGTATCGACCAAGCGCTTTGCTATTTCTCTAAATAAAAGCCTTGCACTCGGACCCCATGGGCCAAGCGTTTCGACCCCAAACGGCTCAAATATATAATTACCTATAATATTTAAATATTTGCGCCGCTTAAGTGTCTCCGCTGATGCAGCAGCAGCTCCCGCAGATCCCGACGTGTAAGGGAGATGAGAAGGCGCCAGGGTATCGACGCAGGTTGCATCCCATACCAAAGGCCTTCCCATCTTCCATGGCAGCAACGACATCCCATCAGGTCTCTTACCATCGGCGCGTGCCAGACCATTTGGTTCCAATACAGCTGGAACGCCGGCGGTGGCAAGAGCCCGACGAATAATGTCATTTATGCTGCCGTGACGTGGGATTCTGCCAGCGCTCCTGCGACATGAAAGCCCATGGTGTGTCTTTTATTTAGAGAAATAGCAAAGCGCTTGGTCGATACCTCCCGTGACCAGAAGGCCGGCCTCTATTTGGCACAACGTATAAGCATTGCCATTCAGCGTGGCAATGCCGCCAGCCTTCTGGGCACGATGCCTGTAGACAATGATGCGGAGGAATTTTTTGATGCCGTTTAGTTATATATTTCTTTCTTTATTTATTTTTAATTACTTAAGTTTGTATTTTAAGATTAGTCTATTTTTTGTTACCTAGTTAATTTAGTTTATAGTGTAAATTTGTATCCTAATATATAGAAAAAACTTAAAATGAAAAGAAAAAAAAAAAAAATACAATTTTGATTTGATTGGTCCAATGACATATTTTTTTCTGAAATAATTTTGCAAATTTTAAATACAATGAATAATAGATAAAATCAAATAAAATTTACCACTGAAGTCATTCCACAATCATCAATTTGTCGTATTGTTTTGTAAATTTATAAATGATTATGTTCAGAGGAGTTCAAACAGTATCATAATTGTCAAATGTGAGATTTTGTCGCTTAATTTAAATTTTTTACGCTAAATTTGCTATGCTTATGAAGCGCACTGCATTTTCGAGCAAAATGTCGCATGTATTGCGAAGCATAAACTATGAGCATAAAATATGACTTATTTTACTATGGATATACCAATGGAGTTATAGTATAAAGTACATGCTAGAAAGTGGACGACGCGAACAGTGAATGGGCAGCTTACGCTGTTGTCTCCAAGAAACCAGGGGGTGGTGTCTCCGTTTATGTCAATTTAGAAAGTGACTAAATTAGTGCAGTGAAAAATATAAAATATCTATATCTTGTTATTTATGCGTATATAGTTAGTAAGCTAAATACTTTGTAATTATTTACTTTTCCTGTTTCTATTTTTCATATGTCAAGCAACAATGTGGTGTGTAGTGGAGGCCTGATTCCAAGCGATGCGTCTTCAAAGTGCTACATCCGTTGTGATAAGTGCTCCAACCACGTTTTTTCAAAGGGCAACGGGGTGTTAAAATCCATACTAGTAGAGTACATAAGGATGCTTTTCTTGACCCTATTTATCCTTCTATTGACCGTACTTATTACCCCAATCGCCAATCCATATTACAAACACAGCGAGATGTCCGGCGGGCATTGCTCTCCCTCGATATTCACAAGTCGAGTGGGCCAGATGGCATACCGGCGTTAAAGGTGTTAAAGGTGTGTGCTCTTGAGTTGTGTTCTGTACTTACGCGCTTGTTGGCGCTCTCATACACCACTAGGTAAGTTCCGTCTATGAGGAAGACTGCGAACATGCACCCTGTGCCTAAAAAGGGCGCCAGGTCAGACCCATCAAATTACAGACCTATTGCTATTAACTTCTTTCTCTTTCAAGGTGATGGAGCGTGTAAATAATACTCGGCTCCTTGGATACCTAGAGGATCACGACTTGATCGGCGACAATCAATATGGTTTTCGCCATGGCCGCTCAACTGGTGATCTTCTAGTGTATCCTACGCACCGATGGGCTTTGGCAGTGGAGAGTCAAGGTGAGGCATTGGTGGTTAGCCTGGATATGGTGAAGGCGTTCGATCGGGTCTGGCACCGCAGTCTTTTTTCGAAGTTACCGGAATACGGTCTGCCTGAGGGGCTTTGCGAATGGGTCGCTAGCTTCTTGTCCAGCAGAAGCATTAGAGCTGTTGTAGATGGCCGTTGCTCCGATAGCATGGACATTAATACTGGCGTCCCGCAGTGTTCTGTATTGTCTCCGAAAAGTATTGGGATTCTAGGAGTTGAAATCTCCAGCGACGTCCAGTTTCGATGTCACCTGGAAAAGTCAAGCTGGCATCGAAGAAACTAGGTGTGCTCAACAGGGTGAAACAGTACTTCAACCCGCGGCAAAGGATTCTGCTTTACAAAGCTCAAGTACGGCCATACACTGTTGTCATCTATGGGCGGGAGCACCTAAATACCAGCTAGCACCTTGTGACTCGATTCAGAGACGCCCTGTGAGGATTGTTGACGAATCCAAATTGACGGACGGTTTAAAACCCTTGAGTGAGAGAAGAGATTTTGCGTCGCTCTGTGTGTTCTACCGATTGTACAATGGGGTGTGTTCTGAGGAGTTATTTGACATGATGCCCAGCGCCTCCTTCTACAGTCGCACCGCTCGCCATCGACAGGGAATTCATCCTCACACATTAGAACCGAAGTGGTGACGTACTGTGCGGTTCCAGAGAAATTTTCTTCCACGTACTATCAAGCTGTGGAATGAACTGGCTGTTGAGGGTTTTCCCAGGAGACTACAGCATGGGGTTCTTCAGAAAGGACGTAAAGAGGTTTTTACAGGGTCGACAACGCGCATGTGATGCTTCTGGTGTTTCAGGCGTCCATAGGTTACGGTAACTGCTTTCCATCAGGCGGTCCGTATGGTTGTTTGTCACCTTCGTGGTATAAAAAAAAAACACTTTTGCCATACCCTGAGTAAATTTAAAAATAGTGTTCCAATTGTAAAACGAATCCCACGTGGAGCTCGCGTAGCTGTAGCCCAAAAACTAATAAATACTATTAACAAAACTGAAAATGACAATTCAGGAGGAGGTTGAGAGCTCTTATTTACGTTCCCCTACAGAGTTCTCCATGTGAATAAGTCTAAAATATGACGACTATTACTTATTACCATTACTACCACCAACTGTATCATAAAACTCATTATAGTACAGCTATTTTTTTTTTATTAATTCATTAAACTAGTCTATGGTTTTAGGCTGAATATGAAAAAAAAAGGCGCACGCATGCGCAGTTCGAACTGTGAAAAAAATGGGGCACGCATGCGTAGTTTGAACTTAATTTCCCGCGCTTCCCATACATTTTTTTGCCGATCGTGTTTTTGTATTCGGGATTCCAAAAATAATTACTATACCAAATAAATTACTTCCTTGTAATCTACCTTCTTTGTTTAATTTCAATTTTTCCTATGAGTGAAGATAAAGTAGTGTATGAAACTGCTTAGGTATTAAAACACTCGAGTCAACCTATTATCTCATTCGGCTTCGCCTATGAGTGTTGAAGACGGCTTTCACATGAGCTCAGATCATTCGCCTATTATTTTAAATTTAAGTGATACTGCTATATATAAAGAAAACAATCCAACATTAGTAAATAGAAAGACTGATTGGGAGAGTTTTCAAATAGACTTAGAAAATAAAATTAATCTTAATGTACCGCTCCGCAATGAAGAGCAGTTAAATATCGAAGTAGAAAAATTTACTGTCGATATTCAAGTATCAGCATGGCAAAATACACCAGACATCCATAGAAAACCCAAAGGAAACAGATATCCGGAAGAAATTATGAATTTGGTAGCTCAAAAAAGAAAACAAAGAAAAAAATGGCACCAAACACGTTCACCACGCGATAAACAAATACTGAATAGCCTCACTAAAACGCTTAGAAAAGTGATACGGACTTTCAAAGACGAATCTCTTAAAACTCACTTAGAAAAGTTAACTAATGATAGCAGGACTAACTATTATCTCTGGAAAGCTACTAAAATTGTAAAAAGACCCATTATACAAATATCCCCAATAAGGGAAGAAAATGGAAAGTGGGCCATAAGTAATGAACAAAAAGCAAAAAGGTTCGCTCAGCATTTGGAAAAAATATTTCAACCCAATGAAGGATCTGATGACCTGACAAGCCACGATACTTCGAAAGAAAAGGCAGACATAAAGTTTAGAACACCAAAAGAAGTTGCGAAAGAAATAAAGAACAATATTGATTCTAGGAAAGCACCATGTTACGACCTCATAACGGGAGAAGTTCTTCTTCACCTTCCTCGTAAGGCTCTGGTCAAATTAACGAACCTCATTAATGCTGCGTTCAGGTTAAAATTAGTACCGGACATCTGGAAAGTGGCTGAAGTAATTATGATAGCAAAACCGGGTAAGCCGCCTCATGAAACGACATCATACAGGCCTATTTCATTGTTGCCAGTAATATCTAAATTATTTGAAAAGCTTCTGCTCAAACGATTAAAACCCATACTAGATGAAAAAGGTTTGATACCTCAACATCAGTTCGGATTTAGAGAAAAACATTCTACCATAGACCAAGTGCATAGAATCACAAATATTATAGAAAAAGCATTAGAAGAAAAGAAAGTGTGCTCCACAGTATTTCTAGATGTTGCACAAGCTTTTGATAAAGTTTGGCATAAAGGTTTAATGTATAAGATCAACAAAATGTTGCCAAAGCAGTATGCTGCAATACTAGAGTCATATATCTCTCACCGAATGTTTAGAGTCAGACAAGAAGATGCATACTCTGATCTAAAAGAAATTAAAGCTGGGGTACCTCAAGGAAGTGTCTTAGGTCTGGTCCTGAATCTACTATACACTTGTGATATTCCCAAATTAGAAAATAATACAATTGCGACTTTCGCCGACGACACTGCCATAATGTCTGTTGGGAACACACACAAAGAAGCAGTTGAGAAAACCCAAATTGCAATCACAAAAGTTCACAAATGGACAAAAAAATGGCGAATTAAACTAAATGAGTCAAAATCGGTTCATATTGACTTCACAAACAAAAATCCGCACTACCATCCAGTGTTTTTAAATAATCAACATATCCCGTATGCTAATACAGCCAAATATCTAGGTATGACCCTAGATGCGAAATTACATTGGAAAGCTCACGTCAAGAAGAAACGAGAGGAGTTAGAGATACGATACAAAAACATGTATTGGCTGCTTGGGAGAAACTCCAGCCTGTCGATTCACAATAAATTATTAATATATAAGCAAGTCCTTATGCCAGTTTGGACTTATGGAGTACAGTTATGGGGCTGTACGAAAAAGAGTAATAAACAAATTATTCAGCGCTTCCAGAATAAGGTACTCAGGGGCATTGTAAATGCACCGTGGTACTTCAAAAATGACTATCTCCATCGGGACCTTAAAGTGGAGTTTGTGGACAAAGTGATACAAAAATATGCAGAAGCTCATGAACTTAGACTTCATCACCATGTGAATCCAGAAGTAGTCAAACTTCTCGATAACACAGATCTAGTGAGAAGACTCAAAAGAACAAAACCTTTTGAGTTAGTGTAGTGATAAGTGAGACAATATTACTGATAGTGCATTAAATACAAACACAACAAGAAAGTGTTTCACCTTAATAGACACTAAGAAAAGTCAATGGACATTATTCTTAGACTATAATATTTAGAAGTTTATGTTAAAGTTAAATTACTTATTAGCCCGTAAGCTAGATCGTAATATTTAAAGCATCATGCTTTTTAGAAAAAAAAAAAAAATAAAATTCGGCTTCGCCTTATGCGATAAACAGACTCTCGTGTTTTAATAACCCTTCTTATATGACAGTTGCATAAACTACTATTTCTTCCTTTTTTTCTATCTCTTTGTAATTATTTTATTTGTAAATATTCAGTTTAGTAATATAAACGAATAAATCAATATTTCAGATATATTATAGATGTCTATCTTAAATTTAAAAAGAAATGTTTTCTTTTGTTATTCTGTTTTTAATATTAATAAAACTCCACTGACTGTACTTTGAATGTGGTATCACAAGAATGTTGTGTTTTGCGAATGTGGTCTTATAAGAATCATGATATTTTGAGAATATGATGTTATGAGACTATGATGTTTTGCGAATATCTTTTTTTACGAAAACCGACAGGCTATGTGGGTAACAAATGTCTACCTATGCCGCCCCCGCCGGGACCCGGCAGGAGGGGAAGGCCAAAGAAATGCTGGCTTGATGTCGTAGTGGATGACATGCGGGCCAATGGTCTCACACAAAGGGATGCCGAAGACCGGGCGAAGTGGAGGAGAAAAAGTAAGAAAGCGGACCCTGGGCTCCGAAGCGCAAGCCTAGGATGCAACCGGGACTTAACGCTTGGATGATGATGATGATGTTTTGCGAATATCGTATTTTGTGAATGCGGTGATTTACGATTGTGATCTTTTGAGAATATGATATTTAGCGACGGAGGGGGTGATTAATTTGGTTTGTTTACATCATTACTCTTTTGAAAAATACTTTACAATATGCGTACCTAAGTTAAAAGTTTTATAAAGTGACATACTATCATCGATGCCTTTATAATAGTTTACAAGGTACGTAAACTATTATAAGTTAAAATAAAATTATGACGCTCAGTACGTATAACATAAGTAATGTTTCTTTTGATATACTTGAAATCAGTTAAATTATACGACAATAACCTAGAATAAAAAAAGCGTTTGATTTACATTTCGTGAACATCGAGACATCTCACAAGTGCACCTGACACACACACAAAATTTTGAAAATGATAAAACTAAATAATGGTAATGACTGGACGCTATAGCATGACATGATCAAGGAAATGACATTAAGCGGAGTCAAAATCCAGGGAGAGTTGAGATTCATATATTTACATAACAATTTGGTGAGATTTATGGTGTACTGTTAGATAAAAAGACAAAGTGTGACCATATTATTTAAATAGTAGAATTCAAAATCGACTATTTAAATAATAATTATTTAATAAGTTTGATGTTATCAAAAAATAGCCGAATTGCATCTGCGACGATGGACTGATATGCATTAGTAGTGTGACACTTAATAGGTAGGTGGTGCCACACTGCGACCTCACAACAGTAAAATATGAAATGCAAAAATTCATTCAGTTGGAAGAGCACTCGACCGGTAATCGAGAGATCGGTTTAGTGGGCAGACTCGCAACTGGCCACCGACAAATGACTAATCAGGACAGACAAGACTGAAAAGAATATGACGTGAAAAAGAGGACACGCACCCTATACCTAACAGCTAATGCGCCCCGTGTGCCAACCTTCCGGTTATATCACGGGGGATGCGAGTCTCTCGTCCAGTAAATCAACCAGACGAGAGGACAATCGACGACTGGATTAGGGGAACGAAAATGATATGTAAATAATAAATTTGGGGTGTAAGTGGTTTATCAACATCTTTGAACCAAAGCCAACTTCACCTGCTCGTGGTGCACCCTGCTGACTGACAAACGAAGCTCTGGCGAAAAGAGAGGTAGGGAGCGTAATTGTAAGCTACCCGACTGGCGAATGTACCTCCACCTCACAGAATACCGCAGCCAAATAACAATTCCCTTGAGGGTTGTTGTGTTCCTGCGAGTGAGTGAGGTCACCAGAAAAGAAGAAGATGCTGCGTTGGCAGCGGGGGTGGCGGCGCGCAAGTGATATATTATGTTGCGAGCGTTAATACGGTTACGGTAACCGCTTCACATCAGGCGGGCCGTATGCTTGTCTGCCATCCGACGTAGTATATAAAAAATATATATATATATATTGCATGCTATAATAAAGCCGTGAAATTAAATTAATTCATTGTCTTCAAATCCTACAGTTACAGAGGGCGAGGTGATTTTTTTTCATTTTGAAAATATTTATAGAGCTGTGACCATGATGGGATTATGGGTGTGGAGTTATGTCGAGACAAGTGTGTACTGTGACATGTTGTGAGGTATTAATATTTTTCTTCAGCATGATTCAGAGATAAATTTATAAGTGATTTATAAGTCCTTCGCTACACATGTAATCCTTGTTGCAAGTAACAAAATAGAGTCTTAAATTATATTAAACTAGCGACCCGCCCCGGCTTCGCACGGGTGCAATGCTGATACTAAATGTACTACAGAAGGTCTTTGCGCTTTGTCCTATCCAGTCCTTCCCCAGTTATAGGCACACGCCGCCGCCGGCTCCGCGGCCGGTACCGCCACAGCCGTTATGTCCCTGCATTTTAAATGTGTAATATCTTCTAAACTATTCATTTAAATTACATGCTGTGAAGGGCCATATTGATCTATATTAAATGCGCAATGTATTTAAGGTACTTAATTGGATAAGGATTAATTCTGTATTGCTTAAAATCGCTTCGTAAATAAGGCATTATTTCTTGTAAAAAGCAAAGGATAAAATAAGGGTTATTGTGTGTTACCACTAAGAGATAGACATATACCATCGCGAACTTTTTTGTAGACCATTTTAAGGTGAACAATACTGTACTACATTATTTTGATCTATCTCGTTGGGTTCAGCCAGCGTTTGCAATGAAAGAGCAAAAAAATGTGTTTATTTACGACATCACATTAGAAACCTCTAAATTATCAGTGTTTTTCTACTATGTTATGCATATATTATACATATAAACTTTCCAGTTGAATCACTCTATCTATTAAAAAAAACCGCATCATAATCCGTTGCGTAGTTTCAAAGATTTAAGCATACAAAGGGACATAGGGACAGAGAAAGCGACTTTGTTTTATACTATGTAGTGATTTGCGAGTATACTTACAACAAGACCCCTTTTTCTAGGAACGCAATGGCGGTCGCGTGTTATGACTTCAACGGGCGGTACACCACCGCAGGCTGAAGAGACGATGGCTGGCCCCCGGGCCGTCGGCGATTGTATGGTGGTCGCAGCGCCGAATACCCACATGTCGGCATTTACATTCGAATCTGGAAAGTTTGAATTCATTAAAACGTCTATCAAGCATTATGTAAAGTTTGACATTTTTAAAACGTTATATGTATATCATCATTGTCAGTTAGTTAGCTAGGATATGTATATATTATTATTAGTTTTCGTAATATCGGTTATCGCGTCAAACGTTTGGTCATCCCTCGGGAATAGCTAATGTTTCCGGGATAAAAGGTATCCTATCATTTAATCTGTCCTTCTAATATGATGTGCAAGTATGCTGCAAAAATTCACACAAAAAAAAAAACTAACAAAACTGTAAAAAACCCTACTGGTAAGAATTCTAGGTAGAAATTATGAAAATATTCTAGGTAGAAGCTAGGTAGAAATGAAATATTACCGTTTTCTAATATTTCATTTAAATTATTTGCACTGGCAACTCATTCTTTTAAGCTTTTGACTGCACTGATTTATGATTGGCTAACCAATCACAGGCTAGCATTTAGTAATTTGTGATTGGTAAACAACAACCAATCATAGTATTTGTTTTTTGAAAGCGGCCGTTTGAATATTCTGTTCACCCGGCCACTTTTTCGAGTGAGACGTGGAGGTAGTTGTCAGAAAATAAAAGTGATATTATATATATATATATATATATATATATATATAATATCTATATATATATATATATATATATATATATATATATATATATATATATATTATAACTATATATATAATACAACTATTAAACATACTATATCATCTAGACAATTTAGAAAAAATCGTCACCTTTGAAACTACCGAACGCACCAACGAATCGCGTCAGTTTTTGCAATGTGAGTATAGGTACTGTACATAGTAGCATATTAGTCTTGAATCAGCCGGTAGGCTTCTGTTATAGTAAACTAAACCATACCACGTGTTTCAACTGCTGTAGGTACCTACCAAACGCACCAACGCCATACAGGCAGACCGGCTCCATTCGATTCACATGACTGATCTACACGTTATAGATACTAAAGCAGCCGGTGCGCTGATTTTACAATATGGTGCTGATTATTTTGTTTCTAAAAAAAAATACCAATTTAATCTAAAGTTATCCCGGTGTTATTAAGATTTAAATAAAGTTACGAAAATTTGGGCGAATGCTCGTGGCTGAACGATGATGGTGCCGACTTGATTTCATGAATCGGCCATTTTTTTTAGTTGCATGGCATAAGGGATTCCTGCTAAAGAGAAAAGGTGTGGATTTAGGCATTGAGAATTGAAACAAGATAATATAGTTTAGTCAATCCGTAGCCGCCTCTTAGTTTAGCTGTTATGGAGGTAAAACGCACAGCTTGGTACAGTAGAAGCTGAGACGAGCTAGCTAAAAAACCAACAGGGCCAATGTAGTGTTCATTGCAAATAAGATGTCCATATGTAGCAACAAAAAATATGGACTAGATTAGAGTATGAAGGTTGACTTGAGAATCAGAACACATTTTTAGCTTTATAGCTGTACCCCGGCTTTAGTGTTTGTAATTGTTTCACTTCAAGAATAAATCAATACTACAATAAAACATGGTATTCTCTTCCGAAATATTGTTAAAAATACGCAGAATAAATCTGTTGCCGTAGTATATATCAAATCACTTGACCTAATTATCACGACCACGAAGTTGATTGACTAGTGTCTTCGAGCGCAGACAATGTCTAGACACATCACATCTCTTAAAGACAAATGCGATCGCAAAGACGAAGCGTGTGCTATGTTTTGACTTTGTATATATTACATTATTATAACATTACTTTTATGTGGCAAGAAGATGAAGAAGAAGAAGACTTATAAACTTTGTAACAAGCCAGGTTAAAAAATATGAAAGAACTTTTTACAAACATATTTTATCGTTCTTAGGGCGGCCGCGGCTACACGTACATAGAAAGTGTAGACAAGATACGACGCGGTGACGTAGCGTCATTTGATGGTCGGAGAGCTGTCGCAAAATCGTATAGTTAAATAAATAAATATTTCTGGACAATTTACACAGCGCCATCTAGTAACAAATTAAGTGCAAAACTTGTACTATGGGTATTAAACAGCTAATAAATTAATGTACTTCGATACATTTTTTTGTAAATGTATTGAAGTAGGTACATTCATTTATCAGCATATACTTCAATACATAAAACATGCCTATAACACAGACCAAGACATTGTAGTGTGCGGGGATAGAACTCACGACCGCGGAATCAAAGTAGCAATTCCTAGCCATTCGACCACCTGGCTCGTCGAAAATTATATAGTTCATCCTAATAAGATTCACGACACCATCTCGAATCATGGAACTATACACAGTAAACAAGTAAGTTGGCGTGAGAAATCTTGGTATCCTTTTTGACAAATCGTTTACTTGGGACTGCTCAACTTGCCGCTGTTAATAGAAAGATATTCGCGTCTATTGGTTCTCTCAGAAGATTGCAGAACTGTCTGCCACTTGACCGAATAAACTTGATGCCCTTAAAAAAATTTGGCATCCAGTTCATATTTGAACTTCGCAAATATGACCACTTCTCACAATTTCGGTGTCAACTCAAATAGCTTCCTTTTAAACTTCGATATAATGATCATATCCTATTCCTTCTTTATTCAATAGCTAGAGCCCAAAAAGGATTGACGACAAACAAAAGACAAATTAACTTTATAAAAGAAGGCTCAACTTCAAACTCCAAGAACAAGCCTTACTCAATCCTGACTGGACTATTTTAATGGACACGTATGAAAAGCACTATAAAATCCCAGAGGTTGTGGGTGTTTCGACATCCAGACCGGACATTTTCCTTTTTTCCAGAGCTACAAAACGCATAGCACTTGTAGAGCTTACCGTACCGTGGGATACTAACATACCCAAAGACCACGCGATAAAACAAAACAAATATTATGACCTCCTAAACGAATTAATAAAAAGCGGCTATGTAGTTAATCTATACACTGTAGAAGTAGGAGCAAAATCTCTCTATAACCTGCTGAAAGACCTTGGCTTGTACAGAAGTGCAGTAAGTTTTATACTAGAACGAGTATCTAAAGCTGCATTAGCAGATTCATACCATATTTGGCTGGGCAGGGAGAGAAACACAAGTAGTGAAGGTGAGTGTTGATGTACGTCGGAAAGGGGCCCCTTAAACCTACACCCGTGTCACAAGTCTCGGGATCTGCTTGGGGTTTCTCTCTCTGCCTCACGATGGACCCGGCACCCGCACGGAGAATCCATGGAAGCTAAGAAGTTCGTCTCTATTATTATATTGTATTGTATAGCATTGTATGGTATTGTAGTAACCATCATCATTTTTGTATGCTACAAAGTATTTTATGTTTTTGTCATTTTGTCATTTCTTTATACATCTTCTTGTTAACATAGCGTGAAAGTTTTCTAAAACGATAAATCAAAGGATTTGACTAAGTAACCTTTTTACATTGATTCATATTCTGAACTAAAATAAATAAATTATAAATAAATAAATTGCGGTTAACACGCTTGACTAATTTGAACTTTCTTTGTATTTGACAAATTGGTTACTAAATCATCGTATGTCAAGTCGTGAATTCTTACAATGTCGTAGACATCTACGACAAGACATTATGTGTCACAACACGACGTCTCGTATCGTTTTTGTGCGGACGCCCTTATATATAAAGCGTGACTCTACTGCGAATGTAATCAATTTATATAATTTCCATAGGGCGCATATCTCTCGATCGTTAATAGCACTAATTGGAGTGAGACACACCCTTGTTGAAGTTCGCGTTTCGTGAAACTACCTACGATGTATCCTGCGTCGGTAAACGATTCTATTAAAAACAGCCTTCGAAACCTTCCATGGAATTGTTTATCGAACAAACAAGGTATTACGAATACTATGAGTAACAATTGTAGGTAAGTCTTGTGTACGAGCAGTGGCTCAAAAATCTTAATTCGGATTTATCTGCATGTGGCGCACCCAGTAGAGGTCCTCGCGAAGGAAAAATTCGACTACACACATTTTGAGGCGATTTTGACATGCTAGACGTGACGCCTTTCTAGTCTCAATTATTTTGGGTGGTGGTAACTATTATTAAAATATTTATTACTTACCACCACCAATTTGTTATCAATATCCTTATATAAACAATTATGAACAAAGGTTGTAAATGATGTACAGATTTGTATAACAAATTTGTACATAACAAATCTGTACATCATTAAGGCCATGCAAAAATTTTATAAATTGTTCAACTTAGAAGATAAGAAATATAAGCCTGTGACTATTTTGTGTCTTGGGAGAATGTATAAGGATGTGTTTTGGGAGAATGTGTAATAAAAAAAATTAAAACTTTATTTTTCAACCAAATTTGAACAAACTTATCACAAACGTATGTGATAAGTTTGTTCGGATGACTCAGTTTGGTACCAACTTCAAATATTTTCGCATTTCTCGGAATCTAACGGAAAATACCATGTTGAGTATAGTTAAGAGAAGAAAATTCAAAACCTCTAAAGTGAGATAACTTATGTTTTGCCTGACCCACCATAGACATTTAACATCAAAAAGAAGCAGGATGTAATTAAAAAGTAGAGTTACCGTCGGTATAGCGCAGTTATACGACCAAACTATCAGAATGGCATCGGGTGGGGCTTCGGGCGCTGATTAAGTCCATTCAATCACAAAACACGAACGTAATATAAATGGATGTGATAAAATTGAAATTTATTCCCTCGCATAAGGACAGATTTGCAAATAGATCATGAGAATATGCAGTTTCAAAAGAATTTCTATCACACGTAGAGCTTTGTTTGATCGTGCATAGCAAATGTTATGTTTAGATTAATAGCATAAGATTCTTGTTTCTAACCCAAATACAACATTTGTTATGTGAACTTAAAAGCTGTAGAATAACTAGAACTAATAGAGCTCCATCTCACTGCTCCAATGCGGGTTGACGGTGTAACGTAAAAACGTTCTAAAATGTAATAAAGACCTTTTTTTATCGCGCATAGCAAATGTAATATTTAGATTAAAAACATAAGATTCTTGTTTCTAAACCAAATACAACATTTGCTATGTGAACTTAAAAGCTGTAGAATAATTAGAACTAATAGAGCTCCATTTGGCTGCTCAAATGCGGGTTGGCGGTGTAACGCAAAAATGTTCTATAATGCAATATAACTGGATGTGACAAAATTTAAAGTAACCAACGTATGATTAAGGAAAGGAAATTGCCCATTCGTGTATGTATAAAAGTACTGATAACAAAATTGTTGTGTCATCACTAAATAACCTTCACTTCGTTCTATATCATCACTAGATACGTTCTAGAAAGTTTGGAGGGTATTATTTTCCGGAGTTCAGAAATATCAATATCAATACATATAATAAAATCGTAACTGGCCGCTGTCTGTACATTGAAGATATATAAAAAAAACTAATATAGGGGGGCTTTATGAACGCAATAGAACCCAAAACAATGATTTTTAGAATTTTTGTCTGTTTGTCTGTTTGTCTGTTTGTCCGTACGTTTGTGCACGCTAATCTCAGAAACGGCTTAACCTATTTGAATACGGTTTTCACTAATGCGTTAAGGTTTGCTCAACTTAACATTTAGTGTTTGTTTCATTTCAATCGGTTCATAAATAAAAAAGTTATATCAATCTAAAGAATCACATATAAAATGGTACAAAATAACCAACCAATTGAATTGACTGAAACTTTTCAGTTGAATTAACTGAAACTTTATGAAGGTATTATGTTATCATCGTTAAAGTAAATAATACAATGAGACAGATGCTTAGAGGTCGTAGCGCTAACGCAAGTTAAGCAACCCCTGTCGTGGTTCCAACTAGGATGGGTGACCACAATTGGCACAAAAAATATATCAATTGGCTTAGTAATAACTCGGTGTGCAGAAATGGAAGACATATAAGAAAATCTATTATAGGGGGGCTTTATGAACGCAATAGAACCCAAAACAATGATTTTTAGAATTTTTGTCTGTTTGTCTGTTTCTCTGTACGTTTGTGCACGCTAATCTTAGAAACGTCTTAACCTATTTGAACGTAGTTTTTACTAATGCATTACGGTTTGCTCTACATAACATTTAGTGTTTGATTCATTTCATAAATAAAAAAGTTCTATCAATCTAAAGAATCTATATACATAAAATTCAAAGTCCTGACTGACTGATATATCAACGCACAGCCCAAACCGCTGGGTCTAGAGATTCCACATTTGGCACGTAGGTTCCTTATGACGTCTAGGGGTACACCAAGAAATGATTTTTCAAAATTCATCCCCTAAGGGGATGAAACTGGGGTTCAAAGTTCAAAACTGGGGAGACAAGATTAGTTGGACTATTTTATCCGAAACTTTTCAAAAGTACTTCTATAGATAAATGAGTAAATACGTGTTTCAGGATTTTTCAGTATTCAACCCCTAAAGGGGTAAAGTGGAGTGAAAAAGTCTAAAAATCGTCATGGGTATTGTTTTTATAGTTTATCGGGTCGCTGATTACGAAAACAACAACGATTTTAAAATTCAACGTGGGTAACTACCTCAATGGGGGATGATTGCCAAGAATCATCCCTGGGGTGCGATGGGGTTGAAATTTCTAAAATGGGATGAAAATGTCTGAATATCGTCATGGGTATTATTTTTATGGTTTATTGGGTCGCTGGTTACGAAAAAACAACTAAATTATAATCAAACGTAGCCGACGTGACATAAAATCACCCCTATGGGGGTGCAATGGGGTTGAAATGTCATAATATGAATATGGGTGTTGATGCCATGGTTTTCTGGGACGTCAATTCTGAAAATGGCATCGATTTGAAAATATAACATAGTGTATACGAAATTACTTAAAAGGTTTTTTTATTAATTTTATTCCTAAGAGGGTAAAACGGAGGTCCAAAGTTTGTATGGGGAAACGAGATTAGTTGGACTATTTTATATATTACCTTAAAATTTACACGAGTACTTCTATAGATAAATGAGTAAACATGTATTACCCCAAATTTCACGCGAGCGAAGCCGCGGGCGAAAGCTAGTTAAGAAATAAAATGCGTTTGATTTTAGGTTATGTTTGACCATACCACAGTATAAATACTTATAGAACTACTTTCTAAGTTGAGTCGGGGTTGAGTTGGATGATGTAAGTGCTTGAAACGCGGTACGATATTTTTAAGTCACAGTATAAGTAATAGTATTACGTACTGTGTAACCACTTTCTGCAGCTCTCTCATTTAGACTTCACCTCCCCTCTGAGTATATATACATCCAGCGAATTAGCAGTCTTAATGTTTAATTTAAACTAGCTGTCCCGGCGAACTTCGTACCGCGTAACAATCAATGAATGTCGTGGTACATATTGGCTGAACTAAATTTATGATTTTATGGAATTAAAACAATGAATAATAGAAAATAATAGAGAAGCTCGATGGCATAATTGCGCGTGTCAAGTCTAATTAAGCAACGTCCACCGTAGCCTGTACACGGATGGGTTTATATTACCTTGAGCTCCCCCGTGCTTCGAAACACACGTTAAGCCGTCGGTCCCGATTGTTATTATTAGATTATCTTGCGCTCCTCCGTGCTTCGGAAGGCACGTTAAACCGTCGGTCCCGGTTGTTATCATTAGATGACAGTCGTTAACCCAAGTTAGTGGCCTTTAGGCGGCTCGAAAACACTGGCCTCCGCCAACCCGCAGTTGAGCAGCGTGTTGGAGTATGCTTTAAACCCCTTCCATTGAGGGAAGACCCGTATCCATAAAAACTGAAGATTTCATAAAAATAAAGATTTCCTTATTTTTTTTTTTGCTTTATTTTTTAGTTTTGAAATCGGTTTAATCGTTTTGGTGATTTGTAATTGTCATTTCTTTTGATGTTTACTCTGATTTGATTCTTGCGCTCGGACTCCACGGTCCAAGCGTTTTCACCCCAATCGAATTGACATTTTTCAATTTTCAAAACAAATCACAGACAACTTTCGCGACATAAAAGTGAACCAATCGATTTGACATTTTGATATTTGACAACCAAAAAATATCGCAATCATTTTTCAACTGACACTTTCATTTGTATGGAATTGAAAAGGAAAAACATTTTCCATGTTTTTCCTTTTATTTTATTCTTTCGTCAATTTTCCAATGTTTTTCATAGTTATTCTGCTATTCGGGACGGAGAGAAATCCAATAAATCAAAAACCATGAAAATCGGTCCTGCGGTTCTCGAGTTATAAGTGTTCGAACAAACCCGACTTTGTTTTATAGATTGCATTTAAAGTGTTTAAATCTTTTTAACTTAAATCTGTAACTGTATGGTTAAGGTGACGTGAGTCCAGGGCTTGGCCGTTTTCGAGGGGGTGAGGTGCGGGGCTTGAGAGGAGCCGGCGCGGGGTACTCGCTTACAAGCGCGCGATCGCTGCCGAGACGCCACAGTATAGCGAAGCGACTATCTACACCCGTGTAGTATTGCACCTACACTCGTCAATACAATAGTTAAAAGTACTTACTGGAAATATAATTATATGAAAATAAATAAACCACATGTAAAAATAATTTTTTTTTATTAATGAAGTATATTATATTCAACATGCAAACAAGTGATGTTTTGGTATATTATGAAAAAGTAAAGAATTCAAAATAAAAAGAAAACTATTCAATAATTCTTTTATATTCAATTATATTTATTATTGGTCAAACTAAAATAGGTACATACTTAGACTAACTAACTATCATGCGCCAGCATACATGTCCAGTTTGATTCCGAGGTCGTGGGTTCGATCCCCGCACAAGATACGAGTAATATTTGTGTGCATGAACATGTCTGTTTATCTTGGTCTGGGTGTTTTCTATGTATTATCTATACTAATATTATAAAGCTGAAGAGTTTGTTTGTTTCTTTGTTCGAATTGAAAAAATATTTTAGTGTTAGCCTATATTTCGAGGAGGCTATATAACATCACGCTAACACCAATAGGAGCGGAGCACCGATAAAAAACGGGAAAAAAATATTCCTTTTGAGGGCTTACGTTGCGTGCGCTGCGTAAATTTGCGCATATGCCTATCTTTTAAGATTAAATCACTATATATATATATAAAATTGGCTTTGGTTCAAAGATTGGATTTGGTTCAAATATTTTTTTGGTGTAGGAGCTAGGACGTTGGATCATTAATATTTTAGAGTGTAAGTGGTTCATCAACATCTTTAAACAAAAGCCAACTTCACCTGCGCGCTGTGTACCCTGCTGACTGACAAACGAAGCGCTGGCAAAGGGAGGTAGGGAGCGTAATTGTAAGCTACCCGACTGGGGAATTTACCTCCACCTCACAGAATACCGCAGCCAAATAACAATTCCCTAGAGAGTTGTTGTGTTCCTGCGAGTGAGTGAGGTCACCAGAAAGGAAGGAGTTGCTGTGTTGGTAGCGGGAGTGGCGGTGCGCGAGCAATATTTTAAGTTGCGAGCGTTATTATAACTACGGTAACCATTTCACATCAGGCGGGCCGTATGTTTTTACGGCCCGACGAAGTAAAAAAAATATGACGCCTAAACGGCCAAACCGATTTCGATGATCGCGTACCTACATGTATGCGATAAACTCAATCGCTACGCTAATTTCAATGTGGGTTTACAGATATTCCAAGAAAGATTTATAATAAAGTTTTCCAAAGAAACATCTAGCATGAGAAAAGAAAACCGGGTCTCAGTAAAAAAAATAAATGTATCATCATCATCTTTGTTTTGTTGTCTTACTGATATTCCTACACTGTGTTTATTTCAATGTGTTTATTGACAACGCGTTGAACGGACGCGCGGCACAGGTCCTACCTCGAACGCAGCTCCTAGAGCACTGACGTTGAGAGCGATCGAGAATCGGGGAGGGTGCGCGACCGCAAATCGTTATTCTTTTAATAATTTTAATTAAATTATTTTATTTTTAAAAGTAATAGCATAGTGCTCTCGTAATTAAAATTATGAAAATTTTGGTATAATTTCCTTATAAAAAAATTGTATTAAATAGTTATAATTTTTACTTAGTGCAAATTTAGAGAGTAAGTTCGCGATTTTTTTCTATCGAGCCAAAAATTATTAATTGTGTTTTCAATAGCTTTGTGCCCTGCAGAAAGGACTTAAGATTTCATAGTTAAATTTCTAGGAACCAAATTGAAATAGTTTAATAGAACTATTCTTTCAATAAGCGTGTTTCCTGGACTCACTTCACCTTAAGTTGGAATGTTGAAGAATAAGAGTGACGAATTACTTAAATGTAACATGATCACTTAGTTGAGACAATATTAAACTATTTCTCTACACAATATACCTATGAACAATAAATCTGATAAACTTATCCCCTAAGAGATATTTCATGAAAACCTATTGTAAAATCAATGTTTTATTTTAGAACTTTGACAGTAAACTTTTTCCTAAGACACAACTAATAATCTAAGAGTACTGTCCGTGGTCAATCTCATTTGAGGTGTAATGGCTTCATCACCATCTTTAGAGCTAAAGCCAACCTCAACTATAAGAAGGGCTATCATTCTGCATCTGAGAGGACTGATGGATCTGGTAGGACATGAATCCTATTGGGGAAGTACCTCCACCTCATAAATCACAGCACAATAACAACACCGTAAAAGGATTTTTTTTCCTACGTGGTCACCAGACGTGCAGGTATATGTTGGCGGCGGGGGTGCCTACACGCTAGTAATATTTTCGGATAATATATTTGTGTTGCAAGCGTCTATAGGCTATAGTGACCGTTTTACATCGAGCGGATCCTATATGTATAACATTTTTTATGAAATATTATTATAATATAATATAATAATAATCTTTATTGCAGCCATAAATTGCCATATAAAATACAAAATAAAATAATATAATAAGAAATTAAAATATTAAAAAGTCACTTAATAATAATAGGCTAGACGACAATTTTTTCTTTCGGGTTGTTATGTAAGGACGTCACAATAATATAACTATAGGTGAAAGAATCACTTCGATAGCATAAAAACTTCTCGAGATATGATAACTTGAAAATCACAATTTTGGACTTTCCTGAAAACGCTCCATACAAAAGGCTACATAAGTATGACGTCACACTTATGTATTTTGTATACGTTAAAACAGAAATTTGTACGACAGCTATGTGAAATACTGCGTTTATGTAGCTAGTGCCATAACAAAAGTTATAGTATTTTTGATTGTTTTTCCAAAATTAATATTTTTTTTTTATAATTTCATTCTTTTAAATTGGACTTTCCTATTACACTTTGATCGATCATAGAACAAGTCGGACATAAGTTATCAAAATTTCAAGATCACAGGTCGTTCTAGTTTTGTATATTTTATGACACTGCTATGTACTTTTTATAATTTTTTATCATTGTCGTCTAGCCTATTAAAAAAAAATGTACATACCTAATATGTTATTCATACTTATTAGTAGAAATTACTAGGAGTCACTTTCAGTTCTCGCACCGATGAACTTCCATCCAGTACCTTCCTAAATATAGGGCTGTTTAGTCCACCATTATTGGTAAAATGTCATCAACTTGCGAAATCGAAGGTATCATTGCGCTTCATTATGAAACACTGATAACAGAGAGACTACGCTATGACTGTACGATTTAGCATTTATGTTTACTTTATTGACAGTTTTAATATATTCAGAAATATCCTTATATGTTTTCGTTAATAACGCTATGTCTTTCTATTCCTTAATAGAAAGACATAGCGTTATTAACGAAAACATAACACAAGAGACTGTACGCTACGACTTTACTATTTTACTTATCTGGACTTTTTTGACTGTATTAATATTACACAGAAAAATTAAGAAATAGAAAGACACAAGCGTTAAAAACCGACATGCGGTCTAAGAGGCCCCTGCAGATACTTGAGTTGTTAGTTTAGCCCTTTCCCTGCACAGTACCGATCCCTGCTTTTAAGTAACTGCAAGGTGCCCACGTTGACGTCGGAACAGGCAGTGATGTCGTTGCGCTATTATTTGGTGAGTAATTACGCTTTGAAATTTCGACGCGGCCTCTCAGGCCTCACGTCGGTACTTACGTAAGTTTTACGTTTTATTTTTTGTTAAACTGTTATTTATATCGCTTCGATTTGTGCAAGCGTGGTGTTAAGCTCTTCATAAGTTAAAGCACAATTGCCCAACACTCTATTTAAATGATACTTCGTCGACTTGACACCCGCTTCCCATAAACCCCCGAAATGCGGAGAATATGCCGGAATAAAATGAAAATTAATGCCATCGCTGGCTGCACTTACACCCAGTAAATTACAATTGGATTTTAAAAATCTTGAAATGTCATTATATGCGCCAACAAATGAGGTACCGTTGTCGGAATAAATATTGACGGGTTTCCCTCTTCGCGATATAAATCTACGTAGAGCAAGTAAAAAATTGTTACTCGTCAAATCACCCACTAATTCCAAGTGAATAGCCTTGGTAGTGAAACAAACAAAGACGACGATGTATACTTTTACCAGCCTACAACCGCGACCTTGACGACTAGCACACATTACAGGCCCCGCGTAATCAGCTCCTACGCTATCAAATGCATACCCCCCTGAAAGAAGACGCTGCTGCGGAAGATTCCCCATTAATGGAACCACTATCTTACCCTTCATGCGAGTACATCTGACACAATTGCGGTAGGTAGCCTTCGCTAAATTCCGACCACCTATAGGCCAATACCTTTCGCGAATTGATGCCAGTAATAACTGGGGTCCAGCATGCAGTAACCTTTTGTGCTCGAACTTAAATAATAATTTAGTAAAAATATGAGTGGACTGTATTAAAATCGGATGCTTTTTGTCTTCAGAAAAAGATGAATTATCAATACGACCTCCGACGCGCATTATATTGTGTTCATCTAAATAAACATTAAATTTTATAAGTTGACTCTTTTTTGGCAAGTTCTGAATATGAATATGCGTCACACATAACAATTCTTGGAATACGAATATTATTCAACAAAGGCAAACTTTCACGAATGGCAATCCAAAGTTTATTAATGTCCTGGGTTAATGGTTCATCCCAAGATATTTTTTGAACCCAAAGCTTCTGCAGTAACATCTTCATGATAATTATGCATGGAGCTAAAAGTCCTAACGGGTCAAAAATTCTAGCAATAACTGAGAGAACATCACGCTTAGTATTGCCGCTGGGAATCGAAGAACCTATTGGAAAGCAGAGTTGATCAGAGTCTGCATGCCAACTGAGACCCAATAACTTCTTTGGCTCATCACTGCCAACGTTTAAATCAACTGTTGCCGATTCAGTATTCTCAAGAACCAATTGAGGATGGTTAGACTTCCATTTCCTCAATGGCATACAAGCTGAGGCAAGTACATCAGTGACTTCCTTGCGGATAGTGTGAACCTCATTTAAGTCGTCGCCTCCCGTAAGAAGATCGTCAACATAAAAGTCACGCTGAATGATTTCTGCGATTTTAGTGTTTTCGCATTCTAAACCTAACTGCTTTAGGCATCTAGTAGATAAGAACGCAGAGCTACATATACCGTACGTTACAGTATTTAACATAAACTTCCTAATAGGCTCGCCTGTGTCATCACGCCAGAGTATCTGTTGCAAGTGCCTATCAGATGGATGGACGACTATCTGTCTGTACATCTTCTCAACATCTGAAGATAAAACATATTTATGTTGCCTAAAACGAAGTAGTATAGACACCAGTTCGTCTTGAATGGTAGGACCAATCATCTGAAGGTCGTTTAAGGAAACACCTGAAGTTGTAGGACTACTCGCATTGAATACCACTCGAAGTTTTGTGGTTGTACTACTATCATTTAAAACTCCGTGATGAGGCAAAATATATCCTCTGTATTCAGATTCAGGCTGTTCACTTACCGACATATGGCCTAGCAACTTATACTCATTCATAAAATCGTGATACATTTTACATAATTTAGGTTTGTTTTTTAATCTACGCTCTAATGAGTGTAAACAATGCCTAGCCCGCTGAAATGAGTCACCTAATTCAGGGGCATTGGGTTTGAGCGGTATACGAACGCAGAAACGACCGTCCCCAAGACGGGTCGTATTTTTGACAAAATGATCTTCACACATAGTTTCTTCAGGCGAATAACTCGGTGACTTGGAACTTATTTCCTCAAGTTGCCAAAAACGTAATAAGTCAGCCTGTATATCATCAAAATCTCTATGATGTGCACAAGAATCAAGTTCAATGAAATTACACTTAAGATCACGCGACAACATATTGTTTGCACGATCACTAAAAATTGGACCTGAAATTACCCAACCTAACTTTGTTTCACACAGTACAGGTTTTTTCTTACCTAAGTTTATTCTTTGCGTTCCTAACAAATCCCAAAAGAGATCAGCGCCTATTAAAATATCTACCTCAGCAGGCTTGTAAAACGTTGGGTCCGCTAAACAAATATTAGAAGGTAATTCAAGATTGGTAATATCTATTTCACGACCTGGTACATTACTAGTAATTGATGGCAAAACATAGCAATAAAGTTCCGAAGAAAAACTATTGTTTAATGACGTCATGGTAACATGACACGTTTTACCTACGCGTGAAATAGCTTTATTAATGCCCAGTATCGATCTATCTATCTGATGTGTTGTCAAGTTTAACTTACAACATAATCTTTCAGTCATAAGACTTGTTGTGCTACCACTGTCTAATACAGCGCGAACGACATGTTCACGACCATTAGAATCGTACAGTTTAATTAATGCAGTAGACAACAAAATATCACATTGAGTTTTATTAGAATTGAATACATTTGCCGACAAGGATAAATTATTGTCATTGGTTGCAGACGGCGGCGATGATGCTGCAGTTACCCCCTGGGATACATTACCGTTATCATGACTTGCGTGCTGATTACTACCTTTATGAATAAGACTGTTGTGTCGTCGTTTACAGATCTTACATCCAGTCTTTTTACACATGTTTGCAAAGTGACCTGTTCGAAAACAATTAAAACATAATTTATAGCTAGGCAATAACTTTAATCGTTCTTCAACCGTCAAAGCAAGAAATTGTGGACAGCTAGCTATATAATGGTCACCCTTACACTTAGGACAAATCCTTTGAGTTAACTCCGTACTACACTTTTGAGTGACATTGTTACCTTGTACGGAAACCATAGACTTTAGCTTACCAAAAGATTTATTACTCAAGTTACTTTGATTACCACGTGATAATTCGAGTGTTTCAATCAAATCAGCACGACTACGGATAAATTGTATAAATATTTCCAAAGTTATCAAACTGTCTTTGTCCATACGTCCCTTAAACTCCTCCCATTCACGAAAGGTTTTTTGGTCTAATTTCCGTGTGATAATGTAAATTAAAAGAGTATCCCACTGTTTGACAGATACACCTAACGATTCAAGCGCTCGTAAATTTTTGTTTACTTGATCAATCAAACGTTTTAAAGTTACGGACGACTCCTTTATAATAGTATCGATATTAAATAAAGCAGACACGTGATTTTGTATTAATAAACGCTTGTTATCGAACCTATCACATAACAGCTTCCATGCTATAGCGTAATTACTAGCTGAAAACTCAATTGACTGAATCACCACAGCAGCAGAACCTTCCAGAGACGCACGCAAATAATGAAACTTATTTACCTCATCTATTTCATCATTATTGTGTATAAGACTGGTAAAAGTATCTCTAAATTCAAGAAAATCATCATATGATCCCGAAAATTTTGGTAATTGGATAGTAGGTAACTTGACAAGCTTATACTTACTCGCACGAGTACCCCTATCACTACCCGTCGACTCCTCATCGCCTAATTTTTGTAAACCATGAGCGATAGCCATTACCTTAAAATATTGCGACTCAAATTCTGAGCGCTCTTTAAAAAGTTCTTCTTCATTATCAATTAAACATTCCAAACGCAACTGCACCTCATCATATTGCCCATATAAAGACTCGATTTTACCAATACGCAACTGTAATTCCCTGGAGGTGAAGTTGTTCAAAGGCTCTTCACTTATGGCGTTTACATAGTTAACAAACGCAGTTAAACGCCCTTTATAACTGCTACGCTTCTTGATTAATATAGCCTTTTCGTCAGTCATTATGGGATACGGGTGTAGTCGACCTGGAATTTATACAATGAAAACGGTAAATAAACTATAATTACAAACTGTTCAATCAGGTTTGTTTACTAAAATGACTGGCTAAACTACAAAAAAAAGATACGTTTTTACTATATACTCGTTGCTATTACAGTTTACAAAATAAATGACCAATGTGTTACATTAATATAATGCTTAAACCTTGTATTATCTATATATTACGTGATGCAAATGTACATACAATAACTTGACTGAATCAGGTACGTAGGTACCTATATAAATATAACAAGCAAACAATGAATATTACTTTATAAAAATCGTACAATATCTAGCATATATCTATTCGCCTTTTGCCCATTACGAATTGACCGATTCGAAATAAAAATTAACAAAATATAATAATCGGTTCAACCCGACAAAATAATTTACCTACGAACATTTTACTAACGTGAATACCTATGCAATTTACACTAATAACGACTAATTAATCCAAATAATGTAGCATCAATAACTACTATACATAAATTAAGTATGATTTGGTATTAATTAAAGTGAAATATACGTAAAATATTCACAATTCAATAGGTAAAAATGAATAGGGTCAAAGGTCAATCTAAGGTGGTACAGAAATATAGTGGTGATTAAACCTTATCTAGATTCCTTATTTTACACCAAATATTACCTGTTTGGGTGCTGGGTTATGTATTAATATATAAAATTAAACTTAACACCACAATTAAATGCACTTAATCCACAATGCCAGTAACCTCCAATCCAGTTATTTCCTTCTTCATAACAAAATTGTCATATTATATATTTTCTTCAAAATAATAGTTGGTCCTTATAAATTTGACATCCGGCTCGAAGGACCATGTTTAGGACTGGAAACCTATGATATCTTCGAGAAATGAAAATTAAAAGACAGAGGTAATGATTGTACGACTTTGTATTCCACCAACGTTTTCGTAACAAAAAAAATATAAAAATATTGTAGGTGAAGCAACAATGGGCCGAGGCAAGTATTGCCATCTAAAACGCTAGGCGCTTCAACAGTATGTGAAGTTGAAATAAATATATTTAGATTTCCATTGGGCTCTTGCCGGCACTTAGACACGTCGTAGACATTTTAATAATAATATTCTTATTTTTTTGTCATTTTTAGGGTTCCGTGCCTCAAAAGGAAAAACGGAACCCTTATAAGATCACTTCATTGTCCGTCTGTCTGTCTGTCTGTCTGTCTGTCTGTCTGTCTGTCTGTCTGTCTGTCTGTCTGTCTGTCTGTCTGTCTGTCTGTCTGTCTGTCTGTCTGTCTGTCTGTCTGTCTGTCTGTCTGTCTGTCTGTCTGTCTGTCTGTCTGTCTGTCTGTCTGTCTGTCTGTCTGTCTGTCTGTCTGTCTGTCTGTCTGTCTGTCTGTCTGTCTGTCTGTCTGTCTGTCTGTCTGTCTGTCTGTCTGTCTGTCTGTCTGTCTGTCTGTCTGTCTGTCTGTCTGTCTGTCTGTCTGTCTGTCTGTCTGTCTGTCTGTCTGTCTGTCTGTCTGTCTGTCTGTCTGTCTGTCTGTCTGTCTGTCTGTCTGTCTGTCTGTCTGTCTGTCTGTCTGTCTGTCTGTCTGTCTGTCTGTCTGTCTGTCTGTCTGTCTGTCTGTCTGTCTGTCTGTCTGTCTGTCTGTCTGTCTGTCTGTCTGTCTGTCTGTCTGTCTGTCTGTCTGTCTGTCTGTCTGTCTGTCTGTCTGTCTGTCTGTCTGTCTGTCTGTCTGTCTGTCTGTCTGTCTGTCTGTCTGTCTGTCTGTCTGTCTGTCTGTCTGTCTGTCTGTCTGTCTGTCTGTCTGTCTGTCTGTCTGTCTGTCTGTCTGTCTGTCTGTCTGTCTGTCTGTCTGTCTGTCTGTCTGTCTGTCTGTCTGTCTGTCTGTCTGTCTGTCTGTCTGTCTGTCTGTCTGTCTGTCTGTCTGTCTGTCTGTCTGTCTGTCTGTCTGTCTGTCTGTCTGTCTGTCTGTCTGTCTGTCTGTCTGTCTGTCTGTCTGTCTGTCTGTCTGTCTGTCTGTCTGTCTGTCTGTCTGTCTGTCTGTCTGTCTGTCTGTCTGTCTGTCTGTCTGTCTGTCTGTCTGTCTGTCTGTCTGTCTGTCTGTCTGTCTGTCTGTCTGTCTGTCTGTCTGTCTGTCTGTCTGTCTGTCTGTCTGTCTGTCTGTCTGTCTGTCTGTCTGTCTGTCTGTCTGTCTGTCTGTCTGTCTGTCTGTCTGTCTGTCTGTCTGTCTGTCTGTCTGTCTGTCTGTCTGTCTGTCTGTCTGTCTGTCTGTCTGTCTGTCTGTCTGTCTGTCTGTCTGTCTGTCTGTCTGTCTGTCTGTCTGTCTGTCTGTCTGTCTGTCTGTCTGTCTGTCTGTCTGTCTGTCTGTCTGTCTGTCTGTCTGTCTGTCTGTCTGTCTGTCTGTCTGTCTGTCTGTCTGTCTGTCTGTCTGTCTGTCTGTCTGTCTGTCTGTCTGTCTGTCTGTCTGTCTGTCTGTCTGTCTGTCTGTCTGTCTGTCTGTCTGTCTGTCTGTCTGTCTGTCTGTCTGTCTGTCTGTCTGTCTGTCTGTCTGTCTGTCTGTCTGTCTGTCTGTCTGTCTGTCTGTCTGTCTGTCTGTCTGTCTGTCTGTCTGTCTGTCTGTCTGTCTGTCTGTCTGTCTGTCTGTCTGTCTGTCTGTCTGTCTGTCTGTCTGTCTGTCTGTCTGTCTGTCTGTCTGTCTGTCTGTCTGTCTGTCTGTCTGTCTGTCTGTCTGTCTGTCTGTCTGTCTGTCTGTCTGTCTGTCTGTCTGTCTGTCTGTCTGTCTGTCTGTCTGTCTGTCTGTCTGTCTGTCTGTCTGTCTGTCTGTCTGTCTGTCTGTCTGTCTGTCTGTCTGTCTGTCTGTCTGTCTGTCTGTCTGTCTGTCTGTCTGTCTGTCTGTCTGTCTGTCTGTCTGTCTGTCTGTCTGTCTGTCTGTCTGTCTGTCTGTCTGTCTGTCTGTCTGTCTGTCTGTCTGTCTGTCTGTCTGTCTGTCTGTCTGTCTGTCTGTCTGTCTGTCTGTCTGTCTGTCTGTCTGTCTGTCTGTCTGTCTGTCTGTCTGTCTGTCTGTCTGTCTGTCTGTCTGTCTGTCTGTCTGTCTGTCTGTCTGTCTGTCTGTCTGTCTGTCTGTCTGTCTGTCTGTCTGTCTGTCTGTCTGTCTGTCTGTCTGTCTGTCTGTCTGTCTGTCTGTCTGTCTGTCTGTCTGTCTGTCTGTCTGTCTGTCTGTCTGTCTGTCTGTCTGTCTGTCTGTCTGTCTGTCTGTCTGTCTGTCTGTCTGTCTGTCTGTCTGTCTGTCTGTCTGTCTGTCTGTCTGTCTGTCTGTCTGTCTGTCTGTCTGTCTGTCTGTCTGTCTGTCTGTCTGTCTGTCTGTCTGTCTGTCTGTCTGTCTGTCTGTCTGTCTGTCTGTCTGTCTGTCTGTCTGTCTGTCTGTCTGTCTGTCTGTCTGTCTGTCTGTCTGTCTGTCTGTCTGTCTGTCTGTCTGTCTGTCTGTCTGTCTGTCTGTCTGTCTGTCTGTCTGTCTGTCTGTCTGTCTGTCTGTCTGTCTGTCTGTCTGTCTGTCTGTCTGTCTGTCTGTCTGTCTGTCTGTCTGTCTGTCTGTCTGTCTGTCTGTCTGTCTGTCTGTCTGTCTGTCTGTCTGTCTGTCTGTCTGTCTGTCTGTCTGTCTGTCTGTCTGTCTGTCTGTCTGTCTGTCTGTCTGTCTGTCTGTCTGTCTGTCTGTCTGTCTGTCTGTCTGTCTGTCTGTCTGTCTGTCTGTCTGTCTGTCTGTCTGTCTGTCTGTCTGTCTGTCTGTCTGTCTGTCTGTCTGTCTGTCTGTCTGTCTGTCTGTCTGTCTGTCTGTCTGTCTGTCTGTCTGTCTGTCTGTCTGTCTGTCTGTCTGTCTGTCTGTCTGTCTGTCTGTCTGTCTGTCTGTCTGTCTGTCTGTCTGTCTGTCTGTCTGTCTGTCTGTCTGTCTGTCTGTCTGTCTGTCTGTCTGTCTGTCTGTCTGTCTGTCTGTCTGTCTGTCTGTCTGTCTGTCTGTCTGTCTGTCTGTCTGTCTGTCTGTCTGTCTGTCTGTCTGTCTGTCTGTCTGTCTGTCTGTCTGTCTGTCTGTCTGTCTGTCTGTCTGTCTGTCTGTCTGTCTGTCTGTCTGTCTGTCTGTCTGTCTGTCTGTCTGTCTGTCTGTCTGTCTGTCTGTCTGTCTGTCTGTCTGTCTGTCTGTCTGTCTGTCTGTCTGTCTGTCTGTCTGTCTGTCTGTCTGTCTGTCTGTCTGTCTGTCTGTCTGTCTGTCTGTCTGTCTGTCTGTCTGTCTGTCTGTCTGTCTGTCTGTCTGTCTGTCTGTCTGTCTGTCTGTCTGTCTGTCTGTCTGTCTGTCTGTCTGTCTGTCTGTCTGTCTGTCTGTCTGTCTGTCTGTCTGTCTGTCTGTCTGTCTGTCTGTCTGTCTGTCTGTCTGTCTGTCTGTCTGTCTGTCTGTCTGTCTGTCTGTCTGTCTGTCTGTCTGTCTGTCTGTCTGTCTGTCTGTCTGTCTGTCTGTCTGTCTGTCTGTCTGTCTGTCTGTCTGTCTGTCTGTCTGTCTGTCTGTCTGTCTGTCTGTCTGTCTGTCTGTCTGTCTGTCTGTCTGTCTGTCTGTCTGTCTGTCTGTCTGTCTGTCTGTCTGTCTGTCTGTCTGTCTGTCTGTCTGTCTGTCTGTCTGTCTGTCTGTCTGTCTGTCTGTCTGTCTGTCTGTCTGTCTGTCTGTCTGTCTGTCTGTCTGTCTGTCTGTCTGTCTGTCTGTCTGTCTGTCTGTCTGTCTGTCTGTCTGTCTGTCTGTCTGTCTGTCTGTCTGTCTGTCTGTCTGTCTGTCTGTCTGTCTGTCTGTCTGTCTGTCTGTCTGTCTGTCTGTCTGTCTGTCTGTCTGTCTGTCTGTCTGTCTGTCTGTCTGTCTGTCTGTCTGTCTGTCTGTCTGTCTGTCTGTCTGTCTGTCTGTCTGTCTGTCTGTCTGTCTGTCTGTCTGTCTGTCTGTCTGTCTGTCTGTCTGTCTGTCTGTCTGTCTGTCTGTCTGTCTGTCTGTCTGTCTGTCTGTCTGTCTGTCTGTCTGTCTGTCTGTCTGTCTGTCTGTCTGTCTGTCTGTCTGTCTGTCTGTCTGTCTGTCTGTCTGTCTGTCTGTCTGTCTGTCTGTCTGTCTGTCTGTCTGTCTGTCTGTCTGTCTGTCTGTCTGTCTGTCTGTCTGTCTGTCTGTCTGTCTGTCTGTCTGTCTGTCTGTCTGTCTGTCTGTCTGTCTGTCTGTCTGTCTGTCTGTCTGTCTGTCTGTCTGTCTGTCTGTCTGTCTGTCTGTCTGTCTGTCTGTCTGTCTGTCTGTCTGTCTGTCTGTCTGTCTGTCTGTCTGTCTGTCTGTCTGTCTGTCTGTCTGTCTGTCTGTCTGTCTGTCTGTCTGTCTGTCTGTCTGTCTGTCTGTCTGTCTGTCTGTCTGTCTGTCTGTCTGTCTGTCTGTCTGTCTGTCTGTCTGTCTGTCTGTCTGTCTGTCTGTCTGTCTGTCTGTCTGTCTGTCTGTCTGTCTGTCTGTCTGTCTGTCTGTCTGTCTGTCTGTCTGTCTGTCTGTCTGTCTGTCTGTCTGTCTGTCTGTCTGTCTGTCTGTCTGTCTGTCTGTCTGTCTGTCTGTCTGTCTGTCTGTCTGTCTGTCTGTCTGTCTGTCTGTCTGTCTGTCTGTCTGTCTGTCTGTCTGTCTGTCTGTCTGTCTGTCTGTCTGTCTGTCTGTCTGTCTGTCTGTCTGTCTGTCTGTCTGTCTGTCTGTCTGTCTGTCTGTCTGTCTGTCTGTCTGTCTGTCTGTCTGTCTGTCTGTCTGTCTGTCTGTCTGTCTGTCTGTCTGTCTGTCTGTCTGTCTGTCTGTCTGTCTGTCTGTCTGTCTGTCTGTCTGTCTGTCTGTCTGTCTGTCTGTCTGTCTGTCTGTCTGTCTGTCTGTCTGTCTGTCTGTCTGTCTGTCTGTCTGTCTGTCTGTCTGTCTGTCTGTCTGTCTGTCTGTCTGTCTGTCTGTCTGTCTGTCTGTCTGTCTGTCTGTCTGTCTGTCTGTCTGTCTGTCTGTCTGTCTGTCTGTCTGTCTGTCTGTCTGTCTGTCTGTCTGTCTGTCTGTCTGTCTGTCTGTCTGTCTGTCTGTCTGTCTGTCTGTCTGTCTGTCTGTCTGTCTGTCTGTCTGTCTGTCTGTCTGTCTGTCTGTCTGTCTGTCTGTCTGTCTGTCTGTCTGTCTGTCTGTCTGTCTGTCTGTCTGTCTGTCTGTCTGTCTGTCTGTCTGTCTGTCTGTCTGTCTGTCTGTCTGTCTGTCTGTCTGTCTGTCTGTCTGTCTGTCTGTCTGTCTGTCTGTCTGTCTGTCTGTCTGTCTGTCTGTCTGTCTGTCTGTCTGTCTGTCTGTCTGTCTGTCTGTCTGTCTGTCTGTCTGTCTGTCTGTCTGTCTGTCTGTCTGTCTGTCTGTCTGTCTGTCTGTCTGTCTGTCTGTCTGTCTGTCTGTCTGTCTGTCTGTCTGTCTGTCTGTCTGTCTGTCTGTCTGTCTGTCTGTCTGTCTGTCTGTCTGTCTGTCTGTCTGTCTGTCTGTCTGTCTGTCTGTCTGTCTGTCTGTCTGTCTGTCTGTCTGTCTGTCTGTCTGTCTGTCTGTCTGTCTGTCTGTCTGTCTGTCTGTCTGTCTGTCTGTCTGTCTGTCTGTCTGTCTGTCTGTCTGTCTGTCTGTCTGTCTGTCTGTCTGTCTGTCTGTCTGTCTGTCTGTCTGTCTGTCTGTCTGTCTGTCTGTCTGTCTGTCTGTCTGTCTGTCTGTCTGTCTGTCTGTCTGTCTGTCTGTCTGTCTGTCTGTCTGTCTGTCTGTCTGTCTGTCTGTCTGTCTGTCTGTCTGTCTGTCTGTCTGTCTGTCTGTCTGTCTGTCTGTCTGTCTGTCTGTCTGTCTGTCTGTCTGTCTGTCTGTCTGTCTGTCTGTCTGTCTGTCTGTCTGTCTGTCTGTCTGTCTGTCTGTCTGTCTGTCTGTCTGTCTGTCTGTCTGTCTGTCTGTCTGTCTGTCTGTCTGTCTGTCTGTCTGTCTGTCTGTCTGTCTGTCTGTCTGTCTGTCTGTCTGTCTGTCTGTCTGTCTGTCTGTCTGTCTGTCTGTCTGTCTGTCTGTCTGTCTGTCTGTCTGTCTGTCTGTCTGTCTGTCTGTCTGTCTGTCTGTCTGTCTGTCTGTCTGTCTGTCTGTCTGTCTGTCTGTCTGTCTGTCTGTCTGTCTGTCTGTCTGTCTGTCTGTCTGTCTGTCTGTCTGTCTGTCTGTCTGTCTGTCTGTCTGTCTGTCTGTCTGTCTGTCTGTCTGTCTGTCTGTCTGTCTGTCTGTCTGTCTGTCTGTCTGTCTGTCTGTCTGTCTGTCTGTCTGTCTGTCTGTCTGTCTGTCTGTCTGTCTGTCTGTCTGTCTGTCTGTCTGTCTGTCTGTCTGTCTGTCTGTCTGTCTGTCTGTCTGTCTGTCTGTCTGTCTGTCTGTCTGTCTGTCTGTCTGTCTGTCTGTCTGTCTGTCTGTCTGTCTGTCTGTCTGTCTGTCTGTCTGTCTGTCTGTCTGTCTGTCTGTCTGTCTGTCTGTCTGTCTGTCTGTCTGTCTGTCTGTCTGTCTGTCTGTCTGTCTGTCTGTCTGTCTGTCTGTCTGTCTGTCTGTCTGTCTGTCTGTCTGTCTGTCTGTCTGTCTGTCTGTCTGTCTGTCTGTCTGTCTGTCTGTCTGTCTGTCTGTCTGTCTGTCTGTCTGTCTGTCTGTCTGTCTGTCTGTCTGTCTGTCTGTCTGTCTGTCTGTCTGTCTGTCTGTCTGTCTGTCTGTCTGTCTGTCTGTCTGTCTGTCTGTCTGTCTGTCTGTCTGTCTGTCTGTCTGTCTGTCTGTCTGTCTGTCTGTCTGTCTGTCTGTCTGTCTGTCTGTCTGTCTGTCTGTCTGTCTGTCTGTCTGTCTGTCTGTCTGTCTGTCTGTCTGTCTGTCTGTCTGTCTGTCTGTCTGTCTGTCTGTCTGTCTGTCTGTCTGTCTGTCTGTCTGTCTGTCTGTCTGTCTGTCTGTCTGTCTGTCTGTCTGTCTGTCTGTCTGTCTGTCTGTCTGTCTGTCTGTCTGTCTGTCTGTCTGTCTGTCTGTCTGTCTGTCTGTCTGTCTGTCTGTCTGTCTGTCTGTCTGTCTGTCTGTCTGTCTGTCTGTCTGTCTGTCTGTCTGTCTGTCTGTCTGTCTGTCTGTCTGTCTGTCTGTCTGTCTGTCTGTCTGTCTGTCTGTCTGTCTGTCTGTCTGTCTGTCTGT
Source organism: Hypsopygia costalis (assembly GCA_937001555.2). Lineage (NCBI taxonomy): Eukaryota > Metazoa > Arthropoda > Insecta > Lepidoptera > Pyralidae > Hypsopygia > Hypsopygia costalis. Next base: position 27,943,990 of record OW443326.2, read on the forward strand.
CTGTCTGTCTGTCTGTCTGTCTGTCTGTCTGTCTGTCTGTCTGTCTGTCTGTCTGTCTGTCTGTCTGTCTGTCTGTCTGTCTGTCTGTCTGTCTGTCTGTCTGTCTGTCTGTCTGTCTGTCTGTCTGTCTGTCTGTCTGTCTGTCTGTCTGTCTGTCTGTCTGTCTGTCTGTCTGTCTGTCTGTCTGTCTGTCTGTCTGTCTGTCTGTCTGTCTGTCTGTCTGTCTGTCTGTCTGTCTGTCTGTCTGTCTGTCTGTCTGTCTGTCTGTCTGTCTGTCTGTCTGTCTGTCTGTCTGTCTGTCTGTCTGTCTGTCTGTCTGTCTGTCTGTCTGTCTGTCTGTCTGTCTGTCTGTCTGTCTGTCTGTCTGTCTGTCTGTCTGTCTGTCTGTCTGTCTGTCTGTCTGTCTGTCTGTCTGTCTGTCTGTCTGTCTGTCTGTCTGTCTGTCTGTCTGTCTGTCTGTCTGTCTGTCTGTCTGTCTGTCTGTCTGTCTGTCTGTCTGTCTGTCTGTCTGTCTGTCTGTCTGTCTGTCTGTCTGTCTGTCTGTCTGTCTGTCTGTCTGTCTGTCTGTCTGTCTGTCTGTCTGTCTGTCTGTCTGTCTGTCTGTCTGTCTGTCTGTCTGTCTGTCTGTCTGTCTGTCTGTCTGTCTGTCTGTCTGTCTGTCTGTCTGTCTGTCTGTCTGTCTGTCTGTCTGTCTGTCTGTCTGTCTGTCTGTCTGTCTGTCTGTCTGTCTGTCTGTCTGTCTGTCTGTCTGTCTGTCTGTCTGTCTGTCTGTCTGTCTGTCTGTCTGTCTGTCTGTCTGTCTGTCTGTCTGTCTGTCTGTCTGTCTGTCTGTCTGTCTGTCTGTCTGTCTGTCTGTCTGTCTGTCTGTCTGTCTGTCTGTCTGTCTGTCTGTCTGTCTGTCTGTCTGTCTGTCTGTCTGTCTGTCTGTCTGTCTGTCTGTCTGTCTGTCTGTCTGTCTGTCTGTCTGTCTGTCTGTCTGTCTGTCTGTCTGTCTGTCTGTCTGTCTGTCTGTCTGTCTGTCTGTCTGTCTGTCTGTCTGTCTGTCTGTCTGTCTGTCTGTCTGTCTGTCTGTCTGTCTGTCTGTCTGTCTGTCTGTCTGTCTGTCTGTCTGTCTGTCTGTCTGTCTGTCTGTCTGTCTGTCTGTCTGTCTGTCTGTCTGTCTGTCTGTCTGTCTGTCTGTCTGTCTGTCTGTCTGTCTGTTAAGTTAAATTACGTTAATATAATATAAGTTAATTACGTTAAGATAACTGCTAAGATTACGTAGAAAAAAGTTACGGCCGTTTATTCAGCAAAAAACGCATATTTCGACACACTCAAGGGAATCAAAACCGTACTTCTCGTTGACGTAGAACTATGAAATTTGGCAAGTAACATCGTTATAGACTACAAGTACAGGAATAAATCTCAAAACTATTCATTTGTAAATAGATCTTAAAAAATAGGGGGTTTATATTATTATTATTTTTTATACGGTGTCGAAATTTCAAATTGAAAGTACTAGTTCAAATGGGGTATCATATGAAAGGGCTTGATGTATACATTGCAAAATATATTTTATTTATATTTTTCGACGCATTATTTCTTATTTATAATGAAAAATATCAAATTTAATAATTATACTACGTACCTACGGCACCCTCGGTGGGCGAGTCCGACTCGCACTTGTCCGGTTTTTTTTTTATCTACTTGCATTATTACGGTATTGACCATCGGTTTTTTTTAATAATCAGCTTGTATATAATAATTATAAACTCATTTGTATCTCACTCAAAGGCTCCGTCGCTCCTTACGAACCTCCAATATAGGATTTTCCAGCCCTATCTGTCATCGGCTCATCACTATTGAACACATATCATCGTCATCATCATCAGGTCATTGTAGTCTCCACTACAGGAGCACGACCCTCTCTCGTACGTCCCAGACAGGAGCAGGGATTTATCCGAAAAAATTTGGATATATCGGTTAAAAGTATGACGTCATACCTTTAAATTTCGATACCTTAAAGTAAAGGTATCTTAATAATTTCGGTATTGTAATATTCCGGTATCGTTATTTTTTTAGGTATCTAAATTATAAAATAAAGGTTTTCTTTCCACAATGTCGGCCGCATTGGTAGGTAAGTACGCCAATGCTACCTACGTCGCGTCGTTGTCGCATCATTTTTTCGGTACCGAAATGGTTTTGGTTAAGGTACTGGTAATATAAAGGTATAATGGTACCGTAAAAAAATTAAGGTATTCTTCTTGTTTTACCGGTATCGTAACCACAATTCTCAACCGTTTTGGCTCTACCTTTAAATCAAAACAATATCGTAATTTTATACCAGTACCATACCCTTATACCTTTACCGCTTTCAATCCCTGGACAGAAGGATTTGGCCTGCACTCCCCACGCTGGCCAGACGAGTTGGGGAGGCCTGATCGATGTTTTATAATATATTTCCCTTATTCGCCTTGTACGACATCCACGGGAAGAGACGGAGTGATTCTACTCTAGTCTGCCGGAAACCACACGGCCAAAACATATAAGAAAGAGATTTTAAACTGAAAATTGTATATCTACTTCTTTGCAATGACATTGAAACTTGAATACGAGTATTAATCTTGTTTCCATCACTACTCAGCAGCCGTTTATAACAGTCGTGTATTCTCTTTATTTTAGTATAATTAACTTGTAATTATTTAAGTTCATTGTCTGCATAGGAGCAGGTGACTTTGCGAATCGACAACTGATCTAGATGTCGAACATTAGCCGTTGACGCCAGTTGACGTGTTAATGCCAGCGTCCTGCATGTCGGATGATAATGGATCACAATCGCCTATGGAGTTTTATTCGATAGTAATGTGAGTGAGTGAGGTCACCAGAAAGGAATGAGATGCTGAGTTGGCAGGGGGGGTGGCGGCGCGCGAGCGATATTTTGTGTTACGGCCGTTAATATAGCTGCGGTAGCCGCTTCGCATCAGGCGGGCCGTATACTTGTCTGCCACCCAACGTAGTATAAAAAAAAAGTAATGAAAATATATTAGCAACTATCTGGAACTTTGTATGGGCTTAGGTATCTCGGTGTCCCGTGCGAATTTCTTCTATATTTCCTTGCTTTCTTTCTTTCTGGTTCCTCACTCACTCGCAGGAACACAACAACACTCAAGGGAATTGTTATTTGACTGCGGTAATCTGTTAGGTGTAGGTACTTCCCCAGTCATGCAGATTTAAAAATACACTATGCTCTCACCATCATCAGGTCACTTTAGTCTCCACTACAGGAGCACGACCCTCTCTCGTCCGTCCCAGACAGAAGGAGGATTTGTCCTTGTTGGCGACCTACAGCGCATACATCCTTTTTGGCCAATATTTTCAAATTCTCAGTATCATTTTCTTTTTATATTCGAAAACAATTGTTGTATTTGATCAGTCAAAAAATATACATGAATCACGGAACTAGTGGTTTCCTTTGCCATCCTCAACATTTTTGGTGTCAGAAGAAATTACGTATAAAAATAATGCCCGTGATAACTAGGGCTCGCTCTCTGGATAACAAAAGGAACCAAAATATACGCGAGTTATCAACAAATATAGTGCCTTGTGATAGTGCTCTACATAAAGACAGTGCCTCTATTTCCGGTGCCCCTGCATCAGCTCCGTCTAGCATACCTCACACTCAAGCAACTAATTTGTCTCTCGCTACAAATATGTTACGTGTTACAACTGATTCTGAACCAAGAGTTCCAATGCCGCTTACGACTCAAAGCAGCTTAGTAAGTTTGAATTCATCGACGAAATCACATAGTCGACGTTCAACCAATACAGTAAAGGCTCGACAATTGGCTGCCAAAGTTGATCACGCACGAAGGTTGGCTAAAATAGAGAAACTAGCCTTGGAACGAGAAAAGGCTTTAGCAGATCTAGAACTACAAGCTGAGCTAGCGGCTATCGGCAGCAGCTCGTCACGCACCTCTAAAGTGGATCGTGTTAATGAATGGTTAGTTGGTTCTCATGATAGTAATGTAGTCTCAGAACATACTAATTCAGTGCACTCGTTTGATAGGACAACAAGATATGACGGGAACCCTGGCGTAACTTGCCAGGTCACCACGTCTGTGTTGGGTGCTACGCCCGCCATGCCAGATGTCTCCATGCCTCGAGTGCGGGAACCCTGTGGCGGCGGTGGCAGAAACCTACCGACGACTACTATACATGCACCAGAGTTAGGTACACATAACTATAATGAGAATTGTAATTGCTACAAAAATAAAAGTCATAACCAAACTGTAGGTACACAAGATAACTTTATTTTATTAGCCAACGCCATCGCAGACCTAAGCAAGAAGAAGTCTTGGGTGAGTGATCTTCCTTATTTTGACGGTAGTGCGCTGAGCTGGCTTCCATTTAAAAAAGCTTTCGATCACTCGAAAACAAATTTCACATCGAGTGACAACTTGACAAGGATTGCGGCGGCTCTTCAAGGCGCGGCTCGGGAAGCAGTCGCGATGCTGCTCGTATCTGCAGCGGATCCGGAGCAAGTCATCCGCGCTCTGGAAACCAGGTTCGCGCAGCCCGAGTATATCGTGCTTCAACAGTTGGCTTTAGTGCGTAGTCTCCCTAGACTCCCTGCATATGAGTCTCCACGGGAACTCAACGTTTTTGCTTGCCGTATACGCAATTGCGTAGAAGTTATTCGCCTTCTCAACCAACCGGAGTATCTTGCAGCTCCTGAACTAGTTAATACAATAATTGGTAAATTAACTCCACTCCTCAGGTCTAGATGGGCTGACTTTGTTGTAACAAGGGTTGGCTCTGGCAAGTTCAAATTAGAAATTATATCCGAGTTTCTCGAGTATGAAGCAAATTTGCATATGAAATTCGGTTTTATTTTGTCAGATTCTACAGTTGTCAGTAAAAATCAGCAAAGTCAATCTGTCAAACCTACTAAAGATAAAATTTATTCAATTGCAACCTCTTCCGATTCGTCTTCCAAACAAAAAAGTATTGACGTATTATGTAAGTATTGTCGGTCGAACGAACACGAAGTTAGCGATTGCAAAAATTTTTAATGTCTCTCTTTAGATGATCGTTGGCAGTGAGTGTTAGAGAACAAAGTTTGCCGTAAATGTCTAAAAAAAGGTTTTCACCAGTACAAAACCTGCAAGAAAAGGTGTGGTATAGAAGGCTGTACTGCGGATAGGCGACATCATAAGCTCTTACACAGACCTCGGTCTGTAACCACGGCTCACGTCGAAGTACAGTCGGCGTCATCGATTTCTTCCGAAACCGAAGTACAGTCGGCAACGGAAATTAGTATTAACCCGAAATCAACTACATCTACTAAAGACAAGCAACGGTCTGCCACGGTTGCTCACAACTCTTCTCCCGTGAATCTGTCTAGGCTCAAGCCTCTTTTAAAGGTGATAGCGGTTACTATAAGTGGGCCACTAGGAAGCGTAGACACTTACGCCCTTCTTGATGACGGCAGTTCCGTAACGCTTTTAGACCAATCGATAGCAGACTTAGTGGGAGCCAAGGGCCCTAAATGTAGATTGAATATTGACTGCATTGGTGGCTTACGAAAACAGACTGAAGTAACTTATGTAGATATAAAAGTAAAGGGTCGTCATAGTGACGACACTTTTGAACTTAGGGCGCGGTCTATTTCAAATTTAGGTATAAATAATCAGTCGGCTCGTTTAGATGATGTCATTCAATTTAAATACTTGTCAGACCTAGTAGACGTTCTCTGCTATGACGACGCAAAGCCCATGCTACTGATAGGAGCCGATAATTGGCAAATGATGCTTCCTAAAGTAGTTCGTCATGGTACTCGTAACCAACCTGCCGCCTCTCTTACGGCATTAGGCTGGGTTCTATTCGGGTATATGTCAAATAGGTCAGTTTTTGATTCGTTTAACCATATCTCTGCCGCTGATGATCATAACGATTTACCTTTGGACGCCCTCATGAAAGAATATTTTAAATTAGACTCTATAGGTATAGTAAAGGTTTGTCATCGTAGTGTTAGTGAAGAACGCGCCTTGAAAATTCTTGAGGAAAATACCAAACGACTAGACTCGGGAAGATATGAAACGGGTTTATTATGGCGCGATAATATCTCTTTTGTCCCGGATAGCCGGGAGTTAGCTTTGGCCAGATATTCTAGCCTCGAGCGCAAGATGGCCAAGGATAAATCGTATGCTGATGCCTACAAAGACAATATTCGAGGTATGATTAGTAAGGGGTACGCTGAACTATGTACAGGGCCTCCGATAGGGCAGATTCCATGGTATCTTCCTCACTTCGGCATTACTCATCCTCATAAGAAAAAGTTACGCGTGGTCCATGATGCAGCAGCCAAGTGTGCGGGAGTTAGTCTCAATTCGCTGCTTCTGACTGGTCCTGATCTTCTACAGCCACTGCTAGGTATAGTAATGCGCTTTAGGGAAGGCTACGTTGCCTTGACTGGGGATATCAGGGAGATGTTTCCACAAATTAAGATTAGCCCGGAGGACAGAGACTCTCAACGTTTCTTATGGAGAGATAGCCCTGACTTACCATTACAAGAATTTCGAATGTCCTCGATGATATTTGGCGCGGCATCTAGTCCCTGCACCGCCTTATGGATCAAAAACAAAAACGCTAGTAAGTTTCAATTGCAGTATCCGGATGCTGTAAAATCTATCATCGAAGACCATTATATGGATGACTTCTTAGGTAGTTTTGATAGTGTCAAAGAGGCTGCTCAGCGCGCTTCTGAAATAGTTTTTATTCATAAAGAAGCCGGCTTCGAAATGCGGTCTTGGGTTTCGAATCATAAAGAAGCGTTGTCTCTAATCCCTTCTCACTTACATGCGAGTGATATAACTGAAGTAAGTTTAGGTTCCACGTCACCTTCACAAATTCGTGTTCTGGGTCTAACCTGGAACGTCAGTGAGGATAAGCTTTATTTTATGAAGTCTCTCCCTAAGGCACCAGTTAAATTTACTAAACGTTCCGTACTATCTTTGTTAATGTCTATTTACGATCCGTTAGGACTATTGACCCCTATTATAATGAAGGGTCGTGTATTATTTCAAAGAACCTGGAAATTAGGTATTGACTGGGACCATGACTTGACAAGCATTCTCATTGATAATTGGAAGAACTGGTTCCTTGAATTAGAGAATTTGTGTAATAGTGCTATTCCTCGGTGCTACATAAACAGCACTGGGCATATAAAAGATGTTCAGATCCATATCTTCGCCGATGCAAGTGAACGAGCATATGCTTGCGTAGCCTACTGGCGTTTCACATACGACGACGATAGCGTTACACTGTCTTTGATTGGGGGAAAAGGTCGGCTTGCACCCTTAAAACCAGTTTCTATCCCTAGGCTAGAACTGCAAGCCGCCCTTATCGCCTCTCGTTTCTGCACATATGTAATCGATGCGCACAGACGAAAACCTAATCAAACTTTTTACTGGACGGATTCTCTAACCGTCTTAAAGTGGCTCCGTAGCGATGCTTGCACATTTAAAGCTTTTGTCTCGTTTCGGGTTGGAGAGATAGCCGAAACAACCAACATTCAAAATTGGCGATATGTTCCCACAGCTTTAAATATTGCAGATGACGCTACGCGAGATGTCCACAAGTTTTCCACGTCATCACGATGGTTCACGGGACCATCGTTTCTTTTAGATCCTCAATCAGAGTGGCCATGTGAACCATCGCGCATCGTCCCGCCGGTGACTGAAGAACTAAAACGTGATTCGGAATCGGTGGGACAAATAGTTATCACACCGCAACAACTTCCTTCACCGGTAGTTGCGGACCACCAACGCTTTAGTAGTTGGTTACGTTTACTTCGCGCCACAGCTCGAATACATCAGTGTTCCAGAGCATTTCGGACGATTTTACATCCAAATTCCAAATTACCTTTAGATTCTCTTCGTGATAGTAATAACTTACCTTTGCTTACTGTTCAAGATCTCAACGTTGCAGAGATCCATTTATTTCAAAAGGTACAACTAGATTCATTCTCTAAAGATTTGACTTGCATTCAAGCAGCACGTCCTGTTTCAAAAGACAGCAGGTTAAGAAATCTTTCTCTTTTATTCGGTGAAGACAAACTACTTCGACTCTCTGGACGCACTGCCGCTGCTGAAGGCATAGAATCTTATCCGATCGTTCTTGATGGAAAACATCGGATTACAAAAATATTAATAAACTCCTACCACATCAGATTCGCTCATGGCAATAACGAGCTGGTAGTCAATGAACTACGACAGAAGTTTTATATCCTCAGCTTGAGACCTGCTGTGAGAGGAACATCACAGAGATGCCAATTTTGCCGCAATCGCAAGGTTATTCCCATGATACCACCATTAGGAGATCTTCCTGACGCAAGACTGGCGCATCATCAACGTCCCTTCAGTCACGTGGGGCTAGATTACTTCGGCCCACTAAACGTTTCCATTTGCAGACGCGCCGCTAAAAGATGGGTAGCCCTATTCACATGCATGACTGTGAGAGCAGTGCATTTAGAAATCGTTGAGAACCTTTCTTCAGATTCTGCCCTGATGGCTTTAAGGTGCTTTATTTCCAGAAGAGGATGCCCAACACATATATACTCCGACAATGGGACTTCCTTCATCGGTGCAGCGAAAATGTTACCGGAACTTTTTAACTTCTGCTCAAACAAGAAGATCGAGTGGCGGTTCATACCACCTTCCGCACCATTTTTTGGAGGTTGCTGGGAGCGACTAGTCCGGTCCGTAAAATCTGCACTTTCCACAACCTTGAAGGAACGTACACCAAAAGAGGAGGTACTACATACACTGCTCCTCGAAGCCGAATGTGTGATCAATTCTAGACCCCTCACCCACGTTTCCGTCGACGTAGACTGCGAGCAAGCGATTACACCATTTACCTTTTTAATTGGGAGTTCCAGTAACGAGCCAGATGTCAGGATATTTGACGACCATGACCTTCACAGGCGAGTAGATTGGAGAAAAGCGCAGAGGCTTGCTGACCATTTTTGGCAGCGTTTCGTAAAAGAGTACCTGCCAACTCTAGTTCCACGCAAAAGGCTAGCTCAACAGGTCAAGCTCAAAATTGGTGACTTGGTTTTCATAGCAGATGGAACACTTCCCAGATTTTGTTGGCCTCGCGGACGAATTGTGGCAGTATATCCAGGCAAGGACGGCATAGTGCGAGTAGTAGATGTCGCTACGAAAGGGGGAGTGCTGCGCAGACCTACTCGTAAGGTGGCGCTGCTGGTCGCCGGCCAATAGTAATGGGTGCTTCTCACCGTCGGGGGCCATGTTGGCGACCTACAGCGCATACATCCTTTTTGGCCAATATTTTCAAATTCTCAGTATCATTTTCTTTTTATATTCGAAAACAATTGTTGTATTTGATCAGTCAAAAAATATACATGAATCACGGAACTAGTGGTTTCCTTTGCCATCCTCAACAGTCCTACACTCCCCACGCTGCCCAGACGGGTTGGGGAGGCCTGATCGATGTTTTATAATGTATTTCCCTTAGTCGCCTTGTACGACATCCACGGGAAGAGACGGAGTGATTCTATTCTAGTCTGTACTATGCTCTACCTCTCTTGAAATCTAATGGACGCTGGCAACAACCAAGTTGCTACTACAACGCAACTATTGGACAATACGGGAATTGGACCATAGGGTTAGATACGAGTAAGGATAAGAACATAACATGTACTCCACTTTGTATAGTAACCTCTGATTTCTGGGCTAAACTAAAACAGTTGAACACATATCTGATGAGAGGCAACCCTGTTACTGTGACGTTATTACTATTAGTATAGGACTATTCCTTCCTATTCCTATCGTTACATATAACTACAGTATACATATAACTACAGTATATAGTACCATACATTCAATTAGGCAGCTATGGCCACGTGTCGCCACGATTGTGAACACTTAACATTGCCTAATGACTACACAGCGACGAATGATGGCTGGCAATGATTAACTCCAAACACAGATACGGCACGAGGTTGAAGGTGCCTTTTTTTATACTACGTCAAGTGGCTCATAAGCATACGGCCCGTCTGATGTGAAGCGGTTATCGTAGCCATATTAACGTTCGCAACATTAAATATCACTCGCGTGTCGCCACCCCCGCTTCCAACGCATCTCCTTCCTTCCTTTCTGGTAAGCTCACTCACTCGCAGGAACACAACAAATTCAAGGGAATTGTTATTTGGTTGCGGTATTCTGTGAGGTGGAGGTACTTTCCCCAGTCGGGTAGCTTACAATAAAATTACGCTCCCTACCTTTCTTTTCGACAGAGCTTCATTTGTCAGGTGCACCGCGTGCAGGTGAAGTTGGCTTTGGTTCAAAGATGTTGATGAACCACTTTCACCCCATTGTGCCTGCGGAACAATGTTCATATTTTCTTTAAATGTGGCATATAGCACTTCTGTCTTCGCCGTGTGGTTTCCGGCAGACTAGAATAGAATCACTCCGTCTCTTCCCGTGGATGTCGTACAAGGCGACTAAGGGAAATACAATATAAAATATCGATCAGGCCTCCCCAACCCGTTTGGCCAGCGTGGGGGGTGTAGGCCAAATCCTCCTTCCGTCTAGGACGGACGAGAGAGGGTCGTGCTCCTGTAGTGGAGACTAAAATGGACCTGATGATGATGATGATAGCACTTCTGTTACAGATGTTAGTCTTTGATGATAGGCAGGGGTGCAGAAATGTAGTAGACATACATAGCAGTACTAAAACATCATATAAATGTTCTAAACCGAGACACCCATAAAGATCTACAACGCTACACTATTCGAAGCAGAGTTTGTAACGTGCCGGCTAGGTACCTATATGACACAGCTCAGATATCCCATTGCTTAAAAACTAAAGTTTTTATCCAGTGCATCCTCCCTGGCAGACCGCAGAGAATGACCGTCAAGTTGGTTCACAATCTAAAAATCATCAGCGAGCGACAGAGAGAGCTATGCTTCAGATTTTTCAAAGGGCCCCGACTGCTGACAAGCTGGCCGACTAAGGAAGTACCTCCACATCACAGAATAACTCAGCCAAATAACAATTCACTTGAGGGTTGTTGTGTTCCTGCGAGTGAGTAAGGTCACCAGAAAGAAAGGAAGGAGTATAGACTGGATCGGCGACCCTTTGCAGTTGTTGATCCTTTTCACCTTTTCATCAGGTGACCGACCCACATGCTCGTTTGCCCCCCTCTCATTTACTCCTGGCCTCCGCCAACCCGCAGTTGAGCAGCGTGGTTGAGTACGCTCTGAACCCCTTCGATTGAAGGGAGACCGGTATCCCAACAGTGGGATAATAATGGGTTGATGCCATCAATGCCAACCGTGTCGCAGTGTAAGTACAATATAAAAGGAACTCATTCAGCATTAGCCGTGGTGAATAATCCAGGGCTGTATTCTGTGAAAACTTATTAAAATCAGAGAAAATCTTTCATTTTCGTTGTTGTTGAAGTTGAACTACTGCTATGATATACTATTGTATTATGTCTCCTGTAGTATAGCAAGTAGGGGTGCGGTTCAACGACGCACGATCGTGTTCTCGCCGAATTCACGATCGCTCGCTATGTACGAACATGGGGCGTACGAAACATGCACGCAATAAACTATGTAAAAAATTACTTTTCATTTTAGTTAAAACTTTTAATGTAGATGATAATAAGACTCAAATTATATTTGTTACGTGTAAATTAAAAAAAAACCTTAAAATACCTAAGGGAAGTAGCGTCGTAGTCAATGGGTAATGTGGCCAGAAGGCTAGCAAGCATTACCACCACGGCGGCGGATGGCATTTGGTTATAAAAGTCATTTGGTTTAATAACTCTTGTGAGATTGGTTGTGGTTGAGAAACATGTCTGTCAACCTGCAGTTGAACAGCGTTACGAAGTAGATACGGATTATACGGATCATGTAGGGGTTCCAAGCGTAGGTAGGTACCTACCTACGCTTGGAACCCCTACATGATCCGTATAATCCGTATCCCAACAGTGATTTTAATGTGAATTGATAACTTTGTGGTGTACGTAGTTCATCAACATCTTAACCAAGCCAACCTCACCTGCACGTGGTGCATCCTGCTAACTGACAAACGAAGCTCTGGCGAAAACAGAGGAAGGGCATAGCATAGAAGTACCTCCACCTCACAGAATACCGCAGCCAAATAACAATTTCCTTGATGGTTGTTGTTTTCCTGCGAGTGAGTGAGGACACTTCTTTCTGGTGTCCTCACTCACTCACGCAGAAATGAAGAAGTATAGGCTGGAAACATATCGGCGACCCCTTGGTGTTGCTGATCTCCATCGGCGGTGGTGATTGCTTTCCATCAGGTGACTCACATGCTCGTTTGCCCACTCTCACATAAAAAAAAATCAAGACTCAAATTATTTTTTTACGTGTAAACTTTAAGATACCTATATATAATCTCAATACATACAAAGGAGAATCGCATCGTCGTCAATGGGTAACGTGGCCAGAAGGCTAGCAGCATCGCCACGCTGGATAGCGATGCTTTTTCGCTGGGCAAGAAAAAGGCCAGCCTTATATACGTTGTGAAAAAAGATTAGAAATAATGGATCTGCACTGTGCTTCGACTTTCCGACACCAACATACAAATAGAACGAATATGTGAGGGGGGGGGGGGGGGGGCAAGCATGCTTCAGAGAGTACGGTAAGCTCTCAGTTACCGTCACAGGCAAAGTACAAAAAGAGTACACCACCAAAGAAAGGAAGAAGTATAGGATGGCAACGAATCGGCGACCCATTGGTGTTGCTGATCTTCATTGGGCGGTAGTGATTGCATTCCATCAGGTGACCCACATGCTCGTTTGTCCCCGCCTCATACAAAAAAAGATATCTAAAAAAAACATGTACTAACATCGTTCAAATTGTTAAAAAATATCATAACAAATAGCAACACAGAAAAAAACAAAATAAAAAGCAATATGAAATGGAGCATAATATAAAATCAGAGACATGATATTAACACTGGTAACACTTGTTCGTGTGAATTTACTCCACAAATAAAACTACACTGTGTCGCCTCGTGTTGCCGACGACAGATTTATAATAATTAGAAATTATACACTCCGACTTGCAGTTCCGCTCGCATGTTCGGCATTTATAGTTACAATTAAAAATTTGACGAGATCTCGTCCTATCATCGATTTTGAAGTATTTATTTTTACCAAACAGGTACACTGTACCATAGTATTTAGAACTTTATCTCGATTAAGATACATAAAAATACATATATTATCTTCACGTTATGCACGAGAATTCTCGAGAAATCACTAGACTGTTGTATGAAGTATGTTCTTTTTTACTATTATTTTTACGGTTCTGGATACTAATACTATTCGATGATCTTTAAGAGGCAGATTTCTTTTTCCTTTTTATCCTGTCTTTATAGGCATGACGTGAGGAACCACTTCAGTGGTACGTCAGTACTGTTAAATAAATTCATAATCTTAATTAAATGGTGTCATTAATTCTGACCTTAACCTATCCAAAGTACAATCTTTGGGTACTAAATTGCTCGTAAACATACTTAAATCAAGACTGTACCTATATATATCCTATATATGCTCACCAATTATAATGAAACCTACCAATTGTTTCTATATATTACTAAATGAATAACCGTAAAGCTGTTACGTAATAGGCCCATAAAGTTATTACTATTGTGTTATTACCAAAAGCATGTGTAAACATAAAATTAGGTACCTATGCAAACAAATGCCTACGAATAAATTAACTGGCGAACTCCAGCTAGTTCGTTCGTGCGGTTAGTTTGTAAGAAACGGATAACTTAATTCACGCTTTGTATGGAATGTATGTCCCGTAATGTTCAACTGTTACGATACACTAGCCTTTTGACTACGTTCACATCATTGTATACTTTTTTCTCGTATACGAGAAAAATCATACATATACAAAGATGTCTATACAAAACACTGTTCGTTCCAAAGGCTTCGCTCGCGTATAGTAAAAGTCTCATCTTCATCCTGAAGCTGAAACATTTTTACATCCAAACTTACATACAAACCTCTCTATAATATGAATTATAAGTACTATAGACGAACAGAAACAGAGATAAATAAGCTCGCTTGTAGTATTTAATTACGCACGTAGTAAATACGTTACACAATGTGGAAAATATATGAGGAAAAATGATTGTTTATACTGAAAATAAACAAATAGTATGACCATAAAAATATTCGTAATTTATTACAGAGCTGTTATTAATTTATTGCCTATTAAAAATAACCATATTTTTCCTGGTAACGGTACCTAGTAATGAAATACCTATATTATATTGTAACTAAATTGATGTGAATAAGTAACGGAGTTTAACTCAGGGTTAAAAGTGGTAATAATTTTATTGACGTAATGTAAAAGATTGTTCGGCTCCTCTTTGAGGATTTCGAGGGCGTCGAAGCTTATGAAAACCATAAGCCGTGTTCACGCTACCTCAGCCTCTCCGACTATTATCTAGAAAAAATATCGGACGCGCAGCATGCGCCACCATATAGATATTTTTTTTTTCGAAATCACGAATTGATATCGGAAAACCCAGGTCACTTTACATTACTACTTTGTGATGCTCTACACGGATCCGAAGTCAGAATTTCGAAATTTTGAGTTTCATTGCAGCGGACGGACAGACAGAACGACTTTTTTTCGAAAAACCAAAGTCACTTTACATTACTACTTTTTGATGCTCTACACGAATTCGAAGTCAAAATTTCTAAATTTTGAGTTTCATGGCAACGGACAGACAGAACAAACGGACGATTTTATAAGCTCAATAAATTTCGGTGAAAAAGTAAAAAAAAAAAAAACTTAAAGCGTTTTCTACCTAAACACTAAGATCTCATGCACACCACGTTATTTTCAGGCGCTGTCGATGCGTGATTTCAGACGCGATGTTATCGTATTGTCAATTAAAGTTAAAAAAATCAATAGCCATTTTTGCCAACTGCGCTTATTACGTTTTTCTTATATAAGTAGTAAATAACATACATAATAGGCTAGACGACAATTTTTTCACATGATTTGTTATATAAGGACGTCATTATAATATAACTATAGGTGAAAGAATTACTTCGATAGCATAAAAAATTCTCGAAATATGATAACTTGAAAATCAAAATTTTGGACTTTACCGAAAACGCTCCATACAAAAGGCTACTGAGTAATGACGTCACACCTAGGTATTTTGTATACATTAAAACAGAAATTTGTACGACATCTATGTTAAATACTACGTTTATGTAGCTAATGCCGTAACAAAAGTTATATTATTTTTTATTGTTTTTCGAAAAGTTAATATTTTTTTTTGGAGATCGATGGCGTCGTTGCGTGTGTAATAGAACACCCAAGTTAAGCAACATCGACCGTAGCCTGTCCATGGATGAGTTTATATTATTTCGAGCTCCTCCGTGCTTCGGAAGGCACGTTAAGCCGTCGGTCCCGGCTGTTGTGGTTAGATAACAGTCGGTGACTTTTAGGCGGTTTGAAAACACTGGCCTCCGCCAACCAGCAGTTGAGCAGCGTAGTCGAGTATGTTCTAATTCCCCTTCGATTGAGGGGAGACCCGTATCATAGCAGTGGGATGAATAAGGGTTGACGAATAAGAAGATGAAGAATAGTATTTGTTTGCTATAAAACAATTAATAAGGCAACTAAAATTCGTTACACACCCAAGACAGAAATCTCTTCGCCAGCATGCCAGTTTCTTCAGCCATTTTAAACGCATAAAAATTCTTAATTGAACCTTGTAAATATCCATATAATGAAAGATACAGTAATTATGATGAACTGCTGCTAATTTTTATGTCCTTGCAAAAACTAAACGAGTTTGTATAATGGTACTCATACATCGGTTGCACAAAAATGGAACGAAACGCAGACAAGATAATTAAAGCGCTCTTGTCGTGAATTGACTGATGATTAATTTATTAATAACTAGTTGATATTTCATCAACGCGCTTATTATAAATCTGAAGTCTGTATCTGAAGTATATGTATTTTTTTTTATTTCTTTAATTTACTGTTCATGCGGCTTTGGAACAAACTACTTAAGAGACAGCTGCACTGTCGCTACTTTTAAAAAACCGGACAAGTGCGAGTCGGACTCGCCCACCGAGGGTTCCGTACGTAGTATCATTATTAAATTTGATATTTTTCATTATAAATAAGAAATAATGCGTCGAAAAAAAATAAATAAAATATATTTTGCAATGTGTACATCAAGCCCTTTCATATGATACTCCATTTGAACTAGTAGTTTCAATTTGAAATTTCGACACCCTACAAAAAATATATACCCCCTATTTTTTAAGATCTATTTACAAATGTATAGTTTTGAGATTTATTCCTGTACTTGTCTATAACGATGTTACTTGCCAAATTTTATACTTGTCAACGGGAAGTACCCTATAGGTTTTGATTCCCTTGAGAATGTGTCGAAATATGCGTTTTTTGCTGAATAAACGGCCGTAACTTTTACTTCTACGTAAAGTTAGCAGTTTGATTTTTATATACAGTTCAAATTTCAGCTTGATACCTCCACGCATTCTCGACATAGAAATTCTTGACAGACAGACAGACAGACGGACAACAAAGTGATCTTATAAGGGTTCCGTTTTTCCTTTTGAGGTACGGAACCCTAAAAATATTAAAAAGCTCTACCTTATTTGTTATGATTTTGACGTGAAATCGTCTTTAAAATTGCTTCCTTATGGAGCGAATTCAATTTTTTGAATGAACGAACGAATGATAACAAAATCGGGGGATACAATTTAGTGTCGTAGCTACAAATCTATCATCTCATCATCCAAAATTCAATCACACCACTGGATAGATATAGGATCAAAGAATTTATTACGCTAAGTAAGGACTATAGAACATCGCGTGCGAGGGAGGGGGAAGCGCTGCCATTTTGAGATACTTTTGGTGCAAATAACGTATTCACGTACAAAACACGGCCGTGTCCACGACACAGCCACAACTTATTATTTTGTATCTGTTTTATAGATTGCTTTTTAAAAATGAATATTATTTTTTACATTCAAATGTTATTTATTCACTTGGGGTGTAAGTGGTTCATTAAGATCTTTGAACCAAAGCCAACTTCACCTGCACGTGGTGCACCCTGCTGACTGACAAACGAAGCTCTGGCGAAAAGAGAGGTAGGGAGCGTAATTGTAAGCTACCCGACTGGGGAATGTACCTCCACCTCACAGAATACCGCAGCCAAATAACAATTCCCTTGAGGGTTGTTGTGTTCCTGCGAGTGAGTGAGGTCACCAGAAAGAAAGGAAGGAGATGCTGCGTTGGCAGCGGGGTGGCGGCGCGCGAGCTATGTTTTATGTTGCAAGCGATAATATGGCTACGGTAACCGCTTCACATCAGGCGGGCCGTATGCTTGTCTGCCACCCGACGTAGTATAAAAAAAAAAAAAAATGTTAAGCAAGTTGTTTGGACTCAAAGTTAAGTAAAAGTTCTGTATGCACGCTAGGTATTTGGGGTGTAATAACCTCATCATGATCTTTAGGGCCAAATCCAACGTCATCTGCATGTAGTGCACCCTACAAAGACCCTCTGACAAAAGAGAGGTAGGTAATAAATACAGTATTTGTAAGCGGTCCTTACCTCCTCCTCACAGAATACCGCAGCCCAATAGCAATTCCCTAGAGGGATGTTGTGTAAAAACGTTATTATTTGAAGAAGAATATTTATGAGAAACTGTGTAATAACTCATACTCACTATTACACTGAATAGCACTCCGCCAATCAATCGGTTATTACATTTCGTATATTAAATAATAGCTGACCCGGCGAACTTCGTACCGCCATTTTCGTTTCCTGTATATTTTCGAATTAACTGAAAGACTCATTTGTGCTTTTATTTTCCAGACAATAACGAGTATAAAAAAAGAGTTATCCGATTTGATGCAATATTTCCGAAGTGATGCCCAATTGCCCATACATACATTTCGGCTATTAATTTTTATTAATATAGATTAAAAAAAAAAGTAAGATTGTCGTTCTATCTATCAGTATGTCACAAACTCCCAAAAATAGACACCATTGCTTTCATCTCGTTATATCCAACAAATATATCTCCGCTGATTGAGGACATCTGTTTTATCTTGTAAAGTCAAAGCCGTAAGGACTAAAATACTGTGGCTAATTAATGGCACGAATACAAACAATGTTATATCCGCCAACAATAATTTCGGCATCATTAATTCGCTTCGGAAGTAAATTTGAATTTTAAAAACATGTTGGGTAGTCGAATAAAACTTTATTTTCTTTTTAAACATTAATACCTACCGCACTCAAAAAGTCAACAGGGTCGGATTCAGGGTCTCTTTTTTTAAGTAAATTTTAAAATGCATAGAGTCATAGTAACAAAATAAACAAAATTTGCCGTATGCATTCAAGGTAACTCGGTTACCTTAAACGCATAAGTTATAGACATTTATCGAGATCGTAACTTTTAACTTTTATAAGCGCGCTTAAGAAAAATTCGCGATTCCTGAAAAATAACTATATATAGAATACAATCTAATTACTTAAAACTACAAAGTTGTATTAAGTTTTTATTGTACCAAAACCACACCCTGGTCACTCCATACAAAAAAACTACGAGAGAAACAAACCGTGTCTGTATTAGTGCAAACGTGTGTGTAGATACCTTACGGTTGACTACGAAATAAACAACAATGTTATATTCTAATTATGTATCTCTTTTTACTCACAAATCTAGCCCGGTCATTTGAAAAGCATGCGCGGGGAAATGGATCCAACGCGTAGAGGCTCTCTGAGAATGTTAATGTAATGTTGTAGACCCAGAGCGACCCGCTTACGTGACAGCGAGGTACCTCGCGCTGTGACGTATGACGTTTTTCTTTATACTATATTGTACCTGGGTAATATTTATATAATCGTTCTAGTTTTGTGTATTTTACAATGTTGATATACTTATCTATCTAAGTATCTATCTATAAAAAAGTCGAATGGCTAGCAATGGCCACTTTGACTCCGAATTCGCGGATTCGATCCCCTCACAAGACAGATATTTGTGTACATGAACATGTCTGTTTGTCTTGCCTAGGTATTTTCTATGTATTACATATGTATGTAAGTATTTACAAAAAAATGTATTTAAGTATAGTATCAGTTATCATATTACCTATACTGTGATAGTACTTACAAGGTTTGCTTAATTTGGGACTAGATGACCGTGTGGAATATTTATAGATTTATTTATTTAATATCATTACTAGTTCGTTTAACTTTTATTCACATATATTTATTTCATCATATTTATTAGTCGGTATCCTGAATAATTACGCCTTCGGGAACAGAGTCTGCAACGTGGCAACATATCGGCGACCCCTTGGTGTTGCTGATCGCCATGGGCGGTGGTGATTGCTTTCCAGTATGTTCTTTTGCCCCCCTGTTCTTTGCCCCCCTCCCATATTAAATAAAAAATATATATTTCAAACACACTGCGATTAAAGTTTATTTGAAGTCTAAGTGTAGCGTGACCACTTCTTCTAATCTAAATATACCTATATAAAAATCAATGCCACTTTTCGTTGTAATTTTATAACTTAAGAACGGGCTCACTTATCCAAACCAAATGTTTAGGCTTTGTTCGGACTATTTAGTAGATGGTTTATGTGAAGTTTGCACAAAATCGGTAGAGCGGTTTTTCATTTATCACATTTTTTGCAACAAATGAATTCAATAAATGGCAGATCATTTTGTTAATGGGGATTTTGCTGTCAAATTTAAACTTTTTTCAGATGGGGATTGTGCTGTCAAATTGAAACTTTTTTCATTGTTGACAGTACAAATTATTTCACTTTATACGTAGCGAAGCACGTACCGGGCCGTATGTATTGGATATATGTATACGTATATATGTATATATGTATATGTATACGTATGTATATAAAATTCTCGTGTCACAGTTTTAGTTACCATACGCCTCCGAAACGGCTTGATCGATTTTGATCAAATTTTATATGTATATTCAGTAGGTCTGAGAATAGGTTGTTATCTATATTTTTCTACTAAAATAATCCTAGGAATAATTTGTATGGCAAAAGAACGTTTGAACGCTCAGCTAGTTATTTATGAAATAGATTAGTACTCAATTTGGGCTAGATGACATTTTTTTCTTTCTATTTGTTATGTAAGGACGTTATTATAATATAATTAAAGGTGAAAGAATTACTTCAATAGCACAAAAATCTCTCGAGATAGGTTAATTTGAAACTCACAATTTTTGACTTTCCCGAAAACGCTCCGTACAAAAGGCTACTGAACTATGACGTCGCAGTTTTGTAGTTTGTATGCATCAAACCGAATTTTGTACGATATCTATGTTAAATATTACGTTTATGTAATTAGTATAATAATAAAAGTATTCTTTATTGCTTCCCCAATGGAAATTTTATTTTTTAATAATTTCATACTTTTAAAATGGACTTTGCCGCCAAACTTTGATCGATCCTAATAAGACGCACAGAAGATATTAGAATGAAATTTTGCAGATCTTTATAATTTTGTGTATTTTACTATATTGTTATATAATTGTTATACATTTTTTTAACGTTGTCAAGTAGCCTATTTATGACCCAGAATCGAACCCCCGATTATTATAATGTATGGTTATTATCTCCAAGAATTCGCATTTTCAGTTTCAAAAATGTACGCATTTTGTGTCAAGCTATACAAGGCGAAGTTGCGCGTCGCAAGATCAGAGACTCGCTGCCTTATATGTATCTCGGAATAACCAAGTATAAAGTTGTTGATATACTACGCTCTTGGCTTGATATACTTACGCTGGCCGTGTGGTTTCCGGCAGACTAGAATAGAATCACTCCGTCTCTTCCCGTGGATGTCGTAAGGTGCGACTAAGGGAAATACATTATAAAACATCGATCAGGCTTCCTCAACCCGTCTGGCCAGCGTGGGAAGTGTAGACCAAATCCTCCTTCTGTCTGGGACAGACGAGAGAGGGCCGTGCTCCTGTAGTGGAGACTAATATGACCTGATGATGATGATGATAGTATGCTCTTATTACTCTGAAGACAAAACTGGGATAGTAACACCTTAGTAAACTTAGTTCTATGGCGTTGTTGGGCGTGTCAATCAAAGCGATCACGCAGGTGAAGCAACGTCGCTCGTATATCTTGATACCTATAAATTGACGAGCTCGGTGGTCGAATGGTACCCGCACAAGACAAACATTTGTGTGCATGCAATTTGATCTACACTACTTTGCGTGCTTCTCTGCGACACGTGTTTCGCCTCTACGTGAGGATGCCTCGCGTAGAGGCGAAACACGTGTCGCACATCTACAGATCGCCTGAGGATGCCTCGCGTAGAGGCGAAACACGTGTCGCAGAGACGACCACGGCAGTCGGGGCAGCGGCGGTCGCATGTCTCTTCTGTTTCAGATGTTGGAGATTCGCCGAGACGACCACAGCAGCTGGAGCAGAGACGACCAAAGCAGTCGCATGCAACTACTAACGGTAGTGGGCGGGTGCCGGCCGGCAGTAGTTTGCATGAACTAATTGGTGGCGGAAGCACGCAAAGTAGTGTAGATCAAATTGCCTGTAAGTAAATTTGACTTCCGCAAAATAACACCTGAATCAATTAACTATTTGTGTGCATGAACATGTATATTTGTCTTGGTCTGGGCGTTTACTATGTATAATATGTATGTATTTACAAAAAAAAAAATGTATTTAAGTATAATATCAGTTATCTAGTACCCATAGTACAAGCTTTGCTTAGTTTGGGACTAGATGGCCGTGTGTGATTTGTCAAGGAATATTTATTTATTATCTACTAGTTAGCGCCCGCTAATTCGTACCCGCGTATCCCATGGTTTCCGATCATTGTGGAAGCCCACGGGGGAGGCACTATGTTAAACACTGGACGTCCTCTGGCAGAAAACATGATATCATGAAATACCATCATTTCACGAAAAACAGGCATTTTCCTTCTTGATATGATAGCTAGAGGAGCTCGACGGCGTCGTTGCGCGTGTCAGTCTAATCGAACACGCCAGTTAAGCAACGTCCACCGCAGCCTGACCGTGGATGGGTTTTTTTATCTCGAGCTCCTCCGTGCTTCGGAGGGCACGTTAAGCCGTCCGTCCCGGTTGTTATCATTAGATCGCAGTCGTTAAGCCAAGTCAGTGGCCTTAGGGCGGCTTGAAAACACTGGCCTCCACCAACCCGCAGTTGATGGATCGCAGCGTGGTGGAGTATGCTCTAAACCCCTTCGATTGAGGGGAGACCCATATCCCAACAGTGGGATTATTATGGGTTGATGCCGATGATAGCTACTAGCGTTTTAGCTACTGCTGTATCATACGATGGACCCAATGAGACAGGAAGACCAAAAAAAGGTGTCTGAATAAAATAAAAGATCATAATATTGAAAGAGAAGGGGCAACTGTAAAGATAACAGAGGCAGGGCATAACGTAAGTTTTTAAGCTGCCCGCAGCCAATACCACAGCCGAATAACAATTTCCTTGAGGGTTGTTGTCTTCCTGCTAGTGAGTGAGGTCACCAGAAAGAAAGAAAGGAAGGAATATAGGCTGGCAACGGATCGGCGACCCCTTGGTGTTGCTGATATCCATTGGCGGTGGTGATTGCTTTCCATCACCACATGCTCCACGTGACCCACATGCTCGTTTGCCCCCCTCTCATATAAAAATAGGGCTGTCAGTGATAAATGGCAGAAAAAGTTACATTTTTCCGACTCTAAATATGTAATGAGAAAAGGATTAGTCCTTTTCTCATTATTTAGAGTCCGAAAAATGTATCTTCAATTATCTTAACATTGATGATGATGATGCTGTAGTATCAAAGAAACTCGTGTATGTATATCCTCATCATCATCAAGTCCATTTTAGTCCCCACTACAGGAGGACGACCCTCCCTCATCCGTTCTAGACGGAAGGAGGATTTGGCCTACACTCCCCACGCTGGCCAAACGGGTTGGGGAGGCCTGATCGATATTTGATAATGTATTTCCCTTAGTCGCCTTGTACGACATCCATGGGAAGAGACGGAGTGATTCTATTCTAGTCTGCCGGAAACCACACGGCCAGTATATGTATATATACACAATATATATTTATTCGTCGCTGTGTGTTGCCATCTTTAATAAGAATGATGGCAAAAACGAGCGGCCTCCACAGCGGTCGTATCCGTCGCATACATGGAGCTGACTGTGGTTTTTACCACAATCCACTTCATGAAATTAATATCAATTGTAAACCCGCCTTCTACAGGGCATAAAAACAAGCCGTTGGTACAGTGGCAGTGTTTCGATCGGTGTTGCCTGTTAATAGTGAAATTGCTACACTTTGTGTAAAAATATACTTAGAGGGATAGCTAATATTTGCTTTGCTTTTACGACGAGCTCGCCGTTAACGGGTGATGCCATGAAATTGGGAAATAGAGATTTATACAACCTTAAGATAACTGATACACGCATGTATATAACTTAGTTTTATCTTAGGAACTCTCGCAACATGAAACGTTAAGTAAAATGTATTATACATTGTATCAATAATATTATTTACATATACAAAAATTTTTCAAAATCCGCCTTTTTGCAAAATTATATATATAATATATATTTCTTTATTTTCATAAATTAATTTTCATATATAAAACAGTTCATAAACCACATGGGATTGTCTGAGCTGTCGAAATATATATCGCGATACATGGCAGTGTATGATCAGTATATATATAATCGGTTATCGAATACATGTCAGTAGTGACATGTATTAGATAACTTATTAAATATATTTACATATATAATTTTTTTTATAAATAAACACAGACCTAACTATAAGTACGACTCACTATGTACTAACATGTTCATGCACACAATGTTTGTCTTGTGTGAGAGAGAATCGAACTCTTTCGAATACCATAGCCATTCAATAGGTTAGACGACAATGATCAAAAATTATAAAAAATATTTATCAGTATCGTAATATATACAAAACTAGAACGATCTGCGATATTGAAATTTTAATAAATTATGTCCGACTTGTTTTATGGTCGATCAATGTTTGGTGGGAAAGTACAATTTAAAAGAATGAAATTATATAAAAAAATATTAACTTTGGAAAAACAATCAAAAATACTATAACTTTTGTTACGGCACTAGCTACATAACGCAGTATTTAACATAGCTGTCGTACAAATTTCGGTTTTAACGTATAGATAATACCACAGTATAAGTAATAGTATAATACCTAAGTGTGACGTCATAATTCAGTAGCCTTTTGTATGGAGCGTTTTCGGGAAAGTCCAAAATTGTAATTTTCAAGTTATCGTAACTCGAGAAGTTTTTATGCTATCGAAGTAATTCTTTCACTTATAGTTATATTATAATGACGTCCTTACATAACACATCGAAAGAAAAAATCGTCGTCTAGCCTATTTAACGATGTTCGTATGTTTGTGATTTAATTACGAATACCCGGCTTGAAGGATTAGTATGAACTTTGGCACGCAAACTGAATATATACAAACTGAATTGAATATTAATATACCAGATCCTTTATACCAAAGATATGTGTTGAGTAATTGAATATTTATAAAAATACATTTAAAGTTCCACCGAGTATGAATATTTTTATTCACATGTCTGGCAACACAGTTTTGAGAATTCAGCAGGTGTCGTAAGTTATTTTGCTTAAAAGGCAGTGCGGGTTCGATTCCTTGCTTCAAGGTGTTGGAAAATATAGTCCACAGTAATGAACCTGATTAAAAATTCATGCGTCTTTATTATAACGATATGAAGATATTGCAATCAATATGGGCACAAGGAGGTATACTTGGACCACAAATTGAATTAGTATAGTATTTTCCACTATAACTTTGTATCATTATAATATGTATATAGAATATATATATACCTAGAATCATATGTAAATATTTTATTATCTACATTATGTATAATTAAAGTTTTTCGTTGAAAATCTAAACCTCAGTAACGTACCGCTGATACGTCAAAATTAAAAAGATTTGACGTTGCCTTCTATAAATATGAGGTCTTTATCTTTGATTTTTCAGTTTCATACTGAAAGTTGTAGTTACTAAGGATCGGTTTTATTTAAGGCTACGACTTTAACATTTTTTAAGGTGGTAAACTAATATAAAGCACGACTGATTTAAATTAGTTACCGCTTCATATCAGCAAAATAAGCGCATTGCCACTGTCCTGTGGAATGACGTAGCATCTCCAGACAAGTTTACTAAAAACCTCACTAATATTATTAGGTAAAACTCACGTGAGTAGCTGAATGTTCATCGCCATAGAGAGAGGGAGATCCCGTCTGGACATTCGCCTTGATGAAGATTCGTATGAGATAGAAACTAGTCGGCTTTCCCGACAAAAATACGTGATTAACCCGTTTTATTTAATTAATTGGTAACCTCAAGTTTATGAGTTCCAAGACAGCCGTAGTTTAACCCCCGAATATGGGTTACTAGTTAACTTTATTGTTCGATAATGAACAATAAACCCTTCGTCTTATGTTTTCGTCGTTTGCGTCCCTTTGTGTGTTCTACCGATTGTACAATAGGGTGTGTTCAGAGGAGTCGTTTAACATGATGCCCACGGTCTCCTTCTACAGTCGCACCGCTCGCCATCGACAGGGAATTTATCTTCACTTATTGGAGCCTAAGTGGTCGCGTACTGTACGGTTTCAGAGAAGTTTTCTCCCGCGTACTGTCAAGCTGTGGAATGAACTGCCTGTCGAGGTTTTCTCATGAGACTAGAGTATGGTATTCATCAAAAAGAGCGTGAAGTATTTACGGGTCAGCAACGCACGTGTGATGCCCCTGGTGTTACTGGCGTTCATAGCCTACGGTAACTGCGTTCCATCAAGCGGGCCATATACTTGTTTTCCACTTTCAGTGGTATAAAAAAAATCACTAGTATCCCGGGTTTTTGGTGGTTGCCGCTGCTCAGACTATACAGGAGTTAGTTATTCTGTAGTTGTGGGAATGTATGGTAGATCTCTCGCGTTTTTTTGATGACCTTAACAAAGCGGCCGGAAGCGCCTGGATCCGGAATGCGGAGGATCGTATTTTGTGGAAACATTGGGGCATTCTTATATCCAGCAATAGATAGATACAGACTGATTATGATGATGATGAGTCTATTATCGTCTGATGCAGGTTATATTTTCGGGGAATCATCAACATAAATATAGACATATAAAACGATTGTCCACTTGGTATGCCCAGTTTTCCAACATTAACTTTATATTCCATTTTTCTCAAAATAAACTTTCTCTGAGTTCCATCGTCCATGTGGATCCAGGGTGAATAACTTGTAAATCAAAATTTTCTCCCTAATATTTTTAATCTTGACGGTATTGTATATGTTTACTGTAATTACACTGTCAGGAAAATATAAATATCTTCCGATAAAGTGTTCCAGGAATTTGTACACATAAATAATCTGTAAACGTATGAATGAATTTATTTCATATTCATTTTCCGCGTAGGTAGACGTACCTATCTATTACTAATATGTAAACAAGAACCTTGTAGGAAAAGTGATTTACATAAAATGATTTATTGATACTTAGGACGGTTCTTCTTCATCATCATCATCAACATTACCCCAGCCTGTATCTATTTTAAAAAAACTACTAATTTTATTGTATTAATATTTCTCAATTATCGTTTTGACATTTTCCTTGTATTTTTTCTTGACATTTTAGAATATTGTTAATTTTATTATATCCAGAATGACATGTGTATTCAATCAATGTATTATGATTTATGACTATTCCATGTTGTTAGTTTTGTAGTTAGTTAACTAAATTTAAAAGAAAATCAATGCCCAATATTTGCATGCCTGTGAGAAAGTGGCGAACATTATGTACCGTTTTCATTCTAACCACAACATCTGTTATTGTAACCTAATGTTCGTACATATAAATAAATTTTCTATTCTCTTCTGCTGGATATAGGCCTCCCCTAGTGCTTTCTCCTCCGTACCGTAAAATCCACCGCTTACCGTAAAAGACTTCTAACGTACCGACCGTAAAAAGTCCTTAAAATCTGAAAATATAACCCATAAAAGTTATCAGCAATCTGTATGATTGGTATTCACGAGGCATTCTATAGTATGCCAAAAATTTCAAACAACTTATAAGCAAAAATCTTCCCTCTAATCAAATCGAAAAAGAGATATCTTAAAGGGATAAATAAGTCTTCCTTAAGTTGTACTGTTTGTTTGTTTATAAAACTTTATTGCAATCACAAAGATTATGATTACAACATAACGCAAAATTGTATCTCTACAACTTTTATTCTATGGGCATTACAAAAGGAGTATCTGTTTCAAAGGTAAGTTATCTTGAAATGTCGCAAACTGTTTGCACTTAAACGAGAAACTTAGAAACCGAGAGGTTTCTAACTTTTCGCTATACCGCCGCCGTACTGAATTTGAACTTTTACATGTTATCCACGCAAAATTTATCTCTCTGTAATTTTGAATGCAATGACATTTTCCGTCCGACGTGCAGTTTCCGAGCTGCAAGCAAAACGAAAAAAACTGAAAGAGGAAGAAAAGTTTTGCGGTAGTTTGGCTCCCAGAAGTTATGCACACCTTCTGGGATATGGCAAACTCGGATGCAGTTAGGGCAAAAAGAAAGTATTAAGACGACTTTCTGCTTGTTGGAAATAAATTCCGCTAAGCACTTTTTTTGGGGTTAGAAGCTTTAAGATTACTCTCTCGATTTCGCTAGATATGCCTTTCTGACTAGGAAGTCGATGAAATGAAATGAAATTCTTTATTTGCTCATTTACAGTCGTTATTGTAAATATTAGGCCAATGTCACTTAATTTGGCAACTGTAAATTGCTTTTAGAATGTAGTCATGCAAAATAATGGAATAAACTACACTGCAAAGCCTATACAGCTTTGCAGAGTAGTTCAGAATCGATATAATAGGTACATGTTTAAGTAAAATAAGTCACAAAAATATCTCCGAGAACGTAAATGTTTACTGAAATATCGGCCAACACAATTACGTTAGAAGCCAGTATTTCAGCATATATTTCATTGCATTCTAAAATGTACTTTTTGACATTATTAATTACTCCAATAATTACTGACAATATCAAATAATCTAATAAAAAATTAAATTAAATAAACAATAACAGTGAATAACAATAATGTCAGTCATAATCAAGTATGTAAAATGATTGATTTTTAGGGCCTGGGGGATTTCTATAGGATTTTTCGATTGTGTAGATAAATCAAACTTTAATTTAGATTTGTGGTACTTGTGTTTATCTTAGCTGGTAGAAACCATGGAGCTCTACTGACTAAGCTGATGGTGTTTGTCAAAAACTAAAACGCAAGACCTATATTTCGAATTAAAATATTCAATGGTAATCGGCTTAAGCTTCGGCGGTAGAGCCCCAGATCGATCTAATTTGATTAATCTTAGGTTGCACGTGCAGATGAAGTTAACCTAACCTCTAAAGGCGGTAGTGAGTCATGCTTTTAGGGTGTAAGTGGTTCATCAACATCTGTGAACCAAAGCCAACTTCACCTGCACGCGGTGCATCCTGCTGACTGACAAACGAAGCTCTGGCGAAAATAGAGGTAGGGAGCGTAATTGTAAGCTACCCGACTGGGGAATGTACCTCCACCTCACAGAATACCGCAGCCAAATAACATTTCCATTCAGGATTGTTGTGTTCCTGCGAGTGAGTGAGGTCACCAGAAAGGAAGGAGATGCTGCATTGGTAGTGGGGGTGGCCGCACGCGAGCGATATTTTTAATGTTGCGAGCGTTAATATGGCTACGGTAACCGCTTCACATCAGGCGGGCCGTATGCTTGTCTGCCACCCGGCGTAGTATAAAAAAAAATGCTAAATCAACCCATATTCATCCCACTCCTGGGATACGGGTTTCCTCTCAACCGAAGTCGTTTAGGGCGTAGGTAATCTATCTTGTCATCTAACTGGGATCGGGTCTTGCCTTCGGAGGGTGTGTTAGACTGAAACGGGGCATCTTAACATACCGTTCTAAGAACGAAGGAGTTCGAGATAAATAAACCAATCCATAGACAGGCTACGATCAACGTTGCTTAACTTATATGATCGCATAGACAGACACGTGCAACAACGCCCTCAAGTTCGTCGTGAGCCCGTTTCACCCCAAATGTAACTTAGTTACAAATCCTAATCTTCACCTCCTGTCAGGACGTCAACGAGCCCCAAATAGGACATCAGGTGACACCGCCGTGGTTCACCCCTATCTAAAGTTACAAAGGGCGGCGAATCAAAGAGGGTACGGGTTACAGGGAGCTCCCGTTACCATTCCTATATTATTACATCTTGACGACGCGCATGCGTGGTTATTTTAAGTATATCTTAGGCGCTAGGGCTGACAACTTCATCCTTAGTGTTGTTTTTTTATAACAACATGTTTTTGCTTTCGTTCCTGTAATGGGCAAAGTCACCAGAAAATATATCATCAGCGAAAGCAGCAACGAGAGAGCATTTTTAACCTGACTGATTTTTTTTTTTTTGTAAGTATGTTATTTGATATCTTCGCGAATTGTGAATCGATTTTCAAAATTCTTTTTTATTTGAAAGGGTATGATTGCAAGTTGGTCCCATATTCACCAAGTCAGGGTCTGGTGAGGGGATCCCAGAAAAATCGATGGAAGCCCTTAAATTTGCCCTGTTGCCAGCTGAAGTCGGTTTTTTTTTTTTTCTTAAATCATTATTATCTACTGCTATGCTGCTAACACATAAGATTAAAGTGTAGACGGTTGCCCTGAAGTGCAGTGGCCACAGATTATCTGATATAATTTTATTATTATCGTTTCAGGAATTATTGCCTAAAACCACTGAACGGATTTTGACGAAACTTGACACAATTAAAGACCTCGACATGCTTGAGGTTTGTCGAAAAAAAAATTGAGATCGATCATGTCCTTGAGGAATGATCATCAAATACATTTTCCATTGGAATCAATGGAAAACCTACACTCAGTGAATCTACTCGCTCCACTCTACATCGATTTCGGCCCGTTGTGCTAGAATTCAGCATAGTAATTTTCTATCTAAGGTTGTACCAACCCTAATTCCAGTAAAGGGGTGATGAATACATAAGACGATTCATAAATATGTTTGTATAATTAGTGCGTTATCTGAACATGGAGCACTTCATTATATTGCTAGTGGCAGTTGATGTATGTTTTTTTTTTAATTAAGACGTCTCTATTCACTTGAAGGATCAGCAAGCAACCGACTTTACCAAGTCCGATAGTGGAGTCAGTAACTAAGCAGTAGCACAAGCCCAACATTATTTTTTTGTATTCATGATCTTTTTATTATGCTTGAATATTTGTATTGGTATATCATAGGAAGTTATGTGATTACAAAAATAAGTACCTGTTCAAGTAGGTATATGAATTAACTAGTATGCTTAAGGGTACGCAGCTTGGACATTAGATATATATTGATAATGGAATGAGATTTATATTAATATTAGGTATATATTGGTACCTACCAATTCCTCATATGATTCTTACTTCATTAAGCGTCCGGTGAAAAAGAGGTTAGGAGCTAGTTCGTATACATATTACATGAAGCCCGTGTTTTATTATTATGTTGTTTGAACAAAAAAGGAAATGGGAAAAATTGAATAGTGGTTTGGGAGTACTGGATTTATAGAATAAATACTCAATGTATGTATGTACAAACTTTCGAATAAATATATTATACCTATTGCTTAATCATTTTGAAGTTTTACTCGTACTGAAGTAGTACTCGTAATAGTATTTTTACGACCAAAGATGCGTAAAAATTGATTTTTAAAAGCTTACAATTTCTAAAACTAATGTTTTTTAACTGTGACCTCACTCACTCGCAGGAACACAACAATCCTCGAGGGAATTGTTATTTGGCGGCGGTATTCTGTGAGGTGGAGGTACATTCCCCAGTCCGTTGCTTACAGTTACGCTCCCTATCTCTCTTTTCGCCAGAGCTTCGTTTGTCAGTTAGCAGGGTGCACCGCATGCAGATGAAGTTGGCTTTGGTTCAAAGATGAACCACTTACACCCCTAATACTTCTTAGTGTTGGTTACTAACTCTCAGAGGGCCCATCTGATGAATTTGCCACGGGCCCCTGACTGTAAAGTTACGCCACGGGCCCTGTGTGCCATTGCAGCCCACACTAATGTACATGAACCTTTAGACTAATCCCCAAATGTAATACCGATCAAAACTGTTCTTCGCACTGCGCCGAATTGAACACCCTTCAATTACCATATGTTAGCACGAGAACGCGATGGTCAATTACCACCTCGAAGTGAGAACAATAACACTATTGTTCGTGAGCACCTGCGATCAACTCAAATTGTGATCTTCACACCTGTATTGCTCTATTTTTTTGTAGCTCATGGTCAGGTTTGAAAAAAAGTGACTGTATATTTTTTATCTATGAGGCGGCATCTCTATTACACTCGTAATTGTTACAAAAATTAAATAGGTACATGATTTTGTCATAAAGATTTCAGACCCATCAGGCAATATGTTTGCGGGTGACTGCTGGCTAACTAATCAACCTCAATGACATTGAATATGCTGTAAAGTAGGCTCATTCCGTTTATCCAGGCTAAGGTGGTTACTATGAAACGCGGGTCCATCTATCCACCTTAATAAGAAAAATATTACATGAAATCTTATTATCAACCCCGTTCAGGGTGGATAGATGGACAGGCATTTTGCAGTAACTACCTTAGGATAGAGGTACGGACGGAATAAGCAGTCAAGTACAGCCAAATACATTCTATCTTGTATATCTATCCTATATAAATTTAAATACGAGACTTAAACGTTTAAATTGACGAGCTCGGTGGTCGAATGGTTAGCAATGGCCACTTTGACTCTCAGGTAGCGGCTACGATCCCCGGACAAGACAAATATTTGTGTGCATGAACATGTCTGTTTGTCTTGGTCTGACTGTTTTCCCCATTGCTTTGCTTATTTTGGGATTAGATGGCCGTGTGTAATTTGTCCAGGAATATTTATTTGTTTATTCATTATTTATCTCTCTAACTAGCAAATAACGATAGGTAGCATAGGATCAAAGTACGTAGCAAATCGGCTATTCCCTGAATGAATCGGTAAATGCCAAATTGAGCAAATTACACATTTTATCTGCAAATATAGGTATTTTCTATATTACGAAAATTGAAACCTGTCAGCAATGTTTATGCTTTGGGAAAACATTTTAACGGCTTTTATTTAGTTTCACTGTTTTGGGTTCACATCCCACCAGGGCTCCCGAGGTGAATATTTCCATTTTTAATAAGTATTTAGTATTTATAATAGTTTCATTGTGTCTGTAATAAAACGTTACAAGTTAAATTTAACCCATTTCCCAGTGTGCTATTGAGCTGGAATTTGGCTCATCGGTAAATGCCAAATTGAGCAAATTACACATTTTATCTGCAAATATAGGTATTTTCTATATTACGAAAATTGAAACCTGTCAGCAATGTTTATGCTTTGGGAAAACATTTTAACGGCTTTTATTTAGTTTCACTGTTTTGGGTTCACATCCCACCAGGGCTCCCGAGGTGAATATTTCCATTTTTAATAAGTATTTAGTATTTATAATAGTAATTAATATTTATAATAGTAATTAGTATTTATAATAGTTTCATTGTGTCTGTAATAAAACGTTACAAGTTAAATTTAACCCATTTCCCAGTGTGCTATTGAGCTGGAATTTGGCTCACTCGTTTGTTTCTGGTGTCAATAAACGATTAAACTAATGCCGCTTTTTTTAATACATTATTGCGGCCGCCAGAAAGTAACGATTAGTAATTTCCACATTAACCCCTATGATATTGATATAAAATGAAAGGATTCCATGAGCGTAATACGTAACGTAACTTTTTAATACATTTTTCTGTTATTATTGATAAAAAAGCTTTTTTCACAACAAAAAATAATTAACGCTGAGCTTTTTTCACAACAAAAAATAATTAACGCTGAACGGTAATTATTTTTTTTTTGTAAAAAAAAGCTTTTTTATCAATATTAACAGAAAAATATACTAAAAAGTTACGTTACTTATAACGCTCATGGAATCCTTTCATTTCATATCAATATCAAAGCCAAAATAATTAACAAGCGTTAATTATTTTTTCTAGTCCTTATTTAAAATTGATAGAGAAAACTGTAGAGAAATTAGTAGGTTCCATCGCATTCTTACAAGAAAAACTGTAACTTACACGATCGTCATATAAGAAAATGAGACAAATTGATACGTTCAGATTTTTTCAAAAGAAACCACAATAATGTGCGTAGTAGAACGAAGAGTAACGTCATTTCTTTGTAAAATTTCGACATTCCCTATCTCATGTTTGCCATGTCATACCGTCTATAAAACATATAAGTCTATGTTATTATTATTATTATTTGCTACCTGACACGACAGACGTTGTCCTGTCTTCTCAACTATGAATATTTATTTCGAATCGGTTTCGCGCAATCTGTCAAATGACTGACAGTTCTGTCAAACGCCATAAAGTTACGATAGAAATTACTTTTTAATATAACTTTATAGTCTTTGGCAGAATATTGATATATAGTCGTTCAATTTTCTTAAATTTTCTAATGTTCCCCGCAACTTTATAATTTTTTCTTTCATAAGAACCTCCTTCTGATTCATGTACTTGCATTTTTATGTTATTGAGGATAAAGTAGTTAAGTAGGTATACATACTTACGTACATTTTTTGATATTATTATACTAAGCAACAGCTATATACAAACAGCTATACACCGAATTATTATGATTTTATTGGTCAGAACACGATCATATTTAATTATACGCAATAATCTTTTATTGTTGTGACTTAGTCGTGTGGTACAAGTAAACTGCTGGACAATACATAATATTGTCTCATCACTGGACTATCCGAGATCGATTTTAATATAACTAGTAATTAACAATATTAATCTCAAATAATATAAGAGAGATGTCAAATAATATTAAAATAATAATAAAAACTAACTTATAATAGTACTCGATACTTATTACACTTATTTGTTATTGGATTATTCTAATAAGAAAAATAATCCGTTTACTTATTGGTAATCCCGTTTGCACTTGCATTCATGACTTTGAAACAAGACAAGTATTTCTTAGAGATTTCAGGATCCGTTATTATGACCAGACATTTTAAACAATTTCAACAATACAAACATTCTATTTTTACATTTTAATCTATTTTCCACAGTCACGTTACGCTTTCTTTTAACATTTTCATGTATTATTTATTGTTCTGTTTACTTTTTATTTGTTACTATTTGTTTGTTTGTATAAAATAAAAAGTATAATTAACAATTCAAAAACAGATTAGATAAAAAATTGAGCTTAGTGAAAATAGAAGACAGGTTCTTTTAATTAAATCTGAGTAAACCATACCGCGAAAAGTGGAATTCAGGA
Organism: Hypsopygia costalis; assembly: GCA_937001555.2. Classification (NCBI taxonomy): domain Eukaryota; kingdom Metazoa; phylum Arthropoda; class Insecta; order Lepidoptera; family Pyralidae; genus Hypsopygia; species Hypsopygia costalis. The sequence goes on from OW443326.2 coordinate 27,978,569, forward strand.
CTACTTTGAGAAATGACAAACGCTATAGACGGGGCGTAGACGAACATCACTGCATAAAAAAATAGCTACAAAACGCTATATTATTCATGCAGTAAGTAACGAAAGGTAAAGAACGTAAATATACAAGAATGCAATTTGTTCACAACTTTTCAAAAAATGTTTTGGCTTAGCTCTAACTTCTTGTCGAGATGGCAATGGCCGCGGGACAGAGTGAATACCGGGCAATTACCTTGCTTTCTTCTTGCCACAGTAGAGGCACGTAGATAAACTCTATGGATAGAAACGCCTTAGATTTTATGTAAGTTAACTGATCTATACAACTGAGCGAGAACAGTTCTCGCTTCCGCTCGTGACTTGTTTCTGCTATGAGCGGGATAACTTCATTACAGACTAGCGGCCCGTCCCGGCTTCGCACGGGTGGACAAAATATTGCAATTTTCTTACGGATCCCTAATTTTCTCGAAAATAAAATATATTTTCATTTCGAAAAGACTATAAGCCTATGTTACTCCCTGATAATGTAGTTTTCTATTGGTGAAAGAATTTTTGAAATCGGTCTAGTAATTTCGGAGCCTATTCGTTACAAACAAACAAATCTTACTCTTTATAATATTAGTTTATATCATCTTCATAAGCTCCAAGAGGGTCGACGTACCACCGGTGCAGCACTGGACCCATTTCAAGATAAAACCATTACAGCAATTATCACAATATCTTACAAGCAATTATCACAAGATTTAAACCAACCTTCCTAAGACAATCAAGTCTTTTTCTATCGGAAAAAGTGTATACCGAATTCAGCCCCCTTACCACCATCTCTTATTGCGATTCAATAATTGAATAGATTGCTTATTCATACCAATGAATAAGCGACTCTATTCTATTTGAAATAGAGTCGCTTATTCATTGGTATGAATTAGCAATCTATTCAGTTATTGAGTCGCAATAAGAGATGGTGGTAAGGGGGCAGATCTACATCTCACTCAGATTTTTTTTAAATATTTGTTGTATTGTGTCTGTTTGTACATCCGTGGTGTCACAAACTGGCCCCAGCTGAAAAACAACTCGGGGTCTGACTCAGTCAGACCACTCAGTTGGGTCCAATTTGTGGCATCATGCACCACTATTCCTTTTCTTCATCTTTCTGTCTCATTAATTACATACATATAATTATCGAAATAAATACTTACTAACAAAATGAACTAGATAAACTATAAAAATCGGATACGCTACAAGAATGATGCTAATACAAATGAAAGTAATTATTGTAAAAGAAAGCGATGGAAAAGTATTATTGTATTTTCTCTTCCAAATTATCGCAAAAATTCTGTCTCATTAATTACGTATTACATATAATTATCTAAATAAATAATAACAAAATGAACTGGATAAACTATAAAAATCGGATACGCTACAAGAATGATGCTAATACAAATGAAAGTATTGTAAAAGAAAGCCATCGCTTTCTTTAATAATAGAAAAGTATTATTGTATTTTCGCTTCCAAATTATCGCAAAAATAAAGGAAAGAAAAAAGACGCACAATTATATTGTGACAGCATAATCAAAATTTTTAAAAGTTGGGTTGTAAGTATTGTAACGATACTGTCGTTCATGTTCTAACCCTCACACACTATCGAACATAACTGAACAATAAATCCAAATCGGTCATCGAACTATTATAAATCCTAACACAACATTGGAAAAAACTTTTTTTATACAAGCTACCGTAACCTCGGACCTCAAACACGCCGATACGAAAACACTTGAGATTTTCGAAAAAAAAAGCGCTTTATTGGTCTCTTTAGACAGAGACCTTAGCGGCCACGATTCTGGGTAGCAAAAAAAGGAGGGTAGAGAAAAAAAAATACAGAATTACAGCACCTCAATAGTTCAATAAAACTATAAGAGATTTCGTCTTTATTTTGAAATTAAAAGGCATCAGTTCTGGGAATTAGGGCGGCCGATTTCTCACGAATTCGTAAATAACATGGACATTAAATTGGACTGCACTTTATTTACAAAAAGACTTATATTATATACTAGCTGTTGCTCGCGACTTCGTTAAGGTGGAATTTACCAAATATATTTTTTTTCCTAACAAGCCTCCTAGTGAAAGTTAAAATCGGTCAAACCTTTTTACTAGCTTAGTTAGACAAATACTTATTTCAAAAACTGTTTTTTGCACTATGTATTTTACATTATACCTACCGTACTATTTGAAATAGAGTCGCTTATTCATTGGTATGAATAAGCAATCTATTCAGTTATTGAATCGCAATAAGAGTTGGTGGTAAGGGGGCAGGAGTCCTACCGCCTAAGCTAAAGCCGATTACGATAGGATTTTTTGATTGCGAAAATCTAACTTCACCTTAAATTAGGGCTAATAGTAATAAGCTTAACCGGTATGGACAGAAACGCTCCACCGATTTAACTAGGTACAGATATTTATTACAAATTTTGATACGATTCCGGTTTTCGCAATCAAAGAATCTGGTGGGAATCGGCTTCAGCTTAGGCGGTCTGTCCACAGATGTCTATTCTTACTAATATCACACCCCAGCCATTGCATACAAATGTTGCATCGTGAACCACTACATAGATAATGATGAGTCTGTAGAGCCTGAATGAGCGTGTGTGCATGCGGCCCCATACAAGTTGTTCCAGATTTGTCTTAGAGCGGAGGTGAAGTCGACGCGAGAGAGCGGCAGACTACGAAAGTGAGTTTGTTTGTATGTTTGTTCTGCTTTCACGCCTTAACTAATAAACCGATGTATATAAAATTTTGCATATACCTTATTAGAAGTCCAGAATAAATAATAAGATACCGTATATCCCAAAAAAATAACTGTTCACGAGAAAGAAATAAAAATTTGGCGAGACCAACCAACCAACCAACATTCACGCGGGCGAAGCCGCTGGCTGAAGAAGAAGAAGCTACTGGCTAGTCAACTATACTCATAATAAAACAAAAAAGATCCAAAATCTATACCTAGAATCAATCAGAAATACATCTGTGTAAATTTCAACTGTCTATCACGTTTCATGAGATACAGCTTCGTGACAGACGGACGGACGGTCGGACGGACAGCGGAGTCACAGACCGTCCTGGCGAAGATTGACCAGTCCCCCTACCACCATCTCTTAATGCGATTCAATAACTGAATAGAATGCTTATTCATATCAATGAATAAGCGACTTTATTTCAACTTAATAGAGTCGCTTATTCATTTGTATGCATGAGCAATCAACTCAGTTATTGAATCGCATTAAGAGATGGTGGTAAGGGGGCAGAAGGGCCGATCCCAAATAAATGGGACTAAGGCCATGCAGAAGAAGAAACGACCTTCAAAAGGACTAAACAATTTTTCTACATACAATACCTACCAGTCTAATCTTTATCTCCATGACATATACTTTACGCAGTCTATTTTGATATAGTTGCCACTGACAATAAACTTTTGATCACAAGGCAAGCGCCGTGGTGCTATAAACGTGGTATAAAGACGTACAATATATTTTATGGCACGTATAAATATGTACCTGAATCGGTTTTAGTTTCGTGTGCGTTTGTCCGTTTTATTGCTTGGGTCTAGACCTGTAATAGTGTTTTATAGAGCTCGGCTCAAGGAAGTATATTTTAATAACAGATGTCGTTCCAACGGTTAATGGTTCTATTGTAGTTTCTTGTTCGTGTTTTGCTAACTTTAAGGCTAAGTGCTCTAATCCGATGGTGTCTCTAACTAGTTTTTTTTATACGGCCCACCTGATGTGAAGCGGTTATCGTAGCCATATTAACGCTCGCAGCATAAAATATCGCTCGCGCGCCGTCACCTCCGCTGCCAACGCAGCATCTCCTTCCTTCCTTTCTGGTGATCTCACTCACTGGCAGGAACACAACAACTCTCTAGGGAATTGTTATTTGGCTGCATTATTCTGTCAGGTGAGGGTACATTCCCCAGTCGGGTAGCTTACAATTACGCTCCCTTCCTCTCTTTTCGCTAGTGATTCGTTTGTCAGTCAGCAGGGTGCACCGCGTGCAGGTGAAGTTGGCTTTGGTTCAAAGATTTTGATGAACCACTTACACCCCAAAAGATTGTTGGAGCAATGACCGTAAAAAAGCGGCTGGATGCTGGTAATCTTTCGTATATGTCTGTTCTGTACATGTTTCATACATGTTTTTTTTATACTACTAGACCTGATGTGGCTCGGCGACCTTGTCTGCCACACGAAGTAGTATAAAAAAAATTTACTCAATTCACAATTCAATCTTCGTTCGGTCAACTTTCATTCTGCGATCGAAAAATAATTACGATATTTGGCCTCTGGAACACCAGAGGTTACAACAGTGTGTGTCTGTACCTGGCGATTGACCATACCCTGCGGTTTAACATACACTTAAGACGTAATTTGTTCCGTTTCAGTATTTATAAAAATAAACTTCAACTGTAATGGTTAGCCAGCGATGTACTTTTAAATTATACTCGTTAGGAAAGTAAAATCTACCTAGGCGATTAGTTCTATGTCAACTCTAATTATATATTGACTTTTTTTTTATACCACCAGTGTGGCAAACAAGCATACGGCCCGCCTGATGGAAAGCAGTTACCGTAGCCTATGAACGCCTGTAACACCAGAGGCATCACACGCGCGTTGCCGACCCTGTAAAAACCTCTTCACGCCCTTTTTGAAGAACCCCATGCTGTAGTCCCCTGAGAAAACCTCGACAGGCAGTTCATTCCACAGCTTAATAGTACGCGGGAGAAAACTTCTCTGGAACCGCACAGTACGTGACCACTTAATTCCCTGTCGATGGCGACTTTTTCTCATTCAATTCATTGCATTATCAAAATAAATAATACAAACAAAATGAAAGCTACAACAGTAACTTACCATAATTTTCTACTAGATAACAATCAACAAGGAATAATGCAGTAAATAAAGTTTTGTGTAAACTGAATGTCAACTTTTCGAAGCTGAGACATTCCTCATATATACACTAACTGTCGTTTTAAGAACAAATAACAAATCGTTGCCGTATCTCCGCTTCAATGGGTATCTGTACGTAAATTGGACTGTAAACATCCTTATATCACTAGGGGTTATTACCCCCGCAGGGGTAAAACAGCGGTTGTGTGGCTTTAATAAAGCTGACAAAATAACAAACTAGATCATATTTGGGGTATAAGTAGTTCATCAACATTTTTTAACCAAAGCCAATCTCACCTGCACGTGGTTCATCCTGCTGACTGACAAACGAGGCTCTGGCGAAAAGAGGGTAGGACATAGCGCATTTTTAAGCCCGACTTGGGAAGTACCTCCACCTCACAGAATATCGCAGCCAAATAACAATTCCCTTGAGGGTTGTTGTGTTCCTGCGAGTGAGTGAGGTCACCTGAAGGAAGAAGTTACTGCGTTGGCAGCGGGGGTGGCGGCGCTAGCTATATTTCATGTTGCAAGCGTTAATATGGCTATGGTAACCGCTTCACATCAGGTGGATCACACAGGAGGTGGAGGTACATTCCCCAGTCGGGTAGCTTACAATTACGCTCCCTACTCTCTCTACTCTCTTTTCGCTAAAGCTTCGTTTGTCAGTCAGCAGTGTGCACCGCGTGCAGGTGAAGTTGGCTTTGGTTCACAGATGTTGATGAAACACTTACACCCTAAAAACAGTACCGTTTTATTTTCAAGCGATATGGACTTAAATTCAACAGTTGTCAAAAAGATTGATCGAAGTATCACATGACCAAAGGGCTGGCCAATATCTCGGCCAGAGGATTAGCATTGCCATTCAACGTGGCAATGCTGCCAGCCTTTTGGGCACTTTTCAAGTGGGTAACGATTTGGCGGGGCTTCATTATTTATAGTTATTTATTTCTAAGTTACATTTAAGTAGGCATTTTATTTATAAGTTATTTATGTTAAAGATATTAAAATAAATTTTTACTACTTAAATTCATGTATGTTTAATATGTATTGCCTAACTAAAAAAAAATATGTTATGTTATGTGCCCTTTTGTCCGGGGGGCCGTGGCATTTTGCCCACCCTGCCACCCTGTAGTTACGCCACTGGTTTCAGGTCATTAATATGTGTAATCCACAGGTAGATCTAGTTAGACGTAGAGCAGACTAGAGTAAATCCTCTGTGGTATTTAGCATCGGTTCTATAATAATCCGTTTGTGGCAAGCTAGCATCCAATTACTAGAATTGTAGAGATGTCGAGGGTAGAGTGAGCCTATTAGATGAGTGAATGCTTAAATATTATGTATATATTTTTGGTGTTTCCTTATTTCAAATTAATCTCTAAGGCCTCTTGTACACGCTAAGAAAAGTCGCCGGGCCTATGCAAGAATTCGTGTCGTTTCTACACACGAACTGTGTACACTGCTTCCGCGTTGACCAAGAAAAAAATCATGACTGCGCTAGACAGACGCGCGATGTTTTGCTGCGGTGCGGTGGTTTACGTGCCTAGATCCAACAAAATTCTTGTTGTGTAGGTACATGATGAATTGGTCCTATCTGCAGTAGACACGGTGAAATTTCTTAGCGTGTACAAGATGCCTTACGGGGTAGCTTATATATTTGATAGGACTTTGAGGATTGTAATTAAGTTTTAGAGATACTGTGTAGTCCTGCCTTGTAGGATTAGAATATTAGTGAAATTAAGATTAATACATAAATTGCTACACATCTACAAAACGGTAACTATGATTAAAAACCATAAACTTTCACTTAACATTTATTCATAATAAACCGCCCAAGCGTGAGTCAGACTCGCGCACGAAAGGTTCCGTACCATTATCACGCACAAAATGGCAAAAAAATCACATTTGTTGTATGGGAGCACCCTTAAGTATTTATTTTATTATGTTTTTTAGTATTTGTTGTTACAGCGGCTAAAGAAATACATTATCTGTGAAAATTTCAACTCTCTAACCATCACGGTTCATGAGATACAGCCTGGTGACAGACGGACGGACGGACGGACGGACAGACGGACAGCGGAGCCTAGTAATAGGGTCCGTTTTACCCGTTTGGTTTCGGAACCCTAAAAAAGCTCTGGATACGCGCGCATTTTTTTTACCTTCCAACAAGACGTAAATAAGACGGATCAAAGATTTTACTACCACAAGTTGTCTATATGAAGTAGTTAACATACTCTTCACATAGTTATCATTGAACTTCACAGACACCAATCTCATCTGTACGTGGTACTCCCTGCTGACTGACAAACGAGGCTCTGGGAAAAACAGAGGTAGGGAGCGTAACTGTCAGCTGCTCGACTGGAGAAATACTTCCCCACGTGTACCTCCACCTCACAGAATAACGATTCTCTTCAGATTTGTTATGTTCCCTTGAGGGTTGTTGTGTTCCTGTGAGTGAATGAGATCACCAGAAAGGAAGGAGATGCTCCGTTGGCAGCGGGGATTGTGTCGCACGAGCGATATTTCTTGTTGCGAACGTTTATAAGGTATCCGCTCCTATCAAGCAGACATTAAGCTTGTTTGACACCCAAACTAGTACCTACGTAGAATAGATAACGATCTAATATTCATTGACATAAATGTCTGATTTTCAATTGTATCATAATCAGTTTAAAATAGTAACTACATCTGATAAGAAACTGAATGTTTTCTGTCCTCTCAATTGTACAAGACAGCCACTAAACTTTTCAAACAAAAACACCACACCAATAAACGACATCAAACCTTTATGGGATAATTACCCCTTTGTACAAATTGTATGTCAACATTTTTACCATTCTGTGTATTACAACCTGTTTTTCTACAATAACAGTAGTATATGAAACTGTTGCATAATAAGGGTTTTTAAAATACGAGTATGAGTTTATCACAATAGTCGAAGGCGAATGTGATAATAGACCACACGAGTATTTTAAGACCTAATTATGTGCAGTTTCATACACTACGTTATCTAATCTGAAATATAATGAATGAATGAATTATAAACCCATTTGCAGATCGAGCATGCGTGGTGCGCATGCGCGACGCGCCGCGCGGCGCCGCGTTCACAGATTATGTGCAAAGTTGCAATGTCTTTGCATTGCAATCTGTTTTAAATACCTGTATCCAGGGCTGAAGCTGTATCGAAATGGAAAAAAGTTATTTTTTGATACATTTGTCCAGACAATTGTATCGAAAAATAACTTTTTAAATTTATTTTGATAGCTTGTGCGTAAAAGACTGACATTAAGATACTGTGTTTAGTTTTTTAATCGCTAAATTTCAATATGAGAGTAGATAAAGTTATTTACAACAACAACAACAACAAACCTTTGTTTTACACAAACACATTTGGCACACGTATAAAAGTCGCCGTACATTTAACATGCAAAAATATAATTTATCGACTGACATTATATCCGATTGCAATGTATTACATCAAAAACAAAACAACTCCAAAATACATTAACAGTGAAATGAAGTGTTAATAGTCTCGAACCATTGAAAAATGATCAACATATGTTATATAAATAGTCATAAATAATATTTCAAATTCAGTTTAAATAATAATAAGTGCAAGAACGGAACAAAAATTAAAAATCAACATGATATTAATTTCGTGGCCGACTGAGGTGTGAGATGAGCTCACAGGGGTGCAGTAGAGACGGCCGTTCGCATTTCAACCTAAAAAATTTGTTTGTGTCTTTTTACAATTAATTATTGTCGCTGCTTTCTCATATTAGATTTGTATTCTAATCTTTTAGGTTGAATTTAATAAGGCGACATTCGGTTCAGTGTAACTATTTTTGAATCATATTGCTATATTTTAGTTTACAAATCATAAGAACCTTTTATAGTAGGTGTGTAATATAGCCTGTTATTTAATAGTGTTTTGAAACTTTTTTTTTTATATATGAGTAATATTTTTATCAATCATCACCAATTTGAATAAGTTAATTCTATTTGTAGGATGTTTGTATGTATCTTTGTTTCCTGATAAAATTCTTGAACCAGTGCAGTGATGAAATTTGGTGGGTATGTAGGAAGCATAAATACATATATTTTTTTTTATTTCATTGGGCAATGAAATCGGATAAGTAGAGTTTGTGATAACTGTTACTCGCCGATTGATGATCTGATTTAAATAAGAGTTGGTATATATAGGCTTTATTCAATTCACTTATTTCCGGGGCATCAAGTAGTTCTATATAGAGAAAAATAACAGAGAGTAATTCTTGACGAATGGACGGTAGAACTTTTTAAAAGTGATATTATTTGCCCACTCCACGTTGTAATTCACTACCCGATTGGCTGGCCAACTTTTAACAGCGGTAATTTCTCTTGCACAAATCATGTGTCTTCAACCACGTCCGTACCTCATTCCGATTATAAAAATAATAATTTGATGTTGAAAATGGTTGGAAAAATATAATTTAGTAGAAATAACATCAAAACATTTTTTTGTAAACAAACATCGACTCCACAGTTTCACCAGTCCAACTCTCAATTCCAAACCAGAGTTTGAGTTACGGCTGGGTTCTAAATAACAGCCGGCCGCTCATTACATTCACCGTCGCTATTTGCATAACTATTGGAATCGAACCTGGGGCCAGCCGTGTGTGTTTAGATACTGATGTACGAGCTGCCGGTGCTAAATGAAAAAGCCGTTGTTTTTTTGCATAAACGGCTTTACGAGGTGCGAACCTCTATTTGCACTTCAGACAATACACGGTGCGATTCCACTTTCTATTCAATTTTTTTCTTTAAACAAATTGTTTGAAGAAATAACTGTAAGCTGATCCGAAACCAGTTCGCGAGCGCATTTTGGGGTTAAAAAATAACCTATGTATGAGGTCATCACCACCATCAACAGAGGGCCAATTCTCGTAATTTTTCTACGATCGCAGATTTGACTTTGATTTGATGAAAGTTGACCGAATCGAGATTGAATTGTGAATTGACTAAAATTATGTACTTGATTTCATTACATAATTATTATTATCAATTCATTATCATTCATAATTATTATCATTTAGTTGGCACTGTAACATTCTTAGTTTGTTTAATTCTCAGTCATATTCCGATATAATCCCACTTAAATTAAACTTTGAAGTTACTTAATGTGATACGAGAATACCAAATTTGACATTTGTGAGATCGAGACTGGATCGGAACTGAATTTTGACTACATTTTAATTACGAGAATTGCCCCTCAGGTCATATTTACTCTCCACTATAGGAGCACGACCCTCTCTCGTCCGTCACAGACAGGAGGATTTGGCCTACACTCCCCACACTGGCTGATCGGTGTTTTACAGTGTATGTTCTCAATTATGTCACTGAGGTACTACGGATCAAAGATGAACGGTAAGTTGTAGATACTAACCTGTAGAACCTAAGCCAACTTCACCTGCACGCGTTACTCCCTGCTGATTGACCAACGAAGCTCTGGGGAAAAGAGAGGTAGGGAGCGTAACTGTAAGCTACCCAATCGGGTAATGTTACCTCCACCTCACAGAATACCGCAGCCAAATTGTGTTCCTGCGAGAGAGTGAGCTCACCAGAAAGGAAGAAGATGCAGCGTTGGCAGCGGTGGTGGCGGCGCGCTACCAATATTTTATGTTGCGAGAGTTAATATGGTTACGGTATCCGCTCCACATCAGGTGGGCCGTATGCTTGTCTGTCATCCGACGTAGTTATAAAAAAAATAGGTCGTTAAGTTTAACTTATACCGCAAAAAATATTTACATAACAGAACAACGGTCAGCCGGTCAGCGAGTCGTTTATACTACTAGCGGCCCGCCCACGCTTTGCTGTGGCTCAATCTTCCCGTTCCCATTACTGCAGCGCCATCTGCCGGGCTGATTTGTGAATAGAAACTATCCAGGGCGCCACCCAAACGCATAAAAAAACTGTTCAGCCGTTTAGGAGGAGCAGTGACATACACACATACAGTAGAATAATATATAATTATAAAGATTTGACGTCTCTGCATTCAAGGAGCTCTTGTTCATAAAACGGTATATAATCTGTGCTCAGCAGAAACCTATCTATAATCTATGCAATGGCTAAGATTTATTATCTATAGATGCGTTCTACCTGCCTCTATTGTACCATGAAGCAAGCAAGGTAATTGCCCGGCATTCAGACAGTCACACTCACGCGTATTTTACTGTCGCGGTAAGTTAGCGCTAATTAAAAACATTTGAAAAGTTGATAAAACGCTTTCCTATTAGGATTTCCGATTAGGCTGTACTAATTGTACTGCTACAGTAAGAGATATTATAGTTTGAGTAAGTACTTTGTTGGTACTTTTTAGTGTCTTGATGTTTGCCTATGACCAGTCTATATATAAAATATCATAGTACTAGGGAATAAAATTAAATACGGAAGGCTTCTAAATAAAGCTAATATTTTATAGATACTCTAGAGGAATAAATTATTAGATGCGTGGCAAAAGGTTAAATGCACATATTTCATAAAGGTGGTAAAATGTTTGTTTGTTTACAAATGTTACTGCATAAACTTACGAGTACATATAAAGCTGTGTACGTATAACGATCGCGAACACGAACTCAGGGCCCTACCGCCTACCGCCGTAACTGAAGCTGCTTACTATCAAATATTTTGATTCTAAATATAGGCACAGTATAAGCAATAGTACTACAGTATGGCCACTCCATGCCGCTCTCTCGTGTCGACCTCACCTTCCCTCTGAGACAAATCTGGAACAGTTTGTATGGCGCCGCACGCACACACGCTCATTCAAGCTCTGCACAGACGTCGTTGTTTACGTAGTAGTTCACTGCGCGATATTTGTATGGAGTGGCCGGGGTTTGATATAGGTCTCACTTTTGAATTCTTGACAAACGTCTTCAGCTTAGTCTGTAGAGTTCCAGGGTTACTACCAACTAAGCTAAACGGAGATACCATAAAACTAATATAAAGTTTGATTTTTGCTATCAAAATATTCGACGGTCGTCGTCTTCAGCTTCGGCAGTAAGGCCCCAGAACAGGGGTGGTAGTAACCCTATAGCTCTACTTACTAAGCTTGAGGTGTATGTAAATAACTAAAACGTAAGACCTATTTTAACACGCTTTTATTAGGTCGACCTGTAGGTAACTAACTATGTAATGGAATTTAAGGTAACTAATTTAACCATCTTCCAAGGATCGTAGCGTAATGACAATTGGCAGCTGTATGTAGTTCTGATGACAATACAATAATATGGTACTGTCGAACTGATCTGATGATGGAGCCGAAAGATATGAACTGGAACTTCATGATGGAACATCGTATCATAGCTGTTTTTGGATTTCTTAGAAAAGTCTTGTAATGAACTTTGACCACGATTAGGTTTCAAGGTCTGATGATAAAGCCGGAAGATAGGCACTGGCATTCCATGATGGAATATCGTATCATAGTCGTGTTTGCACTTGTGAGAAAGGCCACGTAATGGACTTTGAAAACGATCAGGTGCATTTATAAAAGCGTGTTTTCCTAGTATTTTTTAAACTATTAATTTATTTCGAATAAACATATCTGATAGTAATCGGCTTCAGGTTCGGCGGTTGGGACCCTGATGCCCTGCCTGGTGACCCAGGTGCCGCCGAAACTGAAGCCGTCTCGGATTTTTAATTCGGATTAAACTTCAACTTGGATAAGTGGTAATAGTGTTTAGATTAGCTGATAGAAACCTTGAAGCTGTACCGACGAAGCTACAACTGTTTGTCAGCAACTCAAACCTAACAGTTATTTTAGGAAATCAAAATATTCGATGGGAATTGGCTTCAGGTTAGGCGGTAGGGGCACAGGAATCTTTGATCAGTACGAAGACAAATATCATTCAAAGAAGAATAAAATTGTATTGCCGACGAACATCTGACTATTATAATGTTTGATGTCCAGTTTGCATTTGCAAACAACGTTGTTGCATATCATGAAATGTAACTTTGGACGGGGGCAACTGGATGGCAGACTTGGTTCAAAGATGACCTGCAAAGATATTGGCGATTCTATGATGGCTTAATGACCGAGGGGGCTACCGCCGCAGCTGAAGCCAATTACCATTGGATTTTTTGAACGCGAAAATCTTAGGCTAATGACAAACACCTTCAGCTTGGTTGGTATCAGAGCCTATGGTGTACCTCAATAAATTTTATTTTTCCTAGGTGTACCTTAAACACAATTAGTTTGCGGAACACTGCTTTAGACTACACGACCGAAGTAAAATTCAACTTCCGTTCGTCTAGCCCCATCACACTTTTCGTAACGCTCTCGTCACGCATTCACCAGCTTACTCCTCAAGTCAAACGTGCATAAAGAAGTTTTAGTTCAAAAAATTATAAATCTATAATCATGTGGTATCACATAATCCTAGTGTGCACCTAAACGCACAAGGCCTTCGCCGCCAAGCCTTCGCAGTTAGGGTTGCCAGGTCGCCAAAGCCGGACAGACCAGCAAGTTTGGCCGGACATTTGGATTAAAAAGCCGGACACCGCACATTATTGAGGATTTTGTGTCTCACTATTAATAGGTGTATGTATGTTGTATATAAAATCAACGCTCGACTCGCTCTGCGCGCGGCCACGCTCGGCCAACCTCGGCGCTCTCGCCCGTTTGCGTAATGTAAAAAGCCTAACAAAAGCCGGACACCCTTCATTTTGACCGGACACCCAACGGAAAAACCTATGTCCGGCTTTATCCGGACGCCTGACAACCCTACTCGCGGTCCAAAATACCGGTCATTTATGGTCGCAATCGTAGTGGTTTTTATCTTCATTTATAGTACGGCAAACGACCTGCCCGGATTTAGTTGCGCTGTAAAAGTTGATTGTTTGCTTAATTGCTTTAGGGCTGCGGTGATTTGATTTAGAATATTCTATATTTGTGTGTATGTTTGTTAGTTGCCGCGAGCAATTTGTTTAAATATAGGTATTCGTGGCGCTATTGTGTTTGGGGCCGTACAATTCGGTTGTAAATGTGGATGCGATGGCTGGAATATAGGATTTAGTTAAAAATCTCCATGATTATGGTGTCTGTTGTAGGTTTAGTTATTAGACGATCAAGTTATGTATAACTACGAGTGTATAAATAAATAAATATTTGTGGACAATTTACGCAGCGCCATCTAGTCCTAAATTAAGCGCAAAGCTTGCACTATGGGTACTAGACAACTGATATATGTACTGAAATACATTTTTTTTACATAGAAAACATCCAGACCAAGACCAACTGCCGCCTGATGTGAAGTGTGATGTGGTTACTGTAGCATTATAACTCTCGCTCCCTCATGAAATCGCTCACGCGCTTCCTACATCCGCTACCAACGCAGTAACTCCTTCCTTCCACAATAACAATAAGAGAAACAACATTGTGTCATTACGCCGGACTTTCGTGACTTTTCCCGGGGCTTTTTTTTTATTTTGAGGTACCGTGGAACCTACTTAGTAATCGCTGCACTACACTATGATATAAATTAAGTCCTCTATTATACCATACTTAGAGCAGTTATTTTATCACCTCGACTGGTAGAGAAGCATACCGCCCGCCTGTTGTTAAGCGGTTACCGTAGCCATATTATGCAACATGAAATATCAGCAACTCCTTTCTTTGTGGAACACAACAACCGTCAAGGGAACTGTTATTTTGCTGCGGTATTCTGTGAGGTGGAGGTACTTCTCCAGTCGGGCAACTTACAAATACGCTGTAAGCTACCTCTCTTTCGCCAGAGTCTCATTTGTCAGTCTGTAGGGTGCAACACGTGCAGGTGGCTTTGGTTCAAAGATGCTAATGAATTACTTACACTCCAACGAACTCTTGACTCAGATGAAGGTTTTTCACTTTGTCCATTATATTATTAGTATCAACATTATCTATAAGGTTGTTCAGGTAACCCTAAAAACAAAAAAAAAAGAATATGTGTAACAATAAAGTGAAGTTAGAGAAAATTAGAATTTCTCAGTTAAAAGTGCAAATACACTTTTTGACAGACAGTTACACCGTAGTGTAACAATGGCAAAATTTATTACAAATTTTATTATTATTATCTAAAGGGAAAAAAATTATTTGTAAATTATAACTAAATCGCGAAAAAAATCCTTCACATCACTGGCAAAAGGTATCGTTCCCAGATGGCTGGCACCATTGCCGTGCTGCATTCTGCAGGGCAATGGCAATACAGAATACAACTTCGAGAACTGTAACATGTGAATACTTACAGATGAAAGTTAAGGTAACTCACTTGTATTTACTTTTACACATGGTGCCGCACCGATACAAATTTGTTTATTTTTTAATATTAGCTCCGCTTCGCCTAATGGTAAGAGAAAAGAGGAGCCCCAATCGCATCGGCAACGGATAAGAGATCTTGATGTCTTGTCAGGTGACGATGCCATGCAAGAGACAGGAGAAAGAGTTAAATAAATGAAAATAAAAGAGAATTTCTGTGTACCGTATGTGCAACGTCAATCAGCTGCGAATTGACTTCGACGTTCTGGTGATTTGTTTGGGGAAACTGAAGGTCTTGATGGACAAAGTCAAAATAAACTATGAGGGTGTAAGTAGCTGACCACCATCTTTAGAGCCTTTTTTTTTTTTTTTTTTTTTTTTACGTGGGGAAATCCGTTAAGGATACCACGCTGCCCAAGCGTGGTTATGTCGGACTCTGCTGCCATGACCAGTGGCAGCCATACCGACTAAAACCCCACGATCTCCTCCTCTCCGCCATTGGCGAGGCCACGGGAACTGCGATAGCATAACCTCCGCGACCCCGCCGACGGTTGTCCCTAAGGACCCTCCTCCTGGGGAACCCGAGTTTCTCCCCCTCCTCGATTAGTGGCGCACCGGGAGACATGCGGCACGCCGACACCAAGGGTTATTTTTTAACGAGGTTTTCTTCCTCGACTGCTTGGGGCTGGTGAAACCGGCTCTCCGGGCGGCGTCAGACGCTCCCGGCCTCGGTTTCACCTCCCCCCTCCTCTGTAATTTTTTAACGAGGTTTTCTTCCTCGACTGTTTGGGGCTGGTGAAACCGGCTCTCCGGGCGACGTCAGATGCACCCGGCCTCGGTTTCACCTCCCCCCGCCTCTGTAATTTTTTAACGAGGTTTTCTTCCTCGACAAATCACACCCCAGTGTACCCCTCGCTACCTACACTGGGGAGCGCTCCTCCACTGTGCGCCTCACCGTGACCTCTGCTAGCTCAGAGGGACGGGAGGCGCAGACGCCTAAAAGCGCAGTACGAGTACTGCGCTTTCCTCTACTGCCAGAACATTGGCCAACGGTCAGCAAGATCTCCGCGAAGAGAAGTTACTGACCGTTGTTGCCCAGGGTGCACCAGGCTCAGGCTGTTGCTAACACGTCGTTCTCACCGGACGTATCCAGCAACAAAGACGGGTCAACAACAGTCCCGAGCACACGAGGAGGTTTTCCGGCCTTAGCACCCCACCATCTTTAGAGCCTAAGCCAACTGCACTTGCACAAGGTATCCTACTGATTCACTGGTGATTATCACAATGACTAATATTTAATGCAAGGCAAGGTATATTTCTGTATAAAAAAATGTGAAACGAACAAGAAATCTAAACAATCGTATAGATGTCTAATGAGTGAGCATACCTTTGTGATCGTCAACTCTCAAAATTATACATTTATTAATTCTCATATACTGGTTTTCGCCACAACAAACCACGTCGGTGTAATTGAGGTTCAATAAGTTAATGTAATTTATGATTTACGAGACAATTCAACCGTTTATTGTCGATGGTTTAATTACACAGTTAATAAACAGAACGGAACTGGTTAAACAGAAAACCCGATTTTTCATTACCACCTCCATTTTATGGGCTCTAATGTTTTGCATGCACCTTGGTGGAATTTAATTGTTGCAGTCGGTGGCACGTAATAGTGTGTAGTTTGGAGGTATTGGAGTTAGCACGAAATATGTATTGCATATTAATGAGGTGTAACTGCTAGGTAGTGCGTAATAGTGCATATTTTTGAAGTGTATCTGCTAGGTAGCGCGTAATAGTGCATATTTTTAGGTGTATCTGCTAGGTAGCGCGTAATAATAGATATTTTTGAGGTGTAACTGCTAGGTAGAGCGTAATAGTACATATTTTTCTGATGTATCTGCTAGGTAGCGCGTAATGGTGCATATTTTTGAGGCGTAGTAAGTAGCATGTAATAGTGTATATTTTTGGGGCGTAGTAAAATGTGCCCATTTTTTATGTGTAGAAGGTAGCGCGTAATAGTGCATATTCTTGAGGTGTATCCCACAGTCTGAGCTTCACTACGTTCTATAAATTGTTTAGACTAATCTCAGAAATTGCTGACAAAGTTTGTTGAAATATAATCAATAAAAAGGTAGATTATATAAGAAGGTTAACCAATCATTTATGAATATTTGGCGAAAAAACTAGCATGAGGATATTTGTGAACCAAATGAAAAAGGAGGGGAAAGGAAAAAGGAAGAGGGAAGGGAATAGGAGTTGCGTTGAACTGTGAACTAAAGTCATTCGGAATTTGAAAAGTAGTACTACCCATGCTAAGCATGGGTTGGTTTCTAGTTAAAAAACCTCGTCTACAATAGGGCCTGATGTTTGTTACGGAAGTCTATGGCAACATTTGTAACTCCTAAATGTAAAACACGAACGCAATGTTAAATTAACGAATACTTCTAAATATTTATACATATGTATATTTATACATATGTGGCAAAACATAGCGATCTACTCTTGTGTATTTAAAACATCTGTATTACTGTATCTATGTTTAACTAATAAAGCTTTGATTGATTGACTGATAGAATTTTCAGGACAAAAGTCACTACCTTGATTATTTTCAGTTAACAAATGGTTCTGAAATACTTTGTTACACAATCAAGTATACGAGTATTTCTATTTTGAAGATGCTCTCATAAAATATCATTTAGAAGCGTACATTATTCCCAGAATAAACACAAATATTAGCCAAATGATACTCAATGATTTGATATCGTATTTACATTCAGAAATAATAACTGATATGTAAATAAACATATTCGTATTATCTAAAAAATAAACATAAGGTTTTTTCGGAGAAGCAACAAAAGCTTTCGGGGAATAACGTTTCGCCCAAACGGTTTCTCTGAAAGCGGTAAATAGATTCTATTATAAATATTTTTGGTGTAAGCGGTTCATCAAAATATTTGAAGCGAAGCCTAGTTCACCTGCACGTGGTGCATCCTGTTGATTGATAAAGGAGGCTCTGGCGAAAAGAGAGGTAGGACATAGCTTATTTTTTAAGCGGCCTGACTGGGGTAAGTACTCCACCTCACAGAATACCGCAGCCAACAATTTCCTTGAGGGTTGTTGTATTCCTGCGAGTGAGTGAGGTCACCAGAAAGAAAGAAAGGAAGGAGTATAGGCTGGCGACGGATCGGCTACTCCGATTGCGATTGGTGTTGCTGATCTCAATTGGCGGAGGTGATTGCTTTCCATCAGGTGACCCACATGCTCGTTTGCGCCCCTCTGATATATATAAAAAAGAGACACGTTGTTCAATCATACAAACATTTGTCTTATACGGGAATCAAACCCACGACCATCGGAGTCAAACGTCCATTGCCAGCCATTCGACCGCAGGGCTCGTGTACCAAACATTACTCATACCGTATACAAATGACCCTCATATATCTCATTTGATGGACACGTGTCCTGAGGCAGCTATGAAATATTTACATCTATGTGGGTGACCCAGCCACGATCGCTTTTAAGATTTGTTATCTTGTCATACCCTAGACTCTAGGGGTCAGCGATTCCTAAAGTGTGTTCCGCGGAACCTAAAGTTTCCATGGGAAGATCACCAGGGTTCCGCGAAATCACACACGATTTCTCTTTTTATTTATAAGAGTAGGTATATTTTATTTTAATTTATAATATTTATATATGTTATGATCAATGTACTTAATGCTATAATCGTTACTGGTCAACCTTTGGGAAAATCAGATATACACGAATTGCCAGAAGGGTAGGAGTTGTTGCGTTGGCAGCGGGCGTGGCAGCGCGCGATCGATCGAAGCGGTTATCGTAGCCATATTAACACACGCAATATGAAATTATATTGCGTGTGTTTGCCATATTAACACACGCAATATGAAATCATATTGCGAGTGTTAAACACACGCAATATAATTTCATATTGCGTGTGTTAATATGGCTACGATGACCGCTTCACATCAGGCGGAGCGCAAGCTTATCTGCGACCCTAAGTAGTATAAAAAAATCTTATTTTAACTCCCTATTTCGGTCCTTAGATCACAGAATTATAGTACTTGGGAGAGCACTGTATTTTAGTATAAAGTTGTGTGAGATGTATACATAGGGGAAAAGGTTGGGAATCCCTGGTTTAGACGAATTTACTTCATAAATTTTTTTTCTTAGAAACTCTTAGTGATTAAATAAATATTTCTGGACCATTTCCATAGCCCCATCTAAGCCCAAATTAAGCGCAAAGCTTGTACTATAGGCACTAGACAATTTATAAATGTACTTCAATACCTTTTTTTTGAAAATACATACTTATAAGACATAGAAAACACCCAGACTAAGACAGACAGACGTTCATGCACACTAATGTTTGTCTTGTGCGGGGATCGAACCCGCGACAAAGTAGCCATTGATAGCCGTTCGGCACCGGGCAACAGACTGTTACTACTCTTTGAATATACTGTCATCATCATCAACCTGTATCTACCCACTGCTGGATATAAGCCTTCCCCAATGCTTTCCACCAAACACGATCCTCCGCCTTCCGCATCCAGCCGCTCCCAGCCACTCTCTTAAGGTCATCGAACCATCTAGTATGAGAGCGCCCAACACTTCGTCTAAACTTCACTTAATAAACTGTCATGTGATAATTAATTCAATTTCTCTTCCAAAATCGTGACTAAGACATTTTCTACCACGAACTGTGAAGTTGTGGAATCAACTTCATCCAGCGGTATTCCCAATTAGATACGACATGGGGGCCTTCTAGAACAGAGTCAATATTTCCCTTAAAAGGCTGGCAACGGATTGGTGACCCTTTGGTGTTGCTGCTTTCTATGAGAGGTGGTGATTACTTTCCATCAGGTGACCAACATGCTCGTTTGTCCCCCTCGCATATAAAAAAGAAAAAAGACTAACTGTAAATTAAGTAGGCAAAGCATCGTTATCTATATTTTGCTAACCGCTATACTCAGTAGACCGATATATCGCCTTCTCAACGATGTGTGCATCCATTAGATCTAGTCTTAGGTCATTGCGAGCAGCGCAATTAAATAAACATGTCATAATATTATCTTTTGTATTTTTTTTTATTCTACGTCGGGTGGCAGACAAGCACACGGCCCGCCCGATGTGAAGCGGTTGCCGTAACCGTATTAACGCTCGCAACAAAATATATCACTTGCGCGCCGCCACCTCCGCTGCCAACGCAGCATCTCCTTCTTTTCTGGTGACCTCACTCACTCGCAGGAACACAACAACCCTCAAGGGAATTGTTATTTGGCTGCGGTATTCTGTGAGGTGGAGGTACATTCCCCAGTCGGGTAGCTTACAATTACGCTCCCTACCTCACTTTTCGCCAGAGCTTCGTTTGTTAGTCAGCAGGGTGCACCACGAGCAGGTGAAGTTGGCTTTGGTTCAAAGGTGTTGATAAACCACTTGCACCCCACTTGTATAAATAAATATAAATATTGGCCGAATTACACATTGCCACCTAGTTCCAAACTAAGCTAAGCTTGTATTAACGGTGCTTGTATCATTATCAGGTCATTTTAGTCTCCACTACAGGAGCAGAATCCTCTCTCGTCCATCCCAGACAGAAGGAGGATTTGGCCTACTCTCCCTATGCTGGCCAGACGGGTTGGGGAGGCCTGATCGACGTTTTATTAATGTATTTCATATGTTACATACCTCATTGTTTTGCATGCAATCTGCATATTCAGATTTGGTAGCAACAAGGGAGAATTACCAAGCGTTCAGACGATTTTGCAATTCTTATTATTGGAATCGATGTGTTAGGTAACAACTCAATGTTTTAGGTCCCCAATAGTGTTAGGTAGATACTTAAAATCCGTGGTGCACGGCAGTTGAGCTTCACTTGACTAGCCATCTCTTTAGGCTTTTAATGCCTTATTTGCCATATTGCTGTCTCTCACATTGCTAAGAGGGGAAGTCAAATTCCAAAAGCTTCCTACTCCTACTAATTTCTTCTGATTAATTCGTTGTAGTCAGCCAAGGCAGCCGTAGTTTTACCCCCGGGACTGCAACGGTCTTCACTGTTCATCGCCTTTTTGTGTGGTCGCCGCTGTTAATCCTGGCTACACAGGAGGAACAGTGGTAGGAATGTGGTGGACCCCCGTGTTACATACCTCAGTCTCATTCACTAGCCATAATAAAGTTTTCACTTCAAAATCTGCACTACCGACGCAACAACTCCTCCCTTTCTTGTGACCTCACTCAAACGCAGGAACACAACAACCCTCAAGGGAATTGTTACTCTTTATTTTAAGGGAATAGTTTTTTTTTAGTTTCTGTTTTTTTTCTCTCCCGTGTCTATTAAAATGTTATTTTTTTTACAGGAACGTCGGGTGGCAGAAAAGCATACGGCCCGCCTGATGTGAAGCGGTTACTGTAGCCATATTTACGCTCGCAACATATATCGCTCGCGCTACGCCACCCCCGCCTGCCAACGCAGCATCTCCTTTCTTTCTGGTGACCTTACTCACTCGCTGGAACACAAAAATTCTCAAGGGAATTGTTATTTGGCTGCGATATTCTGTGAGGTGGAGGTACATTCCCCTTTCGGGTAGCTTACAATTACGCTCTCTACCACTCTTAATGTAACTCCTATTCGAAATTTATTTTATTCTTAAGTCTCTCGCAATCTAAACAGCCGCATAAATTATTACATTAGGCGAAGTCGTTAGCCGATGCGTTCGATCTAATGCCAAGATTTAGGGCTGTCGTAAACGTCGCAGCGTAACCGCAACGTCTGTAAACCCATTACTGTTCCTTTTTGTACTTGCGAGTGTAGTCAGAACCCAATAAATGTATATGAGATCCTTTAGAAATACGTGTTATAAGTACTTTATTTTCTTGATAAGAAATACACATTTACTTTTTGCATAATGCATAAAACTTGCTATTGTAATGGGATAGGTTCTATTAATAAGATTATGTATACTATACCTACCGCTGTGTCTCTTGTGTTTATCTTCATCATCATCATCATCATCAGCCTGCATCTGTCTATCCACTGTTGGACATAGGTCTTCCCTAATGCCTTCCACCACATATTATGCGATCCTCCGCTTGCAGCGTCCAGCTTCCGGTCTTCTTGTGTATGTAGCTAGGATTAACTGTACTGACCACCAACTTGGCGACAATAATCAGATCACTACAGGCCGTTGGTTTTTTTTACGCCCTACGCGCGCGGTGCACTGTCTTCAGGAGGTGTAACTACGGGAAGGAGGTGATGAATCCTTATAGATACCAACGTAGCATAAGGCTACGTTATTTTTTCGGACTCTTACCAACTAAACACCACCTAGGGACTGGTTTTAGCCTTGCGGGGCCTTCAAAGCTGCATCTAAGCCAGTGGTTGCCAATTATTATTTCCTGCGTACCACTTCCAGAAAGAGCTGAAACTCGCGTATCCCTTTATTACATTGTTGTTTGCGTATTTCTTCCTAGTACCTTAGTCAAGAGACTGCTTAACGTACCCCTTGATTGATGCTCCTTCGTGTACCCACAGTACGCGTACCACTAATTGGGAAACACTGATCTAAGCGATCGCCAGTCCGTGGGGTGAAACTGTAGTGTTTTATACCATTATAATGGAAGCCAATCATAACAGCTGTGACCTCAGGAGCAATTCTCATAATTAAAATGTAGTCAAAATTCAGTTCCGATCCAGTCTCAATTTAACAGAATATGAAACTTCAAAGTATAATTTAAGTGGGATTATATCGAAATAAGACCGAAAATTAAACGAATCAATAATGTTATTTTGCCAGCACTATGAATTGATAATAAATGAAATTCTGCGATCGTAAAATAATTACCTTACTAGAAATTGGCCTTCTAGTATAATAATATAAATAAATAATAAATATTTCTGGATATTTTTCACATAGCCATCTAGTCCCAAATTAATTGCTAAAAAAGCTATGGGTACTAGACAAATGATAACTTGTACTTAAGTACTTTTTTTAAATACTTATTTATTTTTTATATGAGAGGGGGGCAAGCGAGCATGTGGGTCACCTGATGGAGAGCAATCTCCACCGTCCATGGAGATCAGCAACACCAAGGGGTCGCCGATCCGTTGCCAGGCTATACTCCTTCCTTTCTTGCCGGTGACTCACTCGCAGTAAGTGTTCCTGGGAATTGTTATTTGGCTGCGGTATTCTGTGAGATGGAGGTACTTCCCGGCAGCTTAAAAAATACGCTATGCCCTACCTCTCTTTTCGCCGTAGCCTCGTTTGTCAGTCAGCAGGGTGCACCACGTGTAGGTGAGTTTGGTTTGGTTCAAAAATCTTGATGAACCATTTACACACCTGACTAACACGCTGTTCAATACGCATTTGGGTTGCCAAAGTTTCAGAACCATACAAAGGCTAGTTGTGTGTAAAGGGGTGTAAGTGGTTAATTAACACATATGAACCAAAGCCACCTTCACCTGCACGCGGTGCACCCTGCTGGCTGACAAACGAAGCTCTGGCGAAAAGAGAGGTAGGGAGCGTAATTGTAAGCTACCCGACTGGGGTATGTAGTACCTCCATCTCACGGAATACCGCAGCCATATAACAATTCTCTTGAGGGTTGTTGTGTTCCTGCGAGTGAGTGAGGGGACCAGAAAGGAAGGAGATGCTGCATTGGCAGTGTGGGTGGCGGCGCGTGAGCGATACTTTAAGTTGCGAGCGTTATTGTGGCTACGGTAACCGCTGGACATCAGGCGGGCCGTATGCTTGTCTGCCACCAGTCGTAGTAAAAAAAAATAGTTACTTAATTGGTTCAACAATTATTATGTAGCGACAAATAGAAGGGACCGGTGCCCTCCAAAGCATGGTATATCGTTACGTAGTCAAGGAATAGATGTTATTATTCTATCTATCTGTATAATACTCATTTTTTTTCTCACAAATAGACAGTCTAGTGAGTAGATAGCGTTGCTAAGAATCACTAGAGCTGCACGGAAATACCGCGCTCTTATAAAGGTGCACATCCACTCTATATTAATGGTATATACCAGTGTTTTACAAAATTTTCCAGGACGCGACCCTTTAGTATGTAGAAATCTTTTACGACCTTTTATCCTCCAAGATTCTTAACCAGTATGTATTTTATTAAAATACAAATATCAAATCCGTATATTTTTATTTATATTCATAGTTAGATATCGGTTTATATAATAAATTATAATAAAGCTATCGTTTACGTTACGAAATTAACATTTTCTTAATAAAAATATCTCTTTGCACGCTCTTTTTTTACAGTTACGCGACCTTCCGCGATCCCCACTTTGAAAAAAATACGTCTATACAATCAAAGTGTAAATTTTGTTATTAATAAAACCACTTGAGCTGTTCAATTTATTTTTTAGGGTTTCTTAAGACCGAACTTAAAAACTATTTATGGATCTGTCGCATCTGTCTGTCCGTCTGTTGCTCAACGTTTTCGCTTTCACGTCATTATCGCTTCACCTCAGGCGGGCTGCTTGTTTTCCACCTGACGTAGTATAAAAAAAATATCAAGGGTATAGAGTGGCAGATTGTATATATAAAGTATTTATGATTAATTGTTTATTTATGATAAAAGTAATCACCGAATATTATAATACCTAGGTAATCCAGTACTTTTTATGATAACATATCTAGAAATTGGTCTATTGGTCTACTCATATGATCCAGTAGTTTTTATGAAAATCTTGAAAAGAAATCGTGAGGGCTCGATTCAGTAAGTGTCTTTTTTATACGACTAGGGTGACCGGTAAGCATAGGACTTGCCTGATGGTAAACAGTCAAAACAGAATATGTATAATTATAAACATTCTGTTACAGTATTTTTAAGAACATAGACTAAAACTAAACTACACACTTTTAGCCAACACTGATAATTGAAATCTTCGTCCAACAATGGATATAAACCCTAATCAAAATAAACGAGATACTCGCCTCGTTGAAACAATAAAAAGCAAACAAAACATCGGTCTCAACACTAATTTCGGTTTTTTCGCTTCTACATTTGCCACGGATCGTTAATTTTGTGAAATTTAGACTAAAGCTTCGTCCGGTGCACTGGTTACGAGAAAAAAAACGCATTCCTAACTATTGCGAGGGTAAACTATCTCCTTAACTAGGGAATAGTTCCGTCGATATAACCATAACTATAGTATGACAGAGTGCGACAGACCGCAAAGAGTGGACAAAAATAGGGGCGATATTTTCTTCGTAAAAACTTTTTTTTTATACTACGTTGGGTGGCAGACAATCATACGGCCCGCCTGATTTGAAGTGGTTGCCGTAGCCAAATTAACGCTCGCAACATAAAATATCGCTCGCGCGCCGCCACCCCTGCAACCAACTCAGCATCGCCTTCCTTTCTGGTGGCCTCACTCACTCGCAGGAACACAACAACCCTCAAGGGAATTGTTATTTGGCTGCGGTATTCTGTGAGGTGGAGGTACATTACCCAGCCGGGTAGGTTACAATTAGGCTCCCTACCTCTCTTTTCGCCAGAGCTTCGTTTGTCAGTCAGCAGGGTGCACCGCGTGCAGGTGAAGTTGGCTTAGGTTCAAAGATGTTGATGAACCACTTACACCCCTAAATTAGGGTTGCCAATGTTGCCATCGTGTATATATCTATAAAATCTTGAGAAAAAGCCCAATTGCCGGTAAAATGCATTTTGCTAAACTTAAACTACGACCAATACTTTGTCAAAGTGAGAAATCATATTATGGTTAGATTTGAGTTGATTTTTGGTTAGGTTAGGGTTTTCTTGTGTCCTGTCGCCGGAACTAAGTTCTCCGTCAACTTAGATGAGGAATGATGTGATCCTAAGTAAGCTTAATTATTAATAATTAACAAATTTATTACTTTGGCCAGCCATTATTGATAATGACTAATTTATCAAATTGGCTGTAACATATACAACGTGTATGGAATTTAACATATCTACTCGCTCCCGGCGCCATAGACTGCACTCCTAGAGATGGTGTGATGTTGCTATTTGCTCGAATTCATGATTTGCCATTCAAAAGTGGCACAAGTTTAACCGTCACAAGTTTGGAATAAAATAGCTTGTATTTTACTTTCTCGCAAAAATTTCTATTGTACAAGTCGCAAGTTCGACCTTACATGGAGTACTTTTCTCACCTATGGGCCGGGGCACCCCCGGGGTACCAGCTTAAGCCTTGCGATTCGATTCAGAGACGAGCGACGAGACTAAACTTTTGTAACCTTATTTTTTTTTATACTACGACGGGTGGCAGACAAGCATACGACCCGCCTGATGTGAAGCGGTTACCGTAGCCATGCTAACTCTCGCAACATAAAATATCGCACACGCGCCGCCACCACCGCTGCCAACGCAGCATCTCCTTCCTGTCTGGTGACCTCACTCACTCGCAGGAACACAACAACCCTCAAGGGAATTGTTATTTGGCTGCATTCCCCAGTCGGGTAGCCAGAGCCTCGTTTGTCTGTCAGCAGGGTGAACCACGTGCAGGTGAAGTTGGCTTTGGTTAAAAGATGTTGATGAACCACTTACACCCCATTATTGTATTGAAACCTTAAGTTTAAGGAGAGACTATGCCTGCATTTGTGTGTTCTACCGTTTATACAATGGGTTTTGTTCGGTAAGATGCTCACAACCTCCGTCTACAGTTGCACCGCTTACCATCGGCAGAAAATTCATACTCACACAGGAGCCAAGATGTTCGCGAAATGTGCGAATGGTTTTTTTCCACGGATTCTCAAGTTGTGAAATGAATTACCTACTGAAGTTCTTCCCTAGAGACTACAGCATGGGGTTCTTCAAGAATGGAGTGAAGAAATTTTTACAGGGTTGGCAACGCGTGAGTGGATGCTTTTGGTATATCGAGCGTCAATAGGCTGCGATGACTGATTACCATCAGGCGAGTCGTATGCGTGTTTGCAGCCTTAGATGAATAAAAAAAATCTCTGCCTCTTAATGTTAATGAATACTTAGTACTTAATTAAATTACACTTGTTAATCGTCCCGTTTACGTAAATCTTGCAGAAAAGTGTAACGAAACATAACTTGAGGGTTCCGTATAACACGACATCTGTGTTCGGTAAATCGCACATGACGTGTAATATTTACAGTGCAGCCTATCATCCTAAAGAAGTTTTCAATTCAAAAACGTTGACAGAAAAAAATGTATGATACATTTTTTGTCTGTTGTTGTAGGGAGCGTAATTGTATGCTACCCGACTGGGTCATGTACCTCCACTTCCTAGAATACCGCAGTCAAATAACAATTACCTTGAGGATTGTTGTGTTCCTGTGTGAGCGAGGTCACCAGAAAGGTAGGAGATACTGCGTTGGCAACGTTTTTGAAGTGAAAACTTCTTTAGCGGCGTTGTGCGCTTTTAGGGATGGGTACAAAATGTTAAACTCGCGTCTGGACACGTGGCCTGGGCACAGCATAATAATACAACCATTACTTTAACTTCATACTAGCGCCCAAATCGGCGCTAGTATGAAGTAGTATGGTGCGCGGTGCACCAAAACTTCTTGCCCCCCTAGCCAAGTGTAATTCGTAGCGTAACGAACGTTAGATAAATCACGTGACATTTGTCAATTCTCATACTAAAATGTTCGATTTTGACAAATGTCACGTAATCCATCTAACGTTCGTTACGCTACGAATTACACATGGATAGGGAGCCCCCCTATCCAAGTGTAATACGTAGCGTAACAAACGTTAGATAGATCACGTGACTTTCGAGCGGTCGTGTAAATGACGCTTGGCTGCTTGCGTGCGCCGATTTGGGCGCTAGTATGAAGTTAAAGTACTGATTGTATTACTATGCTGTGGCCTGGAGCCCTACCGCCGAAGCTGAAACCGATTTTTTTGTTTGCGAAAATCAAATTTTAATTTAAATTGGTGGTAATTGTGTGTAGCTTATTAGCTGGTAGAAACCATGGAGCTCTACTGGCTAAGCTGATTATGTTTGTCATTAACTTAAACGTAAGATCAATTTTCTCGATCAAAAAATCTTACGAAGCTGAAGCAGATAATAATAATAATAATAAGAAGAAGGCCCGCAGGACTCTCAGCTCTGGCTTGCCTTCATTGGCCGTCCAGAGAGGAGCCGCTAGAGCTATATGCTCCAGGGGTGGAAGTGTTAAAGGGCATCACGCCGCGAGTAACTTCGGAGAAAGCGCAGCACACCTCTCGACACCCCTGAGTCACTCACACCGGTGTTGCCTCCGGCCGATTTCCTGGCATTTCGGAGGCCCATCTAGTGAGTGACAAGCCACCGCCTGCCGCAAATAACTAGCAATAAAAGCAGTTATGGCAGGCGTCCGTCCCTCTTCTGTAATAGCCCGGTATTAAGTTCACCCAGATCTCATCTCCATAGCCCATTTATTTTCCATCACACTTCGCAATAGTTTCAACGCCTGCCGAGACCTGCTCATGGGTATATCGTTCCATTGATATATCCTGGAGCGGGTCACGGCGGGCGTACAACATTACATCAAACTTCTCAAAGGGGCCTCTACGTGTTGGATCTATATCCCCGCGTATGCCTATCAAATGACCGGGCTTGACCCGTGAATTAAGAGAGATAATAATAATAATAATGGGCTGATCGAAAATTTGTAAGACGGAGGGGGCGTAGACCGCCGCCGGCGCGGCGTAGGAGATGAAGTGATATTCCCCTCTCTTTCTACCGCGCGGCGAAAATGTATGCCTGCTCCTGCTGCATAAATTATCATGTTTGTGTTCGATAGCGCAATAAATGATTATTGTATTTTACCACATAAATGATAGTACTTTTATACTGATAAATAAAGCAATTCGTGTGCGAAATTATTCCCTAATCATTCCAAAATATTCAAAAATGCACAACGTTTTAATGTTCAAGTTTTCACTTTTGCCCGCACTCCCGTAGTGCATCCCGTTTTTTTTTTTCACTTATACCGTACTGATATATATATATATATATATATATATATATATATATATATATATATATATATATATATATATATATATATATATATATATAACTTATTAATATATTTCATACTGGATTACGAGATGACTACCGTCATAATTTTAATGGAAAATTGGGACCAAATATTAT
Organism: Hypsopygia costalis; assembly: GCA_937001555.2. Classification (NCBI taxonomy): domain Eukaryota; kingdom Metazoa; phylum Arthropoda; class Insecta; order Lepidoptera; family Pyralidae; genus Hypsopygia; species Hypsopygia costalis. The sequence goes on from OW443326.2 coordinate 28,007,899, forward strand.
CCATTTATCTAGCTCAAATTCTAATCCAACTCAATAAAACAACATAACTAAATAAGCACCTTTCAGCATCAACAGCGCCTTGAAGAAAAATAACTTTTCTTTTTATTAAAATAATCCACAGCCCCTAGAATATTACATTTTAATCCTTATAAAATAACGATCCAGACAGCTAATGATGGATTTACTTTGTTTAGCTAGAAATAGTAATTATCTAGGTCTTAAAATAGATAGGTTCAAACAGTACAAAATGGTGACTAGCAGCCTCTCGGGGTATAATGCCACGTTCGCAATATGTCGCCATGTTGTAAAATGTCAGCATGTCGAAAAATTTCATTTGCGCAATATATCATATTGAATATTGCACTTGAGCGTCTTCAAAATCTCTGTATTCGTTTTATCTATGGTCTACGTAAATATGATCATGTTTCGCACTTTCGATCTCAGCTCAAATGGCTTCCTATCCGACTTCGCAGAAACCTGCATATACTTTGTCTCTTATATTCTATTCTCTTCAATCCTTTCACGCCTTTTTACCTTAAGGAGTCCTTCATTTATCACTCCGACACCCAATGCAATCTTCGCAGTGCTCTCCAACTACGTCTTAAAACTCCTTGCCATTGTAGTCAGTTCTTTACTAAATCTTTTTCCGTGCAAGCAGTTCGACTATGGAATTCTTTACCACTTCCGATTCGGCAAGCTCAAACTCTGGACAATTTTAAAAACTTAGTCAAAAATCATTACCTCTCAAGTGTATCAAATTGATTACCTTATTGCGGTACCAGTATTTCTCAAAATGTGTTAGTTTGTTTTTCCCCTACTGTTTGAATGAAGTGTGTGTTTATAAATGCTTTTTATTTTAACTATATGTATGTGTTTATTTATGTATGGTATGTATTATTCATGCAATAATCTTATTTTATTGTATTATCATGTATGTGTATGTATATAAATGTATGTATGTGTTGGTATAGATCGATATATTTGCTGCACCACCTACCCTTTCTACTTTGATACTCTCCTCTACCCAAAGGTTGCCTGGAAGAGATTGCGTAGCGATAAGGCCGCCTGTTGTACTTTAATATGCTACTGACCTTTGTATTATCTATATTGTTGGTGCAATAAAGAGTATTGTATTGTATTGTATTGTATCATATTCGCAAAACGTCACGTTTGTATGGGATATGTTTTTTGTCATAAGGATTGATAGAGATGAGTTAGGTATGATTATGGGTTGAATGAGTATTAGGGGTGGTTTCAGAATGTGTTAGAAATGGTTTTAGGATGTGTTTGTGTTGGTTTTTGGAAGTTGAATGCAAACAATATCACGCTTAAGTGTATGTAATCTTAGTTCAGTAACTTAAAACTTTATTTTCTGAAAGTCACTTTACTATTGTGAAAGATGTCAGCTGAGGGAAACTTTTTGTTGTAGTTCAATTCAATTCAATTTATTTATTACAGATAAACGTGATCTATTAGCTAATAAACAAGACAAAAAATATATTAGTAGGAATAATAAAAATAAAATAAAGTAAATAAAATTACAAAACGGAAAAAAATGTAATGTCCTTTGAATTCGATTTATATTGAGTAGTTCGTTGGTGAGAAAGGCATCGCAAATTGTGTCTGGTCAGCCCCCTAACCACCATCTCTTATTGCGACTCAATAACTGAATAGATTGCTTATTCATGAATGTGAATTTTAATAAGAATTTTTATTTATCGTATGATTAAAATTTTATAAAAATACCTATGTACAACAAATAATAAATTTATACTTAATTCTATCAAAAGGTCAGGATATAAGATGAAGTGACCTTTATTTATTTTCGTCGTTATCGTATTTTTTTATAATACGCCGTGTGGCAGACAATCATACGGCCCGCTTGATATGAAGCGGTTACCGATGTTACCGAGGTTACCGTTGATGTGATTGCAACATGTGTATAATTCCCGTTCTTTTCTATTCGCGTCTCAAAATGAATCTAACATTGTAACCTAAATTAATAGCAATATTGTACAACATCGAATAAAGACATATTATATGTTTATATTCGATTGGGCTGGGCAGTTTTTGGCAAGCTTCGGCACATCTTTGCCGCACAGAGACCCCAATGCTTGAAGATTTAAGTCTTCAACCAGTGTGTCCCCCCAATAATGACCTATGGTGCAGAAACTTGAACAATGACCATCGGACTGATCCACACACATAAAGGTCGCTCAGCAAGCGATGTAGAGGGCTTATCTGAGGGAACGAATCTAAAACGAAGAAATTCGACGGAAAACCAAAGTTGTCGACATAGCCTTCAGAGTTTGCAAGCTGAAGTGGCAATGGGCCGGTTACATCTTCCGAATAAGTGATGGCAGATGGAGGAGGGAGGTGTTATAGTGGAGGCCGCACGTAGGACGACCAAGCGTTGGACGCCCTCTTTCTAGATGGTGACGAGAAAGCGGCTGGATGCGGAAGGCGAAGAATCGTATTTGGAGGAAAGCATTGGGGAAGGCTTATATCCAGCAGTGGGTAGATACAGGCTGACAATGATTCAATACCGTACATAGATTATTGCACCTAATATGTTATTTAACTATGTTATATAACAACATAATAATATTTATCTAATCTCATACTGAAATTTAGAGATTACAAAACTAAACTCAGGATGTCAGTCTTTTACGCACAAGACATCAAAATAAATTTAAAAAGTTACTTTTCGATACAGCTCTTCTATGGACAACTGTATCGAAAAAATTGGTTGCCTGTAAAGTCGGTATACGGGCGAAAGTTTTACGTGACAACGACTTTGAGTGGTAAAATGTTTTCGAGTGGAAGGGACGCATGCCTTTCACTTTTTATGTCTGTCTCTCTCGCTCTTAGAAGGGACGCGTGCCTTTCACTCGCTCTCATTGTGAGCGCATAACGTGAGCCAGTTTCTTGAAGTGTCACCCGGCTAACCAATTTATAAGACGTTGTCACGTCAAAATAACTTTTTCTCCATTACGATACAGCTTCAGCCCTGGATACAGGTATTTTAAACAGGTTGCAATGCAAATGCATTGCAACGTTGCAAATTTTTGCATCTGCGCATGCGCATGCGCACCACGCATGGTCGATCTGCGAATGGATTTATAAGAAAGAAATTCACTTCATGGTTTTAATTAAAATATTATTATCATCTATTTCATGAGATTAGATAAAGTAGTGTATGAAACTGCACATAATTAGGTCTTAAAATACTCGTGTGCTGCTATTATAACATTCGCCTTATAACAAACTCACACTCGTATTTTAAGAACCCTTATAAAGCAACAGTTTCATAAAGTACTATATGTTAATACCTAGAATTTAGAGCTAGTCACATCTAGTTTATCTCCTGTAATCCCTATTACCTATTGTTTCCATGGAACCAGACCAGATAATGCGATTACAAGCAAATATCCAGAGGCAGGAATATATTTCATACTGTTTATCTACAATATACACAATGCCTTTTTGTGAACGAGAGGTATAAAAGATGCCATAACAATTAGGGGCCCCTCCCCCCGCCCTTGTCACAGCTGTTCACATTTGTGAGACTCCCCCCCCCCCCCCCCAATGTGACGTCACATATTATGCAAATTTACATCTAGAGTTGCAAATGTTTTTGAGGTTTTCTTTAATAGTTCAAAGCTCGTGTTAACTTAGATTATAATATATTTTGAAATGGCACGTCACGAAATTTAGAACCCCTCCCACCCCCTTGTCACACAATGTCACACTTTATCAACCCCCTCCCTCCCCCTTAACGTGTGACGTAATTTATGGATGGCCCCTTAGTTCTGTTCTGTGTTCACCATCTAGGGATACAATAATTATTAACAAACATTAAAATAATTTTAGCCAACAAATTTGAATAAAGACCTGTTTCTTTTTTTTATACCACTGAAAGTGGAAAATTAGCATACCGAGCGCCTGATGGTAAGCAGATACCGTAGCCTATGAACGCCTGTAACACCAGGGACAACAAACGCGCGTTGCCGACCCTGAAAAAAATAAAAACCTCTTCACGCCCTTTTTGAAGAACCCCATGCTGTAGTCTCCTGAGAAAACCTCGACAGGCAGTTCATTCCACAGCTTGACAGTACGCGAGAAAAAACATCTCTGAAAACGCACAGTACGCGACCTAAGTAGGCTCTAATTGTGAGTATGAATTTCCTGTCGATGGCGAGCGGTGCGACTGTAGAAGGAGGCCGTAGGCATCATGTCAAACAACTCCTCTGAACACACCCCATTGTACAATCGGTAGAACACACAAAGGGCACGCAAAATCTCTCCTCAGACTTAAAGGTTCCAAACAGTCTGTCAGTTTGGGATCGTCAACAATAACAACGATATTTTTCTACGTTACCTTTTTATGCCACTAGTTTCCCGCAAACTCGCAATTGTATTTATTTTTTTCAAATCAATTTCGTAATCTCAAAAACTATGAAATCTATTACATCGCTCCGTGAATAAGTGAATTGTTTGTGCATGAATTATTTACTAACCAAGTTTCAACAAAATCGGACTTGCGGTTTACGAGTAATAACGTAATATATATACTTATAACCCCATTCGCCCCAACTCGATTTAGATATCTTCGCTCGCTTTGCTCGCTCTGTGAGTAATTTATCAGTCAGCTCATGCACGGGTAGCGAATATGACCTTACTAAGTTAGATTATTTGCAACATTTTTACTACAGTAGCCTATGGAAAAGCGTCAGTTGGATCGATTACAAAATCTATGGAATGCATTTTTTTTTATCGTAAACTAATTGGGTTCTTTATATGATAAGTTAAGTAAGCTTAACGAGGCGGGTCACGGTGGTCGAATGGCTAGCAATACTTACTTTGACTCCGAAGATGCGGGTTCGATCCACGGAGAAGATAAAATATTCGTGTGCATTAACATGCATGATCGTCATGGTCGGAGTGTTTGCTATGTATTATACGCACTGATATTATATCTATGACATTACAAAAAAAATATTTAAGTACATTTATCAGTTACTAGCGACCCGCCCCGGCTTCGCACGGGTGCAATGCTGATACTAAATGTACTACAGAAGGTCTTTGCGCTTTGTCCTATTCAGTCCTTCCCCAGTTATAGGCACACGCCGCCGGCTCCGCGGCCGGTACCGCCACAGCCGTTATGTCCCTGCATTTTAAATGTGTAATATCTTCTAAACTATTCATTTAAATTACATGCTGTGAAGGGCCATATTGATCTATATTAAATGCGCAATGTATTTAAGGTACTTAATTGGATAAGGATTAATTCTGTATTGCTTAAAATCGCTTCGTAAATAAGGCATTATTTCTTGTAAAAAGCAAAGGATAAAATAACGGTTATTGTGTGTTACCACTAAGAGATAGACATATACCATCGCGAACTTTTTTGTAGACCATTTTAAGGTGAACAATACTGTACTACATTATTTTGATCTATCTCGTTGGGTTCAGCCAGCGTTTGCAATGAAAGAGCAAAAAAATGTGTTTATTTACGACATCACATTAGAAACCTCTAAATTATCAGTGTTTTTCTACTATGTTATGCATATATTATACATATAAACTTTCCAGTTGAATCACTCTATCTATTAAAAAAAACCGCATCATAATCCGTTGCGTAGTTTCAAAGATTTAAGCATACATGGGGACATAGGGACAGAGAAAGCGACTTTGTTTTATACTATGTAGTGATCTAGTGGGTACTAGATAACTGATAAATGTACTTAAATATATTTTTTTATTTATATAAGCTTTACTTAGATTGGGACTAGAGGGCGCTGTGCAAGTTGTCCTAGAATATTTTTTTTTCTTTATTTAAGTATTGTTCAGTTTTGTTAAAAATACGGTACCCCAAATAATAACCGAGACCTTGCGAATACTAGACGCGCAAAAAGCTCAAACGTCAAGCATGTGTAGCGTGCGAGATGATCATTCATAAAGCCAGACGTTCATACGGGTGTCGGTTTGAAAAAAACTAATATTTGAGGATGTGCGTTTTTGTCCCGTTTCGGTCCAGCGGTGTGCCGGCGCCTCGGCGGCCGTCTCCGGTTTCAAAGGACCGATGTCGCCTACCATTATTTACGGTGAGAACGGTATACTCGAATTTAATTATATTTCGATTTTAAAATTGATTATTTCGCTCGTCGATGATTTTTACACAAATCTATAACGTTTCGATTTTCAAATTTAATATTTTATATTCGATATTTGAACATAAAACTAATGTTGATTTCTTTAATTAGGTTGTAGTTAATGCTACATGAACGAAAGGTTATGGTTATGGTATAGTAGGTACTGGTACCTAGTGATCGTTGTCCGCTGGGTTTATTGCATAGAAACTAAAATAATGCATCATAAATACTCGTCTAGTGAAGTGTCTGCTCGCATCGTCAGGGTTTATGGACCCGTTTAGTGATCAGCGGTCTACAGTACTTGTCCAATTTGTTCCTCGGTCCGTGGAGCACTAAATTCACTAAATGGTCGATCATTCTGATACTCCGCCGACGTCTGCGCATTCTGAACATCCGCGAGGACCATCCGCGTAGCACTAAATACAGCCTTAACGCTTTAACTCCAATAAAAAACGAGTCTGCTTTAGACCACACGACTGAAGTAAAACTTCTTTAGCCCTACTAAGTTATATTTCCCTATCAACTTCCGTTCGCCGTATCCGTAACGCTTTGGTCACGCATTGACCAGCTAACACCCCAAGTCAAGCATGCGTAAAAAATATTTACTTTAATAACATATACTTTTAATATTGGTTTATTAGGAACTAATTTAAAAATTCTCAACATATTTCATAAGTTTAGTATTTAATAGCTCATAACCCATAACTCGAAATTTAACTTTTAATAGATTAAAAACTCGATAAGTTTCCGATTTGCGCCACTAGTAAGTTAAGTATAGCATAGACCATTCTTGATGTTGCTGTCGAGTTAAAATCGGGTTACATTGGTAGAAGTATCGAAACCGCAAACCGATTTCTGATGTCGTTTAACCCAAAAAGAGTGGGTGTTACATGTCATAATTTATGATATATTCGCTTTTGAACGAAAAAAAGTACCATTAACATCTTAAATGGTAAACTTTAGATTTAGTTTCTTAAGAAGGAGATTTGTGGACAAAGATAAATTTACATGTCTCATTTTAAGTTTCGAGTGATTATGGGTGTTATCGCTTTGAATTTAAAGATGAAAGTATTTCTTTTAAGTTTGTTGTTACATATTTTGTTTTCGTTAATTCATTAGGGCAATGAAACCAAGGACTCAATTTTCTAAAATTTGATGGATCGCAAAGGGAAGTTGGCACACTTCATATTATCATCCTTATCACCTGCATTCATCTTTCATAAATAACGTTGCAGGTAATTATTATTATTTAAATAGTTGTCTTGACCAACTTACCAGATAAATATTTTTTGAAAAATGGAAAAATTCACCTGCCCCCCCTAGGTGGGATTTGATCCCACGACCTCTCGATGACCGGTCGAGTGCTCTTTCAACTGAGCTACCAGGAAGGTTTGCGTTGCTGACAAATTTTTGCATTTTATATTGTACTGTGTGAGTCACAGTGTGGCGTCATCAACCTATTAAGTAATTACACGACTAAACAAGGCATAGCAGTCCATCGTTGCAGATGAAATTCAGCTATTTTTTATAACACCAAACTAATTAAATTATTATTATTTAAATAGTTGTCTTGGCACTGTCTTGGCCAACCTGCCATATAAATATTTTTTGAAAAATGGAAAAAACGTTTACGTTGTAATTGATAAAAATATAGCCCATAATGTTACTTCATGATCATGGCTTTCTATAGGTGAAAAATATTTTTTTAAATCGGGGATATAGCTTTAGTTTTCGCGTTACAGACTGACATACCTACAAATCTTCTCTTATTAATCGACTTCAAAAAAGGAGGAGGATTTTTTTTTGTATGTATGTTCTTCAATATCTTCGCTAATATGCTATTTGACTAACATTTTTTTCGGTTTGATATGTAGGGACGTCTCCATAACCATAGGTGAAAGAATTACTTCGATAGCACAAAAATCTTTCGAGATATGTTAATTTGAAAATCTCAATTTTTAGACTGCCCAAAACGCTCCATACAAAAGACTACCGAATTATGACGTCACAGGTTTGTATTTTGTATGCATCAAATCAGAAATTTGACCGACAGCTATGTTAAATATTACGTTTATGTCATTAGTATCATAATAAAAGTTATAGCTTTTTTTATTGCTTCTCCAATGGAAATATTATTTTTTAATCATTTCATACTTTTAAAATGGACTTTCCCGCCAAACTTTGATTGACGCTAAATAAAGTCTGACTGAAGATATTAGAATGAAAGTTTGCAGATCTTTATAGTTTTGTGTATTTTACGATATTGTTAAATAATTTATACAATTTTTAAACATTGGAAAATAGCCTATTGTGAATTGATTTTCAAAATTCTTTTTTATTTGTAAGGATATGATTGCAAGTCCCATATTCACCAAGTCAGGATCTGATGATGGGATCCCAGGGAAATCAAGGAAAACTCTTAAATTTGGCCTGTGGTTGCCGGCAGAAAGAATTGTGCCACTCCATTGTTCTGCGCTGGATGTCGTACAATGCGACTAAGGAATCTTGTGTGACGCAATAACTTTTCTCCCGGAAGATGGGCAGCAGCGTCTCCCGGGTATTCTACCAATAAGCTGCACGCACCAACTGAAGCCGGTTTTTATTTTTTTAAATCAATATTATAATACTGTTTTTATTTTTTGAAATCATTACTATAGTACTGGATAATTTGTTTTCGACTTTCCAAAATTTTCTTGGATAGTCAACTGACTACTGCCCTAATCTATGTAATATCAATCTATAAATCCATTGCATCTTTTAATCTATCCGTCTTCGGGCGTAGCATACCCCAGTGTTCCGCAAACTTTTTATGTTTAAGGTATGTACATATAGGAAAACGAAAATTTTAGGTACGAGGTATACGAGGCGTACGTGTACGAGGTAGGTAGTCCATAAATGAAAAATCTGTTTACATTTTTGTAAGAATTATTCTTCAGTTCATCTATTTTAGCCTTATTTTTCCGAGGCACACCAACTAATGACCACGGTACACCTGTGTGCCGCGGCACACACTTTGCGGAACAGTGGCATACCTCATACTTTTCTATCTTCATGGTCCCTCCCAAGGGATCTGTGCCAAGACTAAAAAATATTTTCTTATATTTTTTTATTTGAGAGGGGGGCAAACGAGCATGTGGGTCACCTGGTGGAAAGCAATCATAAACGAAGGAGGATAAATAAACCCATCCGTGGACAGGCTGCGGCGTTGCTTAACTTGCATGTTTGATTAGACTGACACACGAACACTTCAAAGTAAACTTGCATAATGCAATAATTTTAGGCTATGCTAATACAACGGTGTCATATTTTCACCATAAATGGCGTGAATAATTACAGTATCATATTATTAATTATCAAATTTAATTAACATAATGGTACAGGATAATTTAATAATCATATTTCGTGAACAAAAATGTTAATACGGCTTCGCTGAACGTTTCTTTTAGAATGAATATTAATGAAAATGATTACCTATAGGTAATTTTATTTTACAGACTGCTCGCCCTAGATACGAGTAGGTATATACATTATCTGGACATTTTGACGTGATTACGTCTTTCAAATTTCTTCCACAGGGAGGCAATTCAGAAAAACCAATGATAACAAAATCGGGGGATACAGTTTGGTGTTGCAGCTAAAAATCTATTATCTCCATCCACAATTCAGTCACACCTTTGGATAGATGAAGAATCAAAGAATTTATTACGCTAAGTAAGGACTATGGAACATCACGTGCACAATTTTGGTGCATTTAACGTATTCACGTACAACACACAACCATTTTTTAATATGAGATGGGGGAAACAAGCGTAAAATCAAATGAAGGGACACTTGAAGACAGCAATCATAATCGCCTATGAAGATCAGCACCCAATGAGTAGCCGATTCGTTGCCAGACTATACTTCTTCCTTTCTTTCTTTCTGGTGACCTCACTCACTCGCAGAAACACGACAACCCTCAAGAGAATTGTTATTTGGTTGTAGTATTCTGCGTGGTGGAGGTACTCCCCAATCGGGCAGCTTAATAAATATGCTATGCTCTACCTCTCTTTGACGTGAACTTTGTAACGGGTCAGTTACTAAATAATTTCATGACTGTCGCATATCATGCGTCGATCATCATCAGCCGACGAATTTCCGCCGCAACCATGAATCGCTCAATCAACGCACTAACGCGTCGATTCCTTTATGTAGCGCCAAGAATGCGCGCTTGATTCACTTCCACAGTCCGCTCCATCCGCAGTGAGTTGGCGTTTACATTGTATCGTGGCGCAAGTTTTAAGAAAACGTAGAATAAATGCCGAATGTCGTCGTCGTCGTCGACAATCCTTATTCATCCACTGCTGGGATACGGGTCTTCCCTCAATCGAAGGGCTTTAGAGCATACTCATATCCACCACGCTGCTCAACTGCGGGTTGGCGGAGGCTAGTTGTTTTCAAGCCACCTAAAGGCCACTGACTTGGCTTAACACATCCTGTATCTATCTACTGCTTGATATAGACCTTTCCTAATGGTTTCCACCATATTATGCGATCCTCCGTTTTCCGCATCCATCCGCCACCAGCCACTTTTTGATGTCGCCGGTCGAGCGCCTTACTTTTCGTTCCCCCATACGTGGCTTCCTCCCCCATCTGCCATCGCTGACTCAACAGATGTGGCCAGCCCACTGGCCACTTCAACTCGCTGACTCTGAGAGCACTATGTCGACCACTCTGGTTCTCCGTGGAATTTCTTCGTTCCGGATTCGATCCCTTAGAGAAACTCCAAGCATCATGACGCGACAGTCATCATCGCTCATCGCTTATACCTATGGCTTGTACCACAGCAGACGGGAGCAACAAAAACCTTAGACATATCTACCTGCAATCATCAATAACGATTATCATTAAGTCTGGGCAGGATGACCTGCGGACATGCACTATTCACAGGCTCTGCCAAGGTGCCATGTTAATCACACTAAATGACTCGAATAAATATTTTTTTCTAACACTAGAATCAATTTTGTTGTATCTTCGTTTACAATTCATAAAATATGTTACAATCCTAAACTAATCTCTATTGATTTATTGATATTCATCCGGCAAGTAAGGTCACGAACCGCTGCGTACCACTGCGTAACTCTGCGGACCAGTAGTGCAGAGACTTGAACACTATCCGTCGGGCTGGTCGACAGGCTAATGCGGTGAAGAGGGCTATGCTACGGGTTGTACCACTGCGTAACTGTTCGGACCAGTAGTGCAGAGACTTGAACACACTATCCGTCGGGCTGGTCGACAGGCTAATGCGGTGGAGAGGGCTATGCTAGGGGTTGTACCACTGCGTAACTCTGCGGACCAGTAGTGCAGAGACTTGAACACTACCCGTCGGGCTGGTCCACAGGCTAATGCGATTGAGAGGGCTATGAAGATCGACGGAGTAGCAAAGTTCTCGATATAGCCTTCAGAGTTTGTAAGCTGAAGTGGTAATGGGCCAGCCAGGTCTGCCGTGTCAGTGATGCCAAATGGGGGTGGAAGGAATTAGACTGGAGGCCCACGCGTGGAACGACGATTATTGGACGCCCTCTTTCTAGATGGTCCGATGATCTTAACAAAACGGCTGGAAGCGGCTAGTTGCGGAAGATAGAGGATCGCATCTGGTGGAAAGCATTGGGAAGGCCTGTATATCTAGCAGTGGGTAGGCACAGATTGATAATGATGATGAACCTCTGCGACCTACAGGTTCTCTAAGGAAGCCGAGGACACACCACTACACATACTGGGCAGTGTGGTCCGTTAATGTGAAAACGTAGCCAAATACTGGGAAAACACCCACTACTGTGCCCAGACGAAACTAGGCAACTCATGACCCTAAAGACCCTACGATTTATCAAAGGTTTTCTGACTGGGCAGTGAACCACGGAAATGGGCATGGACAGCACAAAAGATCCAGCTTGGTTGCGACCAAGCTGGGTCTTTTGTCTTTCTTTTGTAGAGACAACGATCAATTAAATTTTTTTTTCATACTACGTCGGGTAGGAGACAACAGTATTGCTATGGAAGATGTGACAGCGCTGGTGTTGAGACCACGGCGCGGTGGAGCGGCGCGGCGACTACACCAACGAATCAACTTACAAATAACTATTTCAAAGTATTCCACTATTACAAAGACCAAAAAAGTGAATCAAATATTTCGTCTTTGAGCTATAATACAAAAATGTTCATATTAGTCAATAAATTGAACATCGAACAATATTATTTTCAATAATGATTCAAAGTTCTCGAAAGCCATTTTATTATTTGCGCAGAATTTTGCAATATGTTATTACGAAATCCATTAAAAACTAGTAGAAGAAAGGACGATTTTTTTAACTATGACTGAGATTAGCTCATTTTAAGGATACATATATATTTTTATATGAAGAGGGGGCAAACGAGCATGTGGGTCACCTAATGGAAAGCTAGAAAAAAAAATCACCACCGGGCGGTGGTGATTTTTTACCACCACCGGGTCGCCGGGTGAACACCAAGGGCACGCCGATCCGTTCCCATTGCAGCCTACACTCCTTCCTTCCTTAATACATTATGCGTCATTTATGCAAGCACGCCTTGATGATTTAGGCACGTGTATTTTCCTTGAAAATACGGTGCTTGTGGAGCAAAAACAAAATGAAATACTTACGTCTTGAAATACGAGATTGTTAACTTGTCATCCTTTCACAAATGAACGATGTATTGAATGAAATGTGCCACCACTTAAAAGGAAAGTTTTTGCTTTAAAATTGTTCACTTCTTTCTTGATAAACTATAGGTATAATTGTATGAAGACAGCAACCTAGGCAGACAAGAGGACTCCAGTTATGCTTCAAAATCAATTGACGTTGGCTTCTATACTGCCGACTCACTGCCGCTGTCGTCACGGAGTCAAATTCTTTGGATAGGTATTATCTAGTCTTTTAATGGGCAGTAAAAGGAAAAATCGCCGCGTACTGTACGGTTCCAGAGAAGTATTTTTTACCTCGAGGCACAGTATAAGTAATAGTACTACGTACAGTAAGGCCACTCCCTGCCGCTCTCGTGTCGACCTCACCTCCCCTCTGAGACGAATCTGAAACAGTTTGTATGGCGGCGTACATATGCACACACGCTCATTCACGCTCTGCATAGACGCCATTGTTTATGTAGTAATAGAAGACGCGACATTTGAATGGAGTGACTGGGGTTTGCTCGAGATCTGTGTCGAGATGTCAGGTTGTAGCATGAACTCCCTGTCATAGTTTTCCCATGAGACTACAGTATGGGGTTTCTCAAAGGCATTAAGGGGTTTTGCAGGTTCAGTAACGTGAGAGTGATGCCTCTGGACACCAGAGGTACAAGTGTCCATAGGCTACAACGACTGCTTATCATCAGACAGGTCGTACGCTTGTTTGACACCATAATGGTATAAACAAAAAAAACCTTGACGTTGACGGTCACTGCAGTAAAACTAGAATCACTTGTGAGAAAACAAAATATTCGGTAAATATAACAAAAAATTAACTTTTTTTTATTACTCAGAAAGTTTATGGAATATTGTTGAACCGAAAAGTGGCAAAAATTGCTGTATTTTTCGTTCCTATTTGAAATTTTAGTCTTCTGTATTTTCTGTTTAGTATTCTTTTAATAATTCTAAATTAGTTTCTAAAACGTTTCTAAGTATGAATTTTTACCAAGCTCTTATTCTAAAACAAACATACATACATACATTATTTTCTTATTAATATTTTAGATAATATAACTAGATTACTTATCCACTAGCTGCGAATCCCGCATGTGACCAGACCGTCATATCCTCGGCATTTGATAAATGACCCATGGCTGCTACTTATTCGGCCGACGCGTCTTCATTTGTGATATTCAATCGGATTTAGATCTCAAATAAATCGGACGCGGCGTAATTTAACCGCTCTTAGCGGGCCTACTTTTTCCTGTTAATGTTATCGATAAAAACGCAGTATGCAGACTATAAGGCATACTTTTGTATAGAAAAGGCCAGCCGGACGTAGCACAATACTTTGTCTCTACTACATGCTACCGCCAATTTCCATACAAACTATAAGACTTTAGTAGTAACGTATGAACAATGAATGTTCGTTTTTTAGGGTTCCGAACCTCAAAAGGAAAAACGGAACCCTTATAAGATCACTTTGTTGTCCGTCTGTCTGTCTGTCTGTCTGTCTGTCTGTCTGTCTGTCTGTCAAACATTTCTATGTCGAGAATGCGTGGAGGTATCAAGCTGAAATTTGAACTGTATACACAGGTCTACGGTCCCATGAAGTTAAAAAAAAATCAAACTGCTAAGTTTACGTAGAAAAAAGTTACGGCCGTTTATTCAGCAAAAAACGCATATTTCGACACACTCAAAGGAATCAAAACCTATAGGGTACTTCCCGTTGACCTAGAACTATGAAATTTGGCAAGTAACATCGTTATAGACTACAAGTACAGGAATAAATCTCAAAACTATACATTTGTAAATAGATTTAATATAAATAGATAGAGAAAAATAGGGGGTCTAATTTTTTATAGGGTGTCGAAATTTCAAATTGAAACTACTAGTTCAAATGGGGTATCATATGAAAGGGCTTGATGTACACATTGCAAAATATATTTTATTTATTTTTTTCGACGCATTATTTCTTATTTATAATGAAAAATATCAAATTTAATAATGATACTACGTACCTACGGAACCCTCGGTGGGCGAGTCCGACTCGCACTTGTCCGGTTTTTTTTTTATACTACGTCGGATGGCTGACAAGCATACGGCTCGTCTGATCTAAGCGTTTACCGTAGCTTTATATCTTTGTTGTGTATCAACGTATAGGTATTTGTTATTTTAGAAACATATCCATTTTAAACAGAACCGTTTTACTCAATGAACTTAAAAGACTTACTGTCTTACTGCCGCCAGCTTTTTCTCAACCGGTATACCAGCATATACGAGTATACACAAAATCCACGAGCATTAATATATTTACTTACTACTTATAATTTCGGCAATATAGAGGCCGAAAAAAAACCAAAATTATTTAGAAAGAAGTTTAATTACTTAATATATTCTTACAATAATTATTAGCCTAATCTATGTGACCGGCCCGATGGGTAGGAGCTAAGTGCGGCGCCGTCGTCGTCACGTAGCCTCGCTGGTTGCACGAGGAACTTGGTCAGCAGTTTCCGTCAGTTGCGTAAATCGGCCATGTTGTTACTAGGGCGATAGTGCCGTGTGCAGTGTCGTGCTACGTCGGCGATATGTATAGGGGCTGGTCGCGTAACTCCTCCCTCCTGAAGAACAGCAACTAAATTTTCTTAGAAAATGTTGCTGGACGGCAGCTACCCTTAGCTTCGTGTATTACTTCGTAGTTAGATTTTGTATTGTCAGTCGCAGGTTGTTCTTCCACGGCGGGGTTATTGCGGCGTTTTCTTAAGATTAGTACGATGCCAACGAGGGTGGTTATACCTGCTAACATGACGTAGAGGGGTATAGTTGTGTGATACAGCGAGTAAGGGTTTATGCTCTCTTCAATCGCGGGCTGCGAAAGTACTTTTTCGTGGATGCTGTGTAGTGATTTTAGGCTTATTGAGTTGGTTTGCAGTCGATGAGTTGTAATAGCTGGTGATTTTCCTTCGTAGCTTATCTTCTTGAGTTTCAGGGGTTGCCCCTCGACGTGATCGTAGTCGTTGATGATCGTGAATTCTTCGGCTCGTAAGGTGCAGTGCTCTGGTAATGTGACGAGATAAGTTCCTTGCAGTTCATCGTAATCTTTGCTGTCGCAGCTCAACAATACCTTGGTTGGTTTTGGGAAGAATATTACATAACTTCTATCGTCTAGTTGCTCCATAGCTCCTCTGGTGAACAGGATAGTGGTTAAATTGCAGTAACTATTAAGGGACTGTTTAGTAATGAGAGTATTAACACAGTCATTCTGTTCTTGAATTCGATGATTAATACTTTCAGTGCAAATATAAGTCGATCCAACCTTCGGGCATTCTGCCTCTATGTACATGAATGATTTCCCTTCGGTTGCTATATATGGGAAAGGGGGTAGGAGGATTTGTTGGTTCTTATTAGGGGCTAATACTAATCTATATAAACTATATGATAGCATAGATACTATTGGGAATTTAAAAACTATCACTAGTAGCCGTCCTATAAAATAACAGCCCGGCTTTATTATATTATAATATTCTCTTAACTCTAAATCTAATACCCTTTGTTCCCCATAAAGTAACTTAATCTTATCTAGCATACTCCTAAGTACTACTGTGCTTAATAAAGAGTGGTGCATAACGGAATTACTAGTAAAGGCCAAGACATTTTCTATCCTATATAGTTCCTTGGATAAATCGTCTGTGTTTTCGCTTATAATAGTTAGTAGTTGAGCGAATTTAGCATATTTTATGAGATTGCTATCCCCGTAAGCTTCTTTTTCTAATAAAAGTTCTAGTGTGGAGTTAATTTTTTCTTGATTACGCATTAATTGAGATAATATGTTATAATGCTCAGTCATCCATTCTTTTGACATGCTGACGTGACTATTCATCTCTGTTATAATCTTGTGCTGATTGTCTTGCAAGGTTGCAATTAAGTTATTATATCGAACTGCATCTGAATAATCCAAGTTACCCGTAATGCTCTTTATTATAGACCCTATGCCATTAACTAAACCTCGTTTAGCACGGTTAGGCTCAAGACTTTTTAACTGTTCTTTTACATTGGTCAATTTCCCGTGAAGGTACTTTATTTGTAATTCATATAGAACGTAAGTGTCGTTGGGAAGTCTAGTTTCAAACTCGCTTATCTGTAAGTTAATTAAGTCGATATTGTCCTGTATATTATCAAGTCGAATAGTTTGTATGAAAGTATGGTAATGGTCAATAATTCGTGTCGACCCTAGCTTGAAGGGTAGTAGTCCTGGTCCGTCATTAAGACTGTCAAGTCTTATCTCCGTTGATGCTCGAACTAGCTGGCCCGCCAACAGAATCAGAATCCTGTAACAATTTACTGGCCTTAGGAACCCGTTTTATACGTGATTTGCCTACTGGTCCGCGCTTCTTAGAGGTATATATGTGTATGGGAAGGTCTGCTAGTACTTTATCTTGAGTATAACGGGCAGCTAACTTTTGGCGATTAGCTAGGGGATTTTTTATAAAAATCTGTT
Organism: Hypsopygia costalis; assembly: GCA_937001555.2. NCBI lineage: Eukaryota > Metazoa > Arthropoda > Insecta > Lepidoptera > Pyralidae > Hypsopygia > Hypsopygia costalis. The sequence goes on from OW443326.2 coordinate 28,025,231, forward strand.
GCTGGGGTTGGTATTCTACTTCCGTCTCGCGGTCTTTATTTCTATTTTCTATAAGGGTCGTGCGATCATGCAGAGAGGACTCATTTATTATGTTATATACTTCCTTCATCTGCTCTCGGTGTGATTCTATATATTGTTGAAGTAGGTGTTTAGTTAGGTCTATACTAACGGGATCCCTAGGATCAAAGTGACCTCTTATAAGATCACAAGGTCTACACTTAGTAAAGCTATGGACAGAATTATTATAAGCTATAACCGCGTAAGGTATAAGATTTATTACAGGTTCTTTTTTGCGCTGAAGGCGAAGTAATCTGAGATGTTCTAACAGTGTTGAGTGGAAGCGTTCTATATTTCCATTATCATTCGGGCAATGGGGTAACGTTTTATGGTGGTTTATATTATGTAACTGAATGAATTCCGCAAATAACTGGTTGGTGAATTCTGGACCGTTGTCACTAACAATATTTAAGGGCAACCCGTGATGAGTGCCGTAATGGAGTATTCCCTGTATAACACTAAGAGCGGTGCCATCACGCAGGTGATATGCTTGTCCATACTTAGAGAAGACATCAATGATGGTGAGGTATTTTTCGCTCTCAATTTGTAAGTAAATCCATATGTACGAGTTCAAACGGCTTTGTGGCTGGCGATACAATATTGAACCGTTGCTTGATGGGATTTCGGTCGTATTTACCCTGACCGCAAATAGTACAGTCACCGATAAATTTCGTAATATGATCTTTCATTTTTGGCCAATAGTATCGTTTAGACAGAGAAAGATACGTTTCATTAATACCCCGATGGTTTGTTTTACCATTGTGGTATTTTTGGAGTATTTCTTGCTGACGTAAGTATTCTTTGACATTTTCGACTTCTGTTTTTGTAAGAACTAGGTTCATAGCGGAACTACGGAATTTATCATGAATTATTGGTATAATATTGTACATGGCTAATGTTGGATTAATAAGTAGTCCGGTTTTTACTTTAGGATTGACGTACTCCTTTATAGAGTTTATTACGTCATCCTCCATATTTATATGAGATATTTGTACTACGGTACGAGTATGAGTCTCAAAGGGTTTTGAAACCGTAGGACGGCGTTTTATATCGTCAACCATGGTTAGAACTAATTGGCGATGGAATTTATTTAATGGCTCATCACTGATAGGGATCTCCAATATTGGATTTTCTTGGCTAGTATGTGCAGTAAGGGTGTCAGAGTTTTCATGAGAAGATGGTTTCTCTGAGGGATTCACCACTAGGGAACTAGTTTCCTCATTGTGAATTTCTATACGTGACAGTGCGTCCGCGTTGAGGTTACTAGTACCTTTTTTGTATTCAATTGTAAAGTCATATTCACTCAATTTGAGACGCCACCTAGTTAAACGCGAGTTAGGCTCCTTAATGTTAACCAACCACTGCAGGGGTTTATGGTCAGTGACTACTTTAAATTTACGGCCGAATAAGTAAGGCCTAAAGTATTTAGTGGCCCATACGATGGCTAAGAGTTCCTTTTCGATAGTGGAATAGTTTACTTCACTATCGTTAAGTGTTCTCGATGCATACGCTACGGGTTTATCCGTACCAACCGTACCCTGTGATAAAACCGCCCCGACTGCATAGTTTGACGCGTCGGTAGTGAGTATGAAATCTTGGGAAAAGTCTGGGTACCGCAGGATTGGGTCGTTGGTCAGAAGGGTCTTGCAGTGTTCGAAACATTGAATATAATCCGGAGTTAAAGTAATCTTAGCACCCTTTTTGAGTCTGGTGGTCATGGGTTTTGTGATTTTCGCGAAGTCAGGGATGAATCGACGATAGTAACCTAAGAGTCCTAAGAAGCTTTTTATATCCTTTGTTGTTTTTGGGATAGGGTAATTCTGGATGGCATAGATTTTATCCGGGTTTGGTTTAATTCCATCTCTACTGATAATGTGGCCTAGGTAGGGTGTCTCTAATTTCAAAAATTCTGACTTATCCATTTGTATTTTAAAATTTGACTCGCGTAGTCTCTTAAAGACCTTTTCCAGGTTGACCATATGCTCTTGAAGAGAAGTACTGAATACTATTATATCGTCAAGGTAGACTAAGCAGACAGTGTTTTGTAGATCCTCCAAAACATTGTCCATTACGCGCTGAAAGGTCGAGGGTCCGTTTTTGAGACCCATGGGCATACGTAAGAACTCGTAATGCCCATTTTCGGCGTTAAACGCTGTCTTTGGGATGGATCCATCAGTCGGATCCATCTCAACCTGATAGAATCCAGTAGTAAGGTCGAGGGTAGAGAAGTACTGGCACTTACCCAGTTTGTCTAAGACGTCGGTAATATTAGGAATGGGATACCTGTCATCAATGGTCTTTTCGTTAACTTTCCGAAAGTCGATTACAAGTCGCCATTTTGGTTTACCCGAGGCATCGGCCTTTTTGGGAACTATCCAGATGGGAGAGCTCCATGCTGATCTAGACGCCCTAATAATACCCTGTTCTAGCATTTTAGTAATTTGATCTTTAATTTCCTGCCTGTATACATAGGGGTACCTATAATTCTTTGTATAAATGGGGGTTTCATCAGTGGTTTTTATGCTATGTTTAATTTGGTTCGTAAATGTGAGTGGTTCACCATCTAAATAAAATACATCTGCATATTGAGAACATAGAGATGTTAAATTCGCCTTTTCTTCCGCGTTTAAGTGCTCGGTACGTAAACGCTCTAGTACGCGCTTTGCACGGTCGTTTCGCTCGTTGCAGTTAGTACGCATGCACTCGGTAGTGTACAATTCCGCTCGCGCGGGCCGGTCAAGTGAGAAGATTACGTCATTCGGCGTCATATTTTCTACCTCTACAATACCGCGGTTATTACTCACTCGTGTCAAACACTCATGTATAAGACAGTTAGACAAAACTTGTCTAGGAATGTATGCATCTCCTTCTGATGTATAGATAGGGACTTTCACTAACTTGGAACTTCGTGCTGGTATAATATCTTCATATAAGTTTACATTTTGAGAGTTATAAAATAAGATAGGGTTATTTGCATTTTTGGTAGAGAGAGTCTGGGATTTTAAATCAATCTTTGCTTCCCAATTCCGGAGCAAGTCTAGACCTATTAACCCATCAAAATAGTTATGAAAGTTATATATGTATAATTTTATATTACTACTATCATTCAGTTCCGAGAAACACGGTAACGTGATAGAGTAGTTATCGCGCGTGGACGTATGCACATTCGTGACCTCGAATGGATCGTAGTTTAATTGAATGTCTGAGTAATAACTTTTTACCGCGCTGGGGCTTATAAACGATTGGTTAGCGCCAGTATCTATTAGAAATTTAAGAGGGGGATTTGAAGTTTGAATATATGGTAATTGACGCTGCGTATGTAAATTAACCTCTATTTTGACCTTTTTGATTTGGTGATTTTGGGAAAATTTTGACTTGAAGAAGGTTGTGGCTCATCATTTTCGAGCTCGGGCATACAGTATTCAATTGGCGGTTGAATCACTTCGCAACCGCTCTCGTTTTGAGGGTCGTAGTGGTCATAGTATTCGTTCTGAGTCAAGTAATGCGATCCGTCACGGTCGTCTGAGTAAGAGGAATAAGCTGCCTGATAAGTCTGGTAATTATAATCATCGGAAGAATAATAATCAGGGTAGTAATAATTGTTGTAGTAGTCACCATTGTCATTTACGCACTCATTAAAATTAATTTCACGAGATTTGAAGTAATTAGACGGAGGGGGGTTCCCGTGCTTCCTCCAATCGTGCCCGCCAGGAGGTAATGCTCTAGGCGTGAAAGATTGTATGCCGCTCATAGGTGTGGCGGACGGCGGTTGATTCCTAGGCGGCAAGCGGAATACATTACTACTAGCGCGGTAATTGGGCGGCGGTGCCCGGAACATTTGTTGAGTGCGTGAAGGGCCTTGGTGTGACGGATTAAATTTGAATGGTTGTAGTGGAGGCTGATTAGGCCTAAATACTTGAGCTTGCATGGGTGGAAGTCTCTGTACTGGTGACATAAATGGCTGAGACATAGGCATAGTAAATCCCTTAGTAGTGATTGGTACAAAATTATTATTAGCCATGGGTGGTACTTTCGGAGGTGGCACTTTAGGTAACATATCGTTACGCTGTTGCAAATACATTATATTTAGTTCCTCCTGTACAAACTCAAGCGCCTTTTCTATCGTAGGCGGCCGCATGCAGCGAATTCTTGACCCAAGAGGCTCCTTAAGTCCTCTAACGTATGCTTGCATAGTAAGCTTTTTGTAAAGCTGTCGCTTGGCTTCGATGGTAGTACCTACAGTCTCGTGTAAGGTCACATAAGTCATTAAAGTGCTAAACAAGGTCTGACAATGATCATAGAATTCTTGCGGTGATTTTTGACCTTGGTTGGCAATTGATAAATCATGGTAAAGAGCGGTCTCGTCCCGCTGGTCAGAAAAATTGTTAATTAAAGCGTCACGGATACCCTGCCAATTATCCGGAATGCCACTTGAATTAATTATGGTTGCCGCTGGCCCGGTGATTTTATTCAAGATCCCATTAATTAGGCACAAGTTGCCAAGTGCCCCACCTGCTTCTAAGGATATATAATCCGTGATAATCCTATCACATATACTAATAAAACGTGTTAAAACATTTGGGTTCCCATCAAATTCGGGAACCGGGCGAAGCGCCTTAAAAATTGTGTCAGGGTCATGCACCATTCTTAAATCCGGTTCGAACGGATCGTCAAATAAGGTACCTAAATCTAAATCACTATCTATTACCCTATTGGAATCTAACGCTAATTGCCTACGAGCCTGCCTAGTTGCAGTCTCGCTAGGACCCCTTTTATTCTTTAGGAAAATTTTGGCAAGGGTGTGAAACTTAGGAATTAATATAGCAACACGAATAAGATATATTCAATGCACTCACAATTTCATATTCTGGCTTCCTTCGTAGTTTCGATGGCTGGAAACGCTCCTCCTTTTCTTGCCTACTTCTGGTTCTTTTCTACTTGCTGATGGAGTCACGGGTACGCGTCGTTCGGAGGGAATAGCGGATACGCTGCGTTAATCGCTCGCGCGCGGTAGCGAAATCCCAAGATGTACCCTGGTTCCTAGCTACCCTATCAGTCAAGTATCCTACCGACTGCGCCACTTATAATTTCGGCAATATAGAGGCCGAAAAAAAACCAAAATTATTTAGAAAGAAGTTTAATTACTTAATATATTCTTACAATAATTATTAGCCTAATCTATGTGACCGGCCCGATGGGTAGGAGCTAAGTGCGGCGCCGTCGTCGTCACGTAGCCTCGCTGGTTGCACGAGGAACTTGGTCAGCAGTTTCCGTCAGTTGCGTAAATCGGCCATGTTGTTACTAGGGCGATAGTGCCGTGTGCAGTGTCGTGCTACGTCGGCGATATGTATAGGGGCTGGTCGCGTAACTTACTTATTTAAAGACCATTACACGAGTTTGGTGGTCGAATGGCTAGAAATGGCCACTTTGACTCCGAGGTCGCGGGTTCGAACCCCGTACATGTCAAACATTTGTGTGCATAAACATGTGTGTTTGTCTTGGTTCGGGCATAGTAAATTATGGTTCGGGTAGTTTTCTATATATTACATGTATGTTTTTACAAAATATATATATATATATATATATATATATATATATATATATATATATATATATAGTATTTGTTATGTAGTAATACAAGCTTTGCTTAGTTTGGGACTAGATGGCAGTGTGTAATTTGTCCAGTAATATTTATTTATTTAAATACACAAAAAAGAAGTCCTGAATGGCTAACTCTACTGAATCTTCCTCCCACAACTTGGACCACACGACAAACCGTGGCTATTGTTACAAAATTGTATAAGAACAAAGCGCAATCACGGAACATTCCGCGTCGATCTAACGCCTCTTTCTCCCTGTAACACTGGTAGTTCACTCCGTGGTTATTTGGACTCCGCCATTATGCCCGCTAACAATTGTACACCGTGACGTGTGCTTTCAATATTGAATTTTGTGCTTTTGATTGACGCGCGCTTTTTATCTCATAGTTGGATTGCGGCCGAATGTTAGATAATTCAGTTTTTGCTTCGGGAGATAAGTATTGAGTAGGTATATATGATTTATAGTCAACATACTGATCATTACTGATTGCCGTTACCTACAAATGGATAAAAAAAAATCTATCATCGTTTCATAAAACTGTTTTTTTTTTATACTACGTCGGGTGGCAGACAAGCATACATCCCGCCTGATGTGAAGCGGATTAGACCATACCCCATCACGTTCCTGAACTACGAGTTGGTGGATCTCTCTCTCTCTCTCTCTGTGATAGTCCCTATTCGTACAGAGCATATAACAAAAATGTTTCCAGGTTTCTCTGTATGTTTTTGTGCCCACTCCTTTTAAACTAATTTAGAGTTCTTGTTCCTGGGAGTGAGTGATATCACCAGGAAAGAATGAGTCGCTGTGTCGGCAGCGGGGATTGTGGCGCGCGAGCGTTTAAAAGCTAGCTTTTTTTATATCACATCAGGCAGGCCGTATGCTTGTTAGTCACCCGACGTAGTGTGTACAAAATTACGTACAAACAACACATCCAATTTCACTTAAATTTTAAAGTATTTCCAGTAAGTTTGACGTCACGTACGAGGTTATCACAGTGCACGGGGCGCGACGATCGCACGATAGAGGCGCGGGCGCGCCGTGTACGTGGCGCGTACGGGACGCGTACGACATGGGCGCACTAAATCACAAGATCATCTTGCGTTTTGGAGACTTCCTAGTCTGATGGTGAGATTCTGGCTATTGTTTTAAAACCAACATTATATAGATAGTAACGGTCTGCCCACGCTTCGCTGAAGCTGAATCTTCCCGTTCCTATTTTCTTTCCTGTGTGTTTCCCATACAAACCTTGAAATTCAAACACAACATCGGAGTGTAAGTGGTTCATTAACATCTTTGAACCAAAGCCAACTTCACCTTCACGGGGTGCACCCTGCTGACTGACAAACAAAGCTCTGGCGAAAAGAGAGGCAGGTAGCGCAATTGTAACCTACCCGACTGAGGAAGGTACAACATACCTTCACCTCACAGAATACCGCAGCGAAATAACAATTCCTTTGAGGGTTGTTGTGTTCTTGCGAGTGAATGATGTCACCCAGAAAGGATGGAGATGCTGCGTTGGCAGCGGGGGTGACGGCGCGCGAGCGATATTTTATGTTGCGAGCGTTAATATGGTTGCGGTAAATGCTTCACATCGGGCAAAAATATTTTATTGCACAACAAAAAAAACTTAAACGAAATATATGCAGAAAAGAATTTACCTACTTCATATTTTTTTTTTTTTTTTTGTAAATTTTTCTAGCGAATTAATATTTATTCTGCTAAATGTTTCTTCACCAATCAAAGTGAATGCATATTTACTAGGTAGTAAAAAAGTGGTTTAGAAGGACCACCAGAGTAAATCGTGTTTTTGTATTATATTAGTTAAGATAAATTTTAATAACAATTTAGAAAAAAAGAACATTCGCGGTGATCCTGGCAGATGATAACCATCGAAACTATCAACGCTCAGGACGTGAGAGACAGGAGCGATCGCCGAGCCAAGGGGTGAGGAGACACAGTGTTAGCGCCGGCTGGCGGCGCGGCGTGGCGACCCGTCGCCAGCATTCATTCTGAGGGGCAATTCACGTAATTAAAATTCAGTTTCGATCTATTCTCGATCTTACGGATGTCACATTGTGTATTCTAGTAACACAATATGACGATACAAAGTTTTATTAAAAGTGTGATTATATCGAAATATCACAGAAAATTAAATAAACTGAGAATGGTACCTATTTTGCAAGCAATAAGAATTAATAATGATTAATTTATGAAAATACGTATATAATTTTTTATCAATTCACAATTCATTCAAGTCATTCGGTCAAGTTTCATATTGCGATCGTAAAATAATTACGAGAATTGGTCTTCTGATCTATCGCAATAAGAATTGATATTAATTAATGAATTAAAACAAGTCTACAATTTTCAATCAATTTATAATTCAATCTCGATTCGGTCAACGTTCTGTGACGTAAAATAATTACGAGAATTGGCCCACCGCAGTAATTGTTTCACATAAACAAATGTTTTTTTGTGCCACGGATATTATTAGGCGGCGCTTCTTGTAATCTGCAAAATTATCAGTCCCAAGGAGTACATAACGATTTAATAAAACAGAACTGTTTTGTACAAAATTACTGACCAAATTATCAAAAACAATGACACAGGAGCTCGCCGACATTGTTTCTTTATGCCCTTTTTCAACACTCCGGAAAGACTCGCTTCTATTAAACTAGTCATTTCACACTCGTAGAAAACACATAATTACACTATTCGACTGCGTTGATTTTTTGTTAACTACAAATTATGAACGAACAAAATTATTTTGAGAAGGGCCTGATTGTAGACTGACGGATGACTTTGCATTACTGCCACAAAAGGGGGTATTCTTGAGTCGTCGGTCGATATAATATTATGTAGTGCGGCAATTTATTTACTGTCACGTTTTAGGAAAAGAAAATTATATTCCTTTTTGAAGACAACTTTTTTAAAATTTCTTTATGCATGCTGGACTTGGGGAGTAAGGTGGTGAACGCGTGACGAGAGCGTTACGAAAAGTATGATCGGGTGAGGCGAACGGAAGTTGGAAGGGATATATAAATTAGCAGAGCTAAAGAGTTTTACTTCAGTCGTGTGGTCTTAAAGCACACTATATTTTTTTTGTACAGTACGTTCTACAACTTCATGAAAACCCTTATAGAAAGAAAGATATAAAAGACAAAGACGGGAGGAAAAACAGAAGTTTCATATTTCAAAAGATATGATGAAAGTCCTGCATTTGAGATAGTTAACATGTTAACATATATTTTTACATGTTAAAATATTTATTCAATTATTCATATTTTATTAATTTTATTTATTTATTAATGTTTGGGCGACTTACAGAAATAGAAATAGGTGTAAATATATAATACTTATGAGTAAAACTATGCTAATTACAAGTCTCCTAAATACCATATACTTTTTAATTTCATACCATAAACTTTTTTTTTTTTTCAGATATTATTAAAATAAATAAATTTATAATAAAGTTAAAGTTTTCATATAGTTTTTATATATTATTTTATACACAGACTTCCCTAAAGTTTGTGTTGAAGAACCACCCAAGCCCAAATATGTCTGTTATTTAAGTCGTCACATGAGAGTGCAGAATAGCCCCTCAGTGTGGGTCGGTGCGCGGTGGCTTGAAAGACATCATTGTTCGGCGCTGACGTGCGGCAGGTGGACCCCGGTACTTGTGTTTAGTCTGACACAGTGCTCTCCTCATAAAATACTACAGTTTTATTTGTTTCGAGTGCTTTTCGGTGAGAACTTTTCGATGGATTAATACAACCTAAAACTAACTTTTTTTTTTATACTATGGCGGGTGGCAAAAAAAACATGCATACGGCCCGCTTGATGTGAAGTAGTTACCGTCCCCTATAGACGCTTGCCACAATGAGTGTCGCTCGCACGTTGCCACCCCCGCTGCTAACGCAGCAACTTCTTCTGGTGACCTCACTCACGCGCAGGAACACAAAACACAACACTCCAGGGAGTTGTTATTTGGCTGCGGTATTCAGTGAGGTGGAGGTCCTTCCCCAGTCGGGCTAACGTTGTGCCCTACCTCTCTTTCGCCAGAGCCTCGTTTGCTTATTGGCAGGGTGCACCACGTGCAGGTGAGGTTGGCTTTGGCTCTTAAGGTGTTGGTGAGCCACTTACACCCCGTCATCAACTAATCCATAAGTCAACTAACTAATCCATAAGGAAACGCTAATTGACAAAAATATATCTCTGAGGTCTCTGGTTCGATACCCGCAGCACAAGACAGATACTTACTTGTGTGTATGAACTTGTATGTTGTCTTGGTCTGGGTGTTTTCTATGTATTATATGTATACATGCCGTGTGGTTTCCGGCAGACTAGAATAGAACACTCCGTCTCTTCCCGCGGATGTCGTACAAGCCGACTAAGGGAAATACATTATCAAATATCGATCAGGCCTCCCTAACCCGTTTGGCCAGCGTGGGGAATGTAGGCCAAATCCTCCTTCCGTTTAGGACGGACGAGAGAGGGTCGTGCTCCTATAGTGGAGACTAAAATGGACCTGATTATGATGATGATATGTATACATATATTTGCAAAAAAAAATATTTTTGTATTATATCACTCTTCTAGTACCTATAAGACAAGCTTTGCTTAGTTATGGACTAGATGGCAGTGTGTACTTTATCCAGGAATATTTAATTAAAATAACTGCCAACATCGCGCAAAATCGTAAGCATCAATTAAGAAAGTATTTTGATACCCACTGGATATCGATATAAATAAATAAGGTAAGTTAGTTATATTATCTTATTGACGAGCTCGGTGGTCGAATGGTTAGCAATGGCAACTTTGACTCTGAGGTCGCGGGTTCGATTCCCGCACAAGATAAACATTTGTGTGCATGAACATGTCTGTTTGTCTTCGTGTGGGTGTTTTCTATGTATTATAAGTATGTATTTACAAAAAAAAATGTATTGAAATACATTTATCAGTTTAGTACCCATAACACAAGCTTTGCACTTAATTTGGGACTAGATGGCGCTGTGTAAACTGTCAAAAAATATTTATTTATTATAAGGCCGGCTACTATGTTAATATTGTCGCATATTTTGCTACGTTCTCAGACATTTTTTACCTGTACATCTCTGTCCTAAAAGCCTTTGAAATGACATTGCGTGTTAGATAATACGCAACAATTGGTGCAATCAGGCTAATGGGAATTGCAACCTGTGATCTGACATTTAGGACACTAATTATCTTCTGGGAAGAGCGCTGTCGTATTGTACAGCTATTATTGTAATTATACTTGACTGTGGTAGGTATTTATATATATTTTAACGTGATAACATTTTATAAATCACATAAAGGACATCACAATTTTGAACTTGCCCGAAAAGGCAAGTCGATGATAATAATAATATAATATAATATAAGTCCGCAGGGCAGCTTGTGTGAAAGATTTACAGTCTAATTTTGTCGATACTGATTAATATTTTTTTATAATTTTAGAACATTGTCAAGTAGCACATCGTTGTTGTCAACTCCATATTCATCTTACTGATGTGATATGGGTCTCCCCTCAATTGAAGGGGTTTAGAGCATACTCCACCACGCTGCTCAACTGCTGGTTGGCAGAGGCCAGTGTTTTCAAACCGTCTATAGGCCACTGACTTGACTTAACGACTCTAATGACAACAGCCGGGACCGACGGTTTTACGTGCCCTCTGAACCACGGAAGAGCTCGAGATATATAAACCCATCCATGATTAGGCTGCGGTCGACGTTGCTTAACTTGCGTATTCGATTAGATTGATACGCACAACGACGCCTTGAGCTCCTCTAAGTAGCCTATAGTAGTTAGAATTATTCAGAATTTCGCGTAAAATAGTATCTATTATAACAATAATAATTTGGCTACCCTATCCACCGAACACTACCCCAAAATTAGCCAATTATTCAATCATTTCACATGTCAGCATGATCAGGTGGCTGCAGGGTGCTCATCCCGGCTAATCCAAAAATCTGATGCTTGACTCGCCACCCCTCCTTTCCACCCCAGTAACTAACGCACCTGTTACCAGTCGATTCCTAACAATGAGATAAAAATATTTGCATAAAGTTTCAAAGTGACAAGACTTTTTAAACATTTGTAACTTTTAAGAAAGGTTTTTAGTTTGTATCACTGATTGTTATCGTGGATTTATCTTTGTTTAATGTTGTTTGATCTTTTTGTCGGTCTATTTGTTGCATTTTCTGTAAGCGAAGGCTGACATGTATTAAAAATGTTCCTGCTGAATGAAAGAAAAAATAGAGTGACGGTGTGTCAAGGATACGGCCGTGAGTTGTACGTCAATACGTGATATTGGGGTGTAAGTGGTTCATCAACATCTTTGAACCAAAGCCAACTTCACCTGTACGCGGTGCACCCTGCTGACTGACAAACGAAGCTCCGGCGAAGCGTAATTGTAAGCTACCCGACTGGGGAATGTACTTCCACCTCACAGAATACCGCAGCCAAATAACGGTTCCCTTGAGGGCTGTTGTGTTCCTGCGAGTGAGTGAGGTCCCCAGAAAGGAAGGAGATGCTGCGATGGCAGCGGGGGCGAGCAATATTTTAGTTGCGAGCATTAATATGGCTACGATAACCGCTTCACATCAGGCGGGCCGTATGCTTGGCTGCCACCCGACGTAGTATATAAAATATATATCTATATGCGCTAAAATTATCTCAAAATAGCAGTGCTTCCCCCTCCCCCGCACGTGATATTCCATAGTCCTAACTTAGCGTAATAAATTCTTTGATCCTTCAGCTATCCAGTGGTGTAATTTAATTTTGAATGGAGATGATAGATATAAATAATAATAATAAATATTGCCATACAAATTACACAGCGCCATCTAGCCCCAAAGTAAGCGAAGCTTGTGTTATGGGTACTAGACAACTGATAAACATACTTAAATACATTTTTTTTTGTAAATACATACTTATGATACATAGAAAACACCCAGACCAAGACAAACAGACATGTTCATGCACACAAATGTTTGTCCAATGTGGGAATCGAACCCACGAGCGTTGGTGTCGAAGCCGCGTCATTGACCGCTACGCCACCGAGCTCGTCAAATGTACTACATACCATATACAATGTCATATGTACCTGCAACACCAAACTGTATCCCCTGATTTCATTATCATTCGTTTTTCTGTATTGCCTCTCTATGGAAAAAAAAAACGTAGTAATCACGTCCAAAATCTTTTCATATCGTCGTTTGAGAAATCATCAACAAAAAATGCTGTGGAAACCATGTCCAGCTAGCTCATTCATCCTTCAACTAGGTTGAACATAGGTGCTTCTTGGAAAATAATAAGAAATTTTAGTTCCCAGAGATTTTGGTCTCCTTAGGGCCGGGTTTGTCAATTTTTGACCTGATACTTCTTTGCTTCTCCCTTCGTGACCGTCTTCTTTGTCCAAGTCTGTTTTCAGTTCAGGTGGGATAGATGTGTGGCGGATGCCGAATCAGGACGTATCAAATAATCTCTATATGGAAGACAATGATTACAGAGCTTCACATACAATAAGATAGATAGAATATGCTTTATTTGTTTAATACAAATTAGAAGTACAATCAATAAATTATTACAGACTATATGTTCTTACCGAACAAAAGAAAAAAAATATGGCGGCTGTACATCCTCGTGCCGTGTTGTTTCGGCAGACTAGAATAGAATCACTCCGTCGCTTCCGTGGATGTCGTACATGGCGACTAAGGGAAATACATTATAAAACATCAATCAGGCCTCCCCAACCCGTCTGGCCAGCGTGGGCCAAATCCTCCTTCTGTCAGGGTACGGACGGGAGAGGGTCGTGCTCCTGTAGTGGAGACTAAAATGACCTGATGATGATGACATCCTCGTGCAAGTGCACTCTCTCAGCCTCGATTTGAAGTCTCTGGCGAAAGGCTAAGCACGGAAAATTGGGGTATCATCGGTGGCATTGCCACAATCTGTAGAGCTAAAGCCTACCTCACCTGCACGTGCGGCGCGAACTGTCGTGAGCATTAATATGGCTACGATACCCGCTTTATTAGACGTGGCGTATGTTTGTCTGTTACCAGACGTATTATAAAAAAATGAGTAACCATAGTTGACGAACAAAATGACATCGGCACACTTTATTCATTTAATGCGTACTGAAATTTTAATTATCTATTTAAATCTACAATTATTTCAGTTAAATACGCTCATCTGTGAATTGTAAGTAGAAGTGTTCTTTTTACAACAGTTTATTGCGCAACCAGGCATTTCCAACTCTATTTTTTTTTATATTTTCGGAAAAGAGAAGCCAAAACCCTCGACTCGCGGTTAGAGATGGGTAAAATGCCGGACATTTACGATCAATGTCCAAAAAGTACTTATAAATTCCCTATTTATGCCTAAAACTAGGCATTTAATGGGCATTTACAGATTTACTTACTGGGCACTTATTGTAAATGTCTGGCATTTTGCCCATTGAGTAGAGTACTCACGGTACATTGTTTTTCTTACAAAGCTCTGGCAAAAGAGAGATAGTGTGTAGGGTAATTTTAAGTTGTGTGACTGGGGAATTACCTCCACTTCAGAGACCCAAATAGCAATTTCTAGAGAACTAGAGCGTTATTGTTTATTTGATTTATTTTATTTTATTAGTTTAATTCTTCCATTGAGTGAAATGACCAGGAAGAAAATAATTAAAACCAGATGACCAGGAAGAAAAATGTCCTAGTTTTGACGAGCTCGGTGGTCAAATGGTTAGCAATGGCCACGTTGACTCCGAGGTCCCGGGTTTGATCCCCACACAAGACAAATATTTGTGTGCATTAACATGTCTGTTTGTCTTGGTCTGGGTATTTTCTATTTATTATATGTATATCTTTACAAAAAAATGTAATTAAATATTATATCACTTATTAAAGTTTGGGAATGGCCCTGTGTAATTTGTCCAGGAATATTTATTTATTTAATTTATAGCTTAAACTAGCCGACGACGGCACCAACAGCACATGAGTAAACCAACAGTGTGACGCATCTATATGTCCAAACTAGTGGATCCCAACCTTCTTTTGTTCGCGAAACACTACGACGTTTTTGTTGCGTGTAGGGTTCCCAGCTGTCATATAAATCCATTATTGTATAACTCGAAATTTGAGTACATATTTTGTATAATAGTGCTCAATCTCTTTCATTATACGTTTATATCACGGACCATAATTTACCTCTCACGGACCACTGGTGGTCCGCGGACCACCGGTTTGGAACCTCTAATCTAAACGGATAGCATTTTGACGAGCTCGGTGGCGTAGCGGTCAATGACGCGGCTTCGACACCAACGGGTTCGATTCCGACATAAGACAAACATTTGTGTGCATGAACATATCTGTTTGTCTTGGTCTGGGTGTTTTCTATGTATTATAAGTATGTATTTACAAAAAAAAATGTATTTACATATGTTTATCACTTGTCTAGTACCCATAACACAAACTTCGCTTACTTTGAGTCTAGATGGCGCTGTGTAATTTGTCTGACAATATTAATTATTTTATTTTGTATACAAGTCACTGTTGTGCCATGCAATTCCCAGATAAAGATGCGAATAAGCAATAATGCTGTTATTCATGACTGATAACTTTTTTAAACAACACATTGCTCAGTCAGTATACAGAGCGCTAATTCAATAACATACAACATTGTATCATTACGTGATAATGATATTTATATAACAAGCCTCGGAAGTGGGCAATGACGCCAACTTCCCCGGGCAAATTGACAAGCTATACGTCAAGAGCGATGATTATCAACGCAGCAGCGATAAAATTATTGGAGGTAGGGTTGACAATGGAATGAAACTTTCAAGTTTTTTTAAGGGGACTTCATACGTCAAAATAGGCATCTGAACCATTTTTTTTTCATTTTGTTATTTAAAGACGTCACAATAATATAACTATAGGTGAAAAAATTACTTCGATAGCATAAAAACTTCTCGAGTTATAGACAAATTGAAAATCACAATTTTGGACTATCCCGAAAACGCTCCATACAAAAGGCTACCATGTTATGATATGACGTCACTATACGCTATTTTATATGCATTAAATCAGAAATTTGTACGACAGCTATGTTAAATATTGCGTTTATGTATCTACTGCCGTAACAAAAGTTATAGTATATTTTAATGTTTCTACAATGGTAATATTTATTATTTAAAATTTCATACTTTTAAAATATACTTACCCACCAAACAAAAATTTTAAGATCGCAGATCGTTCTAGTTATATGTATTTTACGGTACCGATAGAAAGTTTTTATAATTTTAGAACATTGGTCACATGTTTATTTTGTATGGGGAGAGAGACGTGAGCCGCTCTGCGGGAACTTCAAGTAATATCTCATTATTAGTCAGCTTTACCAAACTAAAAAAATGTAAAGTTGGATCCTTAGGTAATTGTAGAATACATCTCTTCCGCAACATATGCGATATTAAAAAGTACAGCCCCCTTACCACCATCTCTTATTGCGATTCAATAACTGAATAGATTGCTTATTCATACCAATGAATAAGCGACTCTATTTCAAATCGAATGGGCAGTAATTTACAATGTTCTGCTGGGATACGGGCCTTCCAACAAATGGAGGGGTTAAGAACGTACTGCAGCACGCTGCCCAACTGCTACTGCAACTGTTTGATAGAAGTCACTCTCTTGAGAACTTGGACTTAACGACTGTTATCTAATGACAATAGCCGGCACAGCTTAATATGCCCTCTGAAGCGCGGAGAAGCTCGAGATGAATTTACTAATACATATACATACGTCGCTCAACTTTGCTTTACTTGCGTAATCGAGCCCATGCGCGTAACGAAGTTATCGACTTCCTCCACGCCAAATAAACGAAATATAGATGCATACAATAAAATTTGACATACAAGGCTTTCATACATCTATACCCTAGTCTTCGGAATACAATGGGATGTGGCTGCGTCATGGAAATGAATACGTTATATGCACTAAAATTACCTCAAAATGGCACCGCTTCCCCCTTCTTACTTAGCGAAATAACTTCTTAGATCCTTCATCTTTCCAGTGTTATGATTGAATATTGGATGGAGATAATAGATTTAGCTGCAACACCAAACTGTATCCCCCGATTTTGTTATCATTCGTTTTTTTGAATTGCCATGGAAGCAAATTTTAAAGACGTAGTATCATGTCTAAAACCAAACAACCCTTTATTTCTCTATGAAGTTATTTGTCCCAAGTGTCAACCCTGATATTGTGCAACGAATGGAACACATCAGTGGATGCAGTGTTGCGACAATAACTTCATTTGTAGCAATTTGGGATGGGCTTTGTGCTATGAAATATTAGGGGCGATGATGATTGTGGTTTTAACAGTTGGTTTTATTGACCAATCACAAAGTGGTAGGAAAAGTAACGTGTTTATTATAGCTGAAGTTCGTATGACTAATTGGTATAAAGGGTTTGCTGATATTGAGAGATATTTCACTATAGATCTTCACAACTTCACCTGCACGCGGTGCACCCTGCTGACTGACACACGAAGCTCTGGCGAAAAGAGAGGTAGGGAGCGTAATTGTAAGCTACCCGACTGGGGAATTACCTCCACCTCACAGAATACCGCAGTCAAATAACAATTCCCTTGAGGTTTGTTGTGTTCCTGCGAGTGAGTGAGGTCACCAGAAAGGAAGGAGATGCTGCGTTGGCAGCGGGGGTGGCGGCGCGCGAGCGATATTTTATGTTGCGAGCGTTAATATGGCTACGGTAACCGCTTCACATCAGGCTGGCCGTATGCTTGTCTGCCATCCAACAAAGTATAAAAAAAAAAAAGATCTCAGAATACTAAACCCTAGACACGTTCAACCCTGACATGTTGAACGTGTATTGGATCCAGGGGCCCTACCGCTGAAGCTGAAGCCGTTTATCATTGGATGGATTTTTTGAATGCTAAAATGACACTCCTGCTTAGTTTGTTAGTAATTATGTTTAGGTCAGCTGGTAGAAACCCTAGAGCTATACCGACTAACCTGAAAATGTTTGTCAATAATTTTAACCCACGACCAATTTTTGGAATCAAAAATCCAATGGTAATCGGCTTCAGCGGTACGGCCCCAGGATCCAATACACGTTCAACATGTCAGGGTTGAACGTGTCTAGGATTTAGTATTCTGAGATCTATAGTGAAATATCTCTCAATATCAGCAAACTCTTTATACCAATTAGTCATACCAACTTACCAATACCAATTAGTCAACAACAATTTACTTTCTGGATTACCAGCCCCCCCCCCCCCCCCCCTGGTTCAATCCAGAAAGTAAATCACAGCGTTTTAAGAGACGTCAGACAAAATGTGTCTGCCAATGATGATGAAATTCTGCTCTTGTTGGAAGCAACACGAATATAAACAATAGGCTATTTCACAATGTTCAAAAATTGTATAAATTATTTAACAATATCGTAAAATACGCTTGGATCTACTACAGTCTTCGTATTCGGTAAAGACTAGTAAACAGCCCAATTCGATAAATAAATATTTCTGGACAATTTACACAGCGCCATCTACGCCGAAACTAAGCCAAACTTGTACTATGGGTACTAGATAACTGTTATTATACCTAAATATATATTTTTTTTGTAAATACATACTTAAAATACAAAGAAAACACCCAAAGTAAGACAAATAGACATGTTCATGCATATAAATATTTGTCTTGTGCGGGGATCCAACCCGCTACCTCTGAGTCAAAGACAGGCTCGTCATTCGATCACCGGGCTCGTCATAAATAGATGTGGTTAATAAGAATACGTCGCCCTATTCGCTCCATCACAGTTCCCATAGTATTATATCTCTCTAGCTAGGTTTTTAATTATTTATATGTTACATTGCTGTCTCGTCTAGTGCCGTGTGGTTTCCGGCAGACTAGAATAGAATCATTCCGTCTCTTCCCGTGGATGTCGTACAAGGCGACTAAGCGAAATACATTATCAAACATCGATCAGGGGCCTTACCACAAGCTCTAAACGCAGGAATGAAACTATGATGGTTGCGTATTTATCAATGAATTTAATTCATAAATTCGCAACCATGATGGTTCCATTCCTGCGTTTAGAGCTTGTGGTAAGGCCCCTGGCCTCCCCAACCCGTTTGGCCAGCGTGGGGAGTGTAGGCCAAATCCTCCTTCCGTCTAGGACAGACGAGAGAGGGTCGTGCTCCTGTGGAGACTAAAATGACCTGATGATGATGACATTGCTACTGTCTCATGGCCTTCGCTAACCGAGCACAGTAAAGTTAGCAAAAATGTCGTTAACTCTGTCAGGACAGCTTACGATGCATTCGGTTTTTGCTATGTAAGTATATAAAAAATTCGCTTCGATCCGTCTATAAACCCGAAAACTGAAACATAACCCAAATATCTCATTACTTGTATTATTTGGACCCCTCGGGTCAGACTCTAATTGGCAGGGGTAGCGAGGGCTGTGTAAGTCGCAACATATGTCGCCGACATCGACATCATTACACCCAATCAGACATAAAGTACATGTCAAAGTTGTTGCCTTGTTAACAAATGCGATTGGTGTCTGTCAGCAGATTTTTTACTCGTCGTAGTATAAACAAAATACACATTTGATAAATACAAATACCCGTATATCGAGTAGCAAATACTAGACACAATAATAAGTGACAAGTAAACAAGTAGAAAGTTTTAACAAGCGTTTTTATAACAAAGTTGTTTCAACAAATTAGCTGAATTGTTTCATAACAAATAGAGGATGAATAGTATTAACAATAGAAGTCAACCCTTGTATTAATATTTCAATGTCCTGTGTAACATTTACTAGTAATACAGCGGTTTAGAACATAAGCGACAGCGTTTTAGCAAATAAAATCATTTAAATAATAATATTAAAAAGAATTAAATACTTTTACTATAGAAGATAAAGATAAAAAGAAAAGATAAATCAAATGCACATGTCTGTATTTGTTTACATATTGTTTTTATTTTTGATATTTTTTTTCTGGACGGTACATAATGGTATGGTCCGAAATATGTAGCAAAACAAATTAAAAAATATATTTCATATTCATAATAATTAATTAAATTATTGTAAACCACTGCGAGCTGAGCCAGACTCTACTTAGTATAAAAAATAGATAAAAATTAACAACATTTATTGATCCTGCGTATTACAAATGTAATTTTTGTGTGCATAATTTATGCTATCATTTCAGCTTAGTGCTGTCTACTGCTGATTCCTGTCTAATCGATTTCCAATGTGACTGATTCACTGCCACCTGCATCCAATGACTTCTCGCGATCCTAAGCAGTCGTCAAAGCCAAGCCGTCAGTCCATCCGGTAGCTGATCGTCCCGCTGTGCGCTTGCCTGTTCATATCCTCCACGATCAGGTGGCCAAACTTCGCGATATGTGTCCTGCCCATTGCTGCCACTTCGACATTTTTATTTTAACGTTAGTACGTTAAAATAAAAATGCATTTTGTTTTTTACCTGTTTTATATAATCTTAGTTTTTAACCCAGTTATATTAATTTTATTTTAAATTTAATTTTAAGATATGTACTTTTAGTTTTCTAACGTAAACAATTATATATACTTTCTGTTTTTAATAAATAACATAATATTTAAAATGATATTAAAATTACCTTAAATTTTCCAGAGAATGATTACGGTTACAAAATAAATTAAAGTGAGTCATATCTTTGTTAGTACAAAAAAAACGCTAACTTCTCATGTCTCAAACCGCGATGTAATAAAACAAAATTACACGTGGGTTTAAAAAAAAAAGCAAACAATGGGGAATCGCCGAGGGTTGTAAGTTGGCAAATATTATAAAACATTATCAATTTCATGGCACTTCTGTGTGTAATCGGGGCTGGATTATGTTATTGTAGTCGGGATCCGTTATACTACTGATAATATCACATGTGGGAAAGTCAAAAGGTTTGAAGCGAAATTGGATAGATCTTTTTATGTAATATGTCGAGGGTTAAGAATTATGATGTAACGAATAAGATTAATTTTGTTTATAATAGTCTTCTATTAACTATTCATGACGATAGTTAATTGAATCAGGTGTGTTTTTTTTATACTACGTCGGGTGGCAGACAAGCAAACAGCCCACCTGATGTGAAACGGTTACCGTAACCATGTTAACGCTCGTATAAAATATCGCTCGCGCGCAGCCACCCCCGCTGCCAATGCAGCATCTCCTTCCTTTCTGGTGACCTCACTCACTCGCAGGAACACAACAACCCTCAAGGGAATTGTTATTTGGCTGCGGTATTCTGTGAGGTGGAGGTGCATTCCCCAGTCGGGTAGCTTACAATTACGCTTCCTACCTCTCTTTTCGCCAGAGCTTCGTTTGTCAGTCAGCAGGGTGCACCACGTGCAGGTGAAATTGGCTAACTCTGCTCCGCTTACGATGTGGAATGTATGAAAATATAGCCCATCTCCGTTATAGTGGTAACTCACCCTAACAGTGCCATGTCTTGACTTTTTTTATTGTATACTTAGAGTAGAAAACTGTCTTTGACTAAGTCAATTAAAAGTGGTTTTGAGCTTCAAAATTTTGATCTTCAAAACTGCTTTTGACTGATTTTTACCATCCAAAGTAGTTTTGACCAATGACGTTGGTTAGGTTAGATTATGTTTGTGATTTACCGCCGCAGATATACCACAATGCTTGAAAACCAAAGTGTACAAACATAGTGTCCTCCCCGCTATGACCTACAGTGCGGAGACCTACGTGTACGGAGACTTGGACGCTGACCGTTGGGCTGGTTCACAGGCTAAAAGTCACACAGCGAGCGATGGAGAGAGCAATGCTTGGAGTTTCTCTAAGGGATCGAATCCGGAACGAAGAAATTCGACGGAGAACCAAAGTGGTCGACATAGCTCTCAGAGTCAGCGAGTTGAAGTAGCAGTGGGCTGGTCACATCTGCCGAGTCAGCGATGGCAGATGGGGGAGGAAAGTCCTAGAGTGCAGGCCACGTATGGGGCGACGAAGCGTAGGGCGACCCCTCTCTAGGTGGACCGACAATCTCAAAAAAGTGGCTGGTAGCGGTTGGATGCGGAAGGCGGAGGACCGCGTGTAGTGGAAAATATTGGGAAAGGCCTATATCCAACAGTGGGTAGATACAGGCTGACGATGATGATGTTTGTGAGTATCAAAAGCCGAGAAAGAAGCGAGCGAGGCTCGACTTACTTTTGAAGAGGGAAGTAAAGTAGTACCTGAGGTTCGACTTGTCAACCCTAGGAGCACCTAGACTTCGGGTGTGAACACATATACACGTGCACACACACACACACACACACACACACACACACACACACTGATACAACAATAGCTATTAAACGATAGTATAGGATTACTATGCTCTACCTCTGTTTATAATGGGTCTTATTTTACCTGTTTAATCGAAAATGTGCAAATATAATACTCGAATTCACTAAAAAAATGATATCATTATCAATTTAAATACTATTTAAACGAGCGACAAACTCTAATTACCAACTAAAGTTAAATACTTGTAATTACCAACTGAAGTTAACCCTGTATTCCAGACGGTAAATTTAGACATTTTAGTTACTTTCAATTCAAAGACTGTGCAACTGCATACAGGATGGCTTCGTATTAAAAGCAAGCAAAAGTTAATTTCAGAGCCTCAGAGATTTATTGTAACACAGTGAGAGTTTATTAAAAAATGTCTAAGTAGGTTTTTCAAATGTTGAAAAAAAATGTGTTAACTAATCCTTACTACTTAGACATTTTGTAATAAACTCTCAAAGAGTTAAAATAAATCTCTGAGGCTCTGAAATCAATGTGATTTTCAGCCCGTATTTGTATTATTTCTTCATCTTACTCCCGACTTCAGGGACATGCCGAAAAATGGCGTCAGGAATCTTCTTGTTCCTCCATTACAAGTAATAAGTCAAAAGTAAAACCGATAGTGCAATTTTTCTGCTGTTTTGCACGACTCGGCAGCCCCGATTTTCCTTAGAAATACTCACAGGCACCAATCTATGGGCACAAATAAATGAACCGATGAATATACGGTGTTGCTACTTCAAATAATATAAAAATGGACTTAGCGATTTTTAGAACTCGAGAATCCACTTTTTCTAGAATAGGCTATTTTCCAATGTTTAAAAATGGAATAAATTATTTAACAATATCGTAAAATACACAAAACTATAAACATCTGCAAACTTTCATTCTAATATCTTCAGTCAGACTTTTTTTAGGGTCGATCAAAGTTTGGCGGGAAAGTCCATTTTAAAAGTATGAAATTATTAAAAAATAATATTTCCATTGGAGAAGCAATTAAAAATGCTATAACTTTTATTATGATACTAATTACATACACGTACTATCGTACAAATTTCTGATTTGATGCATACAAAATACTAAAGTGTGACGTCATAATTCGGTAGTCTTTTGTATGGGGCGTTTTCGGGACAGTCTAAAAATTGTGATTTTCAAATTAAAATATCTCGAGAGATTTTTGTGCTATCGAAGTAATTCTTTCACCTATGTTTATATCATGGAGACGTCCCTACATATCAAACCGAAAAAAATGTTAGTCAAATATTAATATTATTAGTCAAATATAAAAAATGTTAGCCTATTGACCTGGCTTGATCGATTTTTCATTAATACCCCCCGATGGTATTTCGATCGGTTTACGTATTCAACTAACAATTTAGATGTTTTTTTTTTCGACAAGCACACGGCCCGCCTGATGTGAAGCGGTTACCCAACCATATCAACGCTCGCAACTTAAAATATCGCTCGCGCGCCGCCACCCCCGCTGCCGAAGCAGCATCTCCTTTCTTTCTGGTGACCTCACTCACTCGCAGGAACACAACAACCCTCAAGGGAATTGTTATTTGCCTGCGGTATTCTGTGAGGTGGATGTACATTCCCCAGTCGGATATCTAACAATTAAGCTCTCTACCTCTCTTTTCGCCAGAGCTTCGTTTGTCAGTCAGCAGGGTGTGCAGGAGAAGTTGGCTTTGGTTCTAAGATGTTGATGAAACACTTACACCCCAAAACATTTTGCTCAGTCACTCTGGAAATCGATTGAGAAGTTCTGTGCTCAGCAGTAGAAAGCTGAAATGATGGTACCTCTATGGCGTTTTCACCAATGCTGCCATGTGTCACAAATTTTAAATTTATAACCCAAATAAATTCACACCACGATAAACTATAATTAATACACAAAATATACGTTGAGTTACGTATCTAAGTGTTGATGTTGTATTTATTTATCAATTCGATCAAATTGTTTTCTTATATCTGCAACTGTGGCAGGTGAGAAATTCAAAATGGGGAAACGTTATCTGGGCTAGCGGAGTGTTATCTACTTACGTCTTTATCAAGTCACGTGTGAATGAGCTCCGAGGCCCCGTCATCATCACTTATAACCCTTTTAAAGATGGTACCCGCCAGATAAATCGAGGCGCTGACTAACAAAATGTTCGTTTGTATCTAATAAAAAAGATTAGTAAAAAATTGTGGACATCTTTAGGGTTAGGCCACGAAAATGTAGATGCATCTTCTTCTTTTAGTGTTGGCAACCAATTATAATACGAAGTCTTTTTGCAATTATTATTATTCATCAGGTGATTCAGGTGCAAAGGTTGTCATCTCTGAACGCTAGCAACCGGGACAACATGCGTGAAAATCTCGGATTTTGAATGTTAAAACCCGGACATGTCATCGGTGTTTTTAGTACTAGCACATTTTTTTATTCTGTGACAAGATTTGGGGTGTAAGTGGTTCATCAAGATCTTATAACCAAAGCCAACTTCACCTGCACGTGGTGCACCCTGCTGATTGACAAACGAAGCTCTGGCGAAAAGAGAGGTAGGGAGCGTAATTGTAAGCTACCCGACTGGGGAATGTACCTCCACCTCACAGAATACCGCAGCCAAATAACCATTCCCTTGAGGGTTGTTGTGTTCCTGCGAGTGAGTGAGGTCACCAGAAAGAAAGGAAGTAGATGCTGCGTTGGCAGCGGGGGGCGGCGGGGGGGAGGGGGGGGGGGGGGGGTTGGGGGCGCCGCGCGAGCAATATTTTATGTTGCAAGCGTTAATATGGCTACGGTAACCGCTTCACATCAGGCGGGCCGTATGCTTGTCTTCCACCCGACGTAGTATAAAAAAAAAAAAAAAAAAAAAAGATTATTATTCGCAGCATGGAGCCCGGACGCACCCCTCACGCCCTCCATATTGGACAAATCCGAGGAACCCCGGACGAATGGCAACCCGAGGTGCATACAACATAAGACTAAATTAATGACAGGCCAGTGTATGTGCTTATCTAAAATAAAACCCAAAATCCTCATATCCTAGAAACAATATGAAAAAATACACGACAACACCGAACGTTTTGAGCGAGATTTAAACGTGTGGTTTCCGGCAGACTAGAATAGAATCACTCCATCTCTTCCCGTGGATGTCGTACAAGGCGACCAAGACCAAATACATTATAAAACATCGATCAGGCCTCCCCAACCCGTCTGGCCAGCGTGGGGAGTGTAGGCCAAATCCTCTTTGTGTCCGGGACGGACGAGAGAGCGTCGTGCTCCTGGAGTGGAGACTAAAATGACCTGATGATGATGATGATGATATATATTACATAATAATATAAATTTTAAGATTAGTTTATTTTTAAATATTTTAGTTTGTGTAAATTTATATGCTAATAATGTTTTTGTACACTAACTAATAAATGTACTTTAATTAAATAATTTTAAATAGGCATTAAATATAAATATGTATAGGAAAATATACCTTATAATATATCTACTGTTCGATTTATTTAACTTACTATTATAAAATAAAACGTATCTTCGTCGATAAATTTCATTCGATACCTGCAACAAAAACATCTGTTCAAACTTAATGTATGCCCATTATCCTCCAGTGTTCCAGACATTAAAAAGTTTAATTTCCAAACAAACGCGTTCACATCAAAAACAAATGTTTAATAAAAATCATACGCAATATTTCGAAGAACAACTCGTATTCATTTGTAAGTTCGTTTTTACGATCAATTATAGTCGAGTGTAGATATAATCGATAATAATCGCAATGTTATCGATGCCATAATTAGTAGAGTCGGAGATATGGGCCCATAAAAATACTTACAACGTGTAAACAGTCCGCCTGGTGTATGATATCCATACATACAACTCTTGAACTATAATCATACGCATTTGTAGGCTGTACATGTGCTAGACAAGACAGCGACATCGACATTTACTTTTTCTTTTTCTTCTGTAATGGCTTGTATTGTTTTTATGATGTTGATAGTACTTTCGAAAGCATGTGATACATTATAGCATGAACGCTGTATATATACGTTTAGATCTTCGTGATGTATGTACTTATTTAGTTTTGTTTTGAAAATTGTTTTCATAATGTTGTTACCAAAAATGATTTTAATTACCCGATTTTACAGTAAGTATTAAGTACTAGAACTTATAAATTAAATACATTTATGAATTATTTTAGTTACCGTGAAAAAGGTATATGATCTTTCACAGCTGATAAAGGAAAATATTAATAGAAAATATAGAAAAAAAAAACTTTTTTAAAAACAAGCTTTTATTACTCAAAGAACTAAAAAGTTAAAAATTATCTAAACCATTTAATAAAAGCGTGTTACATTGTGATGTAACATTGAAGAACATTTAGCATATTGCACCTTCAATATTTTTCTTTTGCAATCACGCAAATAAATAAAGTACAAATGCGAACTAAAATAAAACAAGCTGTAATTTTTTTTTATTTGTTGATTGCTAAAGAAAAAATCAAAGAAGTAATTATAAAATTGTCACAAGTGTCAAAAAAGTGTGCCTATTTTTAGTCGGACACTGGATAGTGGGTCAATTTAAAAAGCATGATTTTATTGCAAAAACCGGAACGGATGAAAGTATATGAAAAGTTGTAGTGAAAACTTCATTATAATTATTTTTTCGTTTTTTCACTGTGTATTTATAGAATATGATTAAATCATATACCTATATTTTTTCTTTTCTATATTCAGAAGGGGAGAGAGCTTCAATGAGGGACAGGGGATATATGTAGAGTTAAATAATTTGTAGGGAGTCAAGACTTGCTCGCGGCACGAAAGAGCCTCAGAGCAAAGTGTCACGCACATCTCCCGCGATTCATATCATTGAATATCTCCGCGAGGTCGATGGAGCCATGGATGGTGGAGGGTTGGAGGAGGGAGGGAGGTCCTGCAGGGCCAAATTTATTGTCTAAAACTTAACACAATAAATATGACTCATATACATTTGTTTTCTCCCAGGCACTATAAAATGTATTTAAACAGAAAATTATTGTCGCGAAAAGGATGGTACATACGGCTGTACCGCTTTTTGCTCGACTTGGCGTCCGTCACAATAAAAAACCCGGCTGATATCCAATTTTTTTATCCTCCATTTTTGTTATCGTAGACGCCATATTGAAATAATATTATACCCTATGACACTTTCACATAGAGTTGAAAAGTTGGAATTTTTGATTTTGAAGTTGGTCACAAGTCCTTGTAATGTCATGTCAAATACACTCTAATTCTATGGCCCTACAACGAGCCCCGGTTGACAGTGCCGGTGCATCCGATCGATCATCCGCTATGACTTCGCTTAGTTTTGACATAACGGAGTGGAAGTAAACACGCTTGTCCATATTCACCGCTTGATCAATAGGAGATAGGATTGGGCAGACAGAACTTCATATGTACCGATCAACATCGAGTACATAACATAAATACAAATACTTTCTTTGCGTTTCATTTTTCATTCCGATTCGCGTTACTCATATTTCTGTTCTGATTCAAACTCAGTTTTCTATAAAAAAAAAAAATAGATTTTGAAAACGGAAATTGTTTATATGTTTATTTTTATTTTTGCCTATTCGATATCTACGGTAACCGCTTCACATCAGGCAGGCCGTATGCTTGTCTGCCATCCGACAAAAAATCGATGAGTTTTTTCCATGAAAAGGAACGATTTACACATTTCTTTTTAATTGAATTGCACATGTAGACATCATATTGAAAAAAAATTGCAAACGGTAATTTTTTTCAATTAAAAGGATATGATCCTGGGACAGAGAGCCGTTGTTTTTTGAAGTAAAACTTCTTTACGCATTCTTGACTTGGGAAATTAGCTGGTGAATGCGTGACGAGAGCGTTACAGAAACGGCGAACGGAAGTGGAGAGCTCTACTAAATAGTAGAGCTAAAGAAGTTTTACTTCAGTCGTGCTTTAGACTAAATCACACTCGTATTTTAGGGTTCCGTACCCAAAGGGTAAAACGGACTCCGCTGTCCGTCTGTCCGTCTGTCACCAGGCTGTACCTCATGATCCGTGATAGTTAGACAGTTGAAATTTTCACAGATGATGTATTTCTGTTGCCGCTTTAACAACAAATACTAAAAAACAGAATAACATAAATATTTAAGGGTGCTCTCATACAACAAACATGATTTTTTTGCTCGATATTTATTACGCTTGTAATATTCACAGAATATTTAGTTATACGAGTATATTTATACAAATTATATTTAAAAAATATTTAAGAGGGGGCTCCCATACATCAGTTAAAAAGGTGCAACTTGTTGTTGTAGAATAGACACATATAGAATTGTCAAGCTTCTCTCCCATTGCAGCGCCCCACAGGGTCCTTGATTGTTATTATTAAAGCAAAGACCTATGTATACATTAAGGATGCGATAAATAATTGAGACATGATTTTTTTGTCGTTTTTATAGATAATGGTACGGAACCCTTCGTGCGCGAGCCCGGCTCGCACTTGGCCAGTTTTTTTTTTATAATGTGTACTACCGATCGATAGTCGAATGTTCATTGTTTGAGAAACAAAAACAACGTCATAGTGAGCCCCTGGACGCAACTTTTAACGATGCGATACAACTGGACCGGAGACGTTCTCGCGCTGCTGTTACCCTTTAACACGAACTTAACACTAACTTTTCAACTTTTACACTAGAAACTTATTGCAAAGCGACTGCACTAATTGAAATCAGAGTTGGGGACGTTTTTCTGTAATTAATTTTAAGCGCTACGAATTAGTACCTATGTGTTTTCTGAGAAAAGGTGTCCTATCTCGTACTACGTAGTTCAACATCAACCATTACTTATCCCACTGCTGGGGCATGGGTCGTCCCACAAATGAAAGGGAACTTCAACGACCATACTCCACCACGCAGCTCAACTGCGGGTTGGAGGACGCCAGTGTTTTTATAGCTACTGACTTGGCTTATCAAAAGTCATCTAATAACAACAGATGGGACCGACGCGACGGCTTAGCATGCTCTCCGAAGGACGGAGGAGCTCGAGATAAATAAACCCATCCATGGACTGGCTACGGCCGACGTTACTTAACTTGTGTGTTCGATTAGGCTGTCACGCGCAATCATTGAGCTTCTCACGCCATCGAGCTTCGCCGTGAGCTACTACGTAGTACTATTATTTAATAATAATTGTGCTTGTACTATGAAGTTATGGAGTAATCTGTCAAGATTTTTCGGTTTGCATGAGGTTTTTCGAAAAGAGCGCGATGAAGTGTCTATAGGGCCGGCTACTCGCAAGTGCAAATCTCTGGTGTTGTAAACATCCATAGACTGCCGAAGCCGCTTACCATCAGACGGGTCCAGAAGGTCAATTCTCATAACTATTTTACGATCGCGGAATGAAAGTTGACCGAATCGAGATTGAAATATAGATTGACTGAAAATTATATACTTGATTTAATTAATTAATTATTATCAATACTTATTGTTGGCATAGTACCACTCTCAGTTTATTTAATTTTCGGTCATATTTCGTTAATAATCCCAATTACATTAGACTTCGAAGTTTCATATTGTACTACGAGGATACCAAACTTGACATTTGTGTGAATTTTGACTACATTATTACTACGTGAAATGCCCCTCTGTAATAAATTCTAAATTTACTTATTCAATCCAAAAAAAATCGGACTGTTTTCGTTGAATTAATACTTATACTTTGGCAAAAATGAATATTACAGTGACAATTTGCATGTTCATTTTGTATGTTTGTATGTATATTATTTTGTATAATATATTCCTTAAAAAACTAACTAAAATGTCATTACCTCTCGAGCTTGTAAATATAATGTTCTTGTTCTGTCATAACTGTATGAAGGTCTCTTTTTGCAATCCATAAATTATTTTAGTATAATAGTGAGCTATGTAATTTGTATGTTCAAATTTCGGATTGATTACCATACCATACCATATTATATGTTTTTGTTCCTCTCTTGGCATTAATCTCTGATTTAATGCCTTGTTTTGCGTCACCTCACCTACCATATTATATGTTTCAGTATCTCTCCTGTCATTCAGGATGTCTGGAAAAGATTACTTACAAACAACGTGAAGTACAATTACTTTTAAAGCTTACATATTTGTTGATTTATATATGTTTTTGCAATAAAAAGTATTCATTCATTAATACATCATTGTTTATATTATTCGGTGTCAAGATGTAAGTTTTTTTTAATGCAATTAAGCGAGCTGTTTTTGATTCACTGTTATATTCGTTTTTATATTAAAATTAATATTGCACCCAATAAATTAATAATGATGTTAAAACTTTTTAATTAATTTTGTATAAATATTATTGTAGTGTAAAAACTGATGAATCTGATGCCTCAATTTACACTAAATTTAATGAATATAAACGAAACGTAAATATTATTTTTAAGCCTAATCATTTATATACTTTTTGAAATGGCGAGATCTCAGATCACGGCGAACTGCTAGTGTGCTGTGTTGCCAGGATTAACAGCGGCGACCACCAAGAAGACAGCGAATAATGAAGTCCACTGCAGTATCTACTCGTACCTGGGGTAAAACTACGACTGCTTTGGCAATTGGAACTATTGAATTTAATGAAACGAAATTAGTAGGAGTGAAATGGCAATGTGAGAGCCAGCAATGTTAGTGCCATTGCTGTCTCTCACATTGGTAATATAGAAGATCTAATTCCAGAAGTACTCCTATTACTCCTACTAATTTCTTTTCATTAAATTCAACTGCCAATAGTTCGAACTGCCAAAGCAGCCGTAATTTTACCCTAGTTGGACTTCATTATTCGCTGTCTTCTTAGTGGCCGCCGCTTCTAATCTTGGCAACACAGCGAACGGCAAACGTTTCAGTATCGATTTAGACTTAAAAATAATAAAGCATTTAACAACCTACAGATATCAAGTGAAGCTCAACTACCGTTCATCATGCACTATTATAACTGCGAGATGTCATTTAATATTGATATCTCTAATGTAATGTAGGTTGCAGAATCGTCTTATATTTCTCCTTTGTTGCAAATTGCAACCAAATTAGAACAGAACACAAGCCCTTATACCTGCGTAGAATTAATTTACTGTGGGACAGACGATTTACATACTTTTTTTTATACTACGTCGAATGGCAGACAAGCATACGGCCCGCTTGATGTAAAGCAGTTACAGTAGCCATATTAACGCGCGCGGCATGAGATATCGCTCGCGTGAAACCACCCCCGCTGCCAACGTAGCAACTTCCTTTCTGGTCACCTCACTCACTCGCAGGAACCCAACAACCCTCAAATGAATTGTTACTTGGCTGCGGCCTTCTGTGAGGTGGAGGTACTTCCCCAGTCGGGCAGATTACAATTACGCTAGCTCTACCTCTCATAAAACTTTGCCGCTGTAGCGTATATAATAGCACAGACTACTGTCATATATGAATATAGTTCCAGCGAGTTCTTGATACTTGATAATACTGTGTGGTATTGTCTCTGCCCTCCCGCAGGGCTCGTTAGGCCTGACGCATACTCCCATGCGCGCTGCGGTCTGTCCACGCGTCCGACTTGAACCCGCGACGGGCACGCGCACGACACGCGCCTCTCCTCATTACCGAACTCTTTACGAACTTTATTATTTTTCGACACGTGCCCATTATAGCGGTTTTTTTAATAAATTCGGATCGGATCATGATATACGATTCTTGGAGAGTAAACAGGCTATTTAGTACAAAGGTCAATAGTGGTATTAGTATCGTAAGCTGGTTTCGTGTTTGGATATTAAAGGTTTTGTCGCGCGAGTAATTTGATCGAGTTTAGCTTGTTTGATAGAAATCGGGATTATTTTGAGACTATGTAAATAGATGGATGTTTAAAGGCATGAAAATATACTTAATACAAAAGCTGTAATTATTTTGCAACTAGGTCATACTCGGCCTTGAAGCCAGCAATGTTTTAAAAAGTATGTGATAAAACTCAAAGAAATCCAAATATGTTAAATCTCTTTGATAAAACTATTCTATAATTCAGCATATATTCTATAATTATATACATAAATTTATATAATTATATATAATTACAGAATATATTATATTTATATATAGAATAAATTACTTAAATAATTGATTTCACAAAAACTTGCCAAAATATTATGTAAATAAGTACGAGTATATTTTAAAAATGGAAAAATATGAAATTATTTTTTCCATTTTATAGTGTTTATGACCTTTTTTGTAGTAATTTGATAAATTAAATCTATACAGGCTAATATTTGAAATTGCTAAACCAATATTTACGAAGTTACTTGTAATAAATTTCTAACAATTTAAATCGATTGAACAATTCTGTATCGATAGCTTGAACCCTAGAGGACATATTTTCCTGAACAGTACGCAAGCGAAGTCGCTTGCTAAATATAGTCTTACAGCAGATGTTGAAGTATAAACTTTCCTCAGCGGTATTTCCAAACTACTACGACATCCTTCAAGAACATAGAGTCTGAATTTGCCTTACAAGGCTGGCAACGGAACGGCGACCCCTTGGTGTTGCTGATCTCCATGGGCGGTGGTGATTGCTTTCCACCAGGTGACCCACATGCTCGTTTGCCCCCCGCTCATATAAAAAAAAATCGGTAAGACTAGATTCCGGTAACGGAGATCTGCGCTAAAGGTACTACGTTTCCATTGAAGCGAAGCTGGCCGGTTCGGCTATGTTTTAATACAATAAATTTCCCAACTGCTACTAGCAGACATCTGTGACTAGATTTAGCTAGCGGTTTCGCTTCCGTGCAGTTCAGGAAAATAATTATTGACCGTGGTGTTCCCTTATGAAGTTGTGACGCTGAAGTGTTGATGATTTTGAAGGCAAGGATCTGGATTTTTCTAGGCAATTACAAAATATTCGAATGTAATATTGAACTATCTGATACTAATTCATGTGATGAGATTCATTTTGTTAATTGCCGTTACCGGAATTGTTTACTTTTATAACAGAAAAAAAACCTTTTTAATCAGGGATTTGAATTTTATACGCATATTGGACGGCAGAATTTTACTAAATTGCCTACGGCGGGTGCGGCGAAAGCGGTTACCGTAGCTATATTAACGCTGGCAACATAAAATATCGCTCGCGCGCCGCCACCCCCGCTGCCAACTCAGCATCTACTTCCTTTCTGGTGACCTCACTCGCAGGAACACAACAACTCTAAGCACACACTTCAAAATGCCATTTGGATTTTTTCAAATAGGTTATAATTTTTTTATGAGGAAAATACCATACTCAATCTGCGTTTTCACATCAATCAGTAGGTATAATTAGTATGAATTATTTCGTTCACCACCTTAACTGTATATTACATATTAGGTATATATGTTGAATACGCAGCACAGAATATTTCACAGTTAACCTTTTTCCACGCACCCGGAGTCCTCAGATGAGATTTCACGCTTTCCGGAAGGCGTACGCTCATTAGTGAGAGCTTTGCTGTCCTGTCTCAATCACAACATACAGTACTTCAAATTTAGACAAAAGACTGATTCGTACTCTTTCCCAGTTACCTACACCCGGGGCCCTACCGTTGGCCGTGTGGTTTCCGGCAGACTAGAATAGAATCACTCCGTTTCTTCCCGTTGATGTCGTACAAGGCGACTAAGGAAAATACATTATCCAATATCGATCAGGCCTCCCCAACCCGTTTGTCGAGCGTGGGGAGTGTAAGCCAAATCCTCTTTCCGTCTTAAGAACGGACGAGAGAGGATCGTGCTCCTGTAGTGGAGACTAAAATGGACCTGATGATGGCTAAGTTGAAGCAGATTCCTTTGATAGCGAAAATCAAACTTCAGCTTAGGCGGTAGAGCTCTAGAGTTTCCACCAGCTAAATTAGCTCCATAAATCTAAGCTGAAGTTGGTAGTGAAGTAAGTACTGAAGTACGGTAGAGATAATACCGACTAAGCTAAAGATGCTTGTCAATAATATAAATGTAAGACATAGATTTTCGAATCTAAATATACGATGGTAATCGGCTTCTTTCGGCGGTAGGGGCAGTCTGCAGGCTTGAATTGATCAAACCAAGTGAAATGATTTCACACTTTCATAGGTAAAATCATATACATCAGAGAATCACACAAAAGAAGATAATTTAGCTATACAATACCATTACCATACCATTACCATAGAGTTCGGCCTAGCCTAGTGGCGATACCGATCATTGGAATCATTACTAAACTTATCTACTGCTATCATAAACTATAGGATTTGTCGGTAGTCCTTACACGCACAACATGCATTGAAATCGAGAAGGATTTCTATAGACGGGCGGCGGACCGGGCTGCGGGACGGCGCGTGCCCGCCGCGTGCGTCGCGCCCCCTAAACTCCTAATTCGGACAATTATTTGTTTTTACTTGATTTAACATGTTTATTTGACGTGAATTTTTGTAGTTTTAGCATTAACGGTTTGCGATGTTTGGTTTGTTTAGGACAAGCAAACAAACCTGATTATTATTTTGTGGTAATTTTTCAACCCTTATGCATCCTACTACTGGGATTCGGGTCTTCCCTAAATCTTAGGGGTTTAGGGTTACTCCACCACCCTCAAGTGCGGATTCGTGGAGTGTGTGTAATATGCTTGGTACATACTTGTGAAGTTGATTTAAAAATTTAATTAATGGTCCTGTTTGTTTATGTAAATATAATATATTTCTTTTATATATATATTTTTATTATTTTATATTATAATATATTAATCGAAGAGGGTTAATATTATTAACCCTTTAATGCAGACCTTATTTTATGCCATGTTGCGTTGTGTTGCGTTGCAGTCTCGCAACTGGCCACCCACAGAAAACTATAAGACTGAAAAGAAATGAAGGACAATGGACAATCGACTAATGAACTGGAAGGGTGAGTGAACGAACCTGAAATGTAAAAATCTACACTATATAATATTATAAAGCTGAAGAGTTTGTTTGGTTGAACGCGCTTTTCTCAGAAACAACTTTTTGGATTTGAAAAAATCTTTTAGTGTTTGATAGCCCATTTATCGAGGTAGTCTATAGGCTATATAACATCACGCTACACCAAATACCACCAATGAAAAATGTTGCAAAACCGGGGGGAAAAATCTTTTTGAGAGCTTCCGTTGCGTGCGCTGCATAAACGGTAAAGTTACGCAACAATCATATATGACGGAATTATTCCCCTTGAAAATACCTAAAAAAAAATCAGCATAAATTAAAAAGCCTTTAAGCTTTCTCCTAAAACAAACAAAAACTGTGTAAAAAGTTATACATGGCATATGTATAACTTTTTACACAGTTTTTGTTTGTTTTAGGAGAAAGCTAAAAGGCTTTTTAATAGAAAAGGCTTACTATTCTGTTGACGTATTTTTAAATAATTTATTTATAATAAAAATAATAATAATGTTTAATTGTATTGATAATAACTTATTTAAATATGATATATTATGTATTTAGATAATTAACTTAAAATGCTTGCATGCCTATAAAAAAGGTAAAATATGGTTTGTTCAACTGTATAAACATTTATAAGATCATGTTTACCCATATTTGGCAAGAAACAAACGATTTATGATTTATTTATTCTATGATTTATTTTAATTGTAATGCTACACTTCACTCTCAATCCTCTCTGTCTCTCACGCAGACGAAGTTGCGTGAGTCAGCTAATATATGATAAATCATAATGAAATTAAATTAGTTCATAATTGACTAGTGTCTCCACCTCTATGGTGTAAGATTTAAAGACACTAGTCATCATCATCGTCAGGTCCATTTTAGTCTCCACTACAGGAGCATGAGCCTCTCTCGTCCGTCCTAGACGGACGGAGGATTTGGCCTACACTCCCCACGCTGGCCAGACGGGTTGGGGAGGCCTGATCGATGTTTTATAATGTATTTCCCTTAGTCACCTTGTAAGACATCCACGGGAAGAGAGATCAGAGAGAGTGATTCTATTCTAGTCTGCCGGAAACCACACGGCCAATTATATTATTGTATATAATATTATGACACCAACGCTCGTGGGTTCGATTCCCACACAGGACAAACATTTGTGTGCATGAACATGTCTGTTTGTCTTAGTCTAGGTATTTTTTATGCATCATAAGTATGTATTTACAAAAAAAAATGTATTTACGTATGTTTATCAGTTGTCTAGTACCCATAACACAAGCTTCGCTTACTTTGGGGCTAGATGGCGCTGTGTAATTTGTCTGACAAATATTGTTATTATTTGTTGTTATTGTTATTATTGTATATTAAGCAGAAATACATATGCCACATAATATTTCGTCTCGTCGTCAACCCTCATTCATCGCACTGCTGGAATACGGACGTGCCTCAATCGAAGAGGTTTAGAGCATATTCCACCACGCTGCTCAACTGCGTGTTGGCGGAGGTCAGTGTTTTCAAGCCACCTAAATGTATGTTGTACTTGGTTTAACGACTGTCATCTAACAACAACAACCGGTATCGACGGCTTAACGTGCCCTCTGACGCACGGAGGAGCTCGAGATAAATAAACCCATCCATAGACAGGCTACGATTGATGTTGCTTAACTTGCGTGAACGATCAGACTGACACGCGCAACGACGTCATCGAACTACCCAATTACAGTTATATCACACCCCGGCCACTCCATACAAATGTCGCGTCGTTTACTACTACATAAACAATGACGTCTGTGCAGAGAGTAAATGAGCGCGTGTGCGTGCCGCGCCATACAAACTGTTCCTGATTTGTCTCAGAGGGGAGGTGAGGTCGACTGTTCTATTACTTATACTGTGGTTATACAGTGCAGAGACGAACTTCTTAGCTTCCATGGATTCACCGTGCGGGTGCCGGGTCCATCGTGTGGCAGAGAGAGAAACCCCAAGCAGATCCCGAGACTTGTGACACGGGTGTAGGTTAAAGGGGCCCCTTTCCGACGCACATCAACACTCACCTTCACTACTTGTGAATTAAGTGTAATGTCGTGTAATATTAAAAAGGAATTTATCGTAATCCTTTTGTGAAGCTGACTGTCATACACCTGCAAGATAGTGATGTCACGCTATAATTTCTATATGAATTAAATATCAGTCCAATGCACTAATTAACTTATATTTTACTCGCCAGTGGTTGCTTGGGGGTTGATGAGATTTAGGGTGCTGGTGTATCATATAATGATAAAGCTCTCATTAATAGTGTCGTTCAGTCGACGGTTCAGTTAACTGACGCATGGAATCGATGTGTTAGGTAACAACTCGTATCTCTGTAGACGAGCTCGGTGGTCGAATGGTTAGCAATGGCCACTTTGACTCCGAGGTCGTGGGTTCGATTCCCGCACAAGACAAACATTCGTGTGCATGAACATGTATGTTTGTCTTGGTTTGGGTGTTTTCTATATATTATTTGTATTTACAAAAAAAATGTATTTAAGTACATTTATCAGTTGCCTAGTACCCATAGCACAAGTTTCGCTTACTTTGGGGCTAAATGGCGCTGTGTAATTTGTCTGACAATATTTATTATTATTATCATTTAATTCATTTTATCTATATGCAATGAATTATCTATTCGTTGGTATAAAATCCGAAAAAAATAACAAACATTTTTATTTTTTAACCGCTTGTTAGTTCTCACTCACTAAACGAACCACGGGAAAATAATAACAAAGGCAGATTTTAATAATACCATTGAAAAACCTACTCGATTTCCCAAGAACTTGCTTTGTTCTATTTAAAGGGCGATACGTGAGTTTCGGACGTTTTTTGGTCCAAACAATAGGGCGGGAGTCGGTACTGGGGTGAGACACGTGGCGACCACCACCGAACCGTGGTATTATTACAAAATGTACCTTTACACAACCAACTAAAGGTCATATTTAGGTGGCAGAAAATAAAAACGTTTTAAAACTCTCATTGCCGTGATTTGTTATAAACACACGGTATGAAATTACAATTGGAAATGCTACTACACAGTTTGACTGATAGCGTATTTTTTTGTACTACACCGGGTGGCAGACAAGCATACGGCCCGCCTGATGTGAAGCGGTTACCGTATCCATATCGCTCGCGACATAAAATTCCGCCACCCCCACTGATAACGCAGTAACTCTTGCTTGACTGGTGACCTCACACACTCACAGGAACACAACAACACAACAAAAGGAACAGTTGGTCAGGCTTTTGTTACTAAATATTGTATATTCTATGTATTTTGTTTATAAGAAATGTCTGCCCCCTTACCACCACCTCTTATTGCGATTCAATAATTGAATAGATTGCTTATTCATTGGTATGAATAAGCATTCTATTCAGTTATTGAATCGTAATAAGAGATGGTGGTAAGGGGGCTGTTAGTCTCTTAAGAACGTTACCCTGTAGATATGGCCGTTACCTGCTCTTAATGCCCCATCTCAAAATCCTACTCTGAATATTACAAGTTACGATTTGACGAAAAAAACATGGATATAAAAGATCAAATGTCGATTTTTGAATTTATATTTTAAATCGTTTTTTAAATGTAATCGGTAAATCGCAGCGGCTTTCTACGAAATTTATGCCCGTGTTTACCTATAGATTTCGCCATAGATACAATTGTGTTCCACTTAGCCGCGTTCAACATCGGATATTTCCTACCCTATGGCATGGGTCAGAACACCATGTAATCATGGTATGAATGCAATTACACGCGCTTCGACCCATCAACTTATTAGTGTAATTGATTGATGCTGTTGCGATAATGACGAACTAATGCGATCATAAACGGTGCATTTCTTTTTTTATTACCATAGATATTTTCAGATATACCATAGATCTTTTTTTCGATCGAGTGATAAAAAATTGGCCGTGTGGTTTCCGGCAGAGTAGAATAGAATCAGTCCGTCTCTTCCCGTGGATGTCGTACAAAGCGACTAAGGGAAATACATTATCAAACATCGATCAGGCCTCCCCAACTCGTCTGGCCAGCGTGGGGAGTGTAGGCCAAAACCTCCTTCTGTCTTTTGGACGGACGAGGGAGGGTCGTGCTCCTGTAGTGGAGACTAAAATGACCTGATGATGATGATGATGATAAAAAATTACCTATGTTTATATAATGTTTCAGGAAACCAGAACAATTCACTCATCTATACAGTCGCTATAGGTTTTTTTTTTATATTTTTGCCATCAACAGTGAAGTTTTGGAATCATTTTCCCAACATTCAACACCAAGTTCAGCTATCCTATTGGTGGTGTGTTGGCTGTGATGATTACTTACCATATAGATTATTGAATTACAAAGTATAGATA
Organism: Hypsopygia costalis; assembly: GCA_937001555.2. NCBI lineage: Eukaryota > Metazoa > Arthropoda > Insecta > Lepidoptera > Pyralidae > Hypsopygia > Hypsopygia costalis. The sequence continues at coordinate 28,064,563 of OW443326.2, forward strand.
GATATAGACAATATCAACCTATATCGACATGCAAGGCCCTTGGCAAGGGATCTGAAAAATCATATATTTTAATATATTGGGAGGAAGGGGGTCTACAAAACTCAGAGAAAGTATTCGCAAAAGTGTCTACGACAACTTTGCGATTCTCTAATATACAAGATGAAAACAACGAAATCATAAAAATAATAATGTATTATAAAAAAGTATACCTAGGTAAATTTTGCATCATTGTGCAAATAAATGTTTTGAAGTTTAATAGTGACAAAAAATATTTCTTTTTCTCAACATAACACCTCTTTTTATAAAGAAGGAAGTGCTTCCTTAAATATGATATAGAATCGATGATGTGTCCTTTGTGTGCTCTACTGATTGTACAATGGGATGTGTTCAGAGGAGTTGTTTGACATGATGCTGCACGGCTTCCTTCTACAGTCGTCGCACCGCTAGACATCGACAGGGAATTTATCCTCACACATTGGACCCTAAGTGTGCTAGTCCATTACTCCATACAAATAAGTAAGTAGTACGTACAGTGAACTGCTACATAAACAACGACGTCTGTGCAGAGCTTAAATGAGCGTGTGTGCGTGCGGCGCCATACAAACTGTTCCAGATTTGTCTCAGAGGGAAGGTGAGGTCGACACGAGAGAGCGGCAGGGAGTGGCCAAACTGTACGTAGAGCTATTGCTTATACTGTGGTGACATAGAATATCTGTAACTTAGTCTATCGCTTTGTAAAAGAAACCGGCGAAGTTTGAGTCGAGATCGCGCACCGGAGCCCTCGCTACAAACTTCTAGATAACACTTTGAGAGACAAACTTGACTTTGCTTTGGACTACTTTCATCCTCATACGTCGATATAGGTCACGGTTAGTTTACCTACTGCGTATAAGTTTATATTCGCATTTCTTGTGATGTAACTACAAGTTTTCTTATAAAGTGAAAACTTCTTTAGCGGCGTTGTGCACTTTTTGGGATGAGGAAAAAATGTTAAACTCGCGTCAGGACACGTGGTCTGATCGAAAATTCGTAGGACGGAGGGAGCGTAGACCGTCGGCGCGGCGTAGGAGAGGAAGTAATATGTAGATACATACATAGATAACACCCAGACCAAGACAAACAGATATGTTCATACACATAATGTTTAAACAAAAATGTTTGACTTGTACAGGGATCGAAACCGCGACCTCAGAGCCAAAGTTTCCATTGCTAGCCATTTGACGTCCGGGCTCGACAATAACACGAGAGTCAAAATGCATAACACACATTATGCTGTTGTTGCATAGACAAGCAATAGCCACTTTGACTCCGAGGTCGCGAGTTCGATTCCCGCACAAGACAAACATTTGTGTGCATGAACATGTCTGTTTGTCTTGGTCTGGGTGTTTTCTGTGTATTATATGTATGTATTTAGAAAAAAATGTATTTAAGTACCTACATTTATCAGTTGTCTAGTACCCATAACACAAGCTTTGCGCTTAATTTGGGACTAGATGGCGCTGTGTAAATTGTCCAGAAATATTTATTTATTTATAGAACGATTGTTAAATGCTTCTAACTCTCACAGCACCGAGGAAACACACTGCCATCTAATCCCAAACTAAGCAAAGCTTGTACTATGAGAACTATTTATCTGATATTTTAATTAAATAGTATTTTTTTTGTAAATACATACATATAATAATATAGAAACAGACCAAGACAAAGAGACATGTTCATGCACACAAATATTTGTCTTGTGCGAGAATCGATCCCGCGAATTGTGGAAACAACTTCCCTTGACGATAGTCCCCAACAAATACGACTTGGGAGTCTTCATGGAAAGAACAGTCCCTTACCTTATGGTGTCATTGATGTCTATGGGCTGTGGTGATAAACCTATCATCAGGTGTACCCATTGCTCTTTTGTCCTCTCTTGAGGGGAGGGGGGGGGGGATGCACACCTTAATATTTTTTTAACAATACGCAGCCTATAGACGCTTTTATTCGATATTAAGATCAATTTTGTAACAATCGCGATAAGTTATCAGACAGAGAGCTTGAACCTATAATTCAATTTTTTCTTTCGAGTTACGCACCTCTAATAAAATAAATAAATATTTCTGGACAATTTACACAGCGCCATCTAGTCCCAAATTAAGCGCAAAGCTTGTGTTATGGGTAGTAGACAACTGATAAATGTACTTAAATACATTTTTTTTGTAAATACATACTTATAATACATAGAAGACACCCAGACCAAGACAAACAGACATGTTCATGCACACAAATGTTTGTCTTGTGCGGGAATCGAACCCGCGACCTCGGAGTCAAAGTGGCCATTGCTAACCATTCGACCACCGAGCTCGTCAAAATAGTCTAGGAAATTCAGCAAATGGGAAAGTTAAGATATGGGTTAACCCAAAATCGCCAAGTCCATTAAAAAAGGTAAGGAATAAAAAGTGACGGCCCTGGAGCGACGTCACCGCCGATGGGCCGCAGCGATCAATTATTTTTTGATTCATCGAGTACACAAGTCCAGGTTGTCGCCGGCCGCGCGCCGCACCAAAATATTGTGATACAGATTTTATCTGTATGCGGCTAAATTAATATAAGAACAAAGCTATGGAGTCGTCTTTATAAAAATTACAATAGAGCACAGTCCAAATTAGTAAGAATTTTCTTACTAATTTGTACTTACTAATTGCTGATTATATCGCTATGAATAACTGATAGACTGTCTCCGTTGTATATTTTAAGCTATGATAAATAAATAATAAGTATATAAATGTTTTTTCATACAGCTAGCTTTTTATATAGCTATACGTAGACAAAGAAGCTTACATTTCACTTGAATACCAGAGGACTCTCACAATTTGCCTGGTCTCCATGTACTCGTACGTCTCCAATAACTTTAGGCATTTTCGTTTACTTGTTTACCATAATACCTATGTTCTACCGATTGTACAATGGGGTTCAGAGGTATATGCCGTGTACACGGTCTCCTTCTACATTCGCACCGCTCGCCATTGGCAGGAATTTCATTCTCACATATTAGAACCGAAGTGGTCACATACTATGCGGTTCCAAAAAGGTTTTCTCCCACGTACTATCAAGCTATGAAATGAACTGCTTGTCGAGTATTTCCTACAGCATGGGGTTCTTCAAAAGGAAGAGGTTTTTACAGGGTCGGCAGCGCGTATGTGATGCTTTGGTGTTCAGCCGGCCATAGGCTGCTTAACTGATTTCCATCAGACAGGCCGTATGCATGTTTGCCACCTTAGTGATATAACATATACATATAAAACCTATAATAAAAACAAAAATGCCTAAATTTTGTTTTTTCACAGATTTATTTTACCTAATAATACCTGAGTCACTCACACCGGTGTTGCCCCCGGCCATTTTCCTGGCATTTCGGGGCCCCATCAGTGAGTGGCAAGCCACCGCCTGCCGGAAATAACTAGCAATAAAAGCAGTTATGGCAGGCGTCCGTCCGTATTCTTCTGTAATAGCTTAAGCTAATTAAGTTCACCCAGATCTCATCTCCATGGCCCATTTATTTTCCATCACACTTCTCAATAGTCTCAACGCCTGCCGAGACCTGCTCATGGGTATGTTGTTCCATTGACATATCCTGGAGCGGGTCACGGCGGGCGTACAACATTACATCAAATTTCTCAAAGGGGCCTCTACGCGTTGGCTCCATATCCCAGCGCACGCCTATCATATTAATGGGTTTTAAGCCCGTGAGTGCAAGAGAAATATATAATACCTGAAATGCGTTTTAACTTTACATCAAGATATTCTATTTACCGGACATATAAACATATTTTGTTTTAATTTTAATTCGGAACACTAAAGAAAATCTCAGAATAGAAAAAAAAATTCATGAACATCAACTCTACAACACCTCTGTGCTGTTTCATCAAAAATCAATGAAATGCTCATAAGTGAGAAATAATCTCTGATCCACCGAGCATTTGTCAAACGAGTATTATATTTTTTTTTTCTTTTGTCCTAGTGCAGACAGCGCCATCTACCTGAGACACATCAAAGAATCGATAAAGTTTGATTAACAAGATATATCTTCAATCAAAAAAATATATTTTAGTCTGTTGATTTAAGAATAGTTTTTATGTAGCATTTAAAATTATTATATAATTTATTTTGTCTATTAATATTGGTTATAATGTAAAGTTGTTATGATTTAAGATGATCTAGAGCAGTAATTTTTCAAACTGTGGGTCGCGACCCTCAGGGGGGTCGCTAAGTTATATTCGGGGTCGCGGAGGGTAATAATTTGTAGGTCATATGCTATGATAAAAAAAAACATAAGCAGGCTGAGTATTGTTCAATAAATTCATCACCATCATCATCTTTAAGCAAACCTTCCTTTCCTTAATTTTTATGTTCACCATTAAAGACCTAATTACTTCACCTAAGAATAAAATCGGTAGCAAATGACACTAACAATTTTAAAGCTTTCATAGCCAGCTAAATTGTTGAAGTTTCTTCATGAAGAATCTCTGCCTTCAGAAAAAATTCTGGCGGCCCCCTCCCTCCCCCTCTGGGAAGGGACGGGGCTAAAACACCCAGAACAAGACAAACAGACATGTTCGTGCACACAAATATATGTCTTGTGCGGGAATCGAACCCGCGACGTCGGAGTCAAAGTGGCCATTGTTAACCATTCGACCACCGAGCTCGTCAATAATATATTAAATAGAAAATATGCCATCATATCTTCAAATCAGAAGCTATTATGAAAATGTAGACTGATCCAGTTTTTGCTTCAGTTCTGGCCCATTTGGCCCGGATGCTTTAATGTCACCGGGGCAACCAAGGCGACCTATTTCGGTACAGTTTTTGTGGACGGCGCCCTGTCTTTGTGTCTATGCGTTGTTGTCTAAAATTTTGTAGGTGGACAATATCAATTGATTGTGGTTTCCGGCAGACTAGAATAGAATCACTCCGTTTCTTCCTTTGGATGTCGTACAAGGCGACTAAGGGAAATACATTATCAAATATCGATAAGGCCTCCCCAACCCGTCTGCCCAGCGTGGGGAGTGTAGGCCAAATCCTCCTTCCGTCTAGGACGGACGAGAGAGGGTCGTGCTCCTGTAGTGGAGACTAAAATGGACCTGATGATGATGATGATGAATATCAATTGAAGATTATTTATGTAAAGTTGTAATCTATTTGGCGGACCACAAAAACCGCGGACTAAAATCCCTCCCCTGCTCAGGCCTTAAAGCTATAAGCAAAGCGCTAACCCCCAGTTAATTATTGCGCACCTTATATATGTTATGGTCAGTGTAATAAATTTGTTACTATTCATACTGACTAATGCTTGGTCACTATGATAAATCATGTTTTAGTTCGATTTGAGTTGATTTTTAATTGGGTTAGGGATTTCTTGTGTCATGTCACCTTCGCGGAGCTCCGTCAATGATATGGTGACAAGTAAGCTTCATCATCATCATCATCAGGTCATTTTAGTCTCCACTGCAGTCGCACGACCCTCTCTCGTCCGTCCTAAAGACAGAAGGAGGTTTTGGCCTACACTCCCCACGCTGGCCAGACGGGTTGGGGAGGCAAGTAAGCTTAATTGATAATAATTTTCAATTTATTACTTTGGCCAGCCATTATAAATAATGACCAATTTATTACATTGACTGTAAGATATATACACCTTAAAAGAACTCGGCATCAGACAGCGTCTATCAACCACAATGCAGTCACGTATTTTGACCTTCTTCGACCATGTATCTCGTCGTGGTGATGACTCCTTAGAGCGTCTCGTAATGCAGGGAAAAGTTAAAGGCACCAGACCACGTGGTAGACCAATGAGATGGACGGACCAAATCAAGGTCGAAACTAAGTGCTCGGTTTGCGAATGTACCCGGAAAGCTGCATTCCGCGACGAATGGCACTTTAGAACAAAAGCATCACTCATCGTGATTTACAATGATGACTATGATCACTCTGGCAAGAGTGTACTCACTGAGAAGAAGAATATACACATACAACTTCAAATTTGTTGGCAACATCAGTGGTTGAGCTCTGTAGATAAACAGAAACTAAAGAATGGCCTCACACTGATGTAATAACCTATGGAGCGCTGAAGTAGCTATTCCAAAATAATGCCTCGTTTCATTTACTTACAAGATTTAATATATTACCAAGCTTATTATAAAAGGAACTAGATATTGTGAACGTTGACACCAAATGTGACCAACGCCTCAACGTTTAAACCCTCACGGTACATTTCACTTCATGATTTATAATGCGTGCGCGCACAAAAACGAACCGAATGCGACCGGGCGATGCGGATTCGAGTCCCGTTCACCCGTGACTTGCTCACTGACGAACAAATTGGAACTTTATTTTGAAGTCTTAAAGTCCAATAACGGGATTGAACTGAACGGGCGATTTGTAATACGTAACGACATGGTATGTTCCTTGCGGCGACGTTTTTGGTGTTTTTCAATTCTGTTTGTTTGGTTAGTGGTTACATTTTAGAGATCCGCAGAGTTTCATGGAAAATGGAAAGGTTTTCATAGTAAAAATCCGAAGGCGAATTAACATACGCCTATCGCATAGATTTACACATTGATCGGTCTTGTACTATTTACTCCCTGCAATCTTTTTCGCGCGCTCTGCGCAATCTTGATCGAATAAAGCCCCTAAGGAAACATATCCCTGTAGCGTAAGTTTTTATTTATACTACGTCGGGTGGCAGACATGCATTCGGCCCGCCTGATGTGAAGCAGTAACTGTAGCCATATTAACGCTCGCAACATAAAATATCGCTCGCGCGCGGTCACCCCCGATACCAACGCAGCATCTCCTTCCTTTCTAGTGATCTCACTCACGTGCAGGAACACAACAACCCTCAAGGGAATTGTTATTTGGCTGCGGTATTCTGTGGGGTGGAGGTACATTCTCCAGTCTGGTAGATTACAATTACGCTCCCTACCTCTCTTTTCGCCAGAGCTTCGTTTGTCAGTCAGCAGAGTGCACCGCGTGCACGTGAAGTTGGCTTTGGTACAAAGATGTTGATAAACCACTTACACCCCAAACTATGCTCTAAACTCTTTTAACGATTGATTGGAGACCCGTGTCCCAACAGTGGGATGATTTATGGGTTGATGTCAATCCGAACAGAACCATTACTAAAAATACAACTCACACTGGGCAGTTAGATTTTTTTACAATTACTTGTTGCAGACTGTAATGAACTTAGGTAAGTGGTTAGGCAAGTCGAGTCTTTGTTAAAATAAACTAAACCAGACCACTACTACTTAAAAAAAGTGATGGCGAACAGACAGACGTTGTAAAAAGTCGGAATATTTAGAAAGGTCTGAATATTCGTATTTAGAAGAAAAAATTGCATGCAATGATTCGGACGATAGGTAAAAATCCTGAACATTTTCCGACAAATCCCAAAGATTACCTACACATCGTCAACAATTCATTATCATCTCCGAATTAGGATGTGGATATTCACTCAATCGAAGGTGAATACGCCGCAACACTCCGTTTGCTGCTCAAATGCGCGTATTCAAGCCACCGATAGGCCTCTGATCTAGCTTAATAACAACCATTGATAACATCCGAGACCGACAGCTTAACAATTAGCTCAGAACCATACCATTTCATACGCATGGAAACATGGGATAAATAAGCCCAAACATAGACTGGCTATGGCAGACGTGTGTTTATTTTGCATTTTTGATAATATTGACATCGTGCTCCTCACACTGAATGAATGAATGAATGAAACATTTATTTGTATCTCTGCTTATCTACGCAATCAGAAATCATCATCAGCCTTTATCTACTTCCAGCTAGTAATAGTTTTTTTTATATTACGACGGGTGGCAGACAAGCATACGGCCAGCCTGATGTGAAGCGGTTACCGTAGCCATATTATCGCTCGCAACATAAAATATCGCTCGCGCGCCGCCACCCCCGCTGCCAACACAGCATCTCCTTCCTTTCTGGTGACCTCACTCACTCGCAGGAGCACAACAACCCTCAAGGGAATTGTTATTTGGTTGCGGTATTCTGTGAGTTGGAGGTACATTCCCCAGTTGGGTAGCTTCCCATTACGCTCCCACTTCTCTTTTCGCCAGAGCTTCGTTTGTCAGTCAGCAGGGTACACCGCGTGCAGGTGAAGTTGGTTTTGGTTCAAAGATGTTGAAACCCTTTCGTATCGTAAGGTCATTTAAGTAAAACGCCCTATGAGCACAACGTACTCCCTAAAATCTTCATCATTGCAATGAGACATCAGCATCAGCCTGTATGTACCTCTAGTTAGTAATAGCCTTCACCCCAACGTTTCCACTAAATGTGATCCTCCGCCTTCCTCATCCAGCCACATCCAGTTGTTGTTGTCCAGGTCACAGAACTAATAATAAGAGGAATTCCTCTTATTATTCGTTCTGTGGTCCAGGTAAATCGGAGCGCCGAACGCTTCGTGGTCCTACAGTGAAACGTGGTCAGACAGAGAGTCTTACTTAGAGAGTACATGCAGCCTTCAGTCTAGACTCTTCCACCCAGTGGCGTAGCTACCGTACAACCCGGGGCCCCCAAGCTCTGAGGCAACTCGAACTCTGACGTACAATACAAACTATAAACGCGGACCTATGAGAAAAGCCGCGCGACTATAAAACACTACTAGTGAATTGCCTCCGCTGTCTGTCTGTCACAGGACTGAATTTTTTAACGATAACAGGAAGATATTTTTTTTTGTTTCATAAAATAGTTTTAACTTGTTCATTAAGATATCTGGTTTTTAATTTCATTATGGAGTCGTCTGTATTACGACGAATCTGGATTACGACAAATCTGAAGTAGGTACGCCGAATTCGGAACAAACGATTTTAAATAGTATAATTAGGGCCCTAGTTTACATTTTGCCCCAGGGTCTTTGGTTACCTATCTACGTAGCAGTTAATAAAAAAATTAAAATAAACGCGATCACTAGCAGTAAAACTATTTTTTTTACTGAATTGATGTTGAACTATTTTTTTTACTGAATATTACCAGGGACTAAAGGCGCGTTTCCATTATGCAAGTACTTGCATGCAGGTATGACGTCACACTTGCAAGCAAGTTACTTGAATAGGAAACATGATTGCTAGAATTTTCATCTCGCATGCAAGGTAGCATAACACTTGTATAAACGCGTCGTCAGTTGCACGTTTTGTTACAAGTTCCAAACTACCCGCATGCAACCCGCGTCTTGCATGCATGTTTACGTTTCCATTAGTCAAATTGTATGCAACTTGCATCTTGCATGCAGGCTACTTGCATAATGGAAATGCGCCTTAACACTGTACTCGTACTATGAGTTTTCCAGTCTGTGGTCGCCATTCCCAAACCCTATTGCTGTAATGGTCGTTAATTCTTCGAGCTATATGGCATATCTATACTAATATTATAAAGCTGAAGAGTTTGTTTGTTTGGTTGAACGCGCTATTCTCAGGAACTACTCATTCGAATTGAAAAATTATTTTAGTGTTAGATAACCTATTTTTCGAGGAAGGCTATAAAGCTCTATAACATCACGCATCAAATGTTTAAAATTGAAATAGATTAGGGTATGAATATCGGCAGGTTTTTTTTATTACTGTTGTTGTTCAAAAATACTTAGGATTCTTCACTATGCTATGGGTCTACCGCTTGGCAAAAGCCTCCCATCCCCTTTGATATAAGCGAAACAGCCCCAGTCGAAAACCAGTTTTAATTAAATGAATTAAACTCATCTCTCCCGTTTTCAAAATACGCCGTCGAAAAATAAATCATATATTTTTTTACTTCCCGAACGTAATGAGAATACTTGTCTTAATTGTACATATAAGTACTCGTACATTATGATATAAAATGTATGTGTAAATAAAAATTCGATGAACCGATTTCGTTCCCTTCTCAGAATTATTTATATTAATAAAACATAGGGTTTCGGCCCGAAAAGTAGTCGTCCCGTTATCTGACTTGGGTTCTCTGTCCTTGTCTGATTAATTATGTGGTGTATATCACCCTCTCTGTCACTCTTGAATGGGACTACCGGATTGTAGATTCGAGGAGTTCGCTCGACCAGTTTTTGCTACCGACCACAACAAAGTCGTATGAAACGAAGATGTCTTCTTAGGAAATTTTGTCTTGATTGTAAATTTTCTATATTTATTCTTTACTAGCTGGTCCCTTACATCTCTTATGGCTCACCCCACTTCATGGGGCTGCCATTTTCACTTAACGCACGCTCATTCGTGAGCGGCGTTTGACATAATCGTGGCGTTTGACATAATTGACATAATCAACTTAGCCTTACGCTACGTTGGTATCCATGAACCACCTCCTTCCCGTAGTTACCTCCGGAAGGTTGTCCATCGCGCACGTGGGTCGTAAAAAAAAAAAAAGCTCGAATAACGTTGTCCTGTCTTCTTATCTATGAATATTGAATTGGTATTGGTTTCGCGCACGGTCTCAAATGATGGACAGTTCTATCAAATACCATAATTTTACATTAGAAAAGTTAACCTACCCGATACGCACTCAAAATTTCATAAAAATCGATCCAGCCGTTTCGGAGAAGTTTGGTAACAAACATCGCGACAGGAAAATTTTGTATATTAGATTATATTATATACCAGAAAATCTCATTTAATCCTATGAACCAAATTGTTTATAAGTTATATAATAGGCTAATTTCCAATGTTTAAAAATTGTATAAATTATCGTAAAATACACGATACTATAAAGATCTGCAAACTTTCATTCAAATATCTTCAGTCAGATTTTTTTTAGCGTCGATCAAAGTTTGGCGGGAAAGTCCATTTTAAAAGTATGAAATTATTAAAAAATAATATTTCCATTGGAGAAGCAATAAAAATTGCTATAACTTTTATTATGATACTAATCACTTAAACGTAATATTTAACATAGCTGTCGTACAAATTTCTGATTTGATGCATACAAAATACAAACCTGTGACGTCATAATTCGGTAGTCTTTTATATGGAGCGTTTTGGGGCAGTCTAAAAATTGAGATTTTCAAATTACCATATCTCGAGACATTTTTGTGCTATCGAAGTAATTCTTTCACCTATGGTTAAATTATGGAGACGTCCCTACGTATCAAACCGAAAAAAATGTTAGTCAAATAGCCTATTACATACCTTCGTGATAGGTTCTAGTACCGGATGAGACATTGTCGCCTGCGATGTAAGGGTGATCTGATCCTAGACATTCCACACCATAGTACAAATACATATATATATACCAACTCCTTTACAGTAAGGGCAGCAAAGCTTTGGAATTCATTACCTAATGAAGTGAGAAAGGCTTCCTCAATATTTTCATTTAAGTCCGCACTGGAGAAATACTTTCGTGAAAATACATTTAATAACGAGTTCGTCACTTTTAAGTAATTTGAGTTATGTGAATTTCTGTTAATGAACTAATAAGTTATTACCCGACTGCGACAGATGGAGGGTTATGTTTTTCGAGAGTGTATGTATGTATAATTGTTTGGCACGCTCTACAGCGTAAATCGTTTGACATATTTCAACATAAGAGGTGTCGTTAGATTCGTCTTAATCACGCGAGTGACATAGGCTATATCAAATATAAAGAAAATCAATATGGCGGCTGTAAGCCGCAAAACTGTCGTTAGAGTTTTTTTTTTTTTTTTTCTAAATATATCGACATGGGTATCGAAATAAAGGTCTCGTTGGCCTGATTTCAAATATATATTTGATATATTAGTTTTTGCCTGCGGCTTTGCTTGTGTGGAATTATATTATTGTTGCGCGTGATTAAATAAATCTGTTGTAGGTGCAGTCGGGTTTTTTTTTTTTTTATTAACTTAATTTGTTTGTATCAGTGTGTATATATTATGGATTTTGTTTGATTCTACTTTTGTAGAAGACACAAATGTCATGTCTAATGTGCGTATATACGCCAACATATATGTACTCCACCTGCCTACTTGTTAACTATGTCATCGCCGATGTTCAAAGGTTGGCTGGATCCCTTTATGGGATAAGTCCGCCTTTGTACAAATTTGTGTAATCATTGTATTTCTACTATGTTCTGTTACTTTTGTACAATATTTATTACATGTACAATTTGTACAAATTTGTGTAATACAATGATTACACAAATTTGTACAAATTGTACAATAAATATTGTACAAAAGTAACAGAACATAGTAGAAATACAATGATTACACAAATTTGAACAAAATTATTATTATTGTACAAAAAAATGAGACGAGCTCGGTGGCGTAGCGATGACGCGGCTTCGACACCAACGCTCGTGGGTTCGATTCCCACATAGGACAAACATTTATGTGCATGAACATGTCTGTTTGTCTTAGTCTAGGTATTTTCTATGTATCATAAGTATGTACATATTTACAAAAAAAAAAAATGATTTACGTATGTTTATCAGTTATCTAGTACCCATAACACAAGCTTCGCTTACTTTGGGGCTAGATGGCGCTGTGTAATTTGTCTGACAATATTTATTATATTTTATTATTATTATATTTACTTACGACAACAACAACAATAATTTATAGTACATAGTTACAGTAAGAACTAAAGCCTACACGCCAAAGGCAGCGAATTTTTGGGTAAACACTTTATAGGTATATATATATTATATATATATATATTGGTAATGTTTGGGAATTTTTCCAAAATGGAATCCGAGGGGACCACCCAACGGCTCAGCTGCCGGGCCCAACCTTATTTATTGTTTTAATTAAAACAACATAACTCAGGGGTCTCCGCCGAACGCGCCTATGTGACAGCTCGTAATTCTAAAGTTTAACTTCCGAACGCAATCCTTAGAACAAACGAACCGTGTGTAAGCTAGTTGTTTTATGTGGAAGCAGTAAGTATTTTGGATTCAAATGTGTTGGTCGTTGATGAACATCATCATCAGCCTGTATCTACCCACTTCTGGATATAAGCTTTCCCCAATGCTTTCCACCAAATACGATCCTTCCGCATCCTATCTAGATTCTAGAAGGAGGACGTCCAACACTTCGTCGTCCTATGAACGGCCTCAACTCTAATACCTTTCTTCCCATCTGCCGACACTTCCTCGGCGGATATGATCGGCCCATAGCAACTTCAGCTTGCAAACTCTGAAGGCTATGTCGACAACTTCGGTTCTCCGTCGAATGTCTTCGTTCTGGATGCGATCCCTCAGAGAAACCCCGAATATAGTCCTCTCCATCGCTCGCTATGTAACAACTTTAGCTATGCTATCGCTATGTAACGCTGACCGTTTCACAGTTTAGCAGGTTCACAGACTAAAAGTCGCACAGCGAGCGCTGGAGAAAGCAATGCTTGGAGTTTCTCTAACTAAGTGCTAAGGGATCGAACCGGAACGAAGAAATTCGAACGTAGAATTTAGAACTAAAGCCTTAAAACCAATTGACCACTTTTTGTAACTTCTCTAAATAAAATTAAATATATACGATACATATACCTACATATTTAATTTTATTTATATTATTATATTTAATTGTATTATATTTTTAATACTACATGGCATAGCCCGTTTGATGAGTAGCGGTTCTCGTAACCATATAAATGCTCGCAACCTGAAATATCGCTCGCGCGCTGCCATTACCGCTGCCTTTCTTGCTGGTGTAGAGTATATTATTCTGTGCTGGTGACCAATCACTTTAACCTTAATAAGCTACGATCAACCTGTTTACGTTAGTTATTGCATACTTTGATATAACTGACTGAACACTTATTTGGCGACCGACCAAAGACGAAGGTCAGCCCCCTTACCACCATCTCTTATTGCGATTCAATAATTGAATAAAATGCTTATTCATACCAATGAATAAGCTACTTTATTTCATTTGAAATAGAGTCGCTTATTCATTGGTATGAATAAGCGTTCTATTCAGTTATTGAATCGCAATAAGAAATGGCGGTAAGGGGGCAGGAAAAGAAAAGCGAAGGTCCAAAGACCTTTGCTACCAACACAGAAAAGAAAGAAAAGCGAACAATTGCTAAATAAATAGATGTTTAAAACAAATTCAGTGTAATAAATAGACTTACCAAAATATTTAATAAGTACTTACAATCAATTTTCAGCCTCAGAAGAAATTTAAATCGATGGACTTTCGATGGTACTGATGATGATGATGCCGAAAAGAACACGCAGCTCTTGATGTCTCGTAATAAATTTTACAGCCGGCCGGTGTCGTATAAAATAATAGCTTTCGTGGCGCAAATCTTATTTCTACGCGGCGCATTTCTACTATTATCTAAATACATAACTAGCTATTTTCTAAAAGAACTCCATACTATATGAATATAAGGATATACCGTGGTCCCACCCATAGAACAAGTCGGTTGGACCTCGGTCTCGAAATATTATTACCTTTAACAATTAACAGCTTCGCCATAACGATTCCAGGGCCGCATTTAGTAAAAATATAAACAAATAAAAATAATGTTTCTTCGGGAAAGTTATCATTGTATACAGTAATAGTCATTTTATTATTATTTATACATAATTACGTTATAGTCGCCATATACAAAAAGTTGAGATACTGAACACAATATATTTGCCATGCTAGGCCAAATTCCGCAGTCGCGGCCGCGCGAGCAGGTCGCTCAGACCCTGCCATCGACCAATTTGCCCTATGAAGCCTTGCGTTTGAAATTTATAACACGTATTAGATTCGTATCGCATGAAGTATTTGATATAAATGAGCTTTAATTAAAAATGAATTACACGTTGTTTAGTTTTGATTACGATGAGACACGATCAAGATCAAATTTATGATGCCAAGTAATTGCTACCTACTTTTTAATGATTGTAAAAAAAAAGCTTCGTATGGTGTCGGAAAGAGGGTATTCTTTAATAACCCTTTTCCTTATAATGACTGGACATTTACAGTGGCTTTAACTATATTTCTTTAACTCGCTGTATATAAAAGTATATGACGCTATCAAATAATATGAAGTAGGACATCTTTTGTAATTAAATTATACTGATAAAAATAGAGTGAGGTGCTCAATGGGGTCATTACGCGTGTCAGTCTAATCGATGACGCAAGTTAAGCAACGTCGACTGTGGCCTGTCCATGAGATGGACATGGACAGTATGGGGTGTAAGTGGTTCATCAACATCTTTGAACCAAAGCCAACTTCACCTGCACGCGGTGCACCCTGCTGACTGACAAACGAAGCTCAGGCGAAAAGAGAGGTAGGGAGCGTAATTGTAAGCTAACCGACTGGGGAATGTACCTCCACCTCACAGAATACTGCAGCCAAATAACAATTCCCTTGAGGGTTGTTGTGTTTCTGCGAGTTAGTGAGGTCACCAGAAAGGAAGGAGAAGCTGCGTTGGCAGCGGGGGTGCGAGCGATATTTTTGATGTTGCGAGCGTTAACCGCTTCACATCAGGTGGGCCGTGTGCTTGTCTGTCACCCGACGTATTATAAAAAAAAAAAAATGACAGTCTAATCTTGGCGATCTACTACAGTACGCTTTTTAAGACATTTTCTACCACGAACTGTGAAGTTTCAGCGGTATTCCCAAATAAATACGACATGAGGGCCTTCAGGAACAGAGTCAATATTTCCCTTAAAAGGCTGGCAACGGATCAGCGACCCCTTGGTGTTGCTGATTTCTATGGGCGGTGGTGATTGCGTTCCATCAGGTGACTCACATGCTCGCTTGCCCCCCACTCATATAAAAAAGTCTTTAAGCCAAGTCATTCGCCACCTTCAGGCGGCTTGAAAACACTGGCCTCCGTCAAAGCACAGTTGAGCAGCGTAGTCGAGTACGCTCTAAACCTTTTCATTTGAAGGCAGACCCGTATCCCAGCAGTGGGATGAATTAGGGTTGATAACGACGACGAAAAAAAATTGGTTGCCTGTAAAGTCGGTATACGGGCGAAAGTTTTACGTGACAACGACTTTGAGTGGTAAAATGTTTTCGAGTGGAAGGGACGCATGCCTTTCACTTTTTATGTCTGTCTCTCTCGCTCTTAGAAGGGACGCGTGCCTTTCACTCGCTCTCATTGTAAGCGCATAACGTGAGCCAGTTTCTTGAAGTGTCACCCGGCTAACCAATTTATAAGACGTTGTCACGTCAAAAATAGAGTTACTTCTGCATATTTGTGCAATAAGTATTCTGTAATGAAACTTATTAATGAGATTAATTAGAATCCGTAATTAACTTTTAAGAGACTTTTATAGAGATTATATATAAATAAATATTGTCAGACAAATAACACAGCGCCATCTAGCCCCAAAGTAAGCGAAGCTTGTGTTATGGGTACTAGACAACTGATAGACTTATGATACATAGAAAACACCCAGACCAAGACAAACAAACATGTTCATGTACACAAATGTTTGTCCTGTGTGGGAATCGAACCCACGAGCGTTGGTGTCGAAGCCGCGTCATTGACCGCTACGCCACCGAGCTCGTCATTAATTAGAATCCGTATTTAACGTAGGACGACGAAGTGCTGGGCGCCCTCCTTCTAGATGGTCCGATGACGTAAAGAGAGCGGCTGGGAGCGGCTGGATGCGGAAGGCGGAGGATCGTATCTGGTGGAAAGCATTGGGGAAGGCTTATAGCCAGCAGTGGGTAGATACAGGCTGATGATGATGATGATGATAAAATTGGAAGTTAGAAACGCCATTCTTTTGCAAGATCACAGTAATAAGTCGTTGGATACTCGTACATAGTACAATCATACTAGAACAGAAATCTAAGGCTCTATGTTTAAGTTCTGTGTACGGGCACAGTATAAGTAATAATACTACGTACAGTATGGCCACTCCCTGCCGCTCTTTCGTGTCGACCTCACCTCCCCTCTGAGACAAATCTGGAACAGTTTGTATGGCGCCGCACACACGCTCATTCACACTCTGCACAGACACATTTGTATGGAGTGGTCGGGGTGTGGTACGGGGTGTAAATGGTTCATCAATGGGGTAAAAGTGATTCATCAACATCTTTGAACCAAAGCCAACATCATCTGCACCTGGTGCATCCAGCTGACTGACAAACGAGGCTCTGGCGGAAAGAGAAGTAGTGCATAACGTATTTTATAACCTGCCAGACCTGGGGAAGGCAGAGTTCATGCACACAAATATTTGTCTTGTGCGGGGATCGAATCTGCAACCTCGATATCTTTGTAGTTACGTATGTTGAATAAAGTATCAATCGATCCGTTATTATGGCCCGGGTAACATTGGGTACAATTTAACCGACTTCATTAATAGGATTAGTCGATATACCTTTTAGTGTTTTTTCCACAGTGGCGGATCAACGTATAAGCATTATAAGCACGTACTTGGGACGTACCCCTGGAAACCAGGGGCCTCTATCCAGGTTATATAATACTTATTAAAAAATTGAACCATGAACAAATGAGAAATGAGACGGACAAAAACAAACACACTTTCGCATTTATAATATTAGTAAGGATTCCTATCTTCCAAATTCAAGCTACAGAGAGCCCACATGAGCTCTATGCTTAGGGCCGCAGAAAGTCTTAATCCACCACTGTTTTTCCATAATCCGGTTTTAGATTTTTAAATTTTTTCTTGTTGCCATCTTAACTAAGGGACCCACCGCCTAAGCTGAAGCCGATTCTTTTTGATCGCAAAAATCTGAGTTATGTTTAAATTTGTGATACACATCTTCAGTTAAATTGGTAGAGCACCTCTGTTCCTACCGGCTAAGCTTATTACTATTAACACTAATTTAAGATGAAGTTAGATTTTCGCAATCAAAAAATCTAATCGTAATCGGATTCAGGGGGACTACCGCCGAAGCTGAAGCCGATTACCATCGCATTTTTTGATCGCCAAAATAGATCTTAGGTTTAAGTTAATGACAAACATCTTTAGCTTAGTTAATTGATTCAGGTGTTATTTTGCGGAAGTCAAACAAATGACCAACCTACAAATGCATTTGTAGGCTGCTGTTCTAACCGTCAACATCTACAGATCGCCTGAGTATGCCTCGCGTAGAGGCGAAACACGTGTCGCAGAGACGACCACGGCAGTCGGGGCAGTGGCGGTCGCATGTATCTTCTGTTTCAGATGTTGGAGATTCGCCGAGACGACCACAGCAGCTGGAGCAGAGACGACCAAAGCAGCCACGGCAGTCGCATGCAACTACTAACGGTAGTGGGTGGGTGCCGGCCGGCAGTAATTTGCATGAACTAATTGGTGGCGGAAGCACGCAAAGTAGTGTAGATCAAATTGCCTGTATCTTTAGCTTAGTTGGTAGATCTCTATGGCTTCTACCAGTTATGATAAACACAATTACCGCCAATCTAAGCTTAACATTGATTTTTGTAATCGAAAATTCCGATGGTAATCGGCTTCTGCTTCGGCGGTAGGCCTCCAGCTTAGCTCCAGGTAGAGCCCCAGGCCTAAGTAAGGCGCTTTTATATTAGTGGCCGCTTTCCGACATAGATGATGGTGATTGCTAGATCGCCTCTTCAAGTCTTCAGTCGGCATCTAGACTCTGACTGTAGAGAAATTAAAATACTATAATAGAGCCTGATGGCGTCGTTACGCGTGTCAGTGCAATTGATCACGCAAGTTAAGCAGCGTCGCTCGTAACTTGTCTATTGATGGGTTTATTTGTCCCGGCTGTTGTCATTACATGACAGTCATTAAGTCAGTGGCCTTTAGTAGAGTAGGTACGCTTTAAACGCTTTCTGTTGAGAGAGGCCCTTATCCCAGCAGTTTTGCATTTTTTCAAAATACAGTCATTATTAAGTATTTTTTCTTTTTCGGCATAGCCCCATCGTTGAAAGATGTATGCAAATCAGAATTTTTTGTCAGTCATTAATTAACTTCTTTTTTTCAGTCAATAATGGATATTTTTAAATATATATTTGTGTGCTAAACTAGATTCTACATTACGCACTATTACATAACTAGTACTTACATTAACATCCTGTAAGTATAATTATCGCGAGCGAATATGTTATATCAGGTAACTCTATAAAGGATGAAAATAAAAATATATGAGTATAAATTGGAATATTTTTATTAACAGATCGTTATAATTTTATTAATAGGAATAAATTATCCGGGTAAACATATTTAATTCGAGAATCGAAAATTGAACAAGCCGTTGCGATATCCCGCCACTTTCTATTATTCATTGTTTACGATTATGTATTATGTTTTCTACAATTAAAATTAATGCAGTTTATCTATTTAATTATGTATTTAAAATCTATACAAAAGGAACTAACAGTGCGTGTACCTAGCCGGATTAATTATACTTAGGCTTAAAACTACTTAAAAGATCGTTGATGCAAAAATCGAAACAAATGATTTTGCATAAATCAATTTCATTTTTGCTGTGACCGGCCAATCTTTTAGTACCCTACTAACTAGACTTAACCTAATAATTATTTACTCTATGGAAATTTTTCATATATTTACTTATCTTTAAGCTACGCCTTATGTTCTAAATTAAATATCGATGTTCAATAAATAAATAGTATATATTAATAAAAAAAAACTTTCTCCGTAAATTTTTCACGATGCCCGATGCTGATATACATCGCGTGGAACACTATTTATACATTTTCATACAATAGTCGTCTCTTCATTTCGACACTAGTGCAATATGACGCCTTTAAATATAAACTAGGAGCATACTCCGTATTGAAAATCCAAGACTGTTTATAGTTGGAAAACATGGTCGACACTCGGTCGGTCGGTAATTTACGATACAATCTGCATCAAATAACATCTTTAATGAACTCAACAAGCAAATTAATAATCTACATTTTCGAACGAATCTTTGGATTTCTAATTTAAAGACATCTGTCGACAGTAATCAGTACTTTTTAGCGTGGGTGTTTATGTATATGTACCTGCATAATCTTTGCTGTATCTGATATTGAACAATCGATCGAATCGCTGTAATAGCTTAGAGTGATCAACGGTAGCGCTCCATTTTCGATCGATACTTAATTGATAGTAGTTATATCGGTTTGGTGTAGGATCGATGTTGATTTAGAATAAATGTTCTATACCAGCAATTTGTGCATCATAAAGATGTAACTAACCAATCTATGTTGAGGGCTTCTTATTGAGGATTATTATTGAGAATGTTTCCTTCATTATCACATTCCCACCACTGTGTCTCCTGTGTAGCCAGGATTAGGGATTAACAGCAGCGACCACCAAAAAGGCAATGAACAGTGAAGTCCATATCAGTCCCGGGGATAAAACTACTGCCTGGGAACTCACAGCGAATTTAATCAGAAGAAATTAGTAGGACCAGGAAGCTTTTGGAAATTGACTTCCCCTCTTAGCAATGTGAGAGACAGCAATATGTCAAATAAATAAGGCATTGAAATCCTAAAGAGATGGCTAGTCAAGCGAAGCTCAACTGCCGTGTACTACTGATTTTAAGTGTTTAACACAATTGAGGACCTAAACATTGAAGACTACTTGACCATGCATTAAGATGTAACCAACCAATCTATATTAATCAAGATGTGGCCAGCCAGAGGGTTATTTAACAAGAGAAATTTAAGGAGTTGCTTGGTTCATCCTAAAAAAATATATTTGCCCTGTAGATATACAAAATTTTCTAAGTCACACTGTTACAGAGTGTATGAAACTTCCCATACTCCATCAGCTAATTGGTCAATGTTTATAGAGACGATTTTTTTATAGATGTCGCAGTTGGTCCCATGGTATATCTTGTATGGACGGGTAGAATACACACGCTCCCATACACCCTGAAGAAGTGTCACTGATTAATGGAATTGTGTAGATGATATGATGACTTTAAAATTTATAGACATGTTACTATAGTTTTGAAAATCACTTTTCTTCTTTTAGTTTCTCGATTGAAGGTAATAGGTAGGTATATCGATAAAATGCAGGAAAAACGTGTTATCTCAAAACTTCAGACAAGCAAATCGTGACACAGTCTAGAAATGTCAGAATAAAAATGATAACTTCTGAACTCGCTTTAGTGAAAAATATGCTTAATTACTACTTTTAGGGGCCCTACCAGCTAGGTTGAAGCCGATTCTCGTCGGATTTTTTTAATGCGTATCAAACTTTAGTTTAGATTTATAGTATCTTTGTTTAGCTTATGTAAAACGGCTTGAGCTGGTAAAACGCCTTGAGCTCTACCGACTAAGCTGAAAACGTTAGTCAGTAACTTATAACACATAAGACCTATTTCATGAATCAGAATATTCGATGGCGATCGTCTTCAGCTTCGGCGGTAAGTCCCCAGTTCTTTTCTATAAAATGTGATTTAGTGAGATATCTCATTGTTGCTGCAAATCGGTGATATATTCCAGTCGTAACATTTAGTGGCATCTTTTCAGTTAGAGCCCTCGCGACACTGCTCGACCCTACATCCATTAATTATCCTGTCTGTCTTCTTTTCTTTTTTTAGATAATAAGCAAAAGAATCTCATATCACTTCTAATGATTGGAGTCAGTGTCAAAAGTAAACTAAATGAGACGTGTATGAAAACTTAAGTTAATACAGAAACGACAATATGTACCACACTAACACAACCGTGTACCACATAATTTACAATCACTTGAGTAATTCAAATAGTCCAAATTCTACAACCTTCATTTCAAATTATCGTTAAAACATCGAAACCCCACAACTAATTAGAAGTTCCACATTTTTTTTACACCATATTGTCAGAGCGTGGATTACACTATCTACTGCAGTGTCCCGCTGTAGGGCGCTCATAAAGCGCAAAACTGGGGCTATGGACAGTCCATAGAGTTGGGGCTCGGCGGACCCCCCATCACGCTGTACGGCGGGCTGTGCGGCGGCAGGGACTGGATAGACCCCATCGGCCCGTGGTACATGTCCATCTCCAGCGAGGCGTCCGGCGAACACTTCTCCGCCATCTTGTTTTCCTGCTTCGTCACCATTCGCCGCCACTTCGCCCGCGCGTTCTGGAACCACACCTGCGGACAAAAAAGACGACGTTGGTGTCGGCAGAAAATAACATACGCGCATTGAAATGTCGCCAGCAGAAATGTCGCATCGCCTTAAACAGAATACGGGTTTCGCACAGCATTGTACAAGGTGGCCGAAAAAATACACAGTTCGCAAATACTGAGTCCTCTTTCAATGGACGCCTTATTACGGTATTTAATTTAAAGTAATTAGCTTCGGCCAAGCGGCTCGAGTTCTAGTCTGGATGCGGAAACTTTTAACTCATTTTCTTTTGTACTCGTGTAATATTCTGGACGCAGCCATTTTTGTGGAGCACGTGAGAGCGTTCCGCGGATTTGCCGTTGTAGGTCGCGTTCCGAAGTACAGATTTTATCTGTAATTAGCGAGATCAGCCCGCTGGGCGCTGCGCCCGCCGAGCGTGACGCGGCCGCGGCGCAGCAAAGCGCCGACGCGCGCGCAACATTCCGCCGCGTTGTTCTCAGCCGACCCAAGTACACGTGCTGAAATTTGTACCTTCTGTGGAATCGCAATAATTAAGTTAAACGGCACATAAAAATACAATTAGTAACGTGCGGCATCCACGTTTGTTATCTTTATTCAAATGGGCTCGTTTCGTTGAAGGGGTAAGATACATTGCAGATAGCGAAGAAATTTATATTCCATTCTTCTGTCTTTGGATATCAATAATAGGGTCCGTATGCGCGCGATATTCAAAGATCGTTCCCACGGCGCGCAAATCTGGCGGCCAATGGCGCGCGGCCGCACATTGGCCCCGCCCCGCGTCATGGCCGCTTCGATGTTGCCTAATGCCAAATTTAGACAAGCATTTTCTTTCTGGCCGGCAGCCTCTCATAGGATTGATATGAAACGAGAACACTCATAATTAACGTTAGTTTTTGATTTTCGAACGGTGTTTGTTTTGTTGTTTCTAACCGGCCGTTTGATGAGATCAAAGTTAGGTTAATTTTACATTTTTCGATGGTAATTAGTGCGATACGCCCGCTGTCGAGATCGACGGGATTGTAGAGAAATGAGTCGGTAGCTAGTGTCAGCGCTGTCAGCCGAGAATCATATGAAAAATGGTCGGGTTTGTCAGATTTATAACGTGTAATAAATATCACGAGTGACTGCGCTGTGCTAATTGCTTTCAAAATTAAAAAAGCGAAGTTATTGCGATAATATCGACACACAAAAAGGCTAACCAATCCTGGTGCTGAATAAAAAACATGGGTACTCTTATTAGTCAGTAATTTTTAGTATCTACATAAACATCGTTCATATGTTAGGTACCTACTTTCAGAATTTCAACACTAGCTTAGTATATAACTCGAAAAAATTTTACACTATATCTTTACTCCACCATGCCATATATCTGATGCACATGTGATCTAGGCAAATCATTCGTTTTTCCTATAGACATAGGAAAAATCTAGAAATCAACTGCAAGTAACACTCCTAATGTTATTAACTGTTGAATTTATTTGAATTGAAATATCTCTATTAAAATTCTCTTATTTTGAAAATATCATAACTTCATAACAGCACAATAAAAAGCAGTAGACGGTCGACCATAGATTTTTCATAGCAGTCGAGTACAAATTGATGATGGCACGTCGCCAGATGTCGCCGCTGTCACAGAAGCCAGAGATAACACAACGCCATGGTGGTCTTACAAAATATTTTATGAATGACGCTGCTCGCTTTTCATGTTCTTCTATCTTACCATAGACATCACTTGTTACTTTTTTATAGTCAGTGTTGCCAGTTTATATTTTATAAACTTGTAAAGCGGTCCGAAATCGATCAATCGCTATTGTCTATTGTTACATTAGCGTGCGTGAATGGCGATTGAACGTTCACCTAAGCGATTATGGATATGTGATTGCAATTTGATAATAGATTCTGTAAACAATCGTGAATATATAATATAGACCTATATTGTTTACAATTATGTAATTGTCAATTAAGATTGATGGTTAACCTACTGCAAATAGTCATTATCAATAACATTTACACATATATAGTAGGTATAGTACATTACCTACTGGAGATTTCATCGTTACCCGTAAGAATAATATTTATTTATTTCAACTTTATTTACCACAATTTAAGGGTACAAAGGCGATCTTAAATATTACCTTTTGTTCATTTTTTTAACTTTTGTGTGATTTTTGATATAACAATTGCAATTTTAAATACTTAGTAAATTTCAAAAAATATATTTTCAAAGACAAATAAGTATTAATTTGATTATTTTTTAATATAAACTCATGGGTTATATAGATGCATTGTTGAAAACAATGATTTTCAATGATTGGCTTTTATTACCCATTTCATTAATCATATTTATTTAATCTTTCTATTTATTTATATGACCTATGGTGCAGAGACTTGGACACTGTCTATCGAACTGGTCCATAGGCTAAAGGATCGAATATGGAACGAAGAAATCCGAAGGAGAACCAAAGTTGTCGACATAGCCTTCAGAGTTTGTAAGCTGAAGTGGCAATGGGCCGGTCACATCTGCCGAGTGAAAGTGAGATGGCAGATGGGGAAAGAAGAAATTAGAGTGGAGGATTAGGATGACGAAGCGTTGGATGCCCTCCTTCTAGATGGTCCAATAACCTTAAGAAAGTGACTGGATGCGGAAAGCGGAGGATCGTATTTAGTAGAAAGCATTGGGGAAGGCTTACATCCAGCAGTGGGTAGATACAGGCTGATGATGATGAAAATGATTTACTAATGTTTGTATCACTGTGTTGGTCTAACATTCAAATTAGGAAAATTTTATTACTATTTTTGCTTTAGAATTTACAGTGGTTCTTTTTAATTAAAATTATTAAAAGTCATACATAACTACTTTTATTAACGTCCTGTATAGGTAGGGTTGTCTCTACACTTATAGCTGAAAATCAGTGTGTTGCTTATGCAACATTCCCACTGAGCGATGGCCTCTTTGTATTACTGCAACACACACCTACAAACAACAATGTGTATTTTGTCATCTATTGTAAAAGCTTATAACTGTATGTGTAACTGCTGTAATACGAATAATTTATCTATCTATCTATCTATCCTTTCGGCTTTCCCCGGATTTATCCTTGTTTGGAGGGCGTCCGGGGAGCGTTCGGGTGGAGTTTCTATTGTAGTTAAAAGTTTTAAATCTCTACCGCCCGCTCCATACTGCGACTTACCGTCTTGTCACAGAATAAAAAATACTTAGTACTAGTACTAAAAAACACTGATGACATGTCCAGGTTTTAAGATTCAAAATCCGGAGTTTTCTCGCATCTTGTCCGGTTGCTACCGTTTAGAGATGGCAACCCTAAGTATAGGTACTTTAGCAATAACAAGTACAACTCAATTTATTTCAAAATTATCATGTGAATACAGTCGCGAACACAAAGTACAAAGGAGTATAATTTTTCAGCGTCAACCCGCCAGTGCGAGCGCTTTTATAATTATTATCTTGATTTTACAAAGTGTACAACAAACTTTATAGTTTGGTTCACATTAATTTACTTCTTAGGAGTATAAATCAAATTTTTACTCATAATTTTTAAATCACGAAACATTTTTACATTTCCATACATTACAATGCTTTATTAAATATTTATAATACGAATATTCTTTTCGTTATGCAACGTGAGGAGCTCGTTGGCGTCGATGCGCGGGTCGGTCTAATCGAACACGCAAGTTAAGCAACGTCGACCGTAGCCTGTACATGGATGGCTTTATATTATCTCGTGCTTCGAAGGGCATTTTAAGCCGTCGGACCCGGCTGTTGTCATTAGATGACAGTCGTTAAGCCAAGTCAGTGGCCTCTAGGAGGCTTGAAAACACTGGCCTCCAATCCGCAAGTTGAGCACAGTGCTGGAGTATGCTCTACATTTCTACAACATTTTAAGTGTGGTTTAAACCCCTTGAAGGGAGACGTATCCCAGCAGTGGGGTATATGAGTAAGGGTTGACGACAATGATAATGCAATGTACTTTATTACATTCAAGAAGCAACGGTATAGTGTTGTATTCTTGTTTTTGCAGTCTGTTTTGTCACAGTGATTCCAATACGTTACTCAGTAACAAGTATTTCGGTTCTGATATTTTTAACTGCCTTAATGGCTCACGAAAGTAATAAGAAAACAGTTCAGATAATACTAGACTATTTTTCAAGAGCAATTTGACTTTTACATGACAATAAAAATCTATTTCATACATTTTGTTAGGAATGTGTTTAACCAAGAGATTTATTACGAGATTTGACAATTATCTTCATAGTACATGATGTTTGTTTTTAGGGTTCCGTACCTCCAAAGGAAAAAACGGAACCCTTATAGGATCACCGAGGACAGGTCCGTCCGTCTGTCAAGAAACTATTTCTTAGAAACGCGTAGAGGTAACAAGTTGAAATGAATCACATACTCAGCTCTGCAATCTCATAAGCAGTGAAAAAATCAAACTTCTAAATCGATGCAATCAAAAGATACGGTCGTTTATGTTTATATCGAATATTTTGACATTCGCATAGAGATCAAAACCTATAGGGTACCGTTGACCTAGAATCATAAAATTTGGCAAGAAGCAATGTCATGTAGCAAAAATTAATCCGAAAATAATCCGAAAATCGTAAAATTGTAGTTCATTCACAAAAAAAATTGGAGCATGTAGCTGCACTTTTTACGAAATCCTCGTTGCGCGAGTCCGACTCGCACTTGACCGGCTTTTTTTGTACACTGAATTTGCCTGTGTAATGTTGTTATAACGATATATTTTAGGATTGCTCATTATTTGTACAAAGAATTATGCTGATTAACACCCCGAGATGTCTATTATTATACTTTTAATAATATCTTCAAACTCACATGTCTAACCTTGACGCAATTAGAATGATTATAACATAACAAACTTGGCGAAGTGGGTTCAAATTCCGGGTAATGACTAGACACATCAAATTATTAAGGAAATTTTAATAAATTAAGACTGACTTATTTTCATAAATATCTTCTGCTTTTGTGTTCATTTCTGTCTGAACATTATTTTCATTATTAATTCTTTTTGTCACGTACCTGCTCGTACTTCGGTTATTATATTTGAATGGGAACAATATTTTCTGTCACCTAAGTTTAGATGTGTCACTAATCTGCAATACCCTAATAATAATATCTATCCCCAAGAAATATATTAGTAGTCATTTTAATCAAAACTGTCTCTAAATATAAATCATCAGCTTAACAAACTATTAGTATCATTTAATTCGTTTGATCATCAAAATAATAGATTTGTCACCAAATAAATAGATCAGCTCCTTAATTTAATGAAAAAATGGCTAATAGGGGCGAAGTCAAATTGGCGTCATATTCACTAACGAGTCTTACCAATACTTGGTCAATGTAATAAATTATGTTTTGGTTACATTTGAGTTGATTTTTGATTAGGTTAGGGTTTTCTTGTGTCCTGTCATCGGAAATAGGAGCTCCGCGAAGCGGAACTCCGTCAACCTAGATGATGAATGATGTGGTGCCAAGTAAGCTTAATTATTAATAATTGACAATATAATACATACAAAACCATTTATTTGGTACTAGACCCTATATCTCCATTTTAGGTGATTTATTGTGGAATCGATTTTATATTGTTTGGTGACTACATTTTGGTGACAAATCTATTATTTTGCGGGCAAACCCTATTAGTTAAGAAACACAAAACTAATTAAATTGGTGATAGCTTAAATGATACCCTATTTGAATGTTTATATTGTGTAGGCCACTTCATCTTCTAATAATCAAAGTTTATATGTCATTGTCTTAAGACCTGTTGTCAACTCTTTTATATTTTTTTTATGTATTTTGAATTTAAATGTATTTTTGCAGTAAAACTTCTTTAGCGACGTTGTGCACTTTTTGAGTTGGGTAAAAAATGTTAAACTCGCGTCAGGACACGTGGCCTGATCGAAAATTCGTAAGACGGAGCTAGCCCCGCGCTGGCGCGGCGTAGTAGATGAAGTAATATCCCCCTCTCTTTTTACCGCGTGGCGAAAATGTACGCCTGCTCCTGCTGTTTATTTTTAATGTAATATAAATTGTCATGTTTGTGTACGATAGCGCAATAAATGAATATTGTATTTTACCATATAACTGATAGTACTTTTATACTGATAAATAAAGCAAATTCATGCGAAATTATTTCCTAACCATTCCAAAATATTCAAAAAAGCACAACGTTAATGTTCACGTGAAACGTGAAGTTTTCACTTCGGCCGGAACTCCCGGAGTGCAACCCGTTTTTTTTTTTTGATTAGTTATGATTTCTTTGGGAACCAAAGTTGGTACTCTCCAACCATTGTGCGTGTATATTCTTGTTTATTATTGTTCCACCGAAATATATTCTGTTCATCATCTGCTTCTTTTCATTATATAGGTAACTGATGTTACCTGTATAATGAAAAGAAGCAGAGTTTTGTTGTTGATACAACAAAAGGATATGTTCGATTTAACGGAGGTCACCAGTGGCCTCCGTTAAATCGAAGAAGTTTAGAACATACTCCACCACGCTACACAACTTGGCGGAGGCCAGTGGTTTCAAGCCGCCTAAAGACCAATGACTTGGCTTAACGACTGTCATCTAATGGCAACAACTGGGATCGACGGCTTAACGTGCCCTAGGAACCACGGGGGAGCTCGAGATAAATAAACCCATCCATGGACAGGCTACGGTCGACGTTGCTTAACTTGCGTGTTCGATTAGACGGACACGCGCAACGACGCTATCGAGCGCCTCAATTTGTCGATTATTATGCTCATTACTTAGTTTACATATTCACAATGCCAACACTTAAGAATTCGAACAAACTAAAATAGTAAAACCCTTTACTATCTTAATCTAAGTTACAGAGAAACGCTTACGTTTCACTAATATTAATATCTTATATTAATATCTAATATTAATATGTACCTGAGACATATTTTATCTACTCTACATTGACAATATTTAAAATATGTAGGTAATAATAATTTACCGTTTCCTTTAGCTGATAAACTGCAACACGGTGAGTTAAAACCATACAGTAGCACTATTCGTCAAACTGATAGTAATCGGTACGTCAATATCTGATCTATGTGACAGTGACTAAATACTCGTGACAACCAAAAATCGCCATTGGCAATATTGAATACACATATTTTTAGATGCACGCACTAAAACACAAAATATTAGGTATCTATAAGTTTGCAAATGATATAATTTCTACTGCTGATAATATATTTAAAAAATAAGAGATCACACATCACACGATGACGAAAGTACACAATAATAATTGATTTTAACACGTACTTTAGTTAATTTCATATTTTTGCGAGGAAAATTGGCGCCATTTTACGCTCGGTGAGGAAAAGAGATTACAAGTATATTCAATCACTGATATGATATGTCTATGTTCCGTAACTAATGTAACACCATTGTACATATGCTTATATATATCTTTTAAATCTAGTCGAGTTTGTATGCGATTCGTCATAATACCTCCGAAAACGGATTCATTACATAGTATTGATTTCTCTATTGATGTTAATATGCCATTTAGCTTTGTAAATAAAAAAAGTAAATCCCAAAATCGCATGAATAACTTTGAATAGTCATCATCATTATTATCAACCTGTATGTATAAAAAATACTTGCAATAACTTTGCAAGTATAAATACAGGAACATCTGATTTCCCTCATAAAATGCAACACAGTAAGTGAGACGTACCACTAGTAAGAGTAGCACTATTCGTCAAACTGATACTAATCGGTACGCCGCTATCTGTTCCCAGTGACAGTGACAGAATACTCGTGACCGTTTATTAATGTTGATGCTGTTACAAAATGGTTGCATTGCACGTCGCTATTGTACTACTAAAGTGCTTTATATACAGATGCACAAATACACTTTTAGGAAATTTAGGGACTGTAAAAAGTAACTATGAAAATATACGTCAAGGCTTAATATAACACATAGTGTGACCGAAAAGAGTAAAAAACGGATCTATATTTATTAGTAGTAATAGAATTGACGTTTTCCTTACAAAAATGTAAGCATTAGATACCATGTGTACTGTTCCTGCGAAAAAATTGACATTACAGCACTCAAACGGAAAGTACAGCAACACGTATTGAAGTCAAATTATATTACTAATAACTGTAATGCTCTGTTATATTTCTTTTCTATGTTTTGAATTGCTATATATTTTAAATAGATACGCATAGAACAATCTCATTAAAGAAATATATCGCTTCTCCTGCTTAGAATAATTAACATAAAATTTATTTCAATTTCCATTTCAACTGTTTTCATATATACCCAGACTTATTGAAAAGCGCACAAATAAATTAATATTAAGTTAAACACATTTCTATTCATAGAGTGCTAATTTGCTCTAACGACTTTCACACTGATAGCCCGGCGGTGAGCTAGAACCAACGAGCCGAATCATTCATACCCTGTGTGATGAATAAGCCGGTGCCACAGGTAATTGAGTGCCGGTCACCAATTACTGATATTATACTAGTCAAGTCACGTGACATATTATGGACATTTGTCCCCTCACTATTCAACGGAATGGAAACATGAACAAGACAATTATACTAGGTAAAGTCAGAAACGTGCGACATGTGTAGGCGTTGGAATTCTTAATTTAAATTCAACAAAAATTTCTTATTGCCGAATTTTTTTATTCGGCAATAATATATTATTGTTGAAATGTAAATGTAAAATACAAAATCGTTTAAAATTACAATTGCTACATTTTGAAAAAGCAATTTTCATTCTGTTATTCCACGTTAACATTAATAACGGTTCACTTTTCCCAGCAATAATGATCGGCGTCCAATTAATCTTGTACCCAAACGTAAGCGAGTAAACATCTGATCAAAAAGAGCGACGCACCAAAAACCTTTAGTTAACCAAGCGTTAAAACTCCGCATAAGGAGAGCGTAATAAATGTCTAAACAAACGCCATCAAAGGCGCTCAAACATTCCGCATGTAAATAAAAACTGTAGAGCTGTGATTAATAGTCCCGTTTTCCTTAAATAAATAATATTTGAATAAATTAGGAGGGAGACGCGACACGTCCGCTTGGCGTAAGTTCGCGCCACCAAATGACAAATTGTCTCCTCTCCTTTTGAACATACAGCGGAAATTATCTGCCCAACCGAGCGTCTCGCTGCGAAGCTTTCGTACTAATTACTAGGCCGTTTGATTGCGATCTGTATTGCTGACGCACGGCAATATTAACCTTAAAATATCTTAGTTAAAGTTGGAAATCATATAGACGTTAAAACTTATTATTGTCACAAAATGTACTTAGAAAGTAAAATTATATCTGGCCTAATGTCGAGGTGTGACCAGCCGATACTAATTGCAGGGTCGGCTTTTCGGTTGTACGTTTTATCTGTTAATATTTGATACATTATCTCTGGAAAGAACACACGGTTTTATTTTTAATTATTCAACAGCTAAAAACTTTTTACGTTTGATCCACGATAACTATCTGAGAGAACTATATTTAAATTTTAAAAAGAGAATGTGCGTCGATTCTGTAAAGTACACGTTAACATTTTGAGCGTAATCGAGCTATTTATTCTCTCTCGATAAAACTGGATATATCGATTAAAGACGTTCAGTAGCACTTACAAAGTACAATGTGAATGATCACACAATAAACAAGAACAGGGGAAGGCACTTTTTCAATCGGCTAATTACGTCCCAGCCACTTGAAGCTGGGGCCATTTTTCAGTGGGTAGATGTAAAAAAAATATACGGAGCGAGTGACAAATCACGTAATTGCGAGGGCACAGAGAGAAATATGGCGCGGTTTGTTCTAAATGTGCCCGCGCAGGGTTACAGGGCTGCCAACTGTTTCACAAAAATATCACTCAGACATGTCATGATTTTTTTTATTATTATTTGGATATACATATATAGATATAATATTAAAATATATGATACCCATAAATTTATTTTGCTATCATTTACAAACATGGGCTTTACCCACAATAGGACTGCATGAATATTCTACCCATAACATTATAATAACTATAAAATGAAGAGCGTTACGTCTACTATAAATTATTTTCGAAAAAGCAGCTCCAAAGGTACTAGAAGGCACAATGAAATTTTTGAAATTCTAATTATTAAATACATACAAAAGGAATAATAAGCTCACAGATCTTTATGCATACCGTTTTGCAAGAGTCTTATAATATAAAATTGTAATTACATTTTCGTTGGACACTACACACGTGTACAACGAAAATGTAATTATAATTTTATATTACTTTACAATACAATAAAGTAATAATGATGATGATGAGGAATGAATATTGACAGTGAAAATACTAAATATATTTATATGACGAGCTAGCGAACAAAAGGGTGTAAATGCACTACTCCTTATTTTCGTTATATCAGGATATTCTTAGCCCACTGCACTAAATACAATGCACTGCACTAAATGTGAACTCATTTTTAAGCAAAATGGACTAAGACTATGCTAAGTTTAACCCAAACTATATAATTTCGATCCAAACGGTACAATTAAAGTTTCAATGTTTTGATATAAGCGAATTCATTACTTTTTAATATACAACTTTTGAATACGATAATTTTAAAAACAAATAATAATTTATTAAAAATAATTTATATAAATTGTCAGTAAAATGTAAATATGTGTTTATTTCTTGCACTTTCAATATAAACACAAAAACTACACTAGTGGCAATATAATAATAATAAATGCTTATTTTTCAAATTTAAATATCTTCCGCTAAACTAGAGACAAAAATCAGGATTTAACATTAGTCAACAAAGACCAAAAATTCAATACAAATAAATAAAAAGAGGTCAAACCGAGCATCTAAAATTGTGTAACAATTATACTGACTTGGTGACTAAAGTGGATATAAAACATACCAAACCTAACCTAACCTAGTATTTCTGTGGCTCATTTAGTATTTTTGTGGCCCATGTTATTATTTTCCAATAAATAACCAATAACACATCAATTTATGTTTTATTTTATCACAATTATAAACCGTTTAGCTTAAAAATTACATCGAATTCGTTTCAGCGCAGTATATTTAACAAAAAGTGTAATTATACCGATTTATTCGACAGCTCTTCATAGTATAATAAATTTTAATATGTATTTACTAATAATATTTGAAACAATATTAAAGTAAATATAGGAGGATTATTTTGAACAGACATAATCCTCTTACAGACAAAAGCAACAACAAACAGTAATTAAATTCAGAGCGCATTAATATGAACCAACTGAATAGTTGCTGTAGATTGATCGCACAAAACAAAATCTAAAAATAAAATAGTTCTATGTTTTATTCATTATACTTTTCATTGTTTTTGCTATCTCTATAACTCTACGTGATGGCAAAATCAGCCTCCCTAATCTCCCCTTCGCCCCTCCCATCCTTTCCTCACTCTAGAATCTCGATATCTTCGCTAACACTAACTCATCTCCTTTGACACCGCAATGACAAATAACTAAAAAAGTTTTCCTTTTTTACTTTTTAATAGAATTTGAAACCTTAGTAGATTCATGTATTAAGTATGAATATAGGCAGGAGTCAAATAAATAAGCACAAACCGTATCCACTAATGTCTTCTGTGTATTATTATTTGTTCTTCCATCAGCGACTCGCCTACCAAAATAAACTTATTAAGGTTTAAAAATAAAGAAATAATGTTTGGAATAATAATCGAAAAAAATAAGTTTGTTTCATTTGGCAACCCTAGTGGCGTGTCACAGTATGACTATATATTACCAAGAGGAGCCCGTAGCAATTAGACGATGCGCCGGACCACCTGTTCCGGGCATTTTATTTTAAACAATAATATCATAAAATTTTAATTAATATTTATAACAATTATAATATATATGAAAATTTACACAACGCCATCTAGTCCCAAAATAAATAAAGCGTCTTATATAAGTAGTAGATTACTAATAAAGATACATAATATTTATTGTAAACATATATTTATTATCTGTATCTATAAAAGGTACCCGTTACCGACCGATCTATCAATTCACAGCTTAAACCAATAAGAAAAGATTTTTGAAAATACTGGTATATAGGTGCACGAAGTCGCGGGCACAATATAGTACATATCGATAAAGGAGATGGACGACAAAGAAAATGAATGCGAATAAAAAAAGACCGCAGCCAAATTACAATATCATAGAGATAATTGAGATTTAAGCCGTGTGGTTTCCGGCAGACTAGAATAGAATCACTCCGTTTCTTCCCTTGGATGTCGTACAAGGCGACTAAGGGGCATACATTATCAAATATCGATCGATAATCCCCCAACCTGTTTGGCCAGCGTGAGGAGTGCAGGCCAAATCCTCCTTGACGTCTAGGACGGACGAAAGAGGGTCGTGCTCCTGTAGTGGACTAAAATGGACCTGATGATGATGATGAATTGAGATTTATGGTATCCCTAGAAATTAGAGAGGTCACCAAAGCTATATCAGGGGCCCTACTGGCTAATCTGAAGCCGATTCCCATCGGAATTTTTGATTGCTTAAATCAAACTTCAACTTAAATTTATGGTACTTGTGTTTAGCTTATCTGGTAACCTTGGAGCTCTACCAACTAAGATGAAGATGATTGTCAATAACTTAAACTTTTGTTCGTAACAAAATATTCGATGGTAATCGGCTTCAGCAACGGCGGTAGAGGCCCTGATTGTTTATTATTTATTCCTAAAGTCGGACTTTGTTGTTCTTTTTTTTAATATATATGTAATATAATATTTTTTATTTATTTTCTCCATACAAAGGTCTTAAATATAAGTACTTACAATTTTTAGTGCAAAGTAATACAGCCTATGTGGTGAGAGACTGGTGCCTGAAGTAGGTTTGGTGAAAACCTGAGTTACCGGTCACCAGGCCCTCCCTTTACACTCTTGTTTTAAGCATCACTATTGTGACAATTTCATAAATTTTATTCTAAAATTTGGTATGTTATTTGGTAACAAACGTTTTCAAGCCAATCGGTAGAGCTCCAGAGCTACCGTCTACATTAACACTATTGTTACAATTTAAAACTGAATCAGCTTCAGCCTAAGCGGTAGGCCTCTTGTGAAGTTGGTTGTCCCTTAATTAATTATTTTTTTATATGTATTATATTAAAAATATGGTTTGATATGCTCAATTCATGTGGGTTCCATTTTTGTGACGTAACATAACTAACAGCAACGTACCCTATACCTAACAGCTAATGCGCCCCGTGTGCCAACCTTCCGGTTATATCACGGGATGCGAGTCTCTCGTCCAGTAAATCAACCAGACGAGAGGACCTTTACCTGCTCCGCCTTTGCGCTCAGTAAACCAACCGAGCACGCAAGCGGAACAGTAGCAGGTCTTACTCCGCTTTCACCTGCATGCAGGCTACTTACGTACTCTTACCGTACCGTATCGGGGCCCTACTACCACTCCCCAATCTCCATGATGGGTACCGGAGCTGTATGGCACGCTCACTTCCCGACGCACGAGTACAAGTAAAAGCGCGCCTAGTGTTTCTGTACCCACACTGGGGCGCCGGATAGCCGGCTCCCTGATTTCCTTGACAGGTACCGGAGCTGTATACGTCACGCTCACTTCCCGGCATCCTTCAAAGAAGAAACGCCTACCCGGGCCTACGGTAGCGTGACCGGGGTGACGGAAGCGATCGCCCGCCATCCTCCTTGCTCTTATATTATATATAAATTACAGCAGTCAAATGTACTATAAATACTCTGGGATAAAATTTAATAATATCTAAACTTCACAGTTCTCCGTGGTTCGAAGGGCACGTTAAGCCGTCGGTCCAGGCTGTTTGTTGTCATTAGATAACAGTCGTTAAGCCAGTTTAGGCAGCTTGAGAACACTCGCTTCCGTAAACCCGCAGTTGAGCAGCGTGGTGATATGCTCAATTGAAAGGGTCTTCCTTAAATTAAAGGGGTGAGGAAGACCCGTACCCTAGCAGTGGGATGAATATGCCTTGCTGTCGAAATCCTTAAATGGTCAAATAAGTAAAATAATAAAATAAATAAATCATCATCATCTTCATCATCAGGTCCATTTTAGTCTCCACTACAGGAACACGACCCTCTCTCGTCCGTCCTAGACGGAAGGAGGATTTGGCCTACACTCCCCACGCTGGCCAAACGGGTTGGGGAGGCCTGATCGATATTTGATAATGCATTTCCCTTAGTCGCCTTGTACGACATCCACGGGGAGAAACGGAGTGATTCTATTCTAGTCTGCCGAAAACTACACGGCCAATAAATAAATAAATATTACTGGACAATTTACACAACGCCATCTAGTCCCAAAGTAAGCGCAAAGCTTGTGTTATGGGTACTAGACAACTGATATATGTAAGTACATATATCAGTTGATATATGTAAATACATTTTTTTTTGTAAATACATACTTATAATACATAGAAAACATCCAGACCAAGACAATCAGACATGTTCATGCACACAAATGTTAGTCTTGTGCGGGAATCGAACCCGCAACCTCGGAGTCAAAGTGGCCATTGCTAACCATTCGACCACCGAGCTCGTCAAATAAGTTCTACATATAAGACGGTCTTAAGACATTTCAACTTCGTAAAAGCACTGGTTCATAAATAGTTGCTACCTACGTGCAAAAGGACGTTGTTCGATGCGCATTTCTCGGTAAGCGAAGAATTTAAGTTTTATAAAAATACATATACGTATGTACATATAACTAATTAGTACTTTGGTATGCGCTCACAGTTTTGCGTGGCGAGTTACGGAGATGCTGATAAAAAAGAAAATGGACCTCCATATATTATTAAATGAATTATTTAATTTCTTTCAATTTTCTTTTTCTTTTTTTTTTTTTTGTAAACACTGCGAGGTCTAGATCCTACATTGGCTACAATTATATAGGTACTTTAATTAGGTATAGATTATACGATTAATACTTAAAACAGTAGATACCCACAAAAACAAAGAAGCGTTTGCGTAAATTCAAAAACGAACTTTTCAAATGCCATAAGGTTTAAATTAACCATGGCGAGCAATTAACAGAGGTAATTCCCATCGCTCTTTCACTGAGAGCAATAAGGTTGAAATTAGCTATGGCGAGCAATTAGGACTCCTGTAAATAACCACGAAGGTGACGGTTGTAAATCCGTTTCAGGCGGTGAGTTTATTTGTGTCACTGAAAACCCCTTTTTAATTCTGTGTTTTACCATTTCATGTTTTTATGGTAATTTCAGTATTTGGTAAAAATGCCTTTGGTGTTTTTTTTAACTTGTTTTTTTTTTCATGACTAAGTAATTCAAGATTTTACATTTCCTCAACATTACAATGACTCAAACTCAAGTATAGCAGAGCAAAGTATATAATTATTTTTGTGTAGCAATAACTCTCGAATCGGTCATAGTAGATATTAAATAACATATTAAAATTGCAAGTCACATAAAAAAGTATAAATATACACTATGCGCAGGGTTTTTACAATCGTTTCCATGCTTAAAAATTATCATCGGATACATAACCATTCGTATCCCCGCCGCGCCAATCCTACAAAACTAGATTCTTCGAAATGTTCAAAACAAAACCTTAACTTTTTATACTGCAACCGAAATAACCCACCATCGAAAAACAAAACACTATCTGGGCACAGACAATGCGAAACATAAACAAAAAGGTAGCATTTCTCCACACGAGCTCATCCAAAAGTCGTGTTACGCACAAAAAGAAAAAGTGTTTATCTGGACAAAATGGCGGCGTCTCGGATTTTTGTCGAAAAAAATTCAGATCAATATACAGAGGTCTGGGGGAGGGGGTCCCCAAGTCGGCGCTATAATTGGTCGAGGGGGGAAATTTATGTGCGCGCCATCTCTCGCTCGGCGATCGGGTCTCCATCCCGATAAATGGGTAGAGGTATATACGCGTACGTGCCCGCCGATGAACTGATGTCTGGGGCGACTTTGACAATGTTTTCGGTTTAGGCGAGTTTCCGAATTTGGGCTATGTGAAAGCTGGATCGCAACTTTATAATTCATATTTAAACATGTAAATTCTGAACGCAAATGATGAAGCAGCTATGAAATATCTAATATAATAGATGTCAAGTTGTAGATGACACTTAAAAGATTTGCTGTATATGAAGGAGATAAGGGCATAAATAGCCTAAGAAATTACTTACACGAAACTCTTCACAAAATTATCAAATTACGAATCGCTAAAAGTTTAATAGGTACGAAAGTTTTTATGTGTGGACTTAAGGCTTTTTTACACGAAGTTAAGAACATTTACAATTCGCAACTTTTAACATGTATTATAAAGGTATTATGTAGGTACGTTAGACTTTAATTTTTCTATGAAATGTGAATGACGATAACCTTACAGGATTACGTTATAAATAATATTTTTGCGTACGTCGATTTATAGTTTATAACAGGCATATTATGCTCAAAGTCATAACATCTTATTGAACACAAAATGGTCAATATCTAGAAAGCCTTTCCATCATTATTATAAGTGGATTAAAGGTGACTTCATGTACTCACATCTTGAACTAACACACGTCTTCATTTAGTTATAAATTAGGATTACTAGAATTTGATACTTTTTGTATCTAACCATATAATAAATGATCCAAAATCTTGCAATTACATCATTTCATTTCCAAATCTTCCGTATTCTTATGGACAAGGGCACGTGCCGATTTAAGATGTTTGAGAACCGCGTACACCCCAAGATAGACTTCGAAAATTGACAAAATTACGACTCACTATTATCTGAGAGATTTGGTTGAATTAATAGTGATTTTACGTATTACGTCTCCACACACAGTTGAGCAGCGTGGTGGAGAATACTCTAAACCTCCTCGATAGAGGGGATGCCTGTAACCCCACCAGTAGGATGAATAAGCATTGATAACGACGTATTACATCACATCGAAGACCCATACGCCCAAACACTATCCCCGTAACACAACCAAATGACTAAATAAACAAGTAAATCCTATTTTACAACAGTGGGCACCACTATCACCTGAACTTGACTAAAACAAACGCAAGACGAGCGCGCGCGCATACTCCCGTCCATTACCACCGCATACTAATATTTTGGGCACACTTCGGCGCACCTCTGTACTGTTTAGACCTTAATATTACCTCTAATTTGTTTATTGAGCGGCTCCTTAATATCAGGCCACGGCGACTTCAAAGAATTCTCCTTTGTTCATGTAATTACATTTTTTTTACGCAACACGTGTGTCTACTCATTGTTCCGTGTGTGGTGAACGCATTACTGATGAACAATCGTTCTATCAGGAATAAAAAATATTACATCTGACTCTTTTTTAATTTAACAATCTGTGTAAATATATCGAGCTGTTTAAAGATATGGAACCATCTATTAATAACGAGGTTATTTGGTAAAAGATGGGTAAACCATTTATAAAAAAATTGTCTGCCTTTTATGTTTCTCACCGCTGCATCCATTTTTATCCAGTTCTTTTTATCCCAATGCATTGAATGGAAATGTAGTAGTGGTAGTCCCAAATGGAAAGTTGTAGGTTTGACCCATGTATATGTATTTATTCTAACTATTATAGTCAAAGAATTGTTGTTATTGATTTTACGTTGTTAGATTCCTCTCAATAACGCGAGTGTCACTAAGCACATTGAAGCTCATCGCATCGAGCAAATCAAAAGATCGAAACGAGCATCTCAAGCGCATCGAAACATATACATATTTAAGAATAAGTTGTCAAACAGAGTCGAGTTCTAATTTTAGTATTTTATCAATATTATCTAATAGTTATTATCTAAGTAACGATACAAATACTAGTCTAGTGGAATAACTAGTTAATAATAACCTTTATTATTGTTTACTCCACATCCAATTTGGCTCAAGGTATGTACTCTTGATAAACAGGGCACGTCTCATAACGGAAAATTTCGTAATAATTTTACCTATTAGACCCGATGTCTCATAACCACGATAATTAGCAAAACTAGGCAATTATCTATCATTTATGTACATTATGAGGGGCCCGATGGCGGCGTTGCACCTCTCAGACTAGTCAATCACGCAAGTTAAACAACGTCGACCATAGCCTGTATATGGATGGGTTTATTTATCTCCAGTTCCTTCGTACTTCGAAAAGCGCGTGAAGCTGTCGATTCCGGCTATTGTCGTTAGCCAAGTCAATGGCCTTTAGACGGCTTGAAAACATTGTAAACCCCTTTCGATTAAGGGGAGGCTCGTACCCGAGCAGCGGGATGAATATGGCAGAGATGTATGGTAGACCATTAATAAAACTAGCAAACTATTTATCTATATCATAGATTCTCATTATTTTCTCATCTTGTCTATATAGAATTTGGTCCTAAATAATCGATACCGACAAGGAAGTTGGTAGTAAAAGTTCATAAGGCAAGTGCTCTACATTAAGAGTTCCATGGATCTACAGAATGGTGCTTGTCACCGATTTCTTATTGTTATGAAGAGTGACCAATATACAGCACCATAACCTGTCGCTACCAGCTGTCTTCATTACGTGACAGTCGTTAAGCCAAGTCAGTAATGTTTAGATGGCTTGAAAATACTGGCCTCCGTCAACGCGCAGTTAAGCAGCGTGGTGGAGTACGATCTAAACCCCTTCGAAGGTAGACCGATATCCCAACAGTGGGACAAATAAGGGTCGACGAAAATATACAGCAGAGGACATCTTTTGGCTGAAATGATGACATGTTATTACATGTGACCATTGGATAGATCGGAATTTATTTGTAAGTGAAGAACATTGTCCTATTTAATAAGAAAGACAAAGCTTATAGCTACATAAATAAAAGGTTTACTTAAAACGCTGTTTTAGTTAAAATCGAGGCTTTTATATAAGTGAATGGAATACTCAGATTACGAAACGTAGAAATGTACACGTAGGTATAATACTTAGAGATGGTTTGCCAATGTAATCTTATTCTTATTATTCAGGCCATAAAGTCTTGGTTTCCATGTCTGGAAGATATCTACCGTAAATAAAATAAATATAGGGTGAGGTAGCGTAGGGGTGCCTGGCGCGGCGGCGCGGAGTCCCCTTTCCCGCCGGAAAACTATAAGCAGTTATTTAACATTTTCAACTTTATTATTTAGCGAAAAGGATGAAAATGCTGACGGTTAGAGACGCAAAAAATACATTATATTCAGACACGTTAATCCTTATATCAATAATGTTCAGTTATTTTGAGCATTTTGGGACTGCACAATGTTCTTCGAATTGCAAATAATTTGCTTCAACCGTACTAGTCCACTCCTATCCCGAGTATTTGATGAAAATGTTCCAAAATAGATATATCATCATTAATGTAATATCAGTACTTTTATTCCTAACTAATTGATGCAGTTGATATGAAACAAGGTCAATAGGAAAGATATTAAATATATTTATCAACAAAGACCTAAAGGAGGTTCCAAATTAATGTATTGTTGTCCACTGACTAACTTTTCTAACCCGAAAGATAGCTTACCCCTTGATGAAACATGGCGTACTGTGCACGTAACTGAGAAACACTGAACTAAAAAGATACGTATAATGTAATAAATTATGGGGATACTAAAAATCAGCCCTGTATAGATATGTCTATGCAGGTCAAGAATGTCCATTATGTTGACTCGATGTGACCGTGTTGTTCTTGTTTGTTCTTTTTTCTGGCAATAAATGATTATTATTATTATTCTAGGTAACCTAACTTGCCTTTGCCGAAATTTTTTTGTTACAAATTGAATTGTTCGAGAACGGTATGACTATTTTTTTAATCCAGGTAGTTTATTTTGTGTGTCTAGAAACTTAACATACATAATAACATACATAGTAACCGATAAACTAAAATATATTCTCATACTGTAGTCCACTTTAATTATTATTTTATTTATTTTTATTTTATTTAATCACAACATATAACATTATTACATATATTCTTAAAGTACAATATGCTAAAAAGCCTGCAGGCTTTATACGCATACCGAGCCGTCGCATGATTTCGGTTTTTGATCAGATTGCGTTGCAACAATAGCAATCTATTATGATTTTAACAGCTATTCATTGTTACAAGTACTTACATTTATGCACTAACATTCCATGGAGTATTATAAAGTATACCCACTGTCACATATCTGTACACTATGTAATATAATAGTCCACATTGTGAGCTCAAAATCGTCATTATTAGCGCCGCGCCCAGTGCATTCACAATGCAATATTGCAAGCATGAGTGCAGTGCGCGCGAGCTGCGACCCGGTCGGCGGCGCTCGGCTGCCGAACATATAGTACTACGTATGCTATTGAAATAGTATACGTACTTTACCTGAAGGAACTACCATAATTTCCACTCATTATGCAT
The DNA here is from genome assembly GCA_937001555.2 of Hypsopygia costalis. Taxonomy (NCBI): domain Eukaryota; kingdom Metazoa; phylum Arthropoda; class Insecta; order Lepidoptera; family Pyralidae; genus Hypsopygia; species Hypsopygia costalis. The sequence continues at coordinate 28,106,979 of OW443326.2, forward strand.
TCAAATTACGATAGCAGGATCATTAGCGTAATTTTCTTCTATACGTACCCATTTCACCTAAATTCTACATATATGTCGAAAATACCTGAATAAATTAAAGATAATTGAAAATTAGACAACACTAAAATTATAACATTATAAACAGAATATCACATCCGTTATATCAAACTAAACAAAATGTTTAATTATTCATAATACCGAAAATTGATAAGGATCACGTGAGATAATCCGTGACAGTAAACTTTGTCGAGTCCGATACTAATATTAAAACGCTCGAAAACAAGTTCGCAGAGCACGATACGATAGTGGGCCCAGCAATATCAGAGTACATAAAACTCGCATTAGCTTTAGACTACCGGTTCTTCAGGCGCAGTGCTTTGACACACCCTCCAAGACCTACAAACGATTTACCACCTTATAATTATCACAGATAAGTAACATTTGCTTTATCGCAATTAGTGGCGAACAAAATGGCTTACGTTTCTGTTAAAACATGAGAAGAATTAGTATAGCGGTTGTTAGCACGGTAGCCAAACGGATTATTTATAAACGTTGAATAGTGGGGAAAATTATGTAGTAGAGAGTGCTAAATAGTGTTAATCAGTTGGATGGTTACGAACGAATAAAGCAAATAAGATGTTAAACATTTAGCTTTACAATAAATTTCACCACATAAGGGTCAATTATTGGTTTAATATAAGCAAATATGTTACTTTGAGAAAGGTTAAAGGGAAATATTTGTGGAACATTTTCTTTATAGCGGGCATTTTTATGATCAGGGAACCTACTAAAGGGAAATGTTACTTATCTGAGTTCAGCATATTTTCTTTATAGGATATGTCTAAGCATCTACGTCTTTAACACCATAAAATCCATATTACCTGCAGGACTCTTTTCGGTAGACCCGTCTTCTGGCTTAACTGCTTCAGATCTTTTGCGTCTGGGTTGTGGTTGATGGTGAAGTAGGACTTCATCGTTCGGAGCTGGTGGTGTTTGAAACTGGTCCTCATGCGTTTGGTCCGCGACGTGGAGCCCAGCCCGCCGCCGCCCCGGAATCCCATCTCCAGATATTCGGGGTTCAGATCTGAGTACGAGAGAAGATAAGTCACGCTGCTAATTGAAAAAAAATGAGGTTAATGTGAAAGTAAATAAATTTTATTCCCAACTGGTAAATGTGATAATAAAAAAAAAATGATATCTAATATCAGGGATATGATATGTAGGGTATATAATGATTTATCAATTTAATTCACGGCACAGATACGAATATACAGATATAGAAATAGTAATAATTTGGAAATATAAATTGGCATAGATTCTGAAACCAATAATTTAAATTGTACAATGAAATTTAAGAACCCAATAAGATCTTTATAGTTTCAACTTAGCAAAATGAAATATTAAATAAAATAAGGCTTCTTTTACTTTATAATAAATTGCCTAGAGGAAAATAATGTTTTCTGATAATAAACTTGAAGATACCTAACCGATTTCAGACAATACAATTAGTGTTGAGAGTAACCAATAATGTTGTCAAAGGGATTATAATGTTAGTGAGAGCTTCATTTAGATTCCATTTTGTTAAGCTGTACATCGAAATGTCAAACAACTAGTACTATATGTTTGACATTGTCGACAAACATTATATCACTGTTGGCAGATTTATGGCTAATGGAGATCCATAAATTATTACAAGTGGATATAATATTAAAACTGTAAATAAATATGCAATTAAGTTTAAACAACATGTGTAAAATGAGAAATTTCGTAAAGCAGCGGATAATAAGACCTACCATGTCCCTAATGTGTCGCACCTAAAGAAATAATGATAAATCAACGTAGCTTCATTATTACACAAAATTTAGGGATCTAGAGAGGTGTATATAATATCTATAATAAACTATGAATCTCTTGTAGGTGTTTAAATATCTAATCCCAATACGACAACATAGGAACATGGTATGAAATACATGTGTATTAAACAATAGATGATACAAATTCTTTAACTACAAAAAAGGAGTATTTTGACTATTACAAAGATGAGCTTGTCTAGTTCATTTTACTGTTCGTGGCTCTTAACGATACATCTTATTACATATCAGATACAATCGACGCACTATTAATTATTGTAATATTTTTAACAAAATTGATTAAAGAATTTTATCATCCACCGAATACAGATTACCTAGAAAAATCACACCAATCACAAAGTATATAGGTACCATTAATACAAAACGCCATAAAATTCGCATTGCACATTCGCAGATAGTTGGCATTTATTTAAAATTCTTTATAAACTTGAAGTCAATATTAGGGGTAATTATCGTTGTCAAATTAATTAGTGTGTAAGCATATCGTACGTTTGGTGATAATGCGAATATTTACATGTAGTACGTAATTACTTTAATCGTTATTGTCTTTACGAATGCAACACTCAATAAAGATAATATGCGTAATTCACCGGTAGAAACTGGTAATGTTGACGTTTTCATTGATATTTTATTTAAAGTTGGATCGTTTGCGACGTCGATAATGTTTTCACGCAGGCTGAAACCTACCTCTTGTACAACTTGTACAGCCATTTTGAAAAGCTAATCGTACAGAATTTGAAATACTACATAAGCTAGATTACATAAGCTAGATTGTTTAAACCTTCATTGACACGTGTGTTGAAATATTTTATTTGCCTTTGAGCCCTTGCACATGGCATATATTGCTTCTTTAAAATCATGTTTTATCTTTTCTGTTTTTTGAAATAGTATATCTATTTGATAAAGTCAATACACCGAAATCTAGGCGCTCCTAGGTTTGTCTAGTTAAACCTCGGGTACCTCTCATCTCTCGCTCTAAAGGCAAGGCGAGCCTCGCTTGCTTTTCTCACTCGGCTTTTGTTAATTACAAGCATAACCTAATCTAACCAAGATCAAATGGTTCAAACTACTTTTGACTGAGGACACCAAAAGCCTAGCGAGAGTAGCGAGCGAGCCTCAACTTGCTTTTGCAAAGGGAGGTAAGCTACCTGATGAGCTTTGAAACATATATGCAAAACCCGCACCGCAACCGTGATAAAACCATAAGTCCAAAATGAACAAAACGCAAACGAGCCTTCACCACGGTCCTCCGAGAAGATAACAAAATACTCCCTAGGCCACTCAGACAACGCCCAAAAAGCCACATTGCGTGTATCAACAAAGTTATTAAGATCTTACAAAATGTATAAATCACTCTACAATTTTATAACTTACTAACAATATTCTTAAACTCAAATGTGAGAGAAAACAGTAACCCTAATAATATTTTAAGGGATCTTTACTCCTTTGAATATTATGCAAGTTGACATTTTAATTACTCAAACTAAAAAAAAAGTCGTTACAAGGTCCAAAAAAAATATTGATAAATATGAGACTTCAAACTAACACTTTCCTTAAACATTTTAAAAGATAAATGGATGCGATGCTATCATGACTACACAATAGACACAGCAGTATGACGTCTGAAACAATAGTGAACAATTATCGTAGCTACCAGAAATAGAATAAATTTAATTTATTGTTCAAAGTTCGATTGAATCTGTATAGAGGTTTTGAACAGTTCGCCTGCTGACACTAAGTCTTCATGTGTATATATATATATTATACTACGATGGGTGGCAGACAAGCATACGAACCGCCTGATGTGAAGCAGTTACCGTAGCCATATTAACGCTCGCAACATAAAATATCAATAAACACCGCCACCCCCACTGCCAACGCAGCATCTCCTTCCTTTCTGGTGACCTCACTCACTCGCAAGAACAGAACAACCCTCAAGGGAATTGTTATTTACCTGCGTTATTCTGTGAGGTGGAGGTACATTCCCCAGTCGGGTAGCTTACAATTACGCTCACTACCTCTCTTTTCGCCAGAGCTTCGTTTGTCAGTCAGCAGGGTGGACCGCGTACAGGTGAAGTTGGCTTTGGCTCAAAGATGTTGATGAATCACTTACACTCCAGATGTTTTTATACTTTTCGCCCAAAGTGTTTTCGTGTTTTCTACAATGTAATGCAATAAATCGTATAATTTCATTCCCCTTAGGAGTAAGGTTATGCCGACATATTCACTCGCTCTGATTGTTGATTACTATGAAGTCACGCACTTAGATTTCACAGAGAAATTAGTTGAAAATCAATGCATTAGATTTGTCTACATTTTAAATTGGGTGCATTGTACCTGTACATTTCTTTTTACTACTGTGGCGTCACAAATGTGGTCGGGTTTTGTTCATGAGCTTTCCGCGTGCCCTTGGTACTATTTTTAAATTGTATTCGTACTAGGGTTTTTAAAATTAACTTTTTAATTATACCAAATCGCACTGTAACTAAAATGAGAAACAAGAGTTTATTTTTAATCGTATACGTTGATTTCAAATGAAATCGATGTTGCAGATTTTGTACACGTTAAATATTTATCATGAGAAAATTTATGAGTTTGTAAATAGCGGAGTTGGAATAAATTAATACATTTTTATTGTTCAGTGGAGTTTATAAATATTGAAATTATAGGTATGATCAATAACAAGAATAAGAAAAACAAAGAAAAAGTTGTTTACAGAAGTGTTTACAAAACATATGATTATAAAAACATGATTTTTCTCGTACTTATGTTTCGAACTGAAATTTTATCATGGATATAAATACACAATGATACAAGTGCATGCTATTATTGAGTACATTCATATGATAATCTTTATGCTCAAGCGTATATAATTTCACATACTAAATTGTTGCTCATTTTCCATTATAATTATGTTGCAACTAAGCACAAAAAATAATAAGCAGATAAAATCTATAAACTATAATTTTTCATAAAACACGCATACGGGCCGAAAAGTTTACGTTTAAGTTAAATAGATAGAGAGTTAGTTTTAATCACAATCTGAGTTATTCGCTATTACTCCATTATCTGGTAAGTAATTACTAACAGAAAGTGATTGGATATGCAATAAATATGCAATACGATATGAAATATATGCCGTAAGCGGTGGAAAGCTTTAGAGAAGGTAAGGCTATGCACAGCAATTGATACTTGATACTAATATCAATACTAATGATGAGGATAATGATAATAAATTAATAGCAATAGGAACAACATATGCTTGTTGGGGGAAACATTTAGATAAAAATAACTACGTAGCAAAGAAGAACACAAAGCATACAAAGAATGAATCATTAGGTCTTCAACACGAAGAGGACCGTGTGTCATTGTATGTACTTAGACGGTCCTGTATAAAACTTTTTTATGCCCTTACAAATTGTGAATTTCCAACCGACATTTCTCATTTCATTTGTGAAACCTCATTGTTTTCCGTCAATATCTCGGCGCGTGACGTACCCGTGACGAGACCAGCGCGCTGCCGTGGTTTTAATGACCAATAAAAGCGCTGCCAATAAATAGTCCGAATTCACTCGACCAGTCGAGCGGCAAGGAACAAAGAAAGGGTACAACCTAACATACTCCGGTTATATCATATATTGTCAAAGGATTTTGGATTTTGGTGGATTTAATGGCAAAACTAACTTCAAAGGAATTAACATTTGACCGATGTATCACCATTTAACAATTGTTTTAAATAAATGGCGACGCGACGGACCGGAGAAACTAGAAATTATCCGAATTGCAGTCATTTAACAGAATTTGAGTTAAACAATAGCCTTACCCAATATACTGCAGGATAAATAATATATTTTGTATATGGAGCCCAAGAACAAGCAAGTTTAAATCAGAAGAAGACATGAAGGTAAACTTAAAGGCAACGATGAATACCAGCAATGTAATCCAAGCAAACATAGAAGTAGAATAAGGGAAAGGAAGGATTTAAGCAATGAAGGAAATGACGATTTGTAACCAGTTGTATTTAATGGCAAAACTTTTCTTATTCTTGTTATTATGTAAACCTGTTTTATACTTAACGGGAATAGACACTGATTTAATGTGCGAAATTATGACTTTAAATCAGTGTAGCTCAGTAGTAAACAGGACCCAACAATGAGACATGTAGTTTTTTTTACAAAAAAATATTCAAATGGGAATTTGTCAATAGTTCTGCCTATATAAGTTTTTTGGCTAACTATTTTTTTCTGAACGTTGTTATTATATGTATAGGTAAAGTGTTTTGGGGTTTTAGTAGTTTAGTGAACATATTTTGGGAAAGAAAAAGAAAAGCGTGTCATACTCAATCTACCTAGGGTTAGAGTTCTTTTCTTCTTTACATTTATTATTTTTTTTTTTGGGCTTATATTTATTATTATTTTTTTACTTTAGAACAGTGATTCTGAAACTGAGAGTCGTGTGACCCCCTAGTGGGTCGCCAAGTTACATTCGGGGCGTCGCGGGGGAAAACGCAAATGTTTGTAGGGCATACGCTACAATAAAAAAACTTAAGCAGGCCTGATTATTGTTCAATAATTCATCAACTCATCATCTTTAAGTAAATCTTTGTCTATTTGAAGCCTATTTCTCCTTTTGCTACCGACTTTGTTCATTGACAATAGCAAAAGCTTTCATGACCAGCTGAATTGTTGAAGTTTCTTCATGGAAGGAGAGGATAAGAGAGGAGGAGGCCGCCAGAAATTTTGAACTTGTAAAGGGGTCCCGTATTTATTAAACTGTAAAGATTGAAAAATACTGCTTTAGAACAGCAATTATGATGGTAATAATAAATATTGTTACGATTATCGTAAAATCTTATATGAATTGGATTTCCCTTTTGATGATTTACTCAAGCGCTGAATGCCACTGAACGGAACATTATTATTCATATTGTATGCACATATACTTACATGTGATGTGATTCTATGAAATATAGTGATTTTAAAAGGTGATCTTATGTTGTATATATTTTTATAAGCCACAGCTTTTATCTTATTAGAATTTCTTCTTTTATGAACAAAAGTTTCAAAGTCCATATCATTTAATCTATTAAGTGACTTCATCTTTAGTGCCAAATCTAATATTTGTTCTTAAATTAGACCCTCGCTCATTTGGAACCTGTATCTTACCTGTAAAACATTTTTGGTAAAGGCACGCGTGTTGAAACACAAAATGATTAAAAAAACGTTACCCCGCTATTATAATAACGCACAAGTCTTCATCAATGCTGATCCAGATCTGACAAATCAGTAAATATATCACAAAGCATATATATTTCTTAATTTAAAAATACATGCTTTCGAACATAAACATTTCTTTATGTTCGAAAGCATGTTCTTTTCGATTCCCTGTGATTTTTCCGTTCCAAGAGCTGAACGCGAACAATTAGCCCATGTGTAATTATGCAGGCATCGCTGGAGCATTTTACTTGCAAGTAATGGTCGCCAGTCGCGGCGCAATCGCGTAAAATGTGCGCTTTCGAACGCGCCGCGCTATACCTGGCTCATGTTCTAAATGAGCAATAGCTTTTTTAATATGACTGTGACAGGCGTGAACTACAGTGTAATTGCGAATGCATTGTTTGTTCGTAACTTAATAAAGGGAAGCTGTAAACGTTCCGGGGTTTATTCTCAAACTCATAACATTCAGCACATATTCCTTATGTTTTTTTACGTGAACGCAGAGTTATCAGCGTCGACCCTAATCGACCATTAGTGAAGTTTCTCAACTTTCAAGTGCAGATTATCGGTGGTGTATGTTGTGAGTTGACAGTCGTTAAGCCAAGTCAGTGGCTTTTGGGCGTCATAAAAAAATTGGCCTCAGTCATCCCGCAGGGGAAACAATGGAGCGTGGCCCGAGACTCAGAACCTTTTTAACTAAAAATTTTAAAAGATTTTAATGTTTTTAATTTAGGACGATGAAAGGGAACCCTATATGTCAACAGTTGAATAAGTCATGTGATGTTTTTGATACCATTTATGTTTGAAATATATTCTAGCTAAAATGTTTTAGAATGTAGTGACTTCAATGAACCAAAAATATTGTGAAATAGCGGCCATGGTTATGACAGAGACTGCCAATTTCTTTGTTGGGTGGACGATACCAAACATTATGCAGGCCGCAACTGACAACCGACCGGTGGCATAGGAGAGACGAAGATTAAGAAATGGGTATCATTTAAGCTATCGCCAATTTAATTAGTTTTGTGTTTCTTAACTAATAGGGTTTGCCCGCAAAATAATAGATTTGTCACCAAAATGTAGTCACCAAACAATATAAAATTGATTCCACAATAAATCACCTAAAATCATGGAGATATAGGATCTAGTAACCACATCATGAATCATTCATCAATATCCGATGATAGGACAAGAAAACCCTAACCTAACCAAAAATCAACTCAAATCTAACCAAAACATCATTTATTACATTGACCAAATATTGGTAATACTCGTCAGTGAATATGACACCAATTTGACTTCGCCCCTATTATTTCATTAAATTAAGGAGCTGATCTATTTATTTGGTTACAGATCTATTATTTTGATGATCAAACGAATTAAATGATACTAATAGTTTGTTAAGCTGATGATTTATATTTAGAGACAGTTTTGATTAAAATGATGACTAATATACTTCGGATAGATATTATTATTAGGGTACTGCAGATTAGTGACACATCTAAACTTAGGTGACAGAAAATATTGTTCCCTTAAGAAATTACAGTAATGTAAATTACAGAAAGTACAGTAGACGTGGGAACAATTAAAAGTATGTACTGTATACTTTAATTCATTTGACAAGCCATCTCTTTAGGCTTTCAATATCTTATATGCCATATTGCTGTCTGTCAATTGCTAAGACCTCAAGTCACATTCCAAAAGGTTCTTACTCCTACTAATTTCTTCTGATTAAATTCGTTATGAGTTCCAAGGCAAGGGGGCAAGAGTATTGCCTCCGGGACTGCAATGGATTTCGCTGTTCATTGCCTTTTTTTGTGGTCGCCGCTGTTAATCCTAGCTACACAGGAGACACAGTGGTGGGAATGTGTGGTTGGCCCAAAAAAACATACTGTACACTATCTGGTGTACAAGTAGATTAATTAGAGAAATCATCATCATCATCCGCCTGTATCTACCCACTGCTGGATATAAGCCTTCCCCAATGCCTTCCACCAGATACGATCCTCCGCCTTCCGCATCCAGCCGCTCCCAGCCGCTTTTTTAAGGTCATCGGACCATCTTAGAGAAATACGCTTTTATTATTTATTAGAGAAATACGCTTAATAATTTACACATATTGTTTATTCATATTATTATTTAATACTCAGATGAGTACCTAAGCGGAGACGAGCAAAGAGATGTGCTTTTATATATGTATTTGACGGCGTACGAGGGTAGCTATTGCTGCCCCCTTACCACCATCTCTTATTGCGATTCAATAATTGGATAGATTGCTTATTCATACCAATCAATAAGCGACTCTATTACTTTTGAAATAGAGTCGCTTATTCATTGGTATGAATTAGCAATCTATTCAGTTATTGAGTCGCAATAAGAGATGGTGGTAAGAGGGCTGTACTCCGCTGGTAGGTACTGTATGGAACATCTCTCCGCATTCCGCTTGGGTTGGAGACCGATCTTCCTAGTCGTTCACTCTTATCAGAGTGGTCGTGGTCACTTATTGTCGCTCTTCATGACGGTTGCTGCTCTTTCAATCCCTCTCCATCGATCTCTGTCGGTGGCTTGATGAGCGCATTCTGTCACCGACGTTTTGGTGACTGATTTTATTAAGTCGGTCCGTCTGGTTGGCGATCGACCGCGCGCTCTTTTGCCCTCCACTCGTCCCTGTACTACCAATCTTTCCATGGCGTCAAGATTCCTGCTAACGTGTCCAAAGAGGATTCGTAGTTGTACAAGCGACGAAAGCCTCTGCCTTATACCAAGTTCTTTGAGGATGGATACGTTAGTTCGTCGAGCAGTCCAACTAATTGTGAGGAGGCGTCTCCAGCACCACCGAGACCGAGCCTAAGCAGCAGTTACTCTAACATGAGGTTATTGGTATTATAAGCAAATGAGTAGGTACCTACATCACATCGGTTTGGATTAGGCGTTTGGTAAAGTTCGTCATGAGTACATCCCTTATTCATCCCACTGCTGCACCCATATCCAAGGGTCTCCCCTCAATTGAAGGGGTTTAGAGCATTCTCCACCACGCTGCTCAACTGCGGGTTGGCGGAGGTCAGTGTTTTCAAGCTCGAGATCATGAGCTCATGAGTACATAATGGAAGAAACTTTATCAACCATCAGGCGGCAAGCAACATTATTTTTAAATCGATTCAAAATAACAATTCTATTTCGTTAAATAAACATTTACCTCTCTCCGTCCTTACTAAAATAATAAAGGCCGGCTCACACCGATCGCAGCGGCGATCCGTGTTGACGAACGTCTTATGTTTGCCCGCCGTGATTAACGTACTTGTGTGCGATAAACATACAACCAAGCGACCAAAACCTGCGTCAAACTATAAATTTACCGCTAAGACATCTAAATAATGTTCGCTGCGAAGAGAAGGGGAGGTCATCGTACAGTGGTTTATGCGGATTCCCTAAGGCGTTCGTGCCAAAACACGCTGATACCGTCTGGCTCGAATGCAAAGGGATTTAAACAAGCGAATATTCATTTTTACTCGGTGTTATTCGACGAAATATTTTTTTTTTAATTTGCTGACTAGCGCTGTCAACGGATGACAAGCGGCGCTGACATCACGGGCTGACAAGGCATTGATTGATCAGTGTTCGTTACTCTAAGGTTCAGCTTGTTGATGAGCTGCTCTCGATTCTTCTAGTAAAAAAAAATACGAAGGAGGTTGACTTTCATAAGCTTTTTGCGTTAATTATGGATTTTTAGGGGTAATTATTTTTAGTGACCTATTTAACGGTTTATTTTCTTTACAATGCATTTAGAAGAATACGGCAACATTAAAATTATATATATATTTAAGTTAGATCATCATTATAGGCCTGTATCTACCCACTGTTGGATATAGGCCTTTCCCAATGCTTTCCACCATATGCGATCCTCCGTTAGTTAAGTCATATCATGATACCTAATTCTTTTTGTGATCTGTGGTACACAGTAAGCAATATATCTACCTTTCTCGCCCAAAGCTAATCAAGCATTTATAGGGAAAAAGATAATAATTACAAATAGCAAACACAATTATCATTGAGTTGGCCCCAAAGTAGGATATTCCAAGTTCTGTGGTTAAAATACCGATACTAACCGCAGTCTCAGAGCAATACCCGCTTACACAAAATATGAATATGGCTACGATAACCGCTTCACATAATATAATAATACCTAACTATTTCTTCTGGAACATTGACCAGACAACACAAAGTTTTTACGCAATTCACTAAAATACTTCTAACCCAAGAATGCTATTTATAACAGTTCTTAAAGTCATCGTTTAGGGATGTTCCGGCACGTCATCTTATCGATGCGGAGGATCGACACAAAACGTCGCGTCCGCTAAAAGAAGACATTATTAATAGATTGAGACACAAAATGTACAAAGATAACGCGCAGGTCCTTCGAAAAAAGGTAAGAAAAAAACCGGGTGGGTTATAAAAAGATCATTGTGATCTCATAAATCGTACGCACCATTCATGTTTTAAGTCGAGCAAAAAATGAGATTTCCTACATGATACTGCTTCGTCCGGTGGCCGTAATGTTTTTTTGAGCATTATATCACACAGTGACATGACGATTTTTTTAAGTTCACATTTTGTCATTTCATCTAGCTAGAATTTGTAAGGTATTTATACCATTAACACGCATTTGTTAACCAACGCAGTACATAAGATTCAATTCTGATTCGAACCATTAAACATCCTAAAAATAAATAAGTAAAAATCAACACAGCTTGACAATTACTAGTAGTTGTAATACAAGTAACTAAAAAAATTTCTCGAATTGTGAGCATTCCTTAGGTTGTTCAAAAAAGAAAAATTATGAAATTGGTCGGCGTATGTGTTGTATCACATAACATGGCAGCGGGGGGCGCTACCGGAGCCCTAACTCATGCGAGTGGCGCGAACGGTCGGACGCCCGTATTTCTGTGGTTATTACTACTTAAAATGTTCGAGTTATATGGCGACGATAGATATCAAAACCGACATTGAGATGACGACAAAATGTATAATGTTTATGAGATAGTGATGTGCGGTGAGATTTTTTGTCGATATCTTTTATTTATTTTTATCGTTGGTCCCATTTTATGCACGCCCTTGTCTGTAGGTCTAGTAAATTGAACGATTTGTATCACAGATAATATTTACTTTATTAAACTGAAAAAATCTATTTTTTAATTATATTTTTAATTATACGCATGGAAAACACTCGATATGACACTTTTTATTTATATAAAACTCAAGTTTAGTTTAAAGAAATCGTCTAAAATTATTACAAAACAATGTAAAACGCAATATTTGTAGGTAAACATAATTTAAAACACTGACATAATTTATGTCCTTTTGAACACAAATTTATTTACAAGTACAAATTTCACCTTGCTTTCTAATCTCTATTTTATTAATATATTTACACATTGAATTATAAATTAAAATATTGCCTAAATTTTGATTAATACAGTAGGTATTTCTTGATATTTGATCAATCACATCGTATTCATAAATACGATGCACATCCTTATACGCTTCATATAGGAAATTATATTTTTAAAGGAAAATTTCCATAATCTATATATAAAACAAAGTCGGGTTTGTTCGAACACTTATAACTCGAGAACGGCTGAAGCGATTTTCATTTTTTTTGATTTGTTGGATTTGTCTCCGTCCCGAATAGCAGAATATCTATTAAAAACATTGTAAAATTGACGAAAAAATAAAATAAAAAACATTTTCCCATACAAATAGTGTCAGTTGAAAAATGATTGACGTATTTATTGGTTGTCAAATCGATTGGTCTCTCTTTTCCGTCGCGAAAGTTGTCTGTGATTTGATTTTAAATTAAAAAATGACAAATTGATTGGAGTGGAAACACTTAGCCCATGGGGTACGAGCGCAAGAATCAAATCAGAGTAAAAATCAAATGAAATGACAATTACAAAACACCAAAACGATAAAACATATTTCAAAAATAAAACAAAATGTTTTTTTAATTTTATTGATTGTACTTTAAGGAAACCTTTATTTTTATGAAATATTGCGTTTTTATGGATACGGGTCTTCCCTCAACCGAAAGGGTTTAGAGCATACTCCACCACGCTGCTCAACTGCGGGTTGGCGGAGGCCAGTGTTTTCAAGCCGCCTAAAGGCCACAAGGCAACTAGGCTTAATGACTGTCATCTAATGATAACAACCGGGATCGATGGCTTAACGTGCCTTCCGAAACACGAAGGAGCTCGAGATAATCTAATGTTAACAACGGGAACCGCTGGCTTAATGAACCTTCCGAAGCACGGAAGAGCTCGACATAATTTAAACCCATCCATGGACAGGCAATGGTCGTCATTGCTTAACTGGCGTGTTCAATTAGACTGACACGCGCAATGACGCCATCGAGCTTTTCTATTATTTTCTATTATTCATTGTATTCATTCCATAAAATCATGAATTTAGTTCACCTAATATGTACCACGACATTCATTGACTGTTAGGCGGTACGAAGTTCGCCGTGTCAGCTAGTAATGAATACAAGCACATCTATTTCCTTGATATTTTGCAAACATATTCTTCCAATCTTCCCTTACGAATACATCCCAATATATTTTACTATTTTCTCAGTATTTGGGTAAATTAACTGAACAAGCATTGGACTATATTTTTTACAAAAGGTTTTCGTTGAATTATCGTATAAACAGTTCAATCGAAAAGAGTAACGTCACTATTTTAGGGCACCCCGCTTGGACTAAACAAAACTTATCGTGGATTTAATGACCATTCGTCCACTTCGCTGTATATTTTTATTCGCTGGCACATATTCATAAAATTCAACCATATCGTATACAAAATTATTAACGGCAAATTAAAAATCATAAAAACAGTACGTTTTTGTTTTGACAACTATCAAAATTATATGCGAATTTCGTCGTCGAGTTTGCTTCATCAAAAGTGGGATTTTACCTCTAATGAGTTTAAAATAGAATTATATTTGAAACGTCTAAATATTAAGAAGAAACTAAATGAGGGATACTTTCGAGTGCGGTTTAGTTTTACCACAATTTAGTTTGACTACAGGAGATTAGTTTGAGAGCAATTACTACTTTGTAGAGGCTCAAATATTAATTATACTGGCAAAGTTGATTGTTATTTAAACTAGGATTATAGCAAGCAAGGTCGTCGCAAGGTCCCTGGCTATATTTTATCGACATTTTGCGAAATTAAGTTACCGGTATAAAGATATTTGTGAATGAAATTAGAAAAAATGCTACCCACGCGATGCCGAGGCGTATTGCTACGTACCAGCTAATAACTTGTAGACCGACCCTCTTTCAGGCAATTGGAGCTCTTAAAGGTTTTTACATGTAAATATAGATCAATTCTGATAGGTATCTGTTATCGAAGCCTGTTATGAGTAATGTTAAGTAGCCGGGTGAGGAATCCGTTTCAAGTAACATTTTGTTGAATTCTTGGAAATTCCTCTGAGAAATACCCAGTAAGTTTATAAATAATAATAAATATTTACACAGCGTCGTCTAGTCCCAAACTAAGCAAAGCATTACATGCTAAGGGTAATAGATAACGGATATTATATGTGCTTACATACATTTTTTTTCTAAATACATACATATAAGTAATACATAGAAAACACCCAGACCAAGACAAACATACATGTTCATGCACACAAATGTTTGTCATGTGCGGAGATCGAACCCGCGACCTCGGAGTCAAAGTAGCTATTGCTAGCCATTCGACCACCGAGCTCGTCATTCACGGCCATCAAGGTAATATTATTGCCAAATTTAAAAAAATTGATGACCATATGGTAATCGAATGTCATTATTGATTCTATGATTCCTCGATTAATGGCTTGGAGTTAGTTGAAGACATAGAATGAGTCAAAGTTAAGTTATTCTCTGCTCTCATTCGAAACCTTGGATTGCATTGGTATTGCATGTTAGATATTTTGCACCTTTTGAATTCTAGAGACCTACTCTAGAATTCTAAAGGTGCAAAATATCTAATATGCGCCATCTATTTAGAAGTTTATCTACGCTGGCACGTAATAATTTCCTGAAAATGTATTTCGTTATCCAAACACAATTAACCTGCCAGTAATATTTTATCAATCATTGCCAGCTCCTAGTTTTTTAGGTTTAAAAAGTATTACTTTAGTAGTCGGATCGACAAACAAAATCATTATTCTAAATTGTGTTAAGATGTACCACTAATAAATAAAGGTCTCAATAAGGCCTTTGCCGGTGGACCTCTGATATACTCGTCTTGTGGGAGATAGCGGCAGGCGGCGGGCACAAAACGAAATTACACGAATAACACATTAGCCCAGTGACGGCTGAGGTGACGCAGTAGGGCGACAAGACTTGCGCTTCGGATACGATCAGACTGCGGGGACGACACGATTTTGTTGATTACGATGCGTTATTGGGCACTCGATGGCATCCTTGAGTAATCTAATCGATCATGCAACTGAAGCAACGTCGATCGTAGCTCTACGGATGGGTTAATTTATCT
This sequence comes from Hypsopygia costalis, assembly GCA_937001555.2. Taxonomy (NCBI): domain Eukaryota; kingdom Metazoa; phylum Arthropoda; class Insecta; order Lepidoptera; family Pyralidae; genus Hypsopygia; species Hypsopygia costalis. The sequence goes on from OW443326.2 coordinate 28,122,604, forward strand.
CAAACTTCTCGTGCTACGGAGGAGAAGCCTTCGGTCCCGGCAGCTGTCATTAGATGACAAGCCAAGTCCAGCTTTGGCCAGCTTGAAAACACTGGCCTACGCCAACTCCCAGTTATGCAGCGTGTTAGAGTAAGTAGAGTGTAAATACTTCGACGGTCCGGTATCCCAGGTTAATGCCAAGATTATCAATGCATTATGATCGAAGAATACGAAATCCCTTCAGCAGTGTGTTCTACTAAGTGTACCTACACACTTAGTAGAACACACTGGACTTGATAGTGCGGGAGACATCCTCTGTGGAACGGCACAGTTAGGCGACAATTTCGTTCCATTATGTAAGGATGATGATGTGCCGTGTGGTTTCCGGCAGACTAGATTAGAATCACTTCGTCTCTTCCCGTGGATATCGTACAAGGCGACTAAGGGAAATACATTATAAAACATCGATCAGGCCTCCCCACCCATCTGGCCAGTTAGGGAGTGTAGGCCAAATCCTCCTTCTGTTTGGAACGGACAAGAGAGGGTCGTGCTCCTGTAGTAGAGACTAAAATGACCTGTTGATGATGTAAGGATGTATTGCCTGCGGATGGCGTGGTGCTCTGGAATTGTAGAATTCCACAGCTCGCCATTGTGACCTGGTGGGCATCATACATTCATTGACTGAATATAATTCATACGAAATCCCTTTAGCAGTGTGTTAGAACACCAAGAGACTACTTCCAAGAGATCATCATTTGAAGATTCAAGAGACTACGTCCAAGAGACTTTTTCATAGGGTCTTCAAAAAGGGCGTAAAAGAGTTTTTTGTAGAGTCGGTGACGCGTGCCTGGTGACCCTGGTGTTGTCAGCGTCCGTGCTACGGTGACTGCTTACAATAGATCGACCGAATGATTATTTTCCTCTATAGTTATATAAAGTAACTAGTTGTAGTTTACCAAATTTGTTGTCTATACCAGCGATTCTTGAAAAAATCGTGAAATCCGCCGGTCTCAACTTCTAAGTCTCAAAAAATCTCGAAAAGTCCTTCCAGTTGCATGGAAAAAAATGAAAATCTACAGGGTTTTTGACGATTTTGAGTTTTAAAAGGTAGCCTTACTGTATTTTTTTTTTTGGGGTGTAAGTGGTTCATCAACATCTTTGAACTAAAGCCAACTTCACCTGCACGCGGTGCACCCTGCTGACTGACAAACGAAGCTCTGGCGAAAAGAGAGGTAGGGAGCGTAATTGTAAGCTACCCGACTGGGGAATGTACCTCCACCTCACAGAATACCGCAGCCAAATAACGGTTCCCTTGAGGGCTGTTGTGTTCCTGCGAGTGAGTGAGGTCACCAGAAAGGAAGGAGATGCTGCGATGGCAGCGGGGGTGGCGGCGCGCGAGCGATATTTTATGTTGCGAGCGTTAATATGGCTACGGTAACCGCTTCACATCAGGCGGGTCGTATGCTTGTCTGCCACCCGACGTAGTATAAAAAAAAAAAAAAAAAAAAAATCTAACCTAAAATTTCGAAGCGACATTTCGATTCGATATAAACTGTAATTAATTATCAGTATTTCAAAGTGTGGACACCTGTAATACCAAGGGCATCACACAATCACAATCACACACGCGTTGCCAGCCATGTAAAAACCTCTTCATGCCCTTTCTGAAGAACGTTGTAGTCTCCCGGCAAAACCTCGACTGTTTCTCTACTTACTTTTTAGATTTTCTAAAATTTTCATTTATACGAACACAACAAACAAAACCACCAAATTGGTCGACCTATTCTCAAGTCAATAGATTTTTATTTACGTATAAAGAAGATCTATTTGTATTTTCTACAAAGCACCTGTCGTGTATTATTTTAAAACGATGTATACACGCACTGATCTGATATCTCTCCAATCCATCGTCCATGTTAAAAAAAACCAGCCAACGGCCATGAATTCTAGAGAGCGCGAGATATGAAACCTGATTGCAACTTGTACTATGGTATTCCATGTCTTCCCACTCTTGCAATTTGTAGTTTGCCAGCGCGGAAAAAACGAGGTATCATGGGATAAATGATGTTAACAATTATGGTACAGTCAACAACATTGAGAAGCTCGGTGGCGTGTGTCAAACTAATCGAACACGCAAGTTAAGCAACGTCAATCGCAGCCTGTCTATGATGGGTTTATTTATCTTTCGGAGGGTACGTTAAACCGTCGGTAACTGTTGTCATTAGATGACAGTCGTTAAACCAAGTCTGTGGCCTTTAGGCGACTTGAAAACAGTGGCCTCCGCCAACCCTCAGTTGAACAGTATGGTGGAGAATGATCTAAACCCCTTCAATTGAGGCGACCCATATCCCAACAGTGGGATGAATAATTGACGACGACGACAACATTGGATATACCGAGCACGTCTCGATAATCTGGGCTGGGGTGCTTAATACCTACGGGGTCACTAGCAACATTTCTAAAAGTCAAACCAGCCCGCCCCGTCGACATGAAAAGTTCGTTCGGAAACCTACTTTTGTTTTCTAGGTATTATAAAACGGTAAAACGGTCATTCGGCATATTTGCTTAAGATTTTTTTTTTTTTGCTACTATTCACCCCACAGTTGGAAAACAGCACAGATCACACTAGGTTTTCTTTTATATATATAGGTGGTTTACGTATACAGTCAGTCAATAAAAGGGTTGTTTTTTTTTTAAAAATCTATTTGTCAAAATATCTCAATAACTACCAACAATGGCGAGTAAATAAGGTAACTGTTTGTAAGTTTATTATTTACAAATTTAACAAGATATCGCGACACAAATATACAAAAAAATATTTGAAAGGAAGCAAATCCTGGAATATTCCGAAAATGTTCGCTTCAGGAACGGCACCAGTCTTACTGTGACAACCTTTTATTACTATAGAGCACGATGGACGAAATGTGTAAAAGGGAGGAAACTACTTCCCTCCCTTTACTTCAAAGAAGCTCCAATTCATCTGGCGTTTTATCTTTACTAACAAGTCCAAGCTTTAGTCGAAGCGTTCCATGCCTTCCCTAACCCTGGAAATTTACACATAGGTGGACTTTTAAGGTCTAAATATCTCTTTGACCTGCTCGTAACAATTAAACATACTTAGTCACAAAGTCACGACCGATTAGTAACATCACGTCGATCCTTTACCACCATAAAAAGCATTTCGATACCCACACTAAAACCCTCCCAATAATGGCTTTATTTAATTCTCCCACAGCTGCACCACAAAAATGTATCGTGAACAACGCTATCGTTTATCGGAAATTAAAACAAAGAGAGGAAAAGAGAACATATCCAAATATCGTATTGGAAAAAAGTGTTTATTTTTAATCAACTACCGTCGGGAACGGAACGCACCGCCGGCCACTATCTGCGAGATCGCCGGACGCTACCCGAACTGGCCGATACCGAAAAAAAAAGTAGAAAAAAAAATAAAAAGCCGGGCACACATTTTGGCGGGGAATAAATCACGCGACGTAGATGCGGCCATACAAAATTTATAGCGGCAACGAAACCGAGCTGTAGAAACATTCTAAAAACAAAAAAGTAAAGGTGATACCATACCACGTGACGCGAGTAGCAGATGTGACAAGTTCATTACGAGGTATAATTTACTTCGCTCCCGTTATTGAAGTAGGAAGCATTATTTTTTTATCTGTCCGCCCGTTAGTGAGTAATAAATTGGTCACACCGTTCGGGAACTAAGGGAACGACGTCAAGTTCTGTTCGATAGAATATAAATAAGTACAATTCAACAAACAAGGCGATTTTAAAACTGTTTACTTTTTTCTATGTATGTTTAGATACTTCTAACTAATTTTGTATAGGTGTGCTTGCACTGATTTTATATGTCTATAGATATGGCATACCCATACTAAATTGCAATAGAACACGGTTCCTGCTGTTGCATGGATAGCTAGCTTTAAATAGTTACATAGATTATCGCAATTTTCTCTTATCTTTTCCTCATCGAACGCAAAATTTCTTGCAAGAACATGAAATTACCTAAAGTGCGTGTTAAAATCAAATATTATTGTGTGCTTTCATGTGATTATGTGATCTCTTGGACTTTGAATACAGAAGAGGCATTATTATCTATTTCTATCGATTGCAATATTGACGTCCTCCATACAAAAGTGCTCAAGGTGTTACCATGTGTAATCTGTTTTAACGAAGAAAATGGCAATCTACTTTTTTTGGTTGCACATTATACTAGAATATACCATCGTAACGTCATACGCAACCTTATTTTTTTCTACTCTATTTGGTTGTTCTATGATAGAAGTACAAACGTAATGTCATACATTTTATGAAAAAGTTACTTATTCTGTGCTTAGACTACAATGTATGTGTGAGAAATTAAAAAAATAGTATAGTAACTATTGGTAATTTAACTCGGATGTGTTATACGGCGATGTATCCTAACCGCGAAACCAGAACATTTACAACAGACGGGCAATTCTTGTAATTAAAATATAGTCAAAATTCAGTCTCGATCTCACAAATGTCACATTTGGTATTCTCGTAACACAATATGTAACCTCAAAATTAAATTTAAGCGGGATTATATCGAAATATGAGTGAAAATTAAACAAACTAAGAATGTTACTTTGCCAACAACAACAATTGATAATAATTCATTAATGAAATCAAGTATATAATTTTAGTCAATTCACAATTCAATCTCGATTCGGTCAAGAAAAGTTCGTAGAAAAATTACGAGAATTGGCCATCAGTCTGTCGTAGAAAGCATTCCTTTCAGTCATGTTTAAAAAAATCTAGGTCAGGTATCTCAATCAATAGTACTTATTTTAAAAACTCATTACATTACTATCTACAGACAATATTATCTTAGCATTCTATTTATAATTCAAAAATAAATATATTCTCAAAATATTCGACAATTTGAAAGTCTACCACCCGCTAATCGCAAAGTTGTTGTGTTCTACGTTTAAAATTCACGAACTAGCAAATAGAGTGGAACATGCGATCACATTTGTGCGAGGCGTAGGTGCGGTTACGCCCACCCTCACCCCGCCCCCCGCGCCATGCGTCACATGCGTGTGCGCAATAAATATATCACACAGTGTCTTTACTGAAGCAAAAAGTCGATTCGAAACGAATAGTGTTCTTTTATTTAAATCATCGTTTTACGTTGGTTTAAATCCCATGGAGGTGATAAAATCGCCGATATGTATCAAACTTATGTACTAGACGTTAGATAATTTATTATTTCGTCGTAAGAACAATTAAATTTACAGCATAATTTTATATTTTGAATCTTAATAATTATTGTAGTTTTGAGATAATTTGATCGTTGTCAATGTTGTCATGTTAGCAAAAACATAAAGCAAATTAAATAGTCTCATTTAATAATTATATCAGACTACTAAATCTTACCTGCATTGGACTAATGTAAGAACATTAGTCCAATGTAGGTAGGTAAGATTTGGTGTTTATCTAACAAAAGTCCAATAATTCATATTTACTGTCTTGTAACCGGGCATCGACACTTACATAAGTTTACTATTAGAAATATAAAAAGTCACTTAAGACATCAAACATTTAGAGATGTTTTAATTTTATCGAGTATTAACAGTTTGATAGTAAACTGGCAAATATACACGCCCAAGTCTTGGCAAGTGATCCAACATGTCCAATATCTGACAATTACCATCGACCCGCTATAATGCCCATAAAAATTGCATCGCGTCTTCTATTGAACAAGGTCCGGTATTATACGGCGTATTGCTCACATCTTGTGATATTCCACACTCGCCATAAAAGTATACGACACGTCTTACTACTCAAAATAAAAACTAAAAATATTTAACGGCGGCAAATATGTTAGATTTCGTCGGTGTATTGGTTGTGTAGACGCATTTTTCCAACATACAATTTTAAGAAGAGGATATATATCTTTTATGCTACGTCGGGTGGCAGACGAGCATACAGCCCGGCTGATATGAAGCTGTTACCGTAGCCATATTAACGCTCGTAACATTAAAAATCGCTCGCGCGCCGCCACCCCCGTTGCCAACGCAGATACTCACTGCGTTTCTAGTGACCTCACTCACTCGCAAGAACACAATAACCCTCAAGGGAGTTGTTATTTGGCTGCGGTATTCTGTGAGGTGGAGGTAGGTACATTCCCAGGTCGGGTAGCTTACAATTACGCTCCCTACCTCTCTTTTCGCCAGAGCTTCGTTTGTCAGTCAGCAGGATGCACCGCGTGCAGGAGAAGTTGGCTTTGGTTCAAAGACGTCGATGAACCACTTACACAACAAATATATTATGGTAAGTAAGTAGTATTAAACTGTAACTTGAAAAACCGGACAAGTGCGAGTCGGACTCGCCCACCGAGGGTTCCGTATGTACGTAGTATCATTATTAAATTTGATATTTTTCATTATAAATAAGAAATAATGCGTCGAAAAAAATAAATAAAATATATTTTGCAATGTGTACATCAAGCCATTTCATATGATACCCCATTTGAACTAGTAGTTTCAATTTGAAAATTCGACACCCTATAAAAATATAGACCCCCTATTTTTTAAGATCTATTTACAAATGTATAGTTTTGAGATTTATTCCTGTACTTGTAGTCTATAACGATGTTACTTGCCAAATTTCATAGTTCTAGGTCAACGGGAAGTACCCTATAGGTTTTGATTCCCTTGAGTGTGTCGAAATATGCGTTTTTGCTGAATAAACGTAAACTTAGCAGTTTGATTTTTTTTTAACTTGATGGGACCGTAGACCTGAGTATACAGTTCAAATTTCAGCTTGATACCTCCACGCATTCTCGACATAGAAATTCTTGACAGACAGACAGACAGACAGACAGACAGACAGACAGACAGACAGACAGACAGACAGACAGACAGACGGACAACAAAGTGATCTTATAAGGGTTCCGTTTTTCCTTTTGAGGTTCGGAACCCTAAAAATTACCGCTTTAGGGGAAACTAGCTAGTAGTGGAAACTAAAGATTAAAAAAAAAGTTGAGCATTATATTAACAGAATATATTCCAGGAATAAATTGCTGCGTTGGTGGTTCAGCGGGGGTGGCGGCACACGAGCGATATTTCATATTGTGAACGCTTATATAGCTACGATAACCGCTTCACATCAGAGTGGCAATTCTCGTAATTAAAATATAGTCAAAATTCAGTTTCGATCCAGTCTCATCTCGATCTCACAAAAGTCACATTTGGTATTCTCGTAACACAATATTATATCGAAATATGAGTGAAAATTAAATAAACTAAGAATGTTACTTTGCCAACAACAAGAATTGATAATAATTAATTAATGAAATCAAGTATATAATTTTAGTCAATTCACAATTCAATCTCGATTCGGTCAACCTTCAATCTGCATTTTGGATGGGCCTTCTGGCGTGCTGTATAATTGTTCGCCATACGTTACTACGTTTATATGTATATCTATTACTTGTGGAATGTTAGCACTTTATATTTCTGTTATCACTTTATCAACCATTGAAAAGGTATTTTAATATTTAGTAATGGATATTATTACTGATTTGGAGTAAATAGCACTTTCTGTACGAGAAACGGCGGAAAGGATCTCGACAATGCGATACTAATAAATGCATCCAACATAGCAAAAAGTAATATTATCATTATTACAATACATAATATGAGCACACAAATTTTGACCAGTCTCAAAGACGCTTATACTTATATTTAATATCAAAATGCGCATATCTGTCACAAACTATCAGTGATACAACACTACGTGACGAGGTGAAGACCCAATCTAAACGTGTCACCCATACGTCCTTATTCACGTTTCCACTGACACTGTGATGACACCAGAATAAGCCACACGATCTGATTAGAACAGTTTCCTGCGTCGCTGCTGGTAAAACGTTAGAGATTTGTGTGCGATAGATGTGAAAACCATTTTGAGAATAGTTCCCTGGAGACATCTGTCAAAAGACTGGAATGTGTAGCGGAGGAACTATAAATTAGAGAGTTCTCCAAACATCGAACAGTTCCAGAGAATTTACTAATTGAACTGTTTTAGCCAAGATATTTAACCTATCTTTTATTATATATGAGAGGTGGGCAAACGAGCATGTGGGTCACCTATTAAAAAGCTATCACCACCGCCCATGGGGATCAGCAACACCAAGGGGTCGCCGATTCGTTGCTAGCCTTATATGAGAAATAAAGACTCTTTTCTTGAAGGCTCCCATGTTGATTTCACAGTTTATCTAATGACAGCCACAACAAGCTCCGTGTACAAGGAGTCCCCAGTGTTGACCAAATGACAAAATGTTAGTGCAAAGTTTCTTTTTTAAAACGATAGTACTTACTAGCGTGTCTGTAACTTGTTTTTTTTTATTATTATTACAAAGAACCGAGATTGTAACATCACAAAAAATGTAGATATAGGTACCGTTAGTACTCGACGAATTAAAAAAAAATATCAAAGATAAATAAAAAATTCAATCAATCTCAATCTGGAGCCATTAAGGTAACTCACCAAAGCCATATATAAAGCGAAAATCGTTTTACTGCGACGAATAACCGCCGGTATTTAGCCCACCGCCCATTTAATAGACCGAAACATATTCATACGTATTTTTGAGCAATGCTGCATGTACAGTCATCATAAATAACTGCTGAAATGCTTTTGACATTGTTATTTGACGAGACATTTTTATCGCTGCATATAATTCAGGCTCCATAGCGCACAATTGGTATTTTTACTTCTAAATGTATAGAGTTCATTTTTCCAAGTGCTGTATGTTCTAGTTTTAGATAAACAAGCTTTTCTCGGCGTTTTAGTACAATTTTTTTGAAGAATTGAGACCTAGTTAGATCGTATTTTGACCTCGTAAACCCATATAGGTATATTTTATGCACGTGATGATATGTCTTTTCCTGTGTTCACTTGGCTTCTAGATAATAGAATATTATTAAGAGCCCTATTACATTTGCACGCTGACGAGCTCTCGCGCAGTACTAAACCCGCGAAGGCCGCCGGTGCATCGTTTTTGTAGTAATTTTGAAGTTATATTTATCGTTTGTTTGTTTGTAAAAACTTTATTGTACAATAACATAACATTAATACACACAGTGTTTATAACATTTTTGTACAATGGCGGACTTATCCCATCAGGGATCTCTTCCAGTCAACCATAGAATACTCATAGGAAAATGAAAGATTAGCGAGGCAGTTGAAATTAAGCACCATGTCTAGATAATTATAAACATACATATACTACATACATATATACACAAATACATACATATGTACCATATACCTACATATATATACCTATTCAATTTATTACACATATTTACACATATACAGATAATTTGTTTAGCTCAACACATTTGTTTCATGAAACCAGAGCTTGTGTAATTTCAGTTTGAAAGAGTCAACAGACTGAGACATTTTCACATCAAAGGGGAGTGAGTTCCAGAGTCGTGCCGCTTGTATCGTAAATGATTTTGCATAGGAATGACAACTGTACCAAGGAATTTTCAGCACAGGATTTTTGCTAGACCTGAGGCATTTGATTTGATAGACTGTACTATTCAATAAGTCAACATTGTTAATGTATTTTTGGTTCCGAAATCAAGAACGCCAATATCGTTTTTATTGAAATAAGATAATAAATTCATGCTGCAAAGTTTATTCATCATGAAGTAACAATTATTCTCATATAAATTTTGCTCATTAATATTATCGTTTATTCAAGAAATTAACAGTTTACTTAAAGCGATTTTCGAAGCTTTTTTGGTTAAAAGAATGTTTTTTTTTTCTATATTAAATCAATGATATTTCAAAATTCCGAGGCCACTATGTACTATACGACTATACAACAAATAACATAATATTTTTTTTATTTCATTTGTTTGGAACAGTAGTACAATCCAGGACCTCAAAATAGTGAATGCGCGCATTTTTTGAAAATCTTTCTCTGCAATTTTGGGTTTATTTAAAAAGTTAAGCAAAATTTACAAAAAGCGAGGCCGCTACGTACTATGCCATTAGCTATTCTGTACTATTCAATAAGTCAACATTGTTAATGTATTTTTGGTTCCGAAATCAAGAACGCCAAAATTGGCCATTTTACGCAAAAATCACAGTCAAAATGTAATATGGCTCTTAATGCAATGGTACTAAAACAACATCTAATTTTGCTTGCTTGCTTGCTTGACTTGTCAAAAAATAGTGCGAATATGTGTCCCATACTAAACGATTAAACGAATAACATTCGTGTTATTCATAATCATAATAAAAAAGAAGTGTTACACGTCAATATCGATAAAATGCAGATTTTTTCAAATGGATGAATATTGTTTTTTCCCGAGCAAATCAGTTCAGAGATTCTTGAAAGTCAAGAGGAATCCCTACTTATTATGATCCTATCAAATAATTCTAGATACAATGATGAAACTAGGTCGTCTATGCTTGTTAAACAATAAAGCTAGTTCAAAGATTATTTGGTGCGAGTGTACGTGTGGGTTCATTTCTTAGGGCTCACGTCCGGCGTCCGCGCGTGGGACCGCGGCAGTCCTGTCGCCCGCCTTTCACCGCATTACGCAAGCCGGCGTTCCCTTATAATTGTAATGGCCGACGCAAGACTCGTCCGAATCGGATCAGTAAAAACTAGACTGATCCGCGAAAATGGCGGCCACGGCAAAAACGCGCCCTGACCAAAATAGGCGCGCGGCGCGCCATCTACGCTATTCGAACGGTGCGCGATAAAGTGTCGCATAATTTATTAGTGGGAGGACCTCGGATCTTAGCAACTAATCGCTTAATCTTCGACAGGTGACTAGTACTTATTAGGCAAATCGTGTGTGAGAATTTTTTTGTAAAAAATATCGAATAACAGAATTGTCCCCGCGCAAATGTCCCCGTGGAGCCAGTTTTTGCTTTCAGCGCGTTCGTGTCAAGAGCAATCGACAGGACCACTGGAATTTTGTACACGTTTTGTACATTTTAAATGCAATTTGTGGAAAAATTATATGCCATATTACTGGGAAGGTTCTTTGTAATATATCTACGTTACAGAAGATATAGCTACATAACAATGCCCTTGTGCTCTTACGATTGAGTTAAATGAACAAATAGAGAGGTTATATGTATATCCTGTTTCTTTCTACTTTCACATTTATAATATAAATTGTATATTTATAACATAAATATAATAAACAATATAAGGGAGGAGCTCGTTGGGCGTTACGCGTGTCAGTCTTATCGAACACGCAAGTTAAGCAACGTCGACCGTAGCCTGTCCATGGATGAGTTTATTTAATTCGAGCTCCTCCGTGCTTCGGACGACACGTTAAGCGGTCGGTCCCGACTGTTGTCCTTAAATGGCAGTCGTTAAGTGTGTGTGGCAGTGGCTTTTATGCGACTTGAAAACACTACTGCCCCCCCCCCCCCCCCGCAGTTGAGCAGCGTGGTGGAGTATGCTCTAAACACCTTCGATTGAGGGAAGGCCCGTACCCCAGTAGTGGGATGGATAAGGATTGATGACAAATATAAGTTTTGTTTTGTTCTGTTTTTGTACTCAAAATAGTACAAACTAGCTTAGTTTAGTGCTAGATGGAGCTGTATAACATATACAGATGTTCCAAAAATATTAATTTCTAAAAATATCTTCAAAAATATGAAACACCACTCGTTAATCAAGAAGGCGTCATTACAAAATAATTTATTTCAACATCACACTGTACCTACATAATAACTGACAAATAGTACCACTAAAATACAGAGTTGCCGCCCTTATCCGCCACTAGATTTATGTCAGTACATAAACTGGGAATCGAACCTCGAATTTCGGTATCGTTTGACGTGGGGTGAGCACCCTCTGTAAACGGATACATTTTAAAAAAACTTGCCAAGTGCGAGTCACACTGTAAGACAAAGTTCCGTATGGTCTTTGTCTCAGATTTTGATAAAATTTTTGAACTGTATAAAAAATATTATGAATGTAATAAAACATATATATACATAATAAAACATCGAGCTATCTACGCATAAACTAAGGGGCCGTCCATTAATCACGTGAGGCTCCAAAGAGGGGGGAGGGGGTTCCGTAAAAATCACGAAATATCACAAGGGGGAGGGAGGGTATAGTAAGATATCACGTGTATTTATTTTTTGTGGTTGTTCAGAGGAGTTATTTGACCTAATAGCCTCCTTCTACTGTCGCACCGCTCGCCATCGACAAGGAATTCATCCTCACACGTTGGAGCCTAACCGGTCACGTACTGTGAGGTTGCAGAGAAGTTTACATAGAATTACATGCTTTATACCTTTTAATTAATTAAATTAATTTGAAACATTTATACTCTTGGTAAGTACGTAAATATCAAACTACCAATTTAAAATCAAAATCTTATCAAATTTACCATAACTTATTTTTGGTAAATTTGAACAGTATCTGTTAATATATGTGTGTCAATTATATGTTAATATATATATCTTGAACTATTAATCATACTTAAGAAAATCGGCTTATCTAGCAGATGTCGAGACAGATTTGTAAAGAGCCAGAGTTGGGTTTTATATTTGGAAATGGGAAACCCTAAAAAAGTATAATTACCTACATACTGTTACCATAATGTAGAGGTAACGGCTTTACAGAATTAGCCTTACAGTTACAGTAGCTGACGCCTAAATTTGGTAGGTACATTGGAAATAATGCGAATACCTCTGCTATAGTAACTACTAGTACAAAGAACCTATTACATATCTCTTATACTTATATACGATCAATTATTTGTATATAATGTTACCGTAATAGTGCAGAATCATCATCATCATCAGCCTGTACCTATCCACTGCTCGATATAAGCCTTCCGTTTCAGTTTCAGTTTTCAGTTCAGTTTTTAAGGTCATCGGACAATTTAGAACATTAATACTCAACCTGCGGCCCACGGGCCACTTATGGCCCCCTGAGCTTTTCAGAATGGCCCGATAAATAAATATATTCAATACTGGTACGTTAAATTTTAACTTAAGCCCGCGTGAAATAGCTGTTGTACGGCTTGTGACTTTATAAAGAAAAATGTTAAATCTGGATGATCTAGAACAAGGGTTCCCAACCGGTTGTCCGCGGACAACCAGTGGTCCGTGATAGGTAAATTATGGTACGCGATACAAACTTATAATGAAAAAGATTGAGCATTATTATACAAAATACTCAAATCTCGAGTTGTAGAATAATGGATTTATATGACAGTTGACCCTACTCGCAACAAAATCCTCGTAGTTGTCAGCGAACAAAAAAAGGTTGGGAACCACTGATCTAGAAGGATAGTGCAGAATACCTTCTTTAAAATAGTCAATCATAAACTAGTTAGATTTATGCCAATAAATGAGATTAATAAGCCGTTCTCATGTCCCTATAGATTATTCTATACGAACAATGCACTTTCCATAGTCTCAAAATCTTCCCTCATGACAATAGATAACATTAACCAGGTTATTTCAACACGTTAGTGCACCGTGCTAACTACACGGGGAATCGAGACTAATGCAGGTCGATCACGCAAAATATGCACGATATAGATTACTTGGTGTAAACGCGGCCTTATTTTTTAAACAAAACGGTGACTATGCCCGAGACATAGAGTACATATTCAATAGAGAGATCATAGGATATAACGACATAAGACTCTGACCATAAAGTTAATATATCTAGCGCAATAGAGGAACAAACTTAAGCTGTCAATTTTTTTTTTGTCTATAAAGCATGATACTTTAAAATATTACGATCTAGCTTACGGGCTAATAAGTAATTTAATTTTAACATAAACTTCTAAATATTATAGTCTAAGAATAATGTCCATTGACTTTTCTTAGTGTCTATTAAGGTGAAACACTTTCTTGTTGTGTTATTTTTTAATGCACTGCATAAGCTGTCAAATGAAACCGAAATTGAATTACATCTATCTGTGATATTTTATTAAATATTTATTTAAATTTCAGATGACTGTAGGAGTTGTATTTTTTTAAATTCTCTTTGCTTCTCACAGCTGGACCTGTATCTTCTCTCAAAATGTAGTTTACATATTATTACATAGGATCGCGTACTAATAGGCAGAATCTGCCTGTGATAAACTGTACATGACGCATTTCTAAAAGTGCATACAACAAGTAAATCTATAAGTGATACTCGTACATATTCATTCACTGTACGATAGACAATGACTGCCGACAAAATATATCGATTGCTTATTCAACCCTAGTGTAAAATGACATTTATTTTCCTATACAAAACTTTCGTTAATACTTTATTTGTCTAGTAGAACTTTTACTTCGCACATAATTAAACATAAATAATTCGTAGTGCATTGGCAAAACTAAACTTAGAGTTAGTCGTCGTTCGGCGTCGATTAGATATATATTACTTATTTTTGTAATTTGACTGTTGTACAACATAATATATTTTTGATATTATTACACTATGTTGTACATACAACAGTGAAATTAATTAACACGTCACCGTGTTTCTAGAACACTAATGCACAAAATTATTCACAATTTCACTTTGATTCACGAGATAAATATAGGTCCAATTTTGACCGAACCGATAAGTGCAGACAAACTGTCAAACGCTTTCTGAAAACAGTTCTCTGTAGCTTATGCTACGTATCTCTTTTTACCATATAGTGAGACTAGTCGTGCCATCTCGCTCGTTCAGCCGTTTGTTCGTCTATTCCGCTAGGTATATTAACTCTATGACGTTGACATAGGGTGTACATTACACGCGTGCAAATTCAAAGGCACAACTAGTAAAATACAAAACCTTAGGACAATAGGAAAGGAAAAGGTGACTGATTAGGGACGTACAGCTCAAACCACTCTGGTCTGATAGGACTGAATTTGGCATACACGTAGCTAATCCGTTTCTAGTCATTTACAAAATACTATCTATGTATGAGACCTAAAATAAATAAATAATAAATAAATAAATATTTCTGTACAATTTACACAGCGCCATCTAGTCCCAAATTAAGCACAAAGCTTGTGTAATGGGTACTAGACAACTGATAAATGTACTTAAATACATTTTTTTTTTGTGAAAACATTCTTATAATACATAGAAAACACCCAGACCAAGACAAACAGTTTATACATAGTTTGTTGCAAACAACAGTTTAAACAAGTTCATGTACACAAGTGTTTGTCTTGTGCGGGAATCGAACCCGCGACCTCGGAGTGGCCATTGCTAACCATATCGTCAAAATATGAAATTTTCCACATATTTTTTACTATAAGATTTAAATCTGTTGAGGATAAACATAATTTTGATATAATGATCAATGAGTTATCATATTCAAAAAATCATTACATGCATAATCGTAACAAAGCGGTATGTTACGCAAGTTTGAAAGCTGCTTATCGGATAAATTCGACAGGAACCTCTTTAATCTTCGTATTTAACATTGGATGTTACTATAATTAATAAATATATATTCCTGGACAAACTACACAGGGCCATCTAGTCTCAAACTAAGCAAAGCTTGTAATATGGGTACTTCTTTACTCGATAACTGATATTTATATTTAAATACATTTTTTTTGTAATTCCATACATAAAATACATAGAAAACACCCAGACCAAGACAAACAGACATATTCCTGCACACAAATATTTGTCGTGTGCGGGGATCGAATCTGCAACCTCGAAGTCAAAGTGGCCATTGCTATCCATTCAACCACCGAGCTCGTCAAATACAATTATACATCTTAGGCACAATACACTATGCTGTGACTTAGGTGTCAAACGAGGTAGGTACTTATCACATCATATAGGTCACATAATTTTTTACTCAAATAATTAACAATAGTTTTCCACGGGCTCGTATTAAAATGTCTGTAGAACACTTTCACTCATGCAAATATAGCTTTAGTCGTATGGATTTTACAAACGTCGGTTGTCTGGAAGTCACGCGACGATTTGACATTGCTCCGACACGCAACCCGATTAGGAGCGTGCTCAATTATTAGTAAGAATTAAATGAAATATCTGAAATCTGTACTTGAAAAACACGAAAGAAAAAGGAAAATATTTGTTTGTAAAATATTAATATTGTACAATAATTTCTATAAGAAAATCCATGCTAACTTTTTTGATGATTTACCTAAGCTATCGTGGAATGGATTCTGTGCTGCAGCATCGGTGGCACACGGGAAAGCCCACCAAACATTCCCATCACTGTGTCTCCTGTATAGCCAGGATTAACAGCGGCGACCGCCAAAAAAGGCAATAAACAGTGAAGTCGATTGCAGTCCCGGGGGTAAAACTACGGCTGCCTTGGAACTCAGACTCACGAATTTAATCAGAAGAAATTAATAGGAGTAAGAAGCTTAGCTCGGTGTCATGTCACCCGGCACATCGACCCACTTGTAATATGGACTCTCTGATTCTTTAGTTCCTCTGCCTGTCTGGAGA
Organism: Hypsopygia costalis; assembly: GCA_937001555.2. Classification (NCBI taxonomy): domain Eukaryota; kingdom Metazoa; phylum Arthropoda; class Insecta; order Lepidoptera; family Pyralidae; genus Hypsopygia; species Hypsopygia costalis. Next base: position 28,139,063 of record OW443326.2, read on the forward strand.
CATGTTCCATTTCCACGTACGCCGCATATTAGGAAGAACTGTATGTAGTTCCATTTCTGGAAATAACTCTCCTATGATATCTATTGGATTTCCAGATAGGGCGTCACATAGATAAATCGAGTGTTTCATGGTCTCGTTAGTTCTCTTACATGTTCTGTACTCAGAATAGTGTTGCCAAATTAAAGAAAGATATCGAGATTTTGGGATTATTATAGGGAAAGGAAATCAAAATATATTAATTTTTCATGTAAAATTTACAATTATACAGTTTATATTTGTTGATAACTTTACATGAAGCTATTTATTGAAACATTTTGTATTTTGTCGGGACTGAATATCAAATTTCGGAAGAATCTAGACGAATTCCGAATATCTGACAGCGCTAAAGCGCTTATCACATTACCCAACTCAACCCCGACTAACTTGAAAATTACCATGAAATAGAATAGTGTAAAAGCATGTTCAGTTGAGTGGTAAGTTGAAAACTAGCTCTTTACAGGAAGACCAAGGAAATTCGTTAAAATGAAGATAAGAAAGGAATTGATGAACTAAAAACTGCTCTACCATTGTTAACTCACTGACAAAAATATAACAAAAGGACAAGACGATGTCAATTCTAAAAACAGATATAGAAAAAAATACGATTTTCTTTACTTCATCATCATCATCAGGTCCATTTTAGTCTTCACTACAGAAGCACGACCCTCTCTTGTCCGTCCTAGACGGAAAGAGGATTTGGCCTACACTCCCCACGCTGGCCAAACGGGTTGGGGAGGCGTGATCGATATTTGATAATGTATTTCCCTTAGTCGCCTTGTACGACATCCACGGGAAGAAACGGAGTGATTCTATATTTCTTTAATTACGGTTAAAGTTTTTGGCTTGTTGACATTTTTTGTAAAATATTGGTGTTTTTGGTGAAATGCACTAAATATGTTACAAAAATAAATGTTTTTTTTAATCACTAGAGTTGTTTACGAAGTTTGCTATGGCATATGGTACAATAATAGGTGTTTAATAGTATAGAATATACCTATGTGTATACACTACATTCAAAACATGAATTAACCGTAAAAAGGCCATGACTACATTTAAGTCACCATTTCTTTTAAGGAAAATTTTAAAAGTTAAGTTGTTGTTAATCAGTGGCAATAAGGGGTTAGAAGCCCCTTGACGCCAGTTGACGTGACTAGATAGACAGGATGAGAAGATCCTTTTACGACTGGGTAATGGTATGAATGGCTACCTTTTTTTATAATTATATTAACTATGCACATTTTAACTTTAGGATTCCATAAAACTCGAAGAAAAATTGGTTCATGACCTGGTTTTCACTACTGTTGGCTACAAAATGTTGGAAGACCTTACCACCGCCATTGCGACTACTCAGTAGTAAAATGTACTTCTAAAATAAATGAAAAGTAATTTTATTAGAACAGCAACTCAATATGCCCATGAGGTATAATTATCTTTTTATATTAACTGCATTGTTCGTAGTATGTGATTAGAAGGTTTGGAATCGAAGTTTGATGACTTAGATACCTTTTTATACATAAGTATACATTAAACTCATAAATGTCAATTGGTTTCTGATATTTTTTATAAATTGCAAATAAATTATTTATTACAATTAACTATTTGTATTGTGTGACCTACTGGCTTTTGGATAGACTCATAAACATATTTCCTTGGCAAATTATATACACTACGCTACGTGCCTTAGTACATACACGTGTATAAGTATATAAGTTTGCTTAATTGTGAATTTAATAATAATGTGTATTTAGTATACTGATTTCATTTAAGTTACCATTCTCTTATATTTATGTGAAGAACCAAATAAATGCTTTAACTATCTGTCTATAATATTGGTGGTGCTTAGTTAAGCCTAGAGCATTATTCATGTTCCCAGAGTTCATACAGCTTAGCTAGTCGCGTGTAGGTGTAAGTAAGTATCCGTATCGTAATATAAGAGTATAGAGCTGTCGGGTAAACGTCTTTCGGTTCATTGAAATGAGCCGAGTATGATGAACTTTGCATTACGCTGGCGTTCAGCGAACACGTGAGAAACCTGTTATCGCTTGATTTAGAACAGCCTTAGGCTCCCTATTAGGCGTTCAGTCATTTACGGCACCATTCGCGAGTTTTAATTATAAGATCGGCCTAAATTCGGTTTGTATTATCTAGGTATTAAGTGTACCGTATAAGTCACCATATCATTTTAATATCACGACTCTAGAAAACGAATTCCTGGACGGTTGCTGCTACTAATTCCTTTTTTTTTCGTTTTATACAAAAATTTGATGCGATTCATACTATTTTCTATTGAACTTGTAAGTATTTGAAAATATTAATAATTTATGTAAACGGGTAAATTATGAAACCTTGAGCTCTTCAAGTATTTTTAATTCATATTATGTTAGGGTACTTCATATCTTTAATAATATTCCGAATATGAAACTTAAGTTACTTAATCTGATTGCTCATAGACAAAAAATAATAGTTATTAACAACAATATACATCAAAACAATATCTAAACCATAATCATAAATAATAAAATACCTTAATTACGAAATGTATACAAAATGAATTATAATTGTAGTAATAACTGATTATTTAAAAAAAAAAGACGCAAGATTTTTTCAAGCATTTCTTCTTCGCCAATAGTCAATACCGAAATGCTTGTAGATAAAAATAATTACATAAAATAAGAATATTATTTTATAAAAAGTGAAAGACGTATCTAAGTGCCCCACAAGGGCCCAATGGCTGAATAAATCATATCATTTCAATAGCAGCAATCAATTTTGCAGTCAGAGTAAGAGGTTTTGTTATATAAAGTCAGATTTTACAAACCTCACCTCTTTATATGTACTTATTTATAAAGTCAGTTTACATATTTATAATGTCAGTTGATATACTTATAATGTCCGTTTATAACTCTTAAAATAAAATAATCTACCAACTTGCACGAGCGGCTAAAACGGCAAAGTTATCTTTACGTAAGTAGAAGGAAGAAATCAATTTGGACTTTGAATAACTCAACCGCGTCGATAGTAAGTGGCGGAGGAGTTTAATAACTCAGTTAAGCAGCTGTTTCAATTAATTCCCTTGCTCCATTGACTTCATAAAGGCTGCAAAAAAATGTCTGCCCCATTTGTATATCGACGATTCATTTTCTTATTATATATTATATTACCATACTATAACCGCGTGTTTCTCACTACAGTAAAACGCCAAGTTTAATCTAATCATAGGCACACAATTATATCGAATATTTAAAAAAGTGGCTTTGTTACCCGCAACATTCTATGGAATTTTATTCTTGTCAGCGCGCCGAGTACGCGTCGGTCGAACGACAGCGAGATAATCGGACTGGTTTGGTTTCGATATCTCTTAAAAAGTAAAAAATTAACTTTATAAAAACACACGGGAAGTCGCCGCTGATAATCTGGCGAGGTAAGTGCAGTTTTGACTTTAATGTGTTAATAAAATTGTAAGCGTTTTGTCGGCGAAACGCGGGTTGGTATCAATATTTTTGGGTGCACAAAATGGCGGCTCGCGATGACGCGCCGTTTCGCCACATAGGGTATTAAACTGCATACGTCCATGTTAAGCTAAATACTTTGTAATCAGAACGTGTGATGGGATATAAAAAAGGTAAGTAACGAGATTTCGCGCTGGCGCTGTATTTTAATGCTTTGACTCACCGAGATTAGCCGTCATGAGATCTTGGTCTTTAGGTTTCTTTTTCCTCGGTCGGCCTTTTTGTCGAGGTGGAGGTGCAGCGGCGCCGTTGAAGAAAGCGCCCTTAGGAACATCGGCTTCCACCCGAGAGAACTCGGGCGAAGGGTAGGGGGGATAGTGGGGGCCGGGTGGCGGCCCGCCGTAAGGCCCCGGGCACATTTGAGGCGGGCCCGGAGTTGCCATGTGGGGACCGTACTCCGGCATAGTTTCGTAATGCAGCCTGAAAATAAAAATATGACGTGAAAAATTTTTGAAATAATTGTTTAGAAGTTCAGATGTTTTTACAGGGTCTGCTTTGCGGGAGTAATTCTAGTAATCATGGCAACTGTTCGCCATTAGTTGTATGGTATGTTACTTTCTACCTACACGGAATAAAACAAAAACTTATTAAACGAAATAAAATAAAAACCGGACTGAAATTTCTAACATTATTTTTTTATTTTATTTCGCGAACGCCATATAGAATAAATTATAATACACCCTGTGTCTCACAGTTGAGACGAATCGAATGACACCTCATATGTTAAAATACATCAAGCTGTTTAGGCTGTAGGACGAGCTAAAGAAAATACATACATACACTTGAAAAACATTACCCTCCCTTTTTAGTCAGTCGGGTAAAAATACATCAAATTTAATTACATACTAAACATAGCTCATGGCTGGAGGGCCATCCATTTGACCACCTGGTTGAGTGGTTAAAAATAGAACCTCCGACACCTGGCTTATATAGGTATTCGAATCCCTCATCGCGGAGAAGACTGTATAATCTGCAAACTTTATTGCGAGAATTTGAGCATCATATCTCTGAGAAAAAATTGGAACCAGTGCCGGATAATGTTTAAAAATTTACTACCCTATAACCAAGTTACCTTACATATGACACAAAATCAGATACCTCGTTACTCTCTTCCAATTAAATAAATAAATCATCATCATCATCATCAGGTCCATTTTAGTCTCCACTACAGGAGCACGACCCTCTCTCGTCGGTCCTAGACGGAAGGAGGATTTGGCCTACACTCCCCACGCTGGCCAAACGGGTTGGGGAGGCCTGATCGATATTTGATAATATATTTACCTTAGTCGCCTTGTACGACAAATAAATAAATATTCCTGGACAAATTACACACGGCCATCTAGTCCCAAACTAAGCAAAGCTTGTACTATGGATATTGGATACTATATAACAGATATTATACTTAAATACATTTTTTTTTTTGTAAAAACATACATAATATGTATGTTTTTACAAAATGCATTATGCATTATATTACAATGCATAGTAAACACCCAGACTAAGAAAAACAGGCATGTTTATGCCCATAAACATTTGTCTTGTACGGGGATCGAACCCGCGCCATTGCTGACCATTCGACCACGAAGTTTGTCAATTGTTAACTGTCAGATAAACTGCACGAGATAAGTTTGCGTTTTTGTAAGAATCTTCCCGACCGCGGTCCCGATCGCGGCCGCGGTCGTGGTCCCGGTCAAGGTCACGGTCGCAGAGCGCCTTAAAAACCTAAAAATAATGAGGATCAGTTACCTGCAGTAAACAGCTGCATCTCTTATCCCGAAGGTGTCTCCCTTGTTGAGCGGCGTGCTGCACAGCGCACAGGAGAAGCAAGGCACGTGGAACACCAGGTCTCGTGCACGCATCACCAACTCTGAGGCGGATATGGGGGTGTTGCAGCGCGCGCAGCGTTTTGAACCATATAACCTGCGGCAGAAGGCGGATATTAGATTTTGTACAAAGACTAGATAATTAGTTAATTAGTAAAATGGGAGTTCCTTGGCGTCGTTGCGCGTGTCAGTCTTATCTATCACGTAAGTTAAGCAACGTCGAGCATAACCTGTCTAGTGATAGGTGTATTTATCTCTAGCTCTTCATTGTTTCATTTTAAAAACAGCCGTTAAACAAGTCAGTGGCCTCTGGGAGATTTGAAAACACTGGTCTCGGTAAACCGCCGTTGAGGAACGTCGTGGAGTCCGCTCTAAACCCTATCGGTTGTGGGGAGATCGTATAATACATATATGCTATATGGAAAACGTAATAGGTATGTTATTTTCAATTTTTCATTTTTTATAGCGGACCATGGTTTCCAATATACATTATTACAAGCGACTATAACGTGACATTACCATGGTAATCGCTTAACATCAAGCGGGCTCTTGTTTACCACCCGACTCAGTAAAATGGTTAACATATAACTTTAATACATACGGTTTGACGTTATCTGCCTAAAGCTCTACATCTAAAGCTCTTTTAAGCTTTAAACAAAAATCGTAAACTAAATACGTTGGTGAGTTCTTCAAACGATTTTAGTGGGGGATTTTAATTAAAACAGGCCGGGCTCAAGATGGCAGATAGCAGGTTCGAGTCCGAGTGAGTCGTCTCCGTGTGGTCCATACTTTGAGGCCTATCACGATCAAACCCAGCTGAATACATTTTCTGAATCTTTATTTTGTTTCGTTTGGAGAATTTAACTTTATTTAACATTTTGAAGGCGTTATGAAGAGTTGAATGTGCATTAATTTAATGTGTGACTGTGTGTTTAGTTAGTGTATACTCCACCACGCTGCTCAACTGCCGGTTGGTGGAGGTCAGTGTTTTCAAGCCGCCTAAAGGCCACTGACTTGGCTTAACAACTGCCATACTAATAACAACAGCCGGGACCGACGGCGTAACGTGCCCTCCGGAGTACGGAGGAGCTTGAAATAAATAAACCCATCCATAGACAGGCTACGGTCAACGTTGCTTGACTTACGTGATCACTTATACTGTCACGCGCAACGTGCCATCGAACTCCTCAATAGAGAAAGAATTTATAAATAAAATCATTTCGCTAGATCACAAACAGAGATCTCATAGAATTGACGAGCTCGGTGGTCGAATGGCTAGCAATGGCCACTTTGACTCAGAGGTCGCGAGTTCGATCCCCGCACAAGACAAACATTTGTGTGCATGAACATGTGTGTTTGTCTCGGTTTGGGTGTTGTATATGTATTACATGTATGTATTTACAAAAAAGTGTGGCCGTGTGGTTTCCGGCAGACTAGAATAGAATCACTCCGTCTCTTCCCGTGGATGTCGTACAAGGCGACTAAGGGAAATACATTATAAAACATCGATCAGGCCTCCCCAACCCGTCGGGCCAGCGTGGAGAGTGTAGGCCAAATTCTCCTGTCTGTGACGGACGAGAGAGGGTCGTGCTCCTGTAGTGGAGACTAAAATGACCTGATGATGATGATTTACAAAAGAAATGATGTTAAGTACATTTATCAGTTGTCTAGTAAGTACCCATAGTACAAACTTAGCCCTTAATTTGGGTCTAGTAGGCGCTGTGTAAATTTTTCAGTAATATTTGTAATTTATTTATTGTAGAAATCAGACTTTAACGTTGTATTATTCTAATTAGCTAAGACAAATCACTAGGGCACTGTAAGACGCATTTTTTCACTTCATTAGAACTGTTGTGAGCGCCAATAGTACTAACTACCTAAAACGATACAACCAATTATCAACTTTAATTTATAACATCTTAAAGTACATCTTTATTCAACACACTGGCCTGAAGTTTGGAATAATTGCTACAAATCTTTCAATGTCGTATTAAATATGTTAAGCTTTTACTTTTGTAGTAGAATTCTGAAAACTTTATTATTTTGTTAGTAATTACAAGTCACGAATCGTTTTTTTGTATAAATATCTACGTAATACTGATTTAGAGGATTATAAGGAGCTCGATGCCGTCGTTGCGCCTGTCAGTCTAATCGATCATGAAAGTTAAGCAGCGCCGGCCGTAGCCTGTCCATGGATGGTTTCATTTATCCCCCGGCTGTTGTCGTTAGATGAGAGTCGGTAAGCCAAGTTGAAAACACTGGCGTCCGCCAACTCACAGTTGAGCAGCGTGATGGAGTATGCTCTAAACCACTTTGATTGAGGGGAGACCCGTATCCTAGCAGTGGGATGGATAAGGGTTGACGACGATGACACTTTTAAAAGATTCTAAAGAATTAAATTTATTTTACCTTTGCTTTTTTAGCTTACATTCCAACGTCCTACATAGTGAATCAATGCTACTTCCTACTTATACATATTATAAATGCGAAAGTTTGTGTGAATGTTTATAATCCTACTGTGCTCACACGTGCAAATCCATGGTTAGAGCCTAGACTCGTTTGAAACTAAAATGAAACAATTCTGTATGTATAAAAATAAATGTCGGTTATATCACACCAAAATTAGAGGAAGCTTTTTATACAGTCATGGGACCTTAGACACATGGGATCTTACACTTTTTTTTATAAATAATATTCTTATTTCTTTTGTCACTTTTTTATCCACTACCATTTCGGAAAAGGTAGCTTATGCTGATATAATCTAGACCCATTAAAAATATAATTCAAAACGGTTCAGCCGTTTAGGCGTGAAAAGGTAACAAACAGACAGACACACTTTCGCATTTATGATATTAGTGTGGAAGTATGAATAAAGTGATTGTCTAATCTAACGCATAGGTAAGTTAAACCACCGGTCACGTCGTACAGATTGACATACACACACAGATTGACATAGACATAATAACTATTATAGGTTTTGACAATTCTCATTAAAAAAAACTGAATAGGCGCAATGATACGAAATCTCGGACGAAATCTAGTAAAATATAATTTGGCCAAAAAGTTGCATAAGAATAGTACAAAAATAGAAAAGTAAACGTTGATATACAAGAGTAACTATTCATAAAATAAGGACTAACATAGAAGATACATAAGAAAATGGCGCAATAGACGCTAGAAACGAATTACCTATTTCCAGTAACTAGTCGTTCGAAACGCACCAATTTTCAAGACTAAGAATTCTCATCCCAGAACTAGTGGTTAAACGTAAACAAATATCTTAAACTATCGTAAATATTAAGCTACCAGACTGTAGCTTGAGTCAAAGGAAGTCGAACACAACGGTTTCCAGAATTGATAATTGAATCAGTCGAAATATTCCCGGATAAAACAGCAAAGCATTCAAAAGGTAGTGAGTACGAATGGTTAAGTTAATTTTTCTATCCACTGCTCATTCTAAGAAACACATTCGCTATGTTCCCACTAGAACGACCGACCGGTCGGTATGCACTTCTAGCGGAGAGGAATTCGAAATAATCATAAAAATGAACAAGGGTTTGTCCGCACATTGTAAATACTCCCACTATAACTATTTTAATTATTTTCGTTTATACAATGTGAGGCTCCGAGTGTTCGTAATTACTAGTTAAATAGCTCTTAATTGTTACCTCATTACGCCAAAAAACTGCTAACTCCTGCTATGACTTTCAATAATTATTTACTTTAAGTACCGGATATAATATAAGAATTTTAATTTTATCACGCCTCGTAAAAATAACTATAAATCTCTGAGATGAGGATTCGTATGAAATTACTTAACACTGCCTCCTGATTGGGTCGTTAGAACAGATGTTACGGAATTAAAAATAGAGTGCGAATTTCTAACTCAATTATGTTCATATAATTTTCTTAAAATAAAATGAACTACATTTTATTACCTACATAAAAAATTTAGTTTCTAACAGAGACTAGAACATGAACAATTAATTTTGAACTAGTACAGTTAGAGTTGAAATACACATTACCGAAAAAAATGTACGTGTAATCACTAACTTAAATTGCAAAACAAAAATGTATTATAAAAAAATGAACTAGAGAACTAATGACATGACTACGACAACGATGACACTAACTAATCCAGAAAATATTGAGCTTTTCAAATCATCATTTTCTCTACTTAAAATAGTTTTAATTAAGGTTTATTGTTTCACGGCATCAAAAAATATTGAATCGAGCCTCATACTAATATCGTATATCCATAGATTTATTATGTGACGTATTTATAAGCCCAAGCATCGATTTAAGACAAGTCTCAAAGTACCCAGCGACGGATTTGTTCAATACTATCATTATATCAGCTATCATTTCAGAGATGTAATATCGATAATCGCACCTCGTTAAATTATCAATAATGGTACATACCTTTATAGTATTTTCATATTTGTACCATATTATGTAGGTCGGGAAAGAGACGACTGGTGTAAAGCATAATGGCCAAATTTATTTACGAAACTTCATTGTGACTTGATTGTGAGTCGATCTTGATTCCATTATACTTGATGATGATTTTCTTAGATTTCAATTTAATTATTTCAGTGTAATTAATCCATATCCAAGAGCCTTATTCGCTTATGTTGAAGCGCATAAGGCTCTAATTGCCACTAATCTATTCTGAAGTTTGATATTTGCAATCAAAAAATCCGGTGGGAATTGGGTTCAGCTTCGTCGGTAGGCCACCAGGTCTTTTCAAAGTACGTATAGTCCCACACCCATTTCCGACCTATAGTTATTATGATCTACTGTTGAATATTAATAAAATTCTGATATTATTAATTCAAACAGGACTTTTTCCCATAAAGGTTCATGACGTAAATACAATTAATTAATTCGCCAGAAGTGAGACCCATCCCTAATCCCAGTGAGGTTAAAATGAAGCTATCGAGCAGCGAGGTTCGTGGCTGTTGGTCACGAGCGATTCTATCTTGGCCACACAGGTCACCTGGCCCGCCTGCTCTATTACTTCCCGGCTCATCTAAGTTTGAGGTGAGAATTTGAATAGAGTCAGATAGCCTTTACACTTTGCTGATTTGACAATATCCTTCTTAACATCTAGAGTTAGTTAAGTGACATTGAATAGTTGCATTGTTAAATCCATTGTAAAATGTAAAAGGGTTCGATTCTGCCACAGTATAAGTAATAGTACTAACGTACAGTATGGACACTCTCTGCCGCTCTCACTAGTCGACCTCACCTCCCCTATGGGACCGATTTGGAACCGTTCGCAATGGATGCAACGTCCTACAAATTGACGTCGCTCGTATTTTATTCTCCATTCAGTTTAAAAGATGGGAGTTACTTGTGCAGTGGATGGATGTCTCAACACATGGAAAGTCAAAAAAATATATTTATTCGATCCCTTTGGATGAAATAAAGTACTGTTTTTTTTATAAATTACCTAAAAAGCATGCGGCAGCCATAGTTTCATCATAACTAATTCATGTCTGTCAAAGTAGGATACAAAATACAATTAATACGAGATGAGAAAAGGATAGCTTATAGCATATTTATATGTCTCAAAGAGCAAGTGAGTGCGCAGACGCGGAACTGACATTGCTGTCACTTGAGTTATGGTGGTTTATTGTTAATGTTTACAATTTTCTTATTTACATTTCAATGTTTATTGTGCGTGATGATAAGTTTGGTTATTAGTTTTAAATTAAGTTTGTTCCATGTGAATATGAAAATGAATCAAATCATTGCGCATGCATTTATATAATATTAATAAGTTACAATTACTGAGAATGAAATGGTTTGACCATTACAATGAACCGGTGTTCAGAAGGCGAACGTTCGAATTAGTGGTGATTAGAAAATATAAAATTTTGGGTAAGTTAGCAATGGCAATTATACAAGGCGTTTTGTAAATATTGGCTGAAGTCAGTGTAGTGTATTTACTATGTTTTTTTTTTTTCTTCACTACGCCCACCTGATGTGAAGCGGTTACCGTAACCATATTAACGCTCGCAACATTAAATATCGCTCGCGCGCTGCCATCCTCGCTGCCAACGTAGCAACTCCATCCTCTCTGGTGACCTCACTCACTCGCAGGAACACAACAACCCACAAGAAAATTGTTATTTGACTGCGGTATTCTGTGAGGTGGTGGTACTTCGTCAGTCGGGTGCTTAAAAATACTCTATGTCCTACCTCTCTTTTCGTCAGAGCCTCGTCTGTCAGTCAGCAGGTTGTACCCCGTTCAGGTGAGATTGACTTTGGTTCAAAGATGTTGATGAACCACTTACACCCCCTTACATGTCCGACTAATAATTGAATAATGTCAGCCCTAGAGAACGTCACTCAAACATAGGCACGTGTACAGACGTCATTTGGTTACTACATGCAAAAGCGCCATTTTTGTATGGAGTGGCCGGGGTTTGATTCTGCATAAGCTTTTGAATAGTCTGAAACGTATTTATGTTCAACGTTGCTGCCTGAAATCTTATGGCATTGTTCAGTAAATAGGTCGCTGGCTTCAAATCTATTATAACTATTATAATAGAACATAGTGAACCTGCATTTTAAATCATCCATATATATACTCATTGCATAAAAGTTGGTATTCATACATTTTTGAGGAAATCACTTAGAACAAACAGTGAGCTATATGGATGCAGTATCCATAATACCGTATTATGTTTAATATATAAGATCTATTAAAATAAATGTGTACTTATTTTAAGAAGTATGAGTATACCGAATTAATAATATTTGTTTTTTTATTTGGTTATTTTATTTGGTTTTATTTTATTCAACGTTAAGAGATAAATTATTATCTCTTCATTTATATTTAGATTCTGAGAGGAGAGTGTTTTGATACTTTTGATATAGTTACACCACATCTCGGCCACTCCAATGCCAAATCCAAATGTCGTGTCGTTAACTACTACCACAGTATAAGTAATAGTACTACGTACAGTATGGCCTCTCCCTGCCGCTCTCTCGTGTCGACCTCACCTCCCCTCTGAGACAAATCTGGAACAGTTTGTATGGCGCCGCACACACACGCTCATTCACGCTCTGCACAGACGTCATTGTTTATGTAGTAGTAAACGACGAGACATTTGTATGGAGTGTCCGGGGTGTGCTACTACTTAAACAGTGACGTGTGTGCAGCGCGTTCATGAGCATGTGTGCGTGTGGCGCCATACAAACTGTTCCAGATTTGTTTCAGAGTTTTGGTGAGGTCGATACGAGAGAGCGGAAGGGAGTGGCTATACTGTTCCTAATACTATTACTTATACTGTGGTTACACACAATAGTTTTATTTAATTACATATCTCTATATCCTTCTACATTGTTACTATTTTGGGTGTACGTGGCTCACCACGACCTGAAGAGCCAAAGCCCAACCTCACGTGCACTTGGTGCACCCTGCCGCCTAGAGAAAGATGCTCTGACAAATGAGAGGTAAGGTACCCAATGAATCAAAATCAACGTTACTATTTATCTGAATTTTTCCCAACTGAACTCTGAAAATCTTTGCCTTCTGTTTAGATTTTACAACATTGCTCTGGGCTTTTCAAAAAAAAGCTCGTTGTAAGATTGACGAATGTAACCTTTATGAAAAAGCCCTTGTTTTTTTAATTTCAAATTAATGAATAACAACTGAATCTGAAAATGTCCAACAAATTTTCTCCGTTTTTTTTTTCATTTATAAGCATTTTAATTTGTGATTTCTTTGCGAATTCCATCTTTGCATCAGTGGGGCAATTCTGGTAATTAAAATTCACTTCCAATCCAATCTCGATCTCACAAATGTCACTTTTGGTATTCACGTATCACAATATGAAACTTAAAAAGCAAATTTAAGCGGGATTACATAAAAATGTAACCGAAAATTAAACAATCTTATAATAATATTAAAAAAAAAAAAAAATTATTTAATTAAATCAATCATATAATTTTTTGTCATTTCACAATTCAATCTCGACTCTGTCAACTTTCATTCTACGATCGTCAATAATGACGAGAATAGGCTTGTATCCCATTTTTTTTTTCGATTCTTTATTTAAAGACGTCACAATAATATAAATATAGGTGAAATAATTACTTCGATTACATAAAAACTTCTCGAGATATGATAACTTGAAGATCACAATTTTGGACTATCCCGAAAACGCTCCATACAAAAGGCCACCACGTTATGACGTCACACCGTGCTATTTTATATGCATTAAATCAGAAATTTGTACGACAGCTATGTTAAATATTGCGTTTATGTAGCCAGTACCGTAACAAAAGTTATAGTATTTTTTATTGTTTCTACAAGGGTAATATTTATTTTTTATAATTTCATACCTTTAAAATGGACTTTCCCACCAAACTTTGACCGAACATAAAACATGTCGGACATAAGTTATTAAAATTTTAAGATCGCAGATCGTTTTAGTTTTATGTATTTTACGTTACTGATAGAGAGTTTTTATAATTTTGTAACATGGGCAACAAGCCTATTGGCTTTCAGATCATTTTAATTATTGCAACCAAGTTCACGTTTTTCTAATTTGGGATGGCGACGGATTTGGTTGTCCAATCGTATCTTATATTTTGGTAGTACGCGTATTGCGTTGTTGTGATTGCCCACGCAATCCACGTATCCACGTTAAAAGTTTCAGTAACATATTTAGTACCAACTACGTGGAAATATCGAGCGTATTGCCCACGCGACGATAAACCGACGTAATCTGCGAATCAGAGCCAAATGCTAATGCGTCTTATTCTTTATGTGTTTCGCTTAAACACCATGACTGCTTCATGGCCGGGAGACGTAACTGATGGGGGCGATAACACATTGCGATACGAGGAAAGCGGTGTTTGTTTAAAAACAACTAATTACATTTCTAATGAGTGTTTGGGTTTTAATATTTTGTAACTTTATTTTTAATAGTACTTACTAGCTGTGTCTGTGTGCTTATTAAAATATATTCAAATTCTAAATATTTGTGAAAATTTTTGAAGGAACACTTCTTTACTCACGCTTAAATTGGTGAGTAAGCTGGTGAATACGTGACGAGAGCGTTACGAAAAGCATCTCTGTCCTCTATCTAACTACCGAAGAGGTTTATTCTCATGCACTTCCAAGTTGTGAAATTAAAAGTCTGTCGAGGGGCAGTCTGCATGTGATTCTTTAACAGGGGCGTGAAGTGGTTGTTATAGAATGACTAGGTCTTGCAAGCGTCCATAAGAAGCGATGAATCGCCATCAGGCGAGCCGAGCGCTTGTTTGCTACAAATGTTAATTGTAGCAAATAAGCGCGTTGTTAATGATAAAAAGAAACTTACTTACGAACCGCGATAGTACATAAAACCATTACCGATATGGGGCATATTGGTATCAGTTTCAAATATTGAACTAAGTAGGCAATTTGTGTACTAGCTATTACAATAGAGTAGTCACCTTTGGTTCCGTAATCAATAATCGAACCGAAAATAATGGAAACCAAAACAGCTCATTGAAGCTAATGGTTGAATAAAGTTTCAACAATATTAAAAACATACTTGACGAAAATCAAGATTATTCATGATTCATTAATAATTTACAAAAGCATTGATAAGGAAACTCCGTTAAAAACGTTTCAGTGACAAATCGAATATAATATAGCATGCGGCTGAAACTGTGTAGCTTGAGATTACGGTTCTTAATTATTATTTCTTTTATTTTCACAACCTGAGAGCTGTAAGTAGAAAACCGCACAGTACAAGACCATTTTGGTTACTACTCCCAAAGGTTGAATTCTGTAGCTGTGGCAAGCAGTGAGACTAGAGAAAGGGGGGCGTTGACAAGTGGGCATCATATCAAATGGTTATAATCAGTACAACAGATAATGAACCATCATCCATGATGATATGATATTAATGAAGTCGCACACAAGTCGGACAGATACATATAGAAGGCCCAAGCTTTATAAAGTAGAAATCTGCCGCGACCTAAGTACTGGTTCACTCTAATGACCTAGTATTTTTAATGCCCGCTATCTAAGAAAGAAATAACATATAATATAAAGGTCAAAAAGCAGGCGACAAGGTCATTCCTTATTAACGAAACCGAAAGTGAATTAAAAAAAATAAAAACCGCAAATTAAAAAGCCTAAACAATAGGCGCGTTAGCTTAACGAGCGTCAAAATTCGGTATCCGAAACCCTTTATCGGTATCGGTTCTGGTATCGGGACGTTCCGCACGTTTCACGCAAGAAACCAGCCGATTGGTCACGGCTGCAGCAACAATGGCACGCGGCAACCTTTATTTGTTAATAATATGTCACGGGGAACGAATATGACACGCCAATCCATCCGCGATAATAACCGATACATGTGTTGGTACTGACACACAGATATTTATTTTGTATCACTTTACTATATCTAGCAGGTAGGGTTGCCACGAGCCCTAGTTTCCCCAGATACGTATTCTTATAAAGTTCTGGCTTTGTCGAGTTTACAGTTCAAATTTAATAGTTACTTACTCTTAGCTAAATAAAAAATACCGGAGATCCGCACACTGGGACTCCGTCGACTAAGGTGATGTAACATTTTGTGGAAATCATCACCGCTAGGTATTATTACCAAAGTGGATTGTCACCTTATCGAGCATCACCTCAGTCGACGGTGCTTCGCTCCTATTTTAGGTCACGAGACACAACTCAAACCTAATCAAGAAACAATCTCAACCTATGGTTACAGTTAGGGTTGCCACCGTCCGGGTTTCTCCGGATTTGTCCTAGTTTGGAGGGCGTCCGGGGAGCGTTCGGGTGGGGTTTCATTTGTAGTCTAGGATTAAAAGCTTTATATCACTATCGCACGCTCCATGCTGCGAATAACCGTCTTGTCACAGAATAAAAATAGTACTAGTACTAAAAAACACTGATGACATGTCCGGGTTTTAAGATTCAAAATTCGGAGTTTTCACTCATCAATCTAACTAAACGCTAGCAACCAGGACTGGTTGCTAGCGTTTAGTTAGATTTAGGCCGTTGGTTACTTGGCCAAATGATGTCTATTCATTCATCGGGCCATGGCAAACTGTTACGGAGTCAAACGTTACTGTAATATTTTATGAAAAGACTCGATGTCACCAAATAATAATCAGGCGTTTCACGATGTGGCCAATTGTACGATCTGCCCTCGACATTCTATTCAGGGTTGACCTATAGAAAAAGCAGCATACTATACTAAGTAAATAAATGCAGACAAATCCTCCTCATTAAATCGACGGATTCAGGATTTAGTAGGTAGGTATACTTGTGGTATCTGCGATGACGATACAAAGAGGTGTCAACAGCAGGTCCAGGTACACGTGCCCTATACCTATCTGCTAATGCGCCCCTGTGTGCCAACCTTCCAGTTATATCACAGGATTGCGAGTCTCTCGTCCAGTAAACCAACCAGACGAGAGGACCTTTACCCGCACCGCTCTTGCGCTCAGTAAACCAACTGAGCACGCAAGCGGATTGGTATCTTTGCAGGTCCAGGTACAATTGAAGTAAACTAAATAATTATTTTTTGTAAATACTGGCTGATAATTTTGGAATTCTAACTCCTCGTTCTAAATTCCGTGCAAGCCGCGCGACAAATGAGCGACACTATGTCGCTGGGAGATTGATAGGGCGTCACCGATAGATGGCGTTGGTGCCATTAATTAACACCGCCCGTTTGAGCTTCACCCGAGTTGTCACGGCGTCGCGCGCCAATCGTACGGAACTCGCAGCGACACCCTTACCATAAGTTCCCGGAATAACACAAATATGAGTATGTTCCAAGAGAATTTTAAGTATCAAACTAGCTCCTTCAAGAACAGAGTTATTTTCCTTTCAAAGGCTGGCAAATGACCAGCGCCCTCTTGGTGTAGCTGATCTCCATGTGTGGTGGTGATTGCTTTCCGCCAGACCTACTCGTTTGCCCCTTCGCTCATATAGAAAAAAAAATATTTGTGAAAACAAAGAATGTAATAATTAATTATAATACCCCCTTTATACTGTATGTTAGCAAAGTTATATTGTTTAGCAGTGATAGTAGACCACTTCTTTTTTATTTATTTGTATGGTCTTAGACTGGAAATGGGTAAAGATGCTAAGCTTCTGATAGGACTATTCTTGTGGGATTTTGCTGAAGTAACAATTATAGCAACATACATACCTAACATATCTCTATAACAATATTATAAACAGTCCTAATCCTAATATACTCTTACATGATACTTAAATAATATTTCGTGATCGCTTAATTGTTTATACTACTCGCTGATACCCGCTACCACAGTATAAGTAACTACTAGTATAAGTACTACGTAGTAGTAGTAAGTATAAGTACTACGTTCAGAATGGCCGCTATTTTCAAAATCTGTCATTTGTGTTGAAAATACCTGGAACATACGTGGTGTTTTCCTACCTTGGAACGTACCAAACGAACAAAGTTCCCCACCCTTTTCCAGCTGTCGGGTAAAGACACATTTAATTTTGCAACAGAATTACGATTACTCGCCTATATAACGGATAAACTGTTAATGCACCGACAACACACCGTTGATATCCCATGCAAATATATGCAAATAACAAACGAGCCTTGCAAATGTAAACATGAATAACTGTTATTGATCAAGCACTTACATCTTGTGCAGTATCATTCAATTGTAAGGGGCAGTGTAAATCTACTTGTGCACTTTGTAGAATCGAATCATCATCATCATCATCAGGTCATTTTAGTCTCCACTACAGGAGCACGACCCTCTCTCGTCCGTCCTAGACGGAAGGAGGATTTGGCCTACACACCCCACGCTGACCAGACGGGTTGGGGAGGCCTGATCGATGTTTTATAATGTGTTTCCCTTAGTCGCTTTGTACGACATCCACGGGAAGAGACAGAGTGTTTCTATTCTAGTCTGCCGGAAACCACACGGCCAAATCAGCTAACAGTCTAACTAAAAGCAAAGAAACCCTTAGTCAATAGGGTCCAAAAAACTTTATAAGAGAATTAGGAAAAAGTTTAGTCGACGTAAGTAACTGGTGACCCAAGATCTGGCACATTCCTCGTCCAAAGGATGAGTTTAGCCAGTCAGCGAGGTAATGCTGCTAGCATTTGGGAACGATGGCACATGGGCCAGACTTTTTACGTTTATTTTAGTTTTAGGTTAGATTTATTTTAGTATTATTTAATTTTAGGTACTTTAGTTTTATAGTTGAATTGTATGTATTGTTTATAGGTAGCTTAAGTTTATTTGAAAAAATAATAAGCAAACTCTGTCCCTTCTGTGACCACAGAATAGATTTCTTCAAGGAAAGCGTAAATGCGTTCAGGTTGGTAGCTGATGCCTCTGTGGTGCATGTCTTTAGGTTGCGATGAATGCCTACGATTAGCTTTTGCCGTTTTAATACTACTAGTACCGTTATTAAATAAATAAATATTCCTAGATAAATTACACACGGCCATCTAGTCCCAAACTAAGCTAAGCTTGTACTAGTTATCTGATATTAGGTATACTTAATTACATTTTTTTGTAAATATATAGAAAACACCCAGACCAAGACAAACAGACATGTTCATGCACACAAATATTTGTCTTGTATGGGGATCGAAACCGCAACCTCGAAGTGAGAGTGGTCATTGCTAAACATTCGACCACCGAGCTCGTCAATAAGTTAATCAGTTATTATGGACTTGTTTTTCCTAAATAGTAATATTACTTACCATACCATATTATGACTATACTAAGCTAAGTTTAAGCAGCAATTTCAAAGTTCCCCATTAGAGCTTCCAAACCAAAGATAAATATTCCCTTTGTCCCGAACAAGGTATTGAGAATGAAACACTTCGACAAACTTATCACTCACGAAGTAACTCGATTCCACACCCAAAGTAGGGGATACAGTCGTCTGATTTATTCTTAGTATCATAATTTTAGACCGCATAGCTAAATTAGAATGAATTGATGGTGCATTTTACCTGGAGATGCAGAGGTTAAAAGAGTTTCTTTAATTAGACCCGCTTTTAGAAGTGGCTACTCTAAAACATCATTTGACTACGAAAATCTTTTACTAATTAGAACTGGGATATTGCATTCGCAAGTAAGAATATTCGTTGAGGGAAATTGCAAGGCAAAATTTCAATTGCTTTCGTGATTCTGGGTTAAGCGAATACTAGAGATATTAAAAGATTTTATTCCTAACCTAAATATCACTGAAGAGCCATTATGCCTGTCAAGGACACCTATACAAAATAAGACGTGTTGATAGCCCAGAGTGCAGAACATGCAAAGGTTCTAACGAGACCATGAAATACTTGATGTGTCAATGTGACGCCCTAGCCGGTAAACGAATGAAAATCCTAGGAAAAGCATACACGGACCTGGAGGATTAAAAGCTCTTCCCAATAAATGGCATACTGAAGTACATGGAACATGTCTCCAGACAGTCAGGGGAGATGACTATAGGATTTGGGAGAGCACAAAATATCCATGATGGTCGACGTATTACCGGTTCTGCAGCACTGGACCCACTCTAAGATAAGATAACCTAAATATCAAATGTGTAAACTACATAATTATTTCTTAACCTCGTCTATTTTTATGCTTCGATTCCCAGATGAGAATTCACTTCTGTATGCATAAACATGTTTGTTTTGCATGGATACGGAAATACACCCCTAGCACTCCATACAAATGATATGTCGTTACTGGCTACTACTATTACAATTATGATTGTACTTATACGATTATGTACAAGTGACGTTTGTGCCAAGTGTGTGTAATCATCTGTAAATCTGATAATGTAACAGTCCTTTAAGGGGATAATTACTGCTACTGTAACATGGGTGTTGTTTTACTTGTTAAAGGCGCGAACCGCCAATAATTATAGTACAATATAAATAAATACTTACCTCCCACCTACCAGGGTACCGGCTAAGCTGAAGCCGATTTCCATTGTATTTTTTGTTGCGAAAATCAAACTTCACCATAGATTTATGGTACATGTGTCTAGCTTATCTGGTAGAAACTTTAGAATACTACTAAATAAACTGAACATGTTTGTCAATAACTTAAACGTAGGAGCTATTTTTAGAATCAAAATATTCGATGGTAATCGGCTTCAGCTTCGGCGGTACCCTAGTCACTTGCTTTGTTTGCAACATTTTCCTTCCATACAAAATTTTAAGGCTAATCTCTTTTCATTTAAATTACTGCCTTCGCCTTGTGCGAATAATAAAAATACTGCTAATATTAAATTCACTGGGAGTATGTTCTTTGGCGGCGGGAGCGGGCCGACATGTTGAATTCCGTGCAGTTGCATCCAGAATAGTATATTATTCTGTTTGGTAGCAACAAGGGAGAATTACCAAGTGTTCAGACGATTTTGCAATTCATATTATTGGAATCGATGTGTAAGGTACCAACTCAATGTTGTAGGTCCCCAAAAGTGTTAGATACTTAAAATCCGTAGCGCACGACATTTGAGCTTTACTTGACTAGCCATCTCTTCAGGTTTTCAATACCTTATTTACCATATTGTTATCTCTCAAATTGCTAAGAAGAGAAGTATTCTAGGGAGATTAATTTCTTATGATTAAATTCATTATGAGTTCCAAGGCAACCGTGGTCTTACCCTTAGGTTCTAGTCTTAACAAGGACTTCATTATTCATTGCTATTGAGATATAGTGGTGGAAATATATGATGGGTTCCGTTTTTAAAATCTACTATACAAAATACAGTTAATGCTGTCATCTTGTTCCAATCACATGACCGACCTGGAAGAGCATACCCTGTTTTATTATTCCAAAAGTTTAACAGAACGTTTATCGTTTTAAATTTTCTTCTGCGACGTTAAAATATGTACCCAAATAGTGACAGTACATCATATTAATGCAAAGGTCATTGTGTGAGGTCATGTAATGATAAATTTGAGTACAGCCAAATCTCCGACCCAATGTGCATACGAATAGTATAAGATTAGGAGCGCCGCGACACGACTTGAATTTTTATATGAATATATTATTCTTTACGTTATTGAAGTACTTTGTAGCTTTTACTAGATAGGAATGCCAAAATGTAAAATATTAAGCAAATATTCCTAATATTTCTTTACATTTTTGCATGTAATCTAAACTAAGCGGATTTCAAAAAACTCTAGGATCGCCCACATTATGGAAGTTTTATGCACCAGCCCTAGGCTAGTCTTCCATAGACACCTAAGTAGGACACCCCGACCACTCCATACAAATAAATAAATATTTCTGGACAATTTACACAGCGCCATCTAGTCCCAAATTAAGCGCAAAGCTTGTGTTATAGGTACTAGACAACTGATAAATGTACTTAAATACATTTTTTTTTGTAAATACATATACATTATAATACATAGAAAACGCCCAGACCATGACAAACAGACATGTTCATGCACACAAATGTTTGTCTTGTGCGGGAATCGAACCCGCTACCTCGGAGTCAAAGTGGCCATTGCTAACCATTCAACCACCGAGCTCGTCAAATGTCATGGCCGTGGCGGGGTGTGGTACGAGCCCAATTAGGTTCCAAACTTTGAGGATGCCTATGGCGAGCGGCGAGACTATAGAAAGCCGTAGGCATCATGGCTACATATTGACGAGCTCGGTGGTCGAATGGTTAGCAATGGCCACTTTGACTCCGAGGTCGCGGGTTCGATCCCCGCACAAGACAAACATTTGTGCTCATGAACATGTCTGTTTGTCTTGGTCTGGGCGTTTTCTATGTACATATTATAATAATATGTATGTATTTACAAAAAAAATGTATTTAAGTATTATATATCAGTTATCTAGTATTCATAGTACAAGCTTTGCTTAGTTTGGGACTAGATGGCCGTGTGTAATTTGTCCAGGAATATTTATTTATTTATTTACTTATATTATAATTAACTAGCTGACCGAACTGAATTCGAATTGGTTTCGCGCAATCTGTTAAATAACTGACAGTTCTGTCAAACGACATAAAGTTATAAAAGTTAATACGGTCGTTCAGTTTTCTTAGATTTTTTTAATTTTCCGCGTAACATTCTCATTGTTTTCTTTCATAAGAACCTTCTCCTGAGAGTAAGAAATGCAACATAAAAAGAAATAACGAAATCGGTCCAGCCGTCCACGTGTGCTGCCATGACCAAGGGAAATAGGTCTTAATTTTTATATATTGTGAGTGGTTGACCAAAAAGGGACCTGGAAAAACTGGCATGCGTTGTTTTTTTTTTTTGAATTTTTGTATCTGTGATCTTTTAGCTTTGTTTTGGTCTAACCAGAATATTTTTAGGTGCCGTAGTTTTTGTTTTATGATTTTTTTTGCCGTATTTTGCTGTCGTGTTCGCTAGTCTATAAATTATATAAACTAGCGAACCCGACAGACGTCCTTTTGTGAATCTAAACCATCCAGACGCATACAAAAAAAATCATTAAAATCTGTCCAGCCGTTTAGAAGGAGTTCAGTGATATACACACGTACAGTAGAATTATGTATATAAAAGAACATAAGAATGCGTGGTGGGCCTAACCCATTAGTCGATAATACAAAATATGTACGCTATTTTCGTCAACAAAAATCCGAGTATTTAACATTCATGTCACAGCACAAGTCAAGTCTGCTTTGTGAAGTCAATTTTTTATCTTGACACGTACAGCGATATACATCACTCGCCCACAATCCATTTTTAAGGAGACGTGTATTTTAGGTATATACGAGTATGTATATTTATTGCGCGAAGTGCGTTGCGTAAAAATCGTACGTCTAAGCGCGTACACATACAACTTTCATATCGGTGGAATAGATTTTTCATATCGACTTACGGACGGAATAGATCTTTCATATAAACTTACTGTGTTACAAACAACTTGTGGAAACAACTGAAGGCCAATTCTCGTAATTTTTCGACGAACGCAGATTGAAAGTTGACCGAATCGAGATTGAATTGTGAATTGACTAAAATTGTATACTTGATTTCATTGATTAATTATTATCAATTCTTGTTGTTGGCAAAGTAACATTCTTAGTTTGTTTAATTTTCACTCATATTTCGATATAATCCCACTTAAATTTAATTTTGAAGTTACATATTGTGTTACGAGAATACCAAATGTGACATTTGTGAGATCGAGACTGGATCGAAACTGAATTTTAACTATATTTTAATTACGAGAATTGACCCTCTGGTGTTACAGGCGGTCATAGGCTACGGTAACTGCTTTCCATCAGGCAGGCCGTATGCTTGTTTTTCACACTAGTGGAATAAAAAAAAACTTTCATATTGAATGCTGGCGACAATTTTCACATCGTCGTCGTCAATCTTTATTCTTCCCATCTTCCCACTGCTGGGATACGGGTCTCCGTTCAATCGAAGGGGAACAGAGCATATTCCACCACGCTGCTCAACTGCGGGTTAGCGGACGTCAGTGTTTTCAAAGCCCGCCAAAAGGCTACTGACTTGGCTTAACGACTGTCATCTAACGACAACAGCCGGAACCGACGTCTTGACATGCCCTCAGAAGCACGGAGGAGCTCGAGATAAATAAACCCATCCATGGATAGGCTACGGTTGGCGTTGCTTGACTTGCGTGATCGATTAAACTGACACGAACAACGACGGCATCGTCGGTAACAAAGTCAGCAAGCTGAAGTGGCAATGGGCCGGCCACATCTGCCGAGTCAGTAATGGCCGATTGGGGAGGAAAGTCCTTCAGTAGAGACCTCATATTGGGCGATGAAGCGTCTACCCTACCCCCCTAGACGGGCCGATTACCTCAAGGGAACGACTAGATACGGAAAGCGTAGGATTGCATATAGTGGAAGGCATTACGGAAAGCCAGCAGTGGATAAATACAGGATGATGATGACGATGATGAATCCAGCACTAATTGAGTTGGTTGTAGGCGCAGCTTTGTACATTCTCAGTTCTCACAAATAGTTGTTCAATCAAAAGTTGATGTTATCAAGTCAGTCAGCGCCATCTAGTCCCAAATTAAGCGCAAAGCTTGTACTATGGGTACTAGATAACTGATATTATACTTAAATACATTTTTTTTTTTTTGTAAATACATACATATAATACATAGAAAACACTCAGACCAAGACAAACAAACATATTCATGCACACAAATATTTGTCTTGAGCGGGAATCGAACCCGCGACCTCGAAGTCAAAGTGGCCTTTGCTAACCATTCGACCACCGAGCTCGTCGATATGCGGCTTGCCTTAGACCAGTGTTTCCCATTTGCCGGGTCGCGACCCGGTACCGGTCCATCAAAATAAAATACCGGGTCGCAACATTCCCGCCTTGTTTTGAAAATAATACCTACTATCGATAGACGCATCGTGAATATTCTTATCTTGACACGTACGATACCAAAATATGCAGTATTAATAAAACATATTTACTATTAATAAATTTGTATTATTTTACTTAATTTTTATTAGCTCGGGTTAGCAAAGTATAAAGTGGGTCACGAGTCACGAAGGGGCAGTGTGAAAATTACCGGGCCATGGCAGAACAATGTTTGGGAAACACTGCCTTAGACGATATAACAGTCTTTGATGTTAAATACATGATATATGATCGGTAAGTAAACATCGTATTACATGCACCAGTTAGCTAACAATTCCGCGTAAGTTGAGAACCGGTACAAGCAAAATTTTAACTTACGCAGTTCCGCTGCTGAAATTAGAGCCAATGGCGGCGAAAAATTGTCTATATATGAATATTATACCAAGAATTTATTACAAAAACACTAAAGTATTTTATACCTTAATCCGCATATATTTTAAAAGTTTTATTAAATTGTTTTACGCCACGCCCTTTTTGAAGAACCCCATGCTGTAGTCTCCTGAGAAAACCTCGACAGGCAGTTCATTCCACAGCTTGACAGTACGCGGGAGAAAACTTCTCTGGATCCGCACTGTACGGGACCACTTAGGCTCCAATGTGTGAGGATGAATTCCCTGTGGATGACGAGCGGTGCGACTGTAGAAGGAGGCTGTGGGCATCATGTCAAATAACTCCTCTGAACACACCCCATTGTACAATCGGTAGAACACACAAAGGGACGCAAAATAGTAGTTTGGCGATCATATTTAAAAGCGAACCAGTACAGTATATTTAAAGAACCGTATAAGTATAGTAGTAAAATAATAATGATTCCCTATTGATTTCCACATAAACATCTCATTAACAACTGTTTGTTTTTTTTTTTCTTTAAAAAACAATAAAAAGTGTGCCCTATAAATAGTCACATAACTTTTGCAACGATGTAGTCCACTTATGCACATCAACAGTTAATGGACGCAGAATGTGCTGTTTTTGCCACCTCGTGGTACTTTTTCCCGCGGTACCAGCAAATGAGCCGGAAAATCTATTTAACCATTCTAATGGCGCTTACACACGGCGCGTGAAATGTGCGCTAGTAAGGGGCGAACTACTCGCTTGATTTACTGTGCCAGTAACGCGAAAAGTTTATGACAGATGAATTTACAAAAAATATATATTTACTGCTTATTAATTTCCATCTCGGTTAAATTCAACATTTCTTCTGGATGGAAATTACATGCGACATAAATCATCACTACAACATACAGCATACAGCCTGGCAAAAAAATAACACATGGAGGACGCTTTTATAACATTTTCATATTGTCCCATCATTTTTACATTCTACATACCTTTTATCAACCAGGATTTGAAATATGAAATAGTTACATACCTAGGTATATTAGCGAGTTTGTATTTGCTAACACTAATAGTGTTAGTAGAAATGCCGACACTTACCAATATACTTGAGTATGTCTTTTGTATTAAATCTATTAAATATGAATAAACATATGGGCTGCCTGATAGTAACCTGACAATAAGTACAGAGGTACCTCTGTACGTACATGTTAAGAGTAACGTTCTTTTTGAAGAACATGCTTTAGCGTAGGGAAGAAAACCCCTATGTCATATAATACATTTTATATAAAATTTGGCACTTATATTATAAATACGAATGTTTGTGAGACCATCCTCACATATCTTAAATATGTAATAGATGGATGTATAAATTTGGATGAAACTTGGCATAGAATATGATCTGCAATGACATACATGTCATGAACAAAGTATCGGGAATAAAGTATCCTATGTGATAGGTATGTCACACATTGGATACTTGATTCCCGATACTTTGTTCATGAATCAAAAAGCATACCTACAATATTACACTACATGTGTATATTATAAATAAACTACAAGGTAAGCCACTAAATTACTATATCACGAGTCGCTGATAACAATAAAATTATAGATGTGCAAAGCTGTACACAGTAACGTAATATTATGTTTTTACATGTTTACACATACACCGATGTCGCTCACCGCGATATTTACAGCCAAAGCTAACCTCACCTGCACGTGGTGCATCCTGCCGTCTAGCGAAAGAGGCTCTGGAAAATGAGATATAGGGTACAGCGTATCTGTAAGCCCGACTGGAGAAGTACCCACACCTCACAGAATACCGCAGCTAAATAACAGTTCCCTTCAAGGTTGTTGTGTTCCTGCGAGTGAGTGAAGTCACCAGAAAGGAAGCAATTGCTGCGTTGACAGCGGGGGTAGCTTATTATCATAGTTAATATGGCTATGGTAACGGCTTCACATCAGGCGGGCCGTATGCTGGTATTTTTATTTATAACAACAAAATATTACATAAACATCTATAATAGTCCACTAAATCACTTCAAGTTAATGTTACTAGGTATTTCAGTAGTATTTCGAAGAACGTACAGATACTTTTGACATGTTCTACCAACACCACTGGTATGCTAATTATTGCTAGCATGCTAATTCGTGGTAAACAGAAAAGTGCCGCTTACGATGGCCCTTTTCTTAAACAGTTATAAATACAAGCAGACTTAAAGTCCCTTCACACGTCTGTTGTCTTAATCCCGGTATCAGCCGTTTCACACGAGATGATCGAGCGGCGGGTCTAATCTTGGCGTAGCTGGCTACTATCGCGTGTCCAGAAATTATCTTACAGTGTCCACTACGAAGTACATTTTCGATACCCGGTAGACACAATCATCACAAAATAGATCACTAAGTAGAAAATAAACTAATTAATTTAGTCAATTATGATGATGAACACGTTAAAAATAAGGACAATTTACGTGTAGAAATTATCGAAAAAATATGTTTAGGACCAGCTTCTTATATGTGAGAGGGAGGGAAGCGAGCATGTCGGTCACCTGATGGAAAGCAATCACCACCGCCCACAAAAATCAGCAACACCAAGGGGTCACCGACCCGTTGCCAGCCTTTTAAGGGAAATATTGACTCTGTTCTTGAAGGCCCCATGTCGTATTTATTTGGGAATACTGCTGAGGGAAGTTGATTCCACAACTTCACAGTTCGTGGTAAAAAATGTCTTAAAAAGCGTACTGTAGTAGATCGCCAAATATCAAGATGATGTGGATGGAATACTTTATGGCGAGTTATACGATAGTGGAACTCAGCGGCAGGTATCAAATAGTTCATCCGAGCACTCCCCGTGGTATAATTTATATAGAACGCAAAGAGATGCAACATCTCTGCGTGTAGAGAGAGACTCCAGCCGATCAGAGATCATTGGGTCACCGACGATTCGAACAGCTCTTCGTTGTATGTGGTCAATTGGAGGAAGTAATACTTCGCTTCTGCACGCTTTACTCTTTACTTGTGTGCAAACACCTAGCACCATTTCTATCATACTGCCTTTATGACAAATTTGATCCAGATCCATTTAGTAATTGGATCACAAAGTAATTGTATAAATGGCAGGGCGAAGTCTATGCATCAGGCAGAATGGAAGTAGATGAGTAGAATGCTACACTCCAAGGAAACCATTGGAGAAGGTAAAGTGAATTGGTACAGACATGTACATAAATATGACACAATATGAAATATCACTCGCGCGCCGCCACCCCGCTGCCAACGTAACTCCTTCCTTACTTTCTGGTAACCTCACTCACTCGCAGGAACACAACAACCCTTAAGGGAATTGTTATTTGGCTAAGGTATTTTGTGAGGTGGAGGTACTTCCCCAGTCTGGCAGTTTACAAAATAGGCAAAGCCCTACCTCTCTTTTCGCCAGAGCTTCGTTTGTCAGACAGCAGGGTGCACCACGTGCAGGTGAGGTTGACTTCGGTTCAAAGATGTTGATGAACCACTTACAACCCAAAATAATGGTTAAAATGCATGTTTATATGGCGTGGTATAAAAAAACATCTAGACAAACTTTCACATTTAAGTATAATAATTATATAGAATGATGGAAAGAATTCATAAATACTTTTCACTTAAAGAAATGCCGCTAAAGAATTCCCTCAATTCTTTAACTGTAACTATTTTACCCTTGAGGGCACTTACGTGAGTCTTGTATTATTGCTGATATTCTAAGAAAGTAAGGCTTGCTGTATTGTAAAAAAATCCGGCCAAGTGCATGTCGCCGTTAACTGAATTATTTATGTAATAATAATGTTTTAAATGAATTAAATAATTTAACTGAATTAAATATAATAATAATAATTTATATTAATAATGACAGACAATGTACAAAACGTTTAGCCACAAGATCATTTTGCGAAAAAAAAATTTTTAGGGTTCCATACCCAGAGGGTAAAACGGACCCCATTACCACTATTACTGAGACTCCTAACCTAACCTAACCAGGCTGTATCTCACGAACCGTGTTATTTAGACAGTTGAAATTTGACAGATGATGTATTTCTGTTCTTGCTGTAACAAATACTAAAAAATAGAATAAGATAAATATTTAATGGGGCTCCCATACAACAAACATGATATTTTTTCCTCGTTTTTACTCGATATTGATAACGGCAACAGGTATACGCTTGAAATATGCACAGATTATAAGTTATGTGATTCACATTAAAAATAAATAATTAAAATAAAATAAAACAAATATTTAAGGGGGCTCCCATACAACTAACATCATTTTTTTTTGCTCGATATTGATAACGGCAACAGGTAGACGCTTGAAATATTCACAGGATATTAAATTATATTATTCACTTTACAAATAAATAATTAAATTAAAATAAAATAAATATTTAAGTGGAGCAAAATAAAAATCATGTCTGTTGTATAGGAATACAACACACATGATTTTTTTGCCGTTTTTATAATAAATAACCCATCGTGCGCGAGTCCGACTCGCACTTGACCGGTTTTTATTACCTATTACTACCTGAGCCCTTACTACAATCTCGTAAAGCAGCATTATTTTAACCATACATTTGAATTTCGTACCACATAATAAAAATGTGTGACTTGGAATAAAACCGAAAATACTCCAATACGAACACAGCATTAAGTTTTTTTCACATATAGCAGAGAATAGACATGTCATTCGTTTGGACATCTCTATTGGAGTAATAAAATAATATTGTTTAGGAGCGTCAACATGCCCAGTATAGTTGCATAACTACAATAACATGTCATCTGCTCAACTTAATATTGTATATAATATAAAAATGAATCGCTGAATATGTTTCTAAGAACAAATTAATCTCGAGAACAGCTGAACCGATTTCGCTAATTCTTTTTTTAGAATATTCCTTGAAGTACGAGGATGGTTCTTACGCAGAGAAAAAATTAAAAAAAATGCCTAAAAAAAAAAGTCTAAATAAACCCTTTTCTATACTCCCATACAAACGATTCGTAATAATACTTAAAAGTCAATTTGAACTTTAATACCATACCATAAAGTTCAAGTGTTAGTGGAGAGAAATCTCATTTCACCACAAGTTTGGAAATCACTAAAAAAAGTGAATAATTCGCGCACACGCAATTATATCCACTTTATATTTATCGAATTTTATTGTCGCTGACAAACGTATTGAATTAGTGCTAATTGAACGACCAGCACAAGAATTTAGTGGCGGCCATTTGACAACTTGCCGAATTCAATTAATTGCGATTCTCAAGCCGGTTTGATGGACCAAGTAGCTAAGATGTGTTGTGTTTGTTTACTTTCATTTTAAGTTACTCCAGAAACCGGGGTTTATTACATCTCTACACGATAATACACCTGTATGGCCATATAATTTTTTAAGAATAGAAATTTATACAGTTGTGTGAAAAAACGAATACATGTGAACCAAAAGAGCAGCACTAAATCTTAACCAAACCTTGTCCAAATCAAACTCAACAAAAAAAAGCTGTCAATTCCTCGAGACAACCGTCTGGCTTCGATTTTATGTACTGGATTAACGATATACGGTTATTAAATAGAAAAAAAATCGGGGCTTGCCTACGTAAGTAACTGACGATTGATAAAAGCATGATTAATATCCGAAAAATAAAATGAAGATCCATTTACACGTGACGACAAATTTTAATAACACGGATATGGAGTCCGTATCACTAATATGGCCCTCATCACAAATAAGGTGCATTGAATAACGTCGGCCAAGATCACATAATGCACTGACAATACAATCCATGTTGATATAAAAAAACATTGTTAATACCTGTTCAAGATATAAAGAGAAAAAATATTTACCATGCCATATAAGTATGGTAAAAATCAATCCAATCAAATGGCGGTTTTTTGACCAAAAAAACTTAAAAATCACCAGTTTTCATTATGTGAATACTTGGTAGACACACATATGGTACAGAATCGATAGAACAGTACTAATATTTGCAAGTGGTATTCCATTACTTTCAGCTTGTTATTTGATGAGATTGATTGATATGTATTTATAAAAGACAGATGTTTCTGACTGATCTACTATACTATACGCATAGCTAAAAGCACTGGACGAATCGGGTTGAAATTTGACATACAGGTAGCTATTATGACGTAGCCATCCGCAAAAAAATAATTTTTGAAAATTCCCACGGGGTACCGAAAGAAGTGCGTTCGAAGTCCCGGGCGCATACTAGTTTAATCTCTTAAGCCTTCAAAGTGATAACATATGTTTGCATTACCTCTAATGCAAACTTATGTTATCACTTTGAAGGCTTTTGAGGGCTTAGAAATGGAGTCAGAATAAAAATTTGTTAACGCGAACTTGCCCACTTTTTTTACCACACAAGTTTTTTTAGTACGATTATTTTAATAGCAAGATATCGGATGTCGTAAACGGAGTAGAAATTAAACACAGGCGTAAATCTGTATTTGTCGTTTGGTTTTACAATATCTATTAAATGTTATCTAAATGTGTTTTTTATTTGGCCTCTTGGTGCCTACTGTTTTACATTTTTATTGCACTTACTGATAATATTGAAAGGCTTTCATAAGAACTTGTTTATGGCTCCTAAGGCCATATTTTTTAAAACCAACGCAGTAAATAATTTTAGTTATAAATAACGGTCATTACCACATGACTTATCGCGCATTTTATACGGTCGATATATAATTTTTAACTGACGGTGGTTACATCACTATCATATATACGGGACTTTCCGAGTTTTATTTATAATCAGTCATCCCTAAACCATAGCGTTTGCAACGTCGGCGAAATATTAGAAACATATACAAACAAATCGCGGTAAAGGTGCAAACAGACCAAGGGATTCTCCAAACGAAAAGCGGTCCCGCCTTCAAGCTTTCAGAAGTCCATTGTAAATGAATAATTGACCGTTCCCTGCTGCTGTTTACTATGGAACATAGAAGTCTTGAACGGGTGACCACTCTCTGTCTGATAAAACCATTAGCAGAGATATACTTCATCAGAAGACATCCATATTCATATTATATAAAAAATCTCAATTTAAAAACATTATCACATATGTGAAGTCCAGTACCGACGTGAACAAATCTCTTTGCACGTGACATGCGTATGTGCATACCGTGTGCATTGCGTCCTAACACGGGAGCTGTCACTAAATTCTATTTTTACAGCGTCGATTGACGCATGACGCTTCACCGACAACGTCGCGTGGCACAATCTTAGTGTGTTTCTAATGAATCACCGTATAACGTGACATGTCATCACGTAAAAAGCTCAGATTGTTTCTGTCGCAGACTAGGTTGATTAGCGTAGTGGCGTAGAGCTAGTGTGTTTCCAATGAAACACCGAATAAAGTCACATGTCAGCACGTAAAAAGCTTATTTCTGTCGCTGATTAGGCCGATCAGTGTCGTGGCGTAGAGCTAGTGTGTTTCTAATGCAGCGCCGAATAAAGTCACATGTCATCACGTAAGAAGGTCTGATTGTTTCTGTTACTTACTAGGTCGATTAGTGCCGTGACGTATAGTTAGTGTGTTTCTAACGTAACACTATCTTATGTGGCGTGACATCACATAAGCTTAGTGTGTTCGCACCTTTAGTCTCATTTTCATTACAACGTACAGTAGTCTGTCGTATTGCTGGCTAAGAACCATAATTCCTGGGAAGTAAATAACTTGGCGACTTGTGAATTTCTTTGAAAATATTTATTTTACATCAACTTGCAGATAGTCGTATCTATCTGAATATTCAGGCCATAGATATTTCTTGCGGCCTTGTAAGAACCCGCTATGAATTCGCTGAAGTAGCACAGCTGGCCACAAGACCACTCGCTAGTAAACTTTGCAGAGTTTATTACAAAACCTAACTGATTATTTCACATATAACTGTGAATTCGCACACACTCGTAAAAGGGCGTAAATGTGCATTAAATAGGCAATTGAGAAAACGTATGAATATGTTATTGTCTATAAAACTATATGAAGTGTTGTAGGTATACCTGCCCTACACTTCAGCATAAGCAATAGTACTCTGTACGTAAACTTGTGGATTGTAACTAGGCATGTTTATTTGACACTCAAGTTTTAACGACACTAATTTAATTATATAAGAGAAAAAGAAGAAAAAATGATTTAATAATGTCAATAGGTGGAAATCATCAAAAATAATTTCTTGCCTTCGTTATAATAATTACTTTTATGCACCGTTCGTTTTTCCGTCCGATTGACCGATCATTGGTCCTACCGCCGAAGCTAAAGCCGATTACCATAGAATTTTTTGATCGCGAAAATAGATCTATCTATTTATCTTACCTACAGCTCTAACCACTGATCGGGGGCTCTACCGCCGAAGCTGAAGCCATTACCAATACCTTCAGATTTTTACATAAAACGGTGCATAAAAGTAGTTATT
This sequence comes from Hypsopygia costalis, assembly GCA_937001555.2. Taxonomy (NCBI): domain Eukaryota; kingdom Metazoa; phylum Arthropoda; class Insecta; order Lepidoptera; family Pyralidae; genus Hypsopygia; species Hypsopygia costalis. The sequence continues at coordinate 28,172,607 of OW443326.2, forward strand.
TTAACGAAGGCAAGAAATGATTTTTGATGATTTCCACCTAATGTTGTCCTCCGTCTTTCGCATCCAGACAATTCTAAGGTCATCAGACCATCTACATTCTGGAGCAATCTTATATCTCTTTGGCTACCGGGGTACAAAGTCGCAGGCGAAATCTATTTAAGTATATAATAGTAAATCATTAAATGAACTTTTATTCAAACATTTCATTTATCAATTTGTATTTCAATATTAATATATAACACAAAATGAATAACTGTAGTAATCATAATATTCTTCAAACATTTACAAGGCCAACATTTCTGACAATGCCGAGCTCAGCAGCAAGGAAATACGAAAGTATCAATGCGCAAAATGGAGTAAGCACCCGCGCATATCGTGTTACTAAAAACGCAACAAATTGCGATATCGGAAGCGGTAGGGGACGCGCCCAGCGGGGAGGCGCGCGTTGTGTTTGCAAATAAACAGCCGGCAGAACCCTGCGGCTTAACATAGGGTTGCCAAATATAACACAATTTATATGCTATTTATTGCACAGCGTGAAAAAAAATTTTGAAGATTTTTTTTTTTTTTTAATTATAACTATTAACGGTTGTTGTAATCTTGCGTGCAAAAGCGGAATTTACTTAGATTGGTGATAAATCGAAACTCAATCATCCTTTTTTTGTTTATACAATAACAACAATATTTTGATGTATTTTAATATGACAAAATAATTATGAAACGATGAATATAATAGAGATAAAAATAGAAAGATAAATTTACGTTTACTTTCTAAAATATAATTAAAGCTAGGTACTTTAAAATAAATATATAATAGACATCGCTATACCCTTACATTTTATATGCAACAATTGCGATTGCATTGCGTTGCAAAACTTTTTTTTTATATAATTTCACCTCAAAGTGACTTCCATATAAAAATATATACATATATATTTGTGTTACACGTCAGCTTGGGTCAGCAAAATTCATAAGCATACCAAATTCAATTTAATCGGTTCAGTTAAAAAAATGTCTACGACAGAGACACACGAGTGATCCTATAATGGTTCCGTTCGTTTTGTTTTTTCATTCCTATGCAGAAACTCTAAAAATAGTGTATACCTATCAGTAAGTTCAGTATGGGTCTACAATTGGTAACCCTACTAGCAGAGTTTACAATGCCGGTGGTAGACCAGGGCTGCACAATAGTCGCCAGCGTGACGCCAGCGGGTCGCCGCGACGCGCCGCACTCTCGATTATTTCTCACGTGAAATGGGAAACATATCTCTATGGGAATCCGTTGCGTAGCTCCGCGTAGTTTTGTAATAGCGCGGAAGGGGTAAACGCTGTCGACATGTGGCGCACCCTTTGAATACCTATGTTTGATAGAGCGCATTCAAATATTCTGTTTGAAATCTAAAAACCTATATTATTTTATTAAAATTTATCTATTTTAACTTACGGTTGTATTGTAGGGATGTAAGTAACTCACCATGATCTTTAGAGCCAAAAACAACCCCGCCTGCACGTGGTGCACCTTGCCGACTTTCCCCAGACAGGAAAAGAAGTTACTGCACTGCCAACGGGGGTAACGGTGCGCGATATTTCTTGTTGCAAGCGTTTATATGTCTACGGTAACCGCTTCACAATAGGCGAGCCACATGCTTGTCTGCCATCCGACGTAGTATAAAAAAAATCTAGCGCCGCTCGCGTCTTATTTATAAAATAAACAACTACATATTATTATACAGACTAATTATTATAATTATATTGCTCTTATAAAGGCTTCCAATATTGATCTTTTTCTTAAATATTTCATATACATAAACATCGACCAGTTATAATTAAAGTATTATAAATATTCATATTTAAATAAACTCAACTCGTTAGCCAACTCAATATCACAACAAACATAAAAAATATATTTATCCATCTCAAACTATAAAAGTACCAAACAAAAAACAAACACTGACAAACAATAACAGCTTTCGTGAAACAAACGATTGAATCGTACACTTGAAAACACTCGAAAACTCCTCGAAAACAATCGAAATCATTCGATTATTTATTTACATCATAAGTCGAGGGCTCCCGACAAGGGTCTATAAAGTAACTGGTGGATCGATCAAAATAAATCTTTTTTTTTTTATTTCACATCTTTTTCTATGTTTAAAGCGATGCACGCAATATTGTCGCTTATTTCTTTATATACGATGTGGAAAAAATAAATAAATTATTTCATGAATTTAAAATCATTTTTTTGTGTCTAAAATTACCGTTTATTTCTGTATAGGTAAAGGGTGGGAACAATAGGAATATCGTCATCATCAGCCTGTATCTAAACACTGCTGGATATATGCCTTCTCCAATACTTTCCACCGAATACGATCCGCTTTTCACATCCAGCCGCTTCCAGCCGCTTTCTTAAGATCATCGGACCATCCAGAAGGACATCCAACGCTTCATCGTCCAACGCTCGGCCTTTATTCTAATACCTGATAATACCTATACTTACCTAATAAGAATATATTTTAATCTATTATTAAGTACAAAACAAACTTATAAAATCATGCTATTTTTATCAATGTATAAATTGAAAAAAGAAAAATCCCTAAAAATAAAATATTAACACCGGGGCTTCTCTAATATTATTATTATTTTTTTCTCTTGTACTTTAATTTCAGTAATCAGCTTAAATTCTATAATTTATCAATAGGGAAACAAATAATTAATAAAAACAACATTAATTGGGAAACGTAAGATTTCCTGGAAAACCGTTCAAAGGAACTCTGGTCCACTTATTTTTAATAAACATTGCTTACTAAATGAGATACTTGATACTTACTCATTAAACTTTTAAAAGAAAGAAGAATAACAGTAAAAAATTCCTAAGAGACAACGGAAAATGATATAATTAAAAGTTGTGACGGTAACGTATTGCTGAAATCCTCTTTTTACCCTCCTGAAGAATGGACAGTAATGTTTTTCGGTACTATGTATGTATAAGACTAAAGTAAATTTTAGCATCAATTATGGTCCTCCATCCTTTATGGTTTGATGGATTTCAACAAATGAGGTGCCATTATATTCGTCTCAGTTACAATTATTGAAATTGCAAAAAAAGATCAATAATTAAAAAAAAATCTTTCGCTTTTCTTTCAGTATTTTCTAACACAGTCGAGATTTTTGACGTGATCTCGTCTTTATAATTGCTATAGTAAGGAGGCAATTCAAAAAAATCGGGGAAAACAGTTAGGTGTTGTATCTACAAATCGATCATATCCATCCAAATTTCAATAACACCACTGGATAGGTGAAAGATCAAATAATTTATTACGCTAAGTAAGGACTATGGAACATCGCGTGCGGGGAGGGAGAAGCGTCATTTTGAAATAATTAGTGCATTTAACGTATTCACGTTCAACTAAAGATGGGCAAAATGCCGGGCATTAACAATTTTTTTTTATACCACCAGTGTGGAAAACAAGCAAACGGGCCGCCTGATGGAAAGCAGTTAGCGTAGACTATGATCGCCTGTAACACCAGAGGCATCACACGCGCGTTGCCGACCCTGTAAAAACCTCTTCACGCCCTTTTTGAAGAACCCCATGCTGTAGTCCCCTGAGAAAACCTCGACAGGCAGTTCATAAAGGTTCTTACCTACTCTACTTATAAATTCCCTATTTATTCCCAAAACTAGGCATTTATTGGGCATTTACAGATACTTACTGGGCATTTATTGTAAATACCTGGCATTTTGTCCATCTCTACGTACAATGCAAGGCCGTGTCTATGATACAGGTACATCCCATTTTTTTTATAATTTTATTTTTTCTTGCTTAAAAAGAAAATTATTGAATGTAAAATATTATTTATTGTCCCTCAAAAATATTGCTAGATCAGTTAAATTTAATTTTTCTTTGAAATCAACATATTTAGAAATAATTACAAACGTATACATAAAATATATAATTAGGTTACACGTTGAGTCGGCGACGTGTATCGTGTTGCACTCCGCAACTTCCGAAATACGACGCCCTCCGGCAAAAATTCCTGCTTTAAAAAGGTTGATTGATGATGGGTTGGCATTTTCATCACAAATAAACTAAAATTAATACGGTATAGGCTCCAAAGTCTTATCACAACAACCCTCAAGGGAATTGTTATTTGGCTGCGGTATTCTGTCAGGTGGAGGTACGTTCCCCAGTCGGGTAGCTTACAATTACGCTCCCTACCTCTCTTTTCGCCAGAGCTTCGTTTGTCAGCCAGCAGGGTGCACCGCGTGCAGGTAAAGTTGGCTTTGGTTCAAAGATGTTGATGAACCACTTACACCCCAAAAGATTCAGAACAAGTCAGTCTTATATCTAGAATTTATGTAACCCATAAAGTTACAGGTCATTTGGAGTGGGAGGTTGTATAGCAATATGAATAAAAAAAGGAAGAAGACAAAGTCCCACCCTAAGGCCTTTGCCTCACCGGGATGCCATGGCGACATCGCCGGCCACGGCACCCAAACAAAAAAATTCTTTAAAAAAATGTAAAAGGGGGCGAAGCTGCGGAAGCTAGTAATATTGCATTGATAGTGTTTTACACGCAGCTCGTATGGCCCAGCTGGTGCGGTATCACAAAGGTTGCGGCTGGCAGGCTTCTTTCTTTTCTATCTATCAATGTTGTTGTTTAATAATATCGCTAGTTAAATACTTAACAATAATACGCGATAAGAGATTTATGTGTATACTAATGAGGCTCGGGCAAGAGAGGTAGGGTAAAGCCACAGTTTAAGTAATAGTGTAAATCGTAAGCTATGCATATGCTATGCGTCCTATGCGTATGCTATGCTTCCTATGCATCCTATGCGTATCCTATGTGTCCTATGCGTATGCTATGCGTCCTGTGCGTACGCTATGCGTCCTATGACGCACGTTGCCGACCTTGTAAGAACCATTTCACCCTCTTTTTGAAAAACACCGTGTTAAAACTCTGGTATTCTTCTGGAGTTCATTTCACAAGTTTCATCACAATCGGTTCAGAACTTTTGAAAATTAATGGCAACAAATAGATCGAAATTTTATAAAAAAAATTGTTATTAAATTATTTACAAAATCATTATTCATTATTTATGTTTTATTATTTGTGCTCTGAGTAGAAAGCAGCTCATAGACCAGTCATTCTGAATTTATTTATAAAAACGAAAACATCAAAAATTAATTGAGAGACCAAAAATTGAAATGCATCAATAAAAAATCTAACAGAACAGTTGACGTATAGAGATAGAACTGTCATTATGCACTTCACAATAGTGATATAACGGTCTATTTGAAGAGTCGAGTGGCACGATGGCGTCCTAAAATAACTCCGTTGCCGATTAAAGTCTGTCGGCCTCTTAACATCCCTTAGGGCTCCGAACACTAGCCACTTGTCGCATTACAGACAGCTGTCTGTCTGAATAAATAAAAGACTTAATAGTAATTAAATTAATAGTGGTACCGTTAAATTACGCAGTATTATCTCACTTTGGTTAATTGTTCTAATTCTGATTCTAGAAAACATGTTCAGCTTCTGTAACTTTATCCACTGTAATAGCAAATGCGCCAATGGAACATTGGAATCGCAAATGCGCGAATATAAGTACGTGATTTGGTAGTGTTAGATTTAAGAATTAGCATGAATTGCGACCTGCAATTTGGTAAATTATAAAGGAAAAATTGTTTTAATGAAAAACAAAATAAAAGTAAATATAAATACGCAATGGTATGACCCCGGGGTCCATAGATTGTAAATAAAAACTTTTAATATACTATATCTAAATTGTGTTCAATTTTCCGCCAACGAACGCTTAGCAAACAAAACAGCTGACTAACACCACAACTATATACAGTTTGAGAACTTTATGTTTAAATAACTATTAACTGTGAATATTCTACTTGACTAGGCGCTTGCATGGTTGCGGTGTGGTCACCCTTAATGCGGGTGCATACTGCAGTGATGCGACCGCGACTACTACGCATCGCTAAACATTCGATTGTGAGACGGCATACGTGTGTCGCCAAGCGTTAAATCGTATTATTTTGCTAGTTTCGCGTCCGCCCTGTGGGGAGACTACAAAAGAGTACATGATAATACTCTTGAATATATTTGTATTTGGTTTAATATTGTGTCTGACAGGCGATCAACAAAACACGAGTATCAAAAAATACATGTAAAAAAAATGGGGTATGACTCTAAAGTAGCGTGTGTTAGAAACCTAACAAAATATTTGCAAAAAATCTACTATAGTCTACATATAATAAAAAACAGAGACGAATCTGGGCCAGAAATGCTAAAATAACGTGTTGTAAATATTTTAGCGTTTATTTTAACCGAACATAATTTAATTCAGTGAAGCTGTATTTAGCATGACATTTAAATAATCAAATTAATTAAAAGTAAGCATGAATTTTACTAGGTTTTTACCGCTATTGTATCGTATTCGCTAAAGCTAATTAAGACAATTAACACTCAAAACGTTAAAGATAACGACAGATCCATCATCTGAGATGTAAACGAACTCTGCGGAAACGGGCAAAAAATTCAATATTATGCAACAAAAAAAATTGAATCATTGCAGCGAAATAATTCATTGTGTAGCGTGCCTAAGCCACCGAGAGGTATAATAAAATGGAGACGTCAACTGAACAATAGTCCAAACCACACAATATAATTGTCATCGTTCATTTGTCAAACCACGGGGTTTTGTGTATGCGAAATCAGTCTTTATTTTGAACGGCATAAGGGTAGGAGCAACCCCGAATGGAAGTGTATGGGCCATCTGCCTCAACAATGCTTTATAGGTCAAATGTTTTTGTAAACACGTATATTGTATGGTTTTCGGTTACGCTTCCGTTTCCATAAGTAATTCTTCTAGTTGTGTTTGCGCCTATTTTATCTGTATGTAGTTAAAGGCTAGTTTGTTGCAATAACGCTATAGTAGATTATTTAATAAGGGGATAAAGCAGTATTTTTCGTCATACTGACGTCATAATAGTAAAGAAGTCTTAGAATAACTCCCCCTCTCAATAATTGATTTTTAATCACATTTGACTCCTGAGCAAAGTAACGGAGTTAGGTACCTATTTAATAGAAAAACGAAAGACTCAGCATTAAATTTATAACAAGAAAGTGAAGTATTTTTACGTCATATATCTAACATATCCAATGTAAGATACGAGAAAACCGAAACGGCTGTTTTGATTTTTTTTCCTTTGGTTCCATTTGAAATGTTCGTTGAGTAACGTAAAAATACTGCATTGTTTTTATGACGAATGTTTGATGAAATAAAGAAAATTAAATGTTTGGTTTCTATAGCCTAGTTTTTTTAATTTCGGCTCTAATTAAGTCTAATCGCCATAAGACTAGAATCCTGACTTACTAAAGACTAGAATCCCAAGTGCCGCAAGAAATTCAAGCTCGACAAAAACATATTTATTCTCAAGGAGAGCACTCTATTTTTCACACTTCCTGAGAAACAACAAAAAGCAGTAACATTAGAAACTAAAAGTATTTTATAACAGTTACAAATGATACATTATTAGAAGTAGTGGAACTATGTTTTAAAATTAAAAGTGAAAGTTAATATTTGAGTAGAAACCAGTTGTGGAAAATTAAAGTTATTATGTTTAATGCATTGATGAACGAAATATAACGATAAATAATATAGTGCGCCCAACTTATCTGTTCAGTAACTGGTGGCGCTAGTGGCGAAGAAACTAAATTCGAACTTTAGTAATAATTGATTTAGTTCTTATTTTGTCCAAATTAATAGATAAGTTGGGCGCACTATACTGATTATTTCGTGCAAAACGCGAACTTTTCCTAGTTGTTTCCTCATAAAAATATCTATAACCTATTTAAAAAATCCAACTGTCATTTTGAAGTGTGTGCTTAGACTAACCTATAGACAGTGGCGTACTAAGGCTAAAGCGGGCCCTAGGCAACATTGTATTTCCGGACCTACTAAAGAAGTTTTCACTTCCAAAATAAAAATTAATAACCTGACTTTCGGGACCCAAAAATTACGGGCCGTAGGCATGTGCCTAGGAAGCCTAGGTCTTAGTCCGCCCCTGCTTATAGAGCAGGTGGTGATTTAAAATCGCGTAGTACGAGTAGATTAATAGATCACACACAGAAGTGGTGTAAGTGGTTCATCAACATCTTTGAACCAAAGCCAACTTCACCTGCACGCGGTGCACCCTGCTGACTGACAAACGAAGCTCTGGCGAAAAGAGAGGAAGGGAGCGTAATTGTAAGCTGCCCAACTGGGGAATGTACCTCCGCCTCACAGAATACCGCAGCCAAATAACAATTCCATTGAGAGTTGTTGTGCTCCTGCGAGTGAGTGAGGTCACCAGAAAGGCAGGGGATGCTGCGTTGGCAGCGGGGGTGGCGGCACGCGTGCGATATTTTATGTTGCGAGCGTTAATATGGCTATGGTAACCGCTTCACATCAGGCGGGCCGTATGCTTGTCTGCCATCCGACGTCGTATAAAAAAAAAAAAAAAAAACAGAAACGAATTAAGTATATCTTCCCTTGAAGTCTATCAAAAATAATAACTAAGATATTTTTCTGACAAACATAAAGTATGTCAAAACATGTTAATTGTTAATTTTCTGACCCTTATGCTAATAATGAAACACGAGACGTAACGCCAAAAAAGAAGTGTCAAAACGTATCCGCCCACAAGCGAACGATGTCAAACACATCAAAATTAAATTTTATTGAAACCTGATTTTATCTCGTATGATGTTCGATCAACACAGCACGACCCTCTACGTAAACCGAAATATCTTAATTTTAGCAATGATATAGCAGATTTTATATAATAGAGCCAGTCTTGCAACACGGGTGGAGTTCTGAATTTTTAATGCAAGACTCTTTAGTACTTCTTTCTTTCGTGTCGTTTCGTTCATGCTCCACGCACTTCAGAAATCCACTTGGTGCCCTACTTTGCTACCGGCTTCCCTATTCAGGAATTGATTTTGATAAATTACGAAATTCATATCATTGAGTCTACCGAAAAACAGTACCAACAATTTTCAGGTAAATTCTAACTGAAACATTTTGTATAAGATGCAAATTTAGCGTCTGTTCGGGAAGATATTTTTTAAAATCTCTTCTTTAGCGGTCGTCTACAATATAAAATCAACACTGTCCCAAATATTTTCCACGGCACACAAACTTTGGCATTGCCTTTTCTCCTTTCAAAGGATAATTTCGAAAATTCCCTTCTTAAATGACGCCTATAAACAAACCCAACAAACTTTTCATCAAATTTATATTCAAAGGAGTTTAGGCAGAGCGACAATCAGGACATTGTCTTTTTCATATATTCGTATATACTTAGATTGTACGCACATATGAGTTATACATATAACTGTTTGTCCGTCCGTCTATCTATAAGTAGTGACCATGCGCCCAGCTGATGTAAGGTAGCGGGCCAATACTGTGTATGCACTGTGCCGTTTATTATCTTATCAGCAGAGGTTACCCCATTTCTGTGCTTACTAATAATTTGATTTGTAGGTTTGTTCAAATTCAATAGTTTGTAGATTACCTAATTTGGCAGCAAAATTTTCGATTTCAGACATATATAACTCTACACTTCACAACCTAACGGTAGGGCCGTTAGGTTGTGGAGTGAACTGTCTCCCGGGGAAGATGAAGCCGATTACCATCGCATTTTTTTATGCGAAATTTAAACTAATGCTTAGATTGACGGTAATTATGTTCAGCTCAGCTGGTTCTGGCTGTTTTAGGGCTGGCTCAACTTTAGAGTTTTATTTACTAAGCTGAAGATGTTTGTCAATAACTTTAAGCTAAGAAAAATTTATGGAGTAAAAAAATGCGGTGGTAATCGGCTTCAGTTCCGGCGGTAAGGCCCCAGGTTTTGAAGAAGACTACAGTATGGGCTTCAAGGAAGGCATAATGGGGTTGAAATCTTTATGCTAACTAACGTCGTGTAGCACAGTTTTCGTCCAATAACTCATGTGCAAAGCACATTCAGTTTTAGACATATCTACTTTTGTACCATGTAGTTTCAATGCCTACCAAACCCTGCTCATGGTAATATTGATATCTCCTGAATCCGTTAACGGAAGATGGACCACAATAGGCAATCAGTCTTCTCAAATAGTCAGTGCTGACGCCAATCAAAAGGTATATCTTGAAATGGGTCCAGCGCTGCAGCACCAGTGGCACGTCGACACTCTTGAATCTTTATGGTATATACAAGACATGGTTGGAAAATCACCTCTTGGTAACGGTATATACAAGACATTTTCCTTTGTCGCTTATATAAAGGCCGGTACGGCTTTAAATGGTATTACGGGTTAAAAGAAACTGTCTTCAGATTTCTTGGCTCTGAATTTTCCATCACGAGATTCCCGTATGCGTAGAAACAAATCAATTCGCGGCACGATCTTATACAATCATTATCGTGGTGCGCACCAGCCCTAAGCGATAAGGCGGTCGGTACAGCGGCTGACCCGGACGCGAGATAACGTCGTCTACACAATGCGTGACACTGTTTGTTTACTCCTGGACCCGTGCCACTGGCTAACCTACTCCAAAGTATAAATAAATACTTCGCACACTACAGCCCATCGAAAATAGGTCTGTGATAGGTACTACACTCTATACCGCTCTCGACCCGCAGTTAACTCGACTCGACGAGACATGATCGCACAAAACAACCCAATCACAGAAGACAGACCCACAGGTCTGTTTAACCTTCACATAAATAATAGTATCTTCTTTATGAAATGTAAGTGATTCGCCTTCCTCTGAAGGTAAATTACTTACATTTACTTACATTAAATGTAAGGTGAGAGAGTGTTTGGAGAGCCAAAGACAATGTCACCTTACAGAAGACCGCAGTTATGTAACAACGCTCTGTATGGTTGATGGAACTCCTGCGAATGTGATTACCAATAAGCTTCTTCAGTTGTCATAGGCTTGGCAGACAGATAGGGTTACCCTACCTGATAGATAGTTACCCTATCTGATTCCATCAATGATCATGATGAGCTCTAGATTATGCAGACGATATACTTGTTTGCTTGTATTGCAATTTGTTTATATGGCCGATGGCGTCGAACTCTGCTACTGCTGTTGTCATTAGATGACAGTCATTAAACCGGGGGCCCTAATGCCGGAGCTGTAGCCGACTACCATCAAATATTTGGGTTCGAAAAATAGGTGTTACATTTAACTTATTTATTATAATATCTTCGGCATAGTCGGTAGTGCTCCAGGGTTTCAACCACCTAAACAAAAATGTATCAAAAATCTAAGCTGAAGTTGGATTTTCGTAATCAAAAAATCGGATGGGAATCGGTTTCAGCTTCGGCGGTTGGCGCCGAAATTGATCTTATGTTTAAGTTATTGACAAACATCTCCGGCTTAGTCAGTAGAGCTCTAGGGTTTCTTCCAGCTGAGGTAAACCTTATTACCGACAATCTAAGCAGTAGTATCATTATCTCATTTTAAAAAAATCTGATGGTAATCAGCTTCAGCTTCTGCGGTAGGGCCCCAGGTCAGTGACTACGGGTTGGAGACCAGTGTTTTCAAGTCGACTAAAAAGTCGACTTGAAAACACTGGTCTCCAACCCGTAGTTGAGTATCGTGGTGGAGTACTCTGTTAACACCTTTGTTTCAAGGGAGACCCGTATCCCAAGAGCAGGAACAACCTGGGTTGATATCGATACGTTTGCACCCCGACGTAACACAAAAAACCTACATTTCCACCACCTCACTCCGTCGAATTCGCCTTAGAGTAAGTGTGTTAAGTTCTCTCAATGAATTTGTTTTTATTTTGATTTTTTCCGAGATACTACGAGGTCAGGTGACTTCGTAGGAAGTTAAGTGGAATTCCTGGCACTAAACTAGTTATTCCGAGAACCCGGTCGTTTTAGAAATATAACAATAAACTGGCTGGGAGCCGAGTGAAGACATTAATGATTGAGAGATAATATCTTACGATTACGAGCTTGTTTGAATTGACCTGTCAAGTATGTCTTCATGGTGCACTTTTAGTAATTTGATTAAAATCATATCTTTACTATCATTATCTAATGTTCTCAGTATCTTGTCTTGAAATGAAATGAAGTATCAATGCGAACGTAGAGCTTAGCAAAAGATTACCGTATTTTATGGTGAACGTGAGGCGATGCTGCATTAGCAACGAGCATCTACATGTCCTCGGTATATTCTATAATTCATCTAAATGTCGTACAAACGGCGTCGGATCCGTACTTCGGAGGGTACGTTAAATCGTCGGTCCCGGCTGTCGTCTATAGATGACAGACATTAAGTCGAGTCAGTGGCTTTTAGTTAGTTGAGCAGCGTGGTGGTGTTCACTCTAAACCTTTTCGAATGAGGGGAGACCCATATCCCAACAGTGGGATGAATTAGAATAGACGACGACGACGGAGTAGGTACTACATAATATTCTAGTTTTTGAAGTTTTATTATTTCTTTTTCTTTTCTGAAGGTTTGCTAATCAGCCCCCTTACCACCATCTCTTATTGCGACTCAATAATTGAATCGATTGCTTATTCATACCAATTAATAAGCGACTCTATTTCAAATGCAATAGAGTCGCTTATTAATTGATATGAATAAGCAATCTATTCAGTTATTGAGTCGCAATAAGAGATGGTGGTAAGGGGGAGTAATCACTAGTCACTCGACCACCCCGAAATATTTTTTTTCATGTAATGCAAAATCATAACCGTAATTTGCCTTCGTAATCGGCAATTAGCATATTTAAGGTGTGGTCATCGTCCGCGCGTGAGACTAAGGCCGCTCACATACGATACGATCGCTTATATGAATGAACGCGATCGCAGACGCGATAGCAGTCGATCTTGTGAGGGTTGCCTAACCGCGGGAAGGTGCCGTAGATTAGCATTCGACATTACTAGTTGTTAGCCGCGGATTCGCATGTATAGCATGTAAATTAAAGCCTAAACCCAATTAGAGTCTATGTTTATTTTGGCTAATGTCAGAAACTACCATACGGATTTTTATACGCTATTTGTTGTTTCATGCGTGTATATAAACATATCTACAGACAGACAAAATTCCAAAAATATTGGTTTTGTCTTCTATTTCCTTAATATAATATTCACTTTTCTTAAAAAAATCTCTAAAATACCGACCGATTATATTATTACATATAAATAAATAAATATTGTCAGACAAATTACACAGCGCCATCTAGCCCCAAAGTAAGCGAAGCTTGTGTTATGGGTACTAGACAACTGATAAACATACGTAAATACATTTTTTTTTTTGTAAATACATACTTATGATACATAGAAAACACCCAGACTAAGACAAACAGACATGTTCATGCACACAAATGTTTGTCCTATGTGGGAATCGAACCCACGAGCGTTGGTGTCGAAGCCGCGTCATTTACCGCTACGCCACCGAGCTCGTCATCGTATATATCAGTTACCTACCCACTGCTGGATATATAGGCTTTCCAAAGCTTCACATCATATGCGATCGAATGTTTCCCGTATCCAACCGTTCCCGCCACATTTTTGAGTTCGTCGGTGCATCTAGGGAGGGGGCGCCCCACGTTTCGCCGCCGCATATGTAGCCTCTACTCTAGGACTTTCCTCCCCCATCTGCCATCGCTGACTCGGCAGATGTGGCCAGCCCACTGCCACTACATTTTTTTTTATACTACGTCGGGTGGCAGACAAGCGTACGGCCCGCCTGATGTGAAGCAGTTACCGTAGCCATATTAACGCTCGCAACATAAAATATCGCTCGCGCGCCGCCACCCCCGCTGTCATCGCAGCATCTCCTTCCTTTCTGGAGACCTCACTCACTCGCAGGAACACAACAGCCCTCAAGGGAACCGTTACTTGGCTGCGGTATTCTGTGAGGTGGAGGTACAGTCGGGTAGCTTACAATTACGCTCCCTACCTCTCTTTTCGCCAGTCAGCAGGGTGCACCGCGTGCAGGTGAAGTTGGCTTTGGATCAAAGATGTTGATGAACCACATACACCCCATAAATTCGATCCCTTAGAGAAACTCCAGGCTCTCTCCATCACTCGCTGATTGTTGACTGTTGGGAGGCCAGAGTGCAGAACATGCAAAGAGTCTAACGAGACCATGAAACACTTAATGTGACGTCCTAGCGGGCAAACAAATTGAAATCCTAGGAAAGGCATACCCGGACCTGGAGGACTATAGGCTCTTCCCTATAAGCGGCATACTGAAGTACATGGAACATGTCTCCAGGCAGGCAATGGAGAGTGACTAAAGGATTAGGGAGAGCACAAAAGATCCATGAGGGCCGACGTGTCACCGGTGCTGCAGCACTGGACCCACTCTAAGATAAGTTATAGGTAAGATCACAAGATAAAGATTGCAGAAACTTAACTCAGAAGTACAGAATAAATTGAACTAAACATGTACTGGTCGATGTACTTTACTTAATACTGATACTATTAAAACAATAAAAGTATTGTTTACGTAAATTATGTAATGAAATGTGTCATACTATATAAATATTATGCAAGACTGAGTCACGCACACATTGAGTGTATTGTATATTAATAATAAGCTGAGGTTTCAGTTATTTAAGTTTTCATTCATTAAACTGAAATTGAATATATAAAATTCATTAGATAATCGCTGACTAGTTACTATGATTAAATTCTTTATAAATAATTTCCTATATTTATGTTACGTTACGAAATGCTTGACGTACGGATGTAAGTAGGTAGTTAGCGTGCGCCTAAAGTCTTTTGCGATACCTGACAAAGGTTTTTTTTTAATACTACATCGGGTAGCAGTAAAGCATACGGTCCGCCTGATGTGAATCGGTTACGTAGCCATATTAACGCTCGCAACATAAAACAACGCTCGCGCGCCGCCACTCCTACTGCCAACGCAGCATCTCCTTCCTTTCTGGCGACGTCACTCACTCGCAGGAACACAACAACCCTCAAGGGAATTGTTATTTGGCTGCGGTATTCTGTGAGGTGGAGGTACATTACCCATTCGGGTAGCTTACAATTACGCTCCCTACCTCTCTTTTGGCCAGAGCTTCGTTTGTCAGTCAGCAAGGTGCACCGCGTGCAGGTGAAGTTGGCTTTGGTTCAAAGATGTTGATGAACCACTTACCCCCCAAGTTGTAAGTACGTATACACGTTTAAGACCCTCTGTACACTTACGAGTAGTTATGAAATAAAGAGTTTTGACTTTGAAAACTCTCCATACATTGCGATAATATGACAATGGCGCTAGTGACTCCTTCATAAAGAAACATAATATTATATAACTGAATTATTGTAATAAATTATAGAATATCTTACTAACTGATCTTCTTCTTAGTCGTATTCTTCATTGCTGAAGGTCGCGTCTAGTTTGAAGTCTTGGTCGCTCTGTGCACTATACTCCTCCACGTTTTCCTGTCCTCGGCGGTCTTAAAAGCTTCGGCTATTGGCAGGCC
Source organism: Hypsopygia costalis (assembly GCA_937001555.2). Taxonomy (NCBI): domain Eukaryota; kingdom Metazoa; phylum Arthropoda; class Insecta; order Lepidoptera; family Pyralidae; genus Hypsopygia; species Hypsopygia costalis. The sequence continues at coordinate 28,188,101 of OW443326.2, forward strand.
AGTTAGTGTTTTGACTAGGTCTGACCAACGGGTAGGTGAGCGACCGCGTGGTCTTTTCCCGTCGACCTTGCCAACTACCATAAGCTTCTCAAGGCTGTCAGGGTTTCTACGAGCGACATGTCCGAAATACTTAAGTATTCGCTGGAAGCAAACAGAGGATAGCCTTGTGGTTATTTGGAGCTCCTCAAGAATGGACACATTGGTGCGGCGTGCAGTCCATGGAATTCGCAACATTCGCCTCCAACACCACATCTCAAAAGAGTCAATTTTTTCCCTCTCTTTCTTTCTTATCGTCCAAGATTCGGTACCGTAAGAGAAAATTGAGAACACCAGCGTACGCACCAGCCTCACTTTGGTTTTACGGGATATATTGCGATCTTTCCATATCCTAGTGAGTTTAGTCATTGCTGCCTTGGACATTTGGATTCTTCTGGCGATTTCTCTCTCACTGCCACCCTCGTTAGTAAGAAGAGAGCCAAGATATATAAACTGCTCAACGAATTCTAGGTCCCTGAGTTCATTGGAGCGAATTAGCGAACCAGATCTGTAACCACTAACACCTTGGTCAAAAACTACTACTACTAACTGATAAGTTATATTAAAATTATTATACACATACATATTTTAATTTAATATATGAAGAGTTCGATGGCATCGTTGCTTGCCAGGTTAATTGAAAACGCAAGTTAAGCAAACTCAACTATAGCCTGCCCATCGATGGTTTTATTTATCTCGAGCTCATCCGTGCTTCGGAGGACACGATAATGTTCCCCTCGTTCTCGGCTGCTGTCATTAGATGACATTCGTTAAGCCAAGTCAGTGGCCTTTGGGCAGCTTGAAAACAATAGTTACCGCCGACCCACAGTTGAGCAGCATGGAGTATGCTCTACGTCCTGTTGATTGAGGGGAGACAGTTCCCCAACAGTGGATTAATGCTGATGATTCTGAAGTACTACAATAGTAATGTCTGATGGGCAGGCCTTGAAGCCAGGAGAAAAGGTGGAGAATAGAAAAAAGGGGGTCAGGTCATAGGTGTATCAAGATTGCAAAGGTTAAGAATGATTATATCACACGATATAAATGCGTGTTGTCGTTTTTATCGAATAGAATATTTACTTTGTTCGCAGTTTAGTCATAATACGGCGATATTTTGGTTTGATGTCCGGCAGAGATAACACGGGCCGACATCAAAATAGCATGTCGCCGAAACTCTGGGTCAAAGTTTAAATAATCACAAATGAGGTAAAATGTTCTAGTACGGTCTGCAAGGAAATTAACAAATATTCCGATACGAATTAAGATTAAAATTTTTGTTAACTGTCTAATGGTATTGTGCACTGCACTGCATCGACCCATATTTTGACGAGCTCGGTAGGAGTGGTTAGCAATGGCCACTTTGACTCCGAGCAGCCCCCTTACCACCATCTCTTGTTGCGATTCAATAACTGAATAGAATGCTTATTCATACCAATAAATAAGCGACTCTATTCTGAATACGGGCATTCTATTCTAAGCATTCTATTCACCATCTCTTATTGCGATTCAACAACTGAATAGAATGCTTATTCATACCTTCTATTCTATTCCGAATAGAGTCGCTTATTCATTGGTATGAATAAGCATTCTATTCAGTTATTGAATCGCAATAAGAGATGGTGGTATGGGGGCAGGTTCGATCCCCGCACGAGACAAATATTTGTGTGCACGAATATATCTGTTTGTCTTACTCTGGGTGCTTTCTATGTATTATACTCGTATGTATGCATTTACAAAAAAAAATGTACTTAGCTATAACATCAGTTATCTAATTCCCACTGTACAAGCTTTGCTGAGTTTGAGACTAGATGGCCGTGTGTAGGTAATTTTGGGGTGTAAGTGGTTCATCAAGATCTTTGATCCAAAGCCAACTTCACCTGCACGTGGTGCACCCTGCTGACAGACAAACGAAGCTCTGGCGAAAAGAGAGGTAGGCAGCCTAATTATAAGCTACCCGACTGGGGAATGTACCTCCACCGCACAGAATACCGCAGCCAAATAACAAAATAACAATTCCCTTGAGGGTTGTTGTGTTCCTGCGAGTGAGTGAGGTCACCAGAAAGAAAGGAAGGAGATTCTGCGTTGGCAGCGGGGGTGGCGGCGCACGATCAATATTTTATGTTGCAAGCGTTACTATGGCTACGGTAACCGCTTCACATCTGGCGGGCCGTATGCTTGTCTGCCACCCGACGTAGTATAAAAAAAAAAAAATTGTTCAGTATTATTTTATTATTTATTTATTTAATTCACCCATTACTGGAATATGGGTCTGCCCTAATACATAAAACAGAAGAACGCATAGTTTTTTTTTTTTATACTACGTTAGGTGGCAGACAAGCATACGGCCCGCCTGATGTGAAGCGGTTACCAAGGTGCAAAGCGGTGCAGGTGAAGTTGGCTTTGGTTCAAAGATGTTGATGAACCACTTACACCCCAAATGAACCACTTACACCCCATTTACAGATTTATGCAATATCATATTTTTTATACTATGTCGAGTTGCAAACAAACATACCGCCCATACCGTGGACATATAAACGCTCACCCCCGCTGCCAACACAGCAACTCCTTCCATTCGGGTGACCTCATTCACTCGCAGGATTCCGCAGCCAAGTAACAATGTGTTGTTACTTGGCTGCGGAATTCTGTGTAGTGATGATACTCGTAGTACTTGCCCAGTATTATCTTTTACCGCCTATACCACGGAGAGTGCTCTGAAAAACTGTTTTCCCTTATCCCTTCCTCCCCTTTCCCTCACAGAACGTCACGGCTTGGGTTTCACGAATTCACCAATACAAGACATTAAGGTCTCTTGTTCGTTGCCGATGCGATTCGGGCTGCTCTTTTCGCTTACCATCAGGCGAAGCGGAGCCAATATGCCGAGCTAATATTAAAAAAAAATCTCCCATCCCTCAGAGCTCACTTGCATAATGATGAGGTCGGGTTTGACCACTTACCAAAATTCCAAATTTGCAGTTTTTAATTTTTATGTTTATAATCCGCAACCCTGGTTATTTATCTTTTTTGCTGACTATACACAGTGACACTCCGTCACGAATTTTGTTGACATACTGTTGTGGATATTCACGCATCACTATATGGGATGTTAACCTTTGGCACACCCCGGCTACTCTATACAAATGCTGGGGCGTTAACTATTATTTAAACAATCACATTAATGTAAAGGATATATGCACGCGTGTGTGTGTGTGACGTTGTACGAGTATAATCTGTTACAGATTCAGTTCAGACGGGAGGTGAGGTCGACTCGTTGAGCGATAGGGAATGTCCATTAATACTACCTACTTAGAGTACTATTACTTATACAGCGCTTTTGGTAAACCTTTAGTTAAATTCGGGATTCGGATTCCTGCCCCCTTACTACCATCTCTTATTGCGATTCAATAACTGAATAGAATGCTTATTCATACCAATGAATAAGCGACTCTATTTCAAATGGAATAGAGTCGCTTATTCATTGGTATGAATAAGCAATCTATTCAATTATTGAATCGCAATAAGAGATGCTGGTAAGGGGGCAGTAATGCAGAATGGATCGAGCAGACATAATGTCGGTTGGACCTATTCTGCATGCAGGGAAAAGTATTTCAAAGCGTTTCTCCGTAGGTTAGGCGATGGTTTCTCCATATACAGGATGGCCTGTAAATAAAGCCAAGGATTTCACCAGCTGAGCTAAACATAGTTAACAATAACATACACAACAATCTAAGCAGTAGTTTCATTTTCGCATCCAAAAATTCCGATGGGAATCGGCTTGAGCTTTGGCGGTAGCCGAAGCCCAGGGAAGCCGAAGCTGAAGCCGATTACCATCAAATATTTCGATTCGAAAAATAGATCTTACGTTTTAGTTATTGCCAAACATCTTCAGCTCAGTCGGTAGAGCTCCAGGGTTTCTAGTAGCTAAGCTAAACACAATTACCGCCAGTCTAAGCTGAAGCTTGCTATTTGCAATCAAAAATTCGATGGTGGCTGTTGGGCGGCTTTAGTTTCGGTGGTAGGGCCCCAGGTCGTTAATTAACAGTTTCACAGTGCACACTTGCACACACACATACGGCGTCGAACTGTTCCAGAATTGACCCAGGATGGGGAGTTGCCGTAGATATAGGACAGCGACAGGGAGTGTTTATTGTGTAAGTAGGTACTATTATTTTATACTACGGTAGAGACAAGTTTCATACAAACTCATATATGAAACGATGTGCGTGTATACGTAGTTACGTATGTAACAGATACGAAGAACTATCTCAAAATATCAACAATCATCCGCTTGTTTCTTATCCAATATGAGCTCATTTAGGCAGACACGGGGTAAACGCAAAGCGAGTCGCGTTGTCTGTTCATACATTTGGACCCAGTTATGCAGAATAATAAGATATTTGTTATTGAAGTTTTGAATATGGATAACCTTACAAGGTTGTGCTTTATTTACAGGTCATTCTTTATATGGAGAAACTATCACCTAACCTACGGAGAAACGGTTTGAAATACTTTTCCCTGGGAGGACAAAGACATCAAATTAAATTAATACGTCCATATAAAGAAGACCTACTCCTATGCCACATACCTACATGTACTGTGTTCAAGCGAACCAAAGCCGCGGGCAGAGGCTAGTATACACGTATGCACTCTACAAATGCACATCTTGACCTTAGGCTTGTCAAAAAAATGCACCTTGCGTGATCCGCGGGAGTTTCATCGCTTTGCGCTAATCCGTCAGAGCGCGCGCACCGGCCGTGACGTCACGCAAGCTACCGACGGCGAAATATTTTTTATTCCACCGCCAATCTAAATTTGCAACTTGATAGTTCACCACACAGCCCATTATCAACTCTATGCTTCTTAACATAAAGCTCATTAATACAGCCGTGAGCATTAACGAGCTACACATAGATTTTTATTGAGGATACGGTCTGATAGAGTAACTGATTTTAGACTTTTATGTTGTGGAGTTAAGTCTGGTGGATTGATTACTGTTTGGCATTTATTTACGGTATCGTCGATGTGATGAACGGTCGGGCCGATGGGGAGCGAACTACAAACGGGTTTGTGGTCAGAAAAAATACATTTGCATGGCGACCGAGTCGGAACACCTTTGAGAGCGTCGGTTAGTATGAGTTGCTCTAACTATACCATATTAAGGGTAATATTGACGGTTGTTTGAAGTGAAAACTTATTTTGCGGCGCTATGCAATTTTTTAAGATAAGTGAAAAATGTGAAACTCGCGTCAGGATCACGTGTCCTGACCGTAAGATAAAGCTGCGAAACTACAAAATTAAACTTTAAGAATAGACAATAAGAATTATAATAGAATGATGAAATACGTTGTGTCACCTCGTTCGAGAACGACGTTTGCCTTTAAAAGAAATTAGAACATAATACTTAACAGATAAAGTAAATTTTAGTGCGGCGCAGGACGCTTGCGCTAATATGCGTGTGTTTTTGTACTACAGTCTGCTACGCGAATCCACGGATGGTGACTGCTGATAGCTTGAGTCCTATAAATACACGAATTTTACAAGTATACAGAGTATACTACTATTACTTATACTGTGGTATACTTGTAAAATTCGTGTATAAAACGGGTTTAAAATATGGAAATTGAATAAAGTGCATCTATTAATGATAAAAGCAATTCATGCAAAATTATTTCCTAACCATTCCAAAATATTCAAAAATGCACAACGTTAATGTTCAAGTTTTCACTTCTCCCGGCACTCCCGGAGTGCAACCCGTTGTTTTTTTTTTCTTTTTTCATATAAACGTATTCTCTGATTTTCTCTCTACACTTCTGTATTTCGAAAATGCATGAGGAAAAATCATAGCAAATAGTAATCGCTGATATGATAAGGATGGCGATAGTCCGCCAGAATCGCTTTCTGACGCATTTTAGTAGATATGTGTATGCCATATCTATAGAAAGACAACATCATTGCCTAAATATGTTACTTTTATTTTTCGTATGATAATTTTGATTGCGCATAAATTAATTTGCATAAAGATTGACAAGATCGACAGTTATCTTAGCGCCAAAACTAACGTCAGATCACCGAAAAAACAGATCCATAAACATGCGAGTCTATGGTAAGTATACATGTGTATGTGTACCCGCATATTAATATGCCTAATTCCATAACGCCACTGACCATTCCCATGGCCGTAAAAAATATCTAAATTTTGTTCATAAACAAACAGAGATGGTTTCGATAATGCACTACGGGAGTGGCAATAAAACAGACATGTATAGTAATTAAGAGTTATCTCGAGATATGGCCGATACAGCCGATGTTATAATCGGTTCTTGGTACAAATACGGATTTTCGGTTGCGTCCTAGCTGAGCAGTAAATTTGATGCTATCTTGAACTACTGATTGCGATACGTAATGTGCTAATGTTAACCTATTTTACTAAAATAAAAAAAGGGTTTATTTGTACTGAGATATTATTTTCTTTTATTTATTTATTTAAATTTCAGGTTGTCGAATAACAAGGTTTTCTGTCTCCCTTTTCCGGTCTACATAATTTACACCTTTCATTTGATATCCATAGTAATTCGTAAAAGACTTCACTATTCTGAATAGTATTATTGATAATACAGATGACCTCCAAAATTACATTCAGAGGTAGTAAGTTTTCACAGCTATTTTGAGAACTTGCAGACATTTTAAATTCGCAATTCTGTAATACTAAAATCTAATTAAATAGTCGCAATTTTAATAAAGAGGGGTAGTTAAAAAATATATATTTTAATAACGTTAAATTCAGAAATAGCTAACATATGACATCGTGTTTTTAAAACACAAAAAACTACACGCATCACAATACGCACTAGAGTACAGACAGTAAGATCGGACACGTGCGACGTGACGCTACGCATTGCTTAGGTAGGACCTAATCTATATAGATTTGGTACTCTACATATGTAGAGGTTCGTCTTCCGAGCTATTTGTAAGCGGAAGCCTAACGGTTAGCGGTAAGCTAGATAAGTATACTAATATCTAACCATAAAATCTAAAGGATATACTATGTTGTTCAATATAACCTGCTGATAATGACATGCCAAAAAAAAAACAAGAAAAACCTATTAAATTTGTCATGTTTATCTATAATTTACTTAAAGCCGCGGTTCGCACGTATGAATGTCGGTTTTATCGCGGCAAAAGTGGCCTACTCCCGTGGTCCCGAGGAAGGCCTCGGGACATATTCTATATTCGAATTTCCTTCAATTCAATTCGGCTATTTAGTTGTGACAAAGTAACAAACAGAGAGACAGACAGACGCGTTTTCCCATTTATACAATAGTATAAATGGGAAAACGCGTCTGTCTGTATGGATCACTCCATACTAATAAGTATGGAGTGATCCATACCTACTCCTATTTATATTATAGAGACTGCATTTTTTTTGTGTGTATATGTAAAGTAATCTACGAAACCACTGTACCTATTTAAAAAAAAACACTATTTTAAATGCACATATAGTACAGTTAGACATAATTATAATATAAAAAATATGTTTGTTTGCATTGGATTTCTGACGCTCCTTTTATATCACTATGCACGAGTAAAGAAACGAAACTCATGTGCTTACATATATTTAATGGCCTGGGCGAAGTCAGGATGCTTCACTAGTTATAATTAATTGTGGGTTCAATATACCGTAGCATATCATTAAATCATATCTACGGCCGAAGCCGGTATAAAAGGTTAGTCTTACAAATTTTTATATCTTTCGAGATATGCGAAAAAGACCCATTAAAGTTTTAACTATTAAAATAATGTCATAAAAATGTTATAGGCCTATAAATTATTTAGGAGAAGTAGGTATGTGGGCAGTTATTAACTTTTGTTCTATGGTTTTGTTGTGATCACCAGATTGGAAATTGGAAGGACCTTCACTTAACATAGTAAGACGAACCTTCATACGTAATTGGACAATGTTATGCAGAATAAATCCAACCGACATTTTGCTACTTTTGAATTAAAGCTATTGAAACTTTAATAGGAATAAAAATATCACGCAGTATAAGTTTTAAGAAGCATAATATGTCATCAATTTGAAATTGGAGGGACCTTCACTTAACATAGCAAGACGAACCTTCATATATAATTGGACCCTGTTATGCAGAATAGTTCCAACAGACATTTTGCTACTTTTAAGTTAAAGCTATTTAAAGTTGAATGGGAATAAAAATATCACGCAGTTTAAGTTTTGAGAAGCATAATCTCATCAAACTGCTAGAATCTGTTGCGAATATATAAGACTCAATTTGATGTTTCTCGCTATGTATATCTCACAATTTGGCATAGTTTGTTGGTTGGATCTATTCTGCATAACAGCCCCCTTACCACCATATCTTATTGCGATTCAATAATTGATTAGATTGCTTATTCATACCAATGAATAAGCGACTCTATTCAATTTGAAATAGAGTCGCTTATTCATTGGTATGAATAAGCAATCTATTCAGTTATTGAGTCGCAATAAGAGATGGTGGTAAGGGGGCAGGGTCCAATTATATATATGAAACGAACATCGAGTAGTAAGAAGTACACTGTGAGGTTAGATTTTTAGGGTTCCGTACCCAAAGGGTAAAAAGGAACCCTATTACTAAGGTTTCGCTGTCCGTCCGTCCGTCCGTCCGTCTGTCACCAGGCTGTATCTCATGAACGGTGATAGTTAGACAGTTGAAATTTTCACAGATGATGTATTTCTGTTGCCGCTATATCAACAAATACTAAAAAATAGAATAAATTAAATATTTAAGAGGGCTCCCATACAACAAACGTGATTTTTTTTGCTAATTTTTGCTCGCAATTGATAACGGCAATATGTAGACGCTTGAAATACACACATAATATTTAGTTATATATATATTCACTTTAAAAATAAATAGTTAAATAAAAATAAAAGAAATATTTAAGGGGGGCTCCCATACAACAAATGTGTTTTTTTTGGCGTTTTTATAGATAATGGTACGGAACCCTTCGTAGAAAAACAGTATATTGAGGCCCACGTAGCAAACTAGACAGTACGGTCGGCATCGACCCATAAAAACTACAGGTTGGTGGAGGCCAGTTTTTTCTATCCGCCTGAACGACACTGACTTGGCTTAACGACTATCATTTAACAACAGCCAGGATTGACGGCTTAACGTGCCTTCCGAAGCACGGAGGAGCTCGAGATAAATAAACCCATCCATTGACAGGCTACAGCCGACGTTACTTAACTTGCGTATTCGATTAAACCGACACGCGCAACTACGCCATCGAGATCGTTAATATAATGTTTATTATTATATATATTAGCCTCATTTAGATGATAAAACAACTATTTATAGAATAAAAGTCGATATTTGATCGATATAAAATAACCTTAACAATAATGAATCGATAGCCCACATCGATTCATTCAGAAGTGTGTCATTTGAAACATTTATACGACTCGAGTTCACACCCTACAAACTTCCGTTTCTATTACGAAATATTACCGACGTAATAACATAGCCAAGAAATCGAGAGCAGTATCTAAACTTTATAACTACTTAGGTACATGCGGTTGATTCCTTGTCCGTTGAATCCGTTTGTCCGTCCCTATACGATAGCCTATATTCTAAATTTATAAAAAAATAATATCAGAACCGCAAAATTACCAAAACTTAAAATATTAATAACTCATGTCCGACTTGTTTAATTGTCGATCAAATTTTGATGGGAAAGTCAAATTTATAAGGACGAAATTATAAAAAAAACTTTGGGTAAGCAATAAAAGTTACTGTTACATAAGACACTAGCTACATACTCGTAAATGCAGTATTTAACATAGCTGTCGGACAAATTTCTTTTTTAATTCATATAAAATACCTAAGTGTGTTATAACTCAGCAGTCTTTTGTATGTAGCGTTTTCGGGAAAGTCCTAAATTGTCATTTTCAAGTTATCATAAGTTTTTATGCTATTGATATAATTATTTCACCTATAGTTATATTATAATGACGTCCTTAGATAACAAATCGACAGAAAAAAATGTCATCTAGCCTTTTAAATACCTATTTATTACTTACTCTACGTTATAATCAAGTAAATAAGAAATTGAGATCCACTCATTAAATATTTTCAATAATATACCTAATCTGAATATTTACTACAGTGAGATAGATACTGGTATAATATTTATTGTAAGATATTCAAAAATATTGCATTGCATCTCGTACTCTAAACAATGCGAGCAGTGTACAAGAGAAGCCGCTTTTGACCGCAGTTGTAATGCTCCACTTACGCCCATAAATTGTCCCATGCATTTGAATCTGGTAATTATTTTAACATTTTCTGTAACGCAATATATAATGTGTGTATTTCATATTATTTATATGTAACGTCTGATGCCGCATAGTTTTGTTATTTTTAGGACTAGAATTAAGAATACAGAAGGCTATATAAAATATAAAAGCCTTGTCTATGACAGGGGTGTGCGTCATTTACGAAGTAAGCCGATCTGTGCACACTCATCGGCACTTTACACCGCTGAGTGTGGCTAATATTGCGAGTGGCTTCGTAAAAATAAAAAAAACGTCTGATGCCAAACCAGCATACGGCATACGAGAAGTTGTAATAAATTCAAAATGTATCTATTTAATACAATATAAGTACTTAATGCATAATATGGAAAACCTGTAGACTCTACAATACAAGCCTACTTATGATTTTAAAAAAGAGGGTGAGCCACTCACACCCTGAAGCAATTTTAATAAATTCTGCAAATGAGTACTGTTTGTACGGTATATTTGCAGCATTGCTAATGGATCATTTATTATTCGTCTAATTAGCATTCCTACAAATATAACACGTAAAGTAGTACAGAATAACTGCAATCATGACCTATAGTTGGATACTTTAGTCAGAGTGCTCTCGATTTCAGACACAAGTCGTGCATCGAGGGATATTAGCACAGTCCATTTAATAACTATCCCTGATTTCACGTTCGCATTGCATACATACTTTTCATTGATATGCAACAATAACAATCGTACAAATATAAAATTGGTTGACCTTCGCGTCAAAACGGATTAACAGATATATGTACTGAGATGGTATGAAACCCGTTAAGTGGCTAGGATAGACAACAATGTTCCAAATTATAAATAGATAATTTGTTTGTTTCACGGAGGTTAAGTAATTAAAATTTAAGTACATGTAATTTGTTTAAAACTGTAGGAGTTCCAATAGAGATCTTTTTGGAGATATATCTGCTTTTCTAAATGCCATGCTGGATTTATTAGGATATGAGAGAACTCAAATTTTAATGTAAAAAAATTATTAACAACAGTTAATATTTTTTTTACATTAAAATTTGAGTTTAAAAGACGATAAATAATTCAGTTATAATCAACAGATTATAACTGAATTATTTATCGTCTTAAATAATATTAATTTTAATACTACTCTATGTTCCTATCTCTACATAGGGCGAGATCTTGTTGGACTTTAAAAATGAGCGATAGAAATAATAAAAAAATCTTTCAATTAATACAAGTCGACGTTATCAGATGTAACGGAGCCTCCAAACGTGTTCATTGAGACATATACGCATTTGCTGAATAAATAATTACATTTTGATTTAGAGCCGGCCGGTTAATGTGGCTTCGAGGCTGACGGCGGCGCCCGGAACATATATTTGTATTTAAATGTGTGTATGATGAAAGGAATGTAGATTGTTCGCTAAGAATTTTTATTATTATTGTGAACGGGACTATCATTTTATGCCTCTACGCAAAATTATATTAAAAACTTACTTTACGACAAAGTTACAGTTATATTATGATAAATTAATTTACATTAGTAGATACCTATTTCAGTTATCAGTATCACAGTACGAGATTAACTTTGTAAGAGACTCGATGGTACTAGATTTTGTGTTTTGGGTATTATCAGGACATTCCTGGGCTTTATTTCCCTTCTCTTCCCAATACTACACGAATACATACTATAGTCAATTATATTTTTATTGATTATAATAAAATGCAGCACACATATTAAAATATGTGCAAGATGCCAAAAAATATATCATTTCAATCTGACCGATTATTTGTAACTCTAAAATGTTTCAATCGACGCCAACAAGGGCGCACTCGGCGGATCAAAGAGAACAATACCATTCTCCCAACAATAGCTCTTTGGAGCAGTTCTCACATACATCTCAGGTTTTATTTAACATTACACGCTTTATTATTAAATTGTTCTTCTAACATAGTCCAGTTAAAGCTGTACTAACAGTATAGCTTAACGGTTCTTACTCAGACGTAGGCACACGGAGTCGTATAGACCAAGGTCATCGAGTTTTATCAGGTTCCAATTTTGGAAATTAAGTCTAAGATTGGTTTTAGACAAATGAACCAACTTCATCTTTTAGTCTATAGCTCTTGTTTCTTTGTATATCTAGAGCAATATCTTACACATTATCATAGTTACGCAAAATTATGAAGTCGAATTATGTAAATAAATAAATATTCCTCGACAAATTACACACGGCCATCTAGTCCCAAACTAAGCAAAGCTTGTACTATGGGTACCAGATAACTGATATTATGCTTAATTACATTTTGTTTGTAAATAGGTACACAGAAAACAACCAGACCAAGACAAACAGACATGTTCATGCACACAAATATTTGTCTAGTGCGGGGATCGAACCCACAACCTCGGAGCCAAAGTGGCCTTTGCTAACCGTTCGACCACCGCGGCGGAAATCGAGCGATAAAAGCATGCTAAAACCCGTAGAATATTTTATAAATCGTCTGTGCTAAAAACTATCAAATGGTAATTACTGCCCCCTTACGGTGATAAGGGGGTACAAATGAATAAGCGTAATAGAGTGGCTTATTCATTGGTATGAATAAGCATTCTATTCAGTTATTGAATCGGAATAAGAGATGGTGGTAAGGGGGCTGTTACTGTACAAGGTGATTACACTTCCGAATTCATTACACAGTATATAAATAATACATTGTAGCTACGTGCAGGCAGGTACACATGTTCAACCGTGACAAGCGACATGATGAATACGTGGTGACAACGCAGGTGGCAATTAGTCGCGAACTCTGCACTGCCCGAACAAAGAAAGTTGCTGTCTCTACCTAGGGTTGCCATCCCTAAACAGTAGCAACCACGAAAAATTGCGTGAAAACTCCGGATTTTAAATCTTAAAACCTGGACATCTCACCGGTGTTTTTTAGTACTAATACTATTATTTATTCTGGGACAAAACGGCTATTCGCAGCATGGAGCAGGCGGTAGTGTTTTAAATCTTTTAACCCTTAAATTAATACCCCGCCCGGACGCTCCCCGGATACCAAACCAAACTAGGTGAAATCCGGGGAAACTAGGACGAATGGCAACCCTACCTCTACCCTCTTTTGCCAGGTCAGTTTAGAACGAATAAAACCGGCCAAGTGCGAGTCGGACTCGCGCACGAAGGGTTCCGTACCATCTATAAAAACGGCAAAAAAAAAAAATCACGTTTGTTGTATGGGAGCCCCCTTAAATATTAATTTTATTCTGTTTTTTAGTATTTGTTATTATAGCGGCAATAAAAATACATCGTCTGTGAAAATTTCAACTGTCTATTACAGTTCATGAGATACAGCCTGGTGACAGACAGACGGACGGACGGACAGCGGAGCCTTAGTAATAATAGGGTTCCTTTATGCCCTTTGGGTACGGAACCCTAAAAAGCATAAAAATATATATTCATACCATTATTTCAAGATCTTATGATTTATAAACAACAATAAACAAAATAAAATTTGTAGCAAGTAGTTAAAAAATCTAAACCGTTTGCTTCCTGTGTTTCTTTCATCCAGCAAGCCCTTTTATTTGATACCCAGATCATAAGTGTTATTATGGAAATTATGATGAGCCATTTTGTGCCGGCCTCCAGATTGTATATAATCAAATATTGTCACGAGAACCCTACGAATGTGCCAAAATTAAGTTCAATCAGGCAATGAAAAATAATGCAAGATTTTATTACAAACACCGCGATAAAAATAAATGCAACATTAACGTGCACCCATTTGTGACCTTTTCTATTCTATCAATATCATCACAAATAAATACCTCATAGTAATTTTATGTTGACGGGTATAATGTCTGGTCGATACTAAACACGCTGACCGACACTAGGTTACTTCAATTAATTTTCATTGATGCGTAGGGATTGGGCTGCCCTATATGCGTTATCTATTGAAGGTGATTTGTGATACGACACATTTTAACCTAATTCTTTCAAGATACTTTACTACGTTACGTTATCAATACGTTGGACGTGTGGTTTCCGGCAGACTAGAATAGAATCACTCCGTTTCTTCCCGTGGATGTCGTACAAGGCGACTAAGGGAAATACATTATCAAATATCGATCAGGCCAGGATTGGCCAGCGTGGGGAGTGTAGGCCAAATCCTCCTTCCGTCTAGCACGAACGAGAGAGGGCCGTGGTCGTGCTCCTGTAGTGGAGACTAAAATGGACCTGATGATGATGATGATGATGATGACTTTATTACGTGTCAGACTTGACCAATTTTTACCTAGTATATTCACTGCTCATATGAACAAATATTATACATTTATTGAATATATTCGTCAATGTAAACACTCAATGGCGTCGTTGCATGTCAGACTAATCGAGCACGCAAGTTAAGTAGCGTCGACCACAGCCTGTCCATGGATGTGTTTATTTACTACGAGCTCCTCCTGAAGAGAGCTTCGAAGAGCACGTTAAGCCGTCTGTCCCGGCTGTTGTCATTGGATAATAGTCGTTAAGTCAATTCAGTGGCCTTTAGGCGGCTTTAGAAAACACTGGCTCCCGCCAACCCACAGTTGAGCGGCGTGATGGAGTATGCTCTAAACCCCTTCGATTGAGGGGAGATCTGTATCCCAGCAGTGGGATGAATAAGAGTTAACGAAGATATTCGTGCGGCGATCCCACACTCTCGCAGGAACAATAAGGATACTGATGTTTGGCTGCGGTCTTCTGTGAGTAGACACTTGGGCCCAACATACCCTACCTCTCTTAATGCCAGAGCCTCTTTCGTTTATTACCAGGGTGCATCAAGTGCAGATAAAGTCGACTTTGGCCTTAAGGCCTTAAGGATGACGATGACCCAAAAATACTAAAAAATTTTAAATGCTCATTATTTTCTAGGGTATCTGTATAGCGCCATTTTTGGTCATTGTCTGGGCGATTTCTTATATTTACTACGAATCTCTAAAAAGAACATGAGTTGGTCCAACTAATGATAGTTGGTAACTAGCATAGAATTTTAGAGACATGGGGTTCTTCAAAAAGGACGAGAAGAGGTTTTTCAGAAAAACCTCTTCACTTCACTGTGTTGGCTACTGTAACTGCTTTCCATCGGGCTCCGTATACTTGTTTGTCACGTAAGTGGTATTAAATAAGAATGGGGTGTGCTGTGACACAATGGGGTGTGGGACACCGCCGTGTGTTGTACGTGAATATGTTATATGCACTAAAATTATCTCAAAATGGCAGCGATTCCCCCTCCACGCACGCGATGTTCCATATTCCTTACTTAGTGTAAAAATTTTTTTGAGCCTTCATCTATCGAGTGGTGTGATTGAATTTTGGATGTAGAGCATACATTCGAAACTACGACGCCAATTTGTAACCCCCGATTTAGTTATCATTACATTTTTTGAGCCTTCATCTATCGCGTGGTGTAATTGAATTTTGGATGTAGAGCATACATTCGGAACTACGACGCCAAACTGTATCCCCCGATTTTGTTATCATTACATTTTTTGAGCCTTCATCTATCGAGTGGTGTAATTGAATTTTGGATGTAGAGCATACATTCGGAACTACGACGGCAAACTGTATCCCCCGATTTTGTTATCATTACATTTTCTGGATTGCCCCCGTATGGTAACAAATGTAAAGAGTCATATTCACGTCAAAACATAGTAATAGCGATATGAGTGTGCCCACATTTTTACCGTTCGGCAAAAATACTTAAAGTACAAGGCCGTGCCGTATGTAGCGGGCCTTATAACTCACGACCAATCAAAAGCGCCGATGTGGCGGGCACAGACTATAAACCTACTGTAATATACGCGTAGTCGTTGTGTTGAAGACTTTTATGAGCAATTTAACAAGTGTCCCGAAGCCGGGCCCGATTTGATTTATATCCACATAACGTCAGTTTACGAGAAACGTTTATTGTTTCTTGTATTTCACCCGACTTGGAAGCTGATAATGTTATCCCTCCGAAAAGAGACACGTAGAAATTAAAGCCAAGTTCTTTTTCTGGTCGTTTAAAAAGTAAAAGGGCTTATTATTTTTTTATTTACTAGTTTTTAGTTCAAATAATTAAAAGAAAAAAAATATATATAAAATTATTATTGGCAAAAGTTTTCAGCATACACTGACAGTTTTAAATATACAACATTAAGGCTACCTAAAATTATTAACGTATACGTTACGAAAAGAACTTGTGTATACATATTTTAAACAAAAAGCTGAAATAATAAGAAAAGTGTTTATATAAGTAAACAAACAAAATAAAGCAAAATATTAAAAAAGTATAAAGAGCTACGGTAACCGCTTCACATAAGGCAGGTATTACGGTCGTTTGCCACCCGACGTAGTATAAAAAAAGTTCTTATAATTACTGTAAACAGTACCTTATTAAACAATACATTATAAGTGTAAACTAAACAAACCAGCAAAATTTGGAATCTCAATTCTGTTTACGAGCTACGATTTTTTTTACAATGTCAGACCTAAGCTCAAATAAGTTAAATCCTTATTTTCAATTTTACGTTTAGAACTTTCTTTTGGTCTTGACTCAGTTACATAGATTCTAGACATATAAATTATATAAATCGAGAGAAATTCTAGACATATAAATTATATAAATCGAGAGAAATTCTATACATATAAATTATACTAAAACCGCTTCATTAATATCGTAGTTAAAATTCCGACCATAACGCTCGAAATAACCTGCACAACAATATTGCATTATCGTAGACACGGCAACGATGACTTGGCCAACGAAATTACTTACTCGTCAATAATATAATCGTCACAGCAACGATGACTTGGCCTACGTGCACTTCCGTGCAATAAATTTTGGATTCATTTGAGAAGGACGCCACTAGCCAGATAAAGCCAGCGGCCCACAAACTGTCTATTCGGCAATTGGATAAATAATGTTTACATACGACCGGTGGCGAGGGATTTGTTACGTAACTGGCTTGGTTTTGTTACGTGGGATTAAAAAGGTGATAGTTTGTTTTATAAGGAAAAGCGATCATGTAGAGTTTACAGTCATCATCATCATCGTTATCACGATGTATCTACCCATTGCTGCAGGCCTTCCCCAATGCTTTGCACCAAATGCGATCATTCGCTTTCGAATTTATAGTGTCTGCACTCAAATGTGGATTTCGATTTCGTCGTTGCGCGTGTCAGTCCAATCGATCACGTAAGTTAAGCAATAACGACCGTAGCCTATCCATGGATGGGTTTATTTATCTCGAGCACGTCAAGCTGTTGGTTCCGACTGTTGTCATTAGATAACAGTCGTTAAGCCATGTCAGTGACCTTTATGCGGCTTGAAAACACTGCCGGCTCCGCCAACCCGCAGTTGAGCGGCGTGGTGGAAATGCTCTAAACCCCTTTAATTGAAGGGAGATCCGTATCGTGGGATGAATAAAGATTGACGACACTCAAATACAAACACAGCAAACGATGGCAAGTCTAAATCCCACAGAAAAAAGTGCTTTCACTATTTCCCAAAACTAACAATTTTCGAAAAAAAACTTCTAAATTTTTCCTATAAAACCTGTATTTTTTTTAAGAAATTAACATATTTTGCGTCTCATGTGTAGTGTATATAAGAGTAAAAATAAAAAACAGAAATCTTAGGAAATTGAATACCAAAATATTACATGATTTTAGCAAATATTATGTCACAATATAAAGTTAGTAATAATCGCCATGACGTTTCCTATCCTATGTCATATTCATCACACTGTATTTGGTACCAAAGTTCAACACCCACCTTCAAAAACACATCTTTAATCACTCGCAATAAGCCAACCGATCACTTGCGACACGCATACAGCGTGTAGTTCAAAACTGTCATCACTCATGACTCAGTCATGACGAAATTCGAATAAAAACATTCGGATGGGCATGTCACAGTCGATCGGACGAGACGACCCGGTGAGCCCGCCAACACGATTTACAGACGATCGGATGCACACAGACATCGGCGACACTTAATTGATCACTCCGAATATTGTTGACAAAAAAAAAACATAAAAAGTAACACAGGGTAGAGGTAGATTCGGGTTTTAAAAACATCTAGCGTCAAGCTCTATACAATGCCCAGGTACAAGTGCAACCTGTCCACCGACCTCTCCACATAAACGCCCTCTGTCGAATTTTATTGAGGATTTCCATAGCGTCGTTGCGCGTGAAAACGTAGACCCTAGTCTGTCCATGGATGGGTTCAATTATCTTGAGCTCCTCCGTGGTTCGAAGAAAACTTTAACCCTGCTGTTGTCATTAGATAATAGTCGCTAAGCCAAGTCAGTGGCCTTTAGGCGGCTTGAAAACCCTGGAATCCGCCAACCCGCAGTTGAGCAGCGTGGTGGAGATGCTCTACAGAACAGAACTCTTAGGAAATTGAATACCAAAATATTACATGATTTTAGCAAATATTATGTCACAATATAAAGTTAGTAATAAACCCTGCTGTTGTCATTAGATAATAGTCGCTAAGCCAAGTCTTTAGGCGGCTTGAAAACACTGGCCTCCGCTAACCCGCAGTTGAGTAACGTGGTGGAGTACGGTCTAAGCCTCTGATTGAGGGGAAGCCCGTATCCCAACTGTGGGACGAATAAGGGTTGACGACATCGGAGGGCTGCCTAATCAACTGCTGCTCTGTTGTCATCGCAGCACCTTCCATCCAGGTAACCTCACTCACCCGCATTTTAGCAAAGCCCCCTAACACAAGCATATTAAATGCTTAAAAGGAGACTTCAGGTGGTAGGGCCACGATTCTTGGGAAACCGAGCGTCGTTCGCCACGAGCTACTCGAGTTAAAGAGTGCCCTTGCAGGCGAAAGGGGAGTAAGACCTGCCCCATTACCACCATCTCTTGCGATTGCGATTCAATAATTGAATAAGCATTCTATTCAGTTATTGAATCGCAATAAGAGATGGTGGTAAGGGGGCTGCTACCAATCCGTTTGAGTGCCTGGTTGGTTTACTGAGCGCAATAGCAAAGCGGGTGCCTGGTTGACTTACTGAACGAGAGACTTGTAATCCTATGATATGGCCGGAAGGTCAGTGCACAGGGGAACATTAGCTGTAGGCATAAGATATGTCCTATTGCTCGAGTGACACAGCAACTTGTGCATTTCAAAAGTCATCATTGACGTGGATGGTAGTGTTTTCGACTTCCTCTGAGGTTTTCTATTATACATACTTAAATTGTGTCAAATAAAAGACAGCCAAGAAAATTCCGGTTGTCAAGAAAGAGGGAAGTAATCACTTGTGGAAGTGAAACGTTCGTTCGATATGCAATCTATGCAAACAAAAGCTACTATAATATAATATGGAAGCTGACCAGATATTGAGAAACGAACGCTAATCACTATTACTACCGCTTTTGTTTCTCAAGCGATAGCCAATGTACGTTTTGCCATACTAACGTGCGAAAAGCTTCGCGGAGTATGACTTCCTGAGTGAGTACGTAGATTTCGGACGTTACATTTGGTATACTGCTATAATTATCTCTACTTTGCCTATACTACTTACGTATTCTGACCACAGGAAATTATTGAAGTAAGCAATCTTCTGATACTTATTTTCCCACTTTTTAACCTTCACTCGTCATCACATCAATATGACATATCGACGACAAAATTAACAGTAAAAACTAAATATATGACGGATAAAAAAAGCTTAACTAATACAAGTGTGGTGCAATTGATACGCTTTTAATCTTAAATATCTATTCGAATAAATTTGAAAAAGTCTTTGATAGCAACTGGTTTCGTATAAAGACAAAAATGGACTCGATCGCAATTGGTTTTAGTAACCAATTGCGAATACCCCAGTTTCGGACCAGGCCAAAGTTTTCAAATATGTAGATGGAAATAAATTTTGTTTTTTTTTTTATATTACGTCAAACAAGCACAAAGCACGTCTTAAGGTAAGTTAAAATCAAAATCTTTTAAAAAATGTATTCTTTTAATAAACTCTCTGCCGTGGTTTTCTCTGTAGACTATATAATATTCAAGAAAGGTAAAGGGGTTTTTACAGGTTCGGCAGCACCACCAACCAGTCTCTGGTTGACATATCTAATAGGTAGAGAAAACCATAGACAAATTAATAAGAAATAATAGTTTCCGTCGCATGCACACAAGAAAAACAGTAACTTAAACCATTAAATTATGTAAAGAAAAGAGACAGATTTAAACGATTTTTGGTTTCGGAGTTGATAGATTCCATTGCATTGACACAAGAACAAGTATAATAGTATAATTTAAACCATCATCATGTAAGGAAATGAGACGAGTTGATACGATTTTTGTTTCGCATCGGGTAGCTGGATCTTTCAATGGAAAGCACAATATGTATAATAATGATCATTTGTGTGACAGCGCTATAATAAATCTCGATATTCTCTATCACATACATAGTGTATTTATTTTACGTCTATGATATATCCGCTGCCTCCTGTCAAATGGGTCAACCCCAAAATGCGATGTCCCGTAGAGATGGGCCATTGAGATGCGTACGTGTCTCAGGTGAGCAGCCGATAAGAAGTGAGTTGTGGCCGGGTGGGGCCACTACGTTCATCAGATACGGGCTGATGGGTGCCGCCTCGCCCAAACTGTCCGCACTCACTTTAGAAAGCTTAGGCCTTTGAGACATTTAATATTTTTACTATCCAAATCCTTTTACACAGTTTGTCGCACTTTTGGGTTCCCAATAGTCTTGGATATTTAAAATCATAAATAAAAATTTAAAAATAATGTGTGTCACAAATTTATACATATGTTATTTTCGCAATAAAAAAACCAGGCAGTTTTAACTTTGGCTTAGGAAGTTGAAGCCGATTCCCATCCTATATTTTGATTCAGTAAGTAACATTTAAGTTATTGACAAACATCTTCAGTTTAGTCTGTAGAGCTCCATCGTTTCTACCAGCTAAGCTAAACACAAGTACCATAAACCTAAGTAAAAGTTTGATTTTCGAAATCCAAAAATCCGGTGGGAATCGGCTTCAGCTTAGACAATGGCAATACCAAAACATTTACATCACCCGTTCAGATTTAATTTGATATATCTGTTACCGTTTAGAATATCTATATACGGGAATTAAATCGGAAAAGTGAGAGCTTATCTCAAACTCAATGTGGTTCTATTTCTCTACGCTGATTCTTAATAGGTCCACTTATCGCTTGGACCGATGGAAAGTCACACGACAAAGTATAGATATTAAGGTTCCCAGTCCTGTGGCAGATAGTGATTGATATATTTGGCAATTAATTAGAATATATGTGTATTTGCAGATAATTTAATGGTAGAAATCCCACGGTAGGTCATTTACTTTTCTACGGGATCTTCGATTGGTATATATCGCTCAGCTAATCCTGGACACAGAATAGGACCTAAAGTAATCGTAATACGTATACATTATTAGATTAATTTGTTGCGCTGTGGCGCAATTTTGAGTTACCTAAATGAGCCGGTGCAAGGACCCTATGCCTACAGCTAATGCTCCCCTATGCACCAAAATTTCGTTAATGTCACAGGTTTGGGAGTCTCCCGGCCAGTAAATAAACAACCTTTACCCGCTCGCTATCGCGCCCAGTAAACCAGCCAGGCACTCAATCGGATTGGTAGCAGGGTCTTACTTCGCTTTCGCTTGCGAACAGACTACTTGGGTACTCTTCGAGTAGCTCGTGGCAACTGACACTCAGTTTCCCTAGCATCGGGGCCATACTATCACTCCCCAATCTCTATGATTGGTACCGGATCTGTAAGATGCGCCGTAAATGAGCCGGTGCAGTAAACTACGCTAGAGATACTGAGTCGATGCACGAAACTGGGTTACTTAAGTCTACTCTATTAAAAACTGACCGTAATTTGCACTATCGAATAAACATTACTAACTCTATTTCCAATTGAGCAGTTAAATTTAATATACAGATTAAATATACAGATAAACGCATTGTCAAAATTTTTTTGTCACGCACTTTGAGCAAAGTAAATTGATGCCCACGGAAATGTATTAACAAAACAATAATCACTTAATACTGTCGCTCGGGCTCGGTACACTCGGCTCCATATATTTCAAAGTTATAATCGTGCTACTAATTAGCCATTTGTATGTTAATCTGCTTGTCTGAGATCGGTAACCTGACCGTTTCCTCAATTCTGACCCCTCTTTTATAAAACTTGCTGGGACGTCAAAATACTCGTAAGCTGTTTTGTCAAAGGAAGTTATACGTTGCAATGGCTCAGTTTTATTTCAGTTTATGATAATCTGTTGATTTTATTGTTATACTAAAATTTTAGTAAGTATTTTGTTTAGATCAAGACATAGATCAAATAGAGAAAACACGCCTAAAAATATGTTTTAATCGAATTGAACAAAAGTTTATCTATTTGACTGTGTGTATATGTAAGATAGTTACAAAATTATTTTTTTGTATTTTTTTTTTTAAGTGATTTTTGCAAAAGTTCTGATTTAGATGGAATTTTCACTATTCAACCGCTATTTTCCTAAGATAGTTTTAATGTCCCTAGATTAGAGAAATCTCCTAGATGGGTGGTCGGGGGTGGGGGACCCACCTAGATATAAGTAATTTTTTTCTATTTTGAAAACTATTATACATACTGTACATATTGTACTATTGTATTGGTTCATATGTCATTTAAAACGTAATCAAATTAAACACCCGTAAAGGACATAGGTAACATTTTTTTTTTCTTTATAAAAACAAGACAAGGAATAGATTAATTAATATTATACATTTCACAGCAAAAAGCCAGCAATAAAAACAAGCCCACTGTCTGTGAGTTAGCGATATGTCTATTTCCTATGCTGATTGGAAACAAACGCAAAAACTAGACATACGACTTCATCAATTAATTTTTACCCTTGGATGGGCACTTTAACAACATAATGTTAAACGGTGGGGAATAATTGAAGGTGTAAGACACACACATGCAATTACACTGATCAATTAATTATAGGGTTTAACAGTCTTAGTAACATTGCTCTGGGATTTGAGCCTAATTCGTAATAGATATATCTATCTATAATATAAAAATTAATCGCTGAATGTGTTGCTAACCGAAAATCTCGAGATCAGCTGAACCGATTTCGCTAATTTTTTTTTTTAGAATATTCCTTGAAGTACGAGGATGGTTCTAACCCAGAGAAAAATTTAAAAAATCGCCTTAATGTCCAAAAACAACACTTTTCTATCTCATACAAACGATTCGTAATAATACTTAAAAGTCAATTTCAAGTGTTAGTGGAGAGGTTCCGGGAAGGCAAAACAATTGAGTGACGTTGACGTGACAATTATAGCGGTACGAAGTTCGCCGGGTGGGGTCAGCTAGTTACAATTATTTTAAAATTGGAATAAGTGACCTCCCTTACTACGACTAAGTTGGATTCGAACCCACGACCCCTCGATTATCGGTCGAATCTAACTGAACTACCAAGGTTAAGAACGTTTGTGATGGTAGCGAATTTCTGCAGTCTTCGACTCATCAACCAGCATCAAACTTTCGTATCGACTTCACCTCCCCTCAGAGACGAATCTGGAACAATTTGTATGACGCCGCACGCACACATGCTCGGCATTATATCTATTTATATTTACAAAGTAAATGTTTAAGATACGACTTTTGTATAGAATGGCCAGCGTATACTTGCGGGCATGAAAATTCTGACCATCGGATTTTTTGCTTGCGAGAATCCTTCAACTTAGATTTATGCTACTTGTTTTTATCTTAACTGTTAGAAACGATGGAGCTCTACCGACTAAGCTGTAGGTGTTTGGCAATAACTTAAACGTTAGACCTATTTTTCGAATCAAGATATTCGGTGGTAATCGGCTTCAGCTTCGGCGGTAGTGCTCCAGTTCGTATTTTAGTAGAGGTTATGTTTTTGACCTTTATGGGTGACCCAAACTATTGGATTGAACATACTGCATAGTTGCCTCGACATTGAATTAACCTATTTACCCTTTGTCAACTCACTACCAAGGTTTTCCCAGAAGACTACTGTATGGAGTCCTTCAGGAAAGACGCAGAGAGAGACAAGGAGATTTTACAAGGTCAGCAACGAATGAGTTGTGCTTCCAGGGTCGCAAGCGTCCATATGCTTCCATCGAACAGGCATATCCTAGGTCTTTCGATAAATCCCACTTTTCACAAATGACACAATTCTATTAGACAAAATGCCTTTTGACGACTTGGACTCTACTTGGAATGTCGCAAAACTTATCAACGCAATCGCGAATGTCAACTTCTAATAAAAAAAATATAATTATGCAATTACCTGTTTAAATAATTATATTTATATGATTATAATTCGATAAGCCTTGTTCACCCGCTGACACTTCTATAGAATGCGTGATAAAGATATTAGTCAGTATCTCATCTTGCTTTAAATTAGACCTACCTACCTATCTATGACTATTGGCTAGATTGGATATGTCAAAAAATGTAGTAGAGATGTCGACCACATACATTTCATTTACCTCCCCCGCCATGGTGGAACTTTAACCCCCACCTAAGCGGTGATATATTTTTTATTTTATTTTAAACATATTTTGTTAAATTTCGGCAAGTAATCATCATCATATCAGCCGGTATTCGTTCAGTGCTGAACCTAGGCCTCCCCCGTAGAGAGCCACATGCCCCGATCATGAGCGACCTGCACCCATCGACTCCCTACAACTTTCGTCGTCTAGGTCGTCGCTACATCAAAAAAGGGTCATCCCACACTTCGTCCGCCAGCACGGGGTCGCCATTCGAAAACCTTCTTTCCCCAGCAGTTGTCAGTTCTACGAGCTATGTGGCCGGCCCACTGGCACTTCAACTTGCTTATCCGTTGAGCTATGTCAGGGCTGTCCAAGGCACGGCCCGCGGGCCGCATGCGGCCCTCTGCTTATATTTGTGCGGCCCGTGACGTTTTTCATTTACAAGTTTTTATACATGTTTTCACCGCTGCAAGTTTTTTATAACAAATCTGATTAAAAATTATATATTTTTAGAAAAGAAAGTTTTATAACTAAGCTAAAACTTTCAAAGTATGTAGTAAAAATGACAAGTAGGTATTTGTTTCTGCGGCCCGCTAATCTATTTAGTAATTTGTAATAGCCCGGTATTGTATATGGTTTGGACAGCCCTGAGCTATGTCATGCATCTATCACCCAGATGATCCTATCATGTAGTGATACAATGACTATCGAAAGAATAGTAAGACATAGAAATATACCATCGTTGCTAAAATCCACGTTTATTTGAAAATGTGTTGTGTGTATTATAATAACGTGTAACAATATCTATATAATATGTTTAGGAGTATTCTCAATGACTAACCACACTATGCCGAAATAATTAGGATTGATATGTAACCGCGACGTAATTTTCGGCAAATGTGTTGCGTATTTTCGGCATGGTGTATTAATTTTCGGCAAATGTGTTGCGTATTTTCGGCATGGTGAATTAATTTACGGCAAATGTGTTGCGTATTTTCGGCATGGTGTATTAATTTTCGGCAAATGTGTTGCGTATTTTCGGCATGGTGCATTTAGATACTAAAGATGTTACGTTGGTACAATGAGCCCACCATTTCAATCAATCATTCATATAAGGTTGAAATACTGAAACTAAGCACATACACACTTGGGTGGCACCTGGCACCTGCGTCCGTGCCGCCAGCGCCCTCTGCGGGAGCGTTTGTCGTAACTCGGGGAAAGTTAGTGGGTATGTGCGCACGGCGGGGAACCGATCCACGATAATACTTACGGTCGGAAAAAAAAACAAACAATTATAAAAATACTTTTCTGCCTACTGTGATCTCTGTTTGGTGGCTCTGTGGCAGAACAATTAAAATTTATGGGGTTCGAATATTATAAAATCTCTATTATTATTAAAACGTCTTAATACTTTCATGAATGATTACTTCATTTGAGTCATAATGTGGGTCCAGGGAGCGCGCAATGGTTTTTTTTCTTTTTTATTAAAAATTACTATGCACAAATGCTATAAGCACCCTAACGTTTGTAGCTTTTCTATACCCGGTTTTTTTTCGCGGTATTTATTCCAGAACTTTCCTGCCCCATCGGCCAGTAGTACTGCGTGCTATGTGTTTAGTATTTATTTTTTACAAACGAAAATGTTTATATACCATAAATCATCCGTACTTTATAATTGATTTCGTTTCATTTCTGACCAATAATTATTTTATTCTACTACTATCACTCCTCTCACTCGTTTCATTGCTTAGTTTCGAACTAGATGGCGCTATGTCATTAATTCTAGTGTACTAGAAATATATAATGCGTTGAATATTTTAGCAGCAATGCAGATTGCCTCAAATCTTCTGCATTAATAATAAATATAATCGGCCTCTGCGCGTTGGATCCACATCCCCACGTACGCCTATTAAATGTCCGGGTTTGACCCGTGATTAAAAGACATACATAATAATATTGTATTAGAAAATATATTTATATTCAATGTTTTTGTCAACGGTACTGGTCAAATACCTGCCTGCACGTCCAATTTCAGACTAGGAATAGTAGTAGAGTTTCTGAACACCTACACAATCAAGACCCGAGTCAAACTTTGGCGCTGATTCCAGTATTTACCTACCTACTTTACCGTTGAAATATATTCATTGCTATTTCATTCTTACGTAGTTTCGCACAAAGTCGGTCGTCACTATTAGTTAATTTTAGTTTCTGTGTCCAAAGTATTTATTCCACAATTAGATTCTGGAATAGTTCATGTTGTAACCCAATAGGCTTTCATAGGACGTTATCGCTGAAAAAGCTAAGAGCTTCGTACCGCCTAACAGTCAATGAATGTCGTGTTACTTGTTAGCATATTTGACAACCAATAAATATCTCAATCCTTTTTCAACTGACACTATTTGTATGGGAAAATGTTTTCTTTTATTTTATTTTTTATTTTTTTATTTTCCAATGATTTTAATAGTTATTCTGCTATTCCGGACGGAGACAAATCCACCAAATCAAAATCCATGAGAATCGGTCCAGCCGTTCTCGAGTTATAAGTGTTCAAAAAAACTCGACTTTCAAGAACAGACTCTAGATTCCGGTATTTTTTTTTTATATAACAGGGGGGCAAACGAGCTTGTGGGGGTCACCTAATGGAAAGCAATAACCACCGTCCATGGATATCAGCAACACCAAGGCGTCGCCGATCCGTTTCCGGCCTATACTCCTTCTTTCCTTTCTTTCTGGTGACCTCACCCACTCACAGGAACACAACAACCCTTAAGAGAATTGTTATTTGGCTGCGGTATTCTGTGAGGTGGAGGTAATTCCCCAGTCGGGCAGCTTAAAAAAATATGCTATGCCCAAACTCTCTTTTCGCCAGAGCCTCGTTTGTCAGTCACCACGTGCCGGTGAGGTGAGGCACAAACTAAACTATCTTATTGGGAATTACACATACTGTTCCAGGGCCCTACCGCTAAAGCTAAAACCAATTACAATCGGATCATCATCATCATCATCATCAGGTCATTTTAGTAGGAGCACGACCCTCTCTCTCTCGTCCATCCTAGAGGGAAGGAGGATTTGGCCTACACTCCCCACGCTGGCCAGACGGGTTGGGGATGCCTGATCGATATTTGATAATGTATTTCCGTTAGTCGCCTTGTACGACATCCACGGGAAGAGACGGAGTGATTCTATTCTAGTCTGCCGGAAACCACACGGCCAGTAAAACTAAAACAAACAATCGGATATCCGATTGTTTGTTTTAGTTTGACTGGCCGTGTGGTTTCCGCAAAATATTGCGGGAATCTAACTTCACCTTAGATTGGAGGTAATTGTGTTTAACTTAGCTGTTAGAAACTATAGAGCTATACCGACTAAGGTGTTTCACATTAACTTAAACCTAATATCTATTTTCGCGATCAAAACATCCAATGGTAATCGGCTTCAGCTTTAGCGGTAGGACCCTGGAACAGTATATGTAATTCCTAATAAAATTGTTCTAGTATAGCTTCGGCTGTAGGGTACTACGATGTAGGTTGAGAACCCTCGTCTTAGTTCATCATTGGAACTTAAGGAATTTCGAAGCACACTTCCGTTTGAATCGGCATGTCGTCGATGTCTCTATAAAAATAAATTTTACAACGGCCCTCATAAAACATTATAACACCTTGTACCCGACTGCAAAGATCATCAGTTCGATATGCATGATCTATTAAATAACAAATTCAAATTTCTATCCTTGAAGGCTCGAAGGAAGAAGAGCTCGTTTGAACCACGCCACTGCTGGGATACGTGTATCCCCTCAATCGAAGGGGTTTAGAGCATACTCTACCACGCACAACTCCAGGTTGGCGAAGGCCAATGTTTTCAAGCCACCTAAAGCCCACTGACTTGGCTTAATGCCAACAGCTCAGAAGCACGGAGGAGCTCAAAGTAAATAAACCCATCCTTGGACATGCAGCGGTCGACGTTGCTTAACTTGCGTGTTTGATTAGACTGACACGCACAACGACGCCATCGAGCTCCTCAAATAAATACATTCAAGTATAATAATTGCAAGTATAACAAAGCGCCATAGATGGACATGAACCATATTAAAGATGCAATATCGACTAGAACATAAGTAAATAGGTGCAAAAGTAATTAAAACATGATATAAGGGCGGGTTTAGCGGCTATCCACTTAATTGCTGCGTAAAAATTGCCAGTTCACCCGCCACAAGCTATAATATTAAACAAACTCTTCCTTTGTTTATTGCTAAAAGTGGTTTCTAAAGCGGCGGTCTTACTGCTGGCGAGTTACAAGTTCACCAATTTTTTGCCCCCATTCGCAAAATTGTCGTAAAATATATAAGTACAATAATTGGTCGTTTAGTAATATGTGTATATTTTGTTGATACATGAGAGTTAGAGTTTGAGACTGGTCCCATCCTAAAAAAATATAGCTACCAATGATAAAAAGTAAATTATATTAATAATGCCAATAATCTGTTCTGTTTCTGTGTTTCTCCTAACAAAACTCTAAGTAGTGTTACGTTATCATTATCATCACTCATGCAATATTTCAAATGCCGAGCATAAATAAACGCTTTCTACTTTTCAATATAAGCAACAAAAAAAAATTTGTACGTTTGTGTCAAGTGGGACGCAATGCCTTATATTGTCGAGTTGACATAGCTCTTGTCTAACCGATGGCGTTATGTGGCATATCTGGGCGACCGATCTTTTCTCGGCATTTTTGGCGAAAACATTTTTTGTTTCCACAATTGAGACCTAGTTACTTAGTTATTTTAATATACTTCGTACTTCTTACGAATAATTGCTTATGAATTAATCCGAATCATAATATTATATAATATAATGATTTTTAAGAAAAAATAAAAACCGATTTCAGCTGGCAACAGGGCAAATTTAAGGGTTTCCATCGATTTTTCTGGGATCCCATCATCAGATCCTGACTTAGTGAATATGGGACCACCTTGTAATCATACCCTTTCAAATAAAAAACGAATTTTAAAAATCGGTTCACAATTCGCGAAGATATCAAATAACATACATACAAAAAAAAATCCTCTCCCCTCCCCTCCCTCCCCCCGCTCCCCGCTACTCGATATCAAAAAGACTCCAGGTTAATATCAGGTTCTCAAGTAGTGTGAAGTAGTGGTTTGGTACGACACTAGAGAAAAGACGCCTGCTGTTACTAGTCAATGTTCCCTTGTTTTCTGATTTATCTCTCCTTCGCAGCCTTGTATGTTGTGTTCTGAATATAATAATTTATAATAATTTGTATTTGAGGTCATGGTATCCCGTTAACGGCATTTAGTATGTTAATGCCTTCGATCATTAAGTTCTTGCGTATTTATATAGTATGTAATACTACTATTATATATAAGCGCCAGCTTAAACTCGTGGTGACTTCAGCCAGTCTCTAGTAGGTGCTTATTCTGTGAGATGGAGGTACCTCCCCAGTCGAGTAGCTTACAGATACGCTGTACCCTACCTCACTTTTGCCAGAGCCTCTTTCGCTAGTCGGAAGGATACACCACGTCCAGACGAGGTTGACTTTGGTTCTAAAGATCGGGGTAATTGGAAAGGTGCAACACATTCCCACCACTGTGTCTCCTGTGTAGCCAGGATTAACAGCGGCGACCGCGAAAAAAGGCAATGAACAGTGAAGTCCATTGCAGTCCCGGAGGTAAAACTATGGCTGCCTTGGAACTCTCAATGAATTTAATCAGAAGAAATTAACAGGAGTAAGAAGCTTTTTGAATTCGACTTCCCCTCTTAGCAATATGAGATCGTGGTGAGCCATTTACACCCCTATGTAATAGATAATACAATGCATCTAATAATTCTAATGCTGTCGATGCTTCTGAGAAGTCTAGCTTCGTTCCCAAGTTCACAATAGCATGGAAGTAACCGATGCGTTTTATAATAGCTTTGCGGCTAACTAATACCACAGTATAAGTAATAGTACTCTAATACTTAGAATTTCGTTGGGTATTTACATATATTAAATGGGTTCAAAACTTGATTATTATTGATAATTAACTGATGTGTGTTTCAGTGAAATTTAATGGGGGGTTAGTGGTTCATCAACATCTTTGAACCAAAGTCAACTTCACCTGCACGCGGTGCACCCTGCTGACTGACAAACGAAGCTCTGGCGAAAAGAGAGGTAGGGAGCATAATTGTAAGCTACCCGACTGGGGAATGTACCTCCACCTCACAGAATACCGCAGCCAAATAACAATTCCCTTGAGGGTTGTTGTGTTCCTGCGAGTGAGTGAGGTCACCAGAAAGGAAGGAGATGCTGCGTTGGCAGCGGGGGTGGCGGCGCGCGAGCGATATTTTATGTTGCGAGCGTTAATATGGCTACGGTAACCGCTTCACATCAGGCGGGCCGTATGCTTGTCTGCCAAACGACGTTGTAAAAAAAAAAAAAAAAAAAAAAAAAAAGGTGCGGCATTGTTTGTGACTCGTAGTAAGTAGTAATAATCTATATATATATAAAAGAAAGTCGTGTTTGTTACAACACTTATAACTCGAGAACGGCTGGACCGATTGCCATGGTTTTTGATTTGTTGGATTTGTTTCCGTCCCAAATAGCAGAATAACTCTTAAAAACATTGGAAAATTCTCGAAAAAATAAAATAAAAGAAAAAACATTTTCCCATACAAATGAAAGTGTCAGTTGAAAAAGGGATTACGATATTTATTGGTTGTCAAATATCAAAACGTCAAATCGATTGGTGTCACTTTTGTGTCGCGAAAGTTGTCTGTGATTTGTTATGAAAATTAAAAAATGTCAAATCGATAGGGGTGAAAACGCTTTTCCCATGGGGTTCGAGCGCAAGAATCAGAGTAAACATCAAAAGAAATGACAATTACAAATCACCAAAATGATAAAACCTATTTCAAAACTAAAAAAAATAAAACAAAACGATTTTTTAAAAAAAAATTAACAATAAGGAAATCTTTATTTTTATGAAATCTTCAGTTTTTATGGATACGGGTCTTCCCTCAACCGAAGGGGTTTAGAGCGTACTCCAACACGCTGCACAACTGCGGGTTGGCGGAGGCCAGTGTTTTCGAACCGCCTAAAGGCCACTGACTTAACTTAACGACTGTCATTAAATGATAACAACCGGGACCGACAGCTTAACGTGCCTTCCGAAGCACGGAGGAGCTCAAGATGAGCTAATGATAGCAACCGGGACCGATGGCTTAACGTGCCTTCCGAAGCACGGAGGAGCTCAAGATGAGCTAATGATAACAACCGGGACCGACGGCTTAACGTGCCTTCCGAAGCACGGAGGAGCTCAAGATGAGCTAATGATAACAACCGGGACCGACGGCTTAACGTGCTTTCCGAAGCACGGAGGAGCTCAAGATGAGCTAATGATAACAACCGGGACCGACGGCTTAACGTGCCTTCCGAAGCACGGAGGAGCTCAAGATGAGCTAATGATAACAACCGGGACCGACGGCTTAACGTGCCTTCCGAAGCACGGAGGAGCTCAACATGAGCTAATGATAACAACCGGGACCGACGGCTTAACGTGCCTTCCGAAGCACGGAGGAGCTCAAGATGAGCTAATGATAACAACCGGGACCGACGGCTTAACGTGCCTTCCGAAGCACGGAGGAGCTCAACATGAGCTAATGATAACAACCGGGACCGACGGCTTAACGTGCCTTCCGAAGCACGGAGGAGCTCAAGATGAGCTAATGATAACAACCGGGACCGACGGCTTAACGTGTCTTTCGAATCACGGAGGAGCTCGAGGTAATATAAACCCATCCGTGTACAGGCTACGGTCGACGTTGCTTAACTTGCGTGTTCAATTAGACTGACACGCGCAATGACGCCATCGAGCTTCTCTATTATTTTCTACTACTCATTGTTTTAATTCCATAAAATCATAAATTTAGTTCAGCTAATATGTACCACGACATTCATTGATTGTTAGGCGGTACGAAGTTCGCCGGGACAGCTAGTGTTTAATAAACATTAATTTATAGCAAATGGAAATGCCGACTATGAACCGTAAAGCTTGGCATAGAACGCTCCCATAGCTGGACTTATGTTCTAGCACACCCCGACCACTTCACATAAATGTCGCAACGTTCACTACTACATAAAGAATGATGAATGTGCAGAAAGTTAATGAGCGTGTGTGGGCGCCCCAACGAATTGTTGCCGATGTGTCTCAGAGGGGAGGTGAGGTCGGCATGAGATAGGTTAAATTCTACTTATTATGTCATTTGTATGTACCTTATATTACATACATATACTGTGCTATGGGTTATGTTCCTACATTCAATGTCCGTTGGCGTCTCACGGTATCACTGGATAATAAGTTTTTAAATATCACAGTTGCCACCATAGACTTAATAAAGCTCATAAAATCTGTGGTTTCTACAGCATATCATATCATAGACATTTTCCTTACTTAATCAACCACACGTAGTCTCCGCCAACCCACAGTGGACCAGCGTGGTGGGGAACGCTCTATACCCTTTCTATTGAAGGGAGACCTGTACCAACAGTGGAATAATCATGTGTTGATGTCGAACTACACATAGATGGACCCCAGATTCAGGGTAGCCACAAGACGTAAGTATCACTACACGGAATAAGGATACCTCCTATACTCGAAGAATGCTCTTTGACCTATTCACTCTATGATTCCCGGCTTGCCAAAAACGCTTAAATATATAAAAATATTTGACCACTAACCTGAAGTAATCATTCTTGCAGAATATATTGCTGTCACGCGCATAGCATCTCTGCTCCGAGTCCAAAGGCATCTTGCACTCGCAGCACCTAAGGCAAGGGGTGTGCCAGCGTCTCTCCAGCGCCAGTAAATAGTATCTATCTGTGATTCTAGCTCCGCAGCCGGCGCAGCCGTCGTCGGCAGGCGGCTGGGGGGGATCGTCTGGGGGTTCCCGCTTTCGGCAGGAAGTGCAGTCGCGGGGAGACCCCGGGGACGTCGCTGGAGCTACTGGGGACAATTCGCCTCCCCCTTCGTATGCCGATGACAGGTACCTCTCACTCTGTTGCTGGAAAAAGAGTTTTTGTTAGTATATAATTTTATTCGAGGACAGTATGGTGAGATAAATTAATATGTGTGAAATATAAATACTTATATTCATATATAAATGAAAATATAAAGGATTTCATGACAAAATTATGGTTACTACAGATATTTCGTTAAACCTACAAATTATTGTCAAATATACATTTTAAATTCCTGACGAAAACAACCAAACGGGTGTTAGATATTTTTTCCCATCGTAAATATTAATGATTATATAAAATTGTGTTAAACAACTTATGTATAATCTCTCCATTTATAAGAAAATTTATAGTTTTTGCCTATTTACATCGACAGTAAATAGGTGATAGAATCGTCGACAGTAAATAGGCGAATACAGATGTATTATACATAAGTTGTATAATAAATTTAGAATGTTTTATATGGTAAGTATGTATCGACATGGTATTTAAGATGACATATTTAAATAGATTGGATTGGACCTGTAAATTGATTACAATTTACTGTACCTACTTTATGAATATCCCACAAAGAAAATAAGTAACGTACGTATCACATTAATCAAATTCATATTATAATTTCACATTAATAAATTACAATTATGTCAATATTCGACACTATATATATGTTTTTTTTTTTTTTTGAAAAATTTAAATATTACCTGCACCCCCTGGCAAGTTGGCCAAGACAACTTTTTAAATAATAATAACTATCTATAAGTCCCACTAGCACCACTAAAAATTTTCACAAAAAATAGAAAATTAAAGTCTATAAAGTTGATACTGTTGATTGTTGGCACTTGGTGGAACATTATCATTATGTTATAATAAAGCACTTGTACTGTTCCATGTAATTACATTTATTTTTATTTTTACCGACCGGTCAAGGTAAACAGATGGTGTTTCTACAAAACATTCCGGTCTACATAAAAAGGGGAACCCACATACGATGGTAGTACAGAAACCTTCATGTGCGAGTTCCACGCCCACTTGGCAGGTTCTTACTTCGCTATCTCCATCGACCTTTAAGGAGCAGCATCTCGAGAGATCTACCGTCAGTCACATACCGCGCGAGCCACCTTTGTCGCATCTTTGTCAGCTCGCCTCCTAATCAAGAATTTGCTTGCCGAGATACAGTTCACCCTGACATTTTATTTACAGACCAGCCTTAGGCGAACATCACGGCAGTATTTTTTTTTTATATCACATCGGGTGGCGGAAAGACATACGACGCGCCTGATGTGAAGCGGTTACCGTAACCAAATTAACGCTGGCAACATGAAACATTGCTCGCGCGCTCCAACCTTCGCTGCGTAGCAACTCCTTCCTTTCTGGTGACCTCACTTACTCGCAGGAATACAACCCTCAATAGAATTGTTATTTGGCTGCGGTATTCTGTGAGGTGGAGGTACTTCCCCAATCAGGCGGCTTACAAATACGCTGTATACTATCTCTTTTTTGCCTGAGCCTCTTTCGTTAGTCAGCAGGGTGCACCACGTGCAAGCGAGGTTAGCTTTAGTCCTAAAGATCGTGTTGAGCCATTTACACCCTACGTCGCGTCGGTAACCATTTTTTTTTTGTGACACAATATGTAAACTATTTTGTTTTGGTTTATTTATATTAATGTACTTACGAGTACCTACAGTACAACGGCATGTCACTCATGTTGGCCTTACTTTTTAATTTCTTATAAAATATCTAAAAAAAATCCAAAGATACGTCTCATTAGTAACAAAAATCCAGTAGTAACCACACGATTTTTAAATTACTGTACTTTTTAATATCTGATATTGCGGGATAGATGTATTCTGCAAATAAATATATATATTTTTTATTTTCATTATCTAGAGAGCATTTATTAGAGGCCTTCCATTTTTTTTATTCGCAAAAATTTACGAATTATGACATTATAAATTCTTGCAATTGACGAAAGCGACTCGCGTTACTTCGTCCATATAACATAGTGTTGGTGTCGTCCCCTTAATAAAACTCGTGTACTGTTACATATAATTACGTCGACTCATCTATAAAATTAAGTTCGATGTGATTATAGAACAAAAACAAGCTAGCTAGACTAGACTATAGGAATATGAATGATAGACTACAGGCCCGTGTACAAAAAAATGTGGGTCATTTGAACCACCAGGTGACCTATCTAGAACGATATAAGAGCATAAAATAATAAGATTCAGCACTATGCCGTCACTTGTAAGCTGTCCAACTGAGTGCAGGTGAGAATTCAAAAGTACAGGTAGAGTGAGTACATTTTGGTCATATGATTTTGTACGGCATTCTTACCATCAATAGATCCATGAAAAATATTAAGAAAACGCGCAGTGCCGTAAAAAAATGGTGCGCCATAAAGTCGGATTTTTTTTTGATTTTCCGACAATTTCCAGGGTAAATTTGGTCATTTGATTTTGTACGGCATCAGTTTAATACTGTTTCAATACAGCTTCTAATCCATTATTCCGCAACGCCGTACAAAAATCATGCGACAAGGGGAAAAAATCGAGGGTTGCAACCCCCTCTCTTTCCGTGGTCCAGGGGGTGATTTGACACAACATAAAATTAATTTATTTTGAAAGTATTCTAAGCATAGATAATATTTTTTCACATGCCGTACATTTTCGTTGGTCCAAAGACCTGTAGGAAAAAAAACTCAAGAAAAAATCCATATAGCGAAATGTAAGGTGAAATTCATCACGATATTTTTTTATACGGCATTTAGATAGTTTATTTGTACTTAATAAAAGTTCATATTGATAAAAAAGTAATAAAAATATTGAATAAATATAATTTACATATCAGTTCCCGGCAAACTTCTTGAGCAAGTGACTTGACTGCGCAGTAGCGAATATTAGATCTCATTGGTAGTAGGTGCGGGGCGCGACGGCGGGAAGTATCGTATCGAACGCATGATTGGTAGATCAGTAGACCCTTGCCTCCCGCACTGCGTCTACGTCCGGCTGAGTTCCAAATACACTTGCGGTCAGTGAAAAGTTTCTTGTTGACGTTTTTTATTATAATTTTTTTGTTGACGTTTTTTGTTGTAATATATTCATGTTTCAGAAAATGATAGAGAAGATAATTCGAACGTCGATGAAGACGATGATTCCGACAACAACTCAGCGGCTGATTCCGATACTGAATAATTTAAATAAAAAAACTTATGTTTTATTATCATCAATCAATATATTTTTTCTAAAAAATAGTTGTTTTATTTATTCACATCATTACAATGAATTTGGGGTGTAAGTGGTTCATCAAAATCTTTGAACCAAAGCCAACTTCACCTGCACGTGGTGCAGGGTGCACCACGTGCAGCTGACTGACAAACGAAGCTCTGGCGAAGAGAGGTAGGGAGCGTAATTGTAAGCTACCCGACTGGAGAATGTACCTCCACCTC
Organism: Hypsopygia costalis; assembly: GCA_937001555.2. Classification (NCBI taxonomy): domain Eukaryota; kingdom Metazoa; phylum Arthropoda; class Insecta; order Lepidoptera; family Pyralidae; genus Hypsopygia; species Hypsopygia costalis. Next base: position 28,225,438 of record OW443326.2, read on the forward strand.
ACAGAATACCGCAGCCAAATAACAATTCCCTTGAGGGTTGTTGTGTGCCTGCGAGTGAGTGAGGTCACCAGAAAGAAAGGAAGGAGATGCTGCGTTGGTAGCGGGGGTGGCGCCGCGCGAGCAATATTTCATGTTGCTAGCGTTAATATGGCTACGATAACCGCTTCACATCAGGCGGGCCGTATGCTTGTCAGCCACCCGTCGTAGTATAAAAAAAAAATAAAAAAAAAAAAGAAACAAATCAATTATATATGTATCAATAATTTTTGAAGTACATATTAAACCAAAAAGTATACAAAACTGTTGATACTGGGATTGACAGTTTCAATTCTTGGATATAATATACACGCCGTTTCACTTCAGTTAGACGTCATAATGATTTTATCATATTATAAATTGTTCTCTTCAAAAATATGTTAATGCCGTACAGTATCAGATGGCCATAAAGTACCCTTAAAATGGTAGCGTCATTTTCATCAGCCTAAAAGAGATGGTCTGCATTAAAATGTACGGCATCATCTTTTCCTAATTTATTTATCTTAATACTATTTAAAACAAGGGATAAAATGTAGAAAATTGCTAGATTTCATTAATCTATGAGTATTTAAACTTTTGCAATAACTTGAAAAATTACAGTTTTTGTATTTCTCTATAATTTTTTCTAGAACAGTTTCTTTTGAACGGCAATACTATATAACAATTGTATTTTATAATATCATGTTAAAAAAAAAGTTCCCGTACAGGATCAAATGACTTTACAGCTTTATAAATCAAGTATACGATGAAATTAAGATAATTATTGATATACATTCAAATGAACAATAATTTTTTGACGGCATTATTTTTAATAGTACTTTTGAGTGCTTGATAATGTGTTGGAACCGATGCCGTACTTTTTCAAATCACCCCCTGGACCACGGAAAGAGAGGGGGTTGCAACCCTCGATTTTTTCCCCTTGTCTCATGATTTTTGTACGGCGTTGCGGAATAATGGATTAGAAGCTGTATTGAAACAGTATTAAACTGATGCCGTACAAAATCAAATGACCAAATTTACCCTGGAAATTGTCGGAAAATCAAAAAAAAAATCCGACTTTATGGCGCACCATTTTTTTACGGCACTGCGCGTTTTCTTAATATTTTTCATGGATCTATTGATGGTAAGAATGCCGTACAAAATCATATGACCAAAATGTACCCACTCTACCTGTACTTTTGAATTCTCACCTGCACTCAGTTGGACACCTTACAAGTGACGGCATAGTGCTGAATCTTATTATTTTATGCTCTTATATCGTTCTAGATAGGTCATCTGGTGGTTCAAATGACCCACAATTTTTTGTACACGGGCCTGTAGTCTATGATTGGAACCTATTTGGAAATACTTTTGAAAACCAAAATTTTCTGTGACTTTGTCAGTTTTGTGTTGTTCTTTTGTTAGTGCGTAAGATCGTTCCCCTTTATTGCCTTTTACTATTAAAATTCCCATTTTTATCTAGAATATGCCAGTATTTCATTTACAGTAACAATGAATACTTCAGACATACGTTTTTAGAATTTTCTTATGTCATTTATCTTCCGATATTTAGAATCAAATAACGTTCAATCTGACATTAGCTTCGCATAAAAACGCACGAAGTGAACTATCAACAAAACAGATCCGACTTTATTCGACGGATGAGTCAACGTGGGACAGAACATACAAGTGCTTTCTTAATAACAGAATATTAACATTTGTTTCTCATAAATGAAACTCCGTACGTGTAACAAAACAATACTGTAAACACTACTGGTGTTAGGGTTGGCAGAAGCATTTTTATTTCGAACGGAACGAAAACCATTTCTTAATAGAAAACTGAATGACGTTTTTTAAATAACTGTTAATATCTTATACTGAGTAATATACATAAAAAAATTCAGTTACATTTAAAAAAAATGTGGAAGTTCGAAGGACAATGTATCCATTTTAATTCGTGTTTATTATTTAGTATCATCTGTAGTCGAAATTTTACTAATACTTATATTTAACATATATGACATATGACGGAAAGAATATAAATTTTATTCACCTGTTTTTACCCGACTGCTGAACATTGAGGGCTAATGATTTTAGAGTTTTTATATGTGTCTAAGTCTTAGGCATGCTCTACATCCGAAACCGTCTGAAGGATTTCAGCATAATACAATACATAATATAAGGTGACATTAAATTTGTCACAATTGTAGAAGGTTTATAGAGTACATTATTTCAACATGACATTCGCGAAACAAGAAAGTAGCATAATTAAACAAAATAGTTAGTATTTATATAACAAAATATATTCGTAAAACATGTTCTATTAATAATGTGGCATACGTCCCTCGGATGTATGAGTCTTTCTATTAATGTCATTCCATAATAGCGTTAAAGAAAGAATGTTTATCTTTCTAGGGTTATACAAAGTAGATAATACTACTTCGTTGTTAATTATAGATAACACTACCATGCCTTATTTGATATATTGCTCTCTCACATTGCTAAGAGGGAAGGTCAAATTCCAAAAGCATCTTACTCCTACTAATTTCTTCTGATTAAATTCGTTGTGAGTTCCAAGGCAGCCGTAGTTTTACCCCCGGGACTTCAACGGACTTGACTCTTCATTGCCTTTTTTGGTGGTCGCCGCTGTTAATCCTGGCTACACAGGAGACCCAGTGGTGGTGGGCCCCCGTCCCGTTAAAAAAAATAACTACACTACTTATAACGAAGTTTGTACGGGTCCAGGCACAAATAAAATACCTATTTTGATACGAATATTAATTAATATTTATATTGTGTGAATGTGTGACAACCCTAATGATGAACCGCCCACGCTACACCTTTCACACATTTTCGGTTTTTTATTATGATAAATACTTCTAGTAGGGGAATCGTCCAGCTCTAGTATCTTCGTAAATACCATATTAGCATTAATATCACATTTAAAAATTTAAGACAAATGTTATAGAGATGATAATACCGGCTAATATCAACTGTGATTTGGCATAATTAAAATAAATTAATTTATATAATTCAATGCATAGTTAATAAACTATTTGATAAACAAGCTTCTGCCAGCGGGTTAACGTGTACTATTTAACATATTTATCAATCAAATAGGTATATAATTTAAGTTGCCGATTTTTTAAATAAAATTTTGTCTTAATTTTGTAAAACTTACCTAATGTTTGATGAATTTTTTGTGATGATTGGTTTGCAATCATGTGTTAGTGAAATATGGATCAAATTGACGCATTTAAATGAATATCATACTACTCTATATAAATATGTTTGTAAAACTTTAATGTTCTTCGAATCTGCGGTTGAGATTTATGTGATTCTTACGGTATGCTGAAGAATAAGTAAATGTTATTTCGTGTATAGAGAATCTCCAACAAAAGGTTATTGAATGCTGTATTTCGGCATTGGCATGAACCCATATTTATCCCACTCCTGGGATACGGTCTCCCGTCAACGTAAAGGGTTTAGAGCGTACTCCACCACGCTGCTGAACTGAGGGTTGGCGGAGGCCATTGTTTTCAAACCGCCCAAAAATCACTAATATAACAACTCAGTCTGTTATGAAATGAGAACACGCGTAACCGACGACTTAACGTGTGTCTACAAGAACTTAAGTTAAGCAAGGTCGACCGCAGCCTGCCTGTAGGTGGGTTTATTTATCTTGCGCTCCTCCATGCTTCGTAGGGCACGTTAAGCCGTCGGTCCCGGCTGTTGTCGTTAGATGATAGTCATTAAGCCAAGTCAGTGGCCTTTAGGCGGCTTAAGTACTCTGAGCTCCGCCAACCCGCAGTTGAGTAACGTCATAGCAGTGGGGTGAATAATAAATAAATATTTCTGGTCAATTTTACACAGCGCCATCTAGTCCCAAACTAAGCGTAAAGCTTGTACTATGGGCACTAGACAACTGATATATGTAGTTAAATACATTTTTTTTTGTAAATACATACTTATAATACATAGAAAATACCTAGACCAAGACAAACAGACATGTTCATGCACACAAATGTTTGTCATGTGCAGGGATCGAACCCGCGACCTCGGTGTCAAAGTGGCCATTGCTAACCATTAGACTACCGAGCTCGTCGAACTATAATATAAGTACTTTGCGTCGAAATATACTTTGAGATACTGATAATATTGACCAGGTATAAAAATGTACTTTATATTAATATTATTTCCATTTAAATATAATAATGAATTATTATATTTATAAATATAAATATAATGTATTGAAATATAATAATAAATTATTATATTTAAATGAAAATAAATAGAAGCTAGAACATTATATAAATATATATAATATTCTAGCTACTGTAATCACTACTGTTTCAAAATATGAAATTAATATTATTACTGTATTAAAAAAAAAATATAGTAAAATAAAGCCGGTCTTTAAACAGAAACACATGTATAATTTATTTATAATTATACAAAAAATGTGTAATTAGAATAATTATATAATTATAAAAATGCAGGTAACCACTGCAAACAGATCCGTGTAAGATAACCGCAGTAATTCAGAGCTAATTTCAGCGTACACTGGTCCAAATAAGTGGTGTCCGTGTGTCCACCGCCATTACATTGACATTCTTTTTTTATATATAATACGACGGGTGATATACAAGCATACGGTCCGCCTGATGTGAAGCGGTTACCGTAGCCATATTAACGCTCGCAACATAAAATATCGCGCCGCCACCCCCGCTGCCATCGCAGCATCGCTTTCCTTTCTGGTGACCTCTCTCACTCGCAGGAATACAACAACCATCAAGGGAATTGTTTTGCTGCTGTTTCTGTGAGGTGGAGGTACTGCCCCAGTCGGGCAGCTTAAAAAAATACGCTATGCCCTACCTCTCTTTTCGCCTCGTTCGAGACTCGTTTGGCAGTCAGCAGGGTGCAAGTGAAGTTGGCTTTGATTCAAAGATGTTGATGAGCCACTTACACCCAAAGAAAAGTAAGAAAGAAATTGTAAGCTGCCCAACTGCGGAAGTACCTCACAGAATAGCGCAGCTAAATAACAATTCCATTGAGGGTTGTTGTGTTTCTGCGAGTAAATGAGGTCACAAGAAAGAAGAGATGCTGCTTTGGCAGAGGAGGTAGTGGCATGCGAGCGACTCCCTGCCGCTCCCTCGTCTCAACCTAACCTCCCCCTGAGACAAATCTGGACAAGTTTGTATGGCGCCGCACGCACACACGTAGGGAATGCAATCTCGTTCTGGCGAGATCTCGCGCGGGGCGGCGGCGGGGCCTGAGGTAGCGGTCGGGGGACGAGGTCTCGCAGATTCGCTTAGATCTCGTCCCCCGACCGCTACCTCGGGTCCCGCCGCCGCCGCCCCGCGCGAGATCTCGCGAGATCGAGATTGCATTCCCTACACACACGCTCATTCACGCTCTGCATAGACGTCACTGTTTATGTAGTAGTAAACGAGTCAAAATTTGTATGGAGTAGCCGGAATGTGATATAATATCAATTATCTCCACCCATACCCATAGTACAAGCTTTGCTTAGTTTGTGACTAGATGGCAGTGTGTAATTCGTCCACAAATATTTATTTATTTATTTCATTATTTTGCTATTGCGACCTATTATTTTCCTGTCCTATTGCGTACTATTCTTATCAATGAACCAATTAAAGCTAGATGATTTATTGCTGTTTAACCTCGCCATGTTTGCCACTGGTTTAATATAGACGAATACTACTATTTTTTTAAATACATGGTATAACCGCAAAATGACCTAAACATATATGGTTTGATCATTTTGCCTTTGGAACTTATTCTGTTTTGATCATTTTGCAAATTGTAAATTTTCAGTCGTTAATTTTGCCATTTTAAATGTTTTACGTATTGAACATTCTCCATCAAGAGAGAACGGTCCGCCAAAAGTCTAACGATTTTGATAAAAAAAAATGGATTTTTAAACGAAAAGTTTGCTTTGCATTGTCGACCCCTTGGTGTTGCTAAGTTTCAAACTCAGATCACAGCAAACAAGGGAGATTTGCTAAGGCGGCTCAGTTCGTGCGAACGCATCTGGCCATAATTTGGCTTGATGTAAATTTCTGCCGCCAGTCGATAGTTACAATGCGTCATTGTCACATCTCTCGATTTTTGACAAAATGTCGACTTGTTCAGTGATTGTTTGCAAAAATACAAGCAGCAAAGTGAACTACGTGAAAGATGGCATCTCATTTCACGTGTCAGTATGATAATTATTTACAATATTTATGTTTAATCTTCATATAAAACCGAAAAATATTATTTTGTTATTGTGAGAGTACTTAGTGAATCATATCGTGTAAAACAAAATTCATTGCTTCTTTAGTAAAAAATAATAAATGAATCGGTTCTTCCGATGGCGCAATGGATTTGTGTGTTATCGATACTCACAATACAATGACAATCGTGTAGTGCGGCCGCTTTTGCCTGACGTGAAATAGAGGTGTAGTCGTATCGATTAAAACAACCTATTCCTTGTTCATATTAGTACAATTCCTAATTAGTTACTATGTATTACCTATTGAATTAATGGTAAACATCTATAAAATATATGTTATTATTGAGTATTCAATTATTCTTGTATTTAAGTACTTTTTAATAATAATAACTATTTATATTAGGATATCCGAAGGATGGAAAAATTAAAGAAAAATGGATAAATGCTGCTGGCAGAGGTCCAAACTGGGTGACGTCTTAACACAGTAGCCTTTTGTGCGGAGCGTTTTCAGGAAACTCCAAAATTGATTTTCATATCAAACCGAAAAAAATGTTGGTCAAATAGCCTATTGAATTTCTCATAAACTAAATGTATTTAGTCGTATTAAAATTAATTGAGTAATTACAAATAAAACTAGCAATATTTAACACACTTCATCGATATCGATACTGAGAGAGTTCTTTCTAATTGAATACTCTATTGTTTGAATGTGTACTAGTAATAGTACAATGTGGTCCTTATAGGGTAAGAACCAATAATAAGGATAGTTTTGCATGTGTGCAGTAGTTTATGCATTGTTTTATGCATGTAGGAGAGGCAGGTAGTGGGAGAATCGGCGACATCTGGTTTCGATACAATTTGTACTGCGTGCCAAATCTCCCTTGTTTGCTGTGATCTGAGGTTTCAAAATTCCTTCAGTCAATTTTTGAAGTGAAAACTTCTTTAGCGGCCGTGACCTGATCGAAAATTCGTAAGACGGAGAGAGAGTAGACCGCCGGCGCGGCGTAGGAGAGGAAGTAACAGCCCCCTCTCGTTCTACCGCGCGGCGAAAATGTATGCCTGCTCCTGCTGTTTATTTTTAATATAAATTGTCATGTTTGTTGTACGATAGAGCATTAAATGAATATTGTATTTTACCACTTAAATGATAGTACTTTTATATTGATAAGTAAAGCAATTCGTGCGAAATTATTCCCTAACCATTCCAATATATTCAAAAATGCACAACGTTAATGTCCAAGTTTTCACTTCTGCCGGCAATCCCGGAGTGCAATCCGTTTTTTTAATAGGTATATTTTTAAGTCAAGCTAAAACTACATTAATTAAGTTTGAAATGGCATTAGCTATAATGAATTCCTCATGTTGGTTGACGGTTTGTGAAAAGAGTAGGTGCCCCCGCCGTCGCCGTCACCGGAAGCATTCGATAACCTTTGGCGGCCGTTGTGACCTACCGCCGGTGATAAGTCCTTCGACCCAGGGTAGCCGTGTCCAGGAAAACCACCAACACAAAAACAAGATAACAAATTCAATATATTTTTTATAGAGATCAGTATTGTAAAGGGAAACGTACCCTCCGAAGCAACTGATTTAATTTCACTGAAATATAAGGGTGACCTGATAGGAAAATGCAAGCTGTGGTAGCGAATTAATTACGAGATGCATATCTTGGATATATGAACCCTATTTCTTATTTGTCATAATATATATACCAGAAATAAAATGGGTCTAAGTATCAAATTCAACATTTGTATATTGGGGTGTAAGTGGTTCATCAACATCTTTGAACCAAAGCCAACTTCACCTGCACGCGGTGCACCCTGCTGACAAACGAAGCTCTGGCGAAAAGAGAGGTAGGGAGCGTAATTGTAAGCTACCCGACTGGGGAATGTACCTCCACCTCACAGAATACCGCATCCAAATAACGGTTCCCTTGAGGGCTGTTGTGTTCCTGCGAGTGAGTGAGGTCACCAAAAAGGAAGGAGATGCTGCGATGGCCGCGGGGGTGGCGGCGCGCTAGCGATATTTTATGTTGCGAGCGTTAATATGGCTACGGTAACCGCTTCACATCAGGCGGGCCGTATGCTTGTCTGCCACCCGACGTAGTATAAAAAAAAAGTATGTCATGAATGCTTACCTAACAGGCGGGTCATACGATTGATTGACACCCTAATGCTATATAAAAAAAAGAATTCGTAATTTCAATGTAGAAACATAATATGAAGTAAACATGACAGTGTTCTGAACATTGCTCTCAGTTTGTATTTAATCAGTTAAGAAGTGGCTTTGTGACATTTGATTGAAAAGCCGTACCCTACGGCACTTAATAGTCACTTATTTTTGCTACACAAAAGCCATAGATAGTACTTTTATTAAAAGAACAGTAAAACTTTCTACTTTATTCTTTTTTATTACTTATTATTTGTAATGAGGTCGGAATCATTAACGAACGACATATTTTTTGCATTTAAAATTTAATTAAGTAATCCTAGAGATTATATCGACATAACCTTATTATTAAATAAATGTACTAACGTACCTAGTATATTCGTTGTAATATTACAAGAACTCCGCCGTGTTCCCAGCTGGCAAGAAGATTGGCAAAAACACAAGTCAACACTCACATTTTTTGCTCCACCGCAATTAATCTAGTCCGATGATCTAGGCTGAAAACTAGGCATGCAATGCCTACGTTATAGCACTTACACTAGTGTTACCATCTTCACAGTAATTATGGGGTAATCGTCAAAAAATTTTCAAAACCCGACTAACGCCAAAAAGTCTATTATTCCGTTATATCTTATTACGTTTAAGTAGACTAAGTAGTATCTAAGTACAAAAGTTTTGGGGTGTAAGTGGTTCATCAACATCTTTGAACCAAAGCCAACTTCACCTGCACGCGGTGCACCCTGCTGACTGACAAACGAAGCTCTGGCGAAAAGAGAGGTAGGGAGCGTAATTGTAATCTACCCGACTGGGGAATGTACCTCCACCTCACAGAATACCGCAGCCAAATAACGGTTTCCTCGAGGGCTGTTGTGTTCCTGCGAGTGAGTGAGGTCACCAGAAAGGAAGGAGATGCTGCGATGGCAGCGGGGGTGGCGGCGCGCGAGTGATATTTTATGTTGCGAGCGTTAATATGGCTACGGTAGCCGCTTCACATCAGGCGGGCCGTATGCTTGTCTGCCACCCGACGTAGTATAAAAAAAAAAAAAAAAAAAAAAACAAACAAAAATTTTGATATTTCTAATGTGCGTTTTTTTTTTCATTTCATTTTGTGCCACGTCGGATGCCAAAAAAGCATATGCCACGCCTTACATAAAACAGTTACTGCACTGCATCTCTGCAACTCTAGTTATTACTTGGCTGCGGTCTTCCGTGAAGTGGAGATACTTCCCCAGTCAAGCAACTATTAAGTGATCTATATGAATAGAGCCAGGCTCACAGATATACCCTGCCAATAAGTAAATGTTGTCCCGGTGAAAGAGAGTCATCCTACCTCTCTTTCACTGGGACCACATTTACTTATACCGCGTAAAAATAAGGTTAGCTTTGGCTCTAAAGACGACGGTAAAACGCTTCGGTGATCTAAGTAATAAGAAAGTAAGTATTTTCACCACTACGTTTTTGAGTCCATTGGCGATATACAACGCCATAAATCAAAATAAACAACACCTCGGTATTCACACTTTAGAACAAGGCGTAGGATTTTGTAAATTTATATGGTTAAATCCTAAATCGACTGCCTTTTCGATTATTTATCTGTCCCAAACATAATTCAAAACAGTTCTCAGAACATATTAACTCAAAAATAGATAAAAGCCTATGATGTTATAAATAGTAGGTACCTATAGTGTTATAACATAATTGGAAAAAGCATTTTATTCTCGATTAATCAGAACATGGTGTCACGAAATATAAAACATTTATATTCCACGAAATTCAACGTCTACTTATAATAAATATATTATTAAAGGAATGTCACTACTCTAGTCGATATACAAATACAATTCTACATTTTCTACTTTTGCTAAAGAGAATGTCCCATATTTGACGTGTAAATATGGTGATAGTAATTAATGCTAAATGTAATTACCAGACACCACAATCGGCTTCTTAACAAAAGTGAAAAAAGACCCTCTAACTGAATATGACACGGCGGAAACCGGGTTAAATGTCACCTTAACTTGCTGTACGGATATCGAAGTGAAGGAACTTTTTGCTTAACCACCATTATTGCGAATATCAATGTCAACTCTATTTTTTATAATCATCATAATTAGCCGGTATCTACCCATTTCTTGATATTGGTATTCCTCAATGCCAATATATGCAATGTTTTTTTAAATATAAAAAAATATTGCATATAGTGGCATTGAGGAAACATCGGGTCGAAAACAAGTATACGGCCCACCTAATGCTAAGTAATAAATAAATATTCCTGGACAAATGACACACTGTCATCCAGTCCCAAACTATAAGCAAAGCTTGTACTATGGGAACTGATATTATACTTAGATATTTTTTTTTGTAAATACATACATATAATATATAGAAAACACGACGACCAAGACACACAGACATGTTCATAAACACAAATATTTGTTATGTACGGGCACACCCCGGTCACTCCATACAAATCTCGCTTCGTTCACTATTACATACACAATGACGTCTGTGCAGAGCGTGTAGGAGCATGTGTGCGTGCGGCGCCATACAAATTGTTCCACATCCGTCTCAGAGGGGAGGTGAGGTCCACACGAGAGAGCGGCAGGGAGTGGCCATACTGTACGTAGTACTATTACTTATACTGTGGTACGGGGATCGAACCCGCGACCTGGAAATCAAAGTGCCAACCATTCTACCACCGAACTCGTCAAGAGTCGGGATAAGTACGAGTAGTTATTATAGCCATATAAACGGTCGCCGCCAGCGGAACTTTGGTGGAACTTCCACCGGGAAGGTAGGAGTAATTGTATTCCTGCGTATTTCCTAGTACGTATTTCCTGCGTATTCCTGCGTACAAATATGTTCGACACAAACAAGGGCGGATCCAGCTTTGGCACCAGGGGGAGGTCACATAGTTGTGGTCAAGTCACACTCAAGTTATAATTAAATTTTGATAATAATAGATACAGGTAAAAAGTAGGTATTTTATTAACGTATGTAAGTACTGTACTTAATCTATATTGTGACAAAAATATATAAAAAGCGTTAAATTTAACAATTTTAATTAGTGGTCCATCCTGAACCCAGACCAGGGGGTGGTCATGACCCCCATTACCCTCGCCCTGGATCCGCCCTTGGACACAAAGGATATCTTCCGCTTTCCGCATCCAGCCGCTTAAATTATTATTTTCGATATAACAAACACTTTTTTTACAACGGGTGGCAAACAAGCGATCCTTGTGCTGTAACTTTAGTAAAGTCAGCCAGAGGAAACGCGTTGCTGCGTTGGCAGCGGAGGTAGCGGCTGGAACGAGCACGATGGTCGAATGCCCAGCAATGGCTCCTTTTACACCGCGCGGGTCGTCTATTCGACCCTCACACAAGAATATTCATGTGCATAAATGTGTCTTGTTTGTCGTGGGTTCTGGTCTGGATAAATAAAAGAAATCTAATTTCTTTGTTATTTATAACTTACATGTATTAAAATAAATTACCTAGTGCCCTATACAGTGATTCAGCAAACCGAATTAGGAATAATTAAAAACATTTTTTTTTGTTTCGCGCCATCATTTTACCACAGTCCAAATAATAGTACTATGTACCTACAATATGGCCATTCCCTGCCGCTCTCTCGTGTCGACCTCACCTCCCCTCTGAGACGAATCTGAAACAATTTGTATGGCGCCCCACGCACACACACTCATTCACGCTTTGCACAGACGCTATTGTTTATTTAGTAGTAAACGACGAGACATTCGTATGGAGTGGCCGGGGCACATCCGGGGTGTGATTTTCCTAAACGATTAACTCGCCAGCAGCAACAGGGTTAACGCCCCTTACGTTTTCTCCTTTTACATACTTAACCCTAAAAGCATGTAGCACTTTAAGAAATAAAACACCAACACAAGACATGCGTGTTTTGACTTAAGAAAAAATCCCCAAGCCTCCACTGCAAAGGTCACATACGAGTAATATATATTTTTTTATTTAGAGCCTGCAAAGTAATTCTTTATTTTCTTCGATTAACCATAGCTGTTTATTTTGATCATTATGGTAATCTACCACCCGGCATCAACAAACATCATTTTATATAAATAATATACGAATGGATAGTGTTTAATGGGTATTTTTGTTTTAATTGGTATTTATAAAATACAGTTATTTATACATAGAAAGCATTTATTCAATAATATAATTGCTTTTCTGACTATAGAAATAATTGTGTTATAAACCAGTTAAAATAATAGTACATTATGGTACAAATGTGTAATGTTGGTGATTGATTACCGCTGAGGCGCCATTGAAACCCGAGCCGTTAGGTGAGGGTCTTAAGAGACTTCGGTCACTCCTAACACAAGCCCTTGTTCTTCTTAAAAGGAATACCCAAACAATTGTAAGGACGGGGTGTTCTGCAATAATAAAATATTTTCATTTTCAAGAGAGCCGAGGTGTAATCATCAATACACACGTGTATAACTCGAAGTTGAGCATGTCCATGGGCGGATGTGATTGCTTTCCATCAGGTAACCCACATGCTCGTTTGCCCCTCTGGTATAAAAAAAAAATATTGATCCAATATATATAAATAAAAAATCCATTCGAAAATAATAGAATAAACTATAATCGAAAGAAAGTTCACTATTGCAATACATTTTAAAAAATCTTATTTACAATAAAAATGTGAATTCTTCTTTCAGTTAAATTTTCTATCTATATTATTTACAGTGACTTCTCCTCCGGCGATAGGTTGTTACTCGGAAATATTACCTTGAGTTGAGAACTTTCCCGTTTTTCTTGGAAAAATCCGAGACCTAGAATTTTTCATGTGGAAAAATCGCTAGCGACCGGAAAATATTTACTATTCATAAATAACCCTCATATAACTTCAATGCAACCTTTGAATTAAAATTATATGAATACATATAATTTTTGAATTCAATGTAGAATTCAATATAAATAAGTGAATATCATAATAATGTTATTTGCAATTTATACAAACAAATATGGCAAATAATAATATACGAGTCCGACTCATACATCGAGGGTTCTTTAGGTAATTGCATTTGCTTTAGAGCAGTGGTTCGCAACCTATTTTTGTTCGACACTACGAGGTTTTTGTTGCATCTAGGGTCCCCAACTGTCATATAAATCCATTATTCTATAACTCGAGATTTGAGTATTTTCTATAATAGTAGTTAATCTCTTTCATTATAAATTGTAACACGGATCAAAATTTACCGCTCAAGGTCCACCGGTTGGGAACCGCTGCTTTAGAAAAAGAGTAATTAAACAGTATCATTATCACCGTTGTCGTCAACTCTTATTCATCCCACTGCCGGGATACGGGCCTCCTCTCAATTGAAGGGGTTTAGAGCGTACTCCACCACGCAACTCAACTGCGCATTGGCGAGCCTCGAGGATTTATTTAATAATTAAATTTATAGATTTAAATTTTAAGAGAGGTAGGGAGCGTAATTGTAAGCTACCCGACTGGGGAATGTACCTCCACCTCACAGAATACCGCAGCCAAATAACAATTCCCTTGATGGTTGTTGTGTTCCTGCGGGTGAGTGAGGTCACCAGAAGGGCCTTCCCTTCTGGTGAGTGAGTGAGGTAACCCAGAAAGGAAGGAGAAGCTGCGATGGCAGAGGGGGTGGCGGCGCGCGAGCGATATTTTATGTTGCGAGCGTTAATATGGCTACGGTAACCGCTTCACATCAGGCGGTCCTTATGCTTATCTGCTACCCGACGTAGTATAAAAAAAAAATATTTAAGCCATTTTTGGCCGATTAAGGCTAAGCTAATTTAAAGTTAAACCTATACGTACTATCTTATATATGAAGTTCCGACCATTTATTCCCGCATAAATACTGAACGGCTGAATCGATTTCGGTAAATGATTAATTATTAGATTTGTCTTGATTACGCAACAATGTAACGTAGCTTATCAGGATAACCGACGGATTGTGATGATACCTCATTTTCAGTTCATAAAAAAGTATGCCCTAAAAATTGACTTTTTTTATTTCCTTCCATAAAATTCAAAACGACGTTACAATAAGTCAATTATTAAAAAAAAAGAATACTATATTTTATATTAATTTCTAATTATTAGCTATTATACTTATACGTGGAGCTACGGGTAAAGGCAGCTGTGCAATAGATTTATTTATTAACAGTATTACAATTATTTATTGAATTAATAGATATACATAATTAATAAATAGATAAGTTTATTTTGTGAGTACATTTTTATATGTATTTTATTTATAAATATTCCTAGACAAATTACACAGTGTGATTTAGTCCCAAACTAAGCAAAGCTTGTAACTATGGGTAATAAATATACTTATTTTTTTTTGTAAATACATACATATAATACATAGAAAAAGGAAATAATTTATCGAGCGACTAAAAAATACTAAATGGGCGACCGAAATACTGGGTTAGGTTAGGTTTGGTATATTTTATATCTTCTTTAGTTGCCAAGTTAGTATAAAAGTTGCCTATCTCTACAATTTTAGTTGCTCCGTTAATTACTAGCCCATAGAAAACACCCAGACGAAGACAAACAGACATGTTCATGTACACAAATATTTGTTTTGTGTGGGGATCGAACCCGCGACCTCGGAGTCAAAGTGACCATTCGACCGCCGAGCTCGTCAACTTTAAAATTTAGTAAATGTACTTAAATGTATTTTTTTTTTATTAATTAGATATGTTTTTTTACTTTAGCAGTACTTACTAAGTTTCGTTTTAATAGCTACTCCGCTTGCATAGAGTACCTACGGTCTTCCTCAGGGCACAATTTATCTCCCAACCTAATTCTTATATAAGTACATGTATCTAGGAAACGGCTGTATTGATTCCGATAATATAGTGTACTTTGATAACGTTAGATTTATCAACTTTTTTATATTATGTACCTTTCCTGAATAACCTCGATTTTACATATAAAAAAGTAAAAAGCCGCCGGGTCTTGTCTTGCCCAGGTTACTATAACAAAAAAAAAATATCAGCAAAGAAAAATAATGAAAATATATTAGTAAGGATTATATTAGGTTAGTAATTGTTGGCATAACTATGATAGAGATAGCAGAAATTACAAAATAATACTAATAAAAGAGTACCTAAGTCTGTTGTAATTTACCAATATTATAAAGATGTAAAGTTTATAAGGATGTAAGATGTAATCTATGAACCGATTTTGAAAATTCTTTTACCAGAAAGCTACGTTATTTGTGAATGTCACAGGCTATTATATTAATCCGAAAAATTTAAAGAATTATTCCTAAACGCGGACGAAGCCGCGGTTGGAAGCTAGTTTGTATATAAACAAACGTTGAATTATATTGTATACATGGAAATCCCATACTTGCCTATTATTATTAATTATTTAAACTAAATTGATACCAAAATGAGCGAGCGTATAAAAGGCGGACATTATCTAAGTGCAAGTCAGCTTTTGTGAAACATTTTCGAACGTGGTTAACAAATTAAAACTAAGAATTCCCTTGATGCTCCTTGTGTTCCCAAGAGTGAGCGAAGTCACCAGGAAGGGTTTGCTGCATTGATAGAGCGCTTATGTGGCAACCGTAACCGTTTCACATCAAGCGGGTCGTATGCTTCTTCACCACCAGTAAGTAATTAAAAAAATCTAGGCAAAAAGGCTTGGCCTATTATATTCTACACGTTGCCTAAAACAGATCCAGTATTGTACAAAATGTTTAAGAATTCCAATTATTGCCTGAATCATACATTTTGTCAGTAACATATAGCGCAGCCTATTCGTAAAATCCGTCGCATTGCATACTGCTAGCCATTTAAAAAAACGGCGGAGCCATTATTTATCACCCGAGTGAATTCTCACACTATTTGTAGTTAATCATAAAGCAAACCTAACCTAACCGAACGATAATTTTAAGACAATCCGCGTAAACGTTAATCCGCCGCATTATAAAGCGGCGGCATTTCTACAGCTAGCCTTATGCACTGCGGCGGATTTTACGAATTGGCTGCTGCATATGGATAAATTACATACATAATAGGGGAAAGCAATTGAAGATGAGGTTACACTGTTTAATTATACGTAAGTTTTACATATGTAACTTACATTCAGTAACTTTTATCATATTATGTATGTATACCTATATGCATTTGTACACTTTGCTATTTATCATATTCATAGTAGGACAGTGTTTATTATTTGACGAGCCCGGTGGTCCAATGGCTAACAATGGCTATATTGACGCCGACGTCGCGGGTTCGATCTCCGCACAAGAAAAACATTTGAGTGCTAGAACATGTCTGCTTGTCATGATGTTGCCTATGTATTATAAGTATATATTTACAAAAAAAAGTATTTAAGTAAGTACTTTTATCAGTTGTCTAGTATAGTACAAGCTTTGCGTTTAATTTGGGATTAGAAGGCGCTGTATAAATTGTTCAGAAATATCTATTTCTTTATCTCTTATGTTACAATAATATTGTAACATAATATGTATATAAATAAACAGAATATATTAAAAATGTTTTCATTATAATTTTGTGTTTGTGAAGTATGTAATGTGTTCCTTTTATTTTATTTTCTCCTCTTAATCAATACACGTTCTATATACATTGTACATATTTCGACGGTCCCTCCGTATAAAGAGACATGTCAAAAATGGCATTTTTTTTATTGCATAAATTTCTATAGATTGCCTAATCTATAGATTGATTGATAAATAATTCTTATAGGACAAATGTCCTATAAGAATTATTTATTTTATTTTTATTTTCTTTATTCTGGGCTTCAGCATAACACATAAATAAGATACACATTATTTCTACAAAAGATAAAGCCTATAATAATACATGACCACAAAAATAAGACAAGACCTTAAAAGAACTTAAAAAATAGACTATTACACAATCTAAATTATTACATTTTTCAGTTTTTTAATACAAAAGTTACATTCCTACCTACCTGCATAAATTTCTATAGATTGCCTAATCTATAGATTGATTGATAAATAATTCTTATAGGACAAATGTCCTATAAGAATTATTTATTTTATTTTTATTTTCTTTATTCTGGGCTTCAGCATAACACATAAATAAGATACACATTATTTCTACAAAAGATAAAGCCTATAATAATACATGACCACAAAAATAAGACAAGACCTTAAAAGAACTTAAAAAATAGACTATTACACAATCTAAATTATTACATTTTTCAGTTTTTTAATACAAAAGTTACATTCCTACCTACTTGTTTCATATTGTTACTATTTAATGTTAATAAAAAATAAAAAAAGGTACATAATATAAATCAGTGTGGTCAGATGGATTTTGTGAAGTTAATATGTCACATGTAAGATAATATTTAGGGTGTTTTATTTTGTATACCTCTGAATAAGTCATCTTACGTTAAACATACTTACTTATACACAGTAACATTAATAATTAGGTGTTACAAATGTTACAATAAATAATAAATAAATATTCCTGGACAAATTACACACGGCCATCTAGTCCCAAACTAAGCAAAGCTTGTACTATGAATACTTACTAAATAACTGATATTTAATACTTAAATACATTTTTTTTGTAAATATGTACATACATATAATATATAGAAAATACCCAGAGTAAGACAAACAGACATGTTCATGCACACAAATATTTGTCTTGTGCGGGGATCGAACCCGCGATCCGGAGTCAAAGTGGCCATTATACTTTTATAATCAACATGAAAGGGTTAAAATTATATCAATATATAATGTAATATATGTCCCTACATATACTTCTTCTTCTTATAAACAAACTTGAATAATAATCCCCATCATCCATTCCATAATGAAAACGGGACGAGGCCCACTACCCTTGTTTGCTGTGATCTGAGCCCACTACACGTTCCTACCGCTGTGTCTCCTATGTAGCCAGTATTAACAACGGCGACCACCACCTCTGTCTCCAAAAGCAAGTTGAGCATCGCTCGACTTTTGTTGATCACAAGCTAACCCCAACCTAACCTCGACTTGCTTTTACATTTGACTAGTCTAACCTAGGAGCGCCTAGATTTCAGGTATTGACTATAACATACATACCTATATACCTATAAATATTTGCTCAATTTAATAGTAAGTACAGGATTCTTTGAGTAATCAGTATATACCGTCAAATGTTTGGTTTTATATTATTTCAATTACTTTCATGTGCCTGTAATTTTACACAAATTTTATATACTTAACTCATTATTATTTTTCACTTTTATCTCTCATCTTGATTGTAAAAGCTGCCATACTAATACCAACATGTTAGTCGTGTTAGTCAAGTTATCCAACAATTTACCTGTGTATGTTGTCAATTAAAATATCTGCCAACGTGATGGACGACACGTCCATCCACAGGTAAATTGTTAGACAACATGACCAACACGACTAACATGTTGGTTAATGTTGGCAGCTTTACACTAACAAACTCCGGCTTTATCTATACCTACATCTATAAGTATATATATTTGGCATCATCATCATCATTTCCGCCGTAAAACGTCTATAATTAAACATAGACCTTGTTATATATTTGTTATATGTACTATGAGTTATTCTGCGGTATTATATTATACACTGGTATATATAATTCCTATAGGATATTATTATATATATAAAATAGCTGACCCGGCAAACGTGGCTTTGCTATAAAAATAGATAACAACCTATTCTCCGACCTACTGAATATGTATGTAAAATTTCATAAAAATCGGTCAAGCCGTTTCGGAGGAGTATGGTAACTAACATTGTGACACGAGAATTATATATATATTAGGATTATTGCGATAAGAACAAATACACTACGAAAGGACTCTACAAAAATGACATTTCACAAAACATTATGTATAATTTTTATATAATATACATTTCTAATATATACAAATGATTCGAAGTATTTGTATAAAAAAAAACTCACCCAGTGCATCGCCCCCCTCTCCTCGTACACTCCCATCTGGGGTTCAATTTTTCCGTTTTGTATTTTTCGAACGACCTGGGCCTTTGCCCACACTTCACGTCACTCACTCCCGGGTCATGTCAGCGTGCGGGCGCGCTGCGTCGCGGGCGACGGTCGACTGCGGAGCGACGGGGCTCCGCGACGGGCCCGGCCTGCCTCGACGACTTCGCCCCCGGGGTGGGACGCTCCGCCCATTCCACGCCTACAGTTCCACATCCAGATGGTGGGCATTGCGCTGACTTTTTATACCGGCGTTTGTGTACGCGTGTGTTTACGCTTGCCGCTTTTTAGTTACAGTTTTCACTGTTTTCAGTGTCAGCATACGCTGATATTTTTTGTCTTGAAAATGCACTGTATAAGTTTATTATTATTAGCCTCTTTCTAGGAAATTTATGATGTGCTAAATATTTTAATAAGTTAGCGACTGATTATAAAAGTGAAATGTAAAAAAATAAAGCCAAGTCTGCAAAACTTATGGGTGTATATAACTAATAAAAGTAAAACTCTACTTTATGACTACTGAATAAAACGCTGCTGTGGAAATTTCAAAGCGATTTTTTTTTTATACAACGCTTCCATAAAAAGCACCAAAAATGCGTAGGGCACCTGAAGTCAATTTTTATATTAACCATATTGTTGGTACCGGTGATTGTTGGCACTTTTTTAACATTTTGATATAAAAAATTACTTATACTAGTCCACTTAATAAAATTTAAATATCAATGTATGAATTTGGTAATGCTGTAAAAGCGAAACCGGTCGGTAAAAATAATTTTAATTAAGTGGTAATAGGACAAGTGATTTTATCTTCTCTAATATATAAAAATGAATCGCTGAATGCGTTGCTAAGCGCAAATCTCGAGAACAGGTGAACCGATTACGCTAATTCTTTTTTTAGAATATTCCTTGAAGGACGAGAATGGTTCTAATTCAGAGAAAAAAATTAAAAAAATATCTGAAAAAGTCTAAAAACAACACTTTTTTATACTCCCATACTAACGATTCGTAATAATACTTAAAAGTCAATTTGAACTTTATTTCCATTCCATAAAGTTCAAGTGTTAGTGGAGAGGTTCCGGGAAGGCAAAACAATTGAGTGACGTTAGTAGACTTGTGTAGTTCCTGAGTGAGTAGTTCAATTGTACCAGTTCACCATACAAGCCGGTTCTTGTCACTCACTCTTTCTTGTCCCATGTAGTTCACTGCGTCATTTAGTTCAATCGAGTGACAAAGAGTAAAAAGAACGGAAATACATAAAGCGTACGAGCTAGAATGAGAGAGATACGTTGTAATGCCAAAATTGCTGATAGAGAGCGAAAAGGACGAAAGATTCTGAAATTGTTCGAGATAAAACGAGACAGATAGTTTCGTGCGTGGTTGACTGACCGAATTAGAACTCTAAGGCCAAGGTCATAAGAACCATAAGCTGTTAGCGAAAATATGCTATAGTAGTAGTACAAGGCTCAATTTTTATATTAATTATTATTTTAACCACTAAATAATTTCTTTTTACTCGAGCTTGACAGTCCTAAGCCTGTGAAAAGTTTGAAGGAAAATCAATATTTGTAAAGGAATTTATAAAATATTTAATTAGTTACACTTATTTAAAACAAAAATACAATGTCATCAAAATGATGCAATAGAACTGTAGAAGGAATCAGTCAATAGAACTACTGAGTCGATTGAATCAAAGATACATTGAACTAAACTGAACTAGTGAGTCAAAAGAACTACAGAAGTAAATGAAGTAATTGAACTAAATGAACTAGATGAGTGATATAGTTAATTTGCGTCAAAAGAACTGCATCTCTCTTTTCAGTTCAGTGAACTGCTTTGCGCAAGTCTAGACGAGTATCGTATAAATATTGACGTCAAACTAAACAGGTGCGAGTCGGACTCGCCCACCGAGGGTTCCGTACGTAGAATCATTATAGATTTGATATTTTTCATTATAAATAAGAAACAATGCGTCGGAAAAAATAAATAAATTTCGACGTCCTCCTCTTTTTTATGATCCTTTTTTTTAAGATTTAATTACAAATATTTAGTTTTGAAATTTAATCTTGTACTTGTAGTCTTTAACGATGTTACTTGCCAAATTTCATTAGTTCTAGGTCAATGGGAAGTACCCTATGGGTTGTGATTCCCTTGAGAATGTGTCGAAATAGGCGTTTTTTTGCTGAGTAAACGGCCGTAACTTTTTTTACGTGACCTGAGTATAAGTACAGTTCAAATTTTAGCTTGATACCTCCACGCATTCTCAACAGACAGACAGACAGGCGGACAACAAAGTTTTTTTTTTATAAAGTATTATACTTTAAAATATTACGATCTAGCTTATAAAGAGTGATCTTATTCCGTATATAAAAGTATTCCTTATATAAAAGGGTTCCGTTTTTCCTTTTGAGGTACGGAACCCTAGAAATTAAAGAATCGACTGTTAGGTGGACAAAGTTCGACGGGTCAGCTAGTTATAAATAAATATCTATTTCTGGATAATTTACGCAGCGCCATCTAGTCCCATATTAGGTAAGCGCAAAGTTTATAGTACTATGGACACTAGGCAACTGATAAATGTACTTAATTTTTTTTTTTTTTTTTTTGTTTATACATACTTATAATACATATAACGTAGAAAACACCCAGAGCTCTTGCTCTTTACACAAACAGATATGTTTTTGCATATAAATGCTTGTCTTGTGCGTGGATCGAACCCGCGACCTTGGAGTCAAAGTAGCCATTGCTAGCCATTTGACTCCGAGGATGTGGGTTCGATCCCCGCACAAGGCAAATGTTTGTGTGCATGAACATGTCTCTTTGTCTTAGTCCCATACTAACTATTTTCTATGTATTTATGTACCTATTACTAGCTGCCCGACCCGGCTTCGCACGGGAATAGTATCCTCGCAATTTTTAGATCTATTCTCTCCATAAGAACCTCCTAATAAAAATATGAAATGACGAGCTTGGTAATCGAATGGTTAGCAATGGCCACTTCGACTCCGAGGTCGCGGGTTCGATTCCCGCATAAGACAAACATTTGTGTGCATGAACATGTCTGTTTGTCTTGGCCTGGGTGTTTTCTATGTATTATAAGTATGTATTTACAAAAAAAATGTATTTAAGTACTTTTATCAGTTGTCTAGTACCCATAACACAAGCTTGCGCTTAAATTGGGACTAGATGGCGCTGTGTAAATTATCCTATAAAAAATAAATATAAAAAAAATGAAAATAAAAATTTGCAGAATTGGTCGAGCCGTTCTCGAGTTGAGGCGCAAGCCTAGCAATTGTTTTGCCTTCCCGGAATGGCGGATTTTCCTCAAGGCCAAGTGGCCCGGGCCTAGGGTGGCCAAATGTTAGGGGCGGTCGGACCAGGGTATTACCGAAAGATAATTCTGCCAAATTACAAACTGCCATGGCGGTTTTGCGGATAAGAATTATGTGAATAAGTATAAAGCTAATAAATAAAAACCAATATACTATAAAATAAGGAATAAAGAGTCAGTTAAAAAGAAACCAATACACGGCGTAAGGCGGCCACGATATGACCTACGGCGGCCAAAACTACAAATCCGCCTCGTTAACCTCTCCCCTAACACTTGAACTTTATTGTTTGGTATTAAAGTTCAAATTAAATTGAATCGTTTGTATTTTTCTTTGCGTAAGAACCATCCTTTTACATCAAGGAATATGCTAAAAAAACCGGACAAGTGCGAGTCGGACTCGCCCACCGAGGGTTCCGTAGGTACGTAGTATCATTATTAAATTTGATATTTTTCATTATAAATAAGAAATAATGCGTCGAAAAAAACAAATAAAATTTATTTTGCAATGTGTATATCAAGCCCTTTTATATGATACCCCATTTGAACTAGTAGTTTCAATTTGAAATTTCGACACCCTATAAAAAATATAGACCTCCTATTTTTTAAGATCTATT
The DNA here is from genome assembly GCA_937001555.2 of Hypsopygia costalis. Classification (NCBI taxonomy): domain Eukaryota; kingdom Metazoa; phylum Arthropoda; class Insecta; order Lepidoptera; family Pyralidae; genus Hypsopygia; species Hypsopygia costalis. Next base: position 28,248,794 of record OW443326.2, read on the forward strand.
TACAAATGTATAGTTTTGAGATTTATTCCTGTCCTTGTAGTCTATAACGATGTTACTTGCCAAATTTCATAGTTCTAGGTGAACGGGAAGTACCCTATAGGTTTTGATTCCCTTGAGTGTGTCGAAATATGCGTTTTTTGCTGAATAAACGGCCGTAACTTTTTTCTACGTAAACTTAGCAGTTTGATTTTTTTTTAACTTCATGGGACCGTAGACCTGAGTATACAGTTCAAATTTCAGCTTGATACCTCCACGCATTCTCGACATAGAAATTCTTGACAGACAGACAGACAGACAGACAGACAGACAGACAGACAGACAGACAGACGGACAACAAAGTGATCTTATAAGGGTTCCGTTTTTCCTTTTGAGGTTCGGAACCCTAAAAAGAATTAGCGAAATCGGTTCAGCTGTTCTCGAGATGATGAAAAGATGAAAAGATTAGCGGGCCGCAGAAACAAATACATACTTGACATTTTTACTACCTACTTTGAAAGTTTAAGCTTAGTATAACCAGCTAGTTATAAAACTTAAACTTTTCTAAATATTTATAATAGTTTTCAGTGAGTTTTGTCGTATAAAAATTGTGGCGATAAAGTGGCGATAAATGAAAAACACGTTACGGGCCGCACAAATATAAGCCGAGGGCCGCATGCGGTCCGCGAGCCGTGCATTGGACAGCCCTGTTATAGATTATGACATGACAAAAATGTACAAAATACTTCTTTAGTGTTGGGCAGTTACATGATTTATTTATTAGAGAGTGCCCCATCCTCTGAGGGCCTATCTGATGAATTTGCCACGGGCCCCCGGTGTTATAGTTACGCTCCTGGCTCCATAGAAATGGCGCGCCAGTAACTACTACCCACATAAACAATGACGTCTGTGGCGAGTGTTGCGAACTCTTTTGAAAACTTTTTTATATCCATAAACTAATGTCATTGTGAAAATTTTATCTTGTCAATTTTATTATATTAATACAGTCCATTCAACTCATAGCTATTATTTTTCATCTAAGTATCCTACATTTTCTTTGGTCCTTCGAGCCGGATAAATAACAAATGATTTATCAAGAATAACTAAATCTTCGAAAAAATAATGTGTGATTGCAAGATGCCGTCCATGTTTCGGTTATCTCTATGACGCAATCCCTCAGTCATAGTATATAGTGCAACCAACGACGACCGCTAGCTGCAGCGATACGGACCTAAGCAGCCGAGTGCCAGCGACGATCGCCGTCTATGAAGGTTCCACGACGTTTCCACGGACCCATTGGACCCCACATAGTTATTGGGCATAGCCATCGGGGCGAGTGACAAAAGACGATCGAGTTAGTGCTTTCCATACTTTTTCTATATTTTAATATCTTTTCATTTTTCATCCGATTTTCTTAGGTGATTTCGGATTCTAGAGTAATTTCAAAACATTTTTCATTCGTATTTACATAATCACATTGATTCACAATGAGTTCCGATAAAGCTGATGATAAAGTTATAATTACGGAACTTCGTAAAAAGCGAGGTAATTTCAAGGCTCGCATAACATATTTTCAAAAATATTTGCATAGTCTACCAGAAACTCTTTCCAAGCTTCAACGTATTGAATTAGACACGAGGCTCAAAGATGTCATTCTAGTAAAGCGTGACTTTGAAAGCGTGCAGGTTGCAGTAGAGCTAGCGTGTGACGATCCAGAACCTGAATATGAGTATCGTAATGGCTTTGATAGTGCGTATTATTCAGTAGTAAGTTTAGCGCGACAAATGCTTTGTACCGACAGCTCCGAAAGTGTCAAATCTGTTTTCAGGCCTTGCGATGACAATATTTGTGCTTCAAACTCGAATGTTTCTTTACATAAGCCAAAGCGACGTGTACCAGTCAAGCTTCCTACAATATCTTTGCCATGTTTTGACAGTTCCTATAGTAACTGGTTAGAGTTTCGTGATATTTATGTTTCGTTGATTCATTCTAATGACGAATTAGATAACATTAGTAAGTTTTATTATCTAAAGACATCAATTCAAGGCGATGCAAGAAATATTATTGACTCCTTAAAGTTGACCGACTCAAATTACGACATAGCATGGCAACTCATCAAAGATCGATTTGACAATTCACGAATCTTAGTTAACAGTCATGTTAAGGCTCTTTTTGATGCACAGCCAATTCAAAGAGAATCACATGAACGTATACGTGAATTATCAGATACATTTACAAAGAATATACATGCATTACAAGCATTAGGTGAAAATACTAGTGGCTGGGATACTTTACTAATTCATGTGATTTCTACAAAGTTCGACAAAGTAACTCTCAAGGAATGGGAACAATATAAAAGTTCAATCGAAAGTTTTGATTACACAACAATAATTAATTTCATGAAAACACGTGCAGACTTATTAGAATCTGTATACGGTGCTAATACAAAGACGACACCATACAGCAATGTTCGTTCTAGTCAAGGTTTGAGTAACAATCGCTCTAATAAACAAAATTTTGTTACTAATACTGTCACAGAGACTAATCAAACTTCATTTCAATGTCCTATGTGTAAATCTGATCATTTTATTTTCAACTGCGATGAATTTAAGAAACTTTCTGTTAGAGCTCGTAATGAGAAAGCAAGGAAATACAACGTTTGTTTAAACTGTCTCAAACCAGGTCATTCTATCAAAGATTGTTACCATGGTAGTTGTAGGAAATGCAACCAACGTCACAATACATTACTTCACTATGACAACAATGTCATAAACAACATTGTCAATGAAGAAATGCCACCATCGGACTCTCAAGTACCACCGCTCTCTCAAACACCATCGAACTCTCAAGATTGTCCCGATGTTGTTGTGAATGTTTCATGCAATGTTAACCAAGTGTTACTGTCGACAGCTGTCATTCAAGTTCGGGATGAGAAAGGCAAATTCTGCGATGCTAGGGTTTTGTTAGACAGCGGCAGTACATCTTGCTCCATCGTCGAGAGTCTCGCAAATAAATTATGTTTGTCCACTGAAAACATTGACAACTCAGTGACAGGCATAAATAATTCTATTTGTAACATATCAAAGAGGTGCAATGTCAATATTCATTCCAAGTACACTTCTTTCAATTCTACACTCTCATGTTTCATATTACCTACAATTACACACTACCTACCATCTCGTTTGATCCAAGTCAAAGACATGCATATTCCAAGCAACGTCACATTAGCTGATCCTACGTTCTATAAGCCAAGCGAAGTAGAAATGTTACTTGTAGGCGAAATATTTTGGACTCTTTTAGACAACGGACAAATAAAGTTACGTGAAAATCAACCTTTACTACAGAACACAAAGCTGGGTTGGATTATTGCAGGTCCAATCGGAAATATAAACTCTAAAACTAAAGTTCATTGCAATTTTGTACAAGATCTTCAGAAGGATCTTACACGGTTCTGGGAATTAGACAGTTTACCTGAAGTCAAGCCATGGACAGAAAAAGAGATACGATCTGAAGAACATTTTGTTAAAACAATACGAAGCCAAGTAGATGGAAGATTTGCGGGAACAATACCACTAAAACAATCCTCTGAATCACTAGGTGGCTCATATCATAAAACAGAACAAAGACTTTTATTAATGGAAGGAAGATTAAACAAAGATGAGAAACTTAGACGTATGTATCAAGCATTTGTGAAGGAATACGAAGATTTATCACATATGACAAAGATAGACAAGAGTAAAGATGATGCCAAGTATTCTTACTATCTTCCACTTCATAGCATATTAAAAAAGAATCGTACAACTACAAAACTAAGAGTTATTTACGAAGTATTTCAAAAAACATTTATTCGCCATCGCGTTGCCTAAATTCAAGACATTACTGCAGCTGACCAATGTTGCTATTTACCAAGTGCTCAGAATCCAGCTAACATTCTTTCAAAGGACTTGCGTGAAAACTCTTTGTGGTATCATGGACCGTCCTTTTTGCAAAACAGTGAAGACTTTTGTCCACCACATACATTACTTAATTTTCATCACGTGCCAGAACAATTAATTAATACGGCTCATGTAGCTGCCATAATTGAACCTGTTATAAATTTCAATAGATTTTCCAAATTTTCACGCTTACAACGAACATTTGCATACCTTTTACGTTTTATCTTGAAAACGAATACAAAGAACAAACATCCTTTCACAGTTGAGGAACTGGAAGCTTCTTTAACACATTTAGTTAAGATGACACAATTGACTGATTTCAAAGATGAAATATCGACTTTGCAATTTAAAACGCACACTTTCAAACAACAACTACTACGTTTATCGCCATTCATTGATTCAAATAACAGTAGGCGGTAGGCTAGCGTATTCAGAATTTGTTTATTCCCAAAAACACCCAATTTTGTAGCCCAAGGCGCATGCATTGACTAAATTAATTTTGAAACATTATCACATTAAAACAATACATGCAGGCCCTCGTTTGTTACTAAATACAGTTAGACAAAAGTTTTGGCCTATGAACGGTCGACACATGGCAAAAAACGTTGTGTACTATTGTGTGATTTGTACACGTTTAACCGCGCAAGTAATAAAACATCCTATTATGGCTAACCTACCTCATGAGCGAGTTCAAATCACTATTTTATTCTCAGTTGTCAGTATAAAAAAAGGCTAAACATTGGTATATATACAAATGGGACACAAATCTGGCAACAATGCTAAAATTATCAAATGTTATTTTTGCGTTTTTGTGTGTTTTTCTACTAAAGCCATACATCTCGAATTGTGCTCTGATCTAACCACAGAGAAATTTATGCTATGTCTCAAGCGTTTTATATCACGTCGCGGTAAACCAACAGATGTTTACTGTGATAATGCAACAAATTTCGTAGGAGCTTGGAATGAGATTAAAGGTTCTATGTCGAATGAGGGAATACGTTTTCATTTTGCTCCTGCTTATTCACCTCATTTTGGTGGGCTTCATGAAGCTGGAGTAAAAATCCGTAAAATATCATCTCCGTCGTGTCATAGGTTTAGCACGGCTAACCTATGAAGAACTTCTTACCACATTAGTCCAAATCGAAGCTATATTGAACTCACGACCCTTAAGTATTCTTTCATCATCTCCCAATGATCTTCTACCTCTCACTCCGGGTCATTTTCTAATCGGTCGATCTTTGAATGCTCTCCCTGAGACTGGCATATCAAATCGTTTGCCTCGTTATAATCGAGTTGAACAAATGAGACAACAATTTTGGAAGCGCTGGAGTATGGAATACATAAACGAATTGCAAAGGAAATCTAAATGGTTCTCAAATGTTAAACCTTTGGAAAATGATGCAGTGGTCCTGCTCAAAGATGAAAATGCTCCACCATTAAGATGGAAACTTGGCAGAATAGTGCAACAGCATCCAGGAAAAGATGGCATTGTTAGAGTCTACTCTGTCAAGGTCGGCAGTCACGTTTTAAGAAGAGGAGTTGAAAAGCTGTGTCTGTTGCCCACATCAAGCTATTGAAACGCAAGCATTTCAAGGGCGCCGGCGCATGTTGCGAACTCTTTTGAAAACTTTTTTATATTCATAAACTAATGTCATTGTGAAAATTTTATCTTGTCAATTTTATTATATTAATACAGTCCATTCAACTCATAGCTATTATTTTTCATCTAAGTATCCTACAGCGAGTGCGAATAAGCGTGTTTGCGTGCGGCGGCGCCATACAAACTGTTCCAGATTTGTCTCAGAGGGGAGGTGAAGTCGACACGAGAGAGCAGCAGGGAGTGGCCATACCACAACCAGTATCAAAAATGATCATAGATCAAATAAACTCTTAAGCTCTTCTTAACCTACATCATATTCCTCTTGATCCCACCCATTTCCCACATAATGGCCCTCCGTCCCTATTAGATTTGATTATAACTTCCTCACCGGATCTGGTTTGTAAGAGTGGTCAGTACAATGCCCCAGCTTTTTCTGCGCATGATCTAATTTATAGTTCCTTTAAATTGCGCCCACCCAAACGGAAACATCGTGTCATAATGGCCAGAAATTTCACAGCCATCAATAGAGAAATGTTAGTATGTGACGTGCAAAATGCGAACTGGGATGCCGTTCTTTCAGTTACGAATGTGGATACAAAGGTTGCGGCACTAAATACCATAATTAAAAACGCTTATGATAAGCATGCGCCTCTTCGCCCAGTACGTATAAAGCATTTTCCTGCCCCTTGGCTCAATGAAAATATTAAAAATCTCATGGCACGTAGGGATAGAGCTAAGATTAACTTGCGCCGTAACCCCAATGATACTAATCGTGAGCATTACGTTACATTGCGAAACAGATGTAGTAAAATGTGTAGAGAGGCTAAACGTAAACAACACATTCATTCCTCTATTGACGGCTGTCCACCCAACAAGCTTTGGAAGTATCTCAAACGAATAGGTGTTGGCAAGGAACAACAAACTGTTATAAATACGGTAGACATAAACAGCCTCAATAAACATTTTAGCTCGTCAGCTGTTAATCTAGACCCCCAAAAGAAACACTCCAAGCTAGCATATCTTAATAATCTACCAAAATTCAAAAATGATACTTTTGTGCTGGGTGAGATAACGACGGATGAATTGATTAAAATTATAAATGCCATAAGTTCCAAAGCTGTCGGGGATGACGATATTGGCATTGATATGATAGAACCGATAAAATATGTAATTGCTCCCTACCTCGCTGACATACTTAATTTCTCAATTTCAACTGGAGTCTTCCCTTTGGCCTGGAAGAAAGCCCACATAATCTCGCATCCAAAAAAAAACAATTCCTCTTCCTTTTCCGATTTCAGACCCATTTCAATTTTACCTGTCCTTTCCAAGGTACTGGAACACTTTGTGCATCAGCGCCTTACTTACTATCTGCATAAACATAACTTTTTGAATGAGCGACAGTCGGGTTTTCGTGCAGGGCATAGCACAATGTCTGCGCTGGTAAAAGTAACTGAAGACATAAGAAGCAATATTGACAATAAAAAGTTAACGGTTTTAGTGTTACTTGACTTCACCAATGCTTTTAATACCTCCACGGTAGACATCTTGATTGGTATGATACGTACACTTAATCCATCTGTTACTACATTGTCTTGGTTTATATCCTACCTTACCAATCGAAAACAATTGGTGAAGATTGAGGAGACTAGGTGCGACTGGTGTGAGCTTACAGCGGGTGTGCCTCAAGGGGGAGTTCTTTCACCGATATTGTTCTCTTTTTTCATCAATGAATGTTTCACAAATGTAGGGGTGTAAGTGGTTCCTCAACATCTACGAACCAAAGCCAACTTCACCTGCACGCGGTGTGTGGTGGCACGTGTATATATGGACGGCTTAACGTGCTTCGGAGGGCACATTAAGCCGTTGGTCCCGGCTGTTGCCATTTAATGACAGTCGTTAAGCCAAGTCATAGGTCTTTAGGCGGCTTGAAAACACAAGCCTCCGCCAACCCGCAGTGGAACAGCATTGTGAAGTATACATTAGGGGTGTAAGTGGTTCATCAACATCTTTGAACCAAAGCCAACTTCACCTGCACGCGGTGCACCCTGCTGACTGACAAACGAAGCTCTGGCGAAAAGAGAGGTAGGGAGCGTAATTGTAAGCTACCCGACTGGGGAATGTCTCCACCTTACAGAATACCGCAGCCAAATAACAATTCCCTTGAGGGTTGTTGTGTTCCTGCGAGTGAGTGAAGTCACCAGAAATGAAGGAGATGCTGCGTTGGCAGCGGGGGTGGCGGCGCGCGAGCGATATTTTATGTTGCGAGCGTTAATATGGCTACGGTAACCGCTTCACATCAGGCGGGCCGTATGCTTGTCTGCCAACCGACGTAGTATAAAAAAAAAAAAAATCAATGGCATAGTGTCTTCCCTCTCCTCTTCTTATCACTTATATGCTGATGATCTCCAAATATATGCCTCGGCTTCGATAGATGATATAAGTGAAGCTATTAAGGTTAGTGTTGCCCAAATGCAAGAACAAGACGAGACTTAGCCAGTCTTGGTCTTGGTCTTGCGCCAATACACCTGGTCTTGGTCTTGGTCTTGGTATTGCGCTCCCAGTCTTGGTCTTGGTCTTGGTCTTGCAGCAAGAGTCTCGCAAGTCTCGCAATTACCTATTAGCCTATTGCTATTTATTAAACGTTACTTATATTAGAACAAAGTAACAGAGTACCTAAGGAGTACATAGATCTTATAGCACGCTTTTTATTTTATATACACGCTTTTTTATTATTCGATTAGCATTGTAGAAAATTTTTACACGTTTCAAGTATGTCAAAAGTATCTACAATATTTATCAAATAGGTGACGACATATTCGAGCACTTTGTGTTTTAAAACACACACTTCCAGAAATCGAGTTTTGCAGTGAACTTATTGAACATGTTTATCTATTAGGTAATAATAATAATAGTAAGTAATTATTATAAACTCATATAGTTAATATTATAAAAATTACTTGGATATAATTCTTTGAAACATGTACTCTGTGGCGGCAATCAAACAAACAAAAAAAATGTTGTGCGTGCGGCGCAGCGGCTACGATTGTATGCGATATCAATAGAAGTCGCCGGCGGGTGTATCTTGACCTTGTACTTCCGAATAGCTTTCAAGCAAAATTTCTTTGACTGGACAGTATCTGACAATAATGGTGATGTTACACGGTTCAACCAAATTGATTCACTTCGGTTGAATGGCGCAAAAGTGAAAGATACTGCTGTTTACACGTGAACTATCTAAATTTAAAAGTGAACCATTCAATTCACATTGCTCAAGAAAATGTCTACGATCAAAAATCAAATCGTGCGCGTGGGAATTTAATTGAAGAATTAACAAGAAAAAAGCGAAGAAACAGACGGCGTTGGTGGGTGCGCCCATGGATATCTGTCTGTCTGTCTGTCTGTCTGTCTGTCTGTCTGTCTGTCTGTCTGTCTGTCTGTCTGTCTGTCTGTCTGTCTGTCTGTCTGTCTGTCTGTCTGTCTGTCTGTCTGTCTGTCTGTCTGTCTGTCTGTCTGTCTGTCTGTCTGTCTGTCTGTCTGTCTGTCTGTCTGTCTGTCTGTCTGTCTGTCTGTCTGTCTGTCTGTCTGTCTGTCTGTCTGTCTGTCTGTCTGTCTGTCTGTCTGTCTGTCTGTCTGTCTGTCTGTCTGTCTGTCTGTCTGTCTGTCTGTCTGTCTGTCTGTCTGTCTGTCTGTCTGTCTGTCTGTCTGTCTGTCTGTCTGTCTGTCTGTCTGTCTGTCTGTCTGTCTGTCTGTCTGTCTGTCTGTCTGTCTGTCTGTCTGTCTGTCTGTCTGTCTGTCTGTCTGTCTGTCTGTCTGTCTGTCTGTCTGTCTGTCTGTCTGTCTGTCTGTCTGTCTGTCTGTCTGTCTGTCTGTCTGTCTGTCTGTCTGTCTGTCTGTCTGTCTGTCTGTCTGTCTGTCTGTCTGTCTGTCTGTCTGTCTGTCTGTCTGTCTGTCTGTCTGTCTGTCTGTCTGTCTGTCTGTCTGTCTGTCTGTCTGTCTGTCTGTCTGTCTGTCTGTCTGTCTGTCTGTCTGTCTGTCTGTCTGTCTGTCTGTCTGTCTGTCTGTCTGTCTGTCTGTCTGTCTGTCTGTCTGTCTGTCTGTCTGTCTGTCTGTCTGTCTGTCTGTCTGTCTGTCTGTCTGTCTGTCTGTCTGTCTGTCTGTCTGTCTGTCTGTCTGTCTGTCTGTCTGTCTGTCTGTCTGTCTGTCTGTCTGTCTGTCTGTCTGTCTGTCTGTCTGTCTGTCTGTCTGTCTGTCTGTCTGTCTGTCTGTCTGTCTGTCTGTCTGTCTGTCTGTCTGTCTGTCTGTCTGTCTGTCTGTCTGTCTGTCTGTCTGTCTGTCTGTCTGTCTGTCTGTCTGTCTGTCTGTCTGTCTGTCTGTCTGTCTGTCTGTCTGTCTGTCTGTCTGTCTGTCTGTCTGTCTGTCTGTCTGTCTGTCTGTCTGTCTGTCTGTCTGTCTGTCTGTCTGTCTGTCTGTCTGTCTGTCTGTCTGTCTGTCTGTCTGTCTGTCTGTCTGTCTGTCTGTCTGTCTGTCTGTCTGTCTGTCTGTCTGTCTGTCTGTCTGTCTGTCTGTCTGTCTGTCTGTCTGTCTGTCTGTCTGTCTGTCTGTCTGTCTGTCTGTCTGTCTGTCTGTCTGTCTGTCTGTCTGTCTGTCTGTCTGTCTGTCTGTCTGTCTGTCTGTCTGTCTGTCTGTCTGTCTGTCTGTCTGTCTGTCTGTCTGTCTGTCTGTCTGTCTGTCTGTCTGTCTGTCTGTCTGTCTGTCTGTCTGTCTGTCTGTCTGTCTGTCTGTCTGTCTGTCTGTCTGTCTGTCTGTCTGTCTGTCTGTCTGTCTGTCTGTCTGTCTGTCTGTCTGTCTGTCTGTCTGTCTGTCTGTCTGTCTGTCTGTCTGTCTGTCTGTCTGTCTGTCTGTCTGTCTGTCTGTCTGTCTGTCTGTCTGTCTGTCTGTCTGTCTGTCTGTCTGTCTGTCTGTCTGTCTGTCTGTCTGTCTGTCTGTCTGTCTGTCTGTCTGTCTGTCTGTCTGTCTGTCTGTCTGTCTGTCTGTCTGTCTGTCTGTCTGTCTGTCTGTCTGTCTGTCTGTCTGTCTGTCTGTCTGTCTGTCTGTCTGTCTGTCTGTCTGTCTGTCTGTCTGTCTGTCTGTCTGTCTGTCTGTCTGTCTGTCTGTCTGTCTGTCTGTCTGTCTGTCTGTCTGTCTGTCTGTCTGTCTGTCTGTCTGTCTGTCTGTCTGTCTGTCTGTCTGTCTGTCTGTCTGTCTGTCTGTCTGTCTGTCTGTCTGTCTGTCTGTCTGTCTGTCTGTCTGTCTGTCTGTCTGTCTGTCTGTCTGTCTGTCTGTCTGTCTGTCTGTCTGTCTGTCTGTCTGTCTGTCTGTCTGTCTGTCTGTCTGTCTGTCTGTCTGTCTGTCTGTCTGTCTGTCTGTCTGTCTGTCTGTCTGTCTGTCTGTCTGTCTGTCTGTCTGTCTGTCTGTCTGTCTGTCTGTCTGTCTGTCTGTCTGTCTGTCTGTCTGTCTGTCTGTCTGTCTGTCTGTCTGTCTGTCTGTCTGTCTGTCTGTCTGTCTGTCTGTCTGTCTGTCTGTCTGTCTGTCTGTCTGTCTGTCTGTCTGTCTGTCTGTCTGTCTGTCTGTCTGTCTGTCTGTCTGTCTGTCTGTCTGTCTGTCTGTCTGTCTGTCTGTCTGTCTGTCTGTCTGTCTGTCTGTCTGTCTGTCTGTCTGTCTGTCTGTCTGTCTGTCTGTCTGTCTGTCTGTCTGTCTGTCTGTCTGTCTGTCTGTCTGTCTGTCTGTCTGTCTGTCTGTCTGTCTGTCTGTCTGTCTGTCTGTCTGTCTGTCTGTCTGTCTGTCTGTCTGTCTGTCTGTCTGTCTGTCTGTCTGTCTGTCTGTCTGTCTGTCTGTCTGTCTGTCTGTCTGTCTGTCTGTCTGTCTGTCTGTCTGTCTGTCTGTCTGTCTGTCTGTCTGTCTGTCTGTCTGTCTGTCTGTCTGTCTGTCTGTCTGTCTGTCTGTCTGTCTGTCTGTCTGTCTGTCTGTCTGTCTGTCTGTCTGTCTGTCTGTCTGTCTGTCTGTCTGTCTGTCTGTCTGTCTGTCTGTCTGTCTGTCTGTCTGTCTGTCTGTCTGTCTGTCTGTCTGTCTGTCTGTCTGTCTGTCTGTCTGTCTGTCTGTCTGTCTGTCTGTCTGTCTGTCTGTCTGTCTGTCTGTCTGTCTGTCTGTCTGTCTGTCTGTCTGTCTGTCTGTCTGTCTGTCTGTCTGTCTGTCTGTCTGTCTGTCTGTCTGTCTGTCTGTCTGTCTGTCTGTCTGTCTGTCTGTCTGTCTGTCTGTCTGTCTGTCTGTCTGTCTGTCTGTCTGTCTGTCTGTCTGTCTGTCTGTCTGTCTGTCTGTCTGTCTGTCTGTCTGTCTGTCTGTCTGTCTGTCTGTCTGTCTGTCTGTCTGTCTGTCTGTCTGTCTGTCTGTCTGTCTGTCTGTCTGTCTGTCTGTCTGTCTGTCTGTCTGTCTGTCTGTCTGTCTGTCTGTCTGTCTGTCTGTCTGTCTGTCTGTCTGTCTGTCTGTCTGTCTGTCTGTCTGTCTGTCTGTCTGTCTGTCTGTCTGTCTGTCTGTCTGTCTGTCTGTCTGTCTGTCTGTCTGTCTGTCTGTCTGTCTGTCTGTCTGTCTGTCTGTCTGTCTGTCTGTCTGTCTGTCTGTCTGTCTGTCTGTCTGTCTGTCTGTCTGTCTGTCTGTCTGTCTGTCTGTCTGTCTGTCTGTCTGTCTGTCTGTCTGTCTGTCTGTCTGTCTGTCTGTCTGTCTGTCTGTCTGTCTGTCTGTCTGTCTGTCTGTCTGTCTGTCTGTCTGTCTGTCTGTCTGTCTGTCTGTCTGTCTGTCTGTCTGTCTGTCTGTCTGTCTGTCTGTCTGTCTGTCTGTCTGTCTGTCTGTCTGTCTGTCTGTCTGTCTGTCTGTCTGTCTGTCTGTCTGTCTGTCTGTCTGTCTGTCTGTCTGTCTGTCTGTCTGTCTGTCTGTCTGTCTGTCTGTCTGTCTGTCTGTCTGTCTGTCTGTCTGTCTGTCTGTCTGTCTGTCTGTCTGTCTGTCTGTCTGTCTGTCTGTCTGTCTGTCTGTCTGTCTGTCTGTCTGTCTGTCTGTCTGTCTGTCTGTCTGTCTGTCTGTCTGTCTGTCTGTCTGTCTGTCTGTCTGTCTGTCTGTCTGTCTGTCTGTCTGTCTGTCTGTCTGTCTGTCTGTCTGTCTGTCTGTCTGTCTGTCTGTCTGTCTGTCTGTCTGTCTGTCTGTCTGTCTGTCTGTCTGTCTGTCTGTCTGTCTGTCTGTCTGTCTGTCTGTCTGTCTGTCTGTCTGTCTGTCTGTCTGTCTGTCTGTCTGTCTGTCTGTCTGTCTGTCTGTCTGTCTGTCTGTCTGTCTGTCTGTCTGTCTGTCTGTCTGTCTGTCTGTCTGTCTGTCTGTCTGTCTGTCTGTCTGTCTGTCTGTCTGTCTGTCTGTCTGTCTGTCTGTCTGTCTGTCTGTCTGTCTGTCTGTCTGTCTGTCTGTCTGTCTGTCTGTCTGTCTGTCTGTCTGTCTGTCTGTCTGTCTGTCTGTCTGTCTGTCTGTCTGTCTGTCTGTCTGTCTGTCTGTCTGTCTGTCTGTCTGTCTGTCTGTCTGTCTGTCTGTCTGTCTGTCTGTCTGTCTGTCTGTCTGTCTGTCTGTCTGTCTGTCTGTCTGTCTGTCTGTCTGTCTGTCTGTCTGTCTGTCTGTCTGTCTGTCTGTCTGTCTGTCTGTCTGTCTGTCTGTCTGTCTGTCTGTCTGTCTGTCTGTCTGTCTGTCTGTCTGTCTGTCTGTCTGTCTGTCTGTCTGTCTGTCTGTCTGTCTGTCTGTCTGTCTGTCTGTCTGTCTGTCTGTCTGTCTGTCTGTCTGTCTGTCTGTCTGTCTGTCTGTCTGTCTGTCTGTCTGTCTGTCTGTCTGTCTGTCTGTCTGTCTGTCTGTCTGTCTGTCTGTCTGTCTGTCTGTCTGTCTGTCTGTCTGTCTGTCTGTCTGTCTGTCTGTCTGTCTGTCTGTCTGTCTGTCTGTCTGTCTGTCTGTCTGTCTGTCTGTCTGTCTGTCTGTCTGTCTGTCTGTCTGTCTGTCTGTCTGTCTGTCTGTCTGTCTGTCTGTCTGTCTGTCTGTCTGTCTGTCTGTCTGTCTGTCTGTCTGTCTGTCTGTCTGTCTGTCTGTCTGTCTGTCTGTCTGTCTGTCTGTCTGTCTGTCTGTCTGTCTGTCTGTCTGTCTGTCTGTCTGTCTGTCTGTCTGTCTGTCTGTCTGTCTGTCTGTCTGTCTGTCTGTCTGTCTGTCTGTCTGTCTGTCTGTCTGTCTGTCTGTCTGTCTGTCTGTCTGTCTGTCTGTCTGTCTGTCTGTCTGTCTGTCTGTCTGTCTGTCTGTCTGTCTGTCTGTCTGTCTGTCTGTCTGTCTGTCTGTCTGTCTGTCTGTCTGTCTGTCTGTCTGTCTGTCTGTCTGTCTGTCTGTCTGTCTGTCTGTCTGTCTGTCTGTCTGTCTGTCTGTCTGTCTGTCTGTCTGTCTGTCTGTCTGTCTGTCTGTCTGTCTGTCTGTCTGTCTGTCTGTCTGTCTGTCTGTCTGTCTGTCTGTCTGTCTGTCTGTCTGTCTGTCTGTCTGTCTGTCTGTCTGTCTGTCTGTCTGTCTGTCTGTCTGTCTGTCTGTCTGTCTGTCTGTCTGTCTGTCTGTCTGTCTGTCTGTCTGTCTGTCTGTCTGTCTGTCTGTCTGTCTGTCTGTCTGTCTGTCTGTCTGTCTGTCTGTCTGTCTGTCTGTCTGTCTGTCTGTCTGTCTGTCTGTCTGTCTGTCTGTCTGTCTGTCTGTCTGTCTGTCTGTCTGTCTGTCTGTCTGTCTGTCTGTCTGTCTGTCTGTCTGTCTGTCTGTCTGTCTGTCTGTCTGTCTGTCTGTCTGTCTGTCTGTCTGTCTGTCTGTCTGTCTGTCTGTCTGTCTGTCTGTCTGTCTGTCTGTCTGTCTGTCTGTCTGTCTGTCTGTCTGTCTGTCTGTCTGTCTGTCTGTCTGTCTGTCTGTCTGTCTGTCTGTCTGTCTGTCTGTCTGTCTGTCTGTCTGTCTGTCTGTCTGTCTGTCTGTCTGTCTGTCTGTCTGTCTGTCTGTCTGTCTGTCTGTCTGTCTGTCTGTCTGTCTGTCTGTCTGTCTGTCTGTCTGTCTGTCTGTCTGTCTGTCTGTCTGTCTGTCTGTCTGTCTGTCTGTCTGTCTGTCTGTCTGTCTGTCTGTCTGTCTGTCTGTCTGTCTGTCTGTCTGTCTGTCTGTCTGTCTGTCTGTCTGTCTGTCTGTCTGTCTGTCTGTCTGTCTGTCTGTCTGTCTGTCTGTCTGTCTGTCTGTCTGTCTGTCTGTCTGTCTGTCTGTCTGTCTGTCTGTCTGTCTGTCTGTCTGTCTGTCTGTCTGTCTGTCTGTCTGTCTGTCTGTCTGTCTGTCTGTCTGTCTGTCTGTCTGTCTGTCTGTCTGTCTGTCTGTCTGTCTGTCTGTCTGTCTGTCTGTCTGTCTGTCTGTCTGTCTGTCTGTCTGTCTGTCTGTCTGTCTGTCTGTCTGTCTGTCTGTCTGTCTGTCTGTCTGTCTGTCTGTCTGTCTGTCTGTCTGTCTGTCTGTCTGTCTGTCTGTCTGTCTGTCTGTCTGTCTGTCTGTCTGTCTGTCTGTCTGTCTGTCTGTCTGTCTGTCTGTCTGTCTGTCTGTCTGTCTGTCTGTCTGTCTGTCTGTCTGTCTGTCTGTCTGTCTGTCTGTCTGTCTGTCTGTCTGTCTGTCTGTCTGTCTGTCTGTCTGTCTGTCTGTCTGTCTGTCTGTCTGTCTGTCTGTCTGTCTGTCTGTCTGTCTGTCTGTCTGTCTGTCTGTCTGTCTGTCTGTCTGTCTGTCTGTCTGTCTGTCTGTCTGTCTGTCTGTCTGTCTGTCTGTCTGTCTGTCTGTCTGTCTGTCTGTCTGTCTGTCTGTCTGTCTGTCTGTCTGTCTGTCTGTCTGTCTGTCTGTCTGTCTGTCTGTCTGTCTGTCTGTCTGTCTGTCTGTCTGTCTGTCTGTCTGTCTGTCTGTCTGTCTGTCTGTCTGTCTGTCTGTCTGTCTGTCTGTCTGTCTGTCTGTCTGTCTGTCTGTCTGTCTGTCTGTCTGTCTGTCTGTCTGTCTGTCTGTCTGTCTGTCTGTCTGTCTGTCTGTCTGTCTGTCTGTCTGTCTGTCTGTCTGTCTGTCTGTCTGTCTGTCTGTCTGTCTGTCTGTCTGTCTGTCTGTCTGTCTGTCTGTCTGTCTGTCTGTCTGTCTGTCTGTCTGTCTGTCTGTCTGTCTGTCTGTCTGTCTGTCTGTCTGTCTGTCTGTCTGTCTGTCTGTCTGTCTGTCTGTCTGTCTGTCTGTCTGTCTGTCTGTCTGTCTGTCTGTCTGTCTGTCTGTCTGTCTGTCTGTCTGTCTGTCTGTCTGTCTGTCTGTCTGTCTGTCTGTCTGTCTGTCTGTCTGTCTGTCTGTCTGTCTGTCTGTCTGTCTGTCTGTCTGTCTGTCTGTCTGTCTGTCTGTCTGTCTGTCTGTCTGTCTGTCTGTCTGTCTGTCTGTCTGTCTGTCTGTCTGTCTGTCTGTCTGTCTGTCTGTCTGTCTGTCTGTCTGTCTGTCTGTCTGTCTGTCTGTCTGTCTGTCTGTCTGTCTGTCTGTCTGTCTGTCTGTCTGTCTGTCTGTCTGTCTGTCTGTCTGTCTGTCTGTCTGTCTGTCTGTCTGTCTGTCTGTCTGTCTGTCTGTCTGTCTGTCTGTCTGTCTGTCTGTCTGTCTGTCTGTCTGTCTGTCTGTCTGTCTGTCTGTCTGTCTGTCTGTCTGTCTGTCTGTCTGTCTGTCTGTCTGTCTGTCTGTCTGTCTGTCTGTCTGTCTGTCTGTCTGTCTGTCTGTCTGTCTGTCTGTCTGTCTGAGTAGTATGATAATGGGCATTCGAAATCCACTTTCAAGTCACCTACGGTTCCTTGAAAGTGGATTTCTCATCCCCATTATCTTGTAATTTCGCACGCTGTCAATATATAAAAGGGTGTTTTGGTAATTTGCATCATTATATCTAAGACAGTCTAAATCTTTACAACTGCAATGAAATTTGTCAGACAGTCTCAAACTTTACAGTTAGACAAAATTTGTCCTGATGCTGAACTAGTTGCTGGACGACATGGAAATCTCCTGCCTAATACAATTCGTTGCATAATCTGTGGTCCTTCGAATTGTGGAAAAACGAATGTTGTTATAGGTCTTTTATTGCACGAAAATGGGTTACGATTTAAAAACGTGTATCTTTATTCAAAACATTGTATCAACCCAAGTATATGTTTTTAGACAAAGTTTTGAGTTTAGTGCCTGATATATTTTTTGCTAAATACCAAGACAATGAACTTATAGTAAGTCCACATGAAGCGCACCCTAATTCAGTTATAATATTTGATGACGTTGCATGCGAGAACCAAGCCAACATGCGAGATTACTTTGCCATGGGAAGGCATAAATTTATAGATTGTTTTTACCTGAACATAGACTACAAAATAGGGATGGGCGTTGAATGAACGAACCGTTTTTTTAGACTGTTTTTTGTGCGTGAACGTTTAAACTAGTTTACAGTTCACAGATAAACTAGTTTATTCGTCGACTGGTTGATGAGTCCGTTGCGTCGCGTCGCGATCGTCTCGTCTCGTTTAGTGACTTGACAAATGAGATTTTCGTTCGTTTACGTTTACCAATCGTTTATGTCAAGAAATAGTCTTTATCGATGACGACGTAAACTAGTCGAAAATTAGACTGTTTTTATTGCATAGCTTTTATCGCGGGCTTTGAGCGCGGCGACCGAATGAAGAAATTCCGTAACGAAACCAAAACCAAAACCAAAACCAAAACCAAAACCAAAACCAAAACCAAAACCAAAACCAAAACCAAAACCAAAACCAAAAGCAAAAGCAAAACCAAAACCAAAACCAAAACCAAAACCAAAACAAACAAACAAACAAAAAAATCGTCGACGACCCACCCACCACGTCGACGACGTAAACTAGTCGAAATTAGACTGTTTTTTTTTTAACTAGTTCATCGTCGACGGTAAACGGTCTCGTTGCGTCGACTGTAAAATCGTCGACGACACCCACCACTAGTCGACGACGTAAACTGGTCGAAAATTAGACTGTTTATTTTTAAACTGGTTCATCGTCGACGGTAAACGGTCTCGTTGCGTCGACTGTCTAATCGTCGACGACCCATCCACTACTAGTCGACGACGTAAACCGGTCGAAAATTAGACTGTTTTTTAAACCAGTTTATCGTTGTGGATAAACGGTCTCGTTTCGTTGACGGCAAACCCGTCGACGACACATCCCTACTACAAAATACAAAATGTCGATCACTTTCGTTCGCTCAGGCTCACTTTCGTTCGCCTTCCCTCACTGCAGTGATCTAGGTAGCCCAATATTATACGTCCGAATAGGTGTACAAGAATAAATAGTTATATTTATCACCTCTGATTAATCTATATTCTTTGATGGCATTCGCATACCTCTGATTAATTTATATTCTTTGATCGCATTCACATATTTGCTTGCTAGGCAATAAATTTCCAGTTGGTTTCGATATTGATTCGAATTACATTTACGTAGTCATCAACATGCGTAGTTTTAAAAATTAAATAATTTGTTTATGGTTCCGTAGTGCATTTAATATTTTATTTATTTATATTGTACGCGAATATTATGCGTTTATGTTATTATAGACAAGTATTTTTTTTTTTAACATGTTTGCAAGACAAACAAGTTTATAGCTCACCTGATGGGAAGCGACAATCGCAACCTATAAACGCTTGCAAAGAGCACTCTCACTCGCACGTTACTATCTCCGCTGATCATGCAACAATATCTAAGTCTCATTTACTTTACTCACTCACAGGAACACAATCATCATCATCATCACTACAATTAAATTAATTAAATTAATGTTTAATTTATTTACACAAAAACATTGTTTACTTATGTTATTAATCCTCTATTCCTTAAAATAAAATATAAAAATTACTGCAATTATTAAATCTTAAATAATGATAAAATATTCCAAAACGTTTCTTTATAATCATTGCGGAACCCTGTTCATGTTGCTTACGAATCATTGGTTAGTTGTTCCAATTAAGTAGTTAGCAACATAATTATGTAGTTTTAAAATGAAATATTATAAATACAAAACTTGGATGATGGTTCCGTATTCATTTAAGCGATAATCATCATCATCATCGTTTAATATATTTAGTTATTACAGTACATATTAGTTTGTTTACGTTGTTTATTATAGTTTATGTTTTTATTGATAAGTATATTTTTATACCACGTTTGATGGCAAACAAACATATGTATCACTTGATGGAAAGCGGCTACCTTAGCCTGCAGACCCTTGCATCTCAAAAAATATATATGACTCCCAAATTGCAATTTCCACTGCTCGTGCAACAATGTATCATGACTTTACTCACTCGCAAGAACACAATCATCATCATCATCACTCTTTAATGTATTTATTTACATGTTATTTAATTATATTATACATACACGAGTATAATTCGTTTATTTTTTATTAATAAGTATTTTTATACCGTTTTTGGCGACAAATAAACGTAATAGTTCACCTGATGGGAAACGGATACCGCAGCAAACTCAAAAAATACACATTCATAAAAAAGATTGACATTATACCTATTATGTATTTATGGGATTAATGTATTAAATATACGCAAACGTGTTTCTTTAAACTGACAACGAACTCGGTTCATATTGCTAACGTATCACTAACTTTGTTTCACAATAAATCGATGTTCTATTTATTCGGACTTAGCAATTTGGATATGTATTTAAATAACTCGTAGATGGTTCTGTATCTTAAACATTTAATGTAAAATGTTACTTATATGTCTTTAAGAAGAATGTATAATAAAATGAATATTTGCCATTATGTTATTAGTACACATGGTGCACCCCGCCTATTTTCCAAAGGTGCTTTGGCAGATTTTTGTTGCATTAGGAATCACTGAACCAGGGACTACTTCTGCTTTTCAAAAACACCAAACGTTGGTGTATAACAATACTTGAGATAGATTGATTGATTGATTGGTGTGGTTTTTCACAAAGCTAGGTTTACCTGTACGTGATGGGCCTATCTGAATTACGATCGAGTTTTTGTTACATCGATATTTGTCGAATAAAAAAAAACATTCTTGAGTGTTGTTGGGTTCATGCGAGTGAACAATTTTTATTCAATATATTAAAAAATATCCAAACAAAAATATTAAAAAATTTATTATGAATTCTAATAAAATTTATTCAAACGTTTCTTTATACTGACTGGGGAACTCTTTTCATTTTACTTACGAATCATTTTTGATGCAATAAAAACGCAGGGATTCTACATGTTAGCTATCAGTTCTTCAACTGTGAGCCATCAAGCAGCCTTCCAAGTTCACCCTTGCACAAGCGCAAGTTCCACAGCAGTAAAACCTTGCACAAGCGCAAGTTCAACAGCAGTAAAACCTTGCACAAGCGCAAGTCCGGTTAAAACCTTGCACCAGCGCAAGTCCGGTTAAGACCTTGTACCATCTCAAGTCTTATATCTCGCACCAGCGCGAGTCTGGCAGTCTTATATCTCGCACCAGCGCGAGTCTGGCGTCTAGCTGCATCAAGTCGAGCAATAACAATGTTAGTAAGTAATTGCTCATCATCATCATCATCGTGTCAACTCATAATCGTATTACCGCTGCGATACTTGTGTAATTTATGACGAGCTCGGTGGTCGAATGGTTAGCAATGACCACTTTGACTCCGAGGTCGCGGGTTTGATTCTCGCACAAGTCAAACATTTGTGTGCATGAACATGTCTGTTTGTCTTGGTCTGGGTGTTTTCTATGTATTATAAGTATGTATTTATAATTTACAATTGCAAAAAAAACTATTTAAGTATATTTATCAGTTCTCTAGTATCCATAACACAAACTTTGCACTTAATTTGAGACTAGATGGCGCTGTGTAAATTGTCCAGAAATATTTATTTATTTATTATTTACACCCTACTCTAGTGTATTCAAGCCGTTCGAAGACCTGCTGACTTAGCTTAATGACTGTCCCATAACGTCAACAGCCAGGCTTATGGTCTGTCATGTTCTTCGGGTCACAGAGATGCTCGAGCTCTTAAACCCATCTTACAACAGGCAATGTTATGTGTTAAGGCAATGTTAATAATAGATGTTGCTTGGCTTGCATTTTCATATAGACGTGTAAATGTACATACATGTAATATAATCTTTTTTTATATCACGTTGGATGGCAAACAACCATAGAACTCCTCTGATGTGAGGTAGTAACCGTACTCCATGGATGCTTGCAACACACGGAGTGTCATTCACATGTTGACATCCCACTGCTAACACAGCAACTCCTCATCTTGTTTATAAATATTTAGATATAATTAAACATTTTTTTAGGTCTGATTCTGAAGTCGAAGTTTTTAAAGCCGTCCAGAAGACAACAAAACAAAGAAAAGCTTCTGCATCGTCAGCAAAGCACAAGGAACTTAGGTGAGTACAGTACTGGATATACTTGGATATATTTACGATGGTCATATCATATCAAAAAAGATTATGTCTATAAATATACATACATACAGCATATATAGCCTAACTTCGATCAAAAGGGCATAATATTTTATCACATACTGCGATATCTGCTCTACGCAGTGGAGCACAGTGTTTTCAAATCAGGCCAATACCTTAGCTTAATGACTGTCATTTGTCGCCAACAACCAGGGTTGAAAGCTTGACGTGCCCTCGAAGCTCGGAGGAGCTCGAGTGTGTTACATCTTTTACTACTAGTGTGTTTGTTTATACTGACTCGCATAACGACATCAGTGCTCCTTCTGGTATACTAATCTCTTATTTATCTATTATTATTATTGGTAACTTACTATCTCTTTTAAACCACTGATATTAATTCGGTAATTACTCATTGTTATTAGACTTGTTATTAGCATATTAATATATATTGTAATCATCCATGTAACTATTGAGTTGTAAGATTTCCAAATATAAATAAATAAATTATTTCAGGTCTGATTCTGAATTTGATGAATACCCATATAAGAAGAAACGGTCTTCTACGCCTGCTAAACGCAAACCAACACACGAGTCAGCAAAGTGAGTAGAAAAAATGTTTAATAACTTGATCTCCGTAATAGATGTTATTAAACTATACTTACTTCTGCAAAATTTAGATTGAAATACCTATTACAATGATCACATTATATCAATACATTGTATGTTTCTTTCCTAGGAATCACAAGAAACAAAGATTTCTAGACCTCTTCGGACTCTGTGAAGAGGACCGGGACACGTCTGGCGTAGCAGGACGAAGCTCTTCTCAATCTCTGTCATCCTTCATATCTCGCAAAGTTGCTGGAGGGATACAACGTCGGAGTGTTCCAACGGAAGGAGACTTCTTTGTAGAGCTGAGAGTTTATCAACGGAGCGACATTGATGGAATTGATCCTCTCGAGCGGTGGAAGAAGGCTCTGCTCCGCATCAGTTGCCTCCTCAATGAGGATACGTCGCAGTGGACTGCGCTGCAGCGATTAGTTCGGGAAGCGCATCATTTGTTTGAAGCAGCGGAGCCAAAAATATATGCGGAGAAATTTAATGTAAATTTAAAATAATTAATAATAATTAATAGTTCTATAGTCGTTATTTTGTATTTTCTTTTTTATATTCTTATGTATATTCTTTTTTATTAGGTATATACGTAGCCGGTAATTAGATAAATAAAATATTGATGATTAAACTGATTTTTAATTTATAATCAACTATTGACTTTTAACAAACATAGAGCATTTTATTGCATAGTTTGCAAGATTGCACACACACGAGGCACGAGAACCAAAAAGGTTAACACAGCAGTTTAGGTATACTCGCGTTACCTAATAGCAACATGCTCAATGTCTGTTTTGATGACACCAACTATGAATATAACCTTTGATTTTTACACAAATGTAAAGTAGAAATATCTCATATTACGACAGTGTGACGGCGAACACGTGCAAAGTAGATCAATCATAAGCATGTCAGTACTTGCGTAATAGTTTTACGTATCACTGTTTCGCAATTGCTTACTTTGCAAATATCAGCAAGTGTTCGAATGTTTCACAATACAACTATGCAAGTTAATTTTATAATAATTATTGAAGTAGGTACAACCATTATCTGAGCTGCGTCGCAGAGGTACACACGATCACGCTTGTATTCATTAAATACCAAGTAAGTAGAATTGTTTAAAGGAGTATTACTGGCTTAGTATTAGTACACCTATTTGGCATTTTTTTGTTTATAATACCGTATTTTCCTTACAGATATGGCAGATTCTCCGAACATTTTACTGTCCCAGTACGGACAAGATCCTTTCGACTTCGAAAATATGACTAATGGATGTAGGGAATTGTTTGCTGCTAAAAAAGCAGAAAAACAAGAAAGGAGAAAACGAGATGGTGTTAGAAAAAAAGCGCGAATTGCACCAAAATCATTTGTAATCAGTAAAGAGCAAAGGGGTATTAAACTGATTAAAATAAAAGTGTTGGATTTAACAAGTGACTCGGAGAATGAGGCATTGCAAGGATCCAGCGAAGATGAGAAGAACGTAGTGCTCAGTGCTCAATATGTGGTTCAAGACTCGGTGGATGAAGTTATGGACCTTACGGAAGGGGTTGTTAAAAAAATTACTAAAAAACTATGTGGAGACAATTTTTAATTTTTGTTATAATATTTATTCATTATCATTTTTTAATAAAGTTTTTGTATATATAAACGTTGTTTTTGTCTTTTTTCTAATTTAGTTTTAAGATAAATAAAACAAAATTTCTTTATTATTATTTATATTGTAATTTAATAAAATACAACTAAAAATGTTAGTATAACAAAATGTTTATAATAAGTATATGTATGTAATAAGTATACTTCAAATAATTAGCTAAAAGTTATATTATAATTAAACAATTACAATATCTAGTAAAACTACCTAATATTCTATTCAACAAATATGTAAAAATAAAAAAGTAATCAAAAATATCTAAAGACTTTTGACGCCGTTTAGTTATATATTTCTTTCTATTTTTTTTTTTTTCTTTTCTTTCTTTATTCATTTTTAATTACTTAAGTTTGTATTTTAAGATTAGTATATTTTTGTTAGTTAATTTAGTTTATAGTGTAAAATATCTAAATAATATTTTTTATTATGTATGTTAATTTCCACTAATACATACTTTTAAATACCAGTTTTTTATACAAATTACATTCTCAAGAGCACAATAGTTTTTATGAAAACAACAATTTAACTTATTTGAACACTTAGAATACATATCATATAAAGTTGAAAAATTAGGACAGCCTTTATCTTCAACATCAATCAAAAAACAATTATCACACAAGTCTCGTAACCATTTTTGTTTTTCGCAGCCCTTCATTATAATTGTTTTATTTTGTAAAATTGGGCTAATCATTCTATAGAATTCTCTGTAATCTATATGCCCTTCACTCCATGTAATGCCTCTGTGTCGTTCAATCCACCTCACAGTCTTTTTTTCTTCACTAGTTAGTTTGGCATATGGATACGGTGGTTTTATTAGAAACACTTGAGTGAAGTCCTCTGTAGACAGTGCTAGTTCCTTTATTATAAATTTATTGTAGCAATCTTTGAATCCTTGGATATCAACAAAAATTATCGAATTCATGATATCTTGCGAACAATATTGCTGAGAGGTTTATATTCAACTAAACAATCATTTAAAATTAAACAATAAGCAGAGGTTTGATCAGGTATCTCTACAACACTCTCAATTTCTAGGCGAATGTTAATAACTGGTCCTGATTTTATATTGTCGTTTTGTCTAGAGCAGTCTATCACAAAAAGAGGTGCTATTTCTTTGAACTCCGTAGCAGACAACAAGGAGTCTTTACGTCCGTAATACGACTGTTGAAAGTTTATGTATTGTTCATATATTAAAGCAAAGCTGAAGTTAGTAAAATTGGTGTTGTAATTTTCATATGGATAATAAGTAGAGTTCAAAAAAACTTTTACATCACGTAAATTACAGTGATCGAATTGAGACATATCTTTAAGAGCACTGTTTTTTCTGTTAGTTTGCAGAGCAAAAATAACATATCTCGGCTTTTCAATCTGTGTCGAAGTTTTTATTGACCACGTATGTTTAGTAGTCTTTGGTAACATAGGATATTCATAAAGATCCCAATTCCTAAACGCCAATTGAATAGGTCTATCTTTGTCAAGAAGTTTAAGTAAATGTATTTTTTCTTTGTCTGATACTTTGATATGAGGCATACGCCAAACAATTTTGCGTATATCGATGCTCACTACCTCGCCTGTATTCAGTTTCACTGAGTTAAGATCAGTATGACTTCGCAATAAAACAAGTTCATGTTTACAATTTACAATTACTTTTCGATAATCTTCTGCAAATCCTAAAATGTTACTGAGAGGAATAGATGCGTTAAGCCAACCTCCCTTATTATCCTCGTGTCCATGTATATCCCACCCCCATGTTTTAGACATCTTCGATTCGGCTTCATTCATTGATAAAAACGATTTCATGGTAGTCGTAATTCCAGCATTTTTAACTTTATCTATTTCAATGCCGTTTAATTCATAGCGTATGTCTTGGAAAAGAAATAGGATAGGGTTGTTTGTTAAATGAAAGAGCGGTACTCTTTCCTTAGTATCATTTTTGGTTACATTTACATGAGCTTCTATATACAAATAGCTAGCACTGGGAAGTAAATATAGATCTTGTTGATTAATAGGTATCCGAATTTCATCATTTCTATTGAAACTTGTAATGTACGGTTTGTATGAATGAATTTCAATGCCCTCTATGGAGTTGTCATAGAAAGGTGAATTGGCAATGTTCAAAATACTCATTTTATTAATCCAATTGTTTTTAAAAAGTTTTTATTCGCTATTGATAGTTTATTTCGTTTACAGTGAGTATGTGTTACCTTCTGAATAGTGCGATTAACACTAACCTTCTGGTTACACGAAGTTACGTTTTTATTGTAATCTATCATTTCTTTTTGACATGTAAATATAATTGTACTTCTTCACCGCGAAGATTGATTAAAGCGTTGTGTATATCTAGTATTCTTATATTTATTGTATTAACAGTTTTCCTGTTCACTGGGAAATAGATCGTGTTTTTTGGTATTTCTATTATTTTGTAACCTGGAGGAACATTTGGAGCAAATTCGTGTATTATATGACTTGATTTTCCATTTATATAAGAACCGCTTATGATATCACATTCGATTCGTACCACGGTTGTCGATAAAATGTTAACTGGGAGTAGCGACTCGTGTAATATATTTCTTTTTAGGAATACGTTACCATAACCTAACAAAGCACCAATAGAATTTTGCTTTTCAAAATGTATATCCTTAGTGCAGAATATTGTAGTTTTAAGCGTGTTATTGTTGCAATGTAATTTGAAAATGCATCCTTTCACTTTAGATTGTAAAAAATCACAAATATCTTGAAGTTCATAAGCTCCTTCAGGAATTTCAATAACTTCGTTAGAGTCATAGTGAAATTTATTGTTATGAACCGTAATATTTGGTATAGAATTAAACGTAGAGAAATGTAATAGTGCGCACTCGTAGTCACCATCAAGATCCAATGTGGGTGAATAATTTGTTGATAATACTGAGCTGTTTCCAGTTATGGACAGTGTGAATGACATGGTGTGAATGAATAAAAACACAAATTATAGTATTAATATATATGTTTATTCCAAAAATTATGTAAAAATTGTAAACATAAATGACCGCAATTTACAGTATCGAATTTTTGAAACGGAGTATAATTATAGGAAATATTGCATCTATGTAAATATTTTATTAATTCTAAAGGTGGTTTTAAGTCTCCAAAACTATCAAAATATTCACAATAACTGTCTATTTTTGCATAGGCTACCCAGTGAGTTCCATTGTTTTTATGACTATCTAAGTTAACTACACCGCATTCTAAAGGTTTTGGTCTAATAGGTAGTGTATCCCTCATAAAAACTCCTCGGAAGAAAGGAATACTTTTAGCATGTTTAATAATATCGACATTAGTAAGAGCACGTATGGGTAGCCTATTAATTAGTTTTTTGAAGATTTCACAAGTAATCCATTGCCTTTTTTATATGGTTTGTTTAAATTTTTCTGTGCTGTTTTATATTCGTTTATTGTTTTTACAACACCAGCTGCTCCACCTGCTAGTGCACCTAGTGCAGAAAGACCCGCAAAAATAGGTATCAGTGGTAAAATTCCACCTGTTTTAGGGATTGGTATTATTCTTGGTAGACGAACATGACACTTTTTAGGAATAACTTTTTTTGCAATACTATATGCATGTTTAATAATAGATTTATTGTCCTTAGATTTGTTTTTTCTCATCCGTTTTCTTATTTTCGATATCACAGTTCTAAATTTTTTGACTCCTGAACCAGTCTTCAGTTTGGCTTTCATAACTTTACTAACCAACCATGAGGCTAATTTTTCTCCTTTGCCTGCGTCTTTTGAGTGTAACCGTTTTTTAGCCATATCTATTAAATGCAAGTCTGCTTTATGACGATCTGAGAGATTGGTGTGATTTGAGTAAGCAATATCGTGATTTTTACAAGCTTCGTCTAATTGATTGACTCCTTGATCCCCTCTTAATAACCTTTCTTTTAATTTTGTGCCCGGCCCGCAATAGTTGTATCCTGGTAAGTGGAGCTCGAATGGTAGATTATTTATTAAGCTATTAACAAGTCCTCCTCCTTATTAAGCTATTAACAAGTCCTCCTCCTTGCATTTCTTGAAATATAATGATTGCAATATAGAGTTATAAGCGCTTATATTACTGTACTATTGATTTTCGGTCCACCCAACTATTTTCATGACTACCAAGTCCTAACCATTTCACTAAAAGTTTATTTCCTTTTTTCCTTATTACCTTTTCTATTAAATATATATTAGGATAATTTGTTCTTTGCAATTCTTCTTGGTAAAACGAGCCTGATATATCTTGTTTTTTTTGGTCTTGTATATGATACGTAACCGGATTGGTGTGATTAACCGTTTTAATCGTGAAAATTTCAGTTGACCAGTTCGGCGTGTAACCTTTTTCAAAACAACTTTTGTATTTACTTATTCGCACAAAGTCGCCTATTTTCAATTTAGTTTTATATGGTTTTATTAATTTTGCTTGAAATTTTTTTATATTGATTTTTACTTGGTGTTCATTGTTCTTACTAATGTCCAATGGTTTGAATTTAGTAACACTGTGTCGACTATTATTGTACTCAATTAAAATATCATCCAATTTTTTTCCTCTCCACTTATAACTACCATTGTAATTAAAACATTTAAACAACTTAGTTTTTAAAGTTCTTATCAATCTTTCTACAATTGATGCTTTTTTTGTTGAATACGATGAATAGTGGTTTATTTTTAATAAGTACATAAGTTTTTGAAATTCATCGTTATAAAATTCGGTTCCCATATCGGTTTGTAAATTATTAGGACTACGTCTACTCGATTTTACAACGTAAGCAAATGCTTCAACAACTTCTCCTTTACATTTGGTTCTTAATGGAATCGCCCATGCATATTTAGTGAAGCAATCAATGACCACTAAAATGTATGCAAATCCGTTGTTAAACGTTTTGAAAGATTGTAAATCTATCAGATCAGCTTGCCATAAATCATCTATACCTTTTAATATAACAGAACGTCGAATAAAATTTCTACGTGCCGATCTATGAATTTCATTGATCACTTGCTGCTTGGACATTTTGTAGCTTCAGTGAGTTGATGTAGTCTCTAGTACAAAATTTATTTTCAAACTGTTTTAAATTCTTAGTCATATCTGCTTTTATTGCTTGCATCAAATCAGCTTTTATTCTATTTATCAAAGCTTCATATTCTTGTTTAGAAACACAACTGGCAATCTTTGAATCAACATATTCTTTATTCACAGCATCATCAGAAGCTATAGGTATTTTAACTCCAGTTAATCGTGATGAGCGTAAATTTAAATCTCCAGTTACTGTTCTAACAAAATTATTTTCTGTAAAATCAAATACGTCTGATAAACGTAATCTTTTATGCACATGATGTCCGAATTTGTCTATATTCATTTTGAAACTGAGATCAGCAGTAGTTAAGTATTAATATATAGTTTTAATTAAACTGCGCTGTTTAATTTATAATACCGCTTTCACGTAATTCTTCTATAATTGAGATAATTTCATTGTCTAATCCAGTGTTTCCAGCATCTTTAGAAGCTATTAATAACTTCAATCTCTCAACTAGTTCATTAGGATCATCCCAGTAAATATAATCCGTATATTTATTCATTCGCTTTTTTAATATCAACCCTTCACCTTCGCTAACGTTTGCTATATTACTAGCAGAAGATGAGATAGAAGATGATGAAGGTTTTCGTAACTTGAAAAGAGGTTTTATAATATTCAAATACGTTCGACCTTTATTAGTTTTTATAGGTTTTTTTGAATCAAAATCTCGTCGATGAACATTCGTTTCTATTAGCATAGTTTTATATTCTTGAAGATCATTTTCTGTAATTAATTCCAATTTTGGTACCTTATTGAATAAAATTTCGACTAAGCCAGGAGATTTTTCATAAGTACGTGTCCCTACGGATATTGTATCGTCACCTATAGTCACGCGACATGTGCCCATCATTAGTTTACCACGTTCTCTTCTGACTCCAAAAGGAACATCTTCAAATATCTCTGAAGACATCGACCAAGATGATGCATTTTGACTTGGGCTTGGTATCGATTCAATTGTTTTAAATGATAAATTGCATGCATTGCTTTTACGAGAGTCTTCAAAATCATCTACGTCGATTTCTTCATCAGAAGTATCTTGCTGTGACTTATCGTCTAATTTATCTACCTTTAGAGTTCTGTTATAATGTGATTCTGTCGGTGAATTTTGATTAATTACATGAAAATTTGACGATCTATCGTACGTATCATCCGAAGATACATTGTGTTTTTTTTCTTTAATTATATGGTTCAATGGGTTGGTGATAGGCTTAAAAACTGATTCTAATAGATTTTCATTGCGGGATTCCATAGATCGCATATCCTTTATCTTCCTCTTAACAGCTTCAGCAATTTGAACGATTTGGGATTTTAATTCTTTCTCCATTTGTTAATCAATTAAAATTGCGTTGTATGCCTAATGATACAATAAATGAAATGACACTGTTTGGTAATGAAGTTGCATTTTATATTTAAAATCATTTATCAAAAATCACAAATGTGTCAAAGTTCTTTCTGTAACAGCCTTTGTTTTTTGCGCAGTCTTTATTAATTACTAAATAATTATATGGTTCAACCCATATTTTTGAACACATATCTCGAAACTCACTCCATGTCATATCAGTATTGACATGTTCATCATATATATGACGGAGATTTACATCGTCCTGTTTAAATAATAGCAAAAGGTTTGCATTATCTCTTATAAGTTGTTTAGGAATTTTGCTGTATGTCTGGTTCAAGTAAAAACAATCTATAAATTTATGCCTTCCCATGGCAAAGTAATCTCGCATGTTGGCTTGATTCTCGCATGCAACGTCATCAAATATTATAACTGAATTAGGTTGCGCTTCATGTGGACTTACTATAAGTTCATTGTCTTGGTATTTAGCAAAAAATATATCAGGCACTAAACTCAAAACTTTGTCTAAAAACATATACTTGGGTTGATACAATGTTTTTGAATAAAGATACACGTTTTTAAATCGTAACCCATTTTCGTGCAATAAAAGACCTATAACAACATTCGTTTTTCCACAATTCGAAGGACCACAGATTATGCAACGAATTGTATTAGGCAGGAGATTTCCATGTCGTCCAGCAACTAGTTCAGCATCAGGACAAATTTTGTCTAACTGTAAAGTTTGAGACTGTCTGACAAATTTCATTGCAGTTGTAAAGATTTAGACTGTCTTAGATATAATGATGCAAATTACCAAAACACCCTTTTATATATTGACAGCGTGCGAAATTACAAGATAATGGGGATGAGAAATCCACTTTCAAGGAACCGTAGGTGACTTGAAAGTGGATTTCGAATGCCCATTATCATACTACTTGTCTGTCTGTCTGTCTGTCTGTCTGTCTGTCTGTCTGTCTGTCTGTCTGTCTGTCTGTCTGTCTGTCTGTCTGTCTGTCTGTCTGTCTGTCTGTCTGTCTGTCTGTCTGTCTGTCTGTCTGTCTGTCTGTCTGTCTGTCTGTCTGTCTGTCTGTCTGTCTGTCTGTCTGTCTGTCTGTCTGTCTGTCTGTCTGTCTGTCTGTCTGTCTGTCTGTCTGTCTGTCTGTCTGTCTGTCTGTCTGTCTGTCTGTCTGTCTGTCTGTCTGTCTGTCTGTCTGTCTGTCTGTCTGTCTGTCTGTCTGTCTGTCTGTCTGTCTGTCTGTCTGTCTGTCTGTCTGTCTGTCTGTCTGTCTGTCTGTCTGTCTGTCTGTCTGTCTGTCTGTCTGTCTGTCTGTCTGTCTGTCTGTCTGTCTGTCTGTCTGTCTGTCTGTCTGTCTGTCTGTCTGTCTGTCTGTCTGTCTGTCTGTCTGTCTGTCTGTCTGTCTGTCTGTCTGTCTGTCTGTCTGTCTGTCTGTCTGTCTGTCTGTCTGTCTGTCTGTCTGTCTGTCTGTCTGTCTGTCTGTCTGTCTGTCTGTCTGTCTGTCTGTCTGTCTGTCTGTCTGTCTGTCTGTCTGTCTGTCTGTCTGTCTGTCTGTCTGTCTGTCTGTCTGTCTGTCTGTCTGTCTGTCTGTCTGTCTGTCTGTCTGTCTGTCTGTCTGTCTGTCTGTCTGTCTGTCTGTCTGTCTGTCTGTCTGTCTGTCTGTCTGTCTGTCTGTCTGTCTGTCTGTCTGTCTGTCTGTCTGTCTGTCTGTCTGTCTGTCTGTCTGTCTGTCTGTCTGTCTGTCTGTCTGTCTGTCTGTCTGTCTGTCTGTCTGTCTGTCTGTCTGTCTGTCTGTCTGTCTGTCTGTCTGTCTGTCTGTCTGTCTGTCTGTCTGTCTGTCTGTCTGTCTGTCTGTCTGTCTGTCTGTCTGTCTGTCTGTCTGTCTGTCTGTCTGTCTGTCTGTCTGTCTGTCTGTCTGTCTGTCTGTCTGTCTGTCTGTCTGTCTGTCTGTCTGTCTGTCTGTCTGTCTGTCTGTCTGTCTGTCTGTCTGTCTGTCTGTCTGTCTGTCTGTCTGTCTGTCTGTCTGTCTGTCTGTCTGTCTGTCTGTCTGTCTGTCTGTCTGTCTGTCTGTCTGTCTGTCTGTCTGTCTGTCTGTCTGTCTGTCTGTCTGTCTGTCTGTCTGTCTGTCTGTCTGTCTGTCTGTCTGTCTGTCTGTCTGTCTGTCTGTCTGTCTGTCTGTCTGTCTGTCTGTCTGTCTGTCTGTCTGTCTGTCTGTCTGTCTGTCTGTCTGTCTGTCTGTCTGTCTGTCTGTCTGTCTGTCTGTCTGTCTGTCTGTCTGTCTGTCTGTCTGTCTGTCTGTCTGTCTGTCTGTCTGTCTGTCTGTCTGTCTGTCTGTCTGTCTGTCTGTCTGTCTGTCTGTCTGTCTGTCTGTCTGTCTGTCTGTCTGTCTGTCTGTCTGTCTGTCTGTCTGTCTGTCTGTCTGTCTGTCTGTCTGTCTGTCTGTCTGTCTGTCTGTCTGTCTGTCTGTCTGTCTGTCTGTCTGTCTGTCTGTCTGTCTGTCTGTCTGTCTGTCTGTCTGTCTGTCTGTCTGTCTGTCTGTCTGTCTGTCTGTCTGTCTGTCTGTCTGTCTGTCTGTCTGTCTGTCTGTCTGTCTGTCTGTCTGTCTGTCTGTCTGTCTGTCTGTCTGTCTGTCTGTCTGTCTGTCTGTCTGTCTGTCTGTCTGTCTGTCTGTCTGTCTGTCTGTCTGTCTGTCTGTCTGTCTGTCTGTCTGTCTGTCTGTCTGTCTGTCTGTCTGTCTGTCTGTCTGTCTGTCTGTCTGTCTGTCTGTCTGTCTGTCTGTCTGTCTGTCTGTCTGTCTGTCTGTCTGTCTGTCTGTCTGTCTGTCTGTCTGTCTGTCTGTCTGTCTGTCTGTCTGTCTGTCTGTCTGTCTGTCTGTCTGTCTGTCTGTCTGTCTGTCTGTCTGTCTGTCTGTCTGTCTGTCTGTCTGTCTGTCTGTCTGTCTGTCTGTCTGTCTGTCTGTCTGTCTGTCTGTCTGTCTGTCTGTCTGTCTGTCTGTCTGTCTGTCTGTCTGTCTGTCTGTCTGTCTGTCTGTCTGTCTGTCTGTCTGTCTGTCTGTCTGTCTGTCTGTCTGTCTGTCTGTCTGTCTGTCTGTCTGTCTGTCTGTCTGTCTGTCTGTCTGTCTGTCTGTCTGTCTGTCTGTCTGTCTGTCTGTCTGTCTGTCTGTCTGTCTGTCTGTCTGTCTGTCTGTCTGTCTGTCTGTCTGTCTGTCTGTCTGTCTGTCTGTCTGTCTGTCTGTCTGTCTGTCTGTCTGTCTGTCTGTCTGTCTGTCTGTCTGTCTGTCTGTCTGTCTGTCTGTCTGTCTGTCTGTCTGTCTGTCTGTCTGTCTGTCTGTCTGTCTGTCTGTCTGTCTGTCTGTCTGTCTGTCTGTCTGTCTGTCTGTCTGTCTGTCTGTCTGTCTGTCTGTCTGTCTGTCTGTCTGTCTGTCTGTCTGTCTGTCTGTCTGTCTGTCTGTCTGTCTGTCTGTCTGTCTGTCTGTCTGTCTGTCTGTCTGTCTGTCTGTCTGTCTGTCTGTCTGTCTGTCTGTCTGTCTGTCTGTCTGTCTGTCTGTCTGTCTGTCTGTCTGTCTGTCTGTCTGTCTGTCTGTCTGTCTGTCTGTCTGTCTGTCTGTCTGTCTGTCTGTCTGTCTGTCTGTCTGTCTGTCTGTCTGTCTGTCTGTCTGTCTGTCTGTCTGTCTGTCTGTCTGTCTGTCTGTCTGTCTGTCTGTCTGTCTGTCTGTCTGTCTGTCTGTCTGTCTGTCTGTCTGTCTGTCTGTCTGTCTGTC
Source organism: Hypsopygia costalis (assembly GCA_937001555.2). Classification (NCBI taxonomy): domain Eukaryota; kingdom Metazoa; phylum Arthropoda; class Insecta; order Lepidoptera; family Pyralidae; genus Hypsopygia; species Hypsopygia costalis. The sequence continues at coordinate 28,282,277 of OW443326.2, forward strand.
TGTCTGTCTGTCTGTCTGTCTGTCTGTCTGTCTGTCTGTCTGTCTGTCTGTCTGTCTGTCTGTCTGTCTGTCTGTCTGTCTGTCTGTCTGTCTGTCTGTCTGTCTGTCTGTCTGTCTGTCTGTCTGTCTGTCTGTCTGTCTGTCTGTCTGTCTGTCTGTCTGTCTGTCTGTCTGTCTGTCTGTCTGTCTGTCTGTCTGTCTGTCTGTCTGTCTGTCTGTCTGTCTGTCTGTCTGTCTGTCTGTCTGTCTGTCTGTCTGTCTGTCTGTCTGTCTGTCTGTCTGTCTGTCTGTCTGTCTGTCTGTCTGTCTGTCTGTCTGTCTGTCTGTCTGTCTGTCTGTCTGTCTGTCTGTCTGTCTGTCTGTCTGTCTGTCTGTCTGTCTGTCTGTCTGTCTGTCTGTCTGTCTGTCTGTCTGTCTGTCTGTCTGTCTGTCTGTCTGTCTGTCTGTCTGTCTGTCTGTCTGTCTGTCTGTCTGTCTGTCTGTCTGTCTGTCTGTCTGTCTGTCTGTCTGTCTGTCTGTCTGTCTGTCTGTCTGTCTGTCTGTCTGTCTGTCTGTCTGTCTGTCTGTCTGTCTGTCTGTCTGTCTGTCTGTCTGTCTGTCTGTCTGTCTGTCTGTCTGTCTGTCTGTCTGTCTGTCTGTCTGTCTGTCTGTCTGTCTGTCTGTCTGTCTGTCTGTCTGTCTGTCTGTCTGTCTGTCTGTCTGTCTGTCTGTCTGTCTGTCTGTCTGTCTGTCTGTCTGTCTGTCTGTCTGTCTGTCTGTCTGTCTGTCTGTCTGTCTGTCTGTCTGTCTGTCTGTCTGTCTGTCTGTCTGTCTGTCTGTCTGTCTGTCTGTCTGTCTGTCTGTCTGTCTGTCTGTCTGTCTGTCTGTCTGTCTGTCTGTCTGTCTGTCTGTCTGTCTGTCTGTCTGTCTGTCTGTCTGTCTGTCTGTCTGTCTGTCTGTCTGTCTGTCTGTCTGTCTGTCTCAAGAATTTCTATGTCGAAAAAAGTTACGGCCGTTTATTCAGCAAAAAACGCATATTTCGACACACTCATGGGAATCAAAATCTATAGGGTACTTCCCGTTGACCTAGAACTATGAAATTTGGCAAGTAACATCGTTATAGACTACAAGTAAAGATATAAATCTCAAAACTATACATTTGTAAATAGATCTTAAAAGATAGGGGGTCTATATTTTTTATAGGGTCTCGAAATTTCAAATTGAAACTACTAGTTCAAATGAATAAGAGACTCTATTATTGTTGAAATAGAGTCGCTTTATCATTGCCATGAATAAGTATGAATTGCAATTCAATAACTGAATAGAATGCTTATTCATACCAATGAATAAGCGACTCTATTGTAGTTGAAATAGAGTCGCTTAATCATTGCCATGAATAAGCATTCTATTAAGTTATTGAATCGTAATAAGAGTTGGTGGTAAGGGGGCTGGACTGTTCTAACCAGCGTTGGTCAAAACAGTGATAATGTTGGGAATAGGAAAAAAACCACTAATACTTGTCTTATAATCAGTGATCGGAATAGGTAGAGTGATTTGTTGTACTAGCGTAATGCTGTCATAATAATGGACATGCCTTTTTAATGAACTGTTATCGAAAAATTTCGGGATTTCATTAAATATTATTTAGGTCGTGATTTAGTAGCCATTGTATTTAAAATTAGAGGTTACGATAGTAAAGCATTTTTAAGTAGCTTTATTTGCTATATGTATGTGAAATTAAAAAAAAAACTGATTGATTAACGGAATCCTATGTTTAGACTTAGCTTTGGAAAGCACGTAAAGCTAGATAGCTTTACGTGCTTCCCAAAGCAACCGGTACCCCGGAGAATTAAAGCCTCGATAGTTTCGAAATCCCACAATGGAAACAGGAAATGCTTATCAGGCTGAACAACTTTTGCTAAGGCGTCATTTTTATATTTCTTATAGTTTACCTGAACCATTATGGTTCTGCATCAGGTGTTCCAAATCTTGGATTTTTATACCTCAACAAAAAATGCTCATCAGGTTGAACAACTTTTGCTAAGGCGTCATTTCTATATTTCTTATAGTTTACCTGAACCATTAAGGTTCTGCATCAGGTGTTCCAAATCTTGGATTTTTCTATCTCAACAAAAAATGCTCATCAGGTTGAACAACTTTTGCTAAGGCGTCATTTTTATATTTCTTATAGTTTACCTGAACCATTATGGTTCTGCATCAGGTGTTCCAAATCTTGGATTTTTCTACCTCAACAGATAATGCTCATCAGGCTGAACAACTTTTGCTAAGGCGTCATTTTTATATTTCTTATAGTTTACCTGAACCATTATGGTTCTGCATCATGTGTTCCAAATCTTGGATTTTTATACCTCAACAGAAAATGCTCATCAGGCTGAACAACTTTTGCTAAGGTGTCATTTTTATATTTCTTATAGTTTACCTGAACCATTAAGGTTCTGCATCAGGTGTTCCAAATCTTGGATTTTTATACCTCAACAGAAAATGCTCATCAGGCTGAACAACTTTTGCTAAGGTGTCATTTTTATATTTCTTATAGTTAAGCTGAACCATTATGGTGCTGCATCAGGTGTTCCACTTTCCAAAATAAATTATACCCTATATGTTGCCCAGGCTTAACAGCTATATAACAAAAAAAGTTTCATTCGAATCCGTCCAGTACAGAGATTAGCGTGTACAAACAGACATACAGACAAACAGACAGACATTTTTTTATAAATTCTTACTCTATTACTATATCTCCATCGCCTCCAATTGTTTTTTTGTAAATATATTCAATGTACAGACACATTATTTTTACTGTTTTATTATATGTATAGATATAGATATCAGTAAGATTGTAGGACAAACATAGTCTCGTCGCCAGCCCTTATTCATCCCACTGCCCACTGCTGAGATACGGGCCTCTCCTCAATCGAAGGGGTTTAGAGCATACTCCACCACGCTGCTCAACTGCGGTTGACGGAGGCCAGTGTTTTCAAGCCGCCTAAAAGCCGCTGACTTGGCTTAACAGCTGTCATCTAATGAGAACTGCCCCCTCACCACCAACTCTTATTGTGATTCAATACCTAACTGAATAGAATGCTTATTCATACCGATTAATAAGCCACTCTATCCTATTTGAAATAGAGTCGCTTATTCATTGGTATGAATATGCATTCCATTCAGGTATTGAATCGCAATAAGAGTTGGTGGTAAGGGGGCAGTCCTCCGAAGCACGTCACAAACCAGTCAATAGTGACTATGTATAGACATAAACTACTGAACATCTTCACAAACGCAAGAATTTAACTACTCTGTATATTTCGTGACTGTGTTGACCTACCTACACGCTGAGATAAAATCAGACGAATTAAGTTTTTTTTTTTTTTTTTTTTTTATACTTCGTCGGATGGCAGACAAGCATACGGCCCGCCTGATGTGAAGCGGTTACCGTAGCCTTATTAACGCTCGCAACATAAAATATCGCTCGCGCGCCGCCACCCCCACTGCCAACGCAGCATCTCCTTCTTTTCTGGTAACCTCACTCACTCGCAGGAACACAACAACCCTCAAGGGAATTGCTATTTGGCTGCGGTATTCTGTGAGGTGGAGGTACATTCCCCAATCGGGTAATCTATCTAGATGAGAAACTTGCGTAAACTTATTTCTCTGTTTATTATGAAAAAAATTGCATAATATTGATGCAATGACAAAATTATGCGCACATATTTAGGTATTAACTTGAACAGCGACGTTTGTTCAATAATAACAAACATGCAATACTGATAGTATCAACCGGATTTAAATATAAAACAAAACTACGGACAAATAAAAGGGGTCACCCGAATAAATAAATTAATATTTCTGGACTAAATTGTCCAAAAACAGCGCCATCTAGTCCTAAACTAAGCAAAGCTTGTACTACGGGTACCTACTAGATAACTGATATTATACTTGAATACATTTATTTTTTTGTAAATGCATACATATTAGGTTGGGGAAAAAGTCTTTTCGTATTTTATATGAAAATTCAAAACATTTTTTAATAAAGTTTATTTACATTTAACTAAAGTATGTAGGTGCCATTTTGTTCGATAACTTTTGGCCATCTTGTAGGTAGAGACATGATCCCATTACTATAGAAATTTTGGGACTTCTGTTCAAAAAACCACGACAAGTGGTTTTGACAGTCTTCTCGTGATGGTAACCTGACATTGCCTAAAGAATTCTGAAGAGACCGAAACAGGTGGAAATCAGAAGGTGCAAGGTCAGGACTACACTGCGGATGCATTAACACCTCCCAGTCAAACTCTCTTAATTTTTGCTCAGTGGCTAAAGATGTGTGAGGTCTAGCGTTATCATGATGAAAAATCACACCCCTTCTGGTAATTAATTCCGGCCGCTTTCTCTCAACTTTTTGCTTTAATCTCATCAGTTGTTCACAGTAGAGTTCAGAATCGATAGTCCTGCCTGGCGGTAACAGCTCATAATGAACAATACCCTTCCAATCCCACCATACACACAGCATCACCTTGTTGCGGGTTAACCCGGGTTTTGCCAGAGTCTGTGAAGCCTGACCGGCCTTTGACCACGACCTTTTTCGCACGTTCTTGTCGTACGTGATCCACTTTTCATCACCAGTTATAAGCTTCTTCAAAAACTGTTCGCTTTCATTACGTCGTAGTAAAGAATCGCAAATGAGTACACGGTTCATTAGGTTTCTTTCAGTGAGATCGTGAGGCACCCAAATATCGAGCTTTTTAGTGTACCCAGCTTTTTTCAATTGCGCCAAAACTGTTTTGTGGTCAATTCCTAATTCTTCAGCTACGTCGTAACTACTGATATGCCGATCTTGCTCCACTTTTTCAAAAATGGCATCCATTTTATCCGTAACAGGGCGACCAGAGCGACGTGCATCTTTCACATCAAAATTTCCTGATTGAAAACGCTTAAACCAAATTTGTGCTACTCTCACAGACACTGCACTAGGTCCATAAACGTCACAAATTTTATTCGCAGCTTGCGTTGCATTTTTACCTTTTTTGTAGTAAAATTTTAAAATGAATCGAATTTCTTCATTAGATTCACTCATCTTGACAGTAAAAAAAACAAATGAAAATCACACATTTACCTAATTTGAATTTGGAATTATCTTTTTTTAAAATATAAACTTTTTAAAGATATCAAAACCTGCCAGACACAAATGGTATAACCAAAGAGATTTTATTACAAGTTCATACATACTATAATGCGAAAAGACTTTTTCCCCTACCTATTATAATACATAGAAAACACCCAGACCAAGACAAATAGACATGTTCATGCACACAAATATTTGTCTCGTGCGGGGATCGAACCCGCGACCTCGAAGACAAAGTGGCCATTGCTAGCCATTCTACCACCGAGCTCGTCAATAAACTACAAGTATATATGGACGGCTTAACGTGCTTCGGAGGGCACATTAAGCCGTCGGTCCCGGCTGTTGCCATTAGATGACAGTCGTTAAGCCAAGTCATTGGTCTTTAGGCGGCTTGAAAACACAAGCCTCCGCCAACCCGCAGTGGAACAGCATTGTGAAGTATGCAAACCCCTTCAATTGAGGGAAGACCCATATTCCAGCACTGGGATGAGTAAAGGTTGATTATGAAGATATATCTTGATAATAGGTACTTACAGTTGAAAGCAGCCCCCTACCAATACCAATGAATAAGCGACTCTATTAATCTGAAATAGAATCGCTTATTCATTGGTATGAATAAGCATTCTATTCAGTTATTGAATCGCAATAAGAGATGGTGGTAAGGGGGCAGATCATGCTTGACAGTGATAATGCGATTGCTTTGATTTGTTATTACGTACGGAACAGTGAGATGTTAGTACAGCATAAAACGGCGCAAAGATGGAAGTGTCAGGCTGGACATGCTCATATCTGTACCAAAAATTACGTGCATCGTTTGCGCGCTCAGTAGCTGTATACGACCATAAAGTGTTGACTTCACACTTTTATATATATGGTTTCATGGCGGTGCGCCAAAGTTCACTTGAATATCAATTCCGATAATTGGAACTTCGAAAATGTTCTTCCTTACATTTTTCAACCTAACAATCACAATTCTTCGTAACTACTCTGTTTCTAATGTTTTTAATTTCCTAATATATATTATTCTATTATTTGTTTTCCTATATTTTCTCAACATAGTCTTTTACTATATTATCACAGGTATCTAATATACAAAGTCATATGTTTTTTATTTAGATTTATTTTTATTATAAACATATGGTGGTGACAAACATCGAAAGAGACCTTAAGAAAGCCCAATTGCCAAAACCCAGGAGAGATCAACCTGCCGCCGTAGAGCGAGGAGACCCGACCCCAGATAACGGGAACAGAGACGGAAGAAGAAGAAGAAGAAGTTTTTATTATTAACAGCGTCGCTTATGTTAGCGATGACCGAAGGGACGAGCGGGGGCCTACCGGCTAAGCTGAACCAGATTTCCATGGGATTTTTCGATGGCGAAAATCAAACTTCAGTTTGGATTTATGGTATTTTTGTTTAGCTTCATTATCATCAGGTCCATTTTAGTCTCCACTACAGGAGCACGACTCTCTCTCGTCCGTCCTAGACGGAAGGAGGATTTGGCCTACACTCCCCACGCTGGCCAAACTGGTTGGGGAGGCCTGATTGATATTTGATAATGTATTTCCCTTAGTCGCCTTGTACGACATCCACGGGAAGAAACGGAGTGATTCAATTCTGGTCTACCGGAACCCACACGGCAAACGGTGTTTAGCTTAGCTCAGAGTAACTTAGAGCTCTACCAACTAAGCAGAAGATGTTTGTCAATAAGGGAAACGTAAGGCCTAATTTTCGAATCAAAATATACTATGGTAATCGGCTTCAGCTTCGGCGGTCGGGCCCCGGGTTAGATTGACATAAACACAGCGCACGAGCCGAGAGAGCGAAGCGAGCGTGCCGCGGCAGCGGCCGTCGAATGTCAATGGTTTCATGCTCGTACCAAGGAGATCATATGCAAAATTATGTCATGGATCATCATCATCGACGAGCTCGGTGGTCGAATGGTTAGCAATGGCCACTTTGACTCCGAGGTCGCGGGTTCGATTCCCGCACAAGACAAACATTTGTGTGCATGAACATGTCTGTTTGTCTTGGTCTGGGTGTTTTCTATGTATTACAAGTATATACATATTTACAAAAAAAAAATACACACCCATAACACAAGCTTTGCGCTTAATTTGGGACTAGATGGCGCTGTGTAAATTGTCCAGAAATATTTATTTATTATTTATCAGCATCATTATCAGCATGTATTCACAGTTGGATATAGGCCTCCCGCAATGCTACCGCCGCACGCGATATACTTTTTTTGAGGTCAGCGGTCCGCCGAGAAAACGTCCAACGTTTCGTCGCCCACAGGCGGCCACCACTATATGACTTTCGGCGGACGTCAAATGTAGCCGGCCCGCTGTCACTCCAACCCCCCTAGCCAAGTGTAATTCGTAGCGTAACGAACGTTAGACAGATCACGTGACATTTGTCAATTCTCATACTAAAATGTTCGATTTTGACAAATGTCACGTGATCTATCTAACGTTCGTTACGCTACGAATTACACTTGGCTAGGGGGGCAGCTATGCTGATTTTGAGAACTATATCGATAACTCAGGTTCTCGTTGAATTTCATCCTTCCGAACTCGATCCCTTAGAATATTAAAGAAACCCTGAGCGTAGCACTCTCCATCGCTCGCAGAGCTTTAGCTTCTGAACCAGCCCGACGGTCATCGTCCATGTCTCTGTATCGAAGGTCAAGCGGAGAGAACGCACTGGTTGAAGACTTCAAGCATTGTGATCTATTGATGCTGAGCATTAAATTATACTGAAACAACTGACAAAAGAGGAGCTCGATGGTATCGTTGCGCGTGACAGTCTACACGAACACGCAAGTTAAGCAACGTCGACCGTAGCCTGTCCATGCATGGGTTTATTTACTCGAGCTCCTCCGTACTTCGCAGGGCACGTCCGTACGCTAAGCCGTCGATTGCGGCTGTTGTCATTAGATGACAGTCATAAGTCAAGTCAGTGGCATTTGGGCGGTGAAAACACTGACCTGCAGCGTGGTAGAGTACGCTTTAACCCCTTCGAATGAGGGGAGACCCATTGAGATGAATAAGGGTTGACGACGAACAGACATTTAAATTTACTCAGTGTGATTCTATGCTATGTTCTAGCTCGTAACTGTAGTTAGGTTAAACAATGACAATCAATCCCATATCAAATTTAAATATTCGAGTCGCGCATTACCATAATTATGGCATAATACCAGTGTATTATGCGACTCGAATATTAGCCGACGTAGGTGAAAATCTAGTAGTAGATACAGTTAACTACTACTCGATTTTCACCTACGTCGGCTGCCCACTCGGTTTTCGAAACTAGATCTAGTCGAATAGGGCTGTGAAATATATGCGTAGGTAATCAAAAAGTTATTTTTACATTACATTCGTTGAATGAATGAATGTTTATTTGCCTGATATGCGGTTTACAGAGTTGTTACAGTGTTGTGTTGCATGTATGTTCTAAAAGCGATATACTTACTTACAATGATATTTTATATACTTACTACTTAAGGCATACCCATACTAAATTAAGTCAGGTAACGGTTCCTTTTGTATATGAATAGCGCGCTTTATTTACATTATCTATACATATAAATTGTACATTCATACAGAAGACGGGTATTCAGTCACAAACGTTAGATCAGTCGACGGGCTTGTGACTAATTGCGAGGTGAGACAATTGGGTCACTCTTCGGGTATTCGTTTTGGTCGCATAGTGGAATATCTCAGTGTTCCCCACATTTTCTGTGTCTAAGGTACATCTAGGAAAACGAAATTTTTTGAAGGTACATCATAAATGTTAAGTCAGTTTTTATTTGCGTAAGTATTTTTATTCTGTCCGTCTATTTAGCTTTATTAGATTACGTTATTTTTCCGAGGCACACCAACTGATGACACATGTTCACCAATGTGCCGCGGCACACACTTTGGACCACTGGCATATCTTTCCCTTTTAGGGCGCAAATTGCTAATTGCCCGAATGAGCTGTTTCAATTGAATTTCAGGCGCTGAGTTCCACTATCGTACTACTCGCAAAAAAATTAAAATCTATCCATACCACCTTGATGATTGTCCGTCTACCAGACATTTTCTACCACGGACGGTGAAATTGTGGAATCAACTTCCCTCAACGGTGTTTCCAAACAAGTACGACTTAGTCTTCAAGAAAAGAGCCTATATTTCAAAAAGCTGGCAACGGATCAGTAACTTTCTGATATTCATGGGCTGTGGTGATTGCTTACCATCAGGTGACTCACATGCTCGTCTGCTCTCCTAATCTATAAAAAAAATGGATGGAGTACACTAAGCCTCTTCGAGAGATAGAGAGAATCCCAGTAGTGTGGCTTGAATATGATTCAATATAGACTAATTTATGCATGATAAAAGAAATTTTATGTTTTTTTACGGACACATTCAATATTATTACAATATATTTTTTTAAACCTCCGCTCTGCTCAAATTTTCATCAAGTAATTTTCATAACTGAGACTCGGCGTAGTTAAATATCCTAGGTCTGTGACTGAGACGTACTAATTCCTCAAGTTCCGAAGACGAGCTACAGTATTTAGGATGGGGGGGGGGGGGGTATTATATAACAACAGAACTAACTACATTATTATTAATCTATGGTAATCTAGTGTTCGAAAGTACCTAATCCATATTTGTGTCCCCTCACTCACTCCTCCTAATAAATGAAATGCATGTCCGGGCTATTTGGCGCGAAATTTGTAAATGATACTAGTTTTGAATCGGGGCTGTTGAGTTATTCCTTGAAGTCGTGCAAAACAGTAGAAAAAATGCGCTATCTGTTTTACTATTGACTTATTACCAGTAATGGAGGAAATAGAAGATTCCTGGCGATATTTTTCAGCATGTCCCTGAAGCCAGGAAATAAGGTAAAGAAATAATACAAAGATGGGCTCTAAAGGATATTGATTCCAGAGCCGTAACGCTATTTGATAAATAAATAAAAATGCATGCGAGTTATGTATACATTTATAATGGACTTGAAAAGTTAACATTAGAATTCATTAGTTATGTGTGGTACACCGGGCGGTTGCAAATTGAAAACCCTGAAAAAATATATTTGTGTTAATTTATGTACATCATTACAGACAAGTATTTATTGCGTACACCACATACAATTACTTCTTCTTATCGTATGGAAGATGATTGTCCTTTTTTTATACTAAGTCGGGCGGCAGACAATCATATAGCCCGCCTGATGTAAAGCGGTTACTGTAGCCATGTTAACGCTCGCAATAAGAAATATCGCTCGCGAGCTGCCGCTAGCAACGCAGCAACTCCTTACTTTCAGTTGACCTTACTCACTCTCAGGAACACAAAAACCCTCAAGGTCTGACATTGGTGTCAAATATAAAAAAAAATCGAATGGGGCTGTGTCGATGCACACGGCCGTTGGTTAAATTGAAACGTCTATATAAGCGATTCGCTTTTAGTGTTAAAGATTGAAAGAAAAAAATACAAACTAAAGGTAAAAGCAGCGAGCTGACTATATACGCTAAAAAATGACATGCGATTCATGTTTCTATAACTTACGCTTTTGTAATTATTAAGGTAAGACGATATAGACCAGAGGTTCCCAACCGGTGGTTCAAATGTGGGGAGATGTAAATTATGGTCCGTGATACAAATTTATAATGAAAGAGATTGAACACTAATAAACAAAATTCTCAAATCTCGAGTTATAAAATAATGAATTTATATGACAGCTGGGGGACACGCAACAAAAACCTCGTAGTGATCCGCGAACAAATGAAGATACCACCACACCACCATACAGACCACTGATATAGACCAATTCGTTGCAGTCCAGTTTTCTGACCAGCCCCCTTACGAAGCTACTTACCCCGTAGTAAAGGGGCTGGTGCCTGCATGTTTTAGAGTGATTTTAAAGACATTTCACGTCAAAAAAACACAATGTACAGATAAATAATCCCAAAATAACTGAAGGTCGGTTTATTATACACTCGTTATTCAGAACAGAATCCACCAAGTCTCTGTCACTAACAACATAAATGCAATATGTCCGAAGTCCATAATTAAATTTAACCTATTTGGCCAGGTCTGCTTATCGTCTCATTTCACGTAACAAACAAGTGTTAGTCGAAAAATAAAATATAAATAAAGTATTTCGTAAATCTAATCGATTCATACGACTCTGTTGTTTACATTTGAATCAAAATATTTGACAAATTATTGTTGTTTAAATCGTTGTTTTCGGCCAACTTGCCAGAATAATGTAAATAATTTAAAAAATGGAAAAATTCACCTCACCTTCCTAGGTGGGATTTGAACCCAAGACCTCTCGACGACCTATAAATGACGTAAAATATAAAATGCAAAAATTAAATAAAAGAATTTTTCCATTTTTTAAAATATTTGACAAATGGTTCCTCATCATTGTAAAGCTAAAGAAGCGTTTTTTTACGCCCTACACGTGCGATGATCAACCTTCCAGAGGTAACTAAGGGAAGGAGGTGGTGAATCCTCATGGATACCCCCGTATCTTAAGGCTACGTTGATTATGTCTCTTCTCGGACTCGGACTCTTACCTACTAAACACCACCTAGGGATTGCTTTTAGTCTCGCGGGGCCTTAAAAGCTTCATTTAAGCCAGTGGTTCCCAACCTTTTTTTTATTCGCGGACCACTACGAGGTTTTTCTTGGGTGTAGGTTTCCCGAGTGTCATATAAATCCATTATTCTACTAACTTTCGCACGCGGCTTCGCTCACGTGGAATTCGGGCATTTTAGATTTATCCAAGCAAAGTCTAACACGCAACGCAACCACCTTCATGTAGCACCTTTAATTGTACTATAAAAAGTTATAAGTTAATAATATAAGTACGGATGTAAGAACTTTCCCGATAACTACTACACCCGTCCCGCTCCCGCCGCGCCGCCCGCGATATCATAAGCACTGATTGACGCCAAATACAAATTTAATAACCTATTATGATAAAACAAGTCTTATTCCATCAGCTTAAAAAGGATAAGTCAAACTTTAACAAAATTACACCGTCTTCAAAAATCTCAGGAGGTATGTAGTAGTTATTTTTGGCGTGTTAGGATTTTTCCGTAGATTTTTTTTTTAAGTTTATTTATTTTTAGTGAATATTTCTTTTTATTTATTTATTATAATAATGGGTAAGTAGTAGTGCCATGGCGTCTTCTAGACGAAAATACATGGATAACTTAATTAAGAAAACTCAACACTATTGCATAACTCTTGACCGTTCCTCATCAGGTCAGCAGTGTCACATGATGACTTGCAAATGCAAATTATGTAACTTAATAATATCAGAAAACTCATCAATTACTGTATCCAGGTCAATTGCATATTAATTTCAACCCTTTCTCTCGATTTCCCAGGGAGCCCATGATCAGATCTTGATTTGGTTAATATGGGATCACCTAAAGAGTGTACTCTCCCAAACAAATAAGAATTATTAAAATTGCTGTACAATTAAAAAAATACATACAGTCGAACAAAGAAGCGCCCTCTACAGGTACAATAAATAACAATAACAGGTAATTTCTGTGACAAAAACTATCTTATGTCCTTTCCCAGTACTCCAGGTATCTCTGAAGTAAATTTCATCTAAATCGGTCTAGCTATTTAAGCGTTAGAGGTAACACACAGACACTCTGTCGCATTTATAATATTAGTATGGATTGGCGTTCCGAAAAACCGTAAATACGACACATATATTGATATATAGACATTTCAACCCCATCGCACCCCAATAGGGGATGCTGGTCACGTTAGCCACGTTAAATTTTAAAATCGTTGTTATTTTCGTAATTTGCAACCAAATAAACCATAAAAACAATATCCATGAAGATTTTCAAACTTTTTGACCCCATTTTACCCTCTTAGGGGTGGAACTTAGAAAAATCCTGAAACACATGTTTACTCATTTAAGTGCAGAAGTAATCGTGTAAAGTTTAGGATAAAATAGTGCAACTAAACTCGTTTCGCCATACAAATTTTGGACCTCCGTTTCACCCTCTTAGGAGTAAAATTAGAAAAATCCTTTTTAAGTAATTTCCTGTCATATTTTCAAATCGATGCCATTTTCGTAATTAACGTCCCAGAAAACCATAGAATCAACACCCATATCGATATTATGACATTTCAACCCCATCGCACCTCCACAGGCGTGATTTTATGTCACGTCTGCTATGTTAGATTATAAAATAGTTGTTGTGTTCGTAATCAGCGACCCGATAAACCATAAACACAATACCCATGACGATTTCCAGACTTTTCATCCCATTTTACCCCTTTAAGGGCGGAATTTTGAAAAATACTGAAACACGTGTTTACTTATTTACCTATGGAAATACTCTTGTAAAGTTTCGGATAAAATAGTCCAACTAATCTTGTTTCCTCATAGAAACTTTGACCCCCGTTTCACCCACTTAGGGGATAAATTTTGGAAAATCATTTCTTAGTGCACCCCAAGACATACGAAGGAACCTACATGCCAAATTTGGAATCTCTCGACCCAGCGGTTTGGGCTGTGCGTTGATATATCACTCAGTCAGTCCGCAATTTGAATTTTATATATATAAAAGATAGATAAAATGCTTTAAAATCTTAGTAATTTCTTGTCCACTATATTTTATTTTCAAATCGATGCCATTTTCATAATTGACGTCCCAGAAAACCATAGAATCAACACCCGTATTGATATTATGACATTTCAACCCCATCGCACTTCCACAAGGGTGATTTTATGTCACCTCAACTATGTCGGATTATAAAATCATTGTTGTTTTCGTAATCAGCAACCCGATAAACCATAAAAACCGTGCCCATGACGATTTTCAGACTTTTTCACCCCGTTTTACCCTTTTAGGGGTTGAATTTTGAAAAATCCTGAAACACGTGTTTATTCATTTATTTATAAAAGTACTCGTGTACAGTTTCAGATAAAACAGTCCAACTAATCTTGTTTCCCCATACAAATTTTAGACCCCGTTTCACCCTCTTAGGGGATGAATTTTTAAAAATCCTTTATTAGTGCACCCCTAGACGTCATAAGGAACCTACATGCCAAATTTGGAATCTCTAGACCCAGCGGTTTGGGCTGTGCGTTGATATATCACTCAGTCACAGTCAGCACTTTGAATTTTATATATATAGAAAATAAATAAAATGCTTTCAAATCTCAGTAATTTCTTGTCCACTATGTTTTATTTTCAAATCGATGCCATTTTCGTAATTGACGTTCCAGAAAACCATAGAATCAACACCCGTATTGATATTATGACATTTCAACCCCATCGCACCCCCACAAGGGTGATTTTATGTCACCTCAACTATGTTGGATTATAAAATAATTGTTGTTTTCGTAATCAGCAACCCGATAAACCATAAAAACCATGCCCATGACGATTTTCAGACTTTTTCACCCCATTTTACCCTTTTAGGGGTTGAATTTTGAAAAATCCTGAAACACGTGTTTCTTCATTTATCTATAGAAGTACTCGTGTAAAGTTTCAGATAAAACAGTCCAACTAATCTTGTTTACCCATACAAACTTTGGACCCCAGTTTCACCCCCTCAGGGGATGAATTTTGAAAAATCCTTTCTTAGTGCACGTCTAGACGTCATAAGGAACCTACATGCCAAATTTGGAATCTCTAGGCCCAGCGGTTTGGGCTGTGCGTTGATATATAAGTCGGTCAGTCAGTCAGTCAGGTTTCTTCTTTTCTATATTTAGATTTACTATAGACGAACAAGATATTAATATATATATATATATAATATATAAGGAAGGAGATACTGCGTTGGCAGCGGGGGTGGCGGCACATTAGCGATATTTTATGTTGCGAGCATTAATATGGCTACGGTAACCGCTTCACATCAGGCGGGCCGTATGCTTGTCTGCCACCCGACGTAGTATATAAAAAAACTATAGTATAGTAGGTTGACTATGTCACAGTATTACTATTTTTTGTTGTTAGTTTAAAATAAAATAATTTGTACCGTCCCAAGGTAAGATGGTAGGCTTTTGAGTACTATAAGGGTAGTAAGCGCAGCGAGTTCCACTGGTATTCTCTTCGGGCGGTAGTAGCCAGCGGTGGGACCAGGGGCAGCAGCTCAGCTGATACTTGGCCTCGTCGCAACACGGCACGCAGTCGGTCTTGTAGTGCAACCAGCCGAACCACTCAGGGGATACCTGACGTTTTCAATTTATTATGAAACTGCACGTGGTGCACCCTACTGACAGACTAGACAGGTACAGAATAGGGTATTTTAAAGCTGTCCGACTGGAGAAATACTTCCACCTCACAGAATACCGCAGCTAAATAACAATTCCCTTTAGGGTTGTTGTGTTCCTGCGAATGATTGATGTCACCAGAAAGGAAGAAAGGAAGGAGCATAGCCTGGCAACGGATCTGCGACTCCTTGGTGTAGCTGATCTCCATGGGCGATGGAGATTCCTTTTCATCCCCCCCACCCACATTCTCGTTAGGTTAGGTTAGGTTAGGTTATTTTTATGTGTGAGCCCCTCTCACACATAAAAAAAAATTGGTTGCCTGTAAAGTCGGTATACGGGCGAAAGTTTTACGTGACAACGACTTTGAGTGGTAAAATGTTTTCGAGTGGAAGGGACGCATGCCTTTCACTTTTTATGTCTGTCTCTCTCGCTCTTAGGCGGGCTAACCATGCCCGAGTGGAAGGGACGCGTGCCTCTCACTCGCTCTCATTGTGAGCGCATAACGTGAGCGCGTTTCTTGAAGTGTCACCCGGCTAACCAATTTATAAGACGTTGTCACGTCAATAAAAAGTAAAATAATGTTTGATGACAGGTACAGTCACTTTTCCTACCGCTCACTTCCCTTACTTTTAAAATTGATTAACGTATTAGTAGATTAGTAGCCAAGGGCTGTAAGGCATCAATTGCAGCCCGAGATATTTAGGCGCACGAGCGCAGCGAGGGCGCCTATAGTTCGAGGGTGCAATTGATGCTTACACCCGAGCTAACTACTCTGCTTTACATCTCGATTGTGAGGTAAGTAGAAAAAAAACCGGGATTACAAGAATAAAACATTTTAATAGTTAAAATTTATAGTAAAAAAATCCCGAAAACAATCAATATTAAAAGTAAAAGTTTCTATTCCCGCCTTTTTTCATCTCTTTTTTTTTATTTTTTTTTTTTCTAGAAGGAAATTGTGCTTCGCCGTTCGATATTTAAAATTGATGACTATTATACTCATACGAAGACAAGGCTGAATAGCGAAGCGACCTCTTTTGTCATTGGGCTGAATGCATGATGTCTATTGCCAGTATGATGGTTAGATGTACGCGAACTTTTTGAAAGAGTGAAGTGTTTTTTTTTAATTACTTACCTACATCTCTCATATTCGGTAAGTAGGTCCTTATTACCCCCAAATGGGGCTTGTAGGTGACCAATTAGCGCTCTAGGGTAATAATGTAGCTATAAAAGGCTCTAGGGCGGTAAGTAATTAAAAAAAAAAAAACTTTTCTCTTTCAAAAAGTTCGCGTACATCTAACCATCATACTGGCAATAGACATCATGCATTCAGCCCAATGACAAAAGAGGTATGGTTCGCTATTCAGCCTTGTCTTCGTAGAGTATAATAGTAATCAATTTTAAATATCGAACGGCGAAGCTCAATTTCCTTCTAAAAAATAAAATAAAAAAAAGAGATGAAAAAAGGCGGGAATAGAAACTTTTACTTTTAATATTGTTTGTTTTCGGGATTTTTTTATAATTACGTGCTAATTAGGAAAAAAACATGAGTTCTGCAAGTGATGAAGATATAAGCTGCACTCCCGATTCAATGAAAATGGAAGCTGAAGCAGCAATTAACAATATTTTGCCTGAAAGTTCTAAAGAGAGATATTTGAAAACTTACGACGAGTTCATGAAGTGGCGAAAAGAAAAACAAGTAAAGTATTTTATTCTTGTAATCCCGGTTTTTTTCTACTTACCTCACAATCGAGATGTAAAGCAGAGTAGTTAGCTCGGGTGTAAGCATCAATTGCACCCTCGAACTATAGGCGCCCTCGCTGCGCTCGTGCGCCTAAATATCTCGGGCTGCAATTGATGCCTTACAGCCCTCGGCTACTAATCTACTATTATCGCGATATGAAAAATGTCTCTAATTTATTTTGTAGTCCTAATTCTCTTGAAATTAAATGTAATGTGGTATGTACTGCACTTACGACGCTTGACTGTACATGACACCTAGAACATTACTACATATTATATTAACAACATTATACACATGTTTCCCATATGTCCCTTGTTTACTCAAACATACTTTGCAAACAAATATTTTATAAGATATTTATTCGTATTCACCTACACTATTCACCAATTTTACTCGCAATTAGAGCTATTTGCCGTGTGGTTTCCGACAGACTAGAATCACCCCGTTTCTTCCCGTGGATGTCGTACAAGGCGACTAAGGGAAATACATTATCAAATATCGATCAGGTCTTCCCAACCCGTTTGGCCAGCGTGGGGAGTGTAGGCCAAATCCTCCTTCCGTCTCCGACGGACGAGAGAGGGTCGTGCTCCTGTAGTGGAGACTATAATGGACCTGATGATGATGATGATGATATTTACTAGTGTTGCGGCTAATCACTGGGTATACGAGTATGTAGCAGAATTATCAGCGTTTTGTTCGCTAGAACAAACAAACTGAGCTATAGCCATTTTGTGTTATTGCGGCACACATAATAAATCTTTTGTGTTTTTTTAACACTATGTTTCACTTAAGTTTGTGAGTAGATAATAGGCATGTGACCAATGTCCTAAAATTATAAAAACTCTCTATCTGTAACGTAAAATACGTAAATATAGAACGATCTGCGATCTTAAAATTTTAATAACTTATGTCCGACGTGTTTTATGGTCGACCAATGTTTGGTGGGAAAGTTCATTTAAAAAGTATGAAATTATAAAAAATAAATACATGGGGCACTACATACATATTATAATTACTTTTTTTAATTTCGAATGTTATATTTTTTGAAACAACTTTCTTATTAATAAAAAAAAATTGGCGGGAAATCATTTGTCAATTGTTTTTTATCACACATCAAAGTTGTACGTACGCTACGCAACGAAAATGGAATTAAGTTGTAATGATTTTAGAGCGATGATTTTTTATGATTTTAAAAGTTCTCTCTCTCCGCAAGACTGTGCCGCTCGTCTTAAAAAGGTTTAAGCACCGTGAGGCGATGGTTTGCTGAATTTGAGAGAGGTCGGGTTACTTTACGTGACGAATTTCGTGAAGGGCGGCCTTCAACTGCCGTCAACGAAAATAATGTAGCTACTGTTAAGCGGCTAATTGAAGAAAACCTATGAGAAAATTCGAGGATTATTGGGGATTGGTATGAGCCAAATTCTGAAAATTTTACACGAAGAATTAAAAGTTCGGAAACTTTGTTGTCGTTGGATCCCTCATGAACTGACAGCGGGGTAGAAGCGGGCTTGCATGGAATGGTGCTCACAGATGCTACTGAAGTACGAACACGGACATTCTAATGCTGTTTATGACATTGTCACAGGAGACGAAACGTGGATTTATTGTTTTGAACCGGAAAAAAAAACAGCAATCTTGTGAATGGGTGTTTGAAAATGAGAACAGGCCAACAAAAGTGAGGCAGGCGAGAAATGTTGGTAAAAAATTGATCGCGTTTTTTTTTCTCAGCTACGGGTCCCATCTACACAATTCCACTTGAAGATCAAAAGAGTATTAATGCCGAGTGGTATTCTACCATTTGTTTACCCAGGGTGTTAGAAAAAGTTCGCGAAACACGACCAAAAATCCGCGTTCTCCTACATCATGACAACGCTTCTTCACACACGGCCAACAAAACAAAGTCATTTTTAGCTTCCGAAAAAGTACAACTCGTCTCCCATCCTGCACATAGCCCCGACCTAGCACCCTGTGATTTCTGTATTTTCCCCAAAAACAATAAAAAATACTATAACTTTTGTTATGGCACTAGCTACATAAACGCAATATTTAACATAGCTGCTCTGTCGTACAAATTTCTCTTTTAACGCCGCGAGTGCCACCGTCCCATGGTGGGTAAAGCGTTCGTACGGAGCTTGGTACAGCGCAAATATTAGCGGTATACGAAAGGTTAATGCATATAAAATAGCGAGGTGTGACGTCATAACATAGTAGCCTTTTGTATGAAACGTTTTCGGGATAATCCAAAACTGTGATTATCAAGTTATCAAATCTCGAGAAGTTTTTATGCTATCAAAGTAATTCTTTCACCTATTGTTATATATATATTTACTATATATTTACAAGCCTATATCAATAGGCTTGTAAACCATTTTATTTTTATTCGTGTATATTACGGATATATACGGAGACAAACCTGGGAAGCATCGTAGTTCCACCTCACATTGATGTTGTAATCCACCCAGCGGCTGCGACCGATCATGTAGTTTTGATTCTCGTAATATTTATTGCCTAAACGATCAGTGCCCATCAACCGGCCTTCCTGGAATAAAGTTATACTTGAGCTGCCAAGCATTTCGATACAAATCCTTAGACGCAAGGTATTGAAATCAAAACACCAGAGATTGGGAGGTTCTCGAAAACTGCAGATGTTTTTTTTTGAAGTGAAAGCTTCTTTAGCGGCGTTGTGCACTTTTTGGGATGGGTAAAAAATGTTAAACTCACGTCAGGACACGTAGCCTGATCGAAAATTCGTAAGACGAAGCGGCGCGCACCGGCGCGGCGGCGTAGGAGAGGAAGTAATATCCTCCTCTCTTTCTACCGCGTGGCGAAAATGTATGCCTGCCTACCTTTATGTATGGCGAACTACATGGAATACCACTACTAGTTTACACTTGTAGTATTGACTGTGTCTGTGACGTGGCCGTGTTGTACGTGAATACGTTACATGTACTAAAATTATCTCAAAATGGCAGCGCTTCCCCCTCCCCCGCACGCGATGTTCCATATTCCTTACTTACCGTAATAAATTCTTTAATCCTTCATATCACTGGTGCGATTGAATTTCGAATGGAGATGATAGATATGTAACTGCAACACCAAACTGTATCCCCAGATTTTGTTATTATTCGTTTTTTTTTATTTGCCACCCTGTGGAAGCAATATTAAAGACGTATTCACGTCACAATCCTTCTCTTTTTTTATACTACGTCGGGTGGTAGACAAGCATACGGCCCGCCTGATATGAAGCGGTTACCGTAGCCATATTAACGCTCGCAACATAAAATATCGCTCGCGCGCCGCCACCCCCGCTGCCAACGCAGCATCTCCTTCCTTTCTGGTGACCTCACTCACACGCAGGAGCACTACAACCCTCAAGGGAATTGTTATTTGGCCGCGGTATTCTGTGAGGTGGAGGTACATTCCCAGTCGGGAAGCTTACAATTACGCTCCTTACCTCTCTTTTGGCCAGAGCTTCATCTGTCAATCAGCAGGGTGCACCGCGTGCAGGTGAAGTAAGCTTTGGTTCAAAGATGTTAATGAACCACTTACTCTCCAATAATATTCTCAAAGGCGTTGCTTGAGATGCTGTCAATAATCTCCTGCACTCGCGCCGCTCGATGTCAGTACGGACTTAAAACTTAGACATTTAAAAAAAAAGTTAAGGTTAGAAGCATACGGCCCCCTTAATGGAAAGCAAATACTGAAATCTAAGGATACGGGCAACACCAGGGGTAATACTTGCGCGTTGCCACCCATGACATTGTTGCTTTGTTCCAGTGAGATTTTCTTCTGCGAACCAACAAGTAGTGGAATGAACGTAGAGGTTATTTCAGGAAACTACATCGTGAGATTCTAAACAAAGTGGCTGCGACAGAGGACAGAGGTGCTCTAGTAATCTTAGCTTCGTTCGTTTTTTCATTCGGTCGTACGAAGTTTTTATAGGGTTCAGCAACGAGGATGGCTACACATGGCTTTGAACCAAAGCCAATATCTCCTGCATGTGGTGCACCCTGCTGACTGACAAACGAGGCTCTGGCGAAAAGAGAGGTATAGCATTTTGTAAGCTGCCCAACTGGGAAAGAACCTCCATCTCACAAAATACCGCAGGCAAATAACAATTCCCTTGAGGGTTGTTTTGTTCCTGTGAGTGAGTGAGGTCACCAGAAAGAAAGGAAGAAGTATAGGCTAGCAACGGATCGGCGACCCGTTTTGTTGCTGATCTCCATGGGCGGTGGAGATTGCTTTCCATCAGGTTACCCACATGCTCGTTTGCACTCTCTCATAGGTAAAGAAAAAATAATAGACCAAATTATATTATTCTCCTGAACAACTTACTTTCAACGTATCCATTCTCCAAAGCTTATACAGAGACTTGAAAATACCACCGTTCTGAGAAATGATGCGTATAAGGCGCGCCCATTTATCAAATGGTATTATTGACATTTTATGTTGACTTTTTTTTACTTAAATTTTATTAGAAATCGCTGATAATAATTGCAAAAATAATGACATTTACTCCTATGATTTATGGGACATGAGAATATGACAACATAACCTTACTAAAAATGAGTTAAAGC
The DNA here is from genome assembly GCA_937001555.2 of Hypsopygia costalis. Classification (NCBI taxonomy): domain Eukaryota; kingdom Metazoa; phylum Arthropoda; class Insecta; order Lepidoptera; family Pyralidae; genus Hypsopygia; species Hypsopygia costalis. The sequence goes on from OW443326.2 coordinate 28,303,966, forward strand.
ATAAAGAGATCATCTATGTCATGTCGTGATCTTATGAATGGTAAATAATTGTTATCGATAAATGCATAGTGTATTAGACTGAACTACATAACGGTGGTGTGGTTACCTAAGAAAGATATAAACGACACCACAGCAGCGATATGATTCAGAGGTGTCGTTGACAATACACCTTCTAAAATGAGTTAAGTATGTCACAGACAACGCGGCCTGCGGTGGCAGCCTGGAACTTAATGAAACTATTCAAATCCACGCGGCTTGCGCTGCCCTACGAATGAATCGGCAGCATTGCCTACGGTGTTGCCTCTATTTTTATTATGGTATTGCCAACAATATATGTACCTGCCTTTTACTCCCCATTATTTAAAGTGTATGTACCCACAGATTTATATGTTTTACTTGCATATTTTTAATTTCGAATCAAAATATTGGATGGTAAACGGCTTCAGCTTCGGCGGTAGGGCCCCAGGTCAAAAAAAGTCCCCATTTATCGTATCTCCCAAATTGAAAGGTACTCCCCTTACTATTAGCTCCAGCATCGGTATCTTGGGTGTTGACATATCGAGTGACGTTCAGTTCCGTGGTCACTTGGAGTGCAAGGCCAAATTGGCCTCTAGGAAAATTGGCATCATCTCTAAAGCCAGACGGTATTTTACACCACAGCATCGCCTTAGCACAAATTAGGCCTCATATGGAATACTGTTCACATCTCTGGGCTGGTGCGCCCCAGTACTTACTTGCTCCATTAGACCGCATACAACGATGAGCTGTACAAATCGTCGGTGACCCAATGATTTCTGATCGGCTGGAGTCTCTATCTTCACGCAGAGATGTTGCATCTCTTTGCGTTCTATATAAATTATATAACGGGGAGTGCTCGGATGAGCTATTTGATTTGAACCTGCCGCTGAGTTCCACTATCGTACAACACTCCATAAATTAAAATTCCATCCTCATCTGGCGATCTACTACAGTACGCTTTTTAAGACATTTTTTACCACGAACTGTGAAGTTGTGGAATCAACTTCCTCCAGCGGTATTCCCAAATAAACACGACATGGGGGCCTTCAAGAACAGAGTCAATATTTCCCTTAAAAGGCTGGCAACGGATCGGTGACCCTTCGGTGTTGCTGATTTCTATGGGCGGTGGTGATTGCTTTCCATCAGGTGACCCACATGCTCGCTTGCCCCCGTCTCATATAAAAAAAGGTCTCTGTTTGACACGTGTTTCGCCGACTCGACTATGTAACACGTGTTTCGCCTATAAATTATAGGTTGTTGTTCTAACCATCATCATCTACAGATCGCCTGAGGATGCCTCGCGTAGAGGCGAAACACGTGTCGCAGAGACGACTACGGCAGTTGCACGTTTCTTCTATTTCAGATGTTGAAGATTCACCAAGACGACCGCAGCAGCTGGAACGACCAAAGCAGACCCGCAGTAGTTTGCATAAAATAATTGGTGGCGGAAGCACGCAAAGTAGTGTAGATCAAATTGCCTGTGTAAGTATTTAATTTCCACAAAATAACACCGAAATCAACTATCTATCGTTTTAATTCATTTAAGATACCTTTTGTGCATTGTACATTAAATGAAACGTGTTACAGTGAAGCCATTAGACATATTGTTAATAAGTTTCACCTAACATCACTGCGGGACATAACAATCCTCAAAGATTATTGTTATTTAGCAGCGGTCATCTGTTGTGTTGAGGTATTTCTCCAGTCGGTCTCGACATGCTCGGCCTCTTTCGCCAGAACCTCATTAGGTAACCTTCAGTACATCCCATGAAACTACTTATTACATACCTAGGCGAGCTGGTTACATAGATACCAGATGTTGTTACCAGAGAGGATGTTTGATATTTTTTCTGACATTACATGTCGCTAGGTAGGCGTCGGGTCCAGATTGTCAAAATGTACTGAATTTTTTGACAGTGAAACTTTAGGCGACAACACAAGACGTCAACAAGACATTTGACAAGATGCTATGAATTGACAAATGATTGGACCCTACGCTACAATGCTGCCAATAGACCCTCAATGGTAAATAATCTATAGTGAGGAGTGAAGGGCTCGCTGGCGTCGTTGCGCATGTCAGTCTATCGAACACGCAAGACAAGGAACGTCGACCATAGCTTGTCATTGAATGGGTTTATTTATCTCGAACTCCTTCGTGCTTGAGAGGGCACTGTTATTAGATGACAGTCGTTAAGCGAAGTCAGTGTTATTTAGGCAGCTTAAAAACACTGGCCTCCGCAGTTAAGCAGCGTGGTGGAATATAGTCTAAATCCCTTCGATTGAGGGGAGATTTATATCACAACAGTGGGATGAATATGGGGTTGACGATGACGCATCTGTAAAGAAAATAGATTGCGTGCTTTTTATCATATATTGTAGAACACGATGCCAATTTTTTTAAAAAGTCCAAGCAAAGCCGCGGGCAACCACTAGTTTAAATACTATAAAATTACCTCGATTGGTTCATTATAAGTGCTGTCACTGATCAATTTCTAAACCGAGACCCAATAAGGGTACTTTTAGGCCTTTGTTCTCTGTATGCTTAAAACGCAATTGGTCTATGTAGCGTTTTGCCTAACAATTTTTTTTTGGTCGTGTTTGGACTAAGTAGTTACTTGTCTAAGTCGCTATTGAACTTTTTATCAATATGCCTATTTCGCATTGAACCTAATTCGCCTTATGACTAAGTCGCGGTTTGCCTAAACTTCATAATTTCACAATAAGAAAATCAATACAAACCCGTGGTCCCACCACTATGGTTTTAACACTAGGTCCACTAAAATACATTGTAGAAATCCACTGATGGACCACTTTGCAGTTTTATCTCGATTAAACGAATAAATATATTATAGAAATTAGTCAATACTCGTTTTAGGCTGCGAATTAGCCCTAACGCGTTTTAGTATTAATGCATTTTAGTCGAATAGCGCCGCCGGCATTCTGAAAGTTAGGCAGAATGCGATGTAGAGTTTATACGCATTAGACACTGTTCCGGACATAGACCAATTGCGTTTTAAGCATACAGAGAACAAAGGCTTTTAGGATAGTGAATTTAAATTCAAAGTTTTCTTCAATAAAACACTTAATAGGAAAAGCAACATAATAATTTATTATTAACAATCAATCGACTCCCATACAGATTGCTCACAGCCGAATCCGAAAAATAAATTATGTACTTATACAAAAAATAACTAAAGTATACTCTGGTGTGGAAGACCGTCTCTGTACAGTGGGCCAAATAAGAGGCCTACCGCCTTTACGTTGATGTTCATCTCCTCTTCAAATTGAAAAGGTTTCAAAAAACAATAAACTATTAAATATTTGCGTTTGTTAAGCCGAGTACGTACGTACCAGCGTTGCCAAATTTATTTTATACCAAAGCGAGATATTAAACTTTTGAAGATAAATAAAGCGAGACATGTTTGAAAAAAGTGGAACTATAAGTAAAATTCACTAGATAGATTTTTTTTTTTAATGATTGGATAAGTGTTTTTGGCATGAGTGTAGATAATCAAAAGATCAACAAAATTTCAGCGCTATAAAATATAACATAAAAATATAAAACGTTTAATTTACTCGTATTTTTCAGAGATTCAAATTCTGACATTCCGTCCGTTAATTTAAGTTGACGAAATGATATTTTTTGGCATCCACCGCGAAAAGCGGGACATTATATTTTAGCCTAAAAAGCGGGACGTACCGCCAAAATCGGGACGTCTGACAACGCTAGTACGTACAAACAAATTTGTTGCGTTCCATGATACGCAACAACTTTGTTGCGTGCTAACGAGCATTGAACATTGTGTTCGTCAAAAATGTTCATCGGTGATACAATTCTGTACTCCTATGAACAATATTTGCTAAAGTTACATAACAAAGTTACGTCCATACGTACAAACCAAATATTCGTGTTCAATATTCGTTCGTGCGTACTCGGCTTTAAGCTGTTTTGTCAAAACTGATAGACCACTATTAGCCGATCGTACAAGTGAACATAATATTGTGTAAATTATAATACCAATGTATTATAATGATAAGCGAGTGTTTTTAATAGGTAAATAACAGGCACGGCACGAGCATGTGCCAAGGTGGAAAAACCACTTTCGTCTGACTGCCGCCTGATTTGATCGGCAGAGGATTTGAGAATGGGTCATTATGAGAAAGGGATATATTGAGAAAGGGACATTTAAAGAAAATGCCATTTTTAGAAAGGACATTATGAGCTGAGACCTTATTTATTACATATCTCTGTATGTAATAAATAAGGTTTATAGATTTTTTAGGGTGTATAGATTTTTTCTCTAAAAAGAAAAAAAAATATTTTGTGAAGTTGATCCGGGGAAGAAACAAATGGTAAATACCCTTAATAAATTTCAAGTAAGTACATTATAGATATGTGCAACCAAAGATCCTCTGCCAAGTCTCCATCACTGCGCAATTATCCTTCTGCTACAAAGTATCGGAACTACATAGTGAAAAAGAGGGGTGGAAAAACAATCTAAATGCGTAATTTCATAAATTCATGGATGTATTTTCAACACCGTTGGAAGTCACAACTGTATTGGAGTGTACAATTTATTAACAACGCCACATCGGTGACTAATGAACTTCTACGTTAAATAATCCAATTTAATATGTACATATTAATTTTTATTCAAAAGCAGCAACCTTAGAAATGAAACCGTAGAAGGGAACGCGATCACGAGATACAGGCTTCTCCAACTGTGGTTAAATCGGTATAGCTTGATGAATCTACTCGAGCGACAGTGAGTGGCTCAGACTCATCAATACTGTATGGTACGGTTTGGTAATGTCGAGCCCTTCTATTCCGTACAGGCGATTAACTCTGCAGACAGTGTCGCCTCAAGCAAGCGGCGCCGCGCGGCGAGGCGCGTACTTAACTGATATAGATATAAGGCAGGCTCATCGTCGCCGAACTACGAATTCAGGCCAGTTTGGAGTGAGCCGCCGTTTTAAAGGTGTTTGAAGGCGAAGATTAAATCAAATTAATTACACAGGTTAGTCACGTATATTTGTTGCGAAACTTGAGTAGTTTTACTCTCAAACGGAGATATTCATCGAGGCGAGTGTCCAGACACATCCACACTCTATCGCGAGTATTACGACACTCTCGGTCTGCGTTTGAGATCGAAACTAGTCGGGTATTCCGACAAATATACGTGACTCACCCGTTTAATTTAATTTATTCTTTTATATTTATATCTCACGCGAGTTTCAAAAAAAATTAAAACATAGAACCTCACTGTAAACTGTAAACTACACTCCAATGGTACAGTTCTCTGGTGTCGTTGATTACATCTAAATAATAGGTAGGGGAAAAAGTCTTTTCGCATTATAGTATGTATGAACTTGTAATAAAATCTCTTTGGTTATACCATTTGTGTCTGGCAGGTTTTGATATCTTTAAAAAGTTAAAATTTTAAAAAAGATAATTGCAAATTCAAATTAGGTAAATGTGTGATTTTCATTTGTTTTTTTTACTGTCAAGATGAGTGAATCTAATGAAGAAATTCGATTCATTTTAAAATTTTACTACAAAAAAGGTAAAAATGCAACGCAAGCTGCGAATAAAATTTGTGACGTTTATGGACCTAGTGCAGTGTCTGTGAGAGTAGCACAAATTTGGTTTAAGCGTTTTCAATCAGGAAATTTTGATGTGAAAGATGCACGTCGCTCTGGTCGCCCTGTTACGGATAAAATTGATGCCATTTTTGAAAAAGTGGAGCAAGAGCGGCATATCAGTAGTTACGACGTAGCTGAAGAATTAGGAATTGACCACAAAACAGTTTTGGAGCAATTGAAAAAAGCTGGGTACACTAAAAAGCTCGATATTTGGGTGCCTCACGATCTCACTGAAAGAAACCTAATGAACCGTGTACTCATTTGCGATTCTTTACTACGACGTAATGAAAGCGAACCGTTTTTGAAGAAGCTTATAACTGGTGATGAAAAGTGGATCACGTACGACAAGAACGTGCGAAAAAGGTCGTGGTCAAAGGCCGGTCAGGCTTCACAGACTCTGGCAAAACCCGGGTTAACCCGCAACAAGGTGATGCTGTGTGTATGGTGGGATTGGAAGGGTATAATTCGTTATGAGCTGTTACCGCCAGGCAGGACTATCGATTCTGAACTCTGCTGTGAACAACTGATGAGATTAAAGCAAAAAGTTGAGAGAAAGCGGCCGGAATTAATTAACAGAAGTGTGTGATTTTTCATCATGATAACGCTGGACCTCACACATCTTTAGCCACTCAGCAAAAATTAAGAGAGTTTGACTGGGAGGTGTTAATGCATCCGCCGTATAGTCCTGACCTTGCACCTTCTGATTTCCACCTGTTTCGGTCTCTTCAGAATTCTTTAGGCAATGTCAGGTTAACATCACGAGAAGACTGCCAAAACCACTTGTCGTGGTTTTTTGAACAGAAGTCCCAAAATTTCTATAGTAATGGGATCATGTCTCTACCTACAAGATGGCCAAAAGTTATCGAACAAAATGGCACCTACATACTTTAGTTAAATGTAAATAAACTTTATTAAAAAATGTTTTGAATTTTCATATAAAATACGAAAAGACTTTTTCCCCAACCTAATACTATATATATACTAAGAAAAAGTAAGAAAATGCGTGGAAAATTAGAAAAAATAAGAAAACTGATCCATTACAAACTTTTCTAATGTCACTTTATGGCGTTTGACAGAACTGTCAGTTATTTGACAGCGTGCGCGAAAGCAATTCGAATTCAACATTCATAGTTAGGAAGACAGGACAACGTTTGTCGGGTCAGCTAGTCAATTTAAGCTTGGCATTGTAGGCGCACGCAGACCCGTACATGACAAAAAATATGAGCACAGTTCGCAGTCAAAAACATCTCGTGTCGCTTCTTAATTTAAGGGTTTGTTATATTTTCAGAAATCGGAATTATTAATAACAAAATTTTCTATCTTATGAAAAAAAAGATCGTTATACCAATCTACCTTAATGTAAAATAATCTTAAAAATATATCCCAACTACGCATATATAAGATATTTTAAATCAAGCGCAAGTATTTTAAGGGCGAATACAACTAAGTAAAGAAAGGGCCATTTAAGCATTAAGAAAGAAAAGAATACGCTACAAAACTTTGTTAATTTCAAACAAAAAATGTATTGGTGAAAAAGATTCGTGAACATGATACATGTAAGCCGACTGCTGCTTTGACGTCATTGTTTTAACATTTTCGCTTTTAATTTGACATTTTAATCTATAGTGTACGTGAAGTATGAGAAAATTAAAAACTAACACGCTGTACATGAGTACAGCGTGTTAGTTTTTTATATAATAATCAATCTTATTAATATAATAATCAATGTTTTCTCGGAAAGTAGCGTGTAGGAAAAAAAAACAATTACGTGAAATACTTTCTTATGTATTCTTCATCTTGATCAATCCTACATCAAGAAAGAAAGGAAGGAGGGCAATAGGCTGGCAACGGCGGACATAGGCGGTGGTGATTGCTTTCTATCAGGTGACACACATGTTCGTATGCCTCCCTCTCATATAAAAGAAATCCTACCATATTAATATTTGCATTTGATTTAAAATTACGTCATATATGAGAATTTATAAATAGCATAATAACTCTAAATCATACATATGGCACGAAACATCTGCCATTACATGTACAATAGAATATAAAAGATTTTACAAAAGAATTATTCACAGGGTATACCTATTAAACCCATACAAAAGACAATACGAGGGCGACACTGAAAGTTTTTAGAACTGACCACTTGTAAACAATATAATAAAAAAGTAAGTTTAAATTTTGAAAATGGAACTCTTTGCCAATATTATTGAGTATGTATTTCATTCATTTGTCATTTGTTTTACGATTTGGCGGCAAATTGAAAATTGTCTGTGTCACGTCAACATGAATCTAACGCGAGAAAATTTTCATGCAATGTTTTTTATGACTTTCGTTGTCATTTAAGTCACCAAGAAAGCTATGATAGACTTCGATTGGCTTTTCACGATGAAGCGCCATCTCGTGCGACTATTTACAACTGGTTTGATGAGTTTAAACGTGGTCGCACTAATCTCACCGATGATCTGCGTGAGGGACGGCCTTCTACGGCGACGACTGAAAATAACATCAGTGTTGTGCGGCGTATGATAGAGACTGATAAAAGAGTGAAGTATCAGCAGATTCGGACAAGCTTAGGCATCGGTATGAGTCAAGTGCATAAAATCCTCCATGAACATTTAGCGGTCAGGAAGCTTTGTGCCCGGTGGATACCTCATAATTTGACCGAGGCCTTTGGGCCTCCGTCAAATTATGAGGTAAAAACTCCGTCGGTTTGATTGGTGCCGTGAAATGATTCAAAGATTTAACGGAGGTGACTCAAATGCTGTGTTCGACATACTTACGGGTGACGAAAGCTGGGTTTACTGTTATGATCCAGAAACCAAGAGACAGTCTGCTCAGTGGGTGTTTCCTTTCGAGGAGTTGCCAACTAAAGTGAAGAGAGGTCGAAGTGTGGGAAAAAAGATGGTGGCCTCGTTCTTCGGAAGGACAGGTCACTATGCGACAATTGTTTTAGAGGATCAAAAAACAGTTACTGCAGAGTGGTACAGTAACAATTGTTTGCCACTTGTATTGGAAAAAGTTCGGGAGAAACGTCCTCGAAGTAGGATCCTTCTTCACCACGACAGCGCCTCGTCGCACACCGCCAGGCGAACGATCGACTATTTAGTGACGTCAGAAGTGGAATTACTGGGTCACCCGCCGTATAGCCCCGACCTCGCACCTTGCGATTTATATTTATTCCCGAAAATAAAAGAAAAACTTCGAGGAAAACTTTTTATGAACACCGAGGAAGCAGTGGGCGCGTTTCAAAAGGCCGTCGAAGAGACCCCTAAGGACGAGTGGGCTAAGTGCTTTTCTCAGTGGTCCCATCGGATGCAGCGGTGTATTGATGTGAATGGACACTATTTTGAAAAGATATAATAAAACTAATAACTTGCTAGTTTGCGCAGTTTTTGATTTTCTAAGAACTTTCAGTTTGACCCTCGTAACCTTTACCAAAGCTTTTGTCTAACAATAAAAATATCTATTCGATCAAAATTAAGTAATTCAACGAGACCAACATAAAATGAAATCGATAATTCGTTCATTTTTTCTAAATACATATTAATAATTATGAACATTAATTATGCAACTTCTACACTATATAAATTACCATAATAATTCTCGCCTTATTCAGGACGTCGACTATCAATATAAATAATATGGAAATACTTCTTATATTATCACCTATGTTGTACAAAACCTGTGTAAACGTGTGTATTGCTTTGATGACAATCACACATGGATAAATAATTAATCAAACGCTTACGATCAAGTCGTTCACATTTACGATATATTATCACATTTATCACGTAAATATAAAAGAAGAAATAATAAAGACCGATAAATTATTCTAGTTTACATGGATCATCAACGGTTGGACCGCCAGCGCTGCGTTAGTGTCCGTTCACACAGACCGGCTCGGTGAGAAGAGCAGATTTTGGTAGCGTCTAAAATTGAGTTTTAGGTTATTGGTATAAGGTTTATTTTTTAAATTCACTTCTTTTGTTATATGAGAATGCACTAGAGCCGATGTGATTTTTTTAAGTAAACCTTATACCAATGATAAAAAGCTCTATTTTAAACGCATTCGAAAATCTGCTCTCCTCTCCGAGCCGGTTTGTTTGAACGTACCACAAATCCCAGTGATGGCGGTCCTCACATTTAGTCTTCACTTGTGCTTTCCATCAAGCAAGACATCTTGAACAAGCACATTAAAAAGATTTCGACAAATAACGTGTAAATGTTATTAAAAATAAGTACAATAAACTACAATTACTAGTAAAAGAAATAATGTACATATAAATCACCATCATATCGTTAGTGAAACAGGATTAAGTATATACATTTTTAAGTACTTAAATTGTGATTTTTTTGACGATTGAAAGACCGAGTTGTTTCTGCAACTATAAAGATCTTTATTTAAGAAAACTGAAGAAAAACGCAAGCTCCCTGCAGAGTGTAGACAAAGCTATACCATTTAACCACAGATAACTCAATAAACTGTACCTGGGACAGGCTGTAATGGAAGCCCATTTCAACCACTGTGTCTCCTGTGTAACCAGGATCAACAGCGGCGACCCCCACAATAGGCATTGAACAATGTCCTAGGGGTAAAACTTTGGCTGCCTTGAACTCACAACGAATTTAATCAGAATTATGACGCTGTCGAGTTTGGCGTCCCTCCTTGTTGAAAATGTAATTTACTGACTCCAGTATGAAAACAAAAAAAAATTACGTAATTGACGATTTAAAAACATGAACATTTCATTTATGCAAAGGATATCAACGTATTTGCTGTAATAACCAGTATAACTTGAGACCTCAATGTCCTGTTAAGTGTTAGGAGGTATATCAGTAGGCTGCTACAAGCGGAATCTATTTCAGGGGTTGCCCAAGAGTCAGAGAGAAATATTATTTTATAATAAAGAAACTATTGATATCTGTGATTATAATATAGCCAATGCTTTGTTAGTCCACTATCTACATGGGATAAAAGGTTGGTTAACACAAAATCTATAATTTCCTTTTGGCTCGTGGTAACATCTGATTACGTGGAATAATGACGTTGATTGAACAATATACCACACTACAATTCATACTTTTAAAATAGCATGTGAGAAGCTGAAATCGTGACACAGAGTAAGGAATTTGGCACTACTGATTTTTGTATTCTATAAGCCCTTCCGCACACGGTTTGTCGCGAAATCGTAGCGTACGCCGCTCGTATACTGCATGCAGTACGCTCGTATGCTGCAACTCCCTACCACATGTATACAAGTCACAACACAATGAGGCTGCACGTGACTCGTATTGCTTCATCATACTTCATTATATATGCGGACGACACGTGGTGTAAGAGTACGATGACGCGACGAACCATGTGCCGAGGCTCTTAGTGTATAATAAATTGTCTACACGATAGTTCAACAAGGCTACTATATCTTTTTACAACGACATCAAACGGTCAAAGGTACTGTTTCAGTCCATCTAATACTATCTTTTATTACATGGTAATAGATTCAAATTCATATAATTTATAAGACGCTTACGTCGATACCAAAACACCCGACAGGGTGTTGAATATAATACGACTACAGATATTGAAAATATATTGTATATTGTTAATATTCTATTAAGTACTTAATTAATATCTTGGCATCTACATTGGAAGATTTTGGTCTACGTTTCGTATCAATAAACATGATATTAAATATGTTCAAGGTGCAATAAATGTCGGAATAATTTAACTCTACGATTGCCCAATAATTCTATAAATACAAATATTCATAATGATTTTTAGATTAAAATTGTGTCTTAAGGTGAGACCACATTAGGTGGCACGGCGCAGAAGTGGCGCGACGCGGCACTACAACGCGACCATAAAATCAAATATTGTATACTCGTATGGAGTCATATTAGTTCAGTAATTTTGTATTTTACCCGGAAAGTTGTATGATAGTTACAATTTCTTTCATTCTATACGTTTTTGGATTTGTTTTTCATATCGCTGATTACAAGTGCTTTGAATTTACTTTTCAAAGTTGTGACGTCGCAAATCGCGAATAAGTACAGTAAAAAAATCATGCAGAATGAAAGAAGTTGAGCACGAATTGATTATATTACATATACTGCAGTATGCAACAGCCGACACTTTGCGGCACAAACCAAACATGCCGCGTCGGGTATTATACCTAATAAGGTATAACCTTTATAGTACAAATAAGAAATGCGTTTAATAAATCAGAACAGCTATGGAAAGTATAAAATACAAGGAAAATTTATACATTCGTTTTTGATTTGGGGCATTCATATGCGATGAGCACGTATTGCATATAAAACTGCATTTCGTTATTATATATACATACTTTTTACATTAAATATAACTACAATAACTGTTAAATAACTGTGCAAATGTAAATAGCTATACAATTGATATTTATGCACAAAATATTTCTCAATAGAAGACTAAATTTCGCCCGCGACTGCTACCGCGAGAAGTAATATACTAAAAGTAGCAAGAGTAACAAGATATTAACCACGTCTGTTCCACATTTCATCCAAATCGGTCAAGCCGCTTTACAGTGGATATGTCACGAACAAATTTTCATATTTACAATAAGTCCGCCTATTCATGAAAACCTCTCAGATACTCTAAGGTTGGCTGGAAGAGATCCCTGTGAGGGATAAGTCCGCCTTTATACTTTTCCTTTAACTTACTGTGTTCCTTTTATGAACAGTAAAGATATTACAAACAATTTAAAACAAACAAAAAAACAAGTCCACCATTGTATTTATATACACATATTTTTCTTGCATGTACATATTTGTTATTGTTGTATTGCAATAGTTTCTACAAACAAACAAACAAACAGTATGTACACTAACTTAGCAATACCCAGTCCAGGCCCTTGTACCTAGATAGCTAAAAATTTCCCCAAAACTTTTCCTTTAAAATATAACTACGAATTTAGCAAGATTTTTTAAAAAATGTCATTGAATACACACACACAATCTAATGAAATTTAAAAAAAATACGCGTACATAATCGCGGGCGATAGATAGTGTAAAATTATTGTACATTGTATATATTATATGCAAGATACAATATCATAATAATATTCGTACGAAATAACCGCTAACAATTAATATATCTAACAAAGGAGCACGAATAATATAGCCTAAGAAATATTCAGTTGTCTTTGTAATGCTGTAACATAATTCGTATTATATAGATTGGGGCAAAATAAATAATTAGTTGATAACAAAACTAAATCGGTCCCTTGCCTATCTTCGCAAAATCCAGTAAAGGACTCATATCTCGAGGGATTCAATAGCATAGCTTTACCTTGGGATTCAAATATAATTCTAATTGTTTACTGAGATTCAAGTATATTTATCTGTTTGCCAAAATCCACGCATTACAGATAATTCATATTATGAAAAGCAACAGCAACAGCCCCCCTAGCCAAGTGTAATTCGTAGCGTAACGAACGTTAGATAGTTCACGTGACATCTGTCAATTTTCATACTAAAATGTTCGATTTTGACAAATGTCACGTGATCTATCTAACGTTCGTTACGCTACGAATTACACTTGGCTAGGGGGGCTTGTAAGCAGTTAAGATTGTCTGAAAGTGATCGCTCAACGATAAGACCGCCTTTATACTTAATGTTTTTATGTATATTTTTCTTTTATTATGGTGCAATAAAGTACCTATATTGTATTGTAAGCAAAGTAAAGGCTACCGTCTAGCATAGGGTTGCCATCCGTCTGGGTTTCCCCGAATTTGTCCTAGTTTGGATGGCGTCCGGGGAGCGTCCAGGCGGGGTTTCATTTGTTGTCTAGGTTAAAAGTTTTAAATCACTACCCCCCCCCCCCCCCCCCCATGCTGCGAATAAACATCTGTACACAGAATAAAAAATAGTAATAGTACTAAAAAAAACACTGATGACATGTCCGGGTTTTAAAATTATAAATCCGGAGTAGGCTAGTTGCCCATGTTACAAAATTATAAAAAACTCACTATCAGTAACGTAAAATATATAAAACTAGAACGATCCGCGATCTTAAAATTTTAATAACTTATGTTCGACATGTTTTATGTTCGGTCAAAGTTTGGTGGGAAAGTCCATTTTAAAGGTATGAAATTATAAAAAATAAATATTACCATAGTAGAAACAATAAAAAATACTATAACTTTTGTTACTTGTTGTTTGTTGTTGGTGTAATTAAAATTTCGAGGTAATTAGGTTTTGATTAAAATGTCTTTAAAATATTATTAATGCTATTCAACATTAATTACTATCACCCGAGACTAAACCCCGACATTAGTTATTCCAGATCTATCGGGTAGTTTGATAAAAGAGATTGAATCCCTTTCTGGATTTTGCTGAGAATCCAAAGCGTCCTAAGCGAATATATCAGATCTGTCTTTATGTCGTAAATATCCTGCTTAGATATTAAACCTTTTTGCATAATTAATTTTATTTCTAATAGATAAAAGTAATTACTTTCACTTAAATAGAGAAATAAAATATAATCCTAATATGCAAGAAACAAACGATTTTTGAGTACATAAACGCAATTACATTTCTAATCATAAAATACATTATCTTAAAGATTTTTGTTGACATCAATTTACAATCGTATCATAAACCAATTTCATCGTTTTTAATACCAATTGAAAGTCTACTGTTACATAGGGTGAGTTTTCATTTAATACTTTTAACAAAATTGTTGGTACATAATATAATTAAAACAAAATCATTGCACTCTTATTATTAATTATAATTAAGTAGTATAAATATCTGAAAACGACATTTTATTAAATAAGAATTCTTAAGATATCTCGAGTCAACAATCGATCGTTTTTATAAAGTCTCTTTAAGTATACACGCCGACATTATTGAAACCTACGTACATTAACTAAAATAATTTTGTTGAAATCAATTTACAATCAATTCGATAAAGCAATTTCATCGATTGTTAATACCAATTGAAAGTATACTGTTATATAGCGCGACTTTTAATTTAATACTTTTGAAAATATTGTTGGTACATAATTAAAATTAAAACAAAATCAGTGCAATCTTATTATTAATTACAATTCAATCATAAGTTCAGACTAGACTGAAATAAATGTCTTGAAATTTTAATTTTATTAATCCGTATGTCCCATTATAAATATTTACAATTACGTATTTGAATTTTTTTTTTATAAATTGAGAAATAATATACCTATAAGTTTTATAACAAGACTATGATCGTCAATATCGTCATTATTTATTCCGTTATAATTTTAAAAAAAAATGAAACCGAACGCACGCGGAAAGTTCCCGAACACATGGTAACGTCACAATACTATATAACTAAAGTAATAGTTAAATCAGATGAGAGTATGTAGATTATTATTATTTTTAAATATTTGTTTCGGCCAATTTGCCAGAATATTATAAATATTTTTGAAAATGTAAAATCAATTGTGGGTTCAAATCCCACGCAGGCGAGGGAGGTGAATTTTTCATTTTTAAAAATATTTATAAAGATGTGAGTAAAGTTGGGCTTCTACCCGGTAAATTCCCAAAGCGAGTAAAAACGGCGATATTTACCCCGGTAAATACCAGAAACTTGGGTAAAAACGAATTACACTACTTTTATGGTACATATCATACTTTAACGATAATTATATCGTGTCAGTCAATTTAACATACGCTTTATGCATTGTAATTACATTAAACGATTTAAAAACCTCATTTTCAATTTGATAATATACATTTTTTTAATCAAACGTGAGGTACCAATAATCATAGCTTTGTTATGAAACCTTTAAGTAATATTTTGGTTTAAGACCTTTATTTAAAAAAAATACCCAATTGCTCTTAAATATTCACTATTATGTTTCGAAAATAAGTCTTTAAAAAAGGTATTGGATACACGAGATCCTCTACTTCTCACAACAATATCGTGCTGACAGAGTGACAGATCGATACATCAAGATCTCCTTAGGGCTTTATAAGTCTTTAAATAATGATAAGTACTTTATGCTTTATGTCTGCGACGAGCCATACGTCCCCGGCGGCGGCCGGTACTCTGGCGGCAGGGCCATCACTTGCTTCTTAGTGAACGCATATTTTCGTACGCCAATGTTCTTATTCGTGTTTTCACGTCGGCAACCCTCGCTGAAGAAAGCAAACAAAAAATTACACATAGGAAGTCGGTGAAGCGGCGCTCCGTCGAATTATATGATGAATAAGGCTTCTTGTACACGCTAAGAAATTTCACCGTGTCTAATGCAGATAGGACCAATTCATCATGTACACAACGAGAATTTTGTCAGATCTAGGCACGAAAATCACCGCACCGCAGCAAAACGTCGCGCGTCATGTCTAGCGCAGACAAGATTTTTTTCTTGGTCAGCGCGGAAGCAGTGTACACAGTTCGTGTGTAGAAACGATGCGAATTCTTACCCTAGGCCCGGCGACTTGTACAAGAGGCCTAACGCTTACACTTTGAGTAAACAAAAAAAGTAAAGGCATGACCTTCATTTCTTTTTTATTTATATCAAATAGGGAGCTAAATTGACTTCTGTTTTTTATAAAAAAATAAGTATAACTCGATATACACATTAACATTATTGCCTAATGTTAACTAATGTTTTGTTGCGCCGGCTCTGTCTTCTGCTTATGGGAATAATAAATAAATAAATATTCCTGGTCAAATTAATGACGGCCATCTAGTTCCAAACTAAGCAAAGCTTGTACTATGGGTACTAGATAACTGATATAATACGTATACATTTTTTTTGTAAATACATAAATATAATGCATAGAAAACACCTCAAACTCAACAAGACAAACAGACATGTTAATGCACACAAACATTTGTCCTGTGCGGGGATCGAACCTGCGACCTCGGAGTCAAAGTGGCCATTGCTAACCATTCGACCACCGGGCTCGTCTATGTACGTGGAATTCAGATCGAAATCGAATAACTTAACAAATAACTAACTAGCGAATTAAAATATCCGACTGTTTAACGGACGGATAAAATTGGTTGAATTTTTCAATGGTCAGATTACGAGCTGATAACTATCCAAGGTTTTTAGTTGCAAAGTTCACTCTGATTCTGTACGAGCGAGAAGTACGCATACGTTGTTACGTGTGTTAGAAGAAGACAAAAAAAGATTGACATTTGTTTACTCGACGTTTAATCATAACCTCTAATTTCTATGCATCAATCTAACTACATATTATGCACTTTTTACTTTGCGGATTTAAATATTCATAATATATAACCTCTTCTTCAATTGCCAGGTCGTCAATAGTATTGAAAATATCAATAGTTTGGAGAAACGAGAAATAACCTCAAAATAAACGTCAATGAAAGGAAGGTTGACTTGACGTTTATATACCTATCTAATGATAGGGTTACCTTACCGAACGAATAAGTTTAAGAATTATTTTTTTACGGGCCTGAATCAAGGTTTTTGGAGCCTATCTTTAGTTTTTCGTTTCTTATCTGGCCATCAAAGAGGTAAATAGATTTATTCCCCAGATAAGGGGTTATTCGCCAAATAGAGCATATCTGACGATTGAAAAATGCAATATTTTGTTATCTGTCAAATAAACACTATCTGTCTGTTTATCTGAGGATTGAAAAATCGGCCCTTAATAATATATTTTACTTTAATCAACTTAATAGTTATGTAATAAAGGTTATTATTATAATGGCCGTGTGCTTTCCGGCAGACTAGAATAGAATCACTCCGTCTCTTCCCGTGGATGTCGTTCAAGGCGACTAAGGGAAATACATTATAAAACATTGATCAGGCCTCCCCAACCCGTCTGGCCAGCGTGGGGAGTGTAGGCCAAATCCTCCTTCGGTCCAGGACGGACGAGAGAGGGTCGTGCTCCTGTAGTGGAGACTGAAATGACCTGATGATGATGATGATTATAATTTGTTGTTAGAGTTAGGAACATACCTGCGCATTATACTCAAAGCTTTCTGCATCTCATGTTCGGCGAGGTGGTACTCGGCGGCCAGGATGGAGCACTGCTCCAACGTCACCGACATGCCTGTGCGATCTTTGGCACTTTTGCACGACGTGAACCTTATCCCTGGGGAATTAAGACCAAAATACTTAAGTCATGTATAGTAAGGTTTGGGCTATTCATAAATTACGGCACACGCTAAGGGGGAGGGACGGGGTCGACGAAGTGTGATATTGTGTGACAAGGGGGTGGGGGGGGGAGGTCCTAAATTTCATGACGTGACATTTCAAAATCTATTATAATCTAAGTGTTAAAACACGAACTCTGATCTACTAATAAATATCTCAAAAACATTTGCAATTCTAGATGTAAAATTGCAATGTGACGTCACACTAGGGAGGGGAGAGTCTCACAAATGTGACCAGCTGTGACAAGGACAGGGGAGGGGCCAAAAAATCATGTAATTCGTGTGACGTAATTTATAGATGGCACCTTTTCTCTGTATGGGGTTCTTCAAAAAGGGCGTGAAGCGGTCTTTACAGGGTCGGCAACGCGCGTGAGATGTCCCTGGTGTTGGTGGTAACTGCTTTCCATCAGGAGGGTCGTATGCTTGTTTGCCATTTCAGTATTATTAAAAAAAGTCAATATGCTGCTTGACAATGTCCTAAAATTATAACATATCATTGTCTTCAACCCTTATTCATCCAACTGCTGGATTACGGGTCTCCCCTCAATCGAAGGGGTTTCGAGCATACTCCACCACACTGCTCAACTGCTTGTTGGTGAAGGTCAATGTTTTCAAGCCGCCTAAAGGCCACTGATTTGGCTTCACGATTGTCATCTAACAACAGCTGGGACCAACGCCTTAACGTGCCCTCCAAAGCACGGAGGAGCTCGAGATAAATAAATCCATCCATAGCCAGGCTACGGTCGACGTTGCTTGACTTGCGTGATCGATTAGACAGCCACGCGCAACGAGGCCATCAAGCTCCTCATATAAAAACATTAAGGGTCGATTTCACCAAACACGACTTTTCTCGAGAATAACTTATCCACGGATTATATTAACTCTTAAAATTGGATAGTTTTATTTACGTTTCACCTCTCTACACGAGAGTAAATTTACTCTCGCATAGTTATTCTGTGACTGGGAACAAATCCGAATGAATGGATGAACGACTGTATAAGCCACCCAAATTCAATTGTTTGCTTCTCTCATTTATTAAGATGTGTACTGCGTATTGTTCTGTTCGGCAGGATTATATGTCAAGATTTAACAAAATGAATGTCCTTCTAACCTGACAATATTTGTTTGTTATGGTGTTTTGTGTCGTGTGATTTTTGTAGAATTGAAATACTTGTGTAATAATGTCAACGCAAATGATTGAAAAAAGAAAACGATGCCCTAACTGGTTGGCATTGGAAAAACATTTACTTTTAGATACTGTGCAAAAGCATTTCCATATAATTGAAAATAAAAATACCGTTTACTGTAAGTAGATAGTTAAAGCATACACAATAATATTTTCGACCAAATCAGCTGTCAAAACAATGACACTAGGACGCCATTTTAAACACTTTATCCCCACGGATAAAGTGTATAGTATAGTGTATATAAGCTCAATTCTCCTCGAAAATCGGCGAAGTAGTGATTTACTCGAGCATAAATGTTTATGCCTTGGTTAAGTCTATGGTGAAATGTAAAAATAGGTTAACCGTAGATTAACTACCCGATTACTCTCGAGTAAGATTTACTCTTGTTTGGTGAAATCGACCCTTAGTATCATAAAACACACAAAACTAGAAGGGTATTTAATTTTTGGTTGCTCAAAGGCTTGGTGAGAAAGTCAATTTTAAAAGGATGAAATTATTTTTATAAAATACTAGCTGACCCGACAGACGTAGCCCTGTCTTATTAACAATGAATATTGACTTCTAATTGGTTTCGCGCAATCTGTCAAATTACTGTCAGTACTGTCAAACGACATAAAGTTACAGTTTTTTAAATTTCCAATTTTCCGCGCAACTTTCTTATTTTTTTCTTTCATAAGAACCTATTCCTGACAATAACAAATACAATATACAAAGTATTAGCGAAATCGGTCTAGCCGTTCACGCGTGATTGATGCCGTGACCAAGGGAAATAGGGATTAAATTTTATATATTTAAATAAATAATATTCCTGGACAATTTACACAGCGCCATCTAGCCCCAAATTAAGCGAATGTACTATGCATACCAGTACTCGTACATATAATACATAGAAAACGCCCAGTCCAAGACAAACAGACATGTTCATGCACACAAATGTTTGTCTCGTGCGGGGATCGAACCCGCGACCTCGGAGTCAAAGTGGCCATTGCTAACCATTCGACCACCGAGCTCGTCTTATATATGCTTACCGTTCATGAGTCTCGTGGCCAGTGCAGCCAAGTGCAGGACTTCCACGTTTTTAGGCACTTTCTTGTGTACAGCTATCCTTAAATTCTCCATTACTTCCTCCAGCGGTTTCGTTCTTGGCGACGCTGTAGAGGAATAAAACATTAAGTAAATATGTTTATTAACATCACAATATGAGGAAATGATAGACAATACTGCGCTTATGACCTTTGACTGTACCTGTTGCTATGAAATTCCTACTACATAATATTATAAAAGTGAATGTAAGTTTGTTTGCTACAATTTCACGCCGAAACTACTCAACAGATCATCATGAAATTTTCTACAATGGCTTGCTGTACGTTTTGGGCCGAACTGTTAGTACAGCAAGCAATTGAATGAATAAATAAATACAGATATTCAAGTTACTTTTTATTAAAAAATATAAGTAAACGCAGGCGAAGTCGCGGATGGAAGCTAGTGATATATATTTTTTATTATTTATTTTTTTTTTTTTTTTTTTTTATACTACGTCGGGTGGCAGACAAGCGTACGGCCCGCCTGATGTGAAGCGGTTACCGTAGCCAAATGAACGCTCGCAACATAAAGTATCGTTCGCGCGCCACCACCCCCGCTGCCAACGCAGCATCTCCTTCCTTTCTGGTGACCTCACTCACTCGCAGGAACACAACAACCCTCAAGGGAATTGTTATTTGGCTGCGGTATTCTGTAAGGTGGAGGTACATTCCCCAGTCGGGTAGCTTACAATTACGCTCCCTACCTCCCTTTTCGCCAGAGCTTCGTTTGTCAGTCAGCAGGGTGCACCGCGTGCAGGTGAAGTTGGCTTTGGTTCAAAGGTGTTGATGAACCACTTACACCCCAAAAATTATTAATGGGGTACAACCATTTAGTCTTTATATTTATCCTACATTACTATATTACTATATTATTTTGGGGTGTAAGTGGTTCATGAACATCTTTGAACCAAAGCCAACTTCACCTGCACGCGGTGCACCCTGCTGACTGACAAACGAAGCTCTGGCGAAAAGAGAGGTAGGGAGCGTAATTGTAAGCTACCCGACTGGGGAATGTACCTCCACCTCACAGAATACTGCAGCCAAATAACGGTTCCCTTGAAGGCTGTTGTGTTCCTGCGAGTGAGTGAGGTCACCAGAAAGGAAGGAGATGCTGCGATGGCAGCGGGGGTGGCGACGCGCGAGCGATATTTTATGTTGCGACCGTGAATATGACCGTTAATACGGTAACCGCTTCACATCAGGCGGTCCGAATGCTTGTCTGCCTCCCGACGATCAATTAAGAAAAAAAAAACTATACAACATAGTAATATGGTAGAATAATATACAATGCTGACTTTCATACTGACCTCTAGTGGCGTGCTCAGGAACGAACACCTTACTGTACTTGTGGTAGTACTTGCACAGTCTGTCAAGATTGTCGCTGTTGGAATGGTACTGCGGCGTCGTCTCGCCGAGGGCTTCGGCCAGCGTCGCCTTCTCGTTCACACCGATGTTGAAAAACACCGCCGTTATTGTGAACGATAAGTTCTGAAAGATATAATAGTACAAGACAAACATTTTGTGTGCATGAACATGTCTGTTGGTCTTGGTCTGGGTATTTTCATATTGTAAAAAATGAATTTAAGTACATTTATCAGTTGTCTAGTACCCATAACACAAGCTTTGTGCTTAATTTGGGTCTAGATGGCGCTGTGTAAATTGTCCAGAAATATTTATTTATTATTATTTATATAATTGAATGCTTCTATACCATTATGTCCGGCCCTGCACTCACTTTTTTGTGCATGAATATTAAATATCTACTACAGGCCCCTTACCGCCATCTCTTATTGCGATTCAATAACTGGATAGAATGCTTATTCATACCAATAAATAATCGACTCTATTTTAAATGAATAATTTAATTCTTATTTTAAATTATTCCATTTAAAATAGAGTCGACTCTATTTTAAATGAATAATTTAATTCTTATTTTAAATTATTCCATTTAAAATAGAGTCGATTATTTATTGGTATGAATAAGCATTCTATCCAGTTATTGAATCGCAATAAGAGATGGCGGTAAGGGGGAATAATTTAAAATAAGAATTAAATTATTCATTTAAAATAGAGTCGATTATTTATTGGTATGAATAAGCATTCTATCCAGTTATTGAATCGCAATAAGAGATGGCGGTAAGGGGGCTGTACGTTTCTTGCGACATTTTATACCACGAACGGTGAAACTGTGGAATCAACTTCCCGCAGCGGTATTTCCGAACTATTACGACATGGGAGCCTTCAAGAACAGAGTTTATATTTCGCTTAAAAGTCTGGCAACGGATCGGCGAATCCTTGGTGTTGCTGATCTCCATGGGCGGTGGTGATGGCTTTCCACCTGATGATCACCATGCTCGTTTGCCGCCTCTCATATAAAAAAATATTAATAATAATAAATAAATAAATAATATTGTCAGACAAATTACACAGCGCCATCTAGCCCCAAAGTAAGCTAAGCTTGTGTTATGGGTACTAGACAACTGATAAACATACGTAATTTTTTTTTTGTAAATACATACTTATGACACATAGAAAAAAAAAATATGAATATCAGCTAAGGATTTCTTCACTCATGCGTGTTTACAGACGCAATCGAACATCTCAACTAACAAACAACCGACAATAAAAATTCAAATAATAATATTTTTATTGTGTAACAACATTTTTATTATGTTTTCGAAGATATTTTAGTAGTTTACGCTATTGTGGAGATACTAACTTCTTTAGACGTGAACTTGGTGTACAGCGAGTCTGAGACGGGAATGTGAACCGTGAGCGCGCCCCTCGTGCCGCTCACTTGTGGAATCGCCATATTGCTGAAAAATATCTTATTATCATATATCATGGTAGATAGAACTAACGTCACACATGTGCCTATTACACTACGAGGTATTGAGACTGTCTATGTCTAGCTCTGTTTGAGTCGTCTTGGTTAAGCTGGGTCTCCTGCATGTTTACCGAACTTGTTATCAAACCTTTTCGTACGGTCTATTGATGCCTATACACACCTTTGAATGATATTTGATAATTTGATATAAAATAAATGATAGGCTGCAGGACTTGTGGGAAACTGTCTGTATTATTTCAACTTATAGTTATGTGATTGATGATGATGATAATTGATTGATATAATTGATAGTGATTATTGATAGGAGCAGGTAAGACGTTGCTTGGCGAATTACGAACTAAACTTAAAATATGTATAAATGTCGCACATAGCGTAAAATGCTGATACGTCGAAATTGTGCGGTTGCCTTGCACCGTTTTGTTAGCAAAAGTTTATTGTCGACCCTTATTCATCCCAGAGCTAGGACACGGGTTTCCACTCAATAGAAAGGGTTTAAAGTATACTCCACCACGCTGCTCAAATGCGGGTTGGTGGAGACCAGTGTTTTCAAGCCGCCTACAGGCCTGACTAACTTGGCTTAACGACTGTCATCTAATGACAACAGACGGGACCAACGGCTTAACGTGCCTTCCGAAGCATGGAGGAGCTCGAAATAAATAAACCGTTCCATGGACAGGCTACGGCTTGAGTTGCTTAACTTGCGTGTTCGATTAGGCTGACCGGCGCCATCGAGCTATACTTGGGCAACATATTTTCTTGTTTATGCTAACAAAACTGATAGGCCAGTGATCCTCCCAAAGCTCATGGACATTATCGCTCCATTGATATACCCTGGTCACGGCGGGTGTACAACATTACATCAACTTCTCAAAGGAGCCTCCACGCGTTGGATCCATATCCCCGCACACGCCTGTCAAAAGACCCAACTTGACCCGTTAATAAAAAGAGAGACAATAAATATTTACAGCTGGTATCGCAAGAGTTTATTAGTTACTATATTCTCTTTAAATCAGTCAGGCCGTAGGCTTGTTTGGCATCTGGCACGTTATAAAAAAAAATAACAAATACCTGTGCCCAACTTTAATAAGTGTAAACACCACGGTCTGCAGGTCTTCGACAGCGACTACCATGTCACCCCACATCGCCTTCTCGGTAGAATACAAGCTGAGTAGGCCCTCGAAGCCACAGAGAGGACCCAACCCGCTGCTGAGAAGTTTCACAACCACATCTCCTGGCACAGAGTACAGCCAGCAAAGAAGACCCGTCGTGGCAGTAGCGAGCTAAAGTGGACAAAAAAATTGGTTAATTTATTTCTATATTATAGATTATTACTATGTGAGTAAGTGTAATGATGGTAGTATGTGAGTCAACATATTTAAATTTAAAAAAATTATGGCTAAATAAAAAAATTTAAGGCTGCGCTATATAAAACTAAATAAAAAAAAATTATGCTGCGCTATTTAATTTAAGGCCAAATAAAAAAAATATGCTGCGCTATTTAATTTAAGGCTAAATAAAAAAAAATAATGCTGCGCTATTTAATTTAAGGCCAAATAAAAAAATTTAAGGCTGCGCTATTTAATTTAAGGCTAAATAAAAAAAAAATATGCTGCGCTATTTAATTTAAGGCTAAATAAAAATAAAAAAATGCTGCTCTATTTAATTTAAGGCCAAATAAAAAAATTTAAGGCTGCGCTATTTAATTTAAGGCTAAATAAAAAAAAAATATGCTGCGCTATTTAATTTAAGGCTAAATAAAAAAAAAAATGCTGCGCTATTTAATTTAAGGCTAAATAAAAAAAAATATGCTGCGCTATTTAATATAAGGCTAAATAAAAAAATTTAATGCTTTGCTATTTCTAAGACCGCTAGCCTTTATGTAATGCAGTAAAGTAATATCAGCAAAGTTCTTTTAAAATTAACTACTGAATGTTCCCGTGAATAAGTGAGGTTATCATTTAACTACTGTGGAGTTGCTGCTGGGGTGGCAACGCGCTATCAATGTTCCCCTAAGTGCACGCGTTTATGGGCTAAGGTAACAGCGTTACATCAGGCAGCAGCATAGGCTTAAGTTACCCAAATATATAGGTATAAAAAAAAGAAACTGTATACCGCTTGGGAGAAGCACGTATCCCGTCTTGTCTGCAGCGCGGCTCTCTCCCGCGCCCAGCTCGGAGCCTCGTAACGCAGCCGGAGCGCGGCGTGCGATATCCTCAGCCACCGAGCCACCTCATTGCTACTCCATTTTAATGACTCCATGTAGCTCTTTAACTGCTCCATACGTTCTTCTAAGTCGCCGCCTAAAAGTGAAAAAAATATATGATACGCTATGCTACACGGTCTAATAGCGTAAAAATTGACGAGCTCGGTGGCGTAGCGGTCAATGACGCCGCTTCGACACCGACTCTCGTGGGTTCAATTCCCACACAGGACAAACATTTGGGTGCATGAACATGTCTGCTTGTCTTGGTCTGGGTGTTTTCTATGTATCATAAGTATGTATTTACAAAAAAAAATGTATTTACGTATGTTTATCAGTTATCTAGTACCCATAACACAAGCTTCGCTTACTTTGGGGCTAGATGGCGCTGTGTAATTTGGTCTGACAAAAAAAAAATGGTTTCATTTTCTAACACGCTATAAAATGCGCGTAATTTTTTTCTTTCTCGTTCACATTGCCTGTCTTTTAACGCAGCAAAAAATCCTAGGTATGTACTTGACTCCCTCGTCTGGTAACATGTCCATACAAACCTAGAAATGCAGGTGAAGTGAGGTGGCTTTGGTTCAAAGATGTTGAAGAATTACATACACCCCACCTTCTTTAATAACAACATCTATAGGCTACAACCACTTAATATCAGGCAGCCAGTATATTTGTTTAGCACCCGACGCGGTAAAAGAAAAAAATTACCATTGAAGTTCTCAGTCATGTTGACAGAGGCGCTGGCAACGGCGTCCAGGGCCTCGTCGACGTTGCTGCCAATGTTCCTCAGGTAGGACAGATGAAGCTCACGTACTGCCGGGTCCAGTTGGCCTCCGCCAAAAGGAATGGACTCCCGTCTATGTTCCGCATTCTGAAAGAAGATATCACTTATTTACGCCCAACGGATGACCACAAGCCGCCTTAGTCAAATAGCTTCCCTCCTAGATTTAGAATAGGTTTCCTGTCACCAAAATGTTAAATGTATGAACTTAGAATGGGTACGCACTGCATCCGAATGTGCTCAGCACTCGGACTGAATATCCTTTTCTTATCCGTTACATACTGCTCCAATGCTTGAGTACATATAGTTATCGAATACACATTGTTTAAAAATCCGAAATTACGAACTTCGTTGCCTTAAATACGACCGAGTTCGGATTGTATTCGAATGCATTACGTAACCAATTTTACACGAGCTGGATTGTTCCGTACCTATACACTCTCAAGAAACGAGATGTAGGTACCAGCTTGGTATATATACTGTTTTAAGGCGGTCCTTGCTGTGAAGCCTAGCGTCAGTAGAGTAAAACAATAATTCGCTAAATATACAACGATTGAATCAATTTGATTCTTTTTGTTTTTGGCGAATAAATATTTTGTATTTTAAACTGTGTTACGTGATAAAAAATTGTACTCCTGTTGAAGTGTGCACTGTGTGTGCATAATGCATAAGAAATTATCGTAGATCTCGAGTAACATAATTTTTGATTCGTTAGATATTTAGCGAATAATTAAGTTACGACTGGGGTAACGCTAGTGTGACAGACTTTAAAAAAAAGAAAAAGAAACATAGTTTAAAGATTTATAGACACCGAGGCAAAAGGGGAACTAAAACGGGATACTTTATTTCAAATAACAAATGAATTATAATCTACAACCACTAAAATAGAAGAAACACGTAATTTATTCAATTAAAAATATTATATAGGTAGATAAAATGAAAAAAAACGTAATGTAATTATGAAATAAACTAAAGAGCGTCAATTTCGCGTCGCTGCCAATGGGCAATGTCTGGAGAGCGAGGCACTGTTGCCAACATTGCCATGCCACGCAGCTGTATAGCAATGATCATTCGCTTTGCGAGAAATGGAACAGTCATTAATATATTTCATCATAAATAAATCTTTTCATGAGTCAATTCATCAATGAAACAGTCATTAATATTTTCAAAACTCGACACCGTGTACTTAAGTTTTATAAGTCGAAGCTACAAACAATTTACGAAAAGAAATATTGTGATAAATTTTAAGTAGAATTCGTAATGATTATGAATGAAATGAAAACGCTATCGCAATACAAGAAATAAATAATAATAAAATTGTAACAAATTATATTTACATTCGCCCATATACGCTAGTCTAAACAATAGTATAAATAATATTTATACTCGAAACATTACTTCGCTGAGTAGCGAATCTTTTTCGCTAAAAATGCTATAAGTCTGATATCACATTATGCCGAAGTTATGCCGCCGAAATTCGATATGCTCAGCATTGCTATGTGAGAAAAACGCCGTATTTCTCGGCAAATGTGTCACTGAATAATAGTATATAAAATAATAAAATGATGAATGAATAGCATTTTTAGGGCTCGCCACCATCTTTAAAGCAGAAGCTAATTTTATCTGCCGAGGCTCTGGTGAAAGATAGGTAGGGATGTCGAAGCTGATTAAGGAAGTATTCGATCCCCCACCTCACATAATACCGCAGCCAAATAACAATACTCCTGAGAGTTGTCGTGTATCTGTGAGTGAGGTCACCAGACGTAATAAGATCCGAGAGACGAGATGCGTTTGCAGCGGGGATGCAGTCGCGCGATCAATACTCCTTGTATAGTCAGAAAAAAAGTATTGTAATATTATTGACGAAAACGAAATCTCTAATCAAAATACATGGTAATGCACGAAAGATGTAATAAAATCGCTTTCATACATGTTTCATACATACATATACTACATCTGGCTCATAGAGCAACATGGACCATAGACAGAACGGAGGACTACTGCCCGCCGCTACGGTCATATAAATTAATCATGCCTTCAAACTAATCATTGAAATTCACTTGTATTAAATTTGTCAATAAATAGTACGCTTAAGCGAAGTTTTGACTAGGATAGGTAAATTAAGCACAAATATGCAAGCAATATTACAATAATTCGACCTCTTTCTTGAAGTCGTACACAGGATTAACCTCTGATCTACATTATCGTCGTCAACTTTTATTCATCCCACTGCTGGGATATGGGTCTCTCTCCTCTCAATTGAAGGGATTTTAAGCATACTCCACCACGATGCTCAACTGCGGGTTGGCGGAGGCCGGTGTTTTTAAGCCGCCCAAAGGCCACTGACTTGGCTTAAGGACTGTCATCTATAATGACAACAGCCGGGCCCGAGGTCGAAATAAATAAATCCATCCATGGGCAGGCTACGGCCTACGTTGCTTAACTTGCGTGTTCGATTACACTGACACACGCAACGACGCCACCTTACTTAAACGCATGCGATCTACATTAACCAGCAAATAAAAAACAATATTTCCTCCTCAAGTCTCGTCGAAACACAGATGTACTCGTACTAGTAAAGTATTACTGCTTATAGACATCGAAATTTTATAATTGTTGTTATAATAACATCTGTAGAACACGTTACACTAGCATAAATCCCGCAGTCGCCTTGGTCTTTAATACAAATAAATAAAATTTAAGTCTGAAATAACGTCAAATAACAGCGTTTTACTCAAAACATTTTATCTAATAAAAAATGTATACATACCTTCTTCTTGTCACTACCACTGAGGTTGTTCATCAAACTTCTATACGACACTTGTTCCAACGAGGCGGAGCATTTGAAGTCGTTCCTTAAGCTGCCATGTCGAACTTTGTTGTTGTCGAAGGACAAACTATGCGTTTCATCGAGCCGCGGCTTCGCTGGCGACCGAACAGATCTGAACGAGAGGTTCAAACTACTACGCTCTCTTTTTTCACTCTTGAAATAGTTGTTATGGAAATGCAACTCGGTGCCGGAGGGGATCTTCAAGTCTTTATGTCCTGTGCAATTGTTTGGGCAAATGTTTGGCACACTTGACGACAAGTTTGGTAAGTCCACGATAGGAGATGCTTCTTTTGAGCTAGAACTAGAGGACGCATCGAACGTGTCGCAGTCTGAGCTCATGTTGTCGAACATAGCGTACAATTCAGTCAGACGAACTATTGTAGACATCGCCTGGAAAACAACATAGATAATATATTACTGTCTTTAAAATAGCTCCGTCAATCCTCAGTTGAGTGTAGCGGAGTACACTCTTAAAGGCACGACTTCAATTGAAGCAACCCTTTAAGCTTAGCTTAGTTTATAAAATATACATACAAGTACCATTTTTCGGACACAAAAAGAGTTCCGAAAATCAAGTCAAAGCAAAGGCGAAATTGAATAAGACGACTAAAATATCTCAATTTTTAATACAAAATCTAAATATTTTCAGATTTCATGATCGGGTAACAAACAATATAAATATAATAAAAACCGAGGAAGTGCGAGTCGGACTCGCGCATGAAGGTTTCCGTACCATTATCTATAAAAAAAAAAACCGGACAAGTGCGAGTCGGACTCGCCCACCGAGGGTTCCGTAGGTACGTAGAATCATTATTAAATTTGATATTTTTCATTATAAATAAGAAATAATGCGTCCAAAAAAATAAATAAAATATATTTTGCAATGTGTACATCAAGCCCTTTCATATGATACCCCATTTGAACTAGTAGTTTCAATTTGAAATTTCGACACCCTATAAAAAATATAGACCCCCTATTTTTTAGATCTATTTACAAATGTATAGTTTTGAGATTTATTCCTGTACTTGTAGTCTATAACGATGTTACTTGCCAAATTTCATAGTTCTAGGTCAACGGGAAGTACCCTATAGGTTTTGATTCCTTTGAGTGTGTCGAAATATGCGTTTTTTGCT
Organism: Hypsopygia costalis; assembly: GCA_937001555.2. Lineage (NCBI taxonomy): Eukaryota > Metazoa > Arthropoda > Insecta > Lepidoptera > Pyralidae > Hypsopygia > Hypsopygia costalis. The sequence goes on from OW443326.2 coordinate 28,333,857, forward strand.
GAATAAACGGCCGTAACTTTTTTCTACGTAAACTTAGCAGTTTGATTTTTTTTTAACTTCATGGGACCGTAGACCTGCGTATACAGTTCAAATTTCAGCTTGATACCTCCACGCATTCTCGACATAGAAATGTTTGACAGACAGACAGACAGACAGACAGACAGACAGACAGACAGACAGACAGACAGACAGACAGACAGACGGACAACAAAGTGATCTTATAAGGGTTCCGTTTTTCCTTTTGAGGTTCGGAACCCTAAAAACGGCAAAAATATCATGTCTGTTGTATGGGAGCCCCCCTTAAACGTTTGTTTTATTTTAATTTAATTATATATTTTTAAAGCGAATATATAACTAAATATTCTGTGAATATTTCAAGCGTCTACCTGTCGCCGTTATCAATATCGAGAAAAAAAATCACGTCTGTTGTTTGGAAGCCCTTAAATATTTATTTTATTCTGTTTTTTAGTATTTGCTGTTATAGCGGCAACAGAAATATATCATTTGTGAAAATTTCAACTGTCTTCACGGTTTATGAGATACTGCCTGGTGACAGACGGACGGACGGACAGCGGAGTCTCAGTAATAGGGTTCTTTTACCCTTTGGGTACGGAACCCTAAAAAGTGTATAAAAATACAGTCTTGAGAACTTAGTAGCTCGGCTAAAAACTTCGCTAACAATGATCATGTACCTGGCTTTCAGTGTTGTCAGTATAGTTGTTTTCAGGCCAGCCGATGAACGACAATGACTCCTCAATGGCCGTCGGCTCCCACAGGGCTAGCAAGCTTCTCACTTTACTTCTAATGCCTGCAAAAAAAAACTCTGATTCTGTTACTTTTTCACTGTATAGCTGACACTGCAGACGGCTTTTTACGGTATCATCCGCCAACGCAGCATAGCATTGCACACACGTGGTCCACGTGGCCCACGAGACGAGCCTCTTCTTCTCTTAGCCTCGTGGACTCGGCCACTTGGGCATCATACCTCGACCCGTTAGGATTACAATTTTGTTCTTTTTTTTTTTTGACAACACAAGAAGAAAAATATTTATTGACCAAACACGCATGAGATACATTCGAAAAACAATATAAAATATAAAGTTGATACTGTTGATTGTTGGCACTTGGTGGAACATTATTATCATAATGTTATAATAAAGCACTTGTACTATTCCACGTTATTATATTTAATATTACCGACCGGTTTTGCCGCTAAGGCATTATCAAGGTAAACAGATGTTTGTGTTTGAGTGACATATAAAATATATGACAATATTCTTATGTGGCGCCAATATGTTCCCAACTCTACATATCTGATTTGATGTTATTCTATATGAGATTTATCCAGATCGTGAGCCATTTCGTCCCCCAGTCGTCGCACAGCCTGTCACATTCTACTTGTGTCTTATTGTACAAAAAGTCACTCACCCTCCACTACAGCTGACACGTCAGACGGCTGTTTGGCAAGCAGCAACATGAGAACTTTATCCAGATCGTGAGTCACTTCGTCCCCCAGTCGTCGCACAGCCACTACGTTGTCATACTCCGCTTGTATCTTATTCGTTGCCGAGTTCAGTTCTGCTTTCGTACTGTTCACATCTTTCACTTGCTGAACGAGCCTAGAATCACGTTTTGTCAGTCAGGGCAGAAAATACAAAATCATTTTGGTTTTATTACACTTTCATAATAACTTATAGATACACACAAATACGTGGCACAGTAAAAATGGTGAAATCGATTATTTACAAATTGGTGTGTGCTACAATTTAATACAAAAATATATAAAAATAATGAATTAATATTGTAAACAGCAATTATCTTTATCAATCTTCATTTTTGATAACCACCACACACCACCACACAACCACCACACAAATAAATTGGTGGTTATCAAAAATGAAGATTAAATTATTTAATATTTTTGGGGCGCAAGTGGATAACCACCACGTGCACTCCGAAACACGGAGGAGCTCGAGATAAATGAACTCATCCATAGACGCTACAGCCGACGATGCTTAACTTGCGTGTTGTGTGAGGTTCTCAATAAAAAGTAAGTAGCGGGAATTCTCTAGTAAAGTATGTCTCACCTAATCAAGCCTCCGGTCCTCTCCGCCTTGTGTGTGTGGGCGGCGAACGCGCCTGCTGTCACAATATCGTGAAAACCAGTCTTGTTCAGGGTGTCATTGTACACCCACATGCGCTGCAGGTGAAGGTTTATTGGCGCGAATTCTAGGCTCGCCTCATCTGATGGGAACAAGAATTTATTATCTATATAATATATATGTCGGCGCAACACACAAAACGCATTAATGGGCGCGCGCAAGTAAATCAGGCCATGATGCGTCATGTTCGCCTCGACTCGGCTCACAGCCTCGATAGGCCCGACCTCGCCCAAACGGAGGGGCGGGTTGTTTGCACACGCCTTTATAAGGCGGCCGATCGCCCGTACGGGGCCTAGCTCGAGGCCCGTACGCGCCTCAGCGCATGATTCTGACTGACTGACTGTACAGGGCCACTTCTATTCGAGACGTCGTACCGAAGGGACTGTCTAATGGATGCTGTTAGTTTATTATTTAATAATTGTGTTACAAATGAGTTTACTTTTATCATTCATCAAGGATGAACGAGAATCAAGACACACCAGGGAACACACTTAATTAAATTACATCGTGACACTTGTCAGCTGGCATTGGATTGTGGCCACAAAGTGCCCAAAGGGATATCAATACCTCTTTGATGAAGCACTTACACCCCGTTCATACCACAACTTCCGTTTGAGGTAGAAAACTCCTTACTGCATAAAAAATACTTCAAAAAGTTACCTTTTCTACTGCTGGCTTTAAAGTAGGCGCTGTCGACTTGCTGCATACAGAGTTTGGAGTGGCAGTAGTGCTTCAGCAATGACACGTGGATGCTGACCAGCTCCAGCTGCCGGGACTGCCACTGACTGCACATCTCTCCGACAGACAACAGTTCTTCTAAAAGCTCCTTCTCTCGTAGGATATATATATCCCTAAACAAAATACAATGTGAGGGATAGCAAAGTGCCAACTCGTCAAAATTGTGTTTGAAACTTATTATGTGCATAACTACAAGGGTTTAAAGCTATAAGGGTGGATCGAATCGAATCAATCAGGGTTCGAAAGGATAATTATCAATGATAATTATCGTGATAATTATCACGATAATTATCGTGATAATAACAGATTGATAATAAAATTATCGATTGATAATAACAAAACATTGCGCACGTGAAAGTGAACTGTATTCGAACGTGTATGATCGCACTTGCGTCTATCCGAACGCACGAAGTATCAACGGCCAAGGGGAAAAATTCAGTTCGAATTACGCAGATGAAGATATCCCATTGGCTTCTTTGATCAATCCAATTTAATTTATTTATAATCTCGAATCTAACGACACTGATTTTTTCTCAAACTACCTTTAATTATGTTAATTTGTATTGGATAATTAATACAAATTATAAAATTTCTGTTATTATTTTTTGTTGTTAGAATTACTCAAATTATAATGCATTTGTTACAAAAGAATATAACAGATGAACTTCTTACACTGGTGATAATTATCGGATAATTATCAAGAAGCGTTATTATCTTCATAATTTCGAACCCTGGAATCAATACACTTTGATATGCTCAACTAAAATCATGTACAACGATTTTGTCATCCCTAGCCCTGTTATAGTAAAGAATACAACTATTGAAGTGGTAAGACTATGTCTACCTCGGACATTCCATACAGCTTGGCCGGGGTAATTTTAACAAAGAGATCGACAGACGCATTCGATTGGGCTGGGCAGCTTTTAGAAAGCTTCGGCGCATCTTCGCCGCAGTGGTATCCCAATGCTTGAAGATTAAAGTCTTTAAGAAGTACTTCCTCCCTGCAAATAACCTATGGTGCAGAGATTTGGACACTGACATCGGACTGGTTCACAGGCTACAGTTCGCGCAGCGAGCGACGGAGAGGGCTACGCTCGGGGTATCTCTGAGGGATCGAATCCGGAACAATGAAATTCAATGAACCAAAGTTGTCGACATAGCTAATGGGCCGGCCGCATCTGATGAGTAAATGAAGGCAGATGGGGGAGGAAGGCATTAGAGAGTAGGCCGCGCGCGACACGCTTAACGACGCCATCGAGCTCCTATTTTTTTTTTAAACTACGTCGTGTGAAGCGGCTACCACAGCCATATTAGCACACGCAACCAAATAAAATATCGCTCGTGCGCCACCCCCGCTGCCAACGCAGCATCTCCTTCCTTACTGGAGACCTCACTCACTCGCAGGAACACAACAACCCTCAAGGGAATTGTTATTTGGCTGCGCTATTCTGTGAGGTGGAGGTACATTCCCCAGTCGGGTGCTAACAATTACGCTCCCTACCTCTCTTAAAATCAAAAATAGTGTCAAATCAAAAATTGTTCCACTAATTCAAACATTGTTCCAAGCCATTGCATCGTATGCAAACTTAAAGTTATATATAAAACTATAATACTTACAACAGCTGCATAGGCATTGCATAGCACAGCTTCGGCTCAGCCATTATCTCATGTACAGTTATATCTCCACCAAGTCCCGAATGGAACCTATACGTCACTTGATGACTATTAACGAAGTTTTGCTTGAGGAGACTACCGTACGAGGGAAACTTCAACTTGAGTCCTAATCTAGGCGGTAACGACTGGGAACGACGGTGGCATAGAACTTTCTGTGGTATTTCTATACTGTTCTTGTCGTTGGTATGGCTAGGACTCGTGCCAATGTACGACGGTTCTAAGCTCCAGCCGTTGATTGTTACGAACCCCACGGTTTTGTTTTCTCGTGTTTGTAACGCCACGCGAAGTCTCTGGGCTTCCTGTGGGACAATATTTATTTTTGTCATCTATACGAACATCAATTCCAAAAGATATATAAAATATTATAAAGATTATATATTATATATAGATTTGTATATATATTTATATATATGTATGTACAAGGGCGTCGCCGGGGGGGAGCAGGAGGAGCAGCTGCCCCCCCTCCTAGAGATTCTATTTATTTATAAGTTTTATTTATTGTAAAGTCTCTCGTAAAGCTATAACGTTGGGATCTGTACTGTTATTATTACAATCGCTGTAGATGTAAGTGAAAAGCGTCATGAGCTCTTGACTTTACCTACAATTCATACTTTTCTCATTCTCCATATCGACTTGCCCCTTCCTGGGCCATCGGCTGGCGACGCCTTTGTGTATGTATATAAAATAAATAAATATTCCCAGACAAATTACACACGGCCATCTAGTCCCAAACTAAGCATGCAAACTAGCTTGAGCTATGGGTACCAGATATCTGATGATATACTTAAATACATTTTATTTTCATAAATACTTACATATAATACATAGAAAACACCAGACCAAGACTAACACACATGTTTATGCACATAAATGTTTGCCATGTGCGGGGATCGATCCCGCGACTTCTGAGTCAAAGTGTCCATTGCTAGCCGTTCGACCACCGAGCTTGTCAAAATGGATGTATGTTATATGTGTTAGCTGTTATATATTCAAGTCTTATGTATTTATATTGTAAAGAAACTATTTATTTATAACGCTTCCTTAAGTAACTGTTTTATATTTAATATGACATTAATTTAATATCAATATTCGCCTTGTCATCTCTTATCTTTGCATCACCCTAAGGTCGACTGGTAAAGAATGCTCGTATAGCGTTAAGTCCGCCTTTGTATATTGTTTTTATGTGCATAAAGATTAAATACATAAATAAGACCTAGTTTGATCTACGTTAACGCCTAACGGCATATAATCCAGATAGAGTTTTAATTCCTAGGCACTAAAAGTGATTTGAATTACGAATATACATTTTGTTAGTTAAAGTTAAAATCACTAAAGAGATCAATCACGAACAATGTATGAACAAAAAATTGCTATAAATATAAAGTGAATATATAACGAAATATTATGTGAATATTTCAAACGTCTACCTATTGCAATTGAGAGCAAAAACGAGCAAAAATCACGTTTGTTGTATGGGAGCCCCCTTAAATATTTATTTTTTAGTATTTGTTGTTTTAGCGGCAACAGAAATACATCATCTGTGAAAATTTCAACTGTCTAGCTATCACGGTTCATGAGATACAGCCTGGTGACAGACGGACGGACGGACGGACGGACAGCGGAGCCTTAGTAATAGGGTTCCTTTTTACCCTTTGGGTACTGAACCCTAAAAATGTTCGATAAAAATAAAACAAGCGCACGAAATACCCGTCATTCATAATTCTTTACTCAAATTCGGATTGTATTCCGTTTCATAAAAATGAGTGTGTGGGAGACACATTATTTTTTTATGAAATTAAGTAGTAAGAATGAAAGTATTATTCTTACATATATAGAATTGCATTCACTTTTTTTATTGTAAAGCGTGATAAAAAGTAGGGTGTTCATCTGGGGAGTAACACTGTATTAAACTGGAGCTTGAATTGAATCTAATCACTTGAATCTAATTAATTTCTACTCTAGGGTACTACGCTCCGTTCTGGATTCAAAAAACTTTCTCAAACAGTCGACTATTTCTTGTCTTCCAACATATTAGCATCCGCCGCATAACGTACGATCGCCGAAGAAAACTTGCCAAGGCTGATCTTCAAGTTTTGAGAGTATAACCTTCTTATTTTGAAAAGTACAAACTATTATCAATATAAAAGTATTAAATCACTTACGTAACATTTGTATGATACTGCGTTACTCTCATACATTCTGATTTTAACGGCATATCAAATGTATTTCAAAGACATGTTATTATAACTTTAACCGAAGTTAAGATAATCTTATAATTCGAATGTATATAAATCAATTTCACATGCATTAGATATTTTATAAACATTGCACTACAAGATCTGTATATTCGACAAATCATTCATTGGGGATATAGCTCAGTGGTAGAGCATTCGACTGCAGATCGAGAGGTCCCCGGTTCAAACCCGGGTGTCCCCTACGCCATATTTTTTCGTAAAGAATACCTAATGCAAATAAAAGAAGCATTTTTATACTTTGCCATGTTATTTTTAGTAATTTAGAAGGAGTGCAGAAAATTTTCATCCGTTTTCAAACAATACTGAATTTTTAAAGAAAATTATTATTCCTCGATAAATTACACACCAACTAGTCTCAAAATAAGCAAAGGTTGTACTATAGATACTAGATTTTTTTCTCTCTCTCTATTAATTTATTAATAAGTAGCACATATTGCAATTATCCGTCAAGTAACTATTGTTCTTACTGCCTAAGGGGTCGGCTGGAAGAGATCTCTTGTAGAGATAAGCTCACCTTTGTACACTTTTTATAGTAACAATGTTATAATAATTCATCATCATTTTAGTCATGGTCATTTTAGTCCCAACTACAGGAGCACGACCCTCTGTCGACCGTCCCAGACAGAAGGAGGATTTGGCCTAAACTCTCCACGCTGGCCAAACGGGTTGGGGAGGCCTGATCGATGTTTGATAATGTATTTCCCTTAGTCGCCTTGTACGACATCCACGGGAAGAGATGGAGTGATTCTATACTAGTCTGCCGGAAACCAGACGGCTTGTTACGGTGGCTCGGTTATTATAATTGATGTGAAACAAAGAATATTATATAGATAACTGATAAAATTTTAATACTTTTTTTGTACACCCAGATCAAAACAGACATGTTAGACATGATGGGTTTGAAATGTAAAAGTGTACCTGGATGGTGGTCAACTGCAGTGCGGTGTATCCCATCGGGACGGTTGTTTCCGACACCTGTTCCTTGACATCGTACACCACAATCCTCACGAGGGCGTCCCCTGTAAGGCCATCGCTCACTCGGAACAATATTGTTTTTGAGAAGCAGGGATTGCTGCATGTCTGTTTACAAAAACAAATTGAAAACAATTATTGACGTCAATAGTATTTAAAATTGGTTCCATTTTTTTTTATATGCCTCCCGCATATAAAAAAAACGAATGATAACAAAATCGGGAGATACAGTTTGGTGTTGCAGCTACAAATCTATCATCTCCATAATTACAAATTTAAATCACACCATTGATTAGATGAAGGATCAAAGATTTTATTACGCTAAGTAAGGACTATGGAACATAGCGTGCGGGGAAAGGGAAGCGCTGCCATTTTGAGATAATTTTAGTGCATATAACGTATTCACGTACAACACACGGCCGTGTCCATTACACATAATAAAAAAAGGTGTTTTAATCATCATCATCATCATCAGCATATATCTACCCAATGCTGAATATATAATGCCTTCCCCAATGCTTTTACCATAAGCAAGCTTTCGCCTTCCGCATTGGATGCCCCCACTTTAAAAGCTTAGAAGTGACAGTACTTCCAGCCTCGTTTAAAAGCGGGATCATACAACAATTCATCGCCCCACACGCGACGTCCGCCCTAGAAGATGCCTCCTCTGTTAAATATGGCCAGCAAGCTTGCTAACTCTGAGAACTTTGATTCTCCGTCGAATTTTGTTCGTTTCGGATTCGATCTTTTAGAGAGACCCCTAACATTGCTGTTCCCATCTCTCGCTATACAATCTTTAGCCTGTTGATCAGCCCAGCTGCAGTGGTCAGAATCTAAGTCTCTGCACCATAGGTCATAGAGAAACGGAGGCACTGGTTGAAGACTAATGTCTTCAAACATCGGTGTATCTGTGCGGCGAGATGTGTCCAAGCTTTTCAAAAGTTGTCCAGCTCAATTAAATGTATCTATCGATCTCTTTGTTGACATTACTCCGGTCAAGGTGTATATTTTATACAATTTATACACAGTCTTTAACACACCCTTTGCCGTCCTCGTCAATCCTTATTCTTCCCACTGTTAGGGCCTCCCCTCAATCGAAGGGGTTTAGAGCATAGTTCCACAACGCTGCTAAACTGTGGGTTGGCAGATGCCATTAATTTCAAACTGCCTAAAAGCCACTGACTTGGCTTAACGACTGTCATCTAATGACAACAACCGGACTAATGGCTTGGATTGCCCTCCGAAGCACATATAAGCTCGAAATAAATAAACCCATTCATGGACAGGCTACGGTCGACGTTGCTTAACTTACGTGTTCGATTAAAATGACACGTGCAAAAACCCCAACAAGCTCCTCGTTTTACCGGCAAATGCTAAAATTATTTTTTGATAAAAAGAAATCTACCTTTTTAACTAGTCTAGACTCATCAAATCAACGTTCCCTATGCCTACAGCTAATGCGTCCCTGTGCCACCTTTCGGTTATATCACAGGATTGCGAGTCTCTCGTCTAGTAAACCAACCAGACGAGAGAACATTTACCCGCACCGCTCTTGCTCTCAGTAAAAGAACCGAGCATGCAAGCAAATTGGTAGCAGGTCTTACTTCGCTTTCACCTGCACGCTGTCTTAGACTCATATGATCAAAATAACTTACCTCAACAATTTCCGTAGTCCCATACCTAACGCACAGGCCTTTAAACTTAACAAACACCACGATGAGGGGCGACGGCGGGCGGCCGTGCGTGTCGCACAGGAGATTGTCACACGACAGAGCCAACTCACACAACGGAACTTCATTCATATCTGGAACAATTCAATATAAATAAATGAATATGCTGGTGGGCGTGCCAGCACGCGAGATACACCTTGTCTATGAATCAAGTATCTATGAATGTCGTAATTACTTCACATCAGGCGTGCCGTATGCTAATCTGCCACTCGATGTATTGTAAAAAACCCTGTGGTCTAAAGACTATAACTTGGCCATAATAATACACCTCGTCGTCGTCAACTCATATTTATCCCACTGCTGGGATATGGATCTCCCCTCAATTGAAGAGGTTTAGAGCATATTCCACCACACTGCACAACTACGGGTTAGCGGTGGTCAGTGTTTTAAAGCCACCCATAGGCCACTGACTTGGCTTAACGACTGTCATCTAACAACAACAGCCGGGACAGACGGCTTAACGTGCCCTTCGAATTACGGAGGAGCTCGAGATAAATAAACCCGTCCATAGACAGGCTACGGTTGATATTGCTTGACTTGCGTAATCGATTAGACTGCCAAGCGCAACAACCCCTTCAAGCAGCTTAATAATATAATACACCTACCGGAAACAATTCCTTTCTGCAGTCTGTAATTAGCTATATCTAAAACGGGTCTGATTTTATTCAGTCTTTCCTTCAAGTCCGCGACCTGCGCCTTGATGTTGTCGTACGAGGCCAGCTGTATGGCTTTGAGCCACATAGTTCGCTCGCTCTCATGGAATGTTGCCATCCTGTAGCAGACGCCATTCTCCCACACTACAGAATAAAAAAAATATCAAGATAGATAAAAAAATGGGGTGTGGGTATATCATGGACATGCTATGTAGTACATATATACGCCGTATGTGTTGCAGTCTAGCTACAAGCCCATGGAAAAGATTTACCTGTGAAGGCTGTTACTATATCAGAAAATAACTCTGAGCACTATGCCATTTCTTAGCGGTACAGGTGAGTATGTGAGTAAATGGAATTTCCCAGGTACAAGTGAGGAATTACGACTAATTATTATTGTACGGCTTTTTTATAGTTTATAGATGATTAAAAATAAATGTCGAAAAACCTAATGCCGTACTAAAGCGGTGGTGACGGAAGTCAGTGCAAATTTGCACACAAATGCCACCGCACATTACGATCTCCGAAACGGCATAATATTACATATTTTGTAACATACTAAAACCATTTTTTCTGTTATTTTGGTTATGGTCCTTATGAAAACAAGCATTTTATATTTATAAAAATGTATAGTTTAATAAAGCACAACAGGACATAAAGCTTAGATAAATAATAAAAAGCATAGACATTCAGCATAGACTAAGTATATCATTGTCATCAAACCTTATTCATCCCACAGTTGGGTAATAGGTCTCCCCTCATTCACACCAGGGTGTAACCTCCTCCACCACATAACCCCATCCTTAGACAGACTATGGTCGACGTAAACCCATGCGTTAAACGTAACAAACGTAACTTGCGTTTGATTAGACACTGCCATAGACTAAACAAATGTAGATAGAGAAAGATGAATACGGTTGCATGGACAGCCTATAATCGCTGTTGCTTAACTTGCGTGTTTGATTAGACACTGCCATAGACTAAATAAATGTAGATAGAGAAAGATGAATACCCATGCATGGACAGCCTATGATCGCTGTTGCTTAACTTGCGTGTTTGATTAGACACTGCCATAGACTAAATAAATGTAGATAGAGAAAGATGAATACATACCTATTTGAAAAGGCCAATTTCCATTATCATCTTGTGGAAGCAATCGTACTTGATGACGACCCAACACTATAACACCCATAGGTTCGTACCATGCTTCTGGTCCTTTCAGGTAGAATAGCAGGTTCCCTCTCAAGCGAAACCATCTTACAGAACATCCTGTAAAGGTAACATAAGTAAAAAAACAGTCCAAAACCATGCAAAGCAATATGGGTACTAGATAAGTGATAAACATACTAAGAGTTCTTTTTTAAATACATACATATAATACATAGAAAACACTCAGATCATGGGAAATAGATATGTTCATGCACATAAATGTTAGCCTAGTGTTCAAATCGAACCTCGAACTCTCGCACATACAACTATGTTGGTTAGCTAGTCAATGTTAAGTGGCATACAATGATGCAACAACATTCAATATTACTGTTAAATGAAAATTGTTGAGAGGTGCTTGGTCCATGTGCTATATGAAGGTTTAAGACAACAACTTTGCTGGTATGCATTGGAATATTTAAGAATTAAGAAAAAGTAGATGTCTATAAATTTGAATGAAAATTAACATACATATGATCCACATTATTATTACCATAAGATAATAATTACTTTTAAACTTTTGCATTGCATAATTTTTCTGTTGAGTACTCTGACTGAGTCAGCCTGTTACCACAGCCGGTACAAGCTGGTGGTCGTTATAATAAAGGTATGTAAATACCCTTATACATGATCACATTAATTCCCATTCTTATTTTATCATAAATGGCATAGAATAATTTTTAAGACAGTACTCTGTACATGTAGGGAGAAGCCGCAGGCAGAATAAAGATAAATATATATAACATTGATAAAATATATCTAATAATTTAGTGTTGTTTGTTGCAGATAAATAATATTTGGTATTCACTAGAACATTAGTTACGGCTAGACCGAGTTTACTTTAGGCCGGATATCAATTTATAACTCGTACAGCCCAAAAAACCTAAATCAAGACAAAAATTAAAAGACTACAGTACCAGCGACAAAAATGTGAATTATATGCATCCTTTAATTCTCGCCTATTGTATTATATTTTGAACTATCCAAGCTAAAGATTCATTGATGCTAGGTGCAAACTTGAGTGAGCTGTAATTATCAAAGATGTTTACTATAATTGCATGAAATGAAAAAATGATCTTTATTGAAAGAGTTTTACAGACACAGCAGTTTGAATGTCAGCATACTTGTATTGCCAAATTCCAATCTTACATATTATATATTCGTTTTGTGTGTGCTGGTGTGTACATTGTTGTTGTCATCCATGTCATAGATAAATCAAGTGTAAGTAAAAATAATTATTCACTTTGACTCTGGGGTCGCGGGTTCGATCCCTTCACAAGACAAACATTTATGTGCATGAACATGTCTTTGTCTAGGTTTGAGTGTTTCCTATGTGATTATAAAAAAATGTATTTAAATATATCAGTTACCTAGTACCCATAACCATATTACAAGGTTTGCTTAGTTTGGGACTAGATGGCAGTGTGTAATTTGTCCAGGAATATTATTATTGTCAATATTATCATTAATAATAAATAGAAGTACAAAGATAACACTGACCCTCAGATCTACGAAAGAATCCGTCTTGCCTCTCTTTCAGCACCAATACACCTTCCCGGTCGAATTTATTCGACGTTTGCGATGCTAACGCAACTAACTCCTGTTTATTATATCGCATTTTTCTAAACTTACATCATTTTACTCACAAAAAAATTAAAGCAACATTGTAAAGAAAAAAAACAACTGCACAATATAACATAATTAACAAACGATGCTTTATTTATGTCTACAAGATATCCGTCCAATATATTTAAAGTTTGATTCGTCACAAGATATAGCTCTGTCCATTGCAAACTTATTCCAAATTTAATAACTTCCGTTCAAATTTTATAAAGATTTTTCAACAACTTCGATCAGCAGGTAGACATTTAATGTTTTCACAGATAATATTTTGATACCATAAACTAAAAATTATGACATCCATATTTTTATTAATTGCCCTAGAATCATGGCTTACCAGTTTCGCAGATAGTTTATGTAAGTGATGGTATGGTATGTACTGATAGTGCCAAGCAGTAGTGCCAAGGGCATTAAAGGAACATAAATAGTGCATAAAACTACATATCAATATACAGAATGGAAACTTCTCACGCCACATGCAGGGAAAATGCTTTTAATACTGTAGATAGAAAAAAATATTAAAAGAAAACATTCCTTTATTTTGGAAAAGAAAGAAGACTGCATTCAAAGATTTTCGCAAATTCACTTGCCTCATCCGGGAATCGAACGAACTAAAATCTGTAAAAATTGTACTTAGATTGCATCGATAGATAGCCCTGGTCTGCATTTGCAAGTAAAAGAATTTGGTTACGGTGTGAGCATGTGGTAGATGAATTCTTTTCTGATCGAGTGAGAAAAGGATAGAAGTATATATGTGTCCCATATGAACTTGAGATTGATAAGATGAGAGATGAGTGGAACGTTGCCCAGCAAATAGCTCGGGAAGCCGTTTGGCGGCAACCGTTATCCGCGTACTAAGCCAGCAAATCACACGCACGGTATTCACGATTACAAGCACGAGCGCAGTCGCGAACTCGCGAGCTACCTATTCACACGCCTGTGCACGTTGAATGTCCCGTTGAACGCTACTGTTTATTAAACTTTGAGAACTTTTCTATAATATTCCTGATTTTTCTGAATGCTCTAGATATCTAGAATGTAAAAAGTTGTTCTCAAAACTTCATGAATGCTATGATATGGGACGTTCACAGACATTCAATTATAGTAAGCAAATTAAACATTAGAAGTTTGAATGCACGCCAAAACAAACACACGTAAATGCCACACACACAAACGCAAATACAGGGACGGAGTTACTAATCACGAAAAACATATTAACCTAAAAACGAAATCTAAAACAAATATTGCATTGTATCAAATCGCACATCCATTATTATAGGAATATCTAATGCAATAGTGTAGTATTCCTATTATCACAACTTATAATCTATTACAAATAATACATAGAACTATTTAATTGTTGTGAATCCACTCAGAATACATGAGATGAAGTCTAGCTCTTTCACTATAAGGTTTTAAAAGCTAATTTATAAGGCGATAGCGCTGATTAATATTGAATCTGTCTTCAGTTATAATCATTAACTATTAATAGCATTATTTTATAGTTATTATCAATGACTATTAATGTAATTTTATATTTATTCATCCAGGATTAAAAAAAAATACTTAGTACTTATTTAACTGTTGAATCACTGTTTCCCACACACATTTTGTTGTTAGCATTTAATTTAATCTTGCACAATGAATATAAATAATGTCCAAGTTCCTAAATACGTCCCTATACAAATGACAAGTGCGTGGTATCATATCAAAAAAGACCTTTCAAAACATTTTTACGTGTAAAAACGGGATAGCAACATTCACTAACCATCTTTCCGTCTCACACGCTCTTAGACGTGTGAGACGGAAAGATCAACTCACACTAATATATTTTATATTCTGTCTGCTTACTTATTGGATATCTGTGGGGACGTTCTACAATATATCCAAATAATTAAAATTGTTAAAATATGTTTTATTGGTCTAGAACAGTGTTTCGTAATTAGTGGTACGCGTAACCCCAGGGGTACGTGAGATTGCAGCAAGGGAAACGCGCCACAATCACTTAACTAAAATATTAAATTCTTATAAGCATGCATAACAATTGCCAAAAAATATTCAATTTAATTAAACGATCAGTAGGTAAGTCAAACGTATGCATCGAGGGCTTTAGTGTGTCTTTAGAATGTCTTTTGATGTTAACAGATATAAAATACACCTGATTTCATTTTTTATCTAACGTTCCGGCAATAAGGGGTATGCAAGTTTGAGGTCTTTCTTGAAGTGGTACGTAGAAAAAAGTAATTGGGAACCGCTGGTCTAGAATGTTCTTTATTATGTTAATACAATTTTGGATATTCTTGAATGTCCTGAGTTGTTTTAATAATTTCCATAAAATTCTGAAAAACGGAAAATATCTAAATGTTAATATAAGTCAATATAACTGTATTCAAATAGGTAGATAGTCCACGACATAAAGTTAATATATCTGTTACCTTTATTGTCCACGACAATGCTCAGTATGTCGCCTAGAACAAGCTAGCTGGACAAAACAATGTCAACAATTCTGGGAATTGATAAATGAGGTTAATTAGAACATTACTTGCTTATCATAATAACAGGTATTGTTTTCATGAATGTGCAAAAACATCTGTGGTTATGGTAAAAGTGTAAAGTTGTATTAAATGCATATATTTTGTTGCATTTTGGCTACTAATACAAATATTCCTCATGGGTTAAATTTTTAAGTTATGTGGCGAGTTAGCTATGAATTAGATAACCAAGAGTAAATAGTCTTTTCTAGTATATACATAAATAATATTATTTAACTTGCTACTTAGAAAACTGTCAGTTATCAAAATCTTGGGGTGTAAGTTGTTCATCAAGATCAAGAAGAACTCGGGTTCGAAGCCTACTTCGTACATTTGGTTTTTTGTTTATAAAATTGTTTTTGTATTTGGAATATTTAAATTGAAAGCTACAAATTATCGCTTAACTTTCGTACCGGTACCAAGACCAGTTAAGTCGTGAAAAAAATGTCTTCGGATGAATTTGTTACATTTCGATCACAAATGGCAATCCAATCAAGTTCTTGTGACTTGTCGTCGGGGAATAGCTTGGTTAATTCAACTTTAATTGACACTCAATCTACGAATGTACCAAATATATCTATCTTAGAAAATTCACAGATATTATCACTGAAAACGCTATTATAGAGTTTACAATTGGAAGTAGACCAAGCAAATGAAGAAATATCTAATTTAAATATAGAAAACCAAGATCTTAAGAGGAAAATTACTACATATGATACAATAGATAAATACAAAAAAATAACTAGTTCAGATATGATTGCGCAAAGAATTAATTCAATCAAACAAGTAAAAGGCAAGGGAATGACTGGATAATTATAGAATAGGTTTTCCTAGAACGTCACTTATACAATATTCTTTAGCAGTATGCCATGCGTTAGAAAGCAGTTCTTTAGACTTTAATAGACAAGTACAATCGAAGTGTCATAAAAAGCCATTGAATTGTTCTACAATTACACAGGATGCTAAAGAAAACAAAATCACAATAGATTTTCCAACCACTCAACCTATAGAAAAAGCTGCAACAAAAAATATAATACCAATGATTTTTTCTGAAAACATAAAGATGAAACCCAAAAAAATTTTGCTTGGCGACCAAAGCGGTATTGGACTGTCAAAGCAGCTCAGAAACATGCATGGGATGGAAAATTATGAAATAGCGGGATTTATCAAACCTAATGCCTCAAGCAAACAAATCCTGAACAGTTTTCCAGATGTACAACGCGAATTTTCTTCTGATGAGCACGTCATCATATGCGCCGGCAGTAATGACAAGACCCCGACAGAATTGTTTATAGAATTAAGTGCGTTTTTGAAAAGGAATGTTAATATAAACAATAAACATATATATAACAAATGTACAATATAATAAATATATAAATAAGAGTTCTTTGAACAATCACATACATTTAATATCAAAATATTTTAAAAATTGTACTGTCATTGACCAGCATCACAGGTATCACAGGTTCTCAAGGTCATTATCTTACCAACTATCAAAACAAATTACCATTGAAATTTATTATTTATTAAACAAACATTTATTTAAAAAAAAGTATTGCTCAAGCGGTCCCGCGATGCAAAAATAATTCTACTCTTAGAGGTACAATACCAGTATGGTATTGTACTTCAAAATATTGCCTACTGGACCCAAGATAAATAACTGCAGTCTAAAAATAAGTGATTCCAAAATTAATAATACTAACTCAGATAGTAAAAATGAACATCGCAAAACAAGTACTCCTATCAATTCCTTTCGGTTCTAAAGTACACAATAAATTTAGAGTATTTCACCAAAATATAGCAGGAGTTTTGAATAAACGAGAAGAACTAGAAATTATTTTGCAGACATTCAACGATAATGATAAAAGCTGTGATATTGTATGTTTAACCGAGACTTTTTTGCAGCTAGAAACCGAAAATAATTTACACTTAGATAATTATGAAATAGCATCATTCTTCTCTAGACAAAATAAAAAACGAAGTGGAACAATTATTCTAACTAAGCGAAATTTAGAATACACTGTGTTGTGTCAGGTAAAAGATTTAGCAGTAGAAAAAAAATTTGAATGCTGTGCTATAGAAATTCTGAATCCAAATCTAATCATTGCATGCATATATAGAACGCCAGATTCAGATAAAAATGTATTTTTCGAAAAACTAGAAAAGCTTCTACAATTGCTTACACAAAGATATAATAAACATGTAATTTTAACTGGCTACTTTAATATAGATATTCTGGAAACATTCCCAAGAATATTTGACATATTGGATAATTTTGGCATGCATCATTATATCAATACTCCGATGCGCAAAACAAAATGTATAGACCATATTATTGGGAATTTTGATAAAGTGCATGGGGAAACTCGTCAACTTGGTTTTTCTGATCATAATACAGGTCAAACGATTGAATTTTATGTAAACACAAAACGCGCTCCAACATACTGGTTTGTCAGAAAAAGGGACTATCAATAAGATAATATAATAAAATTTAAATACTATAAAGAACAACTATCTTTCTCATCAAAGAACATACATACATCATAACATAAATTAACATCATACATCAGTATACACCGTAAAATGTGCGGACAAAGGATTTACGATTTTCCATGTTTTACCTTATCTTTTTTTTTATTTATGTTTTCCAATAATTAATGTAAAAGTAAATTCGACAACTAAAATACAAAATGGATTACAAAATCTATTAAAAATTGTTGCAAAACTAAAAGGGTACTATATTTCAAACGTCATAAGTCATCATCCCACAAACAAGAAATGATCAAAAATATTCCAAATTTAGAGAAGTTTTAAAAAAATGTATATAACAAGCTCAAAAAAATAATAATTACATCTCTGTCTAAGGCTGCAAATAAATGTAAAGCAAGCTGGTAAATTATAAAAAATAATTTTAATTCGACATCTGAGAAAGAAATTAAATTTATAATAACTCAAAACGGTGTAAATAAGTATGACCCTCTCGAAATTGCTAATGAATTTAATAATAATTTTATAAATATTAATAACAATACGACATGTAATAAATCAATCAATAATAATTTCTCCATAAATACCAATTCAAATAAACACAGCATATTTCTTAATCCAACTACACCTAAAGAAATCTACTTAATTATGCACTCACTAAGAACTACAAGCACTACTGGGCATGATGAAATTCCAACTATGTTACTAAAACAAACAGCAAACATCTTATGTTATCCTCCATGCCACCTAATAAATCTTTCGTTTGAAAAAGGTTCATTTCCCGTAAAATTTAAAAAATGGTAGTAAACCCCTATTTAAAAAAGGAGATAAATGTGACATGTCTAATTATAGACCAATTACTCTTAACCCAGTACTATCCAAAATCTACGAAAAAGCTATGTACAGTCGTGTAGATAATTTTCTATCAAAAATGTCTTTTTTCAGATCAGAACAACACGGGTTCAAAAAAAAAACATCCACGACTTCAACCTGTTTTAAACTATATAACATCATAACGAAATGCGCTGATAATCATACACAAGTAGGCGTTATGTATTTAGACATGAGCAAGGCTTTCGACACAGTCGATCATAATATACTTCTGAACAAAATGGAAAAATAGCTTTATCTTGGTTTGAAAGTTACCTGAAAAACAGGCTACAGTGTGTCCAAATTAATAAAGTAGAGGGATCAGTCCAAAATAATTACGAATCATCATATAAAGTAAATAAAATCAGTGTCCTGCAAGGCAGTATATTAGGACCATTATTATTTCTACTATACATTAACGACCTTCCGGAAGCAATAGCACATCAATGCTTGCTATTGGCTGATGACACAACTATAATAATAGAAAATAAAATTATTGACACATTTGAAAATGATATTAATATAGCTCTCAACGACATTATAAATTTGTTTAAATAATAATAATTTAAAAATTACTCTTTCTAAAACGCAAATAATTTATGTAATTTCTGACTTATCAAGCTAAACCTGAGAGGTTTAGAGATCTGACTATTAAATATAATGATATCAGGATACAAGAAGTTACAAGAAACAAATTTTTAGGCATCACTCTGGATTCTAACTGTAACGGGAAAGACCAAATATCAGAACTGTGCAAAAAAATAAACAAATTAAATCTTTGCTCTTTGGAGGCTCAAAAAAATTGTATCTCGAGCTGCTCTTTTGGCTTATGGCTACGTCTGTTCGCAACTTAGATATGGCATAGTTCTTTGGGGAAACTCGGTTGACTCCAATGACTTTATACCTAAACTATAAAGTCCTTGGTTGACTCGGACCGAGCATTTGTAGCTCAAAAAAAATTGGTTGCCTGTAAAGTCGGTATACGGGCGAAAGTTTTACGTGACAACGACTTTGAGTGGTAAAATGTTTTCGAGTGGAAGGGACGCATGCCTTTCACTTTTTATGTCTGTCTCTCTCGCTCTTAGAAGGGACGCGTGCCTTTCACTCGCTCTCATTGTAAGCGCATAACGTGAGCCAGTTTCTTGAAGTGTCACCCGGCTAACCAATTTATAAGACGTTGTCACGTCAAAAATGTATTTGTACCATATGCGGAGCAGATCGACGCGACACGTGTGTGTTCAAAGAACTCCGTCTTCTAACCGTACCATCTCTGTACATATATGAAACGGCTCTTTTTGTTATACGTAACCCAGATTTATTTGAAAAACTTGACGATGTAATGACTTTGAGTATTAATCCACAAATAGAAGTAGTCAAAGATTTAAGAAAAACAAAGAAATACTGACTCACCAAACAAGGACAGAGCCGCAAAGAAGGTATTGCACCTTCAATCAATGTCTTTCTGTTATTAGCATTTTTGTAGCATTGCGGAGTAAAGTTTATGGTAAAGTGCTCCGAACAGATAACACTTGTATGTGTAGGTTTCCAAGAATCATTTTCGTCATTACAAAATTTTCTCCATTTTTCTTTTATATAGGGATCTTTTGGAAATCTAAAAGGAAATACAATTATATTAAATAAAGCCTATAAATAATAGTATCTATATAACGTATACACTCATAGTCCCACACTAAATGTATTGCTTTTACCTACTTTTTTTTTAGCCAACAATTCTTTTCATTTTAAGACAAAATTTCAACATCGTATGTCCAGAGAAAGGTAATTTTTCTAATTCACCTTACAAGATTTAAATCTAACATACATCTATACCTACTATTTAATTGAGTATATAATAAAAAATCTGACTATTATACGAATTGCAGTAATTGAATGAGTGAATGATTCATTCAAATGTTGAATCGCTTTTTTGACTTTGTCACATCCCTAAAGCCGATTCGCCCCTGAACCACTGTATTCATGTTTACATTTCTCTGTCGTTTACGTATCGCAACGGTTTTTACTTTAAATGGAGATTGTACTCTAATACACATTTAATAGTTAGTAAAAATACATAAGATAGAAAACGCGATCTTGTTGCGAATTTAAGCTATCAGATCGCCTTTTGCACGACAATACTGCACAACTCACCATTTTTCGAGAGAAACGTCACGCGACACGGAGCGATGCAAAATGACGGTGAAGCGACTTTGTAGTTTTATATAACGTGTATGACCAGTTGACCAATGTACTTTGCCGGAGGGGGTCGCCCGCGTAAGGCATCTCCAGTGGATTAATACTCAAAATGTAATGAAAAGATCGAACAGACATATTATTGAATTTACTAAATTAAAATATAGGAGTAACAGCTCATACTGTATGTGTATTAAAATATATACTATGCTACCAGACTCATTGAAATGTTTGACATTATATAAATTTAAAAAATGTTTTTTTTTATTTCCTGGTCACAAATTGTTTTTATTCCATAAATGACTTTTTCAATTTTATGACATGTTATAGGTACTTAATATTTAATTTGCAATGTAAAATGTTAATTTAAATAAATAATTTTGTTCTTCTTATTTTTACATAAATATTCACATGCCATTTTGGTGGATTATGCTGAGGACCATACAATTTATAATGCCTTATTGTTAACCATATTCTGTGAATAAAGTATCATCATCATCATCATCATTCATTCATATTGAAGCATTGAGGAGTATAATATACTCCTCAATGCGTATATTAAACGACATCGCGACAATGTTAGTTGGATTACAAGATGAGAGGAGAACAAACCTATAAAATTGCAGAGGGAATGAGACAGGGACACATTATTTCTACAAAACTGTTCACCGCTGCTTTGGCAGATACGTTCAAGCTTCTGGTCTGCAAAGTACATGCATCAATATCAACGACAAGTATATTTCTCACTCAATTCGGTATGGGTATATGGTAAATGTTCCCGCTTAATGACACAAAAAAGAATGTCTGTGCATGAGTGGCAAATTTATTTGCAGTCACGTGACACTTTTACCATAGACACTTTAATTTTCTTTTTCACTTTATCCACGCCCGGCGGCGGCACGTACCCCGTTGGGAAATTATTTAATTTAAATTTTCAATGTTAATAGAAAAAATGGACACAAGAAAGCTGACGGAAATTTTGCGCGCTACCATCGATCCGAACCAGAGGCAGCAAGCTGAGGAGCAGCTCGCGCAGGTATACTATCAATCATCCACATGCTCTGGAATTTTATAACACGACCAAATAGTGTAGCATGGCCACCTCAAAAAAGCTCCATTGTGTCTATCACTTCCGCCTTAGGTCGTATAATAACATGCCGCGCTGGTATGATTCTTCTCAGCATGTTTTCGCATAGTTTGCAAATCATTTGTTTTTATCTTGCTGTTATTCCGGACTTCGCCCTAGAATATGCTATTTTTGCCCACTCCCTGATTACCTTGACTTCGTAATAGTTCCCGAATATGGCATGACTAGATTACTCTAACCAAACTTGAAAAATGCCCGAAAATGCTGAGCCACTATTCTATAAATAGAAAAAAATGGGTCTACCTGCAATATATATATTTATTATCTATTAGTAAAATAGATAAAATATTTTCCTCCGCCGACAATCTGTTATTCATTGGCGGAGTCGTTTTTATGTGGAAATAATGATTATCCATATTGTTCAGTTCTACCAATTATATTAGACATATACATGTTACAAAATGGTTGTTAATGAATCTTTATTAGTGTAATATAATAGAATATTAGCAAAACTTAGGTTATAATAAGTTTGTCAAAATTTAATAAAAAGTAATTTATAAATATTTACCCTCTTACAGATACACAAAATAATTGGTTTTGCTCCTTCCCTGCTGCAAGTTGTGATGCTGAATGAAGTCCAACCACCTGTAAGATTGGCTGGGGTTGTGTATCTCAAAAACCTTATTACGTCAGGATGGCAAGACAAAGAGGCTGATGAGGATGAACCAGCACCGTTTAGCATCCACGAACAGGACCGTGCAATGATTAGAGATAGCATTGTTGATGCTATCGTACAGGCACCAGATATAATAAGAGTACAGCTGTGCGTTTGTTTGAAAACTATAATTAAAAATGATTTCCCAACCCGTTGGACTCAAATCGTAGATAAAATTCACATATATTTACAAAATCCAGAACCAAACAGTTGGATGGGTGCTTTATTGTGTTTGTATCAACTTATAAAGAACTATGAGTACTATGTAACAGAGAAGAGAGTACCGTTAATAGAGGCTATGAACTTGTTGCTACCGATGATGTACAACCTCATTCTGAATCTCCAAGGGGACCAGTCTACGGAATCTGTTCTTATACAGAAGCAAATACTCAAATGCTTTTACGGCCTAATAAAGGTAAGTTTTCAACCTTATTTATTGACTAGCTTACGACTGAGTGTACATAAGCTTATTTCTGTATCCTAGGAGAAACTTCAATAAGTTTCTGAACCCCCACTATTCCTGGCCTCGGATCTAAGGTGAACATTGCTAGGCATTGGATCATTGGGCTGGTCAAAATCCTTTCTAAGCAGATGCCTGACTAATAGATATTTGTATACGACATTTCACCCAACTTTATTTAACCGTTTCATGTGAAAGAGTTTTACTCTATCATCTATTCAGAGACATACCTAGGAAGGGTCACAGGGGGTTGTGCCCTTTCCAGTGACACCCATTTGGTGACAAACTTCCATCAGCAACAATGAAAAAATTAATAACACTAACTGGTTCTAATCAATAAGAACAAACTAAAACTATTCTTATCAATATTATCAATAGGAATAGTTCACCACTACAGGAAAAAATTAAGAACAAAAAGTACATTCCTATAGTAAAATTAATGATTTTATTAATAATTACTCTTACGGCTCTCCTGTCTTGTTACATTTCCATATAAACAGAAATGGAAATACATTTGTTCTGATGATGTAGGTCCAAAATTATGGATGGAATGGATTTGTCCCTGCTGCTCAATTAACATATGGCTATTCTTTTTTTAAATGATGCAATGATGAATTTTTGGAATTTATATTTTTTGTTTCAATGACTTAACATAGGGGCTATGGAGTGGTAACATGCATCTGGAAGGCAAATAAACAGCATTTATTCATAAGATTGTGTAGAGTGGTTTTTTAATAAAACACGTTTTATATGAATATATAAAAAAGGCTACTTCCTGTGCTATTTGGATCTTCTTTTTAACCTACCTTGGCAGAATATCATAGAGTGCTGAAAGGTGATATCAACAGAAAATTATATCAATTTTGAGTATCATTTTGAGATCTTTTCATAGTACTTATAAAACATAGAAAACACTCAGGCCAAGACAAACAGACATGTTCATGCACGCAAATGTTTGTTTTGTGCGGGGATCGAACTCGCGACCTTGGAGTCAAACTAGCCAATGCAAGCCATTTGACCAAGCTCGTCCTTCCTCTATTTATAATATTAGTTAGCATGTGAAAGAAATGATATATATTACATATAAGCTGAGTAGGGAGTATCCTATAGCCAACTACTATAATGTTATATGATACTGTAGCAATGATTTTTCACAATCATCATGTTTCCAGTTTTGCTATTCACCTTTGACATCCTACTCGTTCACTCTTGGGGATTCATACTTTCAACTCAATCTGCTCTTTATTAATCTTTATCTTGCCTCATTGTTGGGAATGATGAAGGCAAGGAGATGCTGCGATGTCAGCGGAGGTGGCGGCGCGCGAGCGATATTTTATTTTGCGAGCGTTAATATGCCTACGGCAACCGCTTCACATCACATGGTCCATATGCTTGTCTGCCACCAACGTAGTATAAAAAATGGTTCAACACAGTAATAAATAATAATCTAACTGTCAATTTATACCCTACATTATAATTTAGAAAAAGGACACATGTTTAACAAGTTTCTTTCCAACATTTCTTCGCCTATTTCTGAAATACTGTAGAAAAAAGACAACAAAAGTATGAACATAAAAAAAAACAAAAATTTTACTTACTGTGTTTCACTTATCATACTCTCCATTTGATTCCCATTATATACTTATCAAAATTTTGTGGCGCCGCCTTATTAGTTTACTAATATCTTAAGGTTTAGGTTTAATAGATCGTGCATTGTCGCGGGATCCAAATTTCAGTTCAGTCGGATACTGGGTAGTAGGACAAATTTAACTTGCAAGATTTTATTACAGATACACCAGTGGAACTAAATAAAAACTATATTTTTTTCATACCAATTTCAAACCTCATTTTACCCCATCAGAGAACAAATTTTCAGAAATCCGATCAGAATATTCTCTATCGAATAAAAGGAATCTACGAAATGTTAAGTCTACGAAATATCAGCTGTGTAGACTTCATATAATTTCTAGAAGATAATTCCTGCATCCATTGTTACAGTATGTGTTACCCCTTGATCTAATAACTAAGGAAATATTTACAAAATGGATGGAGGTGCTAAGAGCTGTGATGGAGGCACCGGTCCCTGACACCACCCTTCAAGTAGACGAAGATATGAGGATGGAATTACCTTGGTGGAAGTGCAAGAAATGGGCGGTGCACACACTTTATAGATTGTTTGAGCGGTAAGGAAAATATTGTTAAATTTTAATAATCCTTTTCACTTTTTAACAGCCTCCAAAAAAGAAGGTTCTCAATTCGGCTGTATTTTTTTTTAATGTTTGTTACCTAATTACTCTGTGATTTATGAACCGATTTCAAAAACCTTTTTTTATTTGAAAGAGTATACTTCCACATTGGTTGGACACTGACAACAAGGTGTGGATCATTGAGATGATTTGAGTTGTAATCATCACTCACATCTTCTCTCAATGCATCCCATGGTCTATCTGTAGAAATCTTCAGCATCAATCGAATCATCATCATCATCATCAGGTCATTTAGTCTCCACTACAGGAGCACGACCCTCTCTTGTCCGTCCCAGACGGAAGGAGGATTTGGCCTGCACTCTCCACGCTGGCCAAACGGGTTGGGGAGGCCTGATTGATGTTATGTATTTCCCTTAGTCGCCTTGTACGACATCCCCGGGAAGAGACGGAGTGTCACTTCCCGTGGATCAATCTAATGCATTCCTATATTATGCACTAAGGAAATCACATTGCATAATGCTATCGAATCATATTGCCAGGCATCACTATAGTGGAATCACTTTTGACATAACCTCTGGTCTGGACACTTGTCTCAATTATTCATTGGTTTTATTTCTCTAGATACGGCAGTCCTGTGAACGCCCGCGAAGAATATGTCCAATTTGCTGAATGGTATTTGACCACATTCACCGGTGGTATCTTGGAGGTCCTGCTTAGAATACTTGATCAGTATCGGAGCAAAGTTTACGTATCGCCTAGGGTTCTCCAGCAAACTATTAGTTATATCGACCAGTGGTGAGTTATCTTTTAATCTTATTATTATGGAGTCTATTTTAACTATTCTCTTATAGATGTTCAGATTCATATAAGTAAATAATATGTATTTTTATGATACTTCAATTATCCATACTTATAATAAATGCTTATTTTTTTTTCTCTATAGCGTGGGTCACAGCCATTCATGGAAATTGTTGAAGCCACATATGTTTGCTATTATCCAGGATGTGCTATTTCCATTAATGTCTTACTCAGAGTCTGATGAAGAACTGTGGAATACCGACCCACACGAATACATAAGATTGAAGTTCGGTAAGTACCTATATACATTAGTTAACTGGTTATTGGATTTCATGAGTCATACTTTACATACATTGTAATTTCCTGACCACAACTTTGAGTGGTAAGATAAGACAGCCAGTATGATGTAACAGTTGTATCGATAATAGACCAAACATCAGTTATTTGCATTATTATCATTTTGAGTCATTCGGGCAATCAAGCAATCTATAGTTTTGTGAGACTTAGTAATTGACCAATTGCTGTTTAAGAGACTGGCAATGGCAATTTTATTCTGATTCTTAAAGCATGATTCCTGTGCATCACATGCCAACCAATTGCTATTTAAGACTGGTGGCAATTTTAGTCTGATTCTTAAAGGATGATTTCAACGAACATGTTATTAAAAAGGTTCAAGTTTTTATTCTATGTAAGTTTTGGATATTCTTGTAGACATTTTCGAAGACTTCGTGTCCCCCGTGACTGCGGCGCAGACGCTGCTCATTTCTTGCTGCAAAAAGAGAAAAGACATGTTAGAACGGACCATGCATCTATGTATGCAAGTGTTACGGAGTCAGAACGCCGAGTACGGCCCGAGACAGCGCGACGGAGCCCTCCACATGGTGGGGACGCTCAACGACATTCTTATAAAAAAGAAGTTTTACAAGGAAGAAATTGACTCCCTTCTCAGCCAGTATGTCTTCCCTGAGTTTCATAGTCCTTTGGGATATATGAGGGCTAGAGCTTGTTGGGTGCTCCATTGCTTTGCTATGGTTCGATTCAAAAGTGAGCCGCTCCTGATGGAAGCCGTACGTCTTACAGTTAACGCTTTGCTCAACGATACCGAATTACCGGTGAAGGTAGAAGCAGCTATAGCTTTGCAAATGCTGCTAACTTCTCAAGATAAGGTATATAAGTACCTAGAGCCACAGGTGAAAGCTGTTACCACGGAACTGCTTAGAGTTATAAGAGAGACTGAAAATGATAACATAGCGAATGTTCTACAGAAGATAGTACCTCTGTATACGGAGATTCTGATGCCAATGGCGTTTGAGATTACTGATCACTTGGCGACTACCTTTAGCAAGGTAATTGAGACTGACTCGGGAACTGATGAGAAGGCGATCACTGCCATGGGCCTCCTGAACACGATGGAGACTATATTGAATGTCATGAGTGAAAATCCAGAGATTATGGCACAACTGGAGAAAACTGTTTTGCGGGTTGTAGGTCATATTCTTCACCATAATATAATTGGTGAGTAAAAACTTAGTTTTGTTCTATTTTTGTAGCTATAATGTAAGGCTACTTTCGGTCTAATTCTGATAAGTAAAGAGTAAGGGGTAAATAAACATTTTAGGTTAACTTACTTATATATAGCACTGTGAGACCTGTGGTCCGAATGTTTCTTGATGAGTTCGGCGGTGATTGAATGTTTAGCAATGGCCACTTTGACTCCGAGGTTGCGGATTCGATCCTCGCACAAGACAAAATATATTTGTGTGCATGAATATGTCTGTTTGTCTGGGTGTTTTCTATGTATTATATGTATGTAATTACAAAAAAAAATGTATATAACGTCAGTTATCTAGTACCCATAGTACAAACTATTATTTATCCTGGAATATTTATCTTTATCTTTATTTCTTTTCTTTATCAAGATTACAATAAGCATGTGTCTTTCAGAATATTACGAAGAGGCTATGACTCTGCTATGTGATTTAACCACAAAGACGATATCTGAAGATATGTGGAAGGTTCTAGAGATGCTGTACCAAGTATTTGAGAAGGAGGGCTTTGACTACTTCACAGACATGATGCCAGTCCTCCACAACTACATAACGGTGGATACCAACGCATTCATATCCAATGAGAACCACATCTTGGCCATGTTCAATATGGCTAAAGCGGTAAGTAATAATTACTGGCAAATTATTTTGACATTGAGCTAAAATTGTATCTTTATAATAATATACTTATTTTTTTAACCAACAACAACTTAATTTTACCAAAAAATATTTTTTGCAATCTAAATGAATAGAACATCGTAATGGAGAAAGAAAACTGTTCCATGCATTGATAGTATTTTCGAGAAAATCGTAAATAAATAAATATTTTATGTAAATAAAGATGTAAAGTTATTTTATGAGAAAATCTGGTTACTCAAAAGCAACGGTTGACTGGAAGACATTCCTTCACGGAATAAGTCCACCCTTGCAAATATTATTTTGTGTATGGCTAACTTCCATTGTTATTGCAATAAAGTTTTATAAACAGAACAAAACCTTTAACTTTTGAGACAACAAATTATTAATACGACGTGGTTTTGTCGGTTTGCTTTTTCGTTTGTATTTTTCGTGTGTTGCGCTCAGGCAAAACCCACGAATTTTAAGATGTGTCTGTCTTCGCCGCCCGCCGCTACCACAGAGTAAGTGCGCGGGTCGGTGTGTCACTAGTATACGAGATATAGCTAATTAGAGCTAATTCCAAACGGACGAAGACACAGGCATATAGTCTATGTTAAAATAGATTTTCTACTTAATAAGTTCCCATCTTTACAAAATTATCTTGAAATTGTTTTTTGAAGTATATGTTAATGCGTAAAGAGTTTGCAGGATAAATGTTCCTAGACACAAATTAACGCCAACCAGTTCTAAACTAATCAAAACTTGTAATATGGGATAACTGACAAATATACTTAAATACATTTTTTTTAATTCATACATATTACATATAAATGAAGCGGCTTGCATACAGCGGCGCTGGATGCAAGCCGCTTCCATCCGGTCTTATTGAAGATCTAGAGG
Organism: Hypsopygia costalis; assembly: GCA_937001555.2. Lineage (NCBI taxonomy): Eukaryota > Metazoa > Arthropoda > Insecta > Lepidoptera > Pyralidae > Hypsopygia > Hypsopygia costalis. Next base: position 28,363,277 of record OW443326.2, read on the forward strand.
GGAGGCCTATGTCCAGCAGTGGACTTTCAATGATGATGATGATGACATATAAAACACCCCCAGACCAAGACAAAAAGATATGTTCATGTACACAAATGTTTGTCTTCGAACTGGCGATCTCGGAGTCAAGGTGCCCCTTGCTAACCATTCGACCACCGAAATCTACTATATAAAAATAAGTCGGGTTTTCCTTCCTGACGCTATAACTCCAGAACGCACGAACCGATTTCCACGGTTTTGCATTCGTTGGAAAGGTCTCGGGCTCCGTGAGGTTTATAGCAATGAAAATTCTGGATAAATTTGAAAAGAAAAGCGGGAAAATCTTTTTTCACATACAGCGCCATCTCTAAGGAAATGGATGGAAACGAAAAGATTGAGCCACAGCGAAGCGTGGTCGGGCCTCTAGTCGTCAATATAAATAAACTTTAATTTAATAATGAGATATAGCAAATAGTTGGTCTACTTCCATGTGAGGTTGAAATATGAGACTGCGTGGGATAGGGTAGGGAATGTCATACCGCATCAGCATTGTAGCGTCAAGTTTTGCGAATCGACAAAAGCGATGACCTAATCATTGAATGGCTCTAATTATAAATAGGTACTGGGACTTGTAACTGATACTTTTATGTATCAAAGCTTCACGAGCTCGGTGGTCGAATGGTTAGCAATGGTCACTTTGACTCGGAGGTCGCGGGTTCGATTCCCGCATAAGACAAGTTGTGTGCATGAACATGCCTGGTAGTCTTCGTCTGGGTGTTTTCTATGTATGTATGTATTTACAAAAAAATAAGTATAATATCAGTTACCTAATACCCATAGTACAAAATTTGCTTACTTTGGAACTAGATGGCCGTGTGTAATTTGTCGAGGAATATTTACTATTTATTCAAATATAAAAGTTAGGTTACAAACTAACCGCAGTTTTATTTATAAATTTGTTTCTCAAATTACTTTTAAGCTAGCTAGCGAATCGGCGCGACTTCGCACGGCTCCTATTTATTTTTCAAAATTTTCGTCGTAACAAACATTGTGCTTAAAAGTTGCTCACAACAAAAAATAAATCAACCAAATTAGATGAATTCTCGAATGACACTAAATACCTCATAGATTTCTGAATTCACTTTATACACTTGTTCTTTCTTTGTCAACTCATATACCCACTACTGGGATACGCAGCTGCCCACAATAGAAGGGGTTTAGCATACTCCACCACGCTGCTCAACTGCAGGTTGGCGGAAGTTAGTGTTTTCAAGCCGACCTAAAGAAACTGAGATGGCTTAACAAGTGTCACCTAACGGCTACAGCCGACACCGACGGCTTAACGTGCCCTCCGAAGCACGGAGGAGCTCGAGATTAATAAAATAAATAAATATTGTCAGATAAATTACCATCTAGCCCCAAAGTAAGCGAAGCTTGTGTTATGGGTACTAGACAACTGATAAACATAAGTAAATACATATTTTTTTTTGTAAATACATACATAGAAAACACGCAGACTAAGACAAACAGACATGTTCATGCACACAAATGTTTGTCCTATGTGGGAATCGAACCCACGAGTGTTGGTGTCGAAGCCGCGTCATTGACCGCTACGCCACTGAGCTCGTCAATTTTATAAGTTTAATAAACCCATCCTTGGATAGGCTACGGTCGACGTGGCTTAACTTGCGTGTTCGATTAGACTGATACGCGCAACGACGCCAACGTGCTCCTCGTATATAGTCTTATAGAGCCCTCGTAGTTCATATAAAATGAATGTCTAAGTTTGTGCCTGTTTTAATAATCCAACCTCCTCAACACTTGCCTTCAATCTGCAAATAGCGTGTAATGATAATTATCATTATATACCAAATAGCTTCTTACGTGTACGGGCAATAGGGTCGAAAATCGTGTATACCAGTTTGCATTGTATTTACAAACTCTGGGACTGAAGGTAACAGGTACAGTGTTGGATCAATAGATTCGTCTTATAAATACACCATATTTATTATATCAATGTGATTGAAACGTCACAAGGCTGATTTAATAAAACTTTTACAAACGGATTCCCTCTACACCAGTCGCGTACTTTGACCATTTTATCATGGCCTTTCGAAAGGAATAGTTTGATACGGGGGGTCAGATTGGTCTTGTGGATCTACTGAATGATCGAAAATAAACCATGCCATCTACCATATTTTTTTATATCACTAAGGTGACAAACATACGACCCGCCTGATGAAAAACTAATGCCATAGCAATACAGAGAATATTTGCTCACTGGCGCCAATGCCGAATCCTTCACATATAAGGTGAATCACTCACTCGCAGGAATACAACTGCCTTCAACGGTATTTTTTCTTAGCTGCGTTATTCTGTTAGGTGGAGGTACTTTCCCTGTCGAACTAATAAAAATAATAGATCCGAGATGGCTTTTAGAAAGAACTATTTAGATACAGTTAGAAATCTTTTGAAAGGAATTTTTTTTCATAACTAGGTTTTTTGACGGGCCCGGTGGTCGAATAGCTAGCAATGGCTACTTTGACTCCATGGTAGCGATTTCGATCCCCGCGCAAGACAAACATTTTGTGTGCATGAGCATGTCTGTTTGTCTGGGTCTGGGTATTTTCTATGTATTATAAGTATGTATTTATAAAAAAATATATTCAAGTACATTTATCAGTTGTATAGTACCAATAGTATAAGCTTTGCGCTTAACTTGGTACTAGATGGCGCTGTATAAATTGTCCAGAAATATTTATTTATTATTTATATTTTGTTTTACGCTACGTTCTACTAACCTTACTAATATTATAAAGTAGTAGACCCTGCAAACTGCTGTAAATGAAAAATCTAGTTTTTTTTTAATTTGCTTTCATACAAACCTTGTCCTGATAATAACGAACGCAAAAAAAAAATCCAATATGGTGCAGTCGTTCGGAAGTTATTCGCGTTCATACATTTCGGCGTAAAATTTTTATTTATATAGATGTGAGTGTGTGAGGATGTATGGATGGATGTTTGATACTCTTTCGTGGGTAAACATGTAAACGGATTTTGATAAAATTAGGTACCTATACATATACAATATGTTCTGGATTATCACTCATGACTAGAGATGTGCAAAATGCCGGGCTAATACGATAAATGCCCAAAAAGTACTTACAAATTCCCTATTTATGCCTAAAACTAGGCATTTACAGGTACTTACTGGGCACTTTTGACGAGCTCGGTGGTCGAATGGTTAGCAATGGCCACTTGGACTCCGAGGTCGCGGGTTCGATTCCCACACAAGACAAACATTTGTGTGAATGAACATGTCTGTTTGTCTTGGTCTGGGTGTTCCCTATGTATTATAAGTATGTATTTATAAAAAAAAATGTATTCAAGTACATTTTTAGTTATCTAGTACCCATAGCACAAGCTTTGCGCTTAATTTGGGACTAGATGGCGTTGTGTAAATTGTCCAGAAATATTTATTTATTTATTTAATGTAAATGCCGGGCATTTTTCCTATCTCTACTCAAGACTCTTTTTATCCATTATTGTGTTCATACTTCACGCTAGGCGAACCATCGGATAGAAGCTAGTTACGTACAAAAACAGTTCTAACGATATACACTATCCTCTAAGTCTGTTGGGTGAAGTAACATCGGGCGAGTACATTACGGAGCTACCATCGCTGAGAATATTAACAATGAAATCAGTAGTCAATGTAACGTTAGTCTACCGATTTTACTCTATATTAGCATTATTATTGCTTTTGCGAATTTATTTATTGTTCGTGATTGTCTTATGCGAATAGTGTTTATGCGAATGAGTAAGGCGACCAAGATGCTCCTAAGAAATCGCGTTCGCAGTGGCGGTAATGTATAAGTGATAATTCTAGTTATGATAGCGTTTATACTCTATGTATGTGCTTAATTGTTATCTGAAGACAAATTCTCGTAATAATGTTACCATCGCAGAGTGAAGATAGACCGAATCCTGATTGAATTATGAATTTACTAAAACTTAGAAACTTGACGTATGTCGGGATGTAAGTGGTTCATCATAATCTTTGAACCAAAGCCAACTTCACCTGCACGCGGTGCACCCTGCTGACTGACAAACGAAACTCTGACGAAAAGAGAGGTAGAGAGCGTAATTGTAAGCTACCCGACTGGGGAATGTACCTCCACCTCACAGAATACCAAATAACAATTCTGTTGAGGGTTGTTGTGTTCCTGCGAGTGAGTGAGGTCACCAGAAGGAAGGAGATGCTGCATTGGAAGCGGGGGTGGCGGCGCGCGAGCAATTTTTTATGTTGCGAGCGTTAGTATGGCTACGGTAACCGCTTCACATCATGCAGGCCGTATGCTTGTCTGCCACCCGATAAAAAAATTGACTTCATTCATTAATTTATTTGCAATTCTTATTGTCGGCAAAATAACATTCTTAGTTTGTTTAATTTTCGGTCATAATTCGATATTATCCCACTTAAATTAGACTTTGAAGTTTCATATTGCGATATGAGAATACCAAATTTGATATTTGTGAAATCGAGACTGGATGGGAACTGAATTTTGACTACATTTTAATTACTAGAATTGTCCCACTGATGTAATTTGACGAGCTCGGTGGTGTAGCGGTCAATGACGCGGCTTCGACACCAACGCTCGTGGGTTCGATTCCCACATAGGACAAACATTTGTGTGCATGAACTTTGATGATTGATGTCTGTTTGTCTTGGTCTGGGTGTTTACTATGTATTATAAGTATATATTTACAAAAAAAAAATGTATTTACGTATGTTTATCAGTTGTCTAGTACCCATAACACAAGCTTCGTTTACTTTGGGGCTAGATGGCGCTGTGTAATTTGTCAGACAATATTTATATTTAATGTGAAAAAAAATACTAAGAGATGTGATGTTTTCTGAGGAATAAATAACGTAAGCCATATATTGTTGCTGCCAGTGTTGTGTAGTCTCTTTCTGGTTATTTTAGTATCGTGCATCACCGTACAAGTACAGTCATGTAAACAATGCGTTGATTGTACATATCGACACATGACTTCAGCGTTAAACATAAAGATACAATGTCGAGATTGCCCGTGGTTGCCGACTGCAATCGACGCTTTTGGTCTATATCTTTATAAAATACTCAATCAAGAGTATTTTCATCAGCGAAGACTATATACTGTGATGTTTCAAAATTGCTTTGCGAATTTATATAGCTATGCCTATATTTTTGTAATAAATATAATGTATAATCTTGTATGGCGACGGGCTGACTGAACAGCCAGAGATGTATTGAAATGATAGAAGCCGCCTGACCTGTCCGCACTTGAAGCTAATGATGTATAGCTTATTGTCAATGAATTAACTGTGCTTTCGGTGTCGACCTCATCCGTCGAAAGGTTGTATCTGTAGCACACGTTTAAATATTTTGGCAAGAGTTAAAAAAAAATCGTTGTCTGTTTAGTCAGTTTACGGACGATAACTTTACGTGATATCTTCATAAGCAAACATCGGCAGTTGCATTGGAACAGAGATAGATGATGCGTCACAATCCGAACGCTTAGGCCGATTGTGCCTCTCTATCGCTTGTTCCGCGCTCTCGCTTGCTCGCTCGGCTCAGGTGAAAAGTGACTATGAGTCATGCTTTTTTATGCGTGCAGCCGGCGTTCGTCGATTTATAAGATCTAACTAACTAAGTAACTAAGGAACATTTCCACCTGGAGTTACTACATAGGAAAGCGATATTTTGCTAAATATTTATACATCTAAAATATAAAATTACTACCGAAATTCAATGGAAGTATACTTTTGTTTGTCTCTATATTTTGTTCGGGGTAAAATTAAAAACCCCTTGCGACGCGAATTTGTGAAGCGTAAAGTAGCAGCTCATTGCGAATGTAAGCCCGAAGCGCCTTGTTTTAATTGCTGAAAAATTAAAAAGTGATTACTGAATCTGCTGTTTCGTCACCTCACATTCATTCTACTGTTGGGATACATGATTTCCCATCAATCGACGGTGTTTAGAGCAGGATTGAAAAAAAAAAAAAAAAATGTAGTTTTTTTTTATGAAACAAAATGTTCAAATTGTTTAAAAAAACAAGTGTTTCTGTTGTGCTTTTTTTTCTGTTTAGTTTAGACCATTCATTTCAAATCAATTAGCCATACTATATTTCACTTTTTTCTATTACTTATTCACATGTTGAAGCGGTTTACTGAATTCGATCTGCAAATAGCGAATTATTTGATAACAAGTTTCTGTCCGCGGCTTCGCCTGCGTGTAAACATTACGGGACTAAATATATATATATAAAGAACAAACTAACTGACTGGTGATATGCAAATATTTTACAACACACCTTTATAATGAACTAACTGACCCGCGCAACTTCTGCGTGTGCGTAGGATTGCCATTAAAAACTTTATAGTTACTGAACAAATCTTAGGATAGACATATGCTATCGCGGACTTTTTCTTAGAACATTTTGAGAGGAACAATTCCTCATACACGATTGAACGAAATCTATCTATCAACAGGAATATTTTTTGTAACTTTTTTCATTAGTATTCTGCTCCTATTGATCTTAGCGAGATTATATACAGCCTTTTTCGATAAAAGGGCTATACAACACTAAAATATTAGTTCAATTCGAACCAGTAGTTCCTGAGATTAGCGCCTTCAAACAAGCAATCTCTTCTTTGTTATTATCAGGTCCTCAACTCCGATGCGGAAGACGAATCAGAGGTAATAGCTGCGAAGTTACTCGAAGTGATGGTGTTGCAGTGCTCCGGCAAGATTGACAACTGCCTGCCCTCATTTGTTGAGCTGGTGCTCAATAGACTTACCAGGAAGGTGAAGACTTCGGAGCTCAGGACTATGTTGTTGCAAGTAAGTGCATTTTTATTTCTAATACATAGACTTTTGGATTACTATTTTCTTCTGATTAAATTCGTTGTGAGTTCCAAGGCAGTCGTAGTTTTAACTGAACCCGGAAACTGCAATGGACTTCACTGTTCATTGCCTTTTTGGTGGTCGTCGCTGTTAATCCTGGCTACACAGAAGACAGTGGTGGGAATGTGTGGTGAGCGACCGTCCCGTTAAAAAGACTTTTGGATTGTAATTGGCTCTCAATGGAATCTAACACAATTTATATTTTGATCTAATTCATTCTTCATTATTATAAAGTAACAGTCAATCTTACATGCAAGATAAACCGCCACTTAGTGTCTCCGGTGCAAAGATCCCCACAACACTAGCAACATTACCACGCTGTATAGCGATGGCTCTTTGCACCAGAAATGAACGGGAGTGGAGTCACAAGTTTTCTCCTTTATACGCTGGCCTATCTGGCGGATTAAACGCTTGGCGTCCGCACAACAGCCTCATATTCTCCACTGCTATTGGCACAAAACGATATTGTGGTTCATAGACACATACTTCAAGCACTTTCTTTCTGCCGCATGGTCCACAGCCGCCGCCGCTATGCCGACAATTCGAGCGAGATGGCTGGCAGCCTCAGTGCTGACGCAAATATCATCCCAAACTAGGCACCTACCAATTGTTGACACTTTATATTATGGTTAAAAACTGATCGACGGTAGAATTGAATCGTATCGCCATTTCCTCAACCCCCGATTAATATCAAAAAAGTTTTCTGCTAAAACTAACTTTTACCTTTTCGTTTTTTAGTAATAAACGACTACAGGCATAATTTGTCTCTTTTAACTATACCCACAATTAATAAACATCCTTAACTTACATGGTACAACTTCGCATGGTGCCAGTGCCCTCAACGGGTGAGCGGTTAGCTCACCCTATAAGCTCCTTAGCTTAGTATCTTTAATCTGTTGTAATCTTTTATTTCCTTAATAATAACGGGTTTTAACATAATATTGTCGATGGCTTAAGTACACAGGTACCTGTGCCATAGAACTTCACTCTTCCATAGCACTTTATACAAATTCTGTTACAAACAAATTACTAGTAGGTACAAATTATTACAATTATGTGACTATGTAACGTGCTCGTTGTCACAAGTTATTTGCGCTCCCGCTGTTCGGCAAGTCAGGCTCGTCTCTCGAGCGCTGCGCCTGCTCAATGATATGGTGGCAATTGAATCGATTGATATAGTTAACTGTTCTTTGATTGAGGTTGGCAGAGCGATAATGTTGTTCTATGAATAAATTATCCATTTTCCCTTATATTTTTATAACGTTCAGACAACAATAATCAAAGGCTTTGCTTTTTACGAAAGTTACGAATATAACATGCGAACAATACTGTATTATGACCAAAAATATATATAAAATTCAATATTGCATATGTTATGAAAATATATCTTTTCTTAAAATTACTCAACCAAAGCCGAAATACGTATTTATGGAAACAGTATCACGTATTCCGTTTTCCACATTATTGCGAGGCCGTTTTGATCACAGAAATAAAAAAGGACTAGAAATAACAAGTGGGCGTTACCCGCGTAGGTCAATATACTCCAATTTGGCATATCTCGATCGTCGCATATCTCAGTCGTCATTTGTCACAGCCGCGGAAACAATCATAGAAAAAAAATATAAAAATGCCTTCTTGTGCCATATTATCGTGTAAGAATAATAGTAGCAAAAATAATGTGTCTAATGGTGGCATTTCATACCATCGGTAAGTAATATTTCTCATTATTTTCATTATTTAATAGAATTTAAGCATATTCAATAAAATGCACAAACGCGAACAAACTAAAGTAACCTTTATGCGTTTAATTTTAAGGTCAAATTTCTAACGCACTCCACGTCTCTTGTTTAGAACATTCTAGCGTTAATCGATTAGTGATGTGACTCATGTATCGTCAGTATTTATTTACTTGATTATTTACTCCCATCACGATATTGAAACAGTATAATTTTTGAATTATGAAAAAATATATCATAATTATGAACATAATATAATAAATTTTAAGAAATGTTATAAATTATAAATAAATATAGGCAGGCATAAGAAACCAGCTGTAGCGCGAGGCTTCGCTCGCGTAGCACTTCGTTGTCACATATAAAGTATCCTATATATTAATCCAGACTATCTATATTTGTGCAAAATTTCATCTAGTCTGATCGAGTCACAAAGTTCTAAACATCCTCACAAACTGTCGCATTTATAATTATTAGTGTGAAGTATGATTTCACCTATCATCATCATATATCATCATAATTAATAAGTTTTTTCAAAAAAATATTTTTTGGGACAAGCTTCTACGGCAGCTTTTACGTTTATCATGCATTGTCATCCAAACAAACGTGTACTACAAAATTTCAGCTCAATCGGTTGAAAATCTGTCTCAAAATTAAGTTGCACCACCCGAATGCATTCCACCCGAACAAACATTGTTACATACTGACATACATACATTGTAAGTTGAAGAAAAGATTGTAAAAATATTCAATTTTATGGTACCAAAAATTATAATAGGTAGATATTCATTAATCCGGTAGCAGTACTCGGTGATACTTGGTGTTCCTCATTACTACATCACTTCGAAAAGTAGTGATATCGACATTCGTGCAGTACGGTCATTCAAATATCAGCCTTTAGTCAAGGACAGAAGTCATAATATTAAAATCAATATTAGTAGCGCCACCTTGCGTCGATTAGCTATACTGTTTAGAATCTGACAGAATAAGAAGTACAGCTATTGCTCACTAGATGCTTATTCGGGATTTAATTGTTTATGAACCGTGTCATAACTGCATAAGGTTGAATTTAAACTAACATATTTTTGTATATATGTCATTTTTTACAGTATTTTTAGACCAATCATAGCACAAACATGCATGTAGTAACACGTTAACATTTTGCTTTACATGTGTGAGTTTGGCGACAAAGGTTTTCTTACTAATAGGTCGTCATACGATTTCTACCTGTTTTTTTATTTCTGTGGTTTTGATACATGACTAGAGATGGGCAAAATGCCGGCCATTTTCGATGCCCAAAAAGTACTTATAAATTCCCTATTTATGCCCAAAACTAAGTATTTATTGGGCATTTACAGGTATTCACTGGGCACTTATTGCAAATGCCGGCATTTTGTCCATCTCTATACATGACTCTGAAAATATTTAAATAATTATACTATTAAAATAATAAAATAACAATGTATTAATAGCAAATTTAAATATTATTATGTATTGCTGTCATAATTAACCTTGTTCGTTATTGACAATTGTCGATATGTTCACAAAGTGTTTGCTTTTTATAAATAAATGTTTGGATAACAAAGTATGTAACGTGTAAGGACTATTGATTAAATAAATAAATATTCCTGGACAAATTACACACTGCCATCTAGTCCTAAACTAAGCAATGCTTGTACTATGGGTACTAGATAACTGGCACTATGGATACTTAATATATACTTTTTTTTGTAAATACATAAATTTAATACATAGAAAACACCCAGACGAAGACAAACAGACATGTTCATGCACACAAATATTTGTCTTATGCGGGAATCGAACCCAGTGGCCAATCAAAGTAGCCAATGCTAAAAACATTCGATGCTGATGTAGTCATAAAGAACACCACCCTAGTTTATGACAATGATACTGTTTTTCTTGGTATTACCATTGATTCAAAGTTGCAATGGGGCCCTCATATAACGAAACTAGTTCGCAGACTCAGTTCCGCAGCTTATGCGGTTAGGAGAATAAGACAGATAGCGGACGAGACAACTGCTAGGCTCGTTTATTTTAGTTATTTCCATAGCATTATGTCATATGGCATATTGCTTTGGGGTAAAGCAGCTGACATTGATAAAATTTTTGTTTTACAAAAGAGAGCCATTAGATCAATTTACAATTTGGGTTCTAGGGATTCACTCCGTGAGTTATTTAAGGAGATAAACATCCTCACTCTCTCTTCTCAATATATTTATGTAAATATTATGTACGTCCGTAAAAATATTTCGAATTTTACAAAAGTATGTGATATAACTAATGTCAACTTGCGGAACAAAAACAAATTGGTTATTCCAAAACATAGACTGGGGAAGGTCAATAATTCGTTTGTCGTAAATTGCATCCGCTACTACAATAAGTTGCCGGAGTCGGTCCTGATTTTACCCGACATTAAATTAAAACAGCTTATTAAGACCACCTTATGCAAAAAGGCTTACTACAGGACCGACGATTACCTTAATGATAAAAATGTATGGCAAATTCTCGGCACAGGATGTGAAGCACAGGCGTCTTATCTTTACAAGTAGTATTGTGGATATACATATTTAGACTTTTATACAATATGTATATACACTCTATACTATGATTTTTTATATTTTAATTTTTTTTACTATTTTATTTTACTTTAATTTTTTTTTCTCTTATTTTGGTTGAATACCATTTTTTTTTTGTTGTATTATGTATAATGATAATATTGTATTGCTATTTAAAAAAGACCTATATTGACAGAGTTTCTTTCGGCATTTCTTCTCGTCAATGGTCATTCCGAAATGCTGGTAGATAAAAAAAAAATACCTAATTGTAAAAGACGTGTCTAAGTGCCCGCGAGGGCCCACAGAATAAAGAATTTTGACTTTGACTTTGACTTTGACTTCGACCACCGAGCTTGTCAAAGAAAAAATAAATAAATATATATTACAGACGGTGCATAGGGTAATTCATGAACCGTGTGTTTGAGTATATGTGTATAAGAATAAGTATGGTTCGTGTTATTGCAATAAATTGATGATCATCAGCGTGTGACCAGTGCTTTGTTATAAGCAAAACATGATAAGCTTTATTATGAGCAGCAAACGCTAACTAATGTATATTTGTGTCATGTTTCTCTTTGCTGAACCCGATATCTACAAAATGCATACGTAGTCCATCAGTGATGTACAAAAACGTCAGAGAGAACGTGACCTATCCACGGTCTTAGAATAATAAAAGATGAGGCAGGTGTGTGTAAGTTTCTAATACATAGTCAATGATCGCCACGCTTAAAATAGTTTACTCTTTGAATAACTGAACAGGAATACATCCATTTTAATAATGACACATACTAGTAGTAGTAGTGTGTAGTAGTATATCGCTAACGTAAATGAGGAATGTTATGGTTACAATACATACTCATTGTCGTGGAAAAATATTAGTTGATAATTTTACGTGATTATGTCATAAGAAAACATCGACCGATGGAGTGGAAGAGAGATAGATAGATGCTTCACAAGCCGAACGCTTATGCCGATCGTGCCCCTCTATCACTTGTTCCGCGCTCTCATTTGCACGCTCGGCTCTGGCGGAACGGCGGAACTTCAACGATTTATGTCATGCAGAACGTGACCTATCCGCGGTCGTAGAATAATAAAAGATGAGGTAGATGTGAGATAAGTAAGTTTCTAATACATAGTCAATGAATTTCATGTTTAAAATACACGCTTACTCTCTGAGTTGCTAAACAGGAATACATACATGTTAATAACATACTAGAAATATATTGCTGACGTAAGTGAGGAATATTATGGTTACAATACATACTCATTGTTGTGAAAAAAAATAATGAGTTGTCTGTAAAGTCTGTTTACGGACGATAATTTTACGTGATTACGTCATAAGAAAACATCGGCCGATCAAGTGGAAGAGATATATATGCGTTACAAACCGAACGCTTATGTCGATCGTGCGTCTCTATCGCTTGTTCCGCGCTCTCGCTTGCACGCTCGGCTCAGGCAGGACGTGACAATGAGTCACGTTTATTCGTGCGTGCAGCCGGCGTTCAACGATTTATACTCGTAAGACGTTATTACGTCAAAAACGTCAGGCAGAACGTGACCTATCCACGGTCTTAGAATAAAAAAAGATGAGGTAGATGTGTATAGATAAGTAAGTTTCTAATACATAGTCAATGAATTTCATGTTTAAAATATACGCTTACTCTCTTGAGTTGCTAAACAGGAATACATACATGTTAATAATGACACATACTAGAAATATTAGGTTGGGGAAAAAGTCTTTTCGTATTTTATATGAAAATTCAAATCATTTTTTAATAAAGTTTATTTACATTTAACTAAAGTATGTAGGTGCCATTATGTTCGATAACTTTTTGTCAACTTGTAGGTAGAGACATGATCCCATTACTATAGAAATCTTGGGACTTCTGTTCAAAAAACCGCGACAAGTGGTTTTGGCAGTCTTCTCGTGATGTTAACCTGACATTGCCTAAAGAATTCTTAAGAGACCGAAACAGGTGGAAATCAGAAGGTGCAAGGGCAGGACTATACGGCGGATGCATTAACACCTCCCAGTCAAACTCTCTTAATTTTTGCTGAGTGGCTAAAGATGTGTGAGGTCTAGCGTTATCATGATGAAAAATCACACCCCTTCTATTAATTAATTCCGGCCGCTTTCTCTTAACTTTTTGCTTTAATCTCATCAGTTGTTCACAGTAGAGTTCAGAATCTATAGTCCTGCCTGGCGGTAACAGCTCATAATGAATATCTTCCCTTCCAATCCCACCATACACACAGCATCACCTTGTTGCGGGTTAACCCGGATTTCGCCAGAGTCTGTGAAGCCTGGCCGGCCTTTGACCACGACCTTTTTATGCGCCAAAACTGTTATGTGGTCAATTCCTAGTTCTTCAGCTACGACGTAACTACTGATATGCCGATCTTGCTCCACTTTTTCAGAAATGGCATCCATTTTATCCGTAACAGGGCGAACAGAGCGACGTGCATCTTTGACATCAAAATTTCCGGATTGAAAACGCTTAAACCAAATTTGTGCTACTCTCACAGACACTGCACTATAGGTCCATAAACGTCACAAATTTTTTTCGCAGCTTGCGTTGAATATTTTCCTTTTTTGTAGTAAAATGTTAAAATGTATCGAATTTCTTCATTAGATTCAATCATCTTTTCAGTAAAAAAAACAAATGAAAATCACACATTTACCTAATTTGAATTTGGAATTATCTTTTTTAAAATTTAAACTTTTTAAAGATATCAAAACCTGCTAGATACAAATGCTATAACCAAAGAGATTTTATTACAAGTTCATACATACTATAATGCGAAAAGACTTTTTCCCCTACCTATTATATTGCTGACGTAAGTGAGGAATTTTATGGTTTACAATACATACTCATTGTTGTGAAAAAATATCGTGTCTGTAAAGTCGCTTTACGGATGATAATTTTACGTGATAACGTCATAAGAAAACATCGGAAAGGAGATAGATGAGTCACAATCCGAACGCTTATGCCGATCGTGCCTCTCTATCGCTTGTTCCGCGCTCTCGCTTGCACGTTCGGCTCAGGCGGAACGTGCAATGAGTCATGCTTATTCGTGCGTGTAGCCGGCGTTCATCTATTTATAAGACGTTATTACGTCAAAAACGTCAGAGAGAACGTGACCTATCCACGGTCTTAGAATAATAAAAGATGAGGCAGGTGTGTGTAAGTTTCTAATACATAGTCAATGAACTCCACGCTTAAAATAGTTTACTCTCCGAATAACTGAACAGGAATACATCCATTTTAATAATAGTAGTAGTGTATAGTACTTTGCTAACGTAAGTGAGGAATGTTATGTTACAATACATACTCATTGTCGTTGATAAAAAATATTGGTTGTCTGTAAAGTCGGTTTATACGTGATAACGTCATAGCGACGATAATTTTACGTGATAACGTCAAAAGAAAACATCGGCCGATGGAGAGGAACACATCCATTATATAGTATAGTAGTATATCGCTGACGTAAATGAGGAATGTTATGGTTATAATACATACTCATTGTGAAAAAAAATATCATAAAATGGTAAACATAATAAGTAATAAATATTGTCAGACAAATTACACAGCGCCATCTAGCCCCAAAGTAAGCGAAGCTTGTGTTTTGGATACTAGACAACTGATAAACATACGTAAATACATTTTTTTTTGTAAATAGACATGTTCATGCTCACAAATGTTTGTCCTATGTGGGAATCGAACCCACGGGCGTTGGTGTGGAAGCCGCGTCATTGACCGCTACGCCATCGAGCTCGTCAACATGATAATAACATTTGCGTACGGTCGACTAACAAAAGTAGACTATCAGTTTTGACAGAACTAGGAAGTTTTGTTAGGGTACACACCTAAATGTTGTTAAGTAAGGTCGAATATCTTCTATTATTTTGACGTGTTAACAACGTCTTATTAATCGATGAACGCCGGCTACACGCACGAAAAAGAATGACTCATTGTCACGTACCGCCTGAGTCGAGCGTACTGGCGTGAGTGCGAAACGAGCGATAAAGAGGCACCATCGGCTTGTGTATATACTTCTGACGTTATCACGTAAAATTATCGTCCATAATCGACTTTACAGCCAATCATTTTATTTTTTGATAGCGAAATTAGACCTTAATTTGAAATGTACTAACGAATGTCAATCTAATTGTGTTTGACCAGTTTTTGGCCCACTGTACTTATACCCTATACCTTTCGTAACATATAAAATGGATGTTAAATGTACAAGCTGATATTAGCAAGATTATTTGACTCATCGTTTGGTTAAGCGTTTACAAGTATATCCTATTTTACATTGCGTTTCGGTAACAGAAGACACTTAAGGTGGTATACACTATAACCTTTTATCTAACTTTACGCTGCAATGTAACGTTCTTCCGAATGCTCGATGCTGCGTTCGACTCATAGCGAGTGAGCGTTAATCTGTAACACTTATTTCTTATTGCGTTAGGTAAATACGTAAGTCGTCAAAAATAATAATTATGATCACAAACTGCTAATGCACGTGCAACCACATCAAGGGAACTTGAACCTGTAAAGACGTGCTTTATCCTTGGTTCACGCAATTGAGCCCGCTTCGCCCGCGTTCATGTTATTGCTAGACGAAATGTTACACCAGTTCGCTAGTTAGTTGTAACAAAGCGTCTAGCGGCTCGTTCTTCTGTTACAAGCAAGACTTCATATTTCGACGGTCCCTGCGTATAAAGCGACATGTCAAAAATGGTATTTTTTTTTTCATTTCAGACATGTCTGCTTACACTACGATATAGTCATTAGAGAATGTTATTATTGCAGAAATTAATTAACTTCATACTTTTTAATTATATACAATCAATTTTAAAAAGAAAATGTTTTTTTACGGACAATATATAGCAATTTATGCTATAAAAAATAATTGGCATTTTTGACTTGTCGCTTTATACGTAGGGACCGTCGATTTATAGTTTATAATGATTTAAAAGGTCAACTTGTAATCCTGGCTTTTTATCCACCAGGTCCTGATAGCGATACTGTACTGCAACCCACACCTTCTTTTCTCGATATTGGACAAGCTGCAGGAGTCTGTACCTAATGCATCCATCACGCAGCACTTTATGAAGCAATGGATACACGACACCGATTGTTTTATGGGGTAAGTTGATTTATAATTACGAACTAGCAAATATGTGGATACAGTCTCGTAGCTCATTTATAAAAATAAGTGTAGTTACACTATCTAGATTTGCTATAAATTGTGGCTTCTATCTCGTCAGAATGGAAATAATATTTGTACTATTTAAGTGTTAAAAAAAGGCAGCATTAATACACTAAATGAGCGGGTTTGTACCACTGTGCAATGTAACATAGGTACGCAATTACAATTGTTGACTTCAACGACTACATAATATTATTATTCATGTAATTTGATCCCATTATTTCTCTACTGCCAACTACAATAAGCGTTATAAGCTTATCGTGGCTTCTATCTCGTCAGAATGGAATTAATATTTGTACTATTTAAGTATTAAAAAAAGGCAGCATTAATAAACTTAATGAGCGGGTTTGTACCACTGTGCAATATACATTCGCAATTGCAAATGTTGACTTCAAGGACTACCTACATAATATTATTATTCATGTAATTTGATCACATTATTTTTCTACTGCCAACTACAATAAGCGTTATAAGCTTTAACTTCATAATAATATTTGAATGTTGATTAATATTATATTAGGAAAACCTTTCATTAGCATTACGTTCTAATAATACATGTATACTTAACTATAATTATGTAAGCTGTTGGTTTTCTAAATAAATAAACTATATATTCTCTTCAACAATCGCGCAGTCACTATAGTTTTAGCAAGGAACTGTCATCAATGTGTATGTATGCTTTGGAATGGTCAGCTATTAAGAGTTTGTATGTCCTCTCTCTAGTGATCTGAAGTACATATTATACATTTTAAAGGGAGATAAGTTTGCAGACGATGGCATCACATCAGTCTGCTTGTATATTTGTGTGCCACTTGTATTAAAAATAAATATTGTTAGATCAGCGTGCCTAAAATCCCTTTTATTTCCACAGACTCCATGATAGAAAGCTGTGCGTCCTCGGCATTTGCACCCTACTAGAGATGGGTCCTCAACGGCCGAACATGGACGAGATTGTGCCGAAGTTGCTTCCGTCTTGTCTGGTGCTGTTCGACGGGTTGAGACGTGCGTACGAAACTCGCGCCGAGGCCGACGAGGACACATCTTCTGAGGAGGAAGATGATGAGGACGACGACGGTCAGTATATTGACATATTTACATTATCATTGTTCCAATTTCTTACAATCGTTAAGTTCATAATTGGATTATATCGACTAATCCGTAGACTAAAATCCAATGTGTACTTTTGATTAGTACACTTCGTGAGTTTGTATTCTCGTTTATCTATTTAACGGAACACGGGAATCATAATCTACGCCAAACATAAGCAAAATTGAATAATAGTAAATTGACGAGATTATTTTATAGGCTAATAATGAAAAATAATAAAACCTGAAAATAAGTTTTTCAGACGTGTTGAAATATTTATGTTTTTCGCCCTGTTTTACGCTATTTTGGATTAATTTAGATTATTAGATTAGATTTAGCAGTATTTAAAAATCGACTGGTAACTATTTTACCTATACCAATGAAAGAATTAACTCGTTTTTGCTCCTTGATCACATCAAGATCTTTCTACAGATGAAACGATATAATACTAATATGAACTGGAGAAGGAGCTCGTAGGCGTCGTTGCGCGTATTAGCCTAATCGATCAAGCAACGTCAACCGTAACATGTCTATGGATAGGTTTAATTGTCTCACTGTGAGTTGGCCCTCACTATTGTCATCAGATGACAGTTGTTAAACCTACATGAGAGATGTTTGGGAAACTTGAAGACTGGCCTATGCTAACCTGCAATTAAGCACCGTGGTGGAGTGAAGTACTCTCTAAACCTGTTTGATTAATGTGTCCAGACATGTGTCCCAGCAGCGTAGACTGATGTATATTGTTTAACAGCTCTGGTGGAGTATTTCCGTTACCTTACCGAAGACCGCAGCCAAATTCTAATGGCTAAAATACTTTACATTTGTTTTTAAACAGAGGTATTGTCGAGTGACGACGATGATCTCGACGAGATGAACAGCGAATATCTGGAGAACTTGGCGCGGATGGCGAGCAAGAACAGCGCCGCGCAGGGCGTCAATGTCACTGCCAAGATCGAAGACTACGACGAAAGCGATGACGTGAGTTGATAATCTATAAAACATTGCGACCAAAGAGTAAAAACAAATAGGTACCCCACTTTCTTAATGAGAACGGATTTCATGCGGTACAGGTCACGCAGCGGGAGTTGAGGCGAATGAACTTTATGAGCAAGTGCGTTGAATTTTCAACACACTTGCTCATAATAAAAGTGGCAAAAAAAAGTGAGCAAGTGTGTTGAATTTACAACACACTTTATGTAACTTTTGTTTTCTCTGTAATAAAGAAAACTTTAAATTCCCCATTTTGTACGTGGTTAAAACGCTATCCGCGAAAAGCCAAAAAAAAAACCTTATTATTTTAGTATCTGGCCGGTCGCCATGACAGATGCGCGCGCATTGGAAAACCTGATTAATTTTTCCCGCTATTAGATACGAAAGGTGAAAATTTTGTCACAACTCGTTTTATAGTTTTTTAGTATTATTTTATTCGCAAGTGTGTTGAAAAACGTCGTATGATACACGTGTGTATTGATGATTACCGTCCTCGGCTCTCTTAAGACCCTCGCCTAAAGGCTCGGGTCTCAATAGCGCCTCAGCGGTAATCACCAACATTACACACTTGTACCATGATGTACTATTGCTCACTTGTGTACAACATTCAGGACGATGACGACTACGAGCCTGATGAGACTGCATTGGAGTGCTACACTACTCCGCTAGACGAAAAGGACTGTCCTATCGATGAATATGTCAAATTCAAGAATACACTGTCAGGTAAAACTATAAACATATTGCTAAGCTAGTGAGTGAGTTCTATAGTTGGACATTAAAAAAATACTACCGAAAGTGGCTGAATGTGGAAAACGGGAGGATCCTATATCGATACCTCCAATGAACACTACGCCAACTCAAAACATACACATCCAGATACACACCGCTAATATGAGTTATATATTTACTTAGCGGTTTGTATTAGTCGCTTTTGTTGTGTCTGTGTGTCTTTTATAAATAGAATTCAGGTAGTATAATGTTACTGAAGTAATGAAACGATTTAGATAAAAAAAAGAAAACTATCGAAATTTTAGTAGGCGTAGTGTTCCTTGGAGGTATCGATATGATGGAATGTATTTGAGAAGGCACTTCCAGCACTTGGGCCCTACCGCCGAAGCTGAAGCCGATTACCATCAAATTTTTTGATTGCAAATATCAAACTTCAGCTAAGGTTGGCGGTAATTGTGTTTAGCTTAGCTACTAGAAACCCTGGAGCTCTACTGACTGAGCTGAAGATGTTTGTCAATAACTAAAACGTAACACATATTTTTCGAATCAAAATATTTAATGGTAATCGGCTTCAGCGTTGGCGTTAGTTACGGGCTGGTGATGAAGTGTGAGACGAGCCCGCCACACTTAGCCACTGTTGCTACTTATCTTCAATTTCCATTATATTTCCGACATAGTTATGACGTCAATTTTTTAGCGTTACGTAATATTTTTATTTGTTTTATTTATGTTAAAGTCTTTATAAAAATGAATTAAGTTATTATTTGTTTTAATGATGAAATTATCGTTTATGATAACTACTTCGTAATTGTCAAGGAATATATATTTATTTTATTATTTTAATAATGTATCATTTTGGTGACATACAGCTCTGTCGAGCAGCGAGCCGGCGTTGTACCACGCTCTCACCTGCGTTCTGAATGAGGAGCAACAGAAGCAGTTGCAGGCGGTGTTTGTATTCGCTGACCAGCGCAAGGCGCAACAGGATAGCAAGCGCATCGAACAGAGCGGCGGTATGTAGTCAGTCTATCTGCGTTTATACTTACAATACTTCAGAATAAATCACTCCGTTTCTTCCCATGGATGTCGTACAAGGCGACTAAGGGAAATACATTATCAAATATCGATCAGGCCTCCTCAATCCGTTTGGCCAGCGTGGGGAGAGTAGGCCAAATCCTCCTTCCGTCTTGGACGGACGAGAGAAGGTCGTGCTCCTATAGTGGAGACTAAAATGGACCTGATGATGATGATGATACACTTATTCAGTTAATTAATTTCGATACAAAAATATTAATTACAATTTCTATTTCACAAATTTATTTCACTGATTGACTAGACTTGACTAAGATATTGCATAATCAATGAACGTTTGATACAACTAAAAGAGAATTTTGATTTATTTAAGTATTTCTAAAGAGATAAATAAATGCCGATATTTTATCGTTATATCGACGTTTAAAAGAGAGGTAGGGAGCGTAATTGTAAGTTACCCGACTGGGGAGTGTACCTCCACCTCACAGAATACCGCAGCCAAATAACGATTCCCTTGAGGGTTGTTGTGTTCCTGCGAGTGAGTGAGGTCACCAGAAAGGAAGGAGATGCTGCGTTGGCAGCGGGGGTGGCGGCGCGCGAGCGATATTTTATGGTGCGAGTGTTAATATAGCTACGGTAGCCGCTTCCCATCGGGCGGGCCGTATGCTTGTCTGCCACCCCACGTAGATAAAAAAATACGTTCTAGGCCGATATATCGATCGATCGATACCGAGCCCAAGCGCCACGAATGTTGTGCCCTACTGTATTTACATCCTAAAAGCACTCGAAATTTCAAATATACTAGAAACAAAAGTCTTATGTCATTTTTAAGAACAGCAATGAGTTGCAAGCAGTGCGAGTTGTACAGCAAATGAGTGAGTTGTGAAAGAGCTTGATTTCAGAATATGTGGGCCATCGGATTGTGGATTCATATAGACTAGTGTAACGTTCATAATAATGTTTATATAAATGTAGTAAGATCAACTCCATGTTATATAACATATGCTCATGTTTGAAAATACGAAGTAAGCCATTCCCATTGAATAATCTAATATATAAAATTCTCGTGTAATGTTAGTCCTCTGAAATGGCAAGACCGATTTTTATGAAGTTTTGTGTGCATATGGTTGTTATCTATTTTTTATGGCAAAACGTTTACCGGGTCAGCGAGTTATTATATATTATTATTCTGAAGCTCTGTCTGACTCTCGTCCATATTTTTCCAAAGCATACTTAATATATTTTTTCCTTGCAGGCTATTCGTTTACGGTGCCCGCACAAGTACCAACGAAATTCAAGTTTGGATCATAATCTGAGTATCTATCATAATAAAATTTATATGTTTATCATCAGCTATCATAAATCATCGGGGTTCGATTCTGCTAATCACATCTTTAAAGTAATAATGAAACTTGTAAAAATTCCGAGTAGGTATGAAAATAATTAAAAAAATGTCCGTTCTCATTTCATGGAAGTTGTTAGTGTTATTAGGAAACTATCAAATTGGTACTATAGCTTTTAAATTTCATTTATGTTATATTGTTATTTCTATGAAATAGGTTTTGAACATGTATAAGTTGTGTTTCCACGGGAGTTTGACAATATTGAGACAGCGTAGAGCTATGTGACTTAACTGGGCATTTTAGATAGATTCTCTATAGCGCCCATAATTTCCTATTAAAAGTTATTAACGCTTATTGGGAATATAATTAAAATGTGTGGTATTTTGAACCCAAGGTACTGTTTCATAAGATTTAGAATTGCAGTGACAAGTCGACAATTGAACATTTCATAAAACATTTAGCCTGACATAAAATTGACAACGAACAATCTGACGAGTTTGTCAAAATGTCATGACGATTCGACATTTTTGCATTTCATAAAAATTTACAAGTGACAACGAAATTTGACAATTGACCATTTTTCCAACAATTCGTTCAAGAAACGCACAATTGTCAGTATTAAATTACAAATTTGTTGATTTGTCGTTAATTCTTAACAGGGGCTTGTGTCAGTATTGGATGATAATGACGGAAAGAACCGTTTTAATTCTAAGCCATAAGCCAACATGGTCATTATGAATGACCATGTTGGCTTATGGCTGAATTTTAAAAATATCGTTTTGGGTATGTAGCTTAACTTACAAGAAATTATCAAGGAATAGTAATAAATAAACCGAGGATCTAAAATTGTGACTGGTCGACTATTATACTGACTTGGAGACTTGTCATAAAAATAATTTCATGAAACAAACACAACACAAGTGATAACTCCGCTATATTTCTGTCAACACCTAATAATGTGTCAAGTTCTATGAAACATACGTCGTGATTTTTGACAAATTATCGACCTGTCAAATTTTATGAAACAGGCCCCTGGGCATAGCATGCATAACTTTGTATATTCAATGTTGAATTAATTATTACATTTAGAAGGTTACTTTTTATATTTAACCGAGTTTTAGATATATGCGACTGTGTACGGTCCCCTGCAAAAATTCATACAAAATATAGAATTTAAATTGATTGCATCGATCTAGTATTTTAAACCTTAAGATGTTATATTAAAGTTTATATTACTGTTGATGGCTTGAAATTTTGTCCTGTTTTTGGCTATGCATGCATTTTTATAGGTGACAGTATAGAGTGAAAAAAGAACGAATTAAAATTATAAATATAATATCTCTGACGACTTTTTTCTTGGCCAGTGTTTTAGCAAGACTGGTCGTACTGTCTCTCTGAATAGCAATGCTAATTCCTTCTAATCATATGACGTCTTGATCAACCTTTTGACAAATTGCTAATAGATTGTGGAGTACAGCACGCGGAAATTTCACTTGGTGTGTTCCAAGCCTTGTATTGGGTAATTAGAACACAAAGCGACGAAAATACGCGCATCTCTTTGTTCTAATCAAAGGCTGTTTTTATTAATATTTTTTTATGCAATGCTTCTAGCGACATTTTGTAATTGACATGTTAAAAATATTGACCAAAATTTGTAACCATTAAAAAATTCTAAATACTATATATCTAAAAAGATAAAAATAGATTTCTTAGCGCATTCATTTTGAGTGGATGTGTTTATGCTGAACAGGAACAAGTTATTAAATGTTTTGCCTATAGTCTACAAATGAAACCAGCAGCAGACTACTTTTGAATGAGAATTGGAGACATGACTATAAAGATCATAAAAATAGTACGGTACGACTCAATGAAATACTCATTCTGTATTTAAATGGATGTTTTTTTGAATACTAAGTTTATTCTTAGTTAAATAATACATAAAAAAGAAATACGATAATTTTTTTTAGACCAAATGCTGCTTTGGAGGTCGATAACACAACGGAGTATCAAGCGGAAATAAACAAATTATACTCATCAACATGAACAGCTTTTACAACGTGACCGACATTAAAATCAACTTCCCCATAAAAAACAAAAGCTGCTAGAACAATAAAATTTGTATGGAGATCTTGAAATTTAACTAACGATTACGGTCGCTTAGTAAAAGTTATATGGTGATGTGTGAATCACCTCTCAGCTTGGCTTCTACGTTACATTTAGTTCGAGAAGCAGAGAAGTATTTAACGGTCAAAGTACTCACACGCTTACATACTGAGATTATTCTGTGTTCAATGCTGCAGGGCGGGAGAAAACGGAAAGATAAACTGAAAATATAACAAGTTTAAAACCAAACTACTATAATTAGATGTGTAATTTTCTCCTAAATTAAAATATAAGCTATAGAGGTATTAAAGGAGAGGGGGAGGTGTAGGATGTATAGAGGAGGTGGAAAATAGAAATGACAAGCAAAAACTACGAAATTTGCGCAAAATTCACGAGAGCAAAGCCGTGCTACGGAAAGATGGTAGGTAATAAAAATACAATTTAATATTTAAAAAAATCTTTTTGGATTGCTAAATAATGATGATAAAAAAATATAATATATATTTTTTAAGTTATTATTATTTAATTACAACATTAAATGTTATTATTAATAAATAATAATAATCAAAAGACCTCTATGTGCACCCTGAGATTAAACTTGATATCATGCTCTACGAATCTAAAGAAATTACCAAGGACATTACAGCGTATAAAGGAAGCTGTCGACCAAAAATAACATTACATCTGTTCATCATTTCTCATGACGCTAGGCAAAGGCTCAAATGTTTAACTTCTTTTTGCCTCGGGTATTTTATTAATTAATTTAAAATAAAATTCATGCTGAATATACGATATAATATGCTGTACGATTTCGTATTTTATTTGCTTTTTTCTCCTATTCGCAATACACTAAATTGGACGCGTTCATCGAGATACTTTAAATTTGTTTAAAATGTCGACCCAATTATACAAGCCTATAAAATTTGCCAACCAAAACCTTCGAAAGTTCAAATTTTCTTGTCAGCTAAACTGCTCTTTTATAGGTTAATTTCCTCTAAATAGTTTGCATTACTAAAGGTTATAATCTATTTTAAGAGGTGGCTCTATAAAGTGTATACGCTTCATCTAGCACGAAGTTTGAAGTGCCGATCGTCTTTCAATTTTGTATCAACGTTAGTTTTATATAATATAAATAAAGTTATAGGTACAAACCTATAACTTTTAAACTTTTAAAAATAAATAACTTTTAAACTGCCTTACATGCATGATCGCGTTAAAAGGGGTCATTTACGGCAAACGTGTTGCTAGTTTTTGAAAAAGGATTAATAACGCAATAATCGATGTGCAGCATAGTGTGTTTAGATACATAGAACATAAAAATGTTTTCGTAAAGGCGGGTCCGCAGCGCCAATTTTCTAACAAAACATGTTAGCAAAACCTCCCGTCCGCTACTTCTATTGTTTTTGTATTCACACAATATAACACACAATCTTCTTCTTGATGTCTTCCTCTAGTGCGCTCGAACACAAAATGCGTTACTTCCCCTCCCCGCAGACGAACGCGGAAATATTAAGGCAAGTCCGCAGCGCCAAGTTTCTAACAAAACAAGTTAGTAAAACCGCTCATCCGCTGCGCCTATCGTTATTGTTTTTGTTTCACACAATCTTCGTACGAAAATGAAGTCTTCCTCTAGTGCGCGCGAATACAAAATGCGATAATTCCTCTCACCGCAGGCGACCGCGGGGGATGTTATCCACTGGTCTCGGCAAACATGTTAATGTGTTTTTGCTAACAAAACTGTTAGGCCTCGCCTCTATTCGGTTAGTTAACAATGTTATCGTGTTTGCAAACACAATAACATGGCGCAGCGGACCCGGCTTAAAAATTTGGAAACTGCGACGAAGTAGGCACCTTTAATTTGGTTCGTTAGAATTATTATCAAACTCATCATGATCACTGATCGGAATTCATAGTGTAATTAATGCCTGCGAGATGTTATGACGTTCGCTGTACTCATTATCACTTCTTATACGACGAGAGAAATGTTCAACTCTCTCTTAATTATAGTTTAAAATATAAAAAAATATTATATATTTAAACGAAACACCAAAATAATCACAGTATCTAAATGTTATAATTACTCGACTGACGTTTTCGCTTCTTAATATATTGGACGTTGGTAATGTTTACCAAACCGATATATAAATACACGTTTCTACTCACGATAACAAATAACTTTTCTAAAGATTTTTCTTTTATTTTAAAAAAGTACTTTAGAAATGAACGCGACATTTAACGCGATTTTTTAAAATAAAATAAAAAAGAATAAAAACGTACATTTTATCAAAGTTATTTGCTATTAAGTGTACAATTGTGTGTTTATCGGTTCACTAAATCGCCAGTCCTATATATTGTAAGTAATGAAAGCGCATTTTTTCGTGGAAGCGTTTTTATGTCTATTTTATAAGCATTTTTTATCCGTGCAGTACAAGCCCCGTGGTATTTTGTTATTTTTGTACTTTGTTATTATCTCATTGTGCTGTTGTGTACGTATCTTTTTATATTACATATTAACATTGGGTGTTTATCGTAAGTCACGTTACCTTGTGCCTGTCGATTGCATTAATTGTATTTGTTTTATTAAATTCCACTCAATGTTAATGTGAGTGAATAGTATTTTATTAAATTATGTTGAGCCAGAAAGTGCTCTAAACGTTATGACGAATGCACTGGTGCGGCTCGGATGCAACTTACGGAAACTCCGATCCAGTCACGTTTGTAAGTGGGTGAATTAGAATAATTGCCGGTGACGTCACTATATACATAAATCCCGGTTCGTTATGTACTGTGGACCAAATAAGTGGTCTACCACCCTTAGATTGACATTCGTCAGTATGATTCAAATTATGGTTTATTTTTTCAAAATTAAAAGTGACTCAAAAATAGTAGAGAGATCAAATCAAATTGGCAAAACCATCGTGGAAAAAAGAAAACGATGGAGCCATTAAATTAAAAAAAGAAGAAGAAGAAGTCAAAATCTTTCGTCAAACTGGTAGACTACTTTCGAGGTCAATCGTACCAATGATGTGATTACAGAACTATGTAAGGATTAATTCAAATTGACACAGTGACTACTACCGACTGCGCCAAAGTGAATTGAATCTTATTCGTGATAATGTAAAGTTCCGGTGTCGTATACTGAAGGCGAGGTTAGTCTGTAAGGTTCACAATGACTCATTGGGCCAAGCTCATTTTGAACGAGATAAGGGGCTCCTACACCACCTTTTAAAGTAGTGTTGTTAATTGTTATGTTAGTGCATTAATGAAATAATATCTTCCGTACCAAATTGTTTTAGACCTTAGTCCTACGTAAACAGCTGAATTATCCCGCGGCGGGGCCCAATGAGATTTTTTAACCCAGTCAGCACGATTTCGAAAGAAAAAATCGATCAAACTCGTCATACGTTAACCGCGGGAGAATATACGTTTCTCTCTACCTCCTGGCCGATACTGGTGTGTGATCGCACTTAGTTGCTATCTCGGTGGGACAACTGAAATAGAAAATTCTCATCAGACACGTCACGGGATAACTTAACCGGTTATAATGGCATTACATCAGAATGTATTATAAAAATGTAGTATAAAAAAATACTGCGTTAAGAGATAGTGTTAGGCCCTAATATTTGTCTCGATCTATATAATAACATTCGTTGTGTCCATGTATGATTAAAATTGCTGTTAAATGTTAAAATATGCATCGTTGCGATGCGATGTTTTTGTGTTTGATGTTCATATACATAATCTGAATACCTGAAAATAATGATTTGATCCTTAACGTCTCAGCTGCTATTACATTATGATACAATATCGTGCCTGTTTATAAAATTCAATGAAGCGATATAATTGTTTTAACTATCTACTGACTCATGTAAATTATTGTTTTATTGTCTTCGTATGAAGTTAATTTTCACAGCATTATCGGCATTGTGTTAATTTTTATTCTGTACTGCAGCTTAGTTGTATACACCAATATAAATAAAGTGTATTTTTTAAATTGCATTTCATTTTACAAATCTTGGATTTTATAAAAAATACTAGATGACCCGGAAAACGTTGTTTTGCCACATACATTAATCATTTAGGGGTAAGAAGAATTGATGTTGGCCGATTCTCAGACCTATCACAAATGCACACAAAATTTCATAAAAATCGGTCCAGCCGTTTCGGAGGAGTTTATAACAAAAAGCGCGACATGCAAATATATATGTATATTATAAATTAGATGTTTGTAGAAAGAAAGAAAGGAAGGAGTATAGGCTGGCAACGGATCGGCGACCCCTTGGTGTTGCTGATCTCCATGGACGGCGGTGATTGTCATTAAGTGAACCACATGCTCGTTTGCCCCCCTTCTCAATGTCCAATAAATGTTACTGCTTGTATCATCAGAGAAACACTTGTACCCAGAGGCGGAAACCACCGGTAATAGATATGCTCGATAGTTACATTAGTGTAACTATCGGTCATAAGTGTGCTCAGTGGTTACACCGGTGTAACAAATCAGTGTAACCATGGGTCGGAAGGGGGATTTAGTCTTGGTTGGCCGCCCTAGGTCGTGGCTTCGACCAAGGTCGTCGCCAGCCGATGGCCCAGGGGGGGCAAGTTGATATGGAGAATGAGAAAAGTATGAATTGGTAGGTAAAGTCGAGAGCTCATGAAGCTTTTCACTTGTAGTACGAGCCTTACATCTAGCGATTGTAATAATAACGGTGCAGAGTCCACCGTGTAAGGCTTCACGAGTTCTTGTCTGTACAATATATAAAACTTATATATAAATAGAATCTCTATGGTGGTGGGGGGGTGGTGGGGGGGGGGGGGGGAGCAGCTGCCCCTTCCTAAATTTTTTTAATTACGCATCGACCAGTTGTGTTTTATATCCGACAAATTCAAGGCAACATCTGGGTGAAATCAGATTTTCGCTAGGTGGTGTAGTTTTTTTGGGCAGTGCCGAAATAAGGCTTATTTCGGCACTGCCACAAAAAAATACTTATAACTTTTTAACGGGAGGTCGACTAATTCTGATACTTGGTGTCTGAATTCGACAAATTAACGACTAATTCTGGGTAAAATCATATCTTCGCTATGTTTTGTAGTTTAATAGATCCCGAGTGGGCTGTGCCGAAATAAGCTTATTTCGGCACTGCCACAAAAAAAACCTTATAGCTCTTTAACGGGAGACCGACAAATTTTTTGCTTTGGGCGACAAATTTCGACAAATTAACGACTAATTTTTTGTCTAGTTAAAATCAAGATCTGAGACATGGGCAGTGCCGAAATAAGGCACACCGTATGCTTGTGTAGAAAAAAATCACCTTAGTGGTAGAAAAAAATATAGGCTATATACATCCGGTTGCAAATAAGCTTACCGGCAGCCGCCCGTCTAATGTAAAGTCATCCATATAAGTAATAAACGAATATAAATCTCTTCTTCACTGAATATCTATTTTCTTTACAGAATATTAAATTTTGTATTAAAATCAAAGATTATTTTACGCTAACGCATGATATGTGATCCCTTTGGCTTTGGCTACTTAGCAGCACATTTGTATACTTTCGAAACTCATAAGACGGCAATTTTACCGAATTTCGTCAGTTGTCGCCCCGTCGCAACTGTAACATTCGCCTGCTTTCTTGACTTGTACCAATTATTAAGTGCGACAGTTGGAGCACATATCGAGCGTTCGATTCTAAGAACAATAATGCTATTGTTCTTATGTTCGATTCGCCCTTTCCGACGCAGTGTTGAACACGTAAAATATTCAAAATGTAGTGTCATCACAGCCTCTGGACGCTAGCAATACAAGAAGAATTATACACGTGTTGTATCTCTAGTCTTTGGTTTTGTAGTTCAGAATTACGAGGAAAGAAAAATTGAGGTCTCGCGGGAGATGTGAAACATTGAAACTATTTTGTACAGAAAATAATATCGAATACAATATTATTAATAGAACTGTGTGTTAGTTCTAGAACTGAGATCGCCGATCTGAGAAGGTAGAGTAAGAGCGAGCTTGTGGCGACGCATTGACATGCCAACACGCAGGCTGATCCCCCGCATTAAATGTTTCACATCCAAAAATATTGCAGGGATTGGAATCGGTCTTTTTTATACCACAAGAGGACAAAAAACTAGGTAGGTTTTTTGTCATCTTGTCTTACTTAGTACTTAGTATAAAACATTACGTACACAACCCATTGTAATAGTACAGAATAAATAATATTAGTTACGTATTATTGTTAGATGTAGTGCTATGAAGACTGAAGGACTTTACCTCCTGCTAAAGTTCCCTCCATAGCATGGATACATCTTAGGCTTAGTACCGAAAATAGACCTTAAAAGTACAAGCTCATAATCTAATGGTGCTCGACTACTTACTTTGTACAAGTCTCTCCTATGCTGCGAGTGTGAATACGTACTCGGAACTGTAAGGCTCAATTTACACCGCCGCGGAATGGAATGGAAGCGACTTTTGCAAAGAAATTGTTCATAGCATCTATGTCATTTGTATAACATATATGTAAACTTAAATAAGAGCCAAAAAAGGTCATGCGTCTTCCAGGAGATATTCGCGCATTCTCGAGAATTCCCGTAGCTACTGGTCGTATATTAAGTTTATGGGCCGAAACACATAACCGCGTCGCGGCGACGCGTTGCAACGCAACGCTGCACCGAGCGTTGCGTTGCGGCACCGCGAAACAAAGCGTTTCCATACATGGCAACCATTTTTTTGTGTTTTTTTAATGTTGTTGTATGTATGTAAGAAAAATAATCAAAAATGTTACATTTCCTTAACGTTAAAGTTTGATTAAACGCTTACTTTATGTTACTTTTTGTACACTATGTGCGGCGCAGTGTACCGCAAAATGCGTCTGCGTTGCGGCGGGCGGCACTGCTGATTTTAGCAGTGGGGTGCCGCAACGCGGTTGTGTTTCGGCCCTAAATGTTATACGTACAATTGACATAAAGTTCATTATGATATGTACAATTTCGTTGCAAATAGTCACTTCCATTCCATTCCGCGACGGTGTAAATTGAACCTAAGAGAATCTATAGGTACCTAGACTAAAGCGCCGTAAATGAAAGATATTATACACGATAATGCCCTTTATTTCCTCCTAAACATAGGCAAAGATAAATAGGTGTTACACACATCACCTTTATACGCAACTTTGATATTATATAAATAGCTTCCATCACCATGTGTCTTATTTTGTCTGACTCACCATTGTATTATAAAAGTTATATCTACATTGAAAATATGAAAAAAAAAATGTTATTCATAGAAAGTTATAAGTAATGGAGAGCCAGCATAGGTTTATAAGACAACCCCTAATTACAAAATAAATCTTATCCATATGGAGCATGTTATAATTTGCAGAATACAATTTCAATTTAATTGAATTAGTCGAAAATTTAACAAGATAAGAACGACATATGTGGATGGTGTAGAAAATAAATCTTTTTGTCAATCCAAAGCCTTAACGAAATAGTCTGAACCATTGTACAATGCGGCAAATGTTGTCACGCGAGTTGACGTGCCTACGTCATCAACGGTATTTTGTATGGAAAATGACAGATTTTGACAAACAAATTCGTGGCGTAGCTTTTTCAACATACGGGAAGAACGTACTTTGTATCTATGGGCAGAACCATCTCAAAATGTAGGATATAACGGAGTACCCTACATTAGAAGAACAATACGTAACGCGGCATATCTAATTACACTGCAGAAAACGCCAGGAAAAATGAAAATATCCACAGCACAGAAGGTGAAGATCATATACATACATAATTTCCTTTGAACGTTGTGTTTTGGCTATATCGTTCGTAAACTTTACCAGATTTTCTTGTTCGTAAAGTTCAACCTTTGCAATGTGGATTCCTACTTGTGGATTTTCTTGCATCCAGCGTACTCGAGAACATCTGAGCAGCTTTAGCATAGTTTGTTTTATTTGAACATTGGTAGGCCTATTGTAAAACCAAAAGTACTTTGATTCTCAGGTCAGAAGTACCCAAACTAGACGTCGGTCGCGGGGGTTCTTGAGGGCGCGTCGCGACTTCGCGAGGACGCCTACGTACGCACAAAATGGCAGCCCAAATTTTAACAGTTAGTTATTATCCGCAAGCACGAGTTTACATTAATAAAATGTATTAAATCTTAAAATCTAGAGTCACACAAAAACTTCAAAATCTTTTACAAAGGAACCCCGAAACAAATACAACCAGTAATGCTGTTCGTGTATTGTCAACGACTACATTGTTGGGCTACATCACTGGGGTGTCGTATATTTCTTTTAGATTTTTAATACAATTCTTCTATAAGGCGATCGTGATGTTCTCGCCACTGACAATGCTTTTTATCTTCTGCATAGATATCTGAGTATGTAACCATGCTTAGTAACCACACCACCACCGTAATCATGTTCTATATAAAAAAATATATTTATAGAACATTAATAATACAAAACATATGAACACGACATAAATGATCCATTTATGAAGATGTTATTTGCATTTTCTTATAACTTATTTATAGTCGGCAGTGGTGTGGTTCAGTGGTGTCGTTGACAATACATGTCGCTGTTATTACACCGACGCTTTCGCACGAGATTTTTATACGAAATTGCGAACCGACGAGATACCAATGATGTCAGAAAGAACAAGACAGCATTTCGCTAGTACATGCGAATGGATCATGGGGTGTAAAATTAAATGGAGACGTAAAAATGTAGAGTTACGCGACCTCAATTCCAAGAACTACATTGAGAACGTCATTGCAACAGCTTCTCAGAAAACTGAAATCCTGAACAGCGTGAGATGGTTCTTCGACCGAGCAGCTTTGTCTTTTATATAAGGCACAGGTTCGTTTGTGCGTGGAGTATCGTTCTCATCTCTGCCCCCCTAGCCAAGTGTAATTCGCAGCGTAACGAACGTTAGATAAATCACGTGACATTTGTCAACATCGAACATTTTATAGAGAATTGACGAATGTCACGTGATCTATCTGACGTTCGTTTCGTTACGCTACGCATTACACTTGGCTAGGGGGGCTGATACGGTTTCGCAAATTATTTGCTTGGCGCTCCTGAGAGGAAGACTCAATCAATCAAATGCCGCCTTCAAATGAGTAGGTATATGTTTAACCCACAAAATACAATTTATCCACGTATATACAAAGGATAGGGGGAATAAATAAGTTCGATAAGTAAGTTTTTTATACCCGACTTACTCATACAAAGTTCATGCAGAGTCGTCGATGATGTCTTTTTAAGACAAATGGGTGACCTAATAGGCCAGGACATAATGAAAAGAAGGAGTTTAGTAATCGCTGCCAACCTGCTGTGGGTACCAAAATAATACAAAAGTATCGATGGAAAATGTTGCTTGCAGTAACAATAACAATAAATCAAATCCTCTGGTGTTGCAAATGCCTATGGGCGACAGTTCATGTTTATTATCAATGCCAAACACTTGCTTGCCTCCTTTTTAGTATTAAAACACCTTTTACAGAAGTGTTACTTTTGGGATGTGCTTTTTCTGAACCATTAAATGTTTTGGTAAGTTGATAAACATGGAGCTTATAATCTATATTATACTGAATAAGTAAGATGTTAAGCTACAGTTACACATGCTAATTTCAAGCATGAAAGCATGCTTCTATTGAGCAGTTGCTACTTAGTAGAATGTGCAGTGGCGGATTAACGTATAAACATTATAAGCACGTGCTTGGGGCCCCTGGTTTCCAGGGGCCCCTATCTAGGTTATATACCAGACTATAGTATAGCAAATTTAATTAAAAACAATTGAGCCATGAACAAATGAGAAATGAAAGGCACAAATAAACATACATACACACTTTTGCATTTATAATATTTGTAAGGATTCCTATCTTCCAAATTCAAGCTACCTACAGAGGGCCCATATGAGCTCTATGCTTAGGGCCTCAGAAAGTCTTAATCCGCCACTGAGAATGTGTGTCGGAATGTTGCTCAAAATTAGCATGCTCATTTCGAGTTTGCTTAAAAATCGACAGGCGTGCTATTTTTGAGCATGCTACCTGCGGCGCGGGTGGAAGGGGGCGTGCTTTAAGCGCGTCTAAACAGGTTTGCTTATTGAGCATGCTAGTATCGATTAGACTTGCGCAAAACAGTTCACTGAACTGAAAAGCGTGATGCAGTTCTTTTGACGCAAATGAACTATATCATTCATTTAGTTCAAATGCTTCTGTAGTTATTTTGACTCACTAGTTCAGTTTAGTTCAATGTATCTTTGATTCAATCGACTCAGTAGTACTATTGACTGATTCCGTCTACATTCTTCTCAGTTCTATTGCATCATTTTGATGACAATGTATTTTTGTATTATATAAGTATAACTAATTAAATATTTTAATAAATTCCCTTACAAATATTGATTTTCCTTCAAACTTTTCACAGGCTTAGGACTGTCAACCTTGAGTAAAAAGAAATAATTTAGTGGTTAAAATAATAATTAATATATAAATTGAGCCTTGTATCTTTACTACTGTAGCATATTTTCGCTAACAACTCATGGTTCTTACGTCCTTAGCCTTCGAGTTCTAATGTGGTCAGTCAACCACGCACGAAACTATCTGTCTCGTTTTATCTTGAACAATTTCAGAATCTTCCGTCCTTTTCGCTCTCTATCGCTAGCAATTTTGGCATTACAACGTATCTCTCTCATTCTAGCTCGTACGCTGTATGTATTTCCGTTCTTTTTACTCTTTGTCACTTGTTTGAACTAAATGACACAGTGATAACTATATGGGACAAGAAAGAGTGAGTGAAAAGAACTGGCTTGTATGGTGAACTCAGTTCACCATACAAGCCACTCACTCTTTTGTACCAGTTCACTGAACTGGTACAATTGAACTACTCACTCAGGAACTACACAAGTCTAGTATCGATCAGTTGTTCGCAACAGATGCGCGTGAACATGGAGGATCCGTCCTTGACTGTGAAATTCATTAAAACCAAAATTAAGAATTTAAGGTCTGCGTACCACACAGAATACGGATAGCTGTTTGATTGTCCATGACTTTGTTTGAACTGACAGAGAGCGAGAAAGCACGCTATAAAATGGCATGTGTATTTGGAATGTTTGCTTTGAGCATGCTTATTCAGGAGCTTACTTAAAATTAGCCTGTCTATTGCTAGCAAATGTAAACTGCTCATAAGAATGCTTGTATTGAGCATACTCAATAGCATGCTTTTTAGCATGCTATTTTAGAGCATGTGTAACAGTACCTTGTGTTTTCATATAAATAATTTTGGGTCTTTAGTCGTTTCACACCGCAGCTGTTCGGACCGCGGTGCGAATCGCCCAACTGCTGATTTTGAATGGGGCCATTCACATCGCAGTGGTTGGAGTGGTGTGAAAGGCCCAAGGTATTTTTTGTAATGGGTCGTTTCGGACCACGGGGCGAAACCATGGATTCTAATTATTGTTTTGTACAGATATACAAAAAGAGAACTGTTTTGTTTCTCACTGCGGTCCGAATCAGCCCATTACAAAAAGTTATTGTTCGATTCGCACCGCGGTGCAAAAGGACCCATCAAAATGAACTCTTGGGCGATTCGCACCACGGTCCGAAAAGCTTGCGGTGTGAATCGCCTAAAGACCCATAATTTTAATATTAAATATGGGCATATATAAATTTGCAATGCTAAGGTTGGTATATCAACTCTACAGGTACAGGTTATATTGGTTATATATGTAGCTTGATATCTCAACAAGACTTTTGTACTTGATGAATGTTGTAAGCAAAAGTCGATGTCCTATTACTTAACATACATTAACAACCCATTCATTGCCTGCTTACATGTTAAGAACTTGATCCTCACGCCGCCATATGTACTATTTAGCCTAGACATTGAATATAGAATCTATTCAATGTCTAGCCTACCTTAGAGCCTGATGAGCAGCTTTGGCATATGATTAACAATACTTGGAACCCCGATAGGTGGCCTCGGCACTGAAGGGGTTGACAGAAAAGAGTCTTAATCGCTAACTTGAGAGCTTTGCTTGTGCTTCAATTTACTTAAATTACAGAAACAAATTTAAAAAATAATGGTGCATATATTTACGTCCATCCATCTGACGAGTTATATCACACCCCGAATTCCACGAAAGTAATCATATCGATCTCGTCTCTGGTCCTGCAGCTGACCTACTTTGGAAGCAGTTCCGCAATCACGGCAAACACCGCAGAAAATGCTTGTTACAACATGAAACGGGCTCTGATAGTACAATGTGGGATCTTTGAGAGTTTTATTCTTTTTATGACATTTCACATGCAAGTATATCTCTAGTATCATTAGTAAAACACTTGCAATTCCGGGGAAGATAATCATAGTTGGAATGAGCAATAATCTGTGGCTAACATTGTTTGAACCAGTCATTATTTTTGCTTTAAGTAACTGGAATTTTTTAGTTTCAGTCATATAACCCTTTGGAAAGTGTGCAATTCTCTTCGATTTTAGATTTAACCATGTAGTGAGAGGGTTGATATACGTCACGCCTGCCGAGTTATCCACCAGAGGTTCTCCGGTTTCGCCATTAACGTTATACGTAAGTATCTCGCCAGTTTCATCATCACAACAGAATCGCTTAATATTCGTCATTATGGAAGATTCACTGGATCTTCACTGGGTACCTAAAAAGTTAAAATAGTCATAATTATAGCCCAATTAACCGTCTGGGACAAGATATTCTTCATAACAATCTGTCTCGGGGCATTTTTGTGTGTTATACATCGTACAGCAAGCCTTAGAACCGGATCACGGAGAAGATAATGTCTACGAATAATTTATGGCAAATTAGCTTGTTTATTATGTACTTACAGGCATTTATTTACAGTAATACAAAAAGAGCTTGCCAAGTTGCCAAGCAAAAATATGTTTTGGGTTTAACTTGCTTAACAGCTAGATAAAACTTGATGCAAGTGTAATCAGTGTAAGTAATGTAATATGCAACAACAATGCAATTGCAAGCAAATCAGTGTGACCATCTCAAGATCTCCAATCCTGCTTTTAGGTTGGCCAGAAACTACCAAACCCGCCTGTCTAACTTAAAAACTGCATGAATATCGCCAACTACATTACAGTCTACTATAACTTATAAATATTACACTACAACGCGTTACGGAGTTGCATATTGATATTTTATGCTTATAAATTACAAGAATTTAAATATGGGATTCATATTTGTTAAAAAAATTGGTTGCCTGTAAAGTCGGTATACGGGCGAAAGTTTTACGTGACAACGACTTTGAGTGGTAAAATGTTTTCGAGTGGAAGGGACGCATGCCTTTCACTTTTTATGTCTGTCTCTCTCGCTCTTAGAAGGGACGCGTGCCTTTCACTCGCTCTCATTGTAAGCGCATAACGTGAGCCAGTTTCTTGAAGTGTCACCCGGCTAACCAATTTATAAGACGTTGTCACGTCAAAAAACTAAATATGTACGTACCTAGTTTGTTTCTTTTTTTGTAATATTTATAATAATTTTGTTGGATTTTCCCCAACATCGTTCATCAGAGACTGCATATTATACTACTTATACTATGTTGTAGGACTATTACTTATTATGCTGTGGTGTAGATCAATATATACGGTGAAGAAAAAAAAAATATAAAGTATTATCTAATGTAAATGATCACTGCATAGTATAAACAGGTGAATTATTCATTTATTAAACATCTGTACCACAAATAAACTTCACACACAAAGAAAAGTGTATTATAAGACTTGCACTGTGATTATATAAATATGAAATTGCACGAAACATGATCAGTTATTATTTATTACTATAATTTCTGTTGTAATTTCAAAAAGCGGCGAAGTTTATTTAAAATGTTTCTACGGTTTTGTCATTACAATTTGCCGTTATGGAAATTTATTGTCCTAGATGAAAATTGGCAAATATTGTCAGATTTTATAAAACGTGAACGTAATCTGATAGACTGTAAAATTAGGGGCCAATCCTGCAAAATTGGCAGGATCCTGCTACATATGGTCACACTGTAGGAAAGATGTGTAGCTGGCCGTGACACTAACAATGACGTCTGTCAGTTTGTCTGTGGTTGACTTTCCAGGCCAAAATCTATGGCGCTGACATTACAAACTACAGTATTTTGGTAATGATAGTTTATGGTCAAGAAAGAATCCATTCATGGTGCGATTATAAAGACGCAAGCAAATGTGGTAGTCTCGTGGTCGTGGTAGGTAAAAATGCGAGCAATTAATTAGTTATAAGTTATGATATATAAGCTAAAATGAAAGGATTTTGTCAATTTCAAATAAAACTATTATAAAAATTTGAGGCAATTATGTAACTAAAAATATTATTTTGCTATTTAGTGTAGCAATGTGGCGCTGTTGAGCCGAGTGCATTTATTATCTTTACCGGTATTGGATGCAAGCTATAAAAAAAAAATCTTCCTGACTTCCTGGTGATTCGATGGTAAATGTTTTTACATTTTTGTACATAATTCCATTTATAACCGTGTCTGTAATTATATTGTTATTAGAAATTTGTGATAGTGAGTCTCTATCATTATGTATTTTTATAACTGAAGGTGATTGTGGTGTAATTAGTGATACTTTAAATTACTAGTGAAAATATTTGCCTTGTAGGCGAATTTTTGTTTGGTAGGTAGGTATGCCGATGGAACGGTTCCACTGACGATGATGATAACTCGTATATCTGATATTTTGAGTGCAAGTTTGCCTTATACATCTTCTGTACCCTTGCATGTCAGAGAATTGTATGGAGCTTTCCATGCCCATAAATGTTTTCAACATTTTTTAATTACTAAGATGCTACATCTAACCATAGTTGTGTATTGTTTACTTTAAAAAATATAATATTCAACCAAATAAATGAATAGAATATAGGTTAAATTATGAAGAGACTGATTATTGATATAAACAGTTTGCCATGTGGTATTTTGTTGTATGATAATTGTGATACTATTGTCACAGTTTATGTAAGTAAGTAAGTACTAGGTTCAGTATGGCTACTCTCTGCCGCTCTCGCAAGGCAACCTCACTTCCCCTCTGAATCAATTGTAGAACCGATCGCAAGGGCTGCTAGCCAGCATCGCATAATAACAAAGTTCGTTCGTAGAGTATAATCTATTCTCAACTGAAGTTTTAAATGGTAAAATTATTTAAATCTTATTATTTTTTCATTACTAAATCAATTTATTCTTTCCAGTTTTAACAATTTTTACATATTGTATCATCGAAATAGTTGATTCAACTTTTAATATGAATTTTTTGGAAGTTGTATAAGATATTTCTTTCACATTTTCAATAGATGACCACAACATTAGATTGTATAATAGCCAAATACAAACCGCATTAAACATTTAGTGTAGCATGGTGATGTCACTGTATTTAATGCAGTCTCATAATCGCAATCATTAAAAATAAATATTTAAAGATATTTCTTTTTAATCACGGGTCAAGCCCGGTCATTTGATAGGCGTTTGCGGGGATATGGATCCAATGCGTAGAGGCCCCTTTGAGAAGTTTGATGTAATGTTGTACGCCCGCCGTGACCCTCTCCAGGATATGTCAATGGAACGACATACCCATGAGCAGGTCTCGGCAGGCGTTGAGGCTATTGCGAAGTGTGATGGAAAATAAATGGGCTATGGAGATGAGATCTGGGTGAACTTAATACCGGGCTATTACAGAAGAGAGACGGACAAAGATATTTATTATTACAATATTATTTAAAGTACAACATTCTTACATCACAGTGCAAAGTACTACCTACTTCATTATGCCATGTCAACCCCATGGTATCTATACACACATTGGCACATATACATATGCGGTCGGTTGGTTTGTGTTGTCGTTTTTTGTAGGGAGCAGCCAGGGTGTGTTATTATTATACATACTTCAAATTTAAACAATCTAATATTCAAGTCAATCAAGCGAATTACTTACAAAGCTATCAATTATATAGTCATAGCTTTGTAAGTCATGTCTATATGTTTTACATAGCAAGTTTCTTATTCTGAAAAACAGGTAAAATTCTTTGCTTCTTATGCCAGTTCTAAGAAAAATGATTACAGCATTTGTGGAATTTCATTTCTTCGTAGTGTAATTAGGAGTAGGTTTTGAATAAATTGCTTTATCCTTTCATTTTCTGAGTACAAGAAACCAATGTACAGCTAAACTGAAGTGCAGTCACTTCATTCTACATTACAAATCCTCAGTCAACTCCGGAGACAACTGTGCATGTAGATGTCCAATTGTATCCGGTGGCAATCCTCATAGGAAAACTAGGAATTAAGGTCTTTACCAATATCTCTGTATATTATTATTTGTCTATGTCTATTATTGTATGTGAATTTGTGTAGGTAAGGCAACTAAGATGTATTCTGTCATGGCATAAAGAAGTTTTTACACGTTTTTACAAAAACATACTCGTACAAGTTTTTACACGCAACACGTGAGTGCTACCTCTGGTATAGCGAGCGTCTACATGCTGTGATGACAGTTTACCATCTGTCGGGTCGTATGCTTGTTTGCCACCTTAGTTGTATAAAAAACTTACGGCCTCCATACACTAGGTGACCGCAACCAACTTACGTTATATGCAATACTGCACATTATGTGACCAGCGGTTTACCTAACACATGCTTGTAGGCCAACAGTAATAACTTCTTACCTGAATGACCTTTTGTAAAAATAATGGTTCTACAGTTTTTGCTAAAACACCAACATAGACATGAGTAACATGGCACGTCGCTTTGCAGTTGCGCTAACTCAGTTCACTGCACTGATGAGTTGACACAAGGTGTCTCAAGATGTGTTGGCATACATAGCATGCATAGTTCCAATGCAAGTGTGAATATTTCATGCTCTTATCCATGTGAAGTACGCTCTAAACCCCTTTCACCACTGAGCTTGTATCCCAGCAGTGACATGAATATGGGATAATGCAGCAGACCAAATTTTTTTTTAAGACAATAAAATGACAAACAAACATCTGGCCTACATTGTAATTTGAAAACTGTCCTTATTTCAGTAAAGTATTTATCAGTGTGATAATACTCAGTTTCCTTATTCAACAAAATTTTGTATATGTAATTATGTAGTACTATTACTTATCATCATCATCATCATCAGGTCTATTTTAGTCTCCACTACAGGAACACGACCCTCTCTCGTTCGTCCCAGACGGAAGGAGGATTTGGCCTACACTCCCCACGCTGGCCAAATGGGTTGGGGAGGACTGATCGATATTTGATAATGTATTTCCCTTAGTCACCTTGTATGACATCCACGGTAAGAAACCGCATGGCCATATTTATTACTTATACTGTGATGGAATACTAAAAAACAATGTTTTTATTCTATTACTTTGTTTCAGGAACAGATAGCCACTTAGAAGAAGAAGATTAATAAACAAGGATGGGTAAAGAGTAAGTTGATTATTATTTTATTTAACAACTAGCTGTCCGGGACACTTCAGGACACTTCGTTCTGTCAAAAGTTATTATTTTTTTTTACTGTTGTCCCATGCAATCTTTATATTTTCTCTTCATTAAAACTTTCCGCATTCCTTAAGGAAATTGGTCGAGCCATTCTTGCGTTTTCTAACAAAAGTATTTGTTAGCAACATTCATTTTTATTTATATAGATAGTGGCTGCCTTTGCTTTACCAGTGTGGGAAGAATACATACAAATGTTGTTATATACAAATGGTGTGGTTTAGGAGAAGTTAGTGGATAAATAGTGATTTTACTCACGGGTTTTACTTAATCATCAAACCTGTGATGGGAGATCCCACCACTGTGTCTCCTGTGTAGCCAGGATTAACAGCGGCGACCACCAAAAAGCAATGAACAGTGAAGTTCATTGCAGTCCCGGGGGTAAAACTATGGTTGCCTTGGAACTCACAACTAATTTAATCAGAAGAAAGAAATTGTTATTGTATCATCACATTCATAAGATACAATTGTAACAATTTGTACTTTAAGTGGCTCACCACCACCTTTGGCGTCATACTCAACCTCACCTGTACGTGGTGCTGCCGTCCATCGAACGAGGCTCTGGCGAAAGAAGTAGGGAATATTGAGTCCAACTTGGGAAGTACCTAACAGAGTCCGCTGCCTAATAATAATACCCTTGAGGATCGTTGTATTCCTGTCAATGAGTAATCCGCCAGCTCTTTTTTTAGTTTTGGTGCCAAAAATCTGCATGTAATTTTTTAAAATTGTAATAATGCCTTGTGACACTTGCACAATAAATACGAAACTAACCAGATATCATGTATCAGAATCCGTTCAACCGTTTAGCAGATACAAGGGAGCATATAGTAAGACATACATGCCGTAATCGGATAACTAGAGGCGCCGCTGCATTTGTGGGGTAATCACCGACCTAGGATATCGGAGGGTTATATTCTATGATCCATTCCATTCTTTGTTTACGTCATGACATTATGTCGAAATGAATAACCACAAATTTCGATATATTATTTCTGCCAATTTTGTGGTATAAAACTCAGAGTAAGTATGACATCTCAGATGAAGAGTATGACATACTTTCTATAAGGCATAAAAGCTTTTCATATTTATGGTTAAAAATTATTGTGAATTTATGAATTACTCTTTGAAATTCTCTTTGGTGTTAGCAACCTGGCAACCTGAGACATTAACCATCAACATCAACACCAACATGTATCCAATATGACATAACAACATTAATATTTCGTACAAATATGAGTAATTCCACCTTTACAATCAATATAACAATAAAAGTTTTCAACCCTCCAGAAATTAAGACTAGGTAGGTATATACAATAGAGAAAGTATACATAATCAACCTCGTAATAAGGAGACTGATTTATCCTCTGAATTTACAGACTTGTTTGTTGTGATGGTAAAAGAGACGACAAGTTGGAGCCGAGAAAAGGCTGTTGCATTGTAAGTATCTCCGACAGTTATTTCATTATTGTTTCAGCAAACCAGATTCGGAGAAGTCTGCCAATGGAGAGACTATCAAGGATGATGACAAGAAAAGAAAGAAGACCAAAAAGCACAAGAAACGAAAAAGGGAGACAGCGGACGAGGATGACAAAAGTTACAAAAAGAAAAAGAAGTCTAAAAAGGAGAAACACAAGAGTCCTAAGCCGGAGAGTGAAACCTCACTCTCTGATGTTGAGGAATTGATAGAGAAGTCTCGACAGTGCAAGCCTCCGGCACGCGCCGAATCCTCTCTAGAGTCACCGTTCATTGAGTCTGTGGGATCGTCGCTCAAGACTAAAAATGGGGACGCTTCGGTGTCGTCTCGGCCCAAATCTCGGACTAACGTTAGAAATAGTCACACTCAGAAATCAGCCAACAAAGACGATGGCACTTTAGAAGTCATATCGTCTAATTCTGAAACGGAAAATTACCAAGATGACTGCGCTAGTCCAGAACTGAGTATGATAGAAGACGATCTAAATTTAGAAGACTTGATGAA
This sequence comes from Hypsopygia costalis, assembly GCA_937001555.2. NCBI lineage: Eukaryota > Metazoa > Arthropoda > Insecta > Lepidoptera > Pyralidae > Hypsopygia > Hypsopygia costalis. The sequence continues at coordinate 28,406,518 of OW443326.2, forward strand.
ACAAAAAGAGTTGCTTCAGGCCCGGCTCGTGGCTTACTTTTCCGATAAGAGCGACGAAGAAAGCGATAACCAGAAGGGGAAACACAATGACATTATATGTATAAATGACGACAAATCACCGACAAGTAAAAAGACAAGGAGGGAGAAAGAACGAGAGTATGAGCATAAGAAGAGTAGTAGCAGACGAACGTTAAGTAAAGATAAGTCTACAGAACGTGATAGGCATAAGTCTAAGCGACACGAGGAAGATTTGAGAGATATTATAAATAGAGAAAATAGAAAAGAAATGGAAAAGAAATTAGAAGAGAGGGAGTATCGGGAGAAAAAAGAAAGAGATCGACGGAAGCTTCAGGAGGCCGAGAGGGAGAGAGAACGTGAGAGAGAGCGTGAGCGAGAGAAAGAGAGGGAGCGGCAGAAACGTGAGAGAGAGCGAGAAAGGGAAAGGGAAAGAGAGAGGGAAAGGGAAAAGGAGAGGGAGAGAAGATCGTCAGAAGTCAGGCGGAGAGATCGTGAGTCGCATTCAAATCGGCGGACGAAGGAACGGTCGCCGGTGGTCAGACGTGATCGGAAATATTCAGACCGTGACCGACAGACGCGTGAACGCAGCGGCGATCGCAGTGTCGACCGTAGCCTAGATCGCAGCCGAGACAGGCACAGAGATCGTTCCCGGGATAGAAACACAAGGGGAAGCTATAGAGATAGACACAAGGTATGAGCTGGAAATTATTATAGTATTTATTTTTGGGTATTTTCTAACAATTTTAAGACACAGTTAAGAAATACCAGTGGATTCTAAGATATTGCATAGTAATTAAAAGGCGAGCCCGGTGGTCGAATGGCTAGCAATGGCCACTTTGACTCCCGAGGTCGCGGGTTCGATCCCCGCACATGACAAACATTTGTATGAACAGGTCTGACATGGTCTGGGTGTTTTCTATGAATTATATGTATCTATTTACGAAAAAAAAAAAATATTTATGTACATTACATATATCAGAGGGGCAATTCTCGTAATTAAAATGTCAAAATTCAGTTTCGATACAGTTTCAATCTCACAAATGTCAAATTTGGTATTCTCGTATCTCATTATGTAACTTCAACTTAAACTTCCCACTGAAATGAAACTTATGTTTCATTTAAGTGGGATTATATCCAAATATGACCGAAAATTAAGCAAATTAAGAATGTTACTTTGTCAACAAAAATTGCTTATAATGTATTAATGAAATCAAGTATATAATTTTAGTCAATTCACAATTCAATCTCGATTCGGTCAACTTTCAATCTGCGATCGTAGAAAAATTAGGAGAATTGGCCTTCAGTTATCTAGTACCCATAGAACAAGCTTTTCTTAATTTGGGATTAGATGGCGCTGTATAATATGTTAAGGAATTGCATAGTAAATTGCACTCTGAAGAAACAACTCTGGTCTTTCCTATTGATGCCTAGTTTATGTGAAAGACCTGAGCTCAACTGATTCAGTCATTGTTTTCTACGATTTATTTTAATAGTACAAAAGGTTAATATTTGCGTATGTTTTAGAACTCGCCGAACGAAGTGGCACAGATAGTCCCAAGCTCCAGCGACGAAGAACTCAACATAGACATCAACACCGATGACGATGAGGAGGAAACCGAGGAACAGATCATCGAGAGGAGACGGAAGCAGAGAGAACAACTTTTGAAGGTATAACACGTTTTCATATTATGTTATTAGGCAAACTAGCTTACAGCTTGTCTTATGCAAATCGGTGATTGTTACCTACAAAACAAGGTATTTAATGCATATAACGTTAGCTTTACTCAACGATGATAATGAGTCACTTGCACCATATAATATATTTAAGAATTATGTGTGTGAATGATCATCGAACACTCATTCCTATTCTGAACCTATGTGGATCTTTGTGAATGAGAAATCAATGTAAAATAATTTGTATAAATGGTAAATTAAATTTTAAAAAAAATATAATTTTGGGGTGTAAGACGTAAAGACAAAAAGGATTTTTTTACAACGGAATACCGGGAATGCAAAGACATACATTTACCACAGATTAAATTATATCTGTAAACATTATGACATAAATATATATTTCCAGAGACTCGGTGGCGACAATACCAATACTACCCCAGCCAACGATGAACATCATATCGTAATGGAATCGGCCGCCCAGACCAAACTGTCGAAGACGGAAAGTAAAAAGGGCGGGTGTGACGTCAGCGAGAAGTCGGAGAAGGTCTCCTTGAAGAGTGACCCCAGCGTCAACGTGAAGAACATGCCGAGCGAGCCGGCCAGCCTCAAACTGGAGAAGTCAATCAAGAGCGGCGAGTGGGATATGTTCGCTGATCAGGACAACTTCAGTGTTGACGTGAGTTTAGTTAGCTAGTTAGTTAGATATGTATAGTTAGCTAAATTTGGGTTATTTGTCACTCTATGTTTTGTTCCTGCGAGTGGGTGAGGCCAACAAAAGAAGGAATTGCAGCGGGGGTGGCGGCGCGCGAGTGATATATCGCAAACGTTAATATGGCTACGGTAACTGCTTCACATCAAGCGAGCTAGCTTGTCCTACATACTTGTCTGCTTCCCGACGTAGTGTATAAAAAAACTAATATTAGAATTGCGTAAGTTTGTGTATTGCCTCTTAAACTAACTTAAACACTAAGAACACACTAAGTACACGCTAAGAAATTTCACCGTGTCTACTGCAGATAGGACCAATTCATCATGTACACAACAAGAATTTTGTCGGATCTAGGCACGAAAACTATCGCACCGCAGCAAAACGTCGCGCGTCATGTCTAGCGCAGACAAGATTTTTTTCTTGGTCAGCGCGCAAGCAGTGTACACAGTTCGTGTGTAGAAACGACACGAATTCTTGCATAGGCCCGGCGACTTTTCTTAGCGTGTACAAGAGGCCTTATAGTGAAACGGCTGCACGAACTTGGATGGATCTATGAATACCTGATATATGCATGAATCCAAATATTTCAGGCCAAAAATATATAGGTTCGGTTACCAAAAGCCGCTATTGCTTTGGGACAAGGTACCTCTCGGTCTCCAAAAACAAGTCAAGTTTGGTGATCACAAGCATAACCTAGCCCAACTATATCGATTACTCTTCCATTATGTGTTTTTATTATTATATGATGTAATTTTAGCCGCTGCGTTTAATGTGCACATTATCTTTAATCATATTATATATATATATGTATAATATTTGGTAGAACACATTTATTTAAAACTTTATTGACCACAGTAAAAGGGTATAAGAGGCGGACTGCTATTGCTTTCTCTACCTTGTCTCTACGAGGTTTGCCTCTATTCAGTCAGTCGGTCAGACACACCACTTATCTTTCCACCTCCGCGCAAGCGGGCTTACTTACACGGGGGTTGAAGCCCCCGGAGTCTTGCCCGGGCAAAGAGCTTCATAGCTCGAGGCCCGTACGCGCCCCGGCGCATTTTATACTGACTGACTGACTAACTTTCTCTACCAGTCAACCATTGGGAGTGATGAGCAACACATTGAGACAAGCCCTCAAGTAGTGGCCATAAGGCTGTTTATGATGAGATATATTTCCATTCCATAGCTACCTGTATTCTGCACCGTCTGTTACGTCGGCCTTGTGACGGGCGTTGTGTGATATATAAATGTTTGTGTTGTTATAGACTCCAACAGCTGGCAAGCCAAGGAGTAAGAATGCCTTGGAAAACCCCTCGTTGACCGACAACTGGGACGACGCCGAAGGATACTACAGGTATGTATTATATATTTATTTACAGTTTCAGGTCATTTTTGAATTTTGACATAACAAAGCTGAGTTGGTGCCTGATAAGCGGAAATAACAAATGTTTTCTGCAATTATCCATACAAGCAAGCGTTTATACGGCTACGATAATCTTTACATCAGGCGAACAAGTACAGATACTTGTTTGAAATGATAACTGACGTGGATTTGACGTGGATTTTTTTTTAAATTCAGAGTCCGTATTGGCGAAATTCTGGACAATAGATACAACGTGTATGGCTACACTGGCCAGGGGGTGTTCTCGAACGTGGTCCGGGCCCGAGACCAAGCCAGGGGGAACAATGACGTCGCTGTCAAGATCATAAGGAACAACGAGATCATGTGAGTGTCAACGTTTTAATGTTTCATTAAAATGTTTCATTTATTTCAAATTCAAATTAAAAGCAAGAGTAATCTATTGCTTTCATGTGTAATATAAAAAATACATTGGAATGCAACGGTAATTGTACAAGTAATCCATATATTAATACGTGAAGCAAAAACTTTGTACCCCATTTAACGAAAATTGCGCGGACGGAGGAGTATGAAATTTCGCACAGTTATAGTATATGAATTCAGAGTGCTAATATTTTTTTTTCATTATCTATAAAAATACATGAAATAAAAAAAAAAAACTTTACACACCCTACTATGTATTTGACACACACACATATATACTTTTGTCTTTGTTGTTAAAGTCATAATTTAAATTAATTATGGTCGAATTTCGACCACAGGGCGACCATTAGTATATTCAATTTCACAATCTCTGATTTTTAATTTATATTTCCAGTGGTCGGTAAATGCGTCATTTAAAATAATATGGACTCAGTTTAAAATTATATCTCTATCATTTAATTCATAAAACTAACAATTGTCGATATTAAGTCGACAATTCGGCGGATGAACATTTCATAAAAGTTTTGCGCTCACACACATAATTATAATCGGAAAATAACATTGTCACATACAAAAAATAATAAGTGACAATGAATATTAAACAAAATGCCGACAATTTTCCAGCAATTGTCTTTTAAGAAGTTCGTTATTGTCAATAAACAATTACAAACAGGTCGATTTATTGCAATCTCTTGATAGAAAGAAAGAAAGAAAAACATTTATTTGCACATTACGCAGCACTATACAAACAAGTTAAACAGTCACAATTACTGCATAAGATTGAAAGCACTGTGCAATGTCGCAAACTGATCCCAACTCAGTATAAAAATCGAAATCTGTGGCAGACTCGGCACTGATTTTCATTTAGGACCAGTTGCGATATCACGGACATACATGCTCAGAAACGACAAGAAACAACAACGATTTATACACAAAAAAAAGAACCTATAGAGGGGCTTTTCGATATCTCCAATGAACACTACGCCAACTCGAAACATACACATTCAGATACACACCGCTAATATGAGTTATACATTTACTTAGCGGTTTGTATTTGTGGATTTTGTTGTGCCTGTGTGTCTTTTATAAATAAAATTCAGGTAGAATAATATTACTGAACTAATGAATCGATTTAGATAAAAAAAGAAAACTATCGAAATTTTAGTTAGCGCAGTGTTCTTTGGAGGTATATTTTTGCCTGTGTTAGGTTGGCCAAGTGACGGAAAAAGTGGAAATGTTAAATTCTAGCAATGGTCATGTGTTTGCGTCTGATTTAAATTATCAGAGTTAGAGTGTTTGAGAGTAGCTGTTTAATAATTATTAAATGTGCCAAAAAATATTCCACCTGGGGTATTCCACGTAATGCCTCGACAAATTTGTCAGGGAATTCCACGTAATGTCGACAAATTTGACAAATTGTCGCAACAATTCGATACTGTTGAGGTTGATAAAAATTTACAAGTGACAAGGAAAATTAGACGACTTGTCTACAATTTTCTCGACTACTATTATATGTATCGCACTTGATTCACGTGTCAAGCCCGGTCATTTGATAGGCGTGCGCGGACATGGATCCAACGCGCAGAGGCCCCTTTGAGAAGTTTGATGTAATAGGTAGGGGAAAAAGTCTTTTCGCATTATAGTATGTATGAACTTGTAATAAAATCTCTTTGGTTATACCATTTGTATCTGGCAGGTTTTGATATCTTTAAAAAGTTTAAATTTTAAAAAAGATAATTCCAAATTCAAATTAGGTAAATGTGTGATTTTCATTTGTTTTTTTTTTACTGTCAAGATGAGTGAATCTAATGAAGAAATTCGATTAATTTTAAATTTTTACTACAAAAAAGGTAAAAATGCAATGCAAGCTGCGAAAAAAAATTGTGACGTTTATGGACCTAGTGCAGTGTCTGTGAGAATAGCACAAATTTGGTTTAAGCGTTTTCAATCAGGAAATTTTGATGTGAAAGATGCACGTCGCTCTGGTCGCCCTGTTACGGATAAAATGGATGCCATTTTTGAAAAAGTGGAGCAAGATCGGCATATCAGTAGTTACGACGTAGCTGAAGAATTAGCAATTGACCACAAAACAGTTTTGGCGCATTTGAAAAAAGCTGGGTACACTAAAAAGCTCGATATTTGGGTGCCTCACGAGCTCACTGAAAGAAACCTAATGAACCGTGTACTCATTTGCGATTCTTTACTACGACGTAATTAAAGCGAACCGTTTTTGAAGAAGCTTATAACTGGTGATGAAAAGTGGATCACGTACGACAAGAACGTGCGAAAAAAGTCGTGGTCAAAGGCCGGTCAGGCTTCACAGACTCTGGCAAAACCCGGGTTAACCCGCAACAAGGTGATGCTGTGTGTATGGTGGGATTGGAAGGGCATTATTCATTATGAGCTGTTACCGCCAGGCAGGACTATCGATTCTGAACTCTACTGTGAACAACTGATGAGATTAAAGCAAAAAGTTGAGAGAAAGCGGCCGGAATTAATTAACAGAAGGGGTGTGATTTTTCATCATGATAACGCTAGATCTCACACATCTTTAGCCACTCAGCAAAAATTAAGAGAGTTTGACTGGGAGGTGTTAATGCATCCGCCGTATAGTCCTGACCTTGCACCTTCTGATTTCCACCTGTTTCGGTCTCTTCAGAATTCTTAAGGCAATGTCAGGTTAACATCACGAGAAGACTGCCAAAACCACTTGTCGTGATTTTTTGAACAGAAGTCCCAAAATTTCTATAGTAATGGGATCATGTCTCTACCTACAAGATGGCAAAAAGTTATCGAACAAAATGACACCTACATACTTTAGTTAAATGTAAATAAACTTTATTAAAAAATGTTTTGAATTTTCATATAAAATACGAAAAGACTTTTTCTCCAACCTAATATAATAGGTCGGGGAAAAAGTCTTTTCGCATTATAGTATGTATGAACTTGTAATAAAATCTCTTTGGTTATACCATTTGTATCTAGCAGGTTTTGATATCTTTAAAAAGTTTAAATTTTAAAAAAGATAATTCCAAATTCAAATTAGGTAAATGTGTGATTTTCATTTGTTTTTTTTACTGTCAAGATGAGTGAATCTAATGAAGAAATTCGATACATTTTAAAATTTTACTACAAAAAAGGTAAAAATTCAACGCAAGCTGCGAAAAAAAATTGTGACGTTTATGGACCTAGTGCAGTATCTGTGAGAGTAGCACAAATTTGGTTTAAGCGTTTTCAATCCGGAAATTTTGATGTCAAAGATGCACGTCGCTCTGGTCGCCCTGTTACGGATAAAATGGATGCCATTTCTGAAAAAGTGGAGCAAGATCGGCATATCAGTAGTTACGACGTAGCTGAAGAACTAGGAATTGACCACAAAACTGTTTTGGCGCATAAAAAGGTCGTGGTCAAAGGCCGGCCAGGCTTCACAGACTCTGGCGAAACCCGGGTTAACCCGCAACAAGGTGATGCTGTGTATATGGTGGGATTGGAAGGGAAGATATTCATTATGAGCTGTTACCGCCAGGCAGGACTATCGATTCTGAACTCTACTGTGAACAACTGATGAGATTAAAGCAAAAAGTTGAAAGAAAGCGGCCGGAATTAATTAATAGAAGGGGTGTGATTTTTCATCATGATAACGCTAGACCGCACACATCTTTAGCCACTCAGCAAGAATTAAGAGAGTTTGACTGGGAGGTGTTAATGCATCCGCCGTATAGTCCTGACCTTGCACCTTCTGATTTCCACCTGTTTCGGTCTCTTAAGAATTCTTTAGGCAATGTCAGGTTAACATCACGAGAAGACTGCCAAAACCACTTGGCGCGGTTTTTTGAACAGAAGTCCCAAAATTTCTATAGTAATGGGATCATGTCTCTACCTACAAGATGGCAAAAGGTTATCGAACGTAATGGCACCTACATACTTTAGTTAAATGTAAATAATCTTTATTAAAAAATGTTTTGAATTTTCATATAAAATACGAAAAGACTTTTTGCCCAACCTAATATTATTGTAGTAATTCATTGGAACTTTCTTATTAATCTCTACTTAGCCTATTTTTTTCGAAATAATAATCAATCATGACATTCAGAATAAATCGGTACATTCACTTGTAGAATTTAATACGTCGACTTTTCCATCACTCGTCAGTCGTCTAATCAAGAATTGTAATTGAGTGTTGACAATTATACGTGTAATAAACGACAATAGTCGTAGTACGATCGACTAATGTTCTATTTTCAATGTCATTTGTAATGTTATGTCTTTTGAAGAAACGCAATCATGTTGAATTGTCTAAACAATTTGACAAACTTGATGACTTTTCCTTAATTATGTCAGGACAAAAGTTATAATATGAAACATTCAATGTCGATTTAATGAGTTGTGACCTGTCTCTTCTCACTGACATTTGTAAGATTATTTATTTATTTATTTATTATTTATTTATTTATTTAGCCAAACTTACAACTATTAATGGTTAAAGCTCAACTTATATCAAGTGCACCATACTTGTCCGGCACCGGGAGTAGTATAAAAAATAATAATGGCTTTAAAGTATCAAATTCCCTCTTGATTAAATAAAGAAATATTCCTGGACATATTACTAATCGCCATCTAGTCCCAAACTAAGCAAAGCTTGTACTATGGTTACTAGATAACTTATATTATACTTAAATACATTTTTTTTTGTAAATGCATACATATATTACATAGAAAACTCTCAGACCAAGACAAATAGACATGTTCATTCATACAAATATTTGTCTTGTGCGGGGGTCGAACCCGCGACCACCGGGCTCGTCAAATTGATTTATACTAAGCATCATCTGCCTCATTGTGTACTATTAGGCATAAAACTGGCCTCCGCGAGTTGGAGATCCTGAAGCGGCTGAACGACGCGGACCCCGAGGACAAGTTCCACTGCCTGCGGCTGTACCGCCACTTCTTCCACAAGAGACATCTCTGCATGGTGATGGAGCCGCTGTCTATGAACTTGAGGGAGATACTCAAGAAGTACGGAAAGAACAGCGGTATTCACATAAAGGTAACAAATGATTTAAAAAATACGGTGTTGCGCACACGACAGAGGTGAAAACTTCACTTCTCATTACGTCTCGCTCCCTCTTTGCTGTAATTACTCGAACGAGCATTGCAGAGCCGAGCGTGACGACCTACATTTCCATGCCTGACAGCTCAATTCAATTTCTAGCCACAAAATTCTACTTCAAAAACTACTTTCTCTTTGAAAGAGACTGTAAAGTCAATGACGATTGAAATAAATAATTTAATTGATTTTATTTATATATTTTTTTACTAATCTTCAGAATATTGATATAATTACAGCTTTTGACTCATCGAAGTTATTATTCAAAATGTTTCATGAGGTTTCTAAAACTAATTTAATGGATAGTTCTAATTAGCCACGTGATTTGAACCATCGGAATATTTTTTAATTCGTTAAAATTTATGATCTATGAGACATTTCTTACAAAACATATGCAGGCGGCTGGGGTCATACCAAATTGTTTCGGCGTATGACGTGCCCTTAATCATTATTGTAGAGAGAATTTAAGGTTATTTTATTATCGATGTCGAATCTGCCAGGAAATAATCCATGACGGGAATCATACGAGTTATTTAAGTTAATTATCATTATTTACTGTTTTGTTGTTGATGTGACATGTCGACCGCGTCTTGGCATGTATACTCAAGCGTCACAAGTGCTGTACCACCGACCATACCTTTAATATTGAATAAAATATGTTTTTATTATGATATTAAAAATATTTTAAAATAAAAATAAGTTATATTAAAATAATAATTTGAGGATTGTCATTGTCCTGCGAGTGAATGAGGTCACCAAAGTGCTTAGTACGAGTTTTTGGTTCCCATTCGATCACGTGAACGTAAACAAACCGACCAAATAGAGAAGAACTCTCATTTTGTGAATTTATTACACGGGTGTTACATCAAAATTATGTGGCTTACTTACTCACATTTTGAAGTGAGCAACCCGGCTAATTTGGATATGTAACACGCGTTTGGTAAGTTCACAATATGAAACTTTTTCTCAATTTGGTCGGCTTGTAAACGTTAACACGTTCGAATGCGTTTTCGGTATCCTTAGTAGTACCAAAGATAAATAGGGAAATCATGTAAGAATTAAGATAAATGAGTTATATAAATTTGGCAGGCGGTGAGGAGTTACACGCAGCAGATGTTGCTGGCGCTGAAGCTGTTGAAAAAGACTGGAATTTTACACGCTGGTGAGTTGTACCGCTGTCTATGTTAACTTAAGAGTGTCCAAGTAGTCTGCTTGCAGGCGAAACACAAGACAAACATTTGTGTGCATGAACATGTCTGTTTGTCTTGGTCTGGGTGGTTTTCTACGTAGGTATTATAAGTATGTATTTACAAAAAAAAAAATGTATTTAAGTACATTTATCAGTTGTCTAGTACCCATAACACAAGCTTTGCGCTTAATTTGGGACTAGAGGGTGCTGTGTAAATTGTCCGGATATATTAAAAAAAAAGAAAATAATTATATTTAAAAAAAAGCGGAGAAAGACCTGCTACCAATCCATTGGAGTGCTTGGTTGGTTTACCGGGCGTGATAGCGGGGCGGGTGAAGGTCCTCTTGATTGGTTGGTTTACTGGGCGAGAGACTTGCAATTCTGTGATATAACCGGTATGTTGGGGCACAGGAGAGCATTAGCTGTAGTCCATTTAACAATAATTGTTTGTAAACGCACGATCATTTGCGAATGTCCATACATAGCCTAGAAGTAGAATCAAAGTTACACTTGGACATTATAATAGAATATAAACACAATCATAACATAAACTTTAATTCAACACAAGGTATATAATATTTCTATTATCACAATACTATTGAAACTTAAAATTATTATTGAGTAGAGTGAGCGGACCCTAGAGACCCCGGAGCTTACACACGCCGAAAAGTCACTCTTGGAAATGAATAGGCTCCAAAACAAATGAAACGATTTTGTCATCAAAATCGGTTCATATGTTTTGGAGCCTATTCATTTCCACTTGTCACAATTAAAGATCTCCACATACTTGTTTGTGTCGAAAAAAAAAATTGAGACCGATCATGCCCTTGAGGAATCAAGGAGAAAGGATCATCAAATACATTTTCCATTGAAATCAAAACAAAGCAATCGCCTTGCAAGCCTCATTTGTGGCGAATAATGTAACTGAAAAAAATTAAATTTTTCAGCGAATTTACTCGCTCCACTCAGTCTCGATGTCGGGCCCGTGGGCTAGAATCCAGCCTAGTATTTATGTTCTTACATTACCTACCTGTCAGGCCAGAGCTTATCTCACATCGACTAATGTAAAGTGAGTGGACTGAATATTTCCAGATGAATAACAGCTGGACGGTCGTATACTTGTTTGCCACCTTAATTGTATAAAAATGAACAATAATGACATCTAGTTTCAAACTGAACAAACCTAGTACTATATTTTTACTCTGAAAACCTTTTAATTACTTCCTAATATTTTTTACGTGGGGCCTACACTCACCACGCTGGCCAGACGGGTTGAAAAATACGTTTTCAAACATCGATCAGGCCTCCCCAACCCGTCTGGCCAGCGTGGGGAGTGTAGGCCAAAACCTTCTGCCTGAGACGGACGAGAGAGGGTCGTGCTCCTGTAGTGGAGACTAAAGTGACCTGATGATGATGAATTTTTTTTTGCTTGCAGATATAAAACCAGACAATATTCTGGTGAACGAAAGCAAGTTAATGCTCAAACTGTGCGACTTCGGCTCCGCGTCGCATGTGTCCGACAACGAAATAACACCATATCTAGTGTCAAGGTTCTACAGAGCACCGGAGATCATCCTGGGAGTCCCCTACGACCATGGGATAGACATGTGGTCCACAGCGTGTACCATATTCGAACTGTCCACTGGAAGGATCATGTTCAGTGGGGTCTCCAATAATGAAATGTTGAAGTATTTCATGGATTTAAAAGGAAAAATTCCGAATAAAATCATAAAGAAAGGACATTTCAAAGAGCAACACTTCGATGCTAATTGTAATTTTTTGTATCATGAGTTAGATAGGATTACAGAACGGGTGAGTTGAGTTTTTTTTAAGTTATAAATTAAGGCCATGGTTTAAAACTAGTTACATTTCAATCTGAATGTGGTCCTCAAACTGTGGATTGGTTTGAAAATACTGGCCTCCGCCAACCTGCAGCAGCGTGGTGGAGTTCGCTCTTAACCCCTTCGATTGAGGGGACACCCGTATCCCAGCAGTAGGATGAAATGATGATGACGAATGTGGTCCTTGTACTCGAGTTAGGATGAAACCTGTACTATAGATATTCAGGCTTTCTTTTAAATGTTAATGCATATTGTAATATGTATATTAAGTGAGTAATATGAAATTATGTTAGTTGTGTTTTATTAATAAGGCACAAAGTAGTCTGATGTAGGTTTTTTTCTATTGAAATCGTACTTTATATTTTTTCTTTTACACTTCATCACCTATCTTGTTATTTTCTCCTTGTAACGCAAGCACACCCCGGCTCTCCATACAAGTGACGCGTCGTTAATGCTTTTACATAAATCCCTACTAATATTATAAATGTGAATGTGAGTTTGTTTATTATACTTTCACGCCGAGTAGTTTATTCGACCGAACATCATGACTATTTGTACACATATTCTTAAAGGTATTAGGAATGACATAGGATACTTGTTAGTAAAAAAAATGTGGGTGAATCCGCAGGTGAAAGCTAGTAAAAAATAAAGTTTGTGCAAAACAAGAATGCGTACAATATGAAACATCTTCACACTAGTTCAAACACAATTTGTTCGCCTCATATTTTCAATGCTGTTTTCGTTCAACAGGAAAAAGTAGTAATAATGTCAAGTATAAAACCAACGCGGGACCTCCAGACTGAACTGGCGCCTCCCCACCACCGACTCCCTCCCCCGGAGGCCAAGAAAATCACACAACTCAAAGACTTACTAGAGAGGATGCTCATGTTGGATCCAGGCAAACGAGCTTCCGTCAACCACTGCTTAGCGCACCCCTTCATACAAGAAAAGATATAGCAACTCTTTGTATAAATAATAAATACTGTAAAGCCGGGGCTAGATATGTGTAAAGATGCACAAATAGATGTGTTAGAGGCATTAGACTTATCTACAGATAATATGTACAACGCGACCAAAAGAGTAGACTAAATGGGGGGCTTCTTCGTTAAAACATTTTTCACATGGTAACACTTTTGTATGAAAATAACAGTGTTGCTACTAGTAATAAATTTAGTTACTCTTTTTAGTCGCACTATACAACAGATTAAAAAGATAAATTAATGTCGAATTGAGGAGCGCTTGCTATGAATAATCAAAGTAGAGTAATCAAGTGTAATTTATTATAAAATATAAAAAAGTGTTATATTCAATATGTGCCTTAGTATATTTTTGATCGTATATCGATAGTACATTTGTGATCCTTGATTTAGTTTCATTACAAAAATATGAATGTACAGTTCGACATAAAAGAACAGACACAAATAGTTGCATCACTGCGTAAAAACATGGTTCTCGTATGGCACCCCTAGAGGACTTTTGTAAAATGTTGCTACTAGTAACAAATTTAGTTCCATTTCTACTCCTTTTTGTTGCACTATTTTTTATACAACAGCTTTCGCGACAAAGTTACGTGATTGATAAGTTTATTTAAATTAATTTACAATTACTCTTCTTAATCACTTCTTCTCTTCTCAGTTACTTACTCTTCTCGAATACACTTATCACATAATTATGCAGAAAAAACCCGATTGTAGATCATTTAAAACATTACAAACAATTATGGGTTATTCGTGATTAACCACAAAATTCAGATGGTCTACTGCTTATTCAAATAGAATAATATATGTACTGGGCTCCACGTTAAGGCAATAGATCATTATATTCAGTTAGTATACCACTGTGTTTGTTAAAATACTAAATATTTGTATAAAGTCCTACCCGCATACTATTTGTTTGAGATTGCATACATCTTTACACATTCCTGGACCGGTCTGAAAGGCATTAAATCAAACAAAATGGCGGTTATTTGGAAAATATAGTTTATTTTTATGGTAACCGTACGAATATTAATTTCGATTATGATGTGTTCTTCCTATGGTTACCATTTTAACATTTAATTCCGTCGTTTTGTTTGTAGTTACATGCCGTTAATTAATGATTCCAAGAGCGAGAACATGAACTTAATACTTGAATTACATTTATAGGTGTTTTTTTTTATTATACTTATTTATAATCTGGCTCAAAAGAGGAAAATTGTTATAATATCAAAATTTATATGATATATCTCTGAGAGGTCGATTCGGAGAGTATATGCAATAGAAATGCATAAAGTTTCATTGCACTATTTGTTTAAAATACGTGTACGTGTAAAATTAGGCGCTATTTTTATAATGAATCGCGCTTAACTATTTTTCGGGTCCGAAATAGCCCCTTTCCTACTGACAAATCAAATACAAATGTTGCTATGAAACCTTGTGTCTAGAATTATAAGAATATTGTCTTGTATTTAATACTAGCTGACACGATAGACATTGTTCTAAATGACGATTCGACGAACGTATGCATAGAGGACAAACATACAACATACAACATACATTTTTATTATTATGTTTGTATACTACGGCCGACAAGCATACCGCCCGCCAAATGTGAAGTGGTTACCGTATTAACGTTCGCAACATGAAATGTTGCTCGCGCGCCACCGCCATCGCTGCTAACTCAGCAACCCCTTTTCTAGTGACCTCACTCATCCGCAGGAACACAACAACCCTCAAGGGAATTGTTATTTGGTATTCTGTTAGGTGGTGGTACTTCCACAGTCTTACAAATACGCGGTATCCTTTACCTTTCTTACATCAGAGCATCTGTCGCTAGTAGCCAGGGTACACCATATGCAGGTGATGTTGGCTTTGGTTCTGAAGCAAGCAGTGAACCACTTACAGCTGACATCAGTTATTTTTATTTTTAAAGATGATTTTCTAAATATATAATCGAAATGACAACCTTTTTATTAAGAGCATTAATTGAATCCTACTAAAAATTGTAATATCTTCTATAAATTATAATCTACTCTCCTTCTATAAATCATTAGCTCTTCCCCTTCATTAATATTGTTAATTCGTTTTGTATTTGCAAGTTTTTATTTATGTATGAATGCTAACTGATATTTCAATTAATCGAACTTCCGGTGATGGATAAAGTAGTCAAATATAACATATTACTGTAATTTAATTTAGACACGAGTCCCAGCAAGCAACGTTTTTGCCATATAACATACACAGTCATAAGTATTTATTTTTATATAAAATAATCGATTTGTATTCTCCAGTAGCATATGTTTTTTGAAAATGTATGAAGGCAGTTTAACCTTAATCGACTCTAAAATCGACAACATGTTTCTTCACAACCTATTTTTCTATCTCTTACAGTTTCGAGGGGAATACTGACCTATCTCGAATTTACACCTGTATACAAGGCAACAGAACCTCTTTAGGAAATCAGTAAAATATAAAATCGATGTTAAATTACTGTCGGAATGAAAAGCGCATGTTATGAACAGCCAGTGCAGACAAGAGTGCATTAATGTTATTATACAATATAAAAAAAATATATTAATATGTGCCTTTGAAGTTTTAGATAATCTAATTTACTTCCATAACAAATATGTAATATGTATGTATAGTGCGACACTAGAGAGTCGACAAAAATAGTGTCGCCACTGTCTTCGTAAAAACATTTTACATGGCAACCCTAGAGCACTTTTGTATAGAAAAAGTCAATGTTGCTTGTACTAATAAATTTAATACCGTTCCTACACTATTTGGTCTCACTGTACATAATGATCGCATTTCGGATTCCGCTTTAGCTCTATGCGAGTCAAAGTAGTACTTTTCGGTTTAAGTATTTTATTTTGATATTGTGAATATTCACAAATGTGAGGAGCATTTTGACTACAAAATATAACTTCTATGTGTATGCTGTATACGCGTACTATAAGCATATCTTATATTTTTGGCAATAAATCAAACTGCAAGGTAAATATAATTCTCATTATGTAGATTATTGTAGATGCTTGACAACATATAAATAATGTATGTAAACAAAATCGTGTACGTATTTTCAAATATTGACAATAAATTTGTAGATTATCGAAATTTTGACATTCCTGTATGACTGTATTTTTTTTTCAATACTATTGTTCAATGTTTTGATGCATGATTATGTTATGAAGTACATATCGTATTGCTCTTGTACTTATTTATTATAAGTATTTATAAGGCTGGCAGGCCATGTGCTCTAGCGCCAATGATAATAAGCATTTTGATTGTTAACAATACTCTGGAAACAGTGTATCGTAAGTCAGGTCTCTTGGTGGATAATAACCGTATCCTGATGGAAAGTAAGCCTATGGGCGTGACAACGAGATTTGTAATATCTTTTCCTCGCCAGCGAGTTACCACTATCGCATGTAGGTTATTGCAAAGCTCGTTAGTTAACAATGTTTACTAGTTTGCAATCTTCTTCCCTTTTATCCCGATATATTATGGAACAGTAGAAGTGAATTTATTAATAACAATGTTTAATGCAATCTTTTGAATGTATATTTTATCAATCTTTTGAACTGCGAAATTTCTTCCATTTTTTCTATAACATAATTTGAAAATTTCTACCCGAAAGTGACATTTACGTCGTTACATTTTTTTGTCAAAAATTCCAGACCACTTACGTGTATGAACTGCGTACTAAGATTTTTGTGAATAATTAGGTATATATTTTTTTATTTTCATATCTACTAAATAGTATTAGTTAGGACACTAATGTACGAGTAAGTAGTGCCTATATTATAAGGGCTGATACGCTAATGTCATAACGATTACGGTTCATTCATTATGAGACCTATAATAATATTTTATCCAACACTCTGTTAGGGGTTATTACTTTTTGGAGTCAAGACCGGAGATGAGACACTTGCACTTCAAAATGGTTATTTTTGAGTTGTGGCATTTTTATTATGCAATCAACTTATTTATTGAGAAATGGTAAAAGTTTTACCAATATTAATTTATTTTATCGTACAGATTTCTGTAGTCATGGATTTAATTATTTGTATTTTATTGTAGCGAACGCCAAGAGAATGTATCAAATAATATAAAAAGGTTCTAATAATACAATAAAAAGGGAATTCTTGTCATGTGAGTATATGTATGGCTTTCAATGTTTATAAGCGACGCAGAAGGATAAGGCCGGCCGCACCTTATTAGAAGTTACTAGAAAAAATCTATTAGAAATTTCTGATAATGATTGCTTATATAGTGTTAATATATTTTTTTTTCATTATTTGTTTGCATATAAAATAAATCCATACAATTTATCTGGTGGACATTTAGCTATCCAATTATTTTCTTTTTGCATTTAGATAATATGGAATTCTGAGTAAGAAATATATGACCATACGAATAAGTTGTTGATTAGTTTAGTGCTGCCTTAAAAAGGGTAATAAAATTCATAATGCAAGGGATTCATTCACATTGCATGGAGAGTCTTGTACTTACATTCGTACTGGAATGAAAAGAAAACTTCTATACTCGCGCTGAGCTATTTATTTGGTGGTAGTGAATTACATTGAGCTGTCACGCTCGGGTATGTAATGCGTCGCGTTCGGCTATGTAATGTGTCGCGTTCGGCTATGTAATTCGTCGCGTTCGGCTATGTAATACATCGCGTTAGGCTATGCAATGCGTCGCGTTCGGCTTTGTAATGCGTCGCCTTCGGCTATGTAACGCTCGTTCGGATAAAGTCTGCAGGGAGACAGCGAGAGATGGGATTTTCGCTTTATCGTGTGGTCACACGAGAGAGTTGCTTGGCCACACGGCAGTGAAGATTTCCATACCGTTGTTTTTAATTATTATATTTTATTGCATGTACTATTACCGAATCATAAATGTTTTTTTTTTCCACTACAATGTCTCACTTGTAAGTACCGATCGTTTTATATACAAACGAAAGTTGAATGTTTTTATAACTTTAGATTTTGTATTGCATATCTCGCACTGTTCAATGGAGTTGTTAAACTACTAGTGTCAACATTGAGAATAAAATATTTAGATACAGAAATAATTTAGTTTATTATTTAATAGCCCTCTTCCTCGCTTTCGACTCCTAAATTTTTGTGAGTCCCAAGGTATAGTTATGTACTATCAGAAGCACACCACGGCAACTCCACACTATCAGACAGATATCTGTACAAAGTGCATGCGTGTGTATGCGTACGGCATCAAACAAACTAATCCAGATTGACTTAAAATTAAGGTCGACACAAGCGAACTGCAGGGAGTGATCATACTGTGCAAATGATAATATCTCCTGACGAGTTCCGTGGTCGATTGGTGATAGTTAAACACAATTATGTTTATAAGAAGTTTGATATTTGTATTCAATGTATCCGTTGGGAATCGAAATCCTGAAGCCGAACTCATTGGGTGTACCGAATTACGCTTAGAGATGGGCAAAATCCCAGGCATTTACGATAAATGCCCAATAAGTAAGTAAATAAATGCCTTATTTATGCATTAGGCATAAATGGGGGATATATATTTACTTATTGGGCACTTATCGTAAATGCCTGGAATTTTGCCCATATCTAGTTACGCTGCGTTTTTCGATTTATCGTCTCCGTAAGCTCCTTTATTGCAGGTAAATAGCCCGTTTTACCCGCCTTGGGAATTATTCCATTTGGTAGTACATATTTAAATTCTAGTTTCTGCCATGATCACTAACGAAACTAATAATAAAAATGCGAAATCGAAATCTGATTGTTATCATTTTGATTTGAATGAAATTTGTTATGGACCTATGTCCATTATATGCCAAGAAAGAACACAGGCCACCTTTTGATTCATACAGACGCAGCTGCAGGCTTAAGCTGGTTGCCAATATTTTTTTATTATTATATGATATTTTTCGGCATATTCGGCTGAAGCCGGGATGATGAAATATAAAAATTAACTTGATGAAGGCAAAAATAATCTTCGATTGAAAAGTGATTGCCAAAACAAATCATGAAAAGAAGACACATATGTTTGACAGTAGACGTTTTTTGTGACATTCGTTCGAGTTCGGCCGCTCGGCGTTATGTTCGTTCGTTGACCCCAGTATATTTTTAAGAGAATTTATATATATATATATATATATACATATATATTAATTTCGCATGATTTGTATTGTATAGCGTATTCTTCGACTGCTATTATTAAGAATTAAATTATTTATATTTTACCGTAAGTAATATTAATTTTGTATAATTTCAGGTTATGTAGTTTTTTATTGCACAACAGTCTCAAAATATTTACTTTTACAAGAAATTTCGTAGGAAAATATCAAAATCTGAAATATTTATGCGCCCCAAAACGGTACCATTGAATCCTGTTTTGTCTTTTAAATCGGTTATTCCTAAAATCATTTCCACAGAACCATGGGCTTCCATGGAACAGTCATCAGTGAGGTTTTGTGAAATAAAACCCAAAACAATGTCGGTTTCACTTTTTATTGTTTGATCTGGGATTTCATAATATAAATAGGTCTTTAGTGTTTTGCTCCCTTAAAAGGTTACACCCCTGTTTTATACAAATAATCTATAATCATTGCAGCATGACTTCATCAGAACATTTATCGCGCGTCCGTAGACTATACAAATTGATATTTCGAGTACACAGAGCGCTCCCGCCGGAACTTAGGATAATGGGAGACAACTATGCAAGAGAAGAGTTCAAACGTCACAGGAATTGTAATCCTGAAGAAGCCAGAATATTTCTCAACGAGTGGACGGTAAGTTGAGCAAATTTTATGTCCTATTCAATCTCTCTTCCTTATCGCATATAGGATTACATGTTAAGTCAACCTAAATCCTTTAGAGCAGGGTTTCCCAACCAGGGGGGCGCGCCCCCCTAGTGGGGCATAGAGGGATGTCAAGAGGGGCTTGAGACGTTTGTGTTTTCAATAGAAAAAATATTTCAATGCGTTAATGAAGTAAACACTGTAAGGTAGAATATGAAGTGAACACTGTAGGGAGAATGCAAGCTCAAGTATCTCACTAGCATTGTCACTATACTCCCTAGTACTCTTATAGATTGGTTGATAAAAACGTTTTAATTTAGTCAAAGCTCATTTTGTGATTCTTTTTGTACAAATTACATAAAAATAAATGTTGTCTGAAAAAATTCACTGAAAAAATTATGGGAGGAGGCATGAAAATATTATTTGTGATCCGGGGAGCCTTGATGTAAAAAAGGTTGGGAAACCCTGCTTTAGAGGGATGTTTATAAGGCTGCCTTGTTGCACATACATATTCTATAAGTGGATATTTTCTATATACTGACTAAATTGTTTCTGTAGTTTGTGTAGTGCAAATAAAGCATCATCACTTAAGTTCTATCACGTAAGTCATTTTTTGGTGGTTATGACATTTTGATGCCACTCGGTAAAGTATCGAAAGACGTGTCATTTTGCGCAATCAGAATCAAGTTATGACCAATAAGAACCTTTAAAGTTACGGAAAAGTGAAAGCACGGAAGCCCATGTCTATATCAAACTAATCTGTTTTATGTCTCTCCTGAAAAGTTACTAAAAATGACTTAAACGACGATATTCTATCTATCTATCTGTTAAATATCTTAGACTGTTGTACCTTGTTGGATAGTTGAATAAATGTAGATATTATTAGGAATATCTGCAATTTAACTGCCTGAATAGATTTTTTTTTAATATTCTTCAAAAAAATATATTTCTTTTTTTTTTAACTGTCAATCCTCTACTATGACGACGATAATGACTTTGGTGTACAAAATGATAAAGCAACTTTAATATACAAAAATTGTAAATAAACTAAAACTAAACAAAAATGCATTTTTTTATAAAAAAAACTTAAAATGATGGAGGTGAATTTTTCCATTTTCAAAATATTTATAATATTCTGGCAAGTTGGCCGATTCCAATTATTTAAATAATAATCATTTGATTGGTCAGACGAAGCAGTCATAGCACATGGTCACATAGCATTTTCTTTTTAGATGCCCCTGTGTTTATTGTTATTGGTGCTTGCGACTTCATCCACATGAAATTTTGATCCATTTATTTGACTTTGCTGTGCATTTTTGAGCTGGCGAATTTCAATTACTTTAGATGATACCTAGTAACTTTTTTCACTGAGGTTGGGTAGCTCGAAGCAGAGCGAAATCTATTTGTGGAAACCACAAAAAAAATTGTTCAGATATTTTGGAGATTAGCGTGTCATACAGACAGACAAAAGAAAATTAAATAATCTTTTTTGTGTATTTTCTGTAATATTTTCTTATGGCCCACAGTAATTTTTTTTATAAATCTATCTGTACATCTAAACAGCATTATTATGTATAAATAGCATTTTACGATATGTATACTTAAAAGTATTATTTCTTAAAACTTTTCAGGACTATGCAATAAACCTAGCGAAACAAATGAAACCACTTCAACAAGCAAAAAGAAAAACTGTCGGAAAATATCTAGATCCCAACATGTTAGATCACATGACTGACGAGCAAATAGTACAGCTCTATGAACTACACAAAGCTGCATCATCAGAGGTCACGGAGGAGGAACGAAGTGCAAGTACAGATAGTAAGAAAAATAGTTAAAATATCATATTGTTTTTGCTAGAACAAAACTAAAAAAAAATTTATGATACCAGAATCTTCAGGCTGAAATAGTAATGGTTTATGGCCTTTAGTTGAAAGGTAAATTAGAAAAATTTTCTAGTCTAAATTTGTGCTTACATAAAAAAGCTGACTATCTTACTTTTACATAACGAGAGTCGGTACCAGTAACCTGTCGCTTTTCTTAAGTATATTAAGGCCATAACTTCTGCATGCATAATTTTTAGATTTATTTTACATTTTAGGTTGCTTACGTTTATTTTTAATTTATTTTTTGTGTATATTGGTATTAGAAAAGTAACAACTAAAAGTAGAGTAACATATTCAAATTTTCAAAAGCTCTTTGAGTAGTAAAATTGTCATCGAGTGACTGAATGAAGACGAATGCATGTTATTCTGATATTCAACTGTAAAATTTTAGAGAGTTTCTTTCTCAGACCGTTTTGGAAATATTGATGTGTAACTTTTGTTGCTAACTGATTTTGTTGATAAAATATTAGCGAAAATGTACTGAAGCCCAAAACTGTTCTTCAATTATGGACTGTGTATTGTTTATTAGATTTTTACTTGGCAAATATTTTTTATCAATTTGTTATTTATTTGATTTACACCTTTACATTTAGTGTTTACTTAGTTCTGTGATCTCTGGTACTTTTTATGCTAAGAGCAAATTAGTCTACAATCTACATAATAATTTAGTGATGTAAATAAATTATTATAGCTATAGAAAATAAAACAATAATATTTATTATTAAAAATTTTAATTTTTAATTCCCTCAAAAAAGGTAAGATATAATCGTTATCGAAGTATATTACAGGTATAATAAACAAGCTAAATATTGTAAAAATACAAGCTTTATGTACATTGGGGGCTTACAGTAAAGAGCAATTGACTTCTCGGAAAATATATGCAAAATTATTATTTAATAGCGACATATTCTACCAATAAAAATATACTAGACTAATTGCTCAGTACTGTATTTCTTGAAATAAGAAAAAAATATATAATTATTAAAACCAAAAATAAATGTGATGCAATAATAAACAGGCGAAATTATATAATATAAATCATTGATTTATATAAGAAATATAATAAACTTAATTTTAAATTCATGTTGATAAGGAGTATAGAACAGAAAGCAATAGATTAACTCGGTGGAATATTTCTATAAAGTAAAAAACAAACAATAACACTATTTCAACTATATTCAATTAAGTGAGATCGTGGCGCACATTAACGTAAAAGCTACATTACAACTAAGATAGGTCAGTCCTCAGGTGCAATGTTAAGGTGTGTATATACCGAACTCCACTGGTAAACTCATTAAGGTCGTTATACTGCACAGACATCGAGTATGCCAGACACGTACCATGACCGTGCCCGACAAAAATATTTATATTCCGTAATTTTTGGAATATAAATATTTTTATTCCATAATTTATGGAATATAAATATTTTTATTCCATAATTTATGGAATATAAATATTTTTATGTCGGGCACGGTCTTGTAATTTTATAAGTATGTATATTATTGATTAAAAAGAAAAAACGTCTGCACGGTTCCTATGTTCTATTTATATTCACAGTCACATAAGATACGAACCGTGCAGGCAAAATATTATTTTCCCGAATACTGGTCGGCCACGGCCTGCGTCTGTTTGCGGGCGTGTCACGGTGGCTGTAAATATGTCATACACACTGTATATGTATAAGAATATTATTTTGTCAAGCACGGCAAGTCTGGCATGTTGGATGTCTGTAGATATAAACTGATCATTTAGTGCTGATCAAATGTCTTCAATGCGCACACGTATCTACATTTCTATCGATTTGGTTATTAATTATCAGTAATATTTCAATACGGTAAGTCTTGAATCTGGGGACTGACCTAAAACTAAAATGCATCGAGTATTTTTAATAAACACATTAACCAAAATATTACTAATACCATTTACTATTATGCACTACAAGTATAGCATGTACGCAAAGTATTGCGTTAATCTCTAGTAAGAGATTAATCATATCGCTCATTGGTGGCAAGAGTCTGTTAAAGTTTTCAAATTTCAAGGTGCAAGCCTTTCCTTCTTAGTTTACAAATACAAAGTTGAGTGCATGTTCAAGTAGCTAGAAATACATATTTCGATAAAGCGTCTTTTTGTGAGAGGTTGTATAATAAAGGGGATAGAAGCCATGGTAAAAAAAATACCATTCAGTCTATTTTTGTTTTGCGAAAAAATCACAAAAGTACATATATACTTTTATTTTTAAAATCAGGTCACATTTTACCATCGGCTATTGCGAAATAAGAAAATTCAGTATTTTAGTAAATCTGCAGAACCTTCGAAATATTTTTTTAAGATTCTGTTAATTAATAGTTTACGCTGACCACTCGCATAGGTTTGCACATACAAAATTATCTTGGTGTCTGATGTCCTCTTAATGAAAATCATATATAGGTATATATATTACCTATGTCATCTTTTCCACAAATGAGCGAGTTAAGATTATCACGAATTTAAGAAATTCGCAGCAATGTGTTAACTTCGGTAGCTAAGTTTATCAAAGCTGTCACAAGTTCTTATATAATCAACCACAGTAAAAAAAGAATAGTAATCAATTCATATAGGGTACCGAATATTTTCACGAATACACAAGCTCGCGTTATTTTTACTGATTCAGTAATAAATAGATTATCATGAATTCTCATTGGTATGGCCTTGTGGCCTACTTATGCAAGAGCTAGGAAATCAAATTTCTAATTCATTGTCTAACATTAGTGGGGATACATAATAGATATTAACAGCAATAAAGAACACATGTTATGCCAATGTGTGGCGTACAAAAACTACAAGCAAGTCGTCAGATAGTCTAAATTTTCATTAATTACGTTTTAAGTACCTATTATGGATATTAGACGTAATGTCATCGGCAGCAACTGGGAGCAGAGACGACCAAAGTAGCCACGGCAGTCGCATGCATCTAACAATGGTAGTGGGTGCGTTCCGACCGGCAGTAGTTGGCTTAAACTAACTTGTGACGGAAGCACGCAAAGTAGTGTAGACCAAATTACCTGTAAATATGACTTCCGCAAAATAACACTTGAATCAATTAACTAAATAATGTCATTACTACTTAACTCGTACGCTCGTACAGATAAATCTCGTTCACGTGCGCGAAATAATGGCACGTTGTATATAAATGGATTACTATTCTTGTTTTACTATGCCTCAACAATAAAGTAAATTAACTTTATGGCATCATCTCAATACAAATATGCGGCTAAGTCATAAATGATGCAATTCCAATGATACGATTTATACACATAGTCACTTCTTTTGTCACAGTACAATTCTTGATCACAGACATTTTTGTTCTGTTATTGTTCCATAATTCAGTCAGTTTTACAATTTTACACCCACTAACACATAAACGCGTATTTCAGCCACTGGAAAAGAAAAAAAAAGTAAGGTTATGAGATATTCATCAACGGACCTTCTGTCAAAGATTACCCTGTTGAAGTCACAAGATCAAAATTTACTATACCTCACACTTAGCTATTCTAGTAATGTAATTGTGAAAGAAAATAATATATAATAGCATATAATTAGCAATGTTTACATAGACATAGAGAGATAGTTAAACAGGGCGTAAATTCGACGTCGTATGGAGTTAATGGAGTACTGTTATCGCCTATGGGCCGGGGCACAGTGATACTAGCTTGTGATTCGATTCAGACACGAGCCATGGGAATCGTTGACGACCCTAAATTTACTCATGGTATTGAAGTTTAAGTTTGCCGTCCTTTGTATGTTCTACCGATTATACATTTGGTTGTGTTCGGAAGAATGGTTCGATATGAAGCCTACAGTCTCCTTCTACAGTCGCACCGCTCGCTATCTGCAGGAAATTGATCCTCACACATTGGAGTCAAGATAATCGCGAGCTTTGCGGTTCCAGAGAGGTTTTCTTCCACGGACTCGCAGGTTGTGGAACAAATTACTTGTCAAGGTTTTCCCAATATACTACAGCAACGTGTGAGCGAATTTCTGCTATTGAGCCTTCACAGGCTGCGATGACTGCCTACCATTAGGCAGGTCGTATGCTTGTCTGCCACGTTAGTTGTATAAAAAAGGTTAATTTAGAATAATTTGGAAACTGAATAGTATTGGAATAATTGTGCGATATGTAGCCAGAGGATATAATACCTACAGTATTTTTTTACTGTCCAAATCGCCATAATTAAATAAATTTTGCGTCTACATATTGAGGAGGTAGTAAGACTTACCTCCGCAAAACTTAAGTTTATGACGCCCATATATGCACCATCTTTTTCATAAAATATGCCTGAAACAAAATGTTATTCTTAAAATGTTTGTTAAAAAAACAATTTTAAATCTGATTGCGGTGCGTTCGGAGCTGGGGCGCTACCGCCGAAGCTGAAGCCGATTAAGTACTATCGGACTTTTTAATGCGAATATCAAACTTCATGGTTTATGGTACGTGTTTAGCTTAGCTGTGAGACACCCTGGAGCTCTACCAACTAAACTGAAAATGTTTGTCAATAACTAAAACTTATGACCTATGTTCCGACTGAAAATATTCGATGGTAATCTGCTTCAGTCGACGGGCCCCTGGTGGTCAAGTTGACATTATTTTCTCGAAACCAAATCTAACATATGTGGTAGATTTAGCCGATTTAGAATGGAAACAAAATAGTATATAGCATAATGAACTTTATGTCAATTGTGTAACATATGAAAAGTAAATAAGACCCAAAAAACAGATCGTGCGTCTTCCGCGGAATCCTCGCGCGTTCTCGAGAATTTTGAGTGATTTTGATTTTGATTTGATTTACTTAGGCGCCGTCTGTGGATTCCGCGGAAATTGGCGCGAATGGGGAGTCGGTCGGGTCGGTCATAGCAGTGGAATGCGCGAGATATTCGAGCATTCCAGCGATTTCTCGCGCCTTCTCGCGTCATGAGGCGAAACTGACGTTTCCATTCCATTCCGTGGCGGTATAAATTGAGCCTTATGCCTTCATTGAGGTGACCATCGATTGTATATAATGTTATGCACGTGTATCTCAAGTATAGATCTAAATTCAATGTACTCACTAAACGCTCGATGTAGATGCATGACTGCAGACACAAAGTCACCAAACCTCAGCATCCCATCCTTCCTCATGAATCTCAAAACGAGTAGAGCCAGGACTTGCTCGGGGACCACAAACCCGACCTCGTGCAAGGCGTCCCGCAACCGTTCCGCTCTGAGCACTCCCATCTTTTCCCTCGTATGGTTTTTAAAGATCATCTGCCAGTATTTCAAACTGCACATCAGATCTCTAAAATCCGATAGGGTTATACGTCCGGTGCCATTTTGCTGAAGATTAGAGTCAAGCAAATTAATGAAATGTACCTATAGACGTAAAATAAATGTACTCGTAAGTATGTAATTCTCGCAGCCATATCCTAATCGTACCAGTGGTCATCGACAGATAATTTATCCTCGGTTATTCTCACCGACGTAGTCGTTTAGGTGATCTCTGGCGTACTATCAAGTTGAGGAATGAACTTCCTATTGGAATATTCCCAAAATTCTTCTTCATAAGATTAAAAAAAAAATGGCTAACAGAATTTTATTAATTGTCGACAATGCGGGCGTGCTGCCCTATCCCTGATAGGTCAAGCGTCAAGCGATAACTGTTATTCATCAGGGTGTCTATGCTTATTCATGACCTTAGCATGAATAGCATAAACCGCATTGCTCTGGATTTGCGATATTAATAATAATAAATAAATATTTCTAGATAAATTACACACCCAAAGCAAAGCTTGTGATCGAGGCTTGAGTACATTTTCAAATGTGTTATTTCCTAAATGTGTATATTATGAATGAAAGAGATTTGTGAAAAGGATACGTCCATTGACAGCACAATCTGTCTGCAGGTGTCCAACGAAGCGCAGCTCTTGATGTAGTCGTTGGGGAGACACGCATCCAGCAGTTCTTGTAATTCAAAAGAATTAATAGTTTTATGCTCGTCAGCTAGCTGGAGGAACAAAGACTCGTACTGTGCGAAGCTGGTCGCTTCCAGTCCTGGCGGTGCCTTTTTCAGCGCCGTCTTCAAGATGTGAGGAGTACAGTCCAGTACCATCATGTCTATTATACAGTTTGATGAGAATACTCTTAAGGAAAATTCAGCTTCTTCCCTGGGCTCGAACGTCGTTGGAACCACTAAGTACTCGCCGGGTTCCAGCTCGCATCTGAAAGGGAACTTTGTCTTAGAACACGTAGATGTTGCTTTCCCATCGCTGAGCATTGGCAAATTCGCTTTGCTCTGTGTCATCTATAGCTAGTTACCTGTGGCTGACTTGGCGGCTATTGGTGTATTGGCTATTGATGGTACTTTTCGTGCCTTTGAAGAACGCTTGCGTGGCGGTCTCCCGGAAGTACTCTGGCAACCGGTATATACTGAACCCGATGACTCTCGGCTCCATTATGCAATGTTGGTTGAGAGACACCAACACGGCGCCAGGCTCGCGGAGTATTAACTGTATTTGTGGGTTTATATGGAAAAAATCTGAAAAAGAAGGGAAGTGAAGTTGAAATTTTGATCTAGAACCATGAAATTAAGAATGTTTTTATTGAGACTTTAACGTAGCAGGTCTATTAAAGATGTATGTAAAATATGATTAAAAAAAAAAAATTGTTAAACAGTAGCTTCTCCATATTTTTATCATTTTGGTGGTTACTGCTTTTATTTCAGGCAGCGATGGAAATGTGTGATGGGATTTATATTTAGAGACGGTTGTTACATAGTGTAAAATCCATCCGCTTTCGTCTGTGTGCTTTTATTATCTTATGTGTATAAATTATTTAAAAATTCTAGTTCTCCTCAGTACCTCACTTCTCGCTTTCCTCTATTACCACCCTCATTTAGATCCCAACGCTCCTGTCACATAAAAACACTCGACTATTCACCTTCCAACACTAAATTCTTTTTTAATTCTTTCACTGACCGTGCAGCACAACTTTGGAATAAATTGCCACCTCAAATAAGAGATAGCCCATCTATCATTAGTTTAAAGAAAAGATTGAATGGTCACTATTTGTCTCAGTTGTGAATTTGTATTAATTTATAGTTGATCTAACAATATGTATTTGTGTTTATTATTATTTTTTAAGGAGATTTTTCGGTTAATGTTCTTTTATATTTACAGCTATTACTCTTTAGAGTCAAAATATCATTTGATTGTACTGTTTTTTTTCTCTCTTTCTTTATTAATAAGTATGCGTACATATACGTATTATATATTAGACGGATAATTACATTACGGGCGCATGCATAGTGTAATTATCCGTCAGGTGACTCTCTCACTCTCACTGCCTATAGGGTCGGCTGGAAGAGATCTCTTGTAGAGATAAGCTCACCTTTGTACACTTTTGATGTAACAATGTTATAATAATTTATCTTCGATAAATAATAGTCGTAACTAAGGCCTGTCGCTAAAGAAGCTGGACAGTCAGTGCGAACTTCTTTCAATTTTGATAGACAAGTTGTAGAGTGAATTCCCTGACAAGGTTTTACCAAGAGACAGTATGGGGTTATTTAAGGAAGGAGTTAACGGGTTTTTATAGATATGGCAATGTCTGGCGAACGTCCATAGGTTATGACTACTTACCGTCAGGCAGGCCGTTAGCTTGTTTGCCACCTTAGTTGTATAAAAAAAAAAGAATATTTTTTACGAGGGTGGTTTCTTCGCTACGCCTGTAGTCGGCTACTTACTCGCATTATTCCTACAGCCGCCAGCGCTGACTCCTCGCCTCCAACTCCCCTGGCACATCCTCGCCCGCCACAGTTCCTTGTCGTTGTGCATGTTTTCCAATTTAGCCATCTCCGGGTCAAGATGTACTATCTCCAGCCGGCTGAAGACTCTCTGGAAGTCGGTGTATGGCATCCACATTCCCTTCATGTCGGATACGAGTCGCTCACGGTCGTATATTGATATTGACTTCCATCTAAAAAAAATGGTTTCTGTAAAGTCGGTTTACGGACGATAATTTTACATGATAACGTCATAAGAAAACATCGGCCGATCACAAGCCGAACGCTTAGGCCGATCGTGCCTCTCTATCGCTTGTTCTGCGCTGGCGCTTGCACGCTCGGCTCAGGGCAACATGACAATGCTTTTTCGTGCGTGTAGCCGGCGTTCATCGATTTGTAACACGTTAGCACGTCTATATATATATATATTGACGCGATAATATGTTATGGTCAATGTTAGTATAAATTAGTTATTATTCATACTGACTAATACTTGGTCAATGTGATAAAACATGTCTTGGTTAAGTAGATTAGAGTCGATTTTTGGTTAGGTTAGGGTTTTCTTGTGTCCTGTCACCGGAAATCTAGTCTGTTCGTCAACCTAGATGATGAAGGATATGGTGCCAAGTAAGCTTAATTAATAATAAATTGACTATTTATTACTTTGGCCAGCCATTATAAGTAATTACCAATTTATTACGTTGACTGTAACATACTTATATATTTATAAAAGTTAACTTAAACTTAAAATTGTGTATACGTATACACAATTGTTGTGTTCGTTAAGAATCAATATAGCTCATTGTAGCTTTTGAGATATCAGTTTCAACAATCAACTTGAAATTATATGTTGTGCTATAATTACTCTATAATTCTGATGATCAATTTTTAATGAAACTTGGTGGAAAAGTAGGTAAATTATTTGTATACACGATTTGATAAATTCACTAAGAATCCAAATCCGGTGGATAGTTATATTAGTTAATTGATTCAAATTGATTGATTGAACTTCAGTAGTTTTCGAGATAAGTATCTATTTTGATAATTATCACGAATAAATATATAGGTATATACAAATTTGCGGGCCTGCCTTTTGTATGGAATGAATAATTTGAATAATACATAGCTATGGCATAAAATTCAGTGACATACTTAGCATTGTCCATAGTAGTTCCGATGTGCGAGCACCCTGGAAATAAGGGTTGCTTCAGTAGCACCAAATGCATGGGCCCCTCTGGCGTGTGCACCTGTAATTATGAACGAAAAACCTTTTATTAGTGTTTCGCTATATTTGTCACAACTTAATATTATAAATGTGGATGTGAGTTTGTTTGTTACGCTTTCACGCCGAAACTACCTACTCAACCGATCATCATGAAACTCTGCACATATTCTCCTATTTTAATTAAAAAAAAATTAACGCTGGCGAAGCCGCGGGTGGAAGCTAGTATTATATAGGGGCCTACATATATAATACTAGCTTCCACCCACGGCTCTATGTTCCTTCGAAGTTGCCCAACGATTATACCATTTTTTCTGAAATCCTTGTTACATTCGTCATGATAGCGCGGGTGTTACTCACATATGTACTTATGTAGCAAATAAATAATAAAAATCAGAGAATAGGATTACACTGCCGGAATCCGTCCCTCAATTCAGAAACTGAATTAGGAAACTTAATTCCACACGCACCGAAATCCATATAAATCCATCACACAATTGCCGATTTTTTCAGATTTTGATTTTTGCAAATCGATCTGATAAAAAAATACTGACCGGTATGAAAAATTAAAAAATCTGTGGACCTACAGGAATTCAGATTCTTAAATTCAGGTTCTGAATTCCGTGACGGATTCCGGCTGTGTAAGGCCGGCCTAAAACTATAGCATTTAAATATATATATATATATATAGTTTAGTTATATATAGTATAGAATCACTCCGTCTCTTCCCGTGGATGTCGTACAAGGCGACTAAGGGAAATATATTAATTAGCAAACATCGATCAGGCCTCCCCAACCCGTTTGGCCAGCGTCAGCAGTGTAGGCCAAATCCTCCTTCTGTCTGGGACGGACGAGAGAGGGTCGTGCTCCTGTAGTGGAGACTAAAATGACCTGATGATGATGATAGTTAGAAACAACAAAAGTTACCTTTTCTATTCTATACACCCGGTAGTTAGTTTCCGCGTGCAGGTACTCCAGTACGTCGCCGATCGCCGGCTTTTGGTCACCCTGTTGGAAGCAAATATAAAATTATTCTCTCCGTTCATACTCCTCTGGGTCAATTAAATTACTTAATTTTTCCAACATCTGAATTAAATGTGCATTAAAAGTAGATACTATTAATGCCTTATTTCTCACATTACCAAAAGGGAAAGTCAAATTCCGGAAGCTTCCTACTCCTACTAATGTCTTCTGATTAACTTCGTTTTTGTGAGTTCTAAGGCCGTAGTTTTTACCCCCGGGGCTTCGGGATTCGTGGAAACAGTTTTCGCGAATTTTTCGTTTCAAGTCAATGTAGCTACTAGTAATCAATTTAGTTCCATTCCTACACTTTTCGGTCCCACTGTACGTAAATTACAAACAGGTGACACTATCAAGCGCCTGGTGGTTCAGGGTAGAGTCGAGGGTACAAGATCGCCGGTCACCCATGAGATGGGCCAATCTGATAAAGTCTGTTATGGGTGCATGAGTGCACCAAAAGTGCCTCAAATCGGGCGAAATGACGAAACATCGTGACTGTGAGGCAAGCAACGATAGCCACAATCATGCCGACCGCGACCGCTCTGTCAAGAGTGAAACGAAGAAGAAATACGTAGACACTTTTCGATATTTTTTTTTATGTTTACTCACATTTGGGCAATAGTAAGCGGTGATGATACTAGTGCGCTTCAACATGTTGATGAGTGTGTCGACATCGACGATCTCTGCGAGAGACTCTGTGATCCCACCGGTGAGGTCCGCCATGCCGTCCAGGAGGTTACCGTACTTCAGTGCCTCGTATGAACCGTGGAGCCTGAAATTTAAATTTAAAACAGAAGCATATTGGTACAAAACCGACAGATGATAATTCTTTACCAGTTTTTTTTCTTTAAAGCCAGTTGAAAGGTAACATGCTCAGATTATACTTCACCACGATGCTCAACTACGGATTGACGGAGTCCAGTGTTTTCAAACCGCCTAAAGCCTAAGCCACTGACTTGGCTTAACGAGTGTCATCTAATGACAACAGCCGGGACCAACGGCTTAACGTGCTGTCCGAAGTACGAAGGAGCTTGAGATAAATAAACCCATCCATAAACAGGCTACGGTCGATGTCGCTTAACTTGAGTGATCGATTAAACTGATAGCCGCAACGTATTTGTTTGACTTGAGAGGCAACATACTTTCAACATAGTCCAACAATCGACAACTGAGTATCTTATAAGGTGCTTCGTCGGCAGCGAGGGTGTCATTGCAATAGCCTTACTATAGAATCTATAGGTTGCGGTGGCGGTATCACATCTGGTGGAGCGATATTTTGCACCAGAGCAGTACAATATTGATAAGCTTACTTTGCATATGCTTTCTCTAACAACGCAGGCCATAGTTGTCCTGTCTCCGCGCACTGCAGGAAGGCGAGCCTGTCGTCTACGGTCGGCAGGCGATCATCGACCACCACCTCCTTCCACTGACCGCACCACCATATTCGGAACCTGAAAGTATTTCAAGTAATGATGTTATATTTCTATGTACTCAAACTAAATTGCATCACATAACGGTTCCTGCTGTTGCATGCATAGCTAGCTATAAATAGTTATACGAGCTATTGCCATTCTTATTATATCAGTGGTCTAAGAAACTTGCTATTATTTTCCTAGCTAAGCGCAAGATGGCGTCAATTCTCCTTGCAAAAACATAAAATTAACTAAAATACGTGTTAAAACATTTATAATTGTTTACTTTCGTGTGATATTTGATATCTTGGGCTTTAAATACTTTATCTAAATAAATAAAAATGAATGTTGCTAAGGGTAAAGCTCGAGAATGGCTCGACCAATTCTGAAAATTTTTGTTTTAATATTTTCGTTAAGGTATAAGGGAAGGTAGTTATGGAGAGAAAAGACGTAAAAATTGCGAGGAAATCAAAAAACCACTTTCTACCCGTGCGAAGTCGGGGCGGGCAGTTATTCAACAATAAATTACGCATTTGAGAAATACAGAAGACAGCATTTTTACCTATTTCAATCAATTATTGCTTGTTGTTCTAACTAATTGCGAGGTGAGACATTTGGCTCACTTTTGAGTATTCGTTTTTGACGACCAGACATCTAGTGTCGTTCACAAGCAAATAAATATTTTTGATGTGATTATTATGTAAGCAAACTCATAATGAAATAAGCCGAACGCTAAAAATGCGACAAGAAATTGAAGCCTACAGACCTACTTATACATTTCTCGAATAAAGCTGTGGGTTTTCCAAATTGTGGACAATTGGACAATCTTATACATGAGTTGTCGAAATCGCCCACATCGTCATACCCTTGGTCAAGTTGGCGATCTACCGATTCCTTTCACCGCGTTCAACAATATCACAGATTTACTTAACCTTGATACTCGCACATTTACAGAAATTGTATACTTACTTAGATTTCAAGTTAAGGTTACTCGTATTTAATTACCTATTTTTTATTTGATTATATTTTTTTTTATATAAATATTGTAATGTTTTGGCATATATATTTAAATAGGGA
Organism: Hypsopygia costalis; assembly: GCA_937001555.2. Classification (NCBI taxonomy): domain Eukaryota; kingdom Metazoa; phylum Arthropoda; class Insecta; order Lepidoptera; family Pyralidae; genus Hypsopygia; species Hypsopygia costalis. Next base: position 28,441,019 of record OW443326.2, read on the forward strand.
AGTATAATAATATGGAATATTTAAACAACGAATAATGTTGAGGTAAAAAAAAATATGAAAAGAGTGAAGGTTCCTGGATGGAAGGAGTTACTGCGATGCTGCGATGGCAGCGGGGGTGGTGTAGGACTGCATAAATAGTTATCGACCGTCCATTGCCACCTCTGCTGTTAAAACAGAGCAGGGGACTCCTACCGCCGAAGCTGAAGCCGATTGCCGATTTTTTGATCTCGAAAATTGTAACAATGGCGACTATGACTCCGAGGTCGCGAGTTCGATTCCCGCACAAGACAAACATTTGTGTGCATGAACATGTCTGTTTGTCTTGGTCTGGGTGTTTTCTATATATTATAAGTATTTATGTATTTACAAAAAAAATGTATTTAAGTACATTTATCAGTTGTCTAGTACCCATAACACAAGTTTTGCGCTTAATTTGGGACTAGATGGCGCTGTGTAAATTGTCCAGAAATATTTATTTATTTATATTTATTAGGTTAAATTAATTGGTAGAGCTCTATGGTTTCCACCTGCTAAGCTAATCACAATTACCGCCAATTTAAGTTATAGTTTGATTTTCGCAATCAAAAAATCCGATTGTAATCGGCTTTAACTTCGGCGGTAGGACCCCTGGTTAAGTCTCTAAAAATATAAGTGGTTCATCGCCATCTTTGAACCAACGCCAACTTCACCTGCACGCGGTGTACCCTGCAGGCTGACAAACGAAGCTCTGGCGAAAAGAGAGGTAGAGAGCGTAATTGTACACTACCCGACTGGGGAATGTACCTCCACCTCACAGAATATCGCAGTCAAATAACAATTCCCCTGAGGGTTATGTTTCTGCGAGTTAGTGAGGGCACCAGAAAGGAAGGAGATGCTGCGTTGGCAGCGGTTGTGGCGACGCGCAAGCGATATTTTACGTCGCGTGCGTTAATATGGATACCGTAACCGCTTCACATCAGGCGGACCGTATACTTGTATATCACCCGACGTAGTATAAAAAAAATATATTTGATCTCACCTGAAGACACCGGCGTAGTCTTTATCCATCCGCTGATCAGTAGGTATCACCTTGTGGAAGATCCCCTTGCTGAGGAAGAGCATGCCGAGGCAAGATACCAGCCAGTTGTCGCCTGGAACCAAGGTCTTGAGTCAACGAGCCATGTATCATGACAATCTACATCAGAAGGCGCATGTGCTTGCGTCGGCGTCGGTTATTTTGGTAAATTGATATTATTTTACTTTGCTATTAACTTCGAACTAAAACTTGGGAACGATGCCACATGGGCCAAACTTTTTAAAATACAAAAAGTTTTATTTTATTTTATTTGAGAGCGTGGCAAATGAGCATGTGGGTCACCTGGTGGAAAGCAATCACCACCGCCCATGGAGACCAGCGACACCAAGGGGTCGCTGATCCGTTGCCAGCCTTTTAAGGAAAGAAGTTTGGCCCATGTTGCGTCGTTGTCAAAATTCTAGAGCAGCATTACCTCGCTGGATGGCTAAACTGATTATTTCGGCGAAGAGTGTATCAGATTGATGATAGGTCACCAGTTACGTCAACCAATCTTTTTCCTAATTGGAAACGATGCCACATGAGCCAAACTTTTTACATTTTTTTTTAATTTTCGGTTACTTATCTAAATGGCTGATTTTTGGTGACAAAATGTGCGTATTGAAATAAAAATTTGCTTCATGACCGGTCGAGTACGGTATCTAATGGCTATACTCGTATCTGTATTATATACAATTTTTGCTTTTCAGAACTTTATTTTTTTAAATTTATTATATGAGAGAGGGGCAAACAAGCATGTGGGTGGTAAAAAGCGATCACCACCGCCCATGGAGATCAGCGACACCAAGAAGTCGCTGATCCGTTGCCAGCCTTTAAATATAACTTGAGTAATCATTAAATAATTCAGAATTCTTTATCTTCTAAATAAGGAGAATGCATTAGTTTATTTATTTGGCCGTGTGGTTTCCGGCAGACTAGAATAAAATCACTCCGTCTCTTGCCGTAGATGTCGTACAAGGCGACTAAGGGAAATACATTATAAAACATCGATCAGGCCTCCCCAACCCGTCTGGCCTGATTTTACCCGACACTAAATTCAAACAGCTTATTAAGACCACCTTATGTAAAAAGGCTTACTACAGGACCGACGATTACCTTAATGATAAAAATGTATGGCAAATTCTCGGCACAGGATGTGAAGCACAGGCGACTTATCTTTACAAGTAGTATTGTGGATATACATATTTAGACTTTATACAATATGTATATACACTCTATACTATGATTTTTTATATTTTTATATTTTTTTACTATTTTATTTTACTTGTTTTTTTATTTTTTATTATCTCTCTTATTTTGGTTGACATACCATTTTTTTTATTGTACATTGACATTATTTTTATTGTATTATGATAATATTGTATGGCTATTTAAAAAAAAAAGACCTATATTGACAGAGTTTCTTTCGGCATTTCTTCTCGTCAATGGTCATTCCGAAATGCTGGTAGATAAAAAATATACCTAATTGTAAAAGACGTGTCTAAGTGCCCGCGAGGGCCCACAGAATAAAGAATTTTGACTTTGACTTTGACTTTGGTACTTATTGTAAATGCCTAGCATTTTTCTTATCTCTAACTGTACCGCAGTCGGGTTTATTACATTTTTGTACTACTTTAAATTGTTTCAAATTAATTTCGATATTTCAAAAGTTATTTCAGTGATTACGATGTCCAGTCTGTCTGTGTTACACCAATTTGAAAGTAAATGGATAAAACTCAAATTGTCTATCTGTCCAAAATGTATTGTGTAACTATTACAATTATTGCTTTTCTGTTTATAAATTACCTTTATAATGTTATTGCCTGTCGTCAGGCTTCTTTTTATTTATTTTTTTGTTAATTACTTCACTCGCAAATCGTACCTACTCGGTAATCTTAAACACGGTTTTTTTATTTAAAATCTATCTACCAGAAATTCATTTTTCATAGAAACATTGCTGAAGAAATGACACTAGCGACACTAAGTCTACATGTTTTATTGTGGAAAATAAGCGTACGACCTGCCTGATGGTAAACATATCATAGTCTTGATGATAGCGTAATACAATTTATTTTAGGACTAGCAGTTAACCACGACTTTGTACGCGTGGTTTACTCATTTATTTTGTTAGTTAACATAATGGTTTTACATTTTCATGCAGGAATTCTATATATAACCTCAATAAAACGACAAGCTCGCTGGTCGAATGGTTAGCAATAGCCACTTTGACTCCGAGGTCGCGGGTTCGATCCCCGCACAAGACAAACATTTGTGTGCATGAACAGACATGTTTGTCTGGGCGTTTTCAGGTATTATATTAACGTATTTACAAAAAAAAATGTATTTAAGTATTATATCAGTTATCTAGTATCCATAGTACAAGCTTTGCTTAGTTTGGGACTAGATGGCAGTGTGTGATTTGTCCAGGAATATTATTATATTGAAAAGTATTCTATGTTATACCTTTTATCTTCCAGGAAATCCCATTAAAATATGATTAGCCGTTTCGAAAATTACCCCAGGTGAACAAATCAATAACAGTAAACACTACAATTTTAATATTAATTTTGGTACTAGGCAATATTTAAATCTACCTACAAAATGCCCTGATATAAGATGAAAAATATAATGTAACTAAGTATTAGTCCAAGGTTCAGACATATCTTTAAATCGGTCGGTAGCGAACAGCACAAACAGACATTTAAATCGGTCAGATATTTAAATAAGTAAACCGCGAAATAGTAGATTATATTATCATGCGTCTATGTAATTATTTTCGTTGCGCATTGCCGTCATTGTGCTATCAATTCTAACTTATTGCCAAGAAATGCGGGTTGTGTTCAATTTTCACTTCTATACAATAAATAATTCCCAGGTTCCGGAGACCCAATAAAGTGAAATGGAACAGCCTGTGAGATACATTACGTAAACCATTCTACCGTGTCTCACGCTCTATCATGGGTATCTTCACACTGTATAACATACTTAAAGTGGATACATTTTAAATAATCTCTCGATCCGATGGAAGCATCGTAGACCCGCATGCACACAAATTTTAACGGCCTCTGATGAGTGCTATTGGTGTTCTAATACCTGCGGAGATTTACCTGGATGTAGGTATTGTACAATAAAGTTTTACAACACCAACAACAACAATAATTTAGTAAATAATAGATTTATCTCTTATGTAAAATAATTATTCGCACCGTTTAAATTATAGAGACGAGCTGGGTGGCGTAGCGGTCAATGACGCGGCTTCGACACCAACGCTCGTGGGTTCGATCCCACACAGGACAAACATTTGTGTGCATGAACATGTCTGTTTGTCTTGGTCTGGGTGTTTTCTATGTATCATAAGTATGTATTTACAAAAAAAAAATGTATTTACGTATGTTTATCAGTTGTCTAGTACCCATAACACAAGCTTCGCTTACTTTGGGGCTAGATGGCGCTGTGTAATTTGTCTGACAAAAAAAAACTTATAGGAACCTCCGTTGTTTAAATTATAGAGACCTAACCCAACATTTGGAGAGACAGAGACTGACAGAGTAGAAAATAAATTAGGATGACAATCTCAAAGATTACGTAAGATTATTCTATAAATTTAACTGGAAATCTAAAAAAAAACCGGACAAGTGCGAGTCGGACTCGCCAATCGAGGGAGAATCTAACCACCTATTTTTAAGATTTAATTACAAATGTATAGTTTTGAGATTTATTCCTGTACTTGTAGTCTATAACGATGTTACTTGCCAAATTTCATAGTTCTAGGTCAACGGGAAGTACCTTATGAGTTTTGATTCCCTTGAGAATGTGTCGAAATATGCGTTTTTTGCTGAATAAACGGCCGTATCTTTTTTTTTACGTACACTTAGCAGTTTGATTTTTTTACTTCAGTTTCATTTTAACTTCATGGGACCGTAGACCTGAGTATACAGTTCAAATTTCAGCTTGATATCTTCACGCATTCTCGAGTTAGAGAGTCTTGACAGACAGACAGTCGGACAGACAGACAGACAGTCGGACAGACAGACAGACGGACAATAAAGTGATCTTATAAGGGTTCCGTTTTTCCTTTTGAGGTACGGAACCCTAAAAATGAAGATCTCTAATTATATTATAATAGATACGAATTGCATGTTACTGTGGTGTCTCTACTTTTTTTTTAATGAAGAAATTAGTGTTATTAATATTATTAATCATGTTGTTATAATATTTGTCGTTTTAACAAGGTTTACATCTTCGTTTCTATAATTTATTAATTATTTATGCACATATCTAACCACTACGCAGTTATCGTGCAAATAAACTAAAAATAGTTTATATAGATGGATAACAGTTGATATGAATCCTTGGAGTAAAGGATATTTTTCGTAGATATACTGTTCTTCTATGTTATAGATTGTTCTAACGACGCTGTACGTTTACAATTTTAGGATGAAAAAGATAATGTTTTGATTTTTAATAAACACCGTGCTGAAAGTTAACCACATGAAATTTATATATTTTCAAAAAATCTTTTTTGGTAGTAAAAAGATTTTTTGAAAATTTGTCCCACAAAATGCTACATTCGTCAATTAATATTTCGTAATAACATGAAAATAATATTTTTAAATGAATGCTATCTATATCTATAAATATTTTCGCAGGTGTAGACACAATTGAATAGCCATCAAACCAAAAGTAGATCATTGTATTCTAAACAATATTGTGGGCAGACTCGCATTGAACCAGAGCTAACAAACTTTAAAAATATAATTCTACAAAAAAAAAACAAAAGTTAAACCTCCCCGGCGGGGAATCGAACCCCGGTCTCTCGCGTGACAGGCGAGGATACTGACCACTATACTACCGAGGATTACAATGAACATGGCGAAATCTACTTACATCTAATTTGGTATCATAGCAACAAGGACTTTATATAAAAAACATATTTAATGATGACTTAATGCAATATCTGCATTAACAAAAATTAATATTTATTATTATTACTTATTCATGACTATTGATTTTATAACTTATGTCTCGTTAAACGCTTTAAGTTTCAATTTTGCTTGGCAAATGCGCGCGCATTATTTTCTCAAATCTGTCACGCGGGCGGCGGGAATCGACTCCTCACGATCACGACTCAATAAGGTGTTTTCCTCTAGTTAAGAAAACGGTAACAAAATATATAACTGGATACCTCTGAGCGTCCAGCATTATAATATAAGAAACTAGGTACTTCGGGGCGTCGCACCCGTGAATTCATTAAATATAATAAATAAATCCCTTAAGTTATTAAATATCAGAGCATTTGCTATCCGTGTTTAGATTTCATTGAAATCCGTTCACCGTTTACCAGTAACCTAATCACAAATATACGATCATCATTACGAACTTTCACATACAATATCAAAGGCACTTAAATGTAACATACTCGTACTTACATGTAACAAAATATCCAGCATAGCAGATTCGCAAAGCAAAAATAATGTAAGTAATGATAGGCAATCGCTTGGCAAATTATTGTAATTTCTTTCGCAAAATCGAACATTTCACATTACAGATTACATCGCATTTTACATTACAGAAATAAGTAAAGAGGTGCATACTGTATGCACCTCTTTACATTAATTTCTGTAATGTGAAATTCATCATTTTAAGGTAGACTTTTTGACTGATGGGTTCTTTTCTGTACGTGTAAATATAGCTTAGATTGCTAGCTCAGTTGTTCAAATTTAAAAAATAATCTCATCTGATCAGGATTAGTACCACGGTATTACATCCAAAGCAATAATAAATTTACTTCAAAATCCTACGTTACAAGGGTAAAATTTTGTTTTGAAGGCAAAACAAGGGCACATTGTTTAGGTTTTTGTTTGGTGAATTTTTCTTTGTTTTAACGCACATAGACAAACTTAAAAATCAAAACGTTATCAAGGTATACATTTTGATCCATTAATTAATATAATAATACAAATAATGAAATTTGTGTGATTATAAATAAAGTATAAATTCAATATAATATTTGCTTAAGGATTTATAACTATAACCATAACCGTTCAATCTATATTAAACATTCCAATGTATCGAATTGCAATTCGATACAGCCTTTCCGAAACCAATGCGTAAATTATATTGAATAATTTAATTAGTAAATTCAAGATTTGTAAAAGTAAGTTAATCTTACCAATGTTATATATATGTATATGTATAATTGTATGTGCATTTTGTCTACGCATCGTATGTAATTTTATATTTGCATAATTACATTTTGCTGTTTGTATGTTCATTACTATCAGTTTGTGAATCTCATTTGATTTTTATAAGCTTTTCCCAAAAGTTGACTGGTAGAGAAAGCTCTTAGAATTAAGTCCGCCTGTTGTATTTTGTTGGCAATAAAGTATAAATAAATAATTAAATAACTGTCGAGTGTCTAAATAAATGCCTTTAAGATGTATAGGTAGACAAGGCAAGTTATAAATGAAGAAATAAATGCATTTTAACAAATCGATAAATAAAATTCAAAGTACCGAACTGGCTAAACTGGTTAGGTAGAATTATTTTTTCGATTTTTTATGTACTCTACGGTATTTCTTTAGTTTAATATCAATTATTAAATTTAGCTGCAATAGGTATATTTTTTACACCACTAATATAACCATCATACGACCTACCTGAAGGTAAGCAGTCGTACCTATGCTTAATTTACTATGCTCTTAAGGAACAATATTTTGAAAGTGAAACATTTTTTTAAGAAATCGATATAGTACGGTATACGTATCGTTACTTTCACTCCCATTGAATATCCACGCGCCGGGATGCGTGGGAGAATTAGGCGTCATTGTGTACCTGCTCGTTATGAAGCAGTTATAACGCTTCTATTAATAGAGTATTTTTTGATATCAATGGGAGTCGTGGGAAATTAACAAAATGAGATAAGTTATAAAAAAAAAAGCTATATCCTGTTCCCTAGAGAGATAAATATAATACCTATTTTAAATTCGTAAACATGCTGTCTGAACAATATAATAAATATAACAAAACGAAAATATTGTATGCCAAAAAACTTTACAAAGAATTTATAAAAATGTTTTTTTTTGCGACAAGTATTTATTAGCGTTTATTAAAAAAAGAACTAGAGGTCTATGCTAACTAAGCTAACTCACTTAGTTTATTTCGATAAATAAATATTAGAATAATAGTTTGGTGGTTTATTAGCAATAAAAAAATCCGATGGGAATCGGGAAGGTGGTAGGGTTTACGTATATTAAGAAATCTGTGGTAGGGTTACGGAGATTGATGTAAAATGTCAAATGTACGAGTTAATTATTAATTATTTATTTAATTCAACATTGCATTACATATGGGCCTTAATTAAATTAAATCAGATACATATGCACCTTGTCAGGCATCGCAATGGTCGAACAACTACGAATTAAGGTATTCCGCGACCGAGTAGAAGGGTTTCCCTAATAAATGTTTTTTAAGAGAATTATAGAAAATCCTATCATTTGTTTCGTCTTTCATATATTTGGGCAGTTTGTAATACCCGTACAGATATGGGGTAAGGCCCAGAACTATGTAGTTTTAGTTTAGATGTTATTTGCATCAAATTGTTAGGTCTCCGTGATTTGTTGATTGATTGGCAGCACTAGCAAATCGTGGGGCTTCTGTGCTGTCGCCCCACATGATCACTAAGTAACTGAGCCACGCCTGAGCATAAGCGTAATATGCAATAATAAACACAAATCTTCGAAAATACTAAATGTACAATTTATGAATAATTATTTATATGTTACGCAAATGGAAAGTTACATAGGTGTGATAATAAACATATATACATAATAATTACAAGAAGTCAGTGCCTCTCCTATTACAGCGCTCGCCAAGGCCCTTACATGTTTCTTTTCATTATAAATCAGATCTTTGTATATAATAATTGATTGAATAATGAGTGAATTTTTTATATTAGCTCTGCATATTGGCTCCGCTTCGCCTGATGGTAGCGGAAAGAGGAGCCCCAATCGCATCGGCAACGGACAAGAGACCTTGATGTCTTGTCAGTTGACGCTGCCATGCTGGCCTACAAAATGCATCTTCACGCTTCGTTTCATTCATACAATAATGGATCCTTTATGCGAAATTGCTGAAAGAAATTATGTTTTAAAATTTTGTTCTCACCTAGCTTTCCAGTGACCACGTCCAACGTATCTATGTTGTCAATCATGAACGTCGGGTTTGGGTAAATTTCCTGGAAAAAAAATTAGTAACATTAATATAATTTAGGGTACAATTTAAATATTATATTTATTTATTATATAAATAAATATTCCTGGACAATTTACACATCGCCATATAGTCCCAAAATAAGCGAAAAGCTTGTACTATGGGTACTAGATAACTGGTATAATACTTAAATATATTTTTTTTAATATACATATAAGACATAGCATGTTCATTGTTCATGCACACAAATGTTTGTCTTGTGCGGGGATCGAGTAAAAGTGGCCATTGCTAACCATTCGACCACCGAGCTCGTCAAACTTGATCATTACTATCCCTAATAATTAATATAAAATTATTGAAGCGTGTGTAAACTATGCCGTTTTTTCTAATTCTAGTACGGAACACTAAAGCAATAAAACTCAATGGTCAATAACTCCTTTTCTGGCAAGAATGGCAGTGAAGCACAACTAAGGACATTATTGATTATTCACGCATGAATATATTTTCCTCACAGTCACTAAAAAAACAAATAGGTACAGTGGGCCTATAATATATCTGTAACCAGCCTCCTTACCACCAACTCTTATTGCGATTCAATAACTGAATAGAATGCTTATTCATACCAATGAATAAGCGACTCTATTTCAAATTTAATAGAGTTCATACCTATGAAATTTCATTCATTCATACCAATGAATAAGCGACTCTATTTCAAATTTAATAGAGTTAAGAGAGAAGCGACTCTATTAAATTTGAAATAGAGTCGCTTATTCATTGGTATGAATAAGCATTCTATTCAGTTATTGAATCGCAATAAGAGTTGGTGGCAAGGGGGCTGGTTACAGATATATTATAGGCCCACTGTACCTATTTGTTTTCTAAGGAGCGAACACACACCAGAAATCAGATTGTTAAATTCAGTTACTGAATGCCGTGAGGGGGATTCCGGCTGTGTAATTCCGGCCTAAGATCTACTATTTTATATATTTCAACAAGAAGTTATTAACCACAGACCAAGAAATTCAGCTATTATTCTTTATTTTTTTATCGATAACCTATGTCACTCTAATAGCTGAGATAAATCTAATGACACTTCATAACATAATTGTTAAAATCCGTCAAGCGGTTTAGGCTGTAGAGCGTGGCAAACAAATCCAAATCAATACACTCGAATAACATAACCTTCCTTTTTAGTCAGTCGGGTACGGAGGTCGGTTTGGAGGAAACTGATAATCAACTTTCTTAGCCGAACTGTACTTATGAAAAATAAAGGTAAAATATGTAAATATGGGTTTTCTTTTGAGACTACAGTATGGGGTATTTTAAGAAAGGCGTACATATAATGTCCAATATGGCTAACAGTCAAATACCATAATTAAGTAAGTATTAGTATCATTTTATAGGTAGCGTATTATCGTTCAGATTTTATGATACATGTCTTACTATTCATAGAAGTATCTTAGAGTTGATAGAGTTCTTTACTCAACGATATATACTAATATTATTATAAATAGATTAGAATGTTTTCTGAATTTCTGTACTTTTGATTATATGTCATAATAATTTACACACACAACACACACACACACACTGTGTATGTGGTTTATGCAATTCAAAAGCGCAGTTATCAAATGCCGAAGCTTAGGTCGTAAGTATCGTAGGCAGAAAACGTCATAATGATTAAAATGCGCAATGCCAGAGACGCTTCCAAGAGTTGTAGGTGGCAGACGTCCTTGCCTCCCAGACTGGTGACTGGTAACTAGACTGTATAGTATATAAATAGTATACAAACAAAGTTACATTCCGCGTCAGTCTGTTTATCGGCTCATAACTACGCGACGGACTTTGATGTGCAAGGAGAGTGTTATGGCCGCAGTTGAGCAGCGCGTGGTGGACTTGGCTCTAAACGTCGATTGAGAAGACCCATATACTATTAGTGGGATGAATATGATGCAGAGAAACAGACCAGTGAGGTGATATAAATCCGACATATATACAAAAGACAACATATATACGAAAGATGGCCAATAATTTAACGAGTTTCATTAAATCGAAATAGACCCCTACTGTACTTTGTTCAGGGGGCAGAATGGCAGCGCTTCCCACTCCCCCGCACGCGACGTTCAATAGTCCTTACTAGCGTAATAAATTCTTTGATCTTTCATATATCCAATAGTGTGATTGAATTTTGGATGTAGAACATAGATTCGAGACTACAACGCCAAACTGTACCCCCCGATTACATTTTTCATTACATTTTTTCGATTCACGTCAAAAATCAATAAACAATAATGCTCCTTGCAAAGCGTGTGTGTTGTTTATCTGTGCAATACATAAAATTAAACTTAGTTATCTGTAGCAGTTTCACACCAAACTGAGAGTGATACTGCCGTGTGCGGTGTGCGGTGTACCACAGACTGTTATTTAAATGTTCATTAAATTACCGCTTATTCCCGCATAATCCACTCTCTCTGTTTTACATCTAAACACCCACTTTGTGCTGCAAATGAGAAAACTTTCTTTCATCGCTTTTGTGCAAGTACGAACGTATTAAATTAGATTTGTTGTTTACTGGCTATATTATATATATATATATATATATATACATATATATATATATATATATATATATATATTCTATATATATATATTATATATATATATATATATAGAAAATATGAAAACCAAAATTAGCATAATTCGTCGAATCGTTGTCGAGTTTAGCGCTTAGCGACATTCATTTTTATTTATATAGAGAGCTGTCCAAACCATGGCCCGCGGCCTGCATGCGGCCCTCTACGTATATTGTGCGGCCCGTCGTCGGTTAGTTCTGTGGCGGTGTGGCACGACGTGTTTTCAATTCAATTCAATTCAATTTATTTATTACAGATAACAGAGATCCATTAGTTAGTAAACAAGACTTAAAAATATATTAGTAGGAATAATAAAAATAAAAGGAAAATAAAATATTATCTCGTCACACCAATCTCATCAATACACCATGTACCTTAGAGGCATTCCGTGAGGACCACGAACTATGGAGTGATGATTTTCTCTTTCAGACATCGTCCGCACGAAATGCCTCAGTACAGGTGCATTTATATCCAGCGTCGGACTGGCCATATAGTCGAGGTGGCATTTGCCAGCCGGGCCCCAGCCTGCGCGGGCCCCCCACGGGCCGCCTTGCACGGCTTGCGGCAACCGTAGGATAATATACCATCTACCATCATCTAGTCTCGGGCCCCGGGCTTGTCAGCCACCCGGCCCCTTCCGGCCCAGTCCGACCCTGTTTATATCTTCCGCCACCATTTTCAGGACGCTATTGTTACTTGCCTGCACTCTTTTTATAAGCGTCGCTACCTTCATGACTACTATTTGATCTACCGCTTTTTGTACAGTTTTTGTACAACGATTCTGGCTGAAAAGATAAATTAATGAATAACTAATATTTATTTTTTTGCGGCCTTCTAATATATTTAGTAATTTGCATTGGCCCGTGATCGTATATGATTTGAACAGCCCTGTTAAGATAATAGAAATACTTTTATATGGAAAAATTTAGTTCCGTTTTTACTCTTTTGGTCACATTATAATTTGCATATTCTAAATAAGAACATAAAGCATTCCAGCACCAGAATACATCTCTAGATTTTTTTTATGTTCACAGATTATAAATTCTGAAGCCGTACAAGGTATCGATTACTTTACCGCGTGCCCTAGGTGTACAGTCTCGGTCGAGGTTGATGATCTAGAATTCTACATTCTAAATGCCAATATTGCATTGGCATGCAATAGTAATTACATGTGTAGTTGTACCATGAGGTAAGTAATACTTATACTAACGGTGGAATGATAGTTATGTGAGTACTATTGTACGTACTAACTGTGCATTTACAATTTAATATAGATCTGTAAAAAAAATATGCTGAAGATTAATGACGCCCTAGAGCTTTCCTAGTACTTTTTATACTACATCGGGTGGCAGACAAGAATACGGCCCGCCTGATGTAAAGCGATATTAAGAGCCATATTACATTTTGACTGTGATTTTTGCGTAAAATGGCCAATTTTGGCGTTCTTGATCTCGGAAACAAAAATACATTAACAATGTTGACTTATTGAATAGTATAGAATAGCTATTGGCATAGTACATAGCGGCCTCGCTTTTTGTAAATTTTGCTTAACTTTTTAAATAAACCCAAAATTGCAGAGAAAGATTTTCATAACATGCGCGCATTCACTATTTTGAGCTCCTGGATTGTACTACTGTTCGAAACAAATGAAATAAAAAAAAATAGAATGTTATTTGTTATATAGTCGTATAGTACATAGCGGCCTCGGAATTTTGAAATAACATTGATTTAATATAGAAAAAAAACATTCTTTTAACCAAAAAACTTCGAAAATCGCTTTAAGTAAACTGTTAATTTCTCGAATAAACGATAATATTATTGAGCAAAATTTATACGAGAATAAATTGTTACTTCATGATGAATAAACTTTGTAGCATGAATTTATTATCTTATTTCAATAAAAACGATAAATATAACTTCAAAATGACTACAAAAAACGATGCACCGGCGGCCTTCGCGGGATTAGCACTGCGCGAGAGCTCGTCAGCGTGCAAATGTAATAGGGCTCTTAACGCTCGCAAGATGAACCACTACCCGCCACCCCCGCTACCAAAGCACTAACTCCTTCCTAAGTGACGTCACTAAAAATCACAATTTTGGACTATCCCGAAAATGCTCCATGTAAAAGACCACGTTGTGACGTCACACCTTCATATTTTATATGCAATAAATCAGAAATTTGAACGACAGCTATATATTGCGTTTATGTAGCTAGTTAGTACCATAACAAAAGTTATACCTACTATTTTTATTGGTTTTCCTACGGTAATATATTTTAAAATAATTTCATGCTATTAAAATGGACTTTCCCACCAAACTTTGATCGACCATAAAACACTTCGAGGATCGTTCTTGTTATGTGTATTTTACGATACTGATAAATTGTTTTTATAATTTTAGAACATTGTTCACAGACCTACTATGGCACAAACTATCCGCGAGGGTAGACACTTGACAACACTGGCACGCAGTTGATATTTCATTACATTTAATTATTTATGATATGACGCTACTTTAATACGGAACCATTTAAAAAGATAAAAACCCAATCCAAAATTCGCGTCCCACTCAAGTAAGTCCTCTATTAGTCAGTCATATTACTTAATTTGCATTATGCTGTTAAGTTAAACCCACGCTACGAATTACTTTTTCGCCAAAATGTGATAGAATGTAGTTGCCAGTGTCCAAATATGAGGCATTTCACGTCCAACCTAGGTCGTTAACTTTAAAGTTGATAGTATAGTGACGGGAGGCGATGAGCGATTCTTTGTCGCATCTACGGCGGAGTTAGGACTTGCAAATATTCGAATATTATACTTATTTTTTCGAAACAAGCTAAGTATTTAATAAATTTTACTTCACACAAGTATGACATGAAGAACATAATTATCCAATCTTATCATTTATTTTGTTTTATTTTTTATTAGAGTATTTGATATTGTCAATAATTATTGGAGTCTTTTATATTGTCAAAAAGTAAATTTTAGAATGCAATGAAGGATATATTTAAATACTGGCTCCGAGCGTCATTGTGTTGGCCTAGAGAAGTACAGTAATATTATTAAGTACTATTATTTTGTGAGATTCTGTATTTGTAAACATTGACGTACTCGGAGATATTTTGTGACTTCATACTTATTTTGCTTAACTTTATTCCATTTATTATTATTAAGTATCTCTTTATAATCACGGGTCAGGCCCGGTCATTTGATAGGCGTGCGCGGGGACGTGGATCCAACGCGTAGAGGCCCCTTTGAGAAGTTTGATGTAATGTTGTACGCCCGCCGTGACCCGCTCCAGGATATGTCAATGGAACGACATACCCATGAGCAGGTCTCGGCAGGCGTTGAGACTATTGCGAAGTGTGATGGAAAATAAATGGGCTATGGAGATGAGATCTGGGTGAACTTAATACCGGGCTGTTACAGAAGAGGGACGGACGCCTGCCATAACTTATTATTATTAATAATTATTATTATCATAAATATCAAGGTAAGCAGATGGTGTTTGTGTTTTTAAAAACATAATCACCATCTGCTTACCTTGATAATGCCTTAGCGGCGAAACCGGTCGGTAAAAATAAATGTAATTACGTGAAACAGTACAAGTGCTTTATTATAAAATTTATTCTATTCTTTTGCATGCCTACATTTTAAAGGCAATTAACAGTAGCCAAACAATGTAACATTGGCCTAATATTTACAAACGTAAAATTTAAATGTTTACAAAAAAAAATATGTGGCAAATTTAGATGTTATAGTTTAAAACCACATAAATGTTAATGTTAATAAAATAAACTTAAAGTAAACTTAAAATAGATAAAATAAATTCTATAACAATACATAAAATACAAATGAAACTTAATTACCTAAAACTAAACTATTATAACATTGAAACTACAATAACGATTATAAATGTGCAAATAAATAATTTCATTTCCTTTCATAATTTACTATCTATTCTATTTAACAAGAAAGCCTCCGCTTCCGCGCTCTTACAATGTCCTCACCACAAAAACTAACAACAGCGATTGGCCGTTACCCTGTCGATTTACGAAGGTCACTATTGTCCAGCTACTCTTAGTTTCGACGGCTCTGCGCGTATAGTAGCGTTATACTAGTGTAACGGTTTGGCTCCGCTCGCCTGCCGCCCACCGATGTCGGTAAATACGAGACTGGAATTAAAAATAAAAGTTGTTTTTGCGTTCATTTAACCGCAATTTACCTTTCTGTTATGTTATTAATGTCTTCTCTAGATAAATAATTACTTTTAAATCATGCTTGAGTCTTCCGAGTCAACTTAGTTAGCCAACATAGTAAACAAGGTTTTTTTTATACGACGTCTGGTGGCAGGCAAGCATACTTCCCTCCGTATATATTACTTGGTCACTGATGAATATCACTTGCGTGCCGCCACCCTCGCTGCTGACGCAGCATCTTGTTCCTATCTAGTGACCTCTCTCACACGCAGGAACACAACTAGTCTCGGGAATTGTTATTTGCCTGCGGTGTTCTGTTAGGTGGAGGGAGGTACTTCTCCAGTCGGGAAAGTTACAATTACTTTCTCTACTTCTCTTTTCCCCACAGCCTCATTTGTCAGAGAGCAGGGTGCACCACGTGCAGGTGAGAATGGCTTTAGTTCAAAGATTTTGATGAACCACATACACGTACACCCCTAATAATACCAATAATCAAAGAGTGGTAGGGAGTAAAAGAGAGGTAGGGAGCGTAATGTAAGCTACCCGACTGGGGAATGCACCTCCACCTCACAGAATACCGCAGCCAAATAACAGTTCCCTTGAGGGTTGTTGTGTTCCTGCAAGTGAGTGAGGTCCCCAGAAGAGAAGGGAAGGAGATGCTGCGGTGACAGCGGGGGGGTGGCGCGCGAGCGATATTTTATGTTGCGAGCGTTAATATGGCTACGGTAACCGCTTCACATCAGGCGGACCGTATGCTTGTCTGCCATCCGACGTAGTATAAAAAAAAATCATGATGTTTTAAAAAGAGCGGACACAAACTAACAAACATGTGTGATGGAGACGATTACCTCACTCATTAGCAAATATGTATTGCTAATCAAGTAGTTTGGTAAGTTGCTTGGTTCTCATAACAACTGAGAAAATATACGTCGCACAGCCATATTTTTACGGCTAAATCGGAAAATATATCGAGTGGATAATGTTATAATTATATAAAACGCTGTACTGTTCCACGTAATTACATTTATTTTTACCGACCGGTTTCGCCGCTACGGCATTATCAAGGTAAGCAGATGGTGTTTTCCATTTGTGATTGGGCTTACCTTGATAATGTCTTAGCGGCGAAACCGGTCGGTAAAGATAAATGTAATTACGTGGAATAGTACAAGTGCTTTATTATAACATTATTATCACCCATAACACAAGCTTCGCTTACTTTGGGGCTAGATGGCACTGTGTAATTTGTGTGACAATATTTATTTACTTATCTTCTCACATCTTTTTAGTCCGAAGAAGCTTTGGTACTATTTTTACATAAATTGATTGGTGCGGGTTATTTTAGAAATTAATTAATTTTAGTTTTGTTTTTTACAAATGAACGAAGTTACACCGGATTACAGTTCTGGGAAGTAGCTTATGTCCTTTCTTAAAATTCCTATATCTATGCAACATGTTCATAAAAAAATTAGGCATTCCAAAGATTAGCCCGGCGGGCTGACAAACGGACTAATCGGTAAATAATTGTAAGCTTTTTTATTACTACATCGGGTGGCAATCAAGCATATGGTCATCCTGATGTGTGGCGGTGAACGTAGTTTTTACACTATATGCTGCGATATCATCGCTCACAGCAGCAATTCCTTCCTTCCTGGTACCTTACTCACTCGCATGAACATAACTTAGTACCTCTAAGGGATAAATCTGCCTTTATAATAAGAGACATCCGTCTAAGCCAGCGGTTCCCAATTAGTTTTTACTACGTACCACTTCAAGAAAGACCTCAAACTTGCGTACCCCTTATCTTATATTATTAAATGAAATCAGGTCTATTTTATGTTTATTATCATCAAAAGAGATTCTAATGACAGTAATTGACACACTAAAGCGCTCGATGCATACGTTACCTACTGATCGTTTAATTAGATTGAATAATTTTTTTGGCAATTGTTCTTGCATTATTGTTTTAAGGTTAAATTTAACATTTTAGTTAAGAGATTGCTGCGCGTACCCCTTGATGCAATCTCGCGTACACCTGGGGGTACGCGTACCACTAATTGGGAAACACTGCTCTAAGCGATAAATCCGCCATGGTACTGCTTTGTTTTGCATTTTATTTTTGTTGTACAATAAAGTTATAACAAACAAAGAAAACCTCTAGGGATTAGCTTAGATAGTAGAAGTGAGATATCTCAATAGCACAGACATACATTCAGAGTTGATTTATATAGATAGGATAACGTAAGATCTCTTTAGGCATAGGCCAATCGAAAGCTACACAAAAGGCGAGAATGATTGCCTTGTATTAGTATTCTTATCATCACGAGGAATCATGATGACGCGGCTATTATCAATAGTAACAAAGCTTTACTTACATACATTACGGCTAGCCGAAATGACACGGCATTTTTTACTTTAAATTATGTTGCGCAATATTACAAAATAATTATAGAATAAGTATGTATGAGTATAATAGCAATGGTCAGTGTAGCGAGCGAGTTTATTTATTTATTTTATTTGGGTATTAATATTTTTTAATGAAAGCGATAAGTTTTAATTCCGGGCTTAGATCACAGAATAGTATATTTAGATGACAAAAAAGGGCTGGGAGCACGAAAATGGGTACGAAATTGCGTAAAAGGGACATTTTCAAACGTCACCTACCGTACCAAGGGAAATAATTCCTTAGTGGATTAAATCTGATTATTTCTTTAATTCTGCTCTTGTCATTCTTTTTCGGTTACAACAAAACACATCATATATACTTAAATATACTTGAAATTTAAATAAACAAACCTATATATTTACTTACAAACTTATGAATCTTAATTAGGTACAAATTATAAAGTTCTTTATAGTATAATTAACAATTAAAACTTTGAAATTTCGTTTGTACATAAAAATCAGTAAAGTATATTAAACATTCGTACCTACTAAGTACATTATCGGGCGGTGAAATTGTAGAAAGTGGCAACTTTGATATAAGGGTCGCGGGTTCAACCACGGAAAATATTTTTAGTGTCGGTACCTATGTAGAACTTCTACTATCTTCTAGTATATTAGCTTGTATCGTTACTAGGGACCAAGGCCGCTACCGCCAAAGCTGAAACCGATTACCATCAGATTGTTTATTTGCAAAAATGAAACTATACTTTAGGTTAGAAATCATAGAGCTCTACCAACTAAGCTGAAGATGTTTGTCATTAAATTAAACCTAAGATCTATTTTCGCGATCAAAAGATCCAATGTTAATCGGCTCTCGAGGTTGAAATATGTCGCGATTTGCTTACAAAATATAGATATTTCCGACTTACATAAATGCTTAATTAAGTTATATAGTATACAAACTTTCTTACTTTAGGAGGAGGTAAAGAGACAGATGCAGAAAGGGACTTTTTATACCATGACACGGATTGTTAATAGTGCTATGTTATCTGTAATTATGTAGAGTAGGAGCGTACATACCGCGTATCAGCATTATCAATGATATGGATTGTGTTAGATTCGGGTAAAAGGGCCTCCAAAAGATTTCGACACAGGGCTCGTCTAGCGTAAGCTACGCCACTGACGTAGAGATTTAAGAGCCTACATTACGACATTTTAAGACGAAGAAGAAGTTTACCATGGTGTCCTCTTGATTACCGCTCATCAAAGCAGCTCACTACTGACAAGACTTTTTAGTCATTTACCAATTTTAATAATAAATAGACCGAAATATTTGCACGTCCCTGTGAGGGTAGAAATGTAATCTATGTAACACCACTGTTGTAATTTATTTTTTCAAATATATTATCTTTAATAGCACGATAGACTGTCCGAAAATCTTGCAATGTAATAAGCTCTCAAATCTCCTTCCGATGCATGTGAATCAATACGCAAAAGTACATATCCGCACCTATACTAGTTAGCTAGATACCATAGGTGATCCTCTGGCGTCTAGCTAACTGCTAACTATTATAGAATATATACTTATAAGGGTATCCTACTTATGCTGAAGCATAGGTAGGATTCAGCATAGGTACACCATTTGAGCATAGGTACACCAGCCACTTCATGCAAACGCGGTGTTAATACCTACACACACAGGTCACGATATGCACGAATTCGATATGCGTGAGTGCGTGACTTAATTGATAAATCACAATTTCGCGTAAATTAACACGTGGGCGTGGGCTTAGCTAGCAAGTATTCGTAACGTCTTGTGCTATGTCAAGTTGTTTATCAACTACAGGTAGGTAATAAAAAACCTTCGACATACTTACATTAGGCCCAGAATCGTATGTAACAGTTGAATAAAAACAAAATCTCTTGCGGTAAGTATGTCGGCCCGTCCAGTTACTTTCACCGCTCGTACCTACGTATGTCGAGCGCATTATTTGAATGTTAACTTGGACGATTCAACATAATTTTCTTTGTTAGATAAAAACTCAATTTTGAGGTAGAGTTACCCTACTATAATTGGGTTACGTATTTCGCGCGTCTTATATTATTTCGTCATATAATCCAACTGTTAACAAGTAGGACATAACCATTGATGCATAATATATTTTTTATTTCAACGAAAAATAAACTTTTTTATCTCTGTGAATATCACACACCATAAAACACAGCCTCACAACACCCAAAACAACACACACATCTACACGCCGCACACTACACAATTCACCATCTTACACACACTATCATTGTAAATAGGTATAATTGATTTCACAAAAATGTTTATAGTGTACTAATTATTTACTAAATAAAAAATAAAAAAATAAAAAATATTGTAACTTGTACCATACACCAATTGCTTGAGCATAGATCGACACTCGTAATTGTAAATGTATTATCTACCCTACAAATTTGTGATAATTCGACAATGTTATTAAAAACGGACTTAAAATTAAAACTCACTTTGTACGACTATAATAGTGCTTTATATTATTTAAAAGACCATTCTGTGGGGTGGAGGGTTGACAACCTGAGATACAGGAATTATCCTAGTTCAGGTGTCAACCCACCATAATATCATAATATTGTATCACAACACAATCCATGTACATTTATATTATGTAATCCTGATTTATGGTGAGAAATAAACGATAAAAATATGAATGTTATATAAGTCGCTTTTAAGCACAACACGAACGGTTCCCCTGGTATATACATTACTCTTTGACACGAATATAATAAATAAATATCTCTGGACAAATGACACAGCGCCATCTAGTCCCAAATTAAGCGAAGCTTGTACTATGAGAACTAGATAACTGTTATATGTACTTATATACTTTTTTTTTGTAAATACATACATACATGCCTCCCCAATCCGACTGGCCAGAGTGGGGAGTGTTGGTCAAATCCTCCTTCTGTCAGGGACAGGCGAGAGAGGGTCGTGCTCCTGTAGTGGAGACTAAAATGACACCACCCAGACCAAGACAAACATACATGTTCATGCACACAAATGTTTATCTTGTGCGGGAATCGAACCGGCGGACTCGGTTTTTTTTTATACCACCAGTGTGGCAAACAAGCGTACGACCCGCCTGATGGAAAGCAGTTACCGTAGCCTATGACTATTTTATCTATGTCTTACTAGCGACTCGCCTCGACTTCGCACGGGTAGAAAGAACTCTATTGGTTTACGCGGCGCACGCTACACTCTGTAGTAAAACTGTGGTAAAACTCTCAGTCTGCATGATTTTTAACCGTCTCCAAAAAAGGAGGAAGTTCTCAATTCGGCTGTATTTTTTTTAATGTTTGTTACTTAATTACTCCGTGATTTATAAACAGATTTGAAAAAATCATTTTTATTTGAAACAGTATACTTCCAGATTGGTCCCATATTTTTCATCATCATCATCATCAGCCTGTACATACATAAATGTAGAGTAATGGTTGGCGTCCGTTTTTTTTGTTAAAATTATTATTACTGACGTCTTCAAGAGTCATCGCAAGAGTAAACTATATGAGAGGAGAAATATGGCAGCTTCGTGTGTCAGATGTTTTTGACGTGAATACAGTTTGGTGTTGCAGCTACAAATCCATCATCTCCATCCAAAATTCAATCACACCACTGGATAGTTGAAGGATCAAAGAATTTATTACGCTAAGTAAGGCCTTAAATTGGGGCCCACCACACATTCCCACCACTGTATCTCCTGTGTAGCCAGGATTAACAGCGGCGACCGCCAAAAAAGGCAATGAACAATGAAGTCCATTGCAGTCCCAGGGGTAAAACTACGGCTGCCTTGGAACTCACAACGAATTTAATCAGAAGAAATTAGTAGGAGTAGGAAGCTTTTGGAATTTGACTTCCCCTCTTAGCAATGTGAGAGACAGCAATATGGCAAATAAGGCATTAAAAGCCTAAAGAGATGGCTAGTCAAGTGAAGCTCAACTGCCGTGCACCACGGATTTTAAGTTTCTAACACTATTGGGGACCTAAAACATTGAGTTGTTACCTAACACCAATAATATGAATTGTAAAATCGTCTGAACGCTTGGTAATTCTCCCTTGTTGCTACCAAATCTGAATAGTATACTACCCCGGATGCAACTTGCAATGAATTCAACATGTCATCCCGCTCCCGCCGCCAAAGATCGCACTCCCAGAGAACATGGTGTGCTGTTTGATCGAATTCAGAATTAGCAGTAGAACATTCGCATAAGGGCGACGGCACTAATTTAAACGAAAAGAGTTTTGCCTTAAAATTGCCATGTCCAGTTAAAAATTGCGCAACGGGGTGGTCGACTTCTAACCACTTTTTCTTTAATCTATCTCTAACCGATTGAAAGAACAGATACAAGTGGCGTCCTTTGGTAGAAGTTTCCCACCTTTCCTGCCATTCAGACAGCAATGTTTCAAATACTTCATTAATAGGTTTAAAAAGTCTAACTATTTTTTCACGATCACGAGTTTTCAAGAAATCAGGGACCATATTTTTAGATGTATAGTACATTGAAGCGCGGCGTTGTACTTCTAAGTCTACTGGTAACACACCTGCTAGCACGGGTAGTGCCTCGGTGCTTACAGTTCTATACGACTTACATAAAAATATCAGAGCAAGGCGCTGGCTTTGAAGCAATTTACGACGTGCTGCACCTATAGTAGCCCTATCTGCCCACGCAGGTGAACCGTACGTAACACATCCTAAGTATGTGGCGGTATAAATTATTTTTAACGTTTTGAAAGTTAATCCCCACGTAGATGTAGAAATTCGTGTTAAGGCATAGAAATTCTTTTTCGCTTTTTCACCTACTTGCTTCATGTGCTCGATATAATTAAAATTTCTATCCAAAAGCAAACCCAAGTAACAAACCGAACTTCTATTAGCAATTGATACTCCATTAAAATGAAATCGCGGTGAAACCTGTAAATTTCCCTTAAGCAAGAGTTGATATGTTTTATGTGGCGCAAAATCGAGACGATTACGATAACCCCAATCTGAAATTAAGCCTAGGCTAAGCTAAGCTAAGTAAGGACTATGGAATATCACGTGCAGGGGAGGGGGGGCGCTGCCATTTTGAGATAATTTTAGTACATATAACGTATTCACGTACAACACACAGCCGTGTCCATGACACAGTCACACCCTATTTTTTTATGAAACTAAACGGATGCGAAAAGGCCTATATCCAACAGTAGATATAGGCCTTACCTAATGTACGTGCTAATAATCAAGGGCGTCGCCAAGGGGAGGCAGGGAGGGGCAGCAGCCCCCCCCCCCTCCCCGAGGTTCTATTTACTTATAAGTTTTATTCATAGTACAGTCGTGAAGATTTACACGTTGGACTCTGCACCGTTATTATTATAATCGCTGTAGATGTAAGGCTCCTACTACAATTGAAAAGCTTCATGAGCTCTCGACTTTACCTACAATTCATACTTTTCTCATTCTCCATAATAACTCCCCCCCCCCCCCCCCCCCCCTTCTCGGCCATCGGCTGGCGACTACCCTGCTAATGATGTAAGTGGCTAATGATGAAGATAACCTAATCATTTTGCTTTACCTTTGGTCTTTTCCAGTAGAAGTGGAACGGCGGCCTTTGGTAGTAAAACACTGTGCTCTGAACTGCGGGAAAGTCGGGATCCTCCCACAACTCGTTCTTGCTGAGGCACGCCGCCTTGATCTTCTCGTAATCCGACATTCTGCAACAGAAACACAATAATTAAAAGAGCGATCACAACACTAGCTAAACCGGCAAACGTTGTTTTGCCATAAAACAGGGGTTTATCGTAGAATGGAGAAAATTTGAAGTTATATGTATTTTTTAATGCTAAAAATAAAAATTTTAAAAAAAATAAAGCCTTATCATTTAGGCGTATGAAAAATAGATGTTGTCCGATTCTCAGACCTATCCGATATGCACACAAAATTTCATAAAATCGGTCCAGCCGTTTCGGCGGAGTTTCGTAACATACACCGCGACACGAGAATTTTATACATTAGATATAGTTTTCGAATTAAGTACCTACTTCCAAAATTTGGTGGTTTATTTACGACAACTCATATAAATTATTGTAAATAAATTTACACTACAAACTAAAGTAACCGATATATAAAAAAGAGAAAAAGAAATAACTATGTACAAATTATAACTACACCGCGTCAAAACATTCCATATACGTTGTGCCAAATAAAGACCAGTCCTCTTCACGGGAAGTATCGACCAAGCGCTTTGTTAAAACTATTATTGTTGTAAATTAAACTAATTATTGTATTATCATATACTATAATTAGTTTAATTTACAATAATAACAAATGTATATGGTGTTGACGTCATGTAACATAGCAATGTCGTCAGCATTTTGGGCACGTTGAAGTGGCCTATTCAATTAGTTATTTTGTTTTGTAATGTTAAGTTAAGTTAAGTATATTTAATATGGCCGTGTGGTTTCCGGCAGACTAGAATATAATCACTCCGTTTCTTCCCGTGGATGTCGTAGAAGGCGACTAAGGGAAATACATTATCAAATATTGATCAGGCCTCCCCAACCCGTTTGGCCAGCGTGGGGAGTGTAGGCCAAATCCTCCTTCAGTCTAGGACGGACGAGAGAGGGTCGTGCTCCTGTAGTGGAGACTAAAATGGACCTGATGATGATGATGGTATTTAATATTATTTTATTTTAGTGATAAGTTTACTGTAATATAAATGTACTATAACTGTAAAATTCGGTGGTCAAATGGTTGGCAATGGCCACTTTGACTCTGAGGCTGTGGGTTCCCCGCACAAGACAAAAATTTATGTGCATGGACATGTCTGTTTGTCTTGGTCCGGGTGTTTTCTATGTATTCATCATCAATCAGGTCATTTTAGTCTCCACTACAGGAGCACGATCCTCTCTCGTCGTAGAAGGAGGATTTAGCTTACACTCCCCACGCTGGCCAGACGGGTTGGGGAGGCCTGATCGATGTTTCATAAAGTATTTCCCTTAGTCGCCTTGTACGATATCCACGGGAAGAGACGGAGTGATTCTATTCTAGTCTGCCGGAAACCATACGGCTAATATTATATGTATGAGTATGCATTTACAAAAAGAAAATGTATTCAAGTATAATATCAGTTATCTACTACCTATAGTACACGATTTGCTTAGTTTGGAGCTAGGTGGCAGTGTATAATTTGTCTCGAAAAAAGCCTTTAAATTTATTTTTATAAGAAAATTATAATTTGCATAGAATTCCAGAAAAATCGGTGCAGCGTAAGCCCACTTGCACTTGAACTTTTTATACAATTGTCTATTTCACACAAAAAAAACTATTCACTGTCTTTCTCAGCATCAGTCATACAAACCACAAAGTAGGTATACAATGTCAGTGAAGACACAGATAAAAGATATATTATGATCTGTGCAGTTTCGCACAAAAACCACTCTCATTGTAAAACAGAACAATCGAATATTTTCCATAGGAGAAAACTATGATTATGTTATTTTGCACAATTACGGCAGACATGGCGACGTGATTCGACCTGACTGATTATGCGGAAATTATCATAGGATATAATTATGACAAAATGATTTATGTCATCCAAACGTTTGGTCGACTCTTCCCGCGACCAGAGGGCTGGCCTATTTCTGATTCAGCAAATAATTGCCAATCAAACAAACATTGCCATCAAGCGTGGCAATGCTGCTAGCCACCCTTTGACAGCGAATTTTTTGACGCTCTATAGATTACAAGCTATATTGATGCAAGCCGCTTCCAACCGGTCTTATTGGAGATCTAGAGGGGAGGCCTATGTCCAGCAGTGAACTTTCAATGGCTGAGATGATGATGATGATGATATAGATTACATATATTTTATTACTTTTTGTTAATTCCGTTTTGTTTGTATATATCATCATCATGTCAGCCATTGAAAGTCTGCTAGCCACAGCTGGACATAGGCCTCCCCTCTAGATATAGTATACTAGCGGCCCGGTACATGCTTCGCTACGTATAAAGTGAAATACTAAAAAAATTAAATAAACAAAAAAAAATTTTATTAATTGCTAGCTATTTTAAAACTTAATCCAAAACATTTAGATAAACAATATTTTTTGTTTTTCCATTTTGAGCATGAATAAACAAACGGGGTACCGACTCTGGAACAGGCAACATAAAGTCGAAGCACGTCCAAAATGAAATGACCGAATGAATGACTTAACAACATGCTTGTACTGTCAACACTGAAAAAAGTTTCAATTTGACAGCACAATCCCCATCTGAAAAAAGTTTCAATTTGACAGCAAAATCCCCATTAACAAAATGATCCGCCATTTATTGAATTCATTTGTTACAAAAAATCTGATAAATGAAGAACCACTCTACCGATTTTTAGAAACAACTTAGTCCGAATAAACCCTAAACATTTGGTTTGGATAGGTGAGCCCGTTCTTGAGTTATAAAATTACAACGAAAAGTGGCATTGATTTTTATATATATAGATAGATAGATTTGTTACAAAAAATGTGATAAATGAAGAACCGCTCTACCGATTTTGTGCAAACTTCACGTAAACCATCTACTAAATAGTCCGAATAAACCCTAAACATTTGGTTTGGATAGGTGAGCCCGTTCTTGAGTTATAAAATTACAACGAAAAGTAGCATTGATTTTATATATATAGATATAGTTAGCCATATTTGGTTTTTATTTTAATTGTATATTTTTAGTTACTAGTAATAAAGAAATAAATTTAAGTTATTTTATTAATATAAAAATGTTATAATTTCTGACAAAAAATGTCTTATTATTATTATGATCTAATTATGCTTCTAAATGTTTGCGACTAGCGGTACTAAATATAACATCAAAATTACAATTATTGTGATTTCTTTTCATACATTTTATAACGATGCTCATCTCTACCCAGTTCCGCTTTGCAGAGGAAACGCATTCTATTCAGACTCCACCAAAGTGGAGATGTACGGAGAGGAGATGGCTGTGTTTCCATTTTAGATACACTACGTTTGATTCCATACATTTGGCATCACGTTGTTTTCCGCTTGACACCGCATGTCAAATAACACTCATTAGAAGAAAACACAGCTCAATCCGCTTGTCTCCGTTTTGGCGGAATAATAGAATATCTATTTGTTAGAATAGATCAGTACTGGTACCTGTAATAAGTTTACAAAGATAGCGTATTTATTACAATATGATATCAGTCACAATAGTAAAGAACGCAAAATATTTGAACACAAAAAAAGTTATGTCTACAAGTACGCAAAAATATAGAATATTAATCGTTTTATTTAACGGTAATATTGTTATGTATGTGGCAATATAATATTGCATTATGAGTTGGCAACACTGCACCGGCATGTTCCGTCTCCATCTCCAATGCACTTTGTACCGTGTTTTGGAAATAAGTTTAAATAATAAATTTTAGTCTGTTATTTGTAAAACAACCACACAATTTTTAAACATTAATTATGGCGTAAACTAAATCGACTATTATGATTATAATCGAAGTATACCTATGATCTACTTAACTATTGCATTGCATTTATAATTAATATTTAATTAAGTGAATTATTTATTTATGTAAAGAGTATATCCATATTACATACCTTATGTCAATATTTACATATTTAAATTAATTTTTATTCAAATACTACTCCGTTTATTTACTTCCGCGTGGATTTAGTTCAATTTTATCTATATATGTATATAAAATTTTCGTGTCACGCACTTCCGATAACGCTCGACCGATTTTTATGATTTTTTGTTACGTACGAGACAGGTATAAGAATAGGTCGTAAAGTATATTTCATACCGCTAGAATAATTTATAGTTATACAACATTTATCGGGTATATACTGGGTTATATGTAATGTGTCAGCGACTCACCGCCCCGTTACGAAAAGCGCACTCGCTTCGGTAGTGTTTGATTGCGCGTTTGCTCTTAGGAATTTTAATTGTAATAGTATCTATTTTCAATGGATTTAATAACTGTACTTATGACCCTTTTTAAGTAAACATATCTCCGTAGATTTTTTACTCTTATAAATTGATGAACGCCGGCTACATGCACGAAAAAGCATGCCTCATTCACGTTCCGCCTAAGCCGTACGTGGAAGCGAGAGCGCGGAATAGAGAGCAATATAGAGTCACGACTGGCCTCAGCGTTCGGCTTGTGACGCATCTAACTCCCTTCCACTCCATCGGCCGATGTTTTCTTATGACGTTATCACGTAAACCGACTCTAAGCAATTTTTTTTGGAATACGGTTGTTTATGTTTGCCATATTTTTTTTGCATATATAAATGTAGGCTATGAAGTCGTTTGATGAATGTTATCTCTCGAATCCAAACCTAATTAAACTCATCTAGAGACCGTCTACAGTCACCATAGCTAGACTTGCGTGTACGTTGGCTGGCATGCTCAACGACGCTATCGATCTTCTCGATAGCATCGCTTAAGTAGGAAGGATATTCACCAAGATCTTGATTGAATTTCTATACTCGTAGCGTAGGTAGAGAAAACTATACAAATGGATAGTTTCCATAGCATTCAGATTAGAACAGCTTTTATTATTAAAACCAAAAATTAAAATGTTTATTTACTGTGTTTCGCTCAAGCTCTTTCATTTGATACCCATGTCATGGGGGTTAAGGTGGAACTTATAATTGGCCATTTTTGTATTGTCGACATAAAGTAAAGAGTAACAAACATAAACTGTCAAATGAGACCGAAATTGAATTACATCTATCTGTGTAATAAGTGTTTGTGTTAGAGATGTATCTCTCTCTCTCGAAATCTTTATTAGGGGCCTTACCACAAGCTCTAAACGCAGGAATGGAACCATCATGGTTGCGAACTTATGAATGAAATTCATTGATAAATACGCAACCATCATAGTTCCATTCCTGCGTTTAGAGCTTGTGGTAAGGCCCCAGGGCGAATGTCCAGACGCGCACTCCCTCTCTCATCCCGACGAACACTGCCCAACAAAAATACGCGAGTGACTCATTTAATTTCATTAATACGCTGTACCCTACCACTCTTATGCCAGAACATCTTTCGCTAGTCGACAGGCTGCACCACGTGCAGGCGAGGTTGGCTTTTGCTCTAAAGATCTTGATGAGCCACTTATACGCCAAAATATATTTACACGATACATAAATAAATTTGGACCACTATTACACGACTTGAAAGTTAACAGGTAAACTCTTCACCTACCAAGATACAGACCTACGATGGATACGTCTGTATCAAGCTTTTTATTTTAGATTATTTTAGTCTGGATTATTTCCCATCCGTTCTATTGTTCTCTAAAATTATTTTTTCCAAACAGCTCTAACAATTTCTTATGCAAAAATTTGCACTAATAATAAAAAGAGAGAGTACGAATTTTGTGAGTCACAAAATCTCAGCAAACACTGCATCTATTGGAAAAAAAATTCACCGTTTGAAATACACATTTTTCTAGAAGCGCCTAGCCAATCATTCGGTTCAACCCGAGCGACGTCCTACTAAGGCGCTAGTGTGTGGTAAAACCTTACCTTATTTTCCTTTAAAAATTTCCGAAATTTTCCTAGGCACTTCAAATTTAATTTCCTAATACTAGAGGGTTTAAATAAAATAGCGTATAAAATGTCTAAGGAAACTTATTGTAGTTGGTCCCGAGGGATGACCAAGAATTTGCGCCATAAGTCCATAACCGACATTCACGCGAGCGTATCCGCGGGCGCAAACTAGATGTAATTACATATAAGATGTTAGGTTTTTATTACTGCGAACCTCGTACCGCCTAACAGGCGATTCTTTAATTTTTTAGTTTTTTAATGTTAATTAATGCTCATTCTGCTATTAGGGACGACAGGTCAGCTAGTAAGATAAAAAAAGAAAAAGAAAGTTAATAAGTCAACAATTACATTATGTCAAAAAATAAAAATTATAAAAAACCCAAAACCAATATTTATACGATACTAATGTCATTTAATTGTTTTGCTTTCCCGGAACTTGAATTTTATGGTACGGTATTAAAGTTCAAATTGACTTTTAAGTATTATTACGAATCGTTTGTATGGGAGTTTAGAAAAGTGTTGTTTTTTGACTTTGTCAGACAATTTTTAATTTTTTTCTCTACGTAAGAACCATCCTCGTACTTCAAGGAATATTCTAAAAAAAGAATTAGCGAAATCGGTTCAGTTGTTCTCGAGATATGCGCTTAGCAACACATTCAGCGATTAATTTTTATATTCTATGAAGTTGTACCATGCAGTAGAGGCGTAGGCGTAACACTGACGCGGAAGCAAAGTCAATTCTAGGATTCACTCGCAGGTGCATGCGTGCATTTCGCGTGCATATTCCTAGTAGTGGTGATTTAATGCATCCAAATGCATATTCATTAAGTATTGATACGTCAAGTCAGTATAATGCGATCGTCGGTTCGTTTGTTCCTCTAGTATAATTATGATATCGGAAATTATTATAAAATGCTCCATAGATTTTTTCAAACCTTTTCTACTAGGAGGAGTTTCTTTGCAGGAATTAATATAATAATCTAATTATATTAAGTAAAGTATCACAGTATAAGTAATAGTGCTACGTACAGCCACTCCTTGCCGCCCTCACAAGGCGACCTCACCTCCCCTCTGAGTCGAATGTGGAACCGATCGCCAGGGCTGCCACGCGGCGCCGTGAATTACGAAAGTTCGTTCGTAATGTAATTTATTCTCAAATGAACTTTTAAATGGTAAAATTATTTATTTTTGTTTATGTAATCATTACCATTAACATATTTTCTTTTAAAGAAAACAATTTTATTTTTTCCAGTTTTACTGTAGCCTATAAACTCTTCCAATGCCCTTGCATACTCGTTAGTAATAAGCGGTGTGGTATGTCGTGCCTATCTTTCGCCAGAACCTCGTTTGCGGTTGAGAGTGTGTGATTTTCCGCGACACTTGCTTGCTACCATAGATGAAGCAGGCCGCTTCGAAAAAACGGTAAAATTTTAGCGGAACGTTTATCTACCGTCCCGACGAATTGTTCCGTTGACGTTCCGTTGACGTCCCATGACGCTGTGTAATGTTTGTTCCATAATGGCCATTTATCTCGACTACAGTTATGTTACAGCCAAGCTGACGTGTAGTAAATAAACTTTAGGAAAATGCCGTGAAAACGTCTCCAGTTCGTAGTGTCAGCGCTCGAGTAGGTACACGTACATATTGACGAAGAAACAAACATCCAAAAATAATTTGTTTTAGCTTATATTGTTCTTATCTCCACATATGATTTTTTCTTAAATATCTCCTATGTACAGACATCTTCCAAATACCTACATATAATAATTATAATACAGAATAAAACAGTGGATAACTAAAAATAATAATAAATCTGTGGTCATCTTCTATACGACGCGACTGATTTTATGAAATTTATATGTATATTAGTATATAAATTTATATGTATATGTGTAGTAGGTGATGAGAATATTATATGTCGTAAAATATATTTCATACCGCTAGGTGATTAGAATCCCTATTCAGAAAACATTTTTTTTTTACCTTTTTTTATTTGGTATCAAAAAAATTACATACGAGTATATCAAGTTTTCACCCTTCTACTTCCACCTTAACCAAAATAATATCTAGAAAAAATGTATTATTGCACCGATTACATTTTTCCAAATTTGTATGCCGTAAAAAATTACCGAGCGAAACTCGGCCCCGAGATACTATTATACAGTATCACCAGGAAGGCTCAGGTACGGACATAGATACTGGAAAGTTCTTCCGTTTATTTATGTAACTTAAATAATCTGGGCTATAGCGTGTAATCTAGACCGTTTTCATCGATTTTCCTACATCTATTGTTTTTCAAAGACTTAATTAATTTTACTTAATTACTTTCTAGTGAGTTAGTAGATGTGTAAGTGGCTCATTATCATCTTTTCAGCTAAAGCCAACCTCACCTGCATGTGGTGCACCCTGCTATCTAACAGACGAGGCTCTGGCGCTAGTCGCCAACCCGTTTACCCAGCGTGGCGACTTAAGGGCATCTCTTTGCAATGAAAGTAATACCACCAAGACCCTGTTCACGGTTGTTGTCGAGGACTTTGATGCCAAGGCACAAGAACAAGAAGGAGTACAAGAACGCTTGTACTTATGTTATGCCATTATATGCTACTGCACTAGGACCTAGGACTAATGTTGTTTTCATTTATCATTACACTTATTCAGAGGTAGTTCTTTTAAGTAGTCTCATTAAGTTTGTGAAATCGACTGCTTCAGTTACGGGCAAAACTCCATATATATCTTAAAGACTAAAATCGAGTGCTTAACATGCTAAGCTATCAATAGTAATATAATCCTTTAATGTAACATCGTAAGATTTAAGACAATTTCCAATATTACTGTACAGGTAAATAATTTTAACAAAAACAAAACCGACTCCAAACATTACTCTATATTTATGTATGTAGACAGGCTGATGATGATGATGATGATGAAAAAAATATGGGACCAATCAGGAAGTATACTCTACTCTTTCAGATATATTTTATTTAAATCGGTTTATAAATGACGGAGTAATGGAATAACAAACCTAATAGTTGGTAGATACAGGTTGACGATGTTGAATAAAACATGAGACCAAACTGGAAGAATACTCTTTCAAATAAAAAAAATATATTTCAAATCCTTTTAGAAATCATGGAGTAATTAAGTAACAAACATAAAAAAAAATACAACCGAATTGAGAACCTGCTCCTTTTTTGGAATTGGTTAAAAAAATATTGCACACAGCTGTGAAAAAGTAGGGCTGCAACTGCAACCAATATGAGTGATATTTTATATTTACCAATATTTTAGCGGTATTGATGATTTATTAAGACACTGACTTGACTGGATTACCTTGGTTCACTTTCTGACTCGAGTGAGAGGGAAGAAATGATATCGATGTGTAACGTCTATGTCATAAAAACATAAATAAGATGAACCATTATTCATGTCCACACTTACTAATAAGTACGAGAAGGGGGAGGGGGGCATAGATTCCTACCACTGTGTCTCCTGTGTAGCCAGGATTAACAGCGACGACCACCAAAAAAGGCAATGAACAGTGAAGTACATTGCAGTCGCGTGGGTCAAACTAGGAACTCACAACGAATTTAATCAGAAGAAATTAGGAAGAGTAAGAAGCTTTTGGTGTTAGACTTCTCCTCTTAGCAATGTGAGAGACAGCAATATGGCAAATAAGGCATTAAAAGCCTAAAGAGGTGGATAGTCAAGTGTGATAATGATCCCTTTGGATATGCATCTAGTTAGTAGATAGGGAGATAAGGTAGAGTTTCAATCCCAAACCTAGGATTATTTGTATATAAATAGTTATAAATACTAATATTTATAACATCATAACAGGTGTTACATACAGAATACATACAATGTTTTTCTTCATCAGTCAAGAAATATTTTTACCTTTAGTCCACGAATTCGTTTCCGTAGAAATGTCAAACAATATCTTTCTTGACTGACTACGATAAACAGCTGTAGTATGTATCATCTGCAATGAATACTACATAGTACATATTATACAAGCAATTTTTATGCATCTTTCAGCACTCAATCAAGATCAAGAACTAGACATATTTTTTGCTTCGCTAATCACAATCAAATGATCAAAAGAAAAAAGCTTCCAAAGGTTTTAAAGATCCGAATTACAAAGATAAAAAGGTATAGCGAGAACAAATCGGCAAAAAGTAAGCCCGCTTCGAAATTATTGATCAAGATTTGTTTATAAAAAGTCTATACAGCCGATTAAGAGTGAGCGGTGATAATCACTCCGATAATTTGGGCAATCTCAGGGCAATCACTGGTCAGTCATCTCGGTCATTTTACTTCATGCTCGCTACATAGATTTAAATCCTAAGAACTTCTAGAAGCGCTCTAACTACGTATATACGTACTATAGAGTGAGCACACCTTTAAATCAATCAGTGTTCATCTTACCACAATGACAGTTAAAGGTCGATAATAAAATATTTCAAATGGTTGTGTACACTTTGATACTATAATACCAATTTTAGGAATACCAGTAATATAAATACATTTTACGGCAAATAACACAGCACCGGCTAGTCGCAAACTGAGCAAAGCTTGTATTATGAGTGTTAGGTAACTGATAAACATACATTAAGTACTTTTTGTTGTAAATATATACAATATAATACATAGAAAACCAATCCAGATTGGAGATTTACGTTAAATTCCCAATAAGTAAGAATTGAATGTACTGTATGGGTATTTATCGAAATCCAGTATCTTGCCTATTTCTAGTGCAGACTAAAACATGGTATCAAACTTCGGTGGCAAAAAATCCGTTGCTGGCCATTCAGGTACTGAGGTCATCAATTTTCTTTTCTTCTGTTTATAAAAACGATCCATTAAAAAACAAATTTAAAACTCAAAACAAAAAAAAAACACAAAATCAACTCATACTTTTTCTTTCTACCTCGTGAGAAGTGAGAACAAATATAATATGTGTATATAATAGCCTGTGTTGATATTATTGAGTTGATATTACATATTATATTTGTTCTCAGGTTACATCTATACAATATAAATCTTTGGTATACTAGTGACGTAAAACAAGTACCGCATGTATATGCCCAAATCAAACAGTCGAACTGCTGTCAAACAAAATTGACTTTTAACATTAACGGCGTTACTTTCGATTTTGAATACAAAATTATGAGGGCATCGAACTTTTCGAAGTTTCTTAAAGTTGAAATTTCTAGTGATATTAGCTATTGGTTATTCATTTGCATTTATAGACTACCTACGATATTTTTAAGCCCACGTTTTTGTAGTGCCCTTCATTTAAAAATGACTCTACTACTCGCTATTATGTTTGCAAATGTCAAAATTAATACAAATTGTCAGGAAATGTCCAATTATGTTCCACGTAACTGTTCCCTTTGTGTGTTCTATCAATAGTGTTGTCTCAGGTATAGTTTAACATGATGCCATGATGTTTCCTTCTATAGGCAGCTAAGCAGGGAATTCATTCCCACACTTTGGAACTGAAACGTTCGCGTGGAGTACTGTTTCTGAAGGTCCCTCCCGTATACTAATAAGTTCTGAAATAAACCTGTCGAGTTTTTCGTGAGAATTTTTCATTCATTTCATTTCATTTCAGAATCTGCGTCAATTTTAAAATAATCGATCAATCTAGAGTTACATAAATAAATACATAGAAATATGTCTTGTAGCGAAAAAACAGCTCGTTGATGTCTTTTCAAAGCGTCGTTTGTTTACAGAACACAACATAGTATCTAAAAGCTGTGTAAAAATAATTTACACGCTATAACTACGTGTGACCATTTAATCTCATCTTCTTTAGAATTACATATCACTGTTGAAATTTTTTGAATATTTTTTTTGGGAACTATCTATCAATAACAGATGTGCTTAAACGTTGAATTCGAATTCATAACATCGTGAGGGATCTTAAGGAATCGTGGGTTCGATTCCCGCACAAGACAAATACTTGTGTGCATGAAAATCTCTGTTTGTCTTGGTCTGGATGTTTCGGGTGTATTATATGTACGTATTTACAAAAAATAATGTATTTAAGTACGTTATCAGTTTTTTAGTACCCATAGCTTTGTGCTTAATTTGGGAGTAGATGGCGCTGTGTAAATTGTCCAGAAATATTATTCATTTATTTATTTGTAACATAAATCATCAACAAAACCATCGTAAATCGGAATTTCATCAATCTGATATTTGTATATTTGGGAAAATGAAAATATGGGACATAAAAAAAGGCTAAACGTTTTGGGTATATCAAAATTCGTTCCAGAAATATTAGCCTTTATGGTAATAGTTGTCGCGCGTATGGAGCTTTTGTGTCCTGTCATTTTTATATCCTGTTGTGCTCCTGTAGAGCCTAAAAATGACCTGATGATGATAATGAACCTATTATATACACAAACTTATTATACTTGCTGTCCGTTATTTCCATTGCGTATATACTACAAAAATCTCTGCTATTTACAGAAAACATAAAAAATATTTGAACCACAGAGGTCACAGTCGCCATAAAATTTTGTTAATGCTAATTTTGGGACATCACAATACACGGCGTGCGCCGGCGCCGGCGGCTGTCTGTAGGCAAGCGGACGACCAGTAAACCAGTTTATGTCGGCTGTCGTTATTTGCCTAACTGCATTTCGCGTTAGATTGTTGGAATCGGAATTTAGTGTTGGACACCTGGGTGCAATTTGATCGCTTGCACTATTTCGTAATACTGATTTAAGGCTGCATTGGAACTGCCTTCAAAGTCGGCCTCTATAACAAATTTACTAGATTTGTAACCGCTGGTGTCACATATTTTTTAAATTGTATTAATTGATGTATGTTATGTTATATAGGGTAGGCATGTGGGCAACATAGGAGTGACACCAGAGGCATGCTTCTGGTATCACGAACGTCCATAACTGCGATGACACCTTAACATCAGGCGGGCCGTATACTTATCCTCATTTTCCTGCGACATACATATACTAGTGAACCAAAGAGAAACATTGTACATATAATCAAGTTATTATCTATAAGTCTTATTTGAATATTTATGTCAGCGGAGTAAGAAAATCTATCATAAAAACTTTGCACACAGTGCTTATTGCGAGTTTTTTGGTCAGATTCGAACCTTGTTAACGTTTACAAGGCGACCAAATTGAGAAAAAGTTTCATATTGTGAATTTACCAGACACGTGTTACATATCCAAATTAGCCGGGTTGCTCATTTCAAAATGTGAAAAAGTAAGCTATATAATTTTGATATGTAACACGCGTCTTATAAATTCCCTACATAAGAGTTCTTCTCTATTTGGTTGGTTTATTTACGTTGATATGATCGAACGCGAACAAAATAAAACCATTTTCCGCTTCGATCCATTTGTCACGGCGGACGAGCAATATAATTGTAGTGCACGCCTGTCCTTAAATTGTACCATGCCTTAAGTGATACTTATGCAGCTGGTATTGTGGAACAAACTTGTGTTGTGTATAGAGTGACATTGTGAAGTACCAACTAGGCGTGGAATGGACAAGCCACAGCACGGTCGTTCACTCTTGCTTGAGGTATAGATATCCGATTGTCGGTAATTTTAATCTGTTGGTCTGAATTGTATAAAATACAGAGTTTACTTAGTATTATATCCAGATAGTAAAGAAAATATATGATTTTTATTTTTAATTAATTACATTATATGTACATTAAAAAAACCTATCTAAACTTATCTGATTCCATGACGTTCGACCCCGAATACTTATTTGTTCCATTCGGGGTCGAAACCTTTGGTCCATGGGTACCAGCATAAAAGCCTTTGTAAAAAAATTAAGAAAAAGATTGGTCAATGTAACTGGTAACCCAAGATCTGGCACATTCCTCGCCTCCTCCATCAGTTTAGCCATCCAGCGAGGTAATGCTGCTAGCATCTTGGGAACGACGCCAGTAGTTAACACTACACCCAAACATTTTTTTTATTTAAACTACCCATTCGAGTTAGGCTTTGTAAATCTAAGGTACTATTATGAAATAGTGGGTCCATCTATATGTATATGTCGCAGCCAATTGGTAGAACCGCCACATTACAAAACGGCTAACTTTAGGCAGATTGCATTTAAATTATCTTTTGGTTAGGTTTGTGTTATTATAACCGTAATTAGAAACAGCCAAGCTATTTGATTCTATTATTATAGTATTCTTGGTGATACACCATCAGGTAACAATTCGGTCGTGTAATCATTATGATAAAAAGGCGGGTTGAAATAATGGCTCCGCCATTATTTAAAACAGCTAGACATTATGTAATGCGACGGATTTTACGAATTGGCTGCGACATATACATCTCAGTGAGTTAACACAGTTTATCTTGTAAGAAAACAGTTGCTTGTCACAAAAGCACCTGCTTTTCTTACAAGTGAGACTCGGCACTGAACTACATGCGAAAAAACAAAACGCAATAAAGACCTTTATATCTTTTTGAAGAGCATAAAACAAATTAGCGCTATGATTTGCCACCAATTGAAATAGCTGTTAATATATTCTCAACAGGTTCACGTTGAAGAATGTATACAAGTCGACACAAGCAATAAGAAACTTATTGAATGAACCTTTGCTTTCCGTTGGATCGCAAGTCAAAGAGCAAAAAATTGCTCCGATATATGTCACATATGCGATATATATATGGAATTAGATATCGGTCTATTAGGGAATCCCCCAGCAAATTTCTTTATGTATTTGTGTAAAAGAAAGTGCGTGCTTCTTGAAAGCTTGTCAAAGTAGTAAATTGATTAATTGAATCACTATTTTTCATCAGTAGTTACATAAGTGTAATTTATTATAGCAAAATTTTGTTATTTTTATACGTATCAGTGTATTCTGTATATATTTTATGTATATGTACATATAATTTATGTGTCTTATATTTTGTATTGTATTATGGGGTGTAAGTGGTTCCTCAACATCTTTGAACCAAAGCCTACTTCACCTGCTCGCGGTCCACCCTGCTGACTGACAAACGAAGCTCCGGCGAAAAGAGAGGTAGGAACGTGGTGAGGTCAGCAGATTGGACTGGGCTGCGTAGTTTCCTGGCTTCTTATCCTTGGTAGCTTTTCGCTGGACGATCTCAGCGCCTGTGCCAATGCTGTCGCTGATGTGGTTCTGCAGGGTTTGGAGGAAGTAATGTACCTCCACCTCACAGAATACCGAAGCCTAATAACAACTCCCTTGAGGGTTGTTGTGTTCCTGAGTGAGAAAGGAAGCTGGGGAGGCGACGCGCCAGTTATATTTTATGTTTCGAGCGATAATATGGTTTGGTAACCGTTTCACATCAGGCGGGCCGTTTGCTTGTCTGCCACCAGACGTAGTATAAAAAAAAATGTACTAATTTATGTAATCTAGTTTATTTCTTGATTGCGTACGTGAATTTCTGCACTCCCAAAGGTCGACTGGTAGAGAATGGATTTAGCATTAAGTCCGCCTATTGTACTAAAATATTGTGGTCAATAAAGTTATACCACAGTATAAGTAATAGTACTACGTAGTTATTCATAACAATATAAATAGGTGTCACTATATATTATGGCACAAAAACTATTACAATATAGGTATACATAGTAGTGTTGACATTTATATAACTTTCGCTTGTGGCCGCTGCTTTACTGCGCATGGTCAAAGTGCCGGAATAAAAAAAATATATAAAGACAATTCAGATCATGTCCACCAGCCTGTATCTACCCACTGCTGGATATGGTCTATCACAATTCTTTCCACCAAATGCGATCTGCCGACTATATGCATGCCAATTCCGTTCATCCATTTACCCTTGAAACGGTAAGAAACATCCTTACAACGATTCTCTAAAACTTTCACATTTATTAATATTAGTATGATGTGTGCTGTGATACCTTGCGTGTATGAACAAACATTGCATGTTCGACGGGCATCCCAGCTCCCCTCATAAACCACAGTTAATTTACTTCTAACAATGACTGAAATTTTAACCAAGTGCCAGTTATTCAGGGTATAGCCGGCCGATGGTCGCCTCTCGGATCGCTTGGATTTAGACCACCGTCGGAATGGAGTCGGCCGAAATGACCCACTTGTTCAACTCTCCACTCCGCATTGATGTGTGGAAACCAAGATTAGTACGTGGCCCAAAGGATAGGTGGTCGCGTGAACGTAAGATCGAAGATGCATTATGTGTACCTCGTACCAGTATTTGAAAAATATTTCAAAATTGTACATAGGCTAGTAATATCTTAATATATAAAAATTTCGTGTCACGTTGTTTGTCCACGATGGAATCCGAAACTACTGAACTGATTTAAATCAAATTTTGCACACGTGTGCAGTTTGGTCCAACCAACTTTGGTGTGAGATATGATAGTTTTTAATTTTAACTCAATTAAAAAACCAAAGCACTTATAATTCTCTTCAACATAAAGTTATTTTTAATTGTGTGTGGCTCATTTTTTTTTAATCGATTCAGATTGATTGAGGGTATCTTTAGACCCAAAACCAACCTCACATGCACATGGTGCATCCCACCGGCTAGCAAAAAGGGCTTTGGTGAAAGAGAAATATGACATGTCGAGCTTATACTGGTGTAATCATACAGATTTGATAATAATTGATCTTTGATTTGTTGAATTTTTTCCGCCACGAATAGCATAGGATAACTTAAAAAATCTGAAAAATTTACTTAAAAATATTTAAAGGCGATATGAAGTTCGCCGGGCCAGCTAGTAGATATATAAAAATGATTCCGTATTTTCCTTGGTCACGGCATCACGCGTGAAAGACTGGTCCGATTTCGCTATTTCTTTTTATGAAAATGTGACGAAAAGAATTTTATGAAAGAAAAAAAAATTGGTTGCCTGTAAAGTCGGTATACGGGCGAAAGTTTTACGTGACAACGACTTTGAGTGGTAAAATGTTTTCGAGTGGAAGGGACGCATGCCTTTCACTTTTTATGTCTGTCTCTCTCGCTCTTAGAAGGGACGCGTGCCTCTCACTCGCTCTCATTGTGAGCGCATAACGTGAGCGCGTTTCTTGAAGTGTCACCCGGCTAACCAATTTATAAGACGTTGTCACGTCAAAATAAGAAAGTTGCGCGGAAAATTATACAATTTAAGAAAACTGAACGATCATAATTTCTATTGTAACTTTACGTCGATTGACAGAACTGTCAGTCATTTAAAAGATTGCGCAAAACCAATTCGAATTCAATAT
This sequence comes from Hypsopygia costalis, assembly GCA_937001555.2. Classification (NCBI taxonomy): domain Eukaryota; kingdom Metazoa; phylum Arthropoda; class Insecta; order Lepidoptera; family Pyralidae; genus Hypsopygia; species Hypsopygia costalis. Next base: position 28,482,335 of record OW443326.2, read on the forward strand.
CAATTGTTCAAAAGACAGGACAACGTTTGTCGGGTCAGATAGTCTGCAATAAACACTAGTCTACTGCTTTATGTTTAATTTCTTAGTGAAAGTATCACTGTCACTGCGATACTTGCTCGCACGCTGCCGCCTATGCCCTGAGGCCGTGAGAAACGCGCTAAGCTACCGGATGTACAGAGAGCACGTGTTTTTTTACGACTTGACTTCACCATTCATATCGCCTGAACTATGTCGACTGTTTACACCTGCCACTCAAGACTTTTCTACTTGGAAACATTTTGAAAACGAAAGTTTTGACATTTAACCAAACACCGGTTCGGATAAGTCAGGAGATACCGTTAGGTAATTCCTGCAACACTGTTATAGCAACTGTTTTGCACTACGTGCAATCTGCACGGCATAGATAACTGTGCAATTTATAACAAACTAAAAAGCTCATTATAAGAAGGTGCTGTTGCTGTGCCAAAGTATATGTGATACCAATTCGGTTTGTTTATTAAGTACGTGTTAGGACTTAGCTTTTTAATGGTGTAATTAAAATGTGAAACGAATAGACAAGTAACTTTCACATTTATATATTAGCAAGGTTGTAGGGATCGGATAATTACAAAGTATCAAGCATGGAGTACTGTCATGGGGGATCTTCTGGTGTCGGAGTTACACGGCAGAGAGTTTGCTTAGTTAAATTAATAGATGTATAATAATGTGGCGACGTGTACCCTAGGTAATGTAAAGAAAATTAAATGTATTAACAAAAAATACAATCTACGAACCCAGGTTAGAATTAGATCAATATTATCTTGCGCAAAATCAGGAGAAATTACGTATTTCAATTAGAACTATCCTAGTTATAAATTGAACAATACTTTAAAAAAATCCTAATAGAATTTGAGATGTTTATAAATTTCCCTTTTTCGACGACGCTGTTAACATTCTACCTATAGTTACTAGTATGTTCTAATTTTTTTATTAAGTAGTAAAGTCGTAAATTTATTTTGTAATCAAAATATAGTAAAATATTTTTTTATGCGTGTACAACCTCTCAAGGCTGCTCTACGTAGGTAGCGCTCTTTGGTCGGTAATATAATTTACCTTTTTTGTTTAATAAAGTTTAACCCAGTAGTTCTGTTTATAAGTCTCTACTTATTTTTTTTTTTGTAATACACATGAGGAATTAAATAAAATATTATATAGTACATAGTACACATAGCATACTATTGATAGTCTACATTTATTTATAGATTAATTCATCATAGGACATTTTTTTGTATTTAATAGTTCCTATTTCGCAGTTTGCTGATAATATTATCAATATAGTACATTCAAACAAATGTAAAGCTCTGCCGCGTGTGAGGCTATGTCGGTCGATCCCGTAAAAGTATTTTATTGCTCTCCCAGACCGGTTTTGGAGACATAGAAATTGACCACCTAAATTAGCATATTTACTAACAAGGTATAATCATGATAAGTGCAAATTACTCACCTTATATAGTGAGACACATGCAGTAAAAAATATCACAAAGCACTTTAAGAACCACTCACGCGCAGGTGGGGCGACCGCGGGAGCACTGTCGTTGCGACTCCCACTTCAAAACACGTCTCGAAGACGTATCCCCACTCTTAGGTTAGACTATCACCATTGTGTAGTGGCGAAAGCGGGTTGAAAAATTAATCATTATATTATTCATCATTGATGTATCATTGATCTTATAGCTTAAAGATATGGCTCTCTACATTAACTATCATATTGTAAATAAAATATATCCTCTGAAATTGCAAAAAAATGTTTAGCAACTATCTTATACGAACTGTATAAAATATTTTTTGTGCGTGGCTAAGTACGAGTATTATATATACTCGTAGCTCGAGTAATTCTGAACTGAATAACATCTGTTTTTAAAATTATAGTTCTCTTAGCTTTTGCTTGTTGTTTTCGCCCATCTGGTAACTCTACCCAGTACGTACGACATGGTCGTCATAGGTGACCAAACTCTGTTTACTTATGACTCCAAAAAAGTGACGTGGCATGAAGCCCAACCAAAGAGAATTACTAGTCATATCAATAAGAACTTTTACTATAGTACATATATACACAAATGTATATCTGCAGAGATATTTTTTTTTTCATATTTTATGATTTGTTCAAGAAAATTTATTTATTTATTTATTTTGAAATTGGTCCCGCATTGAAAGTTGTTTATATATTGTATTTTCACCCTCTTGCAGTTTGTTATCGTTTTTCTATCTACTATAAAAAAATAAGTCGGGTTTTCCTTCCTGACGCTATAACTCCAGAACGCACGAACCGATTTCCACGGTTTTGCATTCGTTGAAAAGGTCTCGGGCTCCGTGAGGTTTATAGCAAAGAAAATTCTGGAAAAATTTGAAAAGATAAGCGGGAAAATCATTTTTTACATACAGCGCGTGATGGATGGAAACGAAAAGATTGAGCCACAGCGAAGCGTGGTCGGGCCGCTAGTTATTCTATATATTGTAACTATTAGGTTGGGGAAAAAGTCTTTTCGTATTTTATATGAAAATTCAAAACATTTTTTACTAAAGTTTATTTACATTTAACTAAAGTATGTAGGTGCCATTTTGTTCGATAACTTTTTGCCATCTTGTAGGTAGAGACATGATCCCATTACTATAGAAATTTTGGGACTTCTGTTCAAAAAACCACGACAAGTGGTTTTGGCAGTCTTCTCGTGATGTTAACCTGACATTGCCTAAAGAATTCTGAAGAGACCGAAACAAGTGGAAATCAGAAGGTGCAAGGTCAGGACTATACGGCGGATGCATTAACACCTTCCAGTCAAACTCTCTTAATTTTTGCTGAGTGGCTAAAGATGTGTGAGGTCTAGCGTTATCATGATGAAAAATCACACCTCTTCTGTTAATTAATTCCGGCCGCTTTCTCTCAACTTTTTGCTTTAATCTCATCAGTTGTTCACAGTAGAGTTCAGAATCGATAGTCCTGCCTGGCGGTAACAGCTCATAATGAATAATGCCCTTCCAATCCCACCATACACACAGCATCACCTTATTGCGGGTTAACCCGGGTTTTGCCAGAGTCTGTGAAGCCTGACCGGCCTTTGACCACGACCTTTTTCGCACGTTCTTGTCGTACATGATCCACTTTTCATCACCAGTTATAAGCTTCTTCAAAAACGATTCGCTTTCATTACGTCGTAGTAAAGAATCGCAAATGAGTACACGGTTCATTAAGTTTCTTTCAGTGAGATCGTGAGGCACCCAAATATCGAGCTTTTTAGTGTACCCAGCATTTTTCAAATGCGCCAAAACTGTTTTGTGGTCAATTCCTAATTCTTCAGCTACGTCGTAACTACTGATATGCTGATCTTGCTCCACTTTTTCAAAAATGGCATCCATTTTATCCGTAACAGGGCGACCAGAGCGACGTGCATCTTTCACATCAAAATTTCCTGATTGAAAACGCTTAAACCAAATTTGTGCTACTCTCACAGACACTGCACTAGATCCATAAACGTCACAAATTTTTTTCGCAGCTTGCGTTGCATTTTTACTTTTTTTGTAGCAAAATTTTAAAATGAATCGAATTTCTTCAATATATTCACTCATCTTGACAGTAAAAAAAACAAATGAAAACCACACATTTACCTAATTTGAATTTGGAATTATCTTTTTTAAAATTTAAACTTTTTAAAGATATCAAAACCTGCCAGATACAAATGGTATAACCAAAGAGATTTTATTACAAGTTCATACATACTAAAATGCGAAAAGACTTTTTCCCCTACCTATTATTCTAACTAAGAATATTCATTGTGGCCTTTATCACTCCGACGCTTATGCACAGTGCTCATACCCAGTCTGCGCGCGCGCTGCTTTCTGGCTCGAAAACAAAGCCTGGGGGCCTATTCTCAACTACCCCCCAACTTTCTACTCGATTTTAGAAACCAATATAACCGGTGTTGATTGTTTTCAATTGCTAAATTAATTGATGCAGTTTAATGAGATTGCAAACTAATCCAAGAGACCGACATTAAGATACCGACAGGCTAGCGTGTAGACATTGCCTCCAGGTCTTTCCGCGTTTATTACATACTAGCGACCCGTCCCGGCTTCGAGTGTATGATAATATAAATGAATAATTCATATTATAAACCTTCCGCAAGAAGTTCTCTACATAGACAGTAAAGACTGCATCCAATAAAGATATTCATGTTAAATCTCTTTTGGTATTAAAATTCGTCACATAGTTTAAAAGAATTAAGCGTACGAATAGATAGACGTGGATAACGACTTTGTTTTATATTATTTACTTATTTGTTGATAATAAATTACAACTGGGCAACCGAGTTTTGCTTGGGTTATTTTAAGAGAAAACGAATTTTCCCCGAATTGAGATCTTGCTAGGTAGAGTTTTCGCCCATGTATACTCCTTCACGATTGCAAATTTCATGGAATCCGTTAAACCCGTTTGTGAGACTTCTATACTAATATTATGTAATATATGAACCCGCTAATCTCAGAAACTACTGGTACAATATGAAAAAAAAAAAAAATGTTGGATTGCCTATTTATCAAAAAAGGCTAAAGGCTATACAACATCACTTCACGACTGACATGAATGGAACATCAATAAAAAATGTTGCAAAAACCGGCGAAATCCCACACGTGCGAAGCCGAGGCCGGTCGTAGTATTGTATATAGATACAAATAAGAAGTAGTCATTCATAGTAGGTATAGGTTTATAGAGCTCGGCTGTTTATTATTTACTGGGTATGTACTTAATTATTTTTATTATATTTTTTTATACGAATAACAGCTTCATCTAAGTAATTTTCAATAGAATAAGTACAAAATTTGCTCTTCCCCAACTTTCCAAATACATTTTTTGTTGTACATGTTGGTTAACTATTACTTATATCTTCCTCTTCTTCTTCCGGTTCCTCTCCTATCGGAGGTTGGACAACATCACAGCAATTCTGACTTTTGATGCCGCTGTTCTGAATAAGGAGGTGGCACTGCAGTCGAACCAGTCCCGTAAGTTTTTAAGCCACGACTGTCGCCTCCTTTCCACGCTGCGTTTGCCTGCAATCTTTCCCTGCATAATGAGCTGAAGAACTCTGTATTTCCTATTTCGCATCACGTGTCCAAAGTAACAAAGCTTTCTTTGCTTTATAGAATAGAGTTCTAGTTTTTTCTTCATTCTTTGGATAACCACTACATTTGTTACTTTGTCCCGCCAAGAGATTTTCAGTATGCGGCGGTAGATCCACATCTCAAAGGCCTCCAACTTCTTCATAGTGTTCTCTGTAAGAGTCCATGATTCAACGCCGTATAGTAGGACTGAAAATATGTAGCAACGCACTATACGCATTCTCAGGTTGAGGCTTAGGTCTCTATCACAAAGCACTTTGTTCATCTTGAAGAAAGTCGATCTAGCCATTTCAATACGAACTCTGATGTCGTGCACGTGATTGCCGTCTTCATTCATCCAACATCCCAGGTACTTGAATTTTGCAACTCTTTCAAGTTCCTCGTTTCTATTCTTACTCGTTTCTATACTTATATCATAACTATATATTTTATATAAATCTATATATATAAAAGAAAGTCGTGTTTGTTACAACACTTTGTTACAACACTCGAGAACGGCTGGACCGATTGCCATGGTTTTTGATTTGTTGGATTTGTTTCCGTCCCGAATAGCAGAATAACTCTTAAAAACATTGGAAAATTCTCGAAAAAATAAAATAAAAGAAAAAACATTTTCCCATACAAAATGTTCGTGGTTGTCGTAGCTGTCAAATGTGACGTTGTCGTACGTGCGTACGCCAAATGTATGCGTGCATTCAGAAATGTATATTAAGCTCATTATAGAACAAATGTCATAGATTAAAAACAAATGTTAACTCTATTGGTCTCATTTTTACGTCTTGAAAGTTGGCTGTGATTTGTTTTGAAAACAGTTTTGTGGATTTAAATATTTATTGCAAAGAGAATATAACCACTACGTTTTAAGAGACGGATGTGCCATACAAATAGCGTAATTCTAATATGTATGAAATGGAAGCGAAAACAATCAGAATTTGTACCAAATTCGCTTCCGATTCATAGAGTCGTTTTTTTACTTTGAGTTGCGCCAGGCTGATTTATTGGTTCTAAAATATTTATGCGTGCGTTCAGAAATTTAAATCAAGCTCCATAAATCTATATAATATATAAAATAATGTCGTGTCTTGGTCGGGAAAGTATTTAAAACATTGAAAAATTGACGAAAGAATTAAATAAAAGAAAAAACGTTTTCCCATACAAATAGTGCCAGTTAAAAAGGATTGGAATATTTATTGATTGTTATGTAAATGTCAAATCGATTGGTCTCACTTTTACGTCGCGAATGTTGTCTGTGATTTGTTTTGTGGATTGAAATATTTATTGTTGTCAATTGGTACTTTTTTTGTGACTTTGTAAAATACTGAACTTATTATTTACCCACTGCTGGGATACGGGTCTTCCCTCAACCGAAGATGTTTAGAGCATACTCCAACACGCTGCTCAACTACGGGTTGGGCCACTAACTTGGCTTAAGGACTGCCATCTAATGATAAACACCAGGACCGACGGCTTAACGTGCCTTCCGAAGCATGGACGAGCTCGAGATAACATAAACTCATCCATGAACAGGCTACGGTTGATGTTGCTTAACTTGCGTGTACAATTAGACTGACACGTGCCTCACGCCATCGTGCTTCTCTATTATTTTCTATTATTCATTGTATTAATTTCAAGAAATCATAAATTTTGTTCATATATATATGTACATCACGACATTCATTGACTGTTAGGCGGTACGAAGTTCGCCGGGACAGCTAGTAATTAAATAAATAATATTTATTCATCGTCATCTAGTCCCAAATTAAGATTATAACTGATAAATTCTTAAATACATTTTATACACATAACACAAGCTTTGCTTTTGATGTCTGTTTGTCTTGGTCTAGGTGTTTTCTATGTATTATAAGTAGGTATTTACAAAAAAAATGTATTTAAGTATTAATCAGTTGTCGGGTACTAGACAACTGATAAATACTTAAATACATTTTATACACATAACACAAGCTTTGCTTTTGATGTCTGTTTGTCTTGGTCTAGTAAACTTAGCAGTTTGATTTTTTTTAACTTCAGACAGACAGACAGACAGACAGACAGACAGACAGACAGACAGACAGACAGACAGACAGACAGACAGACAGACAGACAGACAGACAGACAGACAGACAGACAGACAGACAGACAGACAGACAGACAGACAGACAGACAGACAGACAGACAGACAGACAGACAGACAGACAGACAGACAGACAGACAGACAGACAGACAGACAGACAGACAGACAGACAGACAGACAGACAGACAGACAGACAGACAGACAGACAGACAGACAGACAGACAGACAGACAGACAGACAGACAGACAGACAGACAGACAGACAGACAGACAGACAGACAGACAGACAGACAGACAGACAGACAGACAGACAGACAGACAGACAGACAGACAGACAGACAGACAGACAGACAGACAGACAGACAGACAGACAGACAGACAGACAGACAGACAGACAGACAGACAGACAGACAGACAGACAGACAGACAGACAGACAGACAGACAGACAGACAGACAGACAGACAGACAGACAGACAGACAGACAGACAGACAGACAGACAGACAGACAGACAGACAGACAGACAGACAGACAGACAGACAGACAGACAGACAGACAGACAGACAGACAGACAGACAGACAGACAGACAGACAGACAGACAGACAGACAGACAGACAGACAGACAGACAGACAGACAGACAGACAGACAGACAGACAGACAGACAGACAGACAGACAGACAGACAGACAGACAGACAGACAGACAGACAGACAGACAGACAGACAGACAGACAGACAGACAGACAGACAGACAGACAGACAGACAGACAGACAGACAGACAGACAGACAGACAGACAGACAGACAGACAGACAGACAGACAGACAGACAGACAGACAGACAGACAGACAGACAGACAGACAGACAGACAGACAGACAGACAGACAGACAGACAGACAGACAGACAGACAGACAGACAGACAGACAGACAGACAGACAGACAGACAGACAGACAGACAGACAGACAGACAGACAGACAGACAGACAGACAGACAGACAGACAGACAGACAGACAGACAGACAGACAGACAGACAGACAGACAGACAGACAGACAGACAGACAGACAGACAGACAGACAGACAGACAGACAGACAGACAGACAGACAGACAGACAGACAGACAGACAGACAGACAGACAGACAGACAGACAGACAGACAGACAGACAGACAGACAGACAGACAGACAGACAGACAGACAGACAGACAGACAGACAGACAGACAGACAGACAGACAGACAGACAGACAGACAGACAGACAGACAGACAGACAGACAGACAGACAGACAGACAGACAGACAGACAGACAGACAGACAGACAGACAGACAGACAGACAGACAGACAGACAGACAGACAGACAGACAGACAGACAGACAGACAGACAGACAGACAGACAGACAGACAGACAGACAGACAGACAGACAGACAGACAGACAGACAGACAGACAGACAGACAGACAGACAGACAGACAGACAGACAGACAGACAGACAGACAGACAGACAGACAGACAGACAGACAGACAGACAGACAGACAGACAGACAGACAGACAGACAGACAGACAGACAGACAGACAGACAGACAGACAGACAGACAGACAGACAGACAGACAGACAGACAGACAGACAGACAGACAGACAGACAGACAGACAGACAGACAGACAGACAGACAGACAGACAGACAGACAGACAGACAGACAGACAGACAGACAGACAGACAGACAGACAGACAGACAGACAGACAGACAGACAGACAGACAGACAGACAGACAGACAGACAGACAGACAGACAGACAGACAGACAGACAGACAGACAGACAGACAGACAGACAGACAGACAGACAGACAGACAGACAGACAGACAGACAGACAGACAGACAGACAGACAGACAGACAGACAGACAGACAGACAGACAGACAGACAGACAGACAGACAGACAGACAGACAGACAGACAGACAGACAGACAGACAGACAGACAGACAGACAGACAGACAGACAGACAGACAGACAGACAGACAGACAGACAGACAGACAGACAGACAGACAGACAGACAGACAGACAGACAGACAGACAGACAGACAGACAGACAGACAGACAGACAGACAGACAGACAGACAGACAGACAGACAGACAGACAGACAGACAGACAGACAGACAGACAGACAGACAGACAGACAGACAGACAGACAGACAGACAGACAGACAGACAGACAGACAGACAGACAGACAGACAGACAGACAGACAGACAGACAGACAGACAGACAGACAGACAGACAGACAGACAGACAGACAGACAGACAGACAGACAGACAGACAGACAGACAGACAGACAGACAGACAGACAGACAGACAGACAGACAGACAGACAGACAGACAGACAGACAGACAGACAGACAGACAGACAGACAGACAGACAGACAGACAGACAGACAGACAGACAGACAGACAGACAGACAGACAGACAGACAGACAGACAGACAGACAGACAGACAGACAGACAGACAGACAGACAGACAGACAGACAGACAGACAGACAGACAGACAGACAGACAGACAGACAGACAGACAGACAGACAGACAGACAGACAGACAGACAGACAGACAGACAGACAGACAGACAGACAGACAGACAGACAGACAGACAGACAGACAGACAGACAGACAGACAGACAGACAGACAGACAGACAGACAGACAGACAGACAGACAGACAGACAGACAGACAGACAGACAGACAGACAGACAGACAGACAGACAGACAGACAGACAGACAGACAGACAGACAGACAGACAGACAGACAGACAGACAGACAGACAGACAGACAGACAGACAGACAGACAGACAGACAGACAGACAGACAGACAGACAGACAGACAGACAGACAGACAGACAGACAGACAGACAGACAGACAGACAGACAGACAGACAGACAGACAGACAGACAGACAGACAGACAGACAGACAGACAGACAGACAGACAGACAGACAGACAGACAGACAGACAGACAGACAGACAGACAGACAGACAGACAGACAGACAGACAGACAGACAGACAGACAGACAGACAGACAGACAGACAGACAGACAGACAGACAGACAGACAGACAGACAGACAGACAGACAGACAGACAGACAGACAGACAGACAGACAGACAGACAGACAGACAGACAGACAGACAGACAGACAGACAGACAGACAGACAGACAGACAGACAGACAGACAGACAGACAGACAGACAGACAGACAGACAGACAGACAGACAGACAGACAGACAGACAACAAAGTGATCTTATAAGGGTTCCGTTTTTCCTGTTGAGGTTCGGAACCCTAAAAACATCATATTTTTTCAGTATTACAAAATTCACAATCCTATACAAAAATGCGGTGAGCTAGCGTCACAATTTGTATAATTGTTTGTTTGTAAACTTTAATCCATACTCCATAGTTATAAATGCGAAAGTGTCTGTCTGTCTGTTCTGTTATCTCTTCACGGTTAAACTGAGTTCGTGACCCTAACAGTGCGCGTGCGACATGTAAGTACTTGGCCGGTTTTTAGGGTTCCGTATTATTATTAATACTTTAACAAATAACTCTTTCGATGTCGTAGGTAGACGTCACGCACTGTATACTTATACTAGTGACTCGACCCGTCACGGCTTTGCACGGGTAGATCGGCTCTATTACCTACGCGGTACACAATATATGATATATTTTCTGACATCTTCAACAATTATCATCATACAGCCACCTTATACGTAAACTTTTCTTTGTTATAAATAACCCTATCCACTGGTGACGATTGTATGATATCTGTTCAGCAATTTTCGAGATTATCGCATTCAGATAGACGTGGCGTGGGACTTTGGTTTATAATATGAATAGTGATATTCAGCTTCATATCATATTCATATCCAGTGCATGCATGTCCAGTGGTCATCCATTTTTATAAGATTCTTTCAAAATTCTACAGATAAATAAATATAATAAATAATAATAAATATTGTCCGACAAATTACACAGCGCCACCTAACCCCAAAGTAAGAGAAGCTTGTGTTATGGGTACGGTTATAGACAACTGATAAACATACGTAAATACATTTTTTTTTGTAAATACATCCTTATGATACATTGAAAACACCCAGACCAAGACAAACAGACATGTTCATGCACACAAATGTTGGTCATGTGTGGGAATCGAACCCACGAGCGTTGGTGTCGAAGCCGCGTCATTGACCGCTACGCCACCGAGCTCGTCGATAAAAAGCCTCTGCAATGAATGGAGGTATAAGCGTTATCGCCCACCGAGGGCACAATATAGTAGTAATATAACCAGTACTTTAACTTCATACTAGCGCCCAAATCGGCGCACGCACACAGCCAAGCGTCATTTACACGACCGCTCAGGAAGTTTTGGTGCGCGGGTGTGCCTTATTTCGGCACTGCCCAGGTCTCAGATCTTGATTTTAACTAGACAAAAAATTAGTCGTTAATTTGTCGAAATTTGTCGCCCAAAGCAAAAAATTTGTCGGTCTCCCGTTAAAGAGTTATAAGGTTTTATTTGTGGCAGTGCCGAAATAAGCTTATTTCGGCACTGCCCACTCGGGATCTATTAAACTACAGAACATAGCGAAGATATGATTTTCTCCAGAATTAGTCGTCAATTTGTCGAATTCAGACACCAAGTATTAGAATTAGTCGACGTCCCGTTAGAAAGTTATAAGTACTTCTTTGTGGCAGTGCCGAAATAAGCCTTATTTCGGCACTGCCCAAAAAAACTACACCACCTAGCGAAAACCTGATTTCACCCAGATGTTGCCTTGAATTTGTCGAAATTTGTCGGATATAAAACACAACTGGTCGATGCGTAATTAAAAAGTTACACGCATTTTAATAATTCACGTTGTGGTGTGTTCCACACAATCAAGCTGTGGAATGAACTGCCTGTCGAGGTTTTCCCAGGATACTACAGCATGGGGTTCTCAAAAGGACGTGAAGAGGTGTTTACAGGGTCGGCAAGTCGCGCGTGATGCTCAGTGCCAATACATGTTAACCATCGGATTGCAATTCTTTTCTCTGTTAGTCCTTCTATTAATTTTAAAATTATAAATGTGAACGTGAGTTTGTTTGTTACGCTTTCACGTCGAAACTACTCAACCGATCATCATGAAACTTTGCACACATATTTTCATAGGTATTAGGAAGGGCATAGGACACCTTATTTTATTTTAAAAAAAGGTAACTCGGGCGAAGCTGCGTGTGGAAGCTAGTTGAATATAAAAATAAAAATAAAAATACTGTGATGATTTGAATGTAATATTTTTGGTATTAAATTATAGTTTAAATATAGTCAGTCGTTTAAAAGTAACAATATACAATAGATAGCTTAGCTTGCGGACTTAATATCTATAAATAATCATGATCCGGACTAGATAAGTAGTATATGTCTCCCCTCAATCGAAGGGGTTTAGAGTATACTCCACCACGCTGCTCAACTACGCTTGCGCTTGCGCGACTTGGCTTAACGACTGTCATCTACTGACAACAGCTGGGATCGACGTCGTGTCGTCCGAAGCACGGAGGAATTGGAGATAAATAAACCCATCCATGGATAAGCTATGCTCGACGTTGCTTAACTTGCGTGTTCGATTAGACTGACACGCGCAACGACGACAACGAGCTCCTCGTAATATTAAGGGTATGTTGTTTTTATGACAATATATTATTTATTTATTTTACATAAAAAAAAATACTTAACGAGTAAGTACTTAAATTATACACGTAACACGTGCTTGGCGTTCTCGTGACTGTACATCCAAAATATTTATATAAAGATTTAAATTGCTCATAGCATACTAGTAAATTAAGTAAGTAGTTTATATTATACATATGTTGGTGTAAGTACTAATAACTATTCGATATATTTAAGTCGTGCAATCCTAATTAATAAACATATTAGGGAAACACAAAATGTTACCTATTTATATTTACTTTTAACTACGGTGTCTCTCCTCATACAGTACTTAACTCTAGACAGCTAACCTTCGTCGATTTGACAACAATGAGATGCAAAATTAACTCTCTGTTTTCAGCACATGCGTCGATCATCACAATTTTACTTGTCAAGTCAGTTCTCGTCTAGCCCTTTAGGGAAATAACAGTCTCCGACGGATTAGTCCACAATTTTTCGATTAATTAAAGTAATGCTCGTCATTTCGACGAATGGTTTATAGGGGGTGAGCGAATGTTAGGTGCCTAGGGTTAAACACGCGTTTGTCCGCATTTGCACTATTGTCACTTATAATCTGTCTCCACGCGTCGCCGCCGTAGTCGTCAAGTGAAGATCAACTGCCGTGCACCACGGATTTTAAATATGCAACACCATTGGGGACCTAAATCAGTGTTCCACAAACTTAAACTTAAACTTAAGACATAAAAAGAGGCTAAATTCGCAAAGCGTGATGTAGTTCTGCATTTTTAGTATGTTGTATGTTTCTGTTAGGGTAGTGAATTTTTAGGGTAGTGAAAAATGAATTCAAATTTGCAACTTCGAAAAACTTGTGGAAACTGAGAAATTCGAGAAAAACTTCAAAATTTTGGCACTTTTTTCATTATTTGCTCTCCAGGGCCAAAACTGTGCGTTTTTAGCGAACAATGTTTGCTACACTTATAAACTGTATTAAATTACCTACAAATTGAGCTTAATTGCCGCTCTATTGACACCATAGGGGCCAAGCCAGGATACTTCGAAGATGACCAATTTTTCTCGAAAATTGAAATTTTCAGGTTTTACTCATATTAAAAATGCGGAACTACATCACGCGTTGCGAATTTAATGTCCTTATCCGACGGCCTATAAGGTACACCTAAGAAAACGAATGTTTTTGCCGGTCTACTGTAAATTAAAAATCTGTCTTTATTTTTCTTCCGTCCGTCAATTTAACTGTATGAGATAATCTTATTTTTCAGTGGCACACTAACTAATGACCACGGTACACCAGTGGGCCGCGGCACATACTTTGCGGAACACTGACCTAAACAATGACATGGACGTCATGGACCATGGACAGCCTACGGTCGAGGTTCGACATTTCGTAGCAGACCATATGTTTTACACAGAGTCATGTGTTTAGCTTCGTCACAAATTGTTTCACAGTCATCCCATGTCATAGAGTAGGAAGCCGCGGCGCCCGGCGGCGCGCGGCGCTTCCTACTTTTATGTCCCATGTAGATTACAAGAGAACTAACTACTCTAATAATTTTAATCTACTTACCATAATAGTGACTAGTTTGACTAGATTTTCTTTCCATAATGGGACGGGGGCCTACCACACATTCCCACCACTGTGTCTCCTGTGTAGTCAGGATTAACAGCGGCGACCACCAAAAAAGGCAATCAACAATGAATTCCACTGCAGCCCCGGGGGTAAAACTACGGCAGCCTTGAAGCTCACAACGAATTTAATCAGAAGAAATTAGTAGGAGTAAGAAGTTTTGGAATTTGACTAGTAATGTCATTTTATTTCTATTCTGAGATCTCTTTTTTAAGTGGTTCGTGGGTTCCGTATCAAAATTAGAAAAAGGGAACACTTGAGTATAGAGGCGTAATCACGGAAACCCTTCTACAAAATACAGACAGTACTCACTGTGTAAAATAAAGCTACAAACATCTCATTTATATTATGATATAAAACCTTTGAGTTGTAGCTACATTAATGTTAAAAATTATTTGCATAATAATATATGATTAAATTTTTTTTATCTGTTGAAACTAGAATAGTTATTCTATATACATAGTATAAAATGTCCTGAATATAAGAAGGCATTATCCGTAAAAGGATTCATGTTATACATTCTGCATAACATAAAAAAATACGTACAGTCGAACATAGAACCCTCTCCTTTTTTGAAGTCGGTCAAAAATATCGTCTTCAATCTATTTGCGGCTGCTGATTGGATCATAATGCGATCACATAGTTGAAGTCAAGTCACTTCAAGTTATAATTTAATTTTGATACTAACAGATAGGTACAGGTAAAAAGTATGTATTTTATTAATGTATGAACGTACTCAATCTATATTGTTACAAAAAATATATAAAAACATTAAGTAGAACAATTTTAATTACTGGTTCATCTAGGTTCTGGACCCAGCCCAGGGGGGGTCATGACCCTCCCCCTAGTTCCGCCCTTGCTACCAGTCAACCTTCGAACGTGCTAAAGTTTACAAGCCGACCAAATTGAGAAAAAGTTTCATGTTGTGAATTTACCAGGTGCGTGTTACATATCTAAATTAGCCGGGTAGCTCACTTCAAAATGTGATCAAGTAAACCACATAATTTAGATATGTAACACGCGTTTTAAAAATTCACAACATGAGAGTTTGTTCTCTCTATTTGGTCGGTTTGTTTACGTCGACATGATCGAACGAACTCTCACTAAGCACTCAGTGCCCTGTATGGGCTATGGCGAGTATATATTTTTGGTGTTTAAACGTAATAAGAGTGCTGTGTGGCTGGGCAGCTGTCTTGCGGCGGGGGATGCGCACACCCCACGAGCACTCGACACGAAGGCACGGGCGATGCCGAATATTGCTGGAAACATACAAAGATATACAAAATAAAGTACTATGTAGTCCTACACACCTAATTAAAATAAAAAATAAATATTAACAACTAAACAAACTAAGCAAAGCTTGTACAATGGGTACAAAATAAATATGTACATAAATACTTTTTTTTAAACAAATCCATATAATACACAGAAAACGCCCAGACCAAGCTAGACAGACATGTTTATGCACACAAATCTTTGTAATGTGCGGGGATTGGTCTACTACTCGCACGCCCAGTGTGGCTCTAGGCGATTTATACGTATTTTTTTTAAAAAAACAACATTTCACTTCCCCGCTCTGGTGGGAATTGAACTCACGGCCGCTCGGCTCGGTAAGCGGTTGGATGCTCTTTCCAACTGAGCTACCAGGAAGGTTTGTGATAATGACGACACCATACTGCAATTTACGTCACTAACGTTTTCTGTTACAACCTGTCCCAACAGAAAAAGCTCTGCGGTTACATTTAAATGTAAATATTTATGAGCGGATCGCCGTGTAAGACACGTTCGTGTAGTAACAGTATAATAATAAAATTTAAGGTAATAGACTTACATTTTGACAGGAGGCGAGTTGGTTGACAGTAATGTTAGTAGTGCCCAACACCCGTTCTTCTCGAGTGAAGTCCGGCTCGCGGTGAAACGACCCTGCAGTGTATACATTTGTTTTTAAATTGATGACATGACTCGGCCATAAAAAGACATAAGCAGGGTGACTTTTAAAATCGAAATCTGATCGAATATATGTCAAATGATATTCTTGACATTGAAATCAGAATCGAATCGATGTAAATGTTACTTTTGACGTTTGAGATCGCGCCAAAATCGAGAATGAGATCGATTCTTCTGTCAAAGTTTTCGATTGCGACGTTGCTCTCGTGTTGTGTGGTTTTCTCACAGTTCTTGACATTATACGAGTATTATTATATGTGCTAGCTGTGTGTATATATTTCCAGTTGTCATGTATTGATTCTTGGGTGTAAGCCTGCTATCTATCACAAAATCAGAAACAGCATCTCTACAGCGAAATCAAATTTGGTGCACCCTGCCTTTTGCGTTCTACGTTCAGTTAAATAAGGACTATCGCTTTACAGTTTACTTGCTTGTCAATACGAAGACTATTATTTGTCACATTATAGACTGTTGTTTGTCATATTTAGGGTTGTTGTTTGACTCATAGAAGACTATGTTTGCCTTGTTTGAATTTTCATCACATTTGACGCGTGGATGATTATTTTTTGTCTTATTCAAAACTATCAATGGTCACATTAAGTACTGACATTTTTCACATTGAGGATTATTGTTTGTCATATTCGGGACTTTCGTTTGTCATTTTCTGGACCGTCATTATCACATGTCACATTGACGACAATTGCCATGTACGGACTTGTCGTTTGTCACTCTATAGACTATCTGTCGCATGGAGGATTATTACTTGTCATATTCAAGATTTTCGATGACATCATTGAAGATTGTCACATATCTCATTGATTTGACTTGATTGACTTGAATTGACTATCATTTGTCATATTCTGGACCGACATAATATGGCATATTGAAGGCTTTTATATGTCGCTTGGAGACCTATTTAATTATTTGCATTATTCAAGACTATCGCTATGTTAAGGACTGTCATTTGTCTAATGGCTACGTTAAGGACTGTCATTTGTCACAATGAAAACTATACAAATACAGTAACTATACATATACATATTCAGAACTTTCGTTAGTCATATTCTGGACCGTCATTTAACACATGGAAGATAGTTGCCTTTTACAGTGAGTGCTCACTGTAAAAGGCAACTATCTTCTATTTACCATATTCACGCCTATAGTTCGTCATATTGAATACTATTGTCTGTCACCTGTCACATAAAGATCTGTCATATTCAGGACATTGTCTCTCGCATTGGGGATACTATTACATATTTCTCATAGTCAGTAGGGCTACCAGAATCAATCATTTCATCAATTCAATGGTGGTGTGTCTGGAAGACCCCGCTTAGCGATAAGACCGCCTTTTGTACTTTTATTATCCTAATACCTCTGTAAAATCTGTCATTTGGTGCAATATAGAATATTGTCTGTCAATAATCCCTCCAATCATGAAAAATGCTACATGTACATAGAACTACATATATAACAATTCTGGACTTCAGACATGTCAAACTGACATTAAGCTCCTGCTCATAATTATTACATTGAGGCGTAGCACTATTACTTATAATGTCATTGAGGACTACCACTTGTTGTGTTGAGTTCTATTGTTTGTCACATGGCAGCTAGCCTTAAATTATACTCAGAATTGTCACTCTGTCACATTGAAATTTTCGTTATTCCACCAACCAAAATGGGGTGTAAGTGGCTACAGCTATTCATCTTCACACGATGAAGCCTTTGACTGCGTCAGGTAAGTCTAGATATTATTGTTTCATCTCATAATCCTGATACTAAGTACTAAGGGGGTGTAAGTGGTTCATTAACAGCTTTGAACCAACGCCAACTTCACCTGCACGCGGTGCACCCTGCTGGCTGACAAACGAAGCTCTGGCGAAAAGAGAGGTAGGGAGTGTAACTGTAAGGCCTAAGCTTCTTTGCCATCACATCTCAACTCACCATCAGATCGTGGCACGAGGTCCGGATTCTGTTCGATATTCTCCCTTCGAGCCTTCAGTGCTCTGATACAGAAGGCGGTAGCGGTGATGGCGGCCAGGATGGTCACCGCACCACCTGCGGCTTCGACCCACCGCGTCCACGACCGTGTTGGAGTGACCTCTGCTACTGCTAGGAGAATAATTTCAATAAAATATTTTAGAATAGGTTTATATTTTTTTTATACCACCAAAATTGCAAACAGCCATACCGCTGAAAGCTTACCGTAGCCTATGAACGCCTGTAACACCAGAGGCATTACACGCACTTTGCTGACCTTGTAAAAACCTCTTCACGTCCTTCTTGAAGAACCCCATGCTGTAGTCTCCTGAGAAAACCTTGACAGACAATTCATTCCACAGCTTGACAGTACGCGGGAGAAAACTTCTCTGGAACCGCACAGTACGCGACCACTTAGGCTCCAATGTGTGAGGATGATTCCCTGTCGATGGCGAGCGGTGCGACTGTAGAAGGAGGCCGTGGTCATCATGTCAAACAACTTCTTTGAACACACTCCATTGTACAATCGGTAGAACACACAAACGGACGCAAAATCTCTTCTCATATTTAAAGGTCTAATCTAAACCGTCTTATCAGTTTATGAAGACATATGATGTCGGTAGTTATATGAAGAGTTGTCAAGTGTTTCAAGGGTTATAGTTACTGCGTCTCTCGAAAATGGTTCCTGGTATAGTATTACATTTATCTATCTTTTTTTTTATACTACGCCAAGTGCGAAATAAGTATACGGCTCGCCTCATGTAAAGTGCTTACTCTGGCGCTCACGTCTTGTAACCTCAGTCACTCGCAGGAATACATAAATCGTTAAGGGTATTTTTATTTTGCGGTCGTCTGTGGAGTGAAGGAGCGCCAACAGTCGGACTCGTGCTCTGCTTCTTTTTACTTCGCTGAGTTTTGGACAAAACGTAGAAAATATAATAAGTATTTTTTTTTTATATAAGGGGGGGGGGGGGCAAACAAGCATGTGGGTCACCTGATGGAAAGCAATCACCATCGCTTAAGGAAATCAGCAGCACGTAGAGGTCGCCGATCCGTTGCCAATCTATACTCCTTCCTTTCTTTCTTTCTTGTGCCCTCACTCACTCGTAGGAACACAACAATCTTCAAGGGAATTGTTATTTGGCTTTGGTGGAGGTACTTCCTCAGTCGGGCAGCTTAAAAATTACGCTATTCCCTGGCTCTCTTTTTATCCGAGTCTTGTTTGTCAGGGTGCACCGCGTGCAGGTGAGATTGGCTTTGGTTCAAAGACGTCGATGAACCACATACACCCCCTTAGTACTTAGTATTAGATTATGAGATGAGACTATTCTGATGATGAGACATACCTGACGCAGTCAAAGGCTTCATCGTGTGAAGATGAATAGCTGTCGGCTCACTGCGACCCCGAGAGTTGCTGGAGTACACCAGAGCTGTGATGTTCCTGGAGTCATCCACGTCAGGCAGTTGGAAGTGGCCGGCTGAGTCGGAGATGTTATGGACAACTGTGCCGTCAGATGCCAGTAGTTCTAAATGGACTAATTGGTGACGCCCGCCGTCCCAACCTTTAATGTATAAAAGGTACGATTATCTCTAATAAGAAGTGTAAGTTATCCTCACAGAGAGGAATGATCAATTTTCATCAATTTTCTTATAATTCCAATCATGAAAAATACTCACATAATGACGAGCTCGGTGGCGTAGCGGTCAATGACGCGGCTTCGACACCAACGCTCGTGGATTCGATTCCCACATAGGACAAACATTTGTGTGCATGAACATGTCTGTTTGTCTTAGTCTGGGTGTTTTCTATGTATTATAAGGATATACAAAAAAACAAAGTATTTACGTATGTTTATCAGTTGTCTAGTACCCATAACACAAGCTTCGCTTACTTTGGGGCTAGATGGCACTGTGTAATTTGTCTGACAATATTTATTTATTTATATATGAAGAAGAAGTAAGAAGAAGAAGAAGAAGACAAAACATTTATTTGCACTATGTATTACAAAGTACACACAATAATTACGAGTATATAGGTATAGTGCCACAAACTTATCTGACCCGGTGACCAAATTTAGAACTAAAGCCGCCATCTTGAAAGGACTAACCTTTCAAGATGGCGGCTTTAGTTCTAAATTTGGTCACCGGGTCAGATAAGTTTGCCATTGCCAGGTACAATT
The DNA here is from genome assembly GCA_937001555.2 of Hypsopygia costalis. Lineage (NCBI taxonomy): Eukaryota > Metazoa > Arthropoda > Insecta > Lepidoptera > Pyralidae > Hypsopygia > Hypsopygia costalis. Next base: position 28,502,994 of record OW443326.2, read on the forward strand.
AATTTATTTACCACGTATACACATTCCATTGAGGTGTATTTTTATATACATATATATCTTTTTCTATACATACAATAAAAAAATCGTCAACGAGTTGTTTCTGTGCAATATTATAACTCTAATATTATATGTATAATAGCTATGATCGCGACTTAACGTGGTGCATTTTTAAAACTAATCAACAAAAAAATAGAAGGTAATTGAAACACCACACAACACATTTAATCAGTATATCAATGCTATTATTTTAACAGTGTATATATTTCGTTCAATGGCAACACTTAAGTCGATCGTACCGCCCCCGCCACCGGGCCAGATAAGTTTGTGGCACTGTACATATGAGAAAATTTAAAGTACTGTGCAATGTCGCAAAATGGTCCCAATTCGAGATAAAAAATGAAATCTGTAGCGGAATCGGAACTGATTTTCAGTTAGGACCATTTTCGACATCTGATACAAGCCTTTTATTTTACATCACATTTTCTATTTCCAATTTGCGTCTTAACTGACGTCCATATCTCAAATGGTTACTGAAATTTACACGTAATTATAATTTCAAATTAATTGGTCGAATTTAGCTTAAGCGGTTTCTAGAATACACTAGAATCAGGACTTGATCTTATTATAAATAAATAAATATTTCTGGACAATTTACACAGCGCCATCTAGACCCAAATTAAGCGCAAAGCTTGTGTTATGGGTACTAGACAACAGATAAATGTACTTAAATACTTTTTTTGGAAATACATACTTATAATACACTAGCGGCCCGGTACGTGCTTCGCTACGTATAAAGTGAAATAATAAAAAAAAATCATTTATTCAAACAAAAAAATATTTTATTAATTGCTAGCTATTTTAAAACTTAATCCAAAACATTTGGATAACCAATATTTTTTTGTTTTTTCCATTTTGAGCATGAATAAACAAACGTCTGGGGGTACCGAGTCTCGAACAGGCAACATAAAGTCGAAGTACGTCAAAAATGAAAGTACCGCATCAATGACATAACAACATGCTTGTACTGTCAACACTGAAAAAAGTTTCAATTTGACAGCAAAATCCCCATTAACAAAATGATCCGCCATTTATTGAATTCATTTGTTACAAAAAATGTGATAAATGAAGAACCGCTCCACCGATTTTGTGCAAACTTCACATAAACCATCTACTAAATAGTCCGAACAAAGCCTAAACATTTGGTTTCGATAGGCGAGCTCGTTCTTGAGTTATAAAATTACAACGAAAAGTGGCATTGATTTTTATATATATAGATAGAAAACACCCAGACCAAGACAAACAGACATGTTCATGCACACAAATGTTGGTCTTGTGCGGGAATCGAACCCGCGACCTCAGAGTCAAAGTGGCCATTGCTAACCATTCGACCACCGAGCTCGTCAGATTATATGTAAAGATTTTATATGTAAAGATGTGAAAGTTTGGATGTTTGTTGTTCAATCACGCAATAACGCCGAACGGTTGTGACCAGAATTTGGCACATAGATCATTTGTAACCTGAATTTTCTGATATTACCTTTCTTACACTGGACTCTCAAAGTATCAGGATAAGCTCTCAGCACGACGCACTCGGGAGGTTGAGGAGCCCCTCCATGAGATATGGTATAGGAACAGGGTCTTTTCTGTTCTCCATATGAATTGGTGGCTCGGCAGTGCAGTAGACCGATGTCACCATCCCGAGGCAACCAGGTCAGCGTCGAAGAATATCGGTGGTGATAGCCAGGAACTTTCTGTTATGAAGGAAATATACATAGAATATCACTATCCTGGATGCGGCTGGATGCTGAAAGCTGAGGATCCAATATGTTCAGCTTGTAGTTTGCAGTTTTGGAAAGGAGAAACTTAATATCATCTAGTACCTTGTGTCACGGTTTGGAGGTCCTACCAAGGTTCCACTAAAACGGTGTTAAAGTTGTTTGATATGCTGCCAAATGACTTCTATAATAGCATCACTCGTCATCGCCAGGGAATCATCTGTCAATACAATTTAGAACTGAAATGGTAGTGTACTGCGCAGTTACATAGAGATTACTCCCAATTATTATTCAGATATTAAATAATAATTGTGGAATCATTCATTCGCGACCAGAGGGCTGGCCTATTTCTCGCTCAGCGAATAAGCATTGCCATCCAGCGTGGCAATGCTGCTAGCTTTCTGGCCACGTTACCCTTTGATGGCGATGCGGAAGAATTTTTTGATGCTATTTAGATATTATATTTTATTAATTTTAAATAGTTTTTGTTATTTCCGTTTTTTTTTGTTTGTATATTATAGTTAGTCATATTTAGTATTTATTTTAAAAATAGGTCTTATGATTTAGTTATTAAATAATAAAATATAAAAATCACCTACATTAATTAAAAAAAAGTTATATAACAGAAGTCTAATAAAATTCAGATATGGATTGAACTTCCTGTCAAGGTTTCCACAGGTGTTTACAACATAGGGTTGTTTAAAAATGCCGTGAAAAAGTTTTTACCAGTCCCGGCGGTAACTACTTTCCATTAGGCGGACCGTATGCTTCTGCCCACCGTTGTTGAGGTATAAAAAATATACAAGCAGTATGACATAGTACCTTGACGCTGGTATACAATGTCCTGGAGTCAGCGAAGGTCCAGCTGAACTGCATTGGCTCCGGTGAGGCTTCAACCACACACGTGACTGTTTCGGCTTCCCGCTGCACAGCACCCACGGTCTCATCCCGCGTCGTGATGCATACAGGGCGGTCTAGCAATCAATTAATTTATTTAAAAAAATACAAGAAAGATAAACAATTAAAATACAAAATAATTTATTTGCAATAAATAGGGTAACATTTAAATAGATTTGTGTAAAATTTATTTATTATCAGGGTTTTTTTCACTCGTTTTGTAACAGCCCGAATCCTGAAGTTATTTTTCTTGTGTTTTGTACCAAGTGTTAGTAATGTAAGTGTTAGTAAAATGACCAGCCCCCTTACCACCATCTCTTATCGCGATTGAATAACTGGATAGAATGCTTATTTATACCAATGAATAAGCTACTCTATTTTAAATGGAATAGAGTCGCTTATTAATTGGTATGAATAAGCATTCTAAACAGTTATTGAATCGCAATAAGAGATGGTGGTAAGGGGGCAGAAGGTTCCAAAGGTGTGGTACTCCATGTATCGTTTACACCTAACGAATTTATTCATCTTGATACTCGAATAACGGGACGAGGACCAACCACATATTCCCACCACTGTGTCTCCTGTGTAGCCAGGATTAACAGCGGTGACCGCCAAAAAAGGCAATGAACAATCAAGTCTACTGAAATCCCGGTGATAAAACTACGGCTGCCTTGGAACTCACAACGAATTTAAACAGAAGAAATTAGTAGGAGTTGAAAGTTTTTGGAATTTGATACACGAATTTAAAAAAAAGTACTGGAAACGGTTTTATAAAGGAAATAACTCACATCCGACGTTCAAAGTGACCTTATCTTCGAAGACCTCGTTCTCCAAGTGCGGGTTATGAGCTCTACAGGCCAGCTCGTGCTTGGAGTCCCGCAGCGACGGCGCCAGGGTCAGTGACGACACTGTGTAGTTCCCATCGTGGAGTTCCTGTTAATATGTAATTCTTTTATACAGGGTGTCTGAGCTATTATTATTTACAAGTATTAGAGAGATGGAACTTTGCGTGGATATTATTTAGGATTTTAGGGGAAATAGAGATCCAAAATAGGCTATATGACAATGTTCTGTAATTATGAAAAATTTATATCAATATAGGAAAATTACTTTTTATTACGATAGACGATACGATTGTATTACGATCTGCGATTTTTCAGTTTAATCCCTTACGTCGCATTAATTTTACATTCTATATTTATTTTATATTCGATCAAAGTTTGGTGGGAATATCCATTTTAAAAGAATAAAATTATTTAAAAAATATATTACCCTTGAACAATATATAAAAAAAATTTGGCCCTAACTACATATTTAAAAGATATTTAATAGACATACAAAATACATAGATGTTATTGATATACCTACATCATGATACCTACATCGTGATCGATAAGACTGACACGTGCGACGACGCCATCACGCTTTCTTCTATCAATTCTCTTACTCATATCACACATTCATCTTACGGTACAAAAAATGTTTTGTAGATGCGAACGAGAAATTACCTTATGAACGCTAGGTCTTAACAACGTGTCTCCCAGGTGCCAAGTGATGGACGGGGGCGGCACACACCCAACAACCACGCAGTCCACGACACGAGGTTGACCAGCTTCGAAATCGAAGTTGTTGTTCACACGAATTTCGACGCTGAGTGGTGGCACTAGAATATATAACATCTTGTTGGATATAATTGCTGAAGATAAAAATAATAATAAATAAATAAATTTTACTGGCCATTATACACACTGCCATCTCGTCTCCAACTAAACAAAGGTTGCAGTATGGGTACCTACTAAATAACTGATAAGTAATAACATTTAAATGCATTTTTTTTGTAAGTAACATTGCTGTACATAGAAAACAACCAGACCTAGACATACAGACAATTTCATGTACGCAAATGTTTGTCTTGTGCGGGGATCGAACACTCGATCTCGGAGTCAAAGAGAGCTCGTCAAAATCGTCAATCACAAAACCCAACCATAAAACCCGAAGCTTCACTTTCCTTTTCGCCTGAAAAATCTGTTTTTGGTATGACACTACTGTTACTAAACTATATACTTACAGTACATTTTGACGACGACGCTGGCGCTTAGCGGTTCAGTGACGTCGGCGTTTTGAGCCAAGCACTCGTAGTGCGCGTCGAGCTCGGCGCGCGTAACGTTACGCAAGCGCACCTCCGCGCGTAGCACGCCTGGCCGAGCTGTGTGCGCGCGTTCAATGACCACGCTGTTCCGTCGCCAGTACACCAAGGTATCGGACTGGTCTGCAAAAGATGACCTCTGTTCCGTTATATAAAATGTATATATATAAATGAATCCCTATCTCCCTTGGTCTCGTCATCACGCGTGATCGGCTTTACCGATTTCGCTATTTCTTTTTATGTTACATATGTTCTAGTCAGGAGAAGGCTCTTATAAAGGAAAACAATAAAAATGTTACGTGGAAAACTTGGAACCAAGACTCCCGAGAGTGACGTCCCAAATGTGGTGGGTGATGGAGATTCTCTCTACGTATAATAAATCGTAAAGTAACCTAGTGCTCTTACCGTCATCAACTTCACATATTAAGATGAGATCTGCGCCGATGCTGAGAGGTCCCACGTACGCCCTCTTCAGTTCTTCTCCTTTTTCGTCGTATATTCGTGGAGTTCCAGTTGAATCTGACAATTAAAATAAATCAAGTTAAAAAACAAAATATGTTGATAATTTGTTTATCCGTTGCTCGGTGTTGTATTAAATTACGAGCTCGGTGGATGAATGGCTAGCAATGGTTACTCTGACTTCGTGGTCACGGCTTTGATCCCCGCACAAGACAATTAATTGTGTGCATGAACAGTGCATGACATGTCAGTTTGTCCTGGTTTTTGTGTTTTCTATGTATATAATACATAGAAAAAACAAAAACCAGGAAACCTTGAATGCATATAAAAAATATATATTTAAGTATAATCAGCCAACTAGTATCCATAGTACAAGCTTTGTTTAGTTTGGGACTGTGTTGGGACAGTGTATAATTTGTCCTAGAATACTTACTTATTACTTATTTATGACTCTTTGGTTGGTTCGTTTCAATTTGAAAAAAATTGGTTGCCTGTAAAGTCGGTATAAGGGCGAAAGTTTTACGTGACAACGACTTTGAGTGGTAAAATGTTTTCGAGTGAAAGGGACGCATGCCTTTCACTTTTTATGTCTGTCTCTCTCGCTCTTAGAAGGGACGCGTGCCTTTCACTCGCTCTCATTGTAAGCGCATAACGTGAGCCAGTTTCTTGAAGTGTCACCCGGCTAACCAATTTATAAGACGTTGTCACGTCAAAAGTATGAAGAAATAAATTTGCAAATTGTACATTTTTCATAATCATAATCATACAACGAGGAAACGCTGCCAGCATCTTCGGTACAATGCCACGGGGGCCTTTTTTAGATAATAATAGGTAGGGGAAAAAGTCTTTTCGCATTATAGTATGTATGAACTTGTAATAAAATCTCTTTGGTTATACCATTTGTACCTAGCAGGTTTTGATATCTTTAAAAAGTTTAAATTTTAAAAAAGATAATTCCAAATTCAAATTAGGTAAATGTGTGATTTTCATTTGTTTTTTTTTACTGTCAAGATGAGTGAATCTAATGAAGAAATTCGATACATTTTAACATTTTACTACAAAAAAGGTAAATATTCAACGCCAGATGCGAAAAAAATTTGTGACGTTTATGGACCTAGTGCAGTGTCTGTGAGAGTAGCACAAATTTGGTTTAAGCGTTTTCAATCCGGAAATTTTGATGTCAAAGATGCACGTCGCTCTGTTCGCCCTGTTACGGATAAAATGGATGCCATTTCTGAAAAAGTGGAGCAAGATCGGCATATCAGTAGTTACGACGTAGCTGAAGAACTAGGAATTGACCACATAACAGTTTTGGCGCATAAAAAGGTCGTGGTCAAAGGCCGGCCAGGCTTCACAGACTCTGGCGAAATCCGGGTTAACCCGCAACAAGGTGATGCTGTGTGTATGGTGGGATTGGAAGGGAAGATATTCATTATGAGCTGTTACCGCCAGGCAGGACTATAGATTCTGAACTCTACTGTGAACAACTGATGAGATTAAAGCAAAAAGTTGGGAGAAAGCGGCCGGAATTAATTAATAGAAGGGGTGTGATTTTTCATCATGATAACGCTAGACCTCACACATCTTTAGCCACTCAGCAAAAATTAAGAGAGTTTGACTGGGAGGTGTTAATGCATCCGCCGTATAGTCCTGCCCTTGCACCTTCTGATTTCCACCTGTTTCGGTCTCTTAAGAATTCTTTAGGCAATGTCAGGTTAACATCACGAGAAGATTGCCAAAACCACTTGTCGCGGTTTTTTGAACAGAAGTCCCAAGATTTCTATAGTAATGGGATCATGTCTCTACCTACAAGATGACAAAAAGTTATCGAACATAATGGCACCTACATACTTTAGTTAAATGTAAATAAACTTTATTAAAAAATGTTTTGAATTTTCATATAAAATACGAAAAGACTTTTTCCCCAACCTAATATTATGTAGTTGTATTTTTATTTTTAATTTAGTTTCCTAGAAATAATTGTATTTGATATAATAAATATGTTAATTTTTCATAATTGAACAACGAATTAAAATTTTCTTTAAGTTTGAGATACCTTCATACAAAATATAAACAACGATTAAACAAAGGTATAATGTTAAATATTTTCTGGATATTTGTTATATTGATAATAAAACATGCTAACCTGTGTTAGCATGTTTTATTATCAATATAATCTCCGGTCATCATCTCCCGTCTGGTCACTCACTCACAAGATTTTTCAAGTGCATTGTAGGATTCGATATTCTGTGAATTGGAAGTACATCCCCAGTAAGGATCGACGTGTCCTACATATCTTTCTCCAGTTGCATTACACCAAGTGCAGGTGATGTTGACTTAGGCTCTAAAGATAGTCGTGAGCCCCTTACAACCCAAAATAATGTAGTAATTTTTTATATATGCTGCTGCTCTATAAAGAGTCAAAAAATCGTTTGATTGTACTGTTTTTTTTTTTTTTTTTTTTTTTTTTCTTTATTTAGGTAAACAAACAATAACACAATGGATTTTACTAACAGGCATAGTTTAAAAAATAACAGTAATTGTGCTATCAGCACCGTTTACCGCAGATAACTTCAAATTAGAAAGAGTAGTGAACATTATAAATCGACATACAACTTCAGCAAATACTGAGAACTACACATTAACGATAACTATCATATTCAAAATAAATATTCACATTTATTTTAGGTACACAATAGTATGTTAGGCTGTATTCAAAATTACGAAAGTTTCTTTTTTGAAGGTACTAGCACGTGTAACCATGATATCTATATTATTAAAATTTAGGTTGTAAGATTGAGTAATTCGGTATAGAGGAGAGCGTTTGCCGGCGTTGGTACGACAGGGGACAAGAGCAAACAATTGACATTGTCTACGGGTATGTGTCCTGGTAGGAACTCTATAACATAATCTATTAACTATAGAAGAGCAGTCGTATCTATTATGATATAGATCATAGAGCATTCTTGCTTCCAGTTGGGTGCGTCTAAGGTTAAGGTTTAGGATATTGTATTTGTCTAATAGCTGTTCATAGGAAGAACGACTATGGAAGCATTTGTAGTGCATACAGCGCAAGAATTTGCGCTGCACAGCTTCGAGAGCATCAATATATTTGTTATAGTAGGGATTCCAAATGGGCACAGCGTATTCAAGTTGAGAACGAATTAAAGCTTTATATAGATGAATATATGTTGAAGGTCTTGTAAACTTTACACAGGAACGTATCACGAGTTTTTCTCTCTCTCTGTTTATTTATTAATAAGTACGCATATATTGTAATTACTCGTCAAGTTATTCTTTCTCTTACTGCCTATTAGGATCGGCTGGAAGAGATCTTTTGTGAGATAAGCTCACCTTTGTATACTTTTGATGTAACTGTGTTATAATAATTTATGTGCCATACAAAATATATCATCATCATCATCATCATCAGGTCATTTTAGTCTCCACTACAGGAGCACGATCCTCTCTCGTCCGTCCCTTACAGAAGGAGGATTTGGCCTACACTCCCCACGCTGGCCAGACGGGTTGGGGAGGTCTGATCGATGTTTTATAATGTGTTGAAAACTTGAAAAAAAAATATATACGAGTATTATCAATATATTAAAACAGTAATTTATATGGTGCAAAAGATGCGCGTGATCGCGGAGTCCTGATGCGTGTAATGAAAATTTAATTATACTTTTTACAACTCACCGACTAATCTAACATCGATAACGTAGTCGACGGAAGGGGAGGCCTGGTAATGCACCCGACATCTGTATATACCGCTGTCCTCCTCGCTCACACGTTTTAGAAGGAGGGACGTGTCGTCGGGACACATGCCCGTGTCGCAGGCCGTACCAAAAAGGTGCTCGTTATGAGATCTGAAATGTCATGCGATTATTATTGTATATCGACGAGCTCGATAGCTCAATGGCTACTTTGATTCCGAGGTCGCGGATTCGATTCCCGCACAAGACAAACATTTGTGTGCATGAACATGTCTGTTTGTCTTAGTCTGGGTGTTTTCTATGTATTATAAGTATGCATTTACAAAAAAAAATAGTATTTAAGTACATCTATCAGTTGTCTAGTACCCATAGCACAAGCTTTGCGCTTAATTTGGGACTAGATAGCGCTGTGTAAATTGTCCTGAAATATTTATTTATTTACATCATCATCAGTACCAACTGAAGAAAACACTGAACTGCCTGACGAGATTTTCTCAGGAGACTACAACATGGGGTTCTTCATAAACGGCGTGAAGATATTTTTACTGTTTGTATAGACGACTTTGACCCATAATTCGTTTAATAGAAAGAGTAAGAACTGTGGGATACTCGTTCTTTTTATACTACGTCAGGTGGTTACCGTAGCCATATAAACGATCATAACATAAAATATCGCTCGCGCTTTGCCACCCCCGCTAACACGCCCACTGTCAACGCAGCAACTCCTTCTTCCTCATGACCTCAATCACTCGCAGGAACACAACAAGTTTCTTCTTCTTTACTTCCCCAGTCGGGTTGCTAACAAAAAACTATTCCCTAACTCTCTTTTCGCCAGAGCCTCGTTTGTCAGTCATCTAGGTGCACTAATAAAAAATAAATAAATATTCCAGGACAAATTTTACACATGGCCATCTAGTGCCAAACTAAGCAAAGCTTGTACTATGGGTACTAGTTATCTGATATTATACTCGAATACATTTTTTTTGTAAATACATACATATAATACATAGAAAACACCCAGACCTAGACAAACAGACATGTTCATGCACACAAATATTTGTCTTGTGCGGGGATCGAACCCGGGAATTCGGAGTCAACGTGGCCATTGCTAACCATTTAGACCACCGAGCTCGTAATTTTTTTTTTGCCGAGCTTTGGTTTAAAATTTCATAAAAATACCCACTCACTTCCATTCTCTCTCTTTCCCTTCTCCCCATAATTTCTAGAAAAAAAATCAAGAACTCTTTAATTTCTGACTTCTGCATTACTTCTGTCCCCTTACCCTTCTGTCTGTTTGCCCTACGATGTGTCAGTACAGCACTACGGCCAGGGTCTAAAGTGTGATGAATCCTGCCGATCAGGGTATAAATCCCTTCGTATTTTCCCTAACCCATTGCATTTGCATTGGTTTATACACACGTAATAAAAAAATAGTTAAATATCCTCACCGTCTATCGGTATCATCATTCGGGAACCGATACAGGAAGTCCCTGTCGTTTTTCAACCAGAGCACGTAGGATTCAGGCCCGTCCAGAAACACCTTCCCCTGGCCGCATGGGAGGCGGGCGTCTCGACCGCGGACCGCGCGGAGCACCACCACATCTGAGGAGCAATTCTCGTAATTAAAATATAGTCAAAATTCAGTTTCGATCCAGTCCCGATCTCACAAATGTCACATTTGGTATTCTAGTAACACAATATGTAACTTCAAAATTAAATTTAAGCGGGATTATATCGAAATATGAGTGAAAATTAAACAAATTAAGAATATTACTTTGCCAACAACAAGAATTGATAATAATTAATGAATGAAATCAAGTATATAATTTTAGTCAATTCACAATTCAATCTCGATTCGGTCAACTTTCAATCTGCGTTCGTAGAAAAATTACCAGAATTGGCCTTCTGGCATACAGTAGTTGGTTAAATCTATGCTATAAATAATAAAGGTTTGTAAATTGCGCGCTGTTATTAGTAAAAAGTTTACTATATTGTGAATATAGTAAAAAGTCGGGAGCGGAACGACATGTTGAATTCGTTGCATGCCACATACGGTGTAGTACCCATACTATATGATTTGGTAGCAACAAGGGAGAATTACCAAGCGTTCAGACGATTTTGCAATTCATATTATTGGAATCGATGTGTTAGGTAACAACTCAATGTTTTAGGTCCCCAATAGTGTTAGATACTTAAAATCCGTGGTGCACGGCAGTTGAGCTTCACTAGACTAGCCATCTCTTTAGGCTTTAATGCCTTATTTGCCATATTGCTGTCTCTAACATTGCTAAGAGGGGAAGTCAAATTCCAAAAGCTTCCTACTCCTACTAATTTCTTCTGATTAAATTCGTTGTGCGTTCCAAGGCAGCCGTAGTTTTACCCCCGGGACTACAATGGACTTCACTGTTCATTGCCTTTTTTGCCGGTCGCCGCTGTTAATCCTGGCTACACAGGAGATACAGTGGTGGAAATGTGTGGTGGGCCCCCGTACCGCCTAAGATATTGTAAATAATGCTGTAAATCTTCCGAAGATAAATAAAATAAAAGTAAGACACATCATCATCATGAAGTGTGGATGTACTTTTAGTTACTCTTTCAGGAATAAACGGCTTAACTGATTTTGATGAAATTTGGCATACATATAGAATATATTCTGGGTTAATATATAGGATTATCCCTTAACCTTACTATGCATATGTTTAAAGTAGACATTAGTATGTCTCTCTCTACGTACATATAAGGGGTTCTTCAAAAAATTATTGAAGAGGGTTTTACAGTGTCGGAACTAGTTCGTGACTGATAATGTCGGTGATGTTAAGGGTCCATACCCTCTGGTGATCGCTTCGTATCAGGCCGGCTGTATGCTTGGTTACCACCTTAGTGGGTTATATAAAAATGTAGTGGCTTGTAACTTTGTGAATCTGTATACGTGTGCTGTAACATTCTTTATTTTATAGGAATTGTAAATAGTTTAAAAAAATCTTAAGATGTACAAGAGCCTTGTCCACAATAGGGGTGTGTGTTATTTCTGAAGTAATCCGATCTGCGCACACTCAGCGGCACTTTACACCGTTGAGTGTGCGCATATTGCGATTGACTTTAGAAAAAAACAAAAAAAGCATACCTGTGTCCATTGCCGAAACATATCGCATGGAAATGTAGAACAATGCGTAAAACAGCATCTTTGGATCTGAAAATAACAGAGTTTTATACTTATCTATACCACAACTCTTATTTATTTATAAGTACTTCACAAAATAAGAGGACAAAAGCAGGGCTTACAAGTCGTTTATGCATATGTGTATGTGTCTCTACCATTCAACCTTTGGGCAAAGCAGAACTACTAATAAACATAGAATTTTTGGATATACTTGTAATATATAGATGACACACTAAGTTAAGACATTTGTCATAGCTTAGTGTGGCATCTATATATTATGAATACATGTTCATATAAACAAATTCGTATCTCGTGCGGGGTGGAACCAGCGACTCTGTATGCTGAAGTAGTCATTGTTAGCCATTCGACCTTGGGACTCGGAGAGTACTTATATTATTTATTTAACTTATAAAACTTTATTGACCATAATCAATTGGCAGAGAAGGCGGACTTAATTCTCTACCAGACAACCATTGGGAGTGGAGAGTCACACGATTGCGGCTATTCCAAACAAATATTATAATGAGGTAAAGTTAGTGAGGTTGTAGGGGGTAATCACTGTATCTATTGAACCGATTTTGTTTGACAACGCAGGCCTACGGACTTCACTAAACAAAGAAGTGTGAACAAAAACGTGCCTCTACTTTTATGTTAAGAGTTAAATATATTTTTGTTTGTATATTTGCATAAACTTAACAATGTAAAACGCAGTGCACTTTCTTAATCATGACTCAGGATCATAAACAGAAATGAAAACATTCGCTGGGCCCTATCTATGAATACACGCAAAATCCAGCACAAGCTGACCCCTGCCCTGCAAGCCTACCTCCTTTTTTAATCCAATTAGTTGTCAACTAGAAGGGGTGAAGGGGTCATGTTACACTGGGGTCGAAAGAATGCATTCGAACACGCAACCGCCCTTGGTGACTCACAAGTCGTATTTTTACAAGAGGGTTGGAAATTAGGACTGCTTATTTATCGGTGGCTGATAATTACGAGTTGAATAATAATTTAATCAGTAATATTGTCTTATTCATTCTAACAAATGCTTTTATGAAAAGAAATAGAGATAAACTAGCAGACCCGGCGAACGTTGTTTTGCCTTAAAAACCAACCTATTCTCAGACCTACTTGATATACATATAAAATTTTATAAAAATCGTTCAAGCGTTTCGGAAGAATAAGGTAACTAACATTGTTACACGAGAATTTTATATACTCGTATCTTAGATTTAGCGACTATGCAGCCTTCAAACCTTTGTTGTCAGTTTTTATCATTATAAAATGTATCAAAAACGTTTTTGTTATGTGAGAGAGCAAACGAACATGCGGGTCACCTGATGAAAAGCAATCACCGCCGCCCATGGAGATCATCAACATCAAGGGGTCGTCGATCCGTTGCTAGTCTATTATCCTTCCTTTCTTTCTTTCTGGTGACTGCATTCATTCGCAGGAACACGACAACATCCAAAGGAATTGTTATATGGCTGCGGTATTCTATGAGGTGGAGGTAATTCCCCAGTCTGACAGCTTAAAAAATACGCTATGCACACCCTCTCTTTTCGCCAAAGGTATAAAAATCCAAAAATAAGATAATCAACAATAATTTTCTTTTAAGCATAAAAGCAGATTCCTCCCCCTTCTAGATGGGATTGGTATCCACGACCTCTCGATTACCGATCGAGTGGTCTTTCAACTGAGCTACCAAGAAAGTTTGAATCCACCACCTAGTGTCCCACCTAGGAAGGGAGGTGATTTTTCCATTTTTTAAAAATATTTCTAATATATAACTTGAACATTAACGTTGTACATTTTTGAATATTTTGGAATGATTAGGGAATAATTTCGGAAAAAGAGAAGAGGATATTACTTCCCCTCCTACGCCGCGCCGGCGGTCTACTCTCCCTCCGTCTTACGAATTTTCGATCAGGTAACGTGTCCTGACGCGAGTTTAACATTTTTACCCATCCCAAAAAGTGCACAACGCCGCTAAAGAAATGTTCACTTAACAAAGTATATACAGATGAATTGAGAACCTCATCCTTTTTTAGAAGTCGGCTAAAACTGTTTTCGGTCGACGCGCGATTTAAAAACTGTGTAATAAATCTAATTTCACGCGGGTGAAACCGCGGGCACAGCTAGTTTATAATATATGGCAAGGTGGCTAAAATCAACTATTTAAATTATGTCCAAAATATCCTATTATAAAGTATTTTTAATAGAATAAATAAAATGAAATAAAATGCATGAGAATTAAACCCGCTACTGCATCGGGTGGAAACAAGTATACGGTCCGGTCCGCCTGATGTAAAGTGTTTCCCACATGTGAACGCATCACCGCTACTAACGCAGTATCTCCTCACGTATTACGACTTATTCTTTTTTACATGTTTGTTTAATTATTAATAATTGACAATTTATTACTTTGGCCAGCCATTATAAATAATGACCAATTTATTACATTGACTGTAACAGATATATATGGATATGAATGTATGATAGAATATATATATATATATATATATATATATATATATATATATATATATATATATATATATATATATATATATATATATATATATATATATATGTATAAATGTAATATGTGTATGTTTAAATATAGTTAATGTATAGTATATTATTCACTATTTATGTTTCTTGTTAATATATTTTAAACCGCATTCGTGGATGTCTGCACTTCCCGAAGGACTGGTAGGGAATGCTTTTAGCAATAAGTCCGCCTTTTGTACCATTGGTCTCACTGTGGTCAATAACGAATTTAAATAAATAATTAAACTAAATCGTTAAATATTTATTAATAAATAAACTTATAAATAAAAGATGACTGTCGTGTTATCATATATTATCTACATTCCCATATTTTCTTTTGGTGATTGGTCTAATAGGCAATACATTATTGAACCCGCCGTGTAAGTACTAGTGTTGCAACGGAACTGGCATAACGGAAGCAGAAACGGAAACAGATGTCAAAAGTAAATCTTAACAGAAGCGGAAGCGGAAGCGGAAACGGAAACGGAAGCGTTAACACTATGAAAAAAAATCACAATTTTGCATTTTAATTTTTTTTATTAAATTTGTACTTTAATACTTAGTTTAATATTCAAAATTAAAAAGAATCGTGGACGAAATACGAATGTACTACATTCGTATTTCGTCCACGCGTGACCCCGCAACCGCCCCCGCGCGCCGTGCCGCCGTCGCGTCTGCTGCACCGCTCGTCATCGCTCTCTCCCCGCTTCCGTTCTGAGTTCTGTTATAAAGTTTGCGGAACCAGAAGCAGAAACGGAAGTGAAAAATCATGCGGAACTTCCGCAGTTGCGGAAACGGAAACAGAGTTCTGTTGCAACACTAGTAAGTACACAATGGATCATAGTCAATACCCAATTATTGAACACAGACCAAAGGGTCTCTGGTCAATAATTGGCTCAATACGAATAACATGTAAGCCAATAAATAACACTCTAGAAATATACAAATGATATCAAGAATTATAAATTAAAAACATTCGCTTTGGCCGCAAAAAGAAATAAAAAGAACAATATTCTAGGATCTACATACCATACCTAATTTAAAAAAGTGAATAAGTAAAAAAATAATCAGAATACCTAACATAATAAAATTATCGTATTAGTTTGTATACAAAGCACTAAACGCAAAACAATCAGGCAAAATTTTCTAATAACCATAGATAATATATTTATCAAGTACAAGTATCTCTATTACTTGCCTGTGTCCGGTCCTGAATATTGAATTTTAAAAAAGTTCCTCTAATTTTAGTTGCCGCGTCCGTACGTCGCACAAACTTGTATATGAATGAATAAAATTTCACCTATAAATAAAGCCAGGTGTTGTTCAGTTTCCGTACGAAAGTATACAGTGGATATGCTGTATTATCGTCGTCAACACTTATTCATCCTACTGCTAGATATGGGTCCCCCCTCAATAGAAGGGGGTTAGCATACTCTAGTATGCTATGCTCCACCACGCTGCTCACAGTCACACATCAGTGTTTTCACACCTTAATAAATAATTGTATGGCTCTTTAAGTTCATTTGATTGTTGCACTTAAAAATCTGAAACATTGAATGCGGCGGGTCACGACGGCTTTTGGCGTGATGAATCGTCGCCACTCGCTCGTAACTCTGCGCTTAGGCGCATATTTTCTATACACGCAACGGCTTATTTTTTTAAGGATGCGTCGATTAGTTATTATATAATAGGTAGGGGAAAAAGTCTTTTCGCATTATAGTATGTATGAACTTGTAATAAAATATCTTTGGTTATGCCATTTGTATCTGAAAGGTTTTGATATCTTTAAAAAGTTTAAATTTTAAAAAAGATAATTCCAAATTCAAATTAGGTAAATGTGTGATTTTCATTTGTTTTTTTTTACTGTCAAGATGAGTGAATCTAATGAAGAAATTCGATACATTTTAAAATTTTACTACAAAAAAGGTAAAAATGCAACGCAAGCTGCGAAAAAATTTGTGACGTTTATGGACCTAGTGCAGTGTCTGTGAGAGTAGCACAAATTTGGTTTAGGCGTTTTCAATCCGGAAATTTTGATGTCAAAGATGCACGTCGCTCTGGTCGCCCTGTTACGGATAAAATGGATGCCATTTTTGAAAAAGTGGAGCAAGATCGGCATATCAGTAGTAACGACGTAGCTGAAGAACTAGGAATTGACCACAAAACAGTTTTGGCGCATAAAAAGGTCGTGGTCAAAGGCCGGTCAGGCTTCACAGACTCTGGCGAAACCCGGGTTAACCCGCAACAAGGTGATGCTGTGTGTATGGTGGGATTGGAAGGACATTATTCATTATGAGCTGTTACCGCCAGGCAGGACTATCGATTATGAACTCTACTGTGAACAACTGATGAGATTAAAGCAAAAACTTGAGAGAAAGCGGCCGGAATTAATTAACAGAAGGGGTGTGATTTTTCATCATGATAACGCTAGACTTCACACATCTTTAGCCAGTCAGCAAAAATTAAGAGAGTTTGACTGGGAGGTGTTAATGCATCCGCCGTATAGTCCTGACCTTGCACCTTCTGATTTCCACCTGTTTCGGTCTCTTCAGAATTCTTTAGGCAATGTCAGGTTAACATCACGAGAAGACTGCCAAAACCACTTATCGCGGTTTTTTGAACAGAAGTCCCAAAATTTCTATAGTAATGGGATCATGTCTATACCTACAAGATGGCAAAAAGTTATCGAACAAAATGGCACCTACATACTTTAGTTAAATGTAAATAAACTTTATTAAAAAATGTTTTGAATTTTCATATAAAATACGAAAAGACTTTTTCCCCAACCTAATATAATATCTAATATATAAAATTCTCGTGTCACAGTTTTCGTTGCCATACTCCTCCGAAACGGCTTGACCGATTTTGATGAAATTTTTTGTGCTTATCCGGTATCTATGAGAATCGGCCAACATCTATTTTTCATCCCCCTAAATGTTAGGGGTAGTCCACCCCTAATTTTTTTTTATTTATATGGCAAAACAACGTTTGCCGGGTCAGCTAGTAATATAGGAAATTTACAGAAAGTACTATTAAACTACTACTATTACTAAATATATGTAAATTTTAGACATTATAATAACTACTGATTTCTTTACAGTATGAGGTCTGCATTTGAAGCTATGAAAATATAGTCGAGCTCAGTGGAGTAGCGGTGAATGACGCGGCTTCGACACCAATGCTCGTGGGTTCGATTCCCACACAGGACAAACATTTGTGTGCATGAACATGTTTCTTTGCCTTGGTCTGGGTGTTTTCTATGTATCATAAGTATGTAATTATTTACAAAAAAAAATGTATATACGTAGGTTTATCAGATGTCTAGTACTCATAACACAAGCTTCGCTTACTTTGGGTATAGATGGCGCTGTGTAATTTGTCTGACAAATATTATATTATAGTTAACCGCGTCTTCATTCGCCTGGAACAAATTTAATACTTAAAATAGGTTATTTCGAGTCATCTCTTAAAAAATCAATCCGGCAGTTCCTTTCGAATTTTTTTTGCATGATATAAATAATGAAATATGATATAATATAAATACTAGTATAATTTATACTATAGTAGCTGAGCCCGAGGCTTCGCCCGCATGAATGTCTATTGTCGCACCAAAAGGTACCCAATGTCCTCCCTCGGAATGCAAACTATATCCACGCCATGCTTATTAAAATCAGTTCAGCGTTTTATTCGTGAAAAGTTAATAAACAGACAGACAGCATGTAATATCAGTGTCAGTTTGTATTATTCATTAGATTAAAAAATAAGAACCTTTAATTTCTAGTTTAACAAGGAGGTCTTTACTCCAAGTAAAGAACTGATTGTTGATTTCATAAAATACTATAAAATAGACGTATCTACGTTATGCCTATCAGAGTCCATAGGCGAGGGTGTCTACAAAAAAAAAATTTCACTGAATACATTTCCTAAATAATAGATCTTAGTGCATTGGATTAGGATTCAAATTGATTTTGCCGATGCGACACAAAAGTCCTTGTTGTTTTTAAATGCAAATGTTTGGTATGATACGTCCATTAGCAAGAGCCGTGATTAGAACCGAATTCCATTAAGAAAGAGGTCTTTCTGAAATGGTTTTGTTGAATGGGGGTGTTACCTACACCTCAAATAGGGTTAAATTTAAAAACGTGATGAACTATTCTGATGACAGTTATTTCAATTCGACTACATACGATAATTGTACTGTTTTTCGGTTCAATCGATAGTATGAACCTAACAATTTTTTCTTTCCCATCCCATCCCATCGATGTTGCGCGTGGCAGTCTAACAGATCACGCAAGTCAAGCAACGTCGATCGTAGCCTGTGGATAGATGTGGTAATGGATGTGTTTATTAATCTCGAGCTCCTTCGTGCTTCAGAAGGCATGAGGTGACTTAACGACTGTCATCAAACTACAACAGCCGGGACTGTTGTAGTTTGATGATAGTCGTTAAGTCAAGTCAAAGAAAACACTGACCTCCGCCAACCCGCAGTTGAGCAGCGTGGAGGAGTATGTTCTAAGCCCCTTCGATTGAGGGGAGATCCGTTTCCCAGCAGTGGATTGAATACGGGGTGACGTCGATAACATAACGAACATCTATATTCGTACCACTATATATGACGTACCTTGTATAATCTGTATCAAAATATAATTTTAAAGTTCTTATTTTTGTATTTAAACTTACAAATACTTGCAACAAGGTTGTTGCAAGTATTTTAGTAACTTTAAATACAGAAAAAAAGTTTTGTAGGTACAAAACTTTACAACAACCTACAATATTAGGTTGTTGTTCTACAGAGCGCCTTATGATGCCACGCGTAGAGACACGAGCAGAAAGGACTACGGCGGCAGTTGCATCTCTCTTATTCTGTTTCAGATGTTGGAGAGTCACAGAGACGACCGCAGCAGCTGGAGCAGAGACGACCAAGGCAACCACGGCTGTCGCATGCATCTACTAACGGTAATGGGAGGGTGCCGGACGACAGCATTTTGCATCAAATTGCCTGTAAATTTGACTTCCACAAAATAACACCTGAATCAATTAACTATCTAATAGACTTACTTACCTTTTACTGATAGATAGGGTACCTTATGTACCTGTACTCTATTACAGTATATACTTATACCATCTCTTAGTACCTACACACCATAGTTACGAGGGGCAGACGCTTTACGTACTTCAGTTATACTTTGGTTATGTTGTATCTCTCTATGAACTATCTACTTATGGACTTTCCTCTTCGTTCTTCCTAAAACTACACCTCGACCAGTCTATACAAATGTTTCGTCGTTTACTATGTCTATTACATAAACAATGACGTCTGTGCAGAGCATGCATGAGAGCGTATGTGTGCGGCGCCATACAAACTATTTCAGAAAAAATTGTATGCCTGAAGGAAAAACATAGAGGTATCATTATAGTAAAACATCTTACACTTATCAACATCTCACCTAATTTTAACAAATCATACATACATATAACATAATCTGATCTATTCTATTGACGAGCTCTGTGGTCGAATGGTTAGCAATGGCCACTTTGACTCCGAGGTTACGGGTTCGATTCCCGCACAAGACGAACATTTATGTGCATGAACATGTCTGTTTGTCTTGGTCTGGGTGTTTTCTATGTATTATAAGTACATATGTATTTAAAAAAATATATATATTTAAATACGTTTATCAGTTGTCTAGTACCCATAACACAAGGTTTGTGCTTAATTTTGGATTAGATGGCGCTGTGTAAAATTGTCCAGAAATATTTATTATTTATTTATTTATTATTTATTCCGATTTATTATAGTATTATTATTATACACTTCTGGACACATCTATTGGCCCACGACCGTTTGTTTCGATGGCCCCTACCGAAATATGATTGCTAGATTGAACAAACACTATTGATGCAGTTTTAAACCTGATACATTTTACCATCTTTTTCGATCATATTGTTTTAAATTTGAATTCAGAATACCACACGACATGGAGCTACGCCTAACAAGTCGGGTATGCGCCTTGATTAAGGCAGTTGATTTTTGAATAAAAACATTTTTTATCAAATAAAAATTTAATTTAATAACGCGTGTTGCCTCCATGGGCATCTACCACAGCTCTCATATGATTAGGCATAGAGTTTATCAACCGCTCTATGAAATTTTGAGGGATCCTCCCCCATTCCTCTTCTATGGCAGTTTTCAACTCCTGCATCGTCTGGGCAACTGGCTGACGAGCCTTATCACGTCTTTTTAGCTCGTCCCACATGTGCTCAATGGGGTTCATGTCTGGGCTTCTTGCTGGCCAGTCCATAACTGTGATGTTCACATCCCGAAGATATTCCCTGACGATGCCGGCCGTATGGGCTCTTGCATTATCATGCATAAAAAGGAAATTTGGGCCCACATAGTCCGGGTATGGCATCACGTGAGGTTCTAAGCACTCACGAATGTACCTTTCAGCATTTAATGTTGGCAGCCGTGGTCCCGTAACAACCTCAAGTTGAGTTTTGCCGGTCGCGGATATACTGCCCCAGACAGTCCATGAGCCACCGCCATAAGCAACCCTCTCTTCAAAGCAGCATTGTGCGAAACGCTCTCCCTTACGTCGGTAGACCTTCTTCCTTCCATCATTGCCATGTAACACAATTTTAGACTCATCAGAAAAGAGTACACGGCTCCAATGCTGCTGAGTCCAATTTAAATGAGTGCGCGCGAAATGAAGGCGCGCTGTTCGGTGGGCTCGCGTTAGTTTGGGGCCATTAGCTGGCTTGTGTGGTACCATATCGCGTTCTTTTAACCTTCTCCGAACAGTTCGAGCGCTCACAGATACTCCGTGGAAGTCACATTACCTTACCTCCATTGAGATACAAAACCAACTTCGGGTTTTGTATCTCAATGGAGGTAAGGTGACGATTTCTCAAGCTGGTCGTCACGATGAATCGATCCTGCCTTTCAGTTGTGACCGAAATCGTGGCCTTCCTTGGCGACGAACAAAGCCGCCAGTCTCTAGGTACCTCCGATAAACATTTCGGACCGCAGATCGACTTAAATTAAGTTGAGCACTCACATTTCTTTGGCTGTGTCCGGCCTGGATAAGTGCCACAGCTTGGGCGGCGACTTCAGGCGAAGTATCCATAGATTATTGATAGAACCTCACTTTAATGTTAAGAATAAGTAATGTTTGTTGCAAAACCAAAGAGAAAAATCACACTTTCAAGAATTAAATCCAAGTAAACCAATAAAATTAAGTTTTCTTAGTATTCGATTGTTGGATATCAATGAACAGGCTCCAAATTGTCTTTTGTTTCTTTAAATTCTGTGTTCGAAATTCAAAAAAAGAGTATTGAATGAAATTATGAATGTGCCAGGTTCAAAACTGCATAAAAACTTTTTGCTCGACCTAATATAAAATTTTAGCTAGGACCAAACGAAACTGAAAATGCAAGGTGGGCCAATAGATGTGTCCAGAAGTGTAGATGTATTTTTTTATAGAATAGCCAAACGTTGTAAGGGCTCATAAAACGTTATACCTTTCGACGGCAGTACGTTTATTTTTATTTACGAAGTAATCCATTGTTCACACACACCACACACCCCATTTCCATCTCGTATACTCGTACATGCATATCGTAGGTTCATTAAAATGCATTTGTACCAATACAATTAGGAGTCCTTGTCGGCGTTTTTACAATCTTTTTAGAATTGCTACGAAGGGGTGGCGGAGTCCCTTCAATCGACAAATGTTGTGAATTTCTTACCTCTTTGTATAATCACGCCTTCATAGTAGGGTGGCCAGTGATTACAAACAGAAGGAAAAGGTTTAGATTTTTATTTTTAATAAATATACTCACCCTACCTTATGCAAAAAAAAATGTGTCTAGTTATTATTTGTCTGTTAATACTAGAAAAGATTCAAAGGAGGAAAAATTCCAAAAAATGGGGTGTGGCTGTGTCATGGACACGGCCGTGTGTATATGCGCTAAAATTATCTCAAAATGGCAGCGCTTCCTCCTTCCCCGCACGCGATGTTCAAAAGACCTTACTTAGCGTAATAAATTCTTCTATCTTTCATCTATCCATTGGTGTGATTGAATTTTGGATGGAGATGATACATTTGTAGCTGCAGCACCAAACCGTATCCCCGGTTTCATTATCATTCGTTTTTTTAAATTGCCTCCCTATGGAAGAGATTTTTGAAAACGTATTCACGTCTATGAGCGACACCACCGTGCAACCCTGGTGTCACTGAAACAGACTGAGACTAACTTTTTAGTAGAACAGACCTTGCTAATGTTCTTTGTTATTTGTGTGCCTTATTTCGGCACTGCCCAGGTCTCAGATCTTGATTTTAACTAGACAAAAAATTAGTCGTTAATTTGTCGAAATTTGTCGCCCAAAGCAAAAAATTTGTCGGTCTCCCGTTAAAGAGTTATAAGGTTTTTTTTGTGGCAGTGCCGAAATAAGCTTATTTCGGCACAGCCCACTCGGGATCTATTAAACTACAAAACATAGCGAAAATGCGTGTAACTTTTTAATTACGCATCGACCAGTTGTGTTTTATATCCGACAAATTCAAGGCAACATCTGGGTGAAATCAGATTTTCGCTAGGTGGTGTAGTTTTATTGGGCAGTGCCGAAATAAGGCTTATTTCGGCACTGTCACAAAAAAATACTTATAACTCTTTAACGGGAGACCGACAAATTTTTTGCTTTGGGCGACAAATTTCGACAAATTAACGACTAATTTTTTGTCTAGTTAAAATCAAGATCTGAGACATGGGCAGTGCCGAAATAAGGCACACTTGTTCTTTTAAGTCTAATGACTAAGTCTGGTCTCCTGCAAGTGTTAATTCCAAACATTTGGCAATGTAAAAATTTTGGAGTGTGTGTGGTTCATCAACATCTTTGAAACGAAGCGAACCTCATCTGCATGTATGTGGTGTACGCTGCTGATTGACAAACGAGCTAGCGAAGAGTGGTAGAGCATAGCGTATTTTGTAAGCAGCTCTACTGGGGAATTACCTCCACCTCACAGAATACCGCAGCCAAATAACAATTCCCTTGAGGGTTGTAGTGTTCCTGTGAGTGAGTTCACCAGAAAGAAAGGAAGAAGTATAGGCTGGCAACGGATCGGCGACACCTTGGTGTTGCTGATTTCCAAGGGCGGTGGCGATTGCTTTCCATCAGGGGGCTAACATGCTCATAGCCCCCCCCCCCCCCTCTCCTCTCTCAAATAAAAAAATCTAAGTACTCAGCCAGGCCTAATGGCAATAAAGAATTTTAATAATCTCATTTATAATCTTTCGTTAATGAGTTACTCGTAAACACGTGTTGTTAAAATAGGTCAATCTTGAATCGGGTCGTTCGCCCTGTTATACGGAAAGCCTGAAAATATGACAATTACAGTTCAAAATCCAGGTACATTTTTAAAATTATGCTATGGCATATCCATTCATATGGAGAGCACAGTAAGTTGATAATCGCTTGCATGTTTCCGTTGCATTGTGTGAAAACATACAAGGTAAGATTTTGATAGCAACCTTTTGCACGCTGTTGCAGCGACAACGAAAGCAAATTTCTATCACAGGTCACAGCTGACTAGATATGTTCTGTGCTTCTGTTCTTCACACCTACGAATTTATAGTGTATTTTAAAAGCATAGTTATTTATTGTGGTCATACTTCCAAGTAGGTATTTAGATTCGATATGTTTTGAGGAGTTCGATGGCGTCTTTGCGCGTGTTAGCCTAATCAATCGCGCAAGTTAAGCAACTGTGACCGTAACCTATTTATGGATGGTTTATTTATCTCTAACTCCTCCGTGTTTCGGAGGGCACGTTAAGCCGTCGGTCCTGGCTGTTGTCATTAGATGACAGTAGTTAAGCCAAGTCAGCGGCCTTTAGGCGGCTGGAAAACACTGGCCACCGCCAACCCACAGTTGAGCAGAGTGGTGGAGTATGCTCTAAACCCCTTCGATTGAGGGGACATCCGTATCACAACAGTGTGATGATTATGGGTTGATGCCAGATATGTTTTCTGACAAGTTCTAAAGGTCTGGTTAAACTTAGGTTGTGAAGCGGGTTTGGAGCGAATATTGCCCTGTATGTTTCATTTAAACAGGGGTGAGCTATCAACCACAAGGGGTGTAAGGTGACTCACGTACATGATTCATGTGTTAAAAGCCGCTGAGTTAATTAGCTTCTTAGGAACTGTTAGTAATTTGGAAATTACATTAGTACTATTTATATACTACGTTTTTTCACACAGGATCGTACGCAGGAATAGTACGACGTAGGATAAAAAGAGAGTAGGTATAATGTAAAATAACAATACAGCGTGTGCCTTATTTCGGCATTGCCCATGTCTCAGTCTTGATTTTAACTAGACAAAAAATTAGTCTAGTAGAGCTATAAGGTTTTAAGAGCTATAATTTCACCCAGATGTGTAACTTTTTAATTACGCATCGACCAGTTGTGTTTTATTTCCGACAAATTCATCTGGGTGAAAACAGATTTTCGCTAGGTGGTGTAGTTTTATTGGGCAGTGCCGAAATAAGGCTTATTTCGGCACTGCCACAAAAAAATACTTATAACTTTTTAACGGGAGGTCGACAAATTCTGATACTTGGTGTCTGAATTCGACAAATTGACGACTAATTCTGGGGAAAATCATATCTTCGCTATGTTATGTAGTTTAATAGATCCCCAGTGGGCTGTGCCGAAATAAGCTTATTTCGGCACTGCCACAAAAAAAAACCTATAGCTCTTTAACAGGAGAGCGACAATTTTTTTGCTTTGGGCGACAAATTTCGACAAATTAACGACAAATTTCGACAAATTAACGACAAATTTTTTGTCTAGTTAAAACCAAAATCTGAGACCTGGGCAGTGCCGAAATAAGGCACACCAATACAGCTTCTCTTTTCTCTATTTGTGAATTTTAATTAATTAATTTTTTTCGGAGTTATTTATTGAGGTACGAGTAGCGACACCACCACGATCTTTCAGCCAAAGGCAACCTCATGGTGCACTCTGCTGAGAGATTAACGAGGTTCTGGGAAAAGAGAAGAAGGGCACAGAATATATTTATAAGTTGCCCGACTGAGGAAGTATACTCATCCTCCATCTCACCGAATACCGCAGCCAAAAACTTGAGCCAAGAGTTGCTGTGGCGGCGAGCAATCGATATTTCACGTTGCGAGCGTTAATATGGCTACGGTAAGTGCTTCAGATAAGGCGGGCCGTATGCTTTTTTTTTCGCACCCGTTGCGGTATTAAAAAAATCGGTGATATAACGAAAATAGTTGCATGTCACCCTTTCCAGCCCATGTGATTAAAAATTTAATGAAATAGGAAAACAAACAAGTGTATTACCACAAAAAACATTTTATTTCATAAAAGAATAATCAATCAAGTATTAAACAAAACTAATCAAGCAACAAATAAAGTAACGCGTAGGAAAAATGCATTTCTAACTAGGCTTCAGCCTGTCCATTTAAAATGAAACTCTAAGGTCTAGTCGCCAAGGCCCAATGTCCTACAACATCCATCCGGATTACACACGGGCCCGCAAAATCACACATTCGTTTACATATAAAATACATCCCAACGACTAAGCAAGGGTTACATGGTTTACTTTGAAAAATTCAAATTACTTGTACTGACTTCTTAAAAAATCACATCACGAACTTAGTATATATCTCAATATAATAGGTCACCTATATATTAAGTTCACACATAACTACAGTAACATCCCACGTTCGTCGACGACTATAATAGTTATATTAATTATATCAAAGGAAAAATATGCATTCTTAAACAAATGCAACCATAAACGTATCTACCATCGGAGGCTCACAGCCTCCAATATTTGTATAAAAATAAAACTGAAAGACTCAACCCGACGCCCGCGTTTCTACAATAAGCGTTCCTAACAATTTAAACCAACTATCTTCATATAACAATTGTGAGATAATCCAGCATTAGAAATAGCCCGAGAAATGTTTTATTTTTATATAATATATAGATATAGATATTTCTGGACAATTTACACAGCGCCATCTAGTTCCAAATTAAGCGCAAAGCTTGTGTTATGGGTACTAGACAGCTGATAAATTGTACTTAAATACATTTTTTTTTTGTAAATACATACTTATAATACATAGAAAACACCCAGACTAAGACAAACAGACATGTTCATACAAATGTTTGTCTTGTGCGGGAATCCAACCCGCGACCTCGGAGTCAAACTGGCCATTGCTAACCATTCGACCACCGAGCTCGTATTACGTCACGGGTAACATAATATTTAGCAGGGTAATAAGTTTATATAGAAATAAGAAACAGGGCTCTACCGGCTAATTTGAAGCCGATTCCCATCGAATTTTTTGATTGCGAAATTCAAACTTCGGCTTAGATTTATGGTGCATGTGTTTGGCAAAGCTGGTAGAAACACTGGAGCTTCACAGACTACACTGATGAAGTTTGTCAATAAATTAATCTATAGAGCTATTTTTCCAATCAAAATATTTGATGGTAATCGACTTCAGCTGATACGCCGCGCACCAAAAATTAATTGAGATAAAAAAGATAAAGTAAAAGAACTAATATTAACATACAGACATCTGTACCTGTGTATATGTAAAATATATACCACTAATGTAATTTACTTATCTACCTTTTTCTTTATTTGCACTCATTATAATAGGTTAAAGAATTCCGTCGCAATAAAAAAAAAAAGGAAATTTTGAAAAATGAGTTAAGCAGGTCTGTTCACAACTCACATTCTAGAAAGAAAAATTCTAGAGTAAAAGTGCGCAAAAATGTATAAGTAACAGGGATGAGTTAACGTTAAGTCAGAAAAGTAAAAGTACTATGATGTGCAGTACCCTTTCTTTCAAATTGCATTAATGCATTATGAAAAAATCGGCTCACTTAACTCATTTTTCAAAATCACTCATATGGGAAGTATTGTAATCGGTAGATAAAAAAATTGACACGAAAACATTATGAATTATATACTATAAACATTACCTTCGTGTTTTTTCAAAATAGATGATTTATATATACAGAAAAATAAGGTATATTTTGGAAGTACTTCTTAAGAAGTTTCGGGCTATTTATTAATGCTAAAGTATCCCTTGTAGTTATAAATATAAGAGAAATAAACATCTATGTAAAAGTGTATAACAATTTCATGATAAACTAATTCAAAATAAACATGACTTACCGGATTTAAGTAAACATTACAATTTATCCACTTCACCATTAAGTTAAAAGGTCACTGTTCTGATTTTATCATAGAAATATAAATAATAATGCAATATAAGAGGCAATTATTCGTGTCTTTTTTTATTAATAAGGCACCAAAATTGAAAGCAATACTTCAGCTGTCTACTTTTGTACAGTTTTGCAAGTTTTTTGTTTTTGTCATTAACACATTATACACATATTTTGAGTTATACAAATTTGAATTGTGTATAGAGTACATATGCATATAATGTATAACTCAAATTATAAGTACTGTGAGAATTTATACGAGTCCAAATGATTTTAAACTGTTTCTGCGCATGGTTTAACTTTTCATTCCGTATAACTTTTGTTTAGAACATTTTTTACTACTTACTATAACATAGCTAATAATAATAAAGCAGCATTATTATACTTTTTGTTAATTTATCTTATTATACTAATTATAGTATAAATAAATAGAAGCATTGATTTATAACATCAGTAGATAAAACATGAACGTTTTAAAGGAGGGTTGAAATTATATGGTTTTCAAGCTATGACACAAAGTCAAGATTTTATTGTCTGTCAATAGTAAAAACGGCACCAAGACTATACTTGTCTTTGTAGAAATAAAATTGTTCTGTTTGGACACCTTTTGTAACTGATGCTGTTCTACAATTTATTCATTTTAACTTAACACTTCACAGTAAGTCATTATTATCAAGCAAAGGAATCATACTCTTAGGAATGGCGATAAGGTAGTCGTAATGATGACTCGACTACTTACATCGGTAAAACCTTTTGTGAGTTTTGACCTCCTCAATATGCCATAAGGATGTGCTGGGCTATAAGTTATAACAAAGTTTTGTTACACAAATATTGAGGCTTTTTGACTCGATTTTAGAACAAATGCATTATCTAGAGCTATTATAAATAAATGCTTTGCAAGTTTCATTATGCACTGCAAATAAAAAAGTTATACGGTTGATATATATAACAATTTTTATAAATGTCGGACTGGACACGAGAATTGTATTATGTTATTTGCCTGTCTTATTATTTAAGTTTCTACTGATATTACACTTTAAGTAGATGTGCACAGTTCTTATTTACATATTCTTGTTTTAGCGCTACACTACGACACATTGGCTAAATCTCATTACGCTGTCGTTTATCTTGTAACATCTCTTCAAAACAGCGGTGGGTTTACAACTGGAGTTTTAAGTTGCAAATTATTGTGATAGATTTTTTGGTACGTGTACAAATTGGCAAGTAACATTGTGATTGAATCGCAAATAAATAGTTAAACTAATACTTATACAGGCAATTATTAGACGGTCGACTCGCACCTCATTTGAGCCGGCAGCCATACAGCGGAGTATGTGAAATGACACTCTGTCTACAATTCTAATTCCTCATGAAATAGGTGTTAAAATCAAACTGCAGTGTTATAGTCTGTACAAAATAGCATAAATAAAAATCGGGTGGGGCTGTGTCACGAACACGACCGTGTGTTGAACGTGAATATGCACTAAAATAATCTCAAAATGGCAGCGCTTCCCCACACGCGATGTGCCATAGTCCTTACTTAGCGTATAAATTCTGTGATCCGTCATTTATCCAGTGGTGTGATTGAATTTGATGGACGGAGAACGGAGAAACGGATTAACGGATGGAGATGATAGATTTATATCTGCAACACCAAACTGTATGGTCCGATTTTGTTTCGTTTTTTTTTTAATTTCCACCCTATGGAAGCAATTTTAAAGACGCATTCATGTCAAAAGTGCGTGCGGTAGTTCTAATTCCGGACTAGGGCGCTCGTGATCGAGGTTTATATATTTGAGTGACTACTATTTTGTGTCTAAAATGCATACACAATCTATTGCAAAAGTCCACAATTTCAAATGACAAACACAGTATAAAATTACACCTATAATCCCATCAATCCGCGAAGTTACATCGTAATGAGATATAGCTTAACAAATCTACGCCACTGATATGAAAACGGTTATCAAAAACACTATGGATGCCATTAAGTATATTAATTTGTACCAGTTACATTACTTTATTACAGTCTTTAACAAAAATATAAACACGTACGCAAATTATATTATTGCAGGTGTTTTACATACACTTAAAACATCCAAGATACTAACCAGTTACTAATAGAGATGGGCAAAATGCCGGGCATTTACGGTAAATGCCCAAAAAGTACTTATCAATTCCCTATTTATGCCCAAAACTAGGCATTTATTGGGCATTTACAGGTACTTACTGGGCACTTATTGTAAATGCCTGGCATTTTGCACATCTCTAGTTATTAAACAGTGATAGATTTATATTTTACATATTTTTTTTTTAATGACGATATAAACACTTCGCTACACTCTTAATACTTTTGGCTTGTATTGCCCTTATCTTCTCACTGTCTTTCGACACTTTGTCAATGACTTTACTTTACCATATATATCTACATCAATTTTAACCATGCTTTTATGTATTGCTTTTTTGGATATCGCACTTTTAGAATTATAGAGAAGTAACCTAAAATTTTAAGATTTCTTGTATGTATGTAAATCTAGATCAGTCATATTCAACCTGCGGCCCGCTCAACTTTTCTGAGTGACTGATAAATAACAAGTTTCATTAATAGTACGTCAAATTTTAAATAGTTCACAAAACCACTTTATGATCTAATAAAATGAATCAAAATCATTCAAATATTAACGATTTCGTCTATATTATTTCTGGCCCGCGTGAAACGGCTGTGAGTATTTTGGCCCAAGAAAGGAAAAGGTTGAGTAAGACTGATTTAGATAATCACTCAAAGGTATTCCCTACTTAAGTCCTTTCTCTGTCGAAGTCTTAAAATTGTGAATTAGGCCTCTATAATTGGGTATTTGACTAACATTTTTTTCTGTTTGATATGTAGGGACGTCTCCATAATATAACCATAGGTGAAAGAATTACTTCGATAGCACAAAAATCTCTCGAGATATGGTAATTTGAAAATCACAATTTTTAGACTGCCCCAAAACGCTCCATACAAAAGACTACTGAATTATGACGTCACAGATCTGTATTTTGTATGCATCAAATCAGAAATTTGTACGACAGCTATGTTAAATATTACGTTTATGTGATTAGTATCATAATAAAAGTTATAGCATTTTTTATTGCTTCTCCAATGGAAATATAATTTTTTAATAATTTCATACTTTTAAAATGGACTTTCCCGCCAAACTTTGATCGACGCTAAAAAAAGTCTGACTGAAGATATTAGAATGAAAGTTTGCAGATCTTTATAGTTTTGTGTATTTTACGATATTGTTAATTTATTTGTACAATTTTTAAACATTGGAAACAACCCAATTCCAAAGGTGCGATATGTCTTTTTGTTATTATTGTTGATATTTTGCACTTAGTAGGCAAATGATACAAGGCTTTTTCAAAACAATCAAATTAATAGCATGATTCTTTGCGATGACAAATATATAAGGGTAGTTCCATAAAAGTTGGGTAACTTTGTGTTCCAGTGTTATTTTATACATTTTTTTATTAAATAACCAGTAATAAAAATGTCTGCCATATGAAATAATCAATTTTTTACTATGTCACTCAATTTTGCTACAATCATTTATTTCTTTTTATAAAAAAAAAGTCCTTTTCTATCCTCAATATCAGTCCCTAGCCATGTCATATTTCCAAAATAATGTTTTCGTTCGACTGATATTAGTAAGCCTTGATGATATTTAAACTTTATTTAACTTAATTACACTTAAAATAACATTACCTTGTTCATTGAATCTATTAAGTAAACAAAATTAAATAATTTCCATATATATTTTGTAAGAAAAGTAGCGTCATCGATAATTATAGTCAGGCCCTAGCCACTCAGTAAATTTAAAAATACGCGGCAATCGAAATAAGTGTCCATTTTAAAATGAACGCGTTCAAAAGTGACAACGTGAAGTTAGCCATAAGCGGGGGCCGTTTCGCGTCGGCCATCTTAACATTAGTGCGATCGGCGTCGATGCTGAGGAAACACGCATTGTGCCAGTCAATCTCTCAGGCCCTAGGTGAGTTATTTTATGTAATGTTAATTAGTTATTATTCTCTCTTGTCTGTGTGTACATGTGTTTTGTTTGTTCTGATGTTGTTGTTACCTACAAGTCTCGGTATTTCTTTTTAAAAGTAAATTACGAGTGATTTTGTTCTGATTCGTCAGTCCCTAGACCATCAGGCCCTGGCTGTTAATGTGACTAGGGACTGATTCAAAAGCTAGGTACTGACAGTCATACCTACTGTTTCACATAGATTCGTCATTCAGAAACTTTTGTTTGTTGTAGAATATGCCGCCGCGAAGAAAAATACCGTTGTCTAAAGGAGAAAAAGCAAAAAAAAAGTCAGAACAGGCAGAAAAACGTTTAGAAAAAATAAATAATGATCCAGTTTTGCTAGCAGAGTACAAGGAGAAAGAAATATTAAAATACCTCAGAAAAAAGGAAAAAGAGCAGAGAAAATGTGTAAAGGATATGACTCCTCGTGAGCATAGAAAACTGAAAAAAAAACTGGATTACTTACTCGGCAGCTTACAGACAAAATAAAAAAAAATGGTTAACACGCTGATCAATACATGGACGAAAATACGCCACCATCATCTGACGGAGAAAATGATCTACAGGTCCCAGTTCCGTGTATTGCTGATCAAAGAGAAGCTGAAGCTAAAAGGAGAAGTATTTTGCAAAAAAAGATAAGAAATAAACAACTACAGAAGAAGAACCATCTTATTACTAAATTAAAAAAGAAACTTGCTAACGAAAGACAGAAGAACAGAAGACTAAAAAACAGAATTAAGAAATCGAAAAAGGCACTTACGCCCAGAAGCAGAATTGAAGAAATGGCAAATGATCCTAATAAGGTAGAATTAGTGAAAAAAGCACTGTTTGGTGAGATTGTTCAGGTGCAAATCTTAGAAGAAAAAAAGAAAACAAGTACATAACAGGAAAAAAATCATTTTAAAGCGGTTTTATCTGGTTCTGTAGCAAAGAAGTATAAAATATGGAGGTTAGGAGGTAAAGCGTAACATATAAGAAGATGGGATTTAATCGTACGAAGTCAAGAAAGGCAACAAGAACAAAGTGATGGCAATTATTCACAAGTTTTATGAAGATGATAGCAATAGCCGATGTGCAGCAGGGAAGAAGGTTTTGTAAGATATCATACCACAAGGTATGTTTAATAACGTGATCTCAAGTGATTTTTAAGTAATGGTACTGTTATTATTGTTGGTAAGAGAGATTATCTAAGATAATTTACCTAAAGACTGATTTGCCTCTAATTTGATTGCATTTTGGAATAAATATGTGTATGAATAAGATAAGAGTGAGATTTACCAAATAAATACTAATTATATAAGACAAACATATGGTTTTATTGTATAATAAATGTATGACATCAGTCCCTAGCACAACCTGTCAGCCCCTAGAACAGAGATTTCAGAAAAACACAAATTTCTCTTTAATTACCTAGTAAAGTGACTGGCCCCTTTAGATACTAAAAGTATATTATTATATGCACTGTATTTACTAAAAAGTTTTTAATTTAGTATCTAAAAACACGTATGGCAAAATTTGGACGAATTTTACCCAACTTTTGTGGAATCACCCATAAGTTTACCGGAGAAGATAAGGGAATACAAAACATGTTTTCGTCACAAAAATCAGTTTGAGGCGGAGTTATTTCTTACAAATTTAAGTGATGATAGGTGATGTGATGGCAATACAACTTTTCTCTATATAGGTAATTACATCAAACAGTTTCCTTCTAAAGGCCGGAGCAGACCAGGAACACGTGCCTAGCGAGCACGTAGCGCGTGAAGCGCGTACACATAAGTTTTATAACGTATGACAAGCTTAAGAAAGACAGCACGCAGGATGCGTGACTTACCACGTGAACGGTGCGTAAGGAGCTGCTACGTACACGCATACGTTCTGCTCCGGTTCGTAGAGCAAACTCGTACAAGTGCGGTTACGACAACGGACACGACTTCCCGAGTGCGGCAAATATTGTGTAGGAACGACCAGCCGGTCGCTGTGATCTCGTGCGCATCTAGGGGCCATCCTCCTCCCCCCGTCCTTGTCACAGCTGGTCACATTTGTGACTCCCCCGTCCCTAGTGTGACGTCACATATTTTGCAAATCTACATCTAGAGTTGCAAATGTTTTTGAGATTTTCGTTAATAGTTCAAAGTTCGTGTTCTCTTAACTCATCGGGTTAACAGCTTTAAGAGTGATATTTTGTAACTTAGATTATAATAGATTTTGAAATGTCACGTCACGAAATTTATGACCCCTCCTACCCCCTTGTCACACTTCATCGACCCCCTCCCTCCCCCTTAACGTGTGACGTAATTTATGGATAGCCCCCACGTCTCTATACAAAATTTGCATTTTTCAAATACTTTCAAACGGGTCGCATCCATAACCGTAGACCATCCAGTGATCGTTCAATATTAGACAGCATTACAAAAATACAATAACGAATACTATACTATTAAAAAAAATACATTTCGGTTCTGTGTATCGAGGATGTCTTAAATACGTACACGTATTATTCATATCAGCCTCTATTAACAGCCATATATCGTGATGATTGCTTTTAGAATATTGTAGGCACTGTGGAGTCATCAGCCGTGTCCATATAGGCTGGTTAAAGAATATTCACTCTTACGCACTATACGGAGGGTAGAGTATCGTTTAGAACTATATAACACAGTGATAACAGCTTTAAGAGTGATATTTTGTATTGCATTTTTTCGTTAATACTATCAATTCAAAAATAAACGTAATAAACTAGGAAACAGAATTCAAGATAACAACAATAAACAAAAATATGACGAATAGACAGAGCGACATTCCTCTTTTTCATATGACATCAGTATAGTTGCTCTGCTTCGCCTGATCATAAGCGAAGACCGTCCATCCTCCCTCTTCAGTAACCGGAGCAGTAAGAAGTGCTGCAGCGGTCAAATGGTTGTTAGAATTTTACTCATGTATGTTATTGTACACGAAAAGTCTAGGAAATATTTTCATATTTAAATTTTAAATTTTTAATTTTATGTAAAATACAATAAGAAATCATAGACTTTATTTTAAAAGGAATACTGTATATGAAATTTATGGTCATGAATATCAAGAAAAAGAAGATTTGGCACTTATGTATGGTTAAACATTTAAAACTTGATGGAAGAAACAATTTTCAACTATTATCCGCATTTTTGTTATTTATATTTGTGGATTGTATGTACCTTTATTAGATATCTATGGTAAAAAAAATATATATGTATTTAGGTAGAGGGGAAGCCCCCGAGGAAGTGGTGCATTAGCAGGGGAGGTAACAACATGCAAGTGTTACAAGTATCAGCAGCTATACTATCCGTTTCAGATCACTGTAAACACATCGGGAGGCAATCAAGCAAGTTTGCCACCCGACGTAGTATAAAAAAGAAATCAAAACGTTCACCTCCCCGGCAACTGATACCAACTCATCGGATTTATCAAAAACATCGGAAAATAAATTATATACTTTATCTCGATCATGTTTCCCTTTTTTGCATTTTTCTTTGAAATTATCTGTTAATTTTTGTACTAGAAATGTGAAAATTTTTCAAACGTAGACAGAGACAACTATAGGTAAATTGATATTTTCCATTGCATTATGACAGTCGAGCAAAAGAATATGCCTTACGTTATCATCATGTAAGGAAACGAGACAGAATGATACGATTTTTTGCTTCACGTCACGTGCTGGTTTTTTCAAATGAAAGCATAATAACGTGCGAAACAGCAATATGACAGCTCTATATAAAAATACGACATTCTCTATCTCATGTTTCCATCATGTTTCTCTAGCAGGCAGCTACTTAATGTATGTTATATGTCTATGAATTCTTTAAATTTAATGTAATCTATATATATAAAAGAAAGTCGTGTTTGTTACAACACTTATAACTCGAGAACGGCTGGACCGATTGCCATGGTTTTTGATTTGTTGGATTTGTTTCCGTCCCGAATAGCAGAATAACTCTTAAAAACATTGGAAAATTCTCGAAAAAAATAAAATAAAAGAAAAAACATTTTCCCATACAAAATGTTCGTGGTTGTCGTAGCTGTCAAATGTGACGTTGTCGTACGTGCGTACGCCAAATGTATGCGTGCGTTCAGAAATGTATATTAAGCTCATTATAGAACAAATGTCATAGATTAAAAACAAATGTTAACTCTATTGGTCTCATTTTTACGACTTGAAAGTTGGCTGTGATTTGTTTTGAAAACAGTTTTGTGGATTTAAATATTTATTGCAAAGAGAATGTAACCACTACGTTTTAAGAGACGGATGTGCCATACAAATAGCGTAATTCTAATATGTATGAAATGGAAGCGAAAACAATCAGAATTTGTACCAAATTCGCTTCCGATTCATAGAGTCGTTTTTTTACTTTGAGTTGCGCCAGGCTGATCTATTGGTTCTAAAATATTTATGCGTGCGTTCAGAAATTTAAATCAAGCTCCATAAATCTATATAATATATAAAATAATGTCGTGTCTTGGTCGGGAAAGTATTAAAAACATTGAAAAATTGACGAAAGAATTAAATAAAAGAAAAAACTTTTCCCATACAAATAGTGCCAGTTAAAAAGGATTGGAATATTTATTGATTGTTATGTAAATGTCAAATCGATTGGTCTCACTTTTACGTCGCGAATGTTGTCTGTGATTTGTTTTGTGGATTGAAATATTTATTGTTGTCAATTGGTACTTTTTTTGTGACTTTGTAAAGTACTGAACTTATTATTTACCCACTGCTGGGATACGGGTCTTCCCTCAACCGAAGATGTTTAGAGCATACTCTGCTGCTCAACTACGGTTTGGGCCACTAACTTGGCTTAAGGACTGCCATCTAATGATAAACACCAGGACCGACGGCTTAACGTGCCTTCCGAAGCACGGACGAGCTCGAGATAACATAAACTCATCCATGAACAGGCTACGGTTGATGTTGCTTAACTTGCGTGTACAATTAGACTGACACGTGCCTCACGCCATCGTGCTTCTCTATTATTTTCTATTATTCATTGTATTAATTTCAAGAAATTATAAATTTTGTTCATATATATATGTACATCACGACATTCATTGACTGTTAGGCGGTACGAAGTTCGCCGGGACAGCTAGTTTATACTTAAAAAGAAAACTATGGCCGTAAACATCTGGGTATGTTATTTTCACAATGAATATTTTCATTTCATTTTTGTATCTCCAGCTACTTAATGTATGTTATATGTCTATGAATTCTTTAAATTTAATGTAATTTATACTTAAAAAGAAAACTATGGCCGTAAACATCTGGGTATGTTATTTTCACAATGAATATTTTCATTTCATTTTTGTATCTCGAATTCTATTTCCTAGTTTACTAACATGAATCTATGTACATCTAACACTCTGTACATGTGCACAATCAGAAATAATGTTTTTCTACTTCAAAAATATTCACTTTTATTAAGGAATAGTTTAGACTAATTAACGGATACTACAACATGACAGACAAAACTCGCCACTTTATATAGTAACGAAAAAGAGTTGAAGATAAGTACTAACTTAAATTTAACTTTAAACAGAGTCGTACATGTAGGACAATTAAGGTGCATTATCGCTTGTATCCAGAGAACACAATTATACATTTTTATAATGAGGTTGATTTTGTCAAGCGTTCGAATATATCGGCAGGTTTTAATGCATCATTAGTTTTGATACATGGATAAAATTTGATTATCCAAAGGTGCGATTTTATTGGCTATATAGTGCGCAAGAGTCACAAACATACAGTTCTACTTATTATATCTACTATAGAATATGTAACCCCAATGGTAGAATACACTAAGTCAGTTGCTGCACTGCGCAGTTAAACTTACCTCTAAAAATAAATATAACTCATCACATTGTCAAACTGTTAGTTATAAAGTTACAATTTACTATTTAAACGATTGTACGTGAAATCGCTTGACTGTACTTCAATCGCTACTCCCAATAGAGCAGTGGTTCTCAATTAGATTTTCCGCGTACCATTTCAAGAAAGGATTCGACTTCGCGTTCCCTTTATTGTAATGTTGTTTGCGTATTGATTTTTTACTAACTTATGATCAAGATATAGTCGCCTTGATGCTTCTTCGTACCAATAATTGGGAACCACTACAATAGGGTGATAATCTGATACTTGATGGAACTATGTAAATATTATATTATAAATAAAACCAATTGTACAACTTAATTAGTGTTAGTACCGGAACGACAGAGCTTTGCTTGGGGATTTTAGAGGGTAAAACGAATTTCCCCAGTCCTGTCTCGAACCATATTGGCCCGTGTATATGACTATATTATTGTAAGTATTGTCTTCAGAGTCCTCTGTGAGATCATAGTGGCATATGTACAAGATATGTTCGTTTCAAAATATATACAAATAATTAATAAGGTATTTATATTTATGCGTGATTTTGTACAATCGTCAAGATTATCTAATCATCTTGATAATGTCGTCGTAAACCGGTCGGTATATTACAAATAATTTTATTAATAACATAAGATCTTTATGGTGTTTCACTTTTAGCAAGCAGAAGTCAAAAGTCACACCAATCATAAACATTGATTATTATTTAATAATATAATATTTTTTGTCTAACCAGGGCCTACCTAATCTGAAGTCTTAGTATTACTTCGATCTAATAAGAAATTGCTATCAGATTAGTGTGTAGGTATTGTCAGAATATTATAAAGTTCTTTCTTAGTAACACCACTCCACTTAGTAACAACGTTTATTTAAATTTCACTCAAAATAAAGGAGTAGTCGATTGAAGTCACCGTCTCGGGAGAATAAAGACTGAGCAATTTAAGATGTCGACACAAAAAAATATAATATATAAAATACGCATCAGCTACATTGCACGTTAGATCACAAAAAACGAAGTCATAGTGGCGAGTCTTTAAACAGACCCTTTATATAAATATATGACTTTTCCTAGGAAAAAAAGATACACCAAAATAAAATTGGTTTCAACTATACAAATAAACTTAGACTGAGTCACATCAGGTGATGCTGCGATTTGTCAAGGTATATAACTCTTAAATCAATGCAATAAAGTCCATTGCTGCAAGCTGACAGATCGCTATATTGCACATGGTGTTTTAATCTGGTCTCAATCAACTGGTTGTAAATGGACATGGAGTATGTTACGCTAGTTTACATTATCGATGAGATGTCAAGAGTATTACTCATATCACTGGCAGTTAATATAAAAAACTCAAATCAGTTTTTTCATTCAATCATTCGTTCATTTTATCGGGGCCTGCTGCCATCTCATTCAACAATTATGGTGCTGTAACTAATACGATATTAGTCGCTATATAGTGTGAACTATGTCATTATAATCAAAGCCTCAATGCAAACTTCCCTGAACGAATATCACTAAAAACACAGAGAAAATTGCACAAATTTGTAAAAACCATTATTATATGGGAATCGGTAATAATGACAAAATTTCGAGGCTCCATCTGAATCACACAATAGAAGTATAGAATACTTTAGTGGAGTTGTGGTTATGACGGGTGATAAAGTTCAATAGAAGAAAAAGACATACTACGCCGACACCAAATAATGGGAAAAGGAGAAGCCAATATAATTAGGGTTGACTTTCATCCGGGGAGGAACCCGGATGAAAGTCAACCCTAATTATTTGATTTTGTCCTATTTTAGAAGGCGTCGTGGGAGTTTCCGGACGGAGTTTAATTTGTAGTCCAGGGTCAAAAGTTTTAAATCACTACCGCCCGCTCCATGCTGCGAATAACGGTATTGTCACAGAATAAAAAATAGTACTGATACAGAAAAACACTGATGACAGGTCCGGGTTTTAAGATTCAAAATCCGGAGTTTTCACGCATCTTGTCCTGGTCTCAGCGTGCAGAGATGGCAACCCTACCAATGATGATGAGTGCAGTTGTGGCCATAACGACTATGGGTTAATCATACTTTATACTAGACTGGCGTTCACATTAGCATACTTATAACTGGTTTTATCCGTTTTTATCCGTAAACCGATATCTGAACTGACGGTATTCGAAATTTATGGAGAATTTATGAATACGAGATAGAAAGTTTGCATTCGCAAATTATCTGAAGTATAACAAAATAGAAATGTATCAACCAAATATTTTATAATATTACCGCAAGGCACGGAACAACTGGTATGCTTAGATCAACTTAATACTGGTATAAGAGATGGTAGAAAACCCCAGTTTGATTCTGTCAGAGTACTATTCCTTTGTCACAAAAGAACCAGCGATATATGTATAGTATTACTCTTCTATCACGACTACAAATTGAAGACATTACATTTCTTGTCTATGATTAAAAAAGAAAAGCAATTTACCAAAATTGCCGTTTTCAAGTACAATGCCCAGTAATAAAGTTGACATACCTTGTCCTAAAAGACTTTGAATAATGTTGTCACTGTCCGTTCGCTATAAGGATACAGGCTTATTCGGCAAATAGTTTCGACGACTGTCGACTAAGTGACTTTGAGCTGCAAATTGGATGCAAACTCACTCAAGGACAGCGATTTCAAATGAGCGGCCGACAGGAGCAAATAGACTCCTCGCTGAATTAAACCACAAAATGCGTGCATGGTACAATGCGTGTTAATGCACTCCATTTAAAATATACTGGGGGCAAACAGTCAGCCGTATACTATTTGTCCAATAGGGCTGCAGCCGAAAGCGTTCTGCAGAATTACATCTAAACCAAAGGATTCTTTATTATTTTGAACTCGAAGCGCCAACATAATGTCTTAATAAGAGATATAAAATAACATTGTATTGTTCAACAATTGTGCAGAGTAGTATTTACTCCTATATAGGTTGTAACAAAATTAACATGACATAAATGGAACCCTGTTATGCAGAAAAGATCCAATCGATATTTTGTTACCTTTTTAGGGATCCGTACCCAAAGGGTAAAACGGGACCCTATTACTGAGGCTCCGCTGTCCGTCCGTCCGTCTGTCACCAGGCTGTATCTCATGAACCGTTTGAAATTTTCACAGATGATGTATTTCTGTTGTCGCTATAACAACAAAGACTAAAAAACAGAATAAAATAAATATTTAAGGGGGCTCCCATACAACAAACGTGCTTTTTTTTTTGCCATTTTTATAGATAATGGTACGGAACCCTTCATGCGCGAGTCCGACTCGCACTTGGCCGGTTTTTTTTAAGTTAAAGCTAGTTAAAGTTTAATATGAATAAAATATCGCGCTGTATACGTTTTGAGAAGCATATGTCATCAAACTGAAAGAATCTGTTGCGAATATAGACAACTCGATTTGAAGTTTCTCGCTATGTATATCGCTCGATTTGGCATATAGTTTGTCGGTTGGATCTATATTGCATAACAGGGTCCAAATAAACATTAAAACTAGTGTTGATCTCGTTGCCAAACAAAATATCAGTGTATGACAGTGTTGTCAATCATGTTGGAAGATATTTTATTTGACTTTTACTTGATAATAAATTGTTAGGCAGCATGACCAACACGGATAACATGTTGGCTAATATATGGCAGCTTTAGGTTTATACAGGAAAACAACTTTTTCAAATGGACCATTGCGAATGAGCAAAATCAAATCAGCTTTTCATATATTTTAATTTAATAGTTATAAAGCATTTGTGTAAAGGAGGCGTGTTTATTCGCGATTTGATGGTATGAATGGTACTTGAAGTAAAAGTTTATTGCTTTCGTGTTCTAAACTTGCTCCAAAGGTCTTTCAGGTTAGGTTTGTTACGTCATATATAGAAGTCTCCGAAAAATAAAAAAATATACAATGTATTTAACATTCTTAATCATAACAAGCGTATCTTATTTATCATTCGACCCTTTTTTATTAGCAAGCTATATATATACAAGAGAAACTAAAACATATTTGTAGTCGTGTTGTGAGGTATGGTCATACAGTGTAGAGTTTGTGGATTTCACTAATAAAAGTTCAGGCAAATAGAACCGGACCGAAATGCGTTATAGAGCAAGAGATGTTAAATAAAATAAAATAAACAAATAATTATGTTTGTGCGACTGGTACTTGAATTCATGACATTTTTCCCAAATATTTTTTAAAATTACCAGTCATCCTACTTTTATTTAATTAAGGGACAAAAATAATCGTTTAAAGCCGCATTGACACGATCAAAGTACACTTGGAGGAAGTAGCTTTGATTAATGTTGAACGTGGTCCAAGAGGACCGTGGACCGACGAAGACGTCACGTTTTAATTACTTTTTTACAAGACAAAAACAAGAATAAACAAAATATAGCATAAAACATCAATATCAAGCAAGTTCAATATTATTGCTTTTAGTGATGTCTTTTGCTAGCCGATAGTACATAAAATCAAAATAAAATGCTCATTGATAAGTGTAAACTAAAAGCTGTAGTGTAAACCTGCTAAGAGAAACCACAAGCTACAGCTTGATGCTATTTGAATGCTGACCATTTATTATTTTTCTTTATGTTCATATTACTTATTCGACATACCAATGATGATAAAGACACGTTACACTGTTTAATTTGTTTAAAAAAATATTTGTGCCAGCTAAGATTAAAGGAAAATATTATACGATAGTGACTACCGAACATCGTATTATTTGTTATACTTATTCTATGAAATCTTGTCTATCCCAATCTAGCCATCAATTCATACTCTTGTCAAGTTGGACCAACAATTTTGTCGTCCCGTCATAAAGCCTGTTTACATAGTGCTGTTACGATACGATATATATAACGCTTCACTTCATTTGAAACGTATAGTAATGCGTCAGTTAGTGTCAGGTCGATGTGTCAATACAATTCAGGTTATTGTGATCGTAGATAATTATAGCTATCGTTAAAATTGAAACGCATACATGCATATAGCGTAGTCAAAGGGTGATGCCGACAAAAATGTCGGAACGACGTATTGTGAACCAGTTGTAGGAACATAGCTGTAGACTGGTGTGAACGCTCAGTTTAATAGTCGATAAATTATAAATTATAACAAAAAAGCTATTTACACATATAGGCGTTGAGTTGTATCTCTCAGCTA
Organism: Hypsopygia costalis; assembly: GCA_937001555.2. Classification (NCBI taxonomy): domain Eukaryota; kingdom Metazoa; phylum Arthropoda; class Insecta; order Lepidoptera; family Pyralidae; genus Hypsopygia; species Hypsopygia costalis. Next base: position 28,546,107 of record OW443326.2, read on the forward strand.
TATCTATTTTACAGCCTTACTTTATTTCATTTTCCTCTAAAGATAGGGAATAAATATCACCAGCCTTAGATATCGCTCCCATTATGAACTACTACACCTAGCAACGTTAATATTAGTTAAGACGAAGCGAGCTTTGCCAGTTAGTTACTACTCTAGAAAGTAGACGTACGCGGGTGACGTGCGATATCGTAAAGCACACACTTCCCAGAGACGTATAAAAATATAAGTACAACGAGTAATCCAATTGTCAAAATATATTTTTTCGTCTAAACTTCTTTAAACTACATAATACACATACAACTTTACATACATAATATACAACTTCGTATGGTTGTTGTATTTTATGAATAATATGCATAATGTGATTAATGAAAAATAGTACGCAAAATATTTATAGTAAAGCTAAATTTTGCATGTTGTGTGTGCAACTATGTACAAATCGTAACAAATATTTTATTATAACAAACTCTCAGTGAGTGAAAATACTTTTAAAAAATCCGTTCGTCTGCGCTGGCCTTAAGTGTAATTGTAGGTCTATGAAATAAAAAGGTCATCTAATGTTTACCACAGACTATGCTACTGCTGTTTATTAAAAATTATTTCAACATTAGCTATGTTTACTCTAGAACGCAGTACGTCTATAACCCTTTCATTTATAATATTGCCATCGTCTATTTCAAGAGATCGCAGTTTAACTAAAATAAATAAATTATACAATAGAGTGACTGTTGATTATGTATAAATAAAGTTATATAGCTAATATTTTTTATTATTTATCTAAGTGAATCCGCAATAGATTAAGGATAGATGTAAACTGTGCACATCTTGACGAGATGTGATCTAACCTCGGGGTCGCAACGACGCAAAGTACGCAAGCTGTGGCCTCGACGGATACATTCTATGTATTATGCATTTCAAATAAAAATAATAACAACATATAATATAATATAAAAATAAGGAATCTATGTACAATCAAGACTCCTAAGTGTAGTTACGCCTACCTTACTTTTAACAGTGCATAAAATATGTATTTATTACGATATTAAAAATTTCTTTAAGTTATTCAATATTTAAAGTAAGATGGGTGGTACTGTGCTACCTTTGACTGTACATTAATATAATGACACTACGCAAGGGCAACTCCTATTTGAAAGAAATTACGTAACAATGTATCCTGATAGAATACATCTTCGTTCGTTCGATTTCATTCGATTATAAAGCCTTGTATACACCACCAATAAGGTGTAATTTATAGTTCATAAAAGATAAAGTAGATAAAAGTGTGATGCGCTAAACATGTCTCGTATTACTATAGAGGCGCAAGTTGCGGAAGAAAAGTCACAACGTCTCAAATAAAAAATAAGAAAAGAAGTCTTGTAATAAAATTAATGATCTATTAATTTTTTCATCAACTAAATAACGCCGCCTTTCACCATATTTCATATGTTCACTTTTAATATAGTCACATTGTATAATGAGAGTATGATTAAAATACCAAATTTACACTGAATGTACATAAGGGATGGGTATTTGCGTATAATCACAGTAATATCAAATGTCAATTCTAGAAATAAACCATTATAAATGATTTTTTATAATGATTTATTTCTAGAATTAACAGTTACTGACAAATATAATTGAAACTAGCTTGTTGCCTTATTTATGTCCTGTAATATAGATTAAAATTTCGTATATACTGGACAATGTAAGATTACATAATAATAATGAGCAAACGCTCTTTCATCTGTCAAAATTGCGACCAATACAATAGTATCACAGGGCGACCACAGCACTGCGACTTTGTCGACAGCCTGCACGAGACTTTACGTTTTAAATATCAAAATAAATTATGTGACGTGAGAGTGAAAAAATATAAAATCTAATTACTGACTTACAACGTCAGTTAGTTAATTAAACTAAATATAATTTTGTTAAAGTAATTTGAGATAAATATTTTACCAAAGAATTTCTATATAACTAGTAACGCACTAGCAAAGCTAGAGATACCTATGTAATATTTACATTAATGTAACTTATCTCTACACTGCAGTAGACGATAAACTTGAAGGACCATGTCAGTGATAGTATAAAATTTAAAAATATAGTTTACATAGGGTCGATTCAATGTGCCGATGAGACGATGCTTTCCTATGAAATAAAAGAAAGTAAAAGTAAAGTTAAGTTTAATTATGAATTCATTTTAAAATATAAAATTGATAATGTATCGAAATATGAACTTCGACTAAGTGGCAATATATACCAAATAATTACTGTAAATAAGGAAGCCGTATATTATATATATACTGAATAAACATATACTTTATACAATCCTATGGTCCTTGAAGTTAGTTAATTCCGATAACTCATATCGACATTTTGAAAACTGAATCTAATAATAGGTCACATGATGAATGGGACTGTTTGTATTGGAAACACTTGTTTAACATTTATAGGTACATTTTGGAAGGAAGCGTGTCATCACATTTTAGTTTCCCGCTGTCTAAACTCCTTCATATTTTTATTTTATTTAATAACATATTTTTATTTTATGTATTAGACTTTATTTTACCCGTAGAACCTTCTATACAAAGCGAATTAGACGCCTCTCAAACTATGCTATTATTCTTTTTTAATATTTACAGGTCAAAATGTCGATTTAAGTAGGTAACCTAGACCCTAAATTAAATGTACTATCGCATATCTTTCTGAACGAATGAGGGAGAAAGAAGATCCGATAGTTGATATCACACACGCTGTAGCGACGTCAAAGAGCGACAAGAAATACAATTTAGACACATTATTCACTAATATATGAGGCGGCATGGGTTAAAAATTGACAGCAATATATTTAAAAAACAAACGGCGTCCATACAGGTTGAATATATGTATAAGGTAATGTTATACCAAGCACAAATATTTCAAGGGAGAGAATAATTAACTAAGAAAGTACGATTTAAGATTTAACTTCAAACAAAAAAGTAAGAGATTTTATGAACATGCTATACGTGTAAGCTGTAGCCTATTATTGCCGGTATTAGTTGAACGTGATAAATTATTTTTATACATTTAGTTGTCCAACACTAAGTATAACAAATAATGTTATTTTTATTTTAGGTAATAAAATAATACCACACCTATTCGAGTTTCTGATAGTGTACATCCACAACGTCTTGCTATCTTCTCTAGACTTCTCACAGTCTCATTTTCAGTGAATAACGCACCTAAAATGTCTATGAAACGGTAAGAATGAAAAAGTTTCGAAATCAGCTAGTAACTATGTTAGGCCGAGTCCTAAGTTACGACTATTCGCTAGTAGGGCAGTTCCACACGAGGTCTCTAATCACACCGGTTACATTATATACACTGCTTAATTAATAAAACGACAATTTATTTCATTTAGGGGCACCCATTCCGTATGACATAGTCATCCTGAAAATGGCGACCTGGTTTTAAAATATTGAAAAATATATCTGGTTTTGTCAAAAATATCTAGTAAGGCTAAGTTTATTTTATCACTAAGTGGAAAGAAGCCTATTGTTCTTAGCCACTGTTTTAACAAATATACATACACCTCACTTTTGTGACGAAATGGAAGGGAGCAGGTAAGTTGCAATCGCGAGTAGGTTTCTGACATTATGGGCACGTGCTAGCTTTGTCTCCTGTCGCATTAGTTCACATATAGCTACGGTAATGTTTATACTCGTGAAGTAGCCATATGGAGACAACGATACGAACAAATCTCTCAGAAGCATTTGTGTTCGAGCGTACTGTATGTAAGGATCTTTATTTCTGTTTTTTTTTTATTAAAAACATATATCCCCTAACCCTTTTGCTCCCATCCACTACTTACGGCGCAGAACCGAGTATATACATCTGATTCACGTCTCTTTATCTTCCTAATTGCCAAAACGAATGAATATGTAAACGAGATATAAAAAATATTCAAACCAAGCAACATAATTTGAATTATTGCAACATAATTTCTTAACACTTCCCGGAACTAGTACAAACATTCCATATCATGTCACCGATACGATCGACGATTTAAATACACGTTCGGGGCAAAAGCCTAATGATACTTGTATAGACGAACAACAATAAGCTGTAAAATATGTATTAAAAAGTTAATATTTAACCGCGACGTTCCGTTTGTAAGCTGCGACTAGATGTTCAATATATCTAATATACGTTGCCCATTAATACTACTGACCAACAACCTATTGCTGTGACGAAACATCGCAGTATGTGCGCTGGAACAAAACTAAGGTTTAATACCGTCAATTATCTCGTTATTGACCATGAAACGATAGTTTTATGCCTTATGAACATTTTATGTCTAATAATAATAAACATAACACGAACGTTCTATGTCCAATATAATACTAAACATAACACGTACGTTTTATATCCAATAATAATAAACATAATACAAATGTTTTATGTTCAATAATAATAAACATAACACTAATGTTTTGTGTCCAATAATAATAAACATAACACGAATGTTTTATGTTCAATAATGACAATTGACATCTTTCAATCTTAGTATTGTTGCAGGTTACGTGTTAATTTCAGATCACTTCTACGTCAGCCAGTGCCAAAAAGAGATATAACTTCCTTATATCTCCAAGTACAGCTATATAAGAAATAACCTGAATCATACACTCTGTATATTTTAAAATAAAATGGTGTTTCCAAGCAAGCATGCGTTCGACACAATTCACTTAATAAAATATAATTGTCATAATATACAAAATCACTTTATAAGACAAATTGATATTAAATATAATAAAAAAAAAAATACAATAAATTAGTGTTGTATAATAATCCCATTAAATTGGAAGTCGACTGACTTAAATTCAAAACGTTTGAGCTCAGATCGCTTTCAGAGCAATCATATCTCTATAGTCTAATGAATCGATTGTATTGCATCGAACCAAACGGCCATTGGCTCTTATAAATCGGCCTTGCTATTTACTATAGTACCGTCCGCCGAAATATAACGTGGTATATTCCCTTTAAAGTATAACATAGGTACCTATACAAAACACAAAATAACTAAGACTCCAGACAGAACAATCAGTACTTTGAGACTATCAGTTACACAGTCATTTTTTTATAATATTTCTAGTGTGATCCGAATGTTCCGAAAGAAAACCTTGAATCGAAACTACTTAACGAAATAAATATACATTTGAGATGTCAAATATTTTTGTTTGGTTGCATTTCTTAACATGTATGCATTGCAAAAAAATTGGCACCTCAAATGTCGTGTCTCTCCGAAGCGCTCCTTAAATTAGTTTCGGTTGTTAAACAAATGACAATAGCAGAAATGCAGCCAGATTTATAAAATAAAATTACAACCGTCACTCTTAACGATGTTTTAAAGAATCGAATTCTGATACAGACATAATATTCGATTCCTTTAGACGTCATTTTGATTGTACGTACAATCTGGCTGTAGTTTCGCCTATTAGTCAAATTCGGCGGACGAAATATGAACATTCCCTTATCGATTCTGCCTTGCTGTACATTCACGCCACGTGGCCAAGTCGTTAAACAGTCTGCGTTCTCACCTCCATGCCGACGCCGGAGTCCAAAGGTTGTAACTCGTTTAGCCTCTGCTATGAATTACTGTTATGTATATATATTTGTATACGACCTTGAGACCGACAAGTCGGATATATCCGGATCAATCCCTCCTTGTACAACCCATTTGTTCGCAGTTCTTCTATCAGTGTTTAGTCCGCACTCTTGAACTCTGTGTCGATGCGGCGCTCCAAGGCCTGCAACTCTTCTTCTAATTCCTGCTGAAGAGTTTCATTCGTGTATTAATAACACATTAGTACCAAACTTGAATGACCAGGACAAGAATTTCATCAAATGCGACAAGACATAGACATAGAAAATTCTATAAATTTGATAATTTTATTGTGATTGAATTTTCCGTTTTATAAATGTGACATCCTTAAATTGTATTATAATTAACTGTACTGTACTAGATATTAAATTAATTATTTAAATTTTTTTACGCCTGCATGCAGGTTGAATAAAATAAACAATAATGTAATATATAAGACCTGTATCACGATGTACTGTATTGACAAATAAATGACTGACTCTGACTCTTTAAAAAAAAAAAAAATCTGACTTCAATCCAGCGGACGATCAAGAGGCTTCCAACGACACCTCATTTGTCTAATTATGATAACTATTTTAGAAGTTATGAGGGAACAGATGAAGATCCATAGCCACATACATACTTACTTACATACATACATACAGGTCAAAATCATAACCCTCCTTTTTGCTTCGCCGTAGTCGGGTAAAAAGTAACATTTTTAACTGAGTACGATATAATATATAACATCAACCCATAATCATTCCACTGCTGAGATACGGGTCTTAGCCCAATCGAAGGGGTTTAGAGCATACTCCACCACGCTGCTTAACTGCGGTTTGGTGGAGCCCAGTGGTTTCAAGCCGCTCAAAGGCCATTGACTCGGCTTAACGACTGTCGTCTAAAGACAACAACCGGAAACGACGGCTTAACGTGGCTTCCGAAGTATGGAAGAGGTCGAGATAAATAAACCCATCCATAGACAGGCTACGGCCGGAGTTGCTTAACTTATGTAATCGATTAGACTTACACGCGCAACCACCCCATCGAGCTTCTCAATCATCATTCATAATAATCATCATTTTCCATTATGCCGAAAGCGAATTGTAAAGTGCTTCCTCGTTTTGTATAATATGTTACTTTTTTAATGGCAACATAAGTTTTTGTTTTTTGTGTACATTATGTATGCAACCTAATAAAATAGGATGAATATTTTTTTTTCAACTTTCATAATATTTAATAACTTTTAAACTTTCCCGTTGCATGATTTATGAAAATAACAACGGGAATTAACGCGATCATGCATCAAGTTATTAAATATTATTAATGTTTAAAAAAGAAATTGTAATAGTAGTTTATGCAACTGTCATATAAGAAGGGGTATTAAAGCCGAATGCGATAATAGGTTGACTCGAGTGTTTTAATACCTAAGTTACTACTTTCTTCTCCAAAGCAAATGGATTTATAAGTAAGAATTATAGCTGTTAAATTAACTTCATGGTTGTATTTAAAATATTATTATCATATATTTCATGAGATTAGATAAAGTAGTGTATGATACTGCACATAATTAGGTATTAAAATACTCGTGTGGTCTATTATAACATTCGCCTTCGGCTCATGTTATAAACTCACACTCGTATTTTAATAACCCTTATTATGCAACAGTTTCATAAACTACTATTATGATACCGTTGGCGGTACTATAATGAGTTTTATTTTTAATTTTATGTATATGCGTTTATAAACTGCGTTTAAATAGAACCGTCTTTGAATTCGTAATTCGAATTTTTCGATTTGAGTGTAGGTAAAAGTTATTAAATATTATGAAAGTTGAAAAAAAAATCATATTTCATAATATTTCCTAGTGGATTACATTGTGACAAATAACAGTACAATTAAATGGAAAGGACCAGTATTAGTCAATTATTATTTATTACTGACGCGGGATTCTTCACGAGAGTAAGTGCGTTTCTTTTTTTTTTGTTTTTTTTTTCTATATGAGAGGGGGCAAGCGAGCATGTGGGTCTCCTGATGGAAAGTAATAACTACCGCCCATTTCTAATCAGCAACACCACTGGGATCGCCGATCTGTTGCCAGGCTTTTAAGGGAAAAGTTGACTGTGTTCTTGAAAACTCCCATGTCTATTTACTTAATACGAATATGCTGAGGGAAGTTGATTCGACAAGTTCACAGTTCGTAGCAGAAAAAGTATAAAAAAAACATATATTAATATAAAAGTATCGCGTGTAATAAAAAAGGATATTCTCTTACGCGCGCCTCGCTTCTAGCTCGTCTTGCCTGTCGTAAGGCCGCAAGTTCACATTTGTGCAATATTGCACCAGTTTCGTTCTGAGGAAAGCCTTCTATATTAGCTTACACAAATTAGAAGTGTAGGTGGTTCATTAACATCTTTGGACCAAAGCCGTGGTTCACCCTGCTGATTGAACGAGGGTCTGGATAAAAGATATGAGGCACATCATATTTAGAAGCTGTACCGACTATACGAGTAGAAGTACTTCCACTTCGCAGAATACCGCAGCGAAATTACAATTCCCTTGTTTTTATTTTTTTGCGAGTTAACGAGGTCACTAGGAAGGAACAAGTACAGCAACTTTTGCTGTACTGTAGTGGTTTATGTCGGGATCGTTAATATGGCTACGGCAACCGCTAGACATTTGTCGGGCCGTATGTTTGTATGCCACCGACGTAGTATAATAAGAGCTGTAATACTCACGTCATCAGCCCGGTTGGAGTCGGTATTGGCCGCTCCCAGCCGGTCTGTGCCCACTGCTCGCCTGTCAGTTGGCACGTTGAACATCTGCCGTACAAATACATAGATAAAATTGTCAAGTATAAATACGTTTTAAAAAGAGAGTAAATAATTAAAAAAAATTCAAAATCATTAATAATAATGTAATAAATTAATTTTTCTGGACGAATCACCATCTAGTCCCAAGCTAAGGAAAACTTGTACTATGTGTATGGGTAGATAACTGATTATAGTACGTTATGGTACAAGTGTGTAATGTTGGTGATTACCGCTGAGGCGCCATTGAGACACGAGCCTTTAGGCGAGGGTCTTAAGAGAGCCGAGGACGGTAATCATCAATATACACGTGTATCATACGACGTTTTTCAACACACTTGTGAAGAAAATAATAGTAAAAAATTATAAAACGAGTTGTGAAAATTTTTTCGCGATGGTAGGAAAAATTTATCAGGTTTTCCTATGCGCGGGCATCTAACATGGCGATCGGCCATAGACTAAAAGAATGAGGTTTCTTTTTTTGGCTTTTCGCGGATAGCGTTTTAACCTCGTACAAAATGGGGAATTTAAAGTTTTCTTTATTACAGAGAAAAAGAAAGTTATATATGAGTGAAAGTTTTATTTATTAAACACATACAAGTTGAAATTTTCAGGCAACTTCGTATTTAAATAGATATATTAAAATACGAAGTTGCATGACATGAGCAAGCAATTGGTACATTAATTTATTTGTACTATTGAACACGATCTTTTTTGTATAGAAACTTTTTTATGAACAAAGCAAGTCAACCAATGAAATAAAAATAAAAAAACTTTATAGCTCACTTGTGAATAATAACAATGAAAAAGTCACAGTTTGATTATAGGTGTCATTATGTGCCTAATTGCGGTGAAATTAGAGCCACTTTATGAGCAAGTGTGTTGAAAAATACAATATTACATTTTTGTTTAACTACATACATATAATACACAGACAACACCAAGACAAACAGACACGTTCATGCATACAAAGGTTTTGTTTTATCCGGGGATCGAACCCGCGACCTCGGCGTCAAAGTAGCCATTGCTAGCCATTCGATAACAAAAGATTAAATTAAATTATGTGGCGTTATTACAATTATTTCGGTTAAATAATTGCAAATCTAAAATAAGCAGCTATAAAAATGTATTATGCGGATGCGAGCTCGTTGATGTCGTTCGGCAATTACATAATCACGTTTATTTTTTGGTCATCTATGGCATAGCCGACCAATCATCATATTCTTCTTGACATTTCGCCCTCACTATAAAGAGCTGGGGTTCATTGAATAATGCTCGGTCAGCTGGATATGTGGTATTTGGTCTTATTAGTTATAAAAAAACATTTATACTAACGTCTTCGGACGTGGACGGGCAGTGCGGAATGGCGTTTCTCATGCCATCGAAATGAAATATCTGAAAAAAGTAACAATATAAATGGAACAAATTTAGCTAAAACGTTTTTATACACATATACGAGTAACATTGTACTAAATCGATAAATGGCGATGAAGCCTAATTTCATGAGCTTCTGCATTTTTTTATATCACTTTAGTATTCCTAATAAAATAACAATAATAGACATGGGATCTACGAATTAAAAATAATAATATTTTGTATGTATTGCACTTACATCGTTTGTCGGTGCCCACGTAGGCTCTGAGCGTCGCGGGGGCTCCAACTGCACGGAGGGGAAACCCGGAGGCTTCACACGGTAATCTGGCAGGAGATAGTCTTCTGACGGGACTGTAATTAATATATATATAAAAATGAATCCCTATTTCCCCATGTCATGGCATCAGGCATGAACAGCTTGACCGATTTCACTGATCCTTTTTTCGCTGTCTTTGTTATTGCCAGGAGGTTCTTATGAAGGGAAAAAATAAGAAAGTTGCGCGGAAAATTACAAAATTTAAGAAAACTGAAATACCATATTAACATTTCTAATTTAACTTTATGGCGTTTAACAGAACTGTCAGTCATTTGACAGATAGCGTGACGCCAATGCAAAAATCAATGTTATGAAGACAAAACGACGTCTGTCATCATCTTCAGGTCATTTTAGTCTCCACTACAGGAGCACGACCCTCTCTCGTCCGTCTCAGACAGAAGGATTTGGCCTACACTCCCCACGCTGGCCAGACGGGTTGGGGAGGTCTGATCGATGTTTTATAATGTATTTCCCTTAGTCGCCTTGTACGACATCCACGGGAAGAAACGGAGTGATTTTATTCTAGTCTGCCGGAAACCACACGGCCATAGCTGACGACTGTCAGCTAGTATGAAATATATTTAAAACTAGCTTAAAACCCAGGGAACTTCGTAACGCCTAACAGTCGATTCTTAATCTTTTTATTTATTTTAATACTTATTTCAGCTGTTCGGGAATACATTTTCAAGTGACATTTTACCACAGACAATTTGTGTTTGACTAATGTTACCATCGTATAAATTTCGACATCAATACTTATACGATACTGACGTCACTCAATTGTTTTGCCTTCCCGGAACCTCTCTACTGACACTTGAACTTTATGGTAAAGTTCAAATTGATTTTTAAGTATTATTACGAATCGTTTGTATGGCAGTATAGAAAAGTATTGTTTTTAGACTTTTTCAGGCAATTTTTTAAATTTTTCTCTGCGTAAGAACCATCCTCGTACTTCAAGGAATATTCTAAAAAATTCATTAGCCAAATCGGTTCAGCTGTTCTCGAGATTTACGCTTAGCAACACATTCAGCGATTCATTTTTATATTATAGAAGATAGATGCACGTGCAAAAGTAATACGAATGTGAACATTTTCAATCACAAACATGGTAAAATCTATTTCAGTAGAAATACCTCATGCATACGTGAATAGAAAACCTACTTTTTCTAATTCAAATTAATAATCAGAGAAAGGGTTACGATTCTACTTAGTCCATATTACTTATTATAATATTTAAGTATAATTTAAAAACTCACGATCATCAAAAGAATAAGGGCTGATATTCCTCGGCGGGTCATGCTGAACGGGAACAAAGATATTCTGCATCGGAGCCAGATTCTGATCATTCCCCTGGTATCCTTGCATGTTCCCCGTCCCCTGGAACACGGGCGTGAAGTCCGGCCGAGGGTACGTGAGGTTATTTGAAGGTTCTTCGTGGAGTAACATGCCACCGAATCTACCGTAGTACGGTCTTTCAGGCACTGGTATCATTATTCCATTTTGGTTGAGCCCTAATGGTGTTTGGTTGTGCAGCATGGATGAGGCATAGTTCCTGAAAAAGAAGTGTGTGTAAAAGAAATTAGACAATAGGCTATTTGACCAAGGTTTTTTTTCGGTTTTATATGTAAGGACGTCACAATAATAAATAGTACGTCGGGTGGCAGACAAGCATACGACCCGCCTGATGTGAAGCGGTTACCGTAGCCATATTAACGCTGGCATCATAAAATATCGCTCGCGCGCCGCCACCCCCGCTGACAAAGCAGCATTTCCTTCCTTTCTGGTGACCTCACTCACTCGCAGGAACCCAACAACCCTCAAGGGAATTGTTATTTGGCTGCGGTATTCTGTGAGGTGGAGGTACATTCCCCAGTCGGGTAGCTTACAATTACGCTCCCTACCTCTCTTTTCGCAAGAGCTTCGTTTGTCAGTCAGCAGGGTGCACCGCGTGCAGGTGAAGATGGCTTTGGTTCAAAGATGTTAATGAACCACATAAACCCCCAAAACACGTGAAAGAATTACTTTGATAGCACAAAAATCTCTCGTGATATGTTAATTTGAAAATTACAATTTTGGACTTTCCCGCAAACGCTCTATACGACAGGCTATTAGGTTATGACGTCACAAGCAAGTATTTTGTATACAGGAAATCAGAAATTTGTACGACAGCTATGTTAAATATTACGGTTATGTGATGAGTATCATAATAAAAGTTATGGTATTTTTTACTGCTTCTCCAATAGAAATATTTATAATATTAAATATTTATAATAATATTTTAATAATTTCATACTTTTAAAATTGACTTTCTCGCCGAACTTTGATCGACCCTAAAATAAGTCGGACGGGAGATATTAGAAAGAAAGTTTGCAGATCTTTATAGTTTTGTGTATATAACGATATTGTTAAATAATTTATACAATTTTTGAACATTGTCAATAGCCTATTAACCTATTTGTCCAATATAACAGGAGACCGTTCTATTAAACTATAATGATAATAAATAAGAGTAAGAATTGAATACATACAGTAAATAATAAATATTTCTTGACAATTTACACAGCCCCATCTAGTCCCAAATTAAGCGCAAAGCTTGTACTATGGGTAATAGACATCTGATAAATGTACTTAAATTCATTTTTTTAATATTACTATTTAATACATAGAAAACACCCAGACCAAGATAAACAGACATGTACATGCACACAAATTTTTGTCTTGAGCGGGTTCGAACCCGCGACCTGCTAGTCTGCTAGTCAAAGTATCCATTGCGAGACATTCGCCCACGGAGCTCGTCACTACTACTACTACTACTACTTATTACGTACATAGTAGATAGGACATAGAACAATTGGAGTAGCTTAAGACCAGGCCTGCCATATGCTTGTCTCCCATCATCATATATCATCACATTAAAAAACTTGAAATACTAAAAAAAAACAATGAAATATAAGTCAAGCTTTTCAGATATCTTAACATCGATTGATGGTAATAATAACTTACGTAGGAGGCAGCCCATCCACGTTGTGGGGTGGATCTGTAGGGAAGTCATTCGCGAGCAAATCCGGCGGCAGAGCCTGTGTCGGCAGTGTTGGCATAGCTGTAGATAAAATAGAATTTTTGGTAAAAGAAAAAATAAGATTAATAAATAAGAAAGGGTCAATCATAGATGCACAATCACGTACAAAAACCAAGCAAAATAATGTAGGCAGAAGATGACAAAAATTTTACTTATTTATGACCAATATTCCACTCCATACAAAAATGGCGCTTTTGCATGTAGTAACCAAATGACGTCTGTACACGTGCCTATGTGTATGAGTGACGTTCTCTAGGGCTGACATTATTCAATTATTAGTCGGACATGTAAGGGGGTGTAAGTGGTTCATCAACATCTTTGAACCAAAGTCAATCTCACCTGCACGGGGTACACCCTGCTGACTGACAGACGAGGCTCTGACGAAAATAGAGGTAGGACATAGCGTATTTTTTAAGCAGCCCGACTGACGAACAATGACAAATAACAATTTCCTTGAGGGTTGTTGTGTTCCTGCGAGTGAGTGAGGTCACCAGAGAGGATGGAGTTGCTGCGTTGGCAGCGGGGATAGTCACGCGCGAGCGATATTTAATGTTGCGAGCGTCAATATGGTTACGGTAACCGCTTCACATCAGGTGGGCGTAGTGAAGAAAAAAAAAAAAAACGTGTGGCACTCGGGGACTGCCGCTTGGATGGATGGATAGCTTTACCCTATTGCATAGCACATCCATCCATCCAACACATGGAAAGTAAAAAAAACTTTTTTTTTTACTTTCCATGTGTTGAGACATCCATCCACTGCACAAGTAACTCTCATCTTTTATATACTCGCATATTTTAAACTAAATGGAGAATAAAATACAAGCGACGTCAATTCGCACGTTGTGGCATTCCTTGCGAGCGGTTCCAAATCGGTCTCATAGGGGAGGTGAGGTCGACTAGTGAGAGCGGCAGAGAGTGTCCATACTGTACGTTAGTACTATTACTTATACTGTGCTATAACACTATTACTTATACTGTGCTATAACTCCATAGTAATAAATCATCATCATCATAAGGTCCATTTTAGTCTCCACTACAGGAGCATGACCCTCTCTCGTGCGTCCTAGACGGAAAGAGGATTTGGCCTACACTCCCCACGCTGCCCAAACGGGTTGGGGAGGCCTGATCGATATTTGATAATGTATTTCCCTTAGGTAGTCTCATTGTACGACATCCACGGGAAGAAACGGAGTGATTCTATTCTAGTCTGCCGGAAACCACGCATCATCATCATCAGGTCCATTTTAGTCTCCACTACAGGAGCAAGACCCTCTCTCGTCCGTCCTAGACGGAAGGAGGATTTGGCCTACACTCCCCACGCTGGCCAAACGGTTTGGGGAGGCCTGATCGATATTTCATAATGTATTTCCCTTAGTCGCCCTGTACGACATCCACGGGAAGAAACGGAGTGATTCTATTCTAGCCTGCCGGAAACCACACGGCCGGCCATAATAAATATGCATTGTAAATTCGCCCTTAGACTTTCGGTTAAAACAAGGTTAAGACGAAGACATTCATTTGAAAATAATGTCAAGTATGGAAGAATTCGAATATGGTTAAATGAAAGAGTTCCCAGATCGTAATTTGGGTGCTGTTTCGGTGAGGACGTTTTTTGGGTGTTGATTGTGCATCTAGTTCTTATCTATTATGAAAGATCGAAGGGGCCAGGGTACAATCACCCAAAAAGAACCTGGTTATTGATGAATGTCATGTACACGGATTTCTTCCCTACTACTTGTAGGAAAGAAATCCGTGTACATGACATTCCATCTACTCCTATAGTAGATAAAGAAATTTTTGGTAAGTAAAGTACAACAAAAAACTTTGTTGGTAAGTAATTCATATGAAATACTTACCAACAACGTTTCATTAAAATCGGACCAACTGTTTACGAGTAATAACGCCATATTGATTTTCACATTAATGTCAACATTTCAAAAAATACTGAACCAATTTCGTTGTCCAACGAACTGAAAAAATATGTTTACGTTTCATACATACCTACTAAATTTGATCCAAATTTATGCAGTGGTTTATCAGCTAGAGGACAGTATAAGTAAGAAGCTAAAGTCCACGCCAGGAGAAGGTAGAAATTTTGTAAACAAACCGACTTGTACTAAGTTATACCAAACACGAACAACGCAACCAATTTGAAAAAGACAACGTATTAAGTTAGTATTATGACACATCGAACATTTTGAATTAGGTGGGTTATACGAAACTCCTACGAAACGCTATCGTTTAGTATTGTGGTACCAAAAACGCCGTCTACGTATATACTGTCAACATTTGATCCGTCCGCCATCTTGAATGACACATTCTTGTCTTGAATCTTGGTTGGAGTAGAGAGATACAAAGTTGGGTCACTTGTACCATCAATGGTACTAGTCAATGGTACTACTGATCCTAAGGGGAGGTTTGAGGTTATTTAGTTATTATTTTGTGGATGGCGAGGACTTTAGAGTTTATGTAAAACATACATACAAAAAATATTTTTCGCCACAACTCGATATGGATACCCCGCTCGGTCAAATTAAATAATTATAATACAGATCTCAAATAATAGCTATTAATTTAATAATCTTATTTATTTTATTAGCTACTCAACTGGTACAACGGGTGGACATTCAGTTCCGTCCACTACACGGATTGGTAACTTATTTCTTACGAAACCGTTCGAAAATTCATGGCTACTTGGCACCTTTGCTGTCCTAATAGGAAATAGGAGTAATGATATGTATTTTAAATAATATACTTACGTGGGACGTTATAGTTATCTAAGTGCTGATGCGTCGGATGCTGCGGCGGAGGCAACGGGAACCGCTTCAACAAACGAATGGAACAATTTTATATCCGCATAATACATATAATACAGTCATGAATACACTTCGACTTTAATGATGAATAAAGAAACCTAATTTCTTTGAGCAGTTACCTATCATCATCATCATTATCATAAATATATATATATATATTTTTTAATGGAAAAACTCACCTCCCCTGCCTAGGTGGGATTTGAACCCACGACCTCTCGATGACCGGTCGAGTGCGAAAAAATATTTATAATATTCTGGCAAGTTGACCAAGGCAACTATTTAAATAATAATAATTATCATCATCAGCCTGTATCTACCCACTGCTGGATATAGGCCTTGCCCAATGCTTTTCACCATATGCGATCCTCCGCTTTCCGCATCCACCCGCTTCCAGCCGCTTTCTTAAGGTCATTGATCCATTTTTTTTTAAATACCACTAGAGTGGTAAACATGTTCACGGCCCGCCCGATGGAAAGCAGCTACCGCAGCCTATGAACGCCTGTAACACCATGGGCATCACACGCGCGTTGCCGACCCTGTAAAAACCTCTTCACGCCCTTTTTGAAGAACCCCAGGCTGTAGTCTCCTGGAGTGGGCTATGGATTGGTATAATTAAATTTTGGATGTTGATGATAGATGTGTTGTTGCAACATCAAACTGCATTCCCTGATAAAGGTTTTCGAATCGCCTCCCATTATGATTGCAAAGTTACAGAAATTTTGCTATAAGAAAGGACTGGGGAAGTAACTCTACCTCACAGAATACCGCAGCCAAATAACATTTCCCTTGAGGGTTGTTATGTTTCTGCGAGTGAGTGAGGTTACCAGAAAGAAAGAACGGATTGAGTATAGGTTTGCAACGGATCAGCGACCCTTTGGTGTTGCTGATCTCCATGGGCGGTGGTGATTGCTTTGCGTTAGGTGACCCACATGCTTATTTGCCCGCCTCTCATATAAAAACGACGAGCTCGGTGGTCAAATGGTTAGCAATGGCCACTTTGACTCCGAGGCCGCGGGTTCAATTCCCGCACAAGACAAACATTTGTGTGCATGAACATGTCTGTTTGTCTTGGTCTGGGTGTTTTCTATGTATTATAAGTATGTATTTACATAAAAAAATGTATTTAGGTAAGTACATTTATCAGTTGTCTAGTACCCATAACACAAGCTTTGCGCTTAATTTGGGACTAGATGGCGCTGTGTAAATAGTCCTAAAAAAGATCGATTTAATATATACCTGGTACATAGCCGGCGGTAGAGGTGGTGCTAGCGGCATGTTGGAAGGCAGAGCGGGTATATACGAGTAATTCCCGTTCGTCGCACCTTGGTTTGTGTTTGGTATCGCCCTGTACCTGTGTATTACAAAGAAAATGTTAAGAAATGATAAAACTGTTTGAACTTTCAGAGAACCTATATAGTACAGGATGTCCAAGTCGCAAAATGCCTAAATCGGTAAACGTTAGACACATTTTGTATCGTATTTTGCTTGAGGTAGCGTCACAATACACGATTTACGGGGATCCACCACACATTCCCACCACTGTGCCTCCTGTGTAGCCAGGATTAACAGCGGCGACCGCCAAAAAAGACAATGAACAGAAGTCCATTGCAGTCCCGGGGGTAAAAGAAAGGCTGCCTTGGAACTCACAACGAATTTAATCAGAAGAAATTAGTAGGAGTAAAGAAGCTTTTGGAATTTGATAATATACGTTTATTTATATTTGTTTGTTATTAGTCAATATTTTGGAAGAATACTCTTCTAAATTCAATTTATTAGTTGCCAAGAAGGCGGAAAAATACCCTCGATAACAACTGGGTGTGCAACTTGGTTAACAAGACGGATTAGCTACTTCTACCTCTTTTAGCTATTAGTCTATAGTCGTCGTCAACCCTTATTCATCCCATATGGGTCACCCGATATGGGTCTCCCCTCAATCGAAGGGGGGTTAGAGCGTACTCCACCACGCTGCAGGTCAGTGTTTTCAATCCGCCTAAAGGCCACTGACTTAGGGTTTAGAGCATAGTCTATCACGTAGTTCAACTGCGGGTTTGCGGAGTATAGCTCTATGGTGATATTGGTATTATAGGGGCATTTAGCTGTTTTCCATTCAACCAGTTCATGGCAAACACTATAGTAGTGTCGAGACTATGACAAAACAACAAATTACATCTTTTTGTAAACATATAAATACTTACTAACTTTCGCATTGCAGCTTTATATTATTGTAATAAAAAATGTATTTATATTATTATTTAAACGAGTTTAATATTAGAAGAGAAAATTATTGATAATAAATTTAATAAAAAAAACTTGAGCTAATTAGAACAACTAAACATCTATTTCTTATTTCTTCACGTTTCAAAATCACACCTGAAGAAATCCTAAAAAAATGTGTATTGGTAAATTATGTCTAACGTGTCAATGGCTGACTGACAAACTAATTTATATACGTGAAGCAAAAACATTGTACCCCTTTTTACGAAAATTGCGCGGACGGAGGAGTAATACATTCCGCACAGTTACAGTTTATATAGAGAAAAAGTGCAGAATGCTAATATATATTTTTTTTCATTGTACATAAACAATACAATAAATCAATAAAAAAAACATTACACTCACTACCATGTATTTGACACACACACACACACACACTCATACATACTCTTTTGTTTATTGTTAAAGTCATAATTTAAATTAATTATGGTCCAATTTCGACCACTCGGCGACCACCGTTTCGTATAAAAACGTGAAGACTGTTTTACTTCGCCAGTAGTCACTATGTTTTCATGCCAAGCTGAATATATATTTTTGTACAATGCGGCAGGTGGCAAACAACCATCCAGCACACTATGTGTTAGCACCATAGCCATGTAAGCACTCGCAACATGAAATATCGCACGCGCGCCACCACCCCTGCTGGGCCTGCCAAGGCAACGCCTCCCTTCTTCCTAGTGACCTCACTCACTCACAGGAACACAACAACCCTCAAGGGAATTGTTATTTGACTGCGGTATTCTGAGGTGGAGGTACTTCCCCAATCGAGCAGCTTATAAATACGCTGAGCCGCCCTACCTCTCTTCCGCCACGTTCAGGTGAGGTTGGCTTTAGCCCAAGGATGGTGATGAACCACTTACACCCCAAATAACATTACTTACTAACTTTCGCATTGCAGCTTCATATTATTTTAATAAAAATTGTATTTGTATTATTATTTAAACGAGTTTAATATTAAAAGAGAAAATAATTGATAATAAATTAAATAAAAAAAAAACTTAGTTAATTATAAAATCAAAAGCACACAATAAACTAATAAAAAACGTCGCCCTCATTTGTTTCATATTAAAAACATAGATGAACATATAACAAAAAGCAGAAGAAGTTATTTCGCCATTGCTAGTTAAGCCATTGATAAAATATATAATACATAAAAAAATAACTGCAGCCGCATAGCAAAGTCGCTTGCGCGAAGTCGCCGAAGTAAACCGATGCCTATTTATTTATTGTGAACTACTGTAACATCCTAGACCCTCAGTTCCGAACGTAGGGGTATTTACTCGCAAGGGTAAAATAGGACTTCTGTAGGGGTAAATAGGAATTCTGTAGGGGTAATCAAGCTGATAAAAGATAACAAATTAGTTCAAACCAATAAGATATAATATAAGGAGGGGGGTAAAATTCGTTTCCTTTATTGGTCATAAGGGCAATAATATTGAAAAGGTTAGGAAACGCTGTCCTAGACCAATGTGTGTGTTGTGTAACTCAACTGTCTCACGTTATCTAATATTATAAAGCTGAAGAGTTTGTTTGGTTGAACGCGCTAATCTAAGCCAAGTCAGTAGCCTTTGGGAGGCTTGAAAACACTGGCCTCCGCCAACCCGCAGTTGAGCAGCGTGGTGGAGTATGCTCTAAACCCCTTCGATTGAAGGGAGACCCAGATCCCAGCAGTGAGATGATTATGGGTTGATGCTGGCATTTAAAAGAGCTATACATAATTTCGAAGGCCTACAATGGCATAGGTTTATAAACTAAAGCGCTGATTACAGTACGAGATATTCGGTCCATCTATGTCTACTTACACCTAACTAACATCTCATGCTATCTTTTTCACACAGACAGTCAATGCGTGTGAAATGCCACGTAGTAGAATAAGTTCTTAACTCTAGTTAGGTTAGCTGAATAAAAGTGCAGCAGGAATTCGCTTTGCGTGGAAGGGTTTACATGAACTTGACGCCGATGCAGCTAAAATCGCGCTCGGTTCCAGCAGGTGGCAAACAGCACACTACGTAATACATAGTGATGTATTAGCACCATAGCAATATAGGCACTCGCAACATAAAATATCGCTCGCGCGCCGCCACCCCTGCTGGGCCTGCCAACGCAGCAACTGACAAAACACAACAACCCTCAAGGGAATTGTTATTTGACTGCGGTATTCTGATATGGAGGTACTTCCCCAATCAAGTAGCTTATAAATACGCTGAGCCGCCCTACCTCTTGTAGGTTGGCTTTAGCCCAAGGATGGTGATGAACCACTTACGCCCCAAATAACATTACGGCACACACGGACCCGATCGTGCTCGGTTCAAGTAAATCCAGCTTTAAACCACTAAACTCGTTGGCTTGGTACATTTTTTTTAAACGTACCATATTCCGTATCGATTACGATTACTTGTCTGATGTACTGATTATGATCGCTTTGCAACTAATATTATAAACAATTAGAGACATCTAATTCACAATCAAACATCATATTTTCAAACAAGATAATTAAAAAACAACTATATACACCAGTGACTGTACTTTGAATGTGGTTGTGTTTTGCGAATGTGGTTTTATAAGATCATAATATTTTGAGAATATGATGTTATTTATTTATTTATTCACACAAAATAGACTACATCTATTACAAAATATACATACGAAAACCATAATAAGTTACAATCTAGGTTGTAATCCACAAACATGTGTGTTCATACAAAGTCATAAAAGAATTACTTTTTTATATATAACCACACCCTGGCCACTCCATACAAATGTCACGTCGTTCACTACTACAGAGACGATGACGTCTGTGCAGAGCGTTAATGAGCGTGTGTGCGTGCGGCGCCATACAAACTGTTCCATATTTGTCTCAGAGGGGAGGTGAGGTCGACACGAGAGAGCGGCAGGGAGTGGCCATACTGTACGTAGTACTATTACTTAAAACTGTGATATAACAACAAATATGTGTGATGTTATGACAATATGGTGTTTTGAGAATGTGATATTCAGAAACGGAGGGGATTCTCCAACACAAATATTGTTTCTCTAATCAAAGAAACTTTGCTTTGTCAGCTGTTAATATTTTGGGTCAAAAGATTTATTGTCCTAACTTCACCTTTCTAGTTCCTCTTCGGAGTGCGCGAAGGTGCAAGTGTTTCCTCTCGGGCAGAATGACCTGGTGGCAGCATCGCGGCACATGGACACTTTGTATTTGGTGTGAGTGGGTGTCGATGCCGCAGTTTGTGGTGACGGCTGACCTGCGGATAACACACGTATTATTATTTAAATAAATAAATATAAATATTTCTGGACAATTTACACAGCGCCATCTAGTCCCAAATTAAGCGCAAGGCTTGTGCTATGGGTACTAGACAACTGATAAATGTACTTAAATACATTTTTATTATATCGATCAGGCCTCCCCAACCCGTCTGGCCAGCGTGGGGAGGGTAGGCCAAATCCTCCTTCCATGTAGGAGGGACGAGAGAGGGTCATGCTCAAGTAGTGGAGACTAAAATGGACCTGATGATGATGACATACTTATAATATATAGAATATATACACTTAAAATAAATATAATCAAACTTGCCGAAATCAACTATTGGAAAAGTTCACCTCTCTAGGTCCGCCTAGCAGGTCTCGGCAGGCGTTTTACTATTACATAGTGTGATGGAAAATAAATATGCTATGGAGATGAGATCTGGGTGAACTAAAACATTATAATACAAACAAACTCACTGGTAGACGGTTCTGAACATCTCTCCGGGACGTGTTTCTGGTTGTGATTCGAGTCTCGGCCGGCGCCTTGCTGCTGCAGATAGTGGATCAAACCAGAGACCACCTCCTTGAGAGACGTCATTATGTCCGCCAACTGCTTCCAAGACGGACTCTTGGCATCTGTCGACAATAGCAGGATACAATAGTAGTATGGGGTGTAATTGGTTCATCAACATCTTTAAACCAAAGCCAAATTCACCTGCACGCGGTGCACCCTGCTGACTGACAAACGAGCTCTGGCGAAAAGTGAGGTAGGGAGCGAAATTGTAAGCTACCCGACTAAGGAATGTACCTCCACCTCACAGAATACCGCAGCCAAATAACAATTCCCTTGAGGGTCGTTGTGTTCCTGCGAGTGAGTGAGGTCACCAGAAGGGAAGGAGATGCTGCGTTGGCAGCGGGGGTGGCGGAGCGCGACGGATATTTTATGTTGTGAGCGTTAATATGGCTACGGTAACCGCTTCACATCAGACGGGCCGTATGCTTGTCTACCACCCATCGTATTATAAAAAAAAGCAGGAATTAAGATGACCAGGTGTAACGAGCATCCATAGGTTATGATACGTTCTTCTAGTCGGCCTGTGACCACGGCCGGTGCAACCTGGTCGAAACGTCAGGCAATAATGAAGGTATGTAAAACTACCTTACATGCATGATCGCGTTAATATGACGTAGGCATCCGCTAAAGAATTTTTGGATATTATCACCGGAATAAAAGAGCTCGAGTGGACGGGTGAGTGAGGAGCTCGATGGAGTCTTTGCGCGTGTCAGTCCAATCGATCACGCAAGTTAAGCAACGTCGACCGTAGCCTGTCTATGGATGGGTTTATTTATCTCGGGCACCTTCTCGTCATTAGATGACAGTCGTTAAGCCAAGTCAGTGCCCTTTGGGCGCCTTGAAAACGCTAGCCTTCGCCAACTCACAGTTGAGCATCGTGGAGTATGCTCTAAACTCCTTCGATTGAAGGGAGACCCATATCCCAGCAGTGGGATGATTATGGGTTGATGCCGAAAGGAGCTTCATTTGATTCGTGTCTAGAGCAGAAATTTTCCTAAATTTACGATATACACCCACTCCCAAGAAACGACTAACTCCTATTAAGTTCTTCTGATTAAATTCGTCCAGAGTTCCAAGGCAGCCGTAGTTTTACCCCCGGGACTGCTATGGACTTCACTGTTCATTGCCTTTATTGGTGGTCACCGCTGTTAATCCTATCTACACAGGGGACACAGTGGTGGGAATGTGTGGTGGGCCCGTCCCGACACTGATAAATATTTTATTATAGGGGAAACTGTACAATGATTGGCACTCTAAGAAAAATCTACCCTAAATTTGTTAATTATAATTTATGTAACATATTTAGACGTAATTTACGACATAAAAGGTATTCTTTAATGTATTGTTATTAAAATAAAAACACATTTAGTACGAAAAGGAAACATTTTTATTAAAAGAAAATAGAAAACATTTAAAAATATCCAAAAGTACAGTCATTGGCACTTACAGCACAATTATTGGCACTAACTTACTAGTAATTGGCACTCATCTTAGTATGTAATTATGGCACATTTTTATTAATTAAAACTGTAAAAAAATATCGAAAAATATATAATACTGGTAGATACGTTCTAAACATACTCCTTTCCTGACTCGTCATTAAAAAATTTGAACAATTCTAGTTCACTTCGAAAAGTGTCCCACCTATCAGCTACTTTCCATAAAGGCCCTATGGAGAATAAAATGTTTGGTTTGGTTTGGTTGGGTATAGCTTGAGTAAATTGAACATTTTGATTCAATACATTTTCTATATTATTCTTACATTATTGTGAATATTGTGTGTATTGCCAGTATAGCATGACAATAATTATACTAGTTTCGATATTTTATAAAATACGCCAGTGATTGGCATTGGAAATAATATAATAATTAGCACTGCTGCTAACCGTTGCAATGATTGGCACACACGAAAATGTAGTGAATAGCATCCCCTAGAGTACAATGATTGGCAGTGCTAACAATTGTGAAGAAGGAAACGAAAAACATTTTTGAACTGTGATATTAATATATTCTAAAATCTAATTTAATTGGCTATAAAAAACATAAGAAAAAAAATAAAAAGTAAAATGTAGTGATTGGCACAGGTGCCAAATTATTGCACCTCCATATAAGCTACTTGACCAATAGTTGGCACACTAATAAATTGAGGTATGTTACCAAAAATAAGGAAAATATAAATGAAGACGGTAACATTACTTAGAATTAATATAATTTAATATTCCCACCTTTTACTAAGTCAAAATCGTAAAAAAACAATGGTTTTTACATACCTCTTCTTTGTCGAATCCGTTAAAATTTGCGGGAAAAAACAACATGCCTTACGAGCGTTCTTTTTTTTTAATGCTGTGTTGTCATAATAACCTGGTAAAAAAGTCTATTATAAAATTGTTAAAGTGTTGCAATGCTAGATTTTAAAAATAACAGAGTACGTATTGTATTGCCATGACAATTCTTAATATCTCCGTTTAAAGGTTAAAGTGCCAATGACTGTGGGGATGCCAAAGTTAGTACAAGTTACCCTAATTTTAGAACATTGGCAAGTAGCCTTACATAGGCTGGGTCGCCTCGTCAATGCTTAGCAGTGTAATGTACTCTAAACTGTGCTAATTTCATCTGTAGTTTACGTAAAATGACTCTTATGTTACAGTCTATAAGCAACAAATTCCTACCTGGACTAGCATCGATGTTAGCAAGCCTGTCAAGATGCCTGCTCATGACTGACAATTGCGCTGGGTCGCCCGTCCTTTGCAGCGCTATGAACAACTCCTGAACCGACTGGGCGAAGGACTGTGGGGTCTGTAGCTTATCTATTATGCTTTGCATGTGGCTCTTATGTGCCGTGTCACCGTAGAGCAGCGCGCTCCACTGGTCTGGAGCTATCCTTAAACCGGCTTCTGTGGCTATCTGGACTATTTGGGCGTCGTGTTCTCGACGGAGGGATTCGTATGTTCGAAACTCCTCTTTAAGCTGCATTAGTGACGAATCGCATTCGCGTTTTGATACCTGGAACAGAGATTTCTATGTAAGACACTAAGCTGACGACGGGTTACTCTTAACGAGACGTGTCACTAAGGAATAGACACAAATAAGGCTAACTGACCCACGGAAGCGTAACTTAAATTTTAAGAAATTCAATAAACATTAAATACAATGTAAGCTGAGGTGTAAGTGGTTCATCAAAATCTTTGAAGTAAATTAACCTCACCTGCACGTGGTGCACCCTGCTGATTGACAAACAACGCTCTGGCGAAAATAGAGGTAGAGCACAGCGTATTTTTATAAGCTGCCCTACTGGGGAAGTACCTCCACCTCACAGAATACCGCTGCCTGGGTTGAGGTTTGTTGTGTTCCTGCTAATGAGTGAGGTCACCATAAAGAAATAAAGGAAGGAGTATAGGCTGGCAACGGATCAGCGACCCCTTGGTGTTGCTGATCTCTATGGGCGGTGGTGATTGCTTTCCATCAGGTAACCCCCAAGCTCGTTTGCCCCTCTATCATATAAAAAGTGTTTAAAAACTTTATTGTAGTATATGCTCTCATCATTAAAGTCAGGACATCTAATGGCCTAAAGTCAGAAGGTTTTTTATTGTTATTACTTATTTAATAAATACAGTTTAATTTAAGAGCTCACCTTAAAACAAGAAGCTCTGTACAAGAGCTGGACGACGTGGCCTATACTAGTTTTGGAAGCCTGCGGAAAATGAGGCTCTAATCTTTGGACTACAAACATCACTAAAACCTGCAACAAAAACCAATTATAGATTTAAAAAAATAAACGCAATATTTTTACAATCTTTTATTAGTTTCACCCACAGATTTGGGATTTTTTTTATTTATTTTCGTGCAGATATCTCCTTACAGAATAAACAATTCCCTTGAGAGTTGTTGTGTGCCTGCGAATGAGTGAGGTTACCAGTAGGTATACTGCAGGCAGGTGGTATGGTACGAGCGTTGCTATGGCTATGATAACCGGGGTGTTAGTAGTTCACTATTACCTTTCAGCCAAAGCCAAACTCACTTGCTCGTGGTGCATCCTGCTGACTAACTAGCGAGGCTTTGGCGAAAAGAGTGGTAGGGCACAGCAACATTCTCGCTCGAATTAGAGCGATCCGTCTGGAGAAATGCCTCAACCTTTCAGAAAACCGCAGCTAAATAACAACTACTTGCGGGTTGTTGTGTTCCTGAGAGTGAGGTCACCCGTATATTCCACCCCCATCCCAAAGATCATGAGAGCGGCATCGGAAAGAGTAATACCCCAGGAGCCCATTTTGCTCAAGCCGCCCTGTGTACTCTTGGATGGGCACCATCCCGCTTGATCGCCGTGTAGCCACTGCGGGGGCGAAAAACCGACCGTGTTACCACGACTTTGTTTTATATGTTGTAAAAGTAGATCGATGTAAAAGTTTGCAAGATCTATGGATGGATATTTGTTATTCTTTTACTGGTAAATTCATCCATACTATATACTATACATACATACATACATCAAATAAATCCGTTCATCCGGATTTTGATGAAATTTAGCATACAAATAGAATATGTTTTGGATTAACACATAAAATTCAGCGACGCGGGTAAAAGCTAGTTATACTACACAGGCAACCCCAGGGCGAATACCTTTCTCGAGAGCGCCGAGCCATCCTCGAGAGCCAGCAGTACCAGTTTGAGGACCTCCTCCTGCATGGCCGGCCCGAGGAACTGGCAGCCCCGGGCCCGCACCGCCGCCCAAAGGTTCGCGCTCAGCTGCTGCGGATTCTAAATAGACACACAAGCCATAGATTATTTCTCAGCATTTGGGGCCCACCATATATTCCCACCACTGTGTCTCCGGTGTAGCCAGGATTAACAGCGGCGACCGCCAAAAAGGCAATGAACAGTGAAATCCATTACTCAGCATCAACCTACATTACGAACCATACTGTACGTAGTACTATTATTTATACTGTGGTTTAGTTTGGGTCTAGATGGGGTTGTGTAAATTTTCCATGAAACAATAAAAATATATACATCACACTGCCGAGATAAGGGGCTTCCCTCAATTGGGTTGTTTCCAATGTTTAAAAATTGTACAAATAAATTAACAATATCGTAAAATACACAAAACTATAAAGATCTGCAAACTTTCATTCTAATATCTTCAGTCAGACTTTTTTTAGCGTCGATCAAAGTTTGGCGGGAAAGTCCATTTTAAAAGTATGAAATTATTAAAAAATAATATTTCCATTGGAGAAGCAATAAAAAATGCTATAACTTTTATTATGATACTAATCACATAAACGTAATATTTAACATAGCTGTCGTACAAATTTCTGATTTGATGCATACAAAATACAGATCTGTGACGTCATAATTCAGTAGTCTTTTGTATGGAGCGTTTTGGGGCAGTCTAAAAATTGTGATTTTCAAATTACCATATCTCGAGAGATTTTTGTGCTATCGAAGTAATTCTTTCACCTATGGTTATATTATGGAGACGTCCCTACATATCAAACAGAAAAAAATGTTAGTCAAATACCCAATTAAACGCGTTTAAACAACGTCGACAGTAGCTCGTCTTTAAATTTTTAAATAATGTATATTGTAAAATTGTATGCAACTGGATAGAGAACCATGTGAAATATACCTGATGCTGTAATATGAGCTCAGTAACGGTCCGTTCTCCCAGCGACCTTGCCGCTCGCGCCGCGCGTCCTCTGCCTTCTTCGTCAGTCATCGCGCACTGCAGTAGCGTCACCAGTTTCCGCTGCATCGGTCGGGACAACCGACTCCCCATAGTGTTGTTGGCTATATCACATACGATAATGAGTAATTGAGGTGTAGCTAGATGCACCACACATTCCACTGTATCTCCTATGTAGCCAGGATTAACAGCGGCGACTGTCAAAAAAGGCAATGAACAGCTAGAGATGTGAAATGTTCCCATGCAATTTGACATCAATTGGAATGGATTTTTTTTATACTGATGGCAAGCACCCTGGTGTTACCGCCTGTAACACCAGGGTCATCATACGCGCGTTGCGGACGCTGTCAAAACCTCTTCACGCTCTTTATGAAAGACCCCATGCTGTAGTATTCCGAGAAAACCTCGACAGGCAGTTAATTCCACAGCTTGACATTACGCGAGAGAAAACTTCTCTGGGACCGCACAGTACGCGACCATTTAGGCTGCAATATGTGAGGATGAATACCCTGTCGATAGTGAGCGGTGCGACTGTAGAAGGAGGCCGTGGGTATCATGTCAAACAACTCCTCTGAACTCACTGCATTGTACAATCGGTAGAACACACAAGAGACGCAAAATCAGACTTAAAGGTTCTAAACGGTGCTTTTGAATTCCCAAATTAATCTTAATTGATTTTGCCAGAAAAATTCCCAAAATCAATAACATTACAAAAGTAACAAGTATTGCTGGGAACGGCACATCTCCAGGGCTAGCTGCTCATGCTATATCACCAAAAGTATAAAAATTCAACCTGTAACAGCTTACCATTGCCACAAAACTTGAGGTAGACAGCAAGGTGTTCCATACTTCGCACGATGGCGTCGTAAGCCTGGCGGTCCGACTCGGGCAGACCCTGGATGCATGGCGGGTGGAAAGGTTGCGTGGGAGGAGCGTAGCCCGCTAGCTGGAGCAGCGCTGTATTCACTACCAACTCCTCCAGTTCTACTTGTATTACAGTCTGGTAAAAAGGCAAATGACATAATTTAATATTAAATCAAATTATTAATATTTTTTTATACTACGTCGGGTGGTAAAATGTCACAGGACGTGTTTGATAAAAAAAAAACTAAGCGACTACTTGCGTAGTAGGTCAGCCAGTCACATATTATGGTCGGTAATGCTCGCAGGCCTGGCTGCATGATCTTTTTAACAGACTCCAAAAAAGAAGGAGGTTCTCTATTCGGCTGTATTTTTATTTATAAAACAAATCGAAAAAAACTTTTTTCGTTTGAAAGAGTATACTTCCAGATCGGTATCATATTTTTTTCATCATCGTCATCAGCCTGTATCTACATACATAAATGTAGAGTAATGTCTGTCGTTTGGGGTCGTTTCATTTTTAAGTTTGAAGCTATCACTGATATATTTAAATTTACACTTTATTTCCAAACGGTAAAAGAGATATGAACTAAGAATATTATGAGTTTGCGACCTAATTTACATTTGAATGGGTTTTTGAATGCCTCAAAGCCGAGAATAGGATGAAGGTAATTTACATAACATAGGAATGACGGTAGACTATTTAGAATTCTTTATCATGCTTCAATCATCTCGCATGCAGACGAATATAGAACAACGGACCCTATACCTACAGCTAATGCTCCCCTGTGCACCAACCTGTGAGTGAAAACGAGCAATCTGTGATATAAAAAGTATTGCGAGTCTCTAATCTTGTCAACCAACCAGAGGACCTTTATTCGCACCGCCATCGCGCTCGGTAAACCCCCCGAGCCCTCAAGCAAATTGGTAACAGGTCTTACTCCCCTTTCACCTTGCAGGTGAAAGCCTGTTACCATGCAGGCTACTTGGGCACTCTTAAGTCGAATATGGAACACGTACCCTATACCTAACTGCTAGTGCGCCCCTGTGTGCCAACCTTCCGGTTATATCACAGGATTGCGAGTCTCTCGTCCAGTAAACCAACCAGACGAGAGGACCTTTACCCGCTTCGTTCTTGCGCTCGGTAAACCAACCGAGCACGCAAGCGGAACGTTAGCAGGTCTTACTCCGCTTTCACCTCCATGCAGGCTACTTGCGTACTCTTAAGAGTCGAATATGGAACAGTTGGCACGACGCCGCACGCACACACAGGCATTCACGCTATGCAAAGATATCATTTGTATACGATGTGGTATTTGTATGAAGTGGCCGGAGGGTGGCAATGCTTTAAACTTAAATGGTAGCGACACAAACCTGATCGAAAGGGCATTGTTTTCTATGTAAGTGTTTGAGGCAATGTCTACATAGTGTGTGTCCGCAGCCGAGGCTGATGGGGCTGCGGGGCGGTGGGCCGAACTCTCGACAGCACACCGGACAGTTCAGGTAGTCCGTCCACTGAGGCGCCTGGATTGGCATTCTGTAAACAACACATATTATTATCATATAATGCGGGGTGCAAAATAGTGGCGAGGTGCTGCACTTAACAACAGACCTGACGTCTCTTTGGTTAAATGGTTAGCAATAGCTACTTTCAAACAACGACAGACATTTGTGTTTGTCCCATGACAAATTTCGTATATATATATAAATTTATTGCTAGTATATAAATTTATTTAATCTGGGTATTTTGTATATATATAAATTTATCTATATTGTATGTACGTATGTACAATAAAAGCTTTTTATTTAAGTATCAGTTAGTAGTACAAGTTTTATTTAATAACTTTTAAACGTTCGCGTTGCGTGATTTATGAAATTAAAACGATTAAAAATAAGGATTAAGGAGCCTTCGTTTTTTAATCGAGAATTTACACAATTTTTAACTACCACTGAGTAGAAACTCAGGTGGTAAATAAGCATAAATTAAAAATGAATATTAATATAAAACTTATTAATAATTAAAAATATGTATTTAGAACAAAGGATAAGCAGTCTAATTATTATATTTGATAAAAAAAATCACACCTATCGTCGTCGTTGTCTACGTCACAAAAACCGAAACAAAGAACAGATATATTCTGATGTTTGAATTCTATATTGTCACCTATAAATCACTTTATCTATAAATATACACTTCTATTAAAATGTTTTTTTGAAAATAAAACTACGGAATTCTTCAGTACTAGTACGGAATCATTCAGTACTGGTTATAAAGACGTTCAATGTGTTCAATGTGACAGGACTTCTATGCTACTTTGTTGTAATGAAAAGATTACTATAATACACGTTGAGTTAATAAAAAATCCATTGAAAGAACGCAATAACATACAGCACTATCTGCAGCCCACGGCTTCGCGTAGCGAAATCACAGTACCAGAAGGAAAAAACCTCGTAACTAAAATATATCACTAAAATATATTTTGTCGCACCGCTCGCCATCAACAGGGAATTCATTCTCACACATTGGAGCCTAATTGGTCGCGTACTGTGCGGTTCCAGAGATGTTTTCTCCCGCGTACTGTCAAGGTGTGGAATGAACTGCCTGTCGAGGTTTTCTCAGGAGACTACAGCATGGGGTTTTTCAAGAAGGGCGTGAAGACGTTTTTACAGGGTCAGCAACGCGCAAGTGATGTCCATGATGTTACAGGCGTTCATAGGCTACGGTAACTGCTTTCCATCAGGCGGGCCGTATGCTTGTTGGCAACTTGAGTGGTATAAAAAAAATATCAAATTTCAGTTTCGATCCAGTCGAGACCTCACACAAATTGGGTATTCTCGTATTACAATATGAAATTTCAAAGTTTAATTTAAGTGGGATTATATCGAAATATGAACGAATACTAAACAAACTAAGAATGATGTTTTGCTAGCAATAATGAATGAATGAAATCATGTACACCGACTTAGTAGGTGGCAATTGGCATGCTCAGTTTCTGGCCTTGTGCGCGCGTACTATTTTTTAGAAGCTGGCACGAGGCAAGTTTTTGTTTCGTGCCACTGTTTTTTTTTTTTATATATATACTACGTCGGGTGGCAGACAAGCATACGGCCCGCCTGATGTGAAGCGGTTACCGTAGCCAAACACTTTACTCTTTTCATACCTAATATACGGTGGTAAACTAGCCCATATCTCTTTTAAGATGGTAAATGCATAATACGAGTATATTATCCTCTTTAACCCCCGCCATAGAAAGAGGGTGTAAGTTTAAGTTATTTGTTTGTGTGTGTGTTTGATGTTGGATGCAGTTTTTTTGTTTGAAAGGTAATTCAATCGAATGTTAGTTGCTATATTTCATAGAAGCGGTTCAGCTGTTTACTTGATTTGGGCATGGCATAATTCGGTCAACTATCATTCTGCAATCGTAAAATAACGAGACTTTGACGTCAGGTTGAAAAGTGATTTGAATTTTCCCGCCACTCTCGCTGGTAGCGCCATCTATTTTCCTAATTTGACATATCCTTTTCATGGAAAAATCTGAATATTCAGTTTTTTTATTATAGAACAAAAAAGAATGATTGCATGTAATTATATTTATTTTTACTGACCGGTTTCGCCGCCAAGGCATTATCAAGGTAAACAGATGGTGTTTGTGTTTCTACAAAACATTATGGTAATAATGTTACACCAAGTGCCAACAATCAACAGTATCAAAGTCAGGGGCGAGTAAATATTATCAAAAAATGTGAGAAAGGCGCTTCTTCTTCTTGTTCTTACATCGATCACAATACGATGTTTTAAAATTGGATTTTATTTTTTAGCAAGCAACCACCACAACTTCAGAATAAAGAAAACAAACATCCAGATACAAAGACATTCACTTATAATATTAGTAAGATAAGATAAAAAAATATATTATGTCAAACAATGTTGCATTTCCATTGGCATAGTCTTTATAAGGCGATGCATCATTTCGTAAAATACAATTATGAATAATGAAGCGTTCCTATTTCATGTATATGTACATTTTGCAGTTTAGTATACTAGCTATGCTCACGACTTCGCCTGCATGAATTTTTTTTTTTATTCTACAAAGATATAGTTATGTCTACATAAATAATAAATAAATAAATAGTTCTCAACAAATTACACAATGCAATCTAGTCCTAAACTAAGTAAATCTTGTACTATGGGTACTAGTTAATTGATACAATACATAAATATATTTTTTTAAATACATAGAAAACACCCAGACCAAGTCAAATGGAAATGTATATCTTGTATGGGTATCACACCCACAATCGTGGAGTCATAGTGGCCATTACTAGCCATTTCACCACCAAGGAGTATTTTTTCCTTTTCATACTCTTTGTGCCCTAATGTTGGATATAATGAGAGGAAGACCAATAAAGTTGATTTAAAAAAAAAATTAAACCGACTTCAGTGGGCGAGCGCACCTTATTGGTGGAATACCCCGGCAGACGCTGCTGCCCGTCTTCCGGGAGAAAAGTTATTGCGTGACACAAGATTCCTTAGTCGCCTTGTATGACATCCAGCGCAGAGCAATGGAGTGGCACAATTCTATTCTGCCAACTACCACAGGGCGAATTTAAGGGTTTCCCTCAATTTTTCTGGGATCCCATCATCAGACCCTGACTTGGTGAATGTGGGAACACCTCGCAATTACCCTTTCAAATAAAAAAAAATGAATTTGACCATACATGCTTATAAAATTTAAGGGTTTCCCTTGATTTCCATGGCATCCCATGTTCAGATCCTGACTTGGTGAATATGACAAAATGATTGTTTGCAATTAATCTGTATACACATAAACTTTTCATATTTTTTTTATAGATGGATAAAAAAATCTGAAATCTAAAGCTTAAAATAGTTAACAAGTTGAAATACTAGACTATAGAAATTATAATAGTATTGTATAATATCGACGCTTCCGGATACAAAGGTCGTAAAAGCCATTTTGGCGAAAATGAGTTTTTAAGAAAGCCCCACCTAATTTTTAGCGCTCTACCGATTTAATAACATAAAATTTCGGTTCGTCGCAAGAAAATCCTTTTACACCCAAATTTTTTACAAGTCTAAACAAGATCTTTTACAAAATAAGGTATGTATATCTCATATTACTATTGAATGTTATCGTACAAGGTGTATTTACAATTAATCATTAATTGCCGCATAGTAAAATGGCGTAAAAACATGAGTTGTGTTTACACCCAATAAACTTTTTTAATTGTACCTGTAGGGCGTTCGATGTTCGACTGTATGCATTTTTTAAATATAGTTTCAATGATTTCACCGTCAATTGTACAGCAATTTTAATAATTCTTATTTGTTTGAGAGGGTACACTCTTCAGGTGGTACCATATTAATCAAATCCGGACCTGATGATTGGAAATCTAAAGAAAAGGGTTGAAATTTATAAGCATGGACGTGGATACAGTAATTGATGAGTTTTCTGATGTTTTTCAGTAACATAATTTGCATTGGGAAGTCATCATGTGACAATGCTGAGCTGATGAGGAACGGTTAGGAGTTATTCAATAGTGTTGAGTTTTCTTAATTAAGTAATGTATTTTCATCTAGAAGGTACCATGTCGCTAATATTTACCCATTATTATAATAAATAAGTAAAAAAGAGTGAAGCCGGGGGCAAAAGCTAGATTAAAATAAAATACATTGGACAATTTATTAATGGTATGATTTTATCAATTACCTAATAAATGCATTTTTAGTGACATAATAAATTATATTTGTTCCATTAATAGTAGATCTGTCACCTAAATTGAATCACCAAATAATATAAAAACGCTTACCTAAATATCAATTAATAATTACTTGGAAATAATATCAATCATCAAATAATTATATTGGATTTCAAAATAATGAGATTGTCACTAAAACAGATTCACCAAACAATATGAAAATGTTTACCTTAAAAGTAATTCAATTATTAATAATTAAGCTTACTTGGCACCACATCATTCATGATCTAGGTTGACGGGCGGAGCTCCTATTTAGAAAACCCTAACCTAACCAAAAATCAACTCAAACCTAACCAAAACATGATTTATTACATTGACCAAGTATTGGTAAGACTCGTCAGTGAATATGACGCCAATTTGACTTTGCACCTATTAGCCATTTTTTCATTAAATTAAAGAGCTGATCTATTTATTAAGTGATAGATCTATTATTTTGATGATCAAAAGATTAAATGATACTAATAGTTTGTTGATTAGATTTATAAGGTGAAAGATTTGCTATATTTAGGTACAAATGTATTATTGCTGCTTGTGACTTACTTTTTAGAGGACAGTTCTTATATTGAGGCTATAGTAAAACGTGTACAAACTATAATTTAAGATACATATTTATATTAAGCTGATGATTTATATTTAGAGACAGTTTTAATTAAAATGATGACTAATATTTTTCTTGGGGATAGATTAAGGTACTGCAGATTAGTGACACATCTAAACTTAGGTGACAGAAAATATTGTTCCCTTTATTAATTTATTTTGCCAAATTGAAATGTACCCAGACTCGGTTTGTCATTGAAATCATGCTTAGCAAGTTCATAAATTCCTAATAGTACGAAAACCTCACATTGACAGTTGTCACAGGGTCATGCTATATATATAGATTGAACCCACTTTACTAATTTCGTAAATTATTATATGTAATGTTGTATTTGTGTTTATTTGTACTTTGTTATGTGATGTTGAAATAAATCTATTTCTATTTCCAAATTAAAAAAGTTAATCAATGTTTACTTTGTGATTGCCTACATTTAGGTATTTATATTTAATTAATGAGTTCAATAAATAAAACAAATTACCTAATGTGTTTAATTTACCCTCTCGAAAATCGGATAAAACAAATAGCTACATACCTACTTCATTTTATCAGTTTACTTCTACTTTGGTTGTTACTATGTTTATAGATAATTGAACTAAAACTCTGGCATTTACATCAAATGTTTATTTCACTAATTGGCTTATAGTATGACCATTGTATTTTAAATACGGGACATCTGACTTTCAGTATAAATATCGTTCCTACCTGTATTTTTAGTGGTGGTAAAGTTTTTCAATTTTCTAGGGCGTAAGTCCAGGCTAACTTCTAAAACAAGACTTTGGCATAAGATACAACAAGATATTATGAAAGAACATCGTTTTTACAGCTGTTTTGGCATAAAACACATTTTTATAAATTTGACATTTAAAGATATGACCACAAATATATTTTTTTTTGTTTTTTCCTGATTACCAAAAATATGATTTTGGTGTGTAGCGTCAATATGTACTCTACCATCTCAGAGGGAAAAACATATCAAAATACATTTGTATTTTTGCTATGTACATGTATCAAACATGTTAGCGACATTTCAAATAGACCAAAAAATACTGAAATTTCAGGATAAACCCTGGTATTTACAACAACAAGATTGAACAAACAAAATTGAACTTATATCAATAAAATAATTTATAAATAGAATAGCAGTCTGGCATTGTTTATCTGTCATGTCATGTAGTTTTATTCTGATAGTGCTCTCATTTATAATTTATATGTTATTACAATAACGATTTGTAGTAGTAAACATACATGTTTACTACTACAAATCAAAATTTAAACATGGGTTAGACACTGTTCTAATAAAATTTATAGTGTAATTAGCTGGCGACCTCTAAGACGATTAATAAATAAATTCAATTATGTAGTCTCTTCATTTTATTCACTAACTACGCTGGTACAGACGTAACATTAAAGCCATATATTTTTTAAATGAAACAGCAGCACATTCAAGCGTGCAGATAAGTCAGTAGGTAAAAACTGCCTGGATCTAGGCATGAATACAATAATAGGCTAATCATTTTGAATGTATCATCGTAGGTACACACTAAGGCATTTTTTGAGACCTTCTCGAGCTTTCCAATTATTGGCTCTTTCATCATACATGAAAAAACTTTTCATGTAACTAATAAAGTTGAGCTTATGCCCAAAAAATCTCTAGAAATCTTAAAAATCGTTGTTATTCCAAAAATTGTGACGTTCCGAAATTGCCACCTAAGCAATCGTCGTATGGTCGAGGTGTAAGACGGGTGATAGAATTACCATTTGTAAAGCCTACCTGATCAGTATGGTACATCAAAAATTACATGTTTTTCCAATTTACCTTAAAAATAACACGAACACTCATCACAAAAATAACACATTCAGATTCTGCCCACTTCAAAACATGATCCGTCAGCAGCCGTAAACCATAGACAATGTTGTGTCAAGAACTCTTTGGTTGATTTGTCAAAGAAATTATATATTTTTATCTCTGGTTGCATTGCCAAAAACTATATTATTAAATGGTTTGTTTTGCTCTGGATAAGAGTTTTTTTTACATACAACTTACGAGACGTCCAACTTAAAAGACGTCGTTTTTCTAAAGATATGGTTGCACTGTTGCTCACACATGGTCACACATCCCTGTTTTGGAAAAATCTATAATAATGATAACACCTTGACCGCCACATAGCTACATATCATACATAACTATTAAGAAACAACTTTATTATATCAGCTTTCAAAACAAAAAAAACCGCGTCGTAACCGATCTATTCCTAAAATTTACGATACCACAGATAGACACACAGATAAAATAGCCGAAAAATAGAAATCCAAGAATAACGAAGTAATTCTATAACAATACATAGAATACAAATAAAACTAAATTACCTAAAACTTAATAACACTAGAATAAAAGTAAACTAAAACTAAAAACCTTAAAAAATATATAAAATATATAAAAATATATAAAAGTAAATATAATATAATATATATAATGAAATCCCCGATTTTGTTATCCTACGTGAACATTCGCAGGGCAAAGATATTGATTGTCTTGTATTGTTTCTGTCCACCAATTGATCGAATTTGATGCTATCCAGCTTGTTGAGTGCATTCACTTGGATTCAGGGATGCGATTTCTCGCACCTTACGGAGAAGAGGGCGCGGAGTTTAAGGGGACCGTTCACCTAGCAGATCTTTAGTGAGAAGCTCTGCCTGGTGTCTGCTGTTGAGCTGATTTTATATATCTAGCTTATTGACCGCTTGAGCTCACACAGCCGCAGTCTATAGAATCGTCGGCTCAAATACCGCTGAATGTATTATATATTACATTAGATATTTTAATGTAACGCATATGTTCAATAAATTGAGGGTGTCATGTCACAGACGTATTAAACGTCTGTGGTGGGTGTACCTAGTTTATTTTTTTTGTATTATGAGCTCCTGACTCCTCCACTCATTGGATCATTTCACAAAATCAAACTGTGATTCAGATTCAGAGTAGCGATGTGACAACGACTTCTCAAACCGGTACAAAGCGGTTTGAGCATAATCTAGTTGACTGACTGAGTTGTAAACAATTATTATTTTAAATGCGGTTGGAAAAGTACCCTCTTCAAGATATAAAAACTAACTGGTGTTTCTGCCATGGTAAAAATCTTTAATGAAGAGTGGTTCACAGTGGTTACCATAAACTATAATGGCTCCGCTTCACAATGGGACATGATGGCCCATCAAATGATCGTCCATAATCGCCGCCATGATCGGGCAGCTCTCCACACAATCGTGTCTATTCATTTACTGACTGTCTACTGTTATGATAAGACGTCTATCGAAGATGGATATCAAAATGATCACGGCTGCGGCAATATTTCTTAGCTCTTATAATCATTTACTTAATGTACGCGAAAACATAATTGTTAATTGTAAAATGCAATTCTCATTTTTTTTTTATACTACGTCGGGTAGCAGACAAGCATACGGCCCGCCTGATCTAAAGCGGTTACCGTAGCCATATTAACGCTCGCAACATAAAATATCGCTCGCGCGCCGCCACCCCCGCTGCCATCGCAGCATCTCCTTCCTTTCTGGTGACCTCACTCACTCGCAGGAACACAACAGCCCTCAAGGGAACCGTTATTTGGCTGCGGTATTCTGTGAGGTACGTTCCCCAGTCGGGTAGCTTACAATTACGCTCCCTACCTCTCTTTTCGCCAGAGCTTCGTTTGTCAGTCAGCAGGGTGCACCGCGTGCAGGTGAAGTTGGCTTTGGTTCAAAGATCTTGATGAACCACTTACACCCCAAAATTTTGATATAGTTCTATGAACCTAAAAGTTTTTTCATTCGTTCACGTCACCATATTGTGTTTGTAAATCGACAGAAAGAACTAGATACATACGTACAGAACACTAAGAATATGTCCCTATTTATTTTTTTACCGAGACGTCTACACGTCTACACTGTACCCGAGACAACTACGTACTGACTAATCGGCGATGTGTGGACGCGCACACAATCATGGGCCAGCATTCCTTTGATGTACCGACAACTCACCGATCACCGGCGATGACGCCCGATCACAGACAAACACTCACGATCATGCCCTCTACACAATCGTGCTTGTGTGTAATCGCCCATCATGGGCCATTGTGAAGAGGGCCATAACGAAACAAAGAAGAAGAAAACTGACAATGTCAGTCAGTTAACATGTCTTATAAGATAACCTTAAAATGCGATAAAAAATAATTTACAAAATAACAAAAAAATATTTGTGAGATGTGATCGCTGTTGCCAAATTTTATGTAGAAACTGTACTGTGATCGGAGACAATAATATTTTTATTGACATAAATTGAACTATGACAATGCTTTGGAAATTCTGCCTATTGACTTTAAGTTTTGTGTGTGTTTCGGTACGTGTTCATGAGCTTTCAGTAAAATTTGACCAACTGACCTATTTAAACTTTTAAGCTTATATTCACTCTTTTCAATAATATTAATTAGATTAGTTTATTTTTATTTACTTAAGGTTAGTTGTTGGTTCTTATACAGCGTTCTTATTATCCTGAATAAATAAAAATTTATTAATTGTTCCTAGACAATTTGTTCACCAATTAGCTCCATATAATTCTACACTAAATAGAGCTTGCACTAAGTGTACTAGATATATATAGATACTGATAAATATACATAAAAACAATTTTTTCCTAAATAAAATTCCCCAATAACTCAACTCAAGATCTCTACATTGTCAAGTTTGCTGTAATTTTAATTTTTGTTTGTAGGGACAGTTTTATGAAGACAGAAGATGCCGATGTGTTTGTCCTAGTCCGGCAACTGTTCTCAATAACACATTAAGAACAGATCGAAAGCTTTTCATCGCTGATGTACCGCCTAATAAATGGTAAATGTAATCAACAAGATTATGGTCTAATGTACCTGTAACCAGCTGAAAATAAAAATGACAATTAGTGCAACAGTATTCAGTTGAAAAAAATAAAGAACTACAATTTTACTTACTGTGTTTCTTAGCAAGCCCTTTTAATTGATACCTATGTGTATCATAATAGGTAGGGGAAAAAGTCTTTTCGCATTATAGTATGTATGAACTTGTAATAAAATCTCTTTGGTTATACCATTTGTATTTATCAGGTTTTGATATCTATAAAAAGTTTAAATTTTAAAAAAGATAATTCCAAATTCAAATTAGGTAAATGTGTGATTTTCATTTGTTTTTTTTACTGTCAAGATGAGTGAATCTAATGAAGATTTTCGATACATTTTAAAATTTTACTACAAAAAAAGTAAAAATTCAATGCAAGCTGCGAAAAAAATTTGTGATTATTATGGACCTAGTGCAGTGTCTGTGAGAGTAGCACAAATTTGGTTTAAGCGTTTTCAATCTGGAAATTTTGATGTCAAAGATGCATGTCGCTCTGGTCGCCCTGTTACGGACAAAATGGATGGCATCTCTGAAAAAGTGGAGCAAGATCGGCATATCAGTAGTTACGACGTAGCTGAAGAACTAGGAATTGACCACATAACAGTTTTGGCGCATAAAAAGGTCGTGGTCAAAGACCGGCCAGGCTTCAGAGACTCTGGCGAAACCCGGGTTAACCCGCAACAAGGTGATGCTGTGTGTATGGTGGGATTGGAAGGGAAGATATTCATTATGAGCTGTTACCGCCAGGCAGGACTATCGATTCTGAACTCTACTGTGAACAACTGATGAGATTAAAGCAAAAAGTTGAGAGAAAGCGGCCGGAATTAAT
The DNA here is from genome assembly GCA_937001555.2 of Hypsopygia costalis. Lineage (NCBI taxonomy): Eukaryota > Metazoa > Arthropoda > Insecta > Lepidoptera > Pyralidae > Hypsopygia > Hypsopygia costalis. The sequence continues at coordinate 28,586,885 of OW443326.2, forward strand.
TAATAGAAGGGGTGTGATTTTTCATCATGATAACGCTAAACCTCACACATCTTTAGCCACTCAGCAAAAATTAAGAGAGTTTGACTGGGAGGTGTTAATGCATCCGCCGTATAGTCCTGACCTTGCACCTTCTGATTTCCACCTGTTTCCGTCTCTTCAGCATTCTTTAGGCAATGTCAGGTTAACATCACGAGAAGACTGCCAAAACCACTTGTCGCGGTTTTTTGAACAGAAGTCCCAAAATTTCTATAGTAATGGGATCATGTCTCTACCTACAAGATGACAAAAAGTTATCGAACATAATGGCACCTACATACTTTAGTTAAATGTAAATAAACTTTATTAAAAAATGTTTTGAATTTTCATATAAAATACGAAAAGACTTTTTCCCCAACCTAATATATTCGATTAAAAATGACAACATATACATAATCGGGCATTGTCCTAAAACCAAACTAATGCGCCAAATTTCAGCTCGATCAGACACTGGCAAATTGGTCAAATTTAACTTAACCAAGATTTGTTTACAGACACTGCAATGAAACTAAATAAAAATGTTAAAAAACAGCTTCTAATAGAAAACCAATATTAATATAAATTTATATATACCAATAGCCAATCAAGAGAAGTGAGTGAGGCTCTCGAGGCTCTCGACTTGCTATTACTTTTGGGAATGGTGTGTGTACATCACCTCTTTTTCTCCAAAAACAAATCATGTCAAGTTTGGTGATCACAAGCATAAACTTACCTTTACATACCTTCTTATTATACCTATGTCAATAAATAAACTGTCCATTATGTAGTCAGGAGCGGACTAAGGCCTAGGCCAGGGCTGTCCAAACCATATACAATACAGGGCCATTACAGATTACTAAACAGATTAGTGGGCCGCAAAAACAAATACCTACTTAACATTTTTACTACCTGCTTTGAAAGTTTAAGCTTAGTTATAACTAGTTATAGAAGCTTAGTTACAAATTACAATAGTAACTTTTAAGATTTGTTGTAAAAATCCTGTAACGGTAAAAAACTGTATAAAAAAGGCAAATGAAACACGACACGGGCCGCACAAAAACCCGCGAGGGCCGCCTGCGGCCCGCGGGCCGTGCCCTGGACAGCCCTGGCCTAGGCAATCTAGGCGTAATCACGTGCCTGTGGCTCAACTTAGAGTGGGTCCAGTACTGCATGGAGCACGGTGACACGTCGACCCTCATGGATCTTTTGTGCCTAGGGCCAATAATGTTTGGGGCCCGAAAGTTAGGTTTTTAATTTTTATTTTGGAAGTGAAAACTTCTTTAGTAGGTTCGGAAATGCAATGTTGCCTAGGCTAAAGCGGGCTAGCCTTAATCTGCTACTGTATGTAGTTCAACTATTATATGATATAAATTAAATATTATTAGTCATATCAGCTAATGTGTACCAAGCTGGGTAAACTTAGTTTTATGTTCACACAACATATCTTTAGCTGTAACGTACACATAAACTTTCTGGGAGTTGTTATTTACGTAATAATCACTATCAAAAGCTTGTCATTTGTCTATGAGGAGAGATCAAAACTGTATCTAACTTGTGTACCATTAATAGTACACTAGTTTTGAATTGAGGAAGTCAATAGCAATGTTGGGCATGTCATTCTAACCGAACACCCAAGTTGAGCAACATTGACAGTAGTCTATCCTTAGGTAAATCTCAAACTTCTCTGGAGGGCACGATAAGCTATCAGCCCCTGCTGTTATGATTAAATGACAGTTGTTAAGGAAATTATCAGTCTTTGAATCCTACCAACCTGCAGTTGAGCTATGTGGTGGGGAATGCTCTAAACCTTCTTCGATTGAGGGAGAAACTATGAATATTGGTTGATTTATAATAATGTTGGTATTCTTTTTAGCAACTGCAATGGGGTAATTCTACCAAGGGTTGGAGAGGAGATAAAAGGACATGAGCAAGAGTTTTGTCCAAGATGTGAGTGCAAGTATGAGACCAGGAATACTACCATTATTATGGTAAGTGATGCTAATCAGTATACTTACTAACTCTATTTTAATTTTATTTTTGTTTCTAGCAGTTGTTGTTTAGCAAAAGACACAGCTGTAGATGAAATATTTCAGCCGAAAGCCATTTTCTACTGAATGTAGGTTCTATAATAGATCCAAAATATTTCTCAGAGTTACCATGTGAAGTCTACATCTACCATCTTTCATGGAAGAACAGATGTTTCCGCAGTTTGTTTCGAGGTCACGATTGTATAGAATGCAATTATGTTATAGATATATACTATTTTGTGTCATACTAAATCTGTCTCGCAGGTAGACTATCGCAATCCTTATCATCTCGGCGCGATTAAAGAGCCAGCAAGTAATATTAAAATATACTTGCTTGCTTTATTTACTTTATCAACATAAATTGTGCATTTTCGTAATACAGAAGACGACATAAAATGTTCCTATTTTAGTCATCGCAAACGTCAGTCTCGTCGACTTGCTTAAGTGCGAGGTGAGACATTTGGCTCACTTTTCGGGTGTACGTTTTTGACGCATGTGACATATATAGAGTACTTATAATATCACTTGTAATTCGAAGGATGCGATCCACATCGTCGATAGTAAAAGTGCTAGTTTTTAAGTTTTATATGGGGTGAAATAAAATATAATAAATAAATATTGTCAGACAAATTACACAGCACCATCTAGCCCCAAAGTAAGCGAAGCTTGTGTTATGGGTACTAGACAACAGATAAACATACGTAAATACATTTTTATTTGTAAATACAAACAAACATTCATGCACACAAGTGTTTGTCCTATGTGGGAATCGAACCCACGAGCGTTGGTGTCGAAGCCGCGTCATTGACCGCTACGCCACCGAGCTCGTCTCAGTATAGCCATACTTAGTATTTTCGTTTCTTTTTATACTACGGCGGGTGGGAGACAAGCATACGGCCCGCCTGATGTGAAGCGGTTACCGTAGCCATATTAACGCTCGCAACATAAAATATCGCTCGCGCGCCGCCACCCCCGCTGCCAACGTAGCTTCTCCTTCCTTTCTGGTGACCTCACTCACTCGCAGGAACACAACATCCCTCAAGGGAATTGTTATTTGGCTGCGGTATTCTGTGAGGTGGAAGTACATTCCCCAGTCGGGTAGCTTACAATTACGCTCCCTACCTCTCTTTTCGCCAGAGCTTCGTTTGTCAGTCAGCAGGGTGCACCGCGTGCAGGTGAAGTCTCCATAAAGTCAAAATATCCCCATATAAAACTTAACTTGCATTGCATGCGTGTGGGACGTAGCTCACAATCATCTTTGAGCAAAAGTTAACCTCCTCTGGACATGGTGCACCCTGCTGATTAAATAATGGCGCTATCGCAAAATAGAGCCTATGACACAGCCTCTTAAGAGCCCTATTACATTGCACGCTGACGATCTCTCGCGCAGTACTAAACCCGCGAGGGCCGCCGGTGCATCGTCTTTTGTAGTAATTTTGAAGTTATATTTATCGTTTTTATTGAAATAAGATAATAAATTTCATGCTACATAGTTTATTCATCATGAAGTAACAATTATTCTCGTATAAATTTTGCTCAATAATATTATCGTTTATTCGAGAAATTAACAGTTTACTTAAAGCGATTTTCGAAGTTTTTTGGTAAAATTTTTTTTTTTCTATATTAAATCAATGATATTTTAAAATTCTGACGCCGCTACGAACTATACGACTATATAAGAAATAACATTCTATTTTTTTCATATCATTTGTTTGGAACAGTAGTACAATCCAGGAGCTCAAAAAAGTAAATATGCGCATTTTATGAAAATCTTTCTCTGCAATTTTGGGTTTAATGAAAAAGTTAAAAAAAAAATACAAAAAGCGAAGCCGCTACGTACTAAGCCAATAGCTATTCTGTACTATTCAATAAATCATCATTGTTAATGTATTTTTGTTTCCGAGATCAGGAACGCCAAAATTGGCCATTTTACGCAAAAATCACAGTCGATATGTAATATGGCTCATAAGCTCTCGGACTGATAATTGCTTCACGTTAAGCGTAAACAAAATTGTTACATGAAAGAAATGTAAATCAAAACATTTCCGATACACCATGTTTCTTGCAAAAAAATAAATATATATTTTCGTTGTTCTTATTTAAGGACAACGAAAAGATTTTTTTTGCAAGAAACTAAAAAGCAAGGTAAGGTTGAAATAATGTTATAATAAAGCGCTTGTACTATTCCACGTTATTATATTTAATATTACCGACCGGTTTCGCCGCTAAGGCATTATCAAGGTAAACAGATGGTGATTTGAAAAACACCATACAAAGTTGATACTGTTGATTGTTGGCACTTGGTGGAACATTATTATCATAATGTTATAATAAAGCACGTTATTATATTTAATACTAGCTGTGCCCGCGACTTCGTCCGCGTGGAATAGTGTCTAGGGCAATTAACTTACCGTTCTTAGGTACCTGCCTAGCATACAAATGTGCAACAAAAAAAAATGACGTAATAACATCTAATTAAACTCGAAAGTAATCTACTTTTGACGAATGAAATAAATAAAACAATGACCCAACTAAAGAAAAAAATATTTAATAACTTATCTACTAAAGTAAGCAAATAGAATTGTAAACAATGTGCAGTGAATAATAATGCATTTGTAGCGGAAAAAATAATAATTGTCACGTGTCTGCACGTTTGGGCAAGCCCACTTGGGCATATTTTTTCTGTGCCGTTCCACCGTTTTTTACTCATGTGGTACCACGCCGCGTAATGACCCCCGGCCCGCTCCCTGACCCCCGCGCGGTAGCTTTCAATGTGTACGGGTGGTGTACGGCGTTGAGATAGGCAAAATGCCTGGCATTTACAATAAGTGCCCAGTAAGTACCTGTAAATGCCCAATAAATGCCTAGTTTTGGGCATAAATAGGGAATTTATAACTATTTTTTGGACATTTATTGTAAATGCCCGTCATTTTGCCCATCGCTAGTACGGCGCGATGCTTGGCAAGTTTTTTACTCGCGTTAATTTCAGTTTCTCATTTTGTAATGACTGCGTAAATGTTATCTACATCAGGATAGCACTAATATTTTGTCTCTTGTCGCAAACTTATAAAACATTCACTTATACCTTACATATTTCCATACAAACTTTCATCCCCTATTCCCTATTGTTATTTTACCCCCGTGTGGGTAAAACTTTTACAAACTTTGAATGTCATATTTATTTATATCGAATCAACAGCCTAAAAAATAAGTTTCAAGCTTCTAGCTCTAAAAATAACGATACTTCCATACAACCTTTCACCCCCCCTTTTAACCCCTTACAACCCTTTTTTTGCATTAAAAAGTAGCCTATGTCCTTCCTCAGGCTCTAAACTATCTGTGTACCAAATTTCATTTAAATCGGTTCAGTAGTTTTGCCGTGAAAGCAGGACAGACAGACAGACAGACAGACAGAGTTACTTTCGCATTTATAATAGTAAGGATATAGTAAGGATTACCGACCGGTTTCGCCGCTAAGGCATTATCAAGGTAAACAGATGGTGTTTTTCAAAACACCATCTGTTTACCGGTCGGTAATATTAAATATAATAACGTGGAATAGTACAAGCGTTTTAATATAACATTATGATAATAATGTTCCACCAAGTGCCAATAATCAACAGTATCAACTTTGTAAGGTTGAAAACTTTCGTTTTCAAGCATTGTGGTATCTGTTCAGCGAATATGTGCCGAAGCTTGCCAAACGCTGCCCAGCCCAATCGAATGCGCCTATCGATCTCTTTGTTGAAATTACCCCGGCCAAGCTGTATCTTATGTCCGAGGTATATAGTCATGAATACTTTAATAACACAATAGCTGTTTTCCCAGAAGTGAGATCGGTCTATAATTCTTCAATAAGGTTTCGTCACCTTTTTTTAAGAACTCCTTGTCCTTGTGAATGAAGAGATGTAGTTCATTTAGAACCGAAGTTCCTCCAGCTTTCAACGGTTCTGTTATAATTCAGTCCTCACCAGGAGCCTTACCATTTTTTATACCGCGTTTACAATTATGTAAAATTCATTGTTATAACTGGAAAAAAATAATTGATTTTGTAATGAAAAAACAAGTAAGTAGTTTAATGGTAATGATTAAATAATAAGAAAAAAACAATCATTTTAAAACTGCGAAAAAATTCATGATGATTATGCTTTTGCCCTCCTCCCATATAATAAAGAAATACAATTTAGAACAGCATGGAGTTCTTCAAAAAGGGCGTTGTTTTACAGGGTCGGCAACGCGCATGTGATGTCTCTGGTGTACGCTACGGTAACTGCTTTCCATCAGGCGGACCGTATGCTTGTTTGTCACCTTAGTGGTATAAAAAAAAAGAATTCAGTTGTATAAAATTTATATACTACCAACAAACTTCAGTAATACGCGGCAGCGATCGGTTCCACATTGAACTAAATGAGGAGGTGAGGTCGCCTTGTGAGAGTGGCAGAAAGTGGCCATAAAAGTAAATAAATAAATATTGTCAGACAAATTACACAGCGCCATCTAGCCCCAAAGTAAGCGAAGCTTGTGTTATGGGTACTAGACAACTGATAAACATACGTAAATACTTTTTTTTTGTATATACATACTTATGATACATAGAAAACACCCAGACCAAGACAAACAGACGTGTTCATGCACACAAATGTTTGTCCTGTGTGGGAATCGAACCCACGAGCGTTGGTGTCGAAGCCGCGTCATTGACCGCTACGCCACCGAGCTCGTCTAAGTATAGCCATACTTAGTATTTTCGTTTCTTTTCATACTACGGCGGGTGGGAGACAAGCATACGGCCCGCCTGATGTGAAGCGGTTACCGTAGCCATATTAACGCTCGCAACATAAAATATCGCTCGCGCGCCGCCACCCCCGCTGCCAACGCAGCTTCTCCTTCCTTTCTGGTGACCTCACTCACTCGCAGGAACACAACATCCCTCAAGGGAATTGTTATTTGGCTGCGGTATTCTGTGAGGTGGAAGTACATTCCCCAGTCGGGTAGCTTACTATTACGCTCCCTACCTCTCTTTTCGCCAGAGCTTCGTTTGTCAGTCAGCAGGGTGCACCGCGTGCAGGTGAAGTTGGCTTTGGCTCAAAGATGTTGATGAACCACTTACACCCCAAAAAGTACTATTACTTATACTGTAGTTCTAGTTGTGAAGGCTACAAGGCTACAACCACTATACCAGTGGTATCGGTCACTGAGCACGCTTGCGTCAGGGCGACTGTTTGATGCGTCCGGGGTTCGCCAGGGCTCAGTGCGCCCTAGTTTTAAACCCCGCCCCTCTACAGGTAACGCGGGTCATCAGGATAAGTTGCATCCAGGGATGCACTTTGTTGCGAAACAAATACAGAATATTGACGTAAGTTCTGCAATATTGCGCGCGCATAAGTTTCCCCGGTCATCTGTTGCTATGCACGGACAGAGGTGTTCGGAGAGGTGCGGGGAATGTTATATTATCGAGAGGTGATGGGGGGGGATTGCATTTCCTCCCGCTACACCTGAATAGTCCATAGGGGCGCGGGAAAAGTATTCGAACTACATAGGCCGGTCCGTTTGGAGTGCAAGCTGTTACATTAACATAGGTAAGACGCATCTGTTATCTTTAATTTTTTTTTCGTATTACTTTGAAGTGTGGTTTATGTAAAGTTATAGAATAACTACAGTTACCAACTAACAACGAAACTTAACTTTTAATTGAAACAAAGCGAACTTTTTTTTTGCTCTTTTAAATTAAGCGAACTTTTTTTTTGCTCTTTTAAATTAATTACGGCTTTATTTATGCATAACGATTATATATGAAGCGTGCGACGTTGAAAAAATGTGTATTTTACTTTTTAAATGCATACTTTTTGATTGCCATATGTTTAGATTTATGCCATATGGTACTTTGAAAAGCGCTGGAAAAACATTTGGATTTCTTTCAATGTAGCTTCGAAGTGTTTTAAAAAATGTGTATTTTACTAATTTGTATTTTAAATGCATACTTTTTGATTGCCATATGTTTAGATTTATGCCATATGGTACTTTGAAAAGCGGTGGAAAAACGTTTGGATTTCTTTCAATGTAGCTTCTAAGTGTTTTAATAATAACGATGGGTAATTTTCATTTTTACTTGACTGCGTAAGAAGCGAGGGTAATGTTTATCGGGCATATGTATGTAGGTATGTACGAGTACTTATGTATGTCTAATTGTTTAACAGTTTCTACAGCCTAAATCGTTTGTCGGCATACATATGGGGTGTCATTAGATTCGTTAGATGTGTCTAACAAAGGATATGATATTTCCATATGGCGTCTCCGAAAGAAAATATAGGGAAAAAGTTGGGGTCTTTTGTAAAAGTTTGTTGTACTTTTTAATATGAATCAATGCGAATGTAATAATTATTGTATATTTAATGTTAATTGTATTATTAAGGCTGCGATTCCACGAGTTTGTTCAATTCCATTGTGTTTTAAATCACCAATAGAATCATTATTATTTAAATAGTTGTTGTTTAAATAATTTCGGCCATCTTTTCAGAACATTATAAATCCCACCTATATATATTTTTCTAAATATACGTAACAAATTCAATCATAGCGTAAAGCATATGTTAACAGAATTTTAGCTCTTGCTAGCTAGCCTATATGTTTAAAAACTTGTACAATGCAAGTCTTTTTTGTTTTTGTGGGCTGTCTATCGATGGCATGATGTACCTTGAGCTTATTCGTACTTTGAAGGGCACGTTAACCCGTCGGTTCCAGCTGTTACCATTAGATGACAGTGGGCGGCTGGAAACACTGGCCTCCGGCAACCTGGGGCCTTACCACAAGCTCTAAACGCAGGAATGGAACCATCATGGTTGCGAATTTATGAATGAAATTCATTGATAAATACGCAACCATCATAGTTCCATTCCTGCGTTTAGAGCTTGTGGTAAGGCCCCTGTACATCTGTCCGCTAGTGTAGTATGCACTGTCCCCTTACCACCATCTCTTATTGCGATTCAATAACTGAATAAGCAATCTATTCAATTATTGAATCTCAATGTAAGGGGGCTGGACCGCATCCCAGCTGGGATCAATATAGGTTGATTCACCAGACCTTCTACTGTAACATATGTTTTGCTGTATACACATACATAGTGAACCTGTTTCATGTGTAGGTGGTTGTCATCATCGTGCTATGGTTGCTGACTCTGCTCTGCGTGTATATGCTATTCTTGATGTGCCTCGACCCATTGATTAAGAAAAAACGATCTTTTAAGCATTATCGGGAACGCGGTACAGAAGAGGTAAGTGATTTTGATTAGCATTTGATTAGCAATGGTTGATATTTCTGTCTATACAATCATCATCATCAGTCTGTATCTACCCAATGCTGAATATATCCAATTAACAAAAAAACATTGCGAAAGGCTTATAAGCCTTCCCACTCTAATATATCTATACTAATACCTTCCTCCCCATCTGCCGTTACTCGGCAGATGTGACCGGCTCAATGCCACTTCAGCTTGTAAACTCTGAAGGCTATGTCGACAACTTTGGTTCTCTGTCGAATGTCTTCGTTCCGGATTCGATCCCTCAAAGAAACCCCGGACATAGCCCTCTCCATCGATCGCTGCGCGACCTTTAGCCTATGGACCAGTCCGATGGTCAGTATCCAAGTCTCTGCACCAAGCTATGGTGCAGAGACTTGGCTATTGACTCTATCTATATGACGAGCTAGGTGGTCGAATGGTTAGCAATGGCCACTTTGACTCCGAGGTCGCGGGTTCGATTCCCGCACAAGACAAACATTTGTGTGCATGAATATGTCTGTTTGTCTTGGTCTGGGTGTTTTCTGTGTATTATAAGTATGTATTTATAAAAAAAATGTATTTAAGTACATTTATCAGTTGTCTAGTACCCATAACACAAGCTTTGCGCTTAATTTGGGACTAGATGGCGCTGTGTAAATTGTCCAGAAATATTTTATTTTTTTAATATTCTTTTTTAAACCTTATTGTAAGTAAGGTTCAAAAGTGGATTGAATATTTAATTATGGAGTCGCTCCATTCCATACTCCGACACATGCGCATCTCTAATAAACTAATTTTTCACCAATGCAACGGGTCCATATGGCTAATGATGATTCAAATCGAATTTTTGGATTTTACATTTGAACTTTGATTTAATTTAACTGTCATCGCTTTCATTAGCTGCTAGAATCTTGTACCCCAAACTAAAGTTCCAAATCCAAAGAGCCGATCTGAGTTAGTTTAGGATATGGGCACCAGATTGTGGTTTTAACCGATTCCAAAAAAGGAGGAGGTTCTCAATTCGGCTGTATTTTTTTTTATTTTTTAATGTTTGTTACTTAATTAATCCGTGATTTATAAACCGATTTGAAAAAACCTTTTTTATTTGAAAGAGTATACTTCCATATTGGTCCCATATTTTTTTCATTATCATCATCATCATCAGCCTGTATCTACATACATATATGTAGAGTAATGTTAGGAGTCGGTTTTTTTTTGTTAAAATTATAACTTGCCATATTTCTTTCTAGTCCTGTAACCTGTTAAGCCAAGACGGCGCAGAAGACTGAACAATAAAAAGTACATATAACCGAAACCGTCATGATGCGAAGGAACACATTTTTGCAAAAAATTAAAATTGTACTCATGCTACTGTTTCTTTTGTTACTTATGGCCCATTGGGTATGCATCTTCTATTACCAGAATAAGCATTGTAAGAGGGATTCCAAGCAGGAGTAAGAATCCGACAAAACAAAAACTTTATGTATCGATTTAAAAGATCATTCAGACATATTTTTTCGGGAATAGATGCGGCATTAAAGTAACTTGCTTTCCAAAAACGGTAGGTACCGAGTAAATTGGCTCACTGTGCCATATTTGGTAGTAAAATATCTTTGGGACATTGGGACCTTTAAAGTGTTTTTTTGCACGCAGTTCGCAGTTTCGTGCTACAACAAGCAAGCAAGAAATCGATTATAGCGCAAGCACTTTGCCCATTTAAATTAATTTAATAATAATTAAATAATAATAAATTAATATTGCAATTGGCACTTGCAAGGAGCAAGTATAAGGTGCGGGCAAGCCATGTGTATTCCCGGTTTTATTTATAATTTACATTAAGTTTCTGCACGATCGCAAATTTTAATTTGAGTGTTGGGAAAAGAGACTATATTTGTTCGTATTTTGATATTTTTGATTATTTTTATGACGTGGAAAGTTTTAAATTAATACTAATTATGTTCAAATTGTCTAACACTTTGTGGATAGCAGGAGTCGGTGTGCCATTATATTACATGGTCAAAATGTATGTAAGTTATAATCGCACAAAGTCACACAAACATCCCGAGCCTACAATTGCTGACGAAAAATGTCAAAAATGAACTCAATGGGTACCTACACCATACAAAATGTACTCCACATTTAAGGACCCCGTACAATTCACTATATTGATGAACAAGCATATCTAATGTTTAATATTTTATTGTTGTTCATATCCTTAGTTATTAATAAAAACGAGATACCTAAGCCTTTTCGGCAAATTTTGATCTCACTTTGTACGAAAATCGCATTTTAGTTACATTTATTAAGTACCTAATTCTATTTTATTAATTGTTTTTTTTATTTGTCGCGTACATAAATATGTAGAATTGGGAATATCTTATTCAATGTGAATGTTATAATAACATAAAGTATATATGTTGTACGTAATATATGTTAGTGGACCCCACTGCCACGGCACTATCGAAATAATCTTGTAGTCGATTCGAGACGAGATATCTTACGACGTTGCCAAATGTAGCTATTTATGGTTATTGTCAATCTATATGTTTAATGTTTCGTAAAAAAATAATGTAATTGATTATATATAACAAAAGTAAGACTTAAATGACGTTGGTTGTGAATGATAAATATCTGCTGGTCCACATTCAGCTGAGCATAATAACACAATATATTTACGATCGAAAAGTTAACGTCTGAATGTATGAAGTTGATTTTAGTGCACGCTACTCTTTACAGAGAAAAGGCTTCCTAAGATGGACCTGCATTTTCGTAGTAGACGGCATTAAGTCGCCTTAAACAGATACAGACTTCAGCTTGTAGTCCGTGACATGAAAAAATACCAGGTATGTCCTTCCCGTGCAGATAGGTATATTGCCAAGACTACGTCACAGATTTCACTGTCAAAGACTACGTCACAAGTTTCACTGACAAATTACATACAAAGTACATCTGATGACGTAGGCGAGGTCAAATCACGTGACCACATTTTTCCGTACATATCATACTTGGTGCTTTTCTGCCATGGTCCGTAACAGTTCCAGTATAACAGGATCCTGCGTAGTGTCACGAATGTTTTTGTCTACCTCGGATCATCTCAAAACAAGCGCAGATCCAGCCCTTAAAAAAGGTCCAAAAGTCGGAGACGGATTCGCTCATCTTGGTTCATTCATTTGGTCATTAAGAGTGAGTGCTTCGAATCATGCACGGTTCATTGCTATTTTTTAAGGGATTATATATAACATCAGCATATTCAACATATCGATATGTTGAATATGCTGATGTTATATATAATCCCTTAAAAAATAGCAATTATATATAACATCAGCATATTCAACATATCGACCTGAATTAAGATTCTGGGCATGCCCACCGTATGTACAATACTCCATCCGCGCTGACCTGGAAGTATTATGGTCTACAAGCTTTGTCTGTACTATTCTATGGCATACTGAGTCAGATATGTGGAACGATGTGGCATAACTTGAGAAGGGACAGACGTAAGAAAGCCCTCTTCATTCCAGCGTCGGGATCTTTTGCTAAACTAAAGCCATGGACAAAATAATCGTCACTAAATAACCATCTCAATATTAGTGGACTACTGGAATTGTGTTAAACTCTGGAGTGATTGGTAGTGAGTAATACATATTGATGCCGAGAATATACAAAGGCTATATGTGAAGATGAGCCTCATAGACATTTTTTTATAAACCTTGCTTTTTAACCTTTCGCTTGCCGCAAATTTTAACGGTGGCCCAAGCGCTGTAGGTACTAACGCTGTATTCACCATGGGACTGTGGCACGCGTGGGTTTTGATAAACCTTTCATATTATATATTCATAATATTAAAAACTAAAAATCGTCAATATTATGTTAAACCTACCTACTTACAAACCGAGGTAGATGATGCCTATCGATTACAATACACTCTAGAAGGCAATTTTAGAAATAGACTTTTGTCGCTTAAATCTTTTATTTCTAAATAAAAATCTTTCAAAAAGACGCGGGATCACACAAGATAATATGTCCATAACACAATGACATTGTTTTACGCGGGCTGTCTAATTGACGTTGGCGGGCTGTCAGGTTGACGCTGTAGGCTTTGGCTATTCGCATAATGAGCCAAATGCCAACAAAGGCATTGAAGTCTACAATTTTATCTCAGTAAATTATGCAGTAAGCTTAGTTTAAGGTAGTAATATCAAGTTCATATCCATAATTTACCCATGTTATACTTAACAGTTGTCGGTAAACAATATTTTCCTTCGTTAGTAGGTAAATATTTCAAATCATACTAATTATTGATGGGTCTCTTCTTCACTTATACCTTTCATATTGATTTCGAGTTCAGTTCTTATTGCTGCACACTCCGTTAATGAACATTTACTTAATAAAAAAAATTGGTCGTCTCTAAAGTTGGTTTACGAATAATTTTACCTGATAACGTTATAAGAAAACATCGGTCGATGGAGTGGAAGTGAGATAGATGCGTCGAACGACCTAACGCTTAGTTATATCTCTCTTGCTTATTCCGCGCTCTCGCTTGGACGCTCGGCTTAGCCGGAATGTGACAATGAGTCATATTTTTTGTGCGTGCAGCCGGCGTGCATCGATTTATAGGACGTTATCACCTCAAAAAGTTGTCAGTGTTATTATTTTTATAAGATCAGCTTTATGTGGATCAGTCTGAAGATTAGTCTAGACCTTAATCGATAGCCGAGCGTACTATTTTATTCCCTACGATAAAGATTTTTATATACCCATTTAAATGAGCTTACTATTAATATGAGCTTAGGATTTTGGAGGTGCGTAGAGAACTTCGTAATAAGAATAAAACGTACGAGTGAAAGGTATTGCAAGCATTTGTCTGTTAGCTACGGTCACAGATAATCCTTAAATAGATTCGGAATGTGGAGTACGTCAGATAGCATGCATGAATGGCAACTTATTATTGATGTAACGCGCCCATCGGCCTTTTCAGACCTTTACGCAGTACGGAAGTATCTATTGAGGTTTATCTGAGGGTTACGGCATAGTGTGTCGGAAAATTTGGCACCAAAATTGGCCTAAAAGAGCTTATGTAACTAAAAAATAACGAGTCGCGTCCGATTTTCGTCAATTTTTTACACTGTACCATCAGAGTAAAATAAAGAATTACGGGGCGAGAATATTTAGGTGTGTCACTATAGGTAAAATTTTAATATAAGAAACTAATTGTTCTAATCATGTCGTATTAGACCGACTGAGAGTTATTGAGTCCAAAACTAAGGGAGAGTGATATTTTGATAGTAGTATTGATAGTAGACTTAAGTTATTAAATTTAAATATTACTACTTCGTAACTATCACTTCTTCTGACTTTTAAAAGCAAAGAATAAAAGCAAGCGATTAATGATCATCACACTCTGAGCAATATCTAAAGCGAGACTTTGCTATATATGGAATATCTATATATGGTAAGAGACGAAGATATAGTCTGTCTAGTCCGACCTATAGCCAGTGTCTCACTCTAAATGTATCGTATCTGCTTATAGTATTATTCATAAAAATACTTTTAAATACTTCTTAAAGCTGATTTTAAGTTTCGTACTCATATTTAACAGGGATCAATTATAAATAAATGTCCGCTAAAAGACGTTGTTAATTTGTTGCATTAAATTTTATTGTCTATTCCTAAACATGACATAGACAATAAGTGTTTTTCCATGCTCGGCTGTCGATTAAAAAGGTGTTGTAGCTTGGAAAGCTTTAGGAATCGAATTTACATGAAAAGTAGGCATATTTATTAGGACAAAATTTCTATACAAAAATTTAGTATGCTGAAATTTGTATCAGTGCTATATATACATATATATTGTAATATAGGCTGTAATTGAACTTATTGGTAATTCTTTCAAGGTAGATTGTACACATAATTACAAACAAATTTTGTTATGAGTATAACTTTGAAATTAGATCTTCTAGTACAACACATAAAAGCTGATCGAACAGTAATTCCATAGTAAAAGTTGTTTGTAATAATGACTACTTACGTCCTTTAAAGCATTGCCAATAAATTTCATCCTATATAATACTTAAGAAGGACAATAGGTAATATAATGTATTGTCTCTACTCTTGTCTTTTCTGAAATTTATATTATTTAAATTATATTTAATTATTGAAGAGATTGTGTTCAATAGGTTGACTCTTAATGTAAGATTTATTGTATATTTTTTACTATAAACAGTTATATTTTTGTATTATACTTTTCTATGTTGTACTTAGAATATTATTTTTATGCAATTTTTATCAAGATAGAGCATATAAAAAAAAATGTTCTGAAAATCTTGGTATTGATTGATAATCATAGAAAAGAAAAAGAATAATGTGTAATTTTAATGATTTCGAAAATCTTTATTTTGATAAAGTTTATTAAAAACGTTTCGAAACAATTAAAAAAATATAGATACTATAATTTAAATAGTTGTCTTGGCCAACTTGCCTGATAAATATTTTTTGAAAAATGGAAAAATTCACCTGCCCCCCCATGGGGGGATTTGAACCCACGACCTCTCGATGACCGGTCGAGTGTTCTTCCAACTGAGCTACCAGGAAGGTTTGTGTTGCTGACGAATTTTTTCATCTTATATTTCTACTGTGTGAGTCACAGTGTGGCGTCATCAACCTATTAAGTAATTACAATACTAAAGTAGGCATAGCAGTCCATCGTTGCAGATGAAATTCATCTATTTTTTGATAACACCAAACTAATTAAATTATTATTATTTAAATAGTTGTCTTGGCCAACTTGCCTGATAAATATTTTTTGAAAAATGGAAAAATTAGTTTGGTGTTATCAAAAAATAGCTGAATTTCATCTGCAACGATGGACTGCTATGCCTACTTTAGTATTGTAATTACTTAATAGGTTGATGACGCCACACTGTGACTCACACAGTAGAAATATAAGATGAAAAAATTCGTCAGCAACACAAACCTTCCTGGTAGCTCAGTTGGAAGAGCACTCGACCGGTCATCGAGAGGTCGTGGGTTCAAATCCCACCTAGGGGGGGCAGGTGAATTTTTCCATTTTTCAAAAAATATATAGATACTATATTTTTTTAATTATTTCGAAACGTTTTTATTTTGCTAAAGTTATACCTGCGATTATGAACAAATGTATTTTGAATATTTTTTGACAGTAAAATGATAATAACCACGCGAATCAATGCGATCATGCACGTAAGGTATACATCATCATCATTATCAGCCTGTATCTACGTACTGCTGTGTATGATACCCAGCAGTGGGTAGATACAGGCTGATTCTCAAATTTCTCTAAACATCATATTTCCAAACAAGGTAATTGAAAAAAAAAAATACACCAGTGACTGTACTTTGAATGTGGTATCACAAGAACGTTGTGTTATGCGAATGTGGTCTTATAAGATCATGATATTTTGAGAATATGATGTTATGAGACTATGATATTTTGCGAATGTGGTATTTACGAATGTGGTCTTTTGGGAATATGATATTCAGCGACGGAGGTTCGCAATACTTTCCACCATATGTGATTAGCATTTTTAAAGACCTTTATATATTTATACGTTAGTTCTCGTGGTTATTATCATTTTAATCATTCAACGCGGCAGTTTAAAAGTTCTTATTTTTTGACAGTGTATGTCTAATTTTTTCTAATATTTTATGAATGTAATGGTACTATTTACACTAAAAGTAATCAATCAATGCAACGTAAACATACAACGTGACTATGCGTAGTTGTTTTTGTAATATTTTTTTTTATATTCAAAACTTACTTTGGCAACTGAATAGGTATTACTTGGTAAATTAAGATGATTAGTCACATATGTTACTCTAAATATTTCCGCCTGACATGACATTACCAATTACTAAACAATGTATTATTTACCCTATATAAATGATATGCCATTTTATAGCACAGTGGGCTTCTAGCATCATCAGGTAAGGGCAAACGAGCGTAATTTTGTGAGTAGTAAGTCGCGTAATTCACGTCGTTTTAATACAAATGGCAGACTCATTTTGCGTCGTCACTGTACATTTGTATGAAAACGACGTGAATTACGCGACTTACTACTCACAAAATTACGCTCATTTAGCTTTACTTATACGGAATAAGCAGCAGTGTCAATTTAAATGAATCATTAAAAAATGGGACGGCCTTAAATAAAATTCTTTCCTATAGAAATTTATTTAAGACCGTTCAGCTGCAAAATTGGCAAACATAGGGTGAATAAATAAAAATTTCAAAACTCGCTGCTGCGAATCAATAAACTGTGTTACACGATAGTTTTATAGATCCATATTTTTTTATAATTCATAATTTGATAAACCGTTATACTCTGTAGTTGTTGAAGTACAATGTGCCAAAACGGCGTTTTCCGTAAATATCGCTTCAACGACTACAAAATCTTGCGTTTTATCAATTTACTAAGTTATGTGCCTAAATTCATAAATATATTGTTATTATAATATTGTTACTATAAATTTTTAAATTTGTTGTGTATTTTAACGTGATTTTTTATGTTTCTTTTTTACTCTGGTGGCACTAGTTTTCCTGCAGGACTACACTTGCTTCTACCGTCACCTCCGTGCGATTGTACCTCGGCGAACAGCGCATCACGTTCTCTAGAAGTGAGCTCTTTGGTGCCGGAAGCGGGATCATATGTACCGTACATGTAGACAAGTATAAATCCGTGTCCACTGGTAGAGACGGGCCGAATGGTAGCCGACAATCAGTTAATCTGCAAACTTCTCGATACTTACAAAACTACATATCAACAGGAACAGAAAATCAAGTTGTGGCACTATGTTCGTGGCAGTAATAAGATTCTATAAATTGGTTACTTGGTCCTAAAGTCCACACGAGAAATGAAGTGTAACGAATGTGTCTGAAACTGCACCGAATTCAAAGATCGACTTAGTCGATTATTCGGTCATTTCAGCGTCGATTACTTGATTAGTCGACCGAGATCATAGTCGGCCCATCTCTAGTCCGGGATGTATTTTATAGTGATTTTGTTAGTTATATGTTCCCAGTATTGTTAAATTCGAATAAATGTTGGCATTATCGTGTCAGGCAAAAATAAAAATAAAAATGTCGTAGCATAGTTTCAAATGGTACTTATTATTGATATATTACTTGGTCATACTTATCGATATAAGTATGACTTATTGTTATTAGTGATAGAGCGGCCATTGGAGATATTTCTATTGAGAATACAATAATTTTTGTGTTCGAATGGTGTCAAGCATCAGAGTGCTTACTGCGAGTTTTCTTCGCGCTCGATCATGTCAATGTAAACAAACCGACAACCCGACCAAATAGAGAAGAACTCTCATGTAGTGAATCTATAAGACTCGTGTTATATATCAAAATTATATGGTTTACTTGCACATATTTTGAAGTGATGCAGCTCGGCTAACTTGGATATGTAACACGCGTCTAGTAAATTCACAATATGAAACTTCTTCTCAATTTTGTCGGCTTGTAAACGTTAACAATGTGAGCAAAAACCTCGAGCAAAATACTAAGCACTCAGTACTGCTAATAATCTGGACCCGTCACACTAAACTGAGCGACTTACTACCTTTAGGTTCAAAGTACTATTTTGACCGCATTGTCGCATCTATCACTAATATTAAATATTTAATGTCTATGTTAGTAGAAGTAGTGTGTAGAAATTATTGTTATGTATTCGATGTTGTAATACATATATTCGAGCTCATATCAGCTACCAATTATCAGTGTTGTCATAAAATACCTACATATATCACGTAATTTAAAATATACTGACTGCGTGTTTACATTCTTTGTTTTTATTTATATTCAATGTAACTCCATGGGTAGTAAATACCATATATTTAACCCAATTTTTTAGCTCACATGTTTAGTATGATGTGATGCACGTTGGTGATAAACTAACAGGCCAGGCTCTGGTAATAAGAGGTAGGGCACAGAGTAATTAGTAGCTGTCCGACTGTGGAAGGTCCACCACCTCTTTGGGGCCGTCTATTAATCACGTGAGGTTTATTTTTGCATTTTTAACACCCCCCCACCCCCTTGGTGATACTTGGTGAGGTGTAAGGCTACCCCCCCCCCCCCCCCCAATCACGTGTATTTTTGTATTTACAAAGAATCTTAAAATTTTCAGAATATTAATAAGGATTTTTGTTACACCACTAAGGTGACAAACAAGCATAGCATAGTCCGCCTGATGTAAAGCACTTAAAAAAATAAATACACGTGATATCTTACTACACCCCCCCTCCCCCCATGTGATGTTTCGTGATTTTTGTCGAACCCCCTCCCCCCTCTTTCGAGCCTCGCGTAATTAATGGACGGCCCCTTTGGGGATTTTGGTGAAGTTGACTTTGGTTCAAAGATGTTACATCTTTGAACCAAAGTCAACTTCACCAAAATGCGGTGCACCCTGGACTGATCAACGAGGCTCTGGCGAGAAGAGAGATACGGTATAGCGTATTTTGGTATTTTGAAAGATGCCCGACTACCTCCCCCTTGTACTTTAGAACAGGGCTGTCCAAACCAATAGACAATCCGGGCCATTACAAATTACAAAAATAGATTATCGGGCCGCAGAAAGAAATAACAACTTGACATTTTTACCACTTTGAAAGTTTAAGCTTAGGTATAACTAGTTAGTTATAAAACTTTAACTTTTCTAAAAATATATAATTTTCACTCTGATTCAATTCAATGTACAAAACCTATAGCGGTATAAAACTATTTAAAAACCCCCTCAGGCTGAGATCGATAACTTCCTAAAAGGACAACTTCCTAAAAAGACAACTTCCCAAAACGTCTCTTCTAAAAAAGTCAATTTCCGAAAATGACAACTTCCTAATATGACAACTTCCGAAAATGCCAAATTCCGAAAATGACAACTTACACGACAACTGGCCGCTGAGGTTATGTGATACTTTTGGGACGAGCTTGGTATGTTTTGGGATGATTTTGGTCAATTTTGGAATAGTTTTGAGATGGTTTTGGGAGAGATGAGACAGTCATTGCCATCTCTTGCGTTGGCAAACTTAACTGCCCCACACAAGGCCTTAAAAAATTCTCTTGGCTCCACTGTGGAACGTAACAGTGGGGACACGAGTCCTGAAGGCATTTTTTTTAAAGCATATGGCCCGCCAGATGGAATACAGTTACCGTAGCCTATGAACGCCTGTAATACCAGAATCATCACACGCGCGTTGCCGACGCTGTAAAAACCTCTTCACGCCCTTCTTGAAGAACCCCATGCTGTAGTCTTTAGTGTATTCATTTCACAGCTTGTTAGTAGATTGCACCTGTTAGGTGGCATAAGAGAGCGCGAAAAGGCGCGTAAGAACAGAACAACTCAGGAGCACACAGCTTTAGCACCACTGCCGGAATGCCATCTGGCCCACTCGACTTATGAACGTCGAGGAATAGCAATACCAGCCGACATCTCGTTGAGTAAATAAGATTTCCGGCATGGAATCGCCACACCGCGGGATGGAAGGCGGTGCGGCGTCCCCGTCATTCAATGTCGAGTTTGAGACAAAGAGTTTCCAAGCTTGGAACGAACAACCTCACCATTCTACCTCTCCCATCTGACAAGTAAAAGGGTAGCACAGTGTGATTTTTCGCTGCGTCCTACCTTTGAGTTTTGTACGTTTTGCATTTTGATCATTTCGAGTTTAGAACGTTATGCGTTTTGATCATTTTGCGAAATTGTACATTTTGCGTCTTGAACATTTTACGTTTTGAATGTTTTACGTGTTGAACAATATGCGTCGCGACGCTCTCTTTCGCCATTGCCTTGCTAGCTGGTCGGCAGGGTGCTCCACGTGCAGGAGAGGTTGGCTTTAGCTCGAAAGATGTTGAGCTACCTACACCCCATAAATTTATTAATATAAAAATTTTACCTTAAAATAAAATTTGTATTATGTTTCCTCAGACGTCCGAAGTCCAATATGAGAGAGAGTACATCGTCTTTTTCCGCTCTTGCCGCTGGATGTCGCTGATTTCGTTACGTCACTTCCGAGGCACGTGACTTACCGATCTGCCGATTGCCCCACTACCGAGCTTTCATTAGAAGTACAAGCCGCCATGTTCGTCATTGTTCGGCTCATATGATTATGTTCGACCACCAGGAAGACATAACATGGACTTCGGACGTCTGAGGAAACATAATACAAATTTTATTTTAAGGTAAAATTTTTATATTATGTGTTCCGTTTGACGTCCGAAGTCCAATATGAGAGATGTGTTTGTTATCTTCTGGTGGCTTGTTGGTCAAAAATGAAACGCAACAATGTGAATAACATATATACTGAGTAGGTATATAAGTATAAACAATTTAATACATTAGTATAGTATTCAAATTTTCCTGAAAGTACAAATAATAAATTTATTCAATTCTTATTTAATTAGTACTGAATAAGTTTGACAAAGATTTTTCACCAATCACATTATCGCTATTAGAGCTAATTATCTGCTTTTGGTAAAATTTTCTAAAAGTAACCTCATGTTGCCAATTAGCTTTGGCTAAAATGTCGTCAATAGGATAATTTTCTACCCAGTTCAACGAAGCAACAGCAGATCGGAAACTACCGGCTGAAGCTTGTACTCCCGCTTCTGTTAGGAAACGTTTTAACCAATTTCCAATGATTATTGGAGTCGCAGGTTTTGTAGCCGGTCTAGTAGTTATAAATAAATTTGTTAATGATCCCCTATGTTTACTCGTGATCTTTTTTAGAAGTCGAAGCCAATAAACGGGATCAATGTTTTGATTCGGAGATGACAAAAGTGTCCAGTTAGACTGTTGGTAACGAGCACTGTCAGTTTTAGATCCGAAACTGGGAATTAATGTAATTGAATTTTGATTATCTATAAAATGATGGTCATCACAATGCAAAAGAGTAAGGTCATGTACTCTTCTACCTGAAGATAGCAACAGAATAGCTGCTACGCGTTTTGAAACCTCATATATGCTGTTCACATTAGATTGATTCTCTTTCAAATATTTTATTAAAATTCTAGCGTCCCATATAGGGGCTTTGGGTGCTAAAGGCTTGGCTAGAGATATTGCTTTTAATATATGCTTTATTATGTGGGTTGATGAAATCTTAATGTTGGAAGAAGTTTCGCAAATTGAAGCTATAACAGATTTGTGAACGAGAATTGTACGGTAAGCCAATCCTTCGACTAAATGTAAATAAGCCAAGAATCTAGCTACATCTGCTGGAAGAGGTAAACATGGATTAATATTTTTGTCTCTACACCACGAAGACCACTTTTTCCAAATGGGAATATAAGTTTTCTTCGTCGATTCTCTCCAACAAGATGAAAGTAGCTGTATTTCCTCCTCAGACCAATTTTTAGTCATCGAACTCCACCCGAAATCAGCCAAGCTTCCAGGTGCAATTCGTTGACACGTGGCGGTGGACGGCCCGTCACCGTGTCTAGCAGGTTGGCATTCAGGTTCCTTATTTTCTGCGGGCGCGCAAGAGACCGGTTCTTCAAATCCGACCTCCAAAATGGTTTCTTCCACCTGGGTGCTATTATTATGTACTGTCCTTTCGCTAGGTTTAGATGATTCAGCACTCGAGGTAGTAGCCCTGGCGGAGGAAAGATCCAAGCTAGTTCGTAGTTCCAACTCCTGCTGAAGGCGTCGTGAAAGTAGGCGTTCGAGTCTGCCAAGTCTAGAGAGCAATAATTTGGCACGACGTGTGCCGTTTTCGATGCGAATAAATCGATGACTGGCATGCCCCACTGTTTGAAAATTCGGGCCGTTGCATCTTCTAGAAGTAACCATTCCGAGCCGGCGCGATTGCGCGAGAGGTGATCGGCCTCGTTGTTGTATACTCCCGGTAGGTGATGAGGGAGTAATACAACGTTCAACCGGTCTGTCAACGCTAGAAGATCTTTCGTCATGTTCAACAATTTGTGTGATTTTGTTCCACCTTCGTTCTTGATATAAGAGACCACTGACCTGTTGTCGCTCTGCACCAGTATCTTTGAGTTCTTTAAGAGATCTGCCTTCATTGAGATCGCTGCGAGCACGGCATACATCTCTTTTAAGTTGCAATGCCAGGATTTTTGATGGCGACTCCAGCTTCCCTGCACCTTGATGTTGTTGACCAGAGCTCCCCACTGGATGTCCGAAGCGTCTGTGATCAGATAATTTGTTGGTCTGTTTGTTAGGTGAATGGGAGTTCTGAGGTGCAAATTCTCTAACCACCATTCTAGTTCGGTACGTGTCTCTTCTGTGAGTAGACTGACCTTTCGTGGAGCGGTGCGCAGATGATTGCTTTGGAGCTGCAATGTTCTGCAATGCAACCTTCCCCGGTGGGTGATGAAGGATGCAAAGTTGAGAAGCCCTAAGAGGCGTTGCGCCTGTTCGAGGGACCAACTGTTTGCGGCAAGTCGAGTCAGAATGACCTGGCGCATTTTTGATATTTTCTCTGGAGGTAGGGATTTGGTGTTGCACCGGGTATCCCAATGTATTCCGAGAAACTCGATCGACCGCGTGGGTCTGATGATCGACTTCTCCCAGTTGACAGACCAGCCTAGGTTGGTTAAAAATTTGACGGCTGCACTTACTTGAGTCTTTAAGATGCTCTGGTCTTGGTGAGCGATCAAAAAGTCGTCCAGATACACAACAACACGCATACCTTGCTTCCGCAACATTTCTGCTGTCCAGTTTGTCACAGAGGCAAACATGCGAGGCCCTGCAGCCAGGCCAAACGGTAGACAAGTCATTTGGTACAACAGGCCGTTGTAGCTGATGCGGAGAAAACGCCGGTGTTCCTGTTTTATTGGCAGATGAAAGTAAGCCTGACTGAGATCCAGCTTCACCATCCAGTCTTCTTCCTGGAGGAATTCGTGCATTCGATGGTGGTGAAAAAGGTGGAAGTGTTTGGGTTTCATAAACAGATTCAAACCTTTTAGATTCAAAATTACCCGATTTTTCTGATTGGGCTTTGTCACCAGAAACATTGGTGATATGAATGAAGGCGTCAGGGGCGCCGGTTCCAAAACCTGGGTGTGAAGCATTGTATTTATTTCGACAGACATCTGATGCGAACTTGGAGTTTGGTACTTTGACAGTATCTCCAGAGTAGGTAAAACTAAAGGTGGTCGTTTGTCGAATGGAATTCGAGCCCCTGATATCATTTTCAGGATTGCTTTCGGGGGTTGTAGACTGGCCCAAGTGGCGCGATATAGCTTTAGACATCCCCCCGAAAAATGCCGCGAGTCATTTACGTCTATATCCTGACTTTCTATCATTTTTGTCCTTCCTCCCTCCCTTCTTCTTTGAGGGATTATCATCGATAACTTTTCGTGTACTGCCGTCCGATTTTTGGTTTTGTCCAAATTTAGATGGAGGGTTTCGAAATGTTTTATTTTGAAAAGGTGTCGTCCGTTCTGGAGATTTTGGGCGAAAGCGTTTAAGGGACATGTCATTTCCCTTCTGCAATTTATCAATTCCACCTATTTTTTGTACATAGGAAGACAGTGGTTGAGGACTAAATAAGTATTCGGATGAAGGAGGAATTTTCTCTAAGTCTTCACGGACATACTTGTCTTTTAAAGATTTCAAAATCGACCGACGGCGGAACTCGAGGGCCTCCGCTCGTTTTCCGCAAATAATTTGAAGAATGTCGTGAGAAACGGTTTTATATTGGCTTTCAGTACCAAATAATTGTGTCAGTTTTGAGTACAGTGCTGTCGGTGTTAGTTGTACATTTGGCGTGGCTGACCAATCAACAAGACTTTGTAAGGCCGAATTAACAGATTCGTTTTGTGCCAAAAATGCGTTCGATAGTGCTGCAAAGCTGCGTTCAGTCTGATTCCACCTTATCGGAGAGAAAGAGTCTTCGAAACGTCTCATTTCCTCGTTAACTTTAAGTTCAGCGAAAGCTGGTGTGGCCAAATATTTCTTCTGAACCTCGGTATAACGTACTGAATTCCAATCAGGCGAATCGAATCTTTGCATTTCTGTTATTTTTGCTAAACGATCAGGCTGTGCTTTTAATATTGCAGGTTCTTTAACGGATACGTCTAATTTCGTTATATCTTCGATTTTATTTGAAATAGCCGGCGGCGGTTGCAATAGATTATTCAGCTGATTAGAAGTGGATACATCGTATCTCGCTGAGGAATCAGACCCAACTGTGCCAGGAGCAATAATTGTAGGCATTGAATTACAACGTGTAAGTAAAAAGTTATTGACATGACTCACCAGTTGTTGTGAAAGCATGTCAAACCTGCGTTCCATGTCACGATCAGCAGACGAGCAGCCTGACCGCCTTCGCTTCCTCGGCGGTGGACTGCCCTCTCGAGAAGAACACGATGAACTCGACGTAGTTTCTGATAACCTCCTCGCTGACCCTTCATCACTCATTATGAAAACGTAACGAAAACTATATTTAAAATAAAAACGTTCTATATTTTATTAACGAATTTTCTACTTCAATCTCGAAAATTTTAATATTTTTGCGACTAAGTGCGGATCCTGATGATGTGCGAACGGTTTGAAAAACGACGCAACAATGACGAACATGGCGGCTTGTACTTCTAATGAAAGCTCGGTAGTGGGGCAATCGGCAGATCGGTAAGTCACGTGCCTCGGAAGTGACGTAACGAAAGCAGCGACATCCAGCGGCAAGAGCGGAAAAAGACGATGTACTCTCTCTCATATTGGACTTCGGACGTCAAACGGAACACATAATATCAGGTCGTATGCATATGATAATGGGTGTTTATTGTTAAAAATAAATGTAATAGCTCTGTGACGGAACATCTTTTAATTAGTAAAAACTTAATAATGAATACAACTTCGTAACTAAAAATTGGCGTAACTTCGCAATTAAAATGTGGCTTAACACAAATAATCCACTTTTATCATTTTAGGAAGTTTGTCATTTAAGGAAGTTGTCGTTTTAGAAAAATGACGTTTTAGGAAGTTGTCGTTCTCAGCCTGAGGGACCTGCGACAGCCCTACTTTAGAATATCGCACGCAACTCTAAATATTGCTGCGAGTGAGTGAGGTTACCAGGAAGGAGTCGCTGCGTTGGCAGAGGGGGGGGGGGGGGGGGGGGTTTGGAAGCGATATATCATGTTTGCTAGCGTTTATATGACTACGGTAACCGCTTCACATCAGGCGGGTCGTTTGTTTGTTTGCCACATGTCGTAGTATAAAACAGTACACTGCAGTCATAATCGATACTTTATGTTATAAGAGTCTAGAGCAGTGGTTCCCAACCTTTTTTTTATTCGCAGACCACTATGAGGTTTTTGTTGGGTGTAGGATCCTCGACTGTCATATAAATCCATTATTCTATAACCCGTTTAATCGTATTTTGTTATAACACTGCTCTATCTATTTCATTATAAGTTTGTATCACGGATACCTCCCACGGACCACCGGTTGGGAACCCCTGGTCTAGAGTATATATATATATATATATATATATAACCGCTTCACATCTATCCTTGTCTGCCATCGAAAATGGTAGGTATAAAAGAGACTGCCTGGCTCTAAAGAAGTAGATGATATGACACTGGTAAGAGAATACCACAGAACAAAAATAACTTAATATTTTAATATAAATTACATAATACTAAACTAAACTGAAACTTTTTAACCTAATATTATAAGCGGGTACCAAATAAGCATACGGTCCACCTGACGTAACATATAAATGCTTGCAATACAGGGAGTATTATTCATGGTAATGGCAACCCCAATGCTAATTATTTTTATTCTTTTTGTTGTAGTGTATTCTGCATTTTAATCGTACATATAGAATTAAAAATTTTGTAAATATTGAATGGAGGAGTTTTCTAAAATTATTTATGTCTGTGCTTATATACTTTGATGTATGTACAGGGGAAAAATAGGATATAACTCAAATCAGCGAGTGGGAGTCCAGCACAAAACACTTATATACGCCGAAAAGTCATTGTTGGAAATGAATAGGCTCCAAAACCACTAAACCGATTTCGATACAACCACAGTATAAGTAATAGTACTAACGTAATACAACTAAAGACCTCGACATGCTCGAGGTTGTGTCGAAAAAAAAATCGATCATGTCCTTGTGGAATGATCATCAAATACATTCATTGAAAGCAAATCTACTCGCTCCACTCAACCTAGATTTCAGCCCCGTGGGCTAGAATCCGGCCTAGTTAAAATTCGATTGCTCCCCCTTGTCAAAGCACTTTGTCTAAATAATTTGATTACGATTTCGTATTAATGATCTAAGGACTACTAGGTTTTCTTGTACCGCACATTTAAATTAGATTAAATGAAAACTCAATTCAATTAAATTAACATTTTATTACTTTACCACAGAAATACAAATTTACATATAATTTAAAATCATTATATACAAAATGCAATTGCGTAATATTTGGATAATTAATTTCATCATAAATAAGTAAAATTTACACATTTAATGAAATTGCATGAATAGATATAATCGTTGAATGGAAATCTGGGCCCTTACCGCCTAAGCTGAAGCAGAGTCCTGTCTGACTTTTTGATTTCGAAAATCAACCTTAGATTTGCGGCATGGGCGGTAGTGGCATGTGGTAGGTAGGTAGTGGCGTGGCATAGTGGCATGTGTGGCATTTGTCAATTATCATACTAAAATGTTAGATTTTGACAAATGTCACGTGATCTATCTAACGTTCGTTACGCTACGAATTACACTTGGCTGGTGCTTTACCGCCTGCGCTGAAACCGATTCAGGGAGCCTACTCCATAGTGAAAATTCGGAAAGCTTTTCATATACGAATTTCCTTCGATTGGATCGATGGATCGAGAAAAACAAATGTCAATGTTTCATATTTATTCTGTTATATAGACAATAAATTAACCCTGCTGGATGAAAGTCCATCTTTTCGAAGACTACTCCGAAATGAAGATAAGTACCTACTTTCGTATTTTTATATTAAGTCTTCCAGTTTGACATTTTGATTCCAAAAATAATCATGTTTTAGTGACAAACATCTTCAGATTTGTCAGTGGAATTTCTAAGTAACATAAACACAATCACTACTAATTCAAGTTGACGTTTGATTAGAATTGACTTTAGCTTAGGCAATAGGGCCCCAGGAGTACACGAGATATCTTTGAGAGAGATATGCAAGTAAAAAGTTTTTTTTTTCTAATTGTATGGAAAGGTATTTTTATAATGAATCAATTATTTATCTATTACCTACTATTAACTTCATTAAGATTAAAAAGTTATATCAAATACAAAATTACTTTTAATTGCTAAGACACTTTAATTGCTAAGACAAAATGATGGATTTACGTTACATATTTTTTCTTTTTTCTAATTGTATGGAAAGGTATTTTTATAATGAATCAATTATTTATCTATTACCTACTATTAACTTCAATAAGATTAAAAAGTTATATCAAATACAAAATTACTTTTTTAACACTTTCATTGCTAAGACAAAATGATGGATTTACGTTACATATTATTATTTTAAATTTAATTTTAAAGTTTCCCTAAAAATTACAATTCCTTATTATTTTAGTAGTTCACAATAAATTACTTATATGTAGTTACGAATACAAATATATTTCGTTCAAAGACACCTCTATTTGAATGCTCGAAATCCCAATGTCCGATTTTAATTTTTTTAAAGTAGCAACACCGATTAATATAATTATTTTTTTGTCTATTGATTGGTCCCTGTGGGTATTTATTACAAAATGTTTAAGTAGGGTTTTCAACACTATATTTTTTAATATAACAACCTACTTAAACATCCTGTAATATAATATAATATAACAAATTCACAGGAACCAATCTACAGACAAAAATAAACTGTATTCATTGGTGTTGCTACCTTAAACAATGTAAAAATGGACTTAGGAATTTCTAGTACTCTGCATCCATTTATACAAATATATTTCATATTGACCATAGAGTCAGAATAGGTAGAAATCATAAATACATTTTTATTTTCTTTATGCATCAACTTGAATAAACTTTTAATACAGATTACACATTAGTTAATACTACCGTACGTACGTACACAGACTCGTAAATACCTACGAATGAATCTTTGTATATAAATAAATAAGTAAATGAAAATCAATGGATCGGCGACCTTTTCTCATATATAAAAAAAAAACAAAATTTACATCTCTAGAGCCGTATTTTAAATTAATTCCTGTATTATGCGTAAGTGTGATGAAATATAAATTATGCTGTTAAGAACGCAACTAGCGTCACTTCAATAAAAAAAAAATCGCTTTATGTGTTTTCTGTTTTATCAGATTGATAAATAAGTTAAAGTTGTAGTTAACCCTTATTCACCCCACAGTTAGTATACGGGTCGGGTTTAGAGCATACTCCACCACGCTGCTCTACTGCAGATCGGTACGGGAAGTCAGTGTCTCCAAGTCGCCTAAAGGCCACTGACTTGGCTTAACGACTGTCATTAAGTGACAACAGCCGGGACCGACGGCTTAACGTGCCATCCGAAGCACGAATGAGCTCGATATAATAAACCCATCCATGACATGCTACGGTTGACATTGCTTAACTTGCGCGATTAGACTGGCACGCACAACGACACTATCGAGCGCATCAAATATAAATAAGTTAGTGTATACGTATAACTATAGCGCATATTATAGTAAATCTTAAAACGGTCACTTTTAGCAATAATAAGTTGAGGCTAATCACTGGCAGCACTAGAATTATCAGCATTTTGTTCGTTACAACAAAACATGTAGCTGAGCTACAGCCATTTTGTGTTCCTGCGGCACACTTGTTTTTGTGTTTTTTTAACACTATATTTCGCTTAAGGCGAGGTGAGCCAGCGCTCTGCGAGCGACTCTGGCGAGTGCCCTACTGATCGATCCTACTATTTATCGAGTCAACTTCATCAAATCATGTTTCCATAGGATATATTCCCTAGTATATATCCTCAACAATATCAATATAATTTTCCAAGATTTTAATTATCTGTTTATTACTTCAAAGATGAATTCTAAATGTAGATTTTGCAGTACCACTGGTCGTATAATAATTACCTTAAGGCGAAGTCTTAAGGTAATTATTATACTGGAAATAACTAGTTTTATGTGTGCTGGAGATACAAATTCATTCATGACTAAACTACATTCGCTTATATATCACTAATTGCTAAACTACAAATTCTCTAAATGGCGTAAAAATATTTTATTTACTGACACTAAATAACATAATTTATTATCATGACTCTATATACGAGGTACAATTTTGTTTTCATGGCGGCGCTAGTGCGTCTGAACTATCTTACTCATCTACCTGCATTCAACGGTAATAAATTCTAATATGCAAAATAGTTGCCATAAATAAATTATTGAAAGAATCCATTAAATGTTTCACTAACAGCCTTACGTTAAATCTACTTTCGTTAGCTATTATTGCTTATATAGGAATATTGTAATATATTTTTCAAGTATTCGTGAAAATATTTCCCTGAACTAGTGCGCTTTATTTATAAATGAATGAAATTTATGAATATAAATGGGTAGTAATAAACAGAACATCTAAAAATATTAAACTAAGCGATTTTTATACAAAGTTATTGCAACTAAAGTTGATATCAAAATATTATTCCAGTCACCTATTTAATAACTTTTAGTCACTCACATTATTATTTTCCAATATAAATTATCAATCATAGTGATTAGACACCCAAAACAAATACTAATAAAATATAAAATAAGTCATTGTCACATTTATAGCGGCCTTTCTAATGTTCAATTATGATACTATAAATGACGTATTGTGTATGAAAAAATCATTTAAAATACTTTGACGACGTTTAGTAAAACATATGAACTACACGCTTAACGGGAGTATTTCCCATATTAACAGAACTTGAGACAACAATATTTTCAAATATTTGATTTCTATATATATATACCAACTAGTCTTATTGTGAGAGATACAACGAGTAAACTTTTCAGATGTTGATGTAAACATTTACTTCTAATTTTTATTAATATCTATGTCTAAGAATTTTAAACATTTTACAAATTCAAATTTCTATATATGTACTTTAGACTTTAAGATTATAAACTGCCGAAAGCCAACTTGATGTCGTCACTAGAATTCATTATGTTCTTTTTTACTATTAGTTTTACGGTCCTGGATACTAGTCTTTTTTACTTCTTCATCTCTAGGGTCATGCCAAAGAATATTCTCTGATCCATTTCATGTCTCAATTTTTTTTATTAACTCAGTAGCCAAAGCACAATTTTACTACTGTTCTCAATGGATAATGTTGGAACTCTGCCAAATACTGGCACCTATCAAAAACACGCCTAGTTTTCGTAGTTTTAAATATGTGATGTCAGATTTCTTTTTTACTTTCTTCACGAGCTGGCAGGTTACAGCCCCATTGTCAAATTAAATATAGATCCACTACTCACAATGAATATAAGCCTTCAAAGAAACTGAAGCAAAAATACGAATTCTGGATCCCCAGTATCAAATGTTCCTAATAATTTGAGATGTTTGCACATAATATACACATATCTACTTAAGATTACTCTCATACTATTTACTAGTTTAAATAAGAGTTTATATTCCACATTAGCGCTGTAGCTTGAAAACGAAGATAATGCTCTGTGTAATGTGTATTGGCAGTCCTATCGCCTGAATCGAATCATGACCCCCTTGACGCTTATTTCATTACAGTCCATTCAAGAAATTAACCTAAGAGGACATTCCGCGAAGGTAACGCCTCTATGAATAAAGAAAGATACCTTAACATTTAGGGTGAACATCATGAATTCCTACGCTCAGTGTTAACACACAATAATGTATTTTACCTTATACCAGCACGCGGAATATTTCGTTTAAAAACTATTAAAACAGCGAAACTGAATTGAACCGAACATTCTGAATGTTATTTTAATAATTTGAAAATTCGTTACTATGTTGGTTTATTAAGAAAAAAAAAAATATATTTGCACATTACTCAGCAGTATACAAACAAATCAAACAGACACAACTAATATGTAAGAAAAATTAAAGTACTGTGCGAGACCATTTAGGTCCCGACCCAGTATAAAAACCGTAAACTGTAGCAGACTATACTATATATTACTAAGTGCCAAGATAAGATTTTTATTCAAAGTGACGTCACATTCACACCACATATTAAGCATACATTTGTAAACAAATTTGTCTCAACATTGACAGATAACGTTACTGACAACACTGGTAACGTCGACTATACTCCCCTTCTTTTTTACTGCATCTAAATCTTCTTCTTTACATCCGCGTATAGATACCATATGTACCTTCGTTTAAATTTTGTAACATTCGTAAATAGCGCGCTTTATTTTTAAAAGTGAAACACTTTTAAAAATAAAAATGGTTTGTTGACACAAAAGTTTATTATCATAAAAATATTTTGTTTTCTTGATAGATGCCACAGAGCATGTTTACGTTTATTTAGCTCTGTACTATTCAAAGATGGCGCTAGTGTCGAATATAAATGTTTCAGAAAGTCCTTAGTCCACAAGCAGGAGATTCGCTTTGCTATGCTGTTTGGCCATAACGCCAAGAATCTGCTATCGAGTACGAAGTTAAATACGAAAGAAAATTCATAGAATGATAAAGTAACAAAAGAAAATACATATAAACATGCATCATTTAGAGCCATATATACATAGTATGGAAACCATAGAGGGTCAATTTCAAAGTGAAAAATCCCAAGTTCCGAATGAAATTCATAAATTTTCAATTTACAATAAGAGGGTCCAAAGGACTAGTATCCAGAGTCGTCACATATTTTTAAAAAAAAGTAGGTTAAATTCGTAATTAATATTATTTCTATTCCAACGTGCCGGTGGATGCAGAGTTTACATTTGAGAAGCCCTAATTATAATGAATTAATGAAATTCAATGGGTCACTCATTTTTTGTCGGGAAAGCCGACTCATACGAAAATTTTCATCAGGGCGAATGTCCAGACGCGTACTCCCTCTCTCCATCGCGACGAACACTGCCCAACGAAAACTAATCGGCTTTCCTGACAAAAATACACGAGTGACCCATTTAATTAAATTAATTAATTTCAATAATATTACTGTTAAACTAATTGGGTTATTGAGGGAAAAATGTTTTGTAATAAATGGAAATATTACATTACACATATGTAATATTATCGCCAAGTGGCGACAGGGGTTTGCAAGGAACCGATCGCAATCAGCATAAAAATTCCTATTGCAAAGGTCTAAAAACCTTTGTTCAGTAGTGGGCGTCCTTCGGCAGAAATTAGGAATTAAAGGCTATTCAAATGTAACCAGTGTCCACCTCTATGAGTATTGGTAATAGTCAAGTATAGATCTAGTATGAAGAGCTGTGCTTGCGAATTACTGCTACCTAGAACGCTTAGATATGAATAGGCCTTAAGCGCCTCCACACACGGTTTGTAGCGCCATGTATCATGAAGCACGAGACGTTGGCAAGCTGTGTGGGAAGTTTTTGAGACTTATATGTGCTCGGGAAGTTCTCTTACTACAAGTATACGTACGCGAGGAACGAAATGCGAAAGGTCTAACTAGCAAAGCGTTGCACCTGCTTGTATGCCTCCGGCCTAAGTCTCAATTAACACCGCTGCAGAATGGAATGAAAGCGACTTTTTGCAACGAAATTGTAGATAGCACAATTATCTTTATGTGAATTGTATAACATATAAAAATTAATTAAATAAATTAAACGGGTCACTCACGTCTTTTTGTCGGGAAATCCGACTAGTTTCGATCTCAAAAGGAGACCTTCATCAATGCGAATGTCTAGACACGTCCACCCTTTGTCTCTCGCGCCGGACACTGCGCGCCAATGCGCTCGCCGCCCGACTGGAAAGGGTGGTAGGGGGTTGGTGCGTTGATCATTCGCCCTGATGAAGGTCTCCTTTTGAGATCGAAACTAGTCGGCTTTCCCGACAAAAAGACGTGAGTGACCCGTTTAATTTATTTAATTAATTTAGTATAATGTCTCACGTGAGTTTTAATAATAATAAACTTAAATACGAGCCGAAAAAGGTCGCGCGTATTCATAAGTTTAAATGTTATATAATTGCCATAAAGTTAATTATGCTATGTACTTTAATTGTATGTAATTTGTAATTGTTATGTAATTTCGTTGCAAAAGTCGCTTCTTTTCCATTCCGCGGCGGTGTAAAGTGAGTCTACGAAATCCGCCGCCAATTCGCAGCCAGTCATCGTGTGATTATTAATTTTGATGTCCTTGTGAACTATCCGAGTTCATGAAGCTTCATGGTGTACGGTAGATCTGGACATACTATCTACTAGTTGAGCATGGTGTGTCTATCGTAGATGTTGCGTCGTTGCTCGCGGACCTGGCGCTTCCACTTGTCCTGCTGGTGGGTGACGCGGTTCAGCACGTTGCCTCTGGCACCCATTTGTTGGGACGGACCGCCGAGGGTGCTCTCATCCTGGAATTAAGGTAACGGGTGATAATTGAATGAAAATATCGAAACAACAGGGTATTTAAATCCAGACTCTCCTAGGTACTTATGGAAAAATGTTGCAGTGTCAGGTCAGAATACTTTGTATTTTGTACCCTTTAATATTTTATTACATACTGATTCAAAATGGTTGCAATCGTCATACGTAATACATATATTTATCTTTTATTTAATTTTATTGTTGACATTGGTATTAGTCATTTTCATTGCTTTTTTTTCAAATATTTTATAATATTAACGGTAATTTATGGTTGCTTGTATGAAAATACTGAAAGTGTGATTTTTTTTTTATACCACGTCGGGTGGCAGACAAGCATAGGGCTCGCCTAATGTGAAGCGGTTACCGCAGCCATATTAACGCTTGCAACATAAAATATTGCTCGCGCGCCGCCACCCCCGCTGCCAACGCAGCATCTCCTTCTTTTCTTTCTGGTTACCTCACTCACTCGCAGGAACACAACAACCCTCTAGGAAATTGTTATTTGGCTGCGGTATTCTGTGAGGTGGAGGTACCTTCCCCAGTCGGGTAGCTTACAATTACGCTCCCTACCACTCTTTTCGCCAGAGCTTCGTTTGTCAGTCAGCAGGGTGCACCGCGTGCAGGTGAAGTTGGCTTTGGTTCAAAGCTGTTAATGAACCACTTACACCCCAAAATGATTCTAAGGATCATGAATTATTCCACCTTTATGTAACCACTATTAACTATCTTACGATATCTTCCACAGCAGGGTGCAAATGGTAAGTGATCTCACTCGATTATTCCTAAACTGTGTAAAATATTATAAAACTGATTACTGATCCTGAAAGTGCTTTACTAGCTCTATTATATATCTCTACTAGCTGCCCGCCCCGGCTTCGCACGAGTAGAAAGTGGTGTTTTATTTTCCCTCAAAAATGTTACGCCCTTTTCTCTCCATAAGAACCTTCCTTATACCTTATCGAAAATATTAAAACAATTAGCAGAATTGATCAAGCCGTTCTCGAGTTTTGTGCTTAGCAATTGTTTTGCCCTTCCGGAACCTCTCCACTAACATTTGAAGTTTATGGTATGGTATTAAAGTTCAAATTAACTTTTAAGTATTATTACGAATCGTTTGTATGGGAGTAGAAAAGTGTGTTTTGAGGCAATTTTTTTAATTGTCTCTGCGTAAGAACCATCCTTGTACTTCAAGGAATATTCTAAAAAAAGAATTAGCGAAATTGGTTCAGCTGTTCTCGAGATTGCCCCCCCCCCCTACCACCATCTCTTATTGCGATTCAAAAACTGAATAGAATGCTTATTCGTACCAATGAAAAAGCGACTCTATTTCAAATAGAATAGAGTCGCTTATTCATTGGTATGAATAACCAATCTTTTGAATTATTGAATCGCAATAAGAGATGGTGGTAAGGAGGCTTATCGATATTTGATAATGTATTTTCCTTAGTCGCCTTGTACGACATCCATGGGAAGAAACGGAGTGATTCTATTCTAGTCTGCCGGAAACCACACGGCCAATTATTTTAATTACTCACTAGAAATATATAATCACTACATAGTATAAAACAAAGTCGCTTTCTCTGTCCCTATGTCCCTTTGTATGCTAAAATCTTTGAAACTACGCAACGGATTATGATGCGGTTTTTTCTAATAGATAGAGTGATTCAACTGGAAAGTTTATATGTATAATATATGCATAACATAGTAGAAAAACACTGATAATTTAGAGGTTTCTAATGTGATGTCGTAAATAAACACATTTTTTTGCTCTTTCATTGCAAACGCTGGCTGAACCCAACGAGATAGATCAAAATAATGTAGTACAGTATTGTTCACCTTAAAATGGTCTACAAAAAAGTTCGCGATGGTATATGTCTATCTCTTAGTGGTAACACACAATAACCGTTATTTTATCCTTTGCTGTTTACAAGAAATAATGCCTTATTTACGAAGCGATTTTAAGCAATACAGAATTAATCCTTATCCAATTAAGTACCTTAAATACATTGCGCATTTAATATAGATCAATATGGCCCTTCACAGCATGTAATTTAAATGAATAGTTTAGAAGATATTACACATTTAAAATGCAGGGACATAACGCCTGTGGCGGTACCGGCCGCGGAGCCGGCGGCGTGTGCCTATAACTGGGGAAGGACTGGATAGGACAAAGCGCAAAGACCTTCTGTAGTACATTTAGTATCAGCATTGCACCCGTGCGAAGCCGGGGCGGGTCGCTAGTAATATATAATATGGACCATAGGGATTTATATACTCTATGTAATCTACCTAAAAATTACTGTTTCCTTTAACTACAGTATAAGTAATAGTACTAACGTACAGTATGTCCACTCTCTGCCGCTCTCACTAGTCGACCTCACCTCCCCTCTGAGACCGATGTAGGATACAAGATACAATTAATACGAAATGTGAAAAGGATAGCATTATAGCAGATTTATATGTCTCAAAGAGGGCTTGACTGCGGAAGCGCGGAAGTGACAGTGCTGTCACTTGAGTTATAGTGGTTTATTGTTTATATTTACAATTTTCTTATTTACATTACAATGTTTATTGTGCGTGATGTCACCTGTGGTTAATACCACATTTTCTCACATATTCACATGGAACAAACATAATTTAAAAACTATTGTTTTTAAATTATGTTTGTTCCATGTGAATATGAAAATGAATTACATTACGCATGCAGTTATATGAATAGTAAAAAGCTACAATCAGTGAGAATGAAATGGTTTGACCATTACTATGAACTGTATTCGAAAGCCGGACATTCGATTTAGTGGTGATTAGAAAATATAAAATTATAGATAAGTTAGCAATGGCAATTAAACAAAGCGTTTTGTGAATATTGAATTGAGTCAGTGTAGTGTATTTACTATGTCCGACTAATAATTGAATAATATCAGCCCTAGCGAACATCACACAGAGGTACGTGTACAGACGTCATTTGATTTACTACATGCAAAAGCGCCATTTTTGTATGGAGTGGCCGGGGTTTGCTTTTACTATACCACACAATACGTCCATCTGGCATTCATAGTGAGTGAATACACGGCGACGCGTGACAGCTGTTGCTATCGGTATCACATTCGACTCAGAGGGGCGGCGAGGGCGCCTTGAGAGAGTGGCAAGGTGTGGCCATAATGTACGTAGTAATATTACATATACTGTACTTTAGAAAATAGTGTACCAACTTTCTTCTCCTCACCTGTCTCCAAAAGTAAGTCGAGGCTCGCTTCATCATGCCTGCCTGTCTGATCTGTCATGCCTGTCTGTCTGATCTGTCATGCCTGCCTGTCTGATCTGTCATGCCTGTCTGTGTGATCTGTCATGCCTGCCTGTCTGATCTTTCATGCCTGTCTGTCTGATCTGTCATGCCTGCCTGTCTAATCTGTCATGCCTGCCTGTCTGAGCTGTCATGGCTGTCGGTCTCATCTGTCGTGCCTGTCTGTCTCATCTGTCATGCCTGTCTGTCTGATCTGTCATGCCTGTCTGTCTGATCTGTCATGCCTGTCTGTCTGATCTGTCATGCCTGCCTGTCTGATCTGTCATGCCTGCCTGTCTGATCTGTCATGCCTGTCTGTCTGATCTGTCATGCCTGCCTGTCTGATCTGTCATGCCTGTCTGTCTGATCTGTCATGCCTGCCTGTCTCATCTGTCGTGCCTGTCGTCTCATCTGTCGTGCCTGTCTGTCTCATCTGTCATGCCTGTCTATCTGATGTCATGCCTGTCTGTCTGATATGTCATGCCTGCCTGTCTGATCTGTCATGCCTGTCTGTCTGATCTGTCATGCCTGTCTGTCTGATCTGTCATGCCTGCCTGTCTGATCTGTCATGCCTGTCTGTCTGATCTGTCATGCCTGCCTGTCTGATCTGTCATGCCTGCCTGTCTGATCTGTCATGCCTGTCTGTCTCATCTGTCGTGCCTGTCTGTCTCATCTGTCATGCCTGCCTGTCTGATCTGTCATGCCTGTCTGTCTGATCTGTCATGCCTGCCTGTCTGATCTGTCATGCCTGTCTGTCTGATCTGTCATGCCTGCCTGTCTGATCTGTCATGCCTGTCTGTGTGATCTGTCATGCCTGCCTGTCTGATCTTTCATGCCTGTCTGTCTGATCTGTCATGCCTGCCTGTCTAATCTGTCATGCCTGCCTGTCTGAGCTGTCATGGCTGTCTGTCTCATCTGTCGTGCCTGTCTGTCTCATCTGTCATGCCTGTCTGTCTGATCTGTCATGCCTGCCTGTCTGATCTGTCATGCCTGCCTGTCTGATCTGTCATGCCTGTCTGTCTGATCTGTCATGCCTGCCTGTCTGATCTGTCATGCCTGCCTGTCTGATCTGTCATGCCTGTCTGTCTGATCTGTCATGCCTGCCTGTCTCATCTGTCGTGCCTGTCTGTCTCATCTGTCGTGCCTGTCTGTCTCATCTGTCATGCCTGTCTATCTGATGTCATGCCTGTCTGTCTGATCTGTCATGCATGTCTGTCTGATATGTCATGCCTGCCTGTCTGATCTGTCATGCCTGTCTGTCTGATCTGTCATGCCTGTCTGTCTGATCTGTCATGCCTGCCTGTCTGATCTGTCATGCCTGTCTGTCTGATCTGTCATGCCTGCCTGTCTGATCTGTCATGCCTGCCTGTCTGATCTGTCATGCCTGCCTGTCTGATCTGTCATGCCTGTCTGTCTCATCTGTCGTGCCTGTCTGTCTCATCTGTCATGCCTGTCTGTCTGATCTGTCATGCCTGCCTGTCTGATCTGTCATGCCTGCCTGTCTGATCTGTCATGCCTGTCTGTCTAATCTGTCATGCCTGCCTGTCTGATCTGTCATGCCTGCCTGTCTGATCTGTCATGCCTGCCTGTCTGATCTGTCATGCCTGTCTGTCTCATCTGTCGTGCCTGTCTGTCTCATCTGTCATGCCTGTCTGTCTGATCTGTCATGCCTGTCTGTCTGATCTGTCATGCCTGTCTGTCTGATCTGTCATGCCTACCTGTCTGATCTGTCATGCCTGCCTGTCTCATCTGTCATTCCTGCCTGTCTGATCTGTCATGCCTGTCTGTCTCATCTGTCATCCCAGTCATTGAATTTGCTTAAAAATACTTACATCCTCATTAGTATGTTCTTGGTAAGACGCCTTAGCTCTTTTATTGATCAGCGGGTCCAAGCAGATCAGGAAACCCATGTACACGACCAGCAGCATGATCACCCATATCACAATTATCACCACCACCTAGAATCAAATTTGCATAATCATTACAGGTATTTTTATTTAGTTACCAGCAGACCCAGCGAACATCGTACCGCCTAACAGTCAATGAATGTCGTGTTACTTATTAGCTGAACTAAATTTATACACAAAAAATATAAATTGACAATCAATAAATATCTCAATCCTTTTTCAACTGACACTATTTTTTATGGGATTTTTATTGTATGGATATGTCCAGACAATGAAAATCCAATTTTTATGGGATTTTTGTTGTATGGATATGTCCAAACAATAAAAATCCCATAAAAATAGTGTAAGAAAAAATATAAAAAATATAAAAAACCCCATACGGGATTTGATATATTTTTTCTTATATTTTCCAATTTTTATATTTATTATCCTATTCCCGACCAAGACAAATCCAAAAACACAAAAACCAAAAAAATCTGTTCTACCCGTTATACCCGATAGCATCAGAAGAATCGCATAACTTCAAAAATGCATATCTGATCTGCATGAACTTTATTTTTGAAGTTAAGTATTAAGTTCATGCATATCAGATATTTCTCTCTGACATTTCGAGAATCTGACATTTTGTCGACTACACCAGAAGGCCAATTCTCGTAATTTTTCTAAGATCGCAGATTGAAAGTTGACCGAATCGAGATGGAATTGTGAATTGCCTAAAATTATAAACTTGATTTCTTGGTCGGCAAAGTAACATTGTTAGTTTGTTTAATTTTCACTCATATTTCGATATAATACCGCTTAAATTTAATTTTGAAGTTACATATTGTGTTACGAGAATACGAAATGTGACATTTGTGAGATCGAGACTGGAGCGAAACAGAATTTTCACTATATTTTAATTACGAGAATTACCCCTCTGATAAATGTTATTAAGTACTTGCCTTTATGATTGTAGTGTTCCTGTTTTCATATTTGCACTCGCAGCGTGGACAAAACTCCTGTTCCCGACCTTTGATGTCGTCGCCGAAGTGTGGCAGTATCACACCGTCACAGTTGCTGTAAACGATACAACGGCAACGCATGAGTGATACCTCTGGTATAGCGAGCGTTCATAGACTGCGATAACAGCTTACCATTAGACATGTTGTATGCTTGTTTATCACTTTATAAGAAAATAAAAATTGAGGGTCTAAAAATACTAATACTGATGGCTTAAAAAGGGGACTGTCCACTGATCGGCAAGATGCTGTCTAAGAAGAAATTTCATATAGAAATAAGTTACTAACATAGTTTTAAGCATTGACTAACAAACAGGGATTTCTGTTGTCCGAAATAAATAATATATATTCCTGGACAAATTGTCACAGGGCCATCTAGTCCCAAACTAACCAAAGCTTGTACTATGGGTACTAGATAATTGATATTATACTTATTTTTTTTTTAAATACATACATATAAAACACTGAGCCGAAGACAAACAGATATGTACATGGACACAAATATTTGTCCTATGCGGGAAATGAACCCGGGACCTTTGACTGAGTCAAAGAGCCCATTGCTAACCATTCAACCACCGGGCTCGTCAATAATTTTAAATTAAATAATTGACCGTTATTTGAAGCTTATTTGCTTTGAGAGTGGCCCTTCCGGTTTTTCGCCTATTTGCCTCCTTTGCTACCCGTATACAGCTGTCTCTTTCGCACATCCGGTTCACACACCAGTACCAACCTGCCGGCAGGGCGAGTGGAAGTGGGAACTTGCACGACCGTCTTAGCTCATTGGCGTCCTGTTTTTCGCCGAGTGCAGTCGTCTAAGGACGCAAGTAAATTTTTAATAGTGTTTGCTACAACACGTCCAGTCCTGTAAGTAGCAATTTTTATTTTTTATTATTACAACTGCAGTTTGCCTCCATTTAAATAAAGTCAACGGTTTTACCAAAACCGTCAATTTATTAATCAGTTGAGTACACAAACGTTTCAGTACCTACAGATGCTTGTTACAGTTATTAATTGAATTACGTTAACGGTGTTACCGTTCGAATTTAATATATTTTTGTTTTTTATTGGTTATTGAAATATAAATTATTGCTACACCCGTTTGAATTTAGTTGGTTTTTACCGTTACCATTATAAATTTGCTGCACATACATTATGGAAGTAGCAGAATTTTATACGCAGTTACGCTTTTATTTTTATTAACTGTGTTATCGTTTGAATTTAACATAAAGTTATAAGATTTTCAAGTTTATCTACCCTTATAGTATTTCATGTATTGTGGACATTTGATCAGTGCGTTTCTTACATTTATATAGAAATTATTATATTTCTCAATAGGATTTATATAGACATCACCAATAAATAAATATAAAAGTGGTGATTATGGACTATATATGGATTATCACAACAATGGCTTTTACCGGGATCGCATTCCACCATAATTTGCTATAATAATGACAGTGAACACCGCATTCTAGTAATAGCCTGTTTGTCTAGAAGTCTCGACCCAAAAAAAAGGGGGGGGGGGGGCAACGGAAACTTACGAGGATGCAAGTACTTTACCTTTACCTTTTCAGCTGTTGATGCAGATCCTACTGAACTTAGCTTCAGCTTAGACATATCATACCGTATTTTTACAGAAAGGGTCGGTTTCCCTCTTACGCTTCTCCCCGATTCGACTAGTTTATTAACTTTATTCGCCGTGTGGTTGCTGACAGACTAGTGTCACTCCGTTTCTTCCCGTGGATGTTATACAAGGCGACTAAGGGAAATACATTAACAAATATCGCTCAGGCCTCCCCAACCCGTTTGGCTAGCGTGGACACTCCCCACGCTAGCCAAACTTAACGCTAGGCAAATCCTCCTTCCGTCTAGGCGGACGAAAGAGGGTCGTGGTCCTGTAGTGGAGACTAAAATGAACCTGATGATGATTAACTTTATGTAGTAATGATTTTATCTCTGTGCTTTATCAGCTTTATGGGGTTTGATTAGAAGGTTTCATCAGACCTTTTGCAATTAATCTAAGACTAAGCATATCCATATATGTATTGAAATAAAATTGACGGTCTTTGCTAATTCCGTTCGAGATTCACTCGAACGGAATTAACAAAGACGCCTTTGAGAGAGAAAAAGTAGAAAGAAACAGAGAGAAAGTAGCCTTCTGTTTTAACACAGTGATTCAGAAACATTGCTTACCTCTCTGGGATTGGTGCAATATAGTCTGCCGTTAATAATTCTACTCCGTAAGCAGATTTTAATAAGCCAGTGTGTCATCCCTCGCAGGGGTAGACTCGTCATTGTCTTAAATACCCTCGCAGGGTATGTTACGTGAATATTGTGCTCCGTTGCACAATTCACATTCTAATAAACAACCCCCGCAGGGTTGGATTAATAGTCTTCTCCCGCAAGGACGCATCACTATCTTAAATACCCTCGCAGGGTATGTTAGGTGAATATTGTGCTCCGTTGTACATTTCACATGCTAATAAACAACCCTCGTAGGGTTGTATTAATAGTCGTCCCTCGCAAGGACGCATCACTGTCTAAATACTCTCGCAGGGTATGTTACGTGAATGTTGTGCCTTGACGCACATTTCCTATACTTATAATTAACTCCGCAGTTGTTATAGTAGTAGTCCCGTGCAAGATGAATACCTTCGCAGGGTATGTTACGTAAATGTGGTGCCCCGTTGCACATTACATAAGCTTATAATTAAACCCCGTGGGGATGTTCTAGTAGGCGTCCCCCGCAAGGACGCATCATTATCGACATTCACGTGACATACCCTGCAAGGGTATGTTACGTGAATGTCGCAGAACTAATAATAGAGAAATGTTACAGTACTAATAATTCCTTTTATTATTAGTACTGTGGTGAATGTTGTGCCCTGTCGCATATTCCATATACTTATAATTAACCCTCGCAGGGTTGGTATAGTAGACATCCTCCGCAAGGACACATCATTATCTTAAATACCCTCGCAGGGTAGTTACGTCGATGTTGTGCCCCATCGCCATCGCACACTTCCCATGTTTATAATCATTCCCCGAAGGTTTGTTATAGAAATCTTCATTTACAAGAGCGAATTTTCTAAGTACAGCGAATCGCTCTTCTGTTGGAAGCAATCTAACAGAATCCCTTAGTTC
This sequence comes from Hypsopygia costalis, assembly GCA_937001555.2. NCBI lineage: Eukaryota > Metazoa > Arthropoda > Insecta > Lepidoptera > Pyralidae > Hypsopygia > Hypsopygia costalis. The sequence goes on from OW443326.2 coordinate 28,631,055, forward strand.
CATAAATACGCTACAAGCTAACAGAACTAAAGTGATCAGTATTCAAATCAAAGGATATGCACACTGAAACATCTTCCAAGTTTAACTCCGGTAATAAAACAGTAAGTTTTAACAGTCAGAGTTCACACCATGCTAGCAAAATAAGTGCTCCTGGTTTTCTCCTGTTAATAATAAAATAGTATTGAATTCCCTTCAGATAAATACAATTAAGGGCAAATCATTTGCACGCTGGCGCTGTTGCCTCAAAGGCAATGACGTTAGCTATCTTAAATGTCAAATCAGACATTCATTTTAGAAGTGGTTCTGTGTACCAAGTATCATTTGAACTATTTCTGTGATATAAGCGACGGATCACATCGTCCAATTTAATAATTTTCGGCACTGAACGAGTAAAAATCCGGTTCCGATTGTTATTTATACATACATATATATTCTAAAGATTCTACAATCCGCTGAATGCGTAAAATAAATCTTTGCTAATTTCATTATTTCACTAACGGTTTATATGACTCGTTTACAAAAGTTTAACTACTATAAATAGTGGTCTGCCCTTTGGTCCGTCAAGATACAGAAAATTTTTGCCTTGGTAACTAACTGAGTAGTACAGCAGTCGCTTAAAATGGAAGGCTTGTATATATAAACATAATGTGGTACGATGACGTATGTGATACGATCTCAAACGACTAGTGGTTCGATGACAAGAGTACATACATACATTGTAATATATAGAACATATATATAATTCGATTTATATATATATTTACATTATATAGTGTAATATTGCCATATATAGGTATTTATAGCGCCTCATCCTAGAAAACCCGAATTCAGTTACAATAAAGGCATACAACGCTATCGGATAGCTATGTTGGTAAGTCAATAGACAATAAAGGGCAGTGTGTTATTCCACATAGCGGTACTTTTGTACCGCAATGTCAAGCTGGTTCATCCAGGTTTTTATATCATAAAATACTATCAGCAAGAATTTCTTTAAAATGTAAATTAATGTTGGCGGATCACTAAAATCGCTAAGTGGAATATAGTCGGAACAATATCCTGCACAGATGCAGTAGCTTGACAGGCAGGTCAATCCAACAAAGCCTGCATTAATACTACATTCGCAACTTGTGGCCTTAGGCACTAAACATGACCCTCATAGAGTGTTGTCGAATTGTTGAACTTACAATCTTGCTAAGAGTCAGAACAGTTACTGTCTCATAAATGCTTCATTGCGATTATAATAAGTACACAGTAAATCACATCGTCATAAGCTTTACGTAGATCTGTTGCATTGAGAAACTGGGACTACAACCGGGATTACAATGGTAAGCATGTACTATGCCTTCCCTATTATATCTGGTATAAATCTAAGTGAGGGTATGACTTATCTTATTATAAATTGTTGGTTAGGTTAATATAAAATGAACAAAACTGGCTTATTACGTCCCAATGGTTCATTTTTGCCTTGTAACCTAGCAGACTTGTTTCATCGAGATGCTTACATGCCTCAATATAATGTTACATAAAATTGCAGTGTCTACTTTAGTGCTACACAGAAAAATACAGAGATTTGGTTATTTACGTTTTTATGCTTTATTAAAAGAGCACTTAAATCTATCTATTTAATACAGTGAATATCAGATAAACGCAATTATTATATTGACTGATTAGCTTATTTAAAGAGATACATAGACGATGAAACCAATGCTTTGTATGTTTATGCATACAGACACCCTCCTCCTATGACGGGAGACGTTTTTACAAGTTTAGGCTTCCATCTTTTTGGCCTCATATCGACGGAGCATTACAAGAGAATTATGGGCAAAGAGCTTGCATTTTTCGTATTTGTTATTGTCAGTTATGAAACTTGTGAAAGGTTTTATATATTTATTTATTAATATGAGGGGCTCGTGCAAGCTTGCACCCCGAACAGTGACTGTTGCTAATTTGTTAAAAACTTTATTGTCTGGAGCCGAAACAATGGTATTCCCGGGCACCATTAGAACTACCGTGCCCTCCAAGAGCTGGGCTAACAATGTTTCTGGGGACGATATATTAGCTAGTGCAGTCTCGAGATTTGACAAAATATCATTATATACTGGAAGTAATGCTGTCTCTGATTTATGAATTAATTCACAGCAAATTTAGTAGTGATAGTTATTACTAGGCATTGTTATGCATTTACGACTAGATCGTATCCTGATGTATGCCCTATATGCATATATTATCGAATAATCGGATTGGTCTAAGTTCGATACCTAACCTTTTATACCTTTGTGAGAATCTTATCCTTTACAACCGCTTCACATTGGCGTACCTACCAACCAGCCAGGCGATAACAAACATGTCTCAAAGCAAATAAGCTTCAAATAACGGTCAATTATTTAATAGCAGCGTTTTACCTGAAAATAAAACGCATATTAAATACTTACCTTATTTGAAGCTTAACTTTAATTTCTGCCTGGCGTTTTGGACTCAATGAGCTAAGACGGTCGTGCAAGTTCCCACTTCCACTCGCCCTGCCGGCAGGTTGGTACTGGTGTGTGAACCGGATGTGCGAAAGAGACAGCTGTATACGGGTAGCAAAGGAGGCAAATAGGCGAAAAACCGGAAGGGCCACTCTCAAAGCAAATAAGCTTCAAATAAGGTAAGTATTTAATATGCGTTTTATTTTCAGGTAAAACGCTGCTATTTACTTTTTTATTTTATTTAAAAATACTAAATAGGTCACTGAAATATTAGGTTAGGTCAGGTTTGATATGTTTTGTATCATTTTTAAATCACCAAGTTGGTATAATAGTATGCCAGTTTTACAAGTTTAACTGCTCCGTTAATTGCTAGCCATAATAATAATGGCTCTATATCGCCAGAGACACAATTTAATTAAGTCTTGTTTTTTTTATATATTATAGCAGAGATTATGAAATGGACATTATGTAGTTTATATTTTTGAATTGATGATTTAATTGTGACATTTTCATTATTATAATGTATATTTTTTATTTTTTCTGTTACATATTTGCATACCTGCATCCAATCAGGTTGAATACCTTAACTAATTTAACATCACCTTGTATTCTGGCAAATAAAGAATTTGAATTTGAATTTTTTTTAAATAAATTAATAAATATTTCTGGACAATTTACACAGCGCCATCTACCCCCAAAGTAAGCGAAGCTTGTGTTATGGGTACTAGACATCTGATAAACATACGTAAATACATTTTTTTTTTGTAAATACATACTTATGATACATAGAATACACCCAGACTAAGACAAACAGACATGTTCATGCACACAAATGTTTGTCCTATGTGGGAATCGAACCCACGAACGTTGCTGTCGAAGTCGCGTCATTAACCGCTACGCCACCGAGCTCGTCAAATGTCGTCAAATGTTTGTCTTGTGTGGGGATCGAACCCGCGCCGCTATCCCTGAGTTAGCCATTGTTAGCCATTTGACCAACAGGCTCGTCGTTTATTTTGAAACTCTGTAGAAGCTAAACATTTTACTATTCAATTATAATCTAAATATATTGATAGGTTTAATTCCTATATTAATTTTATTATTGATAGGCAATCACTTTTGGAACTATTTTTTAATATTTTCATATGCATGTCTATTAATAGGTGCGATTATGTACTACTTATATTCGGTCTATTTACTATCTATAGGTGTCTCATTTATTTCTATAAGTGTATTCAACATAATTGAAAATTTAATGAAGAGTATCTACTATTTGACATGTTAAATTTGTTGTCATCAGGTGATAGCATGCTGTTTCCCTTTAAATAGCCATAATTAAGTGCATATTTTATTGGTGTAACAACCATTGGGATTTCTCATAAAATATACCAAACACCTCTAACGAGACACAGTTGGTCAAGTGTGCAAACTAAATATTAACTACGTGATAATATGTTTCTTGATCTGTTATTTAAGGACGTCATAACAATATAACTATATGTGAAATTGCACAACAGCTGACAGCTATGTTAAATATTGTGTTTATGTAGCAGCTAGTGCTATAACAATAGTTAAGAGTATATTTTATTGTTTTTCCATTGATCATATGCATTTTTTAATAAATTCATCCTTTTAAAATGGACATTCCCATGAAACAACGATTGTCCACAAAACAAGTCAGACATAAATATTGTCAGACAAATTAGACAGCGCCATCTAGCCCCTAAGTAAGCGAAGCTTGTGTTATGGGTACTAGACAACTGGTAAACATACGTAAATACATTTTTTTTTGTAAATACATAGTTATGATACATAGAAAACACCCAGACCAAGACAAACAGATATGTTCATGCACACAAATTTTTGTCCTATGTGGGAATCGAACCCACGAGCGTTGGTGTCGAAGCCGCGTCATTGACCACAACGCCACCGAGCTCGTCATAAGTTATTAAAATTTTTTGATCACAGTTCAATCTAGTATTGTTAATTTTACGATACTGATATTTTTTGTAATTTTCGAACATTGGTAAGTAGCCTATTATATTTTTGCATGACACTGCTACAATAAACGATGAAGCCATTAAAATAAAAAAGAAGAAGAAGAATGCTACAATATTTTGATTGACAAGCAATAAATTTACCATTTATTTGGTGGGACGTTAGCTATATAAAGTTTCCGATCAGATCCGGCGGTGTTGTTGAGTACTGCAGCTGGGCTTGGACAAACACACTTGCATCTCTTATCTTCATATGATTGGCCTTGCGCAGACTGCAAAAGTCACAAATTTGTAAGTGTATAATTAAGTAGAAACACATACAATACGATGATATATATGTATATGTCGCAGCCAATTCGTAAAATCCGCCGCATTACATAACGTCTAGCTGTTTTACAAAATGGCGGAGCCATTATTTCAACCCGCCTTTTTTGATAAAAAGGCGGGTTGAAATAATGGCTCCGCCAATGATTACACAACCGAATTGTTACCTGATGGTGTATCACCAAGAATACTATAATAATAGAATAAAATAGCTTGGCTATTTCTAATTACGGTTATAATAACGCAAACCAAATATATATAACCAAAAAATAATAACGAAAAGATAATTTAAATGCAATCTGCCTAAAATTAGCCGTTTGTAATGTGGCGGTTCTACCAATTGGCTGCGAGATATATATGATGACTAGCGGCCGCCCGCGACTTCGTACGCGTGGAGTTAGTTATTTGCAAATAATTTTTAATTACATTCGAAAAAGCTAAATACCTAATGAAAAAAAAAAAAGTTAAAAACAATCAATATCTAGACGAATTTTTAGAATCAATGAAGTCGACGGATATTATTTTTTAAAACCTCTTTGTAAAACCTAAAGTACTTTTTATTGTTATAATAAAACATCCCTCCTTATAATAAGTAGTAAGTATGTAGTTGTTTTCATTATTTTTTATATTTAAATATCATTTAAAATCCTTCTGCCATAATTACTTTAACTTCAATAATTATGGCAGAAGATATTATAACATTGGATTTTCATACAAATTTCCAACCCCCGTTTTAACTCCAAAAAGGGGTTGATTTCTAAAGATACATTATTAGTACATCTCCATACTATCCATACATTTTAAATTTTAAGTTTCTTACTTTAAAAACATAGATCTTTCATACAAACTTCCAACCCCCATTTTAACCCCAAAAAGGGGTTGATATCTAAAGATACATTATTAGTACACCTCCACACCATCTATAGAGCATACATTTTAAAATTCAAGTCTCTTACTTCAAAAACATAAAACTTTGATTTCCAACCCCCGTTTTAACCCCAAAAAGAGGTTGATTTCAAAAGATAAATTATTAGTACACCTCCACATCATCTATAGAGCATACATTTTAAATTTCAAGTTTCTTACTTTAAAAACATAGAACTTTCATACAAACTTTCAACCCTCTTTTTTAACCCCAAAAAGGGGTTGATTTCTAAAGATACATTATTAGTACACCTTCACACCATCTATAGAGCATACATTTTAAATTTCCAGTCTCTTACTTCAAAAACGTAGAACTTTCATACAAACTTCCAACCCCCGTTTTAACCCCAAAAAGGGGTTGATTTTCAAAGATACATTATTAGTACACCTCCACACCATCTATAGAGCATACATTTTAAATTGCTTCAAAAACATAGGACTTTCATACAAACTTTGGATCCCCGTTTCACCCCCTTAGGGGATGAATTTTCCAAATTCCCGTCTTAGTGAGCGCCTACGTCCTAAAAGGAACCCTCTTGCAAAATTTGAGACTCCTAGCTCTTGTAGTTTCTGATATTTCGTGATGAGTGAGTGAGTGATTTTCTCTTTTATATATATAGATGATGACATAGAACACAATAATCAGAGGCGGATTTTTCTTATGCACATGCCAAGGGCGGCCAAATGTTGGTGCGGTCGCAGGGTATTCCCAAAGAATAGTAATTATAACCAACCTCACCTTGTACATCGTGCACCCTGCTGATTCACTAACGAGGTACTGGTACAAAGAGAGGTAGGGAAGCGTAATTATAAGCTGGAACCAGATTGGGGAAGTATGTACCTCCACCTCACACAAATTGCAGCCAAATAACAATTACCTTGAGGGTTGTCGTGTTCCTGCGAGTGAGTGAGGTCACCAGGAATGAAGATGGAATTGCTGCATTGATAGCGAGGGTGTCAGTGTGTTAGTGATGTTTTATGTTGCAAACATTGATATGGCAATAACCACTTCACATCAGGTGGGCCGTATGCTTGTTTGCCATGTGATATAGTACAAAATATATATATACAAACATAAAAGTCAATAGAATTCAGTACAACATGTGGTTGTATTGCAATGCGATCTCTTCTAGACAACCTTATGGTCGGAGAGAATGTTAACTTATTATACCAAGTAAGTGGCAATATAAACTATTTGAAAATAATAATTTATATGCTTTGGATGACTATAAGCACAGAATAATATACACTACAGAAAATTCACTTTCGACACAATTGGAATTAAATATCAACCTTCGTTACACACTAATACAGTCCAAAATAATTCTGCAGCTGTACTTGTACCTAAGTTTTTCAGAGGCAGGGACAATCAAAAGTAACCCCTATATCTAACGCGTTACGAGCGATCGCCGTTGATTTTACAAAAGCCTGTATCACGGCCTTGACGTAACCCGGCTGCGTGTCGCTCATAGGGTTGAACAGTCACGAGCAATAACATAGAAACATCCTGACATTTCAAATTCATGTACCAACAATAAATCGCAAAAATAAGTATGCTAAGCAGTGCGCAATAATTATATAAACGTTAAATTGTGTCAAAATAAACTACACATTTTTATCAAATTATTGTCAACAATAGATTATCAAAGAATAATATTCACTTTTAGTTACATATATATGTACCCACTAAGTAAATTTTGAAAACATGTACACAGCAGAGTTTTAAAATTATGTAAACAATTATAAAATAGCTGTTTTAAACAGCTCGAGCTCGGAAGTACCCACTGACTAATTCTCAAAAACATGTACACTGTACAATTTCGAAATTATGTAAACAATTATAAACTAACAGTTTCTAACATTTTTGAGCATGGAAGTATCACTTATCTAGTACATATAGCATTATTCATTTAGGTAGGCATTATTTAGCTCTAGATGTTTTATCATTAATTCATTAATTTGCGTCATTACCCATAATGTTTAAAAAAAAATATAGGTCAATGTTTAAAGTAAAGAAGGTAGTGCCATCAGCAAGTGTTAACGGCTCGCCGGTCGATTTTTCCGTATACCGCTCTAAAATTATATGTGTACTAGTGATAATTTTGACAAAAAAAAAACGACTCCAAACTTTACTCTACATTTATGTATGTAGATACAGGCTGATGATGATGATGATGAAAAAAATATGGGACCAATCTGGAAGTGTACTCTTTCAAATATAAAAAGATATATTCAAATCGGTTTATAAAACACGGAGTAATTAAGTAACAAACATTAAAAAAAATTAAAGCCGAATTGAGAACCTCCTCCTTTTTTGGAATCGGTTAAAAACGTTGCAAAATATACAGAAGAAATAAGCGAGCATTATGTTTTTTTTTTTGTTGTCGTGCAGTGCAGGTAGGTTTCCTTTTTTGGCAGTTGTGTAAAAGCAGGTATACACTTCCAATGTCATTTTCATGTATCCATAACAATTGGGTTGTTTCCAATGTTTAAAAATTGTACAAATAAATTAACAATATCGTAAAATACACAAAACTATAAAGATCTGCAAACTTTCATTCTAATATCTTCAGTCAGACTTTTTTTAGCGTCGATCAAAGTTTGGCGGGAAAGTCCATTTTAAAAGTATGAAATTATTAAAAAATAATATTTCCATTGGAGAAGCAATAAAAAATGCTATAACTTTTATTATGATACTAATCACATAAACGTAATATTTAACATAGCTGTCGTACAAATTTCTGATTTGATGCATACAAAATACAGATCTGTGACGTCATAATTCAGTAGTCTTTTGTATGGAGCGTTTTGGGGCAGTCTAAAAATTGTGATTTTCAAATTACCATATCTCGAGAGATTTTTGTGCTATCGAAGTAATTCTTTCACCTATGGTTATATTATGGAGACGTCCCTACATATCAAACAGAAAAAAATGTTAGTCAAATACCCAATTTCTATTACATGTGTACAATTCGTATACATGTAATAGAAATTGTCACGGATACTTTAAAATTACATTGGAAGTGAATAGTTCTTATTGATTTTGTTTCGTTTATATCAATTTGAAACCAAAGTATACCTAGTTTTGACACAGTTTGATGGTTAGGTAATTTAGAAAAAATGTCGTACACTTATTTCTGCAATGGTAGAAGTAACATATTTTAGAAAATGTGACAATGTATGTATATATATTAATGCTCGTGACTGAACATGAAGTGCTCGCGATCGTGCCGCGTAGATAGGTATAAATACATATGCTTGTTTGTTAATGATCAATAAAATACATATAGTGAAACCACCAAAAATTGTAGTAGGTAGTTATGTTAATACGCTGCTGTACTTACTTATGTTACTATTTCATCATACTCTGTGATTATTAAGTAAGTACTTAGTAACAATATTAGAATGTTGGTCAAATACCTATTTGACAAAAATTTTTTTTCGGTTTGATATTAAGGGACGTCTCAATAATATAGCCACATGTGAAAGAATTACTTCGATAGCACAAAACCTTCTCCAGATATGATAACTTGAAAATCACAATTTTGGTCTTTCCCGAAAACGCTCCATACAAAAGGCTACTGAGTTATGACATCAAACGTTTGTATTTTGTATGCATCAAATCAGAAATTTGCACAACAGCTATGTTAAATATTACTTTATGTAATTAGGTAGTATCATAATAAAAGTTATAGTATTTTTATTGCTTCTCCAATGGAAATATTATAGGTACATATTTCAATAATTTCATACTTTTAAAATGGACATTCTGGTCAAACTTTGATCGACCCTAAAATAAGTCTGACGGAAGATACTAGAATGAAAATTTGCAGATGAGACGAACTTCTTAGCTTCCATGGATTCACCGTGCGGGTGCCGGGTCCATCGTGTGGCAGAGAGAGAAACCCAAGCAGATCCCGAGACTTGTGACACGGGTGTAGGTTTAAGGGGCCCCTTTCCGACGTACATCAACACTCACCTTCACTACTTGTGTTTCTCTCCCTGCCCTGCCAAATCTGGTATGAACCTGCTAATGCAGCTTTAGATACTCGTTCTAGTATAGAACTTACTGCACTTCTGGACAAGCCAAGGTCTTTCAGCAGGTTATAGAGAGATTTTGCTGGTATACCTCTCGCTCCTACTTCTACAGCGTATAGATTAACTACATAGCCGCTTTTTGTTAATTCGTTTAGGAGGTCATAATATTTGTTTTGTTTTATCGATTATAGTTTTGTGTATTTTACGATATTATTAAATAATTTATACAATTTTTGAACATTGTCAAATAGCCTAGTATAATAAGAACAAAACATGAAAAAAATTGCCACATCGCGTACCGCCTGCGTAAGCGTGCGTGACACTCGACTAAATTGTGCTCACGGGAGGGTCGGGCGTGTAGGTGAATAAGTCGGCCGAATGGCTGAGTGACACAGGCCTGCTATAAGGAAATATAAAATAATACTACAAATTCCATTAATAACTGTGACTATTAGGTAATTATTATGGTCATATATGTAATAAAGTAGAGACATTTTGCATTGGAAAAGCTAAATCAATCTAGTTATTTTGTATAATTATAATCTTTTACAGTTATTTAGATCTACACATCTTTAAATATTCAACAGGTATTTACAATAGTAATATTATTTTATCCACAATATCGAAAAATGGGAGGATATTAGGTTCGCATTGTACTGTAGGTAAGTATAATGTATAAGCAAAGAAATAATCTGATTTAAGATTTTCAATATTAAGTAAATTTAATAAGATAGATAAATAATTTCACTATATTAGCGTGAACCATGAGTTATCCAGCCAATATTTACTTTCATGACCTACAATTAGAAATTGCGTTGCAATAAAAATTTACTTACCGATACGAAGAAGACGCATGTCACAGCAAAGGATAACAAAATATATTGAGAATACATAATAGACCGAATTTAACAATGTTAAACAGGGATTAGGTGCACACAATTGCTTTATTTTAGGAATATTAATTCTTTATCAACACAGTAGACATTTTACATTAATTTGTCTGACAGGGTTGCCAAGTGATCGGAGACCCAAGTCGCCAGATTTGGAATTTGAAGTAAATCCCAAATCGCCCAATCATGCGTGTCTAAAAAAAAGGCTGATTTTAAATCTGCAAACAATTGACCTGCCTGAACTTTTCATGACTTTATTTTTAGCCGCTCTTATGCCCCCCACGTTGAGCCCCCCGCGCCCCCCCCCGCGCAAAAACGCGGCGGAACAATGCCCATTTGTTTTTTGTTTCTACCTGCCCGGCGCCGCGGGTGGTCGGGGCCCCATAAAAACGGTCATTGAGACGCAACTTTGTTATTGAGTGCCTACAAGTGGTGTTTTTTACGTTTACTAAGAACAGCACTATACAATGCCGTCTTTTGTTGTTCAACACTCGACTATAGTGTAGAATTACGATGGTCTAAACATTCTCAAGTGGTGTTTCATAGCCCTACTTGTATTCAAAAAAATACCTTATGAACTAAGGCGATAACGTATAGTTTTTTATTTACAAATACGCTAGGGAGATAAAATTCGATGTTAATAAACAAAAACCTACACTAACCTAAACAAAATAAGTTTTTATAGCACTTGACACCGGCCCGAACATCTGGCGCCGTTAAGGCGAGTCTCTTAAACCCCTTTTTTTATTTTTTTTCCATTGAGTTTATGATTCTTTGGCCTTAATCCGATAGCTAATATGGCGGAGAAACGAAAAAAACATAAACAAATGGGCCTGAATGTATGACAGATGAGTATTGTTCAATCTGCCCAAAACTGAACGCCAAACTGCAAATGTCGACCGTAGGTCGACACGGGCAATTCAAGCGTTTCAAGGTCGTGACGTCACTGTCGACCGTAGGTCGACAGGGGCAATTCAGCGGTTAGGACGTCGATCATTTTCATGTCATCGTTATTTCGACTTTCGTTCTTAGTCGTCTCCTGGCAAGCTTTTTTTTAGACGATAATAATATACATATTATAGCATTGCCGCCCAATGCGCATCTGAAGTAGTATAATCGGCGATAAGTCGCCAATTCAAAATTTTGATCGTCGCGTTAGGGCCTCAAGTAGTTCAATCTGTCTCTGTTGTCTGGGGTCGGGGGCCCTGCCGTCTAAGTTCAAGTCGATTACTATCGGATTTTTTGATTGCTAAATTCAAATTTCAGCTTAGATTTATAGTACCTACTCATGTTTAGTTTAGCTGATATACACCCTAGAGCTCTGCCGAATAAGCTAAAGGTGTTTGTCTATAACTAAAACGTAAGACCTATATTTCGAACATAGATAATCGATGCTAATTGGCTTCAGCTTCGGCGGTAGGCCCCCTGATCAGTGTGACAACACCTATAAGACGCCCGAGAAGCTAGACTCAATCCCATAAGTCGCTGACTAAAAGTGATAAAAGTAAGGAATAAGACTGAGCTGTCACGTTCGGGAATGTAACGTTGCTTTATTCAGGTAAAGTCGACAGTGAGGAGTCATGCTGTTCTTTTTTTACATAGAACCTTATAATAACTTATATACATTAATTACAACAGAGTGTAGTTCCTACTCCATAGTTTAGTACTTACCTAAAAATGTCGGCCATTAAATTTGCTTTTTATAAAGAGTTTACAACGTTTATAATTCGTAACGATTTTATGTTTTTTTTAAGTTGCCAAATAAACGTATTCATTATTGACTCTAAAACTGATTTAGTTCGTACTATAAAAATCTTTTTTATTAACTAGTTTATAGACATAAACAAAAGTCGCCATTTGTAGCGACAAGGTTACTAAGTTGGTAACACTGGGCCTGATATAACTGACAAGCAGGATAGTCTGACATCTGACATTGACAGTTTGGTTGACTTGTCATCTTGAAATTTAAGATGTGTGACTTTGTCAGCTTTTTTCCATATAGTTTTACGGTTTTGGATAATAGTTCTTTAGCCTGACTGTCAGAGTAGAATGAAATCCGAGGTGCTTGAGACTGAGAATGTGACACAGAGATATTATAATCAGTAATATAACCATGATATAACCGGTTATTGTGGTTAAATGTATATATGTATTTCGGATAGACTGGATTCTCTCTCTACACGCAGAGATAATATTGCGTAACTTTGCGTGCTATACAAATTATATCACGGAGAGTGCTCAATGAGCTGATATATATGATACCTGCCGCTGAGTTCCACTATCGTACAACTTCATCCATATCATTTTGATAATTCGCGATCTACCACAGTACATTTCTTATGACATTTTGACATTTTATCATAGACGAACGGTGAAATTGTGGCATCAACTTCGGCGGTGTTGAACATCTACGACATTTTAAGAACAGAGTCTGTATTTCCCTTAAAAGGCTGGCAATGGATCGGCAACCCATTGGTTGGCGTTGCTGATTTCCATGGGCAGTGGTGATTGCTTTCCAACAAGTGATCCACATGCTCGTTTGCACGTATAAAATATATAATAATTCATTTATTTCAAGTAACATGAATCATTTGCATACATTAAAATTGAATTTGAACATTAATTAATTGAACATTACAAAACACACAGAGTAACAATTACATAGACAAAAACACACACATATACAAACACATACAATAGACTGATGCCATGGAAGTAATAAGTACTACAGTACTTATTACTTCCATGACTGATGCATATATAATTATATATGTACATAATATTTATACGTGCAAACGAGCTATTAATATTATAAAATAAAGTTAAAAAGTTTGTTTGTTATAAAATATTTTTGGTAATTTCTCTGAAAGAGTGAAATAGTCTGGTTTTGGTTTGATTAAAACCCTAAGACTTTTTTTATGGTTTTGTATAGGATATAAGATGAGAAGGAACACCTATAGGTGTTCTCATTCCATCATCTAACTGCAGCTCTAGGTCGCGATCATATCAATAAGTTGTTATTAGAGCATACAATTGCCAAAATTAGAAATGACTGAAATTCAGACTACACGTAGATATGTGCCCTGTATTTGTGTGTTTTACAAATTACCCCATAACATGTTTATCTGCTGACAAATTCCAACTGATAGGGATACTTCCAATTAACGCTAGCGGTTTGTGATATGCGAAACCTTGTGCTCCATATATACCTACTGATCCTCATTCATTCCATGCGACATGAATTATACCACGGGGAGTGCTCGAATGAGCTGTTCAGTTTAATTCCAGCCGCTGAGTTCTACTATCGTACCACTCGAAAAAAAAAAAAATCCACCCATGCCATCCATACCCATCGGTTAGCGTAGTCACATAAACTTTTGCAACATGATATCGCTAGCGCGCTGCCACTCCAGCTGCTAATGCAGCAACTCCTTCCATCCTGGTGACATGACACAACAACTGATAAAATATCGATGTATTTTGAGTCCCTTGAGGGTTGTTGTGTTCCTGTGAGTTAGTGAGGTCACCAGAAAGAAAAAAAAGGAAGGAAGACCTGTATGCTGACAACGGATCGGCGACCCCTTGGTATTGCTGATCTCCATGGGCGGTGGTGATTGCTTTTCATCAGGTGACCCACATGTTCGTTTGTCCCCCTCTTATTTATAAAAAAAACATTATAATTTAATATTGCCTCTTTCATTGTAAAGACATTACACACAAGACTTTTCATGAGAACGGCAGTTGTCACTAACGTTCATTAAAATATTTGTTCTAAAAGAAATCATAGACAAAACAAACATATTTTCTGTCAACGATTATTATTTGGCTGCAGTATTTTGTGAGGTAGAAGAGCTACTTTTCTATCATGTTAGCTTATAAATACGCCCTATCTTTCTTTCGCCGGAGCCCCGTTAGTAAATCAGCCGAATGCACCACGTTCAGGTGAAGTTGGCTTTGGCTCAAAGATAGGGATGAGCCACTTACAACATTTTTTTGGAGTGGAGAGTGGAGAGTCTTTCCGCGGGAACGCAGAAAAGTCACTTTTAAAAATGAATAGGCTCCAAAACCACTGAACTTATTTTGATGAAACTTGTCGCAATAAAAGACCTAGACATGCTTGAGGTTTGTGTCGAAAAAAAAATTGAGATCGATCATGTGCTTAAGGAATGATCATCAAATACATTTTCCATTGAAATCAATGGTAAACAAAACATACACTCAGCGAATCTACTCGTACTCGCGCCACTGAACCTCTATTGCGGCCCCGAGGGCTAGAATCCGGCCTAGTTATGTTATAATAGTCTATGTTCACCGCTTCACATCAGGCAGTCCGTATGCTCGTTTATCACCCGCTGTAGTATAAAAAAGGCACTAAAGGGATTTTCCATCCGCCGCTCCGTCAAGATGGCCGCCGTTCTCGCCGGCAACAAATTGTGGTCATTACCGGAACGCGGTTGTATTAAAACAATCGTGCGGTGTGGTTAACTAACTCATTATTGTTCGTAACGAGGCAATTCCACTTAATACTGAGGGAGTGAGGATGGGATTTGCTAAAACTTTGCTAACTAGGTAAATAATTCGTTTTATTTTTTTTGTTTCACCGAGTCCAAATGAAAGTTTTGTCGGCTTTTGTATAGCGTTCGGCGGTTGCACAGAATAAGTAACAGTACTTATGTATACAGTATGGCCATTCCCTGCTGCTCTCTCGCCTCTCTCGACCTCACCTCCCCTCTGAGACGAATCTGGAACTGTTTGTATGGCGCCGCACGCACACACGCTCATTTTTACTTTGCACAGACATCAATGTTTATGTAGTAGTTAAGAATACGATATTTGTTTGGAGTGGCCGAGATGTGTCGTTAATTACAACTTACATCATCAACTATTACAATGGCAAACAAGCATACGACTCGCCTGATGGAAAGAAGTAACATACGGCCGATATTAGAAGTATGGGTCTAAGTTATAGACAAATAACTTCATTTTTAACAGTAGAACTCTATGGTTTCTACCAGCTAACATAATTACCGCCATTCATAAGCTAAAGTTTGATCATCGCAATCAAAACATCTGATGGTAATCGGATTCAGCTGTGGCGGTAGGGCCCCATGATGGAGGCAAATCCATCAAATCGATGATCATAAAAATTGGTCTCGCTCTTCTCGAGTTATAAATGGTGTAACTCGACTTTGTTTTGCATGTATAAATCGTATTATATTATTTATATAACATTGTACCTATATACACGTATGTACAATAAATATCATTGCCGATAGTTATAAAGAGACTTCAATTCATTATAACAACTTTAAAACAAATCTAAAAAAAGATTATTAAAAAAAAAATGATTCATAAAAAGTACAAGCAAATAATAAAAAAGTTATATATGAAAATGTTTTAACCATTTTACCGTGGTTACCTCGTAAAAGTAGGCACTAACAATTTGAATATGTGATTTTTACTTCCAAATGGGGTACAGCGGAACAATTTGGCCCACAAGGAACTCTACTTACGAGTAAATGCGTTTCTTTCTCCGTAACGTAGTACGGTGCCTACCTATCTATAGCTACGATTTTTTTGCCTATTCGTTTCCCGTTAAGCCGCTGTTACATTATACGGCTTATTTTAATAGTTAAATTATTAATCGGATTATTATACCTAAAGATCAACGAGTAATTTAATATACGGACTGATCCTGAAAAATTGGACCGCATCCCGGCTACTCCGTATAAATGTCGCGTCGTTCACTATTATATGTGGAGTTAGGTCATTACGATACTTAATGAGACTTACACGAGGACATTGCTATTTTTTATTACACAAAATCGAAGGGAGTTATATAACAATGTTAGAAAAATCATTTTTCTTCCTCATGACCTATTTTGAGGAACTCCATGCAGACTTGCTCACCCACTACATAAACAATGAAGTTTATGCAGATCCAGAATGAGCGTGTGTCCTTGCGGCGCCATACAAGATAAATCTGGAACAGTTTGTTCCAGATTTGTCTCAGAGGGGTGTGAGGTCGATACGGCAGGGAGTGACCACACTGCACACTGCAGCTCGACGGTCAGTTCATCCCACAGCTTGATAGTACGTAGTAACTCGAGTAATATATAATAAGGCGTACTTGGTTTTTATTTGGATTATTCAATCTTTATTAGTTTTTCTGTGGGATTGGTAGGCATAGATTTTCTTCTGTAAAAATGAGATAAATTTAGCTTACTCCTTGGCACAATGAGGAAATTTTATTATTCTCTAAGGCAACAGGAACTCACTCAGTCTGTGCAGAGTGCAAATGTGCGTGTGTGCGGGCGGCGCCATACTGTTCTATTTCTTATAAGTACTGTGATTATACCATAATTAGTGATATAGAGGTTAGCTAAGTTTACCTTTTAGCACAAATTTTATTTATACCTAATACAACAAGTAAGTCTTACTCTAGGATCCATAGAGATTCATTAATAAATTAATATGCTCCTTTTTTGACACTCGGGAGCCTTTCGTTACATTTCTATTTTGGTACTCCTCCTGTGGTAAACAAACCGCATAAAAAAATATACACTCAAAGGTTGGTAGAGATCTTTTGTAGAGATAACCCCACTTTTGATTACGTACATGATTTTTAATACTAGGTACGTCGGCTGGCAGAGCGTGCGGCCAGCCTGATGTGGAGCGCTTACCGTATCTATATAAACCTTCGTCATCCATCCATCATTTTTGAGTGTATAGTTATGTGAGTGAGTGTTTTTTTAACAATAATAATGTTTATTTATCAGGTACTTGCTGACCCGTTAACTTACATTAGACAAATTAATATGGTCTTTAAGTTTTCTTACTGTCTCTGGATGGGTTTATTTATCTCGAGCTCCTACATGAGCTCATACTCTGAGGTTGTCATTCGATAACAAATTAGTAGCCTTTGGACGGCTTGAAAACTCTGACTACCGTCTATCACAGTTGAGCAGCGTGACGGATTACGCTTTAAATCTCTTGTCGATTAAGGGGAGACCGGTATCCTAGGAGTGGGATGAATATGGATTGATGCAGATAGAGTAAGTTAAACAGAGTTTTGCACACCCCATCATCCCCATAAGTAAGCCAACCTCACCTGCAAATGGTGCACCCTGCTGACTACGACAAACGAGGCTCTAGCGAAAAGAGAGGTATGATATAACGTATTGTTTGAAGCAGCTCGACTGAGGAAATAACTCCACCTCACAGAATACTGCAGCCAAAATAATAAAAATCTCATATAAAAAAACCTGTCTATCCTATCTTAAGTAGTACCACAGTATAAGTAATAGTACTACGTACAGTATGGCCACTCCTTGCCGCTCTCTCTTGCCGACCTCACCTCCCCTCTGAGACAAATATGAAACAGTTTGTATGGCGTCGCACGCACACACGCTCACTCACGCTCTGCACAGACGTCATTATTTATGTAGTAGTAAACGACGCGACATTAGTATGGAGTGGCCGGGGTGTGGTAGTACTACAGGCTCTTCTCAATTAAAGATGTACGGAAGTACATGGAACATGTCTCTAGACAGCCAGGAGAGAGTTACTAAAGAATAGGTAGTTCACAAAAGATCTAAAGGGGTCGACGGTGCCACGGGTGCTGCACCACTACAATCCATTACAAGATAAGATCCTAAGTAGTAATTATCCACTTGTGTTCTTCTGGTGTGTTAGTTATAGGGATATCAGTATCAAATGCGTTTAACAGTAATATGAGCCCGCCCTTACAATCCCCAACCCAGAACTTATTTATATTTTGCATTCTTTCGCGTTCTCATTTCGGCGCGGAGCAGTATGATCGCGCTCGGGATCTTCGCTTTTAAATTAAATAAATAATGCACACAATTTGAGCGCAATAAACTTTGGAGGTGTAGGTACCTACTCTTTGCGCAGAAATTCGCGCGCCCGTCCGCTGGGAACAATAACGGATGCTGGTATACCTAAAATGCTGCTGTTTTACAGATATCTTTAGTTTTTTATTATGATTTTTATATTAGTCTAATTGGCCAGTCAACGGAGCAAAAATAAATGCGAAATCTCGCGCTAGGCTATATTTTTTTTATGGAAGAGATGGTCCCCAGGTAAATAACAATCCACAAATTATAATTAAAGCTGACAATATTTTCTATATAATGATGTATTTATTACTTACCAAAAAGAACTAAACAACCTACGACCTACATGCATATAGATTCTAAAACACTTTATTTGCTCAAATAATATTCAAAAAAATGTCGTTACATGGGCTTATTGTAACTGCTTTTGGGGATAAGGAACATAGAACAAATTATGCTCAAGTTAATTAAAATATTAAGATTTTTCTAGACATTTAAATAATAGTTCCCTTGAGGGGTGTTGTGTTCCTGTGAGTGAGTGAGGTCAGCAGAAAGGAAGTAGATGCTGAGGCGGCAGCGTTCTCGATGTTAGATTGATATTTTTTTCGGAGGATTTGTAGATGCAATGTAAATTAAGTTTTTATTCATATTTACAAAAATCAACATTTTTAACCAAATTCGTAAAACTTGCATTCGTACGAAATCGTGGCAGGTCTGCTATACTTATAGTATGTGTATCAAATGTTCAAACTAGTTGAAAGTATGTATAGTGCGTCCAACTTATCTGTTCAGTAACTGGTGGCGCTAGTGACGAAGAAACTGTAAATTCGAACTGTCACTTTAGTAATAATTGATTTATATTTAATTTTGTCCAAATGAATAGGTAAGTTAGTAAAAGTATACCAGATTTGCGTATGTATATGAAATTTAAAAAATATGGCATAAAATCGTTAATAACTTTTTTATCAAATGGTAAAAGCACCATCTTAGAGCTCCGACGTTCGTACCTAAAGGTGTGTTCACATTGGCGTACGTACAGGCGTACTAAACCATTGTCATATTTCCGAGCGAGAAGCAAGTTTGAATAGCGGCCGGCGGCGTCCTATGTGACCGCCTCTTTGTGCTATGTTTACACACCATAAATAGTAAGCAAGTGGACCAGTAAACAGGCTTATAGGGAAGTTTTATTACTGTTACGGACACACTGCCAACGATATTTTCGCAGAATTTACAGCAAGGCTTACTAGAAAAGTTTCTATCAAGACGGCCATTGCAAACTGATTTAGTTAAGCTGTTTGCTGGACCTCTTTTGTGCGGATAAGGCTAACGGCTGACTGTACGGCAAAGTTGAGTGTAGAACTGTGTAGAGAGGTGTACACAATCTTAATATATAAAAATTTCGTGTCACGTTGTTTGTCCACGATGGAATCTGAAATTACTGAACTGATTTAAATCAAATTTTGCACACGTGTGCAGTTTGATCCAACTTGAGTATAGGATAGTTTTTGACTCAATTTATAGTCGCATTTTTTTTTATTGCAAATTATTTGTTCATAATTATCTGTGAGTACCATATATACTATTGTAACAAATGGCGGTGTAAAGTAATTTGGTAGGGTAATCTTAATATACATATAAATATTTCTTGCACAACTTGACATAAAGGATAGTTTTTAACTCAATTTATAGTCGCATTTTTGTTTATTGCAAATTATTTGTTCATAATTATCTGTGAGTACCATATATACTATTGTAACAATTGGCGGTGTAAAGTAATTTGGTAGGGTAATCTTAATATACATATAAATATTTCTTGCACAACTTGACATAAAGGATAGTTTTTAACTCAATTTATAGTCGCATTTTTTTTTATTGCTAATTATTTGTTCATAATTATCTGTGAGAAGCATTATCTACTATTGTAACAAATGGCGGTGTAAAGTAATTTGGTAGGGTAATCTTAATCTTAATATATAAAAATGTCACGTTGTTTGTTCATGATGGAATCCGAAACTACTGAACCGATTTAAATTAAATTTTGCACACGTGTGCAGTTTGACCCAACTTGAGATATGGGATAGTTTTTAACTCAATTATAAAACAGAAGCACTTATAATTCTCTTCAACATAAAGTTATTTTGGATTTAGTGTGGCTTAGTAGTATCTTTATAGCCAAAACCAACCTCACTTGCACATGGTGCATCCCACCGGCTAAAGGGGCTTTGGTGAAAGAGAAATAGGACACGTCGAGCCTATACTGGTGTAATCATAAAGATTTGATAACAATTGATCTTTGATTTGTTGGATTTGTTTCCGCCCCGTATAGCAGATTAACTAGTAAAAAATCGGAAAAATTTACGTATAAATATTTAAATGCGATACGAATTTCGCCGGGTCAGCTAGTGGTTTTATAAATGCTATAAATATCGCACACCTAAACTAAAAAACGGTTCCCGTGCCTGGGAGAGATATGTAATCCCTATACTAATCATTTCGGCGCTTTAATATACTTGCCATTTCTTTCCTTCACAGAGTTTTTTTTATACCACTAAGGTGACAAACAAGCATACGGTCCGCCTGATAGAAAGCAGTTACCGTAGCCTATGGACGCCTGTAACACCAGAGGTATCACGTGCGCGTTGCCGACCCAAAAACAGAGTACATAATCGGCGCAATGGCGCCTATTTCCTTACCAAAATAGGTTTATACCACTAAGTAAAGTGGAAACAAGCATACGGCCCGCCTGATGGAAAGCAGTTACCGTAGGCTATGAACGCCAGTAACATCAGGGGTATTATATGCGTGTTGCGTAATTAATTGCCTAATTAATAATTATGGTTTTATAAATGCTATAAATATGGAATCTCAAGGGTATTGTTATTTAGTTACGGTATTCTATAAGGTGGCTGGTGGATGTACTTCCCCGGTCGGGCAGCTTAAAAAATATGCTATGCCCTACCTCTCTTTTCGCTAGAGCGGAGCCTCGTTTGTCAGTCAGCAGGGTGCATCACGTACAGGTGAGGTTGGCTTTGGTTCAAAGATGTTGATGAACCATTTACATACAGTACCTCACGGCGATGACTCGCGTTCTCCTTGGATACTTCGATGTTAACGCGGAAACAAAATAATTTGTGTTTAGAGGCAATCGGGCATTTATTATTTTTATTTGTTTTCTTTATGATTTAAACTGCAAATAAAGCATATTCTATCTATGCTGAAGTTCGCAATCAAAAAATCCGAAGGGCATCGGCTTCAGCTAAGCCGGTTGGACCCCATTTTCTCAAACTCTTCGTCTCATCAAAACTTTGAACTATTCCACAGTTTTCAACTCATTTACTGTCCGCACAGTTCAGGAACAAACTGCTGAATATTATTGTCGCTACTTTTAAAAATAAGAAATAATAATAAAGATTCCTGGCCAAATTACACACTGCCATCTAGTCCCAAACTAAGCAATGCTTGTACTATGGGTACTAGATAACTGGTATTATACTTAATTAGACATGTTTTTGTAAATACATAGCAAACACCCAGACCAAGACAAACAAACATGCTCATGCACACAAATATTTGTTTTGTGCGGGGATCGAACCGCGACCTCGGAGTCAAAGTGACCATTGCTAGTCATTCGTCAAGTAAAAAGAATTTATAGGATCGCTAACTTATTGACGAGTGTTATTTGTTATATTACAGCAATGTATATTTTAACTTGCAGAAGAGGTTTTATGTTATGTTATGCATAGCTTGCTTTGACTCCCAGCCAATTTAAATTCCTGTATGCACACTAGGGTTGGCTGGAAGAAATCTCTTAAAGAGATAAGCCCATCTCTGTGTACGTTTGTGTCTACAAAATTATGTAGTAGCTGTTTGCTGAAAATATAATATATAATATGCTGCTTGAGGCAGTCCGCGGTCGTCTCTGTGAGTCGCTTGACTTAGATTGGATTTCTACCAGTCGCATACGTAAATAAATATTGTCAGACATATTACATATCTCCATCTAGCCCCAAAGTAAGCGAAGCTTGTGTTATGGGTACTAGACAACTGTTAAACATACGTAAATACATTTTTTTTTGTAAATACATACTTATGATACATAGAAAACACCCAGATCAAGACAAAGAGACATGTTCATGCACACAAATGTTTGTCCTGTGTGGGAATCGAACCCACGAGCGTTGGTGTCGGAGCCGCGTTATTGACCGCTACGCCACCGAGCTCGTCAATATACAATAATACATAATTTGGGGTGTAAGTTGCTCGCTATGATCTTTAGAACCAAAACCAACCTCACCTGCACGTGGTGCACCCTGCCGACTAGACGAAGACAAAAAAGAGGTAGATTACACACACACACACACAGAATACCGCAGCCAAATAACAATTCCCTTGAGAGTTGATGTATTCCTGCGAGTGAGTGAGGTCACCAGAAAGGTAGGAGTTGCTGCATTGGCAGCGGGAAGAAGGGAAGAAAAAATACTGAAAGAAAATTCACAATATGAGTCTTATTTAGGCTATCAAATTAGTACAATGATTAAAAAACATTTTTATACCACTAATTTGACAAACTTATGGCCCGCCTGATGGGAAGTAGTTACCTAAGCCGACTGTAACACCAATATATTTTCAGAAAGACAAAGTTATGTGTATGATTCGAAAATGTCATAAATTCTAGCAATAAATCCGCATCGGAGAGCAAATTCTGAACAAGTTGGGACAACATTAGAATACATCATCGCGGGCTATTCTCGTCGAAATTGCGATAATGTAGCGATATTCTACCAAACGATATGAATACATTGCAGTTTGTGAAAGAGAAAAGAAATTATATAAAAGTATAAAGCCGGTGTGAGAATGCTAGTTAGACGTGCGAAATTAGGCATCGGCTCCCTTACCACCAACTCTTATTGCGATTCAATAACTGAATAGAATGCTTATTCATACCAAAGAACAAGCGACTCATTCACTCACTCACTCTCACATCAGGCGGGCCGTATGCTTGTCAAAAGAGTAAGAAGCTTTTGGGATTTGACTTGACATCTTAGTAATGCGAGAGACAGCAATATGGCAAATAAGGCATCAAAAGCCTTAAGAGATGGCTAGTCAAGCGAAGCTCAACTGCCGTGCACCCTCAGACCAAATATTGGTCTGAGCGTGCACCACGGATTTTAAGTATCTGACACTATTGGAGACCTAAAACATTGAGTTGTTACCTAACACATCGATTCCAATAATATACAACTCCTAATTTTTATATGTTTGATATATAGGGACGTCTCAATAATATAACCATAGGTGAAAGAATTACTTCGATAGCACAAAAATCTCTCGAGTTATGTTGATTTGAAAATCGCAATTTTGGACTTTCCCGAAAACGCTCCTTACAAAAGGCAGTAGCCTTTATGACGCCTTTATGAGTTATGACGACACAGATTTGTATTTTGTCAGGTTAGCATCAAATCAGAAATTTGTACGACAGCTATGTTAAATATTACATTTATGTAATTAGTATCATAATAAAAGTTATAGTATTTTTTATTGCTTCTCCAATGGAAATATTATTTTTTAATAATTTCATGCTCTTTCCCGCCAAACTGTGATCGACCCTAAAATAAGTCGGACGGAAGATATTAGAATGATTGTACTTTACGATATTGTTAAATATGTAATTTATACAATTTCTGAACATTGTCAAATAGCCTATTCTCCCTTGTTGCTTGGTAATTCTACCAATCGGCTGCGCCAGATGAAAACCTAGCAAGGGACATTTTTGACAAAAATGTTTTTATTGCAGAATCTTTATGAACTAGTACACAAATTAAAAAAAAAAACACCCGTGCGAAAATCTTACAAATAACCAGAGTTTTGAAAACTCATAACCTAGTAAGTGCACTATGTATCATTCCAGAACACTTTACAAACCTACTATGTCGCACTTTAAAAATTGGTAGTTTAAAAATTGTTCAACGGCTAGCTTGATTTACGTTTTGGCGCTCTCCTGTAAAATTTTGGTTTGAGCACTTGCTAGCAGGGATTGAATAACCGAAAAAATTTGGATATATCGGTTAAAAGTATGACGTCATACCTTTAAATTTCGATACATTAAAGTAAAGGTATCTTAATAATTTCGGTATTGTAATATTCCGGTATCGTTATTTTTTTAGGTATCTAAATTATAAAATAAAGGTTTTCTTTCCACAATGTCGGCCGCATTGTTAGGTAAGTACTTGATCGATACCTACGTCGCGTCGTTGTCGCATCATTTTTTCGGTAGCGAAATGCTTTTGGTTAAGGTACTGGTAATATAAAGGTATAATGGTACCGTAAAAAAATAAAGGTATTCTTCTTGTTTTACCGGTATCGTAACCACAATTCTCAACCGTTTTGGCTCTACCTTTAAATCAAAACGATATCGTAATTTTATACCAGTACCATACCCTTATACCTTTACCGCTTTCAATCCCTGCTTGCTAGGTTTTCATCTGGCGCAGCCGATATAATCCAAATATATAAAAAGTAATTTTAAGTAGTAAGTACGTATTGGTTCTTTATATTTTAAAAACGGTCATCACTAGACCGGCAATGTACGTGAATCGATAGATCGGGCCGCGCTGTTACGCACCCAGCCCACGTCCGAGCCAGATGACAAAATGTCAAATAAAATACAACCGGTACGTCACTTGCATGTTTTATGCACACACATGTTACATATGTTGGCTTTTTATGCAAGCTCCAAGGAGAGCGTTTGTATTATAAAAACTTAGTAAATGTTTTTATTAACTGTAGTTTTTTGCATCATGAAGATCCCTTCCATCTGTATAGGGTTGCTATTTCTAATCGCTAGCAACCAGGACAAGATGCGGGAAAACTCCGGATTTCGAATCTTAATGACCGGATATGTCATCAGTGTTTTTAGTACTAGTACTATTTTTTATTCTGTGTAAAACTTTTTACCCTGGACAACAAATGAAACCTCGCCCGGACGCTCCCCGGACGCCCTCCAAACTAGGACAAGTTCGGGGAAACCCGGACGAATGGCAACCCTACACTTTACCACCATTTGGTAACCCCGGTGATTTCTCTGATTACCGACTCATCATTTTCTTGTACTCCCATTTTGGCAATGAAATCCCCGATAACAACTGTAAAGTGGGTAATGGTAGTACCTAATATGTATGGCGATTGAAGTGTCTTTAAACATGGCCTCGTCTATAAAGCTTATGCTGTGGTTATGCTTGTATAGCATTAAGTCCGCCTTTGTACATTGTTTTATGTGCATGAAGATTATTTTTTTTATTATTTTTACATTTTTTTTTGTAAATACATACA
Source organism: Hypsopygia costalis (assembly GCA_937001555.2). Classification (NCBI taxonomy): domain Eukaryota; kingdom Metazoa; phylum Arthropoda; class Insecta; order Lepidoptera; family Pyralidae; genus Hypsopygia; species Hypsopygia costalis. Next base: position 28,656,878 of record OW443326.2, read on the forward strand.
TATAAATATATAGAAAATACCCAGACAAGATCATGCACACAAATATTTGTCTTGTGCAGGCATCGAGGCCGCGACCTCAGAGTCAAAGTGGCCATTGCTAACCACTCGACCACCGAGGTCGATAAATTCTAAAAGTTTGTTTTCCTCCTAAGCTACAAAATTTCATATATAGTAGACATTTCTTAGAAAATAGCTGTGATGCGTGCAGCAAAATAAATGTCAGTTGGCTATTATTCCGATATCTGTCTGTCAAGGCACCTTTTGCCTTTTACTGACGAGAGGAGAAATTTCTAAAGGGCGAATACGAGTACGTATGTACCTAAGGCATCAAGAGAGATACTTTCAACGAACTAGTTATGTGGAAAGAAATGATCTTATCGAATTCCGACATTAGGCTAGACGACATTTTTTTCTTCCGATTTGTTATGTAAGGACGTCATTATAGTACTCGTATAACTATAAGTGAAAGAATTACTTCGACAGCATAAAAACCCGAGATATGATAACTTGACAATCATAATTTTGGACTTTCCCGAAAACGCTCCTACAAAAGGCTGAGTTACGCCGTCACACCAAGGCATTTTGTATTCATTAAAACAGTAATTTGTATGACAGCTATGTTAAATACTGCTTTAATGTAGCCAATACCTTCGTATCTACGACGTATTGTAAAAAAAAAAAAACTAATTTATAGGAAAAGAAATTCATATGTACAGAAAAAAATTAAGGCGAATGTAACGTTTAAACGCAACGGGTTTTACACCCCGCTTTTCATAGTCCTTACTTTGCTCTATTGGTACTACGAAGGTCACTGTCTCCATACTAACTTAGTATGTACTATTACTTATACCATGGTTCTTTCATGAGTTTCATTAGAGACTAAACGTATATAGAACTCCAAACAATCCGACATAAAACCCAAAATAAACAACAATATTAATCACCATCAGTTGCACACGAGAACCCGCAAAATTACCTATGAAAACAATGTTACGTCTATTAATTTTCTCCACAAATTAACAGGGGTACCACTCTATTAAAATGACAAATGGTTGTAATCATCATTTTCTACTCAACTTATTTATCTTGACCTACCATTCCCCTCTATTGATATAGCAAAGTGGAGTAAAAAAGGGATGTGGTATTAACAACAGAGATCTATGTAAAGTGGTGGTTCCTACCCTTGTGTGTTAACTTTAACAAATTACCACACCAATGAAAGTAGAGTTGCTCAAGTGAGTTTTTCTTAGTTTCTAAATAAGATGGATTGTTATTTAGACCCCTTTTTGTGGAAATATTATCATCGTTTAAACTTTTCGTATCGTTTAATTAAATTAACTAGATACTTGAGGATTTGTTTTGTGATTGTGACTTTGCACGGAGAATTTTAAGAAATAAGTCTTGAGTATTTTAAGCGAATGAAGACGATGGAAATTACTAATAAATATTATTATTAGATAAGTAGATATATACTGATACAGATTGATATATTATATACTGTATACATACTGATACTGATGATGGAGAAAGTCGATACATATTTTTATATATCAGTTATCCAGTATCCATGTTTGGAACTAGATGGCTGTGTATTATACACGTCTTGTCCAGGAATATTTATTATTATTTATTATATAAAATCCAAAGTTAACATATGATCTACATAAGGTAAAGAGAAAATTACAGGCAATTTGATCTATACTACTTTGCCTGCTTCCGCCACCAATTAGTTCATGCAAATTACTACCGACCGGCACCCACCCACTGCCGTTAGTAGTTGCATGCGACTGCCGTGGCTGCTTTGGTCGTCTATGCTCCAGCTGCTGTGGTCGTCTCGGCAAATCTCCAACATCTGAAACAGAAGATACATGCGACCGTTTCATATGTTGGAGATTCGCCGAGACTACCACAGCAGCTGGAGCAGAGACGACCAAAGCACGCAAAGTAGTGTAGATCAAATTGCCTGTAAAGGACATTGACCACGGTCAGTACTCTTAGATAATTAGTTGTGTCTTAGGAAAAAGTTTACTGTCAAAGTTCTAAAATAAAGAATTGATTTTACAGTAGGTTTTCATAAAAGTTCTCTTCGGGGATAAGTTTATCTGAATTTTTAATTTTACAATTGACTTCCGATCTAAAATAAAACCATAATGGCGGTACCTACCAATGAGAGTTGCCAACTCCTATAAATGCAAGTCCCAAGAATTAACAAAAGTTGCTAGAAAATCGCTAAAACCAGTGTTTTACACATTTACTATTACTATTCGGGCCTGAATACACCTGTAACCCATTCCTATCTGACGATTTTGTCGTAAAATCTTTTTTATGTCGCTAACACTTAAACAAAAATCACCACTTCAAGTGACAATATCGCTAAATTGGCAACACTACTATAAATATGTCACACGATAGGGATGTGGTTTCTTAAAAATTCGTGAATCAAATATTATCGATTAGGATTAATTATTAAATCATTGAATGTTTTGTGTTTTTAAAATCCCATTTAATATAGTACTGACAATAATTGACGTGCAAAAGATATTGCTAATTCGCTGGATGTACGTTTACGTAGTACTATTAGTACTTATACTGTGGTATGGTCAAACATAACCTAAAATCAAACGCATTTTATTTCTTAAATATTTCTGAATTCCGGAAACCAATGCCCTCCAAACTTTCTAGAACGTATCTAGTGCTGATATAGAACTAAGTGAAGGTTATTTAGTGATGACACAACAATTTTATTATCAGTACTTTTTTCCATACACGAATGGGCAATCTCCTTTGACTTCCGCAAAATAACACCTGAATCAATTAACTATCTAAAGAGAAAATTAGTAAAATATCAACTAGGTCAGAGATTATCCCCTACAACCTCACAAATTTTACCTGCGGGGTAGTAAACACGGCCCGCTTGATATAAAGCGGTTAACGTAGCTTAAACTCGTACAATAGAAACAATACTGCGCGCCGGGAACCCCGCTACTAACTAAGCAGCTCCTTACGCCTGGTATATCTCATTATTTATTTATTGTCAACGACATTCTTTAATGTAACAGTGAAAAATGTGTAGTTATGATGGTGAATTAAGTCATTTAGCCTCATATTAAAGGTATTTAAAACAACCTTTTGAATATATTTACATTACATATTACTTAATTTTTTTTATCACTAAGGTGGCAAACAACAACCCGCTACGAATAGCTGACCGCAGCCTAACAACGGTGCGGTAGCTGGTATGAAACTGACCATTCGACCACCGAGCTCGTCGACGTCGCTGTCGTCGACGAGCTCGGTGGTCGAATGGTTAGCAATTTCCACTTTGACTCCGAGGTCGCGGGTTCGATTTCCGCAAAAGACAAAATTTTGTGTGCATAAACATGTCTATTTGTCTTGACATGGGTGTTTTCTATATATATGGATTATATTATATGATTTAAAAAAAATGTATGTAAATAAGTATAATATCATTTATATAGTACCAATAGTACTTCTAAGCTTTGCTTATTTTGGGACAATTTTTTTTGGACTTTGTTAATTTGTCCAGGAACACTTATTTATTTATACAAGGAATTCATGTATGTAGATGGCATATATAAACATAATATAATGTCACGGCGATGTCACAAACGGCTGTAACGATTTTGATGAAATATACCATAAAAAATTAGGAGGGCGAATATAGCAGAAACTGTTTTATTAGCATTTTTCCAGGGGCAGATCAGGCATAGTTGCTGTGAAAAATGTCCTTAGAACAAGCAGCCATAATTATAGACTATACTAGCGGCCCGCCCCGGTTTTGCACGGGTAGAAGAACAAAACCCACAAAAGTCGTTTCCTCGCAATTTTTATAATTTTTTTCTGCTTAAGAACCTTCCTTATGCCTTAATGAAAATATGAACACAAACATTAGCCAAATTAGTCAGCCGTTCTCGAGTTTTTTTTCTTAGCAACACATTTGGCGATTCATTTATAAATATAGATATTTCTGGGCAATTTACACAGCGCCATCTAGTCCCAAATTAAGCGCAAAGCTTGTACTATGGTTACTAGATAATTGATATTATATTTAAATACATTTTTTTTGTAAATACATACATATATCTAATACATACAAAACACCCAGACCAAGACAAACAGACATGTTCTTGCACACAAATATTTGTCTTGTGCGGGAATCGTACCCGCGACCTCGGAGTCAAACTGGCCATTGCTAAACATTCGACCACCGAGCTCGGTTTTTTATTTATATAGAAGATAAAGGCACGAACCCGAACGAACACTGACAAATATATTACCGTCGGCAATCGTCGACTATGAAACCAGATAAAACGAAACAAAATAGACACAGACATAAAATCCATAATGCCAATCCCTAAAACGGAAATTCAGAAGTTACTTCCCCAAAGGGTTGCCATTATTAAAATTAAAATTAGATTATGTTTTTGGTTGCTTGAGGTAATTATGTAGCAGCGCAGAGGATGATTAAAACAGAACAATATAATTCGATAGCTGTTCTAATATTAATAAGTGATCTCAGCAAAAGAGTTTTTCGTGTGTTTTTGATTGCAGTTTAGGCCCTATGATAATTACTTTTGGGATAGGGTTGGCGGGGCGCGCGTACAGGGTGGTTGAAATATGTTATGTTTATATTGAGTAGTTCTTTCCGATACAATTTCTCGTATAATGTAATAATTCAGTTGAAGAGTAAGAGGTTTATATTTAAGTTCAGTTTAACTAGTAAACTTTAACCTGATTTATTCCTCGCGTCTCACTCATCAATCTGCTTCGCCCGCGCTCGTTGCTTTGGTTGATGAAATTTAGCCAGTTCGCTCGTGAGTGTATAAAATTTAGTTGTTGCAAAACGCCGCCAAACGGCTCGTTGTTCAGTTGCTCGAGTCCAGTGATTTTCATACAGTGGGTCGCTTTCCCGTACTTTCAGGGGGTTGCAGGCGAAAAATACGCAAATGTTTGTGGGTCATACGCTACAATAAAAAAACGTAAGCTGGCCTGGAGTGTTCAATAATTTATCAACTCTTTAAGCTTTCAAATCTTTACTCTTTTTCCAATTGAAGCCTATTTCTCTTTTAATTTTTATGTTCACCATTCAAGACCTAATTACTTTACCTAAGAACAAAATCAGTAGCAAATGGCACTAACACTTTGTACATTCTTAAAATTCACAATTGTTATTTCTTTTTGATTGTCTATCTATATTTGGTGTACAATAAAGATATTACAAATAAACAAATAATTTCAAATCAGTCAGCTTTCATAGCCAGCTGAATTGTTGAAGTTTCTTCATGGAGGGAGAGGGGAGAGAATTTTTTAACTTGAAAAAGAGTCCCGTATTCAAAAATATTGAAATACACTGATCTAGCCAATACTCAGCTTAAAGTTCGGAAGAATCAATACGTAATAGAACATCCTGTATATAGCCCCCGTTATTGTTATTGTGATTAAGGGGCAAGTGAGGCACGCGCCGTGACAGTTCTGCGCGATACATAAGTAATGATATTACTATAACTTGCGCTACACAATTTGATGTAACTTAACAGGTATGGGGTATGCCGTATGGGGCAAATGAAAATTACTCTAAGGTGTAATAACTATAGGTTACAAACTATGTTAGTCAAATTACAAAAGCTTCTTACTCCTACTAATTTCTTCTGATTAAATTAGTTGTGAGTTCCATGCTACCGTAGTCTTACCCCGGGACTGCAATGGACTTCACTGGTCCCCGCTGTTAATCCAGGCTAGGCTACACAGGAGACACAGTGGTGGGAATGTGTAATGGGCCCCCTTCCTATAACCTATGTTAGTCTTACAATCATTGAACTATTATAATGATTCTAAGACTTATTTTGTATTGATTTTATGTATTTTTCATGCATAATTAAAAAAAAATATTAGCATTCTGCACTCCTATTCTATAATAATAATGAATAATAAATATTTCTAGACAACTTACACAGCGCCACCTAGTCCCAAATTAAGCGCAAAGCTTGTGTTATGGGTACTAGACAACTGATAAATTTACTTAAATACATTTTTTTTGTAAATACACGCATATAATACATAGAAAATAGCCAGACCAAGACAAACAGACATGTTCTCATGCACACAAATATTTGTCTTGTGCGGGAATCGAACCCGCGACCTCGAAGTCAAAGTGGCCATTGCTAACCATTCGACTACTGTGCTCGCCATAATAGCTCGTCTAGAGCTCGTTTGCGAAATTTCTTGTCCTTCGTTGGCACAATTTTCGTAAAAAGATGTACAAAGTTTTTGCTTCACTTAAATATATAGATGATTTTAAAACTCTATAGAATAATATGTATCACATAATATACAGTGATATGATATACGTAAAACATCACAGACCTCGAAAAAAGGAAAGACGGAGCGCTCGCAAACAAAAGCGGTGAAATGAAGCAAACAACGCAAAGCTGTGTACATTATATAGATGGCGCTAGTGCTAGTGCACTTCATGACACGGCGCCTCTTGCACTAATTGGCTACTCAGAGTAAGAAAAGTTAACTTCAATAACTTATAGGGTTAAATACTAAAACTTAAATTCACTTTCACATTCAAGATAGTGTGATGAAAGTGAATCTAAGTTCTGCGGATTTAGAGTAGTAATGATTTATACATGTTCTTATATTTAATTTGAATGACGTTTCAAAGATATTTTGAATTTTGAATTTTTTGAATTTATACTAGACTTGTGTAGTTCCTGAGTGAGTAGTTCAATTGTACTAGTTCACCATACAAGCCGGTTCTTGTCACTCATTCTTTCTTGTCCCATGTAGTTCACTGCGTCATTTAGTTCAATGAGTGACAAAGAGTAAAAAGAACGGAAATAACATAAAGCGTACGAACTAGAATGAGAGAGATACGTTGTAATGCCAAAATTGCTGATAGAGAGCGAAAAGGACGGAAGATTCTGAAATTGTTCGTGATAAAACGAGACAGATAGTTTCGTGCGTGGTTGACTGACCGAATTAGAACTCTAAGGCTAAGGACATAAGAACCATAAGCTGTTAGCGAAAATATGCTATAGTATTAATACAAGGCTCAATTTTTATATTAATTATTATTTTAACCACTAAATAATTTCTTTTTACTCAAGCTTGACAGTCCTAAGCCTGTGAAAAGTTTGAAGGAAAATCAATATTTGGAAGGAAATTTATAAAATATTTAATTAGTTATACTTATTTAATACAAAAATACAATGTCATCAAAATGATGCAATAGAACATAGAAGAATGTAGAAGGAATCAGTCAACAGAACTACTGAGTCGATTGAATCAAAGATACATTGAACTAAACGAACTAAATGAGTCAAAAGAACTAAAGAAGCAATTGAACTAAATGAACTAAATGAACTAGATGAGTGATATAGTTCATTTGCGTCAAAAGAACTGCATCTTTCTTTTCAGTTCAGTGAACTGTTTTGCGCAAGTCTAATTTATACTAATAATGACACAAATCTCTACTCTTAGGGCGAAAAGAATCAAACAATAAATAAATATTGACGAGCTCGGTGGCGTAGCGGTCAATGACGCGGTTTTGACACCAACGCTCGTGGGTTCGATTACCACACAGGACAATCATTTGTGTGCATGAACATGTCTGTTTGACTTGGTCTGAATGTTTTCTATGTATCATAAGAATGTATTTACAAAAAAAAATGTATTTACGTATGTTTATCAGTTGTCTAGTACCCTTAACACAAACTTCGCTTACTTTGGGGCTAGATGGAACTTTTTTTTTTTTTTTTTTATACTAAGTTGGGTGGCAGACAAGCATACGGCCCGCCTGATGGAAAGCAGTTACCGTAGCCTATGAACGCCTGTAACACCAGGGGCATCACACGCGCGTTGCCGACCCTGTAAAAACCTCTTCACGCCCTTTTTGAAGAACCCCTTGCAGTAGTCTCCTGCGAAAACCTCGACAGGCAGTTCATTCCACAGCTTGACCGTACGCGGGAGAAAACATCTCTGGAACCGCACGGTACGAAACCACTTAGGCTCCAATGTGTGAGGATGAATTCCCTGTCGATGGCGAGCGGTGCGACTGTAGAAGGAGGCCGTGGGCATCATGTAAAACAACTCCTCTGAACACACCCCATTGTATTATATAACAAATGAAGTGTTAGATAACAAACTCATTGTTTTAGGTCCACAACAGCCATCTCTTTAGGCTTTTAATGCATTATTTGCTATATACTCGTAGCTGGCTCTCACATTGCCAAGAGGGGAAGTCAAGTTCCACAAGCTTGCTACTCTGACCAATTTCTTCTGATTAAACTTGTTGTGAGTTCTAAGGTAGCCGTAGTTTTACCCCCGGGACTGAAGTGGACTTCATTGTTTATTGCCTTTTTTGGTGGTCGACGCTGTTAATCCTGGCTACACAGGAGACACAGTGATGGAAATGTGTGGTATGCCTCTAAGGATTTAATCAATGTTTTTAAACGAGACGAAATCATGTTAAATCAGCTGTTTTATCCTAAATGCATTAATATGAAATGTATGAAAGTCCGTGGTTTCCAATACTGTCTGCGTTAGCGAAGATAGAATAAACTTCGTGATCCAGGGGGCGCCTGGGGCAACTCGGCGAAAATAACGGCATTTGCCCAGGCCAATAGAGCGGCCAATAAAAAATTAATTACATTTTTAATCTGCAAAAACGTGCGCAGAAGGTTGTTGCACCCACGTACATGTTTATGGAAGTGACTTTGGGTTGCGAAAATATTTTATGTAGTTTTCGTTATGCTAATTAAAACTGATAAATTCAATGGGGTGTAAGAGGTTCATCAACATCTTTGAACAATCTCACCTGCACCTGCACCCTGCTGACTGACAAACGAGGCTCTGGTGAAAAGGCAAGATAGGCAATAGCGTATTTATTAAACCGTCCGACTGGGGAAGTACCTCCACCTCATAGAATACCGTAGTTAAATAACAATTTCCTTAAGGGTCGTTGTGTTGCTGCGAGTGAGTGAGGTCACCAGAAAGAAATTTCTTTGCTTTGTTGAAAACATAATCTCATTTTTGGAAAATAGTAAAAAGGGTCGGTGATGCCTCTGCTATCGCAACGCGTGAGTGATGCCTTTGGTACCCATAGGCTACAATGACTGCTTTCATCAGACGGGTCGTACGCTTGTTTTCCACCCTAGTGGTATATAAAAAATAGCACAGTTACATTAAATTGTAACAATTCCATGCACCTTCCAGATACATTTTTAGGGCGAGGGCGCTATGGGAGACCCTGAGGCGTATACAGTGTGCCCTAATGTGATTTTATAGAGACCATAGAATGCCGATTAGATGGCGCTAGTGGGCTTGGGGTCCGTAACGCGGTAATTTAATTTTATAATTTCTTTTCTTGCAATTACGTAGGGGCCGAGTAATCTTCGAGGAAAGTTTGCGTGCAATCGTTTGTTTGTAAGTAAATATGTAACAATAATTTGTTGCGCCAAGTAAAAATACAAAGTAATCGAGATGTATCATGTAAACATACAAAGTAATGGACGAGCTCGGTGGTCTAATGGTTAGCAATGGCCACTTTGACTCCGAGGTCGCGGGTTCGATTCCCGCACAACACAAACATTTGTGTGCATGAACATGTGTGTTTGTCTTGGTCTGGGTGTTTTCTATGTATTATCAGTGTCTAGTACCCATAGTACAAGCTTTGCGCTTAATTTGGGTCTAGATGGCGCTGCGTAAATTGTTTAGAAATATTTATTTATTGGTAATGTACATTACCAAATATCGATTCGGCCTCCCCAACCCGTCTGGCCAGCGTGGGGAGTGTAGGCCAAATCCTCCTTCTGTCTGGGACGGATGAGAGAGGGTCGTGCTCCTGTAGTGGAGACTAAAATAACCTGATGATGATGATTTATTTATTTATTCCAAAAATTGCTCTTAGATTAAAATTATTGACACACATATTCATCTTAATCTGTAGAGCTCTAGGGTTTCTACTAGCTAAGCTAAATAAATTACTAACAATCTAAGTAGTGGTACATACGTTAGTACTATTACATATACTGTGGTAGTAGTTTCATTTTCGCATGCAAATGGTAATAGGCTTCAGATTCGGCGTTAGAGCCCCTGAATACATAAATATATGTAGTTGTACATGAAAGTATCAAAAAGTGTCAGTCATAAAATTGAATAGAATTTTGACACATTTTGTAACGAAAAGACCTTTCGGTAACCCGTTTAAAATAAAAAAAAAGTCGCCATCTACTGCTAAAGCATAACGCTGTAAGCAACAATGAAATGTCATACAGTGCACCAAACATAATCAGATCGGGGGAACAAGTGGAAATTGAATTAGGGAGGACTTGACCCATTGGGCCTAGTCTCTTCACTGACAAAACCAAAAGTCTACCGTATGACGAAGACAACAATGTTGTAAATCCTTTGCGCGAAAATAAAGAATAGTATCAAAGGAATATAAAACGTGTTGAATTTTGATAAGGTTAAATTTGGGATGATAGTTGGAAAGTTGGATGGAACAGGGGTGACCGGCAAGATCGCGCTTGTTTGTATCTAATAGCAAAAAAACCAGCAGATGCAGACATTTCACGGGTATAATAACGTACTTAGTCGGATTTAAATGGCTCCCTTTGATCTCGTGCACTCTATGCAGTCAACATTTTTATTGTCAGGTGACTCTTTGTACTTTGGGTTGGATAAAATTGGGTTATATATGCTCACTTCACTGGTGATAATGAAGTGTGACGTAATACTGTTTATGAAGATTATGGTATGGCTTCTGGTGAGGGTTTGGGTGTGAGATGTAGATAACGATTTAATATCACTGTTTTATAGTGTCACACTTTATTTTAACTACCGCTGAAGCTGAAGCCGATTACCATGGAATATTTTGATTCGAAAAATTGGTTTTAGTCGTTTTAGTTATTGACAAACATCTTCAGGTTATTGGGTATTGCTCCAGAGTTACTACCAACTAATGCCGTCGCGTACTAAAAAGTTTGGCAACTCCTATCTATGTCGCACTATCAAAAAGTGGAACGCGTTGCCGGCATATGTTAATACATATGCCTGAAGGATGAAGGATTCCATATTGTATGATAATTCATACAATATGGGATCCTTCAAGCGAAGCGTGAAGAAGCATCTTGTGGGCCAGCATGGCAGCGTCAACTGACAGGACATCAAGGTCTCTTGTCCGTTGCCGTTGCGATTGGGGCTCCTCTTTTCGCTTACCATCAGGCGAAGTGGAGCCAATATGCTGAGCTAAAAAAAAAAAAAACTAAGTTGAACACAAGTACGAGAAATGTAAGCTGAAGTTTGATATTTGCAAACAAAAATCCGATGGTAATCGACGTCAGCTTCGGCGGTAGGGCCCCGGGATTGTACCGCATGTCTTTATTTTTGCAACGAAAATAATTTAAATAAATATTTGTTTAGTACTTTTATAAATATAACTAGTTTATAAATATAATACTTAGTACACTCGAACTAAAATAACATTGCACAAAGGCGGCCTTACAGTGGGACGGGACCTTCCTGTCATTCCTTGAGCACAGATCAATTTAATATTATTTTGTTACATAAGTGATTCTAGTTGTCCCGACAGACGTTGCACTGTCTCCTTAACAATAAGTATTGATTTCGCGCAATCTGTCAAATAACTGACAGTCCTGTCAAACGACATAAAGTTGCATAAAAAAATAAAAAATGGTCGTTCAGTTTTCTTAAATTTTCTAATTTTCCACGCAATTTCTTTTTTTTTTCTTCAATAAGACCTTCTCCTGGTAATAACAATACTACAAGGAAGATAAAAAGAAATAGCGAATTCGGTCCAGCCGTTAATGCGTGATACCCTGACCAAGCCAAATAGGGATTAATTTTAATATACATACTAGCTGCCCGGAGCCCGGACAGACTTCTTTCTGTCAAATGTTAAGTTTTTTTTACTGTTGTCCACGCAATTTTTATATTTACTCTTTATTAAAACTTTCCGTGTGCCTTATGGAAAATACGAAATATGAAAAAAAATTGCCGGAATGGTCGTGCCGTTCTCGAGTTTTGTGCCTAACAACATTCATTTTTAATTTTATAGATAGATAGATTATGTATGCAGATATTTATTATGATATTTTACTTTTACTCAATATGCAATTTCAAAACGAGCATCGCTAATACCAGTTAAACAGGAGAACAGAAATTAATTCGATCAACAATGGCATTAATCCACAAACAGTCTCCCTTCATACACTGATCCCAAGTGTAACGAGATATAACATAACATAATCGATTATACGCCCCTGAATTTATTTCTATACTAGTATCATTACAAACTTTATTTGCTGTCGCCAATACATCATCAACACTTATTTCTTTAAGCGTAAAGTTGATATTACCATATTTTTCAGTTGTGTAGTTAATTTCTGGTGTTGTCTGGGTTTCCTGGCCCATTTGTCCCTATAGTAAGCGTATGGGCGGAATGTTTTTGGTGATGCAGTCTAATTTTATCGATATTTCAATTCCATTTGGTGTACACTGTGCCCCCTGCATTTTACGGTTGATTTTTTGCTAATCATTATTTGTGCTGTTGACATTTATTGTTCGTTGATTATTGATTGTCGCTGGCCCTTTCGACGCAGAAGGACAGAAGGGCTTAATGGGGTTACACTTTGTAGAGGACCTGCTTGTGCTAATTTGAATTGTATTTGTTTGTAGAGTGATTTATTTACCTCGTGTTTTTTATTATCTTGTGGGTGTGCGATGTCTGTGGATTTTTTTATGCTACAGCATTGGCAAATAAGTCAGCATGTTTTTAACTAAAGTATTTTACTCCATGATATATATAGATATCTATACAGATAGTCCGATCATCTCAAGAAAGTGGCTGGATGCGGCAGGCGGAGTATCGTATATTCAGCAGTGGGTAGATACAGGCTGATGATGATGATGATGATGATGATATTTATACTCACTCGCATGAATACAACAAAATTTAAGGGAACTATTAATTGGCTGGGGTCTTCTACACGGTGGAGCATTTCGTTAGATTGAGCAAAAAGTATCGCTGTGTTCTACCTTACGCTACTCGACACGGTGCAACACGAGCAGGTATTTTGACTTTGGCTTAAAAATAAACAAAATTAAATAACAAAATACAAAGAAAGCCCGCCTTTCTTTGTACTTATCTACTTTTCTTTGGATAATAAAGAGATACATACATCCAAAGATATGCCTCTTACAACAATTTCTAAAGATACTCGTATATAACATTCTGGGAAATTCACCGTGAATTTATTTAAAAAAACTCTTATACGTATACTAAGAAAAAATTATAAGGCATCCCACGTTTTCATTTGCCCGTAAAAATGAAATTTCAAGTGTAGTTTAGTAACACATTACGTATTTTAGAACATAACATATTCTAAGCAGTGAGTGCACAGACATAGAATCGTAAGTAAATGGTGTGGTGGCCGAGAACGTCTCAGAGAGAATAGACTTGAGAAATTGAAGTCCACTCCCTGGTCTTGAAGTTAAATGTATATTTATAACTCAAAGCGGCTCATACCGACTTTGTCTCTGTGGGATCATATAAATCTATCTTCTATATATATATAAATGAATATAGTGCCACAAACTTATCTGGCCATATTAATGGCCATATAATTGGGTGGCGGGGGCGGTACGATCGACTTAAGTGTTGCCATTAAACGAAATGAAGCCCGTTTTAGAGGAAACATAAAAATCAAAGAAATATATACACTGTTGAAATAATAGCATTGATATACTTATTAATTGTGTTATGTGGTGTTTCAATTAAATATCAATTGACTTCTATTTTTTGTTGATTAGTTTTTAAAATGTACCACGTTAAGTCGCGATCATAGCTATTATATAATATTAGACAGTTATAATATTGCACAGAAACAACTCGTTGACGATTTTTTTATTGTAAGAAATTAAATATGTGTATAAAAAGATAATATGTATTTAAAAAAATACACCTCAATGGAATGTGCATACGCGGTAAGTAAATTAATTGTACCTGACAATACTACATTTCAAGATGGCGGCTTTAGTTCTAAATTTGGCCACCGGGTCAGATAAGTTTGTAGCACTGTAGTTAATTGATTCAGGTGTTATTTTGCGGAAGTCAAATTTACAAGCAATTTGATCTACACTACTTTGCGTGCTTCCGCCACCAATTAGTTCATGCAAATTACTGCCGGCCGGCACCCCCACTACCCCCTCCACTTCCAACACAATATTTTTTTTTTTTTTTTTTTTTTTTTCTATAAAGCTTTATGCTTTAAAATATTACGGTCTAGCTTACGGGCTAATAAGTAATTTAATTTTAACATAAACTTCTAAATATTATAGTCTAAGAATAATGTCCATTGACTTTTCTTAGTGTCTATTAAGGTGAAACACTTTCTTGTTGTGTTATATTTAATGCACTGTCACTAATATTGTCTCACTTATTATTACACTAACTCAAAAGGTTTTGTTCTTTTGAGTCTTCTCACTACACACAATATAATTGCCGGCAATGCGATGGACTTGTCATTTGTAGTTTGTTGTTCTAACCATCAACATCTACAGATCGCCTGAGGATGCCTCGCGTAGAGGCGAAACACGTGTCGCAGAGACGACCACGGCAGTCGGGGCAGCGGCGGTCGTGATCTTCTGTTTCAGATGTTGGAGATTCGCCGAGACGACCACAACAGCTAGAGCAGAGACGACCAAAGCAGCCACGGCAGTCGCATGCAACTACTAACGGTAGTGGGTGGGGTTTATGAAAGAAAGTTATTACGAAATTGTTGACCTTACTAATTGTGGTACAAGGTACTTGTTGTAGGTATAATATCTTTTTCGGGCATAACACAGGTCGGTGTACGACAAATAAAGGGTATTTTTGATAAGACAATTGCAGGTAGAGACAGAGTACGATGTGGACAAGTTACAAGACAACGATCTTCAATATGATACCATTCACGTTCAATATTTTTCCGCTTCAGGTGACCGAAGGGCTAGCCAATATCTAGGTCAAAATATTTCCATCGCTATACAACGTGAATATGCGGCCTTCTGGCCACAATCCCCGAAAATTGTCGGGACATTTAATATAATTTTATTTTTTTCTGTGTATTTTATTTAAATTTTTAAATTAGCTACATTTTATTTAATTTAATTTCCGCCACCAATTACTTAATGCGAATTACTGCCGGCCAACACCCACCTACTACAGTTAGTAGATGCATGCAACTGCCGTGGCTGCGTTAGTCGTCTCTGCTCCAGCTGCTGCGGTCGTTTCGGCGAACCTCCAACATCTGAAACAGAAGAAACGTGCAACTGCTGTCGCCCCGTCTGCCGTGCTCGTCGCTGCGACACGTGTTTCGCCTCTACGCAAGGCATCCTCTGGCGATCTGTAGTTGTTGATGGTTAGAACAACAACCTACCAAACTACATCTAATCTACCCATCAATCACTATATGCTCTCCTGACGTTCCGATCGCTTCCCATCAGTTCGACATGATCAAACAAGCGGAGACTTTAATTTGTCCAATGATATTGGGCTCGGCCACTTGGTCTTCTATTTCGGAGTTCTTTCTGAACCTCCAGTTCCCGTCGTCTGTTGTTATCGGTCAAAGGATTTTACCATAGAATTTTACTAAGGACTTTTCTCTGCATTAGTAGAAGCATGTTCTCTTCCTTTAGTGTATAGGCTTCACAACTGTATATTAAAATGGGTGTTACTACGGTTTTGTAAATTAGAATTTTTGTTTTTCTACTGAGAAGCTTGGACACCTAACACTTTATGTAGTGCTGCACTGAATTTTAAAGCATCACAAAGAGTCATATGCAATCTAAATAAATAAACATTAATTAGCGCAAAACTCGACAACGGCTCTACCAATTCAGCTAATTTTATTTTCGTATTTTCTTTAAGGAACACGGAAAGATTTATTAAGAGAAAATATATAAATTGCGTACACAATGGTAAAAAAACTTGCCTGGACAGACTTCGTTCTGTGAAAACGCGAAACTAGTTCAGTATTCATAGTACATATTTCAAGTCAGAACAAAGTCTGCCCGGACAGCGAGTTTTAAATAAAATTATACGTAAGTACAAATTGATAATGCGTATTACTTATTAGTTTTACCGATTTTTGTTATAACTGTTAGGTATGAATTTTTACTATAAATCGCTTACTTCAATAACTTACACCAAACACCAAGGAGAAGTGTGCACTGGCCACGTCTCCAGAATATTTGTCAGAAGTCTAGATGGACACTGAAATATAAAACGCGGGAGGTGAATTCGTTTAAATTTAAATAAAGCTATTTGAAAATTGGACAGCTGCTTAGCTAACCACCAAGCAAGATGGACGACGCTGCACCGCCGTAAAGTATCGTCCAGTGACGTGTACTAATGTTTCAAAATGTCCTTCTTGGTGATTTAATCTTCTGCAATAGTAAAGAAGGTAAATGTTTTAGTGATATTTTATGTTGCGATCGTTAATATGGCTATGGTAACCGCTTCACATCAGGCTTGCATTCACGTATGCTTGTCTGCCGCCACCCAACGTAGTATATATAAAAAAAATGATCTCTAAAAAGTAATATTGACGAGCTTTATTATTGACGAGCCCGCTGGTCGAATGGTTAGCAATGGCCACTTTGATTCCGAGATCGCGGGTTCGATTCCCGCACAAGATAAACATTTGTGTGCATGAACATGTCTGTTTGTCTGGGTGTTTAATATATATTAAATTTTCAAAATGTATTTAAGTACATTTATCAGTTGTCTAGTACCCATAGTACAAGCTTTGTGCTCAATTTGGGACTAGATGGCGCTGTGTAAATTGTCCAGAAATACTTAGTTACTAATTTATTTATATTTATCATTATATCGTTAACCCTTATTTATCCAACTATTGGGATATAGGGCTACCCTCAATCGAATGGGTTTAGACCACCACCTCGCTGATCCACACTCACCACCCACCTGATGTGAAGCGGTTACCGTAGCCATATTAACACTTGCAACATGAAATATCACTTGCGCGCTGCCACCCCCGCTAAAACGCACCAACTCCTTCCTTTCTGGTGACCTCACTCACTTCAGTAACACAACAACCCTCAAGGGAATTGTTATTTGGCTGCGGTATTCTGTGAGGTGGAGGTACTTCCCCAGTCGGGCAGCTTAAAAATACGCTATGCCCTACCTCTCATAAATGTCAGTTAAATCGCGCCGGAAGGTAGCTTATATCCTTCTTAGAGATTTAATCTACGTCCATGCTAAATTTCTGACAAATCGGTACAGCCGTTTAGTCGAGAAAACGTATTAAACAGACGGATAGATAGACACCAATTCGTATTTATTATAGTATGGAGTATGGATTATACCAAATGACATAAAAGAGCTACAATTTAACAAGTTTAAAAACATTTAGAAAATGGCTATTGGAAGAAGCGTTTTATACAGTTGGCGAAAAAATTGGTAACTTTTTCAAGGTTTATCGATGCATAAAGTAATTCCTTAAAATTGTGACTATAAATATTTGCATGCTATATTATACTTATAATTTGGAAAAATAGGTACAAGCAACTTTACTTTTAAGATACAACCGAATTTATTGTACCCACCCTATTTATTGCAAGTCAAGTCATTTATATTTGTAGGGAATGTTCTAATGAATAGATTTTGAGAAAAACACAGTTAAAAGTTCATACTCGTAAAATCTAATATCATTGTAATTTAATAATTTCGTAATGAATAATTTGTAAATATATTGTAACATGTTTAGTGTAATCTAAGAGTTTACTATGATGAATTTGCACACCTAACGGTTAAAATATAGCGATCACACAATGTATAAAATTAACACCAAATGTAACCTATATTTATGCAAATAAATTGAGTGATTGATTGATTGATTGAAGTATTATAATTTACATTGAAATCAGTGTAAGTAACTTTTACTTTGCCTTTTTGGCGCAATCTGTTTACTTTTATAAGCAATTAGGGATTGGAAATTAAACTGCCACAGATAAAGATATAATTCTAAAAAAAAAAAAACTAATTGTGACATTCCCTGTTCTTTGTCTGTGAAACCTTCATTTGTATTATGAATAAACATTGGCGGTTACAGATTTTTGTTCATACTTTGTCTCACGCCACTTCGACTACACATAGTTACAAGCAACTTGGCGAATGTTATCGTAAAGTGAGGTAATGGCGGAAACAGGCCTTAACGAGCAGCTACGATGGCTTAATCTCGTAAATAAATTATTAAGAAGAAAATCACAGAGGGTGCGCCGAGTTTACGGCATGGAGATTGGACAATATATCCACGGACGGAATCGCACTGAAAGAATTCTCGAGCGCGAATTTTTGATTGGTACGTGTATGTAGCAAAGATTTCCTTTTAATTGTCTAAGTACAAGTTCATTATAGTTTCTTTGTTTATTTATTTATAACGAATGGGGATGTTTGATATTTCTTCTGACACCAGATGTCGCTAGGTAGGTGTCTGAATTTTTTGACAGTGCAACTTCAAGACAACACAAGACGTCAACAAGACACTTGACAAGATGCTATGAATTGACAGATGATTGGACCCTACGCTACAGTGCTGCCAAAATTACACCCCAATGAGGGTCATTGGGGTGTAAGTGGCAACATCCGCAGTTGAGCAGCGTGGTGGAGTATGTGATATACCCCTTCGTTTAAGGGGAGACCTGTATCCCAGCAATGTGATGACGAAGGATTGACGACGATAGACTAATAAGATAAGACGATAGAAAAGGTAAGGATTTTAAAGAGAGGTAGGGTGCGTAATTGTAAGCTACCCGACTGGGGCATGTACCTGCACCTCACAGAATACCGCAGCCAAATAACAACTCTAACATTTCTTTTTTGTCATTATGCTCTATTTTTTTTCGTTGACTCCCACAGCTGAGATATTTATCTCAGCTGTGGGAGTCAACGAAAAAAAATAGTACCCATAATAGAAGCTTTTCGCTTAATTTGAGAATAGATGGCGCTGTGTAAATTGTTCAGTAATTCAGTTCAGTGTTATGGGTACTAGACAACTGATAAATGTACTTAAATACATTTTTTTTTGTAAATACATACTTACTTATAATACATAGAAAATACCCCGACCAACACAAACTGACATGTTCATGCACACAAATGTTTGTCTTGTGCGGGAATCGAACCCGCGACCTCGGAGTCAAAGTGGCATTGCTAACCATTCGACCACCGAGCTCGTCAAATGAGATGAATCTAATGACACCTAAATGTTGAAATCTGTCAAGTGGTTTAGGCTGTAGAGCGTGTCAAAGAAATCCACATACACTAGAAAAAGATAGCCCATCCTTCTTGGTCAGTCGGGTAAAAAACATAACACTTTCTGACTTTTGACGAGCTCTATGGCCTACAATGGCCACTTTAACTCTGAGGTTGCGGATTCGATCCCCGCACGAGACAAACATTGTGTGCATGAACATGTCTGTATGTCTTGGTCTGGGTGTTTTCTATGTATTGTATGTATGTACATATTAATAAAAAAAAGTATTTAAGTAATTCATCAGTTATTTAGTACCCATAGTACAAGCTTTGATTAGTTTGGGACTAGATGACGCTGTGTATGTCCAATAATATTTATTATATACCTATTTCTTGTAGTGAATAATGTGACATTTGTAAGCTGTGGCCGTACTAAGACTTACAAACGATTTGTGACTGTCAAGATCTGCTATTAGTCTTATCATATTTATTGGAATTAGTAACTAAATAAACACTGAATAAAATATGTTTCAAAAATTTTCACTTAAAATACGTTTCAGGAACGGAAAACGTAGTATCTAGTTATATCCACCACGCAATTCGGCCGCCGCCATTTTTCAGGCGTCCCCAAGGCTCCCAAGGTTTGTGCATGAATAATTCTCCCATCTTTTTCTTCCAGAAAGACATAATTAAGCCCTAAGGATAACAATTCGGTTAAACTGTAACCTTGTGCGGTATTCCTTTTTGATTCGCGAGTTAAATTTTAATACGCGTGAGTCGACATGTCGTTTTTAACGACCGCAGTTTTTTTTAGTAGAGATATTAACTTATTATAATAATAATAACATTTATTTGCAGACCAAAGATCCATACAGATTATTCATAAAAATCCAACACAAAATAAATATATAACATACAAAATTTTTGACGCTATTTAGATACTTAGTACGTTTCATAAATTTTAATTAGTTTTAGTTTTTTCCGTTTTATTTGTTTGTATATATAGCCATATTTAGTATTTATTTTAATTGATTTTTATTTGGGTGTATGTGGTTCATCAACATCTTTGAACCAAAGCCAACTTCACCTGCACGCGGTGCACCCTGCTGACTGACAAACGAAGCTCTGGCGAAAAGAGTGGTAGGGAGCGTAATTGTAAGCTACTCGACTGGGGAATGTACCTCCACCTCACAGAATACCGCAGCCAAATGAATTTCCCTTGAGGGTTGTTGTGTTCCTGCGAGTGAGTGAGGTCACCAGAAAGGAAGGAGATACTGCGTTGGCAGCGGGGGTGGCGGCGCGCGAACCATATTTTATGTTGCGAGCGTTAATATGGCTACGGCAACTGCTTTACATCAGGCGGGCCGTATGCTTGTCTGCCACACGACGTAGTATAAAAAAAGTTATTTCATTATATTTCCTTATAATATTGTAAAAAAACTGTATAATAAAAATTATACATACAAAACATACACAAAATCAATTAAATAATCGATCTATATATACGCCGAAAAGTCATTCTTGGAAATGACTATGCAGCAAAACCACTGAACCGATTTTGATGAAACTTGTCATAAATAAAGACTTGCTTGAGGTTTGTGTTGAAAAAAAATTGAGATCGATCATGTCCTTGAGGAATGATCATCAAATACATTTTCCATTGAAATTAATGGAAAACGTATTCCATTTGAAGTAGAGTCGCTTATTCATTGGTATGAATAAGCATTCTATTCAGGTATTGAATAATAACTGAATAGCATATGAATAAGCATTCTATTCAGTTATTGAATCGCAATAAGAGATGGTGGTAAGGGGGCAGTTCATTTCTATAAGAACAATGTTAAGACAAAGACAATCGTTCATTTGAAATTAGAGTCAAATATGGAAGCGTTCGAATATGTGAAAGAGTTCCCAGATCGTCATTTGGGTGCTGTTGCGGTGAGAACGTCTTTTGGGTGTTGATTGTGCATCTAGTTCTAGTATCAATCATCGAAAGAGACGCATTTTCAGAAGTTTATATTTCAAAATAATCCGAACATGTCGAGCGGTGCCCACTGATTGCTCAGTGTAGAGTTTCATAGGATTGCTACAAACTATAAATTTGTTGTATTCTACAAAGTCGATAATGCTCTAAACTGTCGTATGTAGGTCGAAGTTGTAACGTGCAAAGTTGTTATTGCAGTATCTGAGAACAGTTTGTTTGAGAGTTAAAATAAACTTAGTCAGTTACATCTTTTTATGAAGCACTCCAGCCCTCCTAGCCAAGTGTAATTCGTAGCGTAACGAACGTTAGGTAAATCACGTGACATTTGTCAAAATCGAACATTTTAGTATGAGAATTGACAAATGTCAGGTGGTATATCTAACGTTCGTTACGCTACGAATTACACTTGGCTAGGGGGGCTGGGGCCCTACCGCTGAAGCTGAACGAGATATCCCAGCAGTGGGATAGTTCAGTTCAGTTCAGTTCATTTATTCATAACAATCTACATTGTGTTGAATTTCATATCGATAGAGTTAACAACGATGAGTGATAGGAAAGAAACAAAACATAAATACCCCGAAAGCGCAGCTTTAGGGGTTTTATTTTATACTACGTCGGTTGACAGACAAGCATACGGCCCACCTGATGTAAAGCAGTTACCGTACCCATATTATGTAACGCTCGCAACATAAAATATCGCTCGCGCGCCGCCACCCCCGCTGCCAACATAGCATCTCCTTCCTTTCTTTCTGGTGACCTCACTCACTCGCAGGAACAACCCTCAAGGGAATTGTTATTTGCCTGCGGTATTCTGTGAGGTGGAGGTACATTCCTCAGTCGGGTAGCTTACAATTACGCTCCTTACCTCTCTTTTCGCCAGAGCTTCGTTTGTCAGTCAGCAGGGTGCACCGCGTGCAGGTGAAGTTGGCTTTGGTTCAAAGGTGTTGATGAACCACTTACATCCCAAGAGTGCGGCTTATTTAATTTAAAAGTATTTTTACAGGGATTCCCTTCTCCACGATATTATTAATAACGAGGTGTGATTGGTTGCTGGTTACCGTCTGATTTATTGATAATGGAATAATGTGTAGATAATGAAAAGGCAGAATCCAACATCATTGTTGCAAATATACCCTTTGATTGTTTCATATTATACGGCAAAATTAAAGGTACAATTTAATTTAAGACGCAGTCGTACAAATTATAGGTAATGTTAAAACGTCGCTGATTGTATACAATTTGTATTTAAAAAGTTAAGTAAAGTAAGAAAGTTGGCTAGGGTCGCCCACGCCCATAAAATTGTTACGCTGACAGTGTCTGATATGTTGCAATTGAATACATGCGGAATATACCGCTGGCTGGTGAATAATATATGTACATATACCACGTCTTTATATATACCAGACGGCCTTGTATGTCAGGATAAATATAGACTTAATTATAAATATAAAAAAGTAGTCGTTAATGGTCGTAAACTATGTTTACGTAAACATACCAGGCAAGACTTTTTTCTACTAAGGTGGGAAACAAGCATTCGGTCAGCCTGATGGGCAGCAGTTTCCGTAGCCTAACGCGCTTTGCCGACCGTGTAAAAACGTCTTCACGCCCTTTTTGAGAACCCCATGCTGTAGATGTTTGGTGGAGACCAAACATTTTTTACCACTAGAATAGTTGGTTTCCACCTAATGCTTTTTACCACTGGAAATAAACGCCTACTTTGTAAATGTTGACGGGCCCGGTGGTCGAATGGCTAGCAATGGACACTTCGACTCCGAGGACGCGGGTTCGATCCCCGCACAAGATAAGTATTTGTGGGCATGAACATTTCTGTTTGTCTTGGTCTGGGTGTTATCAATGTATTACAAATATGTATGTATTAAGTAAAATATCAATTATCTAGTACCTACCCATAGTAAAGCTTTGCTTAGTTTGGGCCTAGATGGCAGTGTGAAATTTGTACAGGAATATTTATATAAATAGTGATGATTTTGCAAGTCGCACTCTCAAGAACAACAATGCTCAATGCAAAAAGCGTTGTTCGTTTACAACCAATAGGTATATATAGTTATATACATATAATTTTATGCTTTATAAATTTGTTGTAAATAGGTATATACCTATTTACCTTATACCTAAGGTCATTTTACAAAACCGGTAAGGTTTTTCTGTAAAGGCTTCTTTGGCGGTATTGTTTTATCATTTTTTCGTTCCATTCAACATTTAGTACATATTACTTATATGGCGTGATGTTCATTGTTCATGAACAACGTGATAGTTTGTTTGTTTTGTTTGTTTGTAAAATCTTTATTGCATTAAATATTACATAACATAGATTGTAGTGATAAGACATAGTGTACAAGGGCACTATGTCTTATCACTAAATCATTTTTATTAATGTAATAATCGATGCTATCTTACGAGATAGCATCGATTATAACATTAATAAAAAAAATACATTACATTAACAAAGGCAGCCGTAGTCTTACGCCCGGGACTGCAACTGAGACTTTATTGTACATTTCTTTGGCGGTTGCCGCTGTTAATCCTGGCTACACAGGAGACACAGTGGTGGGAATGTATGGTGGGCCCCCGTCACGTATGCCTCTGAAGTTTCTTGATATAAGGCCTTGAACAATTATGAAATGAGATGCAGAGTTTGTGAGATAAGTCAAAGATTATATGAATAATAATGTCATTAGCAACTTTAGTTTTAGCCTTGTCTTCGCTAGTCCCTTAAGGGGACGGTAGTGGTCTGTGTCGATTTAATCGACACTTACATTGTTTTATGGGGTGTAAGGGGTTCATCCAACATCTTTGAACCGAAGCCAACTTCACCTGCCGCGGTGCACCCTGCTGACTGACAAACGAAGCACTGGAAAAAAGAGAGGTAGGGAGCGTAATTGTAAGCTACCCGACTGGCGAAGTACCTCCACCTCACAGAATACCGCAGCCAAATAACAATTCCCTTGAGGGTTGTTGTGTTCCTGCGAGTGAGTGAGGCCACCAGAAGGGGGGAGATGCTGCGTTGGCAGTGGGGGTGGCGGCGCGCGAGCGATATTTTATGTTGCGAGCGTTAATATGGCTACGGTAACCGCTTCACATCAGGAGGGCCCTCCTTTTTGAGGGAATTGTTATTTGGCTGCGGTATTCTGTGAGGTGGAGGTACTTCCCCAGTCGGGTAGCTTACAATTACGCTCCCTACCTCTCTTTTTTCCAGTGCTTCGTTTGTCAGTCAGCAGGGTGCACCGCGGCAGGTGAAGTTGGCTTCGGTTCAAAGATGTTGGATGAACCCCTTACACCCCATAAAACAATGTAAGTGTCGATTAAATCGACACAGACCACTACCTTGTTTGCCACCCGACGCAGTAAAAAAAAAAAAAAATTAATATCAATACTGATTATATTATGTCGGTTGGCAAGTAAGCATACATCCCGCCTGATGAAGCGTTTATATGAAATATCGCTCGCGCGCCGCCATTCCTGCTACAAACGCAGCAACTCGTTCCTTCCTGGTGCAAAACCTTTATAAATAATCAATAGATCAATACCTTTCGACTCATTGAAACTATTTTATCTAATCTCATACTGAAATTTACACATTATAAAACTAAACACAGTATCATAATGACAGTCTTTACGCACAAGCTGTCAAAATAAATTTAAAAAGTTATTTTTCGATACAGCTCATATATGGACAACTGTATCGTAAAATAACTTTTTTACCATTTCGATACAGCTTCAGCCCTGGATACAGGTATTTTAAACAGGTTGCAATGCAAATACATTGCAACTATGCAAATTTTTTCTACATAATCTGTGAACGCGGCGCCGCGCGGCGCGTCGCGCATGCGCACTACACATGCTCGATCTGCAAATGGATTTTTATGTAAGAATTATAGCTGATAGATTAACTTCATGGTTGTATTTAAAATATTATTATCATATATTTCATGAGATTAGATAAAGTAGTGTATGAAACTGCACATAATTAGGTATTAAAATACTCGTGTGGTATTATTATAACACTCGCCTTCGGCTCGTGTTATAAACTCACACTCGTATTTTAATAACCCTTATTATGCAACAGTTTCATAAACTACTATTTTAGAATATCTGTTAAAATTCCTTAAAATAAAATCCAAAAGCAAAAATCTACCGTAGCACGTTGTAATACGATTTTTAAAATTATGTGTTTTAAATATCGGATGTTGAGGAATAAATGTTCCACCGAGAACAAATAATTTCGTATAAAATTTTAAACAAAAATTTGATCTTCGATATTTCGACTGGTATTTGACATTTTTTTTTATGATGTATTCCATTATACTGATAGTTTTATAACGAATTATGTTATTTAAGGTTTTATATATTTAAAACATAAAAAATATATTAAAATAATGTTCAGTTTTCACTGGATTATCGATTTAACGCCTTCAATTTGTGAGTATGTTCGTATGGCAACTGCAGTCACCACAGGCAATTTGGGCATTTAGGCTGTCGCACACTTTTCGATTTTTTTCTTTCGAAAATTTTCTGGTGACAGTGTTTAAAGCTACATTAGGGGCCATCCATAAGTGAAATGTTTTTTTCAAATTAATAAAGATAAAGAGTCACCTTCTTAAAACTAGTTTTATTTTAGTCCTACACAGTCTAGACCTTGAAAAAAATAGGATTCTACAACCCTTTCAGAAAGCGGCGTAGTTCGCCCACTTGTGGAATTTATGGGAATATTTCAGATTTGTTTTCTTCCGTTTATTTTTAGCAACAAATAAATATTTATAGTTAAATATAAAGTTGAAGGTGTGTACTTTTTAGATAAATAAAATAAATATATATATTATGTCATCGCTTTAGATTTTATTTTAAAAAAAAATTACTGAGGGAACTCATAACAAACGCAAAATGCGTTTGTTTCAATTTCACGTATTTTTTGTAAATTATTTTACCACCATGAACAGTAAAATATTTATAGATACGGATTCCCTATTTATTCAGTTACACGAAACAGTTAATTGTTTATGAATACGCCTCTTAATGGGTAATATTTCAATTATTTTATTGAAGTTGACTCAACGCGTCGGGAGGCCGGGCGCGCGTCGTTTTGTCTAAGAGGCCAAGCATTCCAGTAGATACGTACATACAAAACACTCAGACCAATACAAACAGACATCTTCATGCACACAAATGTTTGTCTTGTGCTGGGATCGAACCCGCGAGCTCGGAGTCAAAGTGGCCATTGCTAGCCATTCGACCACCGAGCTTGTCAACATTGTGACGGACAACTACGGAACCCTAACACTGCGCGTGGCCCGTCAGCCACTTGGCCGGTTTTTATAACTTACAAACTTACATGACTTGCAATATTTTGATAGTTTCCCAATACAACGGCGTCCCCTTAAAAAGGAAAGTTTGAAAACCGCTGCCTCTCGAACAACAAATTTGTGCCGCGTGACGTACGCGTGCCGCTCTATCAAAGCGGGGGTAAAGTTTAGATCACAATTAATGTCAAGTTGTTAATTGTTGACGTCGGTCGACAGTTGCGGGTTCGATTCCCCGGTTCGACTGGGAAATATTTTCCAATTGTAATTATGTTAATGAAAAAATGGGATACCGGTGTGTATGAAAGTCAACGGCCGGATTTTATTTACGGACGCCATTTCACTTACAAACGTAGGATACTACGTAGTAAAAATACGATTTGGTTTGAATTCTTTATAGGGTTACGTTATTTTTTTTTATACAATGTCTGGTATAGCATATGGCCCGCCTTTTATTAAATGAAACGGGGGCGAAGAATAGATAAAGAGAATATGGGTCACCTGATGGAAAGCAATCACCACCGCCCATGGAGATCAGCAACACCAAGAGGTTGCCGAACCGTTGGCAGCCTATACTCCTCCTTTGTTTCTTTCTGGTGAAGTCACTCACTCGCAAGAACAACCCTTGTTATTGACGAGCTCGGTGGTCGAATGGTTAGCAATGGCCACTTTGACTCCGAGCTCGCGGGTTCGATCTCCGCACAAGGCAAACATTTATGTGCATGAACATGTCTGTTTGTCTTGGTCTGGGTGTTTTCTATGTATTATAAGTATGTATTGACAAAAAAAAAAGAAGTATTTAAGTACTTTTATCAGTTGTCTAATCCCAAATTAAGCACAAAGTTTGTGTTATGGGTATAACACAAACTTTGTGCTTAATTTGGGACTAGATGGCGCTGTGTAAATTGTCCAGAAATATTTATTTATGTTATTTAACTGCGGTCTTATGTCAGGTGAAGTTACTTCCCCAGTCGGACAGTTAAAAAATACGCTATACCCTTTCTCTCTTTTTACCAGAGCCTCGTTTGTCAGTCAGCACGATGCACTACAATCAAATACGTGCAGGTGAGTACAATCAATTCTGGCCTCCGCCAACCCGTAGTTAACCAGCGTGGTGGAGTATACTCTAAATCCCTTCGATTGAGGGTAGACCTGTGACGCAGCAGTGGTATCATCATTAAGGGTGACGACGAATATGTTATACACAGATTCACAAAAAACATGTACATCTGATGTGTGCATTATAAGGGATGCAGCTCTGTGTATACGCTCCTATATAAATAAACTTACAAACGACGCGTTTAAATTATCCATGGGTAAATTTAAGAAATATATCAAAACTAGACTATGTCAAAAGGCTTATGTATCTCAGATTACATAAATGATAAAAGTATTTGGAAATGAATTGCTCTTGTTATGTTATGTTGATGATTGTATTTGTATTTAATGTAACGATATTGGCAAATAAAAGATTTGGCCTTGAGTTTCTTGCCAGTTCTTCTTTAAAAGCCCCGTCGCCGGAACTGGCACTTAAATACACTTTCACATTCAAGATAGTGTGATGAAAGTGAATTTAAGCTCTGCGGATTTTGAGTAGTAATGATTTAGATACATATTCTTATATTTAATTTGTATGACGTTTCTAAGTGCTTTATAAAGTCCAAGGAATAAAGATATTTTGATTTGATTTGATTTGTGTTCAAAATGACTCAAGGATAAGCAAAAGTGCGAAACAAAATTCACTTTACACCTAAGATTTTACTTACTCGGTAAAACATCAAGAAATCAATAACAATTATTTTGAATGGAAAAAATTTGTAGTGTCGTAACATAGGGTCCGTACGGCATTGCAAATGGGAGGTCGGCTGCACCGATGTCCTTAGGGACACGCGTGACGTGCAGCCGTGTGCATTCGATGATGCATTTTGATCGTGTCCCTCGTTCTTTAGGATCCACCGAGGTGGTTTCATCGATGGTTCTATGAATATTATTTACACGCGAGTTAGTGAGGACACCAGGAAGGAAGGAGTTGGTGCGTTTGCAGCTGCGGTGGAGGCGCACGAGTCATTATTGCGCGATATTTCGCGCAATAATGAATAATGCAATAATGAATATCGCGAGATATTTCATCTTGTGAGCGTTTATATGGTGTCGGTAATCGCTTCACATCAGGCTTGTCTTATTATGGTCGAATTTTGACCAATGATCGAAGACTAGTAAACTAGACTAGTAAAGTAGAAATAAATTAACTAAAAAAACAAGTTTGACATTTTTTATCCACAATTTTAGTCTTGGCTTATCTTCGGAAATATTTCCGAAGATAACCCAAGACTAAATCCTTTTGAAATTTCCGCAATAAAATATAGTATAAATATATAAAATATTAAATGAATATTTTCGATGTTTAACAGTGGACATCCTTTGGCTGAAATGATGATGGCTGCAATTTTTTCGAAAATTACGTAAAACATTTTACTCACTACACATCTACCAGTAATATTACCTACAATCAGTTAGTCTACAAATGTTATTACTTGATGTTTATGGGATTATTTGGACAACGGAGATTCTATATTTGATCAAAGTATTCAGATTATTCCATATAATAAACTAAGTGTTGTTTTTGGGCGAAATTTATGACGTGAATTCGTCTTTAAAATTCCATCCTTATGGAGACAATTCAAAAAACGAATGATAACAAAACCGGGGGATACAGTTTGGTGTTGCAGCTACAAATCTATCATCTCCATCCAAAATTCAATCACACCACTGGATAGATGAAGGATCAAATAATTTATTACGCTAAGTAAGGACTACAAGATGGTTCGATTAGCCTTTCGCCCCTATACCCAGTTCCTACGATCGATTTACACATCAGAATCGCTCCTCCTTCAGGGTTTTCCCTGACCTGACCAGGCATAGTTCACCATCTTTCAGGTCCCAGCATCTACACTCAGAGCGCGCCTACATTCACGGATTGGAAACGAGACGCTGGGGAAAGCGCTGCCATTTTGAGATAATTTTAGTGCATATAACGTATTCACGTACAAGACACAGCCGTGTCCATTAGACAGCCACACCCCATTTTTTTATCTTTAGCTGCTACAAGGGCCTTAAAACATTCACAAAATTAGTGAACACTAAAACACCCCTTTAGGATGGTATACAAATTGTTAAACAAAGCCCTCAAGTGTCCCAATCGAGTTGTAAAATAATTTGATCCCTGGGCACGTGCCGGCGCGTGGCAGGACGCCAGCAATCATGGAAGTGGTGTCATGCTTACTTAAACCTACCCGAAATCAATTAAGACGTCAGCCCTCTAACATTTCGAATTTGTCCACTAATTTCATACACAAAGACATTCAATAACAGTTAAATATGTTTTTTATTTTTTCTGTGTATTTTATCTTCTATAATATAAAAATGAATCGCTGAATTCGTTGCTAAGCGGAGTTCTCCAGAACAGCTGAACCGATTTCGCTAATTCTTTTTTTAGAATATTCCTTGAAGTACCTACGAGGATGGTTCTTATGCAGAGAAAAAATTAAAAAATTGCCTGAAAAAGTCTAAAAAGAACAATTTTCTATACTCCCATACAAACGATTCGTAATAATACTTAAAAGTAAATTTTAACTTTAATACCATACCATAAAGTTCAAGTGTTATTGGAGAGGTTCCGGGAAGGCAAAACAATTGAGTGACGTTAGTATCGTAGGCGATACGAAGTTCGCCGGGTCAGCTAGTGTTATAAATAAATCTATATATATTATATAAAACAAAGTCGGGTTTGTTCGAACACTTATAACTCGAGAACTGCAGCAGGACCGATTTTCATGGTTTTTGATTTGTTGGATTTCTCTCCGTCCCGAATAGCAGAACAACTATGAATTTTGAACAACATTGGAAAATTGAAAGAATAAAATAAAAGGAAATACATTTTCCCATACATTGTTCTTAGTCCCATACAAATGAAAGTGTCAGTTGAAAAAGGATTGCGATATTTATTGGTTGTCAAATATCAAAATGTCAAATCGATTGGTGTCACTTTTTTGTCGCCAAAGTTGTCTGTGATTTGTTTTGAAATTCAAAAAATGTCAAATCGATTGGGTTGATAACGCTTGGCCCATGGAGTCCGAGCGCAAGAATCAAATCAGAGTAAACATCTTAAGAAAACACAATTACAAATCACCAAAACGATTAACCGATTTCAAAACTAAAAAATAAAACAAAACGTTTTTTTAAATTTTTGATTAAACAATAAGGAAATATTTATTTTTATAGAATCTTCAGTTTTTATGGATACGGGCCTCAACCGAAGGGGTTTAGAGCATACTTCAACAAGCTGCTCAACTGCGGGTTGGCGGAGGCCAGTGCTTTCGAGCC
Organism: Hypsopygia costalis; assembly: GCA_937001555.2. Taxonomy (NCBI): domain Eukaryota; kingdom Metazoa; phylum Arthropoda; class Insecta; order Lepidoptera; family Pyralidae; genus Hypsopygia; species Hypsopygia costalis. Next base: position 28,687,866 of record OW443326.2, read on the forward strand.
GCCTAAAGCCCACTAACTTGGCTTACTGTCATCTAATGATAACAACCGGGACCGACGGCTTAACGTGTCTTTCGAAGCACGGAGGAACTCGAGGTAATATACGCCCATCCGTGTACAGGCTACGGTCGACGTTGTTAACTTGCGTGTTCAATTAGACTGACACGCGCAATGATGCCATCGAGCTTTTCTATTATTTTCTATTATTCATTGTTTTAATTTCATAAAATCATAAATTTAGTTCAGCTAATATGTGCCACGACATTCATTGATTGTTAGGCGGTACGAAGTTCGCCGGGACAGCTAGTAAATGAATAAATATATAAATATTCTTGTACGAATTACATACTGCCATCTAGTCCCAAACTAAGCAAAGCTTGTACTAAGGGTACTAGATAACTGATATTATATCTATATACATTTTTTTTGTAAATACATACATATAATACACAGAAAACACCCAGACCAAGACAAATACATATGTTCATGCTGACAAATCATTGTCTTATGCAGGGATCGTACCCACGACGGCGGAGTCAAAGTGGATATGGTTAGACATTGGACCACCGGGGTACTGCACCATTTGGCTGCATTATTCTGTGAGGTGGAGGTACATTCCCCAGTCGGGTACCTTACAAATTACGCTCCCTACCTCTCTTTTCGCCAGAGCTTCGTTTGTCAGTCAGCAGAGTGCACCGCGTGCAGGTGAAGTTGGCTTTGGTTCAAAGATATTGATGAACCACTTACACCCCAATGAACCACTTACACCCCTACGTACGACTCTACGTTGTATGCACTCAGACGGAGCAAGCAGGTGGAGATTGCTTGCCATCAAGTCAAGACGCACATGCTCGTTTGCCGCCTTTTCATATATTATAGAAAGGTATTGGGGCGCACCAGCCTAGAGGTGTGAACAGTACTTTTAAAGTTATACCTATCAAACCTTACCTTTACTACCTTCTTAACCTTTATCGCCATTCACCTAACGACATTTACAAGTCTTAGGCCCCCCTCAAACACTTATTTCCGCAGTGTCAAACAATCGGAAGCGATACGGATCCGGCACGCGTGCGGGCGACCACAAATTGTGGAAAATTGTTTGTAATATCTGTTTTAATTTCGACTATTGATGCTTCCGGTGAAGGCTTTTCAAGAACTTTCGATAACGACTTTTTGGGGGAAAATTGTAATTATGTCGAAAATGTCGACAGTTCAGCGCCTGTGGTCTGAATGGCATATTTAGTATTGAGTATTTTATTTTGAGACGTACCTACGCCCATCTTAGAGGGTTACAGGTCGCGCGGCGAGTTAAGATCGCTCGGTAAAACTAGTGGGGGCAATTGGCGCATGTGTACAATCGCGCACAAATATTAAGTAGAGAAGTAAATAGTATATTAAGAAAAATAAAAACAAAAGTAAGTTTTAGTTAATAATATAGGTAGGTCACACTAAAAGTTTTGCGTAACTTAAAAAAACAACATGTTATAACCAAAATATTATGTTTATTGCTTTTCAAAATACTCTCCTTTACATTTTAAACATTTTTTCATGCGATCGAACCATTTTTTAAAACAGGAGGAACACAGATCTGAAGGCATATTTTGGGAAAAATACAGAAATCACAGGTTGCTAGGTCGAGGCTATGTGCAGGATGGGTGACGAGTTCTACTTTTTCGGACGCTAGATAATCCGCGGGTTTTCTTCAATTAGCCGCTTAACAGTAGCCACATTATTTTCGTTGACGGCAGTTGAAGGCCGCCTTTCACGAAAAATCTTTTCGACTTAATTCCATTTTCGTTGCGTACGTAGAACTTTGATGTGTGATTAAAAACAATTGACAAATGATTTCCCGCCAATTTGTTTTCTTTATTACTAAGAAGTTTTCAAGTCGGTTCAAAAAATATAACATTCAAAATTAAAATTGTTCCGATTAGCTAGAAGTGCAAGGTGCAAGTGCTTTTAGTGTACCTCATGTAGTAAAAATTTAAACATCCGGTAGTGTTGATAGTAAACCATTTTCCTGGCTTGCCGTGTTAAAACTTTATTTTTCGGCATTTTTTTCACTAATACGAAAAACAATTTGTACGCAACAGTACCCAGGAGACACGAGACGCGCGGATACGAGGCGGGAGGCAGTGTTGCCAACCCGAATTTTAGAAAGTTAGTAGATTATGTGCCAAATGTTGACACAGACAGACACCAATGACAGACAGACAGACAGACAGACAGACAGACAGACAGACAGACAGACAGACAGACAGACAGACAGACAGACAGACAGACAGACAGACAGACAGACAGACAGACAGACAGACAGACAGACAGACAGACAGACAGACAGACAGACAGACAGACAGACAGACAGACAGACAGACAGACAGACAGACAGACAGACAGACAGACAGACAGACAGACAGACAGACAGACAGACAGACAGACAGACAGACAGACAGACAGACAGACAGACAGACAGACAGACAGACAGACAGACAGACAGACAGACAGACAGACAGACAGACAGACAGACAGACAGACAGACAGACAGACAGACAGACAGACAGACAGACAGACAGACAGACAGACAGACAGACAGACAGACAGACAGACAGACAGACAGACAGACAGACAGACAGACAGACAGACAGACAGACAGACAGACAGACAGACAGACAGACAGACAGACAGACAGACAGACAGACAGACAGACAGACAGACAGACAGACAGACAGACAGACAGACAGACAGACAGACAGACAGACAGACAGACAGACAGACAGACAGACAGACAGACAGACAGACAGACAGACAGACAGACAGACAGACAGACAGACAGACAGACAGACAGACAGACAGACAGACAGACAGACAGACAGACAGACAGACAGACAGACAGACAGACAGACAGACAGACAGACAGACAGACAGACAGACAGACAGACAGACAGACAGACAGACAGACAGACAGACAGACAGACAGACAGACAGACAGACAGACAGACAGACAGACAGACAGACAGACAGACAGACAGACAGACAGACAGACAGACAGACAGACAGACAGACAGACAGACAGACAGACAGACAGACAGACAGACAGACAGACAGACAGACAGACAGACAGACAGACAGACAGACAGACAGACAGACAGACAGACAGACAGACAGACAGACAGACAGACAGACAGACAGACAGACAGACAGACAGACAGACAGACAGACAGACAGACAGACAGACAGACAGACAGACAGACAGACAGACAGACAGACAGACAGACAGACAGACAGACAGACAGACAGACAGACAGACAGACAGACAGACAGACAGACAGACAGACAGACAGACAGACAGACAGACAGACAGACAGACAGACAGACAGACAGACAGACAGACAGACAGACAGACAGACAGACAGACAGACAGACAGACAGACAGACAGACAGACAGACAGACAGACAGACAGACAGACAGACAGACAGACAGACAGACAGACAGACAGACAGACAGACAGACAGACAGACAGACAGACAGACAGACAGACAGACAGACAGACAGACAGACAGACAGACAGACAGACAGACAGACAGACAGACAGACAGACAGACAGACAGACAGACAGACAGACAGACAGACAGACAGACAGACAGACAGACAGACAGACAGACAGACAGACAGACAGACAGACAGACAGACAGACAGACAGACAGACAGACAGACAGACAGACAGACAGACAGACAGACAGACAGACAGACAGACAGACAGACAGACAGACAGACAGACAGACAGACAGACAGACAGACAGACAGACAGACAGACAGACAGACAGACAGACAGACAGACAGACAGACAGACAGACAGACAGACAGACAGACAGACAGACAGACAGACAGACAGACAGACAGACAGACAGACAGACAGACAGACAGACAGACAGACAGACAGACAGACAGACAGACAGACAGACAGACAGACAGACAGACAGACAGACAGACAGACAGACAGACAGACAGACAGACAGACAGACAGACAGACAGACAGACAGACAGACAGACAGACAGACAGACAGACAGACAGACAGACAGACAGACAGACAGACAGACAGACAGACAGACAGACAGACAGACAGACAGACAGACAGACAGACAGACAGACAGACAGACAGACAGACAGACAGACAGACAGACAGACAGACAGACAGACAGACAGACAGACAGACAGACAGACAGACAGACAGACAGACAGACAGACAGACAGACAGACAGACAGACAGACAGACAGACAGACAGACAGACAGACAGACAGACAGACAGACAGACAGACAGACAGACAGACAGACAGACAGACAGACAGACAGACAGACAGACAGACAGACAGACAGACAGACAGACAGACAGACAGACAGACAGACAGACAGACAGACAGACAGACAGACAGACAGACAGACAGACAGACAGACAGACAGACAGACAGACAGACAGACAGACAGACAGACAGACAGACAGACAGACAGACAGACAGACAGACAGACAGACAGACAGACAGACAGACAGACAGACAGACAGACAGACAGACAGACAGACAGACAGACAGACAGACAGACAGACAGACAGACAGACAGACAGACAGACAGACAGACAGACAGACAGACAGACAGACAGACAGACAGACAGACAGACAGACAGACAGACAGACAGACAGACAGACAGACAGACAGACAGACAGACAGACAGACAGACAGACAGACAGACAGACAGACAGACAGACAGACAGACAGACAGACAGACAGACAGACAGACAGACAGACAGACAGACAGACAGACAGACAGACAGACAGACAGACAGACAGACAGACAGACAGACAGACAGACAGACAGACAGACAGACAGACAGACAGACAGACAGACAGACAGACAGACAGACAGACAGACAGACAGACAGACAGACAGACAGACAGACAGACAGACAGACAGACAGACAGACAGACAGACAGACAGACAGACAGACAGACAGACAGACAGACAGACAGACAGACAGACAGACAGACAGACAGACAGACAGACAGACAGACAGACAGACAGACAGACAGACAGACAGACAGACAGACAGACAGACAGACAGACAGACAGACAGACAGACAGACAGACAGACAGACAGACAGACAGACAGACAGACAGACAGACAGACAGACAGACAGACAGACAGACAGACAGACAGACAGACAGACAGACAGACAGACAGACAGACAGACAGACAGACAGACAGACAGACAGACAGACAGACAGACAGACAGACAGACAGACAGACAGACAGACAGACAGACAGACAGACAGACAGACAGACAGACAGACAGACAGACAGACAGACAGACAGACAGACAGACAGACAGACAGACAGACAGACAGACAGACAGACAGACAGACAGACAGACAGACAGACAGACAGACAGACAGACAGACAGACAGACAGACAGACAGACAGACAGACAGACAGACAGACAGACAGACAGACAGACAGACAGACAGACAGACAGACAGACAGACAGACAGACAGACAGACAGACAGACAGACAGACAGACAGACAGACAGACAGACAGACAGACAGACAGACAGACAGACAGACAGACAGACAGACAGACAGACAGACAGACAGACAGACAGACAGACAGACAGACAGACAGACAGACAGACAGACAGACAGACAGACAGACAGACAGACAGACAGACAGACAGACAGACAGACAGACAGACAGACAGACAGACAGACAGACAGACAGACAGACAGACAGACAGACAGACAGACAGACAGACAGACAGACAGACAGACAGACAGACAGACAGACAGACAGACAGACAGACAGACAGACAGACAGACAGACAGACAGACAGACAGACAGACAGACAGACAGACAGACAGACAGACAGACAGACAGACAGACAGACAGACAGACAGACAGACAGACAGACAGACAGACAGACAGACAGACAGACAGACAGACAGACAGACAGACAGACAGACAGACAGACAGACAGACAGACAGACAGACAGACAGACAGACAGACAGACAGACAGACAGACAGACAGACAGACAGACAGACAGACAGACAGACAGACAGACAGACAGACAGACAGACAGACAGACAGACAGACAGACAGACAGACAGACAGACAGACAGACAGACAGACAGACAGACAGACAGACAGACAGACAGACAGACAGACAGACAGACAGACAGACAGACAGACAGACAGACAGACAGACAGACAGACAGACAGACAGACAGACAGACAGACAGACAGACAGACAGACAGACAGACAGACAGACAGACAGACAGACAGACAGACAGACAGACAGACAGACAGACAGACAGACAGACAGACAGACAGACAGTTTGGGGTGTAAGTGGTTTATCAACACCTTTGAACCAAAGCCAACTTCACCTGCACGCGGTGCACCCTGCTGACTGACAAACGAAGCTCTGGCGAAAAGAGAGGTAGGGAGCGTAATTGTAAGCTACCCGACTGGGGAATGTACCTCCACCTTACAGAATACCGCAGCCAAATAACAATTCCCTTGAGGGTTGTTGTGTTCCTGCGAGTGAGTGAGGTCACCAGAAAGGAAGGAGATGCTGCGTTGGCAGCGGGGGTGGCGGCGCGCGAGCGATATTTTATGTTGCGAGCGTTAATATGGCTACGGCAACCGCTTCACATCAAGCGGGCCGTATGCTTGTCTGCCACCCGACGTAGTATAAAAAAAAAAAAAAAAAACAGACAGACAGACAGACAGACAGACAGACAGACAGACAGACAGACAGACAGACAGACAGACAGACAGACAGACAGACAGACAGACAGACAGACAGACAGACAGACAGACAGACAGACAGACAGACAGACAGACAGACAGACAGACAGACAGACAGACAGACAGACAGACAGACAGACAGACAGACAGACAGACAGACAGACAGACAGACAGACAGACAGACAGACAGACAGACAGACAGACAGACAGACAGACAGACAGACAGACAGACAGACAGACAGACAGACAGACAGACAGACAGACAGACAGACAGACAGACAGACAGACAGACAGACAGACAGACAGACAGACAGACAGACAGACAGACAGACAGACAGACAGACAGACAGACAGACAGACAGACAGACAGACAGACAGACAGACAGACAGACAGACAGACAGACAGACAGACAGACAGACAGACAGACAGACAGACAGACAGACAGACAGACAGACAGACAGACAGACAGACAGACAGACAGACAGACAGACAGACAGACAGACAGACAGACAGACAGACAGACAGACAGACAGACAGACAGACAGACAGACAGACAGACAGACAGACAGACAGACAGACAGACAGACAGACAGACAGACAGACAGACAGACAGACAGACAGACAGACAGACAGACAGACAGACAGACAGACAGACAGACAGACAGACAGACAGACAGACAGACAGACAGACAGACAGACAGACAGACAGACAGACAGACAGACAGACAGACAGACAGACAGACAGACAGACAGACAGACAGACAGACAGACAGACAGACAGACAGACAGACAGACAGACAGACAGACAGACAGACAGACAGACAGACAGACAGACAGACAGACAGACAGACAGACAGACAGACAGACAGACAGACAGACAGACAGACAGACAGACAGACAGACAGACAGACAGACAGACAGACAGACAGACAGACAGACAGACAGACAGACAGACAGACAGACAGACAGACAGACAGACAGACAGACAACAAAGTGATCTTATAAGGGTTCCGTTTTTCCTTTTGAGGTACGGAACCCTAAAAATAGGTAGTTTTAAGGTCTAGGGTGGTAGATAGGTAGACTGAAGTGAAAATTGGTAGATCTACTAAAAAGTTGGTAGATATGACAACGCTGGCGGGAGGTAAAGTGCGACACCATCTCTTAATGCGACTCATTTGAAGACCTTTTCTGAACAGAATCGTTTATTCATACCACCACATGATAAAAACGCCTGTGTTTCAGACTCTTTTTTTGACAGCGAATCAGCTGATAGGTGGACCGCAATCTCGATATCATTCATTCGATTTGTATGAGATTTCGTACCACCATCTCAAATAACAAGCTGAACCGCCACCCATTCCTGTCATATTGAGCGATTCAAAAAAAGTTGTTGATAATATAAACTAATTTTTAACGTGAGTTACTTGTGATGTGCTGAAACTTGGTTGATGAAATTTTATTACTAAATGGTTATGATGTTAAAAACATACTAACCAAATTAAATTAACACATGATATATCGAATATATAATTCGACGAATGGACCAAATTTAAGTTTTTAGAGAACGACTACAGTCAGTCGAATATTAACTAATTTAAGGCGAAAGCGCCAGCGCCAGTCTGTGAGTGAAGCCGGTCTGAGAAGATAGCTGTCCAAACAAGTGATGCAGTGACTTTGTGACGAAGAAAAGACCGATGAAGCGTCAGACAAGGCGATCTACTGATCTGTCTGTGTAGACAACGGTAGGTAGAGCATTCTATGGCTCAACAAACTGTATCATCGGCTATAGCTCAAAATTACATACCTGACGGTCATTCTTTTATAAGGAGAAGGAAGTCTGTGGTGTTTCCTAAATCTCTACAAGAAAAATCCGTCATTAGAACACAGTAAATTATGATTAGATAAGACTTATTTTTTAATCATGCAAGAACTTTTTAGGTGACATCATATCCAACATCAATTCCACGTACCCAAATACTCCCAAAGTTTGACTTGTATCATGCATGTTGCATGTAACAGTTAAAATACAGTCAATAGTTTCATTGTACTACTAATATTACTAATATGAAAGTGAGGATGTTGGATGTCATTCTTCATTCAGTCATATTTCATGGTTGGATATTGTTATATAGAATTTGGCAAACAAACACATATTCATCTAGCTTTCATCATATTATGATAAATACTTGGCTACTTATTCTTTTTTTTTTTAATACTACGTCGGGTAGCAGACAAGCATACGGCCTGCCTCATGTGAAGCAGTTACCGTAGCCATATTAACGCTCACAACATAAAATATTGGTCGCGCTCCGCCACCCCTGCTGCCAACGCATCATCTCTCTCCTTGCTGGTGACCTCACTCACTCGAGGAAATTGTTATTTGGCTGCGGTATTCTGTAAGGTGGAGGTACATACCCCAGTCGGGTAGCTTACAATTACGCTCCGTACCTCTCTTTTCACCAGTGCTGCGTTTGTCAGTCAGCAGGGTGCACCGCATGCAGGTGAAGTTGGCTTTGGTTCAAAGATTTTGATGGAACCACTTACATCCCAAATCATTACACTTATTCATCCCATGTAATAATTTGAAGACAGATACCAAATAGAATATGAAGTTAATAAGTAGAATAAGAAGAAGTCGAGTAGAGGTTAGGGTTTAAAAAATACTCGTATGTATGAGATCATATTATTTAATATTTACAACATATGTTTAAATTAATATATTTAACATTTAAAAGGTTCTACAAGAAATTGAACATGACCGGAGTGATTGGATATAGATGTTACTCATGTAGCCATAATCCGACCTTCGCAACAAGATAAATAGTATTACTGTAGAACACTGTAGTATTACTGTAGAACACTGTCATTCCCTGAATGATAATTTTTAACCAATATAATATAACCGTTTACTATACAATAAATAATACATCCCGTTGCATCAAAATTAATCTATACAATCTACGAGTATATCCTTATATAATAATCTTGTTTCACAATGTTCGTTTGAGATAAAAACTTTTGAACCATTCAAACCAAATGATGAAATTTGGCTCATTGTGTGTGGTACAACTTAAAAGATAGAAAAAATTGTATCCCCACTATTGGCCTCAGTATCCCAGAAAATCATCATTATAGTTTAGATCGAACCACCACATTCTAAGTAGCAATCACTGGCAGCTAGTCTAGTATATATTAAGGAAAGATTATTAAATCCAGCATGTACTAAACATTATTCATTACTCATATAACTAAACTAGCTCGCAGACTCAGTTCCGCAGCTTATGCGGTTAGGAGAATAAGACAGATAGCGGACGAGACAACTGCTAGGCTCGTTTATTTTAGTTATTTCCATAGCATTATGTCATATGGCATATTGCTTTGGGGTAAAGCAGCTGACATTGATAAAATTTTTGTATTACAAAAGAGAGCCATTAGATCAATTTACAATTTGGGTTCTAGGGATTCACTCCGTGAGTTATTTAAGGAGATAAACATCCTCACTGTCGCTTCTCAATATATTTATGTAAATATTATGTACGTCCGTAAAAATATTTCGAATTTTACAAAAGTATGTGATATAACTAATGTCAACTTGCGGAACAAAAACAAATTGGTTATTCCAAAACATAGACTGGGGAAGGTCAATAATTCGTTTGTCGTAAACTGCATCCGCTACTACAATAAGTTGCCGGAGTCGGTCCTGATTTTACCCGACACTAAATTCAAACAGCTTATTAAGACCACCTTGTGTAAAAAGGCTTACTACAGGACCGACGATTACCTTAATGATAAAAATGTATGGCAGATTCTCGGCACAGGATGTGAAGCACAGGCGTCTTATCTTTACAAGTAGTATTGTGGATATTCTCATTTAGACTTTATACAATATGTATATACACTCTATACTATGATTTTTTATATTTTTATTTTTTTTTACTATTTTATTTTACTTGTTTTTTTTATTTTTTATTATCTCTCTTATTTTGGTTGACATACCATTTTTTTATTGTACATTGACATTATTTTTATTGTATTATGATAATATTGTATGGCTATTTAAAAAAAAAAGACCTATATTGACAGAGTTTCTTTCGGCATTTCTTCTCGTCAATGGTCATTCCGAAATGCTGGTAGATAAAAAATATACCTAATTGTAAAAGACGTGTCTAAGTGCCCGCGAGGGCCCACAGAATAAAGAATTTTGACTTTGACTTTGATTCTATTACATAATATCCTTACGTTATAATAATATTCCGTAGTTATAATTATTATCAAAATGTTTCAGGTGATACTAAGGAAATACATGATAACATCTAATGTCAATGCTTTATCGGACACTCGAGAGGTCCTTTGTACTCCGAAAGTGGCTACCTCAATTGTGAAAGCTTATGTGATCCTGCATAATATTTGCAAACATAGAAGGTCCAGAACTAGGTGATAATGAATTTCAACAAGAAGCTTTGATGGAGGCAGGAACAGATGTGATCATAATCCTGAATTGCAGCTCGGGCAGCATAATCCTGAACAGCAGGGAACTGTGACAGCCAAGGGCAAACTAAAATGAAAAAGAAGAATAATTAGACATATATTTTAGGGTGTAAGTGGCTCACCACAATCTTTACACTTTTAGAGCCAAAGCCAACCTTACATGCATATGGTGCATATGCCTATTCTGTGAGTTGGACGTACTTCCCCAGTCAGTCAGCTTACAAATATTCTGTACCCTAGCTCTCTTTTGACATAGCCTATTTCACTAGTCGGCAAGGTGCACACAATATTTGTCTTTTGTAGGAATCGAACCCACAACCCTTGAGTATTATACACACAAAACAGACAGTTGGACGAAAATGGTGAAACTAAAAGGGTTATTTTTTTGTAAAAATGACTAAATTACTGTAGACAAGCATACGGTCCGCCCGATGTGAACGTAACCACATTAACGTTCACAACATAAAAATATCGCTCACGCGCCGCCACCTCTGCTGCCAACGCAGCATCTCCTTTCTGGTGACCTCATTCACTCGCAGAACACAACAAATCTCAAGGAATTGTTATTTGGCTGCGGTATACGCTCCCTACCTTTTTGCCAGAGCTTTGTTTGGCAGTCAGCAGGGTGCACCGCGAGCAGGTGAACTTGGCTTTGATTCAAAGATGTTGATTAACCACTTACACCCCAAAGTTTATTTATGATAACTGTCTTCCTTCAATTGTTTTTAACAACAAAATTATTATATGTATTAGGTTGGGGAAAAAGTCTTTTCGTATTTTATATGAAAATTCAAAACATTTTTTAATAAAGTTTATTTACATTTAACTAAAGTATGTAGGTGCCATTTTGTTCGATAACTTTTGGCCATCTTGTAGGTAGAGACATGATCCCATTACTATAGAAATTTTGGGACTTCTGTTCAAAAAACCACGACAAGTGGTTTTGGCAGTCTTCTCGTGATGGTAACCTGACATTGCCTAAAGAATTCTGAAGAGACCGAAACAGGTGGAAATCAGAAGGTGCAAGGTCAGGACTATACGGCGGATGCATTAACATCTCCCAGTCAAACTCTCTTAATTTTTGCTGAGTGGCTAAAGATGTGTGAGGTCTAGCGTTATCATGATGAAAAATCACACGCCTTCTGTTAATTAATTCCGGCCGCTTTCTCTCAACTTTTTGCTTTAATCTCATCAGTTGTTCACAGTAGAGTTCAGAATCGATAGTCCTGCCTGGCGGTAACAGCTCATAATGAATAATACCCTTCCAATCCCACCATACACACAGCATCACCTTGTTGCGGGTTAACCCGGGTTTTGCCAGAGTCTGTGAAGCCTGACCGGCCTTTGACCACGACCTTTTTCGCACGTTCTTGTCGTACGTGATCCACTTTTCATCACCAGTTATAAGCTTCTTCAAAAACTGTTCGCTTTCATTACGTCGTAGTAAAGAATCGCAAATGAGTACACGGTTCATTAGGTTTCTTTCAGTGAGATTGTGAGGCACCCAAATATCGAGCTTTTTAGTGTACCCAGCTTTTTTCAATTGCGCCAAAACTGTTTTGTGGTCAATTCCTAATTCTTCAGCTACGTCGTAACTACTGATATGCCGCTCTTGCTCCACTTTTTCAAAAATGGCATCCATTTTATCCGTAACAGGGCGACCAGAGCGACGTGCATCTTTCACATCAAAATTTCCTGATTGAAAACGCTTAAACCAAATTTGTGCTACTCTCACAGACACTGCACTAGGTCCATAAACGTCACAAATTTTATTCGCAGCTTGCGTTGCATTTTTACCTTTTTTGTAGTAAAATTTTAAAATGAATCGAATTTCTTCATTAGATTCACTCATCTTGACAGTAAAAAAAACAAATGAAAATCACACATTTACCTAATTTGAATTTGGAATTATCTTTTTTAAAATATAAACTTTTTAAAGATATCAAAACCTGCCAGACACAAATGGTATAACCAAAGAGATTTTATTACAAGTTCATACATACTATAATGCGAAAAGACTTTTTCCCCTACCTATTATGTATTTATAAATAACAAAGGAGATTTTGTGTTTATGTAATTTTATTTTTAAGTACTGTTGTTGTTGAATATGATTGTATGTAAAACATATGTATACAATGTATAGCATTTCTAATAGAAATAGATATTAAATAATAATTCTAATCTGTCATATAGGAAATAAGAACAATAAACTTATAACTTACCAAGAATTTATTATGTTTTTTAAATCCTTCAATTCTCAATCTGCTTCTCAGAAGAATTAATTTCTCCAGAGACTGGTTCGCTCCTGGGAGTCTGCCACCAATGCCCTTCTTGTGGCCTGTTGCGACACTGGTAGTTTGCCTTTACTCTGCTTCTGACGTGCAGGTTTTGTCATTGAATTCCGCCTAGGAGTCTGCTACGAGGGCTGAGATGGAAGATTGGTCTGTAATAGAAGTATTTTCTATGCATATCATTCAATTAAGTGAATGAACTCACTTTTGCATTTATAATTAGGCTCCAACGAAATGTACAAAATAATAATCGTCAAAGAATTGATCGATGGATAGATTGCTTCTTTCCTTTAAGTATAAAAATCTTTTAGATTGAAACAAATTATATATTCAACTAGTGACCCACTTCACTTTTATTCTAATTTCAAGCAACATATTTAAAATACCTACTATACAATAATATTTTAAATATGTTAGGTTCCGCAGAAAGTTCTGCTATCTATCCGTTGATGTAAATGGGGACAAAATTGATCTACAACTTTAAACAATAGACTGCAATATAGCTTATCTAACCCATTTTGCTTTATATTATGCGTATTAATACACATAGTATAATAGTATAGTGATATTGACCACTTACCTTGCAATCTTTAGTGGCAAAAGAATTTAACGATTCTACCACTGTCTTCCATATTCGTCGTGATAATTGTCGTGCTTGGGAAGCTTTATTTTGCCCGATTCCGATTCAAAATCTCCCAAAGTCCCTCAAACTGGCTATAATTAACTCTGCGACGAGATCCAGAACTAAAACTATCGCTTCGTACGTAAATTTACATCAAGCAAAGTTGTGCAATGTGGACAAAATCTAGTAAACCACATATCTATTCTAATTATTAGGTTGTTGTAAGTACGGATTGTTTGGTGTAATATTGTTATTTTAATTATTTATTATTTTGTTTTTTAACAAAACTTAGCTCTAGAGACCTTGACATTGACACCTGTGATTGACAGGTGTCAATGTCATATATAGTCCGTGTGTCACAACACAAGGCTACGTTTTGAAATTAATGTTGGCGGAATACACTGCAAATTGTGTTTGAATAAAATCAAGTGTAATGCACTATAAATATCACATTTTTCCACTTTAAATTTATTATTAATATACTTTTACTTGAGGTAAATTTATTTTAAAATATATTACGTAGAATAAAACAAGTTTAAATAACCGGTAATTACCGAAATTACACAAAACGTAGTTTTCGAACGTATTTCTTATATGACTTTAGAGAGAGACACAAGTATAGTAATTTTATATAGCGACATCTCTTTCCCTCCAAGCGTCCCATTATTAGATCAGCGGCAAATTTCATTCATTCAATAGAGCCATTTGCTTCTCAGTTGAAATATGCTGGTGGTACGAATTAAAACAATTCCTCTCAATGAACCTCAACTGAATCGGATAGAACTAGAGTGTTTTCTAAAAAGATGGTGGTAAGGCCCCTGTACTAACAGCTCTTTATCTATTTATGTTGGTTTTGGGTAGTACGTGATTCGTCACATCGTCGTTTGGTTCAAAGGTTCTTTGAACCAAACCTAACCTCAACTGCAGGTGGTGCACCCTGCTGACTGAGAAACGAGGCTCAGGCGAAAAGAGAGGTAGGGCATAGCGTATTTTTTAAACTGCCTGACTGGAAAAGTACTCAATCTTACAGAATACCGCAGCTAAACAATAATTCCCTTGATGGTTGTTGTGTTGCTGCGAGTGAGTGAGGTCACCAAAAAGAGAGAAAGAAAGAAATGAAGGAGTATAGGCTGGCAACGGATCGGCGACCCCTTGGTGTCGCTGATCTCCATGGGCAGTGGTAATTGCTTTCCATCAGGTGATCCACATGCTCGTTTGTCCCCCTCTTGAGGTTGTTTATGGTAAACAACATCAAGGGCGGGATAAAGAAATCGTTCTTCTAAATACAAAATACAGGGTGGAAATAACAAGTGATCTCATTAGGATATTTTCAAAACTATACAAGATATTGAGAAACTAATTACTGCCCCTGAAAGTCCTTCACGAGCTCTATCTGAAAATTTGATATGAACTTCTAACATACATTTAATTTGACGACATAGCATTCATAAAATGATATTAAAATTATAATATATTAAAACCGAAATGACAAAAAAATACTTAAAAGTAATAAAATATACTTAGTATCTAAACTAAATGGCGTCAAAATATTCTTCCGCATCGCCGTCAAAAGGTAAAGTGGCCAGAAGGCTAGCAGCATATATTAAAATATTTGGCTTTACCCACGTTTACTTTTTTTAAAATAAAATCCTATGTCCTTCCTAATACCTTTGAGAATATGTGTACAAAGTTTTATGGTTGAGTAGTTTCGGCGCGAAAGCGTAATAAACAAACTGACTTTCATATTTGCAATATTAGTAAGTAGGGATGTATAGGAGATGGAAAAGTTAAATTTTCAGATAAATACAATTTATTTTATAAACTAATTGTATAGGCTTCTTGTAGACCCACACGTGTGATAAAATAAAATAATAATAAATAAATAAACCTGGACAAATTACACATGGCCATCTAGTCCCAAACTAAGCAAAGCTTGTACTATTGATACTAGATAACTGATACTATACAATACAATACAATACATTACTCTATATTGCACCAAATACAGGATAACAAAGTAGTAACAATGATTATAAAGTACAACGGGCGGCCTTATCGCTATAAGCAATCTCTTCCAGGCAACCTTTGGGTATAGGAAAAAAAGAAATACATATAAGAGGTAGGTGGCACTGTAAACAAAGTAAAGACATAATGAAAAACGAAAAACATACACACATACACATATGTAGATATATAGACATTTAACTTTACTGATAACCTTAAACAATAACATTAAAAATTAAATAAATTATGCATGGAAGGGGAACAAGGAAAAATATATATATGCTATACTGAGACCACTGAAAGGTTTTTAACTTGCTTCTTAAAATTATCAATTGTTTGAGCTTGTCGTATAGCAAGCGGAAGAGAGTTCCATAGTTGGACAGCCTGAATACAAAAGGATTTGGAGAAGAATTGAGTGGAATGAGAGGGAGTTACAAGACGAAGTTGAAGAGCACTACGAAGATTAACGCCTCGGATGTCAGAGTGGTTTGTGAAGGAATCTTTAAGATATAAAGGCGTGGAGGGATTAAAAAGGACGGAATACAACAAGGAGAGAATATGCAATTTCCTGCGAAAACGAATTGGGAGCCACTTGAGCTGAGAACAAAAATGAGAAACATGGTCATACTTACCAAGCCCATAAATGAAGACGCTCAAGTTTACAAAGTTGCTCCTCCGTGACGTCGATATAACATGAATCTGCATAATCAAGGATCGGGAGGATTATACACTGTGCAAGCGCAATTCTGGTGTCATTCGGCAAGAAATTTCTAAGCCTCCTGAGTGAGCAGGTGGCTGCAAACATTCTCCTACTAACCTCGGCCACTTGAGGAATCCAAGAAAAAGTTTTATCGAAATAGATTCCCAAATTTTTAACCCGGTCGCTGTATGGAATGTGTACCCCATTAAAAATTACAGGCGTAAGGTTATTCCAATCAATTCTGAGCGATGAATCGAGAACTGCCAATGATGATAGTCTGAGTCTTAACGGGATTAACAACAAGCCCATGCGCTTTGCTCCAATCGGATTTAACAGTCAAGTTATTGTTTACAATATCTATTGCTTCGGGAAGATTATGTATATGTGCCTGATGATATATCTGATATGATAATCTGAAGATCGTCTACTATATTGTACTATATGTATATATATATACATATATAATTTTTTTTGTAAATACATACATAATAAACATGGATAATAATTATTATACATATACAAACATGATTATAAATGATTGACGTAAATCTAAGATTTCAAAATCTAAGACGTCTTGCACAAAAGCAGCAACTGAAAACTAGTGGAATACTCTTGATAAGTTATAAGGGCAGTCTAAACGAACGCGCAAGTTAAGCAACGTCGACTGCAGCTTGTCCATAGATGGGTTTATTTATCTCAAACTTCTCCGTGTTTCGCACACGTTAAGCAGTCTGTACCGGCGGTTGTAATTAGTTGACAGTCGTTAAGCCAAGTCAGTGGCCTATAGGCGGCTTAAAAACACTGGCCTCCACCAACTGGCAGCTGAGCAGCTTGGTGGAGTACGCTCTATACCCTTTCGATTGAGGGGAGATCCCTATCCCAGCTGTAGGATGATGATATTAGTAATCCACTTGGTTCCGATACGAGTACAAATGAGTTACATTTTGCGAGAGGCAAACCTCGGGTATCAGCTATTATTTTTAAGCGATATACATAAAAATAAGAAATAGGCAGTACCCATAGAGCTATTTCTACCTTCGGTCCGTCCCGTCAGTCGGAAGGGTCCAGCTTCCTGCGGACAACGAGGGGTGGGCGGCGGCCACATCCGGCGGAAGCTGCAGCGCACCCACCCTATGCTATTGTCTTGCTCTAACTCTGCTGATAATCACAGCGACATGTTTTTATTTAAATCAGATTTATCTCTTCGCTGAAAAATATAAAAATACCTACTAGCTGATCCGGTAAACATTGTTCTGCCATATAAATTTAGGGGTTGATGGTAGAAGGGTGAAAATTTGAAGTGGTATTGTATTTTTCAATGATAAATCATAATAAAATAAAAATATAAACATTTTGTTAATAAAATAAAAAAAATATTTAGGGGTGGGTCACCTTTATCATTTAGGAGTATGAACAATAAATGCTGGCCGATTCTCAGACCTAACCGATATCACACCCCGGCCACTCCATACAAATGTCGCGTCGTTTACTACTACATAAACAATGGCGTCTGTGCAGAGAGTGAATGAGCGTGTGTGCGTGCGGCGCCATACAAACTGTTCCTGATTTGTCTCAGCGGGGAGGTGAGGTCGATATGAGAGAGCGGCAAGGAGTGGCCATACTGTACGTAGTACTATTACTTATACTGTGCCAATATGCACACATAATTTCATAAAAATCGGTCCAGTCGTTTCGGAGGAGTTAGGCAACAAACACCGCGACATGAAACAATTTTACATACTAGAAGATTTTTTTTTGCATTATTTTTACTTTACGCCTATACTAATTAGTTTTAATTACATGTGACTGAATTAGATTATGATATATGTACCTATATGACTTATAATGATGATTGATCATTTTTTTATATGAGACGGTGGCAAACGAGCTAGTGGGTCACGTGATGGAAAGCAATCACCACCGCCCACGGAGGCACCATGGGATCGCCGATCCGATACCAGCTTATACGCCTTCTTCTTTCTGGTGACCTCACTCACTCGCAGGAACACAGCAACCCTCAAGGGAAATGTTATTTGGCTGCGGCATTCTGTGAGGTGAAGGTACTTTCCCAGTCGGGCAGCTGAAAAATACACTATAATACCTCTCTTTTCACCAGCAGGGTGCACCACGTGTAGGTGCGGTTGGCTTTGGTTCAGAAATGTTGATGAACCATTTACACCCCATTATACATCATGATGGAGCCTGGTGGTCAAATGTCAAGACAAATATTTGTGTGCATGAACATGTCTGTTTGTCTTGGTCAGGGTGTTTTCTATGTATTAAATGTATATTATTTACAAAAAAGAAATATTTTAGTACATTTATCGATTGTCTAGTACTCATAGTACAAACTTTGCGCTTAGTTTGGGACTAGATAGCGTTGTGTAAATTGTCTACAAATATTTATTTATTTATATTACACTAGCGGCCCGCCCACGCTTTGCTCAATCTTCCCGTTCCCATTACTGCAGCGCTGATTTGTGAATCTAAACCATTCAGGGCGCCACCAAAACGCATACAAAAAAAATAATTCTAATCGATCCAATTTAGGACGAGTTGTCACTACATACACACGTACAGTAGAATTATATATATAAAGATAAAATAATGTTTATGTAATCACCTATAGACGATTACATAAATGCTGTCATTCTTTATATATTAATATGGCAGCCGCCAAAATAGCGATTTATTATTTCTAAAAGGGACTGCCCTATGATTTATTATTTCTAAAAGGGACTGCCCTATGACTATCAAACGAACGGGCCTAATGAGTGAAACGAAGTTGAAACCTAACTGAAAATCAGTGCCGAGTCAACTACAGATTTTGGTTTTCATACTGAGTTGGGACCATTTTGCGATATTGCACAGTACTTTCATTATTTTACCCGACTGCGACAGAAGGAGGGTTATATTTTTCGAGAGTATGTATGTATGTATGTATAATTGTTTGGCACGCTCTGCCGCATGAACGGCTGGATGGATTTTAGCTTGAGAGGTGTCGTTAGATTCGTATTTGCTGTGAGAGTGACATAGGCTACATCAAATATAAAAAAAATCAATATGGCGGCTGTGAGCCGCAAGATTGTCGTTGCAATATTTTTTTTTTCTTCTAAACATATCGATATGGGTATCAAAATAAATGTCTCGATGACCTGATTTCAAATATATATTTGATATATTAGTTTTTGCCTGCGGCTTTGCTTGTATGGAATTATATTATTGTTACGCGTGATTAATAAATCTGTTGTAGGCGCAGTCGGGTTTTT
Source organism: Hypsopygia costalis (assembly GCA_937001555.2). Lineage (NCBI taxonomy): Eukaryota > Metazoa > Arthropoda > Insecta > Lepidoptera > Pyralidae > Hypsopygia > Hypsopygia costalis. The sequence goes on from OW443326.2 coordinate 28,708,041, forward strand.
GATTTTTTTAAATAACTTAACTTGTTTATATAATAATTGTGTCTGTTTGACTTGTACGGTGCTGTGTAATGTGCAAATAAATGTTTTTGGGTAGTAATAAACCGAGGATCTAAAATTGTGAATCCTGGCGACTATTATACTGATTTGGCGACTAAAGTTGATATAAAACATACCAAACCTAACCTAGTATTTCTGTGGCTCATTCAGTATTTTTGCGGCTCATGTTATTATTTTCCAATGTTTTCCTTCTTCTTCTTCTTCTTAAACTTTTATATCATATCAAAATTATTTTTACATAACAATAATTCTTGGTTTAAAACGAAAAGAAAAAAAAAACTTTTTTTAAAAGGACAAAAAAACACACTGAAAAACAGCATTTTCAGCGTGTTTTATATTTATTTTATTATTGCCTACAATCTGTACAGAGCTGAATCATACTGTCATTACGGAGGAGAAATTCTTGTAATTATAACTACCTAGTCAAAATTCGGTTCAGGGATCCTGCCGCTGAAGTTGAAGCCGATTACGATCGAATTTTTTGATTGCGAAAATCTAACTTCACCTTAAGGCGGGGTGTGACTAGTGGTACTGCAAAATCCACAATTTAGAAATCGTCTTTGAAGTAATAAACAGAGAATTAAAATCTAGGAAAATTATATTGATATTGTTGAGGATATATACTAGGGAATATATCCGATGGAAACATGATTTGATGAAGTTGACTCGATAAAATAAATTCACAAAGTTGCCTCTTTTTCGTGTCATTTTATCTTCTATTTTCGGTTTTATTCTTAAAATAGGTAATTTGACTATAAAAGTCATGTACTAAAAAAAAGGTCATAAATAACTGGAGGTAAAGGTAAAGTAAAGTAAAGGTCATAAATAACTATACCCGATAGATTTTTTTTAGTACATCATTTTAATCGATTATTCTATTGATTTTCGATCAGTAGGGCGCTCGCCAGAGTCGCCAGTGTCTCGCGGAATTGTCATATTGTTTCTAGCGCTGGCTCACCTCGCCTTAAATTATCCTTAAATAATCCTAATAATATTAAGCTTACCCGGTAGGCACGGAGGTGCTCTACAGAATTAACTGAAGATATTTAGTATAGATTTAAATATAATTTAGATTTTTGCAATCAAAAAACGCGATGGAAATCGGCTTCAGCTTAGGCAGTAGCCAGCAGATCTAATTCCGTCTCACATGTGCCATATTTGTTATTCTCTTAAATAGAAAACTCCGTTTAATTGCGGTGTAAATTTAACGAATTATTACCGAAAGTCAAACAAACTAATATCGGTATTCTGCTCACAATAAGACTTAAGTACACAAAGTTAAACCAAGTGAACAACTTTCGTTCAATTTATAATTCAGCCTCAGTTCGGTCAACTTTCAATCTGCGATGTATTTGATAAAAATAATTAAGAGAATTTCATTGATTAAAAACTAGAAGACAATATACAGATTCTCCCGTACTGTACCTGGACAAAAGTATCCCTTAAGTCAATCCAAACCACATTTTATACGAAATTTCATCCAAATTCCGATTACGCGTGAAAGACTGACAAACTAGTAGGATAATTCATTATGGGAAAGTATGAATACACAAGCACACTAATTATCTATTTAAAACTACTGACCCGGCGAACTTCCTACCGCACAGTCAATGAATGTCGTGTTACTTAAATATTAAGTTCAGTACTTTATTATAATATATCAATTGGTTTAATTCATATCTCATAATCAATCGCCTACCCAGATAAACCCTGTGAGGTTTTCGTGGTACGGCATTAACGTGTTGAAATGTATGTGTGAGAGTTTTAGAAATAAATTAAAAAAAAAAAAAAAAAATTTTGAACATACGCATAAATATTTGACAACCAAGTCGTAGAATTTCTTGAATTTTTTTTTGTAGCCGCTATGGGGTCTCAAATTACCCAAGCAACCACAAACCGCCCACTACGGCAAACCTGCTCCTACATTTTCCTCCAGTACTTTAAAATAATTGTATCTTGATCTCATTGGGGAAGTACCTCCACCTCACAGAATACCGCTGCCAAATAACAATTCCCTTGAAGGTTATTCTTATGTTCCTGCGAGTGAGTGAGCTCATCAAAAAGGAAGGAGATGCTGCGTCGGCAGTGGAATGAGCGGCGTGTCTATAAATTTATTTAATTCATATAATCATATTATATACATACCATATACATACAGACAAAAATAGAAATCTACCCAAGTTTAGAGAGATTTTCATATACTTTGTTCTCTACTATGTACTCTATATAGTTAGTATATAGATATAAATAATACACTTTCGAGTGCGCTAAATTTCGAAATACTAAAGCAACATTAGCATTTGGCAATAAAAGCTCGAGTTAATAAATACCAGTGCAAAAACCATTGAATAAAACATCCTTCATTACATTTAACTGCCCTCAAAACTGGTTCCTTGCCGTCGGAAGTACCTCCACCTCACAGAATACCGCTGCCAAATAACAATTCCCTTGAAGGTTATTCTTATGTTCCTGCGAGTGAGTGAGCTCAACAAAAAGGAAGGAGATGCTGCGTCGGCAGTGGAATGGGCGGCGTGCCAGTAATATTTCATGTTGCGTGCGTTAATATGGCTACGGTAACGTCTTCGCATCAGACGGGCCGTATGGTTATCTGCCACCCGACGTAGTATAACTCTTTGCTTCTCTCATAAGTAATCATCATCAGCCTTATATCCACTGGTGCTGGATATAAGCCTACCCCAATGCTTTCCACCAAATACGTTCCTCATCCAGCCGCTTCCAGCCGCTTCCAGCTCTTTCTTGCGGTCATCGGACCATCTAGACTAGAAGGAGGGCGTCCAACACTTCGTAGTTTTACACGCGGCCTTCACTCTAATACTTCCTCCCCCATCTGCCATCACTTCCTCAGCAGATGTGACCGGCACATTGCCACTTCAGCTTTTATAAGTAATAATCAATAAATTTCCAAGCCTTACGAGGAAAAAACAACTTTGAATGAATGAATGAACTTTATTTGTGACAGATGTGATACAATAGCACTTAATCTGCTGAATTAATTTATGCTACAATATTTACTATTGACACAATTATAAATTATTATATTCTATCTCATATTATTATAAATTTATTTAATTCATATAATCATATATTTTACATATACATACAGACAAAAATAGAAATCTACCCAAGTTAAGAGAGATTTTCATATACTTTGTTCTATACTATGTACTCTATATAGTTAGTATATAGATATAAATAATACACTTTCGAGTGCGCTAAATTTCGAAATACTAAAGCAACATTAGCATTTGGCAATAAAAGCTCGAGTTAATAAATACCAGTGCAAAAACCATTGAATAAAACATCCTTCATTACATTTAACTGCCCTCAAAACTGGTTCCTTGCCGTCGATTAACGCACAAAAATAATCTGCGAATAATTACACCCTAACCATGTTGCGAATGTGTAAATGCAACTGACACACATACATGTAACGAATGTGTGTGGATACAACGCTCTGTCTGCGCCCATCCGGGTTCCGAACTGCGTGGCCCTAAAAAGGGTACTGTGGTACGGTGTGGCGCAAGGAATAGACTGGTTGCGGACGTCGAAATATATCGAATTTGGTATAAAGTTAACACTTGACAGGTTTATTACTATGCACGGTGTTCTTTTAATATAGATAGATACGTTTAATACAAACTACAGTCACGTACATACAAAAAATAAATAAAAAAAAAGCAAGGAGTGAACGTAGGAAACAGAACGCAAATGACCATAGCTCAGTGTGACTTTTTTGCACATTATGCAAAAAACACTCTATCCTGAATCTTAAAGAAATGAATGCTATATCTTTAAGATTCAGGCGCATACGATCGACTAATAAATGAGAAAAAATATATCATATCGTATCATTATGTATTTTTTACAAAATACATATGATACGAATGAATATCAATGTTCCTGTTACTCTTTCAATAGTTACCCGTTGAAAGATGAAAGAAAAATTGTATGAAAATTTCGTAACTTAGAGAAAATAATCTGGGTTTACTTAAATGTAGATTAATTTATATCCTTGTCAACTAGCTAGAATTAAATAAATAATATCAAGCATGTAGTTCAAAATAAAAAATATTTCTATTATTTATGTTTTTGAACTTAACGTTGATTCTAATCCCAACCTATGTGCCCTGATATTTTTTTATACTACGTCGGGTGGTACTGAAGCTGATGTGAAACGGTTACCGTAGCTAAATTAACGCATATGCATCATATTTAAGCAAGAAAATATAACAACCAAACATAATCTTTCATACAAAAAATAAATTACTTGTTTTCCCAATCCGTATCATCCCATTTCTATTCTTTCTTTTCTCCCTAAAGTATTCAGTATTTTGTATTGCAAAGTCCTATGATTTTTCTTCAGTGCTTTGATCTTGTTAGTGAGTAACTATTTTAAAAGTGGACATAGTGCAGACGAAGTTTATAAAGTTACAATCTCTCACTATCCTGCTCACTTGGGTTAGATCCTGCATAGGTCGACGAATACAGTTTGACGCTCATCTGACGTGAATTAATGTGACTGACTATTATATTTATTCTGTAGGTATACCTAATATATTAGATACCTTCAGGAATAAGTATGGGTATCTCTAATTTTATTCTCGATGTTCATAAACGGCATCTCATTTCCACTGTCTTTCACAGCTCATTTATATGCGATATATCTTCAAATTTTCACGGCTTCCGTTCTTACTATTTCTTTTGTTATAATGTTATCGAGATGATTTACTCTGATCTTGTTACCATTTTCAGTGATTTTTATTGTATTACCTTGCCATTTCTCAATCAATTTCATTCCAATTATGAATGAGTGAAAGATACAAACATCCAATGATGAATGAATGAATGTTTGTAGGTATCTTTCACTCACTGTCACTTTATAACCATTTGCCAGACGAGATAAAATTGTTAAATGATAATAATTTTAAATCTCCCCTAACGACTTGGATTCTCGGGCACTGATTTTACAGTGTCAAAGAAAATAATGACCATATTGACCATAGAAAATGTTTTTAAATTACTTTTTTTTATAAATTAGTCATTTGTTGTAATATTTATTACTATTGAAATACTCGTATAAAACCGATTTAATTTTAATTATCTTGACATAGTAATATTCTTATTGACTTTCTTATATTAGATTGACAATTGTAATTTAATGGTAACTTCATTTTATGGTAAGGTGGTACTTATACTGATTATCCGAGAATACACCTAAGGTGATATTTTGGTATATTCACAAATTTATTTCATCATCATCATCTCAGCCATTGAAAGTCCACTGCTGGACATAGGCCTAAAATATATTTATTTAATTTAAGGTAACTTGCTTTCATTTGCACACAGTTGTTATGTATGTACTCGTACTATCTACATAAAACTATTTTTATACATAAATAACAAAACCTTATATATCCTACTAAGTCTAATTTAATTGTATTGTGAAAGCAAATAAATTGAAATAGAGAATAAATGTACCTACTCGATTCCCGCTAGCTCCTATGCATTAACCAACCGCCTACAGGGTCCCGAAGGAACCACAGCGAGCGATAAAAGCGTCATACATAATGCACGCGAGTCCGAAATCGAAAAATTAAAACTGCGCCATCTGCCGGCCGAGGGGCGTAATTACGCCAAGGGTTGCTCTGTTTTGACATGCCTTGTTTCCCGGGTTATGATCTTTGCTAATTATGCGCATACGTATCATGTATCAACGAGGGATGCCTACAGGTTAAGCCAGGGTTTGATAAAGAGCAATCGGATAGGCGACAGCTGTATCTGATGGTATTTTTTTAAGTATGTAAATAGCAAAACAAATTAACAATTTACAAATAATCACGAGTTACGAAAAAAGACATTTCTGACCTATTATTAGATCCAGGGGCTCTACCACCGAAGCTGAGAAAAGCTGAAGCTGAACTTTAGCTTGGATTTATGATACCTGAGTTTAGGATAGCTAGTAGAAACCCTAGAGCTCTACCAGCTAAGCTGAAGATATTTGTCAATAACAATGCGACTAGTTTGCGTTCGTAACTATCAAAAGTTACCATAGAGGAAAAAATAATTCTTCTTGAGAGAAGAATTATTTTTTCCTGTTTGGTAAAGAAACAGCGAAAAAAAATTTTTCTCTTGTAACTGGTTACGATAGTTTAGTTACTTAAGTGGAAGAAGGGACTAAAACGTAAGACCTATTTTTCGAACCAAAATATTCGATGTTATTCGGTATGAGCTTGAGCGGTACGGCTCCTGATCACCATTTATAACCTTGGGGCCTAAGCTGAAGCCTATTGGATTGGATTTTTTGATTGCGAGAATTAAACTTCAGATTAGATGTATGGTAGCTATGTTTACCTTAGCATGTACACACTCTGGAGCTCTACAAATTAAGCTGAAGATGTTTGGCTATAACTAAAACGTAAGACCTATTTTTTTAACCGACTTCAAAAAAGGAGGAGGTTCTCAATTCGACTGAATATTTTTTTTGTATGTATGTTATTAGATATTTTGGGGTGTAAGTGATTCATCAAGATCTTTGAACCAAAGCCAACTTCACCTGCACGTGGTGCACCCTGCTGACTGACAAACGAAGCTCTGGCGAAAAGAGAGGTAGGGAGCGTAATTGTAAGCTACCCGACTGGGGATTGTACCTCCACCTCACAGAATACCGCAGCCAAATAACAATTCCCTTGAGGGTTGTTGTGTTCCTGCGAGTGAGTGAGGTCACCAGAAAGAAAGAAAGGAAGGAGATGCTGCGTTGGCAGCGGGGATGGCGGCGCGCGAGCAATATTTTATGTTGCGAGCGTTAATATGGCTACGGTAACCGCTTCACATCAGGCGGGCCGTATGCTTGTCTGCCACCCGTCGTAGTATAAAAAAAAAAAAAAAAAAAATATCTTTGCGAATTGTGAACAGATTTTCATAATTCTTTTTTTATTTGCAAGGTGGTCCCATATTCACCAAGTCAGGATCTGATGATGGGATGCCAGGGAAATCAAAAACTCTTAAATTTTATAAGCACGTATGGTCAAATTAATTTTTTTTTATTTGAAAGGGTAATTGCGACGTGGTTCCATATTCACCAAGTCAGGGTCTGATGATGGGATCCCAGAAAAATCGAGGGAAACCCTTAAATTTGCCTTATAGTAGCCGGCAGAATAAAATTGTGCCACTCCATTGCTCTGCGCTGGATGTCGTACAAGGCGACTAAGGAATCTTGTGTCACGCGATAACTTTTCTCCCGAAGGACGCGCAGCAGCGTCTGCCGGGGCATTCCACCAATAAGCTGCGCTCGCCAACTGAAGTCGGTTTCAATTTTTTTTATTTAATCAAAATATTCGATGTTAATCGGCTACAGCTTCGGCGGTAGAGCGCCTGGTCAACAAAACCGTCACCATGAACTCAAACATAAGATGTTTTTCCTATACGTCTACATGCCTCTATCGCTGTGCTGAATTAAGACTATTTGATGCCTGTGTCCCTATCCATAAGTCAGGGGCCCTACCGCCGAAGCTGGAGCCGATTACCATTCGATTTTTGATTGCGAATATAAAAAAAAAACCGGACAAGTGCGAGTCGGACTCGCCCACCGAGGGTTCCGTAGGTACGTAGTATCATTATTAAATTTGATATTTTTCATTATAAATAAGAAATAATGCGTCGAAAAAAATTAATAAAATATATTTTGCAATGTGTACATCAAGCCCTTTCATATGATACCCCATTCGAACTAGTAGTTTCAATTTGAAATTTCGACACCCTATATAAAATATAGACCCCCTATTTTTTAAGATCTATTTACAAATGTATAGTTTTGAGATTTATTCCTGTACTTGTAGTCTATAACGATGTTACTTGCCAAATTTCATAGTTCTAGGTCAACGGGAAGTACCCTATAGGTTTTGATTCCCTTGAGTGTGTCGAAATATGCGTTTTTTGCTGAATAAACGGCCGTAACTTTTTTCTATGTAAACTTAGCAGTTTGATTTTTTTTTTAACTTCATGGGACCGTAGACCTGAGTATACAGTTCAAATTTCAGCTTGATACCTCCACGCATTCTCGAAATAGAAATTCTTGACAGACAGACAGACAGACAGACAGACAGACAGACGGACAACAAAGTGATCTTATAAGGGTTCCGTTTTTCCTTTTGAGGTTCGGAACCCTAAAAATCAGCAGATGGATGGTAATTGTGTTAAGCTTAGCTGGAGACCACAGTGGTCTAGCGACTAAGCCGAAGAAGTTTTTTATTAACTTTAACCTAAGACCTATTTTTGGAATCAAATTATTCGATCGTAATCGGCTTCAACTTCGGCGGTAGAGCTCCTGGTCAGGGTGTTTTCTATGTATTATAATTATGTATTTACGAAAATATGTATTTAGTACATTTATCATATTATCAGTCTACATACCACATATCCAGCGCAGCATGTGTCAAGGAAATGAACATGTAGCGCTGGATATGTGGAGTGACGTGCAAAGACCGCGTCGGGAACTCGCGTATTCGCGGCAGCCTTCATGTCCGTGACATTGCAGACAAACTGCAAGAATGTCGTCTACGTTGGTATGGCCACATTTTATGAAAACCGACAGGCTATGTGGGTAACAAATGTCTAGCTATGCCGCCCCCGCCGGGACGCCAAAGAAATGCTGGATTGATGTCGTAGTGGATGACATGCGGGCCAATGGTCTCACACAAAAGGATGCCGTAGACTGGGCGAAGTGGAGGAGAAATAGTAGCAAAGCGGACCTTGGGCTTCGAAGCGCAAGCTTGCGATGCAACCGGGACATAACGCTTGGATGATGATGATCATATTATCAGTCTAGTACCCATAGTGCAAGCTTTGCGCTTAATTTGGGACTAGATGGCGCTATGTAAATTGATCAGAAATATTTAGGTATTTATTTGTGTATTTATTCGTAAAGTCACGCGCCATTCACTGCCGCAGCAAGACGTTAGCGTTAATGAGATCAACTGAAAATTTGTACATAAAATGACTTTCTGTATGTAGAGACAGTATACTAATTATACAGCTACAGTAAGAAATGATAAAAAGGAGATATTGACTATATTTTGGGGTGTAAGTGGTTCGTTAATATCTTTGAACCAAAGCCAGTTTCTCTTGCAGGTGGTGTTCCCTGTTGACCGATAGATGACCCTCTGGTAAAAAAATAGTTAGAGAATAGCGTCTTTTATAAGCTCTCGTACTAGGAAAGTACCTCCACCTCGCAGAATGCCGCAGCCATATAACAATTCCCTTGAGTTGTTGTGTCCATTAGGTAGGAAGGAGTTTCATGCTGCGAGCATTTATATGACTGCTTCGCAACCGCTTCAGCATCAGGCAGGCTCTATGCTTACATGTCACCCGACGTAGTATAAAAAAATATTCATCGAAATATATATTATTTATTTGCAACTAACATATCTACATGTAAAGTTTATATACCCACTAAAAATACAAAATTACATCTCGCTCAAGTATCGGGCGTCTACAGCCATAAAGACTTCTTAAGATGTGATTTGAAGGAGTTAAGTAATGGAGACGTTTTAATGTCCTTCGGGAGACACTAAAGGTGTACTGTAAAGTCAGGCAAGAACTTAACAGCAGCTCTGAGAGCTGTGAAGAGGTATCTATGTATTTACGAAAAAATGTATTTAAGTACATTTATCAGTTGTCTAGTACCCATAGTGCAAGTTTTGCGCTTAGTTTGGGAGTAGATGGCGCTGTGTAAATTGTCCAGAAATATTTGTTTATTTATTCCGACTGTGTGGTTTCCGGCAGAAGAGAATAGAATCACTCCGTCTCTTCCCGTGGATGTCGTACAAGGCGACTGGAAATACATTATCTAACATCGATCAGGCCTCCCCAACCTGTCTGGCCAGCGTGGGGAGTGTAGGTCAAATCCTCCTTCTGTCTGAGACGGATGAGAATAGATAGACGGATGAGAGATGAGAGAGGGTCGTGCTCCTGTAGTGGAGACTAAAATGGCCTGATGATGATGATGAAATATTTATTCGCAGTTACGCGCCATTTACTGCCGCGGCAAGACGGTAGCAATAATGAAAACAACTGAAAATTTGTGGATAAAATGCCTTCCAGTATGTAGAGACAGTGTATTAATTATACAGGTACAGTATAAGTAATGATAAAAAGGAGATATTGATTATATTTTGGATGTAAGTGGTTCATCAACATCTTTGAACCATAGCCAACTGCACCTGCACGCGGTGCACCCTGCTGACTGCCAAACGAAGCTTTGGCGAAAAGAGAGGTAGGGAGCGTAATTGTAAGCTACCCGAGTGCGGAATGTACCTCTACCTCACAGAATACCGCAGCCAAATAACAATTCCTTGAGGGTTGTTGTGTTTTCTGCGAGTGAGTGAGGTCACAAGAAACAAAGAAGCACTGAGAGCTGTGAAGAGGAGGTTCAATTTTAGCTTGTAAGTGGTTCATCAGCATCTTTGAACCAAAGCCAACTTCACCTGCGCCCTGCTGACTGACAAACGAAGCTTTTCGAAAATAGAGGTAGGGAGCGTAATTGTAAGCTACCCGACTGGGGAATGTACCTCCACCTCACATAATGCCGCAGCCAAATATAAATTCCCTTGAGGGTTGTTGTGTTTCTGCGAGTGAGTGAGGTCACCAGAAAGAAAGGAGATGCTGCGGCAGCGGCTATGGCGGCGCGCGAGCGATATTTTATGTTGCGAGCGTTAATATGGCTACGGTAACCGTTTCACATCAGGCGGGCCGTATGCTTGTCTGCCACACGACGTAGTATAAAAAAAAGAAATTCAAGTCAATGTTACTAGACCTAAGCTCGTTCAAAATACGAAAACTGTAGAGATTCCTAGAGATCATTTTGAAGCTATATGATAACTTGTGACAAATAAAAATGAGACTTGTTTAAAAATTGACGAGCCCAGTGGTCGAATGGCCATGTCCACTTTTACTCCGAGGTCTCGGGTTCGATCCCCGCATAAGACAAATATTTGTGTACATGTCTGTTTGTCTTGATCTGGGTGTTTAATACATATTATGTACTTACAAAAAAAAAATGTATTTAAGTGCTTTTATCAGTTGTCTAGTACTCATAGTACAAGCGTTCTGCTTAGTTTGGGACTAGATGGCGCTGTGTAAATTGTCTAGAAATATTTATTTATTTACTTAAATTTTTCGTTTCTATTTAGTATGTGTGATTTAATAAATAAATAAATAAAGAAAGTAAGGTATATCGTATATGATATTTATAAAATATATGGTCAAACTCCGGTATTCCATAGTCACATGCACAAGTGACCAGGACCAGCAGTCTAAGCCTATCTGCATCGAGGAGTACCTACGTCAAGGGGAAGTCATTTCCCTGAATATATTTACCGCTGCTCTGGATGACGTATTTAAAATGCTGGACTGAAAAAAACGGGGCATCAGTGTGGATGGCGAGTACATCTCACACCTTCGGTTTGCTGACGACGTGGTCATAATGGCTGAATCGCTTGAGGATCTCGGTCGTGGGTTGACTGATCTCAATGCTGCACCTCGATCCGTGGGGCTGGGGATGAATTTCCACAAGACGAAAGTAGTATGTACAACCATTTTGCCATCCCTAGCCCGGTTATGGTAGACTACAGCTATTGAAGTGGTTAAAGACTATGTCTACCTCGGACATTCCATACTGCTTGGCCGGGGTAATTTCAACAAAGAGATCGATAGTTGGAAAGATTCGGCACATCTTAGCCGCACACATATCCCAACGCTTGAAGACTAAAGTCTTCAACAACTGCGTCCTCCCTGCAACCTATTGTGCAGAGACTTAGACGCTTAAGACTTATATCTAGCAGTGGGTATATACAGGCTGATGATGATGATGCACAAGTTCTGTATATCCTGCAGTTTATTCAGAAGTTCATCAGAAAGGTCCAAATAAAATATATGTCGGAATCTAAAAGTCGAGGAATAGTTCATTGGTGTTAAATATCTTTAGTGCTAATTGCAGTAGGTGCCCTTTCGATTGAAGGGTAACTCGAATCCCATCACTGGGATGTACGTTACGTATGGACATCCCACTGCTGGTATTCGAGTTACCATGAAAGTTTTGCCGGGATATATTTTAAAGGTACCTATCATGAAAGTAACGTATGAGTTTATAGGACACAATATTACTGGCAGATATTGTTATTATGTCATATAGCGGCTTCGCAGGGGTAGAAGAACAAAAGTTGCATTCTTGGCAATTCTGACGTTTTTTTCTCTCCATATTCTTCTCTATGCATTAACGAAAATACTTATTAGAACAAAAATTAGCTGAATTGGTTGGCATTTTGGCAAAATTTGCGTTTAGTAACACATTTGGCGAATCATTTTTATGTATACAGATAGGTATCCGATATACAAAGTCCTTAATTCATTCTACACTTATTAATAATTGGAGCGACGTCACGGAGCAATAGGTAGTGATTTAAAAAAAACATCTAAGCAGTAATGAATAATTGAAACACGTCAGTGAAATTCTCGAACAAGCGGATGAAGCGGATAATTACCGATCCACGTGTAACAAAGGCCTAATTTACTTTCGGAAACTTGTGAATTTGTTCCCTTATCGATTGGACGCATAATTAGAGAGTGTGCCAATCGCGTCACGGCATATCAGTCAACCTTTTTGAAGCTGGCACCGTGGAAAGGTAACAGGCACCAAAAGTGAATGGACCAATTAAATAATTCAGTAATTCGAGTTTGCCGGCGGCGGCGACGTAAACATGCGTGAGACGAGGCAGGGGGAGGGTGGGGCGGGACGCCAGTGGAGGGGCGAGGGCGTGGCCGCTGACGTCACGAACGGTCCTCAGTTAGTCGGTCATCACCCGGCGATCGTAGCGGCCGCGGCTACGCGTCGCCTTTTCAACCCAGAAGTACGATACAAGTCGCCAAGATTTTCGACCGGCAGTACCACTCACCTTCCAAGGTGTTGAAGTTGGAGGACGACCCTTGGGGGTCGTGTGCCATGTACTCCCCGGATAAGATGAAATCCGGCGGAGGACTTATGGCTCCGCCCGGCTGCTTCCCTGGTCGGTATAGTCCGACGTACCGGAGCACCGACCCGCGCCGCTGCGTGCCCAACCCATCCGTGAGTACTATACCTTATTGCCTACCTCCACGCTACGGTGCTACGAATAACCGTGCTACGACCGACCGTCCTGTCGTAGACTGCTACGAAAACATATGTAAACACGTTTTAGGTATATTATTGGTTACTATTATGACAACAACGTTTTGTTTTTGTTCATTATGGTAAAAAATTAATAATCATTTCTTTTCAGGGCGGCATATTTTTGTTTGTATTTTTCTATTATATTGATTTTTTTTTGGTGCAATGCGATTTACTAATGTTTATATTGCTTGGCGAGTGTTCATGGAGCTCCATGGTGGGTTGGGATTTGTTTTTTATTTTTCAGCGAAATGCTGTTGATATTTACATAGTTTTCAGTGCATGTAAACACTAATTATAATATGATACATTAACTATCAAATGTTATGTTACAATAAAAGTTACTTTTAAAATATACTATTTAAGTATTTGTAATCCAGCATTTATTATACACGACAATAATAATAATAAACATTTATAAAGTTTATTTAATTATATTTAAAATCAAACAGGTTCTTAACCTAAATAGGTATCTATTTGATAAAATATTACTTTTAATCGGCGATTAAAATATATATAGACGCATAATTTATTAATACGGAATAACATATATTTATTTATTTATTAGATACATATAACAACAATAAAAACACATAATAATACGTTATTAGGTAGTCGTTGTTATTATTATTTCTTTATACTACGACGGGTGGCAGACAAGCATACCTACGGCCCGCCTGATTTGAAGCAATATATATAGATATAAAGTTACCATATTAGTGCTCGCAACATGAAATATCACTAGCGCGCCGCAACCCCGGCTGCCAATGCAGCAACTCCTTCGTTTCCGGTGACTACACTCACTCGCAGGAACTTTTGCTGGGGTATTCTGTGGGTGGAGGTACTTCCCCAGTCGGGCAGCTTACAAATACACTGTACTCTCTCTCTCTTTTGCCAGAGTCTCTTTCGCTAGTGGGCAGGGTGCACCGTGTGCAGGTGAGGTTAGCTATGGCACTAAAGATCGTGGTAAGCCACTTACACAAATGTTATATAATAAGTTGGTAAATAATTATTTTGTATTTCGTAGACAATTTTGTTAACTTGCAGTAGCAGTCGGAATTCTACATTAATTATTATACATTTTTGTGTGATAAATTTATTATTAGACATTTTTTAAGTGTTATTACTGATTTAACTGATTTAACTTTTATAAATAATCTTTTCATAAAAGAAAATACTTTCTAATATAAATAATTATCCAATTTACTCAATAAAATACATACCAGAAACGTACTGTTCTTGATTTGAATATTCTTTTTAATAACATAGATAATTTTACATGTACCGAGTTTATTTAAAATAATTATCTGTCCATTCTTTTTAAATTAATTTCCAACAGATCAAAATAAATCAAGCCATTGGTATTTTTAGATAAAATAAACATGATAAAATCGTTCGGTTATGATAACGGTTCCGTAGTCCTATCGGAAATATTTTGACTTACCAATCTCTGTCATTACTTAGGCGATCATTGGGCATTGAAGAATAGATAAACCTTATTATATAATTATATTTATAATAAAACACATCGTGCTTCGAAGGGCAAAGCCGTCGGTCCGGGCTGTTGTCATCTGATGAGATGATAGTCGTCAAGTCAAGATAAGGCATCTACCAAGCCGCAGTTGAACAGCGTGGTGGAGTATGCTTTAAACCCTTTCGATAGAGGGGAGACCCGTATGCTAGCAGTGGGACGAAAAAGGGTTGTTGACGACGAAATTACATAATACTACTAACAATTTACAATCGGATTGCATTCAAATAATGAAATTATTATATATAGCTATTAAGAGCCATATTACATTTTGACTGTTATTTTTGCGTAAAATGGCCAATTTCGGCGTTCTTGATCTCGGAAACAAAAATACATTAACAATGTTGACTTATTGAATAGTACAGAATAGCTATTGGCATAGTACATAGCGGCCTCGCTTTTTGTAAATTTTGCTTAACATTTTAAATAAACCCAAAATTGCAGAGAAAGATTTTCATAAAATGCGCGCATTCACTATTTTGAGCTCCTGGATTGTACTACTGTTCCAAACAAATGAAATAAAAAAAATAGAATGTTGTTTGTTATATAGTCGTATAGTACATAGCGGCCTCGGAATTTTGAAATATCATTGATTTAATATAGAAAAAAAACATTCTTTTTACCAAAAAAACTTCGAAAATCGCTTTAAGTAAACTGTTAATTTCTCGAATAAACGATAATATTATTGAGCAAAATTTATACGAGAATAATTGTTACTTCATGATGAATAAACTTTGTAGCATGAATTTATTATCTTATTTCAATAAAAACGATAAATATAACTTCAAAATTACTACAAAAAACGATGCACCGGCGGCCTTCGCGGGTTTAGTACTGCGCGAGAGCTCGTCAGCGTGCAAATGTAATAGAGCTCTTAACACTGACAGTTTTCATTTAAAAATCACTGTAATTTACTTAAATTAAATAGTTAAGGAGTCCTTCAAATATTATATAATAATAATTATTTATTTTATATATCACAAGATACATTGTAATAATGTTGACTTTACATAACTAGAAGATAACCAAATATTAGTCAAAATCTTTTAAACAATACTGTCCCATAACTTTATTACTTACTTTGCAGCTGTTATAAGCTATTATAGCCTTATATAATTTCAGGTTTCTAACTTAAATAATATATTAGTAAAATGACTGCGACATGCAGACAGACGCGACGACCTACTCGTTCGTTTTAAGATAAGATAAAATTCGTTTATTCACAAAAATAAGGTAATAAATACTCATGTTGAATATTTATTACCTTATTTTTGTGAATAAACCTTTTTTAGTATTTTACTTTATTACTTTATTAGATATTCTCCATTGAGTAATGATAATTATTTATTTAAAAAAGTCATGCATTTTCTTCCTAAATACTGATAATTTAAGCTCTTTCACATTGTCTGGTAAATGATTTTTAAAAGCATTACCGTGGACCCCTAAAAAGTATAAATGGGATAATTTATAAAATGTTATTAACAGGGGATCTAAACCACAGTTGTGGAGTTGAGCGGTAACAAATGTACTCCGACGGAGCTCTGATTGCAGTTAAATTGTTTAACGACTTACTTTTCATTACATTTTCTGACGTATCTGTTATTAAAATTGTTTGTTTGTTGTTATTTGAGTTTGTATAGACTGGTAGAAGTTTCGGGGCACTGTTAATGTGCATTTGGGTGTAAGGTGGCTCACCACGATCTTTAGAGCCAAAGCTAAGCTCTCCTGCAAAGAGAAATGCTCTGTGAAAGGCTTTGGCAAAAGAGAGGGGAAACATCTACCTCACCGAATACTGCAGCCAAATCACTATTCACTTGAGTATTGTTGTGTTCCTACTATTGAGTGAGGTCACAAAAAAGAAAGGAGTTGCTGCGTTGGCAGCGGGGGTGACGGTGCGAGAGCGATATTTCACATCGGGCAGCCCATATGCTTGTCTGCCACCCGACGTAGTATAAAAAAATACTGTCTTAAATTTTTAAAAGCCTATACTGTAACTAGACTGAAAATATTTATAAATTAACAGATTGTGTTAACTTAACACAATCTGTTAATTTAACGTTTTTAATGTTTGTTATAGTTATAACAAACATTAAAAATGAAACACTATAATAGGGCACATGATTCGTTTGCCATTAAATTAGTATAAAGAACGTAGAGAAAAGTAATTTATCTGGTGTGCTAAAATAATAACTTCGATTTTTGTCTGTAAACCAACCAGCAATTGAGTAACATAGTGAAGTTAGCCCTGAACTTCTCACATTACTTAGAAGATACTATGGCATTAGTTAATAGATTTCTTTACCAAGCCAATAATTTTAGAAAAGAATACAACTACTTCTCAATCTATTATTCTTTACATATTAAAAATTTATATAAGTACGACAAATTGGTATATTCTATAGATTTTTATATGTTTATAACTTATAGAAGTTATTTATAAATAAAGTAAATGTAATTGAACGAACAAAATTTTGTCGATTTTTTTATGTAGGTAATGACTGACAAATATGTAGATACCTACTTGTTATTGTAATGCATTATTTTGTAGAATATGGTTACATTTTGATGAATAGATTATTTTGGCTTATATATTACTTTAAAAATGTTTATTTTGTGGTGTTAAAAGAATGCTACGAAATCCCGTAGTTCACGTTGCCGTCGGCGCGTAGCGGTTTTGTAGCACCGCCGCCGCCGCCGCCGTCGCGTCGGCAGCGCGTCGGTGCTTGCGTAGCTCCACGCGTAGCAGCCGTAGAACCGTAGCTTTTCTTGTACGTAATTAACAACCATCCTGCCATAATAAATATAATTATTATTTATTATTTCAAATTGTTATACTATCTACGATAATCATTTATAAAAAAAAAAGTATCACAATACTCTTGATATATATAATTAATAAAAAATAAAAAAAATACAAATAAATCGATTTATTTTCTACCTCACCCGACAGATTAATTTATTTAAATTACTAGGAAATATAAAAACCTATTTATATCATAATATTGTTTACAACATTACTATTTTTATAATATTTATGGTGATTTATTTACACTGAAAACTATGTACGTGAATATGTAATAAATGGTTTATATCTTGGTATGTAAATAGTATATTTCAGATTGTGCACCTTGGACCGACGGGCGGCGGAGCGAGCGACTGAAAACTGAAACTTCAAAGACTGAAACACAACATATTATGCATATATTTTTACTGTGTTAAAATGACATAATCATAATTTGTTATTTATTAAATTTATGACATATCGCATTACATCGTAGGCAAAAAGTAGGTATATAAAATACAAATTACATTTATCCAACTGTCAATCTTTGACAATTTTTATAATCAGTTTCTAAACAGAAAGTTGATTTAAGATATTAAACCGATTTTTTTTTATTTACTATAGTTTTGATTAGTAGTAATGCACCTGTTTTGCATACAAACCAAGACGTAATTGCTTGTGTTGTATGATATTTGTGGGACTTCGTTTTGGACTTGTTTTATTTTATTATCGTGAGATTTCATTGATTTTATTGCGTAAAATCACAATAAACATAAATTTATTTTATATTTTTTTATTGAGTACGAATATTTATTGAATTAAAATAAAAACAAAACATTATTATGATATATATGAAAAGAAAAAAGAAGTACATAAAAGAAAAAGAGAAATACATAACTAAACGGCGTCATAAATTTATTTGATAAATGTAATATTTAGCAATGTTTATACAAAATAAAACTCTATCTCTATTAATTCGTTATGTAGTAAGTAACATACAACTTGATAGTCCCGTAGCCTTATATTAGTGACCCAAACACAGAAAGACAAAAAAAGAAATTAAACCTTTAGTGACATAATTCTGATTATTTTATAATTTTCTCTAAAATCCTAAATTAAATATTCTACGACTCATATTGGCATATGTTTACCATTGACGTGACAAAATACATTATATAAATAAGTATTCTTTGTTTTCTGCCGAGTTGCCTTATATTCATGATAGCTTATTACTGAAGAATATTTATGATACAAATACACACACACACACACACACACACACACACACACACACATATATATATATATATATATATATATATATATATATATATATATATATATATATGGTTGATAGTACATTCGTACTGTTCGTTCATTTCTAGTGCAGTGGTTCCCAACGTTCGGGGATCACTAACAGGGTTTTGGTGGGTGTAGGAAACCCAACTGTCATGTAAATCCATTATTCTATATGTCTTGATTTAATTATTTTCTCATAATATTCGGCGTTAGCCAATTTAGTTACATTTTATAAACATGAGCTTTTTTATATTTAACTTATTTATTTAATAATAATATTATCTAATTTAGTTCGTAACAATAAGCAAAAGGTTAGATTTTCAGAAGTAGTGTTTGTGATATCTCTTTTAGTGAAACAAATATTAAGTACGAGTATATGCCCATGGTGTTGCACGCGTCTAGGCTTCTTACAGTGACTGATTTCAATCGGGCGGTTATATTATTATATTTCACGTTAGTTACTACTACCATCCATATATACCATCAGGAGGCAATATGATTTCCACCTTAATGCAAACAATATACATTACTAGATTTCGCCCGTGGCTATGCCCGCGTTTACGAAAAAGTCTTTTCATTTTTCGGGTTAAATAGCTTATGACACTCACACATAACATGGCTTTCTATTGGTAAAAAAACTTACAAAATGGGTTCAGTAGAGAAAGTCATAAACTTTATTTATAATATTAAGTGCCAGTTTCCACCCGCGGCTTCGCCCACATTTACTTTTTTTTTGAAAAAAAAAAGTATTCTATGTCCTTCCTTTAATACCTTTGAGAATATGTGTATAAAATTTCATCATAATCGGTTAAGTAGTTTCGGGTGATAACGTAACAAACAAACTCATATTCACATTTACAATATTAATAGGGATGTTGTCACTAATACATGTAATGAAGGGCTAGGGAAGTAGGGAAGTTTTTCACTAATACTCGTACATGTAATGGATAGAAGAACCGTCGATATTAGTACGGAAATATATCTATATATAGATCTTATTGGGCACAACTTCGATCACTACAACTAAGTAGGTCATCTAGTTTTAAGAACACTGATGCACTGTATACAACTTGTCCATTTGTACACTGGCAAACTTCCCGATACATATATGGAACATTTATGCAATAACCGTTAACAAATTTAACGTTTATTAATTCATAAAACTCATTGGAACGAGTACATTAACCGGTTACGAGCAGGCGACAATAACAAAACAATAATGACCTGTTTTACGCATATATGACTAATCATATTCCGAGGTTATTATTAATAATTTGTAAAGTCGGGTACAGACTTACGTAACGTAACATGCAATGTAACATGAAATGAGCATTTCCTAGGTGTGGACGCAGTGCGCGCATGAAACGAACCTTTTTGCATGTGTTTTCGACATGTGCGCGGCGAACATAACTCAGTCTGCCAAGAACACGGTTCGTGCGTGTTCCACACGTACAGATACACACAATCCGTCCACGCTGGCGCTCCGTGCACACTGCACGCCCCTTTGTGTTCGGCAAAAAACCGACAAGTGGCGGTTCGAGGTGCGCACGAGTTGAAATGCTCTGCTCGTGCGCGTTGTATGCACGGTTCGTACGTGCAAGGCGGGCACATTATGAGAATTCTGTTACATTGCATGATAATGTATGATGTTGTGGACAGCAAATTACATCATTGCGTGTTACATTGCACGTTACGTTTCGTAAGTCTGTACCTTGCTTAAGATTTTACTTTCACGAGGCAATGAAAAGTTGTCATTTCATTTTCACGTCCATACTTATTGCGTGGTTAATGCCAGTTATGATTTACATTAATTTTTGAAAAGGCAAAATGGCTGTACTTTTGAGGATTGTTGAGTTTCCGTGAGTGAGTGAGGTCATCTGACTTGAGGAAATGCTTTGTCAGCGGTGCCAGGGCGTCAGCAATGCTCCTTGTATTATGCAAGAGTATAGGCTACTGTAAACCAAAAAAAGTTTCAAATGTAACATATACATAACCTGTAGGTACCTATGTATATCTGAATTTTTGTTTCCTCGTAATACTGAGCGGCCGGCCGGCCGGAGGTGGATTTATTTTGTGTTATCAAAAAAAAATATTTATATACTTATAAAAATGGCGTAGCTATAAAAAATTCAGCATTTTAACGCCAAAATGTGCTTATTGTTTTTTTTTTTCCATACATATCGAGTACGGTATTAAAATAAAAGGATTACTTATTTGTTAAAAGGTATTACAAACTAACAATTTTATATAAAACAAACTAATAAATAAATCCAAATTGCTTTTACATATCTGGTTTTTCAATTGTAACTTTAATACTATTAGCCTTTTTTTTGCTTTTTAAAAACTTTAACTTGTTGAATCATTCGACTAAGGTTCATTGCACGGACTGGATGAAATCGTACAAAATCTACATATCGTAAGTAATACGCTAACAGTGTAACGGGGAAACACTAAACTAGTGCAATAAAAGTTAAGACGCGTCTTGCACGGAAATCTCGTTCAATCTCGGGAATTCCCGCAGCTACCATCGGTGCTGCCTGGGGAATCCGCGGGAAGTCACACGAAGTTGATGTGCTGGGCCAAGCGTTTACGATTCAGGTCGTGTACTTAATGCAACTATTCTTAAGACGCGATAACAGAAATTCTCGAGTGTTTTCGAGAATTCGCGCGATTTGTTTCGCAAAGAGATCGAATTGACTCTGTCGTTTCTAAAGTTGGTAAGGTTGTCATTTTATGTTGATACTTTTATGAGGTACAATATAATAATTAATAACTTAAATATCCATTATAGAAGTACCATTAATCTACATTGTACTGTAATTCTGGACTTATAACGGTACCTTTTGATTTGACATTTACACGGTAGAGTTTTGATAGACAAGCATGCGGCTCGCCTGACATGAGCGTTTACCGTAGCCTAGAAAAAAAATTGTGACAAAAAGTATCTATGAATCGTATATAATTTATGTTTTCATAGTTATTTATTGTGTGTATGCTCATTTATTTTGTAAACTGCGTTAGAGTTTTATCAGCTTTTCCTAAAGGTTGACTGGTAGAGAATGCTCTTAGCATTAAGTCCGCCTTTTGTACCCTTACTCTATGACCATAGAGTAACTAAAGTTTAACTAAATAAATAAATAAATAAATAAATAATGTACCCTCGCGACTCGACCCACCAATTTCTTCCTTATCCACTTTTTTACTTCCCTATTATAGTGTACGGTAGTGTACCCTGTATCAAAGGTTTTAAAATATGGAATAGATTTTGTAGTTGCAAATACCGTAATGTATTTAATGTAATGTAAGAGAATTTCTTCCGTGTAATAATAATATATATTGTCACACAAATTACACAGCGCCATCTAGTCCCAAAGCAAGCGAAGCTTGTGTTATGGGTACTAGACAACTGATAAACATACGTAAATACATTTTTTTTTTGTAAATACATACTTATGATACATAGAAAACATCTAGACCAAGACAAACAGACATGTTCATGCACACAAATGTTTGTCCTATGTGGGAATCGAACCCACGAGCGTTGGTGTCGAAGCCGCGTCATTGACCGCTACGTCACCGAGCTCGTCAAATATGATTTTTGTTTATTATTTTTTATTCCTACATGGGTGTGTCCGAGGAGAATTGTTACTCTAAACATAAATATTTTTTTTTTTTTACTTTATAAGCGTTACAGAAAAATAAATGCAATTAAATTTGTAATCAAGTCAATAAACAACGTCAATTTTATTAAATTAGTACTGACGGCTCAGAAATAATTTCTTAAATTATAATAATTTACATTTGCTGAAGTTTATGAATAAACAAAATATTATGAGTTTTTATTATGTATCTCGATTTCAAACAGAAAAATTAATCATTTAATGAGACAGCCAGAGTTAAAATACCTTCTTTATTCAGAAATGTTGCTGTTTAAGAAAAAGAAACAATTTTTTTTGGTACAATAAGTGACACGACAGATGTTCTCCTGTCTTAACTATGAATTAAAGAAAAAACTATCCCTATTTCTAAAATTAGAAGAACTAAGTATTTCATCAATATAGTTTCTTGATGAGCCCGGTGGTCGAATGGCTGCTTTGACTCCGAGGTCGCGGGTTCGATCAACGCACAAAACAAACATTTGTGTTCATGAACATGTCTGTTTGTATTCTGATCGGCGAACTCATATTGCGATTCAATAACTGAATAGAATGCTTATTCATACCAATGAAAATGACACCAACGCTCGTGGGTTCGATTCCAACATAGGACAAACATTCGTGTGCATGAACATGTCTGTTTGTCTTAGTCTGGGTGTTTTCTATGTATCATAAGTATGTAAATACAAAAAAAAAATGTATTTACGAATGTTTATCAGTTGTCTACTAGTACCCATAACACAAGCTCCGCTTACTTTGGGGCTAGATGGCGCTGTGTAATTTGTCTGAAAATATTTATATTTATTGGTATGAATAAGCGTTCTATTCAGTTATTGAATCGCAATAAGAGTTGGTGGTAAGACGGCTGATCGGAACAAGGCTGTCAACTGATCGGCGACCCCATGGTGTTGCTGATTCCATGGGCGGTGGTGATTACTTTCCTTCAGGTGACTCACATGCTCGTTTATCCCACCCCACTCTCATATAAAAAAAGCCGTGGTCATTCTCTAGAAATTAAATTAAAGAAGTTCCATCGGCGTGTTTTATTAAAAATTAAAAGTAAGGTGCATTTATGACAACAAAGTTGCGCGTAGAAACAATTAAACACCGTGTTGTGATACTGTCAGTTAAAAAGAAATCGATACGGCCCTACGAAGACATGCTAGTGATGTGATAATAATAACGGACAACCGCTGGACTCTATTTTAGTGTCACTCAGAACGGAATAATATGTAGCTAGTTGCATACTTAATTAAGTTTAAATCATTGACGCTGAAATAGCTGGAGTTATTATAAAGATTCACGATGTCTAACATTGTTACAATGTGGATATTTCGAACCCAGTTACGTATGAGGCGAATTTATTTTTATCCCTAAAGGTTATTATAGTGAATTGATAGTAGATTTATTTAAATATCAAACGTATGACATTGATTTAAGCGATACGAAGCATCCAGAAAATCTAGCTTAGACTTTTTTATATTAATTATGACAAGCATACGGCCCGCTCTATGTGAAGCGGTTACCGTAGTTAGATATAGGTAACACTGCGCTACGCTGAGGAATTGAGCTTTAGTTGCTGCGCTGATGAGTTGACACACTTTTCAAATTGTGTTGGCGCACAGCGCAATTCAGCGCAATTGCCAATTCCCCTGATATCTCCCGCTCTCATTAAATTATCTCACCCACTCGCTGAGTCCACCAGCCAACACAGTGCGCGTGATGCGCAACTGTGCCCTGTTTGTGTTAGGAGCGCAGTGTTGCGCACACAGAGACGCCGCGCCGCCGTTGTGCAGTGCGCGGCAAGCAGAGCGTCCGCTTCAACGCAGCTCACTTGTCGGCCAAAAGCGCCTTGATTTTTTTTATCGCGTATCTTTTTCTTTTCTTTATAGATAGGTAACATAAGTATATAAGATTTTGGATTAGTTTTAGTTTAATTTAGTGTTCTAGATAATGACGATCTCGGTGGGCGAATGGTTAGCAATGGCCACTTTGACTCCGAGGTTGCGGGCTCGATCCCTGCACAAGACAAATATTTGTGTCTATGAACATGTCTGTTTGTCTTGGTCTGGGTGTTTTCTATGTATTTATAAAAAAATGTATTTATGTATAGTCTCAGTTATCTAGTATCCATAGTACAAGCTTTGGGACTAGAAGGCCGTGTGTAATTTGTCCAGGAATATTTATTTATAATTATTAATTAAATTTTAATAACTGAAATTAAATAAAATTTAAATCTATATTCAAAGTTAAGTGCAAGTGGCCTTTGCTAGTACAGTATCAATGTCGCAGTGATATTAGGTACTTTTTAGTTAATCATTGACTAGTTAACTAATTAAAGATCGATGTGTCGTTAAACTCTCACTAACCACTTTAGGCAATTTGATAAAACGACTGAGTAGCAATTACATTATAATTATAGCGGTATGCCAGCGGTGAAGACTATTGAACTATGACGAATTACAGTTTATATCGTAAACTTATTAAATATATGTACTAGGTAATGTATGCTGCGTTATGGTATAACCCCATACCGGACACTCCAAACAAATTTCGCGTGTGTGATTTCCCCCACCCCATCGCCTCATACCATCTTGCTACGTACATACATACAGGTCGCGCAGTATTATAAGAGCGCTGACCTTGAATGCGCAGAAGAACATTTTTAATAGTAAGTGCGTATGCGCGAACCTACCCCCACCAGTCCCACCACTACGTCCAGCGATCATAAAATACTGCGCGACCTATACATACGCCAATTAAATTAAAATCCTTTTTCTTTCTCACACCGCGTATAGCGGCTGTAAATTACCCGTGGGCCCACGGAGACAGTCTGGGCAAAGAGCTATCGCCCGAACACTGGTCTAAAGTAGGTACACTCGATTTTTTATTTGCTATGTCGTAATCTGTACCTACTCACTTATAATTTTCGGTTGGTAACCCTTTATTTATATACCAATATCCACGATGTTTTACTAACAAACCGTATAAAATACTATGTTAACAAATTAAACAGCTCGAATAATCATAGTTCCTATTTCACAATCGATCGATTTAAATTAGTGGTTCAGCCCATCACTAGTAATATTGCCGTCGGCAACGTTGGACTAGCGTGACCGTTTCAGGCAAAATTGCTTCAATTAGTGTAAAGACTTTAAGTTTCAGCTATCCACGCCAAATAGTATATACGTATCCTAAACATTAACGATTTGGTTCGGGTACAGTTAGCAATATAAACATCTTCATACTTTTATGTTAAAGGTGGCATCGCGTTCCAACAAAAGGTGAGACTACGCTAAGCTACACGGTGAAGCTGTAACGTAGTATAAGTACTTAATAGTACTACGTACCTACAGTATGTCCACTCCCTGCCGCTCTCATGTGTCGACCTCACCTCCCCTCTGAGACAAATCTGGAACAGTTTGTATGGCGGCGCACGCACACACGCTCATTCACGCTCTGCACAGACGACATTGTTTTCGAAGTAGTTACAGGTTAGAAATTTGTATGGAGTGGCCGGGGTGTGGCTTTTCAACTAAATGTAAAGACTTTAAGCTCCAGCTATCCATGCCAAATAGTAGGTATATACGTATCCTAAACATTGGCCGTGTGGTTTCCGGCAGACTAGTACGCGACGCGTTAAGGCGTTATTGTTTTTTAGGATTCCGTAGCCAAATGGCAAAAAAACGGAACCCTTATTGATTCGTCATGCCTGTCTGTCTGTCCGTCTGTATATCACATCCACTTTTTTCTACAATAAGAACTATATACTGTTGAAACTTGGTAAGTAGATGTATTCTGTGAACCGCATTAAGATTATCACACAAAAATAGAAAAAAAAAAACAATATATTTTGGGGGTTCCCCTTACCTACTTAGAACTGAAATTCAAAAAATTATGCTCTAATATACCCCTCCGATTAAAGAGAGACCCGTATCCTAGTAGCGCGATACGGATTATACTTAGTTAGCTGATGCTGTAAGTATAGTTATAATATAAGTTATAGTTAGTTGATGCTATAAGTTATAGTTAGTTGATGCTGTAAGTAGGTACTTTTTTTTTAAATTATTACAAATTTTAAATCACTGCAACACAAACAAGATACCTATTTAGGTACTTATATTAAGTAGTCAAAATCTATGACCTCGTAGGAGCAATTCTCGTAATTAAAATGTAGACAAAACTCAGTTCCGATACAGTCTTGATCTTACAAATGTCAAATTTGGTATTCTCGTATAACAATATGAAACTTCAAAGCCTAATTTAGGTAAGTGAGATTATATCGAAATATGGCCGAAAAATAACAAACTAAGAATGTTATTTTCCAACAATAAGAAATGATAATAATTAATGAATTAAATCAAGTAAGTACTTAGGTATACATATAATTTTCAGTCAATTCACAATTAAATCTCGATGCGGTCAACTTTCATTCTGTGATCGTAAAATGATTACGAGAATTAGCCTTCAGGACTTAGAACATTTTTCATACAAATAACTAATTTGACTTTTGACTAAAGTAGTTTTAGATTCGTTGGGCGCCAAATAGTGACAGCGACACTCAGAGAATCTAGACTACTGTTGGCACATAGCACCGCGCAATGTGCTGAAAGCAAAAACCTATTTAAACGAAAATAACAACCAAGTCAGCCAAAACAAGCCAAAACCGCGAAACCTCGTCAAATTACCACCTGATTTTTACTAACATCTCCAAATGAAATAAGCAACATCATTATCCAAAATTAAACGAAAATTAACACGTGCACGACCGAGCTGAACAAATAAAACCATATAACATAAAGCTTTGAAACTATAAGTGTCTATATAGAACAAATCTCCCGTGTAGGCGCTCCGTTTTATTGCATTTCTGCTACTACTGCCTTCTCATTCCCTCTTACAATAAAATTTACAAGTGCGAGAGGGATAAACAGCGGCTGGTAGTGCCTTCTTATTTTATTCATGGTGGCGCGAAGTGTGCGAGACGGACAGCATTAGTACATAACGCGATGAACAGAGACGGAGAATGGGCTCAAGACCGTCTGCAAACAAAACGTAGACGAGGGTGACCGACCAACGATTGTTATTCGACTTATGTAGTAACGTCTGCGTTCATAAAAGGAATAATAATAATAATAAAAAGGAAAATGCATCTATTGAAACGTAACCTTTGGAGATATGTAAACAAGCGGGAGCGCGGGCAGCGGTGCGTAAATTTCGGAACTTATTCTCCCTACGTTATTGGATTCCGATTCGTGCGTACTATCTTGTACGATGGGTTAGGTAATGTGTAAGTTTATAATATCTCTGGATATTTGGTAGTAGATATGTTTTGATTTTTTTTGTGATTCGATGAAGTAGAGACATAGTCATTAGTTTTAGCTGTTTTATCTATGTGAGTTGGCGAGATTGAGGGTCTATGTTTATCTACAATCTGTGTTTAGAGTAGAGGTCTCAATGTTTTATGCCTCTTAGACCCTTTGCGTATAGAATTTCTCATATCCGTAGACCTGTAGAGTGAGCCATACTTTTATATGAATTTCATAGATCAAATACATTACGACATAGACCAGTTTAGGAATCATTACTTTGAGCCGTAGTTGTATAGATATAGACTGGCCGTGTAGTTTCCGGCAGACTAGAATAGAATCACTCCGTCTCTTCCCGTGGATGTCGTAGGTGTACAAGGCGAATAAGGGAAATACATTATCAAACATCGATCAGGCCTCCCCAACCCGTTTGGCCAGCGTGGGTAGTGTAGGTCAAATCCTCCTTCTGTCTGGGACCGACGAGAGGATCGTGCTCCTGTAGTGGAGACTAAAATGACCTGGTGATGATGATGATGAGTATAGATATAGACATTTTATGTTGTGGTTGCTCTCCAACATACCAAAACCATTTTGTATCTATTATTTTTACAATTTGGCTATTTTTAAACAAATATTTGATAATGCTAATACAAATTTTACTACATAGGTACTTATTTATTCAGTACCTAATAGCTGATCCGTCAGACGTTCTGTCTTCATAACAATGAATATTGAATTCGAATTGGTATCGTGCAATCTGTCAAATGACTGAAAGTTCTGTCAAACGACATAAAGTTACATTAGAAAAGTTAATATGATCGTTCAATTTTCTGAAATTTTCCACTGCTGAATGTTGGTTGTCTGGACGAGATCTCTATTAGAGACAAGCCCGCCTTTGCATTCCACTTTAAAATCTTGTAAACTTTTTTTATAAGTGCAATAAAGGATAGGTATATACAACGTGTCCCAAAATTCAACGATAAGCGGGCGCCTGAAGGTGGACCTGCGCATGACTACTTGAGGAAAAATAAGAAAAAAAATCTAACTATTTTTTTTTTGTAATTACATTATAAATTTTGATATTCTTCGTAAATTGACACCCCTAATGATATTTTGAATTACTACGACCACAATTTTTTCAATATTTCAGATTATTTTTTTGTATCGGCAACCTAAGTAGTACTGCTGTCCACCACAACTCCTTAAAACCCCAAAATGTCTAGAATTTTCAAATAAAAATCAATCAAAATATTTTTTTTCTATAATTTTTTTAAAGTTTTTTACATTCAGTCCACTTTCACTCATTGTTTTGTAAAAAAAAAGTATGGACACTACTGCGGCAAGTTTTTTTAAAAATTGACACAACAAATCAAGATTCCAAAATGGTATAATACTCTAAGAAAACTAGCCACAAAAAAAATTCACACCATTTTTAAACAAGAGTCATATTTCTTAATTGTTCTTGTTGATATTTTATTATGTGCCGAAAATAGGTTTTTGTTGTTGAAAAATGTTAAATCAATGAAAACAAATTGTGTAATTATTAAATTTATTTATTGCATAATTAAAATTACAGTAAATGTTCGAATTGTTTACCACCAGCATTAATACAGGCACGACATCGCCTTAAAAATGATCGTTTTATTTGTCGTGCATATCTTCTACCATTGTTATGAGCCGCAGCTTGAGTGATTTTTTGCCGAAGCTCGTCCAATGTTGTGATGGGTTTTGCATAGATCCTGTCTTTGAGTCCTGTGCGAGAAGAGTATCCAGGGCGTTGGATCGGGCGACTTGGTCCTATCTTATGGCCACCCCGTTCACCCGACCTAAACCCCCTGGACTTCTTCTATTGGGGTTGTCTCAAAGACAGGATCTATGCAAAACCCATCACAACATTGGACGAGCTTCGGCAAAAAATCACTCAAGCTGCGGCTCATAACAATGGTAGAAGATATGCACGACAAATAAAACGATCATTTTTAAGGCGATGTCGTGCCTGAATTAATGCTGGTGGTAAACAATTCGAACATTTACTGTAATTTTAATTATGCAATAAATAAATTTAATAATTACACCATTTGTTTTCATTGATTTGACATTTTTCAACAACAAAAACCTATTTTCGGCACATAATAAAATATCAACAAGAACAATTAAGAAATATGACTCTTGTTTAAAAATGGTGTGAATTTTTTTTGTGGCTAGTTTTCTTAGAGTATTATACCATTTTAGAATCTTGGTTTGTTGTGTCAATTTTTAAAAGAACTTGCCTCAGTAGTGTCCATACTTTTTTTTTACAAAACATTGAGTGAAAGTGGACTGAAGGTAAAAAACTTTAAAATTTTTATAGAAAAAAAAATATTTTGATTGAATTTTGTTTGAAAATTCTAGGCATTTTGGGGTTTTAAGGAGTTGTGGTGGACAGCAGTACTACTTAGGTTGCCGATACAAAAAAAAAATCTGAAATATTGAAAAAATTGTGGTCGTGGTAATTCAAAATATCATTAGGGGTGTCAATTTACGAAGAATATCAAAATTTATAATGTAATTACAAAAAAAAAAATAGTTAGATTTTTTTTCTTATTTTTCCTCAAGTAGTCATGCGCAGGTCCACCTTCAGGCGCCCGCTTATCGTTGAATTTTGGGACACGTTTATAATGTCTCTTGATGCAATTCTGCGTTGGCTCTATATGGTAGAGCGTTATTACTATTCTACTGTTCATACTAACATAAATAGCCTACGTCAACAACATTCGTCAATGTTGTAGCGCGTAACATGGCGTCGCGGTGAAACTCTAAATACTGTCATCTGACGACAACAGCCGGGACTGACTTAACGTACCCACCGAAACACGGAGGAACTTGAGATAAATAAACCCATCCATGGACAGACTACGGCCGACGTTGCTTAACTTGTGTGTTCGATTAGACCGACACGCACAACAACGCCATCTACCTCCTCAAATCTATGTACTATGTATTTAAATAAGTAAGTAATTAAGTATTTGACGAGCCCGGTGGTCGAATGGATAGCAATGGCTACTTTAACTCCGAGGTCACGGGTTCGATCCCCGCACAAGACAAACATGTGTGCATGAAATGGTTGTTTGTGTTGTGGTCTGGGTGTTTTCTATGTATTATAAGTGTGTATTTAGAAAACAAAAAAAAAACATTTAAGTACATAATTATCAGCTGTCTAGTATTCATAGTACAAGCTTTGCGCTTAACTTGCGACTAAACGGTGCTGTGTAAATTCTCCAGAATTACTTATTTATTTAATATTCAAGAAGCATATCTTAAGCAAGTGCTAAACTTAAACATTTAAAGCCAAGGATGGAACATGAACTTATTGAAGTTAGACACAGTAATGTTTCAGGCTGGAAAATGTAATTTGTGATATGTGAAGTTGCATCAAGTCTAAGTCACTGAAACGGGGTGTCGTGAAGGTATTGATTATTAATTATGCGTTGCGATAGAGCAGGCCTTGTGTTATGAGTGCAGTGTTGGTTATACATCATCATCATCATCATCGGGTCATTTTAGTCTCCACTACAGGAGCACGACCCTCTCTCGTCCGTCCCAGACAGAAGGAGGATTTGGCCTACACTCCCCACGCTGGCCAAACGGGTTAGTTATACATATTCTCTGAATTATGGTTTATTTACTTACTTGGACTTTAAATTGTCACCAATGGTACCTATTTATCATGATCATCATTATATTAATGCGTGAAGCAAAAACTTTGTACCGAATAAACGAATGCATAAAGAGTACTTACATAGTTACAAACATTCATTTTTATATATATAGATAACAACTAACTGTCGGGTGATTATTATTTTATCTACTCTTATATTGAAATTTAGGGATAAAAACTAAACACAGAATCTTAATGTCAGTCTTTGTCTTCAAAATAAATTTAAAAAGTTACATTTCTATACAGTTCCTTATGGACAACTGTATCGAAAGAAAATTTTTTTCCATTTCGATACAGCTTCAGCCCTCAGGGAAGTTCATATCTTCCGGCTCCATCATCAGATCAGTTCGACTGTACCATATTATTCTATTGTCATCAGAACTACATACAGCTGCCAATTTTCTTTACGGTACGATCCTTGGAAGATGGTTAAATTAGTTACTTTAGATTCCATTACATAGTTAGTTACGTACAGGTCGAGCTAATGCGTGTTAAAAATACATAGATATAATTTTATTTGCACACTACAATACACAATACATCATACACATTTCAATTTATACAGTTACACAATCACTAGGCAAGTAATAAAAATGAATCCCTATTTTCCTTGGTCACGGCATCATGAAGAACGGCTGGACCGATATCGCTATTTCTTTTTATGTTGCTTTGTTATTTTCAGTAGAAGGTTCTTATGACAGAAAAAAAAAGAAAGTTGCGTGAAAAATGAGAAAATTTAAGAAAACATCAACTTTTCTAATCTAACTTTATGGCGTTAGACAGATCTGTCAGCCATTTGACAGTTTGAAACGAATTCGAATTCAGCCCTCTTGCCACCAACTCTTATTGCGATTCAATAACTGAGTAGAATGATTATTCATACCAACGAATAAGCGACTCTATGCCATTTGTTATAGAGTCGCTTATTCATTGGTATGAAATGATTCATTGGTATATTTCTATTCAGTTATTGAATCGCAACGCAATAAGAGTTGGTGGTAAGGGGGCAGCAGGTATTCATAGTTAGACAGGACGACGTTTGTCGGGTCAGCTATGTATCAATAAAAAAAATACAGTTCAGATAGGTATATGGATAAAGATAATTCATTTATTAAAAAATAAGATTCGGTTATTTTACCCAAAATGCATGCAACATTTATCATAAATTCAATCGCAATTTTCTGTAGTAGATATTCATTGGTCAATTAAGTAATAACAGTTATTCACGCGGGTGCAACCGAAGATGGAAGTTATAGTTAATGTCTCTCTTTGTGTGAATGCTGTAGCGCAGACAAATCTAGAAGCTGTCTATCCTCAGTCACTCATTAGTAAGCTCAGGCCAGTGCCCGTCACAGTATATTCACAGAACAGTAGCTCAACTGGATTCCTATGTCTGCAATCGATACATTTATACAGACAGCTGAATCCACCGCCCGCTAGGTACTTGATCATATATTAGTTCTAGTGTTATTGTGTGCCAGTTAATTAAGATATTTTTTCGAATTCAAATACACTATCCACTAATTTTACTAGTGTTGCGGTTAATCACTGGCTGCTGTAGCAGAATTACTAGCTATAGTCATTTTGTGTTACAGCAGTACACGTAATGATTAGTTTTGTTTTTTTTATTATAACATTATATTTCACTTAAGAGCCCTATTACATTTGCACGCTGACGAGCTTTCGCGCAGTACTAAACCCGCGAAGGCCGCCGATGCATAGTTTTTTGTAGTAATTTTGAAGTTATATTTATCGTTTTTATTGAAATAAGATAATAAATTCATGCTACAAAGTTTATTCATCATGAAGTAACAATTATTCTCGTATAAATTTTGCTCAGTAATATTATTGTTTATTCGAGAAATTAACAGTTTACTTAAAGCGATTTTCGAAGTTTTTTTGTTTAAAAGAATGTTTTTTTTCTATATTAAATCAATGATTCAAAATTCCGAGGCCGCTATGTACTACACGACTATATAACAAATAACATTCTATTTTTTTTATTTCATTTGTTTGGAACAGTAGTACAATCCAGGAGCTCAAAGTAGTGAATGCGCGCATTTTATGAAAATCTTTCTCTGCAATTTTGGGTTTATTTAAAAAGTTAAGCAAAATTTACAAAAAGCGAGGCCGCTATGTACTATGCCAATAGCTATTCTGTACTATTCAATAAGTCAACATTGTTAATGTATTTTTGTTTCCGAGATCAAGAACGCCGAAATTGGCCATTTTACGCAAAAATCACAGTCGATATGTAATATGGCTCTTAAGTTTATAAGTAATTATTATAAGATTGGAAATAACTAATTATGTGCGTGCTGGAGATACAAATAAATGTTTCATTCAGTTTTCGTTAGCGATATCCCTTTATCCTGTGTTAATTTTTATTAATCCTTTCATTGCTATATCTAATATGCTCATAGATGCCTATGTCAATCAAATAATAGCTACCTGTAAGCCAAAGTTCAGCCCGAATGTATATCAGTTTGAGCTGAATGGGAGTTTGTTTGTTTATAGTATTTTTATTGAACATAAATACACAATAATACTAACAGAGTTTTAAGAAAATGTACAAAGGCGGCCTTATCTCTACAAGAGATCTCTACCAGCGAACCAAAGTGTGTTAGTTTAGACAGTCAGTCGAGCGAAGCTTATTTGAATATTTAGATCCACAATTATAATAATCATACATTTCCATAGTTGCAATCTAGGAGACCAATGTAGCATGGAGCCGTCGCGTGCGAGCATATTAATAATTATGATAAAGACTATACTATATGTCATTCCAAATTATATTATAAGTATATGTCAAAATCCATCTATCCGTCCAGTTGTTAGACGAAAAAAAAACCACAAACATTTTTCTTTAAATTCTCATAAACTTTCACTATAATAGTGGCAGTGCAGTGACGCTAGAGGTAAAAGATCGTGTAGGTAGCGGTAGATGGAAGTGCTTTGATTTCAGACGTTTGTATACTGTACTCTTATATCTCTACTGTGGTATTGTAATGTTAAGTACAGATTAGAGAGTCTATCGCATTCACAAATTAGTATTTCGGGTTCAAATACGTTCAAACTGTAGATAATCCGGCTGCTAAAATTTATTAAGACTTTGAAACGAATAATGAAAACCAAAAAATAGGTAATAATTATACCTATATATTTTTTTTACCTATATATTTAATTATACCTTTTTTTTTTTTTAACGGAATGTTTGGTGAGCTCCCACCACACATTCCCACCACTGTGTCTCCTGTGTAGCCAGGATTAACAGCAGCGACCACCAAAAAAGGCAATGAACAGTGAAGTCCATTGCAGACTCGGGGGTAAAACTACGGCTGCCTTGGAACTCACAACGAATTTAATCAGAAGAAATTAGTAGGAGTAGGAAGCTTTAAGAATTTGACTTCCCCTCTTAGCATTGTGAGAGACAGCAATATGGAAAATATTTTACAAGTTTCCTACTATTTGATATTTGCTTTGACGAGCTCGGTGGTCGAATGGTTAACTTTGACTCCGACTTCGCGGGTTCGATCCCCGCACAAGTCAAACATTTGTGTCCATGAACATATCTGTTTGTCTTGGTCTGTGTGTTTTCTATGTCTGTGTGTTATCTATTTCTATTATAAGTATGTATTTACAAAAAAATGTATTTAAGTACATTTATCAGTTGTCTGGTACCCGTAACACAAGCTTTGCGCTTAATTTGGGACTAGATGGCGCTGTGTAAATTGTCCAGAAATATTTATCTATTTATTTAAACTTCCTACTTTTAAAAGCTTCCTTCTATAAGGCATTAAAAGCCTAAAAAGATGGCTAGTCAAGTGAAGCTCAACTGCCATGCACCCGGATTTTAAGTATCTAACACTATTGGGACTTCATATTATCGGAATCGATGTGTAAGACATCGATTCCGATAATATGAATTACAAAATCGTCTGAACGCCTGGTAATTCTCCCTTGTTGCTACCAAATCAGTAATAATTATAACTGTTATGTACTAGCTCTATCATTGGCCGTGTAGTTTCCGGCAGACTAGAAAAAAAATCACTCCGTTACTTCCCGTGGATGTCGTACAAGGCGACTAAGGGAAATATATTATCAAATATCGATCAGGCCTCCCCAACCCGTTTGGCCAGCGTTGGGAGTGTAGGCCAAATCCTCCTTCCGTCTAGGACGGACGAGAGAGGGTCGTGCTCCTGTAGTGGAGACTAAAATGGACCTGATGATGATGATGAGTAGCTCTATCATACATGATTTTCCTATCGAATAGAAAAAGCAAGGATATTATAATTAGGGCATTTTTAAGATACTAGCTTCCACCCGCAGCTTCGCCCGCATTTTCTTTTTTACAAAGTTTCATGGTGATTGGTTGAGTAGTTTCGGCGTGAAAGCGTAACAAACAAACTCACATTCACATTTGTTATATTAGTAGGGATTGTAGCGAGGGGACTTTATATCCTACACGTTTTAAAACTAGATTCATGCAAAAAAGCCATTTTGAGGGAGGAGGATGGGAGTTCACATTGTCGCTAAACATTATTATGCAACATTAATCCAAGGGTGTAAGTGGGTAAATTGGGGTGTAAGTAGTTTATGAACAACTTTGAACCAAAGCCAACTTCACCTGCAAGCGGTGCACCTTGCTGACTAACAAACGAAGCTCTGGTGAAAATAGAGGTAGGGAGCGTAATTGTAAGCTACCCGACTGGGAAATGTACCTCCACCTTACAGAATACCGCAGCCAAATAACAATTCCCTTGAGGGTTGTTGTGTTCCTGCGAGTGAGTAAGGTTACCAGAAAGGAAGGAGATGCTGCGTTGGCAGCGTGGGTGGCGGCGCGCGAGCGATATTTTATGTTGCGGGCGTTAATATGGCTACGGTAACCGCTTCACATCAAGCGAGCCGTATGCTTGTCAGCCACCAGACGTAGTATAAAAAAAAGAGCAATGGCTCTCTGTGCCACTTTTAGGGTGATACAAGCTGATGATGATTATGATTTTGTGTGACCATATAGTAGACTTAGGATAAGCTAGACAGAGTCGTTGTTCGTCGCTATCTATTCTAAAAGCAATCAAGCAATGTAGATTGCAACCTATCTGTATGAATTTAATTATATCTAGTTTCTCTACGCTTCAGAGACGTGAAGTAATTTTTAACCGACTTCAAAAAAAGGAGGAGTTTCTCAATTCGTCGGGACGTTAGGCTATTGTAGTTAAACAGGTGTTAAGTCAACCTTTATGCTTGAAAAAAATGGTAACAACCAAACCAAAATTGCGAAATCAACTTCCCTCAGCGGTATTTTGGAACAATTGCTACATGGGTCATACATCAAAAATAAATTATTTAAATAATAAATAAATAAATAATAAATATTGTCAGACGAATTACACAGCGACATCTAGTCCCAAAGTAAGCGAAGGTTGTGTTATGGGTACGAAACAAACGTAAATACATTTTTTTTTTAAATACATACTTAGGATACGTAGAAAACACCCAGACCAATACAAACAGACATGTTCATGCACACAAATGTTTGTCCTATGTGGGAATCGAACCCACGAGCGTTGGTGTCGAAGCCGCGTCATAGACCGCTACGCCACCGAGCTCGTCAGAATAAATGGCTTAACGACAAAAACTTTTACAGTATTAATGCACCTTGAGCATAAGTTGTAAATTAAAATTAATATTTGCATGCTAGAATAATTATTGGCAAGACATGAGCGCCCTACTTAAGCACTTAAGATCGTATTGTAATTATGCCATGTTTTACGCAAATAAAGATTTATTTATTTATTTAGTTACTGATATCCATGGTCAGCCTATACTTTATTTCTGGCGATTTCACTTACTCGCAGGAACACAACAACTTTCAAGGGAATTGTTATTAGGCTGCGGTATTCTGTGAGGTGGAGGTACTTCCCCAGTCGGGGTAAAAAATACGCTATACCTCTCTTTTCGCCAGAGCCTCGTTTCTCAGTCAGCAGGGTGCACAACGTGCAGGTGAGGTAGGCTTTGCTTCAAAGATGTTGACGAACTACTTACCTCAAATATTTCAATACGGACTACCATCTTTAATTTTTACAACTATATGCGATTAATATAAATTATAGTTATACCACAGTATAACTATAATTTATATAATAATAACCTCCCCTCTAAGACAAATCTGGAACAGTTAACGCCGCACGCACACACGCTCGTTTACGCTCTGTACAGACGTCATTGTTTATGTAATAGTGTACGCCGCGACATTTGTATAGAGTGGCCGGGGTGTGGTTATACTACATCCGACGATCTCAAAAAAGCAGCTGGTAGCGGTTGGATGCGGAAAGCGGAGGATCGCATATGGTGGAAAGCATTGGGAAAGGCCTAAATCCAGCAGTAGGTAGATACAGGCTGATGATGATGATATTTAAATAAATATAAATATTCCTGGACAAATTACACACGGCCATCTAGTCCCAAACTAAGCAATGCTTGTACTATGGGTACTAGATAACGAATATAATACTTGAATACATTTTTTTTGTAAATACATAGAAAACACCCATACCAAAACAAACAGACATGTTCATGCATAGAAATATTTGTCATGTGCGGGGATCGAACCCGCGACCTCGGAGTCAAAGTGGCCATTGGTAACCATTTGACCACCGAGCTCGTCCTGCATGCGAGCATGATGATGATGATGATGGTTATACACGTAACTACCACGTAGCTGAAAATATACTAACTATAGATAAAGTTGATTTAAAAAAAAAAATTTACCGACTTCTGTTGGCGAGCGCAGCTTATTGGTGGAATACCCCGGCAGACGCTGCTGCCCGTCCTTCGGGAGAAAAGTTATCGCGTGACACAAGATTCCTTAGTCGCCTTGTACGACATCCAGCGCAGAGCAATGGAGTGGCACAATTTTATTCTGCCGGCTACCATATGGCAAATTTAAGGGTTTCTCTCGATTTTTCTGGGATCCCATCATCAGACCCTGACTTGGTGAATATGGAACCACCTCGCAATTACCCTTTCCAATATTTAAGTAAATAAATTTAAGGGTTCCCCTTGATGTCCCTGGCATCCCATCATCAGATCCTGACTTGGTGAATATGGGACCACCTTGCAATCATACCCTTTCAAATAAAAAAAGAATTATGAAAATCGGTTCACAATTCGCAAAGATATCGAATAACATACGTACAAAAAAAAAAAATCAGTCGAAAGGAGAACCTCCTCCTTTTTTGAACTCGGTTAAAAAGCGGTATAGTCCAACCCTCGCAGTGCGCTATATCGCGGGCAATGTTTACCGTACCTAATAGTTAGTGAGGGGTGAAGTTCATAAGTATTTACAGCGACATAGAGCCTATACAGATAGGTTATTCCATAAATATATGGTATGGTCAACGTAATAAATTAGTTATTATTCACACTGTCTAATACTTGGTCAATGGTCAAAGTGAGAAATCATGTTTTGGTAAGATTAGAGTTGATTTTTGGTTAGGTTAGGGTTTTCTTGTGTCCTGTCACCGGAAATAGGAGCTCCGCTCTCCGTCAACCTAGATGATGAATGATGGCATCACATCATAAGTATCATAATGAAGGCATTAGTAAGTTTAATTATTAATAATTGACAATTTATTACACTGACTGTAACATATTTATGTACATTTTAAGAGAGGTAGGGCATAGCGTATATTTAAGCTGCCCGACTGGGGAAGTACCTCCACCTCACAGAATATCGCCGCCAAATAACAATTCCCTTGAGGGTTGTTGTGTTCCTACGAGTGAGTGAGGTCACCAGAAACAAAGAAAGGAAGGAGAATAGGTTGGCAACGGATCGGCGACCCCTTGGTGTTGCTGATCTCCATGGGCGGTGGTGATTGCTTTCCATCAGGTAACCCACATGCTCGTTTGCTACCCTCTCATATATAATATACAAACTTTACTAAGAAACAAATTCAAAATATATTAATCTGTTAGATCTCTTTTGCAGTTAAAAGAGTAGTGACCGAAATGGACCGCCAACAGCCTTTAATAGATTCATGATCTGAAGATACTTACCTCATTTTAGGGTTCCGTAGTAAACAAGGAGCCCTTATAGTTTCGCCATGTCCGTCTGTCTGCTTATCCGTCCGTCCGACAGCGGTTTAGCTCGGGGACTATTTATGTTATTAGTACTAGAAAGCTCAAATTTAGTCACGCCGACAAAAAATAGATATATTTTACCGTTTGGTAAAAATAAAATCTGCAATAAAAATAGTATTGTATACCCTACACGTAATGTAAGAACTTTCTTTTTTCCTTGGCTCTCTGATGTTGGGTATTTTTTGATAGTCCTTTCAAAAATATTGATTGTGAACACCCTTTTTCGATTAAATGTTCCGTTTGCGAAATATTGAGCTTTAAAGTGCCAATTCCGAGTCCAGTGTTCCCAAGAGAAAATTCAGAAAGACGTAAGTGTGTAGACTTCATATTCAGAAAAACGTAAGTGTGTAGACTTCATATTCAGAAAAACGTAAGTGTGTAGACTTCATATTCAGAAAAACGTAAGTGTGTAGACTTCATATTCAGAAAAACGTAATTGTGTAGACTTCATATTAATTATCTCGTCTAGCTACATATATAACTTGTTTTAACTTGATGATGACATCGGACGTTGTTCCACGTAGTCGATTTAGGTACTAATTTTCCGGACATTACTTCAGGGTAGTACCTACAATATAAAACTTATAGCTATACATCCTCAAGACAATGAACTTATATCAAACTTGGTGCTTAGCTACATAATATCCCTGCAAACTTCAAAGTTAAGCAAATAAGCCATGATATCAAATTAAATTAAACCATATTGTCTTAATAATACGACATAAATTCGCTAGAACTAAGGAACGTACTCATAACGAACAAACAAAGGAGGCTTTGTACTGCACACTATTGTCTAACAATGAAGGCGGTTATCCTTTGAGGTGTGCAAGTAAATTCTAAGCGTTTGAATCTGAATTCGTGATATACTGCAAGGCATTTCCGTCCTTATAGTGACATTGCTGTGACAGAAGGGAAAATAAAAAATATTTTTATGAAAGAAATACAACATGGTCATAAATAATGCACAAGTTTAGTTTTGTTTGTAAGAGGAAAATTCGGTTTAGTCAGCTTTGGATGTCCTCTCTCTTCGCTTTAACGTTTTTATTTGGGCTTGCTTATACTGGAAGGTAGATATTAAGTATTATTCTCTGCTCATCCAAAGAACAGTAAGTGTAATTGGACCACGTTATGCAGAATGGCCGTGTGGTTTCCGGCAGACTAGAATAGAACACTCCGTTTCTTCCCGTGGATGTCGTACAAGGCGACTGAGGGAAATACATTATCAAATATCGATCAGGCCTCCCCAACCCGTTTGGCCAGCGTGGGGAGTGTACGCCAAATCCTCCTTCCGTTCAGGACGGACGAGAGAGGGTCGTGCTCCTGTAGTGGAGACTAAAATTGACATGATGATGATGCAGAAATTGCAGAATAGATCCAACCGACAAACTATGCGAAATTGAGAGATATACATAGTAGGAAACTTCAAATCGAGTTTTATTTGCAACAAATTCTAGCAGTATGATGACATATGTTTCCCAAAACTTATACTGCGTGAAAATTTTATTATTCCTATTAAACTTTAAATAGCTTTAACTTAAAAGTAACAGAATGTCGATTGGATGTATTTTGCACAACAGGGTCCAATTGTTGATCAAAAGTTGATAATATTCTCAGTGACTGTAGACTATATTTGACTATACTTTGACTGGCATATTAAAAATGGGATGAAACAGGAAAATAAAATATGTTGTTGGCCGCCTCACCATATAAATACTTGTTGATTTGTACATTTTTTCTCAAATATATTTTTTGGAATTCATGTACCTTTCTTCCATGTTTTCTGTTATAAAAATATATCTATTATTAACAAAATATTATACTAAGAAAGTAAAGGAATAATAAATTTTCTTTTGACCACAAAATGTAAGTTTGTATATTTTCATGTGACAGGAAGGCAAAATTTTCGTTTTTTTTATTGTACCTACTTGTATTGTGAGTCCTTATGTCTGGCCAAATACCATGATTCTAAAATCACTGGTCTATAGCTAACACCTTCCATTCCATATCACCGAGATGATACAGCGCGCAATCAACACACGCTCCAATGTGCCATCTAAATTGTATAATAATGGCTTGTACATACTATGTGTATTCGATAATGTAAATTTAATAGTCAAATTCCAAAAGCTTCTTACTCCTACTAATTTCTTCTGATTAAATTCTTTGTGAGTTCCAAGACAGCCGTAGTTTTACCCCCGGGACTGCAATGGACTTCATTGTTCATTGCCCTTTTTGGCGGTCGCCGCTGTTAATCCTGGCTACACAGGAGACACAGTGGTGGGAATGTGTGGTGGGCCCCCGTCCCAAAATGTAAATTTAATAATAATTAAGAAGTTATCACGTAAAATTATCGTCCGTAAAACGACATTATAGACAACCAATTAAAAAAAAAAATAGTAGGTATACATTATCGGATAATTTTAAATATGTATATACTTATGTAATTTGTAAATATATACCTATTAAACGATTAAACATATGCAGACCAAAGCAATACAATGTTCAAATATACAAATGTTTGTCTTGTGCGGAGATCTAAACTTTACAAGACAACCTTCACCTTCTAATATTCATAGGAAAAAACATTGTTACTCATTCGAACACCGGTCTCATAATTAGTATATTTCGTTAGAATCTATTTTAAACTATTAAATATCTTAAATATTAATAACAAAATGTCATACAACAATAGCGCAGCGCCGACAGCGCTGTTTCATAAAACGGCTTGCCGTTTGTATTGATCCTGCAGGCTACGTATTTTGAGGTCCTAACAAATAAACGGTGTCAAGCGTTAATTCGCAGGCTCGAAGTATCTAGACGTAAAGTTAGAGGCAGGGGCACGTAGCAGTAATATAATCAATCAGATAGGTCAAAGCCAACCTGCCACAAAGGCGAATGTCACAACCCATCTACTATTGTCATTTGGGGTTCCGCTGTTAGCGTGTTGGGGGTACAAGTGAGAAGAGACCACAGAACTAATAATAAAGAGGAAATTATTAGTTCTGTGGAAGAGACAGTGATTCTGTAGTTGATACCCCAGACTGTAGGGCCTGTGAAGTATCAAATGACACTACTTATAGGGTATATTGTGTGTCAATGTATCTTTCTTGCTGGAATTCTTAAGACAGCGATATCCCAATCTGGAGGACTATAGATTTTTCCCGTCGAGCAGTATACTGGAGTAGATCATTTAATTGCAGGCAATTTGATCTACACTACTTTGCGTGCTTCCGCCACCAAATTGCCGTTTGTATTGATCCTGCAGGCTACGTATTTTGAGGTCCTAACAAATAAACGGTGTCAAGCGTTAATTCGCAGGCTCGAAGTATCTATACGTAAAGTTAGGGGCAGGGGCACCTGGTCAAAGCCAACCTGCCACAAAGGCGAATGTCACAACCCATCTACTATTGCCAGAAATATATACCCAAGGGATCCATTTGTGGCGGAAGCACGTAAAGTAGTGTAGATCAAATTGCCTGTAAATTTTACTTCGGCAAAATAACACCTGAATCAATTAACTAGATTATTAAATTATTTTGGGGTGTAAGTAGTTCACCATGGTCTTTAGAGCCAATGCCAACTTGCCGACTAAAGGTAGGGTACCAGCGTATTTGTAAGCTGCCCGACTGGAAAAGTGCTTCCACCTCACAGAATACCGCGGCCAAATAACGATTCCCTTGAGGGTAGTTGTATTTCTACGAGTGAGTAAGGTCACCAGAAAGGAAGGAGTTGTTGCGTTAGTAGCAAGAGTGGCGGCATGTAAATGATGTTTGGTGTTGCAAGCTTGCAACCGCTTAACGTCAGTAGGGCCGTACTTATGCTTGTTTGCCACCCGACATAATATACAAAAAAATGAAATTCATATTTATTCATATAATATAACTATAGGGAGTCTACGGAAACCAGAAATATATACGCAAGGGATCCAAAAGACAAAAAAAAATGTATAACCTCCTCTATCTAAGCATAATATTCTATTAAAATTACAAACAAGAAATCTTGATTGTTCCTTCTACCATATCAGTTTGGCGTCAACACTTCCCTAAAATTCATACCGGCTATTATCGCTTGAAGTGGGACCACGCAACGTCATTAGCTATTCTAACTGAGCCTGTCTGCGAGGCGAGCTATTGCAATAGTCTAGCTTTAGACCAGTATTAGGACCGAGTCACTTGATATGTCGCATTCATACGTTGACGTACGCGTTATGTGACGTGAACTCGCGTGTAT
The DNA here is from genome assembly GCA_937001555.2 of Hypsopygia costalis. NCBI lineage: Eukaryota > Metazoa > Arthropoda > Insecta > Lepidoptera > Pyralidae > Hypsopygia > Hypsopygia costalis. Next base: position 28,751,960 of record OW443326.2, read on the forward strand.
TTTAGTAACAAATGTTTATTATTTATACATTTGAATTCTGTGAATATACTGTTACCTTTTCGGCATCAATTCATAATAATCCCACTGTTCGGATACGGGTCTTCCCTCAATCGAAAGGTTTAGAGCACACTCCACCACGCTGCTCAACAGCGGGTTGGCGATGGCCAATGTTTTCAAGCCGCCCAAAGACCACTGACTTAGCTTAACGACTGTCATCTAATGACAACAGCCGGGACCGACGGCATAACGTGCCCTCCGAAGCACGGACGAGCTCGAGATAAATAAACCCATCCGTAGACAGGCTACGGTCGACGTTGCTTAACTTGCGTGATCGATTAGACTGACACGCGTAACGACGCTATCAAGCTCCTCATTGTATATTGTAACCTTAGACTCCCAAAGTGGTTTATATTGATAATTAGGGATCGATCCGATATGGAAAGGTCTATCAAGTCTATGGTTTTTGGGGTGTATGTGCCTAAACACAATCTTTAGAGCCAAAATTAACTTCAATTGCATGTGGTGCACTTTGTCGACTAACGAATGTATTCTTGTTTTTTGTATGGAATGGCTGGGGTGTACTATTATGTTTAAAATATATCTTCTTAATATATAAATATTTCGTGTCACGTTGTTTGTCCGCGATGGAATCCTAACTACTGAACCGATTTTAATAAAATTTTGCACACTGTGTGCCGTTTGATTGACTTGAGACCATGAGACATAGAATAGTTTATAACTCAGTTTATAGTCGTATTCTTTTATTGATTATTATTTATTTAAAGAGTTATAATTATCTGTGAGTTCCATACGATTCTAACAGATGGCGGTGTATGGTAATTTCAATTGTTGCATTTGTTTGCGCCCCGAATAGCAGAAGAACTATTAAAACATCGGAAAAATTAACGGAAACATAATATAAAGGCGATATGAATTTCGCCGGGGCAGCTAGTTTGTTTCATCATCATCATCAGGTCATATTAGTCTCCACTACAGGAGCACGACCCTCTCTCGTCCGTCCGAGACGGAGGGAGGGATTTGGCCTACACTCCCCACGCTGGCCAGACGGGTTGGGGAGGCCTGATCGATGTTTGATAACGTATTTCCCTTAGTCGCCTTGTACGACATCCATGGGTAGAGACGGAGTGTTTGTATTCTAGTCTGCCGGAAACGACACGGCCAGTTTGTTTATTAAATGCAAAACAAATGCATAAACAAATCCGTTGCGGGCTGCGAACGATTCGCGAACTCGGCACCGTTACGACGCATCCTTACTCATAAAAATGATCGCACACATAAATCCACTCATAAAAGTGTAGATACCATAATGCTTGCCGGCTCGCGATGTGATTCGCGCGCTTATAAATAATTCCTCGGCCCGCCATTTTTATTTATCGCCATTCCACATCAGAGGTCCGCTGATCGAATCTATGATTAATTTAAGATTTTCGTATGCAACAGCAACAGGTTGCATAAATTATTATTTTTTTTATTCTACGTCGGGTGGCAGACAAGCATACGGCCCGCTTGATGTGAAGCGGTTACCGTAACCGTATTAACGCTCGCAGGGTTGTTGTGTTCCTGCGAGTGAGTGAGGTCACCAGAAAAGAAGGAGATGCGTTGCGTTGGCAGCGGGGGTGGCGGCGCGCGAGCGATATTTTATGTTGCCAGCGTTAATATGGCTACGGTAACCGCTTTACATCAGCCGGGCCGTATGCTTGTCTGCCACCCGACGTAGTATAAAAAAAATAACCTTTAGAAGAGATACAATGATAAAATTGGGTAGGTTAGTAGAAATAGTAGATATATATGTAGGTATGGGTATTCCACCTACATCTATCTATCTACAACTTTAATACCATACACTGTATGGTATGATGCATTGGTAAATCACTTATTTGTTTATAAAGACAAAAGAGATCGTTAACATATGTAAAATAAATTTTCAAACCTAAAGTTTACTGTGTAATTAGTTAAAAAAAAAACATTCTTTATCTAAATTTAAACCAAAGAACCTAAACAAGGTTTCTATATGTTTTCCCAAGATACTACAGCATTAGGTTCTTCAAGAAAGGAGTGAACAGGTTTTTTCAGGGTCGGCAACGCGTGAGTGGTACGTATTGCGAGCGTCTAAAGGCTGCGGTAACTGCTTACCATCAGGCAGCTTGTTTTCTATCTTAGTAGTATATGTATTATATGTAGTTGATGGATTCCAGAGCATGCTGCTGGTGATAGGTTAAGTTAGGTAGCTCAGAATCAAAGATAATAAAATGTAGAGTAAAAACAGGCTTTTATTAGCAATTCTCATAGCTTAGTTCGGGACTAGATGACAGTCTGTAATTTGTCCAGGAATATTTATTTATTTCTGAAGCGGATATTACTGTTGAGAAGACGTAATAATAATAAAGCCAGTTTCAAACTATTTTTTCATGTACTCTCTACTGACTTGATCTCTACTTTCCGTGCTTCTCCCATTTCTAAGAAGCACGCAAAGTAAATCAGAAGCCGGTGACAGAAGCACGTAAAGTAGATCAAATTGCCTGTAAAGCTAGTGACTCATAATTTTTAAAACTTTTTATTGAATGTTGCAATTTCAGACCCAATTTCAGCGCTCGCATAAATACGCCTAACTTTCAACGAACACTTGAGAAAACCTATTAAGCAGCAAGATGTTTGTATTTTAATAACTGAGTGCACGACGACGGTGCTTGGTAAACTTGAAATTAACTTGGGGCCTCAGGGAACACTATGCGAACTGCCATGAATACGGCGAGCTATTGTTAGCAGCCACGCTAAGCACCAATTCGTTGGAAATTTGTGCAGTCTAAATTAGAACCCTGGATTTTGGATATTTTAAGACAGTTTCAAATTTTGGAACAAGATTATATTTTTGTATAACGTCATTTTTTTTAATGTCTGTTTAAAGTTACCCTTTATTTTTTATGGCAAACTTCGATCATTAATAATAATGGCAATACACGGTCATGTATTTGTTTATAGATCTATAGTGTAAGAATGCAGAATGCTAATTTTTTTTAATTATGCAGAATAAATACATTAAATTAATAAAAATAAAAATAAAACATTACACACTCTACAATGTATTTGACACACACACTCTTTTGTTTACTTATAAAGTCATAATTTAAATTAATTATAGTCGAATTCAACCACTAGGCGATCACTAGTATTTAATTATAATTAGCTTGTGCCCGCGACATCGCCCGCATCAATATCGGTTATGTCATCAAATGTAAATATTATCTCTTCCCGAACCGAAAAAAGGAACAGTTCGTTTATTCCCCTTTCACAGCTTCTTTAAATACTTGAGGTGTGAAACGGGAACAAACGAACAAAGTCACTTTCACATTTAAGATATTTGTAACCATTATAATTAAGTATAAAAATCCCAATTTTCTTAGTCAATAGCGTTGCGTTAGAAATTTGAGATTTCTATAGACCCAACGGTCTGCAGTCATAAGTATTTGCCACCACCCTCGCTGCCAACGCAGCAACTCCTTTACACACACATACACACTTATGCTGAACGCGCCGAACGAATCGTATTATAGAATTCTTTATATGAAGCCTCGTAAACCTACCCGCTGGACGATTGGGCTCGGATAGGTGTGAGGGGTGTCTTAAGATTTCACATAAAGATTTCAAAAACCGTTTCGTTCGATTCGTTTAGCGCGTTCGGCTCATAGAAGTGAAATGGATTCTTTGATTTATTCTAAGTTAATAGTCAACTACAAGAGAACATTAAAAGAAATCTTTGTATTATTAGTATGTATTCACAAAAAAAAATGTATTTAAGTACATTTATCAGTTGTCTAGTATCCCTAAAATAGTCCAGAAATATTTATAAAAAAAAATATCAATCCACATCGTATGAATTTACCTTAATTTTATTGTTATCTGCTGTGGAGCACGATGCCATCGTGAGAAGCTCGAATACGTCGTTGCACGTGTCAGTCTAATCGAACACGCAAGTTAAGCAACATCGACCGTAGCCTGTCCATGGATGGATTTATTTATCTCGAGCACCGTGTTTCGGAGGGCACGACAAGCCGCCGGACCCGGCTGTTATTAAATGTCTGTTGATAAGCCAAGTCAGTGGCCTTTAGGCTGTTTGAAAACACTGGCCTCCGCCAATCCGCAGTTGCGCAGCGTGGTGGAGTATGCCCTAAACCCCTTAGAAATTAAGGGGAGGCCCACATCCCAACAGTGGGATGAATAAAGGTTGACGACGATACAAAAAATGTAAAAACATGAACGTATAAAAATGTATACATGTAATTCTAAGGACCTAATGGCATACACAATAATTCTAATTTGAATATTGATTAGATAACGCACCGCAATTTTTGTGGTAAGTGATAAACTTCTTAGTAACTCTTTCGTATCGATTTTACGGTGTCCGGTGGCGGCAAATTGTCGGTTGTTATTTGGTTATTACAGTATTGTTTTACATTGGCCACAAGTGTGCCTACTCCCACGGGTGGTCACGCACCTCGACCCTCGCCGGCATTCAAGAGTGGCCGGTCACGATGCCACTTGGTAAATATCTTTTGGGCGATCTTTTTTAACGTAGTTTTACCTTTATATATGGACAGGGAAAATATTACTGAAGTTAATAGCATATAAACATTTTGTGAAAAACATCATGGAAGGAATATATGTACTAAAATACAGACAAACAGATAGAAGAAGAATACAAAAGTAGTCTATCTTGTATATTTGTATAATAATGGAAATTAAATGCAAGTATTTTTAAATCACATGAATGTGCAACAAGCATACAGCCAGCCTAATGTGATGCATTAATTTTATCTGTATATAATTACGTTATAAATAAATTGACGAACTCGGTGGTGGAATGGTTAGCAATGGCAACTTTGACTCCGAGGTCGCGGGTTCGATCCCCGCATAAGACAAATATTTGTAGTGTACATGTGTGTTTGTCTTGGTCTGTGTGTTTAATACGTATGTATTTACAAAAAAAATGTATTTAGGTACTTTTATCAGTTGTCTAGTACTCATAGTTGTCTTGAAATATTATTTTATATTATAGACGAGCTCGGTGGTCAAATGGCTAGCAATGCCTACTTTGACTCCGAGGTCGCGGGTTCTATCCCCGCACAAGACAAACATTTGTGTGCATGAACATATCTGTTTGTCTTACTCTGGGTATTTTCTATTTACTTTAAACATACATTTACAAAAAAAAAATGTATTTAAAAACATTACATATCAGTTGCCTAGTACCCACACCACAGTACAATCTTTTCGCTTAATTTGAGACTAGATGGCTCTGTGTAAATTATCCAGAAATATTATTTAAATATGGTTTATCATTATTTAAAAAAAAACTTGCTTGTTAAGGTATAAGAACCCTTTGTAAGCACAAAGAAAGTTTGTGAATACATAGCAAACTGAACTCTATTCCATACACTTATTTTTCATACCTAAAGCTCGGGTCGGTAACCAGACCATAAGTTACCGTTTAAAAAGTCCTATATGACACTTCACATTCCACTCGACAGTATTTCATCATCAGCGTCGGTTCGTCTAACCGTTAGTACCAGTAGTTACCAAGGAACTTACTTGCAGTAAATCAGACTGTCATGACTGCAAATAATCAGAAATAATATGTGTCATATGAAATAAGGTGGATAATGGAAAATTGGGATATTTCTATATTTCATATAGAAATATCCCAATTTTCCATTATCCACCTAAAAACTCTAGGGTTTCATTTTCCTTTATCTATACATCTATACATATAATAAAACAGTGAAAATAATGTGTCTGTACATTGAATATATTTACAAAAAAACAATTGGAGGCGATGGAGATATAGTAATAGAGTAAGAATTTATAAAAAAAGTCTGTCTGTTTGTCTGTATGTCTGTTTGTCTGTTTGTACACGCTAATCTCTGGAAGTACTGGACGGATTTGAATGAAACTTTTTTTGTTATATAGCTGTTAAGCCTGGGCAACATATAGGGTATAATTGATTTTGGAAAGTGGAACACCTGATGCAGCACTATAATGGTTCAGGTAAACTATAAGAAATATAAAAATGACGCCTTAGCAAAAGTTGTTCAGCCTGATGAGCATTTTCTGTTGAGGTATAAAAATCCAAGATTTGGAACACCTGATGCAGAACCTTAATGGTTCAGGTAAACTATAAGAAATATAAAAATGACGCCTTAGCAAAAGTTGTTCAGCCTGATGAGCATTTTTTATTTGTTTGTTTGTTTGTATTATCTTTATTGTTCAAATTACATATTGAAGTACATGAAAAAAGTCAAAGTGGACATGGCCGTTCGACCACCGAGCTCGTCAATTTTTAAACAAGTCTCATTTTTATTTGTTACAAGTTATCATATAGCTTCAAAATGATCTCTAGGAATCTCTACAGTTTTCGTATTTTGAACGAGCTTAGGTCTAGTAACATTGACTTGAATTTTTTTTTTTTCATTTTTTTTTTTTTATGCTACGTCGGGTAGCAGACAAGCATACGGCCCGCCTGATGTGAAGCGGTTACCGTAGCCATATTAACGCTTGCAATATAAAATATTGCTCGCGCGCCGCCACCCCCGCTGCCAACGCAGCATCATCTTCCTTTCTTTCTGGTGACCTCACTCACTCGCAGGAACACAACAACCCTCAAGGGAATTGTTATTTGGCTGCGGTATTCTGTGAGGTGGAGGTACATTCCCCAGTCGGGCAGCTTAAATATACGCTATGCCCTACCTCTCTTTTCGCCAGAGCTTCGTTTGTCAGTCAGCAGGGTGCACCACGTGCAGGTGAAGTTGGCTTTGGTTCAAAGATCTTGATGAACCACTTACACCCCCGTAACATTACATACATAAAGCCGTAAAGAACGAAGAGTAAAATCAATGTCCGTACTAGTGTGGTATTTATAAAATATACCTTTGTGTGAGAATGTAAAGAAATATTTCTATAATATTTAAATCACGTTCTTGATCTTTCATTATTATATTATAAAATATTCACTGATACGGTGTTTCAGTGTTTTATTGTTATGGTGCCGTGAGAAAGTATTCCTAGTGATGCATATGCGACGCATGTGATATTAACTTAACGATAGTAAATACACCCTTTGGGCACAGAGAGAATATTGGAAATACGCTGGGAGTATTTCCTGCAGGCCTGGGAATATTTTCCGACCGGTATATAATAAATTCAACACATTATTGGGAATTTTTAGGTGCAAAATACTGCCTAAAAGTTAACTGTGAAAATGTAACGTCCATTTTCGGATAAAATTTTGTTTAGATATAAATATTTATCGTAGACAACAACGTACTCTATACCTAACGGCTAATGCGCCCCGTGTGCCTTGATTGATTGATTTCTTTACAATTTCTCTTGCTATTGACTTACAATAAATCAAAGGATAGAAGTGAAATGGATGTGTAGAAATGAACGCATATCAATCCGAGCGCTGAACGAATCGAACGAAACTATTTCTGAAATCTTTATGTGAAATCTTAAGACACCTCTCACACCTATCCGAGCCCAATCGTCCAAATCGAGAGGGCGGGTAGGTTTAAGAGGTTTCATATAAAGAATTCTAAAATACGATTCGTTCAGTGCGTTCGGCGCGTTCAGCATAAGTGTGTATGTGTGTGTAATGGAATTGCTGCGTTGGCAGCGAGGGTGGTGGCTTTTCGCTCTTAAGAGGCTTCAGTTGAACACTATTAGCCGAGAGCGAAATTAGTAAAAAAAACTTTACTTTGGGGTGTAAGTTATTCATCAACATCTTTGAACTAAAACCAAACCTGCACGCGGTGCACCCTGCTGACTGACAAACGAAGCTCTGGCGAAAACAGAGGTAGAGAGCGTAATTGTAAGCTACCCGACTGGGGAATGTACCTCCACCTCACAGAATACCGCAGCCAAATAACGGTTCCCTTGAAGGCTGTTGTGCTCCTGCGAGTGAGTGAAGTCACCAGTAACCGCTTCACATCAAGCGGGCCGTATGCTTGTCTGCCACCCAACATAGTGTAAAAAAAATTACATTTAATGTCTAATGTTTATAACATAGACTTAGAATTCTTCGCCACGCTACTCGTACATCTATGGTTTATACCTAATCGTAATCTAAACTAACCCAATCAAATCAGACGCCTTACCGACGAAGCTGAGGCCGATTACCATTTTTGATAATTATGTTTAGCGCAGCTGATAGAAACCCTAGAGCTCTACTGACTAAACTGAACATGTTTGTCAATAACTTTAACCCAAGACCATTTTTTTTAATAAAAAAAAAAACGGGTTGCCCTCCGGGAGTGCCGGCAGAAGTGAAAACTTGAACATTAACGTTGTGCATTTTTGAATATTTTGGAATGGTTAGGGAATAATTTCGAACGATTTGCTTTATTTATCAGTATAAAAGTAAAACTATCATTTATGTGGTAAAATACAATATTCATTTATTGCGCTATCGTACATAAACATGACAATTTATATTACATTAAAAACCGCCATGCGGTAGAAAGAGAGGGGGATAATACTTCCTCTCCTACGCCGCGTCGGCGGTCTACTCTCCATCCGTCTGACGAATTTTCGATCAGGTCACGCGTCCTGACAAGGGTTTTATATTTTTTACCCATACCAAAAAGTGCACAACGCCGTTAGCAGCGTTTTTGATTTTGTTTTTGTTGAAAGAAGTTTTCACTTCAAAATCTGTTGGTAATCGGCTTTAGCTTCGGCGGTAGGTCTCCAGAATTTAAACCAAATCACGTTTTAATTTCGAACAAAACATTACGGAGGTTGGGATATGAAAAAAAGAATCCAAATAAATATAACAATTTAAAACAACTTTGAATTTTGCGGTCAAGTCAAACATTGGACATTAATACAACTTTGAAGCTTCTAAAGACTTCCTTTGTTCTTGGTATTGTAAGGAACATAATAACACAAAGCTAAAAGCATAGCAGCTTTGACATTTTGACATTTATATCTTTCTTATGTCTCACGCGATAGGAATCATAATCGGATTGCAAGCATCAGACATAATGCGACCTTTCGGTAAAGTTGATCTACTGAAGACGTTAGACGAGAAACGTCTTTAAAATCACTTCAATACGTACGGCTACCCTATCAGATAACTGAACTGGTCTATATCGTTCCTATCGTATATAAAAACCTTAATAATTACAATACTATAATACATAAGAAACATGAATCGCGTGTCATTATTTACTGTATATAGTTAGCTTGCTGCTAAGACCTTAAGTTTGCATCGGGGCAGGGCGGGGCGGCGGGGGAGGCATTGCGTAGAATAACGGAAACAACACTTTTAGCGTAGGCGCTTTTATCGCCTCGCTTCATACTGTAGTTTCAAACTGCCGCCACTTGTTAAACTATCTTTGCTGTCGTTGTTGCCTCGAAGTTTTAAGTCGACGTTAAAGTATATAAACGAAGTTTTTATTTACATAGGGCGTTTGATCTTTGATGAGGTTATGTCACCTGCACGTCGAGTACCTTGCTGACTAACCAGGCTATATTACTGTATGCAGGCGTCTGCATAATAAGTTTATGGTAACCGCTTTACATTAAGCGGACTGCACGCTGCTTTTATACCTATCGTCGTATAACAAAACGACATTTCAGACCAATGGTCACTTAATATCAAAACGCCGTTGTAAAGGCGGACATAGGCACTATGAAACGACTTAGTGAGCACGCTCCTATTCCTTTCTTTCGTCATAGCTTAGTTCACTATTAGGTAGGATGCGCCACATGTAAATAAAATTGGGTTTTAGCTGACTGATGGAGCTTTCCTTTAGGTAAACAAGGTGCCTGTATTAGAAGACTCCGCTCTTCGTTGGTTAGCATCCTTACTGTCTATCGATAAGTAGGTACATTTCCTTGGTATTATTAAGTAGAAACAATAAAAACTTGATAGCTATGTAGACGATACACATAATTTCTTTTTATTCTAGAATCTTTTTAACGCAAAAACAGTTAATATAATAAAATACAACTTAAAATTTAATAAATACATCTAAATTAAAAATAATTACACATCATCAATAAAATAAAAGCAAATCTAATAAACCGCTGCCTGTAGGCAAAGTTTCTAATATGCTGGCTCCGTTGCCTTGTTGGATCGCAAGTTGCGATCCAACAAGATCCTCTAATTTGCCCAAAGAATTAGTGTTGCGATTCGCAACACTAATTCTTTGGGCAAGTTAGAGGTCACGTGATGGAGATGGTAGATTGACCAGACGCAACGAAAGGTCTTTAAAAATGTTTTTGGCACTCGGCCCTCATGGCCCCAACGTTCCTACCCCAAAAGGCATATAAAACAGATTTTTATTATTATTTATTATATATTATAATGATGTTCTAGCTTATATAACTATTAATTTATTTATTATTTTTTCAAGCTAATCATAATAACAATAATAAAATACAACATTACATCAAACTTCTCAAAGGGGCCTCTACGCGTTGGATCCATATCCCCGCGCACGCCTTTTAAATGACCGGGCTTGACCCGTGAATTAAGAGAGATATAATAAAATAAATAAGCTTTCAAATGCTATTCGACAATTCTGAAACATTGTATACTTTTAGTAGTTTAAGTATAAAATGTTTTATAGTTAAACCGTTTCCGTACAAATCCTTTCAAGGATTTAAAATCACTGAAATAATTCTTGAAGCATTAGTGCCCTTCTTCTCTTTCAAATTCGCTCACTTGAAATCTCATTTCTTTTTAGACTTGTTACTTTGTCTGCAGTTTTTGTGGCAACATAGTTCGGTAAGATCGTAATCAAGCATACCGCCTGCTATAAGGTAAGCAGGTACTTTAGTCCATCTTCAGTCGCAGATGCCTGCAATACCAGTGCATCACTCATTTTCAGGCCATTCTGACAACCAATGAACGATAAGGGCACAAAAAGCACACTTAAGTCCGCTTTTTATACCCTTATAATATTTTGTGGTCAATAAAGATTTTATAGAAAAATAAAATAAATAAAAAGCTGGTAGAAAGAAAAAATGTTTATCTAATCTCATACTGAAATTTACACATTAAAAAACTGAACACAGTATCATAATGACAGTCTTTACGCACAAGCTATCAAAATAAATTTAAAAAGTTATTTTTCGATACAGCTCTTCTATGGACAACTGTATCGTAAAATAACTTTTTTACCATTTCGATACAGCTTCAGCCCTGGATACAGGTATTTTAAACAGGTTTCAATGCAAATACATTGCAACTATGCAAAATTTTTCTACATAATCTGTGAACGCGGCGCCGCGCGGCGCGTCGCGCATGCGCACTACGCATGCTCCATCTGCAAATGGATTTATAGGTAAGAATTATAGCTGTTAAATTAACTTCATGGTTGTATTTAAAATATTATTATCATATATTTCATGAGATTAGATAAAGTAGTGTATGAAACTGCACATAATTAGGTATTAAAATACTCGTGTGGTCTATTAAAACACTCGCCTTCGGCTCATGTTTTAAACTCACACTCGTATTTTATTAACCCTTATTATGCAACAGTTTCATAAACTACTATTCTCATTTTCGAGATCAGTTTTTTATTAATATTTTCCTGCTATAGCTGAGTTTAACAAATCGGCAGTGGATGGCAATTCGACGGTAATTAGCCCCACGCGCGGTGGCCACTTGCAATGATTTGGGGACTGCACTTCCGGTGGCCGGCACGCGATTGTTGCACACTCTATATTCAGCCATCGTCAACATATGGCTCTGACATTATAATTTTGTCAAATTAGAATTAACCAGAGAACTGTAATAAAAATATGTTTTTATTTCTAATTTAGGTAAACACTTTGTTGCGTATGTCACATGGAAATAAAATAACCTATGTCAAAATTGAAATCCATCAATCAATACAGGGTGAAGAGCATGCTCAAAAATTAGACGTACTACTCTCGATATAAAGACTTTTTGCCAAAGTAATGATTGAGTCAGTTCCTCAGTTTCACCGTAACGTCATCATTCATTTACCCGGTTCATTTACTCATTCGATTTACCCGGTTTTTAGGCGACAAATTCGTCAACGAATTATGTTATTATCTTTACGTTTTACCAGAAAGGTTCTAATCAAAGATGAATTTCAAAACTTTCATTCTGGTAGTGACTTTGGTCTAAAGCGGATCCTCCAGCATTACAATATCAACCGAAACTAATCAAGTGACAGCCACCCACGCAACGTCGAAAGGAAGCAAACAAAACAACATGATTTATTCATGGAATGGCCGCCGACCGCGAAACTCTCTAGTTTTATCAGTTTCCCAAGTAAACTTCTAGCGACAGCGTGTCAATAAAAGCCAATAAACGAAACGGAACTTCGTTAAGTAGCTAGCGAGCTCAATTTATCGATTTGATGCCACCTTTGCCACCCTATATGTCAGTTTACAAACGATATTGATAGTCGGTGACAGAAGCCTCACGGACCCCAACGACATATACATCAGCGTTATCTAAAAAAGTACCCAATGCATTATCAACCTTACCTCCACGTAATACGGCACGCCTGAACTCCATTTCGATGGCAAACTCAAAGTTGTAAAAGTGCGCGACATCTCAAAAAATATTTTCTTTGGAACTGAGGTTTCCCCTTGTTGGCTTATGTTGGTTTACTTTTCCCTCTCTCGCAAATGCTGCCTTTTCATAACTGTCGGAGATCGATCCGGTCAAAAGATTTGGTTTCTAAATCCGGTTTCATCCGGCACTCGGAGAGTGAAAGTGAGTGTAGGGTATTACCTCCTGCCGGGTATTATGTCTTGTATCATAAGATAGAGTTGTTTGTCCATTTGTGAGCTTTTAGTGGACTGATGCTTTGATTGGATAAAATGAAATGTACTTATAGTTTTTAAACGGAAGTGTGAAAGTTTGTTACCCGATATCCCAGACTATTAAACGAATATTTTTTGTATATAAATATGTAAATAAATAAATATGTCTTGACGATATCGCAAAATACTCTAGCGATTCGATGAAATTTACAATAAAAACGGATTACGTGTTCGAAAAATCCATATAGATTATTATAGGAAAATTAGTTTTACTCTGAAAAAGCTCGATCGATATTCAATATAACGCCATCATTTTTTTGGGACGGGCACTCCACACATACCCACCACTGTGTCTCTTGTGTACCCAGGATTAACAGGAGCGCCCACCAGAAAGGCAATAAACAATGTAGTCTCATTGCAGACTCAGGAGTTAAACTACGGCTGCCTTGGAACTCAGAACGAATTTAATCAGAAGAAATGTGCGAGAAATTCAACAAATTATATCCATAATATCTTCCAGTCCATCACAGGAAATCTATACCACAAAAGTCAGTTGTCAGAACAGCCCCCTTACCACCAACTCTTATTGCGATTCAATAACTGAATAGAATGCTTATTTATATCAATGAATAAGCGACTCTATTCAATAACTAAATAGAGTCGCTTATTCATTGGTATAAATAAGCATTCTATTCAATTATTGAATCGCAATAAGAGTTGGTGGTAAGGGGGCAGGATAACGTATGGCACACAAAGTACCAAACTCGAAAACGGATAACAACAATCATACGACACGAAGAGCTGTCCGATTGGGCAGTATCTCCCTTGCAGAAGCCAAATAACAATTCAATAAGCTGTTTTGTTCTTGCGAGTGTCTGACGAGGAGCATTTATTTGCGCTGCGGTACCCGCTTCACATCAGGCCGGTCATCAGCCTGTTTACCACTTGACGTAGAGAGCGACCGAAAAGAGTAGAAATTAATTAAATTGAAAATAACATTTTACCAGTCTGGCAACACTTAGGGTACCGCCAAAATTTGTAAACATTGTAGTATAAGATTATGTTACACTGTTTTTTCTAGTAGTTCTTGGATTGTTAATTATAATTTGTTAAATACCTTATTATAATGTCTAAGGTGATTCGTAGTGGTCCCAGTGTGAAGTTTGAAATGTTTAGATTGTCATATCAGTAACATTTCATCGGATTTAGAGGACATTTACAAAAGAACAGCGGCTTTGACAAATATATTCACACGTGATGTTTAATAAACACAATATTAGAAACATAAATATATATAATACGAAGAAACTTTATTAAGATTTGCTAAATATTTTTAAATGTTTGAGGTTACATTGTTTTCTAAATAAAATGACGATCAATTATAGACTTACCAATCTTGATTCATGGAGATTTTGTTTTCGTTTTAAAAACCGAAAATTTTGTTGATGAATTATAGAAAAATATAATAACAAAAAATGTTTGATTTCATCAACAAGGCAAAAGATTTCAGCTTTCCAGAAAACTTTTGGACGATATTGAAACACGTACCGCAAAAAAAAAAAAATTTATGTTCTAATATACCCCTTTTACCTATTGCCATTATGTACTATATCTGTCTGGATGAATAAATCCATGTATTTTTTAACGAATAGCTCTTTTATTGCTTTATTATTAATAAAATTATAAACACAAAGTAATAATTTCACATAAACTCTGTGACTAAATATTCATATCTATACTTTGCTAGGATTAAAGACAATCGCCACTTAAAGATACAAAAAAAAATGTAACAAATACCGTATTAAATAATTATTGGCCAAGTATCAAGATTTTATTGTTTGTATTTGTTAGTATTTAATGTTTCCCGATAATCGATAGAGGCGCCCTCACTTAATTTCTACTTTTTTCGGTCGCACAGTAGTATATCTATCTAATAAATATATATATCTAATAAATACAAATTAATTAATAACAAAAAAAAAACAATACCAATAACACTGCCCAAATAAATGTTCACGACTACTGTATATTCCGTCAGCAAACCGGAAGTGGATAGTTGTACAAGATGGCGTCGGTCACGTGACCGGTCGGATTCACCCCGACTTCCGGTGGTCCTTTACAAACATGTCAAGTGTATTGCGGGTAGTTTGATAATTATCGAAAACGTTATTATGTACACCCCTATTTTTATGCGATGGTACATCTGTTATCATTTTGGAATTATTTCATATGATTTATTAAAAACTTAATTATTTTAAAAGTATTTAATTTAGTTATCGTTTGCAAATTAATAGTCGCTAAAGTCAACACGTGTCAAGTACTTATTTGCAAAAAATAAACAAGCGTGACTAGCGAGCGAACGACTAAAGATATCTTTTATTTAAGCTCGTCTTTGCATAACTATATTATGTATACTGCCTGTACTGTATAATTTATATGCAATAAAGAATAAAGTAAAGTAAAACTTCTAGTTCCGTTCACCTCGCCCGATCACACTTTTCGTAACGCTCTCGTCACGCATTCACCAGCTTACTCCTCAAGTTAAGCCTGCGAAAAGAAGTTTAACTTCAAAAAAAAAGTGAGTTGAATACTGAGTTAAGTACTCTAAAACATTCCTTAATTTAAGAAGGTCGCTTTTTTTGTACTACGTCGGGTGGCAGACAAGCATAGGGCCCGCCTGATGTGAAGCGGTTACCGTAGCCATATCCACGCTCGCAACACAAAATATCGTTCGTCGCCGCCACCCCCGCCGCCAACACAGCATCTCCTTCCTTCCTTTCTGGTCACTCACACGCAGGAACACAATAACCCTCAAGGGAATTATTATTTGGCTGCGGTATTCTGAGAGGTGGAGGTGCATTCCCCAGTCGGGTAGCTTACAATTACGCTCCCTACCTCTCTTTTCGCCAGAGCTTCGCTTGTCAGTCAGCAAAGTGTACCTACCGCAAGCCGGTGAAGTTGGCTTTGGTTCATTAATGATGATAAACCACTTACACCCCAAAAAATAATTAAAGTGTTAGATAATGATAAATTAGTTAGGACGGTCAGATACATTCGGAGTCCCGTTTCGAAGTTCCAATTCGAAATTTCGACCATGAATTCCGTAAACACGTTACAACAAGGCTAACGGCGATCACGTATTTTCGTGAATTCCGTGTCGTCGTTCCTATCCGATAGAAACTAGGCCATTGTTTGATCCCAGTTCAGTTAAACCCAGTTCATGAAATTTGAGAAATCTGCTATATCGAGGTTAATTTATCCAAATTAATTTAATAAATAAACAATACTATTTTCAGTTTAAACGTAGTGGCAGTAACTAAATTTATGAAACATAATACATAAATTTCATTGGTGGCATAATATTAATAGCCATACATTAAAATTACTTACAATATTAATACGTAGTACTATTACTTATACTGTGATATTAGATAACATAACTAGCTGACTCGGCAAATATTGTTTTGCCATCTAAATTTAGGGGTTGATGGTAGAAGGGTGAAAATTTGAAGTTATACTCGTATGTATTTTTAATGCTAAATCATAATAAAATTAAAAAAAACGGTTGTCTGTAAAGTCAGTTTACTGACGATAGTTGAACGTGACAATACTGATGGAATGTTTGCATTTTTCAAAAGAAAATTTTAATGGAACGCCTCAGAGCGAGGTAACGCCGCATGAGTCATGTTTTTTTGTGCGTGCAGCCGGCTCAATCGAATTATAAGACGTTGTCACGTCAAAAAAATTGTCAATAAAATAAAATAAAAAAATATTTATTGGTGGGTCACCCTTATCATTTAGGGGTATAAGAAATAGATTAAGGACGATTCTCAGACCTACCCGATATGCAAACAAAATTTCATAAAAATCGGTCCAGCCGCTTCTGAGGAGTTTGGTAACAAACACCGCGACATGAAAATTTTATATACAAAAAAAAAAAATACAAAATGTTTATTTCTTTATAGACAGTTGTTACAAAACATAGAGGCTGACTCCTTCTTTTAAGTGTGTAAACACCTGTACCAGAAGGAGTCGCTCTTCCATAGCAACACAATATTTATTTACCTAATTACGAGTATAGAATATAATATTCAAAGGTGCATTTCGCAGTAACAGGATATATATTAAGGTTGTGTGTGAGTGAGGTGTTCTTATATATTAGATACTGTTAAATGAATTGTAATAAAGTGTCAACATCTTTAGATTTATTATCTAAACCAAAACTGTATATGTTTAGAAATAATGTGATACATAATGATTGTACTTTGTTCTGTTATCGAAATAAATAAATATAATTCGTTTTTTACATCCGAATTAGAATCGGCTTTCAAATACAGTGTAGTATTACATATACTTTCTGGAAAAAGTTGAGCAATTTTTTTTACAAAATCTGCACTTTTTCAGAAACGGACCTTTAACGTTTATTTGATACTACCTATATACAACCAAAGATACATACAAATTTGACGATCTCGGTGGTCCAATGGTTAGCAATGGCCACTTTGACTCCGAGGTCGCGGGTTCGATCCCCGCACAAGACAAATATTTGTGAGCATGAGAACATGTCTGTTTGTCTTGGTCTGGATTTTTTCTATATATTATATGTATGTATTTACAAAAAAAAAAGTAATATATCAGTTATCTAGTACCCGTAGTACATTTGTCCAGGAATATTTATATTTATTTATTTATACAACTTTATCTAATAGATATTACATACAATCACACAAATTCCTACCATCTCACTCCTACTAATTTCTTCTGATTAAATCCGTTGTGAGATCCAAGACAGCCGCAGTTTTAACCCCGAGACTGCAATGGACTTCATTGTTCATTGCCTTTTTTGGCGGTCGTTCACTCTCACTCACTCGCAGGAACACATCTAACCTCAAGGAAATTGCTATTCTGTGAGGCTCCGGTATTCTGTGAGGTAGAAGTACTTCATTCAGGCAGCTTAAAATATCCTCTCTTTTCGCCAAAGTCTCGTTTGCCAGTCAGCAGGGTACACCTCGTGCAGGTGAGGTTGACGCCACTTACACCCCAAAAATTAAAAACATATGTTTAACAAATAAACAAGATATAATTAATAAACATGAATTAGACACATACGTTTAATGGATACTATCTATTTGTCGTTTTATAAATATACATCAAAATCAGCACGTAGTATCATTAGCTGGGATCGTTTCCGGTAAATTGAATTTGCACCCGTTTAGTATCCAGACACATGAACACTGGTATATTTTCTGAACGCGACCCAATTTAAAATAAAGGTGGATTCATATCGGCGACAGTCAGAATGTTCGCCGCGAATATGAGGCGAGAAAAGATACCATTATTATAAATGTATGTAAATTCTTTATTGCATATAAATAAAACATAGTTTTTAGTTTTGCTCTCCCTAAGAGATCTCTTCTTATTTTGAACTTTACGAATCATTCTTTTGAACCTAAATTATAGGTACCTCCTACTAGCTGTGCTCGTAGCTTCGCTCGCATAAATGTCAGTCGTCTTGTATATTGGTAAGGATATAATCTATTCATACTAAATTTCATTCAAGTCGTTTTAGCCGTTTAAAAGGTAACAAACAGCATGGATATGTTTGAGGTTTCTTACCGTTATATCACCGACCATGCATTTAAACCTGAAGAGTCTGTCTTATTTGTCAAGGCTGATATTGGAAAGGATAATCAGATTTTAATGGGATACATTTTTTATGCAACGTCGGGAGGCAGAGAAGCATACGCCCCACCTGATATAAACTGATTACCGTAGCCATATAAACGCTCGCAAGATGAAATATCGCTTGCGCGCTGTTACCCTCGTTGCCAAAGCATCAACTTCTACCTTCCTGGTGACCTCGGTCACTTGCAGGAACACAACAACCCTCAAGAGAACTGTTATTTTGCTACTTTATTCTGTAAGGTGGAGGTAATTCCCCAGTCGCTTGTAAATACGCTAAACTCTCTTTTGCCAGAGCCGCTTCCGGTAGTCGGTATGGGATACAGTGTACAGACGAGAATAGCTTTGGCTCTGAGTTCACATACATCCCATACATGGAATACTTTTTACTCCGTCAATCTTGTATGAAAATTAAAGAAATCTGTTATTACAAATATTTGGAAGTTTAAAATACGAGGATTTTATACTTTAATTAAATTATCGCTGTGTAAAACCGTAACCATAAACCTCAGTAGAGAGCAGAATTAATCGAATCCAAAAAGTTATAGTGAATTGACGCTTTTAACGCATTACTTTTAGTTCACCGGTATTTGTGATAAAATGTTGTAAGTTAAATTTGATATGAGTATCAAATGAAAGGGTTTAATGAGCGAAACATAATAAATAAACCTTTTAGTTCTTTTTTATTAACATTATTAGTTGTTTGTATAAAAAAAATCTTCTCGTTGAATACAGTAATAATTTAATAATTTCTGCGAGTGATAGAATTGTACAAATCAATCAGAAAAGTAAGCTGGTTTATGAAAAAAAAAAAAATGTTTATAAAATATGGAAATAAATTGGTAAAGATTAAAAATATAAAACCATCGTGCTCTCCAATTCAATTCAAGGAAGATGTTTCCTAAGCGGGTCAAAGAAAGTCAAGCAGGTTGAGTCAATTATGAGGTAATTTTCTACTCATTCATACTCATTTCTACTGAGTTATTTTTAGTTACATAGTGCATGTGTAAATGATTGAAAATGCTGGACAAATAAATGTTTAGATTTAAACAGTTTGACCCTCTCCGAATCGTTTTAAAAATTTGCCTCGTGTAATGTGAATACACCCTTACATCTAGATATTACCTACTAATGTATTTAAGCCTAGACCTGAATGTACTGTCTGCAGTTTATATTAATAGTATCAGAGAGGCTTTTAATTTGAACAATAATACTAATTCGCAATATGACACGTTTCAGTCTTCAACTAGTTTAGTGAAATTGTTTTTCTTCTGTCTGTTCGTCATTTCTTATCCATACTAATACTAGATTTTGGATTAGTATGCGTGTTTCCCAATATCACGTGGAAATTTACACAATGTTATATTAGTGCTCCCTTAGACCTCATACGGGACGAGGGCCCACCACACATTCCCACCACTGTGTCTCCTGAGAAGCCAGGATTAACAGCGGCGACCAAACAAGGCAATGAACAGTGAAGTCCATTGCAGTTCCGGGGGTAAAACTACGACTGCCTTGGAACTCACAACGAATTTAATCAGAAGAAATTAGTAGGAGTAAGAATGTTTTGGAATTTGACTTCCCCTCTTAGCAATGTGAGATATAGCAATATGGCAAATAAGGCATTAAAAGCCTGAAGAGATGGCTGGTCAAGTAAAGCTCAACTGTGCGTTGCTATGTCAGTCAGTTATTAACCCAGTTTTTTATTGTGTAGAGATTATAAAAAGATAAATAAAATAGATAAATATTTCTGGACAATTTACACAGCGCCATCTAGTCCCAAATTAAGCACAAAGCTTGTGTTATGGGTACTAGACAACTGATAAATGTACTTAAATTTATATATTTTTAAATACATACTTATAATACATAGAAAACACCCAGACCAAGACAAACAGACATGTTCATGCACACAAATGTTTGACTTGTGCGGGAATCGAACCCGCGACCTCGGAGTCAAAGTGGCTATTGCTAACCATTCGACCATCGAGCTCGTCAAGATAATATTAGTTTTCATATGAGAGGGGGGCAAACGGGTCACCGGGTGGAAAGCAATCACCTCCGCCAATGGAGATCAGCAACACCAAGGGGTAGCCCGTTGCCAGCTTTTTAAGAGAAATAAAGACACTGTTCTTGAAGGCTCCCATGTCGTATTTGCTCGGAAATACCTTTGAGGGAAGTTGATTTTACAGTTTCACAGTGAAGTTGGCTTTGGTTCACAGCTGTTGATGAACACTTACACCCCAAATTCTAACAGTTTAATGTCATAATGTTTAAATAGCTTTAACTTAAAAGTAACAAAATGTCGTTTGGATCTATTCTGTATAACAGGATCCACTTATAAACATTAATATTCATACTATTAGTGTAAATTTGTCAAGTTCAATATCGTCTACGTAAATCAGCGATCAAAGGATGCCAGTAACTAAGGCTTATAATAATCTCGAGCTCCTGAGAGTTAAACAAATCCTCAAAAGCGGATTTACACAGACGCTGCGGATCTAAAAATAAAATGGCGGCAAGTGCGCGGTGTACTCATAGCGAGGGTTCCGGACGTCATGTCTGATATTTCATTGATTTAAACGGGCTTCTACTCGCTTTTTGTTTGTATGTTCGTTTGTTTGTATAAATAAAGATATTATTAACAATATACAACAATAAAGATATTATATTATTGTACACTAGCTGGCTCGACGAACTTCGTGTCGCCTTTAAATATTTTTACGTGAATTTTTTCGATGAGTTATATCTACCTATCCTATCTCTCAAGTTGGATCAAACTGCACACACTGTGGAAAATTTTATTAAAATCGGTACAGTAGTTTAGGATTCCATCGCTGACAAACAACGTGACACAAAATTTTTATATATTAAGATAACGAGCATAAATACATATACATAAAAACACTTAAAATAGAGATGAACAAAGGCGTGTTTACCCTCTATAAGAGATCTGTATCAGCCAACCTTTGAGTGTTAGATATAAACTGTCAATGGCGAGGGCCCTCAGATATGAAGAATAGAATACAAGAAATGATAAACAAGGGAAGTAGTAGCAATAAATACAGCAATTAAATATAGATAAAACAAGCAACAATGACTAATAAATAACTAATAAGTTTGACGAGCTCGGTGGCGTAGCGGTCAATGACGCAGCTTCGAGACCAACGCTCGTGGGTTCGATTCCCACACAGGACAAACATTTGTGTGCATGAACATGTCTGTTTATCTTGGTCTGGGTGTTTTCTATGTATCGTAAGTATGTATTTACAAAAAAAAATGTATTTACGTATGTTTATCAGTTGTCTAGTACCCATAACACAAGCTACGCTTACTTTGAGGCTAGATGGCGCTGTGTAATTTGTCTGACAATATTTATTTATTTAATAAGTACTGAGCTTTCTCCTCCTTAGTCAGTACACTCTTGCCAGAGTGGTCGTGTCGTGGTCATCATTGTGAATCACGATGAGTGAGATGAGATGATTCATCAGCGCCTTTCATCGCGGACTGCAGTTTTCCGGGTACATTCGCAAACCGAACACTTATATATATGTATATATTATATATATATTATATATATATATATGTATATATTAAAAATTATATTTAAGTATTATACCAGTTATCTAGTACCCGTAGTACCTACAAGCTTTTCGCTTAATTTGGGACTAGATGGCACTGTGTAAATTGTCCAGAAATATCACTACATAGTATAAAACAAAGTCGCTTTCTCTGTCCCTATGTCCCTTTGTATGCTTAAATCTTTGAAACTACGCAACGGATTATGATGCGGTTTTTTTTAATAGATAGAGTGATTCAACTGGAAAGTTTATATGTATAATATATGCATAACATAGTAGAAAAACACTGATAATTTAGAGGTTTCTAATGTGATGTCGTAAATAAACTCATTTTTTTGCTCTTTCATTGCAAACGCTGGCTGAACCCAACGAGATAGATCAAAATAATGTAGTACAGTATTGTTCACCTTAAAATGGTCTACAAAAAAGTTCGCGATGGTATATGTCTATCTCTTAGTGGTAACACACAATAACCGTTATTTTATCCTTTGCTTAAGAAAAACGAAACCCTTATAATTCCAGACATACAGGTATTGACAGACAGAAGGACAACAAAGTGATCTTATGATCACTTTGTTGTCCGTCTGTCTGTCAATACCGCAAGTCGAGAATGCGTGAATGCGAGTCTGCGGTCCCATGAAGTTGTAAAAAAATCAAACTGCTAAGTTTACGTAAAAAAAAGATACAGCCGTTTATTCAGCAAAAAACGCATATTTCGACATATTCTCAAAGGAATCAAAACTCATAGTGTACTTCTGTTGACCTAGAACTATGAAATTTGGCAAGTAACATCGTTATAGACTACAAATACAAGAACAAATATCAAAACTATACATTTGTAATTAAATCTTAATAAATAGGGGGTTAGATTCCTGAACTATTTATAATGATCCTATGTACGGAACCCTCTGTAGGCGAGTCCGACTCGCACTTGTCCGGTTTCTTTTTTAATACTTATTCTACTATTCGGGACGCCTGGTCAGCATCTTACACACATAAACAACATCAATATTCATACTTTTGCCTTCCCGGAACCTCTCCACTAACACTTGAACTTTATAGTGTGGTATTAAAGTTCAAATTGACTTTTAAGTATTATTACGTATCGTTTGTATGAGAGTATAGAAAAGTGATTTTTTCAGGCAATTTTTTAAAATTTTTCTGCGTAAGAACCATCCTTGTACTTCATGGAATACTCTAAAAAGAATTAGCGAAATCGGTTCTGCTGTTCTCGAGATTTGAGCTTAGCAACACAATCAGCGATTCATTTTTATATTGTAGATATTCCATATTTCTTTTTGATTTTTTTATTAATCTCCAATTTCTTCGTTTGTTCGTGTCATCATAGCTATCAATTGATTGAATATTGCACTGTAGCATATTCGTTAAGTAGTTTTAGTAGAAATGATCATACTTAATAAGGAGAAGCTTGATGGCATCGTTGCGCGTGTCTGTGTGATCGATCACGCAAGTTAAGCAACGTCGACTGTAGCCTGTCTATGGATGGGTTTATTCATCTCGAGCTCCTCCGTGCTTCGGAGGGCACGTTAAGCCGTCATTCCCGATTGTAGTCTTTAGTTGACAGTCGTTAAGCCAAGTCAGTGTCCTTTGAAAACACTGGCCTCCACCAACAGTCAGTTTAGAAGCGTGGTGGAGTATGATCTCAACCTCTTCAATTGAGGGGCGACCCGTATCCCAACAGTGGGGTGATTATGGGTTGATGCCGTGCCGATCATAATAATATTATATGTTCGATTAAATCTATATGATTTATCTATATATTATTGTATATGGAAGAATATACAAATTACATTAGTAAATTATGTATATATGAAGCTTTACGAGTATGTTATATAATTATTATTATTAAAATAGTTGACTACGGCCAACTTGCCAGAATATTATAGACATAAAAAAAAATTATGTTAAGCCGAGTCTCCACTAAAATCCACAAAATATAATAAAACAAAAATTGTATTTTTTAATGAGAAGGATACTCTTGTTTTTATGAGCATACTTCTTACTTATATTTGAGTACCATCAAGTCTTTAGGGCAGCACAGTTTGAGAACTCTTGGTGGTTTTGGTTTATGAATGGATATTTGGATGTGATCATTAGATAGTGACCCATTATATATCTATATAATGGGTCACTCTCGTATCACAAAGTAATTTTTATCATACCAAACCGATGTGACCATTATTTTGTACATTTTTATGAACTTTTTTCATATTACCACACCCGGCCACTCCATACAAATGTCTCATCATTTACTACTACAGAAACAATGACGTCATGCAGCGTGCTAATGAGCATATGTGCGTGCGTCATCGATGATATAAAAAAAATTCTGGACAATTTACACAACGCCAATTAGTCCCAAATTAACCGCAAAGCTGATGGGTACTAGACAACTGATAAATGTACTTAAAAACACACAAAGACTTGGACGCCGACCATCGGTCTGGTCGTGCAGCGAGCGATGGAAAGGGCCATGCTCGGGTTTCTTTGAGGGATCGAATCCGGAACGCAAAACTTCGACGGAGAACCAAAATTGTCGACATAGCCTTCAGAGTTTGCAAGCTGAAGTGGCAATGAGCCGGTGACATCTGTCGATTAAGTGATGGCAGATGGGAGAGGAAGGTATGTGTAAAACAATGTGGTAAGGAATGGAAGCCCAGCGTAGGAGGACGAAGCGTTGAACGTCCCTCATTCTAAATGGTCCGATGACGATGGTAGAAAGCATTGGGGAAGGCTTATATTCAGCAGTAGGTGAATGTTGTGTAGATGATGATGATGAACTAGAAATCCCATATCTGATAAACTGAATTATAGTCTATTTTTCGATCCACCGGTCGGATCGGCCGACGAAACAGAATTTTACATGAGTTAGGATTTTAAATCGAATCAAATGTAGGTACGCGAATATGTCCCATAAGTTATTTATTTACTATATATTTTTTTTTAAATTATAAATGCATACTGTTCAGATTTGGAGCAACAAGAGAGAATTGCTAAGCGTTCAGACGACTTTGCAATTCATATCATTGGAATCGATGTGTTAGGTAACAACTCAGTGTTTTAGGTGGTTTTAGGTCCCCAATAATGTTATATTAGATACTTAAAATCGTGGTGCACGGCAGTTGAGCTTCACTTGATCTCTTTAGACTTTTAATGACTTATTTGCCATATTGCTGTCTCACGTTACTAAGAGAGAAAGGCAAATTCCAAAAGCTCCAATTAATTTCTTCTGATTAAATTCGTTGTGAGTTCCAAGGTAGCCGTAGTCTTACCTTCGGGACTGCAATAGACGTCACTTGAACATTGAAAGTGAATTTTTTGGTGGTCGCCGCTGTTAATCCTGGTTACACAGGAGACACAGCGGTGGGAATTTTTAGTGGACCCCCCCCCGTCCTGTTACTACATATAATGATTCCTCTGGCAGAAAGTGCGATGTTTAAAATTCTGGTAAAATATTTTTGTGTGTTTAACCCAAAATGGGTTTTCTGCACAAAAATATTTCAGCCTGAAAATATAGAGCGAATGGACGTCTCTTTTTTTATTATTTCCAAAGAGGAAACGTTATATTTTCAAAATGTTAAAAATAGATGGACTTCGTTATATAGCATTGATAGCCCAGTGGGACTTACGTAAATTTTCTTAAAACGTAATTATTACGTTTCATTACGCCTTTCCCCAAAATTATGCTTTCATTCCTCCGTAACGAATACCTTAAATATGTCAGCAATAGTCAAACCTAACTCCGCCAACCCGCAGTAGCGTGTTGGAATACGCTTTAAACCCATTAGATTGACAGAGAGACCCATATCCCAGCAGTGAGATGAATATGGGTTGATGTGGTACTCCTAAGAACTCTACAATTCCTACAAAAGATGCAATTAAATGCAAAACTACTTTAGGTGTAGGCTGTACACTAGGCTGGGCTTATCTTACTTGTCGGTAATAGTAAACGCAAAACGCATTTCATATCACAGAAATTATCAGCGAAATAAGGCATCTCTACCGAATAACGCTCAAAGTATAAAAGTCCTAAAAATAGAAAGGTATTTAATCTGGAAATAATAACCCATTAAGTCCCGCAGTTCGATACAATTCGTTGGAATTAAATCACCGTTATGCATCCGACCAGAATACCCCAGCCTCCCCGAAGGCACAATAAAAAGCCGCCAAAACGTGCGTCTGCCTGTCGGTTCGTCTGTGTCAATCAATTAGCTGAATAGCGCACGGCCGTACGCAGCGTCAAATCTCTAACCACGCCCTTTATTGATCGGACCCGCCCCTGTTGCGCTGAAATTCGTGCGCCACTTCGCACCAGCTCCTCTCTCCATGTAGGCTTCAATGCAATGCTCCCTTTTTTTTAAACAGCGCGGAAATTTTGATTCTTTACTTACTTATTTTGTTTCAAACTGCATAGTTACGTCGAAAAGTGTATGTTTATTGAAAATAAAAACAAAAAATGAACCATCATTTGGGCTTTTTCGAACCGTATCCCGTAGTAACTTTATGTTTTACTGTGCAAACTTTATTGTGTGTTTATTATGCACAGGTTTTGTTTCAGATAAAGCAAAAATTGCGGAGTTTATTTCATTGGAGTGAGATACTGTTTATATTGTTGCGTTTATTTTTTGTATTCTGTTGTAGCTTTTTTCTGTTATTATTTACTTTCAACGTATAGATTTCAGTGCTCTTCAACTTATAGAATATTACAATGAAACGTTTGAATCATTTTCACACAAATGTAAATGGAAAGGTCTCCTTTCGTGTTAGCGAGTTTATACATTATGTTACACATATATTCATTTCGTATCGTATCGTCATCAATCTTTTTCATCGATACGATACGAGTCTCTCTCAGTCGAAGGGGTTTAGAGTATACTACACCACGCTGCTCAACTGCGGGTTCGAGAACACCAATGTTTTCAAACCGCCGAAAGACTTAGCTTAATGATTGTCATCTAATGACAACAGGGAACGATGGCTTAACGTACCCTCCGAAGCACGGAGGAGCTTGAGATAAAAAAAAAACCATCCTTGGTCAGGCTTCGGTCGATATAGCTTAACCTGCGTGTTCGATTACACTGACACGCGCTACGACACTATCAAACTTCTCATTGGTAGAACTATAGATCCATTGAGTTTCTTCGATTGAAGGGAGACCCATATCCCAGCAGTGAGACGAATAAAGATTATTGACGAAACTAGGAGGTAGTTTGTTAAACCACAAACGACTCCATTGATTAAAAAAAAATGTGCTAGTTTGACTGCATTGGTTTTACTCCCTTCTTCCACTTAGGTACTTAACTAAACTTTTACAACCGCAACTTAACCTTATTAAGTATTATTTTTCGCTGTTATGAAGTATTATTTTTCGCTGTTTGGTAACTAGTTGTGAGAGAAGAATTATTTTTTCCTCTTTGGTAACTTTTGATAGTTACGAACGTAAACTAGTCGCATTTCGTGAATCAGTCACATTTAAACTTAACATGTACAAATAAAATCTATACTAATATTATAAAAGGGGAATCTCAGGAATTAGTCATTCGAATTGAAACAGTATTTTAGTTTTAGAAAGGCTATAGGCTATATAACATCACGCTACCACCTAGGAGCTGAGCACCAATGAAAAATGTTGCGAAAATGGGAAAAAAATATTCCTTTTGAGAGCTGGCTAGAAATTATTAATCTTAAAAAGATCTAAAATAAAAGTCCGTGATAGCATGTGTCTTTTAAAATTGGCTCACTATAACCTTTCAAATGGTAAGTTTACGCTTCACTCTCAACGCTCTGTCTCACGCAGACGAAGTTGCGCCAGTCAGCTAGTACTTACATAAAGATAGAAAACAAATAAACAAAACAAAAAAAAAAAACCCCCAAATCATTGCCCGTCGGTAGCATACCAATAGCAATGCTAATCCTCTGAGCAAGGTAATGGCCGAGCTGGCCATTACCTTGCTCAGAGGATTAGCTCTGATCTGGTCGCATGAAGTCTCGATCAACCTCCCGTATATCTCTTTAAGAAGAATGCGGGCTGATGGACCCAACGATTGTATATTATAAAACTGTATTAGTTGATTTCCTTCAAAATTGAAGTAAGAAAATGAAATAACCTACAAATAACCGCTCCGTTACCACTTTGTAGGTATCAATTAAAGTAACTCGATTTTTTGGGTGTTACCTTATAACTAATTCATAATAGACACGTCGACTATTGTCCAAAGTTTATACACTATATTTAATATATATTAAAAATCACAGTCCTGGAAGAAACTGAAACAAAATTACAAAGTTTTTGTACTATGGTTATGTAGAGATTTATTTGTCTGCCGATAGATGACGGTAGGGCCCCAGCCTACCGTTAAAGCTGAAGCCGTTACCATCGGAATTTTTGATTGCGAAAATAAAACTTTAGCTGAGATTGGCGGTAAGTTTAGCTTAAGTTTAGCTTAGCTGATAGAAACCATAGAGTTCTAACGACTAAGCTGAAGATGTTTGTCATTATATGCTGCCGGTTCCGGCTGTTTAAATGATGATTGTTAAGCCAACTCATTGGCCTTCGGGTGGGTAAATGGGACGGGGGCCCACCACACATTCCCACCACTGTGTCTCCTGTGTAGCCAGGATTAACAGCGGCGACCGCCAAAAAAGGCAATGAAGTCCATTGCAGTCCCGGGGGTACAACTACGGCTGCCTTGGAACTCACAACGAATTTAATCAGATGAAATTAGTAGGAGTAGGAAGCTTTTGGAATTTGACTTCCCCTCTTAGCAATGTGAGAGGCAAATAAGGCATTAAAAGCCTAAAGAGATGGCTAGTCAAGTGAAGCTCAACTGCCGTGCACCACGGATTTTAAGTATCTAACACTATTGGGGACCTAAAACATTGAGTTGTTACCTAACACATCGATTCCAATAATAAGAATTGCAAAATCGTCTGAACGCTTGGTAATTTTCCCTTGTTGCTACCAAATCAGAATAGTATACTACTTCGGGTGGGTAGAAAATAATGACCTCCGCCAACCCGCAGTTGAACACAGAGCATCGTGGTGGAGTACACTTTAGACCATTGAAGAAAAACCCGTATCCCAAACATGGGACGAATAAGGGTAGATTACAACGCCGAGCTCGGTGGCGTAGCGGTCAATGACGCGGCTTCGATACCAACGCTCGTGGGTTCGATTCCCACATAGGACAAACATTTGTGTGCATGAACATGTCTGTTTGTCTTAGTCTGGGTGTTTTCTATGTATCATAAGTACCTATCTATTAAAAAATATATATTTACGTATGTTTATCAGTTGTCTAGTACCCATAACACAAGCTTCGCTTACTTTGGGGCTAGATGGCGCTGTGTAATTTGTCTGACAATATTTATTTATTTAAATATAAAATTACGAACGTGAAAACTGTTGGTTAAATAAACCTTCGAAAACCGAATGAAAAATCATACGTAATAAATACGAAAATACGTACGTAATACGCTAACTTTTCTAAAGTAAATGTTTTCACTTAGGAAATTCCGCCCCAATACATACTCTCCATTACATAATGGAGTAAACACGAAGTATACCAGGAAGTAAGTACCTAAACTCAGGACCGGCGTTCGTGGCTGACAATAACAATTAATGTTAACGGTTACTGCTACCAGCTAATGCTAGCCGTTATTTTCAAGTTGTTAAAGGTGGCTACTTGCGCGACTAATTTAATTATCTACCTCAGCTGTATTGTTAGGAAGGCTTCATTTATATCAGTTTTTCCTAGTTATTTGTAACTATTCATAAGTATTATATACCATGTATCGTCATCAACCCTAACCCATCCCACTGCTGGGATGTGGGTCTCCTCTCAATTGAAGGGGTTTAATGCATACTCCACCACGTTGCTCAACTGCGGGTTGGCAGAATAACATGTATGGAGATGTTAAATTTTTTCTCGATTTTGAAGTCGATTCTGAAGTAAACAACTGATAAATGTACTTAAATACATTTTTTTTTGTAAATAATAGACTGACATCTTAATGCACACAAATATTTGTCTTGTGCAGGGATCGAACCAGAGACCCCGTAGTCAAAGTGGACATTATTAACCATTTAACCACCGGGTTTGTCAAATATATACACACAATATACACTTCTGTTGAAGGTATTGATTGAACTTTAACTAAAAAAAAAAACCAGAATAGTTATTTTCTTCTGTTGCTAACTGTACTAAGAACGGAACAGTACTTAGGAAGTACGTAAAATCCAGATCCCATTCGCGGCAACAATAACAATTAACGTTAACGGTTACTGCTACTGCTTCCAAATAATGCTACCCGTTATTCCCTACCGTTGTTAAGGGTGACCACTCATGTTGCGACTAATGTTATTAGATTCTTTTATGGTTGTGTATCACTTCAAATAACGCAATGTCGATTGAGTAAAAAAATCTTATTTTTAATCATTATTTAAAATACTTACTTAAGTGACTTTCCTAAACAGAAAACACCACGATCGACAGACGTAAGCGTTAGTGCAGAAGCAATTGATATAATTATGTTTTTTAATATATGGTTTACTATCTATCGAAATCCGAGTCGAACAACGCCCATAGTATTTATTTTTCTTATCCATAATATATTTACTATAAACTCTAGGGCTTTGTTAAAATACTTCAACCACCGACTAGTCGCCCTCTTACTTTAGGCTCTACTAAATATAATAATAAATCATTATATGCATGCATTCATATGTGGCGTTTTCAAAATATAATATTTTTTTACATCTGATATGTAAAAAAATATTGTATTTTTGTATTTGACAAACACTGAAATTTGGTTCACTTCCGATTTGCGCGATGTTTGGTGGGTCCCGACGCTTAATCGTACAATGAATATGCACCTTTTTAACGTCAAATAACCAAGGAAAGCCCCCTCCGCGTCTGGCACTGAGCTAATGAAAATCATTAACTATTGTTGTTATACCCTCTCCACTGATTAACCGAATGTTTAGGTATACGGATTAGGTAGCGGGCGAATACGGTTATGGATCCGTTTGATATCCGTTAATGTTTCATTGAGAGGCTGTATTGTTTCCGTGTTTGTATTGGGCCTGTTGATGTGATGGTTCTATGGGAATTGAATCGAATACATTACCTGTTTGAATGTGAAATTAACTAGATGGATCGTTGTTTGCCATCCGATAATACTAACAATCGTGCCAATTATGTATCTAATGTCCTGGGATTGCAATCACGATATACATAGTTTAAAAAAAAACACTTTATTTGCAGAGAGTATTAGCACAGTATAAGTAATAGTACTACGTACAGTATGGCCACTCCCTGCCGCTCTCTCGTGTCGACCTCACCTCCCCTCTGAGACAAATCAGGAACAGTTTGTACGCAGTTTGGCGCCGCACGCACACACCCTCATTTACGCTCTGCACAGACGTCATTGTTTATATAGTAGTAAACGACGCGACATTTGTATGGAGTGGCCGGGCTGTGGTATTAGACAGTTTCTAAAAAACACGTTATCTGTAGAGAGTATTCTAATACTTTGATATATTTGAATATGTTTTTTCAAGAATCTGTCTACAGTTTCTTGAAAAAACACGTTATCTACATAAAGTATAAGACAGTTTCTAAAAAAATACGTTAACTGCATAGAGGATTAGACAGTTTCTAAACAAAAGCGATGTTTTATCTACAATCATCAGCATGAATAAAAACCTTGCAATCATTTAAAGCAAACTTTAAAGAAAGACGAATAACATCGCTCGGAAAGTTTATATAACTAACGATCGCTCGCAACGCAAAAGACCGTCCGTGTGGATTTTTCAGACTTCCGTCTGGACTTCGTTCGTGTGGATTTTTTCTCTTAGTTAAAAGTATGCCTATGTTAAAGGCTGGCAACGGATCGGCGACTCCTTGATGTTGCTGATCTCCATGGGCGGTGATGATTGCTTCCCGTCAGGTGACCCACATGCTCGTTTGCCCCCTCTCATATAATAAAAATGTTATACTGCGGTATGTTATCTATGTGTCAAGTTAAACTACAAATCTGTTTAGTCGCTACGAAGTACCATTGAGCAACAAATATGCAATCTTTCGCTTTAATAATGTTATAGCCGTTATCCGCGACTTCTCACGTTTGACGACGCTCATATTAAAGCAATCATTTATTATGTGCATTATAAATAATAATAAATAAATAATAAATTATCCTGGACACATTACACACGGCCATCTAGTCCCAAACTAAACAAAGCTTGTTTATTATGATGTATTCAGGGTTCTAGATAACTGATATTATACTTAAATACATTTTTTTTGTAAATATATATACTACATAGAAAATAACCAGACCAAGACATGTTCATGCATACAAACATTTGTCTTGTGCGGGGATCGAACACGCAACCTAGGAATTATTGTTTTAGTTCGCCTTAATCCCTCTTTGTGCAAAAATCTATTCATCACGTTTTTTTTATTTTACATATTAAATTAAAAAGCTCATTTTTATTGCACAAACAGCTAAAACATAGAGCTTTTATATGAGTTTATATTTATCTTTAAGCCTCATTAATCTGTCCCATTAGAAAAAGTCTAATTAGCTACCGTGATTATTTAATTTATATTTCACACCATAATAATCCAATCTTTACTGCAAAACATAGGTTTTCATATTAACTAATGATTAAAAATTATTTACCTCTATCTTCTATACCTATATTATATCTGTTATATGTATGTATTTACAGAAAAAAAATATTTAAGTATAATATCATTTATCTACTTATCTAGTACCCATATTACAAGCTTTACTTAGTTTGGAACTAGATGGCAATGTGTAATTTGTCCAAGAATATTTATTTATTTATTCTGCAAATGCAACACGTTTCAAAAATACATATACGTTACTCGTTTAAGAATAAATGTAAATTCGATGACTGTTAATGAGTTTCACTGCCGACGCGAAGGGTCCTCGAAGTGCACCCCAATTATCACATCTTATTATTCACGAAATACAGCGCATCCGAGCTCGCCCCCTAAGCCCGCCCACGCCCCTTTACATTAAATACAATATCTTTAAATTGTTCCTAAGTACTGCCACCCTTATTGCGTATTTTTATCGTCATTACCATAATCTGTAGGCAACTTTCTCCTTTATTCTTGCAACATTTCGTATTTTCTGTTCTCGTGGTAACGTTAAAACTCCTCAGTAAATTTAGGAGCTATTCTCCCATGATTTAGGTAAAGATTGTTCGAAACTCTTAGGCACTTTGGATGCGATTATGGGAGTGTAATTGTTGGATTCCATTCTGGGTTGTTTTATATTTTTTTATGGGCAAAACTTGGTACTCGGTGAGGGAACTCAGGTGGCGTTGGTGGGAAAATTATATTATGTTAAGAATAAAATGTGATGACGTAATGGTAATAAATCATATAGTAATTTAATTTAGATTCAATAGCTAAGGGTATTATACTAGGTGCTGGATAAATAGACAAGCAAAATCTGCTTAGTCGCTTTAATCCATATCAAGATAGTGTATACAGCATTAGTCAGCTAAACTATAGTCATAAACTTGAAACTGAGAGAAATGAAGGAGTTACTGTGTTGGCAGCGGTGGTGAAGGCACGCGAGCGATATTTCATGTCCCGAGCGTGTGGCTACTGTAACCGCTTTATATAAGGCGGGCCGTATACTTGTCTGCCACTTGACGTAGTATAAAAAAAACTGAAGCCTAGAAATTATCCTTACGAGATTAGATTAAAAACACTCTTCGGCCACTCCGTACAAACGCAACACCGTACTCGCGTCACCATTATTATATAAACATGTCTGTGTCTGTTAGAATGCTTAGCAGTGTGTGTATTGCGTTGAAGATTCGACTCAGAGAGGTGGACTCAGAGGTCGATACAAACGACAGTTACCGGCCATACTGTACATAAGTGCTACTACTTAAATCAGTCTCCCTAGACGCGAGGATTGCAGGTATAGACAGTCTCTATACCAAGGCTGCTCAATTATTTTTGGGTTTAGTCATCCATCGGGTCGTTTATATACCTGATGTTCCATATCACATCGAAACGATCATCAGTGTGTCGATGGCCGGTGAACCAGGGCCGTTGGCCAATAAATAAAAATAAATAAATATTTCTGGACAATTTACACAGCGCCATCTAGTCCCAAATTAAGCGCAAACTTGCGTTATGGGTACTAGCCAACTGATAAATGTACTTAGAAACATTTTTTTTTGTAAAAACATACTTGTAATACATAGCGAACACCCAGACCAAGACAACAGACATGTTCATGCAAACAAATGGATATTGTGCGGGAATCGAACCCGCGACCACGGAGTCAAAATGGACATTGCTAACCATTCGACCACCGAGCTCGTCAATCAGTGGCCCGCGTGCCTGGGATTACCAGCCTTGCTATAGAGCAATGGTATATAGACCACAGAGTTTTTTTTATTAGAAGCCAGGCTTAAGTACCTTCTTACACAGGAAAAGGGTATGGTTTCGTCCAGGGTCATTATTTATGCTCAAATTGATAGCAGAGGAAAGATTCGGGCCAAGATCGTCCTGAGGACACCTGTTTTCATGTGTGCTATATTCCAATTTTTATGTCTCCCGTCCCCCATCTTACCCGCGAACTCTTCCACCACCATCTCTTTTTTGAGGTTACTGATAATGAACTTATTCATAAAGCAATCTCAATAATAAAATAATTAACAACAATAATTGTTGCATCCTCTTCTAGTCTGTGAACAAAAGTGTCATCGTTAATAGCTACGGTGCTAAATTCACATCCCTAAGGGAACTCATATTGCATTGTAAAAAAATATATTTAATAAAAGTCAGTTCACAGACGATTTTACGTGATGACGTCAAAAGAAAACATCGGCCGATGGAGTGGAAGTGAGATAGATGCGTCACAAGCCGAACGCTTAGGCCGATCGTGTCTGTCTATCGCTTGTTCCACGCTCTCGCTTGCACTCTCGGCTTAGGCGGAACGTGACAATGAGTCATGCTTTTTTTTGCGTGCAGCAGGCGTTCATCGATTTATAAATCGTTAACACGTCAAAAATTTGTCACTAACACACGACCACGGCAGTCGAACCACCATCGATGGTATTTGCATGTTTCTTTTGTTTCAAATAGCGGTTATACCAAGGGAATTTAATAGTATCTTTCTATAGCCAATATTATATTTATAAAAGAAATATATCGACGGCGAAGTGTCAATATCTTCTAACTAACACGGACAAAATTTCACAGAAAGAAAAAAAAATCGTTGTTTCCTGAAAACTTTAAAAATAATAAATTCATTTGTATGGTGAATATACAAATATGGAAAGCTAAAGTTTCAATGAAATATAAATATATTTGAAATATAAAATAGAAATTGAGGCAGTCGAACCACCATCGATGGTATTTGCATGTTTCTTTTGTTTCAAATAGCGGTTATACCAAGGGAATTTAATAGTATCTTTCTATAGCCAATATTATATTTATAAAAGAAATATATGTAACTAGCGGCCTGACCACGCTTCGCTGTGGCTCAATCTTTTCGTTTCCATCCATTTCCTTAGAGATGGCGCTGTATGTGAAAAAAGATTTTCCCGCTTTTCTTTTCAAATTTTTCCAGAATTTTCTTTGCTATAAACCTCACGGAGCCCGAGACCTTTCCAACGAATGCAAAACCGTGGAAATCAATTCGTGCGTTCTGGAGTTATAGCGTCAGGAAGGAAAACCCGACTTATTTTTATATAGTAGATATTATCGACTCCGATACGGACGCCTACGGTAAGTGGCTACATACGGTGGCAACTAACTGGTGGGTGTCGGTCGGCACTACAGTAATTAGCTAGTGGCGGGTACATACTAAGTAATATAGAACGAATTATTTGTAAAAAATATGAACCTCGGTTGAAACTTTGAGTGAGCTATACATTTTAGGACATTTTAGTTGTCTGAGGTTAAGTAAAGTGTTTTTAAGACCTCAAAATAAAAGGCTAATTGACTTTTGGAGCTGGATATATTTTAGAACGGAATCGGTTAACCTATAAACCTAAGGTACTTTAACCCCCCCTCCTAAAGCAAGTCGAGCCTCGCTCCTCGTTCGCTCGGCTTTTGTTGATTCTGACATATCCTCGACTTGCTTTTAGATTTAACTAGTGTAACCTAGTAGCGCTTAGTTTTCAAGTACTTTGAATTTTATCTATAATATAAAAATGTATCGCTGAATGTGTTGCTAAGCGCGTATCTCGAGAACAGCTAAACCGATTTCGCTAACTCTTTTAGAATATTCCTTGAAGTAGTAACCGAGAGAGAGAATAATTTAAAAAATTGCCTGAAAAAGTCTAAAAACAACACTTTTCTATACTCCCATACAAACGAATCGTAACAATACTTAAAAGTATATTTGAACTTTAATACCATACCATAAAGTTCAAGTGTTAGTGGAGAGGTTCCGGGAAGGCAAAACAATTGAATGACGTTAGTATCGTAGGCGATACGAAGTTCGCCGGGTCGGCTAGCTAAAAATAAAAATGTTATTATACTTACATATCTACAAATATAAAACAGTATTATAACATCTGTTCTTTTATCATGATCGCAGAATTTTATTTTAAATACTTGACAGTTTTACAAGTGTAACTCAAGGTGAGCCTGTGTGCGAACACTTTCAGGTGGCGTTGACAGGAAAATTAGTAACTATCTAGGTACGTACCGGCCAGTATACTATTATAGTGTACTGGCCGGTATTTGTATATATATTATTTATAATTCAAATATAATGTTTTTACAGCAATTGTTTCAAGTGAGGAATACTCTCAAATATCTAAAATACAGAGGCTTGTGACAGTTTACAAAATTTCTCTCAATGCTAGCAGCCGTAAATCGTTATAGCTATTACTTATACTGTGGTTATAGCTTTTCTCTGTATATATTTGGATGTGGTTGCGATACCACAGTATACCTAAATAATCGTACTACAGTATGACCACTCCCTGCCGCTCTCTCGTGTTAATCTCACGCCCCTCTGGGGCGAATCTGGTACAGCCCTCTTGCCACCAACTCTTATTGCGATTCAATAACTGAATAGAATGCTTATTCATACCAATGAATAATTGGTATTGATTGTACTCTATTTCATGTATTGCGATTCAATAATTGAATAAGCATTCTATTCAGTTATTGAATCGCAATACTTGAAATAGAGTCGCTTATTCATTGGTATGAATAAGCATTCTATTTAGTTATTGAATCGCAATAAGATTTGGTGGTAAAGGGGGCAGATTGTATGGTGCCACAAGCACACACGCTCATTTCCGCTCTGCACAGACGTCATTGTTACATTTGTATGGAGTGGCCGGGATGCCACGTTACGTCTATATTTTCGATTGCCATTCATCATCATCATTTCAGTCAAAGCACGTCTATTGCTGGACATAGGTCTATCTTAGACTTCCACGACGTCCAATTTTATGCTACTACCATACCCCGGCCAATCCATACAAATGTCGTATCGTTTACTACTACATAAACAATGACGTCTGTGCAGAGCGCGAATGAGCGCGTGTGCGTGTGGCGCCATACAAACTGTTCCAGATTTGTCTCAGAGGGGAGGTGAGGTCGACACTAGAGAGCGGCAGAGAGAGGCCTTACTGTACCTAGAACTATAACAAAGGCGCTGCCAGGATTACTTCCAGAGTGTCTAGTGTTAGGCTACTGTACCTGCTTTAAATTTAACAATGGCGGTAGGTATATAAATAATCTGGCATTTGACGAGCTCGGTGGTCGAATGGTTAGCACTGGCCACTTTGACTCCGAGGTCGCGGGTTCGATCCCCGTACAAGACAAATTTATGTGCATGAACATGTCTGTTTGTCTTGGTCTGTGTGTTTTCTATGTATTATATGTATGTATTTATAAAAAAAATGTATTTAAGTATAATATCAGTTTATCTAGTAATCAAGCTAAGTAAAGATTGTACTACAAGCTTTGCTTAGTTTGGGACTAGAGAGCCGCGTGTAATTTGTCCAGGAATATTTATATAATTATTCTAAAATTCAGCACATTTTTTTTATACCACGTCGGGTGGCAGACAAGCATACGGCCCGCCTGATGTGAAGCGGATACCGTAGCCATATTAACGCTCGCAACATAAAATATCGCTCACGCGCCGCCACCCACGCTGATAACGCAGCATCACGTTCCTTTCTGGTGATCTCACTCCCTCAAGGGAATTGTTATTTGGCTGCGGTATTCTGTGAGGTGGAGATACATTCCCCAGTCGGGTAGCATACAATTACCCTCCCTACGACTCTTTTCGCCAGACATTCGTTTGTCAGTCAGCAGGGTGCACCGCGTGCGGGTGAAGTTGGCTTTGGTTCAAAGATGTTGATGAACCACTTACATCCCAAATAACTCGCAAGATTTGATTACAGACACTGCTGTAAAACTAAATGAAAGCTTGTAAAACAATTTCTTGTAGAGAATGCTAATTCCTATGAATAAAATGACAAGTAAGCAATATAATTGGAGCCCATTACTTCCATTAGTTGTAGGGAGTTTTCTATTAACTACATAGGTATTTAAAATAAGTGGGCTATTTCAGTATTCCCTTGTATGTTTCACAAATAACCAGTGTCGGATAATAACAGCGTGAATCACGGTTCGCATGCTGGCGAGAATAATTAGCAGGCCGATTGATAGGTCGGACGTAAAATAATTTTCTATTCTTGTCAGTCGTGAGCATTAGAAATGACAATGCCTGAAGTTTACAACAAAATACAATTATGCAATGATGTATTGATGAATACAATATTGTATTATTGAAATTATTGTCTGCTACATAGATTGAATTGAAGTTGAGTTGGAAAGGGCTGGGAGTCAGGTTATGGTGAATAGCAATGATAATTTTTCGACAACCTAGCAATGGCCACTTTGATTCCGAGGTCGCGGGTTCGATTCCCGCACAAGACAAACATTTGTGTGCATGAACTGCTGTTGTCTGTTGGTTTGGGTGTCTTTTATGTATTATATGTATGTACTTGTAAAAAAATGTATATATACAACATATATCAGTTATCTAGGTGCTTGTTCCCATACCACCTACCTACAAGCTTTGCTTAGTTTAGGGCTAGATGGTGTTACGTAATTTGTTCAGGAATATTTATTTATTTACTTTATTTATTTATTAATCGGGTTAAGAACTGCTTTGGTCACCTCAGAGGACGCCACTCGAGTTTACGGCGCTGGACACGAGTACCTATTTCAGAGCCCGATATTTGTATTTTATTTCTTTTTGTATATCCTGGCTTTAAAAGACGTAGATATTGCACTAGTAAATAGAAAGAAAAATGAGGTGATAAAATTAAGACAAAAAAATATAATAATCATGAAAGAGGTACACGGATCTAGAAATAAAAGTAAAAAAATCGTTCATATTTAGTTTTATATAGTATAATAGTAGATTATTGCATCGAGCACAAAGTAATTTATTATTGCACCGAGTGCCTGATTAATCTAACAGGCACGAGGGCAATATAAATTACTTAAGGCGAGGTACATTATCTGCTTTTCTTTCAACTAATACCTATAGGAATAGTAGATAAAAGAAACTCATATCAAACAGTTAAAATAGAAGTTTAATTATTGAAATTAAAAGTTATGTTTGAGCAATTATTAAACGTAAGGTTAAGAGTTTTGTTGGGCAAATTTATATTTCTATAACACTGTCGGCTTCATTCAGAATGTTTTCCGGAGTTAATGTGTCGCTAGATGATTCCATTTTAATTCGAAGCCGAAGCACTCAAAATCAGATAGTATCACACTTTTATCGTTTCCAAAAATATTGTCAAGCAAAATAAACAAAGTTCCCGCCAAATCACTTTTTTAAATTTCTTTCATTTTTAACTCAGAGTTAGCAGCAATCATTTTTTAAATTTGAAACAAGTAGGATAGAAACGAATAATACGTACGAAAAAAAAAAGTATTGATATCGGCTGGCTGAATAGAGCTAATCCATTGAGATTGGCACCTTTTGGTGCGATTAAAAAAAACTGTGCAATAATGAAATTTCATACATTTTTATTCCTCTAGAGCATTAAAGACTCGTTTTGTACTGAGTTTTTAGTGTGATTGTGATGAAATTAAAGCATAGTTGGAAGAAAAGTAAAATAAATAATAAATAAAAAAAAAAAATAGTTCATTTAAGGCCAATTTGCTGGAATTTATATACATATTTTTAAATTTCGAAAGAGAAATACCGATTATTTAAAGGTAGCGGGTAACATTCTGTACACAAGATAAGACAATAGATGTTATATAATTGCATGTTCAACTTATTTTACCCTCGCAGGGGCGTGCAAATGTTTATTTCTTAACGTCATTTTAATAATAATAATTAGCTTAGGTATATATTTTAAATTACATTTGAAAAAAATCTGTCATTTATATATTCACTTATTGTATAATATTTATTTAATAGCCATTCAAATAATTTATTTTTAAGCAATAACATTTAAAGTTTGAAAATTGTCAGGCACCTAGATGTTGAAATTTTTTATTGCCGTGCAGTGCA
Organism: Hypsopygia costalis; assembly: GCA_937001555.2. Lineage (NCBI taxonomy): Eukaryota > Metazoa > Arthropoda > Insecta > Lepidoptera > Pyralidae > Hypsopygia > Hypsopygia costalis. The sequence goes on from OW443326.2 coordinate 28,792,648, forward strand.
CATTGTCAGAATACTATTAACAGAAATGACTAATTCGAAACGAGTTTCGAACGAAAACAGAAATTTTAGTTAAACATTGCATATACTATTGTTAAACTTCACCCCGACCACTCCATACATTTGCCGCGTCGATACTATCACATACACAAAGGTGTCTGTGCAAATCGCGGATTCATGTAGGTGTGTGCGGAGTCAAACAAACTATTTCACACAATATAGACACATCATATGCATGGACATCTACGTATTTACATAGTTCAATGGATCCACATTCGACTCAGAGGAGTGGTTAGGTTGACGCGAGAGAACGTCAGGGACTGTCGTTCTGTCGGGTCTATACTGTTACATTGCGGTTAAACCGTGTTCTGTAATAAATAAAATAAATAGATATTCCTGGACAAATTACACACTGCAATCTAGTCCCAAACTAAGCAAAGCTTGTACTATGGTATTGGATAACTTTGTAAATATATACATTATAATACATAGGAAACACCCAGACGAAGACAAACATACATGTTCATGTACACAAATATTTGTCTTATGCGGGAATCGAACCCGCGACCTCGGAGTAAAGTGGCCATTGCTAACCATTCGACCACCAAGCTCGTCAATACTACAACTTTAATTAAAATATGCTTTCAATTTTACAAAATAAAACATCAAAATTCGGGTATCAAAGAAAACCCACAAATATATCGAAATGTCCCCTCAGAACGAGGGCAAAACAAACGCGTATTAAAAGTTTTTCAGCGGGGTCCGCTTGTGGGAGGGAAAGGGGGAGGGGTGACTCCCTTATTTAGTCACGCCATTTAACAGACGCGCCAAAGGGCTAACAATTCATTATTCATGCTACTAGAACCGAGGAAGATGTCACGGAGGGCTTTGGTAGCACTTTGCTGCCTTGTTTTTCGCCTGCCATTTTTGCGATTGTCCTACTCAAAGGGTAATTATATTATTCTCTAAAGTTCTCAACTAATCCTTAACTACTTTAGGTATTGGGTAACTTTAAAGGTGTGGGTTTGAGAAGTGATAGTTACGTTAGCATTTCAACTTCACTTTATAAATGTAGGTACTTATCCGGCCATAGAGTAGAGAACAAAATTATTATTTAATTTGCTTGCAGCAACTTGTCAGAATTTATTGTTACATACTAGTTCGATACGATTCCCACACAGGACAAACATTTGTGTGCATGAACATGTATGTTTGTCTTGGTCTGGGTATTTTCTATGTATCATAACTATGTATTTACAAGAAAAAAAATGTATTTACGTATGTTTATCAGGTGTCTAGTACTCATCACTCACTCAAATCACACAAAAAGCTTGTAATACTCACTCATCACAAGCTTCGCTTACTTTGGGGCTAGGTGGCGCTGTGTAATTTGTCTGACAATATTTATTATTATTTATTTACAGACGTTGTTCTGTCTTCTTAACAATGAATATTGAATTCGAATTGGTTTCGCGCATTCTGTCAAATGACTGACAGTTACGTTAGAAAAGTTATCGCTTAATTTGGGGCTAGATGGCACTGTGTAAATTGTTAAGGAATATTCATTATTATTCATATTTAGTTTACTTACATTTTCTGATTTTCCGCGCATCTTTCTTATTTTTTTCTTTCACAAGAATCTACTGACAGTAACAATTACAACATAAAAAGTAATAGCGAAATCGGTCCAGCCGTTCACTCGCGATGCCGTCACCAAGGGAAATAGGGATTCAATTATATATGTTTATGTTACCGGCCAAACCCGATTTCAGGACAAACTAGTTTGGCCTAGGCTAAACTAGTTTGTCCTGAAATCGGGGTTGCCTAGGCAAAACTTGTTCTTCCTTTAAATATGGAGTAGATGGCCATAAAAAAAATGACCTTAACCTACTGGGGACTTTGTCACATGAAGTACTTAGGTGGTCATAAAAAAAATACCTTAACTTATCTGGAATCGCGTAATAGGAAGAATTAGTTTAGCCTAGGCCAAACTAGTTTGTCCTGAAATCGGGTTTGGCCGGTAACATACATATACTCGTATATAGCTAGTATTAGCTGACAGTCGCCGTCCTGTTTTCTTATAACAATGAATGTTGAATTCGAATTGGTTTCGAGTACGCTATCAAATGACTGACAATTCTGTCAAACGACATAAAGTTCAAAAAGAAAAAAATATCATTTGTCAGATTGCGCGAAAGCAATTCATATTCAATATATTTACATTGTTAAGGAGACAGGACGAGTCGGGTGGTTAGCTAGTTTTAAATAAAATATGATGTCCTTATTTTAATTCTAGGTATGTTACATAGTTGGAAATGTGAGTGATATTACCACTTTATATTATTATAACATAAACACTTAATTATGCCGACTACTAAGTAATACTGCACTGTAATTTACGTAAGCAAGTCTATTTATGCAATATCAGCAATTTATCGATGTAATACCGTTCCCATTCCCACGATGTCGTTGTCTACCTCCTGCATAGACATTCATAAACAATTGACGGGTCCAGGAAAGCTAGGGCTTATCGCTATTTATCTAAATATTTATTATAAATGGTAAGGGCGCCTCACTGACTGGCTTTTGAATTAATTAATGAATGATACTTTATTCACAGAATATGGTTAACAATAAGGCATTATAAATTGTATGGTCCTCAGCATATTCAACCAGAATGGCATGTGAATATTTATATAAAAACAAAGTTATATATTTACATGAACATTTTATATTGCAAATTAAATATTAAGTACTTATAAACATGTCATAATTTTAGAATTTATAATTGAAAAGGTCATTTATGGAATAAAAACAATTTGTGACCAGTAAATAAAAAAAACTTTTTTTAAATTTATATAATGTCAAACATTTCAATGAGTCTGGTAGCTTATTATATATTTTAATGCACATACAGTGTGAGCTGTTGCTCCTATATTTTAATTTAGTATTAGGGTAAATTAAATTGTATTTACGTCTGTTCGATCTTTTCATTACATCGTGAAGTTTTTCAAATAAATCTGGGTTACGTTTAACAAAAAGAGCCGTTTCATATATGTACAGAGATGGTACGGTCAGAAGACGGAGTTCTTTGAACAAAGGCACACATGTGCGTCGAAGTTTTTGAAGTAAAACTTCTTTACGAACGCTTTACTTGGGGAGTAAGCTGGTGAATGCGTGACGAGAGCGTTACGGAAACGGCGAACGGAAGCTGAGAGGGAGATAAGTTAGTAGAGCTAAAGAAGTTTTACTTCAGTCGTGTGGTCTAAATGCACACTCTTTTTTTTGTATTCTACTACGGGTGCAAACAAGCATACGCTCTCCTAATGTGAAGTAGTCATTATGTAGTCATTAGTGATGACTAATGACTACTTTAAAAAATTAGCATGTGGGTCACTTGATGTAAAGCAATCACCACCAACCATGGAGATCAGCAACACCAAGTGGTCACCAGAAAGAAAGGTAGGAGTATAGGCTGGCCCTTTGCCTTTTCTTTCTGGTGACCTCATTCACTCTCAGGAACACAACAACCCTTAAGGGAATTGTTATTTGGCTGCGGTATTCTGTGAGCTGAAGGTACTTCCCCAGTCGGGCAGCTTAGAAATAGCTGTATCCTACTTACTTCTCTTAAACTTTAACTATTCTATTAACGGCTCAAACCACTGGATCGAGCTAAGTTAGCTACTCGAACAATTAGCTATTACAATGTAGGAATCGGTTAAGAAAGTATTTTTGAAAGTTGTCAGAATATGACGAAGTTGCAGGCATACGAATTTAAATGTAAGTATGTTTTTTAATATACATTTATATCATTTATGGAACAACTCAATTTTAAGTTTTATTTATTTATATAGGTGCTCGAACAGCGTAACAGCACATTAATAATGTGTCGCGCTCGCAATGCACCCACTGAACGAGCTATTAGCGTGTTAAACAGCATCCACCAGGGCTGCTTGGACGTTGACATATTCGCAGATAGCATTGGGAAAATACTCCACTCAATTAATATCATGCAAAATACAATTTAAAATTATAAAATATTTAATCAATAAATATGAACAAAATTGTAATAGTTAATAATCAATGTAATAATTATTTTGAAATCAAATCTAAATAATGTACTTTTATAATGATTTTATATTTATATATAAATAGCATGACAGAATGTTTTTATATATATATTGTAACATGTAACGCGTAGGTGTTTTGGACAATATTCTGTAAGCCTATTGTGAGAATGAAAATAAATAAATAATATATCAAATCCAGGGTACATAGTTCGAGTGTATGCCGATTATAGGCGCACACAGCATACGCTATGCAATAGCACAATAGACTGAGAAGAAGATGGGTGTTTATGGGTGCCTAAATTCTACACTAATAAAACCAACATAGACATTTTTTAATTTTTTTTAAACTAAGCTCTTCATACGAATAATTCTTTCTTAGTCTATCGGCATCAACCCATAATCATCGCACTATTGGGATACGGGTCTCCCACTAATCGAACGCTGCTCAATTGTGAGTTGGCGGGGCGGAGGCCAATGATTTCATGCCGCCCAAAGACCATTGACTTGGCTTAACGACAGTCATCTAATGACAACAACCGGGACCGATGTGTCCCGGTTGTTTCGGAGGGCACGTTAAGCGCCCTCCGAAGCACTCGAGACAAATAAACCCATCCTTAGACAGGATATGTTTGACGTTGCTTAACTTGCGTGATCGATTAGATTGATATGCGCAACGATGCCATCAAGCTCCCATACATGCTGCTGGAGCTGGACCAACATGTAAAACGACCATATTGTAACAGAAAAAATAAAAAAAGCAAATTGCGATTTGCATTTAAAACCAACAAATTACCATTTCAGAATTACGATGAAGACAATTTCATCGATTTAGTATTTGAAGGGAAAATTGCACGTTTCACAAAGATGGCTCGAAATTAACCAACTATTACGGCAGTCAGCACACTAGGAGCTATTAAATAAATAGCTGGCACATAGAATTACTCAGCAGATTATAAATTCAGTAGGGTTGAAATAAACGGAACGTATGAAGAAGATAGAGCGGCGTGTACATTCGCGGGTCGTCCCACTACGCTAGTGTTTTTCAAACGTTTTCATGGCACGACTCCTTTAGTATGTTTGCGACCCTTTACCCGTATAGGTTTCATATATATATATTAATAAAATACATACAGCTTAGGAAACCTGTATGTATTTTATTAATATACACTATTGTTACGCGCTATTCTAGATTTGGATGTAAAACGCCAATGACAACTTCCAAGGATTTATTCACGCAGGGTCTGGTCTGCAGATCTTCACAACACGAGGTCCACACGAAGATTCAAAATCGCAGGTCAAATCGAAGTCCAATAGTATTACTGAGGTCGTAGGTTAACACTTGTCTCGCAGGTAGATTCGCTCGAAGTTTACTCTTCCGAAGTCCAAACTGAACTGAACTGGCTATGCGCCGCGGCGGTTGCTATTTATATCCGCCGACAAGGATTCCCGAATGTTCTCGCACGTACATGCATGTACTTCCCCTCGTTACGTGCCCCGAACATTTTCATGTCATAGTGTTATGAACCTTATGGCAGTAGACATACGGGTCATTATTGCTTGCAGCAAAGTATGCGGCGATTATTCTAGAAGGTTTCATTCTAGATGATTCGCGACAGGACCAAGACACTATTATAATTATACTATTTTCAATGGTGACAGTGGGACTGATACTGTTTTTTTTTGTTCTGTGGACTGATCCGATTAGTGGGACGAATGCGGACCGCAGTGTAGACAGTGGACAAACGTAGCGCTACGGAAATCTACGAGCTACGGGCTACTCCACAACATCATCATAACTAAGTGTTAGGTTGCATCGCTCTTATACATAAAAATTGCAATTTTTTTGACATTAGAAAAAAAACCATTGAACTCGCGACACTGTTACCATAACCGATACCGGTATATTTGGTGTGATATGAGGTAAGGCCGCGCGCCGGCGGGTCGCGCGCCGCTAGCTCTCGGAAAAATTCTGCGTGTTCACGAACAACAGATTCTTTCGCCAGAGCTTCGTTTGTTAGTCAGCAGGGTGCACCGCGTGCAGGTGAAGTTGGCTTTGGTTCAAAGATGTTGATGAACTACTTACACCCCATACTTTCGTTCCCGCTTAATACACGTACGAGAGTTAGATAAAGGGAATGCTTTTAATAGGGCAAAATATTTCCCCACGACGATTCAAAAAATACTAACTTAATTGTTCAAGTTTTCACTTCTGTCGGCATTCTAGGAGTGTTTTTTATCTATACTAATAATAAAAATCTATACTAATATTATAAAGCTGAAGAGGTTGTTTGGTTGAACGCGCTAATCTCAGGAACTACTCATTGGAATTGAATTATTTTAGTTTTAGATAACCTATTTTTCGAGTAAGGCTATATAACATCACGCTACCAGCAATAAGAGCGGAGCACCAATGAAAAATGTTGCAAAATATTCCTTTTGAGATCTTCCGACGGTTCAAGTTACGCAACAATTATATACGAGGGAATTATTCAACTGAAATAGTTCTAAAAAAAAGTCCGTGATAGCATATGTATATCTTTTAAGATTCCCATACAACCAAATCCGGTCGTGGTGACTAAAATTTCGGTAACAAAATAATCGACTGGTTGCAATGTCGTAATTGTTACTACGCTTTGTGCCTGCGTGAGGTTTAGCCTCAAAATATTGTAACAGAGTATACACTTCGCGACTTAAATGTGTCAGACTAACTTTTGATAACAATGTTTCGTAAATATATCCACACTGTTACTACGTTATGATATCAAGAACAAAACTACCCAAAAGTGTTTATACTGTGACTACATTTTTGTTCCTAGAATGTTATTAAACTTTGTGTATAAAGAGATACAAGTAAATGTGCACATTAATTAACTTAGTTTTGTAACATAGTCGAAACTAGTACACAGTTCTAGAATATTCGATTCCTATTAAAAAAGTTCAGTATGTTCTCAAACATTTTATTATCTGATAATTGAGTGCTAGTACGTATTAACAATTAACAGTATGAGTAAACCTTTCTTCTTCTATTATATTAATTATTATCTTTAAATACATTTTTTTTATTTTTCAATTACATACGTAAACCTTTTAGACATACAACTACTTATTACCGACGACTCCACGCAGTTAAAGAAAAGGAGCTTCATTCAGCTCAAAGGAGGAAAGAGAATCATGGAACTCCGACATCTTCACTTTACATCTACACTTCGTACCATCTTTCGTCTTTGCACATCTTTAATGTAATAATAATATAATGTGGGGATATTTCACACAGGGCCATCTGATCCCAAATTAAGCTTGTAGTAAACTTGTGCTATGGGTAACAGCCAGCTGATATATTTACAAATATAAATACATACCGTAATAGATAATTTACATCCAGCCACAAGGCAAACACAAATGCTCACCACATAAATGTTTGCCTTGGGTGGGAACCGAACCCACAACCGCGAGCTTCGCAGGCAGGTGCACTACCCACTAGGCTACGGAGCCGACAAAATGTTTTTGTTTTATATGAGAGCGGGGCAAGCATGTTAATGCATAAGCATGCAAGCAGAGCATGTGGGTCACCTGATGGAAAGCAATCACCACCGCCCATAGAAATCAGCACATGTCGTATTTATTTGGGAATACTGCTGGAGGAAGTTGATTCCACAACTTCACAGTTCGTAGTAGAAAATGTCTTAAAAAGCGTACTGTAGTCGATCGCCAAATATCGAGATGATGAGGATGGAATTTTAATTTATGGCGAGTTGTACGATAGTGGAACTCAATAGCTCATCCGAGCACTCCCCGTTGTATAATTTATATAGAACGCAAAGAGATGCAACATCTCTGCGTGTAGAGAGAGACTCCAGCCGATCAGAAATCATTGGGTCACCGACGATTCGAACAGCTCTTCGTTGTATGCGGTCAAAGTGGGGCGCACCAGCCCAGAGATGTGAACAGTATTCCATATGAGGCCTAACTTGAGCTTTATACAGTTGAAGGCGATGTTGTGGTGTAAAATACCGTCTGGCTTTACAGATGATGCTAATTTTCCTAGAGGCCAATTTGGCTTTCCACTCCAAGTGACCACGGAACTGAACGTCACTCGATATGTATGTCAACACCCAAGATACCAATGCTGGAGCTAATAGTAAGAGGAGTACCTTCCAATCTGGGAGATATGACAAATGGGGATATTTTTGAGGTAAACGCACAAACTTGTGTCTTTGAGGGATTCAGCTAGACTAAGTTCAGTCTACACCAGTCAGAGACGTGTCCAAGAGACGTCTCAATCTCAGACACAAGTTTTGTTCGGTACTCATCGACGCAATCCCGAGAAACATTGCATAGACTCTATTTTGCGTCCAAGGTACTGTCATCTGCATAGCAATGGATACTGCATACATGCAGCAAGTCATTGATATGCAGAAGAAACAATGTGGGGGACAATACGCAGCCTTGTGGCACACCAGCGTTCAGGGGTAATGGATCCGAACGTGCACCGTCAATCACAACTTTAATGATCCGCCCAGTGAGAAAGCTGGCAATCCATGTGCAGTCTCTCGAGTAACCCAAAAGAAGGAAGCTTGGATAGTAGTGCCTTATGCCACACCCGATCAAAGGCTTTTGCTATGTCTAGGCTAGCAGCCAAAGCCTCGCTCTTGCTTTCTACTGTCTCCGCCCAACGGTGAGTCAAATATACCAGAAGATCACCAGCCGAAACCTTGGCGAAAGCCATATTGGCGATCATTAATCTGAAATATTGTGATTATTAATGTGAACTAATACTGTTCTGTTTAACTTATTTTCTAATATTGTGTCCAGTACAGAATTTATCAATCTATCTACGCTCATGGTCAGTCACTTGCCGAATCTGCATGACGACAGCATATAGATAGATACTTGGATACATGTTGGGAACCACTGACATCGGATTATTCCATCGGCCATAATAGATTTTGTTACTGAATTGAGCAATAAGTACACTTTGTGTCGACTTAGTAACTGAACATTGTGATAGCCTTACAAAATCAATTAAATTGAAATCAAAACAAAATAAATACATGTTTTTGCAAAAATTATTGTATCCTAAAATAAATATTAGATCTAAATAATTTAAACTCTCTAATTAGCAATAATAACACCTTTGGAATATTAATTTTTATTATCACAAAATTAACAAAAAAAAGTAAATGTTTTATCTTATGTCTTTATAAATCGCCGGCGCCTTTATTATTTGGAATTATATTCTAAATTCCCTCGACAAACGAACTTGCGCATTTTGTAAATAACTATAATGAATTTAAAATTCACCGTAACAAACAATGAATAATTATACTAACTTGTAATGGCCGATGACTTTGACATAAAAGTAAAATGATGTCAGATTTAAGTTGCATTAAACGTTCAATCATTCGATTATCGTTCATTCAAAACTGTAACAATCTGTTAACAATGTTACTATAATTTTACGAAACATCTTTTCTAAAATGTAACCACTTTTATGTTTCTTAAATTCCCCACTTTTTGTCGAGGTGTCAAAACAAGGTAGACACAGCTACTATTTTTGTTACCTGTGTAGTAACATCAAAAAGTAACAGTTTCTACACTACAACTGAAATGGTTGTATGGGTTGGCTCACTATTACCTTTCAAATGCTAAGCTTCTTCCTTTCTGACGCTTCACTCTCAGCGCTCTGTCACACGCAGACGAAGTTGCGCGAGTCAGCTAGCTTAATCGTAAAGGAACTAGTACCGAAAGTTGTATCTATATATCATCATCATCATTAGGTCATTTTAGTCTCCACTACAGGAGCACGACCCTCTCTCGTCCGTCCCAGATAGAAGGAGGATTTGGCCTACACTCCCCACGATGGCCAAACGGGTTGGGGAGGCCTGATCAATGTTTGCTAATTAATGTGTGTGAAGAGACGGAGTGGTTCTAGTCTAGTCTGCCGGAAACCACACGGCCAGTATCTATATATTTGTGTATCAAAAGCAAAATATTGTTTTAATTGCACCATCAGAAATTCTGCCCGAAGCCAATTGAAGTTTAAAAAACATCAAACATTTGAGTAATGTCTATAGTTCGGTTATTGTTCACAAATATTCTGTTTACATTAACTGTATGTTTTATATTTGTCTAATGGTTGTACTTCATAAATTTTTGCATTTGTACATTGATGACCCCGGTGGTCGAGTGGCTAGCAATGGCTACTTTGATTCCGAAGTCGCGGGTTTGATCCCCGCACAAGAAACCTTTGTGTGCGTGAACATGTCTGTTTTACTTGGTCTGAGTGTTTTCTATCTCTATTAGAAATATAAAAAAATGTATTTAATTCAAGCACTTTTTTTAAATTCCCGTAAATGTTTAACCTATACGGTATTGAAGCGACTTAGTCTTTGATGCCCTTTAGATACGATCACACGGCGACTACTCGATTTGATTCACGTATACTATTTTCCAATATATAATTATAGGTAACGTACGGAAAGGTCTTTATAAATGTGTGTTGATTAAACGGGAAAAAATTATATGTAAAAAATTCGAATCTAATTTATCGTGTGAACGCAGCCAAATGGCTTCAACGGCCAAGTCGTGATGATATCGTAACGGTATAATATTACAGGCATCACCCACATTACCTTAACTTATATCTATAATATTATTACATTAACTTATATCTCTACGTGTATACCATAGATTCAAATTATCGCAATAAAAGTTTATCAAATATGTCTGTGTTATGGACACGGTCGTGTGTTGTACGTGAATACGTTATATGTACTAAAATTATCTCAAAATGGGAGCGCTTTCGCCTCTCCCGCACGCGATGTTCTATAGTCCTTACTTAGTGTAATAAATTCTTTGATCGTTCATCTATCCAGTGGTGTGATTGATTTTGGATGAAGATGATAGATTTGTAGCTGCAACACCAAACTGTATCCGCCGATTTTGTTATCATTCGTTTTTTTCGTCATCGAGCTCGGTGGTCGAATGGTTAGCAATAATGGCCACTTTGACTCCGAGGTCGTGGGTTCGATTCCCGCACAAGTCAAACATTTGTGTGCATGAACATGTTTGTTTGTCTGGGTCTGGGTGTTTTCTATGTAATAAAAGTATATATTTGCAAAAAAAAAATGTATTTAAGTACATTTATCAGTTGTCTAGTACCCATAACACAAGCTTTACGCTTAATTTGCGACTAGATGGCGCTGTATAAATTGTCCAGAAATATTTATTTTAAATATTTATTTATTTATTTTTGAAGTGCCTCCCTATGGAAGCAATTTTAAAGACGTATTCAGGTCAAAACGAACCCCGAAACGATAGTACACAAAGCCTTAACAAATTCTCAGATCGTATGCTTTCACCACTTCCCCTACAAACAACCTTTTCATGTGTTCATCTGGTAATATTTACCTTGAAAGTTGATACCCCGATGTGGTTTCCTATTAAAATAAATAAGTAATCATTCCTTGACAAATTACACAGCGACATCTACCACATCATCATTCAATCCCACCACTGTGTCTTCGGTGTAGCCAGGATTAACAGTGGCAACCACCAAAAAAGGCGATGAACATTAAAGTGCATTGCAGTCCCAGGGCTGCAATTACGGCTGCCTTGGAACTGGCAACGAATTTAATCAGAAGAAATTAGTAGGAGTAAGAAGCTTTTGGAATTTGACTCCCCTTCTTAGCAATGCGAGAGACAGCAATATGGCAAATTGGGCATTAAAAGCCTAAAGAGATGAAATCTAAATCATATTAACATAATTATTACGTATACGAGAGACGAACTTCTTAGCTTCCATGGATTCACCGTGCGGGTACCGGGTCCATCGTGTGGCAGAGAGAGAAACCCCAAGCAGATCCCGAGACTTGTGACACGGGTGTAGGTTTTAGGGGCCCCTTTCCGACGTTCATCAACACTCACCTTCACTACTTGTGTACATACACATAATTATTCATAACATTACGTAAAATATTGTTTTTTTCTAACTTCCAATACCTAGGGACAGTACCTATGTAGGTACCACACGAGTGGTTTACATTAGTTATTTCCACAGCATTATGTCTGTGGGGTAAAGGTGACGATATAGAGACCAATTTTGTTTTACAGAAGAGAGCAATTCGCTAAATTTATGGAATGGGTTCTAAGGACTCGCTTGGGGAATTATTCAAAGAAATAAATATCCTTACTGTTACATGTCAATATATTTAAGATAACAAACAAAGAATGTTACTTTGCCAACAACAATAATTGATAAATAATTAAATAATGAAATCCTTTAAGATAATATTATATATGTACGTAAAATAGAAATCAAGCTACCCTACATTAAGTGACTGTAGTTTCAATTAAGTCAAAGTATCAATTTGTGAAACAATCACAAATGTTTAGTACCAATACCATAGACTTCGTAAGGACAAAACTTTTTTCATAATAACTGTATATTCTGTAATAAATTAATTGAATAATAAATAAATTCCATAAATAAATTAAAAGTGAACGTGCACGGTGACTTGTTGCAAGTTAAAATGTATATGCGTTGAAAAAACCTAATAAACAACAACGTACCTTATACTCGTACGTAAGTTTTAAACAATGACACTTGCGTTATTTGTACGGTTTTTGACTTCATCCTGTCAATCTTACAATAATACTACTAATTGACCAAGCGTCATGTTGGGGCAAAAAAACATTTTTATATGTTTTTATTTAAATAGTTGTCTTGGCCAACTTGCCAGAACTTGAATTTTTCCAAAAATATTTATAATTTTTATATTTTATTTGTACGCCTGATGAGGGTATGGTTGTAAACGTAAATATAATTTTATTGTTTAAGTTTTTTGGACTACGAAATTAGTTCAGTAACTTGGTTATTGACGTTAACAAGAAAACAATATTCAATAACTTTGCGACGCAACTATCCGCTTTGATGAAACTTATCAAATAAGTAGATAATATAATACATTTTTGAGATGTCGTAATTGATTTGAAACAATCGCTAGGTCGTTCGCGATTTTGAGTATGGATGAATGATGATGTATGAATGTTTGTTACTTTTTCACAGGTAAATTATATAACTGTTTGCTGGCTTAATTAATAATTATTTAACGGCTTGCTGCAAAATAAATAATTAAAAAAAATATCTCAATTGATTTGAACTTGCACTTCTTGTTCTGACACTGTCCAACATTCGGCCCCTATACCACCATGCGGCCCGCGTAAGTCTTTTATCTGGCACGCTACCTAGTCAAAATAATTAAATTCGGCACATAGAGTTTATAATCTAGTTTAACATATATCTAACTGTTCCATAATATGTACATATAAATGTATGTTGACGTGAGCGAAAAAAGCGCGGGAAAAAGCTTGAGGAGTCATATTAGCTGTACAGAAGGATTATTACACATTTCATTGCAACAAAAAAGAAAGGAATTAGGGCTGTCCCTATTATTTTCCTTATAAACTTGTCGAATAGGCTTGTTTGTTCAGTCGTTAAGACTTGTTTAAATTTTCATTTGGCGGATGGGTGTGTAGGCGTTCATGTTCACGTTGTTAAGGACACAGCTATTCATAACATGCCATTAATCAAATAAAATGGTATATTTGTCATACGTGGACCATTTTGCGGACCGTAAATATTGGGCTGCATAATTTTAATGGCAGTTTGAGTAATGAAACTGGCATAATGAACACATAAAAAAGTGTTTATTATATTGTTGATATTGGTGATTGTTGGCACTTGGTGGAACATTTTCAACATTATGATGTACTTAATAAAAAAAAAATACGGTGTTCTTCTTTCAGAATACCATCTAAATACCCTGCTAATACTGTACAAGCGGAACCAGTCGGTAAAAATAAATTGACACTGAATTATCAACTTGATTAAATTATATAATAAATGTGTATAATTTAATTATATTATTTATTTAAGTGGTACAAGTGATTTTATTATATCAAAATGTTTATTATACTGATAAGTTCATTAGTTACGTGACGCACTTTTATTGATTTTCCGACCCCCTTTCCCACCTGGTGAGATGTCGGGAGATTTTCAAGGGAGGGAAAATCTCACGTAATTCTGAATGAATGTTCATTAGCTACTATTGTTTTGAATAAGCATTCTATTATTCATACTAATGAATAAGCGACTCTATTTCAAATTGAATAGAGTCGCTTATTCATTGGTTTAAATAAGCATTATTTGCAGTTATTGAATCGCAATAAGAGTTGGTGGTAAGGGACCTGCTCCATAATACTACCTTACATACAATTCAAAATAGTTTGTAATACCTTTGAAAACTCAACTGCACGGAAACTGCCAATCAATATGACATACAAATAGTTCCTCAATTGTTTCTTGAAAACTTCGAATAAAAGAAATACAGAATTTCAACTGTCGGTAACCCTAGGTGATTATCGACTGAAATTACAGTTATGGACAAAGTAAAATTATACTAGCTCAGTAAAAGAACGTTTTGAAGTAAAAATTAATTGCAAAGCTTTCCATTTTTTTCTTAGTACCTACTTGTTAAATTAGAATTACATTATATTGAACGTAACGTAGGTATAATTTAGATATTCATCTGAAGACACCTCCGTAGAATAAAAACCGATCAGTATAGCTGGTAGTTCACTTTCGTGCGTTTTTATGGGGAGCTAATGTCAGATAAATAAATAAACATTGTCAGACAAATTACACTGCGTCATCTAGCCCCAAAGTAAGCGAAGCTTGTGTTATGGGTACTAGACAACTGATAAACATACGTAAATACATTTTTTTTTTGTAAAAACATACTTATGATTCATAGAAAACACCCAGACTAAGACAAACAGACATGTTCATGCACACAAATGTTTGTCCTGTGTGGGAATCGAGCGTTGGTGTCGAAGCTGCGTCATTGACCGCTACGCCACCGAGCTCGATTTCGATCGAGATTGAAAGTTATTTGATTCTAAATATAGGAAAATAAATGAAATAAGAAAATTTTAAAAACCGTACGTCTGAACAATTTATACTCTGTTTCAAGTCTAGTTAGCTTAACTTGATTTCGGCCATTGACTATAACATAATAAGCTATAAATCATACAAATCCACTTTCGTCTAAAAACGTATATCAAAACCACTTCGATTTATATCACTTTTGGCTGACCTATGCAGTAAAAGTAGTTTTGAACGAGGACGTCGGTCAAAATAATTTTTGTTTGATTTTTCCAGTCAAAAATAGCTTCGACCGGTTATGAGTTTTGACTGTAACATTATAACCCAATTGTTATATGTGGAAACTTATTTGCCCCTAAAGAGATGTTATTAAAATTTCATAACGAGCCGTAAGCTTTCCAAAGATAACAAAATAAAATAAAATTATCTATTGGAAATATGAAATAAATGGGCGGGATATCGTAGCGCACTGCGGTATATAACTGCAATTTTCGATGCCACGGTATTGATTTATTTCATTGGAAATTATAAATCCTCTGCAATCACAGTATAATAATACGAACAGAACGGACAAGTTTCGCCTTTTGTGTATCCTATTTGTATGTTTTTAATATAAACTTAGTATATTTTTATGCTACATTGGGAGGCAGACACGTCTGCTTGTAACATTAAGTAAATAAATAAAAAATAAATATTGTCAGACATAAATATTACACAGCGCCATCTAGCCTCAAAGTAAGCGAAGCTTGTGTTATGGGTACTACACAACTGATAAACATACGTAAATACATTTTTTTTGTAAATACATATTTATGATATATAGAAAACACCCAGACCAAGACAAACAGACATGTTCATGCACACAAATGTTTGTACTGTGTGGGAATCGAACCCACGAGCGTTGGTGTCGAAGCCGCGTCATTGACTGCTACGCCACCGAGCTCGTCTAAGTATCGCGCGCCTGCTACCTTCACCTTAACTACTTTCTTCTTGATAACCTCACTCACTCGCACAAACACAACAATCTTCTCCTCTAAGGTTATAAGATGTATTAAAGTAGTCATAACTATCAGACGCTAGTTCCTTAAATAGAGAAAACCTTTATTTACCATATAAATTTTATCTGATGCAATTGTAAGTCAACTATGACTACGGAACTGCAAAAAGTTTTATGCGCAATTATAATCATTTAAGAATATTTCGTTTAAAGTAAGTAAAGTCACCCACTTTTTTTTATTACATGTTAAATTACATGTCAATCAATTAAAATAATTATTTTTATTTGAAGAAATATACACATATATGTTCTAACTACACTACATTGTACACTAATCCGAAACGGTTCGATCGATTTTTATAACATGTTCTATGTATATTTGGTAGGTATGGTCATTAATTTATACAGCAAATGGAGTATAGTATGGTCATATAGTATATCTATATTATGATCATATAAATTAAAATTTTGTATAAATACATATAAAAACAAAATTAGACAGTACTTGTAAACTACAATGTAATATGTATATATATATATATACACTTCAAACAGGATAAGTGCTATATTAGGAAATAGGATAAGACAAGTCCATGCCCTTGCAAGGGCATGTATATCGGACATGTATCCAATAAGGACATATATACCATAAGGAAATGTATACCATAATGGCATGTATACCATAAGGGCGTCTATACCATAAGGGCATGTATACCATTAAGGGCATTCATCATCTATTTTTAATTCAGTTGATATACGCTATGTGCATGCAAGATATACGATATTCTAAAAAAAACAGAACCTTTCTCTTTACAGAGTCGAATACTGGAAGATGCATCCTTAATGTGCAACTCCTGGTCACCGAGACACAATGTAAGTTGGATAACTGCTGACACAGAACAAAAGTGACACATTTCTGAGGTGTCTCTTTTGTTTTGATTTTGTTCTTTGCCCATATAATGTACCTACCCATTTGAATTTGCTTTGCGATTGTGCTGGCGACCATCTTTGGCCAAAGATGTTTTGTTTTTGTAACTTACTCAGCTATGCGATTTATTTTTTATGGTTTTGCAATTTTTTTGCGTTATAAAATTGTTATAGTTTGGATTGGTAAGTAGTTTATTTTAATATTAAAAATCTAATATAACTATTGAGCAGGTGGGTATAATTTTAAATGTATGCATTGATATCTGACAGGTATTTTTTATTTTCGTCTATCAATGCGTCAGTCTGACCAGGGGCCTACCGGGTAAGCTGAAGTCGATTGCCATCGGATTTTTTGATCGCGAAAATAGATATTAAGTTTAAGTTAATAACATCTTCTGCTTAGTCGGTAGATCTCTATGGTTTCTACCAACTTATCTAAACACAATTACCGCCAATCTAAGCTGGAGTTTCTTTTTTGCTATCAAAAAAATCGACTTGAGCTTCGGCGGTAGACCCCCTGTATAAGTGCGAGTTTTTTATTCTCGTCCGATCATGTTAACGTAAACAAACTGCCCAAATAGAGAAGAACTCTCATGTTGTGAATTTATATAACGCATGTTACATATCAAAATTATGTGGCTTACTTGGTCACATTTTGAAATGAGCAACCCGGCTAATTTGGATATGTAAGACGTGTCTGGTAAATACACAATATGAAACTTTTTCTCAATTTGGTCGGCTTGTCAACGTTAACACGTCCGATTGTGGCTAAAAAAACTTACTCTAAGCAAACACGATTGCTTTTACTATAGTTTTCCATCTTACAGGATGATTATTTTATCTATTGTTTCGAAAACATCTTTTAATGTATCAAATTCTTATTAATTTTTTTGAGGCCATAAGCCTGTAACTACAACTATTAATAAAATTACGAGCAGTTGCTCACGGGTATCATATAAATCTTTGGCTATATTTCTGCAAGCAAGTGTATCGCGACGAGTCATTAAAATCGCAGCGATAATATCGCCGGCTGATGACGCAGTTATAAAGTTGTTAATTATTACAAATACAAATAACATAAAACATTTGTAAAAATGTCTAGCATTATCATTATTATCCTAATCAGTCTCTATCCACCCAATACTGGATATCGTCATTCACCAATGCTCTCCATCGTATGCGATCCTCATTTTCCGCATCCAACCCCTTATTAAGGTCATCAGCACATCACTGTATGTGCAGATGATATTAATAAGCGGCACCCTTATCTCTTCTTGCAACCTCATACGTGGTCTCTAGAAAGGAAAGCGGAGGATAGCACATGGTAGCAAAAATTGGGAAGGGCCTATATCTGGCCGTGGATAGATTACAGGCTGGTTATAAGGATACTGGCGCGGCCTTTAAGGATGAAGACTTTCCTCTTCCGTCTGTCATCGCTGACTCGGCAGTTGTGGTGTAGTTTTTATTAGCGAAATCATTGAGCTTATGAAATCGTCCGGTCGTTCTGTCTGTCCGTTGCCATGAAACTCAAAATTCAGAAATTCTGACTTCGGATTCGTGTAGAGCATCAAAAAGTAGTACTGTAAAGTGACCTTGGTTTTCGGATATCAATTCAGGATTAAAAAAAAAAAATTTGCGCATGCTGCGCGTCCGATGTTTTATTTATGACAACAAACAGTCGTGTATTTATATACATACTCGTATAAGTTGTTAGGAATATTCTTGGTATAGACTTAAGTAGTGCCAGTAATAAAATAAATATTTTAACATTTGTATTTATTGAATTCTACTTCTTTCGACAAGAGTTGGGTTAAATTGTAGTTGACAAAAAAGGCACTTAGTAATAATACATTGTAATTATATTAACATAAATATTTGTGTTTTCTGTATATATCGGGTGATATAAAGAAACTAATTTGACAGAGGCATTGTGATGTGTTCCCAGTTAGGTACAATTATTCCGACATTATCGTGATGAACTTGTGGCTGTATCGCATCAGCAACGGAATACAGGGAACTGTACGAAAACTTATTTTTCCACAAAATATCGACAATATATATGATATAAAAGCGAAGGAGTTTAGAGCATACGTGGGGTATGCTTAAACTGACCATTTATTTTTGAACTCAAAACGGGACATAAGTTTTTATACCCCAGTTAACAGGTTAACAATGAAAATAAACACAACTTCTTAAATTTCTTTATTTAGAAAAAGTGTACATAATTTGATGCAATTAGTATTCACTATTATTATATTCATATTATGTAATTCTAATTATTTTTACTATAATAAGTTGTGAAAAATAAATTCAATCACCAGTTCACCAGCTTTTATGAAAGCAAAGTTCCTCTGACAGTAATTATTAAATTATGTGAAACATTTTTTTATTGTATTTCTATTTCTCACGTGCTTCGTAATTTTAAATTTTCGCGTAGTTTCGGAAAACGAGACTACTTTGCGTCCCGGAGCTTTGTTTGGGGACAACGGTACAGGTGACCGGGAAAAGGGACAGTCGCGTCCAAAACGGGACGTATGGTCACTTTAGGTATGCTGCCGAAATGCGGGTTGGCGGAGGCCAGTGTTTTCAAGCCGCCTAAAGTCCATAATGATAACAGCCGGGACCGATGGCTTAACGTGGCTTTCGATGGAGCAGCTCGAGATATATAAACCCATCCATGGACAGGCTACGGTCGATGTAACTTAACTTGCGTGTTTGATTAGACTGACACGAGTAACGATGCCAGCGAGTTCATGATCCAAAAATAACGTCAATTAATCTAAACTTGTACTTGTTGCATACTCAAGTATATGGAACATGTCTCAATTATATGGAACATGTCTCAATTATATGGAACATGTCTCCAGTTAGGGGTGAGTGACTAAATGATCACGGAGAGACAAAAGATCCATGAGGGTCGACGTGTCACCGGTGCTGCAGCACTGGTACCACTCTAAGATAATATATCTAAACTTACACAAGACGCCCAGGAATTTATTGCAATTGCAAGTTTATCAACCTTATAAATTGCATTTCTGCTGCAATTAATAAAAGTACCAAAATTAAACAATCATAAATAATAATTTCAAGGAAGAGTACAGTCAGATAATGAAAATTGACAAATAGCTTTTTAACTGGCAAACATTGCAGTCGACAGACGATGCTAAATTTGGCAATACCAATGCTTTTGTATTAAATCGAATATTTCATTTGCGCCATTTTTGTTATGGATAATATGGGAACGTAATTAAATTGGTAATTGAAGCAATTTATATTATGATCTCGAATAAAGTTTTGTTATTGGTGATTGTGTTTATTTAAATAGAGTTTTATTTGTATCTCTACTCTTTAGTAACAATTATTTGTTACATAGGAACTATCTCGGCTTTTAATTTATACAACTAGAGTGGCAAACAAGCCTACGGCCCGCCTGATGGAAAGCAGCTACCGCAGCCTATGAACGCCTGTAACACCAGGGGCATCACACGCCCGTTGCCGACCCTGTAAAAACCTCTTCACGCCCTTTGCATGTAACCCCATGCTGTAGTCTCCTGGAAAAACCTCGACAGGCAGTAACCTTAAAAGCCTTCAGCAATTTTATTTATTGAAATGAGCTCGGTGGTCGAATGGTTAGCAATGGCTACATTGACTCCGAGGTCGCGGGTTCGATCCCCGCACAAGGCAAACATTTGTGTGCATGAACATGTCTGTTTGTCTTGGTCTGGGTGTTTTCTATGTAATAAATGTATGTATTTATAAAAAAATATTTAAGTTTAATATCAGTTACCTAGTACCCATAGCACAAGCTTCGCTTAGTTTGGGAATAGATGGCAGTGTGTAATTTGTTTAGGAATATTTATTTATGTATTTATATTTATACTTAGTTACATTCAACTAAGGGTAGGTAGTTGATGAAAGGAACCATTTGTTATTATTGGCAACGGCAAATTAGTCACTTACCCTTTTGAGGAGTTCGATGGTGTCATTGCGCGTGTCAGTCTCAATCGATCACGCAAGTTAAGCAACGGAAATCGTAGTCTATCTGTTGATGAGTTTATTTATCTCGAGTTCCATTATGCTTCAGAGCCTTCAGAGCCTATCTAATTTTCACAGTGGTCTGTGCTGCGGAAGGAACTTTAAGCCGTCGGTCTAGGCTGTGGTCATTAGTTCTTAACCGTCGGTTCAGGCTGTTGTTATTAGATAACAGTCGTTAAACCAAGTCAGTGGCCTTTTCGTGGATTGATAACACTGGGCTCCGTCAATCCGTGGTTGAGCAACATGGTGGAGTATGCTCTAAAACCCCCCTTTAAGGAGGGACCCGTATCCCAGCAGTGGGACTATGGGTTGATGCAGTAGCGTTTTATTAATTACTAACGACGGGCCGCATGCGCATCTAAGCCAGTGACTATTGGAATTGACGGACGGTTTAGATCCATTGAGTCTGAGAAGAAATTTTGCGTCCCTTTGTGTATTCTACAGATTGTACAATGGGGTGTGTTTAGAGGAGTTGTTTGACATGATGGCCACGGCCTCCTTCTACAGTCGCACCGCTCGCCATCGACAGGGAATTCATCCTCACACATTAGAACCGAAGTGACCACGTACTGTGCGGTTCCAGAGAGGTTTTCTTCCACTACCAAGCTGTGGAATGAACTGCCTGTCGAGGTAAAGAGGTTTTTACAGGGTCGGCAACGTGCATGTGATGCCTCTGGTGTTACAGGCGTCTATAGGCTGCGGTACCTGTTTTGTGAGGTGGCGGTTCCCCAGTCGTGCAGGTTATAATGTACATGACGGGTAGTACCTCTCTTTGCTACTTCTAGAGCTTCGTTAGTTTATTAGTAGTATTTAGTAGTCAATTAGTAGCAGTAAGTTTATTGCCAAATCCAACTTCATGTAAGACTTGTATGAACCTCTTCTACCCCAATCGACTAAACTCAAATCAACGGACTAATTATTTTCTTGATTGAAATATCACGTACTAAAAGTTGCATGAGGGGCTGGACAACAAAAATCGGTGAAAAAAGTTAATTTTGTCTGTTGTAGTAGGTTCGTGATATGTCAGTCTTCAGTCGGAACCGAAAGAATATTTTCAGTCGTGACTCGTGCACGAAGTATCGATGAGATATCGCGCACGATAGGGTTAGTGGTGTTATTAATACCTATACTTTATTATTTATTATATACTTAACTACTTTATTATTTACTTTATTATACACTTTATTATTTTTAGAGTATTTGTTAGTGAACAAGTAAATAACAACAAATGTAAAAATAAATTCTGCGTGAAACTTATTATATTATTTTAGTATATTTTATGCTGAATAAGTACTTAACTAATAACAAGCTCATGAATAAAACAAGTTACATAATAAAAAATTGGGATTTTTGCGTTAAAATCAATACATATAATAAAATCGTAACTGGCCGCTGTCTGTACATTGAAGATATTTAAGAAAAACTAATATAGGGGTGCTTTATGAACGCAATAGAACCCAAAACAATGATTTTTAGATTTTTTGTCTGTTTGTCTGTATGTCTGTTTGTCTGTTTGTCCGTACGTTTGTGCACGCTAATCTCAGAATCGGCTTAACCTATTTGAATGCGGTTTTCACTAATGCGTTAAGGTTTGCTCAACTTAACATTTAGTGTTTGTTTCATTTCAATCGGTTCATAAACAAAAAAGTTATATCAATCTAAAAAATCACATATAAAATGGTACAAAATAACTAATCAGTTGAATTGACTGAAACTTTTCAGTCGAATAGACTGAAACTTTATAAAGGTATTATGTTATCATCGTTAAAGTAAATAATACAATGATAGAGATGCTTAGAGACCGTAGCGCTAACGCAAGTTAAGCAACCCCTGTCGAAGTTCCAACTAGGATGGGTGACCACAATTGGCGCAAAAAATATATCAAGTGGCTTAGTAATAAATCTGTGTGCAGAAATTGCTCATCGCCAAGCACGACCAGGTTGTTACGCTTTCACGCCTTAGCTACTAAACAAATAATAATTAAATTTTGATATGTATACATTGTTTAATTTCATTCGATTAGGTGTTTTTCGCACGGTCAGCTTTATGTGGCTTAATCGCGCGTGAGCGATCCCAGAAACTTATATGCTTTGATCATCGACAGTAATATATCTAATGTCGTGTACAGAGAAGCGTTGTTGTAATTTTTATACGTAACCACATCCGTGACCACATCGATATTCATATCCACATTCTTACCCACAACCAAGCGGACGAAGTCGCAGGCACAGCTAGTATCTAATAATTTTGAGTGTAAATAACAGTAGGTAATTGCTAACAAGATATACGCGTTATATTATATTCTTATAATGTGCATTTTGCGTGAAAAAACCTGCGAGTTTAAATTAGTATTTTAGAGTACTTCTTAGTGAACAAGTAAATAACAATAGATGTAAAAATCAAATTGAAAATACAGTTTTATTTTGTAAACAGTGCTGGGTAAAATACTCGTGTGAGATAAATTTATTTCTATTTACTTATATATGTATAGCAATTGTGATTATTGACATATAATAGCATAATCACCCGAATATGGAACACACATAATTCAAGAAGCTCAACCGGATTACATGTACTTTGACGAAAGAGAGGCAGGTCATATCGAGTAGGTACGACTGGAGAGGTATCTCTACCTTCAGAAGAGCGTGGCAGTCGATTTATCACTACTTTGTCGATTGTAGTATTCCTGCTATTGGCCGCCGTAGAAAGACGTGAGAAATTAATACTTAAGCAGCGGAGACGCGCCAGCGTCTCCCTGTACAATACTCCTTCATTGCAAGTGGTAGTAGGTTACAATAACTTTTTTTTTCATTAGGCGAGTTGTATGCTTCTCTGCTTTCCGTAGTCTAAAAAAACCGCACATTTAAGTATTGAAATCGACTTTTGGACCTGCTTATATTTCAGAGTGGACCCTCGTAAGATGTACATGAGATCTTGCGTAACGCATAATGACAAATTAACGAGTCTATCGAATCGTTAATCGTCGAGCTTCACTTGTCTAGCAATCTCTTTTAAGGCTTTTAATGCGTTATTTGTCATATTGCTGTTTCTCACATTGCCAAGGGATGAAGCCAAACTCCAAAGCTTCTATTCATACTAATTTCTTCTGATTAAATTCGTTGTGAGTTCCAAGGCAGATGTAGTTTTTTTTTTACCTCCGGGGCTTCAATGGACTTCATTGTTCAATGCCGTCTTGGTGGTCACCACTGTTAATTCAGACTATTCAGAAGACACTGTGGTGTGCCCCCGTCTCATAAAATTCGTTAATCTGCCATTTTGCGTTTTTGATGTTCATCAAACCAAATCTTTGATGGTTACTGGCGTCTGTAACGGCTTTCCATCAGCCTGCCTTATTTAACACTTGAGGTAGTATATAAAAACAATCTGTTCAAACATTGCAAAAGAAAATCTTCGAGCATTTACAAAACTTCGCTGTAAAAATATAAAATGTACCAACCCTTTTTATTTTATCCTTTAAAAAACTGAAATTACATAAGTTCGTCCAACTTTTGAGTTAGCCATGTTTCGTGCTCGCTAATTACAGGCACTTTCTTGTTTTATCACGGGGTGAAATTCGCGTATAATTTTATCCTCCGCACTTCCGACATAACATAATCGTAACGGCTAAGTGCGCAGCGTATAATCCGGGAGCAGGTACTGTTATGCACATAATTCGTTGTAAATTAATGTTTATAATTAGAATCTTTGTAAACCTATGTTCAGTTTATAGTATTTTTAGTTTAGCAGTTATGTACGAGTACGTATATTAAATTAGTTGTATTATTTCAATTATTATTATGTTCAATTATTTAAATTTGGTACTTTTGGGTTTTACACAAACACATTTGAGATCACCGAGATAAGTATACTATCAAAGATTCTTTACAATATTGTATTTTTATTGAATAGGCTATTTGACAATGTTCAAAAATTGTATAAATTATTTCACAATATCGTAAAATACACAAAACTATAAAGATCTGCACACTTACATTCTAATATCTTCCGTCCGACTTATTTTACGGTCGATCAAAGTTTGGCGGGAAAGTCCATTTTAAAAGTATGAAATAAAAATAAAAAAATATTTCCATTGGAGAAGCAATCAAAAATACTATAACTTTTATTATGATACTAATTACATAAACGTAATGTTTAATATAGTAATTCCTTCACATATGGTTTATATTATTGAGACGTCCCTATACAAATCAAACCGATAAAACTATTGGTCAAATAGCTTATTACGCAATAAAATTATTAAATAATTATGATTTTTTAAATTACGCTTTATAGTATTTTTTGTCAAATATCTTCAATGTACAGATTTTGAATCTCTACTGTATAATATACATTATAAGTATATAGTATAGAAGCCTGAGAAAAATTAGCTATAAATGAAAACAGAAGAAAGACAATAGCTTTTAATAGATAGACATACACATATACAGAAACGTATATAAGTTCCTAGATAATTCCACGTATTGCTGTAATTTATGAAAATTTACTAATGTTACTCGTGCGAAACGTGTGACGTATATAATAAAATTAGTAAATTATTAACACTTCTGTCGACGGTCGTACTAGCTGTGTAATCGCGCGCAAAGGGTCCTACCGGCTTTTAGATCTTTGTGACATTTGATACGACGTCGGCAGCGCTGGGGATCAGCGTTGACGGTTTACTGCACTGATGAGTAATAATAGTAGGTAATGGATTATTGTACACGCCATATCTGCCTCTGTTTACCTCTTACATGTTAATTAAATGTAGTTTAAGTAATCATTACTATATGTTATAGGTGTTTTCTATTATTATTAGTATGTATTTACAAAAAAAAAAATGTATTTAAGTACATTTATCAGTTGTCTAGTACCCATAACACAAGCTTAGCGCTTAATTTGTGACTAGATGGCGCTGTGTAAATTGTCCAGAAATATTTATATTTATTTATTATATACATATGAGGACCTCGATGGCTTTGCGCGTGTTAATCGATCACGCAAGTTAAGCAACGTGGTGTGTCTATGAAAAAGTTTATTTATCTCCACTTTTGAGAGCACGTTATTGTCCAATTTGGAGAAAATGGTCGAATATAAGTTAGATGGGCAGCATTTGAGAAATTAAGAAAAATCTTGTCATCCGATACCTAATACTACCTTAACAATATAATGTCTAAATACGAATACGAATTATGGCAAAAATACCAAAAAAGTAAAAATAAAGATTCTAGCTTTTATTAGTTGTTCATCAAAATGAGGACCTCAGTTCACAATTAAATTCAAATTAAATATGTCATAATTCATACTGATTATTAAATTATATTCACAACGAAAGTAAGAGTATCTATCTCTCTTCAATTATTATAATGGGGAGATGTACCAATTCAATTCAATTGACACGTGTTACAATAAAATTGAATTCACCCCCTGATACAAAGCCGTATAGACGAGCTTGTATTAGTGACAATTATAATAAGAAACATAAAACTTACAGATCACCCCTTCGTTTATTGACATTGTGAAGATGATTTATGTACACACTATCCAGTTTAAAAAGCGACCAATATCACATCTATACTAATATTATAAAGCTGAAGAATTTGTTTGTTTGGTTGAACGCTCTAATCTCAGGAAGTAGGTACTTATTCGAATTGAAAATTTATTTTAGTGTTAGATAGCCTATTTTTCGAGGAAGGCTTATTATATCACATTACGCTACTACAAATAAAGAGCGAAATACCAACGAAAATTGTTGCAAAAATGATAAAAAAATATTCCTTTTGAGAGCTTCCGTCGCGTGCGCTGCGTAAACGGTTCAACTTACGCAACAATTATATACGACGGAATTATTAATCTTAAAAAGTTCTAAAAAAAAATCCGTGTTAGCATGTGTCTATATTTAAAAATTGGCTCAATATAACCTTACAAATGGTAAGCATGTATGCTTAAAAGACCCTTTGTGGCATTTGCCAAAACATTTAATTCGGCGTCTAATATAAATATAGGCTATGGTATGAATTTATTTATTTTGCTAGTGGGTCTTTGCAGCCAGATATATTTTTACTTATTCTTTGTTTAAATTTAAATATTTTAACGTTTAATTAAAATATTTACTTTATATTTCACCAGTAGTAGGTAATCAAAAACAATGACAGGTGACTGTTGTTTACTTTGTGTAAACAACAGTCACCTGTCATTGTTTTTGAACACAAAAAATAACAAGATTTTTTTGAATAAACCAAAACAAATGTTTTTTGTTCACAAAAAAATCTTTTGTGTTTTCATCCTTCAATGCTATTTTATTAATTGCTTTGGTTACTGCATCGAAAAAGAACCTTTAAGGGGGTCAACCGTGAAGTTTGTCGACTGTACCTACGCTTCACTTTCAACGCTCTGTCACACGCCGACCAAGATGCGCCAGTCAGCTAGTCTTATAAAATCAATAATCTAAAAATATCAAGTTCAACTCCACCAAAATTTGTATCAAGTTTCAAATTAGGTAGTTAATTTGGTTCAGGTGATATTTCGAGAAAGATAAATTTACAGGCAGTTATGTTAACTTCTGAGGGCACCAACCTTCTACCCTTAATAGATGCATGGAGCGGAGTCGGCTCGCTCGTTATAGGCGAATTGAAAACACTGACCTCCGCTAACCCGCAGTTGAACAGCGTATGCTCTAAAGCCCTTCGATTGAGGGGAGACTTATATTCCAGTAGTAGCCAGCAGTGGGATGAATCAGTTGACAACAATACCAAGTTCTACCTAAATCTCTTCAGCTTTCTAGGTGTCACAAATTCATCAAGATCCTAAAACAGAAATAGTATGTATTTTAGAAGTCTTGGTACTAATTCCACCAACGATCTTGGGGATATTTTTTTATTTGTTACTTACAAATAAAAAAATATCCCCAAGATCGTAATATCTCTTAATTTTTTTATTGCGTATCTTTTTCTTTTGTTTATTTATAAATGAAATCAATATAATGGCTAATAGACAAATTTTAAATTTGTTATTTTACAATACAATACTCATCATTGCACCAAAAAAACAGTAGAGTTTTAACAATAAATACTTAGAAAATATAACGGCCGTGTGGTTTCCGGCAGACTAGACTAGTGACTCTATTCTAGTCTGCCGGAAACCGTGCCGGCCACACTCTGTCTCTTCCCGTGGATGTCGTACAAGGCGACTAAGGGAAATACATTATCAAACATCGATCAGGCCTCCCCAACCCGTCTGACCAGCGTGGGGAGTGTAGGCCAAATCCTCCTTCTGTCTGGGACGGATGAGAGAGGGTCGTGCTTCTGTAGTGGAGACTAAAATGATGACTGATGATGACTTAAAAAATAAAGTACAAAAGGCGGCCTTATCGCTTAGCGATCTCTTCTAGGCAACCTTTGGGTAGACAAGACCTGAAATAAAGGTAGATAGCGCGGCATATACTATATACCTACACAATTATATAACATAAACATAATCATATACCCACATAATTATACATACATAAATTAATTAATAATGTTAATAGAATAATATATGGAATTATAAGGCAAAAGTAAACACCAAAATTGGGAAAACGCTTATGCGTTTATCTATTAGTGCAACCTATAAACATGGTATCTTAAATAATTTTTTAACGGGTGCTCTGTAATAAGCACCACCCATCTTGTGCCATGACATAGCATTAGCTGTTTGACGTGACATATCGCGACCCCATTTAAATTACAGGCACTTGTAGGACAATTACAATTAGCGACCCCTACAGTAACAAGAGTAATGGCGCGGCAGGCTGTGGGGCCAAATTTGGTTCTCACGCGGAATCGTCGCTCATTTTTTACCCTAAGGGATTACAAAGATTGACAGTAATTTACACTTAGTGCCTTATCCAATACTCTGTTTAGATGAGTGTATTGAGAGAAATTTTATGTATACAGTTGTGCAATTTTATCTTTACATGCTTCACAATTCAAAAAATTCGCTATGGTGGCGCATGCTGCGCGTCCGATGTTTTTTCTTTGACAAATTACACGCGGTCATCTAGTCCCAAACTAAGCAAAAAATGTACTACGGTTATTAGATACTTGATATTATACTTTTTTTTTTGTAAATACATAGCAAACACCCAGATCACACAGACAAACAGACATGCTCATGCACACAAATATTTGTCTTGTGTGGGGATCGAACCGCGACCACGGCGTCAAAGTGGCCATTGAACCGTTTGACCACCGAACTTGTCAAGTTATTTATAGTTATATATAATAAGCTTTTCTTATTGTATGTATAATAATCAGGCTAATAGGATAAGTGGCGCTGCAGTCGGTTATTAGGATTTGGGCAGCACGCGTAAAAATCTACGTCTATGGGCAAAACGTCTCTGTTGAGTTCGCTAGTACATATCTATGTATATATTTATTTTTCTCTTTTTTATTTGTACCATTAATTATTTCAAGTAATACAAACTAAATTAACTAAAAATAAACTAATCTTAAAATGAATATTATTTATTATATAAATAAAAAGAAAGAAAAAAATTTATAACTAAACCGCGTCAAAAAATTGCTCCGCATCACTGTCGAAAGGCATTTTTCTTGTTTGGTTCATGTAAATATCCGTGCTTCGGAGGTTACACGTTAAGCTGTCCGTCCCGGCTGTTGTCATTGGATGACAGTCGTTAAGCCAACTAAGTGACTTTTAGGCGGCTTGAAAACACTGGCCTCCGCCAATCCGCAATTGAGTAGAGTGGTGGAGTATGCTCTAAACCCCTTCGATTGAGAGGAGACCAGTATCCCAGCAGTGGGATGAATAAGCGTTGACAACGATGACGATATAATATATTGTTTGTTTTTAAGTTAATATCAAGATACATATATTAACACATTAGCTTTTTTAGTTAGTTATTAAAATATTAAGTTTTCAATTTAAACAAAACTTACTTAAATGTCATCATCATCAGGTCATTTTAGTCTCCACTACAGGAGCACGACCCTCTCTCATCCGTCCCAGACAGGAGTAGGATTTGGACTACACTCCCCACGCTGGCCAGACGGGTTGGGGAGGCTTGATCGATGTTTAATAATGTATTTCCCTTAGTCGCCTTCCATCCACGGGAAGAGACGGAGTGATTATATTCTAATCTGCCGGAAACCACACGGCCAAATGTACTAAACGTATATAATAATAAATATTTAATATATGTAAATATATATACGACCACCTCGTAAACAACTCATAACTATGTCGAGGAAATCTAGGGTTGGGGATTCTTAGGGTCTAGAAATTGCTCTGTGACGCAGCGTAGCGGAAAATGCTATTAGACTCATAATTAAAGGCCGACCCTTATTTTAGCAATGTAACGAGCTGTTGATGATAATGTAGCTAAATATAGGTATTATAAGGCGAGGCAGAAAATAAGTTCTAACAGGGTTGGCAACGTGCAAGTGATGCCCTGGTGTTACGAGTGACCATAGGCTGAGATAACTAATTAACTACTGCCAGGCAGGTTGCATGCATATTTGCTACTTTATATAGTAGTATAAAAAGAAAAAGCCGAAAATGTTGTTAAAATCAAAGGAAATTTCTAAACCATTAATAAAACGGTATTTGAACAAACTCTACGATGTTGCGAAGAAGTCAACTGAAGAATACTCTTAAAAAGCAATTGCAAAAATAAGCAAATTTATTCACAAATCTACAGTTAATTCATTCAAGTTTAACAATTTAGCATAATATATCTTAATCTATTATGCTAAACCTCTATGCTTAACCTCTATGTCCAGAATACTTAAAATACAAATTTCAGTATCTTTGTGATTTTCATAGTCTCCAACTAGGGATGGGCGTTGAATGAACGAACCGTTTTTTTAGACTGTTTTTTGTGCGTGAACGTTTAAACTAGTTTACAGTTCACAGATAAACTAGTTTATTCGTCGACTGGTTGATGAGTCCGTTGCGTCGCGTTGCGATCGTCTCGTCTCGTTTAGTGACTTGACAAATGAGATTTTCGTTCGTTTACGTTTACCAATCGTTTATGTCAAGAAATAGTCTTTATCGATGACGACGTAAACTAGTCGAAAATTAGACTGTTTTTATTGCATAGCTTTTATCGCGGGCTTTGAGCGCGGCGACCGAATGAAGAAATTCCGTAACGAAACCAAAACCAAAACCAAAATCAAAACCAAAACCAAAACCAAAACCAAAACCAAAACCAAAACCAAAACCAAAACCAAAACCAAAACCAAAACCAAAACCAAAACCAAAACCAAAACCAAAACCAAAACCAAAACCAAAACCAAAACCAAAACCAAAACCAAAACCAAAACCAAAACCAAAACCAAAACCAAAACCAAAACCAAAACCAAAACCAAAACCAAAACCAAAACCAAAACCAAAACCAAAACCAAAACCAAAACCAAAACCAAAACCAAAACCAAAACCAAAACCAAAACCAAAACCAAAACCAAAACCAAAACCAAAGCCAAAACCAAAACCAAAACCAAAACCAAAACCAAAACCAAAACCAAAACCAAAACCAAAACCAAAACCAAAACCAAAACCAAACAAACAAACAAACAAAAAAATCGTCGACGACCCACCCACCACGTCGACGACGTAAACTAGTCGAAATTAGACTGTTTTTTTTTTTAACTAGTTCATCGTCGACGGTAAACGGTCTCGTTGCGTCGACTGTAAAATCGTCGACGACACCCACCACTAGTCGACGACGTAAACTAGTCGAAATTAGACTGTTTTTTTTTTTAACTAGTTCATCGTCGACGGTAAACGGTCTCGTTGCGTCGACTGTCTAATCGTCGACGACCCATCCACTACTAGTCGACGACGTAAACCGGTCGAAAATTAGACTGTTTTTTAAACCAGTTTATCGTTGTGGATAAACGGTCTCGTTTCGTTGACGGCAAACCCGTCGACGACACATCCCTATCTCCAACTACGTTCTGACAGTACATGTCTACTTTCTATTCAACTTTCCCACTCTGACGTTATACCTGATTTCCTCACAATACAAGCTACACGTCTCTGGAACACGCTACTTGATGTTGTTAGGGCAATTTTAAATAAATTCAATTTCAAAAAGAAAACTCATGCAATTCTTCTAGACGATTTATCTAAGCACTAAATCATCATTATACTATAGCTGTATTTACATATTTCTATGTGTTTATTTTATTTTCTACAGTAATTATAAACACTAGTTTATTAGTTGTAGAATTATTTTATTACTTAAATCTGCTTTACTTTTGCTTCTTCAGAACCTGCTTGTCCCGAATATTGACTTGTAAAGAATGCTATCAGTGTTAAGTTCGCCTTTTATACTCTTATATAATTTAATTTGTAGTCAATAAAGTTTTTATATAAGTAAATAAATTTACGTACCGTTTTACTCACACATTATTAATTCTACTCGATCGTCCACCTAAATTGTGTAAACCTTAGTAAAACTTAACAAATCAATTCCGATGCAAACTCGGTGTTAGGTCGCGTAAAACAAACAAAGCATGTCGGTGAATCGAAAGGAACTATCTCTTTAAAAGTGGTATTCGCTATAAAAGTCCTTATTTGTAAGTCGGACCTCGCACGGAACATCTGTCGAGCGAGACTCGTAGAACCGCTGGCAGGCATGGGTCAGGTTCTCATAAATAATTTAGTCTAATCCGAAGAGAACCCTGTTCGCGGCACGATGCCCATTACAGTTTGATGTGGAGTATTGCGTCTTCCGAATTAGATGCACATTAGCCGTGAAGTTAGTGGGCGGGAAGGCTGTTTTATTTTCAAATAAAAAACTGACTTTTAATATGACTCTTACCTAAATTGTTCGGTATATTTTGAACAATTTGAACTTATAGTTTCGTTGTTTCGTTCTGTCGAATACAGTGGTCTTGGTAATCTTGTATCAAACCTAATCCAGATATCCTCGATTAGATTAAATTGTTCTTTTTAGTTTTTAGTCGTGTCAAGAGTGCACGCCTAAAAAGAAGAATGTAATCTAATCGAGGACATCTGGATTAGATTTTAACCTGACCACTCGGTCAGGTCACAACTCGTTCGATTCTTGTGTAACCGTTGTTCTTGCGATTCGCCGCCATGCAGTTATATGTATAGAGGAACTAGAGTTGACAGTGGAGTGCGTCACAGATTTAATGAGATCTGTCCATCGTGTTGGAGAATGCCCACGTGATCTCTTGCCCTCTACTTTCCCCTGCACCACCAATCGTTGTATTGAGGCCTCGTTGCGGGTGGCGTGTCCAAAGAACTTGAGGGTTCGTAATTGCACAGTCGACGATAATCTCTCTTTGATGTTGAATTCTTTCAGGATAGAAACGTTGGTTCGGTGCGCGGCCCATGGAATTCTGAGCATGCGTCTTCAACACCACTTAGATTAAATTAGATACATGTTTAGAAATTAAAAAAAGTGCAATATCTTAAATCTATACTAATATAAAGCGTAAGTTTGTTTGTTTGGTTAAACGCGCTTATCTTAGGAACTACTGGTTCGAATTGAAAAATTATTTTAGTGTTAGACAGCCCATTTATCGAAAGAAGGTTATAAGCTATATAACATCACGCTGCAACTAATAGAAGCGGAGCATGATTGATGCTCCGTTTCTATTAGTTGTAGCGTGTAAAAATGTTTTAGAGGGGAAATCCCACACGGGCGAAGACGGGGTGACTAGTTTATTATTTTTTTGACGTTTTGGCCCAAAGCCCTAGTTCTGACACTTTCAACAGGCTTTATGAGCTGCCTTAGTTGCCATATTGCTGTCTCTCACATTGCTAAGAGAGGAAGTAAAATTCCAAAAGCTTCTTACTCCTATTAATTCTTCTGATTAAATTAGTTGTGAGATCCAAGGCAGCTGTTACCACTGGAACTGAAGTGGACTTCATTGTTCATTGCCTTTTTTGGTGGTCGCCGCTGATAATCCTGGTTACACAGGAGACACAGTGATAGAAATAAGAGGTGGGCCCCGCCCCGTTAATAAAAGGCTTTAAGGCTTTTTTAACGGGGCGGGGGGTAGGCTGAACTGTATCCCTTATAACTCTTGTACAGAGGCTCTTAGTGACCTCAATGTAATATTTTCAGAAAAAAAGTACAAAATATATGTAAATACCCACTACATCATACCTGCCTGTCCAACCTCTGCCTGGCCTGGTCCTTCCCGGTCTAGTGGCGCTACGTAATTTTATACAACTAAAATGACAATCAAGCATACGACTTGCCTGATGGTCCCTGTAAAAACTCCTTCACGCCTTTCTTGAAGAACCTCATATTGTAGTCTCCTGGGAAAATCAGTATTCGACTCACAGAGTAAAATATGACGCGTATCAACAATTCTTAATTTCTATGTCGATGACGAGCTCGGTGGTTGAATGGTTAGCAATGGCCACATTGACTCCGAGGTCGCGGGTTCGATTCCCGTACAAGACAAACATTTGTGTGCATGAACATGTCTGTTTGTCTTGGTCTGGGTGTTTTCTATGTATTTAAGTATGAATTTACAAAAAAAAAACTGTATTTAAGTAGATTTATCAGTTGTCTAGTGCCCATAACACAAGCTTTGCGCTTAATTTGGGACTAGATGGCGTTGTGTAAACTGTCAAGAAATATTTATTTATTATTATTTATTTATTTATGTATGCCTATCCAATACCTTTCTCATTGAACGTACCAAAGAATAGAAAATCATATAAGTAAATTTTTGATGAATTTCTGTGGGAAACACAAGACGATTACCGCAAAGCTTTCAAGGGTATTTTAATTTATTAGAGAATGTAGCAAATTATCATTGTAGCTAATGTGTTCTAGCTATGTTACTTTGTAAAGAAAGGCAGAACGTATGAAGAATGATGACAGGTATTAGTATAGCGGGAGCTACGTAGACAGAAAAAGCTGTAGACAAATTAATAGTTTCCATCGCATGCACACTTCGATAAGTAATTTTATTAATGATCGAAGCATGCACACTAGCAAAAGAGAAACTTACGTCATCATCATGTACGGAAATGAGATAGATTGACACATGTTTTTGTTTCACATCATGTGCCGATTGTTTCTATGGAAAGCTAAATAATTTCCTAAACTGAACATGACAGCGCTATATAAAATCTGAGATAGAGATCTCATGTTTGCTACGCTTGACAGACGTTTATAAAATGTAGTATACGTCTTTGGATAACTATGATACATTTTCGGCATGTTCCTGACGTCTGAAATAAGATAAAGAAATAAACAAACACGGGCTCTAAAGGACATTGATTACAGAGCCGTAAAACTACTTGATAAACAAGAAAAAGGCTATGAGTTGCCCATTCTTTTTTTTAATTTATGGTAGCGTCATTATGTTATTTTATTTGAAAGGTAGTTAAATATTTTTGTACAATGTGCCTGAATGCATGACTATACTTTTATAATATTATAAAGAGGGAAGATTTGTATTTTTTTGTAATGTATGAACACAAAACTACTGAACCAATTTTGAAAATTCTATACTTTGAACATGCATGAAGTTTGGCGTGGCTTCATATATTTTTCAGTTAACAAGCCGTGTACTAAGTACCTTTTTATCGTAAAATGATTTTGTTCGGCGATAATGTTTTATAAAAAAAAATGCGAGCTATAGTTCACACTCCCACGACTTATCCGTTAAAAACGATCCTACAAATACGGATCTCCTGTGTGAAAGAGCTCTTAGTCGGGGCACAGTACAAAAGGTCCCTATTTTATTTTTGTTAAAATCCCTATTTAATTTTTGTAAAGGAATAACAGCTCCTTGTTACTACATATATTAAAAAATAGTAAATATGAACATCAATTTTTTAACTAGTCTTTGTTTCTGTGGGCGACCATACAAATTTACCACTAAATAACATTCGTGAGTGATAAATAAGTTCATGAGAATTGTTCCATTGTGTGCCTAATGTTGTTAAGATTTTATCCAAACCTTTACCTTAGTTACCTTTCGACCAACACGCAAACACACCAGTTAAGCAATCGAGCTGCAAATGACTAGAATGCCAATTCTCGTAATTTTTCTACGATCATAGAACGAAAGTTGACCGAATCGAAATTGAATTGTGAATTAAATTGACTAAAAATATTTACCTACTTGATTTCAATATTATACCAATTCTTATTGCTAACAGAATGTCATTTTTAGCTTGTTTAATGTTAGGTCATAATTTACCTAAAATAAGTTTGGAATAAACTTTGAAGTTTCATTATTACTTATACTGTGATACGAGAGTACTAAATAAACATGTATGTACAATATTATTTTTACAATCAGGGGGACCTGTTCAGTGGGCTCAACGACGGTCTACTGAGCCGGGCCGAGGCGCTAGCGGCGGTGGACATCAGCAAGCATCAATCTGGCCCGCAACCTGGACCCCTTCCACAGCTCAAACATGACATGGTATACCACCATGGCGTGGGGGGACCACCGCCACACAACGCCAGGCCGCATCAGGTACATTTGTGTCTTTTTGCCATAGGTTAAGAAAGCACGTAAAAGGACGATTCTTCCTTTTAAATGTAAATCGTACTAAAAATCCTACGTAATTCTTTCACCTATAGATATGTTCTCGGGACATCTTTACACACAATGAATATAACATAAAATTGACAAGTAATCTATTGAGAATTAACAACACTATACTTTATGTGCGCTTCATCATAACCATACATTTTTTTTTTAATTCAGTCATATTTAGTTGAGATGAATATATATTCAAATACTACTTAAAAAATCAACGGCGAGTTATTATAAAATAGAGAAAAATTAGAACAGAAAGGATTATTTAGTCTTGAATAATTTGATGATAAGATCATCGATATACGAGTGTATAAAACAAATTCGGGTTAGTTAGGTACACCATTTATAGCTCATGAACAGTTGAACCGATTTTTATTATATTTGAACTATTGGGTTTGTCTCCATCCCGAACTGCAGAATAGATTCCTGTGGATTTCCTATGCAAACCTTGTCTGAACAATTTCCTCATAATTTTTTTTTCGTTAATTTTCTAATGTATATTCATACATTAGAAAAAAGAAAATGTTAATAATTAAATAAATTAATGTATTTTCATACATTAGAAAAAAATAACGAAAAAAAAATATATGAGGAAATTGTTCAGACAAGGTTTGCATAGGAAATCCACAGGAATGAGATGGGAACGAAATTGAGCCATAGAGAAGCATGGGTGGGTCACTAGCTCATTATAAAAATACAAATTGATCTAAACAGAAATTTTATCTTCTAAAACTGATTATGTAGCGATCGGTGGCGTAAAAGTACACAATGTTATTGACGTCAATACGTCTTTAAATTTGTTACCATACGGGGGCAATCCAAAAAATGTAATGATAACAAATTCGGGGGATACAGTTTGGTGTTGTAGATTCGAATCTATCCTCTACATCCAAAATTCAATCACACCGCTGGATAGATGAAGGGTCAAAGAAGTTATTATGCTAAATAAGAACTATTGAACATCGCGAGCCGGGGAAGGGGAAGCGCTGCCATTTTGAGATAATTTTAGTGCATATAACGTATTCACGTACAACACATGGCCGTGTCTATGACACAGCCACACTGGCC
The DNA here is from genome assembly GCA_937001555.2 of Hypsopygia costalis. NCBI lineage: Eukaryota > Metazoa > Arthropoda > Insecta > Lepidoptera > Pyralidae > Hypsopygia > Hypsopygia costalis. The sequence continues at coordinate 28,830,232 of OW443326.2, forward strand.
ACACTCCATTTTTTTATGCTATGTTTGGAAGCAGACATATAGCCCGCCTGATGCGAAGCGTTTACCATAACCTATAGATGCTTGTAACATTAAGCCATGGCACTGCCACACCCCATTTTTTTTTCGCGCTCAGAACTCAGGCAAACACTTTTGTCCAAATCTTTTAATTAAGTTTTACCATTTGAGAATATTTTCAAGTATATTTCTAATCTACATAAAAAGAGGCTTTGTGTACGTTATAGCGCCGCCATTGAAAACAAAATCATAGCTCGTAAATGGTGTTAATATACTGTAAATTATGCACTTTATCGTCTCTCACGAAGACAATAAAATATTTTAAATCACTTACAGTACAATATTACACTTTAAGGACCTTTGGGTTTATTATCAAAAGTAGATTAAAAGTATATGTCATACATACTTACGTATACTTTTCCTTCAGATAGCCATGGGAAATCTTTTATAGTCACAAATCCCTTCAGGATTGTTGTGTTCCTGCGAGTGAGCGAGGGCACCAGAAAGAAAGGAAGGAGTATAGGCTGCCAACGGATCGGCGACCTCTTGGTGTTGCTGATCTCCATGGGTGGTGAAGATTGCTTTCCATCAGGCAGGCCGTATGCTTGTAGTGTATAAAAAACTCCAACGAAATTCCAAGTCCATATTCAGCGAAAAATATTGAACTTATAAAATCGTCCGGTCGTTCTGTCTGTCCGTCCGGTGAAACTCAAAATTTCGAAATTCTGATTTCGGATTCGTGTAGAGTAGAGCATCAAAAAGTAGTAATGTAAAGTGACCCTGGTTTTCCGATATCAATTCGGGAAAGTGGCCAAAATAAATAAATAAATAAAATAAATAAATTTCGCTATGGTGGCGCTTGCTGCGCGTCCGATGTATTTATTTTAGGTTTATATAATTAACCACATTTTATATCACAATTTTACTTTTATAAATTTTAGCCTATTAATATTATGCCAGCCTAAAATAAAGAGCCATAGTAATACTAGGCTGGGTTAGGTTTGGTATGTTTTATATGAACTTTAGTCGCCAAGTCAGTATAATAGTCGTCCAGTTACACAATTTTAGATGCTTGGTTTTTTACTACCCTTAATTAATGATTGATAACAAGTAAATCATTTTTAGCCACTACAAAATTCAATCTTGATCCTATGAACTTTCATTCTGTGATTGTGAAATAATTACGAGAATTGGCCTTCTAGGCATAAATATAGATAAGTTATCTTCTATAACAGTAAATTTCACGAAAACACCGTCGAAATTGATCCCTTACATCATTTTAAATCATCCAAATAACATTTTTAAGCAATAAAAATACATAGTACTCCCAAAATCCATACCAATCATACGAATCGAATTCTAAGTCGATAAAACTAAAGTGGAATCGTAAAATTGTTGGCGAATTGGTGTATTCGACGCCTTTCCCGTGTAAATAATAATATCATAAACATAGTATTTTCGAGATGGAAATCTTTAGGCTTGCGACGGGAATTGAAGGGGCGACCCTCCTGTGGGACTCCCAGGCGAGGGCGAGGGTCGTTTGATATGTGTATGTGTTCAAACGAGGTAATTTTATGCACTATTCGATGTCATGCAGTCGATTGTTGGCGTTCTGTAAAAAATGAGATCGTATTGTATGTACAGGGGAGTACTCGTAATGTGTAGGTATTTCTTCTTACAAGAATAATGCACTTGAGCGGTGGTTCCCAAACTTTGTCCTGGGGCCGTACCGCCGAAGCTGAAGGCGATTACCATCGGCATTGTTTAGAAACCCTAGTGCTCTTCTACGGCCCAGTCGGCCCCTGACTTGGTTATCTTTATGTATCTCTTTTTAATCACGGGTCAAGCCCGGTCATTTGATAGGCGTGCGCGGGGATATGGATCCAACGCGTAGAGGCCCCTTTGAGAAGTTGGATGTAATGTTGTACGCCCGCCGTGACCCGCTCCCGGATATGTCAATGGAACGACATACCCGTGAGCAGGTCTCGGCGTTGAGACTATTGCGAAGTGTGATGGAAAATAAATGGGCTATGGAGATGAGATCTGGGTGAACTTAATACCGGGCTATTACAGAAGAGGGACGGACGCCTGCCATAACTGCTTTTATTGCTAGTTATTTGCGGCAGACGGCGGCTTGCCACTCACTTATTATTATTATTTTTTAATAATAAAAATGTACATAATATGACATTCATACTTATTTCATTAGTAGAATTACTAAGATTCACTTTCGGTTCTCGCACCGATGAACATCCATCCATTATCTGTCGTCCTATACGTCCTATACGTGGCCCACTAAAATATGATTCGCTATTTAATATACTATTATTTACGTAATCCAAGGTGACAATATTGTCTGACCCGAGATTTTACTTTCGTCAAAACTAGATTATGTCAAAAGGCTTACTACTCTGCCGATTCAGAGTAGTAATGATACATGTTCTTATATTTAACTAAACGCATACAAAAAAAATCATTCAAATCTGTCCAGCGTTTAGCGTGTGTTCAGTGACATACACACGTACAGTATAATTAAGATATTAAAGATATTAAATGTATATATAAAGAAGATAAAAATAACTTACAATTTAGCGCTAAGTAAGACAGTCTATGTGGTGAGAGACTGGTGTGCCTGAAGTAGATTTTTTTTTAAATTAGCTCAGCATATTGGCTCCGCTTCACTTCACGAGCGTTGGTGTCGAAGCCGCGTCATTGACCGCTACGTCACCGAGCTCGTCAAAATTTGAATTTATTTTTCAATGCTAAATAAAAATTGTCAAAAAGAAAAAAAAATCGGTGGGCAAAAAAAAGGGGTGGTGGGTGATATTTTATGTTGCGAGCGTTAATATGGCTACGGTAATCGCTTCACATCAGGTGGGCCGTATGCTTGTCTGCCATCCGACGTAGTATATAAAAAAAAAAATTGTCAAAAATATTTAGAGGTGGGTGGGTCACCCTTACCATTTAGGGGTATGAAAAATAGATGTTGGTCGATTTTACAGACCTACCATCAGGTAGGTCTGAAAAATCGACCAACATCTCTACAAAATTTCATAAAAATCGGTCCAGCCATTTCGGAGGAGATTGTAACAAACATCATGACACGAGAATTTTATATATTAGATAAATATAGATAAGATAACTATGGTTCTTAATTTAGTAGCATTAGTGTTTGTCAGCTTCCCAAAGGTTGCCTGGTAAAGAAGGCTATATTAGCATTAAGGCGAGGTGAGCCAGCGCTAGAAACAATATGACAATTCCGCGAGACACTGGCGAGATGATAGATATGTAGCTGCAACACCAAACAGTATCCATCGAGTTTGTTATCATTCGTTTTTTTTAATTGCCTCCTTGAAAGCAATTTTAAAGACGCGTTCACGTCAAAAATAAAATAACTAAGTGACCCATAATTCTCCGCAAGCATTGATCAATGTTATAGTTTTACTGGGGGCTACGAAAGTGTACTCACGACTCATAAATTATTTATTAAGATGTTCTTTCACAAGTGATAGCTAAATAGTAGGCTGGAATAAAATATATTGACGGATACCTGTCATTCTTCGATCTTTTATTAAAATATATATGAGTTATTTTAGTAAGGCGCGCCAAAAATCTTACGTTGTAAGTCGCGCGGGGTCGGTAGTTACCCCAAACTAGCCGGCACCAAATAAAAAAACTAATATTATTAATCAACTGTAATTATTATTTATTTACTTGTTACCTATTGGAATTTAAGAAAACAGAAACAAAATATTTAAACAACAGTTAAAAAAAGTAGTTTTTATCTCAATTAAAAAATTTACTACAATTAACCACAAATTTTCTTCGTGTGGTCACCACAAATAAATTTGGCACATATGGGACTTCATTGTTGTTTCTCTGTCGCTATTTCGTGGGCAGATGTGAATCTTCCAGGTTTTGTTGACTGTAAGCCACTGTTAGATGCTGAAATGGGCCTGGAATTGTCAGTCTGCGACAGCGCGCGGTCGCAGCTACCACAAACCAAGGCACCTCCGACTGCTTCCACTGAGCGTGCGATACTGGGGCGGGAGGGGTCGAAAAAGCTAGCAAGGTAGCAGAAAGTTCAGCTTGCTAGCGTAAGAAACTAAAAAAATAACTTCAATTGAAGATCACTTGGGGTCTCGGAGACCCCGCTCGCCTAATTAAAGGTTAAAGAAAATCAAGACGTGAATACCCTTTCAAGAGAGTCTTGTTTTTAACACGCTTTTATTAGCTTCACCTGTATGTTTGCTTCTCGGTTTTCCAGCTCGGTAATAGAAAAATATGGCACAAAGCACCCCACGCTTTTTTTCACAATAATAAGTATTAATATTTTTCGTTCATTTATATTTTATTAAAAATCGTGGGGTGCTTTGTAAATATAATATAGTTATAAATATAGTTTAAAAAAAAACAAAGAATACGCTATAATGATCATTCGAACTAAAAAACGAAAAATAAAAAACGAAAAAATACGTTTAAGATCAATCGAATTGAAAAACAAAAAAAATTTTTTTGTTTTTTAGTTCGATTAATCGTTATTAAGCGTATTTTATGGTATCTTAAACTATATCTATTTAGTCCCGAGCTTCCCAGTATATCCCATTATCTCTATTGGGCTGTAAGCGGGCCACCGCCGACTTTGAACTAATGCCAACCTCACGTGCACACCTTGCTGATTGACAAACGAGACTCTGACAAAAGAAAGATAGGGCTCAGCGTTTGACCTGGGAAGTACTTCCACCTCACAGAATCTCGGAGCCCAATAACAATTCCATTGAGGGTTGTTGTGTTCCTTCGAGTGACTGAGGTCACCAGAAAGGAAGGAGATGCTGCATTGGCAGCGTGGGTGGCGGCGCGCGAGCGATATTTTATGTTGCGAGCGTTTTCCTGCGAGGAAGTGAAGTCACCAAGAAGGAAACAAGGTCCATCGTTGCAGATGAAATTCGGCTATTTTTTGATATTATCAAAAAATAGCCGAATTTCAACTGCAACAAACTTATTAAATAATAATTATTTAAATAGTAGATTTCGAACTTGCCAATATCTTCTTAATATATAAAAATTTCGTGTCACGTTGTTTGTCCCTGATCCTAACCTAGAATCCTAAACTGCTGGACCGATTTTAATAAAATTTTGCACACTGTGTGCAGTTTGACCCAACTCGAGAGATAGGATAGTTTATAAAATTAACGTAAAGATATTGAAAGGCGATACGAAGTTAGCCGGGCTAACTGGTTATAAATATTTTTAAGAATGGAAAAAATCACCTCCCCCTCTTAGGTGTGATTTAAACCCACATAATTCTACAAAATATAAATTCTCATAATTATTTTTCATCGTAGAATGAAAGTTAACTTCAAACGTTATATGCAGACAGGGAAGCTTTTTTAAACTAAAAACAAACAATATTACAAATAAGTACTTGAAATTTTCCAATTCCCCCCGTCATCTCCCCTCGAAACACGGTCCTATCGAAGCCGCGTAATGTGTACTTTATTGCCCACGGAACCCAAATGCGAGCAGTTTGGGGTCCCGTACATGTCTCTAATCTGTAAATATAGTTAGAATCCCGTACTCCGCTTGTAGGGACCCGTTTGATTTGATTATATTTTTATAGACTTGCGTAGATACGAAATTGTTTCACTCTGTTTGAAAGTAATAAGTTAGATTCATGTTTTGTTAAGTGCCTCAGTAGATGTATTACAATAATGGAACTTACATTTTTTTTTTTAAATATTGGGGTGTTAGTTGCTATCATGAGGAACAATGGCGTCATTGTGCGTGTCAATCAAATCGATCATGTAAGTTAAGCAACGTCGATAACTGTCTGTCTATGGATGGGTATATTTAAAATAATATAGTAAATAGACATTAAGAAAAGTTAGTAAGCCTTTTGGCGCTTGAAAACATTTATCTCCGCCAATCCAAAGTTGGACACCATGGTGGAGTATAATCCCCTTCGATTGAGGGGAGACCCGTATCCCGCCAGTGGGATGAGTATGGGTTGAAGTCGAGAAGCCTATCCGCCTAGGCTATTTTCCAATGTTTAAAAATTGTATAAATTATTTAACAATATCGTTAAATACACAAAACTATAAAGATCTGCAAACTTTCATTGTAATATCTTCAGTCAGACTTTTTTTAACGTCGATCAAAGTTTGGCGGGAAAGTCCATTTTAAAGTATGAAATTATTAAAAAATAATATTTCCATTGGAGAAGCAATAAAAATTGCTAAAACTTTTATTATGATACTAATCACATAAACGTAATATTTAACATAGCTATCGTACAAATTTCTGATTTGATGCATACAAAATACAAACGTGTGACGTCATAATTCGGTAGTCATTTGTATGGAGCGTTTTGCGGCAGTCTAAAAATTGAGATTTTCAAATTACCATATCTCGAGAGATTTTTGTGCTATCGAAGTAATTCTTTCACCTATGGTTATATTAAGGAGACGTCCCTACATATCAAACCGAAAATATCAAAATGAAAAAAATGTTAGTCAAATAGCCTATTAAAGCTAATGACTCGGAGTTTATTATTTGCTTTCTAGATCTGAATCGAATCATTATTTTTTATATTATTATTTGGCCGTGTGGTTTCCGGCAGACTAGAATAGAATCACTTCGTCTCTTCCCGTGGATGTCGTACAAGGCGACTAAGGGAAATACATTATAAAACAACGATCTGGTCTCCCCAACCCGTCTGCCCAGCGTGGGGAGTGTAGGCCAAATCCTCCTTCTGTCTGGGGCGGACGAGAGAGGGTCGTGTTCCTGTAGTGGTGACTAAAATGACCTAATGATGATGATGATGATATTATTATTTACATACCTACTTCTATCTGTCGACGGTTTTGCTTGCGAGTTATTCAGAAAGAAAACAATGTCTATAATTAATAATATAATGTCTAAAATAAAAATAAATAAAGTTTCATGGGTTCATAGACAAGCTCAAGCTTCCAACTCCTACTCATTTGAAAATGAAAAAATTTTTTTGAAAATATTTTATTATTGCCAATTACACTGTCTTTACAATTGTTTGGGTACTCCTTTTAAGCAGAACAAGTGCTTGTGTTAGGAGTGACCGCTCTTCCAGATTTCTTCTGATTAAATTCATTGTGAGGTCAAGGCAGCCGTAGTTTTACCCCGGGACTGCAGTGGACTTCATTGTTCATTGCCTTTTTGGTGGTCACCGCGTGAACGGCTCGCCTTAGACTCTAAGGTCACTTTAACACTCACACGCTCGCACGATCACGCTTTTATAAGGTTTTTTTTTCTGTGCAGTGTCCTAAGCCTTATCTTATCTTAGAGTGGGTCCAGTGCTACAGCAACGGTGACACGTCGACCCTCATGGATCTTTTGTGCTCTCCCTAATCCTTTAGTCACCCTCCCCTGCCTGTCTGGAGACATGTACTTATGTTATGTAGCCTATTGGGAAGAGCCTGTAGTCTTCCAGGTGCGGGTATACCTTTCCTAGGATTTCCTTTCGTTTGCCAGCTAGGGCGTCACATTACCACATCACGTGTTTAATGGTCTCGTTTAGACCCTTTGCAAGCTCTGAACTCTGGGCTATCGACACGTCACATTTTGTTTAGTTGTCCATGGCAGGCATAATGCCAAAACCAAAGCTCTAAGCCTTAAACGTTGCACAGAAAAAGGTCTCTGAAGGGGTCAACACTGGTCGTCGTTGACTCCACATATATAATTTGTCCATCACATCCATACTAATATCATAAAGCTGAAGAGTTTGTTTGTTTGCTTGGTTGAACGCAATATTCTCTGAAATCACTGTTTCAATTTGAAAATATCTTTCAGCGTTGGATAGCCAATTTATTGAGGAAGGCTTTAGGCTATATAACATCACGGTGCAACCAATAGGAGCGGAGCAACAATGAGAAATGTTGCAAAAACGGGGGAAAATTATTATTTTTGAGAGCTTCCGTTGCGTGCGCTGCATAAACGGTTAAAGTTATGCAAAAAAACATGTATGACAGAAGTATTCACCTTGAAAAAACCTAAGAAAAAGTCCGCGATGACATATGTCTAACTTTTAAAATTGGCTCATTATAATCTTTTTGCTAATGCTATTGTTACATTTCACTCTCAATTCTCTCTGTCTCTCACGCAGACGAAGTTGCGTGGGTCAGCTAGTATATTATATACTAAAATTATCTAACAAAAGTTTTCAACTAGTTTCAGTCGCAAACTACGTCACTGTTTAAAAGAACACGGCTATAACTTCGTCAACTCATATTTCAGAAGCGTGAATATGGAGTTATGACCGCAACTTTGAATTTAATTCAGAAGCATTAAAGTTCAATATCCCTTAAGCGTGGCCAGTCAGAAAAGTTAAACGATAAAGTAGCATAATATAGTTGTCTCCTTTGCACCCTATCATTGAATATCTTAGAAGGACCAAGTTTATGTTAAGTTACAGTTTGTTGGATTCACAACGCTTTGTAATTCCTTGCGATAGTAACATATTATATGAGTTGCATAAAAGTACCAGTATGTTTCATAAAACAAATACAGCCTTGTTTTGTAGTGTATATGTCGCAGCCAACTGGTTAAATTTACCAACAGGCGGATCGTATGATTGTTTGATTTAGTGGTTAAAAAGAGGAAAAATTACAGTAAAAAAATATTAGTTAACCCTAAACCCAGTGGGCTTTACTGTAAAAAGATTGATCTGAAAAAAAATATGTATACATATTTTTGTATTATCATCATTTATATATATATAATTTTGTATCATCAGAATCCATTGGTGGATGAATTCTGTTAAAAAAAATGGTTGTCTGTAAAGTCGGTATACGGACGATTATTTTACGTGATAATGTCATGAGCAAATATCGGCCGAAAGAGATGCGTCACAAGCCGAACGCTTAGGCTGATCATGCCTCTCTATCGCTTATTCCGTGCTCTCGCTTGCTCGGCTCAGGCGGAACGTGACAACGAGTCATGCTTTTTCGTGCGAGCAAGCATTCATTGATTTATAAGACGTTATCACGTTAAAGAAAAATGACTGAGTATCATGAAAAGCTGGCAATGGATCGGCGACCCTTTGGTGTTGCTGATCTCCATGGGCGGATGATTGCTTACCATCAGGTGACCAACATGCTCGTTTGCCCCCTCTCATATAAAAAAAAAATCATGAAGTTCGTGCTTTTTTGCAACGATATTAGATCTTTAAATGCGGCTTCAATGAAGTCGGCTTTTTATTTAAAACTTGTTTTTCATGAGACATAAACAGTAAACTTGAGCAAACCTCCGAAGGGGCCGACTCGGGCACTCCAGGGGACAGGGGACACGTAGCGAGTGGTAATTGTTGTTGCGGTCACGAGGGAGCGCGTCCCTTGTAGTATGGCCGTTTTATCGCTTTGAATATTGTTTTAAATAAGTTAATGGTTGATTTATCTTAAGTACGTAGATTTTTACCTACGTGTTTAAGTTACTGATAATCTGGGATATAACTAAATTAAATAGATAAACTATTGTTATGGAGGGGCAGGATTTTCTAACTTATTAATATATTTTTATTTAAAAGAAATTCTTAATCGACGAGCTCGGTGGTCTGATGGTAAGCAATGGCCACTTTGACTCCGAGGTCGCGGGTTCGATCCCCGCACATGAGAAACATTTGTGTGCATGAACATGTCTGTTTATCTTGGTCTGGGTATTTTCCATGTATTATAAGTATGTATTTACAAAAAAAAAATGTATTTATTATGTACCTACATTTATCAGTTGTCTAGTATCTATAGTATAATCTTTACGCTTAGTTTGGGACTAGATGGCGCTGTGTAAAATTGACCAGAAATATTTATTTATTTATAATAATGCATAGAAAGGTTGTTGGGTGATTACAACGTAGCAATATGGTATATTATTTAATCGCAACTCGGAAGTGTAATAATCTGATACTGAATAAAGAAATTTGTATAAATAAATATCCCTGCAAATTACACAACGCCATCTAGTCTCAAACTAAGGAAAGCTTGTACTATTGGAACTAGACATCTGATATATGTACATATATCAGTTATCTAGTTCCTTCTTTTTGTATTTTGTATATATTTTTTTGTTAACACATACATAACGATAATTAACAAGACGAAATATGAAAATGAAAAACTTAAATATATTTTTATTTAAAAGAAATCCTTAATCGACGAGCTCGGTGGTCGAATGGTTAGCAATGGCCAGTTTGACTCCGAGGTTGCGGGTTTGATTCCCGCACAAGACAAATAATTGTGTGCATGAACATGTCTGTTTGTCTTGGTCTGGGTATTTTCTATGTATTATATGTATGTATTTACAAAAAACATGTATTTAAGTATTATATCAGTTATCTAGTACCCATAGTACAAGCCTTGCTTAGTTTGGGATTGGATGGCCGTGTGTAATTTGTCCAGGAATATTTATTTATTTATAATAATGCATAGAAAGGTTGTTGGGTGATTACAACGTAGCAATATGGTATATTATAAAGTTATTTTCTTTAAAAAAATCATTAGTTTTTTTTTATTTATGCTTCCTTTAACTTATTAGGGTTCCTGCCTATGTTCATACAGAAACCAGTTACCCATAAGTTACCTAAAAGTTACCTAAAAGTTACCTAAAAGTTACCTAAAAGTTACCTACCTAGTTGTCTTGAAAATATTATTTATAAAAATAAGGCCGCCTGATTGCTTTTAATTTTAATCATATTTCTATAATTTAAACAATAAATAAAGCACATTCCAGTTATTTTATCCTCAATTCAAGGGATTTTTAAATATTAAAGAGCAGTGGACGCTTTTAATGTGTAGTTATAATGACACATTCAGAACCAGAATCAGAAATCATTTATACGTTAAATTTTTGGGCACAATGAGATGTAACATTTTTGGTTAGCGCTACACCAAATTTTACCTGACAGGTATTCTAAGAACACATTAAAACGTTACATGAAAACGGCCTATCATTTCTTTTCAGTGATTGTATTCATCCTGGCGTTGTTATACACTACCCAGATCACGGAACAATTTATATTTTTATTAATACATCTGAATATATACGTATCTACTACATAACTATAATTGTCTATTTTCTGTAAATTAATAAGGTATCTTGAAAAGTAAGTTAATCATAGCTCCTGGTAGAAGTTAAAAAAGTAAATTAGGTATATTTAGTGTAATTACATATATGTGTATAAAAATTTACAGTGCTATATCAAATGGCATTAAATTTCTACCGAGTAAGGAATTTAAATGGAAACTACCGCTATGGCCGAAGGAAAAAAATATTAATTTAATGACATTTAATAAAAATACAGTAATTTTTATATTTAACATATTTTTTATTATACTAAGATTGTGATTATTTAAATACTTAAATTATTGCCATTTTTATTTTTGTCAATTTTACGTTTATTATATCTATAATTGCTGCTGAATCCCAATGCTTTCCACCAAAATTTGTTCCTCTGCCTTCCGGACCATCTAGAAAGAGAACGCTTCATCGTCCTACGCGTGGCCTCCACTCTAATACCTTCCTCTCCCATCTGCCATTGCCACTTTAGCTTGAAAAGTCTCGTTAGGGTTCTCCGTCGAATTTCTTCGTACCGTATGCGATCCCTCAGAGAAATCTAGCATAGCGCCCTCCATCGCTAACTGCGCGATCTTTAGTCTATGGACCAGTCCGATGGTCAGTGTCCAAGTCACTGCACCATAGGTCATTGTAGGAGGTTGAAGACTTTCATCTTCAAGCATTGGGGTATATGTGCGGTGAAGTTGTGCCGAAGCTTTCCAAAAGCTGCCCAGCCCAATCGAATGCGTCTATCGATCTCTTTGTTGAAATTACCCCGGTCAAGCTGTATGGAATGTCCGATGTAGACACAGTTTTTAACCAATTCAATAGCTGTATTCTCTTCCATACCCGGGCTAGGGATGGCAAAATTGTTGTACATGACTTTCGTCTTGCCGAAATTGTGTCTTGTCTTGTTCCAGGCGTTCATATGCTACGGTAGCTGATTTACATCAAGCAGATCATTATAGATAGATATAGATATTTCTGGACAATTTACATTTGCCATCTAGTCCCAAATTAAGCGCAAAGCTTGTGTTATGGGTACTAGACAACTGATAAATGTATTTAACATTTTAAATGTATTGGACACACAGAGACGTAATATCTCTTCTCAGACTTAAAGGTTCTAAAGTAACCGTCTGTCAGTTTGGGATCGTTAACAATCCTCACAGCACGCCTATAATACATAGAAAACACCCAGACCAAGACAAACAGACATGTTCATGCACACAAATGTTTGTCTTGTGCGGGAATCGAACCCGCGACCTCGGAGTCAAAATGGCCATTGCTAATCATTCGACCACCGAGCTCGTCAGTCATTACGAGTATGCTAGTTTGCCATCTCAATGTTATAAATACAAAATTGTCGTGGCGGCTAAGCTCCCATTAATGCTTCACTAATATATTTATTGAAAGAAAATGAAGGTATGTATTTATTTCTGAAATTGTAATCATCTGAAATGCAGTCCACAGTCAAAACACGTCAGTGCCATATCATACACATAATGCGTTCATATATTCAACCCATCAAATTGCACGCTTAGTAATACAACCCTATGTTCACGTGTATGAGTGTGGGGACAAACAGGGCTACAAAAACAGCGGGTTGGATAGCGGAGAGGCGCGATTAGCGGATATCAAGATGTTGAGAAAAAATGTTATAAAGAAATCCTATAAATGGGCAATCGACGACAGATCAAGTTCGATCTACACTCGACACCTCTATCTGCGAGGCCATCCAGACTGCAACACACAGACACAAATGGCGTAATATTGTTCGTATGAGAACCATGAGAGGTCACTCATCAATGATGAAGTCGACTCCAGGAGGAGGATTTACATTGTACTAGAGTGCTGATCAATCATCATACTAAATCATAATAGTAGTTTATGAAACTGTTGCATAATAAGGGTTATTAAAATACGAGTGTGAGTTTATAACATGAGCCCAAGGCGAATGTTATAATAGACCACACGAGTATTTTAATACCTAATTATGTACAGTTTCATACACTACTTTATCTAATCTCATGAAATATATGATAATAATATTTTAAATACAACCATGAAGTTAATTTAACAGCTATAATTCTTACTTATAAATCCATTTGCAGATCGAGATGCATGCGTAGTGCGCATGCGCGACGCGCCGCGCGGCGCCGCGTTCACAGATTATGTAGAAAATTTTTGCATAGTTGCATTGTATTTGCATTGCCACCTGTTTAAAATACCTGTATCCAGGGCTGAAGCTGTATCGAAATGGTAAAAAAGTTATTTTACGATACAGTTGTCCATAGAAGAGCTGTATCGAAAAATAACTTTTTAAATTTATTTTGATAGCTTGTGCGTAAAGACTGTCATTAGATACTGTGTTTAGTTTTTTAATGTGTAAATTTCAGTATGAGATTAGATAAAAATATATATCGGATCAATGCATCGGTCTCCGCCTTCTACATCGTTTTCCCTGTCTCTTCCCAATTTAGCCGGTTGTTAACAGTTTCTCGAGATTATCTTCGCTTTTCCTTGCAATATGGCCAAAGTATTCGAAAACTCTACGGAGACATGTAATGGAGAGTCTCGTGTGAATTTTAACTTCTTCGAGTATTGATGCATTGGTCCTGTGAGATGTCTATGCTATATGAAGCATTTTTCCCCAATACTACATGTCAAATGCATCAATGCGCAAACGGTCGGCTTTCCTTAACGTCCATGTTTCAGCTCCGTAGAGTAATACAGAGAACACCAAGGTGTTGACTTATGTAATAATTTCCGTTATTATTTTCATATATAATTTACCATTTTTTAAATTTTATACTTTTGAACAAATCTAAATTTTATAGCACAAAATTTAGATTTGTTCAAAAGTATAAAATTTAAACTACTACTACTATACTACTTAGAATGATCTTTATAAAATCCATAGTAATTTTTTGTATGATGTTATGCTAATCACTTATCCAAATAATCTTAATACTTTAATATTTATAAATTAGTTTATCCCATGTAAGACTACACTAGTTAAGCACATCTAGACTCTAGATGTGCTTATGTCTGGTAAAATAAATTGATGTCTTGATTCTTCGTTTACTTAATAAAATAAAATATTCATTCTTTCACAATTAGCATTAATTTTTATGTAACATTACTTTAATTTCAAAGCCGCTAGTTTCGTGACCCAGTGGGATTCTCACACCCCGAATAAATTCAGCCACTTGTTCAAATCATAACGTTGTGATACAAATCACTATTAACGGAATATAATTTATTTAATATCCACTTGCAATAGCATCGGGCTTACCACTAGGGATGGGCTAAGCATGCATTATCGACAAAATTCAATTAAAACGGAACACGCACAGAGACGTCTGCAGTTGTCAGAACAATAGTACTGGCGATTGATATATTTTTTTTAATAGGTGGCTAAAATAGGCTGCAAAGTAATTTATATGGACTAATTGGAGCCGGATGCATAGCAATTATTATTAATAATATAAATGAAATTACCATTTTCACGAATGAAAAGATTTTATATAAAAATCCATAGTAACATCATAAATGTGAAACGGTATTTATTTGTCTTTCTTTCACGTAGAGAGGAACCAATGGATTGACAAGATATTGTTACGGGGAGAGTATAAGGTCTGGATAAGGACATAGGCTACTTTTTATCTCGGAAAAACATATTATTCTTGCTGGGGAATAAAATAAAAGGAAGGAATTAACATCTTGTTTACCAAAATACGTTTTATCCCCAAAACATTTTAATTTACACTTTAGCCAAAAAACTATTGCATAAAACAGTAATTAATGCTTCATTGTAATTAACGAAGCATGTATTGCACATCGAACAAAGTGATGCTAAATTTAATAAATGTTCACCAAATTTATTACAGCCAATTTAGGCATTAACGGAAATTCCAATGCCTGCGATAAAATGTAGGTATAGACCAAAACAAAATCTTTCGCGCCAAATATAAAGCTTGGGTTTATTTTCGTTTGGTTAGATTAATCTTGTGTCCAGAAAACAGTAACTGGAGTATGGCTTGGTGTGTGGTGTGTGATGAATATCTCGTTATGTCAATTTACGACTATATTTGCTTGGACTTTAGTAAATATTTTACAATTTTATTGGATCAAAGTTTAGGCGTTCATGATGATCTATTTGCACCAATTTACTTTTAGAAGATGGTAAATAATTTGGGTAACAAATTAAATTAAAATGTGGTTAAATTTTTGGTGATTGTTTACTATTTTTGGTTTAACAATTATGATTTTTGGTTATAGTTTTAAATTTTTACTATTTTAAGTGATTTTTTCGGCTTATATATTACTGTATCTGGTGATCAGTTAAATATAAACTTTAAAAAATGACCAAACGGTAAAGCTGGGAGTAACAGCTTATACTGAATAAAAATAAACTTTAAAATCTAATTTTGTTGGTTATTTTTAGTTAATGTGTACTCAAAATCCGTGGTTGAATCGAGCAATACACAAAACATTTCACAAATAAGGCCAAAATCAACGACACATAATTCGATAGAAATCATTTTTAGGGTTCCGAACCTCAAAAGGAAAAACGGAACCCTTATAAGATCACTTTGTTGTCCGTCTGTCTGTCTGTCTGTCTGTCTGTCTGTCTGTCTGTCTGTCAAGAATTTCTATGTCGAGAATGCGTGGAGGTATCAAGCTGAAATTTGAACTGTATACTTAGGTCTACGGCCCCATGAAGTTAAAAAAAAATCAAACTGCTAAGTTTACGTAGAAAAAAGTTACGGCCGTTTATTCATCAAAAAACGCATATTTCGACACACTCAAGGGAATCAAAACCTATAGGGTACTTCCCGTTGACCTAGAACTATGAAATTTGGCAAGTAACATCGTTATAGACTACAAGTACAGGAATAAATCTCAAAACTATACATTTGTAATTAGATGTTAAAAAATAGGGGGTCTATATTTTTTATAGGGTGTCGAAATTTCAAATTGAAACTACTAGTTCAAATGGGGTATCATATGAAAGGGCTTGATGTACACATTGCAAAATATATTTTATTTATTTTTTTCGACGCATTATTTCTTATTTATAATGAAAAATATCAAATTTAATAATGATATTACGTACCTACGGAACCCTCGGTGGGCGAGTCCGACTCGCACTTGTCCGGTTTTTTTTTTTAAACACATGAACCAATTACCTACTCATGGTCAGCTGATGCGTGTCAAAAATCACTATCGATAACTTATCAATAATTTATGGACATCACTGCCACTCGAAATGACAAGAGGGTTGAATTCTCCCTTATTATTACACAATGACATACGCCCGGGCCCCATGATAGCGCATAGGGCGATGTTTAAACTTATCGTAACTTACTGGTTTGAATGCACCTGTGAATTTTGTGGTTTTAATAGGTAGGAGCGGAATATTGCGTGTGATTAGACCACATTATGTAGGTATACTTAGACACCTGTCTAAAGAGGAATGAAAATGGTCTTTACGGGTCTATATCGGATGAGTGGGCCTAAATGTTACCTAAATACATTTTCAGCGAAATTTATTGAGCTTATAAAATCATCCGGTCGTTCTGTCTGTCTGTCCGTTTCCATGAAACTCAAAATTTCGAAATTCTGACTTCGGATTCGTGTAGACCATCAAAAAGTAGTAATGTAAAGTGACCTTGGTTTTCCGACATCAATTCGGGAAAGTGACCAAAATATAGATTCTGTCTGTCCGTCCGTTGCCATGAAACTCAAAATTTCGAAATTCTGACTTCGAATTCGTTAGAGCATCAAAAAGTAGTAATGTAAAGTGACCTTGGTTTCCGGCTCACCTGGTTTAAAACGGTTACCGTAGCCATATTAAAATCTCTAGTGCGCCGCCGTCGCTGCCAACGCAAAAACTCCTTTCGTTTTCGTGACTTTACGCAGTCGCAGGAACATAATAAACATAAAGGGAATTGTTATTGGCTGCGGTATTCTGTGAGGTGGAGGTACTTCCGCATTCGGGCAGCCTGCAATTACGCTGTACCCTACTTCTCGTTTGTCATAGCGTTTTTCGATAGTCGGAAGGGAACTCATTGTTTTAGGCCCCCAATAGTGTTTGATATTTAAAGTGCTTGGTGTACGGCAGTTGAGCTTCACTTGACTAGCCATCTCTTTAAGCTTTTAATGCCTTATTTGCCATATAGCCTCCCACATTGCCAAGAGGGGAAATCAAATTCCAAAAGTCTCCTACTCCTACTAATTTCGTCTGATTAAATTCGTTGTGAGTTCCAAGGCAGCCGTAGTTTTACCCCCAGGACTGCAGTGGACGTCATTGTTCATTGCCATTTTTTGGTGGTCGCCGGTGTTAATCCTGGCTACACAGGAGTGGTGGGAATGAGTAGAGGCCCTCCGTCCCGTTACAGTCGGAAGAGTGCACCACGTACAGGTGATTGGCTTTGGCTCAAAAGATCTCGGTGAGTCACTTACATCCCAATATCTAATTACACAGGTTGAAATTTAAATATGAATACCACCCCAGGAAAGAAACTTAAATAATTTTAAATTAAGTGGTAAAATTTAAATATAATGTTATATTATAGTTATATGTTATATTTATACGATGCATGATCATATAAGTATAACTGTTTTTAGAATTCCTATTTGTCTGCCTACCTGAAAAATGTGGTCAAATCGGCTCTGAAACAATTAAACCGCTTACAATCTGTATTTTAGTCACTGTGTGAATTAAATTCACTTAAGCGACTTAAGTGAATTAATGCTAATTTTAAATCATTTGGACATATTTTTTTTTCTTACACTTACATTTTAATGATGAAATAATTCCAATGCGTGTTATATACAAATTAATAATAATAAATTTATTATTCTCTCCACATTCGGTAAGATTACATGTAAGTATATGTAATATGTAACATTAGTATTAGGAAGCAGTAAGCGAAATCATGTATTTGTGAGGAGATAAAATAAAAGTAAAAAATATAAAAGTGAAGATCACTATTTTTTGTATTAAATTCTGTCCGCAGCTTAACCCGCGTCATACCTTCTTAACTTGAAAAGTACCGAAATAAACAGGAAAATTTTACTAAAAACTCTCATTAAAATCCCGAAAATTTCTGTAATCGTTTCCGAGCCTACTTAAGGCAAACTCTCGGATAGACAAACGAATTGTACTGATTCAGTATATTGTTCATAAAATTTTCTATTTGTATTGAAAGGTAGTATCTATTTGGCTGAGGTGTCAACTTAACTACAATCAAAAATATAAATCATAAGTAAGGTCCAATAATAAAAATTGAAGGTATGTTGGTTCATTTCAAACGTTACAAATCAAAACGAATTTATAAAATGTCTTTCAATGCCTTGCTTATTTGGCTCATGAGAAAAGAATACTTCATGCTAGGCAATTTAATTTCACGAAAACGGTTGGGTTTTCGTAAATAGACAATATAAAAATAAGAAATAGTGTAAACTATGGTAAGCATGAAAGTTTACGTGTAGCACGCGGCGCAGCGGTAACTGTTATATACCGGTCCCCGGGGACCGCGGCGAGCGACGGCGGACTCGGTGCGCGCGCTGCTTCGTACTCGAACACGAATGCTACTATGGCCGGCTCTATTGAGATATATCGACTGTTGTTTACCTTTTATTTTTGACATTAAAAAAGTATATATCACTCGGGTAAATAACAAAGGCTATTACTAGTTTTTAATGCGAAATTATGATCACAAATTGAAACTAATACTTTAAGTACGAATACATACTGTAATCCTACTTTCGAAAAAAAAAATCTTGCCGCTTTGAACTCAGGCTTTGGAGTATTAAAAGTGACAAGTTTTTCTTTCATGCAAGTCATTTTAATGAAAGGTCATTTCAGTATTAAAAAGGTCACTGAATTTGAGAGTGTCAAATCATACACAATTAGATGCAGATTAAATTATCTAGCTATTGCAAGGACACCTTAAAAAAAACTAGGCGCTAGGAAGAAGCCACCTGTTAGGTTTATTACTAAAAAGACCCTTTAAAATAAAATCAGTAAAATTCTAAATAAAATCAATGTGCAAACTAATGTCACGTACGCACATGGCTCTTCCCAAACACTCGAAACACTCATTTCGCCAACAAAGCCGGTCAACAACTAAGCATATTGGCGCAACAATCAACGTCACAACAGACGCGCCCCCACGATAACAAGTGTTTGCACTCATAAAGAATGACTGCAAATCTGCACAAAGATTATTGTTTATGTTTCCATACAGGCGAGCCATTGTGCTACCCTCGCTTTGTTTACAATAAAACGTACGATTTAACTTCAATGCCCGAGTTAATTCAGCGAGAAATAATAATCTATTCCCTATAGTAATCCTCACTGTCATAGAGAATTTGACAGTACGATAAAACGAATTACAAAAAGCCTTTCTTTTCCCAGATGGGTCACCACGGCATGGAGGGGCTCGACATGCTCGATCCTCTGACATCGTCTTCGATGACGACGTTGGCCCCGATGGGCGAGGCTGCACCACCCCATCATCAGTTGCACGGCTACGGAGCTATGAACCACGTTATGAATCACCACCATCATGCAGGTGGATTAGCACACGCTCCGCCGGCTCATCTAGGTCACCCAGCAGCCGCCCTCCATCCAGACACAGACACAGATCCTAGGGAACTGGAAGCGTTCGCGGAAAGATTCAAACAGCGCCGAATCAAACTCGGCGTCACTCAAGCGGACGTAGGCAAAGCACTGGCAAATTTGAAATTACCAGGCGTGGGGGCATTATCACAGAGTACAATTTGTCGTTTTGAAAGTTTAACCCTCAGTCACAATAACATGATAGCTCTCAAACCAATTCTGCAGGCGTGGCTCGAAGAAGCGGAGGCACAGGCGAAGAATAAAAGACGAGACCCGGACGCGCCGAGTGTTTTACCAGCTGGAGAAAAGAAACGTAAAAGAACATCTATCGCCGCTCCAGAAAAACGGAGTCTGGAGGCATATTTCGCGGTGCAGCCTCGACCGTCAGGGGAGAAAATAACAGCGATTGCGGAGAAGCTAGACCTGAAGAAGAACGTTGTGCGAGTGTGGTTCTGCAATCAGCGGCAGAAACAGAAGCGTATGAAGTTCGCTGCGCAGCACTGACCGGCGGGGGGCGGCGCGGCTCTGCTGTACCCGGCCTCCGGATACGGTTACTGAGTCACACCGCCGGCCGCAGCCGGTCGTCGGCGCCCGGCGCTCCGCCAATATTAACTCGTGAGCAATAAATAATATCGATCTCGTTTCGATCTCATCCCTTCAACACTCCTACTCGTTCTTAGTCCTAGTGTAGATATTGTATATGACCGATTTTTCTTTTACACTTTTACAATGACTTCTTATATATTTTTCGAGACACAGGGTATATAATTGATTATATACATATCATAAAATAAATAGAAGTCGCTTCATCATACATCCTTAAGTTCTAACGCGCCGTGTTTTGATGTTTTTGGAGCATCATTATGTACATGAAAAATTGAAATTCAGGATTTTTAAGAGAATGTGCCTTGCAAATAATCAATATTCTGTGTTTAATGTTAGTAACTTCATGTTGCGGGGCACGTGGGCGTGCCCGCATGGACGCTACACTTGAGGCTGATTGGGCAAATTTTGATTTTCGTTGATGAAGTTTTGCTTGTTATACAATAATTTTGTACGAAACAATAAGAATTACATTTTTTCTGAATATGGTTTGGTGAATTAAGTACGTTACTAAATATTACTCTGTAGTGTATGTCATATTTCACGGAGTTGCGACAGGAGTTTGATGGCGTCGTCGATCACGCAAGTTAAGCAACGTCGACCGTAGCCTGTCCATGGATGGTTTTATTTATTTGGAGTTTCTCCGTGATTCGGAGGGGGCACATTAAAGTTGTGTTATTAGGCGTCAAGTCAAGTGAGTGGCTATTAGGCGACTTGAAAACACTGGGCTCCGCCTACCCGCAGTTGAGCAGCGTGCTGGAGTTTGCCCTAAACCCCTTACATTGAGGGGAGCCCCGTATCCCAGCAGTAGGATGATTAAGGGTTGACGACGATAGATACGAAAGACTAGTTCTCCCCACTTTGATCTAAAGTGCAGAGACTTGGTCGCGCTGAACATGGCGCTGGATCACTGGAGAGCTGTGCTCAAGTTTTCTCAAGGGATCTAATCAGGAATGTGAAAATGCGACAGAGAACTAAAGTAGACGACATAGCTTTCAAAATCGGCAAGCTGAAGTGGCAGTGAGACAGCCACATCTACCGAGTCACCGATTGCAGGTGGGACAGGAAGCCCCTCTAGATATACCGATGACTTCAAAATAGCGACTGGATCCGGAAAGTGGCGAATTGCATACGGTGGAAAGCATTGACGATGTGTATTTAGCAGTGGATAAATTCAGGCCACAGTAATGACATCATCATCATTATTATCAGCCTGTATTTACCCAGTGCTTGATATAGGCTTATCCCAATGCTTCCCACCATATGCGATCCTTCGTTTTCCGCATCCAACCGCTTCCAGACACTTTTTTGAGATCGTCGGTCCATCTAGATTCATCTAGGTTCATTCTAGGACATCCTCTCCCATCAGCCATCGCTGACTTGGCAGATGTGATCAGCCCACTGCCGCTTTTACTGCCGCAGAGCCAGCAACTCTGAGAGATATGTCGACCACTTTAGTTCTCCGTGAAATTTCTTCGTTCCGGATTCGATCCCTTAAAGAAACTCCAAGAATTGCTCTCTCCATCGCTCGTTGTGAGACTTTTAGTCAGACAGTGATGACATTATATGAGTATTTAGGTACATTCCGTCGGTGGTAAACACGTAACATTTTCCTTTTGTTACATGAAAGTTGAATATTGTATTGATAATAACTATCTGTCCAATTTGGCTCAAGTTGTAGGAAGTTGTCCGCTCATAACATCGAACTACACACAATAGGATGTGATCATGTGAATAGATTAGGCAGGCAGGTAACATGCGACAGGGAATCATTAATTGTAAAAATAGTAATTAACTTTTCCTACCTTTTTAACACTACTGTCTCTATTTTCACATGCATGTTACTCGTCTCTAATCTGTACACAGCCTAATGTTTAAATTATATGTGCAAGGTGTTGTTTTTCTAAATCGCTTTGATTTATTGATGCGACAAAATACAGTAGCAACTGATTCTTATAGGCGTTCGACATTGGAAAAAATATGCACATTTTGGAATGTTTAAAGTGATTGCCAAGGTTACTTACGTTATTTTTCGTGATAAATGAAAACAACACCTTGCTTTATTGATATTTGTTATGCGTTATGTTCTCGTATTAAAATTGTACAAAATAATCATAAGAATTCTTTCGATTAAGTTGTAGATAGTACCTATGCGTAGACTTTATATTTTCTTACATCTTTTATGTTAACTTTTGTTGTTTTCATAAGTATATAACATTTCACAAGATGGCACAATTTTAGAATAATAATTTATTAGTGACATTTAGCCAAAATAGTATTAAATTCATTGTAAATATAACACATTTCGATTTACATTTAGGCATTAGTTTAAATACATATAGTTACTAAATTGAAAGGAATTAGTACAACGCGGATGGATTCATGCACATTGTTGATTTAATTGCTTTTTACAATAGAATTTATTCTTTTAATTTAATAAAGTAAAAATGTTAAAGTAAATCTAAAAGAAAATATTTATACGTGTCTTATACAAAGCTCATTTTTATTATTGCGAAAATCGTATTTCGTTTAAACATGGCCAAAACCAAATGTTTTAGTAAAAAAAATATGTTATATTTTGCATGAATCCAAAACAAACGGTGGCAACGACACCAAGGCTTAAGAAACAAAAAAAGTTTGCGAATTATAAATAATATTTTTAAAAGATATTTTGTAAATATAGTGAGTTAAACGAAATAAGTTAAAAACGTGCAATCTAGACCTCGGTAACTTAATTATAATTAAATGCTAGGAATTTATTGTCTTATGACAGAAATACTACCAAAGTACTTTACAATACATGCTTTACTTGAAACTCTAGTCATATTGCTTTATTGTTTGTGTTTTTTGACAAATAATTTTATTTGTAAGTTAAAAAATATGTACAATTTTCATTTTAAATAACAACGTGTAATGGAGACATGCGACTTTTATTCTAAAATATTTGTCTGCAAGGGAGTCTGTAAAGAAACCTACTTAATAGGTATCTACATTTTTTTATAAGTTGCTATACACCTATGCAATAAGTACAAAGAAACGATAAGTTGTCTATTTAGCTGTTCATTTTGACTATTCATTTCGCAAGTTACATTACACGTTGTTATAAATAATTACATTACATTTTGAAATTATGTACTAATTAATTTGTGTGAGGTTAATCTCAAATATAATGTATAGTTTTTTTATTTACCATTTTATTTCTAGAATCCTTTATGTAACACTGGATTCTGCACAACCATATACTAATTACATCGAAATTTAAATTTTTGTTTGAAAAAAAGCTGATGTTTTGTATATTTAAAAGTTAACAAATAGTCGTATTATTTCCTTATGTTTTAGATTATTCGAAAAATGCACTACAAATCTTAGACTCTAATGCCAATGAATATAAGTTTTATATAAATTAAAATTTGTTGCTTTTGTATTAAAATTATAAAATTACATTTCTTATTTCAAGTGAATAAAATAATTTATAACATTATGTTATGTTAAGAAAATATTTTTTTTTAATTGCAATTAATTTACATTGTTCTACGTATTCGTTTTTGGATTTAGGATATGTATTTGATAATTTATAATGAAAATTATTCAATTGAAATATGAAAAATAATTTTATTTAATGTTACACTCGCTGCATACTGTATTATTATTTGTAAATAAAAGAAAATTAATTAATAATAGTCCGAATGTAATGATTATTGCAATTAGTTCACAAGCTTAACTATGCATCTATAGATGAGTTGAACAATATAGTAAATAAGACTAATTAAAATACTGCTCAACTAACAAGTAGTCTTTAATCTATGGTACTTATTATAAATCAAAGAGTTCATCATTTGTGTCCGAAAATAAAAATAATACTTAATAATATTTATGTATTCCGTAAACTGATCATCATTTTTTATAAAGTAAACAAGTTGTTTTACTTTCATCATCCAAATAATTCAAATTATTTCGCAAAATGAACTAATTCCTAGTGATTAGATTAGTGCTCATAATAATATGAGCACTAATTCATAGTGATTGGATCTGTACTTATAATATGAATACTAATCCAATTATATATACCGAAATTTAAACAATCCAAAAGTAAAAGTTTCTGTTCCTGTTTTGATACTAACGTTTTTTTGACTTTTGATAATCCATGATCCATTTGTAAGCGTATATACTTTTAGGCCATCGAACATTTTTTTTTGTAAACATTCAAGTAGATACGAAAGTAGATATGAAAGAATCTAGGTTTTTATATAAAACACTGTATCAATTTACTCCATTTCATCGAAAATGTCATAATTATGAATTATGATATATGTACTTACGCACGAAGGATTTGTGTGAATAAATCATTTAGCTCAATATCTCGAAACATTAAAGTTTTATTTGAAACTAACGGTATAATATGTTTGTATTCTGTAACAGTTTATGACTATATTTGATATTCGGTGGTGAAAATGGTATATTGTACAATTTATGTGGTACACTCAACTATAGATGCAAAGTTAGTAAAAGATAAGTTAAAAGTAGACGTTAGTAGTTTCTCTTGCAATTATTAATTCTTAATTAATTATTATTATTAATAATAAAAGGAAACGATCTTATTTCGAAAACCAATAAACAATAAATTGAAAATAGAAATATTAGTAAAATTGTGTTTTATTGAAACCTTTATTTTCGTAAGTAATTAAATTGAAAGAAGAAACTCATCCAATGGCAAAGCACAGTCGATAGATTGGTTTAATGGAAATACAATTTATTTGACAATATCATCTAATTATGGATATGGAGGAAAGAGAGTTTGTCTGTTCCAAACGATACAACACTTTTTAAGGCTGTAGATAGCTTGTAAGGACCTACATAAAGAATCGTTAATACTGAAAAATGTTACAAAATATTGCGAACGAGGTTCTGGCGAAAGAGCTCTTGCTCAATACTTAGCAAGCCACAAAAGAGGTACCTCCCCTTTAAAGAAAATTGCATCCAAATAACAATGACATGGGTTTTTGAATGAATAATGTCATATGCATCACTGGTAGGACAGAGGGTAGCAACTGAGCGCTTTATACGGCTGGTATATCATCAGTAGGCATTATACTCTCTACGACTTGGGTAAGACAAATACTGTTTAATGGATCCAGAATGCTGCCCTGGGGAACGCAAGGGAATGCAGAATTTTGCTGTGTTAGAAACAAATCGGTCAGTAGTTCGTAAACAATAAAGAACATTTGAATCACTTTTAAACGTGTCTATTATATATAAGTACCATAATTTACTTGTTAATAAAATGTAGGGTGAGCTATTAAATCAAAGGCTTTGTTCTTGTCAAAGAACACCGCCTCCGTCTGTAATTTACTAAGTATTAATACTACGTATTACATAACCTACATATATATTAAACCTACATTTGATAGCTGATGTAGCCACTTTAAATGAAACAATATGTGAATAACTATCTATTGCGAGCAGGCTAGCAGGTGTATTGCTCGTAAACACAGCACCAGGATACAAATGCATCATATTATTATGTTGATGTGATGTGATGATGTGATGTTCATCCACATCAAATATTAAGAGTCGAACCACACTAAGCCGAAATTCCGCGGCCGGAAATTCCGCGTGGTTAGAATTGGTATTTAAAAAACGCAACGTAATTTTAGTCAAATGTGTCGATAGTAATTGACGAAGTATTGAGGGCGTAATGACTCTGAACTTCGGTCACGTATATTCGGCATAGTATGTTTGCCAAATTTCATTCAAAAAGAGTAGGAAACGTCCATACATCCAGACTCACAAATTTGACACTTGTAATATTAGAAAGGTATCTATCTGTAATGATATTTCAACAAACAAACGCATACACAAAGGTTAATAATCTCCAGTTGATTAGTTAGTATATACAGAACCAAGACAGTGAGATAGTTCTGACAGCTTTGGTAATCTTATTGAGTGAGCAAGCTAATCCTCTCATTAGCTTCTCATTAGCTTGAAGGTAGATTGTAACGTAGCTAAATCCCCATAGTTATTAACAACATATGCCCGGCTCGACTTTGCTCGTGACTGTCTCTGCTTAAGCATGGATCAGAATCGTTCTACGGAACAGTGGATACTCTGGAATAGCTGAGTATTTACGTGTTTTTAATAAGGTATAAGTATAAGTATTGCAAGTTATAACTAATAGGTAGTTGATGTTGACATACTTAATGATTATACATGCATATCGCTGTCTCTCACATTGCTAAGAGGGGAACTCAAATTCCAAAAACTTCTTATTTCTACTAAATGCTTGTAAGTTTGGCGGCCGCTAGGCGCTAAGACTAGCGCCGGGACTGCAATGGACTTCATTGTTCATTGCCTTTTTTGGTGCTCGCCACTGTTAATCCGGGCTATACAGAAGGCATAGTGGTGAGAATGTGTGGCGGGCCCCCGTTCTGGTACCTAATTATTATGTCAAATGCTTATAGACCATAATGCCCGGTTTACATTATTCCAGTCCAGTAACCCAGTAGTGCCGGACTGGAATGGACCGGGCTGTGGCGATATTGTCTACATGATTCCAGTCATTTAAAAGCTGTAGAATCGTCAAGACAACATTGACAATGAGTTCGAAAAAGCGGTTGAGACTTTTGTGGACGTAGATGACTTCTTAATTTTCTCTAATTCAAGATAGTAGATAGAACGTACTCGTATGCTTTTTATTTTATTTTTCACATCTTCCACTGTGAAACTTTCCATTTGCATTCCCTCACATATTTTTACCAAAGCTGATTGGCGCATACATTTATTTTTATAATCATCTCATGATGATTATGTCCCATAAAAATGAATGTTTCTCTGTATAAACTAATAAACTGTAAAGTTTGGTCTTCAGTTATTTTTTTCATTTTTAACCCTTTCTTCTCAATCCAGATAAAAATCCGCAAAAACAAACAACACATTTTTTCTCTATAATTGTTCTGTCATCACTGGAATGGTACTGGATTGGCCGTCTACATGATTCCAGTGGCACTGGAATGGCCGTACTGGATTCGAAAGTAGACCGCTAATCCAGTCACTGCACTGGATTGCTCACTGGATCCAGTGCATTCCAGTGCCGGTTTACATTATTCCAGTAGTAATCCAGCGCTGGATTTGATCGCTGGACTGGAATAATGTAAACCGGGCATAACACATTCAGTATAACACAGTCCAACGTATGTTACGTATTTCTCGTGGTCATAGTGTTACTTATACTGTGGTACTATGGTATACTAAAAGTATTACGGTCTGTGCGTAGTTGTCTGTACCATGATTCCTTAAAAGGTTTTAAGGTTGTGTCGGGACAGACCCACCACACTTTCTTACCACTGTGTGTTCTGTCTGACAGAACATCACTAAAAAGGCAACGGTCAATGAAATCCAATATAGTCCCGGGGGTAAAACTATTGTTTCTTTGGAACTCACTACGTACGAGTATTTAATCAGAAGAAATTAGTAGGAGTTCTTACTCCTACAAATTTATTCTGAAGATGGTTATGGAATTTGAGATTGTGCTGAAAGTGATCAGTTGCAATTTGGTCGACAAAATCGATTCGTCCAGCAGATTGCAAGCGAAAACCTAACATGTTACAGTTACAGCTAACATATTACAGTTACAGCTAACATATTACAGTTACAGATAACAAGCATTTGTGCAAAATGTGACATATTTTAAGCGACTGTTGACTATGTGACAAACGATTGTAAGTACAATACAGCATATCGGTGTGATAGAGTCTCAGTGTCATCTTTCGATCATATGCCAACCTCTCTTGCATGTGGTGCATCCTGCTGACTTGCAAACGAGGCTCTAGCGAAATAAGGGTAGAAGGTCTTCTATAGATCTCATAGACGGCTGCAGCCATATATAGTTATTTGTTATGCAAGGCTGCAAAGTTAATTTTTGGCGCGAGTACCTTGTATTGAAACCTGAGCAAGCGAAGGATTCTAGGATTGAGCCACGAGCGAAGCGAGTGGTTCAAATATAGAATCCTGAGCGTAGCGAGGGTTTCAAAGGTACGAGACGCTAAATAACTTGCTGCCGAGCGCAACACACAACTTTTCACCTCACTAAAGCGAGGAAAATGTTAGGTGCAAGAAAAACAGTTTTAATAAATAATCATCAATGGACTGGCTGCAGAGAATATAAACTATTACGAAACCAATGAGGTTCTATATATTTGTAATTTATTGTACGAAACCTTTATTGAATAAAAGTATTCGAATTTTAAAAACACTTTCCACGCTAGCGGATAAAGTGCGATTTTCCACGCAGATTTCGAATGATAAACAGAGCTTTTACGAGCTAGTGAGGTGAAAAGAATATTCTGGAGCTTTGCTGTGTTTTTGCGAGTGACTGACGTCACCAGATGTAGATATTATTACATGCTACATTTCTAAGCTTTGGAGTAGGCCTTACACTTGTTTGGCATTTGACTTAATATAAAAATTGTGACCAATCGGTCACAATTTTTTCTTTTTTTGCTTTTCGCTATGTGACAAGCCGTTGTGCAATATATTGCACGTGACTACATCCCCCAATTTTGTTATTATTCTTTTTTAGGGTTCCGTACCCAAAGGGTAAAAAGGAACCCTATTACTAAGGCTCCGCTGTCCGTCCGTCCGTCCGTCTGTCACCATGCTGTATCTCATGAACCGTGATAGATAGACCGTTGAAATTTTCACAGATGATGTATTTCTGTTGCCGCTATAACAACAAATACTAAAAAACAGAATAAAATAAATATTTAAGGGGGCTCCCATACAATAAACGTGTTTTTTTTTGCTCGTTTTGCTCGCAATTGATAACGGTAATAGATAGACGCTTGAAATACTCACATAATATTTAGGTATATATTCACTTTAAAAATAAATAATTAAATAAAAATAAAACAAATATTTAAGGGGAGCTCCCATATACAACAAACGTGATATTTTTGCCGTTTTTATAGATAATGGTACGGAACCCTTCGTGCGCGAGTCCGACTCCCACTTGGCCGGTTTTATTTTTTATTTGCCTCCCCATGGAAGTAAATTTAATGACGTATCCACGTAAAAATAAATTACCACCGGGTCAACGTGTGTTTAGAGGCTTGTACGAGCGCAAAAACAATCATAGGCGACGCCTAAGTTGAATCATTTTGAAAAACAAAATATAATTTAATCACATTTATAACGAGAGGTAGGGAGCGTAATTGTAAGCTACCCGACTTTTTTTTATACCACCAGTGTGACAAACAAGCATACGGCCCGCCTGATGGAAAGCAGTTATCGTAGTCTATGAACGCCTGTAACACCAGAGGCATCACACGCGCGTTGCCGACCCTGTAAAAACCTCTTCACGCCCTTTTTGAAGAACCCCATGCTATAGTCTCCTGAGAAAACCTCGACAGGCAGTTCATTCCACAGCTTGACAGTACGAGGGAGAAAACTTCTCTGGAACCGCACAGTACGTGACCACTTAGGCTCCAATGTGTGAGGATGAATTCCCTGTCGATGGCGAATGTACTGTAATGTAATCCCGACTGGGGAATGTACCTCCACCTCACAGAATACCGCAGCCAAATAACAATTCCTTTGAGGGTCGTTGTATTCCTGCGAATGAGTGAGGTCACCGGAAAGGAAGGAGATGCTGCGTTGGCAGCGGGAGTGGCGGCACGCGAGCGATATTTTATGTTGCGAGCGTTAATATGGCTACGGTAACCGTTTCACATCAGGCGCGCCGTATGCTTGTCTGCCACCCGTCGTAGTATAAAAAAAAACATTTTAGTACACTTTTGGTCAAAAGTCCTTTGTTTTAATCAATCATAATAGCATCAGGGTGGCATCAGGTTGCCAACCGCGAACTGTCGGGGAAGCAAGGGTGAAATTCTGTAAAATGATTTCGGCTGTCATTCCGGTCAACGGTTTAATTCCAACTAACCCCGAATTTTAATTGGGCAGGTAGGAAGATCCAGATTATATTATACTAGCAAATTCAACCTGGATTTGGACGCGTAAATTAGTATTTATATTTTAATTAAAACTACATAGTTTATTTAAATTTATACGTATTTAAATTTTTAATATAAAAGTGAGGTTATTTTTATACTTCAAATAAAGATTTATTTATTTTGTCAATTTTGATGTCGCAACTATTTAATTGGTTACGGTATTCAGTGGCCCTGTAAATTGTGTTTACGAATGAGGAAATACATATGCCGGCAACGCGTTCCACTTTTTAATAATGCGACATAGATGGAGCTGCCAAACTTTATAGCACGCGAAGGAATCACAATGAAAAAAGCATTCTTTGGTTTTTCGTCATCGGCAAATCGAAGGTGTGAGATGTACTCGCCGTTCAAGTTACGGCCCCGTGTCTTCTAGTCCTGTGTCTTAAATAAGTTTGGATGCAAGCGAGCATGTGGGTCACCTGATGAAAGTAATCATCACCGCCCATAGAAATCAACAACACCAAGGGGGTTCGCCGATCCGTTGCCAACATTTTAAGAGAAAATTGACTCTGTTTTTGTAGGTTCCTATGTCTTATTTATTTGGGGATACTGAAGATTGTTGCAGATGCTGAAGTTGATTCGACAATTCACAGTTCGGGATATACATTGTCTTAAACCGTACTGTGGTAGATCGCCAATAAGATGAGCATGTACGGTAGTGGAACTCAGCGGCAGGTATCAAATCAAACAGCTCATCCGAGCACTCCACGTGGTATACATAATTTGTATAGTACGAAAAGAGGCGCAACATCTCTATGTGTAGAGAGCGAGTCCAGTTGATCAGAGATCATTGGGTCACCGACGATTCTAACTGCTCTTCGTTGTATGGGACCAAATGGAACAAGTAAGTACTGGGGCTGATCACTAGTTCATATAACTTGGGATTTATATAGTTGAAAGCGATGTTGGGGTGTAAAACACCTACTTTATTGATGACGCCAATCTTCGTAGAGGCCAATTTCGCTTTGCTTACACTAAAACACTTCACAGTCATATAGAGATGACTGTGAAGTGTGTTAGTGTAATCAAATACACAAGTTAAGCAATGGAAACCGTCATCTATCTATAGAAGGGTTTATTTATCCCTAGCTTCTTCATATTTCGGAGGGCATGGTGAGCCGTCTATTTTCGTTAGATGACAGTCGTTAAGCCAAGCCTTTGGGCGGCTTGAAAATAGTGGCACGCCATCCCCCAGTTGAGTAGGTGATATTTTTTTTTCTCTTCAATAGATTGAGCCTTATAAAGAATCCGTGGAGAGATTCGTTATAAATGGTAGATATTAAAAATCTGTGGTGCACGGCACTGCCACGGCACGGCACGTGGTGCACCGGTTGACCATCACTTCTTATTACCATATTTGCCATATAGCTGTTTCTCATATTGCCAAGAGGGGAAGTCAAATTCCAAAAGCTTCTCACTCCTACTATTTCTTCTAATTAAATTCGTTGTGAGCTCCAAGGCAGCCGTAGTTTTATCCCCGGGAGTACAGTGGACTTCAATGTTCATTGCCTTTTTGGTGGGTCGCCGCTGTTAATCTTGACTACACAGAAGACATTGTGGTGGTGGTAATGTATGGTGGGCCACCGTCCCGTTAAAAAAGAGTTGTGGATGGAAGTGGAATATGAAAAGTATGATTAATTTAAATTCACTCTTTGCTCTAAAACAGTAGATTGAAAAGGATAAATAATATCAATCATAGAATATGTCTTCACGCTGTCAGAAGAGAGTGATTAAAGGATCAGAGACTTCCACCACAAACACCCACTAACACAATAGATCTAGAAGGGTCGACCACCGGTACTGCAACACTAATCCGTACTAACATTTTTTAACACCCCCGCAGCCAACGCAGCATTCTCCTTCCTTTCTGGTGACCTCACTGACTCGCAGGAACACAACAGCCCTCAAGGGAATTGTTATTTGGCTGCGGTATTTTGTGAGCTTGTGGTACATTCCCCAGTCGGGTAGCTTACAATTACGCTCCCTACCTCTCTTTTCGCCAGAGCTTCCTTTGTCAGTAAGCAGTTAGCACCGCGTACAGGTGAAGTTGGTTTTGGTTCAAAGATGTTTATAATAAATAAATAAATATTGTCAGACAAATTACACAGCGCCATCTAGCCCCAAAGTAAACAAAGCTTGTGTTATGGGTACTAGACAACTGATAAACATACGTAAATACATTTTTTTTTGTAAATACATACTTATGATACATAGAAAACACCCAGACTAAGACAAACAGACATGTCCATGCACACAAATGTTTGTCCTATGTGGGAATCGAACCCTCGTCAAGCTTTATTCCTTACCAAGAACCACTTACACCATAAATCAAGTATATTTCATAATAAGGTTATTATAGCGACTCTACATCGGGCCACCTCGTCGAGCCGGGAGGTATCCTTTGCCAGTTTCCTTATTTTCGTGGCTCTAACTGGATAGATAGTTGTATAATTTAATTCGTTTCTGCCCGACAATAAAATGTATAGTCGCCGGAGCCCTCTACGACGGACCGACCAACCCACTACGTAACTTTCCTGCGTTTATATTTTTTAATTTGCCAAAAACTTAATTATAAGTAAAAATTAGAACTAAGTCTAGGAATTTAGAAATACGTAATACTTAGCGGATCTTTAGAGAGAACAATAATTTAGAGAGAAATGGGATGCCTTTCATCCTGAATAGTCTGGGCAATGCAGGGTATTGCAAATAGTAGCTATAGTGACTTATTTTGTAGGTACTTGTTTGTTGTGTAATTTGTGACATGTTTAATTATTGAATGTTTTAGATTATAAGCTAAAATTCAAATACAATTGTAATATTGTTCTGTGAATAAATAAATGAAATGAAATGAACAATTTATTACACTTAAAATAAAAATAGAGATAAATATACACATGTGTTGACGAGCTCGGTGGCGTAGCGGTCAATGACGCGGCTTCGACACCAACGCTCGTGGGTTCGATTCCCACATAGGACAAACATTTGTGTGCATGAACATGTCTGTTTGTCTTAGTCTGGGTGTTTTCTATGTATCATAAGTATGTATTTACAAAAAAAAAATATATTTACGTATGTTTATCAGTTTTCTAGTACCCATAACACAAGCTTCGCTTACCTTGGGGCTAGATGGCGCTGTGTAATTTGTATGACAATATTTATTTATTTATGTATGTACATTAAAATTTTGAACATTATATTGTCTAACATACGGCTGAAATCCAAAAAGGTCCCGTATATATATATGAGTATATCTATTAGCCCTTATCAATCTAGCAGGCGTGGTACGGCGACGTATACTTTATAACAGGAAGAATTTTCGTAAGTCAATAATTATATTGCTTAACGGTAACCTTAAATATAAGTTATAAATATTTAGATTCGTATTTAAAGCTCCTGTGCATTCAATTATATGTGTTATTATGTCTGTGCGTGTAATAAATAATGTTATTATAAACCTCCGCGACTCGATCATTGATCTTCTATGAAGAAGGCATGTGTTCTGACGTTTTGGAGTAAAATGATTATAATGTTTTGATTTAATATAATATTGAAGAAAGCATTTGGCGGCAAAATATGTAAATTTTGTCAAATTATCTGTGAATAAATGTGATAACCACGCCTCTATTGAGATACTTCCTCAGATTATAATAATTTGCAACATGTAAATTATCGTATAATTTGAAGATGGCGGATTTGCCCTGCGTGACGGTTAGATGGTACCTAACAAGCATCCTATATATTAATAAATAACATATTTCTTATATATTATGTTGCAATATATTTAATTTAACTTTAGCGATAAGAGTAATAATAATAACTCCTGCCTACCAAATGACTAGGCTTGATGCGTGATCGAATGTCAATAATAATTTATTTATTGTTCTCTCCACAAAGGTAACAGGAATATTAAATAAGGTAGCTTAAACAAGTTTTGAAGTTCAAAATTAAACCTTAACTGTGGAGAGAGCTAGGTAGCATTTGGCGGCAAAATATGTATATTTCAAATAAATATCATTCGTTGGCAAAATATATATCATTCGTTGTGGAAGTCTAAGGTTCCCTTTGTTCCAAGTTCCAAGGTCCCATTTGATTATTTTAAGGGAAGCTACATCACCAGTGGACATCCTTCGACTGAAATGAATTAATGCCATATTTTTCGTCATCAAGGTAGACAAAGCCCGCCTGTATACAAGTCACCAGTGTCCCTCCGCTCCTGAACTCTAAACAATATATGCAAGTGTTAAAGACATAGTCAGTATATGTTTTCACAGGTCACAACTTTTTCTGAATGAAGTAGTGAACGATATATAAATCTCTCATTATACTATGTAGGATGGGCAGCGTGAGTAACTAGCTCACGTATCCATGAGATATATTAAGTCGGAGTGAGAATTCTCGTAATTGAAATATAGTATATATAGAAAGAAAGAAAGGAGTATATTATATGTATTATAGGCTGGTAACGGATCGGCGCGACCTTGCTGTTCCTGATCTCAATGGGCGGTGGTGATTGCTTTCCATCAGGTGACCCACGTACTCGTTTTCCACCCTCTCATATATATAAAAAAATAATTGTCAAAATTTACTTTCGAGCCAGTTTCGATTTCACAAGTCACATTTGGTATTCCCTTAATTATAGTTTTTTTTTATACTGCGTCGGGTGACAGACAAGCATACGGTCCGCCTGATGTGAAGCGGTTACCGTAGCCATATTAACACTCGCAACATAAAATACCGCACGCGCGCCGCCACCCCCGATGCCAACGCAGCATCTCCTTCCTTTCTGGTGACCTCATTCACTCGCAGGACCACAACAACCCTCAAGGGAATTGTTATTTGGCTGCGGTATTCTGTGAGGTGGAGGTACATTCCCCAGTCGAGTAGCTTACCATTACGCTCCCTACCTCTCTTTTCGCCAGAGCTTCGTTTGTCAGTCAGCAGGGTGCACCGCGTCCAGGTGAAGTTGGCTTTGGTTCAAAGATGTTGATGAACCACTGTCACCCCCGAATAGTGTGATTATATCCGAAAAGTTTGACAAACTAAGAATAAATAAATATTCCTGGACAAATTACACATTGCCATCTCGACCGATGATATTATACTTAAATACATATTTTTTTTGTAAATACATACATATGATACATATAAAACACCCAGATATGTTCATGCACAGAAATATTTGTCTTGTGCGGGGATCGAACCCGCGACCTCGGAGTCATAGTGACTATTGCTAGCAATTCGACAAACGGGCTCCTCAAATGATATTCTAGTAATAGAATGATATTCTAGTAGCAAAATCAAGTGATGAATGATATCGACTATCATTTCTAGTTAATTCATAATTAATTTTCTATTCGGTCGACTTTTATTCTGCAATAGTAAAATAATTACTAGAATTGCCTCTCCTTTTGCTTAACATGGTTTTTATGTAACATCTGGGACGCATTCACTATATTAGGGGTTCCCTTGGTCCGTGAGAGGTAAATTATGGTCCGTCATACAAACTTACAATAAAAAAGATTGAGCACTATTATACAAAATATTAAATTCTCGAGTTATAGTATAATGGATTTATATGACACTCGGAGACTCTACACCCAACAAAAACCTCTTAGTGGTCCGCGAAAAGGTTGGGAACCATTGCACTATATCAAACTCAGCACTAATTTATATTACAGTCGGTAGTACACGCAAGTTACGTTCTATGGCGGGTGTCCGTGTCTGATATCCCCAGAGGCACGTGACGTATGGCGCGAGGCGGCACTAACTCACGGTGCGCGCCTTCACGCCGCAGTGTGCGCTTCCCTTAAAGCGGCGAGGCACGACCGAGGCGAGGCAAGAATTTTAAGGAGAAGACTAAACGGCTTGGGTTAAAAAAGTTTGGGTTTTAGGACTGTATAGATAGAAGTTTGTTGCTCGTTGCATACGTATTATATCGGAGTACTATCACTGTATGACAAATTTGTACAGTCAGCAACGAAATTAGGTCGGCATTCATCCCATTTACTCCTAAACTAGTTTCTGATCGTGACTTCGGTCGCGTGTGTACATTAATAGGATAATAATTATAGTTGTTAAAATTCCGTGCCAAATTTCTTGTAGCTGTGCTTGCATGATTGATTAAGGAGATAGTATTGGGAGAGCCAGCAATGTATTTAACATGCTGCTGATGTTAAAATTATTATATAGGTTCTAATTATCTTTATTAATTTATTCATCATCGTCATCAGCCTGTATCTGCCCACTGCTGGATATAGACCTTCCCCAATGCTTTCCACCAAATACGATCCTCCGCCGCTTCCAGCCGCTTTCTTATGATCATCGGACAACCAGAAGGAAATTGTCCAACGCTTCGTCGTTCTAAGAGCGACCTCTACTCTAATACTTTCCTCCCCCATCTGCCATCACTTACACGGCGGATGTGACTGGCCGTTTGCCAATTCAGCTTGCAAACTCTGAAGGCTCTGTGGACAACTTTGGTTCTCCGTCGAATTTCTCTGTTGAATCGATTCGATTCTTCAAAAAATCCCCGAGCATAGCCCTCACCATTGCTCATTGCTCTACCGTTAGCCTATGGACCAGTCCGGTGGTCAGTTTCCAATTCTCTGAACCATAGGTTATTGCATGGAGGAGGCACTAGTTGAATACTTTACTCTTCTGGCATTAGGGTACCTGTACGAAGATGTGCCGAAGCTTTCCAGCCCAGCGCAACCGAATGCGTCTATCCATCTCTCTGTTTATTATTACCGAGGCCAAGCTGTATGGAATGTCCGACATAGACATAATCTTTAACCACTTCAATACCTAATGCATTGTTATGAGAGGTTACAGCGTATTTGTAAGGTGCCCGACTGGGTAACTACCTCCAAATCAAATCAAATCAAAATATCTTTATTCCTTGGACCTTATAAAGCACTTAGAAACGTCATATAAATTAAATATAAGAACATGTATCTAAATCATTACTACTCTAAATCCGCAGAGCTTAGATTCACTTTCATCACACTATCTTGAATGTGAAAGTGAATTTAAGTGCCAGTTCCGGCGACGGAGCTCCTTGAGAAGAACTGGCAAGAAACTCAAGGCCGACTCAAATACAAATACAATCATTAACATAATAATATAACAAGAGCAATTCATTTCCAAATACTCCACCTCATCGAATACCGCAGCCAAATAACAATTCCCTAGAGGATTGTTGTATTCCTGCGAGTGAGTGAAGTCACCAGAAAGGAAGGAGTTACTGCGTTGGCAGCGGGGGTGGCGGCGCGCGGGCGTTTCATGTTGCGACCGTTAATATGGTCACGGTAACCGCTTTACATCAATCGAGCCGTATGCTTGTCTGCCACCCGCACCCGACGTGGAATATAACAATTTTTTTGTGATTACCGGGCTAGGGATGACAAAATCGTCATCATGATTTTCGTCTTCTCAAAATTTAACCCCAGTCCCACGGATTAAGAGACAGCATTGAGATCATTTAACATCGACTCAGATCCTCCAGCGAGACCGTCAGCAAACCGAAGGTGTGAGATGTACTCGCCATTCACAGATTTCCTGTCTAGCGTTTTAAATATGTCTTCCAGAGCAGCGGTAAATAGTTACGGGGAAATGACATCGCCTTGACGCACTCCCCGCTGCAGCTGCATCGCCATAGACTGTTGGTACAACTTGCCATAAATTAAAATTCCATCCATATCATATTAATAATTAGTTATCTACCATAGTACGTTTCCGAAGATGTTTTATATCACGAACGATGAAACTGAGTCACCAACTTCGCTCAGCTGTAACCCGAACAAGTAAGACAAGGGAGCCTTCAAGAACAGACTATTTACTTCGCTTTGCAGCTAGCTAGCAACGGATCGGCGATCCCTTGGTGTTGCTGATCTTGGTGGTGATTGTTTTTCTTCAGGTGATCCACATGGTCGTTTGCCCCTTTCATATAAAAAAAGTACAGCGCGCGAAAGTACCGTTGTCAAATGGTACTTAAATTTATGGCTACTAATGGTACTTAAAATTAAAGTTGCATATGATATACAATATATTTGGTCAATTTCCAGAGACATAGATATTCTAAATATTTTTACTTCTCCAGCAAAATGCTAAACATACTGCTCCCTTGTTAAGCTAATTTAGCCTTTACAAATACACTCAACTAATCCTGTTTAGAGCTAATAAAAGTAAAAAAAGTAATCAATCGGCACAGCGTGTTTGAATT
Organism: Hypsopygia costalis; assembly: GCA_937001555.2. NCBI lineage: Eukaryota > Metazoa > Arthropoda > Insecta > Lepidoptera > Pyralidae > Hypsopygia > Hypsopygia costalis. The sequence goes on from OW443326.2 coordinate 28,868,789, forward strand.
TAAATGCTATCGAGAAACGCCGTGGGCGATTAGTCGGTTACCGATTGTGGGGGAGGTAGCATAGTAGATAATACATATTTAGCAGTATCTCAACACAGTGCAGACATTCCATACCATGAAGTTCGTTTGGCTAAAAGTAGTTGTTGTATACTGTTCTTGTATATCAATCTCGAAACTCGGTCTAGAGCGCTCAGTGTGGATTACAGACACACAGATTTTGTATACATCAACAATTATTTTGTTTGACAAAGACGAGAACCTATTTGACAAGTATTTTGTATACATCAAATCAGTAATTTGTACGACAGCTATGTTAAATATTACGTTTATGTAATTAGTTTTATAATAAAAGTTATATGTAGTATTTTTTATTGCTTCTCCAGTGGAAATATTATTTTTTAATAAATTCATACTTTTAAAATGGACTTTCCCGCCAAACTTTGACCGACCCTGATAAGTCGGAAGGAAGATATTACAATGAAAGTTTGCAGATCTTTATAGTTTTGTGTATTTTACGATATTGTTGAATAATTTATACAATTTTTGAAAATTGACAAATAACCTATTGTTAAATTGGGGGAATATATTATACTGCTCTAAATAATAGTAAATATTTCATTCATTCTATTCATTCATTCAATAGTAGAGTTGAAATAAAATGTTCTCAGTGTTTTGTACTGGCAGTAAAACTAGGCGGAACAAATCCACTATTTTTCCCAGTGGTAATTATTCGTTGTCAACGGAACCCTAAATCATTCATTCAATCGAACAAGTTTAGAGCATACTCCATGACGCTACTCAACTGCGGGTTGGTGGTAATTATTCGCAGATCCTTGGGAATAGATCGACCACTGTAAGATTCGCATTGCATAGGTAGAAAAGTGAATGCGTCGAGTTCGGCTGTTTAAATTGGAATACTGGTTTATATTTACTATGGCAAGGATAATTTGAGCGGGTAGTACAGTTTGATTTTGAGTGTTGGTTTTGGGGGATACAAAGTCAATCTGGTTATAGTGATGGTGTATTATGTACATTACATTATGTAAGATTATATAATACATAATAATTTTATATATAAAATCGTAAATCATGTCTATAATCTCTTATATAATAACATTTAAAAAAAATCGTCTGTCCGTCTGTCTGGTAATCATTGTTACTCCACAACAGATTTTGATAATATAGCCAGAATTCTAAGGATAATTTCCGGAACATCACGCGAGCCGTACCTTGCGGTTCCACGTACCGCTTAATATCATAATGCTTTTATCATTTCTTGTGTTCTATACTTTATATCTGAGGGCCCTCGCCACTCTCAGTTTATATCCAACACTCGAAGGTTATCTGGTAGAGATCTCTTATAGAGATAAGCCCGCCTTTGTACATCTCTATATTAAGTGTTTTATGTATATGTATTTAATGTTCGTTATGTACAATAACGACGAGCTCGGTGGTCGAATGGTTAACAATACCCACTTTGACTCCGAAGTCGCGGGTTCGATCCCCGGACATGACAAACATTTGTATGCATGAACATGTCTGTTTGTCTTAGTCTGGGTATTTATTTTCTATGTATTATAAGTATGTATTTACAAAAAAAAAAATGTATTTAAGTATTGTACATTTACCAGTTGTCTAGTACCCATAACACAAGCTTTCCGCTTAATTTGGGACTAGATGGCGCTGTGTAAATTGTCGAGAAATATTTATTTATTTAATAAAGATAATACAAACAAACAAACAAACCTTTCTTAAAACTTTTCTTTATTGCCCCCAACTTATATATGGGTATTATGACTGTGTTTATACTGTATGCAAAATTTATTTGTATACACTATACTACATATTATATAAAGTTACATTTATTAAAATTATGTTTCGGTATGTTGATAGGTACTTTACAAAATAAAATTAAACTAAAACTAATCTAAAAACCTTTATATTTTATCTATAAATAAAAGTAAAAGTTACGCGATATAAAAAAATTCACATAAAAAATATCCTCAAGAACGTTGCCTATCGGCAGTGTCCCCAGCAGACTGGCAGCTTAGACTCTTAGAGAGAATTGGTATCGCTGTACAGTGATGTCATTTCACTGTATAGCGATACTAATTCTCTGATCAATTTTTGCGAATTTTTGTTTTATACTACTTTGGGTGGCGATAAGCATACGGCCCACCTGATGTGAAGCGGTTATCGTAACCATATAAACGCTCGCAACATGAAATATCGCTGGCGCGCTACCACCCCCGCTGCCAACGCAGCAACTCTTTCCTTTCTAGTGACCTCACTCACTCGCAGGAACACAACAAACCTCAAGGGAATTGTTATTTGGCTGCGGTATTCTGTGAGGTGGAAGGTACTTCGCCAGTCGGGCAGCTTAAAAAATACGCTATGCCCTACCAGTGGCCCTACCTCTCTTTTCGCCAGAGCCTCTTCTGTCAGTCAGCAGGGTGCACCACTTTGGTTCAAAGATGTTGATGAACCACTTACACTCCAAACTTATATACATGTATATCAAATTTCCTCCATAGACATAGGATTTTTCGCTACAACTTAATCGGTGAGATTCGGGGCATTTTAGCTCTAATAGACGAACAGACGAATGATCTTTTCAGAGTTTTATTTTCCCAATCGACTTTCGATTACGGAACGTTATAAACTTATCAACAAACATCTTAAATCAATGTGTATTACGTACCAAGATGTACAAATACCAGAGCAGACGCTAAAGCAAACCCGGCCGAGGCAAATGTCCAATTAGAACGTTAACCAAACAGCTAGATTAGCCAAATATTGTTTACGCTGCGCAATACCCAATGCGGATCTCCATACATTGTGTATTAGGGGCCCGGGGCGCCCTGAGGCGGGCAGCTTCTGCAAACAGCGGGCCCCTGTCGATAATCAAGATGTATAGGTAGCTGTATAGTGGGTGCTCGTTTTTGAAATACATATTTTAGAGTGCAAGTGGGGTGTAATGAACCGTCACCTCAAGAACGATAGCCAAGGTGCACGTTATTTTTTATACTACGTCGGGTGGCCACGCATACGGACGCAGACAAGCATACGGCCCGCCTGATGTGGCGCGGTTACCGTACCGTAATAAGTCGCAACATAAAATATCGCTCGCGCGCTGCCACCCCCGATGCTAACGCAGCATCTCCTACCTTTCTGGTGACCTCACTCTGTGTCAGACTGTACTGGAGTACTTCCCCAGATGAGATAAATAAGATCAAAAAATGCATCTCTGAAATATTCCTTGTCTAGTCTAGCACTGGATTCTGGGACCTTACCGCTGAAGTTGACAATCTTTTCAAAAATTTTTGAAAAGTGTATGCTTAAGAGGTTAATGGAATTTTGCAATAAATTTGGAATAATTGCAGAAGACCAGTACGGATTTCAAAAGCATAAATCTACAACACTTGCTACATACGCACTCATGACAGCTATTTTAACAAATATCAATAATAGAAATTTCACTACTGCAGTATTTTTTGACTTATCAAAAGCTTTCGATGTTGTTTCACATAAAATACTTTTAAACAAATTAGAATTAATTGGAATTAGAGGACCTACACTTGATTGGATAGCATCTTACTTAAATAACAGATGTCAACGTGTTGTGATTACAAAATTAGATAAAAATAGCGAAATAACGACATACTCATCTAATTTTAGACATAATAAATATGGAGTTCCACAAGGGAGCGTATTAGGCCCTATTCTATTCCTTTTATATATAAATAATTTGCCTTATATTACAACTCATAAATGCACACTTTTCGCTGATGACCTATCAGTTGTTGTTGCGACAAATAAAATAAATATGACCATTAAAGACCATGAAGATGACGTAAATAAAACTATTAGTGACATAATTCAATGGCTTGACATAAATAATTTAAAAATAAATGTAATTAAAACTAACTGGATTCACTTTAATAATTATAAAAATGAAATGTTTAATCTGAATATTCATTACAACAATGTACCAATTGACATGGTAAAAGAGACAAAATTTCTAGGACTAACGATAGATCAGCAAATGAACTGGAAATCACAAATTGAAAAAGTATGTTCTAAAATAAATAAATTCGTTTATGCTCTTAAACAAGTGAGCAATGTTACAGACAAAAAGACAGCACTTACAGCTTATCACGCGTATGTTGAGTCTACCTTGCGCTATGGCTTATTAATTTGGGGCAATGGTACCAACATCGGTAGAGCTTTTATTGCGCAAAAAAAGTGCATTAGATCGATGTATGGTCTTCCACCAGATGTGTCGTGTCGATCACGATTTAAGGAACTTGGATTATTAACCCTTCCATCTCTTTATATATATGTCATGGGCGTATTTATAAAAGAAAATAGCAAACTTTTTAAGAAAGCTAGTGCTTTATATGCTACAAACCATAGAAACCCTAACAGACTAGTATTTGACATAACTCCAACTATGAGTCAATATACCAAAAGCTGTTTAGGTATGTCTATTAAAATCTATAATAAAATTCCGGATGACATAAAATGTAGTAATAATAATGTATTCAAAAAAAATTTATATAAATGGTTGTTAGATAAAGAGTATTACACTATACAAGACTTTTTGACATGAAATGATTATTTGTAGCTATTGGACATTTGCTGTTAATGAATACTATTTACTTGACATTACAACCTATTATTCAATAATTTAGTACACTATATTTTGCCTCTAATTTAAAATCACAAACAATGTATTTGCATGCCACTGACTTGGCAAAACATGTACGCTCTACTAATTATTTGTCAACTTTCACACCGTGTTTTGTGCAAATAAATTATTATTATTATTATTATACTTTTTATTTATTTTATCACAACTTATCTATATTGTTATTATTAAAACTATATATACATATAAAAAAATACAATGTTAAAAATAACAATATAAAAAAGCGGCATACAAAACCGAGACAGGAGAGGCCTAGACCTATTCCTGTGTCGGCTAGGACTCCAAAGTAAGGAACCGGCGCACAATACGAGCTGTATCGAGTACGACGGCCTTCTGAATTTTACTCTTAAGCCAAGTGCCAAGCGAGAGCTTCTTAAGGTGCCGATCGAAGCTCTTCGTTATTAATCCGTGGACGGAGATCACCACCGGAACAATAACTGCTGAATCCACGCGCCACACGTCGGCAATCTCGAAGGCCAAGTCGCGATATTTCATCAACTTTTCATTTTCGGCCTTAACAAGATTACCGTCATGTGGAACGGTGATGTCAACAATTATTGCACGTCGCGCCGACCAATCTACTATTACAATATCAGGTTTATTCGCTAGAATAGTCCTGTCTGTAATAATAGATCGGTCCCAGTAGAGTCTGGCATGGCTGTTCTCAAGAACTGGCTGTGGATTGTACCTGTAGTACGGCACTTCAGATTCAACAAGACCATATTTCAGGGCAAGCTGCTGGTGTACTATCTTGGCTACTTGGTTGTGTCTGTGCAAATACTCGGAGTTAGCAAGCATAGAACAACCGGAGATAACATGTCTGAGTGACTCTCCGGGACGGTGGCATGCCCGACATGTGTCGACCGTACCGTCCTTCAGAATGTATTTCCTATAGTTGTTCGTCTTAATAACCTCGTCTTGTATTGCACAGACAAAACCTTCGGTTTCCCCAAAGAGGTCCCCGAAGCGTAGCCAGTGTACAGAAGCTGCATGGTCAACATCCGGGTCATTGAGAGCCCGGTAAAATCGACCATGCAATTCCTTGCCCTTCCATGTCGTAATGCGATCCTGAATGCTCATAACTACAGGTTTTCGCCAATCCTTGTTTGCCATTGAGAGAGGGGTTAGGCCTTTATCGCTCATAACAACTTCTCGATGCATCTCCCCATCCACCTGCAAGAAATAATCTCTTAGATTACATATCTCACGATTGTGTAGATCCTTGGCATTTAACATGCCACGGCCGCCAAACTTTCGTGGGATATACAATCTCATTACAGATGAACGAGGATGATGCATTCGATGCGCTGTCATCAGCGTCCGTACCTTTCGATCCAGGGCGTCTAGCTCTGTCTGTGTCCACTTGAGTATCCCAAAAGTGTAGGTTAATAGGGGTATAACCCACCCATTATACGCACGAGTCTTATTCGCGCCTGATAAAAGACTGTTAAGTACTTTCCTCAGGCGCGCATAAAACCGCTGAGTAATTGTGTGTTTTATGTCCCTATCATTAATTCCTAGACACTCTGACATACCCAAGTATTTGTAGGTTTCACCTTCGGAGAGGGAGCGCAGGGTTGTCCCATCAGACAAATTTAAATTATCTGATGTTATCACCGTTCCCTTCTCTACACGCATGATTGCACATTTTTCCACACCAAAATCCATTCTGATGTCACTACTAAACTTGTGTGTGATATCTAGCAGTGATCTCAGATGGGTTTCGGTGCGAGCAAAGAGTTTTAGATCATCCATGTAGAGAAGGTCAGTGATCCGTGAACCACCTCTCCGGAGCTGATAGCCTAGCCCCAACTCCCTCAATAATGTACTGAGGGGATTTAGAGCTAAGCAAAACCATAGAGGACTGAGACTATCGCCCTGGAAAATACCTCTCTTTATTTGTACAAGATCTCCAGTAGCAGAAGGCCCGCCACCTGGATAACAAAGACGTGTGGCCCAGCGGTCCATGCACATGTTCAGGAAGTTGCATAAAGTTGCATTAATTTTATGCAACTGTAAAACTCGCCTGAGCCATGCATGGGGCACAGAGTCATACGCCTTTTTATAATCAATCCATGCCACTGCGAGGTTCTTTCTGCTACGGCGTACCTGTTGGCAAACAGCCATGTCAACTATGAGGAGTTCTTTAGTACCCCGGGACCCAGGTCGACATCCGTTCTGAGTCGCAGATATTATTTTATTAGAATAAATAAAATCTGAGATTTTGTTTCTCAGAACAGATGTCAGTAACTTGTACATTGTTGGTAGACAAGTTATCGGTCTATAATTTTTGGGTTCCGTGGTACTACCTGACTTATAAATTAAGTGGGTCATTCCAGTTGTCATGAATTCTGGGAGGGCACACTGCTCGAGAGCGTCCTGGAATTGATCCGCAAGACAGGCATGACATTTGGTAAACCATTTTAGCCAGAAGTTGTGCAATCCGTCTGGACCTGGAGATTTCCAATTCAACGTTTTACGAATTGCACAACCTATGTCTAAAGCGGTAATAGATATGTCTCCCATTGTTGGCAGAAAGTTATATGCCTGTGTGACAGTATCAATCCAGTCACCCTCATTGTGCTCGACGGACACTGACCAGATACCTTTCCAGAAATTTTGTATTTCATTTGGCGGTGGTAAGTCAGGAGCCGCCGGTACATGCTGTGTGTCCTCCTCCCATTTTCTGTAGACCCGTTTTTGGTCAGATTGAAAGAGTCGGTTCAGGTTGAATCTGTCCACGCGTTCTTTGTACCGTCGGATACGGTTAGCCCATACTCCTACCTTTTGCTTCAGAATGTCAATCTTTTCATCTATTTGTGGCACATGTGCTCTTAAAATATTAAAATCAGTGCCTGTAAAAGCAGATTCGACGTATCGTATAATACGCGGTCTTCTGTTGCCATTTCTGAAGCAAATCAATCGCCCAATGAGAGCCCTCGTCTCGTCGATACGCCTCTCAATACGTTGTTGCCACTTTGGTTTATGTTTTGTATGGCTTCGTCGCTCGGCTGGTACATCTATCGGAAACTTGACACCAGCCGTGCGACAAATCGTCACAGCAGCGCTAAAAAGTATTGTGTGCGTATCGACGAGATTTGAACTTGATGACAAATATTCTGGTAGAATAACATCCATGGCTCCCATTAAGGCAAGATTTCGGCGGTTCATGGGCAAACGAGGCAGCCGAGGGCGCAAATGAAAAGCTAGAGTACGAAACTCCTGAAGCGAATCGTTCATATATCTCCTCAGTGACTCTACTACGTGGGGTTCAGCACTTTCGTCCACAGTATCAGCTGGTTCCATATCTGTTGGTAACTGAGATGTATTATTAATATTTTCTGAATATGTGACAGATAACGTGGAACCACTGACAGGGGAAGGAAGTGCTTCTTGGCGCAGACGCTCAAGTACAGATTTTTCAATAAATTCGCGATTTTGAATAACCCGTACCTGATCGGAAAGGCGTTGAGCCGTCACGGTGATACCTGGTTCAAGAGCTTGGAATTCAGAAAGCATTCGCGTTCGATATGCAGTACACTGTGTTCCTCCCTCTGTAGCCCTATAATATGCGCGCATGACGCTTATATTTAAATCTTCTGTCCAGCGCATGCGACGCACTATTCCACCGGTAGCGGGAGTCGGTTGCGGGGCTGGGCGCCTCGCAGACCCCAAGCCGACCGGCAGTGGGGGTCGCCCTCTACGTCGCACAGATCTCGACGGCGGCGGGGGCGACGGGTGCTCGGCCTCGTCGCTCGACACGTTACTGGTCGGAGGAGTAGCATATTCCTCCTCAGATGACGCGGAGCTAGACGAGACAGGCGTTGGTGTTGGGCGTGCGTTCCTAGTCTCACTCTCCTTTCGTTGTTGCGATCTTGTAAACATTTTCCTTATTCATCTATACATGACACATCTTCTGTTGGTATCCATGGGGATAGTTTGTCTGTACTGTCAATTTCGTTTTGTCATAGTAAAATATATCCATAGTTTATTGCTGCGGTATTTCCAAGTTTATATAATTAATATGTTTGATTCTATTATTTTGCTGACTTCTTTGTGTATGTTTTTTAATATTTCCATCAAAATATTTGGGTATAATGTATAAAATATAAAATAAAGAAAAATATTTACTAAGTCAGAACTTGACGTGACAGGAGTTTTTTTTTTTTTTTTTTTTTTTTTTTTTTTTTTTTTTTTTTTATTATTATTATTATTATTAAAAAGAAGCTGAAGCTGATGACCGTCGGATTTTTTTAATGCGAAAATGAAACTATTGCTTACATAGTTGGTAATTATGTTACTGTTAATGTTTAACTTAAAAATGTTAATGTTTAACTCAGCTGTTAGAAACACTCAAGCTCTACCGACTAATGTGAAGATGTGTGTTATGCTCTGCAGCAACGCCCCCTGTTTGTATAGCGATCCAACCTATTGCAGTTTAATGTACGAGTACGACAGACGAAGACAGTGTACCAGTTATAGTGGAGGATGTACGTGCAGTCAAGAAAATGTGCATTTTCTAGGGCGCTGCTGGAGAGCATTCATTGTCAATAACTTTAACCATTTGAACCATTTGATTCCACTATTCGAAAAATAGGTCTTACGTTTAACTACGTAGTATTATTACTTATACTGTGGTTTAACACATATCCAAACAGCCATCGTATCTACCAGTCAAGCTAAACATATGTAGCATAAATCTAAGTGAAGTTTGATTATTGCAATCACAAAAAATCCAATGGTAATACGGGTACGTGTATTGTCAACGACACCACTGAACCACACCACTGTGGTGTCATTTACAATATTTTTTAGGTAACCACACCACCGTAATGTAGTTCTAATATAAAACATAATTATGTATGCGATTATAGGTAACAATTATTTATACCATTCGTAAGATTAGAATTAATTATTCATTCATTTTGGAGAGGACACTAAAAAACATATTTTAAACAGGTTTTTTCACAAAATATAACAGGGATAACAAATGAGGTTAAAAAAGATACTATGAAAAAAATTAACAGTTATTGTATAATATGGGGTATAGATTTTTTTTATTAGTTTTGTTATGATGTTCTGCTATGATTAATTTTGTTTTGTTTTAAAGAATACAATTATTATGTTTTACGAATCCCTTGGGAACTCGCCCAATTTCAGCAACTAATACTTAATTAATTATTAATATTTAATTTTTAATGACAATAAGTCATTAAAAATTAAAACATAATGAATTGTTTTTTCCACTCACGTGTTTTCGCCATTTAGCAGCGCAGCACACATTACACATCACTAGTCGTCAGTGGTGTGGTTTCCTAAAAAAAATTGTAAACGACATCACAGTGGTGTCGTTCAGTGGTATCGTTGACAATACACGATCGGCTTTAGCTTCGGCGGTTGGCCCCTGGTCCACGGATGAGTCGATATATATATAAATTAATTCGTAAGCAATTTATTAGTTCGTTAGCCATAATTCAAAATGTCTTAAAATTACTCCATTCATTAGGTACATACGGGCGTTGCTTACGTAAATCAAATTTTGCTGACTCTAGCCTCTGTTTAAATATTCATAGAGGCGTATAGTTAGGTTGTTAACAGGGCCGTCTCCGCGTATTTAGGGACCCGGGCCCGTAGACTAATTGGCTGTTTGTTTCTTTATTAGTTATAATAATATATATATTTTTTAATAATAATATTTATCAGACAAATTACACAGCGCCATCTAGCTCCAAAGTAAGTGAAGTTTGTGTTATAACTGATAAACATACGTAAATATTTTTTTTTTTTGTAAATACATACTTATGATACATAGAAAACACCCAGGCCATGACAAACAGACATGTTCATGCACACAAATGTTTGTCCTGTGTGGGAATCGACCCCACGAGCGTTGGTGTCGAAGCCGCGTCATTGACCGCTACGCCACCGAGCTCGTGAAATTAGTTGGTTTTAACGCCTTTACAATCCGGGGGCCCTACTGCCGAAGCTGAAGCCGATTAGCCGGTAGAGCTCTAGGATTTCTATCAGCTAAGTTAAACATAATTAGGTACCTACAATCTAAACAGTAGTTTCATTTTCCCCTGAAGCCGATAACCGTCGGAATTTATAATTGCGAAAAGGATGTTACTGCTAAGATTGTTCGTAATTATGTTTAGCTCTGCTGACTTTGGGGTGTAAGTGGTTCATCAACATCTTTGAACCAAAGCCAACTTAACCTGCACGCGGTGCACCCTGCTGACTGACAAACGAAGCTCTGGCGAAAAGAGAGGTAGGGAGCGTAATTGTAAGCTACCCGACTGGAGAATGTACCTCCACCTCACAGAATACCGCAGCCAAATAACAATTCCCTTGAGGATTGTTGTGTTCCTGCGAGTGAGTGTGGTCACCAGAACGGAGGGAGATGCTGCATTGGCAGCGGGGGTGGCGGCGCGCGGGCGATATTTTATGTTGCGAGCGTTAATATGGTTACGGTAACCGCTTCAGATCAGGCGGGCCGTGTGCTTGTCTGCCACACGTTGTATCTACTAATCTGAAGATGTTTGTCAATAACTTTAAGCTAAAATCAATTTATGGAATCAAAAAATCCGGCGGTGATCGGATTTAGCTTCGGCAGTAGGGGCCCAGATCTGAAAACTGTATAAGTAATAGTACTTATGTACAGTACGGATATTCTCTGTCGCTCTTTCGTACCGGCCTCATGTCTTCTTGATTTGAATCTGGAAGCTAGAGAGTTTGTATGGCGCCGCACATGCACTCACGCTCATTTACTCTGTACAGACGTTTCTGGCTATCAGGGAATTCTCCCTCACACATTTTTTTTTTTATACATAAGCCAATCGCAATATGCGCATACTCAGCGGTGTAATGCCGCTGAGTATGCGCAGATCGGCTTACTTCAGAAATCGCGCACCCCTGTCGTGGACAAGGCTCTTTTATATTTATTTTTATTTTCATCTTAAATTTATATAACATTAAAATAAACTATTTACAATATTTGGCAATTAAAACTTTGTTATGACGCAATAGCGAATAATTTTTCATTAAAAAAAAAACAACGTATACAAAAGGTTAAAACAATAATAAATTTAATAAATACAATGAAGCAATAGCTTATAATATAGAACATAATTTAAAATTCTCCCATATACAATTTCTGTTGAAACTTTGTGTCCACTTATTGGACGCCGACTAATTTGAGGTGATAGCTTGGTCAACTTACAATCTAATTATTGTAAATCTATCCACAGCTGTCCTCTGTAAATAGGCAAATATTGGCCGTGTGGTTTCCGGCAGACTAGAATAGAATCACTCCGTCTATTCCCGTGGATGTCGTACAAGGCGACTAAGGGAAATACCTACATTATAAAACATCGATCAGGCCTCCCCAACCCGTCTGGCCAGCGTGGGGAGTGTAGGCCAAATCCTCCTGTCTGTGACGGACGAGAGAGGGTCGTGCTCCTGTAGTGGAGACTAAAATGACCTGATGATGATGATGAGGGAAATATTGCGCCGCATCTAAAAAACTTATTTTCAGGTTTTTTTTTTGTTTGCCTACAAATAATCTCGTGAGCCTACTATTATTTACTTTTAATGCCCATTTTGCTCACTTTTGAAGGGTTAATCACAAGAGTTTTTACTCATTAAATGAATATTTATATTATACAAAGACACAAATTGACAATTAAACTATTATATTGTTACTATTCCATATATTTGACGAGCTCGGTGGCGTAGCGGTCAATGACGCGGCTTCGACACCAACGCTCGTGGGTTCGATTCCCACACAGGACAAACATTTGTGTGCATGAACATGTCTGTTTGTCTTGGTCTGGGTATTTTCTATGTATCATAAGTATGTATTTACAAAAAAAAAATGTATTTACGTATGTTTATCAGTTGTCTAGTACCCATAACACAAGCTTCGCTTACTTTGGGGCTAGATGGCGCTGTGTAATTTGTCTGACAATATTTATTATTTATTTTTATTTATATTTAGTTTAAAATGACGAGCTCGGTGGCGTAGCGGTCAATGACGCGGCTTCGACACCAACGCCCGCGGGTTCGATTCCCACATAGGACAAAACATTTATTTTGTGTGCATGAACATGTCTGTTTGTCTTGGTCTGGGTGTTTTCTATGTATCATAAGTATGTATTTACAAAAAAAATGTATTTATGTGTGTTTATCAGTTGTCTAGTACCCATAACACAAGCTTTGCTTACTTTGGGGCTAGATGGCGCTGTTTAATTTGTCTGACAATATTTATTTATTTATTTAAAACATAATTTTAATTTGTGATACGTGCATATTTCGTACACTTTGCATGCCACTATTGCATTACATATTACAACCACATTCATAGCAAATAAATAATTCGTTCATTCAATAAAACCTCTCAAGTTAAAAGAATAGACGAAATCAAATCACAGGATCTAAGTGGTTTATCAAGTACGGAACCTATCTGTCGGCGTGTGCGATAAATAAATCAATTCCCGGCGAGTGGGTGTCCACGCGCCTGGGGATCCCTAAATTTAGCCAGGGCGTCACTAAATCACAGTTATTGTTAATGTCCAGGGCACACCCATTTGTTTTTGGATAAACAAAATGTATGCTTGCAGGGTAAATATAAAAATCTTAATAATATACTTAACATTTTTCTTTGAAGTGAAAACTTCTTTAGCAGCGTTGTGCACTTTTTAGGATGGGTAAAAAATGTTAAACCTGATCGAAAATTCGTAAGACGGAGGGAGAGTAGACCGCCGGTGCGGCGTAGGAGAGGAAGTTTTTATATCCCCCTCTCTTTCTACCGCGCGGCGAAAATGTATCCCTGTTCCTGCTGATTATTTTTAATGTAATATAAATTGTTAATTGATTCAGGTGTTATTTTGCGGAAGTCAAATTTATAGGCAACTAGCGGCCCGGTACGTGCTTCGCTACGTATAAAGTGAAATAATAAAAAAAAAAATTGGAACACCAAATTCATTTATTCAAACAAAAAAATATTTTATTAATTGCTAGCTATTTTAAAACTTAATCCAAAACATTTGGATAAACAAAATTTTTTGTTTTTCCATTTTGAGCATGAATAAACAAACGGCTGGGGGGTACCGACTCTGGAATAGGCAACATAAAGTCGAAGCACGTCCAAAATGAAATGACCGCATGAATGACATAACAACATGCCTGTACTGTCAACACTGAAAAAAGTTTCAATTTGACAGCACAATCCCCATCTGAAAAAAGTTTCAATTTGACTGCAAAATCCCCATTAACCAAATGATCCGCCATTTATTGAATTCGATTGTTACAAAAAATGTGATAAATGAAGAACCGCTCTACCGATTTTGTGCAAACTTCACGTAAACCATCTACTAAATAGTCCGAATAAACCCTAAACATTTGGTTTGGATAGGTGAGCCCGTTCTTGAGTTATAAAATTACAACGAAAAGTGGCATTGATTTTTATATATATAGATTTGATCTACACTACTTTGCGTGCTTTCGCCACCAATTAGTTCATGCAAATTACTGCCGGTTGTAGTTTGCATGAACTAATTGGTGGCGAAAGCACGCAAAGTAGTGTAGATCAAATTGCCTGTAATATAAATTGTCATGTTTATGTACGATAGCGCAAAAAATGAATATTGTATTTTACCACATTAATGAGTACTTTTATACTGATAAATAAAGCAATTCGTGCGAAATTATTCCCTAACCATTCTAAAATATTCGAAAATGCACAACGTTAATGTTTAAATTTTCTCTTCTGCCGGCACTCCCGGAGTGCAACCCGTTCTTTTTGTTGTTGTTTTGAGTCAAAGGTACAGGTGAAAACTCCACTATCAAGAATCCATGACAATCTCGCCCACGGCTAGTTAATGTACCTACACCTGATGGAAGCAAGTACCCCAGCCTATGGACGCTTGTAACACCAGGAGCATGCTCGATGCCGACCCTGTAAACTCTTACCTTATTTGGTAACATACCTTAATATATTCAGCGAAATTCATTGAGCTTATAAAATCGTCCGGTAGTTCTGTCTGTCCGTCCGTTGCCATGAAACTCAAAATTTCGAAATTCTGTCTTCGGATTGGTGTATGTAGAGCATCAAAAAGTACCTTGGTTTTCCAATATCAATTCGGGAAAGTGGCCAAAATAAATAAATTTCGCTATGGTGGCGCATGCTGCGCGTCCGATTTATGTATGTAATTATCAAATTGTATGTTGTATTGTGAGGTATTGTACTTTATTAGGTAGATAAGACTACCTTATTAGTTAGGTATGGATAACTTGTTAAGTAGGTAGTAAATTATTAATGCGGTTTTGTGTCAAAGTGTCAAAAGGGATTTTTTGTCTAAAAAAAAACCTTGTCACCCGGCAGCGCGCGAGCGATATTTCATTTTGCGAGCGATAATATGGCTACGGTAACCACTTCACATCAGGCGGGCCATATGCAAGTTTGGCACACGCTATAGTATTTCTATACTATAGCGTGTGATAAGTTTTTTTTTAAATTTCTATTTAAAAAAAACTTTTATCACAGAGGCCGTTAAAAGTTATTAAGTTTCAAAGGATCCAGTGATATTTAAACAATATATAATTAAAAAAGAAATAAGACAGACTCATACGATTTAATATTTCGCGTATTTTTTAATTTATCGTTTTATTGACATTTTTTTTATTATATATTTGTTTAAATAAATTAATGGCGTAAGTTTTTGTGCCAAGCTTAATAAACTCTCACTTTGTGTTTTTTTATACCACTAAGGTGACAAACAAGTATACGGCCCACCTGATGGAAAGCAGTTACCGTAGCTTGCAACACCAAGGGCATTGCATGCGCGTTGTCGTCCATCTGTAAAAATTTCTACTTTGTGTATAGTTTTTCGGTTTTATTTAAAATTTAAAATAATATACGTAATAAAAATTATTAATTCAAGGTCCGACGTGTTACGTAGTAAACAATTTGTATTTTTATTTTTCGTTCCATTTGCTTTATCATATATTATATATTGCTATTTATTTATTTTTTTAAATACAGATTAAATAACCCGTGTTATTAAAAATCAAATAACACTTTTTGTATGTAAGCATTTATAAACTACGGCTTCATATTATGCAAATGAAATACTTGTTGTTAAACAAGTATTTGATCTCAACCTAGTACAAAAAATAATCCATAATTTCTACTTACTTCCTTACAAAGGTACTCCCAGAGCATGAATTGTGAACTTATACTTTCATCGAACAAAGTACTAGAGCAATCTTGGAAATTTAAACAATAGACTTCAATAGGATATTAATAATATCCGCACTGAACTAGCTACGTCCCTATGAAATCTACTGAGTAATATCAACTTGCTGGGAGCACTTGCTAGCATTTAGTGATGTAACTGAGTCATCGATAATTACAAAAAAAAAACTGTCAGGTATACCACAACACCACAACATGAGATTCCTGAGAAACAAAACTGTACATGAATATCACAGTATAAACGAATACGATACGAATTTGGTAGAAAAACAAACACCACCTTGATAATGCCTTAGCAGCGAAACCAGACGGTAATATTAAATATAATAACTTGAAACAGTACAAGTGCTTTATTATAACATTAAAAGCCAACAAGTTTTTTTTTTTACAAAGCCAATCGCAAAATGCGCGCACTCAGCGGTGTAAACTGCCGCTGAGTGTGTGCAGATCTTTGTAAATGGTCGCGCACCCCTGTCGTGAACAAGGCACTTATTCAACTTTTTTATTCTTATCATATATATTTATGATAGCAATAAAAAAGTTGAAAATATATATCTAATACCTTAAATCTATATATTTTTATTTAGCCCATATATTAGCCGTGGTAGTCACGGTGCCGAACAATATAAGGTAACTAGCTGACTCGCGCAACTTCGTCTGCGTGTGACAGAGCGTTGAGAGTAAAGCGTAAGGTTACTATTTGAAAGGTTAAAGTGAGCCAATCTTAAAAGATAGACATATGCTATCACGGACTTTTATTAGAACTTTTTACGTTGAATAATCCCGTCGTATGTAATTGTTGCGTAACTTGAACCGTTTACGCAGCGCACGCAACGTAAGCTCTCAAAATGAATATTTTTATCCCATTTTTGCAACATTTTTCGTTGGTTTCCTGCTCCTATTGGTGGTAGCGTGATGTTATATAACCTATAGCCTTCCTCGAAAAATAGGCTTTCTAAAAATAAAATATTTTTTGAATTCGAATGAGTAGATCCTGAGAAGTGCGCGTTCAACCAAACAAACAGTCAACTCATCTCTTCAGCTTTATAATATTAGTATAGATTTAAAAGTGCAAGTATTCTAAGAGCGAGTATAATTAACTAAGGAAAGTTTTGCTTGGCATTTTAAATTCGTTGCATGTTGTATCCGGGGTAATATATTATTATGATTTGGTAGCAACAAAAAAGAATTACGAAGTGTTCAGACGATTTTGTAATTCATATTAATGGAATCGATGTGTTAGGTAACAACTCTATGTTTTAGATCCACGATAGTGTTGGATACTTAAGATCCGTGGGCAGATGAGTTTCACTTGACTAGCCATCTCTTTAGGCTTTTAATGCCTTATTTGCCATATTGCTATCTCTCACATTGCTAAGAGGGGAAGTCAAATTCCATTAGGTTCTTTTTTTTTTTTTTCTTTTTTTCATTTATTGATTTTATTTCAGTTATTTCGGTTCTTGCTCATACTAATTTATTCTGATTAATCGTTGTGAGTTTTGTTGGGACTGCAGTGGACTTTATTGTTCATCATAGGCTACGGTAACTGCTATCCATCGGGCGGGCCGTATCCTTGTTTGCCACACTGGTGGTATAAAAAAAAATTGCCTTTTTTGGTGGCCGCCACAAACTGACATATTGGTGGGCATGAGTGGTGGACCCCCGTCCCGATAAGGACAGCCCCCTAGCCAAGTGTAATTCGAAGCGTAACGAACGTTAGATAGATCACGTGACATTTGTCAATTCTCATACAAAATGTTCGATAATTTCAAATGTTATCGATATTATTCCGATGACACCGCACATCCCTGGCGTCATGAAATTTTGATCAGCACCCCTCATTACTGGTTTTTTTTTGTGTGAATACTTCAGTAGGCTCGCCAGTGATTTTCCGGGCCGTTTGCACGCTTTACTTCAAACCGAGTGATATTTCTCAAAGTCTTACACGTCAGTTATTATTTTAGTTTGTATTTGTTTAATAAGTGTAATTGACTCTTGGGTTAATCTTACGGTGATGTAATGCTGTGGTTATACATTATAAGAATCATGGGACTGCAGGATAGTGACCTATCGAGGCAGGCCAAGAACACTATTATTTACGAACCGGTGCCCGGAGTATCCCTACTGACAAATCCCAACTGGTAGGAATACTTAAAGATTTTTTTTAATTATCACTACCGGCTGGGATATGTAGAACCTTCTACTCCATAGCTGGAACTTCTGCTACTGATCCTCATTGGGTAGGGATAATTGGATTTTTTTTCGTCTATCACTACCAGAAGGTATAAGTTTGCAAGGGTTTCTTTATATAATTAATTTGGTGTTCCTGAAATTACATGTGATAAAAATAAATATTTAAAAGAAAACAAAAAATAATAGCGAAACAATTTTAATACAAAGTACCCGTACTAAATTATCTACTATTAGGAACACCCAGTGCGGATCAGCCCCCTTACCACCATCTCTTATTGCGATTCAATAACTGAATAGATTGCTTATTCATACCAATGAATAAGCGACTCTATAACATTTGAAATAGAGTCACTTATTCATTGGTATGAATAAGCAATCTATTCAGTTATTGAATCGCAATAAGAGATGGTGGTAAGGGGGCTGTAATGATATATGGAGTCCATAGATGGTCCATTGAAGGTTCCATATATCCCAACTGGTGGGGATAATTGGAAAAAATATTCCAAGTATCCCTACTAGTTTAGATTTGTCAGTAGGGATACATGGAACTATAACATTTGAAATAGAGTCACTTATTCATTGGTATGAATAAGCAATCTATTCAGTTATTGAATCGCAATAAGAGATGGTGGTAAGGGGGCTGTAATGATATATGGAGTCCATAGATGGTCCATTGAAGGTTCCATATATCCCAACTGGTGGGGATAATTGGAAAAAATATTCCAAGTATCCCTACTAGTTTAGATTTGTCAGTAGGGATACATGGAAAGGAGGGAAATTTCGATCCTTTTAGTGACTTTCAAGTTTTAAGTTCTATTTGCATTTCATGTTATATGCACATTGATTCTTGCAATATTTGGTTAGTTTCAAACATGAACCCTGGTAGGGCATAGCAAACTTACGTCTAACCTAATACATTCTACAAATATTATTAATATAAAATTTCCAAATTATAACTTTACTATACATTTTTTAACATACGCAATTGAGTTAATTTAAATGATAGCAACTTTAAAGTTGATACTGTTGATTGTTGGAACATTATTATCAATGTAATTATTAATTTAATATCAGAAAAAGGTATAAAAATAATGACGCAGCCGTATTTAAATATTGCAAGGTGATTAATGTTTTTGATAAAGTGAAATTCCTTTTACTTTCGGAATGTAAACAACCAAGTCAATATCAAGACCTATTAATTTAAGAAATTTGAAATCGAACACATATGTGCTGCCTAAATTTATTAACACTTATGGTACACGAACTTCTGACTACCTTATCCCATGTTACCTGAACGAAACTGCACCAGAAATTCAAAACATGTACACAAAAGGTAATATATCTGTTGTCAAAAAAATGCTGAAATCACTGTATGTCAACGACCAGCCGACACTAAGATAAGCCCTGCGAGGCTTGTAAGGTGCGGTGTTATATACAACATGTATCATGAATAAATAATAATAAATAAATATTGTCAGACTAATTATACAGCGCCATCTAGCCCCAAAGTAAGCGAAGCTTGTGTTATGGGTACTAGACAACTGATAAACATACACGTAAATACATTTTTTTGTAAATACATACTTAAGATACATAGAAAACACCCAGACTAAGACAAACAGACATGTTCATGCACACAAATGTTTGTCCTATGTGGGAATCGAACCCACGAGCGTTGGTGTCGAAGCCACGTCGCCGCGATTTTGACCGCTACGCCACCGAGCTCGTCGTCGTGAAATAATTTTGAATAAATGAATAAAAAAAAAATGTTATAATAAAGCACTTGTACTGTTCCACGTTATTAAATTTATTTTACCGGCCGGTTTCACCGCTAAGGCATTATCAAGGTAACCTTATAAGGCCTTAGCGGCGAAACCGGTCCGGAGAAAACAGTAAAAACATCTGTTCAGTATTTTTGGAGACACACAGACATAAAGACAAACAAAAAAATAATATGTTTTTTGTGTCTTTGTTACTCTTTTGTTATCACCTACACTCATTTTTTGATAAATTGATTAAATGTACAGACAGGTGGTTAAAACTGCTTTATCTATAATATAAAAAACTGGCCAGGTGCGAGTCGGACTCGCGCACGAAGGGTTCCGGACTATTATATAGAAAAACGGCAAAAAAAAAATCACGTTTGTTGTATGGGAGCCCCTCTTAAATATTTGTTTTATTTTAATTTAATTATTTATTTTTAAACTGAATATATAACTAAATATTATGTGAGTATTTCAAGCGTCTACTTATTACCGTTATCAATTGCGAGCAAAAACGAGCAAAATAATCACGTTTTGTTTATATTGTTGTTATATTGTTGTTATAGCGGCAACAGAAATATATCATCTGTGAAAATTTTAACTGTCTAACTATCACGGTTCATGAGACCGCCTGCTGACAGACGGACGGACGGACGGACAGCAGAGCCTTAGTAATAGGATTCCTTTTTACCCTCTGGGAACGGAACCCTAAAAATGAATCGCTGAATGTGTTGCTAAGCGCAATTCTCGAGAACAGCTGAACCGATTTCTCTAATTCTTATTTTGGAATATTCCATGAAGTACGAGGATGGTTCTACGCAGACAAAAATTTAAAAACTTGCATGAAAAAATCTAAAAACAACACTTTTCTATACTCCCATACAAACGATTCGGAATAATACTTAAAAGTCAATTTGAACTTTAATACCATACCATAAAGTTCAAGTGTTAGTGGAGAGGTTCCGGGAAGGCAAAACAGATTGAGTGACGTTAGTATCGTAGGCGGTACGAAGTTCGCCGGGTCGGCTAGTTATATATAGATTAATACTTTTTATATTAATACTTTTAGGGTCCAACAGATGTTTTAAAGCCCCTAGACACGAAATGCTATAATTTTTTCTACACAATAAAATATTATTTATGTCTATACTCGTAAAAAACTTAGAAAATTAAAAAGAGAATTTCATAAATTCGAAGAATACGCTGAAAATATTAAAAAAAATATCACAAGTTGAGTTCCTCCCCAATGCGGACTTTTTTTTGCGGGCCGAGTGACTAATTAATTTTTTTAAGTACAAATTAAGAGACCGTCGAACCGAGGGCAGTCGTGCGTTGGAAAATTCACAAATTTACGCTACATTTCATTACTTCGGGCTTTTTTAATCATTTTTCTTTTTGAATGCACATTTTTTTTTCGTCGTTTAATTCTAATAAAGTTTCGGCGATGGAATTAATTTGGTTTAATACCTTTTTTTAGTTACGTTCTCGGTGGAAATAGCAGAAATTTTGCAATAAAATTTTGTTAATGTGTTTCATGTTTTTTGGGAGGTGTTTTGGTGTTTTTAATACTTTTAAACATTTTAAAAGTATTAAAATAGCCGTTGGTTTAACGCAGTGTGTCCTAACCTGTGGTACACGGAACCCTGGGGGTCCGCGAGCATGTGTATGGGGGTCCGCCCTCTTATCTATGAACATTAGAATTAATAAATAATGCTAGCAAGACTCGCAAAAAAGCAAACCCCAACCTTCACATTAATACAGTATTTTTAATTTTTATAAAAATGTAATTCGTTATCAGTAGGTGTAAATAAATTGTCTTTTTATTCCTGTTTTAATTAAGGGGCTCCTTGAAATTGTGCTTGATTTTTTTAGAAGTCCGCAGTCCGGAAAAGGTTAAGAAACGCTAGTTTAACGTAAAACAACTTCTATATCAGCGAGGTTTTGTCTATTTTGCACATTGCTTCTTCCCCGATAACTTCTCCAATCCCATCTCTAGTCAACATTGCAACAGCGATCTGACTATACTAAGCTAGACAATAATACCACAGTATAAGTAATAGCACAGCATAGTAATATAAGCAGTACTTTAACTTCATACTAGCGCCCAAATCGGCGCACGCACACAGCCAAGCGTCATTTACACGACCACCGCTCAGGAAGTTTTGGTGCGCGGCGCACCATGAAAGTATGAAGTTAAAGTACTGTTGTATTACTATACTGTGGTAATAGTATATAATACGACAATTTTTTTATTGTCTTTAAGAGCCTTTGTCCCTAGACGCTATTGAGTGGCACTACCAACAGGGTTATGTCATGTGCAAAAGTTAATTTATAGCTAGATCGGGGTGTAGGAGGTTCATCAACATCTTTGAACCAAAGTCAACTTCACCTGCACGCGGTGCACCCTTCTAACTGACAAACGAAGCTCTGGCGAAAAGAGAGGTAGGGAGCGTAATTGTAAGCTACCCGATTGGGGAATATACCTCCACCTCACAGAATACCGCAGCCAAATAACAATTCCTTTGAGGGTTGTTGTGTTCCTGCGAGTGAGTGAGGTCCAGAGACCAGAAAGGAAGGCGATGCAGCGTTGGCAGCGGGGGTGGCGGCGCGCGAGCCATTTTTTATGTTGCGAGCTTTAATATGGCTACGGTAACCGCTTCACATAAGGCGGGCCGTATGCTTGTCTGCCAACCGACGTAGTATAAAAAAAAAAACGAAAAAATGGCTACGCAATTATTAGCCATCAATAGTACAACTTAGAATATACTGAAAGTGCTTGGATTCTGATAAATAAGACTAGATATAAGACTTGCAATATATTTATTGTTACATCTTTAAATTTGGGGCAATCCATAAAATTTTATAATAACAAAATCGGGGGAAACTCTTTGTCGTTGTAGTTTCGAATCTATGCTCTCCATCGAAAATTCAATCACACCACTGGATAGATGAAGGATCATGGAATTTATTACGCTAAGTAAGGACTATTGAACATCGCGGTGGAGGGGGAACCGCTGCCATTTTAAGATAATTTTAGTGCATATAACGTATTCACGTACAACACACGACCGTGTCCATGGCATAGCCTTTATATATAAATATTCCTGGACACACACACAGCACCATCAAGTCCCAAACTAAGCAAAGCTTATGTTGTAGCATGATCACACCCCGGCCACTCCATACAAATGACGCGTCGTTCACTATTACATACATAATGACGTCTGTACAGAGCGAGAATAAGCGTGTTTGCGTGCGGCGCCATACAAACTGTTCCAGATTAGTCTCAGAGGGGAGGTGAGGTCGACACGAGAGAGCGGCAGGGAGTGGCCATACTTTACGTAGTACTATTACTTATACTGTGGCATGATGCAGGAAACAGCTGACAGTTTGATGTGACTGACACTAGAGATCGACAAGCTCGGTGGTCGAATGGTTAGCAATGGCCACTCTGACTCCGAGGTCGTGGGTTCGATTCCCGCACAAGACAAACATTTTTGTGCATGAACATGTCTGTTTGTCTTGGTCTGGGTGTTTTCTATGTATTATAAGTATGTATTTACAAAAAAAAATATATTTAAGTATATTAATTAGTTGTCTAGTACCCATAACACAAGCTTTGCGCTTAATTTGGGACTAGATGGCGCTGTGTAAATTGACTAGAAATATTTATTTATTTATTAGACAACGTTTAATCGCGAAGCATTAGTTATCGATTAAAATGATTATCGAATAAAATATACATATACGTCGACACCTATGAATAACAACTTAACTTAATTTTAGCAACTTTTCAGTAAGTACAGCGTTTTAAAGTTTAAAAAAATTCTCAAGCTTTTGTTTTTACATCAAAGTTAGCGATTTTTGGATATATACTATACTTTTGTTGATTTTATATATTTTTATATGTGTATTTGTTGTAAATATTCATTATCATAGCGTTTTATGACTTACAATGAAATGCAAGAGTGTTTAATACGTGTAATATCAATGTAAGTTGAGATAATGAAAATTGAAGTAATGCTTAAAATTTGAAAAATGATTTAAATTTACGAGAAACATCATTGTATGTCTGAGTTACGTTAAGTTATCTTAGGTAATTGTTATCTGACCTCAAAGTAATACAAGGTACATCATTTTAAGTAGATCATTAAAAGAAAGTTTTATTTTTTTATTAACATAAATTATGGATGAAATACTGAAATAAATTTATGTTATGATTTATTATTTAGAAAGGGATGCTGAGATGGTTTGGTCATGTGCAGAAGACTGATTTATTGGAAGAGGAAAGTCTGTATAAATGTACTCACAATAATCTAATGGAATAAAATAGTGTTATTATTCATCTGGTATTGTAATTATATTTTTAACTGTAAGACAGGGAAAACATTAAAATTCTGCATCATACATTGTAATTTAATTAAGCTATACTAACGAAAAATAATTGAACATTAATAAAAAATGCTACTAATCTAGCAACTTTGTGAAGTAATTTAACAAAAAAAAATCTTCTTGTTCTTACAAACGATTAACAATTTGACATTGAAGAAGTGAAATGCCATTATTGTAGAAATTTCAGCAAAGTAGCTACTATATTACTACTAAGTACTACATTTTAGCTACTATTTTAATAAATAAAGTTTCTTTTTTTCTTACAGACAAGAAACAATTTAATACTAACAGAAGCAAAATGCTACTATTCTAGGAATGTGCTAAGTACTTAACAAAAAAAGTCTTCATTTTCTTACAAACAAGAAAAAACTTAATATTAATAACGAGGAAGAGATGAATTAATTAAAAAAAGTTTTACTACCAAAAACAATTTAATACTATTAGAAGCAAAAAAGTGGCATTTGGTTTCTGTTAACAGTGAGTAATTGAATTTTATTTCTGCTAATATTAAAGAGATTAAATTAATAGTTTCATAAGAAAATATTTTTGTACATCAGTCATTTCAAATGATAGCTTATAATGATTTTCTCATAAAACTTCATTTTAATTTCTATTAAGAGAAACAAAACGCAATTAATGTTAAACGAAAATTTGGTAAGCTTACGATTTGAGGAACGAGAAACAATTTTTTTAGTTAGCTCAGTATAATTTTACTGAGTGTGGCCTGTAACAGAAGGAAATACTTTAAGGAGTTACGTTGTTTTACTTATTAAGAAGTGAAAAAAGTAAAAATTGTAGATCAATATAGCATGTTTTATACGGCGAAAATAAATTATTTTCGGGAGACGACCACAAGATACGTTGTTGGAACTCATGCTAACTTCGGTTCTATTGTACTCAGAGCTACGTTTATTAGACACATATTTAGAGAAAATTATGATAAGAAAGGACATGAACTTAACTCCATTTCGACGTAATTCAAGTTACGTTGTTATTCATAGGGAGTGTCGACGTGATGAAATAATAATTATTACAATAGTTGATTTCGGCTAACTTGACAGAATTTTATAAATATTTTAATTTAATAATGGAAAAATTCACAGCCACGGATTTGAATTTTTCCGTTATAAAAATAAAATATTTATAATGATGAAATAATATTTAAAAAACAGTAGTGTATGGCGCGTCTAAGTGCCCGCGAGGGCCCAATGGCAATTATATTTAATATTTGTGTTTGTAAGTTAAGTTTGCATAGTTGATACCATTGAAACGAGTATCAAAACGATTGGAAATTCATTGTAGTTTTGTTATTGTATCCATTCACATTTTTATCGATTTTCAAGCTCTATATGAACACATTCGCAGATTGACCGGCTTAGTAGGTGTTTAGTGTAGTTTTTTAGGGTTCCGTACGTCATAAGGAAAAAGGACCTATAATACATAGTAAACACCCAGACCATGACAAACAGACATGTTCATGCACACAAATGTTTGTCTTGTGCGGGAATCGAACCCGCGACCTCGGAGTCAAAGTGGCCATTCCTAATCATTCGACCACCGAGCACGTCATAAAATACTACGATTTACAATGGCAGTATTATTTATAAACGAGAAATCTTCCAGCTAACAATTGTCTGTGTTCGTGAACAACCTTTTTTCAAAATAAAAAAAGACAGACAGACAGTAATACAGACGGACATCGCAGTGATCCTATAAAAGGTCCTTTTTACTTATGACGTACGGAACCCTAAAAAACTATACTAAAATCACAGCATAGAACCTAAAATGCTATAACCCTACTTACCATACTAAATAGAAATAAGTAAGCTGTTTTATTTAATTAATTAATTTTATTTTTTTATTTACTAGAGCATTGCGTATTCAGGAAACAATCTTAGCTTTTAAATTGGGGTGTAAGTGGTTCTTCAACATCTTTGAACCAAAGTTATACATATATAAATTCAACTTCACCCGCACGCGGTGCACCCTGCTGACTGATAAAACGAAGCTCTGGATAAAAAAGGAGGTAGGGAGCTTAATTATAAGCTGCCCGATTGGAGAATGTACCTCCACCTCACAGAATACCGCAGCCAAATAACAACTCCTTGAGGGTTGTTATGTTCCTGCGAGTGAGTGAGGTCACCAGAAAGGAAACAGCTGCTGTGTTGGCAGCGGGGGTAGCGCCGCGCGTACGACATTTTATATTGCGAGCCTTAATATGGCTACGGTAACCGCTTCACATCGGGCGAGCCGTGTGCTTGTCTGCCACCGACGTAGTATAAAAAAAAAACTTATAGGATTGTTTCGTTGATGGAACAACGGATTGGTCCGCGGTTGGCAGTGAAAAGGTTAATAAAACATAAAACTGTTCCAGATCAATCACCAATTCACGATACAATTTTTAAAAGCCGGTTCCTCGTCAACTATTCCA
This sequence comes from Hypsopygia costalis, assembly GCA_937001555.2. Taxonomy (NCBI): domain Eukaryota; kingdom Metazoa; phylum Arthropoda; class Insecta; order Lepidoptera; family Pyralidae; genus Hypsopygia; species Hypsopygia costalis. The sequence continues at coordinate 28,895,533 of OW443326.2, forward strand.
TTAATTTGCCACTTTTTTGCGGCCAAACTTCAATCTCCCATCGCCGCGCGGCGCCCCCGGGCCGCATTCATAATCCGCACTCGGATTTCACCCAATTCACCTCACACTTAATTCGTTGTGGGAGTTACTTTCGTACGGACGTAATTAAGAAAACTTTTCGGATTAACAGCCTTGTTTTTCCACATGTAACGACCAGCTTACGAAGCCCCATATCCCCCCTTTTAGTTAGTCGTAAAGTCGAGTAGCTCGGGGGGAGCGCAGGAAAAATTACGGGCCAGGTGAAATTGGTCGCACGGGCCGCATTTTTCGGGCACTTATTTACTTTTAGTGCACACATTTTGGTAACTTCATCCCCTAGACAGTGAGATATTCGTTAATTTCGTTGTTGTAAATTTGTTTTCTTTCGGTTGAACGGTGTTTTCTCACCTCGGAACTAATATAAGGTTTGAACTTATTCGGTTATTCGCACCACTACGTCGAGCATATATTAACTATGATTCATTTAATTCGATCTTCTTTGATGTGTTATCCATGCAGAACATGCAAAGGTTCTAATAAGCCCATGAAACACTTGATCTAGACGGCAAAATGAAAATCCTATTAAAGGCATACCAGCCTTTGTGACAGACTAGTGACATTTGTCAAAATCGACCTTATTGGGAATTGACAAATGTCACGTGATCTATCTAACGATCGTTACGCTACGAATTACACTTGGCTGGGGGGGCAGGGGCGCTACAGCCGGAGCTGAAGTACATTACCATCGGAATTTTTGAAAGCGACACTACTGCTTAGTAATCTAAGCAGTATAGGCTTGTATCCCATTTTTTTTTCGATTTGGTAATTAAAAACGCACAATAATATAAATATAGGTGAAATAATTACTTCGATAGCATAAAAACTTCTCGAGTTATAGATAACTTGAAGATCACAATTTTGGACTATCCCGAAAACGCTCCATACAAAAGGCCACCACGTCATGACGTCACACCATGCTATTTTATATGCATTAAATCACAAATTTGTACGACAGCTATGATAAATATTGCGTTTATGTAGCCAGTGCCGTAATAAAAGTAATAGTATTTTTTATTGTTTCTACAATGGTAATATTTATTTTTTATAATTTCATACCTTTAAAATGGACTTTCCCACCAAACTTTGATCGACGATAAAACACGTCGGACATAAGTTATTAAAATTTTAAGACCGCAGATCGTTCTAGTTTTATGTATTTTACGTTACTGATAGAGAGTTTTATAATTTTGTAACATGGGCAACAAGCCTATTGTCGCTTTACGTTTAGCTCCGCTAGTAGAAAGCCTAGAGCTCCGAACCGATGGTAATCGGCTTCAGCTTTGGTAGCCCCTGGACCCTGGGGCGCTACCGCTGCAGCTGAAGCCGATTACCCCCGGATTTTTGGATTCCATAAATTGGTCTTAGCTTATTAAGGTTATTGACAAATATCTTCAGATAAGTAGATAGGGGTTTTCTTTTTATTTCTTTCTTTTTCTGTCTTTTTGGGGTGTAAGTGGTTCATCAACACCTTTGAACCAAAGCCAACTTCACCTGCACGCGGTGTACCCTGCTGACTGACAAACGAAGCTCTGGCGAAAAGAGAGGTAGGGAGCGTAATTGTAAGCTACCCGACTGGGGAATGTACCTCCACCTCAGAGAATACCGCAGCCAAATAACAATTCCCTTGAGGGTTGTTGTGTTCCTGCGAGTGAGTGAGGTTACCAAAAAGGAAGGAAGGAGATGCTGCGTTGGCAGCGGGGGTGGCGACACGCGAACGATATTTTATGTCGCGAGCGTTAATATGGCTACGGTAACCGCTTCACATCAGGCGGGCCGTATGCTTGTCTGCCACCCAACGTAATATATAAAAAAAAAGAATATCGACTCCTGGGCGATCATTAGTTTTAATAAATTCGAGATTTACTTCAATATATACACTCAGATAATACTAGCTGTTACTCTCGGCTTCGTCCACGTGGTCATTGCTGTTGCGTTAAATTTCTTTTTCTAATACATTTTAAAATGCTCTCGGTGATCCACGGTTTAATAAATACATACTTTTTAGATGATACTCTAGTGGTAGTAAATAATTAAATAAAATTTTATTTGCATAAAACATGGTATAAATGATCTCACGTGCTCCAAGTAGGGCGCCCATGTCTTGCCATCATTACCTTAGTATGCAAATATTTATTTTAATTTAAAACTTATATAACTTCTCAAGTACTGTTCGTGTAATTTATTCGTAAGATGTTCATTTAATAATATTTGTTTTTTTTTTGTATACATATATATAAGAGAGGGGCAAAAGAGCATGTGGGTCACCTGGTGGAAAGCAATCACCACCGCCCATGGAGATCAGCAACACCAAAAGCTCACCGATCCGTTGCCAGCCTGTTAAGGGAAATATGGACTATGTTCTAGAAGGCTCCCATATTGGAATTGTTCGGAAATACCGCCATGGGAAGTTGATTCCACAGTTTCACCATTCGTGGAATAAAATGTATTAGGAAACGTACATGGATGGAATTTTGTAACATGGTGTAGACAAAGTCCAGTCGATCCAAGATTATTGGGTCACGATTCGAACTGCTCTTCGTTGTATGCGGTCAAATGGAGCTAGCAAGTCTTGATATAGAATCAGATTAATGACAGCATTGTTCTTCTAATCGGTATAACCGCTTCATAATCAATTATAGTTATAATTTTGGAGTAGCTATGACGTTTATAATATTAGTTAATTTAAGAAAAATCATTCTGTGTTTAGTATTCAATACAAAAATAGAGGCTGAAGTTAATTTTTAACCATCGACGCAAAAACGATGGGGTGTTATAAGTTTGACGTCTCTCTCTCTCTCTCTCTCTGTGTGTGTGTGTGTGTGACATCGTAGCTCCCCAAAGGATCAACCGATATCATTTTTAGGGTTCCGTACCTCAAAAGGAAAAACGGAACCCTTATAGGATCACTTTGTTGTCCGTCTGTCTGTCTGTCTGTCTGTCTGTCGGTCTGTCTGTCAAGAATTTCAATGTCGAGAATGCGTGGAGGTATCAAGCTGAAATTTGAACTGTATACTCAGGTCTACGGTCCCATGAAGTTGTAAAAAAATCAAACTGCTAAGTTTACGTAGAAAAAAGTTACGGCCGTTAAAAAACGCATATTTCGACACACTCAAGAGAATCAAAACCTATAGGGTACTTCCCGTTGACCTAGAACTATGAAATTTGGCAAGTAACATCGTTATAGACTACAAGTACAGGAATAAATCTCAAAACTATACATTTGTAAATAGATCTTAAAAAATAGGGGGTCTATGTTTTTTATAGGGTGTCGAAATTTCAAATTGAAACTACTAGTTCAAAATGGGGTATCATATGAAAGGGCTTGATGTACACATTGCAAAATATATTTTATTTATTTTTTTCGACGCATTATTTCTTATTTTTAATGAAAAATATCAAATTTAATAATGATACTACGTACCTACGGAACCCTCGGTGGGCGAGTCCGACTCGCACTTGTCCGGTTTTTTTATTTTATTTAAAAAACCGGACAAGTGCGAAAGGTAAAGGTGAATTAGTCGGAAGTGTTCTTATTAGCTATGTTTAATGAAAGTCGATCCGAGATGGCCGCTGCCACAAAATTACAGATTAAATATTTTTTCACAACCCCTTCAATATGGGTATCAAATGAAAGGGCTTTACTAGTAGCACACCTCGGCCACCCCATACAAATTTCGTATCGATAACTGCTACGTAAACAATGACGTCTGTGCAGAGCGGGTCTGAGCGTGTGTGCGTGCGACGCCATACAAACTGTTCCAGATTTGTCTCAGAGGGGAGGTGAGGTCGACACGTGAGAGCGGCAGGGAGTGGCCATACTGTACGTGGTACTATTACTTATACTGTGCTAGTAGAAAACTATACATTATATCCAAGATGAGATTAATTTCAAATACAAGATGGCACCACAAAATATTAATTTTTCGCAACTCCCTCAATGTAGGTATCAAATGAAAGTGCTTGACTAGACTAGAAGATCAGAAGTTTTTTATTTATTTTATTTAATTCATTATAAAGTCTTGTTAAAAGTAAAGTGAACCAAACAGTTGTTATTTCCCATTGCCAATGGCCTGATAACATGGCATGCATGTTAAGGTAATTATAATATATACGGTGACAATGATTTGATTTCATGGGATACTATTTAACGTAACATCAAATAAATACATTGCAAACCTAACCTAACCTATTTTGCACATCAAAAAATACTTATTGCATATCAAATGCAAAATCTATATGCGATTAGATTAATTTGATTAATTAAATATTTTCCGATTTCAAGCAATACGCTGCTGATTATTAGTGTTACTGATTAATGTCACCGGTTATTATAGTGATCTTACATAATTTAATAGATTCTAAGTGTGAAAGCCGTCTGGTTTCCGGCAGACTAGAATAGAATCACTCCGTTTCTTCCCGTGGATGTCGTACAAGGCGACTAAGGGAAATACATACATTATCAAATATCGATCAGGCCTCCCCAACCCGTTTGGTCAGCGTGGGGAGTGTAGGCCAAATCCTCCTTCCGTCTAGGACGGACGAGAGAGGGTCGTGCTCCTGTAGTAGAGACTAAAATGAACCTGATGATGATGATGAAGTGTGAATGATGAGCCCGGTGGTCGAATGGCTAGCAATGGCTACTTCGACTCCGAGGTCGCGGGTTCGATCTCAGCACAAAACAAACAATTTTGTTCATGAACATGTCTGTTTGTCTTGGTCTGGGTGTTTTCTATATATTATATGTATGTTAAAAAAACAGTATTTAAGTACATCAGTTATCTAGTACCCATAGTACAAGCTTTGATTACTTTGGGACTAGATAGCCGAGTATAATTTGTCCAGAAATATTTATTTATTTAATATTATAATTTATCATCGGCCACCACTCAGCATGTTTTGTTATTGTACGTGCATAATATCAATATATCTACATTCATGGCTGGCAATCCTAAGGGCTTACACCCCTGGTGTATACATACTCACTCGTACATTACATAAAACACGTACGGTATCACTCAAGAAGCTATGTAACAGTCGTATTTTTGAAAAAACAAAAGAAAATTCAGTGGAATGCTCGCCATAAATTTGTACCACTCCAGGGAGTAGTACCGTTTGCATATAACACTAGTAGGGTGGCCAGGAAGAGGAAAATGGCGGGACAAAGGCTTTATCATAATTACGAGTATGTATACTTTTTATGTATTTTTTTTAACAATAGACAACTTACGTGTGATGCTCCTGGTGTTACATTTATTATAGGCGACGGTAACTGCTTTCCCTCAGGAGAGTCGTATGGTTGTTTGTCACCTTAGTTGTATAAAAAGAAACTTTGCCAATGTTCTAAAAATATATTTATTAATATCGTAAAATATACAAAACTAGGACGATCTGCGATATTCAAATTTTAATAACATAAGGTCGACTTGTTTTTTGAACGATCAAAGTATGTTGTGAGAGTCCATGTTAAAAGGATGAAATTTATTAAAAAAGAAATACCTTTGGACAAACAATTTAAAATATAACTAACAAAACGCACTTGCTACAAAAATATTTAACATGGCTATTTAACATAGTTGTACAAATATATAATTTAACGCATACAAAACAAGAGGATGTGACGTCATAACGTGGCAGCCTTTTGTATGGAGTGTTTTCAGGATAGTCCAAAATTGAGATTTTCAAGTTATCATAATACGTATAAGTTTTTAACAAAAAAAGATGAAAGGTGAGGTCACCTATAGTTACATTATTGTAACGTACTTATATGATAAAACGAAAAAAAATGTCAACTAGCCTATTTAATAATAGCTTTTAGTCGTATTCTTTCTTTTTAGTCGTATTAATAATTTGCTTTTCTATTGCCTGCAGATATTCTAAATATATTACATTTGAGAAACAATTAATTTTAGAGGAATTTCCTTGCTTTTTTGACTAGAACAAAAAAGAACAGACCGACGACGAGCTGTGGTGATATTTCGTCATGCTGTCCGTGCGCAATATTATAATTTGTAGTTTTATTATGGGTCGCACAAATTGTACTCGCACGAAATGTGCGAATCGACATTTTGATAAAGCACTCTGAGTGCTTAGCGCGAGTTGTTGTTCGCGTTCAATCATGTCAACGTAAACAAACCGATCAAATAGAAAGAACTCTCATGTTGTGAATTTATAAGACGCGCGTTACATACCAAAATTATGTGGCTTACTTGCTCACATATTGATTTGAGAGCTATCCGGCTAATTTGGATATGTAACACGCATCTGATAAATTCACAATATGAAACCTTTTCTCAATTTTGTCGGCTTCTAAACGTTAACACATTCAAATGTGACCGTAAAAACTCGTAGCAAGCACTCGGAACTTGTGGTCACCATACGCAAAGAATAACAAGCCATTACCAACATAGAACACGACCGGGCGATAGTTAGTTATATTGTTTACTAGTTGCGCCGGTGACTTCTGCCACAGAGTGTACTTTGGCTCGGCAATCCTTTGGGAATTTTTTTTTTTTTGTTAAATTAAAAAGCATTTTTTTTTTATATTAAAATTACATTCTATGGCCCCCTGGGTACCTCCCGAGGTTCAGAGTTTATTTGGTTTACCGGAAAATACAATATAGCTTATGCTCACTGATCCTGTAGATTTTTATAGGCCAGTGGTTCTTAATCTACGCTCTGCGGGCCACCGATCTGTGAGCACCTTGACGGTTCTGCTGCGGGATGTAAACAAACATAACAATTCAAAGATGAAGAAGAAGAGATAAATGGTGTAACTAACCCGACTTTGTTATGTAATAGATTAAAAAAATATTTTTTTATTATGATTCATCATCATCATCATCAGGTCATTTTAGTCTCCACTACAGGAGCACGACCCTCTCTAGTCCGTCCCAGACAGAAGGAGGATTTGGCCTACTCTCCCCACGCTGGCCAGACGGGTTGGGGAGGCCTGATCGTTGTTTTATAATGTATTTCCCTTAGTCGCCTTGTACGACATCCACGGGAAGAGACGGAGTGATTCTATTCTAATCTGCCGGAAACCACACGGCCAATTATTATGATTATGGGTACCTAAATGAAAATAGCAAGATATTTAAGGTAGTTACGTACTCATCTATTATTGCAATAGAAAAATAATAACATGAGCCACTAAAAATACTAAAAGGGCGACTAAAATGGTAGGTTAGATTAGGTTTGGTATGTTTATAACATCTTTAGTCGCCAAGTTAGTTTAATAGTCGCCCAGTTTTATAATTTTAAATGCTCGGTTTATTACTCTACCCGTCATTTATTTAAATCTTTGTTTGTATTCTGAATAGTTTTATATTGGGTTTTACCGGCAGACGCAGGGGCGGACTAAGAAAAAAAAAAAAAAAAACCTAATTTTCGGGCCCCAAAACTTACGGGTCATAAAGTGCCTAGGTTGCCTATGCCTTAGTCCGCCCTTATCCCCTAGCCCCTGTCCCTATGCCTAGGACCCGTAAGTTTTGGGGCCCGAAATTAGGGTTTTTTATAACTGTAAACATTTTTTTTTTTTAATACGTCGGGTGCAGACAAGCATACGGCCCGCCTGATGTGAAGCGGTTACCGTAGCCATATTAACGCTCGCAACATAAAATATCGCTCGCGCGCAGCCACCCCCGCTGCCATCGCAGCATCTCTTTCCTTTCTGGTGACCTCACTCACTCGCAAGAACACAACAGCCCTCAAGGGAACCGTTATTTGGCTGCGGTATTCTGTGAGGTGGAGGTACATTCCCCAGTCGGGTAGCTTACTATTACGCTCACTACCTCTCTTTTCGCCAGAGCTTCGTTTGTCAGTCAGCAGGGTGCACCGCGTGCAGGTGAAGTTGGCTTTGTTTCAAAGATGTTGATGAACCACTTACACCCCTTTGGGATTTTCACTTGTGGATGGTCAACATGTGATGCTGGGGTAAAATTACTAGAATGTACTTATGAGGCTTGGGAGGAGTCACGGGACGCCTATGGGGTGTTTTGTGACTTATCTAAGGCTTTTGATTGTGTGCAGCATTTATTTATTTACGTAATACAGGTACTAAACTTCTGTATTAGGCCCGGAAATACAATGTTGCCTAGGGCCCGATTTTGCCTTAGCCCGCCACTGGGCAGACGCAACGATGTCACGAAAATACAAGCACTACATAAGTTAAGGGGCACGTTACATCCTCATTTACGCGACTTTAGTGTTTGAAAATGGCATTTGTATAAGCGTCGCGATGAATTTCCACGAGACAGGAAGGACATAAATAAAAACATTATAATTATATTAAAAGGCCTTGTTGAGCAAGGCCTTTGTATGTGTCTATATGGCTGCAGTAACTTTTACATCAGGGGGTCTTTACATGATTGTTTGCCATCGGCAACAATTTTTTTCTGCCATCATGTCATATGCTATGAGGTGTAACTGTCTTGCAACCAAATTTAGTCGTTTAATAGTGCGTCACGCAAGTTACGCAATGTCCGTAGCTTGTCCATGGATGAGTTTATTTATATTGAGCTCCTTCGTGCTTCGGAGGGCACGTTAAGCCGTCGGTCGCTGTTGTCATCGTTAAGCCAAGTCAGTGGCCTTTGGGCGGCATGAAAACACTGGCCTCCGCCAACCCGCAGTTAAGCAGCGTGATGGAATATGCTTTAAACCCCTTCGATTTTAATTAGAGACGAATTCCAGCAGATTATGGGATGAATAAAGAATCCCAGCAGATTATGGGATTAATAAAGATTGATGACGACTATATAAATAATTATGATTGAAAATAATTGTTACGATTGATAAAACTAATAAAAACGACTCGCTGTACACAGGTAAACCGTTTTCAGGAAACAGCTTTTTTCGTAACTTGTCTTGAACATACGTTTCATCATGATGATATTCTATATTATATTGCTTGCGTTCTGGCATCGCGGCTGTTATAGCCACCTCACTCACTCGCTGGAACACTTTGGCTGCCGTCTTCTGTGAACAAGGGCGGATTCAAAGAGGAGTCAGATAGGTGTGATGCCCCTGGTGTTACAGGTGTTGATAGACTACGGTAACTGCTTTCCATCAGGCGGGCCGTATGCTTGTTTACCACTTTAGTGATATAAAAAAAAACTTGACCTCTCTGACCCCTCCTTGGATCTTGGAATTTATGTTAGAAGTCTCAAGGGAATGGATATTTTGCTGTGAGGTTATGCCATTTCCTCTCTTTTCGCCAGAGCCTCGTTAGTCAGTTAGCAGGGTACACCACGTGCAGGTGAGGTTAGCTTTGGTTCAAATATTGATAACCACTTACATCTCTTATCATCAATAAAAATAATCATTCAAATTGATTCAAAATTGCGTAACTTACACACGAAATTATTTTCGTGTAATACATTTATCAGTTGTCTAGTACCCATAACAGAAGCTTTGCGCTTAATTTGGGACTAGATGGCGCTGTGTAAATTGTCCAGAAATATTTATTTATTTATAACAAAAATATGTGGCTTACTTGCTCACATTTTGAACACAGCAACCCGGCTAAGTTTGAAATGTAACGTAACAAGCGTCTGGTAAATTCACAATATGACACTTTTTCTCAATTTGGTCGGCTTGTAAAGCTTATCACCGCAGCGTGTAAGCAATTACACGTAGTGTAAGTAAATGATATAGTCGTTTGTTCATTTCTAATTAGTGTTGCCCAAAATCGGTCTCGGTCTTTGAATGAATGAATGAATGAATATTTATTTGCGTTAAATAAGGTATTAAGAGCCCTATTACATTTGCACGCTGACGAGCTCTCGCGCAGTACTAAACCCGCGAAGACCGCCGGCCGGTGCATTGTTTTTTGTAGTACCTATTTTTGAAGTTATATTTATCGTTTTATTGAAATAAGATAATAAATTCATGCTACAAGGTTTATTCATCATGAAGTAACAATTACTCTCGTATAAATTTTGCTCAATCATATTATCGTTTATTTGAGAAATTAACAGTTTACTTAAAGCGATTTTCGAAGTTTTTTTGGTTAAAATAATGATTTTTTTTCTATATTAAATCAATGATATTTCAAAATTCCGAGGCCGTTATATACTTTACGACTATATAACAAATAACATTCTATTTTTTTATGTCATTTGTTTGGAACAGTAGTACAATCCAGGAGCTCAAAATAGTGAATGCGCGCATTTTATGAAAATCTTTGTCTGCAATTTTGGATTTATTTAAAAAGTTAAGCAAAATTTACAAAAAGCGAGGCCGATACGTACTATGCCAATAGCTATTCTGTACTATTCAATAAGTCAACATTGTTGATGTATTTTTGTTTCCGAGATCAAGAACGCTAAAATTGGCCAATTCACGCAAAAATCACAGTCAAAATGTAATATGGCTCAGATGTTATATTTTCACAGTTTCTTCTTATTTAGCTACTTTGATAGCATGCAAATGTTTACGGTAAACTTAACTATTATACAATAAAATTCTTATCAATACAAACAAGTCAGTATTTCTGCATAACAATCTTCGATCATTATTAATATAGAGTAACAATAGTTTAAAGAGACATGCCATTACATACCAAAAAATATATTTAAATATATATATTATTAATTGATGCTTATGTCATATACTATTAATAATGTCAGGTTATTATTATGATTATAAATGTCACATGGTTCTTGCATTTTTGCAAGACCGAGACCAAGACCGCCTAATTTAAGCAAGACCAAAACTGACCGTGTAAGATTTGAGCAAGAACAAGACTAAGCCTGAGAGACTCTTGCGTCTTGCAGTTAGGACTGAGTGTCGGGTCAGGGAGTATAGAAGTTTAGGGACTCGCTATGAGATGTATAAAATATTATAAATATTTTTAAAAATTGATAAATTCACCTCCTTTGCCTAGGTGGAATTTGAATCCATGACCTTTCGATGACCGAGCGAGTGCTCTTCCAACTGATCTACCAGGAAGGTTTGTATTGGTGACGAATTTTTGCATTTTATATTTTACTGCGTAAGTCACAGTGTGAAGCCATCTATTAAGTAATTACACTACTAAACAAGCAAAACAAATATATTAAAAAAATTGGAAAATTGGACATATGCACTTTACGAACAATACCATAAACATACGTAGCGAATGAAAATATCCATTTAAAAAAATGAGTGCAGCCCTAGTTTTGACCATGGCACCTTGATAGAGCGCGGCGTCTTGTTGTCGGCATCATCAAAAGTCGGATACTAACCTGTTAAAGAAATTAAAGAAATGTTGCAGATATTCGGAAGTACAAGGTCAACACCACCCATTGCTCCACCGACCGTCCGAAATATGAGCCGAATCGTGAGAGAGGCGCGCAGCACCGTTGCTCTAAGGCTCTTTTTTGCCGCAGGCAATTTTTGACTCTCTACAAATTCTTTAATCCTTCGTGGGGACAATTTTCTTTGTAGGGAAAAATTCGTCAACGCGCGAGGAGGGGGAGAAGGCACATAAAGGATTATGGTACCTTCTCCTCCTTCTAGGGCGGCGACGAATACACTCACGGCTTCACTGCCGTCCGTTGGCGCACCTCCTCCAAGCCTCTCTTGCCTCTCCTCTTCGATGAGGCCTGCCTCAGCGTGTCGGCGAGCTGGGCAGTCCACGAACAACAGCCTTGAAGAGAAAGATCTCTTCAACAACGTGGACGGGGATCTAAAGAGCGAAGACGCTCTTTAGATCCCCCTCCTCGTTGTTGGAGGACGACGCCTCAGCGGGATCGTTGTCTTCTGCGATGATGGGAGCTGGAAGTACAAGGTCAAGATACACCCGCCGGCGGCTTCTATTGATATCGCATACAATCGTCGCCGTCGTGCCGCACGCACAACATATGACACTGTTTGATTGCCGCCACAGAGTACATGTTCCAAAGAATAAAGTAAGTTTTCAAATTTTACTTCTAAGAGGGTAAAACGGAGGTCCAAAGTTTGTATGGGAAAATGAGATTAGTTGGTTTATATGGGTAGTTGCACTATTTTATCCTAAATTTTACACGAGTACTTCTATTGATTATTGAGTAAACATGTGTTTGCCCCGAATGTCACGCGAGCGAAGCCGCGGGCGAAAGCTAGTACTACATAAACATGTACAGTATGTACAGAGTGTAAATGAGCGTGTGTGCGTGAGGCGCCATACAAACTATTCTAGATTTGTCTCAGAGGGGAGGTGAGGTCGACACGAGAGAGCGGCAGGGAGAGGCCATACTGTACGTAGTACTATTCCTTATACTGTGGACTTATCATTATTTTATCATGTTATCCGGATATTACTAATAGACATATTACAATTTATCTATGTAACACATTGAATACAATTAAATAAACTCTAAACATAACGACGTTACTATTCGCAATGCATTTATTTAAATTTATTATGTACCAAGTTTCATACATACTTCTTCATACAGCACAATATAAGTAATAGTAATACAGGTACTAAATTCAATAAAGCCTCTGTTTCTTATAGTACATACATATAGGACATGAATAGGGACCGATTTTCACCCATACATTACCACGACAAAAATAAATCGTATTTAATAAATTAAAAAGAAATAACGTGTGGGCTACTAAAGGCTATGATATATTTAAAATTATTAAAACTATTTTTCATCTGTACTTCATTAATACTACTGTATCGAATTGATAAAAATAAATAGATAAACAGTTTTTCCTTTGCAAATACAGTACATATCAGTTACTAAAAGGCTTGATAAAATAAATATTGGGAGCCGATAGGACTTCGCGGGGCCCGACGCTCGACAGGCACAGGAGTTTTAGAGTTTCTACATGAAAAAACTTGACAACCGGAATCTACAACATATTATTTACAGAACACCATATGCCACCGTATAGATAATAGAATTTTATCTACACTCAAATCGAAAAATTCGAATTACGAAGTCAAAGACGGATGTATATAGACGCAGTTTATAAACGCATATACATAAAATTAAAAATAAAACTCATTACAGTACCGCTCTTCTTTTTTTTATTAATTCATTAAACTAGTCTATGGTTTTAAGGCTGAATATGAAAAACAAGGCGCACGCATGCGTAGTTTGAACTTAATTTCCCGCGCTTCCCATACATTTTTTTGCCGATCGCGTTTTTGTATTCGGATTCAAAAAAAAATTACTAAACTCCTGTAAGTGATTAAAATATTATTGGAGAAGAAAGTAGTGACGGCGAGATTTTCGCATCGGCATCGGCATCGGCGTTAACTGAAAATCTCCTGCCAGAAAAGTAAAAAAAAAATGTACGTCAAAATGTACCAAGAATTTATAGATTGGAAATTTGTTTAATTAATTTTTTTCCTATGAGTGAAGATAAAGTAGTGTATGAAACTGCATATAACTTAGGTATTAAAACACTCGAGTCAACCTATTATCGCATTCGGCTTCGCCTCATGCGATAAACAGACTCTCGTGTTTTAATACCCCTGCTTATATGACAGTTGCATAAACTATTAATCTTTATTTTTATATAAGTTTCATTGAGTAAAAACATTAATGCAATTAAATAGATGGACGTTACGATGGAAAAACATGGACAAGCTAACGTTTTAACAGATGGGTGAAGCTCGTCTCCTATTCATATATTAGACTACTAAAGGATATTAAAATTAGAAACAAAGAATACATGCAGTATCTATTTATTATACATTACATTGTAATTTACTGATATTTTCAAGTTCCAAGACTGAAACATACATTAAACTCAAATAGAGCTTACAGTTACACGTAAGTTAGTAACCTGAAGAATAAAATAAAATTATAATTTAAGCTAAAATAATGAATTGTTAATTTGAATATTAATAAGGTATCGCAATATATTTAAATAATATATATAAAAGTTTTGTAAGACTCAAAAAAAAAGTCACGATATAAATCTACAACGAATATTCAAAGAATAATAATGAATCAGCACAAATAATTTACGTAGTTTTGGAATTAAATAGCGCGTCGGTTACAATTAAAATAATAATAACAAGGACCTAATAAGACAATTCATGATTATTTTATGCATGTCTTACTGTTTCTGTAACTTATGTATTCACATTATATAAGTAGGCTAGCTTTGCCCTGGATAAAAAGTATCCTATAATCAGAACAAGCCAAATTCCATCCAAAGCTGTTTACCCGTGAAAGAGTAACAAACATTCATCCAAACATCCATCCACTAGATGGCACCAAAATGCAAATTAGATCACGAGTTTGCTTTTTAAATACATTCAAATAACCGCACAAACTTTCACATTTTATTGCTCCGATTTCGCTTTTAAAGCCTGATTTGCTCTGACAGCTCTGGTAGCAACCAGGCTGTTGGGGTATCGAAGAGGATTTCTCGCCTCCCTCCCGCGTATCCGGGCGTTAAAAAAATCACATTTTATACTATTAGAAGAATTTTCAAGATATCAGTTAAGAAGCTCGTAAGAAATCTGTTAAAACAATTGAACGCATGAGTCATCTAATACGCAGCACCGCAGCGACATAACCAAAACGAAAATTTGCTGTTGCTATGAGGTATCGTTTACAATTTTTATTTAATGCATGTTAATTTATACTTTGAGAAACTCTGTAACACACAATACCGCAGCCAAATAACAATTCCCTTGAGGGTTGTTGTGTTCCTGCGAGAGGTCAACAGAAAGGAAGAAGTTGCTGCTACTAAGTCGGGTGGAAGACAAGCAAACGGCATCTTTCATTTTTCCTTTATCCTAAGATTGGTTTATGGCAATTTTATTATTTGAACGGAGATTTTATAAGGTTTAATAAAATGTTAAGTATTGTTTATTGTACGTCGTAGGGATTTCATTACATTAACACATGACTTATTTGCGCTGATTTCATTTTATCTTATAAGCATTACCTATTTACAATAAGTCTTAACAATGGTGGACAGCAATAATATTTTGTATAATTTGAACAACATCAAAATATTCAATTATAACGTGACTATAACGTATGTACAGGGTATTTGATCTACACTACTTTGCATGCTTCCGCTACCTTCTTTCTTCCTTTTTGGTAGCAGAAGCACTCAAAGTAGTGTAGATCAAAATGCCTGTAAATTTGACTTCCACAAAATAACACCCGAATCAATTAACTTTATAACGTATGTTCTTTCTGTAGGAAATAGACACACAATTTATACGCATATTATAAGAAGGAGTTTCTAAATCACGTGACGTTATTTTTATGTTCAGGAGAAAAATTACAATTACAAAAGAAAGTATGAAACTCTCATGTAATGAACTTCGATTCTTAATTCCTGTTTATCTTTATGAAATACTTTTATGTTATATCAAATTTCTTCTAAACCCGTTTACCCGTTTATCTATATATACATCTATCCACACAAACTTTTACGTTTATATTAATAGGATAGTATAAAGAATTTAGTAACGCTTATTTTAAAAATACTGTACTTGTTTTTTGATAACAGAGTAGAATTTGTAATTAAAATTTCTGAATGAAAATTCTGTAAAGAAAATAAATCGGCGTGTACTTCACCACACGACAGAAGTTAAAATCTTTCTTGCCCAAATGAACGTTAAGAGCTGCATGCTTAGTAGGTACGAGTGAATTACGTATTCGTTTTGGACAAAATTAACTTCATTTTGTATGAAATTACCATAGCGCCATCTACCGAAAAAATAGTCGAAGTAGAGCAACCACCAATAAATACAGCATATTTTCATCTGCTTGATGCATGGCGCAATACAAAGTTGGTGCATGGCGCAACTCGTGAACTTTTAAATGGGTAAATGTTTTCCTTTCTGTAATTAATACTAACGTGTAGCCGTTTGTTTACAGTCACATGTACTTTCCTTGTCCAATATTATTATATAGTTAATGGATAACTGATCGACACCCAATACGCCGATGACACAGTAGATTCCGCATGTAGGCCATAAGGCCCTTATGGCCTACATGCGGAATCTATTGGGGAATCTATGACTGTGAAGAAAATAGACTGCTTAAGGAGCTGTTTTTAAAATGAGATAGCGAAATACTAGCACAACAAACATCAGTACAACAACTACGTACATCAATTTATATTAATTAAGTTACGTAATTATTAGTTAATTATATAATTACAAAATCACTACGCTCTCATGTCTTTCATGTTCATTAAAATATCGATATTACAATTTTTCTTTTAATAATTTCAGCAAAAATTAGTTATCAAAACTCCACATTAGATATAAACCAAAATACAAATCCATTGCTTAGACCTAGCGTCGTGAGATTGCGTCGAAACAAAAAGAGGTATTGAATATCTTAGCACTGACATAAAATTTGTTAAAATGATGTAAACTTCGAGTAGTATAGTACTGATTCTATAATAACTATAATATTGCGTTAATCCAATGCTCTGTTTATTAAATATTCTTTAGTATGATAGAATATTCATTTATTTAATAAAGATCAAATTATTCCACTATAGGCTTCTGTCATTAATGTACTCTTAGAACTAGATGCACAATGTCGTACAAAAACTAAGCAAACTAATGTCCGCAGTAGACGGAAGCTGACATAAATATTAATGATCTATGAGCATGGGCCATAAATCTGATTTAATGAAATTTTTATTACACACAGACTTATTCAATTAACACAATAGAATTGATTTACATTTCCATTTTATATATCTGATTATTGGAAGTAAATATAGATTTCCTTAACAAATCGACCTCGCTTAGCTGTTATAACAAATAAAATGCACTGGATTAGGAACGATTTGAAAAAAATGATGTTAAAGGTTATTATTAAGTATTTCAATCAGGGGCTCTACCGCCGAAGCTGAAGCCGATTACCATTGGAATTTTTGAATGGAAAAATGCAAAAATTTTAAACTACTGCTTAAATTATTGAACATTATGTTTAGCTCAGCTGGTACAAACCCTACAGTTCTACCGACTAAGCTGAAGATGTTTATCAATAACTTTAACCTAAGATCAATTTTTGGAATCGAAAATACCGATGGTAATCGGCTTGAGCTTCGGCGGTATGACCCCTGCCCCCTTACCACCAACTCTTAATGCGATTCAATAACTGAATAGAATGCTTATTCATACCAATTAAAAGCATTATATTCAGTTATTGAATCGCAATAAGAGTTGATGGTAAGGGTGCTGGTACTAGTAATTACTGCAGCTGATGTAGCACCAGTTTCGTGTTCTTTCCATGACATTTACACAGAAGCCTCCGTGTATATTTTAAAGGATTTCCATATGAGTTCCTTGTGTATTCTGCTTTTGATGTCGTTGACAAGATAATCATCATCATCAGGTCATTTTAGTCTCCACTACAGGACCACGACCCTCTCTCATCCGTCCCAGACAGAAGGAGGATTCGGTCTACACTCCCCACGCTGGCCAAACGGGTTGGAGGCCTGATCGAGGTTTTATAATGTATTTCCCTTAGTCGCCTTGTACGACATCCACGGGAAGAGATGGAGTGATTCTATTCTAGTCTGCTGGAAACCACACGGCTTACAAGATAATAGTGTTGCATAATACACAAAATGTTTGTGCAATATTTTGATTTATATTTCACTTTTCCAACAACAGTGCCAAGTCTGTTACAGATTTCGGTTTTTATACTGAGTTGTGACCATTTTGCGACAGTACTTTCAATTTTTTCTTATATAGTTACATATTTGTGTCTGTTGGACTTGTTTATACAAACAGTGCTGTGTAAATAAATGTTTCTTTCTTTCTTTTCGTACTGAAGTTTTTTTTTTATTCTTTGTCTTTCTTCGGGTTTTATAATGAGCATCAATTCACTTGTGAGTAATCTTCTGTACGTATGATCAAATAAATTGCGGATTATCTTGTACAATAGAAATAGTTTTATGCACAATTTTCATCTACTGTAAGTAGATCATCTTTTATGAAGTCAGGATTTCTATAAGTACATAATAGGTACATCATTTTACGATATGTGTTTCTATTAGTCTGTTTTGTAGAAGATTATACAAGATTGTAAACATGTATTTCTTCATTCTCTATATTTATCATGTGTAAGTTTTAATCTGTCATTTACATAAAAAAAATATTTTAGTTGGATCATTATACTGTCTATTAATGTAGTGGTTTATCTTACGCCAATATTATTTGTATTTAGTTCTCATAGTATGTGTTTCAATAATGAATTATCTCTGTTATTTGTATCTATTTCAAATTTCTTCAAATATTCCAAGATACAAAATCCATCTTTAATAAACAATTTTGCATCAAATTCATATTTGCTGTCTTTGCTTTGATTTATTTTACACACTGAATAATTTAGAGACGATTTAGGTCTCAAGGCTGAATATAGCCTGTTGTAGTTGTTATTCTAACCAGGTGTTTCCATGTCCCGCCAATGGTCGGTCGCCAGAGCCTCGTTGGTTATCTAGCGGGGAGCACCACAACAGCAAAGCCATTGCCGCTGAACTACAGCGCGTGCAGGTGAGGTTGGCGTTTGGGCCGGACAAGATATTAGTCCGTTCTCCCCTTACTCCCCATTATTGAAATCAACTAAAAATACAATAGGTCACTCTTTTTTTCTATTTATGATTATTAAAGATCACATTTTTTTAAATACTATATGTTATATGCTACTAAGAAAATAAAATAGATTTTGTTTTTTTTTTTTTATTAAATTTATATCTTAGCATACTCATAATATCTTTACTTTTATGTAATTGTCTAACACACTATAATATATTTATTTAAACTTTAATAACGACAACCTACATAAGAGTACAAAAGACTGAGTTAAGGCTATGGCATTCTCTGCCAGTCAAATATCGTAAGCAGAAAAAAATAAAACTCAAATGTTAGAACCCAATGAAATCAAGTTAGCTGAAAGAGATCTCTTAATGAGATATGCTCGCCTTTGCATAACTATATCATGTATAATACCTATACTGTATAACTTATATGCAATAAATAATAAAGGGAAATCATGTAGTTATGTAAATACCATAACGAAGTATGTTTAACAGTATCATCAATTATCTTTTCGTAAAATAATCATATTCAAATTAAGGATGGTCTCTTACAATTTTATCTCCCATACCCTATAATAGTCTGAAGTCTCTTGTTACATACAAAATAAATCTATATATGTAAAATATTTTTTATTTTTCTACACCAAAATATACTTATATGACTTCGATGAAATTAAATAGGTATGTAATTAAATAGAGCCTAAGTTTGTACAGAGCTATAGTTTCATTTCTAGGAAAACTTGTTTTTTGACGAAAACTCTGAAGCTGCCAAAATATTAATACATAATGATGGTAAATTGTCATATTCTGGAACTAAGTTTAATAATTACTGTATATTTAATGTCATGTAATGTATCATGAATATCAAATGCGACTTATGCTTTATATTTGGAAAATGATAAAAAATAATCCCTAACGGATAAGCTGGTTACTTTGCAAAGGTCAAGATATACTAAATAGCTTCTTTTACTTTTTAAATTTATAATTTAATTACTTTTTAAATTTATAATTTAATTTATATATTTTTTATTTTATAATTAAAAAAAAATCAGGATTATTAAAGATGCAAAGAAAATGAAGTCTTACTACACTACCTTTTATTTCGAATAAATAGTTACACATTTATTTATTATACTAGACAGATTATATTTTAATTTATAAAGTGTTTTATAATTTTGGTAATTCTTTGGCGAGCTTAATAATTATTTTCAATTACAAAGATTGTTTGTTTTAAAATGAAACACTGATGTTCTTCACATTCAAATATCGATGTAATAAATTATTATAGTTTTTAAAGTACATAGTTAGGTATTATGTGTTTTAAGTAATATTTACAATAACGCACAATAATTAAATTATCCATTGTAAGTCGTACTTATCATAATAATCGTAAGTTATACAGTACATAAATTCTTAATATTACAATATTTTATTAATGTTATTTAATATCAACACGACATTAATCTTATACTAATCACTCACTTGCAATTAATAGAAGTACAGAACCACATTTTTTTTACGAGTTTTATCAATTATACTCTAAGTATAAGAAAGGTAAACTACTGTTGAAAAATGGTGTGTAGATTATATAGATTACATAGTATGTTGAAATATTGTAGGTATATATATTATAATACAGATTATTTAGTATTATCTGTGGTATTATTAAAATTTTGACCAAAGTATAAAAATAGTCAAGAATTTTTTTTTTAAGTATGCTTTAAACAACTTTTTAATTGATAATAGATTAATTCATTATTTTTTTATATAAAATATTATTCTAAAAATAAATTACGCTCTAATCGTATAGTTACTTATTTCATTACACACATCGAAAATATGTTTTTAATATAAGCATTATTGTCTACTTTTTTTTATTATTTTATATTTTACTTTAGGATATATGCATGTGAGTGACTAAATATTTTACATACTAAGTACCTACAAATGCAATGTATGAAATGCAATCTGTACTATTACTACAATATAATAATGTAATATAATATATGCTTACTTATACAGGATGTATTAGAAATGGCACGACAAGCCATAAAAAAATGATTCTATTCACTAGTATTTTTTATTAAATGATAAAAAAGTTGTTAATTATTTTTTTAATATAAAATACCCTGAACTTTTTCTTTTTTGATTTTTGCGCGGTTGATTTATGGTAAGTTGTTCATATATGTGATCTCCGCCAACCCGCAGTTGAGCAGCGTTCTGAAGTATGCTCTAAACCGTTTCAATTGAGGGGAGACCCGTATCCCAGCAGTGGGATGAGTAAGGGTAGACGACGACGACATGTGATTAGAATCACTCTTTATATATAATAAGTAGAACAGCCTGTATATTAGATTCAATGTTAAGACAGAATAAAGTTATTTACCTACCTATTTATTACATAAGTTACGATAAATGTTAATATAAGAGCAATGTATATAAAAAGTTAAGAATATTACATAGATTTATCATCATAGTTTACAATAAGTAAATAGGATATACATTAGAAACATTTATTTGAATGTAGAATATTATAGTAGGTACCTTAAAAGGCCGTTATCAGTAAGACTTGGATTTCCTTGCAAAATAAGCCAATCTGTGAGGTACTTCGGGGTTTTACCAGTTACTTCTCAAAGTTACTAGAGCACCAGCAGAACGATCACCAAGATCTGTCTGTACAGTCAGGAGACATAAAGTGCCACCTTACCTTTAACATTGAATAAAATGTGTGTTTGTTCCGATATAAAAAATGTCTAGAAAAAAATGTAAACATTATTTTTATATTACAGTAAAGACATATTTTTTTTTACCCGGCCACCTAGTC
Source organism: Hypsopygia costalis (assembly GCA_937001555.2). Lineage (NCBI taxonomy): Eukaryota > Metazoa > Arthropoda > Insecta > Lepidoptera > Pyralidae > Hypsopygia > Hypsopygia costalis. The sequence continues at coordinate 28,916,948 of OW443326.2, forward strand.
CCAAACTAAGCAAAGCTTGTACTATGGGCACTAGATAACTGAAATAATACTTAAACACATTTTTTTGTATTTTTTTTTGTAATAATATATATAATACATGGAAAACACCCAAGACAAGACAAACAGACATGTTTATGCACACAAATATTTGTCTTGTGTGGGAATCGAACCCGCGACCTCGGAGTCAAAGTGGCCATTGCTAACCATTCGACCACTGAGCTCATCAAAAATTTATCGATATAAGCACCTATGTCCCTTGCCTGTTAATGGTAATTAAAAACAAATTTTCTTAATAAAAACTAAGTTTTGCCCACCACTTCATATGCACATATTCCAGTAACATGCAGGTTTTTTCAAAAATATTGAAAAATACCTGCGGTACAATAGCTACCCTGCATACGAAATTTCAGTCGGATTCATGCAGTGGATACTGTGCATCAGATTACATATATATTATAATATTAACATTAGACAGAATAGCGTGTGAAGGTGTACATCTAAAACCTGAAATTTATAACACTCCTGAATATATTTTTTTCTTGGAAATCCGGATGCAAACGGATTACGGTCTTTTTCTGTAATACAAATTTTCTGTAATAACTACATAAATTTGCTCACTTATATATATGATCACTATAATGATAAACAATGTACTTATTAGGTACCTATAAGTTAGACCCAAGTTATTTATTTGTTTTTAGGTACCTATAAGTTAGACCCAAGTTATTTATTTGTTTTTATTTTATATACATACATTAATGAATACACAATTCAAATGGCTGACGTACCAAAACCGGTTTGCCATACCAACAATTTTTCTTAACATTAGACACGTTGATAACATTTAAATTTTATAAGAAATCTATGGATTTTTTTATTATTTAGCAACAACGTGTACTCTTCTTTGCAAATATAATTAAAACTAATCTCTTTAATCCTTCTTTCATTACCTCACACAAAAAATATCTCATTTACTTAATTATCTAAAAACTTTGAATGTTATATTGGTACATTTTTTTAATCGACGGTAGACGAGTTTTCATATAGTATTGTCCCATAATAATTATAATTCTTATACATATAGGTATTTTACAACTTTTCCAATTTTGTTCTCCGTAAACTAAATAGCTTACTACGTTATATAGTATATAATATACTTTCCTGAAGGAGGTAACTATTTGATTTTAGATTTTATTGAATTTGTTAAGAATTGAATTTTTCAATACATAATATTATAAACGTATATATTACTAGACAAAATAGCATATTGTTAAAAGAGAAATTTTATAAAAGTAATAAAAGAAAACTTATCGTATATTTTTATGTATATATATATATATGTATGTAGGTATATATAATGTTTAATTTCATTCACTTCAAATAATCCTATGCGATTGGCGGTTATTTCTAAACAACATTATGTTTTTAATCAAAACAAGTTACCTCCTTCTTCCACTACCTACTAAGTGCACTTGTAATAATAGTCAATATATAATTTTCGCATGTCAATCTTCTATAATAAGTGTAACTAAAAACTACAATTGACATTTACAATTAAAAATAGGGACAGTCGATATAACTTTCAACTTAAAACATTATAAGTACAATTTTGAAATAAAGTGTTAATTTCAAGTTATGATAGTGTTCTGAATTTTAAAAATTCTTAAATATAAGTATAATAACAGTAACAGTATAATAACAGTGGTCCATAAATTTTAAATTGTCCAAACTATGTTGCCATGTAATAAGTTACCTTAGTAAGCGACCACCCCTACCGTCGAAGGTGAAGCCGATTACCATCGGATTTATTTGATCTCGAAAATAGATGTTAGGTTTAAGTTAATGACAAACGTCTTCAGCTTAGTCTGTAGAGCTCTATAGTTTCTACCAACTTAGCTAAACACAATTTCTGCAAATCTAAGGTGAAGTTTGATTTTCGCAATCAAAATATGGGATGGTAATCGGGCTTCAGCTTCGGCGGTGGTGCCCCAGTTGTCGTCTAAATAAAAATATTACAGAAATACCCTGTAATAGTTTATAAAGGTATAATTTGTAGGTATATGTTGGGAATTCTAAAACCCTGTTTTCCATGAGAGCTATGTTTTCGAATTAAACCCATCAAATCTGCATGCCGATTAAAGTGAGAAAGTTCCAGTCAGAAAAAAGGTCTGCCTCTGATTATTATTATTAGAACTACAGTTTTGTATTCTGTATAGTACGTTGTTTAGTTTTTTATTTGTAGATTTTGGAGGGTATGCATGTATTTCTTCAAATCCCAAATTCCTTATATGCGAGAATTCAGTAAGTACATAATGTTCTTAAAGTTTTTAGATCACTTAGTGAGTATATTCCACCGGCTTATATGGAGGCATGCCAATAATAAAAGTAGTTTAATAATAATTTTTCTACCAATTATAATCAACTTGTAAAATATAATGAAAAAAATGTCCTATTTGTAAAATTTATGTCCCATTGGTGAGCAAACCCTACAGAAAACAAGTGTTAGAATCCCCAATAGTCTCCTACTTTTATTGTAATAAATATATATATATTTGTTACTAAATAGCCTCAATTTTTCAAATATTTTTCCGCAAATAAGTTTTATCAATTATCGTTTCATATTATTTTTATTTGCACTTTAATTTCGCGTTTGCGTGATACATTTTTTATATACCAACAATACCGTATTGACATCTAGGTAACTAATTAAACAGCGAAAATATACGGCCTCATACTTTGGGTAAATACAAATGGCAAACCGAAGGCACTTAACATATGAGCGCTGAAGATAAATAATATTAAATGATCATGCTACATTAATATTTTTCGGTTTAAATAATCTTTGCCTTTGATACCTCACGTGCCGTCTTTTAATGCGTCAGAATAACAATAAAGTTACCGATTTAGTCGGCAACTTTTTTGTTATTATTTTAACAATAATTAACCTATCTATACTAATATTATTTTAATTATATGTGTATTATTGTTAGGGCTGCCAACTGTCTGGGTTCGACCCGGAGTTTCGGGGTTTTTATGTCACATATCTGGGCTATGGGTCTACATGGCATATCTCCGGTTGAGACCCCTTGCCTAGATAGTTTGTAGTGTGTAGTTTGTAAAGGATAACTCCCACTACTTCTATAACTAAAATAAGAAAAGTTACAAAAATTGGCAATCCATATACTTCAAACAAATAAATGCCATATACATATATATATGGAATTTATTTGTTTTATTTGATATGGATTGCCAATTTTTGTCTTGTAACAAACTTTTCTTGTACAAAGTAGAGTCAGTTACACCATTTGTAACTCAAGATATAATTAAATAGTATAAATGGTATAGATATTGGTCAAATTCCGGGTAATTTAAGTTTAACTAATGATATTGATAAAAAATATGCAAAATTTTGTTTTCCCCGAATATCTCATCTCCGGGTCAGCCGTTTTTTGATAGATGGTAGCCCTAATTATGGACGTTTGTCTTCAATTTACATGCTTTGACAAAACAGACCAACAGATCAGCGTATTTTTAGCACAAAGATAGTTTGAAGACCAGCAAACGATGATTGATATCAAAGTCTTGCTGTAGTCCTTATAATTATTAAAATTAGTTACATAAGTGACAGTTTACCTACGTCTACAATGATGTAAATTATAATAAAGAAAGAGAACCTCATACCAAAATTATTAATCTTTTAAAATTATTAACGGTATAGATTTCGATTTAAGTTTAAAACATTACCATAGGATACCAAAGGAACGTATAAGTAATCAAAAGTGGAAAGCGACTATGAAAAGAATAATAATCCCAAGTGATCTAACAGTATAGATTCAATAATAATCTATGCTTTAATGTAATTTTTCATTCGTTCATCGAAGCAAAGATCTCAATCGAAAAACAACAATCCCGATCAAATTCCACCATAATTTTGTCAAAATTTTCATCGAACAAACTAACATTCTTATGTGCTCATTATATATTTTTTATTGGTTTGAGCATTAGAATGTGAAATAACATTCAAGATTAAGTTATTACATAAATATAGCTTATTTATTAATATTGTTTGCGTATATACGTTTACCTACACAAGAAACAATATAAATATGCATTAATGCGGATATACAACGACGCAAAAAGACGCACACATCAGGTATTCAGGCTCGTATTATATATGGCTGATAGCGCGGTGAATGCCTTCGAAATATCTTCGAATGAATGCTACAAACTACGTACTTACAGCTAAAAATTACAACTAGTACGGCCTATACTAAATCACTGGTCGACTAGTCCCCTCACTGGGTTCTAGAGAAATCCTTTTGAAACAACCCATGGGCAGTTGATTCCAAATGTCTTTGACATTATTCACCTCCGCTTGGAGGTGGTCACGTTCATCTTGGTACTGCTTCATCCACCTATAATAAAGTAATATGTCAAAATTTTGGTAAGTAAAACATTTCCTGGGACTATCCGAAGCTTCTCTGCTTGGACGGCGGCATCTCGGACGCCTGCTATCGACCTTGCAGTCCAAGCAGATGGTCTGACCAAATCCGCTCAGCGATGGATACAAAGCTTCATGATGCCCTCCATGCAGCTAGAGACCGCAACAGATGGCGCACTATTATCAGGGACAAAGTGATTCAGCGGGGGAATCACGACCCTCAGTAATGGGGAACACGACATGAGGAGGAGGATCCGAAGCTTGGTTTCAGAAGACATGAAGCCAGATCCAATGATCAAGCATAGAAGAGTCCCACCTGTCTGCACACACACTCAGTAAACTATTAGAGACGCGCAACGCTCTCTTGATCGCGTGGGAGTCCATCCACAAAAAAAAAAGAGATTAAAAAAAGAAATTAGATTTAACGGGAAATTGAAATACCAAATATTAATTTGTGATTTGTTAGTAAGTATTCGGTATAGAGTCAGACATGTCCTTATTATTTCTCCTCTTAAGCCGAGTCTGTTTCGCGTTTTTTTAATACATACCAAACATTTAACTTTTAAGTAAAGCAGTCTACTACTTTTAAAAACCGATATACAAAGCTCTGCTTCACGCTCTCAGTGTTCGAATATACTCTCCGCACAGACAAACGCGGGAACGCGAAAGAAACAGTAACTGTTAACCTTACCAAGACAAGTTCATGACTAATAAGTCATGAACTTGTCTTGTACTTGTATCCGAACGGTCTACAAAAATGAACCAAAAAAAAAAAGATATTTCATGCGAGATTGTTGGTTTTCCGTCGTTTCGAATATGTTTCTTTGTTTTTGCTTCTAGATTACGCCCCGGCCATATGTTGTTAGATGTTTGGAATTAGATATTAGAAAACACAAAACAATGTCGTTGGAAACCCGGCTTCATTAGTATGAATTAGGAATAAAAGCAGTATTACATACCTACAAATATTTTTTTTAATATATAAATTTATTATATATGTAAACGCACCTTTGATGATTACTCTTTGCTTCTGAGAGTAAATCAATCTTGCCCTGCAGATCTTCAGCCTTCAAAGCAGCCTCAGCCTTATTCAAACTATCCTCTGAAAATTTTAAAATTCTTTAAGTACCTACTTAATATACAAAAATTGGAGATTGATCAGGGCATATGGACTTGAAAAATTATCATTATGATAATGATAATTTTTCAAGTCCATTTGCCTGTCCATTGTATTTTTTTACAATACGTTGTCGACTTCGGGTTCTAAATAAGCATATGGCCTGCCTGATGTAAAGCGGTTATCGTAGCCTACAGTTGTCCTCTGATACAAATTTGGAGACAGTTTGTATGGCACTGCATGCACACACGCTCATTTATGCTTTGCATAAACGTAATCGTATATTAGTTAACGGGTGACATTTGCATTTTGTATTTATTCATCTCGAGCTCCTCCGTGCTCCGGAGGGTACGTTAAGCCGTCAGTCTCAGCTGTTATCATTAGATGACAGCCGTTAAGTCAAGTCAGCCTTTAGGCGGCTTGATAGCACAGACCTCCGTCAACCCGTAGTTGAGCAGCGTGGTGGAGTACGCTCTAAACTCATTCAATTGAGGCGAGACCCATATCCCAGTAGTGAGTTGAATAAGGGTTGACGACGACGACACTTGAAACACATAACCCTTCCTTTTTAGTCAGTCGGGTAAAAAAAGTGTAAATACTTACGAAGCTTGTCGAGTGCGTCGTCATCCAAAGTCGGGAGGTTCATTAACTCGTCCATGATGGTCTTCAGGTCTTCGATGCCCTTGCTGACTTGTTTGTCTGCTTCTCTAGCATCGGTGTGGGCTTGACCGACCTGTTATTTTAGTTAATTATAATAAATTATATTATCTGTAAAGGCAATTTTCCCCATTCCCGGGATAAAACTACTTTTAGGACTCACAGCGACGACTTACTTTTAGGCCGTGTGGTTTCCGGCAGACTAGAGTAGAATCACTCCGTCTCTTCCCGTGGATGTCGTACAAGGCGACTAAGGAAAATACATTATCAAACATCGATCAGGCCTCCCCAACCCGTCTGGCCAGCTTGGGGAGTGTAGGCCAAATCCTCGCTTCTGTCTGGGACGGACGAGAGAGGGTCGTGCTCCTGTAGTGGAGACTAAAATGACCTGATGATGATGACGATGAAGGAAACTTTGGAATATGACTTCCCCTTTTAGCAATGTGAGAGACGGCAACAAGGCAAATAAGGCATCAATTTTGTTGAAAAATGTTAAAAATAAACGTACCTTCATCTTGGCATCATGAGTAAGTTTCATGTTCTCCGCTGCCTCTTTTTCTAGATCTTCAATTTGAGTCTTTGTGCCTTGCACTCGAACTGAAATTATTTCAGGTTATAAAATCTATACATTATGTTACAGCTAATGTGATAAATTAGACATTATATATAATGCCTGGTCAAAGTAATAAATTGACAATTATTAATACTTAAGCTTACTTGGCACAGCATCGTCTAGGGAGCTCCTATTTCCGGTAACAGGACACAAGAAAACCCTAACCTAACCAGAAATCAACTCAAATCTAACCAAAACATGATTTATCACTTTGACCAAGTATTAGTCAGTATGAATAATAACTAATTTATCACATTGACAATAACATATATAAAATAAAGTCGGGTTAGTTACACCATTAATAACTCGGTGAATCAATTTTTATGAATTTTGTTTTGACGGATTTGTCTCCGCTCCGAATAGTAGAATAACAATAAAAATATTGAAAAAAAATTACGACATATCCATCATAAAGTAGCAAATATCTATCATAAATCTATAATAGACTAGCTACCCCGGCGAACTTTGTATCGCCTTTAAATATTTTTACGTTAATTTTTTCGATGAGTTACAAACTATTCTATCTCTCACGTTGGATCAAACTGCACATACTGTGGATTTTTTTTTAAATCGGTTCAGTAGTTTACGATTCCATCGCGGACAAACAATGTGACACGAAAATTTTATATATTAATATTTATGTTAGATCTCTACTGTGCTTCGCAGTTGATATACCCTGGAAACAGTTGCGGTATCATATATGATACACGTATACTTATATGATACTACATCAATCTATTAGGAAGCTACAGATTCGATCCACATACTCCTGCACCCTTATCAAATATTGAGGAATACCCCTGATCTTCCTCAACTAACACGACTTATAAATACTTACCAGATAGTTTGTCGGCTTCATCTCGCAATTTTACAGCATCCGCCCGTGCAGTAGAAGCCTCCTTCTTTATGGCATGGGCAGCCTGCAAACAATAATAAAATTAAATAAAACAATAAAATATGTATCTGTCCTTAACACCAGATTGTTTAAACATGAAATTCAGTAGTTGCGCAATAAGGATAGAATTTAAATTACACACTAATAAATGGGAAACATTTAATACAATTATAGACGAAATATAATAAATAATAAATAAAACCCGGTGGTCGATTGGCTACCAATGGCCACTTTGACTCCGAGGCTGCGGTTTCGATTCCCGCACAAGGCAAATTTTTGTGTGCATGAACATGTCTGTTTGTCTTGGTCTGGGTGTTTTACATGTATGTATTAACAAAAAAAATGTATTTAAGTACATTTATCAGTTGTCTAGTACCCATAGTACAAGCTGTGCGTTTAATTTGGGCCTAAATGGCGCTGCGTAAATAAATTGTCCAGAAATATTTATATATTATTTTGTTTTATACTGTGTAAAGACTAACAAAATTCTAAAATATACATGTTCTTTTGCTGTTTATTTTGCGAAATTTCAATAACTTTTCAAAATTATTATAACTTTACTAGCTGATCCGGCAAACGTTGTTTTGCCATAAAAAACAGATAACAACTTTTTCTCAGACCTACTGAATATACGTATAAAATTTCATAAAAATCAGTCAAGCCGTTTGGGAGGAGATGGATGGAGTATTTTACATATTAGAGAAGATTACCTCGGAAGCCTTATCAGCATAGTCTTTCTGAGCAGCCTGCGCTAGATCTCTAGCTTCCTTGGCTTTGTCGCTGGCCGTATACAACTCTTCGGTTATCATATTGATGCTGTCTTCAGCAGTCACTAACTTCTCTTGGATGGAGGGGACGTCCAGGGCAGCATGGTTTGCCTTTTGACGAGATTCCTCCACTTGGTCCGTGAATTCTAAAAATGAATGATATCATTGCAAAAGGAGAGTAATTTGAAATTTTAAACTATATTTGACACGGATTAAATTAGTACACTTGACATAATTTAAATAAATTTTGACATTAAATTCAATTATTAAATTTATTTATATATTAAATGTATTTGACATGACTTGACATTGCATAAATTTATTTTTGACATTCAACTCGATTATTAAAAAAATATTATTAAAAAACTCGAGCTGTATACAAAATTTAATTCGTTCTAATATTAAAAAAATGTGTAATTATGAATTAGATAAATAAGGATTTTAATTATCTGAAATAAAGTATTTTATTTTATTTTTTTATAAACGGAAATGCAATACGTGCATGCGCGGTTGGCTTTGGTTGTATTTTTTTTAATTATGGTAAGCCATTTTCACGTTAATTATTTCTTACCTTTCAAAGTCTTGAAGATCTCATTAGCTTCTTTCAGGGTAGCGTTGGTGAGCTCCACGTCATGTTTAGCTTGCGCCTGAAGCTCGTCTAGTTTCACCAGCAGGTCATTCAGCTCGTCTTGTCTATCGTGACCCTGGTCAAGGAGCTCCTTGCCGCGTCTCACCTCCATTTCCAGGTCTTGCAATGTCCCTTCGTTATTGGCTATCAAGTTGTCTAAGTCTGCTAATCTGTCTTCAATCTAAAATGCAGTATTAATTAAGAGTACGTAGCATATTTGAACCGACTTGCTTAAATACTTGCTCGTGTCTTGAGTTTTGTTATTAATTTAGCTATTTGGGAAATTTGTCGAAAAAATCAAAGTGTGGAAAGGGTATTTTCTATTGGGATTATCAAAATATTTAAAGTTTTAATTTATATTGTCTATATACAGCAATTATGATTTTAAATAGAATTTTTAGCTATGTTATTGTTGTAATTTCTGTATTCTAAAGTTCAAATAATGTTATCGATCTCTGTTATGCTAATATAATAAACAATATAATAAATAAAATCAGAGCGTAAAGTGCTTCCAATTTCGAAGCCTGTCTTCAAAATAATGGGACTGAATATTTTCAATCCATGGAATCAATAGTATTTGTAAAAGTGACTGACAGGAAGGACCATAAAGCACTGCTACAGGACTGAATGTTAAGTAAGGGTCAGTACTGCGAAGATCCACTTGTAAGCTATAGTAAAAAAAAACTGCCTTAAAGAGTATAGCAACATAACCTATTTTACTAGTTACTTGCCGTTTTATTCATAGCTATTGCTTCCTGGCTAAGCTTGTTGATGTTAATATCCGGTAATAGGGTGGTGTTCACTTCGGCGTACAAGCCCAGGGCTTCATCATAAACTGCCTTAGCCCTGGCTAGAGCTTGGTCAGCCAGCTCGGTCATGCTGTTCAACTTGCCAGACACAGCGTTGAGTTCGGTAGATAAGATTTGGATTTCATTGCTGAAAACGTCGGAAACTTGTAAGTAAAGAGATTTTAACACAAGAAGAAAAAAAAACAAATATACACATTATACAAACAAGTCAAAAAGACATAAATATTATACAAGAAAAATGAATGTAGTACTGTGAAATGTCGCAAAATGTTCCCAACTCAGCATGAAAACCGAAATCTGTAACAGGCTCCGCACTGAACTACGCAATGGTTTTTTCCCATCTCGAAAAATGCCCAATGCGCCTAAAGAAGTTTTCTCTTCATAAATATTAGTTACATAATAGATCTTTCCTGGCATAAATTCTTACCTTATATTGGCCTGTTTGGTGATACCGTCTTTAGCAATCTTGTTGGCTGCCAAGGAGACATTGAAAGCCTTTTCGGCGATATCTTTAATATTTCTAGCTTCATTTTCCAACTTCTCTGCTAACAGACGGGATTCTTTGGCCAACTTGGACATTTCACCGGATTGTTTGCCAAACTGGTCAGATCTGTCGCGGGCTTTGTTCAGAGCCGCAGCACCTTCTCCATCTAAATACTCGAGAGCACTCTGTAAGAATGATTGAGTTAGTTTCGTGATATAATTCGATTATTGAGTGAAGCGACCGGAGCGCGCAGAACACTTATATACGCCGAAAACTCTTGGAAATTAATAGGCTCCAAAACCACTGAACTAATTTTGATGAAACCTACCAAAATTAAAGACTTCGACATGCTTGAGGTTTGTGTTGAAAAAAAAAATGAGATCGATCATGTCCTTGAAGAATGCTAATCAAATACATTTACCATTGAAATCAATGGAAAACATACACTCAGCGAATCTATTCCGCTCCCGTCTACCTCGATTTCGAGCCCGTGTGCTAGAATCAAGCCTAGAATTTTGAATCCTCGTTTGTAAATGGTTGCAAGAGCCCGACCATCATTAAGTAAGGCCGACGAGTTTCCGCTCAATGGGAAATGTCGAGTTGAGAGAATGGATTTGGAAAAAAACAAAAATAGTTAAGTAATAATATAAGAAAAAATATACCAGGTTACTAGACCAAAAATTCTATGATAGACAGAACTTTTAAACATTCATCAGTTATTTTATAAAATTATTTAAAAACAGCTATAATTTAGGTAAGCGATTGGTTCATTCAAAATAATCTTCATTCAAAACAAATTAGCGAGATCTGGAAATGACTGACTTTCTTGTGTGACTTAGGATGTAAATGGCTCATCAAGATCTTTAGAGCCAAAGCTAACCTCGCCTTTTCCTGCTTCGGAGGGACGTTAAGCCGTTGGTCGTGGCTGTTTTCATTAGATGACAGTCGTTAATCTAAGTTAATGGTTTTAGGGCGGCTTGAAAACACTGCTGTCCGCCAATCCGCAGTTGAGCAGCGTGGTGGAGTATGCTTTGTACCTCTATCCTCTCTTGATGGCTATCCCAACAGTGGGATGATTACGGGTTGATGCCAATCTCGCCTCCACGTTGTGCGCCCTGCTGCCTAGCGAAAGAGCCTCTGGTATTAGAGAGGTAGACTACAATGTATTTGTCAGCTGCCCGATGGGGGAAGTACACTGGGGACCTCACAGAAGTATGCAGCCAAATATCAATTCCCTTGAGAGTTGTTGTGTTCCTGCGAGCGAGTGACATCACCAGGGCGGAGGTGCGCGAGCAATATTTCATATGGCTACGGTAACCGCTTCACACACGTATGCTTGTCTGCCAGCCAACGTAGTATAAAAAAAAAACTTAACTTTCCAAGTAAAGTTGAACCAAAGTCGCGAGTCGCATCGGCACTCTTAGCGTTTCCATCGTAAAAGATATACAAATTACTTACATTAATTTCTTTCTGTGCTGCTTCTATAGTGTCTTCAGCCTTAGACAAGTTCGCTTTGCTATTCTCCACGGCTTCATTGCCGTCGAAACTTTCATCTGTGATCTTGAACAGCATATTCCTAAACAGAACATGAATTATGTGACACCCATTCCGAAGACCGAAGTTTCCGAAGTTTCCATTCCGAAGTTTCCGAGAAACTAACAAGTATGTATTGTTGTGTAGCTATTAACAAATTCTTCCAAACATGATCTTTTCCATTAAAAAAAAATAGAGTACCTACGCATGCCATTGGGATCAACTCGTCGTTGGGCGTGACTAAAATGCTTGCTATTTCACTAAGCGTATTGTTAGAAAGAGATAACCTCAGTGATGAACAGGCTAGAATATTCACCATAAAGCTAATACCAAGGTATATTATGGCATTTTGGGGACGACCCGTTATAGGGTTGTAATGAGTGAATGATAAAAGACGTATGAAAATTGATTTTCATTCCGATTCCGATTTTCATTGCGTCATCCATTTCTATTTTCATTCCGATATCGATTCCGATTTTCTTTCCTATTACGTAATACCTATGTAAAAGTATCTGACATCAAGAAGTATGTTTGCAATATTATTCACATTGCCAGTGAGGCTGGCTTTTCACAAAGTATCCGATAGAAGGGACACCTTATCTCCCATATAACTCATTGCGCCAATAACTTGACGGTTTTTTTTTTCAAAATGACGGTATTTTGGTAAACGACATTTGCATCTCTTTTTCTTAATAAAAAATACGACTTTAGGTACCTGACGTCGAGCAGTCTGTTAGCGAGATCAGCCAACTTCTCAGTGAGGCCGGCACCACCGGTGCCAGCTTCAGCCTGTGCCTCTTGCGACAGCCGATCAATTTCCGCCATTACCCGCTTGAGTTCGTTGTCGAAATCGGCGTTTTCCACCACAGTTGGCGCTTTAGATATTTTTGATAGGATCTGAAAGAAATATATTTTTTTATATTTTTATCATTTTGGGCCCTATGATAAAGCTAATTCCCATCGGATTTATTGATTGCTAAAATCAAACTTCACCTTAGATTAGTGGTAATTGTATTCAGCTTAGCTTGTAGAAATCCTGAACCTCTACTGACAAATCTAAAGATATTTGTCAATAACTTAAACGCAGGTATTGCGTTTAAGTTATTGAGCGAGATCCATATATATATATGGATTCAAAATATTCGATGGGAACTTAGGCGGTAAGGCTCCTGGTCCGATGATTGGTCTGAATTTGGAACCCTTTATTCTTTCTGAAACGCGTGTCCCGTGTATCTAAATGACATCATAAATAAAAGTCATTTGAAATGAGCATTAGAATACTTTGGGCTAAGTATTGTACTATTGATACTTTTAAAATACTGAAAGGAATGCTGAAATGGGTTTAACATAGAATAAGTAATTGTACGTTTTAGTTCGATAGCAGCTATGTAAGTATACTAAAATTAAGTACCTATAATGTCATTAAGAATAATATATCATTTGTTATCTAGTTATACAGAGAGCCAAAAATAGGCATATAACTCCAAACGTTTATTTAATATTTTCTGATAATAAAAACTTACATCATCCAGCTCCTTCAACTCGGCCCTATGTTGGTTGACAGCATCCAGCACGAGGTTGTAGCACGGCGGGCAGTTCTCGCAGCCCTGGCCGTCAGCGCGACGCCGTTTATTCTCCATACATCTGTTATAAATACAGGCATAAATTCAAAATTTATATAAACGACTTCCAAATGGCATGCCGTAAAAGGTGGTGTTGGGTTCTTCAATCAAATCAGTCAAGGTTCGGAAAAGTTTCAACTGGAACTTCATAACCGATTTAGTTTGCCGAAAACCACGAAGTAGGAAGACTTCGGGCGGCAGCATAGAACTCGAGAAGTTAAGCTCTCTAAGGAGACTCAGGGTGAACAAACAGGTCCAAAGGCTGAAACGACTCGCTCGTGTCGCTCGAAGGCTCGATGACTACTAGCCACCGGAGCAGGCCGAGTTTCGTAAAGGATATAGTGCCACATACATACATTGCGGCAAATTGTGTAGAAAACCACAGAATATAATTTGCTATTCTGTATGGCTTTTGTGGGACTACGAAAAAGCCTTCTACTCAATCGAACTTTGGTCAGTTCTGGACTCCCTCCAGCGATATCAAGTAGACAACCGCTGTATTGAGGTGTTAAGATGTCTTCATAATGCCGCAACAATAACTGTTCGCGTCCATGTTCACGTCCTATCCAGCTGCAGCGAGTACTACAGGAGATGTAATCTTCCCAAAACAGTTCACCGGTGCGCTGGAAGACGCATTCACGGCGTTCGACTGGAAGACACGCGGCATCGATGTCAACGGAGAATACATCTCACATCTTATACCTTATAGTGGTCATTGAGCGATTCAGCAATTATGATAAATGGACACAAGACAAAGATCATGCATAACGAATACGTTATCCCCTGTCCGGTGTTTGTTGAAAATGCGACAATTGAAGTGGTTAAAGACTACGTCTACCTCGGTCAAGCGATACAGGTTGGCCGGAGTAACTTCAACGAATAGATCGATAGACGCATTCGACTGAGCTGGGCAGCATTCAGGAAATTTCGGTATTTACAGAAACGCAAATTTTGCGTTGTGAGGATATACCGAAGTTTCCTCATGGTATTTAAAACTTCAACCAGTGAGTCCACTCCGCCATGACCTATGAGAGCTATGCTCGTTTAGAAGGAGAACCATAGTTGTTGACATAGCTCTCAGAGTCCGCAGGCTTAAGTAGGCAACACGACAACATTGTTCTCAGTAAATAATTTGATTTTAAAATAGTTATTTATAAAATTCATAAGTAAATAAAAGTATTTCTGTTAAACCAACCTTGGTGGAACGTAAGAGCAGTATAAATAAATTCAAGAGCGTTAAAGTGAAGAAAATATTGATAAAAAGTGTCTGCGCATACATTTATTCTGGAATTGTTCGTGGAAAAAAAAAACTAATGAAGCCTCAGGCATAAACTGTGAGTTACAAATTAATAAATATATACTATTTAATGTGAATTCATATGGAATAACAAAATTTCAATCATATTTAAATCCCGATAAAATACATAAAATTCGAATACAAGAAGCGTTATTGCTAACGATAAGCATAACGTGGATAAGCATCTAGATTCGTATCAAATTCCATTTCATTGATCATAAATTAGTATGGCTAATACTTGTTCTGGATGTAATCAAAGGCTTCCTAAAAGGGAATTTTTGACCTGTTCCCTTTGTAAGGCGAAATACGATTTAGAATGTGGGAATGTACCTATTGTGAGGTTTAATAATACAATGAATGATGAACATAAACGATCATGGAAGTGTCAATCCTGTAGATGCAAAATGCCTAAAACTGGTAATATAAATTCTCCTGCGAGCCCTCACCCTATAATTGCAACCAACTTAGCGAATGCTGAAAAAGACCGAGGTAGCGCACCTACGAATACAAATGTTGATACAAGTAATGTAACTACGAGGAAAGGCTTAGTGCCACTAAGTAATTATGATACCTCTGCAATATCTGAAGATGATCAAAGCATTCTAGGAGAAACACAGATGCGCACTGATTGTATATCTATAGATCAGTTTGCAGACCTTTTAGATAGGGAGTTAGAAGAAAATAAGAAACATTTACTCCAAGAACTAAAAACTTCTATATTAAATGAAATCAAAATTACTATTACAAATGAAATAACTCAAAATATAAGAACCTTGTCGTTGGAACAAAATAACATGAAGAAAGATATAGATGATATTAATAATTATATTATAAAACTACAATCAGAAAATACTAAACTACATGCTGAAATTAAACAATTACAAAAGAAAATAGAATTGCATGGCAATGAAAAATTAAATCATAATGCAGAAAAACACAAGACTCTGGTTTTATACGGCTTAAATGAACAAAATTGGGAGACGGAATATGATCTGCATGAACGTATCATACACATTTTTAAGGATGTCCTAAATGTGGATCTGATGGGATATATAGAGGATATAACCAGAATTGGAAGAAAT
The DNA here is from genome assembly GCA_937001555.2 of Hypsopygia costalis. Taxonomy (NCBI): domain Eukaryota; kingdom Metazoa; phylum Arthropoda; class Insecta; order Lepidoptera; family Pyralidae; genus Hypsopygia; species Hypsopygia costalis. The sequence goes on from OW443326.2 coordinate 28,932,893, forward strand.
GGACATAGAAGACCGCTAAAAATAGAACTCCTAAGCAAAAGGATGGTGAGATATATACTGCAGAATAAAATCTACTTCAGAAATACTGGATTGGCGATATCAGAAGTTTTGGATAATGACTCATTGCAGCAACGAACGATTTTAAGAAGGGGTTTGATAGAAGCGAGACGTAGTGGTCATCATTGTGTAATTAGAAACAATAAATTAATTGTAGATGGTCAAGTCTACGATAATAGCAATGAAGATCAGACAAGAAGTGAGAGAATAAAAGAACAGAACTCAAAAACTAGAAGATCGACTATTTTAGAAACGCAAAGCTCTCATTCACAAAACCGACCGGAACTGGCCAACCTAGACGTGGAAAACGATGCGTCCCATAGCTTTCGAGACAAAAAATATGATATCTTGTTCCAGAACATGCAAAGTATTTTTAATAAACGAGATATTCTGTCCGCCTTTTTGGAGGACCAAACTGAAGAATCTTGCTTGGCTCTATGTATCTCGGAAACATGGCTCTCTCAAGCAAAGGCAAATATGATCAGTTTTGAAGGTTATCACTTGGCAGCGTCATTTCATCGTGAAAATTACAACGGTGGTGGTGTAGGTATTTTAATTAAAAATAATATTAAATATCTTGAACTTACAGATGTTATGTCCATGTCTATAGAATACGTCATAGAAATGTGTGCTATCGAACTCTTAGAATTTAATACGTTGTTGATTTCTTTGTATTGGAATAGAAGGGAGACCGACATTTTTTATATGCAACTTAAACTAGTTTTAAAATATTTACAGAAAAAATTTGCTAAGAAAAGAATAATTATGGGCGGTGACTTCAACACTAACTTTCTGGTAAATTCTAAAGAAACAAGTGACTTAAAAAATTTTATGCTAGAATTTAACTACAAACAGCTCGTCCAGCATCCTACCCGCGTTGCTAAAAATGGTTCATCCTGCATAGATCTAATTTTTACTAATTTTGTTGAGCAAAATACAATAACTGTCAAAGATTTTGGATTCTCAGACCATAAGTGTGTTATTTTTCATTTAAAAAACAAAATTATAAATAGCGACACAAACAATAACAAATGTTGGTTCGTACAAAAACGCATATATAACGAAGTAAATATAAATAAATTCAAAAAATATCTTCAAGGTATTGATTGGAATAAAAATATTTCACCTGAAAAAGATGTAAATTATAACTATAATCAATTCAATAAGATACTTTGCGATGCTCTCGATCAGTGTATACCTAAAAAACGCATAAAAATTTATACGAAAGTTAGAAGTACTTGGCTCACTCAAGGTATAAAAGTTTCTTGTAAAAATAAAAGATTACTAAAAATTCATGCAACGTACTCAAAAAACAAAACACTACTAACACATTATAAACATTATAGAAATTTATTAAAACACATTATTATAAAAGCTAAAAAATTGGAATCTATAAATAAAATGAAAAAATCGACAAATAAAATAAAAAGTATGTGGCAAATAATAAAAGAACGCACAAATAAACAGACAAAACAATCAACACAAAATATATCACTGCAGATCCATAATATGATAACGTCTAATCCGAAGTTAGTTGCAAACACATTCAATGAGTTATTTGCTACGGCCGGCAGCGCCGGGCGACCGGCGGCGGCGGGGAGTGGGGGCGCTGCGCCCACGCATACTTTGCCGCGGGGTCGGCCGGTACTGCGGCCCAGCGAAAACTCAATGTACCTTCGGCCTGTCGATATAAGTGAAGTGAAATTGTTGATGCGCAAGCTCAAAAGCAAATCTAGTTATGGAATAGATGAATTGCCCTCCGTACTTATTAAAAAATGCATAGATGAATTATGTGTTCCTCTAACGCTGCTTATCAACCAGTCATTTTCACAAGGTAAGGTCCCCGATTTCTTAAAAAAAGCTTTAGTAAAACCAGCACATAAAGGAGGTTTAAAAACAGACCCAAACAACTATCGTCCAATTGTACTTTTACCAGTTTTTTCAAAATTATTTGAAAAAGCGATGTGGCAACGTTTATCTTCTTTTTGTGAAAAATATGATATTTTTGATGATTCCCAAAATGGATTCCGGAAAAACCGATCCACAATATTAGCATGCTACAAGTATATAAATAACATTTTAAATATTTTAAATAATAAAAAATACGCGGTAGGAATTTTATTTGATATGTCTAAAGCATACGAAAAAGTTGATTTTAATATATTACTTGATAAATTGTACGGCATAGGGATACGTGGGTTGCCTCATAAATGGTTCGCTTCATACTTGCAGCATCGTGAACAATATGTTGAAGTTAAACATATGAATGTGAATGCACACGAAATTCAAACTATCAGGTCGGATGTCCAATTAATGACAGGTTCGATACCGCAAGGCAGCGTCCTTGGATGTATCCTGTTCATCCTATATATTAACGACCTACCAAAAATCCTAAAGGAATCGTGTGTGATGTATGCGGATGATTTTTCGGTCCTGGTATCTTGTAATAATAATATTGATCTAAACCAAAAACTATATAACTTAGTAAACGAAATTTCATGTTGGATGAGCGATCATAACTTGAAAATAAATTTTACTAAATCTAAAATAATGCAGTATAGGCCGCGACAGAAAAATGAATTAAATATTTCTTTCACATTTAACAATATAAATTTAGAGTGCGTTCCAACGTATAAGTTGCTGGGAATTGTTGTTGATTCCAGTCTATCATGGAAACCACATATACAAACAATAACTTCTAAATTATCTCAATTTACGTACGCCCTTAGGGAACTGAAGAAGTCAACAGACACTAAGACCGCTGTCACTGCGTACTACGCCTATGCTCACGCATGGCTGAGCTACGGCGTCATGTTGTGGGGTAATAGTCCGCATGCGCAGGATTTACTTATTGTTCAGAAAAAATGTATAAGAATAATTACCAACAACAAACAGACAGTTGTAAGCCCCATTTTAGAAATCTGAAGATCTTTACGTTACCTTGCATTTATATTTTGGAAGCGTGCAAATTTGTTAGAAAGTTTCCAAACTTCTATACTACGCTTGGCGATGTACCCCGTCGGTACGAATCGAGATATAAAAATAACCTCCTCAATATGCAATCTAATATGATATTACATAGTAGCGGCCCATATTCAATGTCTGTTAAAATCTATAATAAATTACCTTCAGATATAAAAAATGAAACTGTGTTTAGTAAATACGTAAAATTAATAAAAGAGCTACTTCTTGAGAAAACTTATTATACTATCAAGGAATACCTCGAAGATAAAACGCTATAGATGTCTGCCTCCCTCTTATCCATATTGCTATGCCTGAAAAGGTACATGTGTGTGTATGTGCTGTGTAATAATATGTAACCAGTAACACATGTAATGCAATTATTGAATAAATAAATAAATAAATAAGTTGCAGAAGGTTGGTCACATCTGCCGAGTCAGTGATGGCAATTGGGGGAGGAAACTCCTAGTAGGAGTAGAAACCTCGTATGGGGCGACCAAGCGTCGGGCGCCCTAACATATGTTGGGGTGTAAGTGGTTCATCAACATCTTTGAACCAAAGCCAACTTCGCCTGCACGCGGTGCACCCTGCTAACTGACAAATGAAGCTCTGGCGAAAAGAGAGGTAGGAAGCGTAATTGTAAGCTATCCGACTGGGGAATGTACCTCCACCTCACCGAATACCGCAGCCAAATAACAATTCCCTTGATGGTTGCTGTGTTCCTGCGAGTGAATGAGGTCACCAGGAAGGAAGAAGATGCTGCATTGGTAGCGGGGGTGGAGGCGCGCGAGCGATATTTATATATTGCGAGCGTTAATACGGCTACGGTCACCGCTTCACCTGTACCCGACTGTCTGTCACCCGACGACGTAGTATAAAAAAAAATGTTTGCCTGTCACAACGGCAATGAAAATTGGCATGAGCATTCTCATGACATGATGTACTGGTAGTTTCAGAGGCTCCAGGCATCAAAGTCACACAGTTGTACCTCCAATAAGAATCAATACTTGTCATGAATATACTTGCCTGTCACAACGTCAATGAACATTCACCTCGCATGAGAATGTCCTTAAATATCCAACTGGTACATTGTAGAGCCTCAGGTCTCAAAGTCACAGGTGTACGCCTCAAACAATAGGCATGTTGCCCATGTTACAAAATTATAAAAACTCTGTATCAGTAACGTAAAATACATAAAACTAGAACGATCTGCGATCTTAAAATTTTAATAACTTATGTTCGACGTGTTTTATCGTCGATCAAAGTTTGGTGGGAAAGTCCATTTTAAAGGTATGAAATTATAAAAAATAAATATTACCATTGTAGAAACAATAAAAAATACTATAACTTTTGTTACGGCACTGGCTACATAAACGCAATATTTAACATAGCTGTCGTACAAATTTCTGATTTAATGCATATAAAATAGCATGGTGTGACGTCATAACGTGGTGGCCTTTTGTATGGAGCGTTTTCGGGATAGTCCAAAATTGTGATCTTCAAGTTATCATATCTCGAGAAGTTTTTATGCTATCGAAGTAATTATTTCACCTATATTAATATAATTGTGACGTCTTTTAATAACAAATCGAAAAAAAAAATGGGATACAAGCCTATTAGAATCGATATTGTCCTGACATATGGTGTTTCGTACAGCCCCCGATAGCAAAGCCACAGTTGTTTGCAGCGTTCAGCCTATTAAAATCTTCGACTCATCATCATCACCAGCCTGTATCTACCCACTGCTGGATATAAGCCTTCCCCAATGCTTTTTACCAAATACGATCCTCCGCCTTCCGCATTCAGCCGCTCTCATAAGGTCATCAGACCATCTAGAAGGAAGGCGTCCAACGCCTCGTTGTCCTACGCGCGTCCATCTGTCATCACTTCCTCGGCAGATGTGACCAGCTCATTGCCACTTCAGCTTGCTAACTTTAAAGGTTATGTCGACAACTTAGATTCTCCGTGGAATTTCTTCGTTCCGGATCTTCAATTAAAGTCAATATATTTAAGAATATTGAGTGATGGGGTACTTGCCTGTCAAAATGTCGACCCTCAATATTTTCTTAGTACGAGGGCTGTTCTGACATTATTATTATTTAAATAGTTGTCATGGCCAAATTGCCAGAATATTATAAATATTTTTTTAAAATGGAAAAATTAACTTCCCCCGCCTAGGTGGGATTTGAACCCACGACCTCTCGATGACCGGTCGAGTGCTCTTCCAACTGAGCTACCAGCCCCCCTAGCCAAGTGTAATTCGTAGCGTAACGAACGTTAGATGGATCACGTGACATTTGTCAATTCTAATTTTCGATTTTGACAAATGTCATGTGATCTATCGTAACGTTCGTTACGCTACGAATTACACTTGGCTAGGGGGGCTGGTAGCTCAGTTGGAAGAGCACTCGACCGGTCATCGAGAGGGGGGCAGGAAGGTTTGTGTTGGTGACGAATTTTCGCATCTTATATTTTTACTGCGTGAGTCACAGTGTGGCGTCATCAACCTATTAAGTAATTACACTACTAAACAACTGTTCTGACATGCGCAAGGGTTGTTCGTAGAGCTTCAGTCATCGCAATCACAATTCTTGCAGCCTTCAAGCTATTAAAAAAAATGTAAAGTGATGTGGTACTTGCCTGTCACAGCGGCGACCCTCAACGTTCTCTTGGCACGAGCATTGTCCTGACATATCGCACTGGTAGTTCGTGGAGCCCCAATCATCGCAGTCACAGTTGTTGCAACCCTCAGGTGAAAATCCATAGTGATAGGGACGGCAGCGTTCGCAATGTTTCCTACGTCAAATATTTAAACAATTAATTTAAAAAAAAAATTGGGATAAAATATATTGTCATTTTTTCGCTTGATTAAAATCAAACTATTCAATGTATATTTACCTACTTTGTTTAAATATTTTCTGATATATCTAGACCCCTGCATAATTCATAGACCGCTTTCATATTGAAAAGGACCTGGGGCCCTACCGCCCGAAGCTGAAGCTGAAGCGGATTTTTTGATTGCGAAAATCAAACTTTAGCTTAAATTGGTGGTAATTGTGTTTAGCTTAGCTGATAGAAATCATAGAGCTGTACCGACTAAGCCTATTACGATCCAGGGCGGATCCAGGGGGAGGGTCATGGGGGTCATGACCACCCCCTGGGCTGGCTCCATGACCTAGACGGACCACTAATTAAAATTGTTAAACTTAATATTTTTATATATTTTTTGTCTCAATATAGATTAAGTACAGTACTTACATACATTAATAAAATACCTACTTTTTACCCGTATCTTTTATTATCAAAATTTATTTATAACTTGAGTGTGACTTGACCACAACTATGTGACCTCCCCCTAGTACCAAAGCTGGATCCGCCCTTGATTACGTTTGTCATTAACTTAAACTTGGACAATTTTCGCGATCAAAAAATCCGTAGGTAATCTGCTTCAGCTTCGGCGGTAGAGCCCTGTGCGGGTCGATATAGACCACTTTGGAAAACCATTGTATACAACCAATAACACGCTATAAAGTTATTACATACGTTTAAGCTGTTATTCGACGGATTTTTGTCATTAAATTTGTATTATGTAAATTGACTTTAATATAAAAAAGGGCCGTTCAATAACAACAAAAAATTCGTTTCTTTTTTACCCACAGTGAATCAATTCAGAATCAGAAATCATGTAATCGTTACATTTGGGCACGATGAGATGTTACATCTTTAGTTAATGCTACACCAAATTTTACCTTTACAGGTATACGAAATTACAAATTATTATTATTCTAATTACATTACTATTTATCGTCAAATTATTAAAATTATCAAGAATTTCATTATGTCAATTAATAGATTTTATATGTGGTCCAGTAAATTACATTGTAGATAAAAATCGGGAAAAACATTACACAAATTCTAATTATAAAAATTCAATTGTCCTTAAATCCTAAATATTCTTTCACTTTTTAGAAATTTTGTGTAGATAGTCATGACGGCAGACTATTTTTGAATTCAGTTAAACAGGCTTATTAGTATAACGATTAAAACTAATCTATTACTTATCTATGTTACCTAAATTAAGTTAACCACGATATAACCCAAAATACGTTCTGATTGATTAAACTCTAGTTCAAAATCCGAAAGACATTCACACCCTGATCGATTACAGCCATTTCACAGCTGAAAGCGTCTCAAACTAGACACTTTGACGTTTGCACAGTTAGTACCGTACCTATGCGCGCGCAATAGGAGTTAAAATCGAACCACAGTTTCAAGCTTGATTAGAACTTTTTAATTATAGTTTAATTATAAATCTTATAATTTAGTTGGACTATTATCGAGAATATTAAAATACTTATTGTTTAATTAGTATATTACAGCGCCATCTGTTACCTCATAACCTTGTTTACGTTGGTAGATAACGCGGTTACACCCCTCGACTCACAAGTAGTATTCCCGCCGCCCCCGTACAATTTTATTGATCTGTGTCGCAGCCTCGCGTCAGGAGATGCTACTACGAACTAGTATATCTATCTGACGCCAGATGTCGCTTTGTAACAAAAGTGAGCATTTGGAGATGTTTGCAGTGTTGTATAAGGTGAATGATTCCCAGATATTACATGGATGATATTAGATAGATTTAATAAAATTATTTAATACTGTCACTTAATAAAAAAATTGTTAGTAAACGATTCTAGAGAGAGGAGAAGTCAAATTCCAAAAGATTCATAGTCCTACTAATTTCTTCTGATTAAATTCGCTGTGAACTCCAAGGCAGCCGTAGTCTTAACCCCGGGACTGCAATGGACTTCACTGTCCATTGCCTTTTTTGGCGGTCGCCGCTGTTAATTCTGCCTACACAGGACAGGAGACACTGGTGGGAATGTGTAGTAGGACCCGTCCCGTTTTTTTTTAAAAAAAAAAAATTATTGAACTTTATTTATTGAACAATATTATTCATATAGTTCATGAAATATTATTACATCATTCATCCGACATTTAAAATGTAATAAGACCAAAAGAATTACGCAATAAATCGAAAATCGGCTGTTCATGGCAATAAAAAAATAATTTCCCTGTATTTATTCCTTTTTACATTTATCAGTATGATACTAATTGGTCTACTAATGTGTACTTTCGAGTAATATGTGATCCCTAGACTTGCTTGTACGAACCCATTGCGGGATATGAGAATTGGATATTTTTTTGTTTCATTTTTTTCTTAGTGGCATACATGGGTACCCAGCATCTGGTCCAGTGACCAGGGCAAGTCAGAAGTTTGTAGGCCGGGCACCCCGCCCATTATTTTTCATATATACTATATGAAGACACCTACACGAAAAATAAGGTATATGTTTTTTATTTTTTAAATATTAGCTCAGCATATTGGCTCCACTTCTCCTGATGGTAAGCGAAAAGAGGAGCCCCAAATCGCAACGGCAACGGACAAGAGACCTTGATGTCTTGTCAGTTGACGCTGCCATGCTGGCCTACAAGAAGCTTCTTCACGCTTCGCTTGAAGGATCCCATATTGTATGATTGAGGAAATACATTATGCCGGCAACGCGTTCCACTTTTAGTGCGACATAGATAGGTGTTGCCAATGCGATATGTGGTTTGTGGTATCGCAAGCCTTTACGTGTTGTAGTGTGAAGGGGAAAGGGGGTGCCCCCCCCCCCCCTCCTCGGTACGCCCCTGGTGGCATATACATAAATGTATAAAACATGTATGATTGTAATGAAGATTTTGACTTACCCATCGATACCAGGTTTGCAGTAGCACTGACCGGAGACTGGATGGCATGTCGAGTTGTAAGCACCCTCAAGATTGCACTCACAAGCCTTGCAACCTTCGCCCGAGTTGATGTTGTAATAGCCATCCTGTTAGAATAGTAAATAACCGCTTAAATAGCTTCGATCTTAAATAAATTTCGAAATTTTATTAGGGGCCATACATAAATTACGTCACATGTTAAGGGGGGGAGGGAGGGGGGTCGACGAAGTGTGATATTGTGTGACAAGTAGTGACATTTCAAAGTCTATTATAATCTAAGTGTTAAAACTTAACAGTCAGTTAAGTCTCACAAATGTGACCAGGTGTGACAAGGACGGGGAGACGGGTCAAAAAATCATGAAATTCGTGTGACGTAATTTTTGGATGGCCCCTTACATAACTAGTTTCCATCCGCGTCTTCGTCCGCGTTTCCTTTTTGTTAATTAAAAGTATCCTATGTCCTTTCTAATACCTTAGAGAATATGTGTACAAAGTTTCATAATGATCGGTAGAGTAGTTTTAGCGTGACAGAGGAACAAACAAACTCACATTCACATTTACAATTTTAAAGTAGGGATAACAAATAGATAATATAGAAAGGTTGTCAAACCAAAAAATGTACAAATTGCCCTCTGCCAATTGGCAAAAAATCTTTTTATGATGTGCCAAAATTGGCGCGAAAAATTTTGTATTCTATGAAAACTAATAACAAATCGACTCATGAGCATTTGATAACCGAATGCAGTTATGCAATAAGAGTACATTCCACTTATTATATTAAATTTAAATTAATTTTTTAGGTACACAAATTGTCTTTTGTAACATTAAGGTGTATAATTATTATTTAAATAGTTGATTTCAGCCAAATATATATATATATATAATGCTGTAGAGTATGACTAGTGGATGCTTGACGCAGCCGCCTTATTCTAAAAGCTAAAAGTGTCCATATTACGAATTGGTATCCAAGTGAATAAGTATATAGTTGATCATTTTCATGGACCCATTTACTATAAATTTTAACTTAAAAAACCGGACAAGTGCGAGTCGACTCGCCCACCGAGGGTTCCGTACGTAGGAATTATACGCGTTTAAATAAGAAATAATGCGTCGGAAATTAAAATAAAATATATTTTGCAATGTGCACATCGAGCCCTTTCGTATGATACCCCATTTGAACTAGTAGCTTCAATTTGAAATTGCTAAAAATATAAGTCCCCTATTTTTTAAGATTTAATTACAAAATATGTATAGTTTTGAGATTTATTCTTGTACTTGTAGTGTATAACGATGTTACTTGCCAACTTTCATACTTCTAGGTAAAACGGGAAGTACCTACCCTATGAGTTTTGATTCCCTTGAGAATGTGTCGAAATATGCCTTTTTTGCAGAATAAACGGCCGTATCTTTTTTTACGTAAACTTAGCAATTTGTTTTTTTTACAATTTCATGGGACCGTAGACCTGAGTATATAGTTCAAATTTCAGCTTGATACCTCCACGCATCCGACATCAACGCAACCGACAGACAGACAGACAGACGAACAACAAAGTGATCTTATAAGGGTTCCGTTTTTCTTTTTAAGGTACGAAAAATAGAAATGGCAAATACTCATTAAAAACCTTACGTAAGTTTTATACAAAAATGTGTATTAGGCCTACTACAGTACCTCGCACCGGTCGCAATTCCTTCCGATGACATGAGGGCGACAGGAGCAGAAGCCAGTTAAGCCATCGCATTGCGGTGGCCCTTCAAGGCTCTCTAAAGTTCCAGCATCATGACATTGGCAAGGTTTGCAGTCTCCTTTCTTCTTTGGGTCCAAAGCGTCACCGAAGAATCCTAAGTAAATTTATAAACATAAGCGAGGTATTTATTATAAATACGCGTTAAATATTTTTAATTACTTTTTTTTACAAATAAGTACCTAATTATAATAATAACAACAATACTCTTTATTCAGATAAACTTAGGCTATATAAATAATATGAATAATATTAATTATAAGAAATAATGATAATAATAATGTAAAATTTCAAACTAGCAATAGTTTAAATCTAATAAATTGTTTTCTTTTCCTTTTTTTTTTAACGAGTATGGGGATATTTTAAATATAAATATTAGTACTGACCACTTAAGCATTTATCGCAGTGTTCTCCGGCGGTGTTGTAGATACATTTGAGGCACTCGCCAGTGGTACGGTTGCAGTTGCCCACGGCATTGGGGTCAACGTTGCCATTGCACTGGCATTCCTCGCAGTCCTGCCGGGGTCCGAATTGACCAGTGGGGTCACCGAAATGCCCGTCGGCACAGACTTCACATCTTGGTCCTTTTGGGAAAAATGTTGGGATTATAAAAGGCTGATAGCAGAAATTTCTCCGACATGCGCTAAGAAGCCTGGAAAGACTTGAAAATTTCCTTAAGGTTGCGGACTCCTGTACGTATTTACGAGAATAAAGATTGGGAAATAGTTCCTAATAGAACCGAGAATTTACATAAACAAACAAATTCAATACAATTAGTGCAGAGCCTCCAATAGCTGCCGATATCGGCAGCAAAACTGTTTGGACTGAAATTCAATACAATTAGTGCAGAACCTCCAATAGCTGCCGATATCGGCAGCAAAACTGTTTGGACTGTAATGGTACTAACGTAGTAATTACTTTCTTAATATAATCTACAGGCTAAGAACCTTTATTCTTCTATCAAATCGGCCTTCGATAAGGCCTTTCGATAACGAATTTATATGTATAATCCTTCGATCATTTATACTAGAACTGGATGCACAATCAACACCCAAAAAACGTCCTCACCTGCACCCAAATGACGATCTGGGAACTCTTTCACTTTACCATATTTGAACGCTTCCTTATTTGACAATTATTTTCAAAATCATCTTCTGCCTACTGCGAACATTATTTTGTACGTCATTATGCATTTAGTGCAAATATTAATGTTCGAAGATATAATCACAAAAACTTTGCTCTTTAAAATATTCATATTTATTTTATTTGAACCAAAAAATATAATGATATCCTTACCAGCATACCCTTCAGGGCAGTCAGTACAGACGATACTCATGTCCATAAGCTGGATACAGCCGCTGTCTTTAGGACAGGGGCAGGGCTTGCAATCATCGGGGGTGCCAGCGATCGCATTCCCATAGAATCCCTTGGCACAGAGTTCACAGTTGCTGCCCGTTGTGTTATGTTTGCATATACAAAAACCTGAATAACATTGTAGTAAATAAAATATTTTTTTTGATTATTTGGTTAGGAACTAAGATGAATCTTTATTCTCTATACCAGTGTTTTTCTTTCTTTCGGAATACGGAACCCTATTACAAGTTAAAGAATCTGGGATCCCCTTCTCTCTCCATGAAGAAACTTCACCAATTCAAACTAGCCAGCTGGCTATGAAAGCTTTAAAATTGTTAGTGCCGTTTACTACCGATTTTGTTCTTAGGTGAATTAATTAGGTAATGGCACAGTATAAGTAATAGTACTAACGTAGTAATGGTGAAAACAAATTGGCCGTGTGGGTCCGGCAGACTAGAATAGAATCACTCCGTATCTTCTCGTGTATGTCGTACAAGGCGACTAAGGGGAATACATTATAAAACAGCGATCAAGCCTCCCCAACCCGTCTGGCCAGCGTGGGGATTGTAGGCCAAATCCTCCTGTCTATGACAGACGAGAGGGTCGTGCTCCTATAGTAGAGACTTAAATGTCCTGATGATGAACATAAAATTTAAGAAGAAAGTAAGGCTTGAATTGGAAAAAGATTTGCTTAAAGGTTTAAGTTGTTGTAACAATAATCAGGGTTGTTTACGCTTTTTCATTGTAGCGTATGACCTACAAACATTTCCGTTTTTTCCTCCGCGAGCCCCTAATGTACCTTGGCAACCTCCATGGCATGCTTGGCGACCCGCAGTTTGAAAATCATTGCTCTATAGTATAAGGGACAAAGTAAATACTACATCAGCGGCAGTGGTGGCAACGCACGAACTACTGCAGCTGCCAACATAGCAATACATCAGCGGCAGTGGTGGCAACACACGAACTACTGCAGCTGCCAACATAGCAATCTTGTGCTGCAGGATGGGTTACTGCTTGATATCACGTGGAGTATGTGACTAACCAACATCTTTTGAGCCAAAGCCAATCTACGTGCAGGTGGTGTACCCTGCCGATAAAAGCCTGTCGAGTAGGAAGTACACACAAATTCACAGCCAAATAACAATATTTTGGTGTGTTGTGTGTCAATGAAGTCACCAGACGTGCGGAGATGATGCGTCAGAAACAAAGGAAGCTTGAGCACTACTGTATTACCCATAGCACACCCTGGCCACTCCATATAAATGTCGCGTAGATAACTACTACATAAACATTGATGTCTAAGCTGCGTGTGCATGAGTGCGTGCAGCGTTGAGAAAACTCTAATGAGCAGCTGTACGGGGCACTACTGTACGTACGTAAGTACTATTAATATGCCCGTACAATAAAATAAATAAATAAATATTTCTGGACAATTTACACAGCGCCATTTAGTCCCAAATTAAGCGCAAAGGTATGGGTACTAGGTACTAGACAACTGATAAATGTACGTAAATACATTTTTTCTGTAAATACATACTTATAATACATAGAAAATACTCAGGCCAAGACAAACAGACATGTTCATGCACACAAATGTTTGTCTTGTGCGGGGATCGAACCCGCAACCTCGGAGTCAAATTAGCCATTGCTAGCCATTCGTCCACCGGGCTCGTCAAATTTAACCGAGCCCGTAATAATTTTAACATAAAAAAAAACCATCTCCAAAAAGTACTCTACAATCGTAACCACCATTAAAAAGTTAAAAACAAAATCAGAACTGAATTTTATGATATGAAAAAAAAATGGAACCAATCTGGACAAAAAAGTTTTTTTTTCAATTCGGTTTATAAATGACAGACTATTGAACATTAAAAAATACAATCTAATTGAGAACCTTCTCCTTTTTGGAGTCTGTTATAAATAATTAAAAACAGCTTACCTGTAGCAGTGTCGCAAATATGAGCGTGTCCATTGCAATCACATGGGATACAGGTTGAATACGGTCCACCATTAGCAGGCTCGTGCTTATATCCAGGAGCGCACTCCTCGCAGTAATCTCCAACATAGGCACTAGGGCAGGTGCACTTCTCCACCCAATTAGCTGGAGCCGAACCCCTTTCCCTCCCCACCTTGGCTGTTTCCAGCTTAAAATTCATCAAGTAACCCACCCCGGCTTTGTTATAAGTCCCCCTGATCTTGATAGCAGTCAGGTTTTGGAGTATGGACATGAATTCGAAGTTGGATAGAGTTGGAGACCAGCCGTATTTTGGATCTTCGTTAAGTCTAAATGTGTATTCTTGAGGCTGTAATACAATTGGGTTATTGAAAAACCAGATCTTGAGGTCAGAAATCAGAAATCTGAAAATATGTACTGTGAAACTGGTACATCGGTTGAGCAGATGTAGAGTCTTTTTTTTAATATACTACGACGGGTGGCAGACAAGCATACGGCCCGCCTGATGTGAAGCGGTTACCGTAGCCATATTAACGCTCGCAACATAAAATATCGCTCGCGCGCCGCCACTCCCGCTGCCATTGCAGCATCTCCTTCGCTTCTGGTGACCTCACTCACACTCAGGAACACAACACTCAAGGGAATTGTTATTTGGCTGCGGTATTCTGTGAGGTGGAGGTACATTCCCCAGACGGGTAGCTTACAATTACGCTCCCTACCTCTCTTTTCGCCAGAGCTTCGTTTGTTAGTCAGCAGAGTGCACCGCGTGCAGGTGAAGTTGGCTTTGGTTCAAAGATGTTGATGAACCACTTACACCCCAAATTCTCTGTGTTATATACAAATTATACTACAACGAGTGCTCGAAAGAGCTATTTAACTTGATACCTGGCGCTGAGTTCCACTATCATATAACCATAAGTTAAAATTCTCACCATATCATCTTGATTGGCTATCTACCACAATATGCTTTTTAAGACATTTCCTATCACGAAAAATAAACTTGTGGACTAGATTTCCCTCAACAGTATTCCCAAATAATAATAATTATTAAAAATATATTAAATTTAGACTTAAATAAAAATACATATCACATAGACGATGGCTCGCGGTTAGACTGGAGTTATGTTCCAAGTTCTGTTTTATTATTAGAATTACTTAAGTTTCTGTATTTTGTCTGTTTCAGTGTGCAAATAAAAATGTTATCTATCTATCTACATACCTGATCTGTCGGCTCAGGGTTGTTCTGCCCATATATGTTCATAGAGATGGAGGTACGGGCGCCCTCCAAGATTATGTCTTGAGCCGAGGGATACCCCCTGGCTTCTCCCAACCTTAGCGTAAACTTGAGGTCATGGTTGTACGAGGGTCGCTGGTCTCCAAGGAACTGATTGGCGGCGAGGAAGTACACGATCTCCGAGCCGCGGGATGCTACAGCTGCGAAAATGAAGTAATGTTTAATTTATAGAAGTTACGAATGTACCTACACTTAACTTAATTATACTTAGGTATATTTGTGAAAGGATTAGAATGAAACTAACATTAAATATCACTAAAAGCTTGCCACAATACATCAGTTAAACCGTATTCGAATCGGCTAAGCCGTTTATGAGATTAGTGTGCACAGACAAACAGACAATAATTCTCAAACATTTTTTTGGCCTAGGTAATATAAGTACCTACATTATGTATAAATTTGCATGATCCCTCCCTTGCCAGTTCATCAGCCCTCTCATTGCCCTCAACTCCTGTGTGTCCAGGAACCCGGACCAACTCTAACCGATTATTTCTGCCCAGTTTATTAAGGGCATCCATACCCGCAAGAGTTAGCCTAGATTCCACCCTGTCAGATCTCAGGGCCATAAGAGCTGCCTCGTTGTCGCTGAGATTATAGATGTACTGATTTGCGACCCTATTTTCTAGATTCATTTTCGCACAGGTAGTTACGGCATACATTTCAGTTTGAAATACGGTAGCGTATTGTCCCATACTCAGGCTGTGTTGTTATGTCCTTATAGAAAATTTCTGCTCCTGTACCTTCTATAGTTTTGAAGCCATCGGTATACCATATGAGGCTATTTTCTAAGTGTTAGAGGGTTAAAGCTAAGTAGACAAAATTCACAAATAAATACTGGTTTTTCATTTATGGTGTACGTTTACGTAAATTTTCGTTTTCCTAGATGTACCTTAAACACAAAAAGTTTGCGGAAAACAGACATAGTGCTTCCTATCTTATTTTATCTTATCTTAGAGTGGGTCCAGTGCTGAAGCACCGGTGACACGTCGACCCTCATGGATCTTTTGTGCTCTCCATTAATCCTTTAGTCACTCTCCCCTGCCTGTCTGGAGACATGTTCCATGTACTTCAGTATGCCGCTTATTGGGAAGAGTCTGTAGTCCCCCAGGTCCGGGTAGGCCTTTCCTAGGATTTAGTTCTTCCTAAAATTTTGTGTAATTTAGTACTTCCTAAAAGTTATGTTACTAACCAATATTTTGCGTATTCGCATTAAACTGAAGCGACGTCTGGCGCGTTTGGTCATCCTGAGCGGTCCATTTCTCCGCGTCCCTGATGAAGTGGGCACTGAGCTCGTGCGACTGGTATTTGGGCGCTGAGCTGCACTGCGAAGAATGGCCGAAGCAGAAGCATGGCGTACAGCCGAACTCGTTATCGAAGTCCAAATTGAAGAAGCCTGGCTTGCATCTGAAACAAATTATCAGCATCAACCCATAATCATCCTACTATTGGGATACGGGTCTGCCCTCAATAAAAGAGGTTTAGAGCATACTCCACCATGCTGCTCAACTGCTGGTTGGCGGAGGCCACTGTTTTCAAACCGCCTAATGGCCACTGACTTGGATTAACTACTGTAGTCTAAAGAGAACAACCGGGACCGATGGCTTAACGTGCTCTCCGAAGCATGGAGGAGCTCGAGATAAATAAACTCGTCCATAGACAGGCTGCGGTCGACATTGCTTAACTTGCGTGATCGATTAGACTGACACGCGCAACGACGCCATGGAGCTCCTTGAAACATATTATGGCTTGAACTAATTCGAATTAAAAACATATTGTGCTAAAAGTCTGTTTACTTTTAGTTAGTTACCAGGAACACAGAACCTAGAAAGAAGTAGTTAGTACAATGATAGCGGGAGTGGCGCCGCGTGTATCATACATACTGTATCCGTAGATTTTTATTTAAACGTCTACAAGCCACTGTAACAGCTTTACATTTGATGAACTGTATTTTTTGCCAGGTGTCTTCCTCTCATTATATCCATTCAAATTCATGGTTCTTTTTAACCGACTCAAAAAAAGGAGGATTTTTGTGATGTTTTTTTTTAAATCTTTGTTACCTTAATTACTCCGTGTTTTATAAACCGATTTGTTTTTTTTTTATTTGAAAGAGTATAATTCCAGGTTGGTTCCATATTTTCTTCATCATCATCAGCCTGCATCTACATACGTAAATGTAGAGTAATGTTTGCAGTCGGTATTTTTTTTTTGTTAAAATTATTGTCACAATATTAAGAGAATATAACATCAGACATATACCCCGGTTCTTCTGAATTCATCATCAGCCTGTATCTACTCACTGCTGGTTACAGGACTTCGTCAATGATGTCCATCCTTCTCCATTTTCTGACATGATACCCGTATGCGGGTTAAAAAGCCGGCGTGAGCAAAGTCGGGTATGTCATACCCGAGAAATTTTAAAACTCAAAATTACTTGTTACTGTTGCCATGCGAGTCCTGTCATTCCAGTAGCTAGAGGCAAGGGTGAGATGTGTACGTATCAAAAATTTAATATCAAACTTTGGGGTATCTCCTACCCGCGTCATAGCTGATGTACGAATTTTTCCCCACATTCCCACCGAGTTAAAAACGTTTTCCAATAAATAGTTAAAGTACTCACTCTCTACAGCGACGTCCTTCAATATTCTGCTTGCACATACAGACGCCCGACACCGGGTCGCATTGCGGCGAGTTGTTGTATGACCCTGACTCGTTACAGTCGCAGGGTTTGCAGCCCTGGTTGGTGAATTCGTAGTGGTTGGGGGCGCAGATGTCGCATTTGTCGCCGGTAACTCCGGGCTTGCAAGGACATCTGCCTTCTGCATTGCATTGGAGACTGCGCGAACCTAGAAATAATATCGTTTATTAGAATTCTCATTTCCAACTGTACCCTCACCTGTACAGTACCTGCTACTGCTCCGCTTGCATGCTCGGTTGGTTTACTGAGCGCAAAAGCGGTGCAGGTAAAGGTCCTCTCGTCTGGTTGATTTACTAGACGAGATATAACCGGAAGGTTGGCACACGGGGCGCATTAGCCGTTAGGTATAGGGCATGTTGTACCCTCACCTGTAGACTATCATATATGTCTTAGAACTTAGCTTAGCGGCCGACAAGATTTAAAAAAATTAGAAGCTTCCATTAATCAAAGAAGAGAATATCCGATCTTGCTGATCTACTACGGATTGGCAAAATTAAAAAAGTAAGAGTGACTCGGAGTTGTGCTCGCTCAAGCACACTGTACATGAATATAAACTCGAATTCAGCACGATTTTTTTTATATAAGGTGCCCGGTAACAAACGAGCGTAAGGACCACCTGATGTAAAGCGCGAATATTACTCGCGCGTTGCGACCTTGCTGCTAACGTATCAACTTCTCACGCTTGGTAACCTCTCTCGCTCGCAAACTATTCCCAAACTATTCGCGAGCGAATATTTAGTATAATACTCAACGGACATCTGAATCTGAGTATTACTAATATCTATACAATATTTCTAAATTTTATGGGGAGTAAGTGTTAAATCTTTGAACCAAAGCCAACTTCACCTGCACGTGGTGCAACCTGCTGACTGACAAACGAAGCTCTGGCGAAAATAGAGGTAGGGAGCGTAATTGTAACCTATCCGACTAGGAAATGTACCTCCACCTCACAGAATACCGCAGCGAAATAACAATTCCCTTAAGGGTTCTTGTGTTCCTGCAAGTGAGTGAGGTCACCAGAAAAGAAGGAGATGCTGCGTTGGCAGCGGGAGTGGCGCGGCGCGCATGTGATATATTATGCTGCGAGCGTTAATACGGTTACGGTAACCGCTTCAGTAGTAATTTATTGAGACACCTACCCCACTTAGGTATACCGTCCCCGTTTGGTCGCCTTCGGCTCCACGGAGACGGTATACCTAAGTGGGGTAGGTGTCTCAATAAATTACGGAGACGACCTAACTGGCGTCATCTTCGTCAAAAATCTTAACTTTACTCGCAGGTCGCATTGGTCTCATCCTTTCTAATATTCAAAAAAGTTATGCGTTCAATTTATATAAAATCAAAAATATTCCCATCAAGTCGACAAATATAAACTTGTATCAACGCGTCGTGCAATTCCTTATCAACAGAAATATGAAACCCGCATGCAGCAAGCGGCGACGTGAGAACGTCCTTCAAACAATTGTAACCAAGTGCGCACTTTAATGTATTAATTAACCGATTTATAAAAGTGTATAATGTGTTATCTATAAAACTAATATTTAAACTTCTTTTTGTTAGCTTGTTTGATTAAAGAGGTACATACCATAAGAATAAGTTAGGGGGCGTAGGAGCCCTACAACACGGTAGTGAAAATATGTGTAGGTTGTGATAACTGCTTCGTACGGTATATCGATATCGTATATTTAATGATATTACAAAAGTAGCATGAAACACTGA
Organism: Hypsopygia costalis; assembly: GCA_937001555.2. Taxonomy (NCBI): domain Eukaryota; kingdom Metazoa; phylum Arthropoda; class Insecta; order Lepidoptera; family Pyralidae; genus Hypsopygia; species Hypsopygia costalis. The sequence continues at coordinate 28,952,440 of OW443326.2, forward strand.
TCCTTTCACTCTTTATCTACTGTACGGATTTTAATGAAATCTGTCATAAAAAATGTTACCTCAATACAGAGGTTAACTGCACTGGTTAATACATTAAATATTGATATGCTCGTAGATCATATTCAAATACATATAATTGTGATATTCAGAAAAAAATATATATTAAATAACTAGCCACACAACCTTTAAAACTACTAATTTCTACTTTAGCTACAACATGCTTATAATTCTGTTCCCACGAAACCTAACTTGTTATTTCAAAGTGTAAGTGATTTTAAAGTGTCATTTTACACACGTGTCTTATCACGCTTAATGCGAATTTGCTTTAGTAATCATAAGACTTCGCTTTGTAATTACGATGACGTATGTAGCATAAATGGGTGATTCTCAGTCTTCAAAAATTTGATTTTCATCTACATTATTTTAATTACTAGAGTATCCAAGTACAGTGAACAGATTGTAATTTATTGCTGTTTGATGGTGGTGCGAGGAATATTTTGTCGCAATTTTATTTTAAGTTGTACATAGTTTTTTTTCTATTTTCTTTTCTGAACATATAGTTTCATTTTAAGTTCATTTTACGATTCACATATGTATCTTAGCTAAATCTGTATATGTAAATATGAACATTAATATAAACAGAAATTATTGAATAAACTCAAGTAAAGGTACCTATTTAGAAAAAAAATTCGAAACGAATCTATAAAAGTTTTAAATATCAATTTTATTGGTAAATACTTTCTGTGTTTTCTTGTTGTTTAACTCTTAAAATTTCTGTTCTCTCGATAATATGCTCTCATTAATAGGGATGACGATGATGATGATGATGATGATGATATTTTCTTGCTATATACTATACTTAAAAACTCCTACATGGATGTCGTGAGAAAAAAAAAAAAATATTTTCTTAGATCGTGAGAATTAATGTATGGAAATTTCTAAGAATGTCTAAGAATGACCCACTTATGTCTGTGACTGTAGTGTTAGATTCGTAAGTTATATGTATTTAAAGTTTAATATGCAATGAAGAAAATATTGCTGATCTGGTGTTTCTTGCAAATAAAAGCGATTAATTTGGATTAAAACTTCATATTGGTTCCTGAGACTTCGAGTGATAATCATTACTTACAAGAGCAGTGTACAGTGTAGTAGTGTGTAAAGTGTGATCAGTGTAATACAAGGGCAGTCTAGAGTTATAATACTAGTGAAGTGTTGTGTGTAGGTGTTAGTGTTACCCTTGACCACTTCATAAAATGTAAGTAAGTATTTTTTAATTATAACTTTAAGTATCAAACAGGTGTCGGGATTGGGGTCCACCACACATTCCCACCACTGCGTCTTCTATGTAGCTAGGATGGAGGATGGGTGGAGGAACAAACAGGTATGTATCACCGCCTGATATAGCATAGTTATAGTAGTGTTGTCGTTAGCTGTGATATTAGGATGATCTGTCAGCATCGCAGAAACACCTCCAGGGAATTGTTGTTTGGTTGTGAGTGTCTGTATGGAGGAGGCACTTCCTTAAACAAACTACTGCTGTATCCTATCTTTATTTCGTCACATTCTCGTTTGTCAATCAGCAGGGTACATTGTCTCCAAAAATGATATTGGATTAAAATAAATAAATAATAATAACAATTAAATATTTTTGAACAATTTACACAGCGCCATCTAGTCCCAAATTATGCACAAAGCTTGTGGTACTAGACCACTGATAAATGTACTTAAATACATTTTTTTGTAAATACATACTTATAATACTTATGAAACACCCAGACCAAGACAAACAGACATGTTCATGCATACAAATGTTTGTCTTGTGCGGGAATCAAAGTGGCCATTGCTAACCATTCGACCACCGAGCTCGTCAAAATGTATTCACTCTATGTATAGTTCTTATAAATAGGCTATGTAACGCACGAGTAATACCTTTGATGTTGCAAACATTCATGGGTTACGCTACGGTGCTGGTTAGCATCAAGCAGGCAGCACGCTTACTTGATACCTTTATATTATATTATAGTTTAGTTTTGCTTCATATTTAAAAATAATACTTTTGTGCTTGATTTCAGGTCGGACTCCGAAACTGACCACTCGGCGGTGCAGAATCGCACACAAAGTAAACACCCTCCAACAAAACCAAAAAAGCAAGCCGCGACGAAACGCAAAGGCGCTGACACTGTCTTCGGCACTTGTGGATCAAAACCAAGGTAATTTACAGTAACGAGTAATTATTACCATTTACACATAGAAAATGATTACCGTAGACTATGAATTTGTAACATATAGAGTAATGGTAATTCCGCAACTTCTAGGGAAAAGTTATCGTAGCCTATGAGCGATGTTACTTTCTTTTACTAATCGTCTTCGACTAGCATGTGAGTAAGTCCTCTCTTTCTGCTCACTCATTTGCAGGAACACAACAATCTGGAGGAATTGGTATTAAATTTTGGTATTCTGTGCAGTAGAGGGATTTTTTATCACTCATCGGTGGTAAACAAGTATACGGTCGGTATTTATGTAAAACGTTGCCGTAGCCTATGAACATCATCATCATCATCATTATTATATGAACGCTAGCAATAAAAAGGGTGTCGCTTGTGTGCTATCACGCTGCTTCTGTCGCATCAATTTCTAGACTTCTGGTAATCTCACTCACTCGCAGAACACAACATGCGTCTAGGAATTGATATTTAGCTGCGATATTCTGTAATGTCCTTTCCAGTTGGGCTATATATGCACCCTACCTCTCTTTCATCAGTGCGTCGTTTCTTTGTTTAATTTTGTTGTATTAACAGGGTGCACCAAACGCAGGTGAATTTGGCTTTGGCTCTTAAGGAAGCCACTTGCATCTTTAGTTTTCATATGATATTACTGGTACTTAATAGAACGTTTAATTACATTACAGTAAAAAAAGGCGCGAGCGGGATCTCTTTGAATTGGAAGAGGACGTCGTAAGACCGACAACGAGCAGAGGGACCCTCATATCGTCTTTAGTTAGCTGCGTCGCGAACGGCAAAGTGAAACGTACTGCAGACTTGAATGGAGACTTTTATGTGGATGTGAAAGTCTACCAAAAGGTCGACGTAATATCCACACCTCCGGAGGAACGGTGGAAGAAAGCCTCAGTGACATTAAAAGTTCAATTAAATAGGGATACGTCTCAATGGGATGCTCTTCAAACTTTCATGAAACGGGTTCATGAATTTTTTAACGATTCAGAGCCCGTTTATTACAGCGATAAATGAATATAAAATAGATACGTTATCCTGATTTTCATGTTTACATTTTAAAGCTTTTTTAATTTCCAGTTAATAATTATAACATTTTTTAAGTTTTAGATACTTTAACGCAAACTTAAAATGAATAATTAATATTTTTACTGGATTTCCTTGTCCAAATATTGAAACAATATTTTTTAATTTTACAGTCAGATAATTTAAAGTTTAGATACCTTGGGGTAAACTGAAAAGTGCACAGTTAGTATAGATAAGTTTATTAACAGTTTTATATTAATAGATTAGATATAGATGAGATTGTTAATGTTAATAAATGGAAAGATGCGATATACATTTTACGTTTGAATAAAGATTATTACTTAATTTTCTTGTTTAAATATCGAATCATATTTATGACTTTACACTCTGACCTTAGGTTTTTAAAGTTTAAATACTTTGTGGTACCCTAACTTTGAAAAGTGCATAGTTAGTGTAAATAAGTTTATTTGCAGTTTTATATTAATAAATAGCTATTGTCATATAATTCAACTATAAAACTAAAATTGATAGATTAGATATAGATAAGATTGTTATTGTAGGTTTTAAAGTTAAAATACTTTGTGGTACCCAAACTTAAAAATGCCTTTTTGTGCGATTTGTAATATCTCTGTTGAGCGCAGTCACTGGATAGGACACCTACGTAGTACTAATCATAAAAATAAAAATATTTCTCATTTTTGCGAAGGGGTTGAAACAATACATTCTGTATTTCGGAATCGCATAGCTTCCTACAGAATAATTGATCCGAATGATAACTATACATTAGGTTCATTTTTGAACAGTATTCGAGAAAAAATTAAGATGTTAATAGACATATCTCTTAAGAAACATACTTGTATAAAAATTAATTTCGAATATTTTGCTTTATTTGCAATGTTCAAAAATGATACCCAAGAGATGAAGTCATTTAGCACTAAGAACTATACGCTTCATCAGAATTATGATTATGATTTGTTAGCATCGGAAGCCGAAAACACTTTATCAAAAAAGATATACGAATTTCAAGGTCGTGATAGTGGTTGGACATTTTTAAGTAGTTCTCATTTAGAAATCAATATTAATAAATATCAGCCTTTGCGAGGATCTGGATTTATTGATTTGCCACCTGCGATCAAATCGAAAAAAGCTTGTATTAATATTCACAATAAAGACGAGTATTGTTTTCTATGGTCAGTTGTGGCTGCTTTATATCCCGCTAAGCATCATCCCGGAAGAATATCGTCTTATCCTGATTTTCGAAACGTTTTAAACGTGAATAACATAACTTTTCCTTTAAATTTCTCGGACATTGCGCAATTTGAGGAAAATAATCCTGATATTTGTATTTATATTTATGGCTTAAAAAATAACACTGTAGTAGGACCGCTTTACAAACCAAAAAATGTTAAGGAAAAGGTGATTCATATACTTTATTTAGAAAGTGGTGATTTATCGCATTATTGTTTCATTAAAGATTTACCGCGGCTTCTTAAAACCCAAATAACGAAACGTCATGGTAGGCAATACCTATGCAACGTTTGTTTAATGTTTTTTAATTCAAACAATGCTCTTTACTCGCATAATTGTAGCGGTATTGTTGCTGAATTACCTCTAAAAGGATCATTTATACAATTCGAAAATTATAACCGAAAGCAAATTGTACCTTTTGTTATATACGCTGACTTTGAAACAATGCTAGAACGGTACGAATCATGTGACCCAGATCCAACTAAGACGAATACTGTTACTCGTCAGCGACATGTGCCTATAGCTTATGCTTATCATATCACCTGTATGCTAGATGATAAGTATAACCGTTACGTTACGTACCGGGGTGTGGATTGTGTAGCTCATTTCATAAAGTCTATATACAGAGATGCAAAAAAAATTCATAAAATTTTACAAAATAACGCTCCCATTATTTTTACAGACGATAATGCTCGTGACTTTGAAAATGCCGTAACATGTCATATATGCGATCAGTTTTTATTCACAGATCGTATTAGAGAACACTGCCATATAACCGGTAGCTATAGGGGAGCCGCGCACAGTATTTGTAATTTAAAATACAAATTACCGAAATTTTTACCCATATTTTTTCATAATTTATCTGGGTATGATTGTCACCTTTTCATAAAAGAATTAAGTAAAGCTCCTGGGCCTATTAAAGTGTTACCTAAAACAAAAGAAAACTATATTTCTTTCACAAAGTTTATACCTATGTCTACCGAAGAAAGCATGCAGATTCGGTTTGTGGACTCGTTTAGATTTTTAGGCACCAGTTTAGAAAAACTGGTAAGTACTATGAAAAAACAGGAGTTTATTCAATTAAAGTTTTATTTTCCGGATGAATACCAATTTAGTCTGCTTACCCGCAAAGGAGTGTACCCCTATGATTATATGTCTGAATTGAAATGTTATGAAGACACTTGTTTGCCCTCTAAAAATAGTTTTTTCAACTCTATGACTAATGAAACAGTTACTGATGAGGAATATGAGCATGCTCAATCTGTTTGGTCCGTATTCAATATTCAAAATATGGGTATGTACACTGATTTATATCTAAAGACAGATGTTTTATTGTTGACAGATGTATTTGAGAGTTTTAGAAAAACTTGTAAACGGTATTATAATCTCGATCCCGCATTTTATCTTACAGCGCCAAGTCTATCCTTCGATGCAATGCTTTTGAAAACAAAAGTTAAATTAGAACTGATCAGTGATATGGAAATGTATAGAATGATACAAAAAGGTATTCGAGGTGGTGTTTGTATGTGTTCAAAAAGACATGTTGAAGCTAATCATAAATATTTAGATTACTATGATCCATCCCGTCCAAATTCATTTATCATGTATTTAGATAGTAACAATTTATACGGTTATAGTATGTGTCTACCTTTACCGTTTTCTGATTTTAGATTTATAAATAAACAAGAAATTCATGATTTACAGCGTAATTTAAATGATATTAGTGATACTGCGGACAATGGATATATACTTGAAGTGGATTTAATTTACCCTGAAACATTACATGCTGAACATAATGACTTTCCATTTTGTCCAGAAAAATGTTTACCACCTGGTGGTAAGAATAAAAAACTTATACCAAATTTATATGATAAATATCATTACGTTATTCATTACGTACATTTAAAAAAATGTTTACAGCATGGTTTGAAGCTAAGAAAAATTCATCGCGCTATTACATTCAAGCAAAGCTGTTTTTTAAAACAATATATTGATCTTAATACACAGTTACGACAAAAAGCAGAAACTGCGTTTGAACAAGATTTTTTTAAACTGCTTAACAATAGCATTTTTGGAAAGACTTTAGAAAATACTGAACAACGAATAGACGTAAAATTGGTAAATAAATGGTGTGATCATAATAATAAGACAAAAAAGTCAATTTGTGCAGAAAAATTGATAGCCAGCCCATATTTTCATAGTGCTTCCGTATTTGCTGATGATTTGGTAGCGATACAAATGAAACCTTCGCGCGTTATTCTCGATAAACCGATATATATCGGATTTGTTGTATTAGAGCTATCGAAGTGTTATATGTATGATTTCCACTATTCTGTAATGAAACCATTTTATGGCGAACGAATTGAATTATGTTATACCGACACGGATAGTCTAGTTTACAATGTAAATACAGACGACTTTTATAAAGATGTTAAAGCACATTTCTTAAAATATTTTGATACCAGCAATTTTGATTCTGACAACGAATTTAACTTACCCATTATTAATAAGAAAGTTCCCGGTCTTTTTAAGGATGAAATGGCAGGTAAAATTATTAAAGAATTTGTAGGACTGCGCTCCAAGCTTTATTGTATTAAAACGTTACACAAAACCATAAAAAAGGCTAAAGGCACAAAAAAATGTATTACAAAATCATTCAAAATTTCAGATTATAAAAACGTATTGTATAATTGTGATATCATTCGCAAAAAAAACTTATTGTTTAAGTCAATAAAACATGAAATATATACACAGAGTACGAATAAAATAGCACTCTCCAGCAATGATGATAAACGATTTGTATTAGCTGATAAGATATCTACTTTGGCATGGGGAAATGCTACAATATTGTAAGTTGAATTAATTTCAAATGATTGTATTTTATAATTAAATATAGCAGTACTTAGGATAAAATTTTGTATTTTTTAGGTTAAAGTTATTAAATAAAAATATATATTAAGATTACCTAAACATGTGTTTGATTTCAACTCAAAAACAACGAATTCCACAAAAAGCATGTTCAAACCTGTAATTATGCACGTGTTTTATCTCCATTTTCAATAACATATCGCATTTCGTACCGCTGCAAGTTCGAACTTGCTTAAATATCTGCACCAAGTACATTTGCATAGTCCTTCCTGTCATTAGATCGATAGTCATCGCAGTGATTGCATCACATAATTATTAAATAAATCAATTGTAAGTATTAATATGCATATCTGTGATATTATTTCGTTATGTGATATTGATATATTACTAATTGTTACTTATTATTATTATTATTTTTATTTTAGGTCATCATGTCGGAATCTTCAGACATTATATTCTCACAGTGTGGACAGCGATTTCCGACTCCAAGTTTAAGCTGGCATATGCCAGAACAGCAAGGGGTCGTTCCTGAGAAAAGAGTGAGACCTCAAAAGAGGAAGCAACCTACATGTCAATCATTTGTGATCAATAATGAGAAGAAAAAAGGTGTACGAATGATCCAAATAAAAATTCTGGATATTAGTGGACAGCAAGAACATGAAAATGAGAATAAGGAGGTGATTGTGCTAAATGCTCAGTACGTAGTAAGTGATACAGTAGACAATATTATGGACGAGACACAAATGTTAATAAATAAAATTAGCAAAAAACTTTGTGAAAATTATTATGATTTTGTGTGATTTGTGTGATGTATAAACTTAGTTTAAGGTAACTTAAGTTAAGGTAAATTTAAACCTCCTGTGTAAGTTCTATAATGTAAGCTGTATTTATATTAGTTAACATAATTATAATGATTTTAATGATGATTAAAACTGTATAAATAAACTATTGTATATGATATAAAGCAAATAAAGTCGAAAATCAAAATAAATAATTAAATATAACTTAGTAGATATCTTTTAGTAGGTTTTTTCTGAAGTGAATTTAGTTTTGTAATGTATAAAAATGTGTAATGTGTATAATTCACGGATATGAATAAAAACGAGTTGTTTCACAAAAAAACTTTTTTATTTATATATAAAATTAATTAAATAACAATTGGTTTTCATTGTACCATTTTTTTATACAAATCACATTTTTTAACGCACACGCTTTTTTATGATTTAAACAATTTAGTTCATCAGGTTTACAATAAATATTAGACAGTTTTGAAATACTGGGACATCCCTTGTTTTCTAAGTCGATCACAGTGCAGTTGGAGCATATATCTTTAATCCATTTAGATTTTTCCAGACCTTTAGTAAAAATTTGCATAGAATTTAGATATGGAACAATTATGCGTTTAAATTCACGATAGTCAATGTGGCCTTCAGCCCAGTTGATTCCCCGATTTAATTCTAACCACCTTACTTGTCTTTTTTCTTCTTTTGATAATTTTTGAAAATGATAAGGAGGTTTCACTAAAAACAATAAGGTATACTCTTGAGTTGCAATAGCTAATTCTTTGATTATAAAATTATTTTTTGTATCTTTAAATCCTTGAACGTCAACTATTAGAGTATTTGAAGAGTTCATCTTTTTTTAACAATGTTGCTTAATGGTCTATACTCTACAATACAGTCGTTGAGAATCAAGCAATAAGCTGCTGTTTGTTCTGGTAAAACTGATTCACTTTCAATTTCTATTCTCACGTCTACGACTGCTCCTGTTTTCAAATTATCGTTTTGTCGAGAGCAGTCTATAATAAACAGTGGAGCTATACTTTTAAATTGTTCTGCGCTTAGCAACGGTTCTGATCGACGTCCGTAATAAGACTGCTGAAATCTAACATATTGTTCATATATTAAAGAATAACCATTCTTAGAAAAACTTATATCAAAGTTTTCGTATGGATAATAAGTTGAATTCAGATATACCCTAACGTTACTTAAATTACAGTGATGAGACATATCAATCGATTTGTTGTTCTTTCTATTCGTCTGTAATCCTATGATCACATATCGAGGTTTTTCGATTTGGGAAGATGTTTTAATAGCCCACGTATGTTTTGATGTTTGAGGTAATAATGGATATTCATAAAGGTCCCAATTTCTAAACGTTAGTTGAAGCGATCGATCTTTCTCCAAAAGTCTTAATAGCTGTAATTTTTCCCTATCAGATACTTTGACATGCGGTACCCGCCATACTAATTTGTGTATATCAATACTTTCAATAAATTCACCATCATTTAATATGACAGCATTTAAGTTGGTGTTGCTTCTCAAGAGTATAAGTTCATGTTTACAATTTATAATAACTTTTTTATAATCTTCAGCGAAACCGAGAATATTACTGAGTGGAATAGAAGCTGAAAAATATCCACCGTGTTTATTTTCCGTTCCATTGATTTTCCATCCCCAGGCTTCAGATATTTTCGATTCGCTTTCACTCATAGAAATGAATGATTTCATTGTTGTAGTAATTCCAGCATTTTTTATCCGATCTATTTCCACTCCATTTAGCTCATATCGAATATCTTGGAAAAGGTACAATAGTGGATTATTAGAAAAGCGAACATTTTTAACTCTTTCTTTATCTTTACTTCCCTGACTATTTTTATAGATGTTGACAGTGCCTTCTAAATACAATGTACTTGCTGATGGTAGTATATACAAATCCTGTTGATTGATTGGTATGCGAATCTCATCATTTCTACTGAAGCTTGTTACGTACGGTTTGTATGAATGATACTCGATGCTGTCGATGGTGTTGTCGTAACTGGGAGTCGATAATATATCTAAGATATTCATTTTATTAATCCTAGTGATCTTAGAAATATTTTATTTTCGTGAGATATTTTTTTCTTTTTTTCTTTCTTTAATGGTTTTCTGCAGGCACCTTCTTTAGGAGTAGCTCGTTTAGTACTGTTGGTTTTAATGTCTATCATCACGTATTTATTGTAGTCAATCATTTTTTCTTCAGATGTAAGTATAAGTGTACTTGTTCTCCGCGCAAATTTACTAAATTGTTATGAATGTCTAATAATCTTACTTGTATACAGTTAATACTTGTTTGATTTACTGGAAAGTATATAACGTTCTTAGGTATTTCTATTATTCTATAACCAGGAGGTACTGATGGTGCAAATTCATGAATAATATGACTCGGCTTTCCGTTAATAAATGATCCAGTGGTAATGTCACATTCAACCCGCACCACGGTTGTTGATAAAATGTCGACTGGAAGCTGCGACTCGTGTAATATATTTGCTTGTAATATCTGACCACTAAAACCTAACAATTTCCCCAAAGAATTTTCCTTTTCAAAATTAATATTTTTGGAACAGATTATCGACGTTTTCAATGTATTATTGTTACAATGCACTTTTATAGTAGCATTTTTAATATTAGTCACTAGGTAATCGTTGAGATCTTCAAGTTCATATGTACCTTCCGGTATTTCAATTAATTCATTATCACCGTAATAAAACTTATTATTATTGCTGTCGATATTCGGAACTGTATTAAAAGTGGATAGACATAACAAGGCACACTCATAATCCCCATTGAGTTGTAATGTTGGTGAATGAGTTGTAGTCAAATTTGACGAATTACCTGTAATAGACAGTGTGAACGACATTGTGCAAATGATATAAAGAAAAGAAAACTGATTCTTTTATACATATTTATTCCAAAAATCTAACAAATAGGATAAACATAAATGACCACAATTAACCGTATTAAATTTCTGAAACCTTGTATAATTATATAAAATATCATAATTTCGTAAATACTTCACTAACTCCTTCGGAGGTTTTAAATCTCCAAAACTATCAAAGTACTCACAATGGTTTTTGATTTTTACGTATGCTACCCAATGCGTACCTTCGTTTAAAGAATTGTCCAAATTAACAACACCACATTCTATACGTTTAGGTTTTCTAGGCAATTGATCTTTCATAAACACTCCACGGAAATAAGGTATAGTCTTAGAGAACTTCATGATGTCTATATTAGTGAGAGCTCGATCGGGTAGCTTTGCTTCTAGTTTTTTGAAGTATTTATGTACAAACCATTACCTTTTTTATATGGTTTAATATACAAGCCTCTACCCAAGGCAATCGATTCCATCACCTTATTATGACGTTGTAATTCTTTCAAATTTTTTTGAGCCGATTTATAATCACTCACTGTTTTTGCGACACCTGCGGCACCTCCAGCTAAAGCGCCTAGTGCAGATAATCCCGCAAATATCGGTATCAACGGCAAGAATCCTCCAGTTTTAGGTAGTGGTATGACACGCGGTAAGCGAATGTTACAATTTTTGGGAAATATTTTTTTTGCTGCTAAATAAGCATGTTTAATAATGGATTTGGTATTTTTGTTTCTTTTAAGTTTTTTAATTTGAGAACGTATTCCTGATACTAAGGTCTTAAATGAATTTACACCTGATCCCGTTTTTAACTTCGCCTTCATTACTTTGCTTACTAGCCAAGAAGCTAATTTTTCACCCTTGCTAGCATCATTAGAACGAGTGCGTTGTTTAGCCATATCCAATAGTTTCGAATCTGCTTTATGCCTATTCAACAAATCTGTGTACTTAGAGTATGCGATATCGTGATGCATACAAGCCTCGTCTAATTTATTGATTCCTCGATCACCTCGTAATAGACGCTTTCGTAGTCTTGTGCCTGGACCACAATATTGATAACCAGGTAAGTGTGCCTCGAACGGTAAATGATTTATTATGGTGTCAACTAGTCCACCTCCTTGCATTACTAATATTGAAATGATAAGAATTAAAGGACATCTCATTTTATATTCATGATTAGTTTACAAGATTATTTATGTCAATCCAACTGTTTTCACTTTTGCTAAGTCCTAACCATTTAACATATAATTTATTTCGTCTCTTCTTCAACACTTTTTCAATCAAGTACACATTAGGATACTTTGTCTTTTGAAGTTCCTCTTTATAAAAAGCCCCTAAAACTTGTTGATTTCGTTGATCTTCTATATAATATGTTTCTGGGTTAGTGGTATTTACCCTTATAATTTTAAAAATTTCACTCGTCCAATTAGGAGTATATCCCTTTTCAAATGGACTTTTGTACTTACTAATGCGAACAAAATCTCCTAATTTGAATTTTAATTTAATTGCTTTTGATGGTTTATTATGAGACATTACAATATTTTTCAATATAGCCGGTTCATTTGAAATATTTACATCTGAAGGTTTACATTTTATAGTCCTATGTTTCGTGCTATTATACGAACTTACGACATTTTGTAATGGTTTTCCTATCCACTTATAACTACCGTTAAAACTGAATATTTTGAACAATTTAATTTTTAAAGTTTTTATAAGTCTCTCGACTATTGATGCTTTTTTTGTAGAAAATGTAGAATAATGATTTATATCGAAATCAGTCATTAATTTTGTAAATACATCATTGTAAAATTCTGTTCCCATATCAGTTTGTAAATTAATAGGACGGCGATTACTCTTTTCTAATATACATTTTAAAGCGTTAGTAACTTCAAACTTAGATTTCGTTTTCAAAGGCATGGTCCATGCAAATTTCGAGAAACAATCAATCACTACTAAGATAAATTTATAACCATTATTGTTCGATTTTAGATTACTGAAATCAATGAGGTCGGCTTGCCATAGATCATCAATTTTCAATAAAATCACAGAACGTCGTGTGAAATTTCTTCGAGCCGTTTTGTGAATTTCGTTGACAACTTCCTCCTTAGCAGAACCCATTGCTATTGAATCGTTTTATCTGTGTTGTGGTTCTTTGTGTACTGACCTACTATACGCTTAACTTCTATTTTTAACTCTTCAAGCATATCTTCTATGTCTTTTATAATTTTATTTCTATGTTTCATTAACATGTCATTAGTGATTTCCTTTGTATAAAATCTATTCTCTATAATTTGATCAACGTATTCCTTATTTGCAACTTCATCTGAAGCTGCAGGATACTTCACACCTCGTAATGTGCATAACTTTAAATCAAAATCACCTTGCTCCGTCTTCAATAAAACATTTTCGGAAATGTTGAATATGTTTGAAAGACGCATTCTTTTATGAATATGGTGTCCAAATTTATCTACATTCATTTTAAAGGTGTAATATATTAGCAAGTCCAAATTCGAATGATACACTTTAGTTTACGACATCTCATTTTAAGGATTAATAATTCCACTTTCTTGCAACTCTTCAATGATTGATATTATTTCATTGTCCAATCCTGTGTTGCCAGCATCTTTCGATGCGATTAAAAGTTTTAGTCTTTCAACTAATTCATTAGGATCATCCCAATAAATGAAATCGACATTTTCTCGCCATTTTTTCATCACAGGAAGACCTTCTCCTTTTGAAACACTACTATCTGTTAAATCAGAATCTTTACGATATTTAAACATTGGTTTAATAACTTGTAAATATTTCTGACCTTTATTGCTTTTGATTGGCTTTCCGGGATTATAATCTCGTCTATGAGCATTTGTGTAAATTAATAAGGATTTATAAATTTTAAGATCATTTTCAGTGACTATTTTTAAGTTGGGAATCTTAGAACACAGTAATTCTTTTAATCCAGCTGTTGTTTCATGTTTTTGTCCACCAACTGTGATGAAATCATCATCGATTTTTACACGAGCAGAGCCTAACATCAATTTACCATGATCATGTCTAATTCCAAATGGAATGTCTTTGTGCACTTCACTGCTTAAGGACCAGGATGCGACATCTTGATTTGAAATCGAGCTATTGTCAATTGACTGAAAACTGTTCTCAATACTATCATCAGTATCGTTATCATCATCAACATAATCATTACCATCACCTTCCTCTTGAGAATCATTATATTCATATTTCTCAACGTCTACATTTTTTTCTTTATCAGATTTTGGAGAAATTACAGAATCGTTATATAAGCCTGATTTTCCTTTTACCAGAGTTTTGTTTATCGAAGAATCGAACTGGTCATTATTAGCATATTCATTATATTTTTTCTTTTTGGCATTAATTATTTCTGTAAGAGGACCAGTCACCGGCTTAAAAACTGTCTCCAGTACATTTTTATTCTGAATTTCGGTATCACGTAACTTTTCTACTTTTCGTTTTACTGCCTCTGCAGCTTTAACAATTTGTTTTTTTAAGGTTTGCTCCATTATAAATATCACAAGCGTACAGTACCTTATGGAGCTAGTGCTTAATCAAGATTAACTCTAATCGTTTCAAGTATATGTTTTTATAAGAATATTAATCAAAAACTACAAATGTATCGAATTTGTTCCTATAGCAACCTTCGTTTTTTTTACAATCCTTGTTTATGACCAAGTAACTGTAACGCTCACTCCAAATTCTTGCACACATTTCACGAAAATGGTTCCACGTCATGTCTGTATTTACATGCTCGTCATACACATGACGCATATTTGTTTCATCTTGCTTAAAAAGTATTATTAAATTAGCGTTATCCCTAATTAGCTGTTTTGGTATTTTCGTATAAGTCTGATTTAAGTAAAAGCAATCTATATTTCTGTGTCTGCCCATCGCAAAGTAGTCACGCATGCTGTTTTGATTTTCGCATGCTACGTCATCAAAAACAATTATTGAATTACATTTCGCATCTTGGGGATTAATTACTTCTTCTTTATCACAATATTTTGCAAACGAGATGCCTGGAACCGATTGCAAAACTTTTTGTAAAAATAGATATTTCGGTTGATGAAGTGTTTTTGAGTAAACATAAACGTTTCTAAACCTCAGACCATTCTCATGTAAAAGCAAGCCTATAATTAAATTAGTTTTACCACAATTAGATGGACCACATATGATACATCTGACAGTGTTAGGCAGTAATTTGCCATGACGATAAATTTTATTTTTTGGTTCCAAACACACATTTTCAAAGTGAAGTGACTGATGTTGTTTAATAAATTTCATGTTAACATGTCTCTTTAAGTGCTATGTCAAAATGACTGTTATGTTCGCCATGCACACATTTATATATACTATATTTATCGTCTTGATGGGAATATTTTGATTTTATGTAAATTAAACGCTTATCTTATTTTGAATATTTAGAAAGGATGAGACCAATGTGATCTGCGAGTAAAGTTAAGATTTTTGACGAAGATGACGCCAGTTAGGTCGTCTCCGTAATTTATTGAGACACCTACCCCACTTAGGTATACCGTCTCCGTGGAGCCGAAGGCGACCAAACGGGGACGGTATACCTAAGTGGGGTAGGTGTCTCAATAAATTACTACTCGCTTCACATCAAGCGGGCCGTAAGTTTGTCTGCCAACCGACGTAGTATAAAAAACCAAAAAATAATAGAAAAGAACTCCAAAGCACGCGGCGCGACCTGTATTGTATCCATGACTGTACCTGTAGTTGTATTGAGTCTCCTTCACTTTATATGTTTCGTCGACAACCCTTATTCTTCCTTCAATAGAAGAGGTTTAGACGTTTAGAGCATACTCCATCACGCTGCTCAATTGCGGGTTTGCGGAGGCCACTGTTTTCAAGCCGACTATAGGCCACTGGCTTGGCTTAACGACTGTCATCTAACGACGACATCCGGGAGCGACGGCTTAACGTGCCCTCCGAAGCATGAAGTAGGTCGAGATAAATACACCCATCCAAAGACAAGCTACGGTCAACGTTGCTTGACTTGCGTGATGCCATCGAGCTCTTCATATTAACTTTATTTGTTTTGTTTGTTTGTAAAATCTTTAATACATTAAATATTACATAACACATGATTGGAACAAAGAAAAAGTGCGGCTGAATTGGAGATGAAAAACTTGTGATCAAGGAACATCCCGGCTCTGTCCAGGAGACAAGACCTGTCTCTGGACTGATGAAGTTTTGATCGCAGCATACTAGTCGGAGTGGGGAACTTTATTAACCAATATACCAAAGAAAAAAAACTGAAATACATATACATATATCTTACCAGTAGGGTTGCAGTTACAAGGTAGACATATCTCCCTTTCTCCTTGGTAGTAGTTCTCCCGGCATCGTTCGCAGTTCGGCCCGTCCCTGTTTTCCGCACACTCGATGCAGTGTCCCCCGTGGCCCGATCTCTCGTAGAGATCCTTGTCGAAGTAGCATTTTTCGGAGAAGCCATTGCAGTTACAGGCTGTGAAAAAAACATGTGTGTTAGGTGACGTTAGTGGGAGTACATAACACCATATGTTTATCTTTCGCTAAGGCTAATGCCTTACACAACAAAGGAAATACATACATTAGACTTAGGAAAGTAACAGACAGATCTAAAATAAGAGTGATATTATAAGAGATTTAATTTTCTATGACGACCCTAGAATGACAGCTAATGATTTAATCAATACGCAAATTAATACCGAATAGAGACGAAATCATTTAGTGGCTGCGATTGGTCATTATAAGTCAAACTTTAGATTCTAATTAGAAAGGTCTAATGGACCATGTTATGCAGGATAGATTCAACCGACAAACTATGCCAAATTGAGAGATATACACAGCGAGAAACTTCTAATCGAGTTTTATATTCGACGAGCTCGGTGACCGAATGGTTAGCAATGGCCACTTTGACTCCGAGGTCGTGGGTTCGATTCCCGCACAAGGCAAACATTTGTGTGCATGAACATGTCTGTTTGATTGGTCTGGGTGTTTTCTATGTATTATAAGTATGTATTTAAAAAAAATGTATTTAAGTACTCACATTAAAATTTATCAGTTGTCTAGTACCCATAACACAAGCTTTGCGCTTAATTTGGGACTAGATGGCGCTGTGTAAATTGTCCAGAAATATTTATATTTATTTATTTATTTATTTTTATATTCGCAACAGATTCTAGCAGTTTGATGACAAATATACTTCCCAAAACTTATACTGCGTGATATTTTTATTCCCATTAAACTTTAAATAGCTTTAACTTAAAAGTAACAAAATGTCTGTTGGATCTATTCTACATAACAGGGACCTATTGAAAATGTAACCATGAATTAAATAGAGATGATGATACCACATAACTTTATGCAAGTAATAGTAACAAAGACTTTACAGAGTACTGTTAGGCAGCATAGCAATAGAAGTGAAAATATTATTGGGAGTAGAAGTAAAGCAAAACGCCATTAAATTAATAAATCTAATGAGATTGATGTTCGAAGAAACTTGGGAATCCGTTGAACTTATATTCTTAAACCATCTAAACATATATAGGGATTATAAAATTTCGCATTAGCAATGCTAGGCATTTATACATCGCTTTGCAAAATTTATTATCTTGCACAGATTTATATAGAGACACTAGCGGCCCGGTACGTGCTTCGCTACGTATAAATTGAAATAATTTGTAGTGTCAACACTGAAAAAAGTTTCAATTTGACAGCACAATTCCCATCTGTAATCAATAATTCGTTTGTCGTAAATTGCATCCGCTACTACAATAAGTTGCCGGAATCGGTCCTGATTTTACCCGACACTAAATTCAAACAGCTTATTAAGACCACCTTATGTAAAAAGGCTTACTACAGGACCGACGATTACCTTAATGATAAAAATGTATGGCAAATTCTCGGCACAGGATGTGAAGCACAGGCGTCTTATCTTTACAAGTAGTATTGTGGATATACATATTTAGACTTTATACAATATGTATATACACTCTATACTATGATTTTTTATATTTTTATTTTTTTTACTATTTTATTTTACTTATTTTTTTTATTTTTTTTCTCTTATTTTGGTTGACATACCATTTTTTTTATTGTACATTGACATTCTTTTTTATTGTATTATGATAATATTGTATTGCTATTTAAAAAAAAAAGACCTATATTGACAGTTTCTTTCGGCATTTCTTCTTGTCAATGGTCATTCCGAAATGCTGGTAGATAAAAAAATATACCTAATTGTAAAAGACGTGTCTAAGTGCCCGCGAGGGCCCACAGAATAAAGAATTTTGACTTGACTTGACTTGACTTGACTTGACTCTGAAAAAAGTTTAAATTTGACAGCAAAATCCCCATTAACAAAATGATCCGCCATTTATTGAATTCATTTGTTACAAAAAATGTGATAAATGAAGAACCGCTCTACCGATTTTGTGTAAACTTCACATAAACCATCTACTAAATAGTCCGAACAAAGCCTAAACATTTGGTTTGGATAGGTGAGCCCGTTCTTAAGTTATAAAATTACAACGAAAAGTGGCATTGATTTTTATAATAGACTAGCGACCCGCCCCGGCTTCGCACGGGTGCAATGCTGATACTAAATGTACTACAGAAGGTCTTTGCGCTTTGTCCTATCCAGTCCTTCCCCAGTTATAGGCACACGCCGCCGGCTCCGCGGCCGGTACCGCCACAGCCGTTATGTCTCTGCATTTTAAATGTGTAATATCTTCTAAACTATTCATTTAAATTACATGCTGTGAAGGGCCATATTGATCTATATTAAATGCGCAATGTATTTAAGGTACTTAATTGGATAAGGATTAATTCTGTATTGCTTAAAATCGCTTCGTAAATAAGGCATTATTTCTTGTAAAAAGCAAAGGATAAAATAACGGTTATTGTGTGTTACCACTAAGAGATAGACATATACCATCGCGAACTTTTTTGTAGACCATTTTAAGGTGAACAATACTGTACTACATTATTTTGATCTATCTCGTTGGGTTCAGCCAGCGTTTGCAATGAAAGAGCAAAAAAATGTGTTTATTTACGACATCACATTAGAAACCTCTAAATTATCAGTGTTTTTCTACTATGTTATGCATATATTATACATATAAACTTTCCAGTTGAATCACTCTATCTATTAAAAAAAACCGCATCATAATCCGTTGCGTAGTTTCAAAGATTTAAGCATACATGGGGACATAGGGACAGAGAAAGCGACTTTGTTTTATACTATGTAGTGATAAGTAGAAACAAAAGTTTTTTTTTAACAAGTTAATTAATTATTGTTATTAAATAATGAACTAAAATGTACATGTACTGTATTTCTTCATCAAGCCCTTTCATTTGATACTCATGTCATAAATATAATAATTTTAACAAAAAACTGACTCCGTAATTTTTGGGGCCCGAAGGTTAGGTTTTTAATTCTTATTTTGGAAGTGCAAACTTCTTTAGTAGGTTCGGAAATACAATGTTGCCTAGGGCCCGCTTAAGCCTTAGTCCCCCACTGATCCGCCACTGAGCCTGGCACGGACGACAGAGGGTCGTGCTCCTGTAGTGGAGACTAATAAGACCTGATAATGATGAAGAACTATTGTACGAAATTAGAAATTTTTAATACTAGATGTCTAACTTCTAAGTCTGGTATTTGATTTATCTCTATATACTATAAATAAGAATTTAGAAGAGGAGTTATTAACAAGTAGCTACCCGCCCCGGCTTTGCACGGATAGAAAGTTGTTGTTTGATTTTCCTCGAATTTTTTACATCTTTCCTCTTCATAAGAACCTGGGGTTCTTCAAAAAGGGCGTGAAGAGGTTTTTACAGGGTCGGCAACGCGCGTGTGATGCCCCTGGTGTTACAGGCGTTCATAGGCTGCGGTAGCTGCTTTCCATCAGGCGGGCCGTAAGCTTGTTTACAACTCTAGTGGTATAAAAAAAAAACCTACCTTATACCTTAACGAAAATATTAAAATAAACATTTGCAAAATTGTTCGCGCCGTTCTCCAAGTTTTGCGCTTAGCGACAGTCATTTTTATTTATAACAATAATTATTTATATTCTGAAAGTGAAGAAGGACGTAATCGTGGCGCTAGTTCGTAAAAATCTAGACAGTATGTGTTTTTATCACCCGTAATAAAACCTTATAAAAGGACCCTTGATAGCTCCGCTTTTCATAAAATATCGATCATGCTCGAGTCGACTAAAATAACTTTCGTTCATAATGTTAAATGCTACGGGGGAAAATGGCGGTTAGATATTTTAGTATGCCAAGCCTAAAGGCTATCCGTGAAATTAACAACAACGCAGGGAATAAAAATGTTATTTAAATGTCATTTACTCCCTTTCATTTATATAGCAACTATAAGTAGACACATTAATTCCATCTATCATAATCATCATCAGTCTGTATCTTTTTTGACGTGACAACGTCTTATAATTCGATGGAGCCGGCTGCACGCACGAAAAAACATGACGTATGCGGCGTTACCTCGCTCTGAGGCGTTCCATTAAAATTTTATTTTGAAAAATGCAAACATTCCATCAGTATTTTCTTATGACGTTGTCACGTTCAACTATCGTCAGTAAACCGACCGGAGTATGTAGTATCGCAGCATTGTCATTTAACTGTCATTTAGAAACTATTTCGAATCAAATATTCAAAGAATTCTCAATCGTATCGTCATTGCTTAAAGTTGGATTTTGTAGTTTCGCAGCAGCTGACGCGAATTCAACATTTTTTTCCCATCCCAAAAAAGTGCACATCGCCGATAAAGAAGTTTCACTTCAAAAAAAAGTATTGAATGCATTGGAGTTCAACAATACAGTCCACACTAGCGGAGCCGCTAGCGCTGAGGTCTAAATAAAAAGTATCGAACGCCAAGCAGTTCTCCACTTTGAATTCTGTGTGATATTTATGTCACTCAAATAGTAATGTGCTATCTTTTCAATGAATACAAAGTGTGTCAGAGCATTGTCACGTTCTCTGCCTGTGGCCGTGTCCGGTAGACGCAAACTCTCCACTTGTTCACCCATTTTATATACAAAAGTTATGAATGAATGAATGAATGAATGAATGAAAAGTTTATTACATTAAGCACACAGACATTTACAGAAGTATACAACATAAGAAATCATTGTACATATGTAGTTTGGGGTGTAAGTGGTTCGTCACCATCTTTGAACCAAAGCCAACTTCACCTGCACGCGGTGCACCCTGCTAACTGACAAACGATGCTCTGTCGAAAAGAGAGGTAGGGAGCGTAATTGTAAGCTACCCGATTGGGGAATGTACCTCTACCTTACAGAATACCGCAGCCAAATAACAATTCCCTTGAGGGTTGTTGTGTTCCTGCGAGTGAGTGAGGTCACCAGAAAGATAGGAGATGCTGCATTGGCAGTGTAGTGTAGGCCCTATAATGAATTGTAGTGCAATTGAGCTTCGCAAATTACCTTTACATTCGTGGACATTAGTCGATGAGGCACGTCCCCAGGGTGCGTCGTTGTAGAAGTCAAGGCATCGTTCACAATCTCGACCCGCGGTGTTATGCTCGCATCTAAGTATAATGAATAAATAGATAAATAACACAAGCGCCATCTAGTTCCTAAGCATCTTCAATCAAACTCACCCGTCAGTCCTCTATCCCCGATTATCGAGTTTAGGGTGTAGTGGCTCAGTACCATCTCTGAGTCAAACCCAACCTCATCTGTATGTGGTGCACCCTGTTAACTGACTCCCGAGGCTCTAACGAATGGATGATAGGACGTGGGGAGCATAATTGTAAGCTGCCCGACTGAGTTACTATTTCCACCTCACAGAATACCGCAGCCAAATAATTCTTATTACTTGAGGGTTGTTGTGTTTCTGCGAGTGCGTATAGACACCAGAGAGGAAGAAGTTACTGCGTTGGCAGGGTGGTGGCGTGCGTATTATTACATATTGCCAGAGTCTATTTGGCTACGGTAACAGCTTCACATCAGGCAGACAGTATGCTGTCATCCGACATAGTATAAAAAACCAGCTTTGTAGTACCTTTAGAGAGTACTCGAGATGACGAGATTGGTGCTTGCACTATGTATATGTCGCAGCCAATTCGTTAAATCCGCCGCATTACATAACGTCTAGCTGTTTTATAAAACGGCGGCGCCATTATTTGAACCCGCCTTTTTATCATAATGATTACACGACTGAATTGTTACCTGAATACTATAATAATAGAATCAAATAGCTTGGCTATTTCTAATTACGGTTATAATAACACAAACCGAACCAAAAGATAATTTAAATGCAATTTGCCTAAAGTTAGCCGTTTTGTAATGTAACGATTCTACCAATTGGCCGCGACATATATATACATATAGTAGGATAACTAGCTCTTTTGTTATCTGGGCTAATAATTACCTGCAGGCTCTCGTCCTCGTACCGTCTGGGAGCTCGCTGGTTTCACAAGCAGACGCGTGCCCGTTGCATTTGCACCTAGCGCCGACCATCACATCAGCGATGGCGTACCAGTAGGACTGCAATACTTGTACATCTCCGAAGATCTCGTCACCGAACGTGTTCAGACGGTCCAGGGAGATCCTGAGATCAGTTGCTGTCACCCATTCCTAAGTGAACAAAAATGTTTGTTGCTGATCAGCTGTGTGAGACAGTGTGGATAATCGATATTCTGCATCATGTAAGTCCAACTACATTAAAAAAATTGGGGTGTGGTTGCGTGATGGAAACGGCCGTTTGTTGTACGCAAATTGGGGTGTAAGTGGTTTATCAATCTTTGAACCAAAACCAACTTCACCTGCACGCGGTGCACCCTGCTGACTGACGAACGAAGCTCTGGCGATAAGAGAGGTAGGAAGCGTAATTGTAAGCTACCCGACTGGGGAATGTACTTCCATCTCACAGAATACCGCAGCCAAATAACAATTCCCTTGACGGTTGTTGTGTTCCTGCGAGTGAGTGAGGTCACCTGAAAAGGAGATGCTGCGTTGACAGCGGGGGTGGCGGCGCGCAAGTGATATATTATGTTGCGAGCGTTAATACGGTTACGGTAACCGCTTCATATCAGGGCCGTATGCTTGTCTGCCACCCGACGTAGAATAAAAAAAAAAACGTTATATGCACTAAAATTATCTCAAAATGACAGCGCTTTCCCTTCCCACGCACTCGATGTTCCATAGTCCTTACTTAGCGTAATAAATTCTATGATACTTCATCTATCCATTGTTGGGACTGATTTTTGGATGGATATGATAAAGACTGATGATTTCTTGTATTTATTTTTTGTCTCATTCATTACATTTAAAGATCCATGCCGTGTCTAAGTGCGTAGCTTGCTATATGACACTTCTTCTTGCTATTCACACTAAGGCATTTCTTCGAAATACAAAGCAAATACGCTCCCATTCCAAATTGTGAGGGGAATTCCCTGCCTATGGAGAGCACTGCGACTATATAAATAGACCGTGGCATCATATCAAATAACTCCTCGGAATGCTTAGTGCGAGATTTTTGTTCGCGTTCGATCATGTGGTCTTCCACCAAAAAACTGCAGTGGGGGCAAAATGCCACGGGCCCCCGGGGACCAAGGGGGCTCCAGGTTCGAGAGCTTATTAGTACGAAAATGGTATTTTTATTAGGCTGTAAATATACAACATACTTACAAAATTTTAATAGGTAGGTAGGTACATTATCATATTTCTTAAAAATAAAATTATAGATTATTAAACAGAAATGTGTAAAATACTTCTTTAGTTGGTTACTTAGATGATTTATTAGAGAGGGCCCCATCCTCTCAGGGCCCATCTGATGAATTTGTTACGGGCCCCTGATGGTATAGTTACGCCACTGGTAAACAAACCGACCAAATAGAAATGAACTCTCATGTTGTGAATTTATAAGACGCTTGTTACATATCAAAATTATGTGGCTTACTTGCTCACATTTTGAAGTGAGCAACCCGGTTAATTTGGATATGTACCTAACTCGCGTCTGGTAAATTCACAACATGAAACTTTTTATCAATTTGGTCGGCTCGTAAACGTTAACACGTTTGAACGTGACAAAAAAATCCACTCTAAGCACTCTGAACGAAGCAAAGAGAAGAAAAATAGGGTGTAAGTGGTTCATCAACATCTTTGAACCAAAGCCAACTTCACCTGCACGCGGTGCACCCTGCTGACTGACAAACGAAGCTCTGGCGATAAGAGAGGTAGGAAGCGTAATTGTAAGCTACCCGACTGGGGAATGTACCTCCATCTCACAGAATACCGCAGCCAAATAACAATTCCCTTGAGGGTTGGAGATACTGCGTTGGCAGCGGGGATGGCGGCGCGCGAGCGATTGCGAGCGTTAATGTGGCTACGGTAACCGCTTCACATCAGGTGGGCCGTAAGCTTGTCTGCCACCCGACGTAGTATGAAAAAAAAAAAGCAACTATTCACTTACCTGCAATTCATGGCTACTATCGAAGGTGAAAGCTGATGGTCTGCCTTCAAGAGTGGAAAACAGCACATTTCCTCCAGTTAGAGGGGAGATATCGGAATATTCGCTAGTACACAACGCCCTGGTCTCCGCGCCCATCTCTGCAGAGCGTTGCTCGGTCACTCCGTACGTTTCACGACAGGAAGCACTGTATTAAAAACTTATATATATTTAAACTGAATAAAGACCTATCAATTATGATAGTATGAAAGTAAATCTATTTATTTATATTAAAACTAACTGTGTCTGCGACTTGGTTCACGCGGTATTTTTTTATTATATATTTATATTAATAAAGAAAAAATCTAAAATAAAAGTAGCCTAAGTTACTCCTTATAACATTAGCTATCTGCCAGTGAATGTGCCGTCAAAATCGTTCCAGCCGTTCCAGAGATTAGCCGGAACAAACAGACAGACAAAAATTGTAAAAAATGTTATTTTGGTATATGTACCATGTATGCATTCATATGCATTTAGTAAAAAGCGGTTATTTTAATATTACAAACAGACACTCCAATTTTATTTATCTGTATAGACGTATAGACTATCTGTGCCCGCGGCTTCGTCTGTTCGAAAGTTGGTTATTGCGCTCAGTGCCTGGCAATGAATTAAGTTATGCTTTTCTAAACAAATATTAGCAGAATTCTCTGTAACTTGTATTATATCTAACATTGTATTATGAATTTTAAATGTATGTATGTATACCAGTTCAGTAGATAAAAAACTGTGACCATTTAAATCGCCTTTTAGTACCTTAAATTTTTCATACAAAAAAGATCAGTTGGACCCCGTTATACCGACCAGCTATGCTAAATTGAGAGATATACATAGCGCAGAGCTTCAAATCGAGTTTTATATATTCACAACAGATTCTAGCTATTTGATAACATATGCTTCCTAAAACTTATACTGCGTGATATCTTTTATTCCTGTTAAACTTTAAATAGCTTTAACATATAAGTAACAAAACGGTTGGGTCTATTCTGCATAACGGGGTCCAGTTCATGCTGATCGCTGACACCTTAGTCGAGTTAGTTAACTAAATTTTTTGTATTTTATTTGAAAGAGTATACTTTCAGATTGGTCCCATATTTTTTTCATCATCATCACCAGCAGTCTGTATATACCCATTGTTAGGTTTGTGATTTGAAAAAAACTTTGTTTATTTCAAAGAGTATACTTCCAGATTAGTCCCCTATTTTTTCATCATTATCATCATCATCAGTCTGCATCTGTACGTAACTGTAGAGTAATGTTTGGAGACGGTTATTTTATGTTAAAATTATATTTACCTAAAATACTGGAACGGTTCCCAGTCTTTATCTTCGCTAGTCTTCTTGTAGATGGCGAAACTTTGAGGTCTAGGCGAGTAGAATACGAGTCTCACGTAAGTAATATCGTATGCTTTACCTGTTAACAAACACCAGAGTATTATATATATATAGTCACAAAGTATTATATATATAGCCAGTGTTCTTGCCTTCCTGCCGCATGGGACCGATATTTTTGATATAGATTAGTATGATTATTTTTATTTACTTTAGTTTAGTTGTATTTTGTTGTTATTTAGGTATTTAATATTTTTTAGTCAATACTTCCTTGTGTTGAATGAGTTAAATAAGTAAATAGTCACAAAGACTCTTAGCTAACTACTCATGCTGAACTCTCTTTCTCGCCGAATGTCTCACACTCATTCACAAGTAGACATGGGCTAAATGCCAGACATTTACGGTAAATGCCCAAATAAGTACACATAGATATCCAATAAACCTGAGGAGCAATTCTCGTAATTAAAATATGGTCAAAATTCCGTTTTGATCCAGTTTCGATCGATCTCATAAATGTCACATTTGGTATTCTCGTAACACAATATTGTAACTTCAAAATTAAATTTAAGCGGGATTATATCGAAATATGAGTGAAAATTAAACAAACTAAGAATGTTACTTTGCCAACAACAAGAATTGATAATTAATTAATTAATGAAATCAAGTATATAATTTTAGTCAATTTACAATTCAATCTCGATTCGGTCAACTTTCAATCTGCATTCGTAGAAAAATTACGAGAATTGGCATTCTGGTTTTGGGCATAAATAGGGAATTATATATATACTTATTTGGCATATAATGCAAATGCCTGGCATTTTGCCCATCTCTATTCACAACCTAACACACATTCTTAGTTGATACGCCTCTACTTTGATATTTGTAAAATGATTAATTAAATAAATAAATATTGTCAGACAAATTACACAGCGCCATCTAGCCCCAAAGTAAGCGAAGCTTGTGTTATGGGTACTAGACAACTGATAAACATACGTAAATACATCTTTTTTTTTTGTAAATACATACTTATGATACATAGGAAACACCCAGACTAAGACAAACAGACATGTTTGTCCTATGTGGGAATCGAACCCACGAGCGATGGTGTCGAAGCCGCGTCATTGACCGCTACGCCACCGAGCTCGTCAAATTATACTTATAACTAACCAAAATATTAATATACACAAGGGGTGTAAGTGGTCCATCAACATCTTTGAACCAAAGTCAACTTCACTGGCACGCGGTGCACCCTGCTGACTGACAAACGAAGCTCTGGCGAAAAGAGAGGTAGCGAGCGTAATTATAAGCTACCCGACTGGCGAAACCTCCACCTTATAGAATACCGCAACCAAATAACAATTCCCATGAGGGTTGTTGTGTTCTTGCGAGTGAATGAGGTCACCAGAAGGGAAGGGAAGGAGATGCTGCGTTGGCAGCGGGGGTGGCGGCGCGCGAGCGATATTTTATGTCGCGAGCGTTAATATGGCTACGGTATCCGCTTCACATCACGCGCGCCGTATGCTTGTCTGCCACACGTCGTAGTATAAAAAAAATGTTTTGCTATGGAAGAGTGACTCCTTCTGATATTGGTGTTCATACTTTTAAAAGGAGTCAACCTCTGCATTTGTAATGACTGTTATTAACGAAATAAACATTTTTGTATTTGTACTATAAATAAATAAATAAATATTGTCAGACAAATTACACAGCGCCATCTAGCCCCAAAGTAAGCGAAGCTTGTGTTATGGGTACTAGACAACTGATAAACATATGTAAATACATTTTTTTTTGTAAATACATACTTATGATACATAGAAAACACCCAGACCAAGACAAACAGACATGTTCATGCACACAAATGTTTGTCCTGTGTGGGAATCGAACCCACAAGCGTTGCTGTCGAAACCGCGACATTGACCGCTACGCCACCGAGCTCGTCAAAACTATCCTATATATATTTTAATTAAAAAAACACTTACCAAGGTGCAAAGTCAGGTTGACCTGGTTAGGATATTGAATGCCTTCCTTCATAGTTTCCGATTGCCACCAGGTCTGGTTGTTTTGTTCATGATGAAGATCAGTCAAGTAGTAGCTAGAGAACTGTCCCGGCTGACAGTAGTCACACGACCTGATTGATGAAAAATAAAAGATTATCGACTAGGAATTGACGCCCATCGTATGAACCTATCAGGCGATTTTAGGGTGTAAGTGGTTCATCAACATCTTTGAACCTAAGCCAACTTCATCTGCACGCGGTACACCCTGCTGACTGACAAACGAAGCTCTTACGAAAAGAGATGTTAGGAGCATAATTGTAAGCTACCCGACTGGGGAATGTACCTCCACCTCACGGAATACCGCAACCAAATAACAAATCCCTTGAACCGTCAAGGGAATTGTTATTAAGGAAGGAGATGCTGCATTGGCAGCAAGGGTGGCGGCGTGCGAGCGATATTTTATATTGCGAGCGTTAATATGGCTACGGTATCAGGCGGGCCGTATGCTTGACTGCCACCCGACATAGTATAAAAAAGGCGACTGCTGAAAATATTTTTTTTTTGCTTAATGTGCAAAAAGTCACAATGAGCTGTGATCCTATTCTTGCTGCAGCACACAGATGCAATTTTTATTCTGCGTTCTGTTTTCTAGTGTATAAGTTCTCTCTTTTTGTACTTTGAAAGTTTAAGCTTAGTTGTAATTAGTTATAAAACTTTATTTTCTAAAAGTATATAATTTTAAGTCAGATTTGTTTTAAAAAGCCTGTACCTAACGGTAAAAAACTGTATAAAAAAAGGTAAATGAAACACACGTCACGGGCCGCACAAATATAAGCCGGGCCGTGCCTTGGACAGCCCTGGTCTAGGCAATCTAGGCACGTGCCTGGGGCTCGTAATTTTAGGGCCCCGAAAGTTAGGATTTTATTTTTATTTTGGAAGTAAAAACTTCTTTAGTAGGTTCGGAAATACAATGTTGCCTATGGCCGCGCCTTAGTCCGGCACTGGACTTAGCTGAAGATATTTGTCAATAACATTAACCTAGGACCAATAAGTGCAATAAAAAATCCGATGGTAATCGGCTTTAGCTTCGGTAGTCCCTGGTCCTGGTTCGGTAGGTCCCTGATCTTGTAGCTATGTCTGCTATACATACTTTGTCCCATGATAAAAAGAGCCAGGGTATATTCTTCCCGAATTATGGGGTGTAAGTGGTTCATCAACATCTTTGAACCAAAGCCAACTTCACCTGCACGCGGTGCACCCTGCTGACTGACAAACGAAGCTCTGGCGAAAAGAGAGGTAGGGAGCGTAATTGTAAGCTACCCGACTGGGGAATGTACCTCCACCTCACAGAATACCGCAGCTAAATATCAATTCCCTTGAGGATTGTTGTGTTCCTGCGAGTGAGTGAGGTCACCAGAAAGGAAGGAGATGCTGCGTTGGCAGCGGGGGTGGCGGCGCGCAAGCGACACTGTATGTTGCGAGCGTTCATATGGCTACGGTAACCGCTTCACATCAGGTGGGCCGTATGCTTGTCTGCCACCCGACGTAGTATAGTATAAAAAAAAAAAAAAAAAAAATACTACCAAGAGTACGCCAATGCGAATTTGGAAGACATAGTCTTCTTAATATACGGGAAGAACATACCTTGAGTTTTTCTACCATGGTCCTTATTTAATAGTATAGGGTCCAAGATTACCTGGTGGATGTTCCAGCAGAAGTCTGGATGCAATAGAGCTTGACCCCATTGTCTCCGCAGGTGTTAGTCGCTTCCATCTGAACCATGAATGCAGCATTTTCGAACTCAGGAATACACCTCTGTCGGGAAATGAAATTGATTATTACGAGGTCAAGGGTTTGATCCCCGCACAAGACAAACATTTGTGTTTATGAACATTTCTGTTTGTCTTGGACTGGGCGTTTTCTATGTACTAAATGTATGTACATATTTACAAAAATAAAATAGGTGTAGGTATATTGTATATCAGTCATCTAGCACCATAGAAGCTTTGCTTAGTTTGGGATTACATGTGCAATATTATTATAATTTTTTTTTTTAAATAGAATTGGAATTTTTATTTATTTATTATCGTGCATATCTATGTGTTTCGCCCAATCACGCCGTGATCACGTAATTTCAACTCGCATACGTCAACTCATCAGCTACACTTTATTAATGTATAATAACTAGGAATGATAGATTTTGACAATCAAATTTATGACATAGCTTTGGAGAAGAAGATAACCAACATAATTTAAGTATTTCTGCTAAGCGCACACATAAGTAACACATTGTCAGAATTTTTGAAGTGAAAACTTCTTTAGCGGCGCTGTGCACTTTTTGGGATGGGTAAAAAATGTTAAACTCACGTCAGGACACGTGGCCTGATCGAAAATTCGTAAGACGGAGGGAGAGTAAACCGGTAGAGCGCGGCGTGAGAGAGGAAGTAATATCCCCCTCTCTTTCTACCGCACGGCGAAAATGTATGCCTGCTCCTGCTGTTTATTTTTAATGTAATATAAATTGTCATGTTTGTGTACGATAGCGCAATAAATGAATATTGTGACCACATAAATTATAGTACTTTTGTACTGATAAATAAAGCAATTCGTGCGAAATTATTCCCTAACCATTCCAAAATATTAAAAAATGCACAACGTTAAATTATCAAGTTTTCACTTTCACACCGGCACTCCCGGAGTGCAACCCGTTTTTTTTTTAATCGTCCGCTCTGTTCAAGTACCAGTTTATTTTATTAGTATAAATTTAGTAAAATATTTCAATACACAGACATCTGCATCAACCCATATTCATCCCACTGCTCGGATACTGGTCTCCACTCAATCGAAGGGGTATAGATAGAGCATACAGCACCACGCAGCTCATTTGCGGGTTGGCGGAGGCCAGTGTTTTCAAGACGCCTATAAGCCACTGAATTGACTTAACAACTCTCTAATAACAATAGCCGGGATCGACGGCTTAACGTACTCCCCGACGCGCGGAGGATGTCATCCATTGACAGGCAAAGGTCAACATTGCTTAACTTGCGTATTTAGTTAGAATGACACTCGCATGGTCGCCATCGAGCTCCTCACACACATATAAAATACACGACATGTTTTGACAATATATCAGCGTCGTCAACCCTTATGCATCCCACTGTTGGGATACGGGTCTCCCCTCAACCGAAGGGGTCTAGAGCAGTGTTCCGCAAA
This sequence comes from Hypsopygia costalis, assembly GCA_937001555.2. NCBI lineage: Eukaryota > Metazoa > Arthropoda > Insecta > Lepidoptera > Pyralidae > Hypsopygia > Hypsopygia costalis. Next base: position 28,983,565 of record OW443326.2, read on the forward strand.
CTTTCTGTATTTAAGGTCCATCTAGGAAAACGGAAATTTTTGTAAGTACATACACCATAAATAAAAAAATTGTTTTTATATGTGTAAGTATTTTTCTTCCGTCTGTCTATTTAGCTTTATGAGATAACCTTATTTTTCCGAGGCACACTAACTAATGACCACGGTACACAGTGGCGGATCAACGTGTAAGCATTATAAGCACGTGCTTTGAGCCCATGGTTTCAAGAGGCCCCCCTATCCAGGCTATATACCAAACTATAGTAAATTGAATTAAAAACAATTGAGCCATGAACAAATGAGAAATGCGACGGACAGAAAACAAACAAACAGACTTTCGCATTTATAATATTAGTAAGGATTCCTATCTTCCAAATTCAAGCTACAGAGGGCCCAGATGAGCTCTATTCTTAGGGCGTCAGAAAGTCTTAAACCGCCACTGACAGTACACCAGTGTGCTGCCGCTCACACTTTACTGAACACTGGTCTAGAGCATACTCCACTGCAGTTTGGCGGTTTGATAGATTAATAAATCTATTTAATAGTAATGAAATTGTAGACACCAAAAATAAAACATTCGCTTGCAAAATTATTATCAATAGAATACTTGAGCATCGCATTTCGCAGTAGCATGCATGAATATGACTGCTATGCATGTAAATGACGAGCACATAATATCTAATTCTATGTTCAGTATTAATATCATCATTACGATATAAATACTAGGGCGGATTCTAGCCCACGGGGCCGAAATCGAGGTTGAGCGGAGCGAGTAGATTCGCTGAGTGTATGTTTTCCAATGATTTCAATTGAAAATGTATTTGATGATCATTCCTCAAGGACATGATCGATTTCAATTTTTTTTCGACACAAACCTCGAGCATTTCGATGTCTTTAATTGTGACAAGTTTCATCAAAATCGGTTTAGTGGTTTTGGAGCCTATTCATTTCCAAGAGGGACTTTTCGGCGGCTTCCGCTCGCTGCACTCAAGGAAAATAGCCTACATTTCAGTAGCAGCTACCTTTATTCATCAAACCAGTCACGGACACAAAATGGAAATGGTATGTAATTATTTTGTATGAGAACCAAGCATGCTAAACTTACACAACGACAGCCAAGCAATAATGAGTAGATGAGGTGGTCGAATGACCAGCAATGGCGACTTTGACTCCGAAGTCGCGGGTTCGATCCCCGCACATGACAAACATTTGTGTCCATGAACATCATTGTTTGTCTTGGTCTGGGTGTTTTCTATGTATTATAAAAAGAATTTAAGTATAATATCAGTTATCTAGTACTGAACGTAGTACTAACTATTACTTATAACTGTGCCAATGTACAATAAATAATTAAATATTTCTGGACAATTTACACAGCGCAATCTAGTCCCAAATTTTGACCTGAGCTTGTACTATGGGTACTAGACAACTGATAAATGTACTTAAATATATTTTTATTGTATATCAACCAAGACAAAGACAACAATTTGGGTGCATGAACATGTGTTCATGTACACAAATGTTCGTTTGTGCAGGGATCGAGCCCGCAACCTCGGGGTGAAAATAGCCATTCGACCACCGCGCTCGTCATTGTACAGTTAACTGTACATCTTGACATTCGTAATTCGATTATAACTCTTATTGCAAACAAAATAAGAATACAAACGTTACAAAGGTCAAAGCCTTATAAGTATAAGTAGATAGAAATAATTAGATTTCCCAACTGCTCCGAACAATGAAAATCCAACATTCACCCGCAGAGTTGGCGGTGCCACCCTTTTCATTCAGTTAAATCACTGATCAACTGAATTGATACTAAAATTCATTAAAGTTAGCCGACTCAGTCTCAAGTTTAATTAGAACTTAATAAGTTTTGTGGATTTCAAATTTACCCTTTAGTATTGTCATGTCGGGAGACGTTTCGAATATAATTTTGTATTAATTCGTATGTCTGTACCAACTGATCTGTCATAAGAATAAGTAGTTTTTAATTAATAATAATAAATAATAAACATTCCTGGACAAATTACACACGGCCATCTAGTTCCAAACTAAGCAAAGCTTGTACTATGGGTACTAGATAACTGATATTATACTTAATTTCATTTTTTTTATAAATAGACACGTATAATACATAGAAAACACCGAGGCCAAGACAAACAGACATGTTCATGCACACAAATATTTGTCTTGTGCGGGGATCGAACCCGTGACCTCGGAGTCAAAGTGGTCATTGCTAACCATTCGACCACCAAGCTCGTCTCGGTGTATAATTATTATATTATCTTAACCCTAAAATAAAATAAATGAATTATAAAAAATATTTTTTTTTTATATTTCTAACATTGATTAAAAGGTTAAAAATGAATCTAAATTTGAAGCGATATATCCAATTTTAAATAAAAATATAATGTTGCAACATTTAGATTCTCTTAGAAATACCTACGTATCAAATCGAAAATGTTGTTTTTGTGATAGAAGTAGTGTTTTATAAGTTTCGTGTTTATATACCTTTGCTTTTTATTTACAGGTCATGCTACCAACACTCCATTTTGCGTTTTGACTATGAACATTTTTAATGGTATAGGCATAATGTAGGTACCTACAATATTTTGATTTCTAAAAGGTATGTATGTAAATACATTTTTTTGTTATTCTCTGAGGAATATATCTTATAATAGTTAAATTTTGTCCAAAATTTCAAGCTAAATACTTGTTTAGTCTGATAATTAATTTTATAAATATTTTTATAAATTGGATTTACTTTCTAACATTATTTTACTTAAAGACCTTTTTTATTTTAATGCGAATATAGATATTTAAATCATCTCTTTGCTTAAAAATATTTTAAAGTATGCGCGGTCTTTCAGGCGTCACATCGGTAATAACGTTACAAAATTTACACGTTGGTGCTTAAAGGTTAACATTCTGCGCTATTATTATTGCTGTCTCTCACATTGCCAAAAGAGAAAGCAAATTCCAAAGCATTTTACTCCTACTTATCTTTTTGAGCGACTGATTTATCAGCGGTGATCGCCAAAAAGGTAATGAACAGCGAAATTTACCGCAATCCCAAGGGTGAAACTAATGTTGCCTTTGAACTCACAACGAATTTAATCAAAGGAAATTAGTGGGAGTAGGAAGGTTTGGGATTTGACTACCCCTCTTGGCAATATGACAAATAAGGCATTAAAAGCTTAAAGAAATGAATAATCAAAACTGCTGCACACCACGGATTTTATTATATATATATACATATATATATATTAGTATCTTTGAATATTGAGAACCAAAAGTTGGGTGCGGCTGTGTTATGGACACGGCTTTGTGTTGTACGTAAATACGTTATATGCACTAAAATTATCTCAAAATGCAGCGCTTCCTCCTTTTCCGCACGCCATGTACCATAGTCCTTACGTAGCGTAATAAATTCTTTGATGCTTCATCTATACAGTGGAGTGATTGAATTTTGGATGGAGATGATAGATAATGTAGCTGCAACACCAAACTGTATCCCCCGATTTTGTTATTATTAGTTTTTTACCCGACTGCGACAGAAGGAGGGTTATGTTTTTCGAGAGTATGTATGTATGTATGTATAATTGTTTGGCACGCTCTGCAGCCAGAACGGCTGGATGGATTTTAGCTTGAGAGGTGTCGTTAGATTCGTATTTGCTGTGAGAGTGACATAGGCTACATCAAATATAAAAAATGGCGGCTGTGAGCCCCAAAATTGTCGTTGCAGTAATTTTTTTTTTCTTCTAAATATATTGATATGGGTATCAAAATAAAGGTCTCGATGACCTGATTTCAAATATATATTTGATATGTTAGTTTTAGCCTGCGGCTTTGCTTGTATGGAATTATATTATTGTTACGCGTGATTAATAAATCTGTTGTAGGTGCAGTCGGGATTTTGATTTTTTTAATTAACTTATATCACCTTTTTTTTTATATTGCCTTTCTATTGAAGTAATTCTAAAGACGCATTCACATCAAAAATTCCGTATCTGCCTAAAAGAGGTTGAATCTGGTAAAAGAGATCTTAATATCTTTGCTGCCTACGCTGTGCGTAATTTTCAAGATATCTAATCAAACACTCGCTCGTTAAAATGATGTTATTTATAAATAGCTAACATATCAAAGCATAGATGTAAAATATCAATATTTCAAAGCATCCAGTTCCTTTTAAGAATTACGGCCATAAACATGCAATGATCGTAAAAGACGCGCTGACATCTCGTTACGTGTAGGTGTAAGCTTGGTCGAGTCGAGGAGATAAGTCGAGAAACAAGATGTTGCTTTTTGAAGTTAAAACTTCTTTAGCGGCGTTGAGCACTTTTTGGAATGGGTAAAAAATGTTAAACTCGCGTCTGAACACGTGACCTGATAGACAATTCGTAAGACGGAGGGAGAGTAGACCGCCGGCGCGGCGTAGGAGAGGAAGTAATATTCCCCTCTCTTTCTACCGCGCGGCGAAAATGTGTGCCTGCTCCTGCTGTTTATTTTTAATGTAATATAAATTGTCATGTTTGTGTAAGATAGCGCAATAAATGAATATTGTATTTTATCACATAAATGATAGTAATTAATTTTATACTGGTAAATAAAGCAATTTGTGCGAAATTATTCCCTACCCATTCCAAAACATTCAAAAATGCGCAACGTTAATGTTCAATGTTGTCTGGCAGACAAGCATACGGCCAGCCTGATGTGAAGCGGTTACCGTTGCCATATTAACGCTAGCAACATAACATACTGCTCGCGCGCCGTCACCCCCGCTGCCAACGCAGCATCTCCTTCCTCTCTTTTTCTTTTTCTTTCGTCCTAAAGAGGAGACCCCGTATGGGGGCGACGAAGCGACGACGAACGATGTAAAGTCGCTATTGCAACTTACGTCAAATTAAGTTCAAGATTCTTACTCTTTCATTTGCACGCACCAAGTGTTAAGCACTGCTCTTTTTGTAGACGGAGCCGAATATAAATGAAATTAATTTACTCCGGTTACGGAAAGTAGGGAAGTATTTTGATAATACAAAATATTTGCAATAAGACAAACTACGGGTAAGTTGTTAACATAGTTTTATGCAATGTTATAACTTCCCGTCGGATATGCACCCGCTTACGGCGCAAAGCGAAACGCGGCGTAAATTCCTATGTGCGAAATTTTCGAGCTGAAACTTTCTAGATTGACGTCGCTATTGTATACATATTTGGAAAATACCAGTGCATTCAATTCACGCGCTTGTCTCGCAAAGTTAATCGCAGCGTGAATTACTACGTGCGGAATTTTGGAACTCCAACTTCCTAGACAGACGCCTCATTCTCATTACCTGTTTCTGAAATACCAGTGCGTTCAACTGTTATAACATGTTCAAACAAGCTTCTACAACCAAAGGACAATACAGTACGACAGTAACAATACTATTTTTTTTTTAACCAGACGGGGTCCAAAACACTTTTCCACCACTGTGTCTCCTGTGTAGCCAGGATTAATAGCGGCGACCACCAAAAAAGGTAACGAACAGTGAAGTCTATTCCAGTCCCGGGGTAAAACTACGGCTGTCTTGTAACTCACAACGAATTTAATTAGAAGAAATTAAGTAAATTAATAAGTAGGAGTAAGAAGCTTTTGTAATTTGATTTCCCCTCTTACCAATGTGAGAGACAGCAATACGGCAAATAAGACATTGAAAGCCTAAAGAGATGGCTAGTCAAGGAATCTCAACTGCCGTGCACCACGAATTTTATGTATCTAACACTATTGGGGACCTGAAACATTGAGTTGTTACCTAAAACATCGGCTCCAATAATATGAATTGTATTACTTTTCTGTTACTTTATTTATGTCAGTTCTAATGATCAGAAGGTTGAAATGTTAGTGGGCATTGAGCAGGATTCATAGCACATACAAATTCCGCTAGCCATAATACAAACATATATTATTAGGTTGTTGTTGTTGTAAAGTCTTTATTGTACAAAAGATAATAACATAACACGACAATAAAATTGTTATAGGTGTTATACTAGGAATTGTAAAATCTTATCTACATTTACTAGTTGTATCAACGTTTTCAGTAGGAAATACTAAAATAGGTATTGGATTTTATACGGCGAAGCAGTAGGTATTTTAAGAATAATCTAAGAATATTAACAGAAGGAAAACTTCCTTTGTTAAAAATAAAGTAAAATATTTCTCAAAGAAAATTTCTTGTTCCAAGGATCAAACCGACAAGCGGTGTGAAATGCAAAACGCTGAAACTTTACAGTTTCAACTTGTTAGTCACCGCCTCATAATAGAGTTGCAATAAAATGAATAAGTTTTTTACTCCAGGTTTTCTTCCACGCAAAGCGACTCGCGACGTTAATTGTATTCGCGGAATTTTAGTTCTTCAACTTTGTAGTTGTTGCGTTATATTGTACTCATTATAGAATACAAACTTATACATTTCGAATAAAGCGACTCAGCCCGACGTAAATGGCATGTATATATGTATGTATATAATCTCTTTATTATACCACACAACAATACAAAGAAGAGTAGAGAAATAAATTAAACAGTATAAAGGCGGGAATCATCTCTGAAAGAGATCTCTTGTAGCCAAAAAAAGTGTTTGAAAGGATCTCAATAGGCGTGATTAAATCAACTATAGTATATATATTATGCGGATTCAATGTGCGGATTTTTTTTTTAATGTGATCCGCCAATACCTTCCCACTTTGCATGATAAAAAGCACAGGTGAAGACTAAATGTGAGAACGGCCATCATTACAATTAGCGCTACGCTGGCGGTCTCCTCTTCGCGGCCTATATAAACTCGACTGACATGAAATACATACGCGGCATTCGCTAAATAACCATAGCCATTTACAAAACTTCAATGTGACGGAAGTCAATCTTGATTATACTACATATTAAAAAAATCTTCGGCTATAAGTCTTTTGGTCGCTAACTGTCTTAGAATTCAATATAATCAATTACCACCGACCCCTAGCCCTACCACCGAAGTCGAAGCCGATTCGTAACATATATATTGATTCGAAAAATAGGTCTTACGTTTAAGTTATTGACAAACATCTTACATAAACATCGATAGAGCTCCATAGCTTCAATCAGCTAAGCTAAATACAAGTAGCATAAATCATTTGAAGTTTGATTTTCGCACGTTTGATTTTTTTCAGCTTAGCTTACCAGAGGGCCTACTGCCTAAAGGTTACTGGTTAAAGTTATTGACAAATTTCTTCAGCTTAGCAGGTAGAGCTGTAGGGTTTCTATCAGCTAACCTAACCTTAATTAACAATAAACTAAGCATTAGTTTTAATTTCGTATTCAAAAAATCGGCCGGTAATCGGCTTCAGCTTAGCGGTAGGGTACCAGGTCTCCTCAAAGTATACATAAAATGGCACAGCCAAAAGCGACTAATAAAATTAGTAAGATTTTTTAATTAATATTATGTGTTTTAAGTTTGTTTCACACAAAGCGATATACGGCGGCGTAAATCGCAGTAGAGAGCTCCGACTTGCTAGACACCACATCCGTCTTGAACAGAGCTAAGATACAATTAACAAGTTTGATACCTTAGGTGAAACGATTTCGACTTTATAATTATGTGTCGTACGTTTCAATTTATCTTGCTAATAAAGTATTGATTTGTCTGAATCTTCTGAAAGCGTATAATGAGAATTATGTCTATAAACCAACGCGATAGATAAAGTCTGGCATGAACCTTAGGAGGTCTCTCAATAACGTTATGTTGACTGCAAATTAATGGTTTTAAATTTTATTTTTATATATACACATATCGTAATATATAATAATAAATAATAAATAAATATTTCTAGACAATTTACACAGCGCCATATAGTCCCAAATTAAGCGCAAGCTTGTGTTATGGGTACTAGACAACTGATAAATGTACTTAAATAGATTTTTTTTTTGTAAATACCTTCTTATAATACATAGAAAACACCCAGACCAAGACAAACAGACATGTTCATACACACAAATCTTTGTCTTGTGCGGGAATCGAACCCACGACCTCGGAGTCAAAGTGGCCATTGCTAACCATTCGACCACCGGGCTCGTATTTAAAGTATGTTTTAATTTTTGTGCTGTCCATTATCATCACTGTGATTACTGCACTGTGTTATTCCACGCCTTTAATTTTAATCCTTTAGATACTCTAAGGTTGACTGGAAGAGATCCCTCTAAGGGATATGTCCGCCTTTGTACTACTTAAATTTTGCATTTTATTTCTTGTTATTTTTTTATGTACAATAAAGTTATAACAAACAAAAAAACTACAAAACCGCAGGCCTTTATTTGGGCCTTTCTCCGCAGTCAATATTTTGCTGATTTCTGTTTCACATTTGGTACTTAGTATCAGGCAGAATATATTCTACACCTTAAAGCATCATAGTTATGGACCTATGGAATGTCATAGCATCTTTATAATTATTATATATAACATTACAATAAAAGTACATTTGATTTTTTTAACCGCCTCCAAAAAAGGAGGAGGTTCTCAATTCGGCTGTATTTTTTAAAAAATATTTGTTACTTAATTACTCCGTGATTTATAAACAGATTTGAAAAAAACTTTTTTTATTTGAAAGAGTATCATCAGCCAATATCTACATACATAAATCGGTTATTTTTGGAAAAATTATATGCTTCTATAGTTCGCCGCCCGGTAGTGATCGGTATGAGCTTTAGTGGTAGGGGCACTGGTCGACTCCTACGAGAAACCGTAGGATCTTAGGTCGTAAGGTGCTTAACATCCTATGGCTGGGCACGGAATGTGTTTCCTCAAGATTTGCCTGTCTCCAGAAATTCCACATAACCATGTCGACTTCTTGAAACCATTTGGTCTGTTAGGTGTCAAGTTTATTAACATCATCTGGGCGGGCACAGAATGTGTTTTTTTTTTACTACGTCGGGTGGGAAATAGGCATACAGCCCGCCTGATGTAAAGCGGTAACCGTAACCATATTAACGCTCGCAACATTAATTATCGATCGCGCGCCGCCACCCCCGCTTCCAATGCAGCATCTCCTTCCTTTCTGGTGACCTCACTCACTCGCAGGAACACAACAACCCTCAAGGGAATTGTTATTTGGCAGCGGTATTCTGTGAGGTGGAGGTACATTCCCCAGTCCGGTAGTTAACAATTACGCTCCCTACCTCTCTTTTCGCCAGAGCCTCGTTTGTCAGTCATCAGGGTGCACCGCGTGCAGGTGAAGTTGGCTTTGGTTCAAAGATGTTGATAAACCACTAACACCCCAGAGTGTTTCACCAAGATAAGTAAAATTTTGGGAAGTCGACCAAATCTTGGGGAAATTCACCACTTTTATTATATTATGGGGGTTTTATTAATACTTAGATATAAAAATGGTAATTTCATCATCTCGCAATGACATCATAGTGATGCACACGATGATCTAACAACACGGAAACCGTTTTTATAAAGCTGCCCCAGATGGCGGTGTTACACCAAAATAGTACTATCTATATTTAGATCGTCCGTCTTGCAGGACGTTCACATTCGTTTGTAAGATATGCGTATATATATGAGACAAATTGTCGAGTTACTTAGTCGAGTAGCTAACTTAGTCACAAAATAAACGATAGACTTAATCTCGCTAATAGCACTCAAGCTAAATAAATAAATAAATATTTCAGGACACACGGCCATCTACTACCAAACTAAGCAAAGCTTGTACTATGGGTTACTAGATAACTGATAGAATACTTAAATACATTTCTTTTTTGTAAATACATACATTTAATAATACATAGAAAATACCCAGACCAAGACAAACAGACATGTTCATGCACACAAATATTTGTCTTGTGCGAAGATCTAACCAGCGACTTCGGAGTCAAAGTGGCCATTCTAACCATTCGACCAACGAGCTCGTCAAGAGCTAAGATAAACCATGACTGTTATTGACTCAGCAGATATTCTTCGAGAGAGAGCGCCAGTCGTATGTTACTTAAGTGAAATAAAAAGTCCATACTCGACTGTATTGATATCCCCAATGCACTAAGAATTGAAACTGCAAATTGAAAGCTCGCCTCCCGCTGGCGATTTGGAAGGGGAGCTCAGGGACCAGACAAAATCAATTTCCACACAGACGATACAGCAGTATGAAGTATACTTATAGTTCAGTCTATCTAGAAAATAGTGTGCTGTTTGGCTTCTATAGCAATGTTTCTCGTACAACTTCCAAGAAAATAATATAATTAACCAATAATTATTTTAGTAGCAGTAATAGTATAAGCAATAATTTATGATATGTAAATTATTGACTTTGGAAACTTTGAGATGATTTTTACGGGCAGAAGAAATATTTTTACACTATCCAATAATTCAATAACGTTTTTTTTGCCATTTATTACTATCCTATAATTCAATACCAATCCTTATCAAAATAGCTAAATGAAATATTTTCTTTTATAGCGGAAAATGAAACAGAAAGCCAGCCTCGCCTGCACGTGACGCACCTGCCGAGTAGCGGAAGAACCTATTTGTAAGCTACCCGACTGGGAGGTACCTCCACCTCACAGAATACTGTAGCCAAATAACAATTTCCTTGAGGAAGGTGTTGCTGATTTCTGTTGCGAGCGGTACGGTACGGTAACCGCTTCACATCACATATCTCGTATATAGTATAAAAATCGGACACGCAGCATGCGCCACCATAGCGAAGTTTCTTTTTTTTTTCGAAATCCCGAATTGATATCGGAAAACCAAGGTCACTTTACTACTTTTTGTGCTCTATACGAATCCGAAGTCAGAATTTCAAAATTTTGAGTTTCATGGCAACGGACGGACAGACAGAAGGACTTTTTTCGGAAAACCAAGGTCACTATAAATTACTACTTTTTGATGCTCTACACGAATCCGAAGTCAGAATTTCGAAATTTTGAGTTTCATGGCAACGGACAGACATAACGACCGGACGATTTCATAAGCTCAATGAATTTTACTGAAAACAAAAATGAACATTTTCTTTGTTGATCATACCCAAATTGTGGATCCTACCACATGCGAAAACATGTGGCACGTTTGGAAAGAATCGACTTACTTCTATAATGAGATGGGTCAGGAGTTTGCGGACAAAAATCATCTGGACCAGATAATATCTACCTACCCCATACTTAGACTGCAGGCTTAACTGAGCCAGCTAAACGTTTGGATAGCCAAACAGATAAGATGTTGAGTAAGGATGAGACAGGTAAATTCAGAAAAACGATATATTTTTTTGGACCCGACTGGGAAATGTACCTCTACCTCACAGAATACCGCAGCCAAATAACAATTCCCGCAAGGGTTGTTGTGTTCCTGCGAGTGAATGAGGTCACCAGAAGGGAAGGAGTTGCTGCGATGGTAGCGGGGGTGGCGGGGCACGAGCGATATATTGTTGCGAGCGTTAATATGGCTACGGCAACCGCTTCACATCAGGCGGGCCGTGTGCTTGTCTGCCACCCGACGTAGTATAAATAAATAAAAAAACGAGGAATTGTCTCTAATGACGTAAACAGAACTGAGGACGCGATTGCAAACAAGGAAATATGCATTACTGCATTCCTTAATACCGATGGAGCTTTCGACGGGACCGCGTTTGACTCTATCAACAATGCAGTGGATCATGGTATTAACAGTACATTATGCAGATTGATCGGATGCAGGCTCAGAGGCAGAATCATTAATGCCCGATTTGCATCAATAAAGGATGCAAAACTGAATGCTATTACAGCAAAGCGGGGTTCCTATCAATGACGTTGTGGGGTACAGCCGTTAATTGCCTTTTGATTGACTTAAATCAGGGCACAGTGGCAATCAATCGGAAGTACACACGATATTGTCTAATGGGAAATTTACCAAAATTTACCACGGGGGAAGTAATGAAAGACTTGATGACAATGGGGTGAGAATTATACCACAGTATTGTTCAAAGGCAAAGTCAAAGATATTTTTCAGAGTGCTGAGTGCGAGATTTTTGTTCGCTGAATTTTGTCGTTATTTCGTGCGAAACTTATAAAATCAAATTTGTGTAGATTTGACGTTACAAAGAGCGACACCTCATATATGTATATATGAGGTGTCGCTCTTAGCAGGGAAAGTAGGAATTTTCAGTCTTGAAATATGGTACGTAAGATTCAGTGGAGCGAAGTCTGTATATTGCACTATTCTATTATATTATTATATAAATAAATAAATATTTTCTGGACAATTTACACAGCGCCATCTAGTCCCAAATTAAGCGCAAAGCTTGTGTTATGGGTACTAGACAACTGATAAATGTACTTAAATACATTTTTTTTTTTTGTAAATGCATACTTATAATACATAGAAAACACATGCATACTTATAATACATATATACGTTTTCTCTTCCTGTTGAGTTAATAACACCATATCGTAAGATGATGATCGTGATGATGATGACTGATAAGAGCCATGACATGCTGTAAGAAATACTACCTGATTAGCCACTTTATTTAGCATATATTAGGTTGGGGAAAAAGTCTTTTCGTATTTTATATGAAAATTCAAAACATTTTTTACTAAAGTTTATTTACATTTAACTAAAGTATGTAGGTGCCATTTTGTTCGATAACTTTTTGCCATCTTGTAGGTAGAGACATGATCCCATTACTATAGAAATTTTGGGACTTCTGTTCAAAAAACCACGACAAGTGGTTTTGGCAGTCTTCTCGTGATGTTAACCTGACATTGCCTAAAGTATTCTGAAGAGACCGAAACAGGTGGAAATCAGAAGGTGCAAGGTCAGGACTATACGGCGGATGCATTAACACCTTCCAGTCAAACTCTCTTAATTTTTGCTGAGTGGCTAAAGATGTGTGAGGTCTAGCGTTATCATGATGAAAAATCACTCTCCGTCTGTTAATTAATTCCGGCCGCTTTCTCTCAACTTTTTGCTTTAATCTCATCAGTTGTTCACAGTAGAGTTCAGAATCGATAGTCCTGCCTGGCGGTAACAGCTCATAATGAATAATGCCCTTCCAATCCCACCATACACACAGCATCACCTTATTGCGGGTTAACCCGGGTTTTGCTAGAGTCTGTGAAGCCTGACCGGCCTTTGACCACGACCTTTTTCGCACGTTCTTGTCGTACGTGATCCACTTTTCATCACCAGTTATAAGCTTTTTCAAAAACGGTTCGCTTTCATTTCGTCGTAGTAAAAAATCGCAAATGAGTACACGGTTCATTAAGTTTCTTTCAGTGAGATCGTGAGGCACCCAAATATCGAGCTTTTTTGTGTACCCAGCTTTTTTCAAATGCGCCAAAACTGTTTTGTGGTCAATTCCTAATTCTTCAGCTACGTCGTAACTACTGATATGCTGATCTTGCTCCACTTTTTCAAAAATGGCATCCATTTTATCCGTAACAGGGCGACCAGAGCGACGTGCATCTTTCACATCAAAATTTCCTGATTGAAAACGCTTAAACCAAATTTGTGCTACTCTCACAGACACTGCACTAGATCCATAAACGTCACAAATTTTTTTCGCAGCTTGCGTTGCATTTTTACTTTATTTGTAGTAAAATTTTAAAATGAATCGAATTTCTTCATTAGATTCACTCATCTTGACAGTAAAAAAAACAAATGAAAATCACACATTTACCTAATTTGAATTTGGAATTATCTTTTTTAAAATTTAAACTTTTTAAAGATATCAAAACCTGCTAGATACAAATGGTATAACCAAAGAGATTTTATTACAAGTTCATACATACTAAAATGCGAAAAGACTTTTTCCCCTACCTATTATATACCTAACGCATATGAGAATTGAATAAGTTTTGTGCAGATGTGGTCAATATGTGATTCCCATGTCATTTTATTAGCTTACCATTTGAAAGGTTATAGTGAGCCAATTTTAAAACACAACGGAATCTTTCAAAAGGAATTTTTTTTTTCCCATTTTTGCAACATTTTCCATTAGTGCTCCGCTCTAACACTAAAATATTTTTTCAATTCGAATGAGTAGTTCCTGAGATTAGCGCGTTCAACCAAACAAACAATCTCTTCAGCTTTATAATATTAGTATAGAGAGATGTATAGTTCAAGAAATTATGTAAACACGTCTCTTATCATTTGAATATCCTAAGTATCTAATGTCAAGATTAAGAATGATTTTCGTGGTCTCTATGTAAATATCATGCATTTTGTTTTGTTTAAATTTATGATTAAATTGCAAATGCGTGATGGAATGAAGACCTCGTCTCCATCGTCCAGTTGGTGCGACGACCCTATGAGGGCGCTTGAACAACATGGATGAGAGAAACCGCGCCTCATGAGGACCCCAGGCGTAACATAAGCGACTCCTTATCCCAGAAAACATCATTCCCATGGGGAAAAAGGTTAATAAAAAAAATGGGCGAAGCCAAAGTTATTTGTTTCTTTGTCCTTCTTTTACATCAAAATAAATCCATAGATTGATCAAAATAAATCCATAGATTGGCGTGTTTTTTTTTACCGAGCTTATTTAAGGTCTAGAGAGTGACATAGGTTACTTTTATCCCGGAAAAACATCTTATTCCCAAGGGGAAAAAAGTTTAATTAAAATAATGGCCGAAGCTCTAATTATTTATTTGTTTGTTCATTCTCGTCGAAAGGAACCAATGGATTGACATGATTTTTTTACACGGCTTATTTAAGGTCAGAAGAATGACATGCTACTTTTGTCCAGGAAATACCATATACAGGAAAACAAGTTTTATTAAAATAATAACCACGCGGGCAAAACCAAGGTAAAAGCTAGTACTTTTTAAATTTAATTTGTAATTACTAATCAAATACTTTAAAGAGGACTTCAAGGTGATATTGCTAGCTATACCTTTGTGGTTGTATGTCGTTTGCATGAAAGGCCGGGTTATGCCTGAACTTCGTACACTAATTGCCTACGCTAAGTTGGTTTTGCTGTGTAACTGACAACAAAGGGATTTGCTATGTGACAATAGGATAACCGCTAACTGAATGAACGCTATATATAGTGAGCACACGCTATAGCGTGTGCACGTACACTAAAAGCATTGTAACAACGTTATTAATGCTGGAATGGTAGGTACTGACGCTAGGCATCTATTGATACTACTTCTCTATTGTTACTATGGAGGAGATTCAATAACACGATTTTGTAATGGTTTCATAGCTATGTTGAACAGTGTGTTATAATTTGTTTTTACAATATCAATGTTAACGAGATTATATTAATATTACAATTCCATTCCAAAAAAAAATGAGTAATAATAATACATATACTTTTGACTTCATTAGGTACACCTATAATGTTTAAAAGTTACAAAAAACGGAGATAAATCATTTGTTTTTTTTTTCTTATTCCAGTAAGGAAACTGTC
The DNA here is from genome assembly GCA_937001555.2 of Hypsopygia costalis. Classification (NCBI taxonomy): domain Eukaryota; kingdom Metazoa; phylum Arthropoda; class Insecta; order Lepidoptera; family Pyralidae; genus Hypsopygia; species Hypsopygia costalis. The sequence continues at coordinate 28,998,958 of OW443326.2, forward strand.
CTCCTGATGGAAAGTTAACTAATATATTTTTTTTTATAATAATGTATTTTGCAATTATTTGAATGGATTTTTTTGACATAATATATTTTAATTGAAATCGTATTGAATGTCAACAAAATTTGTTGACATTTCAATACGGCATTTGAGCGTAATTATTTTAATCATAAATATTTTAAATGTTAGTAAGTGTATAATATTTCATTATACATGACAAATAATTGTACAAGACAAATTGCCAAATGCCATCTTTATCAGATCAGGTTTTTCTATATAACCATATATAAATTAAAACTAAGTGAAGATGACATAGTCAAAAATTTCAAATTTAATAACACACAATTAAACTCGTTTATGTTGTTGGAGACTGATGAGTTAGAAATATGCGAAATAGTTAGGACATTAAAAAACACTAACTCTTCGGGTTGGGATGGAATATCATCGGTTTTTATTAAAACTAATTTAAATATCCTCGTTAAACCTTTAACCCATATACTTAATTTATGTTTATCATCTGGAAGATTCCCAAACGCGCTGAAAGAAGCGATTATTGTGCCAGTGTACAAGTCTGGGGACAAGGACAATGTAACTAATTATCGTCCAATTTCCCTTCTGCCAACTATTGCTAAAATTCTAGAGAAAGTCATTAATAATAGGCTTGTGGACTATTTGGAAAGTAAAAATATTCTTTCTAAAAATCAATATGGATTTAGAAAGAAGAAATCAACTATTGATGCTATCGAAAATTTAGTTACGAATGTGGCAGGGAATCTCGACAACAAAAAAAAGTGTATTGGTATATTCCTTGATATATCTAAAGCATTTGATACTGTTTCTATTCCATTACTGATACGCAAGCTCGAGTCAATCGGTATTAGAGGTCTACCACTAGAACTTTTTAAAGATTACCTCACTAATAGATCACAAATGGTTAAAGTAGGGAATATTCTAAGCTCTAAGCAAATAATGAATTTCGGTGTTCCACAAGGTTCTGTTCTTGGGCCAACGCTATTCTTAATATACCTAAACAATCTTTGTGACATTGAGTTACCGGACTCAAAAGTTATCACATTTGCCGATGATACCGTCATTTTATTTCAACATACATCGTGGTCCTTAGTAAAAACTTCGGCTGAGAATGGATTTCAGAAGATCATTAACTGCCTTGATAATAATTTGCTTACATTAAATATAACGAAAACTAAGTTCATAACGTTCAGTATAAGAGAAAACTTACAACCGGCTAATGATTTTCACTTAAAAGCCCATTCTTCTATTTGTGTGGATCCCTTAAACTGTAATTGCTCAAAATTGTCTAAAACTAATACTATAAAATATCTTGGCGTTGAAATTGATAAGAATTTGAACTGGAAACATCAAATCACAAGTTTAAAATCTCGCATTCGTAAACTTATTCCAATATTAAAAAAAATTAGAAATTTGAGAGATAGTAAAGTAAATAAAGCTGTATACATAACTCTATGTCAATCTATTACGATGTATGGCATTTCTGCGTGGGGTGGAGCTAGAAAAAGTACCATAATAAAAATAGAGAGAGCTCAAAGATGTATCCTAAAAGTTATAGGATTCAAGCACTTCAGATATAGTACAACTAAGCTATATAAAGAGTTCAAAGTGTTAACAGTTCGCCAACTTTTCATTAAAAGCATTGTTCTGAGGCAGCATTCCTGTAAAAGACTTCGTAACACGACTACCAGAAGATCACATGAGGTATTTGACATTCCTACTTGTAAAACGACTTTTGCACAGGGATTTTCCTATTTTTTGGCCCCGTTACTGTACAATCGCATAAGTAAAATCAAACCCATTAAAGACTTTACAAGATTTGTTTGTAGAAGAGCGCTGGATGAGTTTCTGAGTAGTTTAGATTATGAGCGGACTGAAAATATAATACTAGTTTATAAATAATGATTCTTCGTAATATATATTTTTTTCTTTCATTATGATTAATAGTTTTATCTTATTGTATTTATTGAGTTGAGTATCAGCTTATTTAATATATATGAACGTATTGTGTAATATATATATATATATATATATATATATATATATATGTATATGTGTGTGTGTGTGTGTATATATGTGTTATATATTATGTATGTAGAATCACATTCTATAACATACACAAACTTGACTGCCCGGATAACAATGTAAAGTACATTAGATTAGATAACCAAATGAAAACCGACCTCTGAAATAAAAACCAGTGGGGTACCTATATTTTTCGAGCCTGGGTGTTGTGCGATACCAGTTTCGGATCATCGTAGTGCGACTGATCAATCTGTTCGTTACAGTGTATTGGCATGTGTATATGTATGTTGTGGTCAGTGTGATGAATTGGTTATTGTTCGTACTGACCGATCATTGGTCAATGTAATAAAACATGTTTTGGTTAGATTTGAGTTAATTTTTGATTAGGTTTGGGATTTTCTTGTGTTCTGTCATCGAAAGAAGGAGCTCCGCGCTCCGTCAACCTAGATGGTGAGTGATGTGTTGCGTGCCAAGTAAGCTTAATTATTAATAATAGTTGATAATCTATTGCTTTAGCCGGCCATTATGGGTAGTGGCCGGTTTGTTGCATTGGCTGTAGCATATATATAAAATATATGTGCGTGTGTGTGTGTATGTGTATGTATGTGTGTATGCATGTATGTGTATGTGTGTATGTTTGTGTGTTTATGTATGTAATAAATAAAATATATAATTAAGTTTAAATAGGTAGTAGGAATTAACATAGGAGTAATCCTATAATACATAGGAATAATCTTAGTAATAAGAAGATACTATATAAATTGCAATATGGAAATCAATGTACGGATTAATCTTCTTTTCTTGCATATACTACATGTTTACGTTAAACTAGTCACCTGTTACCCGCAACCATTGTGCGGGTAAATTGTGTTGAAAATATAAAAAATATTTTTAATATAACGAACTCAATGCAGAAATGTATCTAATAAATTTGTAATACGGTTGGTTGTACTATAGCGAGAATCTTACCTTGCCGTAACACAGTCCTCGGACTAGCGCGGGAGGTAAAGAAATTTTGTCTGTATACCGCCAGTAGACAATATATCTGGTTTAAGTTAATTGCATCAACATTTTGTAATATTTATCGATAGTTATGAACGTGATAATATTTGTTACTTTTGCTTCTACAATGTGCTATGTGGTTAATTTAAACTACTGTTTTGTAATGTAATTGGTGTACTGTGTACTAAGTTTATGAAATAAAGTTATTATTATTATTATTATTATTATTATATAAAAACCTGTTTTTCTTTCTATAGAAAGAAAAGAATAGAAAGAAAAAGAAAGAAGAAAAACATTTATTTGCTCATTACACAGCACTGTATATGTCAATGTTTCCCAACCTTTTTATGTTCGCGAACCACTACGAGGTTGTTGTTGCGTGGAGGGTCCCCAACTGTCATATAAATCCATTATTCTGTAACTCAAGATTTGAGTATTTTGTATAATAGTTCTCAATGTCTTTCATTATAAGTTTGTAACACGGACCATAATTTACCTCTCAAGGACCACCGGTTGGGAACCTCTGGTATATATAAGCACGTCAAACAAACACAGATAATATATAAAAAAGAAGAAAATTAAAGTACTGTGCAATGTCGCAAAATGGTGGGACCATTCCGCATAAAGACCGAAATTGGCAACAGACTAGGCACTGATGGTATATCTCAGAATGAAGGGGATCCAAATGGCAAAAAAAAAACAGATTAATTCCTGGTCGAAATAACACATCACAGCGGCGAATTGCGCTCAATATGAGTGATTTAAAGTGTCATTCAATAAGCCGCCAGGCACTTGCTTTTTGTTTGACGTTGAAAGGCGATGTTGAAGGGCGATGTCACATCACATAGTCAAATGGTAGACAGTTTGTAAGTTACTCTTTGTTTTTGAGCCAAAGTTTAGACTTTAAACTTTTATTTTGTTATATTCAATTAGAAGTGATTCGTACTGTGTATAAAGTACGTATACTAGCTTCCAACCGCGGCATTGCCCGCCTTTTTTTTAAAATAAAAAGTATCATAATACCTTTGAGAATATGTGTACAAAGTTTCATGATGATCGGTTGAGTAGTTTTGGCGTGAGAGCGTAACAAACTAACTCACATTCAGATTTATAATATTACTAGCTGTTACCCGCGGCTTCGCCCGCGTGGTCCAGGGGAGCTGCAATTGATTTATGTATATTTTTTTCTTGTATTTTTTTTACTTCTTGGGATAAAAAGTAACCAATATGTACAAATTTTAATGATGATCGGCTACATAGTTAATGCGTGAAGAAATAACAAACAAACGAATTTACGTATTTTAACACTTATAATATTATTAGTATTATAATAGTATTAGTAGGATGGAACGCCCACACTCAAGACAAAAAAATGTTCACCGCATACACACGCGGACACGAGCCATCTGACGCCGAAGGATGGAAAACACGAAACATATATATCTATATATATCAAACATATCGTCCGCGTATATATATATATATATATATATATATATATATATATATATATATATATATATATATATATAAATTCTGGGCATTGGACACACTCAAACGTGCCACATATAGTTGGCCATGGGAGAAGCCAAGAATTAATAAAAAAAAGGTCAATTTTTTTTCCATGGGATTAAGATGTTTTACTGGGATAAAAAGTAGCCTATGTCACACTCCAGACAAGTAAACTATCCCCATTAAAAAAAATGTCGGTACTTAGGTTCCTTTCGAAGTAAAAAAAAAACCGGACAAGCACGAGTCGGACTCGCCCACCGAGGGTTCCGTACGTAGGATCATTATAAATAGTTCAGGAATCTAACCCCCTATTTTTTAAGATTCAATTACAAATGTATAGTTTTGAGATTTATTCCTGTACTTGTAGTCTATAACGATGTTACTTGCCAAATTTCATAGTTCTAGGTCAACGAGAAGTACCCTATGAGTTTTGATTCCCAAGAGAATGTCGAATTATGCGTTTTTTGCTGAATAAACGGCTAAATCTTTTTTTTACGTAAACATAGCAGTTTGATTTTTTTACAACTTCATGGGACCGCAGACCTGAGTATACAGTTCAAATTTCAGCTTGATACCTCCACGCATTCTCGAATTAGAGGGTCTTGACAGACAGACAGACAGACAGACGGACAACAAAGTGATCTTATAAGGGTTCCGTTTTTCTTTTGAGGTACGAAACCCTAAAAAGGACAAATTATTACAAAGTTTATTTTTTTCCATGGGATTAAGATGTTTTACCGAAATAAAAACTATCCTATGTCCTTCCTCGGGTCTTAAACTATCTCCATACCAAATTTCATCAAAATCGGTTCAGCGGTTTTAACGTGAAATGGTAACAGACAGACAGACAGACAGAGTAACTTTCGCATTTATAATATTAGTATGGATAATAAGTACGGATTATGTGATATAGGTACAATATATGTACCTACTCCACTTCACACAACAACAACGGAAAATGGACAGAAGATATGTCATGTCTAGTCAGTCAGGGTTTTTATCTATAACTAGCGGCCCGGTACGTGCTTCGCTACGTATAAAGTGAAATAATAAAAAAAAAAAATTGGAACATCAAATTCATTTATTCAAACAAAAAAATATTTTATTAATTGCTAGCTATTTTAAAACTTAATCCAAGACATTTGGATAAAGTTCCGACTCTCGAACAGGCAACATAAAGTCGAAGTACGTCCAAAATGAAATGACCGCATGAATGACATAACAACATGCTTGTACTGTCAACACTGAAAAAAGATTCAATTTGACAGCACAATCCCCATCTAAAAAAAAGTTTCAATTTGACAGCAAAATCCCCATTAACAAAATGATCCGCCATTTATTGAATTCATTTTTTACAAAAAATGTGCTAAATAAAGAACCGCTCTACCGATTTTGTGCAAACTTCACATAAACCATCTACTAAATAGTCCGAACAAAGCCTAAACATTTGGTTTCGATAGGTGAGCCCGTTCTTGAGATATAAAATTACAACAAAAAGTGGCATTGATTTTTATATATATAGATATAAAAATGAGCGAATGTGTTGCTAAGCGCAATTCTCGAGAACAGCTGAACCGATTTCGCTAATTCTTTTATTTTTATTTTTATGTACATTAAAGAAATATAATTATAATCTATATAACTTTTATGTCAAATAACATATTTTTGACGCCGTTTAGTTATATATTTCTTTTCATATAACATATTATTATGATTATAATATCTCTTAAAGAAAATAAAACAATAAAATCCTTAATACTTGTAGGGATAGATAACGGTGGAAATACACAATTCAATTACACGTAAGTGTTATTAATTAAAATATATTTCACAAGTTTTAGTTTAGAATCAAAATACGAGTATCTCTAGATTCCACAACCAACTCTTAAATCCGTTTTATTTGTATATAGTTAGCCATATTTAGTTTTTATTTTAATGGTATATTTTTAATTATTAGTGTTTATTTACAATTAATATTCATAACTCTTAATATGTGATCATAATCAAAGCACCCTCATTTGAGCACAAAAATAATTTAAAAAAATTCGTTTGACATAGGCGTAATAAACAAAACAATACTGCCGACTTTAGAACCTCCTCCATGCACAAATTCGTTACCCTAAGGTTGCTTTAAAAAGATTGCTCTAATAATAAGGCCGCCTTGTTTCATATATACAAGTCAACTGTCTGTAATCATTCATTGATTCACTGTAATTTAAATTTGTGTTATGCAAACTATAGCATATTCTATCTCTAATATATAAAATTTTTGGAGTGTAAGTGGTTCATCAACACCTTTGAACGTAGTATAAAAAAAAAAAAACTCGTGGTCTTTGTTACCAAACTCCTCCGAAACGGCTGGACCGATTTTAAAGAAAAATGTGGGTCTGAGAATCGGCCAACATACCTATATTTTTCATATCCCTAAATGATAAGGGTCACCTCTAAATATTTTATTGAAATTTTTTTTTTATATTTTATTAAGATATTTTTTATATTTATTGTGGCATTAAAAACACATACAACCCTAAATTTTCACCCTTCTACCATCAACCCCTAATATTACCCCCAATATTAGTATAATTTATATAGCAAAACAACGTTTGCCGAGTCAGCTAGTCTATCTTTATATCTATCACCTTTTCTGAAATCGATAAAGGTCCAAATATAGAAAAATACACGTGCATTTACCCAAATTCTATACAAGCAAAGTCACGGATCCAGTCCTCAAAACTCATCGAGAATATAAGAGCCAACATTTCAAAGTAAACGCAGTTACAGATTGTTTTTGACGTCACAAGTTAAACACAGAATCATTCCAAGTACCTACCTACCTAGTGCTTTGAGTATCGGCGAGGGGAGACCGGGGTCGCGCCGCATCGATTTGGTGCAGTTTGCTAGACATCTGGGGTCTCATCGTCGCCATGGTAACTCCCGGTTGTACGTTCAATTAGGTGTTTTCCCTCGTTTATTGTTGAGAAGCCTTTAATGAACGACAGAGTACGGGACAAAGAGGCTCGATTGATATATTATAAAGTGTTGTTTAGGGATCGAAAAAGGGTCGAAGGGCAAAGGCTACCTTGACACCGAGGTCGCGAGTTTGATCCACGCACAAGACCAACATTTGTGTGCATGAACATGTCTGTTTGTTTGTTTTATACTGGGTGTTTTATGTTTATTACATACTTGTAATGTATTTACAAAAAAAAATGTATTTAAGTACATTTATTAGTTGTCTAGTGCCGCAATGTAGATGGCGCTATGTAAATTGTCCAGAAATATTTATTTATTTTTATTTACTACTTACAGTTGCGTTCTACCTGCCTTGAAGCAAGCTAATTGCCCGGCTTTCTTTCAGTACAGTCCCATTTACCGTCGCAGCAAGACATTAGCGCTAATCAAAAACAATTATTGAAAAGTTGTAGATATAACAATATCTACAACTTTTCAATAATTGTTTTTGAAATTATTTTACAATTAAATTTTAAAAAACCCTGACCTTCTAGTCAAGCCCTTCCATTTGATACCCATATAGAGGGAGTTGTTTTAAGAGAGGTAGGGAGCGTAATTGTAAGCTACCCGACTGGGGAATGTACCTCCACCTCACAGAATACCGCAGCCAAATAACGGTTCCCTTGAGGGCTGTAGTGTTCCTGCGAGTGAGTGAGGTCACCAGATAGGAAGGAGATGCTGCGATAGCAGCGGGGGTGGCGGTGCGCGAGCGATTTTTTATGTTGCGAGCGTTAATACGGCTACGGTAACCGCTTAACATCAGGCGGGCCGTATGCAGTACCCAACGTAGTATAAAAAAAAAGTGAAAAAAATTTAATTTAATTCGCCATTTTGTGTCGGCAGCCATTTTGAATTTGATATTTATCACAGTATTCTACTAGTCAAGCGCTTTCATTTGATACGCATATTGAAGGAGTTGTGGAAAAATATGCAATCCGTTATTTTGTGCCGCCGGCCATCTTGGATCGATTTTCATGAAACATAGCTAAGCACACTCCAGACTAGAGCTGGGCAAAATGCCAGACATTTACAGTAAGTGCCCAGTTAGTACCTGTAAATGCCCAATAAATGTCTAGTATGCCGTCCATTTACGATAAATGCCCAAAAAGTACTTATAAATTCTCTATTTATGAATTTATAAGTACTTTTTGGGCATTTATCGTAAATGCACGGCATTTTGCCCATTTCTACTCTACTCCAGACTAATTCAACCTTTCAAATAAAAAAAATAGAAAGCGGATCATCCGTTCGGGAGCTACGATGCCACAGACAGCCACACACACACAGACTTGTAACACCCCGTCGGTTTTGCGTCGGGGGTTAAAAATGCCTTGCGGTGTGTTTACATTGGTCTATCTCTTTTTTCGATATTACTCATTGCGATACGTAGGTATTGAATAAGCGCTTTGTAGCAAATTTTTAACAGACTCCAAAAAAGGAGGAGGTTCTCAATTCGGCTGATTTTTTTAAAATGTTTATCAATCAATCAATAAACATTTATTTGCTCAAAATGTTTGTTACTTAATTTCTCCGTGATTTATAAACCGATTTGAAAATAACTTTTTTATTTGAAAGCGTATACTTTCAGATTGGTCCCATATTTTTTTCATCATCGTCATCAGCATGAATCTACCCGCTGATAGGTTTGTTATTTCAGTACTCAGTCATTTATAAACCGAATTGAAAAAAAAAACTTTTTTATTTGAAAGAGTATACTTCCAGATTGGTCCCATATTTTTTTCATTATCATCATCATCATCAACCTGTATCTACAAACATAAATGTAGAGTAATTCAGTACTCAGTCATTTATAAACCGAATTGAAAAAAAAAACTTTTTTATTTGAAAGAGTATACTTCCAGATTGGTCCCATATTTTTTTTTTGGAGTCTGTTTTTTTTTGTTATAATTATTACTGCATTGAATGAATGAATAGGTTTATTTGCGAGAATAAGGCGATGTTCGCCTAGCACAGCATTAGTTTTATTGGGTATTTTTACACTACACGGGAGGTTCATTTACCGCCACACCACAACCACTCCATACAAATGTCGCATCAGTTACTACTACATAAACAATGACGTCTGTGCAGAGCGCGAATGAGCGTTTGTGCGTGCGGCGTCATACAAACTGTTCCAGATTTGTCTCAGAGGGGAGGTGAGGTCGACACGAGAGAGTGGCAAGGTGTGGCCATATTGTACGTAGTACTATTACTTATATTGTGGTACGGCTATACCCAGTTACAAATAATGACGGAAAAAATACCATCTTTATTTGTGTTCTAAAAATCACTTTATCACATTGCAAAAGCAACGTAACAGGTGTAACAGCTAAAAGATCTTCATCATCAGGTCCATTTTAGTCTCCACTACAGGAGCACGACCCTCTCCTAGACGGAAGGAGGATTTGGCCTACAATCCCCACACTGGCCAAATGGGGAGGCCTGATCGATTTGATAATATATTTCCCTTAGTCGCCTTGTACGACGTCCACGGGAAGAGACGGAGTGATTCTATTCTAGTCTGCCGGAAACCACACGACATTAAAAGATCTTGGTAATACAAAATTGTATTTAATGCTACACCACGTTCACAGTATATGTAATTATTGTTTCTATTTGAAACATAAAGAGGGAGTTACTGCGTTGGCAGCGGGGATGGCGAGCGTTAATATGGCCACGGTAATCGCTTCACATCAGTACAGTTGACAACTTAAACAACCGGCCAAGTGCTAGTCGAACTTACGCTCCAAAGGATCATTAGGATATTCGAAAATTCTTGTTCAGATTCATTTTATTCTTAAGGTGGAGATAAGTTCGTAATTTCGGATTTTTAACCCAGGGGCCTACCGCCGAAGCTGAAGCATTGAAAAAACAATTTTGAATGCGAAAGAATGCAATTGAATTATTTCGCATTCAAAAAGCCATTGGATTTTTTGAATGCGAAATTGAAACTACTGCTTAGATTGATGCTAATTATGTTTAGCTCAGCTTGTAGAAACCCTAGAGCTCTATCTACTAAGCTGAAGATATTTGTCAATAACTTTAAGCTAAGACCAATTTATAGAATCAAAAAATCCGGTGGTAATCGGCTCAGCTTCGGCGGTGGGCCCCAGGATTATTCGATAACTATTTGTACAATACTATACACTTTATTGCACCAATATCAAAAAACCGGCCAAGTGCAAGTCGGACTCGCGCACGAAGGCTTCCGTACCATTATCTATAAAAACGGCAAAAAAATTACGTTCGTAGTATGGGAGCCCCCCTTAAATATTTGTTTTATTTTTATTCAATTATTTATTTTTAAAGTGAATATAAAACTAAATATTATGTGAGTATTTCAAGCGTCTACCTATTGCCGTTATCAATTGCGAGCAAAAATGAGCAAAAAAAAATCACGTTTGTTGTATGGGAGCCCCCTTAAATATTTATTTTATTCTGTATTTTAGTATTTGTTGTCTGTGAAAATTTCAACTGTCTAACTATCACGGTTCATGAGATACAGCCTGGTAACAGACGGACGGACGGACAGACGGACGGGCGGACAGCGAAGCCTAAGTAATAGTGTTCCTTTTTACCCTTTAGGTACGGAACCCTAAAAAGAGTACAATTACAGAAGAGTATAAAGGGCGGCCTTATCGTAACGCGGTTTCTTCCAGACAACCATAGACATACAACCATGTACTGAAGCATTAAAAAAATATGTATTACTGACTTCCACCCGCGACTTTGCACGTGTTTAGTTTTTTTTAATAAAAAGTATCCTATGACCTTCCTAATACCTTTGAGAATATGTGTAAAATGTTTCGTGATGATCGGTAGAGTAGTATCGGCGTGAAAGCGTAACAAACAAACTCACATTCACATCTATAATATTAGTAGGGAAGGGATAATTGAGCACTGAGATGATTAGCTTTACTTTGCCCAATAGAAAAAAATCGCATTTCAAAACTATTTCTAACTTTTTTCCTACTGTATTTATTTTCATTAATTTAAAAATACTATATGATTATTATTTTTTTACCTGTCGTTATTTTAAAATCTAATAAATATTCGTCGCGAGGTTACTTAAAGATTATCGAGTACAATTTGATATAAATAATAATAATAAATATTGTCAGACAAATTACACAGCGCCATCTAGTCCCAAAGTAAGCGAAGCTTGTGTTATGGGTACTAGACAACTGATAAACATACGTAAATACATTTTTTTTTTGTAAATACATACTTATGATATATAGAAAACACCCAGACTAGGACAAACAGACATGTTCATGCACACAAATGTTTGTCCTATGTGGGAATCGAACCCACGAGCGTTGGTGTCGAAGCCGCGTCATTGACCGCTACGCCACCGAGCTCGTCAATATAATAAAAAATATAAAATATAAGTATAAAATTTTAATTTTTTTTTTACATTTATAATAATGTTTGTATGTTTGTTGGTTCTTCTTTCAGGTCGAATGAAATAGTCCGACAGAGAGACAAGTGTTTACAAGACAGACATATTAAATTTTAAGTAAGAACACATACAATTTTTAAAATAATAAAAAATACATAAATTCGCAATGCAAAACGTTTATTAATAACTCGCACAAGCATTTACTAACAAAATCAAAATATATAACTGTTTATAATTTCCTTAACGAGTGAATAATACATTATAATATACCATTTAAAACAGGTTTTTTTTTTCAGAATTAAGACATAACTATATCCTGAAAAATAAATATAAACATATATTAATGAAGCTAATGTAGGGAATGGATCTTGTCCCAAAGGAGAAGAATTTGGAAGAAATTAGATAATTACCCATTTGGGTGAGAGGTTTATACCAAATTTACACTGGTTGCCGACGATAATGGTTCATCTCACGTGGCGTATAGTTTATGTGAATACGTCTTTAAATTTGCTATCATATGGGGCAATCCAAAAAATGTAATAAATATGAATAAATAAATAAATATTTCTGGACAAATTACACAGCGCCATCAAGTCCCAAATTAAGCGCAAATCTTGTGTTATGGGTACTAGACAACTGATAAATGTACTTATATACATTTTTTTTTTGTAAATACATTCATAAAATACATAGAAAATACCCAGACCAAGACAAACAGACATGTTCATGCACACAAATGTTTGTCTTGTGCGGGAATCGGACCCACGACCTCGGAGTCAAAGTGGCCATTGCTAACCATTCGACCATCGAGCTCGTCAATGTAATGATAACAAAATCGGAGGATTCAGTTTGTCGTTGTAGTTTCGAATCTATGCTCTACGTCTGAAATTCAATTACACCACTGGATAGATGAAGGATCAAAGAATTTATTACGCTAAGTAAGGACTATGGAACATCGCGTGCGGGAGAGGGGGAAGCGCTCCCATTTTCAGATAATTTTAATGCATATAACGTACTCACGTACAACACACGGCCGTGTCTATGACACAGCCGCACCCCAGTTTTTAGGGTTCCGTACCCAAAGGGTAAAACGGGACCCTATTACTGAGTCTCCGCTGTCCGTCCGTCCGTCCGTTACCAGCCTGTATCTCATGAACCGTGATAGTTAGGCAGTTGAAATTTTCACAGATGATGTATTTTTATTGCCGCTATAACAACAAATACTAAAAAATAGAATAAAATAAATATTTAAGGGGGCTCCCATACAATAAACGTGATTGTTTTTTGATCGTTTTTGCTCGATATTGATAACGGCAACAGGTAGACGCTTGAAATATTCACAGAATATTTAGTTATATGCCACTTTAAAAATAAATAATTAAATTAAAATAAAACTAATATTTAAGGGGGGCTCCCATACAACAAGCGTAATTTTTTTGCCGTTTTTATAGATAATGGTACTGATCCCTTCGTGCGCGAATCCAACTCGCACTTGGCCGGTTTTTTTAACCATAGTCATGCTGATATAGGGATTGGTTGTATGCCTCAAACTCCCCTCCTCCCAAAACGGGATAAAAGGAACAACTAAAGAGGTTTGTACCATGTTCCGATTTAAGAGGTTTTCGTTGCTGGCTATTTTTTTTATAACCTACGGTGACAAACAAGCGTACGACCTGCCTGATAAGCAGTTATTGCAGCCTATGAACGCTTGCGACACCAGAGGCATCATTCACTCATTATCGACCATATAAAAATCCCTTTACCCTGTAAAAGTTCATAGTCGCTATGGGAAGGTACAAATAAAATGATTTATGATGATGATGAATATATATCTGAATAGATGTACTCTACAAATTAATAAAGAGTAAAAACTGAACTTGTAATTTCGAATGGATAAATTCATTTGGAACTAGCTGCCCGCCCTGCGTGGTGTTTTATTTTCCTCGCATTTTTTTTATTTTTTTCACTATGTAAGAACCATCCTCGTACTTCAAGGAATATTCAAAAAAATATTTAGTGAAATCGGTACAGCTGTTCTCGAGATTTGCGCTAAGCAACACATTCAGCGATTCATTTTTAAATTATAGAAGATATCTTTTTGTACTTCCACCTTTGCTCTTCCCCATTCTCTTACTTTTTTCTTATTTCCTCTCCTTCCATCTCTACATTGTTTTAATTAAGATCATCTTTGTTATCTACTTTCTTCATTTCTCTTTTCATTTTCTTTCATCAGAGCTCATATTCAAACACAGGGTGTGTACACATAAAGAAATTATATTCATAAAAGTAAAGACATTTAACATATACGTAATAAATATTGAACACTATTTGTATAAAATATATTAAAATATTCTCGTTAAAGCCGTTGGGGATAAAATTAATTTTAATCTTAATATTGCTAAGCATTTTAAGTCTCATTATTATATGCTATATCAATCCCGGATTGTGACTTATTTATCCCGGAAAGTCTTATTAATTCAAGGAAAAAGTCTTTGTGTCGGAAATATTAAAGATAATTCCTTCGAAGAGAACAAAGATAGATAAACAAAATCAATAGAAAGAGGAGGAGGCATTATATATTATAATTTTGTTTGAATGTTCAAGTTACAACATCTATGTTGGCCGATCTCGAAATGGATCATTTACGGGATTTATCTCGAGGTTATTAAAGATTGGTACAATGTAAGTCATATTTTTTTAGTAAAATATCTATCGTGGCGGCTGTTTGTTTGGTGGCTAGGGATGCGATGGGCAAAATGCCGGGCATTAACTACAAATTCCCAGTAAGTACGTATAAATGCTCAGTTTTTGGGCATAGCAAATGCGCAACATTTTATCCATCTCTAGTGGTGGCGCATCGTCGTATCCGTATCTGCGACTCTCTCCCTCGGCTCGGCGATATCTCTTCTAGCTGAGCCATATTTCAAGTATAGAAAATAGTTTCTACATTTCACATCTGCCAACTGTCCTGCGACAATTATTTTTTGACAGGAAATTATCATATACCTAAGATTCCGTAATGATGGCTATCGCGAATGAATTTGCCCCTAGAGGCACTGATATAGAGTGAAGGTGGCGTGAAGTCTCCGAAATGTCACCGTTTGTGAGTGGGCTACTCGGGATTATTTTTATTTGTAGTAAATGTTGTGAATATTTGCAATAACTTAGTTTCGTTTTTACCCGTTTTGGGTATTTGCCCTGGCAAATACCCCATTTTGTACCCGCATTGGGAATTTACCGGGCATTTACCGGATCGACTCTATTTCAAACGACTCTATTTAAAAATTAGCAAGCTGAAATAGCAATGAGCGGATCAGGAAGAAGATCTATAGTGTGGTGAAAAAGTCCGATATGCTCATGAAGCAGCTGGAAGTGGTTGGACGTGGAAGGTCTTTGGACATTTGGACATACTTCACTTAGAACATTGGTCATATGTCTTTATAGAAATCTTTTGTACAGGGCTGATTCATTTAAGGTACCTTTTTTAGTAAGTTATTTTGATAAATCATGCACGAGTTCTGTTATTTTGTTGTACGTTTGACGTTTCATCTTGAAAAGCCCCGCACAGCATTTGCAATTTATTCAGAATTAGGTACGAAAATCAACGCTGTGTTTCGTGCTCTTATACTAATTTATAGTTCACATAATCGGTCTAAAGCACGATTCGCTATGCTGTCGAAAAGTCTGAATCATGTAATCATGATTCTATTTAGTACGAATTGAAGATAATACTGCTTACGATAATAGACATTAATAATAATATTGCTGAAGATAATAGACATTACAAATTTTCATACATTATTCGCCGAAATATCACTTAATATAGTCATACGTTTGAAAATTATTATCTTTCTAAAAATATATTTGACATAAATATTAACAAACCACACAGAAAATATGCCGCGGTTAGACGTTTGTGCTGAGTCCTACACTAGAGTTTAACGTCTCTGATATTTTGAAATTCTTTTTCGAATTTCGGGCGATGATTTCTTTGTCTACACCCAAAGTCTCAAAATTACCCAGCCGAAGGTCGGCGGGATTAGAATTACTATGAATGACGATATATTTCGTAATTCTGTGTGACAAATGTCACACAGAATTTCGGGCGATTATATATTTCTTTGGTTTTGTCTAAACCCGTCTTAAAATTACCCAGCCGAAGGTCGGCGAGATTAAAATTACTATGTAAGACGATATATTTCGTAATTCTGTGTGACAAATGTCAGATATTCGGGCGATGATATATTTCTTCGGTTTTGTCTAAACCCGTCTCAAAATTACCCAGCAGAAGGTCGGCGAGATTAGAATTACTATGAATGACGACATTTTTCGTAATTATGTGTGACATTTGTCACACAGAATTTCAGGCGATGATATATTTCTTCGGTTTTGTCTAAACCCGTCTCAAAATTACCCAGCCGAAGGTCGGCGAGATTAGGATTACTATGACTGGCGATATATTTCGTAATTCTGTGTGACAAATGACACAAAGAATTACGAGTTGACAAATTTGTATCATCAGTCATAGTAATTTCGCGGGATCTTAATATATTTCTTCGGTTTTGCTAGTACGTTTCTTGTCTTATATAATTTGACATTTATTGTCTAAACGCGTCTCAAATTTACTCAGCCGAAGGTCGGCGGGATTAGAATTACTAGGCCACATTATGACAATTTCTCACATTAGTCTAGTCATTCAATTTCAAATATTTCGTGAAGTTACAGTTTTCTGACAAACCCGCCCATGATTATGTCTGATGAATATGTCTGATTATATCTGATGTGTCTATGACTGATGATATATTTCTAAATTCTTTGTAACATTTGTCACACAGAATTTCGGGCGCGCTTTACATGTTTCTTCGGTTTTGCTATTAAGTTTGTTGTCTTATATCATTTTACATGTCAAAAATACGCAGTTGACGGTCGGCGGAATTAAAATTCGGCATTAACCTATAATCATTCCACTGTTGGTATACGGGTCTCCCCTCAATTGAAGGGGCTTAGAGCATACTTCACCAGGCTGCTCAACTGCGTGTTGGCGGTGGATATTACAATTACTATGACAAAAATACTATAGAATTTTTGACAAATGTATCGCTAGTAAGTAATTGAAAAGGCATCGCAGTAATCACGCCAAACTTTCGTATCATCTCTTTATTCTTTTTATTTGTTTTTCTTGATATTTTATTAAATATGGTTCATGTGAAATGTCTATGTTCATTGTGTTCATACACACAGAAAATTCGCAAACTAACTTAGGTCTTCTTCCATTCAGTTGAACCTCCCTATTTTCAATTATTTTGTATTGATAAAATTTATTTTGATGAACATCAAACAAAAGACCAATCCTCGAAATTATTTAACATCGCAGAATGAAAATCGGCTGAATTGAGAATGAATTGACTGAAAAAATATACTTGATTTCATTCATTAATTATTATCGATTCTTATCGCGAGCACATTACTATTTTTAGTTTGTTTAATTTTTGATCACATTTCGATAATAATCGCAATATATCACAATACGAAATTTGAAAGTTTAATACTTTCAAATTTCGTATTGTGATACAAGAATACCAAAATGTGACATTTATGAGACCGAGACAGATCGGAACAGAATTTTGACTAAATTTTAATTAAGAGTCTTTATACTCAGACGTTTAACTTTTTAGTTCTGATTAGTGTGACAGACGTCTCACAGAATATCGGCCGTCTCCTGAGACATTCTTTATTTTAGATAAATTTACTTTGACTAATATCGCGCATAGTATCATGCCGCGGCCGATGGCGTTTATCATTTGTATATAATAAAAATAGAATATGTCTTTGATCTTTTGCTTGATATCCGAAACATTTTGTATGACGTATTGTTCTGACGAAAGCGCTTCGAGATTTTTCTAATATTTTGTACAGATAGTCTTTCTGCCAGCCGAAATTCTGTGGGACAATTGTCACACAGCATTTCGGCGACTTTCTACTTTCTCGACTGTAAATTTCGATCATTCAGATGAACGTCTGAAATATTTTCAGAGTAGTACTGTGGATATTACACACGTAGACCGTCGGGTCTCGCTGCATTGCGTTAGGCTAATTTGCATGATACTATTAGGTCAGTCCTATAATATGAAAATTACATACTGTGCGCTAATTTCTGCGTAGTATTATCGACTTGTATTTTATAAATACATATCAAATCATAGTCTAATATAACTTAAATATATATATATCAAAAAAGTGATAAATTTCCCTTGGGTAATAAATATCGCTTTCGCTTTACTTTGCGCTGATATATTAAATCAAAATGTTAGTTTAATTCAAAATAAGATAAGATTTAATAACTGAATTGTACAACAGAATTTTGACTAAATTTTAATTAAGAGTCTTTATACTCAGACGTTTAACTTTTTAGTTCTGATTAGTGTGACAGACGTCTCACAGAATATCGGCCGTCTCCTGAGACATTCTTTATTTTAGATAAATTTACTTTGACTAATATCGCGCATAGTATCATGCCGCGGCCGATGGCGTTTATCATTTGTATATAATAAAAATAGAATATGTCTTTGATCTTTTGCTTGATATCCGAAACATTTTGTATGACGTATTGTTCTGACGAAAGCGCTTCGAGATTTTTCTAATATTTTGTACAGATAGTCTTTCTGCCAGCCGAAATTCTGTGGGACAATTGTCACACAGCATTTCGGCGACTTTCTACTTTCTCGACTGTAAATTTCGATCATTCAGATGAACGTCTGAAATATTTTCAGAGTAGTACTGTGGATATTACACACGTAGACCGTCGGGTCTCGCTGCATTGCGTTAGGCTAATTTGCATGATACTATTAGGTCAGTCCTATAATATGAAAATTACATACTGTGCGCTAATTTCTGCGTAGTATTATCGACTTGTATTTTATAAATACATATCAAATCATAGTCTAATATAACTTAAATATATATATATCAAAAAAGTGATAAATTTCCCTTGGGTAATAAATATCGCTTTCGCTTTACTTTGCGCCGATATATTAAATCAAAATGTTAGTTTAATTCAAAATAAGATAAGATTTAATAACTGAAATGTACAACTTTTTGTTGTATGTAAAAATCACTAGTTATAAAATATATTAATAGTTCTAATTTTATAAGCAAAATTTCATCATTGGACCGACCATGAGCTATACATACTAAAGTTAGTATATCAGACAACGGATGTGTCGATAAGTACGTTCCGCTGGCCCCCGATAACAAAGCATTAGGCCGGGAGAGTAAACGAACTCATTCTGTATCAATACACTTACGACACAGCCCATTGATAACCCATTGTGATCTGCCAAAAACTGTTACTAACCGTTGAATACCGGAAAATAACCAGTAACTGACATAGAAATTGACGACCGATTAAGTCTAATATGTAGTTTTTGAGAATGTAAACTCTCGGACAACTTGATCTAGCATCGCGCCGCCGGCGCAGCTTGTGACAGTGCGTAGGCTCCAATCTTAGTACCGTAATTAAAATAAACACCCGATAAAAAGTCATCGGCCCGAATATATTTTTAACACCAATATTTTATAAACAATTATGAAGTACATAAACATTTTTACATTAATAATAATCACACAAAATAATACATTCGTCAACAGCACATGCGAGCATCAATAAAATAATATATAAAAGGAGAATAAAATAAAAATGAAATATACGATTTTTTCATATGTCTATACAAAAAATTCAAAGAAATCTATACCATGACAGTTTTAAGTCTTTCTTAATCTATGCTAAAGCCATATATACACAGACGCGAGCAATCACAAATTAAAGTGACCACGACGAAAAAGTTACAAAGCTCCGTTTAAAATACTTACTTGTGGTCTCCCCTCATTACTGTAGCACGGGGCGAGTTTCTGCGAACCGATGCGCGGCGTATGATAATAGTCTTGAGATAGTATGATAGGAATAAATGTAAAAAAAAGTAAAATAAAAGTGCGAGACGGGGCCATTTTAAGGGGAGCGCAGTCCGCACGTCGGCGCGCTGGCTTCCTCGCCAAGCACTGACGCTGGGCCTGTTTCACAATACTCGGGCAAAGAACAACGCGCAGGCGTTCTAGAGTTCGCTAATTGTCTCTGGGATGCCAATGGAAGCAATCAGGTACCCAGTTATATTTATAGAAGTTTCCAATAAGCATGTTACATATCTATAATAACCACACGCCAACAAATCAATGTCTGCTTCTATACGTCTAATAAAGGACTCTACGTTTATAAAATAATAAGCAAAACATCATTGTCGCCTTACATAATTATAAAAAGTTTTAATTGTAAAATTAATTATAAAAATAAATAAAATGGTGTTTCGCTATGTATGTACCAAATGTAATAAAATATTAATAACTTATAAGTAGTTTATTATCTGTGACGTTAAAATATTTGTGACTTTCTTTGTTGTAATATTAAGAATACAAAGAAAGAAATCATTTATTCTTAAATTAGGCTACCTCAGCCAGTCTCTCAAGTCACAATACAAAATATGCTTAAATAACTAGGTATATAATTAACAGTTATTATTTTTTGTTATATTATTATTATAAATTTATTTTCTAAAAACATTTTTTATATAAACAATATTATTATAACAAATTAATTATTATAATTATAAAATAAATGAATATACAATGAGCTGCAAAAACATGGGAAAAGAAAATGTAGAACAAAATATCTCAAGTTGTGTCATTGCATAAATACATTATACCTAAGCAGACAATTTAATTTATGCAAAAAAATGTAACTTAACTTAAACTTTTATTGTGTAGTGTTTTAACACTTTATATTTTTTCATTTTTTTTAACAAGAAGACACTTGTCTTAGTGTTAAAATATTAAATATTTTTTTACATACAAAAGTTATTTATATCAACTTATACCTGTTACCTATACCTGCTTCTAAGTTTTTTTTTAGGTGAATAATGAGATAAATTGTGGTATCTTAACATAATTTAATCTTTGTACCTACGATTTGTGTGCTGAGAACATGCTTTGTTAACGCCAACCTTTTTTTGTGAACCGATCTGAAAAGGTCTAAGCTTGTGTTGCTGTTAAAACGCTACCACGTGCGGTAGTTCGAGGAAGCATGCATCGGAGCATGCCAAATCAGGTAGCGAACTAAAGGACGTTTGTTTGACCTACAACTACATAATTATAACTTTACAAACCCTTTTAAAAACTCTACTAAAAGTGAACTATAGTAAAAGAGGCTTAGCTTTGTGTATCTCTAATATTATATAATGTTAAATAAATATTCCACGACAAATTACACACGGCCATCTAGTCCCAAACTAAGCAAAGCTTGAACTATGGGTACTAGATAACTGATATGATACTTAAATACATTTTTTTTTGTAAATACATACATATAATACATAGAAAATACCCAGACCAATACAAACAGACATGTTTATGCACACAAATATTTGTCTTGTGCGGGGATCGAACCCTCGACCTCGGAATCAAAGTGGCCATTGCTAACCACCGGGCTCGTCTCTAATCCTAAGTTATGGCATATGACTCTAATTCCTTTCTGTGGAATATCATATTTAAAGATTATTTTCTCTGTTGTAATCCCTGTGTTAATTTCAAAACAGTAGAGATCTCTCCTAAGATTATATCACACAAATAATATGATCTTAGAATTATCTCTACATCTATAAAAGGCAACCGTTACTGGCTGATCTATCAACGCACAGCTCAAACTGGTGAATCCAAAGATTTGTATCTTTGACTGAATTAGGATCTGAAGTCCATTCCCATCGAATTTTTTAATTGCAAATATCAAACTCCAGCTTAGATTAGTAGCAATTGTCTTGAACTTAGCTGGTAGAAACCCTGTAGCTCTACCGACAAAATTAAAAATGTTCGTGAATAAATAAAAAGACAACATTCATTTGGTTATCGTGAAAATGCACGATCATTTAAGTGTCGACATTTTTAATAAAATATAAATGTCACAAAATGGGAATTAATTTTTTCCACATTAACCACTATGATTTTTACCCTCGGGACTTCAATGGACTTTATCGTGCCGGTGGTGTTAATCCTGGCTACACAGAGAGTGGTAGGGCGTGTGGTTTCCGGCAGACTAGAATAGAATCACTCCGTCTCTTCCCGTGGATGTCGTTCAAGGCGACTAAGGGAAATACATTATCAAACATCGATCAGGCCTCCCCAACCCGTCTGGCCAGCGTGGGGAGTGTACGCCAAATTCTCCTTCTGTCTGGGACGGAAGAGAGAGGGTCGTGCTCCTGTAGTGGAGACTAAAATGACCTGATGATGATGATGACACAGAGAGTGGTGAGAACATGACTGTGGTAGGCCCCCATCCCGGTAAACTCTATATATATATATATATAGTTAACTTTAATATTTTATTAACAAATCATTAAAACTTGCCTAAAAACATTGTTTAGTTTTTGTATAGTGGACATTATGTAGCTCTTTTTCATGTAATGATGTCAGCATTATTGTCATTGAATTGTGAATAATTTAATTTAAGTAAAAAAAAATGGGCTGCGGCTGTGTCATAGACATGGCCGTGTGTTGTACGTGAATACGTTATATACACTAAAATCATACCAAAATGGCTGCCCTTCCCCCCTCCCCGCACGCGATATTCCATAGTCCTTACTTAGCGTAATAAATTATTTGATCCTTCATCTATCCAGTGGATGGAGATGATAGATTTGTTGCTGCAACACCAAACTGTATCCCGCGATTTTGTTATCATTCGTTTTTTTTTAATTGCCTCCATATGGAAGCAATTTCAAAGACGTACGAGAATTCACGTCAATATAACATCATTGAGTTAATGTAAACACCGTGAGGCAGTCAAGCAAGAGCTCTCCTCTTCATGAAAGGTATAGTTTCTTGCCTACATCTCCACAGCACATCTATATGGCAGGCTTTGTCTCGATATTTTGCCGACGAACGCAAGTGCATTAGGTCATACAGCTAGTCGTCCTGCTTCCTCCTTTATACCTATCTCTATCACCTAGGGCTCGAGTATGCCTGGGATGCATCTCATTGCGCTTGCCCGGTGCTTTGGCAAATATAATTAAGTGGTATCTCAACATTGATATACAGCCGATTCGATTAGGGTTGGCATGATTAAAACAATTAGTTTTAAAACAGGTGTTGAAACCGTGAAAACCTGTTTTTTAATACATGCTTTCGTCGTCAACCCTTATGTATGCTACGGTCGAGTTCATTTATTATTAACAACTAATAAAAGTTTCATAATGTTATAATAAAGCACTTGTACTGTTCCACGTAATTATTAAGGCATTTTTATCATCAGGTCATTTTAGTCTCCACTACGGAGCACGACCCTCTCTCGTCCGTCCTAGACGGAAGGAGGATTTGGCCTACACTCCCCACGCTGGCCGAACGGGTTAGGGAGGCCTGATCGATATTTGATAATGTATTTCCCTTAGTCGCCTTGTACGACATCCACGGGAAGAAAAGGAGTGATTCTATTCTAGTCTCCCGGAACCCACACGGCCAATTATTAAGTACAAGTGCTATAATATAACATTATGATGATAATGTTCCACCAAGTGCCAACAATCAACAGTATCAACTTAATAAAAGCTTGTTTTAAAAAATGTTTTTGTTTATTTTTGTATAATATAGGTTATAGTTTTTTTTTTTGAGGAAATTACCAGGAGCAGCACGCGTTTACGCTTAAAATAATAGTAATAATCAGTATGGACTACCTATTCAAAATGTCACTTTAGGCCCAGTCATTGCCCTGTTGCCAGCTTGTTGATTACCCATTAAACCTCTACGATTACGAGAAGAGACGATGACGAGATGAACATAGATTGATACAGAGTAACCATTTGGGCATTCCACAAGGTAATGAGGACAGTAGCTAATTTACCTATTTGTAGAAAGCACGGAGACCAATACGAAGAAACATGTTCATGGGCATGCGCATGATAACAGCGTCTGATCTATATATATACATAAATGAATCCTTATTTCCCTTGGTCGCAGCACTATGCCTGAACGGCTGAGCCGATTTAACTAATTCTTTCTTTGTTCTGTTTGTTACTGTCACGAAAAGATTCTTATGAAAGAAAAAATAAGAAAGTTGCGTAGAAAATTAGAAAATTTAAGAAAACTGAACGACCATATATTAACTTTTCTAATGCAACTTTATGACCTTTCACAGAACTGTCAGTCATTTGACTGGATTGCGCTAAACCAATTCAATAATCATAGCTAAGAAGACAGGACAACGTCTGTCGAGACAGCTAGTTTATTTATAGAGAGCACGCAGACTAAGACAAACACGTTCATGCACACTCACACAAATGCTTATCTTGGGATTTTTTTTATACTACGTCGGGAGGCAGAAAAGCATACTGCCCGTCTAATGTGAATGCGGTTACCGTAACCATATTAACGCTGGCTACATAAAATATCGCTCGCGCGCCGCCACCCCCGCTGCCAATGCAGTATCTCCTTCCTCTCTGGTGACTTCACTCACTCGCAGCAACACTGCAACATTGTTATTTGGCTGCGGTATTGTGTAAGGTGGAGGTACATTCCCCAGTTGGGTAGCTTATAATTACGCTCCCTACCTCTCTTTTCGCCAGAGCTTCGTTTGTAAGTCAGCAGGGTGGACCGCGTGCAGGTGAAGTTGGCTTTGGTTCAAAGATGTTGATGAAACTCTTACAAAAAACAAAAAAAAACCTCTTACAAAATCCTCTACCACAAAATACATGCGAGTAAGTTTGCGATACTGCAACATTATTTTTGTTGGACCCCTGGAAATTCCGAATACAAAATGCAAAATAGTTATGCACATATATGCATTCCTGTTGTTGGATCGATTGAGCCCTGAAATGCCTGTAGGCAAGCTCTGCCAACATCCGATTCTGACATTCCGTCTGCCGAGTACACACATCCGATGAGATGCAGTATTGCCAGCGAAACATTGCAGATTTTCCGCTGAATTAAATTTCAATCATTGACTTTGTCTGCATTTTCCTTTATAAAATTCCTACACATTTTTTTAGCCTTAGAATAGAATAGAATATTTATTTATTTGCAAGAACATTAAGTTACAAATAACAGGTGTTGTGATTTCAATGAAAACGGTTCGTTTCTTTCTCACAGGCATGCAAATATTGGGCATTGATTGATTACTTTTTAAATTTAGTTAACTAGCTACAAAACTAACAATATATTGGAATGGCCATAATTATAAATAATAATTGAATACACATGTCATTCTGCCTTGGCTGTAAAAATAATCTTGAAGTATAAGAGGCTCAGCACTACCTTTGGAGTCGAAGCCAACTTGCATGTGGTGCCCCGCTTAACAACCAACGAGGATCTGAAGAAAACTACAGCCTGAGGTTCTTCAAAAACGGCGTGACGAGGTTTTTACAGGGTCGGCAACGCGTGATGCCTGTGGTGTTATAGGCGTCCATAGGCTTTCCATCAGGCAGACCGTATGCTTGTTCATCACCTTAGTGGTTTAAGCGATATTTTACTAGCTCTTTGATAGTAAATTTTAAGACTGCGCGAAATACTTACGGTTTATGTCTAAAAGTATTAACCAATAACTAAATGTAATGGCGTCATTTTTTACCCCAATTATGTTTCTTTTTTTATATTCATTTTCTTTCTTAATAAGAAAAGGCGAAACTTACTAAAAAGTAATCAAGCCATAAAATATATAAATAAATATCCGTAATTATAAATAATTAATACTTAATGGGGCGACTTAACAGCACAAATCTTCCTGATACAAGTCAGTTCGAGAGGGCAGACCGGTAATCGAGAGGTTACCAGTTTTTTCTTTTTTTTATACTACTTCAGGTGGCAGACAAGCATGCGGCCCGCCTGATGTGAAGCGGTTACCGTAGCCATATTAACGCTCGCAACATAAAATATCGCTCGCGCGCCGCCACCCCCGCTGCCAACGCTGCATCTCTTTCCTTTCTGCTGACCTCACTCACTCGCAGGAACACAGCAACCCTCAATTATTCTGTGAGGTGGAGGTACATTCCCCAGTCGGGTGGCTTACAATTACATTCCCTACCTCTCTTTTCGCCAGAGCTTCGTTTGTCAGTCAGCAGGGTGTACCGCGTGCAGGTGAAGTTGGTTTTGGTTCAAAGATTTTGATGAACCGCTTACACCACAAATTGCGCGTTTGCGAATTATAATTAAAATATGAATTATGTAAACACATTGTATGCATGACCGCGTTAATTCTCGTTGTGACTTTCATCCATTTTCATCAATCAACAAATCATTTGCCATTGACTGTCCACGTGAAACTAATACATATTTGCATAACAAATAAATTTGCGTACCTGATTCGTACAAATGCATCAATTTTGTTGAATAATTCATAATCCCCGTGTAATCGTCGCATCTGTTTTGTATATTTTATGCAAATTCATCGTCAATAATTATGATATCATTATTCATTAGTGTTATGCATTGATTGTTTTTGGTTGATTAATTGCTAGCTTCCATCCGCGGGTTCTTTTTGACTTTTTGATGTGATAGATAGATAGTCATTTATTCCCAAGAATATGGTAGTATACACGATGTTTCGTGTAGCTGTGCATGCCTTTATTGGCGGTAGGAATATTTACAATATTATGAAATTGTTTGTTATACATTTATATATAGGCTGGTAATTTGAGTACAGACTTTACCTACATTATAATTACAAATTTAAATTTCACCTCTGAATTTTATTATATAATTAATTAAATAAATTAAACGGGTCACTCACGTCTTTTTGTCGGGAAAGTTTCGATCTCAAAAGGAGACCTTCATGAGTGTTCGGCGCGAGAGACAAAGGGTGGACGTGTCTTGACATTCGCCCTGATGAAGGCCTCCTTTTGAGATCGAAACTAGTCGGCTTTCCCGACAAAAAGACGTGAGTGACCCGTTTAATTTATTTAATTAATTTAGTGTAATGTCTCACGTGAGTTTTAATAATATTATATACAATTAATTAATTACTGTATCATTTTGAATGTCATATTTAGATTATATGAAAACGTCTTTAAAATTGCTTCCGAAAAATCGGGGGATACAGGGTGTTGCAGCTACAAATCAATTGTGCAGTGGATCTGGGTTGAGTCATTGATACCTTAGTTGTGTGGAAGGGAATCAAAAGTGCTACTGGTGACGCACACGTCCATAAGTTGTAATAACTGCTTTGCATCAAGCGTATCATTATTTTCCACCTTAGTTTAACCCTTTCCATGTAAAGTTCCCATCTATGTGAGTAATTTTATCCCCATCTACTTGATAAAGATTATTACGAAAGCTTTTGTAAGAGCTCTTTGATAAGGGAGGGCATAGAACCCGCATTATTCCAGATAACGCGTCTTATTCTAATCTCATTCTTAGTAGGACGATGTACTGTCATGTGGTAGCAATTTGTTACTTAAATAAAATAAACAATTAGTCACAGTAATAATAGCACACCCGGGCCACTCCATACAAAAGTCGCATCGTTTACTACATAAACAATGACGTCTGTGCAGAGTGGCGTAAATGAGCGTGTGTGCGTGCGGCGCCATACAAACTGTTCTAGATTTGTCTCAGAGGGGAGGTGAGGTCGACACGAGAGAGCGGCAGGGAGTGGCCATACTGTACGTAGTACTATTACTTATACTGTGATAATAGTAAAGATTATTGGCAAATACTTTACATGTGTGTTGTTACATTTATTTAGTTACATTACATTATATAGTTAAAACATGATATAACAGTATTATCAATTATTCATACACTAGGCTAATCCTGTCTTGTCAAAATCATCATCATCATCATCAGGTCCATTGTAGTCTCCACTACAGGAGCACGACCCTCTCTCGTCCGTCCTAGACGGAAGGAGGATTTGGCCTACACTCATAATATGCAATGTAGAACAACTAAATATGAGTGTAAACAATAATAATAAATGGATAGAGTATTTATTTTCCATCACACTTCGCAATAGTCACAATGCCTGCCGAGACCTGCTCATGGGTATATCGTTCCATTGACATATCCTGAAGCGGGTCACGGCGGGCGTACAACATTACATCAAACTTCTCAAAGGGGCCTCTACGCATTGGATCCATATCCCCGCGCACGCCTATCAAATGACCTGGTTTAATCCCGTGAGTCCAAGAGAGATACATATAAATAAATAACTATTTCTGGACAATTTACACAGCGCCATCTAGTACCAAATTACGCGCAAAGCTTGTACTATGGGTAATAGGTATCTGATATTATACTTAAATACATTTTTTTTTGTAAATACATACATATGTAATAATATAATACATAGAAAACATCCAGACCAAGACAAACAGACATGTTCATGCACACAAATATTTGTCTTGTGCGGGAATCGAACCCGCGACCTCGGAGTCAAAGTGGCCATTGCTAACCATTCGACCACCGAGCTCGTCTCGAATAGATCGAAATAAGTAGTCATTAAGTAGAAAGAATATATCTCAAGACCAACCCAACGGTCAGAAACTAAGTCTCAACACCGTACGAGGTCCTGACAGGAAGGACGCTTTGGTTTAAGATAGTCATTAAGCATTTGAATAGCTGATGAGGATGTGTCGAAGCTTTACAAAAGCTACCCAGCTTAATCGAATGCATCTATCGAGCTCTTTGTTGAAGTTACCCCGGCCAAGTTGTATAGGTTGTCCGAGCCAGACATAGTGTTTAACCATTTCAATAGATGTACTCGTATTCTCTACGTTAACCGGTCTAGGATGACAAAGTCGTTATCCATCATGTCAAGAAACACCCAAATCTATACATCTATACAGATACAGAAAATTGTAATGTCGGTTTGTAATATGTATTAAAACAGTGAAACAAATTACTTTTTCATAGCTGGTTATGAACCATATAGTTACCAAAGTGGCTGAAGGGTAAAATAACCGCTTTTTACTAAATGCATATGTGTACATATACCAAACACGGTACATATACCAAAATATTATTTTTTACAATTTTTGTCTGTCTCTCTGTCGGTTTGTCACGGGTTATCTCTGAAACAGCTGGACCGATTTTGACGGGACGTTCACTGGAAGATAGATGATGTAATAATTAGTAACTTAGGTTACTTTTATTTTAGAAAATTTATTTATTTATATTAGTATAAATAAATAATTTAAAAAGTAACCATTCCGCGCGGACGAAATCACGGGCACAGCTAGTAACCACTATATCTATCTATCACTATAGCGATCACCCAAAATCTAAAAAGAATTACTTGCCGTTAATAATTATGCCACATCCTTTCCAATTCATACTTGAAAGCATATTTGTAGGCATTCGCTTTTAGAGTTAAACAGAGGTGAGCGTGCAATACTCCCCCGAACAAACACATGGACAGGATATTAAAACGGAACGTATTGGTTTTCAATTACGTACATTTCGAAACATCGGACTGCATTATTACGAGGTACATCAAAGGGCAGATGAAAAGCCACGACTGGGTGTTTCCTAACTCTACATTTCCATTTGACACGGGGTTAATGACGACTCGATAAAATTACAATGCATTGATTACTATAGGCCTTTTAATAGCGGATTAATCTATCAATTATTATTAAACCATTAACAATATTACAGGATAGTTTATCATCATCATCAGGTCCATTTTAGTCTCCACTACAGGAGCATGGGGAGTGTAGGCGAAATCCTCCTTCCGTCTAGGAGGGACGAGAGAGGATAGTTTATAAACAATATTAATTATCCATACTATTACCACCATATAAGTAATAGAACAGTTTGGCCACTCCCTGCTGCTCTCTCGTATCGACCTCACCTCTCCTCTGAGACGTATCTGAAACAGTTTATATGGCGCCGCACGCACACACGCTCGTTCGAGCTCTGCACTGACGTCACCTTTTTGTCATAGTGAACGACGCGACTTTTATATGGAGTGACCGGGGTGTGCTATTACTTAAATATTGTCGTACAGCAACACAAGGATAACAATATACTTATTTGATATTAAATTAGGGATAACTTATATACTAGACTTTGGTGCACCAATGATCCTACTGCCTAAGTTGAAGCTGATACCCATTCCATATTTGTTTTGCAAAATCAAACGTTAGCTTGGATAAGTAGAACTTGTGTTTAACTTAGCTCGTAGAAGCCCTAGAGCTGTATCGACTAAGTTCAAGATGGTTGTTGTTAACTTAAACTTAAGACCTATTTTTGGAATATCATGGAATGGAAATCCTACATCCGATTTACCATTGGATTTTCTTATTGTGAAAATAAAACATCAGCTTAGATTGGAGGTAAATTTGTTAAGCTTAGTTGGTAGTTAGAGACTCTCAAGCTCTACCGACTAAACTGAAGATGTTTGTCATTAAGTTTAACCTAAGATCTATTTTTGGAATCCAAATATTCGGCCGGAATCGACTTCAGGTAGGGCCGCCCTAATCAGTGGCTCTACCGCCGAAGCTGAAACAAATTTCCATCGAAATTTTTGATTGCAAATATCAAACTCGGGCTTAGATTAATAGTAATTGTGTTAACGTTATTTAGTAGACACCCTGAAGCTCTTCGTCCAAAGTTGACGCGGTTTGTCAATAGCTAAACTAACTAAAATGACCTGATGATGATGATGATGATGACACAGAGATCTGAAGTACGACCCTCTCGTCCGTCCCTGACAGAAGGAGGATTTGGCCTACACTCCCCACGCTGGCCAGACGGGTTGGGGAGGCCTGATCGATGTTTTATTATGTATTTCCCTTAGTCGCCTTGTACGACATCCACGAGAGGAGACGGAGTGATTCTATTCTAGTCTGCCGGAAATCACACGGCCAACACACGCCTTTTGTATATAATTGTTTAATGAATTGTGTACAATAAAGAATGAATAAATAAATAGAAATAAGGATATTTTTTTAAAAAATTACCAATACTTTTTGAAGAACGCAAGAACACCAGCCGTGTGGTTTTTGGCAGACTAGAATAGAATCACTCCGTCTCCTCTCGTGGATGTGGTACAAGGCGACTAAGGGAAATACATAATAAAACATCGATCAGGCCTCCCCAACCCGTCTGGCCAGCGTGGGGAGTGTAGGCCAAATCCTCCTTCTGTCTGGGACGGACGAGAGAAGGTCGTGCTCCTGTAGTGGAGACTAAAATGACCTGATGATGATGATACAAAAGGCGAACTTAATGCATACACCATTGTCTACCAGTTTACCTTTTTTTGTTTGCCTTATTTTAAAATATACATACACATATACATACTACAAGAATTATTGCATATATAGTCATAATATACATGCACACAAGTGCACATAAGTACCCAACAGTTTTAGTTTCGACTAGGTACATCATGTAAGTAATGACGTGCAACATTGCAATAATATAATATTTTAAAATACACAAATTAATTTAGCTGATATCAAGTGATGTACTAACCAATGAACACCATTCCATTTTAATTTAACTCGTTGCACGTCGAGTTGGAATGCAGACTCTATTCAGCGAGGGTTCTAGGAATTCAGGGTGGCAGGCTGCCCCCGCTTGCAGTATTATTTCCAGAGCACATTGTTATTTTCAGCTTATTTCGGAAATAATCGGGTATTGTAATGGAGAACAGCATTATTTACCTTATTTATGTACTCGTCTCTACCCACAGCGCTTCGTTACAGTGCCTGTATATAAAGTATGCGTCAATCCTGAACGTACGAGTATCTATACATTATTTAAAAATGAATAAGTATTTCTCTTGGTCACAGCATCAAGCGTGAACGGCTGGACGGATTTTGCTATTTCTTTTTATATTCTATTTGTTATTGTCAGGAGAAGGTTCATATGAAAGAAAAAAATAAAGAAAATTACGCGGAAAATTAGAAAATTTTAAAAAAACCTAACGACGTTATTAGCTTTTCTAATGTAACTTTGTCGTTTGTCAGAACTGTCGGTTATTTGACAGATTGCGCGAAATCAATTCGAATTCAATATTCATTGTTAAAAAAAATACAGACCGTCTGTCGATCAGCTAGGTCTTTATGTACCTATCATCATCAGGTCATTTTAGTCTTACTACAGGAGCACGACCCTCTGTTCCGTCCGAGACAGAAGGAGGATTTGGCCTACATTCCCCACGCTGGCCAGACGGGTTGGGGAAGCCTGATCGATGTTTGGTAATGTAATTCCCTTAGTCGCCTTGTACGACATCCACGGGAAGAGACAGAGTGATTCTATTCTAGTCTGCCGGAAACCACACTGCATCACACATTTGGTGGGATAGGTATACTGGGTAAGGTACAGGACAACGTCTGTAAGGTCAGCTAGTATATATATAAAAATGAATACCTATTTCCCTTGGTCACGGTATAATCACAAAATCATCCCTTGGGAACGGCTGGACTGATTAAGTTATTTCTTTTTATATTATAGAAAGAAGAAAGAAAGAAAATACGTTTATTAACATCACAATATGAAACAATAAATTCACACAATACACAATAACATTAAACATTTCAAACATAATCATGATGTTAATTGGCCATCGGTAATACACGCAGCGCCGGTATTCTGCGACAGCCAAGAGCCAACAGATGCCGACACGAACCTCATCGGCCGAGGTATACCTTTTTTTATACTTGTCATTGTCAGGAGAAGTTCTTGTAAAAAAAAAAATAAGAAAGTTGTGCGGAAATTTAGAAAATTTAAGAAAATTGAACGATCATATTAAGTTTTCTAATGTAACTTTGTCGTTTGACTGAACTGTCGCTCGAAACCAATTCGAATTCAATATTCATTGTTCAGAACACAGGGCAACGTCTGGCGGGTCGGCTAGTTCTTTATGAATGTCAAACTTTAATTGAATCCATAAAAGAATAAGGCTTCTATCTCGCCTTTTTTTGTACTACCTACCTACCATATATGTCAAGTTCATCTGCTAATATTATAAACGCGAAATTATGTGAGGACATGATAGCTGGGCCTTACCGGGACGCCATGGCAATGTCGCCGGCCACGTATCCAAATGTAGTATTGTATAATCACGTGCATATACATTTATAAACATTTATATATGTAATAATACTAGGTGTATTGTATATAAACGTAAATTTTTATTCCCAAAAAAAGCCTCAATAGTATGGAACCTACTTCGTAAAATGAGATAGGCATCACGTGATCCCTTTTTTATTGAATCCCTCTTTTGAAGTGAATACTTCCATAGGGAGGCAATTAAAAAAAAACGAATGTTAACAACTCGGGGGATACTGTCTGATGTAGCAGCTATACGAGTATATCTATCATCTCCATCCAAAATTCAATCACACCACTGCAGCACTGGATAGATGAAGAATCAAAGAATTTATTACGCTAAGTTTTTTTTTTATACTACGTCGTCGGATGGCAGACAAGCATACGGGCCGCCTGATGTGAAGCAGTAACCGTAGCCATATTAACGCTCGCAACATAAAATATCGCTCGCGCGCCGCCATCCCCGCTGAAAACGCATGCTGCGTTGGCTCCTTCTTTTCTTTTCTGGTGACCTCACTCACTCGCAGGAACACAACAACCCTCAAGGGTATTGCTATTTGGCTTCGGTATTCTGTGAGGTGGAGGTACATTCCCCAGTCAGGTAGCTTACAATTACGCTCCCTACCTCTCTTTTCGCCAGAGCTTCGTTTGTCAGTCAGCAGGGTGTACCGCGTGCAGGTGAAGTTGGCTTTGGTTCAAGGATGTTGATGAACCACTTACACCCCAAAAGTAAGGACCCTAAGTAAGGACTATTGAACATCGCATATGAGGGAAGGACTGCCATTTTGAGATAATTTTAGTGCATATAACATATTCACGTACGATACAAATCCCATTTTTTTCATTACACTAATCTGGTGTTTTTGGAGCATATATAGTAAAAAGATATTTGAAATCTAAATGATATTTCTTTAGTTCCAAAAGATTCATGTAACTGTTCATGATACAAACACATATTATGGTATATCCTTGAGCTACAATTGTGGTCACGTGAGTTGACTTGTCTAAGTCATCAACTGTATTTTGTATGGAAAATGACAGATTGTGACAACGAAATTTGTGACGTAATCTTGCCAATCCACGGGAAGAATATACCTTGGTTCTTACTACCATGGCTATGTTGTACTTTACCCATAGCTTACTAACAGCTGACTGCTGACCGCAGATTATTAACAAAAACAAAAGCATGGGATATAAAAAGCGTGCGAACCATAAAAAAAGATACGTTTTAGCGACCCTTCGATAGATGGCTCTATATTTACAAACTTAACTTCTCTTTATGTAAAAAATCTAAACCAGTACTTACCGTAAACTTTTTTATAATTCGTTTATTTATTGAAATGAATCTTCAGATTTCTTTAAGTACAATTTATTACCAGAGAGGGGCTGGCTCTTATTTCGCACATCGCATAAAAATTTTATTCATATATTGTTTTAATTTATATTACATATTATATAACATTTAATTTATAATTTAGTTAACGAACCCTACCTACTTCATGCCTTGTTCAGTTACCTAAAGATTGCCTTGAAAAGATGGCTTTCAGCAATAAGGCTGCCTTGTTGCACATAAAAGTTGTGTTAAAAAAACTGTTATTGTATTTTGTGTAATTTATTGTGTAAATAAAGCATAATCTATCTATTTTATTCATATTTATTCATAGACTTACCTGCAATGTGATATTTAAAATTAATACATTTTTTATAATAACATTCGCTATTATAATAACAGATAGATTTCTTTCATTATTTATTTTTTATAATTTTATATTATTTAATAATCTTGTCGTTCAGCGTGACAATGCTGCCAGCCTTATAGACATAATGTCATTTGATGACGAGGAGGAAAATTATATAGTGTTTACTCTCTATTTGTTTGGTTTATATAAATATTCTTTGATTTTAAGTAAAATTTTAAAACGATAATTTACATAAAAAACTTTACATGTAGGTACAAGAATTTCAATTAAAATATTGTAGTCCTAGTACTGTCAACGTTTTTCATTCTTTAAAGATTTATCTAATCAGTAAAGTGCAAATGAAGGTCTTGTTATTAGTCATAGGATGACGACTTCCTCAATTAACTATCAAATGGGCCGCACTTAATCCACATAATTTTATTATACTGCTAACGTGGCAAACAAGCATACGGCACGTCTTAATGAAAGCAGTTACCGTAGCCTATGGACGCCTGCAACACCACAGGTATCAAAAACCTCTTTACTCTACAGGATAGAGACCTGTTTATTATGATTGATAATACTTAAACATAAACTAAAATTATTAAAATTGTTGGGTGAAATCACAATATAAAGTAATAGTACTATATAACTTGCAAGGTTGATTACAGATACTGCAGCCACTTCATACGAATGTGTCGTCGACTCGTCGTTAACTACTACATAGGCAAAGGTGTCTGTGCAAACCATGAAACGAGTCTGTATACCGTATATCCGGCTTACTTTTTTTTAAATGAGAGGGGGGCAAACGGGCATTAGGGTCTTTTGTGGGAAAGCAATCACCAGCGCCCATAGAGATCAGCCCCCTTACCACCAACTCTTATTGCGATTCAATAACTGAATAGAATGCTTATTCATACCAATGAATAAGCGACTCTATTTCAAAAATAGAGTCGCATATTCATATAAATAGATAAATAGATGACACACGCGCATAGAGTGAGTGAGTAAATGAATAAGCGACTCTATTTCAAAAATAGAGTCGCATATTCATACCAATGATTATTCATTGGTATGAATATGCGACTCTATTTTTGAAATAGATAGATAGATGACACACGCTCTATTTTTGAAATATTCTATTTTTGAAATAGAGTCGCTTGAGTTCAAAAATAGGGTTCATTCATCATTCATACCAATGAATAAGCGACTATATTTCAAAAATAGAGTCGCTTATTCATTGGTATGAATAGGCATTCTATTCAGTTATTGAATCGCAATAAGAGTTGGTGGTAAGGGGGCAGCAACACCAATGGGTCGCCAATCCGTTGCTAGCCTATACTAGGTTTCTTTCTTACATACAAACAGTTCAAGATACGTCTCAGAAGTGAGGTCGATACGAGAAAGCGGCAGGGAATGGCCGCTAATAATTATTAATACTTACTAGTGATGTAACGAATATTCGTATTAGATTTCGCGAATATTCGCATATTTCTCGACATTCGCATTCGCATTCGCAATTTTATGCGAATGTCTTGCGAATATGAACGTCCTAAAAATAATTAAGATGTTAAATTACAAAAAGGTAAACTAAATAGAGAAATAAGTATCAACTTATATATTTATTTCAAAACCTTATCTTCTGCTAGGATTTTTTGTTAACTAAACAATAAACATCACTCGTAAATCAAACAGCAATCGGCCTTCTTCGGATCGGCTCGACAATGCTCGAAAGTAGATGCAAATAATTACAAATGTGCACACATTTGTAATTATTTGCATCTACTGTGTGTAACTCGCGCACCAACTAAGCTGTCAAAATAAAGCCATAGACAAATGGCGCCAAATATAAAAGTCAATATTCGCATTCGCATAATTTCTAGAAATTGACATTCGTTACATCACTAATACTTACCTACTATTACTTATACCGTGCAGCGGCGAAAGTGCAGTAGTGAGACTAAACAAAAGCTTCTAAAAATAGTCTCATATTTTGCTTTATGAGATTTCCTCTCATCGCTGACGTTATACGGGAGCATATTAATTTGTCCGGGCTCTATCGGCGGAGCACCGTTCGCTAGTTAGGCACAAATTGCATCACGAGAGCCTGCCATCGCACACGAGTAATGTAATTTTGTGCCTAACTTGACATACTCATCCTACTTTGAACTACAAACGGGAAATGACGTCAAGCCGAGCGTGTGGTTCAACATCCCGCTTTCTAAGGACCATATTACATTACGAGGTTTTTAGACACTAGCATTAGCACAGTATAAGTAATAGTACTACGTACAGTATAGCCGATCCCTGCCGCTCTCTCGTGTCGACCTCACCTCCCCTCTGAGACAAATCTGGAACAGTTTCTATGGCGCGGTACGCACACACGCTTATTCGCGCTCTGCACAGACGTCATTGTTTATGTAGTAGTAAACAATGCGACATTTGTATAGAGTGGCCGGGGTTTGGTATTAGTTAGGCGTAAGATGGAACTTTTTTTTCTACTACACAGGGTGGCAAACAATAATAACGCCTAATGGGAAGCGGTTACCGTAGCCATATAAATGCTTGTTACATGATATATCGATGCAGTCCCCCGGTGTTAACGCAGAAACTCCTTCTATTCTGGTGACCTCACTCACTCGCAGGAACACAACAACTCTCAAGGAAAATGCTATTTGGCTAGGGTACTCAGTGAGGCCGTGTGGTTTCCGGCAGACTAGAACAGAATCACTCTGTCTCTTCCCGTGGATGTCGTACAAGGCGACTAAGGGAAATACATTATAAAAGATCGATCAGGCCTCCCCAACCCGTCTGGCCAGCGTGGCGAGTGTAGGCCAAATTCTCCTTCCGTCTGGGACGGACGACTCCGGACGAGAGAGGGTCGTGCTCCTGTAGTGGAGACTAAAATGACCTGATGATGATTCTGTGAGGTGGAGGTACTTTGCACTTCCAAAATAAAAATGAAAAACCTAACTTTCGGGCCCCAAATATTACTGTCAGTAGACAATATAACGCTACTCTGCTGATTTTACTCTATCCATGTCCAAGCCTTTGTTTATTATATACAATAGACTTACCTTACACATTTCGAGAGCGCTGTGAATTTCAGGTGTGTACATTTGAATAGAGCCCGAAACCTCTCATTCAACTAAACCTGGAAGCTGAATATGTGTATTCATACTCGCCTGGAATATAATACAATTACAATATTGAGATTTTCTCTCAGTATTATCAAGTTGGAAATTCCTAGTCCTAGACAGTTTTCAAAGCTCCATTCAGACCCAAACTAATAATATAAAGTAATAACAATACATACAAAACAACACTATAAAACTAAAGTACCTAAAACTAAATAATACTAAAATTATTTTAACAAAAAATACCGACTCGAATAGATATTTCTGGACAATTTACACAGCGCCGTCTAGTTCCAAATTAAGCCTAAAACTTGTACTATAGGTACTAGATAACTGATAAATGTACTTAAATATTTTTTTTTCTAATACATATATAAATACATAGAAAACGCCCAGACCAAGACAAATAGACATGTTCATACACACAAATATTTGTTTGAGCGGGGATCGAACCCGCGACCCCGGAGTCAATGTAGACATGGTTAGCCATTCGGCCAATGGGGTCGTCATATTATTTCAATGTGACGTCCGTGAAATAATAGATACAATAACAAAGACCTTATGTAATTGGGGGCGGACGCTTTACGCAATTTGCCTTGGTTAATATTAATTTTTAAGGGTTTTTTATGTTTATCTTTTGTTAATAGACACAGACTTTAAAATAAACGCGAATAAAGCCTCAATTAAGTTGCAAACAAGTGGAAAATACATAGTATTAATTATACCTACACTAAAATATATGCGCTTACCACAATTGCGCACCACTATACAAATTATTTTAAAAATAACTTCCCATCCATGAAGATAAAAAATAAATACGTTTGTTTCTGACAAGTGCGACACAAAAGAGATAGAATCAGAACTATGTAAATTTATTAGCGCAACAGTACTCGTAAGCAACATATATTTTTTCACCTCACTAGCTCGTAAAAGCTCTGTTTATCATTCGAAATCTGCGTGGAAAATCGCACTTTATCCGCTAGCGTGGAAAGTGTTTTTAAAATTCGAATATTTTTATTCAATAAAGGTTTCGTACAATAAATTACATATATATAGAACCTCATTGGTTTCGTAATAGTTTATATTCTCTGCAGCCAATCCATTGATGATTGAAATGCAAATACTTATTTCATGTCATGCGCCAGCCTCATTTAAAGAATCGCACTGGCCGGCAAGAAAATTTGATTAAAAAAAAAAAACTTTAAAATTTTCTTCTCTTTATTGAATTCACTTTACTTCCATTATTTTGGTTTGTTTTTTGATAAAATCGAAAGAAATCATAAAATATGAGCGAAGCTAGCAGCGACGAAGATATAAATTTAACACCTGCAGAATTAGTGCAAGTGGTACATAATGCCGAGTTGAGTTTTCTTCCGGAAAAATCGCGCGAAAAATACATAAAAGCGTACGATTTGTTCAAGTAATTTAATATTTATTAAAACTGTTTTTCTTGCACCTAACATTTTCCTCGCTTTAGTGAGGTGAAAAATTGTGTGTTGCGCTCGGCAGCAAAGTTATTTAGCGTCTCGTACCTTTGAAACCCTCGCTACGCTCAGGATTCTATATTTGAACCACTCGCTTCGCTCGTGGCTCAATCCTAGAATCCTTCGCTTGCTCAGGTTTCAATACAAGGTACTCGCGCCAAAAATTAACTTTGCAGCCTTGCATAACAAATAACTATTTACCGTACAAAAGTACTCAAGAATACCTTTCTATGTGGACAGTGTCCTTATTTTTGTCTAAGTATAAGTATTTATGTCGCACTGTAAAATCGATTGTAAGCCAAGTGAGGTTGATTTTGGCTCGAAAGGTGGCAGTGACACTTGTGAAACTTACATCCTAAAAGTTTTGTTAGTTTGTTAGATGGGTCGGTGATATGGGGCATCCTCAAGCGATATCTACTACATATCGATTGAAGAAGCTGTCTTATTGACATCCGTTAATAAAACTGTCTTATTAACGGATGTTAATAATACATATCTATTGAAGACTGTCTTGTTAACATCCGATATCATCCGTTAATAAGACAGTCTTCAGCGGTTTTGTGTCACACCAAAGCTCTAACTTGTTACCATGTCTCCTACGACTTTTAAAAACGAACAAAGGAACTTCTACTGCACGCTCCATGTTCGAAAATATCCCCCGCGCAGGTGAATTTTCGCTTTTTTCTGCTAACAAAACCGTTAGGTTACGTCCATATTTTGTTAGATGGTGGGTTTTAAATCTTAGACAACACAATACATACAGTATTGCTGAATACCCAATTTATAATCTTCATGTCACCTCAAGGTGCCTTTGGATATGTAACCAGGGGCCCAACCGCCGAAGCTGAATCCGATTCCCATCGGGTTTTTTGATTGCGAATATCAAATTTTAGCTTATCTTTATGGTACTTGTGTTTAACTTAGCTGGTAGTAACCCTGGAGTTCTACCGAATGAGCTGAAGATGTCTGTCAATAACTAAAACGTAAGACCTATTTTTCGAATCAAAATATTCGATGGCAATCGGCTTCAGCTTCGGCGGTAGGCCCCCGGGACGGAAGTCTATCAACCTGCAGTTGAGCAGTGTGGGTGAATTTGCTTTAAACCCCTTCTATTGAAGGGGGCTATAAACCCGTATCTTAGCAGTGGGATGAATAAGGACTGATGGCGAATCCAAGACGAGGAGAAGTATCTTCAAATTGCAGCAGCAGCTGGAGCAGAGACAACCAAAGATGCCATGACAGTTGTATGTAGCTGCTGACGTAATGAAGCACGAGCCAGGTGGTCGAATGGCTGGCAATGACTATTTTGACTCCGAGGTCACGGTTTCGATCCCCGCACATGACAATACATATATTACGTGTGCATGAACATGTCTGTATGTCATGGTCTGCGTGATATATGTACATATATCAATAATCTTGTACTCATAGAACAAGCTTTGATTAGTTTGGGACTAGATGGCGCTGTGTAATATGTCAAGGAATATTTATTATATTTATTAATGAGTGCCCGCCGATAGTAATTTGCATGAACTAACGAACGAACTACAGCAAGGAAAAAAAAGTTAATTATTTAATCTACGTGGATGCCAATGTAAAATGACCCGATGTCTCACCCCTTTTAACAACCCACCTTTGCTTTCCACTCACTAATTACTGTGCACTCGGGAACGAAACCAAATAACCCAGGAAATAACAGAAATATTTTATGAAATGAAAAGCTTTTATGCAATCAATTTTACAATAAATTAACATTGAATATTTTCCGTTGCAATATGCATTGCAACGGAAAATATTCGATAGTACAAGTGCTTTATTATATCATTATAATATGCATCGCATACTACATTGCTAAATAAATATGGATATGCCAGAGAAATTATTATTATGTATCTCTTTTTAATCACGGGTCAAGCCCAGTCATTTGATAGGCTTGCGCGGCGATATAAGATCTAACGCATAGAGGCCTCTTTGAGAAGTTTAATGTAATGTTGTAAATAAATAAAGTATTATAATTATTATACTTATGAGTATGGCATTTATCGGAGGAGCTCGATGGCGTCGTTGCGCGTGTCAGTCTGATCACGTAAGTTAAGCAATGTCGACGTTACTCTGTCTATGGATGGGTTTATATGTTATCAGTTAAGCCGTCGGTCTCGGTCTCGGCTTTAGGTGGTAGTAATTAAGCCAAGCCTTACCACAAGCTCTGAATACAGGAATGGAACCATCATGGTTGCGAATTTATGAATGAAATTCATTGATAAATACGCAACCATCATAGTTCCATTCCTTCGTTTAGAGTTTGTGGTAATGCTCCTGGCCTTTGGGTGATTTGAAAATACTGGCCTCCGCTAGGGGCGGATTAGGCACGTGCCTAGGGCCCGTAATTTTTGGGGACAACGAAGTGATTTTATATTGTTTTCTTTCTGAGGTTAAAAAAATATATTTACTAAAATTCTACTATCATACAACTCGCAATACTTTTAAATTCCATCCATATCATCTTTATAATTGGCGATCTACTACAGTACTTTTCCTAAGACATTTTATACCACGAACGGTGAAATTGTGGAATCAACTTGCGTCAGCGGTATTTCCGAACAATTACGACATGGGAGCCTTCAAGAATAGAGTCTTTAATTCTCTTAAAAGGCTGGCAACGGATCGGCGACTCTTTGGTGTTGCTGATCTCCATGGGCGGTGGTGATTGATTTCCACCAGGTGACCCACATGCCCCCTCTCATATAAAAAACAAAAAGAAAAAAAAACAACCATAGGTATAACATAAAAAAAGTAGTATAATTGCATTTGTTTATCCCTAAAACTTGACCAAATTACGGGTTTTAATGGTTTTGGGAGTGGAATTCTTTGAATCACTCAATCAAGACTAATAATTTTCTAAACTTGCCACACACGTTACAAATGTTAAAAATGTATACAAAAATATTTCGTAATGTATACAAAAATATTATCAATTTTATCAAGGTTTTAAACAATTAAATCGCCCAAAAAAGGGCGACACGCAATTTTAATTACCTTAATAGCATATGCGATAGCATCACGCTGGAAATTTTAATAATCTAACTTATGCCACTTTTGTGTCAGCGGTGTCAACTAGTGGCAGGTCGTCGAGGTTCACTCTGTCGGTGGCAAACGGTGGAAGCAACATGGATAAGGTAAGGCTGTAATATTGAATAGTAATCTGCCTTTTTCGTTCACCTATAGTATACTTTTTTTATGTAGTGTTAAATTTGTTTTACTCTAAGTTGTTGTTACATTTTTTTTTTTTGTAAACATAATCTACATCCCGTGCAATTCTGAAGTTCTAACAACGTTTTAATATTCAAAATTAAATTTAAGCTTGATTATATCGAAATATGAGTAAAAATTAACAAACTAGCAATGTTACTTTGCCAACAGCAGGAATTGATAATAATTAATTAATGAAATCAAGTACCTATATAATTTTAGTCAATTCACAATTCAATCTCGATTCGGTCAACTTTCAATCTGCGTTCGCAGAAAAAATACGAGAATTGGCCTTCAGTATTCAGTATTGGCTAAGTTGAAGCCGATTCTCATTGGATTTTTTGATCACGGAAATCAAATTTCAGCTTAGATTTATGGTACTTGTGTTTGTTTAGCTTAGCTGGTAGAAACTTTAGAGCTCTACTTACTTTATTAACATAAACTTAAGACTTATTTTTCGAATCACAATATTCGGTATTCGGATGTTAATCGGCTTCAGCTTCGGCGGTAGGGCCCTTAGTATGAACTTCAGAATTGCTCGGAATGTGTTTTACTAAATTAGAGAAGTAAAATATTTCTATCTAAATAGGTTATTGTGGCTTGGTGCTAACTGGTACAGTCTAGGATAATAAAAACAGGACCTACCTTACCTATAATTTTGAATAAAATACTCGTTTATTTGGTTATTAAAAATTCCTTTAATTTATTTAGGAGTACTGGTAATTTTCACTTCAATAATTTTGAGAAATTTTAATATCAAAATAAACGTTACACCATCAGACGTTACTTTTATTCAAAACTAGCTGCCCGCCCCGGCTTCGCACGGGTAGAAAGTGGTGTTTAATTTTCCTCGAATTTTTTTAATTTTTTCTCTGCGTTAGAACCTTGCAACTCGTACTCGTATTTCAAAGAATATTCTAAAAAAAGAATTAGCCAAATCGGTTTAGCTGTTCTCGAGATTAGCGCTTAGTAACACATTCAGCGATTCATTTTTATATTATAGATTAAAATTAACGTAGGTAGGTACTAACCTTGACTCTACATTTTTGGCACTTTGATTTTACTGCCGAATTATTTAATAAGTAGGGATTAAGTTCATTTGAGCTAAATAAAAAAAAATCGAATAGCTAATAGCACTAATAACCAAGCTCATCATTGGCTTGTCTTTTCCCATTTTATGGGATCGGCGCAGTATGTTTTTTTTTTCATTCTCGCTTATGAGCCGTCATATCTACAGTCACCCCTTTATTGCCTATTATCATCTCTCACACGATCCAACCACTTCGCGTTCCGTACCCAAAGGGTAAAACGGACCCTGTTACTGAGACTCCGCTGTCCGTCCGGCCATCACCAGACTGTATCTCATGAACCATGATAGACAGTTGAAATTTTCACAAATGATGTATTTCTATTGCCGCTATAACACCGAATACTAAAAAACAGAATAAAATAAATATTTAAAGAAGCTCCCATACAAGGGGCAAGAAACTTTTTTTTTTGCTCGTTTTTGCTCGATATTGATAACGGCAACAGGTAGACGCTTGAAATATTCAAGGAATATTTTGTCTTTTTAAAAATAAATAATTAAATTAAAATAAAACAAATATTTAGGGG
The DNA here is from genome assembly GCA_937001555.2 of Hypsopygia costalis. NCBI lineage: Eukaryota > Metazoa > Arthropoda > Insecta > Lepidoptera > Pyralidae > Hypsopygia > Hypsopygia costalis. The sequence continues at coordinate 29,043,179 of OW443326.2, forward strand.
TGGCTCCCATGCAACATTACATAGTGGTTTTTATAGTCATACTAAGAGAACGTTTGTAATGAAAAACGGTTCCTCAGAACCTACATCAGGCACCAGTCTCTCACAAAAAGGTGATATACGTTAAGCTTCAAATATACAGTATTTATTTTGTGAGAGAAAGTAAACGATAATATTATTAATATCATTTATTTATTTTTAATATGTTATTTGATACATTTTTAATGAGATGATGATGATGATGGTCGAAGCTCTTGGCGATTAAACCATTTACCGTTATAACTATCGGGACAATCATTGTAGAATCGACATCCCACATGTCGGTAATCTCGTGAGCCAAATCAAGATACTTAATTAGTTTATCCTTTTTAGCTTTCACAAGATTAACGTCATGTGGGACAGCGATATCTACAATGATTGCTCGGCGCGTTGATCGATCTATTAGCACAATGTCAGGTTTATTGGCTACAATAGTCCTGTCAGTGATAATAGATCGATCCCAGTATAATGTGGCATGGTCATTTTCAAGAACCGCTTCTGATACCTGTAGTACGGTATCTCGTTGGTCACAGGATCATATTTCGAGGCAAGCTGCTGATGGATGATTTTGGCTACTTGATTTTATCTGTGCAAAAACTCGCCGTTAGCAAGATGAGAACAACCGAAAATTACATGTCTGGGGGATTCCCCAGGTATATGACACGCCCTACAGATGTCAAGCGTGCCGTCCTTTATGATATATTTCCGGTAGTTATTCGTCTTGATAACTTCGTCCATAATTCCACAGACAAAACCTTCGGTTTCCTCAAAGAAGTCTCCGAAACGTAGCCAAGTTACGGAAGTAACAGGATCTACATCAGGTCCATGTAGAGCCTGGTAGAACCGTCCATGCAGTTCTTTGCCTTGCCATGTGGTTCTGCGATCATGAACACTTAATACTATTATTATTTTAATATATAATATTATTATTGCTAGCTCTAAATGTATTTCCTAGTTCAGATGCTATTCCATATATGTATAATGGAATGTGCAGCACGATATCTGTTACACTGTTATGTTATGGACGAGAAATGGGAGCCGACCGCCAATTATTACAAATTAATGATCCAAAAACTTATTATGAATATTGAATATGTTCGGTAACATTGCACTCTGCAAGTTTTCGCCACTCTGCCTAATTGGAAATTCGAAATGCTTTTGGAAAGAGGTTTATGATAATTGTATGTATCATAATAATTTTAATTTGCAGGTAGCTAAATAAATGTAGATTGGCAATTGACAAAACAAAATGAGACCATATGTTAAGTGTATTAGTGAGTGTAAATGTGATCACAAATGCTTAGGTAGGTACTTTTAGAAGAAAATGTAGGAAACATTTTCTTTTTAGGGTTCCGTACCCAAAGGATAACAAGGAACCCTATTACTAAGGCTCCGCTGTCCGTCCGTCCGTCTGTCACCAGGCTGTATCTCTTGAACCGTGATAGTTAGACAGTTGAAATTTTCACAGATGATGTATTTCTGTAGCCGCTATAACAACAAATAAATAAACATTTAAGGGGGCTCCTATACAACAAACGTGATTTTTTGCTCGATTTCGGTCGCAATTGGTAACTGCAATAGGTAGACGTATGAAATACTCACATAATATTTAGTTTTATATTCACTTTAAAAATAAATAATGAAATAAAAATAAAACAAATATTTAAGGGGGGCTCCCATACAACAAACATGATTTTTACATGAAACATGTTGGCCAAAAGGGTCGAATTGTGTACATCACCTAATTATAATATATTATTATTATCTACATTTGTAGCAAATAAATAATTATGATTACCCAATAAAAAAAATCGCTATATTGTTTAACAAATACATAGTTAAGTCGGAATAACCCACTTTTCATTCAAATGAGAAATAGAGTCGAAGGATGATGATATTATTGTACACCCTGCTGACACACACACGAGGTTCTGGTGAAAAGAGAGGTGGGGCATAGCGTATTTTTTAAGCTGCCCGTCTGGGGAAGTACCTCCACCACACAGAATACCACGGTCAAATAACAATTCCCTTGAGGGTTTTTGTATTCCTACGAGTGAATGAGATCATCAAAGGAGTTGCTGCGTTGGCAAAGCAGGTGGCGGAGCGCGAGCTATATTTCATGTTGTTAGTGGTAATATGGCTATGGTAACCGCTTCACATGATGCGGGCCGTATGCTTCCTTCAAGGGAATAGTTATTTGGCTGCGGAATTCTGTGAGATAAGGCCGTGTGGTTTCCGGCAGACTAGAATAGAATCACTCCATCTCTTCCCGTGGATGTCGTACAAGGCGACTAAGGGAAATACATTATAAAACATCGATCAGGCCTCCCCAACCCGTCTGGCCAGCGTGGAGAGTGTAGGCCAAATCCTCCTTCTGTCTAGGACGGACGAGAGAGGGTCGTGCTCCTGTAGTGGAGACTAAAATGACCTGATGATTCTGTTAGATGGAGGTACTTCCCCAGTCGGGCAGCTTACAAATACGCTGTACCCAATCTCTCTTACGTTTATAGGCAATATACTTATTGGACAAATTTTGCAATTACATAGTTATGTTTGTTTTCCAGGGAAAGGAAAAAGGCATCCTAAAGCTGGACCCTCGGCCCAGGGTGTCCATTGACACCAGGTCTGAGCTGACGCCACAGGTTTGTCTGACTATGAAGCTTTAGTCTATATTTTATTTACGTAGTCAAGCTCTTTCATTTGATACCCATATTGATGGTTTTAGAAAAAAATATATTTAATTCGCCATTTGGCGGTTGCGGCCATCTTGGAAAGATTTTCATCAAAAATAGCTAAAAATACTTCCGACTAATTATATTCCGACGGAAGATTCCGACGACACACACACACACACACACACAAACACACACATAAACACACACACAAACACACGCACACACTGAGAGAGAGAGAGAAACAGAGAGAGACAGGTCAAACTTATTACAACCCGTCGTTTTTGCGTCGGGTGTTAAAAAACGTAGTTTTTGTGTCCATATTAACGGAATTAATACTCGTTCTCCGCTTTACGAAACAATTCAACGAACTAAAACTTTTACTTTGCCTTTGTAAATGAATGTGAGCATACCTTAACAGTACCGTCAGAAAGTCCACCCTCCGAGTTTTCCAATGCTTTTCTCTTAATGCATTTGCCACATACCTACGTCAAAAATAAGGAATTAAATCCAAATGCATTTGCAAAAAAGCGTATACGTACATTTTGCGATTAACTACTAGGTGCTCACATTTTTAAATACCTACTTATTTATGACTAACAGCCGCATACTACTAAAAGCCGCGAGTCCGTTCGCGTGGACTATAAAGTTTTTTTTTATGTGAGAGGGGCAAAACGAGCATTTATGTCACCAGATGGATAGCAAACACCACCGCCCATGGACATCAGCAAAAGATGTTGATTAACCACATATATATAAAAAAAATAGGAATACCAGAATACCAAGATCCCTTGTCCGTTGCTGATAAGATTTGGGCTCCGCTTCTCGCTTAACATCAGGCGAAGCGGAGCCAATATGCTGGAAAAATTATTCAGACAGGCAAATAAAGAATAAATGAATGAATCTATGAAAGCTATGAAATTGCCGTTCTGCAGTACTGGCCATCAAATCAAAATAATTTTTGTTTGGCTAAGAATTCTAATTTCAAATTAATTTTATTTTAAAAACATGGAATTATTTTTCCAAAAGTAGTCATTTGTTTATTGATTAGTGTTACATTTTCATCGCATTTCAATCTTTTTCGTCATCATGGATACGTTAAAAATTCGAGTAATTATGGAATATGAGTACCGTCATGGCAGCAACGCGGCACAAGCGGCACGCAACATCAACGACGTTTACGGAGCTAACACTACAAACCAACGCACCACCTGTTATTGGTTTGCTCGCTTCCGTTCTGGAAATTTTGACCTGAAAAATGAACCTCGCGGTCGTCCGAAGACTTTGGTCGGAAGCTGATGATACACAATCTACGGCTGAATTAGCAGTAGCTTTCGACGTTAGCGTCAAAACAATATTGGTCCATTTGCGTCAAATTGGCAAGGTAAAAAAAGCTTGACAAATGGGTGCCCCACGAATTCAATGATCGCCAGTGCGAAGTACGCGTCGAGACGTGCCTTGCACTGCTCAACAGACACACAAATGAAGAAATTTTTCCGCATTGTTACCTGCGATGAAAATGGATTCTGTTTGATAACCGCAAGCGCTCAGCAAGTTGGTTGGATCCTGGTTCAGCACCTAAACAGGGCATTGTTTAGGTGCTGAACCAGGATCCAACCAACTATATATAAACGGAAACTTACCCCTAGAAAAGGTCGGTCACTGTTTGGTGGTCTAGCGCCGGTGTGATTCAGCACAGCTTCTTATCAAACGGGGTGAGCATTACTGCAGATGTGTCTGTGAAGAACTGAACACAATGATGGAGAAGCTGGCACGTCTCCAACCAGCATTGGTCAATCGCTCGCTTCGCTGCTCCTGCACGATAACGCGCGACCTCATACTGCACAGCAGACGGTCTCCAAGTTGCAAGAACTGGGGTTGGAAGCTCTCCGTCATCCGCCCTACTCGCCAGACCTTGCGCCTACAGACTACTACTTTTTCCAGAATTTGGATAACTTCTTGGAGGGAAAAAATTCAATACCCGAGAGGCAGTACAAAGTGCCTTTGAAAAAAAGTTAATATGGTCGTTCAGCTTTTTTGAATTTCCTAATTTTCTGCGCAACATTTTTTTTTCTTTCTTAAGAACCTTCTCTTGGCAATAACAACATAAAATACAACATAAAAAAGGCACAAAAGAAAATTCATCCTATTTATTTGCTCTTCCTTTTATATTTTACGGTAAAAATAGTTATTTGTTATGCAAGGCTGCAAAGTTAATTTTTGGCGCGAGTACCTTGTATTGAAACCTGAGCAAGCGAAGGATTCTAGGATTTTGGATAGGTTCAAATATAGAATCCTGAGCGTAGCGAGGGTTTTAAAGGTACGAGACGCTAAATAACTTTGCTGCCGAGCGCAACACACAACTTTTCACCTCACTAAAGCGAGGAAAATGTTAGGTGCAAGAAAAACAGTTTTAATAAATAATCATCAATGGACTGGCTGCAGAGAATATAAACTATTACGAAACCAATGAGGTTCTATATATATGTAATTTATTGTACGAAACCTTTATTGAATAAAAATATTCGAATTTTAAAAACACTTTCCACGCTAGCGGATAAAGTGCGATTTTCCACGCAGATTTCGAATGATAAACAGAGCTTTTACGAGCTAGTGAGGTGAAATAGTTATTTGTTATGCAAGACTGCAAAGTTAATTTTTGGCGCGAGTACCTTGTATTGAAACTTGAGCAAGCGAAGGATTCTAGGATTGAGCCACGAGCGAAGCGAGTGGTTCAAATATAGAATCCTGAGCGTAGCGAGGGTTTCAAAGGTACGAGACGCTAAATAATTTTGCTGCCGAGCGCAACACACAACTTTTCACCTCACTAAAGCGAGGAAAATGTTAGGTGCAAGAAAAACAGTTTTAATAAATATTAAATTACTGTTTATTTATTTCAAAAATTAAAAGTAAAATTACTACAATTGGTAATATTGAAAGTTAAATTTTTTTTTGGAACTGAAATTTTCTTGCCGGCCAGTGCGATTCTTTAAATGAGGCTGGCGCATGACATGAAATAAGTATTTGCATTTCAATCATCAATGGACTGGCTGCAGAGAATATAAACTATTACGAAACCAATGAGGTTCTATATGTATATATGTAATTTATTGTACGAAACCTTTATTGAATAAAAATATTCGAATTTTAAAAACACTTTCCACGCTAGCGGATAAAGTGCGATTTTCCACGCAGATTTCGAATGATAAACAGAGCTTTTACGAGCTAGTGAGGTGAAATAGATATTTTTAAACCAGCTTTTGTACGAAAGCACACGGGACGTGACAAGGAAAAGGTGATATGAACCCAGTGATGTTAACTATAAATACTACAGTTAAGACATACACATGCTAAAAAGGCTATTTGACCAATATTTTTTCGGTTTGATATGAGGATCGAATCCTCGCACAAGACAAACATTTGTATGCATGAACATGTCTGTTTGTCCTGGTTTACAAAAAAAAATGTATTTACCAGTTGTCTAGTACCCATAGTACAAGCTTTGCCATCTAGTCCCAAATTGCTTAATTTGGGACTAGATGGCGCTGTGTAAATTGTCCAGAGATATTTATTTACTTATTAATAGCTGACCCGGCAAACGTTGTTTTGCTATATAAAAATAGATAACAACCTATTCTCAGACCTGCTGAATATATATATAAAATTTCATAAAAATCGGTCAAGCCGTTTCGGAGGAGTATGGTAACTAATATTGTGACACGAGAATTTAATGTATTAGATAAGTATTGTTTTTACAAAAAAATATATATTTATGTACATTTATCAGTCGTCTAGTACCCATAATGCAAGCTTTGCGCTTAATTGGGGACTAGATGGCGCTGTTTAAATTGTCCAGAAATATTTTTTTTAAACTACGTCGGGTGGCAGACAAGCATACGACCCGCCTAATGTGAGGCGGTTACCGTAGCCATATTAACGCACGTAACATAAAATATCGCTCGTATTTATTTATTATTGTACAAATCCGAGCAGCGTCCACGGTATTTGCTTATACGTTCACCCACAACGGGGGCACGGCCCCGCTAACGAACGAACTAATTAACGAAATGTATCTGTGCCCTATAACTGGCTGATAGTTAATCAAATTGCTTCTACGTCAATGTTTACACTTAAGGTCGGCACTCGGTGACCTTTACAGATACCGATTTTTATGAGTAACTACCCGACGAGGCCCAGTTTTACCACTAACGGATATATATATCTATAATATAAAAATGAATCGCTGAATATGTTGCTAAGTGCATATCTCGAGAACTGCTAAACCGATTTCTCTAATATTTTTTTTAGAATATTCCTTGAAAAACGAGGATGGTTCTTACGCAGAGAAAAATTTAAAAAATTGCGAGGAAAATATAACATCATTTTTAGGGTTCTGTCTGTCTGTCTGTCTGTCAAGAATTTCTATGTCGAGGATGCGTGGAGGTATCAAGCTGAAATTTGAACTGTATACTCAGGTCTACGGTCCCATGAAGTTGTAAAAAAATCAAACTGCTAAGTTTACGTAAAAAAAAGTTACGGCCGTTTATTCAGCAAAAAACGCATATTTCGACACATTCTCAAGGGAATCAAAACCTATAGGGTACTTCCCGTTGACCTAGAACTATGAAATTTGGCAAGTAACATCATTATAGACTACAAATACAGGAACAAATCTCAAAACTATACATTTGTAAATAGATCTTAAAAAATAGGGGGTCTATATTTTTATAGGGTGTCGAAATTTCAAAGTGAAACTACTAGTTCAAATGGGGTATCATATGAAAGGGCATATCATATGATGTACACATTGCAAAATATATTTTATTTATTTTTTCGACGCATTATTTCTTATTTATAATGAAAAATATCAAATTTAATAATGATACTACGTACGGAACCCTCGGTGGGCGAGTCGGACTCGCACTTGTCCGGTTTTTTAACCTTGCGAAGCCGGGGGCAGCTAGTTACGGATATATACGAATATTATGCCTACTTATATGAAGAGTACAGGTAAAGAACAGGGAATGTCAACAATTTTTATTTTTTAATTGGATTAAGGATCTTTCTCTACGGTAATTTAGTTTCTAATCCCTAACTTTTTGAAAAAGTAAACAGATGGCGCCGAAATAAAAGTTACTACATACACTCATTTGAATGTAAATCGTAATACTTATGAACTTTTAATTGTTTATTATCTCAAAATCTAGGTCTAGTCTCATTAGGACATTCCCTGATCTTGTACCCTTCATACATATACTCGTATAAGCACATATAAATATAAATAATAAAATATATTCCTGGAAAAATTATGCAGTGCCATTTAACCACCCAAACTACTAAGGCTGGCAACGGATCGGCGACCCCTTGGTGTCGCTGGTCTCCATGGGCGGTGGTGATTGCTTTCCACCGGGTGACCCACATGCTCGTTTGCCCCCTCTCACATAAAGAAAAACTAAGCAAAACTATGGATATAATAACAATAAAACTCTCGCGTTGCATGATTTCTGTAAATAAAAACGGAAAATAACTCTGACTGACTCAAGTCAGCCTGTGACGGAATTTTTGAATGAAAAAATTAAAGTCCTGCTTAGATTGATGCTAATTATGTTTAGTTCAGTTGATAGAAACCCTAGCTCTACCGACTAAGCTGAAGATGTTTGTCGATAACTTTAATCTAAGGCCAATTTTTAGAATCAAACAAACCGAACTTTTTGGGGTGTAAGTGGTTCATCAACATCTTTGAACCAAAGCCAACTTCACCTGCACGCGGTGCACCCTGCTGACTGACAAACGAAGCTCTGGCGAAAAGAGAGGTAGGGAGCGTAATTGTAAGCTACCCGACTGGGGAATGTACCTCCACCTCACAGAATACCGCAGCCAAATAACAATTCCCTTGAGGGTTGTTGTGTTCCTGCGAGTGAGTGACGTCACCATAAAGGAAGGAGATGCTGCATTGGCAGCGGGGGTGGCGGCGCGCGACCGATATATTTTTTTTTTTTACCGTAACCATATTAACGCTTGCAACATAAAATATGTTGCGAGTGTTAATATGGCTACGGTAACCGCTTCACATCAGGCGGGCCGTATGTTTGTCTGCCACCCGACGTCGTATAAAAAATTGGTTGCCTGTAAAGTCGGTATACGGGCGAAAGTTTTACGTGACAACGACTTTGAGTGGTAAAATGTTTTCGAGTGGAAGGGACGCATGCCTTTCACTTTTTATGTCTGTCTCTCTCGCTCTTAGAAGGGACGCGTGCCTTTCACTCGCTCTCATTGTAAGCGCATAACGTGAGCCAGTTTCTTGAAGTGTCACCCGGCTAACCAATTTATAAGACGTTGTCACGTCAAAAATACACATATAATACGTAGGAAATACCCAAACCAAGACTCCAAGCATTGCTCTCTCCATCGATCCATCCTGTGCGACTTTTAGTCTGTGAACCAGCCCAACAGTCAGCCTCCAAGTCTCTGTCGCGTAGTAATAATATGAATATAATCATATCATGCTTCATTTTTTTTTTTATATTAAATATTGTCAGACAAATTACACAGCGCCATCTAGCCCCAAAGTAAGCGAAGCTTGTGTTATAGGTACTAGACAACTGATAAGCATACGTAAATACATTTTTTTTGTAAATACATACTTACGATACATAGAAAACACCTAGACTAAGACAAACAGACATGTTCATGCACACAAATGTTTGTCCTATGTGGGAATCGAACCCACTCGTCAAAATTTATTGGTTATTAACATAACAAGCATTTTTTACATATAAATTATATGTCAAACTACAGGATAGTTTATCAGCATTCTCGTCGTAGGTACTATTACATATATTCAACATCTTGCGCTTATTCAAAATTATATTTTTTTAATATATATATGTACATATATATATATATATATATATATATATATATATATATATATATATATATATATATATATATGTACATACGTACACATACCTATATGTATACATATACACACGCGCACACACACAATTATACAATACTCATATATAACAAATAAAATAAAATAATTTTTATTTCAGACTACATAAGTCCATACCATGTTAGTAACAATGAATCAAGTCCAGTTCAATTTAATCTAATTTAGTTTTACGTAATTTAATTAAATCCAATTCAATTAATTATCATTGATTAATATTAACGGTAATAATTTAGCCTTCACTTGCAATTTTTGTGTTCGTTTTACATCTACGAACACAATTAAGCAAAATAGGCGAGTCATATCTCCATGCTATTGTCTTCAGGATGGTATTGTGTTGTAGTGTTGTATATGTCGTGGGCTGATCGTTTAATTGGGCCGATCGCGATAAGCCTGGGCAGATCGACATGTGCCGCCATATTTTGATTTGGCTGCCTAATCACCGCCATATCGTTCAAAGCATAACGTTTGACGATTTGGCCGTCCATACTTGGCCAAATCGAGTTTGTAGGGTGTCCATCATACTTACAAGCAAATAAAATCAAGTTTAAGTATTTCACTCGATAAAAAGACGTTTAAAAAGTAAATAAAATCAATTCCGGCGCTTCGCCGGCCGCTGCCGCGGCACGCTCGCTACGCTCGCTCGGCTCGCGCTCTGTTGGGGTCACAGTTCTAACCTAACCTAACCCACTTTTCTTGCAGTTCTAATCTAGCCTAAATTATTTTATTTATTTATTTATCCATATCGTCCACCAACTCACTATTATCACCCTATATATATGCAATATTTTCAGTGTATTGGCAATATTTTCAGTTTCTTGTAACGCCGCCATTTTTTCTAGACGTAAACACACAGCTGACACAGTCACATGAACGAAGGAGCGCAACAGCGCCAAAGCGTCAGAAAGTGGAACTACATCACGATGCGCCCAGGCATATCCCGATATGCCCAGCCTTATCTCGATGCGGCCAAGTAACTGAATGGGAAAATCGACAAATAGTCTGCTCTCGTCGATCTGCCCAACTTTACATTGGGTACATCATGAAATAATTGGTCAAATCAGAATATGGCGGTATATGTCGATCTGGCCAGGCTTATCGCGATCGGCCCAATTAAACGATCGGACCACGACATATATAAGTAGAAGTAATAATAACAATCAAAACTTTATTCCAGGTCGCCATAGGTACTCACACAATATGTCGCTATAGCGACCCATAATTTCCGCTAACAACTCGACATCCCCGCTGATACATTCAAAGCCAAGCCACCGGAGCCCAGACCCCCTCCGCTGATGCCAGCCAGTGGTCAAAGTCAAAGTCAAAGTCAAAATTCTTTATTCTGTGGGCCCTCGCGGGCACTTAGACACGTCTTTTATAATTAGGTATATTTTTTTTATCTACCAGCATTTCGGAATGACCATTGACGAGAAGAAATGCCGAAAGAAACTCTGTCAATATATGGTGGCTTCATACACGCCTTATATCTCTATCTTAATAAATTTTCACATTCATTTAATAAATAATTCTAGTACACAATAAATCCAAAGCATCGATTGACCTTTTTTGTCAGAAAAAAAATCACTTCTTAATTATTATGCGAAGTGATATATACAGGGGGAGAATGGGGCGAGGTCTAATGCAATGAAGCGGCAGGGCTGCCTCTCGAGTTACTCAATTACTCTTTGTTCGTTCGCTTTTGCAAACAATTATATACCTAATTTTAAAGTGCACTGTTCTATTTTTAATTTGTACGTAAAGGGTGAATTGATTGTTGGAACTGTTTTAAAAATATTAATAGGTATTCAGATACACACAGGCACAGTATAAGTAATAGTACTAAGTATAGTATGGTCACTCCCTGCCGCTCTCTTGTGTCGATCTCACTTCCACTCTGAGACAAATCTGGAACAGTTTGTATGGCGCCACAAGCACACACGCTCATTCACGTTCTGCACATACGTCATTGTTTAACATCATCTTCATCATCATCTCAGCCATTGAAAGTCCACTGCTGGACATAGGCCTCCCCTCTAGATCTCCAATAAGACCGGTTGGAAGCGGCTTGCATCCAGCGCGATCCTACGGTATTAATGAGGTCGTCTGTCCACCTTGTGGGTGGACGACCTACGCTGCGCTTGCCGGTACGTGGTCTTCACTCGAGAACCTTTTGGGCAAATCCCCCCAATGAAAAATCATTGTTTATACACTAGTACAATAGATTTTTTTTACAATAGACTTTGGAGGTATACTACCTCTTACAATTAAAAATATATGTTAATAAATACATATTTTAATTGTTCAATTATTCCAAAACCTAACATAATGTATTTTTTATCACGTTGGAGGAACAAGCATACGGCCTGCCTCATGTGAAGCAGTTACCGTGAACATATAAACGCTCGCAACATAAAATATCACTTGTATGACGCTACCCCCGCAGCCAACGCAGCATATCCTTTTTTCCAGGTGAATTCACTTGCAGGATATATCACACAATAGACCTTAAGGGAATTGTTATTTAGCAGCGGTATTTAGTGAGGTGGAGGTACTTCCCCAGTCTGGCATCTTATATAATTATATTGTAAAAAAAATAATATATAATATGCTAAGCCGCCGTACCTCACAACTATTATGTATCACTTATGGACTATGTCACTATATCACCCGCATGATATAGAATAGTTGCCATTTGTCACTCCCGTTACTATCGTCGCACCTTATCACATTTTTTTTTATACCACTAGAGTGGTAAACAAGCATACGGCCCGCTTGATGGGAAGCAGTTACCGTAGCCTGTAACACCATGGGTATTACACGCGCTTTGCCGACCCTGTAAAAACCTCTTTTTGAAGAACCCCATGCTATAGTCCCTTGAGAAAACCTTGACAGGCAGTTCATCCCACAGCTTGACAGTACACGAGAGAAAACCTCTATGGGACCGCACAGTAATTTAATAAAATATTTAATCATCATCATCATCAGGTCATTTTAGTCTCCACGACAGGAGCAAGACCCTCTCTCGTCCGTCCCAATCAGAAGGAGGATTTGGCCTACACTCCCCACGCAGGACAAACGGGTTAAGGAGGCCTGATCGATATTTGATAATTTCCCTTAGTCGCCTAGGATATAGTTTGGGGTGTAAGTGGTTCATCAACATCTTTGAACCAAAGCCAACTTCACCTGCACGCGGTGCACCCTGCTGACTGACAAACGAAGCTCTGGCGTAAAGAGAGGTAGGGAGCGTAATTGTAAGCTACCCGACTGGGGAATGTACCTCCACCTCACAGAATACCGCAGCCAAATAACGGATTCTTTGAGGACTGTTGTGTTCCTGCGAGTGAGTGAGGTTACTAGAAAGGAAGGAGATGCTGCGATGGCAGCGGGGGTGGCGGCGCGCGAGCGATATTTTATGTTGCGAGCGTTAATATGGCTACGGTAACTGCTTCACATCAGGCGGTCCGTATGCTTGTCTGCCACCCGACGTAGTATAAAAAAAAAAAAAAAAAAAAAAAAAAGAAACATCCACGGGAAAAAATGGAGTAATAAAATTCTATCCTAGTCTGCCGGAAACCACATGGTCAGATAAATATTTATTATGCAAATATATGTTTTTTAGCAGCCCTGATCAGAATAGTTAATCAGCGTCACGGATTGGCACTCATTGGCGCTTTCAGAAGAGTGAGTGCTTGTTGTCACGACAATGGGCGAGCCGATCGCTTACCTGTATTAAAATATTCTAAAACATATCTCGAAACTGCATGAAAATTAACATCCACAGTGAAATATTATTGGCAATTTAATATACACTATTGTTTTTAATATACGCATATGGTGGAAAGCTTTGGGTAAGGATTATATCCAACAATGAGTAGATACAGGCTGATAATGATGATGATGATGTATCTACACTACTTTGCGTACTTCTACCACCAATTAGTTCATGCAAACTATTGCCGGCCGACACCCATCCTCTACCGTTAGTAAATGCATGCGACTGCCATGGCCGCTTTGGTCGTCTCAGCCATCCTGTAAATTTTAAATCCGCGAAATAACATCTGAATCAATATCATTTTAACAAAAAAAACCGACTCCAAACTTTACTCTACATTTATGTCTGTAGATACAGGCTGATTACATTAAAAATAAACAGCAGGAGCAGGCATACGTTTTCGCCGCGCGGTAGAAAGAGAGGGGGATATTACTTCCTCTCCTACGCCGCGCCAGCGGTCTACTCTCCCTTCGTCTTACGAATTGTCGATCAGGTCACGTGTCCTGACGCGAATTTAACATTTTTTACCCATCCCAAAAAGTGCACAACGCCGCTAATGAAGTTTTCACTTCAAAAAGAACAGCATTATTATTTTGCTCCATTCTAATTAATCGTCCTTTGAGCACTCAGCACTGGGTCTGACAACACTGCACTATTATTCTACTACCATAATGAAATTAAAATGACATCGCAGCAGGATACCGACTCGCATTGACAGTAGTCATAATACACCGTTGTGTTGAGAACACTCGAGCACAAAATTATTATCATTAATACTTTGAATGTTTTACACAAAAATTGTTTGTTGTTCGGGGATTGTTCCTTGTGATTCGGGGTCTTCCTCGTCCTCGGAGTTTAGTTTCTACATCTAGCACTTTTCTGGTCATGTGGTCGAGTGGTCGTCTCATAAAGTGTCCACTGTAGTTTGTCTTTAAACAAAAGTGGAAATACAAACAAATAATATAGTTTCCATCAGGCAAGATAATAATTATTATAAATATGATTTTGCGTGTTTGTTTGTACAAAAAAAGTTTAAATAATAAGCACACAGGCGAAGCCGCGGGTAACACATAGTACTTATTTTTAATTAAAATAAAAACTGACAGCACTTATGTATATAGCAAATACTTCCTGGGAAGAAGTCTGCATTCGTTTTATTACTTGATTGAACTAGCTGAAAGCGATTTGTACATTGTAGAGTTTGTTTTTCCAGCTCAGAAATTTTCATTTGGAAATATACCATGTTTAATTGAATTACCTCTTTTAATTAAAATAAAATAATAAAAGCATGTTACCATTATTAATAAAAAATATTGTACAATATTAAATCAAATACACACTTAAAAGTTTATTTTTAAAAATAGTACATAAACCGCCAAAGTCTCTTTTTAGTCTCCCAGTTAGCCTAAACAACAAAAGAAAGAAAAAACTAATATTAGAAAACTAACGTATTGTTCAATTCAAACCGATATATTTATTGTACTTATTAGGTGCTGTACGTATAAAAAAATGTAATTAATATTTCTTATAGGAGATATATATTTTTGAAAATATAAAAAGTGGAATGGAATTTTTAGCATTTAAAAGGTTTCGAACTAGAATCGATTCTACCATAGATATGCACAAAAATGGACAAAAAATATCCACAGAGACTAAAAGACAATTCCGTTTAGTGACTCGTAGACACCTAGAAAACTCCTGATTGTAGAAATTTTTGAAAGGAATAGAAGTACTAATAAATAGTATAGAAGTAGAAATAAATAGTTATTATTAAGCAATACTGCTTAATAATAACTATTTATTTCAGGCAACCTTAACATTTAGAAACAACTTTCTTCAAAGATTACTCATTACTATTAATTACAGGTCCCTATACCGTCAAAATACTATTCTATGGGACACAAAAAACTGGACTCAGGAAATAGTATTTCAACGGTACGGGGACCTAGAAACCTGAACACGTACGACTTGAATTAAGAAAGCCTTTTTAGTCCACGAGATATCGGGCTTTACGTCTCTTTACGCATGATTTAGCTACCTGAGTGCAAAACAAAACATCCGCCGTCGTTTACTCGACTGTATTGCGATAATAATTTTTCCCATGTACATGACTTAGAGAGCGTAGATCCGGACGGATTGACGCTCTCTATGTCGAAGGTGAAAATTGATAATAAAAATAAATGCACTTAGGCGACGACGGTCCACACTAAAATAATAGAATTTGATTTTGGAAGTTGTGCATGCGACTGTACTTCAATCGAATACTTATTTGTCACCGCACCTAACAATAATAAGCCAGTTGTTTATATTAATTTATTATTATTGCTTACGGTCGTCTCATACGATTCTATTACTACTCTTATTATTCGTACGAGTATGTATGATGATGTATGTTTGTAGGTATGAGTTACATCACTTTCTAACGTTCTTGTTTTATCAAGACAAAAAAAAAACGAAAACGTCTTTAAAATATATACCATTTCAATAGTGCCAATTAAATTTCAATATTAAGAGAGGTTGCCTCCCCAACCCGTCTGGCCAGCGTGGGGAGTGTAGGCCAAATCCTCCTTCTGTCTGAGACGGATGAGAGAGGGTCGTGCTCCTGTAGTGGAGACTAAAATAACCTGATGATGATGATGATTAAGAGAGGTAGGACACAGTGTAATTTAAAGCTGCCTTTTCATAAACCTTTACAAAACGTCTACTCAGTTATAAGAAGATAACAACGTTTTCAACATTTCCTAAAAAAGCTCTTAGCAGCTAACATTGAAACTATTATGTTAGGGAAAAATCATAAAATCTTTTTTTGATGGGGAAAAATTGACTTAAAAAATCATGGCTAACTACAATTTCCGATATCGGTAATTGGGTACCCATAAATATGAAGTGAATATCTAGGAGGCACGTGACAGGTCCTTATGGCTGGCACCCTATGGAAAACACCACAGACTCGATATAAACCTAATTATCGAACAGTAAGTAAGTATTATACTAACGTCGATCACAATTTACAGAGTTGTTTAATAGTCAGAAAATATTTAATAAAACTAAAACGATTCGATTGCAACCTTTTTATTTTATTTTTTATTTATTTAAACTTTATTGATCATTGAATAAGTGTAGGCCAAATCCTCCTTCTGTCAGGGACGGACGAGAGAGGGACGTGCTCCTGTAGTGGAGACTAAAATGGACCTGACGATGAGGATGATTATAGAATGACAAAAGGCGGACTTAATGCTAAGAGCATTCTCTACCAGTCAACCGTTGGGAAAAGCAGATAAGACTCGAATGCGGTTCATAAAATAACAGTAATGAACATATACACAATAAATATACCTCTGAAATCATTAAATTACATACGATACATATACATATGCTAATTATACACATATACATAATTATACACAAATATAAAATTTTTCACATATACATAATTATACCACCATTGTTCTCATAAGGACAGATTCTCAAAAACACGGAAATGTGACAGATGCACAACACCTAAGAGACCTAAGAGAGGTAGGGAGCGTAATTGTAAGCTACCCGACTGGGGAATGTACCTCCACCTTACAGAATACCGCAGCCAAATAACGGTTCCCTTGAGGGTTGTTGTGTTCCTGCGAGTGACTGAGGGCACCAGAAAGGAAGGAGATGCTGCGATGGCAGCGGGGGTGACGGCACGCGAGCGATATTTTATGTTAGCGTTAATATGGCTACGGCAACCGCTTCACATCAGGCAGGCCGTATGCTTGTCTGCCACCCGACGTAGTATAAAAAAAAACCTTACACTATTGCATGAATGTCACTTACTGTTCCAATTAATAAGTGTAAGAATGACGTCGTAAATCGGCAAATTTATTGCTTTGTACGCGACGAGCTTGGTAAGCTACCGTTCGTTTCCGATAAGCAACAGTCCAGCCACTGTCCTGAAACCCACAACACCTGGGTCCCGGGCCGGATATAAAAAGTGACTTTCTTTTTTGTGCTGTGAATAATTTGGTTAGTTAGTTTTTGTATCACAGTCAACTCTTGACGGATATAGAAGTAGTTAGTTAGTTTTTATATCACAGTCAACTCTTGACGGATATAGAAGTAGTTTTTGTTGTAAATAAAAATAACTTATTTGTTGCAACGATCTCGATTGATACGTCTTATTGAAGCTTTTGTTTTGTTCTGGATAGTTACTTTATGCATTGTAGTTCAAATTTTTGCAATGACTTTTATTATTTTTTTCTAAAATGTGTGAAACTATTGGATGTTAAACCTATATTATTTATCTAGTCTATACTATGAATTATTCAATAAGACAGATCACCAACAATTTACTTTTTTTATATGAGCGGAGGACAAAATAGCATGTGGGTCACCTGATGGGAAGCATCAACACCGCGCATGGAGTTCAGCAACACCAAGGGGTCGCGATCCGTTACCAGCCTATACTCCTTCCTTCCTGGTGACATTTATCACTCGCAGGAACACAACAACCCTCAAGGCAACTGTTATTTGGCTGCGGTGTTCTGTGATTGGAGTGTACTTCCCCAGACTTTTAAATTTGTATAAATTTATCTTAAATGGTTCTGGGTCTATCTTAAACGATTCTAGGGAATAAATAAATAAATAAATAAATATTGTCACACAAATTACACAGCGCCATCTAGCCCCAAAGTAAGCGAAGCTTGTGTTATGGGTACTAGACAACTAATAAACATACGTAAATACATTTTTTTTTTTTGTAAATACATACTTATTATACATAGAAAACACCCAAACTAAGACAAACAGACATGTTCATGCACATAAATGTTTGTCCTATGTGGGAATCGAACCCACGAGCATTGGTGTCGAAGCCACGTCATTGACCGCTACGCCACCGAGCTCGTCAATTCTAGGGAATGTAGGAGGATCTCCTAGAACTTAAAAGATTCTAGGCGTTTACGAGTCAGTCTTTTCATAAATATTTTTTTTCAATGCCGTGCCGTGGTGGAGTATCGAAACAAAGTGATTTAAAATGCTTTATTTATTAAATAATCTAAGTTAAAAGATAATCACAACAATATACCTATATAACTTATAGGTGTAAAAATAATTTGAGATAACATAAATAAAATTCTAATTACTGAAGTTTTTAATTTTCAGTTTATAAACTAACTTGTGTATTAAAAGGTCGTTGACTAACTTGGTGTATTGTAACATTTGTAACTTTTATGTATTAGCCGCTGCAGTCGAGTATTATATAAAATTTTAATCTATTACGAGCTCGGTGGCATAGCGGTCAATGACGCGGCTTCGACACCAACGCTCGTGGGTTCGATTCCCACATAGGACAAACATTTGTGTGCATGAACAGATCTAGGGTGTAAGTGGTTCAACACCATCTTTGAACCACAGCCAACTTCACCTGCACGCGGTGCACCCTGCTGACTGATAAACGAAGCTCTGGCGAAAAGAGAGGTAGGGAGCGTAATTGTAAGCTACCCGACTGGGGAATGTACCTCCACCTCACAGAATACCGCAGCCAAATAACAATTCCTTTGAGGGTTGTTGTGTTTCTGCGAGTGAGTAAGATCACCAGAAAGATAGGAGATGCTGCGTTGGCAGTGGGGGTGGCGGCGCGTGGGCGATATTTTATGTTGTGAGCGTTAATATGGCTACGGTAACCGCTTCACATCAAGCGGGCCGTATGCTTGTCTACCGCCCGACGTAGTATAAAAAAAAATAAAAAATAAAGATCTATTTGTCTTAGTCTGAGTGTTTTCTATGTATCATACGAGTAAGTATGTATTTACAAAAAAAAATGCTTCGCTTACTTTGGGGCTAGATGACGCTGTGCAATTTGTCTGTCAATATTTATTAATTATTATTATTTATAATATTAACTAGCTGATCCGACATACGTTGTCCTGCCTTCTTAACAATGAATATTAAATTCGAATTGGTTTCGCGCAATGTGTCAAACGACATAAAGTTACATTAGAAAATTTAATAATGGTCGATCAGTTTTCTCAAATGTTTAATTTCCGCGCAACTTTCTTATTTTTTTTTTTCATAAAAACCTTCTGACAATAACTAATACAACATAAAAAGAATTAGCGGAATGAAGATTCATGCGTGATGTCGTGACCAAAGGAAATAGGG
This sequence comes from Hypsopygia costalis, assembly GCA_937001555.2. Classification (NCBI taxonomy): domain Eukaryota; kingdom Metazoa; phylum Arthropoda; class Insecta; order Lepidoptera; family Pyralidae; genus Hypsopygia; species Hypsopygia costalis. The sequence continues at coordinate 29,062,749 of OW443326.2, forward strand.
ATTAATTTTTATATCTAATATATAAAATTCTCGTGTCACAGTTTTCGTTGCCATACTCCTCCGAAACGGCTTGACCGATTTTGATGAAATTTTTTGTGCTTATCCGGTATCTATGAGAATCGGTCAACATCTATTTTTCATCCCCCTAAATGTTAGGGGTAGTCCACCCCTAAATTTTTTTTATTTATATGGCAAAACAACGTTTGCCGGGTCAGCTAGTACATATATAGAAAATATCAGTACCTACTCACTGATTAAATTGATGACACAGGACACAAAAAATATTGATTACATACAGCAGTTCCAATCACAACTAGAGATGTGCTGTTCGGGGCAATATTGCCAGCGGTGAAAATTGTATATATGGCGAATTTTGTATAATCTAAGTATTATGAATTATGCAAATTATGAATAATCACTACCAATATTATAAATGTGAATGTGAATTTGTTTCATAATGTTTATAATAAAACGCTTGTACTGTTCCACGTAATTATATTTAATTTTACCGACCGGTTTCGCCGCTAAGGCATTATCAGGGTAAACAGATGGTATTTTGTGTTTCTGCTGAAACACAAATACTATCTGTTTACCCCACAGAACTAATAATTTATTAGTTACCACAGAGGTTTACCCTGATAATGCCTTGTTGATTTTTTGTAGTTTTTGTAGTGAGTTTGTTTGTTACACCTTCACACCGAAACTACTCTGCCGATCATCATGATACTTTGTGAGTACAAAGTGTTAGGAATGACATAGGATACATTTTATTTAAAAAAAATACAAAGTGAATGCGGACGAAGCCGCGGGTAGTAAAGAAAATATTTCGGGACAAATTGCTCAGCTTAACTTCTTAATTTTTTCATCGACATCTTTTTAATTCCCATACTAAGCAAATCTTGTATTAAGGCTACTAGATAACTGATAAAAATACGTAAATACTTTTTTACAATAGAAAACACCCCAAAACGAACAAGCATGTCCATGCACATTAATGTTTACCTTGAGCGGGGATCAAACTTACCTTTCACTGCACATGCACCGCATCGATCCTTGGTACCAAACCTTCTATTGCTATCCATTAAACCATAGGGCTAAATAAAATAAATATTCCTGGACAAATTACACACTGCCATCTATTCCCAAACTAAGCAAAGCTTGTACTATGGGTACTCATAGATAACTGATACTATACTTAAATACATTTTTTTTTGTAAATACACACATATAATACATAGAAAACATCCAGACCAAGACAAACACACATGTTCATGCACACAAATGTTTGTCATGTACGGGGATCGAACCCGCGACCTAGGAGTCAAAGTGGCCATTGCTAGCCATTCGACCACCGACCTCGCCTAAATTTCTCCGATTTTGGGAACAATAATAATATAATAATAAGTCCGCAGGGCAGCTTGTGTGGCGAGCTGTTGTGTGAGTAGCGACACCACGGACCCGAGTCTCCAGAGAGTCGGTCAGGGCCTTCGTATCCGACGTGTCTTCATCGGTCGGAGTGTAAACACAAGAAGGCCCGCAGGACTCTCAGCTCTGGCTTGCCTTCATTGGCCGTCCAGAGAGGAGCCGCTAGAGCTATATGCTCCAGGGGTGGAAGTGTTAAAGGGCATCACGCCGCGAGTAACTTCGGAGAAAGCGCAGCACACCTCTCGACATCCCTGAGTCACTCACACCGGTGTTGCCCCCGGCCGTTTTCCTGGCATTTCGCGGGCCCATAAATAACTAGCAATAAAATCAGTTATGGCAGGCGTCCGTCCCTCGTCTGTAATAGCCCGGTATTAAGTTCACCCAGATCTCATCTCCATAGCCCATTTATTTTCCATCACACTTCGCAATAGTCTCGACGCCTGCCGAGACCTGCTCATGGGTATATCGTCCATTGACATATCCTGGAGCGGGTCACGGCGGGCGTACAACATTACATCAAACTTCTCAAAGGGGCCTCTACGCGTTGGATACATATCCCCGCGCACGCCTATCAAATGACCGGGCTTGACCCGTGATTTAAGAGAGATACATAATATGTAATAATAATAAATATGGCAATTTTTGGCAATATTGGAATGGTACGTCACTAATCCCAACGGAGCGATAAAAAAAAGATAAACTAAAATTACATATTATTTTTTTTATTTTTAACAAACTACCCTATTAATAATGTCATAAACAAAAGTGTTTCAACGAATTGGTTTAGCTTTTTCAATTCAGCGAAAAGCTGTATAATTAAAATCTGACATGGAAGAACTAATTGGAAATAATTACATTGGTGTCAGTTTAAGTAATGAAATCGTAATTAAAGTTAACCACTTATATGATTAAAAACTAGTCTGAGGTCGCTTAACCATCGTTACAATATGGTTTATTTTACCTACGGCCGAATAATAACGTTTGCATGGCTGACTATAGTGGTTTTAGAAATTATTTTAATTTTACTACACACCTTAATCCTTTAAACAACATCGGGTGATATACAATACACGACTCGCCTTATGTGAAACAGTTATTGAATCAAAATCCATTGTTCAAATAACCAATCAATCTAGGTATATCTTTAAAAGAAGAAAATCTCCGAATGACTGACTGTGATATCAAAGCATAGCCAAAATCCTTCCGGTTCACAACGTCCACTTCCTAATTTGGTCCACTTCTCATGTCGTCCAGTTCCTAATTGGACCATTTCTAAAATGCCCACTTCCTAAAAAGTACATAATCAGCAGCAGCATTAAATTGCAGTGTTCCGAAATTCCAAATTTGGGATGTTTTTTAATTTTTGAAAATTCCCACTGGGTATCGGGATATACACGTCTGTGCGACGTGTATATCCCGATACCCAGTGGGAATTTTCGAACGATGGAGAGAGCAATGCTTGGAGTTTCTCTAAGGTATCGAATCCGGAACGAAGAAATTCGACGGAGAATCAAAGTGGTCGACATAGTTCTCAAAGTCAGCGAGTTGAAGTGGCGGTGGGCTGGCCACATCTGCCGAGCTAGCGATGCCAGATGGGGGAGGAAAGTCCTAGAGTAGAGGTCACGTATGGGGCGACGAAGCGTAGGGCGCCCCCTCTCTAGATGGACCGACGATCTCAAAAATGGCTGGTAGCGGTTGGATGCAGAAAGGGGAGGATCGCATATGGTGGAAAGCATTGGGGAAGGCCTATATCCAACAGTGGGTTGATGCAGGCTGATGATGATGATGAAGTACATTTATCAGTAAGTAATAGTACAAGCTTTGCTTAGTTTGGGACGATATGGCGCTGTGTAAATTGTCCAGGAATATTTATTTAAATGAGTGATAATTTAATTTCTTTATCCTACTGAATATAATTCGTTTTAATGTAAACTGATCGATGATTGATTCAATGATATCTCATAATTCATTCAGTTAATATCGGAGTATACGGAGCGTAATTACATTTTGCAACTACCCTTCATTAACCTAATATTATACCAGCTTCAGCGATATACAAGGTGGAAACTATGAATATCTTATTTATAAACTGCACAAGATATTGAAAAAGAAGTGCCCCGTTACCACCAATTCTTATTGCGATTCAATAACTGAACAGAATGCTTATTCATACCAATGAATAAGCGACTCTATTCATTCTATTCCGTTATTGAATCGCAATAAGAGTTGGTGGTAAGGGGGTGATTACTGATCCTGAAAATGTTTTACGAGCTGTGTCAAATGATATTAATAATAGTTAATCAATGTGGATCAATCCCCTGGAGCCCACGCTCCAATCCTGAGCCGTCGACTTCCAACAATTTTCTTGAGGTCGTCGCTCCGTCTGGTGGGACGTATTGGACTACCAGTACGGAGTCGCCACTTCAGAATCTTTCTTACCCAATGTTCGTCCGTTCTACGAGCTATGTTCACAGGGGGTCTACGCCTAAATGACAAAACCGAAGTTTCTGTCCAAATTTCGGAAGTTTCCTACTACGATATACATTCCATTCAGTGGGTTGGCTGGGATTTTGAAATTCGATTCGAATTGGTAATTTCTAGTACCTACTAGAAATTACCAATTCGAATTTCATTCAGTAGGATAGTAGGACTCCATGTCACTTTATATCTGCAGCGGATACCCTGGTCACTCCATACAAAAAATGACCACATAAACAGCCCGCGTCTGTATACGTGCAAATGTGTGCGTAGATGACTTAGAGTATAACAAAGAAAGACATTGCGCTTTGTCCTAAGACGTTATAGATTAGGTAATATTTCAGTAATGAATGTGATGAAAGTGAATCTAAGCTCTGCGGATTTAGAGTAGTAATGATTTAGATACATGTTCTTATATTTAATTTGTATGACGTTTCTAAGTGCTTTATAAAGTCCAAGGAATAAAGATATTATGATTTGATTTGATAAATATCTTTCAAAGTTTATTTTCAATTATTGTGATTATGCGACTGCATTAAATCCAGGAACGTTACCGTGGTGCACTAAATATTCCACACGGGTTGTAATTGGTTATTATACAACCAAATGTCGTGTTTGTCTATTGATAATGTGAAATAAATATCAATATTCATTACTTCTTCCGAAAATTCCTAAAACTTTTTATCCTGTCACGCAAAAAGACCCTGAGCATAGTTATCTCTATCGCTCACTGAGCGACCTTGAGCTCCCCCATATGATCCGCAGTCAAATACAATATCTCTGCTCCGTATCTCCGTATGTCATCATGGGAAACACACAAAAGTAAGGAATCGATGTGATAGAGAATTCACAGTTTAAATGTTAGATATTACAAATTCCAGCTGCTGCAATTGAGCTTGTCTCGACTACCAATCTATTTTGCTTCGATTATAGAAATTTTAATTGTCATATTGCTCTCTCACGATGTTAAGAAGACCAGTCAAATTCCAAAGCTTCTTACTCCTACTAATTTCTTCTGATTAAAATCGTTATGAGCTCCAACACAGCCATAGCCATGTACCCCCGGAACTGAAATAACGTCACTGTTGGTTGCTTTTTTGATGGTCGTCCCTGATAACCCTGGCTAGACAGGTAAAGCCTTGTTACCAATGCGTTTGGCTAGCTAGAACCATTATCACCACGTTATCTAGTCTACTTATTTACTTATGTGTACTTCTTTGACCAGGGAATCTTCCGCCGAAGCTGAAGCCGATTGCTATCGGATTTTTTGAATGCGAAATTTATTGGTAATTATGTTTAGCTCAGGTGGTAGAAACCCAAGAGCTATCTACTAAGCTAAAGCTGTGAACTTCAAGCTAAGACCAAATTATAGAATCAAAAAGTTCGGTGGTCGGCTTCAGCTTCGGCCCCAGGAGTGCATCAAGATGTATGGTTACCATTGGTGAATCACAGGGCTCTTGCGACCACGGACCAGCTTCGCCGCAGCCTTCCGTCGATCGGCTCTCAGTGACGTGGGCCGACCCTGGCAGCATGACTTCGTCAGGGGTCAATCTGTTCCATCTTCCTTCCGAGACTCCCATCAACAACGAAGTCAAGTTCTCGCCTTCAGCTGGCGGTAAGTACCATTAATCTTTTGACCTTAATTCTTTGTTTTCAGCTCATTTTTGGGTTAGAATCCTTAATCCTTGGGTGGAATAAATATGGGTCGAAAATAATTGGGTGCGAGGCAAATGTCCTTCTCAATATTTTGAATGTATCTTTTGCAAATGCTGAGAAATGCATGCATATCGTAAAGTAAAAAAATGGGGTGTGGCTGTGCCATGGACACGGGCCGTGTGTTGTGCGTGAATACTTTACATGCACTAAAATTATCACAAAATGGCAGCGTTCCCCCTGCCCCGCTCGCGATGTTCCATAGTTCTTACTTAGCGTAATAAATTCTTTGGTCCTTCATCTATCCAGTGGTGTGATGGAATTTTGGATGGAGATGATAGATTAGTAGCTGCAAAACCAAACTGTCTCCCCCGATTTTGTTATCATTCGTTTTCTTGATTTGCCTCCCTACGGAAGCAATGTGTATCAAAATGAGTCAAATACATGCACTTTGAATATTTCATCAATCGTTGCAAAGAAAAACTTCCAAAATATTCTACTAATCAAGTAAGTAAACAAGTTATTGTTAATGCATTTTTCATTTCAATCCCTAAAATGAAAATGATGTAACAGCTCGATTTCAAAGTGCTACTCGAGCGAAACAAAATACGAGTACTCTATCTACATACTGTATACTGTAGATTGACGTGTAATTAAATTGATCGAGTAACCAGGGACTGTGGACCTGTGAGCCGCTCGCTAACGCTAGGTAATTGATTGAACTATCCGTCTGAGGGTAGAACCATCTATATAAGTCTTTACCAAACGCAGACCTAGGAGTTGACGTGATTACGTGTTTAAAATTGCTTCCATAAGGAGGCAATTAAAAAATCGAATAAATAACAAAATCGAGGGATTCAGTTTGGTGTTGCAGCTACATATCTATCATCTCCATCCAAAACTCAATCACACCACTGGATAGATGAAGGATCAAATAATTTTATGTAGGTACGTTTTAAGTACGGGGAAGGGGAAGCGCTGTCATTTTGTGATAATTTTAGTGCATATAATGTATTCACGTACAACACACATCCATGTCCATGTCACAGGCAGACTCCATTTTTGTTCCATATTGAATCACCCACATTGAATGGCAGAATTGAATAGTGTAATTCAGGCTTTATTTCGAAGAAACTGGTGCTCATAAATATCTTTATCTATCTCTATTTAGGTCGCAAGACAAGAAGTATTAAGGTTTAATTGTTTGTCAGAATGTGCAAGGCGTATTTTGTTTAAAAGTATTAACAGGCTCATGATCCCATGACGAAATTCTTTATGTTTATTGTTTTGTTAATGATTTTTCATTTTGTTCTTGACTCTATTAACATTATTTATTTGACAAATAGTTTTTAAATACAGATGTAATAATACTTAAAATACAAATAAAAAACTAAATAATCCTAAAATAAAAGTAAAAAGTTTGGCCCATGTGGCATCGTTCCCAAGATATATTTTGTTCTTTATATTAAAATATAATTATTTATATTAAATATAAGATATATTTTATGTTATATTTAATATAAATAATTATATTTTAATATAAAGAACAAAATATAAGATAAGATATATTCTATGTTATAAAGAACAAAATATATACTTCTTTACTTTTAGAATTTATGTAGCGGATTGTTTTCGTTACACTAATCAAACAATTAGGTATAATAACTAAATTGATAAATTATAAATTTCTTATTTAAGTTTAGTTACGTTGCTTGTGCGATTTTAATTAATTCTGCCTTTGCGAATATATAATTATCATATTTTAATGTTTAGCTGTTGCGATTTTTTTAAGTTATCGTCACAGATCTAATATTCGAGGTTTATGGTTATCAGTTATCATAGATAATTTATTTGTTCCGAATATTACCAGTAATCAATTTTCTTTACGTGAGGTAAGCTGACTTTGCTTTTTTTTTATTTATTTTTTATACTACGTCGGGTGGCAGACAAGCATACGTCCCGCCTGATATAAAGCGGTTGCCGCAGCCATATCAACGCTCGCAACATAAAGTATCGCTCGCGCGCGGCCACCCCCGCTGCCACCGCAGCATCTCCTTCCTTTCTGGTAACCTCACTCACTCGCAGGAATACAACAACCCACAAGGGAATTATTATTTGGCTGCGGTATTCTGTGAGATGGAGGTAACGCTCCCTACCTCTCTTTTCGCCAGAGCTTCGTTTGTCAGTCCAATACCATATTGCATTTAGGGTGTAAGTGGTTCATCAACATCTTTGAACCAAAGCTAACTTCACCTGCACGCGGTGCACCCTGCTGACTAACAAACGAAGCTCTGGCGAAAAGAGAGGTAGGGAGCGTAATTGTAAGCTACCCGTCTGGGGAATGTACAATGGCTGCGGTATTCTGTGAGGTGGAGGTACCGCAGCGAATACCGCAGCAAAATACCAATTCCCTTGAGGGTTGTTGTGTTCCTGAGAGTGAGTGAGGTCACCAGAAAGAAAGGAGATGCTGCGTTGGCAGCGGGGGGTGGCGGCGCGCGAGCGATATTTTATTTTGCGAGTGTTAATATCGCTGCGGTAAACGCTTCACATCAGGCGGTTCGTATACTTGTCTGCAACACGACGTAGTAAAAAAAATGCATTGCATATCGCAAAGGCGAGCTTACCTTACGTAATAGAACTTGTAACTTTTTCTAATGTGCTATAATATAATTAATATATATAAAATAAGCCCTTCGTTTCATTCTGAGCAGATAACTAGTTTATTCGCCAGCGAAATTTTATGGATGTAATTTGGGGATCCGAGGGGCGATCTTTTTGTTTTTTTACCGCGCGGCGGACCCACCAAGGTCTCAGCTGCTCAAAATTGGTTTAGCCCTTCGAGAACTTTAATGAATGAATATGAGTTTAGATCAAATTGTTGTTTTTAAACATAAAGATTGAATGAAAACTTTGTTTATTTTTGCCTTCGTAATTACATAATTAAAAAGTTTGAACTAAATTAAATTAAACAATACATATCTATGAATATTGTTATAGTATTAATGTTAGAAGCAGCGTAATAATAATACTCGATGTAACAACATCTTTGGAATAAATCTGTCCAAATAGTAATATCAATTCCGTAATCGTACATGGCTACAGAAATAAAAATAAGTGTCATTTAGATTACGTAGGTATGGCTGTATGGCATTTATGCCGCGATTTCCCAAAGTGTGTGTACTTATTTGTTTCAAACAACAAAACATTGCTTTTTTTGCAAAAAAAAAAAATGTTGCAAACAGCGCTCTCCCCCGAGTCCGTACCTGAGTTTCGAAAGACATTCAATGGAAGAACGCAATGGCGAATGAACTTCTCCACGACATTCTGCATTTTGAATGGTTATTTAGTCGAGGAATGGAATATTTGCAATGCGAATAGTTGCTAGTATACGAACCGTGCTTCGGAGGCCACGTTAAGCCATCGGTCCCGTCAGTTGTCATTAGATTACAATCGTTAAGCCAAATCAGTGGCTATTAGGCGGCTTGAAAACACTGGCCTCCGCCAACCCGCAGTTGAGCAGCGTGGTGGAGTATGCTCTAAACCCGCTTTGATTGGGGGGAGACCCGTATCCCAGCAGTGGGATGAATTAGGGTTGACTACACATTCGAACCGTGATTCAGGTGGCGAATATATTAATCTGGGTTTTGAAATTTGACGTAAATACGTATATAATAAATAAATGTTTCTGGACAATTTACACAGCGCCATCTAGTCCCAAATTAAGCGCAAAGCTTGTGTTATGGGTACTAGACAACAGATAAATGTACATTTTTTTTTTGTAAATACATTTTTTTTTGTAAATACATACTTATAATACATAGAAAACACCCAGCCCAAGACAAACAGACATGTTCAACACACAAATGTTTGTCTTGTGCGGGAATCGAACCCACGACCTCGGAGTCAAAGTGGCCATTGCTAACCACCGAGCTCGTCAATCGGGTATATATAAATTAAAAAAAAACGAATGATAACAAAATCGGAGGATACAATTTCGTGTTCCAGCTACATATCTATCATCTCCATCCAAAATTCAATCACACCACTGGATAGATGAAAGATCAAAGAATTTATTACGCTAAATGAGAACTATGGAACTTCGTATGCGGGGGACGGGGAAGCGCTGCCATTTTGAGATGATTTTAGTGCATATAACGTATTCACGTACAACACGGCCGTGTCCATGAAATCATCATCAGGTCATTTTAGTTTCCACTACAGGAGCACGACCCTCACTCGTCCGTCCCAGACAAAAGGAGGATTTGGCCTACACTCCCCACGCTGGCCAAACGGGTTGGGGAGGCCTGATATATGTTTTATAATGTATTTCCCTTAGTCGCCTTGTACGACATCCATGGAAGGAGACGGAGTGATTCTATTCTAGTCTGCCAGACACTACACGGCCAGTCTTGGGTTTGTTTTTGCTATTTACTGGGTGAGGTAGGATGATAGGATGATGCAAAGGTAAAATAGGATGGTATGGAATATTATTTAGCGTTATCTATTTCACACAGATGGCTCTGAAGACGAAGACTATTCAGCCAGTCTCAGTGCTGTGCTCCGCCAGCGCAGGGCAAGTGTCCGGAGGTCTCGAAAAGGCCGCGGCAGACGACCTTCGTCGCCATTCCTGGCCGATGAGGGGAGGTCGAGGAGACGCTCGTCAGTCTTCACTACCAGTTCTGGAGAGTAAGTTAGTTAAGTCCACAGAGATATGTGTCTAACCTTTCGCGTGCTACGGTCCCGTGGCGGGTATAGCGTAGGTACAGCGTTTGGTACAGAATTGACAGGTCGCGGCACACATTGGGTTAAGTTCACAACTTTTTTTATATACTACGTCGTGTAGCAGACAAGCGTACGGCCCACCTGATGTGAAGCGGTTACCGTAGCCATATTTACGCTCGCAACTTGAAACATCGCTCGCGCGTCGCCTTCCCTGCTACCATCGCATTAACTCCTTCCTTTGTAGTTACCTCACTCACTCGCAAGAACATAACAACCCCCAAGGGAATTGTTATTTAGGTGCGGTATGAGGTGGAGGTACTTCCCCAGTCGAGTAGTTAATAAATATGCTGTACTCTACCTCTCTTTCACCTCCTTCGCTGGTAGGCAGGGTGCGCCAAGTGCAGGTGAGGTTGGCTTTGCTCTACAGATTGTGGTGAGCCACTTATACCCTAAATGCTTTTTTCACAACAATGCTTTTTTCTCTGTGTTTAAGTCTTTGTTCATAGAGATGAAAGAGAGTTCACACTCACACACATGTTTGTACATGTCTATGGTTTTTAGACTATTTATATTCCAGGAAGGCTTCCTTTGAGCCTCAGCTCCATAAAGTTAATTAATATACGTAGTGTATTGGCTTTGCGCTCGGCTCTGTACATAAAGCTTTGACTTTTAAACATTGATGTTATAAATATAGATATGGCATAACGTACACCCTTCTCGCAATAGGTTATTTGACAATGTTCAAAAATTAATTATTATTTTTTATTCTACGTCAGTTGGCAGACAAGCATACGGCCCGCCAGATGTGAAGCGGCTACCGTAGCCATATTAACGCTCGCAACATAAAATATCGCCCGCGCGCCGCCACCCCCGCTGCCAACGCAGCATCTCCTTCCTTTCTGGTGACCTCAATCACTCGCAGGAACACAACAACCCTCAAGAGAATTGTTATTTGGCTGCGGTATTCTGTGAGGTGGAGGTACATTCCCCAGTCGGGTAGCTTACAATTACGCTCCCTACCTCTCTTTTCGCCAGAGCTTTGTTTATCAGTCAGCAGGGTGCACCGCGTGCACGTGAAGTTGACTTTGGTTCAAAGATGTTGATGCACCTCTTACACCCCAAATTATATTTAACAATATTGTAAAATACACAAAACTATAAAGTTCTGCAAACTATCATTCTAATATCATCTGTCCGACTTATTTTAGGGTCGATCGAAGTTTGACGGGAAAGTTCATTTGAAATGAAAGAATTTATTAATAAATAATATTTCCATTGGAGAAGCAATAAAAAATACTATAACTTTTATTGTGATACTACATAATTACATAAACGTAGTATTTAACATAGCTGTCGTACAAATTTCTGATTTACTCCAACTTCGGCAAAGTCCAAAATTGTAATTTTCTAATTAACATATTTATTATATATATATGTATCTATTATATATATATATATATATATATATACATATACATATATATATATATATATATGCATAGAGATTTTTGTGCTATCAAAGTAATTCTTTCACGTGTGGTTTTAATACTGTGACGTCCTTACATAGAAAACCGAAAAAACAGTTAGTCAAATAGCCTATTAGTTTGCACAAGCAAGCCGACGATTTTGACGTTTGTGACAGTTGATTGAAATAGGTAAAATTACCATTTTCTGTATTACAAATATGAAGAATTTATCTTAATAAAGTAAATAAAGCCCAAGGGATCATATATTATTATTAGTTCTGTGTATATCACACTAAAGTACACAAATTTTAGGTAACAATATTTTATGTTAATGCGTATTTCATCATCATCATCATCAGGTCATTTTAGTCTCCACTACAGAAGCACGACCCTCTCTCGTCCGTCCCAGACGGAAGGAGAATTTGGCCTGCACTCACCACGCTGGCCAGACGGGTTGGGGAGGCCTGATCGATGTTTGCTCATGGTTTTCCCTTAATCGCCTTGTACGACATCCACGGGAAGAGACGGAGTGAATCTATTCTAGTCTGCCGGAAACCACACGGCGGATTGCGTAATTGCGTTAGATTAATTTCATATTTTATGCAAGAGATAAAGACGCCATTGCGCAGAATACGTACTCAACGAAGGAAAGAGACAGGAAGTATATTAAAGCGCCGAGATGATAAGGATAGCGATAGTCATAGATATCCCAGGCGACGATAACCATTTTCTGACGCAATTTAGTACGAGTATGTCATATCTATACCTAGTAATTTATTTTTATAACATCATTGCTTTTAAATAAACTTGATCTGTGGTTTCATCTTTGTAAAAGATTTAGGGAAAAGATTGGTCTACGTAACTGGTGACCCAAGATCTGTCATATTCCTCGCCCAAAGGATCAGTTTAGCCATCCAACGAGGTAATGCTGCTAGCATCTTGGCAACGATGCCACATGGCAAACTTTTTAAATTTATTCTAGTTTTAGGTACTTAGTTTTATAGCTGTTATATACTATTACTTATACTGTGGATATATGTGAATCACTTTAATTACAAAATATTACATATTTATGTAATATTTTGTAATTAAAGTGATTCACCTTTATGTTTAAAAAAAAATGTAAAATCTATGATTTCATTTTGGAACATGGAGGAATGACTTTCATATTCAAAAAGTAATATAGTACAGAGGTAATATTCTATGTTTTTGAGTAACCGGTATTGTCAGTTTTATGCACAGACCTAGGAATTTTCATACATCTATGGTAACAACTTTGATTTATTGTTGATTTTTTTATAGCTATCCTAAATATGGGTAATATTATACCTACCCCGTATGTCAGTGTTCCGCAAACTAGGAAAACGAAAAATTTTTGGAGGTACACCATAATAGAAAAATCAGTTTTTATTTGAATAAGAATTTTTCTTCCGTCCGTTTTAGCTTTGTGAGATAACCTTATTTTTCCGAGGCACACCAACTAATGACCACGGTACACCAGTGTGCCGCGGCACACACTTTGCGGTACACTGCCGTATGCTAATATATCTCTCTAATATGAACGCGGATTCATCCTATGTCGTATCTAGCACTGCGATCTCAATGGAGGAAGGACAGCCGGCCGTGGTGACACAGGAGCAGATATTTGCTAACATACATCTTCATAAAGAGGTTTTGGGTTCAGTGAAGCAGCAGCCGCTCGGCATGAGGAGGAAATTGAAGATCGTACACCAGGTAATAAGTAAATCAAAGATCACTAAACCTACTACAACTTTTTTTTCTTAATATTTACATGTATGTATTTTTCAATGTATATATATGTATAGTTATGTTTTTATCTATGTTTTATTAACCGACTTTAAAAAAATGAGGAGGTTCTCAATTCGACTGAATTTTTTTTTTGTATGTATGTTATTCGATATCTTTTCGAATTGTGAACCGATTTTCATAATTCTTTTTTAATTTGAAAGGGTATGATTGCAAGGTGGTCCCATATTCACCAAGTCAGGGTCTGATGATGGGATCCCAGAAAAATCGAGGGAAACCCTTAAATTTGGCCTTTGGTAGCCGGCAGAATAAAATTGTGCCACTCCATTGCTCTGCGCTTGATGTCGTACAAGGCGACTAGGGAATCTTGTGTCACGCGATAACTTTTCTCCCGGAAGACGGGCAGCATCGTCTGCCGGGGTATTCCACCAATAAGCTGCGCTCGCCAACTGAAGTCGGTTTCATTTTTTTTTAAATCAACTTTATGTATTTGTATGTGTATTGATTTTTATAATAGTTAGTAGACAGTTACTTGACAATTTAAATAATTTATTTACAAAATAACAACAACAAATACATAGGGGTGATTCCACAAAAGTTGGGTAAAATTCGTCCAAATTTTGCCATACGTGTTTTTAGATACTAAATTAAAAACTTATTAGTAAATACAGTGCATATAATAATATACTTTTAGTATCTAAAGGGGCCAGTCACTTTACTAGGTAATTAAAGAGAAATTTGTGTTTTTCTGAAATCTCTGTTCTAGGGACTGACAGGTTGTGCTAGGGACTGATGTCATACATTTATTATACAATAAAACCATATGTTTGTCTTATATAATTAGTATTTATTTGGTAAATCTCACTCTTATCTTATTCATACACATATTTATTCCAAATTGCAATCAAATTAGAGACAAATCAGTCTTTAGGTAAATTATCTTAGATAATCTCTCTTACCAACAATAATAACAGTACCATTACTTAAAAATCACTTGAGATCACGTTACTAAACATACCTTGTGGTATGATATTTTACAAAACCTTCTTTCCTGCTGCACATCAGCTATTGCTATCATCTTCATAAAACTTGTGAATAATTACCATCACTCTGTTCTTGTTGCCTTTCTTTGTTGACTTTGTACAATTAAATCCCATCTTCTTATATGTTACGCTTTACCTCCTAACCTCCATATTTTATAATTCATTGCTACAGAACCAGATAAAACCGCTTTCAAATTATTTTTTTCTTGATATGTACTTGTTTTCTTTTTTCTTCTAAGATTTGCGCCTGAATAATCTCACCAAACAGTGCTTTTTTCACTAATTCTGCCTTCTTATTAGGATCATTTGCCATTTCTTCAATTCTGCTTCTGGGCGTAAGTGCCTTTTTCGATTTTTTAATTCTGTGTTTTAGTCTTCTGTTCTATTTCGTTAGCAAGTTTCTTTTTTAATATAGTAATAAGATGGTTCTTCTTCTGTAGTTGTTTATTTCTTATCTTCCTTTGCAAAATACTTCTCCTTTTAGCTTCAGCTTGTCTTTGATCAGCAATACACAGAACTGGGACCTGTAGATCATTTTCTCCGTCAGATGATGGTGGCGTATTTTCGTCCATGTATTGATCAGCGTGTTTACCATTTTTTTTTTATTTTGTCTGTAAGCTGCCGAGTAAGTAATCCATTTTTTTTCACTTTTCTATGCTCACGAGGAGTCATATCCTTTACACATTTTCTCTGCTCTTTTTCCTTTTTTCTGAGGTATTTTAATATTTCTTTCTCCTTGTACTCTGCTAGCAAAACTGGATCATTTTTTATTTTTTCTAAACGTTTTTCTGCCTGTTCTGACTTTTTTTTTTGCTTTTTCTTCTTTAGGCAACGGTATTTTTCTTCGCGGCGGCATATTCTACAACAAACAAAAGTTTCTGAATGACGAAGAGTGAAAGAGTAGGTATGACTGTCAGTCCCTAGCTTTTGAATCAGTCCCTTGTCACATAAACAGCCAGGGCCTGATGGTCTAGGGACTGACGAATTAGAACAAAATCACTCGTAATTTATCTTTAAAAAGAAATACCGAGACTTGTAGATAACAATAACATCAGAACAAACAAATCAAATGTACACACAAACAAGAGAGAATAATAACTAATTAACTTTACTTAAAATAACTCACCTAGGGCCTGAGAGATTGACTGGCACAACGCGTGTTTCCTCAGCATCGACACCGATCGCACTAATGTTAAGATGTCCGACGCGAAACGGCCCCCGCTTATGGCTAACTTCACGTTGTCACTTTTGAACGCGTTCATTTTAAAATGGACACTTATTTCGATTGCCGCGTATTTTTAAATTTACTGAGTGGCTAGGGCCTGACTATAATTATCGATGACGCTACTTTTCTTACAAAATATATATGAAAAATATTTAATTTTGTTTACTTAATAGATTCAATGAACAAGGTAATGTAATTTTAAGTGTAATTAAGTTAAATAAAGTTCAAATATCATCAAGGCTTACTAAAATCAGTCGAACGAAAACATTATTTTGGAAATATGACATGGCTAGGGACTGATATTGAGGATAGATAAGGACATTTTTTTATAAAAAGAAATAAATGATTGTAGCAAAATTGAGTGACATAGTAAAAAATTGATTATTTCATATGGCAGACTTTTTTATTCCTGGTTATTTAATAAAAAAAGTATAAAATAACACTGCAACACAAAGTTACCCAACTTTTATGGAACTACCCATAGAAGACATTTGCCTGTTATACATGTGAACGTTTGAAATGTATGTTGTTTATTACACTTATCTTTATTTTTTTAACCCACACTAGACTAATCTGTATTGTGTGTACCGAGATTTATATTATCACATATTATATAGCAATGGATTAAATTTATAACTTATTTAAAATTTAACCTTTTTCTTTCATGCGAACCCTACCTACTTCATGCATTGTTTTGTTACCTCAAGGTTGCCTTGAACATATTGTTTTCAGCAATAAGGCCGCCTTGTTGCACATAAACGTTTTGTTAACAATTTTGTATTCTCAGTACTTTTTGTGCTAATAAAGCATATTCTATCTATCCACTATTTTCTATTATGTTACTAAAGCACACCCCGGTCACTCCATACAAATGTCGGATTCTTAACTGTTACATAAAAAATGACGTCTGTGCATAGCTTGAATGAGCGTGTGTGCGTGCGGCGTCGAACAGTCAACTTTCGAATTTGAGGGGAAGTGCTCCCCTCGCGTTTCTAGTGATCGACAATTTTCGAAATTCTTTTAACTTTTTCAAAGAAAGAAGATCTCTTGTAGAGATAAGCTCACCTTCCTAGTTTGTTAAATTCGGGGCTTGAAGTGCTCACCATTATTTGACTTTCATCCCTTCATATCAATACATACAGTACGGAGCTGGAGGGAACTCTTATAAACTATAAACTAATAAATTTGTGATTAACCACTACACTACGAAAACATTTTACTATAAGAAATAACTCCCTTTACTCCCTTTTGTCTGTCTGCCTGGTACGTCAGCACAGCACTACGGTGATTTATTCAGTGGTATGGTTTAATATTTAAAGTCCCACCGTTCCACCAGAGGTACGGCCAGGGCTACGGTGGGTCTGAAGCGTGCAAATGCTATATTTGAAAAATGGTAAAATATTTTCTTTTTAAATAAAAAGATTAACCTACTATATTGAAATAACTCACTAATGATGACACAGAAAGTAGCGAACAAAAGTAGTTTCTATTAGCGGATACCTATTGGCTTTCTAAACTGTAAATCTGCCCCCTTACCACCATCTCTTATTGCGATTCAATAACTGAATAGATTGCTTATTCATACCAATAAATAAGCGACTTTATTCCATTTGAAATAGAGTCGCTTATTCATTGGTATGAATAATCATTATATTCAGTTATTGAATCGCAATAAGAGATGGTGGTAAGTGGGCTGAGGTATTTATTTAATTGTAACAGCTGTTGGTGTGTGTTCCAAATAATAATATAATACATATAAAATAAAAACAAAAATAACATTGTACTAGGGCGGCTTTGTCTCTGAGTCTCTATGTGGAGTTTATCATCAGTGATAAAGTTTCACAGGAAAATGACACATAAATGATGTGGGTTATGATACATAACATGGTAGAAATACAAGGTATGTTCTTTCCGTATGTTACCAAGACTATGTCACGAACTTGGTTGTCAAAATCTGTTTTTTCCCGTACAGAACACTGCTGAATATACGTAGTTGATGACGTAGGCAAGTTCAAATAGCGTAACCACTTTTGTCGCTACAGAACATACTTTATGTAAAACTCACGTGAGACATTATACTAAATTAATTAAACGGGTCACTCGCGTCTTTTTGTCGGGAAAGCCGACTAGTTTCGATCTCAAAAGGAGACCTTCATCAGGGCGAATGTCCAGACACGTCCACCCATTGTCCACCAATCAACGCACCAACCCCCCACCACCCTTTCCAGTCGGGCGGCGCGCGCATTGGCGCGCAGTGTCCGGCGCGAGAGACAAAGGGTGGACGTGTCTGGACCTTCGCCCTGATGAAGGTCTCCTTTTGAGATCGAAACTAGTCGGCTTTCCCGACAAAACTACGTGAGTGACTCGTTTAATTTATTTAATACTTTATGTTTTTTTTTTTTTTTTTTTATACTACGTCGGGTGGAAGACAAGCATACGGCCCGCCTGATGTGGAGCGATTGCCGTAGCCATATTAACGCTCGCAACATAAAAAATATCGCTCGCGCGCCGCCACCCCCGCTGCCAACGCAGCATCTCCTTCCTTTCTGGTGACCTCACTCACTCGCAGGAACACAACAACCCTCAAGGGAATTATTATTTGGCTGCGGTATTCTGTGAGGTGGAGGTACATTCCCCAGCCGGGTAGCTTACAATTACGCTCCCTACCTCTCTTTTCACCAGAGCTTCGTTTGTCAGTCAGCAGGGTGCACCGCGTGCAGGTGAAGTTGGCTTTGGTTCAAAGGTGTTGATGAACCACTTACACCCCAAATGTAATTTAAAAATGGAAAAATTCACCTCCCCCGCCTAGGTGGGAATTTGAACCCACGACCTCTCGATGACCGGTCGAGTGCTCTTCCAACTGAGCTACCAGGAAAGTTTGTGATGGTGGTGAATTTTTACATTTTATATTTTACTGCTGTGAAGTCAGTTTTAAAATATTTGTAATATTCTGGCAAGTTGGCCGATATCCACTATTTAAATAATAATACCTTATGTCATTGTACCATGATGTGTAATACATATTTTTCAGGCTAAAACATACATCAAACGCCATGAAGGGCAACTTCAGGAAAGACTGGCTCAGTCCAAAAGTACAAGAGACATATATGCGCGATTCAACATATTATTAGCCACAGTAAGTCAATGCTAATGTCATTTATTTATTTTTATTTATTGTTGTTTGGGTGACTTACAGCGAAATAGGTGTAAATATATAACACTTATGAGTAAAACTATGCTAATTACAAGTCTCCGCCAATAGAATTATGGAGAAAGATAAAGAACAAACTTAGATAACCATGAATAGATTGCTTAGGAAACCAAGGTGTCATTCGTAATTGAGCAATAAGTTATAGTTGCATAAAGAAGCCATTTGCAAGATGCATCTTTACAGTAGTGGTGCTGGTACAGAACAGGTCGACATCAATATTAATGTTATTAAAAGTAGCGGCAGAGCGCTGCAAAAATGAGTTGCGCCTGTAATTGCTGTGTGCATTCTGTACATGAAGTCTCACTCGCTGTCTCAGACGGGAATCGTTGAAACGTAAAACGACTTTGGATAATAATTCGGAACTATCAACTGATCCATTCGCTATATTCATTAGGTAGCATATATCGCATATCTGGCGGCGCATATAAAGGGGTAGGAAGTGGTAACGTTTACATCGATGCTCATAGTCGTTAGATTTAGTCATCATCGTACGTATTATAAAATCCAACGTCTCTGTCTGTTTATATCCATTGCAGTAGAAAACTACTTAAACATGGTTAAGTTTTAATCCATTGACGAGCTTGGTAGTCGAATGGTTAGTAATGGCCACTTTGAGTCCGAGGTCGCGGGTTCGATTCCCGCACAAGACAAACATTTGTGTGCATGAACATGTCTGTTTGTCTTGGTCTGGGTGTTTTCTATGTATTATAAGTATGAATTCACAAAAAAAAAATGTATTTAAGTACATTTATCAGTTGTCTAGTATCCATAATACAAGCTTTACGCTTAATTTGGGACTAGATGGCGCTGTGTAAATTGTCCAGAAATATTTCGTATTTATTTATTATTATCCATTCTTTTAATTATCTGGCCAGTCATAAGATATATTTTGTTACGAAAACAATATCATAAATAAAATTCTAAGAATATTTTGTACGAAATAGAAAATACTCTTAGCATTATGCAATCGGGTTTTTGTTCGACGTCAACCTATAATCATCCCACTGTTGGGATACGGGTCTCAACCGAAGGGGTATAGAGCATACTTCAACTATGGTTTGAGAATACTCAATTGTGGTTTGGTGGAGGCCAGTATTCAAGCTGCCTCAAAGCCACTGACTGTCATCTACTGACAACAATTGGGTCCGACAGCTTAACGTGCCCTCCGAAACACGGAAGAGCTCGAGATGAATAAACCCATCCATAGATAGGTTACGGTCGACGATGCTTAACCTGCGTTTTTATTGGACTGACACGCGCAAAGACGCCATCGACGCCATTTCTTGTTAATTAATGTTTTAAATTTGATTTCAGAAATGGCATCAATTAAAACGTGAAGCAGCCAACACCTCAAACCTGCTCATCCCATGGGAACTGCGCATTAAAGAGATAGAATCTCATTTCGGCTCCGTAGTGGCATCTTACTTCACGTTCCTGCGATGGTTGTTTTGGGTCAACTTGGTCATTGCCTTCATACTCCTGGTCTTCGTTATAGTACCCGAGGTTGATTATTTCTACTATGACACGGAACAGAGGAGTATAAAGTATTTTAAGTCCCTAATTTCTGATCATAGAGTAAATAAATTATTTCTCTAGTTCCTGTTTCTGATTAATTAATCCGTTGTGAATTCTAATGCAGCCTTAGAAACTAACATAAACTTAAAGAAGTGAAACGATTTTAAAAACATTGTGACAACAATGCCAAACATTATACTCTATAGAGAACCCGTTGTTGTCAAATATGACAACTTAGATTAATGACAATAGGCTATTTTCCAATGTTTAAAAATTGTATAAATTGTTTAACAATATCGTAAAATACACAAAACTATAAAGATCTGCAAACTTTCATTCTAATATCTTCAGTCAGACTTTTTTTAGCGTCGATAAAAGTTTGGCGGGAAAGTCCATTTTAAAAGTATGAAATTATTAAAAAATAATATTTCCATTGGAGAGGCAATTAAAAATGCTATAACTTTTATTATGATACTAATCACATAAACGTAATATTTAACATAGCTGTCGTACAAATTTCTGATTTGATGCATACAAAATACAAACCTGTGACGTCATAATTCGGTAGTCTTTTGTATGGAGCGTTTTGGGGCAGTCTAAAAATTGTGATTTTCAAATTACTATATCTCGAGAGATTTTTGTGCTATCGAAGTAATTCTTTCACATATGGTTATATTATAGAGACGTCCTTACATATCAAACCGAAAAAAAATATAGTCAAATAGCCTATTGTTTCAACCTGTCAATGATCAGTACCTAAAAGTTATGTTAACTTGGTCACCACGGACTTTCGTGTCTCAAAAGTGCAGGCCGCATACCACGCCACGCTAGCCTTAATAATATCATCCACCGGGCTCTTGCCAGCATCCGTACACCCGCGGTTTTAGAACCGAACGGGCTTGCACGTGATGATGGGAAGAGACCGGATGGAATGACACTTGTGGCCTGGAGGTTGCGGCGACCTTTGGTGTGGGACGCTACCTGCGTCGACACCCTTGCGCCGTCTCATCTTCGGGTCACTGAAGTTAGGGCTGGTGCGGCTGCAGCGTTTGCTGAAAACCTCAAACGGCGAATATATAGTTGCTTGGATCAGAGCTACATATTTGAGCCGTTTGGGGTAGAGACGCTAGGTCCGTGGGGACCATCAGCACATAAACTGTTTCAACAGTTGTCAAAAAGATTGATCGAAGTATCACATGACCAAAGGGCTGGCCAATATCTCGGCCAGAGGATTAGCATTGCCATTCAACGTGGCAATGCTGCCAGCCTTTTGGGCACTTTTCAAGTGGGTAACGATTTGGCGGGGCTTCAATATTTATAGTTATTTATTTCTAAGTTATATTTAAGTAGGTTTATTAATAAGTTATTTATATTGTTTTAAAATTTAGAAATAAATTATTCAATATCATTGTTACAAAAAAAAAAAAAAAGTTATGTTATTGTCAAATTGATACCCTAAAAGTGTATTGTCAAATTGACACGCTAAAATTGGATTAGAAATTATTCTAATCCAATTTTAGATTTATTGTCAAATTGATTTGACAATAAATACGATTTATTCTATTTTTATATGTATTTATTATAATATATACATATAAAAATAGAATAAATCGTATTTATTGTCAAATTGATTTGAATTGATTGTATATATACAATTAGAATAATTTCAAATCTAATTTTAGCGTATCAATTTGACAATATCGTAACTTTTACTTATCATTGATTGGTCCAAATAACAATCATTAATCTAAGTCGTCAATTTTGACAACAACGGGTCCCCCATAGAGTATAAATTGCCAAGAGGGGAAGTCAAATTCCAAAAGCTTCCTACTCCTACTAATTTCTTCTTATTAAATTCATTGTGAGTTCCAAGGCAGCCGTAGTATTACCCCTGGAATGCAGTGCCTTTTTTGGTGTTTGCTGTTGTTAATCGTGGCTATACAGGAGACACAGTGGTGGGAATGTGTGATGAGCTTCCGTCCCGTTTAAAAGTTCAAATGATAGAAATATGTCCAAATAATTTGATGATTTCCAGTATCTAACAGCAGATCCGAAACAAGACGGGCAGAGGAAAATTATTGAAGATAGAGCCAACGCAACCAACCTACTGACGCTTTGGGAGTTCGAAGGTGTACTCAAATATTCGCCAATCTTTTACGGGTACTACAGCAACATCGCACGACCGCAATACTGGATGCCACTCGCCTATTTTCTGACCGGACTTGTCGTCTACATATATAGTTTCGTCGCCATATTAAGGAAGTGAGTCTTAAATAGATTTTACGAGGGGTGCTGTTTGATGCACGTATTTCGTTACGGTTTATTACGCGACAGATTTAGTATAGGTCTAGAATTGGTTTAATTATTAAAAAAGATTTTCAATTACCTCTGTATTGCTAACCTCTATGGGTTATGGTATAGCTGCATACCGTCAAGCATAAAATGCTTACCTCCCACTTGTATTAAAAAAGCTATTAATTCTACGTTGTTAAAAATTACAATCTCCGTGTGATCCGTACCTTTAGTTTACATATTTTATTGTCATCTCATAATTTATTAATTGCACATCGCTATTTAAACAATTAAACCTCCCTATATTGTTTCCTTTGCAACTATGCCAGCCACGTCAAATCAGCCCGCCCTAACAGCATTCACGAATTTATGCATTGGGCAACCATAGCCGCTCTCAACCATTTTGTTGGAAATACAACTCCCCGCCACACGATACCACCACCAGTTAGAACTCTTTATTGAACATGGTTGTCAGGGCTGCACAGCTGCACAGATCTCTATGCAATTCCCTATCAGAACAGATATTAAAAACTTATTTTTAACTATATGTTAATACACCATCATTATAACAATCTTTAACTATGGTGAAAGCAATAGTACTAGGCGATAAAGGTACAGAATTATCATCTATCATCACGGGCAAGTCCGCCTTACAGGCTACTTGATATCAATAGACCTTCTTGACATGACATATTACACAATCCTTGTCTTTTACTTTCAGTCGCCTCATAAAAAGGCAAAATTAACCAAAAATAACCATTTCAGAATGGCAGAAAACTCTCGAATGTCAAAGCTCTCAGAAAAGGAAGACGAATGCATCTTCTCCTGGAAGCTATTTACAGGATGGGACTTTATGATTGGCAACGCTGAAACCGCCCATAACAGAATCGCTTCGGTGATATTGGGCTTTAAGGAGGCGCTATTAGAAGAGGCGGAGAAAAAGAAAGATTTGAGGAAGTGAGCTTGGAAATAGTTTTCTATTTTATCTGCTTATTTCTTTCTGCGAAAAATTTCTAGCACAATACAAAATCTCAAGAGATGTATCTTGCGACGTTGTAAGTGTCTTAGCAATTTGACACTAGTAACTTGAATCCCCCAAAACTATATAGTGCAACTTATCTTCCAAGTTTCGACGCAAGTATTTTTGTATCAATACTCAGTAATTTTACTACTTCTCAATTTTCAGTTTCCATAAGCATAGATATATATTAGAGAATAACTCGTAAATACGATTTCGTGCAAAAATTAAAATGTAAGACAGTTTTCATACTATTTTAAGTGCGTATCTAACACAATCGAAAGAATAAATGAATGAAATGAGAATGTTAAAAACTTTACGATATACAAATATAACAACACTATCGTTGAACAGTATTTTTATTTAGGACGGCTCACAACGCTATAACTGGAAATATAAACGGATAAGTTTATAATCAAAAATATAGATATTTTTAACCAGTAAGCAGTAAAGCTAAGTAATTATAATTATGGATTCGTTTCTAATTTTAGACTTTGCACTATGAGTACAAAAATATAATAGTAGGGACTGCTGTTTTTTAAGCTATTGCATAGCTTTTATCGCGGGCTTTGAACGCGGCGACCGAATCAAGAAATTCCGTAACGAAAATAAAACCTAACACCCCCCAATACATACTCGTATTTTGCCAGTGAGTATTATCGAGTCAATGGCGCAGTTGTAAATGTGTGACCAATTTGAACTATCGTTTCTACGTTCGCGCCTCGGTGTGGTCATTAGTCTTTTTGTAACTTTATTCGATGTTGTTGAATGACTAAAGACTTTTTTTTAACTTTTTCGCTATTATTATTTTTGACATTCGATTTTGACATCATTATTTTTGACATTATTACTGATTTTGGGATAAAATTTTAATTTAATAAAAAATACATACGATGACATAAAATTTTAATTTAATAAAATAGCTTTTATCGCGGGCTTTGAGCGCGGCGACCGAATCAGACCGAATCAATAAAACCTAACACCCCCCACTCCGCCTACCATGTAACTCGGACAGACTGTACGAAGCTCGCACGGATCGAGACGAGCTGGAGGCCTACTATGAACACACGAAACCCGAACGAACTCCGTATTTTCGGGCTGTTTCCTACCACGACAATACTACGGGCCCGTCAACGGAACGAAATCGGAGTTTGACGTTTACTGCTACGGGTGGCTTACTAAGATCATATGAGCCCGACACGAAAATTCGAATTTGAAATATAGTTTTTCGGGCGTTTAACCTTACTTTTCACGAGAGCTTAAATGCTACCGTAAGAGTTTCGGATTAACATTTTATTTCAAATATAAGTATGTTATTGTCAATGCTATATCAGTTTGGGTTTTGTATGACTACTGAGAAGGTGTAAATGTCTTATTAAAAATACTGTATGCAAATAAATAAATAATTATAAGTTGATAAAAAATGCTATGCAATAGCTTTACCGCGGCAGTCCCCTAATGCCACACGTTTTTTTTTTTTTTTGCTTTCTATCGCTAACATTAGCATAATAAAAAAATTGTATATCTTGGTCATCATGATCTCGTTCCTGTATAAGGTATGCTATTTCTTGTAGCCTTTTTTGTTTCTTATTGCGTATCCTATTGCTGTAAGACATATCATCTATCACTTTTCATGACACATTCCTTCTACATTTTCTTTAATTCTCTTTACTTATAATAATTTGCCCTGAGTTTTATTATTTATTTGTTTTATTTATTTCCTCTTAACTTTATATCTTGGTTTCTACTTTTAATACTTCCTTCTATACACTTAATTCAGGTCACGCAACACATTCATCTAATATAATCTCAGACATATTCTGACGCAAGCACCATCGTATCCTTTCCTTAAAGATTTCCATTAAACGTCGTTTATGAGTCTTACTATTGAAATATTCAGAGTTTAAACAAACAAGGGAAGTATAACAGGACATAAAGCAGATTTTATAATCGCTCCTATTCCTATCTCAAAAGCTCATATAAGAAACATTGTCACATCATCGACCTATTTCAAACCCATTTTCAGTTGGCGTATAATATCTCTGCGTGGTCTGGTGAATATCTGCGTGGTTATTCTTCTCGTAGTGTCAGCCTACGCAGTAGTCACAGTTGTATCCCGAACTGATGACAACCCCAAATCAAGAAGCTGGTGGCGTGAAAACGAAACAACAATAGTTGTTACACTAATCTCCATTACTTTCCCAGTATTCTTTGAGTTACTGGGTTTCTTGGAGCATTATCATCCGAGGAAACAACTGAGACTTCAACTTGCAAGGTATTCAATATAGATTCATTCAAATAAAATTATGGCAGGACATGGGCTCTACCGCCGAAGCTGAACCGTTTACCATCGAAAATTTTGATTTGTAAAATATGTCTTAGTTATTGGCAAACAACTTGCTTAGTCGTATACCGACTAAGCAAGTTGTCTTAGTTATTGGCAAACAACTTGCTTAGTCGGTATACGACTAAGCAAGTTGTTTGCCAATAACTAAGACATATTTTACAAATCAAAATTTTCGATGGTAAACGGTTCAGCTTCGGCGTTTCTATCAGCTAAGCTAAACGCAAGTACCATGAATGCTAAAGTTTAATTTTCGCAATCAAAAAATCCGATGAGAATCAGCTTCAGCTTAGCCGGTAGGGCCCTAGGTTTATTACAATTATGTATCGAAATATAAAGTACATATTTGCAAAAACAAATAAATTTATTCTTCATGCAGAATTTTCTCATAAAATTTTCTAATATCCTTAGAGTATACAGAAGCAGTAGAGTGCGTCTAATCGAGTATGAACGACGGTACGGATGCACGTACAATGCGATACGGTTATTGCATTGTTTAAACTAATTTCAAAATATTAAAATGTATGGAGTATCTGCCTTCGCTCAGCACAATGAGTTATAGGCGATACGCGCACTCTATATTTTTATATAAAAGTATACTTTCAAAGCGAATAATATCCAAATTTCGAATTCGAAAAAAATCGAGTTGGAGCGAAAATATTGTTTTTCATGAACCACTCATAAAATTTTGATGAAATTAGATAGGTATGTAGAAATTATAAATACAAACTTTAAATTCGTTGAACCACGTAATGGGTATAATAACTTTTAAAATACTTAATAATTGTTCCGGATATCTCAAACACCAAAAGTCAATTGGTATATTTAAGTCGAATACAGCAAATTTTACAAAGAATATGAGTGAAAGAATATTATTAATATATATTTTTTCTTCCAGGATTATGTTACTAAATTTGCTCAATTTATATTCCTTGATATTTGCTCTCTTCAGCAAAATAGAAGGGATGAGTGTAGCTTTAGACCTACTAAAGCCTCAATTGGTTGTAAATGCTACCCATAATAATATCACTAAAATAGGAGAAGACGTACTCTTGCATATACCAACATCCTGTTATGAGGAAAGAGTGCCATGTGAGTTATGTATAAATGACATGCAAGAGACAATTTTGACTACTGATGTATCTACAATTGATACCACTCTACCTATGACAAATTTTGCAATAAATAAGACTATTAATATCAGTGAGCATTCTAGTATAAAATTGAGACATGGAAATTCGTCAAAATCAACTGAATCAAAAAAATACCCCCTTGTAGAAAATTTAATAGAGAAAGAAATAAATAACGGAGAAATGGAAACCACAACATTGGATAGCTTGTCAGTTATTATGAGGGAGCTAGAAAGACTAAGAAATTTAAGTGGCATTGATGAAAATATAACTGAATCAAGCGAATCTACCTCAGAAACAGACGATTATGAAACTACAATAGATACTACTACTGACTTTAGTAGTAGTACATTGGCGTCCCTTGATATTAATACCACATTGTATATACCAAGTATGACTTCATATTATGATGAACAGAATATTACAGAAACGACAGACGAAGTGCCATTGACTACTGATAGTAACTTAAGTACATATTCAAGTAGTACAGATAATATTGAATTTACTACAGAAGAATCTAATTCTACATTAAATAGCGAATCTCCTGAAACATCAATAAATACGTATTCTAACACTGAAAGTACTCATATGATTTCCATAAATACTTCACCTACAATGCCCAATGTAGATTGGACAAAATCTATAATTCATTCTATTGATGCAGTCATAAATAAAACTGATTATAGCACAGAAATGCCACCTATATCAACATGTCCAAATTTTTTAAATTGTACACTTAATTGCAATGGACACAATGTAACTCAAGTTTATCGTATATCAAAATGTGTAATAGTTAAAAAGACGTGCTATAAAACTGTTTGTGAAAAATTAGAGACGGCTGCGGATAGACGAAAAAATAATGAAACTATGTTAGACTTAGTATATTTGAATGAAAAAAATATAAAAATGTATAATTTAACTGATGCAACAAAGAAAAAGCTGTTAAAGCTATGTTGGGAAACTATGTTTGGGCAAGAGTTGATAAAACTTACTATGATGGACTTGGTGAGAATATAAATAATACTATTCACTATTGATATCAAACAATTACATCAAGTGCAATTAAAAAAGTATAGTTTTAAGGAGATTAAATTTATTTTCAGGTATTCGTTCTCCTTGGCACCTTGTTTATGGACTTTGTTCGTGCTCTATTTGTGCGTTATATGAATCGCTGTTGGTGCTGGGACTTGGAGAAGAAATTTCCAGAATATGGTGACTTCAAAATAGCTGAAAATATTCTACATCTAATAAACAATCAAGGGATGGTCTGGATGGGAATGTTCTTCTCTCCTGGTTTAGTGGTTCTAAACGTGGGCAAATTAATGATCATGATGTACTTAAGATCGTGGGCCGTGATGACATGTAATGTTCCCCACGAAGTTGTATTCAGAGTATCCAAAAGCAACAACTTCTATCTGGCTCTATTACTAACGATGTTATTTCTATGCGTTCTTCCTGTAGGCTATACTATAGTCTGGGTAAAACCTTCATGGCATTGTGGACCCTTTTCTGAATATGATAAAATATATTATATTTTGACAAATAATATCTACAGCATACTACCTAAAACTTTAAATTTTGCTTTAGAATACATTGCTTCTCCGGCAATTGTAATTCCTTTACTGGTTCTTCTTATATTAATTATTTACTATTTAACATCTTTAACAAACTCGTTAAGGGAAGCTAACAACGACTTAAAGGTTCGTTAAAAATTATTCTTAATATTTACAATAACAAAAGTCATTACAGTTTATCTATAGTACACGCACGCGATGTATGTTTTTAGATTCAACTCCGACGTGAAAGAACTGAAGAAAGACGAAAAATGTTCCAACTAGCTGATACAAGAAGACGAGGTGGGTCTTCGGCTATGGATAATACTCCCTTTGCTAGATGGAAAAAAGCTCTACCTTCACTCCCATTAAGTAAATCGATCGACTCTGATGATCGTAAACAAAGTACTATTGATGATACATCAGAGCCACGAAAAATTAAAAAGAAAGGTAAATTTTAAGGCTACCTATTTAAGTATTATTATTACATAATTTAATCATCAAAATAATTTTGAAATGTATGATTCCAGATAGCATATTTGCTAAGATAGTAGGAATGGCAGTGGATAAAAAACCAGAAGTAGAAGCTGTGTCTGAAGTAATTTCTGAAATTAATAATGGTGGGACCCCTCCATCCAATAACATAGATGATGAAACTGATACAGACTTTCATGAGACTTTGCCCAAAGAAATACTAAGAATAAAAGATATAATTTTTAAAAACACACAAATGAAGAAAAAATCTGCCGCTGAGGTTAAATCGGACAACTCAGAAAAACATAAGAGTAAAACTGAGGATAAAGGGCTAAAAGTGAAATTGGAAACAGTTGATGATCGAACAGAAAAGAAAGCTATTTTAGAGAAACAAAAGCAAGACCGTTACAAAGAGGAAATTTCAAGTAAATCCAAACCTAAAATAGTAGTGGCAGTTGATGCTCAAGATCAATCAGCGAAGGCCGATAAAAAATTAAATAAGAAACAAACATCTGAATCAAGTAATCAATCAAAACAATCAGATTCTATTGGGTCAGTGATTCCTGTTATAATGATAAGTACTACTGAGAGTGATGAAGATTTATTGCAACCAAAGAAAGACTCGAAAGACGAACAAAAGAAAGAAAAAGAGCAAGATACAGAGGCCATTGCAGAATGTCTTAAAAAGATAAAGAAAAGCAGTTCAGATTTGAAATCTTTGCGTAGACAGAGTAGTGTGGATAGTATGAACGAACAAAAGTTACCAAAGGAGAAAAAACCTGATGCCGGCGACGGACACAAGTATCAATATTCATTGTAATTTCTGTAATAGCATTATTAAAATAATAATAGTTTATAAATGTTATGGTATGTTTACTGCCTTTTTATTCCTACAGTATCTATAAAGTATCTACACAAGAATCCGAATCCCTATACTAATCCGAAGAAACCCTCTATTTACTATTCAGACCAATAAATTAATACTTAGTCTCAAAATACCTTATTTCTGAAATGAGTAAAACTCAAAATTTTTTTTCTCCAAAATGTCTAAAATATTCTGTATTCCAAGTTAATGCTTTTTTTCAGCCAGAATGATGGCTGAAAAAAAGCATTAACTTGGAATACCTGAAATCAACACGGCTGATAGATGTATTTATTATTAATATATTTGCCATCTATTTTCATAAATTAACAATTTCGTCAATATTTCATTTATTAAATGAACTTCATAAAATTCATAATAAATAATTTTAATTTGGTTAAAGTACATAGTGTATAATTTATAAGTTGTTAGGCGAAACGCATAATAAACGAACGCACGAAAATAACACAAATAGGATTGTTCGTGTAGTATGAGTCTGAAGTCTAATAAATCTCTCGTTAGTTTGATATTGTACCAAGAAACTTACATTTGCAAATGAAATGTTTAAGAAAATATGGTTTTCAACTAAAATGTTAAGTTGGTTTTGGGACAAGTTATTGGTATTACTCGCACAACATACTAGGCCAGACATACGTAGCTCTTCATACTTAATCAGTATGAAGAGCAATATAATACAGAACCTTCTCCATGTAAATTACACTCGGACTTAATTGATTTTTTCATGACTTATTTGTTTTTTTCATAACTGTCTATGGATTAGCTATGTTTGTTTTCTTCCTATTGAATTTCAACATTTAAATAATAATAGTTTAAAAAACGAAAAAAACACGCTTTTAGCACGCACTAAAAATTACAAATCTTTCGTATTCCTGACAGCAAACCCTTTCATTTGATACCCATATCATGGGGGTGCTTTTCAAATAGCCTGTCCACCATCTTGGACGTCCGCCATATTGGATTTAAGTCACGTGACTATTTTTTTCGTATTCCTGACAGCAAACCTTTTGTTTTGATACCCATATCATGGAGGTGGATTTCAAACAGCCAGTCCGCCATTTTGGGGAGGCCGCCATATTGGATTTGTAATGACGTGTCTTAGCTAGTCATGTATTGTCATCAGAACTCAGAGCGTGTGCAAAATTTCATCCTAATCGGAGACCGGGAAGTGGGTCAAATTAAGATTCCAAGATTTTCTTACATACATAGTTAGTTACAAGTGAAGCTAATAAAAGCGTGTTAAAAAGACGTAATTTAAGGATATTTTGACATCTTGACGTACTTTTTTGAACCACTAAGGTGAATAACAAGCATACGACCTGCCTGATGGTATGAATGTAAAGGCCCTTTACGCCTTTCTTGACAGACCCCGTGCAAAAGTCTCCTCGGAAAACATTGCCAGGGACTTCATTCTACAACTTGATAGCTCGAGGTAGCAAACTCCTGAACTGCACAGTACGTGACCATTTCGACTCCAATGTTTGAGGATGAATTCCCTGCCTATGACGACCAGTGCGACTATATGATAGAAAGAGGCCAAGGGTATCATTTCAAATAACTCTTCTAAACACAACCCAATGTACCCACGGTAGAATACGCAAAGAGGGTCAAAATCTCTCCTCGGACTCAATATAGTCCGTGAGTTAGGAATCGGTTACAATCCTCGGAGTTCGTCTCTGAACCTAGTCACAAGGTGCAAGCTGATGTTTCGGTGCCCTGAAATAATCATTAATGTACCGAGGACTCCATTTGTAATACGTACTAACTAGGAGACCGCGCTCGGCTCGGGGCCCCTACAGTCGAAGCTGAAGCCGATTACCATTGAATATTATGTTTCTAAAAATAGGTCTTACGTTTCAGTTAGTAACAAACATTTTCGTGTCAGTATCGGTACAGCTCCAGAGTTTCTACCAGCTAAGTTTGACACATGTGTCATAAATCTAAGCTGAAGTTTGATATTCACAATCAAAAAATCCGATGGTAATCGGTCTCAGCTCAGCCGATAGGGCTGCGGGTTGTGGGTGGGTATACCTTTCTACCGTGAACGATGGATCTATCCGTCGTTCTATCACGAAAACTAGTCACTAAAAGGTTATAATTTTTACAACCATTATTTAAATTCAAAAAATCCAAAAAAGGGATTTTTATCCCTAAAGTTTAAATAATGGTTGTAAAAAATATTATTAGGGATGCTAATATGATCATTGGAAAAAAAATATGGGTATTTATTTAATTTTTTTTCGATTGGTAATAGCCGTAGACCATGAACAGTAATAAAAAAAAATACGGTTGTTATATCCTACAATTGAGGTTCAAAAATTATTCAAGCAGTGCAATAAACTACTGCCCATTCACAGTAGAATGATGGCTTGGGCAGTTAAATAGTTTGTCAGTTCTCGGTGAGCTGTATCACTCCAAACACGTTGATGAGTTTAAAATATAGTTTTTCAATAAATGGAATATTATATTACCATAAAATAAAGAAGAATGGGCTCAAGAAACATGTACCTGCCCAAATTAAAAAAAAAAACGTATATATGTAAACAGACATACATATATTATATGTACAGTACTAGTACTATTGTAATGACCTTATTTTATGGTATAACATAATGTGAGGACATTAGTTCTTCAAACGCTCAGTCGCTTTTTGTAGCATACTCTGCAGAACTCATTGCAATTGACCCGCACTATTTTGCCGTCAGGCTTCGGTCTCAGGTTGCGAATGCCGCTGCATTAAATGTGAAAATCAACACAAAGTACTTGATTTGGACATGAACCCATAATCATCCCACTGTTGGCATACGGGTCTCTCCTCAATCGAAAGAGTTTACAGCATACTCCATCACGCTGCTCAACTGCGGTTTGGCGGAGGACGGTGTTTTCAAGCCGCCCAGAGGCCACTAACTTTAGCTTTATGACTGTTATTTGGTAACAACAGCCGGGACCGATAACTTAACATGCTCTTCAATGAACGGAGGAGCTCGAGATAAATAAACCCATCCATAGACAAGCTACGGTAGATGTTGCTTGGCTTGCATGATCGAGTAGACTGACACGCGCAACGACGCCATCGAGCTCCTCAAATAGTAGCAAGTAATTGCTTTATTGGTAATAAAATAGTGCACGTCAATGACAATGTGTCTTCTGTAGTGTATGCTGCAACAACTAATGTACGCTTGGAGACAATTTATCAGTTTAATTCCAAGCAGGTCGCTTGGAATTACCCTGAAAAATTGTCTCCACATCGGAAACAAAAATCGGGCTTCGAGGGGTGACTGATTATTCAGGCATGGAAAGTAATAGTACTACTTACTATCTGCAAAAACCCAATGTTTTTTAAATGAAATAAACTATTTACTAACACGTTATATTAGTAAACAACACGACCTGCTAGACTAAATTAATACTTATGCACATGAAAATAACAACAATGAAGCGAGTCTTTATTTTGGAACTGCAATTGCAAAATTCTTTTGAACAAACACAAACATTGTACCTTGCAAATAGAGATACAGTTCTACTGAAAGGTGTCAAGGAAGCATGGGGGCTCGTAACACACCCATCCTTTACGTCAAAAAGAATCATCTCTAGTTTCCTAAACCTCTCCGAAGCGTGGCTAACGCCTTCGGAAGGTGGGATTGTTCTGCATCCTCTTTCATTATAAGATGGATTGATATCTATAAATCTCTTGTAGCATCCTCCTGTAAAGTTTTCCCCTCCACATAGTTGTGTATATTTTTTCCACAATCCTCTATAACGTTGATCTGAACTTTCAAAAACTTTGTGGCAATTTGGCTCACCGAATTCATCCTCCCAAGCACCACAAGAATAACATCTTCCTATGATCTTTTGTGGTGTCGGTCTTGGCTTTGTGGTTCGTGCTGGTCTAGTCCATCCTGGTGTAGGTGTCCATCCTGGATATGGAGTCCACTGTGGATATGGTGTCCATCCTGGGTATGGTGCGGTTTCCCATCCGGGATAAGGCGTCCATCCAGGAGATGGAGATGGTCGCCATGCAGGGAATAGTGTCGGTGTCCATCCTGGATATGGTGTCCATCCTGGATATGGCGTCCATCCAGGATACGGTGCAGATGCCCATCCTGGGTATGGCGTCCATCCCGGATGTGGTGACGGTGTCCATGCTGGATATATTGTTGGTGTCCAACCCGGGTATGGCGTCCATCCTGGATAAGGCGTCCAACCAGGATATGGTGCTGATGCCCACCCTGGGTATGGTGTCCAACTAGGATACGGTGACGGTGTCCATGCTGGGTATATTGTTGGCGTCCAACCCGAATATGGTGTCCATCCTGGATATGGCGTCCATCCTAAAAACAACGTGGTTTTCCATCCTTCATACGGTGTCCATCCTGGATATGGTGTCGGTGTCCAGTCAGGAGGCCACGTTACATTAGGCGTTGTCCACCAACTAATAAATGGCCATATAAAATATCTTCGTTTTGGCGATAATATTTGCGATGGCCGAGGCGACATTGTAGTTTTCTGGCTCAATTTCAGTGATATTGAAGGCTTTTTTTGCGATGTCATCTTCTTGTAAATTACCACGATCTTTGCTATCTTCGGACTGTTTTCTTTTATCGATTTTTGAATAGGCATTGTAGTTATAATAATACTTGTTTTATTTTTAACGATTCGACTGAATCCGAATCTAGGTAATGGTGGAAAATAGGGCCTCCACGATCTTGTTTTACGGTAAACGGGAATTTTAGCTGTGGTAGATATAATGTCAGTTACGATACTATTACTGGGACTTTGTACTAAACGGTAATCTCCATGATCTATCTTTCTTCTATCAGGCTGTGTTGGTCTGTAAACATAAATAATTGTAGACCTTTTCGAAGGTAAAGAAGTCTGTTGAAAGTTCAAGTATCCATACATTGTCGTATCATCCTGGAGACTGGATTGGGATCTTGGACTTGTACTTTCTTTTGTCATATCAATGGTATATGACCACATGTTCCTTTGCTTCAAAGGTGAAAGAACCTTTATCTCCTGTTCGTAATCTTGAGGTAGTATTAACACTTCGCTAATTGGTTGATACGTGTATGGGTTTTTGAGTCGTGAATGTAAAAAACAAAACGTATTCGTTACAAAATAAAATAATATCAAATATAACCAATTTGTCATTATAAAACCATAACATTAGAAAAAGCTCTATGGAAATAGCTTGAGATTTTATACCAAAGAGGTAGGTATATGTTATGTAGAAAAGTAGAAGTTGTAAAATTTTAAGAAAGAACTGGTATTATTATGAAATATCACTCATATGGGTAAAGGTAAAACGTAGCGATTATTTGCTCAGTGGGTAAAGGGTTGAATTGAGGTTGAACAAATGATGTTATATTTCTATTTATAACATCAATGGGTTGAAAGATATAGGTAAAGAATAATTGTGATTTCCACACTCTTTCCATTATTTAGTTATTCCTTACAATCCGTCACGGAATTCAGAATCTTATTTTCTTTTTTTTTACAATATAGATTTATTTTTATTTAACTTAAAATATACAATTAAAATAAATACTAAATATGACTAACTATATATACAAACAAAAAAAAAACGGAAATAACAAAAACTAATTAAAATTAATAAAATATAATATCTAAATAGCATCAAAAAATTCTTCCGCATCGCCATCAATAGAAAAAACTCTTAATTAAGTTTCCGGACGCACGAATGACTGATTTATTACACATATGCTGATTTTTTCAGATCAAGCTCATAAAAAATTGACAAGTATGAAAAGTTTAAAAATGAGAATCACGTATTACTATTTCTAAGGAACGTACTCTACTCACGTACTGGAATTCAGATTCTTAAATTCAGTTTCTGAATCCCGTGATGAATTTCGACTGTGTAAAGCCTAAGACCTAAACCCGAAGCCTAAACCATACTGAATTGAATAAATAAATAAATATTCCTGGACAAATTACACACTGCCATCTAGTCCCAAACTAAGCAAAGCTTGTACTATGGGTACTAGATAACTGATATAATACTTAAATACATTTTTTTTGTAAATATTTATAATACACAGAAATCATCCAGACGAAGACAAACATACATGCATACAAATATTTGTCCTTTGCGGGAATCGAACCCGCGACCTCGGAGTCAAAGTGGCCATTGCTAACCATTCGACCACCGAGCTTGTCGTGTCGTGAATATACAAACGAGATACTAGACTTTCTAGTTATGTGATTATTTCAGTGTAGGCAAACTAAACAAGCTACAGTATAAGTTAAACAGACTGTTAGAGGAGCATAAAGTTTAATATACGAAGCGGAAGTTAATATACCTTCCGTTGGGTATATTAACTTTATGTGCAGGACTACATTTCCATCACAGAGATATATATAAACGTTACTTTAATTAATTTATGCAATGTTTTATATCTCAGTAAATTATATAATTTACTCTGTCAATTTATTTATTTATCTTAGCTTAAGTCTACCATTACAGCATCACACTAATACCACAGTATAAATATTAGTACTACGTACAGTATGGCCTCCCCCTGCCGCTCTCTCGTGTCGACCTCACCTCCCCTCTGAGACAAATCTGGAACCGTTTGTATGGCGCCGCACGTACACACGCTCGTTGACACTCTGCACAGACGTCATTGTTTAAGTACTAGCTGACCCGGCTACGTTGCTTTGCCATAAAAAATAGATAACAACCTATTCTCAGACCTACTGAATATACACATAAAATTTCATCAAAATCGGTCAAGCCGTTTCGGATGAGTATGGTAACTAACATACTCATCCGAATTGTTTTAACTCATAATACACGAGAATTTTATATTATGAGTTATAACATAAAATACACAATGCAGTATTTGCGTATTCGTTCAAAGAACGAGAAAAAAGGTCTCTCGGCCATTTGGTTAAGGGTGCGCAGTGTGCGCGTCAGCGGAGCATTGCGCTGCGGCTCGGTTCGAGCTCGAGTTTCGTGGTTCGAGCAGTTATACAAACTATCGAAGGATTATATCCTGCATCCATGAAGAGGGTTCACATTTTTACCTGAAGGACGTGCTTTTGAATTGGAAATTTCTAGAACAGGTAAAAAATTCGAAAAGATTCTAGGGAAATCCACAAATTTCCAGAACATTATATTTCCGAATAGGTATGCTAGAACGTTCAGGAATAGCCCAGATCAGTATGGAATTCCAAAACATTCTCGAATGTTACGGAATGTTTTAAAATATTTTAGACCATTCGAAACCATTTTGTATAGGTGAGGCTACCCCCTTTGAGGTAGGTAAACAGTTAGTTAAGAATATATATTTTAGATAAAAAAACATCTAAACGAATACCTTACGTTTTAAAATTTATCCTTTTACACCAAATACTACATAAACTCCAACAATCTCAGCTAGTATTATCATTAAAACTGCGATAATATTCAATTTGTTCGTTTACTGTGCGACGAGCTCGGTGGCGTAGCGGTTAATGACGCAGCTTCGACACCAACGCTCGTGGGTTCGATTCCCACATAGGACAAACATGTCTGTTTGTCTTAGTCTGGGTGTTTTCTATGTATTATAAGTATGCATTTACAAAAAAAAATGTATTTACGTATGTTTATCAGTTGTCTAGTACCCGTAACACAAGCTTCGCTTACTTTGGGGCTAGATAGCGCTGTGTAATTTGTCTGACAATATTTATTTATTTATATTTATTTACTGTGATGTAATAGTAAAGCAATAGACACATTGTTAAAACTGAACAATGAGACTTTACTTTAGAACTAACACTGCAATGTTCTTTTGAGCAAACACATACATGATATCTAGCAAAATTAGGAACTGACGCACTAAAAGGATTCGGTGATATATGGCGGCTCGTAGTGCATCCATCATTTACATCAATAAAAAGCGCATCCGTCATACTGTTCAACGCATAGCGAATACTCGATGGAATAGTTCTGTTAACTCTATTATATTTACTGAAATCTAAAATCCTTTTATTGCACGTGCCTTTGAAGATATTTTCCTCGCAAAGTTGTTTATGCATGCCCCATGTTACCTTAAAACATTTGTTTATATCCTCAAACACTATATAACAACTGGCATTACCAAAAAGTCCTGTGACTTGTCCACAGGAATAATATTTTCTTGAAATTTTTGATGTCCATCTTAAAGTCCGCTTTTTCTGCATGGTGGCTTTCTTTCGCAGATTTACGAATGTCTGTTTCGGCTGCTGAATTCGTTTCGAAGTTAGCATTTTCTTTGTTTTCTGCTTTGGTTTATGCGTTTTCAGAGTTTCTTTTTTAAAAAACAACACGATTTTCAACAACTTTGGTATTGAATTCCACGTGGTTATAGAATCCGGCGCTTGTGTTTGTAAGTCCGTATCAATAGTTACAAATGGAGTTTCATTATAAACTACACTTGGCAAAGGTGATAAATAAGATTTCCATATTCTTTTTCGGTAGACCATAGGATTAAAATACTTGCTGTAGTGAGCCTTACTCGTAGAATCTTTACTATGATACGTCGTATTTATAATTTTAGGAAAGATGGATGTGCTATCAAAAGCACTACTTACTCTAAAGATATTTAAAATAGGAGTTTCACTCTCAACTATACGGTAGAAGTCAATTCCTGGTAAGGGTGGAAAATATGATTTCCATGTCTTTTTACTGTGGTAACTTGTAGGAAAAAAAACGTTGCTGAAATATAGCTTTTGCATATAATCTTTGCTCTCTTTGTTAAAATATGCCGTACTGAAAGTGTTGTTGAAGGTACTGTTCAATTTATAGGTAGATACAGTAGATGTTACATTTTTATCTACATGGTAGGATTCAGTTTTAGGTAGCAGTGGAAAATAAGGCTTAAATCTCTTTTTGCTGTTATAAACTATAGGCGTAACAACTTGGTTGTAGTATGCCTGATTTACAGAATCTTTGATATCTTTGCTCTGGTATGCCACATATGTCAAATCACGAAAGGTTGGATATGTGCTGTGGAAATAACTGCTCAATTTAGTTAATAATACAGAAATTTCATTTTTAACTGGACGATAGAATTCGATTCCAGGTAAGGTCAGAAAAAGCGGTATTAATGTATATTTATTGTTGTAAGCCGTAGTTGTAAAATCTTTGCTGTAAACAGCCTTACTTGTAGAAATTTTGCTGTCGTACGCCGTATATGCTAAAGCGGGGAGTGTGGTGGTTATGTCTTCCAAATTACCACTAGTATTAAAAGAATGACTTTGTACTGACCAGTAGTCTTCATCGTAAGTTTTAAATTCTGTTCGGTATTCATATTCAGGCGAAGTTTGTTTGTAAACTGGTTGTGTTGGTCTGTAAACGTATTTCATAGTGCGCAGAAATGGTTGTCCAAAGGACAAGTCTCCAGGAGTCCTAGTTATATACAGTGATCTCGCTGGTGTTGTATCAATGATGAGGTGCAACTTCTCTTGGATGTTCAGAGAATCATTCACTTTATTTACGTAGTCTTGAGGCACCATGTACACTTCGCCATTTCCTTGATATATGTAAGGATTTTTGACCCGTGAAAGCAAAGAACAATACGTCTGCGTCAGAACGTATAGTATAATACAATTTGACCAATAATTCATTTCTCAAAATAAGAAAATAGCAAATGTGTATACCGTTAGAAATAATAAGTAAATAATGGTCTTATTGCATGATTACCATAAATTTTATTTTTGATTACACAATTTGATCGGATGTCAATGATGTTTTAAATAATATAGATATGCCACAAGCGTCAAAAAAGTACGCCCGAAAAGTGGCCTAAATAGAGATGGGCTATTTAGCCGGGCATTTACAATAAATGCCCAAAAAGTACTAATAAATTCTCTATTTATGCCCAAAACTAGGCATTTATTGGGCATAAACAGGTACTTATTTGTTGATGACTGGCATTTTACCCATCTCTAGGCCAAATTGAGTCTGACGTTTGTGACAGTTGATTGAAGTAGGTAGGAAGTATGTAGTAAAAATGCTGTCTTTTTATTACCAAAAGCACAATTTATGTTGATTAAGTAAATGAAGCCACGGAGCACCCTTTGGGTACACCCCGGCCACTCCATATCTATCCATGTCGCGTCGTTCACAATTACATACATAAACAAACGTCTGCACAGAGCCAGAATGAGCATGTGTGCTTACGGCGACGAACAAACTGTCCCAGTTTCATCTCAGAAGTATGTATTATATGAATTGTGTTCTTTACTAATAATTATTATAATAATAATACGTAAGTTTGACTTACGTTTTATTAGTACAAATATTTTGACGTTATATATTGCAATAAAAAAAAAAATGGTAACAAAATCGGAGAATACAGTTTAGTGTTACAGCTACAAATCTATCATCTCCATCCAAAATTCAATTACACCACTACTGGACCATTTTGAAATAATTTTAGTGCATGTAACATTTAACACGTACAACACACGGCCATGTCCATGATACAGCAATGCCCCATTTTTTTATTTATTCGGTTATATCCTTGCAATAAACTTATAATATTACTCGCTCGCGATACAACTAAACAATAACACTTGACGAAATAGTCTTAAAATACATTTATATGTATTTTAAGACTATTTCGTACTTGACGAAATCTTGATCGAAAGTGTTAATCGTCAACAAATAATAGTTGACGATTAATTTTTTTTTTATATGCATATCATATTTAAATTACACTAAGAATAATGTAGTTTCAAAATACTACACGAAACTAACTTATAAGTTACCATACATGATATTTAAGACAAGCATTCAATATAAAAAAAAGTTGGTTCATTTTGCGAGCACATTAGCTCTCTTTCCCGCCGGCACGAATTAATGCCCCATCTGTAGACAACAGATTCATCTTTCCGAAATCCGGACGACTGTGGAATCGGTCGAACTTCAAAAAACACCCTGAGGGCGCTATAGAAGGCATCAATCCGCGAGCGATCGCCGCACGCGCAACATGTGGCGCCCGCGCTGGCTCATATTACTATTCTTTATAAACAATGTCTGTGGGGAGATCCTTACGCCTCCATACTTCAACTTGGCGCAAGGGAAGAAGATCACAGCTACAGCCACATGTGGAGATGAAGGACCTGAGTTGTATTGCAAAATGGCTGGCGCTAACACAGACGCCGATGAGCGGGTGATTCAAGGACAGGTATTTTTTTTTTAATTTTGCCATGTTTTTCTTTTAATTTCATTACGAATATTGCCAGCTATAACTAATGTTTGTTTGTTCGTAAGGTCTTTCATGTAGTAACAATACGTACCTACTACAATTCTTAAAAACTATAGAGTCATATACATAGGCGGAATTATCCCTAATAGAGATCTCTACCAGTCAACCTTAATGAAAAAAAAAAATGTTTTATCTATGTCTGCACATACAAAAATGTCAAAATCAACATAGTTTTTTTTAAATAGTGATGTACTTCGACTCTAATATCGATATAAAAATCAAAATAGGTATCTTTTTTTTTTGTTTGTCTGTCGGTCTGTACACTTAGGTTCTTCAAAAATAGCGTGAAGATGTTTTTAGAGTGATACCTCTGGTGTTGCATGCGGTCATAGCCTGCATTAACTGCTTCCCATTAAGAGGGCCGTATTCTTATTTATTTGTCTTAGTGGTATGAATAAACTTAGATAATAACTTATGCAACATAATTACAAGACTACTGAATGGACTTTGATGATATTTTATATGTAGTAACTTATATGTATAAGTTATAACCA
Source organism: Hypsopygia costalis (assembly GCA_937001555.2). Lineage (NCBI taxonomy): Eukaryota > Metazoa > Arthropoda > Insecta > Lepidoptera > Pyralidae > Hypsopygia > Hypsopygia costalis. The sequence goes on from OW443326.2 coordinate 29,104,697, forward strand.
AGTGAACTTATGTTGCTTTTATCTTGGAAGTTGTCTTAACATAGTAATAAAACTACATAAGTAACGTTGCCAAGCGTATTTGAAGTGCACTATAGTTTTAGTTTTAAGCTGTGTGCTTTCCGGCAGACTAGAATAGAATCACTCCGTCTCTTCCCGTGGATGTCGTACAAGGCGACTAAGGGAAATACATTATCAAACATCGGTCAGGCCTCCCCAACCCGTCTGGCCAGCGTGGGGAGTGTAGGCCAAAACCTCCTACTGTCTTTTGGACGGACGAGAGAGGGTCGTGCTCCTGTAGTAAAATGAATTATGATGATGAAACCCATCCATAGACAGGCTACTGGGGTGTAAGTGGTTAATCAACATCTTTAAACCAAAGCCAACTTCACCTGCACGCGTGCACCCTGCTGGCTGACAAACGAAGCTCTGGCGAAAAGAGAGGTAGAGAGCGTAATTGTAAGCTTCCCGACTGGGGAATGTACCTCCACCTCACAGAATACCGAAACCAAATAACGGTTCCTTTGAGGGCTGTTGTGTTCCTGCGAGTGAGTGAGGTCAGGACCAGAAAGGAAGGAGATGCAGCGGGGGTGGCTGAGCGCAAGCGATATTTTATGTTGCGAGCGTTAATATGGCTATGATAACCGCTTCACATCAGGCGGGCCGTATGTTTGTCTGCCACCCGACGTAGTATAAAAAAAGGCTACTATTGACATTGCTTAACTTGCGTTTTCGATTAGACTGGCTAAGATAGACTCTATAAAATCCACAGCCACGCATGAAAAGGCTTTTTTTAATGATTACAAAATAAACTTTAACATATTGTCATCGTCGTCACCCCATCTTCATCCCACTGCTGGAATATGGGTCTCTCCTCAACTGAAGGGGTTTAGAGCGTACACCACCACGCTGCTCAACTACGGGTTGGCGGAGGCCAGTGTTTTCATACCACCTACAGGTCACTGACGTAATGTGCCCTCCGAAGCACGGAGGAGCTCGAGATAAATAAACCCATCCATGGACAGGCTACGGCCGGCTTTGCTTAACTTGCGTGTTCGTTTAGACTGACGCAGGCAACGACGTCACCGAGCTCCTTTAACAATCTGGTTCAAATCATTAGGTGTTTAGTTTGACTGAGTTTAGCTGAAACACGTCTGAAATTTTCGTGTCTTACACCATTTCACGGTGAAACGGTTGGATATATTTGGATGTGACTTGAAATGGAAATAGTTAATAAGTTATGTCCGAAATTAACGCATAGTTCTACTAGAACTTACTATGTTCCCAGTAATTCACGCGAGCAAACGCAATTTTATACTACACCGGGTGGCACACAAGCATACGGCCCGCCTAATGTGAAGCGTTTACTGGAGCCATATTAACACTCGCGACATAAAATAACGCTTGCACGCTACCACCCCAGCTACTGAAGCAGCAACTTGTTACTTTCTGGTGACCTCACCCACTTTGCAGGAACACAACAACCCTCAAGGGAATCGTTGTTTGGCTGCGGTATTCTGTAAGGTGGAAGTTCATTCCCCAGTCGGGCAGCTTACAAACACGCTATACCCTACTTTTCTTTTGCCAGTAGCAAGCCTCTTTCGCTAGTCGACAGTGTGCACCAGGTGTAGGTGTGGTTGGCTTTAGCTCTAAAGATCGCGGTGAGCACTTATACCCCAAAATAGGAAAATAATTTACAAACAAAACACATATTCTATCAAAATATCCCTGATATTATAATGTGAACGTGAGTTTGTTTGTTTGTTTTTTTTTCATACTATGTCGGGTGGGAGACAAGCATACGGCCCGCCTGATGTGAAGCGGTTACCGTAGCCATATTAACGCTTGCAACATAAAATATTGCTCGCGCGCCGCCACCCCCGCTGCCAACGCAGCATCTCCTTCCTTTCTTTCTGGTGACCTCACGCACTCGCAGGAACACAACAACCCTCAAGGGAATTGTTATTTGGCTGCGGTATTCTGTGAGGTGGAGTGTACATTCCCCAGTCGGGTAGCTTACAATTACGCTCCCTACCTCTATTTTCGCTAGAGCTTCGTTTGTCAGTCAGCAGGGTGCATCACGTGCAGGTGAAGTTGGCTTTGGTTCAAAGATCTTGATGAACCACTTACACCCCATAATCGTCTGTCCAGCGTAGGTGTTTGATGAAAGTATGTTCAGCGCAGACGCCGCGACAATACTCGACGTGGTGTCGCGTTATCGTACCCCCGGGACTGCAATGGATTTCACTGTTCATTGCCTATTTTGGTGGTCGCCGCTGTTAATCCTGGCTACACAGGAGACTCAGTGGTGGGAAAATAATGTATGGTTCCCGCCCCTACAGTGATCGCTGTCTTTTGACAGTTTTGTACCCTATGACATTGGGTGATAAGGATTCTAATGATACACGCTTCGAAATCGGTTAAATTATTGCGAATTTCCGCCCAAATAAACAGCAAACAGACTTATAAACCTTAAAAGCATTACTGTCCTTTTTTGGACAGCAAATACGTCCGTGCTTCCGAGAGCACGTAAACACCCGGCAGATTTATCCATGCCATTATCATAAGATGTGATTGGTGTGGTTTCCGGCAGACTAGAATAGAATCATCCCGTTTCTTCCCGCGGATGTCGTACAAGGCGACTAAGGGAAATACGTTATCAAATATCGATCAGGCCTATCCAACCCGTTTGGCCAGCGTGGGGAGTATAGGCCAAATCCTCCATCTGTCTAGGACGGACGAGAGAGGGTCCTGCTCCTGAAGTGGAGACTAAAATGGCCCTGATGATGATGATTATCATAAGATGACAGTCGTTCGTAATACTAAATAAATGGCCTTTACGTGGCTTGAAAACACTGCTCTCCACCAACCTGCAGACGAGTACCGGTGCCCACTTATATCTCTTTGATTCAAACGAGACCCATATTCCAGCGGTCTCTTTGAAATAGTGAAATGTCCAAGTTTGTACATAATATTCAGCGCTCAAACTACTTCGGTGGACCGAGGAGTATTTAATTAATTACTCCGTCCGGTACAAAGGTGTGCGACGTCAGAGAAATGTGACCATAGTGCAACGAATATTATGCATGATATCATTTCTTGGTAGCAAATAACAACGTCTGCATATCAGTGATGCATGTTATAACAATTAGTAATTGTTCAAACATATCACTTTGTAGGCGGGCCATGCGAACGTACACATGTTACATTAAAATAATGCTAGGGAAGTGTTTCTCTTCGTTACATATTTTTTGCGGAGTTACGAACTTAAGGACGCCTTCACACTATCGGTTTTTTTATACGTCTACGTCGGGTGGCAGACAAGCATACGGCCCACCTGATGTGAAGCGGTTACCGTAGCCAGATTAACGCTCGCAACATAAAATATCGCTTGCGCGTCGCCAGCATCTCCTTCCTTTCCGGTGACCTCACTCACTTGCAGGAACACAACAACCCGTAAGGGAAATTTGACTGCGGTATTCTGTGAGGTGGAGGTACATTCCCCAGTCGGGTAGCTTACAATTACGCTCCCTACCTCTCTTTTTCCCAGAGCTTCGTTTGTTAGTCAGCAAGGTGTAACGCGTGCAGATGAAGTTGGCTTAGATTCAAAGATGTTGATGAACCACTTACACCCCATAATCGTCTGTCCAGCGTAGGTATTTTGTGAAAGTATGTTCAGCGCAGACGCCGCGACAATACGACGTGGTGTCGCGTTGTCGTAATCCCTCATTAATAAACAAAAAAAAACATTTTTAAGCTGTACTTCGTCGGATAGCAGACTAGCAAACGGCTTGCCTGATGTGAAATCGTTACCGTAGATTATAGACGCTTGCATGCAACATATCGCTCGCGCGCTGTTCCACCGCTAGCATCATTATCATCATCAACCTGTATTTATCCACTGTTCACAGGCCTTCCCTAATGCCTTCCACCATATGCGAATCTTCGCTATCCGCATCCGGCCGCTTCCGGCCGTTCTTTTTTTTTTATACTACGTCGGGTGGCAGACAAACATACGACCCGCCTGATGTCAAGCGGTTACCGTAACCATATTAACGCTGGCAACATAAAATATCGCTCGCGCGCCGCCACCCCCGCTGCCAATGCAGCATCTCCTTCCTTTCTGCTGACCTCACTCACTCGCAGAAACACAACAACCCACAAGGGAATTTTTATTTGGCTGCAGTATTCTGTGAGGTGGAGGTATATTCCCCAGTCGGGTAGCTTACAATTACGTTCCCTATACCTCTCTTTTCGCCAGAGCTTCGTTTGTCAGTCAGCAGGGTGCACCGCGTGCAGGTGAAGTTGACTTAGGTTCAAAGATGTTGATGAACCACTTACACCTCTTTTGAGGTCATCAGCCCATCTAGAGAATGGGCGCCCGAGTCGTCCCATATGATGTCTTCACTCTAGGACTTTTCTCCCTCATCTGCCATCACTGACTCGGCAAATGTAGCCGACCGACTGCCACTTCAAGCCTGCAGACTCAGAGAGCTATGTCGACAACTTTGGTTCTCGGTCCAATTTCTTCGTTCTAGTACGTTAGTACTATTACTTATACTGCAGTGGTTCTAGCATATTAATTATACTGTGGTTCTAGATACGATCCCTTCGAGAAATCCCTAGCATAGCTCTCAACATCGCTCGCTGCGCGAATTTCAATTTATGGACCTGCCCAACGGTCAAAGTCCAAGCTTCTGCACCGTAGGTCATGACTATGAAAGGCGTTGAAGACTTTGGTTTTTAAAGATTGCGGTATTAGCACTGTGAGGATGATTTTGGGGTGTAAGTGGTTCATCAACACCTTTGAACCAAAGCCAACTTCACCTGCACGCGGTGCACCCTGCTGACTGACAAACGAAGCTCTGGCGAAAAGAGAGGTAGGGAGCGTAATTGTAAGCTACCCGACTGGGGAATGTACCTCCACCTTACAGAATACCGCAGCCAAATAACAATTCCCTTGAGGGTTGTTGTGTTCCTGCGAGTGAGTGAGGTCACCAGAAGTGAAGAAGATGCTGCGTTGGCAGCGGGGGTGGCGGCGCGCGAGCGATATTTTATGTTGCGAGCGTTAATATGGCTACGGCAACCGCTTCACATCAGGCGGGCCGTATGCTTGTCTGCCACCCGATGTGGTATAAAAAAAAAAAAAAAAAAAAAAGATGTGCCAAAGTTTCCCGAATGCTGCCCAGCCCAGTCGAATGCTTCTATCGATCTCGCATAGGGGACAAACATAGAAATATTTATTTTTATTTAAATAAAGATTTGCACCACCACCGCCTATGGGGATCAGCAACACCAATTTGCCGGCGATGCGTTGCCAGCCTTTTAAAGGAAATACAAACTTTGTTCTTGAATATGCCTCCGACTTCTTTTGCCTGATATTATTTGATATAACATAATGACTGTCCAAGTCGAATGGCTAGTATAGCCACATCGACTACATAGCCGCGGGTTCGATCCCCGCACAAGACACAAGCATAATGATTGTGTGCATAAACATGATTTTTGTCTTGTTCTATGTGTTAATATATGATAAAAATGTATTTAAGTATATTTATCAATTACCTAACCAAAACCAATAATACATATTTTGCTTAGTTTACGACTAGATGGGACTGTGTAATATGTCCAAGAATATTTATTTATTTTAAACTTATAATAATAATAATATTTAAATTTAATCGTCTTCCAAACACAAACAAAGCCGGGAGTCAAACATGTATAAAATAACGTTCACACTCGCAACAAGTCATAAAGAATACTGCTTCCAGCATCCCAGTTGATAAGCGACTGATAAGCTATCAGTTACCACGCGTCCTGTCGGCTCCCGCCCGATAACGGGTTCGATGCTCGGCCGGTCACCAAAATTGAACTGTATTACGAAAGTGTAGTAGATTCCTTCTACACATAACTAATTACATATATATTTAGTTTATCTGTTCGTATTGATGTTTAGTAGGTCAGGCGTCATGTTACGGTTTGCCGAATTGATAGCGGGTGAAAACTTGGTAGTTGTTAAGATATATAATATATATTTGTAACTAAATAGTGTCTGTAACTTCGTTGGAGACAAAGATAGTCAATAATACGCTATATGACAATGTTCTAAATAAATAAGAACTATTTATCAATATAATAACTTTTAAACTTTCGCGTTGCATGATTGAAATTATAATAAACACGGGAATTAACGCGATCATGTATGTAAGGTAGTTTTACATACCTTTATTATTGCCTGACGTTTCGACCAGCTTTTTATTTATGTATTTATCAATATTGTAAAATATTGATAACGTCAACGTCTCTGTGTTACGAAATCATTAAACTGTTCCCCATCCAACACAACTTTTTTATTTAACCCATTTAAGTACTGTTCGTGCAGCACTGTTCTGGAATAAATCACCAGTGGAAATACGAGACAGTATCACCATGACAACTTACAAAAAGTAATTAACAAAGCACTACTTTACTCAAACTATTTAATTAATTATAAGTATTTGTTCCATATTGTTGAAATCCTTTAAATAAGATATATTAATGTATAAATTCATAACAGCTGTATACATGTTTGCATATTTCTCTTACCAGCCAAATAATATGTCTTCACTATTGTTGTTGGAATGGCTGTAAGAAATCTCTTATAGAGATAAGCTCGCCCTTGTTCACCTTCTTGTTTACACTGTTTTATATAACCACGTTATATGCAAAAATAATAAATAATACACAAAATTAGAACGATGTGCTATCTTGCATTTTATTAACTTACGTCTAAAATCAAATTACTGTTCAATCAAAGATTCTGGGATTTTTATTTTAAAAGAATGAAATTTATATATTATTATGCAGCGCTGTCGTACAAAGTGTAGTCTAATGTCGTACAAAGTAAGTCTAAAATTGTAGTCAAAATTCAGACACGACTAGATGGCGATGTGTAAATTGTCCAGATATATTTACATATTTATTTATTTATATTTCCGCATGTCCCTGAAGCCGGAAATAAGATGAAGAAACCAGCATAGAGCAAAAATAATTTTCTTAACAGCTTTTATTAAATGATAAAGAAGACCTAAGTAAATAAACAGTTACTTGCTTACTGTGTTTTGCGCATTAAATTCATTTTATATTAATAGTTACTCATATTATAAAGGTTAACGTTGAAATTATAAATCGCCATTTTGTGACAGACGCTATATCGGTTTAGTAATGGCGGCATTAAAGGTAATTATGCATTGTCACGTGACCCAATTTAGTATGCCAAATTTCAGTTCAATCGGACATTGAGAAGTGGGGTAAATTTATATTAGCAAGTTTCGATTGCAAACATCATCGCAGTGGAACTAAATAAAAGCACGTAATACAAAGACCGACTATATAGGACTTTTCTTCCAAAGCCGTAAAGCCATTTAATAGTCAATTAGTAGAACGCAATGTAATGCGCTTATTACATCATTCAACTCAACCCCGACTCAACCTAGAAATTACCATGAAATTGTATGTAGAATACCTACCTATAATAAAAAGTCCAACGCGCTATTATACCTTTAACTTCATTCCAATTTCAAAGTCATCTCTATTATCCGGCGTCCCGACTCAACTTTATCGTCTAACGTCAGGACACGTCTGCCGTGTCAGCATGTTTATTAACAAGCTGAAACGGCAGACATTGTCCTGTCTTCTAACAATGAATATTGAATTCGACTTGGTTTCGCGCATTCTGTCAAATGACTGACCGTTCTGACAAACAAGATAAAGTTACATTAGAAAAGTTAATATGGTCGTTCAGTTTTCTTAAATTAATAATCTAATTTTCCATGCAACTTTCTTATTTTTTCTTACATGAGAACCTTCTCCTGACAATAACCACTGAGGTAATATTACTATACGTTAGTAATATTACCGCAATAATAAGACAATAACAAATACTCAGATCACAGCAAAATACAATTTTACGCGTGATGCCGTGGTGACCAAGGGAAATAGGGATTCATTTTTCTATATAAAATAAATAAACATTGCTGTACAAATTACACGCTGCCATCTAATCCCGAACTAAGCAAAGCTTGTAAGTACTATGGGTACCTACTAGATAACTGATAATATACTTAAATACTAATATTTTTTATCGTATAACATACTTATCATACATAGCTAAAACATCCAGACCAAGACAAACAGATATATTCCATGCACACAAATATTTATCTTGTATGGGGATCGAATCCGCGACTTTAGAGTCCAAGTACCATTGCTAGCCATTCGACCACAGAGCACGTTAAATTGATATTAACTTTCGGCAACCGTCGATTTTCGACAAAGTTCGTTTTACCTTGGCCGCATCTTTTGCATACACATGTGGCGGCCAAATGTTCGTTCATGGCGTTTGCGCATCCTTCCAGCCTTTTGTCTCATCCCGACTGGCCTTTTTTTGTCGGGGCACGTTCGGAGTAAAAAAAAAAGATGAATGAATATGGTTTTGGTGAATAAAATGTTTTGTAAATCTTCAAAAGGTTGTTTTTGTAATAAAATGTGAATGATTTAGTATCGTGGATATACTGTATACCTACTATAGATGTTTATAAATTTATAATGCTAATTACTAAAATCATCACATCTTCTAATGTAATATTTACACTTATATCTATACTAATTAATTTGGGGTGTAAGTGGTTCATCAAGATCTTTGAACCAAAGCCAACTTCACCTGCACGCGGTGCACCCTGCTGACTGACAAACGAAGCTCTGGCGAAAAGAGAGGTAGGGAGCGTAATTGTAAGCTACCCGACTGGGGAACGTACCTCCACCTCACAGAATACCGCAGCCAAATAACGGTTCCCTTGAGGGCTGTTGTGTTCCTGCGAGTGAGTGAGGTCACCAGAAAGGAAGGAGATGCTGCGATGGCAGCGGGGGTGGCGGCGCGCGAGCGATATTTTATGTTGCGAGCGTTAATATGGCTACGGTAACCGCTTCAGATCAGGCGGGCCGTATGCTTGTCTACTACCCAACGTAGTATATAAAAAAAAAAAAAAAAAAAACTAATATTATATAGCTGAAGAGTTTGTTTGTTTGGTTGAACGCATTAATTTCAGGAACTACTTATTCGATTCGAAAAATTATTTAAGTGTTAGGTAGCGTATTTTTCGAGGAAGGCTATAATCTATATAACATCACGCTACTACCAATAGGAGCGGAGCACCATTGAAAAATTTAGCAAAAATGGGAAAAAAATATTCCTTTTGAGAGCTTCCATTGCGTGCGCTGCGTAAACGGTTCAAGTTACGCAACAATTATATACGACGGAATTATTCATCCTAAAAAGTTCTAAAAACAAGTCCGTGATAGCATATGTCTATCTTTTAAGCCTGGCTCCCTGTAACCTTTCAAATGGTAACCTTATGCTTCACTCTCAACTCCAGACGAAGTTGCGCGAGTCAGCTAGTAATAAAATAAGTTTATGCAATAAATTATAGTTTGCTTTGTATTCACCCGTACCGATTACCTGTGATCAGATAATCAGAGCAGATAATCGGGTTTTTATATAAGCCCCATGTGGAGATACTAATAAATGTTTCATTCATTCATTCATTTATTGTTTTTTTTTGACAGATTTGTGACATTTGCGATTCATCGAGTGAAACCAAGAAGCATCCTCCAGAGTATGCTGTCGACGGCATGGAGACCTGGTGGCAGAGCCCGCCCCTCTCCAGGGGGATGAAGTACAATGAAATCAATCTTACCATCGACCTGGGACAGGTCAGTGATTCCCCATTATCTACTAAAATTAAAACATAAACATTTATAAACATTTCTGGACAATTTTACACAGCGCCATCTAGTCCCAAATTAAGCACAAAGCTTGTGTTATGGGTACTAGACAACTGATAAATGTACTTAAATACATTTTTTTTTATAAATACATACTTATAATATATAGAAAATACCCAGACCAAGACAAACAGACATATTCATGCACACAAATATTTGTCTTGTGCGGGAATCGAACCCGCGACCTCGGAGTCAAAGTGGCCATTGCTAACCATTCGACCACCGAGCTCGTCATTAAAAAGCTGAGCTAACACGCATAATTTAACAATTTAGTCCAGCAAATGTTACATTACATTTCTCCCAAGCGCTAGTAAGCCTTGCTGGTACCTGCTGCAAGACTGATTATTCGCTAATTACAAATAAGAAATAAAAAATTAAAATAAATTAAGAAACTCTTACACGTTACTTTAATATTTCTTTTAAAAGGTAACTCGTAAAATTGATAAAATATACTCTGTAATGTAATGTCTTAAAGTAAAATGTAAAAAAAACGGCAGTGTTTCGCAAATTTCTGAATTTTTAAAATTGTTAAAATTAATGAAACAATAAAGACTAGAAGAAAAAACTACAAGGCTTAATAAACAATCGACACAGTTTTTTGATTCGTTACGTACCTATTTGGTGAATAATATTTTTTTACTCGATTGTCGCTAGTTTTACAGTGTGAACTCCCGTAAGAGCTCTTTCACACAGAAGGTCCATATTATCAGGATCGTTTTAAGCGTACCTATACGTTCACACCGCATTTGCGGGACCATTTCAACGGATAAGTCGCTAGAGTCGCTTAATCTGGAACACTGTCGTGTAGTGAATTGGTGTTTTTACATACACCATCACGAAAGAAAAACATACCTATACGATAAAAGGGATCTGTTAAATGGATTACTATATATATTATTTCGAGTCTGTATTTCTTTTTTTTTTTTTGATGTGGAATACCGTCGTGTAAGTAACCTCGCTCCTATATACATCATTTCAAAGAAAACCTATATACGATAAAATTGATTCCTTTTATCCTAATTATTCTAATTATTCCTATTAACCTTTCATTGATGTACAAGTATCTACATAATATTTTATATTTCCAAATAGAGACAGACGAAAGATGGCCGAAAGGATAGTGGGTTACAAAGATAGCATTAAACGTATTGGTCATATTATCCTCTTTGGATTGGATACAAAGACATCTCTATGGATTGAGCGGTTTTTTGAGCGTGTTTAGTACAAAGAGTACAATGTAGCTATTATAGATCACAGGCTTCTATCTTCTTTAATGTATTTTTGAACTTGTAATACGTACTTTTTTCATGGAATTATTTTGTACTGTCGATAACGATCAATATTAGGTCATACTTTATTTTTTGTTCTTTTTAAATCCGCTGGGGCAGTCTTTTATATTTACACCACAAAATTAGTTCCAATAAAAAAGCTAAATTTAACAGTTTGCATATTTAGTGAACATGTAAAATTAAATCGCATGATATATTTATAGATAGAATAATATATGATTACAAGGATGAGGTAATTTCATTGTTTTAATTTTATCAATGTGTGCGTAGTTAATAAGTGGCGTCTTATGGCGATTAGTTGCCATATTAAACAATGACCACCACGGAATAAATAATCATATAATTCACAATGAACGGCAATTCATGGTATGTACTTTCGTGAAGGTTTTCCCTTTTTTATCGTGCCTAAAGTCTATCTACATAAATGATTAAGTCTCCTTCTATATTTTCTATTTTAGAAAATATTGTATGTTAAATTGACGGAAATATTTACAATACCTACGAATTCATTTGGAAAGTGGCTTAGTCGTTCAAAAACTAAACATAGCTTATTAAACGAACCTTAATGCTTCATGACTAGTAAATATTTCTTATATTTGATGTCAATAAATACAAATAATTTATTTGCTGGCAAACACAGTAACAAGTTTGAAATGAATACACGCAAAATTAAAAAGAGTAAAAATACATATTCATTCCGTTCTCCAAAATAACTACATACTTTCTATAATTCTGTAATGGCATAGACTAGGATTTATTGCTATGCTAGATTCAAGGGTGTACTTTAATATTATCTAAAAGTCAAAAATGTTTACAAAAGCAATGTTCCGTACTTCTCCTACTATCCAGGACATGTCGCATCCCAAAATAGTGACATTATGCCACCGCTGGTGCATCGACCTCGCGTTACTTCACCGCCGCCATGTTAGGGACATAAAATTATTAATAGATTGCTGATTTCACCATCAACTTCCAAGATATAAAAAAACTAAAATACTGTAGTTACATTTAGATTAAACAAAAATAATAATACACGAACATCTTATCACAATTGCAATGATGTATTTTGACATCACTTAGCTCACATTTATATATTTTAGATAAAGTTCTTTAAAATCGACTGTTTTGTGAAATTATTCGTTCAAGATCTTTTGAAACAAGAAAGGGGTAACTACAGATGACGGCTTACAAAGCTTAATGGAAAAAAGATTGGATGATTTTAATAATAATAAAATGCGAACTAATAATATGAATGTACCAATTAAAAATACTTAACGCGACTTGAATGCGACCTAGGTTCTTTTACGACCTTTACAGCAGTCTCTTGCTTTTTTAGTTTTGTTTTGATTTTAGTAGGTACTCTTTTATTCAAACGTAATAGGTGTTTTATTGTAAATAAAGACGAATTGTTACTATAAGTAAGCACGTACTATATACCGTCGATGTGAAACCAAAAACCCGCTATTTTGAGCATTATGCATTTTTTGAGCTTAGAAACTTTCGACAATAGATATTGGTACGTGAATAAAATTGTAGCATGAAAGGACTGCAATGTGTCTTTAAGTAGATATAATATAGGCGACTCGATCAAAATAAAAATTAGATATATATATTTTCGTCTGATATTTTACAGGAAAACTTTTTTAAAACATTTCATATTCAAACTTTTTGCACATAGGATTTTGATTTGACAACGAACGACTATACTATATATACTACAATAATAAGTACAAAATAATTAAATACTATTTTTTAAATAACCACTACGCCGTGTGGTGTCCGGGAGACTAGAATAGAATCACTCCGTCTCTTCCCGTGTATGTCGTACAAGGCGTCTAAGGGAAATACATTATAAAACATCGATCAGACCTCCCCAACCCAAGTCTGGCCAGCGTGGGGAGTGTAGGCCAAATCCTCCTTGGTCATCGCATCACGCGTGAACGGATGAAACAATTTCGCTAATTATTTTTAGGTTGTTCTTATGAAATGAAAAAAAAAATAAAGTTGTGGGATAAATTTGAGAAAACAGAACAACTATATTGATTTTTCTATGTAACTTTATGTCGTTTCACAGGACTGTCAATTGCGAACCAATTCTAATTGAATATTCATAGTTAAGAAGACAGTACAACGTCAGTCGGGTCAGCTAAAATAAATTATATTATTATAGTCATAGTGCATAGCGAAAGATCCATTATATCTACATGTTTACCTGTTATATTTACCTACATAGCTTTACCTACTGATATAAAATATATTTACAAACGTTAAAAAATATCATGTATATTTTAGGGAACATGTTCTTAATTGCAATCATATAATAACATGTATTAATTTGCCTTAATTTTTTGTTTAGTTTTTTGTATCATTGTTTTCATTTATTATGTTTTATATTGAGATGACGGGGGCCCACCACACATTCCCACGACTGTGTCTTCCGTGTAACCAGCATTAACTGCGATGACCATAAAAAATACAATCAACAGTGAAGTCCCTAACAGTTCCATTAATAAGACTGTCTTGGAACTCACAACGAATTTAATTAGAAGAAATTAGTAAGAATAAGAAGCTTTTGGAATTTGACTTCCTCTCTTAGCAATGTGAGAGACAGCAATATGGCAAATAAGGTATTACAAGCTTAAAGAGATGGCTAGTCAAGTGAAGCGGAACTGCCGTGCACCACGGATTTTAAGTATCTAACACTGTTGGGGACCTAAAACATTGAGTTGGTACCTAGCACATCGATTCCAATAATATGAATTGCAAAATTATATGTTAGATATGTGGAGCTGTTTGATTTGAAACCTGGCGCTGAATTTCACTATCGGACAACTCGCCATAAATTAAAATTCCATCCATATCATCTTGATAATTGGCGATCTACTACAGTACGTTTCAAAGACATTTTATACCACGAACAGTGAAACTGTGGAATCAACTTCCCTCAGCGGTAATTCCGAACAACTACGACTTGGGTGCCTTCAAGAACAGAGTTTTCATTTTCCTTAAAAGGCTGGCAACGGATCGGCGACCCTTTGGTGTCGCTAGTCTCCATGGGCAGTGGTGATTGCTTTCCACCAGGTGACCCACATGCTCGTTTGCCCCCCTCTCACATAAAAAAAAAGCAATTGACAAAGGCAATTTTGACTTCTTTTCTTGTCTTATGGGAATATAGAAAATAGTTTTCATTCTTCCCCCCGTTCACAGGTTTTGATATTATTTATCACCGTCAGTACGTAGTGGTGCATAATGCTCATAAAGACTGCACTCTGTTGTTTCATTAATGTAAGTCAATCTACTGATAATGACTTTTTATATTTTTTAATGAGTCATAATGGACATTATTTCAAAGTGAATGTAATTTCTCATTTATTATGTATCTATATCTACTTGTGAGATGTCGTTAACATTAGCTTGGTTAGATAGCAGCGTTGCAAAAAAAAATATTTCATGTAATTCTGTTGCGATTTGCGAATATTATTTATATTTTAAATAAGTATTTCAGATATTTTTATGTAAGTTGGTATACAGATACAAATGCCGAATTATATATATTGGAAATAATATATATTGGAATACAGCCCTCGTTCTAGATCAGTGGTTCCCAACCTTTTTTTGCTCGCGGATCACTACGAGGTTTTTGTTCCTTAACTGTCATATACATCCATTATTCTATAACTCGAGATTTGAGTATTTTGTACAATAGTGGTCAATCTCTTTCATTATATGTTTGTATCACGGACCATAATTTACCTCTCAAGGACTACTGGTGGTCCGCGGACCACCGCTTGGGAACCGCTGTTCTAGATGATCCGATAACCTTAAGAAAGCGGCTAGAAGCGGCAGAAGGCGGAGGATCGTATTTGGTGGAAAGCATTGGGGAAGTTTAGTAGTGGGTGGGTAGTATTCAGTAGTGGGTAAATACAGGTTGATGATTACGATGATGACAGATACAGATAATATTATAATATTATCTGTATCTGTCATCATCGTAATCATTACCGTATGAATATAAAATTATGGCGGGAATCCTTCATTAATTTTATTCGATTGGATCGTTAATTTTATTTTATTATTTTTTATTCTTTACTTATTAATGAATTTGAATACTAAGTAAGTAATCTTTTAAGTAATCTGTTGGCCGTGTGGTTTCCGGCAGACTAGAATAGACTCCGTCTCTTCCCGTGGATGTCGTACAAGGCGACTAAGGGAAATACATTTTAAAAGATCGATCAGGCCTCCCCAACCCGTCTGGCCAGCGTGGGGAGTATAGGCCAAATCCTCCTTCTGTCAGGGACGGACGAGAGAGGGTCGTGCTCCTGTAGTGGAGACTAAAATGACCTGATGATGATGATGATGATGATAAATCTGTTAACAAAATAGCCTCATCATTTGTCTGCACTTGGATTTGTTGATTTGATTCTTGGTAACCAGATATGCAAGTATAAACATTCTCAGGATGTGCAAATGCTAATGGCAAAGCGAAATATGATACTAATATTCGCTGATCTAATGCTGTGCACCAAAATGCATGTATAGGCAACAAGCCGCTGTTCTATTATATGATGTGTTCATATATATACCTAATTATATCTAAGAGCTACGAGTACCTATACGGTATATGTATCGATCATTGACGAACTCGGTGGCGTAGCGGCCAATGACGCGACTTCGACACCAACGCTCGTGGGTTCGATTCCTACATAGGACAAACATTTGTGTGCATGAACATGTCTGTTTGTCTTGGCCTGGATGTTGGCTATGTATCTTAAGTATGTATCTACAAAAAAAATGTATTTACGTATGTTTATCAGTTGTCAAGTACCCATAACACAAGCTTCGCTTACTTTGGGGCTAGATGGCGCTGTGTAATTTGTCAATATTTATTTATATTTATTTATCATAATTCTATGGTAATATTAGCTGACCCGGCAAACAGTATTTTGTCATATAAATTATACTAATATCGCTATTGAAAAATAGGGGTTGATGGTAGAAGGGTGAAAATTTAGGGTTGTATGTATTTTTTGTGCCACATCATAAAAAAAATTATAAAAAGTTTTGTCCAAAAAAAATCAATAAAAAATTGGGGTGGACCGTCCTTATCACTTAGGGGTATATAAAATAGATAACGACCTATTCTCAGACCTACTATATATACATATAAAGTTTCGTCAAAATCGGTCATGCCGTTTTGGTGGAGTATGGTAACTAAAACTATGACATGAGTATTTTATACATATAAAATACTATCAATCAATCAATATTTATTTGTAAATATGGGTTAAATACAGATGTTACATAGCTTACTTTATACAGAACGCCACATTTTGCCAAACAGGCATACAAATTTTCAATCGAACTTTAATTATAATTAATTAGAAAATAAGTATCAATTTAGATATAATAAACGTCAATTTAGATATTATATTAATTGTCAATTTAAATACAATAAATTTCAATTTAGATATAATAAATATCTGACCCTGCAAACATTGTTATGCCATATACATTTTATGGTATATAGTAGAAGGGTGAAAATTTGAAGTTCTATATATTTTTCAATGCTAAATCATAATAAAATAAAAAAAATTGACAATAAAATTAAAATAAAATATTTAGGGGCTTAATTAAATATTTATGATAAGGGTGACCCCTTATAATTTAGGGCTATGAAAAATAGATGTTACTGATGTTGGCCGATTCTCAGACCTATCCGATATGCACACAAAATTTCATAAAAATCGGTCCAGCCGTTTCGGAGGAGTTTGGTAACAAACACGGAGACACGAGAATTTTATATGTTAGAAGATTAGATTTTTATAATAGTAGTTAATTACATACTAATTTCAAATTACCCAGGCCAATCTATATAGTCTGTACGAGGTAGACGTCGTTAGATTAGGGGATATCCGAATTTGGTATAATCAGTCATCTATAATTTATTTAGGGGTATAAGTGGTTCATCAGCATCTTTTAAGCAAAGCCAACTTCACCCTGCTGACTGACAAACGAAGCTCTGGCGAAAAGAGAGGTAGGGAGCGTAATTGTAAGCAACCCGACTGGGGAATGTACCTCAACCTCACAGAATACCGCAGCCAAATTACAATTCCCTGGAGGGTTGTTGTGTTCCTGCGAGTGAGTGAGGTCACCAGAAATGAATAAGATGCTGCGTTGTTAGCGGGGGTGCCGGCGCGCGAGCGATGGTTTATGTTGCGAGCGTTAATATGGCTACGGTAACCGCTTCACATCAGGCGGGCCGTATGCTTGTCTGACAACCGACGTAGAAAAAAATATATCAGGCGTTAACGGCGTGTTACTGAGTACACAGCGGATGCTGTAGGCGTGTAGGCGGCGATATGAGCGACGATAAAACTGCGTGTAGTTGTACTGAAAGGGCGAGGTCATCATTTACGTCCCTTTTATTACAAGTCACCTAATAAATTATTTTAGTTTTAATGTTAATAGCATCAACTATAATTATAAGCAGAAATACAAGGTCTCACTAGGAATAAAATTGTCTGGGTATTTCAAGAATCAATATTTTTTTCTCAAATAACGAAGTATTTTTATTAATTCAGAACACAAGAAAACTTAATATTAAATCATAAACGTTTAAAATTATTACTTAATCGGCAAGTTGTACAGTCGATAAGCTAAGATAACTAACTATTTTCCCATTCTAAAATCTAAACTACATAGTAAAGTGGATCTGTCGATCAGAAAATAAAAATATATTTTTTTAAATATAATTTAATGTTAAATGTACTTATTTTATGTTAAATGATGGTATCCTATCTATAATATTAGATGTTGTATGAACATAAACTACTATTATTTTATACCACAACTCAAACTATCGCAATGTCTCTGTATGAAGAAATTTCTTCGCGTTTGGCCACGCACGAAAAAGCATGACTAAATGTCACGTTCCGCATGAGACGAGCATCAAGCGAGAGCGCAGAACAAGCGATAGAGAGGCACGATCATCCTAAGCTCCATCGGCCGATGTTTTCTTATGACGTTATCACGTAAAATTTATCGTCCGTAAACCAACTTTACAGAGAACCAATTTTTTTTAACCAATCAGAATATATGCTAGAAAATTTCATAGTGTAAACTACAAAAAGTGAAAATATTGATAAAATTGTTTTCTAGGAATTCCATGTGGCCTACGTATTCGTCAGAATGGGCATCTCACCGCGGCCTGATCTCTGGGCCCTGGAGAAATCCACTGATTACGGGAAGACGTTTAAACCTTGGCAGTATTTCTCCGATTCTCTGTAGTAAGTACAAAGTTATTAAAATATGTATCTTTTATCAATAACACATACTAATACCACTGGTGTACTCCGCTGACAAATAGCCATGACTATACTCCTAGAGACATCTTGTCTATATTCTCAGAGATTTTTTTATACTTCGTCAGGTGGCAGGCAAGTATACCTACGAGTTTACCGTCATGGCGGTGCGCTATCTATGTTCCTCACAGATGTAACCTCACTCACTTGCAGAAACACAGCAAGGGTATTGTTCTTTTACTGCAGTCTTCTATAAGGGGAGACAGTTCCCTAGCCTTTCTTTCGCCAGAGCATTCCCTAGTCGGCAGAGTGCACAAAACTAAACTAACTTCATGTCAACTGCACGTCAAAACTAAACTAACTGTAGAGTCACCATCTTCTTTACTCTACAGTTAGTTTAGTTACTTAGAACTAAGTAAGTAAGTTCTAAAGAAGGTGGTGACTCTACAGTTAGTTTAGTTATTTAGAACTCTACATTTAGTTTAGTTACTTAGAACTAAGTAAGTAACTTCTAAAGAAGGTGGTGACTCTACAGTTAGTTTAGTTATTTAGAACTCTACATTTAGTTTAGTTACTTAGAACTAAGTAAGTAACTTCTAAAGAAGGTGGTGACTCTACAGTTAGTTTAGTTATTCAGAACTCTACATTTAGTTTAGTTACTTAGAACTATGTAAGTAACTTCTAAAGAAGGTGGTGACTCTACATTTAGTTTAGTTATTTAGAACTCTACATTTAGTTTAGTTACTTAGAACTAAGTAAGTAACTTCTAAAGAAGGTGGTGACTCTACAGTTAGTTTAGTTATTTAGAACTCTACATTTAGTTTAGTTACTTAGAACTATGTAAGTAACTTCTAAAGAAGGTGGTGACTCTACATTTAGTTTAGTTATTTAGAACTCTACATTTAGTTTAGTTACTTAGAACTAAGTAAGTAACTTCTAAAGAAGGTGGTGACTCTACAGTAAAGAGACAGCTACATTAAAGAGGACAATCACAAGAGAGTGACTGTATTCTTGTGAGTTAATGAAATCCTTACGGAGCTACTCCGGAGATGGTGCATTAGCAGCGGAGATGGTATTTTAATGCGTGTCCTTAGTCCTTAGTAATAGCTCTTGTAGCCAGCGTCTAGCCAACTTGCTTGTGGCTGACTGTTAGCTTGTGTTTTACCCGAAAAACATTATATTACTCTTGTAAAAGGAACTAAGTAAATTAAAATTAAATGGCGATCTACTACAGTGCGTTTCCTAAGACTTTTTATACCACGAACAACGAAACTGTGGAATCAAATTCCCTCAGTGATATTTCCGAACAATTACGACATGGGATCCTTTAAGAATAGGTTTTATTTCCCTTAAAAGGCTGGCAACCGATCGGCGACCCATTGGTGTTGCTGATCGCCATGGGCGGTGGTGATTGCTTTCCACCAGGTGAACCACATGCTTCTTTGCCCCCACTCATATAAAGAAATGAAATTGTGGAACTTTGTATACTTTCTTGACTAGTTATTAAAGGTTTGTATGTACTATTTCAGTGATTGTCAGCTATATTTCGGAGAGGAAAGTCTGAAGCCGATAACTAGAGACGACTCAGTTATCTGCAGCACAGAGTACTCCAGGATTGTGCCTTTGGAAGGCGGAGAGGTAAGGTCATTCTTATTTCACACGTTCCCTGTCCACGACATCTGATCCGGATTTTTTGATTCCATAAATTGGTCTTAGCTTAAACTTATTGACAAATATTTTTCAGCTTAGTAGATAGAGTCATAAGGTTTCTCCCAGCTCAGCTAAACATAAATTCCAACAATCTAAGCATTCGTTTCAATTTCGCATTAAAAAAATCCTATGGTAATCGGCTTCAGCTTCGGTGGTAGAGCCCCTGGTCTAAAGTAGTATCACACCCTGGCCACTCCATATAAAAAACAGCAACACAAACAAAGCGCGTCTGTATGCATGCAAGGTGTGTGTAAGATGCCTTAGGGTAGACTGCATAACGAAGTAGGTACCTTGTAAGAGCAAGAGTCCATAATGTACGTACGTAGTACTATTACATACTACGTTAGTACTTTTACTTATACTGTGCTTATACTATGGTAGTATGGTTATGGTTTGACTACATTATCTCATATTATTGTCATTTATCAAACATATATTCTAAAATGTACATTAAACTAAAACTAATCTAGAGCAGAATATTTAGAAAAAAAATATTTACAAAGAGGTAGAAAAAAAGGAAGAAAAGAAATAAAACAAAAATTATAAGAAAAATATTTCCCCCAAATCGTTGCCCGTTGGTAACGTACCAAGAATGCTGGCAGCATTACCTCGCTGAATAGCAATACTAATCCTCTGAGCCAGGTAACGGCCAGCCCTCTGGTCACATGAAGCCTCGACCAACCTCCCTCATATCTCTTTACATTAATTAAAAAGGGGATTAAAACATGCAGTAATAACGAAAACCAACGAGATGGAATTAATATTGAAATGGACGATTGGAAATATTTATTTGGCCTTTGTAAAGGTGAGTCCACACTTGAGCATTTTATCGAGCTTAACGATGTAGTATAACGTTTGCCTATAACATAAAAGATTTTTATGAGACCATATTAGGTTGTATAAGTTATGCCTATGGATGTTTGCAACACCAGAGGTATCACTCATCTGCATAATGTAGATACAGTGTTTAATCAAAATATAACACAATTCACAATAGTTTTGTTGTTCCCAATAAGAGTAATTTAATGAATAATTAGACCTATAACACACTATCTTCTCTGCGTTTACTGTTTACTTTAATGTCGTAAGTCGTTGAAAATAATAATTAGGATGACAAACTGTTAATGCACATGCGACAACATCAAGTGAACTACATCCAGGGGAAGTAATATATATTTAAATAATTTAATTTGTTATAATTTTAAATACATTGCAGGCTTGCAATGGACTACAAAATATCAAATCAAACCTACAATGGATATCAAGTTCATGATTAACATCATCTTAAGCCTTATTCAACCAATTTTTTGGTGTAGGCCTTATTCAATCCTCTCCATTTTGTTTTATTTTGTTGCTGTGGCAGGACATAACTGGATATGAAATTATAGGAATTAAACATTATCCCAAATGAAATTATATTATCTGTTAATATGTTACTTATATTACGCGCCGTTTTAACCAGTTAAAAACTTTATTCTCGCTTCACGCACTTCACTCTGATTCGCCTGTGCTCGTGTAAGCTCGATGAAATGTTACACCGTTCGTTACTTTATAAAATTAATTTGTAACCAAACGGCGAGTGGCTCGTTCTGAGTGGTCAGTGCGAAGTTTTGTAAACAAATCGATCAAATAGAGAAGAGCTCTAATGTTGTGAATTTATAAGACGCGTGTTACATATCAAAATTATATGGCTTACTTGTTTACATTTTGAAGTGAGCAACCCTGCTAATTTGGATATATAACACGCGTCTGGTAGCTTCACAATATGAAGCTTTTTGTCAATTTGGTCGGCTTGTAAATGTTAACGTGTTAGTATGTGACCAATAAAACTCGCAATAATCACTCTGTTACAAGCAATTGCTCTATTCTGTACTCACCTTACGAGGGAGAATATTCCTGTTAATTGCTTTATACCAATGGTTTTCAACCTTTTTTTATTCGTGGACCGCTAATAGGTTTTTATTGGGTGTAGAGTCCCCGAGTGTCATATAAATCCATTTTTTTTATATACTACGTCGGGCGGCAGACAAGCATATAGCCCGCTTGATGTGAAGCGGTTACCGTAGCCATATTAACGCTCATATCATAAAATATCGCTCACGCGCCGCCGCCCCCGCTGCCAACCCAGCATCTCCTATCTTTCTGGTGACCTCACTCACCCGCAAGAACACAACAACCCTCAAGGGAATTGTTATTTGGCTGCGGTATTCTGTGAGGTGGAGGTACATTCCCCAGTCGATTAACTTACAATTACGCTCCCTACCTCTCTTTTCGCCAGAGCTTCGTTTGTCAGTTAGCAGGGTGCACCGCGTGCAGGTGAAGTTGGCTTTGGTTCAAAGATGGTGATGAACCCCTTACACCCCGTTATTCTATAACTAGAGATTTCAGTATTTTGTATAATAATTCTCAATCTATTTCATTATAAGTTTGTACCATGGATCATAATCTACCTCTCGCGGACCACTGGTGATCCACGGGCCACCGGTTGGGAACCTCTGCTTTATACTAATTATTATATTTAAATATTTTTAACATTTTATTTGTTGTTTTTTTAGATCCCGATATCACTTCTCAATTCACGTCCATCTGCCAACAAATATTTCAATTCGTCGGTGCTGCAAGAGTGGACCAGAGCTACGAATGTGAGGCTGCGGTTGATGCGTACCAAGAACATGTTGGGCCATCTCATGTCTAGGAAGGATCTCACTGTCACCAGACGGGTATGGTTCTTTATATATTAAAATAACTTAAAAAAAAAAACAATTCTCGTAAATAAAATGTATATGACACCGTAAAATTGATTATAATCTATCTCGCGAGATTGTAAACTGTCTCGAAATATTGTGAATCGTAACTTACTACTGGTTTTGACGTGACAACGTCTTATAAATTGGTTAGCCGGGTGACACTTCAAGAAACTGGCTCACGTTATGCGCTTACAATGAGAGCGAGTGAAAGGCACGCGTCCCTTCTAAGAGCGAGAGAGACAGACATAAAAAGTGAAAGGCATGCGTCCCTTCCACTCGAAAACATTTTACCACTCAAAGTCGTTGTCACGTAAAACTTTCGCCCGTATACCGACTTTACAGGCAACCAATTTTTTTATACCACTAGAGTGGCAAGCAAGCATACGGCTCGCCTGATGACAAGCAGTTCCGTAGCTTATGAATGGCTGCATCCCAGCAGTGGGATGAATAGGGATTGACGAAGAATAGTTTTTTAACTCTATGGTATTTATCGTCATTAACCTCAATAAATTGACGGCTCCGATGGCCTAATGGGTAATCATGTCCACTTTGGCTTCAGGGTCCCGGTTCGATCCCCGCACAAGACAAATATTTGTGTGCATGAACATGTATGTTTGTCTTGGTCTGGAAGTTTTCTATGTATTATAAGTATATATTTAGAAAAAAAATGTATTTAAGTACATTTATCAGTTGTCTAGAACCCATAACACAAGCTCTACGCTTAATTTGGGACTAGATGGCGCTGTGTAAATTGTCCAGCAATATTTATTTATTTAAGCTTTGCTTAGTTTGGGACTAGACTGCCGTGTGTAATTTGTCCAGGAATATTTATTAACAATAACTGGTATTTCATAGTTTTGTACATGGATAGTCTGAATATCCGATATGATAAAAATTCTCAAACAAGATAGGTATCGAATGAGAACCCACAGGGACACAATACTAAAACACGAAAAATAGAACTTATGCTACTTTCGGCTATTGACACTTATATGTAATTTTTTTTTTTAATTCATCCTCACACATTGGAGCCTAAGTGGTCACGTACTGTACGGTTCCAGAGAAGTTTTCTACCGCGTACTGTCAACCTGTGGAATGAACTGCCTGTCGAGGTTTTCTCAGGGGACTATAGCATGGGGTTCTTCAAAAAGGGCGTGAAGAGGTTTTTACAGGGTCGGCAACGCGCGTGTTACAGGCGCTCATAAGCTACGTTAACTGCTTTCCATCAGGCGGGCCGTATGCTTGTTGGCCACACTGGTGGTATAAAAAAGTAATAATAATTAAACTGCACTTCTTTGGTAAATCCCAGATTCAATTTAATTCCATAACTAATTCTAAAGCTTTCGTTTCAATATGGCATTAATTTTCAATTGCCACAATACTGTTAATTTACATTAGACCAGTGTTATTCAATCTTTTTGAATACGAGATACGATACGACCCCCACCTCCCTCCCCCTTTCTCCTCCTCCAAGCTGAAGTTTGGAGAAGGCTTTCGTATACAGTTGAATTGTTGAAATAATTCAGTTGACTGTGAAAGATTTCAAATTGTTAGTGCCATTTGCTTTCGATTTTGTTGACATAAAAAATAATAATAAAAGAATGGAAGCTCCATTGGAAAAATATTTGCTTCAAGGTTTTAGTTGATCAATTATTGAACAATGATCAAGCCTGCTTACGTGTTTATATTGTAGTTTGACCTACAAACATTTGCCTTTTTACCCCCGCGACCCCCCGAGTATAACTTGGCGACTGAAACTTGGAAACTGGGGGTCGCGAGCCACAGTTTGAAAATCACTGCATTAGACAACCAATTAATTGACATCCATGGCGCTGCGGGGCATATTATATCCGGTTGGATATGATTGGTTAATCAGCCCGCGAGGCTCGTTTAGTCGCAGGTCATTTCACAATTTGACCGCTATTACGGATTATTATAATCTACCAAATAATAGTGCGTGAAATTGAAAGCAGTATGTTACAGCTCACAATATTTACAGATTTTTTAGGGGTGTTAGTGGTTCATCAACATCTTAGAACGAAAGCCAACTTCACCTGCACGCTGTGCACCCTGCTGACTGACAAACGAATACTCGAACAAACGAATACCTGTCGAGCTCATCCGTGGTTCGGAGGGCACGTTAAGCCGTCGGGGACCGAGGGCTGTTGTCATTATAGATGACAGTCCTCCCTCCGTCAACCTGCAGTTGAGCAGCGTGAGTAAGCTCTAAACCCATTGAATTGAGGGGTTTAGAACATACCTACGTCTCTAACACAGAGACCTGTACAAAACTGAGACCGTCAGCGACTTCTTCGACAAGGTTTTCAGGGAATAAAAAATTCGCGTATCGATATAAAACATAGGTACATCTGGTTAGTTTTACAACTCTGAACACTGCATCCAATTACGTGTAGTAGTTTTTACGTAATGCGCGAACAAACATATAGGCAGACAGACAAAAATTCTTATTATAATTGTTTTAAGCTCTATTGCTCCTATAAATACCACTCACATTATTGTTTCTTAAATATCTTCCATGGCCTGCTATTAATTTTTTTATTAAATATAATTCGATTCTATTTGTTTCGTACCCGAAGGGTAAAAAGGAACCCTATTACTAGGGCTCCGTTGTCCGTCCGTCCGTCCGTCCGTCTGTCACCAGGCTGTATCTCATGAACCGTAATAGTTAGAAAGTTGAAATTTTCACAGATGATGTATTTCTATTGCCACTATAACAACAAATACTAAAAACCGAAATAAAATAAATATTTAAGGGGGCTCCCATACAACAAACGTGATTTTTTTGCTCGTTTTTACTCGTAATTCATAACGGTAATAGGTAGACGCTTGAAATACTCACATAATATTTAATTATATATTCACTTTAAAAATAAATAATTAAATTAAAATAAAACAAATATTTAATGGGGGCTCCCATACAACAAACGTGATTTTTTTTGCCGTTTTTATAGATAATGGTACGGAACCCTACGTGCACGAGTCCGACTCGCACTTGGCCGGTTTTTAGGGTTCCGTACCTCAAAAGGAAAAACGGAACCCTTATAAGATCACTTTGTTGTCCGTCTGTCTGTCTGTCTGTCTGTCTGTCTGTCTGTCTGTCTGTCTGTCAAGAATTTCTATGTCGAGAATGCGTGGAGGTATCAAGATGAAATTTGAACTGTATACTCAGGTCTACGGTCCCATGAAGTAGTAAAATAATCAAACTGCTAAGTTTACGTAGAAAAAAGTTACGGCCGTTTATTCAGCAAAAAACGCATATTTCGACACACTCAAGGGAATCAAAACCTATAGGGTACTTCCCGTTGACCTAGAACTATGAAATTTGGCAAGTAACATCGTTATAGACTACAAGTATAGGAATAAATCTCAAAACTATACATTTGTAAATAGATCTTAAAAAATAGGGGGTCTATATTTTTTATAGGTGGTCGAAATTTCAAATTGAAACTACTAGTTCAAATGGGGTATCATATGAAAGGGCTTGATGTACACATTGCAAAATATATTTTATTTATTTTTTCGACGCATTATTTCTTATTTATAATTAAAAATATCAAATTTAATAGTGATACTACGCACCTACGGAACCCTAGGTGGGCGAGTCCGACTCGCACTTGTCCGGTTTTTTTTTATGAGAGGGATACAAACGAGCACCTAACATTCTATGAGGCGGAGATACTTCCCCAGTCCCCAATCGGCAGACGCTGCGGTATTCTGTGAGGTGGAGGTACTTCAGTCGGGCAGCTTAAAAAATGCGCTATACCCTACCTCTCTTTTCGCCATAGCCTCGTTTGTCAGTCAGTAGGGTGCACCACGTGCAGGTAAGATTGGCTTTGGCTCAAAGATTGGATGATGAACAACATACCTTCTGCTCGTATTATGTTATACTTACTTCAATGTAACAAGAGTTTGTGATTAAGCAATAAATTAAAACCAAGTTTACAATTTTCAGTCACTCCATTATTCAGTTTCGATTCGGTCAATATTAATTCTGCAATGTGAAATAATTACGGGCATTTGATTTCTAGCTAAAACCACTGCGCTAGGATTTGTGGTTCCAATTAGGGAAATGCCAGACATTTCTGCAATCCAAGTTTAACTGGAATCGATGAGGTAGATAACAATTCAAAGTTAGAGTTGCCAAGAGTGGTATATATACTTATATATCACTGTTGACTACTAACTAACTAACTAGACTGAAAAACCGGGAATTGATCTTTGTTACTCGTCCTCTTTTAGTTAATAATAATGACTTCGGGACAGGGCCACCAACAATACATTCCCACCACTGTGCCTCCTGCGTAACCAGGGGGCCTACCGACTAAGCTGAAGCCGATTACCTTCAAATATTTTGATTAAAACGTTCTTCAAAAAGTCTTACGTTTTAGTTTTTTGACGAGCAGACAATAGGCTATTTTCCAATGTTTAAAAATTGTATAAATTATTTAAAAATATTGTAAAATACACAAAACTATAAAGATCTACAAACTTTCATTCTAATATCTTCAGTTAGATTTTTTTAGCGTCGATCAAAGTTTGACGGGAAAGTCCATTTTAAAAGTATGAAATTATTAAAAAATAATATTTCCATGGGAGAAGCAATAATAATGCTAAAACTTTTATTATGATACTAATCACATAAACGTAATATTTAACATAGCTATCGTACAAATTTCTGATTTGATGCATACAAAATACAAACCTGTGACGTCATAACTCGGTAGTCTTTCGTATGGAGCGTTTTAGGGCAGTCTAAAAATTGTGATTTTCAAATTACCATATCTCGAGAGATTTTTGTGCTATCGAAGTACTTCTATCACCAATGGTTATATTATGGAGACGTCCCTACATATCAAACCGAAAAAAACGTTAGTCAAATAGCCTATTGACGAGCTCGGTGGTCGAATGGTTAGCAATGGCCACTTTGACTCCGAGGTCGTGGGTTCGATTCCCGCACAAGTCAAACATTTGTGTGCATGAACATGTTTGTTTGTCTTGGTCTGGGTGTTTTTATGTATTATAAGTATATATTTACAAAAAAAAATGTATTTAAGTACATTTATCAGTTGTCTTGTACCCATAACTCAAGCTTTACGCTTAATTTGGGACTAGATGGCGCTGTGTATATTGTCCAGAAATATTTATTTATTTATTTAGGTTATTGGCAAACATCTTCAGCCTAGTCGGTTCTAGAGTTTCTACCAGCTAACACTAACACAATTACCACTAAACTAAGGCCAAGTTTGATTTTTGCTATCAAAAAAATTCTATGGGAATCGGTGGTAGGGCCCAGTGGCGCCGATTTCCATCGATTTTTTTGAGGGCGATAATTTCAGCATAAATGTACTTGTGTTTAGCTAACCAACTAAGCTGAAGATGTTTGCCAATAACTAAAACGTAATACCTATTTTTTTAATCAAAATATAAGATGATAATTGGCTTCGGCGGAAGGGCCCTTGGATTAACATAGGCGTTCAACAAGAAGGCAATGAACAATAAAGTCCAGTGCAGTCCCGGAGGTTAAACTACAGCTGGCTGGGACGAATTTAATCAGAAGAAATTAGTAGGGCTGGGAAGCTTTTTAAATTTGACTTGGCAAAGGCAATTTCTATAGCAATTTCCCATACTTATTAGCAAACGTGAAATCAAATTTCAGCTATTAGAACTCACGAATATAATCAGAAGATATTAGTGGGATAGCTTTTGGCATTTGACATGAATATAAGTCAAAATGTCCTGCCTGACTGGGAGCTTACAGGAGACCGAATCCAAATAATCCTTGAAAATTAATGTGTTCCTGCGAGATAGGTTACCAGATGTGAGGGGTTCCAGCGGGCGAGCAATACTCCTGATTTTGCAAGCATCTACGTGACCGCTTTACATCAGGCAGGCCGTATACTTGTTTAACACCTGGATCTGTATTAAAATAAGAATTTTCCCTACAGTATTTCTACAGTATCAAAGACATAAGTATCGGTGGTCGATGCATGTGCAACGGTCACGCGGACACGTGTGATCCGTCGGACCCGGCCAGCGAGAGCAACATCCTCGTATGCAGATGTCAGCATAACACCTGTGGACCTCAGTGCGCCAAGTGCTGCCCAGGGTTCGAGCAGAAAAAGTGGCGGATCTCACAGAGTTGGGATAGATTTGAGTGTGAACGTGAGTATTTCTACTGTACGAAACTACTTCTACGATATGAAAATGTCTGAGTAGTACAAGGTTAAACACAGTCAAATACACACTTCCACCGTTAGAACAAATTGTCGCCATCTTTATCATATCAGCGATTAATATACTTGCTATCTCGTTTCCTCACCGAGCGCAAAATGGCGCCAATTTTTCTTTACATTGCACAAATATGTAGTTAACTAAAGTACGTGTAAAAATCAATTATTATTGTGTATTTTCCTGTAATATGTGATCTCTTGAGCTTTAATTACTCTATCAACATTAATTATGTAGGTTCTAAATACAGAAAACCGCATTTTTACCTAATTCAATCAATTGTCACAAGTTCGTTGGCTTGTTTGTGCGAACTAATTGCTCGCAATTACAAAGCCGAAAAGTGAGACAGTTGGCTCACTTTTCGGGTGTTCATTTTGACACTTAGTGGCATATTCTGTTCTCTCTCGTCGTACATCATTCTCGCTTTAAAAATGGTAGGAAAAATAAATTATCCATGATCACGGCTGTCGCTTATGAGAAATACAACCGAGTAAATTTATTTTATGTATATTATTGACGAGCTCGGTGGCGTAGCGGTCAATAACGCGACTTCGACACCAACGCTCGTGGGTTCGATTCCCACATAGGACATACATTTGTGTGCATGAACATGTCTGTTTGTCTTGGTCTGGGTGTTTTCTATGTATCATATGTATGTATTTACAAAAAAAATATGTATTTACGTATGTTTATCCGTTGTCTAGTACCCATAACACAAGCTTCGCTTACTTTGGGGCTAGATGGCGCTGTGTAATTTGTCTGACAATATTTATTTATTTATTAAAGACATTACAAACAAACCTTTTAAGCACAAAGTCAGTTAGGGTTCTTAAAGCTTGAAGAAGATAAGACTACCTATGGTTCAACTTATGTTGACTGAACATAAACGTAGGTAAGCCGTAGGTACCTACAGTGGAGACCCGTCGCCTCAAATACTGATGATAAAGTATATTATTAAGTAATCTCTTGAGAAACGTATATAGGATGGGAACCAGATAATTAAATGATAAACCTTCTTCACACAGCGTGTAACTGCCACAACCACTCTACTGAATGCGACTACGACCCTGAGGTAGACGAGAAGAGGCTCTCCCTGGACATAAAGGGTCGGTACGAAGGCGGCGGCGTCTGCAAAAACTGCCAGCATAATACTGAAGGCATCAATTGTAACAAGTGCCGAGATACCTTCTACAGACCGTATGGAAAAACATGGGGACAGCTCGACGTTTGTCAACGTGAGTATAATTATTTGAAGTCTTTTTTGCCATAACTAGTGGAATTCAATGGAAAACCAAAATTGTCGACATCGCCATCAGAATTTGCAAGCTGAAATGGCAATGGGCCGGTCATATCTGCCAAGTAAGTAATGGCAGATAGGGGAGAAAGCTATTAGAGTGGAGCCCACTCATGGGACGACCAAGCGTTGGACGCACTCCTTCTAGATGGTCCGATGACCTTAAGAAAGCGATATCAAGTTTTCACTTCTGCCGGCACTCCCGTAATGCAACCATTTTTTTTAATAGCTTGCCAATGTGACTTGCACTACTCGACCGGCAACTGCGCAGAGGAAACTGGCCAATGTGAATGCCGCAAGGAATTTCAACCACCGAATTGTGACTCGTGTGCTTACGGGTACTTCGATTATCCTGACTGTAAACCGTGCACGTGCAACTTGAATGGTACCGATGGTAGCCACTGCACTCCTGTAGGAGGACTGGTAAGTAAAAAATAAAATATCTTCTGCCGTTGTTATACTGTTCTCCTGGTCTACTGGTGATTCTCCTTGTGGAACTACAATTAATATGGGAATATATAATTCTGATGATAAAGATATGGGTTACAACGGAACCTTCTACCTCCGCAAATGCGTAACTGCCGCAAAAAATCGTACATACGCTTTCGCATCGGCCTTCGCCTTCGCAAGTTTTTAACGCAGTTGTAACGGAGGTTTAGCTGGTTTATACCCTTTATGATATATATTCGTTACAACCAAAGTTACAATTTTCAAATTTATGTCAGTAATTCTATTGTTGTATCTCATAAAATCACTGTCAATTGGTTGGTGTGCGTGTGGATCCAACGCGTAGAAGCCCCTTTGAGGAGAATAATGCTGTATGTACACCCATCGCGAACAGCTCCAAGATATACCAAAAGGAACAATATACCTATGCGCAGGTCTGTCTTCTAGACCTGCACATAGGTATATTGTTCCTTGAGCATTAGAACTATTGCAAAGTATGATGGAAATTAAATGGGCTATGGGAATGCTCAGTATGGACTAGACGAAGGACGGACACCTGTCATAACAACCACTATCGATCACTATTTGTGGTATACGGTAGTTCGCCACTGACTAGATAGGCCCTGAAATGCCAGCAAAAATTGGCAAATATATTTTTTTGTTTAATCTTTCTAAATCCAGCTATTGTTGTTATTATTGTTCTTATATGTATCTAAATTGTATTTATTAATTTTGGCAGTGTCCGTGTAAATACAATTACGCTGGAAACTCTTGTGAAACATGTGCAGATGGATACTACTCGCCAGACTGCAAAAGTAAGTTAATCCTTCAGCTATCTATATATGATAATAGCTTCATAAGAACAAATCCAACGGGATTAGCTGAGCATATGAAACTAGGCAACTTTGCCGAAGAAACATTGCTTGCTAAAGAAACATAATACCATTGTACATACTTTACTACCCCATCAGTTTGTATAGGAGGACCATCGCGAGACCGAATTATTTTTCTCCACTCAAAGCCCATGTTTCTCCCAAAGAACAGAAAAAGGAAATCATTTTATCGTTGATTTTCAGACTGTGAATGCAACTCTATCGGATCTGTATCACAAGTATGTGACAAAGAATCAGGCAACTGTACGTGCAAGAGTAAATATAGTGGACGCACGTGCAACCAGTGCGAGGCGGGCTATTTCAATTACCCGACGTGTAAACGTAAGTGATTATATTTTTGTTATTTAAAAACGTAGTCACGTATTGTCAACGCTAGCCAATCGAACGCCCTGTTATTACTAACAAAGAAATATGTAGGTACAGCACGTGCAAGAGTAAATATCATGGACGCACGTGTAACTACTGCGAGTCCGATTATTTTATTTGCTCGCGGTGCAAACATTTTTTTACAACCCTAGTTGCTAATTATTTTACCGCAGCTATATAGACGCTATACAAATACATTGGCCGCGTGCTGGCACTGAAGTGATTCTATTGATTTATTTATATTTAAATGGGTCGTGCAATCTCGAAGCTTTAGACTCAGTTTGCCACTCCACGCTAATGGCTTGTTGCAACTATTAGTTAAGGCAACATAGTTTCGTAATTTCAGATTTTCAAACCAGATTTATTCGTTAATGTAGGCGTACAGAACCATTGAAAAAACATAAAATATATTTTGAGCATTTAGTTTATCATACCGTGCAAGATTGTTTGATGAGTGGCAATGCTACAATATGTAAAACAAATAAATCGCAAAGAATGATTTGGGTTGTAAGTGGTTCATCAACATCTTTGAACCAAAGCCAACTTCACCTGCACGCGGTGCACCCTGCTGACTGACAAACGAAGCTCTGGCGAAAAGAGAGGTAGGGAGCGTAATTGTAAGCTACCCGACTGGAGAATGTACCTTCACCTCACAGAATACCGCAGCCAAATAACAATTACCTTGAGGGTTGTTGTGTTCCTGCAAGTGAGTGAGGCCACCATAAAGGAAGAAGATGCTGCATTGGCAGTGGGGGCGGCGGCGCGCGAGCGATATTTTGTGTTGCGAGCGTTAATATGGCTACGGTAACCGCTTCACATCAGACGAGCCGTATGTTTCACTGCCACCCGACGTAGTATAAAAAAATGAATCTGTGAAACAAAATGAAATGGGGCACCTGCACCGCTGCACGTGCAAGAGTCAATATTTTTGAAGCAGGTGAAACTGGGCTATTTTAATCATCCGACGTGAAAACGCAAGTGACTCCATTGGCTTTACTGTAATAAATGCTTGCAATGTCTAACTTAATACTAATGGGTTCACTTAATACTGGCTACAAAAAAAAACATGTGACGAATAGAAGAGTATTGAGATGTGTTTGTTTTTCAGGACATTATTATATATATATCGATGGATATTACCCATTAGAATGTATGTAAAGCATAATACTAGTACTTAAAATTACAGCTTTGTTTAGTTTGGGACTAGATGGCGCTGTGTAACTTGACCAGAAATATATATTTAACATTGTATTGTACAGACTGTAACTGCGATATAAGTGGCACTGAACCCACCATCTGTGATGACATAACTGGCCAGTGCATCTGCAAGGCTGGCTTTGGTGGAGCCCGATGTGACCAGTGCATTGCAGGGTAAGTTTAATTATATGTTACATGAACCACCCATTTAATTCCAACAATACGTCCTTTCCGATATGATCGTGTATAGACTTGGACTGCTTGGACTCAGACCATCGGGCAAGTCCATTCCGTAGGCTACGTAGGGGTTTTTCTATGAGATCAAATCTGGAACGATGAAATATACATTAAAATCATTGTTTCTTTTTTAGTATACACTTTTTCTCACGCTATTATGAATTTAATACAGTTAAAATGGGGTTTAAAAACAACTGTACGCAGTTTTATTCTACAGCGCCTAATTTCTGTAGTCATCCATGAAATCTATTAAAATAATATGAGTACATTAATTATCTTTAATAAAAATAACTTCCACCTACTTATATGAAAAATATACTAAGAAATACTAAAGTAATGTTATTATGTTACCTCAAGGTACTATATGGAAGTGCGCGGACGGGAGCGACAATGCGTTCCTTGTAACTGTTCACCTACGGGCTCTACTTCCACCAGTTGTTCAGCTGACGGAAAGTGTAACTGCCTAGTTAACTTCGGAGGAAAACAGTGTGATCAGTGCTCCCCTGGTTATTACAAGTATCCAGAGTGTTTACGTAAGTATTTACTGATATTTGGATTTAATTACAAAAACGGAATGTATAAATAATAAATTAATTAAAAAAAATATCAAAGGATCTATTCGACACAAGAGTTTAATGAAAAATTATACTTTTTAGCTTGCAATTGTGATATATCTGGGTCACTTGGATCTACCTGTGATGACAATGGTCTATGTCACTGCAAACCAAACTTCGATGGTGGAAAATGTGATCGCTGTAAACCTCAATTTTACAACTACCCTGCATGTGAAGAATGTAATTGTGACCCGAGAGGTGTTATACCCTCTTTTGCTGGTAAGTAAATTAAATTAATGCATAGAGTATAAAGTAGACATTATTATATTTACATAAAATTGTTGTATATATATATAATTAAAATGTTGGTCCAAATGCAACACCCTGTGGTACACTGTATGGTAAAGGTTACATTTTCGTACGTATTATTTTCAGGATGTGGTTCCGTGCCTAAAGGAGAGTTATGCCTCTGCAAAGATAGAGTACAAGGACGTATTTGCAATGACTGTATGCCTCACTACTGGAATTTACAAGAATATAATCCTCTCGGTTGCGAAAGTGAGTACTGTTTAATTTATTTATTATACGGAGGATAACAATATACAAAATTTCTGAATTATTATAGCAGTTATCGGTATAAATAATCACCACCATTAGGTTAAATTATGATCTAATTACAGAATGTAACTGCAATGTATCGGGTACTATCGGCAGCCTCGGAGCTTGTGACACACGAACTGGACAATGCATGTGCAAAATGAACGTAGGTGAACGTCAATGTGACCAGTGTGAAGATGGATTCTATCAGCTGGAATCGAACAACGTCTTTGGATGTACCGGTTCGTAGTTGTTTTCCTTTTATATGATTGTTTCAGTTATCCATTTCTACATTAGGTCCTAAGACTGATTAATTTTATGCATATTCTGTCTTGTCCCTTGAGCCAAGGTCCATTTGCATAAGATATTAGTAAATAATAATGTCTGTTAAGCAATTTTCAAAATATTTAACGATATAATTGAGTATATACATCAGTATACATTCCTGCTTACTTACAAGGCATTACTAGAAATAGTTTTTATTATTAGTAGGTATTTATTCCAAGTCAAAAGAGTATCATATTTTTCCCATCTTTGTAGAATGTGACTGCGATGTTGGCGGCTCAATAGACAATAACTGTGACAAGTTCACGGGCCAGTGTCGGTGTCACTCCCGAGTTGAGGGTCGTCGTTGCGATCGACCTATCCGCGCCCACTACTTCCCAACGCTCCACCAATTCCAGTATGAGGTGGAGGAAGGCCTCACTCAATCTGGACCTGTTAGATACAGGAACAATGAGGCAGTATTTCCGGGATATTCGTGGAAAGGATATGTAGTCTTTTCCATGTTGCAGGTTAGTTGTTGTCTACTATGTATATTATCAGAAACATTAAATTTGTATTGTAGAGATTGAAATAGAGAATGCAATCTCGTTCTCGCGAGATCTCGCGCGGGGCGGCGGCAGGGCTTGAGGTAGCGGTCGGGGGACGAGGTCTAAGCGAATCTAAGCGAGACCTCGTCTCGCTACCTCAGGCCCCGCCGCCGCCCCGCGTGATATCTCGCGAGAACGAGATTGCATTCCCTAGATTGAAATCATATTATGAATGACAGTGGAAAAAAATCTTTGTCGCTAAAAGCAGCAACATTTGTACTTTCTGTTTGATGCAATTAAAATGTTTGACAGTATTATCTTTGTACACCAAATTTCAGAATGAAGTCATCAACATCGTGCATATCTTGTCAAAGTCGTCGCTATACCGCATGGTGCTGAAGTACGCCAACACACTGAAGGACCCGGTCATTGCTACCGTCATTATCACTCCTGAAAACGTCAACGACATTCAACAGAAGTTAGTAGTTTTAGTACTAAGTACTAACATGCGAATGCAGGCTACTCATATCTTACACTACATTTATATTCTTTATTGCATAACAACACATACAGAAATTAGAGAACAGACAAGTATACAAAAATGAGCTATAGCAGATATTTCAAAAGATTTCTTCCAGCCAGCCCTACAAACTGTGGATAATAAAGAAATTTTACATGGCTGGGAGTCAAACAAGCTATGCATAACATTTTAGTATCTTTTTAAAAATACTAATTTAAACTTATCAGTCGTAATGAGTAAGGTAGTGCTCCTTTAGCCTCTTTTTAAAAGTAACGTCAATACAGCTATCATAATATGCTTAAAAATATTTATTTTTTCCTCAAACTTCCTACTCAACACTTCTAAAATATAATTTTCTTTTACAAAATAAATCTTTAAATAATTCTAAAGGTATAGTTCTAACTTCGTATTTATGCTCCAAATTCCCTATCATTGTCAACACGCAATACTGTGCTATCATCTATCTCACCATCTGTATTTTCCAACCCTGTAACAAACAGATTCAGCGTACTCCTGAAACCTACTACACAACCACAATTAGTAACGGTGTCAGGAGAAAAAGGCTTAGCACCAGCACCCTTTGTAATGAATCCTGGAAACTGGACAGTTACCATTAAAACCACTAAAGAAGTTATGATCGTAAGTATTCAAATCTTACCTTAGAAAATAATTCTAAGTAATTCAGTTTGGATATCAACATATTTCATGTTCTGTTAGAAAATATAAAATTATAAATGCAGTATTACTTAATTCGTCATGGATATATAGTTACAACTATCCCTCAGGGTAATCCATTGGGAGAAAGGAGGGATTAATTAAGTACTTACTCAAGATTTATCCCGGCGTAATCCAGAAAGTTTGCCAAAGTATGTGTTTTGAGCGTGTTTTTAGCGCTACTGTACAATTGCAACACTAGCCAAAGCGCACTTGGATATCGCCGTTTAATTATAGTCTACTTGGACCAGGTTTGACTTCGATCAAAGCTACTTTCTAAGCGTCCTTTGGAAGAGCACTCGACCGTTCATCGAGAGGTCGTGGGTTCAAATCCTACTCAATATCCTACTAATAATATACGGGGCAGGTGAATTTTTCCATTTTTAAAATATATATAATAAGCAATAATTGAATCCGTTTTTCAGGATTATTTTGTCCTCGTACCAGAAACATACTACGAAGCAACTGTTCTGTCGAAGGTGGTAGACAGACCTTGTACTATTGGTGACAAAACTCTGTGTCGACAATATGTGTACCCTGGTGTGGCAGGTCGACCCACAGCTGATATCAGTAGTCTAGCTAGCAGCGTCACAGCATTCATTACTGGGGAACAGGTACGTATTATTAAAATTTGCATGTTACTTGCTGTGACAAGTCAGCCTATAGTTGGTATCAGAAGTGTAGCCTAACCTATCAATATCCTAATAAATTAAAAATGTGAAAGTTTTCGTTTTTATTTTGTGAATAATATAACTCTGCGGCTTTGGCTGAAATTAATTTCTCAAACCGTTGTCAACGAGAACTTTTCTTCTTCATTGACATTTAGTCGCCAATGAAGAGTATTTTTTAATATAATGCAAATTAGTAGCAAACCAAGGGAATAAATATAATGAGAGAGCAAGATCAAAAACGAGGTGTTTGGATTGTGTGAGAGATGATATGGATAAGAAAAGAGTAACGTAGGTATGACGGCTGATAAGGTGAATGGAGGAAAAAGACATACTGCGCCGATGACAAATAAAGGGACAAGCCAATAATAATTATGAGTTCAAACCAGGATTTTTATTAAAATCTGTAGCTCCAATATAAGAATAACTTTCTTTAATATGATCTAAGATTTACTTTTTTTTAAGCGTCAACTTTATGTAATTTACAATATACATTTTTTAAATGTGTAATAATTAATTAAATCAAACTCAAACAATTTAAACATAAATAACTAAATTATCTACAACAATGTTAGATATATTCTTTGCTGCACATTTAAAAAATAAGGTTACAAGATTTTACGTAAGTAGTATGCAAATGCGAGCTTATCAGCAGAGATCCCAGCTGGAAGAGATTCCAGCAAGCCTTCAGCAGTGGGACAATATGTTAAGTAGCCGTAAGAAGTAGCTATGTGTCTGAATAATGTAATTTCTTTAGTCCTTTCTCTATATTTTCAATTTAAAACGACTAACGAGACAATGTTAAAACATGTTGAAATGTTAAGTACATATAAATGTTACGTTCATAATATCTAGAAGAATTAAAGAATTTCTTAGATCGGTACGCTACTTACAAAACGTTACACTAAGTTAGAATACTATACTTAGAGTTAAAATGTATGGTAACAATAGTGTTATAATCAGTGATCGGAATTGGTAGAGTGATTTGTTGTACTTGCGTAATGCTGTCATAATATGGACATGCCTTTTTAATGAACTGTTATCGAAAAATTGCGGGATTTCATTAAATATTATTTAGGTCCTGATTTAGTAGCCATTGTATTTGAAATTAGAGGTTACGATAGCAAAGCACTTTTAATTAAAAAAAAAACAATGAAAAAACACTGATTGATTAACGGAATCCTATGTTTAGACTTAACTTTGTAGCTTTACGTGCTTACCAAAGCAACCGGAACCCCGGAGAATTAAAGCCTCAATAGTTTCGAAATCCCGAAATCCCAGAGGTATGTCCATATTAATATCAGCGTTTGAGACCCTAAATCACTCTACTTATTCCGATCATTGGTTATAATACATTTTATAGACAATAATATTATCAACATTCTTTTAGATATTGCTCAGCAAGATCGTTTCGCTTTCCTTTCGATCGCGATTATTAGTTTATTAACGATAATATCCAATTAGACACGTATACACGCCTCGCATCGTCCAATAATGACTTATAATGAAACATGTAGTGTGTTGCAGGGATGTTTTGTTCAGTGAGCACACACCCCGGATGCCCTTTATCCCCTAGCACAAATATATTTCATAGAACATGTTTTTGTTCATTATAAAATTCCCGTAAATATTATTGACGACTATTATGAGAAAGTTATAAGAAATTGCTTTTGTTTATGAGTATTTTCTTTTTTTTTACGGGACGGGGTACTGCCTATTCCCACCACTGTGTCTCCTGTGTAACCAGGATTAACAGCGGCGACCACCAAAAAAGGCAATGCACTATGAAGTCTATTGCAGTCCCGAGGGTAAAATTAAGGCTGCCTTGGAACTCACAACGAATTTAATCAGAAGGAATTAGTAGGAGTAGGAAGCTTTTGGAATTTGACTTCCCCTCTTGGCAATGTGGGAGACAGCTATATGACAAATTAGGCATTAAAAGCCTAATAAAATGGCTAGTCTGGCTATTGCTAGCTAACTATGGCTAGTATAGCTAGTAGATGGATTTTAAATATCTAACACTATTGGAGATCTAAACATTGAGCTGTTAGCTAATACATCGATTCCAATAATGTTAATTGCAAAATCGTCTAAGCGTTTGGTAAATCTCCCTTGTCGCTACCAAATCAGAATAGTATACTACCCCGAATGCGACATCTAAGAAATTCAACATGTTTATGAGTTATGTATTATAAAAAAAAAGCATAAAATAAATATATAAATATAACGATAAATAATAATAAGCATAACATGAAAATAAGCAGGCGACGTTTAATTTATTATGGACCCAAGGAAACTTCAAGCACCACTGCAACTTTGGTTTGATTAATGCCTATGAACGATACATAATGACTTCAATATTTATTTTGTAACACCTACTTGTGATCAAAATGTATAACAGTGACGCAATAAAGCCACATATCTATCTAAATGTTATAGTCAATAGCCGAAATCTACGCGCTCCTAGCTTTGACTTGTTAAACCTAGAACTGACCTTACTGACCAATTCAAGCAAGTCGATTCCCGCTTGCGTCGATCGCTCAGTTTTTGTTGATTACACGCTTAATCTAATCTAACCTAAACTTAACTTGCTTTCGGAGAGGGAGGTAAGGTCGAATGGTTAGCAATGGCCACTTTGACTCCGAGGTCGCGGGTTCGATCCCCGCGCATGACAAATATTTGTGTGCATGAACATGTCTGTTTGTCTTAGTCTGGGTATTTTCTATGTATTATATGTATGTATTTACAAAAAAAAATGTATTTAAGTATAATATCTGTTATCTATCACCCATAGTACAAGCTTTGCTTAGTTTCGAACTAGAGAGCCGTGTGTGATTTGTCCAGGAATATTTAATTATTTATTTATTTATCTATTCAATCCTAGAAACGCTTAGATTTCGGGTTTTGACTAAGTACAACATACCTACATCGATATACGAAACTTTACAGCCCGACTTGCTCTTGTTTCAATTAATTATATTTCATTAATTAAAGAAAATTGGTCGTGTGGTTTCCGGTAGATTAGAATAGAATCACTCCGTTTCTTCCCGTGGATGTCGTACAAAGCGACTAAGGGAAATATATTATCTACTATAGATCAGGCCTCCCCATTTGGCCAGCGTGGGAAGTGTAGGCCAAAACCTCTTTCCGTCTAGGACGGACGAGAGAGAGTCGTGCTCCTGTAGTGGAGACTAAAATGGACCTGATGATGATGAATTAAAGAATTCATAATAATCCCTATTATTTTTTATATTTAAGCGATGGTTTTTTTTATTTGCAGCAACTTAAAGATGTGATTGCAGCACCGAATTCAATACCTCTTTTGAATAACGACCAAAATGAATTAGAATACAATATGAAGATCGACCCCCCAGGGCGTTACGTCCTACTAATAGAATACGTAACACCAGTGGAGCCCGGCGAAAGTGTCTCAACGAACACATCGTACGTGTTCACCCCGCGCGACACGGTTACCGTCCGGTTCAGATCCGGCGACGGGCCAGAGTCGTACGGTATCGTTAACCTGAATGATTGCCCGTACACGACACCGTGTAGACAAGTGGTGATTAATGATGCTGCTACGATTCATGTCGTTGACGTCACGGATGCCAATAATGTCGTCAACTTGGATGTAAGTATATATGAAGATATTACATTTATTTACATTCCTATAAGAGGGTCTGTGACTCTGCACTCGGCATTAACCCATAATCATGCCACTGTTGGGGAGTCTGCTGCCATGCTGCTCAAGTGCAGGTTGGCAGAGGACAGTGTTTTCAAGCCGCCCAAATGCCACTGATTTGGCTTAAAGACTGTCATCTAAAGACAACAACCAACACAGACCATTAACGTGCCCTCCAAAGCAGGAATTAGCTAAAGATAAATAAACCCATCCAAAGACAGGCTTCGGTCGACGTTGCTTAACTTGCGTGATCGATTAGACGAGCTCGGTGGTCGAATGGTTAGCAATGGCCACTTTGACTGCGAGGTCGCGGGTTCGATCCCCGCACAAGGCAAACATTTGTGTGCATGGGCATATCTGTTTGTCTTGATCTGGGCGTTTCTATGTATTTAAGTATGTATTTACAAAAAAAAAGTATTTAAGTACATTTATCAGTTGTCTAGTACCCATAACACAAGCTTTGCGCTTAATTTGGGACTAGATAGCGCTGTGTAAATTGTCCAGAAATATTTCCCTCTGAACACGTGGTCCGACTGCTTTGTCCGACTTATCGGATCACGTGAACTTATTTTCCTATTGGTTCGATTAAGGAGTCGGACTATGACATCTTGCCATTATTTAGCCCTCTGAACACGTGGTCCGACTGCTTTGTCCGACTAATCGGATCTCGTGAACTTTTTTTTCCTGTTGGTTCGATTAAGGAGTCGGACTATGACATCTTGCCATTATTTAGCCCTCTGAACACGTGGTCCGACTACTTTGTCCGACTAATCGGATCACGTGAACTTTTTTTTCCCGTTGGTTCGATTAAGGAGTCGGACTATGACATCTTGCCATTATTTAGAAAACATGGTCCGAATACATATTTATTTGTATTTTTTATATTTATTTATTTAAATAGTTTACATCTATTTATAATTAGTATCATAATAAAAAAAGTTATTAATTAGACTGACACGCGCAACGACACCATTGAGGTCCGCGACTGCAAGCTATTAATTACGAGATTTAGCGATCTTTTCTTTGATTAAATGTAGTTTTTAGTTCTTGAAGCTACTAGCTCCTAAGTTAATAGCTCTCAATTTGACTACACCCTATTATGAAGGTAACGTTCTGATCAATGGATCACATCCGAAATAAATCAATCTTTATTTTATCTATCCTACCGTTGTTAGTGTATCTTAAATTGTTCCATTTTCTTCAGGGCGAACGCGATACTCTCGCCGGAATAAAATCAATCATAGCAATACCGGAATCGGAGTGGCATCTCGACTACATCACGCCTAAACCTTTCTGCCTGAGGCGCGCCGGAAAGTGTGAACCATCTGTATTTTCGGCGGCTATTGACTCCAAGAAGGTACGTTATATTTCGTTTTTATCTCCGATAGTAATCGCAGCCGAACACGGTGGTCGAATGGCTGGCAGTGGCCACTTTGACACCGAGGTCGCGGGTTCGTGGATTGATCTAAACAAAAGCGCGGAAAATTACGCTTGAGCCTATAAAAGCGGGATGTCAGGAAATGCGGACCTACAAGCATTGTGGGGTAATGGCTCCTCACCATCCTTAGGCTCCTTCCTTCCTTATTGACGAGCTCGGTGGTCGAATGGTTAGCAATGACCACTTTGACTCCGAGGTCGCGGGTTCGATTCTCGTACTAGGCAAACATTTGTGTGTATAAACATATCTGTTTGTTTTGATCTGTTCATTTACTGTGTATTATGTGTGTAGGTATTTACGAAAATATTTAATTATAATATCTGTTATCTATTACAAGCTTTGCTTAGTTTAGGATTAGATGGCAACATCAGAGGCATCAAGTACTTATAGCTGACGCTGTAAAAATCCCTTTTATCTATTCTTGAAGAACCCTATACTGTAAAACTGTTGATGCATAGTATGATATGCTTATGTACGACAAATTCTTTTCAAAAAATTACAATACAATATTTTTTATTGCTCCAAATATAATTTTAACAAAAA
Source organism: Hypsopygia costalis (assembly GCA_937001555.2). Lineage (NCBI taxonomy): Eukaryota > Metazoa > Arthropoda > Insecta > Lepidoptera > Pyralidae > Hypsopygia > Hypsopygia costalis. Next base: position 29,147,774 of record OW443326.2, read on the forward strand.
AAACTGAGTCCAAACATTACTCTACATTTATGTATGTAGATACAGGCTGATGATGAAAAATATATGGGACCAATCTGGAAGTATACTCTTTCAAATAAAAAAAGATTTTTTGAAATCGGTTTATAAATGACGGAGTAATGAAATAACAAACCTAAAAGTGGGTAGATACAGACTGATGATGATGGTTATGAACAAAATATGGGACCAATCTGGAAGTATACTCTTTCAAATAAAAATGTTTTTTTTTTTTCAAATCGATTTATAAACAACCTAAAAGTAGGTAGATACAGGCTGGTGATAATGATTATGAAAAAAATATGGGACTAATCTGGAAGTATAGTCTTTCAAATAAAAAAGTTGTTTTCAAATCGGTTTATAAATAAATATTAGTAATTAAGTAATAAACATTAAAAAAAAATCGAAAAAAGAAATACAGCCGAATTGAGAACCACCTCTTTTTTTGGAGTCGTTTAAAAAGATTTTACAAACGTATTAACACAGACGGACATCTTACAAATACAATAAGTTTAACCACTTTTTTGCCAGATTCTCGTTTGTCAATCAGTTAGGCGCACCACGGTGAGGACTAACCTTTTAGCTCAAAGGTGATAGTGAGCCACTTATACCCCATGATTAGATCTAAACCTTTATTTAATAAACACTTTTCCCAGGTGGAAATAGAAACCGGCGCGGGAGAAGACATAGTGATCCGACCCTCAATTATGGACAATTCCACTGCAATGATCTACTTGGCGCCCACTTCAAGACCAGTTAAAGTGGAGACGAAGGTCCCTACTCCAGGCAACTACATGTTCGTCGTACAATATTATCAACCAGATCATCCTCGTAAGTATTTCTTTGAAGTCATATCATTGATCTGAGTGTTTATTGCGAGTTTTTTGTTCCCCTTCGATCATGTCAACGTAAACAAACTGTTAAGATAAAGACTGGTCCGTGTAAAAATAGAAGGCCAATTCTCGTAATTTTTCTACGAACGCAGATTGAAAGTTGATCGAATCGAGATTGAATTGTGAATTGACTAAAATTATATACTTGATTTAATTAATTAATTATTATCAATTCTTGTTGTTAGCAAAGTAATATTCTTACTCTCACTTACTTTTCTCTCATATTTCGATATAATCCCGCTTAAATTTAATTTTGAAGTTACATATTGTGTTACGAGAATACCAAATGTGACATTTATGAGATCGAGACTGGATCGAAACTGAATTTTGACTATATTTTAATTACGAGAATTGCCCCTCTGTTTTATTGTTATATTTTCTAATACATTTCAATAGAAAGATGCTACTTACAACACAGTTTCAGGACGAATAAAAAATCAATAATGCGATAGTGTTGCAAGGCAGCTCTGGGATCCAGTACAATAAATATTAAAAGTATCAATATTCCAACACAAACCGACCAAATAGAGAATAACTGACTGAGAGAGAGACGCATGTTACATATCAAAATTATGTGGCTTACTTGGTCACATTTTGAAGTGAGCAGCCCGGCTAAATTGGATATGTAACTCGCGACTGGTAAATTCACAATATGAAACTTTTTCTCAATTTGGTCGGCTTCTAAATGTTGACAAGTTTGAATGTGACCAAAAGACTTGCAATCAGATATGAACTTGTTTATCTTTCTACTCATACAAACTGTTGTCTCCTTCAATTAAGACTAGGCCGGTGGTCGAATGGTTAGAAATGACTGCTTTGAATCGGAGGTCGCGTGTCCGATCCCCGCACAAGACAAATATTTGTGTGCAAGAACATGTCTGTTTGTCTTGTGCTGGGTGTTTTCTAGGTAATAATTGGGGTGTAAGTGTAAATCTTTGAACCAAAGCCAACTTCACCTGCACGCGATGCGCCCTGCTAACTGACAAACGAAGCTCTGGCGAAAAGAGAAGTAGGGTGCGTAATTGTAAGCTACCGACTGGGGACTGTACCTCCACCTCACAGAATACCGCAGCCAAATAACAATTCCCTTGAGCCCTCAAGGGAATTGTTATTTGGCTGCGGTAGATCACCAGAATGGAAGGAGATACTGCGTTCGCAGCGGAGGTGGCGGCGCGCGAGCGATATTTTATGTTGCGAACGTTAATATGGCTATGGTAACATCAGGCGGGCCGTATGCTTGTCTGAAAGTATATATGTATGTATGTATGTACAAAAAAAATGTATATAAGTATAATATCAGTTGTCTAGTACCCATAGTACAAGCTTTGCGCTTAATTTGGAGGTAGATGGCTCTGTGTAAATTGTGAAGAAATATTTATTTATATAAACTACATTGAAAACAACAACAATTTAAGTGCATGAATGTCATGTCTGTTTGTATTGTGTATATGGGACACAATACAAACAGACATGTTCATGCACTCAAATATTTGTCTGCTCGGGGATAGAACTCGCAACCTCGGAATCAAAGTGGTCATTGCTAACAAACCGATCACAGAGCTCGTCCATGTTTTTTGAATAACAGTTAGTTTTGTGACAAATCTAAATTCGTCAATAGTAGTGATTGAAGACCCGCTGATACGAAGATGTAAATAGCGTTTGTAGTTTTTTGACGAGCTCGGTGGCGTAGCGGTCAATGACGCGGCTTCGACAACAACGCTCGTGGGTTCGATTCCCACACATGACAAACATTTGTGTGCATGAACATGTCTGTTTGTCTGAGTCTGGGTGTTTTCTATGTATCATAAGTATGTATTTACAAAAAAAAATGTATTTACGTACGTTTATCAGTTGTATAACACAAGCTTCACTTACTTTGGGGCTAAATGGCGCTGTGTAATTTGTCTGACAATATTTATTTATTATTTTTCATTGACTATTCTTCTTCCTTTCCTGCAGAAAGCAATGTCGATGCTGTGATCGTGATCGACAATCAGTCCTACGATACCAAGATGCCGGTGGAGCACTGCCCTTCCAACTCAGGATGCAGATCCCTACTGCAGCAGAAAGATGGACGGAACCAATTCCCGGTCAATGAGAACGTCACTATTACATTCAAGGTATAAATGCCATCAGTAGTCTTAGCAGAATTTACTAATACCGTATTTTCGAGTTGTTGTGTTCCTGCGAGTGAGTGAGGTCACCAGAAAGGAGAGTTGCTGCGTAACTAGCGGGGGCGGTAGCACCCGAGCAATATATATTTGCGAGCGTTAGTATGGTTACGGTAACCGCATCACATCAAGCGGGACGAATAGTTATTTGACAACCAACTATGTATATACAACATAGTTATACCAACAGATAGTATAAGTTCATTTGCATAACGTTCATTACCTATAATTTGATATCCAATGTAGGTAAGTTTTGATATTTTATTTTAGTCCATTGCAAGCCAACAATGTATTTGAATCTACAGCAAATGAAATTACGAGTTAAATATAATAACATATGTTACACACGCATATTAGACAGGAGGATGATATAAAGATCGATTTACAAAGTAACACCACAGTATAAGTAATTGGAGCCCGCGTTTACGGAAATAGTAGATTAGTAGCCGAGGGCTGTAAGGCATCAATTGCAGCCCGAGATATTTAGGCGCACGAGCGCAGCGAGGGCGCCTATAGTTCGAGGATGCAATTGATGCTTACACCCGAGCTAACTACTCTGCTTTACATCTCGATTGTGAGGTAAGTAGAAAAAAACCGGGATTACAAGAATTTACTTGTTTTTCTTTTCGCCACTTCATGAACTCGTCGTAAGTTTTCAAATATCTCTCTTTAGAACTTTCAGGCAAAATATTGTTAATTGCTGCTTCAGCTTCCATTTTCATTGAATCGGGAGTGCAGCTTATATCTTCATCACTTGCAGAACTCATGTTTTTTTCCTAATTAGCACGTAATTATAAAAAAATCCCGAAAACATACAATATTAAAAGTAAAAGTTTCTATTCCCGCCTTTTTTCATCTCTTTTTTTTTATTTTATTTTTTTCTAGAAGGAAATTGAGCTTCGCCGTTCGATATTTAAATTGATGACTATTATACTCATACGAAGACAAGGCTGAATAGCGAAGCGACCTCTTTTTTCATTGGGCTGAATGCATGATGTCTATTGCCAGTATGATGGTTAGATGTACGCGAACTTTTTGAAAGAGTGAAGTGTTTTTTTTTTTTAATTACTTACCGCCCTAGAGCCTTTTATAGCTACATTATTACCCTAGAGCGCTAATTGGTCACCTACAAGCCCCATTTGGGGGTAATAAGGACCTACTTACCGAATATGAGAGATGTAAAATACTTTACAATAAATACTTTACATCTCTCATATTCGGTTATTCATATAATACAATAAAATACTTTACATCTCTCTTACTTACCTCACAATCGAGATGTAAAGCAGAGTAGTTAGCTCGGGTGTAAGCATCAATTGCACCCTCGAACTATAGGCGCCCTCGCTGCGCTCGTGCGCCTAAATATCTCGGGCTGCAATTGATGCCTTACAGCCCTTGGCTACTAATCTACTATTCATTTTTCGGGTTAATACGAGTATATAGCCTTTTACACTCACAAACATGTTAGTTAAGGGAATAAAGACAAAAATAAGACCGAACTTCGGAAAAATTAGGGGAAAGCTGGATTTTTGCATGAACCTTCCTTTTGTGGTTCTAAACAAAATCCCAAAAGTCCCCATTGATCCGAGTGCCGCTAAAAATGTTACTCGGGGTCAAAGGTCACAAAAAACAGTTTTTCGCTAATATCTCGTTGACGGTCACAGTTAATGAAAAATAGTTTTAAATTTTCTCGAAAACTACTAGTTTAACGGAAACGGTTGTTTTTTGTAGGCAATTTCATAAGCTACAAATTCGATTACCACTATTTTTCAATAACTGTGACCATTAACGAGATATTCGCGATATATATATATATATATAGATATTTGGGATTTTGTTTAGAACCACAAAAGGAAGGTTCATGCAAAAATCCAGCTTTCCCCTAATTTTTCCATAGTACAACGTCTTTATTCTCTGTATTATGTGGCTTTCTATTGGTAAAAGAAATTTCTAAATCGGTTCTCTAGATCCAGAGACACAAACTATCGTCGTCAACCCTTACTCATCCTACTGCTGGGATATGGGTCTCTCCATCACGCTACTCACCTGCTAAGACTTCTGACTTAGCTTAAATTACTGTCATCTATTCATAATAGCCAGGACCGACGGTGTAGTGCAGTGTATGCGGAATACTGCTCTACACCGAACCCAAAACCTCTTTATGAAGATGTATGTTAGCAAATATCTGCTCCTGTGTCACCACGGCCGGCTGTCCCTCCTCCATTGAGATCGCAGTGCTAGATACGACATAGGATGAATCCGCGTTCATATTAGAGAGATATATTAGCATACGGCAGTGTACCGCAAAGTGTGTGCCGCGGCACACTGGTGTACCGTGGTCATTCGTTGGTGTGGTTCGGAAAAATAAGGTTATGTCGTAAAGCTAAATAGATGAACAGAAGAAAATTTCTTACACATATAAAAACTAATTTTTCATTTCTGGTGTACCTCCAAAAATTTTTAACCGACGAAAAAACGGAGGAGGTTCTCAATCCGACGCGTATATATTTTTTTTTCATTTTCCTAGATGTACCTTAAATACAAAAAGTTTGCGGAACACTGGTGTAGAGAGCGTGATTCGGTTGAAATTATTCTATCTGTGATTATAGTTAACTAGCTTTTGCCCGAGGCTTCGCTCGCGTGAAATTCTTTTTCGAAAAAAATTTTGGTTTTTAATAAAAGGTATCCTTTGTTACTTCTGATACCTCCAAAAATATGTGTACAAAGTTTCATGATGATCGGCTGAGTAGTTTTCGCGTGAAAGCGTAACAAACAAACGGACATTCACATTTATAATATTAAGTAGGTATATTTTTATTCAGACAAAATTGAATGTAACGTAATTAATTTTCTTGCAAAGTTATTTTCTGTAATTAAGCAGCGACAGTGTCTGATAGACAGACAGACAGACAGTAAGACAGCGACTAACAGCGACGTTCTTTTCGCCACAGACGGCTTTATCAGAGGATCTCGAGATAAATAAACCCATCCAAAGACAGGCTACGGTCGACGTTGCTTGACTTGCGTGATCGATTAGACTACACGCAACAACGCCATCGATCTCCTCTATAATATTAATATAGAAGTATAGATTTATATTCCGCACGAATCTCTGTATCGTAAATAATTCAACAAACTTGCTAACTATTGACGAAATTGCTGAACTATTGCATAACTTTCGCAGGGTGAAGGAAACAAAGGCGTCTGGCTTGACTACATTCTAGTGGTCGCCGCTCCCGACTTCGTGGAAGCCGCTCTGTCTGAAACCAATATGGTGGATTACACTCGACAATTCCTCGAGAATTGTGCAGCTAATAACTATTACATCGGTTCTAATGAAACTGGTGAGTTTTGGATATCCACTGACTTATTTTTTCTTTACTTTTTTTTTTTAAGAGGGGGCAAATTATCATTTGGACCTCTGGTGGTAAGAACGAAAGAAAGAAAGAAAATATGTTTATTAACATCACAATATGATTATTATTATTTAAATAGTTGTCTTGGCCAACTTGCCAGATAAATATTTTTTGAAAAATGGAAAAATTCACCTGCAATCATCAAAAAATATTTATCAGGCAAGTTGGCCAAGACAACTATTTAAATAATAATAATTTAATTAGTTTGGTGTTATCAAAATATAGCTGAATTTCATCTGCAACGATGGCCTGCTATGCCTTGTTTAGTAGTGTAATTACTTAATAGGTTGATGACGACACACTGTGACTCACGCAGTAGAATATAAGATGCAAAAATTCGTCAGCAACACAAACCTTACTGGTAGCTCAGTTGGAAGAACTCTCGACCGGTCATCGAGAAATCCCACCTAGGGGGGGCAGGTGTATTTTTCCATTTTTCAAAAAATATTAATTTTTCGATATGACGAATAACAAGTACTATTTATAATTTTGTTATGAAACAAAATAAAAAGTAAAACTTCATTATCCACGCTTGACTTAGGAAGTAAGCTGGTGAATGCGTGACGAGAGTGTTACGGAAACGACGAACGGAAATTGAGAGGGAGCATTAAGTTAGTACGTATAAGGTATAAGCTCAGTATAAGTAATAGTGTAGTATAATGATGAGCTCGGTGGTCGAATGGTTAGCAATGGCCACTTTGACTCCGAGGTCGCGGGTTCGATCCGCGCATAAGACAAACATTTGTGTGCATGAACATGTCTGTTTGTCCTGGCCTGGGCGTTTTCTATGTATTATATATGTATATATTTACAAAAAAAATGTATTTAAATATTATACCAGTTCGCTTAATTTGGGACTAGATGGCGCTGTGTTAATTGTCCAGGAATATTTATTTATTTATATTTATAAGTTTATACTTATGTATAAGTTAGTAGAGCTAAAAAAGTTTCACTTCAATCGTGTGGTCTAAATCACACTTTTTTTTTCATATAAATACCCAATTCACTTAGGCTTTTGTCCCCAGGCTTCTGTCGCGAGGCAATGTTCTCCATAACGTCGGAATACAACAGCGGTGCCTTGGCTTGCCTTTGCGATTTCATGGGCTCTACCGAACTGGAGTGCAACACCTTCGGCGGGCAGTGCCCCTGCAAGCCCAATGTCATCGGCAGATCTTGCAGCGCCTGCAGAACTGGATATTACGGCTTCCCCAACTGCCGGCCGTGCCATTGCCCGTCTACCGCCATTTGTGATGATAACGGTAAGAAAAATTAATTTTATTCTATATATTACTAGCGGCCCGGTACGTGCTTCGCTACGTATAAAGTGAAATAATAAAAAAAAAATTGGAACACCAAATTCATTTATTCAAACAAAAAAATATTTTATTAATTGCTAGCTATTTTAAAACTTAATCCAAAACATTTGGATAAACAATATTTTTTGTTTTTCCATTTTGAGCATGAATAAACAAACGGCTCTGGAACAGGCAACATAAAGTCGAAGCACGTCCAAAATGAAATGATCGCATAACAACATGCTTGTACTGTCAACACTGAAAAAAGTTTCAATTTGACAGCACAATCCCCATCTGAAAAAAGTTTCAATTTGACAGCAAAATCCCCATTAACAAAATGATCCGCCATTTATTGAATTCATTCTTACAAAAAATGTGATAAATGAAGAACCGCTCTACCGATTTTGTGCAAACTTCACATAAAGCATCTACTAAATAGTCCGAACAAAACCTAAACATTTGGTTTGGATAGGTGAGCCCGTTCTTGAGTTATAAAATTACAACGAAAAGTGGCATTGATTTTTATATATATAGATTTTATCCTCCTCTACCATGGTCCCTACTGTTGTCATGGTATATGTTATACGTTGTTATATATATTCATTTTATCATTTTCAAGCACTCTCCAGTTGGCTGGAAAAGATCTCTTTCAGAGATAAGCCCGCCTTTATACTATTTAATTTTTCTAATTTTCTTTGTATTGTTTTGTGGTTTATAGATATGTGGATAAAGTTTTGTGGTAGGTAAGGTGGCAGTAGTATAGACGAGCTCGGTGGCGTAGCGGTCAATGACGCGGCTTCGACACCAACGCTCGTGGGTTCGATTCCCACATTGGACAAAGATTTGTGTGCATGAACATGTCTGTTTGTCTTGGTCTGGGTGTTTTATATGTATCATAAGTATATATTTACAAAAATAAAATGTATTTACTTATGTTTATCAGTTGTCTAGTACAAGCTTCGCTTACTTTGGGGCTTAGATGGCGCTGAAATTTGTGTAATTTGTATGACATACATACTTACATTATATTTATATATATAGTATAGATACAGGTATACAAGGACTTTAAAATCCTATTAGTCTCACAGTGGAGCGGTGTAATGGGAACACGAGACCGGAAGCGGAAATCCTTCCATTTTTATTCTAGAAATAATTAGTCGTCCGTGAATATTGTTCATGCATGCCATAAAAGCCATAGGCGGATCCAGCCTTCGAGTCAGGGTGGGCGATATATAGAGGACAAATCCCTCGCTAGTTACGCTCAGTCCGTCAATTATTAGACTTGTTGCAAGTTCTATCAGCAGCCGACGCTTGATGCAAGCAAGGATAGAAGATATAATGGCAAGTTAGCCAAGACAACTATTTAAATAATAATAATTTAATCAGTTTGGTGTTATCAAAAATAGCCGAATTTCATAATATAAACTGAAACATTCAACGACAACATCGCTCTATCTCGTATTTAAACACGACACATCAATCTGTAACACTCCAACACCAATTGGGAAACTCTCCAAACTGATGTAACTCCTCGAACTCAGGTATGTGCATCTGCCCGAAGAACGTGGAGGGCGAGAACTGCGACCGTTGCAAACCCTTCACCTTCAACTTTGACATGCAACGAGGATGCGACGACTGCAACTGCAACGCTCTTGGAGTTGTAGGGAACAGGCTGGAGTGCGACGCTGATAATGGCAACTGCGAGTAAGAAACAATATTGTTTTATACCACTATAGTGTAAAGCAGTTACCTTAGGTTATGGACACCTGCAATTCACACGCGCGTTGTCAGTCTTTTTACGGGACGGGGCCCACCACACTTTCCCACCACTATGTCTCCTGTGTAGCCAGGATTAACAGCGGCGATCGCCAAAAAAAGGCAATGAAGTCCATTGCAGTCCCGGGGGTACAACTACGGCTGCCTTGGAACTCACAACGAATTTAATCAGAAGCAATTAGTTAAGCTTTTGTAATTTGACTTCCCCTCTGAGAAATGTGAGTGACAGCAATATGGTGCCGTCCTTCTAAAACTTCTTGATAATAATAAGGTATTTCTTTTCTCACTTCATCTGACCGCTCTACTGACCGGTAATATTATCCGCCACATCTGTCTCTCTGAACGCGAAGAACTGAAAACAAACTGAACAGATTTTCAAATGTGTTTCAACAATGAAGGAAAATTCTCTGCCTGAGTGAAGTTTAGTATGCTTACAGGTTTCAGTGCACTACTGAATAATATTATTAGAAGTATATTAAGAACTAAAAAGTTTACTTACCTGTGTTTCTGATTATTCTATGACGTTATTCTAAAGAGATTATTCGAGGTATTTTTTATTTTTTTCCACGGTACAGCTGCAAAGAAAACGTGATCGGTCGCGTGTGCGATCACTGTGTGCCGGGCCACTACGCATTCCCGGATTGCCTGCCGTGCACCTGCGTGCGGGACGGCACTACCGACGACGTCTGCGACCAGAACACTGCTCAGTGCTACTGCAAGAAACACGTCAGAGGACAGGTCAGAACACTTTACCTTACTGGATATTATGCATATATATTGTTATGTTTTAATATACTTATTATTAGAATCTGAAGTATTTTCAGATTCTAATAATAAGTATATTAAAACAAACTGGGACTGTAATTACATCTATGTAATTGTAATTAAAATACTCATTTTTAATGCATTTAGGTATCATAATATGGAATTATGTGGTAATTAGTTAAAAGAAACTTAAGAACTGAATTCTTACTTTATATAATAGATAATAATGAATATATATGTAAAAAAGTAGAAAAAGCTATGTACAAATTACCTATAACTAAACCGCGTCAAAAAAATTCCTCCATCACCATCACCATCACCGTAAAATGGCATCATGCCCAGAAGACTGGCAGCATTGTCACGCTGAATGGCAATGCTATACGTTCTGCCAAATAAAGGCCATTCCTCTGGGCACAGGAAATACTATATGCATATAAATATGATTTTAATATATTACTTATTGTTTGAATTTAAAAAAAGGATATCTTAAAAAATGTGCAAAGATTTGTTATTTTGAAATTAAAATTGACGATATTTCACTAAGTTGGATTTATAATTAATATAATATGAAGAAGTATATTTTGATTTTAATTTCTGTTTATCATATTATTGATAACTACTTGTAACTTATTTAAAAAATATATTATTATTTAATAAGAAGAATATTTAGTTATAAACTAATGTTATTAACACCTTGAAATATGTTTTATACCGTTAATGCTATGTTATAATTATTTTATTGAACGAGCGAGCGAACCGAGTGACGTCTATAGCCAACAAAGCAGCGGCCCACCGACTGATCAACTCGATTTAGCGCCTCATCACTATGGCCCCTGTGTCCCCGCGTCCCAACTGCAATCGGAACGCAAAATGTCCCATTGATTTTCACATCCGTATTTTATTATTTAATAAAATTGACTTATTTCAGTTTAGTAGTTATTGTTGTTTTAAAATTACCACGCTTAGAAGACTTACTAACAACATATAGGTAACCTTTGCAATCTAATAAATGCTAACAAATGGTGTTTCGGAGGTGACATGGTGTGGGGGGGGTTACGAGTGAACGAACGAGTAAAGTTTTTTGTATCTCTCGCGGATTTCTGACGTTATTTTTCAAAATGTAATCTAGTAATGTATAATTGTTAGCATAACAATACTATCAATCACTACCAACTAGTACACACTAATAACTAGGCACTTATAAAATTATGGCCTATAAATAACTAAAATTACAGTTTTTACATATTATTGTAGCACATTTTAGGATTAATTAGAAAGGTAGGCATATGTTATTCTTGAAGCTAACGTTGAACATAGTATAGCGTTTTGTAGTAATTAACATGTTAATTAATACCGTTAGAGATACATCAAACTAGTTAATTTATAATCTTCATAGAGACATAAATCTGTTCCCATACTGAGCCAGCGAAATTAGTTTACTTAGTAGTACATCGTTAGCTTTAATTTTGTTTCTATTGTTTATTTTGATAATAAAATTAACTGAATGAATAAAAATTAAATATGTAATTAAATTTTACATAGAACTAATCGCATATGTAGATTTTATTTTCCTAAAGAGTATAATTTAAAAGTACATCGCTGGCTCACCATTACAGTTGAAGTAAATTTTTATAAATACTAAAACGGAACAAATTACGTCTTATACAGGGCGTCCCACGGCCATGCCACATGGAGGGAAAGTATATGAAATGCTGAAGATAGAATATTTTACTGAAAGAAGACATCATTTTATTTTTAATAACAAGTAGAACTGCATTCATAGATTTTTTGAAAATCGTCTGCCTCAACCGAGAATCGAACTCGTGAAATGTGAAAAAAAATACACACTTGTATTTTATTATATCCTTCGACAGAGTTTATCATAAGGATTATTTTTTCCTAAATAACATAACATCTTAACTGAAAGGAAGATCGTAAAATTTAACATTTGTAAAACTTCGTTCAGGAAAATTTCCTCTGACTTTGCCGTGCTTCCAACAACTAACATTATCATTTTAAAGTATTTACCTACCCACTTAAAAATTTAAGATTTCCTTGTTATAAGTACGTGATTAAAATAATATCAATAAGGGATAAGATCCCCAGATCTAACCCCACTGGATTTCTTTTCTTTCAGTAAAATATTCTATCTTCAATATTTAATATACTTTCCCTCCATGTGGCATGGCCGTGGGACGCCCTGTATATATGACGATAGAACAAATATAGAACGAATGTTTTAGTTTTTGTTAAACCGCAGGATATGATCAAACGCCAGTTATAGAGACATCAAAGATTTTGAGCCGTTTGTAGTCGAAATGCCATGGGGTCCGAGTAGGTACACGCACCTTGTTTAGGGACATCTCTTAAGTGTCTAGGCTCTCTTCTCGCGACCAGAAGGCTGGCCTTTTTAAATAAGAATTGCCACCTACGTGGCGATGTCGCTATAGCCTTTTGGCATTACTCATTGACGTCGACGCGGTAGAGTATTGACATGGATACGTCTTTAACATTACTTCCATCGGGAGGCAATTCAAAAAAACGAATGTTAACAAAGTCGGGGGATACAGTTTGGTGTTACAGCTACAAATCTATTGTCTCCATCCAAAATTCAATCACACCACTGGATAGATGAAAGATCAAAGAATTTATTATACTACTAGCTGACCCGGCGAACTTCGTATCGCTATACTCGCGGGAGCTATCGCGCGGATTTAATTTTGAGAATTATTAAACTTATGATAACTTTCAAATGGTACGTCCGATTTAAATGATTCAAAAAGTAATTTACAGATACTGATATGGCCTTGAACACGAAGTAATTTATTTTGATAAGAATTAATACCGTAATTATGTAAATAGCTATCCAATAAACGCCTCATGAATGCCAATTTTTTAAAGTAGTAAAATGGATATAGTACATTAATCTTAAGAGATATACATATGCCACCGCGGACTTTTCTGTAGACCTATATAAGATACACAATTCCACCGTACATTATTTTATTATATCTCAAAGGGTTTAGGCAGCGTTTTCGTTGAAACCTCCCAGACGGCTTATTTTTTCCCGACATCTTCAACAAATATCGTTAATGTACACAGAAATAAATACAAAAACTTAACAAATTATATACTAAAACCTTCCCCGAGAAACACGCTATCGAGTGGAGAAACCCGCTTGAAAATCGGTGTAGTAGTTTTTGAGTTAATTGCGAACAGATAGACAGACAGACGCGGCGGGGGACTTTGTTTTATAATATGTATTGAAGCAAGGACTATGGAATTTCGGCGGAGGGGGCAGCGCTGCCAGTTTGAGATAATTTAAGTGCATATAACGTATTTGCGTACAACACACGGCCGTGTCGATGACACAGGCCTCCACCCCGCATTTTTTTTTGACGCAATTTAGTTTTTCATGTTTTCCCGCCGTTTTGTTTGTGTATGTACCTATACTATTTATATTTTTAGCTGTGGATGTAGGTTATATTATTATATATATAAACTTTGCTCAAATAGGCCTGCAACACGTGCAAAGAAGATTACTTCAACCTGCAACCGGACAACCCTGACGGGTGCACCAAGTGCTACTGCTTCGGGAAGACGACCCGGTGCGCTAGTTCTTACCTGAGTTGGGCAGAGGTAAGTTAATTTTACCCAGGTTTCTTTTACCACTAAACTAGAAAACAAGGATACAACCTGGTGGAGCAGTTACTGCAGCCTCTGGATGCCTAGAACACCTTTATGGGAACACTTATACATAATTTATATATTACATGATACTTGAAAACACCTGCCTCCAACCCGCAGTTGAATAGCGTGGTGGAATACGCTCTAAGGCACTTAGACTGAAGGGAGACTTGAATCTCACTATGTCAGTGGGATGAATGAGTTGATGACACAGTTAATGTGACAACGTATACCCATAAGTAATTGTATGTAACCATCTGTAAAGCACTTAAAAGTAAAAAAAAACCGGACAAGTGCGAGTCGGACTCGCCCACCGAGGGTTCCGTAGGTGCGTAGTATCATTATTAAATTTGATATTTTTCATTATAAATAAGTAATAATGCGTCGAAAAAAATAAATAAAATATATTTTGCAATGTATACATCAAGCCCTTTCATAATGATACCCCATTTGAACTAGTAGTTTCAATTTGAAATTTCGACACCCTATAAAAAATATAGACCCCCTATTTTTTTAGATCTATTTACAAATGTATAGTTTTGAGATTTATTCCTGTACTTGTAGTCTATAATGATGTTACTTGCCAAATTTCATAGTTCTAGGTTAACGGAAAGTACCCTATAGGTTTTGATTCCCTTGAGTGTGTCGAAATATGCGTTTTTTGCTGAATAAACGGCCGTAACTTTTTTCTACGTAAACTTAGCAGTTTGATTTTTTTTTAACTTCATGGGACCGTAGACCTGAGTATACAGTTCAAATTTCAGCTTGATACCTCCACGCATTCTCGACACAGAAATTCTTGACAGACAGACAGACAGACGGACAACAAAGTGATTTTATAAGAGTTCCGTTTTTCCTTTTGAGGTTCGGAACCCTAAAAATAACTTAGACAAGCCCTGCGGTCAAATGGCTACTTTTACTCCGTGGTCCAAGGTTCGAACTCCGCAGAAGATAAACATTTATGTGCGTAAATCTTTTTGTTTTCCTCAGTCTTTACAAACAAAATACCTTCATTTACAAAGATAATATCAGTTCTTTAGTATCCATACCTTTGCTTGGTATTGGTATGGCACTGTGTATTTGTCCAGGAATATTATTATTATTTTATCTATTAAAATAGATAAACGTGATGACGGAGTGGTACTTGGCGAACATCGAGGTGAACCGAACGCTGAACGTCTTCCCCCAAGAGTACCCCCCGAACATGGTCAACGAGTCCACCATCGAGACAGAGTTGCACGGCATCAGCGAAGATTCCACTAAAATAGTCTACTTTGGAGCCCCTCCATATTATCTCGGTAAGTTATTTTTTTGTACGAGAGAGGGGCAAACGAGCATATGGGTCCCCTGAAGGAAAGCAACGCTACTGCCCATGGAGATACGCAATACCAAGGGATCACCCGTTCCGTTCCCAGCCTATATTCCTTCTTTTCTTTCTTTCTGGTGACCTCACTCACTCGCAGGAACCAACCCTCTAGGGACTTTTAAGTTAATATGGCTACGGTAACCGCTTCACAATAGACGGGCCGTCTGCTTAAAAAAAAAACAACTTAGACTCCTAGGTCGCGGGTTCGATTCCCGCATAAGACAAATATTTGTGTGCATGAACATATCTGTTTGCCTTCGTTTGCGTGTTTTCGTTTGTGTAATATATGTATGTATTTGCAAAAAAAATTATTTAATTATAATATCAGTTACCTAGTACCCATACTACAAGCTTGACTTAGTTTGGGACTAGATGGTCGTGTTTAATTTGTACTGGAATATTTATATCTTTAACAGGAAAACGCCTAACATCATACGGTGGTTACCTCACTTATTCGATCTATTACACGGCTACGGACGATGGCCACGCTGCTGCCGCCCCTGACGTCATCATCGGCGGCTCCAGCAGCTACATCGTCCATTACAGCATCGAACAACCACCCTCACTCACCACTTGGACCCACTCAGTGCGGATCAGCGAAGATCAGTTCACTAACTTGGACGGGTCCGCAGTTACCCGAGATCAGTTCATGAACATCCTCGTGAACGTTACCAGCATTTACATCAGGTCTACTTACTGGTACCAGAGCATCAATGCACAGTAAGTAAATGTTACCGTATACGTAATTTGTACTGTTTTATTTTTTTAACTGAGAGGGGGGCAAACGAGCATGTGGGTCACTGGTCACCTGATGGAAACCAGTCACCGCCCATGGAGATCAGCAACACCAAGTGGTCACCGATCCGTTACCAGCCTATACCTGCCTTTCTTTCTTTCTGGTGACCTCACTCACTCGCAGGAACAGTAGATGAGAAAGGGCTGCGGTATTCTGTGGTGGTACTTCCCCAGTCGGGCAGCTTAATAAACACTCTATGCCCTACCTCTCTTTTCGCCAGAGCCTCATTTGTCAGTCAGCAGGGTGCTCCACGTGCAGGTGAGGTTAGCTTTGGTTCAAAGATGTTGATGAACCACTTACACCCCATGAACCACTTACACTTAAGGATTCCAATAAAAAAGCTCGACGGATTTTCACATAATAGTGATAGCTTGATTTAAAATCGTTACCGTATCCTTGGCCGTGTGGTTTCCGGCAGACTAGAATAGAATCACTCTCTTCCCATGGATGTCGTACAAGGCGACTAAGGGGAAATATATTATCAAACATCGATCAGGCCTCCCCTACTCGTCTGGCCAGCGTGGGGAATGATGTAGGCCAAATCCTCCTTCTGTATGGGACGGATGAGAGAGGGTCGTGCTCCTGTAGTGGAGACTAAAATGACCTGATGATGATGACCGTATCCTTACAGGTAACATTACTTACGTCGCAGCATCGCCTTACGATTGGTAACCTCACTTACTTACAGTAACACTGCAATCCTCAAGGGTAGGTATTGTTATTTGGCTGTGGTGTTCTGTATGGTGGAGATATTTTTCCCATCGGGCCCAACATGCAGGGTTACCACTATTTCGCCAAAACTTCGTTAATTAATCAGCAGAATGCATCACGTCCAAGGAAAGTTTATTTTAGCCCTAAAGGTGATGATTTCCCTTTGGGCTATCCCAAAGTAGTAGAAGTAGAGTTACCGCCAACATAGCTTTCAGAATCAGCAAGCTGAAGTGCCAGTGAGCAGGCTACATACCTCTTAGAACTAACGGCCATTGCGGGAAGTTCTGAAGTGGTAACAAAGGTCCAGAAAATGCAGCGTTCGATAACCCAAGATCTCAGGGAGTTTACGAATACCAACGGCACAAAATCAATCGTTCTGGAAGTCTAAAGGGAAAACTTATGTTTAGCATTGGAGGTCCTTTTTTTATTATACCACTAAAGTGACAAAGAAGCATACGGCCCGCCTGATGGAAAGCAGTTACCGTAGCCTATGAACGCCTGTAACACCAGGGGCATCACACGAGCGTTGCCAACCCTGTAAAAACCTCTTCACGCCCTTCTTGAAGAACCCCATGCTAAAGTCTCCTGAGAAAACCTCGACAAGCAGTTCATCACAGCTTGACAGTACACGGGAGAAAACTTCTCTGGAACCGCACAGTACGCGACCACTTAGGCTCCGATGTGTGAGGATGAATTCCCTGGCGATGGCGTCCTTCAAAAGAAATGATGATGATGATGACTAGTTCTTACTTTTATAAAATTTATGTAGCACTAGGACGTCCACCCACAAGGTGGACAGACGACCTCATTAAAACCGTAGAATCGCGCTGGATGCAAGCCGCTTCCAACCGGTCTTATTGGAGATCTAGAGGGGAGGCCTATGTCCAGCAGTGGACTTCCAATGGCTGAGATGATGATGTTGATGATGATGTAGCACTCTATAAAATCATAGTAACGTCAGGTGTGAGAGTAGTAAATTATGTTTTGTATAGCCCTAGAAGGCAATAAAGTATTTTAATAACGGAAAAAAAATATGTCCGTAGACCCAGCGGGACCCTTCTCCTGATCAAGTTAAGACCTAGTTGGTCGAATTAGCCTCGATTAGTACCTACCGATTTGTATATGGTTAAATTTCTACCTCGATTTCATTATTATCATTATCGAGTTCATTATTAAAATAAAATTTTACAGTCAGCGGGGCCATTATATGGGCTTAACAATTTTCGTAAATATTTCGAAAACAGTTAAATAAAATTATAAAAAACAATTAGTTTAAAGGTAGAAATCTTCTTCTTTTTCGGCTTCTTGTAAATGTATTTCACTAATCTATAGACTTTAGATTCGAGAAGGGCCCCGCTGGATGTAAAGGAATTAATTCGATGTTATTTAGGGTATTCTGACAAGACAGCAATATATAATATACTAATCCGGAGGTAGAAATAATGAGATATTAAAAAATAAATATAAATAATCAACTGGCCTTCAATCTTTAAAGGGGCTGACTGTAAAATTATATATTTTTTTATTTTATCAATGAACCTACCGAGGTAGAAATTTAAACATATTCAAATCGGTAGGTACTAATCGATACTAATTCGACCAACTAGATCTTAATTTGATCAAGCAAAGGGTCCCGCTGGATCTACGGACATGAAAAAAATCCCCTTTCCGGCTAGGTGGGATTCGAACCCACAACATCTGGATTATCCGTCGAGTGCTCTTTCCAACTGAGTTAAGGAACTCAGTTGGAAAGAGCACAAAAGTTCGGCACTATCACAAACCTTCCTAGGAAAGGTCCTAGGAAGGTTTGTGATAGTGCCGAACTTTTGCATTCTATATTTACTGCTGTGACCTCGCAGTGTGGCGCCATCTAACTATTAAGTGTTACACTACTCAACAAGGCATGGTAGGGTTCGAATCCCACCAAGGCGATTTTTTCAATTTTTAAAATATTTTTAGTATTCTGGCAAATTTGCCAAAATCAACTATTTAAATGGACAATAAAGTATTATTGGTCACTTTGGCAGTTTTAAATAGATGAATTACTTACCTACCGCTGATGTAATTTCTTCAACAGATTGATAGGAGTCGCATTAGACGTGGCTGTACCTGAGTATGATGAGTACTCTAGGCGAGCGTCCTCTGTAGAGGAGTGCATATGTCCTCAAGCCTACAGAGGGATGTCTTGCGAACAATGTGCTGAAGGATACTACCGGCTCAGTTATGGTCCTCACGCCGGATTTTGTGTGCCGTGCCAGTGTAATGGCCACTCCAGGGAGTGTGATGTTAACACTGGTGTATGTCTGGTACGTACATACCTTGTTACGTGTTATTTAATTGTTGTATACCTATGTGATGAGCTTGATGGCGTTGTTGCGCGTGTTAGTCTAATCGAACACGCAAGTTAAGCAGCGTCGACCGCAGCCTGTCTATAGATCGGTTTATTTATCTCGTGCCTCGGAGAGCACGTTAAGGCGCCGATCCCTGCTGTTGTCATTACATGACAGTTGTTAAACCAAATTAGTGGTCTTTAAAGCACTGGTCTCCGCCAACCCGCAGCTGAGTAGCGTGGTGGAGTATGCTCTAAACCCCTTCGATTGAGGGGAGACCGGTATCCCAGCAGTGGGATGACTAAGGATTGACGACGACAATCAGTTAAACAAATATGTTTATGAAGTCCTTTTCTTTAGAGCTGCACCGACAACACCATGGGCGACCATTGCGAACAGTGCATCCCGGGTTACCATGGGAACGCTACGGTGGGCACGCCACGGGATTGCCTGATCTGCGCTTGTCCAATGCCATATGCCTCCAACAAGTAAGCCTATTTCTATCGTAGACAGAGAAATCTATAGACAAATTGATGCTTTCCATCACATTGACACTTATTTTTTTATTTATTTTATATTGACACATTGTGGAAGACATAGCTTAGCGATAAGGCCGCCTTTTGTACTGTTATTATTACCTTAATACATCTGTAAAATCTTTTATTTGGTGCAATAAAGTATATTGTACTAGCGGCCCGGTACGTGCTTCGCTACGTATAGAGTGAAATAATAAAAAAAATGAATTGGAACATCAAATTCATTTATTCAAACAAAAAAATATTTTATTAATTGCTAGCTATTTTAAAACTTAATCCAAAACATTTGGATAAACAAAATTTTTTGTTTTTCCATTTTGAGCATGAATAAACAAACGGCTGGAGGTACTGACTCTAGAACAGGCAACATAAAGTCGAAGCACGTCCAAAATGAAATGAACGCATGAATGACATAGCAACATGTACTGTCAACACTGAAAAAAGTTTCAATTTGACAGCAAAATCCCCATTAACAAAAAAATGATCCGCCATTTATTGAATTCAATTGTTACAAAAAATGTGATAAATGAAGAACCGCTCCACCGATTTTGTGCAAACTTCACCTAAACCATCTACTAAATAGTCCAAATAAACCCTAAAAATTTGGTTTGGATAGGTGAGCCCGTTCTTGAGTTATATAATTACAACGAAAAATGGCATTGATTTTTATATATATAGATAGATTTACACTAGAAAATGAGCAAATTATATAAGAAAACAAGACAGATTGATTTTTATTTCGCATCACGTGCAGTTTGTTTCTATGGAAAGCAAAATAGTTTGCTAAGCGGCGACAGCGATCTGTAGATGTTGATGGTTAGAACAACAGCCTTTATCGGGTTCCAGATTTTGTAATATGCGACAGCATTATAGTACGAGACGCAGGCGGTTGGAGCAGAGACCACCGAAGCAGTCGCATACATCTACTAACGGTAGTGGGGAGGGGGGGGGGGGGGTCTCACCTCCCCTCTGAGGAAAATCTGGAACAGATTATATGGCGCCGGACGCACACACGCTCATTTATGCTCTGTACACACGCCATTGTTTATGTATGTAACAGTTAAAGACGCAACATTTGTATGGAGTGGCCACGGTGTGGTATTATTAGTATGAATGGCGGCGTGAGTGTTTTTACGTATTAAGAACTTTAAAATACAATAATTATAATTGTATTTTCCCCAAAATTAACAATTTCTGATATTTCCAGCTTCGCCATTGGCTGCGAGCTGAGTGAAAACGGGTCCTTAATATCGTGCGACTGCCAGGCTGGGTACGGCGGTGCTAGATGTGAATACTGCGCCGCGGGATATTATGGTCAACCTGAGATTATTGGTCAGTAGCATCAAGCCATCGAGAATGTTCTTTTTAGGGTTCCGTACCCAAAGGGTAAAACAGACCCTATTACCGAGACTCTGCTGTCCGTCCGTCGGCTGTATATCATGAACCGTGATAGTTAGACAGTTGAAATTTTCACAGATGACGTATTTCTGTTGCGGCTATAACAACAAATACTAAAAAATTTTGAATGCGAAAATGAAAGTACTGATCAGATTATTGGTAATTATGTTTAACTCATCATCATCATCATCAGGTCCATTTTAGTCTCCACTACAGGAGCACGACCCTCTCTCGTCCGTCCTAGACGGAAGGAGGATTTGGCCTACACTCCCCACGCTGGCCAAACGGGTTGGGGATGCCTGATAGATATTTGATAATGTATTTCCCTTAGTCACCTTGTACGACATCCTCGGGAAGAAACGGAGTGATTCTATTCTAATCTGCCGGAAACCACATGTTTAACTCAGCTGGTAGAAACCCTAGAACTCTACAGACTAAGCTGAAGATGTTTGTCAATAACTTTAACCCAAGACCAATTTTTGGAATCATAAAAAGCGATGGCATTCGGCTTCAGCTTCGGCGGTAGGGCCCCCTTCAAGCGCCGCACAGGACAAACATTTGTGTGCATCAACATGTCTGTTTGTCTTGGTCTGGGTGTGTATTATATGTACGTAGTTACAAAAAAATGTATATAAGTATTTTATCAGTTATCTGGTACCCATAGTACAAGCTTTGCTTAGTTTGGGACTAGATGGCCGTGTGTAATTTGTCCAGCCCCCCTAGCCAAGTGTGATTCGTAGCGTAACGAACGTTACATAGATCACGTGACATTTGTCAAAATCGAATATTTTTGTATGAGAATTGACGAATGTCACGTGATCTATCTAACGTTTGTTACGCTACGAATTACACTTGGCTAGGGGGGCAGGAATTAGTCATATTTATACTGGCCAGAAAGTCACCGTAGGCTACAGGCCGCTTGCAAAGTAAGGAGTAGATATTACTCGCTCGCTACTACCACTGAAAATTACCATTAAGGGAAATAATGCCATTACTTTCCCCACTGTAACTACTACGATTAATGACAAAATAATAGGTGCCAATAGTGGGACTGTTTTGTCCAAGCAGTAAAATTCTAGAATTACCACTACAATGATAATTGTGGAGCCGACCCGGCTGTCCCCTGAATTGTCTGGATTGAACAATAACAAAAAAATTCCATTGTTTCGAAATCCTAAATGATAAAATGTATTTGTTTATGCAATATAAGGAGCATAGTGTCGTCACATCGACTGTTAACACGGCATATTCTGGCGTCCTCACTCTCTCCCATTCCCAGGAACTCTGACGAAAAAGAGACAAGGTTTGTCGAACCCGATAAGAAGTGATAATAACTTTAAAACATTTCACGTTGCGTTGTTAAAAATGATAGAAATCACAGGAATTAACGCGATCATCTATGTAAGCATTTTACCTTTGTTATTACCTGACGATTCGACCAGGGGCCCTACCGCCGAAGTAGCCGATTATCATCGGATTTTTTGATCTCGAAAATTGATCTTAGGTGTTATGAGAAACATATTCAGCTTAAGCGGTACAGCTCTATGGTCTCTACCAGCTAAGCTAAACATAATTACCAGCAATTTTAGCTAAGGTTTGATTTTCGCAGTCAAAAAATCGAATGATAATCGGCTTCAGATTCGGCGGTAGGGCCCCCGGACCAGACCGGCTGTGGTCTCAGCGACGTCACCCGATTAGAAGTACCTCTACCTCCTACTACCCTTAAGGATTGTGTTTCTGCGAGTGAATGAGGTCACCAGATGTAAGTTGCACTAGCATAGCGGCGCAAACAACACAACCGTTCTATAGATAGCCTTTACATCAGGCGGATCGTATGTTAATTTGGCAAGCAGCGCTTTATAAAAAAAATACGCTATACTTAACATAATTTACCTCGTATTCCGTCATCAATACTGTCCAGGTGACTACTGCAAGCCATGCAATTGTTCTGGCAACATCATCGTCGAAGACCCAAGCTCCTGCGACAGCATCTCTGGAGACTGTCTGAAATGTGTGAACAACACCGCTGGTGCCGCTTGCAACTTGTGTGCACCAGGGTTCTTTGGCGACGCTATCTTCTCCAAAAACTGTACCGGTAAGTGTATCTTTGTTATTCCACCAAATAATTAAAATAGAGGCTTTCGTCGCTTGTACAACTATAAATCCTCAAGTTCTTTGGACACGTTAGCAGAATTCTTGACGACATGGAGAGATTGGTAGTAAAGGGAGTAGTCGAGAGCAAAAGAGCGCGCGGTCGATCGCCAACAGACTTAGTAAAATCTGTCACCAAAACGTCAGTGACAGAATGCGCTCGTCCAGCCATCGACAGAGACAGATGGAGAAGGATTGCGAGAGCAGCAACCTCTGCTAGTTACGGGTATAATGACACTGAGCCGTCGATCTCCTCGGGTATGTAATACATTGCGCTCGGCTATAACACTCATTCGGGTAAAGTCAGTTTTCAATCCTGTCGTGTGGTCATACGCACGCACCGATTGATTTTTTATTATATTTCTCAGCGTGTGTCTGCGATGAGCTCGGTATGGACCACTGCGATCCTTCAACTGGAACCTGCGTCTGCAGGCCAGGAGTCATCGGCGACAAGTGTGACCGATGTGCACAGAACCACTGGGGACTGAACACTGGGTACGGCTGCACGCCTTGCGACTGTGCCCTCGCTTCAGAGTCCTCGCAGTGCGACGACAATACTGGGCAATGCAGGTACCTAGTAATTGTAGCATTCAGGCCGTCCCACGGCCATGCCACGTGGAGGGAAAGTATATTAAATATTGAAGATAGAATTAAGTAGATTAAAATATTGAAAATAGTTTACTGAAAGGAGACATCATTTTATTTTTAATAATAAGTAGAACTACATTCATTGTTTTTTTTTAAATCGCCTGCCTCAACCAGGAATCGAACTCGTGAAATGTGAAAAAAATCCACATGTATTTTATTTTAATGTTTAAGGGTTAATCATAAGGATATTTTTGTGTTTCCTAAATTACATACCATCTTAAATGAAAGGAAGATCATGAAAATATGTCTTCTTTCAGTAAAATATTCTATCTTCAATATCCTACTTTCCCTCCATGTGGCATGGCTGCGGGACACTCGATATATTGTAGGATAAGTTAATCTAAGGTACACACTTCGTCCGACGATGTTCGTGTCGGCACTTGTTGGTTGTCGCAGAATATCGGCGCTGTGTTTATGCCGACATATTAATGGCATATTATTACGAGTATATATTAATTATATTAATGCCGAACAATGGCCGAATTGGCATCATTAAAAACAACACCATAAAATATATTACTAAACCTAACACTGAAATAAAATCATAATTTACGCCAGATAATTGAAATTGAAATAAATTTATGAGTACAATTAAGAGTCTATTCTATTCATACTTATAATAAAATCATAAACGAACCGATTTGATGTAGAATAAAGAGAAGTAGGCCTCAGGCTCAGGCCCGGGGCCCCCTACCGGAGCCTGATGCCTACTTCTCCATATTCTTATAAACCGCCGAAGCTGTAGCCGATTACCATCGGATTTATTGATAGCAAAAATCAAACTTCAACTTGGATTTATTGTACTTAATTTTAGCTTAGTTCATAGTAACTCTGAAGCTCTATCGACTAAGCTTAAGATGTTTGTCAATAGCTTAAACGTAAGACCTATTTTTCAAATCAAAAAACGGATGCATCTGCCCCCTTACCACCATCTATTATTGCGATTCAATAACTGAATAGAATGCTTATTCATACCATTTCTTTGGTTTTCGATCATTAACTGTATTAATTATCGAAGGGCGTGGTATTAAAAATACGTTAATGCGCAATGCATCTAGTGTAGTTGTGAAGATAAATGATCACATGTCTCTCGTATTTAGAGGAAAATGAACGATTTGCAGGTGCGCCAAGGGAGTGACAGGTCGTCAATGCGATCAATGTGCTGCTGGGTATTGGAATTACACGAGACATGGATGCGACCGTGAGTATGCTAGCACTGCAATCACATCTTTATCAGGGGCGTAGCTTTCGCCGTATCAGCCGTATAGATAGATAGATTTTTTTATGTATATAGATAGATGGATAGATATATTTTATGTATAAACAAAGGAAACGTTACACGATAAAAAAAAATAAACAGAAATTTATTTACAAATAAAAAATATCCCCAAGATCGATGCCTGCCGTCAGTGTCAGGAGACTGGCAGCATTACCTTGCTGGATAGCAATACTAATTCTCTGAGCAAGGTACTGACCAGACTTCTGATGACAGGACGTATCGACCAATTCTCCAAATAATTTGTCGACTGACGGGCCCCATTGTTATCTTATCTTATTATGGGTGTGCTGTGCTGCAGCACCGGTAACACGTCGACCCTCATGGATCTTTTGTGCTCTCCCTAATCCTTTAGTCACTCTCCCTTGACTGTCTGGAGACATGTTTGTGGCCCCATTGTGTATTTGTATTAATGATACAGGACCCCCGAAATGTAAGGGCCCCGCTGTCTTCGCTCCGTGTAGAAAGAAAACTCCCTGTGACATTTTATAAATAGACGGGCTATTGGTGAACGGTCAATGGTTACTCAATGCCTATGCATGTAGTAAGAAATAAAAGGAAGGCATTTTATGAACAATTTTTCAATAATTGCTTTTGATTAGCGCTAACGTTTTAACTCGATGGTAAATGGCGCGGAACTGAGTGAATGTCGGAATGTCTGGCATTTACCTTGCTTACTTGTTCCCACAATGGAGGCATGTAGCACGCATCTATAGGTAAAAAACCTCGTAGATTACTTAATGTAGATTATTTTTATCATTTCTATAGACTGTAACTGCAACACTGGTTATTCGGTCGGGTTCATGTGCAACGCGACTGGTCAGTGCGAATGTCTGCCAGGGGTCATCGGTGAGAAGTGCAACAGGTGCCCAGAAAGGTAAAGACACTTTATGTTTATATAACATGTTGGGGGTTGGTGGTTGAAGAGTAAAATCTTAAATATAATCACATGATGTGTATTCACGTGTAGGTATACAGCAAAGAGACCCTTACCTTAATTACTAAATTATCAACTATTTATATTAACTTATTGCTATGTCAAGTTTGGGGTGCAAGTAGTTCATCAACATCTTTGAACCAAAGCCAACTTCACCTGCACGCGGTGCACCCTGCTGACTGACAAACGAAGCTCTGGCGAAAAGAGAGGTAGGGAGCGTCATTGTAAGCTGCGGGGGTGGCGGCTCGCGAGCGATATTTTATGTTGCGAGCGTTAATATGGCTACGGCAACCGCTTCACATCAGGCGGGCCGTATGCTTGTCTGCTACCCGACGTAGTATAAAAAAATGTCAACAACATTATATGCGTAACGTGTAGTCGTATGCAATAAAACCCTGAATATGGACATTTAGCCGTACATATACTGCATTTATCTTTACATCAGTGACCTACCATCAAATGGACAACGTTTTTAATGCAAAATTTTGTTTGACAAGCTCGGTGGTAGAATGGCCACTTTGACTCCGAGTTCGCAGGTTCGATCCCAGCACAGGACAAACATTTCTGTGCATGAATATGTCTTATTAATTAGACCCAAACAACGTCTGACACAATTTAAGAGAAATGTATACTGTGTGACAATAAGAATCTTTAATCATTTACCTGACAATGTGAAAAAGTTTAAATTATCAATGTTTATGAAGAAATTGCATGACTTTTTATTAAATATTTTCATTACTCAATTGACGAATATCTAGGACATAAAAATGTGATTTAATTTATGACATATTAATAATAAATTAAATAAACAATTTAACGATTGAATGATATATTCACACGCCCATATAGGGTAGAATAAGCGAAACTAAATGTAACATGTGTATTTATTACCTTATTTTTGTGAAGAAACGAATTTTATCTTATCTTATCTTGGTCTGGGTGTTTTCTATGTATTAAGTACTAGCTGATGCCCGCGACTTCGTTCGCGTGGACTTTATGATTCCGGCGTATTAATACAAATACGAACTAATGTAGATATATAAGAAAATACTTGTTATACGTTAAAAGTCAATAAGTTATTATTATTTTTTTATTTAACATTGTAACCATAGTTTAAAAAAAAATATAAAATAAATTAAGGGAGTCTTTGTTTGCTTGTATTATCTTTATTGTTCAGATTACAACGAATGAGTACATGTAAAATAAAGGGATACAAAGGCGGACTTATCCCACACGGGGATCTCTTCCAGTCAACGTTAAGTCTTTCCTTCGGGAGTTAATATGAATGACCTGAAGCATTACTAACTCTCGAGTAAGCCACGTAAAGTTCGCCATGCGAAAAACAACCAGTCCTAAGCTAGACCAGCGAATTTTAGGGATTTCTTTATTATCATAGCCAAGCCACTGGTCACAGAGAACTGTGTACGTTTAAAATTAAAATGTATTTTTTTGGAGAAGAATGGCAAACGCGGAATAAATACAGTTTCACCGGCACCACTCCCAGTGAGAATCTCAGCTTCAATTTTATTTCGCTGCCAGACATTGACTTTACTTCAGGAAGGAGATCTTCCCCAAATTTTAATAATATTCTTAGATAGTTTTTGTTAAGATAGGTTTACACAGTTTAGTTTAGTTTTTATTGTCTGCATTATATTATTTATGAATAAATATTAAATATTAAAAATTGTAATGTATTATAAATAAAAATATATAATATAATATTCTTGAAAACTGTTGGGCACGTAAAGTTCTATATACAGCTTCTAGTGCCTTACTGTTGGCCATTTCGCATTCATCTCAAACGATTAGACAGCAGTCCTGAAACACCTTCGTCACAGTTTCGTGTCACAGAGCATGTCCGTGTTTCAGTTCTGTTTAAATCGAGTAGGATATTGAACATTGTATGTTCGTCCTTCGGCCTAGAAGTAATGTGAGCATCTAAGAAAAACAGTTTCCACTCGTTGCTTAAAACACTTTCTATATAGCGTCCCGCAAATGCACGTATTCTTTCTGGTTTGTGCGAATATATACCAATCGTTCCATTTCAATTTTAGCGTACACGTCTATAATAAACTGACTAAATATACCACGTTACCTTTGTAAATAAAATAAAACGATTGCGTCTAACTTGTAGCAGGTAAGAATAAAAGTAGCACCTCGCGGTTTTTTTTTACAATACATTCGATATTTTGTTAATGTTATTTTAAGTAACTTTTTTAGTTCTAGTTGCTATTATAGCGTGTTATTTTTACTTTTTTTAAACTATAATTTATTGTAAACACATGTTGTTTATGCAAATAAATTTAACTTTGTTCTGCACCAGGTGTTCCAAATCTTGGATTTTTATACCTCAACAAAAAATGCGAGTGATATTTTATGTTGCGAGCGTTAATAGGGCTACGGTAACCACTTCACATCAGGCGGGCCGTATGCTTGTCTGCCACCCGACGTAATATAGAAAAAAAAAAAAAATAGCGTCCTTCCGCCTAGAAGTAATGTGAGCATCTAAGAAAAACAGTTTCCACTCGTTGCTTAAAACACTTTCTACATAGCGTCCCGCAAATGCACGTATTCTTTCTGGTTTGTGCGAATATATACCAATCGTTCCATTTCAATTTTAGCGTACACGTCTATAATAAACTGACTAAATATACCACGTTACCTTTGTAAATAAAATAAAACGATTGCGTCTAACTTGTAGCAGGTAAGAATAAAAGTAGCACCTCGCGGTTTTTTTTTACAATACATTCGATATTTTGTTAATGTTATTTTAAGTAACTTTTTTAGTTCTAGTTGCTATTATAGCGTGTTATTTTTACTTTTTTTAAACTATAATTTATTGTAAACACATGTTGTTTATGCAAATAAATTTAACTTTGTTCTGCACCAGGTGTTCCAAATCTTGGATTTTTATACCTCAACAAAAAATGCGAGTGATATTTTATGTTGCGAGCGTTAATAGGGCTACGGTAACCACTTCACATCAGGCGGGCCGTATGCTTGTCTGCCACGCGACGTAATATAGAAAAAAAAAAAAAAAAAAAAAGGTGTTCCAAATCTTGGATTTTTATACCTCAACAGAAAATGCTCATCAGGTTGAATAACTTTTGCTAAGGCGTCATTTTTATATTTCTTATAATTTACCTGAACCATTATGGTTCTGCATCAGGTGTTCCAAATCTTGGATTTTTATACGTCAACAAAAAATGCTTATCCGATTGAACAACTTTTGCTAAGGCGTCATTTTTATATTTCTTATAGTTTACCTGAACCATTATGGTTCTGCATCAGGTGTTCCAAATCTTGGATTTTTATACCTCAACAGAAAATGCTCATCAGGTTGAATAACTTTTGCTAAGGCGTCATTTTTATATTTCTTATAGTTTACCTGAACCATTATGGTTCTGCATCAGGTGTTCCAAATCTTGGATTTTTATACCTCAACAGAAAATGCTCATCAGATTGAATAACTTTTGCTAAGGCGTCATTTTTATATTTCTTATAGTTTACCTGAACCATTATGGTTATGCATCAGGAGTTCCAAATCTTGGATTTTTATACCTCAACAGAAAATGCTCATCAGGTTGAATAACTTTTGCTAAGGCGTCATTTTTATATTTCTTATAGTTTACCTGAACCATTATGGTTCTGCATCAGGTGTTCCACTTTTCAAAATCAATTATACCCTATATGTTGCCCAGGCTTAACAGCTATATAACAAAAAAAGTTTCATTCGAATCCGTCCAGTACTTCCAGAGATTAGCGTGTACAAACAGACAAACAGACATACAGACAAACAGACAAACAGACAGACATTTTTTTTAAAATTCTTACTCTATTGCTATATCTCCATCGCCTCCAATTGTTTTTTTGTAAATATATTCAATGTACAGACACAATATTTTTACTGTTTTATTATATGTATAGATATGCAAGTATTTACCTCGAAAACCTCCAAGTCAAAGTAGACATTGCAATTCGAGCACAGGGCTCGAAGTACAAGATCAGCTGACCAGACATACAAATTATTAGCTGGTGCGACCATGGACGCGATCACTAGGTACAGAAGCAGTTAGGGCATCAACATTAACAACGCGCTACGTTTACAGATGGGTTCTGATACCGCAACAAGGATGCCTGGAGTGCGATTCCTGTACCGATGCTCTGATCTTCACAGTCCAAGACTTGAGTGACCGTCTGTACAATGAAACACAGGAGTTCAAGGTATGGAAGTACAGCCTAAAGAACATTCGGCACTCCTTTCCTTTTGGAATAGGGTGTGTAAGTGGTGCATCAACATCTTTGAAGCAAAGCAAATATTGTAAGTGGTGCAGTCTGCAGACTGACTAACGAGGCTCTGGTGAAAATAGAAGTAGGGCATAGCGTATTTTTATGCTGCCAGCCTGGGCAGGTACCTCTACCTCACAGAATACCGCAGCCATTCTGCGGTATTCTGTGAGGTATTGTTATCAAACAATTCCCTGAGGGTTGTTGAGTTCTTGTGAGTGAGTGAGATCACTAAAAAGAAAGGAAGTAGCATAGGCTAGCAACGGATCGCTTGGTGTTGCTGATCTCCATGGGCGGTGTCGATTACTTTCCGTCAGGTGACCCACATGCACGTATGCCGCCCTCTCTAACGAAAAAAAATATCACTTATTCGAACCCAATAACCAAAACCGGAGCATTCCAGCAACTCTAAAGTTGGAATTGATTCCTTGAGGAAGAACCTATAATATTCATCTGCATCTAACCGATCCATCTCTTCACAGGACAAAGCAGATTCGTTCTTCACGACTCAGAGACTGAACTACATTTCGAACCAAACACAACTTCTAAGACCAAGAGTTGCTGAACTCCGTAACGTAGACCTGGAGAACGTCACCTCGACGTTCAAAACGCTGGAGTCTGCTGCTAAGAACCTACTCAGATCTGTAAGTTTGCTTGCGTGGCCATGCGGAGCAATGATTTTATAAATACTATAGATATGCGTCTCGTAGTCCAGGGAAAAGTTGAAAGCACCAGACCACGTGGTAGGTCACCAATGAGATGGACGGACCAGATCAAGGCCGCAACTGAGTGTTCGGTTTGCGAGTGCACCAGGAAAGCTGCAGTCCGCCATGTATTATCAAAATGATCACTCATCGTGATTCATAATGATGACCACGACCACTCTGGCAAGAGTGTACCGACTAGGAAGGAAGGAAATAGATATGCCACAAGCGTCTAAAAGGGACGCCCGAAAAGTGAGCCAACTGTCTCACCTCTTTCGGAGATATAAAATTCCTCTATTCATCACAGAAATGAAATTAAATACTTTATTCTGCCATCGGCCCTTCCTTGTTGGCACTTGGAAACATCTTACACATTTTTTTTAAGTGAAAACTTCTTTAGCGGCGTTGTGCACTTTTTGGGATAGGTAAAAAATGTTAAACTCGCGTCAGGATACGTGACCTGATCGAAAATTCGTAAGACGGAGGGAAAGTAGACCGCCGGTGCGGCGTAGGAGAGGAAGTAATATAATATCCTCCTTTCTTTCTACCGCGCGGCGAAAATGTATACCTGCTCCTGCTGTTTATTTTTCATGTAATATAAATTGTCATGTTTGTGTACGATAGCGCAATAAATGAACCACATTGATGATAGTGCTTTTATACTGATAAATAAAGCAATTCGTGGGAAATTATTTCCTGGCCATTCTAAAATATTAAAAAATGCACAACGTTAATGTTCAAGTTTTCACTTCCGCCTGCCGGCACTCCCAGAGTACAACCCGTTTTATTTATTTAAATTATATTCTTATTCTATTCTTTTAGTATTTCAGAACAGTTTACACGCCTTTTTACGGTGCCAGTAATTATTACCTAAGTTGACATTTTTATCATAAACGAATAATCATGGTAGAAAATAATATGAGGAGTTCGATGGCATCTTTGCGCGTGGCAGTATAATCGAACACGCAAGTCAAGCAACATCGACCATAGCCTGTCTACGGATGGGTTTATGTATCCGTGCTTCGGAGAGCACGTTAAGCCGTCGGTCCCTGCTGTTGTGTTTATATATCAGTCTTTTAGCCAAGTCAGTAACTTTTAGGCGACTTTTAGCGAAAAACCCCTTCGGTTGAGAGGAGACTGGTATCCCAGCAGTGGGATGTATAAGTGTTGTTGATAACGACGACATGGTAGAAAAACATCATGTAATATCTTCGCGTACGTTGCAACGAATTTGGTTGTCTAAATTTGTCATTTTCCATACAAAATATATATAGCTGATGACGTAGGCAAGTTCAAATCTTGTAACCATATGTGTCGTTAAAGGACATACCTTGTGTTTTTCTACCATGCGATTAATAACCATACTCTTCAATAGGCTGAATTCGCAGCAACGGACAGCGACAAACAAATAGGGCGTGCGGCAGAATTAGCCAACGAAGCTGACAAAACATTAGCGGCAGCAAGGGAAAGCGGTGCGAAAGCTGAGGATACCGTCCGCCACGTGTCGAATTTGGCCACCGGGCTGGAGCTGAGCCAGCAGCCGAAGGTGGACAGTGCGTTGACTGAGGCTAGGCAGATCAAGAGTGATTTAGCTGGTAAGTCAAAGATATTAGGGCGAAGAGACTCGCCATCATGAAATTAAATCTTTTATTTCCAATACACTTATTGTCATTATAATATTATTAAAACTCACGTGAGACATTATACTAAATTAATTAAATAAATTAAACGGGTCACTCACGTCTTTTTGTCGGGAAAGCCGACTAGTTTCGATCTCAAAAGGAGACCTTCATCAGGGCGAATGTCCAGTCACGTCCACCCTTTGTCTCTCGCGCCGGACACTGCGCGCCAATGCGCGCGCTGCCCGACTGGAAAGGGTGGTGGGGCGTTGATTGGTGGAGCGCTGCCCTCGACTACGTCATCGTCGAGGGCACACAAAGAGTGGACGTGCCTGGACATTCGCCCTGATGAAGGTCTCCTTTTGATATCGAAACTAGTCGGCTTTCCCGACAAAAAGACGTGAGTGACCCGTTTAATTTATTTAATTAATATTGTCATTATCATGATGTTTGACATAATGTCTGAAACATACCACTGCAATTATTTTTACATGTATGCCTTTTGCAAATATCAGAGACAAAGAAAAATACAGACAAATTGAAAGTTTCATCGCATTTGCACGAGAAAAAGAGTAACTTACGCCATCATCGATTAACTTACGCCATCATCATGTACCTTAAGCCATCATCATGTAGAGACAGATTGATACGATGTTTTGTTTTGCGTCACGTGCAGCTTTTTTCAAAAGAGAGCACAATAACATGGGCAATAGTTATATAACAGTGATATGTAAAAATCTATCTCATGTTTGCCACGCCGACCAAGGCCCCAACCACCGAAGTAGCAACCCTAGAGCTCCACTATAAGCTGAAGATGTTTGTCAATAACTAAAACATAAGACCTCAGGGGCAATTCTCGTAATTAAAATATAGTCAAAATTCAGTTTCGATCCAGTCTCGATCTTACAAATGTCATATTTGGTATTCTCGTAACACAATAAGTAACTTCAAAATTAAATTTAAGCGGGATTATATCGAAATATGAGTGAAAATTAAACAAACTAAGAATGTTACTTTGCCAACAACAAGAATTGATAATAATTAATTAATGAAATCAAGTATATCATTTTAGTCAATTCACAATTCAATCTCGATTCGGTCAACTTTCAATCTGGATTCGTAGAAAAATTATGAGAATTTTTTTTCTTTTTTTAATCAAAATATTCGATGGTAATCGGCTTCAGCTTCGGCGGTAGGGCCCCAGGCGTAAAGTCACGTTATGGGAATTACGTATCACATCTATCAAATGCACAGACATATAAGCATATCACATGCTTCGTTATTATTGTGACATGTTAATCATCATCAGGTCCATTTTAGTCTCCCCTACAGGAGCACGACCCTCTCTCGTCCGTCCTAGACGGAAGGAGGATTTGGCCTACACTCCCCACGCTGGCCAAACGGGTTGGGGAGGCCTGATCGATATTTGATAATGTATTTCCCTTAGTCGCCTTGTACGACATCCACTGGAAGAAACGGAGTGATTCCATTCTAGTCTGCCGGAAACCACACGGCCAATTATACATGTAAATGTTTAAAAGTTATACGTCAAAGAGTTTTCACTATTAGTAATATTGTAACTTTTTGTCATTCATAAAGATTTATGTCCAGATTCAAATTTATTAGATAACTACATAGAATATTATTATGTCATAATATACAGTAAAATCAATAACCTTAATTTTTTTATCAACGCCAACCTTGCCTATACTTGGTGCATGCTGCGGTGCAGGGTGCGGAGGAATAACACCTGCGGGATAGATTAAGTTATGGGGGATACCTTACAGCACATTATCTGTACTATATCTAAGAATTTTCAGCGAAATTCAATGAGCTTATGAAATCGTCCGGTCGTTCTGTCCGTCCGTTGCCATGAAACTCAAAATTTCGAAATTCTGACTTCGGATTCGTGTAGAGCATCAAAAAGTAGTAATGTAAAGTGACCTTGGTTTTCCGATATCAATTCGGGATTTCGAAAAAAAAAATTAAAAAAAAATTCGCAATGCTGCGCGTCCGATGTTTCATAATAATATAAGGTCGCGTGAGTAGATCAACCGAGCCAAATAGTAAAATAAAATCGATTGTGGGAGTACTTTACTTACTGCCCTTCTCATGTCACAGATAAAGTTATGGAGCCGAAGAAGCTACAAGCTTCGTATACTTTCGACAACGCGACCACTCAGATCGAGCGTATGAATATCTTCGTGGAGCCAGTGAATGTGCAAGCTGAGGTAACACATATTTGATCGTCTTTCAGAGGTTATTTATAACTTCGGTTCTTATATTCGGTAATATTTTATCGATCGCATTATCTTTGCAGAGATTTGATACGCTGGTGAATGGCACCCGGGAACTCAAGAAGAAATTAGACGAGATGCTAGAGTACACGGACTTGGCGCAACACACCGCTAACTTGGCTGAGAAACTTAACGCAAAGAACAGGTACAGTTACGGAATTGAGGCCATCCATAAATTACGTCACACGAATTTCATGATATTTTTACCCCTTCCCCGTCCTTGTCACACCATGTCACATTTGTGAGACTTCCCCCCTCCCTAGTGTGACGTCACATATTTTGCAAATTTACATCTAGAGTTGCAAATGTTTTTGAGATTTTCGTTAATAGTTCAAAGTTCGTGTTAACACTTAGATTATAATAGATTTTGAAATGTCACGTCACGAAATTTAGGAACCCTCCCACCCCCTTGTCACACAATGTCACACTTCATCGACCCCCTCCCTTCCCCTTAACGTGTGACGTAATTTATGGATGGCCCCTAGTATACAGTGTGCCAAATAAGCTCGATAAGAGGAGCTCGATGACGTCGTTACGTGTGTCAGTCTAATCGAACACGCAAGTTCAGCAACGTCGAACGTAGCCTGTCCAGGGATGGGTTTATTTATCTCGAGCTCCTCCGTGCTTTGGAGGGCACTTTAAGCCATCGGTCCCGGCTGTTGTCATTAGATATCGTTAAGCCAATTCAGTGGTCTATAGGCTACTTGAAAACACTGGCCTCTGCCAAACCGCAATTGAGTAATGTGGTAGAGTATGCTCTAAACCCCTTCGATTGAGAGGAGACCCGTATCCCAGCAGTTGGATGAGTAAGGGTTGACGACGACGACGACGTGTCAAATAAGTGTTTTACCAATTTTAAGCCAGCAATGTTGGTCAAGCTTAGGCCAACGCGAGCGTAAGCAAATTGATACTAGGCAAGACTATCTAGATATTCGGCAAATGAGAAAAACTAATGCAAGGATAAACATGTGAACACTATTGACCGAGCGCAAGGCGAGGCGAACTTCTTTGATTTGTGTAGGAAATCCGACACCTCTCCGAAGTGCCACAGGTGGCCGTGAGCGACCAGCTATGTAGTAAATACGCTGTCCATGTTTGTATTCGCCCTCACTCGGCAACGCTCTTGGACAATATGTTTTGCAGGCTACATTTCCATTCGTTTGTTTTGTACTTTTAATATTAAGGTCTGTTTTCGCTCTCAAAAACAGTAGAAGTTCAACCGTAACAATATTTATGTATGTCAGGAATTTTTGTCAAAATTGATAAACCACTTCTTGATACTTAAATCATTATTATTTGAACACTTGATTTCAACTAACTTGCTGAAATATTATTTAATTCTTTTTTCGTACTTAAATAACACAGATAATTGGCCACATTTAAGATTTTAATCCCAAATGTTGAGAATATTATACTATACTAAAATTATTTATAAATATCTTAAAATTAAATTTATAATAAAATTAATACAACTACATTAAAAACTAAAATTATAATAAAATATACAGAAAAAATAAAAAATATCATTAACATATTAATTGTCCCGACAATTTTCGGGGATTGTGGCCAAAAGGCTGGCCGCATTTCCACGCTGTATAGCGATGGAAATATTTTGGCCTAGATATTGGCCAGCCCTTTAGTCACCCGAAGTCAAGACCAGCTTCTTGGCAACCTCCTTGAATAAATCTCGTGCCGATGCCCCCCACGGTCCCAACGTTTCTACACCGAACGCCTTAAATATATAGAAAGTACTCAGTTCTGAGTACTTCCCACACTTAAGGCGCTCAGCGCCGCGTGCAGCTGATCCAGCCTCAAAGCTGGTTCCCTGGAGATGAGAAGCCGCTAAGGTATCAACACATGTTACATCCCATACCAGAGGTCTTCCCATCGTCCAAGGAACCAAAGTCATTCCATCGGGCCGTTTTCCATCATTCCGACTCAGGCCAGGAGGCTCTAAAATTGCTGGTGTATTAGCAGTAATTAGGGCCCGACGGATGATATCGTTGAGGCTGGCGTGTCGTGAAATCCTACCTGCACTGCGTGAGCACGAGAGACCATGATGACCATATCTGTCTACCATAGTACCACACCTGCAGCGATGTTCCACTACAGCTGTGGCATATACTATACTAATGTATTATATATATATGGCATATATTATACTATACTAATTTTGTCAAATACCAAAAGCGTCTTACTCCTACCAATTTCACTTGATTAAATTTGTTGTGAGTTCCAAGGCAGCCGTAGTTTTACCTTTTCTTTACTTTTTTGGTAGTCGCCGCTGTTAATCCTGGCTACACAGGAAACACAGTGGTGGAAATGTGCGGTGGCCCCCGTCCAGTTTATACAAATTAGCAAATTAATTAACTAAATTAAACGAGGCACCGTTAGTATTACACTAATTAGTAGGTATTTTTATCGCGAAACTCGATTATAGTATAGATTTCGATCATGAGATCGAAATCTTATGAAAGAAGAGCTTACCAGGTTAAAACTTTATGTCTTCTTATGAGATAGAAACTATATCCGAATGTTAGTTTAATAAAATTTAGGTATTTCCTATGTTGTCACACATGACTTTTGATAATGCTAATTAGTTATATGTTTTCCCAGGCAATCCAAATTTGGCAACAAAGTATTGTCGGTGACAAAGCTGAACAGCGCTGCTATGAACGATCTCATCGACGCAGCACACGACACCAACAATGCGACAGTACATAACGCAAGAGCTAAAGACGCTGTAGCAGACTCTAACGCAGCGTTCAAAGATATCCTAGTACAGAACCAGAAGCTAGAAAACCGACTCGGAGAGTTAGATAAGGATTTACCATCTCTCAAAAACTTCACCAATGTTGCCTCGCAGCACGTCATGATCTTGAGAAATCGGGTAATAATAATATTATTAAGTTACGTACATTAACTCAATTCTCGCTGTTATCTATTACAACGTTCATCTAGATCCCAACGCCAACGTCAAGAACTCTCGACTATACCCCTTTGAAAAAATTTAATTTGAGCCAAGTACAGCTTTGGAATAAATTGGAAAGAGATAACCCATCCGTCACTAGTTTTAACGTCCTTCGCCTGAAATGATGATGAAGAATAAACAAAAAACAATCGTGGTGTACGCGGCCGTTGGTTAACGTGAAACGTCTATATCAGTTTGGGGTGTAAGTGGTTCATCATGTTCTTTGAACCAAAGCCAACTTCACCTGCACGCGGTGCACCCTGCTGACTGACAAACGAAGCTCTGGCGAAAAGAGAGGTAGGGAGCGTAATTGTAAGCTACCCGACTGGGGAATGTACCTCCACCTCACAGAATACCGCAGCCAAATAACAATTCCCTTGAGGGTTGTTGTGTTCCTGCGAGTGAGTGAGGTCACCAGAAAGGAGATGCTGCGTTGGCAGCGGGGGTGGCGGCGCTCGAGCGATATTTTATGTTGCGAGCGTTAATATGGCTACGGTAACCGCTTCACATCAGGCGGGCCGTATGCTTGTCTGCCACCCGACGTAGTATAAAAAAATAAAATAAAAAAATAAAAATATCAGCGAGTCGATTTTAGTGTTAAAGATTGAAAAAAAAGATGCAAACTGAAGGTCTTAGCAGTGAGCTGACTATGACGTATACTTTTGTAATTATTAAAGTAAGACGGTAGAGACTCTGAAGCCGATTCCCATAGGATTTTTAAATTGTGACAATCTACCTTCAGCTCAGATTTGGTACTTGTGCTTAGCTTAGCTGGTAGAAATCCTGGAGCTCTGTCGACTAAACTTATGTAGATAGTTGTAGGTGTTTGTCAAAAAGCAAAATGTAAAACGTATTTTTCGATTCGATGGTATACGATTTCAACTTCGGCGGTAGGGCTCCTGGTGACCGTGTATATTGGAATTATTTTAAAGATGGTTTACGTCAAGAAATGTTTTAAGAACCTATTGTATGGTAATAAAAACACAATTCTTCCCATACAGGCTGACAACCTCCGAGCTCTCGCAGAACGCGAGAATAACAACAGTCGGACACAAGACGCGTACGCAGCGGCTTCAGCGTATTCCTCCATCGTTCAAGAAATTGCTGACGCAAAGAATGCTGCCAACGATGCCGAACAAGCCGATAAAAATGCTACTGATGTTGTAAGTATACCTACAGGGGCGCCGGCTTTTAGAAAACCTCGTGGGTGCTCATGCTCATTTGATGACTCAAAAAAGTGGCGAAGTGCGAGTCCCACAAACACCCAGACCCAACACAAATAACTGTTTCATCAACAAACATTTGTGTTGGTGCGAGAATCGAACCCGTGACCATTGCGTCTCAACCGGCGCTCTTAACCACTGCGCTAAACTGGTCGGGTAATGAAAAAACGCCCATTCCTAAAAGGCGATTACTGATCTGTTTCTTGATGTCTATTCTCAGGGGTGCTCGGCACCCACTGTTTATTTCTCATGGAGCCACGGAGCCGGCGCCTCTGTATACCTACACACATTGTGGGTAATGGCTCATCACGATCCTTAGGGCCAAAACAACCTGGCCCACACGTGGTGCATTCTGCTAATAAACAAAAGATCCTCTGGCGAAAAGAGATGTAGGCCATAGTGTATTTCTAAGCTGCCCATACTTCATTGTTCATTGCCTTTTTGGCGGCCGCCGCTGTTAATCCTGTCTACACAGGAGACACAGTGGTGAGAGTGAGAGGTAATCCCCTGTTCCGTTTTTTTTTTTAAACTAATGTTTTATAAAAACACAAACACTCTCTGTTTACCTTAACAATGTTCTGGTCGGTAAAAATAAAATTAATTATGTGGCGATGTTTCTAAAAGTTGTAAACATGCAGAAAAATACGCTGAAACGCCGCGTGGGTCCGGCGCGCGACAACTCGCAGAAACTGCTGGACATGGCGCTGAATGCTCTCCGAACTGTCGACGGCATCCTCAAACCGAACCTGACTCTAGCCGAATCTTCCCTTGGTAACGCTACCAAGACACTCGGCTATGCTGACGATGAGAACAACGCAATTCAGCTGTGAGTACTGATCAAAGAGCATTGGACTGGGTATTGTGTATATTGTGTAAATGGTTCATCAACATTTCATCATCAACAACTTTGAACCAAAGCCAACTTCACCTGCACGCGGTGCACCCTGATGACTGACAAACGAAGCAATGGCGAAAAGAGAGGTAGGGAGTATAATTATAAGCTACCCGACTGCGGAATATACCTCCACCTCACAGAATACCGCAGCCGAATAACAATTCCCTTGAGGGTTGTTGTGTTCATGCGAGTGAGTGAGGTCACCAGAAAGGAAGGAGATGCTGCGTTAGCAACGGGGGTGGTGGCGGCGCGCGAGCGATATTTTATGTTGCGAGCGTTAATATGGCTATGGGTAATTTTCACAACAAGCGGGCCGTATGCTTGTCTGCCACCCAACGTAGTATAAAGAAAAAAGAGCTTCGTGCGAGTTTTTAGTCACATTCGAACTCGAATTTGACATACTGTACTGAACAAATTAAAAGAAATAACTTCAACCCAAGGTCTCTGCCAACTCCGAGTCCCTTCTCCTTGGAAGACGAAGCAGCTAAAGCAGACAGAGTGAATGACACAGTCAAGGACACGTTGGACATCATGTCTCAGCTGGGCAACGACTTGGCAGCCAGCAAGGACTGGGCGCAGACGTTGCCCAAACGAGCTGACGAAGCACAGAAGATGGCCGCTAATGTTGAAACTTTACGTGAGTTATACTGAAATAGCTGTTAAAATTGGTGTCAGTGATTGGCCACCATCTTTAAAGCTCGCCTACACGTGGTGCACCCTGCCGACTAACGGAAGAGGCTCTGGCGAAAGAGAGTTAGTATACAGCTTATTTGTAAGCTGCCTGACTGGAAAAGTACCTCCACCTCAAAGAACACTGCAGCCAAATAACAATTCCCTTTGGGGTTGTTGTGTTCCTGCGAGTGAGTGACTTCACCAGAAAAGAAGGAGTTACCACGTTGGTAGCGGGCGTGGCGGTGCGCGATCGATTTTTCATGTTGCAAGCGATATGGCTACGGTAACCGCTTTCAATCAGGCGGGCCGTATGCTTGCCTGTCACCCGACGTAGAAAAAACAAAAATCAACTGCGCATAAACCTATCTACCATATTTAAACAATATATATTTGTGGACAGTAAGAACCATCGAGTCGACAGACATGGTTGCATCAAAATACCGCGCAGTTAAACTACGCCAAGAGGAGCTCGAGCACCGTCGAGCTGATGCCGAGGCTAAACTGCAGAGACTCAAAGAACTTGTTGAACAGGTATTAAAACATAATTATGATTTTGAGAAAATCCTGTGATATGTTCCTACTTTTACTACTCGCCGTTTCATTCTTTTGAATATGTCAGAACCACGCTGGCATGTAGATTTCTGTGTGAACATTTCTTTTAATCTACAGTGCAACCAAAAAATTAGAAACGATATAAAAAATATTAATAATGGGAATATGTACACGCACAGTACTACACAAAAACATACGAACATACAAATCTCTGACCTCGATATAACACAAAAATCTATATGTCAGTGTGGTTCTAACAGAATTAAGATATGATGTGTAGATAACACACACATTCAGTAAAGCCAGTAGGTGTTATTTATACCACAACATTGCCTTCAATTATAAAAAGGTAATAATAGTTATTTGTT
Source organism: Hypsopygia costalis (assembly GCA_937001555.2). Lineage (NCBI taxonomy): Eukaryota > Metazoa > Arthropoda > Insecta > Lepidoptera > Pyralidae > Hypsopygia > Hypsopygia costalis. Next base: position 29,189,529 of record OW443326.2, read on the forward strand.
ATGCAAGGCTGCAAAGTTAATTTTTGGCGCGAGTACCTTGTATTGAAACCTGAGCAAGCGAAGGATTCTAGGATTGAGCCACGAGCGAAGCGAGTGGTTCAAATATAGAATCCTGAGCGTAGCGAGGGTTTCAAAGGTACGAGACGCTAAATAACTTTGCTGCCGAGCGCAACACACAATTTTTCACCTCACTAAAGCGAGGAAAATGTTAGGTGCAAGAAAAACAGTTTTAATAAATAATCATCAATGGATTGGCTGCAGAGAATATAAACTATTACGAAACCAATGAGGTTCTATATATATGTAATTTATTGTACGAAACCTTTATTGAATAAAAATATTCGAATTTTAAAAACACTTTCCACGCTAGCGGATAAAGTGCGATTTTCCACGCAGATTTCGAATGATAAACAGAGCTTTTACGAGCTAGTGAGGTAAAAAAATATATACTTGATTATATTTATATAATTAATTACGAAATGTACCTAATTATATACGAACTAAATTGAAAAAAAAAACACCCATATTGGCAAGTTTCTTTGAACATTTCTTCTTGGCCAATAATCGATACCGAAATACTAGATAAAAAATGTAAAAAAAAAATCGGTTGTCTGTAAAGTCGGTTTACTGACGATAGTTGAACGTGACAACGTCATAAGAAAATACTGTTGGAATATTTGCATTTTTCAAAAGAAAATTTTAATGGAACGCCTCAGAGCGAGGTAACGCCGCATGCGTCATGTTTTTTCGTGTGTGCAGCCGGCTCCATCGAATTATAAGACGTTGTCACGTCAATAAGAATATTACGAGTATTTATAAAAAGAGTAAGACGTGTGTCCACCAAATGCCCACAAGGGCCCAATGGCTGAATAAATAATTTCTTTTCAACGCCCAGTAATTATTCCTCAAACGGAATACTGTTCACATCTCTGGGTGGGTGTGCCCCTGTACTTATCTGCTCCATTTCACCGAATACAACGAAGAGTTGTTCGAATCTTCAGTAACCCAATGAACTCTTATTGACCGGACTAGCTCTCTACACGTAGAGATATTGCATCTCTTTGGAAATTATCAATTTATCTATGGTTTGTGATTAGTACCTTTTAGTTTATTCAAATATGCTCTTTTTCTTTCACTCGTATGCAACAATTAGCGCTGTCTCTTTCTGTGGGCGGAGCGAATGTAAAGTGCCCATAATATTCTTTAATGTACCATAACCCAATAATCGTTATGCCCAGGCACGAACCGTGGCCAACCGCATCTCAGTAGGCGTCAGCTTCGACCAACTGTCAACTCTCCAACCACGTCTGCCAGATACCATTGATGAGATGTCCACATCGACCCACGTGTCAGCATACTTCCGTACGAAGAAAAACGATGGAATCCTGCTGTACCTCGGCAATCCTAAGGGCACCAATCTCAGGAGGACTAAGTCGGTGAGTATACGACTAAGACTGAATAATTGGGTAAAGTCAGAATCTGAATTCATATTTCTTTTATTTCTCTAGAAGCATAAAAAAAAACTATTTTATAGTGTCTCAACCTTACAGAATACCGGAGTCAAATAACAATTCCCTTAAGGTTTGGTGTGTTCCTGCGAGTGAGTGTGATCACTGGAATAAAAGGAGTTGCTGCGTTGTCTTCGGAGTCTGGCTCTGCGACCGACAATTTCGTGTTTCGAGCGTTTATAAGGCTGCGTTAACTGCATCACATCAGGCGGGCCATATGCTTGTTTGCCACCAATACTTACCAATAATTACGAACCATAAACTTGAGGACAACGCTGCGACTCACGTGTTTCCTCCTTAAAATCAATTAGACGAAGGTTTAAGAACTTGCATTGGTCGTCAACGATGGACCCACCAGCGCAGCGCTAATCGCAGTTATGGCTGGTCATTTGGTCTTGGTAAGGTGGACATGGAGACATTTTGGAGGACCACATTAAAAAATACCGGACAAGTGCGAGTCGGACTCGCCCACCGAGGGTTCCGTACGTAGGATCATTATAAATAGTTCCGGAATCTAACCTCCTATTGTTTAAGATTTGCCGCCTAAATGCCACTGACGAACTTAACGACTGTCATTTAATAACAACAGCCGGGACCGACGGCTTAACGTGCCCTCCGAAGCACGGAGGAGCTCGAGTAAATAAACTCATCCATGGACAGGCTACTGTTGCCGTTGCTTAACTTGCATGTTCATGTAGACCATATCTAATAAGAAAGTGTATAAAGTATTGTGTCAATAAATAAATAGTTTACAGAAAAATATTACGACGAGCTCGGTGGTCGAATGGTTAGCAATGGCCACTTTGACTCCGAGGTCGCGAGTTCGATCCCCGCACAAGACTAACATTTGTGTGCATGAACATGTCTGTTTGTCTTGGTCTGGGCGTTTTCTAAGTATTATATGTAAATATTTACAAAACAAAAAAAAATGTATTTAAGTATTATACCAGTTGTCTGGTACCCATAGTACAAGCTTTTCGCTTAATTTGGGACTAAATGGCGCTGTGTAAATTGTCCAGGAATATTATTTACATAGCGGTACAAAGGTGGATCTATCCCACATGGGGATCTCTTCCAGTCAGTCAACCTTAGAGTAACTGCGTGGAGTGGACAATACAGTGATTTGCAAGTGTAACATGGAGTAATAATTATTGTTATATTCTTCCCTCAGGACGACTTCATGGTCCTAAGTATCAAGAACGGCTACCCACACCTCGAGATGGACATCGGCGACAGCCACGACTCTGGCCGCGAACCCGCCAGCTTCAGCAGCGACAAATACGTGGCCGACGACAAATGGTATCAAGTCATCGTAGATCGGTGAGCAAATCTTGATTTTGTAACTACTGTCATCTTGTATCTTTTGAAAATTTATCAAAACCGAGCAAAATAAGTACATTTGTTAGCACAGCACTGGAAAGCAAGCGGGAGCGGCTTAGGCGGCGTTGGAAGAAAAAAGAAATTAAATATTTAAAGTTATTATAATAGATATGTACTTATAACTGATGTGAAGCGGTTATTGTAGCCATATTAACGCTTTCTTTTCATTTTGTGAGGGTTAATATGGCTAGGGTAACCGCTTTACATCAGTTATAAGTATAAGTATAAGTAAGTGGGATGTAAGTGGTTCATCAACATCTTTGAACCAAAGCCAACTTCACCTGCACGCGGTTCACCCTGCTGACAGACAAACGAAGCTCTGGCGAAAAGAGAGGTAGGGAGCGTAATTGTAAGGTACCCGACTGGGGAATGTACCTCCACCTCACAGAATACCGCAGCCAAATAACAATTCCCTGAGGGTTGTTGTGTTCCTGCGAGTGAGTGAGGTTACCAGAAAGGAAGGAGATGCTGCGTTGGCAGCGGGGTGGCGGCGCGCAAGCGATATTTTAACTTGCGAGCGTTAATATGGCTACGGTAATCGCTTCACATAAAGCGGGTCGTATGCTTGTCTACCAGCCGACGTAGTATAAAAAAACACACACACACACGCGGTACTTATAACGGTTCTTACTCGTATATGCATGCTTATTGACATAAAATATTCTATAAATTTGATAATTTTAATGTGATTTAATTTTCCGTTCTATAATTATGACATCCTCAAATTGTTTTATAATCAACAACCTGCACTGTACTGTCTTGACAAATAAAATGATTGATTGATAAAAAAAGCCATCTCGCCCAGAAATCTATTTATATAGGCCGTCGCTTTGGTGGCATAAAGTAGGACTATACTTAACTTTGTAGTAACACAGATCTCCTATAGATATGATCGTCTGTACCCGAAATTAAGCTACAGACGAAAAATCGCACGTCCGTTACAAATAAAGGTACAATAAAGGCTTGTGGACCTTTTTTTTAAGCTATTGCATAGCCTCTATCGCGAGCCTTGAGCGCGGGGACCGAATCCAGAAATTCCGTAACGAAAAATCCTCACGCTCCCCACTCCGACGGGCAATATATGTAACATAGATGTCGCAACTTTGCTTTACTTCCAGTTGCTTTTGAAATACTTCCCCAGCATACTTTCATAATGATTTAGTTCTAAGAATTTCACATAGATGTCTCTATATTTCGATTTGTAGTTCAAATATTTGACGTAGATGTCGCTGTTTTGAATTATCGCGTTTTCATCCCTCGTCTGAAAATTTTGTTATAACTTTGAAATTTGATGAAATATATTATATATTTCATGTAGTAGAAGTAAAATTTTCGGAAAACGGCCGTTTTTGACGTCAAAACGTGCCCCATGATAAATTATTTTTCTGGGTTACTCGTCGATTAGATAGGGTTTCAAATTATGTATAGATGTTTGTTAGCAATACTGCATGAATAAATTAAATAAATAAAATTATAATTGCATAAGTTGATACAAAATGCTATGCAATAGCTTTACCGCGGCAGTCCCCGAGTGCCACACGTCTTTTTTTTTCGATTTGTTATTTAAAGATGTCACAACAATATATAACTATAGGTGTAAGAATTACTTCGATAGCATAAATCTTCTCGAGATATGATAACTTGACAAAACGCTCCATACAAAAGTATGGAGCGTTTTGGGGATAGTCCAAAATTGTGTTTGTGTGGCCACCACGTTAGACGTCACACCACGCTATTTTATATGCATTAAATCAGAAATTTGTAAGACAGCTATGTTAAATATTGCGTTTATATAGCTAGTGCCGTAACAAAAGTTATAGTATTTTTTATTGTTTCTACAATGGTAATATTTATTTTTTATAATTTCATACTTTTAAAATGGAATTTCGTACCAAACTTTGATCGGCCATAAAACACATCGGACATTAGTTATTACAATTTTAAGATCGCAGATCGTTCTAGTTTTATGTATTTTACGTTACTGATAGAGAGTTTTTATAATTTTAGTACATTGCTCACATGCCTATTAGGTACGAGACGGGCCGCAACCGCAGGCCGCATTTGCAGATCTCACCCTTGAGATCTTGAAAATAGGTAATTCTCATGTAGACTTAGTGTCCCTACACTAAGTCTACATGAGAATTACCTATTTTCAAGATTCATTTTTTTTTCACAGCGCCATCTAGCGCCAAAGTAAGCGAAGCTTGTGTTATGAGTACTAGACAACTGATAAACATACGTAAATACATTTCTTTTTGTAATACATACATATGATACATAGAAAACACCCAGACCAAGACAAACAGACATGTTCATGCACACAAATGTTTGTCCTATGTGGGAATCGAACCCACGAGCGTTGGTGTCGAAGCCGCGTCATTGACCGCTACGCCACCGAGCTCGTCAATTCATTCATATTATAGACCAGTAGTGTATCTTGCATCATCGTCGCCGCCTACGGCCTGCGGGCTGCGGGTGCCGCCCTTCTCGGAAATGTACCTTAAGCCGCCGTATATTCCGTCCGAGCAGGGGCGGATTACGTGCACGTGCCTTGGGCCCGTAATTTTTGGGGCTCGAAAGTTAACTTTTTAATTTTTATTTTGCAAGCGCAAACTTCTTTAGTAGGTTCGGAAATACAATGTTGCCTAGGGCCCGCTTTACCCTTAGTCCGCCACTGCGTCTGAGATATGGTTACACGATTTTTTACCCGCAGTAATATTTTTAGTGAATAATTTCGTTGTTTCAGAGTGGGCCGGAATGTGAAACTATCTATTCGAGAAACTTTAGACAACGGGACAGAACACACGCATTCTAAAGAAGCAGTACTGCCAGGACTCCACACGATATTCAATCTAGATAAACAGAAGTCCAAGTTGTATGTAGGTGGGGTCCCGGCGGATGCCAACCTCCAGAAGCTCAGCTCCTTAGCGTTTGAAGGACAGATAGAGGAGTTGATGATCGGAGACGCGCCCGTTGGATTGTGGAACTTCGCTAGTGCTACAAATTTGAAAGGTGCCAGACAGAGGTAAGTTCTGTATGGTCGTCAACCCTTACTCATCCCACTGCCGGGATACGAGTCTCCCCTTAATTGAAGGGGTTTCAAGCATACTCCACCACGCTGCTCAACTGCGGGTCGATGTAGGACAACGTACCCTATACCTAACGGCTAATGCGCCCCGTGTGCCAACCTTCTGGTTATATCACAGGATAACGAGTCTCTCGTCCAGTAAAACAACCAGACGAGAGGACCTTTACCTGCTCCGCTTTTGCGTTCAGTACACCAACCGAGCACGCAAGCGGAACAGTAGCAGGTCTTACTCCGCTTTCACCTGCATACAGGCTACTTACGTACTCTTAAGTGTAGGACAGTGTTTTCAAGCCGCCTAAACGTCACAGACTTGTCTTAACGACTGTCATCTAATGGCAACAGCCGGGCTGACAGCTTAACGTAAGCTCAAAAAAGGAGCTCGAGATAATACAAACCCTTTTGTGGACAGGCTACGGTCGGCGTTGCTTAACTTGCGTTTTCAATTAGACAGACACCATCGAGATCGTCAAGTTCTAAGCATAGTATTAAATTTGTGCTAAATTTGAGCACTAAATATGAAGGAACACAAGCAAGTGAATTGTTGGGACTTTTTTTTTTTTAATGTTAAAAGTTCTCAATCTAATGCGCTATGTGCATATTAATGAGCGCATATTATCGGCGAAAGAACTTGATCTTCGTTTAATCAATCTCAGTAAGTAAATCGACAGCAATTAAATCGAAAATGCGCACTTAAATCGATAAAAAAAGTTGCGGGAAAATCATCGAAATCACACACAGTTGAACCACATGGCAAGTGGGTCCCCTTAACCTTTTACAGCGTCGTTTAAGCGCTTGAGTTTAGAATTGACAGGACGCGGCACGCGAGGTGTTAAAAACGACCACTAACAAATTTCTTGATATCGTTTCCCAGAGACAAGTTGAACACCCCTCAAAAGTTCCTCAGAGAGTACCGTTTCAACGGCCGCTCTCACGTCACGAAGCCAGGATCTAGCTACCTCAGCCCGGAGAAGAACCACGTGCAATTGTTCTTCAGGACGTACGCCCGAGACGGTCTCATCTACCTCGTTGGAGAAGGCAATTACTTCTTCTCCGTGCAGATGCAAGATGGTGCCGTATACTTACAGGTAACTGATAGGTGCTTTTAAATAGTATATTAACGCACCCCGGTCACTCCATACAAATTTCGCGTCGGTAACTACTACATAAACAATGACGTCTGTGCAGAGCCGGAATGAGCATGTGTGCGTGCGGCGCCATACAAATTGTTCCAGATTTATCTCAAAGGGGAGATGAGGTTTGACACGAAAAAGCGGCAGAGAGTGGCCATACTATACGTAGTACTATAACTTATACTGTGCTACTTGTACTTGAATTGACTCTCATGGAGATCCTAAACTAGTTTAGTGAAATGGCGAAATAGGTCGTTCACCGAAGCTATAAATACTTTAACTCCTCCAAATTAAGCTAAAAGCTAAAAAACACTTGGATGGAACAACGCTTAGCTATTCCTCCCCTTTTTCTCTCAATTCTCGTGAACTTTAGAACTTAACTCTATAGACTAAATCGTAATCTAAGGGGATCCGGTGAACTTTGTTATTCAAGTCTCTTTATGATTTCAACAGGTTGCATTTGGTCCCAGAGACGAAGACTTAGTAATAATAGGCACTTCAAAGACCTATGACGATGGAAAATGGCACAAACTGGACGCCGCTCGATACTATTCCAACTGTTCTCTGAAAGTAGACGGAGAGATACTGAGGGCTGTATCTACATCCCAAGTGAAGGAAATAACTGCTATAGACAATATGAACTTCGGAGGGAACAATAAAGGAATACCGAGGATCACGGACAAAGGTTTCGACGGTTGCATCAGGCAAATTAGTATTGATAGAATAAATGTGGAACTCACAGAGAATGTGGAGTCTGTTGGAATGACGTATGGATGTCAGGTATGTGGATATTATGAACTTTTCTTGACTGAATAGGTTATTTAATTTGGCATAGATTAATCACGTTTGGAGGCAGTAACTTGGCCGTCGGTAATATCAACATAAAGATCGATAGACGCATCCGACTGGGCTGGATGATATTCGGGAACCTTCGGCTCAACCTTGGATTGGATGCAGGACTATCGCGCATAGATCACAACCATCGCATAGAGAAGGCCGAAGATCAAGTTTCTGCATTATGCCATATTCGATCTAATTAACCTATTCAACGTTATCATTCATAGTTTTCATCGTTGGTGTCCCTCTCTGGCGACGACAGCTACCTTCGTTTCATGAACGTCACGTCAGAGAACCCGCAAGTGACGCTCAAGTTCAAGACGTCGCAGCCAGACGGTGTGCTTTTCGTGTACGCCAGCCGAACGCAGACAGCCAGCAATTCTGACATCATGTCGCTGTCTTTGATCAAGGGTGAGAAGAATGACTCTTTATATATATATATATTATTAATACGTGAAGCAAAAACTTTGTACCCTTTTTACGAAAATTACGCGCGGACGGAGGAGTATGATATTTCGCACATTTATCGTTTATACAGAGGAGTACAGAATGCTATTTTTTTTTAATTATGCATAAAAAATACATTAAATCAACAAAGAAACATTACACACACTACCATGTATTTGTCACATACACACACACATATACTCATTTGTTTATTGTTAAAGTTTAAAATTAATTATGGTCGAACTTCGACCACTGGGCGATCACAAATTAATTTTATTATTTTATTACTGTATTTTTCATACCCATAACTTCCATCATTAGTACTAGAACTAGATGCACAATGACGTTGCATTCACTGCCGGCACACATATTTCCCTCTTATTTATAACCCAGAGTCGTTTAGACGAAGCGTGAAGAAATACTTATTCATTGTGTAACAATTATTTATGGGTCGTCAAGGGGAGGGCCGCCAGCGCTGCGGTAATCGCAATGACGGCGGTCCTCATATTGTGCACCTGCACTTGGTGTACCCTGCTGACTGACTAACGAGGCTCTGGCGAAAGAGAGGCAGGGCGAGCGTAATTGTAAGGTACCGGACCGGGGAAGTACCTCCACCTCACAGAAGTCTGCAGTCAAATAACAATTCCCTTGATGATTGTTGTGTTACTGCGTGTGAGTAAAGTCACCAGGAAGGAGAGAGTTGCTGCTTTGGCAGCGGGGGAGGCAGCGCGTGAGCGATGTTCGCAATATTTCATGTTGCGATTTGCCAGCGTTAATATGGCTACGGTAATCGCTTCCCATCAGGCGGGTAGTCTGTCACCCGACGCTGTATAAAAAAAAATATTATATACATTGTTAATATTTCGTAAACTAAATAAATAACCAATCAGGAGGGCTGAACTTTTTGTCTGGTATTCAGGCAACAGCTAAAAAAGATTACAGAAGAATACACAAAGGTGGTAATTGTATGGCAGGTCAACTGGTCCTGATGAGTCAGCGCGAGCAGCTGGACACCGGCCTGAACACGTACAACGACTCGCAGTGGCACGTGGTCACCGTCACCCACAGCAGCGCCGCCCTGAGGATGGTCATCGATGACTTTGATTATTACAGGTATGTTAACACTATTAGCTAGTGGTATGGTTTAAATTTAAACCGGCCGTGTGGCCGTCGGCCGTGTGGTTTCCGGCAGACTAGAATAGAATCACTCCGTTTCTTCCCATGGATGTCGTACAAGGCGACTAAGGGAAATACATTATCAAATATCGATCAGGCCTCAACAACCCGTTTGGCCAGCGTGGGGAGTGTAGGCCAAATCCTCCTTCCGTCTAGGACGGACGAGAGAGGCTCGTGCTCCTGTAGTGGAGACTAAAATGGACCTGATGATGATGGTTTAAATTTAAAATACCTACCGTACCACCAGAGGTACCGTCAGGGGTACAGTGGGTCTGAAGTGGTTACAGCCACAAAAGGAGTGTAAAGTGTTTAGGCCGGCCTTACACAACCGGAATCCGTTCCGGAATTCAGAAATTGAATTAAGAATCTTAATTCTGGACGCACGGAATTCCATACAAAACACCTATTCACTACACACATGTATGCAGATTTTTTTAGATTCTGACTCTCTCAGATTGACCTTCTCATTCTTTCGGATTTGACGAGCTCGGTGGTCGAATGGCCACTTTGACTCTGAGGCTACGGATTCGATCCCCGCACAAGACAAATATTTATGTGCATGAACATGTCTGTTTGTCTTGATCTGGGCGACCACTAGTAATAAATAACTTAATATAATATGCGAAACACAATAAATAAAGTTTTCATATTTTTTTTGTCACATCTTGTTTTTTTTTACGATCTTGTTACTAATAATACTCCACACAGCACGGACACCGCACCAGAACCGCTCCATATACTAAACGGGGTACTCTTCGTGGGTGGAGTACAACCGGGCTACATGGTTCTGGGCAAGATAGGATCCAAGACGCCGTTCCAAGGGTGCATAGCAGACGCGACCCTCAACGGGAGGGTGCTGAATCTTCTGGAGCCGTACTCCAACAGCAGCACAACCTTCGGAAGATGTGGATCTAGAATCTCCACTGGTGGTGGACCATCAGGTGGGTATTGACATGTAATAAACTGATTTTGATAGGTACAGGTAAAAATCTTTACCAAATATCATTTACTATTTTCTTTGTTGAGGAAGTGATTGGCGTCTTTGCGCGTGTCAGTTTAAGCGACATACTCTACTTGCACAGACCTGCCCCCTTACCACCATCTCTTATTGCGATTCAATTATTGAATAGAATGCTTATTCATACCAATGAATAAGCAACTCTATTTCAAATGGAATAGAGTCGCTTATTCATTGGTATGAATAAGCAATCCATTCAATTATTGAATCGCAATAAGAGATGCTTATTCATACCAATATATATAATAGAATGCTTATTCATACCAATGAATAAGCGACTCTATTTCAAATGTTATAGAGTCGCTTATTCATTAGTATGAATAAGCAATCCATTCAATTATTGAATCGCAATAAGAGATGGTGGTAAGGGGGCTGAGTATATTCTCTACCCTTACCTACATGTAATGTTTACGAGTTGAGAAGCTCGTTGGCGACGTTGCGCGTTTTAAGCGAACACGCAAGTTAAGCAACGTCGACCGTAGCCTGTCTACGGATGGGTTTATTTATTTCGATTTCGCTGAGGTATTATGACGTAGACATCAGTTATATAATTATATATATATATATATATATATATATATATATATATATATAACTGATGTCTACGTCATAATACCGCGAATATCATATAAAAGCGAAATACCATTCACTGATTAATCACGAAATCTCAGAAACTATAACACCTACAAACTTGAAATTTGGCAGGTAGGTTATACGACATCCGATAAGAACGGATATTACGATACTCCCCCCCCCCCCCCTCTAAGGGGGTAAAACGGGGGTTGGAAGCTTGTATATAGATATGCTTGACCGTGATAAAATACTTACGATTGTTCAACCGTATTGATGAGGTACTTGAAACATTGCTGTCTGAATGGTAGGAAAGGTGAGAAACTTCTACCAAAGAAACGCCACTTGTATCTGTGCTTTCTGATTAAATTCGTTGTGAGTTCCAACGCAGCCGTAGTTTTAACCCCGGGACTGCAATGGACTTCGTTGTTCATTGCCTTTTTCGTCAATTCGGTCGTTACTGTTTTACCTAGCTACACAAGAGACACAGTGATGAAAATATGTGATGAGCCCCCGTCAGTAATACTAGGTAATAGTGACCGTCCTATGACTGCAATGATGATGATGATATATTCGTTCCCAGGAATCCTATCGCCCACATTAGCTCCCCCTACAGGGCTGCACACACTACCACCGCCAGAAACTCAACCTCCTGAGGTGCCGGTTACTACAGTAAAAGGTAAGCCGTTTTGAATTCCTCAAATGCATTAACGACGATGACATTAACATTCCCAATGATAACTGATAGCATTTGTAATATCCAATAATGAATTGACGAGCTCGGTGGTCAAATGGTTAGCAATGGCTACTTTGAAGTCGCGGGTTCGATTCCCACACAAGACAAACATTTTGTGTGCATGAACATGTATGTTTGTCTTGGTCTGGGTGTTTTCTATATAATAAAACAATTATAAGTAGGTATGTATTTACAAATTTAAGTACATTTATCAGTTGTCTAGTACCCATAACACAAGCTTTGTGCTTAATTTGGGACTAGATGACGCTGTGTAAATTGTCCAGATATATTTATTTATTCATTTTAATAATGAGTATTAGTAATAGTACTACGTAGCGTTACTGTGTAGCATGCGTAGTACTGTGTGCATACATACAATATGACATATAATTATTTGACATACATAATATTGTAATATATATACAAACTAAATTGTAATTGTTGTATTATTTGATTATTTAAAAAAAGACCCATATTGGCAAGTTATTTTCAAGCATTTCTTCTTCGCCTATGGTCAGTAGGTACTAGTAGATAAAAAAATAAGAATATCTGTCTATCTATAAATATATATATATATGAATGAATGTCTTTGTCGCAATGTCATCGCATCACGCGTGAACGGATGGAACAATTTCATTTTTTTTTTGTTGCATTTGTTATTATCAGGAGAAGGTTCTTATGAAAGAAAAAAAAACAGGAAGTTGATCGGAATATTAGAAAATTTAAGAAAACTGAATCACAATATTAACTTTTCCATATAACTTCATGGCGTTTGACAGAACCGTCAATCAGTTGACAGCGTGCGCGAAACCAATTCGGATATTCATAGTTAGGAAGATAAGACGTCTGTCGGGGCAGCTACGTGTCAAATTGCCCACAAGGGCCCAATGACAGAATACATAATTTCATTTCATTTCCATTTAATAATAACATTGTTATTTTTCAGTACAAACAGCTGTACAGCGGATCACAGACCGCACGACTACAGCAAGGACCCTAGCGCCGACCACCTCGCGGCCGACGCCGCAGCCCGAGCCTGGCTGCGCGTTAGCGTACGACCCATACTACAACATCGGTAGTCCTGAAGAAGGATACCGGTTCGGTGAGTATATACTAGACCCTCGAGCCTCGACACTAGGATTGCCAACTCTTGAAAAGTCTAATCTGGGAGACTTTTATGGATGTAAAATGGGAGGGGGAGTAGAATAAACAAATATAAGTTTAATTTTTAAATTTACTAAAGAAATACTCATTCGGTTTCTTTCTTTGCTCCATGCTTGTTCCATTATGCTGAACACACTCTCGTAAGAAGAATCAAGAGACAGGAATAGAAAGTACAAACGTGACAATTTTTTTTTCAATTTTGGAACATGGATTTATCAGGGATGTCAACCCAGCGTAAATCCACTTTAGTTTCTTCAACGAGATGTAGTACGAAGAGTATAATTTTTTGAAATAACCGGAGAAATTATTGTTCCCCGGGAGGTCGGGAGACTTGCCAATATTACCGGAGTCTCCCGGGCAATCCGGGAGGGTTGGGAACCCTACTCGACACATATTGACGAGCTCGGTGGCGTAGCGGTCAATGACGCGTCTTCGACACCAACGCTCGTGGGTTCGATTCCCACACAGGACAAACATTTGTGCGCATGAACATGTCTGTTTGTCTTGGTCTGGGTGTTTTCTATGTATCATAAGTATGTATTTACAAAAAAAAATGTATTTACGTATATTTATCAGTTGTCTAGTACCCATAACACAAGCTTCGCTTACTTTGGGGCTAGATGGCGCTGTGTAATTTGTCTGACAATATTTATTATTTATTTATTATTATATAGGTGTTGAAGTCAAAAAGTAATAGGGTTCTTTTTTTATACAACGTCGAATGTATATGTCAAACAAATATATGTCCCGATTGATGTAAAGCGTTTACCGTAGCTATATAAACGCTCGCAACGTGCAATATCCCCGCTGTCGATGCAGCTGTCGTGGCCATATCGTAGACTTGTTCACTTCGTGAAATGGTCGCATTTCATGAAATATTTCTGTGTCTGTTGGCCACATCATGATGTGGTTTGGGCAGATCAATGATAAGAAACCGTTTCTCGATATGGCGAACTAAATGGTTACTTCATGAAATGGTCAAGATTATTTTGATCATATCGTAAAATAGTTACAGTTCGGTAAATAAGTTTGCTATAAAAATTGATTAATTTTGTTACAAAAAATTGTTTCATTTTTTTTTTGTCATTTGAACTTCAATGACATTAAACAAGTTGTTAACATATTCTGGATTTTTATTCAATATTTTATGGACATCCTATTTATACGATCCGGCCAAATGTAGATGACAAAATCGTGAAATGTTGACGATTTAATGATCTGATCAAATTAAGTCGCCCACATCATGAAATGCGACCATTAAATGAAATTCTCGGACATTTCATGAAGTGAGCAAATCTACGATATGGCCACGACACAGCCACTCTTTCCTTTTCTCACACGCACACAATGAGCCTTATGGGAATTGTAATTTGGCTTCGGTGAGTTGAAGGAAATATGGCTTGAGCGCCGCCGCCACCCCCTCTGCCAAGGCCGCAACTCCATCCTTTCTAGTGACCTCACTCACAGCAAAAACAGTACAGTCATCAGAAAATATTTGCAAAAAAAATCAGTTTCTGATATTTATTTATATAACAAGTTATAAATTGCTATCTTCGTTACAGGTACTCGCAACGACAGTCGTATCGAATACGGCAAGTTGCCGGGCCGGCAGGTGGGCGGGTTCGACTTAACGGTGGAATTCCGCACGTTTGACAAACACGGCGGGCTTATCTTCTACGCGACCTCGGACCGATCCCCGGATCAGTTCCTCGCTTTATACATGAGGGATGCACAGGTATGTTACAGTATACTAACTTTCGTACACGTCTCTGCTTGCGATAATACGATTATTATTTATTGAATTCGGCATTGCATTACATATGATTCGCCTTAACTAAATTAAATTAGATACATATGCATGGGGCAGAAAAGTTCTAGAACGGCGACCGCGTACTGGCAAGTGCAGCACGGGACGTCCACCTACCAGATGGTCGGACGATCTTGCTCAAGTCGCGGGAACGCGCTGGATGCAGGTCGCTTCCAACCGGTCAGTGTGGAAATCTATGAGCGAGACCTTTGTCCAGCAGTGGACTTGTTGTGGCTGAAATGATGATGATGAATGATATGCACCTTGTCAGGTATCGCAATGGTCGAGTCAGAGGTTGACACTAGGAATTAAGGTATTCCGTGACCGAGTAGAAGGGGTTTTCTAATAAATGCTTTTAAAGGGAATTATAGAAAATCCTATCATTTATATCTATCATCTTTTATATATCCGGGCATTGGGTAAGGCTCAGAACTATGCAGTT
Organism: Hypsopygia costalis; assembly: GCA_937001555.2. Classification (NCBI taxonomy): domain Eukaryota; kingdom Metazoa; phylum Arthropoda; class Insecta; order Lepidoptera; family Pyralidae; genus Hypsopygia; species Hypsopygia costalis. The sequence goes on from OW443326.2 coordinate 29,204,832, forward strand.
TTAGTTTAGACGATATTTGTATCTAATTGTTCGATCTCCGTGATTTCATATTAAGGCTGTGTTTCCACCTTAAAGTTAATATATCTAGCGGAATGGAAGAACAAACGGCTGTGCGAGTGAGATGTCACTAGCAGTATCACTGTATGGTAGAAAGAGACACGTAGCACTGGCTGAATGGAACCGTATCTGGACTCTGTGTCTGGACATGGTTTGACAGTTTGTCTGCACTTATCCGCTCGGTCTAAATTGGATGTATTAAATAATTTGAGAATCTAAAGTGAAATCCTCGATTATTATGTGCACTAGTATTCCAAAAACAGGGTAACGTATAATTGATTGTTGTACAAATTGCGCAATAATATTAATTAAAAATCCAGATTCGCCTTCGTTCCCGTTTTCCTCTTTAACCACCTACTTACTACCCGCTCCCAACGTAGCTGTCTTACGAATACATTATATTATTCCCCATCCGACACAACTTTTTCTTTAGGTCATTTACTTCTCGTGCAGCACTGCTCTGGAATAAATTATCAGTGGAAATACGAGACAGTATCACCGTGACCACTTTAAAAAAAAATAACAGAACACAACTTTACTGAAATTAGTTGATTAATAATTTATAAGTATTTGTTCCGTAATATTAAAGTATCTATTAAGTATTAAAAAAAATTTTTTTTTAATAATATATTATTGTATAAATTCATAACATATCTGTATATTTCGCCTACCAGCCAAATAATATTTCTTCACTATTGTTAAGGATGGCTGAAAGAAATTTCTTAAAGAGTTAAGCTTGCCCTTGTACATCTTCTTGTTTTACACTGTTTTGTGTAACCATGTTATATGCAATAAAGAATATACTAAATAATCTCGAAAAATGTTCAAGCTCTGTCCTTCTCGGTCGCTCAGGAACGACATTTATTAGAGCGAGAAAGAAAACGCGAGGGCCTTGCATCGCCGATGCTACCGCGTCCAATCTCACTGACACTTCTTTCTCACTCTACCGAATGACGTTCCAAAGTGAGAGAAAATTAAATTAAATTAAATATTCATTTATTTCAGATTTGAGTATCCATATAAAACATTATTATTAGTAAGTAAGAATTAATTATTTAACATGTCAAAAATTATTATCAAAATTACAATAATAGTCTGGTCAATGAATGCTTACAAGGGGAGTGTGGATGGAAAAGTCGAAAGCAGAAATTTTGACTTAGTAACTTTGTTTGGACTAGTTAGGAGATAAACATACTAAAAGTCCTTACCCCTCCGAGGTGAGCCCGAGGGGGGGGGAGCACAAAGAAGGTCCCGTTTTTTGGTTTTTTGCTTACTTCTCGAAAACGGTGCTTCGTACGAAATTTTGTTGTACTACATAATAAAAGCTAATTAAATTCTCTACAACTTTGTCTTTTGCACTTTGAATCTATCTTCTATCATTGCCAAGCTATGAGCTTCTAAAAGTGGTCGATTTTCAAAAGTGTATTTTTTTCTCTGGAGCACATTGTAACAGTGCAGTACAAATTTACTAAAATCATTTCTTATTTTTACTTGGTAGTTCTGCTTATAGCAAGGACTCCACCAGACCATGATATTATCTTTGTCAAGCCTAACAGAGGTAAAGTACCTACCACCTATTATTCAAGTCAGGAATTGCAACAGCTAGGCCTGAAAGACATATTATTTCTACACGCCTTCACGGGATGCGACACTACTTCTACTGCAGTTCGGAGAAGCAAAGTTAGTTTTTGTAAAATGTACTTGAAAAAACCTGAGCTCCGTCAAGCCGCAGAGGTATTTTCGAACCCCACTTCATCGCATGCTGACATAAGAGAAAATGGAAACTTATGCTTTTTAAGTTGGTATTGAGCGAAACAGAAGGAGACCTCTCTTAATAACTAAAAGAGTGTAGAACACATTTTTGAAAATCGACCACTTTTAGAAACTCATAGCTTGGCAATGATAGAAGATAGATACAAAGTGCAAAAGACAAAGTTGTAGAGAATTTAATTAGCTTTTATTAAGTAGTACAACAAAATTTCGTACGAAGCACCGTTTTCGAGAAATAAGCAAAAAACCAAAAAACGGGGCCTTCTTTGTGCTTCCCCCACTCGGGCTCACCACGGAGGGGTAAGGACTTTTAGTATGTTTATCTCCTAACTAGTCCAAACAAAGTTCCTAAGTCAAAGTTTCTGCTTTCGACTTTTCCATCCACAAATTATTCGTTGACTAGGCTATAAAGGATAAAAGAAAAGGATAGAACACGAATAAATGCAATTTCGTGCTGACAGATGACGGTCAACCCTTGCAGATTACTTCATTGCCCTACATTTCGTTGGTATTTTTCAATTGGACCTATAGTATTACTGTTTGAACCTTTCAGTTACACTTCATGTTCAACTGCGGGGAGAGAACCGCATCAATGTCTCTACCACAGACGTACAACGACACAGAATGGCATACAGCCACGATGGTGAGGAACGGAGGACACGGGAAGCTCACTGTCGACAACGAACACGTCGCCGAGGCTAGCGTCAGCTGTGCCGACGCAGCTGTACTAACTCCGCCGTATTATTATGGCGGGTTGGGAAATGTCTCCATGCACTATAACGAAACTGTGGTAAGAGTTTAAATGTGGCCGAGAATTAGTACCTATATAGATATCTTAGGAAATAATTCATGCATTATTCAATACTATAACCATACTACGATTTTAAACTATAATATATGTCATAATATCATCATAAGACAGCGGTCAGACCCGGGGCTATACCGCCGAAATTGAAGCCGATTACAACCGATTGATTCGAGAAATAGATACGTTTAAGTTATTGCCAAACACTTTCAGTTTACTCGGTAGAGGTCCTTCGTTTCTACCGGCTAAGCTAACACAAGTAGCATAAATCTAAGTTGAAGATTTTTACATTCGAAAAATCCGATGATAACCGGCTTCAGCTTCGGCGGTAGGGTTCCTGTAGGCTGTGCTACACGGAGCTGAATGCTAGACTACCCTTACCTTAGAATGTAAGTAAGTATTTCTTTATTTGCACTTAAATAGGGTAGATACATTGCATATTGATTCGTGTTGTTACAATGTGGCTTAACCTATCTAGCCATATTCAATGGCATGCAAACATTAATGTGACAGATTCTAAGTTAGAAATGAATTACAAAAAATCTATATACAATTAAAATATAGCATAAATCTTACATTTTCGACATAATGATAAATTGAATTAAATTAATTACCATATTTATGGAAATGGGTCCAATACCTACTGCAGTACGACGACGTTCTGGATCTTTTGGGCATTCACTGATCCTTCTAACAAGGGCCCTACCGCCGAAGGTGAAGCCCATTGCTATGGGATTTTTGATTGCGAAAATAGTTCTTAAGTTTTATGACAAACTTCTTTAGCTTAGTAGGTAGAGCTCTGTGGTTTCCACCAGCTAACCTGAACACAATTATCTTCTCAAGCAGCCCCGTCGCCGGAACTGGCACTTAAATTCACTTTCACATTCAAGATAGTGTGATTAAAGTGAATCTAAGCTCTGCGGATTTAGAGTAGTAATGATTTAGATACATGTTCTTATATTTAATTTGTATGACGTTTCTACGTGCTTTATAAATTCCATGGAATAAAGATATTTTGATTTGATTTGATTTGCTAATGTAAGCTTTAGTTCGATTTTCGCAGTCAAAAAATCCGATGGTAATCGGTTTCAGCTTCTGAAGCCTTTCAGCGACTGAAAGATTTTCCCCAAGAGTATTACGCTACCTGAGACATGTGGTGTAATACAGTTGGGCAAATTCCCCAAAGAATATGCAAAAGGGTCATTCATTTAGTAAAGGAAAGTAGGTTGGGATGGTATCATCGATGTATGGATCGTATGGTCATATTATGCTGAGAAGGAATACCTGCACTCCCAGAAACTACGGCCGCCTTGGAACTCACAACGAATTTTCATCAGAAGAATTTAATAGGAGTAGGAAACTTATGGAATTTGATTTCTTTTGATTAAGAAAGAATTAGGACATTTCCGTCAAAATCGGTCTGGACAACACGTAACGCAGAGGACAAGGTAGACCTCCTGCAACATGGTTGTCCACTATCGACACAGGAAAGCCAACTTCACCTGCACGCGGAGCACCCTGCTGACTGACAAACGAAGCTCTGACGAAATGAGAGGTAGGGAGAGTAATTGTAAGCTACCCGACTGGGGAATGTACCTCCACCTCACAGAATACCGCCTCCAAATAACAATTCCCTTGAGGGTTGTTGTGTTCCTGCGAGTGAGTGAGGTCACCAGAAAGAAAGGAAGGACTTGCTGCGTTGGCAGCGCGGGTGGCGGCGCGCGAGTGATTATTCATGTTCCGATCGTTAATATGTCTACGGTAATTGCTTCACATTAGATGGGATTTATGCTTGTCTGCCACCAGACGTAGTATAAAAAAAAACTTCAGTAACAACCCGGGACAGTATGTCGGGCTGGCAAAATGCCACGTGCGCCCGACCCAAGAGGGCCCCGACCCTTGATAAAATTGTTATTAGTGTTGGATAACTACTTAAGTGGTTTATTATAATTAAACTAAGTAACGTAAACAATATATAAAACATCGATCAGGCCTCCCCAACCCGTCTGGCCAGCGTGGGTAGTGTAGGCCAAATCCTCCTTCTGTCTAGGACGGACGAGAGAGGGTCGTGCTCCTGTAGTGGAGAGTGAAATAACCTGATGATGATGAAGTACGTGACGATTTTTACTGATAGGGCCCCATCCAAAAAAATTGTCACGGGCCCCACATGGTATAGTTACGCCACTGACCAAATGACATTACAATATAACAAAGAGAAACATATAATAAAGAGGTTCTTCAACTACTTTTTTTTTCAGGGCTTCTACCAGCCGTTCAAGGGCTGTCTGAAAGGCCTGCTGATGAACGGGCAATATGTCACCGACATCTTGTATCGTGTCAACGCCCTTCGTTGTATCGACAGCGTCGAGGACGGCGTCTACTTCGAACCCGCCAAGGATGGACACAGCAGTTATTTGAAGGTAAGCTATTTTACCCGACTTTCGAAGGAGGGTTATGTTTTTCGAACGTATGTATGTATGTATGTCTTATGATTTGGCACGCTCTACAGCCTAAACCGTTTAACAGATTTCAAAATAAGAGGTGTCGTTAGATTCGTCTTAATCACGCTAGTGACAGGCTATATCAAATATAAAATCAATATGGCTTATAATTCGTCAAACAACGTCTTATAATTCGATGGAGCCGGCTGCACGCACGAAAAAACATGACTCATGCGGCGTTACCTCGCTCTGAGGCGTTCCATTAAAATTTTATTTTGAAAAATGCAAACATTCCATAAGTATTTTCTTATGACGTTGTCACGTTCAACTATCGTCAGTAAACCGACTTGTAAAGTCGGTTTACTGACGATTGTTTTTTCTTGTAAATATATCGATATGGGTATCAAAATAAATGTCTCAATGACCTGATTTCAAATATGTATTTGATATATTAGTTTTTGCCAGCGGCTTTGCTTGTGTGGAATTATATTATTGTTGCGCGTGATTAATAAATCTGTTGTATATATTAATAATCAATTATTTCTTTGGCACGCTCTACAGCCTAAACCGCTTGACGGATTTGAACCTATGAGATGCCATTCGATCCCTCTCAACTGTGAGCGTGACATATGTTACGTGACATATATTATTCAATAATAAATTATTTATTCAATTATAATTAATAATATACCATAATGTCACGCTCACAGCTGAGACGGATCGAATGACATCTCATAAATAAAAATATTTTTTTTTTAATTATTATTGAATATTATACCATATATTATTCAATAATATCATAGGTTCAAATCCGTCAAGCGGTTAAAATTAACGAGCTCGGTGGCCAACTGGCTAGCAATGGCACTTTGACTCCGAGGTCGCGGGTTCGATCCCCGCACCAAACAAATATTTGTGTACATGAACATATCTGTTTGTCTTGGTCTGGGTGTTTTCTATGTAAGTATTATAATGTATGAATTTACAAAGAAATGTATTTAAGTATAACATCAGTTATCTAGTACCCACAGTACAAGCTTTGTTTAGTTTGTGACTAGATGGCAGTGTGTAATTTATGCATGAATATTTATTTATTTATATTTTGTTGCTTGTTAGTTGAGGAACCATTTCAAAGTGGGCAACGAGATCTCCATTTCCATGGAAGTGAAGCCTCGCAATACGACGGGGCTGCTGCTCAGCGTATACGGCAAGCGAGACTACTTGATCATAGAACTGTTAGAGAACGAGGTGGTGGCTCACGTCGAGAACGGGAAGGGAGCATTCCATGCCAGCTACAAATTGGGCAACAAGTTCTCGCTGTGCGATGGAAAATGGCACAAGATTCACGGTAAGAATTTAATTACGAAGGAAATAGGCCTCCGATGTTCGAATGGGAATTCTTCCACAAGGCAAACATTTGTGTACATGTCTGTTTTACTAAGTGTATTTACAAAAAAAAATTATATAGGTATATTTATCAGATATCTAGTAACTATAACTTTGTTTAATTTGAAACGAGATGTCATTGTCTAATTTGTTCAGGAATATTTATTACATTTAAGTATTTATAGTAACGAAAGACTTAGTTCTCTGCCAAGATGGCAATGTCAAGCTTTATTTTTTGAAGTGAAAACTTCTTTAGCGGGATTGTGCACTTTTTGGGATGGGTAAAATATGTTAAACTCGCGTCAGGACATTGACCTAATCGAAAATTCGTAAGACGGAAGGAGAGTAGACCGCCGTAGAGTAGGAGAGGAAGTAGTATCCTCCTTTCTTTCTACCGCGCGGCGAAAATGTATGCCTGCTCCTGCTGTTTATTTTTAATGTAATATAAATTGTCATTTTTGTGTATAATAGTGCAATAAATGAATATTATATTTTACTACATAAATAATAGTACTTTTATACTGATAAATAAAGCAATTCGTGCGAAATTATTCCTTAACCATTCCAAAATATTCAAAAATGCACAACGTTAATGTTCAAGTTTTCACTTCTGCCGGCACTCCCGGAGTGCAACCCGTGTTTTTTTAAGATTCCAACGCTAAGTTTCCTAAAGGGTAGATCACAAATACCAAGTCACGCAGAATTAGATAGTTAATTGATTCAGGCGTTATTATGCGGAAGTCAAAATTACAGGCAATTTGATTTAGTGTAAATCTTATCATTACCGGTTAGTTCATATAAGTAACCGGTTAGTAAATAAAAGAGTAAACTACTTAGTAAATAAAGAGCTGGTCTCTCTTTACCCACCCACTACCGTTAGTAGATGCCCGCAGAAAAAGTAATGTAGATCAAATCTCTACTCAGCACTATCTCCTAATTTAATAATTCATATTTAATAATTATTAAATTCTTCACAAGAACTTATACAACACATCAATTCACAGCACTTTTTAGGGTTCCGTACCTCAAAAGTAAAAACGGATCCCTTATAAGATCACTTTTTTTAAAAAAAGATAGCCGTTTATTCAGCATAAAACGTATATTTCGACACATTCTAAAGCGAATCAAAACCCATAGGGTACTTCCCGTTGACCTAGAACTATGAAATTTTTGAATACCAAGTTGTTATATCAACCTATATTCATTCCACTACTGTTGTATGTATATAACCTCAATTGAGGCGATCTAGAAAGCATTCCACTTGTTTTCAAGCCGCCCAGAGACAACTGACTGGGCTTGACGACTATCAACTAATGACAACAGCCGGGACCGACGGCTTAACGTGGCCTCCGAAACATGTGATAATCAAACCCATGTAGACAGGCGGTGGTCGACATTGCTTAACCTGCGTGATCGATTATATTGACACATATACCGCCAGCAAGCCCTTTTTTAACGTCATACGCCGAAAAGAAAATATACATTTTCTTTTATTTTCAGCTGTGAAGTCGCATCACGTGGTGTCCGTAGGTGTAGACGGACACTTCTCAGACGCTGGAATCGGACAATCTAGCTCCACGGACACGAAGTACGGTCTATTCATTGGAGGGCATGAAAGGCAAATACATAGATTGCCCGGGGCTAAGACGAAGACGGGATTCGTGGGCTGCATAAAGAACATACTTATCAAGGAGAAACGTGAAGACATCTCGGCGCACGTAGGCGCAAGGAACGCTCACATATGCGCCTGCCCAATAAATTAATAATAAAAAAACATGAATGATGGCATTCTTGACAAAATTACATTCATATACTTAAGTTTTTATTTTTTGGGAGATCAATTCTAACATAATCTGTAACTTACTTTACGTTCTAGCGTCTTGCGTTTTGTTCCAGTGTTCATCGTAATTAATAAATAATTTGCCCCCATATTTTTTCAAATATATTCAAAGTACTTTATAAAAGATATGAATAAATGCTATGCCAGAGGGAGAGGAAATGAAATAAGACCCTTAGCGCTACGAAAGTGCCGCCACTTTGAATAAAAACGCAACGATTTTTTTGTCCAAAATGGCAGAAATTTCGCAGCAGCAAGGGCACAGAATAAGAAATGATTGTTTGTAGTAAGAAATTTCACTAAACACTATTCCGTCTTAGTTATAAGTAATGTCAGTAAAATTGCATTGAAAAAAAAATTGGTTGCCTGTAAAGTCGGTATACGGGCGAAAGTTTTACGTGACAACGACTTTGAGTGGTAAAATGTTTTCGAGTGGAAGGGACGCATGCCTTTCACTTTTTATGTCTGTCTCTCTCGCTCTTAGAAGGGACACGCGTCCACGACACGCTTACAATGAGAGCGAGTGAAAGGCACGCGCCTTTCACTCGCTCTCATTGTAAGCGCATAACGTGACCCAGTTTCTTGAAGTGTCACCCGGCTAACCAATTTATAAGACGTTGTCACGTCAAAAAATACGTCTGTAACTTCCTTCACGTTCTAGCGTCTTGCGTTTTGTTCATCATAACTTTTGAAATTATTAATTCATATTTAAATTATAATATTAATACTTAAATTTGAAGATCCTGACCCGAGAGTCGAACTTTTATTATTTTAAACATTATTTTAAAGTGCATCCGCTCCATCTGACATAGCCATAACACACCACATTGGGGCCAAACATATAATTTCAATTTTCAACTATCATACGTGCCATCATTCGTTATTACAGCTTCATTTTGAAGATACAACTCAATAAGCCAGCTAATAATATCATTCAGTGCGTAAATATACAGTCGGCCTAGCCTTTGAGATAAAAATAAAAAACAATTTGAATTATACTATGATTATGCAACTTAATGTCATAAATGTATGTTTATTGGTACTCTGTGTTTTCGAAAAATAGGAATTTGCCCATTTATCAACATGGTTACTATAATCTCACCATTACTTACTTACGTCAATAAATTATGTCAATAATTGACATTTTATGTGACAATAATGCATCCAGCAGAACAAATACATAGTTCATTATTTTCGAAATTATCATATGTATCCCTAAAATATATAATTTTCAATACTTTATTATTGAGTTTCTAAATTACAAGAATCATTTTTATACAGTGAAAACCATTTAACTATTTATGTTTATACTACCAAAAGTACTTGCGTTCGCGAACTATGATTTTTTATTACTCGTATTATTATAAAGTGGTAGAGTACTAATGACAGGGTCACCTGCCCTACAATATTGTGCACATAAAAGTATTTTAATCTTATAGTTATCGAGCGACATGTCACGTACATTGTATCTCCCCGAGAAGGCCTGGCTTTCATTATATGTATTCATATATAAATATCACACATACAAAATATATATATAACGTGAAGGAAAAGTTTTCTATAATTTGTATTAAATAAGGATAAAATGTGCCATAACTTTTGACTGAATATTAAATAGGTAATAAATACTTTTCAATTTTACTGTGGCTGATACATAGTTATATATATACATAGTTTTTACATATATTGCGAATTTGTACCTATTCATGAAATAAAGTTAAGTATTACACCTGAAATGTATTAAATCATACATATTTACAATACGCCTATGTACTGAGTTAACCTGCCAAATCTATTTTTGATTTCATTGGTCTAACAAGTGTATATGGTTTACTAGGTCCTAATTACTTAGTGGAATTGCATGCAGACGTTTTTACTTTTTCAAATTCAAAGTAATTATCACGCTTGTTGTGGGTGATTGATAATTGATATTTAATCTATACAGGTCGTGTTTTTGCTTTAAAGTGTCGCCATTTACTCGGGTGGTAAATAATTTTGAACGGAGAAATTTAAAACGCACTTGTAAAAGATTTTTGTTTTATAATGAGAGGGGGGCTAACGAGCATGTGAGGCACCTGATGGAAAGCAATCACCACCGCCCAAGGAGATCAGCAACACCAGGGGGTTGCCTATCCGTTGCCAGCCTTTTAAGGGAAATATAGACTCTGTTCTAGAACGCTCCCATGTCGTAATTGATCAGCCCCCTTACCACCATCTCTTAATGCGACTCAATAATTGAATAGATTGCTTATTCATACAAATGAATAAGCGACTCTATTCCATTTAAAATAGAGTCGCTTGTGACGTAATTTATGTATGGCCCCTTACTACATAATGTACACAATATTTCCATGTGTAAAAAATAATGGGTTTAACAGGTTTACACTCTAGGCCGACGTTATAGTAAATATTACGTATATACACGTACCTATATATTACGTAAATATATATATATATTTACGTAATATATAGGTAGGTAGGAATAGGTAGGTATATATATATATATATATATATATATATATATATATATATATATATATATATATATATATATATATATATATATATATATGTTTTGATGAATATTCATACTTCGAACTGTCATAAAATTTAAACGTAAGTATACATGTAAAACTTTCATTTTAATACCAAATATACCCTACACCGATAACAGTGAATGTGTGTTTAATTTTTTTTAGAGTAAGTAAGTATGTTTCCATTTGTACTTCAACTTAACCATAACCCCCTTCCTAGTTTTCCCCTTAGGGTAATAACGTTGGCAAACATATTACCATAAGGGGGAAAATCATTTAATTTCTCTGCATTTCCTCTTTTCCTGGTACATTCTCACAGTAAGTGACCTATGGAACTGCATTGAAATTCTGATCTACGCAAAGCAAAATTTTGCTTATGTAGAATTTGGTATGAGTGATGCAATCAGCTTCTCAAAACCAATGAAGCCTGGTCTCAAGTTGACCGTTCCCGATGAGAATGATGAGAGGACTGATCTACCATACAAGCAGCTTCTTGGCTCGTTGATTAATATTATAATCACACACGGTGTCTTACCTCAGTCAATTCAAAACACATTATTATAAAAGTCAGAAAAGACTTAAGACTGCACATTCGTCAACATCATATAACTAGTTACTAGTAAGTTACGATGATGCAGATTATGCAAGTAATTTGGTAGACAGAAAGTCATACAGAGGCAGAGTCACATGGCCCACATTGAAACATGTAAAGAGGTAGGTATCTAAAATTCTTAATCTATGAAATTTACAAAATTAATTAAACCTTTCATTATATTCTCCGATTATCTGAAAGTTTCATAAAGTTGTCGCATAATGACACTACCATTCGAGAACAAAACACGTCGACACAAGACACCATTTTATTAGAAACACATTGTCTATGTAACAAGGATGCGTCGCTACTCTTTCTAAAGTCTAATTAGACTTTATAAAGAGTAGCGACATGGTTGCAGATAATTTAACAAAAACTCTACCTAGAGCCTGTTTGATATTCAACAGACTCAGAGGTTTTGTTTTGTTTGTACATATGTTTAAAAAATGCACTGCATTGAGTCATACACAGGTGTTTATATTACGAAAGGGTACTCCTATGTAATTATAAATGAGAGCACCCTTCAAATAATTTATGTTGTCACCAAATCTTGTTTAATCACCCTGGAACTTGTTTGTCTATCCTTATTTAATTCTAAATGTGTGCCAAGTCATTTAAAGACAAAAATCTTCACATAATATATTTACCTATATAAAATATTGAGAATGTTTTCCCCACAAAGCTATAAACGTTAATCACACTTCATAATCCATGATAATTCAAAACGATAATGCCAAGAAAGATACCCAAACAGTTATAAGTGGTAAATACTAGGAAGAAGTCGCAATCGGGTGACAAATACAATAAAATACAATCTAGTTCCGAGCCGTCGATAAACGCACGTCTTTCTGATTATTTGCGGACGTGCAATAGTCGCAACATGAAAAATTTAGTAGTTACTGGCAAGCTCATATTGGTTTTAATATTTTTCGGTATCACAACAACACCAAGCGATTGTGCTAAACAAAAATATTCGAAAAACGATGAAGATATCAATAAGCGGTTGGGGGACCAAATTTTCGACACGGCATTAACGCATGAAAATGTATCCATGACGGATCATACGTGCTTGCTTAGACTTTCTCGCTTGCGGAAGGATTTGACTGCTCTATTAAAACACCACGAAGGCATTAAGAGTAATAAAGACAAATTCATTATAAAACTGGACGTACACCACTTTTTACCAGAAGAAGTTACTGTGATGGCCGTTGATGGTACCGTGGTGATCGAAGCTAAACATGAAGAAAGACAGGAACAGCACGGCTCCGTATCAAGAGAATTTAAAAGAAAATATGCGTTACCTAAAGATGTGGATGCGGAAAATTTGGTTTTCAAGATATCCAAAGATAGTATTTTAACAGTGACCGCGCCTAGAAAAGTTATTCGAAAAGAGACAAAGAAACCTCTCGACAGCTGTCAAGAACCCGTTAAGGATGCCTGTCAAGATCTTGACGAATGTAATGTTTATTTTTTATATTTTTTTATAATTTGTTTATAATATTTATTATTTTTTTATAATAATATAATAATAATCATTTTAACAAAAAAAAACGACTCCAAATATTACTCTACTTTTATGTATGTAGATACACGCTGATAATGATGATGATGATGATAATGATAATGAGACCAATCGGGAAGTATACTATTTCAAATAAAAAAGTATTTTTGAAATCTGTATAAATCTGTATAAATGTATCTGTATAAATGACGGATTTATAAAATAAAAAACTTAACAGTGGATAGATATAGGCTGATGTCGATGATGATGATGAATAAAATATGGGACCAATCTGGAAGTATACTATTTCAAATGAAAAAAGATTTTTTCAATTCGATTTATAAATCACGGAATAATTAACAAGCATTAAAAAAAAATACAGCCGAATTGAGAACCTCCTCCTTTTTTTGGAGTCGGTTAAAAATATGAACTTTTTCAAGAAACTTCCTAATATATAGAGGGCAGTAATGAATTTAGAATAAGGAATATTGATATATATCTTGGATATTATTACCTATTGTAGTGTATTGCTCCCGAACGTAACCGAACGTCTAAAATTCGCGAGTTTTATCATTATACATATTATTTAAATGAAACGATAGCTCAGCTGCAAAATTAAATTCTGCGCCACATAACGAAAGCTGAATTTTGTTCGATGCGCTAGATTAAAAATAGCACCCTCACCATAAAAATAATAATTTTGCTATCTTCTATTACAGCTTGCATTCGACGAAACGTGTCTTATATGAAATGAGGCCAATATTTTAAACAATATATATATCTATAATAACATACATACAGTACGGCAAATTAACATTCTATCTTATATAGTTATAGTTACAAGTTATAAAAATATTGATAAGACTACTATCGATTTTTTAATAATTAGCGACCCGCCCCGGCGTCGCACGGGCGCTATAAAATATAGCCTTTGTTACTTGCTGATCAAGTAACTTTCAGAAGATTTAACCGATTGGTGTAAATGTAGATGTAGATTACAAGTGATGCAGAAACGCAAGCAATAAAAAAAAATATTATTCGGAAATCTTTTATTTACCTACATGATAGAATACAGTGCTACACAAAAGAGTAAATAAAAATAGCTGCGCCACTTTCTTTGGAAGAACAGCTTTCAGAATCAATTTCAAGAACAGAAAAAATCAATGTTGCTACTACCAATAAATTTAGTTCCGATTCTAGTGTTTTAAGTTGCATTGTACTTTTACTTTTCAATTTAATTGAGACGAGTACCTAGATTAGATAAGTCAGAAACCACGAAAACTTTTTCCTTGATTACAGGTACTCGCTACAACAGCCGTATCGAATACGGCATGTTGCCGGAACGGCAGGTGGGGGGATTCGCATTGACGGTAGAATTCCGCACGTCTGACGAAGACGGCGGACTTATCTTCTACGCGACCTCGAAACGTTCTCCCGAACAGTTCCTCGCTTTGTACATGAGGGACGCGCAGGTATTATAGCTTTCGCACACGTCTCTGCTCGCGTAAAAACTGTTCTCTGTAATGGTTTTATCATCATCATCAGGTCATTTTAGTCCCCACTACAGGAGCACGACCCTCTCTCGTCTGTCTCAGACAGAAGGAGGATTTGGCCTACACTCCCCACGCTGGCCAGACGGGTTGGGGAGGCCTGATCGATGTTTTATAATGTATTTCCCTTAGTCGCCTTGTACGACATCCACGGAAAGAGACGGAGTGATTCTATTCTAGTCTGCCGGAAACCACACGGCCAAATGGTTTTATACCTATCACTAATTGACTAACTCGCACTAATGTAACGGTTCTACTTTATTATTATAGGTATAACCATTTACTTGTATCTGAATGGGTGACTCTTTATCTACTTATCTACAGGGCTGGGTTCGTTTATGGGAGGTTACAACGAAAAGCAATTTACAGAAAAACTGAATGTATTCCGTGAAGTCTACAAAATGTGCCCGACAGAAAACGACCGATACTCCTAACGAACATACCGTGTCACTCGCGTGATGATCTTCCGACCGGTTGCGACCGCCGCGAAGTCTGGCTGGGAAGACGACCTGGGCGTCGCTGCTCGCTGCCCCAACGTGCTCGCTTCTCCGCCTTTTCCTTGGAGCTCCTGAGTCCGTCTACGTCGCTCGCAGACCGCGAATCGGTACCTCTCGGCGCTGAGCCGCGCGCTGCCTGTTTGTCGGGTTTGATGTACTGACAAAACCGAATTTCCGGATTTTTCGGTGCTTTCGGTTTTCGTTTTTTCAATGAAACTAGATTTTGATGTTCAAAAAATCTGTTCAGTAATTTAAAGATATGAATTCAAAAATAGTATGTGAGCAATTTCCACAGATTTGACCGATTTTAAATTGGAAAAATAGATAAGGAACCGGTTTACCCGGTTATTTCGATTTCGGTGAAATCGGTTTTGGGAATTATAATTATTATTATAACCTTTCAGTTACACTTCAAGTTCAACTGCGGGGAGAGAACCGCGTCAAGGTCTCTTCCACAGAAATACAATGACACAGAATGGCATACAGCTAGGATGATGAGGTACAGAGGATACGGGAAGCTCACTGTCGACAACGAACACGTAGCCGAGGCTAGCGTCAGCTGTGCCGACGCAGCTGTACTAACTCCGCCGTATTATTATGGCGGGTTAGGAAATGTCTCCATGCACTACAAAGAAACTGTGGTAAGGGTTTAAGTATGGTCGAGAATTAGTACTTATATCTATAAATATCTTGGGAAATAAATTTATGCATTATTAAATACTATAACCAAACTACAAATATCTGGCGTATTATGCGTCGCCCGAATGTCATAATATCATCATAAGACAGCGGTCAAACCTGGGGGCCTACCGCTTAAGCTGAAGCCGATTCCCTTCGGGCTTTTTGATTGCGAAAATCAGACGCCTCCGTCCCTACAGGCGCTTAGCCTGTTCATCACTATTAGCACAAATTTAAGGTGAAGAAGTGAAGAAACTTTCGCAATCAAAAAATCCGATAGTAATCGGCGTCAGCTTAGGCGGTAGAACTCTACGGAACGGAATGCAAGGCCATCCGTATCTTAAAAAGGGTCCAGTATCTGATGCAGTAAGTTGACCCTATTGGGTCTTTTCCCTAGTCCTTCAGACGTAACGCGCTTGAACAAAATCACTAAGGAATACGTATGAGGGTCATTATTTATTTTTAAGTAAAGTAAAGGATGCGATGCTATGGTTATATTATATTGAGAGGAAATTTTGAGACAGACCCACCACAAATTCCCGCCACTGTGTCCCCTGTGTACCCACGATTAAATTAACTGCTTACCCTGCCATCCTACCAACATGAAGTCGTATGCCTGTTTGTCACCTGTTGTTGTGTTATATTATAAAAACTACGACTGACGAAGAAGGGACTGTTGTGTTTTACATTAGGGTTTGGGGTTATGGTTATGAAATTTTTGGGACGCTCTACACCATAAGCCGCTTGACAAATTTCAACATATGAGGTGTCATTAGATTCGTCTCACTCAGCTGTATATAGGGCAATAGAGTAAGTATATTACTTCAAAACATTGTCCGCGAAAAAAAATTGGAGTATAATAAGTAACAAAAATTATTATTAGAATTTTAGTCGGGTTTTTGTTTTGGTTATTATTTTGTTTTTTCAGGGCTTCTACCGACCATTCAAGGGCTGTCTGAAGACCCTGCTGATGAACGGGCAATATGTTACAAACATCTTATATCGCGACAATGCCCTTCGTTGTATCGACAGCGTCGAGGATGGGGTGTACTTCGAACCTGCCAAGGATGGACACAGCAGTTATTTGAAAGTAAGCCATTTCATTTCGCAATACGTCGAGTGCCAGAGCATACGGCCTGCCTAATAAGCTACTCAAGCAGGCTGAGTTTCATAAAGAATGCTACTGTATTCTCAATGTATAGATCTGCGGTACTCCATGGACATATTTATTTATTTTTTATTTATTTAAACTTTATTGACCATAGAATAAAGGTACAAAAGGCGGACTTAATGCTAAGAGCATTCTCTACCAGTCAACCTTAGGGAAATTCAGATAACACACGAATGCGGTTTACAAAATAAGAGCTATGAACGTACACACAATAAATACCTATGAAAATATAAAATTACATACATACATAGAAATATGCTAATTACACACAAATACATAATCATATACATAAATACATAATCATACACATCTACATAATTATACACGGAAACGCAAAGGAAAAACAATAGGACAATTACGATTATTGCTTGGACAATTTCCCAAGTAAATAAGTTTGAACATTCTTTTTGAAAATGAATTTACTAGAAGATTCTCTGATGGCCTCCGGTAACGTGTTCCAGAGACGCGATGCTTGCAAGGCAAAGGAGTCCGACATGAAGCCAAATCGAAAGAGTGGGGTATAGAGTGCAAGAGATTTGTTAGAACGGAGTTCGCGATCATGCGTGTCACGGAGATACTGAAACTTACATTTCAAGTAATCAGGAGAAAGAGGGTTAAAAAGAATAGAGAAAAGAGTGCAGAGTAACCTCTGTTGTCTACGCTGGCGGATAGGAAGCCATCTAAGTTGGGACATAGGTACATATATGGCCGCAGAATGTACAGAAAACCACAGAATACAATTTACTGTCCTGTATGATTTTTAGCGTATTACAGTCTTCGATTCAATCGAAACGTGGTCTGTTCTGCCCCCCTAGCCAAGTGTAATTCGTAGCGTAACGAACGTTAGATAGATCACATGACATTTGTCAATTCTCATACTAAAATGTTCGATTTTGACAAATGTCACGTGATCTATCTAACATTCGTTACGCTACGAATTACACTTGGCTAGGGGGGCTGGAATCCTTACAGCGATGTCACGTAGACCACTATGTCAGGGTATGGAGATAATTATGTCTGTTCGCGTCCAGAGTCAACTAACTAAGCCTATCCAGTTGCAGCAGGGAGTTCTCCCCATTCCCTGTCGTATGATTGCGAAATAAAATCTCCCCAAAATGTTCGTATCCAAGACGTTGGACTTGAAAACATCGGGCATAGATGTCATCAAGATGTCGCAAATTAGGTACACCTCACACCACTCACTCACTGATTATTATAATAAAAAAATAGACCTCATCAAGCCCTTGCAGTATCAGTAAGTAGTAATATAGAATACGTTTTTAGATTAGTTTTAGTTTAATGTACATTATATTACAAGCAGTTATGTAGTTATAATAAGTTATAAAAAAATTAAAGATATAATAACAGTAAAATCGGAGCAGCGGATAATATGATTAATCTGCACTATGTCGTGTTATTATGACAATAATCAAAATCAATTTTATTTGTATTACATACTTGAAAAAATTCAAGGCTTTATTAGGCCATCCTGGACCTTTTGAGGCCTCTCTGAGCCCTTAGTTAATCTCCCCTTTTCTTAATCATAATCACGTGATCACGTGTCCTGATAGTAAGATAAAGCTGCGAAACTACAAAATTCAACTTTAAGCAAAGACGACACGATTGAGATTGGTTTGAATCGAAATAGTTTTGACATCAAAATATAGTAAGATAAAGCTGCGAGACTACAAAATTCAACTTTAAGAAAAGACGATTAGAATTATAATAGAATGATGAAATACGTAGTGTCACCTCGTTAGAGAACGACGTTTGCGTTTAAAAGAAATTAGAACATAATACTTAACACATAAAGTAAATTTTAGTGCAGCGCAGGACGCTTGCGCGAGTGTGCATGTGTGTTTGTACTACAGTCTACTACGCGCATCCACGGATGGTGACTGCTGATGGCTTGAGCGTCTGTATAGGTACTTGTAAAATTAGTGTAGGTATATATAGTGTTTAAAATATGGAAATTTAACAAAGTACATCTATTAATGAAAAAAGCAATTCATGTGAAATTATTTCCTAACCATTCCAAAATATTCAAAAATGCACAACGTTAATGTTCAAGTTTTCACTTCTGCCATCACACCCAGAGTGCAACCCGTTGTTATGTTTTTCTGTTATTAGTTGATGAACCATTTCAAAGTGGGCAACGACATCTCCATCTCCATGGAAGTGAAGCCTCGCAATACGACGGGGCTGCTGCTCAGCGTGCACGGCAAACAAGACTACTTGATCATAGAACTCTTAGAGAACGAGGTGGTGCTTAACGTCGAGAATGGCGAGGGAGCTTTCCATGCCAGCTACAAATTGGGCGACAAGTTCTCGCTGTGTGATGGAAAATGGCACACGATTCACGGTAAGAATTTAATTACGAAGAAAATAGTTTTACGTAATGTTCATTAGAATTGAAAATCTTAATTCTCTGCCTAGATGGCAATGTCAGGCATTGTTTTTCAGGTATAAATAGCTAAGTTTCCTAAAGGGTAAATCACGTTTCTATAGCTGAATTTCCTAAAGGGTAAATCACGTTTCTATAGCTGAGTTTCCTAAAGGGTAAATCACGTAACTATAGCTAAGCATTGCTAAAGGGTAAATCGCGAACCGGTACAGAGTCACGGAAAACTAAATACCAAGTTATGCAGCATTGTCTTATACCATCTCATACAGTGGGTGGGGGGGGGACATGGAACGAGCATATATGGTTACTTGATGGAATGCAATTACCACGGCCACTATAAATCAGCAACAACTAGGGATCGCCGACCCGTTGTCAGCCTTTTAAGGCATTATTATTATTATTAAATTTTTCCATTCGCAGGACGCACGACAACTTATACGAACTATCAATTTTGCAAGGTGATTATTTAGGATGCCAGTGGTTTTCAAACCGTCCAAAGACCACTGGCTTAGCTTAACAACTGTAATCTAATGAAATCAACTTCAAACAGTTATTTAAATGGTGTGATCGATTAGACATCGTCATCGAGGCGTGCCTTATTTCGGCACTGCCCAGGTTTCAGATCTTGATTTTAACTAGACAAAAAATTAGTCGTTAATTTGTCGCCCAAAGGAAAAAAATTGTCGCTCTCCTGTCAAAGAGCTAGGTTTTTTTTGTGGCCATGCCGAAATAAGCTTATTTCGGCACAGCCCACTCGGGATCTATTTCCCCCAGAATTAGTCGTCAATTTTTCGAATTCAGACACCAAGTATCAGAATTAGTCGACCTCCCGTTAAAAAGTTATAAGTAGTTTTTTATGGCAGTGCCGAAATAAGCCATATTTCGGCACTGCCCAATAAAACTACACCACCTAGGGAAAATCTGATTTCACCCAGATGTTGCCTTTGACGGGAGAGCGACAATTTTTTTCCTTTGGGCGACAAATTTCGACAAATTAACGACTTATTTTTTGTTTAGTTAAAATCAAGATCTGAGACCTGGGCAGTGCCGAAATAAGGCACGCGTCATCGAGCACTTTTCTACGCCATGTGTGTTTTTTTTTATTTTTAGCTGTGAAGACCCTGCATGTTATATCAGTAGGTGTAGACGGATACTTCTCAGACGGAACAATCGGACGAGGTAGCTCAACAGACACCACGCACGGTCTATTCATTGGAGGGCACGAAAGACAAATACATAGACTGCCCGGGGTTAAGACGAAGACGGGATTCGTGGGCTGCATAAAAAACATATTCATCGAGGAGAAACGTGTAGAGATCTCGGCGCACGTAGGTGCAAGGAACGTTCACATAGGCGCCTGCCCAATAAATTAATTATAAAAAACATGAATGGCATTCTTGACAAAATTAAACTCGTTTTGTTTTATTTTGGGAGGAATCATTTCTAATATAGTCTCGGACTTGCTTTGACAGTCGATCATCCTGCGATTTGTTCATGTGTTTACCAGAGTGCTTAGGGAGAGGTTTTTTGGTCAAATTCGAACATGTTAACGTTTACAAGCCGACAAAATTGATTAAAAAAAACAACGGGTTGCACTCCGGGAGTGCCGGTAGAAGTGAAAACTTGAACATTAACGTTGCGCATTTTTGAATATTTTGGAAAGAATTGGAAAGGAAAAATAATTTCGCATGAATTGCTTTATTTATCAGTAGACTATCATTTATGTGGTATAATACAATATTCATTTATTGCGCTATCGTACACAAATGACAATTTATATTACATTAAAAATTTAACACTTCAGAACTATTAAAAAGAATGATGAAATACCTAGTGCCACCTGTTAGGGAATAGTAAAACTTTGTAGAATTTTAGTCTTTGCTTAAAGTTGAATTTTGTAGTCTTGTAGTAGCTTTGTCTTACGGATTTTCGATCTGGACACGTAATCCTGACGCGAGTTTAACATTTTTTACCCAACTCAAAAAGAGCACAAAGTCGTTAAATAATTTTTCACTTCAAAAATCATATTGTAAATTTACCAGACGCGTGTTACATATCCAAATTAGCAGAGTAGCTCACTTCAAAATATGAACAAGTAAGCTACATAATTTTGAAATGCAACTTGCGTCTTCTAAATTCACAACATGAGAGTTCTTCTCTATTTGGTCGGTTTGTTTACATTGATATGATCGAACGTGAACAAAAAAAACTCGTATTAAGGACTCAGTCTGTGGTTACAGACTTGGGATTCTTCACTACGCTACATCTATTTTCTTCAAGATTTGGTTAAGTACTTTATAGAAATAATTACACATTATGACTTACGGAATGAATACATACTAATGTTGTCTCCCAAGGGTGTCTCAGGGCTATGCCACAGGAGTGGAAATGCTTTAATTTGGTTGGCACTATATTAAAGCATTTAATTAAAAACTCATACCTTAGCATTTAGAGGGAATATCAAAAATTCATACGCGGTAAGATAGTAAAGCATTTTTAAGTTATTAAAATAACAATCAGAACGAGACAGTTTCTACATTTTAGCGAGAAGTAAATTGGCCGTTATCCAAATAAGTCGTTCCATAAAAATACATCGTATTTTCCAAATTTATGACTGTTCGACCTCCTGTATAGAAATCGAAATGGGAATTGGAACCGAAATCGAATCCGCAAGCCTAACTGGAACCGAAACCTATACCGGATCCAGCAACGGAACCGGATCCACACCTGGATTGAATCCGGGTGTGAATCCGGTGTCGACCGCCCAAGCTGAAGCCGATTACCACCCAATATCTTGATTCGAAAAATACTTAGGTCTTACGTTTAAGTTGTTCTTCAGCATAGTCGGTAGAGCTGCAGTCTCTACCAGCTAAGCTAAACACAAATACCATAAATCTAAGCTGAATTTCGATTTAAGCTATAAAAAAATCCGATGGTAATCGGCTTTAGCTTCGGCGATAGGACCCCGGATCCGCAAGCATAACTGGAACCGAAACATATACCGGATCCAGCAACGGAACCGGACCCGGACCCGGATTCGACACCAGAACCGGGATCGGAATCAGAACTCCCTACGCGCGTATAGGACGTATTCTATAATTACTCCCTTACTGGACTCAATGGAAAACGGCCGAAAGTAGTCGCTACGTACAAATAAGGAGCAACTGTACGTGTACGTAAATAGCAGCTGTATGAAGATGATTTTATATTTTTTAGCCTATGGCCTGGTGACAATAGGCTATTTTCCAATGTTTAAAAATTGTATAAATTATTTAACAATATCGTAAAATACACAAAACTATAAAGATCTGCAAACTTTCATTCTAATATCTTCAGTCAGACTTTTTTTAGCGTCGATCAAAGTTTGGCGGGAAAGTCCATTTTAAAAGTATGAAATTATTAAAAAATAATATTTCCATTGGAGAAGCAATAAAAAATGCTATAACTTTTATTACGATACTAATCACTTAAACGTAATATTTAACATAGCTGTCGTACAAATTTCTGATTTGATGCATACAAAATACAAACCTGTGACGTCATAATTCGGTAGTCTTTTGTATGGAGCGTTTTGGGGCAGTCTAAAAATTGTGATTTTCAAATTACCTTATCTCGAGAGATTTTTGTGCTATCGAAGTAATTCTTTCACCTATGGTTATATTATGGAGACGTCCCTACGTATCAAACCGAAAAAAATGTTAGTCAAATAGCCTATTGACAAATTTTAACACCCAGTCTACCTGATCATCTATTGTGATGTACTGTTTGTCTTAATTCTGGGTGGTATATGTTATTAATTTTACAGAAAATAAGAACTAACACAATAGTTGTAACATTACTGTGCAAAATTTTGGTAGCATATTTATGCAACACTGGTATATATTTAATAGTTATTTAAAGTTTATAGACTACAAAATAAGGGTACAAAAGGCGGACTTAATGCTAAAAGCATTCTCTACCAAATCAGATATACTACATTGAAGCGGCTCACAAGTTAATACAAAAAATATAATA
Organism: Hypsopygia costalis; assembly: GCA_937001555.2. Classification (NCBI taxonomy): domain Eukaryota; kingdom Metazoa; phylum Arthropoda; class Insecta; order Lepidoptera; family Pyralidae; genus Hypsopygia; species Hypsopygia costalis. Next base: position 29,228,066 of record OW443326.2, read on the forward strand.
TACACTTCAATCAATACAGAAAGAATACATACAAAAGGTCAAAATGAAAACTAGGACTATCACTATTAGTGTCTGAACAAATTATTAAGCAAATGACTTTAAACACACTTTTTGAAAATGAACTTAACTACTGGAGGACTTTGTGGATTTGGGTAACGCGTTCCAATGACGTGAAGCTTGTAATAACTATTTCAAGTTGTACATAAACCCTAAGAACTAAAAAGTGGGGTAGAAAGCACTAGAGAATTATTAGAACGAAGGTCACGATGATGGGTCTCATGTCGGTAATGCAATTATCATTTCAAGTATTCAAGAGAAAGAGGATTAAAAATAATTGACAAAAGAGTGCAAAGCAAGCTCAGCCCCCTTACCACCATCTCTTACTGCGATTCAATAACTGAATAGAATGCTTATTCATACCAATGAATAAGCGACTCTATTCAATTTGGAATAGAGTCGCTTATTCATTGGTATGAATAAGCATTCTATTCAATTTGGAATAGAGTCGCTTATTCATTGGTATGAATAAGCATTCTATTCAGTTATTAAATCGCAGTAAGAGATGGTGGTAAGGGGGCTATGAATAAGCGACTCTATTCAATTTGAAATAGAGTCGCTTATTCATTGGTATGAATAAGCATTCTATTCAGTTATTGAATCGCAATAAGAGTTGGTGGTAAGGGGGCTGTTGTCTGCGCTCGCGAATAAGAAGCCGTTTTAGATGAGATCGGTATGAGGAAACATGATCAAATTTGGAAAGGCAGAAGATGAAACGGATGGCATTGTTAATTTGCCGGTCCAGCTTATTCAGGCTTCGTTCAAGCCATCAGCATAATCAATGAGTGAAACAATTAGAGATGTGACTAGTGTTACCTTAGTGCGGATAGGGTGGAAATTTCTAAAGTGATTGAGCTACCAAAGTGTACATACACTTTGGTACCACTACCAAAGTGGTTGCACGACTGACCTCTGCGGTTTGTGAAGTCCAACCCAGCGTGGAGCCAATATGGAGACCGCGATTTTTGACACTGTAGATAACTGAAAGGGATGATGATGGACTTGTTAACTTAATAGGCGACACAGTAGCCAAACCATAAATGCTTTGCGTACATAGATTTCGTCGATAGCTCTCTGCCCCCTTACCACCATCTCTTATTGCTATTCAATAATTGAGTAGATTGCTTATTCATACCAATGAATAAGCGACTCTATTCCATTTGAAATAGAGTCGCTTATTCATTGGTATGAATAAGCAATCTATTCAGTTATTGAGTCGTAATAAGAGATGGTGGTAAGGGGGCTGTAATTTGTACAGAATCGTTCACTACTTAAGGCCGGATTCTAGCCCACGGGGCCGAAATCGAGGTTGAGTGGAGCGAGTAGATTCGCTGAAAACTATTGTTTTTCAATTAAATCGCGCCAACTTTTTCCGACCAAAAATAGAATTCTCGCGCGCTCCATTGATTTCACGGGAAAATGTATTTTATGATCATTCCTCAAGGACATTCAAATTTTTTTCGACACAAACATGTAGCATGTTTTTTATTTAATTGTGACAAGTTTAAAGTCGGTTTAGTGATTTTGGGGCTATTCGATTCCAAGAAAGACTTTTCGGCGTACACAAACGTTCCGCTTGCGGCGCTCGCTCCACTCAATAAATCTACGTACGACTGTTGTTCTCATCATCATCCAAATCATCATCATCATCTTCCAAAAGAAAACACAAAACATCGATTTATCATTCATGTTGACATCTTTTCAGAAAGAGACAAATAACATAGATAACTTTGAACAGTTTATTTTACAGTAAGTTTTACAATATTTGATAAAACAACCTAAATACAACTAGGTATTTACACATATAACTACATACTTGTGATACTGAAATTAATTGTTATTAAAAATGATACATTTCATTATAATTTCACGCTTATTAATCGGGAGAAATAAAGAGAATATCATCAATCACTTATTTTCCTTAATCTACTTGCAAGACAATAGAATGGAAGTTACACAAAATCACTTTGAAGTCAATTAAATTTGGTTACGAAAATTAATATACCATTGTTATTATTTGGCACTTTGTAGGTGCCGTGGTAAGATGGTAATGACATCCCTACTCTATGAGTAGGGATGTCATTACCATCTTTAAGAATTTGTAACAATTTGGTAAGATCACGTGCATATGTTAATTGATATGCGAGTGTATGGTATATTGCAATTAACCTTGCGCATGCCCGGACCAATGGTGTGTACAGCGTTGGTAGTTGGTAGCGATTGGTACGTAAGCGTCAGAACCCCTGGACCAAGTGCGATATTTTATGTTTGGTGACTATCAAGTTTCAATACCTTTTTGATACTATTTGATACCTAAATTAAATTATTTAGTACCTCCCCGAGATGTGAAAAACATGAAAAGAAAGTGGTCAGACATTCTGACGTCAGGTTGACTGGACCACATGTTTTTCAAATTTTTCACCTACAGAATTGTCATGTCGCGGCACGCGAGTGGTTAAATTAAAGTAAACGTATCTATTGAAACATTGAACGTTTTGTAAATAAGATTCAGCAATTTAAGGTTGTAGCAGGTTTTAAGGTCCCTCTTTTTAGGTTTTGTTAGACCACGATGTCCGCTTCATCAAGTGGCCCATACGCGGATGTACCAGAGGTACCGTGGTATAATAAAAAAAAAAGTTAATTTTTGGTTGTGTACCTACAACTAAAAACACTGACGAAATAATACATGGATTGATTTTCTTTGTTTCACGAGTTCGGCGGTCGAATGGTTAGCAAAGGCTACCTTAACTCAGAGATCGCGGGTTATATCCCCGCCCGCACAAGACAAATATTTGTGTGCATGAACATGTCTGTTTGTCTTTGTCTGGGCGTTTTCTATATAAGTATGTATTTACAAAAAAATCTATTTAAGTACTATATCGGTTATCTAGTACCCATTGTACAAGCTTCGCTTAATTTGGGACTAGATAGCGCTTTGTAAATTGTCCAGAAATATTTATTTTTTTGGTTGTGCAGAACAACTAAAAACACTAATATATGGATTGCTTTTCTTATACAACTTCTCCATGGACACATTAGAGAATTATTCGGGAAAAAGTCTCCTTTCTGCTGGAGAAGGCAAACCGATCGAGTCGAAACGGGGAGTACAGCCCGAAAGTTTTACGATTACGATTGTGCTATGTTATTTATTACCAATGTGCTCTTTTCCTCGTTGCTGGTTAGTAAAATTGTATGTACGTAGCTAAGTCTCGTAACTAGCTAGGACAAAAAAAAATGCGCTTTTCATAACCAGTTATTAATAGGCATCTAAACAAAGTTCAAAAATTATAAAAACTCTATCAGTAACGTAAAATACATAAAACTAGAACGATCTGCGATCTCAAAACTTTAATAACTTATGTCCGACGTGTTTTATGGTCGATCAAAGTTTGGTGGGAAAGTTCATTTTAAAAGTATGAAATTTTTAAAAATAAATATTACCATTGTAGAAAGAATAAAAGATACTATAACTTTTGTTACGGCACTAGCTACATAAACGCAATATTTAACATAGCTGTCGTACAAATTTCTGAATTGATGCATAAAAAATAGCGTGACGTCATAATACTGTTTTCTGCCTTTTGTATGGAGCGTTTTCGGGATAGTCCAAAATTGTGATCGTCAAGTTATCATATCTCGAGAAGTTTTTATGCTATCGAAGTAATTTTTACGCCTATAGTTATATTATTGTGACGTCTTTAAATAACAAATCGAAAAAAAAATGGTTCAAATGCCCATTATAAAAGATACTGACGAGCTCGGTGGTCAAATGATTAGCAATGGCCACTTTGACTCCGAGGTCGCGGATTCGATCCTCGCACAAGACAAATATTTGTGTGCATGAACATGTCTGTTTGTCTTAGTCTGGGTATTTTCTATGTATTATAAGTATGTATTTACAAAAACAATATATTTAAGTACTATATCAGTTATCTAGTATCAATAGTACAAGCTTTGTTTAGTTTGGGAGTGTGTAATTTGTCCAGGAATATTTATTTATTTATATTTAATTGCAGAAACACTCCTCTAGGAGATTGTTACGCTCGAAAATCTCCCCCACCTTTTTTATGACTATGTATATCATAAAAAAATGAACTGTGATTGCCAAACACATTTACCTGTACAATCAACCGAAATAAAAATAATATTTGGTAACGAAACGTATATTTAACTAATAATTTTAATGGTGATAATATATCCACTATCACTAATTAGTACAGAGTCATACACGTGACACATCGGCCAAAAACCTATTTTTAAAAGCGTTAGTAACATACCCAATCTTCCTACCGATGTACCAAGTAAACTCTATTGTAGTATATAATTATGTAAATTTTTTACAGTGTCTAAGCAACTATTTTACTAAACTTAATACTAGATTTTCATTATTAGAGTGACGTTAATTGCTAATGTTATAGGTACTAAAATCTGTTAGCTAATGATGAACATGCGTCTATGTGTATACATAGATATCCAGGCGCTCCTAAGTTAGACTAGTTGAATCTCAGAGCGAGTCGAGATTAGGTTAGGGTTACCATGTGATCAACAAAAGCCGAGCGAGCGAAACGAACAAGGCTCGACTTGCTTTTGGAGAGGGAGGTAAGATACCTTAGGTTTAACTAGTCAAACCTAGGTGCGCCTAGTAAATCTAGGCGCACCTATGTCAATACTCAAATGAGTATTGACTATCCATACTAATATTATAAATGTGAAAGTGTGTTTGTCTTTCAAATCAGGTTTTTTTTTAATCAATTTTATATTTTCCTTTTGAAATATCTATTATTCCACAAAAGAAGTATACGGTTCATATAAGGGTAGAGGGGGGAGAGGGAGGGGGGTGGGATACTAATATAAAATTATTACGCTTCCGATTGATAATAAAGTATTCACACAGACGCATGTCTCACGTCACACTGTAGACATGTTTGAATAGTTTCAAACAACATAGTACAAAAATATACTTAAATAATTTTTGGCGTAATTCCCATAATACAAGTAATTTTACAATTTACCATCATACAATTTGGATATAATTACTATTAATTTAATAATACATATACACCGACATTAATTCACTATAATTAATTTTCAAACAAAATAACATAATACTCGTACTCGAGTATAAATATCATAAGTCTATGTGCTTTAAAAAAAAATCGATCCAACTAAAACAAAAAATGTAGTATAGAACGTTAGTATAATACCATATGGTTAAAGGTCAGGTCAGACCAAGGGAAATCACACTACAAAATTTTTCGAATTACTGACAAAGCGAGCAAATCGAACGAGGTTTTCAAATTGAATTTATATTTTTCCAAATTCTGGCGGCACGTCCATTAATTTCATCTAACTAAATCATCATTTTTTGGGTCTGCACCCAAAAGCGAGACATTATACTATAGGGTAAAAAAAAGCGGGATGTTCCGCCAAAACCGGGACGTCTGGACGTCTGGCAAAGCTGTCTGGCAACGACGATATGTGTATATTACATAAAAGCTGCATTGTTCCATTTGCATCGCAACATAATTTTAACAAAGGTATAGATACAAAAGATCAACTGCCTGGTAAAGATACAAAAGATCAACTGCCTGGTAATAAAAATAAAGTAAGTAAAAATGTTTCAATACAAATCGACCAAACATGCATCGAAAGTTTTATCTTAATATGAACGAGCCATAAAAATACATCGATGTATATTTTAATTCTGTTTTTGAAACAGGGTGACATCCATCTATTTACTTTTTGTAACCTTTCATAATGGCGATTTTTCATGAAAAATGTTTTCTTACTGAAACTGACGTCTATATTATTGTATTGAGGTCTAATAAGACCAAAAAAAGATATTTAATTCTAATAAATTCAACAATATTTTATTCCATTTGAAAAACAATCAAATATGAACATATACAATTAGTCGCAACGCAAAAAAGAATACAATAATTGTATACTGCGCATAATTAAACAAAATTAAGATTTCACATGCATATTTTAAATAAATATTAAAATAAATTCTTTAAATTGATTGATATAATTACAACACATAAGTTGTTTAAAAATCATCAATTAACCTCGTCTTGTATAAATCAATATGTTTATTTATATTTCCTATATATATTTATTATTTTACATACATTTAATTTTTATCATATTCATTATTATATTCATTAGAGAAGGGCAAATGCGAATTTAAGTACGAGTGTTCATTGGACATTTGTCATTTGACATTTAAATATCAAGGGGGGAACCATTGATATTTTGATATTGGTGGTGGTTACGAGTGAGGTAAGCGATCGTGTAAATGTTAAGGTCTGCCGCTCTACATTACTCGGATAATAAGTATTATAGAAGGTTGGCATGATTACAACCAGTTGTATTAAAACTGGGACCCCTACCGCCGAAGCAGAAGCCGATTACCATCGGATTTTTTTATTGCGAAAATCAAACTTTAACTTAGATTTCTGCTACTTGTGTTGAGCATAGCTGGTAGAAACGATGGAGCTCAACCGACTAAGCTGTAGGTGTTTGGCAATAACTTAAACGTAAGATTTTTTTTTCGAATCAAGGTATTCGGTAGTAATCGGCTTCAGCTTCGGCGTTAGGGCCCCCCTAACGCCGAAGCTGAAGCCGTTTAAATCAGTTTGAATCAAAACCGTGCTTTTATTACATGCCTGACAGATTAATAATGTAATGAAATATTGAAAAAAGGCACTAGTAAAAAAAAGTACTTCAATAAACTCGTGGGTATTCCCTTTATTTAAATAAATATATGGGGGTATTCCTCATTAAAAATGGACATTAGAACATGCAGGGAGAATGTAAAGCGTTCAATATTGATTAGAGATAAGAATCGTCATGTCTGTCTGTCTGTCCGTCCGTATGTCACGGCCACTTTTTTCCGAAACTCTAAGAACTATACTATTGAAACTTGGTAACTGGATATCTTCTGTGAACCGCATTAAGACACACACAAAAATGGAAAAAAAAACAATAAATTTTGGGGGTTCCTGATACTTAGAACTGAAACTCATTTTTATTTTTTCAAAAACTTTTTTTATATGAAATTCAATTTGCGATTCAAAAAATCACATAAAGACACGTGTAACAGATGCGACATTTTTAATATAAAGAAGAAAAAAATTACTGGTAAGGACTTCGAAGAAGCTGACAATGAGCAGGGCCAGGCTCTTAGAGAACAAACGAAAAGGGACATGAAAAGAGCTAGTGTAGATGAAACAGTAGAAACTCTTACGTTTGACCTAGAAAAAACGAACTGTTTACCAAGACTGCCAACAAACATTATATACTATAAAAGACAAATTGAATCTATATAACTTTGGGATTCATCAAGCCAGTAACAAGCAAGGATATTTCAATATTTGGTTAGAGCATGAAGGTGGAAGAGGAACACAAGAAGTGGAAAGTTGTTTGAAAAAAAATATTGCAAACAAAAAAATAGATAGCACTAAGGCGCTAATTTTATGGGCAGATTCATGTGGGGGCAAAATAAAAGCATTAAGCTAGGTATAATGCTGATGCACAATCTCCTTAATCATGAAAACTTGAGCAAAATAATAATGAGATTTCTTCAACCAGGACACACTTTTCTGCCAAATGATTCCGAATTTGGGGACTTAGAATACGCTTTAAAGACTCATAATCGTCTTAACACTGACGAAGATTACATCAATGTCATGAAAACCTGTCAGCGTAAAAATAAATTTATTGTCAATAGATTTACTAAAAATGACTTTATATCCGTAGATCCTTTACTAAAAGCGATCACTAACAGGAAAAAAGATAACAGGAAAAACAGAAGTGGATAAAGAAAAAATATTTTGGCAAAAGACGTTTGAGATAGAAGTAAGAAAAAGTGATCCTTTCAAGTTGTACTTTAAATCTGACCTTAGATCAGACTGTCTCCAGACAGTTGACATGGAAAAAAAAGAGTAAACAAAGAAGGACAGAATTTAAAGACAGTGAGCTACCAATTTTATACCCCAATGGAAGAGACTTATCTGGTGCTAAAATAAAAGATTTAAAAGATATATTAAATTTGATTCCAAAAGATGCTAGGAAGTTTTACGATTTTATTAAAACTACCGGTAACGCGGATTTTGAGAACGATGTTGATAGCTTTGTGGAAACCAGTGACTTTGATGTTCTAGAATTTGATGACAGGAAAGAAGAAATTTTAATTTTCACGGATTCTGTGATTTTAAATAATAAATACGACTAATATTACAGAGAATACAAAGAGAGAATACTGTTTTAGTTTACTTTTTGTTAATATAAGAATGAGAAAATAAGAAGATTGATATTAGAAAGAATAAGAAGAAAGCAGAATATTTAGTTTATTTTTTGTTGATTTGTGAAAATAAGTATGAGATTAACATTAGAGAGATTATTTTTAATGAAAACAATGTTGAAACGTAACATAGAAATACGATTATGAATGTTCCTGTAGAAAGTCAATTGAAATCTCAAGACTGATTAAATATTTTTTTAAACTTGATGCCTTATTGCGTTTTATTTACTTATGCTTATTTTTTATACCTAGATTTGCAAAAAGGGTTTAAAGGCAATTTTTTTATAAAACCTTTTGAAAGTCGATTTCAAACTATAGTCCATTAAAGCATAAAGGTGGTAATTTACTTATTGAGAATTATTTATCAAACCGAAGTTTATTATAATTAAAACGTTTTTGTTACCACAAGAATGTATTGTTTTCTACCAAATGTAAAAAAAATCTGTTAAGTACTTAAAAAGTTATAGCGCTTTGAAAATTAGACTATCTTTGAAAAACTTTAACCGCTTGTATCTCAAAGTGGCTGTTATGTTAGTTGATGCCTTTATGCTTGTTATTTTTTATTATTAAAAAAGCGGCCAAGTGCGAGTCCGACTCGCACTTGGTCGCTTTTTTTAAACTGGTATTATATATCTTCACTATGAATCCGTATGCGAAGGGCGCCAATGATAACGTATTATTAGGGCCCTGCTGCCTATTCGTCTATCTGTTTTTTTGCAGGGATGTACTTTTTAAACGGTTTTATTTAGCTCACCCCGTTTGTTTTATTTATTATTTATTCTTGGGTCAAATTTAGTAATTCAAATTTCACCCTCTTCCTGTCAACCGATTAATTTGAAATTTTGTATACACTTTGGATTTTGGTGACAATACAATTATGTTTATTCATTATCATTATAAATTCAAGATGGCCGCCGCTACAAAATGGCGGATAATTTATGTTTTATTAATCCCATCAATATGGGTATCAAATGAAAGGGCTCAACAAGCAGAATACAATATACTATAAAAAATTGAAATCCAAGATGGCGGCCGCTACAAAATGGCGGATAACGTAGGTTTTATCAATCCCATCAATATGGGTATCAAATGAAAGGGCTCAACAAGCAGAATACAATATACTATAAAAAATTGAAATCCAAGATGGCGGCCGCTACAAAATGGCGGATAACGTAGGTTTTATCAATCCCATCAATATGGGTATCAAATGAAAGTGCTCAACCAGTAGAATACAATGTACTATGTACGTTAGTACTATTACTTATACTGTGGTACTATATAAAATTAAAATCCAAGATGGCGGCCTCTACAAAATGGCGGATAACTTAGGTTAGCACTAAATGAATTAAACAGAATGCGAAATAAAAACTAAAAACTAGAAAATAAAAATAGGTAAAAAAACTTTTTAAGTTAAACGGTTTTATGTTAAACATACATTGCAATGTTTAAGATAAATGTACTAAAAACCAAAAAATAATAAAATAGATACAGTCGTGGGAATTATAAACATATGCATAGACTAGACTAAAATAAAACCGTGGGCACGTCAATTGTCTACAAATTATCGACTTAATGTGCGATAGAAGAATCGTTTAATTCGTCGTTAGGCAGTTGGCCCGCAGACGGTGAGGAACGTTACTACTTATCACACGTCCATCGTTGTCGGTTGAACAACTGCCTAATTATAGTGTAACATTACAAAACAAACATTTTAATCAACGATTGTAGACAATTGACGTGCCCCACGGTTTTATTTTAGTCTAGTCTATGCATATGTTTATAATTCCCACGACTGTATCTATTTTATTATTTTTTGGTTTTTAGTACATTTATCTTAAACATTGCAATGTATGTTTAACATAAAACCGTTTAACTTAAAAAGTTTTTTTACCTATTTTTAAATTGTAATGTGTAAATAAAATAATTATAAGGCAATTTGATCTACACTACTTTGCGTGCTTCCGCCACCAAAAAGTAGTGTAGATCAAATTGCCTGTAAATTTGACTTCCGCAAAATAACACCTGAATCAATTAACTAAATAATTATATTTTTCACATATCATGTATTATCATAGCCGCTATACTATAACAAAATAATAAAGAATATTCCTATACAAAAAACTTGTATTTATCTATTATTATTATTTTTTATTTTTGCTCGATATTGTGTTAAATATAGGCCTTCGAATGCTTGTGCAACTCGTAATTAGTCAGTTTTTTACATATTCTGTATACTTTAACAGTACTGTCAAATTATGGTAAAATGGTAAAGTAATTCGTGTGACCACCTTTTTTGGTTGGTTGGTGGTATTATATTATGTACGGAAGAAAGAATGAAGAGATCGAACCAGAACAATAAATTAAAAAAATTACCTGTGCGCAATTCATAAAGAATCTGATTCAGTCTTACTCTTCGCCTTTTTAAAACATAATTTACTCATGGTGGAATTCAAGAATAAGGTTTAAGGTGAACGCGAATTCATCCCGAACCGAACCCGCTGAACGAACTGAGCGAAATTAATTTTAGAATTCTTTATATCAAATCTTGTGACACCTGTAACGTTACAAGTAAAATAGCTTGTACAGTTAACAGTTTTTACAAGATAAAATAAAATTTACAATTGAGATTATTAAAAAAAGTCACAATTAGCCAAAAAACAAGGTCCGGTTAAAATTGGTCCAGAATGCAAGGACTCACTGAGGCGAATGTGAAGTAGCGGATCACACGATAGAGCACCTGGTACTGGTGGCACGCTCATGATGATGTGATGGTCGTAGAAGTACAATGTCGAGAGATTTCATATAAAGAATTCTAAAATTCCTTTCGTTCGGTTCGTTCGACGCGTTCGGCTCCGATAATTGTGCGTTCACCTATAATGTTAAGTACCATTTCTGTCGCCTATCGATGAAGGGATGATATTTTGAAAACCAAACATATCGGTGAAACGTGATGCGTTCTTATTTACTTACGAACTTTGGAGCGACGTACAAATTGATAACTTCAAGTACGAACGTACCGACGCGGGGATTACATCATCCTAGACCAAAATGGACATTCAATGGAAATCCTCTGAGCCTACTCTCACTAAATGAAGCCGCAGGCCTACGGGCTAGCCGAGTGGTTCCCAATCTTTTTTTATTCGCGGACCACTACGAGGTTTTTTTTGGGTGTAGGGTCCCGGGTGTGATATAAATCCACTATTCTTTAGCTCGAGATTTTAGTATTTTGTATAATAGTACTCAATCTTTTTCGGACCATAATTTACCTCTCACGGACCATTGGTTGGCCGCGGACCACCGGCTAAGAACCCGTGGGCTAGACAGAAACAAAGCCATATGAATAAATAAAATTCAAGACTTGACTATATCACCATCTGTGGTATTCACAACAGGTAACTAAAAGATCAGTTAATTTCACAAGAGAAATTCTGAATCACACACAATGTGCATTGTTATTCATGTTATCCATTACCATTTAACTTTAAAAAGTAATGAAGGCACCAGAAAACAATTCTCGTAATTGTAATGTAGTTAAAATTCAGTTTCGATCTGAGTACTTAGTGCCAGTATTCTGGTCACAATCGAACACGTGTTAACGTTTACAAGCCGACCAAATTCGAGAAAAAGTTTCATATTGTGAATTTACCTGTCACGTGTTACGTATCAAAATTAGCCGGGTTGCACACATCAAAATGTGAGCAAGTAAGCCATATAATTTTGATATATATTATAACACGCGTATTATAAATTCACAACATAAGACTTCTTCTCTATTTGGTTGGTTTGTTTAAATTGACATGATAGAACGCGAACAAAATCTTGCCCTAAGCAATCTAGTGTCGATCTCAGTAGTGTCACATTCGGTATTCTCGTATCACAATATAGTGTGAGTATAAAGAATTAGGGGCCATTCGTTTATTACGTAAGACGATTTAGGGGGGGAAGGGGGTCGGCCATGTCTTATTTTTTCTTACAAGGGGGTGGGAGGGAGTCTTGATAGTTCTACGTAAGATCACAACTGCGCAATGTTAAATTGTAAGTACAAATAAACATTTCTAAAAATTGTTACTTAGAAAAGTTGATTTTTTTCCTTTAGATTCTTACGTAATAAATATTTAACAAGGAGGAGGGGGTCGGCCTATTCTTATTTTTTCTTATAATAGGCCCCCCTATTATAAGAAGGGGTCAAAAACTAGCGATAATAGTCTTACGTAATAAATGAATGGCCCCTTATGACCGAAAATTTAACAAACTAGGAATAGGATTATACTAGCAATAAGAGTTGATATTAATTAAGTATATCATTTGTTGCCAATTCATAATTCAGTCTCAATTAGGTTCAATTCGGATTTGGACTTTCATTCAGATTCGAAAATAATTACGAGAATTGCCCTTTTGAACCTTTTCTCTTATAAAAATCTAAAACGAGCAAGAGTAAATTTAACACCCATTTATATGTACTATCGCTTTAGTGAGCAAATATTAGAATACAATAAGCATATACATTTAATACATTTTCCACTTTAATAATGACTAAACTAAATCAATATCTAATAATTTACTTCTAGCATAAACTTGCAAAGTTGTCTATGGATAGCCAGACGTCAAAAAGAACAAAAAAAATGGTTGTTACAGATAATAAATCGCTAGACGATTGGAACTTCTCAAAACAGAAGTCATTTTCAACACATCAAATATTAATAATTATTGCTTAAATACGTATTGCTTTTTCAGTGCATTATGTGTTGGAATATTGATTTAGATCAGTGTTTCTCAATCTGTGAGTCGCGACCTCCGGGAGGTCGCGATGCCAGACTCGGGGGATCGCCAGCAAAAAGCAAAAGGCAAAATGTAGATACTACAATAATAATTATTAATAGTTTAAAAAACTAAAAAACACGCTTGTCACGTGACCATTTTTTTCGTATTCCTGACAGCAAACCCTTTCATTTGATAACCATATCATGGGGGTGCATTTCAAATAGCCTTTCCGCCATCTTGGACGTCCGCCATATTGGATTTAAGTCACGTGACTATTTTTTTCGTATTCCTGACAGCAAACTCTTTCATTTGATACCATATCATGGGGGTGGATTTCAAACAGCCAGTCCACCATCTTGGAGAGGCTGCCATATTGGATTTATAATGACGTTTCTTAGCTAGTCATGTATTGTCATCAGAATTCAGAGCGTGTGCAAAATTTCATCCTAATCGGAGACCGGGAAGTGGGTCAAATTAAGATTCCAAGATTTTCTTACATACATAGTAAGAAGTGAAGCTAATAAAAGCGTGTTAAAAACACAATTTTCGTGAGAAGGATGGACTTGTTCGCTTAAGCACTTACTTCAACGTCTTTCTGTTGTAAAGATGTTGAGACTAGGACAACACTTTTTTACCTGAATCATAGTATTTTGCTGCTAAGAGATTTTAACTTTCGTTCAAAGAAATCCAACAACTTTTAACTTCTTTTTGATGCTTGGTTGTGAGATGCCGCAAAAGCTTTTACTCTCACGTGATAAAATATCGCTAACAAATTACACATTGAGGTTTATTATTTATTACTGTTAAACCGTATTTTAAGTAACTGTCATAATAATGTCTATTTTTTTTCGGTTTTGAATCATCATGACACTCGTATCAGTTGTTGAAGGATGTAATCCTTCTTTATTTTGAGAAATTTATCCACTTTGCAAACGCGAGGACCTAGCGAAAAAACAAAATAGTCATGTCCGTATGTGGTCACCTATACTACGCGCAAATGAGTTGAATCAAAAGAACATGGCGGGTGAAGCGGGACGCTTGGTCTCGCCGGAACTTTGTCAACTTACAATTTTGCAAACTCTCGCTGCTTATTAGGAAAAACCATTTTATAAATTCTTTATTTGTTTGTCTATGGAACAAGGAGGTCGCCAGAGTTTTTCAACCTGCAAAGGGGTCGCAAAGTTTGAAAAACACTGATTTAGATCATTGTTAAGGAGCGAATATTTTTAAAACAAGTGAAAAAACTCTAATATGCTTATAAAGAATTATGTTATAATAAGAAGAGATGAAAGACTTGGATATTTAATTACTAATTTGAGCTGAACATAGTATTTTTTTTTCTTTGGCAATACATACAAAATCAATATTTACAGTATTAATTCGCTTATCGCATTAGCTGAAAGAATGGCATAACCACAGTATAAAAATAGCAACCACAGTATAAAACTATGTACAGTATGACCGCTCCCTGCCGCTCTCTCGTGACGACCTCACCACCCCTCTGAGACGAATCTGGAACAGTTTGTATGGCGCCGCTGGCACACACGCTCATTCACGCTCTGTACAAACGCCATTGTTTGTGTAGTAGTAAACGGCGCAACATTTGTATTGAGTGGCCGGGGGTGGTATAACTCAAAAATGTCTAGAGAATCAAGTATTCGATATATGAAGTCGATATAGGACTATTATTTTAGTATTGGTGGTTCACGATGACATATATGTATTGACAATATGATGCGTGATTTCAAGTTAAGTATATAGCAAATGAACAAATCTGCCTTAAATGTAAGTACTTAACAAATCAATACCCAAAAATAGATTTATCAAACTACATAATTAAGTTCAAATATCTACAAAAACACTTAATGGAGCCCCTTCCCTAATGTTCTGGCATAAGTTCATCTAGTACAAATGAACTCTGTTATTCAGAATGAATCCATCCGACAAACTATACCAAATTGAGGATATACATAGAAACTTCAAATTGAGTTTTATATATTTGCAACAGAGGGGCGATTCTCGTAATTGTAATATAGTCAAAATTCAGTTTCGATCCAGTCTCGATCTCACAAATGTCACATTTGGTATTCTCGTAACACAATATGTAACTTCAAAATTAAATTTAAGCGGGATTATATCGAAATATGAGTGAAAATTAAACAAACTAAGAATGTTACTTTGCCAACAACAAGAATTGATAATAATTAATTAATGAAATCAAGCATATAATTTTAGTCAATTCACAATTCAATCTCGATAACTTTCAATCTGCGTTCGTAGAAAAATTACGAGAATTGGCCTTCTGATACTAGCAATTTGATGACATATGCTTCAAAACTTATACTGCGTGATATTTTTATTCCTATTAACTTTAAATAGCTTTAACTTAAAAAAAAAAGTAACAAAATGTCGCTTGGACCTATTCTGCATAACAGGCTCCAATTCATAATACAAAAACACAAGGTATTATATACAGGTATTATATAGGTCACGTGATTTGAACTTGCCTACGTACGTCCTCAGCTGTATTCTGTATTATAATTGGCAAATTTTGGCCAAATTAGTGACGTAATCTTGGTAACACACAGAAGAACATCCTGATGTGTTTCTAGCATGGTATAATTTAAAATTCCGTCGAGTTTTCATTACCATTAGGGTATTTAACCACGCTACGATCTTCGATATATACTAAGAACGAAATTCAAGCATTTTTTTTGTCTGGCTCTTATATTTTAAATGAATATATATACATAAGCTATACGTCGAACATCTAACGGAACTCGATACTTTACACCGACTAAAATATTTCTTTCAGTTCATGTAGAGTCCAAGTTCCTGAAAAGAATAAAACATGTATTAATTATAATCAATCAAGTGTATATAATATCTTACTAATACTATATATCAGCCGTGTGGTTTCCGGCAGACTAGAATAGAATCACTCCGTCTCTTCCCGTGGATGTCGTACAGGGCGACTAAGGGAAATACAATATAAAACATCGATCAGGCCTCCCCTACCCGTCTGGCCAGCGTGGGGAGTGTAGGCCAAATCCTTCTGTCTGTGACGGACAAGAGAGGGTCGTGCTCCTGTAGTGGAGACTAAAAGGACCTGATGATGATGATGAATACTATATATAAACTACGATATAAACTAGCGGCCGGCCCACGCTTAGTTGTGGCTTAATCATCCCGTTCCCATCTTATTCCTGTGAATGGATTTCGCATACAATCCTTGGACCCTACCGCCGCAGCTGAAACCGATTACCATAGATTTTTTTGATTCCAATATATGGTCTTAGGTTAAAATTATTGACAAAGATCTTCAGCTTGGTCGGTAGAGCTCTAGGGTTTCTACCAGCTGGGCTGCAAATATAAGTACCAACAATGTAAGCAGGAGTTTAATGTTCGCATTAAAAAAATCGGATGGCAAACGGCTTCAGCTTCGGCGGTAGGGCCCTTGCCTGGGATGGGACTGGGAAATGTACCTCCACCTCACAGAATACCGCAGCCAAATAACAATTCCCTTGAGGGTTGTTGTGTTCCTGCGAGTGAGTGAGGTCACCAGAAAGGAAGGAGGGGGTGGCGGCCCGCGAGCGATATTTTATGTTGCAAGCGTTAATATGGCTACGGTAACCGCTTCAAATCAGGCGGGCCGTATGCTTGTCTGCCACTCGACGTAGTATAAAAAAAAAAAGACAAACATCACAAAAATCGGTCCAGCGGTTCTTGATTTATTGTAAATAAATATGTGTAACTAACCCTACTTTATTTTATATATAGAGATGTTAAAAATTTGTGTGGATGTATGTATGTATATTTCTAGTCATTTACGGGGAAGCAGCTAAACGGAATTGGATGAAAGTTGGCATACATACGAAATATGTTCTGGATTAACACATAGGATACTTTTCATCCGTGTATTATAATATTAAATATAATCAGCGAGTAACTTCGGAGAAAGCGCAGCACACCTCTCGACACCCCTGAGTCACCTAGGCCGGTGTTCCCCCGGACGATTTCGGGGGCACATCTAGTGAGTGGCGAGCCACCGCCTGTCGCAAGTAACGATCGATATCGGTAGTTATGGCAGGCGTCCGTCCCTCTACTGTAATAGACCATTACCTAGTCCACCCAAAACTTATTTCCATAGCCCATATAATTTTCAACACATAATGCAATTGTCTGGTCATGGTATGTTCTATTGATATATTCTGGAGCAGTTCACGGCGGGTATACAACATTACATTAACATTTACAAGGGGCCTCTACGCGTTGGATACATATCGCCGCGCATGCCTATCAAATGACCGTGCTTGACCCGTGATTAATAGAGATAATCATATTTTGCAATAGTCCCCATGCCTGCCGAGACCTGTTCATGTGTATATTGTTCCATTCACATATCTTAGAGCGGATCACGGCTGGTGTACATTACATTATCCTTCTCAAAGGGGCCTCTGCGCGTTGGATCCATATCTCCGCGCACGCTTTGTCCAGGTATATTGTTTAATCTAGAATATAATCACCCGCTTTGCTCGGTATAGCCTACATAATTTATTTATTTTATTTATTTATTACAAACTTCCATTTGAAAAGCATTACAGCAAGCCAATGCGCTTATCAAAGGCAACCTTATCAAACAAAATCATAACAGTGTGGCGAAATGCCACGTAACCAGAGCCACGAAATAATGTATAAAAAAAGAAGCTCTGTCAATGGCGCTACGGATTGCTGGGATTGCATCATAATTTTTGTTACGACATAAAATGTGTATTTTGACGAAAAACCGATTCTTGTAATTAAACGTATAAATAGTGGTGAATCAACGTCGTTCATTTCATTTCTACCGACGTCCCATCATTCGCCATAACAGTATAAACAATCATTAAAATACTTTAAATTTAATAGCACAAATTATGTAAAAGCGCTTTCTAAATATTCTGTTGTCACCCTGCAATATTCTGCAGGCGAGCAAGTAAACAAATCGCGTGAGCGTTAAGACACAATGTCGTTAAGTAAACGCAGTCTAGTGCTTGAGGAAGCGGTGCATGGCTACGAATTTGCGTTCTACAAAGTGGCAGCGTGAACAATCTATGTGAACGGGACCGATATTAATAGGCATGTGACCAATGTTCTAAAATTATAAAAACTCTATCAGTAACGTAAAATACCTAAAACTAGAACAATCTGCGATGATTTTGGGGTGTAAGTGGTTCATAAACATCTTTGAACTAAAGGCAACTTCACCTGCACGCGGTGCACCCTGCTGACTGACAAACGAAATTCTGGCGAAAATAGAGGTAGGGAGCGTAATTGTAAGCTACCCGACTGGGGAATATACCTCCACCTCACAGAATACCGCAACCAAATAATAATTCCATCGAGTGTTGTTGTGTTCCTGCGAGTGAGTGAGGTCATCAGAAAGGAAGAAGATGCTGCGTTGGCAGCGGGGGTGGCGGCGCGCGAGCGATATTTTATATTGCGAGAGTTAATATGGCTACGGTAACCGCTTCACATCAGGCTGGCCGTATGCTTGCCTGCCACCCGATGTAGTATAAAAAAATCTTAAAATTTTAATAACTTATGTCTGACGTGTTTTATTGTCGATCCAAGTTTGGTGGGAAAGTCCATTTTAAAAGTATGAAATTATAAAAAATAAATATGAGCATTGTAAAAAGAATAAAAAATACCATTACTTTTGTTACAATACTAGCAACATAAACGCATAGCTGTCGTACAAATTTCTGATTTAATGCATATAAAATAGCGTGGTGTGACGTCAAAATATTTTCGAGAATTTCGGGATAGTCCAAAATTGTTATTTTCAAGTTATCATATATATCGAAAAGTTTTTATGCTATCGAAGTATTTCTTTCACCTATGGTTATATTATTGTGACGTCTTTAAATAACAAATCGAAAAAAAAAACCGCACAAGTGCGAGTCGGACTCGCCCACCGAGGGTTCCGTACGTAGGATCATTATTAAATTTGATATTTTTCATTATAAATAAGAAATAATGCGTTTAAAAATAAAATATATTTTGCAATGTGTACATCAAGCCCTTTCATATGATACCCCAATTGAACTAGTAGCTTCAATTTGAAATTTCTACTCCCTATAAAACATATAGACCACCTATTTTTTAAGACCTATTTACAAATGTATAGTTTTGAGATTTATTCCTGTACTTGTAGTCTATAACAATGTTACTTGCCAAATTTCATAGTTCTAGGTCAACGGGAAGTACCCTATAGGTTTTGATTCCCTTGAGAATGTGTCGAAATATGCGTTTTTTGCTGAATAAACGGCCGTAACTTTTTTTTACGTAAACTTAGCAGTTTGATTTTTTTACAACTTCGTGGGACCGTAGACCTGAGTATACAGTTCAAATTTCAGCTTGATACCTCCACGCATTCTCGACATAGAGGGTCTTGACAGACAGACGGACAACAAAATGATCTTATAAGGGTTCCGTTTTTCCTTTTGAGGTACGGAACCCCAAAAAATGGTTCACAAGCCTATTAATAATACAGCCTTTAGATATTGAAATCGACGTCATATAGCTGCGATCTTCAGTGAGGTGTCGGTACTTCCCTAGTCGGGCTGTCGGACACAATACGCTTACCTATTTTTCGCCAGAAGTCGTTTTCTAGTCGGTAGAGTACAGTACAGTATACAGTAGAAAAATAAAGTATCCTGATTGGTAGAATACTACCAATCAGAATACTTTATTTTTACCGCGGAAATGAGACGAAAAGTAGGAACGTAAGCGGCCTTTTGAACATTCTTCGTTGGACTGTGGAACTGGAAGGTTATAATAGAAATTAAAAGTAATACATCTTTCTTCAGTGTTTTTTATACTTCACGTCTAATATCTGTGTCGGAGGTATGATAACTATACTACAAGCGAGGCTGAAGGACCATCCTTACATCAGGCTGGAGAAGAGGTAGGTGCTATACCTACCTCTTCGCCTACGTATTTTTTAAACTGTCCGACTGGGGAGTACCTCCACCTCACAGAATACCGCAGCCAAAGAACAATTCCCTTGAGGGTTGTTGTGTTTCTGCGAGTGAGTGAGGTCACCAGAAAGAAACGAAGGAAGGAGTATAGTCTGGCAACGGATCCGCGACTCCTTGGTGTTGCTGATCTCTATGGGCGGTGGTGATTGCTTTCCATCACCACATGCTCCTTTGCCCCCCCCCCCCCCCCTCATATAAAAAAAAACTTACCAGATGGTTATTAGTGCGGACTCTCCACGATCAGCATGATGGACTGATGCTGTTGGGTATCTACATGAATCGGCACAGACCGCAAACACTCGATCTGGTGGGAGGCCCAGTCTTTCTTCTGGCAGTAAGTTGAACAGTACGGAGTGCGGCGACATAGCGAGCATTCTGCGGAGGCCTCACGATTGCAATTCGCGCACTGTTGGTAGAAAAGTATCATAATTATCATCGTAAGGGGCCATCCATAAATTACGTCACACGTTAAGGGGGAGGGAGGGGGTCGACGAAGTGTGATATTGTGTGACAAGGGGGTGGGAGGGGTCTCAATTTCGTGACGTGACATTTCAAAATCTATTATAATTTAAGTGTTAAAACACGAACTTTGATTACTATTAACGAAAAACTGAAAAATATTTGCAACTCTAGACGTAAAATTGCAAAATATGTGACGTCACACTATGGGGGGTCTCAAAAATGTGACCAGCTGTGACAAGGACGGGGGAGGGGTCAAAAATCATAACAGCAGAAGGACGATAACTGAATAGACTCCTAAAAATTAAAACGGTTTTGTGTTGTTTGCATGGATCGACTTCTTTCTCGAAATGATTTGTCTTAGAATTATCATGGAAACTGTTCAGAGTGCTTATTGCGAGTTTTTTGTTCGCGTACGATCATGTCAACGTCAACAAACCTACCAAATAGAGAAGAACTCTCATGTTGTGAATTTATAAGACGCGTGTCAAAATTGTGGCATGATATTTAGAAGTGTGCAACCCGGCTAATTTGGTATATGTAATGTACGTTTAAACACGCGTCAGGTAAATATCACAACATGAAAGTTTTTATCAATTTGGTCGGCTTGTAAACGTTCAAACGTTGTTCGAATGTCATAAAAAAAAACTCACAATAAGCACTCATTTAGGGAGGTCGTTATAGAAATCTAAAGCAGAGGCTTATGTTGAGCAGCGAATGTCATTCCATAATTTTAATTTTGAATTAATTTTTGACTTTGATTACGAATTTTATTCTTGACATTGATTATAATTTAATTTTGTTTTTGATTTTGTAATTGGTTATAATTTAATATTTTAGATTGATGAATCTTCAAATGAAATATATGTAAATAAATGTAAAATTATATAAAGAAATATGGAAGAGCGGACTCCTCTAACACGAGCAAAACTTGCTCAAAGGAGGACTCCCACCACGAAACTATGTATTTTAAATTATAAGAAAATGAAATAAAATTATTATTATTATTCCGTTGTAATGATGATGATAAATTTACATGTGAAAAATAATAAACCTAAATTTAAAAATTATTTATTTTTATATTTATTTTTTGTAACTAATTAAGTTTTCTATAATTAGATTGTATTTAATTAATTATATTTCTAGTATATGGAAATATGAGCAAATATTAAACAAATTAAGAATGTTATTTGGCAACAATTAAAATTGAAAATAATTAATTAATGTTATAATTTAAAAAAAAAACCTTTATTCTTGAATACGTTGGTCATTTTCCGAACGTTACTTACTGAACATTACTGAACGTTAGAATTTTTCGTAAAATTTTTGGCGTGTCGTATTTGTAATCGGAAAAGTCGACAAGTTAGTCAATCTGTAACGACAATTCGACATATTTGCGTTTTATAAAATTTCAATTTTAATTGTCGACGTTTTACCAATGGGGATGTTTGATATTTTATCTGCCATTAGATGTCGCTAGGTAGGCATCGGGTCCACATTGTCAAAATGTACTGAATTTTTTGACAATGAAACATTAAGACGACAAGACAACACAAGACATTTGACAAGATGCTATGAATTGACAAATGATTGGACCCTTCGCTAAAGTGCTGCCAAAATACCCTCATTGTCGCTTATGGAATGCATATTTGTTTGACAATTTTTGACAGGCGCCTTGGCCTATGTCAGGATTAGAGAGTCAAAATCCAAAATTCTAGCAGTGACAATGGCCGAGTTTGCGTCTGACTAAATTACCAGCGAAGCTGCGAAAGTATCAAATTTGTAAATTTGATCGCAGTTTCGCTTCGAAAGAGCGGCGTTAGGAAATAAAAAGTATTAAAAAAAATAACATCAACCGAATCGATAATTTTTTTAAGGCCTTCGACCGATACGGTGTATCCTTGACAATAAATCTGGATATCTCAAGCATTTGATAGGGTCTAGCACAAAGCGCTACTCTCTAGGCTGCCGCCTTATGAGATTCCCGACTGCCTCGTAGTATTCGAGTCATGGTCGAAGGCCATACGTCTGAGCTCATTCATATGATCGCTGGCATCCCTCAGGGTTCCGTGGTGACACCAACCCTTTTTATTCTGCATATAAATTACCTTCTGGAAATTGGCAATATCCATCGTTATCCTAATGATAGCACGGTACATCTAGGATATGAGGGTCATGCCGGGATAAGAGTAATAACGTTCAGGCACTGCGGAAGTATCTGATCTGTAGGTTGAATGACGTCTTGAATGTAGTGGCTTGCTTGGATGATCTAAATCTCGTCAGTTGTAAAAAGGACTCATTTTCCCTGACCGCAACTCTTCCCGGTGTCTAGCTCCCCATCAGCAATCATTTATCAATCCTCGGCTTGAATATGCGTGCAGACCCGAATCATAGCTGCCCGTACACTTGGAATCCTGAATAGAGTGCGGCAGTATATCACACTCGCACTACGACTACTGCTTTACAAAATGCAAATCAGGCCGTGTGTAGAATATTGTTCGCATCTCTGGAAGGACTCCGAAAAATACCTAATGGATGCCCTTGGTTTTCATTGCAAGGCGTGCAGTCCGGAATATTGACGATCCTCGTGTAAAACTGGGAGCATCACTTGTGCCTTTGGAACTCCGCACAGAAGTCGCTATACTGAGTCACTTTTATCGACTATATCACGGTGATTTCTCGGTAAATATCTACGACCTTATTCCTCCTTCTTTGAGTACCGGAACTACAGTTGAAAACCTAATCTATCCGCTACATAAACTAAAAAGTTCAGCATATCTCTTTTGTGTCGAAACTCTGACCGGTGGAATGGACGGCCCAGCGATTCCTGCTCCACATGTGTTCGATATTGTGTCCTTCAAAAGGAATGTGAAAAGGCACTTTCTAGGGATAGTGGACGCGACGACATGACATGAAGCATGTGATTTCGTCGCTTCCAATCCTGAATTCCAGTGTCTAGTGGCCGGATTCCGGTATCCAGCAGCCCATCAGACAGGCTCTGGTTGTCACAATCCGTGTCTCAATAAAAAAAAAGCATTTAGCTATGAAAAAATAAAAAGCATGTAGCTAAGAGATTACACTATAGGGTTCTTCAAAAAGGCGTGAAGGCGTTTTTACAGAGTAATAAGATTAAAGAAGGATATTGTAATATCAACATAACCATAAATACAAAAATGTGTCAACTATGCTTAAAGTAATGTTATTATCTCTAGAAAATTCACATTACGCACTCGTAAACTCCGCCACTTTCTCCCACTCGAGTTGGCGATCTGCCAGGCATCCCGCGACAACTCAATGGTTTTTCTTTCTAACGCAGTAGTTGTCTTATTCTCAAATTATTTCGTGTTTAACAGGCACCAAACTCATACACTGATAATTCAGACAGACGCAAATATGGCCATTATCACTGTTAGAATTGAACATTTCGACAACTGTTGGAAATCCGTCGACAATTTGTCGAATTTACATTGTCACACTTGTCGTTATCGACAACGAATTGTCACTAACAATAATGAAAATGACATGACATGGTTACATATTTTCTACATTTTATCGTGGCACCGATGTTTTATAGAAACACTTTGTTCGTTCGATTTAATCACGAGGATCCACGGAGAGAGACAATCACAAGGACACGCATATAAAGCATTCGACATTACCACCAATAAACATTTCGACAATTGTCGAAAAATTGTGGACAACTTGTGTAATTTTAATTGTGACAGTAGTCGACATGCAACGTCAGTAGCATGTCGACTATTGACAGTAAGTTTAATGAAATAGGCCATGAACATTAATTTCTACACTTTATCATGTACTATGAAGAAAATGCATTGTTCTTTGTCTCACCAATATAGGGGACCTAGTAATCATAACTAGGGTAACTACGCATATAAGGCATTAGCCATTATATGCGTAGTTACCCGTAGGAAAATCGTCTGTAATTTGTCTGATTTTCATTGACATAGTAGTTTGCTTTTGTTCATTGTTAATGTAATATATATGGTTGCCTGGAAGAAATCGCATCGCGATAAGGCCGCCCTTTGTACTCTAATTCTGTATGTACTTTTGTTTGTATTTTATTATTGGTGCAATAAAGTATATTGTATTGTATTGTATAGTAGTCCAATTGTCGACATGCCACTGACACAATAAGAACTTTGATGATAAAAGCAGCGAGGGTGGAACAACGCAAAAATACGAAAACGACAACCGATATATGCTCAATGGTAACCATACCTAGGTTACATAGACACGCATATAAAGCATTTACCTTCTTAGCCTCGGTATCTTCAACATTATGCAATGACACTTGCTCAGCTTCGACTTGAGCATCAACACTCGCTGCTAAAAGAGCGGAGGCCCTCTCCTGCTCGAGACGCTCGATTTGCCGAGCACTCACGACTCGCACGTCCTCCACACACTGCTTTAGTTCCCCGGCTAGGCGAACCAACCCCTGACTTATGTCTTCCAATCGTTTTAATACCCCTCCCATATCTGGGAGACCTGAAATGATAAAAATAATAATTATAGTGATACTAAATTCAACTTCCTTAGAATTTATTCAAATTCATTACGAGTTTTAATGGAGCCATAGTTTTATTGTATCTCTAACTTGATGAAATAAAAATAAAATAAATAAATATTTCTGGACAATTTACACAGCGCCATCTAGTCTCCAATTAAGCGCAAAGCTTGTGTTATGGGTACTAGACAACTGATAAATGTACTTAAATACTTTTTTTTTTTTTGTAAATACACACTTATAATACAAGAAAACACCCAGACCAAGACAAACAGACATGTTCAAGCACACAAATATTTGTCTTGTGCGGGAATCGAACCCGCGACCTCGGAGTCAAAGTGGCCATTGCTAACCATTCGACCACCGAACTCGTCTCAATCAATCGTCGTCAATTATAGTGACACAAAATTCTGACGGTTAAGAATAAAGTCTTCCGGGACTTGTTTGGTCACATGACTTGAACGTCGGACTCGTCAAAGCTATGCACCAAATGACTAGACCACTGAAGTATTTGGTATGATGAATGATGATAAAGTTCATACATCATCATCATCAGGTCCATTTTAGTCTCCACTACAGGAGTAAGACCCTCTCTCGTCCGTCCTAGGCGGAAGGAGGATTTGGCCTACACTCCCCACGCTGGCCAAACGGGCCAAACAAAATAATAAATAAATAAATATTTCTGAACAATTTACACAACGCCATCTAGTCCGAAATTAAGCGCAAAGCTTGTGTTATGGGTACTAGACAACTGATGAATGTACTTAAATACATATTTTATAATACATAGAAAACACCCAGAACAAGACAAACAGACATGTTCATGCACACAAATGTTTGTCTTGTGCGGGAATCGAACCCGCGACCTCGGAGTCAAAGTGGCCATTGCTAACCATTCGACCACCGAGCTCGTCATAAGATTATAATGTACAAAGTGATTAGTGATCCATTTCGCAGAAACGACTACATATCCAACTGCGATTCTTCAAAAAAGGTGTGTAAATAATATCTTTTATATATATTTTGAGTACAAGTGGCTCACCACTATGTTTAGAGCTAAAGTCAAAATCACCTACACATGGTGCATTTTACTGACTAGCGAAATAAGCTATTGCGAAAGAGCATATCGAGCCCGATTGGAGAAGTCAAATAACATTTCTTTGAGGATGGCTGTGTTCCTGCGAGTAAGTTAGCAAGATGGTGCGTTGGCAGCGGTGCCAGTGCGCAAGGAATTTCATTTACGGCTACGATGAGCTCTTTACGTCATGGGGGCCGTATACGTGGCACACGCGTTGCTTAAAAAAAATACGGTAATGAACATCCAAGGCGAGTGATGCCTCAGGCTTTGCAAGCGTCCATATGCAGGTTACCATGCGGACTGTATGTTTATTTGTCACATGAGTATAACAAATATAACTTTAAGACCAACCACAGTATGAACAATAGTACTTCAATCATCTTCTAAGACGAATCTGTGACCGCTTGTTGAACGCACACGTATCCGCGTCCAGCACTAACTTCGTGTATTAAAACAATAGCAAAAGGTATCAATGGGGACTACGATGTATCATTGCAAGTTTTAGTATAATCGAATACGCAAGTTAAGCAACGTCGAACATAGCCTGTCTATAGACGGGTTATCTTGAGCTCGGAGGCATATAAACCCATCAGCCTCGGTCCGGTTTCGGCTCCTAATGGTCGCATTGTATTGTTGAATAGCCTATATCCTTTCTCAAGACATAAGTTAAAATATTTTTTTTAAAATAAGTACCTACATAAGAACTTGAAATCTAAAAAATATTTGTTATATATTTTTTCATTCGCAACGCTATCCTCACAACAAAATTGAATATATAATCGCGGCGCAGGTAATCGTGTATTATTACGAGAACGAAACGAGTGTGCCAAATTTCAGCTCAATCGGACACTGCAACGTCGCTTTGCTCCTTGCAATCACTTGCAAGATTAGATTACCGACACTGCGGTGAAACTAAATGCTTTTAAAATATAAATAAAAACTCGCGCAAAATAATCGTTCAGCACTTCAAGCCAAACCGCCATAAATTTATATATAAAAATATCTACATATGTATATAAGTTATTATATTACGTATACCTTGTAGGTCGTGGAATAGAGCAGCATAAAAATATGCAATTTGCAGTAACTATAAATTTGGGAGCCTAAACACCACACATGGTACAATACCCTGTGGATTAGCTCTAGCAAGAAGTACAAAGAGATGTTCAATAGCTGGGTCAATCCGAAATCATGTACTTTATACCAATTCCCAGGAAGTCACTACTGACAAAGTGCTACATTAGACATTTGTGCGCAACGGTAACTGACATATTTTTCTACTGTATCGAGTGGCAATCGTGTGATTGCCACTAGTAGAAATAGTAGAAAAATATGGCCATGTAAATCCGGCTATCCCGCAAATGTTTGGTTGCGGGATAGCCGGATTTACATGGACATATTTTTCTACTATTTCTACTAGTGTCAGACACAACTTGTTTACAGAACTTGTTAGCAAAACTTTAGTCTCCAAAAACCAACAATTGTTCGAAAATAACCTCACGCAGGCGAACGCAGATTGTTTTCCATTCGCCTTGAACAATTTTATTTAATTTTCCTAACAAAGCAGTTAAGTCATGCCCATATTTTGTAAGATTGGTGTTAGAAAACACAAAACAGTGGCGCAGGAGACGCGGCTTAATACATATACACCTTCCATCATCATCATCAGCTAAAGGACATCCACGCAAAACCAATTGTTGAGGAAATCTGTAAGTGAAAGGCCTAAGTTGGATAGCCAAAGGACATCAGAAGGTTTTGCGCCGTTTGCATTCTTTAACTCACTGGGATCTTCATCAGATCCTTGCGTCGGACCATCTATTTCTATCTGCATATTTTTATCAAATTAATTATTCGCAAACTTTATTAGCAAACTTCAGAGGTTGAGAAAAAATGAGGGAATCCTCCCGTGATATAATAATATAGAAGTTCTTATATATCTTTAAACGAACAGCTACATATGGAACTGCATATTCTTATCTAGAAAACTACAAAAAATCGCTAAGAAGCGCCTACGCCCAGCTACTATTAAAAGACATTCGCCATGCTATTGCATTAGACTCTCGCTTATCTTATTAAAGGTATATTCCTGGAAATATTATTCGCTACATATGTTATAAACAACACTAAAAGTCTATGCGCTCCTAGGTTTAATAAATAAATAAATATTTCTGGACAATTTACACAGAGCCATCTAGTCCCAAATTAAGGGCAAAGCTTGTGCTATGGGTACTAGACAAGTGATAAATGTACTTAATTAAATACATTTTTTTTTTGTAAATACATACTCATAATATATAGAAAACACCCAGACCAAGACAAACAGACATGTTCATGCACACAAATGTTTATCTTGTGCGGGAATCGAACCCGCAATTCGACCACCGAGCTCGTCATTATTAAGTAATCAAACCTCAGGTACCTTACCTCCCTCTCCATAAAAGACTGCAAAGAAATACAATATGCAATATTCCTAGTAGACTGTTGTGTTCCTGGGAATGAGCAGCGCTTCTATCTCACATAAAACTGCAGTCAAACACAAGTTTGCTAGAAATTCGTTGTATTCGTAAGAAACTTAACCTGCTTGTGTGGAGGTGCTACTTTAGCAGCAGCAGTAGCAAAGCGTAAGCGAAACTTATGTTACATACAATGTTTATAAAGGATGATAAATGGCCAGCCGTAATGCCATTTTTCAGAGTCAATTGTATATTTATTACTCATTATGGAGGTATATTTATTTTTCCTATTAATATTCATATTTATAATTAGGACAAGCATTAGCATAGATTGTACAGAGATGGTCACATTTCGAAAACTCGCGTAAGCAAAGCCCTAACAGCTAGCTGTGAACAATGCTGATTTAAAAAATAATATATGTGCAAGACAATTATGTACTTCATACTAATATTTTGTCCACTCTCACTCCACAGAATACCGCAGCCAAATAACAATTCACTTGAGGGCTTTCGTGTTTCTGCAAGTGAGTGACGTCACTAGAAAGGAAGATGCTTCGTTGGTTCATGTTTCGAGCGTTAATATTACTACGGTAACCGCTTCACATCTGGCGGGCCGTATGCTTGTCTGCCACCCAATGTAGTATAAAAAAACAAAAAGAATTAGGAGCTTAATTCATCCACCGCACATAGGGCCGCTACCAAACAACAATACCTTTGATTATTGCTGTGTTTCAGCGAATGCGAAAGATCAAATCAGACGTGAGAAGGTGCTGCACTTACAGCGGGGGTACCAGCAGGCGAACAGTATTCCTTATGTTGTGTATTGCAAGAGTTTATAGGCTATGTTGATCATTTAACATGAGGTGGGCCATATGATTGTTACTAGACTCAGCTAGTTAGAAACAAATCAATACCTTAAAAAGTCGTATGTAAAAAGAGGTATTTTAGAGAAAAATTGCAATTGCATAATAAAACATGAACATAATCAAAATCGCTAGTCATTAAAAAAAATTGCAGACATAGCCAAATTAAATACACTAAAACAAATATGTTGCAATTGTTTTGCTTTAAATTTTTAATATAATAATGAACATATAAAGTAAATAATTAAAATACACATATTACAGCTTCGATAATAAATTTACTTTGATAGCAGAATTTAAACTCGCAAACTTTCGCTCAGCAGTAACACAAATAATAACTAGTAAAATAATCAATATTTCTATTATTTTAACACTTAAATGTAATTTAGTTGGTGTAAATAAATGCAATAGATTAAAATAGTGCAGTTTGATTAATACATTTTATGCACAATTTGCATAGTGCCAAAGCATTTTATAATTGAAGAAAAAATATTTTTATATTATTATATACTACTTTATTTCATATTAAACAAGCAATTCCAGCATATGATACAATGATCTAGCAAATGGCTCTCAGGATTTCAACTAAATTTTCAACATACTTGTATGTTAGAGAAAATTTACCTAGCTAGACAAAAGGATATTTATGATAAATAGTTTTCTCCTAATAACAGCTCAGCGTCTAGACACTTTTAAGTTAAATACTAAAAAACACTGAAAGCACTGAAAAACAGGGCTGAGATCACACTGTGATCTCAGCAATGAAACCTAAGGGTGGGCCAAAATTTCAACATCACATCTTTTATTATATGTAATGTTGTATTTGTGTACCTTTACTTTGTTATGTGATGTTGAAATAAATATATTTCTATTTCTAAATATATTTCTTTAAATATATTGATAAAACAGCAAAAAAAAAAAAAAATTTCACAGTCAGATGAATGTAAGAAGAAGACACTTTCCTCAGTCTCCAAATGATGGGAAAATTACATGCAAATGGTGATGATAATGATAATTTAATAATTAAAAATATGATAAAAACCAACACACCTGCGGTAGGATCGGGAGTAGCTTCCGTATTTTCTAATATTTGGTAATCTGTGTTGCTTTCCAAACCCTCAGTTATTGATTGCCACGCCTCCTTTGAATGGCTATTGTTGCTTCTCTGGTGCATATTTTCCACTTCAATCTCGCCGATACTCCTCTCTACCTTTATTTTAGGCCTCTTCTCATCCCCCTCTTGGTTAGTTCGTCTTCTACGTTTATATGGTGTGAAAAGACGGATGGGACCCATTGCTGAGGATGTTGATTTAGCTTGATCAGCATCTTATAAATGAATAGTGTTGAATCAATTCGAATACTTTATTCACATTTAATATAGTTATAGCGCCACAAATAGGGTCTCATGCAGACTACAGGTTGTGCGTAGAGACTAAATGTGTTGCATATTTTTAAACTACTCATATACAAAGCCATGATGCGCACTACAAAAATCATTGCCATTATAAATATTCAAAAATATTTATAAATGATTTTTGTTTGACGATTGCAAAATATAAGTTGACCGAATCGAGATTGAATTGTGAATTGATATTTATTTGATTTCATTAATAAACTATTATCAATTTTTATTGGTGCCATAATAACATTCTTAGTATGTATATTATTGATCATATTTCGAAATAAAAGAAGTTGTAAATTAAACTGAAGTTTCATTTTGTGATATGAGAATAGCAAATTTGACATTTGAGATTGATACTGGATCGGAACTGAATGTTGACCACATTTTAGTTATGAGAATTGCCCCTGTGATTTTGTGACAAACTGGTGTCTGATGAGTATACATATCTCACAAATGAAACTAGAAATCAGGGCAGAGAAGTTGTTTAATAGATATAGAGACTGAAGTAGAGCATAAAAATGCTTAGCTTAGCATAAGGCATATACAATTACCATAAAATACCATTTGTAGAAAGGCTTGAAAGATTTTTTATTACACCACGGATAATACTAAATTGACAAACAAGCTTATGGTCTGTCAAATAGTAAGCAGTTGCAGAGTATGTTGACCAGTAGGACAATAAAGGATAATAAATGTATAAACTGGACTCAATGAGTGTATGTTTACTGTTTGAATCCACCAAAGGACAGAAATCATTTTGCATATGCATATTTGCATTAACTTTTTTTTTTGCATGTTTGAATTTCCACTTGGAGTAGATTAAATTAAAAAAATACTATTGAAGATAGAAGATTAAGAATAATAGACACAAAGAAACAAAAAATGAGAACTTAAAGTTCGTTATTTTAATAAAGTAACCGAATTTAATCAATGATATTGAAATCTGCAGATTAGCCATCAAATAAACTTCAATTTAGTTTTTACAGCTGGCAGTCGCCTGCCTCATAAAGCAAAGATTTTAAGCATTGTCTCGTTTGTTCTACACTACGGCTACACTACTCTACCAGGAGTATAAGCAAAACGAATGAAATAAACAATACTAACCAGACTGATCGTCGCAGCATGCCCCACACGTGCAACTAGTAGCATGGGGAGTCAATATACCCTCATCGATCAACGCTTGAATACTTCTACCGCCAAATCGAATAGATCTCTTCCAGTCTTTACTTGAAGCTCTGCCGCATATCGCTTCAAATTCACTCGGAGTGTACCAGTTTACACCGTACTTGATGCACCTTCCTCTGCCACCAGAACCGAACTTTTGTTTGTGTAATTCCGCTGAAGTGTTCTTGCACCGGACAGGCAGAACTGGCATGTTGGCCGTCTCAGCCCAGGACCGCGCAAACGCAATCCGCGAGGCCGGTGCCGTCGACGCCTCTTCATGGCCAGTGGACACATGAGGCGATGACGGATTCTGGATCACTATGTGCGTCGCCTTCAAATCTTCCTCACTCACTGGACCTCCAGAAATAAAACCATTGTCCACACAAATCATAGGCTTAAAGTGGGGCAACTGATCCGAAGTTATCACGTTGAAAGTAGTCCCGGTAAGCAGCGTACCCACTGGCAGAGAAACAGGCACCGTGACAACTCCGTTGGAATCGCTCGACAGGCGAGTTGATTTGATACCACTGGCCAAAACGGTGGCGCCATCAGATCGTTCGGCATCGTGCTCGGCTGCCACCGCCGCCGAAAGTGGATCGGGTTTGGTTACTTCGGTAATGTCCGGCATAACGACGTTGTCCGAACTCCTGATAACAGCCATAACTTTTTTCCGCCCACCCCGAACTGCCCCCTTGCGGTGCGACAGTATTTTGAATAATCACATGAACGTTTTATAATCTCAAAAGGTAACACACATACAAAATTATGAACTTCGTTCCGTCACCGTCCGCCATAATTAAATCGAAAAATGAAAGAAAACATTGCATGTCGCGAGGTTATGGCATGGCGCCAAATTTGAATTCGCTCGTGGTTTTAAATGTCAATATAGAGAAAAACACTGGAAATAGTCGCCTAAAGTGCTAAAAAACGAAACTAAACTAATTAAATACCGTTCTGATTAAAAAAACTGTTAAAGTTTAAAATGCCTAGTTTAATTTCGTTATATCTAAGCAGAAATATAATCATTAGGTATGTAGATCAATGAAAATTATTTGCTTTGTCGTAGCATTTTAATAAAGCAAGTAGACTTTGCAGGCAGGCTGAATCGCGTAGAATAGAAGAAAATAATATTATCTACGTAACGATGATTATTAATACTGTATAGAAAAAAGTCGAAGCAAAAGAATAATCCAATAGCTTCCCTTTAACAATAGCAAACGACGTGTCTCAAAAAAGAATTGTAATACCTTTTTACAAATTTTAGGAATTATTCAGTACTTCAGCTATATTTTTATACATAAATTGTGACTACCAAATTTAATTAAAGCCGCCCACTGACGATGCATCCAACGTCTTAAATCGATGCCGTCTTCCAAAATCCGTTCGATAATATCAAAAATCAACCTGCGCTCGAAAGTCGAAAACATATAAAAAATATGGCCGGCCTTACACAACCGGAATCCGTCATGGCGGCATTCAGAATCTTAATAAGGCCGGCCTTACATAGCCGGAATCCGTCCTGGAATTCAGAAACTGAATTTAAAAATGAATTCCGATGTGCGAGAGTTAACTTCCTAAAAATATATGGAAAGGTTTGGTTATGGTTATTTTTTTGTCAGTACATACGATTAAGATCTGAAAAAATCTGAATCAGATAAAATCTGCAAGTATGTCGTGACTCGTGAATACCTAGGTGTTCTGTTTAAAAGTCCGTGCATCCGGAATTACTGTGCGACCGAAAAGACCGATGGTGCTACTGTTGTTTAGCGGGCAACATCGATTACTAGGATAATAGAATTGCTAGTTAATCAATTAATCAACCGTGAGTAAATGATTAAAAATATAATTTATTTAAGTGATGGATGGTTTGCTATTCAACCACCCGCGTAGCCGCAACGCAACTTACAATTTTTGGCTTCATGGTCGAACTCTTTGAAGCAGTTCATCAATTTTCGCTCAAGTGGGAATTGGTCATGCAAATCTATTGCTGGCTCGACGCTAAGACTATGACTAAGACGCATACGGCGTAAGGGCTGAACCAAAGAATTTTTTTTGATCCATGGGTTGAACATTACAAGGGAATGACCACTGACTGATTTTTGACTTATTTATCTTATTTGTTTAAAATAATATTATAACATATTCTGGAATAGATACTTTTAATTTACTGTGTTTAGGCATTGCGATGCTATGAAAAAAGGCTAATAATTAATAATTTGTCAAAAAATCTTTAGTATTTTTCTTAACAATTTAGTTGCCTATGTCATAGTATAAATAGAGAAGTAAGGTAACTTCATACAAACGCACCGAGCGCGGTTTGTATGTGAGCGCGCCCGTACGTATGGCCGTCGCACGCACACACTGACAACATTTATAGGAGG
Organism: Hypsopygia costalis; assembly: GCA_937001555.2. NCBI lineage: Eukaryota > Metazoa > Arthropoda > Insecta > Lepidoptera > Pyralidae > Hypsopygia > Hypsopygia costalis. Next base: position 29,262,536 of record OW443326.2, read on the forward strand.
TTATATGGAGCGCCAGTCGGGGTCGGAGCTGCGCCGTACGCAAAACCGCGCAAGATTCGCGCCTGCGCTGACGTTCATTAATTAATAATTTGAACATTTAGGTACCTACCTACGTCGTATATAACTACAAATTCGTTAATGATGGCTACAAAGTCGACTAGCCATAAAAAACATTGCAGTGTTCATGGATGTCTCAATAACAATTTGTCGGATACCCTAACCATTCGGCCACCGACACTCCTAATAATCACATGATAAGTGTGTAAATTAAAAAGTATTAAAAATAGTTTAGTGTAAAAAATAATATATAATAGGTACTTAATAAAAATATATTTTCATAATAATTTAGATTATTTGAATAAATATTATGATTCAGTAAAGCTACGTTTTAATTAATCGTATTCCTATTTAGACTGTAATTTTTCAAATGGGGTGTAAGTAGTTCATCATCATCTTTGAACCAAAGCCAACTTCACCTGCACGCGGTGCACCCTGCTTTTTGTTACAGATCCCTAACACTTACCCTACTTAATTTTGTATTTTGTACCTTACTTAATTTTGTATAATAGAGATTGACTAAGTATTTTTGACGGTTGAATAAACTATTAAGCGACAGCCCTACGTGTTTAGGCTATTATCTCCCGCTCGGGGCTTGAGTTCTCCTACTTCTCTATTTTTATTATGCCTATGTCGTCACTTCTATAACCTATACTTTGAATGAACACAGCCTTTGAGTATTAATCGACTAATACTCAAAGGAACACAGCATTTGTGTGTAAACGGGTAAATACCCGTTTACGCACAAATGCTGTAAAAATGAGTATATACGGGTAAATACCCAATCTACCCGTTTATACTCATTTTTACATTCCGGGTATTAGCTCGCTGCCAGGGCCAGTTATGTTCGAAGAACGTCGATTTTATATAAAGCTGCGCTATCTATCAAACCGTATGGGTACTAATTCGACGGCCATCTTGCCCCTCTGACCTACCTAACCTCTTACTATGTCCCAGTCGTGGAGTTACATTTCCTTGCTGGATATCCGACTAGATAGAAGTACTTTGACAGAATTTTGATAATTTTCAACATAATAAATATCTAAATTCAATCCAAGTACTTCTATTATTCAACTGAAGTTATGATAGTGTAAATACAAGAGAATCTATCAAGTGAAGTATTGGTTAAAACTGATTTTGGAGTTTCGAGTCGGGCATGTCTAGTCTAGCTAGCGAATTTGTGATAGGTAGTTGACCTTACATCGTGCGGGTTCTTACCTATAACAAATTGGCAGGCGAGACTAAAGGCGCCCGATTCTAAAAACTCTAAAATCAGTTTTAACTGATACTTCACTTGATAGGTACCTATATATAAATACGACATGGTATTATACCTAGGTACGTATAGCTTTAGTAACCAAATGTTTGCCTTGGAGCAGCACTTTCCATACATGCAAGAAATTTTCAGAGTTGCCACTCTTTTCCACTATACTTACTTTACTCTTTGCTCGCTGCCCACCTCAAGCTCTGCGACATATTATTAATATGTCAACGAAACTTCGATTGATTTACTAAGACCATAGACTAAACTACGTTTAGAGCTAGGTCTGCTACAAATGTTTTTTTTTCTGTTTTGCACAAACATCAAAACTAAAAGGCGTGGCAATACCATAGAATGGTTTAATCACTTCTCTTTTTTTGCCTTTTTGTTTACAGAGTGTTTCCGAAAAAACACTAGCAGGAGATCCAGGCTAATTAACATAGATATATGGACCACAGAGCAATTATAGACATGGAATATACTCGTTTATGTAACGCGCGTGTCAACAGTACGCATCCGAACTAGCTAACTTAGTATGGATGTCTATCAGTCACATTCGTAATAAATTGTAGTAAATTAATTTTATATGCTAATCAGCTTTATGCGTTTATGACACAACAATAAACAATCAAATTCAACCAATTATAATTGGTGTTGTTGTAACACGAAGTTATTAGTAGTAAACTCTTTGCCTTTGTCGATGAATAAGTTTGGCACGCTTGGTGCCATACAAACATTTCCATTTGATTTCATTTCCATGAAATCGACTGTTATGAATATGAAAAGGGCTTCAACGAGTAAGTCGTTACGGTATCGTAGTGACTTTATTTTAAAGGAATCGGACCCTACGGCATTGTATTGTCAGCGCTGTGTGTCATTGAGGCACTGTTATACTGCAAATAAGTATATTCTATTCTTCGATCATATATATCAAAGCTTCTATGTCGTATAGTTATATAACTTTCGTGGCATAACGCGCGCATTACTTTTGGGTAAGGCTCATGAAGTTAATATATCTATGATGTTACTAGTAGAAACAAACTATTGTGATATGTTGTGTGCGTCCCAAAGAGTAAGATAGTACAGACAGAGAGATATATTGTGTCTGTCAAGTTCATGGCTGTCGCGAGACGCTGGATTAAAGTCGACTGAACTAAATACCAAATTGTAAATTTGTTGTAAACGGTCAATAATTATTTCATCCACCCTTCTATAGTGTATACATATGATGAATATGATCGAAGCATCCAAACTAATAATTTGCCTGGTGAGGTACATAATATATAGGTGACGTTTGCTTAATGTAAACAAAAAATAATAATTTAGAATGTTACGATAAATTTATGTTACTTGGAACGCAACCGTTGTTGACAATGTATTGATTTTCCAAGGGACACATTACGCAATATTAGCCGACAAAATTTAGAAGTACTGTACTTTTTAACATTTATAAGTGATAAAGTTACCATGTTTATTTATTCGTATTCTACTTGCCGCTCGTTTCGTTGCGTTGTTCCGGTATAGATAGACGGTGCGCGGCAATCAAAATTTCCATTTTCTCCACAATTTAAAAAGTGCGTAGTAAAATAGTATAAAATGGAAAGTTCGGTTCTTCCAATATTTAATACATAAAACTTACTTGCAGGAACTTCCAAAATTTTATAGTAGTGAAAATGTAACTTTTTCATATATTTTTACAAGTCTTTCCCGCAACTTTATTTTGTTTGAGATGGAAGAATTGCGGTGTAAGCACAAGTCCATACAAAGTGCGGCTCATCACATCGCACTGGAGTGCATACATCCACAGGTAAGTTATTATTAGATTATATCTCAGATAAATTCAACGAGTTGCGCGTTCGAGCATCTCGCTTCTTCCCGGTTTCACTACTGCGTTATAAATAATAAAATTTGAATAAACTACTGATTTTACCTGGACACCGTCCTATTATCATATAAATAATGTATTGTAAAAAAATATATTATAGTTACGTGTTAGTTTAGCACCAATAATATTTTATAACACCAAAAATATAATTTATGTTAATTTTGTACGTACCCATGGGGTTCCAGTAAGTATGTTCCAAGTTTTGGCGTAGCTTACGCTACATGGCCCTGTAGCCTCATTATCGAATTTTCGTAGGGTACCTTCTACTCAAATACCTACAACAGGGCTGGGGGTGAGGGGCGGGGAGGGAGTCTTCTGTCTTCTTAAACCAATCACTGCAATGCCCTTGTAGCCAGGGGTCATTGTTAGAGTAGATCCATAGGTAGGTACCCTGGTTCCAAGTCGAACAATCAGATACGCAGAGATTTAAGATTCGTATCTGCACCAACCTATATTCTACTTCGGCCAGTGTTTTATTTTTTTATTAGCTCAGCATATTGACTCTGCCTCGCCTGGTGGTAAGCAAAAAGAGGAGCCCCAATCGCATCGGCAACGGACAAGAGACCTTGATGTCTTGTCAGGTGACGCTGCCAGGTTGTCCTACAAGATGCTTCTTCACGCTTCGCTTGCACACACATTTCAAGCCGCCCAAAGGCTACTGATCCAGTCTAACGACAACAGCCAGGACCAAAGACTTATTTAAGGTGCCCTCTGAACCATGGAGAATTTCTGGATATACAAACGCATCAATACTTAAGTTGCGTGATTGATTATCCTCATCAGGTTTTATTTTACTAACTTCGTGATTACGTAACAAACATGTGAAGAAGAAGTGAAAATAGATTAATGGTAATTATATTTGCTGTATTTTATAACAATCTAACAGGATGCTATCTTCGCTTAGATCAAATCGTATGCTTGGAAAATCATATGAAAAAAATTGTATCTTTATAAAACAATCAATAATGATATTTGTGATCATTCCCAACACTAGTATTTTGGTGGAGGCAGAGTATCTACAACAAAGTAATATTAGTCCACTTAGATATTTATGCTTTTATTTCTGACGGAGTATGAAATATGAAATTGATCAAATTATTATTTTTGAAGAGATTTTCTGATAATTAGAAGCTGTAGTTTTGTGAATTTTATTTTTGTTAATTTAAAAACCCAGAATACATTTACATACCAATAAACAACTTGGCATGTATACTATGTCATATTTTTTTTTTGTTAAATTACGATAGAATTTTTTAAGGTTGTCTGGGATTGATCCAATGCAATACAAATTTTGTATGATATTGATTCAATGCAAGGCGAGACCGATCGTGGATCAATTCACAAAGATCGGACATTTGTAGGTTTTAGTAGCTCAATTTATTATTTTCACATAAATTATTACATATTCCTTCCTCAAGATATAATCTATGTCCTGTATGCGGAAGCTTGTTGGCATTGTCAATGTCATTGTTGGCATGATCAGGCAAGTTAAGCAACAACGACAGTAGCTTTGATAGAGGCGCTTGAGATAAATCCCTTACATGGACATGTATGGTTTTTTTTAATCTTGATCACCTGAAGCATGGATGCTTCAGAGAGCAGGTTAAGCTGTTGGTCCCGGCTGTTGTTATTAGATGACAGTCCGGCCTTTCGACAGGTTGAAAATACTTGCTTTCGCAGTTGAGCTATGTGGTAGAGTACACTCTAAACCCCCATTTGATTGAAGGTACATCTGTATCCCAGCAGTGGGATGAATATGAGCTGATGCGGTAGCTATAGTAAGGATATTATTGGTAATTACAGAAGAGATATTACAATTTTGAAGTGAAAATTTCTTTAGCGGCGTTGTGCACTTTTTGGGATGGGTAAAAAATGTTAAACTCGCGTCAGGAACTCGCGGCGTGACCTGATAGAAAATTCGTAAGACGGAGGGAGAGTAGACCGCCGGCGCGGCGTAGATTATATATTTATATAATGTAATATAAATTGTCATGTTTGTGTATGATAGCGCAATAAATTAACATTGTATTTTACCACATAAATGATAGTACTTTTATACTGAAAAATAAAGCTATTCGTGCGTGGATTTTTGAATATTTTGAAATAACCATTCCGAAATATTCAAAAATGCACAACGTTAATGTTCAAGTTTTCACTACTGCCGGCACTCCCGGAGTGCAACCCGTTTTTTTATATAAGTCTGACCTTATTTATATATTTTAAGAATATTTTTGAATTTCAGTAACCATGAAGAATCGTTTACATTGGAACGGAAACAGCATTTATCAGATGGACTACAAAGTACATAAATAAATTTTCTTGTGTTTTTTTGTATGCAAGCTGAATATTGACGCTAAATGAACTGGTTGACGCTTTTGTGTATGAATTATTTAAACAGTTAGAATTAAAACTTTGTCTTTTATTACATGCCTGCCAGGTTAATATTGAAATGAAATCTTAGAAAAAAGGCACATACATAAGAAAGTATTCAATTGACTTGTGGGTATTTGGTATTCCCTTTATTTGTAAATATAAATATTGGGGTATTCCTTAGGAAAAATTTATCATCTGGGGGCACGGTAGTGCCCCCACCAAGTCGAGCAAAAAGCGGTACGGCCGTACCATCCTTTTCTCAAAGCACTTCAGGCCTTTTTCGACCCCCTATAACTTTGTTGTGGATAAAACTAGGAGCCTGAATTTTTAGTAACCAAGCAGGTATTGTATAAACACGGTATATTTAAAATTTCATTCAATTTGAACCAGTAGTTTTAGAATTATAACTAGTCAAAGTTCCTTAATTTTGTCACTCACTGACTCGCCAATCATCAAAATTCTAAGGCACTTCTAGCAGACATAGAAGCTTCAAATTTAGAATACAATTCGTGTTTACTGTTTAGATCAACGAAAAATTAAAATATTTTGCATTTCCGTCCAGTTTTCTAGATACACTAACTGCATAAATAACTTTGTAATCCCATATAAATATATGGGATTACAAAGTACAGGTACACTGATTCATTTACCGCAAATGTATTGCGGTAAATGAATCAGTGTACCTGTATTATGTATATAATATATTGTAGATAGTGCCGACATATAATAGGCTTGTATCCCATTTTTTTTTTCGATTTGTTATTTAAAGACGTCACAATAATATAAATATAGGTGAAATAATTACTTCGATTGCATAAAAACTTCTCGAGATATGATAACTTGAAGATCACAATTTTGGACTATCCCGAAAACGCTCCATACAAAAGGCCACCACGTTATGACGTCACACCGTGAATATTGCGTTTATGTAGCCAGTGCCGTAACAAAACTTATAGTATTTGTTATGGTTTCTACAATGGTAATATTTATTTTTTATAATTTCATACCTTTAAAATGGACTTTCCCTCCAAACTTTGACCGCACATAAAACATATTAAAATTTTAAAATCGCAGATCGTTCTAGTTTTATGTATTTTACGTTACTGATAGAGAGTTTTTATAATTTTGTAACATGGGCAACAAGCCTATTATGTATGTTCAAAAGTAACTTGACTAGGGTAAAATTGTCAACGGATTATATTCAAAGGTAACTTGTAAAATGGTCAACGGAATGAAAAAGCAAGAATGGAGACATGTCTTATGAAGTTGTACCAAAATCCCGTAAAGTATTAAATAGACTAAATTGCCAGGAAAAAAAAAACACTAATAATCATAACCGCGCCCGGCGGAGGGTGCCTTGCCTGCGCCGCGGTTATTTATCACGATTCCCATCCTGCACAGAAATGCGACCACTTTCTTCCAGGCAACCTCTGGGTCTTACTGCGATATCCCAGGTATACACACAAATACAGACCACGATTTATTTTACTTACGCACTGAAGAAAAAATAAACTTCTTTTTTCTACAGTAACATCAACAAGTCGGTATCAAACATTGCTTACTATATAGTTCCTTATCTTAATGTAGCGCCACATGAAGTTGTAAAAAAACAGTCTGCGCAAGAAAGAGAGAGAAGTATATTCATGTGCATGTGATGAAAGCTGCGCTTTCTCCGAAGTTACTCGCTGCATTATGCCCTTTGTTACTTCCACCCCTGGAGTATATAGCTCTAACGACTCCTCTCTGGCCGGCCAATGAAGGCAAGCCAGAGCTGAGAGTCTTGCGGGGGCCTTCTTGTGTTTCCACTCCGACCAACGAAGACATGCCGGGAACGAAGGCCCTCTGGAGATTTGATACCCGTGGTGTTGTTACTCCCCAACAACTCGCCATAAGCTGCCTTGCGGGCTTGTAATATTGTATAGATATATTTACCATACACAAAAATATTATAGTATATCTATAGATATACAGCGAGCGATAGAGAGGGATATCCCTCTCGCTCGGGATTTCTCCGAGGGATCGAATCCGGAACGAAGAAATTCGACGAAGAACCAAAATTGTCGACATAGCCTTTAGAGTTTGCAAGCTGAAGTGGTAATGGGCCGGTCACATCTGCCGAGTAAGTGATGGCAGATGGCGAAGGAAGGTATTTAGGAGCCCGCGCGTGGGATAACGAAGCGTTGGCCCTCCTTCTAGATGGTCCGATCTGATGTCCTTAAGAAAACGGCTGGAAGCTGCTGAATGCGGAAGGATCGTATTTGGTGGAGAGCATTGGGGAAGGCTAATATCCAGCATTGGGTAGATACAGGCTGATGATGATGATGATGATGATAGATATACAAATACTAGTTAATAGTTTTTATTAATTTATACAATAAACTAGGAAGTATTTACTGTTCAAACTTGTCAAAAATTGTAACATCAAAGCCTCCGACAAAAATCCCTAGAGACAGGAAGTGGGCTTTGAGAAAAACTATAGCTGAAGCTCAAGAACTAGTATCGGATAGGAAAAAAACGAGGACTAGGTATCTACAAAAAGCAATGAGATGCAATCAAAAACATAACTTGTAAAAAAACCAAGTCTCGCAACTCAGTTCTTCTACCGTAAAAAGTTGTGAGATCCATGTAATACCAAGTCGGTTAATTCATTCATCCCTACCTTCCCTCTTAACTTATTACGTAATTAGCTAACCAAACAACATCTTATACTGACCATATCAATATTAAAAATATTTTATGTTTTAAATAAACAGATCGACTTGGCCATCGCATGAAAACACAATGTATCTCACAAGTGATACATACTATATTAAATTAGATTGTTTAGTGCGATGGCCAAGTCAATCTGTTTATTTAAAACACTATACCCACAATTTTTTTATTTTTAACACTAAAGTGAAAACAAGCATACGGCCCGCCTGATGAAAAGCAGTTACCGTAGCCTATGAACACCTGTAACACCAGGGGCATCACACGCGCGTTGCCGACCCTGTAAACCTCTTCAAGCCCTTTTTGAAGAACCCCATGCTGTAGTCTGCTGAGAAAACCTCGACAGGTAGTTCATTCCACAGCTTGACAGTACGTAGGAGAAAACTTATCTGGAACAGCTCAGTACGCTTATCTAGAGAACCCTAAAACACGCGTTTGCAAAGCTCGCAGCCTCCGTCCAATAATCAATACCTCACAAATTGGCCTAACTTCTAAAGATGAACAGATAATTTAGTTATGCCCACGAGTATTGTTCGCTGCCTGATATAGAACGAACATTTTATCAAATAGCTTCATCATCATCATCATCGTCAGCCTGTATCTACCCACTGTTGGATATAGGCCTTTCCCAATGCTTTGCACCATATGCGATCCTCCGCTTTCCGCATCCAACCGCTACCAGCCACTTTTTTGAGATCGTCGGTCCATCTAAAGAACGCTTCGTCGCCCCATACGTGGCCTCCACTCTATTTCCCCATCTGCCATCGCTGATTTATCAAATAGCTGTTAACTAAATCAAATTGCTGTTGACTAATTTAAACGACTAATTTGACTGATTTGACGAGCTCGGTGGTCGAATGGTTAGCAATGGCCACTTTGACTCCGAGGTCGCGTGTTCGATTCCCGCACAAGACAAACATTTGTGTGCATGAACATGTCTGTTTTTCTTGGTCTGGGTGTTTTCTATGTATTATATATATTTGTATTTAAAAAAAAATGTATTAGAGTACATTTATCGTGTTGTACTTCGTAGCACGACCATGAACTCATTCATTATATATTTAGGTGGTAATAAAATCCTTTCAATTTGTACTATTTTATACCACCATTTTAAAATTTTGTACCTCTCAATTATTGGAGATATATTGGTCGTGCTGGCAAGATTCCTTCCCAACACGACCAAGCCAAAATTACAGTCTGCAAGGAAGTTGATGAAACTACAGTTGTCTAGTACCCATAACACAAGCTTTGCGATTAATTTGGGATTAAATGGCGCTGTGTAAATTGTCCAGAAATATTTATTTATTGTCAATAGTCTGACACTTGTTAAGCCAAGTTAGTTGTCTTTGAGCGGCTTAAAAACACTGGCCTCCGCCAACCCGCAGTTGAGCAGCGTGGTGGAGTACGCTCTAAACCCCTTCGTTTGAGCGGAGACCGGTATACCAGCAGTGGTATGAATAAATATTGACAACGTCTTGTTGTTAACGCTAATTTTGACAAGGTTTATTTAGTTTTACATTGTTCTCTGTAGTCTTCGACGTTTTATATTTTGCAAGTGAAATTTGATCCACCTCATTTTCCGCGCTTCAGACCCACCGTACGAGTATCACATCGATCTAAATGACATAAATCCATTTTCATCTCACAGCTGGGACACAGCTCTCTCCTGAACCCCGAAGAGGGGTTTAAGGGTTATCTTAATATATACAAATTTCGTGTGACGTTGTTTGTCCACGATGGAATCCGAAACTAATAAACCGATGCAGTTTGATCCAACTTTATAATTTTTAAGTCAATTTATAATCGCATTATTTTTTTTATTGCAAATTATTTGTTCATAGTTATGTGTCAGTACCATATCTACTATTGTAACATTTGGCGGTGTAAGGTTATTTGGTAGGGCAAATTGTAATATAAATTCCTTTACACCGCAACTTGTTAGAATCATGTGGAACTCGCAGATAATTATAACTTTATTGTTAAATAATAAACCAATTACTCTACCAAATTACCTTACACCGAAAGATATTTTGGTTTGAGTGTGGTTCAGTAGTATCTTTAGACACAAAACCAGCCTAATGCCACATGGTGCATCCCACCAACTAGCAAAAAGGGGCTTTGGTGAAAGAGAAATAGGACATGTCGAGCCTATACTGGTGTTATCATAAAGATTTGATAATAATTGATCTTTGATTTGTTGGATTTGTTTCCGCCCCGTATAGCAGAATAACTATTAAAAAATCGGAAAAAAATACGTAAACATATTTAAAGGAGATACGAAGTTCGCCAGGCCAGCTAGTTTAAATATAAATATCACTTATGAAATTAACGGTAAAACTAAACTTAAATTTTATACCAAAAAATCCTAATTATTTTTTAATAAAACTCATACGGAGTTGCACAAGCTCCCATTGCAAGTTGTTTATAAAAGTATCGTAAGATCCAACGCTGTATTATAAAAGTTCGCTCATATTCGGAGATAGGAATTAAAATTAACCTATGCGTATTTAATCAAAAACACAAATTTTCCTTAAAAAAAAATGTGTTTGTTATGGTCAATGTAATAAATTAGTTATTATTCATACTGACTGATACTTGGTCAATGTAATAAATCAAGGTTAGGGTTTTCTTGAGTCCTGTCATCGGAAGCGGATCTCCGTCAACCTAGATGATGAATGATGTGGTGCCAAGTAAGCTTAATTATTAATAATTGGCAATTTATTACATTGACTGTAACAAATATACATATCCAAAGAAGAACTGTAAGAATAGGTCGAAACAAGTACCAATAGTAAGTTTAGGGTCAGATGCAGTATCCAGGAAGAAATACCAGTAAATACACAAAAGCTTCAACCGTTCTTCACGTGTGATGCACCAGCACTATAAATTGTTCACAGTATCGTTTGTCACCCATGTCTGTACCATTTGGACACGCAGTCGACGCACGGCTCACCGTACCACGTCCACCCTTACCCTTCCCCCGTCCGTCTCCAGCATGCGTTCCAGAGCCAGAACAGCCCGAAGATGTTTCACCCGAAGGGGCTTAAAGCGCATCTTGTAAGTACGCTTTAATTGTTACATTATATGCATAAAAAAAAAGGATAGCTATGTCTAGGGTTACCAACTCTTTGGGAACAATAACGTATCAAAATTTTAAAACATGAAAAAAAAGATTCCTATACGGAAGAAGAAAAAAGTATTTTTTGATGTCTTTATTCTCTTAACGTGCCGTGTATTTGAAAGTCGAATTTGAAGGAGATGGAAAGTAAAGTATTTGGCCTTACTTTATTTTTATGGAAAAGTATAAAATATATATTTATCAATGATAAAGTAGGATACGTTATTATAAAGTATGGTTGGCAACCCTAGCTGTATCATTGTTACATTTATAAGTTTATCGTGGATACGCCTATGTATAAGAGGACATACGTGCAATTGAAAAAAAAAAAAACAAAATGAGTTTATTTCTAACTTTTACAGTTTGGGAGCGTGTAGAAAAGAAACGTTTGTTGTATTTATCTTAATCATAATCACATAACATTATCGTTGTGTGAACCCTAGCACACAGAGAACTGCTGTGCAGCTCCGATAAACCAAGCAGTCAAGCTCACTAAAATGTCTCAACTGGTGGTGGCGTCGTGTGTCGGGTCGCTCTATTCATAATGAATACAGCGATGGCTGCCCTATGCGTCAACCCGTGAACGGGTACTGCCAGAGGAGACTGGTCTACTTGAGGTGTCGGAGCTGCTCAGTAGAGAAATAGAGTCCGTAGATTATAATTTTTCCGAATAAAAAAAAGAACCCTAGCGCACGCGTTGGCGAATTGTCGATAATTATAGTCTATTTCATACTTACTTCTTCGTATGCACCAACAGATGGCGTTAGTGCATAAACTCTTGTTCTCGAAATGAGCCCTATTACAAATAAAAACATAGTCATATCCACGTCAAAATTACAATCTATATGGCTCAATAGCGCTACAACGTACCCTATCTTAACTTACGAGACTTAAAGAGTGCCTAAGTTGCCTGCTTGCAGGTGAAAGGGATGTAAGGCCTGCTACCAATCTGCTTGAGTGCTTGGTTGGTTTACCGAGCGCGAGAGCGGTGCGGGTAAAGGTCCTCTCATCTGGTTGGTTTACTAGAAGAGAGACTCGCTATCCTGTGATATAACCGGACGGATGGCACACAGGGGCGCATTAGCTGTTAGGTATAGGGTACGTGCTCAGCAGCGCTATTGAGTATACCAAATGACAACTTTGTGAATTGTATATAGCATGGCGTGTATAAAAAAAATCGTTTATTTTTTTATACCACTAGAGTGGCAAACAAGCTTACGGCCCGCCTGATGGAAGGCAGCTACCGCAACCTATAAACAGGTATATACATCGTCCCTAATCTGTTTATCTAATACAGGATGCCCGGGGCACGCCGAACGATAGCCCTATCCTGGGCAGGGCGTTGTGCCTCACGCCTCGGGGAAGCCCAGTGCCCGGCCGCGTGTCTCACCTCAACGAAAAGTTCCAAGACTCACTCACACTCACTTCCGATACAGATGCTCTCGTTGCCAAAATTAGTGCCATGTTTCCTACTGTTAGTGAAACGCATATCAAGATATTGTTAAAAAAGTAAGTATCATATTAATTTAATTTTTCTTTAATTTTCTGTATATCCCGTGAACCGTGTAGATTTGAGAGTGTGATGGTCATGATCACTCCCTCAAATTGACACCCCCGAGTATTAGTGATGTAGCTAACCTCCATACGACCATCCAAAAACCATCCAATAATCATCCCGAAAGCTGAACGCACTTTTATCCTAGCCGAACGAACCCAACGAAACGATTTTTAGAATTCTTTATATGAAATCTTATGAATGGCACCTCGCACATCTATCCGCGCGGAATCGTCCGAATCGGGTAGTGCGGGTGTTAGGTGTCATAAGATTTCATATAAAGAATTCTAAAATTCAGTTCGCTAAAATTCGTTTCGTTACGCTAGGAGAAATGTGCGTCAAGCTTTAGGGATGATTATTGGATGGTCGTTCTAAAATTTCCGTTTTTAAACTATACCCGTGCATAGTCCCATCCCATGCCATCTGAGTTTATTATCTACTTACAACTATCGATGCCGTAACGAATATCGAAAGAGTTAAGTTACATCTCTGACACAAACACGTAACTTTTGCGCACATGTGTAATTCAATTTCGGTTTCATTTGACAGCTTTTAAAGAAAGAAGATGTTTGTTGCTCTATTCCGTTTGGTATTCTGACTATATGCGTAAAACTCTTCAAAATTAACATTCGCGGGGGTCGATCTTATACATGGCGAACATGGCGCCATCGTTGATTTTGAAGGTATGCCCCACGCACTTCATCTATACAAATGTAGGTATAGAGTGCGTGGGATTCGCCTATATGAAGATCTCCATAAACTGAGATGTCTTGTAAATAACGCTATCCGTTTTATTTTCGGCTGTTTTCGACGGCTCGTCGTGTGTTGCATATAAATGAAGAAGTTGGTATGCCACGCGACAGCCCTTAGACCCAGCATACTTTTAGCTTCGCGACGAACCTCCTAGTTTGTATGCAGTTCGTGACGTGCCAACTTACACACAATAAAGATAAATATAAAAACTGTACGCACGCATATAACTATCTCCATGCATAGATAATATGATTCGCCTGATATTAGGGGTTTAAGAGGTCAACACCATTGCACAATGGGGATGTTTGATATTTTTTCTGACATTAGATGTCGCTAGGTAGGCGTCGGGTCCAGATTGTCAAAATGTACTGAATTTTTTGACAGTGAAACTTTAAGACGACAAGACAACACAAGACATTTGACAAGATGCTATGAATTGCCAAATGATTGGACCCTACGCTACAGTGCTGCCAAAAGACCCTCATAGCAGATGAGGTTGACAATAACTGGTTTCCAACGTCACCTGCATGTAGTCCACCCTGCGGATTAACTAACGAGGTGCTGGCAAAGGAGAATTTTAGGTCACAAAAATGATTAACCTGTAGAAACCTCCTCACGACCTTTTTAAAACTTAATGATATAGTCTCCCTGAAACCCTGACGAGTTTATTCCACAGTTTGCTGGTATATGAGAGAATACTCTTTAAACCGACTTCAAAAAGAAAGAGATTATCAATTCGACTCTTTTGTATATGTTAGTCTAGAGCTCGATGGTGTCGTTGCGCGTGTCAGTCAAAGAGAATGTAACCACTACGTTTTAAGAGACGGATGTGCCTTACAATAGCGTAAATTCTAATATGTATGAAATGGAAGCGAAAACAATCAGAATTTGTACCAAATTCGCTTCCGATTCATAGAATCGTTTTTTTACCTTGAGTTGCGCCAGGCTGGTGTCAGTGTGTGACGACGACGGCTTAGGCGCAGAACGTCTACTTCGCAGAATGTCTACTGGTCGTAAAACGTATCTTTCTCATATTGCCTCTTTCGCAGAATGTGCCTTTCTCAAAATGCCTCTTTCGCAAAAGGTCGCTTTCGCACATTGTCTCTTTCGCACATTGTCTCTTTCGCACAATGTCTCTTTCGCAAAGTGTCGCGACAGGGACTTAGAATAAAATTTAGATCTTTGAAGAAAAATAATTTAATGAAGTCACAGAGTAAACAAAAATGTTACACCAAACGAAATATGAACATTCAAATATAGCAAAATAAAATATTTTGATTAAAATTTAGTTACATTTTTGTTTACATTTATTGAAGTCACAGAGGTGACTTCAATAAATGTAAATGATATGAATGCGTATGTATATAAATGTAAATATTGTTCAGGTATTATAACCGTGAAGCCGTGGTCATAAGTGCACTGCAAGTAGAAAAACATCCAATCACCACCCCCGGCCCACTCACCATGTCTCCATTGGCTGCTCGGCTGCAGAAAAGCGCACCAGGGATGTACTCCGCGTTGCAGCTCGCTAAAGGTGTGTCTGGCTCCATGCAAGGATCGGGTCATTTCACGCCGCTAAGTGGAACGCCGCATGGCAAGTATCTACCTATTTCTTTTGCACCGCTAATGCAGTACTAGGCCGTTAAGTTGGCACATGAATTTAGCTGATATTTGCTTCATATCGCGGTTGTACAGATTAGGGTTTTTGATACGCGTAAAATGTTATAGTACAAATATACCATACAAATTACTACATTTGTGAAAACTAAGCAGTAACGAAGTTAAAGAGTTGTTTCGCATAGTAGAAAAACATTAGGCATGTTCCTACTTTTAAAGACAGGCATATTGCGAAGACTGCGCCACGAGGTTGGTTGTTTAATTCCATACTAAACACAACTGATGACGTAGGCAAATTCTAATCACGTGACCGCATCTGTCAGTAAAAACATACCTACCTATTATGTTTTTCGACCATGGTGTAACCTATGCTTGCAATAAACAAATTATTAAGAGGTTGCAGAGGTCAATCATATTAAGAAATTACAGTTATGGGGTTAACTGTAAAAGGTGAAACACGATCTAATGTGTGCATAACGGCTTTCACTCGAATCTTATTTTTGATGTGAATCCTTTAGTTAGGCCGTGCACGTTATTTTGTGATTAATGGATGAGACTTAGTCATCACGTTCGCGTATATATAAGGCGTCACGCTCGTTCGGGTATCGTCGGCAGGGAGAGAGCGAGAGATGGAAGTTTTCACTTCTGTCTTGTGATCTTAGGGCGTTTACAAATTATGTCTATTGGATTTGTATGAACCCTCACACATGGCGCTGCAGTAGTGACCACCAGTCTTCATACTGCGGTAGCTCCATAACATCAAAAACGCTGCTGCTGCCGGCGCTTTGAGTCAACGCTCTTAAAGCACACACCGATTTTTAAAGTCTTTTTTTTTAGCTCACGAACAAAAGCAATCGATATAAAATATGATTAAAGTCAAAATTATTCAGTGTGCCAATTTAATTGCCAGTCACAGTTAACCTACAATCTGATAATACCTAGCTATAATAGAATAAAATATGCAATGCAATTGATTATTAAAACAAACCAGCCAAGTGCGTATTGAACTCGCACAACAAGGGTCTTGTCCACATTAGTTGAACCCTAACTTCCTACACTTAGCAAGAAACAATTGGTCTAGGGCTTTGGTTATTTATTATACATGGTATTTGATAACGTCGACTTTGAAAGTAATGGGAAAAGGACTAGCCAGTGATGATGTTGATATTTGAAAATGTTCTTTCGAAATTTCATGATTCTTGGTCAAGGAAAAGTACCGTATAGGTTTCGATTACCTTAGGAGTGTCAAAATGTCGTATGGCATAAACGCGCTTATCTTTCGTCTGCTTTAAAGTTTGATTATATCACAGCTCCAAAGGATTGCCCATCTAAGTAAAGCCGATCCTCCACACGTTCCAGATAAAAGGGTTCTAGACAGATGGACAGACCAACAATAAAGTGACCCTATAAGAGTTCCGTTTTTCCTTCTGAGGTACGGAACCCTAAAAAAATAAAATTTTATATGTTACATAATTTTATATATTACATTGGAGATATTATAGTAGATATTGTCAAATTGTAGAGATGGAATGTCTTGAAATATAATTGTTTGGCAGTTTTCGTAGAGTTGTAAAAATAGGACGCGGCATCGCTATAGATAAAAAAAGATGTCAATCTGCTCGTGCATGTATTAACGTCTCACGCACATAATTCGGCGATGCTATTATAGGCAAAGTTTAGTATCGAGGCGGCTACCAAAGTTACACGCATGTAAATAAAAAGGCGCATCAGTTAGCGATGTAGCGTCCACCTTTAAAAAGTCGATGGCAGTTGTCATAAATAAATAAATATTCCTAGACAAATTACTCACTGCCTTCTAGTCCTAAACTAAGCGAAGCTTGTACTATTAGTACTGGTTGACTGATCAATATACTTATACATTTTTTTGTAAATACATATAATACCTACACAGAAAACACACAGACCAAGACAAACAGTCATGATCATGCAAACTTTTTAATGATAAACTATGCAAATGATAGATGTCTGCCCTGGGCGGGGATCGAACCTGCGACGTCGGAGTCAAAGTGTCCATTGTTAGCCATTCGACCACCGAGCTCGTCTATTACTTTTGAAATACTGGTTCTTGTGTTGGGATCTTAGTGGATCAGGACCATTTCTGGAGTCTGAACGGGGCTCTGGCAAAAGACTCGAAGAGCAAATTAACCTCGATTGGATAAGTACATCCGTCTCACAAACAACGCAGTCAAGCTGTTGTGGTGACTAAATTGCATTGCACTGTCGGTAAATAATGGATAAAAAGATAAGACAAAATAAATAAATATTCCTAGACATTTTACACGCGGCCATCTAGTCCCAAACTAAGCATGTACTGTGGTTACTAGTTAACTGATACAATACATAAATACATTTTTTTTTTGTAAATACTTACATTATAATACATAGAAAACACCCAGACCAAGATAAACAGACATGTTCATACACACCAATATTTGTTTTGTGCGGGGATCGAACCCACGACCTAGAAGTCTATGTGGCCATTGCTAACCATTCGCTGCCTCCGAGCTCGTCGTCGTCGAGACAAAAGACACCACTACTGTAATGATTATCATCTAAATAGAATAAACACGAAAATTTTGAAGTTGAAACTGCCAAAAAATTAAATTTTCATAGACATGCTTTTATTAATTTTTATTTGTCTTATAACCTGCTAATTTTCGTAATAAATAATTCAATGCATAATATCGTAGGCTTAGTATGATAACCTGTTAAATCCATTTTAGCAAGTTTCTATCTATAAGATTTTTTGTATGATATCACAGAGTAATAGTACTAACGTATCAATATATAAGATTCATATTCCAATTGCATTATAAATGGATTAAACCGGTTACCACGCTAAGCCGACGAATTAAGGCCCCTGCATACAACACTGTACAGTTAGTTTTACCTGCATATAACAAATCACGTTACATATTTGCCTGCATCGAACATCCATGCCGACCTGCATTACACAATTTATTACAGTAATCGACAAACAAATTTGCACATCAGTTAAAATAGAAACAAATAGATTTTGTATATTATATTCTAGATTATAAAAAAATATTTGCATTGAATGTCATGATTCTAGACCTTAGAAATGATAGTATTTTTATTTATTTATTTTGAATATAAACTGCACTATCATATCATACACAGCACTATCTAGTCACAAAGTAAGTTCTAGATGGCGCTGTGTAATTTGCCTGGAAATATTATTAATATTAATAATATTTCCAGGCAAATATAATATTATTATTATAGTATAATAATAATTAACACGTTAAATACAGCACTTCATAATAAATAATGGGCATTGGCAACTATCCTAAACACTCGCATTATAAATTACAATAGCTATTGTAAAATTAGGTCCTAAAAACATTCAAAACTTCAACTGTACCAGAAAAGGATAAGTCACCAGTTAGTGCAAGTAAGTAAGTAGCAGTGCGAGTTATACGGTAACTGTGTCAGTAACGGAAGAGGTTGAACGGCGAGAGGATGTGCGTCTTAGATTTGTGGATTAATATAGATTTGTATAATCTCCCATCGCATTTTGTTTTCAAAGTATGGTAACACATCTTCATCTATATGTATACATAAAAATCTCAAGTCACGGTGTCCTTCGAAACGGCTCAACCGATTTTATAGCTATGAGAATAAGCCATAAAGAATATTTCACTATTTTGTATGACAGAGCAACGTTTGCCGGGTCTGCTAGTATTATCTATACTAGTAGGTGGCTTATCCGGACCCGACTGAAGAGCTGTTGGATAAGTTGGAGCGTCTACAGAACCTTTGTATTAGATACGTTTTCGGCTTGCGTAAATATGACCACGTTTCACGTTTTCGCAAGCAGCTTGATTTGCTTCCTATCAGGCTTCGGAGAGACTTTCACATACTCACACTACTATTTAATATACTGTTTAATCCATCGGCCCCTATATATCTAAGGGAACGGTTTCGGTTTCGAGAAGTCGATTGTCGTTTGCGTTGTTCGGGGACTCGGATTTTGGACATACCCACTCAAAACACCAATGCGTATACAAATTCATTTACAGTAAGATCGACAAAAATGTGGAACGCACTGCCTGTTGACGTTCGGATGGCTCCCACGTTATTTTCCTTCAAATCAGGACTAAAAAGATTCTTTACTGATGAGACTTGAAATTACCCAATATTTTCATTGCCTGTGTACTGTACTGTTTTACAATTCAGTTGTTTATGTATTTTATTTAGTTTAGTTTATTTAATTTATATAGTAACTTGTTTTGTAAATTTCCTTCTTTAATTTATTACTTGATGTTCTACTTGCCAATCGCTGTAATTGTCCACTCCACGCAGTTACTCTAAGGTTGACTGGAAGAGATCCCCATGTGGGATAAGTCCGCCTTTGTACCACTTTATTTTCATGTACTTATTCAATATGTAATTTGAACAATAAAGATTATACAAACAAACAAATCTATTATAGAACTATAATAGTCGGCCATGTTCGGAAATACGAAGTAATCCGATGCTCATTATTTATTCTGAAGTACTATAAAATACTTCCGATTAACGGTTGCTAATGAGGGACACTCATTAGCAACAGTTAATTCACACCAGTGGCGCAGCCGCTCAAAGTGAGTCTTGGCTTCTGACATGAGAACCCCCTTCCCTGTCCTTGGCCTGCGCAATCTCCTGCCAGTAATATTCTTGCAGCTCCCAGAAATCAGCTAATCCGTCGCTCCTGCGATATTTAGGTCAACTAATAGGACGACGTCCAACTAGTCGACCACTCAACAATTTAGAACTTAAAATTTTGCCCCGAACTAATATCTTATTCTGATGTGACAATGTAATTGCCGAGTACTTTACTAAATTTACACATGTTACTGTACATAATATATTTATCCCTGTGATTGCTACATAAATGCCTGCATACAACACATATTCCCGCATCTCTAATATAAGGCACATTACAATCCTGCATTTGTTATGTATTTAACAACATATTTGGTTATAAACTTTTGGGTGAATGAATCACTCAAAAAAATCCGTATAATCTTTTTCATATAGTATATGCTATGTGAAAAAGATTATACGGATCCGTATAATTTTTTTCACATAGCATATACTACATTGTATATTGTATATACTATGTGAAAAACATTATACGGACTTTATTGAGTGACTCATTCACCCAACAAGTATCTGAAATACCACTATATACTATATAGTGGTATTTGAGTTACATAATCATGATTATTTCCATTGTACGAGTATCTCGCAACAATGTAATGGTTACAATACCGTTAAATTAACTTCAAGTTGGAAATAGACGAAATAATTTGGTGCATTCGTGATGTAAATCACTATTTTAATGTTCCACTGATGAACCTATTATATGAAAACTTAGAAAGCTTAATTTGAAAGGATGATATTGTGTGTGAAACGGTTGCTTTTTGCGGCATACGCTGCGGAAGATGCAATTTATTACCGTCTCACGACGCGATTGCCGTTCCGTCAAATATAAAAATCAATGCACGGAAATTTCTTTATAATGTAATATAATAGTAACTTAACTAGCCATCTCTTTAGGCTTTTAATGCCTTATTTGCCATATTGCTGGCTCTCATATTGCTGAGAGGGGAAGTCAAATTCCATAAGCTTCTTATTCCTACTAATTTCTTCTCATTAAATTTGTTGTGAGTTCCAAAGCAGCCGTAGTTTTACCCCCGGGACTGCAATGGCCTTCACTGTTCATTGCCTTTTTGGCGGTCACCGCTTTTAATCCTAGCTGCTAAGGAGACACAGTGGTGGGAATGTGTAGTGGGCCCCGTCCCGTATAATAGTACGCGTCTTACGTTCTTATGAGACTTTCTGCAGCGCAGCTGTTATCGTAATGACGACGTTCTCCGCATTTGGTGTTCGACTACGCTTTGACTCTATTTATGACCTAGGATTTTTTTTAATGGCGGCACTAGTACACTGCGTAAAATAACTATATCTGGCTATGTGTAATAAGTGCTTATTTTGGCTTTATGTCAAAATTTATAAAAGTGTCAAAGCTATCATTGCTGGTCAAAAGATAGCGAAAATCTCCGCAGAGGGGCGGCAATGTTATATACAACCACAGTATAAATGACTACGTACAGTACAGTATGGCCACTCCCAGCCGCTCTCGTATCGACCGATCGATTGTGCGATCTTAATAATTACGAGAATTGGCCTTGAGTGCCCTTCAGGCTGCAACTCCACCAACTTGATACATTCGTTTGTATTGTGCAAGTGAGTTAGGTTACCAGAAGGTAAGGAGTTGTCAGAGGGGATGGCGGTGCCTGAATGTTGCATTATATTGCCAGTTGCAAAAGGTCTACTACGTTTAGCGCTTCACATTAGGCTTGCCGTATACGTGCTTTCTGCCCGTAGCATGTAGAAAATAAAGCAATTGACCCACCCGCAGCAATATATTTACTATATCGGCTGTAGCTCCAGAGCCACGTTTCTTTAACCGATTTAAAAAGAGATGAGTTTGTTGATTTTACACGATACTTACGAAGTTTATAGAAGTGCAACTTCCTACGGAACTACAATAGACATTATAGATTTACAATAGAATTGACACTTTAGATTAGGTATTTTCTTCTTGACATTTTAAAATATTATTAATTTTATATCCAGAATGACATGTGTATTCAATTATTATTCAATGTATTATGACTATTCCAATATATTGTTAGTTTTGTAGCTAGTTAACTACATAAATTTAAAAAGTAATCAATGCCCAATATTTGCATGCCTGTGAGAAAGAGGCGGACATTTTGTACAGTTTTCATTTAAACCACAACACCTGTTATTTGTAACCTAATGTTTTTGCAAATAAATAAATATTCTATTCTATTCTATTCTATAATAATACAAATTCAATCAAATCAGTACATTTCAATATTACAAATGCAACATATTAAAAAGCATCTAAGTACTTCAATGTGAAGTCTTATTCTAGCTTTATTTTACTTTATTGGCTTTGTTTTTCACTTTCATTTAACGAGCTACAGCCGCTAGGTTAATACCTATTACTTGAAAACGAATAACTACATACGCTACAGTAACTAAAAAGAATCGAATAAAAACATAAAATTTGACGATATGAATCACTTCAGTGCCTGATATGGATAAAAATATCGATAAAAATGTATCTTTTACGATAAACTTGACGAATGATTATCGAAATGACATAATCTAAGGAATACCGCACACAAGATTACATAGCATATTTTGTTTGAGAAGAAGTTAGCCTTAATATAAATTTTATTAAAAAAATATATTCGATGTGATTGTAATTTCCAAAAAAATACTAGGCCCTAAAATGCTGGTGTTTGAGGGCATTTAGGCAGTCTTCTAGCACAAGTATTGTAACATTAAGGTGTCTTTATGCGTATTGGTCCTTTTGCGTAATGGTTCTATTGCTAATTAGTCGAAATGCGGATGTTTTTAAGCGTATTGAGACTTGCTATTGTCTATGCGTCTAGTGGTAACGGCTATGAAGCCGTTTACCATCAAATATTTTCAATCGAACAATAGGTCTTATGTTTTAATTACTGACTAACATCTTCAGCTTGGCCGGTAAAACTCTAGGGTTTCTTACCCGCAAAGCTAAACTGAAGTACCATAAATCTAAGCTGATGTTTGATTTTACGTTCAAAATATCCAAGGGGAATCGGTTTCATCTTAGCCAGTAGGACCCCTCGTTTGAAAATCCGAATATACCACGTTCCACGAATTTTAACAACGTATTTAATATTTCATTTATGCTCAATGGGTGCTAAAAATGCTAATCACTAAGGTAGGAAGAAATCTCTTAAACATAATATTTGAAGAACGCATGTTTGAGCCTTGTGCTGTATATCGTCTATATGGTCATAGTCGATCATAATTATTGTATATCAATAACAACATTTACATACCTACGTACCACCACAATGAAGAATTATTGTTATTAAAAAAAATTGCGTCTACTACATATAAATTATAGCATTTTATTTTTATGTACAGCACATAACATCAAATGTAAAATGAAAATTGTTTACCTATTTTCCGCTATGTGTGCGTTAGTCCTATACTGATTTCGTACATTATCAACATATCCATCAATAATAATATTTCTTCCTAGTAGTCGGTGTAACGTATACATAGGGCACAGTCTGGAAAAATAACTTCAATTGTACTGAAATTAGTATATTAAATTTGACCCATGTGTGGCTACTAAAGCGGTATTGTGTGCCACTGTATAAAATCATTGTTTTGAGTGAATTTCTTGTGTTTGGGAATATTCAAGCGTTGTAGAAGTTACATAGTTACTAATGTGTGAAACTGAGAGTGAAGGTTTAGCAATCACAAAGTCGTATCAGTGTTAGCGTCAGCTAAAAGAACAGTAGAATCGGTACATGCTTCAACAAACTTGAAATTTGTTTTGAAGACTTGCCCAAGAAATAATCTGAGCAAAAGATTATTTCTTGACTTTACAACTTCAATTTGGCGGAAGACATTAGTCAGCATTACTTGTCTATATTTTTATGAAGCATTAATAGCAGTTAGCAGTAGAAGTAAAAGGCACCAGGTCCTTTACTGGCAAATAATTTTGAGTCGCCAATAAATAGTTCACAAAGAAGAAAATGAGAAAATCGTGGGCTAAGTTTAAGAATCTTCTTGTGTTAAGTTCGCTGTCTCCTGCACCAGCATCAAATGATATTAAATACAATGATACAAAAAAGGTTAAAACCACGGACTTCCAGAAGACCAAACAGTTGAGGCACCAGTCGTCTAAGAAATTGTGGAAGAAGATAAAGTTCTACCTTCTTGTATTAGGTTCACCCTCCCTACTCCGACCAGCATCTGGTGCTTCCAGCTACTATGGAACTAATAGGTCATCTACAGATGGCCAGGCGACCAGACACCAGTCACCCAAGATGAAGCTCAAGTAAGTTCTCTTGGTTATTAATATTTTACCATAATTTTTATTTAGTCTTTGAGCGAGAAACAAACAAATTAAGCAAGTGACTGACGATCCCACCGGCAGGTGCGTGGAAATCGTCACTTGCTTAATTTGTTTGCTTTTCATAATCTATACTTTTCTGGCTTGTTCCTTGTTGTAAGAATTTCGCCAGCCTGACTCCATTGTGGAAAAAGCGAAATGATCATTCACGACGCAGGAATAGTGACGAATAAGGCTACAGGGTGGTATAGTCGGTGCCCAAGGATAACCGACCGCTTTGTCATGAAGTTTAATAAGACAAAGTAGTCAGCTGTCCTAAGGAACCGACTGTACGTTACATCGATTCTTTTTCAGTGATTGTACCTAAAACTTGTGCCCGAGCATTACTACCAAGTGAATGTAAATGTCTTCGGATGTGACATCGAAGAAGGTATAATATTTTTTTTAATGCCAAGATTTATTTTAATGTCGCGGTAGCACTAAACACAAAACTGTACTTAAAAATATATTAACTTTTTATACATACTTATATGAATATATAATTCTCATTCATACATATCCCTATAAATAAACGTCTGTGATCCATAGGTACTTGAAGAGCATTTTTCAAAAAGCCGAAGAGACTCTTATCCTAGACGTGCTGGCAAACAAGGACAACAACGTACAGAAAGCAAGCGAAGAGCTAATATCCATGGGCTTCACCAAGAAGGAGACGATAATCCATAAGGACAAAAAGAAAGAGAAGGAAACGCCGCAGTTGGCCAAAAAGGTCGTCACGATCATGAAAACGTTGGAAGAAAAGAATCAATGTAAGATATCGTCCTTCATCTGTCTGAGGTTATTTGTTTTTCGATGCGAAAAAACAGCTTTTTAAAAAGCTCGGTGTTGATCAAGTGGTTAACAACCATTAACAACGCGTTAATTGTCCAACCACTTGATCATTCGATGACTCGATAAAATTTGTTCGACTCGTAAATCTAGTGAGTTAAGCTAGACTCAATCACGTAAATGCTTGATTAAGCATCAAACAATTGTTGTAAATGATAAAATAGACGAAAAACTAGTGAGTCAGTCAGTGTGAAATTGATACCTAAGGATCCGTGTGGTCTACGAATACAACTCTATAATCAAAATTTAAAAAGAAGCTGCCATTTTTTTTTTAGTTCATGAACCGTTCACGTGTTTATGTTTAGCTGCCCAACCGTTTCCGAGTCTAACATATAATACCTATAGCGAAATAATTTCATATGATATTATCTACCAAATTGTGTCGCTAATATAGTAAAAGTACTAAGTAATAGTAACAGAAGTAATAGTGGTAAGACATCAATATTTTTTGTTATGGCTTACTTATCTTTAAGTGCGAATTAAAGACCGATGTAAAAAAATCAATTTAAAAAAGTGTACATTGAAATTATTTTGTAACAATCTGAGATGTTTTTATTCTTTTAGTAAGACAAAAGCTCCAATTGAAGTACAAGTCAATAGCAGAAAGAGTCATCTCTATAGCTCTAGAGAGCGTAGATTATAATGAAGAACGGGCAGAACAGATCCTTGGGGCTGTTATGCAAGAGGAAGAGTCACCTAAGGTCGCCAAGCCCGTGGAAGTGAAAGATTCCAGGAAACACACCATCGATATCAAAAAGGGGTGAGTTGCATGACTATAATTTCAATGTTAGACAGTAGTTTTGTACCATCGTACCAATTCGGCCTTAGCTCACAAAACAAAATGATCCATGTACGCCGATTTCTGCCTGTCACGTCAAGAAACTACTCTGGATTAGTGGCTTGACATACAAGGCAATGTTACTCAAATAGTTATAGACTCGGGGGCTGTACCGCTGAAGACGGTTATGAGGAAATACTAGTTGATTTTTAGAACAATATGTTCAATATAAAACATTCACTTTACACAAATATGTCTTTTTTTATATATCAATTATAATTTTTAATTATTAGGAAGGTATCGGACATTTTATGATACTTTGTGATGATAAGAGTTTTTTTCTATTAAGACCGATTTCTATATGACGGAAGAAATAGGGAAACCTTGAACTTTTTTACGTTTTACTTGATGCCATGACAACAATATGCATTCATACTTAAGTGCAGTATATAATAGAATCTTTGATTCAGAAAGTAGTTCTGTTCAGTCAGACGAGCTCCTGGGGGTCTACTCCTAACTTTATTGCTTTTACTTTTGCTATAACTATCGATTTACTAGACTACTGCTTAGAATCAGCATAGGTTTCAACGTTTTAAATCACGTTAAGAGAATAAAAGGCTGTAATCAAAGCTATTCATAAAGTAATGAGCATTGCATCAGGAGGACGTACGGTGGTAAATAAGCCACCAGCGGTTAATATTCTTATTTGCTAATAGTTAAGCTAAAGGGTAATAAATCTATATGATCAAACGTTTACAATCCACGTCCTTGGGGTGAAAAAGGTATGCCTGGAAGAGGCTGAGCGGGTATTGTTAAAGAATGAACCGAGTACTTCTGTGGCCTTAAGAAAATGGCGGCAAATCAAGAAATTTGCCAAAAAAGAAGAGTTAAATATGCAGATGTATTCATAATCCTTGTTACGCAATAAGGTACATGATTACGGACATACAATCCGTTTTCTTCATGTTACTTTAACATTTTTGCGTACTAACCTTGTGTTTTTCTACAATTTTTTTTTATTCCTTTTGAACGTCACAAGTTTTGCTAGCGGAATGAATTGCTGGCACATTCATTCTTGAGCAACACGTATCCTACTTGACGCTCCTTAACCTTCCAGAGCCAGGTTTAAATTCTCGAAATGTAAACATCAAAAACATCGAACACTTCCAAAGTACTACACTGACACTTTTACCCCCTTATCACACCGACACTTTCGCATGCGATATTCGTACGAAACTGAGAAAGACGAGACTAAACAATGTGATGTACGATAGACGAGACTGGTCTCGTTACTCGCATGCGAACGCCTCGGTGTGCTTAAGTCGTGACTTATGATCCTGCTTTTTAGCTTTCAGAGTAGTGTTGTGCCAATATCTATACAACTGATAGGTATTCTTGTTCTTATTCACGTCTAATTTTAAAATGTATCTTTATGATAGAAAACACTTAATAGTTTTGGCTTGCTAATACTTTTTATTACCAAATGTTTGCGCAACACTCAAGAAAAATGATCATAATTATTTTAATAATGGAGTTGGTGACTTGATTTTAATCCTACTTCGTCTCATACCTATCCCGCTGATTGCGGATACGAATCTTTTTGGAAATGTAATCTTGGTACAGTCTGCATATCTGCTCCACTGTATCGACTAGCTGTAAACTAATGTTTAAGTTTCAAGCCTCCCGTCGTACGATATCGTCCAATCCCGAACATTACCCTCGAGCTCCTTCCAATTACTTTCTAGAAGATCATTGTGTCTCATCAGGTGGATATGTATTTATTTGTTTCGTTCGGATTTGTTACAAACAAGAATTTTCATGTACAAACAATCCTTTTATACTAGGTATATCATTTTATATCATATCACATTAACGATTTACTATTACGTAGTAATTTCACGCCTGCGCTTTGCATATTAAATCTAAGCGCACTCATTGCACCGGCCAACTTTTCATTTTGCCGATTAATTTCGCGAAGACGTTGTCATCAACTCCATTAATAAAGCATCACCCACACTCATACATTGCGTGCGTTAGTGTGTGTCCCAGCGAGGAGGCGCGAGACCCGAGCCCCCTGCCCGCAGCCCCCGCCACGCGCCGCCTCAAGACTTGGACAGAGCATTTGAAGTATGTTTGTTTGTATGCATGCCGGGAGATTCTGGGTCCCATAAATGAAAACCTGAAAACATATTTGGTACAAAATAATTCATACAAACTAAAATCGATGATGGATGGTGATATCAGTATTCCTGTAAAATAAAACCGTGTGATGTAACAGGGTGATACCGTTATGAAGTTTTTCAGATACCGTAATTGGCAATTGGTGGAGAAGAACATGGCATTGTTGCCACTATTACATACAATGTTTTTTCCACAGCTCTCTTATTGTCACGTTTACCAACGTTAAATAAATATACCTATACCTAAGATGCACAGAAACTACTCGATTATGGCTGAAAAATGCTACAAATAAAAATGTGACGTGATCAACACAGTGTTGATTAATCCAACTTATAATTAGCATTTACGTTTCTGTGGTTCCCAATTTTATTTTATTTTAATCTACAAGTTTTCTTATCTCAGTCATTACGTCGTAAAAACATATCTTTTCATCATCATTGTCCTTTTTTTCCATATATTTTGTTGGCTAAAAACTTTTCGACAAACTAATCAATAAAAATACAATTGAAAACACCAATTAAATAGCACTTATAATAAATTATACTTTAGTACATTAATAACAATGTAGGGTACGTAATGACATAGTTAAAAGTTCTATCGACATGGAAGGTCGTTCGAACGCGGCATATCGACGTATGATATCAATTTATAATCAGTCTATATCAATCTTATTCTGTTTTTAGTCAGATAGTACAACATTCCTGTTTTGATAATCATATCTCTTATAATGTAAAGAATATGTTTCTGTTTTAAAAAATAATGGAACCCAGAATCAACCCCTGTGCAACTCTCAATATTACAAGACTAACTGACAAGTCTTATAGGTAAAATAATAAAGCAATATGTCTTGACTTGTGTCGTGATCGTGAAAACCTAGTTTGTATTGTGAAATAGTGTGCCAAAATGTCGATTTATACAAATAGCATGGTGTTGTATTGTGTTTCGTCTGATCTAACGCTTTAGTGAAGTTTATTATGAGAATATTCGAAATTTTGTTATGTGTTCGTGTTTATTGTGACGGTTTGGTAATATTTTATCTTTATTATAGAAGCGGTAATGTTACTGTATTGTATACAAATTTATATATTGGTTGATAGATCACCTGCGTAGATGGGATATAGTATTAGTGTAGTTGTGAGAACATATAATTACGAGTAAATTGTATGTAAATTGCAGATAGAGATCTGCAATTGTACACATGTAATTTTGCACCATAAAAATAGTATCACAGAACTTATAGATACATAACATTTAGATAACGGTATTAAATTATTTCATAACATATAACATTTAGTAAATATTATTTTTACCAAAGATATTATAACAAGTACCCCACAAAATTTCTTAGATTTTTACAACACAAATAAATATGAACAACAAATAAAAATGAAATATGATCCTTAATCATATTTCATAGAAAATAAATGCTTTTATTCTTTAGAATATCAAGAAAAAAAATTGTTTTCTCATTTACTACAGTACCGTCGGAATATTAATCGGTATTTCAGCTCGAAGTAACGTCATGCAAATTAGAATTTGCATAGAATTGCGCACGAAAGTTAATTTATGGATATTGATTATTTTTGTATTGTAACAACAACAATAACAATATGTACGAGTAGCTGTTTTAATTTTGACAATGTGCTCTCGATTAAAATTATATATGTTATATCAATTTTTCTTATTGCAATGCAAGAATTGTGCTGTTCTTTATATTTAAAATTCTCAATCTCAATATCAAAAATCTCACTCAATGTGACGACGAAATATAAGAAGACTAGATATTGTATATGGCCACATAAATTATCAATCCAATGCCAAACTCAGAAAGTAATTGGATTTGACGCCGACTGAACATCGAGATGCTTCTTGTATTCGCAAAAATGGCGCCTCTTTGGACAGAAAATCTTCTCGTCAAAATAGTAGAAAGATACAAACAAAAAAATTTATGTTCAGTTTGTTACCAAGACAATAATTTTTTTTACGCTATTACACCAGCATTCAAAGTGTTTCGTTTTAGAAGTGTTGCAAGTACCATTAAGTCGTTTTTAGTGCTGTCAAAAATTTGCAGCTGAATGTAATATAGTTTATAATGCTCAATGATTGCAAAATTATGTGAAACTATGCTAGAATTACTTTGAATTCTCAAAAAAATGCATATTGAGAGATTTTGTTTGACAACTACGTTGTGCTTTGTCTCAGCTTGTGGCTGTATTTACACAAGCCTACAATAATTCTTATTAAGGGGATTTTAATTGAAAAAGATGAAAAATATTTTTTATTTTTGTCATAGAATACAGTAGACGCAAAAACAAAATCTTTGTATAATAAATAAATATTCCTGGACAAATTACATAAAAAATACAATACTTAAATACATTTTTTTTTTTCTAAATACAATACATATGACTCATAGAAAACACCAAGACCAAGGCAAACAGACAAGGTCATGCACACAAATATTTGTCTTGTGCGGGGATCGAACCCGCGACCTCGGAGCCAAAGTGGCCATTGCTTTCAATCACCGATCTCGTCAAAATATTGTTATAAATAATTTTAATCGAGATGCTATGCTATTAGAGATGGGCAAAATGTCAGGCATTTACGATAAGTACATATAAATGCCCGATAAATGCCTAGTTTTGGGCATAAATAGGGAATTTATATGTAGATTTATCGAAAATGCCCGACATTTCGCCCATGTATATATGCAAATGATATAATATCATAATCAAAATAATATTAACTTTCGAAGACCCCTATATGTTACTAATTAGACTTTAGTGATCACAATAGTTATCATTATATTCATGATCATATTATATTTAGTTTAGCTTTCTCAGTATCACTTTCTATATCTAATACTTTTTACGCACACATTTATGTATATATTAGGTGTGAGCGAAGAATCTAGTTTTTTAAGGGATAAGAAAGCTGCATGACCTTTTTTTATTAATAGCAAATTGAAAGTTAGGTTTTAGTGTGGTTGGAGGAAAGATTATATATGGATATTGGTTTTCGGTTACTCAAGACTGCAAAAAGTAATACTTTCATTATGGTTAAACTATTTTGCCTTTAGCAATGTCTTTGATCCTTTAACAGGCACATGAAGAGAGAGGTGACTCCATTTGACTGTTAATATTCGCTTTGTGTAATTGAGGCCTTTAATGATCAGCTGAATTTCGTTTCCTATCTATCGCCCAAAGTAGTCTTTGGCTCTGCCCATCCAATTCCCGAAGATGTTCAACCAATTCAATATCGGAGCGTCATAGTCAAGTCCTTCCGTCCGTTAAGCCGTCGGTGCCGACTGTTGTCATTAGATAACAGTCGTTAAGCCAAGTCAGTGGATTTTAGGCGGCTTGAAAACACTAGCCTCCACCAACCCGCAATTGAGCAGCGTGATGGAGTAAGCTCTAAACCTCTTCGATCGAGGGCATGACCGTATCCCAGCAGTGGGATGAATAAGCGTTGACGAGGACTATTTTTCCGTATAGTCGTTATTCGCGCGAGGACTATTCCATTCAATCGTAACGTACAATTATAACGTATAGAATAGTCCTCGTGTGACTAGAATATACCTACAGGAAAATAAGTGAATAATGGGAATCGATTAGTTGTTGTGTGAATGTCGCCAAATAAGTTGCCGCGATATCGTAATGGTTGGACATTACGGGAATTGGACCACAGGACAATGCTTGCTATATTCATAATCATCTGATCAGTGTTTTTCAAAGTGGGTTGCGACCTCATGGGGGTTCCCCATGTGACAAGGGAGTCGCAGAAGGTCGCGAAGCTTAAAAAAAACGTTCAAAATTAGATTTTTGTTAAGAAAATGTTCATTTCGAAAAGAAATCGATGTATATTTTAGATTAATGCATTATATATTATTTTATTGTTTTTTTTATTGTACTTAATTAACCGATACTTAAAATAAATATAAATGTACGGATTTAAAATTGGTAGTATGTATAATAAAATACATACAGGTTATGAACTTTGGAGAGTAGGGGGTCGCTAATAGTAGTTTATGAAACTGTTGCATAATAAGGGTTCTTAAAATACGGGTGTGAGTTTATCACATGAGCCGAAACCGAAGGCACATATTTAGGTCTTAAACTACTCGTGTGATGCTATTATCACATTCGGCTTCGCCTCATGTGACAAACTCACACTCGTATATTAAGAACCCTTATTATGCAACAGTTTCATAAACTACTATTACATCTTATCTTGAAATGGGTCCAGCGCCGCAGCACCGGTGGCACGTCGACCCTCTTGGATCTTTTGTGCACTCCCTATTCATTAGTAACTCTCCCCTGACTGTCTGAAGACATGTTCCATGTACTTCAGTACGCCTTTAATTAGGAAGAGCCTGAAGTCCTCCAGGTCTGGGTACGCCTTCCCAAAGATTACCATTCGTTTGCTACTATTATTACATACTCAGGGGGTCGCGCAATGAAAATCTTGAAGAACACTGCTATAGATGAATAGTGCTTATATCGCTGTAATTATATACTATGGTGGCCTAGAATAGATGCTATTATATGTTTAAATTTTATCTACCTGCGTCCGATAGTAGTTTACTATTTTTAGTACTAACTTACATCATAAGACCAATGCTTTTTCAGTTTTGCATTTAACCGAACACCGATATTCTCCCTGAATTAACGCTTTTAGGTACTTTCTTATTTATACGTGTTTTTAATATGTATATATATATATATATATATATATATATATATACAGTTTTGAGTGTGTTGTAGATAGTGTGAGGTGCCAGAATTTGTCCCAACTGGGTATTTTTCAGGCCAATTCTCAAGTCGAGCAGCAGTGCTGATAGCAAACACAAATCCCAGTACAGTGTAGCCAAGAATGGACCGAATGCGACGCTTCGCCAGGGACCCAAAGATAGTCTCCTCTTGTACGTATAGATTTTTTTTACAAAGATAATTAGGTACCTATGTCAAAAGCTGCCTAGCGATGTGTGTTTTTATTTTATATTTATATATATAATTCTACTGTACGTGTGTATGTCACTAAACTTCTCCTAAACGGCTGGATAGATTTGAATGATTTTTTTTTGCATGCGTTTGGGTGGCGCCCTGGGATGGTTTAGAATCACAAATCAGCCCGGCAGATGGCGCTGCAGTAATTGGAACGGGATGATTGAGCCACAGCAAAGCGTGGGCGGGCCGCTAGTATATAATAAAATTCCGAGCGAGTTCAAAAAATTAAATACCACTCAATTCAAAAAGAAACTGTGCTAATGGCTTAACGAGAATTTTTTTTACTGTAGGTATTAATGCAATTACTTGAACATAAGTTTTAAATTTAAATTAATATTTGCATGCTAAGGTAATGATTGGCAAGACATGAGCTCCCTACGTGAGCATCTAAGATCATTGTATATAGGGTTGTCATGCGTGAAAACTCCGGATTTTGAATCTTAAACCCCGGATATGTCATTTGTGTTTTTCAGTATTTGTACTATTTTTTCTTCTGCGACAAGACGGTTATTCGCAGCATGGAGCGGCCCGTAGTGATTTAATACTTTTTAACTTGGACTATAAATGAAACCCCGCCCGGACGTTCCCCGGACGCCCTCCAATTTAGGACAAATCTGGGGAAACCGGGACAGATAGCAACCCTAATTGTATACCATGTTTTATGCAAATAAAGATTTATTTATTTAAGAAGCCCTGTGAATTGGTATTGTCCTTCATCTATACTAACAATTAAAGGTCATAAGGGACTTGCATAATTCTGGCGCTTAGTAAACCGCGCAAGCGCGGAGACCTTTGCTTCTCCCTGTTACCATCCCGGGTAACCTATATATCTAGGTAGTACTAGGTAGTATAGGTATACCAATATATGGTAGTTCAATTGCACATTTGAGCAGTCACAAAAAATATTAGCTACACGACTTATACTTATACTCATTGGTGGTGCGAAAAAAGTACACAACTTATAATCATACTTTCTTTGTTACGGATATCCTCGTCACAGAATTATCTCAAAACCAGTTCTCAGCCTGATCATTTTCTCAAATTGTCATTTTTGGAAATTGTTATTTTCAATAATTGACATTTTCAAAAATTGACTATTTTGAAATAGACGTTTTAGGAAGTTGTCTTTTTAGGAAGTTGTCTTTTTCAGCCTGAGGGTTACGAAAATCTATGTTACCTACTGTGCAAGTACTATTTATTACATCTACTTACTGTGTTTTTATCAAACTAAATTTCCCTCTGCGGCATGTTCTTTGTGTTGTTTTTATTAGTGGACGGCAGTGTTACTTGGAGTGTAGCCAATAGTAAAAACTAGGTCAATATCTGTTGAATACAGCCTCGCATTTTCTGAGGAAACTGAAAGGGAAATTTATTATTGAAGTTTATGTAGATATGAAGTAGAAAGGGTAATAGGGTCGTCATTGGATAGTATCTTCAAGATAAGATTGGGGTATTTCTCATTAAAATGAACATTACAACATACAGAGCGAATGTAAAGTATCCAGTATGAACACAAGACAAATTTTTGTGTGCATGAACATGTGTGTTTGTCTTGGTCTGGGTGTTTTCTATGTATTATATATATGTATTTACAAAAAAAAATATTTAAGTTTAATATCAGTTATCTAGTACTAATAGTACAAGCTTTGCTTAGTTTGGGACTAGAGGGCAGTGTGTAATTTGTCTAGGAATATACCACTTAGGTGTCAAACAAGCATATCCGCCTGATGGAAAACAGTTACATCTGCCTATTGACGCTTACCTATTTCATTGCCGACTTTGTAAAAACTCACGTCCATTTTGAAGAACCCCATGATGTAGTCTCCTATGAAAACCTCAATAGGAAATCTCTTTAGGATGTATTAATTTAATTTTAATTTAATTAATTTAATTTAATTTTGTTGTTTTTGCACACACATTTAGATACTTCCTTTATCTATGTATAGTATGTATATAAGTGTGTTTGTGTGTATTTTCTCTATCCTAATAATAAGGATATAACTCATACAAATGAAATAGAAAGTGTTATCTCGTGTCACCCTGTTTCCCAGGTCAGCAGCGCACATACGAGTACATTTATAGGTAGATACGGTTTCCTAGGTTCAGGCGAGCTCGGTCCAGACCGATCGATAAGGTAGAGCGGCCGTGATCGGAGAGGTGCAAGGGGAGGGTGCAATAGTGCATCTGGGGCTCAGATTATTCAGTCTAACTGCGGCCTTAATATCTGCCGTGTGCAACTGCTGGTTTAAGGCGAAGCTGATAATTCAAGTGTTGAGATTATAATTTCGCCTCATCTCCGTGTAACATGAAGATCGTTTTGGGTAAAAATAATTGTAGGTTTAATTTGTAAGTTAAATTTTGCTGTTTTTGCACACACATTTAGATACTTCCTTTATCTATGTATAGTATGTATATATGTGTGTGTGTGTGTGTTCTATTTTCTCTATCCTTACTAATATTATAAATGCGAAAGTGAGCTTCTTTTGTTGGCCGCGCTTTCTCGTCTTAAGGCGACGTACGTTCGTATATATTCTTATATTCGATAACTATATGTACTATAATGTTTCAGTGCATTGAAAAAAAAAAATGTTATAATTGATAGATGATTAGCTTCGCGAAAATAAAATTAAGAAAAAAATCGCGAACATAGATCGTTTTCAAAATTATTTCTCGATTTTTTTCCTGCTATATTTACTTTTATTAAATTAAAAATGTAGTCATTTCCTGTACGAGATAATCTGGTTGTCAATTTCAATAATCAAATAAATATTCAGCGACACATTACGTAAAAATCATCAAAATCAACGCTCATCCCCGCGATCGTTAATTTTGAAGGTTTTTATGTAATCTCGCGACGAATATTTACTTAATTTTAAAAATTGACGACCATAATCTCTTGCATAGGTAATGACAATTATTTTGATACGTTTTTCATTTAATAAAAGTAATCAGTAGGAAAAAAAATGAAAAACAAGTTTTGAAATCTATCTATCGATTTTTTTCTATCGTGCAAAGTAAAACTAATCGTGTGACTAATCGAGTAATAAGATATATCAGGTGCTCAACTATAACATATATTTTTTTCAATGTTTCGGTGCATATGTTTATGGAATTATCGAATCGATAACGAAACCAGGTTTGGTTTAAAAATCCGAAATTACGAATTTAAGTCGCCTTAACTACTAAACGCTTGCTATGAAATTTTACAAATATTAAAAGTCCAGAATAATTGGATACCTTTTAACCCGAAAAAATCCCAAAAACGTTCCCGAGGGGCAATGATGCCACTAACGACGTTCATGCGAGTGAAGCGGCAGACAGTAGCTAGTGTGTAATAAAATAAAGTCATTGACGTTCTCAGTGTTTGTTTGTTCGTTGTTGACATTTAATAACTGAAAAATATGAAAAGCCTTATATAGTTAGAATAATATTTAATTATTACATATTATGACCTTATTACTTTACAATTAATGTCTACAGTCTTTACACATTTATCAAACAAAGAAGACGTACTATAGACGTTGGCTATATAGGTATCTAAGAAGTAAAACTCTCCAATTGCCATTCCCGGTAACAATAAAGCACCTTCTCATGGGCTTCTGCTATCCGACTAACTAGTTGCTAGAATTTTCACAAAAATATAATTTTAAAAGGTGCATACAAACAAAGAACTCCACATAAGGATTCCTTGTTGCGACGCCCTATGTCTCCACATTTTTTTTTTATTGATAATAAATACAATTTACAGACCCCGGGGTCCGTAGGTACCTTTTGTTATCATTTTTTTTTATGTTACATTTTTCCAACAATTTATTAATTGCACGTCTCTATTATGCTAATACTCATACTATTGTTTAATACTAGTCCAGAAACATTACTACATACCAAAAGGTATTATTAACATACATATTAAAAAAACATTATTTTCCAATAATAGATTGGATTACTTAGCCTGGAACGGCCCGAATCCTGACCTTCGAAATGGGCAAGCCGTCAAAGCTGAAGGTCCAGAGCCGCGCGAAAGGCCACCACCTCTCGCTCGCGGGCCATCGGGCGGCGCCAAAGGCCCGGCTGGGATCGCCAAAGGCTCCATATATCAGAAACTGAACAAGAAGTCTGCAAAAATGTGAGTAGTATATTTAAGTCAGAATTATCTTTTCTCAGGGCTTTGGGAGTAACTTTTATTTCTAGGTTTGTCCGTTCTGTGCTTACTGTAACCATTTCGACCTATAGTGATATTAAGTTATGAACAAACTAAAAGATGTCCGGTCATAGTGCAGAAACGACTAGACGTGAGCGAAACTTGGCTCAAAATTAAACAAAAAAAAAATTCGAGCTTTTTTGTTTTAATGGTCATAACTTCTGATCTATCAGGGTTATTGAGTTCAAATAAACAGAAAAGTAAAAGTTATTATTATAAATATAAAAAATATTTGTTAATTTATTTAAATAATTTTCATTTAACTAGTAATTTTTTAATAAAATAAATCTAAACATTTTTTTTCAACTTAAATTAAATTTCCTTCGGAAATCGCCTTGTTTCTTGATTTAATAAAATTATCCTGTAGCAATGGCTCATTATTTTTTTTATTATAAAGAGCCTATTCGTCATCTCATTTGTTACGTTACTTCATGACTTAGACATGGATATGTGACAAAAATGATACATTTTCGTCTGTGATTTTAACTCTTCTAGGCTTTAAATAGTAAGTCTATAAATTTGAATCTCTTCAAACGTGTATTAAACATATGTATATTAATATGTTTAGTTACCGTCAATTGTTACTTACAAAAAATAAGCCATGGACTGATGGCGGCCAGTCGGATGGACGTGGCGAAACTATAAGGGTTCTTTGTTTAGTACGGAAACCTGAAAATGTTGGCTAGGATTGCTTTGCGATCCTCGTTCAATGTAGCGTTACGATATATAAGTACACGTGCGTTATCGTAAATATAATTTAACTTTTTTACTCATTAT
The DNA here is from genome assembly GCA_937001555.2 of Hypsopygia costalis. Taxonomy (NCBI): domain Eukaryota; kingdom Metazoa; phylum Arthropoda; class Insecta; order Lepidoptera; family Pyralidae; genus Hypsopygia; species Hypsopygia costalis. The sequence continues at coordinate 29,300,678 of OW443326.2, forward strand.
CGTAAATTATTAAACTTTTTTACTCATTATCGTAAATTATTAAACTTTTTTACTCATTATCGTAAATTTATAAACTTTTTTACTCATTATCGTAAATTATTAAACTTTTTTACTCAACTTAAAGCGCATTATTTCTTTAAATCTTGTGCGGGACTTTGTGGTAAATTATAAAAAATATATATTAAAGGAAGCGTAATACGCTTTTTTTTATTGATATGACAATCTCTTTTGTAAGACTGCCAATAATAGAACCACAATACAACTTAACGGATAGTTCTTGGTACAAATTATAACAAGGAATATCATTGTACGTCATTCAATTTTTTTCACAGTGGGTGGCTATTTTTTTATTAGTACGATAGTTCCGGTATTCAGGAAATGGACACAGAGTCCTAAAAGGACCCATCACTGAAATGACTTAATCTCAAAACGACTTGTAAAGTTTCTTGAAATACATATATCATATTCAATATACTGTAAATAAATGTAATACTAATTGAACGATATATTCACCCGCCCATAATGGGTAGAATAAGCGAAACTAAAAAACGTAACATGTGTATTTATTACCTTATTTTTGTGAATAAATGAATTTTATCTTTTGTAAAATAGAAACTATTTTAAATAGTAGTAAAATAGATTTCAGTTTTTTTATTTTTTATCAAAATAAAACATATTAAACCAGTCCGATGGAACACGAATTAAATTTGTGACAAAAAGTAATAATTCGAATTCTGTCTTCAGTCAGTAACGCAAATTGAAGACTTATCGCCTTGAATACTGTCCTATCCAAACTGTTACTTTTACTTCTTATCGTCATCAACCCTTGTTCATCCCACTGCTGGGATACAGGTTTCCGCTCAATTGGAAGGGTTTAGAGCATACTACACCACGCTGTACACCACGCTGCTCAACTGCGGGTTGGCGGATACTTTTACTTACAACAACAATACATTTACTAATTTTTGTCTGTAATATTACAGCCATCTACGATACAGCTGAAAACTTCATATATTATGCTTAGATAGCTTTAGTATATTATGAAAGAAATGCAAACGAGCAATAACTTAATCCCGAAATCTTTGTTATTTTGCGATAAATAAATTTTCAAAACTGTTCGTGATTAAGTTTAACTGTTTTTTATTTAGGACTTATATTAAAGACAAAAATTTTTTTTTCGTCATTGTAGATTGTAAGGCGAACAATGTTTGAATGGTTTGTCTTAGGTTCGTTCACAGAAGAATTAAAAATAATCAGTACGGCTCTAATAGAGAAGACATGCACGATTGGTTCCAGTTTCCAGCTGACTTATTTCCATACATATTGTTTCAGGTGTGGATATTTTTTTAGTTGAAAGTAATTCATTTTTATGTCGTTGTACACCTGACTTCAAATTGAAAGTATCAAAAAATATTTTAAACATAACGTTGTGATTGGTACAACCCGATTCAAACTTTATAGCGGCTCGGAATATCGCACAAGGCGATGCGCAAAACTCAAAATTAAACACGCAGGAGCGGGAGGGGTGGGGGGGGGGACCCCGCGCACGCTATCTCAATCGCCTTACGCCAGTCGTGTACTAAGGTAGCTTCCTTCTTTTACGCCTTCCGCGCGCGATGGACAACCTTTCGGAGGTGACTACGGAAAGGAGGTGGTGAATCCTTAACCTCCGTAGCGTAAAGCTACGTTGGATATGTCGGACTCTTACCAATTAAACACCACCTAGTGACTGCTTTTAGCCGTGCAGGGTGGGTTTTAAAAGCTCATCTAAGCGATCGCCCCGTGAGGACGGGACGACGCAAGTAAGGTAGCGTCAATGTTTGAATTATTACGTGTATACTAAGTGCACGCGCGCGTTATTACACGTGCATTCGCAAATAAAGTCCGAGCCATCACTAAATTTGAATCGGAAAGTATAATTCTCTTTTTGTACTTTGTACCTTTCTTCTCATATTTACTATAAAGTCTCTTGCAAGAACAGAATTAGTGCGTCTTTGAGTTTAATAAATTTAACGTACATTTGTGATCAAATCATTCGTTCTCGTTGTAAGTACAAGTTGTGTATACATAAATCAACGTTGTCTATGTCGCTTTCCGATATTGCTACTCTGTTGGTATACTGCGTCTTCTCTCTACTATTATTTGCATACTTTTTTATTGTATAATTTAATTTTTTTCGTTTTTATTTTTTATATTATTAAAAGTGTATTACAAAGTGCCAATTGATGATATTATTTTTTCTTTAGTCGGTGTTAAAAAATATTTTTCCGAATATATTTAATACATAAATTTGTTTTTTTTTTTACAGAGTCGCCTAGTCGTCGTGTCGAGTCACCCACAGTCATTCCGCAACATATTGAAGCAAAATAAATAATCTATAAATATATTTTCTGCATTCAGAAGTGGAATACTTTTGTGAAATGAGTAAAACATATATATGTATTTTTAGTACTAAGCCCAGAACGACTTCATTTTTCCAAATTCGAGCTAGAGTCGGAACCATAGATTAAGTTTTGTAAATAAAAAAGTATCTGTTTATTGCAATTTGTATACCTCGATTATTTTGAAACTTTTTATGAATATACTAATAATTTTTATAATATACAGTAAGTGCATAATATGTGAATTGTTTTTTTTTTAAATTAATATATTATTAATGTTTTGCTTTTTATTAAAAGCTTTTTTAAAAGATTATCCCACTTCTGATGCTGACAAAAAAGTATTAAAAACATATTTTTATTTATCAAGTAAGATTTTGTTTGACTACATGTATTCATCGATGGTTTTGTTTTAGCTATTACAATTAAAAGCAATGATTTCGATCTCATAGTTTTAGGCACCTATAGTTTATAGAACGTATACTTAATTTTTCGTATAAATTTGAAGTTATATTATGCCATTACTTATTAATTAATGAATATTATATTTTTATATAAGTTTTATTATGTAAGCATGATATTTACCAAAGTAAGAATAGTATTTTTGTTGTACGCTAATAAATGTTGTAGTATGGTAATAATAGTGTAATAAAAAAAAATATCATTAAAATCCTTAAGTGTGTACGGTGTATGTGTAAATTGCATATTTTAATACATATTTTTTTTATATTTAGATATAATCCAACGTGAATGTTGTTTGATTCTGTCAGTCCTTATCTTTTTGATATTAATAATGTAAGTCGGACTTTATATAATATATTTAAATATAAGTAAGTACCTAACGATGTCGGAGAACAAAGGTATTCGGAAAATTCAGTATTAGGTTTTATATAAATGTTTTATAAAATGTAGTTTCTAAGGCCTTTCAGTCCTACTCAGACTTGGCTAAAGGTGAAAACACTCCTTTGTATTCATGTATTTCATTTAGGTCGTGGTAAAGTACATGTAATTTAAAGTTATTGGTTAATTAAATAAATAGTTATTGATAAAAGTTATTCCATTAAATTCAAAGGATAAATAAATCAGTCAATACGGTTGGCTGGAAGAGATTTTTTACTGTGTAATTTATTTTGTCTACTTTTCTTTGTATTGTTTTGTATAATAGAGAGATTATATACATACCTACATCAAGCATATTATTATACGAGATATTATTAATGCATAAAATCAATGCAATTCAATAACACTATATTGCATCGAATAAATTACAGACACAAAACAATTTAATGTGAATACAATAGGCGGTCTTATCGCTATAAGCTATCTCTTTCAGACAACCTTAGGGTAGAAGAAGACAAATGTATATTTGAACAGGTGAGTGGCGCAGTGAAAATAGAACAATATTATTAAATGTATTCTGTAAAAATGTATGTACAAACACACATAATACACAAATATAATACTTATATACTCTACGCTATAAAATCATTAGTTGCGAAGGTCAATTGTTTAGAGTGAACGATCAAATATTAAAAGTCAATACTTCTATGCACTTGTAATTTAAAGCAGAGTCTGAGTACGACTATTGGAGGAAGAAAATTAATTGTCACATTTAAAGATCAGCAAAATTAGGAAGTCTATTAGTACTATCACACTTCTGCCACTCCCACACATGTACAAATGTCGCGTCGTTTACTACTACATAAACAATAGCGTGTGTGCAGAGCGTGAACGATCTAGTGTGCGTGCGCGCGGCGCCATACAAACTGTTCCAGATTCGTCTCAGAGGGGAGGTGAGGTATACACGAGAGAGCGGCAGGGAGTGGCCATATTGTACTAGTACTATTATTTGTACTGTGGTACTGTCTTAATAAGTACTAACAAATGTGTATTCTAAACATGATAAACTCAGAGATCGTACTAAAAAGAATATGTATTTAGGAGAAATAATGAGAGCGTATTTTTTATTCCATATCGGGTAATAAATGGCCATAAAGCCGACTTATTGTGAAACGATTACTGTAGCCTACAGTTACTTGCAAGTATAACTAGCGCGTAGCTACTACCGCTGCTAACGCATGAACTCGAAAATATCCATGGTGACTTTACTGGCAAGAACACAGTAACCCGTTAGGTAAATTTTATTTGGCTGCGATCTGCTGTATGATGCAGATTGTTCTCTAGTCAATATGATCTTGCTCAAGCTCAACATCGCTATTTCATAGGTGGAAGCAACGAAATTGTTTGTGGGTGGAGATATGAAAGTATTATGATTTTATATGCATACGCAAATACAGGTGTTGTACAGGAAAAAGTACTGCGATTCAGTGCCGAGGGCGCCCATCGGCGTCACAAAAATCATTAATCAAATTACAAAGCCGCCCATGGGCGTCTAGGTTTTGAACTTCAATATCTAGGCTATGAGAAAATTTTGATGGTAAAGGATCGCAATACTTTTCCATACACCCTGTATGTATATAATGTACACTATAAATGGCATGCCTCGTGTGCCTTGTGTTTGTTGTTATAGTGTATGTTGATAATTATGAATCTTATAACTTTAAAATCCCATAAAAAAAAGGGGGACAGCGTAAAAATTTATTAACAGGAATTTATTTTCTTTTTTTTTCAGCTTTATTAATGTGACAATTAAATTTCTATGTATAGTTACTATATACGAAGTAAAAAAAAAGTCAAATATTGAGTTCAATACAAACGTCTGTAGATTACGTAGAAAGATTTTTTTGTAACATGGCACATTCTAATACTAGTAGAATTAGATCACAGTAATGAAACTCTTTATTATCGCCAAAAAATTCAATATATTTTATGTCGTGACTCAAATAAACATATTGTAGCACTAAAAACGGTACTAGCAAACGCGTATTTACTTCACCGTTTAGCAAATTTAATATAGTTTTTCTCACATATAAGTAATGAAAGCCAAAGAAAAATAAAATAGTAAAATATAAATAGTATATTTTTGGAAAGTTCCTGCCAAAGGCGCCCATCGGCGTCTAATATGAGAAGCTGTCTTATTTTGTACTGTATCTGGGATTTTCTTGTAACTTAAATAACTCGCCGAACAAATACAATCCGATAGACACAATAAATTTATTAACCGAACAAAAAACCCAACTGGAAATTCTAATATTATTTTTTATATTTTTTTCTTATTCATTAAAATAATAATATAGGTACTCTATGTCATTCTCACATCTGAAACAAATCTAATGACACCTCAATTGTTGAAATCCGTCAAGCGGTTTAGGCTGTAGAGCATCTCAAAGGAAATATACATAACTGGCATGAAAGTATTGACACTACTAGTAGAGTCTCGGAAAAGAAAAATCTCCCATGACACTACTGATAGTGCCACGCAGTAGTGCCTAGTACTAGGAGCTCGAAAATATAACCGTTCCTTTTCATCAGTCGGGGAAGGAAACGCGAAAGGATCGAACGTTTTATTACAGAATTAGAAAAGCGTGTCTTTAGCAACAAATTATAAAGTGTAACGTTGAAACTACTTACGAATAAAAAAAAATGATATGTCGGTGTGTCATGGACACGGCCGTGTGTTGTACGTGAATACGTTAATGCACTAAAATTATCTTAAAATGGCAGCGTTACCTCCTCCCCCGCACGCGATCGATGACGTAATCAATTCTTTGATCCTTCATCTATCCAATGGTGTGATAGATTTTTGATGGAGATTATAGATTTGTAGCTGCAACACCAAACTGTAACCCCGGTTTTGTTAATATTCGTTTTTTTGAATTGCCTCCCTATGGAAGCAAATTTTAAAGAAGACGCTTTCTACCAAAATATACATGACGGATACTTAAGTATTACAAATACTGATCATTTTTGTTTGATAATATTCAATAGATAAGTATTTATTGTTGAATCATTAGAGTACAGGTATGTATGATGTTGGTAAAGCTTTGCCTTCTATAGATATTATAGTAGATTTTATAAATTACTAGCTTTCGCCCGCGTTTACGAAGAAGCCTTTTCATTTTTCGGGTTAATATATAGCCTAAGACACTTACAAATAACGTGGCCATCTATTTATTTTGCTGAAATTTTTTTGCGTAGATATATTATATATAATATTAACAGTATATTACGAATATCTACTCGGGAAATCTGTTTCCCAGTCTTCTATTGTCGCTTCGTTTTATGCAAATAACACAAGTAGGTACCTAATAATAAAACATGGAACTCGTGTACGTGCACTACCTTTTGCTATTAGAGCCAATGCTTTCCCAACGCAAAGCAATAGCAACCCGGTAGGTATTTAGTGATACCTACAGGCATGTTGGCCCAAACCAGTCCTGCGTAGGTAGGTACTCTGAAAAACAATTTGTTAAAGTGCAGATTTGTAAGTAAATACTAGCCTAGCCAAATAACGATACATAGCTGCCTAGCCAAAGAACGATACATTCCAAATAACCAAATAACCTGTGTTGTGCCCAGATCTTCCGAAAGCTGCACCTTTAGATTTAGACTTTAGTATAAGGCATCAAGTTTCAATATTAAGACGGCCCTCCACGACACCATCGAATTATAGGGAAAATATTTCTATAGTATAAATATTTTTGTATATAAGTGTGTACCTATGTATGATCTTAGTCACTGGTCGGCCGAGTAATGCATAAACTGCGAATTACCTCAAAAATATATTCTTTTCATTGTTACTTGTGTAATTATGTAGTTAAGTCATAAATACCGGTGATACATATAAACATCATCGCGTTTGTGTTTTATTTAGTCGTTAGTCTCGTTAGCGAAGAGCTGTGACCAGAGTTAGCTAGATTGTGTTAATACAAGTTTTTTTCCCGTGCATAGTATGTGACTGGCCGGCAGTTTATATTTGAGAGAGGTAGCACACGGCTAGTTTTTGCAGCGATGTTGTCGCAGAAAAAACGCGATACAGTTATTGGTTGGTTACCTTTGCAATTTAGACCACCGGGTATTTTTAGCACACGGTTAGTTTTTGCAGCGATATTCTCGCAGAAAAAACGCGATACAGTTATTGGTTGGTTACCTTTGCAATTTAGACCACCGGGTATTTTTAGCACACGGTTAGTTTTTGCAGCGATATTCTCGCAGAAAAAACGCGATACAGTTATTGGTTGTTTACCTTTGCGATTTCGAACACCGGGATTTTCACATCTCTGCTATCGCGAGACAGCATAACGCAGCAGCAAAAGATAAATTCGATGTCGCCCAAATCGCGCATTAGTAGCCAATTGATTTGGCAATCGAAAGAACAAGACAAAGAACACAAATGAAGTGCACTCATAGACCAACTATATAGTAGATATGATATGTATGCGTGGCGCGTGTGTCTACAGTAAGCGTCCGAACGCTTAGCTTAGTATGGATTTCTATCAGTCGCATACTTAATACATCTTTATATTGTGATTTTTAGGTTTAGTCTGCTTTATAATTTAGTGACAGATAATACTATACAAACAAATTCAATCAATTACAACACGAAGTTATTAGTAGTATACTCATATTGCTTACCTGTGGTTGTGTAAGTTTGGCTCGCTTGATGCCATACAAATTTAATTGCATACTATTTCCATTTGATTTCATTTCCGTGAGTGTACATGTGAGCATGCATGTTTACTTTTCTCTCATGACGAAAATGAGAGGAAATTTATACAGAAATTCACGTATTCGGTGACATATAACTGGACGTGACAAATAAATCTTTGATAAATCATTATTGTTTTGTTGAATCACCAATATGCTCTAACATCCCTTTTTTAAAGTTAGAAATAATTTTAAAAAAAAGTGGCAAGAGGCTCTTATTGTGGAAGAAAATAGTCTCATTCTCTATCTCGCTCTTACATATGCGTATACTCTATCTTTCTCTTTTACATAGCCAGTCTGCTGTAGAGCGCGAGCGTAGCGAAGAATCCTAAGTCTATATATAGTAACAATACATGCTGAATCTATGCTATGCGTTTGTAACGTTAACTGTCACGCGTTGCAAGCACTACTATCAACCAAAAGTAGCTATGCAGTCGCGCGTTGCTGAAACGTGCTATTTAATCGTTGCAAAAAGTAGTAGCGGGCTACCTCCATAAGTAGTCTTAAGTATTAATGTCGTGCAATATCATATGATCGCTCTCTATGTTTGACATACCCTTAGATATTAGAATACTTTGTTTTAAGTATTAGTAAGTACATATAATACACATCTTAGGATATAGACAAGTATTAGAATTTTGCAATAGTTCACAGTGTCATACGTTATAGCAGTATGTGTTAGTTAGATAGTTATGTCGCGAATTTATGAATTGCTATCCATTTCTAGTATTCGTGCCGTGACCGCCATTCAAGGCCTTCAAAAAGTAGAAATGTCTTGTATATAATTAGATTATATATATGTATTAAAAAATAATGACTGATTTGTCAGGGTGTTTTATCATATTTTATTGTATAGCTGCCCGAAGACATTCAGATCATAATAATATTAAGTAAGTGCTGGAAAAGTCCCGATAATTTAGTAGTATATACATAATATAAGTAGTTATGAATAAGCAGTATATCGAACAAAATTGCCGATCCAAATAGCAGATGTGTAGTTAAGCGTATTGGTATATAAGAGTTGTCATCATGCGTATTGCTGCTTATGCCACAGATAAATAATAATTCCCTTGAAGGTTGTTGTGTTCCTGCGAATAAGTAAGGTCACCAGGAAGGATTGAGTTGGTAGCCGAAGTGGCGGCGCGCGATTGATATTTCAAAAGCTACACGTCAGGGGCCGTATGCTTGTTTGCCATCTAATGTACTATAAAACAAAAAAACATAATAAAATCGTAAACAAACAAAAACTACATTAAATAAAAATATACGCCATACAAATGTTACCGATGCAAAAAATAAGTTTTATTTTTGTCGATTTGTTTGTTCGTTTGTGCATTTGTAAACGCTAATATCAGAAACGGATCAGCCGATTTGAATGCGGTTTTTACTGATGTATTTTCAAGCGGCAAGAGGCAAACTTTCCGTAACATTTTGTGTTTGTTTCATTCTAAATGATTCACAAAAAAATAGTTTACTGTTCTTACCAAACGTCCACGTGAACGGAGTCGCAAGCGCAGCTAGGAAACAATAAAATTTAAAAACATAATTTTAAGCACAAGCCCACTCAATGAATTCCCGCCACAGTCCTAAAAAATTTGGAATGAAATGCAGAGTTGCCAGATACTACCAGATTATTACAAAAACTGTAATTAAATGTTACATGCTCTTTAAATCTTAGGCTGTCATATACAATTAAGAGGAAATCATGCTTAACATTGCAGTTACATTTTATCTTTATTACTTACAGTGTAAGAACGATGCCAACATCAAAGTAGAACGTTAAGCTTGACTTGTTCATAGTTGTATATTGCTACTATACAAAAACCAAAGATTATTTTCATAACCGCTTCATTCATGATACCTGCCGCTGAGCTCCACTATTGTACAACTCGCCAAAAATTAAAATTCCATTCACATCATCTTGATATTTGGCGATCTACTATTTTCTACCACGAACTGTGAAGTTGTGGAATCAACTTCCCTCCGCGGCATTCCCAAATAAGTACGACATGGGGGCCTTCAAGAACAAAGTGATGGCAACGGATCGGCGACCCCTTGGTGTTGCTGATTTCTATGGGCGGTAGTGATTGCTTTCCATCAGGTGACACACATGCTCGCTTGCCCCCCTCTCATATAAAAAAAAAACCGAATAGCAAACACTCCTCATATGTGTGGAACATGTGTTGTGAAACGTTGATAAAATGTCGCTTCTCGATATAAAAAAAATATTATGTTGTATCTCGGGTGGTGTTATTTTGATGTGAAATCTTTTTTTAGTCGCGCTGAGTACTAGAATTCCCCGTTTTTTCGTGGTCCTACTAATTTGTCCTGTTAGTAGGATCACAAGGGAGACCTATTTCTGTCTGTCCTATTATATATGAAAACAACCTTTATAGCTAACATTATGATAAGAACTTTAAAGTAATTTATAACTAGTCACTTTAATGTGAATATAATCTCTTCTCCACTAAAGGCTGATGGAATCAGATGTCAGTCAATAATGTCATACTTCATATTACTAATAGGACAAATTAGTAACGAAACGAACACGAACAAACGGGGCAAAAATTTTGTGAAAGTGAACACAGACATAACGCATTACGTTAAGTGAATGAACTGAGCCGTCACGCTTGCGTATGTAACGCGTTAGGCTACGCCCACGCGTCGGCTATAGCGCACATTCGTGCGTTATAGCAGAGTGTCAGCATGGAGAGTCGGCAGGGCGGGAGCAGGAGATGTGAAGCTTTCACTTCCTTCGTTTGTTCGTTTTCGCTTCCTGTTTTCTGAATGGCTAAATAAATTCATAAACGGTGGCTGGTATTAAATACACTTTGTAAACCGAGGCCGCCCATAGGCGCCTCAAAAAATCTTTAATCATGAGCCAAAGACGCCCATCGGCGTCTATATTTTGTATTCAATGTCTAGGCTGATTGATATGTATGGGAGCATGAGGGTAAAGTTCTTAATACGTAAGCCGGCGTGATGAAGTAATGAATAGGTTAAAGAAAGTTTAAAAGCATACGTCAATAGAGTCCCTTCCATAAGGTCGGATGACAAAGACAGCCCGTTGATAAAGGTCGGATGGCAATTGCAATCTTTTATAAAGGTCGAATATCAATGACAGTCCGTTCAAAAAGCACATACGAGTAATCCAGACCAATTTGTTATAAAAGTCGAGAATAAAAAACAGTCTTTATTTTTTTCTTTAATTTGGAGAAGCTACGGTGTTCGACGTATTGCTCATATGCCGGTAATAAACATGTGTAAAGATGCACATGTTCAAATATGTGTCGATAGAAAGTTGCTCTTAGCAAATTACTTTACATGTTCTTGTGTGGACATGGTTATAAATGTTTATGACATTAGCTATTAATGTAAATTGAGAACTTAACTATATTTTCGGCAAAAAAAAATGTAACATATTTTTTGAGTCTGCATAATATTAAAGCTGTAGCTAAACATTATTATATATAAAAATAACGGTTAGATTTAATTTAGGGGAACGCAAAAACAGTTCACAAGTTCGTATTGGTATACGTTTTTAGCGCAAGTGCATATGAGTGTTTTAAAAACTCAAGAAGAGTTTAGTTAAGTTTATTTTAAGAAGAGAAAAGCATATTTTTTTCGAGTAATAAAGTAAAAAGTGAAATAGTAACATATATAAGATCAAACTATTGAACAATATATTTAATGTACAGTGCAACACAAACAAGTAGATAAACATAGAGGCGCCACTTTCTTCGTAAGAACAGTTCTCACATGGCAACCCTTGAGCACTTTTGTGTAAAAAAAAAGACAATGTTGCTATTATTAATAAATTTAGTTCCCTTTCTACTCTTTTGTGTTACACTGTAACAAGGTAGGTAGGTGTTCTTTTTTTGCGTTCTCCTACTGCGATCTATGTAAAATAGTTTATATCAGAGTATTATAAATTGTGGTATAGTAAGCTTCCGTATGATTCAAGTTTGCTTGCGAATTATTGCTACACCGACGCGACATCCACAACGCCGATTTACCAACCTGTCTCTAAATAGTAAAGCAATTTTAACTTTATTTTCAAAATGTTAAGGTATTTATTTCTTTAGTTATGTTTTTGTTCTACGCCATCTAAAAATCCTCGATGGACCAACCAACTGCCAACTAACGGTACGGACCGTCGTCAGTTGGTGCCCGAATTAGATCCTCCCGCCATCGCATTAGACATTCCTCCTAATGATGTGTCGTTGATTCACGTCTGTGCTTTAGATGTGGATGTGTACATGGTATAGATGGAGTTAAAGGATAATAATATACTACTCGGCCTTTATTTCCTAAACTGATTTAAATGCCGGCAAACTTCAATCATACGATTTTTTTAAATCATAAACCTGTAATTGTACGAGCATACATAGAAGTAAGTTCTTGATTGGGGTATAAAATGTAAACAATGTTTTTGACAGTCTAATGTTGGGAGTATAATTTAAGATCATTCCAACCGTCTAATGGTGTATCCACACATGCCGCCGCCTTTGCCGCTGGCGCTGGCTTGGCGCGTGCCAAGACAGCTAGATCGCACTTGCCGCGGGTATGTGTGGATTTGCCATTATTTGTTATGAATTATGATATAAAGGTAGATTTTTAAGTTATGGCGACATATCTGTAAAGTATAGAGCCTCAGTCTTATTATTATAGGACAGATCTAGTCAATTAGGATATACTTTAGTGTTTAGCAATTCCACATTCCATATTTTTGTGAACATTGTAATTTCTTTGTCTTAATAAATTTATTGTTGGTTTTTGTCCAATTGTGGTTTTTCAATATATAATATTAACGCCCAAATTCGGCCATCGCCATACAGCTCACTGGTGGGTCTAGCGTACTATTACGCTAGACCCATCATTGAGCCGATTTTTTTTTATAATCTTGTTCTTTTGAGTATAACAAACACCAAAAAAAGAATTATGCAGTGCAGTCGTGCGGAAATTATGTATATAAATGTGACGAAATTTACATTTTGGAAATTCATTTTTATTTATACAGATGGTCAACTCTCTCAAGTGAAGCGCCATTCAGACTGATGGATGTGCATCTGAGTTGAGTAATCCCTTTTTAGTTTTCAACAAAACTAAATCGCACATTATGTCGATCATAATCGAAATCCAAAAATTTGTCACCCGTAAGGAATTGCAGATATTACCCAATATGTGGATCGCTCAATTCGGATATTTGGCAAAATGGCTACAAGCTAAAATTCAATAAACATTTATTTTTTGGATGAAACTTTCAAATCAAAAATTTGTCCCCAATTAGTCACATTATTTTCTCAGATAATTTATATTCTTTTACGAAAATTCAAGATATTACAAGGTAAATCTAGGATCCATCTATCTTCATTTATTCTAAGATTTCAATCTTTACACATTTGATTGATTCTAGACATATTGTTGGATTAAAAAAATAAATATACGTATTTACTTAATACATATATTTATTTTTTTCACCACCAAATTAAGTTTCGAATATAAGAACAGTTTCAAAGATCATGTATTACTTATTTTGTGACCATGTACTTAATTTTCAGACTATTTATTTATTTATTTATTTAAACTCTTTATTGACCACAATAAGACCAATGGTACAAAAGGCGGACTTAATGCTAAAAGCATTCTCTACCAGTCAACCTTCGGGAAGTGCAGACATCCACGAATGCGGTTTAAAAATATATAACAAAACCATAAATAGTGACTATAAACTCATAAACTATATTTATACTTATATATACATACATACACTACATCCATACATACATATCCATATATATATATAAATACATACACATATATATACATACATAATATAAACATATATAAACATGCCAGACAACTCACGGCTGAATTAAGCTGTTTAAGAGGTTAGCATAAACTTTCTTTTTGAAATTAAATTTATTTGGTATTTTTCTTAATGGGATAGGTAGTGTGTTCCAAAGTCGTGATGCCTGTAATGTAAAGGAATCAGACATAAAACCTGAGCGATAAAGCGGGGTAGTGAGTGAAAGAGAATTATCAGATCGAAGTTGACGGTCATGAGAATCACATAGATACTGAAACTTACTTTTCAAGTATTCAGGAGAAAGGGGACTAGTAAGGATAGAGTGAAGAGTACAGAGCAACCGTTGTTGTCTGCGTTGACGAATGGGGAGCCATTTAAGCTGAGACCGATATGTAGAGACATGATCAAATTTACGAAGACAGAATATGAAACGGATAGCGTTATTAACAAGTCGGTCCAGTTTGTTAAGAAGATCTTCATTTAGATCTGGATAACAGACATCGGCATAATCAATGATAGGAAAAATAAGGGATTTGACAAGAGTGACCTTAGTAGTAATGGGGAGAAAATTCCTAAACCGATTAAGGGATCGTAAAGTAGACATGACTGCACGGCTTACCTCAACAACTTGTGCTGTCCAACTCAAAGTAGCGTCTATATGCAGGCCAAGGTTTTTAACAGTGTGTCCAAAAGGTATAATGGAGTTTTCAAATACAATGGAAGATACAGATTTTAAATCCATTTTGGCAATCTGTCGAGAACTACCCACGACAATCGCCTGACATTTAGCGGGGTTAACATGTATACCGAAGTTTGCGGACCATGAACTAATACTGCAGAGATCTTTATTTAATTCAGCTATTGCATTGTTAAAATTTTCCACGGTGCTTTGTACATATATTTGTAGATCATCCGCATAAAAATGGTAAGGGCAACAGAGCGAAAAGGATAGGTAGTTGATAAAGATGGAAAACAGTAAAGGAGATAATATTCCCCCCTGCGGAACACCAGTGGTTAAATCCTTCCAGTCAGACAACTCGTGACCTACACGTACTGCTTGCTGACGACCGTGAAGATATGACGAAAACCAATCCAATACAATTGATGAGAAATTGAGACGTTCTAAAATGGCAAGAAGAATATCGTGATCTACCATGTTGAAAGCATTGGAAAAGTCAATGAGAACGAGAATGGTGACCAACTTATTCTCCATGCCTGCTCTGATATCTTCTGTGACCTTGAGAAGTGCAGTAGTGGTACTGTGTCCAGGTCGGAAACCAGACTGAAATGGAGTAAGCAGGCCATGAGAGAAGATAAAGGAAGACACTTGTTTGTGCGCTGCAGCCTCTAAGACTTTAGAGAGAAATGGCAAAATTGAAATAGGCCTGTAGTTGTTCAATTGCAAAGGCACAGAGATTTTGGGAACAGGAATAATAAAAGCTTTTTGCCAAAAAACTGGGGTACTACCTACCAAAAAGGAGTAGTTGATGATATGAGCAATGACAGGGAGAATTTGTTCAATGATACATATAATCATTTCTCTGCTCACATCATCAGAACCAACTGCTTTTGATTTAATGGACAAAATGATTTTACGTATCTCATCAATTGTCACTGGAGAAAAAGAAAATGATGTTAAATGAGGGGAAGCCATGGAAGATATATATGAAAGAGTTGTAGATTTAGTGGCAGGGTCAAGAGAAGGAGTAACAGAAAAGTGATTATTAAAATCGTCAGGAGTGAAAGAGGGAACATGAGATTGGGCGGCACATTTGCCAACACCAAGTGAATTAAGAAACTTCCATATGTTCGCTGAACTAGAATTAAGAATGTTTTCATGGAAATATTGCCGTTTTGCTGACCTTACCATCTGATTACATCGATTACGTGCCAGTTTATATAAATTCCAATTCGCATCAGACCTGTCACGTTTATGATTTCGAAAAGCGCGATCACGCCTAGACATAGCTATGCGGACAGCTGTGGTAATCCAAGGTGCTGGAGGCCGGTTTACTTTAATAGCTTTAAGCGGTGCATGAGAATCAAAAAGTTTAATAATAATATTATTAAGGTGAAAAACTTTCTCATTAACCGTCGGCGCTGTGTAAACTACAGAGAAGTCAGTTTTATTAACGTCTTCCTTTAGTTTAGTGCGGTCTAATCGCGCATAATTACGCATCCAGATTAAAGTCGGTTTAGGTTTAGGTGGTCGGAGTTTGTATTGGAGAAAGATAAGGTCATGTTTTGAGAATGCAGGGGCGTCTAATTGGCCATGTTTAATTACATGGTCAGGGACAGAGGTTAAAATTAAATCAAGCCATGTATCAGGAGAAGTAGTATTGTGATGAGTAGGCTCAGAAGGCAGAATAGACAAATTGACTGACTTGACAATATTTAGAAGTTTGAGAGACTGTGTAGAATTATTCAGGAGATCGGTATTAAAATCACCCATAATTATGTGATGTCTGTAGTCCGAGGAAAGGGGCTCTAAGATAGATTCAAGATGAGAGAAATAGTCTATAGTAGGCGGACAATAAACGACTCCAAGAACACACTTAGTACCCTTGATGGATACTTCAAGGAAAATGTATTCTGCAGAAGCAGAATATAGTGACGGAGAAGAGGACAGAATTTTATAAGGTATGTCACTACGCAGGTATATTGCTACACCCCCACCGCCTTTGCCAGTACGATCGTTTCGAATCAAAACATACCCTGGAAGAGCATAAGATAAAGATGAGAGGCATGGCTTCAGCCAGCTTTCAGAAATTAGGATAGAATGAAAAGAATTCGAAGAAAAGGTGTCAAGAAGGTCGGTATAGTGTGAGGGTATGCTTTGAGCATTCAGATGGCATACATTGAAGGAATGAGGTGCGTCAGTGATAGTTTGTTCAAGTAAATTACCTAGTGTCAGCGGTTCGTCGAAAGTATCAATGCTAGCCGTCGAAGAAACGCTGAAGTTTAGAGCAGAATGGAATGAATCATTATCTGACATTACACTATAATATATTGAATACAAATAAATAAATAACAAATATATATAAATATTTAAACAATAAACTAATTATACCTGCGTGTCCTGCCGGTTGACGATACATACATTTTACAATAACAAAACAATCTTTGTGAAATAAGCAAGATTCCAGGGCAAGGAAACAGAAAAATAAAAAAGTAAAAATAAAAATTCACTCATTCCGAATGTCAAACAGTTGACATTGACTGTACAGTGACATATTATGATTTTACAGTGCTACAAGGATCTAAATGAACGTGAGTGACATTTGTAGGAGGGCGTTACTGTGACTTTCGGGTTGCCAATTAGGGAAAATCTCCTTACTTCAAGGGAATTTTTACATATCCTAATTAAGACATTTAAAATGCTCAATCTTAGCTGGGCAGAAGTTAATTACTTTAAATTAATTCTGTAATGAACACCATATTATAGTATTTTAGTCAGTTTACTAAATAACGATACGGCCTAGATAAAAAGTTAATTAAAATGATTATAGTCATTTCGTACCTATCTTGGGGTGTAAGGGGTTCATCAACATCTTTGAACCAAGGCAAATCTCACCTGTACGTGGTGCACCCTGCTGACTGACAGACGAGGCTCTGGCGAAAAGAGAGGTAGAGCAAATCGTATATTTTAAGCTGACCGACTCGGGAAGTAGCTCCTCAAATAAAAAATAAAAATCTAATAACGATCTGTGAAATGAAGGAATGAGGAATATGTGAAATAAAAAACAACATATACAATTTAGCTTTTATTTATATATTACATAGGATACATACATATTTATTAAAATATGGTCATCAATCATTTATCTATTTATTGTTCATTATGAACAATTATTTGGCACGAATGGAACTTATTAGAATCGACAAGGATTTATGAAGAGACACGTCTTATAAAACTCGTGAATCTTTCTTCATAAAACTCCAAGATCAAAATCATCCATTATGAGTTTATCATTTCTTGTTTTCCTGTTCAACAGGTGTAACAATTTTACTGCATGATGCCTTAGCCAATGTGCCTTCTTTGACAATGTTTGATACAGTGTGTAAAGTAACACCTGAAAATAATTTAAATTCATAAATATTTACGTATAACATAATAAACCAAATAAAACTTTTTACTGTGGAACAAAGTGGGAATTTAAGGTAAACACACATGTCTGGCAACATTTACCTGTAGCAGCAGCGACTCGCTCGTTAACCTTTTCAAAAGGAATTAATGGGCCGTTGTTTTGTTTTTCTTTTATAAAAATCTCTTTCACCTTAAATACAACCTCCCTGGCACCACTTCATAAAACTTTTGGCATGATAATCGTACTATAATAACAAAATATACTTTAAAATCGCACCACAACATTGAACGGTGAAGAACTGTCAAAAATGACGTCTTACAAGATGGCGGCTTTAGTTCCGTTTTCTGCCACGTTCATTTAGATCCTTGTAGCACTGTAGTTGTATTTTGTTGACACACGAATACGAAGTGAAACTAGAAATAATTATTGACAGGGAAAAAATATGTAAATGTTATCACGGTTAGAAGGTACTTAGTAATAAATGCAAGTAGGTATATCAAGAGTTATTTAGAAGGCAAAAAAGAAACAAAATTACAGAATCAAAGAGTAAAAAAAAAAATCATGGAACTGCGTACCTAATAAATTCGATACAATTATTTCCTTGCCCTGGCCCGCTTCGGCTTGACGCGACGGGGACTTGACTCTGGAGCAGCTTCTTCTTGTGCCGGAGAGCCCGGCGCAGCTGGCTGAGGCTCATCTTCTGATGCCGCGAGTACAGAGAGGTCACTAACAGAGAATAATCGCTGTCTAGTACCATCCTTAAGCTTCACCAAGACGTTTCCCTCCATTGTCCAGCACCTCCGCATGCCAAACCTCTTACGTGCTTGTATGAAAACAGATTGCCTCTGACGAGTAAGGAACTCAAAGACTGTGTGCGGAGTTCCCTTGAAGGCAGTCTTTTTACTCCAGATGGCAGCCCTCAAAGACATCTCAGCAAAACGCACCAACACTGGTCTGCATCTCCCCTCTGTAGGTTTGCCCAGACGATGGCAAGCAGTGAGTTTCTCTGGGGATATATTCAACTCTAATGTGTCTCGGAGGAGATCAACTGTATACCCGTGCAGGTCGTCCCTTATATCTTCTGAGATGCCTGTGACAATAAGATATTTCCTGCGATGCCGCATTTCTATAGCATCAATAGCTCTAGAGAGACTAGTGATTTGTTGACGCAGTATGGTGATAATAGACCACACCTGGGACTTAAATTCCGTGAACTCTGCATGCAGGTGACTGGCCGGCTCGCTCACTTGAGGACGAGGTGCAGAGGCGTGCAGGCTGGCTTCAAAGTCGCTCATCTTCTTCAACAGAGTGCTCTCCAGGGCCCTTTGTGTCTCCAGAATCTCATCGTAGGTTGCCATTGCAGTGATATTTATTGTGGTGAATGTGTTAAAAGTGGCCGACAGGACAGTGCATCAAAAACTCCACTCAGGACATAAATATACTGTAGATAACACTAGTGTATGTTGTGGATATCTAACAATCACAGTATTATAAAGCTACAACTATGTAAGTTATGTTTAAGTATTTTAAATATATTTTATATTAAAGAGCTAAGTGTTTATTGTTTCACAACTACCGCCGAAAAAAAGACTATATGTCAGACGTACTCCTCACACTCGCTTCAGCTTTCTCGACCACAGAACGATACGCTCAGCAAGACCATCTCATCATCCATAACCCATAATCGTTAGTGTTTGGCATATGTCGATAGCAAATCTCAATATAAAGACAACTAGGTTTGCCTTGAAATCCAAGGGATTAATGTGCAGTACATACCTGCACATTAAATCCGTGGATGTCATGGCAATCACAGACGAAACAGCTGTCTTGGTACCTCACTGTTGCATTCCGATTATACTATTTGTAGTAGGTAAGAAGTGTGCATCGTAAAACAAGACCAAGAGAAGCTGCATATCCATCACACTTATAGGAGCAAAAGAAAAAGGTAACTAGGTTTATATTATTCAGAAAGTGTAATTTAAAATTTTAATTGTAGATATAAATGTACGGGTTAGACTCCACAAGAGCTATGTCTTTTTCTAACTGTTTCAATTCTTGTTCCATCTTGCTTTTCCGCAGTATTTTCGGTATGGTATCAGTAAGCATTGGTAGTTGCAGGAACGCTTTCTGCATCAGTTGCCAGTTGTATTTCATGTCCTGCGAAAGTTTTAACGAGGTATTAGTAGACTTCTTAGTATTTTATTCCCCATTCGACATTATGAACGTTTATTTAGTACATACCTATATTTTTATTATTTTCTCTTTCTGTAATACTGTGTACCTACGTTCTTTTTTTTAAGAGTCCATATCTGCAATTGCGCCGATTTTGTAAAAAAAATGATTTTTCTCATCATTTTCCAGAAAGAATACACACTACATTTTATTTAAGTATATATTATGAAAGACCTTTCCAATTCGTACGGGACAAAAAAAAAATTGTTTATTTACAACATTAATTTGGCTAAATTCACCTCAATTTGACAACAGTTTTCTCGGAATTTCATGAACAGGGTTCAAACAATTGCCTCGTTTCTTTAGATATTGTTAAGGAAGTACTTCGAATAAAATACTAGACATTGTTTAAAAGTCTTTAACTGAATAAACTAACAAGTTTTACTAGACAAGCATACAGCTCGCCTGATGTGAACCAGTTACCGTAGCCATATTAACGCGCGCAATATGAAAAATCGCTCACGCGCTGGCACCCCTGCTGCCAACGTAGCAACTCCTTCCTTTCTGGTGACCTCATTCACTCGCTGGAATACAACAACCTTCAAGGGAATTGTTATTTGGCTGCGGTGTCTGTGAGGTATAGATACTTCCACAGAGGGGCAGCTTACAATTACACTGTACCCTACCTCTCTTTCGGTAGTTAATAGTGTGCACCATGTGCAGGTAAAGTTGACTTTTGTTGAAAGATCTTGCTATACGACTTACACCCTAAAACTTATTATTTTGAAAACTACCACTGGCGAAGAAGAATATTAAAAGCAACGGTGCTGAAATGTCGGATCCATTAAAATATACATCTTTAAGGTAGGTGGGTATACCGTCCTATTCATGTAGATATTCTTGATGTTGTGGATACTTGGGTATTTAAACTATTTGAAAGTCATCATTCTCAGCATATACCCACTACTGCATAAGCCTTCCCCCAATGCTTTTATGCCTTGCTTGGTTGTGTGAAGAGTCGTAGTGTTAATACAATACCTACACACTACAAATTAGATAAATTAAGTATTTTTGGGGTGTAAGTGGTTCATCAACATCTTTGAACCAAAGCCAACTTCACCTGCACGCGGTGCACCCTGCTGACTGACAAACGAAGCTCTGGCGAAAAGAGAGGTAGGGAGCGTAATTGTAAGCTACCCGACTGGTGAATGTACCTCCACCTCACAGAATACCGCAGCCAAATAACGGTTCCCTTGAGGGCTGTTGTGTTCCTGCGAGTGAGTGAGGTCACCAGAAAGGAAGGAGATGCTGCGGTGGCAGCGGGAGTGGCGGCGTGCGAGCGATATTTTATGTTGCGAGCGTTAATATGGCTACGGTAACCGCTTTACATCAGGCGGGCCGTATGCTTGTCTGCCACCCGACGTAGTATAAAAAAAAAAAAAAAATTATTATACTTTTATACATATTACATATATTAACATCTTTTTTTCTAACTCTCCCAACAACATTCACACATAAACTCACATACATTTTGGAATACACACTACAACTATAGCATTTTGTATACTCTTTCACATCCTTTCACTTACGACAGTCAAAATCACACTTCATGCTCACTTCTAATGCTTGTGTATGATTACCGGGGAGCACTGATACTATAAATACAGTACTAACCTACGTATGGCATGAGCGTCTATATATATATACTTATTGTGTCGCTCTTACAATTCTACATAAGTACCTACTAAGAATATAATTGTTATTTAGTTGTCAAATATTTTCATCATTTAAGCACACTACGTTTAATGTATTCTTGTTTTTACAATGCATGTTTATGTATTAATAAACATTAGTCCGAGGTAGACATAGTCTTTAACCACTTCAATTGCTCCAATCTCTACAATAACCTGCGATAAACTTGAAAGGAAGTTGATTAAGTTGCCTCCATTAGATGGTATTTCCATACCGTAGATCCTTGTCAAATGGAATATCAGCAATACTGTGATTTTAATACTTACATCTAACAATTTCTGCCGTTCTTCCTCGCTGATCTGTTGGCAAAGACTTTCCTTATGCTCTTCTGTATATCTTATCTTGTCCATTTCTTTCTGTATACGTCTGTTCCTCTTAACCAAGTATCCTGGCATCTTTCCAAAATCTGGTCTCAGGCAATACTCTGGTACTTCGCCTGAACCTTTTATTTTCTTTATATGTCCATCTCTTGTGTCTACCAATCTGAAATGATAAAAATTGTATGGGTATTGAAGTTATTGCACTATGCTAAGGAAAATTAGTAGTCATTTACATGCAATGGTAATGGGAGCTGGTAATATCCGCAGGGTCAAATATCGCTGCCAAAGACCGCACTGAGGCGGATGCTGACCGTTGTTGCGGCGCATCCCGGAGCACCATGTCGTAATTATGCCTATTGCCGTCATATCGTGAGAGGACCCAAATGTGGCTAGATCAGGGGCCTTACCACAAGCTCTAAACGCAGGAATGGAACTATTATGGTTGCGTATTTATCAATGAATTTCATTCATAAATTCGCAACCATGATGGTTCCATTCCTGCGTTTAGAGCTTGTGGTAAAGCCCCAGACGTATCACGACATAACGTCTACCATAATCGTATTAAGCGTGTTGATTTTTATTGTTTGTTATATTTTTGTAATTTATAGGCATTCCATTGGCTAAGCGACGACCTGGTCCACAAACGTTAAATGAGCCTGGATTTAAACGTAGATGATTTGTGCTATCTAACTCTTAATTACCTGGGTTCCACAGGTCTTCCTTTATTTTTTATAGCTTTCCGTATATTGACAACTCTAAAGTTGATCTTGGGTTTCTCCGGATTTTTCCCAGGCGGTGGGCGTTTTGGTACCGGAGGTAAGTTTCCTGTATCCAAACATTTGTGATCTGATTTCTTGATAGGATGACCCATACCTTCACCTTTTTTTAAAAACTTATCTGGTGTTTTAAGGGGAGTTTCAGCATAACCAAAGGTTCGGCGAAGTTGTGGTGTTTTTCTTTCTTTTAGTTCCCTCTCCAATTTAGATTTATACCTGTCAAAGTCACGAAAGGTTTTAAGTGAATAAAGATTTGGTCTCTACTTAGACCCTGGTATTCACGTAGTTTCCTGCTGTTCTGAGAACTAAGCATAGTAATGTAAATCTTCACTTCTTCAAGACCACGGGAATTGGACCTGACTTTCGTATAGCCTGCGGTACTATAATTCATTGGGGATTAGAATTGAATGTTACCAAAAAGTAGTCGTTATTGCTGGTCCTTCAGGCAACGAAGTAAACTTCTGTCGCTCGCCCGTCGGTTTTATATTCGCATGAATATTTTCAAATTATCTCAAAGTAATATAAATAATAAATACCAACATTTTACCTTGGGGTCTTTGGTGGTTCTGGCGGTGGCTTGTCCAATATAGTATAAATTACTTCGTCATGTTCAACGATTTCAACTAAGGACATTTCCACTCGTACCTGTATATGGAGACAGTATAACAAATTTATAAAATTACAAAAAACCTCTCAGCTTGTATTCGTTTGGCTATTCTTGATTTATTGATTGTTTGTGTTATTTTGTCTTTCTTTCGTTACTATGGAAACATATGGAAGGAGTTTCCTATCTTTCTAGAAAGTGTAGTAAAAACTAAGATTTAGTAACTTATAGATACAGAGACAGAGATAAAAGCTGTGAATGCATTTAGGCATTTTTTTTAGTATAGTTTTAAATTTATTATTTATTTATGTTTTAACATAATAAAGTAAACTATATATATATGTACAACCATTGTACATAATTACAATATAAAATAAATACTTAAACAACAATATACTTATAAACAGAACACGTCGTCTAGCTCAGTGTACCGCAAAGTGAACAGCAGTGTGCCGCGGCACTCTGGTGTACCGTGATCATTAGTTGGTGTGCCTCGGAAAAATAAGGTTATCTCATAAAGCTAAATGGACGGACGGAAGA
The DNA here is from genome assembly GCA_937001555.2 of Hypsopygia costalis. Taxonomy (NCBI): domain Eukaryota; kingdom Metazoa; phylum Arthropoda; class Insecta; order Lepidoptera; family Pyralidae; genus Hypsopygia; species Hypsopygia costalis. Next base: position 29,324,724 of record OW443326.2, read on the forward strand.
AAAACTCTCTTACACAAATAAAAACTGATTTTTATTTATACACCATAAATAAAAATCAGTTTTTATTTGTGTAAGTGAGTTTTTCTTCCGTCCGTCTATTAACTAAACCTCCAAAAAATATTCGTTTTCCTAGATGTATCTCAATCACAAAACGTTTGCGGAACACTGGTCGAGCTCACCATCCTGTGGCATTGTACCTATATGGCGAGCGACAACCTTTGGGCAAAGTAGCCGCCACCCAATGCAAGGACCAATCGTGTCGGAACTTCCTTTACTAAACTTTTCGTTTCGGCATGGTCTCTACTGCAAGCGCCGCTAACTCGTAATGGGTAGTGAGAGCAGAATATTTGCGACGTTTGAGTATTTGAGCTTCTTCGGCCGCCGACCCAAACCTAGTGGCAGTGCCGTGCACACGAGACGGTCCTATGGTATCCACACAGGTGGCATTCCATTATAAGGACCGTCCCAAGCACCACGCTACCAAGCGCCATCAGGACGATTGCTGTTATCTCTGCACATGCCACCGGGTTTAAAGGTGCCAATGGCGCGACGAACAAAGTCATTAATGGCGCCAGGGCGGTAGAGACGTCTGGCACTCCTAACACACGAGAGACCATGGTGGCCGTTTTGATCCACACCGCGGCCATATGGATATCGATGTGGCTCGCACACTTTAGCGCCAAGATGGAGACGCACGGCTATTCTGAGGCAGCTGGGGTCCAGGAGAGTACCACAGTTAGAGGATGGGACGCCATGTAGGCAGTACCCCGATTCTCGTTCTGAAACCGCTTAAAATCGAGCGTTGTCGGCACCATTCTGGCAACAACTGCGTAGAAAGCCATGTACTTATTTATTTAATTTGAGGTAGGTCCCGTGAGCTCTGTCTGCTTACCTCTATAGGAATGCTCTATCCAGAGCAGGTGTCATTCCAAGCTCTCGAGGCTCCCGGTAGGTACATCACCCGAACATCAGATAGCGGACTGGCAAGAATGTTACTGATGAGGACGAGTGTGCTGTGAGCAGAGAACAGGAAAACCGGGAGCGCTTGGCTGGATGTTGATCAAATGCCCAAGTCGCAGAATCTTATAGCATGCCAGGGATTATGATCTTTGGTAAAACTGTATTACATATAATTTTTGAGATGGACGCTTTTAAAGTTTAACGCATTAAATATACCAGAGAAGTACATAAAGGCAATTTCCAAAGAAGTGAACTACATAAGAGGTTCATGAATTTAGAAGTTTACTCCTAAGATATAAATAAATGGCCATATGTGGTTTAAATTTGAACAACAGGTCAGAAGTATTGTTGAAATACAGAATTATGACCCTCACAAGGGAATAAATAGCGTCCTCGAAAAATGGAGCACCGAGTAAGGTAAGAGTAATTTTAGACTGTACGGAAATATTTGGTGATAAAGCATTAAATTTATTTAATAGGTCAGGATTGAGTTTCCAAATGAATATGGTCAGAGAAGAAACTTTCACACATGTTGAATACTTTGGGAAATAAACAAGATTAAAACCTATATTTTAATGTTATTTTTACTACATCAACCAGAGGTATTTAAAGGTTCTCGTTAAAAAACATATTTTTTTTTCACTTAATAAATGATGTTAAAAATACTAGAATTCGATCCTTTGATTCATGTACTTCGTTTAAGTCTATGTGACATATTGTGTAATGTAATTAGGTACCTATATTTAATAAGTAATTTGCTAACGATGTATGGTATAATCGAAAGACGATCGGTCATCCTCGACTACAAGCAAAGCTTACAGGTATAAATTATCCGCATACATTTAAATAGTGTTTTTCTATTTTGTACATATCACTGCGAAATAAAAATGTATGTACTGTAAATTCATAATAAAATTCATTAATATCTCTGTTGTAACTTTTAGCCAATCGCAAATGGTAACATTTCCCCTTAAATGTATTGATCGCGCTGCATATTTTCACGCAGGCAATTCAATGCGCGGCAACTGTCATTCAGTTGCCAAAACAAAGATATCATCTTCGTACACCGACAGCGATTTTTATTTTTAGATTGATTATTTTATACATATGTAGTCTTTAAGCTTGCCGTTCTATTGTTGTAAATGTGCGCAGTGAAAGCAGGATGCTTATTAGGCGCGTTAGGGCTGGGCTTCAAAGGTATTCCGGGTATAAAAGTTTGGGGGTCGGTAGTAGGCAATTTTCTAGCCACTTAGAATCTTTAGACCATGAAGAGAGGCTCGAAGGATGCTTGTCTACGATGCCACCAGAGGCGAAGGTGGTTATATGCGGAGGAGGAGTTATGGGAGCAGCCGTGGCATACCATCTAGCGCAGAGAGGATGGGGTGACAAGACTGTGCTGATAGAGAAAGAAAAGTAAGTATTTTTTTATTACATTTACAGTCTTAGTGACATATTTATTATTTTATTTTATTTATTTACTAGTAAATTTTTCGCATAGTAGATATCTCAGTTTATAGGCGAAATGTTTATACAATTGTACATGTAACAGGCATGTGCAGTTAAACTTAATTGTAGGTACTTATTGATTTTTAGAGATGCACTTGCTTAGTTCACCTATGCATCCATGATGTATTATGAAATTGTTTATAGTTTAGGGTGGTATGCCACACATCCAATATCTTTGTCCAATGTATATTTGATCAAAGCAATTGATTTCATCCAATATACTACCTATGCTGTTATTTGATCAAAGGTTATATAGGACATTGTCTATCTAACCTATTTATTAAAGATACATAAGAAAGGACAGCACACAATGTTTGAAATATGGATCGATATGCAAAGAAATCTTGTGAAAAGTTATCTGAAAATAAAACCGTTTAAATAGCATGGGCACCCGTCATGACCTTTGGTAATCTTGAACAAAGATAGCGAATGAGTGACATACCCTTACTTATTGCGTACTTAATTTTACCTAGTCGAATTATATACCTACTTATTATATAAAAAATTTCATGTCTGCAATGTACTGTCCACCGAAGCACAAAATTAACAGAGAAAAATTAACACACTACTTTAGTACCCTTGGACATAGATTTATAGCTGGAGGTGATTGTAACGCCAAACACCCCTGGGGATCAAGGCTAGTAACCACAAGAGGGTGACAATTAAAACTATGCATAGATTGCAATAGTCTCTTCTCTACGCACTATCTATGGCTGAATTTGTTTTTGTAACAGTAGGCGAGCGTGTCCAACACTGGCCCACTGTTACAAAAAAAAATTCATCTGCAAAGGCACATCACAGTACTACACCTCAACTGAGTCCTGTTTGGATGGATCCTCCAATTACACCGGTATGCTTCTAACGATTAGAGCACTTTTATTAGAGTATGAAACAACACTAAAATTGTACAATAAGTATATTGGGATTAGATTTGTGACATCATCAACAGGCTTGATATCAAAATTCCACAAATTACAGCGTCAACCCATTTTACAAACCTGATTCAGTTTGCTTGTTGTTTTACCAGTCTGAACAAACCACCTAACAAATTTTCACACTACAATGTCCCTTGGGAAATAATAAATGAAAAACCAGAGAAAAGATGATTCCGCAGAGTGTGCAATCACAGTAAACACCAGGATGACAAATGTGCATATAATAATGCCATTAAAGAACTGAAAGAACTAAGAAATGACGCAAAACATCAATGACGAAACACTGATACAGCGACTAGGATGAACAACGAAATAATGACAGCAACCAATTGAAAGAATAGGCTATTTGACTAACATTTTTTTCGGTTTGATATGTAGGGACGTCTCCATAATATAACCATAGGTGAAAGAATTACTTCGATAGCACAAAAATCTCTCGAGATATGTTAATTTGAAAATCTCAATTTTTAGACTGCCCCAAAACGCTCCATACAAAAGACTACCGAATTATGACGTCACAGGTTTGTATTTTGTATGCATCAAATCTGAAATTTGTACGACAGCTATGTTAAATATTACGTTTATGTGATTAGTATCATAATAAAAGTTATAGTATTTTTTATTGCTTCTCCAATGGAAATATTATTTTTTAATATTTTCATACTTTTAAAATGGACTTTCCCGCCAAACTTTGATCGACGCTAAAAAAGAGTCTGACTGAAGATATTAGAATGAAAGTTTGCAGATCTTTATATTTTTGTGTATTTTACGATATTGTTAAATAATTTATACAATTTTTAAACATTGGAAAATAGCCTATTGTAGATACAGGCTGATTATGATGATGATGCTGAAAAAAATATGGGACCAATCTCGAAGTATACTCTTTCAAATAAAATAAGTTGATTTTTCAAATCAGTTTATAAATGACTGAGTAATGAAATAACGAACATAAAAAAAAAATATAACTGAATTGAGAACCTCCTCGTTTTTTGGAGTTGGTTAAAAAGGGAGTGAAAAGGTTTTTACAGGGTCAGCAACTCGCATATGATGCCCCTGGTGCTTGTTTAGAACCTTAATGTTATTAAAAAAAAGACATGGATTTGTGCCTGGAGGAGAAAGGGATTAATGGATCTCTTACAAGATGGAAGATCTCAACTCATTTGTCTTATTCAATAAAAAAAACGAAGACTACAGAAATACAATAAAAAAAATTAATTGCTGCATATGCTAAATATCAAAAAGTTATACAAGAAATGTCATCCTATAGAATTGAGAAAAATAATGTAAACAGTTACATGTTCATTTAAACGAGATAAACATGTCAACTTGGTATTTTATTTGCAATTAAGATAATAAAATATTTAGAAACACTTAAAATTTGCAGGGCTGGTATCTTCACCAAAGTTTGTTAAACTGTTGTAGTTAGTTATCTTCAGACTAAATTTTCAAATACAAATTCACAAGTCCATTCAAACCATTGGTAGTGTTATTACAAGCAAAGCATTGAACTTCCAAGAAAAAAAATTGTTGGTTTACGGACGATAATTTTACGTGATAACGTCATAAGAAAACATCGGCCGATAGAGTGGAAGAAAGATAGAAGTGTCACAAGCCGAACGCTTAGGCCGATCGTACCTCTCTATCGCTTGTTCCGCGATCTCGGTTGCACGCTCGGCTCAGGCAGAACGTGACAATGAGTAATGTTTTTCGTGCGTGCAGCCGGCGTTCATTGATTTATAAGACGTTATCACGTGAAAAATATTATTATAAGATTAAACTTTTTGGTATCAGTGTAGTTTTAGACCAAATCGCTCCACCATGGACCAAATACAACTAATGCGACAGATGCTAGGGACAGATGCTAGGGCTATCGGACGGACTGACGTTATAGGTGTTATATAATTACATGTCCAACTTATTCTACCCTCGCAGGGGCGTGCAAATATTTACTTACAAGTAGCAAGATAACTCGCCTTGTAGACGCCACGATGCGAGGCTAAATCCATACTGGCCATTAAGAATGAACAGTCGGAGCCTTTTACCATATATTCCGGAGGCAATTTTTTTTTGATACCACGAGTGTGGTAAACAAGCATACGGCCCGCCTGATAGAAAGCAGTTACCGTAGCCTACGAACGCCTGTATCACCAGAAGCATCACACACGCGTTGCCGACCCTGTAAAAACCTCTTCACACCCTTTTTGAAGAACCCCATCTATCAGGGAGATGCCCTATCGACAGTCATCTTCAATCTAGTACTGGAAGCCGTCATTCAAAAACTCAACGGATGACATCTATATATTAATACATGTAGCAAACACTTGTTACGAAAATTGCATGGACAGAGGAGTATGAAATTTCGCACATTGATACCTTATATAGTAAAGGAATGCAGTGCTATTTTTTTTAATTATGCATAACAAAATACATTAAATCAATAAAAAAAATATTACATACACTACAATGTATTTGACACTCACGCATATACAGTCTTTTGTTTATTGTTATAAGCATGATCACCCATAGTGTGACTATAAGTGAATATAATTTTGCATTATATAATTTTACACTTGTATATAATATAATTTTGTGTTGGTACTATTTAGATTGTTACATAACATAATATATATATATATATATATATACAACGTGTAACTCCAAGTACGCAAAACCTCAAACCCCAACTGAGTTTTATTATTATAAATTGATATATCTAAGTAATAATTTCGAAAATAAAAAAATCTCGGAGATATGAACACTTTTTTGTTTTCCTAATAATTCTAATAGATTCTGAGCTCTGTGGCGTTTTCTTATCAAAAAGACGCGCCAATGGCTACGATAGGCAAATATTAATATTAAATATTAATATTTGCCTATCGTAGCCATAGGGCGCGCATCGCGTGAATGACGCGTAAGCGCCGCTCTCTGCACGGCGCTTAAGACTTTTTGGACGCGGCGGTATTACGTTTGTTTACCTATTTCACATTTTCTCGCTTGATTGTCGAGCGCAATTTAATAATAGACACGGCAATTAAAAACAATAATTATTATTTTTCGAAACCAGTTACTTTATAAATGGATGAAAATTATGGAATTGATTCTACTCATGATTCTGAACAAACTATTTTTAGGTTTTGCGTACTTGAAGTTACACGTTGAATATATATATATATATATATTGTATTATTAAAATATGGAATGTTAACACGGTATATCATCTAGGAACATTTATTCTGACATTATGTAATGCTTTGTTTACCATTTATAGAATCGGAGCTGGTAGCCGATGGCACTCCTCAGGTTTAGTAGGCACATTCAAACCCTCACTTGCCCAAGTACGGCTGACTCAGTCATCTATCCGGTTACTTCAAGATTTGGAGTCCCGTGGCCGAACGACTGGCTGGAAACAATGTGGGTCTTTGCTGCTTGCTCGGACACGAGACAGGATGACAGTTTACCGAAGAATGAAAAGTCAATCAGTGTAAGTATATTTGTTAAAAGTTTTTATCAATACAAAAGTACTGATTGAGGTGTCAAGGGAACAGGTTGCATCACCTGCATGTGAGGTTGGTTTAGAGCAGTGGTTCCCAAACTTTTTTTGTTCGGGGACCACTTCCAGGTCCCTGTTCAATGTAGAGACTCAATTGTCCTATAAATCTTCTACACTGTATCTCGAAAGTACAATATTTGGTTTAGTAATACTCAATCTCTTACATTATAATTCTGTATCATGGACCTTGATTTAGCTCTCATGGACCACTAGTGGTCTGCATACCACCAGTGGGAAACCTTGATTTAGAGCCTAAACATGTTGGTATGCCTTTTCAAGTCACCTATTAATAATTATTATTTATTAAAAAATGTAATAGTGCAATAATTTTATTACAATCTATGAGAAGCATCAGCTGGTTTTTGTAAGCCTAGCTTCTCAAATTGGGGCTGAAATATTGAGAGTAACATTTCAAGTATACTTTTTGATTTGCTGATGTTATCACATTTATTGTAGATGGGTTTCCAATTAATAGTCAATTGGACCTTATTGAATAGATGCAACCTACATTTGGTTACTTTTAAGTTAGAGCTATTTAAAGTTTAATAGGAAGAAAAATATCACGCAGTATAAGTTTTGGGAAGCATATATATTATTTATATACATATATTTATGGACAATTTACACAGCGCCAACTAGTCCCAAATTAAGCGCAAAGCTTGTGTTTATTGTGTTATGGGTACTTGACAACTGATAAATGTACTTAAATACATTTTTTTGTAAAATTCATACTAATAATACATAGAAAACACTCAGACCAAGACATACAGACATGTTCTTGCGCACAAATGTTTGTCTTGTGCGGGAATCGAACCCGCGACCTCGGGAGTCAAAGTGGCCATTGCTAACCATTCGACCACCGAGCTCGTCAATGCTAGAATAGAGCTAGAATCTGTTGCGAATATGTAAAACTGGATTTGAAGTTTCTCGCTATGTATATCTCTCAAATTGGCAGAGTTTGTCGGTTGGATCTATTTGGCATAAGTAGTCTGTCGGTTGGATCTATTTGGCATAAGTAGTTTGTCGGTTGGATCTATTTGGCATAAGTAGTTTGTCGGTTGGATCTATTTGGCATAAGTAGTTTGTCGGTTGGATCTATTCTGCATAACAGGTTCCGATTATCATCCACACAGGTCTTGGGGCATCCCGTGCGAGCTGGTCACTCAGAAGAGATGCCAGGAAATATGGCCTATGCTCAATGTGGATGACATTCTGGGCGGTCTCTGGATACCCGGCGACGGAGTTGGCGACCCGCATCTCTTATGCATGTCCTTAATGAGAGAGGCAGTTGAAAATGGTATGTATAATGCAAAATTTTTTTTAGTGCCACTAAGGTGCCAAACAAGCAGACGACTCGCTTACTTTCTCTTTATTACTTTCTACTAATACGAAAAAAAAAATTGCCGAATTGGTCCAGCCGTTCACGAGTTTTGTGCTTAGCAACATTCATTTTTATTTATATAGATTAAAAAAAAATCAGCATCTAAAAACTGCCATACATTCACCAACATGTTAGCCGTGTTGTCTAACAATTTAGCTGTGTATGGACATGTTGTCAATTAAAATTTGCCAACATGATTGACAACACATCGATACTCAGCTAAATTGGGTATTTGACTAACATTTTTTTCTGTTTGATATGTAGGGACGTCTCCATAATATAACCATAGGTGAAAGAATTACTTCGATAGCACAAAAATCTCTCGAGATATGGTAATTTGAAAATCACAATTTTTAGACTGCCCCAAAACGCTCCATACAAAAGACTACTGAATTATGACGTCACAGATCTGTATTTTGTATGCATCAAATCAGAAATTTGTACGACAGCTATGTTAAATATTACGTTTATGTGATTAGTATCATAATAAAAGTTATAGCATTTTTTATTGCTTCTCCAATGGAAATATTATTTTTTAATAATTTCATACTTTTAAAATGGACTTTCCCGCCAAACTTTGATCGACGCTAAAAAAAGTCTGACTGAAGATATTAGAATGAAAGTTTGCAGATCTTTATAGTTTTGTGTATTTTACGATATTGTTAATTTATTTGTACAATTTTTAAACATTGGAAACAACCCAATTGTTAGACAATATGACCAACAGGGCTAACATGTTGGTAATGTATGGCAGCTTTAAGCCAAAAATGTTTGCTTTATAAAAGAATTCTTCCAAACATAAGTAATGTATGTGTACGCTGCTAGGATTCTTGTATTTGTATTCTACTTTAAGTCGGGAGATATCAGTGATTGTCTTGATACCCAGGTGTTGGAGTGATGGAAGACTGCTCTATAACGGCAGTACTATCTAAAAATGACCGGGTTTGTGGCGTGGAGACCTCACATGGATCGATAAAATGCGAGTATTTTGTCAACTGCGCGGGATTTTGGGCGCGACAGGTATGTATCATTTTTCTTTATAGAACCACAGTATAAATAATAGTAGTATGAACAGTACGGCCGCTCCCTGCCGCTCTCTCGTGTCGACCTCACCTATCTTCTGAGACGAATCTGGAACAGTTTGTATGGTTTCGCACGCACTCACGCTCATTCACGCTCTGCACAGACGCCATTGTTTATGTAGTAGTAAACGAGGCGACATTTGTATGGAGTGACCGGGGTGTGATAAGAACTGAGAGTGATTATTTTTTCTTGTCTAACCAGCTATTACACTTTTGAAATAAGCCATACGAAGTTTCAACCTAGTAATATTATAAGTTGTATGTAAATATGTATGGATGTATTTATATTTGTTAACTCTTTCACGGCTGAACGGATGTGGATCAAATTTGGCATTCACACAGAATATGTTTTGGATTAACAAAAAGAACTAGACCGGATTCTAGCCCACGGGGCCGAAATCGAGGTTCAGTGGAGCGAGTAGATTCGCTGAGCGTATGTTTTCCATTGATTTCAATGGATCAATGATGATAAAGAAAGGATATGAAGGATTCTCCGTTGCCTTACTGGTAGTATATCCAGGCGCGCGCGGTATTCCGAAATATGATCTGATTTACGTAATCCAAAGGCGAACCTAATACTTATATATAAAACTTTCGTCGTTCGGTAGTCGATCAGAGAAGTCGTGTACATTATTGTTAGAATAAAATCTAAAACCCCAACGCCATAACTGTCGCACTAAAATTCTAATGCAAAAAGTCTAAATTGCAATATCACGTGTGCGAATACTTTGGACTAATAGAAGTTGGATCCCGCCGTTGGACCTGTCCCGCGACCGATACCCCTCACGAGTGAAAGAGTCGGTTGCATTTATTGTCTCTGCGCAACAACTCGCATCGCAGACGCAATCGTGGCTTGCAACGCACGAAAAAAGAAGCAGGGAAGCGTACTCGGCCAAGAGAAAATTGACATAATAATACAGCTGAGTGATTTCTTTATTCTTTTTTTTAATTTTTAATATAAGAATGAGTTTACTAAGATCACCCAATGGCAAAGGCGAAAGCGGCTCAAGCCCCGACTTGACGGCTCTCACCCGCGAGGAAGCATTCAATAACTTAAGAAAGCGCAAGCTGCATGAAGTTGATGAGGACGTCAGACAGCAACTATCCAATTTCCGCAAAGAAATGATGTCATATTTCGCTGAAACAACAAACAAACAAAGTAAAGACCTAGCACATTTAATACGAGAAGAACTATCCGATATAAAGACAGAAATTAAATCAATCATAAAAACTAATGAGCACTTACAACAGGAAAATATAAACCTACGCGCGGAGATATTACAAATTAAAAATTCACATATCCAAATGCAGGAAAAAATAAACATGCTGGAGACTGAGGTGCATAAAGTGCAACCTGTCAACCCAACTCAGTCGGATAACATTTTAACAGCCCAAAAATCATTTTTTCTCTGTGAAGAAAACACTATTCGCGAACTTCAAGAGAGAACAGAACGGCAGAAGAATATTATAATTGCGGGAATATCAGAGTTAAATAACGAAAGCTCGGAACATAGAAGAAAACATGATGAAAATGAGGTACTAAAGCTGACTAAATCTATATACGCTGAATGCCCCGCTCCTGTTAAAATTATTAGATTGGGCAAACACACACCAGGAAAACACCGTATGCTTAAGGTAAGCTTTAGTACTGTAGACACTGTAAAATATCTTTTGCGCGAACATAAAAAAACAGATGACGACATTCGTCTCTACTCAGACCAAACACCTTCACAGAGAATGTACATGCAACTTAAAAACTTAAAGACGAATTGTGCAATCGCGAAAAAAACGGTGAATGTAATTTAACGATAAAATTCATTAAAGGCATGCCCAAAATCGTTGAAAAACGATCAAAAAACTAAATGAGTCCATAGGAATAAAAGAAAGAATTTCCTACTTACTAGCAAGCAGTTATGATGAATTATCTTGTGGCACTTCCTCGTCTATAAACTTTTTTTATACTAATATACGAAGCATATGCAGAAATGGCAAATTTGATGAGCTAAAGAGTACACTTAAAGCTATTAAAGAAGTAACCCATGTAATTATTTTGACCGAAACCTGGATTAAAAATGAACTTGATGCAACATCTTTTAACCTACCGAATTACACACACATATTCAACTATCGTCCAGACAAGAGAGGAGGAGGTGTATCAATTTATGTACATAATAGCCTACAACATCAATTATCAGAAGATGTATATGATGAAGGCGTTCACTATTTATGGATATATTTACAAAAATATTCATTAAACATTGGAGCTATTTACAATCCTGGAAAAAAAAAACTAAATGCTTTTTTTGATAGATTCTCACAACAATTAGAAGATCGCAAACGCTGCATAGTATTTGGAGATTTTAATATAGATTTGCTCTCTGAATGCAGAGACTCTTGTAACTACAGAGATATATTGAAAACAGCCGGCTACAATATTCTAAATAAAATAGACATTGAATATTCCACTAGAGAGACAATGACAACAAGAACAATATTGGATCATGTCAATACGAATTTACACAATGACAAATTTCACTTTACAATAATTGAATCTCCACTATCTGATCATAAACAGATATATGTTGAGCTTAAAAAATATAAACACAAAGCTATACAGCGGACCTCCTATAATGCCACAGATTACTCAAGACTGTATGAAAATATGAAGAACAATGAACTTATAAATGAAAATCACGATTATAGCATTCTGGAATCACATATAAAGGAACAGATAAACTTAAGCAAACTCACGAAAAATAAATTGCAAAATTTACCACAAAAGGATTGGATTAATAAAAATATTATAGAAGGAATAAATAGAAGAAATACGTTATGGAAACAAGTGAAAAAAAAACCACATAACAAAGAATTAAAACAAGTTTATATGAAGGAAAGAGATAACACAAAGAAATTAATAAGCAGCGCAAAGAAAAAATATTATTATACTTCTTTCAAAAATTGTAACGGTGACCCAAAAAAGACATGGAATTTATTAAATACGTTGGCTAATAACACAATCAAAGCAATTCCGCTACCCCCAAAACTTATAATTAACAACTGCACAATTACTGACGGGAATGATGTTTGCGAACAATTAAACAATTTTTTTGTATCAATTGGTACTGAACTCGCAAGTAAAATACCAAAAAATCATCCAAATCGCCAATTTAACACTATGACATACATAAACGAAGAACCCAATTATACAGTATGCGAGTTTGAACCATGTACTGTAGACGAAATTATTAACATTATAAAAAATCTAGACCCGGATAGCAGTACAGGTGTAGATGGAATAAGCGTAAAATCAATTAAATGCATATGTGACCTATTGGCAAAGGAGTTGACAGAATGTATAAATGAGTGTATGCGCCTTGGTATTTTTCCTATTAGCCTAAAAGTGGGAAAAGTATCTCCAATACATAAAGCAGGTTCTAGAACAGCAGCTGAAAATTATCGCCCAATATCAGTATTGCCCGTGTTGTCAAAGATATTCGAAAAAGTCATCTATCAACGACTACATAAACATCTAAATAATTTAAACTTTTTATTTAATCGTCAATACGGTTTTCGGCCTAAATCAAGTACACTTTCAGCTGCGATCGACTTAACAACCAAAATGAACATAGAATTAGACAACGGAAATGTATGTTTGGGAATATTTATCGACCTCAAAAAGGCGTTTGACACGGTGAGCCACGTACTACTTCTGGAAAAATTAAAAAACATAGGAATATCTGGTTCAGCTTACAAATTGCTAGAATCATACCTAAGTGAAAGAACACAAACAGTAAAAATAGGTAATTTCTCAAGTAGCCCGAAAACCATCGACTGTGGTATTCCTCAAGGTTCGGTTTTAGGTCCCTTACTATTCTCCATCTACGTGAATAATGTTAGCAAAATTAACTTAAGAGGTCACGTCACATTATACGCTGATGATATGTGCCTTTTCTACTTCGGAAAAGACATACAACAACTGGCAAGTAAGGCTCAAACTGACCTCGACAAATATAATACCTGGTGTCAATGCAACCTGTTGACAATAAACACAAAAAAGACATCATACATGATTTTCAGTGCTAAAAACAAGAAAGTTCTACATTTTCCGCAACTAATCATAAATAATGACGTCTTACAGCAATCACAACAGGAAAAATACCTTGGTCTACTCCTTGATGACAAACTCTCATGGAAGTCACATATAAACATGGTTAAAACCAAATTACTATCTCTTGTTAGCATATTACGCAGAATGTCCTCCTGCATTCCGCATAAAAATCGTCAAATGCTGTACAATGCCCTGGTCAAATCGAATTTAAACTATTTGATTGAAATATGGGGTTGCGCCCCTGAAACGAACTTAAAACCTTTACAAAGAACCCAAAACAAGGTGATTAAAACATTATTTCATTATGATAGACTAACGCCCACACTTACTTTATATAAAAATACAAACATTCTTAATATAAAACAAACATACACTGAAAAAGTTTGTACCTTAATCAAAAGAATCTTAAATGGCCACATACACGTCGAAACTTCATTCACTAGAAGAACGTACACACGCAGTCAAAGAAGCACAAATAAAATTTTACAACAACATGCACCCAGAACTGAATACGGTAAACGAAACATTCTTTGTGAGGGAACAAAATTATTTAATAGTCTACCTACAGAAGTGCAGCTATGTACAAGTATTTCTCTCTTCAAATCTAAACTCAAAACATTTATTACAGAAAACATTTATGATTAAACACATTGGAAGAAAAGGGAATTTGTTAATTTAAAATAGTCACAAACACATAAATATTTCTACATAATCAAGTAAAAAAAAAATAATAATAACAAAAACACATTAAAGAAATAAATTGTTCAAAAGATATTAAATATATAACGACAGTTAAAACAATTAAATAAACTTTAATATTAATGTAAAAAAAATATAAACACCTTTATAAACACTAACTAAATGAATAATATTCGTATTCGTCATACCGTAATATTCTTTACAAACTTGGCCTCATGCACTGCCGTATAATTTGATTGCGTAGAACCGTTCTGTTGGTGGGGACGGACGGTCAAGCGGGGACCAACAAATCAAATATTTTGTCTACCCCACATTCAAACAATATTCTCGTCTTTTTTGGGTCATTGATTTACGAATACACGGCGAACATTTATAATGAGAATGGTGATTACTTTATTTATTATTATTATTCAAAATTTAACTTTAATGGACTGTTTGATCGTATTGCCGAACAATTTTTTAAAATTGGAAATGTTATATACTGCTCATTTTAAGTGAACTGTAACTTGTTCTTATGAGTAATAAAGATCTTTAAACCGAATACACATATTTTGAATACGTTCTAGCCTATTAACTAATACTTCCGAAGGATATTGTTTATTAAGAATTAATTCTTCTTAAGTTCAAATAATTTAAGGTATTGTTCACATATGGCCGTGTGGTTTCCGGCAGATTAGAATCACTCCGTTTCTTCCCGTGGATGTCGTACAAGACGACTAAGGGAAATACATTATCAAATATCGATCTTAATTTATAAAACCTCACCTAACTAACCTTAATTTATAAAAACTCCCCAACCCGTTTGG
The DNA here is from genome assembly GCA_937001555.2 of Hypsopygia costalis. NCBI lineage: Eukaryota > Metazoa > Arthropoda > Insecta > Lepidoptera > Pyralidae > Hypsopygia > Hypsopygia costalis. The sequence continues at coordinate 29,339,754 of OW443326.2, forward strand.
CCAGCGTGGGGAGTGTAGGCCAAATCCTCCTTCCATCTAGGACGGACGAGAGAGGGTCGTGCTCCTGTAGTGGGGACTAAAATGGACCTGATGATGATGATGATGATGATGATTGTTCACATTACTAGTAAGCTAACATAGCTCTATAGGTGAAGAGCTGTAATACGCTCTAAAATTACTATTATAAAATTATGTTAAGATAAGTTCAGCTGTTGGTCTTCCATATAAAATAAGATTAACTTTTTTAACAGGTCGGACAACTAGCGCGGCCGCAAGTTAAAGTACCATTGTTACCTTGTGAACACTACTACCTCCATACGAAACCTATATTAAACTTAGATCCTATGACGCCTGGTAAGTACTCAATAGGCTATTTGACCAACGTTTTTGAAGTGAAAACTTCTTTAGCGGCGTTGTGCACTTTTTGGGATGGGTAAAATGTTATACTCGCGTCAGGACACGAGGCCTCATAGAAAATTCGTAAGACGGAGGGAGCGTTGACCCCCTCTATTTCTACCGCGCGGCGAAAAAGTATGCCTCCTCCTGCTGTTTATTTTTAATGTAATATAAATTGTCATGTTTGTGTACGATAGCGTAATAAATGAATATTGTATTTTACCACATAAATGATAGTACTTTTATACTGATAAATAGAGTAATTCGTGCGAAATTATTCCTAATATAATATTAATATTCAAAAATGCGCAATGTTAATGTTCAAGTTTTCACTTCTGCCGGCACTCCCGGAGTGCAACCCGTTTCTTTTTTCGGTTTTATAAGTAAGGGCGTCACAATAACGAAACCACACGTGAAAGAATTACCTTAATAGCACAAAAATCTCTCCAGATATGTTAATTTGAAAATTACAATTTGGGACTTTCACGAAAATGCTCCATACAACAGGCTACTAGGTTTTGACGTCACAGGTTTGTATTATGTATGGATTGAATCAGCCCCTCTAGCCAAGTGTAATTCGTAGCGTAACGAACGTAAGATAGATCACGTGACATTTGTCAATTGGAACATTTTAGTATGAGAATTCCACAGTTCATATCAGCGATCGCTACGCTTTTCTATTTCGCAAACTGCCATTTGGCTAGCCCCCCAGAAATTTGTACGACAGCTATGTTAAATATTACGTTTATGTAATTAGTATTATAATAAAAGTTATAATATTTTTATTGCTTCTCCTATGGAAATCTGTATTTAAATGCTATATGTCACAGAAATGAGTTACATCGAAATTAACTATGTTACATATTACTCTCAGTGGTCCGTGATCCTGACGGTTATATCTACCTGCGAGAAAGAGATGGCTGTATATTAGCTGGTGGATTCGAACCTGTTGCTAAGGTTGTCAACGAGGAAGACAGTAAGTCAAATTACTTAAGGTGCACCCTAATGATTTTTTACTTTATCATAGTATTAACATAATTATATAATCAGCTTTTAGTCTTTACCGACACTCTCTAGCTTTACATGTCTTTTCTGTGGTAGAGTTAGTTATGTAATACTTAGTTAACCTCTTCAGCTCCGCAGAGACATTGGCTCACTAAGCGTATTTTACCGCCTATACCACGGTGGGTGCTCTGAAGAACTGTTTTCCCTTATCCCTTCCTCCCCTTTCCGTCACAGAACGTCACGTACAGGCTTGCGATATCACAAATTCACCGTTGGGATCATTCCGTCGCGTACCAAAAAGTTTGGCAACTCCTATGTATGTCGCAATATTAAAAAGTGGAACGCGTTGCCGGCATATGTATTAAAGTCATTTTTCTAGGTAGACCTTCTGATTCGGAGGGGTATTTCCTCATTCATACAATATGGGATCCTTCAAGCGAAGCTTGAAGAAGCATATTGTAGGCCAGCATGGCAGCGTCAACTGACAAGACATCATGGTGACTTGTCCGTTGCCGGTGCGATTGGGGCTTCTCTTTTCGCTTACCATCAGGCGAAGCGGAGTTGCAGCTACAAATCTATCATCTCCATGCAGAATTCAATCACACCACTGGATAGATGAAGGATCAAAGAATTTATTACGCTAAGTAAGGACTATGGAACATCGCGTGCGGGGGAGGACGAAGCATTGCCGTTTTGAGATAATTTTAGTGCATATATCGTATTCAAAACACGACCGTGTCCATGACACAGCCACAAGTCGGATGGCAAACAAGCATACGGCCCGCTTGTGTAATCATAATGAACTATTTCTAATTCTTCTATCGACAGTTCAGAACGCAGCAGGTCGTTGCGTCGCCGAAGACTGGGATCACTTCCATGTTCTTCTCCAACAATTGTTGAAGCGAGTGCCATCATTAAGCCAAGCCGTATTGCACAAGCTATGCAACGGGCTTGAAGCTTTTACACCAGACTGCAAATGGCTCGTTGGTGAAGCTCCTGAGGTAAGTGGTTTGTAATATAAGTTACAGTAACATCATCATTTTAGAGCACTGTTTTTAATGTTTTTTTTATTTCGCGACCCCTTTACAGGTTGAAAAATTCTTGCGACCCCCTTGTGCCATAGAGAGAGAAAGAAATAATTTATAAGACTACGTAAATGATTTTTTACGTTTAGCGACAAGCCCATCCTTCTAATTATTAATTGTGTTTTTATTGTAGTGTTGCCTTTGTCTTTTTGTTGGTGACCCCCCCCGAGTCTGGCCTCGCTACCCCCCTTGGGGTCACGACCCAACAAAACACTGTTTGAAAAACACTGTTCTAGAGAGAGACGAGCCCTGTGGTCAAGTGGTTAGCAATAGCCACTTTGACTCCGAGGTCGCGGATTTTTCCGCACAAGTTTTCGAGATTCCGCACAAGACAAATATTTGTGTGCATTAACATGTCTGTTTGTCTTGGTCTGGGTATTTTCATATAATATTGTGAATAAATGAATATGAATATTTTTATTTTTATATGTATTTACAAAAAAATGGTTGATCTGTTTTCTACATATTATATGTATGTATTCATAAAAAAAAATAAGTATTTGGTATCTTGGTTATCTTGCACCCATAGTACAAGCTTTGCTTAATTTGGGACTAGATGGCAGTCATGTGTGTAATTTTTCTAGTAATATTTATTTATTATTTAATTTTGGTGGTATGAAGTGGAAGGCGATGCCAGTCGTTAAGGCAAATCTGTGGGCTTTATGCGGCTTGAAAAAATTGCCTCGGCAGTTGACTAGCGTGGTGAAGCATGATCTGAACCCCTTAGATTGAGGGGAGACACGTATCCCAACAGTGGAATGATTACAGATTGTTGCCGAAGTGGAATTAACGCCCCTTGGTGTTTAAACTTCCTCTAAAGCACGTAGTACCGCTTACTTGTACTATCAGCTGTCGAAACCTCTCGGTTTATAATATCACGTTCGCGTAATGCCACCATGTCGGAAAATGTCACGTTCGCAAACAACATTGTAGTACGAAATATGTATTTTAATATTGAAAATTAAGCGATGACCTGTGTTTGCGGTCTGTCGCGTATTCAAACTATTCGTAAATGATAATCTAGGTTTAAAGTGAGCAAATTCATGTTTTTTTTTTCTTTTTTATACTACGTAGGATGGCAGACGAGCATACTGCCAACCTGATGTGAAGCATTTACCGTAGCCATAATAACTTTCGCAACATGAAATATCGCTCGCGCACCGCCACCCCCGCTGCCCGCGCAGCAACTCCTTCCATTCTGGTGACCTCACTCAATTCCATGTTGTCTTTTCACGTTCTAGGCCATGCCGTCAAATGAGCTTCCATTTTCGTGGTATTTGTTAAAAAATGATTTTCTTGTTATGGTTAATTGATTAAAATTTGTAATTATAGAAACCTTTTTAATAATGTTTTATAAATATTGTATTTAAAAAAAAATGGTTATCTGTAAAGGTGGTTACCCTGAGCTTGAGCCTATAGCTCGGTTAGACTTTCACAATATCGAATTCCAAGTTGCATATTTCTTTTAGGATATTCCAAAAGTAATCAAAGTTAAAAAGTATTTTGGTGAATGGGTTCTCCAACTGCATGGACATGATTTGCTTTAATGATGCACTTATTATGCAATTGACGAGCCCAGTGGTCGAGTGGCTAGCAATAGCCACTTTGACTCCGAGGTCACGGGTTCGATTCTCGCACAACACAAACATTTGTGCGCATGAACATGTCTGTTTATCTTGGTCTAGGTGTTTTCTATGTATTATAAGTATATATTTACAAAAAAAAATGTATTTAATTACATTTATCAATTGTCTAGTACCCATACAAGCTTTGCGCTTAATTTGGGACTAGATGGTGCTGTGTGAATTGTCCAGAAATATTTATTTATTTATTATTAGCTCTGTATAATGTATATGACCAATTTTGTCGACTGAAGCCAAGACCTCGCTGTATCATAAGGATAGAAGAATACGTAAGGTTGAAGAAGGGTTGAACAAGAAATTGATCAATGGCAAGACGTTATATGAAGAGAAGCAGTCTCGAATCGTTCGATATCATGGGTTTTAGCAGTTTATAGCTAGGCTAAATTCGTGACATCGGACGTTTTGTGGTTGCTATTGTCATCGTGAAGAAGACTTACTATGTCCTGTCCTGGAGCATGAAGAATTTTATTGACATTTCTGCCAGTTGTCGAAAACATTGTTAGATATAATGTGACTTTATATATTTAATACCTAAGCGACTATACTATTCTATATAAAAGTTGTATATATGTCGCAGCTAATTGGTCGAACCGCCACATTACAAAACGGCTAACTTTAGGCAGATTGTTTTTAAATTATCTTTTGGCTAGGTTTGGATAGGTTTTTCTTCTGATTAGAAATAGCCAAGTTATTTAATTCTATTATTATAGTATTCTTGGTGATGCACCAACAGGTAACAATTTACTCCTGTAATCATATGATAAAAAGGCGGGTTGAAATAAAAGCTCCGACATTTTTTAAAACAGCTAGGCGTTATGTAATGCGGCGGATTATACGATTTGGCTGCGACATATACTTACATGGTGGCGATTTTGTCACTTGCAATATTTGAGGGTAACGTAAGGCTAGTCGTGTTATAAGTAAAAAATGGTGATAGCATTATATCTTGAAAAAAATTATTAACTAATGTAGTTATAATATTATGCTAATTGTTTACCAAACTCATTTTCCCCCTAACGCCCCTAACGCGGCGGCGCAACGGCAAGTGGAGAGTGGGCGTGGGGGTGCGCTCGTCTCGTTCGCCGGGCGCTGAGTGTTAACTAGTGTTCACTATCCTTTAAACAAATAGGACAATTGTAAAAAAAAACTATTTTTGTATTGTATTTGAGTAGTATGTCACTTACAGATACAGCCCCCTTACCACCATCTCTTATTGCGATTCAATAACTGAATAGATTGCTTATTCATACCAGTGAATAAGCGACTCTATTTCAAACGGAATAGAGTCGCTTATTCACTGGTATGAATAAGCATTCTATTCAGTTATTGAATTGCAATATGAGATGGTGGTAAGGGGGCTGTTCCTTAAATATTGCAGGTGAATAAATCGCCACCCTGTATAGAAAGAGATCTGTAATTACAACATAAGTTTGTAAGCAGTTATTACGACATCAACCCATAATCATCTCACTGTTGTAATACGGGTCTCCTCTCAATCGAAGGCGTTTAGAGCATACTCCACCACGCTGCTCAACTGCCGGTTGGCAGGGGCCAGTGTTTTCAAACCGCCCTAAAGCCACTTGGTTTAATGACTGTCATCTAATGACAACAGCCGGGACCGACGGCTTAACGCGCCCTCCGAAGCACGGAGGAGCTCGAGATAACTAAACCCATCCATAGACAGCCTGCGGTTGACATTGCTTTACTTGCGTGTTCGATTAGAATGACACGCGCAACGAGGCCATCGAACTCCTCAAGGGATTATTACAGTACAGCCCCCTTACCACCAACTGTTATTGCGATTCAATAACTGAATAGAATGCTTATTCATACCAATGAATAAGCGACTCTATTTCAAATTGCATAGAGTCGCTTATTCATTGGTATGAATAAGCATTCTATTCAGTTATTGAATCGCAATAAGAGTTGGTGGTAAGAGAGCTGGTCAATTGTAATAACTTTGTATATGGACAGCGGTATGCAAAAGCTTTTTTTATGTAACTAAGGTAGCAAACAAGTATACAACCCGACGTCTATGGCGCAGCCTATAGACGTCGGGTTGTATGGTTGTTTGCCACCTTACGACTGCTTAACCTGATGGTAACCAGTCATCGCAGCCTATGGATGCTCGCTATACCAGAGGTATCACTCACGCGTTGCCGACCTTATAAATTATTATTATTATTATATCATTATTATGTATCTCTTTTTAATCACGGGTCAAGCCCGGTCATTTGATAGGCGTGCGCGGGGATATGGATCCAACGCGTAGAGGCCCATTTGAGAAGTTTGATGTAATGTTGTACGCCCACCGTGACCCGCTCCAGGATATGTCAATGGAACGACGTACCCTGAGCAGGTCTCGGCAGGCGTTGAGACTATTGCGAAGTGTGATGGAAAATAAATGGGCTATGGAGATGAGATCTGGGTGAACATAATACCGGGCTATTACAGAAGATGGACGGACGCCTGCCATAACTGCTTTTATTGCTAGTTATTTGCGGCAGGCGATGGCTTGCCACTCACTAGATGGGCCCCCGAAATGCCAGGAAAACGGCCGGGGGCAACACCGGTGTGAGTGACTCAGGGATGTCGAGAGGTGTGCTGCGCTTTCTCCGAAGTTACTCGCGGCGAGATGCCCTTTAACACTTCCACCCCTGTAGCATATAGCTCTAGCGGCTCCTCTCTGGACTTATTATTATGACCAATTATTTATTTACTATTCTTTTTTAACAACATTTGTATTCACAATATAAATATAAAAATACAACGATAATAATAACGATAATACGATATATGCATCCTAAGTATCCGTTCGACCACCACGCTCTAATACGCTACAAATGTAATTTCATTATAGATGTTCAACTACTACGTAGCAGCTGGCATGAAGACTGTAGGGATATCAGCTGCCGGTGGTGTCGCCGAGGCTACAGTGGATGCCATTGTGGATGGTTACTCCCAGTATGATACTCACGAACTTGACATCAACCGCTTCTTGGGACTCCATAATAATAAGCGATTCCTTAGAGATCGTATTAAGGAGGTGCCTGGTACGTTATTTCGATCGATTTTGCATGTAATCAATTGTTGATCTTACTACATTTCCTTAAGATCCAAATCGATTTTCCTAAGGACTTCTTCTTTTTTAATTTAATTGCTCCATCGTTTTTTTTTTCACGTTGATTTTGCCAATGTCGAGGTTGAGAAATACACGTTTAAGTCAGATTATTGATCATAAGACTATTGATCGGTACTAAACAGTGGAAGTCCAATGAGCTACTTAAAACAACACAATACATCACAAACATTTAGTTAGTATCCTAACCAGACGAACATAGATTAGTAGGTTTAACACATGTAATTATGGAATAAATAACACCTAAATAACTTAACACAGGGACGGTACAGAATGACAATAAATAATACAAAACTCACAAGTAAAGATTACATGACGGCGGGCCACCACATTTCCCATCACTGTGTACCTAACTCAATATTTTGGTCCCCAATAGCGTTTTATTTAAAATCCGTGGCGCACGGCAGTTGAGCTTCACTTGACTAGCCATCTCTTTAAATTTTTAATGTCTTATTTCCCATATAGCTGTCTCTCACATTGCCAAGAGGGGAAGTCAATTTCCAAAAGCTTCCTACTCCTACTAATTTCTTCTAAGTAAATTCGTTATGAGTTCCAAGGCAGCCGTAGTCTTACCTCCGGGACTGCAATGGACTTCGTTGTTCTTTGCCTTTTTTGTTGGTCACTGCTGTTAATCCCGTCTACACAGGAGACACAGTGATGGGAATGTGTGATGGGCCCCCTTTCCTTAAAATATAAATTTTGTATATATATCATATTTTATTTTATTTTTAGGTGTACATTACGGTCTTCCATATCCCTTCCCCGAGTTTGAAACAGGTCGTAACTTACGTTTATCGCCTATTTACCCGACTTTACGAGACAACGGTGCGGTGTTTGGACAAGTCATGGGCTACGAGAGACCTACGTGGTTTGAGACTGTCGACGGTAAGTTAAAAATACAGTGGAACAAAGAAACAAAAACTTTAAAAAAAAGTACTTATCGCTTTTTCGTATCTTTCTTTCTTCTTTTTTATTATTCTTTCGTATTTTTACGTAATATTTTTTTTTTCAAATTTTAGCTTCTACGAACTAAAATAGTAGATTAAATTATTATACAAGCTTATTAAACATATTAAAGTTTTTTTTTTCTTAAAAAAATATTATCATGCTTACTTTAAGAGCACATTCATTGGGGGCACTGCATTGGGGTATACGTGGTTCATGAACATATTTGAACCAAAGCCAACCTCAAGTGTATTAGGGAATATACATATTAATACCTCTTTATATAGATACGGAGCAGGAGGCACCACAGAAACCTCGGCCTTTCAAGATCGCGTACACGAAGACCTTCGGCAAACCGCACTGGTTCGAGACGGTTCAACGGGAGTACTGGGCGTGTCGCGAAGCTGTAGGATTGGCTGACTACTCTTCATTCACCAAAATTGATCTACAGGTAGGGTAGATTTGATGAGATGGTGATTGTATCTTGTTCACTAAACGACGGGATGCATTACGTGCAGGTAAATTTACCGGTCGCTCTGTGATAGGAAGCAAACGATTATGCTAAATCAAGAGATATCATTAGAAAAAAAATAGCAACTTTGACTACCATCTAGTACCCATAGTACAAGCTTTGAGCTTAATTGGGACTAGATGGCGCTGTATAAATTGTCCAGATTTTTTTTTTATACTACGTCGGGTGGCAGACAAGCATACGGCCCGCCTGATGTGAAGCTATTACCATAGCCATATTAACGCTCGCAACTTAAAATATCGCTCGCGCGCCGCCACCCCCGCTACCATCGCAGCATCTCCTTCCTTTCTGGTGACCTCACTCACTCGCAGGAACAACAGCCCTCAAGGGAACCGTTATTTGGCTGCGGTATTCTGTGAGGTGGAGGTACATTCCCCAGTCGGGTAGTTTACAATTACGCTCTCTACCTCTCTTTTCGCCAGAGCTTCGTTTGTCAGTCAGCAGGGTGCACCGCGTGTAGGTGAAGTTGACTTTGGTTCAAAGATGTTGATGGACCACTTACACCCCCAAGATATATTTATTTGTATTTATTACGAAAAAAAAAACATAAATATAACACCCGTGACAATTACCTCTGTGTTTTATTTATACTACGTAGGGTGGCAGACAAGCTTACGGCCCGCCTGATGTGAAGCGGTTACCGTAGCCATATTAACGCTCAAAACTTGAGATATCATTCGCGCGTCGCCATCCCCGCTGCTAACGCAGCATCTCCTTCCTTTAATAGGCAAAAGATTTTTTGAAATATCTTTAATAATTATTTTGGTTATTCCTTGCAAACAGCAACTTCTTTCAATTACAAATTCAATCAATTACAAATAATATGTCAGGTTATAAATAATAATGGGTTCCTTTTATAGCGGTAAGTCTGATATGGCCGTGTGGTTTCCGGCAGACTAGAATAAAATCACTCCGTCTCTTCCCGTGGATGTCGTACAAGGCGTCTAAGGGAAATACATTATAAAACATCTATCAGGCCTCCCCAGCCCGTCTGGCCAGCGTGGGGAGTGTAGGCTAAATCCTTCTGTCTCGGACAGACGAGAGAGGGTCGTGCTCCTGTAGTGGAGACTAAAAAACCCGATGATGATAGCGGTAAGCATGTCGTGTAAGTACTTTAATAAATTAATAAGACGGTTTATATATCTTGCTGGACAGTCGTCAGGTCGCGAAGTAGTGGATCTGCTCCAGTACCTGTGCTCCAACGACGTGGACGTGCCGGTAGGCAGCATTATCCACACTGGCATGCAGAATGACCGGGGAGGATACGAAAACGACTGTAGCTTGGCGCGCATTTCGGAGAACCAGTAAGTTTCAATTTTCTTTTGAAGAGTTTGAAGAATCTAAAAAAGCATTAATCTGTTTGCTCTCTTAATGTTTCCTATGTTGATGAAGTCGCTAACAATAAAAGTTGAGTTTTATTTATTTAGTATTTAAAGTGCTTATAAAATGGTTCACAAGCCTATTGCGTACTCTGACTTGCACGCTAAGCCCAAAAAATGTTACATTTCAATATGCTACTAACAAACGATAATAATATAGGGTGTCCCGGGATACAGTGTAATTCTGAAATGGTATGAAAATAGATAAAAAAATATTTATTTATTTTTTATTTATTTATATTTCTTACAGCTCAATAGTTACATGCACAATTACAATAATTTATCAAATAGCCAATAAGTCTCCACCTATATATAGAAAAAAAAAACGGTTACACAGGACAAAACAAAAGCTTAAAAGATAACAATTATGTTAACATATATAGACCCAACAAGCGGTAAACAGTGAGTGCATCGTCTATGCTGCTGTAAAGAAGCTGTTGGCTGTATTGCTCTTTATATATTAGGTTGGCGAAAAAGTCTTTTCGTGTTTTATATGAAAATTCAAAACGTTTTTTAATAAAGTTTATTTACATTTAACTAAAGTATGTAGGTGCCATTGTGTTTGATAACTTGTTGCCATCTTGTAGGTAGAGTCATGATCCCATTACTATAAAAATTTTGGGACTTCTGTTCAAAAAACCACGACAAGTGGTTTTGGCAGTCTTCTCGTGATGTTAACCTGACATTGCCTAAAGATTCTGAAGAGACCGAAACAGGTGGAAATCAGAAGGTGCAAGGTCAGGACTATACGGCGGATGCATTAACACCTCCCAGTCAAACTCTCTTAATTTTTGCTGAGTGGCTAAAGATGTGTGAGGTCTAGCGTTATCATGATGAAAAATCACACCCCTTCTGTTAATTAATTCCGGCCGCTTTCTCTCAACTTTTTGCTTTAATCTCATCAGTTGTTCGCAGTAGAGTTCAGAATCGATAGTCCTGCCTGGCGGTGACAGCTCATAATGAATAATGACCTTCCAATCCCACCATACACACAGCATCACCTTGTTGCGGATTAACCCGGGTTTTGCCAGAGTCTGTGAAGCCTGACCGGCCTTTGACCACGACCTTTTTCGCACGTTCTTGTCGTACGTGATCCACTTTTCATCACCAGTTATAAGCTTCTTCAAAAACGGTTCGCTTTCATTACGTCGTAGTGAAGAATCGCAAATGAGTACACGGTTCATTAGGTTTCTTTCAGTGAGATCGTGAGGCACCCAAATATCGAGCCTTTTAGTGTACCCAGCTTTTTTCAAATGCGCCAAAACTGTTTTGTGGTCAATTCCTAATTCTTCAGCTACGTCGTAACTACTGATATGCCGATCTTGCTCCACTTTTTCAAAAATGGCATCCATTTTATCCGTAACAGGGCGACCAGAGCGACGTGCATCTTTCACATCAAAATTTCCTGATTGAAAACGCTTAAACCAAATTTGTGCTACTCTCACAGACACTGCACTAGGTCCATAAACGTCACAAATTTTTTTCGCAGCTTGCGTTGCATTTTTACCTTTTTTGTAGTAAAATTTTAAAATGAATCGAATTTCTTCATTAGATTCACTCATCTTGACAGTAAAAAAAACAAATGAAAATCACACATTTACCTAATTTGAATTTGGAATTATCTTTTTTAAAATTTAAACTTTTTAAAGATATCAAAACCTGCCAGATGCAAATGGTATAACCAAAGAGATTTCATTACAAGTTCATACATACTATAATGCGAAAATACTTTTTCCCCTACCTATTATTTGCTGCTGGTTATCGACTGTTTTTATTGGCATACTCTATAGAAAAATTCAGTGGTAATAAAACATTTTTTGACTAAAAGCGCAGTTAAAGTAATGACAGCCACTTTTTTGCTGGCTTTTTATATAGTATTCTCATTGCTTACTAACTGAACACGATTCTTTTTTTATATTTCAAAGAAATAGATATTTCACATAGAGCACTTAGTGAAAAATAAAAATCTTAATTCATGAAAAAATAAATAGAAAACAGGCATTTTCGAATTTTTTTTTGTCGATAATTTTTTATATATTTTTGGGGTTACACTTTTTTCCAGGACACACTGTATAAACAAAAGTCTAAACACTGTATAAAAAAATGTGGTCAACCATTTATTTGGCCTATTATATAACTAGAGATATGATTAACACCCTTTTATTAGGTCGACCTGTATGTAACTATGTAATGGAATCTAAGGTAACAAATTTAACCATCTTCCAAGGATCGTAGCGTAATGACAATTGGCAGCTGTATGTAGTTCTGATGACAATACAATAATATGGTACTGTCGAACTGATCTGATGATGGAGCCAGAAGATATGAACTGGAACTTCATGATGGAACATCGTATCATAGCTGTTTTTGGATTTCTTAGAAAAGTCTTGTAATGAACATTGACCACGATTAGGTTTCAAGGTCTGATGATGAAGCCGGAAGATAGGCACTGGCATTCCATGATGGAATATCGTATCATAGTCGTGTTTGCACTTGTGAGAAAGGCCATGTAATGGACTTTGCACACGATCAGGTGCATTTATAAAAGCATGTTTTTCTAGTGTTTTTAAACTATTAATTTATTTATAATACAATCTTCCTTACAGTTACATGATGATAGCCCCAACTATCCAACAAACTCGCTGCAAGGCTTGGTTAAAGAGGCATCTACCGGCAAACGGGTCGGTGACCCTCTCAGACGTGACATCCATGTACACAGCAATATGTGTCATGGGGCCTTTCACGAGGAATCTACTGTCAGAACTAACGGACACTGATCTCGCGCCTTCCAACTTCCCATTCTTCACCTTCAAGGAGATTGATGTGGGTCTCGCCAACGGGATCAGAGCAATGAATTTGACTCATACAGGCGAGTTGGGATATGTGCTGTATATACCAAATGAGGTAAGTTATTTCCTAGGTACTATTGAAATTTAAAAATACTGTTTCCAGTATTAAAATGCTTAACGCTAGTGTTAGACTTAGAGCTCACACATTTTTTTTTGTTTAGTCATTAATAGTATATAACTATTAATTTTATAAAAAAAATTGCTTCTCATTTATTTGAATTTTAGTTATAATAGGCTATTTGAGAATGTTCAAAAATTGTATAAATTGTTTAATAATATCGTAAAATACACAAAAAAAAAAAGATCTCCAATCTTTAATTCTAATATCTTCCGACTTATTTTAGGGTCGATCAAAGTTTATCGAGAAAGTCCATTTTAAAAGTATGAAATTATTAAAAATAAAATTTCCATTGTAGAAGCAATAAAAAATACTATAACTTTTATTATGATACTAATTACATAAACGCAATATTTAACATAGCTGTGGTACAAATTACAAACCTGTGAACCTGTTATGATTTGCAAATTAACATAATTATCTCGAGAGATTTTTATGTTATCGAAGTAATTCTTTCACCTATGGTCATATTATTGAGACGTCCCTTCATAACAAAACGAAAAAAGTGTTGGTCAAATAGCCTATTGTGGGGAAGCGTATGAAGTCAAGTGTCAGGGGGATATATATATTTCTGTCAAGGCGATAAGAGGGGGAGGGGGAAGGGGGGGAAAAGATAAAACTATAGACAAATTGATAGCATACGACTGCAAGAAAATTACAGTTTGATACGATTTTTTATTTCACGTGCAGAGTTTTTCGAAGGAAAGCTCATCAATGAGTCACACTGTTATGTGACAGCGTTATATAAAATGTCGACATTCTTTCATGATAACTACGCCAAAGCGATGTCTATAAAACGTATTGTATTATAGGTCTATGATTATTAAGGTATATAATGTAAGAACGTATCTACTGTTAGGAGTTGATTGATGTGAGGTATGTGGATAACTAAACACTATTTTGTTGAATTCTTTTTCTTTATATACTACGTCGGGGGGCAGACAAGCATACGGGCCGCCTGATGAGAACCAGTTACCGTAGCCTTTTATGCTTGCAGCACAAATTTGCAAGTATTGCTTGCGCGCTGTCATTCTCGCTGCCATCGCAGCAACTCCTTCCCATACTCACTCTCAGAAACACAACAATCCTCTAGTCTATCTCTTTTCCCTGCCGTCTTCTGTAAGGTTATGATAAAGTTTACAAAATAATTATTGACATTAATTGAAATAAATATACGCGAGGCATGCGATCTGGTTTCAAAATCATTCTCCTCTCCTCTTCGTACATAACTATGCATACTATTATATCATTTTACTATTTTATATTTTTACTATTATATCATCTTTTATGTTTTATTTCATATTTAAGTTTGACATGTTACTAAATTTCGACAACATTGTAATTAGCTGCTCTTTCTCAAATGTTTGTACGCCGACAAGGCAAGACATGATGAACTAAAATTCACAATTTCAAAGACACTTGCATGCAAATGTATGTAATCTACTCATGTTTTGTGCAAATAAATAAATTCTTTATCTTTATCTTTATTTAAATTCTCCGTATAGTTCGCCTTGCACGTGTACAATCGACTGATGGCGGCTGGAGAGAAGTACGGTATCACTCACGTGGGGTATTACGCGTCGCGGGCTCTGCGCGTGGAGAAGTTCTTCGCGTTCTGGGGACAAGACCTCGACACGATGACCACGCCGCTTGAATGTGGAAGGACTTGGCGCGTCAAGTTTGATGTATGTAGACATTTTTTTTTATCTTTTTTTTTTCAGACAAATTACACAGCGCCATCTAGCCCCAAAGTAAGCGAAGCTTGTGTTATGGGTACTAGACAACTGATAAACATACGTAAATACATTTTTTTTTTGTAAATACATACTTACGATACATAGAAAACACCCAGACTAAGACAAACAGACATGTTCATGCACACAAATGTTTGTCCTATGTGGGAATCGAACCCACGAGCGTTGGTGTCGAAGCCGCGTCATTGACCGCTACGCCACCGAGCTCGTCCGATACATTGACCATTCAATAGACTTCCAGTCTCCGCTCAAAAGTGTCCTAATTAAGAGATATGTAAATCGTTAAAGAAGTCCAACCACGCGCCAGTATTCGTTTGGATGACTGACGATTTACATGTTCATAATATATCAGAGCAATGCTGTGACATATTATGAACTATATTATGTCGCGTTAGCGTTTCAGAAAATCACTAACAATGAACAAAATTGGATCTAATTTCATGGTTTTCAGCAATTTAACTTTGGACGCTTTTTTGTGAAATTTGTAAACCAGACTTCCATTTGTAGGTCTTTTGCTGATATTAGTTAAAATTTCTATTTATTGTATTCTGTATGACTGTTTGTTGCCAAAATAAATGTATTAAAAAAACCTATTCCTAAATGTCAGTAAATTATCTTCTTAAAAAAAGAAGAAAGGACAAAGAATTTTCTTTGTTGTCCTTATATATTTAAAAATAATTATTTTAATTTAAACTTAAAATGTCTTTTATTGCTGTTCCATATGAGCAGCGATCACTAGCGCACGCTATTAATTCTAATAATTAAAAAGCCGCTAGGCGTACACAATTTTGGGTTATAATCTAACTCTGTACTAATTATATGTTATAATGGTGTTTATGTCAATTGTAATCTGTTTTGTATGCTAATAAATAAATAAATAAATTATATTTCACAATTATTTTCATACTCTTTACTATATACATTTATGCCTACAGAAAGACATACCATTCATTGGTAGAGAAGCTTTACTCCGGCAACGCGAAGAAGGCGTTCGCAGACAGTATGTGCAACTTCTCCTAACTGACCATGACCATGAACTGGACTTTTGGTCGTGGGGAGGTGAGCCGATCTACCGCGATGGCAATTATTGTGGTAGAAGCACTACTACTAGCTACGGATATACATTTAAGAAGCAGGTCTGTATTGGATCCATTTTATTATAATGAATTTTAGCTGCTAATGTTGTGATGATGATATTGAATACCGAGATGGCATGTAACTAAGCCTCTAACTTTGCGTTAAAGCAACAGGTCTGTATTGGATCCATTTCATTATAATGACTTTTAGCTACTAATGTTGCGATTCTGCGATTGAAGACTGAGATGGCATCTAACTAAGCCTCTAACTTTTCGTTAAAACATCAGGTCTGTATTGGATCCCTTTCTGGTTGATGCAGAAATGGATCCAATACAGACCTGTTGTTTTATTATATTCACCCTACTGCTAGTATGCGACGGATGCGACGATGCGGAAAGAACAGACGGGACCGACGACGTAAGGTGCCCTCCGAAGCACACAGTAGATCTAGATAATATAATCCCATCCATGGACAGGCTACTGTCGACGTTGCTTAACTTGTGTGTTCGATTAGACTGACACGCGCAACGGCGCCATCGAGCTTCTCCTAAACTAAATAAACTAAAATGCCGCCGGTTCCGATTGTTGTCATTAGATGATATTCAGTGGCCTGTAGGCGGCTCGAAAACACTGGCCTCCGCCAACCCGCAGTTGAGTAAGCTCTAAACCCATTCATTGGGGTGAAAGTGGTTCATCAAGATCTTTGAACCAAAGCCTTCACCTGCACGCGGTGCACCCTGCTGACTGACAAACGAAGCTCTGGCGAAAAGAGAGGTAGGGAGCGTAATTGTAAGCTACCCGACTGGGGAATGTATCTCCACCTCACAGAATACCGCAGCCAAATAACAATTCCCTTGAGGGTTGTTGTGTTCCTGGCGAGTGAGTGAGGTCACCAAAAGGAAGGAGATGCTACGTTGGCAGCGGGGGTGGCGGCGCGCGAGCAATATTTTATGTAGCAAGCGTTAATATGGCTACGATAACCGCTTCACATTAGGCGGGCCGTATGCTTATCTGCCACTCGACGTAGTATAAAAATAAAATTGAGTGAAGACCCGTATCCCAGCAGTTGAATGAGTAAGAGTTGACGACGAACATTTTTGTTAAACAATGTTTTAAACGAATTTTAAGAGATTTTTATGAATTAGACTGAGACTAGGGTGTGTTCACAGGTGTGCCTCGGTTTCGTACAAAATATAGATGAACACGGCGTCGCTCAGCCCGTCACTAATGACTATGTCCTCAGCGGACATTACGAGTTGGATATTGCTGGTATCAGGTAAATAAAATTATATACGATGATATTATATTCAAATACATAACATATTTTGTTATTGTGTGACGTTAGCGATGAGTTTTCAAATATAAATAAATAAAATAAATATCTGTGGACAATTTACACAGCGCCATCTAGTCCCAAATTAAGCACAAAGCTTGTGTTATGGGTACTAGACAACTGATAAATGAACTTAAATACGTTTTTTTTTCGTAAATACATACTTATATTACATAGAAAACACCCAAACCAAGACAAACAGATATGTTCAAGCACACAAATGTTTGTCGTGTGCGGGAATCGAACCCACGACCTCGGAGTCAAAGTGGACATTGCTAACCATTCGACCACCGAGCTCGTCTAAATATAAAACGACGATCTGATGAATTAAGCACATGCCAATCGTGTGGTTTTCTACAAGTTATCTCCGCATGGTTCGACATTTAGACTCTTGGATAGATACAATGTAATTTTTATATTATAATGTAAATAAATAATATAAAAGCAATGTAATTTTTATAATATAAAATAAAAGTTAAATAAAATACAATATCAGAATTTAAATAAAATGGTCGTCTGTAAAGTCTGTTTACGGAAGATAATTTTACGTGATAACGTCATAAGAAAACATCGGTCGAGGGAGTGGAAGAGAGACAGATGCGTCACAACTAGAACGCTTATCGTGCCTCTCTATCGGTTATTCCGGGCTCTCGCTTGCACGTTCTGCTCAGGCGGAAATTGACAATGAGTCATGCGTGTGTTTTTTTTAACAAAAAATGCCGGAACAATCCGTGGATTTGGGCTTCCTGTCTATATTGTTATCATAGATAGCAGTAAAGATTTATTAATTTTTCTACAGATACGCAGCAAAAGTCAACCTCCATTCGCCGAACTTGCCAACTAAGTATCCCGACAAGGAGCGGGACGTGTACCAAGCTACGCGAAAGCTTCACGAACCACAACAATACCTTGGCCGTCACTATCAACCATAGACTACAACCCTTTGCTGCCAACCATAGATTGTACACAATAAGTGATGATATACATAAAAAAAAAATTGGATGTTTGTAAAGTCGATTTACCGACGGTTATTTTACGTGATAACGCCGTAAGAAAACTTCGACCGATGGAGTGGAAGAGAGATAGATGCGTTACAAGCCGAACGCTTAGGCCGATCGTGCCTCTATCGCTTCTTCCGCGCTCTCGCTTGCTCGGCTTGGTCGGAACGAGACAATGAGTCATGCTTTTTCGTGCGTACAGCAGGCGTTCATCGATTTGTAATACGTTTATGTCACATCAGTAAGCGTCTATGTAAAAAAATAATCAGCTTTGTTTTGAAATTTAAGTCAACAATACTTGTTTCTATAGATCAGTGGTTCCCAACCTGGTGTTAATTACCCTCAGGGGTAAAGCAATAATTCTGTAGGGGTAATAAAGCTAATAAAAGATCACAAATTAGTTCCGATCGATAAGATTTAATCCGGGGAAAGGGGTAAAATCAGTCGAAAGTGTTGGGAACCGCTGCTATAGATAATTATATCATACGTTTATCTCGTAAACTATTTTACTTTAATAAGTCGTTATATTTTTAAGAGCCATTTCAAATATTTATTATTTTAATAGTGGATTTCGGCTAACTTATATACTACTGTATTATACCAACTTACTATAATATAAATGTTTTTAAATTTGGACGACCACTCGACCGGTCATCGAGAGGTCGTGGGTTCAAATCCCACCTAGGCGGGGGAGGCGAATTTATCCATTTTTAAAAATATTTATAATTTCAAATGTTTAAGAATGGGTTATTTGTCTTTTTTTTTCTTTCTTAAATTGTCTATGCCTTGAACTTTTTTTGTGACTTGTGGTACAGGTTGGTAGCATTGTAAACCATAAAGCATGTTAGGGTCAACAAAGACTATAGTCTTCGTAGACCCTAACATGACATGTACTTTAGGAAGTCGTGTTATTTTTAAGAGCAATTTCATATGTTTATTATTTAAATAGTGGATTTCGGCCAACTTACCTACTACTATATTATACTAACTTACTATATTATAAATGTTTTTAAAATTGGACGACCACTCGACCGGTCATCGAGAGGTCGTGGGTTCAAATCCCACCTAGGCGGGGGAGGCGAATTTATCAATTTTTAAAAATATTTATAATTTCAAATGTTTAAGAATGGGTTATTTGTCTTTTTTTTATTTCTTAAATTGTCTATGCCTTGAACTTATTTTGTGACTTGTGGTATAGGTTGGTAGCATTGTAAACCATGAAGCATGTCAGGGTCAACAAAGACTATAGTCTTCGTAGACCCTAACATGTATGTACTTTAGTAAGTCGTAATATTTTTAAGAGCGATTTCAAATGTGTATTATTTAAATAGTGGATTTCGGCCAGCTTACCTGCTACTATGTTATATCAACTTACTATATTATAAATATTTTTAAAATTGGACGACCACTCGACCGGTCATCGAGAGGTCGCCGGTTCAAATCCCACCAAGGCGGGGGAGGCGAATTTATCAATTTTTAAAAATATTTATAATTTCAAATGTTTTAGAATTTTTTATTTATTGTCTTTTTTTTCTTTCTAAAAATTGTCTATGCCTTGTATTTTTTTTGTGACTTGTTGTATGGTTGGTAGCCATGATGCAATGCAAAAGAGCAATAGGAAGAAGCTGAGGTATGAAGCCAGCCACAGCACTATGGATCTACAAGGCAATCATTATGCCGAGAATCCTACATGGTGCCCTGGTATGGTGGCATAAAGCCTGCGACATACAGAGGAACAAACAAGAACTAGATAAAGTTCAAAGACTGTCGGCCCTGATAACCACCGGCGCGATGAGAACCACACCCACGGCCGCGCTGGAGACCATACTGGGTCTAAACCCCTTGGACTTAGAGGCAAAAAAGAGAGCCACCGAAGAATGGTTCAAACTAAGAAGCACGGGTCTCTGGACTGGCAACACCATGGATGAGGGCCATGCAAAGATCAGTCAAGACTACGAAGGAAAGCTCTCAATGATCTTTTCAAACAACGATTTGATAAGAAAGGAAAGGATCTTTGACAAGAAATATAAAATACACATAGGACCGAGAGACGACTGGAAGATGGACACCAGTGGCACCATCTGCTACACAGACGGTTCCAGAAAGAAAACAAACAAGCTCTCTGGCTCCGGAGTACAACAGTGTGAACAGGCACCTGACACTAATAGGCGTGAAAACCAACCCCAAATGCCCAGAGTGCATAGATGACTTCCACCTACTTGCCGAGTGCCCCATGTACTCACGGATAAGATGGGAGACCATGGGGGTGGACAAGTTAAACAAAGAAGACCTGGAAGACCTGAAGGTGGAACAGATCGTAAGGTCGCAAGGAAACAGGTAGGTCCGACGGAACGCCGTGATTGCCGGATAAACCCACATCCTCCCCCAAAAGGGAGGACCAGGGGAAATGGGTGAAATGGCCTCAGGTAAGGCTGATCACCCGCCCGACAACCGGCGTCCCCGTTGGAAATAATAATAATAATGGTTGGTAGCATTGTAAACCATAAAGCATGTCAGTGTCAACATTTATGTACTTTTTTTTAGTAAGTCGTGATATTTTTAAGAGCAATTTCAAATGTTTATTATTTAAATAGTGGATTTCAGCCAACTTACCTACTACCTACTATATTATAAATGTTTTTAAAATTGGACGACCACTCGACCGGTCATCGAGAGGTCGTGGGTTCAAATCCCACCTAGGCGAGGGAGGCGAATTTATCAATTTTTAAAAATATTTATAATTTCAAATGTTTTAGAATTATTTACTTATTGTCTTTTTTTTCTTTCTAAAAATTGTCTATGCCTTGTATTTTTTTTGTGATGGGACTTGTTGTATAAGTTGATAGCATTGTAAACCATAAGGCATGCCAGGGTCAACAAAGACTATAGTCTTCGTTGACCCTAACATGTATGTACTTTAGTAAGTCGTGATATTTTTAAGAGCAATTTCAAATGTTTATTATTTAAAAAGTGGATTTCGGCCAGCTTACCTACTACCTACTATATTATAAATGTTTTTAAAATTGGACGACCACTCGACCGGTCATCGAGAGGTTGTCGGTTCAAATCCCACCTAGGCGGGGGAGGCGAATTTATAAATTTTTAAAAATATTTATAACTTTAAATGTTATAGAATGTTTATTGTCTTTTTTTTTCTAAAAATTGTCTATGCCTTGTATTTTTTTGTGACTTGTGGTCTAAGTAGCATTGTAAACCATAAAGCATGTTAGGGTCAACGAAGACTATACGGCGAAATGCTAGACGCATACATTTTTTTCTCTAGAAAATATTGATAACTTTATACGAATTGTCAATTTTGACGCAAAAATATTTTTAGGGTTACATTGAATTTATTCTGTTTACCATTTTGTACTCGATTTGTACTATGGTGAGGTTTTTACTTTTCTCTGTGATTTTTTTGAGCTTCCTAGCTTGAATGCATTAAAGATACAGATTATTTAGGAAACAGACATTGTATCCCAGAGGGATTATTCCCTTCAAGTCATCCTTATATTTACCGGTTTAAAGACTGAATAATGGAACTTTTATTGTAAAAACCCCTCTCTAGGGTATGTGTAGATGTCAACAGTTCCTACATATTATGCGATATACTTATAATGTAGCTTAGATTAGTATTGTAACCGACTCGTTACTATGTTCTTGCTCATCTTATTACTAACTAGCTTTTGCCCGCTCGCTCGCGTGAAATTCCGGCATTTTAGATTATCCAAACCAAGTCTAATACGCAACGCAAACCACGTTCATGTAGCACCTTTAATTGTACTAAATACGAATGCAAGAACTTTGCCGATAACTCCTATACCCGTCCCTCTCCCGCCGCGCCGCCCGCATTCGCATAAGCACTGATTGATGCCAATTACAAATTTAAAAACCTGTTAGAACAACACAAGACTTATTCCATATTCGCCATGCGTCCCGTTTCGTTCCGTCATCCGATTCTTTCCTGGTCTCACTGAATTTTGCTAGGTCAGTGTACCTTTTCATCGAAATGGGTCCAAAGTGCGTTTAATACAAAACTTTCGACAATACAGCTAATTCGGTCGCAGTGCCCCGGCAAAATGCCGGCTTCCGTCGTCCGAGAAAACATTGGACTAGATCTTATGTGGGCAGACGACCTAATATTCAATAATTTAAAGCAGAGTCGATGATGTGTTTGTCCATAGACACTGTACTAAAATATACATAACAATATACTAAATTAAAGAAACAAAAATATGTGACATTATACAATCGTGACTAGAGATGTGCAAAATGCCGGGCATTTACGATAAATGCCCAAAAAGTACTTATAAAATCCCTATTTTTATGCCCAAAACTAGGCATTTATTGGGCGTTTACAGGTACTTACTGGGCACTTATTGTAAATGTCAGGCATTTTACCCATCTCTAATCCTGACAGACAGTTTTTATTCGTTTAGTATTTTTATAATTAAAGTTAAATTAGACACAACTTTAAATAGATATGGATAATAAATAGTATTTTTTTAAAACAGCGAAACACGCGTGCATAGAAATATACATCGAAATTATTAACGTTTTTTGACATGACAACGTCTTATAATTCGATGGAGCCTGCTGCACGCACGAAAAAACATGACGCATGCGGCGTTACCTCGCTCTGAGGCGTTCCATTAAAATTTTTTCTTGAAAAATGCAAAGAAAATTTTTTTCATCACTATTTTCTTATGACGTTGTCACGTTCAACTATCGTCAGTAAACAGACTTTACAGACAACCGATTTTTTGTTGAGATTATCTGAAGACCAGTCTCATATTGCTTGCCATTAGAATAATATAATTTTTATTACTTTTTTAATCTGCGTATAAAGTGTTTAATGCTCAAGTTTTTTTATCAAGTTTCCTCTCTAAATGTTAAAAATTGGATATCACGAGGGTATTTGCCTAAATTTTTAAAGTAATTTTAAGTAGGTAATTATTTTCCACTTGCCACTATATGAATTTATTTTTTCTTAATATTAATTATTTATTGTAATAAAATATATTAAACATATGGACAGTATGTTACTATGTGCAATATACGACGGTATTGTCATGCTTAAAAAAAATATTACTCGCTTAGATTTCTTATGCTCAAAACAGTTTAATTTTTTACCAATTTTCAATACCAAAACCAAAGACATAAGTAATATATTATTTATACGGGATATACTAATGCCGCCATTACATAATCACACAGTCCCGCTATTCATCCAACATTGGCATTTATCGTATATGCCCGGTATTTGCCCCATCTCTACTTACACCTGTTTTGAGACGACTTCTCCTGAATACATACAACACTATCTGCCTCACGTCGCCTTAAATTGATTTGACAACATTAATAGATTTTGCTGAAAATCAATTAACAATGACAATAACTTGTCTCTTGAAATCTTGTAACGCGTAGGTACTGTGGAATTAAATTTTCCAACGAATTTATTATTTATCTTTAATAATAAGTAGAATAGAAAAGTTTTATATTACCTATAAGTATTAATATAGTAATAATTTAAAGAACCATTGTAAATTTGGAAACATATATACATATATATAAAATAAACCCTTGGTAAAATATTTGTGTTTATTTCCATCTCCTTATATAAGGTGTCCCACGGCGTTGCCACCTGGAAGTAGGTCCTTTAAACAATGTAGAGGAAACTTTACTGAAAGCAGAAGCGGATTTGTACTCTCTTGGCCGCCCTAGGCCGTGTCTTCGACGTCCTAGGTCATATCGTGGTCGCCTTGGGGCATATATTAGCTGTCGTGGGGCATATATTAGAAAATCCGCCATTGACTGAAAGAAGAATACATACGTACGTATAATTCGTTGCAAAAACCAACTAGGTAATACGTACAAAATTTGAGGAAATTGTCCATAAAGAACTTACCCAACTTCGGGTACTATCATTATTGAAGTAATGTTTGCAACATGAATTATTCAGATAATATCAGAAGTATAATTTCAATTAACGGCTTTTCCAAAAGAAATAAATCAACAGGGAGTCTAATTTACATATTCCGTAGGACGCCTGTATAGGGTCCCTCTTATGCCTGGTTAACACAGTGAGAACTGCTGTCTATACAGTACACAGCTGCTTCTCAAACATCAGCCCCGTTACCACCATCTCTTATTGCGATTCAATAATTGAATAGATTGCTTATTCATACTAATGAATAAGCGACTCTATTTCTAACGGAATCTCTTATTGAGATTGAATAACTGAATTAGCATTCTATTCAGTTATTCAATCTCAATAAGAGATTTCAGATTTCAGATTTTTATTGCAAGTCACAAGTTATTAAAGATGTTACATATAATATTATGGTACAAGTGACGCCCAGTATGGGCACAGCAAACATGAGAGGCATCTAGATACCGTTTTACTTAGAGAGAAAAAGTACAAAGTGCAATAGACATAGTCCCATACATAAAGTGAAAAATGCAATAGATATAGTCTTAATATCCATTGCACCCCCCACCCCAAGTACTTTATAGACTTTGTAGAGAAGTCAAAGCATTCTGCTCACTAGGTCTGTCATCAAAGAATTCTGACATATTGTAGTAACACTTATGTAAGAGGAAAGCTTTTAAATATTTATTAAATAGGAACGGTTGTTGTTGTTGTTGTTGTTAAATCTTTATTGTACAAAATAAATTACATAAACATTGTAATAAAAGAGTTACATGTACAATGGCGGACTTATCCCTTAAGGGATCTCTTCCAGTCAACCATTCAATGAGTATTTAAAATAACATAAAATTTGTGCGAAAACTTGTGTACAATCTGAATATACAAATTATTATTGAGAATAAAATAAAAATAACTATAAAACAAGAACAATTATGCCATAATTAATCCTATCTTACAATCACTTAGAAACAATGAAAGATAAAACATATTACACTAAATATAAATATTACTGCAGCGCAATGCATACATTATATACACTACAGCCGCCGTTTTAATCAATTCTATGGACATCTGTAGCACCACTCAGATGTTTCCTCAGGTGCAGCTTGAATGATGCCATAGTTTGCGACTTCATCACATCAATTGGTAGTGAATTCCAAAGACGTGCTGCTTGCACAGTAAAAGATTTAGTATAGGAATAGGAATTTGGGACAGGGATATTTAATAAGGGAAGATTGCTCGATCGAAGACGATCATCTATAGTGCGAAACTGGAAGCTTTCACGTAGATAACAGGGTGCCGAAGGATTGACAAGCACATGAAAGAGAAAGGAAAGGATGTGGAGGATTCTTCGTTCCCTCATTGGTAAAATGTCTAAACGCGCACGGTATTCAGAAATATGATCAGATTTCCTCAAACTAAAAACGAACCGTATGCACAAGTTTTGAATGCGTTCCAATTTATTAAGTAATTCCTCCGTTGGATCCAAATAAGCCACATCTGCATAATCGATAAGTGGAAGGAGAAGACTACGTGCCAATAAAGCCTTGGTGTTGACAGGAAGAAAAGCTTGAAGTCGTTTCAGGGAGTGGAGTGAGGCAAAAACCTTGCGGCTTACTTCGCTTATTTGAGGGGCCCAAGATAAGGTTTGATCAAGAATGATACCCAGATTTTTAACAGTTGATGAGTAAGGAATGATGTTATTATTAAATACAATGTCTTGGCAAACAACATTCATATTTTGCAATTTTGATACATAGTAAGGGCTACCAATGATAATTGATTGAGATTTGGAGGGATTGACCTTCAAACCAAAGTCATTAGACCATTTAGCAATGGCGGAAAGGTCTTTATTAATTACGTTAATGGCATCATCAAGATTATCAAGCGAAGCAGCCGCATATATTTGGAGATCATCAGCATAAAGATGATGTGAAGAAGACAGTGATGAAGTTATGCTATTAATAAAAATAGAAAACAGAATAGGAGAAAGTACCCCTCCCTGGGGAACTCCCGAGATGAGCTGGCACCAGTCAGATCTGGTTTCGTCAATCTTCACCAATTGGCGACGATTGAGGAGATACGAATTAAACCAAGACAAAGCTGATGGAGATGGGTTAACTGAACGCAGCATGCCAAGCAATATGTCAAAGTCTACCGTGTTAAACGCATTTGTGAAATCTAGAAGGACTAAGACGGTTAACTTTTTGTTGTCAATATGAAGCCTAATATCATCGGTAACCTTAACAAGTGCAGAGACAGTACTGTGCCCAGCGCGAAATCCTGGTGCTCACTCAGATTATACTGACGGAGATGTTTGGATAAGCGTTGGTGCACAAAGTGCTCCAAAACCTTTGAAAGAATAGGTAGAATAGAAATGGGACGATAGTCTGAAAAGGAAGAGGGGTTTGATTTTTTTGGAAGAGGAAATACATGGGCATCCTTCCACAGAGAAGGAAAAACACCAGAAGAGAGAGAGCAATTTAAAATATCAGCAAGGAAGGGAGCAATCTGGTCTTTTATGGGATCTAACATATTTATGCCAATGTTGTCACTACCAATAGACTTAGATTTGATGGAGCCTAACAGTTTTATCACCTCGGCCGCTGATATTTCACCTAACTCAAATTGGGCGAAATTGGGGGTCACGGAGTTTAATTGAGCTAATGTAGACAGCTTCATAATGGGGTTAAGACCGGTGGGAGAGGAGCAGAAATGCTTATTCAAGGCATTGATATCAACATTGGCTGACACTGAAGGATGCTCACTGCCAACACCATTAGACTTCAGAAATTTCCAGAGTTTGTTAGGAGGACAGTCTTCTATTGATGAGTGCATATACGCACGCCTAGCTTCTCTGCAAACCTTATTGCACCGATTACGTAATTCGACGTACCTATTACGATTTTCCAAAGAACCATCCTGTCGCAATTTAATTTTGGATCTATCGCGTCGGGCCATAAGTTTTCTGATTTCTGGCGTGAGCCACGGTGCAGGAAGATGTCTGACGCGGACAGGGTGAAGAGGCGCGTGTTTATCATATAACTCTAAAATAATGTTATTAAAGGCACTGAGTTTAGAATCAACATCTGTGGCGGAAAGGACGGATTCCCAGTCAGCGTCATAAACGTCCTTTAATAGCTCGTCCCTATCGACAGCAGCAAAATTACGTAATAACAGTGTTCTATTCTTGCGCTTAGGTGGTCGAACCCTGAACGATGCATAAATCAAATCATGGGCAGAAAAAGCAGGTGCGTTGAATTGCCCATGTACAGAAACCAATTCAGGTGACGAAGTAATGATTAGATCTAATAGGGACGGAGGACCATTGTGGGGGAAGTGGGTTGGATTAAGAGGAACGGTTTTTTTATATTTTTTATATCATTTGGGATATGATTGTATATTTTTATTACCATATGATGAGGGCTGGAGGAAACTAGTTCCATTTCAGTATTTGGTATTAGTAATTTGTTTAGATATCTATCATTTCTCCTATTACTATTTTCCCTTGATATGTAAAGATCTTCGTGCTTCCTCACAAATTTGCATGACTCCAGGATGTATATGGAAGTTAGAGTCAAGATTTGGTGTTTCACAAAATAAGATCTACATGATGTCATTTGATCGATATTAACTAGTATTCTAAGGCATTTCTTTTGTAATGTAAATATATCTTTTACCTCGCAGCAGTTTCCCCACAGAACTATGCCATATGATAATCTAGAATGCGCGTATGCATAATAAGCAGCACAAGAAGTTTTGAAGTCAGTTACACGTTTTAGTTGACTTAATGCATATGTAAAAGAGGATAGAGATGGTGGTAAGGGAGCTGAAAGTGCATTACAGCAGCTGAACAGAGATGACCAAAGCAGCCATGGCATGTGTTTTGATTGTACTTGTCTATTTAAGGACGTTTTGATAACATGTCCTTTAGCTTTTAGGACTATTTGATATTAGGTCATATTGCTTATAAGACGAGTTGCTTATAGGCCCTTTTGCTTTTAGGACGTTTTACTTAAATGACCTTACGATACGAAAGGTTTTTGTTTTTGTGTGTGTTACATGCGTGTACGTGGCTGTTTACATGGCGGTTATGATGGCGGAAGCACGCAGTGTAGATCAAATTAAAAACGCCTATCTTAAAATTTATGCTTTTGTTTAAATGCATCTATAGGTATGTGAATTTTAAGTCGGGGTGACTTAAAATTCACATATACTTCAATAGACTTCAATAGACTCAATGTTCCATATAAGTTTTTATAGTCGTAAATATTTTAAAATGAAAAAATTCGCCTCTCCCGCGTAAGTGGGATTTGAACCTACGACCTCTCGATGACCAGTGGAGTGCTCTTCCAACTAAGCTACCAGGAAGGTTTGTGATGGTGACGAATTTTTGCATTTTATATTTGACTGCTGTGAAGTCACAGTGTGTGGCGTCATCAACCTATTAAGTATTACCACGTAGTACACTAGTAAACAAGGCATAGTAGTCCATCGTTGCAGATGAAATTCGACTATTTTATTCAGCCGAAATTAACTATTTAAAAATAATTAAGTATTCGTTTTTATAGCTATCAACACATATTAATTCCAACCTTGAAAACGGGTCACGCTCAACCGAATCGAAGGAGCCTAGAGCGTACTCCATGCTGTATTGCGGATTGGCGAAATTACTTAAAACATTAAATACAAACTGACTTAGCTTTAATGAATGTCATCTAATGACCGCATTTTGGAACCTACAGCTTAACGTGCCCCCCGAAGCATGGAGACCCTCGTATTCATCCATAGTCTTGCCATGCCATCCAGTCATGTAGTATAGAGCTTAGCGTTGCTTAACGTTGAGTGATAAATTAGTCTGACCCATGCAATGATAATATGAATCTCCTTAGTCGAAACAAAGCATACAAATTTATAATTTACTAGCATCCGCCCGCGGTTTCGCCCGCGTTAATGAAACTCCATTTTTCGGGTTAATATTCCTATGACACTCACAAATAACGTGGCTTTCTATTAGTAAAATATGTTTTAAAATCGGTTCAACAGATTACCCCCTACAAACCCACAAACTTTACCTTTCTAATATTAGTATAGCTTAGCGACTGCGGCTTCGCACAGGCCCACTAAGATATTATAGCCTATATTACTAGCTGATCAGTAGCTTTATATAAGTGAGAAAATATTTGAAATTGGTTCAGTAGTTTCGAATTTCTGCGTTACAAACAAAAATACAAATCTCTCATTATAACATTAGTGTAGTTTATGTAACATGATTTGTTAAAGCATGTGCTATCTATCAAGCGATATATATTTGCATGGGGTATATCTACTGGTCGTCCTCCGGCGATGTCACCTGAAGGTTAAGTACTAATAACTATTCTAAATAATGATTCAGATATGAAATTTTACTAAAAGAATACCTCACTTTTTTGTATGAGAGGTGGCCAAACGCGCATGTGGGTCACCTGATGGAAAGCAATCACCGCCGCCCATGGAGATCAGCAACACCAAAGGGTCGCCGATCCTATACACCTTCCTTTCTTTTTTTCTGGTGACCTCACTCGCAGGACACAATAATCCTCACGGGAATTGTTTTTTGGCTGCGGTATTCTGTGAGGTGTGCACTACATGCAGGTGAGATTGGCTTTAGTTCAAAGATGTTGATGAACCACTTACAACCCAAACTTATTAACAAAAAGAATTATACTTACAATTAAAAATAAAATGAAGTGTTCTTTTAGTAAAGTTACATAACTACATTATTCAAATACTTCAAGTGGCATCGCCGTGGCACACCTTGTATAATAATGTATCTATGAAATAATAAATGGGACAAAAAATGGACTGATAATAATATAATCATTATAATTTTAATGAAAATAACATGCACATCTCTTTACTCTAAGGAAAATAGATACTCTATAGAAAATACTGTTACTAAATTGTGGAAAATACTTAATGCTAATGCGATGGATATGATCTAACCAATCTAAGTGGCATGGAGACATCAGAGTCATAATTAAGTTTGAAACATTTTAAGTTAGGAGTAGGCACTCCTAACTTAAAATGTTTCAAACTTAATTATTATTTAGACAATAAATTACTGGATGAATTAACCCACACCATTTAATGTTGATCGTATCTGCAAAATTCCGAGCTCTCGATTTAAAACTTTGGATTTCCACATCGGACTAGCCCCTAGATAAAATTTTCTTACCCTAACAAACCAGAAGGTTAACTCTCATAATTAGAATATAGGGGGTGTATGTAGCATGATGTGTCCCATCTTTGAGCGATCAATCTCACACCGGGTGCATGTGAGCAGGGGCGCCGACTCCGTGGGTACTCGGGGGCTCGAACACCCATAAGAAATAAACAGTGGGTGCCGAGCACCCCTGAGAATAGACATCAAGAAACAGATCAGTAATCGCCTTTTAGGAATGGGGCGTTTTTTTATTACCCTACGAGCGCCGGTTGAGACGCAAGGGTCGCGGGTTCGATTCTCACACCAACGCAAATGTTTGTTGATGAAACAATTATTTGTGTTGGGTCTGGGTGGTTGTTGGTCTCACACTTCGCCACTTTTTGAGTCATCAAATGAGCCTGAGCGGGTGGGGTTTTCTAAAAGCCGGCGCCCCTGCATGTGAGGTTTCCTTTGGCTTCTGTCACCCTGCTGATTAACTAACGAGGTTCTAGAAAAAGAGAGGTAGGGAATAATGTATAAGTTCCCCGACTGGCGAAGTTCATCTCTTGCTAATGCCTTGTCAGTCATCAGGTTGGCCCTGTTCAGTGGAGCTTCGCTTTGACACTAAAGGTCATGATTAACTTGCACCCCCTAATTACGAGAATAACATTCGCCTTAAAACCATCAACTTCTTACCAACTACTAGGTACCCACTACTCATATACTACTTGGTATAAATAACTTTGTGCCTAACATTACTCACGATAGACTATAAAAAGACATCCAAATCGTAAGCGTTTAATTTAAGTCACCTTTTTGGTTTTTTGTACTCTCTGAGGTAAAGTAATTGACACCAGGTGCAAACTTAACCAGGGGCCCTACTGGCTAAGCTAAGCCGATTCCCAATGGATTTTTTTGATAGCAAAAATCAAACCGCACCTTATATTTATTGTACTTGTGTTTGGCATAGCTGGTAGTAAAACCCTAGAGCTCTACTAGGTAAGCTGAAGATGAGTGTAGATAACTTAAACATAAAACATTGATTTTCGAAATGAAATATGCGATGGTAATCAGCTTCAGCGGTAGGGCCCCAGGTCTTCATCTTCATCATTCAATTACTGTACCAGTACTGGGCCCCTACCGGCTAAGCTGGAGCTGTTTCACATCGGATTTTTTTATTGTAAAAATCTAACTTCGTCTTATATTAGTGGTACGTATAGCCATACTGGTAGTAGCCTTGGTATGGTGGTAGCTATACTGAATAAGCCAGTTCCCAATAGATTTTTTGATGGCAAAAATCAAACCGCACATAATATTTATGGTACTTGTGTTTAGCTTTGCTGCTGAGTTCTACCAACTAAGCTCAAGATGTCTATAACTTAAACTTAAGACCTTCATATTATTTTATATGCTTTATTATTATCATTATTAAATTATTGTACTCTTGTCTTCTGATATTTAAATGTAAAACTAGTGATTAAGTAAGTGTATTTTCTTTGTCGATAAGGAAGAGCGGCTCCTTCTGACACAGGTGTGTTAAACACTTAAAAGAAGGAGTGAACCTCTGTTTTTGTATGATTTTTAATTTTACTGAAATAAACACTTTTGATTTTGATTCTTTTTTAAGACCTATTTTTCGAATCAAAATACTTGATTGTAATTGGATTCAGCATCGGCAGTAGAGCCCCTTGTCCTAAATATTAACCTAATACAATAAACTAAATTATGTAACTCTAATATTATTTGTTACTAAGCTAAATTCTATTTATACCATAAAGATACTAATCTACGAACGAACGAGTTGGAGTTTGTTTGTTAAGACAATTTTTGTACATTTTGTTTAAATCACTTGCAATTTAAAGCATATAATGTAATTAGTCTTATAATTATTTAACCAAATAAAATTTATTTTTGAAACTACATTATGTGTAAAATTCTTCCAAAATATGTATTGCAAAGTTAAGATGCATATTTATATATTGAAAATACATACAAAAATGTTATGGATCAAACAAAATTTACAATGGCTTTATTTCTACAATACCAGTATGGTACACACAAAATTAATGGAGTATTCTAGTCATAGAGCCCTGGAGTGAATTGGCCCTAGAGCCCGCGCACACAGGCAGCGGTCAGGAGTTCCGAGTTCCGAGTTCCGCGTTCGGCGGTCATTAGAATGTACCGAGTCTATAACAACAACACTGACCGGGGCGGTCAAAGCGGAACGTCGCGTTCCAAGAGTTCTTTTCCCGCCGAGACAGGGAACGCCGGAACGCCGCGATGTCTGAGTTAGCAAACACGGAAAATTCAATCAACTTTTCTCCTTTCCCTAACCAACTGGTTAGGGAAAGGAATTTATTATATGATTTCATCTTATACGTTATTATTATATGTTGTTCATCTTTAAGTAAATCCTGAACAATATCACTGAATTCGCCTTGTTCTTCTCGCGTTGTGTTAATTGGGTGCACCCAATACTTCCTTTTCTTTTTAGAAGCTGCTAAGCTCCACAAGAGCAATAATTTTCATCGAATGACGAACTTTCTAGTGACATGTTGCATGTGCAAAGACCCAAACGAAATTATGTAGAACGCGAGAATTTGCACGCCGCTTGTGTGCGTTGGAACTCTTGGGCGGTCAACGGTCACTAAAACGCAGAACTCTGACCGCTCTCTGTGACTCTAAAGGGATAAGATGGACAGTTGTATTCTAGATGGAAAGAGCACTTATCAGTTAGCTTAGGTGAAACCTAAGCTAATAAATCAAAGGTTAAATTAAGGGTTAATATAAATTCTACTGCATATATTTCACCTCCATCTTTGTGGATGTTTTGGGTGTCAATGAATAGAATATAGTCAAGGGAATTTGGGCCTAAAGTATTTTAGATAGAAAGAATACTTGAAAATACATTATTTAACCGCAGTCTTATGATCCAGACCGGTCATGAATTTTTTACAGTGGTCAGAATATCTCGAAAATATGGATATTTTCAGATTTTCAGACCGGTCATGAATTTTTTACAGCGGTCAGAATATCTCGAAAATATGGATATTTTCAGATTTTCTTAGTTTTCTAAGTTTATTTCTGAAACAAAATCATTGATATTGATTTTGTACTATTTTTTATACCATGGGATTTAAACTAAAAATCGATATCCATACAAAGAATGTTATTTAAGGAGTACAGAAATTTTATGACTGCTAAAAGCAAAATGAAACTAAGAAAAAAAAAAGAATGACAGAAATTGTAACATCTAGTTGAAAATTATAATTTCTGTCATGTTTTAATTTGTTCAAATAAGTGGCATAACAAAATTAGTCAAATATTGTTTGCACATCAATGAAATATCAGACAATATCAGTATTTTTTCATCCTTTTGAACAAACTATACATCTGACTCAGTTGTGACTCATGAGTCGGTACTTGTGAGTGCGTAGGTATTACTTTTAGCTGTCTTGCATTTTATGTATTATTTAAATAACGCTATTGGTATTGATATCAAATTGTAGCTATATAGGATATCTAAAATAATAAGATATCAATGCAACAAACTTGTTTCAGAAATAAAAATAGAATAATAAAAATAACAATAATAAATTCATATGTTTTGGTTTATGAAAGCGATCTGATTATGACACAGTGAGCATTCCTTTCAAAAGATAGTTTTTCATGACAGGAGAAATATATGCAGTAGAATTCATATTAACCCTTTATTTTACCTATTTATTAATTTTTTGAAAAAATACAATGTTCTATAAAAATATACAATACATGTAATTAATTACAGAGCTATCCTCATCAGCTTTTATTTATCCCATTGCTGGGATATGGGCCTCTCCTCAGTATAAGGGATTTAGAGCATACTCTATGATTACGACGGATACAACTATCATCTAATAACAACAGCCAGGATCGACGGCTTATCATGCTGAAGCATGGAGTAGCTCAGGCTTCTATAAATAAACCAATCAAGGGACAGACTTCAGTCGACATTGCTTAACTTAGTTGATTAGACTGTTACGCGCAAAGATGCTATCAAGTTCCTTGACGAGAAATTTAACTCTGTTAAAGTCATTCCTGCTTGGCCTGTAATTAAAGTTTATTCCAATTACCTACACAAACTTAGGGTGGATTTCTTAACATACATTCCCACAGTTATGAATTGGTAGACACTCAATAAATTAAATTTACAACAAGAAAGTTGTCACATCAAATGTACATCTAGTAGACATGGAAGGTTTCCAATGCATTTTCTCTTTAAGAACATCACATGGAGACTTTGTTTTGAACTTAAATGGTCTGATTTTTGAACGCACCCTTTCATGTAAGTACGGGGCTGCTACTGGCCTCAACGTTGACGTAAGAACTTTACCAAACACCGAGCACTTGCCCATTTTTATTTTCTGCTTCAATAAAAAGGACATGTCTGTGACACAAGGCAGTGACGGTACAGGAGTTCCGGATCGTTCTAATTCTACATCACAATCAATGAATTCGAATGACTCCTGACCCTCAGAACCGCTGCAACTTATTACTTCATCGTTAGATGGGCCTGGACCACACTGTGCTAGGCAATGTTCAGAATCTTGCATCGCTGCTACGAGGTCTATCTCGAAGTCTTCTTCAACTTTTAGTTTGTTCATATTCTCAGCTAATCGCAAATTGTCTTCTTCAATTTGTTTCTTTTTCTCTTGAGCCTTTAGCATGTTTGATATCTGTTCTTCGAGTACGTTTCTTATTGAACTGTCACTTATGAGAAGAGGCAAAGTGTGGACTCTGCCAGTTGCCAGACTAGTCTCTGACAGTGTACCAGGTCGAAAACCATTCAGCGACGGAATTGGTATGCGCCTGGGGAGCCCATTCACGCCATCAGAGTTATTATTCTGTATACTCGTCTTTGAAAGGTGGCTGTTGGCCAAAGCAGATAAAGATGTAAATGAATTTGAATCCGCCATAATTACTTTTATCTCAACACTTTTTATATGCAGACTACTCGTTTGCAAAACGACTTACATTTAGTAAGTTTTCATCCGTTGCGTTCTCAAATAAACAAACGATCATGTAACCACTTGATTTCTTGCACAATCTACATCAAACCACTATTTAAATTACGTGTTTTTGTCACTATTTTACTTGATAAGCTTCATAACATTTTGTATAGCTTGTTTGTCCTTTTGAGAGAGATGATATCGCTTTGTTTGTCTCAATCGCAACTTCACAGGTAATTTTCTTTTGTTTGATAACATGAATGAAATAGTCAGTCAGCCAACGAGATAGCAACCAAAACCAATAATAATGCGTAGACGAGGAGCAGGAAGAAAGAACAGAGAGTCATGTCGTCATATAATAATCATATATCTATATTGTCTATGGTCAAGTCCACTTCCATCTAGCGATGTAACGACTCGACTTTTTAAACCGATTCAAACTGATTTGAGCATAAACCGAGTTGAGTCGATTAGCGCGTCTACTAAACCGATTTGGCCGAGTCGAAAGCAATGTAACGACTCGACTTTTTAAACCGATTCAAACCGATTTGAACATAAACCGAGTTGCGTCGATTAGCGCGTCTACTAAACCGATTTGGCCGAGTCGAAAGCAATGTAACGACTCGACTTTTAAACCGATTCAAACCGATTTGAGCATAAACCGAGTTGAGTCGATTAGCGCGTCTACTAAACCGATTTGGCCGAGTCGAAAGCAATGTAACGACTCGACTTTTTAAACCGATTCAAACCGATTTGAACATAAACCGAGTTGCGTCGATTAGCGCGTCTACTAAACCGATTTGGCCGAGTCGAAAGCAATGTAACGACTCGACTTTTTAAACCGATTTGAGCATAAACCGAGTTGCGTCGATTAGCGCCTCAGCGCGTCTTGCGTCTACTAAATCGATTTGGCTGAGTCGAACTTACTTACGCATCTCGCTCGCGTCGCTCTGCGCGCATTCGCCCGTTTGGCCGTTTGCTCGTTTGGCCGTTTGACCGTTTGCTTGTTTGGCCGTTTGCCCGTTTGGCCGTTTGGCCGTTTGCCCGTTTGACCGTTTGGCTGTTTGGCCGTTTGCCCGTTTGGCTGTTTGCGCGTTAAACGGCCAAACGGCAAACGAGCAAACGGCCAAACGGGCAAACGGGCAAACGGGCAAACGCGCAAACAGCCAAATGGGCAAACGGCCAAACGAGCAAACGGCCAAACGGGCAAATGACCAAACGGCCAAACGGCCAACGAGCAAACGGCCAAACGGGCAAACGCGCAAACAGCCAAACGGGCAAACGGCCAAACGAGCAAACAGCCAAACGGTCAAACGGGCAAACGGCCAAACGGGCAAACGGCCAAATGGGCAAACGGCCAAACAAGCAAACGGTCAAACGGCCAAACAAGCAAACGGCCAAACGGGCGAATGCGCGCTGAGCGACGCAAGCGAGATGCGTAAGTAAGTTCGACTCAGCCAAATCGGTTTAGTAGACGCAAGACGCGCTGACGCGCTAATCGACGTAACTCGGTTTATGCTCAAATCGGTTTAAAAAGTCGAGTCGTTACATTGCTTTCGACTCGGCCAAATCGGTTTAGTAAAGGCCCTAAACGACGCAACTCGGTTTATGCTCAAATCGGTTTGAATCGGTTTAAAAATTCCAGTAACGACTCGACTTTTTAATCGGTTTAAAAAGTCGAGCAACGACTCGACTTTTTAATCGGTTTACAAAGTCAAGTAACGACTCGACTTTTTAATCGGTTTAAAAAGTCGAGTAACGACTCGACTTTTTAATCGGTTTAAAAAGTCGAGTAACGACTCGACTTTTTAAACCGATCATCGCTATCAAACCGATTCAAATCGGTTCAACCGATTCAAATCGCGATTTCGTCGATTCGGTTTAGAATCGACTTGCATGAATTGTCTAACCGATTCAACTCGGTTTGACAAAATTCCAGATCGTAACATCACTACTTCCATCTACTTCAGTGGTCATGAGAGACCAATGTTGTCACCCTCTGATTTTGATTTTCCCCCAGATTCTCATGAAAAATAAAACAGAAATTACAGTTATAGTTACTCCAATCACTAATTCTTTGAATTTTTTTGGTTTTCTTAAACGAATACATAAAATATGTTAAAATATATTAAAGCTGAATCAAATCAAATCTATTGTAGAAGCAGGTACATACAATTAATACATACTAACCACTTATTACTCTAATAACATAGTATATAGTACTTATTACTCTTACCACTTATTACTCTAATAACATAGTATAGTAGTATTTAGTTACAAATCAATCTACAATATTTACAGTACATAATGTATCAGTAATGCATCAGTCCAGTCTACAAATTTTGAAGTAGCAACATCAATGCATATAGTTTTAGAATGGTTCAAATATATTTATTTCAAAATGTCTATGTAGGTTTTTCAATTTATAAAAAAAAAAATTGCGTTTAATAAACTCATATAAACATGTAAGAAATCAGCAATAAACTATATTTATTGGTGTTATTACTTCAAAAAATATAAAAAAAGACTTATTATATAGGATTTCTAGAACTCGCATCCATAATCAAAATGCAGTCTGGCAGGTGAGAGGGAGAGAAGGAGGAAGACCATAGGAAAATAAATAGAGGTTTTGCTGTGCAGCCCTGACAGCCCAGGTAGTCATGCTCACTAAAGTGTTAAAACTGGTGGTGTCTTGTGGCGAGTCGCCGCATTCCTAATAAAATGGTTGAATGCGGTGATGGCTGCCCCATGCATCAACTCGTGAACGGGTGCTGCCAGATGGGACTGGCCTGCCCTGGCTATGACAGCCATAGCTAGGTTGAAAGGAAACAATAGGATGATTTAGGTTAAGTAATAATAGACAGTAATATAACTATTAGTATAATAGCCACGTCATCATCATCATCAGCCTGTAACTACCCACTGTTGGGTATAATGTATAAGCCTTCCGCAATGCCTTCCACCAGATACGATCCTCCGCCTTCCGCATCTAGCCGCTCCCAACCGCTTTCTTGAGGTCATCGGACCATCTAGAAGGAAGGCGCCCAACACTTCGTCGTTCTATTCGCGGCCTCCACTCTAATACTCAATAGCCAAGTGCAATTCATTATTTGTAAGAATATTATAAGATAGAGAAGATAGAAAGATAAAATAGAACATTGTTAATAAAAGGTACCCCTGATATTTATTACAGTCTACAGACCCTGGGTCTGTAGACAACTTCTTTCTACTTATGTGCACGATTTTATATTTGATTTTTATAATAAGATTTATAATTATACTCTTAATTGACGAATAATGGGTGAGACCATACATGAAATGAAATTATTTATTCTGTCATTCAGCCCTCGCCTCGGGGTACATACGTCTTACATTTTTTATATAATGTTTTCATT
Organism: Hypsopygia costalis; assembly: GCA_937001555.2. NCBI lineage: Eukaryota > Metazoa > Arthropoda > Insecta > Lepidoptera > Pyralidae > Hypsopygia > Hypsopygia costalis. Next base: position 29,378,506 of record OW443326.2, read on the forward strand.
ATTAAATAGCAAAGCTATTGCCGAAGACAAAATGCTTCTATGAAACTTGCCAATATGGGTAATTTTTTAAGTAGGTAATCAGATAACACTAAACGTAATTTGTTAATGCGCAATACGTAATTTGTTAAAATTACCTTAATTACCTTGAAGAAATCAAGAATTCAGTTTAGATATTGGTAATTATTACATGTCTGTACTGATTCATTCCATATATCTTTGTCACTTAAGTATTCAAACAAGCTGAATAGACTGATTTTGGACGAGATTTACAGACCCTGGGTCTGTAGACTGTAATAAATATCAATAAAAAAACAAAATGCAGTTGCGAGTTAACCAAATTTTGCCTAAGAATTTTCCCCTGACTATTGGAATTTTTTGTATCTCGGGAATTTCTTTTGGGGTCCAAAACACCAAAAGAAATTCCCGAGATATAAAAAATACCCACAATTTTTGTCGGGAAAACCTTAAGATAGTAACACTGGACACTGACTACCAAATTACCCTGTCTTTATTGTCTGGCGACCACTCTTTAGTCGCAGATTATTCGGACATTATCAAGTTGTTTTGTATAATTTCGTCGCCCCGGCTTCAGGAGTATGACAAAAAACATCGTCAGGAATCTACTTGACTTACTTGACTTAATGTCCTATGTCCCCTGGATGGGGCAGAGGGCCTCCACAGTACGTCGCCATCCCGAGCGGTCTTGAGCTTCGCGCTTTATTTCGCTCCATAAAAAAAATAAAAAAACAAAATGCAGTTGCGAGTTAACCAAATTTTGCCTAAGAATTTTCCCCTGACTATTGGATTTTTTTATATCTCGGGAATTTCTTTTGGGGTCCAAAACACCAAAAGAAATTCCCGAGATATAAAAAATACCCACAATTTTTGGCGGGAAAACCTTAAGATAGTAACACTGTACACTGATTACCAAAATACCCTGTCTTTATTGTCTGGCGACCACTCTTTAGTCGCAGATTATTCGGCCATTATCAAGTTGTTTTGTATAATTTCGTCGCCCCGGCTTCAGGAGTATGACAAAAAGCATCGTCAGGAATCTACTAGTTCCTTAAAAATTCAGTAGGAAAAATCGAGATTACGATTTAAACACTTTTAATCAACGATACATACTAATAATTATATGCAATCTAATGATAACTTGTACCATAATACAGAACCTATAATATGAATCAATATCATTATTTCATTAAATTATGACAATTTAGAAGTACTTAGGTGCTCACCAAGTTCCCGCCAAAAATCCTGATAAAACTTAAAATGTCATCAAGACTCCCCTTCCTTACCCTTCCTTGGCGTCCATTACACGGTACGTTTTGCTGTCAGTTTTGATTTACCCAGGGCCAGTTATGTTCGAAGAACGTCGATTTTATATAAAGCTGCGCTATCTATCAAACCGTATGGGTACTAATTCGACGGCCATCTTGCCCCTCTGACCTACCTAACCTCTTACTATGTCCCCGTCGTGGAGTTACATTTCCTTGCTGGATATCCGACTAGATAGAAGTACTTTGACAGAATTTTGATAATTTTCAACATAATAAATATCTAAATTCAATCCAAGTACTTCCATTATTCAACTGAAGTTATGATAGTGTAAATACAAGAGAATCTATCAAGTGAAGTATTGGTTAAAACTGATTTTGGAGTTTCGAGTCGGGCATGTCTAGTCTAGCTAGCGAATTTGTGATAGGTAGTTGACCTTACATCGTGCGGGTTCTTACCTATAACAAATTGGCAGGCGAGACTAAAGGCGCCCGATTCTAAAAACTCTAAAATCAGTTTTAACTGATACTTCACTTGATAGGTACCTATATATAAATACGACATGGTATTATACCTAGGTACGTATAGGTATAGCTTTAGTAACCAAATGTTTGCCTTGGAGCAGCACTTTCCATACATGCAAGAAATTTTCAGAGTTGCCACTCTTTTCCACTATACTTACTTTACTCTTTGGATTTACCACAGTTACAGCTATGACCAAAGAGTAAAGTAAGTATGCTATGACTGAAGCTTAGCGTAGCGTCTAATGCAGGGACTGATGGTTGAATGAAGTTGATTGACGATTATCTGAATATTTCTATATATGACGACGTGTGGCCACCACTTTATATTCTACTTCCGACGACGTCACCATAGGGATTAGTTTGTTTAAAAAATCAATTATCGATTTTATTTTACTCATAATCATTTTTTTTTAAATAATTTAGTAATGATGGCTACAGTTTTTAATTACCCGACAGGCGAAGAAGTAAGGGGTATTTTGCATATTAAATATATATGTTCCCTATCTTATTATTACGATATGTTGTACTATAATCAATTACTTAATACATCACTTTGTTTCGGGAACACTAATGCGTATTATCCAGATTTTCACATTCGATTCACAAGAAAATAAATAGCTCCAATTTAAATCGTGCACTTGTGGAGAGAAGTTGTCAACCTGGTCCCAAAATCAGTCTATTCAGCTTGCTTGAATACTTAAGTGACAAAGATATATGGAATGAATCAGTACAGACATGTAATAATTACCAATATCTAAACTGAATTCTTGATTTCTTCAAGGTAATTAAGGTAATTTTAACAAATTAAGTATTGCGCATTAACAAATTACGGTTAGTGTTATCTGATTACCTACTTAAAAAATTACCCATATTGGCAAGTAAAAGCATTTTTTCTTCGGCAATAGCTTTGCTTTAGAATAATGAAAATAAATATATAAGACGTATGTATATAAAAAATATAAGACGTATGTACGCCGAGGCGAGGGGCTGAATGACAGAATAAATAATTTTATTTCATATATGGTCTCATTATTCGTCAAGTAAGAGTATAATTATACATCTTATTTTAAAAATCAATTATAAAATCGTGCACATAAATGGAAAGAAGTTGTCAAGCAGGTCCCAAAATCATTTTATTCAGCTTGCTTGAATACTTAAGTGACAACGATATATGGAATGAATCAGTACAGACATGTAATAATTACCAATATCTAAATTAAATTCCTGATTTCTTCAAGGTAATTATGATAGGTACGTAATTTTATCAAATTACGTATTGCGCATTAACAAATTACGTTTTGTATTATCTGATTACTTAAAAAAAGTCCAATATTGGCAAGTTTCTTACAAGCATTTTTTCTTAGGCAATGGTCAATTCCGAAATGCTACTAGCATTTCGGAATTGACCATAGCTTTGATAAAAAATAATGACAAATAATATAAATAGGTATTATCTAAAAAAATACGTATCTTAGTACCCACAGAGGCTGAATGACAGAATAAATAATTTCATTTCATGTATGGTCTGAACCATTATTCGTTAAGTAAGAGTATAATTATAAAAATCAAGTATTATTGTAAGATCAAATGTTTATAAGCATTTTTTGATGTTAAAATTTGTATCCTGCTAAAGGCACCTTATAGGTAAAATTTCGTGAGAATAGAATATCGATGTATGAACTATTATTACTCTTTCATTCCTAATAGATAGTTCAGAAAGGTCTCAGATAAAAATAGGTAGGTAATATTTTTTCATCTCGGACTTGGGCATAATGTAACTATGTTCTACTATAATAATAGTATCTATCTACGTATAAGAGATGAGTTGGTTCGTTCGTGGTGGATCCAAATCCGTAATTTGGCATACGTACATCATCATCATCATTATCATCAGATCATTTTAGTCTCCACTACAGGAGCACGACCCTCTCTCGTCCGTCCCAGACAGAAGGAGGATTTGGCCTAAACTCCCCACGCTGGCCAGACGGGTTGGGGAGGCCTGATCGATGTGTTTCCCTTAGTCGCCTTGTACAACATCCACGGGAAGAGACGGAGTGATTCAATTCTAGTCTGCCGGAAACCACACGGCCAACGTACGTGCCAAATATGATCGATTAGAGGGTACGTACATCATACGTGCCAAATATGATCGACTAAAGGAATCTACCCGGTAAATACCCAGTAAATTGTCACAGCGGGTAGAAACATTTACTCGGGTAAATATTACCAAATAATTTGTTTATGATATACATTGACAACACATATGACGAGCCCGGTGGTCGAATGGCTAGCAATATCCACTTTGACTCCGGGGTCGCGGGTTCGATTCCCGCACAAGACAATTATTTGGGTGCATGAACATGTCTCTTGGTCTTGGTATGAAGTAGGTATATTATTTTGTGGTATGAGTGTTTTCTCTTGGTCTTTGTCTTGTAATTTTGTTTGGTGCTATACTAGGGTTGCCAACTCTTGAAAAGTCTAATCTGGGAGATTTCTAAGGATGGAAAATGGGAGGGGGAGTAGAATAAACATATATAAGTTTAATTTTTCAATTTACTAAAGAAATACTCATTCGGTTTCTTTCTTTGCTCCATGCTTGTTCTATTATGCTGAACACACTCTCGTAAGAAGAATCAAGAGACAGGAATAGAAAGTACAAACGTGACAATTTTTTTTTCAATTTTGGAACATGGATTTATCATGGATGTCAACCCAGCGTAAATCCACTATATTTTCTTCAACGAGATGTAGTACGAAGAGTAGGTATAATTTTTTGAAAAAACCGGAGAAATTATTGTTCCCCGGGAGGTCGGGAGACTAACCAATATTACCGGAGTCTCCCGGGCAATCCGGGAGGGCTGGGAACCATAAGCAATAATAATCTAATTTAGTTGCATACCTTTTCCATTTGATTTCATTTCCGTGGTTATAATAGCAAATTAGTTTCAAAATTGATAAATAAAATCGATACGTACTTAATTGTATTTTTAAATTACAATTTACCTAGATAAATTCACTTACAATTTGTACTCTTGTGCATCCCTAGTGACATTTATGTTTTATTTGATCAGTTTTAATACATTTCTACTTTTTTAGTAGATTTTAAGCATTATTACCAACTAGCCAGTCAGTGATCAATTTTTATAACCGACTTCAAAAAACGAGGATGTCTGTTTATTATTTTTTTATTTATTTATTACACCAGTTTACAAAAGACATTAAACATAACAATATTGACGCATTTCATAAACCACTGAGGTTTGACACAAATGCAACAAGATCCACATCAAGCATCTACTATTACAATCATAACAATATAAAAAATCTTCAAAAAAATCAAAACAATATAAATAATGTTCGATCTGTATGTAGGTGTATGCTTGAAATATGATGAAAATCAAGATAATATAGTAAGTAAGTAAGCATTTGCGACAGTATACTACCGACAGTATGGTGTTCCACCAATGATCAGAATAGAAAACAGTCGACTTTTTCAACAAATGTACGCGAGTGTCCCTTAGTGGTATGCCGAGTCGTTTATTTTTGGTATTCGAGTACTTTGGTACTCGTTAAAAAAGAATCGAGGGTGAACTCGAGTCCGGGGACTCTATAGAAGTACTCGAGTACTTGTCTAAGTATTGGAATATTCTATTGAAGATTACTATTTCAGCACTACAACCCCCTGGGTCTATTTTTGATTGGATTCTAGTGAGCTACAAGTTTGTACGTAAAATTTAGCTCTTTAAGTTAAATCTTATGGTTGTTGTTAGAATGTGCAAAATTCGAAGCGCTAAATGTCTGGGTCGGCACATCTGTAGTGACTCGTTTAATTTATTATAATGTCTCACTGGTCTTACTTGATTATTTTTAATACATATTAATAATCTACTTGATAATTTTAATTACCTTACCATAGTAATATTCAATTCAATTCTTCTTTGTGACGTTCTTGCTAATGTTAATGTTTCTTATTCCGTTTCAACAACATATCTATTAGATTATTATTTAGTTGGTAGAATTTGGTAGATTTTTCAACCGCTGTTGCACTGTTGTGTTGTAGTAGATTTCTTAAATAAATTCTGGTCACACAGTCAGTCAGTCACTCAGTCGTATTTTCATGCTGTCTGTATTGTTGTTTTACTCTTCCTTTTGCTCGGTTTAATATAAACAGGGAAATAATTTATTCTCAGTTGTAAACGCACCCTCACATTTAGCAGTACTTGCTATGCAGCAGAGTGAGTTTCTGAAAGCAACACGACCGCTTTGCGCTCGCCATGGCAGATACAGACTATGAACAGCTGCCACAGAAGGCTGACACGGAGGAAGACGTGTTTACGAAGAAGCCGAAAGGGAGATGGTCTGAAATCTGCGTGCAAAAAAGCCTTTTGTCCTTAGGGTTAATCATTCTGTATTTTTCGCTTTCCATCGGCCTGACATTCTACCAGAGATGGCTACTGTCGGTAAGGAATCTTATCTGGTTTTATTACTTTAGTAGTTACACGAATCTGTTTTTTGATAATGAAGATACTGCAAAGCCTTATTATATTTTAATATCTATTATTTAGTATTACTTTAATGGCAAGGTATGTTTTTCTGACTCTATTGGTGCTTTTTATTTACTAAATTCTAAATCAAGATATATATTATATATATTAAATTAAAAATAGTAATTAATTAAAAAAATAATAATGCATACAGTTTAAAACACGTATTTGGGTAGTGTCTTTTAGGTAAAAATATGTAAATTACAAAAGTTACATTATTCTAGAGCAAGCCGAAGCTGAAGCTGATTAGCACCTAATATTTTGATTCGAAAAATTGCTATTTATATTTTCAGTATTGACATCAATATTCAGTTTAAACGGTAGAGATCCAGAGTCCCTAACAGTTGAATTAAACACAGTACCATAAATATGAGCTGAAGTTTGATATTCTCAATCACAAAGTCCGGCGGGAATCTGCATTAGCTTATGCTCCATATCTCCATGGGCGGTGGTGATTGCTTTCCACCAGGTGACCCACATGCTCGTTTGCCCCCCTCTCACATAAAAAAAAAAAAAATGCTATAGGGCTTTAGCCCCCTTACCACCAACTCTTATTGAGATTCAATAACTAAATAGATTGCTTATTCATACCATTGAATAAGACTCTATTCAAGTTGAAATAAAGTCGCTTATTCATTGGTATGAATAAGCATTCTTTTCAGTTATTGAATCGCAAAAGAGTTGGTGGTAAGGGGGCAGTTCACAGAAAAGCTCTCTAGCAAAGCTTAGTACTCAACAGTTTTGTATAAACTAATAGTCGACTGTGACTTTGTTTATTTTTATTGTTAGGGGAAGAATTTCCAAATAATCCTTTTTAGCTTATTTAGCTATGCCGTGTGTCTTATTTATATGATGGGGCAAACGAGCATGTAGTTCACCTGATGGAAAGCAATTACCACTGCCCATGTAGATCAGCAACAAGGGGTCGCTGATCTGTTGCCAACCTTTCTTTTTTCTGGTGACTTCACTCACTCGCAGGAACACAAAAACCACATTTAAAGAACAGTTGTGCAAAATGTTGTGTTTTTACTCGCAACCTTTATGACTGTGCATTGATGGATCACTCAGTCAGTTTGCTCTTTTTAGGGTTCCGTACCCAAAGGGTAAAACGGACTCTATTACTGGGTCTCCGCTGTCCGTTTGTCCGTCCGTCTGTCACCAGGCTATTGAAATTTTTACAAATGGTGTATTTCTGTTACCTCTATAACAACAAATACTAAAAAAACAGAATAAAATAAATATTTAAGGAGCGCACCCATACAACAAACATGTTTCTTTTCTGTTTTTATAGATAATGTACTGAACTCTTTGTGCGTGAGTCCGACTCGCATTTGGCCAGTTTAATAATATCGACGGTGGAAAGGAAAAACAAATGAAACGCCATTTTGACCGAAATTGAGTTTTATATACAGTTCGATAGGGTTTTTGATTCTCTATCGATCTGTATATAAAACTCAATTTCGGTCAAAATGGCGTTTCATTTGTTTTTCCTTTCCACCGTCGATATAGATAAAGTTGTCCTTAACATATGTTTTTTGTTTTCAGGAATTCAAATACCCTTTAACAGTAGTGATGTACCACCTGGTTGTAAAATGGGTGCTGTCAGTGTTCGTCCGGACAGTACTGTACGTTTTAACGGGAGTTCCGCAGCTGATGCTTCCATTCTACACCTGTCTTCGTTCCGTTGGACCAACGGGATTGGCCAGCGGAATCGATGTGGGTTTCTCCAATTGGGGTTTGGAGCTGGTCACCATATCCCTGTATACGATGACAAAGTCGACTACCATTATCTTCATTCTCGGCTTCGCTATATTACTTGGACTTGAGAAGAAGGTATGTTTATAGTATATTTTTGTTTTTGTTAGTATAAATGATTCCACAAATAGATTCTTTGACAGATTCATAGTCGGTAGCAACCCATAATCACCCCACTTTTTGGATATGGGTCTCCTCTAAATTGAAGGAGCATGACACCTCCACACTGCTCAAATGCAGCTTGGTGGAGAGATTCAGTCATTAGGGGCCGTCCATAAATTACGTCTTATGATTTTTCGTGTTTTAACACTTAGATTATAATAGATTTTGATATGTCACGTCACGAAATTTAGGACCCCTCCCAGCCCCTTGCCACACAATGTCACACTTCATCAACCCCCTCCCTCCCCCTTATCATCAACCCCCTCCCTCCCCCTTATATGAAGTAATTTCTGGATGGCCCCTTATAAGTAAATTTCAATGTTATACTTTAATAGCTTTCGCCCGCGGCTTCGCTCGCGTGTCATTTATAATATTAGTATGAATTGGCGTTCCGAAAACCCATAAAAACGACACATATATTGATATATATATACATTTCAACCTCATCGCACCTCAATAGAGGATGATGGTCTTGAATTTTAAAATCGTTGTTGTTATCGTAATCAGCGATAAACCATAAAAACAATACCCATGACGATTTTCAGACTTTTTGACCCCATTTTACCCTTTTAGAGGTTGATATTTTCACATCGATGCCATTTTTGTAATTGACGTCCCAGAAAACCATAGAATCAACACCCATATTGATATTATGACATTTTAACCCCACCACTAGGGCATGCAATATTCGCCCGATTTTAGTATTCGAGTTTTACGAATATCATGATTCATACTATTCGAGTTATTCGAGTTTTACGAGTTTTTCGAATATCTTCTTTATATAGTATAAAATAAAGTCGCAACCGCTGTCTGTGTGCTTAGATCTCTTAAACTACGCAACGGATTTCAATGCAGTTTTCAGCATTACATAAATAAATAAATAAATAATTCTGGACAATTTACACAGCGCCGTCTAGTCCCAAATTAAGCGCAAAGCTACTAGATAAGTGATAAATGTACTTAAAATACATTTTTTTTTGTACATAAATGCATATACATAATACTTAAAAAACACCCAGACCTCAACTCAGACTCAGCTCAAATCAAACATTTGTGTGCATAAACATGTCTGTTTGTCCAACAGACAACTTAAACATTTATGCACACAAATGTTTGACTTGAGCTGGGATTGTTGGCTGACTCTGTGTGATCTCTGGTTTTCTACCCCATGGTATAGTATTATCATAATCTGGTATCAGAGGGTTTTGTCTCTAATTGTTGGATTTGGTTTAAAATGGCGGATGACGGCATCAGTCATTTATCACCGCGCGCGCAAACCCCCGAGTAGACTTGTGTAGTTCCTGAGTGAGTAGTTCAATTGTACCAGTTCACCATACAAGCCGGTTCTTGTCACTCACTCTTTCTTGTCCCATATAGTTCACTGCGTCATTTAGTTCAATCGAGTGACAAAGAGTAAAAAGAACGGAAATACATAAAGCGTACGAGCTAGAATGAGAGAGATACGTTGTAATGCCAAAATTGCTAGCGATAGAGAGCGAAAAGGACGGAAGATTCTGAATTTGTTCGAGATAAAACGAAACAGATAGTTTCGTGCGTGATTGACTGACCGAATTAGAACTCTAAGGCTAAGGACATAAGAACCATAAGCTGTTAGCGAAAATATGCTATAGTAGTAAAGATACAAGGCTCAATTTTTATATTAATTATTATTTTAACCACTAAATAATTTTTACTCAAGGTTGACAGTCCTAAGCCTGTGAAAAGTTTGATGGAAAATCAATATTTGTAAGGAAATTTATAAAATACTAGTTTTCGCCCGCGGCTTCGCTCGCGTGATATGCGGGGCAAACACGTGTTTACTCATTAATCAATAGAAGAACTCGTGTAAAATTTAGGATAAAATAGTCAATCACATTTGCCCATATGAACCAACTAATCTCGTTTTCCCAAACAAACTTTGGACCTCCGTTTCACCCTCTTAGAGGTAAAATTTGAAAAATCTTTTTAAGTAATTCGTGTCCACCACGTTTCATTTTCAAGTCGATGCCATTGTTGTAATTAACGTCCCAGAAAACCATAGAATCAACACCCATAATGATATTATGACATTTCAACCCCATTTCACTCTTACAGAGTTGTCACATCGCTATGTAGGATTGTTAAATAGATGTTTTTTCGTAACCTATGACGATTTTCGGACTTTTTCACCTCAATTTTGACAATTCAACTCCATCGCACCCCAATAGGGGATGATGGTCAAATTACCGCCCTACGGGTACAATAAATAACAATAATAGGTAATTTCTGGGATAAAAACTATCAAGTATGTCCTTTCCCAGGACTGAAGGTATCTCTCAACCAAATTTCATCTAAATACCTCTTCACGCTTAAATCGCTGGACCGGATTTAAGCGTGAAGAGGTAACAGACATTCTGTCGCATTTATAATATTACTTAGTATGAATTGGCGTTCCAAAAACCCGTAAAAACGACACATATATTGATATATAGACATTTCAACCTCATCGCACTTCTATAGAGGATGATGATCACGTTAGCCACGTTGAATTTTAAAATCATTGTTGTTTTCGTAATCAGCCCCCTTACCACCATCTCATAATGCGATTCAATAACTGAATACAATGCTTATTTATACCAAATAAATAAGCGACTCTATTCCATTTGAAATAGAGTCGCTTATTCATTGGTATGGATAAGCATTACCAATGAATAAGCGACTCTATAATTGATGTCTCAGAAAACCAAACTAAGAATCAACACCAATGTTGATATTATGACATTTCAAGCCCATTGCACCCCCACAGGGGGGATTTTATGTCACGTCGGCTACGTTTGATTAGAAAATAGTTAGTATTTTCGTAATCAGCGACCCGATAAAGTATAAAAACAATACCCGTGACGATTTTCAGAATTTTTCACCCTATTGCACCCCTTTAGGGGTTGAATATTGAAAAATCCTGAAACACATGTTTACTCATTTATATATATAGAAGTACAACACATGTATACTCATTTATACTATAGAAGTACTCGTGTAAAGTTTCGAATAAAATAGTCCAACTAATCTCGTTTCCCCATACAAACTTTGGACCCCCGTTTCACCCCCTTAGGGGATGAATTTTGAAAAATCCTTTCTTAGTGTACCCCTAGATGTCATAAGGAACCTACGTGCCAAATTTGAAATTTGTAGACCCAGCGGTTTGGGCTGTGCGTTGATATATCAGTCAGTCAGGACTTTGAATTTTATATTTATAGATTTAATTTGTTATACTTATTTAATACAAAAATACAATGTCATCAAAATGATGCAATAGAATTGAGAAGAATGTAGAAGGAATCAGTCAATAGAACTACTGAGTCGATTGAATCAAAGATACATTGAACTAAACTGAACTAATGAATCAAAAGAACTACAGAAGTAATTGAAGTAATTGAACTAAATGAACTAGATGAGTGATATAGTTCATTTGCGTCAAAAGAACTGCATCTCTTATTATCTATCTATTATCTATTATATATATTATCTATTTTACTAGTTATTTAATATTCAATTTTATACTATTCGAAAAACTCAGAAACCTCGAATACTAAGTTTATAGTATTCGAATATTAAACAAGGGCGAATACTCGAATAAAACGAATACTCGAATACTCGAATTGCATGCCCTACCCACCACACCAGGGGTGATTATATGTCATGTCGGCTATGTTGGGTTATAAAATAGTTGTTGTTTTCGTAATCAGCGACCCGATAAACCATAACAACAATATCCATGACGATTTTCAGACTTTTTTACCCCGTTTTAACGGTTTAGGGGTTGAATTTTGAAAAATTCTGAAACATGTGTTTACTCATTTATCTATAGAAGTACTTGTGTAAAGTTTTGTTTTGGATAAAATAGTCCAAAAAATCTTGTTTCCCCATACAAACTTTGGACCCCCGTTTCACCCCCTTAGGGGATGAATTTTGAAAAATCCTTTCTTAGTGCACCCCTAGATATCATAAGGAACCTACGTGCCAAATTTGGAATCTCTAGACCCAGCGGTTTGGGCTGTGCGTTGATATATATATATGAGTCAGTCAGTTTCTTCTTTTATACATTTAGATTGATATATTGGTATTTTTATGACATAGTAGTTGAATGACTAGCCCCGCATAGGGCAAATATTTGAATGTAGGAACATGACTGTCTTGGGAGGGACATGGTCTGGGCTTTCTCTATGTATTATGTACATATAAAAATAATGTATTCAAGTATGTTTATCAGTTATCTCATATCCATAGCAAAAGCTTGGCTGAATTTGGGAGTAGATGATGCTGTGTAATTTATCCAGGAAAATTTTGTTTACTTGAATGAATGAATGAAACATTTATTTGTATCTCCAGTACACACAAGTTCTCTCCAGTGTTATAATAATTACTTGTAAACTTTAATGCAATATAGTGTTAAAAATAAACACAAAAAAAAAATCATGTGTGCGGCAGTAACACAAAATGGCCATAGCTCAGCTACATGTTTTATTCTAATGAACAAAAAGCTGATAGTTCTGCTACTTAATTATTTATGGAAATAATACTTACCATTCGACTTTCAACAAAAACTGTAGCTAGTTCATACTGATAATTATTATTATTAGAAGCGTTAAAAGATTTATGTGGGTGTAAGTGGCTCACTATCATCTCATTAACTCTCATCTAGAGATTGGGGAAAACGCTGATATTATATGATTAATTTCCATTAATTATATTACATGTATTAAATGGGAATTAATCGTAAATTACACTTATAACTTATTCGCTGATACAAAGTTACATTATTAAGCTTGTCAAAATAAATGTTTTTATTTTTATTGCTACATCGCTGCTTCGGGTGGCAGACAACCATAAGGCCCACGTGATGTGAAGCGGTTACCGTAGCTATATATATAGCTTGCAACATGAAACATCGCTCGCGCGCTACTACCTCCGCTGCCAATGCAGCAACTCCTTTTTGTTGAGCTCACCCAATAGCAGGAACACAATAACTCGTAAGGGAATAGTTATTTGGCTGCGGTATTCTGTGAGGTGGAGGTACTTTTATAAATATGCTGTAGCCTTCCCCTCTTAATATTTTATTTCATTAGTTAAAATTATTAATTGATTGTATCAAATTACATATTTGTACGTCATTGTTGATTTGTCAGTGTTGCCAAATTATTTCAAAATATATTATTTTGTCAATCATGTCGAATTACAAAATATGTGTCTCACAATTGTGACCAGCTATGGCATGGAAGGGGGAGGGGTAAAAAAATCATGAAATTCGTGTGACGTAATTTATGGATGGCCCCTTAATATGTGGTCGCCCTCCCAAGTGCAGCCACAAATTCACAATGCGAATTCATTCCTGACTGTGCACGGATCGTATTTCTCTTATCTAGTGCAATATTGGCATATTTTGCATGTGTCATTATTACTTATACTTACAATTAATCTTCTCAGTACAGACAGCTGTCAAGTTTCATAAGTACAGTACCATCTACCCTACCATTAACTTTGAATGAAATATGCATTCATTTGATTGAATGACGAGCTCGGTGGTCGAATGGTTAGCAATGGTCACTTTTAGGTCGCGGGTTCGATTCCCGCATAAGAGAATTACTTGTGTGCATGAACATGTCTGTTGGTCTTCGTCTGGGTGTTTTCTGTGTATAATGTGTATGTATTTACAAAAAAAAAAGTATAATATCGGTTACCTAGTCAATGTCAAAGTCAAAATTCTTTATTCTGTGGGCCCTCGCGGGCACTTAGATACGTCTTTTATAATTAGGTATATTTTTTCATCTACCAGTACCCATAAGCTTTGCTTAGTTTGAGACTAGATGGCAGTGTTTGTCCAGGAACATTTATTTATATAATGTCCAGGAATAGTTATTTTTTTATTCATTAGGAAGTTAAAAATATCGTTAATTTATTTTGTAGTGCTAGTGGTTGTTTGCAATGTAATTTTGGAAAATTATATATTAATAAACGCGAGGTTTATTAAAAAAAAACCGGACAAGTGCGAGTCAGACTCGCCCACCGAGGGTTCCGTAGGTACGTAGGATCATTTTTTAATTTGATATTTTTCATTATAAATAAGAAATAATGAGTCGAAAAAATAAATAAAATATATTTTGCAATGTGTACATCAAGCCCTTTCATATGATACCCCATTTGAACTAGTAGTTTCAATTTGAAATTTCGACACCCTATAAAAAAATAGACCCCCTATTTTTTAAGATCTATTTACAAATGTATAGTTTTGAGATTTATTCCTGTACTTGTAGTCTATAACGATGTTACTTGCCAAATTTCATAGTTCTAGGTCAACGGGAAGTACCCTGTAGGTTTTGATTCCCTTGAGTGTGTCGAAATATGCGTTTTTTGCTGAATAAACGCCCGTAACTTTTTGCTACGTAAACTTAGCAGTTTGATTTTTTTTTAACTTCATGGGACCGTAGACCTGAGTATACAGTTCAAATTTCAGCTTGATATCTCCACGCATTCTCGACATAGAAATTCTTGACAGACAGACAGACAGACAGACGGACAACAAAGTGATCTTATAAGGGTTCCGTTTTTCCTTTTGAGGTTCGGAACCCTAAAAATGAGCTGTCCCGGCGAACTTCGTACCGCCTAACAGTCAATCAATGTCGTGTTATTATTGGCTGAACTAAATTTATGATTCTATGGAAGTAATACAACGAATATAAAATAAATCATCATCATCATCAGGTCATTTTAGTCTCCACTACAGGAGCACGACCCTCTCTCGTTCGTCTCAGACAGGACGAGAATTTGGCCTACACTCCCCACGCTGGCCAGACAGGTTGGGGAGGCCTGATCGATGTTTTATAATGTATTTCCCTTGTACGACATCCACGGGAAGAGACGAAGTGATTCTATTCTAATCTGCCGGAAACCACACGGCTAATAAAATAAATATATACACAAAAAATATATAAAAATAAAAATTGACGACCAATAAATATCTCAATTCGTAAAACAATTTTCAAAACTAATCACAGACAACTTTCGCGATGTAAAAGTGAGACCAATCGATTAGACATTTTTTTAACGTAATTTCTTATTGTAATTTGTTCTTTATCTAAGGAGGTTGATATAAATTTCTGAACGCACGCATAAGATATTTGACAACCAATAAATATCTCAATCCTTTTTCAACGGACTCTATTTGTACGGGAAAATGTTTTGTCTATTATTTTATTTTTTCGTCAATATTCCAATGTTTTTAATACGTATTATTCTATTCCCAACGAAGACAAATCCAAAAACACTAAAATTATGGCTATAGTAAAAAATCTTAACTTTTGACAGAACGAAGTCTATCCGGGCAGCTATATAGTACACAATATAAATAAATAAATATTTCTGGACAATTTACACAGCGCCATCTAGGCCCAAATTAAGCGCAAAGCTTGTACTATGGGTACTAGATAACTGATATTATACTTAAATACATTTTTTTTGTAAATACATACACATAATACATAGAAAACGCCCAGACCAAGATAAACAGACATATTCATGCACTCAAATATTTGTCTTGTGCGGGAATCGAACCCGCGACCTCGTAGTCAAAGTGGCCATTGCTAACCATTCGACCACCGAGCTCGTCATATAATTCCTTGTATTTAGTATACGATAGTTTGCACCAGTTTCCTCGACGTCAGTAAGCTACCGTGAAAATAACAAAAAACAACCTCTAAATAGAGAAGAGCCAGCCAAGGTCAGGCACACGGGACTGTTCAGTTGACTAGCTATGCTGTCAGTGGGAGGGGAAAATATATTATTCATTACATTTTAATAGTAGATAGATTAACAATAGCTTTAGTCTGTCCCAAATTGAATCATGATCTAGCTATAAAGCTATATGCATAAATATATAGATTCCTACGTTTATAGACGCGGGAGAGGGAGAGGGTGGGGGGGGGGGGGGGTACCGCCTAAGTTGAAGCCGATTCCCATCGGATTTTTTGAATGCGAAAATATCTTCAGTTTAATTGATAGAGCGCGTCCGTCCTTATTGGTTAAGCGTATTATTATTAACGCTAATTTCAGATGAAGATCGATATTCACAGTAAAAAAAAAATGATCGTAATCGCTTTCAGCTTAGGCGGTAGGGCCCCTGGTTGGAGTGGCAAACATGAGATAGATATGTCAGATTTTATACAGCGCTGTCATATAAATGTTTCGAATATGAATGTGCTTTCCATAGAAACAATCAGCACGAAACGCGTAACATATATCATGTTAATCTATCACATTTCCTTACATGTTGATGGCGTTTAAATTAAAATCATTTACGACCTGCCCCCAACTCTTATTGCGATTCAATAACTGAATAGATTGCTTATTCATACCAATGAATAAACGACTCTATTTCAAATGGAATGTGGTAAGGGGGCTGGGCTCCGTATAAGTAACAGTATGGCCACTCCCTGCCGCTCTCTCGTATTGACCTCACCTCCCCTCTCTGACGAATCTAGAACAGTTTATATAGGATCGCATGTACATACGCACTGTACAAACGTATTGTTGATGAAGTAGTTACCGACGCGGCTTTTTTAGGGAGTGGCGAGGTGCAATATATGTGCCTTCAAAAACAGATTCGTATCAATATATCACCCTTAAAACGCTGGCAACGGCTCGGTGGATGCCTTGGTGCTGTTGATTTCTACGGGTTGTGGTGATTGCTTGCAATCAGGTGATGAGACGCTCGTTTGCCCCTTTCATATAAAAATGAAAGTGATCCACATGGTCGTATGGGCCCCTTTCATATTTTAAAAAAATATTTAGGTGCAGTACTAAAAAAATATACATCATCGAAGTGTCTCTGCTCATCATTCTTTACATGCAGACGTAAGCACGTGCCAATGTACTTAATTTAACAGTCTGATAAGCATTGCTCGGCGAATGATAACAAAATTTATGCCAGCGAGGTAACACGAAATTTTGCTTGTGCCATGTGTTATTGTGTAAACAACATAAGCGATGTGTTTTGCTAGAACCGGTAGGTCTTTTGTTGTAAATGCATTCGATTCTATAATAAATTGCACGATACAGTCCTTTCCTTACCTGAAAATATGTTCAAGAAACATATCAAAACGATACCTCCAATGAACACTACGCCAACTCAAAACATACACATCCAGATACACACTACTAATATGAGATACATTTACTTAGCGGTTTGTATTTGTCGATTTTGTTGTGTCTGTATGTCTTTTATAAATAGAATTCAGGTAGAATAATGTTACTGAACTAATGAATCGATTTAGATAAAAAAAGAAAACTATGGAAATTTTAGTTGGCGTAGTGTCCCTTAGAGGTATCAAAAAAGACTCTTAGTTAAAGGGCCTATAGAACTGAAGGACTATAGAACTGAAGAATACCCAAGTGACAACGATGTATGGAATAAATCAGTACAGATATGTAATAAAATAACTATGTCTGAATCAAATACTTGATAAGTTAATTATGAAATGTACCTATATACAATTAAAATATAAATTTTCATTATTAAAAAAAGACCAATATTGGCAAGTTTCTTTGAGCATTTCTTCTTCGACAATGGTCAATATCGAAATGCTAGTAAATAAAAAAAAATATGAAAGAAGGAGTAAGAATATTATTTATAAAAAAGTCAAGTCTAGTCTGTACGAAGTGCCCACACGGGCCCAATGGCATATATAAATAATTTCATTTCATTGCATTTTTCCTTGTTGTATTTTTTTGCAAAGCGAATATTGCAGTTAAAAAGTCAAACACTACGCAAATACGATATTTTTATTATATTTATAGATACTAACGGTGATTGAGTTATATACGCCGCTTATATAAAAGTCATTCTTGGAAAAGAATTAGCTCCAAAACCACTGAACCGATTTTGATGAAACTTGTCACAATTAAAGACCTCGACATGCTTGTGGTTTGAGATCATGTCTTTGAGGATTGATTATCAAATATATTTTCCATTGAAATCAATGGGAAACATACACTCAGCGAATCTACTCGCTCCACTCAACCTCGTTTTTGGCCCCTTGGGCTAGAATCGGACCTAGTATTCACAGGTAATATAACTTCACTAGTCTCTCATATAGCATTAGTTCTAAATATATCGTATCTGTTTAGTGTGTCTGATGCGCTTATATCGACTATGCGAATTAAATGCCGTATGTTTGTTCTTGGGACTTTCTTCTTCTGGCTGTTCTTCCTTCATTTTAGATTTCTGCAAATTCGTTATAGATGACCTACTATGACATAAGCTAATTTACATTTTTGTTATTTATAATTGGACCCTGTTACCAAGGTCGTCGCCAGCCGAGGGCCCAGGGGAGGGATCCCACCGACAAAATATGCCAAATTGAGAGATATACATTGCGAGACACTTCAAATCGAATTATATATCGCACCCCCGGTGCGACACTGTCACTTTTGCAAAAAAAATGCAAAAATGAGTTAAATATTTAAAAATGGCATAGAGTACCTACTTTTTTGGTGCGATAACGTTACTTTTGTAGTACGCATAGTTTCCGTAAGAGGGCGTGACAATGACATTCACGCGATCTGTCAATTTTTAAATATTCAACTCATTTTTGCATTTTTTTGCGTGCAAAAGTGACAGTGTCGCACGGGGGGTGCGATATGCTTCCTAAAACTAATACTGCAAGATTTTTGTTATTCCTATTAAACTGTAAACAGCTTTATATTCGAAGTAGGAAAATGTCGGCTGGATCTATTCTGCATACAGGATCCTATTATTAATTACGATATTATTTCCGAATGCTGAACAAAAAATTGCAGAGTTTCTATAATTGCTTAAGTCTTGTTTCTACGTACCAGTAAGTTTGATACCTGCCGCTGAATTCCACTATCGTACAACTCGCCATAAATTAAAATTCCATCCACATCATCTTGATAATTGGCGATCTACTACATTACGTTTCCTAAGACATTTCATACCACGTACAGTGAAACTGTGGAATCAACTTCCCTCAGCGGTATTTCCGAACAACTACGACATGGGTGCCTTCAAGAACAGAGTTTTCATTTTCCTTAAAAGGCTGGCAACGGATCGGCGACCCCTTGGTGTCGCTGGTCTCCATGGGCGGTGGTGATTGCTTTCCACCAGGTGACCCACATGCTCGTTTGCCCCCTCTCACATAAAAAAAAAACGGATGATTATGTATGTAATTCTCTCTTTTGCTGACTTTTTGATTTGATTGATTTTTTACCCTCAAACATCTTGCATTAGATCCTTAAATTTGTAGTTAAGACCCGAAGATACTCAAATATTAGTCCATCCATAGCCTGGCTATGGGCAACGTTGCTTAACTTGCGTGATGGATTAGACTGCTATGCGGAACGACGCCACCGAGTTCCTCCAAGTATAATTCACTACACTTCATCATCATCATCATCAGGTCCATTTTAGTCTCCACTACAGGAGCACGACTCTCTCTCGTCCGTCCTAGACGGAAGGAGGATTAGGCCTACACTTCCCACGCTGGCCACACGGGTTGGGGAGGCCTGATCGATATTTGATAATGTATTTCCCTTAGTCGCCTTGTACGACATCCACGGAAAGAAACTGAGTGATTCTATTCTAGTCTGCCGGAAACCACACGGCCAATCACTACACTTACCTTTGTTTAATTAAAAAATATTAAAAGTATGAAGCGACTCGGCACGATGCGCTTTCTGCGATGCACGTGCTCTATCGATACAATATTGTATCTATTATATCTATAGTCTAAGGTCGTGTCAGCCCACGAGCCCTAGACAGGTAATTACGCAAGGAAAACGTGGCGGCTATAAAAGCAATTTTGCCGGAGAAATAAACAATAAAATCCAATCAATCAATTTTGGCGTTGTTAGCTACTAACTCGTTTGGTATTTTTATTACCTGGGTTCCTGTACTTACGTATCTACACTTAACACATGGGCTGAAAAGTCCCGGGCCTAACAAAGAAAACGCGGTTTTTTTGTTCAAAATTGGCTTTATTCTTGCACGTAATCTCTATCAAGAGCCACACAATCATTCCAGCACTGCTCTAACATTTCAATATAACTTTTGTAGAACGTTTTATCTTTTGCCTCAAAATAGGCCTCAGTTTCCGCGAGGACCTCTTCATTCGAGCGAAATTTCTTATAGGTGAGTATTTTTTTAGGTCTGCGAACAGCCAGTAGTAGCTGTGAGCCAAATCTGTCGAATACGGTGGATGTGAGAGGAATTCGAAGTTCAATACGCATTTTTTTTGATTGACTTATGACAAGGTGTGTTGCCATCAAGACAACGCACCGAAACGATTTTTTTTTCTTTGCCATGTGCGGTCGTTTCTTTACAATTTTGGACTTCAAACGCTCCAATAATGTTATATAGTATTCACTGTTGATGGTATTTCCCTTGTCATTATAGTCGATGAATATTACACTACACACATCCCAATATATCGAAGCCATAACCGTTCCAGATGACAGTTGTGCTTTTGGGGCCTTTGGAGGAGGTTCACCAGTTGCTCTCCACTCAGATGACGTTTGTTTTGATTCCAAAGTGGAGTGATGGATCCATGTTTCATCCATTGTCACGTATCGACGGAAAAATTCCGATTTGTTACGTTTAAACATGGCCAAACACTGCTCAGAATCATCAGCACGTTCATGTTTTTGGTCAACAGAGAGCAACCGCGGCACCCACTTTGAACATAGCTTTTTCACAACCAAATGCCCATGCAATATATAGCTAACACGTTCTTTTGATATCTATACAATGTCATCTAACTCACGCAACTTCACTTTTCGATCATTCAAAGTGATTTTTTGGATTTTTGATGTTTTTTTGTTTTACCGCCTCATTTGGACGTCCACTGCGTTTTGCATCATTGCTGTCTCTACGACCACGTTTGTAGGCAGCAAACCAACGGTTTATGGTTGTTTCTCATGGAGCAGAATCCTTATAATACTTTTCAAGCCATTTCTTCGATTAAACGGTATTTTCTCCCATCAAGAAGCAGTGTAAAATTAAAGCATGGAATTGTTTTTCATCCATTGTTTTGAAAATAACAAAAGTAGTGTCACCCTTAGCACAATAACTCACAAACTTCTGAGTAGAATATCATGAAATTTTAACAGCTCTCATTTGAAGGTTAGTACTAACTGAAAAAGCTGTGAATGCAATAAAAATTGCGCCATATATGTGTTAGGCCCGGGACTTTTCAGCCCATGTGCTATATAGTATGAACACTCCTTGCCTCTTTCTTATCGACCTCGCCTCCCCTCGTTTCGAATCTGGCATCTGAGTGCTTAGTGTGAGTTATTTGTTCGTATTCGATCATGTGAACAAACCGACCAAACGCTGAAAGACACTGAATTTTAAATACATTTTAATATAATAGTCCCTCAGATGCCATTGTTTATGTAATAGTTTAGGTGATAATTGCTGCGAAAGTTAATGGCCGTTTTTCGTATTTTTTCGTCTCTACTTCGAAATCGAAACATTTAAGTGCTTGTATTGTTTAATAGGGGAGCAAAGTACTGTAGGTTTTGAATCAGAGCCAAGTGAAGTTTCTATATCCAGTTAAAATTTGAGCGATAGCTATGGATTACGGTAACCACTTTACAACAGGCACGGTGTCCACGTGGTATACAAAAAATAACTATAATACATTGAATTTTATTCGCGAATGTGTGTGAACAGCTGCTTCAGTGGATAAAGCCAATTTACATAACTAAACTGAATACATTCAAGTTGTCGTGCTTATAATGCTTATTAATGTTGATCCGTCATTGCTGCTCAAGTGCACATGAAACAATGATGTTGCACTAGGCACTGCACCTTGAAACTATAATAAGTTACATTCTTTCTTTACTTCGACAGTTTTCTAGCGTAACTTACTAGTTTCTAAATTCTAAATTACTAGTTTCTTTAAGAATACGTCGGGTGACAAACAAGCATACTGTCCACCTGAAGTGAATCGGTTACTGTAGCCATATAAACGCTTATTACATGAAATATCACAACACAACAAAAGGTTGACTTTGGCTCAAATATAATGATGCGCCACTTACTTCCCTAACCATAGACACTCCGTACTCCGTAGGTCTATGTATTACCTGCTTAACCTACTTTATTGTCCCCAGTCATGGTCTCTGGTCGGCATCGTGTTAATGATAGCCACTGGCCTCATCATGTTCACCTACAAAGCCACACAGTTCAACTTCCTCGGCTTCAACTTCTTACTCCTGGCTTCGTTTGCGGGCGGGCTGCGGTGGACGTTTGCACAACTCCTCATGCAGAAGTCCAAACTCGGCCTGCATAACCCTGTCGACATGGTCTTCCATGTACAACCCTGGATGTTCGTGTCTCTGATGCCATTCATGCTCATGTTTGAAGGTAAGTTTTGAGCTTTAAGTTATTCTTTGCCCATAGACTCCATTCAGAATATCGCGAGGAAAAAGTAAACAAAAAAACAGAGGTTGTTTATGTTTAAGACCCTTGTAGCTGCGAAAGTTTTTTTACACCACGTCAGGTGACAGACAAGCATACTGTCCGCCTGATGTGAAGCGGTTACCGTAGCTAACATTGCAACTTTCTTTCTTTCTTTTCTGGTGACCTCACTCACTCGCAGGAACACAACAACCCTCAAGGGAATCGTTAATAACAATATAACTATAGAAAATTGACATATTTCTAGTTCTAACGTAGGCGTAGAACTACGAAGTTATTTATCGCTAGAATATAATATTAGAAATGTTTGGAATTGACAACTTACCGACGCGACGTGTCAAGCGATTTACATTACTTCAGCCCTTCTATCTACAAACGTTATAAAAACAGAAAAACGTTTGTCTACGGGCAGTGATGTTAATACTATAGATAAATGATAAAGGGTAGTAATAAACCGAGCATTTAAAATTGAAACTGGGCGACTATTATACTAACTTGGCGACTAAAGTTGATATCATCATCATCATCATCTCAGCCATTGAAAGTCCACTGCTGGACATAGTACTCCCCTCTAGATCTCCAATAAGACCGGTTGGAAGCGGCTTGCATCCAGCGGATATAAGTTTTATATCAAATTGATATAAAACATACCAAACCTAACCTAGTATTTCTGTGGTTCATTTAGTATTTTTAGTGGCTCATGTTATTATTTTCCAATGATAAATACTATATAATGGCACAAGCGTCAAAAGCATACACTCGTAAAGCAAGGTAATTATCTTACCTCGCAATTAATAGGTATGTGAACAGAGTTGTAAAATTATAAAAACTCTCTATCAGTAACGTAAAATACATAAAACTAGAACGATCTGCGATCTCAAAATTTTAGTAACTTAAAAGTATGAAATTATAAAAAATAAATATTACCATTGTAAAAACAATAAAAATACTATAACTTTTGTTACGGCACTAGCTAAATAAACGCAATATTTAACATAGCTATCGTACAAATTTTTGATTTAATGCATATATAAATTTCGTGGTGTGACGTCATAACATTGTACCCTTTTGTATGTAGCGTTTTCATGATAGTCCAAAATTATGATCTTTAAAGCGCCTTCCAGACTCACGCCGAGAACCCCCGAGAACACCCGAGAAGCGTGAATGTGATCGCTTTCTCGCCGTCTCGTTCTCTCGCTCGCCTGTTCTCCGAACGTTGTCGGTATTATTGGCCGCTTCAAAGGGTTTCTCTGGCGAGAATAGAGAACGGAGTCATATTCTTGTTCGGTTTGGTTTCAGTGTGACCGTGGCATTGATTTGATAGTGTGTTGTTGTGTAGTCTGTGGTCGCCATCGCCAAGCTATTATTTAATTACTTTTGTAATTTCTAATTTTACTATTCATAAGATTATAATATGCTAATGCACACAAAACCGAAGCCGCTGCACTGTCGTCCATTCCGGATAACGACCGAGAATGCGAATGAGAAGGTCGCATAAGTGTAGATGTCTTCTCGGTTCTCGCGCAATTTCTTGGCAAGACTTCTCGGCGAGACTTCTCGCGTGAGTCTGGAGCGCCTATTAGTTATCATCTCGAGAAGTTTTTATGCTATCGAAGTAATTGTTTCATTAAGTAATTATTGGTAGCCAGAAATTCATGGTGTGACGTCATAACATTGTTACTGTTTGGTGGTCGCCGCCGTTAATTTGGCGGAAAGAAAAAAAGTTGCAGATTGACATTGCTTTCACTATTTTATATTAAGCGGACATCTATGGACCTCTAGAAAATTAATTTAAATAATCTATTATTTATACTTTTCTAAAAATTGAGTGTCTTTCGAGGCGGACATTGCCAACTATGCGAGTAAATATAAGACATCGCGATATGGTATCAAAATATTATAATAAAAACTCATGCATAAGAAAATTCAAAACAGAACATAAAAATTACTTAGTATTTCGGCTACTTTTGCCGGGAACAAAGCAAAGTCTTGCGTTGCACTTAATACAAAACACAACTGTCTTTTTTTTTTTACAAATCCGACAACCTCCTTCCACTTTCATGGATGGAAACATGGCATTCTTTAATTTATGGTGATATTATTGAGACGTCCCTACACATCAAACCGAAAAAAATGTTAGTCAAATAGCCTATCACAAATTTGTGTCTTTTAGTTCTAGGGTGGGCACCCAGACATATCTAGGGAGGATACGGCCCACCCGCCACCCCTAGGGTGTACATATGCTAGGTATTTTCAAATCTATACTAATGTTATAAAGTTGAAGAGTTTGTTTGGTTGAACGCGTTAATTTCAGGATTTCATTCGAATTAAAAATTATTTTAGTGTTATATAGCCTGTTTTTCGAGGAAGGCTATAGGCTATATAACATCACGCTACCACTAATAGTAGTGGAATACCAATGAAAAATGTTCCTTTGAACAAAAATGGGGAAAAATATTCCTTTTGCTTCTGTTGCGTGCGCTGCGTAAACCGTTCAAGTTACGCAACAATTATATACGACAGAATTATTTATCTTAAAAAGTTCTAAAAAAAATCCGTGACAGCATATGTATATCTTTTAAGATTGGTTCACTATATCCTTTGAAATGGTAACCTTACGCTTCAGTCTCAAGACTCCGTCACAGGCAGACGAAGTTGCGCGAGTCAGCTAGTATTAGATATCCATTGAAGTGTTGTTCAATATGTATCACATGATCGTCTATCTTTTAAGATTGGTTCACTATAACCTTTGAAAGGGTAACCTTACGCTTCAGTCTCAAGACTCCGTCACAGGCAGACGAAGTTGCGCGAGTCAGCTAGTATAAGATATCCATTGAAGTGTTGTTCAATATGTACACATGATCGGCCATGTCGTTACGATTTCGCATGAAATTGCCTCTTAGCTGAATCAACATAATGTGCTCATTGAGCTCGCTGTCTATGGGTGGATTGTTAGTACTTATCGCGTATCTTATGGTTGACCGTTGCTTGACTACAACATTAGGTACTTTTAAGTAAAATACATTCCTGTTTGCTATATTTGGAATTTTAAATAAAGTAATTGAACATGTCTGTTTGTCTTTGTCTGGATCTTTACTATGTATTATAAGTATGTATTTACAATAAACAATTGGTTGTCTGTAAAGTCAGTTTACGGACCATAAATTAACGTGATAACGTCATAAGAAAACATCGGTCGATAGAGCGGAATAGAGATAGATGCGTCACTTGTTCCGCGCTCTCGGTTGCACGCTCTGCTCAGGCGGAACGTGACAATGAGTCATGCTTTTTCGTGCGTGCAGCCGGCGTTCATCGATTACATTTATCAGTAAGCTTGTACTATGGGTACTAGACTACTGTTGTCTATTACCCATAGTAAAAGCTTTGCGCTTAATTTAGAACTCGATAGCGCTACAGGTTGCAATGCAAATGCATTGCAACGTTGCAAAATTTTTCTACATAATCTGTGAATGCGGCGACGCGCGGCGCGTCGCGTTGCAAAGCGTTTGCATTGCAAACTGTGTAAAATACCTGTATCCAGGGCTGAAGCTGTATCGAAATGGAGAAAAAGTTATTTTTCGATACAGTTGTCCATAGAAGAGCTGTATCGAAAAGTAACT
The DNA here is from genome assembly GCA_937001555.2 of Hypsopygia costalis. NCBI lineage: Eukaryota > Metazoa > Arthropoda > Insecta > Lepidoptera > Pyralidae > Hypsopygia > Hypsopygia costalis. The sequence continues at coordinate 29,404,865 of OW443326.2, forward strand.
TTTTAAATTTATTTTGATGTCTTGTGCATAAAAGACTGACATTAAGATTTAGTTTTTTAATCTGTAAATTTCAGTATGAGATTAGATAAATAAATAAATAATAATAATAACAATAGCATTTATAGCAGCCTTCCGTCTCTCTTCTGTAATAGCCGGGTATTTAGTTCACCCAGATCCGAAAACACATTTATTATCCATCACACTTTGTAATAATCTCAACGTCTGCCGAGACTTGCTCATGATTCCATATCACACATCATTCTATTGATATATCCTGGAGAGGGTCACGGCAGGCGTACAACTTTACATCAAATTTCTCAAAGGGGCCTCTACGTGTTGGATCCATATCCCCGCGCACGCCTGTCAAATGACCGTGCTTGACACGTGACTAGAAATATACATATAATAATAATAATTTCGCAGCATGGGATGAAAATTTTGGTTGGTGCCGAAACTAAGAGAAGTTTTTGAATATTTTCCAGGGTTTTCCTGCTTCAACTACCTAATAGGCCTCCCGAACGGGGTGCTGACTCCCACCATGCTGAAGGTGACCGTGGGCGCCACGATCGCGTTCGCCATGGAGATCAGCGAGTTTCTAGTCGTCACCTACACATCTAGTCTTACGTTGTCTATCGCCGGTATATTTAAGGTAATAAAGTCCATTTTTCTTCGCATTTTTTTATGCTATGTTGAGTAGTAGTCTCCACTATAGGAGCACGACCCTCTCTCGTCCGTCCTAGACGGAAGGAGGATTTGGCCTACACTCCTCACGCTGGCCAAACGGGTTGGGGAAGCCTGATCGATATTTGATAATGTATTTCCCTTAGTCGCCTTGTACGACATCCACGGGAAGAAACGGAGTGATTCTATTCTAGTCTGCCGGTATATGAAAATATACATTTTTCCTTTATGTCGCCAGTTTTCTAGCGTAGCACACACTAGTTTTTTTTTAAAATAATGTGTCGGGGTGACAAACAAGCATACGGCCCGCCTAATGTAAAGCGGTTACTTTAGCTATATAAACGCTTGGAACATGAAATATTGCACTTAGAACTCGGCGCGCCGCCACATATTGTTGCCAACGCAGTATTGCCTTTTTACTGGTGACCTCACTCACTCACAGGAACATAACAACCTAAAGGGATTTTATGGCTGCGATGTTCTGCGAGGCGGAGGTACTTCCCCAGTCTGGGGGAGTACCTCAACCTCACCTCACCACCACAGAAGACAGCAGCCAAATGAAAATATCTTTGAGGATTGTTGTCAGAAAGAAAGGAAGGAGTTGGTGTGAGGATTTCATGTTGCGAGAGTTAATGTGGCTACGGTAACGGCTTCACATCAGACGGGCTGTATGCAAGTCTGTCACCCTACGTAGTATAAAGAAAACAAAATAAAGTAAATACTGGTTTATAGGTTTATGCGATGCCATTGCTCCCGTTCGCCTCCCTGTCACCTTGTGTCACCTTCAAGTCTTCTTTAATTTCCAGGAAATGTGCATACTAGTCCTGGCAGTTGAAGTAAGCGGGGACCAACTTAGCGTCATCAACGTGGCCGGCCTGGCGGTCTGCTTGCTCGGCATCATCGGCCACATAATTCACAAGGTGCTTGTGATCAAAGCCGTCGCTGGTACAGTCAGCGCCGTAGATGATTTCCAAGTCATCAGCAGGAGCAGAGCGAAGAACGTCGAAGGAGAACACAACGAGCCTCTGCTGGATGAACCGAAATGGCCGATCAGTGAGGAAAGCGATAATGATGACATATTACATGAGATTCTTCAGAGGCGGAATGAAAGGTAATTTGTCCTTTTTGGTACTTGCTGAGAGGATCGCGAAAATAATGAGAAAGCACTTTCTGAATAAAATTTCAATTTACAGTACTGTAGAATAAATACTGGGAATCGATAATAAATATTAAAAAAAATCTGGACAATTTACACAGCGCCATCTAGTCCCAAATTAATCGCAAAGCTTGCACTATGAGTACTAGACAACTGATAAATGTACTTAAATACATATTTTTTGTAAATACATTACACTTACAATACATAGAAAACACCCAGACCTAGACAAGCAGACATGTTCATCCACAATATCCACATAAATGTTTGTCTTGTGTGGGGATCGAACCTGCGACCTCCGAGTCAAAGTGGCCATTACTAGCCACCAGGCTCGTCCCGTCATAATCACAAACAGTCTTAAACGACATTGACAAGAGTAATTAGGTTAAACCCAATGATCTTATAAACACTATAGATATGGCATACCTAAATCTCGGCGCTTTAATATACTTGCTATCTCTTTCCCTCGCTGAGTACGTAATCGTTCCCTCGCTGAGTAAGAAATGGCGTCTTTTTTTCTTTTAAAAATATGAAATTAACCAAAAATACGCGTTAACATTCGTCAGTGTCGTCGGCTTGCTTGTGCGAATTAATTGCGAGGCGTACGTAGTGGGCGTACGTTTTTGACGCTTTTGTCTACAGTATTTATGACATCATTGGTCAACACACACTAGAAATTTAAACTTTATGAGAAACAAGTAAAAGTAGCCTGCGAGCCAGGCACGCATTTCGTCAGTCATTTCCTCCCGAGCGAAAACTTATGAATTGGTTCAGACAGTTGTATCATGAAGCTTAAAAATTGTCAGCTGCGGTTCCGTGGATGAGTTGAGTATCAGCACCCTCCCAAACACTTAGGGAATGTAGAAAAAAAATGTTTATATGCTATTATTGTATAAAAAAATACGTCAGCTGTGACACAGCAATTGAAATAAGCACTATAGATATTTAACTTAACTTTTTTTACATGCTCGGGCGACTAGGTGACGTATATTCCACCACCTTACTGCAGCTGACGCATTTTTTTTATGTAATAAGAGCTTAAAAAACTGTCATCTGAGATTTTTTTTACTGAAAGGAAATGACAGATTTTTTTTTATACATGTTTGGGAGGGTACAGAACCCACCCATGGAGCCACAAGTGACAGATTTTAGGCGTCATGATACAACTTTCTGAAGCAGTTCACAAGTTTTCGTTCTGGAGGAAATTAGTCATGTAACTCTCTTGCTGGCTCGCGGACTAAAGTTTTTTTAAATCAATTGATTTGTAACCAATGCTGAGTGCTAGCTACACAGCAATTGAGTCAGATATGACAGAAGTTAAACGCAGAGCGTCTGATAAACACCAGGTATATTCTTCCCGTGAGAGATAGGTATATTGCCTGAGGCGGATTTTCCTTAAGGCCAACTAGGTCCGGGCGGGCAAGTGTTAGAGGCGGTCGCAAGTCATTCTTGAAGGATAATTCTTATAAATTACAGACTGAAATAACGGGTTTGCAGAGAATAATATAAATACGTAATGAAGCTAATGTAAGGTAAGAAGTCTGTTAATAAGAACCAAGGTAGGACCTGAGGCGGCTGCGACCTCGGGCAGCCAAGATTCCAAATCCGCCTCTGTATATTGCCAAAAGTACGTCGTGTCCGGTTTTCAAAATCTGTAATTTTCCATACGAAATACAGCTAACGACGTAGGCATGTTCCAATCACTAGAACTAATCTGTCAGTAAAGAACATACCTGGTTTTTTCCTACCATGAACTGTGTAATCTGTCATCGTATATTGTTCAGTTATGTATTATTAGAACTCCATATTCATGTTCTAAAATACGAATAAAATCGATGCCCATTATTCTGCAGTACTGTATAATCTTTTATTTAGCGAGGTTAAGTCAGATCCATAAAAAAAATCAGGCATACCGTCCGTGATTGCCGGTACTGTCACGACTGACGTGAGAGGACTGTGTCGTCACTGACACAGAGGCGAGGTCTCATTCAGAGATATTGTATGAAATAATAATTTACATGGTGTGGCGGTACTCTGCCTGGACTATGGTATCAATGGATATATCTGACTGGGCCTCTTAATTACGTTGACTATTGCCTGACGACCAGGTTGCACCGGCCGTCAGTCAGCTCGTGACCACGGCCGGTGCAACCTGTTTAAAAGTTATTACGTTGATTATTATTTATAACAAATTGATGGAGAGGATAAGCGAGTCAGTTTCTTATGTTTGGCCTCTTTTATATTATACATAGTTGTTGTCATATTCTATGTACTTTTGACTTTATATATAGTCTTTAGTCTATGTAAATGTTAGTTTAACTTTTGTTAAAGTATTGGATGCACAGATAACGGCGTGTAAACCGTTACACTTCCAGTATTAAAGCTGCCATACATTGGCCTACATACTGCCTAACAATTTAGTTGTGAATGGACGGGTTGTCAATTAAAATATCTGCCAACATGATTGACAATACAGTCATACAAGGGTATATTGTTAGGTAACGTGACTAGGCTAACATGTTAGCAAATCTATAGCAGCTTTTATACTACGTACTGCATAGGTGGATCAAAGCGAACGCGAATGCGAAGCGATTCCAATGCGGTGACATGACATTTGAATGCGAAGTGGTTCGTCAAGGCAGCGTGCATGCGAATTTCCTCATGCAACAAAAGAACGCCGCACTGCAGGCAATTCTCGCGAAAAATATCAAGCAAACTGATCACGCGCGTTCACATAGGACACTTTAATAGGTGTCGATAGATTGTCTCGCGTCTCGCCGTACCGCTACGCGTTCGCGTCAACTCTCCTACACAAGACGTCGTGTTAAAAGATCCCATGTAGTTCTACAAACGTACGTTGGCTACGCCAGACCATCTTATACTGGAAGTGATGGTTTACAACCAGTTGTTTGTATAAGGGAAGGTGTAGCGGTTGAAACAGAGTATTTCTGTTATTTAATATGAACAACTTTTAACCTATACGCCGACATTGTTATGAAATAATAAAATGTCGTCTACGCCGAGTAACAAACTGCATTTAAATAACGTCTTAAAAAGTATATGTCAACGAATTTGCAATAGCCGCCAAAAGGTTAAAAATTGGTAAGTTGTCAAGCCCAAAAGTTCCATACAAATTGTTTGATCATTTGATCGAACAACTTGTATGGAAATATTAACTTTATTCTCAAAATTGATTATTTGAAGTAAATCTATTAGTAAGTTGTTCATGTTAATGTGTAGAAACTCCTTGAGGATATTTTGTTTTATATAAAAATATATTTTTAAATTAAATTAAATTTTATGTTTTTATGTTGTTTGATAGACTGTCAAAATATTGTTTCATCAAAATTATATGTGAGGCTTTATTGTTATAATATATCTATATTAATATATATAGTTATGCTTATTTGATATTATTGTAATAATAATATACGTGTATACAGATGGTATTTTTAAACATAGACTGCAGTAAAATTTATAAATTTTATTGCTCTTTTGCCTACCTTTTTTGGTGATGGCATGTTGACGTTTTCAGGAGAAATAAAGTTAAAGAAGATTTCATGTTATCCGATATTTTGTGATGTTAAAAGCCATAGATACAACGTTTCGACATTTCAATATTGCTGAAAACTAAGTTGAAAGGTAGTGAACCCGCAATATTTGTGCTAAAGTATATTATGTCAACAAAGGTCAGGGAGTCTACCGCCTATCACTATTGTTTCCACGATTGCTATAGAATTCGATTTCAATTTTGCACCTCCATTATTGCACCTACTGCCTCGATTATAGCTTTCGACGTCTGAAATTATTTTAGTTTTCAACGTATGAGCTTCCTTCTGTAAGACATAGACCTTCGATCAATACCTATGGATATTGTATTTCGATGCAATTGTGGTTCACATAAGAGTAAGCAAAATACCGTATTTATGGTAATCTAATAAGTAATAAATAAAATACGGTATCTGCTATTTTATAGCTTATATCAGGTACAACCCTGTATCATAGTATAAGTAATAGTACTACGTACAGTATGGCCAGTCTCTTCCGCTCTCTCGTACCGACCTCACCTCCCCTTTGAGACGAATCTGGAATAGTTTGTAATGGCGCCAGACGCACACACGCTCTTTCTCGCTCTGTACAGACGCCATTGTTTATGTAGTAGTTACCGACGCGACATTTGTATGGAGTGACCAGGGCGTGCCTGTATCCTCCTCCTCCTCCTCCTCAGTCGTTCACTCTTGACAGAGTGGTCGTCGTTTCACGATGATGCGTCTCTGGATAACGCAGCTCTCGCGATACGCCTCCACTTGTTGCGGTCTTCAGCATTACGGGAACATTGGACTATAGTATTTTGTGTGGCAGCCTTTATGCAGTCTGTCCAACGCGTAGGTGATCGACCTCTGGACCGCTTGCCCTCCACTTGCCCCTATATAACGTGCCTGTATATAGGCTATTAAATAACAGATTTTTCATATAATGCTGTCAAACATTTATATGTCGAAGCATATTAAGGTGAATTCCCACTGAAAGAGCAACGGCCGGCAGCGGCTTAAATAGTAAAGTGAACAATGGCTAGGTTATTAACAATTATAAATATAAGTACAAAATAACAGTATCGGCTCAAGATAGTAATAGAATACAAAATATAAATGATTAAATAAAATATGATTGACATAAAAAATAATATAAAATTGTTCTGCAAGTGCCTAAATAGTAAAAATATACAGGTGCAATTTGTTATTATAGAATAGATCCATATAGAATTGTCAAGCTCCTCTTCCATTGCAGCGCCCCACAGGGTCCTTGATTGTTACTGTGACATTAAAGCAAAGACTATATATACATTAAGGATGCAATAAATAATTGAGTATTGAGTAATAGTAAATAGTCATAGGTTTTTTAATACATGGTGTTCTATAATCGAAAACCATTTTGTTTAGAAAAATATGGTAACGTCAACTTTATATTAGAAATTATATACTAAAGGCCGAGAATTTTTGAAGGAAGAAGATGCCCATTTACTGAGTACATTTACTCTGAACTAATGTTCTTTGGTTACAGGCTATTGATAAAACAAATGAGCAGAATAGCAATCGTGAAATAATAGCGTTAGATGATTGAGGTGTAGATTTTGAGATTTTTTAGTAATACAAAGAAAAACACTTACTTATGATGTAGCGGTAAGCCAGCGCAGTCTGCAATCCGGCGACTTGTGTGGATACACCATTGGATTCAGTTTATATTTTCATGTATACAAATACTTTTTAAATACCTCAGATTCAGTCACGTATCATATAATAGCTACGCTTGGACGTATCTTTAGGGTGAATTCATATTAGGGTTTTAGCAGGGAATAGAAGATTTGAGTGTATTTAGTGAAAAAAATACTTATTTTTTCAATGCACACGGTACACCATGTTTTTAAACTTTAAAAAGTAAAATGACGACTACTCTGAGAAGCATTCATGGTCTGTTGAAGGTATTGAAAAGTTTATTTCATTGTTTCTCAACATGAAGGTTGCGACAAGTAGGGTCTACAGTATTATAGGAGATTTTTATTTAAACCTTTAATAAATGAATAGGTTTCTTTACTTTTTTGACTATTTAATGGGTCGTTCACTAGAAACGTTGAGAAATTATGGTTTATTTTTTAATAAATTATGCTCCTGACTAGTATAAAAGTTTCATTCTCACATCGTAATGTCCATAAAATAGCAGAAATATAGATTCTTTTTTTTTTGAGAATCTGTTCACATATTTAAAGACAAAAGTTGAAAAGAAAAATCCATAATGTGGTGTGGTATGTTGTCAACAGAAATATTAAATTCAACCTTCTTGAATTATTATAACATAAATGAAATGTTACAAAATTATTTTTTGTTACATATATTGAGCATTACAGACAGATCCAATGCGTTCAATATTTCCCATTGATACTATTGAACATTACATAACAACATACTAAAAATTACAAACTAAAATCCGTATTCAGCAAAAATTATTACATAGAATTTTCGACATATTCTACAGCCGCTCTGTGGAACTGTACGTTAGTACAACTGAATAAGTCAACCGCTGGGTATTTCAAAGCTGCAAATGCATAGAGCAGTCGCAGCGCTCGGTTGATCGGAGCGCTAGCTGTAGCAGTCGTTCTAGTTCTTTGTAGCGCGAATAATTTATAATGACGTTATGATTAACAGAAAAGACATTGTAGGCGCCTCCCATTTGTTACAACCTGTTTAATATGAATTTACCCTTATAGTCTGACGATTTATACATTATTAATTTATAAAATACACATTCTATAATTTTTTATTATTAAAAAATATACATAAATGTTTGGTCATTCTATAATGATTTATGCAAAAGATAATTTGATAAGGAATTATATTTGTAAGGTGTAATAAATTATATATTTCTACATTTATATATTATATAATATGGTGTGTTTAGAATATGGCACACTTAATAGAAGTTTTTTTTTTAGGATTAAATCATCTAAAAAGCGGCGAAGTCATTTATTTAAGAAAGTAGTTTTAAATGAAAATAAAGTGCTTTTGTGTTTGTTATATTTTGCTTTAGGTAATGTTAGGCATTTTGAAATCCGTTAAAAGAAATTAATGGCAAATGTGACGTTTCTGAAATATGTACTGTTGATTGTTGCCTCTAGGCAACATTGTATACATTTTGTATAAATAAAATCACTTCTACTGTTCCACTTATTATTAGTTCCACTTATTATTAAATTTATTTTGCTAAATATAATTTAATTTACTTTAGCTGAACAGCATAACCAATTTACTTAAAAAAAAAAACGATTATTACACGGGTGTTCTTTTTGAGTTGGGCGAAAATTTGGTACTTAAACTTTGTCAAATCGTAACAATACATTTTATTTTGTAGAAAAAATAGTAGAAAATTTTGAAGAAAAAATTGTGTAGAAAATAAAATGTATTGTTACGATTTGACAGAGCTTAAGTATATACGCGTTTTTTTTATTGATAGATCGAGTATGTTTTTCCTGTCTATGAATATGAATGAAGGAACTAACATCAATATATATAATATTTCTGGCGCAATTTGTTTGTATAAAATTTAAGATAATTTAAGTAATCTTGATTTGCAGGGATTTTTTTATGTTTCTTCAATTAAATTGATACTTTAAAATATATTATTACTACGATTCAACGTGCTATATTATAAAAAAACGAATTAAACCAAATTTACATTTAAATAATTTCATATTAAATTCAAAATAAAATATAAAACTAAAATAATAATACAATACACAGAAAAAAAAGATGAAACTACTAATATAATCTTCCTGATACAAAAAGAACACCGTGTATATGTATGTTGTATGTTTGGTTGTTATAAGAATTTCTCCAATTTGTCTCTTTTGTTTCATTTCTTTTTTTTTTTCAAATCGTTTGTAATTTCTAAAATAGTGTAATCTTATGATAAAATAAGCTTTAACGCAACAGTATTTCAGTGTGTTCAAATGTTACTGCACAGATAAATTACATTAAAAGTCTGTTATCATTTTCTAGTACTAGAGAAATAAAACGCATTTATTTATTTACTAGCTGACCCGACAGACGTTCTGTCTTGAATTCGAATTCGTTACGCGCAATCTGTCAAATGACTGACAATTCTGTCAAACGACATAAAGTTACGTAAGAAATATTAATAAGGCCGTTCGGTTTTCTTAAATTTTGTAATTTTCCGAGCAACTTTCTTATTTTTTTCTTTCTTAAGAACCTAACCTAAGTAACAAATACAACATAGAAATAAATAGCGAAATCGGTCCAGCTGTTCACGCGTGATGCCGTGACAAATGGAAATAGGAAACATTTTTATATATATAGATATGGTACTTCATATTTACTGCATTCCTGTAAGGTGCAAGTATGGTACACGAAGTCAACAGCTGTGGCGACCATCCCATCCCATGTCCAGTTGCTATAAACATTTTGTATGGTACAGTTGTATTTTAGCCTGGTTTTACAATCATTTAAAAAAATTGTTTGTTTTTGCTTACTGAATTTGCTCTGTCTTTTTTTTTTTTTTTTTTAGAAGTTATTGGATATTCTATGCCTAAGGAATGCACTAAACTAATTTGCACCTATATAGCCTATTATATCCCTAAACGCGTTGTTATTATTGCTGGAGTATTGGTGTTCTTTTTTGAATAGTAATAAAATTGCTTCCTACACTCAAATAATCAAACTTTACCTATATAGTATATATTTAGTAGTTTTTTTAATATATTACTTACAGATCGCGTTGAAGTGCTTATGTGAAATGTGAACACAGACTTTTAATGTTTTTGAAGTCGAACAGTATATTTTTGTATTCGATTAGTCAACATTCCTTGTAAATATCAAATTATGCTTAAATAGTACAGCAAAATATCCATAAACAATAAAATATGTTTACCGCCAAGTAAAAAAATAAAACATTGCTGTGCTGTGTACGCCAAGTCACAAAATTCTGAAATTGTTCTTGTGATATTTTGACTTTGGCGCACACGACACAACCGGCGCTATCAGCCATGGTCGACTTTGGCGTTTACGACGCAACCGGCGCTATCAGCCATGGTCGGCTTTGGCGTATACGACGCAACCGGCGATATCAGCCATGGTCGACTTTGGCGTATACGACGCAACCGGCGCTATCAGTCATGGTCGACTTTGGCGTATACGACGCAACCGGCGCTATCAGTCATGGTCGACTTTGGCGTATACGACGCAACCGGCGCTATCAGTCATGGTCGACTTTGGCGTATACGACGCAACCGGCGCTATAAGCCATGGTCGACTTTGGTTACTAGGTTAAAATATACAAGTATTTCAGAATGAATAATAGGCATCGATAGACATCACTCGTCATGTACGTTACAAAAACTATTGACCATCTGCGTGTAGTGTTTTCATTTGTTTATTACGAAATTTAACCATAATTAGACCTTGGTATGCAGAATAGATCCAACCAACAAGCTATGCCAAATTGAGAAATATACATAGCGAGAAACTTTAAATTGAAATTTACAGATTCTAGCAGTTTGATGACACATGCTTCCTGAAACTTATACTGCGTGATATTTTTATTCCTATTAAACTTTAAATAGCTTTAACTTAAAAGTGACAAAATATTGGTTGGAACTATTCTGCATAAAATGGTCCAAGTAATTTAAATTACTTGGACCATTTAACAATAAACAAAAGAGTGTATATGTGTGTATGTGTGACATACATGACAGTTTGTGTAATGATTTTTTTATTGATTTAATGTATTTTTGTATGCATAATTAAAAAATATATATTAGCATTCTGCACTTGTCCTCTTTATAAACTATAAGTGTGCGAAATATCATACTCCACCACAATTTTTGTGAAAAGGAGTACAAAGTTTTTGCCTCATTTATTAATATATAGATAAGTAAATGAAAACACTACACACAGTGACGCACACATTTCGAGACGGACCATTGCAAAAACATGACAAAATGAGAAATCTTGAAGTAAATATGACTTATATGAAGGGTGCAGGCAAAGATCAGGGATTGTCCTAAAGAATAGATTTTGAGAAAAACACAGTTAAAAGGTCAGAAGTATTACAATGTACATTTAAATCAGCGTATGTATTAACTTTTAGTTTGCCTTTTTGGAGCCATCTGTTTACTTTATAAAAAAGTAGGGATTGGAAATTAAAACCATAGATAAAGATTTACTTCCAATAAAAAAAAAAAAAATTAAATCTTGTGACATTCCTTGTTCTTTGCCTGTACCCTTCATATGTAATAAATTATTTTTTATGACGAGACTATATTTATTCTGAAGTGCTGTGCTGAGTTTTATATGCATTTATAGAATAGCAATCGGACTACAGGACTACACTAATATTTGATGAATTTAATGTATAATTCCTATGTAATTTTCCATTTTTTTATTATATCAATTACGCATTTGTATTTAATATATGCAAGTAGGTGTTAAATACAGACTAGTAGGCTATTTCTGAATTTATACTATGCGACACACGCACACATGCTCATTCTCGCTCTGTACAGACCAGAATGTTTATGTAGTAGTGGGTGACGCGACATTTATATGGAGTGACGGGGGGAGGGGGGGGGGGGGGGGGACACACATCCATAATAGATTTTTTTTATAAATATTGTCACACATTACACAGCGCAATCTAGCCCCAAAGTAAGCTTGTGTTATGGGTACTAGACAACTGATAAACATACGTAAATACATTTTTTTTTTGTAAATACATACTTATGATACATAGAAAACAACCAGACTAAGACAAATAGACATGTTCATGCACACAAATGTTTGTCCTATGTGGGAATCGAACCCACGAGCGTTGGTGTCGAAGCCGCGGCATTGACCGCTACGCCACCGAGCTCGTCGACTCTCTACCAGTCAACCTTACAGCCATTGAAAGGACCTCAATCAAGGCGAGAATATGATAACAAATTCTAGTTTTGTATGTCGTAGTAGTATACTTTCAGAAGTAGCTTATTAGAATAAATCTTATTAGATACAAGTACCGTACAGTTGTTTGATTGTAAGTTTCTACCAATCATTATAAGTTATGTTATTATTGGTTTGTTATTTTGTATGTAACAGGGTGCGATCTTATACATAGCGATATAATAGTCGGTACGGTTTATTGGTACAAGGCGCAAAGGGAGATAAGACAAATATACTGCTCACATACACCCAACCCATTTCAATGTGTACAAGTGAGATAGAAAGTGTTTGTCATATCACTCATAAATACATATTGAAATTTTGCGTCTGTGCGTTTACTGTGTTTGTATCAACTTTCGTTGCTCGACCGTTTACTGATTTGCAATTGAATTAATTTACTTTAGAAATAATAGTACGACCAAAAAGAGTAGAAATGGAACTTAATTTATTATTAATAGCAACATTCACTTAGTTAAAGTACTCAAGTGTTGCCATGTGTGAGCTGTTCTTATGAATAAGTTGGCGCCACTATTTTTGCCTATTATTATTTTGTGTTTCACTGTCGTCGGTGAATAAAATTACTTTTACTCAACTCTTTTTACCAACAAGCAATTAGGGCTAGGGGAGGTAAAATTAAACTTAACCAAAAATAATGTAAAAGTCAAATATTATAATGTTTTTTTCTCTCTCGTTACCTCCAACCGCACGTAGAGCGTTACCTTCTACTATATGTTCTCGCACATGAGACGGGTAGAATTATGTTAAACCATCATATACTGCAATGTAAGATTGCATACTATTAGGCGAATTAAAGCGAACGCGATACTAAGCAGTGACGTGACATGTCAATTTCAATAATCGCGAAACACTGCGCGCTCGCTCGCCGCGTAGGACCCATCAACGGGCGTCGAGTGTTTGTTACGTTCGCGCCGCGCCGCTTTGTTCACGTTCCCGTGAACATCGCCGATGAAAGACGCCGTGTGCTACCTATACATTCTATTTAATATGTTAGTCAATAATTTATCTTACAAACGACATTGAACAGTCTTACCTAGAAATATATCGTTTCAAATTGTATTATTGTAGTTGCCATTTTTTATGTTATAGTTATACCATTATATTAATATATTTTTGAGGTCTTTTGTGTTGTTTGTTTCAAATTTCACCACCAATTTTGTGTTGTCAAATTTTTAAATATATTTGCTCGAAATATGTATTTATGTGACCAGTCAATATGCATTGAAAGTTAATTTTACCGCTCTCGTGCTTTTACATTTACCGCACTAGTGATTTTCTTTATAGTTTTTTATTTTATTTTCTTACAAATGTATGGAAAAAACATCGTATCATACATTCATACATGCCCGTGACGGTGGTAATCACTGTGTATGTTAAAACTAATTTCGGACTCCTTGTAACACAATGTACTATTGTATACATACAAATAACTTGTGTAATGTTCTCCATAAAGCGAAGATAGTCCGACGGTCCCTACGTATAAAGCGCCATGTCAAAAATGCCAATTTTTTTTATTGCATAAATTGCTACTAGGGTATGCAATCTCGTTCTCGCGAGATCTCGCGCGGTGCGGCGGTGGGGTCTGAGATAGCGATCGGTGGACGAGGTCTCGCTTAGATTCGCCTAGACCTCGTCCCCCGACCGCTACCTCAGGTCCCGCCGCCGCCCCGCGGCGAGATCTCGCTAGAACGAAATTGCATTCCCTAATTGCTACAGATTGTCCGTAAAAACATTTTCTTTTAAAACTTGATTGTCTATAATGAAAAAGTATAAAATTAACTCATTTGTGCAATAATAATATTCTTTAATTACTATATCGTAGTATAAGCAGACATGTCTGAAATGAAAAAAAATGCCATTTTTGACATGTCGATTTATACGTAGGGACCATCGTACGTTGAATATATTTAGAGTGAGACGATGCTATACGCGTGTAAAAGACGGCGATATTGCCTCTCTTGTCTAGTGTATAGCGGTGTCTCGCTCTTAACTATATATTCACCGTATACTCTGTGGTATTTATGTTCTATTATTAAATTGTTTTGTTATAATTATTACTGTTTACATAGGCATATGTAAATAAATTATTTTTCTATGTTTTTGTTTTCTACTTAATTGTAAATTTTAGAATATTAAGTAACTTTGTCAACATTGATTTAAGCGCAAATTGCATATGGACCAACGTGAATTTTGCATTTAAATAATAAATTGACACGTTTTGGACGCCATTTGTTGTTTTATTTTCGAAACTAATAACCTACTTCAAAATACGTATTGTATTTGTTTAAGAATTTACAGGCGCTTGTAATCGACTGTGAATTAGCCCCATGGCACAACAAAGTAATAGGATTCTTATACAGTAAGGTTTAATCCCTGCTTTCTGTGAGTACAGTGGCACAAACTTATCTGGCCCGGTGGCGGGGGCGGTACGATCGACTTAAGTGTTGCCATTAAACGAAATGCCGCGCGTTTTAGAGGAAACATTACAATCAAAGAAATATATACACTGTTAAAATAATAGCATTGATATACTGATTAATTCTGTTGTGTGGTGTTTCAATTAAATATCAATTGCCTTCTATTTTTTTGTTGATTAGTTTTAAAAATGCACCACGATAAGTCGCGATCATAGCTATTACATAATATTAGAGAGTTATAAAATTGCACAGAAACAACTCGTTGACGATTTTTTTATTGTATGTATAGAAAAAGATATATATATATGTATTTAAAAGAATACACCTCAATGGAATCTGTATACGTGGTAAATAAATTAATTGTACCTTGCAATACTAACATGTACTCGTTCGTGAATGACATTTCAAGATGGCGGCTTTAGTTCTAAATTTGGCCACCGGGTCAGATAAGTTTGTGGCACTATAGTGGCCGAGGTGTGTTCACATGGAGTCACGATTTTCTCCCTTTTTCCACGAGAATCCATTAAAGAGTTTATGTAGCAGTACGACTGAGTAGCTCAATGGCATCGTTGCGCATGTCGGTTTAATCGAACGTGCAAGTTAAGCAACGTCGACCGTAGCCTGTCCTGGGTTTATTGTCTCGAGCTCCTCCGTTCTTTCAGGAGGGTACGTTAAGTCGGTCCCGGCTTTTGTCATAAGCTGACAGTCGTTAAACCAAGTCAGTGACCTTAATGCGGATTGAAAAAACTGGCCTCCGCCAACCCGCAGTTGAGCAGCGTGGTGGAGTATGCTCTAAACCCCTTCGATTGAGGGGGAAACCCGTATTCCAGCCGTAGGATGATTGTGGGTTGATGCCAACAGCTTTTAAGCTATTATACATCGGACGCGCAGCATGCGCCACCATAGCGAAAATTTTTTTTTTCGAAATCCCGAATTGATATCTGAAAACCGAGGTCACTTTACATCAGGGGCGCCGGTTTTAGAAAACCTCATGGGTGCTCATACTCATTTGATGACTCGAAAAAGTGACGAAGTGTGATACCCACAAACACCCAAACCCAACACAAATATCTGTTCATCAACAAACATTCTTTTTTCTCATTCCTCATTCTCAACCGGCGCTCTAAACCACTGCGCTAAACGTGTCGTAGGGTAATGAAAAAACGCCCATCCCTAAAAGGCGATTACTGGGCCCTACCGCCGAATTGATTGCTAATATCAAACTTCACGTTAGATTTATGGTACCTGTGCGAGATGCTGGGATTGTTGGAGAGAGTTTGATCGAGTAAAAATCCGATGCCAAATCACTAGGTACACAGCGTGGATTTATTTGCCACAAGTCTTCTTACAGAGTAACTATTTTCTACTCAGGAGCGCTTCAGTGTTTTCTTTCTTCTATTTTCTTATTCAGGAGCGCTTGAGTATTTTTCTTGTTTGCCCGTCGTCTTCAACTGGAGCTGGAACTGGAACTGACGAACGTAGGACATGCTCCGATTAATAAAACGAAATTAAAAGTAGGTCAATCTATAAGGTCGCGAAAAGGGTTGACCAATCAGAGCGACTGAATTATTTATAATCGACTCTATCTCTATCTCTTTCTAAAATTTGCTATTTCTTTCTATCGGCATGTCCTGACATTCGAAAGTTTTACAAATATTGTACAATCTATTTTTCTATAACGAGGGCTTATATAACTAACTTATTATAACAAGAATTATCTAAATACGATCATTATTTACAAAGTTATAAGCATTTTAGTGCAAAGTGCTTACGTCGCGGTAACGCCTCTTCAGGGCACCCTAGCGGGATATTGAAAAACGTCAATTTCTATCCTTTATTGGTTTAAAACTTACAATCTAATGTTAAACACATAAAATATACATTATCATCTATTAACCAAAACAATAATTACACTTAAGGATCTATTACAAGCAAAGTTATACGACTTTCAAATTTTCATAATAAAAAGTGATTCTTACTATTTCTTACGAACTATCTTATAATTTTATAAACTTATAACTACGTATAACCGTTATCTATACATAATATCTATTAGTAATCGTTGTCCTGCACATTTCTCCCGCCGTGCATCGTAGTCGCCGTCGCTCGACACGATGCAGTAGATGGCTGTGCAGGCTTGCTGGTGTCCACCGGGATGACGATGACTTTCTTAGCTGGCCGTCGGAGCACTCCACCTCTGGTAGCCACGTCGACTGTTCTGACGACTCCGTCGGGGCCCGGGTATGTGGCGCAGATTCGTCCACGTACCCAGGTGTTGCGTGGATGGTTGCCGTCGACGATGAGGACCAGGTCGCCGTTGTGCAGAGCAGGCCCTCGTCCATGGGGCTCCCGCCGGTTTCGGAGTTCAGGCAGGTACTCCCGGACTCATCGGGCCCAGAAGATGTCGGCAAGGCGCTGTGAGGCGCGCCAGCAGGCGCGCAGGTTCAGGTCGCGCTCGCTAAACTCGCCCGGTGACTGCAGGCGTCCTGGCCCGCCCAGGAGGAAGTGGTTTGGTGTGAGGGCTTCTGGGTCTTCTGTGCTGACGGAGACGTGCGTGAGTGGCCTGCTGTTCAGTACCGTTGCTGGGACGCGCACCAGGTCCAAATTGAAACCCAGCTGGTCTTCATTCGGTCGCCATATGAGACCGAGTACTCGTTCGAGCTGGCATCCATCTTCTAAGTTCACCATGGAGTCTTCCGATGCTGCTTCTCCCAGCTGTTGCAGTAGTTGGATGGAATTCGAAGACCATTTCTTGAGTTCGAAGTGTGCGTGTTGATGGATTCTTCGAACTTCTCGGGCGATGTGAACGGCGTCTTCGATGTTTCTGAAACTATCTAGGTAGTCGTCGACGTAATGATTCTTCTTGATGGCTTCTACGGCGTGTGGGCTTTCTTCTATGAACTTCTCAGCGTTGATGTTCTTCACGTAGATTGCAGTCGCAGGCGAGCTTGACGCGCCGAAAATCACGGATTTCATTCTATATTCTTCTGGCGGTTTGCTGTCACGTCGATTTCCACGCCACAAATAACGCAATGCATCTCTATCTTGTTCGCGCAGTTCTATTTGCATAAACATTTCCGCTATATCTGCAGTTACGGCGATCGGATATTGACGGAAACGCATCAGTACACTCGGCAGCGGCTGCAGTAAGTCAGGACCGATGAGTAGTTGATCGTTGAGTGAAGTCCCATTAGTCTTGGCTGCGGCATCATGCACTATTCTCATTTTCTCGGGTTTCTTCGGGTTGAAGACAGGAAAGTGCGGTAGGTACCAAGTTCTATTAGCGTTTGTTCTTGTAGGCGGCGCAAGTTCGGCGTAGCCCTTTGCTACGAGTGCCTCCATTTGTTCGCAGTACCTCTTCCTGAGCTCTGTGTCACGATCTAATCTTTTCTCAACTGTGTGAAGCCTCCTTAGAGTATTTTCGTAATTATCTGGCATCTTGATTTCTTCACTCTTCCATAATAAGGCGGTCTGGTACTTTCCCTCCGAAGTCCTCTTAGTGTGTTCTTGCAAAATACGAAGTGCCTTTTCCCCTGGGTCGCTGTTTGGTCTTCTTGGATCGATGTAGAGGTTGTCAGCTGTTATGAAGTTCTTCACTACTCGGTCCATGTCTTCATCAGCTGAGTGGTTGATGAAGTTGACTCGATGTCCCAAGGTTCGAGTGTGGCTGCCGTGTAACACCCATCCTAGTTGTGTACGCGATGCAACTGGCTGATTTCTTCTACCTATTCGGGATTCTGTAGACAGCAGAAGGTGCCAGTTATCCTGGCCGATGAGGATCTTTGGCTTCATGATGCCATGCTGTAGCTGATGAGAGATGTCCCGTAGATGTTCGCACCCAGTGATTGCTTCTTGAGGTATCTTCTGAGCTGCCAAGTCCAAGTTCTTCATGGTGCGCGCCTCTATCTGTAGCTTGTTTGCTCCACGTCCTCTTGCGTTGAAGGTTACACGATGAGACTTCTTGTAGGTGGCGGTGTCTCCATCGAAGGTCGAGATGTGCAGCGTTTCCTCCGGGCCGTTGGCTCCTATTTGTTGAGCTAGTTCTTCATCTATAAGGGTGATGGTGGAACCATCATCCAGTAGCGCGAAGGTGTCCGCTTCTCCCGCCGGTCCGGAGATGTGCACTGGTGCAATCTTCAAATACGAGGCTGGTTGCGGCGCCCATGCTGAGTTGATCTTCTCTTCGACTTCGGTCTTCAGGTCTTCCTTCTGTGAATGAAGCATTCGGTGGTGGTAGTGCTTGCAGTCGTTTACTTCGCATCTCTTGGGACGGCAGCTATGTGTACTTTTCCTATATCGCAAACATCGGAAGCAAAGTCGGTGTTTCTTCGCCATATCCCAACGGTCGTGCACTGTTGCGTTCTTGAATTTGTAGCAGTCAGCTGTGGCGTGTCCTTGGCTATCACACAGGTTACATTTCGGCTGCCACTGTTGATTCTGCATATTGTTTACTCGATGACGACGGCGAGTTTCATAACTGTCTGTTGATCCTCCTATGTTCTCTGGCGGTGCATACGGGCTGCATATTTCCGCTTCTCTTCTTATGAAACGGCTAAACTTCAACAGGTCGGGCTCTTCTCTCGGTTGGGTGGCTGCATATTCATACCACTGCCTCTTCATTGTTGGAGTCAATTTCTCAACTATATTCTTTGAGACTTCGGGGTTGTACAGATAATACACACAGTTGAGGGCTTGCATTGTTGCAACGATGTTTTCGACTTTCGTTGCGAAAGTGCAGATATCTCGTGGTGAGTCGGTGAGGCGTGGCAATGCTCGTAGTCGATCCATTTCTGCCATTGCTATTGAGTCTGGCCTCCCGAATCTTGTTTCTAACGTCTTCATAATGCAGTTTGCGTCTGCGTTCGCTATAAATAATCCTTGTACGGCTTCTTTTGCAGCTCCCTTTAAACTTCTTCGTAGTCTCGACAAGTTGTCCGTTGTTGAATATTGATGGGCCGACTCGTAGTACGCTGCTTTGAACGTCAAGTAATCTTGATACGCTCCATTGAAGTTCGGTAGTTCGTGCGTTCTTGATCCTGTGTGTCGGGCTGATAGGACGGCTTGTGAGATGGCTGCTGTTAGTTCTTGCAACTCGGTTCGCCGTTCTTGTTCTTGAGTAGGCGCGGTTGCATGCGGCGTGAAGCTGTTCGGCTGCCAAGAAGCTGCTGTGCTTGCTTGCGGCTGTGACGTCGCTGCGATGTTCACTGGTGACGCAGCGTTGTAGTTCGGATGCCAGGGCGCTGCGATGGCTGCTGGCTGTGACGGCTGCGTCATGTTCGTTGGTGGCAAGGCGGACGACGGAGCGTAGAAGTTCAAGTGCCAGGGAGCTGCAAAGGCTGCTGGCTGGAGTTGCTGCGTCGTCGCAAAGTTCGGTGCCACATTGACAGGCGGTGCGCTGGAGATCGGTGGCCACGGAGCGACTGTGTCCGTTGGCCTGTAGGGCTGCATCGCTGTCTGGTTCGGTGTAGGTGCAGGCGTAGATCTTCCTGCTGGGGGCGGAGGAGGCGGCATCAGTATTGCGGCGTGTTCGTTCACGGAGAGACGCGGAGCCGACGGGAGTGCGGCGGTGACTCCCGCCGGTGTTGGCGCTGGGGTGCTCCAGGATGCGGCAGTGATCACTGGAGCCGGTTCAATAGTCGCCTCTGGTTCTGGTTCATGCTGTCCCTCTGTGATGGCAAGGTGGCTGGACTGTAGCCACGTGCGGACGCGTTTTTCTTCTCCCTCGCTGTCGACTGCAGATGCTGCGTCTTCTTCATCACTTGATTGTGCTTCTATTTCTGCTATACGAGCTTTGGCGAGTTCCAGCTTCGCTTTGGCGAGTTCATGAAGGGCTTCGGCAAGA
This sequence comes from Hypsopygia costalis, assembly GCA_937001555.2. NCBI lineage: Eukaryota > Metazoa > Arthropoda > Insecta > Lepidoptera > Pyralidae > Hypsopygia > Hypsopygia costalis. Next base: position 29,425,466 of record OW443326.2, read on the forward strand.
CGACGGGTTTTCGCAGACTTATGGCTTGAGCTCTTGACACGCGACGGCACGGCTGAAGGCGCACGGAAGTGATGACCGGTGGCAGCAGGCGGCGCGGTGGGCTGCTCTGGACGCGGCGCGAAAGGTTCGGTGGCAGCCTGCGGAACGGCAGGTTGCTCAAGACGCGGCGCGTGTGAATCCAGGGCGGCCTGTTGCATGACTGGCCGCACGGCGCTGGACTCGTTGGCTGTGGCAGCCCGTGGCGATGATGTCTGCTCGGTCGTGGCGGATGTGGCGCCGGTGACTGTAGACTCCGTCGCGGTGGTGGCTTCAGACGACGTAGTCTTCTCTGCAGATGACCCTGTAGCCGTTGTTCCCGATGGTGTGGATCCTCGTGGTTTTCCACCATGCTGTGACCTGGTAACAGGCATCTTGGAAATCACTCGATGATCTCTCCCCAAAAGATCCGGCTCGAAGGACCACTCGATGTGCGAGATGCTGGGATTGTTGGAGAGAGTTTGATCGAGTAAAAATCCGATGCCAAATCACTAGGTACACAGCGTGGATTTATTTGCCACAAGTCTTCTTACAGAGTAACTATTTTCTACTCAGGAGCGCTTCAGTGTTTTCTTTCTTCTATTTTCTTATTCAGGAGCGCTTGAGTATTTTTCTTGTTTGCCCGTCGTCTTCAACTGGAGCTGGAACTGGAACTGACGAACGTAGGACATGCTCCGATTAATAAAACGAAATTAAAAGTAGGTCAATCTATAAGGTCGCGAAAAGGGTTGACCAATCAGAGCGACTGAATTATTTATAATCGACTCTATCTCTATCTCTTTCTAAAATTTGCTATTTCTTTCTATCGGCATGTCCTGACATTCGAAAGTTTTACAAATATTGTACAATCTATTTTTCTATAACGAGGGCTTATATAACTAACTTATTATAACAAGAATTATCTAAATACGATCATTATTTACAAAGTTATAAGCATTTTAGTGCAAAGTGCTTACGTCGCGGTAACGCCTCTTCAGGGCACCCTAGCGGGATATTGAAAAACGTCAATTTCTATCCTTTATTGGTTTAAAACTTACAATCTAATGTTAAACACATAAAATATACATTATCATCTATTAACCAAAACAATAATTACACTTAAGGATCTATTACAAGCAAAGTTATACGACTTTCAAATTTTCATAATAAAAAGTGATTCTTACTATTTCTTACGAACTATCTTATAATTTTATAAACTTATAACTACGTATAACCGTTATCTATACATAATATCTATTAGTAATCGTTGTCCTGCACAGTACCTGTGTTTAGCTTAGCTAGTAGAAACTTTGGAGCTCTACCGAGTAAGCTGAAGATGTTTGTCAATAATTAAAACGTAAGAGCTAGTTTTCTAAAACGGAAGAGAATTAAAATATTCATTGGTTTATTACCGAAGCTTCAGCTTCGGCGGTAGGGCCTGTTTCTTAATGTCTATGCTCAGGGGTGCTCAGCACCCACTGTTTATTTCTCATGGGTGCTCGAGCCCCCGAGCATCCACGGAGTTGGCGCCCCCTGCTTTACATTACTACTTTATGATGCTCTACACGAATCCGAAGTCAGAATTTCGAAATTTTGAGTTTCATGGCAACGGACGGACAGACAGAACGACCGGACGATTTTATAAGCTCAATAAATTTCGCTGAAAAAAAATACATTCGTCAGCTGGTCGCCCGGACATGTAAAACAAAGTTCAGTGATTTCCTCTCAGTTGAAAATATCTCATGACAGTTTATATGCTGTTATTGAATTAAAAATGTGTAGTCGAGTGACTGTCAGCTGGTATCTGAAGGGCGCAGTCCAATAAGGTACTAAAGTGTCAGTGTGATATGTGATCTTGAGCTTCAATTATTTTATCAATGTAAATTAGGTATTTTAGAAATTCAGAACACTGTACTTTTATCTATTTCGAAGCCTGTTCGTATCAAAACGTCAGATTCGGCGGCTTGCTTGTACGAACTTTATAGATTCAAATAAGGACGTAAGACATTTGGCTCACGTTACGGGTGTTCTCTGTCTCTGAATTTTTTTTTATACTACGTCGGGTGGCAGACAAACATACGGTCCGATTGATAAAATGAAATATCACTCGCGCGCCGCCACCCTCGCTGCCAACGCAGCATCTCCTTCCTTTCTGGTGACCTCATTCACTTTTAGGAACACAACCCTCAAGGGAATTGTTATTTGGCTGCGGTATTCTGTGAGGTGGAGGTGCATTCCCCAGTTGGGTATCTTACAATTACGCTCCCTACCTCTCTTTTCGACAGAGCTTCGTTTGTCAGTCAGCAGGGTGCACCGCGTGCAGCCCCCTTACCACCATCTCTTATTGCGATTCAATAATTGAGTAGATTGTTTATTCATACCAATGAATAAGGGACTCTATTTCAAACGAAATGGAGTCGCTTATTCATTGGTATGAATAAGCAATCTACTCAATTATTGAATCGCAATAAGAGATGGTGGTACGGGGGCAGGTGAAGTTGGCTTTGGTTCAAAGATGTTCATGACTACCCCCGAACCATGAACCACTTACACCCCTGTATAATATAAATAAACATCTGTATAATAGAAATTATAAAAACTGATTACGACCAAATTTTAACATCATCATCATAAATTATTATAAAATATGTTTTATTCGAAATTAAAGGTAAAGTTGGTGCTATTGCATTTATGACCTCTGACTGTATATACGATGGAAAAACATTACCCTCTTTCGGCGGTTGGATAAAATGGCGTTTGGTTCGTGCAGTGATGACGTAAGTGACCTACAGAAACAGAAAGACTATTATAAAGACATGCTCACGTGGTAGAGTTTACGAACTCAAAATCGTGTACGTTCTACTTACATACAAATAATGCTAAATTAATAAACCATTACGTATACAATTGGACAAAAAGGTGTCTCAAATGTTAATAGTTCGCCCTGAAAAATTGATAAGTCAATAACGCTTGCCAGTTAGTACAAGAGCTGGCGACAAAATTCGGCAAGAGCTTTGTAATGACCCTCAATTCAACATGATATAGCATTTAAGCAAATGAACAAACATTAGACAGTAGTCTGACCGCATTGTTGAGGAACGCGGCAAGTCATCACGCTATAATAAATTGTCGCAATAACGATGTTGGTGCAAGAGCTCTTAATGGATGAAAATTATTTTATTGCTTAATTATATTGTACCTACCTATATAATTTAAGAAGAAAACAGTCAGACTACAAATTGAAAGAATTGAGGTATTCAGCAGAAGCTCAAAGTGCGGATATCCAGCGCCGCAGTCAATTGTTCCATTAACTGACCTTGCAAGTAGGTGCGGATTAATGTACAGTCAAGGAAGGTTTCTTATGAAACTAGACGGTATTTATGTACAGTACTGTCTAATTTTTCTTTAAGTTTGACTTATGTAATTTATAATTACGATGATAATGATATTATAATTTACTTTGTAATAGGTACTTTGCATTACAAAATAAATTAAAGTAATTTTTAATATCTTTTTTTTAACAATGTAGCAAACAATCATAATGCCTGCCTGATGTGAGGCGGTTACCGTATAAAGTTCACAACATGCGATATTGCTTGCGCGCTGTTACCCCTGACGCCAACGCATTAACTCTTTCTTTCCCGGTGACGTCACTCACACGCAGGAACACAACCCTCATGGGCTGCAGAGGTATTGTGTGACATGGAGGTACTTCCCCAATCGGGCGGCTTACAAAATACGCTATGTCCTACCTGTCTTTTCGCCAAAACCTCGTTTTGTCAGTCAGCAGGGTTCACCAAGTTCTACCAAAGCCAACCTCAGCTTGGGTTCAAAGATGTAGATGAACCACATCGTAAAATTAACAAAAATTTACATTTTGCGTTTTGAAATGTCTTACGTGTTGAACACTATGCGTCGCGACGGGCACATTGACTGTAATCTTCTATATTGAATCATATTAAGTTATGGGCCATTATAAAACTTTTACTGATTTTTGTCGCCAGCTCTCGGACCAACAGGTAAAATTCGAAATTACGTGCAAGTAAAGAGATCATTCATCACGCTTTTATTTCTTCATTTCAACTCTGACCTACATGCGAAAGTGTAATTGCTTGTTGTATGAACTCGCGCGATTACACCTTCTACGTAATTGATTTTAATGATACTGTTCTCGGGTCGTACTCGATAAAATGATAATCGACAAGACAAAAAAATCGAGCCATAGCGAGACGCCTGGCAGACAGAAGTAGTGCATAGCGTATTTTTTAAACTGCCTGACTGGGAACCTCCACCTCACAGAATACTGCATCCAAATAACTATTCCCTTGTGGGTTCTTTTGTTCCTGCGAGTGAGTGAGGTCTCCAGAAAGAAAGGAAGAAGTAGAGGCTGGCAACGGATCGGCGACCCCTTGATATTGCTGATCTCCATGGCGATGGTGATTGTTTTCCATCAGGTTACCCATATGCTTATTTGCCTTGTATAGAAAGTTTTAATCCAATTCGGCGGCCTTGCGGCGGCCGCCGATTTGGATTAAGTGTCTGCCTGTAGATAAATGTGCATTGTCACGAGAACCAAATGACGATGCCAAACTTCAGCGAAATCGGACACGACGGAATCGGACATAACCAACTACCTATACAAATTTACAAAACACACTGGGGAAATTAGTTATTTCCCTTCCCTTAAAAAAGGTAGGTACCTATTTTTTGTTGTAAATATTAAAATATCATAATTATAAACACGTTTAATTTACAAAAATACATATATTTTAATCCAAATTCAGGCACATGTTTTTCCGATTAACATAAATATTTTTATAAATTACGATAGGCTTCTCGCTAACGCTTAAATTTTGAAGACATAATTTTGTTTCCATGAACACATTAAGATAGTCTAATCAGCTTAAAATCATACTTTAGTTTTTCAAAAAGCCAATCCCCAGACTCAACTGCGAGGGAGTTCTTGCATCGAGTTGTCCGCTTAGTCTAAATAGTTTCCCGTTTATAGACGTGGCCGCCTCCATCTTTCGCAAGAACATGTTCTTACACGATGTATTCAAGGTTTTCTCAGTTAATGTTTTGTTAGACTCAGAGTCTACAGAATTTATTATGGAGTCTGCATCTGTGTCTAAATTAAATATGTTAGTCTGTGACTCTTCACGCCACAGTTTCTGCAGATTCAACGCCATCAGCTCTAACTGAACCTGGGACAACTCTCTTATGACATCGATTTGAACAGACATCACGTTGTCGCATGTCTTTAGCAAAGAATTGAGAGTTTCTAAAACATCCGCTCTTCTCTTTTGTATGCTGTACTGATTATCAATATTTCGTTCGAAGAAAGCTAAGTGCTCGTAAAGTTCAGCGAGCTGTAATGAACAGGATATGTACTGTGCTGAATGATGTTCAAAGTCGTAGTAATGCTTCGCCCTCATCAACCATTTGTGAGAGAAGGCGAAGAGTTTTCGAGCGTCGTCTACATTACGCACAACCTCCACTGGCACTTTAGCCTCCATATCTTTCAAATCTAAAGACGGGAAATTGAACGATTTGTCTGAGTTGCAATCACCTTTCCCTGCCTTTTCTGCGCCATGATCCTTAAAGTTTTCCTCTTCAAATTTTTCAGATCTTTCCATGTGTTCGTCGAGCACGTCAAATGTCTTCCACAAATCTGCTTTGGAAGTGGGCTGAGAGAAGTAACGACTTAATATCTTCTTTTTAGACAGTTTGAAGAGAGTCAGACCATACTTTACCCAATGGTGACTCAGTTCCAAAAAATGAATTTCGAAATCTGCTTTTTGTAGAACAAATTCTTCAGGCATAAGCTTACAATTGTCGTGGCAAGTTCTCAAAACATGATATGCGGCACACAAGTGATGTCTCGCATTAGGAATGTCGTTAAGATATGTAAAATAGTTACCTAGTCTGGCTGCTCTTAAGGCCCAGTCCTGGGGAGTGCCTTCTTTCATCTCCAATTGCCTTCTTAAAGCCGTATGGTTGTACAATGTATATTTGTCAGGCAAGTTCAACTTGTTGTATAGAAAAGCTTGCATTTGAACGTTGTTTGTGATGACTTTATCAATTTTCTCCGGATTCACGCGTTTGATATTTGTCAGCGGTTCTGAGGTAAATAAATCTTCAGCGTCAATGAATTTGTCGGGATGAGACTTACTCACTTTATCGTAGAGATCCTCCATGTTCTCGAGAATGTCTCGAGCTAATGTTGTCTGGTCCAATTGGATTAAATAGTAACATAATAGATTTTGGATTCTTAGCAATATGAAAAGGCATTCGTCCCGGAGAGCGTACGGCTTTAACTTCTCGAAAGCAACATGGAGAGTATTTCTTTTTTCCACGAGAGATAAGGGCATGGTTTTGGCTGATAATAACGCCAAGTAACCTTCCATAGCTAGCGATCTTACAAAATTGTCATGATTCTCTTTCCCGAGTACCTCCAGCTCGGTGTTGATTACTTGGATGTCCTTCTTCAAGCTCTGGAGACGATCCGAAGAGTTTTTGTTTTTGATGGTTGCCCTTACATTTTCAAAAGTGCATGAGATCCGATTTAATGTTTCCATTTTGTAATTACACTTTAAATTTTATCATCTAAATATAAAATTGTTTCGACGTGGAACACGAAAAGTATTTTCACTTGTTCTTTTTGACATTATCAATACATCAGAAAGACGGAAAGATTATTATGTGCCAACGTTTCACACGTTATTGATACTCTATGGAGTATAATATTCAGCGAAATCATAACGTTTGAATATATATTAAGGATTTTTTATAATTTATTATTTACTGTAATATTATAATGTTTATATCAAGTGACTATTGTTTATATTTGTTAATTAATGTTAGACAACTAATATTTTTATTTTTTAATTGTATTAATTTATTCTGACTATTATTGTACCTAATAATCTTTATGCATGTCAATGTTTGGTGCAACACGCTTGCACTTTTATATTTGTATCACCTTTGTACCGTGTTTGCTCGCAAATAAAATGATTTGATTTGAACGCCTATGTTAGATGAACGCTAGTGTGAAGACGCCCTAAGTGCGTCAAACCTACACAACAATGGGCAAGCAATATGAGTATGCTCAGTGACGTACACAGGCATTCAACAGAGTACACAAAAAAAACCTGTAATGTCCTCCTTTGTCAAACACCTCGGTGAGGCCATTGCTGACCGCTTGGATAGATCCTTTAGCATCGTGATGGTTTGATTAAGATCAATATTCGTCGCGTGTGGCAGCCCTTGCGATCGGTTCCGTATTCGACTCAGAGGGAAGGTGAGGTCGCCTTGTGAAAGCGGTATGGAGTGGCCATACTGTACGTCGTCCTATTACTTATACTATGGCTGTACAGTGTACCAATGAAATATACATACATACACTTTTTGGGGTGTTCATCAACATCTTTGAATCAAAGCCAACTTCACCTGCACGCGGTGCACCCTGCTGACTGACAAACGAAGCTCTGGCGATAAAAAGAGAGGTAGCGAGCGTAATTGTAAGCTACCCGATTAGCTTGGTTAGATTAGTAATGGTAAATGGGGTGTAAGTGGGTCTTCAACATCTTTGAACCAAAGCCAACTTCACCTGCACGCGGTGCACCCTGCTGACTGACAGACGAAGCTCTGGCGAAAAGTGTGGGAGGGAGCGTTATTGTAAGTTACCCGACTGGGGAATGTACCTCCACCTCGCATATTACCGCAGCCAAATAACCATTCCCTTGAGGGTTGTTGTGTTCCTGCGAGTGAGTGAGGTCACCAGAAACGAAGGAGATGGTGCGTTAGGAGCGGGGGTAGCGGCGCGCGAGCGATATTTTATGTTGTGAGCGTTAATATGGCTACGGTAACCGCTTCACATCAGGCGGGCCGTATGCTTGTCTACCACCCGAAGTAGTATTAAAAAAACTCGGAAAACATAACCATTCCCTCTTCGTCAGTCGTATTATTAAGCATTCAACCTACCGGTGCCAAAGGACTACTGTAGGATTTCATAAAAAAATAAGTATATGTGTATGGTAAAAACATGGGGTATGGCTGTGTGTGTGTGGACACGGCCGTGTTTTGTACGTGAATACATTACATGCACTAAAATTATCTCAAAATGGCAGCGCTTCCCCCTCCCCCGCACGCCATGTTCCATAGTCCTTACTTAGCATAATAAATTCTTTGATCCTTCATCTATCCGGTGGTCTGATTGAATTTTGGATGGAGATGGTAAATAAATAAATAAAAATTCCTGGACAAATTACACACTGCCATCTAGTCCCAAACTAAGCAAAGCTTGTACTATGAATACTAGTCAACTGATATATAATAATACTTAAATACATTTTTTTTGTAAATACATATATATAATACATAGAAAACTCCCAGACCAAGACAATCAGATTATGTTCATGCACACAAATATTTGTCTTGTGCGAGGATCGAACTCGCCACCTCGGAGTCAAAGTGGCCATTGGTAACCAATCGACCACCGAGCTCGTCGTCGATAGATATGTAAGTGCAACACCAAACTGTATCCCCCGATATATATTTTTTGAAAAATTGAAAAATTCACCCCCCCCCCCCCCCCCAAGGTGGGATGTATCCCCCGATTTTGTTGTCATTAGTTTTGTTGAAATGCCTGCCTATGGAAGCAATTTTAAAGAAGTGTTCACGTCAACATATTAGGTTGGGGAAAAAGTCTTTTCGTATTTTATATGAAAATTCAAAACATTTTTTAATAAAGTTTATTTACATTTAACTAAAGTATGTAGGTGCCATTTTGTTCGATAACTTTTTGCCATCTTGTAGGTAGAGACATGATCCCATTACTATAGAAATTTTGGGACTTCTGTTCAAAAAACCGCGACAAGTGGTTTTGGCAGTCTTCTCGTGATGTTAACCTGACATTGCCTAAAGAATGCTGAAGAGACTGAAACAGGTGGAAATCAGAAGGTGCAAGGTCAGGACTATACGGCGGATGCATTAACACCTCCCAGTCAAACTCTCTTCATTTTTGCTGAGTGGCTAAAGATGTGTGAGGTCTAGCGTTATCATGATGAAAAATCACACCCCTTCTGTTAATTAATTCCGGCCGCTTTCTCTCAAGTTTTTGCTTTAATCTCATCAGTTGTTCACAGTAGAGTTCAGAATCGATAGTCCTGCCTGGCGCGAAAATGCGAAAAGACTTTTTCCCCTACCTATTATTACAAACAAGTTAAGCTAATTAAAAAAATCAAAAAACCCGACTGCACCTACTACAGAATCATAAATCACGCGCAACAATAATTTAATTCCACACAAGCAAAGCCGCAGGCAAAAACTAATATATCAAATATATATTTGAAATCAGGTAGTCGAGACCTTTATTTTGATACCCATATCGATATATTTAAAGGAAAAAAAAATACTCCAACGACAATTTTGCGGCTCACAGCAGCCATATTGGTTTTTTTTATATTTGATATAGCCTAAGTCGCTCGCGTGATTTAGACGAATCTAACGACACCTCTTATGTTGAAATCTGTCAAACGGTTTAGGCTGTAGAGCTGCCAAATAATAAGACATACATACATACGCTCGAAAAACATAACCTTCCTTCGGCAGTCGGGTAATAAGAAATCTTACGTGATAGGTGACTAGTCCCATCGCGATATGGAAGTATAACTTATTTTCAGTATGGAATCAGACAAAATACGACGCTAATTATGAGAAATTGTTGTTCATTGGATCTTACATAATTGGTACAAATGAACCATTAAGAAGGCTTTACCATCATTTATGACTCTACAGATTGAGTATTAAGGCACTTTAATTTTTCAGAAGATTAATTCATTCTTAAAGCAATGAAGTACTTTCGATTTTTAATTGACTCGACTCTTTTATACCACAGCTTTTATCTCGTTTCACCGCGGTGTTCGTAATCAAATCTTGCTCGTTAGTCAAGCAACGTCGATTGTAGCCTGACTTTTGATGGGTTTATTTCGAGCCCCTCCGTGCTTCGAATTTTAATTGATTCGACTTTTTATACCAGCTTTTTTCTCGTTTCACCTCGTTGTCTGTTGTAGCTCGATGTCGTCACGTTAGTCAAGTAACGTCGACCATAGCCTGAATTTGGATGGGTTTATTTATTTAGAGCTCTTCCGTGCTTCGGAGGGCAATTTAAGTCGTCGGTCCCAGCTGTTGTCGTTAGATGATAGTCGTTAAGCTAAATCAGTGGGCCTTTAGGCTTCAAAACACCGTTGAAAACCCGCAGTTGATGAGCGTGGTGGAGTAGATATGCTCTACACCCCTTCGATTGAGGGGAGACACGTATCCCAGCAGTGGGATGATTAAAGGATGACGTCGACGACGAAGAAGTTCAATTTGCTTACTTCGCCAGTCGTACAGGGCAGCCTCGTTTGTCAATCACCTCAGTGCACTAAAATCAGCAAAGTTCAAAGATGTTAATGAACTACTACACCCCAAAACTATTACTTATACTTTGGTATTGGATAAATTTTAATGTTCTTTTAACTTTTTTTATATACTACCATAAGATTATAAGAGGTTATTTTTTATAAGAGGTTTTTACAGGGTCGGCAACGGCTACGGTAACTGCTTTCCATCAGGCGGGCCGTATGCTTGTTTGCCACTTTAGTGGTATAAAAAAAAACCTCGGGTGGCAGACAAACATACGGCCCGTCTGATGTGATTCGTTTACCATAGCTATATTAACGCTCGCAACATAAAATAAAGCTCGCGCGCCGCCACCCCCGCTGCCAACGCAGCATCTCCTTCTTTTCTGGTGACCTCACTTACTCGCAGGAACACAACAATCCTCAAGGGAATTGTTATTTGGCTGCGGTATTCTGTGAGGTGGAGGTACATTCCCCAGTAGGGCAGCTTACAATTACGCTCCCAGCTTACCTTGCAAAAATAAATAGCCATATGGACTGGCTTGTTACTACATTTAACTTTGTATATATAACGAGCCTTAATACAAATTATTATTCTCATTATAACAACATGTTTTATTACAGAAAGCATTATTTTTATACATTTCCTAATGTGATATAGGATTTCTATACAATTTCTAGGAAATGTATACATTTCCGAGGATATGTAGGTATTAAATAATTTTTAAAACAATATTTTATACATTTCCTAAATAGCTTCGGAATTGTATATATTTCCTACATTTCATACATTTCCGATAACATATATATATATTGACTCTTATCGTGGTTTAACTTCCACACACAATGGTCACCAGTCACGGTGGATAGTTCGCCAATTCACGCTAATTTAGTTTGAATCAATAAAATCTTACTAGTACTATTACTTATACTGTGATCTTACCTAACTGTAATCTTTATAGCCGGTGGTTCTTGTCGGCGATTAGTGCTTTTGCGATTGCATCGATTGTGCATTGCGTTTATGCGAGTATTGAGTTATGTTATTCTTATATTTGATGCAATAAAAAGTATCGTCGTTAACAATTTAGTTTAACAAGTTAGTTTGAATGAGTCTTCCTTCTAAGGGGTTTACAGCACAGATCTGTGGTTTAGACCAGTGTTCCGTAAAGTATGTGCCGCGGGACACTGGTGTACCGTGGTGACGTGACATCATCTCCTATTGGGGTGGCATGGGGTTGAAATTTCTAAAATGCGGTCAAAAAGTCTGAAAATCATGGGTATTGTTTTACAGTCTATCAGGTCGCTGATTACGGAAAAAACAACAATTTTATAATCCAACATAGCCGACGTGACATAAAATCACCCATGTGGGAGTGCGATCGGGTTGAAATGCCATAATACCAATATGGGTGTTGATTCTATGGTTTTCTGGAACGTTAACTACGAAAATGGCATCGATTTGTAAATATAACATATTGGACATAAAATTAGGTAAAAGGACTTTTCAAATTTTACCCCTAAGAGGGTGAAACGGGGGTCCAAAAAATTTATGGGGAAACGAGATTGGTTTGACTATTTTATCTTAAACTTTACACGACTAGTTCTATAGATAAATGAGTAAACACGTGTTTGCCTCGCATTTCACGCGAGCGAAGCCGCGGGCGAAATCTAGTACAACATTTTTATAGGTAGATACACTATCATATTTCTTGAAAATAAAATTATAGATTATTAACCAAAAATGTACAAAATAATTCTTTAGTCTTGGTTACTTAGATGATTATTAGAGAGGGCCCTATCGTTTATGGGCCCATCTGGTGAATTTGCCACCGGCCCCTGATGGTTAGCTTAGCTGATAGTAACGCTGGACCTCCACCGACTAAGCTATAGATTTTTGGCAGTAACATAAATGTGAGACCTATTTTTCGAATCAATATATTCGTTGATAATCGGATTCAGTCTCGGCGCTAGTGCCCCAGGGCAGTTAGATATTGCATAGTGTATAGAAAGTACGCTCAAAGCCCTTTGGAATGAGGAGAGATCCATATCCCAACAGTGGGATCCATATCCCAATCGATGACGATCCCAAACTGACAGACGGTTTAGAACCTTTAAGTCTGAGAAGATATTTTGCGTCCCTTTGTGTGTTCTACCGATTGTACAATGGGGTGTCATGTCAAACAACTCCTCTTAACAAAGAGGAGTTGTTTGACATGATTCCCATCGCCTCCTTACAGTCGCAACGCTCGCCATGGTCAGGGAATTCATCCTCACATATTGGAACGGTTACGTACTGTGCGGTTCCAGAGAAGTTTTCTTCCGCGTACTGTCAAGCTGCGGAATGAACTGCCTGTCGAGGTTTTCTCAAGAGACTACAGCATGGGGTTCTTCAAAAAGGGCGTGAAGAGGTTTTTACAGGGTCGGCAACGCACGTGTGATGCCTCTGGTGTTACAGGTGTTCATAGGCTACGGTAACTGCTACTTTAGTGGTATAAAAAAATATGAGCCTGTAAAATCGAAAACTATAGCAATAGCGAAAGCATTTGAACATTTATTATTTCTTTTTAATCGACTCCAAAAAAGGAGTAGGTTAAATTCTCAATTCAGCTGTTTTTTTTAAGTTTGTTACTTAAGAGCCATATAACATTTTGACTGTGATTTTTGCGTAAAATGGCCAATTTTGGCGTTCTTGATCTCGGAAACAAAAATACATTAACAATGTTGACTTATTGAATAGTATAGAATAGCTATTGGCATAGTACATAGCGGCCTCGCTTTTTGTAAATTTTGCTTAAATAAACCCAAAATTGCAGAGAAAGATTTTCATAAAATGCGAGCATTCACTATTTTGAGCTCCTGGATTATACTACTGTTCCAAACAAATGAAATAAAAAAAAATATAATGTTATTTATTATATAGTCGTATAGTACATAGCGGCCTCGGAATTTTGAAATATCATTGATTTCATATAGAAAAAAAAACATTCTTTTAACCAAAAAAAAACTTTGAAAATCGCTCTAAGTAAACTGTTAATTTCTCGAATAAACGATAATATGAGCAAAATTTGTACGAGAATAATTGTTACTTCATGATGAATAAACTTTGTAGCATGAATTTATTATCTTATTTCAATAAAAACGATAAATATAACTTCAAAATTACTACAAAAAACGATGCACCGGCGGCCTTCGCGGGTTTAGTACTGGGCGAGAGCTCGTCAGCGTGCAAATGTAATAGGGCTCAAATTACTCCGTGATTTATAAGCCGATTTGAAAAAATCTTTTTTTATTGGAAAGGGTATGCTTCCAGATTGGTCCCGTATTTTTTTCATCGTCATCATCATCATCGTAAGCCTGTATCTACCCACTGTTAGGTTTGTTATTTAATTACTCCGTCATTTCTAAACCGATTTGAAAAGAAACTTTTTTTATTTGAAAGAGTATACTTCCGGATTGGTCCCATATTTTTTTCATCATCATCATCAGCCTGTATCTACATACATAAATGTAGAGTAATGTTTGGAGTCGGTGTTTTTTTTTGTTAAAATTATCTATGACTGAATTTTCGTCCCGCATCTATACCACTTTTTTATACTACTAAAGCAGCGTTTCCTAACCTTTTTAATGTTGTTACCCCTATGACCAATAAAGGAAACTAATTTTACCCCCTCCTTAGATTAGATTTTATTGGCTTGTACTAATTTGTTACCTTTTATCAGCTTGATTACCCTTACAGAATTCCTATTTTACCCCTGAGGGGGTAATTACCCCTAAGTTCGGAACCAAGGTACTAAAGTGACAACTTGTTTGTCAATTTAGTAGTACAAAAAAAGTGGGATGAATTAGGGTTGACGACTTAGAGAAAGTCGCTGGTCTTCGGGACCAGTCACTTTCTATACGCTATTTGAGTACAACGTAGTCAATATACTATAAGGTTCTCAAGGCTGTCCGAGTATGTAGACATGTTTTTTGTATAGGAGTTATAGATATGGTGTTATGGAGCAGAGCATTTCGAAATCCTTTGTTGGCCGTGGTACGGTCGTGTAGTTCGACTGGCTTCATAATAGTTACTTGTCACTATTATCCAAGACATGGCTTTTTTATACATTTTTTATATCTCAGTGTTGGGATACGGGTCTCACAAGCGACGAAAGCCTCTGCCTTATACCAAGTTCTTTGAGGATGGACACGTTAGTCCTTCGATATTATTGTGTACTTGCATGTAATAAATATTAGGCGATATATGCGTAATCCGCAAGAATTGCATATGATCATGCACGCGCAGTTTTTAAACTCGATCTCATATTAAGATATGTCATTTTAGCATTTGTAGACGGAGATATATAAGATGTTTACGTAACATTGTATTAATCTGGGTACGTTATTCACATTCTGGCCGTGTGGTTTCCGGCAGACTAGAATAGAATCACTCCGTCTCTTCCCGTGGATGTCGTACAAGGCGACTAAGGGAAATACATTATAAAACATCGATCAGGCCTCCCCAACCCGTCTGGCCAGCGTGGGGAGTGTAGGCCAAATCCTCCTTCTGTATGGAACGGACGAGAGAGGGTCGTGCTCCTGTAGTAGAGACTAAAATGACCTGATGATGATGATGATGTAATAAATAAATAAAAGTAGGTCCATTTCTACCGCCATTGCCACCATGCAAGTGACTTGTAGTTTCATATAGTCTCAAGTACCCTGGGGTCTACCGCCTAAGCCGACGCCGATTCTCATCGCATTTATTGAGTTCAAAAATCACACTTCAGCATAAATTAAATAATCGTGTTTAGTTAGCAGAGCTCCAAACTCAACACCATATAACGAATGGTTTAACATAATTTTATAGAGGTTAGTTTAAACTATGATCATGTACAGAACGTGTACGCAAATATGACGGAAAACGGATACGTCTCATCCTTGGGGCACTGACTGGGCATTATGCCTGCCATACAAGATGAGATTTGTCAATAGCCCAGAATGTAGAACATATAAGGAACCTTACGAGACCATGAAGCACTTGATTTATCAATGTGATGCTCTAGCTGGCGAAGTCAGCACCTGTGCTGAACTACTGGACCCATTTCAAGATAAGATAAGATAAGATAAGTTATGAAGGCAATAGACAATAGTCTAAAAGATAAAAGTATTTTGTCTTGCAAGAAACATCTTATTACCATGGGAAAAAGTTTTATTATTATAAAATAACAACACTCAGCCGAAGTTGCGGGTAATAGCTATTTATATATCGAAAATGTAAGAAAATGAGGGTTGTACATTTTCTTACATTTAGATGAAGAAGCTAAAAAGCTACCTGTGAGATGGTATTATAAATAAAAATAGAGTTTTATAGAAAACGATTTTTCTCAGAATTCTAACTTGATTTTAAGCTGCTTTCAAAGCAGCAGCTTAATAAGGCTTAAGCCTTATTGGTGTTAATTTCATAGAAATCATTAGAGGCTACTCAAGAGTTCTTTTAATATTTTATATATAGTCGGGGCAAAGATAAAAATGACAGTAAAATTGGTTACAAAGCTATACTCAATACCTACGCATGTACGCAGACTGTACGCACAGAAAGCAAATGAACCTAAACACACAGGTAAGCATTTTATTTATATCTTTTCGATACATAATTGTTTTTAGGGTTCCGTACCCAAAGGGTACAAAGGATTACTAAGGCTTCGCTGTCCGTCCGTCCGTCCGTCCGTCTATCTTCACGTTTGTTGTATGGGAGCCCTCTTAAATAGAATAAATTACATATTTAAGGGGGCTCCTATACAACAAACGTGATTTTTTTTGCTCGTTTTTGCTCGTTTTCGCGGTACAAAAACGCGAATGTTTGTAGGTCATACGGTATAGTAATTTGACTAGCTCGGTGGTCGAATGGTTAGCAATGGCCACTTTGACTCCGAGGTCGCGGGTTCGATCCCCGCATAAGACAAATATTTGTGTGCATGAAGATGTATGTTTGTCTTCGTCTGGGTGTTTTCTATGTATTATATGTATTTACAAAAAAAATGTTTTTAAGTATTATATCAGTTATCTAGTACCCAGTACAAGCTTTGCTTAGGTTGGCGCTAGATAGCGGTGTGTTATTTGTCCAGGATTATTTATTCATTTATTTACAAGATAAACGTAAGCAGGTGTGATTCTTGTTCAATAATTCATCAACTTCAACATCTTTAAGCAAAACTTTTGTCCAATTCAAGCCTATTTCTCTTCTTAATTTTTATGTTCACCATTAAAAACTTAATTAGTTCACCTAAGAATAGAATCGGTAGCAAAGAGCACTAACAATTTTAAAGTTTTCATAAGAGAGATAGAGAGAGAATCCTCCTGTCTGTGACTGTCTGTGTCCTGTAGTGGAGACTAAAATGACCTGATGATGATGATGATGATGATAAGAGAGAGAGAGGAGGAGATCGCCAGATTTTTTTAACTTGTAAAAAAAATCCCGTATTTAAAAAGATTGAAAAGCACTGGTGATATCATCATCATTATTATCACCCTGTATCAGTTGGATATGCTTCTCCAATGCGATCTGTGTCCTGTCTACCTACTGTTTTGTAAAGTCATTTGTCCATCTAGAGATATTATATTTCACTAGAACAGTGTTTTTCAATCTTTTTGACCCTTTGACAAGTTATAAATTTCTTACGGACCTCCAAACTTCAACAATTAAACGGGATATGAAAGCTTTAAAATTGTTAGTGCCATTTGCTTTTGATTTTGTTGACACAAAAATTAAGAAGAGAAATTGGCTTCTATTGGAAAAAGATTTGCTTGTTTACGTTTTTTATTGTAGCGTATGACTTACAAACATTTGCGTTTTTTCTCCCGCGACCCCCCGAATATAACTTGGCGACCCCACTGAGGGTCACGACCCTCAGTTTGAAAGTCACTGCGGTAGGATATCACGATTACTTCAATTGTTATATTTGGGAAAACATTCTAAATAAATTAATTAACATAAATACGATATAATAATCTATAGTCGAGTAAAAAGTATTGAAATTGGTCTGGTCGTGTTCATTACTGGCTGATATTAATCTTTACGGCCGTATGTTCTTTTAGAGGCAAGCAAGCCGGCTATAATTAATATCTCCTATAATTATTATTGCTCAAAATGTTTGTTAATGATATTTACTGCATCCATATTTGGTATAATCTATGTTTACGACTCATAGCCTGGTCAAAAGTGATTATCTAAACTGGTAACGTGTAACCTTCAGAATACTTAAATTAGGGCAAGTATTGATAACAATCTGGCAAATTAAAGGTAAGATCGCACTTAGCGGCACTACGCGACTAAATGACATTTTTCGTGGTCGTTCATGGGCGAATTATGCCGCGCAGTGCTGTGTCACTGTGCCGTGCAGTGCTCTTTTACTCGCCGTGCAGTGCTATGTCACCTGCCGTGCAGTGCTGTGTCATCTGCCGTGCAGTGCCCATATATAAACAATGGTACCTAGCCGAACGAGCATTAGATTGCCATAGGTATACTTTCTTCAAGGCACGATTCTCTTTCATTTTTCTGTGTGTCCGAGCCAGTGAAGTCTAGCCGCTTTTACTTTCTCCAATGATATTACACTCGGACACCAGATCTTCAATCACTTGGTTCTTCCTTATCCTCCAGGTTCCATTTTCCGCATGATTTTTCTTTCAGCCACTAACTGCTTATTTTACTCTTTCAAATTGAGTGTCCAATCTTCAGACCCATGCACTAAGATTGGTGTAATGACTACTAATGACAGTCTTGTAGCAGGCTAGCGCTTTTGTGAAGAGCAGCTGTGCTGTGCAAATGTAAAAAAAGCACTAAAACAATAATGCCGGGTATTGTCGCATAACGTAGTGCCGCATTGTGTTGTGTCGTCTAGTGCAGTCTCGCCTTTGCTCAAATAATGTTTATATTAACAGCTGTTTCTCAATTTACTTCTACTTAGCGTAAAATAATTTAAAATTTTGCATTCCATTATGTGCTTACGTAGTAAAAATATTCCACAGACGGTGTACGTGCCTTGCCAATTAGCAAACGACGCTTTTGGCACTGTGGTGTAACGGGTAGATGAGGATAGCCATATAACTCGACTGGGGAAAATTAAAATGCCACTTCGTGCGGGACTACGATTGCCAGGTCCAAATGTACAAAAGCCACTCTGGCTTTTGTACATTTGGCGCTTAATTTTACCGAAAATTTAGACCCTAAAAGCCGGACAAATCCTTCCTCCGGTCGGTCCTTGAGCATTGACGAAAAAGAAATAGTTTATGTGTATATTCGTTCATAATTAAGATATGCACTCGATTTAGATATTACTATTTATTACTCGTGTATGCCTGTGCTGGCTCGAACATCGAGCACTCGCGGCCTCGAGGCTTTATTTACGTTAAATTTAATGATTCGCAGGGGCAGTTAGCCTAATAAAAGCCGGACAGGCCGGACGAGAAAACATTTGGCCGGACACGTCCGGAAAAAGCCAAACATGTCCGGCTAAAGCCCGACGCCTGGCACCCTATGCTCGACGTGTTGTGAATTTATCGATGCACATCGTACATTTCTACAACACGCTGTCGTGACGTGCCTCAAGGTTGTGGAGAGTATATATATAAATATATAAACAAATATTTATAAATAAATAAATATTGCTGGACAAATTGCATACTACCCAAAACTAAGCAAAGCTTGTACGGGTACGGGTTTTGTTACGGGTACTAGATAAATATTTGTTTATTATGTACATACATAAAAAACACTCAGATCAAGACAAACAGACATGTTCATGCACACGAATATATCTCTTTTGCACCTGCAATCTCGGAGTCAAAGTGGTCATTGATGGCCATTCGAACACCGGGCTCTGACTGACTCTGACTCGGACATCCTGTTATTGTTGCAACGCTACCGAGGAGAATTTGTGTGCACATGTGTGTGTACATGTCTGGTTGTCTTAGTTTGGGTGTTTCTATGTATCATAATGTATTAAAAAAAACACATTTACCTAGTATGCGCAGTACAAGCTTTGCTTTGTTTGGGGCTAGATCGCAGTATGTAATATGTCCTGGAATATTTATTTATCTCTTAAAATCACGGGCTAAACCCGATCGTCTCCACTCACTAGATGTACCGTGCCCCCGAAATGCAAGGAAAAATTGTGACCCGCTCCAGGATATATCAATGGAACGATATACCCATGAGCCGGTCTCGGCAGGCGTTGAGATTATTACAAAGTGTGATGGAAAATAAATGGACTATGGACATGAGATCTGGATGAACTTTAGTAATTTTAGTATTTATACCGGGCTATTACAGAAGAGGGACGGACGCCTGCCATAACTGCTTCTATTGCTATTTATTTGCGGCAGGCGGTGGCTTGCCACTCACAGATGGGCCCCCGAAATGCCAGGAAATCGGCCGGGGGTAACACCGGTGTGAATGACTCAGGGGTGTCGAGAGGTATGCTGCGCTTTCTCCGAAGTTACTCGCGGCGTTGTGCCCTGTAACACTTCCACCCTCGGAGTATAATATAGCTCCAACGACTCTACTCTGGACGGCCAATGACGGCAAGCTAGAACTAAGAGTTCGCGGACCTTCTTGAGTTTACACTCCAACCGACGAAGACATGCTGGAGACGAAGGGCTGACCGACTCTCTGGAGATTCGGTACCCGTGGTGTCGTTACTCACCAACAGCTCGCCACAAGCTGTCCTGCGGCCCATTATTATTATCTGGGGGCACGGCAGTGCCCCCACCAAGTCGAGCAAAAAGCGGCACGGCCGTACCATCCTTTTCTCGAAGCACTTCAGGCCTTTTTCGACCCCCTATAACTTTGTTGTGGATAAAACTAGGAGCCTGAATTTTTAGCAACCAAGCAGGTACTGTATAAACACGGTATATTTAAAATTTCATTCAATTTGAACCAGTAGTTTTAGAATTATAACTAGTCAAAGTTCCTTAATTTTGTCACTCACTCACTGACTCACCGATCATCAAAATTCTAAGGCACTTCTAGCAGACATAGAAGCTTCAAATTTATAGTACAATTTGTGTTTACTGTATAAATCTAGGAAAAATTAATATATTTTGCAATTTCCGTCCAGTTTTCTAGATACACTAACTGCATAAATAACTTTGTAATTCCATATAAATATATGGGATTACAAAGTTACATTTGCGGTAAATGAATCAGTATACTTGTATTATGTATAATATAATGGAATAATAGGTGTAGATAGTACCGGCATATAATTATGTATGTTCAAAAGTAACTTGACTAGGGTAAAATTAATGTAATGTGTAGGTATTTAATGAATTTAATGTTATTAATAATATTATTTGTTATTATTTGAATTAAAAATGTATTATTATTATATTTATTCCATAAATCTTATTATTATTTATTAATTATTTGAATTATTATAATTAATGTAATGTGTAGGTATTTAATGTTATTATTAAGTATCTCTCTTAATTCACGGGTCAAGCCGGGTCATTTGATAGGCGTGCGCGGGGATATAGATCCAACACTTAGAGGCCCCTTTGAGAAGTTTGATGTAATGTTGTACGCCCGCCGTGTGCCGCTCCATGATATATCAATGGAACGATATACCCATGGGCTGGTCTCGGCGGGCATTGAGATTATTACAAAGTGTGATGGAAAATAAATGGGCTATGGAGATTACATCTGGTTAAACTTAATACCGGGCTATTACAGATGAGGGACGGACGTCTGCCATAACTTCTTTTATTGCTAGTTATTTATTATTAATATTATTTGAATTATTATAATTAATGTAATGTGTAGGTATTTAATGAATTTAATGTTGTTATTATGATTATTATTGTGTATGAATGTAATTGTACTGTGGCTTGCTGTAGGTTTTGGGTCAAACTGTTACTACAGCAAGCAATTGAACGAATAAATAAATAAATAAATAAAATGGTCAACGGATTATGTTCAAAGGTAACTAGTAAAATGGTCAACGGAATAAAAAAGCAAGAATGGGACATATATTATGAAGTTGTACCAAAATCCCGCAAAGTATTAAATAGACTAAATTGCCAGGAAAAAAAATAATAATAATCATAACCGCGCCCGGCGGAGGTGGCTTGCCTGCGCCGCCGCGGTTATCACGATTCCCGTCCTGCACAGAAATGTGACCACTTTCTTCCAGGTATACACACAAATACAGACCACGATTTATTTAACTTACGCATTGTAGAAAAAAAATATTTTTTTCTACAGTAATATCAACAAGTCGGTATCAAACATTGCTTACTATATAGTTCCTTATCTTAACGTAGCGCCACACGAAGTTGTAAAAAAACAGTCTGCGCAAGAAAGAGAGAGAAGTATAATTATGTACATGTGATGAAAAAGTGGTGGAAAAAAACGCGTATTCGCCCTTGGTAAAACGAAAGTACGCGACATATTATTATATTTCTTAAATTCACGGACTAACCCGGTCATATATAGGCGTATACGGGATATGGATACAAAGCGTAGACGCACCTTAGAGAAGTTTAATATAATGTTGTACACCCGCCGTGACCCGTTCCAGGATATATCAATAAAATAATATACCTATGAGCAGGTCTCGGCAGGCATTAGAACTATTGCTAAGTGTGTTAGAAAATAAATGGACTATGGACATGAGATTTGGGTGGATTACGTAATGAACTGACTATCGATCGTTATGTGCAGCAGGCGGTGGCTCGCCACTTACTAGATGGACCCCCGAATTGTCAGGAAATCGGCAGAGGGCAACACCGGTGTAAGTAACTCAGGGGTGTCCATAGGTATGCTGCGCTTTCTCCGAAGTTTCCAAAATTGTCGACATAGCCTTTAGAGTTTGCAAGCTGAAGTGGTAATGGGCCGGTCACATCTGCCGGGGTAAGTTTATTTATTTATTTATTTTCTTCGTACATCTTTCATTAAAATACATATAATTTCGCCAAACTGTATGCCAGTTTGTTGGCGACTTGTTAGGCACTCATTACATAAAGAACACACACATCACATATATTACTTACACTATTATGTAGTATATAAACTGTGAGCGAACATTAGAGCAACTAGTGATACTGGTACTGTCAGTCAATGTCTGGCAATACCCGTACCACCAGCCACTCCCATGCAAGACACACTCACACATCTTCTTCATTTACTCTATCCAGTAACCAATTAAATAATTTTCTTTTAAATGCAAATTGGCTAAGACATTCTGTTACACAAAAAAATTGATTAAGTATTTTAGGCGTCATATACCTTCTGGTTCTCTCGCCAAAATAATTACAAACATCAGGTATTATGTATCTGTTTCTCACGTTTTGCCTAAGAGTGTAATCAGCAGTATTTTTTTCAACTTTATATGTATCATTCTGATATTGTTCAATCGCTAATAACATTTTCACTTTTTCTTGTATTGGTAGAATTTTGCATTTCCTAAATAATAATTTATAATTTCCATCACATGCTCTTTTTGCCTCTATGTCCACAATATTTTTTAAAAATCTAGTTTGTAAGTTACTTATTTTATTAAGATAGGTATTAAAAGTGCATCCATATGCAGTCAAACCGTAGCTTATGACCGCGTCAACCAGTGCATGATACATCATGTACAGTACTGATCTGCTGATTACATTCCTAAGCTGTATAAACTTACACAACACGGCCCTTAATTTATTACACACTATATCAATGTGGGATTTCCAGCTGAAACTTCTATCTATCGTTAAACCTAAATATTTAAATTTGTTCACAAATTCAATACTCTTACAATCGCATGATATTGTATCATTATACGAGTGTCCAATAATGTTTAAATATTTTTCAGGACATTTCATATATGGGGACTTTATAAGCATACATTTTGTTTTGCTAACATTAATCAATAAACCATTATCGTGAGACCATTTTAATACATTATCGAGATCACTTTGTATATATTTTTCTATATTTACGATACTTCTGTCAGCGTACATCAGGCATGTATCGTCTGCGTACATATATGTAGAACAATGTTTTATTACATTACTGATGCTGTTTACATGCATGCATAGGGTACATACCCTACAGGGCCATACACGGATCCAGTCGGCACGCCACTCGTTATTTTAGCTTCTTTGCCGGTCGTTCCACTGATCACAGTACATAGCGTTCTATTATGCAGATAACTACGAAACCATTCGTTCACCAGTCCACGGATACCAGCTTCACTCATTGCTTCCAGTAATTGTTCGTGATCCAATGTATCGAATGCTTTTTTGTAATCAATGAACAAAACGACCACGTACTTTCTACTATCTAAATGTTCATTTATTTGATCAGTGAACTTTGCCAACACCGTAGCCGTGCTACGCGCCCGTCTGAAGCCGTGCTGAGTATCCGAAATTATGCCATCAAAAACATAACTTGTAAAAAAAACCAAGTCTCGCAACTCAGTTCTTCTACCGTAAAAAGTTGTGAGATCCATGTAATACCAAGTCGGTTAATTCATTCAGTCCCTACTTAAGGGACCTTCCCTCTTAACTTATTACGTAATTAGCTAACCAAACAACATCTTATACTGACCATATCAATATTAAAAATCTTTGTTTTAAATAAACAGATCTACTTGGCCATCGCATGAAAACACAATGTATCTCACAATTGATACATAATTATAATAAATTAGATTGTTTAGAGCGATGGCCAAGTCAATCTGTTTATTATTTTTTTTTTTTACTATATACCCCTAGCGTAACCAGAGACCTTGGCTACTATATCTCTTTCATACCAGTTCTCGCTTTTATGCCTCTCGTACTTTTATTCACCATACTGTTCTTTCTTTCATGCATCATCATTTTTACCACAGGTCTGGGATTGACCTCTAATACTAGCTAATTTTTTATCTTTATTTATTACTGGGTAAATAATATGCGCTTTATTCTTTATTGGTTCTATTACATTTTTTCTTATTCTATTTTTATCGTTGTATACAGTGTCTCTTATTTCTATGTATAACATACTTAAGTTCTACTTAAGTGGTTTCTACTACATTTTTGTTCTTATTCTATTCTTATATTTACTTACAATCTGTCTTATATATATATATATGACGATAATTATGTATGAATTGTGAGATACATTGTGTTTTCATGCGATGGCCAAGTAGATCTGTTTATTTAAAACAAAGATTTTTAATATTGATATGGTCAGTATAAGATGTTGATTGGTTAGCTGATTACGTTTTTTTTTTTTTTTTTTTTTATTACACTAAGGTGGCAAACAAGCATACGGTCCGCCTGATGGAAAGCAGTTACCGCAGCCTATGGACGCCTGTAACACCGGAGGCATCACATGCGCGTTGCCGACCCTGTAAAAACCTCTTCACGCCCTTTTTGAAGAACCCCATGCTGTAGTCTCCTGGGAAAACCTCAACAGGCAATTCATTCCACAGCTTGATAGTACGTGGAAGAAAACTCCTCTGGAACCGCACAGTGCGTGACCATTTCGGTTCTAAAGTGTGAGGATGAATTCCCTGTCGATGGCGAGCGGTGCGACTGTAGAAGGAAGCCGTGGGCATCATGTCAAACAACTCCTCTGAACACACCCCATTGTACAAACGGTAGAACACACAAAGGGACGCTAAATCTCTTCTCAGACTTAAAGGTTCTAAACCGTCTGTCAGTTTGGGATCGTCAACAATCCTCACAGCACGCCTTTGAATCGAGTCACAGGGTGCAAGCTGGTATCTAGGCGCTCCCGCCCATAGATGGCAACAGTACTCCATATGCGGCCGAACTTGAGCTTTGTAAAGCATAAGTCTTTGCCGCGGGTTGAAGTAATGTTTCGCCTTGTTGAGCACACCTAGTTTCTTCGATGCCAGCTTGACCTTCCCCTCCAGATGACATCGAAACTGGACGTCGCTGGAGATGTCAACTCCTAGAATACCAATACTATTGGCGATGGTGAGGGGTGTGTTTTCGAAGTGTGGAGCCACAGCAAATGGGGTTTTCTTAGCGGTGAACGCGCAGACTTGTGTCTTAGAGGGGTTAAATCGCACTAAGTTCTGTCGCCCCCAGTCGGACACTCTACTTAGTGTGCTCTCAATTTGCGACACAAGTTGTTCGCGGCTCTCCTCCACCAAAGAACGAGGGATATTTGCGCGGCCCGTGTAATAAGTGTCCCCGGTGCTATCGTCTGCATAACAATGAATGCTGTCATTATACAACATATCATTAATATGCAGCAGAAACAGCGTCGGGGACAATACAGAACCCTGCGGGACGCCAGCATTGATGTCCATGCTATCGGAGCAACTGCCATCTACAACGGCTCTAATGCTTCTGCTGGACAAGAAGCTAGCAACCCATTCGCATAGCCCCTCGGGCAGACCGTATGCAGGTAACTTTGAAAGAAGACTGCGGTGCCAGACCCGATCGAACGCCTTTGCCATATCCAGGCTAACCGCCAATGCCTCACCTTGACTCTCCATCGCCAAAGCCCATCGGTGCGTAAGATACACTAGAAGATCACCAGTTGAGCGACCATGGCGAAAGCAATATTGTTTGTCGCTGATCAAGTCGTGATCCTCTAGGTATCCAAGGAGCCGAGTATTAATTACACGGTCCATCACCTTGGAGAGAAGGGAGGTAACAGCAATAGGCCTGTAATTCGATGGATCTGACCTGTCGCCCTTTTTAGGCACAGGGTGCACATTCGCAGTCTTCCACATAGACGGAACTTGCCTAGTGGAGTATGAAAGCGCGAACAAGCGCGTAAGTACAGGACACAACTCAAGAGCACACACCTTTAACACCACTGCCGGTATGCCATCTGGCCCACTCGACTTGTGAATATCGAGGGAGAGCAACGCCCGCCGGACATCTCGCTGTGTAATCGAAATCTCCGGCATGGAGTTACCGCACCATGGGATAGTAGGTGGTACGGCGTCTCCCTCGTTCAATGTCGAATTAGAGGCAAAGAGATTGCCCAGTAAGTCGGCCTTCTCCTTAGCACTATAGGCCAGACTACCATCCGGTTTTTGCAGTGGTGGAAAAGACGACCGACAGAAGTTTCCCTCGGCAGCCTTAGCGAGCGACCAAAAAGCACGGCTCCCAGATGGATGCTTAGCCAGGCGCTCACCAACTCTGCCGACGAAATCATACTTTGCCCTAGCAATCACTCTCTTACTGGACCTCGAGGCAGCATTAAACTCATGTTTCAGGTCAGAAACATTCTGATCCTCATTAATACGGGCCGCGGTCCAAGTCTTGTATGCAGCCTGCTTGCGAAGTATAACCTCTCTACAAGACCGATTAAACCACGGCCGTTTTTTAACACCCGCGGTGGCCACCAGTCGATTTGGGATGAATAATTCCATCCCATCCAAAATCGTCCCAGCCACAGCGGATGCACAGGAGTCGATGTCCTCTGACCCGAAGCAGAGCTGCCTCCACGGGTACGATGCATAGAATTCACGCAATCCATCCCAATCTGCCGACTTGTAGTGCCATACACGACGCCATCCGGTAGACCGGGGTGCGTCAGAGCTAGCATATGGCACCTGGGTCCGGATGAGGCAGTGGTCCGACGACCCAAGCGGAGCGTCCACCGTGATCTTGTACCCATCCGGACGTGTGGTCAGCAGAAGGTCCAGAAGAGAGCTCGTATGGTCCTCGATATCCGGTATTCTCGTTGGAGAATGTACCAGCTGCGAGAAACCATAAGCCAGTGCAAAGTCGTGAACAGACCTCCCCGCGAAGTCAGTGGACCGAGAGCCAAGCCACTCGGCGTGGTGGGCATTGAAGTCTCCCAAAATCACTAACTCCGCGGAGGGATACTGTTCCATGACTCTGTCAGTCGCCAGTTGTAGGTGCTCGATTATCCGAGTTGTGTCTGAATCACCACTATGAGACCTGTAAAGGCACGCGTAGACGCAGGTGTGGCCACCCTGATCCACGCGCACCCACAATATTGACAGGTCCCTGTCTTCTAGGCCGTGAAGGCGTCGACAGCAAATATCCTCCCGGACGTACATACATACCCCAGCTCGACGTACAAAAGAATATTCGAGTTTGTACCCAGGGTATAATAAGTAGGATGTGTCGGCCGGGCAAGATATTTGAGTCTCTGTCAAAAAAAGCAGGGTCGGCTGTGCAGTTTCAAGGTGTTGGTGAACTGCATTAATGTTTGCGTGAAGACCCCTAATGTTACAGAAATCCACACTGAGTGTGGAAGAGGACGCCGCTGGAGTAAAATGCTTTCTGTTTTTCTTCACGGCCATAAAAAGATTTTAGAGGTTTGTGAGAAGTCGTCTCATTGACAACACGACAGAAAAAAAGCGCGGTGTCTACCCCCGCAGTACAGTGCAGGTTGTGCGGTTTGCTAGCGCGGCGGGCGGAAGGGCCCCCGGTCCCCCCCTGCTGTAGCAGCCGGGTCCACTCCGGTCTCCTCCTCCGGCACGACTACTACAACAGGGACTTTACATAGGTTGGCGGTTCAGCCTCCCGGGGCGGAGATTAGGTGATCCCCGGGTTCGGGAACCCTACTGACCTGCGGGCGGCCAGCGGACAACCGTTTCACCGGGTCTCCCTGACCGCCGCGCCAACACGCCGCGCCTGCACCGCTGGCAGCGGTTCGACAACCACTGGTCTCCCAGTTGTCAGCATGACGACCTCTCAGAAAAAACAGCCCTGGTGACCTTGCTCACTCGCAGGAACACGACAAAGCCATTATGGCTGCGGTCTTTTGCAAGGTGGAGGTACTTCCCCAGTCGGATGCTAGCCAAGCTTTGAACGAGAAATCACACTGTGCCCCACTCCCATCAGAAATAATAATAATAATAAAAGCGAGGCACAGTACGATCCCTCATTGCGTCCTACCTCTCTTTTCGCCAGAGCTTCGTTTGTCAGTCAGCAGGGTGCACCGCGTGCAGGTAGTTGGCTTTGGTTCAAAGACGTTGATGAACCACTTACACCCCACGTAATAAGTTAAGAGGGAAGGTCCCTTAAGTAAGGACTGAATGAACTAACCGACTTGGTATTACATGGATCTCACAACTTTTTACGTTATAAGAACTGAGTTGCGAGACTTGGTTTTTTTTACAAGTTATGTTTTTGATGGCATATATTTATCTAGGTCATAACTTATGAATGCTGCCACTTATAAATACTTAAATCCCATGCTTGCTCGATTTATTGAAGCAAATAAATCATTGAAATGCCAACGCCGTTCGTCTCGTTTCCTTTCTCAGAATCCACCGAGAACTTCACAATTATATTAATGCACAACTATTTATGCTCGTGTGAGCATTTACATAGATTTAATAATAGTTGGCATATCCTTGGGGAAAAATACTTAGGGCTGGAACACGTCGGATGAATAGATTAGCCAGACATAGATTAGACAGATGGACAGTAGTTACCGTAGCACGTGGATCATGAGTAAAGAAATGAACAAGGGCTAAAGGTGAATCGTAAAATTAAATTTGCTTGATGCATCCTGACGACTAGCGAAAGACAACTAGTTGGGGTGTAAGTGGTTCATCAACTTCTTTGAACCAAAGCCAACCTCACCTGCACTTGGTGCACCCTGCTGACTGACAAACGAGGCTCTGGCGAAAAGTAAGGTAGGGCATAGCGTATTTTTTAAGCGGCCCGACGCGACAGCGGAAGTACCTCGTGCCCCACAGAATACCGCAGCCAAACAACAATTCCCTAGAGGGTTGTTGTGTTCCTGCGAGTGAGTGAGGTCACCAGAAAGAAATAAAGGAAGGAGTTATAATTATAATAATAAAATCAAATAAGGCTGGCAACGGATCGGCGACCCCTTGGTGTTGTTGATCACCATGGGCGGTGGTGATTGCTTTCCTTCAGGTGAGCTACATGCCCGTTTGTCCCCCTCTCATATAAAATAAAAGAGAGGTAGGACATGTCCGGATTGGGGAAGTACCTCCACCTTACAGGAGACCGTAGAAAGCATAAATGGTTTCAGTGCTGCAGCACCGGTGGCACATGTTCCATGTATTTTCTTTATGTATTATATATAAATTGGTCGTGTGGTTTCCGGCAGACTAGAATAGAATCACTCCGTTTCTTCCCGTGGATGTTGTGCAAGGCGACTAAGGGAAATACATTGTCAAATATCGATCAGGCCTCCCCAACCCGTTTGGCCAGCGTGGGAAGTGTAGGCCAAATCCTCCTTCCGTCTAGGACGGACGAGAGAGGGTCGTGCTCCTGTAGTGGAGACTAAAATGGACCTGATGATGATTATATACAAATATTAATTTGTTTATGTACAAAACAGGAGTATTATATAACACGTCGGGTGCTAAATAAGCCTGTAAATGCAAGTCGTGTAAGCCTTTTTGGTATTTACATCAGTTGATTAGACATAGTTTAGCCCCCTGCAATTGCATCAACCCTTGGGTCTAGTCACCTCACTCGAAGAAACAACAATAGACTATTTGACCAACATTTTTTTCGGTTTGATACATAATAAACGTCTCAATAACAGAACCATAGGTGAAAGAATTACTTCCATAGCACAAAAATCTCTCGAGATATGTTAATTTGAAAATCACAATTTTGAACTTTCCCGAAAACGGTCCATACAAAAGGCTACTGAATTATGACGTCAAAGGTTTGTATTTTGTATGCATCAAATTAGAAATTTGTACGACAGCTATGTTAAATGTTACGTTTATGTAATTGATAATAAAAGTTATAGTATTTTTTATTGCTTCTCCAATGGAAATATTATTTTTTAATAATTTCATACTTTTAAAATGGGCTTTCCCGCCAAACTTTGATCGACCCTAAAATAAGTCGGACGGAAGATATTAGAATGAAAGTTTGCAGATCTTTATAGTTTTGTGTATTTTACGATATTGTTAAATAATTTATACAATTTTATGAACATTGTCAAATAGGCTTATAATCAAGGTTACTGTCATTTGGTTGTGGTCTTACGTAAGGTGGAGGTACGTCCCCAGTCGGGTTGTATACACCTCGCCTAAGACTTAATACTTAGTTGGCAGGGTGCATCACGAACAACACTACAGTTTGTGACATTTTCATATAGAAAAAAATGTTTATCAACTAACTTGTTAAAGTCGCCAGTTAGAGAATATTATTTCTCGATAAATAGAAAATGTCACTCAGGTTAGCTGCAGTTGGATTTGTTCAAGCAAATAAATTAAATAAGCTGACTTCGTTCTTTGAATCTGTTGATTTGACACTAGCGATTGCCCCTGACTTCACCCGCGGGAACGTCATATACGCAATTATAAATATTTTTGAAAAATTGAAAAATTCACCTGCCCTCCCTAGGTGGGATTTAAACCCACGACCTCTCGATGACCGGTCGAGTGCTCTTCCAAGTGATGAACGATGGTAAGGGAAAGAGGAGCAACTATCGCATAGGCAACGGACAAGAGACTTGATGTCTTGTCAATTGACGCTGCTATGCTGGCCTACAAGATGCTTCTTCACCCTACGCTTGAAGGATCCCATATTGTATGATTGAGGAAATACATATGCCGGCAACGCGTTCCACTTTTTAATAGTGCGACATAGATAGGTGTTGCCAAACTTTGTAGTACGCGAAGGAATGACCCTAACGGTGAATTTGTGATCCCAAAAATAGCTCTATTAAACGTTCACCGTGAGATTTTAAGCCCGTGAACCAGTTTGGTCTTTTTATACCGTAGGTCAAAGTAGGAGACATACTGGTTGAAAATTTCAGTGTTGAAATAAGTAGTATTAGAAAAATATTGAGACTATTTCTATTTCTTATTTACTATAGGTATCTTATTTTAACAACGCGCCGTTTTCGAGAAAAATGTGACCTTTGATGTGTGCATATAAAAATGTGAGATTTAAAAAGAAAAAAATATCTTCTAAAAATTGGCTAAGTCCTGATTCATACATTGTTATAGTCTATTTTTCTCTATATATGTATATGACAAGAAATGATCTATCTGATGTGATCTTTGATGTGCGCATATAAAAATATGACAATAAAAAAAAAAAACATCGAAAATTTTTCTAAGTCCCTTAAAAAACACAAAATTATTTTTTTTATTTTTTTGTTGTTTTCTGCACGTTTCCCGTGTAGTGCCCCGAAGAGTATACCCCAACTCCAACAACCCGCCCCGAAAGCTACCCACTGACCTTTTTTTATAACATATAATATCCCTGCTTCGGAGGACACGTCAAGCCGCCAGTCCCGGCTGGAGTCATTAGATGACAGTCGTTAAGCCAAGTCAGTGGCCTTTAGGCGGCTTGAAAACAATGGCTTCCACCAACACGCAGTTGAGCAGCGTGGTGGAGTATGCTCTAAACCCTTTCAATTGAAGGGAGGCCCGTATCCCAGCAGTGGGATGAAAAAGGGTTGCTGACGGCGACGATTTTTTAATACTAAAATGCTAATGTAATATTAAATGCTAAAATTGTATGCAATCATTACTGCAAAATCATCATTGTATGGTGATCCATATAATATTATCCATTTTAAGCGCTCACTGCTGGTCACAGTTGTCGTAAGCTGGTAAGTAAATCATCATCAGGTTATTTTAGTCTCCACTACAGGAGCACGACCCTCTCTCGTTCGTCCTAGACGGAAGGAGGAACGTAAGTAATTGGTAAGTAAATACTTATGATTTATTCACCTATATGACTAAAGAACCTTTGCAAAACCAAATTGCACGTGGCCAGTTTTTATTTGTTTGAATTTAGACAAATACATTCGACAAGATGCCTACACATAATCCCTACTTATTTTAATATTATAAATGTAAACGTGAGTTTGTTTTGTTATGCTTTCACGCCGATAGTAATCGTTCATCATGAAACTTTGTACACATATGCTCATATATATTAGGAAGGACATAGGATATATTTATTAACAAAAAAGTAAATGCGGCCGAAGCCGCGGGTGGAAGCTAGTACATAAAAGGAGAGAGATTTTACTAGCATTAAAAGCCTTATACACTTTTATCAATCTAAAGAAAATATTGTTAATAAAAAAACAATAGGCTACTTGACAATGTTAAAAAATTGTACAAAATATTTAACAATATCGTAAAATATACAAAACTATAAAGATCTGCAAACTTTCATTCTAATATCTTCCGTCCGACTTATTTTAGTGTCGATCAAAGTTGGGGAAGTCCATTTTAAAAATATGAAATTATTCAAAAATAATATTTCCATTGGAGAAGTAATATAGAATACTATAACTTTTATTATGATACTAATTACATAAACGTAATATTTCACATCGCTGTTGTACAAATTTCGGATTTGATGCATAAAAAATACAAAACTGTGACGTCATAATTCAGTAGCCTTTTGTATGGAGTTTTCGGGAAAGTCAAAAATTGAGATTTTCAAATTATCATATCACAAAAAATAGTAATTCATTTTCATCATCATCATTCATCTAGCCTAATTAAAAAGCATTTTTAGTGCAGTTGGTATTATTACCTAACATAATATGTGCTTCTGAAGGATGCAGTGATGCGTCAGACTGGAGTCCCCTCTTTCATATGAATACAGATAAACGAAGCCTTGTCAACAATTCAACATTGCTCGGCTTGCTCCAACGGACCTGTACTACCGGTCGACTCGTTTAGGCTAGGGATGTGCACGTCAATGAAATATCGATGCTTTCCAATGTATCGTTTCGTAAACATCGATCTTCTCGTATTTTTGCGTATACATCCAACCAAACCTGTCACTATTTTAGACTAAATGCGAATTTGGCTTGCACGTGGTGCAACCTGCCGTTAAACAAACAAATTTTCTTGTAACATTTAAACGTATTTTTCTTTTTCTCCATTACTCTAAGTTTAGTTACAAAAACCGCACAAAAAACTTTTTAAGGATTAAAGTTTGAATAAGGAGCTTTCACTCACCCCTAGATAAATATTAAAATATTGTGTATTTTGAGTTAATTTTTGCATTATTCGTACAGTATTATAATGACAAATAGAAAGAAAGATGTTTAACCATTGTAAATAACGAAATAAGTTTACTAGTTTGCCCCCCTCTTATATGAATATAAAAATAAAATCCTACAGTTTCATTAATCCAAAATATATTAACACATCACAAAATATTGCTTTAACTCAGCGAATATTATAATATAAATAATAATAAGTAAGTGGATCAGCATATGCTCGTGGTGCACCCCCCTATGTTAAACAAACGAGGCTCTGGTGAAAGAAGTCGGACATTTCTAGTCAGTCGTCTGGGGAAGTACCTCCACCTCACCGAATATCGCAGCCAAATAACAAAGTTTTTGAGGATTGTTGTGTTCCTTTCCTATGAATGAGAGAGGAGAGTGTCACTAGATGTGAGGACATGATGCGATACTCCGCGAGCATCATACGCCTAGGGTAACCGATTTATATCAGGCGAGGCGATGTATAAAAAAATTTTAGTCGAGCGATCTTTGAAACAAACAAAACTTGCAGAAAGTTTCAATATATCGAATGCCAAAGATCGAATAAAATATCGATACATCGAGTATACCTAGTTTGGGCAGCGCCATTTGAAGAATTGGGCTCAAGCTCACGCGTCACACCTCATTCGTTCGTGGACGACTGCTTTGTACGGCTGCGCGTGCGCATTCGAAAGTTTATAGTTACGACTTAAATCTACAAGTTACATTACGCGCTAGGTAAGTGATATTTGTAACCTGTTATTTTAACTAGTTTTAAATAACTGTTATTTCATTAATATTTTCCTCGCTGTAACAGTGATAACAAGTCCGCTGTGTTTTAGTATTGTGAATATTTACTTACTTAATAATAAATTTAAACAGGATGTGATTAAAACAAATATTGTTGTGTAAAAATTTTTTTAGGTATTTTTTATTTGCATAAATTGTAAGTATACGTCATGATTTTTAGGAAATAATTTAAGTAGTTATTTAATACAATTATAACATAAGTAAACTACAAAAAAAATACAATTGTCGTATGATTTTATTACTACATCGGGCAGGAGATAAGCTTATAGCCCG
Source organism: Hypsopygia costalis (assembly GCA_937001555.2). Classification (NCBI taxonomy): domain Eukaryota; kingdom Metazoa; phylum Arthropoda; class Insecta; order Lepidoptera; family Pyralidae; genus Hypsopygia; species Hypsopygia costalis. Next base: position 29,459,897 of record OW443326.2, read on the forward strand.
CCTGATGGAATGCAAAATAAAGTACCGGTCGTGTGCAGCCATCCCTGCTGCTATTGTAGCGACTCCTTTTTTATGGTAACCTCACTCGCAGGAAAACTGTCTTCTAGTCTAGGTCACCAGGAAATTGTTCTTGATTTATGCGTTTTTGACTTGAATCTTAGCGGTCAGCGACTGTTCGTAAAAACAACATGATTAAAAATAGACAAATTTCAATAAACGAAATTTATACAAATATAGATTTATCCATTCTATAAATTATTATTAAACCTTTCTGGTGACCTCACTCACTCGCAGGAACACAACAGCCCTCAAGGGAACCGTTATTTGGCTGCGGTATTCTGTGAGGTGTAGGTACATTCCCCAGTCGGGTAGCTTACAATTACGATGTTGATGAACCACTTACACCCCTAAATATTCAAACACAATATAACTAGCAGAATTTCAAGAACACGTATAAAGGCGGCCTTATCTCTACAAGGGATCTCTACCAGCCCAACCTTCAAGTGTTGGATAAGAGAATTAAGAGTGGCAAGGGCGTCGAAAAGTCAAATGCATTTGTGAGAGACAAAAGAAGAAAGTAGTTAATATAAATAACTAGCGGCCCGGTACGTGCTTCGCTACGTATAAAGTGAAATAATTTGTACTGTCAACACTGAAAAAAGTTTCAATTTGACAGCACAATCCCCATCTGAAAAAAGTTTAAATTTGACAGCAAAATCCCCATTAACAAAATGATCCGCCATTTATAGAATTCATTTGTTACAAAAAATGTGATAAATGAAAAACCGCTCTACCGATTTTTTGCAAACTTCACATAAACCATCTACTAAATAGTCCGAACAAAGCCTAAACATTTGGTTTCGATAGGTGAGCCCGTTCTTAAGTTAAAAAATTACAACGAAAAGTGGCATTGATTTTTATATATATAGATTAAATTAAAGTAGGTAATATAATCTTTCTATTGGCGAAAGAATTTTTAAAATCGGTTTAATAGTTTTTTACTTTGTCCATTAGAAACAACATACGAACATAAAGATTTACACATTTTCTCTCTTTATAATAGAAGATGCAGTCTTAAAATCTAAAGTGACTGAAAGCAATAAAGCAATAATGTCAGGCTCTAGAGGTGGCGGTCCCGCCCTATTCTTAAGAATTATTATTGTAGAACACAATACAAACTAAATCCCGTCACACACGGTCCGATCCGGACCGGCACAAAGAGGGCGGTATTACGGGACCTCTATCATATTTATATTGTCACAAAGGAAAAATATTTTTCATCCCCCATCTCGGAAAGAGTATTTTTGCTCTTCGATATCTGAGTGCAAATGTCGTTTTTATATGCCAGAGGTGCCTAGCCTAACGTAAGCGGTAGAAGGATTCAAAAACTTGAATCTTGAGGGATTCAAGTTTTCAATTCAAAAACTTCAATCCTGACGGATTCAAGTTTTTGAATCCTTCGCTTGCTCGGTCATCAAAATTAAGCACGCGGTTACAAAGCAACTTTGCACTCTTGTATAACAAATAACGATTTTGCTTCTATGAAGCTAGGACATGAAATCATAATTTTTGTACATCGATTAAATACATGCAAACTATGCCTAACATCCAAAGGGTCTAACGAAATGAAACACTTGATGTATCAATGTGACGCCCTAGCCGGCAAACGAATGGAAATCTTAGGAAAGGCATACCCGGACCTGGAGGACTATAGGCTCTTCCCGATAAGCGGCATACTGAAGTACGTGGAACATGTGTCTAGACAGTTAGGGGAGAGTGACTAAAGGATTAGGGAGAGCACAAAAGATCCTTGAGGGTCGACGTGTTACCGGTGCTGCGGCACTGGACCCACTCTAAGATTAGATAAAATAAAGATAAATAAACTATGTTATGGAACTTAATTTATTGTCACCTCTACTGAGTTCCCTACCGTATCTATAGTGGAGAATGTTCACAAGAGTTCTTTAATCTTCTCCTTCCTTCTCCATTTCACCTTAGTTTTCACTATGGAGAACTAGTTTCAACAGTCCACTTGTGTTTGAAATCTCATCCACAGTTTTTTTTACACTCTCAATATTTTATTATTCAGGAACTTTAAGAATAAACAAACATGACAATAGTGTAATAGAAAAATAATTATGTTTATGGCTTAGTTAGGGTTGCGTCGTGGAAACCAAAGAGTTGTTTCTCATCCTCCCTTATTCATGCCATTGCTGGGATACGGGTCTCCCCTCAGTTGAAGGGGTTTAGACCATACTCCGTCACGCTACTCAACTGCGGGTTGGCGGAGGCCACTGTTTTCGTGCCGCCTTAAGGCCACGGACTGGGGTTAACGACTGTCATCTAAAGACGATAACAGTCAGGACCGACGGCTTAACGTGCCCTCCGAGCATGGAGGAGCTCGGGATAAGTAAAGCCATCCATGGACAGGCTACGGCCGACGTTGTTTAACTTGTGTGTTCGGTTAGACTGACACGCGCAACGATGCAATCGAGCTCCTCCGTACTACTACTATACAATGTATGTAATGTCAATTCCTCATCAAACAATCATAAAGTTAGCAATCTGGCTGCGGTTATGCTGTACATCTGACGGGCCGTATGCTTGTCTGCCACCCGATGTACTCCGTATTGTAAATCCGGACCGGATTACAACCGGTAAGTCCATGGGCGACCCTTACAGTGCAGGGGAAATACATACAAGTGTCTCTTACTTGGCTTATAATCTTATAAGGGGCGTATATTACCCATCTTAAGTCTACAAAGTAGCAATTTTATTCTTCTACAGTACTCACCTACGTACGAAGGTTACACGTGTACGCCATTATATTTTTCAAGGGGGGTATTTCTATTTATGCTGCCTAAGCTTTAAAGGTTAGAAAAATTACATAGCTCAAGCTTCACTTGTGCAATACAGAATAACAAGTCGACATTAATTAATTCGAATAGAGTCTTTATTTTCCTTAAAAGGCTGGCAACGGATCAGCGACCCCTTGGTGTTGCTGATTGCTTTCCACCAGGTGACTCACATGCTCGTTTGCCCCCCCCCCCCCCCCCCTCTCATATATATAAAAAAAAAATGCAAAAGTCTTGTGGTTTGCCTAAAATTTTGTAAACTTGCTGCTTTTTGGACATTTTAAAATTGTCTTTAAAGTTGCTTCCATATAAGGGAGGTAATAAAAAAAAAACGAATGATAACAAAATCGGGGTCGGGGGGGGGGGGGGGGGGGATACAGTTTTCCATAGGGAGGCAATTAAAACAAAATCGGGGGATACAGTTTGGTGATGCAGCTCCAAATCTATCATCTCCATGCAAAATTTAATCACACCACTGGATAGATGAAGGATCTAAGAATTTATTACGCTAAGTAAAGACTATGGACATCGCGTGTGAGGGAGGGTGAAACGCTGCCATTTTTAAAGTTTAGTGCATATAACGTGTCTATGACACAGCGACACCCCGTTTTTTTTTTTGCACGATTTTTTTACTTGAACCGCGATATGTTCTAAACGCACCTTTTAAGAATCACGGATCATTGACGACCACGGAGCACGTATCATGAAAGAAATACCTATCTTCTTTATATATATAATTTTACTGTACGTGTGTATGTCACTGAACTCCTAAACGGCTGGACAGATTTGAATGCTAATTTATGTATAAAAGTAATTTATCATAGATCTCGACAAATTACACACCGCCATCTAGTTCCAAACTAAGCAAAACCTGTAGTATGGGCACTAGATAACTGATATATGTAAATAAATATATTTTTTGTAAATAAATACATATAATACATAGAAAACACCCCGACCAAGACAAGCAGACATGTTAATGCACACAAATATTTGTTATGTGCGGAGATCGAACCCTCACTCGAAGTCAATGTCCATTACTAGCCATTCGACCGCCGAGCTTGTCATATGTCATTTACTGCAACTTACTGCATTCATTACAATTTGTTACTCTGTAATCATACGAACTCTCCGTCTCTTCCCGTGGATGTCGTACAAATCGACTAAGGGAAATACATTATCAAACATCGATCAGGCCTCCCCAACCCGTTTGGCCAGCGTGGGGAGTGTAGGCCAAATCCTCCTTCCGTCTAGGACGGACGAGAGAGGGTCGTGCTCCTGTATTGGAGACTAAAATTGACCTGATGATGATACGAACTCTCAATAAAATAATAACAAATACGTGAATTTTTGTATAAATCGACGACCCCTACGTAAAACAACGGAACTCATTTTAGGTGCTTTACAGTTAGCGTTTCGGAGTTAGATTTCGACATTATTATTTAAATACGAAAAATACATTAACCCAAAACATCTAAAAATAATAATAATTTAAGCGCTTTGTATAATTTATATACATTTACATGTATATGAAAGTTTTTTGGAAGTTAGATTTTATGTTTCGATTATATACGTGGGGACAGTCGAAATTTCCAACCATTTTCGTCTAAAACTATTGATGTGTGCTCATATATATACAATAGTATATATATCAATTTTGGTCTCATTTTGTTGATTGCCAATCTTTGCTATCCTATATCTATGGCATGTTTTTTTTATACTACGTCGGGTGGCAGATAAGCATACGGCCCGCCTGATGTGAAGCGGTTACCGTAGCCATATTAACGCTCGCAACATAAAGTATCGCTCGCGTGCCGAAACCCCCGCTGCCAACGCAGCATCTCTTTCCTTTCTGGTGACCTCACTCACTCGCAGGAACACAACAACCCTCAAGGGAATTGTTATTTGGCTGCGGTATTCTGTGAGGTGGAGGTACATTCCCCAGTCGGGTAGCTTACAATTACGCTATCTACCTCTCTTTTCGCCAGAGCTTCGTTTTACAGTCAACAGGGTGCACCGCGTGCAGGTGAGGTTGGTTTTGGCTCTACAGATCGTAGTGAGTAACATACAACCCTAAAATTTTACTATGTTTTTTTGCTAACTTTGTAAATATTTTTACTTATCCATAAGTAATGAATTTTATTAACTTATTATTACTTAATTTTTCCAAGAATTCGAATTCGATTTCTTGGATTCGATTCGAATATTTTTCTGTAATAGTTATGCAGTATTACAAAATGTTTACAAAATTGCAGTGTTGTACAAAAGTGACAAATGTTTACAAAATGACAGTGTTGTACAAGAGTGTTTTACAAAATGACTATTAACTTTGTAAGTATTGGCATTATTTTTAAAATTTATATAGGTACCATTGGAATAAACATTTTTAGCCAAGTTGTTGCGGCTACACTTAAGTTTAGCCGGACAGTCTCATTTTATGTAGAGCTTAGCTTAGAGAAAGGCTTAATTGTAATAATAAGCAGGATGATTTTTTTACACGCAGTATAATAAAATCTTATACTCCTTTCTATCCAGAAGGTCAGTATATGAATTCGGCACATTTAGATCTGCTAATATTATTATTTTTGAAATATTTCTATAACACGGCGCTATCTAGATCCGAACTAAGTAAAGCTTGCACTATGGGTACTAATAACGTCCCTAGTACTAGATAAGAGGATCCCGGCTGTTGCCATTAGATGACAGTCATTAAGCCAAGTCAGTGGCCTTTTCCAAGCCGCCTAAAGGCTGACACTGGCCTCCGCCAACCCGCAGTTGAGCAGCGTGGTGGAGTATACTGTAAACACCTTCAATTGAGGGGAGACCTAATTATTAATACCAGCATTGGAATGAATAAGGATTAATGACGAGACGAAAACACCTTGGACGAAGACAAACAGTCATGTCCATTTTTGTAAATATTTGTCTTGTGCGGGGCTCGAACCCGAGGCCCTCAGTACTACACTAGCTTTTTCTATTCGACCACCGGGCTATTGGTGTTTTAATATATGAGGTATTTAGAACTATTATCATAAAACCATTAACAAAAATTATAAACAAGGAAGAAAAAAAATATAATAGAATAAGCATGATAATGTTGATATTTATTTTCCTCGTTTGTTCCCTTGCAACTCACTTTAAATATTAGTTGTTTTTGTAGGTAACATTTCAAGTGATCAATATGTACAAGTGTAGATAGCTACAAACAATGTACAAACAAAGTTAAAAATATTGTACAGATTATTAATAAAAATAAAAAAAGATAATGCGATAAAAGGATTATTTTTTAAATCTCCTCAATATTTTGCTTTACTTTATTTGTTGATAAAATATTTATTTTTCCTGATGTAATTTCTATCTGGTTTTATACTTTTAATCGATGAGAGGGAACAATAAATTTATAATAATTGATAAAAAAAAATTCTCTTTACATAAGTGATAACTTCACATGAAATTAAATATTGCGGGCGCTCACTTAACACTCTGGAAGTTACTAAATTTTAATCTTATTAAATCAATCAAACAAAAAAAAACATAATTTTAACGAAGATTTAGGGATTTAGCGATTTTATATATATAAAGAAATTATTGTATTTAAACATTCTACCCTGTTGCTATTTTTACTTTATTCTGCGTAATTAATTAGCAATAAGGCAGGGTAAAAAGGGTGAAGGGAAAATTCACAGAAAGGGCATGTCTTGAGCCACCTCTGTCGAGTGCCGGCTGACTTCCCACGCGGGCGCTGGAATTATTACCTACCTCCCCAGGTAGGTAATAATTCCAGCTCGCAGCGCCCTACGTGCATGGTGTTCGGAACTCCGTGTTCGGAACTGATACAGGGACCTATAAATACTCGCGCTTTGCTACTATTCACATTACTTTACATCTGAGCCAGCAAGCGCCAGTCTTCGCTGAGCACTGGGAGCGGTGATACGCGCCACCCATCGGTTCCAGTGAGGTAAAGTACACATTAACTTTTGCCGATTATTCAATGAGAATTATACATTAGGTTATTGGAAAAATAATTTGAATAAATGTTATAAATAAAGAGGGTATTTCTGAGAGTTTTTGGGGTAGTTAGGATGAGCATATGGGAAGCCTGTGAAGAAAAAAAAATTAGGAAATTTTTTCGCGTCTTTGCGACTTTAAACCCTACTTTTGTCTTAAGGATTAGATTAGGAAATATTCTTTTGGTTATTTAGTAGTACCTATAGTAGATTTCCATGCAGGCATCAAAGCCAGCATATGGAAACATTGCCTTAGTACTCGCACCAGTTTATTAGCATACTAGCTGACTCGTGCCCACTCCGTTGGGCGGTAAAGATTTTTTTACGAGAAAGTCTTTTCATTTTTCGAGTTAAAACATAGTCTATGACACTCACAAATAACGTGGCTTTCTATTGGTAAAACAATTTTCATAATCGGTTCAGTAGATTAAGAGATTATCCCCCTACAACCTCGTAACAGTATAGATTATTAAATTCAGTATATAGGTATATAATTTTTTTTTTGGTTATATTCTGCTTATATTTGTTTATTTTGGAAATGTGTATATATAAAATATATAATATAAGATAATATCATAAATTTAAATATTGTATATGAGTTTTGTAACAATACAATAAACTATAGTAATAAATTATTTTTTCGTTGTAACAAAAAGTTATATGAAACTGAAAATGAGGTCGCAAACGGTACCGTATGACCGAGCGTGTGACATCAGAATAGCTTTAACGCAGCTTTCATATTTTTTTGTGAATATATTATATTCACAAAAAAATATGGCAATTATAGTCATAAAACTTATATAGTCTTTCAGTTTGTTGCATTTTTTTTTATTTAAATGCCTAAATCAAAATTGCGAATGGTAAATTAAAGTAGCTATGTAATGTTTGCGGGTTTGAAAGCTTAATAAAAATGTGACTATGCAAAAGCGGCATAATTGTGTTTAATATTTAAGTTTCTTTTTTTTAAATAAATAAAAAAGTGTAGACTTCCTGTAGAGTACTGAATACTTTTTAAAAAGTACTAAATACTATCTTAATCATTATTTTTCGCATCCCACTGCTGGCATACGGGTCTCACCTCAATCAGAAGAGTTTCAAGCGTACTCCCCCTCACTGCTTTTTGATTATGATTAACGATTGTTATCTAATGACAACAGTACATTAAGTAAATAAATAAATATTCTTGGACGAATTACACACTACCGTCCAGTCCCAAACTAAGCAAAGCTTGTAGGTAATATGGATACTAGATAACTGTATATTATACTCAAATACATTTTTTATGTAAATACATACGAGTTCATATAATACCTAGAAAACATCCAGACCAAGACAAACAGACATGTTCATGCACACAAATATTTGTCTTGTGCGGGGAATGAAACCGCGACCTCGGAGTCAAAGTGGCAATTGCTAGCCATTCGACCGACCTCGTCCATATAAGAGTAGGTATAATATTAGAATAACTTCTCGCGATGTCAAGTTGTTTTCGTCAACCCTTATTCATCCCACTGCTGGGACACGGGCCTCCCCTCAAACGAAGGGGTTTAGAGCATACTCCACCACGCTGCTCAACTGCGGGTTGGCGGAGGTCAGTGTTTTCAAGCCACCTTAAGGCCACTGATTTGGCTTAAGGACTGTCACCTAATGACAACAGCCGGGACCGACGGCTTAACATGCCCTCCGAAGCACGGAGGAGCTCTAGATAAATAAACCCATCCATGTACAGGCTACGGTCGATGTCAAGTATAGTAATTAAAAATAGATGATTGAAGATCCAAATCTACATTACAGCATTTAAAAAATCTGCGTCGAACTTATTCGTTCCGGATTCGTTAAAGAAACCCCGAGCGAAGCCTTCTTCATCGCTCCCTAAGTGACCTTTATTATCTGTGCACCAGTTCGATGATCAGTGTCCAAGTCTCTGCACCATATAGATCGTATAGGTTAACTATTGTATCTGGACGTTGAAATTGTTCCGAAGCTTTCCAAAAGCTGTCGAGCCCAATTGAATTTTATTCACCTCTTTGTAGAAAATTACACCAAAGCTAAGCTGTACGCATGCACCCAATCAATAATTTATTCCCGTTTTTTTATACTTTTTAGGGTTCCGTACCCAAAGGGTAAAAAGGAACCCTATTACTAAGGCTCCGCTGTCCGTCCGTCCGTCCGTCTGTCACCAGGCTGTATCTCATGAACTGTGATAGTTAGACAGTTGAAATTTTCACAGATGATGTATTTTTGTTGCCGCTATAAAAACAAATACTAAAAAACAGAATTAAAAAAATATTTAAAGGGGGCTCCCATACAACAAACGTGATTTTTTGCCGTTTTTATAGATAATGATACGGAACCCTTCATGCGCGAGTCCGACTCGCACTTGGCCGGTTTTTAGGGTTCCGTACCCAAAGGGTAAAAAGGAACCCTATTACTAAGGCTCCGCTGTCCGTCCGTCTGTCCGTCCGTCCGTCTGTCACCAGGCTGTATCTCATGAACTGTGATAGTTAGACAATTGAAATTTTCACAGATGATGTATTTCTATTGCCGCTATAACAACAAATACTAAAAAACAGAATAAAATTAATATTGAAGGGGGCTCCCATACAATAAACGTGATTTTTTTTGCCGTTTTTATAGATAATGGTACGGAACCCTTCGTGCGGGAGTCCGACTCGCACTTGGCCGGTTTTATTTATACTACGTACGATGGCAGACAAGCATACGACCAGCCTGAAGTGAAGCGCTTACTGTGGCCATATTAACATAAAATATCGCTCGCGTGCTGCCTCCCCCGTAGCAACCCCCTAAGCAATGTGGGACGATCCCCCACTAGATGAAGCGACGGCCATAACAAAGTTGTAGGGACTCGACGGACGCAGGTCGCTCAGGATCGGGACTTGTAGCTCTCTAGGAAGAGGGGGGGGGGGGCTATGTTCAGAAGTGGAGGAATACCAACGGGTATGATGATGATTTTTTTTTGTTTTCTTATATATGGATTTCAGATTGGCAAACAGTGAACAGGAGACTATAAAGACATCTAATGAATAAATTGAAAAAAAAAAATTCGATACTAACACCGTTTATGATGGTTGTGTCACAGTATTACTATTTTTCATACAGTAGCGCATCGCCATTGACGTGGGACGATGCCGCCGCCCGCGTAGGTATCCACGGGGTCGTTCGCCAATAAAATTCGAAATCAAATAATCTTTAATATTTTTATATAATAATCATTTATTAACAAGAATAAAATATACATATTTACAAATGTTGTACTGCTAAATATTTACGTGAAGGTTTATTTTTAGATTTCAATATTATAATGAATTCGCATTCGGATAAACGATTTGTCATGAAAATATGGGGGAAACATGAAAGTATGGCTGTGATATAAATTGTACTTGTTTTAATAATACATATAATAATTTATCTAAAATATTGTTTCCTACAAATGACAAAAAATTCTGCCTAAATTGCGCTTCTAGCTCATTCATTACAGTATTTAACAAAATCATCGCAAGGTACCTGTAGTCCACCAAAGAAATCACGTGAGCGATCGTATGCCCACACACAGCACGTGCATATAGTCGCAGAGACAATTTTTATGTTAGAAATGGAACATCCATACGTAGTAATTAATATCTTTGCCCAGAAATCTTGGATATAAACCCTAAAATATAGGAGAATATAGAACCTCGTCTTTATCTGTCGGTTTAAATAAAATCATAACAGTTGGATATTAGACAAATGCCTACTCCTTCTGTGTCCGACATCCCAACTACTCCAATAATAAGTTGTAAACATAATGATTACACTTTGGGCAAGAGCATGCGCCGTAAAGAATACATATTCCTACCTACGAGGGGAGGTCAATAAGTTCGCGGAATGAGAGAGAAGGAGGTTGAAATTAAACACCAAATTATTTTTCCTTTTCAATATATTCTCCTTTAACCCTAATACATTTTTCGGATCTCTCAAATAGCTTGTTTATACCATCGAAAAAAAATGATTTGTCTTTGGTGTCAAAATAGGCCGAAATTGCCGACTTGACTTCATCATCGTCGTCAAATTTCTTTCCACGCAGCTCTTTCTTCATTTTTGGAAATAAATAATAGTCACTGGGGGCCAAGTCTGGACTGTATGGTGGGTGGTTTAATTGTTCAAAGCCGCATCGGTGAATGGCAGCCGTCGCAACATGGCACGTGTGGACGGGTGCATTGTCGTGCAAAAGGAGCACACCTTTTGACAGTTTTCCTCTTCTTTTTTTCTTAATGGCTTCTTTCAATCTTTCCAGTAAAGAAGCGTAGTACTGTCCCGTTATAGTCGCACCACGTTCTTTATAATCGATCAGTAAAATACCTTCTGTATCCCAAAAGATAGTCGCCATGATCTTTCCGGCCGATTGTGACACTTTGAACTTCTTTGGAGGAGGTGTGCCTTTTTTATGCCACTGCATCGACTCTTGCTTCGACTCAGGTTCATAGTGGTGAACCCAGGTTTCATCTCCAGTAACAATCCGGGCCATAACTTCTTCCTTTCTCTCTCCACAGAGCTCCAGAAACTGGTGAGAGCACTCGACACGCTCGCGTTTTTGAAGTGGCGTGAGCATTCTCGGAACCCATCTTGCACTGACTTTAGTCATCCCAAGATGATGATGTAGGATATTTAAAATACTTGATTCGGATACTCCAACCATTGCTGCAAGTTGCTTCTTCTTCAGTCGGGCATCTTCCAATACAAGTTTTTCTACTTTTTCGACGATTTCCGGTGTGGTGGCCTCAATTGGCCGTCCGGAGCGGGGGTCGTCTTCAATGGACTCCCTTCCTTGTTTGAAAAGACCATGCCACTTGTAAACCATGGTTTTACCAGGGGCAGAGTCCGCGTAAACCGCTAACAGCTCTTGAAAAATCGTCTGAGCGGATTTTCCTTGCTTGGTAAGAAACTTAATAACGGCACGGTGTTCAATTTTCTCCATACTGGCTGACTTCTTCCCGATTTAGTTGTTTGCAGGTCGATAACTCAAAAGTTAATGACACGATTAGGTTCAAACTTGGTATATATACTCTTAATGAGGTGCTTAACTAGTGCCTACCTGGACGGGTAAATTTATCCCCATCAACCCCTCCATTCCGCGAACTTATTGGCCTCCCCTCGTACTTACACTTGAAAACTAGCAGGGTTTTCACACAGAGGAACAACACAGCGTTGTTGTCACAGAGTGAATTTTGAGATTATTCGCATCCTGTGATGCGTCATCTCGTAATTAGATTATGGGTCGATTAGACGAGACCATTAAATTGAGGCTATTTTATAGACATTTGTCACTCATCAATAATGTCGAAGCTAATTGGTTTTTGTGTCGCTGGAGACTAAGTTTGTAACATAAGACAAGATTCACGGCAAAATTGTTACCTCGACAAGGTGTGAGCGTATTCCAAATACAGGTACCTATACTCAGTTTTCAAGATAAATTTATGATGATGATGATACATTCGTTAATTTCACAAACAGCTCTAATGATTTCGACGAAATCGACAATATTGGTGGTAACGAGAAACATTAATCTGCCGCTATTGTGGCAATTCCGGCAAAATTCTCATCTAGTTATTATTCCACATATGTAGCCTCCATTTGAGCCCCGCCTCGCTGCATCGATCTCGGCAATTGTGTTAATGATTTCGACGAAATTTACAATGACTGTTTAAAAAGGAAATAATAATTTGGGGTGTAAGCTCACCATGAGTTTTAGAGTCAAGTCTAGAACCGAAGTGGTCACGTACTGTGCGGTTCCAAAGAAGTTTTCTTCCACGTACTACCAGGCTGTGGAATGTACTGAATGTTGAGGTTTACTCAGGAGACTACAGCATGGGGTTCTTCAAAAAGGGCGTAAAGAGGTTTTTACAGGATCGTCAACGCGCATGTGATGCCTCTGGTGTTGCAGGCGTCCATAGGCTGCGGTAACTGCTATCCATCAGGCGGACCGTATGCCTGTTTGTCACCTTAGTAGTATAAAAAAAAAAAGGATTGCCATCTCTAAACGCTAGCAACCAGGTCAAGATGCGTGAAAACTCCGGATTTTTAATCCTAAAACCCGGACATGTCATCAGTGTTTTTAGTACTAGCACAGTACTAGTACTATTTTTTATTCTGTGACAAGACGGTTATTCGCAGCATGGAGCGGGTAGTGTTTTAAAACTTTTAAGCCTGGACTACAAATGAAACCCCGCCCGGACGCTACCCGGACGCCCTCCAAACTAGGACAAGTCCGGGGAAACCTGGACGCATGGCAACCCTAGCCAAACCTACCCTCACCTTCACGTGGTACACCTTGCCGTCTAGCGAATATTTATTTAAATTTAGAAAAAAAATCTGTTTATTTTTTTTACATAATTCGTGTGGTTATTATTTACTTCTATTAGTGTATTAAATATTGTAAGTGTTAGTAAAAAAATATCTAGCATAGTTCTTTGCATACACATAAAAAATATACGAATATTTTCGAGAGGTGAAGGAATAACTGTAGACAAGAGAAATTAGTTGAAATACGCGTCACAAAGAATCACCCGGTCAGAATATAATAGGCTATTTTCCAATCTTTAAAAATTGTATAAATTATTTAACTATATCGTAAAATACACAAAACTATAAAGATCTGCAAACTTTCATTCTAATATCTTCAGTCAGACTTTTTTTAGCGTCGATCAAAGTTTGGCGGGAAAGTCCATTTTAAAGTATGAAATTATTAAAAAATAATATTCCCATTGGAGAACCTATAAAAAATGCTATAACTTTTATTATGATACTAATCACATAAACGTAATATTTAACATAGCTATCGTACAAATTTCTGATTTCATGCATACAAAATACAAACCTGTGACGTCATAATTCGGTAGTCTTTTGTATGGAGCGTTTTCGGGACAGTTTAAAAATTGTGATTTTGAAATTATCATATCTCGAGAGATTTTTGTGCTATCGAAGTAATTCTTTCACTTATGGTTATATTATGGAGACGTCCCTACATATCAACCCGAAAAAAATGTTAGTCAAATAGCCTATTGTGACCCGGTAGTGTAGAAAACATTGTCATAAGCGAGCTAAAACATAGTTAAAATTATGAATTTGATCGAAGTGGGATCATTTCAAGACTTGTGCGGGGATCGAACCCGCGACCTCGGAGTCAAAGTGGCCATTGCTAACCATTCGACCACTGAGCTCGTCGTACAAAATACCAATACAAAAGCCGCTAAGCATACATAATTTTGGGTTATAATCTAGCTCTGTACTAATTATATGCTAATATGTCTCATTTTTTTATACTACGTCGGGTGGCAGACAAGGATACGGCCCGCCTGATGTAAAGCGGTTACCATAGCCATATTAACGCTCGCAACATAAAATATCACTCACGCGCCGCCGCCCCCGCTGCCAATGCAGCATCTCATTCCTTTCTGGTGACTCACTCACTTGCAGGAACACAACAACGCTCAAGGGAATTGTAATTTGGCTGCGGTATTCTGTGAGGTGGAGGTACTTCCCCAGTCGGGTAGCTTACAATTGCGCTCCCTACCTCTCTTTTCGCCAGAGCTTCGTTATTCAGTCAGCAGGGTGCACCGCGATCAAGTGAAGTTGGCTTAGGTTCAAAGATGTTGATGAACCACTTTCACCCCAAATGTCGATGTTGATTGTAATCTGTCATATATGCTAATAAATAAATAACCGGTTAGGTAATTTGAGAACAACTGTGTAATAAATCTCAATTTGCAAGTTTGCACCTGTCACGTCGAATAAAAAAAAACGCGACTAAGTTACAATTATTTGTGTCAAGTGAACGAAATCAGTCTCATTGCAATTTTTGTGTGCAGTTATTTGATAGCTGTGCATCCGGCAATGATATGAACATGTAGATAAAAAAAACGGCCAAGTGCGAGTCGGACTCGCGCACGAAGGGTTACGTACCATCCATACTAATATTATACATGCGAAAGTAACTCTGTCTGTCTGTCTGTCTGTCTGTCTGTTACCTTTTCACGTTAAAACCGCTGAACCGATTTTGATGAAATTTGGTATGGAGATAGATTAAGACCTGAGGAAGGCCATAGTATAGTTTTTATCTTGGAAATCCTCCCCCAATGGGGGTAAAAAGTATTTTTTCTACTATAGAGGGCGCTGTATCATGGACTATCGGCCAAAAGATGGCGCCACAAGTCGTGCTATAGCACGACTTGTGGCGCCATCTGTTGGCCGATTGTTTTGTTGTCAAAGGGCGGCCAACAGATGGCGCCACAAGGAAAAAATATAAAATTTATAATCATTTGTCCTTCTTTTACGTCGAAAGCACGGACATGATTTTTTAAACGGGGATAGTTTACAGTCTGGAGAGCGACATAGGCTACTTTTTATCCCGGTAAAACATCTTAATCGTATGGAAAAAAATAAAATTTGTAATAATTTGTCCTTTTTTTTTACTTCGAAAGGAACCTAAGTACCGACATGATTTTTTTTAATGGGGATAGTTTACGGTCTGGAGAGTGACATAGGCTACTTTTTATCCCGGTAAAACATCATAATCCCATGGAAAAAAATAAACTTTGTAATAATTTGTCCTTTTTTAGGGTTCCGTACCTCAAAAGGAAAAACGCAACCCTTATAAGATCACTTTGTTGTCCGTCTGTCTGTCTGTCTGTCTGTCTGTCAAGAATTTCTGTGTCGAGAATGCGTGGAGGTATCAAGCTGAAATTTGAACTGTATACTCAGGTCTACGGTCCCATGAAGTTGTAAAAAAATCAATTCGACAAACTCAAGGGAATCAAAACCTATAGGGTACTTCCCGTTGACCTAGAACTATGAAATTTGGCAAGTAACATCGTTATAGACTACAAGTACAGAAATAAATCTCAAAACCATACATTTGTAAATAGATCTTAAAAAATAGGGGGTCTATATTTTTTATAGGGTGTCGAAATTTCAAATTGAAACTACTAGTTCAAATGTGGTATCATATGAAAGGGCTTGATGTACACATTGCAAAATATATTTTATTTATTTTTTTCGACGCATTATTTCTTATTTATAATGAAAAATATCAAATTTAATAATGATACTACGTACATACGGAACCCTCGGTGGGCGAGTCCGACTCGCACTTGTCCGGTTTTTTTTACTTCGAAAGGAACCTAAGTACCGACATGTTTTTTTTAATGGGGATAGTTTACGGTCTGGAGAGTGACATAGGCTACATTTTATCCCTGTAAAACATCTTAATCCCATGGAAAAAAATAAACTTTATAATAATTTGTCCTTTTTTTTTTATTCATTCTTGGCTTCTCCCATGGCCAACTATATGTGGCACGTTTGAGTGTGTCCAATGCCCAGAATTTGAAATATGTATGTGTATATATATATATATGTATATACGAGTATATATATATATATATACATATACGAGTATATGTATATATACGCGGACGATATGTTTGATATTATATAGACGTATATGTTTTGTGTTTCGTTTTCGATCCTTCGGCGTCAGATGGCGCGTGTCCGCGTGTGTAAACATTTTTTTTGTCTTGAGTGTGGGCGTTCCATCCATACTAATAATATTATAAGTGTTAAAGTAAGTAAATTCGTTTGTTTGTTATTTCTTCACGCCTTAACTATGCAGCCGCTGCTGCAGCCGATCATCGTTAAAATTTGTACATATTGGTACTACTTTTTATCCCACGAAGTAAAAAAATACAAGAAAAAATATACATAAATCAATTGCAGCTCCCCTGGACCACGCGGGCGAAGCCGCGGGTTACAGTTAGTAATACTATAAATGCGAAAGTAACTCTGTCTGTCTGTCTGTTACCTTTTCACGTTAAAACCGTTGAACCGATTTTGATGAAATTTGGTATGGAGGTAGTTTAAGATCCGAGGAAGAACATAGGATAGTTTTTATCCTGGAAATCCCGCCCCAATGGGGGTAAAAAGTATTTTTTCTACTATAGAGGGCGCTGTATGATGGGCTATCGGCCAACAGATGGCGCTACAAGTCGCGCTATAGGTTGAGGGCTATCGGCCAACAGATGACGCCACAAGTCGCGCTATAGATTGTTTTTTTGTCAAACGTGATCATACTAATATTATAAATAAGAAAGTGAGTTTGTTTGTCTGGAGAATGACATAGGCTACTTTTTATCCCGGTAAAACATCTTAATCCCATGGAAAAAAATAAACTTTGTAATAATTTGTCCTTTTTTTACTTCGAAAGGAACCTACTTAGGTTCCTTTGGAAGTAAAAAAAAGGACAAATTACAAAGTTTATTTTTGTCGGTACTTACCGACATGATTTTTTTAACGGGGATAGTTTACGGTCTGGAGAGTGACTTAAGCTACTTTTTATACAGGAAAAACATTATCACGGGAAAAAATAAAGTTTATTATCATTTGTCCTTTTTTTTATTTATTCTTGGCTTCTCCCATGGCCAACTATATGTGGCACATATGAGTGTGTCTAATGCCCAGAATTTGTATATATATATATATACGCGGACGATATGTTTGATATATATAGACGTATATGTTTTGTGTTTCGTTTTCGATCCTTCGGCGTCAGATGGCGCGTGTCCGCGTGTGTATGTGGTGAACAATTTTTTTGTCTTGAGTGTGAGCGTTCCATCCATACTAATAATATTATAAGTGTTAAAGTAAGTAAATTCGTTTATTTGTTATTTCTTCACGCCTTAACTATGCAGCCGATCATCATTAAAATTTGTACATATTGGTAGGTACCTACTACTTTTTATCCCACGAAGTAAAAAAAATACAAGAAAAAAATATTCATAAATCAATTGCAGCTCCCCTGGACCACGCGGGCGAAGCCGCGGGTAACAGCTAGTAACTAAATATTCTGTGAATATTTTAAGCGTTTACCTGTTGCCGCAATCAATATCGAGCAAAAACGAGTAAAAAAAAAATCAAGTTTGTTGTAAGGGAGCTCCCTTAAATATTTATTTTATTCTATTTTTTAGTATTTGTTGTTATAGCGGCAACAAAATACATCATCTGTGAAAATTTCAACTGTCTAACTATCACGATTCATGAGATACAGCCTGGTGACAATGGACGGACGGACGGACAGCGGAGTTTCAGTAATAGGGTCCTTTTTACCCTTTGGGTACGGAACCCTAAGAAGTACAATTGGGTATGACGGATAAGCTGCAAGTTTTATTACTTGTTTGTCGAGGCAATTAGCCTGTCGATTGAGTGGAAGTTGAGTAGCTTTGGGGTGTAAGTGGTTCATCATGATCTTTGAACCAAAGCCAACTTCACCTGCACGCGGTGCACCCTGCTGACTGACAAACGAAGCTCTGGCGAAAAGATAGGTAGGGAGCGTAATTGTAAGCTACCCGACTGGGGAATGTACCTCCACCGCACCGAATACCGCAGCCAAATAACAATTCCCTTGAGGGTTGTTGTGTTCCTGCGAGTGAGTGTGGTCACCAGAAAGGAAGGAGATGTTGCGTTGGCAGCGGGGGTGGCGGCGCGCGAGCGATATTTTATGTTGCGAGTGTTAATATGGGTATGGTAACCGCCTTTAGGTGGCTTGAAAACACTGGCCTCCACCAACCGGCAGTTGAGCAGCGGGGTATGCCTAAACCCCTTCGATTGAGGAGAGGCCCGTATCCCAGCAGTGGGATGAATAAAGGCTGGCGACTACGACAATTGAGTGTTAATTTTTTTTACAATCGCCCGCGTCTTCATCCGTGTGGACTTGACAATATATATACTTGACGAGCTCGGTGCTCGAATGGTTAGCAATGGCCACTTTGACTCCGAAGTCGCAGGTTCGATTCCCGCACAAGACAAACATTTGTGTGCATGAACATGTCTGTTTGTCCCAGACCAAGACAAATGCACACGTCTGTTTGTCATGCGGTTACTATGTATCATATTGGTCTGGGTGTTTTCTATGTATTATAAGTATGTATTTACGAAAAAAAAAAATGTATTTAAGTACATTTATCAGTTGTCTAGTATCCATAACACAAGCCTTACGCTTAATTTAGGACTAGATGGCGCTGTGTGAATTGTCCAGAAATATATATTATTTACAAACTAGGGCATCTAATATCAGAAGGTTTTCAATTCTTACACTGACTTCCGATATAAGATCTCAATATGGGAATTCCGATTGTGAAATTCCGATATCAATCGGAATTTCACAAATGCGTCATACATCCTCATAAAGTTGGGTTGGATACAGTAAAAAGAGTATTTTAAATCAAGTTAGGTATTTACTTTAGTACAAAACCTAGTTTTATTAAGTGTTTTATTTCGTTTCAGCAAAATCAACATTAATTAGGAATGACAATCAATTATTAGAAATTAAAACTAGGTTTAGTTTTTTTTAGGCACGATTTTCTATGTAATACGTTCTCAAAAACAACAAAGCGTTTTGTCGAATAGTGAACTTGACGAGCTCGGTGGTCGAATGGTGGCAATCACAGAAATAAAAAAAACCGGACAAGTGCGAGTCGGACTCGCCCACCGAGGGTTCCGTAGGTACCCGGGTATTCCGGGGTTCCGTAGGTATCATTATTAAATTTGATATTTTTCATTATAAATAAGAAATAATGCGTCGAAAAAAATAAATAAAATATATTTTGCAATGTGTACATCAAGCCCTTTCATATGATACCCCATTTGAACTAGTAGTTTCAATTTGAAATTTCGACACCCTATAAAAAATATAGACCCCCTATTTTTTAAGATCTATTTACAAATGTATAGTTTTCAGATTTATTCCTGTACTTGTAGTCTATAACGATGTTACTTGCCAAATCTTATAGTTCTAGGTCAACGGGAAGTACCCTATAGGTTTTGATTCCCTTGAGTGTGTCGAAATATGCGTTTTTTGCCGAATAAACGGCCGTAACTTTTTTCTATGTAAACTTAGCAGTTTGATTTTTTTTTAACTTCATGGGACCGTAGACCTGAGTATACAGTTCAAATTTCAGCTTGATACCTCCACGCATTCTCGAAATAGAAATTCTTGACAGACAGACAGACAGACAGACAGACAGACAGACGGACAACAAAGTGATCTTATAAGGGTTCCGTTTTTCCTTTTGAGGTTCGGAACCCTAAAAAGGACTAGAATGGGCGTTACCCGCGTAGGTCAATATACTCCAATTTGGCATATCTCGATCGTCGCATATCTCAGTCGTCATTTGTCACAGCCGCGGAAACAATCATAGAAAAAAAATATAAAAATGCTTTCTTGTGCCATATTATCGTGTAAGAATAATAGTAGCAAAAATAATGTGTCTAATGGTGGCATTTCATACCATCGGTAAGTAATATTTCTCATTATTTTCATTATTTAATAGAATTTAAGCATATTCAATAAAATGCACAAACGCGAACAAACTAAAGTAACCTTTATGCGTTTAATTTTAAGGTCAAATTTCTAACGCACTCCACGTCTCTTGTTTAGAACATTCTAGCGTTAATCGATTAGTGATGTGACTCATGTATCGTCAGTATTTATTTACTTGATTATTTACTCCCATCACGATATTGAAACAGTATAATTTTTGAATTATGAAAAAATATTATATCATAATTATGAACATAATATAATAAATTGTAAGAAATGTTATAAATTATAAATAAATATAGGCAGGCATAAGAAACCAGCTGTAGCGCGAGGCTTCGCTCGCGTAGCACTTCGTTGTCACATATAAAGTATCCTATATATTAATCCAGACTATCTATATTTGTGCAAAATTTCATCTAGTCTGATCGAGTCACAAAGTTCTAAACATCCTCACAAACTGTCGCATTTATAATTATTAGTGTGAAGTATGATTTCACCTATCATCATCATATATCATCATAATTAATAAGTTTTTTCAAAAAAATATTTTTTGGGACAAGCTTCTACGGCAGCTTTTACGTTTATCATGCATTGTCATCCAAACAAACGTGTACTACAAAATTTCAGCTCAATCGGTTGAAAATCTGTCTCAAAATTAAGTTGCACCACCCGAATGCATTCCACCCGAACAAACATTGTTACATACTGACATACATACATTGTAAGTTGAAGAAAAGATTGTAAAAATATTCAATTTTATGGTACCAAAAATGATAATAGGTAGATATTCATTAATCCGGTAGCAGTACTCGGTGATACTTGGTGTTCCTCATTACTACATCACTTCGAAAAGTAGTGATATCGACATTCGTGCAGTACGGTCATTCAAATATCAGCCTTTAGTCAAGGACAGAAGTCATAATATTAAAATCAATATTAGTAGCGCCACCTTGCGTCGATTAGCTATACTGTTTAGAATCTGACAGAATAAGAAGTACAGCTATTGCTCACTAGATGCTTATTCGGGATTTAATTGTTTATGAACCGTGTCATAACTGCATAAGGTTGAATTTAAACTAACATATTTTTGTATATATGTCATTTTTTACAGTATTTTTAGACCAATCATAGCACAAACATGCATGTAGTAACACGTTAACATTTTGCTTTACATGTGTGAGTTTGGCGACAAAGGTTTTCTTACTAATAGGTCGTCATACGATTTCTACCTGTTTTTTTATTTCTGTGGTGGCAATGGCCACTTTGACTCCGAGGTCGCGGGTTCGATCCCCGCACAAGACAAATATTTGTGTGCATGATCTGGGCGTCTGTTTGTCTTGGTCTGGGCGTTTTCTATGTATTATTTGTATATATTTACAAAAAAAAAAGTAATATCCCAGTTATCTAGTATCCATTGTACAAGCTTTTCGCTTAATTTGGGACTAGATGGCTTTGTAAATTGTCCAGGAATATTTATCTGTATTTTATTACAAAATCGGGCGGACGAAAAACACGCTTATTTGCAACTCTGGTAGGCAAAACTGATGAAAGGTAAGTGTAGGCCTGCGTCAGATAAAGTCCTCTTTCTCCTCTGCCCTCGTATATTGCTTTTTCAGTCATTACAAATCCCAAAAGGTCAAATTGGGGTGGTTCATCAACATCTTTGAACCAAAGCCAACTTCACCTGCACGCGGTGCACCCTGCTGACTGACAAACGAAGCTCTGGCGATAAGAGAGGTCGGGAGCGTAATTGTAAGCTACCCGACTGGTGAATGTACATCCACCTCACAGGATACCGCAGTCAAATAACAATTCCCTTGAGGGTTGTTGTGTTCTTGCGAGTGAGTGAGGTCACCAGAAAGGAAGGAGATGATGCGTTGGCAGCGGGGGTGGCGGCGCGATTTTTTTATGTTGCGCGTACTCTATATCTTTTTATCAGAGCGGTGTGTCTACTGTATACAAATATTTTTTAACCGACTCCAATAAAGGAGGAGGTTTTCAATTCGCTGTATTGTTTTTTTAATGTTTGTTATTTAATTACTCCATGATTTATAAACCGATTTGAAAAAAACTTTTTTATTTGAAAGAGTATACTTCTAAATTGATCTCATATTTTTTTCATCATCATCAACTAACAGCCTGTATCTACCCACTGTTAGGTTTGTTATTTCATTACTCTGTCATTTATAGACCGATTTGAAAAAAGCTTTTTTTATTTGAAATACTATACTTCCATATTGGTCCCATATTTTTTTAATCATCATCATCATCATCAGCCTGTATCTACATACATAAATGTAGATTAATGGTTGGGGTCGGTTTTTTTTTTGTTAAAATTATACCACTTCCAAACTATGATGGACATCAGTCAATGTTTGTATTTCCACATCTGTGAAGGATATATCTGACTTAATGTCTATAAGGAGTTTGAAGACATAGTCCTTCATTTTCCGAAACGATCCTAGCATATCTTTCATGCTGGAGCATAAGGACAACTGGATGTTTCACCAAACTCTTTACTGGTGTAAGCTGTCAGAGCATCGGCTTTGAGAGGTTATTTCTTAATTTACCTTACGAACGTTTCCAATCATCTCTCTGTACAGTCTTGGATCAGCTTGGCGAAATCTTTCCACTTCGAACCCATCACACTCTGTTGAATCATTATCAAAGCAGCTTTCTGAGTCAGCTGTTTGCGGATTCAATTTCGTGCTGAAGGGAAGATTCTGCTTCAGCGGTTGTCGTTATCTTATATAAGGTATCGATGACAGCAAGCTGAATGCCATGGGCGAGGCAGAATTGATGGTGGCTAGAGATGTATGAATGAACCCATTTTTTTCATAAAGCTGGTGCCATCGGTTGTATGACTAACAATTTCCTCAAGGACGATATTGAACTTGGCAAGGTGCTAGCGCAGTATACATAGAGCTGCACTAGCTGTCATGGACTCCGTTATTTTGACAAGTTTGTTTTGTTCGTTTATACGAATAAGCAAGACAGACAGACGCGCACAGTTAAAGAGTGAGTGAGACAGATATGCATGTATCGCATTCGCATGCATATTGGATATTGCAGGCACTGCGGGCTGGCAACAGGAATAAATCCGGCGCTGTTGTTTGTGGCGCGCTTATTAACTTTATTTGAAAACAATTTTTTTTTACGATTAAAATTTTTTTTACGAAAAACAATTTATATTACGATATTGGGTCACTCAGTATCGGAATTTATAATAACGGAAATAGGTTCCGAGATTCCGATATTACGATATTCAGAGATTCATGCCCTAATATATACTTTAAAAACTGCTCTTTTATTATAGTTATAGAAATTTTACATTAGAATCTATACAAACTATTTACCAATAATTAAAAATATACAATTAAATTAAAAACTAAATACGGCTAACTATATATACAAATAAAACGGTAATGACTAAAACTAATTAAAAGTAATAAAATATAATAAACTAAATGGCTCTTTTATTAGTGATATTAAGACAAAACATATACCAGATTTTAAGTTAGACCTCGAGTACATGCAACTGGGGTAATTTTTACGTGCAGTAATTTTTGCGTGATGCTCGTACAAATATACAGACAGACCGACAGACAAAAATCTAAAAATAATTGATTTGGCTTCTATTTCTCCTATAGAGACACTTCATATAATTATATCTCCTTTGTACACATATCGACCAGTTAGTTTTATTTTACTAAATGTGTTATATATTTGTTAGGTAATAGCACAGTATAAGTAATAGTACTACGTACAGTATTCCCACTTCCTGCCGCTGTCTCGTATCGACCTCATCTCCCCTCTGAGATAAATCTGGAACAGTTTGTATGGCGCCGCACACACGTACATTCACGCTCTGCACAGACGGCATTGCTTGTGTAGTAGTTCACGCCGCGTTATTTGTATGGAGTTGCCGGGGAGTAGTACAATTATGAAATAGAGTGACACGCTATTTTATTAATGAAAGCAGGAAATTATAAATCAGGATTTTTTTCTTTCTTTTCGAGATTTTTACCTATAAAAATGGAATATAAGAAAAGAATAAATAGGTTATTATTCGCTACAAATTTTGTTTCACGCAGCTATGTTCTTGAAAAGTGAACACTTTACATTGACGTGATTAATTCCATACAAAATTTAAACTTAAAAAATTTTAAATATCTTTCGACTCATTGTACCGCAAACCTAAAATACCAGCTTCAAGATTTTTGACATTTTGCGGAATTAAAAAACAAATCATACACTCGAGTAAAGATACAAGATACAAGATATTTTTATTTTTGTTAAAACATGTGTAGTGCACGAATACAGGTGTTATATAGTATATTTTGTTCTACATGTTTGGCTGGTTGAGCATACAAAAATCAGAGTAGATGGCAATTAGCAATTTCAAACAAAATTTCAAACAGAATAATATTAGTCTCAATTCAATACAAAATTATGTCAGATAATAATACAAAATTATGTCTGTTTATGATACCAAAATTTTGTCACTTAATAATTCAATATAATATAATATGTCAGT
This sequence comes from Hypsopygia costalis, assembly GCA_937001555.2. Lineage (NCBI taxonomy): Eukaryota > Metazoa > Arthropoda > Insecta > Lepidoptera > Pyralidae > Hypsopygia > Hypsopygia costalis. Next base: position 29,484,662 of record OW443326.2, read on the forward strand.
TATTTATACATAATTAATTCTATGACACATTATCATTCATCTAATTTCATTATTTATATTTTGTCGTTCATAAATTGTGTGATAGAATCATAACATTTCTCTGTTAATGTTTTCTTCAATCTCGACTTAAATATATTGATGGGAAGTTCTTTCAAGGACTTTGGTAACTTGTTATAAATTTTTGGTCCCATACAAAATATACTATCATACATTAATTTAGAGTTAGATTTCTTTATACATAATCGGTTATTATCCCTCCTATTTCGCTGATTGATATCAGAGAGCCGCGGAAACTGCTTTTGGTTGATTCTAATAAAAAGGCTTACCTCATTTATATATAACGAGGGAACAGTCAGTAAATATATTGTTTTTAAAATATAGCATACAGCTGTCAGTGGTTTTAAGATAAAACATGGCTCTTATGCACCGTTTCTGAGCTTTGAATACTAGTTCTCTGTTTGTAGAGTTGCCCCAGAATATTATTCCGTACCGCAATATCGAGCCAGATAAAGAAAGATATTATTCGCTATATACATATATTTTGATTTGTTTTAATTTAATTTAGATTGATTTCATTTCATTTGATTTATTTTAATATAATTTAGTTTGATTTAACTTAATGTAATTGTGTTATTTAATTTAATTTATTTATGTCTTATGTTATTAAATTTAAATTATTTTTATGATTATTTAAGCTGTTATGTTTTTTGAAGTGAAAACTTCTTTAGTGGCGTTGTGCACTTTTTGGGATGGGTAAAAAATGTTAAACTCGCGTCAGGATCACGTGTCCTGATCGAAAATTAGTAAGACAAAGCTGCGAAACTACAAAATTCAACTTTAAACAAAGACGATACGATTGAGAATTCTTTGAATATTTTAAAGATTCGAAATTACAGTTAGTAAGACAAAGCTGCGAGACTACAAAATCCAACTTTAAGCAAAGACGATACGATTGAGAATTCTTTTAATATTTTAATGTTTTGAAATAGTTTCGAAATGACAGTTCATAAGACAAAGCTGCGAGACTACAAAATCCAACTTTAAGCAAAGACGATACGATTGAGATTGCTTTGAATAGTTTATGTTTGTGTACGATAGCGCAATAAATGAATATTGTATTTTATCTACTCTCATACTGAAATTTAGAGATTAAAAAACTAAACACAGAATCTTAATGACAGTCTTTTACGCACAAGCTATCAAAATAAATTTAAAAAGTTATTTTTCGATACAGTTGTCATATGGACAACTGTATCGAAAAATAACATTTTTTCCATTTCGATACTGCTTCAGCCCTGGATACAGGTATATTAAACAGGTTGCAATGCAAATACATTGCAACTTTGCAAAATTTTTCTACATAATCTGTGAACGCGGCGCCGCGCGGCGCGTCGCGCATGCGCACTATGCATGCTCGATCTGCAAATGGATTTTTAAGTAAGAAATAAAGCTGTTAAATTAACTTCATGGTTGTATTTAAAATATTATTATCATAAAAAATGCATGAGATTAGATAAAGTAGTGTATTAATATAAGATAAAGTAGTGTATTAATATAATTTATACAGATAAAGTAATTAGGTCTTTAAATACTCGTGTGTTCTATTATAACATGTATATGTGTTAATAGTTGTATAACATATATACTCGTATTTTAAGAACCCTTATTATGCAACAGTTTCATAAACTACTATTAACACATAAATGATAGTACTGTTATACTGATATATATAGCAATTCGTGCGAAAATATTTGCTAACCATTCTAAAATATTCAAAAATGCACAACGTTAATGTTCAAGTTTTCACTTCTACCGGCACTCCCGGAGTGCAACCCCTTGTTTTTTTATATGTAGCCTTTGACAAGCGCATTGGCTTGCTATAGTGCTGTCAAAAGGACGTAAATAAATATATATAAATAATCTGTAAACATATAATAAAACCGTAAAAATAATGTGTCTGTACATTGAATATATTAGGTTGGGGAAAAAGTCTTTTCGTATTTTATATGAAAATTCAAAACATTTTTTAATAAAGTTAATTTACATTTAACTAAAGTATGTAGGTGCCATTATGTTCGATAACTTTTTGTCATCTTGTAGGTAAAGACATGATCCCATTACTATAGAAATTTTGGGACTTCTGTTCAAAAAACCGCGACAAGTGGTTTTGGCAGTCTTCTCGTGATGTTAACCTGACATTGCCTAAAGAATTCTTAAGAGACCGAAACAGGTGGAAATCAGAAGGTGCAAGGTCAGGACTATACGGCGGATGCATTAACACCTCCCAGTCAAACTCTCTTAATTTTTGCTGAGTGGCTAAAGATGTGTGAGGTTTAGCGTTATCATGATGAAAAATCACACCCCTTCTATTAATTAATTCCGGCCGCTTTCTCACAACTTTTTGCTTTAATCTCATCAGTTGTTCACAGTAGAGTTCAGAATCGATAGTCCTGCCTGGCGGTAACAGCTCATAATGAATATCTTCCCTTCCAATCCCACCATACACACAGCATCACCTTGTTGCGGGTTAACCCGGGTTTCGCCAGAGTCTCTGAAGCCTGGCCGGTCCTTGACCACGACCTTTTTATGCGCCAAAACTGTTATGTGGTCAATTCCTAGTTCTTCAGCTACGTCGTAACTACTGATATGCCGATCTTGCTCCACTTTTTCAGAAATGACATCCATTTTATCCGTAACAGGGCGACGTGCATTTTTGACATCAAAATTTCCGGATTGAAAACGCTTAAACCAAATTTGTGCTACTCTCACAGACACTGCACTAGGTCCATAATAATCACAAATTTTTTTCGCAGCTTGCGTTGAATTTTTACCTTTTTTGTAGTAAAATTTTAAAATGTATCGAATTTCTTCATTAGATTCACTCATCTTGACAGTAAAAAAAACAAATGAAAATCACACATTTACCTAATTTGAATTTGGAATTATCTTTTTTAAAATTTAAACTTTTTATAGATATCAAAACCTGCTAGATACAAATGGTATAACCAAAGAGATTTTATTACAAGTTCATACATACCATAATGCGAAAAGACTTTTTCCCCTACCTATTATTTACAAAAAAACAATTGGAGGCGATGGAGATATAGTAATAGAGTAAGAATTTAAAAAAAAATGTCTGTCTGTTTGTCTGTTTGTCTGTATGTCTGTTTGTCTGTTTGTCTGTTTGTCTGTTTGTCTGTTTGTCTGTTTGTCTGTATGTCTGTTTGTCTGTCTATCTGTATGTCTGTTTGTCTGTTTGTACACGCTAATCTCTGGAAGTACTGGACGGATTCGAATGAAACTTTTTTTGTTATATAGCTGTTAAGCCTGGGCAACATATAGAGTCTAATTGATTTTGGAAAGTGGAACGCCTGATGCAGCACTATAATGGTTCAGCTAAACTATAAGAAATATGAAAATGACACCTTAGCAAAAGTTATTCAGCCTGATAAGCATTTTCTGTTGAGGTATAAAACACCAAGATTTGGAACACCTGATGCAGAACCATAATGGTTCAGGTAAACTATAAGAAATATAATAATGACGCCTTAGCAAAGTTGTTCAACCTGGTGAGCAATTTTTGTTGAAGTATAAAAATCCAAGATTTGGAATACCTGATGCAGAACCATATTGGTTCAGGTAAACTATAAGAAATATAAAAATTACTCCTTAGCAAAAGTTGTTCAACCTGATGAGCATTTTTTGTTGAGGTATAAAAATCCAAGATTTGGAACACCTGATGCAGAACCATAATGGTTCAGATAAACTATAAGAAATATAAAAATGACGCCTTAGCAAAAGTTGTTCAACCTGGTGAGCATTTTTTGTTGAAGTATAAAAATCCAAGATATGGAACACCTGATGCTGAACAAAGTTAAATTATTTGCATAAACAACATGTGTTTACAATAAATTATAGTTTTAAAAAAAGTAAAAATATCACGCTATAATAGTTAAAATAACAATATTAAATAGATTAATAAAATATTGAATGTATTTAAAAAAAACCGCGAGGTGCTACTTTTATTCTTACCTGCTACAAGTTAGACGCAATAGTTTTATTTTATTTACAAAGGTAACGTGGTCTATTTAGTCAGTTTATTATAGACGTGTACACTAAAATTGAAATGGAACGATTGGTATATATTCGCACAAACCAGAAGAATACGTGCATTTGCGAGACGCTATGTAGCAAGATCAGAGTTTATTTGATTTGGTGGTGGAAAGTGTTTTAAGCAACGAGGAGAAACTGTTTTTCTTAGATGCTCCACGAGAGCAATCCACGCTGAAATCAGGCGCCAAAATAAGATCTTGCAGCAGAATCGCCAGGTATTGCAGCCATATTACTACTAGGCGGAAGGACGCAAATACAATGTTCAATATGTATCCTACTCGATTTAAACAGAACTGAAACACCGCCATGCTCTGTGACACGAAACTGTGACAAACCGAAGGTGTTTCAGGATTGCTGTCTAATCGTTTGAGATGAATGCGAAATGGCCAACAGTAAGGTACTAGAAGCTGTAGATAGAACTTTACGTGCCCAAGAGTTTTCAAGAATATTATTAAAATTTGGGGAAGATCTCCTTCCTGAAGTAAAGTCAATGCTTGGCAGCGCAATATAATTGAAGCTGAGATTCTCACTGGGAGTGGTGCCGGTGAAACTGTATTTATTCCGCGTATACCTCTTCCCCAAAAAAAATCCATTTTAATTTTAAACGTACGCAGTTGTCTGTGACCACTTGCTTTGCTATGACAATAAAATAATCACTAAAATTCGCTGGTGTCAAGCTTAGGACTGGTTGTTTTTCGCATGGCCAACTTTACGTGGCTTTCTCGAGAGTTAGTAACGCTTCAGGTCTTTTCATATTAGCTCCCGAAGGACTGCCTTATTTTTTTTTTTACCTATGGTTACAATGTTAAATAAAATAAAATAAATTGACTTTTAACGTATAACAAGTATTTTCTTATGTTACATTACATTATATTACATATTACATTAGTTCGTATTTGTAGTAATACGCCGGAATCATAAAGTTCACGCGAACGAAGTCGCGGGTATCAGCTAGTAAATAAATATTCCTGGATAAATTACATGCTGCCATGTACGAGTAAGTCCCAAACTAAGCAAAGCTTGTACTATACAAGTTTTGCTTAGTTACTTTTGTGGTTAGGTACTTTGGGATATATATCTAGATAACTGATATAATACTTAAATACATTTTTTTTTTGTAAATACATACATATAACACATAGAAAGCACTCAGACCAAGACACACTGCCTGGTTTCCGCCAACCCGCAATTGAGCAGCGTGGTGGAGTACGCTCTAAATCCCTTTGATTGTCAGGATGACCAACAGTAAGATGAATAAGGATTGACGAGCATTTCTACAATTACAAAGTATAATATATAACCACTTTTATGAGTCACAAATAACAATGGCGGTTAATAAACAATTGTTGTAACACAACATGAGAGTTCTTCTGTATTTGGTCAGTTTGTTTACGTCGACATGATCGAACGCGAACAAAAAACTCGCACTAAGCATCCGGATTACACTCGGCTCGATGGGATATAGACGATGCGCGTACTCTAGTTTTTATATATTTTAGACAAACTCGGTGGTCGAATGGTTAGCAATGGCCACCTTGACTCCGAGGTTGCGGGTTCGATTACCGCACAAGACAAATATTTGTGTGCGTGAACATGTCTCCTTGTCTTGGTCTGGGTGTTTTCTATGTATTATATGTATGTATTTACAAAAAAAATGTATTTAAGTATAATATCAGTTATCTAGTACCCATAGTATAAGCTTTGCACTTAATTTGGGACTAGATGGCGCTGTGTGAATTGTCCAGAAATAATTATTTATTTATTTTAAGGATTGAACCATACGCTAATAATAGATATAAAATAGTGATAAAAGTTTTATTACTTATCAGAGTTATCTTTTTATTGAATTATTACTGATACTTCGATTACCTTAAATAATAAAAAACACCTGAACGTCGATTAGTCTGACATTGTTTTTCCGAGATACTCAAACAATATCAAAATTTTTATACTATATTTATGCCAAGGCGATTTTTTCTTAAGATTTAAAATAACTTTTGTTCCGGACTCATGGTACAAATTTAGCAACTGAATGTTTTTCCGTTGAATCACGTTCTCTGCCCAAATATGCTGCATGGTGCAATCACTTGCGCAACTGACTGTCCATGAGTGCGTACGTTATAACCAGTTGTCATTTTTTAAACCACTTCGGGTGACTAATAAACATACGGCACACCTGATATAAAGCGATTACCATAACATATAGATTGATGTAAAACAATTATTTATCGCGCATTTTTGCTGCTCTTGAAGAGGTGTGCTTACTCGCGGGAACACGGCAATATTTCAAAGTATTCTCAACAGTTTACTAATATCTTCTGCAATGTGAAAGTACTTCTCCAGTTGAGATTTTTTTTTACATGCAATCGAGCATGTGCGTCACCTGGTGGAAAGCAATCACCACCGCCCATGGAGATCAACAACACCAAGGGGTCGTCGATGCGTTAATTTGTCAATAATTTTCTCAATATCTCCATGCCTTACCTTTCTTTAGAAACAGGGATGTGTAAATTTGACCTTTGTAGAGTATAGGGAGGGAAATGGTGTTGTGTTGTTCCTTTGATCCCAGTAGAGGTCCCATCTAGAGGGACCTCTAGCACAGTCCCCCGGAGCTACAACTAGGAATTGTTACCCGGGTGACAAATTTTCCCATCTTTCGCTTCGTGTCACCCGCGATGACAATTCATGCTATCTATTCCCTTTGGAGGCAAGTTAGAAGTCCACCCACTCGGGGGTAAGCTCCAATTACATCTATGGTGAGCATTGATGTAATTTGTACCTTACGCCCAGTACTTCAGTCATCATCAACAGCCTGTATCTACCCACTGCTGGATGTAAGCCTTCCCCAATGCTTTCCACCAGATACGATCCTCCGCCTTCCGCATCCAGCCACTCCCAGCCGCTTTCTTAAGGTCATCGAACCATCTAGAAGGAGGGTGCCCAACACTTCGTCGTCCCACGCTACTACTACTGTGCACATAAAGGAGACAAAGAGCACGAAACAATTATGGACAAAATTGACTTCTTTGTTCGATGATTCGGGATTTTCGAGGAAAATTACTTTGCTTCGTCATTTAATTTCTATCAGACTGGAAAACTGTGAAAATATGACGAATTATGTGACGCAAATAGTGGAAACTTTGCAGCGATTAAATGGCACGGGTTTCAAGATTAACGATGAGTGGGTAGGTTCATTGTTGCTAGCCGGTCTACCTGAAAGATTTATGCCCATGATTATGGCCATAGAGCACTCCGGTATTAACATCACAGCTGATTCAATAAAAGCAAAATTATTGGATATGGAAACTGTTGAGGTGAGTGAATCAGAATGCAGCTCTGCAGTAGTAGCGAAGAGTTGGCACAAAAGAAAAGGTAACGGCAGTACTAGCAAACATGGCGGAATGTCAAATGCCCATACGTCAAATAATGACTTTGTCAAAAATTCGAAAACAATAACATGCTACAAATGCAAGCAAACTGGCCATTTTCGTAGCCAATACAAGAAAACTGATAAGAAAAGGCAGTCTAACGCTTTTAGTGTTGTTTTTCTTAGTGGAAAGTTTAGTAAAAGTGACTGGTACCTGGATAGCGGCGCCAGTATGCATATGACTGTAAATGAAAGTTGGTTGAAAAATCCATTGTATTCAACTTCTTTACCTGAAATTATTATTGCAAACGAATCGAAATTTCCTGTTTTATGTTCCGGTGACGTGGAAATTACGACAAGTCACAATTACGAGATTAGCGTAAAGAATGCATTGTGCGTGCCAAGTCTTACGACGAATCTGTTATGACTGATAGCAGATTCGATACAGATAGCGAATTGATAAAGAATGGAAACAGCGTTGTGTTTGAACCCAATAAAAGTCTCATTAGAAACCAATCGGGAGAATTAGCTGAAGCTGAACTAACTGATGGTGTATACAGGCAATACAGTTGATGGTGAAACATGGCACAGAAGGCTCGGACACTTAAACAGCAATGACATGAACAAGATGAAACAAGGTTTAGTCAAAGGAATGTATTATTCTGACAAATATGTAACAAGTAAGTCAAGCTGTGCGACATGTTGTGAAGGAAAACAGTCAAGATTACCATTTCCTGTCGGTTCACGAGCTACAGAGATTCTACAGGTTGTACACTCGGATGTATGTGGTCCGATGGAATGCAAATCAATTGGTGGGACTAGATATTTTTTACTTTTCATCGATGACATTAGCAAAATGATCTTTATATATTTTCTAAAGGCCAAAAGTGAGGTACTCAGCTATTTCAAAGAATTCAAGTCAATGGTAGAAAATCATCACAACAAAAATATCAAAATCTTAAGGACTGACAATGGACGTGAGTACTGCAGCAAAGATTTTGAAGACTTTTTGAAAAGTGGGGGTATCGTACACCAAAAGACGAACCCTTACACACCAGAACAGAATGGACTCAGTGAACGATCAAATCGAACCATCGTGGAGAGAGTGAGATGCTTGCTTTTCGAAGCTGATTTGGAAAAGAAGTTTTGGGCGGAAGCGGCCAATACCGCTGTGTATTTGAAAAATCGATCAGTAGCTTCAGGAATTGAAAAGACTCCATATGAGATGTGGTTCAACAAAAAAAACAAATTTACAACATGTGCGTAAATTTGGGAGTCCAGTGATAGCACACATTCCAAAAGAAATAAGAACAAAATGGGACAGAAAGTCTAAGAAACACATACTTGTTGGATTTTGTGAGAATGTCAAAGGTTATAGAATCTATGATCCGATCAAAAATATAGTGACTACCAGTAGAGATGAGAAACAGGAATCGTAGCCAGAAGTCCCAAAAAAAAACAATTTTTAAGGAACAAATTTATTAAGTAAAATTACAAGGTAATAACTAATTAATTAACTAGACTCGCTCGATGCTAGAAACGGAGTAAAGTGCGCGGGGCCGTCGCCGCCTCGTGGACGCCAGGCGATTCGTAGCATCAGCAGTTTACGCGAGTGGCGCGATGTGTTTCGCAATCGAGGTCGCTTAGCACCACAGTGCCGTGTGCAGTGTTGTTGGCCGTGTCAGCGATATTCATTAGGGTTGCGCATGTAACACCTCCCCCCGAAGAACCGCAACTATTTTAGACGTTCATCGAAAATGTTGCGGGAAACGCCTTATCTTGGGTTGTGTCTGGAGCCGGGACTGCTTTGGCCAGTCCAACATGGAATTGTGCTGCAGGTTGTGTCTTGCGTTCTCGACGACAGCATGGTTTGCGTTTAGCCCAAAACGCTATAATGAGTGACAGCACACATAGCAGTGTAACGTACAGTGGTATAGTAGTATGATACAGCGTATGAGTCTGCTCTGGTATGATTAATGATTGTGTCTCGATCCTATGTTGCAGGTCATGTAGGTCCTTCAGGTTAATGGAGTGTATCTTAAGAGACGTTTGGATCTGAGATGATGGTACATGGGATTCATTGAGTGCATATTGGAGAATCTTCAATGGTTGTCCTCTTAACTTGTCGTTAGAGTTTGCTAGGGTGAAGTCAGTAGTGCGCAGTAAGCATCCATGAGGTATGGTGACAAGGTAGCTTCCATTGAGTGTGGTATAGTCGTTTCGACGTCCGCAGCTGAGTTGTATCCTCGCGGGTTTCGGGAATATCGCAGCATAGTGGCGATCATCTAATTTTTCCATGGCTCCCTTTGATAAAGATATCGATGTAGCTCTGCATGTCTTGTCTACGGCTTGGTCGCGTAGCAGCTTTACGATACAGTCGGGTTCAGTCCTCATCTGGTTATTGAGATTTTCTTCGCATAGATACTGGCTGTTAACCTTCGGGCATTCTGCCTCTATGTACACATGAATATCACCATTGGTTGCTATGAAGGGATATGGTGGGATGAGGACTTGATTTTTCCGGTTAGGTACTATGGATAGGTGATACAACTGGAAGGTTGGTGAGGCTATTATGGGAATTCTAAAGACTATGACTATTTGCTTCCCCTTAAAGTAGGATCCTGTCCTAACTATTTCATAGTACTCGCGAAGGTCTAAGTCTAATAACTCATCATTCCTGTATATATTATCTAAACGTTTAATCATGCTTCTTAATGTATCCGTATCTATCATAGAGTGGTGCGTACTACCGGACCTAGAAAACGCTAAAATGTCTTCTATCCTACGTAATTCTAAAATTAGATCATTAATATTATCGCTAACATTATCTATAACTTGGCCGAATTGAGCATACTTTATACGGTTGTAGTCTTCGTATTTACTTTTATCCAATATTAGTTGTATCGTTTGGTTTATCCTACTCTCGTTCTCTACTAACCTCGATGTTATGTTCGTATGTTGAGCCATCCAGTCTTTGCTAAGACTAATATGATAGTTAAGGTTATTTATGACTTGATCTTGGTTTTGTTTAAGTATTTTCAAGGCATCGTCATATTTTAAGGCGTCGTTATAATCTAAATTCCCAGATATGCTTTTTATTACTGTACCTAATGCATTTACCAAACCTCTTTTAGCACGACCTGGCTCTAAGCTGTTAAGTTGGGCTAGAGCTTTATCTAACTTAGTAACTAGATGTCCTATCTGAACTTCGTAGAGGGCATAAGTGTAGTTAGTGAGATGGGTTTCTATACCTTCTATTTGATTTTTTACTATACTAAGCTTATTAGCTATATCATCTAAATCTATATACTGTAGGAATGCATGATAATGGGTAATGAGTTTCATGGGTACAAGGTTAAATGGTAGCAAGCCGGGTCCATCACTCAAGCTCTCAAGTTTTATCTCCTGAGTTCCCACGAGTTGGTGTGTCAGTATCAGCAGCGGTATTCTGCAACAATTTTGCGCTCTTAGGTACACGCTTTAAGCGAGACTTGGCTATAGGTCCGCGTTTTTTAGAAGTATAAATGTGGATGGGTAAATCTGCCAATACCGTGTCTTGTGTAAAGCGAGGTGCTAGTTTTTGCCTTGCTGCAGTGGGGTTAGACACAAATATCTGTTGCTGGGGTTGATAATCTACCTCAGCTTCCCGGTATTTATTCCTACGTTCTATTATGTCAGTGCGGTTAGTAAGAGCCGATTTGTTAACTATATCATATACCTTCCTCATCTGTTCCCTATGATATTGAATGTATTGTTGTAGCAGGTGTTCAGCTGGGTTAAAGTCAAGCGGGTCACGAGGGTCAGTATGTCCAAGTATTAAGTCGTATGGCCTACATCGGGTAAAACTGTGAATGGAACTATTATAGGCTAACACGGCGTAGGGCATGAGATTGATCACGGGTTCACCCTTTTTTTGTAGACGGAGAATTCGCAAGTGCTCTAATAAGGTAGAATGAAACCTTTCGATCATACCGTTATCGTTAGGGGCGTGTGCTAAGGTTTTATGGTGAATGATTTTATGCAACCTTGTGAATTCAGCAAACATTTGGTTGGTAAACTCTGTACCTTGATCGGATACGATGGTTAGTGGGAGTCCGTGATGCGTGCAAAAGGTTAGTAGTGCTTGTATGACACTAAGCGCAGTTCCGTCCCGTAAGTGGTAAGCCTGACCATATTTAGAGAATACGTCTATGAATGTGACGTATTTCTCGCATTCGGCTGTGAAGAGGTCCATATGCACTATCTCGAATGGTTTGGTAGGTGGAGGTACTATATTAAATTGTGGACGAATTGGATTGCGGTCGTATTTAGCCTGACCGCATATTGTACAGTCATTGATAAATTTAGTGATGTGTTCTCTCATTTTAGGCCAGTAATATTTTTGAGCTAAGGCAAGATAGCATTCGTTAATGCCACGGTGGTTCGTCTTACCATCGTGATAGTGTTTAATGATTTCTTGCTGCTTTAGATATTGTTTAACATTTTCTAACTCCCTTTTTACTAGGACTAGGTTCATTGATGAACTCTTGAATTTTTCCTGTATAATGGGTATCACTGAATACATAGCAAGTGCTGGCGTTATTAGGATGGCAGTTTTGATCTTGGGGTTAACGAATTCTTTGATCATATTAACAACGTCTTCCTCGAGATTGTTTTCCGATATTTGTATGGAGGTGCGTGTATGTGTATCGAACGGCTTTGAAACTATAGGTCGTTTTGTAATATCATTAACTATCGTTAGGCATATCTGACGGTGGAATTTGTTTAACGGGTCATCGGTAATAGGTACTTCTAAAATGGGGTGCTCTTGCGAGGTATGTGCCGTTACCGTGGAAGAATTTGCGGGTGTAGGTGGCCGATCAGTGGGGTTTGCGACTATTGAGCTGTTAGGAGTCCGTGGTCTGTCTGTGGGGTCATCGCAAATTATTGAGCTTATCTCGTTATGTATTTCGATTCTAGACAAAGCGTCGGCATTAGTATTACTTTTACCCTTCTTATAAACAACTGTATAGTCATATTCGCTAAGTTTTAAGCGCCATCGAGTAAGACGGGAGTTGGGCTCTTTCAAGCTCATAATCCATTGCAATGGTTTATGATCTGTTAGGATTTTGAATTTACGGCCAAACAAGTAGGGTCTAAAGTACTTTGTAGCCCAAACTATCGCTAGCAATTCTTTCTCAATAGTGCTGTAGTTTATCTCGCTTTCATTTAATGTTCGTGAAGCGAATGAAATCGGTTTGTCTGAACCTATAGCGCCTTGGGATAGGATAGCGCCGATGGCAAAATTGGACGCATCCGTAGTGAGGAGGAAATCCCTGTTGAAATCTGGATACTGGAGGATGGGGTCGTTAGTAAGAAGCGTTTTACATTTTTCAAAGCAATTTACATATTCAGAGTCTAGTGCTATTTTTCTTCCCTTTTTCAGACATTGAGTTAGAGGTTTAGTAACCCGAGCGAAATCTGGAATAAACTTACGATAATATCCGAGTAAGCCCAAGAATTGCTTAATCTCTTTAGGAGTTTTAGGTATGGGGTAGTTTTTTATTGCTATGATTTTATCTGGATTCGGCTTGATGCCTTCCCTACTTATGATGTGACCTAGGAAGGCGGTCTCTAGTTTCAAAAATTCCGATTTGTTCATTTGGATTTTGAAGTTGGATTCTCGGAGTCTCTGAAATACCCTTTCTAAGTTAATCATGTGCTCTTGTAGGCTGGTACTAAATACAATAATGTCATCTAAGTATACCAAGCAGATGACGTTCTGTAACCCGCGTAGAACGTTATCCATTACCCTCTGGAAGGTTGAGGGAGCATTTTTTAATCCCATGGGCATTCTCAAAAACTCAAAATGTCCATGTTCCACGCTGAAGGCGGTCTTAGGGATGTCACTAGGGCTCATTTCCACTTGGTGGAACCCACTAGCAAGGTCTAAAGTCGTAAAATATTGGCATTTGCCAAGCTTGTCAAGTACGTCTGTTATATTTGGTATAGGGTATTTATCATCGATGGTCTTTTCATTGAGCTTCCGAAAGTCCACTACAATACGCCATTTTTTTGTGCCAGTAGCGTCAGCCTTTTTGGGGACGACCCAAATAGGGGAGCTCCAAGCAGAGTCTGATGGTCTAATGATACCTTGCTCAAGCATTTTACTGATTTGGTCCCTAACTTCGTCGCGATGTATGAACGGGTATCGGTAGCTTTTTGTATAAATCGGAAGTTCGTCGGTTGTTTTAATGTGGTGTTTGACCTTGTTGGTAAAAGCAAGAGGTTCCCCTTCTATATAAAATACATCCGAATATTGAGAACAGAGTGAAATAAGATTGGCTTTCTCTTCGGGATTTAAGTGGTCCGTACGTAATCGCGAAAGAACCTCTTCAATTCGATCTCTACTTGGTGGCTGTACAGTTGAGCGTTCGCATTCAGTAGTAAACACATCGGCTTGGGCCGGGTGATCTAGTGAGAATATGATGTCGTTATTGGAGGGGTTCTTGACTTCTACGATACCTCGGTTGTTAATGACAGTGGTTAGACACTCCTGCACTACACAGTTACAGACTACCTGTTCGGGTATCAATACTTCACCGTCCTGAGTATTAATCGGTATTCTTATTAATTTTGTACTATTAGCTGGGATAATATCCTCGTACAGGTTAACATTCCTAGAATTATACATTCTTATAGGATTTTGGGCTAATTTAGTGCTTAGTACTTGATTCTTTAGATCTATCTTGGCTTCCCATTTGGTAAGCAAGTCCAGACCTATCAAACCGTCAAAGTGGTCATGGAATTTATACACAAATAATTTAATAGAGTCTCTGTCGTTGAATTCTGTGAAACAAGGCAAAGTTATTGAGTAGTCGCTTCTAGTAGTAGCGTGGACGTTTGTCACCTCGAAAGGATCGTATGTGAGAGGTATCTGAGAGTAATAATTTCTAACAGCGTCGGGGCTGATAAATGATTGGTTAGCCCCTGTGTCGATCAGTAATTTTAGAGGTGGTTCACTGATACTAATGTAAGTCTGGAGGTTAACCTCTATTTTGGCTTTTTTAATAGAGCTACTTCCTGAAAATCCTCCGGTCTACTGCTCGTAGTCTTCAGGTTCACAGGGCATGTCAGCCTGTTGCGGATAATTTTGGTATTCAGTGTTACTATAATCGTTATACGCGTAATACTCCGGCTCTGGGTTCACGCTGTAATAATCTTGGTCATAATACTCAGGATAGTAATAGTAATAGTCATTATAAGCGGCACATTCATTAACGTTAATATCTCGTGTTTTAAAATAATTAGATGGAGGGGGATTTCCGAACCTGCGCCAGTCATGTCCTGTCGGTGGCAACGGTCTTGACGTAAAAGAGGTTACGCCACTCATGGGTTTCGGACCTGTCGATGCCTGGGGCAGATTGCGTGGTGGAAATCTAAATCCGGCGTTGTTAGGATTATAACTAGGTGGTGGTGCGCGGAACATCTGTTGCGTACGGGATGGTCCGGGCAGACGTTGTTGGTTAAGCTGTGTAGGTACCTTAAAAGGGATTGGGTTATGCGGAAGCGGGCGATTCCAGTTAGATGGCATGATATGCATTGGCTTAGAAATGATTGGAGCATGTGCGGGCGGCATATTAAATCCCGTAAGCGCAGGTTTGCTAGTGGTACTAGGGTGAAGCTGAGTGGATTTGCTAGATTCATTTCTCTGTTGTAGGTACATAACGTTAACTTCATCCTGCACATATTCCAATGCTTTCTCTAATGTCTGGGGTCGCATGCACCTTATGCGAGATCCGAGGGGCTCTTTGAGACCTCGAGTAAAAGCCTGTAAGGTTAGTTTACGGTAGAGATCCCGTTTAGCTGCAACGGTAGTCCCGACGGACTCGTGCAAAGTGACGTACGTCATTATCGTACTAAAAAGAGTTTGGCATCTGTCATAAAACTCCTGAGGGGAGCTATTGCCCTGGGATTGTAGAACTATATCATTATATAGGGCAGTTTCATCCCTCTGGTCGGAAAAGTTGTTAATGAGGGCATTTCTAATCCCTAACCAGTTTTCTGGTATGCCGTTTGAGTTAATAAGACTAGCGGCAGGCCCAGTTATTTTATTTAATATTCCATTTATTAACGATAAATTATTCAATTCGCTGCCAGGCCCCTGTTTGAGGTAATCGGTCACCAGTTGGTCACAGATCCGAATGAATCGAGGGAGTACGTTAACGTTCCCATCGAAGTCAGGTACTACACGCAAAGCCTTGAAAATAGTGTCTGGGTCGAATGACATATTTACGTTCCTATACCTATCAGTTAAATTTAATTTATCACTAACTATCTCAGTCTGTCGAATTGGGACAGTCTGGGTGTCTTCTATCTTTTCTAATTCTATATTTCTAAGGTTATCTACTAAGTCAGCCCTACCAGTCCGCTTGGGAGCAGTCTGGGAGGATCCCGAGGATTTGGGATGAAAAATTTTGGAGGCTTAGGAGCTAGGGAAAGCAACACAAGAGATAATTCTGTGCAACTCACATATACATCTGGTTTCTTGAGTACAGCATCGATGTCTTGATACTTCCTCTGGCTGGACTCGTTGTATTGTTCGGATACTCGGTGAAGGCTTGGGAACCAGTTAGCCGCGCGGGGCTCGGTCTGGGTTCCAACGGAAATCTTGAAAAAACGGAAATCTTGGTCCTATCCCGATTACGCGCGCGCTATCCCGAGTATCCTACCGACTGCGCCAGAAACAGGAATCGTAGCCAGAAGTCCCAAAAAAAACCAATTTTTAAGGAACAAATTTATTAAGTAAAATTACAAGGTAATAACTAATTAATTAACTAGACTCGCTCGATGCTAGAAACGGAGTAAAGTGCGCGGGGCCGTCGCCGCCTCGTGGACGCCAGGCGATTCGTAGCATCAGCAGTTTACGCGAGTGGCGCGATGTGTTTCGCAATCGAGGTCGCTTAGCACCACAGTGCCGTGTGCAGTGTTGTTGGCCGTGTCAGCGATATTCATTAGGGTTGCGCATGTAACAGATGTGATAATACAAGAGAAACACAAGAGACAAGATACAGTTTGTTTGTTTAGAAAACATAGTCTGTTTATATAGAAAATACAGATTCAGTGGGGGATTTAATTGAGGAATCTGTGACTAAATTAGAGCCCATAGAGGAATCAAATTCAAGTGATTCAGACTACCAAGATGTTGATGAGAAAATTGTGGAAACAAAAGCAGCAGAAGAATATGTGTTGAATGACAACATGATTGTTGATAACTTAAATATTCCCCAATCATCAAAGGACAGTACTGCTTCACCATCCTCAACAGAACAAAAAAAAAACGTGATAGAAAGAAACCTGAAAGGTATGGTTACACCAATATGTGTACTACTGCTACGGAGGACGACAGTCTGACATATGCAGAGGTTATCAGCTGCCCTGAGAGAGAACAGTGGTTGCAAGCGATGGCAGATAAACTGCAGTCGTTTGAAGACAATAAAACGTGGGAGGTCGTCGACATTCCACATGACAAAAGTGCAGTACAGTGTAAGTGGGTTTTAAGAAAGAAAGTAGGTTGTGATAATATAGTGACTTATCGTGCTCGGTTGGTGGCCAAAGGCTTTACGCAGAAAGCAGGAGTGGACTATCAAGAGACATTTTCTCCAGTGATCAGACATTCAACCTTGCGTCTATTATTTGCATTAAGTGTTCAATTAAATATGGACATTACCTACTCACCTAGATGTCACAACAGCTTTTCTTAATGTCCATCTAAAGGAAAGTATTTATATGCATTGTCCTGAGGGATTCCCTAACAAAAATTTAAATAAAGTTTTGAAATTAAAAAAGGCTGTTTATGTCATAAAACAATCTTCACTTGTTTGGTATCAAAGAGTTGAGGAATCATTATGTAATCTAGGATTCAAGAAAAGTAAATTAGAGCCATGTGTATTCATTAAGAATCATACTAATGATAAAAAAACTATTATAGGCATTTATGTTGATGATTTCATAATATTTTCAAATGATAAACGAGAAACTGATTCCTTGATAGAGGCTTTGTGTCAAAATTTCAAAATAAAAAATTTAGGCCAAATTAAACAATACTTAGGCATGAGAATTAAAATTGACAAAAACTTAAATGTAATTACAGTAGATCAGGAGCATTATATAGAGCAGTTGCTAAGAAAATTTGATATGTCTGATTGTAGTTCAGTTGAGACTCCAATAGAGTTGTAAGTTAAATGTTGAAAAGTCAAATAAGTGTTAGCTTAAATTGCCATATCAAAAATTAATAGGTAGTTTAATGTACCTTGTTGTTTTGACTAGACCTGACATTGCTTTTTCAGTCAGTTATTTGAGTCAGTTTAACAACTGTTATTCCCGTGTTCATTGGAATTATGCTAAAAGGATTTTAAAGTATTTGTCAAAAACTAAAGCTTACTGTTTGAAGTATTCCAAAGGAAGAACAGAACTGGAAGGCTATGTAGATGCTGATTGGGCGAGTGACGCCAGTGACAGAAGGTCATACACAGGATTTTGTTTCACAATGTCGAGTGCTGCTATTTCTTGGGAAAGCAAAAAACAAAGAACTGTGGCTTTAAGCAGTTGTGAAGCCGAATACATGGCTTTATCAGAAGCGTGTCGTGAAGCCATTTATTTAAGAAATTTAATATTAGAATTAACAAATTCTTGTAACAAGATTGTACTTCACAATGATAGTCAGAGCGCACTTAAATTGGCAAATAATCATCAATACCACAAGCGTTCAGATGTTCGTTATAATTTCTTAAGGGATGTAATTGACAGTGACATTGTTGAGACAAAATATTTGCCAACCGACAGTATGCCTGCTGACTTACTAACCAAAGGCTTAACAAGTGTCAAACATTATACATTTTTGGAAAGATTAGGTATTGTTAAAAATATTAAAGTAATGTTATAAATCTTTTGTTTATAATAATGTATGAGCCCCACGGTTTTAATTATGGTAGCTTAGATAGAATTGTTTATACTTAGAATGTTCATAGGTATTTGAAATGTATGTATTTTGATATAGTGGAGGTGTCAGAAATGGATATAACGAGTATTGTGAGATCTATTATCGATTAGTTGTACTAATTAATATGTTTACATTATCTATGACAGAACTCTATGTACGTATCTATGGTAAAAAATTAAATAAAAATCACTTGTTCGTAACCGCCAAACCGACTTGTTTTCATTATAGCCACTTTTGCTTGCAAACTCTGAAGGCTATTTCGACAGCTTTGGTTCTCTGTCGAATTTCTTCGTTCCGGATTCGATCCCGCAGAGAAACCCCGAGCATAGCCCTCTCCATCGCTCGCTGCGCGTACCATTAGCCTGTGGACCAGTCCGATGGTCAGTGTCCAAGTCTCTGCACCATATGTCATTGCAGGGAGGACGCACTGGTTGAAGACTTCAGCCTTCAAGCATTGGGGTTGTAACTAACCCATGCAAGTAATAGCGTTAGTTAACATGGGAACTATGATATTTAGAATAAATAATTAAAATCAGTTTGTAGGTGACCTAATGCATCAATAAAAGCCTGCGGAACAACCTTATGTTATAAATTTCACTGGACTTTTTGGACAAAATGCAAGCTTGTAATTGGCGGATGAATCTTGGACATTTTCGACAAATTCAGCTTCTCTCATTGGTTCTTAGAATGGCGTCTGTTGATAGTGAGAAGACAATGAAAAAAAAGCGTTGCTATGTGCTTTTGGCGGGAAAAATGATGAAATCGATTGTACTAAAAATCGATTAATCAGGAAATATATTAATAAAGGGTAATATTGTATACAATATTTGGGGGAATTTAAATGTAATAAACATTGTTTATGATTGATAGCATTAATAATTAGCTTGGTGGCTTGATTCAAGGAGTAAATGGGAAAAAACTATGGAGAAAGTTTAAGATCGAAATTATAACCATTAATTTAATTAATGGAAATTGTAGCGGGGAAGTAGATTAGGTACGAGATTAGATTAATTTGAGGTTTGAAGATAGAATTTATGTGTAATAAAGGTGAAAATGTGAAATTAAAACGATTTAATTATCTCTTTAGGAAGATTGAGGTAATTTTATGTTGAATCGAGTATTTTGAATATGCGTGTGACTAAGTGTGAGAAATTAAGAGGGAGGAAATAAGATGGATAAATAGTTAAATATAGTTCATTCGAATAAATTAAGAAAGTTTAAATCAATGTCAGAAATTAGTTATGTCACAACACTAATAAGTTGAGGTAGGTCGTGAAGGGATATATAAAGTTTTGGCGGCGTTTTTGGAAGGGAATTATATGTCGAATATTCGCGAGTAAAATTATAATAATTGGCATATTTTCTGAAACATGTGCTGTGGTTCCGTGGCAGTGTAAAAGTTTATTTTAGTGTTTTAAAATTAGATTTTCGCTTGGTTTAATATTGCTAAGATAGGTTTGAGAGATATTATTTATTTTGAGTAATCGAATTGATTTGCGGGAGACAGATGCCTTAATTAAAGTTATACTAAAATGGTTTGTGAGATTGTTAGATTGAAAGTAGAATTGTCCAATTTATTAACAATCATAGTTAAAATCACATTGAAATTACAAGGAGAATGTTGGAGGTTGACATTAAAGTAACAATATGTACTTATGGATGATTTTAATGTGAATAAAAAGCATTATACATCCACTCTTCAAAATGTTATATCTTGCAACATATCCTGATTATTTAATCCATACTAATATTATAAATGTGAAAGTGTGTTTGTTCGTTTGTCCTTCTTCACGTCGAAAGTAGGTAACGAACGGATTGACATGATTTTTTTTCTGAGATAGTTTATGGTCTGGAGAGTGACATAGGCTACTTTTTATCCCATAAAAACATCTTATTCCGACGAGAAAAAATAAAGTTTATAATCATTTGTCCTTCTTTTACGTCGAAAGGAATCTACGTACGGACATGATTTTTTTAACGGGGATAGTTTACGGTCTGGAGAGTGGCATAAGCTACTTTCTATCCCGAAAAAACATCTTATTTCCATGGTATAAAAAATAAACTTTGTAATCATTTGTCCTTCTATCACGTCGAAAGGAACCCAAGTACCGACATGATTTTTTTAACGGGGATCGTTTACGGTCTGGAGAGTGACATAAGCTACTTTTTATCCAGGAAAAACATACAACATTGTTTACAATAGCGTAATATAATTTGTGTATACACACGCTATAGTTTGTTATGTGTATATATATATATATACATATATACACACATAACCAAACACAAAACATATATATATATATATATATATATATATATATATATATACTACTTTTTATCCCACGAAGTAAAAAAAAAATACAATAAGAAAAACATATACACAAATCAATGGCAGCTCCCCTAGACCACGCGGGCGAAGCCGCGGGTAACAGCTAGTACCTATATAGTTACCTATAAATAAGGAATGGAATTATTTTTAAAAGATGAATTGGGCTTTCCACTGATTTGTAAGAATCTCATAATAGTTTTGCGAAAGTGATTAATTTGTGTGAATTAGGAGGTAAGGTAAGTTCCACAATCCTGTAAGTTGAAGAATCATTGGCAAGTGGACAAAATATTTTAAATTGACTGGATTATGATGCCTTCACATATTTCAAAATAGTGAATTTTGATATATTACAAGAAATATATTTCAGCTGAGCAAAGAATGTTGAAATTAGAGTGTATTTAAATAGATAAGAACCTATATTTATAAGGTAAAATAAAGTAAAGATTATTGCCAAATAATTTGCATGTGTTACCTATATTGAGGCACATAAAGTTTGGTTAAAGATATATATATTTATAAATATATATGTGTGTTGCAATCTATGTAGTAACAAGTTTACTAAACACTCTCACACCAGGTTAGGTTTGTTTGTGGAGATTCATTGATTAAAGAAATTAATCTAAATCTACATGATTTGAATTAAATAAGAAAGAAATAATTTAGTTTGGAAAGGAGACTAAAGTGAGTTATTAGTTTCATATTGGAATTGATAAATAAGATAATTTTGCCAGTTTAATGAGTTTAATTGCTGAAAGAACTTATAAGTTTCCTAAGTTTCTTTTGAGAAATTTCTATAAACGTCTCAAGTAAAGAATATAATGTAGTAATATGTAGCTTCAGTAAATAAAAAGATTGAGCATTATGATTCAATTTAAGACTAGGTTGAAATCACCAAAGAGATTCAGATTAATAAGTAATAAAAAAAAACTTAGAGGTAGAGACGGCCTCTAGTTGTTTGATTTTTGAGAAGTAAGGTGATGCTTCTGTATCGTAAACTCTGCTCAATCTGAAGTGGTAGGGGGAGGACATAATGGCTGAATCCTATGGACAAAGACGTGAGATGGAGCCTTGTCTTTACCACTAAAAAAGTAATGTTTGAAAGCTTTATCTTTAAGAATGTGTTTTAGTTAACATAAATGTCATATTAGTTTAATATCATATTGTCTTTTACTACTAAAATATAATGTCTAAAAGTCTTATCATTGTAGCAAAATATTTTCCATTAACATAAATTTAATATTAGTTTGCTATCATAACAAGTTTAGTACTAAGAATAATAACTATTAGATTCATTATTGTTATAAGAGATACTAATTGATATTTAGGTCATATAATTAATATAATTGCAGCCATATAGTCTTATCTTTATAGTGATTTCTTAGGTAGATCAAGGCAAGACAAAACATATTAAAAGTTTAAAACGGGGGGGGGGGGGGGGAGGGGTTACAGGGTCCCTTCGGTATAAACTATTAATTTAAATAAATAAACCAATATTATTTTATAGTATTCTATATTATAGATATTTTTTGCGTACTGAAATAACTTTAAGGAAATAACAGAAAAATATACCTTAAGTGAAAAGTAATTCTCAGTAATCTGCTATTGTTCCAATTAAATATTCTATAGATAGTAGCTCCAAGAAATATGTTAAGTCGGCCATTAAAATATCGACCGTATTGAAAATCCTTATTAGTAAACAGGTGGGAAGGATTCCGTCCTGTGTCTGTAATCAAATAAATTTAAAAACCCACTTTCAAGTATCCGATTGAGCTGAAATTTGGTATTAATATGTTCGAGGAATATGTATGTATTTAAATTGGTATTTAAATGAAACAAGCTATGTAGCCTGATACGTGTTTTAATATCACCATCATAAGCATAGTAACAATAGAGAAGTAAGACGACTCAAGCCTCGAGCGAGCGATAATAGCCTAAACACATAGGGCTGTCGCTAATAGTTTATTCAACAGTCAAAAATACTTAGTCAATCTCTATATACAAAATTAAGTAAGGTACAAAATACAAAATTGATTAGGGTAAGTATTAGGGATCTGTAACAAAAAACCGGCCAAGTGCGAGTCGGACTCTGTCATAAGGGTTCCGTACCAAAAACGGCAAACAAGCATTTTTGTTGTATGGGAGCCCCCCTTAAATATTTATTTTATTCTGTTTTTAGTATTTGTTATTATATAAATACATCATTTGTGAAAATTTTTACTGTCTAGCTATCACGGTTCATGAGATACCTACTGAAAGTCTTTTTCGTATTATTGTCATTAATTTCTTTCTCTATGTTGTATATTGTCTGGTGTGCGCAAACGTCTATGTATTAATAGTTCAGCAGGGCTCTTATTAGTAGAGCTGCATGATGTGACTCGGAGGCCAAGTAACAGATTTGGAATTTTCACATCCCAGGTGAAGTCATCTAACTTCTTCAGTTTGTCTTTGATAGTTTGAACCATTCGCTCAGCTAACCCGTTAGTAGCCGGATGATATGGTGAAGATGTCACATGTCGAATGTTGTTAGCTTCCAAGAATTGTTTCATTTCACCTGATACAAAGCAGGGACCATTGTCGGACACCAATGTCTCACACAAACCATGTGTCGCGAATGTAAGTCTTAATTGCCGGATGACTGTGGCAGAAGTTGTGTTGTTAACCATGAACATTTCAAGCCAGCGGTAGTAAGAATCAACTATTATTAAAAAATATTTATTTTGATATGGCCCCGCAAAATCGATATGGATCCTGGACCATGGTCTAGTTGGTGTTATCCATTTGTGCGATGTTCTAGGTGGCATGTGCCGATTTTCGAGGCACTTGGAAGAACCAACTGACCAGTGACTGTATATCTTCATTCAGACCGGGTCACCATACGTAGCTCCTTACCAAGGCTTTAGTTTGGACTATACCAGTGTGGGTTTTGTGTAATATGCGCAACATGGCTTGACGGAGTGATTTAGGTATCATCACACGATTACCCAGCAATATACAGTCCTCTAGGAGAGATAATTCCGTACGATTCAACCAAAAAGGATGGACTTCAGCATTGGTTACTTTCGCAGGCCAATCTCTTCGTATGTAGTGTATTATTAGTTTTGTGACAAAGTCTTGTCTCATCTCGTTTCAGCAGCTATGTATTCGACATCATAAGGAAAATCTTCTGGTGTCTCTGCCATCAACAAAACTTCACACAGTTGTGGTTCTGGTACCTCGGGTACTGGTTGTGGTCATCGACTTAGACTGTCAGCATTTCCTATTTGTGCACACGGTTTATAAGTTATCTCATAATCATGTGAGGTCAAAGCAATAGCGATTCTAGTTAAACGTGGTGACAGCATGTTTGACATTTGTTTCTTGGGATCAAAAATACCAAGCAAGGGCTTGTGATCAGTCACAATACAAAAATGTCTTCCCATGAGATAGTTGTGAAACTTGGTAATACCAAATATGATTGCTGTGGCCTCTTTGTCGAGCTGGTAATTGCGACTTTCATGCGTATGTAGTGTTCTAGAAGCCATGGCTATCGGTCGTTCTTGACCGTCAATAATGTGAGAGAGTACAACTCTCACTCCACAATCTGAACTGTCACATGTCAACACTAATGGCAACATAATGTACTAGTGTCAAATCAAATGTCAGCAAATTTTTTATAGTGTCATTAGCGTTCTGCTCGCTGTCACTCCATTTCCTTCTGCCGTGTGTACAGTAATCGATGTAAAGGTTCTAATAATGTCGCTTTATGTGGTATGAATCTCTCGTAGATATTGTATAGCCCGAGAAAGGCTTGTAACTCTCTTTTGTTTCTGGGGGCAGGAGTATTCAATATTGATTCTACTTTACTTGGTGCTGGATAGATACCGTCACAGTCTATGATAAAACCAAGGAACTCAACTTTATCTTGGGCGAACTTGCACTTGTCTTTATTGAGTCGGAGTCCTGCTTATCCTATTCGCTCCAACACAGTATCGAGTCTCCCTTGCATTTCCAGCATCGTCCGGCCAGACGCGATGATGTCGTCAATAAGAACAGCTACTCCTGGAATATTCGCCAGCAAAGAAGTCATCAACCGCTGAAAAATACCTGGGCAGGCTTTTACTCCAAAGGCTAATCGATGTAATAATGCTATAATAAAGCACTTGTACTTGGGCTAATCGATGTACAGTATATAGTCCCTTACAGGTGTTCAAGGTCAAAAGCTTTGCTGTCTTGTCATCTACCACCACCTGTGTATAAGCTCTCTCTAAGTCCAAGGTGGTATATAATCTTCCTCCAGCAACTGTAGCGAAAACTTCATTTGTAGTAGGCATCGGATAGGTATCTGATTCCGTAGCTTCATTAACAGTACTTCGGTAGTCCTCACATAATCTTATTTCACCAGACTTTTTTACAATAGGTACTACGGGAGTAGCCCATTCTGAAAAAGACGTAGGGCGTAACACCCCTCGCTTGCCAGCCTGTCTATCGCTGCCTCGACCCTTTCTTTGATGACGTACGGCACCGGACGCGCTTTCAGAAACTTTGGGTTTACTTATGTATAGCCACAGGATGTCCTCGGTAGGTACCGAGTCCATGTTTAAAGACCGCCTTGTGTCTAGATAGTATTTCCTCCAAGTTCATACGTTCATTGTTATGTTAATTCAATGTATAATTGATGTTCATTGTTATGTTCTGTGGAGCCAGCTAGTCGCGGCCAAGCAAGTTGGGACCGTTACCTCTGGCCACAATAACAGATAATTCGCGTTCAACATCCATAAAACGTACTGGTAGTGGTATATGTCCCAGCGGCTTAATAGGTGTCTCGGTCCATGTGCGTAGTGTAAGTGTGACGGGGTGTAGCGCAGCGTGTGGCACTCGGGCGTGCAATGAGCGCCAAGTGTACTAGTTAACGATTGAAAAACTGGCGCCGGTGTCGACTTGCATTAATCGGGACGCCCGCGAGCATCGTTTCAACTTTATAGGGCGACACGCGGCTTGTGCTTTGTACATTATAAAGTCCGTTCAAAACGTCGTGTGTATCTTCAGTAAAATTGACTTTTCTGTTGTACTGCCTCTTCGTCATGCAAATCTTTTCTAAATGTCCCTTCTTGTTGCAATATGTCCATGGGCGGGGCAGGCGGCGACGGTTCGAGCGGGCGAGCGGCGACCAGCAGCGCGGTCGCGGCGTTGTTAACGCCAGCCGCAGCTGTCTGTATCATGCGCACATCCCTGCCCGTGCTCTCTGACGATAGCATAGCGTCCACCACGTCTATATAACGTAAATTGTCACGTTTTAACAGTTCAAACTTTAATTTGCCGTCGCACATAACACATACGAGTCTATCACGTAACATTCTCTCCAGATCACTAAAATTACAACCAGAACTAAGTTTTCTCAGCTGTGCTCTATAGTCTGACGCCGATTCGCCGTATTTCTGATTACGATTGTAACATTTAAATGACACTGATATTTCATTTGGTTTAGGACCATAATGTCTGGTTAGGACCGCTTGAATTTCATCAAATGTCAGGTTACTCGCTTGTCTCGGCGTAATTAACGCAAGTAACGTTTCATACCAACCGTTAACCGTTAACCGTAAACAGTGAAGAAGTTTTGCTGCATCTAACGCGACGTCATTAGTCGCGAAATAAATAAATGCCCCACTTGTACGTTTGCGGATTAAACACATCGAATTTCACTGCTTTTTTGACGTGACAACGTCTTATAATTCGATGGAGCCGGCTGCACGCACGATAAAACATGACTCATGCGGCGTTACCTCGCTCTGAGGCGTTCCATAAAAATTTTGTTTTGAAAAATGCAAACATTCCATCAGTATTTTCTTATGACGTTGTCACGTTCAACTATCGTCAGTAAACCGACTTTACAGACAACCGATTTTTTTTTGTCCATTTTCACAATATTTTACACTCGTCGTCACTAATATGTTCGAGAAATATGTATTTAAATTAATATATAAATGAAACAAGCTATGTACCCTGATACGTGTTTTAATGTCACCGTCATAAGTGAAGTACGCACACCATCCAACTTTATTACACACAACAAAGTAGGTAGGTTTTGGGGTGTAAGTGGTTCATCAACACCTTTGAACCAAAGCCAACTTTACCTGCACGCGGTGTACCCTGCTGACTGACAAACGAAGCTCTGTCGAAAAGAGAGGTAGGGAGCGTAGTTGTAAGCTACCCGACTGGGGAATGTACCTCCACCTCACAGAATACCGCAGCCAAATAACAATTCCCTTGAGGGTTGTTGTGTTCCAGCGAGTTAGTGAGGTTACCAAAAAGGAAGGAAGGAGATGCTGCGTTGGCAGCGGGGGTGGCGACACGCGAACGATATTTTATGTCGCGAGCGTTAATATGGCTACGGTAACCGCTTCACATCAGGCGGGCCGTATGCTTGTTTGCCACCCGAAGTAGTATAAAAAAAAAAAATGAATAACTAGCTTTCGCCCGCGGCTTCGCTCGCGTGACATTCGGGGCAAACACATGTTTACTCATTAATCAATAGAAGTAGTCGTGTAAAATTTAGAATAAAATAGTCCAACTAATCTCGTTTTCCCATATAAACCAACTAATCTCAAAACTTTGGACCTCCGTTTTACCCTCTTAGAGGTAAAATTTGAAAAATCTTTTTAAGTAATTCGTGTCCACTACGTTATATTTTCAAATCGATGCCATTGTCGTAACTAACGTCCCAGAAAACCATAGAATCGACACCCATGTTGATATTATGACATTTTAACCCCATTGCACCCCTACAGAGTCACGTCGGCTATGTTGGATTATTAAATAGTTTTTTTTTTCGTAATCAGCGACCCGATATACCATCAAACCGGCCAAGTGCGAGTCGGACTCGTGCACGAAGGGTTCCGTACCATTATCTATAAAAACACATTTATTGTATGGGAGCCCTCCTAAAATATTTGTTTTATTTTTATTTATTTTTAAAGTGAATATATAACTAAATATTATGACTGTGAGTATTTCAAGCGTTTACCTATTGCCGTTATCAATTGTGAGCAAAAAAGGACAAAAAGATCACGTTTGTTGTATGGGAGCCCCCATAAATATTTATTTTATTCTGTTTTTTACATTTTGTTGTTAGAGCGGCAACAGAAATACATCATCTGTGAAAATTTCAACTGTCTAACTATCACAGTTCATGATATACAACCTGGTGACAGACGGACGGACGGACAGACAGCGGAGCCTTAGTAATAGGGTTCCTTTTTACCCTTTGGGTACGGAACCATAAAAACAATACTCATGACGATTTTCAGACTTTTTGACCCCGTTTTACCCCTTTAGGGGTTGAATTTTGAAAAATCTTAAAACATATGTTTACTCATTAAATATAGAAGTACTCGTGTAAAGTTTCGGATAAAATAGTTCAACTAATCTTGTTTCCCCATACAACATTTGGACCCCTTTTTCACCCCCTTAGGGGATGAATATTGAAAAATCCTTTCTTACTGCACCCCTAGACATCATAAGGAACCTACGTGCCAAATTTGGAATCTCTAGACCCAGCAGTTTGGGCTGTGAGTTGATATATATCAGTCAGTCACTCAGTTTCTTCTTTTACATATTTCAACCCCATCGCATCCCCACAGGGGTGATTTTATGTCACGTCGGCTATGTTGGATTATAAAATAATTGTTGTTTTTGTAATCAGCGACCCGATAAACCATAAAAACAATACCCATGACGATTTTCAGACTTTTTCACCCCATTTTACTCCTTTAAGGGTGGAATTTTGAAAAATCCTGAAACACGTGTTTACTCATTTATATATAGAAGTACTCGTGTAAAGTTTCGGATAAAATAGTCCAACTAATCTTGTTTACCCATACAAACTTTGGACCCCCAAATGGGTTACTTTTAGCCGAGTTCCATTGCAAAGTTGTGGTGGTCTTAAATTTCGGAGTATAATAATCGGAATGCCAGTTTTTTCGGATATTGCGACTTCTGACTGAGTCGGCATGCAAAGGCATAAAGACTCATTCATAAAACTATTAAGCTTTCTTATCTTTTGTTTACATTCACAGATGGTCAAATGCTTTGTTTGTACAACGCTCAAAAAAGTACTGTTTATTTGGTGAGGGCAATTAACTTACCGTTCTTAGGTACCTGCCTTGCATCCAAATGTGCAACAAAAAATAATGACGTATTAACATCTAATTAAACTCGAAAGTAATCTACTTTTAACGAATGAAATAAACAAAACAATGACCCAACTAAAGAAAACAACATTTAATAACTTATCTACTAAAGTAAGCAAATCGAATTGTAAACAATTTGCGGTGAATAATAATGCATTTGCAACGGAAAAAACAATAATTGTCACGTGTCTGCACGTTTGGGCAAGCACACCTAAGCATATTTTTTCTATGCCGTACTACCATCGTTTTTTACTCATGTGGTACCACGCCGCGTAACGACCCTCCGCCCGCTCCCTGCCCCCCGCGCGGCAGCACTCATTGTGTACGGGCGCGGTGCTTGGCAAGTTTCTTACTCAACCATAAAAGATAGACATATGCTGTCGTGGGATAATTTTTACATAATTTTAAGGAGAACATTTCCGTCATACATGATTTCTGTGTAGCTTTAACCATTAAGGCTGCACACTTGACGGAAGCTTAAGAAATGGAGTAACTTGTCTCGTTTTCCCAACATTTCCCTTCACTGCTCTGCTCCTATTGATCGTATCGTGATGAAAAGTATACTATAACCTGCCCAGGAGTATGAAGAATAATTGTACCAAGTTTCGTTAAAATCCGTCGTGTAGTTTTTGTTTGTATAACGAACATACAGACAGACAGACAGTCAGACAGACAGACAAAAATTTTACTGATTGCATTTTTGGTATAAGTATCGATCACTAATCACCCTCTGATAGTTATTTTCGAAATATATTTCATGTACAGAATTGACCTCTCTACAGATTTATTATAAGTATAGATTAATATATGACAGGTATAGTCGTTTGATTCTCGTGACAATATGCGATCACCTAAATGCCGCCATTTTTGATACAATGTGGTGACCGCCGCAATGGCAATTTACGATTTCCACATTAACCCTTAAAATCTAAATATACATATTAAAGAATATATATAATACTAGCGACCCGCCCCGGCTTCGCACGGGTGCAATGCTGATACTAAATGTACTACAGAAGGTCTTTGCGCTTTGTCCTATCCAGTCCTTCCCCAGTTATAGGCACACGCCGCCGGCTCCGCGGCCGGTACCGCCAAAGCCGTTATGTCCCTGCATTTTAAATGTGTAATATCTTCTAAACTATTCATTTAAATTACATGCTGTGAAGGGCCATATTGATCTATATTAAATGCGCAATGTATTTAAGGTACTTAATTGGATAAGGATTAATTCTGTATTGCTTAAAATCGCTTCGTAAATAAGGCATTATTTCTTGTAAAAAGCAAAGGATAAAATAACGGTTATTGTGTGTTACCACTAAGAGATAGACATATACCATCGCGAACTTTTTTGTAGACCATTTTAAGGTGAACAATACTGTACTACATTATTTTGATCTATCTCGTTGGGTTCAGCCAGCGTTTGCAATGTAAGAGCAAAAAAATGTGTTTATTTACGACATCACATTAGAAACCTCTAAATTATCAGTGTTTTTCTACTATGTTATGCATATATTATACATATAAACTTTCCAGTTGAATCACTCTATCTATTAAAAAAAACCGCATCATAATCCGTTGCGTAGTTTCAAAGATTTAAGCATACATAGGGACATAGGGACAGAGAAAGCGACTTTGTTTTATACTATGTAGTGATATGTATATATATATACCAAAAAAACAATACCCATGACGATTTTCATACAATTTCATACTGTTTTGCCGCTTTTGGTGTTGAATTTTGAATATCTTATATTCGATGCCTTAGTTCACAATTGCACTAACTACGAAATTTACATTTTTGAGGAGAGAGCTTTAAAGTTTTTTAAAGTTTAGACGAGAACAGTAGAAAATCCAAGTAAAATAACAAAAATATATGCATCTATTCATAAGACTAGTCCTTTTACTCCATCATATCTCAATATTGTAATATTAGTTTAAACGTAACCTTTTCAAAATGGCCAAATAAACATAAAACCCCCCATTTAATACATTTGTGCACTAAGATTGATTATGCTGACCGGCATTAAGTGAAAATCTCAAAAATATTTAACAGCTTTACCAGGCTGGTTCAAGGTCCAAGAAGAAGGATAACAGTAGTTATGGATATTGCATTAAATAGACAAAATAATAAACCAGTGATCCATATTCATAATGTTTATTTTTATTACAAAACACTAACAGTTTTTATCCACAATCAAATAAAATAAATTTCAAAATCACTACAAAAAAATTAAAAGGACTGAAGCCCAATTATAGGCCAATCTTTAGCTATTTCACAAAACAATTCGTTTCTGAATCATTAAAATAAGATTTTTTATAAGAAAATTAATAAAGTCGGTCTTCAGTTACAGGTAACAATTATTCATTTTTACTAATTGCTAATTAAAAATTGAATCAAAACTTAAATTTCTTCAACAATGGACTATTCATCTGGATCATCATCAGACGATTCAGTGTCATCACAATTATTGTTAACAATTGCCGCAGAAGTGGATGGAATATCTTTGTAATAGTGCTCATATTCTGGTGGTATAACCCCATCATTTAAAAGTGTTATCAGATCTTTCTTTTTAGTTTGCGACACTGCAATCAGTGATTTATATGCTCCTTTCAGAGGTTTCTTTAGTTTGCTTATACATATGTCTTTGTTTTTTTTCATTGTTTTTGTCTTACAAATGTCTATTTCTTTGAAATCTGGATCGGTCAAATCGTATTTGTAAAAAATTGAAGTGGGGGATTCTTTCTGCAGCCGCAGCCACTTAATTATCAGCCACTGTACTGGCTCATTTTTTGTATTTTTTGTTGTATTGGAATTCAAAGCTTTTAAAAGTACTTAGCACACTTGTCCATCAAACTTTCTTGGTCCTTTTGTACTACCAACACATAATACACTCTTCTAGCACTGCTAAAAAGTATGAGCAGATATTGCAAATGTATATAATACGTTTGTGTTTTGAAATTTCCTGCAGTTGAGAAACTTAAAATCAGTTAAAGTATATCTTGATTGGTTTTACAAAAATAAAGATCATTAGTATAATACCACCTTCATGGAACATTAAACGAACTCATTTAATACAACTGTGACCCACGTATTTGGTAGAAAGAGACGGAATAACGGTATTTCGATGCGCGGAAACGAAAGAGCATGAAATTTAGTGTATTTGGCATTAAAAAAGTAAAAATTGAAAATTTTGTAGTTAGTGCAATTGTGAACTAAGGCATCGAATATAAAAATGAATTGCTTTTTGTTAGTCTCGCTAAAACTCGAGAACGGCCAGGCCGATTTAGCTGATTTTGGTTTTGAAATGTTTGTCTTAGCCCAGGGAAGGTTTAAACGGTGAGAAATTTTGGAAAAAATTCAAGAAAGATAGTGAAAACAACAGTTTTAATTTCCCATACAAAGTGTTCCTACTATAGTCGAATGTCATAACAGAAAAGATGGCGAACCTACCTATCAATAGTGTCATTGTCACAAAGAATCGACGTCATATTTGTTGGTTGTCAAATATGACTTTCTCAGAAGTGACATAGAAATGACACAATACTAATAGACATCAAGAAAGGAGTTGAAATATGTAGTGACTGTTTATGGTAAATCATGCTTTGTACAGTACTTAAGAATAAATAGTAGAAATTTGTAAATTTCATAAACACTCGGATTGCAAATTACAAAAATGATTGCAAAAAATGTAACCAGTGTCAGCAATGCGAATAGACCAGAAAATGGGGGCTGAACGCAGAACGAGGTTTGTGGATTCACATAGAGTTGTATAACTTTGCATATGGTAAGACCTACATCACATTATATAGGTCTGTCATGTTAACCAAGGTGATACCTATTACAAAATAAAACGGATCCTCATTATTTTCTGAAGTACCTAAATCTGTAATTTTAATATAATCATATTTTATCATTTAATCATAAATTTATTTGGCGAGAACTTTCTTTACTGAAGTCTAAAGGGCTGCCAGATTTTTATATCGACATCATCCGAGACATGTACCGAAATTGCAAATCCATAGTTTAGACCTCTGTCGGAGAGGAGAGACAAAATTCCTATTAACGTCGGTGTCCTCCAGCGATCAGTCTTAGTCTGTTTTTGTTCATATTAGGCATATTCTTATATATTAGACATTTTGTGGTTTCTTATATATTAGACGAATTGTCAAGTAGTATCATGGATCCACATGGACCAGGGGGCTTACCGCCAAAGCTGAAGCCGATTACCATCGAATATTTTGGTTCCAAAAATAGGTCTTACGTTTAAGTTATTGACAAGCATATTCAGCTTAGTCCGTAGAGCTCCAGAGTTACTGTCAGTTAAGCTAAACAAAAGTATCATACTTCTAAGTTGAAGTTTGATTTTCGTGATCAGAAACACCGGTGGGGATCGTCTTCAGCTTAGCCGGTAGGTGTCCATGTATGCTGATATAATTGCACTGGCGGATGCGGATAGAGGGCAGTTGGTGCGATGAGTGAATTAATGGAAGAGGTCACTTGAGAACTATGGGCTGAATCCGAATACGGGAAAGATCGAGTACTTGGGCTGCAAAACAACAGATCCCCGAACGACCGTGCACATAAGGATATGGTCGAATGCACGGACAGTTTAAGTACTTGGGTTCTGTTCTTCGATCATCGGATAGCATCGACTGCGAGATTTCAGTAGCTTGGACTAAGTGGCTTGAGGTAACCAGTGTCATCTGTGACTAGGGAATCCCGCAATCCCGCATTCCCGTGGGATCACGATGCTTTAATTAATCTGCGGGATCCCGCACATTCAAAGGGCGGATCCGCGGATCCCGCAAATAAAGAATTTGGCGCTAAAACTAAGTAAATTTCTATTTATTTCCAAAATCCAAAAAAGTACGATGTAGAAACCAAAAATACAGATCGTACATATACATTCTTCATGCCAAGAAAAGTTGCAATACTTACGCCAAGAAATAAATAAAATTATAGAAAAAGCCGTAGTTCAAGACGATAAAATATATGCAGATGACGTCTTGGAAAATACACCTATAGCTAGAACATCTGCTACTGATACAAATCCTACTCTAACGCTAAAAGAAGAATGAGAAAAAAACTTCTACAATAAAAAAAATATTTAAGAAAAAACCAGACATTGTTGTCTGGCTTTTTCATTCATTTGACATTCGTGGTATTAGCCTAATTGTCGAGTAGTATCATGTATCCACATGGACCAGCTCTGTGCGGTGGGTCGACGGGTGTTCATGTATGCTGATATAATTGCACTGGCGAATGCGGATAGAGTGCAGTTGATGCGATGAGTGAATTAATGGAAGAGGTCACTTGAGAACTATGGGCTGAATCCGATTACGGGAAAGACTTGGGCTGCAAAACAACAGATCCCATGACCGTGCACCTAAGGATATGATCGAATGCACGGACGGTTTAAGTACTTGGGATCTGTTCTTCGATCATCGGATAGAATCGACTGCGAGATTTCAGTAGCTTGGACTAAGTGGCTTGAGGTAACCAGTGACATCTGTGACTCCGAAATTTCGTCAAGTTGAAAGGACAAATATATAAATCCAAGATTAGACCATTTTATAAGTTAGTAAAAAATCGTCAATACTTGAGCGACACATACAGGTGTTGTCTTTCATGGAGTTGAATATGCTGCGCAGTATGCGCTAAGTTTCGTAGAAGGACCGCGTCAGGAATTCTCGGACATGGCAAGCAAACTGCAAGAGAGTCATTTAAGCTGGTATTGTCAAAATTTATGGAAAGCGGCAAGTTATTGTCTTGCAATGGCACATCCTCCAGGTTCGGGCACACAGGTTAGGCACTTCTTAAAGAGACACAGATCTTAGATCGTATATATTTGTTAAGTAGATAGATGTAGGTGAAACAAAGTTCACCGGGTCATCTAGTAATATCTTCTATATATATAAAAGAGAAAATCACTCACTCACTCATCACGAAATCTCAGAAACTACAAGTGCTAGGAGTCTCAAATTTTGCAAAGGGGTTCC
Source organism: Hypsopygia costalis (assembly GCA_937001555.2). NCBI lineage: Eukaryota > Metazoa > Arthropoda > Insecta > Lepidoptera > Pyralidae > Hypsopygia > Hypsopygia costalis. Next base: position 29,519,620 of record OW443326.2, read on the forward strand.
TTTTAGGACGTAGGTGCTCACTAAGACGGGAATTTGGAAAATTCAACCCCTAAGCGGTTGAAACGGGGGTCCAAAGTTTGTATGGGGAACCAAGATTAGTTGGACTATTTTATACGAAACTTTACACGAGCACTTCTGTAGATAAATGAGTAAACACGTGTTTCAGGATTTTTCAAAATTCAACCCCTAAAGGGGTGAAATGAGATGCAAACGTCTGAAAATCGTTATGGGTATTGTTTTTATGGTTTATCGGGTCGCTGATTCCGAAAACAACAGCTATTTTATAATCTAACATAACCGACGTGACACAAGAGCACTCATGTCGGGGTGCGATGGGGTTGAAATGTCATAATATCAATATGGGTGTTGATTCTATGGTTTTCTGAGACGTCAATTACGAAAATGGCATCGATTTGAAAACGTGGACACGAAATTTCCATCTCGGTATAAAAATTCAAGATTTGGAACACGTGATGCAGAACCATAATGGTTCAGCTAAACTATAAGAAATATAAAAATGACGCCTTAGCAAAAGTTGTTCAACTTGATGAGCATTTTTCGTTGAGGTATAAAAATCAAAGATTTGGAACACGTTATGCAGAACCATAATGGTTCTGCTAAACTATAAGAAATATAAAAATGATGCCTTAGCAAAAGTTGTTCAGCCTGATGAGCATTTTTTGTTGAGGTATATAAATCCAAGATTTGGAACACCTGATGCAGAACCATAATGGTTCCGGTAAACTATAAGAAATTTAAAATTGATGCCTTAGCAAAAGTTGTTCAACTTATTTGCATAAACAACGTGGTGTTCACAATAAATTATAGTTTAAAAAAATAACTAAAAAACACGCCATAATAGCAAATAGAACTAAAAAAGCTACTTAAAAAACAATAAATAGTTTAACAAAATATTGATTGTATTGTAAAAAAATAACCGCGCAGTGCTACTTTTATTCTTACCTGCTTTATGTTAGACGCAATCGTTTTATTTATTTACAAAGGTAACGTGGTCTATTTAGTCAGTTTATTACAGACGTGTACGCTAAAATTGAAATGGAACGATTGGTATTTATTCGCAAAAACCAGAAGAATGCGTGCATTGGCGGGACGCTATGTAGCGAGATTTTGTAATGCAAAGTCTTTTAAACAACGAGGGGAAACTGTTTTACTTAGATGCTTCAGGAGGGACTGGAAAAACATACCTGACGAGAGCAATCCTCGCTGAAATCAGGTGCCAAAATAATATCTCACAGCAGCATCGCCAGGTATTGCAGCCATATTACTTCTAGGCGGTAGGACGCAAATACAATGTTCAATATTATACTCGATTTATACAGAACGGAAACACCGACAAGCTTTGTGACACGAATCTGTGACAAAGCGAAAATGTTTCAGGATTGCTGTCTAATCGTTTCAGATGAATGCGAAATGGCCAACAATAAGGCAGTAGAAGCTGTAGATAGAACTTTACGTGCCCAAAAATATTATTAAAATTTGGCGAAGATCTCCTTCCTGAAGTAAAGTCAATGTTTAGCAGCGAATTATGTATAATTGAAACTGAGATTCTCACTGGGAGTGGTACTGATGAAACTGAATTTATTCCGCGTATACCACTCTTCCTTCTTACGGCCGTGTGGTTTCCGGCAGACTAGAATAGAATCACTCCGTTTCTTCCCGTGGATGTCGTACAAGGCCACTAAGGGAAATAATCGTACATTATAAAACATCGATCAGGCCTCCCCAACCCGTCTGCCCAGCGTGGGGAGTGTAGGCCAAATCCTCCTGTCTGGGACGGACGAGAGAGGGTCATGCTCCTGTAGTGGAGACTAAAATGACCTGATGATGATGATACCACTCTTGTCCAACAATTTTCCATTTTAATCTGAAAACCGTCATGGGTGTTGTTTTTATGGTTTATCGGGTCGCTGATTACGAAAACAACAACGATTTTAAAATTCAACGTGGCTAACGTGACCAACATCCCGTATTGAGGTGCGATGGGGTTGAAATGTCTATATATCAATATATGTGTCGTTTTTTCTGGTTTTCGGAACGCCAATCCATACTAATATTTTAAATGCGACAGAGTGTCTAGCTGTTACCACTTCACGTTTAAATAGCTAGACCGATTTAGATGAAATTTGGTTCAGATATACCTTGAGTCCTGGGAAAGGACATAAGATAGTTTTTGTCCCAGAAATTACCTATTATTGTTGTTTATTGTACCTGTAGGGCGGTTCTATGTTCGACTGTATGTATTTTTTTTAATTTAATGATTTCTCCATCAATTGTACAGCAATTTTAATCATTCTTATATGTTTGAGAGGGTACACTCTCCAGGTGGTCCCATATGAATAAAAAATTAAATGAATGTTGCTAAGCGCATTACTCGAGAACGGCTCGACCAATTCTGCTAATTTTTATTTCAATATTTTCGTTAAGGTATAAGGAAGGTTCAAATCGAGAGAAAAGACATAAAAATTGCGAGGAAAAGAAAACAACACTATCTACCCGTGCGAAGCCGGGGCGGGCAGCTAGTATATGTATAAAAGAAGAAACTGACTGACTGACTGACTCATATATATATCAACGCACAGCCCAAAACGATGGGTCTAGAGATTCCAAATTTGCCACGTAGTTTCCTTATGATGTCTAGGGGTGCACTAAGAAAGGATTTTTCAAAATTCATCCCCTAAGGGGGTGAAACAGGGGTCCAAAATTTGTATGGGGAAACAAGATTAGTTGGACTATTTTATCCGAAACTTTACATGAGTACTTTTATAGAGAAATGAGTAAAAACGTGTTTCAGGATTTTTCAAAATTCAACCCCTAAAGGGGTAAAATGGGGTGAATAAGTCTGAAAATCGTCATGGCTATTGTTTTTATGGTTCATCGGGTCGCTGATTACGAAAGCAACAACTATTTTATGATCTAACATAGCCAACGGGACATAAAATCACCCCTGTGGGGATGCGATGGGGTTGAAATATATAAAAGAAGAAACTGAGTGACTGACTGATATATATCAACGCACAGCCCAAAATGCTGGGTCTAGAGATTCCAAATTTGGCACGTAGGTTCCTTATGATGTCTAGGGGTGCACTAAGAAAGGATTTTTCAAAATTCAACACCAAAAGCGGTAAAACGGTATGAAATAGTCTGAAAATCGTCATGGGTATTGTTTTTATGGTTTATCGGGTCGCTGATTACGAAAACAACAACTATTTTATAATCCAACATAGTCGACGTGACATAAAATCACCCTTGTGGGGGTGCGATGGGGTTGAAATGTCATAATATCAATATGGGTGTTGATTCTATGGTTTTCTAGGACGTCAATTACGAAAATGGCATCGATTTGAAAATATAACATCATCATCATCAGCCTGTATCTATCCACTGCTGGATATTCATCCCCTAGGGAGGTGAAACGGGGGTCTAAAGTTTGTATGGGGAAACAAGATTAGTTGGACTATTTTATCCGAAACTTTACACGACTACAGTTTATAGTTAAAGTCGTGTTTACTACACGTGTTTCAGGATTTTTCAAAGTTCAATCCCTAAAAGGGTAAAATGGGGTCAAAAAGTCAGAAAATAGTCATGGGTATTGTTTTAATGGTTTATTGGGTCGCTAACTACGAAAACAACAACTATTTTGTAATCCAACATAGTCGACGTGACTAAAGTCACCCCTGTGGGGATGCGATGGGGTTGAAATGTCATAATATCTATATGGGTGTCGATTCTATGGTTTTCTGGGACGTCAATTACGTAAATGGCATCGATTTGAAAATTTAACATAGTGGACACGAAGTTACTTAAAACAATTTTTCAAATTTTACAACTAGGGACTGAAACGGAGGTCCAAAGTTTGTATGGGGTAACGAGATTAGTTGGACTATTTTATCCTAAACTTTACACGAGTACTTCTATAAATAAATGAGTAAACACGTGGTTCAAGATTTTACAAAATTCAACGGCTAAAAGAGTAAAATGGGATCAAAAAGTCTGAAAATCGTCATTGGTATTGTTTTTATGGTTTATCGAGTCGCTGATTACGAAACCAATAACGATTTTAAAATTCAACGTGGCTAACGTGACCTTCATCCCCTATTGGGGCGTGATAGGGTTGAAATGTCTATATATCAATATATGTGTCGTTTTTAGGGTTTTTCGGAACGCCAATCCATCCTAATATTATAAATTCAACAGAGTGTATGTCTGTTACCTCTTCACGCTTAAATAGCTGGACCGATTTAGATGAAATTCGGTTTAGAGATACCATGAGTTCGGGGAAAAGATATAAGATAGTTTTTGTCCCAGAAATTACCTGTTATTGTTATTTATTGTACCTGTAGGGCGGTTCTATGTTCGACTGTATGCATTTTTTAAATATAATTTCAATGATCTTTCCGTCAATTGTACAGCAATTTTAATAATTCTTATTTGTTTGAGAGGGTACACTTTTCAGGTGGTCCCATGTTAATCAAATCAGGATCTGGTGATGGGCTCCCTGGGAAATCGGGAGATAGGGTTGAATTTTATAGGCATGGACATGGATACAGTAATTGATGAGTTTTCTTTATATTATTAAGTATTATAATTTGCATTGGGAAGTCATCATGTGACACTGCTGAGCTGAGGAGCAACGGTTAGGAGTTAGGCAATAGTGTTGAGTTTTCTTAATTAAGTTATTCATGTATTTTCATCTAGAAAGCACCATGTCCTACTACTTAGCTATCTTATAATAAATAAAAAAAATATTCACTAAAAAAGAAATATATAAAACTTAAAAAAAAACAAACCAACTGAAAAATCCTGTAATGAAAAAGCTAAAAATAACTACTACCTATTTCCTGAGATTTTTGAAGTCGGTGTAATTTTATTTAAAGTTTGATTTATCCTTTTTAAGCGGACTTTTGTTATCCTAATAGGTTTTCAAATTTGTATTTGGCGTCAATCAGTGCTTATGCGAACACGCGCGCCGCGGCGGGATCGGGACGGGTGTAGTAGTTATCGGGAAAGATCTTGCATATGTATTTAGTACAATTAAAGGTGCTACATGAAGGTGGTTGTGTTGTGTGTTGATTTGGCTTAGATAATCTAAAATGCCCGAATGTCACGCGAGCGAAGCCGCGGGCAAAAGCTAGTAATTGATAAGCGAAGCGCAATTAAATTTATATCTTTTTTTTTACTAAGCTTGTCTTAAAATTTTGTTTTGTTTATTCTTGTTTAAAGTCTAGAAATGCATCAAAACCGGTCACTGAGTAATTCATAGAACATACTTTACCGTCGATGTCAACGTATCTTTTAAAACGATTAATTATCCCCCAATGGAATGTTGTAATCCGGAATCTGAGTGCACGATTCTTGACTTCATCGATTCAGATAATTTGTTTAACAACAAATACTTTAATTTACATTTTTATCACACGATTCGTTACTTATGTATTTATAGAAAATATTTTTTCACACGAGTATACCTTGTATTTTGATTGTATTGTAGCTGATTTGACAAATAAATCAAATGGTTAAATGTCAAAAATCTAATTGAAGTCGTGATATTCGTTCACGTTATGAAAAAGAAAATAAAATAATGTTCAATAATTCATGCTGTATTCTAATCTAGTTTGGGGGTTTAAGTGGCTTACTGTCATTTATAGAGCCAAAGCCAACTCTGTCGATTAGCAGACGAGACTTTGGTGAAAGAGATGCAGGGCAGATGCAGTCTGTCTAGTGAAGCACCTTCACCAAGAACATTTAATAATACACCGTCTACTTAACAGAAGACCCGCTGGCAATATATATAATAATGCCATGAAGATTGTTGTGTTTCTGCGAGTTAATAAGGTTAACAAACGTAAATATACATATATGTATAATGTATAGTAAGCATCTGTACTATAGTACATACGCGTACACCTGTACTATAGTACATACGCGTACACCTGTACTATAGTACACAAACAAGCTAACTACCCAGTTTGTTAACTACAGGTACTTGCCGTGGTATAATAAACTAATAGCTGACTATACGAAAGACTTCTGAACTTGTGAAGTCAAAATCTTGCGATGGGATTCACTTATATTCACGTATTAGAAAGCAGAGAATTCCGACGGCCACAGAGACTTGTAACAGCGGGATGACGACAGGTTTTTTATCTCTCGTAAATCCATAGATATTTCGAAAAGCTTTTAAACCTTGCTCCTACATCGATAATGTTGGGACAGCCTACCATAGACATTAATATACTGAGCGGACAACAATTAAAGGAGTGTTTATAGGTAGAGTTCTTTATCCCACTTCGAAAAGTCGAAGCCAAAAGGAAGGTTATGTTTTGGTAGTTTATTTTATACTAACTAACACGACATAGTATGTCAATATTCCTTGTAAGAAGCCTGGACAACGTATTACGTTGTCCAGGCTTCTTACAAGGAATATTGAATTCGAATTGGTTTCGCGCACGCTGTCAAGTGACACAGTTCTGTCAAACGTCATAAAGTTACATTAGAAAAGTTAATGTGGTCGTTCAGATTTCTTAAATTTTCTAATTTTCCATGCTTCTATCTTATTTTTTTCTTTCATTAGAACCTTTTCCTGACAATAACAAATACAACGAAAAATAATTAGCGAAATCGGTCCAGCCGTTCACGCGTGATGCCGTGACCAAGGGAAAGATTTATTTATTTTTATATATATAGATAAGTCGTTAGGGGAGGGCGGAAGTGCCACTTTCCTACACAGATATATCCATATTTCTTTTCTTCAAATCGAAAAGGTTTGCTAGAAAATTGTTTCGTTTCAAGCCATACTCAATAGTATTGGGGCACTACACGATCTTTAGAGCCAAAGCCAACCTCACCTGCACGTGGAGCACCCAGCTGACTAGCGAAAGAGGCTCTGGCAAAAGAGAGGTAGGGCAGCGTATTTATAAGCTGCCCTACTGGGAAAGATCTCAGCTCATAATGTCCTTTTCTCGAAATGTCCTTTCTCATAAGGTCTATTTCTGCAAATGTCCCATATTAGAATGTTTTTTTCTCTCAAAATGCCCCTTTTCAATAGGTCCTTTTCTCATAAAGACCCATTTTCAAATTGCACACTACAGGTTACAATCATTATACATAATTAACACATACATAGAGTACAGTCCACTAGTCCAGTGCACCCAGCTTCTCATCTCATAATGTCCTTTCTCAAAAGGTCTTTTTCTCCAAATCCTCAACCTTAAAAAGTTTTTTTCTTAAAATGTTCTTTTCTCAAATTGCTGGCTGGTAATAAACTATTTTCTTATTGTTATAATAGTATTCGGGCCCTACACGATATTTAGATCCAAAACGTGTGTCGTGCATCATGCCAGAGGACGATGGTGATGAAAATACAGATACTGAGTGCAACAGTATACCTGGCACCTACTCAGAGATCATAACTAAACAAATATCTCAACAAATATTACGGGAGCTTCGGGCGGATGTGAAGGAGGTCGTTAGGCAGGAACTGCAGAACACGTTACAATTTTACTCGGATAAAATCGACGAGTATGAATTAAAAATTCAAACATATGAGAAGAGTATGAAGAAGATGGAAAATCAATGTATCGACCTGAGAAATAATATCCATAATTTAAATCTCAAATACAGTACACTAGAAAATAAAATTAACCAACTAGAGCAAGGTCAACTAGCTAATCACATTGAAGTATGTGGGATCAGGGAGGAGATTAACGAAAATGTCGAAAAAATTGTTCAAAAAATCGCCGTAAATATTCACCAGAATCCAGAAGATATCATTAAAGCTTACAGGAAGAGAAAGACTCGGGCAGGTGCGGCTAAGAATAACTCAGTTATCACAGTAGTTCTACGAGAAGGAGTTCGCGATCAGTCGCTAGGTGCTGCCAGGACCTCGGGTATCCCCGCTGCATGCATCGATCAAGAGGACGGTGACAATATTTACATGCGCGAGTGCCTTACGCCGGCTACTTCCTTTTTGTTGTGGAAAACGAAAGAGGAGCTCAGAGGGCTGTTCAAGTACATTTGGTGCAAACATGGGAATGTGCTAATACGTAAGAACGACAATGAAAAGAAAATAGTGACAATTCGATCAGTGGAGGATATTGAAAGGGTAAAGTATGTAAGTAAAAAAAAAAAAAACATTCATTTACACTCTCTCTCTCTCTTTTTTATTTATATATTATTATTATTTTTCTCTTTTTTTAATGGCATTATAGTGTACGCATGTTTGATATCAAAATGGATAACACAACAAATATAATTGAAAATAGCTGTCCTACATGGAATGATTTTACTAATTTGTTACCAGTATTACATAATCCGATAACATTCTTTCATGTTAATATACGTTCTATACGAAAAATCTATGAACAACTGGAATACATTGTCTTAAACTCGAAACAAATTATTCATTTAATATTAGTAACTGAAGCTAATATAAAAATGATCAAGCAGACATGTTCAGTATGCCAGGCTATAGCTTGCAGACACAATTGAGAACAGATAGAAGGGGTGGTGGAGTTTTATTGTACGTGCACAAGTCTGTATCATTCAAAAGATTAAACAATTACAGTGTTCACGAATTCGAATATATAGCTGGTGAAATAAGCATAAACACAAATAAAATAGGTCTGTGTGCGGTGTATAGGCCGCCAAATACTACTAAACGTCGTTTTATAACAGAACTGTTTAATTTGTTAAACACTTATACATAGTAATAACAAATATGATTATGTAGTTATGGGAGACATGAATATCGACTTAAAAGCAGATAGTTCAATCACCAATCAGTATTTACATTCATTGTGCAGCCTGGGTTTTATTAGCGGAGTAAATAATTACACACGCATAGAAAAATATCGCGACAAAATCACCATGTCATGCATTGATCACGTATTCGTTCGTAAAGTAGACTCTCAAGACGTGTACACTGCCGCAGTCAACATCGCACCGGCCGATCACTGCATAACTGCATGCGTTCTCGCTGGTGCGATACAAACAAATAACGCGCCTACAAAAAATGAAATATTAACACGAATAGATGAGGATAGACTGCGCAATGAACTCGATAGTATCGATTGGACAATACCTATGCAGTATAAAAATCCAAATGATATTATAAATTACATACATAATCATTTTAATAACGCCTACAATAATTGTAAATATAGGACATGTAAAAAAGTCAGTATGCGTCAGACATGTACTTGGGCGAATGAACGGCTTCGCGATATGTGTAAAAAACGGGATGTGCTATACAACATATGGCTAAAAGATAAGCAGAACTCAAAGAATAGATTGTTATATAATATATATAGAAATAAAACAAATAAATACACACAATACTTAAAAAATAAAAGGATAAAATCAGAAGTAAGTAAAAATTTTAAAAACACACGAAAGGTTTGGGAGATAATCAATAAAATTACCGGTAAAATAATGTGTAGTATTGATGAGATATTAATGAAAAATTTCAAAACTAATCCCTTAATTTTAGCTAATAATTTTAATTGTGAATTTGACAATAACATTAGAAATAATTGTAATTTTTGTGATAAATTTATTTTAGACCCAACTTCTTACGAAATTATACCAGACCGGACTATAAGAGTAAAACGAGCGAGCGAGGAAACTATTAAGCGCATTATCCAACAACTAAATGATAAAAAGAGCCCAGGGTACGACGGTATACGGGCTAAAGATATCAAATTTATATCCGCTAAATTAATTCCTTTAATAACTCATCTTATCAATTGCAGTTTAATAACTGGGATCTATCCCGATCTTTTGAAAATAGGGATGATACGTCCAGTACATAAAAAGGGCAAGTTTGATGAATATAATAATTACAGACCCATCACTATCTTGTCGTGTATTGATAAAATTATAGAGAGATTTTTGGGCAATCAGATAAATACTTTTTTACTGTCTAACAACATAATCAGTAACACTCGATACGGATTCCAACAAGGTAAGAGTACTACCCAATTATTGCGAAAGTTCACCAATGAAGTTAATGGCTATTTAGACAAGAAAATGCATGTTCTCGCTCTATTTATTGACTTCAACAAGGCATTTGAAATGCTTAATTTTAACATATTATACGATAAGCTTTCGCGGGGTGGTATTCAGGGGCCTCTTCTCAAATTACTCCAAAACTACCATAGCAATCGGCACACCACAGTGAAGATACAAAACCAACTTAGTGCTAAAATAGAGACGAAAAAAGGCACGGCCCAAGGTTCCATAATTGGACCCTTGGAGTACTTACTGTACGTGAATGATATGAGTAATACAATAAGTTATGGTTCCGTATACCAGTTCGCGGATGATACGTGTCTTCTCGTAGCAAGCCGATCTATCAGTGAGGCAGTACAGCTGTTGCAGTACGACTTTAATCAATTATGTAAATGGGCACATGACGCAGGTCTCGTGATTAATGCGAAAAAAACAAAACTGGTACACATACGATCATCGCACAATAAGACTCCAATAAAACCAGCTATAACAGCCCATGAACATATCTGTTTACATAACTGTGTGCTGGCTGTTGCTTGGCAATGTGCGTGCCCCTTGTTAGAAGTTGTCGAAAATCATACCTATATTGGCCTTGTGATTGATAGCCGATTCTGCTGGGGTCCACATAAAAATTATGTATGTAACAAGTTAAGATCTATCATCGGAAAATTAAGTATATTAAAATATAAATTACAGTATAAAACTCTTCGTATGTTGTATATGTCTCTAGCGGATTCGGTTATCGGTTACGGGCTAAGTAGCTACGGTAGAACGTACACAACCTATATAAATGACATATATAAATTGCAACGACAAGCCTTAAAAAGTATTGTACCGTATCATATAAAGAAAAAATGTAAAAACAATGACATGGAATTATTTAAATACTAGCTGCCCCGGCGAACTTCGTACCGCCTAACAATCAATGAATGTCGTGGTACAAATTGGCTGAACTAAATTTATGATTTTATGGAATTAAAACAATGAATAATAGAAAATAATAGAGAAGCTCGATGGCATAATTGCGCATGTCAGTCTAATCGGACACGCAAGTAAAGCAACGTCGATCGAATCCTGTACACGGATGGGTTTATATTACCTCGAGCTCCTCCGTGCTTCGAAAGACACGTTAAGCCGTCGGTCCCGGTTGTTATCATTAGATTATCTTGCGCTCCTCCGTGCTTCGGAAGGCACGTTAACCGTCGGTCCCGGTTGTTATCATTAGATGACAGTCGTTAACCCAAGTTAGTGGCCTTTAGGCGGCTCGAAAACACTGGCCTCCGCCAACCCGCAGTTGAGCAGCGTGTTGGAGTATGCTCTATTCCTCTTCGGTTGAGGGAAGACCCGTATCCATAAAAACTGAAGATTTCATAAAAATAAAGATTATTGTTAAATAATAAAAAAAAAAAAAAAAGTTTTGTTTTATTTTTTAGTTTTGAAATCGGTTTAATCGTTTTGATGATTTGTAATTGTCATTTCTTTTGATGTTTACTCTGATTTGATTCTTGCGTTCGAACTCCATGGGCCAAGCGTTTTCACCCCAATCGATTTGACATTTTTCAATTTTCAAAACAAACCAAACAGACAACTTTCGCGACATAAAAGTGACACCAATTGATTTGACATTTTGATATTTGACAACCAATAAGGCAATAAATATCGCAATCCTTTTTCAACTGACACTTTCATTTGTATGGGAAAATGTTTTTCCTTTTATTTTATTCTTTCGTCAATCTTCTAATGTTTTTCATGGTCATTCTGCTATTCGGGACGGAGAGAAATCCAATAAATCATAAACCATGAAAATCGGTACTACGGTTCTCGAGTTATAAGTGTTCGGTGATGTACATATATATATGAACAAAATTTATGATTTCTTGAAATTAATACAATGAATAATAGAAAATAATAGAGAAGCACGATGGCGTGAGGCACGTGTCAGTCTAATTGTACACGCAAATTAAGCAACGTCAACCGTAGCCTGTTCATGGATGAGTTTATGTTATCTCGAGCTCGTCCGTGCTTCGGAAGGCACGTTAAGCCGTCGGTCCTGGTGTTTATCATTAGATGGCAGTCCTTAAGCCAATTTTGTGGCCCAACCCGTAGTTGAGCAGCGTGTTGGAGTATGCTCTAAACATCTTCGGTTGAGGGAAGACCCGTATCCCAGCAGTGGGTAAATAATAAGTTCAGTACTTTACAAAGTCACAAAAAAAGTACCAATTGACAACAATAAATATTTCAATCCACAAAACAAATCACAGACAACATTCGCGACGTAAAAGTGAGACCAATCGATTTGACATTTACATAACAATCAATAAATATTCCAATCCTTTTTAACTGGCACTATTTGTATGGGAAAACGTTTTTTCTTTTATTTAATTCTTTCGTCAATTTTTCAATGTTTTTAATACTTTCCCGACCAAGACACGACATTATTTTATACATTATATAGATTTATGGAGCTTGATTTAAATTTCTGAACGTACGCATAAATATTTTAGAACCAATAAATTAAAACGTAGTGGTTACATTCTCTTTGCAATAAATATTTAAATCCACAAAACTGTTTTCAAAACAAATCACAGCCAACTTTCAAGACGTAAAAATGAGACCAATAGAGTTAACATTTGTTTTTAATCTATGACATTTGTTCTATAATAAGCTTAATATACATTTCTGAACGCACGCATACATTTGGCGTACGCACGTACCAAAGAGAATGTAACCACTACGTTTTAAGAGACGGATGTGCCATACAAATAGCGTAATTCCAATATGTATGAAATGGAAGCGAAAACAATCAGAATTTGTACCAAATTCGCTTCCGTTTCATAGTCGTTTTTTTACTTTGAGTTGCGCCAGGCTGGCACGTACGACAACGTCACATTTGACAGCTACGACAACCACGAACATTTTGTATGGGAAAATATTTTTTCTTTTATTTTATTTTTTCGAGAATTTTCCAATGTTTTTAAGAGTTATTCTGCTATTCGGGACGGAAACAAACCAACAAATCAAAAACCATGGCAATCGGTCCAGCCGTTCTCGAGTTATAAGTGTTGTAACAAACACGACTTTCTTTTATATATATAGATTGTAATGTAATGAATGTATATAGCAAAATTGAATTTCTTACCCTATCAGAATGTAACCACCCTGAATATATAATTGAGAAAAAGAGACCAAACCAATTGAGGCTAGTCCCACAAGCAAATAAGTACGTTCTACCTAAGACTAATAATTTGTATGGATTAAGAATGGATAATTATTTGATCCCGAAATATTTTAATAAAACTACTGAGATGCTTCAAAAAATGTACAAAGAAAAATCGAAAAAACTTAAGTCTAAATTAAAAAAGCACTATGTAACCAATCAAAATGTATTTTAACGGCTCACCGGCCTTGGATAAACCCCACGTGGTTTGTAAGGTGTGGTGTATTATCATTGTAACTGTAGTATAAAGAATTTTGGAAATAAACGATTAAAAAAAAAAATCCTAACCTCATCTGCACGTGGTGCACCCTGGTGACTAGCGAAAGAAGCTCTAGCAAATGAGAGGTAGAGTAGCCCCAACGGATTTTCTTGGGTTTTTTTATTAAGTTCATAGCATAAATTCTTTAAGTCTAGTGTGTGTAAGTAAGTAAGTTTTTCAAATCAAAATTATTTTATCCTTTTTCAACTACGTTTTAACAGTCGTGGGTTTAGTCAAAATTTTTAATTTTGTTTTTATCGTTCGTTAAATCGACATACTTTGTCTAATCTGTTCATCGATGCGTCACAAATTGAGTCCACCAGACGACTTGAACTATGTAAATTTTGCCTTCTGGATTTAGATCTTAGACGTAGGGATAGGTATTAATAAAATTTCAGTATGCTTATGTGCTACCCTGAGTCATGTTTCATGTCAGTTTCTCAATCCAATGGCTTCATTACACATCTATCTATACAGATAAATAAAATTGAAGTGTCTGTATGTAATTTTAAAATAACCGCTTTTTACCCGACTGCCGAAGGAGGGTTATGTTTTTCGAGCGTTTGTATGTATTATTATTTGGCACGCTCTACAGCCTAAACCGTTTGACAGATTTCAACATAAAAGGTGTCGTTAGATTCGTCTCAATCACGCGAGTGACATAGGCTATATCAAATATAAAAAAATATCAATATGGTGTGCTGCTGGTAAGCTGTGAGCCGCAAATGGAGTAAACTTTGTAGCATGAATTTATTATCTTATTTCAATAAAAACGATAAATATAACTTCAAAATTGCTACAAAAAACGATGCACCGGCGGCCTTCGCGGGTTCAGTACTGCGCGAGAGCTCGTCAGAGTGCAAATGTAATAGGGCTCTTAAATGCATATGGATGTATATACGTCCGTGCTTCGGAAGGCACGTTAAGCCGTCGGTCCTGGTGTTTATCATTAGATGGCAGTCCTTAAGCCAATTTTGTGGCCCAACCCGTAGTTGAGCAACGTGTTGGAGTATGCTCTAAACATCTTCGGTTGAGGGAAGACCCGTATCCCAGCAGTGGGTAAATAATAAGTTCAGTACTTTACAAAGTCACAAAAAAAGTACCAATTGACAACAATAAATATTTCAATCCACAAAACAAATCACAGACAACATTCGCGACGTAAAAGTGAGACCAATCGATTTGACATTTACATAACAATCAATAAATATTCCAATCCTTTTTAACTGGCACTATTTGTATGGGAAAACGTTTTTTCTTTTATTTAATTCTTTCGTCAATTTTTCAATGTTTTTAATACTTTCCCGACCAAGACACGACATTATTTTATATATTACTAGCTGGCCCGGCGAACTTCGTACCGCCTAATTGTCAATGAATGTCGTGGTATACATATTAGTTGAACAAAATTTATGATGTCTTGAAATTAATATAATGAATAATAGAAAATAATAGAGAAGCACGATGGCGTCATTGCGCGTGTCAGTCTAATTGTACACGCAAGTTAAGCAACGTCAACCGTAGCCTGTCCATGGATGAGTTTATATTATCTCGAGCTCCTCCGTGCTTCGGAAGGTACGTTAATCCGTCGGTCCCGGTTGTAATCATTAGATTAACTCGAGGTCCTCCGTGCTTCGGAGGGCACGTTAATCCGTCGGTCCCGGTTGTTATCATTAGATTATCTCGAGCTCCTCCGTGCTTCGGAAGGCACGTAAGACGTCGGTCCCGGTTGTTATCATTAGATTATCTCGAGCTCCTCCGTGCTTCGGAAGGCACGTAAGCCGTCGGTCTCGGTTGTTATCATTAGATTATCTCGAGCTCCTCCGTGCTTCGGAAGGTACGTTAATCCGTCGGTCCCGGTTGTAATCATTAGATTAACTCGAGGTCCTCCGTGCTTCGGAGGGCACGTTAATCCGTCGGTCCCGGTTGTTATCATTAGATTATCTCGAGCTCCTCCGTGCTTCGGAAGGCACGTAAGCCGTCGGTCTCGGTTGTTATCATTAGATTATCTCGAGCTCCTCCGTGCTTCGGAAGGCACGTTAAGCCGTCGGTCCTGGTTGTTATCATTAGATGGCAGTCGTTAAGCCAAGTGGCCTTTAGGCGGCTTGAAATTACTGGCATCCGCCAACTCGCAGTTGAGCAGCGTGGTGGAGTATGCTCGAAACATATTCAGTTGAAGGAAGACCCGTATTTAATATTACCCAGCAGTGGGTAAATATTAAGTTCAGTATTTTACTATGTCACAAAATAAAGTACCATGACACTTGACAACCAATTAATATTTATTTTCAAGCATTCATTCATAAACAATTTTCAAAACAACAACGGACAACTTTCGCGACGTAAAAGTTAGACCAATCGATTTGACATTTAATTGAAAATCAATAAATATCCCAATCCGTTTTCAAATTTAATTTTTCGACAATTTTGTCAATGTTTTAATACTTATTATCCTATACCCACATTTCTGAACGCACGCATACATTTGACGTACGCACGTTAACGTCACGTTTGACAGGTCCGACATCCACGAACATTTTGTATGGAAAAATGATTTTACTTTTATTTTATATTTTTCGTAAATTTTCCAATGTTTTTAATAGTTATTTTGCTATTCTGGACGGAGACAAATCCAACAAATCAAAAACCATGGCAATCGGTCCAGCCGTTCTCGAGTTATAAGTGTTGTAACAAACACGACTTTCTTTTATATATATAGATATAGATTTATGGAGCTTGATTTAAATTTCTGAACGTACGCATAAATATTTTAGAACCAATAAATTAAAACGTAGTGGTTACATTCTCTTTGCAATAAATATTTAAATCCACAAAACTGTTTTCAAAACAAATCACAGCCAACTTTCAAGACGTAAAAATGAGACCAATAGAGTTAACATTTGTTTTTAATCTATGACATTTGTTCTATAATAAGCTTAATATACATTTCTGAACGCACGCATACATTTGACGTACGCACGTACCAAAGAGAATGTAACCACTACGTTTTAAGAGACGGATGTGCCATACAAATAGCGTAATTCCAATATGTATGAAATGGAAGCGAAAACAATCAGAATTTGTACCAAATTCGCTTCCGTTTCATAGTCGTTTTTTTTACTTTGAGTTGCGCCAGGCTGGCACGTACGACAACGTCACATTTGACAGCTACGACAACCACGAACATTTTGTATGGGAAAATATTTTTTCTTTTATTTTATTTTTTCGAGAATTTTCCAATGTTTTTAAGAGTTATTCTGCTATTCGGGACGGAAACAAACCAACAAATCAAAAACCATGGCAATCGGTCCAGCCGTTCTCGAGTTATAAGTGTTGTAACAAACACGACTTTCTTTTATATATATAGATTGTAATGTAATGAATGTATATAGCAAAATTGAATTTCTTACCCTATCAGAATGTAACCACCCTGAATATATAATTGAGAAAAAGAGACCAAACCAATTGAGGCTAGTCCCACAAGCAAATAAGTACGTTCTACCTAAGACTAATAATTTGTATGGATTAAGAATGGATAATTATTTGATCCCGAAATATTTTAATAAAACTACTGAGATGCTTCAAAAAATGTACAAAGAAAAATCGAAAAAACTTAAGTCTAAATTAAAAAAGCACTATGTAACCAATCAAAATGTATTTTAACGGCTCACCGGCCTTGGATAAACCCCACGTGGTTTGTAAGGTGTGGTGTATTATCATTGTAACTGTAGTATAAAGAATTTTGGAAATAAACGATTAAAAAAAAAAATCCTAACCTCATCTGCACGTGGTGCACCCTGGTGACTAGCGAAAGAAGCTCTAGCAAATGAGAGGTAGAGTAGCCCCAACGGATTTTCTTGGGTTTTTTTATTAAGTTCATAGCATAAATTCTTTAAGTCTAGTGTGTGTAAGTAAGTAAGTTTTTCAAATCAAAATTTAACAGTTTTAACAGTCGTGGGTTTAGTCAAAATTTTTAATTTTGTTTTTATCGTTCGTTAAATCGACATACTTTGTCTAATCTGTTCATCGATGCGTCACAAATTGAGTCCACCAGACGACTTGAACTATGTAAATTTTGCCTTCTGGATTTAGATCTTAGACGTAGGGATAGGTATTAATAAAATTTCAGTATGCTTATGTGCTACCCTGAGTCATGTTTCATGTCAGTTTCTCAATCCAATGGCTTCATTACACATCTATCTATACAGATAAATAAAATTGAAGTGTCTGTATGTAATTTTAAAATAACCGCTTTTTACCCGACTGCCGAAGGAGGGTTATGTTTTTCGAGCGTTTGTATGTATTATTATTTGGCACGCTCTACAGCCTAAACCGTTTGACAGATTTCAACATAAAAGGTGTCGTTAGATTCGTCTCAATCACGCGAGTGACATAGGCTATATCAAATATAAAAAAATATCAATATGGTGTGCTGCTGGTAAGCTGTGAGCCGCAAATGGAGTAAACTTTGTAGCATGAATTTATTATCTTATTTCAATAAAAACGATAAATATAACTTCAAAATTGCTACAAAAAACGATGCACCGGCGGCCTTCGCGGGTTCAGTACTGCGCGAGAGCTCGTCAGAGTGCAAATGTAATAGGGCTCTTAAATGCATATGGATGTATATACGGTACATATACTAAAATAACATTTTTTTAAAATTTTGTCTCTCTGTCTGTTTGTTTGTTCCGGATTATCTCGGAAACGGCTGGACCGATTTTGACGGGACTTTCACTGGCAGATAGCTGATGTAATAAGGAGTGATTTAGGGTACTTTTATATTAGAAATTTTAGTTATTTTTATTCTATTTTATTGAAGTCGCGGCGGGCACAGCTAGCCTATCAATATAAGTGAAGGTAAACAAAATACGCAATATGGACTACTTTATTTGTTTAAGGCTGACTGAAAACCAGCGTTGGTTAGTGTCGGCAGCCTGTTACACACTGGTCAACTTACAGCTGAGTCAATGCCTTTTTGCTACACAAACTGCTCTGCATCTAATGATTTAAGTGATGTTCTTTATTATTATTGTTTCGCGTGTGTGTTTGGCAATATTTTTTTTTCATTTCATTTCAAAATTATTTTTGATCTAGCCTACCATTAGAGGAGCACCATGGCGTCGTTGCGCGTGTCAGACTAGTCGAACACGCAAGTTAAGTAGCCTGTCCATGGATGGGTTTATTTATCTAGAGCACGTTAAGTCGTCGGTCCCGGTTGTTGTCTTTAGGCGACACTCGTTAAGGCAGGGTGGTACCAGTGGTACTGCAAAATAAACAATTTAGAATTTAATTCATCTTTGAAGTAATAAACAGAGAATTAAAATCTGGGAAAATTATATTGATATTGTTGAGGATATATACTAGGGAATATATACGATGGAAACATGATTTGATGAAGTTGACTCGATAAAATAAATTCACAAAGTTACCTCTTTTCGTATCATTTTATCTTCTATATCGGTTTTATTCTTAAAATAAGTAATTTGTCATTATAAGTCATGTACTAAAAAAAAAGGTCATAAATAACTGGAGGTATTATACCCGATAGATTTTTTTATTACATCTTTAAAATTTTTAATCGATTATTCAATTGATTTTCGATCAAAAGCGCGCTCGCCAGAGTCGCCAGTGTCTCGCGGAATTGTCATATTGTTTCTAGCGCTGGCTCACCTCGCCTTAAGCCAAGTCAGTGGCCTTTGGGCGGCTTGAGAAAACGTGGGATCATTATGACTGTTGATGCCGCTAAGCCTTTAAAGTAAAGCTGGTCTTAAAGCAGCTGGATGCGAAAGACGGAGAATCGTATTTGATGGAGCATTGGAGGAAGGCTTATATCCAGCAATGGGTAGATACAGGCTGATAATGATGAACCCTGCACGCGTGGTTCTATATAGAAAGGGAAAAGGTGGGATAAGGGAAAAAAGTTATTTAGAGCAACCATGGTAAGATGGTAGAGACGATAAAATACGCTTAGCGAGCTTTTCTTTTTTCATTTTGATTTATGGACCCCTAAAGAACACAATAAGTTATTTTTGTTTGTTTTTAAAGCAATAACTACGGAACTACTCAGTTATACGTTTACTCACTTACAGGTTGTTAACCTCAGTCATCAGTCAATTAAGTTTAATTGCCCTTAATACTTAATACAATTAAAATATCTTAATAAGTAAATACAAGTTTACGTTCCGTATAGTAGTTTCCAAAAGATTTCTTGATCATGTTCGAATGTTAGGAAGTGAACCTTGTAAATCTACATAGTTAAATCCGATTCCGAACTAAACTGAGATTTTTTTATACCACTAAGGTGACATACAAGCATACAGTCACTTACTCAGTAGATGTGACCGGCCCATTGCCACTTCAGCTTGCAAATTCTGAAGGCTATGTCGACAACTTTGGTTCTCTGTCGAATTTCTTCGTTCCGAATTCAATCCCTCGGAGAAACTCCGACCATAGCCCTCTCCATCGCTCGCTGCGCGACCTTTAGCCTGTGGACCAGTCCGACGGTCGGTGTCCAAGATTCTACACTATAGGTCATTGAAGTGTACGTTACGATGTCATTCTTCAACATTTGAGAGCATCTCTTGACACACTAAAAAGTGCTGGAACTGCAACTCCTACCTCTGTCGCAATTTAAAAGTGGAACACATATTTGTTTCCTTCCTACAACATGGGATCCTTCAAACGAAGCTTGAAGAAGCACCCCGCAAGCCATCATGACAGTGTGAACTGACAGAATATTGTTGTTTAGTAGTCAGTTGTTATCCAAGTCAGTGGTCTATATCTATATATATATAAATCAATGCCACTTTTCGTTGTAATTTTATAACTCAAGAACGGGCTCACCTATCGAAACCAAATGTTTAGGGTTTATTCGGACTATTTAGTAGATGGTTTAAGTGAAGTTTGCACAAAATCGGTGGAGCGGTTTTTCATTTATCACAATTTTTGTAACAATTTAATTCAATAAATGGCGGATCATTTTGTTAATGGGGATTTTGCAGTCAAATTGAAACTTTTTTCAGTGTTGACAGTACAGGCATGTTGTTATGTCATTCATGCGGTCATTTCATTTTGGACGTGCTTCGACTTTATGTTGCCTGTTCCAGAATCGGTATAATATAAGCCGTTTGTTTATTCATGCTCAAAATGGAAAAATAAAAAAAAATATTTATCCAAATGTTTCGGACTAAGTTTTAAAATAGCTAGCAATTAATAAAATATTTTTTTGTTTGAATAAATGAATTTGGTGTTCCAATATTTTTTTTTTATTATTTCACTTTATACGTAGCGAAGCACGTACCGGGCCGCTAGTATTGTATAAAAAAGACAGTTGTTTTCGTACTGGTTTTAACATACAAAATTGTCTTTCCTTTAAAATATATGTGAATCATCATGAGGTCAGTTTAGTCTCCACTACAGGAGCACGACTCTCTCTCGTCCGTCCCAGACAGAAGGAGGATTTGGCCTACACTCCCCACGCTGGCCAGACGGGTTGGGGAGGCCTGATGGATGTTTTATAATGTATTTCCCTTAGTCGCCTTGTACGACATCCACGGGAAGAGACGGAGTGATTCTATTCTAGTCTGCCGGAAACCACACGGCCAGAATGTGAATAACGTACCCAGATTAATACTGTGTTACGTAAACATCTTATGTCTCTCCGTCTACAACTGCTAAAAGGACCTATCTTAATATGGGATCGAGTTTAAAAACTGCATGCGTGCATGATCATATGCAACTCTTGCGGATTACGCAAATGTCGCCTAATATAGCTTACTGCGTGCTTTAAATAAATAAATATTCTTAGATGAATTACACACTGTCATATATTCCCAAACTAAGCAAAGCTTCTAGGGATAGTACTATGTAACTGATATTACGCTTAAATACATTTCTTTTTGTAAATACATACATACATTTATATAGAAAATACCCAGACCAAGACAAACCGACATTTTCATACACACAAATATTTCTCTTGTGCGGGTTCGAACCCGCGATCCCTGAGTCAAAGTGGACATGGTTATCCATTTGACCACCGGGGTCGTCCTTTGGGCTAAGGTTAAGACATTTAAATAAACCACTATTAGCAGAGGCACAGTATTCACTACTTACGTACGGTCTGAACACTCTGCCGTCGCCTTAAATTGCCCTCGCCTCCAACAAATTCTTTCAAGAGGTGAAAGAATTTGTTGGATGCCTCATATACTATGTATTAATCCAAAAGCATATAATAAAATAAAATATATTATAAAATCGTAATCGAGTCATTTATATAAATAAAATATAATAAAAATACATACACTTATTTCACCTTATTTTAACGAGCCAACAAAATAGTTTTGTCTGTGCGTCTGTGCGTCTAATCTCAGAATCCGCTTAGCTGATTTGAATGCGGTTTTTACTGATGTTATATGGCAAGTTTGTAACATTTATTGTTCGACGAGCCTGGTGGTCGAATGGTTAGCAATGCCTACTTTGACTCCGAGATCGCGGGTTCGTTCCTCGCACAAGACATTTCTTTGTGTGAATGAACACATCTGTTTGTCTTGGTCTGGGTGTTTTCTATGTATTATATACATGTATTTACAAAATAATGAAATTAAGTATTAATATCATTTATCTAGTAGCCATAGTACAAGCTTACATTAGTTTAGGACTAGATGGCGGTGTGTATGTAATTCGTCCAGGAATATTTAAATATTAATCGGTTTAAAAAAAATAGAGTGTGCATTTAGACCACACGACTGAAGTAAAACTTCTTTAGCTCTACTAACTTATCTCCCTCTCAACTTCCGTTCGCCGTATCCGTAACGCTCTCGTCACGCATTCACCAGCTTACTCCCCAAAATCAAGCGTAGGTACGTAAAGAAGTTTTACTATTATTGCAGTTATCTATTATTATTATTATTTTTGGGGTCGGTTAAAAAGATAAAGGTTCATGCGGACGGAGTCGCAGTCACAGCTAGTACCTACAAAATAATTTTGACGCCAGCGGGCGCCCTCTCCATACACGCGTGTTCCGAAGAAGCCCGGCCTCTCGCGTTACCTTGTATGCCATAAGTGCCGCGTGACTCACCCAGCCAAGGGCTTGCAATGTTACGTACTTGTTCACTTACTTTGTACTACATTTTTCTTCTAGATTAAACTGGATGCATATAAAGATTTGCAAATAAATAATCATTAAAAACTTTAAAAGTTGAACACAAATTAGTAAGCAATGGATGAAGTCCGATGAGAAATACGTTTAGAAACAGTGGAGGTTTCGGCAATTGATCCTTGTCATAGATATAGTATAGTAATTGACAATCCACAGAACAAAATAAGACCAAAAAATGAACTATTTTAAATCAAATAAACATTCGTCGTGAGGTTACGTAAAAACCTTCAAAATAAACGCGCGCTACAGAGCGCCTGGCACAAACTCGGCCCCGCGAGCGTTAACAGAAATGAGTCAAATTTTGTAAGTTAAAATTGACCCACTTCTGAGAATTCGATGCAGCTGTTTGGCACACTCGTTTGGTTCTGTACATAAGCACCAGCCGGGAGAGAGCCTGGAGATCTGTAACACAGTTTTTTAAACCTAGCTCGGACTCCAGACTCTCACAAGGTCTTACCAGTGCAATGTATGTAATGTATCTACAGTTCTACTGTACAAACTTTGTGAGAAGTAAATAAAGTTATAAATAATAATAAAATCTTGTTAAAAGAAAATATTGCTTTATTTTTGTTCTTAAAAAAGTTCTAAGTACATTTTAACATTTAACACTAATTCTAACTTTTAACATTTTTTCATTCTTCCACAGGCGAAGACTCACGCTCCAATGCCCATAAGTAACTCAACATTACTGTAACTTACCTGTATTGAAATATCAAGATTAGAAACTTTTAAAGTAAGTGATACCTATATATACATATATGACAAGCTCGTTGGTCGAGTACAATGGCAATGGCAACTACATCGGATCACACACTATAATATTATAATTATTTAGAGCAGGGCTGTCCAAACCATATACAATACCGGGCCATTAAAATTACTAAACAGATTAGCGGGCCGCAGAAACAAATACATACTAGCCCCCTTACCACCATCTCTTATTGCGATTCAATAACTGAATAGATTGCTTATTCATACCAATGAATAAGCAATCTATTCAATTATTGAATCGCAATATAAAATGGTGGTAGGGATGTAAAGTGGTAAAATTACCGTGGTAAAATACGGTAAAATACCATATTTTACGTCGTTTTCCGATATTTTACGTAAAATACGGTAACTTTCGGTAAAAAACGAATATTACACTCAATCACACACTTTCGTTTATCTGAGTGAATTAGATAAACAAAACTGTGTCCATAAATTACCATTTGCAGATCTCATCATCAATCGATATCATCTGCCAGATGATATCGAAAATAAAACTTGAATTTGTAGTACTTAAGTAAGTTTAATGGGCTTACAGTACAATATTGGTGATATAATCATTACAAAGAAATAATTATTTTCTATTTATTGATTAGTAGTAATAAGCAATACAATCACAAGGAATCATAATTATGTATAAGTCTGTAGGCAGCGGTAACCTTACCACCAGGCGGGCCGTCTGTTTGTTTTCCACCATAGTGGTAGACATGTTACATTAAAGGATCCACTGATTTGTCTTCTGTGTCTGATTGTTCATCATCAGTGTCAAAGTCAAACATATCCATTTCAACAGGTTCTGTTTGAGTGTATTTTAAATTAGCTCGAATCATTATTAGTTTGTTTATTTTGTCGTCAGTCAAACGGTTTCTAAGTTAGTGGATACCTACGTGGGCGGCGGCATCGTCCCACTTCAAAGTCGATGCGCTACTGTATAGAAATAGTAATACTGTGGTAGTACGCCGGTATTTTACAAGACTTTTGGGAAAAAATACGTGGCATTTCAACAAATCAAAATTTTAAACATGGCAGTTACGTAACATATTTTACCGTAATTTTCGTAAATTACCGTAAAATTACCGTAATTTACCAGCGATTTTGGTAAAATTACGTAATTTTACAACCCTAGATGGTGGTAAGGGGGCTGACAATTTTTACTACCTCCTTTGAAAGTTTAAGCTTAGTTATAACTAGTTAGTTATAAAACTTGTCTAAAAATATATAAACATGCGACCCGCGGGCCGTGCCTTGGACAGCTCTGATTTGGAGCGAGACCCATATGCGTGTACAAGATGCTTAGAAATTTATATAGCCTCTCTTATCCTTATCTCTCTTGAGAACCTATATATACGTTACCTACATATTTTTGCAACGATAATTGGAGCCATTTTGCGCTTGATGAGGAAAAGAGATAGCAAATATATTAAATCACAGATTTTTTTATATGTGAGGGGGGCAAGCAAGCATGTGGGTCATCATCATCATCACAAGGTTATTTCAGTCTGCACTACAGGAGCACGACCCTCTCTCGTCCGTCCCAGACAGAAGGAGGATTTAGCCTACACTCGCTGGCCAGACGGGTTGGGTAGGCCTGATCGATGTTTTATAATGTATTTCCCTTAGTCGCCTTGTACGACATCCACGGGAAGAGACGGAGTGATTCTATTCTAGTACGCCGGAAGCCACACGGCCACGGCATGTGGGTCATGAAAATCAATCACCACCGCCCATTGATATCAGCAAAAGCAAGGGGTATAGCCCAATATCCGCGTCTCCTCTCTCTCTCTCTCTCTATATATATATATATAGCAACTAGTGGCAATCCAAGCAACAGCAGGAGCCGTTTTCTGACGCAATTTAGTATTTGCTTGCCATTATCTATTGAAATTTAACATCATTTATGAAAACACATCTCTTCGCTCGTCTCCGCTGTCCGCTATGGTGGAGTCCGAGCCTAACGATTAATGAAGCGACTCCGCGCTATGGCAAGGTGTAAGTACTATAGTTGAATTCAGCGGCAGTATCACAATGTATTCTACAAATGTAGGTAGGAAGGAATATTTGGAAATTTTTATACTCATTATTCAATAATGACTGACCATTAGTACTTTATCTCTCATGATGCCTAATAAATAGCTTTCATTGTTATCTATTGATGACTGTACCACGCCCTGGCCATGTTATACAAAGAACGACAACACAGACAGCCCCCTTACCACCAACTTATTCATACCAATGAATAAGCGACTCTATTTCAAATTAAATAGAGTCGCTTATTCATTGGTATGATTAAGCAATCTATTCATTTGTTGAATCACAATAAGAGATGGTGGTAAGGGGGCAGACCGCGTTTGTATACGTGCAAATGTGTGTGTAGATGTTTTAGGGTTGACATCAAAACGAAGTACGTAGCTTGCGCTGTATCGTAAGACGTTGTAATTTGGGTAATACTGCAATAACAAATATTTTTAAACGTTTATTATGAATAAATTGTGATTATGAAACTGCATTAAATCCAGTTACATTACCGTTATACACTAAATATTTCACACGGGTTGTAATTAGTTATTATACAATAATAATAATAATTCTTTATTTATTGAAACCCACAACAAGCAATAAGTACACGATCTTAAAAGGTAATAAAGTATAGACAGTACATAATATTATAATCCGACTTATACAATACAAATAATACAAACATACCTACTTACAATTACTTGTTTGTGGAAGCTGGTGTATCGTGTTAGGTATGAATACCTGTGTTACGAACCACCAGGCTTCCACCTCCGGATGCGAAACAGGCACATTTAACAGCACAAAATACACCTTTACAATTATTATAATTACAATAACATCTTCTTAAATATTTACTAATGATCAATTACAATAACAATAATATAGTTTGAGGGTGAAATATAATCGGTGTTTACAATTTTTGTGAAGATACCGTCATTTTTCGACATTATATTAATGTACATTGACATGACAAGGAATTATCAATATTGGTGTGTGGTACAAGTATAAGAGAATAGAGGAAAAGTAATTTCGGATTTTTTTTTTTTTTTTTTTTTTTACTCATTAACTGTCTAATTTAGATAAAATGAGGATTGTGTTTGGTTATGTGTTTGGGAATTTCAATTTGTGAGGAATAAGGAGCGAGTGCTGGGAGGCATGGAAGGGTGGTGGGGAGTAAAGTTTACTGGAGTTGTTGTTGTGTATGGGTGTGTTGTGTATGTGTGTGCGTGTGTATGTGTGTGCGTGTGTATGTGTGTGCGTGTGTATGTGTGTGTGTGTGTGTATGTGTGTCAGTGTGTGTGTGTATGTATGTATGCATGATGTATGTAAGGTGGTGTCTTTATCTACTCATAAGTATGAATTGACTAAGAGAGTACGAGATATTTATAATTTTACAAGATATGTTTAAAAGCATGATTATTATATAGTTTCTAATACCGTTTAATTAATAGTTGTTCCGTAGTTTCATAAGTGAGAGACTGCAGCCATGATGTAATACAATTTTTGGCTTTGTATTTGTTAAATTCATATATATTTAATATTTTATTGATTTTATTGTATAAACTTGAACTTAGTGAGTCAAATTGTCGCTGTGCAAACGCTGTACGGCATTTGGCTATATGACAAACCAAAACACCACTACGGCGCTTAAGCATTACAGTATCAAGAGGTAGATTGGAGTGTCTCCTCAGCAAGATACGAAGTATAAAAATCTGTCTAACAGTTAGTACTCCGCATTCAGAGTACAATTTAGTAGTGGGATAAATTCTTGGTCTGAAAAACATAATTTTAAGTACCGCCTTCTGTGCTCGTTCCAGATGTAGCATAGCAGTTTTATGTGTACCGCCCCACACAGGTATACAGTATGACAACACAGACTGGCATAGCGACATGTAGACCATTTTTAAAATATTTATATTTGCAGAGTTACGTAATTTTTTAAATAGCCAAATCAACCTTCTAGTTCTAACACAGAGCGCGTTTGTGTGATCATGCCAGTCGAGTCTGTCGTCCAAGTGTACACCAAGGTATTTAACTGTGCGAGAGGCGTTAAGTGACACGCACGTACAATTGGTGTCTTGTCCTGAGCACTGATGAGCTACAAGAGATTTGACAGTTGCAGGTAGCGATGTATTTGAGATATTAAAGCATAACAATTTAGATTTGTCGAGATTAAGGGTTAGCAAGTTTGAGGATAGCCAGTGCATGACACATTGAAGCGCAGATTGAGCGTGGAGTTGGGCTGTGGCCCAGTCTTTGCCATACACAAGCAATGCTGTGTCATCTGCATAAGCAAAGAGTTCACAGTTAGAGAGTTCCATCCTGCAGAGATCGTTCATGTATATGATAAACAGGGTAGGCCCTAAAATGCTACCTTGAGGAATACAAAAATTCAAACTTTTTTCGTCGCTGAAGTGCCCGTCAATACTAACACACTGGGTACGGTCCTGTAAGTAATCCTTGAAGATATCTAATGCAAGCCCGCGGACACCTATGTGTTCCAGCTTAGAGACAAGTATGGGGACAGAGACAGTGTCAAATGCCTTAGATAGGTCTAAAAACAGGCCATAACATTTCTGACTATAGTCCAACTTGGCTGTTATGGACTTCGATAGTTCTATAACTGCGTCCTCTGTAGAGAATCCTGATCTAAAGCCATATTGATTATTAGCGATTATATTGAATTTGATAAGAAACTTAGTTAAGCAGTTATTAAGTATACGTTCCAATATTTTAGATAGAGAGCTGAGTATAGAAATAGGCCTGTAATTGTTAATTTGGTCCCTGTCACCACACTTATGAATTGGATGGACCACAGCTTTTATCATTAGTCTTGGGAAGGTTCCAGCGGAAATCGATATGTTGCAAATATGTGTTATTGGCGGGGCCAGTGCCGAGCAGGAGAGTTTAAGTACCTGTGATGGAATGCCGTCCTAACCGACAGTACAATTACTTCTTAGACAGTTAATTATAGTCTCAACCTGTGAGATGTCTACAGGGAGTATGGCCAAATTATGACTGCACAATTTATGATGAATGTTGTTTTGGCCATTTGGAGGAACTTTTATTTTAGACGCAAGGTTCTCTCCAACTTGCACAAGGAAGGAATTGGCTTCATTGATAGACGAATGCCGTTAAAAGTTCTGAAGCAGAGTTATGAACTTGTTTCAGATTCGTAATATTTTTTATAACGTTCCATGTTTCTTTGATATTATTTTTAGCTTTAGAGAATTCACTTCTCTCATATTCAATTCTCACTGATCGCATTAGGTGATGAAGGAAGTTTCTATAACGTTTATAGGTTG
This sequence comes from Hypsopygia costalis, assembly GCA_937001555.2. Taxonomy (NCBI): domain Eukaryota; kingdom Metazoa; phylum Arthropoda; class Insecta; order Lepidoptera; family Pyralidae; genus Hypsopygia; species Hypsopygia costalis. Next base: position 29,548,377 of record OW443326.2, read on the forward strand.
TTTGCAGTATGATATTATTAGGCGACAATTTTGACTTATTCTGTAATTTATCACGGTTTCGAATACAGCGAACCAAGCCTGGTGTCATCCAAGGTTTAATTACCCGATATTTATTGGGAACATTAACGGAATGGGTATGTTGGCGGATAACACCGCTTACAATGTCAATAAAATTGTGAGTAGCTAAGTTTGTATCGGTTTCTTGCATAACTGAGGCGAAACTGCAGGTGTCTAGTTTATTCTTGACAGCAGCGAAATCCAAACGTTTTCTGGCATTGGGTTTGCCGTGAGTCCAGACTTGATCCTTGTACAGTAAAAGTAGTGTGGGTGTATGATCGGTTATTGCCGTTTCAAGTATTATTACTTCCGCTGTTAATGTAGTGTTAAGTAAGATATGGTCGAGGCAGTTTCCCATACGCGTTGGATGCAGATGAGCTGGCAAAAGACCTAACATGGCAGACGTAGTCAGATAATCATGCGAGCGATTGTCCCTATTATTTGATTTAATGTCGATATTCATGTCCCCCAAGAGTACTATATTTCTATAACATTTTAATGTTTGTACTAAATTTCCCAGACTTGTAAGAAAGTTGTTGATATCCGCATATGGAGGGGAACGATATACACAAATAATTGCGGTGTCATTCATACAACATACTAGACAGTTAGCATCACGAAAAACGGGTTCATAGATTTTACAGTTAAGAGCTGCCTTTGCATATACTACGACCCCGTCATTTTGCATTCGGTTATTTTTGGTGGCAAATGAAGTGTAGCCTTCAAGATAAGGTATCGCACCTGCACACTTCAGCCAACATTCGGAGAATACTATTATGTCCACGTCCAATTTCGCAATATGGAGCATTGTGGTGAATTCGTGAAAATTTTTGTTTATACTACGTATATTGTGTTGAATAGTTTTTAGTGAGTAATTCGATTTTGTTACATATTTATTACAAAATTCTGGTGGGCAGATATAAGTGGCAGTCGAAGATAGGTTATCAATTTCATTGAATATATCATTGAGGTTAGCCATGGGGACTTGAAACTATAAGATTATTTATTGTCATATTTATTATGGACTGGATTTTTTTTGATTTCAAATATAGCTTAAGTACTATACGCATATTTGATTGAACATTTAGGTAAATATACAGATATCTCATAGTGTGATCGCAGTGTGCAGTGTTAGGATAGATCGTAGTGTGTAGTAGTGTCGTATGTGTGTAGATTATTAATGCATACGTATATGAGTGTGTAGTGTGAATTGTGTGTTTGGGTATGTAGCAAATATAATCCTCAACAAGGTTCTCAATAATGACAATAATAATAATTAGGACTTGTAGTCGTATCGATTTCATTAGAGCAGAAAGGCACTCAGAACTGGTAATTTGAATAAACTTATCTTGTGGATTTTTTCGCAAAAGTACATTACCATTTGAAAACCGATAATAGTAGTTGTTAGCCTTGGCGAAGGAACGAGCCTCATACGAAAGTTTTCGTTTCGATAATGGGATGTAGTCGTCTATGTAGACATGTATCTTCTTTTCAGTTAGCCCAATAATTTGAGTATTCAATTTATCGGCGTTATCTTTATTCTTATTGAACGTATGTGCCAATCTCAAAAAAGTATTTTTAGATAAGGTTGTAGCAAATTCTGCAATGATAGGTTTAGGTGTGCCTGCCTTGGCTGGTATACGGTAGACATCACGGACCTCTTCCGGCTTGATAGTTGTCCCTATTGCCTTTCCAACCCTAATTATCACTGTAATAAGATCGGAAGCTTTCTCACCTGTATCTTGTGGTACGTTACGAATTTCTACTTTTGAGGACCTTGATTTTAGCTGGAGATCTTGTAGTTTGTGGTCAATTACTTGTAGCTGCACTCTTCTATCTGCCTTCTCCTCTTCTAATTCGTTAACCCTAGTGCTTAAATTTTCTTGGAAATGGTTAAAATAATCCATCGATTTTTCCAATTCGATAGTTTTACTTTTTAGATCGTGGATTTCAGATTTTAGATAAGAAACTTCAGTTACCAGTTTCGATAAAGTAGTTTCTTGCTCCTTTTTCCAATCATTAAGAAATTTTGATAGTGTCGCTTCTTGCTCGTTTTTCCATTCGGTTAACATTTCTTGGAGTTCTTTTTTAATTAGCCCGAGTCCCGAATCTAAGCCTTGATCAATGCGACTTAAAAATTTAACCCCCAAATCTTGGACAGGTGAATCATTCGGTCGTGGGCGTTTCCTTTGCTCTTGCTGGTCCGATGTGAGAAGATCTTTAGCATTAGAATCTAATTTGTGTTGTGTTATAGGAGTGGTTTTAGTTGGTGGTGAGCGGGGAATCTTTGACATCGTTAGGTAATGTTATTATTACTACACAATAACAGTATAGAAATTATTGAGTCGTACCCGCTGGCGCTTATGTTTTGATCCGCACTTAATAATGACGTAGGAATCCGCTCTGCACTCTGCCGTCGTAATGTATAATATCGAAGTGAGTCCGTTTGTAATTATGCCTCTGTTGTTGTTGTCGTCTTCCTGCAGCCTTACACCAGAAGAACAGATCGTGTGTTACAAGTTATATATATTTACTATTAGTCAATAATACGTAAATAATAACTGCGTAGGGTAAATTTAACAAAGAACACGTCTGTACGCTATCGCGATCCGGAGGGGGAAAAAAAAGAAACAATATAATGTCGTGGTTTTCTATAGTTAATTCGACAGTTCGACGTTTTTGGAATTTTTGGCAGTATATTGATATTTATTCCACATTCTGTTAAAAATGTGGAATAAATATCAATATTCAACTGCCAAAAATTCAAAAAACGTCGAACTGTCGAATTAACGATTTCGTACATACAATATGTAAAATTCATTATGGATATAAACTGGAAAAAATAATTGATGTTGCCATGAAAAAACAAATAGTTTAATGATAATGATTAAATAATAAGAAATAAATCATTTTACCACTTAAAAGTTCAGTTGAGAATATATTATGTAGTACGAACGAACTTCCGTAATACGCGACGCCTCGTGGCAGCCCTTGCGATCGGTTCAACATTCGACTCAGAGGGGAGGTGAGGTCGCCTTGAGAGAGCGGCAGGGGAGTGGCCATAGTATACGTTAGTACTATTATTTATACTGTGACGCCATGTAGTCCGAACTAAGCAAAACTTGTACTATAGGTACTATTGGGTACTAAATAAATAACTAATAATTTTTTTTTAAAAACGAACTTATAGAAAACACACAGATCAAGGGAAACAGACATGTTCATAGGCACAAATGCTTATCTTGTGTGGGGATCGAACCTGTGATCTCGGAGTCAAAATAGCCACTGCTATTTTAGAAGACATAATCAAATTTTTTTGTATATAATTATGTATCTTGATTGTTACAGGTTTCCTTGGCATATAGATATATAACAACCAAAATGTCCACTCAAAGGCGCATTGAGATATGTTGTGGTATGTAAATATATTTAAAATTGACGTGAGTCTACATAGTTAAATTAATTAATTAAATTAAACGGATTCATTCACGAGTTTTCGTTGCCATAGTGTTTGTCTCGACAGAGAGATGGCGGCCGCGTCTAGACATTCTCCGATGGATTTAATAAATTAATTTACTATTTTGGTATATTGCTGAAATGTTTGTTTGTAATATCTTTATTGTACATAAAATAAAGAGCAACAGAGCGTAAAGCAGTGCTGCGCGCATCTCCCGCGATTCGGCTCATATGCCCGCGAGGTCGGTGGAGCCATGGGAAGGTGGAGGGTTTGTACTTAAACTAAAATTTACAATATATGTAGTAAATTAAAGAAAAATACAAAGGCGGACTTATCCCTCACAGGGATCTCTTCCAGCCAACCTTAGAGTATCTGAGAGGATTTCATGAATAGGCGAGTGGATCGTACCAAACATTTGTGGGATATAACTACTATTTTAATTATAAATATATAATGTACATACATATAATAAATAATACAATATTATAGTATTATTATGTTATGGTAATAATAAACTACGTATTTTAACATGAGTGATCCGTTTAAGTTAATTTATAAGTTATGATTGTGGTATGTAGTTTATCATATGAATATAATAACTGCTTAAAAAGAAGGCATTTATCCTGCAAAAAAGGTATCAGTGCTATATTTGGGTTAAAGCAAATCGAGTCGTGTCGACCTTATTTTAGAGGTTACAAATTGCTGACTTTTCCTTGCCTCTATATCTTCGACATTTGCTTATTTGTTTTGTTCGTCAACTTGAATATTTGTTCATGCAAAAATCGCAGATAACGAGTAGAAATCTTCGCTCTGTATATAAAAATAACTTACTTAGACCGGGAACAAAATTAACACTCGTAGCTAGAGATGGGCAAAATGCCAGGCATTTACAATAAGTGCCCAGTAAGTACCTGTAAATGCCCAATAAAAGCCTAGTTTTGGGCATAAATAGGGAATTTATAAGTAATTTTTGGGCATTTATCGTAAATGTTCGGCATTTTGCCTATCTCTACTCGTAGCTAATAATACTTTCATTATGTATATTAAAATTTACCTGAAGATTTTAAGCAGTTTAACACTTCAAAATTTAGGGGTACTGTTAAGGAATGGTTGGGCAAAAAATGTTTTTACGGTATTCAAGAATATTTAGATTATAAGTAGTGATATAATAAATTTAGTGTTATTATTTAACTGTATTTAACATGTATATGAATATGTATACGCCTGAAAAGGTAGGATCAAGTGATACCTTTTGTAATCTGTAAGACCTGTTTTTTGTTACCTTGTTTTTACCTTGACTTACTTATTTTAAAACATGGAAACCCCCTCCTGTCATCTTGTCTATACATGTCTAGACAATGTTGTTAAGCTTAGGAAATTTATTTTCTACTCTTGTTCTTCTTCTTTATATTAGTATAGTTTTAACTGTATTTAACATGTATATGAATGTGTATACGCCTAAAAAGGTAGGATCAAGTGATACCTTTTGTAATCTGTAAGACCTGTTTTTTGTTACCTTGTTTTTACCTTGACTTACTTATTTTAAAACATGGAAACCCCCTCCTGTCATCTTGTCTATACATGTCTAGACAATGTTGTTAAGCTTAGGAAATTTATTTTCTACTCTTGTTCTTCTTCTTTATATTAGTATAGTTTTAGCAAAAAGTCCTACAAGAACGCTAATTGTTTTTTTATATGCCAAAATATCAAAGAGCGGAAACGTATGTTTCAGGTGGCGGTAGCAGTACGCGTCTCATAGTACTACATCATTTAGAAGATGTAGTAGTTTTCGAAGGCGCAAAAGTATTTTTAGAATGCGAAATAAGCGATGTCCCTCAAGGCGGATCAAAATGGTATAAGAATGGAACAGAAATCCGTTACAACAATCGAGTTCGAGCAACCAACGAAAACAATTGTTATAGAATTGACATTGATCCTGTCATCGCAAATGATTATGGATTATACACAGTTCTGCTGCAGAATAATGTCAGCTGTGCATTTTCATCAGCTAGCATTTACGTAGGCCCTCGTATAGGCACCAATGCTATCTTGTATACCTGCCCCTGTCCTAAAGGAAGCCTTACTTTAATAAAATCACTAATAAATGTAACTGTTCAGACCGAACAAAAGATTGATCTAGAAGCAGAATTTAAAACTGAAGCAATTTCAAAAGATGAAGACATTCTTTGGTATAAAGATAACAAACGCATAACACTAAATGGACGAATAGAAATAAATAACACACCAACCATTTCAAAGTTACATATCGGTAGAGCACAATTATCAGATTCTGGGATTTATACGGTAGTGTGCAGGACGAAGTCTGGTGTAATATCTAGCACTGGCATCGTGCAAGTGGTGGATGTAGATTTGGCTAATTACAATCGAGGAATACCTAGAGTCTCTGAAGACCTACCTGAAATCGTGGAGGTCAATGATGATGAAGAACTAAGACTTATCTGCAAAGCCAAGTTTGATTCCAATACTGTTGTCAAATGGTTTATTAATGACAATATATTAGATAACCGAAAATATATTACTAAGCTTGCTGGGTATGATCACGTTGGATTGAAGATTTCGTCAAAAACACGTATTGTCGGAGGTAGATACAAAGTTATGTTAGAAAACCCAATATCTGGAAAAACTGATTTCTCAGAATGCACTGTATGCTCAAATCGTAAGTATGTTACCAGTACTGTTACATTCAAATTGATATCAAAATTGCGCAATGTTTATTACAAGTATATAATAAGGGTTTTGGTTTATATATTTCAACTTGTGTTGAATTTTATGTCACCGAAATTTAGCGTAATATTAATCATACTTTCATGATTTTTAGCGGTCACGGTGAGCTGTCATCCGCTTGTTTTGCCAAGGAAACCATTGATATCAGCTCTCGTAAACTACGGATCAGAAGTAATTTTTGATTGTAGCTTTGAATTCTCAGAGTCAAAATATTTTTATGTGGTTTGGTATGTCGGAACTATTCGCGTGGAACGGAGCAGCGCACGTTTTGATGTAAGATTTCTATATTAAAATATTATTTGGTATAAAGACAGCTGAAAAATTAATAGTAGCTTATACTTATGTTGCGTTTATTTAATTAACTTTTTTACACATTACAGGTTGTTTGTAAAGATGGCGAATATTTATTGCGAATCAAGAAAGTAGAGCCATGCATGGCTGGCGAGGTCGTGTGTGAACTTCGGCACTTCTATTATGATCACGACCCTTTACTTTTGAGTGAAGCTAGCTGCACCCTATCAATAGTCCCACCGGACTTCCTCGCCAACGAACAAAAGAATACAATGTTTGAACAAACTCGTCATCCCACTATTCACCCAATCGAACTCAAAAAAGAGGAGCGGCGTCTACCAATTTACAAACATTCATTACCTCCAGTAAGTTAAATAATAAATTTCAGAAATAAAATCGTTACTACATACAGAACATTCTGTTTAATGTTGGAAAATAATAAATTGAGGAAAATGATAAATACTAAATGGGTGATTGGAATACTATGTTAGATTTTGTTTCTGTTATGTTTGGTAATATAATGACTATTGATAACTTAATAATTTAATTTTCTACATAGTCTCAGAGTCTCACTACACACCGAGTCCAGCGCTTTTCCAAGGCTTCAATCCCTTTAAAAAAAAAGTTTTGTCTTGGTCCTGCAAAAAGCTCTCCACGGCATTCGTCTCAAGTATTCTTTCAATACAATACAATACATTACTCTTTATTGCACCAAATACAGGATAACAAAGTAGTAACAATGATTCAAAAGTACAACGGGCGGCCTTATCGCTATAAGCAATCTCTTCCAGGCAACCTTTGGGTATAGGAAAAAAGAATACATTTCAATTTGGGGAACAGATAAAAATCGCTAGGCGCCAGACCTGATGAATAAGGGGTGTGGTCAACCAATTCGAAGCCAGCTTGCTGAATGGCAGCCATCGCAACTGCCGAGCTGTGCGCGGGTGCGTTGTCGTGATGAAACAGCACGCTCTATCGAAGTTTCCCTCTCCTCTTCTCTTTGATGGCATTCCTCAACTTAGGAATTAAAGCTGCATAATAATGGCCTGTAATAGTGGTTCCACGCTCCAGGTAATCAATCAACAATATCCCTTCTGTGTCCCAAAATATTGAGGCCATAACCCTGCCAGCCGATGCCACGGCACGAAACTTTTTCGGGGTCGGTGATGATGGCCGTTTCCATTGCGAAGATTGCTGTTTTGTCTCGGGATCAAAATAATGGACCCATGTTTCGTCCATTCTTATGAAACGAGGCAAAAAGTTTTCAGAATCTTCTTGAAACTTGTCCAACAATGTCTTCGAAATGTCAAGTCGAATTTGTTTCTGACTGTCGGTTAACATTCTCGGCACCCATCTTGCGGAGTCTTTTCTCATATTCAAAGATTATTTCAATGTGGATTAAATACTTCCATATAAAATGCCAGTTTCTTGAACTAAGTAACGGATGGTAACTCTTCGATCGCTCAATACAAATTTCTCGACTTACACAACATTTTCTTCGGTGACTGACGTCGATGGACGGCCGCAACGATGTTCGTCTTCCGTGCTCGTTCTAGCTACTCGAAATTGAGAAGCCCACCTTGCTACAGTGGAATACGGCGAAGCAGACTCTCCTTATTAGGGATGTTGCGGATGCCGATATTTTCACATCCGCGGATGTGAATGCGGATGCGGATTTTTGAAGGCTCACATCCGCGGATGCGAATGCGGATGCGGATGTTTAATATCTCATATAAATATAGTATATGAATGAAGAGTTAAAACAATGATAAAGTAATTATTAACATTTTTATTAATGAAAATTGGTGTTAAGTATAATGCTCCTATTTTTTTCTATTTCACTTACTAATTTTCATATTTGTATAGTTAAAAATAGGAGCTTAATAAACAGTCGTATTGCCGCCTTTTCCGATTCAAGGCGGTTACGCAGACATTCGTAAATTAATCTCGCGCTACTAAATAATTGTTCCCTAGGAACACTGCCTGGTGGACTGGATAAAAATCTTCGTGCTATCGATGATAATATCTTAAATTCCTCTCGAGAAACTCTACCCACCTTTTCATCCACATTGACTCTTTTTTTAGTGCGGTAAGAAAGTATTTCCTTTTTGACTGCAGTTTCAGTGAAAACGATAAACTTTACCTACAATAAAACGTATTACCAGTGTAATATAATGGCATTTACCTGACGATTTTAATTAAATAAGCTGAGCTAAAACTAATGTAATGATTTTCCAATAAACGATTATTTACACACAATGCTCACTGTATCACAATAACACTCAAAATATTTAAGTATCTATCTATACGATAAGTGATTGAGAAACAAATGCACCATAACAAATGCGTCGGATCTTGTCACCAATTTTTTCGCTCCGCTTGGTCATCAATTTCTTTCTTGTCGCAACTTGTATTACATTCGCATCCGCATGAACATTCGCATTGACTATTGCGGAGGCGGATGCGGATGCAGATGTCCAAATCTATGCGGAAGCTCCGCATTTGCGGATGCGGATGCGAATATTCGCAACATCCCTGCTCCTTATGTTGCCTCTAAATCGCAGTGAATCTCTTGCGTCGTTAACTTTTTTAATAACGGTATTTAATAACGGCTCGCACTTCGATTTTCTGCATTTTCGAGAACACGTTCCGACACGAAGCAAACAAATGACTACATTCAGAAAAAAACAAAAGAGAATCGAAGATTTTTTTCTTTATTAATATTACAAATATCTGAGCTATGCCTGACAGTATTTTTCTTTTTTCTTACCAAGGAGTATATATGTCGATCTCACTACTTTTTGATCCCTCCTTTATATCATCTTTAGTCACTAATTATAAACAGTCGCCCAGTTTTACAGTTGTAGATGTTCGGTGTATTACTTTAATCTTTTATTGTTTTAGATAGTTCTGGCGTCGCCCGTCGTTTAATTGCAGTTTGTTTCTCTTTTTTTCATTTGATAGTTTTTGTTTTGTACCGTTTAAATTAAACTCAGCATTTGTAGATTCAGCGGTTTCGGTATGTTTTATTGAGATCACAGATTTAAGATTCTTAAAACAATCATTACCTAATATAAAGTCTAAGTTTTGTTTAAGAGACCTACTCAGAAAAATTCAAAGTTTCGGTCGAAAGCTGATTTGAATCCATTTGACCGTATACAACGAAGAGCAGTTCGAATCGTCGGTGACCCAATGATCTTGGATTGACTGGTCTAACTCTCTACACTCAGAGATGTAGCTTCCTTTGCGTGCTATACAAATTATATCATGGGGAGTGCTCGGATGAGCTGTTTTATTAAAAGTCCATCCATATCATACCACATACCACAGTACGTTTCTTAAGTCATTTTATACCATGAACAGTGAAATTGGGAAATCAACATTCCTCAGCGGTGTTTCCGAACATTTACGATATGGGAGAAGAAGATCGTCTCAGTCCTTCAAGAATATCGTCTTTAAATCCCTTAAAAGGCTGGCTTGTAGTTGCTGGTTTCCATGGGCGGTCGTGATTGCTTCAATCAGGTGATGAGGCTCGTTTGCCCCCTTCTTATATAAAAGAGATACACGAATGCGGCTTACAAGATAATATGATAAAAATCTATATAGCTTTTTATACAAGCTAAAATGATTTTTTTTTCATTTTTGTCCCTATTTCAGTGTCTCGTAATAAGCAGATCTATTTGTTATTCCTTTGATTTTATAGGATTTGATGAGTTTACAACTTATACTATAATTAAATTATATACTTCAAAAATTGTACTCTGTAATTAGGTACTTTGCACTGCTGCAATGCGAACTATTTGCAATTTTATCTGGACTTTACCTGATTGTATTTTTGCGGGCTTATGCGATTTTTAATCATAATTATTGTAATCTTGTATTAATTATATATCTATATTAATTATGTATCTAAGGTGGCGACTGAAAGGCGCGTTTGCTTGATGCGAGCACTAGCATTGACCATTTGTTCATTGCAAGCACATTGATTATTTGTTCATTGCAAGCACATTGATCATTTGTTCATTGTGAGCACATTGATCATTTGTTCATTGTGAGCACATTGATCATTTGTTCAATGCTAGCACATTGATGATGCATTATGATCAATGTGCTCACAATGAACAAATGATCAATGGATCATTTGTTCAATGCTAGTACATTGATCATTTGTTCAATGCGAGCAGATTGATCATTTGTTCATTGTAATCACAAATATTAGTATCAGTCTCATAGTTTTTTTTTATACTACGTCGGATGGCAGACAAGCATACGGCCCACCGTGTGAAGCGGTTACCGTAGCCATATTAACACTCGCAACATAAAATCTCACTCACTCGCAGGAACACAACAACCCTCAAGGGAATTTTTATTTGGCTGCGGTATTCTGTGAGGTGGATGTACATTCCCCAGTCGACTAACTTACAATTACGCTCCCTACCTCTCTTTTCGCCAGAGCTTCGTTTGTCAGTCAGCAGGGTGCACCGTGCGTGCAGGTGAAGTTGACTTTGGTTCATATATATATATATATATATATATATTCTTACTCATCTACGTCAGCGTACTAATATGTATAGTCAAGGGCCAATTAATTTCAATACCTTACCATGCTACATTTTTATCATAGTAAGTTATGATGAAGTTACAGAGATAATTAGAATCGTATGAATTTCTTTTTAACGTCATCTACCCACTGTTTGGAGACCATTAGCCTTGCGTGGCGCACGTGTTTGCCAAACGCATACGCCAACATCTGCATGCAGCCACCCATTCATTCAATTATCATCTTTTCTACTTACTCATAGAGTCTAAAATTATATGATAATCCGGTGATTTTTAAATTGTATGTATTATGAGTATTATAGAGCATATTTGCAATAAATTTAACTGAAAAATTCGACTCCGAACATTACTCTACATTTATGTATGTAGATACAAGTTGATGATGATGGTGAAAAAAATATGGGACCAATCTGGAAGTATACTCTTTCATTATAAAAAAAAGTTTTTTTTCAAATCGGTTTATAAATGACGGAGTAATGAAATAATAAACCTAACAATGGGTAGATACAGGCTGATGATGATGATGATGAAAAAAATACGGGACCAATCAGGAAATACTCTTTCATATAAAAAACGTTTTTTTTCAAATCGGTTTATAAATCACGGAATAATTAAGTAACAAACAATAAAAAAAAACCGGGCCAAATTGAGAACCTTCTCCTTTTTTGAAGTCGGTTAAAAAGACAATCCATCGCTTTAGACTCAGTTCTTGACAGTACAGAGAGCTTAGTGCGATTTTCCCGATCACATTCGAACGTGTCAACGTATACAAGCCAACCAAACTGAGACAAAGTTACCTACATACTACTATCTACTTATCTATATATACTATCTTAATTGTAACATTGAATAAAATATGTATTTATTACTACTGTACAGTGTGTAATACATAATATGCCTTTATTTCAATAGTCTTTCATCAAACCGTCGCTGGACGAGACTGCACAGAAGACACTTGCGAAGGACAGACCGTTGGGCACTTTGATGGAATTAACGTACTGCAGGTAAGTATTTATGAAGAGTTTACTACTTGACATGTCTATGTGGAAATCCACCACAGACCTATGATTTTGATGTGAGACCAAAACAAATCTATAAATTATTAATATTGAAGCGAAATAAAATACCTAAGTACGTAAATATTTCATTAATAATATAATAATTTAGTAAGTTCACCCATATCTCATCTCCCTAGCCCATTTATTTCCCATCACACTTTGTAATAATCTCAACGCCTGCTGAGACCTGCTCATGGGTATATCGTTCCATTGATATACCCTGGAGCGGGTCACGGCGGGTGTACAACATTGCACCAAACTTTTCAAAGCGGCCTCTACACGTTGGATCTATATCCCCACGCACGTCTATCAAATGACCGGGCTTGATCATTGAATTAAGAGAGATAATCATAATATTTATTTATTTCATAAAATCATACAATTTTGGACTATATCTACTTACACTAGTATATAAATATAAAGTCACTATTATTTTGTCGAGTTAAAATCACTCACTATTATTTTGTCGAGTCCATCACACAAGTGTCTATACTAGGCTAAGCCTCTATCATAGACACCTGAGGGGCAATTCTCGTAATTAAAACATAGTCAAAATTCAGTTTCGATCTCACAAATGTCACATTTGGTATTCTCGTAACACAATATGTAACTTCAAAATTAAATTTAAGCGGGATTATATCGAAATATGAGTGAAAATTAAACAAACTAAGAATGTTACTTTGCCAACAACAAGAATTGATAATAATTAATTAATGAAATCAAGTATATAATTTTAGTCAATTCACAATTCAATCTCGATTCGGTCAACTTTCAATCTGCGTTCGTAAATAAATTACGAGAATTGGCCTTCAGGTCCTTCGACTATTAGCATTTATAATCAAAACATTAAACTTATTAATTAGTATATATATAAATAGTTAAAATTAAATATCTTCTAGTCTATATGAACGACGTTCAAGAATATTCTTATAGTAATTATAATCTTAAATATTGGGAATAAGTCAGCGACAATAGCGATTATTTACAAATTATGTCACAACACACATTTTTGTGTCGTTATAGTGCCCCGATTAATAAATAATCAGTGATATGAGCTATTTTTTATCCCGAGGTTCCCAGGCAATCAGAATTAACTGAAACAAATCATGTGCCTGGGTTTAGCCAGGCATGTTTCACTCCGCACTTATGAACAGACGCGTTTCCCGGTCGAGCGGGGAAACCAGCCAGCCATCCAGCCGTTCGTTTGTTTGAATAGCATGAATTTCATCTCATCATCATCATCAGGTCATTTTAGTCTCCACTACAGGAACACGACCCTCTCTCGTCCGTCCCACACAGAAGGAGGATTTGCCCTACACTCCCCATGCTGGCCAGACGGGTTGGGGAGGCCTGATCGATGTTTTATAATGTATTTCCCTTAGTGGCCTTGTACGACATCCACGGGAAGAGACGGAGTGATTCTATTCTAGTCTGCCGGAAACCACACGGCCATACGAAATTTCATCAAAAGTTATTGAAATAACAAAAAAAAGCTTGCGATTAGTATAGTAAAATTATAACCCTATCAGTTTTTTTTATCTGGTATCTGTAATTATTTTAAATATATATGTTTATTTTAAGATATAAGGTAACCCCTCCCCCGCCCGTCTCCTTCACCCCCTAATTAATTAAGGTGGTGCACTCTGCTAATTGGCGAAGACGGACCTAAAGACCTAAAGAAAGAGAGAGCTTGTCTGTGGATGGCAGACAAGCATACGGCCCGCCTGATGTGAAGCGGTTACCTAAGTCATACGCGCCACCACTCCCACTGCCAGCGCAACATCTCCTTCCTTTCTGGTGACCTCACTCACTCGCAGGAACACAACAACCCTCAAGGGAATTGTTATTTGGCTGCTGTATTCTGAGAGGTGGAGGTACATTCCCCAGTCGGGTAGCTTACAATTACGCTCCCTACCTCTCTTTTCGCCAGAGTTTCGTTTGTCATCTCAGCAGGGTGCATCGCGTGCAGGTGAAGTTGGGTTGGTGGGTCTGGTTCAAAGATGTTGTTGAACCACTTACACCCCAAAATTCTTCTACATTCCAGGCTAGAAGAAGACGTTTTCTACTATTTAGACGTGACAATGAGAGCGCCAAGCATGGCTTCAGCTGAAGTTACAATTAGAAAGTACTCGAGCATGGGAGAAAATCTAGAACACGTGCCCATGTTTATATTGCAGTGGTAAGTATCATTTATCCCAGTTGGTTTCTCCAAGTGTCTGATCGAGACCATTGGCAACTAAAGCTCAGTATCATTGGACGATACTTAATATGGGGATCTCTCCGTAATTAATATGACAGGTAGTCAAAACGTGGTTCATATTTCGGACGATATAAAGATGCAGGTGTTCCCCGGAAACTTTAAATTGCACCGTATTGTCCAATCTTCCGCACACCACATGCACCCGTCCCATTGACTAATGAAAACGCTCGAACGCAAAGTTCCCGCGTCGGGGAACTTTGCGTTCCCCTTACCTTCGAAGCTGAAGCCGATTGCCATCGGATTTTTTGGTTACGAAAATCAAACTTCAACATAAATTTATGCCATTTGTGTTTACTTTATCTGGTAGAAACAATGGAGCTCTATCGACTACGCTGAAGGTGTTTGGCAATAACTTAAACGTAAGACCTATTTTTTGAGTCAAGTTATTCGGTGGTAATCGGCTTCAGCTTCGGCAATAGCGCCCCAGGCTTGCGTAAACAGAAATTTTCAGGCGTCCCGCATGGCACTACCGACCAATGAAAATGAACATAATATATATTTGACTTTTTAACGTTTATACGTTTGTTATTGTGCTTACATATTTACAATATCGCCAGACCGAGTCTGTCCTTTTGGTATTCTATGGTCGACTGGAAGAGATCCTTATAGGATGAGTCCGCCATTGTACCAACTTAATTCTACACTTTTGTATTATGTTTTTGTAACAAAGTTTTACAAACAAACCTTTAAGAGGTAAATGTTATATTTTTCGTTTATAGCACTTATATATTAAATACATTTTTTTAATAAAAATGTTTGTCTTACAATATATTACAATTACATACATACTACATACATTACATATTTACAATATATAGAAAACACCCAGACCAAGACAAACAGACATGTTCATGCACACGAATATTTGTTTTGTGCGGGGATCGAACCCACAACCTCGGAGTCAAAGTGGCCGTTGCTAACCAGTCGAATGGTTAGTAAGAGATCGTTTCTTTGTATATCTAATTTATGATGAGCAAAACACAGTTCATAAATAAATAATTAAATTCACTTTCACAGATATTGTGATGAAAGTAAATCTAAGCTCTGCGGATTTAGAGTAGTAATGTTTTAGATACATGTCTTATATTTAATTTGTATGACGTTTCTAAGTGCTTTATAAAGTCCAAGGAATAAAGATATTTTGACTTTGACTTTGACTTTAAGTAAACTATTCAGGTTTTTAACCGACTCCAAAAAAGGAGGAGGTACAGATTGGTCACATATTTTTTTCATCATCATGATCATCATCAGCCTATATCTGCATACATAAATGTAGAGTAATGTTTGGAGTCGGTTTTTTTAATTAAAATTGTTTTTTATTAACTTATCCAGGACTGAGCCACAGATCGCGACTATAAGATGGTATACGATAGATATCAGACAAAATGGGAAATATGTGGAGGTCGGCGTCAGCAGTAGCTCCTACATCCATCTGAAAGAGCCAGTGGAGGGCTCGAACTTGTACATTCGTATCAGGACCGCGTATCCCATGGAAGGTACTATGGATGCCAGTATTTCAATAGGTGTGTTGTTGTCCTTTTTTTTTTACTATTTATTTAAGGTTATGTATTGGACGATAATATTTTTTTATACCTCTAGAATATAAAACAAGCATAATATATATAATAATAAATATTTCTAGACAATTTACACAGCGCCATCTAGTCCCAAATTAAGCGTAAAGCTTGTACTATGGGTACTAGACAACTGATAAATTTACTTAAATACATTTTTTTTTGTAAATACATACTTATAATGTTTGTCTTAGAAAATACCCAGACCAAGACAAACAGACATGTTCATGCACACAAATGTTTGTCTTGTGTGGGGATCGAACCCGCGACCTCGGAGTCAAAGTAGCCATTACTATCCATTCGACCAACGGGCTCGGCATACGATCCATCTGATGGTAAGCAGTCATCTCAGCCTATGTACGTTTGAGGCATCACTCACGTAAGGATCCCTTCAAACGTGAAGAAATCCATACTGTAGTAAATGTAATGGTACTGCATCAATCCATATTTAGGGGTGTAAGTGGTTCCTCAACATCTATGAACCAAAGCCAACTTCACCTGCACGCGGTGCACCCTGCTGACTGACAAACGAAGCTCTGGCGAAAAGAGAGGTAGGGAGCGTAATTGTAAGCTACCCGACTGGGGAATGTACCTCCACCTCACAGAATACCGCAGCCAAATAACAATTCTCTTGAGGCTTGTTGTGTTTCTGCGAGTGAGTGAGGTCACCAGAAATGAAGGAGATGCTGCATTGACAGCGGGGGTGGCGGCGCGCGAGCGATATTTTATGTTGCGAGCGTTAATATGGCTACGGTAACCGCTTCACATCAGGCGGGCCGTATGCTTGTCTGCCACACGACGTAGTATAAAAAAAAAAAAAAAAAAAAATATTTACCCCACTGCTAGGATACGGGGCTCTCTAAATTGAAGGGAGATTTGAGCGTACTCCATCACGCTGCTCAAAAACTACGGTTTATTCGGTGGTGACGGTGAGCGCACTGAAAAAGAGTTCAACGCGCTTGTTTACTGATAAACCTCTTTTTAATTTTGCGCCTTATTATTATTATATCTCTCTTAATTCACGGGTCAAGCCCGGTCATTTGATAGGCGTGCGCGGGGATATGGATCCAACGCGTAGAGGCCCCTTTGAGAAGTTTGATGATGATTATTATTATTAACCGCCTTGTTACTACTGAGTAACGAAGCGGTTAATACTGTCCTGCAAGTTACAATTTTACATTTACATTTAACATAATTACCCCGTACTGGGCTAAGCCTGTCCTGTCCTGTGGGTATTAAACTAATTACATTTGCCATAACGAATACTTGTTGTACTTGCGGGGAATTATAATGATTATACAATTAAATTGAAACAATGAATAAAATCAATTTATAGTAAGAAGATCGTAGGTAGCTAAATATTAACTAATCAATTAGTATAAAAAGCTTGATAACATTGACTTCCACCAACACGCAGTTGAGCGGCGTGGTGGAGTATGCTTTAAAACCACTTCGATTGAGGGGCGACCCGTATCCCAGCAGTGGGTTGAATAAGGGTAAGACGACTATAATTTTTAGTCGCTCATGTACAAGTATATATATATATATATATATATTTTTTTTCTTTCTTTTAATTTGTGTAGTTTTGTCGTTGTCAGTTCGCAGTTCGTACGTAATTGCATGCAAAATATCGACGTATGATTCCGAACTTCTCTGCATGCAGCAGTGCAACCGCAGCACTACTTCGGGGGTGTAAGTGGTTTATCAACATCTTTGAACCAAAGCCAACTTCACCTACACGCAGCGAGCGATATTTTATGTTGCAAGTGTTAATATGGCTACGGTGACCGCTTCATATCAGGCGGGCCGAATGCTTGTCTGACCCGACATTGTATAAAAAAAAAACTACTGGTTTCGATGATTCACTATAGGTTTATAGGATAATGCATTCCTAGCTTTGCAGCAATGCCACGGCAGCAATGCAGCGACAGTGTTACCCTGCGGTCTCACAGACCACGCGTCCACCACACGGTAGTAAGTGATCGTGGTTCACAAGTTAATTGGCAGCAAAATGGCAGCGTGACAGGCAGTAGCACCGCACAGCATAGAAGCACTGGCACTGCTGCATGCAGCAGTGCCAGTGCATAAATCCCGAATCGAAATCGTACTGCTGCACCTGCAGTCGGCAGCGAATCTCAGAATTAGGAAGTCAGTGCTTAATCTTCATCATCAGCCTGTATCTTCCCTCTGCTGGATGTAGGACTTCCCTTACGCTTTCCACCATATGTGATCTTCCACTTTGGGCAACCAACCGCTACCAGTTACTTTTTTGAAGTCGTCGGACCATCTAGAGAGGGAGCATCCTACGGTTCGGTGCCCCACACGTGACCTTCACTCTACGACTTTCCTCCTCAATCTGTCATCGCTGTCTCAGCAGATGTGGCTAGCTTACTGCCATTTCAGCTTGCCGACTCTGAGAGCTATGTCGACTTTGTTTCTCCGTGGAATTTCTTCGTTCCCGATTGGATCCCTTAGAGAAATCCCAAGCATTGTTCTCTCGATCCCTCGCTGTGCAACCTTTAACCTATCTGTGAACCAGCCCAACGGTCAGCGTCCTAGTCTCTGCACCGTGAGTCATAGTGGGGAGGACGTACTGAGTGAAAACTTTGGTCTTCAAGCATTGGGGTATATCTGAGGTTTTTAATCTTACGCTGTTATTTTATTATGTTTAATTCCAGGCCCAGTATACCCACGGCCAAAAACACCGGACCCTCCTACCGTTACTTTGAAAAGTATGAGTTTATATAAAAAATCATACCGCGATGTAGGGTACGACATAGGCTTCGGAGCGTTTGGCAGAGTGATGCTCACCCGAGGCAAATCGGGAGAGTACTACGCTTCGAAATTTATCAAGACTAAGTCAGAGAAGAAGAAGAAGAATGCTCAGAGAGAGTTTGAGATCATGTGCAAGTTAAAGCACTCAAAGATGATTGAGTTGATCGACGCATTCTCGAACAATGATGGTTTCAATTTTGTTATGGAGTAGTAAGTATAATTTTTATTTATCTTTTTTTATTACTATTTAAAATGGTTTGTCAAGTTATTAATCTAAATTCATATCTAAGTCGACCTCGGTGGTTAACAATGGCCACTTTGTCTCCGGGGTTGCGGGTTCGATCCCCACACAAGACAAATGTTAGTGTGCATGGACATATCTGTTTGTCTTGGTCTGGGTGTTTCCTATGTATTATAATGTATGTATATATAAAAAAAAGTATTTAAGTATAATATCAGTTATCTAGTACCCATAGTACCTACAACTTTTGCTTAGTTTGGGACTATGTAAATGGCCATGTGTAATTTGTCCAGGAATATTTATTTATTTATATCTTTTAAATTTAACTCTGTGCCTATTTATTATATACAATTAATATAAAAACAAATTATGACTGTACTACAAACCAAATGGAAATAACAAAAATCTATGCGCCCATGAAAAGTTATTTTGACTAAGGACGGAAGGTCAAAACCACTTTTAACTGACTTGTGCAGTTTTAAAAATTCTGATCAATGAAGTTGGTTAGGTTAGGGTATGCTTATGACTAATAAAAGCCGAACGAGCGTAGCGAGCGATACTAAAATTGCTTTTGTAGAGGGAGGTAAAGTACCTGAGGTTTAACTAGTCCAATATAAGAACGCCTAGACTTCTGGTATTGAATAAACATAGTCTGAACTTTAATCAGACAAAACACTTGTGCCTAAAAATCTTAGTTAAAACACTTCTGATCACAAAAACCAGTCAAAACTGTTTTTGACACAGGACGGTGGTCAAAACTATTTTATTAACCAAATTGGTTTTGGCTGGTTATGAGTTTTGACATGTACAAAAAAAAATGGGGTGTGGTTGGACACGGCCGTGTGTTGTACTTGAATATGTTATATGCACTAAAGTTATCTCAAAATGGCTCTCGTCCATCCTAGACGGAAGGAGGATTTGGCCTACACTCCCCACGCTGGCCAAACGGGTTGGGGAGGCCTGATCGATATTTGATAATGTATTTCCCTTAGTCGTCTTGTACGAAGTCCACGGGAAGAAACGGAGTGATTCTATTTTAGTCTGCCGGAAACCACACGGTCACCAGTCTTTACTTAGCGTAATAGATTCTTTGATCCTTCATCTATCTAGTGGTGTGATTGAATTTTGGATGTAGAGCATATATTCCAAACTACAATGTCAAACTGCATCCCCCATTTTTGTCATCATTCAATTTTTTTGGATTGCCCCTCTAGATATGTATCTGCAACACCAAACTGTATCCCCCGATTATGTTATCATTCGTTTTTTTAATTAAATAATAAATAAATAAATATTGTCAGACAAATTACACAGTGCCATCTAGCCCCAAAGTAAGCGAAGCTTGTGTTATGGGTACTAGACAACTGATGAACATACGTAAATACATTTTTTTTGTAAATACATACTTATGATACATAGAAAACACCCAGACTAACACAAACAGACATGTTCATGCACACAAATGTTTGTCCTATGTGGGAATCGAACCCACGAGCGTTGGTGTCGAAGCCGCGTCATTGACCGCTAGGCCACCGAGCCATCATCGTCGTAATTGTCTCCTTATGTAAGCAATTTTAAACACGTATTCACGTTACAAATATATGTTTTCATTACAGCTTATGGGGAGGGGAGCTATTCCAAAGGATCGTTGAGGAAGATCATATCCAAGAAATGGACGTCGTTACCTACGTGCGTCAGATCTGCGAAGCTTTACTATATTTGCATTCGCAAGAAATAGCCCATATGGATTTAAAACCTGAGAATATAATGTGCCTCAGTCCAAATTCAAAGCAAGTCAAGTTAGTGGACTTTGGACTTGCTAGAGTGTTGAATAAGGGTGAGGTCACTCGGGTTATATATGGGACGAAAGACTACGTGGCGCCAGAAGTGCTTGGTTTCGAGCCATTGACTGTAGCCTGTGACATGTGGAGTTTGGGTGTCATCACATACTTAATGTAAGTATAGGTAGTTTAGAAACTATATATGTTTTTTTATTGGCCGTGTAGTTTCCGGCAGACTAGGATAGAACCGTTTCTTCCCGTGGATGTCGTACAAAAACATGTGTGAAATACATTATCAAATATCGATCGGGTCTCTCCAACCCGTTTGGCCAGCGTGGGGAGTGTAGACCAAATCCTCCTTCGGACGAGAGAGGGTCGTGCTCCTGTGGTGGAGACTAAAATGGACCTGATGATGATGATATGTTTTTTATACCACGTCGGGTGTCAGATAAGCATACGGTATGAAGTGGATACCGTAGTCATATTAACGTTCGCAAGAACAAGAAATATTGCTCGCGTGCTGTCACCCTCGCTGCCAATGCAGCAACTCCTTCCTGTCTGGTGCCCTCGCAGGAACACAGCAACCCTAAAGGGATTTGTTATTTGGCTGCAGTATTCTGTAGTCTACCTCTTTTTTGACAGAGCCTCCCTTGCTAGTCCGCAGGTGCACTACGTGGAATAAAGGTTGGGTTTGGCCCTAAAGATCGTGGTGAAGCACACACACCCCTTTAGTTATATATATTTTACGTGATTACAATTATTTCTTTATAAAAATACAATATATTTTTAGGTTATCGGGCGTCACACCTTTCCGCGGCGACAATTGGGTAAAGCTTTCGGCGAACATCACGAAAGCTAATTACAACTTTGACGAACCGGCGTTCAAGGATATATCTGACTTGGGGAAGAATTTTATTAGTAGTTTGTTAGTTTTTCGTCCGAATAAACGGATGACAGCTTCAGGGGCTCTGAACCACAGGTGGATCGTGAAGGGTCCACCTGAGGATACAAGAGCCCGTTATATGAAGAAGACTAAGGATAATCTAAAATCATACTTCGTTTCCAGAGCGAGGTGGCAGGTACGTTCCTTCCTTAGATTATCAATTGGTCTCCGCTTCACTTCGACTAGATGCCGCGGCGCACTTGTAAAATACGGCAACAAATACTACGCCGAACTCGGCGTACCCGAGCCTATTGCAATACAATTCTTCACACACACTAGCATCTCGGCACATCAGTTGCAATACAATTCTTCACGCACACTAGCATCTCGGCACATCAGTTGCAATACAATTCTTCACGCACACTAGCATCTCTGCACATTGTTCTAAGCACACTACAATATTGAGTTGCCGCATTCACGGTGCTGTTGTTTTTAGATAGTGCGGCATCTAGTCGAAGCGGAGCGGCGACCAATTGTTAATCTATGGTTCCTTCGTAAATTTTACTGGGCTATGGTTAGGGTTGCCATCTCTAAACGCTAGCAACCAGGACAAGATGCGTGAAAACGAATATCCGAATTTTCAATATTAAAACCAGGACATGTCATCATTGTTTTTTAGTACTAGTACTATTTTTTAATCTGTGACAAGACGGTTATTCGCATCATGGAGCGGGCGGTAGTGATTTAAAACTTTTAACCCTGGACTGCAAATGAAACCCCGCCCGGAAGCTCTCCGGACGCCCTCTAAACTAGGACCAATCCGGAGAAACCCGGATGGATGGTAACCCTAGCTATGGTGCACCTGTAAATAGTTCTCTAATGGCGCATCCACACATACCCGGCGGCACGGCCGGCGGCCAAGCCGGCGGCCAAACCGCCGGCACTCACGGCTTTACGCGGCTCGCGCGGTAAGCTAGCGCCAAAGCAGTCTGCATGTCGGCGGCAATGTCGGCGGCAAAGCCGGCGGCATATGTGGATGCACCATAAGACGATAATAAATAAATAAATAAATATTCCTGGACAAATTACATACAGCCGTCTAGTCCCAAACTAAGCAAAGCTTGTACTATGGGTACTAGATAACTGATATAATACTTAAATACATGTTTTTAAACAAACTTTTGTTACTTAAATTGTTTTTTTTACTTAAATACATACATATAATACATAGAAAACACCCAGACCAAGACAGACATACATGTTCATGCTCACAAATATTTGTCTTGTGCGGGGATCGAACCCGCGACCTCGGAGTCAATGTGGCCATTGCTGACCTCGTCAACATAATGTTCCAACAACAAAAGTTCCATTACTTACGAAGGCCGTCTCACTCATTGGTTTTTTCAATTGATTAGTTTTAGATGAATTTACGACCAATTTAGAAAAAATGGATGTATGTAGTTACTAGAAATATATCTATATATTTTTGAGGATTTTTTTTATACTACATCATGTAGCAGACAGACATACGGCTCGCCTGATGTAATGCGGTTAACGTATCCATACGTTCGCAACATGATATAAGCATGTTATATATATAGCTCATGTAATATCTAAATGCAATAAAAATACTATGATGTCAATTTGTTTTTAATGACGATGTTAGTTTCTACGATCCGTTAACGTCCAAAAGTCCAATTTTGAGTCTATTTGCGTATCACTTAAGAATAAGTATATCACAGTGTCAAACTTGGTCTGTTTTTAACTATACATAATATTTAGTTCAACAACAAAGCATTGAATTAAATGTATAGTAAAAAAAAATATAGGAAAGTGTCTCATTTCGCGTGGTTTTTCAGGTCGCTTTTTAACCCACAGTATCTTGCTTTGACTAACATAAAAATAACTAACATAAAAATGACCAAAATTTTATGCTTAAAATTCGTACATACATTAACGTTGAATTGTTTTTATGGGTCAAAATCAGAGAGGTGAGCATTATGCTTCTGACAAAGATTTCTTAATAAAATACCACGATATTCCTACAATATTTATTTCAGAATATAGGTACTATGCATAATTACAAGGCACTTAGTATATTTATTTTTTTATAATAGTGTTTTACTTGATTTTAAACAAAAACAGGCCTAAATAGTCATTCCAAGAACGCGTCCTTATATCATGTTTTGTAGTTCATACAAGTCAAAAATGTTTAAAATTACGAATTAAAAATTTCATATTTGAGTATAAGCTTGGAAAATTATTAAATTAATAATATGTATATCTATAAACCCAATTCACATCATTCTAATTTCTTGAGATTTTGGCTATTCAAATGATGTCTGACGTTTATCAAATCATTCCGTGAACGTGGTTGATATTAGTCGATGTAATTAAAACTACATACACTAGGTTGCGTTAGGGAGCAACAGTATGAATTTCGGTAGACAAAGCAAACGTCGCGGGTCGATTTAACGAAAAAAAATAACTGCTTTTGTTGGTAAGTACCATTTAATATGATATGTGTGTAGCGTACTTTAATTCCCTGTCACTACGGGAACGTCGTTTAGTAATTAGTTTTTCGGAAATTAACATACTTTTTGCAAAATACCGATAAATACTTCAGCTCATTTGTTCATAACCCTTAAAACCAATATCTAACATGGCGGCGTCAAGCGTGACATGAGGACATTTATCAGATAGTCATTTCGGGAACGGTCATTTCGAGAAAGTTCCCATCCATGGCGAACGTTCCCGAAATGACCATTTGTGAACAAAATGATACTGTAATTTGTTTAAAAAGCAAAATAATGCTAAATTTTCGTGTTAGGTACCCATTTAGAATGAGTAATATGGAAAACTATAAAAATGAAGAGGAAAAGAAGTCGAAATAATGATTAAAACAGGACAGTGTAGCTTATAAAAGGCATCGTGAAAAGACTAATGCAAGGAAGCGCAAGTTTTTAGGTTATATGACACCTGAACAAAAGGAGATGAAGAGACTGAAAGATATGGAATATTACAAAAAAAAAAAGCTGAAAAGAAAGTTAAAACTATTAATGACATGACTGAAAGAGAGAAGAGAAAACAACGAAAGTTGTGGACGAAAAATTCTCAAAAGCATAGACAGAAAAAAAAAAAAATTCGTTGATTCGTGAAGATATTCATAAGTTTTTTGAGTGAGATGACGTCAGCAGAATGTGTGCTGGAATAAATGAATGCTCCAAGGGGAGCAAACAAATGCGGTTGCTTCTAGAAAGTGTTAAAAATTTGCATCCTAAATTCTATGCTGAGACTGGAATTCGAGTATCTTATGCGACGCTTTTGAGAGAGAAGCCTTATTGGGTACCTAATGCATCCTAAAAAAAGTATCGTGATACTTGTCTTTGAGTAAATTTTTGAATACAAATTAAACAAATTACATCGACTAGGAGAGACTGAGTTGATAAAACCGTATAGCTGTGACATTAATTCTTACAATTGTATGTTTGGTTTGTGTGGCAATTGCAAGGAGATCAAAATGGATTCGAGGAGCAATGAAGATACCGTTGAATACAAGCAAAAAAGAGGCAAAAAAGAAAAGAAGATCGAATTATAAAAGAAGAGAAGAAAATAATCAAACTTCCTAAAAAAGTTACTGTTACTCACTCAGTTAAGAAGTTGAAAATGACTTTAGCTGCGAATATTACTCCAATGAAAAAACATCTTTATGAAATTAGTGAAAACTGAAGGCAAAAAGAAACAAGTTAATGATAGTGAGAGAATTTTTCCTAATACCTAATGTTTGTTGATTGAAACTACCAAATTTATTATTATTTAGTAAGTTTAACATTTGATACTCATGTTGTGTCATTTCTTGGTACAAATAAAGTTATAATGACGTAAATGTGTAATTTTTTCACGTAAAAATACGTAGAAAACCGATTGTTACGCTCATTCAGGGAACGCGAACGTCATTTAGGGAACTTCACCATCATTTCGGGAACACGCGAATCATTTTCGGGAACGACACAAAAACAGCAAATAATACACTAATTAGTAAAGTTATAGTATATAATCTTGAATATAACAGATGAATTGACCTCTGAACCTTTGTATTTACATTATTAATATACCACATAATGCAAAAAAATACGAAATAAATTGAAGTTTTGGAACAGAATTTACACTGATTGAAAATTTATGGAGAGTAATTTGAAAAATAAGGGTTTTGATTATAAAAATATACAATATACCAACATATTCCGACTTAGAAACAGGTCAATTAGAATTTATTAAATGTGATTTTTGAAAAGAATTCTTACATTATTATTTACAATTAAATTAAAAGTGTTCCCGAAATGACTCACGACTCTGGCATAATTCTTATTAACAGGTAGAATTTATTAAATAAATATTTTTGTGCGCGCCCCTTCACAGAAAAGATTGATGATGAATGATACAAAAGACTCTTCTTGTTAGTTTTCCATAAAAGGTAACTTAATTTTTTAGATAATTGAAAACCGAATATGCTCACCTCTCTGATTTTGAGCCTTATCAGCAATACTGGCATACAATTTTGGTGACACCTTGGATAATTAACATGTAATATTTTTCTACCAAGAGTTTTTTTATACATACTTAGTTTTTATAAACACATTGTATATAAGAACTCTGTCGCGTCCGACTAAACAAAGTTATTGTCTAATCATATAAAATTTAGTAATGTCTTGTTAAACAGCGCTATGATTATGGAGCCAGTTGGCGGATCCAGACAGAGGTATCAATTACTTTAATTTGTATTTTTTTTTCTCAAAACAGTTTGTATACATACATTATTGTAATTGATCATGAATAATAATAGTCACATCTATGTACTTTTCAATGAATGCCATTTAGAAGATGAAAGTTATTTTATTTATATTGCGATTCTTAGTGAAGATTTTTTTATTGCCATGGTAAATTGTAGTCAGGTTAGTCATCATTTTTATAGTTTTATAAATTTATATTTTTTTTATCCTTTATAATGGACCCCTTGTACGGATATAGACGTATCGTATTATTTTCTAGTATCCACATAATTGTAGATTTCAAATTATTATATACTGTTGTAATTTTTTTAACAATCCCGGTTAGATACGTCTAAATTGAAGGCTGAAACTAAAATACCCCTTTCAAATTTTAATACGACAGTATAAGATTTTTTTGTTTGAGAAAATTATGAGTTTAGTCGGATTAAAACATTTGGGTCGTAACTAACTAATAAAATTACAGCGCGGCCGAACATCATGGAAATGCTGGGTATGCCAAGGTTGTATATTCGATGTTCTCATATATGTGTTTTAGTTGTCTGAAGCTGTTTCTTTAACCTGTACTAACGTATTTGTTTAAGAGCATTTTCTCTCATCGGCGAATTTTGATCTGGGGCAGTGGATGATCGTGAACTTGCGTCTGAGAACGCCATTGCAAAAAGTTCCATACGCAGCTCCGGACAAAACTGCTTCGGCGACGTGGGAAATAGTGCTAAACCCTCACTTTCACGAGCGAGAATATCACGACGAGTGCCATCATTGTGAGGAGACAAACCCTGTATGGGTTTGTCTCATTGCATCAAAGAAAATTTTAAAGTTGATGACAAAACATGCCGCCACAACGATATTAACGAGATAAACTGGCTCGTGGAATTGAGGCCTAAGGACCCCGGGTCACAGAAAATATATAAGCAGTAGTATAACACGAGATGTTCTCCATCTATATATGTATACTCGTCTACTATTTGCATGGGGCTTGAATATAAAATTGGTTTGATACAGATTTCATTTTTTATGCCTAAAAAACTCACGTAGCATTAGTAAGTATAAAGTTAAATTGTATTTTTTTTATCGTAAATTCGAAATTTGTTTTCGCATGCCGCCTACCCATGTACAGATATGTACGTATACAAAATAACTTGGAGCTATTGTTAAACGCTGAGTTCCCTTGTACGACACCATATTTCTGTATTATCATCAGGACTAACATTAGCCAAACTACATGACGACACGACAATCAGAAATAGTTGAAATATGATTTCTTCCATTCCATTATACCTATACCACACTACTACTCTTATTAAAATCATATTAAAAATAATAAGTAAAGACAAAATAATAATAAACTATTAATTAATCTGTTGATTGAACTAATGCATGCGTGAAACTCAATGGCAAGTAAAGGACTACAATACTGCAATCTGTTTGTAACTTGAAATGAGGTAGAGGGCGGGATAAGGAGCGCGCGTCTGATCAAGTGTCTCGTTTGGTGCATTTGTTTGAAGTACTCGTATATCCTACTGCTTCTATCTATCTACTGTGTCCGGGTTGAGCATGTCTATTGTGTAACGAGTAACGTGAAACCCCGAAAACGTTACTTCAACAATCCTTCTGAAAATGTCTAGCACAGCCGCAATACTCAACTGGTTGCACCTAAAAAAAAAAAGAACCTCAAATTCAATTCAAATTCGTTTATTTTCTCTCTTTTACAATAAGCGCATACAGATAGATGTTACAAATATTTAAATAGAGAGGGTCTGCCGCCTGAACTAAGACGCGGCCTGTATCTCAGTGCACCAGTGCGCTAGCCTAACCTAGTTTTAATTATTAAACTGTACGGGAAATTGATATAAGCCATGGTTTGATTGGTGGTGCCACGAGTAAGGAGCTACTCATTTCCAAAATTTTTGTTACCAATATTTCACAACAAAGCCGCCCCAAGGCGACATTTAATAAATTCGTGCATGTATGAATGCTTTACAATTTCTTTTTTTTTGCAGAGTCTGCTTTTATGTGTTTTTTTTTCTACGTCGGGTGGCACAAGCATACTGTCCGCCTCATGAGCAGCGGTTACCGTAGCCATATTAATGCTCGCAACATGAAATCTCTCTCGCATGCCGCCATTCAGGTTGCTAACGCAGTCACTCCTTCATTGCCGATGACCTTACTCACTCGCAGGAACACAATAACCTTCAAGGGAATTGTTATTTAGCTGCGGAATTCTGTTTCCCCAGCCGGACAGCTTACAAATACGCTGTACCTTATATCACTTTCGCCAGAGCCTCTTACGCTAGACGGCAGGGTGCCCCACGTGTAGGTGAGGTTGGCTTTGGCCCTAAAGATCGTAGTGAGCCACTTACACCCTAAATCGTGGTGAGTCGCTTGTACCCCAAAATTCAGATTTTTAAATATTTTATTAATAAGATCTACTTTGCAGCGTGCTGGCAACGTCATGATCGCTGCTCATCGCTTGAGGATTCAAGCCAGCCACCGCAGTAGTATGGAGCGGTCATCATCAGGCACATAGACCTCGCCGAGCTCCATTTTTGGCTAAAATTTTTAGGGACCCGTTCCCGAGTTGATGTTGTGACCAAAGATTTTTTTTAATGTGGCTTTTTACATATTTATGTCTTTTAAACACTAATAGCAGTACTTTCTTTACATACCCTCGCTCAGCACAGCTTAGCGGAGCGAGGTTGTACTGACAAAATAAGCGAGGTATGTGCGTGAGGGATATGTGCGAAGGATGCGAGCGGGAAGCTACCAGTGAGTCAGACCGCACCCAGCTCTTTTGTCTAAAAAGAGCCCGCTGTGCATCTTCTCACCGTTCATTTGCACGCCGTATGACAGCATAACTACGCAACTTCGCGCCACAAAAATGCGATTAATAATTATTTGATCTTATTCTTTGAAGAACAATGTACATGATAAGTATAAGAAAAATCGAATGTTTAGTAGGCCTAATTACTTTTGATAATATTTTTTTGTAATTTACAATGCCAGTGACCATTACTTATTCTGAAAGAGTCAACAAGTCTCACAGAGTGTTATATAATGACAAACTGAAGTACAGTACGAATACTTATTAAGTTTTAAACGAGTAAACTGTTTATGTTTTCATTAAAAATGACATAGCT
Source organism: Hypsopygia costalis (assembly GCA_937001555.2). Classification (NCBI taxonomy): domain Eukaryota; kingdom Metazoa; phylum Arthropoda; class Insecta; order Lepidoptera; family Pyralidae; genus Hypsopygia; species Hypsopygia costalis. Next base: position 29,577,986 of record OW443326.2, read on the forward strand.
CATCATTATTTACTTGTGCAGCATCGACATATAATAATCCTACTATTGGGATAAGTAAGTGTCTTCCTTCAATCGAACGTTGTGTAGAGTTTCACCACGCTGATCAACTGCGAGTTGGAGGAGCGGCATTATTTACTTCCTAACGGGTAAAATTTCTGCTGCATTTATTTAGTTTCATTCAGTACCTACTGCTATGTTAACATATAATATAAACAGATCTCGTTAACGTTACAATATTAAAAATAAAAAAAAACTATACTACAAATTTGCCGGCTTTTATTAGCATTAATTAAGATTCTATTTCTGAGTTAATCGCCAGTCTTACGGTATCTGAATTGGCGCGTGCGATGGATATATGTTGACTCATGCAATGGTTATACGTTAGCGCATGCGAATAACGTTACCGCATGGGATGAGCATACATTTGTGACCATTGCGTCTCGTATAAACTCGTTGTGTGTCAATTGAGTAATTGACTCATGCGATGGTCATACATTGGTGCATGCGATTAACATTACCGCATACGATGAATATACATTTGTGACAGTCGGGACATAAAATCGTTGCGCGTCAAATGGGTAGTTGCCGTTAAGCCGCCAACACTGGTTATGGGTAACTGTCTTGATGTAGACCCCTGTAATGTTATGTAGACTTTTTTTTTGCGATGTAAACAGTATTATATTAAATGTAAAAGCATTTTCTGTGTTGTTTAAATAAATGTTACGAAATATGGAGATTTGAGTTTTATTCAGACTCAATTGTCTATTTTTGTTTATAAATTATAAGAAAAAGCGGGTCGAGTTGGAGAGTTCTAGGGTTTCTACCAGCTAAGCTGAACACGATGACCACCAGTCTAAGCTGAAGACATTTGATATTCGCAGTCAAAAAATGTGATGGTGATCGACTTCATCTTCGGCGGTAGGACCCCTGGAATGGTATTCAAATTAAAAGATTTTATAAATAAATCCATGGTACTATTGCACATAGTCCAGAACAGCAAAATGTTCTCCACATCATTATCCGCAGTATAGATTGGTGGCGCCGTGTGTCAGAAGGAAAATTCGAGACGAGAGACGATGATGCGCTGCTGCAGCTCTGCAAAAGGGCCCTACTGTTTACTGTAACTGTTTCGAACTGTCTATCATAGTTTCATCTCGCTTACACTTCACTAATAGTAGCAAGACGGCACAATGTTAGACTGTTTGAAAACAAAGTAATGTCAAAGTACGAAAAGCGGACGCCATAATGTAATAGGCATTTTATGGTGCCAGCATAAACTTAATAAACTATAATAACTTTGTGGGTGCCTGTATAATGAATGACCTTTGAATGACAATTTAATAGACATTTCAAACATTCATAACAGACATTTTTAATTCCGTTGATTCTGAAATCCCTGGGCTCTTCACTATGATTCACCTATATAGCATTTTTTGATTTAGTATGAAAGAGATTTTATATCTAGTACTATGTAGACTAACTAACTAAGAGTAAGCTCAGACTCAGGCCTAATAAGTGTGTTTGGCCAAACTCTTAGATTTAGGAAAGACATTCGACACAATTTATCACTGTTATAAGACAAACTGGAGATTTGGCATGATATTATTTATAGATTACCTATCCATCAGCTGGCCGTGTGGTTCCGGCAGACTAGAATAGAATCACTCCGTTTCTTCCCGTGGATGTCGTACAAGGCGACTAAGGCAAATACATTATCAGATATCGATCAGGCTTCCCCAACCCGTTTGGCCAGCGTGGGGAGTGTAGGCCAAATCCTCCTTCCGTCTAGGACGGACGAGAGAGAGTCGTGCTCCTGTAGTGGAGACTAAAATGGACCTGATGATGATCCATCAGCAGAAGAGAGTACGAGTTGAACAATATCTGAGCATCTTATTCATAAATAAGGGCGTACCGCAAGGTAGCGTACTGGGCTCTAGACTCTACCTAGCCATATAGATCAAACTTACGGCAAAATTGACACTTTTGTCGTTAATACGTAACTCATAGTACGTAAAGCATTCGAATCCATATATAATTAATTACGTACAGTGCCACAAACTTATCTGGCCCCGTGGCGGGGGCGGTACGATCGACTTAAGTGTTGCCATTAAACGAAATGCCGCCCGTTTTAGAGGAAACATAAAAATCAAAGAATTATATACACTGTTAAAATAATAGCATTCATTGTGTTGTGTGGTGTTTCAATTAAATATCAATTGCCTTCTATTTTTTGTTGATTAGTTTTAAAAATGCACCACGTTAAATCGCGATCATAGCTATTATATAATATTAGAGAGTTATAATATTGCACAGAAACAACTCGTTGACGATTTTTTTATTGTATGTATAGAAAAAGATAATAAGTATTTAAAAAATACACCTCAATGGAATGTGCATACGCGGTAAATAAATTAATTGTACCTGGCAATACTATATTTCAAGATGGCGGCTTTAGTTCTAAATTTGGCCACCGGGTCAGATAAGTTTGTAGGACTGTAGACAGATAAGCTGTCACTCTCAACAGTCTCTTCTGTCACATTTGCGGGAAAATGACCTCACTGTTATTCATTTTTATTCATATGGATGCTTAATCTCTTATTAAGCATCCAACAATTTCCCTCTCCTCTACACTCTTCTATTCTGCGTATCAGGATAAACCATATCAGATTTTAAGTTATACCTCCAGTATTATAAGTGTGAAAAGGGCATCAAATTTCATGTATTATTTATTAATGGTAGGAAAAGTGTGTAATTGGAGAGACCAGAGGGGCAATTCTCGTAATTAACAACTCAAAGTAGTCAAAACTTAGTTCCGGTCCAATTTTAATATCACAAATGTTAAATTTGGTATTTTCGTATCATAATATGCAACTCAAAGTCTAATTTAAGTGGATCATATCGAAATTTCGCCGAAAATTAACAAACTAAGAATGTTATTTTGCCAACAATAAGAAATGATAATAATGAATGAATGAAATCAAGTATATAATATTCAGTCAATTCATAATTCAATCTCGATTGGGTCAATTTTCATTCTGTGATTGTAAAATAATTACGAGAATTGACCTTCGGTTATAAATTACCCAGTAAAAACTCGTCCATCATGTCAGTCGATAATATTTTCACTAGTCAATTTATTTATATCCAGGTTTTCCCAAAGTACCTACATAAAATAGCACACACTTTTTCTACCATTAATTATTCGTAAGTACCTAGATTTTTTGTGTAATGCGAGTTTATTACACAAAGAAAGAAAGAAAGAAAGAAAGAAAATACATTTATTTGCACATTACACAGCACTATACAAACAAATTATATACAGACTTAATTTTACATAATGTAAATTTATAGTACTGAGCAATGTCGCACAAAACAAACAGAGACAAACAAAAGTTTAAAAAATAATTATTTTTGCTTCGATTGCGGATTCTCATATTTTTTGTCATAAGTATCTTCTGTGTACAGACATCGACATGTTACAACTAGGCCGGATTCTAGCCCACGGGGCCGAAATCGAGGTTGAGTGGAGCAAGTAGATTCGCTCAGTGTATATTTTTCCATTGATTTAAATTGAAAATGTATTTGATGATCATTCCTCAAGGACATGATCGATCTCATTTTTTTTTCGACACAAATCTGAAGCATGTCGAGGTCATTAATTGTAATAAGTTTCATCAAAATCGGTTCAGTGGTTTTAGAGCCTATTCATTTCCAAAAGTGACTTTTCGGTATATATAAGCGTTCGCTCGCTCAACTCCATTATGTTATGTTATGTAAAGGTGAGCTAAAAAAAACACTTGTTTTTATTTTTACTTTTATAATTCAGTAGTACAGTTAGTTCAGCTACTAATTAATACATTTATCATTTTATATATAGTAATTAATTGGGTGTAAGTGGCTCACTACAATCCTCGGAGCCAAAGCCAACCTCACCTGCACGTGGCGCACTCTGTGGATAAGCGGACGAGGCTCTGGCGACAGTCACCAACCCGCTTGCCCAGCGTGGTGACCAGTGAGCTTGATACGAGTAGTAACATATAATGTCATTGGTGGCGACTTAAGGGCATTACTCTCCAATGTATAGAAACCAAAATATGGCCCCTAGTACCCGGTAGCCCTGCTATCCCGTGTCAACGTGGTTCTTTAGCAGGCCACCACCAACAACTGACCATTGGCACGTTTAATACAAGGACACTGAGGCGTGACGAGGATGTAGGAGAGCTGGAAGTAGAACGTAGGTCAGGTGCTAGATTCTGGGTCTGTCGGAAATCCGACGAGAGCGAGAGGATACCGTGATACTCGAATCTGGCAACCTTTTCTACTACCGTGAAGGAGACCAGCTCTCCCAGGGCGATGTCGGGTTCCTCGGTCATAAAGCTCTCGTCAACAACGTAGAGGCGGTAACCAGTGTGTCGTCGAGGCCTGTGAGGACGGAATTGCAACAGAACTACAACGTCTGTTTGATTCCGTCATTCACAATGGGACCGCACCAGTCACGTGGATAAGGAGTTTGCGCGTCTTGTTCTTCAAAAAAGGTGACAAAACCTTATTGAAGAATTATAGACCGATCTCACTCCTAACCCTACGTGTATAAGCTGTTTTCAAGGGTTATCACGCATCGTTTCGCTCTATGGCTTGATGACTTGAGGCCACCGGAACAGGATGGGTTTCGTAAAGGCTACAGTGCCGTGGACCACATTGCGGCAGATTGTGCAGGAAACCACAAAGTATAATTTGCCGTTCTGTGTGACTTTTTGGATTACGAGAAAGCCTTCAACTCCATCGAAACTTGGTCTGTTCTGAAATCCTTACAGCGGTGCCAATTCGACCACCGCTATATCGAGGTGCTGAGATGGCTATATAGCGCTGCGACAATGACGGTACGCGTCCAGGACCAGTACTCTAAGTCTATCTGGTTGTAGCGGGGAGTACGTCAAGAAGATGACATTTCCCCCAAACTATTTACCGCTGCTTTGGAAGACGTATTTAAGATACTGGACTGGAAAAAACGGGGCGTCAGTGTGAATGGCGAGTACATCTCACACCTTCGGTTTGCCGAAGACGTGGTCACAATGGCTGAATCGCTGGAGGATCTCGGTCGTATGTTGGTCGATCTCAATGCTGCATCTCGACAGATTTTGTCATCCCTAGCCCGATGATCGTAGAGAATGCAGCTATTGAAGTAGTTAATGACTATGTCTACCTCGGACATTCCATACAGCTTGGCCGGGGTAATTTCAACAAAGAGATCGATAGACTTCGACTGGGCTGAGCAGCTTTTGGAAAGCTTCGGCACATCTTCGCCGCACAGATACCCCAATGCTTGAAGACTAAAGTCTTCAACCAGTGCGCCCTTCCTGCAATGTCATATGGTGCAGAGACTTGGACACTGGCCACACTGGACTGGCCCACAGGCAAAAGGCGATGGAGAAGGCTATGCTATATCTATTAGTGTGCAGGCCGCGCGTAGGACACCGAAATGTTGGCGATGGGGATATAAGCCTTCCCCAATGCTTTCCACCAGATACGATCCTCCGCCTTCCGCATCCAGCCGCTCCCAGGTACTGTCTTAAAGTCATCGGACCACCTAGAAGGAGGGTGTCCAACACTTCGTCGTACCACGCGCGGCCTCTACTCTAATACTTTCCTCCCCCATCTGTCATCACTTACTCGTCTGAAGGTTATGTCAAAAACTTTGGTTCTCCATCGAAATTCTTCGTTCCGGATTCGATCCCGCAGAGAAACCCTGAGCATAGCCCTCTCCATCGCTCGCTGTACAACCTTTAGCCTGTGGACCAGTCCGATGGTTGAAGACTATAGTCTTCAAGCATTGGGGCATCTGTGCGGCGAAGATGTGCCGAAACTTTAAAAAAAAAAAAATAAGCTGCCCAGCCCAGTCGAATGCGTATATCGATCTCTTTGTTGAAATTACCCCAGCCAAGCTGTATGGAATGTCTCACTCCCCACAGAGCACCCGACTGTGGGGAGTTTCGCAGTGGAACTACGGGTCCGCCTGTTTGGCCAGTCATGGGTCCGGTTTCGAGGTGGCTATATGTGCGTGTAATCACTTACGTGCATGTAGTGTAGCTACAGAGGTTGGGCATGTTCGTCAGCCTTGCCATATTTGTCGGCCGGGTGTTCAACCTCGCGCGTAGCGAGTTGGTTACCACTGGCCTTGAGCGAAGGGCCGCCACAGTGGTTCTAAACGGGACTTGGAGCGGCTCTTACAGCGGTGTCGGCTTCCCAAGCTGGCATCGCAGCTCGGGTACTTGCCTGCTGAGCAAGTAGGATGGCGGGCGATCGCTTCCGTCACCCCAGTCATCCTACGTGTATGAGCGTGCCTTATACAGCTCCGGTACCTGTCAAGGAAATCAGGGAGCCAGCTAACTGGCGCCCCAGTGTGGGTACAGAAACACTAGGCGCGCTTGTACTTGTACTTGCGCGCCGGGAAGTGAGTGAGCTATATAGCTCCGGTACCCATCATGGAGATTGGGGAGTGGTAGTAGGGCCCCGATGCTTGGTTCGCCGAGCGTCGGTTCGGCACGAGCTACTCGACTTAAGAGTACGCAAGTAGCCTGCATGCAGGTGAAAGCGGAATAAGACCTGATAATGTTCCGCTTGCGTGCTCGGTTGATTTACCGAGCGCAAGAGCGGAGCAGGTAAAGGTCCTTCCGTCTGGTGGGTTTACTGGACGATTGACTCGCAATCCCGTGATATAACCGGAAGGTTGGCACACAGGGCGCACTAGCTGTTAGGTATAGGGTACGGGTATGGAATGTCCGAGGTAGACATAACACACCCATACTTAATTGCATCAGGCAACGGTTCCCGTCGCCTGGGAGGTGAATTATCGCTGTCATTATCATCTCGGTGCTTTAATATAACTGCTATCCCTTTCACTCGCTGAGTGCGTAATCGGCGCAATGTCTACGTTTATATATATTTTTTTTCATATCAACTACGCCGAATACATACAGGAAACATACTTTTTTGTATTATAAGCATACAATATATTTTCTCATTATTTTACCTCCCTGAAAACCTCAAGGATAAGTTTGCAACAGTTATCCTACTTAAAATCTACTTATAGCACAAAAACATCGAGTTTTTCACAGAACTATAATGAAAACTTCAAGATTTCTTTTTTTTATAATTACAATAATAATTGAAATCGACAAATTTCAATGGATAAACTTTTTTATTTAAGTTTTAAACAATGTTTATTTTAGTTTCTTTAGTTCTAAAAAAATCAAGTCAAGGGAGAGTAAATTCGCTATTACTATTGGACAATAAAATTACACTATTAAATTATATTCATATTATTCAAAAATAATGACACCTAGAATGATGTCATATACGAGTATACGAGTATATATGAATCCTCTGCATTACATAACGACTACCTGTTTTAAAGAAAAATATTTAATACTTTTCTTTTATCCCATTATCACCCAAGCGAATTTTAGTAACCTTGTCACATTATTTTTTTATTTATTAACTTCAAATATGTATATCTTTGGTCAAATAATATTTATACAACAATGATAGTTCACTTACAGAATACAACTTTTGTCTAATTTTCTTTAAATAACATTCAGTCATATATTTGGTTATATGATTTTTAAACAGTAATGATAAATGTTAACATATAGGTACACGTATCTTTCGTTAATATTTAAACAGCAATAATGTTCATAATAGCTTTAGTTATATAATCACTACACTAAAATGTAATAACTTTTATACATATTTATATTTGAATGTATAATCTTTATAGAATAATGATAATGATCACATTTATATTTGGTTGTATATAATATTTATAGAATAGAATAATCATTTTCACATTTAATTTGGATTTATAATCTTTCATAATAATAATCTTTCATAATAATAATCTTTCTTTATAATAATAATCTTTATAGGTAACATACAATATTAGCACAGGCCTCTATTTTAGAAATCGAGTGAAAAACTATTTTTGTGAATTTGAGAATTATCACAAGAAACATCTAGTAGAATTTGTATGACACCAATGAATGATTTAAATATGAGCATTTTTTAAATTTACCTACCTGTTATATTTTTTTTTATTTTAATATATCTTTTGTGTTTGTATTTTATAATCATTGATGTTTAATTAGTTTTAATTTCGAATATTTTCGATAATTTGGTACATCTTTTTAATACAATCTATCTTTTTCTTTTCTTTTTTCTTTCATTTTTTGACTTCATTCTTTGGTTTTACATTTTTTTTATTTTTCTTTGGTTATAAAATGTATACACAATAACGTTCACATAAATATTTCATCGTATTTTAATACAATAATCAACTTCAGATATCTTTGGTTTATAAAGCCAATTAAATTTAGAAAAACATAGACTTTGATGAGACGAAAATAGCTGACGACCACTCCATGCTGCCGGGCGGCTGAGTCTTCAAAAGATATGCAGCAATATTAATATTATCATAGTATTATAAGATCGCTGTAAAATAAATTAAATTTTAGTTGATATGTCGCTAAAGCCTATGTAACCTTAAATTGTGGTAAATAAAGTTTAAATAAATAAATAAATAAAATAAATCCCTAAGCGATTTGATCAAATCGGAGTATGTTAAAATAACATCACAATCCCTAAACAAATCTAGTGAATTGATGGTCAAATCACCAAACTAGTTTAGTGAAATGATGAAATATATAATTTACAGAATCTAGACAGCAAATTTTTTTGCAAAAAAGAAAGACAAATAATTCTTTATCATTTCCATAAAATAGTTTAAATAGGATTTGATAAAATCAACATTTGAACTGCTTAGTGATTTGATAATATCTCTTTTTACCATTCATTGAACACACACACATTGACTGAACCTATTTAATGAACTGATAAATTTATTATATTTGTATAATATGTACCTAAATAAAATTGTGTGGTAGATATTTTAACACATTCCGTAATTAGATCAAGTCACTCAGGGATTTGACGAAATCTCCATTTTTATCATATTCCTGCGACAGATATACAATAGCCCAGTCATTTGGTACTCAAAAATAGGTTAGCATTGACGATTTTATAGATTTCAATAGATACGCACTTTCCGAATTTCCGCCGTATTGGAAAAACAGTTTTATTACAATATCTTCTTACTGACTTATTTCTTACAATCTGTTATTTAACATAATTAAGCACTTAATCCACGTAACTAAATTTATTTTTATAAGTTGAAACACAAACACCTTTTGTTTATCTTGATGATGCCTTAAGTCGCTAAAGGTCAATAAAAATATTTTTTATTTCGTGGAACAACACAAGTACTTCATGAATAACAGATCGTTAATAATGTTCTACCAAGTGCCAACAATCAACAGTAACAACGATGTTCATACAATTGATGTATATTAACATTTTTAATTTTTAATTAGTGGGTTAATGTATGAGCGTTGTGTAGTCTATTCCATCACACGTGTTGGTCAATAAACTGATTTCCACACCACCATGGTATTTTATGATGGTATCCTCAGTAGGCCGAACCTACTTACAATGCACCTTTACAAAAAATAGGGCATTCTTTGGGGTGTAAGTGGTTCATCAACATCATTGAACCAAAGTCAACTTCACCTGCACACACGGTGCACCCTGCTGACTGACAAACGAAGCTCTGGCGAAAAGAGAGGTAGGAAGCGTAATTGTAAGTTACCCGACTGTGGAATGTACATCCACCTCACAGAATACCGCAGCCAAATAACAATTCCCTTGAGGGTTGTTGTGTTCCTGCGAGTAAGTGAGGTCACCAGAAAGGAAGAAGATGCTGCGCTGGTAGCGGGAGTGGCGGCGCTCGAGCGATATTTTATGTTGCGAGCGTTAATATGGCTACGGTAACCGTTTCACATCAGGCGGGCCGTATGCTTGTCTGCCACACTAGTATAAAAAGAAATCTACTTCGCTTCGTTCCATCTTGATGGATTGTTTTCCATGCTATCTTGTGACGGAATTTGCGAATTACTGTGTACTTTTTCACATTCTTGTTCGCATTTGCATAAATAAATTTAAACAAAGATTCCGATTGAGTGTGGTGACAGGAACAATTTTTGTAATGGTGCATCGTACGTATATTACATATATAAAAACGCACCACATATTTCAATTTATAATGGCATGGAAATGAGTTTTTTGGGCTGAAACGTGTGTTCGAGAAGTCTTTGCGGCGCTTGTAGGCGGAAAGTAGACATTCGGAAAGAGCATGTCGTCGTTGTCAAACCAAAATCTGCTATGTGCATTTCTTAAAATTTTAAAATTTTGACAATTGCGACTGGTAAATGAACCAAACCATCGTATGAAAAAACTGCTATGTGATTATAAGTAGTATACGACGTACTGTGACAACTATTCAACACATAGCAGTGAAAAACATTTTTACTAGCCCCATTAGGATCTTTTTTAACTATCAACTATTTCTATTTTAAATGTGACCACTGATAATAAGTGTGCTCAGTGGTTACACCAGTGTAACAAATCAGTGTAACCATGGGTCGGAAGGGGTTGTTTCATACGATGGTTTGGTTCATTTACCAGTCGCAATTGTCAAAATGTAAAAATTATAAAAAATGCACATAGCAGATTTTGGTTTGACAACGACGATGTTGAAATTGTAAACCAATACCAATTTTCTAAACTACTGGAAAACTTTCCATGTAAAATACCAAATGAACCATCTGAATAACAATTCGAAAACTAGTACAAGCGGAAAACATTAAGCGTCACAAATTAATAATAGGTCTCCGTTGCACTCCGTCTATTCCACCAAGATACGTTTAGAATGCGCCAAAAATTACAAGCCGACTACAACGTAGTCGATTCTTCTAACTATAATTAATATCTAGGAGACAAGCCGCCAATAGTTAACTATTAATCGGGTAAATGTTTAGATTTTGACAACATTATTTTTTCATTTGTCAATAATGAAAAATTCAAAGAGCTTATTTAGGGTTCGGCACACATGCTATACATACTAGCGATCGACGATTTAAACAACAGAAATACATCATCTGTGAAAATTTCAACTGTCTAAGTATCACGGTTCATGAGATACAGCCAGGTGACAGACGGACGGACAGCGAAGCCTTAGTAATAGGGTTCCTTTTTACCCTTTGGGCACGGAACCCTAAAAACACGAACTGTGTCAATCGAATTGCTCATCACAGCTACTTTTGGACGCTCGATGCGCGACTGAACACTACATTTCGTTCACAATCCCATGCCAGACGTTTGTGAAATTTGTCTCTAGTGATTTAAAGAAAAAAAGGAAAACTGAACAGAACAAGCAGATGTTGCATCGATCAGCAGTTGCTAAAACGTGTATGTCCTATACTGTGACAGAAGGGAGTTAGTCGTCAAGACACGATACAGCATCGATGCAGTAGCCAAAACGCGCGATTCCGTTTCAGCGACAAACGCAGCTAGTCGCCAAGACGCGATATAGCATCGATGCAGTAGCTAAAACGTGCGATTCCGTTATAGCGACAAACATAGCTAGTCGCCAAGACGCTGTGCAGCATCGATGCAGTAGCCAAAACGCGCGATTCCGTTTCAGCGACAAACGCAGCTAGTCGCCAAGACGCGATATAGCATCGATGCAGTAGCTAAAACGCGCGATTCCGTTATAGCGACAAACATAGCTAGTCGCCAAGACGCTGTGCAGCATCGATGCAGTAGCCAAAACGCGCGATTCCGTTTCAGCGACAAACGCAGCTAGTCGCCAAGACGCGATATAGCATCGATGCAGTAGCTAAAACGCGCGATTCCGTTATAGCGACAAACATAGCTAGTCGCCAAGACGCTGTGCAGCATCGATGCAGTAGCCAAAACGCGCGATTCCGTTTCAGCGACAAACGCAGCTAGTCGCCAAGACGCGATATAGCATCGATGCAGTAGCTAAAACGCGCGATTCCGTTATAGCGACAAACATAGCTAGTCGCCAAGACGCTGTGCAGCATCGATGCAGTAGCTAAAACGCGCGATTCCGTTATAGCGACAAACATAGCTAGTCGCCAAGACGCTGTGCAGCATCGATGCAGTAGCTAAAACGCGCGATTCCGAACCTAGAAAACCACTAAAACCTGATGCAGCATATAAGCAACGTACAATCGCAAAATCTAAAAGTATCATGTGTGGCTGGCTCTTAATGAATGGCACCTAGCTGGAAAGTAGCGGAGACGTATCATTAATCCACGGTAAGCATGATTTTTATTAAATGACTCGCTTGGCAGAAATAACCTAGGGCAGTTAGAGAGGTAACAGTCAATATACAGGCGTTTGTTGAGTATCATTCGAATGTATCATTGCATTCATGATACAATAGGCGGAAAGAATCTCATATTAATAGATAAATAGAAGAAGATCGTATTAATTAGTTTCAGATTCAGTAAAGCGGTTTGATTAAAGCACACAAGTATATTTTTTGTTTGAGCCAAGAGTGGATCGGAGGAACGGGGGTGGGGGGACATATATAACACATATCTCGCTCAATATGCTCACTCGGTCAATTTTTTAGAGTTTTTCCTAGGCCCATCAGCAGCCTATGCCCCCCCCCCCCCCCTTGGATCCACCCTTGGGTTGCGAGAAGTGGATTAGCAAATTTGCTTGCTAGTAAAAGAGCAATAAGGTAAAAAGCGCTTCGCGCGAATCTAAGTATTATTAATGAAGTACATGCATGAGGTTTACTTCTGGGTGCTCTGAGTGCTTAGTGCGATTTTTTGTTCGCGTTCGATCATGGCAACGTAAACAAACTGACCAAACAGAGAAGAACTCGCATGTTGTGAATTTATAAGACGCTTGTTACATATCAAAATTATGTGGCTTACTTGCTCACATTTTGAAGTGAGCAACCCGGCTCATTTGGATATGTAACACGCGTCTGGTAAGTTCACAATATGAAACTTTTTCTAATTTGGTCAACTTGTAAACGTTAACACGTTCGTAATTGACTGAAAAAACTTGTACTAAGCACTCTGTACTTTGTGGCAGAACGGTATCGACATGCGAGCTGTCTGGCGTACACGCTCGCGCTAGTATGTCGATACGCTGCGATACACAGTTCAACAGCTTGCAGCTAAAGTTCGTCTCGATCCAGAATATTCAGTACGTACACTATAACGTTCAAAACGCACAATGTACTAAACGTAAATTTGTACAATATCGTAAAATAATAAAAAATCTAAAACAGAATGTTTATGTTTTGATCATTTTGCGAATTAATTTAAACATTTTGACAAAGCAAATTCAGAAAAAAGTTTTACGTGTTGAATATTCTGCGGCGAAGTTTCGGGTATAGCCCCAATAAGCATAGCAACATTCGCACCTACTTTCATTATAAGCTTAAGATCTAAGACGACAACAAATAAATCTTATCAGTAGATTCAAAATATTAGACAGCAAGACAGCAATAGATTAACAATAGAACAAATAAATTACAGAGGTAAATTCAAGATTCACAGCAGCATATCAGTCAACATTAAAGATGGCAACAAATCTTAGGTGCCAATTCATTATATATGATGACAACAATTACAACAATAAACAAACAAATCCTATCAGTGGATCAAGTATCTAAATATCAAGTATCCTAATAGTCCATTCAAATAGTCCATCACATTAAAGACTACATCTAAATAATCTAAGTAAACAACAGATGATCCATCATTTAATAATAATATTTCGTAGCACAATAACAAATAAATCTTAACAGTTAAACATTTAAGACGAGAACGTAGAAATTTAACATTCGATTAAACATTTAAGGCAACACCAAATAAATCTCAGCCGTTCTTCAACATTTAAGACCACATCAAATTAAACAATCGACTCAATCTAAGTACTTGATTCAATATTTAAGACGACAAAACGTATACCTTAGTAACGGATCTTCATCAACTTGTCTACCCATAAAAATAGCTTAGAAGTCGATCCAACATGTTTTCCAGGACCGGGTTGGCTGTTAGAGAATCGGTAATGAAATGCAAATTTTCGGCTTTCTGCTGTGACATTATTGTATGAAATTATTTATTCACACGACAGTGCCAATTGTTCAGTATAAGCACACCCCGGCCACTCCATACAAAAGACGACAACACAAATATACCGCGTCTGTATATATGCAAATGTGGGTGTAGAAGTCTTAGGGTTGACTGCATAACGAAGTACCTTGTGCTGTGACGTAAGATGTTATACTTTAGGTAATATTGTAATTATAAATAGGTATCTATAAACGATTGTTTTCAAAGATTGTGATTAAGAGACTGCATTAAATCCATTTGCCATACCTTACTAAATGTTTCAGGCGGGTTGTAATAGGTTAATAATCTAATATCGTGGTTGTCTAATAAAAATGTAGAAATATCAATATTCATAAAACGATTTCATCGATACAATATGTAAAATTCATTGTTAAAACTAGAAAAAATAAATGGATTTTGTAATGAAAAAAAGAATAGTTTAAAGGTAATGATTAAATAATAAGAAATAAATTATTTTATCTCTTATGCTGCGGCTACACTACCGTGATATGCCAATAATTATTGCCATAATTTCAACAACGCCTAGGTGTAACCACGATTTATGGCCATAATTTAACAATGCCTATCAATATGGCAAATGGCGGTAGACAATAGCTCGGGCGGCGGTCTTTTTTCGCATATCAAAGAGAATTACCGCAGTAATTAATGCGTTTGTGGCCACACTACCGTTTGTCCAGTGTGCAACATGAGCTCAACGGCGACGAACGTATCGACCAACATGGAGTGGTCAAATGAAAAAAGCTTGAGTTTTGGAATTATTCCAATGCGAACCGTAATACCGTTTTATGGGGGGATACCCGACTGAAAGTCGGGTATCCCCCGATAAAAAAACGCGGTGTACAATGATGATTTGAAGAAGAAAAAAGACCGAAACCATCTAAATAAATATAACAGCTGCAGCTTCAACCTCCATCTTCAAAAATGATATTTTTACCGCCTAATTTATTGACATATATAAGTAAACTCTAGTGTAACCACACCACTTCACGCAGTAATTTAAACGGTAATTTAATGCCACAATTATTGCGGTAACAGCCCGGTAGACGGTAAGGTAGTGTAGCCGCAGCATTAAAAGTTCAATTGAGAATAGATTATATACTACGAACGAACTTTCGTAATACGCGGCGCTGTGTGGCAGCCCTTGCGATCGGTTCCACATTCCACTCAGAGGGGAGGTGAGGTAGCTTTGCGTGAGCGGCAGGGAGTGGCTATACTGTAATGAGTACTATAACTTATACTATACTACAAGTGTCTATAATGTGTTTACGAATAGTCGATTTATTTTGAAAGACCCATTCTAAAACAATTTTCTCAAAAATGCCCTCTTAGTCCCCTATCCAGATCGATTTTACGTTTACGTACGCAATTATGACAAAAGAAACGGTCATCCGGTATCCCATGACAGATTATAATGGATCTAGCCAATGTAAAAAAAATATTGTGAGTACAGATAGGAACAGTTCTATCTGTACAATATTACATATATATATAAATATAGATACCTGATACTCGACCCGCCAGTTCACATTGGAGTCACTGTCCTGTGTAAAAGAGATAGTTTCAGAATTTTTATACATCATCATCATCATCATCATCAGCCTGTATCTACCCACTGCTGGATATAAGCCTTCCCCAATGCTTTTCTCCAAACACGATCCTCCGCCTTCCGCAACCAGCCGCTTCCAGCCGGGAAAAAAGAAAGAGAAAAGCACTCGATGATTAAGAAAGCGGCTGGAAGCGGCTGGTTGCGGAAGGCGGAGGATCGTATTTGGAGAAAAGCATTGGGGAAGGAGCCCTCCAAAGTCCAACGCTTCGTCTCCACTCTAATACCTTCCTCCCCTATCTGCCATCACTTACTCGGCAGATGTAACACGCCCATTTCCACTTCAGCTTGCAAACTCTGAAGGCTAAGACGACAACTTCAGTGCTCCGTCGAATTTCTTCGTTCCGGATTCGATCCCTCAGAGAAACCCCGAGCATAGCCCTCTCCATCGCTCGCTGCGCAACCTTTAGTCTGTGGACTAGTCCGATGGTCATTGTCCAAGTCTCTGCACCATAGGTCATTGCAGGGAGGTCGTACTGGTTGAAGGGTTTAGTCTTCAAGCATTGGGGTATCTGTGCGGTGAAGATGTGCCGAAGCGTTCCAAAAGCTGCCCAGCCCAACCGCATGCGTCTATCGATATCTTTGTTGAAGTTACCGCGGCCAAGCTGTATGGAATGTCCGAGGTAGACATAGTCTTTAACCACTTCAATAGGTGTATTCTCTGCGATAACCGGGCTAGGGGTGACAAAATCGTTGTACATTTTATCATTATATATTATACAGCATTCACATAATTGTTATTTTAATTGTTGATTTCGCCCAATTTGCCGGATTATTATGAAGATTAAAACGGAAAATTCACCTTCCCCGGAGTGGAGTACTTGAATCCACATCGAAATTTTGTAGGTCCAAGTTACACCTCAGCGGTATTGGAGGTATTTCTATGTTTAAATGTTTAAACCATTCATATAGATTAATGATGGCCTCATTTGCTCTGCAGAGCTGATACCTATTAATTATAATTTATGAGAATACATTTAGTATTTATATATATAGTTTATGAATGATGTATATATCATCACCATGTATAATATACTTTTCCATATCATCCATATTATACGTTCCATAAATTATTTGAATACTATCGGAATACACACGTTACTATTGATCATGAAGAATAGCAATTTGACATTTATTTTGTCAACATTAATGTTGGAATACACAAATTGCGAAATAAGGGTCCATACTCACCTAAAGTTTTTTTTACCCGAAATTGTTCTTCATACCGATTTGTAATCCGAATGATCACTCTTCCTAAAATTTTTATTCCTAAAGTTTTCATTCCATAAAATTTGTAGTACCTACTACCGACGATGTCCATAACAGTCATGTTTCCGAAAATTGTAATTAATAATATGGCTTACGTAAATATATTTCAACTCCTACAGTTGTATTTCGTAACGCTTTTATTCCTAAACATAATTTAAATAATATTTTACCCTAATTTGAGAAACGCCCTAAAGTCGCTTCTGGCACTCTCACGCACGCTCGCTTCGCTCGTTCGGCTCCTGCGCTATGTTTATGTCAACATAACCTTATCGCTTCGCTCCTCACTAACCTAAGCGAGTTTATTTTAAACTTATGATAATAAATAATACGTACCTCCAGAGTCGATCTAGTAGCTAGGTAATATTTAATATTGTCCTTTGTTTTCTTCAAGTGTCTAGGCTCGACAGGAGGCCTGGTTACAATCCACTTGTGGTTTAGAGCGTCTGAAGCTGTTATTCGATTATTTGGACAAGAAACTAACAAATTCTTTATAAAATCTTTTGCTGGCTCAGATACATCCATGAATGCTGGTTCGTTGAAATTGTAGTTTGCTTTTGTAATGTTCGGTGAAAGCTTCTGCCATTCAGTATCCTTAAATGGTAAGGTGCCTGATAGACTGAAAAATGAAACGGTGATTTAATTTAGTATGAGGTTCTTCGTTATTAGTCTGTTCACTATCACGACTATCGGAATAAATTATCGTAGAGTCAATATGTATGTAAAGATTTCACACGCTTAACCATTCTTTCTTTCTTCTATAGCCTGCAACTACACACTGTTGAGTGTGGGGTCAGAATGTAATAATAAGGGCGATAGGGGTCCTCAATGCCTACGCATATAGGAGTTTCCGTCATAACCACCACGCTTGGCAGGCGAGTTGCTTAATCATTGCATACATTTTATTGTATTTTGCGGGAGTAAATGTTGCAACATTAAATAGAATTTAAAACGAAGGTGCGATGAACGAGGGAGTTTGGAGAACTCCTAGTAAAAAAGACCCCACCAGCCAAAAGTGTCAATCAAAAAGTGTCACATGTTCCGAAATAATTTTACCGCCAAGACAATTGGGCACAGAATACTAGAAATGCAGTGTGTTTTCAAACGATATAGTGATAATGAGTTTTTAAACAAATAACCCCATGGATATGCGTGCGAGAGAGAGGATGAATCATCGAGAAGATGAATGTAATGATGCACGAGTACAATCGTCGTGATTCACTTCAGGATGAATCAATGGAATAATATAAACAAAAGCAGGTCTCGGCAGGCAGATGGAGATGAGATCTGGGCGAACTAGATACTAGGCTATTACAGAAGAGGAACGTACACTCATCAGAAGCTGCAGTTATCTCAACTCTAACGTTATCCCAAGTACCTTAGCGTAAGTAGTAAGTAGTGTAGCCGTAGTTATGATCTAGTGATGGGCTCTCGAAATGCCAGAATACAACATTGGAACATCGATGTAATGTCTCAGGGATGTCGCATAGCTGAAATTATTCCTCTTACTTTAAATTATTCCTCTTTTGACAGCCAATGAAGGCAAGACAGATCTGAGGATCATGTGGGTCTTCTTGGGGTTCCACTTCTGACTCTTTGGTGATTTGGTATTTGGTAATCACAATAATTGACCGTGTGGTTTCCGGCAGACTAGTATAGAATCACTCCGTCTCTTCCCGTGGATGTCGTACAAGGCGACTAAGGGAAATACATTATAAAACATCGATCAGGCCTCCCCAACCCGTCTGGCCAGCGTGGCGAGTGTAGGCCAAATCCTCCATCTGTCAGGGACGGACGAGAGAGAAGAGGTCGTGCTCCTGTTGTGGAGATTAAAATGACCTGATGATGATGAATCACAACAATAGCTTGCCTCAAGCTGCAACTTATTATTATTTTTGCACCCCTGACGCTAATGCAGTGTGTTCTTACTAAAGAAGTGATAGGAAGGTACTTCCCAAGTCAGGCATCTAATTACGCTGTGCCTTAACTCTCTTTTACCAGAACCTCAATTGTTAACTAGCAAGGATTAACATTCAGAGGGGTGATTGAATTTTTGGATGGATATGATAGATTTGAAGCAGCAACACCAAAGTGTATCCTCCGATTTTGTTATCATTCGTTTTTTTTAATTCCCTCCCTATGGATGCAATTTCAAGGACGTATTGACATCAAAATGAATACTTACAGTAAATAAGTAAGAACTCCGAAACTCCACATATCAGAAGCAACGGTTAACTCATCAAAACTAATCATTTCGGGTGACACATAATGCTTTGCTCCAAATATAGCCCATTGTAAGTTGTCTTCATTCAAAATTCTGGCTGATCCAAAATTTACTAATTTCACTTCAGTAGAATTCGGGCGCACGGAAAAGATATTCTCAGGTTTTATGTCGAAATGGGCTATTTGTAGAGAATGCAAGTATTCTAGAGCTGATAAGATCTGACGAATATAAGTAACAATATCTGTTTCGTGGATTTGATCATCCTCTGTAACTAATGTGAATATATCGCCTCCCCATAACCTGAAATTGAAACAAACATACAAGATTTGTAACGTACCAAAAACGGAAAGTTTACGATTTTACAAGTTTTTGTTTGTTCGTTTGTTTGTAATCTTTATTGTACATAAAATAAATTTACAACACAGTAATTTAAAGGGAAAGCACAAAGGCGGACTTATCCCTCACAGGGATCTCTTCCAGCCAACCTTAGAGTAACTGAAAGGATTTCATGAATAGGCAAGTGGAGTACCAAACACTTGTGGGATTTAAAAGCAATGTTAATTATACATACATATGTACGTACATGTAATAAATAATACAATATTATAGGAGAAGAATAATAATATAATAAACATTGTGCAAATAAATAAAATTATATCGTATTAGGATTCAAATCAGGATTCCGCAAAGAACCTTCTCAGGCTGATTTAAAGCAATTTCAAGATGGAGCTCTCCTGATCTCAACGGGCAGTGAGTTCCATAACTTTTTTTTAGTTTCAGTGGTGTCTATCAATCAATTCTGATAAGTTAAATTTGACCACTTGCCAGTGTCCGAATAAGTTTTAATTTGGTACACACGTTTGGTTCTCGTTATAATGCACGATTAGGCGACCGCCACAAAATTTCAATTTATAATTTCCACATTAAACTATATGAAAGGTTATAATGAGCTAAATACAATGAGAAAACTTTTTAGCTTTTTAATAATAGCTTTTTCTAAAGGGACAGAGGCCTACCGCGCATACCCACCACTGTATCTCCTGTGTAGCCAGGATTAAGGGTCGAAACACATAACCACGTTGCGGCACCGCATTGCTAAAATCGGCAGTGCCACCCGCCGCTACACAGAATTTTAAAGCGTGCAGCTCTCCGCAAAGAGAGACGAAGAGACGAACTTCTTAGCTTCCATGGATTCACGGTGCGGGTGCCGGGTCCATCGTGTGGCAGACAGAGAAACTCAAGCAGATCCCGAGACTTAATTCATAATTCATAATTCATAATTCATAATTCATAATTCATAATTCATAATTCATAATTCATAATTCATAATTCATAATTCATTTATTAGTTCATAAACATGGGTAATAATACATTGGTGTTAAATATGAATACAACAGTAGGAACAACCATGATTCGCCTTATTGGCATATGAACATAAACATTTGAATGTAATCATCATTCAAGATATTATATTAATTAGGTACTGAGTCATTTGCATATCAAAATTGAATTCGAAAACAAAACAATGAGAATTAAATTAAAATAATGTCAATAAATATAAAGAATGTCATGAAATAAAATACAGGTCAGCGAATAATAGAATTTTGTCATAATTTACTAGATAATTTATCATTTATAAATACTCTAAGGTCATAGTACGTTTTTTCAACAAGGAAGCCACTGAGTGCAGTTTTAAATCCATTATGGTCATGAATGGATCTAATAGACTGTGGAATTTTATTATAAATAATCGGTGCCATATAATTTACGCTCATTCTGCTGAGTAAAGTTTTACACGAATTAACAAATTTTAAAGTATCTTCACGACGGCTTCCGACGGGATTTGATTCAAAATAGTGTGGGTTCTTTCTGATAAAGATTGCAACCTCATATATATACATAGATGGTAGAGTAAGAATTTTATATTTCCGAAAGTAAGGCTCACAGGAGTCATCCTGCATTAGGCCGAACATGGATCTAATACATCTTTTCTGGGCTTTAAAAACACACTGTTTGTCGGTCGTGTTACCCCAGAACAATATGCCGTATCTTAGGCTTGCCGCCACGTATCCATGATAGGCTGTTAAAAGAGTCTTGATATTTGAAACGTTTCTTAATTTACGCAGTACATAGGAAAATTTATTCAACTTTTTTATTAAATTATCAATATGGTATTTCCACGTCAACTTGTTATCTATTGTCAAACCTAAGAATTTTGTAGAATCCACTTCTTTTACTGAATTGCCTAAATAATTAATGTCAAAATCTAAAGGATAATTATTTCTTTGTTTAAAATTCATCAGATGTGTCTTCGTCAAATTAATTGTCAAATTATTTAATGTCAACCAATTTATTAGAGATGTTAATGAAATATTTATGTCAGATTCTACATCGTTAAAATTATCATAATTAAATAAAATAGTACTGTCGTCAGCAAATAAAGTCATAGAATGGTTAATAACATTAGGGAAATCATTTATATAAATAATAAATAAAAGTGGTCCCAACACGCTACCTTGTGGAACACCGAAGCATACTGACCTTTCCCTTGACGTGTAACTAATGTTAAAACCGGTTCTAGGGTCAATTCTATTAATATGCGTGATTTGTCTTCTATTGCTTAAATACGATTCGATTAGTTTATTGGCATTGCCTCTTACACCATATTTTTCAAGTTTATTGAGTAGATTTCCATGATGAACAGTATCAAATGCTTTAGTCATGTCCATATATAAAGCTATTGTTGGTTTACGCTTCTCTACGTTAACGATAACTTTTTCTAGAAACTCATACATTGCTATGTTTATCGATTTGTTCGTTCGAAAGCCATATTGATGTTTTGTAAATAAATTATTACGTTCAAAGTACATGTATAATTTTTCGTATATAACATTTTCGATAATTTTTGAAAATATTGGGATTAGTGCAATAGGTCGATAGTTCTTCAAAAGCTTTTTGTCTACCTTTTTAAATAGTGGAGTAATAATAAACAATTTCAACCTATCTGGAAATGTTCCTTGTTCAATGCATAAATTTACTATGTAGCACAAGACAGGCACTATTATTTTAGCAACAGCTTTTATAACCCTAGTGGAAATATCGTCAAAACCTACGCTATTAGTATTCTTTAGATTATTAATAATTCTTATCATATCAAATGTCGAAGTTGGTGAAAGAAACATTGAATTGGATTGATTTTGTTGAATAGTATTAATTTTAGGTTTATCTTGAAGGTTAACTTTTATGGAGTCAATAAGAAAGTCATTAAAAGCATTTACTATTTCTGTCGGTTCTGTTAACTCTGTGTCATTACACAAAACACTGGAAATATTTTCTCGAGGCAAATTATTGTTATAATTATTAACCACTTTCCATGTTGCCTGAGATTTATTCTTAGCTTGATTTATAAAGTATTCGTTGTGAGCTTTTTGAGTGAAATTGATAACTTTTTTATATCTAATTGCATATTTTTCAAACGTTAATTTATTAATTGCTGTTGGAGAGTGACGGTATTTCCACAACAACAGACGTCCTTTTTTAATGCATAATTTAATACCTTTTGAAATCCATGCAGGCTTTCTCGTAGAAGAGATTCTTACTCTTAACTTTGGAAAACAAAGATTGTAGAATAGCATGAAATCGTCATGAAAAGAATTAAATGCTTTATCTGGATCGGTTGTGGCATACACTTCGCTGAAACTTAGGCTTTTAATGCAATTAGTGAATTTATTAATATTCTCAGGAGAAAAATCACGGCGATAAGTATACCAATATTTTAGTTTACATGTTCTTTTGACAGGTACCCTAAGAGCTTGGGCTGTGTGATCAGATAGAGCCAGCTCTATTATTTCTCCCTTTGCGCCGCGCACGTTATGAATAATATTGTCTATGCAGGTGTTACTTTGAAGTCTAGTGGGTTCATTGAATTGAAATTTTACATTATATTTAGTTAATATTAGGTTTATGTCTCTAGTTGATTTGTTATTTTTCAAAATGTCGATATTGAAATCACCACAGATAATTATTTTATAGTTTTTTATGTCAGTAAGAAAATTTAATATGTCGTCAAGTTTACTTAAAAATAAATTAATTGATTCCACTATAGATCTAGGTGGTCTGTAAACACATACAATTAACAATTTATGTTGTGCCAGTTTTATGGCCGAACATTCTATGACGTCACAAATTGATTGCTTAACTATACTGGTTACATTTTCAAAATTATAGCAGTTCTGAATTAAGATACAAGAACCCCCTCTCCGCTGTTGCCTGCAGTAATAAGATGCCAATTTATAATTTGTTATATTTAAGAGATTTAAATCATTTTCGGTCATATTGTGTTCCGTTATGCACAGAATATCCATTGCATTGCCTGTTTCCTTTAACGTTTCTAAATTAACCATAAAATAGTTCGATTTCGTGATAAGGCCGTCTATATTTTGATGAAGAATGTTTAAAAAATTATACTCGAAATAAATGATTCCACGAACTATTCTTAGATTTTGCCCTGCTTTCAATGGCTTCATTGCAGTCAATGTTTGATGTAATAAGAGGAAATCTTTCCATGTCAATTTTAAAATTTTTCATTATAGTTTGAAAAATGTTTAATATTCCAGAATTATTAATTCTACCCGTCCAGTGACACGGGTGTAGGTTTAAGGGGCCCCTTTCCGACGTACATCAACACTCACCTTCACTACTTGTGTTTCTCTCCCTGCCCAGCCAAATCTGGTATGAACCTGCTAATGCAGCTTTAGAAACTCGTTCTAGTATAGAACTTACTGCACTTCTGGACAAGCCAAGGTCTTTCAGCAGGTTATAGAGAGATTTTGCTGGTATACCTCTCGCTCCTACTTCTACAGCGTATAGATTAACTACATAGCCGTTTTTTGTTAATTCGTTTAGAAATAACAAAAAACGGCTATGAGGCTTAGAAGGTCATAATATTTGTTTTGTTTTATCGCGTGGTCTTTGGGTATGTTAGTTTCCCACGGTACGGTAGGTAAGCTCGACAAGTACTATGCGTTTTGTAGCTCTGAAAAAAAGAAAAATGTCCGGTCTGGATGTCGAAACACCCACATCCTCTGGGATTTTATAGTGCTTTTCATATGTGTCCATTAAAATAGTCCAGTCAGGTGCTGCACTCAGGATTGAGTAAGGGTTGTTCTTGGAGTTTGAAGTTGAGCCTCCTTTTTAACCGACTTCAAAAAAGGAGGAGGTTCTCAATTCGACTGAATATTTTTTTTGTATGTATGTTATTCGTTATCTTTGCGAATTGTGAACCAATTTTCATAATTCTTTTTTTATTTGAAAAGGTATGATTGCAAGGTGGTCCCATATTCACCAAGTCAGGATCTGATGATGGGATGCCAGGGAAATCAAGGGAAACCCTTAAATTTTATAAGCACGTATGGTCAAATTCATTTTTTTTATTTGAAAGGGTAACTGCGAGGTGGTTTCATGTTCACCAAGTCAGGGTCTGATGATGGGATCCCAGAAAAATCGAGGGAAACCCTTAAATTTGCCCTATGGTAGCCGGCAGAATAAAATTGTGCCACTCCATTGCTCTGCGCTGGATGTCGTACAAGGCTACTAAGGAATCTTGTGTTGTGCGATAACTTTTCTCCCGGAAGACGTGCAGCAGCGTCTGCCGGGGTATTCCACCAATAAGCTGCGCTCGCCAACTGAAGTCGGTTTCAATTTTTTTTTTAAATCAACTTTTTTATAAAGTTAAATTGTCTTTTGTTTATCGTTAATCCTTTTTGGGCTCTAGCTATTGAAAGGCTTATGGCTTCACGTATGATTTGAAGTACTTTGTCATGGCGATGTGAGTAATGACCCCTATCAAGGAGCACCTTGCATCCCACCAATAGGTGCCTTGCTGTACATATCGCCTCTCCACAAGTATAGCAACATTTTTCAGAGGCTTTTCCCCACCTAACCAAGTTACTCTGGTCAGGGAGGGTCATTTGAAAGGCATTAAGATAGAATTTAATAAGGCAGGAGACCAGACATACAGCAAGGTGCGCCACTTCAGAGCTAAAGGGATGCAAAACTCGCCTTTTTTACATACGTC
The DNA here is from genome assembly GCA_937001555.2 of Hypsopygia costalis. Taxonomy (NCBI): domain Eukaryota; kingdom Metazoa; phylum Arthropoda; class Insecta; order Lepidoptera; family Pyralidae; genus Hypsopygia; species Hypsopygia costalis. Next base: position 29,603,230 of record OW443326.2, read on the forward strand.
AACCAACCAACCAACACTCAAAAATCACAAGAAAATGGTTGCCCTACAGTACCTACGCCAGTAGAACGCCTTGTTTCGCGGCACCGCAACGCAACGCTCGGTGGCGCGTTGCGTTGCGGCGCAGCGCCGCGATGCGGTTATGTGTTTCGATCCTAACAGAAGCCTGTCCTGTCTGTCCGTCCTGGATTGGAAACTAAACTAACAACGAATTTAATCAGAAGAAATTAGCATTAGTAGGAAGCTTTTGGAATTTGACTTCTTAATAAAAGCTTGTAACTTATTTTTGTTGTTTTGTTGATTCTTGTGCATATTATAATAAATATATACTTACAACTCGGTAACAAAAATGCAGAAATCATGGTTTGCCCAGACATCAATTAACTTTATTATATTAGTGTGTTGCAGCTTTCGCATTACTTCAAACTCCCTCATAGCGTTATTTTCCTTTTTATCAGTTCTAACATGTCTTGTCGCAAAATAATCCCCGGAGTGGTTTTGTACTATCTCCAACAATCCAACGCCTCTGCTGCAGAATCGTTCAGGTGTACTGCAAAATTTGTATAATCCTAGGAAATAATCCCTACTGTTTATGTGAGTGATAGGCACCTCTTGTGAACTACTTCGCGAGAATATCTTTGGAGCTGAAAAATAAAAAGTTAAACATTATTTATATTGAAAAAATAAAATTGTTAATAAAATAAATGCCTTAATTTAATTCAAAAAGGAAAATAATTAATTGAGCATCTTAATACGTTCGAGGACACTTAGGCCGATTTTGTAACGTTACTTGGCACTACCTTTTATATAAAATTTTTGCGCTGTTCGTTATTGTTTATATGTATTCAAATAATAACGCATCGGCAGTACCCTTTGCCTGCTGTGACCGTTTCGTCACTGGTAACAATACACAAATAGGACCCAAGGTCACAAGGAGGAGAATGTCTAAAGCAGGCGAATGCTATAGCATTCGCCTGCTTTATACATTCCGTTGTAAACATTCCGTTGCTGATAATAGCCATTGACATACATAAATAGGACGCGAGGACTACAGCCTTTGACTACTCAAACCGTCCATCACCGAGTTAGGTACCGCATTTAGGCGGTTTGAAAACACTGGCCTTCGCTAACTCGCAGTTGAGCAGCGCAGTGGAGTATGCTCTAAACCCCTTTGATTGAAGGGAGGCCCGTATTCCAGCAGTGGGATTAATAAGGGTTGAAGACGTGTAGTATTAAAGATCAAAAATAACATCAATTAGAAATCCAGTTTTTTTAAATAGAAAATAACATATTCCAAAGGTATAGTAAAGAAGATAGACAGATAACACAGATGAGTTACATTACAATCATGCCAAATACATATTCAAGTTCTGGCAACATCAATACCTTCGAGAGCCTGTGCGGTTCTAATGCGGATGCGCAAACATTTTCCTTCCCCTAAGTCTTTCAAATAAAATACAGCCTTGTTATTAATAGCAGCTTCCATGAACTTTCCATTCCGTTCTATTTCTACGGCGTACCATGGTCGAAAGTCAATATCAGGCTCTGTCCTTTAAATAAAAGAACATATATTTAAGTAATTGTTATCTCATCACCTATTTCTAATCGGTTCTAAACATTATAATCATACTAGTGACTGCCAGCGACTTCGTCCGCATATTTATGCGAATAAATTCATTCATATATATATATATATATATATATATATATATATATCACGTTCGTGCGTGCTGGGTAACAAAGGGTAAAGTTAGTGGCAACCACCAACACACACGAAGCGACAAAGGGGGAATTGGTGCTAGCTCATGAGTGAATATTATTCACTATATATATATATATATATATATATATATATATATTCACTATATATATATATATATATATATATATATATATATATATATATATATATATATAGCACCAATTCCCCCTTTGTCGCTTCGTGTGTGTTGGTGGTTGCCACTAACTTTACCCTTTGTTACCCAGCACGCACGAACGTGACACCTAGTTGTGGTTGATTATGACACTTACCACTCCAAAATATACATGCGAGTGTGTCGTAGACGTCCCATTAAAGGAGGAGCCTCCCTAATAGTGATTTCAGCCGCAGCCATGCTCGGAGCTCTCATTGTTACATCTAAGTAGTAATAAAAATTATCATCTCCGATGCTGAAATATTAAAATCAAACATAGATAATCAGCACAGCATCTGTAAATAAACGCTTAATTATTTAAACACTAATTGACTAGGGATTGGTTTAGATGCGTATGATGTCCCACGCGGAAGCTACATATTGATATTAGTAGGATATTTTATAAATTTCAAGTATACCTTAAGTTTATCTCGAGCAAAGTGTTGTCGGGTCTCTCCGGGTCTTCGGCCGGTGACGGTTTCATGAATAACTAAAAAACAAAAACACACTACATTAAGTGGGTACTATACTATATTATATAAACTAAATTAAGTAAAAATAAACTAATCTTAAAATACAAACTTAATTAACTAAAAATAGACTAATCTTAAAATAAATATTATTATGTAAATAAAAAGAAAGAAAAAATAAAATTAATAACTAAACCGCGTCAAAAAATTCCTCCGCATAACCGTCAAAAGGCATCGTGCCCAGAACGCTGGCAGCATTGCCACGCTGAATGGCAATGCTTATACGTTGTGCCAAATATAGGCCAGCCCTCTGGTCACGGGAAGTATCAACCAAGCGCTTTGCTAAATCTCTAAATAGAAGCCTTGCACTCGGACCCCATGGGCCAAGCGTTTCGACCCCAAACGGCTCAAATATATAATTACCTATAAGGTTTAAATATTTGCGCCGCTTAAGTATCTCCGCTGATGCAGCAGCAGCTCCCGCAGATCCCGACGTGTGAGGGAGATGAGAAGTCGCTAGGGTATCGACGCAGGTTGCATCCCATACCAAAGGCCTTCCCATCTTCCATGGCAGCAACAACATTCCATCAGGTCTCTTACTATCGTCGCGTGCCAGACCATTTGGTTCCAATACAGCTGGGACGCCGGCGGTGACAAGAGCCCGACGAATAATGTCATTTATGCTGCCGTGACGTGGGATTCTGCCAGCGCTCCTGCGACATGAAAGCCCATGGTGTCCAAGACGGTCGACAGCTTCTCCACATTGACAATGATGCGGAGCAACACAAGGAACGCCTAAACGGAGGCAAGCAGCAACACGGAATGTTCCGTCGTCCAACATCGTACCTACATTGGACGACGGTAACGCCTGAAGCCAAAGGCCCGACTCCCACTCTCCCACAGCCAGTAGACGAGCACGCTCTGCAGAATTAGTAGCCGTAGTAATTAGGTTCTCACGAACCAACTCGCAGAGCGGGCTATCCCACTGTCTTTGGGAGGATGGGTTATCGGGCATATCTGTGTTCGAACAGGCTGTCCTCCAGGCATTTATGGCATCGGTTAAACACATTACCTCCGAATTAACCCGTGAAGGAGATAGAATTTTCCGGGTCAATTCTTCAGTGCTGTGAACCGATGACAAAAAAGCTGGTAGGCTCACACTAGAAATTTTGCGGATACCGAGCCCGCCTAAACGCACAGGTAATGTGGCCTGTACCCAGGCCAGGTTGGTCATCCAGGTCTAAATTTAAAAGAGATGGTAATGTTCGGTGTAATAAAAACATTAATAAAAATTAATAAAAACGGATTGTTGATATTGATGGAGAAAATGTATATTTTAAAACAGTTCACAACTCAATGATTCACGACAATATTTATTTATTTATTATTTATTTATAATGTATTGATAATACTTGGAAAACATAGCTAAGTATTTGTTACATTTGGCTATTATGTGTCTGCTCCGCTTCTGCAGCGCCTAAGGCATGTTCGCTTTGGCGCGTATTGAATGCTTTCATGCGACCATACGTAAGAGGTACGCGTCAATGGTGCACACAGTGCGGGCTAGTTCCAACGTCATCCTGGCGATGATTGGCCGTATCCTTGTTTGCCACCTTGGTGGTTTAAAAAATGCTCGAAGGCATTGATATTTGGCTGCGGTATTGGTACTTCTGCGAGGTAGAAATTTCGCAGAAGTCCCAACACCACATAGAATACCGCAGCCAAATAACAACTCCTTTGAAGATTGTTATGTTCCTGCGAGTGAATGTGATCGCTAGGAAGGAAGGAATTGCTGCGTTGGCGGCAGTGTGCGATGTTTATGTTACAAGCGTTTGTACGGCTATAGTAACCTCTTCACACCACGCCTAGCTCATGGACATCAGTAACAAGAAACGTCACTGATCCGTTACCAGCCTTTTGAGGGAAATATAGGCTTTTTTCTTGAAGACTTCCAAATCGTATTTGTTCGGGAACATCGTTGAGGGAACTTGATTCCACAATTTCACCGTCAGAAAATGTCTTAAAAACCGTACTGTGGTAGACGGCTAATCATCAAGGAGACATGGGTGGAATTTCAATTGTTTGCGTCTGTAAGTTTACGAGTAACACGATAGTGGCTGGTATTATATTGAACAACTTATTCGAACACTCCCCGTATGCTAGTTTGTCACCCGACGTAGTGTAAAAAGTCTTACCTCGCGTAAAGGATGATCAGAAATCGGTAGTCGCCGCTCCTCTGGACTTGGATTCATTATGTGTATCGTTGGATGACATCTTACTGTGGTCATCCTCTCCTCATCAGCGAGGATCTCGTCAGGGACTATTGACAGAGTGCAACTAGTTTCGGCGATTTGAACACGTCTATTCAATTTTGGGAGGAACTGCCAAAGTTGACACGTCACCTCTCCCGTCATGCAGGGCTCTAATTTCTTGATTCTCAATAAATATTCGCCATTGTTGCACACAACCTGGAAATCAAGATTAATTATATAATATTAAAGAGTAATATACTAAGGCGGGGGGGGGGGGGGGGGACAAGAGGAAGATAGACGGGCATAGTGTAGATGTTCCGAACACTCGGTGCTCGCGACTTCAGTCGCGTGGAAATTTTGACGTGTATATTGAGGATTTAAACCAAATATGTTCAATGTGGTGGATAAGTATATAAAAAGTTTCCTTTAGGGCGCTGCAATTCTGGTCAGAAGAAGTCCGGAACAAAAGTAAACGACGACGATTGCTTAAAATTTAAAACATGTGATGGCAAATGGGAGAGAAAGTATCTAAAGTGAATCCCCCGTGTAAGGCGACGAAGAGTTGAAAAGAGAACTTCATAAAAGCCTCTAGAAGTAACTTAATTCGCAAAGCGGAGGATAGTAGTTGATGGAAAGCACTGGCGAAGGCTATATCCCGCAGTGGCTACAGGCTGAAGACGATGATGGCTTGAAAACCGAAACATAATAGTGTTATAATTTTTTTTAAGTGAGAGATCATACGCTTCCTCGTCGGCGTTGATTTCTGGGCAGTAGAGATTTTTGTCGGCACGACTTACAGTAAAACACTTTTCAAAAAGCAAGCGATTAAACTGAGTCTGATATAATACAATTAACTCGTAGAGAAGTTTACGCGAAAATTTCCTAAGAGACTACAGCATTCGCTTGGCACAGAGAAGGTTCAGCTTTTATTCAATAAAGAATGCCTGGCAGTCACGGACTCTTCTGGCTAGTTCGCATTAGGCTAATAATTCAGTAATCGTAATTTAGTAGCTAAAATAGCGATTTTTGGGCAGAAGCGAGTGCCCAAAAATCGTTCGCACTTTGCTTGAGTACAGTTTACAAGTGAGTGGTGTTTTGCAAGATGAACAGCCTCCAATGAAATAAAATAAATAAACTAATTAAGCTAATCGCAACGGCTATTATAGAAGAGATAAACTAGGAGCTACTAACTGTCTTCTGAAGGAATTGGATGCGAAACGACATTTTTGTGGCAACTAATGAAATCGACTAATTCGATAGGTTCGGACTTGTTTAGTCGGTGAACCAGTGAGCACGGACGCGTGGTGGGGGAGCTACTTGCCCGCTTAAACATGGATCGACTCAACTAAATTACTTGCGAAACTACTACACTAAATTGTCATTGTTCAGACACGTTTAGTTACTTAATTGCTCGCTTAGAAGCGAGCAATTAAGTAGCTCGCTTAGTCTAGAGACTAAAATACTAGCCTAATGCGAACTAGCCTTTACTCTATAAAATCAGCAATACATTGAACGGTAAATTCGCAGAAGTGGCGGCTGTTGGGGCGGAAAAAGGTTCTGGTGTGGGGATCAAAGACCGGAAAGCGCAGCATAGAAAGGCATCCCATAAGATAGACTGATAATCTGGAAAAGATCGTTGGGAGCCGATGGATACAAAAATTCATTGTAAAAGTCTAAGGAGGCCTATAAATAAAATAAAAAATGCTTTTATTTCGACCAATAAAAGATTATTGTAAAATTAGAAATATTAGTAACAGTAATAACCTAACCTGTTGTTAGTAACGTTAAAATAGAAACAGATTACATGTCTTTGTTCCTCAGTATGCGACCATTGAGCAGAGGTTCACAAGCTGAAGATCAAATCTATTAGCAAACAGTATGTTCACAAGTAAACGTTCTCAAATAAAGACGATGATGACAATGAATGTCAGCTCAGAACCGTGGTATTACAAATGATCAAAAATATACCTATGATATTGTGGAGACAAAATATGCATTCATCGGCACGGCGCGCACGCATCGTAGACACGTCAAGACTAACCCACCGGCGCGAGCGAAACTGACTATATCTACGTGCGACAGAGACAGCGATAACAACAACATGCAGCCTCTCTTTCTTCAGCTGATACATGAGCAAGGCGCTGATTGGATATTTACTCGTTCTACTTATTATCTATTTACCTTATAAAATATTGTATATAAGAAATCAAAATTAAAATTATTCGACAGTCGTACACAAGCAATTGGAGTCTTATTTATAACCTTCTGATAACAAATACAACAGTGGTGACCACCCGACGTGATAATGGACAAAACTGAAGCTAAAACCGACGTTCCTGTTCAACAGCAACTCGATCTCGCAGCGATATCGTTAGGCTCAAAATTACTGCCATTTTGGCGGGAACAACCTGACGTCTGGTTCGCGCATTTTGAAGCAATTGTAAACCCACTGAAGACCGGCGACGAACAAAAATACCGCTACGCGTTACAACAGCTACAGACAACAGATCTCGGTCATTTAAGCGACATACTTCTTAATCCACCAACTAGTGGTAAATATGACGCTTTAAAGGCCCGTCTACTCTCCGTATACGCAACGTCAGAAGTCAAGAATTTTCAAAAACTCATCAGCGGACTTGAATTGGGAGACCAAAAACCGTCACAGCTGCTACGAAGAATGCGAGAACTTGGTGGCAACATGATCACTAACGAAGGCATACGTATTGAATGGCTAAATCACATGCCTCCATACGTACGTGCAACGCTGTCCATCAACAAAGAAGCATCACTCGACACTCTCGCAGCCATGGCAGACAGCATGCTGGAGTTTAGCACCGAGCCCATCACAGTGGCAGCAGTATCGTCATGCCCACCGCCGTCACAAGCACATCCTACGGATCTCAACACGTTACTGAAGATTTTTGAAAAACTCACATTCGAGATTGCGGAACTACGTACTGAAGTTTCGGAGTTACGTACGCGCCACCGACCATTTCGACGACGACCGCCTTCGAGAAGCCGCTCACGCTCAAACAGTCGCAGTTCAAAGAAGCCCGGAGACACTGATTGGGAATGCCGCTACCACTTCAAGTTTGGAGACAAAGCAAGACGATGCGAATCTCCGTGCTGCCGAAGAAAATATCATTCGGAAAACTAGATGCGACACCGACTGTGGCGGACGTCGGTGTTCCCAGCAGAAGCAACCGCCTATGTGTTTACGACCGCTATTCGCAAGAACGATTCCTCGTCGACACCGGCGCTGAAATTTCCGTATTGGCCGTCAAATCGAAGCGAAAAATGATAGCTTCAAACTACAAGTTATATGCAGCAAATGGGACGACAATAGAAACATATGGCGAGAAGACATTGAAGCTCAATCTTGGTTTACGTCGCACCTTCACCTGGACATTCGTCGTAGCTGACATCAAGAAATCTATTCTCGGCGCTGACTTTCTCCGACATCACAACCTGCTGATTGACCTGCGAAGAGAAAAGCTGATTGACAACGTCACGGAGCTATCCGTCAACGCTCCCATCAGCCGCAGCGAAGTGCCTGCTGTCCACATCGTCAACCAAGCTCATCCATACCACGATCTCTTGGCGAGATTTCCGGATATTCAGCGACCACTATCAATGAAGAAACCACCGAAGCACGATGTAACTCACCGCCTACAGACATCAAGACATGCACACACGTCTTCATGCGAGTCGACGCAGTCAAAAAGCCACTTACACCACCATACGAAGGACCTTATGAAGTCATAGAACGCCATGAAAATTTTTTCAAGATCAAGCTGCCTACTCGACTTGCAACAGTGTCGTTAGATCGCCTCAAACCCGCACACATGCCGAACGAAGACGAAAACTCGAAACACGAAACTCGAAACCCTATAACTGCAACACAGCCGACGACCGCTCCTGCGCAAGACAGAACATACACTACGCGAGCCGGCAGAGTCATTCGTCGTGTTGTACGTTTCACTTGAAGGGGGGTACTGTGGAGACAAAATATGCATTCATCGGCACGGCGCGCACGCATCGTAGACACGTCAAGACTAACCCACCGGCGCGAGCGAAACTGACTATATCTACGTGCGACAGAGACAGCGATAACAACAACATGCAGCCTCTCTTTCTTCAGCTGATACATGAGCAAGGCGCTGATTGGATATTTACTCGTTCTACTTATTATCTATTTACCTTATAAAATATTGTATATAAGAAATCAAAATTAAAATTATTCGACAGTCGTACACAAGCAATTGGAGTCTTATTTATGACCTTCTGATAACAAATACAACAATATATATTGTATAAAATATAGTGGCGTATATTTGCTGAAATGTATTCTTGCAAGTACGACTACACACGCGGTTTTTGACGAAATTGGAATATAATCCATTAGAACAGTTTTTTCTTCTGCTATATTAACTACCCGCCATAAAGCTTACGAAAATCGATTTTTTCTTTACATACTCTTTGTATATGTGGCTTCCTTGTGACCTTGATCTATACTCATAAAGGAAGATACTGACTGACATATCAAAGGACAGCTCAAACAGCTTGGTCTAGAGATTCCAAATTTGCCACGAAGGGAGCCTCCTCTCTTTCCTTTATGAGGTTTAGGAAGGATTCTTGAATATTCCCCCGTAGGAAGTCGCGGGTATATATATAAAATTTCTTCAGCTTTTATTCCACAGTCACTTTTCATATCATTTCATACGAAGCAATTCTTGTTAAATATTTATTCTTTATATTTGGTATCTCATGGAAACGGTGCTAATGATTTCATAGGAAATTTACTTTGTTAAAATTTCCCTTTGCAATTAACTGCGTCTTACTGGGGAAAAAACGCGAATTTACATAAAATGAATACTTTCTTATGTGAATATGTTTTGGAGCTCCGTAACTGAAACCGATATAAAAGTTTCGGATAATTTCGAATAGAGGCGGAATCTAAATGAGACACGTTTTCGTAGGTTTTCGCCGGCCAATACTAACTGCGTCGCTCGACGTTTGTATCGTTTATCTACATAATAATTACTCGTACATGCTTCTCACATTACATATATGTCCATCCATTGTCATGAGATTAAAATTACCTAAAATTAATTTGATATGAATAACATCCCTTTTTTTTTAGGAAACAACTTTTATGTAACGATTTCTATGTAATATTTTTTTTATTAGGCCCCCAAACATATTACGAAAAATAAAGTACAGTATTGCAGTTACAAATATTTTCGAGGACACAGCAAAATGACAATAAATGAGGTTTACAATGAGTTCATAACATGGCTCATTACTAATTTTATTTTCCAAGGGTGTTTGATGTCGTCGATAACGACGTTCTGTTGAGAAAACTAACCGGCGTCGGCTGTACCCTTCATCTGTTGAGGTTACAAATCAGACTCATATTCCATCAGGTTGGGAGTAAGTCAAGGGAGTAACCTTGGTCTTCTCGAGTTTCTCATTGTGGTCAACGACTTACCAGAGTTTATCAGAGATTCAGGTTGCTTGTTGAGCGATTTCAGGGCGATATATTTCAATACGGAATAAGGACACATGCCCTTGGCTGGCTACCGGGCTTGACCCGTGATATATAAGAGACACATAATAATAGTCTCTATTGAGAAAGATAAGAGACAAAAATCTAGCTTAGGTCTTAACTTAATGAATTAATTTAACATGTGCCTGAACTAGGAATATACATGTGTTTCAGGCGTAGGAGTTCTTATTTACTTTAATTAATTTATTAATTTACTTTAAATAATCACATTAATATTCTAAACTTGTAAAGATTGTAAAAGAAAAATATTGTACACCTGATTGTAGAAGAAAAAAAACATACTTACATTGAAACGTGCGTTGCTGTGTTCCACGCGAACCGCTCCTACATACCAAACCACATAAAAGTACAAGGGATCTACTATTTCATAGCAGCAGTCGAAGATTACTTCGGCACCATAATTTGCAATAGCCGATGACAAAGATTTTCTTTCCAAAACTGTCGGTGGAGAGCTCATAGTAATAGCTGAAAATAAGGACAATTTAATTAGTGTCTGGTATTCATAGAGTTCATGTCATTAGTCTTCATGTCCTAAAATGCCGAGCTAAGGTCTGTTATCAAGTAAATAAAAACGAATGACTACAGGGGGTTTGTGAATGTCCTAGACGAGCTTAAAGTTCAAATTCGACACTCAATGTTTTTCACAGAATGCATAGGATATGATATGTAGGGTCATCCACTGCCTCGGACTGTCCTCTATTTCGATTTTACAATTGTTGTTTTTGGGTGTGTATTCTAAAATAGCCTATACATATAAAACATTAGCTGAACCGTGCCCACTTCGTTGGGTGGTTTTTAGGAAAATCCCACACATTTTTAAGAATAAGTTTTTTCACACTCACAAATGACACTCACAATAATAGCTTATATAAAATGTCCACATTTATCACTAAAATACGAGTATACGTAGATAGGTAAGACAAATTTCTAATGATTTAGTTACTGTAAATAAGGAACAGAAGCAAGTAAATTATTTTTACAATACAATTCATTTATTGCTTAAAACATGGTATAAAGGTGGTACATCGTGAAATGTGCGCATGTTTAGCGAATACAATTTAGCATGCAAAATTATGTTGATTATGACATTTGACATTGACAATAATTTAAGTATGTAGTCACTAAAACATATATCTCCAATTAATTATATATACACCATTTGTCAATTATATTGAAATTTAAAACATACAAATGTTCATATACATTCTGATTTAATTTTTATATTTTCGGTCAAATCTTTAATATTATAGAAATTGTATTTCTTTAGCCAATCACATAGTTTGCGTTTAAATAAATTGTAATTAAGCGTTTTTATGTCATTAGGTATCTTATTATAAATGCTGACACACATTGCGATGCAATTTTTTGCATATTTCGCAGACTTAGGTGTATCATACAACACAAGTCTCTGTGGATTCCTTTTTAATCTAGAATTAATTTGACATGATCTTTTGAACAGTTCCGTATTCTTGTATACAAAATTACACACTTCATATATATATAGCGCTGGTAACGTCAATAAACCCAAATTCCGAAAAGAATGTTTACAGGACTCACCAGGAGGAATTCCGCTCAAAGCTCTGATGCACTTCTTTTGTGCAATGAATGCCCTCTGTTTGTCTATTCCGTTGCCCCACACTATGATTCCGTACCGTAGAATACTCTCTATATACGCATAATACAACATAGTAGCGGTTTTTATATTGGTTACATTTTTAATTTTGTTAAGTGCATATACAAACCTATTTATTCTTTTGCATACATTATCAACATGTAATTTCCAATTTAGGTCTTGGTCTATGATAACACCTAAAAATTTGGTGTGCGTCACTTCTTTGATTTTTCTTACATTTAGTTTAAAATTAAATTGATTATGTTTTGATTGATTAAATTGTATAAAATTTGATTTGTCAAGATTAATTTGTAAATTGTTTTCATCTAGCCATGCTATTATATTATCGATTGTATTATTTATATCAGTTTCATGATTGTCGATATCCGAATTAAGGGTTTTATTAGAAGTCACAATGATTGATATGTCATCCGCAAACAAGATACATTTATGATTTGTAACTTCAATTATATCGTTTATATATAATATAAACAACAGGGGTCCCAAAACGCTTCCTTGTGGGACGCCGTGTTTGTTTATTTTATACTCAGATAAGTAGGATTGCATTTCATTATCTACTATTTTATGAATGGAGACGCATTGTTGTCGGTTTTTTAGGTAAGATGAAATCCATTGCAATGCCATCCCTCTAATACCATATTTTTCCAATTTCATCAAAAGCCGATCATGTGAGACAAAGTCAAATGCTTTAGACAGATCAAAAAAGAGACCCGTCGTAAGGTTGTTCTTATTGATGTTTGCAAGTACTATGCTTATTAAATTATAAATTGCCAACGTTGTAGACTTATGCTTTTGGAACCCAAATTGTTATTTTTTAATTAAGTTAAATTTACCACAGAAATCTACAAGTCTTTTATACATACACTTTTCAAAATTTTTTGATAGAATTGGGACGAGTGTTATCGGGCGATAATTATTTACATCATCCTTGTCGCCTTTCTTATAATAAGGGTCTTACAATAGATAGTTTTAGCAATTCTGGAAAGATTCCACTCGTGAATGATAGATTTATTAGGTATGTCAATACTTTTACTAGTTCGAGAACACAGGTCTTGATTATTTTTGTACTAATACCATCATAACCTTCCGAGTTAGTACTATTCAGAGACATAATTTCTTTTTTTACCTCATCTTCCGTCATTGGTATTAAAAATATTGAGTTAGGCAACACATTGGTGGTTTTTATATTCTTATTAGATTTAGACTGTGATTTATTAGTTGATGTAATGAATGGAAATTGGATCTGTGACATTTTTATTATCTATCTTGAGTGACGTAATATCGTTGTCTGTATTAGAATTAGAAATTTCATTCTTTATAACTGACCAAGTTGCTTTGCATTTATTTTTACTATTCTTAATTCTCTTTACATTGGACTGCATTTTTGACTTAAATATGCATTTTTTTAAGATATTAGAGTATCTCAAATATTTATTTCTATTTATTACCGTTTTATTTTTATAGTATGTAAAACGTAAAGATCTTTTAGTTTTACAACTATTTTTTATACCTTTCGTTACCCACGTTCGTTTTCTTTTATTAGTGTATATTTTTATTCGAATTTTAGGAAAACATAAATTGTAAAACAACAACAATTGTTCGTGAAATCTGCAGAAGGCTACATTTAGGTCACTCTCTAGAAATATTTCCGACCACGAAAGACTTTTGAGACATTCTTTAAATTTCAGTATGTTCTCTAAACTGTAATCTTTTTTGTATGTGAAATATGATTTCGGGATACTATTTTTATTTTGTGTAGGAATACTTAATAATTGCGCTGTGTCATGATCCGAGAGATGGAGAGGTAATACGGTAGCTATTGCAAATTTTATGTTACTCATGACATGATCAATGCAGGAGTCCTTTCTAGTTGGAACGTTAATATGCATTTGCAGATTATAATTAAGACAAACTTCTTCTAATCTTTTGGTGATGATTCCTGGTTTCAGAGTATTGATATTAAAATCACCAGTAAGTACAATATTAGCGTTCGGTTTGGCTTGGATATGTCATGTAAGACCCTGTCTAGCTTTTCTAAGAAGACAGAAGGTTCTGATGCAGGAGTTCTGTATACACAAATCACTATCAATTTATGCGATGGAATTTCAATACCACAGATCTCAAACGATTTTGGAATTGCGTAATTTTTTAATTTAGTTACTTCGCTACAGATTATGTCTCGTCTTGCCAGTATACAAGTCCCTCCCCGTTGCTGCTCTCTACAAAATGCGGCAATTAGTTCATAGTTGTGAATTCCTAAGTATGTCTCGTGGCCATTCTGGAGAAACGTTTCAGAAAGACAAATTATATCGGGGTAGTTGTCTGTCTCTTTTAGTTCATGTAACGTTATTTCAAGTAGTTCTTGTTTTGAAAGTATACTAGCAATATTTTGATGCAAAATTTTGAAAGATGAAGAAGGTTTTGTTTGAATATTATTTACGAAAAAAATAGTGTGGTATTGTACCTTTCTTTGCTGGTGTTGATCGATATGCAACAGGGTCAGGTAGAGCTATACTTCCCCCTGGTTGAGTTACTTTAAAATAATAGGGGATTGTACCTTTAGGATATTTTTTGTCAAGATCATTAGATATTTGGGTTATAGACTTCCTGCGCGCTATCAGTTTTTTTAATTCTTTGACATTGAGATATTTGTTTTCATAATCAATACAGTCTATTTTATGATTGATTAACCTGGATACACTAACTAGATTACTGCTATTGACAGTGTCTATAATCATTACACATTTCTTTGATACTATTATTTAGAATTCTAGCATTAATATAATTATTTTTTATTATACTCAATACAATAATGTCATTATTTTTAAAATTATTAAAAAGTTTACGCAATTGAATTAAAAGTATTTTTATGTCATAATCATTTTCACCTACGCATACAATTACTTTGTCATTTGAATCCAAGTTTACATTTTGACAATTTTTTAACACCTCTACAGCTAAAGCGTTTGATTTCGTTTGCGATGTAATCGTGTAATTTTCATAATTTGTATTCGTTCTTGTTCGAATTAATACACTCGATAATCCGACACATCGTTGGGTACCAAAAATATATATTTTCTTATTGTTATCCTGTCGTGTATCTACTGCGTTGATATTACTAGGAGTTAGAGGCTGAGAGAAAAATGAATCTACTTCTTTGACTTGATTTCTTCCTAGGTTGTTGATTTGTTTACTCAGGTCTCTGATATCCTTGTCTAATGCCTTTAGTTGCTGTTGTAAATCATTTATTCTGTACTGAAGAGTTTTAGAATTGCAGTCAATGTCATCGTTTTTGATATTACAATCCATGTTGAATATTGGCAATAAATTATTTGTACGTTTAACCTTTCCTTTACTTACACTACGTGTGGCTAGGCTTTCACGAGTGGGTGATTGGCATAATGTTTTTAGCATGTTATTTTCTTTGATCAATTTTGCATTTTGTTTTTCAAGATCATTCTTCTTGATTATCACATTATCCAACTCATTTTGTGAGATAGATAGTTCCGCTTGTAGCTTGGTAATTGTTTCTTTCAATTCTCGCACCGAATTAAGATCATTTTCTGTAAAATCCATACTTCGCGATAATGTTTGTTCTACGTACGACGCATCTAGTATGGTGAGTATGTGAGAATCATCGTTTTTTGCGCTTTCCGTGGGTGTTGTTTGTACTTCTGAATTTGGTGTCGAGTATACACTTGTTTTTGGTGAACTATTCTTTTTTCTCCCGTCATACTAGGTGTTTCAGATTTGGGTGTGTACTGGATCTGTGATTTTTGATTGCACGATTTACATTTCCACTTTTCTCTTGCATCAGAATCTTTCAAACGATGCAATTTTTCGGAATAACCAACACAATCAAATTCATAATTATTATTACATTGCGTGCATAAAATTGTCTTTTTTTTGGGAACTATTTGTTTACATTTATGGCACATCACTTGTGATGCTTTGCGACCACCCCTTTTACTAGGCAATACTTCTGCCATTTTTTCACTTGTCTCAATTTCTTTTTCTTTTTTACAATTTATATTTTTTCTCACAAATAAGTGGGTCGGCTAAAAAAATATTTCACTGTTTTGTTAAAAGATAACGATATATTGTCACTTTACACTTATAATTATATTGTTAATTGGTTTGTATCATAAAGATTTTATACACATTATCACCGTTTGTCAGTTTTGTACATTAAATGTTTGTATTAAATTTTAATATTAATATCCCCAGCCACTATTGCACTTATTATTATATAATTTTTGTAATTGTTTTTTATTTACTAATTAGGTATCATTTAAATTACTTAATTATCACTTATTTATTGAGATTGTAAAGGTTTTTATTGTTTTTATAATAGTTGCGAATTTTTGGTGTTCACAGAATGCACAATAATATACGTAATTCCGTCTTTTTTCTTTTAAAATTACACTAAATTATGTTTATTACACTGATTTTAATTGTTTTTACATAAAAAATGTAAAGAAAATATCACTTTTACATTTTATACAATAACAAAATACAGAGCGCAATGTTTACACGACGGGCACAGTGTTTCTTTTTGTTAAAAAGAAACTCTAGTCATGTTTTGGGTGAACACAATTTATTTGAAATAAAGTTTATTAGTTTATTATTATCAATTAAAAACCAATACCAATTAAATGATTTGTATTGGAAAATACTAAATTGATCCACTAAAATAACCTGATTTGCGCATCAAATTAATCTGATAGCACATCAAATCCTGCATTTGATGTCCAATAAATATTTTTTGATGTGCGAAATAGGTTATATTTGATATGTATTTACTTGATGTTACGTTAAATAATATTCATTTGTATTTAAAAAAACTTCGGGTTCTCCCTTGGAGTAGGGATTTTATAGTTTTAAAATTACATAAGCAAAAAATCATCAAGGATTCAAGATCTACAAGGATTCTTTGGATTCCGCAAGAATTCCAATGGAGTTGAGTTTTGACTACATAAATGACGTATTTTGTTACGTAATATCTCTATTGAGTATAGAATAAGCCTTCAAAGGTCGTCCAGCACATGGAAGTGTTTGTATAAATTATAATAATAGCCACATATCAAATAAATATAGAGCCATAAAATAAGGGTCACGGGAGTGTAGACAATTTAAACAGACCGAATTTATTTTTTACTTTCTAAACTGATTAATTTTGAGCCATTACTAGTTTCTATTTCAATTTGTAAGAAATTACATGTAACATTATGAAATAAGTTTATTTCATAAATTAAAAAAAAAATCGGTTGTCTGTAACGTCGGTTTACTGACGATAGTTGAACGTGACAACGTCATAAGAAAATACTGATGGAATGTTTGCATTTTTCAAAAGAAAATTTTAATGGAACGCCTCAGAGCGAGGTAACGCCGCATGAGTCATGTTTTTTCGTGCGTGCAGCCGGCTCCATCGAATTATAAAACGTTGTCACGTCAAAGTCTTTATTGAATATTAAACACAAGTATTTTTGTACCAGTTCTTTAGGACTGTAGAGGTTATAAACTACATTATGTACTAATAATAGATAGTTGGATTAGAGAACCTCACTTCCTTCTCGAAAAGCAAGTCTAGGTTAGAATAAATAAAGTTTGAGATCAACAAAACTGGACTTGCTTTAAACATAAAAATAATAATTAAATAATTGATACTTACGTTTTACAGTTACGTGACATTGCGAGAAAACTGATCTACCAGAAATTCGATTTGTAAAGGTTACAGTGTATGTCCCGCTGTGTGTGTAGTTTGTTGGTGAAACCTTTAGCTCAGCGTAATCATAGCCAGTCAGTTCTGTGAACTCACTTGGATTATCTATCATACTGCCATCCTTATACCATTCGATATCGGTATTGGAATCAAACTTTGCTTTGCAGATAAGTCTTAGCTCTTCTTGGTCGCTGATTTCAATTCTATTAGTTACATGGCTAAGGATTTGGGGCAGGTCAGTGTTGTAATTAGTTAAGTCAATATCAACCACTTGTACGATTCCAATGCTAGAATTAACACCTGATGACGTTCTGCTTATTACCGTATAAATTCCTGAATCTGTTAATATCGCATACTCAACATACAGCGTTGATGTTGTTAGTGTACTATTTATTTCTATTCGTTCATTTGGTGTTATACGTTTGTTATCTTTATACCAAATAATGTGGTCTGTCGATATTGCCTCTGTTTTAAATTCAGCTTCTAATTTAATATTTTGCTCAGTATGAACTGTGACATTTATCAGCGCCTTGACCAAATTTAAACTTTGTCTTGGGCAAAGGCTGGTATATAAGACGATATTACGCTCTTTCGGAGGTCCAACAAGAATGCGTGCTGATGAAAATATATCGTCGTTTTTATCACGCAAGGTAATTGTATACACTCCATGGTCATTAGGATTAATCTTAATCAATTCAAGCTTGTACCATTTAGATCCTGTTGTGAATCTGACTCTTTGGTCAGAGCAGAGGACCGTTCCATTTTTATACCATACTGGATCATGGCTAGTGTGGCCATTTATTTCGCATTTTAAATATACTTTTTCGCCTTCATATACCAATCGGTCTTCTAAATGCTGTTTTATTGTTAGAGCTGGGGTATTAGAGGTTTGTCCTGCAAAATTACTAATTATATATATATATATATATATATATACATCGAAACTACTAACAGTAGCGGGTGGGGCGGTATTAATTTGTATGAACTAATTTGTGGCAGAAGTACGCAAAGTAGTGTAAATCAAATTGCCTGTAAATTTGACTTTCGCAAAATATCACCTGAATCGATTAACTATCAAATATAAATTTAATTTCGTACAAGTGTTTATTGATAATAGAATGTTAATAATATTCCATTAAATGCCGACAATCAACAGTTTCAACTATGTTAATAGTTTAAATGTCCAAATTTGCCCTTCAGAGCATTATGAACAAAACGTAACGTAAATATAACCACATTCAAAATTTACAAATTTGCCTACGTTGTCACACCGTCGCCAAGTGAGTTATGAAATAAAAGGGAAAAATTATATGTCCCAATGATATGACATTTTATTTGAGTCTAAACAAAGAAGCAATGACAACATGACATTTAGTATAAAGTAAAGTCGACAAGTAAAATAAACAGCCAGTTCTAACATGCTCACGCGCAGAAAAAAATAAAAACACTCAAAATCAAAATTGAAAACGGTCTGGTAGTTTCACTAATCTCCCAGAACGTGTCATGATAGGTGTCGTCTCAGAAGATACTGGTTCAGATGTAGACACTTCCAAAGGATATAGTTTCTGAATTGGCCTTATTCTCTCTCCGTGGCTGGTCTTAATCTTAGCCACTCTTGAATAACCATCAATGCCAGTAAATAGTTCTAATACCAGTCCCAGTGGCCACATAATTCTTTTGTTATCATTTTCCACGAGGACGATATCGCCAACTTTAAGATCATGTCTCTTTTCCTTTCCTCTGTGTACTAGAATCTTTTATCACCGCGTGATGAGCAAGGTAATGCCCCGTATTGTCGTCATTGGTTACTTCTTCAATTATATTTAAATCTAACCAATCTCTTAATGATTTATCATATATCTCGTATTTGTTCATTTCAATTAATCTTCTTGTATTAGATAATAACCTCTTATAAACCAAATCTCTGTTAGTCATCAATTCGTTAGAATTCTCTTTAAATGGCAAACTAACTTCATACCTACCTTCATCATTTATCGTAATAGATTTCTTAAAATCCGCTAAAACCTCAATCTCTTGTTCTTCTCTTCTTTTTGTTGTAGCCGGATCTTTTATTCCTAATACATCTAAATCCCATAAATCTGTAACATGTAATGTATTAGTAGTAACTGAAGGTTGCACAGCATACTTAATTCCTTGTATAGTCCAACCCAGTTTAGTTTGTGTTGCAGTTAGACCACTTTGTAATTGCACCAATTTAGATGTAAATAACTGCCCACAATAATCCGCACCAATTAAAATTCCTACATCTGGCATATCTTCACCGATGTCTGTCAAATCAATATTGTAACGTTTAAGCTTTTCTATTATCTGTGGTTCATAAATACGTGGCACCTCACCACAAATTCTGTCTTCATCGAGTACATTCATACAGAATTCGAAAGTATGATCAAGATTTTTTATCATAACATTATAAACATTATGTGTTTTCATCTTTGTCTGTGTTCCTCCAAACACAACGTGACCTAGTTTTTCTTTTCGTAAAATAGGTAAACCTAGTGATAAAGCAATCTCCTTCTTTATGTAGGAACGCTGAGCACCGCTGTCAATCAGAGCCCTTACCATCAATTCCTTACCCATGTGTGGCACTTTGACTAGCAAGGTTGGTAGCACAGTAATGCTTGTACGTTCAGACAGTGATAGCGTCGCGCTAACATCGAGATTTTGTTTCTGCTCAATCGGTTTCTTAATGTCGGGACACAGCAAAACATTATGACGTCGTAGGCAGGCAACACACTTTACAAAATTCCTACAACGATAGGTATTATGTCCGACCTTCAAACAATTGAAACAAGCTCTAACTTTCTTTAAATGCTCTTTCCTCTCATCTAGTGTTAAATTCAACGCTTTAAAACATTGTAAACTTGAATGCGTCGCCTTTTCACACCAAATACATTTTTCTACATAAACTTTCTTAACATTGTTAATTTTCTCGTTGCTATTTTCACCAGTAACTAAACATGAAGCGGTTGGTACAGCAGCATTATCTTGAGTGTTTAAAAACCCATCTCTAGCGAGAGTAATACGTTGGTTACTCTCCACTTCATGCTTCAAGAAATTCAAAATATCATCCAATTGATTACCTGACTTCTCCATTTTAATACCTCCATGATGACGCTCCCACGCCTTTAATACTTCTGTCGGTAAAGCTGACTCGACCATTGGGTATAACATGGCCGCATACTTGTCACTGGTAAGCCCCATGCTCTCCAGGGCGCGAAGTTGAGTAGTAATTTTGTCGTACAATGACATTAACGACAGTGCGTACTGACCTTTCACCTGTGATATTATAAGTGTTAATAATTCCCTAACATAAACCTCGATCAACAAATCTTCACGTGCATAACGTTGTTTAAGGTGATCTATAGCCTTACTGTAGTTATTGGCGGATGGCGGAAAACTATCAATCAAATTTCGTGCTTCGGTACCTTTGGGAATAGCAGATATTAAGTATTGAAACTTGTCATGGTCGTCTATTGTGGGATCTGAATCAATCTTCTGAAATTGACCCCAAAACGGTATCCAACTACGTACGTCACCATCAAACTGGACTAAACATAATTTTGGTAACGTAAACTGACGTTTTTTGACACCATCATGTTCACATACTTTATTATCATGATGATGATTTTCACCTGTGTGAGCGCTTCTACATGTAACAGGCAAGGACTCCTCTCGTATATTTTTTAGTTTATTTATAATGCCTAACCACTGGGACTGATACTTATCTGTGGATTCGATCTCTTCACTTAAGTCTTCCTCAGATACATCCTCTTCTAAAAGGCAATCCAATATTGACCGATCCAAAATCAGCATGCGGTCGACCTTATGTTGGATGCGTTGAAATTCCGCTGTCAAATTTTCGTCCAACACATTTTGCAAGAGCGGTTGTAATTTTTTAATAAATTTTGTTACGTGTTGTCGTAATACGGTTCGTTCTTTTATAAAAATAACTTTTTGAGCCATTTTATTATATACACGGTCGCCAGATGAAATAAAAGGGAAAAATTATATGTCCCAATGATATGACATTTTATTTGAGTCTAAACAAAGAAGCAATGACAACATGACATTTAGTATAAAGTAAAGTCGACAAGTAAAATAAACAGCCAGTTCTAACAAGTTAGCCGCCATTCATTTCAATATAATTTTATTCCTATTTGGAATATGAGGGCGGCGACGCAACGTCACCAGAGGCCTTAGAAATTCAAATTGTCTCACTGTCAATGTCAAGATGATTATTATCTTTGAGCCAAAGTCAACATCACCCTAACTATGTGACACACGAGGCTCTCGCAAAAGAGGGTGTTGCGGACTCTTTAGTGGGCAGCCTCGCAACTGGCCACCGACAAAGAACGGACTGACAAGACTGAAAAGAAAATGACTAGGAAAAAGGACAATCGACGACGGGACTAGACGAGGGCAACGACCCTATAAAAGACAACTATATTATATGTTTTATAAATTTTATACAAAGCTGTGAAATAAAATTTGTATATATGGCTAGTTCTTATTATGAAGGAATAATACGGGACGTTTTTAGTCCCATACTTTTTTTTTAAATTTAGTATGCAAAGTGGCCAGAGGTCAGAGATCAAGGTTTTTACTTAAATAAGCTAAGGTTTTGTGGGTCAGACAAAATATTGGTAATTAATTAAATAAAAAAAAAATGAAGACAGGCATATGGCACAGAAAAATGAAAATTAACTTTAAATATGTATAAAAATGCATGATAAGTGACGTGTATGTCACTATATACAATTTATACATTAACTGAAAACCGTTAGAAATATTATGAGGTGAATGATATTTTACTGCCAGAATAGTGAGAAATAACCAGGAAAGTGAGATTATTAAACACAAATTCTCATATTTATTTTTAATTTATAAATAATGAATTACCAAATTTAAACGTTAAGGCATTAGGAATAATGACAGTCTGTTTGAAACAAATCTTTATAGCTTAATATTCTAAATTTATCTTAAAGGGATCATTTTTCATTCGTTCATAATGTTTTCTTTCATTTTCTCGCTTTTGTGCTAATACTTCTTCCCTGGTCTTTTTTTTGGTAGGTACTTTGGTTTCAATGGAAAAAGGCCTAAAGAGGTTAATAATACATACAATGTTAAGAGGAAATTAGGATTTTTCACTTTCCTGTAATGTTATCATTTTCGTGTCTAATAAATCCAAACAAGTGATACACAGGAAAGTGACAATTTTGAGGTTTTTCATAAAAAACACAAAAACGCTGTATTTGAATGACATGTTAATGCAAAACAATAAACAATATTTAAGAAATCCAAATATTGTTTACGTAAGTAAACATACCATACAAGTGAGGAGTTGTCTGACCCGAACGCATCTGCGGTCGTCGAGATCTTTGTAGCGACTATCTGATTGGCTATTAGGCGGAACTTTAAGCGGAAGTGACCTTATTTTACTACGTACTTTGCCTCGAAAATCTGCCAACAGCTCTCATTATTCAATTTATTGGTATTATTCACATATTTTTAGCTAACAGTAATGTGATACACAATTCGTGTCGCCCCTATTCTATGATAAAAATCGACTAAAATTAGAGAGACACGCAACTTCTTTTTACGTTTAACAAAGTTTTTTTGTTACTGTGATTAGATATAATCTCTTTGATTTATGTATTTACTTTACGTATTATGTCGGTAGAAAACTTGCGTTTTATAAAATCGCCCCACAGGAAAGTGACAAGTTCGCTTATGTTTAGGCATTTTTCTCTAAAAAGATATTTTCGAACCTAGCTTAATTTCAGTGCCCACATAGAAGACAATTTTTTTTTCACAATAATTTATAACATAGGCTACATGCACATAGTGGTAAATAAGATGGACAATTTATACTGTTAAAAATCACCTTATTAAGGCACTCGTGACTATTGATTTCTCGATCGAATAATCAATATAATAATATCAAATAAATTAAATAACTTAATAAAATAATGCTACTAAATTAAATGTCGATTTGATTAAAATGTCATACAATAATTGTCGAATAATAATAATAAATAAAAATTAAGTCAATTCATGCTACATAAAAGTTTTAGCTCAGGTTAGTGACTATAGTTTGCATACTAAGTCTATTACTTATTTGTATCAACTCTTTAATATTATTTTGAAATAAACTGTTTTGCAGCTTTACCGATTAACTAATTGTCTTCCATGTGGGCACTGAAATTAAGCTAGGTTCGAAAATATTTTAAATCTGGACTTTATTTTAAATCTGGAATAAGGAACTCCTTATTCCAGAAATATTTAAAAACTAAGGAGCTATGACTTGAGCGCACCAAAATTCCTTCACTATAAGAACTAGCCATATAAAGAAGTGCCTTTACATCCTACAGAGGTGTAGGGCGGCCTAGCATATTTTTAAACTGCCAACTATATAAGTACCTCCACTGCAGCCAAATAACAATTTCCTTATGGGTTGCTGTGTTCCTCAAGGCTTGCTTAAGGGTTGGGAGTGAGTGAGGTCACCAGGAAGGAAGTGGCTGGTGTATTGGCAGCGGAGGTGGCGGCGGGCGGGCTATTATTATTTAATGTTGTGAGCGCTTATATGGTTACGGTAACCACTTCAAAGCAGGCAGGCCGTATAATTGTTCGCCACCCGAGATAATATATAAACAAATATTAAGTTATTATTTTTAAAACAGTATATACCACAAGGTTTTAGGAAATTTATGTGCCTTAGAGCTGCCATTCGTGATGTATGTTGAGGTTCAATTGGAAATCTGCAACAATAACAAATAATATTAAATAAATATTCCTGGAGAAATTACACACGGCCATCTAGTCCCAAACTAAGCAAAGCTTGAACTATGGGTACTAGATAGCTGACATTATACTTAAATACATTTTTTATTGTAAATACATGCATATAATACATAGAAAACAAACAGACATGTTCATCATGCACACAAATATTTGTCTTGTGCGGGGATCGAACCCACAACCTCGGAGTCAAAGTGGCCATTACTAGCCATTCGACCATCGAGTTCGTCAATAAAATAATTGAACGACTAATGGTATAAAATTCGGTATTTTTTATTACATCTTTAGTCGCCAAGTTAGTATAATAGTCGACCAGATTAATAATTTTAAATGGACGGTCTATTAGCACCCAAAATTTCTTGAACTCCTGAAAAAGAAAAAAATCCCATTGCCTGAATCGTCGCCTAACCGTAATTATCAAACCCCTGACTGACTCATGTCGTCGTCAACCTTTATTCATCCCACTGCTGGGATACGGATCTCCCCTCAAACGAAGTGGTTTAGAGCATCCTCCAACACGTAGCTCTTTTTGCGTTTTGGCGGAGGCCAGTGTTTTGAATACAGGCCACTGAACTTGGCTTAGCATTGTCTGTGTCAACCCAGCCATAGGCAGGCTACTGTCGATGTTGCTTAACTTGCGTGATAGATTAACAACGCCGTCGAGCTCATTTATATATATATATATATCTGCAACCTATACATTGTGACCAATATACGTCAAGGCCGCATCGACACGCATATCTTGATAAACAAGAGGGCAACTACTGGGTGATTTAAGCATAAGCATAGAACCAGGAAATATTCGAGACTTACACAAAATGCTAAATGTATTCGCAAACGTCTTCAAGACCTACCAGCCATTGAGAGAAAAGTTGAATCAGTTAGTAACGAAATATATGAGCTTGGCAAAATAATAAGCATCCCACAGAATAATGGATTCACTTCCTCCAGAGCAGTACTCATTTACGCGTACCTAGCAATCTTCGAAATGATTAGATTACGATCCTGACATAAAACGACCTTCAAGCTTGTTTTCATATATCTGAAGAAAACTATGCTTAGTTACCCAAACTAGATATATAATATGAAATAGATAGAACATATGAGAGGCACTAGTTGGCGCTTAGTAATTTACAGGCAATTTGATCTACACTACTTTGCGTGCTTCCGCCACTAATCACGCAAAGTAGTAAAAAAAATGAAGATCAAATTGCCTGTAAATTTGGCTTCCGCAAAATAACACCTGAATCAATTAACTAGCTTAGTAATTTGCTCCACCAACCCGCAGTTGAGCAGCATGGTGAAGTATGCTCTAAACCCCTTCGATTGAGGGGAGATCCATATCCCAACAGTGGGATGATTATGGGTTGATGCCGAAGTAATCAATCAATTGTTCAAGAAAAAAAAATACAATTAGGTATGTGCACTTTAGATAAGCCTCATACAGTTTAGATCTCAGTCAAAGTTACATGTAATATAACTTTAATACATAGAAACCAAATAACATCAGCATGTATTTACCAGCAAAGGTCATAAACAGCTAGGTCAAGGTACAGCGCCTGAAGGTCTGGCTCTATTCGTGTAATATGTGCAACATTCGCACCACATACCTAGGATTTTGCCGTGAATATGTCTATAATATTAGTTCCATAGAGAGGCAATTCAATAAAACGAATGGTAACAAAATCGGGGGATACAGTTAGGTGTTGCAGATACATATCTATCATCTCCATTCAAAATTCAATCTCACCACTGGATAGATAAAGGATCAAAGAATTTATTACGCTAAGTAAGGACTATGGAACATCGCATGCGGGAGAGGGGGAAGCGCTGCCATTTTGAGATAATTTTAGTGCATATAACGTATTCACGTACAACACGGCCGTGTCTATGACATCGCCACACGCCATTTTTTATATTTCTTAGGTCTGTAGTTCGCACATTTTACTCATCGAGGAATACATATAAAATGGCAGTACCGTAAATAGGGCAGTGAATGGTTTCTTCGATATAGGTTAAGGTTGCACAGTGAGCAGCTATTCGTTTACGATCTACTCGTAACATAACAATTTCTTGTGAAAAGTACACCCTACCATAGAAGCCCCAGAGGTATCCATATTAAATAGCGTCACTAACATTTCCGTATCCAGATTCGACTTCACCACTAAAAACCACGTCAAACGTATCATTAAATCATGGATGAGATAAACGGCCCGAAACGGATCAGCATCTGACCTCACCATTCATGTCGTCCATCAATATGGTGTCAATGCTTGCAGTACTGTTGCTATTAGACATCATAGCAACAGTTCTCCTGGTTAGAAATAGGATACTACGGCATGCAAGGCTTTCTGCCCCCCTCGGAAGGAAGCTCCGTACAAGCGGAGCAGTCAACGATAGACGTCATGGCGTCTCTAGCGAACTCCAAGCGAAATGTGATTTCAGTAATTACCTATGCAAACCAGTGGAGGTTTTAAATGTAAATAGAAGCGTGTTGCGCCTGTAAATTTTTTTTTTTTTATGTGAGAGGGGGGCAAACGAGCATGTGGGTCACCTGGTGGAAAGCAATCACCACCGCCCATGGAGACCAGCGACACCAAGGGGTCGCCGATCCGTTGCCAGTCTTTTAAGGAAAATGAAAACTCTGTAATAATTTACGGTAAATCGGTAAAACCATACCTATTTTTCATCTGAAAATGACGCTACGGTTCGGGTTCCTTTCATGAAATATTTTTGTTGTGTTACTTTGTGACACTTATCAATAATTCGTAACAGTATAAATTGAGTTATCATTTTAAGATGTTTTGTGATTGTTCATTTTATACTATAATTTACTTTTCATGTAATCAACATATCCAGCTTCAGGCGCGGATCCAGCCCTCAAAAAAGGTTGTGGTCACAGCCACCCGAAAATCCGAAATTATGTTTTTTTTTTTAATTTTATTACGACATAGCGTTTATTATCATCAGCCTGTCGATCTCAATAGACCGTCCAAGTGTGACGTTACAAGTATATTAGGGTTGTGGGCATGCCCTAACCTAACCTAACCTTGCCCACAACGGTGGATCCGCCCTTGTTCAGTTTGCTAAATTTAACCTAACTTTTATAACAAACATGTTTTTACAAACTTCTATTTATCTTGCAATGTTTGTGAAAAATCTTGCAAGAATAATAAATATTGGTAAATAACATTATACTCTTTTATTCTTTTATTCATATTGCTCCAAAGGGTCCAACATGAATTCTATTTTATCAAATAGTACAAAAGCTGTGTGTAATAAATCTGCCCCCCGAACACCAGTGATACAGTTCAGAAACTACAGCAGTGTACCTCGTAAGCGGTTTTGTTTCGCTCTAAGTAGAAAAGTCGATTATACTCGGGCATGTCCTAGCGCAGGACAGAACAAACTACACGTAAGCACAGATGAAATAGACGAGTTAGTGATAATAATGTAACTAGGAAATGAAATAAAATGAAATTCTCTCTTATAAAACAATTCGGGTCGGCCTTAAACTTTAAACCTTCCATCCTAAGACGGGGTGGTACCAGTGGTACTGCAAAATCCACAATTTAGAATTCATCTTTGAAGTAATAAACAGTGAATTAAAATCTAGGAAAATTATATTAATATTGTTAAGTTTACTCGATAAAATAAATTCACAAAGTTACGTCTTTTTTCGTGTCATTTTATCTTCTATTTTCGGTTTTATTCTTAAAATAAGTAATTTGACATTATAGTAGGGGAGCCCAAGAGGGGGATTTCGGGAGTTACTAAAGCGCGGCAGATTAACTTACAGGGAGATACCTTGTACTCGATTAAATGCCTCCACCAAATATGAGCCCCATATATATGGCCGCCCATCCAGGATAAAGGATCAGATAATTAAAAAAAAAATTGATAATAAAAAAAAATACGCAAAAAAATTTAATGAAGCTGATGATGATGATGACAAGTATTCTACTTAAAAAACATACACTGTTTTATTTGCATGCTATTTCTTCAGCTTTTCAATTAATTAAGTTCATGATTACCCCCACCGATGAAAAGGTATATGACATTTTTTTCTTCTTATCATCTAAGTTTCGCAATCCAATAGCCCAATAGTCTCTACGACGCTCGAGTAAATACTGATTTAGCACCAGGGGCTCGTACCATTATAAGTCATTTACTAAAATAAAGGTCATAAATAACTGGAGGTATTATACCCGATAGATTTTTTCATTACATCTTTAAAAAATTTAATCGATTATTCAATTCATTTTCGATCAGTAGGGCGCTCGCCAGAGTCGCCAGTGTCTCGCGGAATTGTCAAATTGTTTCTAGCGCTAGCTCACCTCGCCTTAAATTTATATACTACAATGTATATAATTAAATTTATATACGACAACCTCAA
The DNA here is from genome assembly GCA_937001555.2 of Hypsopygia costalis. Classification (NCBI taxonomy): domain Eukaryota; kingdom Metazoa; phylum Arthropoda; class Insecta; order Lepidoptera; family Pyralidae; genus Hypsopygia; species Hypsopygia costalis. The sequence continues at coordinate 29,632,001 of OW443326.2, forward strand.
CTAACATTTTTATTCCAATACGAAAAGTTTTCCGAAGACCACAACTCAAACGGATACCTCTTTAAAAAGAAACATTTTATTTAGTACTTGAAAAATAAAACTTAAAATGAATAAAATGTTTCGTAGCAATTGCTACGATATCGCACCGTAGGCGTAGCAGCCCTATTACGGTCGCTGCTGCAACACAAAACTATATAATAGACAGATGTATCTTTATTGTAAACTAAGTCAGATCAGCGGCAACGGACGGCGCATTTTTGTAGCTCTTGATAAAGTCAAACCATTAGAAAAGCAAGCTAAGAAAACTACGTTGCCGTAGCACCCACATAAAAAAAAATACTTATATAAAATAAAATTAAGTAGTTATGAAAGTACTTAACCTGTTCTTGAAATTTCATGGCAGACAAACAACAAAATAAATAACAATACCTACTTAGAAATCACTAAAGACAAATAACGCGCGGATAAGTCACCTATAACATAGTAAAAATAGAATCTATTTTTACTATGACTGATCCGATAATTAGCGAGCGAAACAATGACATGCTTTCACTTTCGATGTCGATTAATAAGTGATAATTAAAGTAAACTACATAAATATTTATACCCTCGGGTAAGTACTGTATTAGTAGCGATGCTGTGGTAAATCGATAGTCAATATCTCACATTGATTTCTAGGGGGTTTTGGCCTATGAGCCGACCACCGTGCGCCGCGTCAGTTTTTAGGGTTCTGTACCCAAAGGGTAAAAGGAACCCTATTACTGAGACTCCGCTGTCCGTCCGTCCGTCTGTGACCAGGCTGTATCTCATGAACCGTGAAAGTCAGACAGTTGAAATTTTCACAGATGTTGTAATTCTGTTGCCGTTAAAACAACAAATACTAAAAAATAGAATAAAATAAATATTTAAGGGGGCTTTCATACAATAAACGTGATTTTTTTTTGCTCGTTTTTGCTCGATATTGAAAACGGCAACAGGTAGACGCTTGAAATATTCACAGAATATTTACAATTTAAAAATAAATAATTAATTAAAAAAAAAAACAAATATTTAATAGGGGCTTCCATACAACAAATGTGATTTTTTTTTGCCGTTTTTATAGATAATGGCACAATAAAACCGGCCAAGTCGCGCACAAAGGGTTCCCCTTTGTGCGCGACTTGGCCGGTTTTATTCTATTACCTACCTAAACGATAAATATCTCACTCTATGATGAGTGTATGGCGTCATGACGTAAATTCGATTTTGTGTCGAAAACTATTGTGATGACATTTGATAGAGTTCGTAAAACACTTGCAGGGTCCAGAGTCAATAATTTGTTTTTCGATATTTTTCCATAATTTTGAAATAATCCAGTGAGTAAGTGAAACATCGTAATTAGTTTTTCAATATCTTGTATACTTTTGAAAATACCATAGTGAGATCGCATATCGTTTGTAGTTTCTTATATAAACCATGTATCTTCAGATATTATTAACGTTTAAATCGATCACATGTATTAATTTCCTTTACTATAAGTTATTATGTTTTTGCTGCTTAATCCTGTAAAACTAATAGTGTTTAATTACCTAAAATGCATAAAAATGTGTTTTTCTCAACTCATCTCAACATAAAATTATATTTCTTACCTAAGCAATTTATATACCACTATTTCTAATTGATAAATTATAATTTCTTTCGACATTTTCATTAGCTAAACCTTCCAAATTCTATTATTTAGTGACAAAATTTTACATTTTTAACATTTGATTATGTTGACAGATGACAATTTACGTTTTGTTTATTTTTTACTTTTGACGTGACAACGTCTTATAAATTGGTTAGCCGGGTGACACTTCAAGAAACTTGCTCACGTTATGCGCTTACAATGAGAGCGAGTGAAAGGCACGCGTCCCTTCTAAGAGCGAGAGAGAAAGACATAAAAAGTGAAAGGCATGCGTCCCTTCCACTCGAAAACATTTTACCACTCAAAGTCGTTGTCACGTAAAACTTTCGCCCGTATACCGACTTTACAGGCAACCAATTTTTCAGTATCCAAAACCATATGTTTTGTTTATTTTTTACTTTTCAGAATCCAATACCTTATGACGTTTTCCTTGCAACGTTATACGTTTTACCCGGTACTTGAACTTCCGAGCTTTACTCATGATTATAAGTGAAAATCAGTTCCCAGAAGTGAGATCTAAGAAGGCCTCGTAATTCCTCTATTGTAAATTTCGTCGAAATCGTTTGAAAATTGTTATTGGTCTAAGAATCGTCGCTCGTCACTCGTAACGAGCGCGGTTAAAATAGCATATAATATAAGAATCGCTCATTGATACATTAAAATGCCTAGAAATTGAAGCTTGATCTATTTTTGTGCCGTCATGGCAACTGCCTTGTAGCGCCGTCTATTTTCTAGTTAAAAGAAAGACAAAGGCACTTTATTCTTACAGTATAATATATATTTATTTTTTATACTACTTTGGGTGGCAGACAAGCATATGGCTCGCCTGATGTGAAGCGGTTACCGAAGCTATATTAACGCTCACAACATAAAATATCGTACGCGTGCCACCACCCACGCTGCCTACGCAGCATCTCCTTCCTTTCTGGTGACCTCACTCACTCGCAGGAACAGAACAACCCGCAAGGGAAGGGTTATTTGTCTGCGGTATTCCTACCTCCACCTCACAAGGTGGAGGTACATTTCCCCGTCGGATAGCTTACAATTACGCTCCCTACCTCTCTTCGCCAGAGCTTCGTTTGTCAGTCAGCAGGGTGTTCCGCGTGCAGGTGAAGTCGTCGCGACGCGTGTTGGCTTTGGTTCAAAGATGTTGATGAACCACTTACACCCCAAAATATCAGTGGTATACATTGGGATGACAAATAATGATCATATTATTTGTTGCCCGCCAGAAAAGGATCCATCTCAGCAGAGCTGTGTTTCAGATCGATCCTGATCACTTCAGACCCAAACCATACCACTAGCTAATAGTGTTGTAAGCATCACTAATTTAAACCATTTCAAATAATAAAAGTTTAATATAATAGTTGGCCGTGTGTTTTCCGGCAGACTAGAATAGAATCACTCCGTCTCTTCCCGTGGATGTCGTACAAGGCGACTAAGGGAAATACATTATCAAACCTCGATCAAGCCTCCCCAACCCGTCTGTCTGGCCAGCGTGGGGAGTAGAGGCCAAATCCTCCCTGTCTGGGACGGACGAGAGAGGGTCGTGCTCCTGTAGTGGAGACTAAAATGACCTGATTATGATATGATGAATATAATAGTGTCAGTAGGGGGATTACTATGTATTTTATTTGTTTTTATTTATTTATTTTTTATTTACCATAGAATAACGGTATAAAAGTTCTGTTGACAGCTGTGACAGTGTAGCCTTTTTAAGGCTACATTTTACTATCGATATATATTTGAGTAGCCGAAAAGGTACTTTTGGAAATGAATAGGCTCCAAAACCGATTTCGTTGAAACTTGTCACAATTAAAGACCTCGATATGCTAGAGGTTGTGTCAAAAAAAAAATTGAGATCGATCATGTCCTTGTGGAATGATCATCAAATATATTTTCATTGAAATCAATGGAAAACATACACTCAAGGAATCTACTCGCTCCACTCAACCTCGATTTCGGCCCCGTGGGCTAGAATGCCGTCTAGTTTATTAGCACGTGACTGGTCCATGAAATCAATGCCGCTTGTTAAAATTTTACCGAATTAAAAAAAATTTGAAACCTGACTAGATAATTGTTAAATCTTCTTTTCGATATTAAACAGTTTACAAATTACGAGCAAATTTTTTGTGTCAACTGACAGGACACTAAGGTCTCTTGCCGGTTGCCGTTGTGTTTTGGGCTCCTCTTCATTAATCACTGGCCTCTCTGGTGGAGGAGAGCCGCGAACAACTTGTGTCGGAAATCGAGGGCACACTAAGTAGACTGTCCGACTGGGGGCAACAGAACTTAGTGCAATTTAACCCTTCTAAGACACAAGTCTGCGCGTTCACCGCTAAGAAAACCCCATTTCTGTGGCTCCACACTTCCAGAGTACACCCCTTACCATCGCCAAAAGTATTGGGATTCTTGGAGTTGAAATCTCCAGCGACGTCCAGTTTCGTTGTCACCTGGAGGGGAAGGTCAAGCTGGCGTCGAAGAAACTAGGTGTGCTCAACAGGGCGAAGCAGTACTTCAATCCGCGGCAAAGGCTTCTGCTTTACAAAGCTCAAGTACGGCCACACATGAAGTACTATTGTCATCTATGGGCGGGAGCGCCTAGATACCAGCTTGCACCTTGTGACTCGATTCAGAGGCGTGCTGTGAGGATTGTCGACCATCCCAAACTGACAGACGGTTTAGAACCTTTAAGTCTGAGGAGAGATTTTGCGTCCCTTTGTGTGTTCTACCGATTGTAGAATGGGGTGTGTTCAGAGGAGTTGTTTGACATGATGCCCACGGCCTCCTTCTACAGTCGCACCGCTCGCCATCGACATGGAATTCATCCTCACACATTGGAGCCTAAGTGGTCGCGTACCGTGCGGTTCCAGAGAAGTTTTCTCCCGCGTACGGTCAAGCTGTGGAATGAACTGCCTGTGGAGGTTTTCTCATGAGAGTACAGCATGGGGTTCTTCAAAAAGGGCGTGAAGAGGTTCAGGCTGCAGAGCGTGCCAAACAATTATACATACATAAATTCTCTCGAAAAACATAACCCTCCTTCTGTCGCAGTCGGGCAATTAGCAATGGATTGGGCTTGGGTTTGATGACGGTTTGGGTTAGGTTAGAACATAGTCTGTCGATACAGTATTTCGTCGACTAACGTCTGTAAGGAAAAAAATACTAGGAATAACTTAAATATCGTAATCGTCTCGATTTTGCGCCACATAAAACATATCAACTCTTGCTTAAGGGAAATTTACAGGTTTCACCGCGATTTCATTTTAATGGAGTATCAATTGCTAATAGAAGTTCGGTTTGTTACTTGGGTTTGCTTTTGGATAGAAATTTTAATTATATCGAGCACATGAAGCAAGTAGGTGAAAAAGCGAAAAAGAATTTCTATGCCTTAACACGAATTTCTACCTCTACGTGGGGATTAACTTTCAAAACGTTAAAAATTATTTATACCGCCACATACTTAGGATGTGTTACGTACGGTTCACCTGCGTGGGCAGATAGGGCTACTATAGGTGCAGCACGTCGTAAATTGCTTCAAAGCCAGCGCCTTGCTCTGATATTTTTATGTAAGTCGTATAGAACTGTAAGCACCGAGGCACTACCCGTGCTAGCAGGTGTGTTACCAGTAGACTTAGAAGTACAACGCCGCGCTTCAATGTACTATACATCTAAAAATATGGTCACTGATTTCTTGAAAACTCGTGATCGTAAAAAAATAGTTAGACTGTTTAAACCTATTAATGAAGTATTTGAAACATTGCTGTCTGAATGGCAGGAAAGGTGGGAAACTTCTACCAAAGGACGCCACTTGTATCTGTTCTTTCAATCGGTAAGAGATAGATTAAAGAAAAAGTGGTTAGAAGTTGACCACCCCGTTGCGCAATTTTAAACTGGACATGGCAATTTTAAGGCAAAACTCTTTTCGTTTAAATTAGTGCCGTCGCCCTTATGCGAGTGTTCTACTGCTAATTCTGAATTCGATCAAACAGCACACCATGTTCTCTGGGAGTGTGATCTTTGGCGGCGGGAGCGGGATGACATGTTGAATTCATTGCAAGTTGCATCCGGGGTAGTATACTATTCAGATTTGGTAGCAACAAGGGAGAATTACCAAGCGTTCAGACGATTTTGCAATTCTTATTATTGGAATCGATGTGTTAGGTAACAACTCAATGTTTTAGGTCCCCAATAGTGTTAGAAACTTAAAATCCGTGGTGCACGGCAGTTGAGCTTCACTTGACTAGCCATCTCTTTAGGCTTTTAATGCCTTATTTGCCATATTGCTGTCTCTCACATTGCTAAGAGGGGAAGTCAAATTCCAAAAGCTTCCTACTCCTACTAATTTCTTCTGATTAAATTCGTTGTGAGTTCCAAGACAGCCGTAGTTTTACCCCCGGGACTGCAATGGACTTCATTGTTCATTGCCTTTTTTGGCGGTCGCCGCTGTTAATCCTGGCTACACAGGAGACACAGTGGTGGGAATGTGTGGTGGGCCCCCGTCCCATTATCGGTCGTATTGGTGTGATGCTGTAATGGTAGACTTAATGTAAGATAAATAAATAAATAAATAAGTAAATTTAATTTATTGTGAAGAAAGAAAATTGAAGAAATATACCTATTGACCAAGTGAAAAAAATGTCGGCATTAAATAATTTCTAAGATGATTTATACTATGTCCATACAGTCGGGTAGCAGACAAGGATACGGCCCGCATGATGTGAAGGGTTACCGCAGCCATATTAACGTTTACAACATGAAATATCACTACATATATATAATATTTCCTTTCTGGTGACCTCACTCACTTGCAGGAACACAACAACCCTTAAGATAATTGTTATTTGTCTGCGGCATTCTGTAAGGTGGAGGTACTTGTCTAGTCGAGCTGCTTTACAGATACTCTGTGCCCAACGTCTCTTTTGCCATGAGCTCTTTCGCTAATCGACCCGGCCGATTAGCGAAAGAGCTCATGGCAAAAGAGAGCACTACGTGCAGCTGAGGATGGCTTTGACTGGCTGACGAGATCATGGTGAGCCTGTCACCCCAAATACATTAGAACTATAAATTACAATAATGGAAAATAATATTATGTCTACTAATTTAACTCGGTGCATACGTTAAGGCTCGTTCGCATTAGGCTAGTATTTTTGTCTAAAAGCAAGTAATTTAGTAACTACATGTGTCAGAACAATGAAAATTTAGTGGAGTAGTTTAGCAAATAATTTAGTCGAGTCGATCCATTTTATTTTACTTATTTTAAACGGGCCAGTAGCACCTCCCACCACGCGTCCGTGCTCACTGGTTCACTGACTGAACAAGTTCGAACCTGCTGAATTAGTGAAATTGATTCGTTGCCGCAAAAATGTTTCGCTTCCAATGCTAATTCCTTCAGAAGACAATTAGTAGCTCCTAGTTTAACTCAAACTACTCAAACTACAAAAATGGACAGATACATTCTGTCTATTTTTGTACACATCGTCATCATCATCAGGTCATTATAGTCTCCACTACAGGAGAACGACCCTCTCGTCCGTCTCAGACAGAAGCAGGATTTGGCCTACACTTCCCACGCTTGCCAGACGAGTTTGGGAGGCCTGATCGATGCTTTATAATGTATTTCCCTTAGTCGCCTTGTACGACATCCACGGGAAGAGACGGAGTGATTCTATTCTAGTCTGCCGGAAACCACACGGCCAACACATAGCTTCTTTTTATTAATCACACAAATTTCCTCATCGGCCTCTTCCAAAATAGCCATTACGATTTGCTTAATCAGTTTATTTATTTTATTGCGTTGTAGGCTCGCTGTTCATGTTACAAAACACCAATCACTTGTAAACTGTACTAGTAACTGTAAAGCAAAGTGCGTACGATTTTTGGGCAGACGCGAGTATTTTAGTTACTAAATTACTCGCTACTAAACCTACAATACTTGCATAATGCGAACTAACCTTTATGCCGCACAACACACGGCGGGGCGGGCTGGGCCGGTCAAATAGACCGCGAACGATAGTGCAAAGGGAATATTTATATTTATTACCAACACACATAGAGGACAAAAAGACCGCGCCGCCACCACTGTGATTCGATTCGAACAAGCCAGCTGGACAAAAACCACAATTTAATTCCCCGAATGTTGTCATGTTGATTAACTAATGAATTTTATAATAACAATTACATACATTTTTACACCTAATTACCTTCCAATAATTAGTGACACGTATAATATATGAATGAGGTAATATATTTTTTTTATGTAATTTATTTGAATAATTTCTTTTCCAAGGATATTTATTTCTATAAATTTATTTCTACAAGCATACGGCCTGCCGGATGTGAAGCGGTTACCGTAGCCATATATTAACGCTCGCAACATAATTTATCGCTCGTACGCCGCCACCCCCGCTGCCAACGCAGCTTCTCCTTCCTTCCTTTCTGGTGACCTCACTCACTCGCAAGAACACAACAACCCTCAAGGGAATTGTTATTTGGTTGCGATATTCTGTGAGTTAGAGGTACATTCCCCAGACTGGTAGCTTACACTTACGTTCCCTACCACTCTTTTCGCCAGAGCTTCGTTTGTCAATCAGCAGGGTGCACCGCGTGCAGGTGAAGTTGGCTTTGGTTCAAAAATGTTGATGAACCGCTTACACCCCAAAATCATTTCAAATTTGGCGTGGTTAAGGTTTTAAGTTTTTCCGACTTTGTATGTCACCTAGTATTTTTTTATGTATACCGTATGCTCATATCCAAACATATTTCACAAACTTTGTAATTTAGGTGGCTGCTTTATAAGTAGTTTAAGTACTTTTATAATAATTATTTTCTCATGTAAGTGGATTATTGTAACCTTTTATGAAAATAAATTATTTTGTTTAAACCTATTTAATAAAAAAAAATACATATGAATCGGTTTCAGACCGCCCGTCTGTATCACGTAATCCGTACAAATGTCCCGTGTTCAATACTACCACTAGGACATGAATCTCGGAATCTCGGAATATCGGAATCTCGGGGCCGATTTCCGATATTATAAATTCCGATACTGAGTGACCCAATATCGTAATATCGAATCAGACAAATTTAGTTTTTTTGTTTTTAAATAAAGTTAATAATTGCGCCACAAGCAACAGCGCAGCAAAGATGATAAATTTCCGAAACCCACAAGTGAGCCAATATGGGACATTGTTGTAAACATGTTGAAACGCCTTAAATATAAAGAAAATCCAATTAGCACTATCGCCGTCACACGGGACATTTGTACTGATTACGTGATACAGACTATCACGTAATCCGTACAAATGTCCCGTGTTCAATACTACCACAGGGTACTTTGTAATATACTGAAAAATACTACATAAACAAAAACATCGGTGCAGAGCATGAATGACTGATAGTGCGTGCGCCGTCACACAAACTGTTCCAGATTCGTTTCAGAAGGAAGGTGAGGTCGATACGAGACAGCGGCATGGAAACTTATACCACAGAATAAATAACAGTAGTACTCACGTATACATACTGTACGCAGTACTATTACTTGATACTAGTATATACTAGGTAAATATACTGTGCTTAGAGTGTTTTTACGGGAAGACTCGCCTTGGCTACTGCGGTGCCAAGTATAAGGGTTGATACAAATCCAAGGGAGACTAGTGCAGTGTTTGCCGCAGCGGCGGCGGCGTGTACAACATAATGTGTAAACGGCCTTAGGCAGGGCTTCTATAAAATAATAATGATCGAAATCTACAAATAAATAAATTGATTTGATATGAAAGTTTCTAGTTCTAACTAAGTTTTGTTTACTCGTTGATGCAATAACTTTATTTAAAAAAAACTTAACAGTGCACCTTCACTACCAAGTAATTATAACTTATACTTCACGGAACATTGAGCCTACTCGTACCTCCGATGGGTAAGAAATGCCGAAGTTCACTTCAGTAACAGCTGAAGTTGATATCAAGGAGTTAATATTTTATGCAATCATTAAAATTTTATGCATAGCTGGATAGTAAAACTAATGGCGTATATCTTGCATCTATCGATCTCTTTGTTGAATTAGATATATATATAGATATATAAATAAATAAATATATATGTATATATTATATATATATATATATATATATATATATATATATATATATATATATATATATATATATATATATATATATATATATATATATATCTCTAATTCAACAAAGAGATCGATAGACGCAAGATTGAGCTGGGCAGCTTTTGGAAAGCTTCAGAACATGTTCACCGCACAGATACCCCAATGCTTGAAGACTAAAGTCTTCAACCAGTGCGTCCTCCCTGCAATGACCTATGCTGCAGAGACTTTTGGACACTGATCCTCGGACTAGTCCACAGGCTAAAGGACGCGCAGCGAGCGATGGAGAGGGCTACGCTCGGGGTTTCTCTGAGGGATCGACTCCGGAACGAAGAAATTCGACGAAGAACTAAAGTTGTCGACATAGCCTTCAAAGTTTGCAAGCTGAAATGGCAATGGGTAGGTCACATCTGCCAAATAAGTGATGGCAAGATGCGAGAGGAAGATATTAGAGTCGAGGCCGCGACACGACGATGCGGAAGGCGGAGGATCGTAAAAAAATAAAAATAGATAAGAAATCAAAACGGGAAAATTATCGGAAATTAAAACCTGCCGATAAGCGCGGGGAATTTATAAGTACAACTCCACTTTACGCCTCATTCTCTCTTTTTCTGTCTTCCACTCTCTCTGTCTATCTCTCTCTCACCGTCAAGAGATGGTGAGAGAGAAATAGAGCGAGCGCAAAATGGCGCCATTTTTTCTTGTTAAAACACACGTTACACGTTAAAATTAAATCTTATTGTGTACTCGTACTTCCCTGTGATATGTGATCTTTTGGGCTTTAATTATTATTTTATCAACATATTTTATGCATTTTTGAAATACACAACACGTTATTTTTACCTATTCCAATAAATTGTCACAAACGTGAGATTGTGCTTGCTTGTGCGAACTAATTGCGAGGTCAGATAGTTGGCTCACTTTACGGGTGCTCGCTTAGTGGCATATCTATAGTAATGTAATATCATTGTAGGTACCTACCAAACTTCATCAAAATCAAAAGCGACTCATGAGTTATCGTTTAAGTAGCTGTGTCCGCGGTTTCACCCGCGTGAAATTAGATTTATTACACAGTTTTTAAATCGCGCGTCCATCGAAAACAGTTTTAGCCGGCTTCTAAAAAAGGAGGAGGTTCTCAATTCCATTGTATACATATACTTTTCTTTAGCGGCGTTGTGCACTTTTTGGGATGGGTAAAAAATGTTAAACTGGCGTCAGGACACGTTACCTGATCGAAAATTCGTAAGATGGAGGGAGAGTAGATCGCTGGCGCGGCGTAGGAGGGGAAGTAATATCTCTTTTTCCGAAATTATTCCCTAAACATTCCAAAATATTCAAAAATGCACAACGTTAATGTTCAAGTTTTCACTTCTGCCAGAACTCCCGGGATGCAACCCGTTTTTTTTATGTATATTACGCGATAAGTTCGACAACTATGAACGGATTTCAAAAAAACAAAGAGCCAATTGTGTAGGTAAAATCCTGGCATCGAAACAATGTTATCCGCCCCAAAAGATGACATATGGAAGCATGTATTGTATTTATTTCCTAACGGCGAAACTCATCAGAAAAGTTCTTTAAGAAGTTCAACTGGCTCGTCAAATGTTGAAAGGGCTACTTTTCCTCCCGAACAACACATGCCTGCAGCTTCCTCTTTCCATTTAAGAGCACCGCAAAATTTGCATTCTTTATTAATCGCATCTATTTTTTTATAAGCTTGTGGCTTTCGTAATGTAAAGCCTCATCGTACTCAAATGCAGCTTTATCGAATACTCCTCACGTGTTTCTTGTGAACATTAGACGCCGCTGTTGTGCTCTTTCAGCAACAGCGCATCTGCGAGATTAAGCTGCTTCAACAGTTTCTGTAGCTATGGGACGCCATGTAACTTGCCTGCTGAATAGGCCGACCTTGGAACTGTTCTTTTGTCTCAAAATCCCGTTTGAGGTGCCAGATATTCAGCGGTCTGTTGATGTCGAGCTTGAGACTATTCAGGTCTCTCAGCAGCCCGTTGAGACGCTAGATACGCATGCTATCGACGTCGATCTTGGAACTGTTCTGGTGTCTCGTCAGCTCCTTGAGATACAAGATATTCAGCATGCTGTCTACGTCGAGCTTGGGACTGCTCTGGTGTCTCAGCAGCTCTGTGAGCTGCATTACGCTCTGCCTGTTCAAGCCTTTGCAGTTCGGCTTGGGGAAACATCTCGTTAAGTCTAGCTACTTTCATAACTCGAGCTTCATCAGAGCTTTGGGAAAAACGTCGCTGATCGTACACTCAGCGATGAGCGACTTCTTCCACTTTTTCGCCCGCCGCCCGGACCGGACCTTAGTATCGCGCACTCCGTTTGTCATCATCGTAACTATTAAAATCTGTCCAAATGATATAGTGTTAAAGACAAAGTTTATCTAATTTAAATACCAGAAGCGTTAAAAGTATTTATTTTGACATGGATCAATTTAATACCACCAATTGTACATTAGAAATAAAGATTAAATTTTTATTGAATTTATGGTTCTCTATTTTGGCGAAGATGGCTTACACATAAAAGATATATGCTGTAGTGGGCCTTTTTGTAGGCCTGTACCTAATGTGTTATTAGAGATTATATTCTACCCGGGTACTAAATTTCATCACAATCCCTTCAGTACTTAATGATTTACACGTTCAGTCCCATTATTCCCGTTCCTGTGGGAATGTCGAGATAAAAAGTACCCTATGTGTTATTCCAGATTATATTCTACCCGTGTACCAAATTTTATCACAATCCCTTCAGTAGTTTTTGTGTGAAAGAGTAACAAACATCCATCCATCCACACATACACACAAACTTTCGCATTTAAAATATTAGTAGGATAATAGGATATTATATCAGTTATCAGAAACACGTGAGGCATATACACATTATCAATATCACAGACCAAGTATACAGTAGACATGGGACGTAGCCGTGGCGCGCGTGTCAACTCAACAGTAACGGAATGCATAACTTGGTATGGATTTTTATCAGTCGCATCACTACATATAAACAAAGTCACTTCCCTGTCTGTCCGTCCCTATGTATGCTTAGTTCTTTAAAACTACGCAACGGATTTTGATGCGGTTTTTTTTAATAGATAGAGTGATTCAACGGGAAGGTTTACGTATAATACATGCATAATATAGTAGAGAAACACTGATAATTTTAGAAGTTTCGTGATGTCATATTTTATTTTTCTTTTGAGTTGTATCTGCAATCAGCAATAATGTGTGCTTTAAGCAGATGTAGTGAAGGCTGCAGTCACATTTTGAGTGTGTCCTCCAGTGAGAACCTCTACTCATTTCTCATCAATCAAGATATCCTTCCTTTTGTGTCGCTTCCGATAAGACCGTGTTGTCAGCTTAGCAGCCATTTCATCAGGGTGGACTTCTAGTTTTCCCCGATATCTTATAAGAATAAATAAGAATTTCCGAAATAAGAATTTCTTCCTTCACAGTGTTTATTTGCAATTCCGTAACTCGGCATTAGTAACAAACGAAGGAACACTACATTTTGATCTAAGGATTACATTTTGCAATCTTTGTAGGATTGAGATGTTTGAATTACTACAACTTCCTCACAGCTGTATGCAGTGACAGGCTTCAGGATTGTATTATAGATTAATGTCTTATTTTCAATAGTAAGTGTACCGTTTCGCCCGATCAGCCAATGAAGGTTCTTGGACCGAATGTTGAGTTCAAGTCGTAAATAAACACATTTTTTTGCAAACGCTGGCTGAACCCTGAGATAGATCAAAATAATGTAGTACAGTATTGTTCAACTTAAAATGGTCTACAAAAAAGTCCGCGATGGTATATGTCTATCTCTTAGTAATAACCCACAATAACCGTTTTTATCTTTTACTTTTTACAAAAAATAATGGCTTATTTACGAAGCGATTTTAAGCAATATAGCATTAATCCTTATCCAATTAGGTACCTTAAAAATATTATGCATTTAATATAGATCAATATGGCCCTTTACAGCATGTAATTTAAATCAATATTTTAGAAGATATTACAGATTTAAAATGCAGGGACATAATGGTTGAGGCGGTACCGGCCGGGGAGCCGCGTTAGCGGAATCAACTGTGGAAGAACAGGATAGGACAATGCGCAAAGACCTTCTGTAGTACATTTAGTATCAGCATCAGCATTGCACCCGTGCGAAGCCGGGGCGAGTCGCTAGTACTTAATAAATCCTGAAAAGTTCATTTTATGTCCTTTAAGCTGCTTTTTAAATACAACAAATCCAATTGCAGTACGAAGTTATTAGTAGTAACTACACGCAAATCCAATGGTATATCATTTCCATTTGATTTCATTTCCGTGATCAGTATTTAAAGTCTGGTTTACACAGTGTGAGCTGGCATGCGAGTCAACTTACCGAGTAGCTGCAATGCAGTAGTAACACGGACCGTTTAAACGAATCACGAGTTACTCGCACTTACGTGTTGGTTAGCAACTCGCATACGAGTTACTTCAACATTTTTTGTTTTCACTCGCCTGTCGCTCAGCAGCAACTCGCACATGGTAGCAACTCGGCCGTCGCTCGCATCGTTTGGACGCGCTCGGAGTAGCTTATCACCGTTTTTTTTTTATTAAAACACGTTCACTCGACATCGTGCAACTCGCAAGAATGGACAGCAGCTACTACTAGGTGTGTAGATAGCAAAGGCGAGTTTAGCTACTGGCGCACGAGTAGTCAAGCCGAGTAGCTGCCTACTGGCTAGGCAGCAACTCGTACTATGTAAACCAGGATATGCACGCTCCATTAAGTGGCTGTTTTAATTTTACATTGATACATGAAAACCTATATAGTATGTACCCGCCACATCTGCCATCTTACCATCCACGAAATACATCTTCTATGTCTACGATTTTATCTTTAAAATCCGATAGGTCACCATAATGCTCGATAAATGAACATTTTAGGTAATAATATCTTATATTAGCTTAGGCAAAACATTACAAACTGCATTACACAGGGGCAATTATAGTAGAGATCACAGTCGTAATTAACAAGATACGATTCACTTCTGCCGCTTCAATGCATCTATAACTAATCCGAGCTCACTTTATAGGTCACCTATTTTGTTATATTTCGATGTCATGACGAGGAGCTTGATAGCGTCGATGCACATGCCAATTTCATGCAAGTTAAACGACATCGACTGTAGCCTGTATGTGGATGGGTTTATTTTTTCAAGTTTCTCCGAAAGGCCTTCAAGCCCGGTTGTTGTCACTAAATTAATGGCTTATGGACGGCTTGGACGGCAAACTGGCCCGCGACAACCCGCATTTGAACTGCATCAACGTATATTCATTCCACTGAAGAAAAGCCGGCGTCCTTCAATCGAAATACGGGTATCTGCCGTACACAACCACTCTTCTTAACTGTGGATTGGAGGAGGCCACCGTTTTCAAGCCGTCCAAGGGTTGGTTAAGAAAGAACGGTCCCGGTTGCCGACCCGGCTACTGGAGAGAACGTCACGCCACCCAGGGGTTAGATAAAAAAAACATTGGTAGACGGGTTAGAAGAACCTAGTTTAACCTAGTTTAGTTTGCGTGATTCATTAGACTGACACGTGCATCTGGCTCCTTAATATGGTTTGTAAATCATCAAAACTTTCTAATAGGAAACGTCTGAAATTTAAAATGACGCAACTTCAATTAGGTATGGCAATGGTCATGTCATCATCTCATCTTTGTCTTGAGATTGCGCATTTGATGTATGTGCGTGCGTAGCTAATTCTGAAACTGGGACACTGGGAAAAACGGGATATTTAGCGTCCCGCTCATACGCTCAGCGGGACGGTTGGCAACCCTAGTCATGAACAGGGACCTAGGATTTCGCGGTCATGAATGTATTGTATTGACTAAAGTAACGCTTCAAACACACATGCAGCAACGCCATTGAGCGCTGGTATATGTATGCTGCAAATTAAATACGGGTAGCTATAAAATAAGTTTTGCTTCCTAATAACTTTTTTCTGGGACGCCATAAAATTAAAAAAATATATATATGTCTTAACATTACCTTTTTAGTACTAAGATAATGAATATATACAAATAAAGAATTAAGATATATTGTCTCTACCTATGTGAAAAAAATGTGGTCCAGACAACCTGACATCAGAATGTCTGACCACTTTCTTTTCATGTTTTTTCACTGCTCGTCGAGGTACTAAAAAAGTTAATGTAGGTTTCAAATAGTATCAAAAAGGTATTGAATCTTGATAGTCTCCAAACATAAAATGTCCAGGAGTTCTGACGCTTACATTTTGAGTTCCGTCCTGTGGGCACGTATGTGGGAATGTATATTCAAACGTAAAATAAAGTTCCCCACAAGTCAATAAAACCGTCATTGGCAAAATGCAAAAAAAACAAGAGATGGCGCAAGAAGACATTGTTCCAGGTTAACAGACTTAAATACAATATTGGTCCAGGAATAGAACCCTGTGAAACTCCAGCCGCAATTTCGTGTAATTTTGATGGTTCTCCTGACACAACTGACAGTCTATGCGAAGGTAAGACTGAAACAAGAGATACCTAGTAACTGTGTGGTAGGATATTCTTCAATTTGTATAGGACTTGAATCCTGTATAGGTATCCATTATGTCACACTTTATCAATGGCCTACTGAATGTCAAGAAGTATTCCTTTCCTTCAAGAGCCATTCGAATTCTGTCACAGACTTGATGCACCTAATCCACTGTAGAGTGCTGATTTTGTAAGCCAAACTGAAGATATGGTATAACTTTATTTGTCATGAGTTCAGGGTAAATTCTCTGTAATAGTAATCTTTTAAATAGTTTGGATAAGATTGGAAAAAGGTAAGGGGTGTAAGTGGTTGAACCAAAGCAAACTTCACCTGCACGCGGTACATCTTGCTGACTGACAAACAAAGCTCTGGCGAAAAGAGAGGTAACGAGCGTAATTGTAAGCTACCCGACTGGGGAATGTACCTCCACCTCACAGAACCCTCCCGATCAGAACTTCTAATGTCTGCCACCCGTTGTAGTATAAAAAAAATGCTAATTAGTCTGTAACTTGCTGGTGTAAGGTGTAACTTGCTGAGGAGGTTTATCAGTTCTAGGAATAATGGTAATAATTGAGACCTTCCATAACTCTATATAATGTTGTACTTTGCGACTAGATGGTCTTGTATAATTTGTTCAGAAATATTTGCATTCAATTTTTTCCTCAAAGCATGACCAAATTGAAAACGGCCTTTAATTTTTTATATGCTCATTATTTTATTTTCCTTTATTGATAAAAAATTCAAAGAAGTTATAATAATCCAAGCAGGTGGGATGAACAGGCGAACCACCAGGGCACGGAAAAATAGGTGGAAAACATATGTGATATGTCAAGCGTTTTACTCAGTAATCGTTACGGTATTATTATATTTAAAGGTATTATAATTATACTTGTGTCATTTTTTTTTTTTTTTTAATTTCTCATGAGAGTAAAATTTCCCTGGATAAATAATAGCCCATGTCATTCTGCAGACCTTAAACTATCCGCTTGAAGAAAATCACGTTAATCCATTAGTTCCACATTAGGGACATTTAACTCGATACCTCTAATGAACACTACGCCAACTCAAAACATGCACATCCAGATGCACACCGCTAATATGAGTTATACATTTACTTAGCGGTTTGTATTTGTGGATTTTGTTGTGTCTGTGTGTCTTTTATAAATAAAATTTTATTTTTAAAACACTAAGTTTTGCATAATTAGTTTAGCATAATGTTACTGAAGTAATGAATCGATTTAGATAAAAAAAGAAAACTATCGAAATTTTAGTTGGCGTAGTGTTCCTTGGAGGTATCGATCTATACTTACAATGAAATAGTATATACAAAATCTGTCCATTTATCTATGAAAATAATATGACAAAAAATTGGGGCGGGGGAATTTAGAATCACAGACAGAAAGCATTTTTTTTATACGTAGTTCAATATATAAAACTCCACGCAAACGGAATCGCAGGCACAGTACTCGTACAATAAACTAAATTAGCCAATATAATATGTACTAGGTAATTTAACTAATTAAACTTAGTGTTTTAAAAATAAATAAAAATGTAAGTACTTTTAATAAAATTTGCCCTTTAATTTAAATAAATTACGATTAAGATTTTATCAATTAAGATTTAATTTTACTAATTACCTCTTTGCTGTATCACATCACTTTTATTAATATTATATTGGTTTATCGATCCAAGAAATATAAAAAAAATAAAGAAAAAAAAAAGGCTTCCTATAATACATTCTTTTTCCATTCTGTTAAAATAAAGCAAGAATAAAATAATTGGGAAAGAGCACATTTTTTATATCACTAATATGCAAAAAAGAAATTCGAATGATGGTAGCCAATCACCCTAGCCTATGACCGCTTGTAACACTAGGAGCGTATGTCAAATGGCATTATATCTCATGAGGAAACTCGGTGGCAAAAAGGTTTGAAAATCACAATGCAGGAATAAATTATTTACATGAAATGGAATGTTATATATATAAAACATATGGTTCATTTTCAATAAAAGAATCTTCAGAAGAATATATATATATATTACATATATATAAATATATTAAATAATTTTCTATAATTTTAAAACGCGTCACTTTTTAATAATCACTTCAAAATATTGAAACTTTTAAAATATTGCATTGCTATCCAAAATAATTAACTCGCAAATCGTGAAAAATTTTGATAATATGAATGAAAAATTAATTAAATATAAAAACTTACCTTTGTTCACTTTAACTTCTCGTTCGTTTTTATTATTTTAGAATTTAAATAATTCACAAATTTAATTTTAATTTAATAGGTATATCGAATTTAATTTTTTTAAAACACTGTTAAATCATTGATTAAACTTTTCAAAACTTTCAAACTGAAATATGAAATTGAGTCAATATTTAATAATAATAATAGATGCGACGCACCTGAAATGAAACGATAACTCGAAATGCGGCGTTCGGTCGAGGAATATTGCTTATATAGCGTTTACAGCAGCAACGGGGCATCCCACCCCTTCAGGAGGGCTAGCAAGCTATTAATATTTCAGATACCGTTAGCTATGTGCGTTGACTAAAAAATTTCAAAAATATGGACATTGATGTCTTTGTTGTTCGTACCTAACCCGCAACCGACCGAACACGCAAGTCAAGTAATTTCGACTGCATCCAGATTAGGGATGGGGTTGTTCACGTGCTACTCTGTACTTCGAAGAGCTCGTTATCATTAGATGTTTACCGTCAAGCCAAGTTAGTGGCCTCTGGGCACCTGGAGGCACAACACATTCGAGCGAGCTCGGTGGCGTAGCGGTCAATGACGCGGCTTCGACACCAACGCTCGTGGGTTCGATTCCCACATAGGACAAACATTTGTGTGCATGAACATGTCTGTTTGTCTTAGTCTGGGTGTTTTCTATGTATTATAAGTATATATTTAAAAAAATATGTATTTACGTATGTTTATCACTTGTCTTGTACCCATAACACAAGCTTCGCTTACTTTGGGGCTAGATGTCGCTGTGTAATTTATCTGACAATATTTATTATATTATTACATTCCCACCACTGTGTCGCCTTGCTTAGCCAGGGATAACGTACTCGTCGGTGCCCACCAAGAAGGCAACCAACAATGAAGTCACCGCAGTTCGGAGGTTAAACGAATGATGAACGATGAAATTTGAAACGGTTTTTTTATACTATTTCGGGTGGCAGACAAGCGTACCGCCCGCCTTATGTGAAGCGGTTACCGTAGCCATATTAACGCTCGCAACATAAAATATCGCTCGCGCGCCGCCACCCTCGCTGCCAACGCACTATCTGCTTCCTTTCTGGTGACCTCACTCACTCGCAGGAACATAGACAACCCTCAAAGGAATTGTTATTTGTTTATTTATTTATTTATTTTCGGGAAATTAACAGATTCACAAATCAATTGGCTGCGGTATTCTGTGAGGTGGAGGTACATTCCCCAGTCGGGTAGCCTACAATTACGCTCCCTACCTCTCTTTTCGCCAGAGCTTCGTTTGTCAATCAGCAGGGTGCACCGCGTGCAGGTGAAGTTAGTTGGCTTTGGTTCAAAGATGTTGATGAATCTCTTACACCCCAATTTTATATAATTTACTTTAATGTAAATGTGTTCTATAGAACGTACAAAATTTCAAGCAAAGAGTAAAAACAATATTTTCACCTCACTAGTTCGTAAAAGCTCTGTTTATCATTCGAAATCTGCGTGGAAAATCGCACTTTATCCGCTAGCGTGGAAAGTGTTTTTAAAATTCGAATATTTTTATTCAATAAAGGTTTCGTACAATAAATTACATATATATAGAACCTCATTGGTTTCGTAATAGTTTATATTCTCTGCAGCCAGTCCATTGATGATTGAAATGCAAATACTTATTTCATGTCATGCGCCAGCCTCATTTAAAGAATCGCACTGGCCGGCAAGAAAATTTGATTTAAAAAAAAAACTTTAAAATTTTCTTCTCTTTATTGAATTCACTTTACTTCCATTATTTTGGTTTGTTTTTTGATAAAATCGAAAGAAATCATAAAATATGAGCGAAGCTAGCAGCGACGAAGACATAAATTTAACACCTGCAGAATTAGTGCAAGCGGCACATAATGCCGAGTTGAGTTTTCTTCCGGAAAAATCGCGCGAAAAATACATAAAAGCGTACGATTTGTTCAAGTAATTTAATATTTATTAAAACTGTTTTTCTTGCACCTAACATTTTCCTCGCTTTAGTGAGGTGAAAAGTTGTGTGTTGCGCTCGGCAGCAAAGTTATTTAGCGTCTTGTACCTTTGAAACCCTCGCTACGCTCAGGATTCTATATTTGAACCACTCGCTTCGCTCGTGGCTCAATCCTAGAATCCTTCGCTTGCTCAGGTTTCAATACAAGGTACTCGCGCCACAAATTAACTTTGCAGCCTTGCATAACAAATAACTATTATTTAATCAATTCCTTAGGATGGCCGGCAATTAATTAAAAATAAATTTTGGAAGATGCAAGGAAAACTGTGAGGAGCTCGATGGCATCGTTGCGCGTGGCAATCTAATCGATCACGCAAGTTAAGCAAGGTTGACCATAGTCTATCTATGGATGGGATCATTTCTCTCGAGGCCATGTGAAGTCGTCGGTCCCGGTTGTTGTCTTTAGGCGACAGTCGTTAAGCCAAGTCTTCAGCCTCAAGTTTGGGTGGCTTGATAACATCGGTCTCCGCCTACCCGCAGCGTGGTGGAGTATGCTCTAAGCCCCTTCGATTGAGATCCGTATCCCAACAGTAGGATGAGTATGAGTTGCAGAAGGAAATCTGTGCATAGCTTGTTTTTCAGTAAGATTAGGAAAGAATTACCTACTTTGATATCACAAAAATCTGTCGAGATATGTTGATTTGAAAATTACAATTTTGGACTTTCCCGAAAACGCTCCGTACAATAGGCTACTAAGTAGGTTATGATTTTGTCGTCACAGGTTTGGATTATGTATGGATTAAATCAGAATTTTGTACGACAGCTATGTTAAATATTTACATTTATATTAAATATTACGTTTATGTAATTAGTATCATATTAAAAGTTATAGTATTTTTTATTGCTTCTCCAATGGAAATATAATTTTTTAATAATTTCATATTTTTAAAATGGACTTTCCCGCCAATCCTTACTATATATACTTATACTGTATAAGTAATGCCAAACTTTGATCGACCCTAAATTATGACGAACGTAAAATATTAGAATGAAAGTTTGCAGATCTTTATAGTTTTGTGTATTTTACGATATTGTAAAGTAATTTATACAATTTTTGAACATAGTTTTATTTTTGAACATTGTCAAATAGCCTATTATGATGGCTCGTGAGTCGCCTGTCATTGCTCATTACGTTATTACTATAAAATTATAGCATTTGAAATAAATTCAGTGCATTGACAAAATAACACATGTGCGAGATAGTATAATAAAAAAATCATTTCGTTTAATTACGTATATGTACCAATAAAATAAAGATCATTCAGAAAACAACAGGGTGAAATTTGCATAGTTAAAGACGTCAGTAGCCTCATTTTGTCGTCTACGTCAACTCAACAGGTGGAAACATTATTACGTATTGACAGGAATGAAAATTATTTTGACAAAGTTCAGGGTCAAATGAATTCAACGAGGAAAGACACGTATCGCAGAGACGGCCACGGCAGTCCGGGCGGCAGCAGTCGCATGTTTCTTCTGTTTCAAATGTTGGAGATTCGCCGAGGGGACTAAGGGACTAACCACACTTATTCAGCTCAGGGCTCCTACCGCCGAAGCTGAAGCCGATTAATTTTTTGATTGCGATAATAAAACTTCAGCTTACATTGGTGGTAATGGTGTTAAGCTTAGTTGGTAGAGACCCTAGAGCTCTGCTGACAAAGCTGAAGATGTTTGTCAATAACTTTAACCCAAGACCAAATTTTGGAATAAAACAAAAACGATGGTTTCAGTTTCGGCAGTAGGCCCCTGTTCTTTTGTCCATAGAAATCGGCGATTTTGTATGGAGATACGTACGCATCCGTTCAGCTTTCCGCGTCTATTCATCTAACAGGTATCCGAAGCGCTGTTCCGCCGCGTTTAGCGCTTTTCCGCTTCTCAGTTATCCGGCACCGTACGCAGTAGATAGAAGCGCTTTAGCGGAGATAACACGCAATGACGACTTTTCAGAATCTTGCAAAGTGAGGACAAATGTGTTCTTACCATGCGAATGCTGGAGTATAGCGCTGTTCCGCCGCGTTCAGCGCTGTTCCGCCACGTTCAGCAAAGAGTATAATCGCATCTAAATTACGCGGGGCGCGCAACCGTAGAGTTAGCACGCTATGACGGTATTTCAGAATCTTACAATGCTGTACGCGGCTGATAGAATCAGAACTGTATAAGTGTAACTGTCTCACTAAAATATAATTTATATATTTCTTTTTTTTTATTAGAAAGAGCAAGTCTCTCTTTTATATTTCTCATTACTACAAACTTTCTTTTTTAATATATAGCATGTTTTCTTCGAATATATAGCATGTCGTCGTCGTCCACCTTTATTCATCCCACTGCTGGGATACGAGTCTCCCCTCAATCGAATGGGTTTAGAGCATACTCCACCACGCTGCTCAACTGTGGGTTGGGGGAGAATAGGATGTAGTTCTTCAAAAAGGGTGTGAAGAGACTTTTGCAGGCACGGCAACGCCATCATGATGGTCATACTGTTGCACGCGGCAGTTGCTGCGGTAACGACTTTACATCAGGCGGTCAGTGTATTTGTTTGCGACCTTTGTAGTATACCAATGTATATGTATTCTATTAACAATGTATAATTTAAGAAAACTGAATCACTATACTAACTTTTCTAATGTCACTTTAAGGCGTTTGACAGAACTGTCGTTTATCAATGTATACGAGTATGTATTCTTTATTGCGTAACTAATATAAAAAAGTTGATGTTACATATGTGTACATAAACAAAAGTGAACTTATGTCGACTTATGACCGGAGATCTCTTCCAGCCAAGCTTATTGATTCTATTCGAAAAAATACAATAAGTATAATATGGGAACAGTAACAATTAATGTGCGTAAAACCTACATAAATAAATAAATTATTAAAAGCTTTCTACTAGGAATCTTATAAATATCAATGCATTGGCCTAAGAACACTATCACATCCGGTCATCAGGCGAGCCATATGCTTGTTTGCCACCCGTCATAGTATGAAAAGAACCCAAGACGGTGTAACTATTATGACGTCTTTATCCGCTAAAAGAGGAGTTTTGATAATTCTCACTAGATTCAGAGTTACATGCAAGAGTCGCGGGCCAAAACTAGTGAAAGTAGTATTATGAACTATTGAATACCACAAAGCCAAGCACAGCATATTAGATACGACGTTATATTATGAGCAAAGTATTTATAGAAGATTGTACGACAAAGAAAGTAATTTTTATAAACCGAGTGCACTTATGCACTAGTGCTATATTAAAATCTAAAATCGAGGCTCATATTCTGCTTTTGAACTGTAAACAATTTTATCTACTCTCATACTGAAATTTAAAGATTAAAAACTAAACACAGAATATTAATGTCTGTCTTTAACGCACTACCCATCAAAATAAATTTAAAAAGTTACCTTTCGATACAGCTCTTTATGGACAAACTAGCTTTCGTCCGCGGCTTCGCTCGCGTGACATTCTGGGGCAAACACGTGTTTACTCATTAATCAACAGAAGTACTCGTGTAAAATTTAGGATAAAATAGTCCAACTAATCTCGTTTTCCCATACAAACTTTGGACCAAATTTGAAAAATCTTTTTAAGTAATTCGTGTTCACTACGTTATATTTCCAAATCGATGCCATTGTCGTAATTAACGTCCCAGAAAACTGAGAAAACCTAAGAAACAACACCCATATTGATATTGTGACATTTCAACCCCATTAGCACCCTTGATTTATTAGCACCCCTACAGAGTTGTCACGTCGGCCTAGTTTGGATTATTAAATAGTTGTTTTTTTCGTAATCAGCGACCCGATATACCATAAAAACAATACCTATGACGATTTCAGACTTTTTCATCACATTTTAGACATTTCAACGCCATCGCACCCCAATAGGGGATGATGTTACCGCCCTACGGGTACAATAAATAACAATAATAGGTAATTTCTGGGATAAAAACTATCAAAGGTATGTCCTTTCCCAGGACTCAAGGTATCTCTCAAGCAAATTTCATCTAAATCGGTCCAGCGATTTAAGCGTGAAGAGGTAACAGACATTCTGTCGCATTTATAATATTAGTATGGATTGGCGTTCCGAAAACCAGTAAAAACGACACATATATAAAGACATTTCAACCTCATCGCACCTCAATAGAGGATGATGGCCACGTTAGTCAGCGACCCGATAAACCATAAAATCAATACCCATGACGATTTTCAGACTTTTTGACCCTATTTTACCCTTGGGTTGATATTTTCAAATCGATGCCATTTTTGTATCTGACGTCCCAGAAAACCATATAATCAACACCCCTAATGATATTATGACATTTTAACCCCACCGCACCCCGCAACAGGGGTGATTTTATGTCGTATCGGCTATGTTGGATTATAAAATAGTTGTTGTTTTCGTAATCAGCGACCCGATAAACCATAAAAACAATATCCATGACGATTTTCAGATTTTTCACCCCGTTTTACCGCTTTAGGGGTTAAATTTTGAAAAATCGTGAAACATGTGTTTACTCATTTATCTATAGAAGTACTCGTGTAAAGTTTCGGATAAAATAGTCCAACTAATCTTGTTTATACAAACTTTGGACCCCCGTTTCACCCCCTTAGGGACGAATTTTGAAAAATTATTTCTTAGACATAAGGAACCTACGTGCCAATTTGAAAAATTTGAACTTTGAACCTCCGTTTCCTCTTAGGGGTAAAATTTGAAAAATCCTTTTAAGTAATTTCTTGTTCACTATGTTATATTTTCAATTCGATGCCATTTTCGTAATTGACGTCCCAGAAAACCATAGAATCAACACCCATATTGATATTATGACATTTCAACCCCATCGCACCCCCACAGGAGGGATTTTATGTCACGTTGGCTATGTTTGATTAGAAAATAGTTGTTATTTTCGTAATCAGCAACCCGATAAACCATAAAAACAATACCCATGACGATTTTCGGACTTTTTCACCCCAATTTAGACATTTCAACCCCGTCGCACCCCAATAGGGTATGTTAGAGATGGGCACTTTCCCGGTAAAAACCCAACCTCTGGAAATATTTCCATTTATTCCCATTTCTTCCCACCCAATTTTAATTTCTTTCGGTAAGAAATTGAATTCGTTAAATTTGAAAATTTGTCAATTCTAAGTAGCGTTTTTTTTAGTGCAGGCGCCACAGGTAGTTGAGTGTGCAAAATATGAGGACCGCATTCTATAAACAGTTTTGAATTCAGAAAAGCTTGTAGATTATGATTCTGAATGTTGCCAGGAAGTTTCTTGGTCCAATTTCTTTTTAGCTACTAAGTGGAAATAAAAAAAACAAAAAAAAAATTAACAATATTGCTGAAAAAAAAACATAAAAGGAAACTTTTACATAAGTAATCAAAAATTTTAATTTATATTTGTACAGTTTGTTTGTAAACTTTATACTACTAAAACACGCATGTAGATTATACAAAAGAAATGTCAATGGCGGACTTACCCATGCAGGGATTTCTTCCAGTCAACCATGGAATACTTGATGGGGAACATTAACATGGGTTTGGTAATTGGTACAGAGCATTTGTACAACATAGAGCTTTAAATAATAAAAATAAAAAAAGTTTTAAAAAGAAATAATAATAATACTAACAAAACATGCAAATCCTTATTATGCAAAATGTAGATACACATCCACCTAAAAATGGAAAGTGTATGCCTAGATTTTTCTTTGAAGATAAACCGCTGCAAAACTAAGTTAATGATTGTAGACAGAGCCCAAAACATCTTGCAGAATAAACCAATCGCGAACTACGATGTCGTACAATCCTACATATATCTTGGCGCTTTTATCTCAAATCAAGGGGGCAGTATAGATGAAGTTAATCGACGTATGGCTATTACTAGGAGTGCGATGGAAAACCTCAGGAAAATATGGGCCAATAGAAACATCACAAAAGCCACAAAGATTTGGCTCGTCAAATCGTTGGTGTTTCCTATTCTTATATGCCGCAGAAACATGGACTATACGGCGGACGGAGACAAAGAAAATTGACGCCTTGGAAATGTAGTGTTGGAGCTGGATGCTCCGAGTTTCGTAGACTAAATTCCGCACAAATTCCTCAATCCTTGCTGAACTACGCATTACAGAACGTCTATCCACCTTGGTGCAGAGTCGTATTTTGCGGTTCTTTGGACATGTTAGTCGCCGCGGAAACGACTCCATAGAGAGACTTGTTGTGCAGGGAAAGGTTGAAGGCATAAGACCACGGGGCCCCCATGCGTTGGACCGATCAGGTGAAGGCGGCGGTGAGCGCCCCGGTACACGAATGTGCCCGATTGACGACGATATGACAGAGATGGTGAGACGTCGTGAGGCGAGCTGCTGCCTCATCATGACAACCACGACCATTCTGGCAAGAGTGAAGCGACAAAGAAGAAAAAGAAAAAGGTACACATTCTACATACCTATTTTATACACAATCGAAATATATAGCTCAAACATCAGGAGTACAACCAAAATGCTCCCGAAGTTGTGACTTGAAGGAGTAAAGAGACTGTAACATTTTGATGTTCACTGGCAGTTTGTTCCAAAGGCGAGCAGCGAGGACAGCAAAAGATTACCAGACTTTATTACAGAAGAATTACCAGGTATGGAATTTTGCTTGAATGAAGCCGGTCATCAGAGACTTGAAACTTGTACTTATATACAGTGAGAATAAAAAAGATTGATTGTTATTTTTTTTTTATATTTTTTATTCTCACGGTCATTATTAATACATTTGCATAACAAAATACAATTTAGTTGTGATTTTTGGCAAGGACAAACCTTTGTTTGACATTTTGACTAAGGGGAAAGGACCGGCACAACTACCGGCAACATGTGTTCTTTTGTCGTTGAGTATCTTAGTTAAAAGAATTTGAACATAGTTGCCGGTGCTCACATTTTGCATACTCAACTTCCTTTTGCTTATGCGTTATTGTACATTCAAGTGTATTTTATAAATTACTCCTTTGTTTTCCTTATTATAAAAGTGATTGGCATTTACATTTGATCTTTGATTTATTTTCTACATCAGTGTTTCTGGGAAGTCGGCACTGATCCTGATGATTATGGAAGTCCGATAGTTCTCCTTCCTCTCTCACTTGAAATATTCGATTTGCGAGACAGGACTCTACAAGTAGATAATAGCTATGGGGTAGAGATGTCTGCCACACCTTATCAAAGGCTGTTTGTATGTCCAGAAACACGGCAGAGCAGTATTTTTTTTGACGTGACAACGTCTTATAAATTGGTTAGCCGGGTGACACTTCAAGAAACTGGCTCACGTTATGCGCCTACAATGAGAGCGAGTGAAAGGCACGCGTCCCTTCTAAGAGCGAGAGAGACAGACATAAAAAGAAACAGACGAAAACATTTTACCACTCAAAGTCGTTGTCACGTAAAACTTTCGCCCGTATACCGACTTTACAGGCAACCAATTTTTTTTCAAAAGAGGATCGTATAGATCGATCGATAAGATTTTTGTAATCATTTTATGTAATCATTTCTTTTTATAAAAAAAATATTACATAAAATATCCTTTTATGTAATATATATTTTTTTCATTTTTTTTTTGTTTTTATTTCCACTAAATAGTTATAAGTATCTTTAATCATAAGAAACAATTGGATATTTTCAATAAAACAATGATTAAAATTGTTGTAAAGCATTTGTTCAGTGCATTTACTGAATATCCAAGGGAATGGGGTATAAAAAAAAATTGGACCAAGAAACTTCCAGGCAACATTCAGAATCATAATCTACAAGATTTTCTGAATTCAAAACTGTTTAAAGAATGCGGTCCTCATATTTTGCACACTCAACTCCATACAGCGCCCGCTCTAAATTTACTAAAGCAATACTTTTAAATAAACGCGATAAAATAGAATGACACTAAGCGTGCTATGTACCTGCATACTACTAGAGTGGCGGCAGCAGGCGGGGAGGGGGATTCACCCGTCAGCCCCAGTCCGCCATTTTGCGCAGTTTAGTCTAGTGATGTGTCGTCGACGGGGTTGCCGTCAACGAAACGAGACCGTTTATCCACAACGTTAAACTAATTTAAAAAACAGTCTTACTTTTCGACTAGTGGAGGGTGGGTCGTCGACGATTTTACAGTCGACGCAACGAGACCGTTAACCGTCGACGATGAACTAGTTCAAAAAAAACCGTCTAATTTTCGACTAGTTTACGTCGTCGACTAGTGGTGGGTGGGTTGTCGACGATTTTACAGTCGACGCAACGAGACCGTTTACCGTCGACGATGAACTAGTTTAAAAAATAACGTGTGGCACTCGAGGACTGCCGCGGTAAAGCTATTGCATTATTTATCAACTTATGCAATTATAATTATTTATTTAGCTTGTTTGCCCGTTTGGCCGTTTGCCTGTTTGGCCGTTTGCTCGTTTGGCCGTTGGCCCGTTTGGCCATTTGCCCGTTTGCTCGTTTGGCCGTTTGGCCGTTTGCTCGTTTGGCCGTTTGCTCGGTTGGCCGTTTGCCCGTTTGGTCGTTTGCTTGTTTGGCCGTTTGCTCTTTGGCCGTTTGGCCGTTTGCTCGTTTGCTCGTTGGCCGTTTGCCCGTTTGGCCGTTTGGTCGTTTGGAATAAATGGGAATTTATTAATTTTTTTCCTTCCTTTCCTTTCCTTCCCATTTTAACCTTCCCGAATTTTTCCCGCCGCCCATCTCTATGATTGTCACGTCACCCACGTAAAATTTTAAAATTGTTGTTGTTTTCGTAATCAACAACCCGATAAACCATAAAAACAATACCCATGACGTTTTTCAGACTTTTGGGATCCATTTTACCCTTTTTGGGGTTGACTTTTGAAAAATCCTGAAACACGTGTTTAGTCAATTATCTATATAAGTACTCGTGTAAAATTTAGGATAATATAGTCCAACTAAACTCGTTCCCTCATACAAATTTTGGACCTCCGTTTCACCCTCTTAGGGGTAAAATCCTTTTATGCAATTTTGTATCCATTATGTTATATTTTCAAATCGATGCCATTTTCGTAATTGACGCCCTGAAAACCATAGAATCAACATCCATGTTGATATTATTACATTTCAACCTCATCGCACCCCCACAGGGGGATATTATGTCACGTCGGCTACGTTTGATTACAAAATAGTTGTTATTTTCGTAATCAGCGACCCGATAAACCATAAAAACAATACCCATGACGATTTTCAGACTTTTTCACCCCATTTAAGACATTTCCAGCCCATCGCACCCCCACCGGGGAGACTTTTTGTCACGTCGACTATGTTTAATCAACGACCCAATAAACCATAAAAACAATACCCATGACGATTTTCAGACATTTTCACTACATTTTACCCCTTTAGGGGTTGTATTTTGAAAAATCCTGAAATACGTATTTACTCATTTATCTATAGAAGTACTCGTGTAAAGTTTCGGATAAAATAGTCCAACTAATCTCGTTTCCCCATACAAACTTTGGACTCCCGTTTCACCTCCTTAGGGGATGAATTTTGAAAAAAATCCGTTCTTAGTGTACCCCTAGACGTCTTAAGGAACCTATGTGCCAAATTTGGATTCTCTAGGCCCAGCGGTTTGGGCTGTGCGTTGATATATTAGTCAGTCAGGACTTTGAATTATATATATGCTATATAGATAGATGTATCGAAAAATAACTTTTTTTCCATTTCGATACTGCTTCAGCCCTTGGTTTGCAAAGTTGCAATACAAATGCATTGTAACTTTTTCTACATAATCTGTGAAAATAGCGCCGCGCGGCGCATCGCGCTTGCGCACCTCGCATGCTCGATCTGCAAATGGATTTATAAGTAAGAAATAAAGCTGTTAAATTAACTTCAAATTAAATCTATATATATAAAAGAAAGTCGTGTTTGTTACAACACTTATAACTCGAGAACGGCTGGACCGATTGCCATGGTTTTTGATTTGTTGGATTTGTTTCCGTCCCGAATAGCAGAATAACTCTTAAAAACATTGGAAAATTCTCGAAAAAATAAAATAAAAGAAAAAACATTTTCCCATACAAATGAAAGTGTCAGTTGAAAAAGGGATTACGATATTTATTGGTTGTCAAATATCAAAACGTCAAATCGATTGGTGTCACTTTTATGTCGCGAAAGTTGTCTGTGATTTGTTATGAAAATTTAAAAATGTCAAATCGATAGGGGTGAAAACGCTTTTCCCATGGGGTTCGAGCGCAAGAATCAAATCAGAGTAAACATCAAAAGAAATGACAATTACAAATCACCAAAATGATAAAACCTATTTCAAAACTAAAAAAAATAAAACAAAACGTTTTTTTTTTTTTTAAATTAACAATAAGAAAATCTTTATTTTTATGAAATCTTCAGTTTTTATGGATACGGGTCTTCCCTCAACCGAAGGGGTTTAGAGCGTACTCCAACACGCTGCTCAACTGCGGGTTGGCGGAGGCCAGTGTTTTCGAACCGCCTAAAGGCCACTGACTTAACTTAACGACTGTCATTAAATGATAACAACCGGGACCGACAGCTTAACGTGCCTTCCAAAGCACGGAGGAGCTCAAGATGAGCTAATGATAACAACCGGGACCGACGGCTTAACGTGCCTTCCGAAGCACGGAGGAGCTCAAGATGAGCTAATGATAACAACCGGGACCGACGGCTTAACGTGCCTTCCGAAGCACGGAGGAGCTCAAGATGAGCTAATGATAACAACCGGGACCGACGGCTTAACGTGCCTTTCGAAGCACGGAGGAGCTCAAGATGAGCTAATGATAACAACCGGGACCGAGAGCTTAACGTGCCTTCCGAAGCACGGAGGAGCTCAAGATGAGCTAATGATAACAACCGGGACCGACGGCTTAACGTGCATTCCGAAGCACGGAGGAGCTCAAGATGAGCTAATGATAACAACCGGGACCGACGGCTTAACGTGCCTTCCGAAGCACGGAGGAGCTCAAGATGAGCTAATGATAACAACCGGGACCGACGGCTTAACGTGCCTTCCGAAGCACGGAGGAGCTCAAGATGAGCTAATGATAACAACCGGGACCGACGGCTTAACGTACCTTCCGAAGCACGGAGGAGCTCAAGATGAGTTAATGATAACAACCGGGACCGACGGCTTAACGTGCCTTCCGAAGCACGGAGGAGCTCAAGATGAGCTAATGATAACAACCGGGACCGATGGCTTAACGTGCCTTCCGAAGCACGGAGAAGCTCAAGATGAGCTAATGATAACAACCGGGACCGACGGCTTAACGTGCCTTCCGAAGCACGGAGGAGCTCAAGATGAGCTAATGATAACAACCGGGACCGACGGCTTAACGTGTCTTTCGAATCACGGAGGAGCTCGAGGTAATATAAACCCATCCGTGTACAGGCTACGGTCGACGTTGCTTAACTTGCGTGTTCAATTAGACTGACACGCGCAATGACGCCATCGAGCTTCTCTATTATTTTCTACTATTCATTGTTTTAATTCCATAAAATCATAAATTTAGTTCAGCTAATATGTACCACGACATTCATTGATTGTTAGGCGGTACGAAGTTCGCCAGGACAGCTAGTTACCTTATATTTCATGAGATTAGATAAAGTAGTGTATGATACAAATAACCTGCAAATAATTAGGTCTTAAAATACTCGTGTGACGCTATTATCACATTCGTCTTCGGCTCATGTGATAAACTCACACTCGTATTTTAAGAACCCTTATTATGCAACAGTTTCATAAACTACTATCTATCTAAATCTATAAAAGAAGAAACTGACTGACTGACTTATATATCAACGCACAGCCCAAACCGCTGGGTTTAGAGATTCCAAATTTGGCAAGTAGATTCCTTATGATGTCTTCTGATTACGAAAACAACAGCGATTTTACAATTCAACGTAGCTAACGTGACCATCATGTAATTTTATAAAATTTTGATTTATCCTTTTTAAGCAGATGGAATAAGACTTGTGTGTGTTATCCTAATAGGTTTTTAAATTTGTTTATCGGCGTCAATCAGTGCTTAGACGATAGCGAGCGGCGCGGCGAGGGCGGGACGGGCGTAGTAGTTATCTGGAAAGTTCTTGAATATACGTATTTAGTATAATGAAAGGTGCTACATGAAGGTGGTTACGTTGCGTGTTAAACTTGACTTGGATATTCTAAACTGCCCGAATTTCACGCGAGCGAAGCAGTGGGCAAAAGCTAGATAATAAAAGGTTTTTGTCCTCACTGACTGACTAACTAATCAACGCACAGCCCAGATCACTAAAGCTAGAAAACTGAAACTTTGGATATGTGTTTCCTATACAATCTAGGCGCGCACTAAGACGGGATTTTCCGAAATTCCACTAAGAGGTTGAAAATAAGGGTTGAAAAGAACCCCTCTTTTTAGAAATCGATTCACCTACGGTTTTGAGATTTGGTGGAATGGTTGTTCATAAAAAAGGGGATGTTTATGGGTAACTGAATAACTATTGACCAGCGCCGAGCCAAGAAATGTCTAAAAATGTTATATTTATATTTTAATTAACTCATCACTAGATGGCGCTATACCTAGCATTTGTACAGCGCGCTATGATTTCGTTATTACGGAAATGGTATATACGAGAGATTATTTCAAACCATGGGGTTATCCATGACGATTCGTCGCTCACCTAATCTCCGTAGTTACCCCCGGCGGTTATCCATCGCGCGCGTAGGGCGTAAAAAAAACTGCGTCCTTCAAATGAAGCGACATCTGGTGCCGAAAACTAATTGAAAAACCTATTCTAAGTACCGACTACCTACCAATATCAAAATTTCGGTATTATTCAAAGAATGACGTCAAGATTGACGTTTTTTCTTTTTAATTTATTTATCCAAAATATTAATCATAAACATTAAAAAGGCTTCGACCATTCGCAAAAACCATAAATGCGCGATAAGGTGAGATCACTGGCTCGATACAAGACAATGTTTTTTTATAACATGTATTGTAATATTTTTTTTTAATCTGGTTTGTTTATAAAGAAATGTTTCAGAACTTTTTTACATTAATTTATTGTATGGATTTGGCTCTGATTGATTCACCGCCACACTCAATACGTTTGTCGGTAAATCATTCAAGATCTTAGGTAACATATATTCCCATGTCCTCATTCCATACATGTATAGTATATAGTGTGTCATAATCAGTGATGGGCGTTGGTAGTGCCATTACGCGGGATTTGTGACCGTTGTCATAATATGGATATGCCTCCCAAATCCTGGCATTTTCATTAAACAATTTTATTTAACTTTGAATTATTTTAGTACTATTTGTATTTTACGTACCTATTTATATGCTTTACCATGCTATTATTTAACTTAACTTAACTTTTATTTTATGGTTTTCTTAACTGTTCGTCTGGAGAATTTATTTTTCTAATTTCTATATAATCGAATTTTCATGTATTACACACTTAACGATACAGCGACAACTAGAAAAATATAATGTACTACTAAACTAGACTAAACGTAATCCCGCAATCCTGTGGTCATATCCATATTAACATCAACATTCAAGTCCATTGACCTCAAATGGCACTACTAACGCCGATCACTGGTTATAATTCAACAAATCGAAGGCTTTGGTGAAGTCTATGAAGACAGCAGACTAAATTTATACTTGTGGAAGGTGTGATGATGCCGACACACCATTATAGCTGCGTAAGGTGATGGAGCTGGCCTGTTCCGCTCCATCTCTACCACTTTCATGGAACGGAGATGTATCATCAGGATGTTCGTGCAACAACTGGAACGATGAGTTAAAAAAAGGAAAAAAATGTGGTCAAAAAGTCTGAAAATCGTCAAGGGTATTATTGTTTTTATATTTTATCGGGTCGCTGATTACGAAAACAATGACGATTTTAAAATTCAACGAGGCTAACGTGACCTTCTCACGTAATTTTTTAAACTTTGATTTATCCTTTTTAAGCTGATGGAATAAGACTTGTGTGTTGACTGAAGTGTTATCCTAATAGCTTTTTAAATTTGTATTTGGCGTCAATCGGTGCTTATACGATCGCGGGCGCGCGCGGCGAGGGCCGGACGGGTGAAGTAGTTATCTGGAACGTTCTTGCATCCGTATTTAGTACAATTAAAGGTGCTACATGAAGGTGGTGGCGTTGCGTGTTAGACCTGACTTGGATAATCTAAAATGCCCGAATTTCACGCGAGCAAAGCCGCGGGTAAAAGCTAGATAATAAAGGAGTGCAGTGCAGTATGCGCTCTAAACAGCACGCGCCCCACTAGCCTGCACAGTAACGAATTATAATTAATTGGCGACTCGCGCGTCTTTGCCGTGACGCGTTAAAAAAATGGCTATGATTTCCGAAAAATTCATAGCTAACGAGTTACTGGCGAATATCCAATATACCATCGACACATTCGATGAGCTTAGCATTATGCAGATCTGCAAGTCGAACTTCAGCGAAGATGACATTAGTAGTGGCAATAAGCTGCTATTTGAAGAGCTCGGTAAGACCGCGCAGATGCCGTCTCGAAGGAGAGATGGAACCGAGAGGAGTGTCCAAAACATCATCACTCTTCTCAAGGAGACAGATCCGGACGACATGCCCACCTTCTTGGCGAAGCACCTGAATAAACTTCCAGCTGTGGACTTCGAACACGTAGACGTCACTAGGTTGCTGAAGGACATTAGGACCCTGAAGACGAGCCTGGAGGAAGTGAAAGGAAGATTAGAGACATCCGAATCTACTATTAGCCAGCTACGTACCGAATTATTTACATTGCGCGGCGCTGGCTCGGAAAGTAGGTCACACGAGGTCTCTGATGTGGATGCAGGACACGAGGCGCAACCTGCGGCCGTCAGCAGTTTTGCGTCAGCCGTCACTTCGCCAGTGACACCGCGTCCCGCACCCCGCACTTCGGCCCCGCCGTCGGAAACGTCACCAATCGGCACGACTACTCCCGATCGTGCTTACGCCGCCACCGCCGCTAAGCCACCTAAGCGGCTTACAACACAAACGGAGAAACGAAGTCCTCACAAGCCCTGTATAAATGCGCTCCAGGGCTCACGAAAGGACCAGTGCGACCCCGAGGGCTTCATCAATGTGGAGAGAAGGAAGAAGCCCACCAGCCACAACAAGTGCGGCACCGCACCGACAGGACCCAAACACCTGCTGCGTCCGGCCGTGCCGACGACGTTGCTGTGAAGACCAACATCCGAGTGAAGACCAACTTCAATTTGAGAGTCGAAAGGTTGGAATCACGCCACCGAGTAAACTTCAATTGCATCGTGGTGAGGGTTCCAACAGAACATCTGTCGACCTTCACAAAGGAGGAGTTCTGGCCGAAAGGTGTTTTGTTCCGACGCTTTCGTGGTCGGTTACAGGACATTGTCCGGAGTAAGCTGACAGTGCCGACTATGCGCGTTTAATTATAGATTTATATAAATATATATTTTAGATAAAGGTATTTGTTATATGGACTTGTTGTGTTTACACTGCAAAATTGTCTGAAATAAATTTCAGACAATTTTGCAGACAAGCGCGCATCAGTGCAGTGCGATGCGCGCTTGGAAACGGACGCGCCGCGCTACATTGCACAGTTTCGAATTTCAATAATTCGCGAGTCGCGCGGCGTTCAGCCGCTGCCCGATAAATATGGCTACGGGTTCCGAAAAACTCATAGCCAACGAGCTATTGGCGTTCGTGCAGCACGCCATCGATACAATGGACGAAGTCAGCATCTTGCAAATCTGCAAGTCCACCTTCAGTGAAGAAGAGATTTGCAGTGGTAAGAGGCTGCTGTTCCAGGAGCTCGGCCAGACCGAGCAGATGCCGTCCCGTAGGAGGGACGGAATCGAGAAGAGTGTGCAGGATATCATCACTCTTCTCAAGAAGACCGATCCGGACGACGTGCCAGCCTTCGTGGCGAAACAGCTGCACAAATTACCATCAGTCACCATGGAACACGTCGACGCTGCCAGTATGCTGAAGGACATTAGGGTCCTGAAAGCTACCCTGGCCGAATTTAGGTGTAGGTTTGAGGCCTCGGAATCTACCATCAGTGAGCTGCGTGCGGAATTATTGTTATTAAAGAGACGTGATTCCGTAAGTAGGTCACCCGAGGCCGATAACGTCAACACACGTCGCGGAGCTCAGAATGCCAGCGTTAGCAGTTTTCCTTCGCCAACTGTTGCGGCGTGTGATGCACCGCGTCCCACCGTCGCCGCTGCCGCCCGCTCCCCCGATACGAAGATGACGTCAACTCCCCGCACTTACGCCATCGCCGCCCGTGCCGCTTCGCAAACTCAGCGGCCAACTAGTAAGGGGAAAAAACAAAGCCTGCGTGAGCCTGCTCGCAGGGCTGAGCCACTGTGTCCTCAACAGGACAGGAAGCAGTGCGACGAAGAGGGCTTCACCAAGGTGGAGAAAAAGAAGAAGAAGAAGCCCGCCAGCCGCAACCTTTGCGGTACCGCCCAGACCGGACCATGCCACCTGCGTGTAGAAACACCATCGACGCAGCTGTATGTGTCCCGATTGCACTGGACTACAAAGGTGGAAGATCTTGTGGAATACGTGCGCGGGAAGACAAAGTTCACCCTTAGGGTTGAGCGGTTGGAGTCTCGCCATAAGGTGAATTTTAATTCATTTGTGGTGAGAGTTCCAACCCACCAGCTATCAACCTTTTTAAGGGAGGAATTTTGGCCGGAGGGCGTCGTATTTCGCAAGTTCCGAGGTCGGTTGTCGAACGCAATGCGATACACGTCGCCGACTGAACATCTAAATAAATTAGTTTAGTATATTATTTTATATGTATGTTAGTTTTAAGGTATTTATCTATGGACTTATGTTTATTATTACTAATTGTAAACAGGTCTGAAATAAATGATTTTATTATTTATTATTATTATAAATGATTATTATTATTATAAAAGGCTTGATCCTCACTAACTGACTCACTAATCTGTTACTTTATAATTTGTTTGCGTCGTTTATCCAATAAATAAACGGATAATAACTGTTTATTTGTTAGAGTAGCCTTCCATGGTCCACCCACCTTAATACCATCCCACTCCAAGGGTAGCCATGGCTCCCGCTCCAGGGTATATATAATATAATTTAAGATGATTCCAGAATCCCTCTTAACTTCTATTTGTACCGACAAGAAAATGCTATTCAAGGACGCCCTAATTTACTGAAATCACTTGGAATTTCGCTGTAATAGTCTATTAATGCAGATATAACAATAATTATATTTCTTTCATAATCTTTTCAATTGCTCATTATATTAGGTAGGAATAGCAGAGTCAAGTACGTGTATGGTTTTTTTTTACTTAATCATATTTATTTTATCTTTCTAATAGAACTTTCGCCCACGTGCGTGAGAATACCTCACGCACGTATTGCGGAAAAATACTGGTAATTTCATCGTGTTACCTTCACCATAGATCAGTGGTTCCCAACTTTTCCTTATCGACCACTACGATGTTTTTGTTTGGTGTAGGGTCCCCGAGTGTCATATGAATCCATTATTCTATAACTCGAGATTTTAATATTTTGTATAATACAACGAGCGGGGGCCCGCCACACATTCCCACCAGTGTGTCTCCTGTGTAGCCAGGATTAACAGCGGCGACCGCCAAAAAAAGCAATGAACAGTGATGTCCATTGCAGTCCCGTGTTTAATCAGAAGAAATTAGTAAAAGTAAGAAGCTTTTAGAATTTGACTTCCCCTCTTATCAATGTGAGTCTACTGGTAACACGCCTGCTAGCACGGGTAGTGCCTGTATGTTACAGTTCTATACGATTTACATAAAAATATCAGAGCAAGGCGCTGGCTTTGAAGCAATTGGCGACATGCTGCACCTATAATAGCCCTATCAGCACATGCAGGTGATGTGGCGGTATAAATATTTTTTAACGTTTTGAAAGATAATCCCCCACGTAAAGGTAGAAATTCCAGTTAACGCATAGACATTAATTTTTGCTTTTTCACCTACTTGCATCATGTGCTCGATGTAATTAAAATTTCTGTCCGAAAGCAAACTCAAGTAACAAACTTAACTTCTATTTACAACTGATACTCTATTTATTAAAATTAAATCGCGGTGAACCCTGAAAATTTCCCTTAAGCAAGAGCTGATATGTTTTATGGAGTGCAAAGTCGAGATGCTTACGATAGCCCCAGTCTGTAATTAAATCCTAGGCTAACGTTGGCTAGTTTCTATATGCTAGATCTTGAATTGACATTGATTAATAAGAGAAAATCATCACAACCAATATTCCAGAGATACGATCCCAACACTGAACCCCGAGGGCAGCCTTGCGTGACCACCTTAGAAGGAGCATAATGACCAAGTATTAGTTTGGTTGTACCATTCAAAAAGTACGATCGAATGAGAGAGTAGATATTGCTAGAGCTACCTCTCACCTTAAGTTTCAGCAACAACATTGGCCATTAAGCATTATCATAAGTACCCGAGATGTCTAAGAAAATAGTTACAACATACTTGCTCTCCGGGAGTTCAATGCACCGCAGTGCGCAGTGTCAAGGGTAGACTTGCCAATGGTGAAGCCGTACTGAGTTTACAACTAAACGTTCAAGCAGTTTACCCAACGATGATAGCAGAGTAATAAAACGGTAGGGCTTCGGTTGCTTATCAACGCCTCTTGGTATTATTCTTATAATGCCACTCCACACATTATCAGGGAAATGATCTCCTATAATACACCGAATAAGTACTGTTAAGATAGGTTCAGCTGCTACTTTTCTTTATTAAATAAATAAGCTTCTTTAATTATTCTATTCGAATTCTTATCGTCACCGGAGGCTTTATTTGTAGGCAAAGTTTTAACAATAGACAGAAACTCATCCATCGACGGCTCATTTGATATTGTAGCGGAGGGCAGAGATCTGCCGCGGTCCTAACCTCGCGATATTACTCACTATCACAATCGGCGCGATCATCAGGAATTAATGCATGCAGGTTTGTATCAGCAGTCTCGCCTACACCAAGGGTATGTGAATTGTTAAATTTTATTTTGGATACATAGGCCTGATCAATCCGCCTATTTGCTTTAAATATAGGTGAGTCCACGGTCCCTCACGATACATTTTTGTAAATTACCTTTGGATTTTTCAACTGCAGCACGATAGTGAGATCTAGCAATACGCAAGTCATTTAGAACGGTTTGATAAATTTCTCCCTCGATGTTACGTTTTACTTCTAGCGGCACGGAAATGCCTACGCAACCTAACAAGGGTATCATTCCTCCAATCGCATCGTCTGTTATTAACCATAGGTATATTAAATTAACCATATACAGGATTTAAACCTAATTCGGCTACGGATGCTATTTTACAACTGAAAAGTAATACTTGGATAGATAAGTTAGACTTAAGCATAAAATTTGTGTAATCTTTTCTGGAAATATACTATTATCATTACGTATCTCTCTAGATTCACGGGTCAATTGATAGGCGTGCGCGGGGATATGGATCCAACGCGTAGAGGCCCCTTTGAGAAGTTTGGTGTAATGTTGTACGCCCACCGTGACCCGCTCCAGGATATATCAATGGAACGATATACACATGAGCAGGTCTCGGCAGGCGTTTTATATTGAAAACCTATTAACTGTCAACAACCGTGGAGTACTTACAAACAATCAGGCGGCGATCACTACAACAAGCTTCAGGAAGAACGCGCCAGGCACTGGCTCACGAGTTTGAACCGGCTTAATTGGTTTTGGCAATGGAAGTTTTAATTTTTCAGCGTACGACTTGTTAGCCTTAATTACAGGCGCTACGGGGTTATTTTTTGTATTTAATTTTAGTGCTAATAGATCTCATTCGGCCATCGCGAGGCTTTTTTCTACGATGGCGAGGTTCTTTTTAACCGTCGCTGACTTTATGGCTAGCATAGCAGTAAGGTAACTCGTTGTGTCATGCCTATTATTATCGATTTATTTGCAACGCCAATTCGCGAGGTCTGCCCGATAATTATTTCATTAATTTTTGCCACCAGACGTTCAGCGAACAAATTCTATATACTCATTACTTGGATCAACAATTTTAGCTCAGGTGCTAAGGCTTAAGTTGACTATATTTTCCGTAGTTGACGACCGCTGTAGTCATCAGGTGACAGATATATACCACCTAATGTTCACTACATGCTGGCGGTGATCACGGCGTCAAAACACTACGACAAAAAATTGGTGTAGTTCCACCAGGATCATCGGTATTACTTGACATTGATTTTATGTAACGAACTAGCAAAAATAAATCTATTACTTATCAAAATATTTTTTTGCCCGATTCAGGGGTAAATTTATAAAGTGACAACAATAAGAGATTCCCGTATTCCCTTTGTTTTACTAATACAGGGTGAGCCATGAATTTGTTTACATGTAAATCAAATTTCCCGTGCAAACCGGCGCTGGGAGGGGTCAACCCGCTAGCACATTTTTGGGAAATTTTGTCGCAATGGATTGGTTCACTGGCTCGCAACGCGCTTTTTGTGTAAAGCAATTGACATCACAGACTGAGGAGAACGTGCAAAGAGTTTTTGCGTCAGTACGACGCGAACCAGACATATCAACGCGCAAACGGTCAGCTGGTTTAGGACTATCGCGTACTTCTTTACGCCCTATTTTGAAATTTCATTTGAAATTACACCCAAGATCCAGTTAGTGCAAGAGTTAAAACCTGATGATGATGATGATGATTTTAATTTAAGCAAAACATATGCTGAAATATGTTGGATCGCTTCCGAAGCTTTGACAACTTCTTGTTTTCCGATGAAGCCTAATTTCGTCTCAACGGGGACGTTAATAAATAAAACTGCAGATATTGGAGTAGCGAAAATCTCAGAGCTAAACATGAAAGGCCTCTTTATTCGCCTAAGATCCTTATCTTAGGCGAATAAAGAGGGCAGCAATTTCGGCTAGATGAATCATTGGGTCTCTCTTCTTTGAAGATTATCGCGGTTGTGCAGTTACTGTTAACTCTAATGAGTATGTAAGAATGTTGCATGAGTTTCTGGCATCATAATTACAGTATTTTGCTGGCTATAATCGGAATACGTGGGTGCACCAAGATGGTGCCACCTGCCACACCTCCAACGAGTCCTTGCCGGTGGTTATAGAGATGTTCCCAGAGAAACTGATTTCTAAGAAAGGCGACATTCCGTGGCCACCCCGAAGTCTCGATTTGACGCCAGAAGATTTCTTTTTATGGGGATATTTAAAGAATCGCGTGTACATTTACAATCCCAAGACACAGCTTCAAATAAAAGAACAGATAACGATGAGATGTCTGCAATCCCATAGTCTCTTTGTAAGAAAGTGTTTGAAAATTTACATGTGCGGTTAGATGAATGCCAAAGCCGCAACAGAGGATATTTGGATGATGTTATTTTTAAGAAGTAAATTCCGGTCTATTACTATTAATAAAAACAAATATTTTTTTTTAATAAGTCACATGGTTTTATTTTAAACTTTATTGAAAATGTTAACAAATTCATGGCCCACCCTGTATTAACACACATAAAAACCACAAACAGACTAACAAACTTATTACGTACCTTTTACGGGCCAAACCGATTGATGCAGCCGTAGCCAAGAGAAGCAGCACTAAAAATGATCATTAGTGTACCTACTAGTTGCTAATAACAACCAATGTAACAACTTATTTACAAATAAAACCTAAATTAGATCGAAATTAGACGTAAGAATTATATTACAGCTCAGATAAACAAAATTCACAGAAAGCCCACACACTTTACGAAATAAAATGTGAATTATTTAATTTGCTATATTAAGTCGCACAGACTGTTTAGTTCGACCGTCTCATAGAGGCGCCGGTGGGAAGGCTAATGGCTACACATTACGAATATTTTTATCTTAATAACTGGTATGTCTGAAGAAAACAAATTTTGAATTAGAAATGTCAAATTTTAAAATAGCTGTCATTTTTAGTGGGTTTGCCACCCGTAGTTGGAAGGTTTAGTATCGACACAGTATAAGTAATAGTACTAACGTAGTATCGATGAAATTATAGGAGTAACTAGCTTTCGCCCGCGACTTCTCTCTCGTGACATTCGGGGCAAACACGTGTTTAGTCATTAATCAATAGAAGTACTCGTGTAAAATGTAGGATAAAATAATCCAACTAATCTCGTTTTCCCATACAAACCGACTAATCTCGTTTTCCCATACAAACTTTGGAGCTCCGTTTCACCTTCTTAGAGGTAAAATTTGAAAAATCTTCTTAAGTAATTCGTGTCCACTACGTTATATTTTCAAATCGATGCCATTGTCGTAATTAACGTCCCAGAAAACCATAGAATCAACAGCCATATTGATATTATGACATGTCAACCCCATTGCACCCCTACAGAGGATTATTAAATAGTTGGTTTTTTCGTAATCAGCAACCCGATATACCATAAAAATAATACCTATGACGATTTTCAGACTTTTTACCACATTTTAGACATTTCAACGCCATTGCACCCCAATAGGGGATGATGGTCACGTTACCGCCCTACGGGTACAATAAATAGCAATAATAGGTAATTTCTGAAAAAAAAACTATCTTAGGTATGTTTTTTCCCAGGACTCAAGGTATCTCTCAAACAAATTTCATCTAAATCGGTCCAGCGATTT
This sequence comes from Hypsopygia costalis, assembly GCA_937001555.2. Taxonomy (NCBI): domain Eukaryota; kingdom Metazoa; phylum Arthropoda; class Insecta; order Lepidoptera; family Pyralidae; genus Hypsopygia; species Hypsopygia costalis. Next base: position 29,675,228 of record OW443326.2, read on the forward strand.
AAGCGTGAAGAGGTAACAGACATTCTGTCGCATTTATAATATTATTATGGATTGGCGTTCCGAAAACCCGTAAAAACGATACATTATATTGATATATAGACATTTCAACCTCATCGCACCTCAATAGAGGATGATGGTCACGTTAGCCACGTTGAATTTGCAACCCGTTTTACCGCTATATGGGTTGAATTTTTAAGAATCCTGAAACACGTGTTTACTCATTTCTCTATAGAAGTACTCATGTAAAGTTTCGGATAAAATAGTCCAACTAAACTTGTTTTCCCATACAAACTTTGGACCCCCGTTTCACCCCCTTAGGGAATGAATTTTGTAAAATCCAAATTTGGAATCTCTAGACCCAGCGGTTTGGGCTGTGTTTGATATATATGTCGGTCAGGTTCTTCTTTTATATATTTAGATAGACTTCCAAATATATATATATGTGTGTGTGTGTGTGTGTGTGTATATATATGTTACAGTTAAAACCTGTTTGTCGTTAGAACGCGTTTTACCTAGTTAATACTAGTTTTTACTAAACGCCGTAGTTAAAACTAGAAATACAACAAAGCTTCAGGTGTTTCATTATTGAAGTAGCTGTGTTTATGTCGACCTAACCCGCTCGTCGCTTCGCTCCTCGCTAAACTAAGAGAGTTTATAAGCGACACTGTTCAATTATCGGAGTTGAAAATTTAGGTGACCTTTGGTGCACCCTGTTTTTCGTCCTAATTTAGTTCTCTAGTTCTAGTTTTAACCAAAGCTCGGAGTGACAACTAGTTTTACCTGCAAATCAAGTACACCACTGTTAAATTCTAGTTTTAATTGTTATTTCTAGTTTTAACAACGGCGTTTAGTAAAAACTATATTTAAATAGGGAAAACGCGTTCTAACAGCAAACGGGTTTTAACTGTAACATATATACAACGTGTAACTTCAAGTACGCAAAACCTAAAAATGGTTTGTTCAGAATCATGAGTAGAATCAATTCCATAATTTTCATCCATTTTTAAAGTACATACCTACATTAAAAATAAACAGTAGGAGCAGGCATATATTTTCGCTGCGCGGTAGAAAAAGAAGGGGATATTACTTCCTCTCCTACGCCACGCCGGCGGTCCCTTTGTTCCCATCTGTTCTATTGAACAGTTCCATGATAGAACTAATGGTCATTTTTTTTCTCACTAGTCCTATGATGCAATATAATAGAACAAGTGAAACTTTTTATTCCAAATTCTTCTACTTTCGTCTTTTCATGTCATTAGCACTTCGATTTGTTATATTCCCAGAATAACATGTAGAACTAACGAAACGAATCTTTAATATCAAGTTGTTTTACGGTAAGAAGTACAAAATTAATTATGCTAATAATATCATAATAATCGGGCTTAAAATGGATGCAAAATAAATCATCGTACACAGAAAACATTGTTTGTTATTACATATATATATATATATATATCGAGTATATAATAGTATATATATACTCTACTAAGAGTATATATATACTCGAACTCTACACATTGTAAAGGCAAATTAAAAAAATATATTAGCATAATTAATTTTGTACTTCTTACCGTAAAACAACTTGATATTAAAGATTCGTTTCGTTAGTTCTACATGTTATTCTGGGAATATAACAAATTGAAGTGCTAATGACATGAAAAAGAAATGAAAAGACGAAAGTAGAAGAATTGGGAATAAAAAGTTCCACTTGTTCTATTATATTGCATCATAGGACTAGTGAGAAAAAAAATGACCATTAGTTCTATCATGGAACTGTTCAATAGAACAGATGGGAACAAAGGCGGCGGTCTACTCTACCTCCGTCTTACGAATTTTCGATCAGGTCACGTGTCCTGACGCGAGTTTTACATTTTTTACCCATCCCAAAAAGTGCTCAACGACGATAAAGAAGTTTTCACTTCAAAAAAATATTTGCAAAAAAAAAAGCATGCAAGGGAACGCGTATACAATTTACCTATTATCATGTGCCCAATGTGTTTAAGGTGCGAAACCTTATTTTCCAGCAATTAAAATTACCGAATAAGTCCGATTATACAAATCTCTTTTACTATTTATTCCCTACATAAATTTATTGTCCATTTATTCACAATATTAAAAGTAGTGCCATCTTTTAGCTGGGACGGAGATTACTGTTAGAATATAGTCCTTTCTATTTCCGTAGCTTGTTAATTTTAGCGTACAATGATAGTTAAAGAACGACATCTGTAGGAAGACGTTTGAAGCTTGATCTACGGTTCTGCTGCTGTATCGTGTTTTGTTATTAACCACATTCCTTTAGTTATGTGTTGTCTAGCAATTATTTTTTTAATACAGACACAATACAGAAATGAATTTATCTTTCATTATAAAAGAGGAATCTTGCTGGCCGTCTGATTGATGAAATCACAACTTGAACCCTGTAGATGTAAAAAGGTTTTATAAGCCTGTCAGGGGTGCAAACATGAGGTGTACAATATGTCAGATTTTATATAGCGCTGGCATATAACTGTTTCGCGCATTAATTTGCTTTCTACAGAATCAAACAACACGTGATGCGAAACAGAAATCGTGTTAATCTATCTCATTTCCTTACATGATGATGGCATAAGTTGCTCTTTTTATGCGTTGAAAACTGTTAAATTCTCTTTATCTTTCTCTGTTTACACCAAACACAGTAGTTGTATTGTATGCCAAACAGCCCGATTCGTCACTGGGTTGATAGCTGTTTGACATATAGACTTTAACATCCGCAAAGAAACTATTTTGGAAAAAAATGTCGGGATACCCTCGGGGTATTCGCGTCTATACTCATGGACAAAAGTTAGTTTATAATAAAATGATAGAACATCACAAAGTTACCGTAGTTAGTTTGAGTATTTTTAATTAAAGTGGCAATATCATACGGAGACCGATTTAGTTCTAGAGAAGAATATACCTCCTCACATAATATGATATACCGGAGACAACAGTGGACTTACCTATAGTTCCATACTGATTTACTGGATAGACTTTTATTTTATCGCGAATTATTTTTAAGTATCTACTAAAACAGTCATAGAAGAGCCCTTAGTTCGTTGGCTAGTTTATATCTTTATCTATATATTATTTATTTTATTATACCTATAAAAGAGAAAGTATATATGTATGTTCCGTAAAGACTCCGAAACGGCTGGACCGATTTCAACGAAATTTTTAGACAATATTTAGATTGACCCAGCGGATAATCCTGCTCCCCTGAACTACGCGAGCGATGCTGCGGGTAACAGCTAGTATAATATATAATAAAATAAAAACTTAAAGCTTTAGAACTTGCGAAGGCTTTTATAGCGTAGCATTGAAATTCGTATAAGAAAACTAGCCAAGTTAGACCTTCGGCTTCAATATATTATCCTAGGTTTTAAGAAGAAATGATATTTTAAGTTGATATAAAATATTTTATGTTGTAATAAATACATTCCAGGACTGATCATTGAACTTGGCACCCATTTAGATCTCACTTCTTTTGTTTTTGAAGTCAACAACCAACGCACATATCATAATATTGTACTTGGCTCTCATTTCACATTTATGTTTTTGATGGGATATATATGTCTCTAGCAACATCACTGCTGCTGGCGAAATCTATCCTGAAATAACAAAAGTAAGTACTAACGTCGCGAAGCGTTTCCTATCTTGCTAATCAGGGTATTATTACCCTTGTAATTGTAATATCTATACTACCGAGTGGGAAGCACAAAAAGCATTATTATGATCTAAAAGTGTAAGTAACGAAATAAAGATGGTGTTACCAGTCTGACACGATGCTATCCATACATGTTGGTATATTCCAATTCTGCAAAAACTGCAAATACCGCTACTTTGCCACACAGAGATATTATAATGTTTATATCTCTCTGGATTACAATGAAAAAATGTGGTTACTTTTGCGGCCTGTGCGCACCAGGCGACTGCGACCGCGACCATTGCGATGTTACTACTAATTCGTCACATCACAAATAATCACAAAAGATATCGTCGTCATCGATGCTATTATTAATACTGTTCCTAATAACGGCGGATTTTTTTTTAACTTTATTTGCGTTCCAAAAATTACCATTGCAAAGGCAACGTACGTCGTACAAGCAAAAAGAGTTTGGTAATACAATACAAAATTGTTTTAGTATATCCAATTAGTAGTTTCTATTTGAAGTAGGCATTAGACAATAGAAAATCTTAAGAAGCGTACCACATCACACGTGAATAAATGAAATGAACCTGGAACTGACGAGCTGACCCAGGCGATCAAAGTCGACTCCATTCAGTATAATACGGACTGTAATAGTACTTTATACACCAAAGAACGGAAGGTAGAAATTACATTACGAGAGTGCGTTTGGAAGTCGAGCCGCAAGGCGAGTAATATGAGAAAATAATTGCACGTACTGTCGAGCATATACGTATGTAAATATTGGGAAATCAAGAAACAACATATGTATGTTGTTTCTTGATTTCCCAATATTTACAGTAATTTCTCGGGCGACTATTCTTAGCGAAAATAATTTGCATCACTATTTGAATTAACCATTACTTAATATGTCATTAATTACCTATCAGGTAATTAATAACTATTTCAATGTAATCTTTGGTTTGTACGCGCTTTTTGCGCGCGCGACATCTTCTTAATATATAAAAATTTTGTATCACGTTGTTTGTCCGCGATGGAATCCTAAACTACTGAACCGATTTTAATAAAAATTTGCGCAGTGTCTGCAGTTTGATCCAACTTGAGAGATAAGATAGTTATAAACTATCCGTTTATAACTCATGGGAAATATTAACGTAAAAATATTTAAAGGTGATACGTGCTAGATGAAATCTGTAATATGAATGGCACAAGATACCTACTGCAATTTTTCTGTTATCTCCGTGAAATATGAAGTCCTCATAAATTACTTTACATTTTTTTTTAATATAGCCTATGCATTATAATTATATAGCGATTAATTTGTTTATACCCACGAAGCCGTAGACACAAATTCAAGACATTCAAAGACCTTATTTAAAAATAAGGGGTTCTTGATGTGTATCGCACGATACACACGACCATATGCCCTATCCGCATATACATGAACAAAGCCGTGTGCTCTAACTACTTTGACATTAGTCATTAGTAACGTTTTCTCATCTCGCTGTCTGTGCCTAACGTAAACAGCGAAGGCTCTATAGCTTTCATTGCTTACATTAGTTTGTCCACAAATTGATAGTTTCTATTGCATTCACATTAGAAAAAGAGCCACATACGCCACCTTCATGTAAGGAAATAAAACAGAGTGACACGATATTTTATTTCGCATCATGTGCTGGTTGATTCTATGGAAGGCAAAACAATATGCGAAACAGCTACATGATAGCGCTATATAAAATCTGACATATTTACTCTCTAGGGACCGTTCAAGAATTACTTAATCAAAAACTATGGCATATAAGTATTATGTACGTCTTTTTTTGAAAAATATTGTAGAATACAATTCATGATCGATCTAGAAATGTATAATTTCTACAATATTTTGCAACATATATAAATGAATATGTTACGGAGGAGAGGTAGGATTCGAGCTTTGCTTGCATTAATTAGCTGACAAAGGGAGGAGGTAAAAATTGCCAAAATTCTGATTTTGTAGATAATATTTTGACAGCCCCCTATCTATAAAACGGAGTGTATTATAAATGCGTTTCTAATGTAATACCCGTAAAAGTATTGATTCATTATTCAGTTATGTAGGGTGCACTTTGTTCGAAGCAACGGACACATGTATTAAACAAGAAACAACGCCATCTATATATTATAATCGGGTATTAAAATAAATCTCATAAACATCAACCATTTATTAACATAATTCATTACACATAGATAGACATTTAGATTATAGCTCAAATTTATTTAATTTGTGAATTTATGGATAAATCTAGAAGAATTCTACTAATATCCCACGACAAACACCGTCTATAACAGTATTCACTTACAACTCTGCACACATATGTAATGTGTATAGATTATAAGAAATCAAAAGTAATTTATGATACATGCACCTGTGTTTATAACAGAGGTGTATGTATGTACCTAAATTAATGTAAATGACATGTGTCTAAGACATAAACGTATTATTTCCCTTACATTAAAATATACACTGCGTAAACAAAAACCAATGTCTAAATCTATACCTAAATGCATGTGTCGAAATGAATGCAAATGTACCTAAGATATAAACGTATTATTTCCCTTACATTAATGTACACTGCTTAAACAGAAAACGATGTTTAAATTGTTCTTCTTCTTTCTTCGTATTGACGATGATTGTCCTTAAATATTAAAGATTAACGCCAAAAGTCATAGCTTGTACGTAGATCTAGGGAAGGAAATTTACAACATAATAGGCTAGACGACAATTTTTTCTTTCGATTTGTTATGTAAGGTCGTCACAATAATATAACTATAGGTGAAAGAATTACTTCGATAGCATAAAAACTTCTCGAGATATTATAACTTGAAAATCACAATTTTGGTCTTTCCCGAAAACGCTCCATACAAAAGGCTATTGAATTATGACGTCACACGTATGTATTTTGTATACGTTAAAACAGAAATTTGTACGACAGCTATGTGAAATACTGCGTTTATGTAGCTAGTGCCATAACAAAAGTTATAGTATTTTTGATTGTTTTTCCAAAGTTAATTTTTTTTTTATATAATTTCATTCTTTTAAATTGGACTTTCCCACTACACTTTGATCGATCATAGAACAAGTCGGACATAAGTTATTAAAATTTCAAGATCACAGATCGTTCTTGTTTTGTATATTTTATGACACTGATAAGTATTTTTTATAATTTTTTTATCATTGTCGTCTAGCCTATTTTCTATCGTCTCTAAAAAAAGACATTTTAAAATTACTTCGACGCACATACACATACACACATTATTGTTTAGTTATATTAATCGTTATTATTAAAAGCAGAAACATTTAGAATAATTACGCTATTTACGTTTCTAAACAACAACATTTTTGTTGTTAGGTGGATGTTTAAGGGCCAAAAAGATGTTTTATCTTTTTTCAAGACTATAAACACCATAATATATTTTGGCATTCTATTGTTAAAATAATAATACTATTTATGCAATCTATTGTAGTGACATTTATTTGTTGAATTTGTAATTTTAATGTTCTTTGACAATTATGGGTATTTTCACCTGAATTAAATGAATTTTATTTTATTTTTATTTCATAATTTTCTCTCTTCGTTTAACTTTAAACTTTAAGATATTTTTGAAGTGAAAACTTGTTTAGCGGCGTTGTGCACTTTTTGAGATGGGTAAAAATGTTAAATTCGTGTCAGGACACGTGGCCTGATCAAAAATTGGTAAGACGGAGAGAGAGTAGACCGCCACCGGCGCGGCGTGGGAGAAGAAGTAATATCTCCCTCTCTTTCTACCGCGCGGCGAAAATGTATGCCTGCTCCTGCTGTTTATTTTTAATGTAATAACAATTGTCATGTTTGTGTACTATAGCGAAATAAATGAATATTTTATTTTACCACATAAATGATAGTACTTTTATACTGATAAATAAAGCAATTCGTGCGAAATTATTCCCTAACAATTCCAAAATATTCAAAAATGCACAACGTTAATGTTCAAGTTTTCACTCCTGCCGGCACTCCAGGAGTGCAACCTATATTTTTTCTTCAATAGCCGTGCCGTAATAGTATCTACGCTCATTAAACTCTTTTACGCACTATTATTTAGTACGAGTGCATGTTTAAGGTTTAATGTTTAATAATTAATGCCATATCCATGGTATAAAGACTTAGGGTAAGTTCTTTAACAGTAAAAGTGATCACGTGATTTCAACTCGCCTAGGTCATCCGCGTATTTTTTTTTATACTGCGTTGGGTGGCAGACAAGCATATTGCCTGCCTGATGTGAAGCGGTTACCGTAGTCATATTAATGCTCGCAACAGGACATATCGCTCGCTCGCCGCCACCTCCCCTGCCAACGCAGCAACTCCTTCCATGCTGGTGACCTCACTCACTCGTAGGAACAGAACAACCCTCAAGGAAATTCTTATTTGACTGCGGTATTCTGTGAGGTGGAGGTACTTCTCCAGTCGGGCAAATTAAAATTACGCTATGCCCTACCTCTCTTTTGCCAGAGCCCCGTGCCTGTGCACCACGTGCATGAGGTTGACTTTGGTTCGAAGATGATGAGGAGCCACTTACAACCCAATTTGTACGGAAAATTACAGGTTTTGACAAGCAAATTCGTGAGGTATTCTTGGCAACACACGAGAAGAACATACCTTGCGTCTTTCTGCCATGTCCATAACTACAAGCTTGAGTATGTTATCTTCTCGAAGCTAAGAAGTGCATAACCAAATGACCACATGTCACCATTACTACTCTTTTTTTATACTATATCGCACATTGGGTGCAACAACGTCATAATTATAGTCGACATGTAATTTACGAACGCCATTTTGTATTTATTTTGATATACTATTGCTACTTTCAGCTTCTTCATAATAGGCTTATAACGTTTTAGAAGTATCTAGTTATTCTTTTAGTTTATTATTGATGCAATTAATAATTGTTATTTAGTAGGACAATCACAAAAGTGATCTAAGTGCAACAAAGACATAAATGTACGTTGTGTCCATATTGCAGCCAATGAGCGATATATACGTCAGGTGGAAGTCAAGCATACGTGACCGCCTGATGTGAACCTTTTATGGTAGCCATATAAACACTTGCAACCGGAACTATAGCTTTTTAAACTAAATACTACTTAATTAATTAATTACTATTAACTACTATCATGAAATTTTTCGGCATTTCGATATATGTCTAGAAATCTTCAAACATTACTTCTTAGAACTTATTTTTTATTGGATAAAGAATTATTACGAGTATGTACACTTAAGAGCAGATCATGCTAGAAAGTCCCAATGCGAATGTAACTGTCGTGTAGTGATATAGGATCCGTACAAAGGTCAAAGTTAAGATCGAAGAGCTCTTAGCTGTACATATAATGGAAAATACATATCTAGTATTAGTAACACATACAAAGCTTCTCAAAAGTCAATCACTACCTAATCCTTTAAAATTAAACGAGAATGTCTCATATACAGACAAATAAATATTCTATTACGATCTTGCAAACGATTCTAACAACTGCTGTAAAAATTACAATGTCGAGATTTACATAAGCAAGAAATCGAACTAGGTATGTTTTAATTCTATGGAAATTCATTTAAAAATCCTTGGACGTCAATGCGATTAATAATGCCATATAACGCCATCTGTTAACATTAAATGGCACTACACGCGCAGCTTGGTCCGCCAGGTATTAAAACTTATGCTATTACGTTATGTGGTTCTAAAATACTTCTACGTACTTAGCTATTTACCTATTAAATATTCTCAAGAAATTTCATATGTACAATGCCAATTATAAAATTATGGACCAATTAATAAACAGTTAAGTTACGCTATAGCGTCAAAAAATACTAATTAAAAAAGTATATGGACATTATATCACATCAATGGTCTTGATTGAAAACATTTCAGCATTTCATTCAACCTTGTGTTAGTTGAGAAAGAATGACCAAAAGTTATAATCATTTTTACTATATTAATTAACCTAATCACTAAAATTAGGCGTCTTAGAATAAAGAAATAATTATTACACAATTATTGTACAAAAATGTTACTAATGTGGCAGTTATAAAAACACATTATTATAAGTATTTATAACTTATAAACAATATTATTACAACACACATGAAATAATATAATAAATCAATTTAATAAATTAATGTATTCGTCGAGATAGGGAGAATGAAAGCTCATCCTGATTAAACGCTCTGTTCGAGATCGATCGAAACTAATTGGCTTTCCGACAAATGCGTGAGTGCATAAATTCCTTTAATTTAATAAATTAATTTATAGCCCATAAAATTGTTAAAGCATGGTGCACTTATTAAAACAAAATGTGACAAAAGCAATTTCTGCAAAAACTGGAAGTTATGTTGTAGGAGAGTGGTGGTAAGTAAAAAACATTTTTGATCATACTTTGGTCTAGACGCACTGCTGAAACAAGAGTCTCCCATCTCTTTTTAATAGGGCTATAAGACTTGGGGCCCTACCGCCGAAGCTGGAGCTGCTTACGATCGGATTTTTTGACGTGACAACGTCTTATAAATTGGTTAGCCGGGTGACACTTCAAGAAACTGACTCACGTTATGCGCTCACAATGAGAGCGAGTGAAAGGCACGCGTCCCTTCTAAGAGCGAGAGAGACAGACATAAAAAGTGAAAGGCATGCGTCCCTTCCACTCGAAAACATTTTACCACTCAAAGTCGTTGTCACGTAAAACTTTCGCCCGTATACCGACTTTACAGGCAACCATTTTTTGAATGCTAAAATGACACTACTGCTTAGATTTTTGGTAATTATGTTTAGCTTCAGTTTCAGCTAACTGAAAGAAACCCTAGAGCTCTACTGACTAAGCTGAAGATGTATGTCAATAACTTTAATTTAAGACCAATTTTCGGAATCAAAAAATCCAATGGTAATCGACTTCAGGTTCGGCGGTAGACCCCCGACTACACTAGCGCCGACACTGAATAAAACATAGTTTGCAAAATATAATAAAAACGAAAATTATAGAACAGTATTAGTCGATTTTTATCACGATATAGGTACAGCATAGTAATAAACCAGTACTTTAACTTCCTACTAGCGCCCAAATCGGCGCACGCACATAGCCAAGCGTCATTTACACGACCGCTCAGGAAGTTTTGGTGCGCCGCCGCGGCCGCGCCGCGCACCACATCGTCCTGAGCGGTCGTATAAATGACGCTTGGCTGTGTGCGTGCGCCGATTTGGGCGCTAGTATGAATTTAAGTGCGCACCAAATCGTCCTGAGCGGTCGTGTAAATGACGCTTGGCTGTATGCGCGCGCCGATTTGGGCGCTAGTATGAAGTTAAAGTACTGGTTGTATTACTATGCTGTGATATAGGGTTCAAACAACAGGTCACAAATAAATGAGTACATAATTTATACATTAAATTATTGTCAAAATACCAATATTCATGATTAAGAAACTTTTAAATTAATATCGCGTTTATTAATATAAAAAAAAAAAAACAGATAAAGTCTCAGGAGCCTTAATTAACTTAACATGCCGAAATTGTTGAAATTTAAATCTCATTTAAAATATGTATGCAATAAAATACCTACTTACTTAAAATATATTGGTAAAAAAATATTAGTTTTATCGAGAACTATAGAGATTTACAAAAATCTCTTTAGTTTACAAAAAAGCTTTTCTTTTTTTTTTACAAAAATAAGGTGAATGTTTTTTTTTTACCAATAACAACTGAAACTTCGGTCTGCCTATGTTCCTCCTACGTTATTATTATTTGTCATTGTTTGGTATGTCCTACAGGGCTCATATGTTGTTATTTATGAAATGTCACCACCACCTTGTAATTAACCGTATAAATACAATGAATTGATTTTTTTATTCAGTAGCGGCGTTATTTAGCTTCTATAGTCCTCTTAATGTAACTTTTTAAGATCCAGGGATAGCATACCAATGATATATAGGTTACTTATTGTTAAAATTAATAAACTTGTCAAAAATTTTAGGACATAAATATGTAGAAAATAAAATAATGACTTACAAACTACAACTAATATATGCCAAGCTATGTTTGACAATGACTATGTGTATATATATTATTATTATTAAGTACTACACATGGACACGTTCTACGACATTCATTATACATTATAATACAAACGATCGTCTGAGGCAGTTCTGTTGTTCGCTAGTTGACAGTGGGAGCATCGAATTTCCATTGATGACAACCCGAAAAGTGTTAAGAAAAAGCCTACACAACACTAAACTACCTTACATACATTTTATAATATTTTGTATTAATTTTATTTTAATATATGATGTGACGAGGGCAAACGATCTTGTGGGTCACCTGGTGGAAAGCAATCACCACCGCTCATGGAGATCAGCAACAACAATGGATCGCCGACCTATTGCCTTTCAAGAGAAATAAAGACTCTGTTCTTGAAGGCTCCCGTGTCGTAATTGTTCGGAAATAGTGCTGAAGGAAGTTGATTCATTCTTTTCACCGTTCGTGGTATGAAATGCACTGTAGATCACTAATTATCAAGATGATATGAATTGTAATTTAAGGTGGAATTCAGGAATTCAGCGGCAGGTATCAAATCAAACAGCTCATACGAGCACAGCAAGTGATATAATTTTGTAAAGAACGAAAGAGATAAACGTGTAGACAGAGAGTCCAGTCGATCCGAGATAATTGGGTCACCGATGATTCGAACTGCTCTTCGAAAGTAAGTACTGTGGCTACACCGGCACAGAGATGCGAACAGTATTCCATGTGAGGTTGAACATGGGACTTTTATGGTTGAAGGCGATGTCGGAGTGTAAAATACCGCCTGGATTTATTGATGACACCGATCTTCCTAGAAGCCAGTTTGGCCTTGCATTGAAAGTGGCTGCGAAACTGAACATCACTCGATATGTCGACACCCAAGATGCCAATGTTAGGATTAACACCTTCCAAGTTAGGAATTACGACAAACGGAGACTTTTGAGCGGTAAACGTGCAAATCAGTGTTTTTGAGCGATTTAGCATGACCAATTCAATCTACCCCAATCCGAGACGTATCCAAGTGACGTCTCAATCTAGATACAAGATTTTTTTTTACGATTATTATACATTTTACCTACAGAATGACTTTCTCATTCGGTATAAAGTAGTAAAGCGTGACGATTACAAAATCAGACATTATAGGCAGTCTGAATGACTCTTATATATCATACATAATAATCACTTATACTTCTATTCTAATTCTAGTTCACCTTTGGTGTAAATGGTGTAATACAGGGTACTAAAACCTTAGAGTAACTACTTGACTTACACTACTTTAAACGACCTGCAGGGTAGCTACAAACAGACGTAGCGGCGCGGCGCGGCGGCGCGGCGACATAAGCACTATGCTACACTAGGCGATATAACGCCCATAGAGACTGCGTACGGTGTAGGTACGGCGCAGGCGCACCAGTCCAATGGCGACGCGATGAAGGCAGCGTTGCGCAGCTTGAATGCACTTTACTAAACGTCACTTTTATACATTCTGAATTTACATGTTTTGAAACGACACCTTACCTTCACCATACGATTCTCTTTGGAGTTTACACACTGATCTGTATTATAATACAGATCAGTGAGTTTACACCTTAAATTGTCAAAGAAATAAGATAAGCCGGGCGAAGCGCGTAGTCTATGAATTTTGAAAGAATTCCGACAGCGTCGTGTCGCTGCGCGCTTCGTCAATGTGTAGCTATCATATTTCTAAGTACTCCTAAATACTGACAAAATTTGAATAGAATTGAATTGTCTTTCCTTCATCTAAATCTTCTCTTATCTTCTCTCTGCTACTTTCCATTTTCATGGATTCTACTGAGAGATAATGAATTAATCTAATTATTTATTGCCTTATACAATGGCTGAATAAATAATTCCATTTCGATAATATACTAGTTGTACTTGAAGTGATTTGAGATGTCTTAGATAACTACTTACTAGCACTATTTTTTATTCTATGGTAGAGGTGTCAAAAACGTTCGGATACACGTAACTACCTACCATATTAATTGTAATCGGTTAAATTGTAGAGGATAAATATAGTAAACATTTATTTTTCTACGTGTAAACACTACGACAATTTTTTTTTACTCTTTTTTTTAATTTCAGTCACATAATTACCAGTCATCGCATTTAAATACTAGTATCTCAAGAGATCACACAATAAGTACTTACTTTTAATTTATATCTACTTACTTATATAGTAATAAAACGTTAGGTACATATGAAGACTGCGTTTTATGAATATTTTAAGATTAGAGTTTTCCATAATATTTAATAATCTATTAATACAATAATTTCAAAATAAATGCCTGATTTTAAATTAATAAATATGGCTATGTGTTTGCGCAGTATAACATACAAAAAGATACTTCTATGATTACAATTTTATCGAATCTATAAAGTTAATATATCTTCCGCGAGGTATATTAACATTATGATCAAATCTAAACATTATGTAATATATTATACGAACTTGACGAACTATAAATGGCATTTGTTTTCTTGTAATCAATCTAAGAAAAATAAATATTATCATGTAAGCAATCCTATCAACGATATACCTAACAAAATTAGTTTTCAAAATATAATAAAAAAAGAAATATTCCTGGACAAATTACACACGGCTATCTAGTCCCAAAATAAGCAAAGCTTTATGGGCACTAGATAAGTGACATTATACTTAAATACATTTTTTTTGTAAATACATACATATAATACATAGATAACACCCAGACCAAGACAAACAGACATGTTTATGCACACAAATATTTTGTCTAGTGCGGGGATCGAACCCGAGAATTTGGTGTCAAAGTGGCCATTGCTAACCATTCGACAACAGAGCTCATCGTATATGGTCAAACTCTATATAAGTCACATAAATTTTTAGAAACAAAAATGGCACTCAGCAACTTAATAAATGTTTTATTATTAGGTACTACACTATATATTACTTTTTTTATATAGGTATCGATTTAAATGGTGAGCCATAATTAAGTCAAGGTTTGGAAAATTCTTGAAGCAGTCTCGAGAAAAAAAACCGGATAATTGCAAGTTGAACTTGCGTGGAGAGACCGAGGGTTCCATAAAATTAATAGTTATATACGGCCGGCTACAATAGTAGTCCATCAGTTTTGACTAAAACTTCTCGAATGTAAATGTTGTTAGAGCGAAAATTAATAATTTCAAAAGTACAAATGAATGTCAATTTAAAAGCCGGGCAAAACCAATGCGTCGACAACGCGGGTGGGACGCGGAGACTTCTACTATGTGTTACTGTTTCGTCTCGCTTTGCTATTGCTGTTATATAAAAACATTTGAATATTGTTCATAAAAAAATGTAAGCCGAGTAGCCTAAGTGCCAACAAAGGCGCAAAGGCAGAATAAATAGTAACATTTCAGTTCCTTTTTTAATTAAAAAATATATTAATTGTGTTTGCTTACGAATTAATAAGAAAAACTGGCCATTTATGAAGATTTTCTCAATAACTTTGAAAGAACCATTTAATTTTGCATTCGGGCATTGATTTACTTATGCGTCTAGCATATTTAGAAATATTAGAGTCTCACTAATCCAGCACTATTAAAAACTAGGTTAGGTCGGATTATTGGAAAGGACTTTTCGGGAAATGAGCTTTGTAGGAATGGAATATTCCGGGAAAGGGACGTTTAGAAACCGTGGAACATTATGGGAAAGGGGCAATATGAGCCTGAAGGTCTTTTTATACTGATGCAGATGCGCAAGCGCGGAATGAGAGTAGGGAAAAAAGTGAGCGGAGGGCGCCGGATTATTGGACATTACCGGTCTATTAAAGTGCCGGATTCGTATGACTCTTCATAATAATATACCTCATTTTATACCTCTAAGTCACACTGTGACATCATTAAATGTTGGTACGTATTTGTATTACTACTTCTAGAAATGCCTTAATGTTAAAGTTTTAATTAATAACGTTATGAAATAGACCCTATCAGTCCTAAAATATTAATATTTTATCTAAATTATGCTTATGCGTATTTTTTTTTTATTATCAACTTATTAGGTACAACTTAAAATAGTAATGACAATATCGAGATAATTCATACATGTTAGGATAATACGTAGGTGCTTAAAATATTTAATTTACCCTGGTTAATTTAATTTTTAATAAAGTGACATAATCACTTATACTACAGATATTTATGGATACAAAATCCAAAAAAGACATTTTTGTAAATTTTATTCCCAAAAATGGTTATATCCAAAAATAACTTATTTACTTATTATAAATAGTTAGTATAGATTAGATTAGGGATATAGCTGATAATGAATTAATGGAATGGAATACTTGAATGTAGATTAAATATAATTAACCCTGAACAAACCCTTTTGGGATCTCCTATTTGTAGCAAAGGGCAAGATAACTATTACACCTACGCTCGTACCGTTTAAGCTGAAGCCGATGCCCACCGATTTTTTTGATGGCAATTGTCTTTAGCTAAGCTGGTAGAAACCTTCCAGCTTTATCGAGAAAGCTAAAATTGTTTATCAATAACTTAAATCTAAGGCCTATTTATGGCAATCAAAATATTCGAGAGGTATCGGCATAATCTAGGCGGTAGGGCCCCTGAGCACCTATCGCCTAAGCTGATGCATATTCCCATCGGATTTTTTGATTATAAAAACCAACTTTCGCTACATCTATATCTACGAGTATCGTTGGCAAAACGACACATTGTCACAAAACAAATTGATAAATCAGTGCCTCCTGTACACTTTGGTCCAAAAATGGCAGATACAATGCAGAAATTGGCGCATTAGTGATACATCAAGATTTTTGAACCAAAGCACCACATGCAGTTGAGTTTGAACTGCATGTGGTGCATCCTACTGACTGACAAACGAGGAGAAGAGAGGTAGGGCACTGGCAGTGGTGACGATAATGTAGGCTCATATCATCTTTGGCCTGGGATTTGGGATGGGACCGAAAACAGACATCAGAGTCATCCCAGGACTACATCGCTACAAGTCAGCAGACTCCCTTTAATAATAACAATAAATAATTTGTATTTGTAATAAAAAAAAATAGACGGCCATAGCAACAGCCCAAATACTTCGCAACGATAGATTTTAAATGGAATTAATACCGCTTTTCGTATTCTTTTTTTGAATTTGGTGATTCGCAATGGACGGCGACGATTTTTTATTATACGACTAGGGTAATAAACAAGCGTACGACCTGCTTGATGGTAAGCAATCATCGCAGCTTGCGACACCAGAGGTACACTCATGCGTTGCCGATTCTGTTAAACCTCTTTACGCCATTGAAAAACCCGAATACTTCTGTTTATTTATTTCAACTCTCAAGAGGAATATAGTTGTCATTTTTTTTTTAAAATTCAAACGCTTTCTTCGTCTTCGTAGAATTTTGCATGAGGTGCCCTCACCTAATATAAATTTAGATTGTTAGGATACTTGTAACTTAATAACTTTTAAACTATCGCGTTGCATGATTACAACGATAATAACCACGGTAATTTAACACGATCATGTAAGATATTTTTACATACCTTTATTATCGAACATTGTGCCTGACATTTCAACCTGAAGCTGATCCCATTCCCATCGAATATTATGATTCGAAAAATACGTCTTACGTTTTAGTTTTCAGCTTTGTCGGTGGACCTCTAGTGTTTCTACCAGCCCCCCAAGCCAAATTTAATTCGTAGCGTAACGAACGTTAGATAGATCACGTGACATTTGTCAATGCGAACGTTTTAGTATGAGCTCCACAGTTCAAATTAGCGATCGCTACATTTTTCTACTTCGCAAACTGCCATTTGGCTAGCCCTCCTGCTAAGCTAAAGGCAAGTACCTAAAATCTAAGATTTTTGCAATCAAAAACTCGATGGGATCGGCTTCAGGATTGGTAGAGCCCCCAGGTTGCACCGGCCGTGGTCACAGGCTGAAAGAATCAGTCTGCCTGTGAGCACGTCAGTCACGTGAGTCAGTTATTATTACTTGTAACTTAGTGGTGTAATGGATGACAATATTATTAATTAAAGGGTTAGAACACAAACGTTGAAGTACGGTAATTATATCCATGGACTGATAGTTTGCGGAATCTATTCAGACAGTTATCAAAGGTACAAGCCCAAATTTACAGGGTCCAGAATTAAGCCTAGTACTTATTTACTGATAACCTCTCAGGAGTTACACTAACACGCAAGTTAAGCAACGTTGATCGTAGGCTGTCCTTGGATGGGTTTATTTTTTCTCGAGCTCCGTCTTAAACCGTCGGTCGCGGCTGTTATCATCTGTCATCTAATGGACAGTCGTGAAAGCAAAGTCAGTGGCCTTTGGGCGGTTTGGAAACACGGAGTTCAACCAACTCGTAGTTAACCAGCGGGATGGAATAAGCTCTAAACCCCCTTCGATTGAGAGGAAACCCGTATCCCAGCGGTGGGATGAATAAGGGTTGACGATGATAACCTCTTACAGTTTGCTCCCCTATACTACGCTCAACAACTTTTGTTCTTTGATTTTCTGTAATTCAAAATTATTCTTTTCATACGTATAAGGTTATATTTAAGATACATATTACAATTTGGTCAATTTTTAACACAATACATATTTTTCCTTCATAATTTAGAATGAGCTCGATGTCGAATTTACAGTCCACTGCTTCAGACTCTAAGTACCTTTCCCATTTCTTCTTCTTCTGAAGGCATTGCAGCGGTCAGGAGTGAGACCGGACATTCAATCATTACAACACTGGATATTACACTTGCATTTCTTGCAAAGAATTGGAATGTAATACATATAAATGCTCAAAGCATTGACTCTCATTGCGTAGACTTCCTTGCCACATTCACATCTCGTTACATCCATGCCATACTACTTATATCTGGGACGTTTCTTAAACCCTCGCTTCCTTACACTTTATATCCAATTTCAGGTTTCAAAACTGAGGCAATTCAGCTTAAGTTAAAGCCGATTACCATCGAATATTTTGATTCCCCAAAAAGGGGGTTCGGTTAAAGTTATTGACAAATATTTGTAATTTTGTCGGCAGAGCTTCATGGTATATAGCAGCTAAGCTAAACGCAGTTGGTGCAAATCTAAGCGGAAGTTTGATTTTGGCAATCAAAATATCTGATGGGATGCGGCTTCAGCTCAGGCGGTAGGGTCGCTGGTCAGAATCACTCAGAGTCAGAAGCACATGTGCAAGGACGACCCAAGATGCAGCCTCAAAAATTATGGGCTATTGTTTTGAAGATTTATCTTCACAGCGACAAATTTTATGAATTTGTGTCTCAATCCACTCCAGCATTCCAGTCTCTTGAACATTTATTTCTTCAGGTCACTCTTCAGGTGTTTATTACAGCCCATCACTTCACAGAAAATTTTCTTTAGGGACTTTGCTGACTGATCTAACTCCTCAATTTGAGCATACTATCATAATGAGCGATTTTAAAAGCTACCTTATTAAATACGATCCTCGTGCAAAAAATCTTTTTTTTTTTGTATACTACTTTGGATGGCAGACAAGCATACGGCCCGCCTGATGTGATGCGGTTACCGTAGCTATATTAACGCTCACAACATGAAATATCGCACGCCGCCATCCCCGCTGCTAAAGCAACATCTCCTTTCTTACTGCGTTTAATTTGATCTACTTATTTTATGTTCCAGTATTACTTTAAAGCGTTGATGCCGCGTTTTTATATAATATACAGAGCTACTAACCGATAGACAGTATACAGTAAACGTTTTTTTTTATCAGTGTTATCATGTATTTTAAAAATTTTAGAACAAAAATAGTTTATTTATAGTGTAAGGAAGCTGTGTGCAAGAGGTTGCTAATAGTTTTCAAGTACATAATATTAAAGTAGAAACAAAAAAGTTAACTCTATATATTCCATGCCACCGCGCCGTGGCAACAACGCGGGAGCAATTTATTCTTTTTTTTAAATTTCGAATTCTCAAAGCATTCTTTTCTATATATGTTCTTTTTTATATATACTAGACTCCACTCTGTAATCCCTAAAATTGGGCTCCTACTATTTTAATAAACTGCTTTTTTAATCTTGAGAATGTGATGTAAGTACGTTTAAAATCTGAAAGATTGCGCTATAGCTAACTGAATTGGATCTATTTCGCCAGAGTTGTTATTATGGTCCTCCTCATCATCGAGGGCAGGCATTCCGAAACCGCGCCTTCTTGGTATCGGACTAGGAGGCAGCTGAAGAGCAGCACTCTGACTGGTAGACGGCTGAGGCTCAAATTCTTCATCACGGAGATCTGTGCTATAGTAACTATTAGCCAAGTTGGCAATAGACGTTAAAACACCACCTTGGAATGGTCGATGTGGTTTGCGACTTGGCGCGACTGAAGCTGGAGGACAAAAAAAGTCATAAGGATTAATGGAGGATGTGGATGGCATTTCACTTGAGACATTAATGTCAATACCACTAGCTCTTATCCCAGAGCTGGTGCTTGGTGCATTAGTGTCGAGATCCCCCTCAGCAGAAGTACTTGCGATGTTAGGACTGGTAGTCTCGTTATTTAGAACTGATTCATTGGAACTACCTGCCGGACTAGAAATAGCTTCTTCGCTACTTGATTTTTTTGCATCATTTGTCTCATCTGTTTCGGAAGAGTTGTGGATGCTGTCGCTGTTAAGCCCACTTTCAATACCAGAGGTACTGGCACCACTGTCCAAGTCTGAGAAGTTGGACCTTTCGGCATTACTTGTAGTACCAGCTTCTGAAGGGCCGGCATTATTGGTGCGTCCTGACGTACTAGCTTCCCCGAAGTCGATGTTAGTGCCTGTGATATTAGTGGCAGTGACACTGGTTGCCGTAGATGGAATGGACCTATTGGTTCCAAGCGCGATGAAATAATTAACTTCGAAGTTTGTTTCTGAAACAAAACAAAATGTGATATTTAATATGTGTAAGAAGCATATTGTAACATCCGATAAATTAACAAAAATGAAGGACTTAGGTGAATATATAAAAAATTAAGCAAATGTATCGGTATCTTTACATAGAGTAGAAACGAAAATAAACAATTAATAGAAGAGAACCTACAAGTACATGTTAATTTTGACATTGAAAGAAAACGGAGAGTAGTTGCGGTAATTTTGGAAATGAAAACTTCTTTAGCGGTGTTGTGCACTTTTTGGGATGGGTAAAAAATGTTAAACTCGCGTCATGATACGTAACCTGATTGAAAATTCGTAAGAATGAGGGAGAATAGACCGCCGGCGCGGCGTAGGAGAGGAAATAATATCCTCCTCTCTTTCTACCGCGCGGCGAAAATGTATGCTTGCACTGCTGTTTATTTTTAAAGTAATATAAATTGTCATGTTTGTGTACGATAGCGCAATAAATGAATATTGTATTTTAGCGGGAGTGCCGGCAGAAGTGAAAACTTGAACTTAATGTTCAACTTCTTTTTTGTACTACGTCGGATGGGAGACAAGCGTATGGCCCGCATTTTTTTTTTTTTTTTTTATACTACGACGGGTGGCAGACAAGCATACGGACCGCGTGGTGTGAAGCGGATACCGTAGCCATATTAACGCTCGCGACATAAAATATCGTCCGCGCGCCGCCACCCCCGCTGCCAACGCAGCATCTCCTTCCTTTCTGGTGACCTCACTCACTCGCAGGAACACAACAACCCTCAAGGGAATTGTTATTTGGCTGCGGTATTCTGTGAGGTGGAGGTACATTCCCCAGTCGGGTAGCTTACAATTACACTCCCTACCTCTCTTTTCGCCAGAGCTTCGTTTGTCAGTCAGCAGGGTGCACCGCGTGCAGGTGAAGTTGCCTTTGGTTCAAAGATGTTGATGAACCACTTACACCCCAAACTGGATATATAGCTTGATATGAAGCGGTTACCATAGACCCCCCCGTTGCCAACGCAGGAACTCCTTCCTTTCTGGTGTCCTCAGTCACTCGCAGGAATACCAAAACACTCAAGGGAATTGATATTTAGCTGCGGTATTCTGTGAGGTGGAGGGACTTTTCCAGTCGGGCAGTTTACGATTACGCTGTAGCCAATCTATCTTTTGCCAGAGCTTCTTTTGTTAGTCGGCAGGGTGCACCACGAGCAGGTGAGGTAGGCTGTAGCTGTAAATATCGTGGTACCATTTGATACAGCTCGTGAAGCTCTTGCAGGATAAGCAATCACTTTTGACGTGACAACGTCTTATAAATTGGTTAGCCGGGTGACACTTCAAGAAACTGGGTCACGTTATGCGCTTACAATGAGAGCGAGTGAAAGGCGCGTGCCTTTCACTCGCTCTCATTGTAAGCGTGTCGTGGACGCGTGTCCCTTCTAAGAGCGAGAGAGACAGACATAAAAAGTGAAAGGCATGCATCCCTTCCACTCGAAAACATTTTACCACTCAAAGTCGTTGTCACGTAAAACTTTCGCCCGTATACCGACTTTACAGGCAACCAATTTTTTTTTTCAATATCTTTTTTATCTTAGAAAATAACTGAGAGAGACACTTATCGTTTCCACCCTCATCATAATATGGAAGAGATCTTATATATAAACTCATCTTTGTTTGAAAAATGGTTTGCAACATTCCTTTTCTTTCAGTTCATATGTTGTTCAAATACAATTCTTTTGAGCAATAATAGTAGTTTATTCGCTAAGGGGGCATGGTACCTACAAATTACACCACGAGTCTGCATTTGGTGCCACTGCATAAATAAGTAAATGTTCCTGGACATATTACATACCGCCATCTAGCCCAAACTAAGCAAAGCTTGTGCTATAGGTAATAGATAACTGATATAATTCTTTTTTTTTTTTGTAAACACATACGTATAATATAGAAAACACCCAGACCAAGACGAACATAAATGTTTGTCTTCTGCGGGAACGAACCCGCAACCTCGGAGTCAATGTAGAACCACCTGTTTTTTAAGAGCATTGACTATATTTGCATTAACTGTCTGAATAATATGTAAGTATAATGATATGTCGTTTCTATAAAGTGATTACAATTTTAATGCAATTCGCATTGGTACGCGTGTTACATAAATTAAATTTTTAGTGCTAATGCAAAGCAGCCTAATATTTACTTGGCTAGTATTTTGCTGTGGCTAAACACCATCTATCGCTTTACTAAAGAAGTAATCATTCCATAAGTGATCAATAGGTGGCGCTATTCAGTTTCTTCTTGATCCTACATCGCATTTATCGCAACACAAAAGAAATAATCATTCCATAAGTTTTCAATAGGTGGCACTTTCTTCTTGATCCTACATCGCATTTATCAAAATTAAAAGTATATAGCAGAGCGATTACATGGTACTCGTACACTACTATCATTAATCGTACTTTATAAAAAGGGATGTTCTTCTTATAAAGTTAATATACTTTAATTTTATGATGCTTCCTATAATGATTTCTAAGGAAGAAATCATATTAAAACTATTTTTTCGAGTCAAGTGTCCCTTCTACCCCCTCCCAGCTATATATAGAAATGTGAAAAAATTTATGACAAGAGTGAAAATGAAAATTTTGGTGGTCGTCGCTGTTAATCCTGGCTACACATAAGACACAGTATTGGGAATGTGTGAACAACTTAAAAAAATAACTTGGAAAAGAAGAAAAATTTTCACAATTTCTATGGAAAAATACTTAAATGAAGTTGTTAGTTACGCAAAACAGGTACCTATTAAACATAAGTTTACAAACCATGTAAAATTATAGAAAATAAAATCCACGTTGTTTGTCCGCAGTGGAACCCTAAACCACCGATCCAATTTTAATAAAATTTTGCATAGTGTGTGCAGTTTGATCCAACTTGAGAGATAAGATAGTTTATCTCTCATCGGAAAAATTTACGTAAAAATATTTAAAAGTGATACGAAGTTCGCCGAGCCAGCTAGTAATTCATAAATTAATAATAATTTAAAATGCGGAACCACATTTTTATGTTTGGGTTTTGACAAATCATACATGTAGGGCTTAGAACCTGGCAAGAGGCTACAAAACATCACATATTTGACATTACATAATTCACTAGCTTCACAAATTGCATGTAAACTTTGTTGTTAATCTTTCGTGTGCCGCGATCCCATAGTGGGTATACCGTCGATACAGCACTTGGCACAGAATTGACAGGTCGCGGCACGCGAGGCGTTAATCCGTACTCCATTTGCATATTATAAATGCGAAAGTGTGACTGTCTCTCTGTCTGTCTGTTACCTCTTCTACTTGAACCGCTGAACTGAAACCTTACACGAAATATTGTGACGGGCAATTTATGCATATTTTACCCTGCCGATTACCGTAAGGGGCTCTGACAAAGAAGAGGTAGGGTAGGTACAGCGTATTTGCAAGCTGTCAGACTGAGGAAGTACCTCCATGTCATAGAATAGGGCAGTCAAGTAACAAGTCCCTTAGGGATTGAAGAATTCCCGCAAGTGAGTGAGGTCACCAGAAAGGGAGGAGTTGTTGGGTTGGTAGGGAGGTGGCGGCGCGAGATGGCGGCGCGCGAGCGCTATTTCATTTTGCAAGGGTTGCTAAGGTAACAGCAGGAGGGCTCTACGCTTGTCTCTCAACTGAGGTAGTATAAAAAAAAATCGGTAGAAACGACCATCTAAATACTTTAATAATGGCTTAAATAATTTATGCAAATTGTGAGCGCAGCGTATAATCCTAGGTCAATTTGAACTTCAGTTTAAGGTAATAATAGATATTTTCATCTTGGTGGTACAGCTCCAAGATCCCCATTGGCTATGCTGAACATAATTACTACTAATCTAGTACTACTCCAGAACTAACTACTCCGGAAGACCAATTTTCGTAAGTATTTTGCGATTGCAGAATGATCAAGTTGACCGAATCGAGATTGAATTGTCAATTGACTGAAAGTATATACTTGATTTAATTAATTAATTATTATTAGTTCTTATTGTCGGTACCAATACATTCTTAGTTCTTTTTAATTCTCAGTCATATTTCGATATAATCCCACTTAAATTGAACTTTAAGTTTCAAATAGTAATACGAGAATACCAAAATTGACATTTGTGAGATTGAGACTAGATCGAAACTGAATTTTGACAACATTTTAATTACGAGAATTGCCCTCTGGGCGAGTTAGGCGGATAAGGGTCCAAGGCGCTACAAATAAATTTAATTAAGTGAGACAGTAACAGTGATTTCATGAACATATAATTTTATTAACATCAAATACTCAGAAATATATCTAATTTGTGAAATCGCCATAGCATTTAATATGTTATATATAAAGGTTCCCCGTCTTATAGTATAGCTATAGGCAGTCCTAAATGCAGGGCGGCGACCCGAAATGCCCAGGATGCAACAAGTACATGCGTATCTGGGTCGATGCAATGCGCAGCTGCGAGCTCAGGATGCACCAGGATATGATATGCTGTATCGATTATTAACTTGGGCAAGCTAGGGTACAAAAAAGAAACAAAATTATTTTGGCAAGAAGGAAATTATTTTGAAAATTTCACCAGCTAACATTAGCCAAGCTTTGAATCGCTTTACTGATTATAAATGTATACACGATATATATGATACAAAAAAGAATCGATCGATTCACTTAGTGTATAAATGTTATTATCGATTCGTGTCAATAAATAAAACAAATATAGACATACTTAGTCAACAGAACCCTCCGCCAGGGTTCATTCATAAGGTAGGCTATATGCTTGTAATTCCACCGTGAAACTTTGCCCAGACAGAGATAAAACTTTTATTACAATTCACCCGACAGTAAACCCTCTACCCTCAGTCGATTTATTCCAACATTTTCAACAAAATTTGACATATCTCAGGCAATTTATACAAAGCTTTTATAACATTAAATACCAAAACCTTCCTCATGAACCACTCCGCCTATTGGTGAAAACTACAATCGAAATTCATTCAGTTTTTAAATTTAGTTGTGTTCAGAGAGACAGACAGACGACAGTGATACTTTTTGTCATGTAATGATAGGAATCAAAATATTTACAACTTCACAATCACTACTTATACGTACGCACCTTCGCATTACCAAAAAGGTTTGTGATAAAATTAAAAAAAAAAAAAACAAAAACAATATTTAAACAAAGGAAGTCATCATCTCGCTTCGTAAAAACAATATATAAGAAAACTAACGCGTGTACAAAATATATTCGCTGAGGCAATTAAATCGCGGAAGCTGAAACGGAAATAAACAAAACAAGTGTATATAAAAGCTTACCCAGAGTTTCCCTGTTGTCTTCGCCTATTATCCTCCAATTTGGGTACATGAGCCCTCTCAAATCTTTCCAAAAATCTTTCCTTGTCATCTTTCTTGCGACTCTAATATTCATTCTGCGCGGCTTTTTTCCTTCACGTTTAGCATTGTTATTGTCACCTGGATTTTGGCGCGACATCTTGATGTCTAGGTAATAGGAGACAGACTGAAGCTTTTCCTCAGTGAGTGGTAGCAGTTAGGCTTTTGAAAGTAATGCGCGCGCCGATAAAGGTGCGTTTTCATTGAAAACCCGCTTAAAGAGATATGTTAACTTTAAAACTTCACTTTTTGAGGGTAAAAGGTAACCACTAACTTCAGAGCCCAAGCGAACAGCACCTGCAAGTATTGCACCCTGGTGACTAGTAGACTATTTCACAGGCGAATTCACCAAACAGAGGATCATCATCATCATCATCAGGCTGCTTTCCACCAAATACGATCCTCCTGTTTCCGAATCCAGCCGCTTCCGGACTCTTTCTTAAGGTTGGTGAACCATCAACAAGGCGTCCAACGCTTCGTGATCATGCGCGCGGCCTCCACTCTAATACCTTCCCCCCCCCCCTGCCATCATTTACTCGGCAGATGACCATAACGAAGAAGAGAAGAACATAGCCAAATAATTACCATTGCGGTTTGTTATGTTTTTGCAAGTTAGTAATTATATTAAAAATTATAACTCTGGTGCAGCTGGCTAATTTTCAGAGGAGAAGATATCGGGTGCACCCTATGCAGTGCTTTGCATTGGCCCTAAAGCAGATTAATTGCTATTAATATGAAATATAAAAGGAGGGGCTATTTTCAAATTGTTTGAATGTCGTTCTTAATAAATATCCTAATAAGTAATACATACTCGTAGGTACGTATTTTTTTTTAATAGAGCTCTCGTCCTGGGTAGTTCTTTTATGGATGTAGCCTAGGGATGTAGCACATAACGTGGATTGCTTAGGGCTTCAATTAGTATTAAACCGGCACTGGCGCTGTGTGGAGACCTGGAGGTGGGGGGTGGGGTGGGCTAGACGTATTACCAAACCTGAAGCCGGTTACTAACGTTTTTTTTTTATTCCAAAAACTGGTCTTTTGTTAAAGTTATTGACAAACATCTTCAGCTTAGTCGGTAGAGCTCTCGGGTTCCTTTCAGCTGAGCTAAACAGAATTATAAACAATCTATGCAGTAGTGTCATTTTCGCATTCAAAGAATCCGATGGTAATCGGCTCAGCGGCAGGGCCCCTGGGCTTTTGTATGGGTGCGTCACCTAAAAAGTAAGTTCACCTAAAATTTCAATCTTCGATAATTGGAACTCTGGAAATGTTCAAAAGCGTTATGAAATACAACTGTAGAAGTTGAAATATATTTACGTAGGTATATTAATTACAATTTTCGGAAACATTACTGTTATGGACATCATCGGTAGTAGGTATTACAAATTTTATGAATAAAAACTTTAAGAAGAAATATTTTAGGAAAAGTGATCATTCGGATTCCAAATCGGTATGAGGAACAATTTCGGGTATTTTTTTTATAATTCTGTATGGAGACAGGCATAATGATAAGCATTTTAGAAAAAATCCCAATTAGTGCCCATGAATGACTAAAAGATAAATTTTCGAGAATAAAAAGGCATTTTATTGGCGCTTATTGGGAATAAGAAAAGTAAATATTTCTGAATAAATTAAACACCTATATTATGTACGTAAGTCCCAAACTAAACCAAGCTAGTACTATACCTATATGTTTTTTTTATACTACGAAATAAACTGAAAATTTGTTAAAAATTAAATATTATTATATATTTAATTTTTAACAAATTTGTTAAAAGTTAAACTGAAAATTTGTTAAAAATTAAATATATAATAATATTTAATTTTTAACAAATTTTCAGTTTATATTTTTATTTATATTTATTTATTTATATTTTTATAAGTAATTAGTTTTTTTTTGCGTTACGTAGTTTATTGTTATGTAACTATGATTATTTTTAACCTAATACTAAAATACATTTGTTTTTGTAGATAGGTACATATAATACATAGAAAAGGGTGATCATGAGAAAAGGATATATTGAGAAAGGAACAATTTGAGAAGTGGACATTTAGATAAAAGGATATTTCGAGAAAAATACCTACTGAGAAAGGACATTATGAACTGATAGGAAATAGACATGTTCATGTACGCAAATCTTTGTGTTGTGCAGGGATCGCCCCCACCCACCTACCTTGGAGCCACAGTTATAACCATTGCTAGTCATTCGACCACCGAGCGTGTCAAATATATTGAGAGCTCCCGGCATTATGGCCATCTTTAATTCCGTAGTAATCGTGTTAAGAGGCCTTACTAGGGTTGCCAACTCTTGAAAGGACTAACCCGGGAGACTGTTATGTACGTGGAAAGAAAATGTCAATTATTTTTTGAAGTGAAACTTCTAATAAGACTTCCAACAAGGTTACGTTAAACGTTTAACTCTACCATGGAGTTTCACTTCTTCCACGCAGAGGGACCCCACGCACTATTTTTTTTTTAAATTTATGTTTATTCTGATTTCGAACAGCATTTAACATACAAAATCATAAAAGTTTTTACATGGAAAATGGAAAAAGAATGGAGAACGAATAATGATGTGCGAACGAAGGATGCGTTTAATTAGAATAACCGGATAAATTCTTCTTCGCCGAAAGTTCGGGAGATTGACAATTATTACCGGAGTCTCCCGGGCAATCCGGGAGGCTTGGGAACCCTAGGCCTTACGAAGCACACTAGTGCCGCCTTTGGAAAAATTCCGAATGTCGGAAATAGAGTTCAAAAGTAAAAAAATCCCCTTAACTTTTCTCAAGAATTCTATATTAAGTCACTTATTCACACTTAAAATGTTGTTGTTAACAATAACGCCAGGTATAACAAAACAACATGAACGCATGAACTAATTGATTTAAAATATTGTATTCTGGTTATAAGTTCTGCGAAATATAGCTTTGTCGGCGTGATTATGTCGAAGACGTGGGTCAATTTAAAAATTTGCCTACGTCAGCTGTATTTTGTATGGAATTTGACAACCAAATTCATGACGTAGACTGTCAATATACCTTCTCGTCAATCTATAACATCGTCACGGGAAGGTTAGACCTGATGTTTTACCAGGCCTCCGTCACTCCATGTACTTGCGCGCTTTAATTACCTACGGCCCGGCCGAGCGGTCTCGGGCCGTTTGCGGACCAAATTCAGGCCCTGCGATTGCTGTGGGATCGCGCGGTGCGAAACAATCCCAACTGTACGCTTGAGCATTTAGGCACATTTTAGCATACAGCGGTTGCTGACGCGACGGAGTAGGCTATTATAGCAGTAGGTATTGGAAATTTTCTACTGAGTGAATATCTGTTACGTAGTCACTATTATGTAATCTGTGATTTTACTACCATACCACAGTATAAGTAAGGACTACGTAACCATACTCTGGTGTAACTAATCTTTATATGCTCTGTGGTAACTTTCGAAGGAGGCGCTAGTGCGCTGCACAAAGGACCTCAACATGGTAACCCCTATCACAAACGTATACAAACACAAAAATTGTAGAACACTATTGTTCTTACAAACTTTATTGCTCATTTTGCTGTTTGAGCGTTTCTTTTGTTCTTTGATTACAAATACATTCTTCGCCATGTACGATTCATACTCATCGTTGCATTCACACTTCACAATTAGAGCAATTGCATACATGAATATCTTAAATAACACTAAACACTAAACGTAATGTCACTGGCAACCCAAAGAAGGAGAAAAAATTGTATTTCTGTTTATTTTATTATTAGCAACAAAAAAAAAATACTAATAGTATTATATAAAAAGTTTAATAAATAAATTGTTCTACTAAGGACGAACGGGGTCTCCTAACACAGGTATTATATATATACAGGTATATACTTACAAGAAGACCTCGGCTACGATATACTGTAATCCTTTAATGAAACTATATTGTAATTTACTGAATAAAGCATTTGTATTTTTTTTTTTTGCCTGCTAGGGATACGAAAATACCTTGTCCTCCTTGAAATTATTTGGACTCGCTAGCGCCCGCGACCACA
Source organism: Hypsopygia costalis (assembly GCA_937001555.2). Classification (NCBI taxonomy): domain Eukaryota; kingdom Metazoa; phylum Arthropoda; class Insecta; order Lepidoptera; family Pyralidae; genus Hypsopygia; species Hypsopygia costalis. The sequence continues at coordinate 29,705,306 of OW443326.2, forward strand.
CCCCGGCTACTCCATACAAATGTTCCGTCGTTAACTACTACATAAACAATAACGTCTGTACAGAGCGTGAATGAGCGTGTCGTGTGGCGCCTTACAAACCGTTCCAGATTCGTCTCAGAGGGGAGGTGAGGTTGATACGAGAGAGCGGCAGGGATTGGTAACATTATACGTAGTACTATTACTAAGGTCCCTTGTACACGCTAAGAAAAGTCGCCGGGCCTATGCAAGAATTCGTGTCGTTTCTACACACGAACTGTCTACTGTCTCCGCGCAGAAAGCTTCCAAGAAAAAAATCTTGTCTTTGCTAGACATGACGCGCGATGTTTTACTGCGGTACGGAGGTTTTCGTGCCTAGATCTGACAAAATTCTTGTTGTGTACATGATGAATTGGTCCTACCTGAAGTTGACACGGTGAATTTTTTTTAGCGTGTACAAGAGGCCTTATACTGCGCCGCGACTTAAACTTTCAAAAATCTTTTTAATAATTGCAAAAAATCTTTTTTTAGCGAATGCCTACGTCATTATAGCTACTCGTATGCCAAATCCTGACCCAACCAGTGGTTAGAGCAAGTGTAATATTTATCATCATCAGTATCAGCCTCGAAAAGTCTGGTGGCCGTATGTCTTGCAATAATTACTTTTTCATTAACGTTTGCAGGTTTTTTCCCACATAGGACAAACTTTTGTGTGCATGAAAATGTCTCTTTTATTAAAAATAAAAATATATTTTCAAGTACATTTATCTGTTTAAATGTATTTACGTATGCTTATCAGTTGTCCAGTACCCATAACACAAGCTTCGCTTACTTTGGGGCTAGGTGGCGCTGTGTAATTTGTCAGACAATATTTATATTTATTTATTTATGTTATCTATTAATTATAATACAAGATTCGTTTAAGGATTTATGAATAGTTAGGGCCCGCGACAGCGTACGTGCCGGTATCCCGTAGGCATTTTCAAAAATCATTTTTCAGCGAATGCCTACGTCGTAATAGGTACCAAATTTCAACTCAAACCGTTCAATGATTTCAGTTGGGCGTTGGTAGTTCAGTACATAACTGGCCAGGTAACAGGATGCTTTGCAGCTAGCCCTGTAAACATATCTACCTACTCCCTGATATTTTCAGCGAGCTGAAACCGGCATGCGCGCGCATAACATTTCAGAATCCAGGATCTGTCGGGGCCAAGCCTCAGTCCCTACTGAGTTTTGAAGGTATAAGGATGTCACGCCCACGCATAACCGTTTTGGCCAGATGTAACATCATGTATAATGCTATACTCGACGATATGAATGGCGTGTCGCCTAATAAGAAACCTCGTACTGAACATCGCAAGAAGACTAGAGAGGAACTCTGGCATGACATTCGAGATCAACTGTACCCCGACTGGCAGCATATGACTGAGGAAGAAAAAGAAACAGTTGGTAAGTTATTTTTACTAAATAATTAAGTTTGCTGTTTATTTATTTCTGCAACTTATTTGTTATTGGTTTTTTGTCATTTTGCTACTGCGATTGTTATAATGCATCTGCGAATACTGTGCTTATGCGAATTGTTTTTTTTATCTACGTATTTTTTTAACAACGTTTTTTTTGTTTAAGTTAAATAAATGTATATATTAATTGTCTTTGTAGTATAGAAAATAATTTTTAAAATATCTTTTTTAACTTATACTAAAAAATACATTCGTAAAATAGAATGTCAAAGTATAAACAAAAAAAAATACAATTTAATTAAATAAAGACGGAGCTTTGAATTTGGATGTCGAATATTTTTTGGAGAACGAGGATAAAGTAAGAATTCTAAATTCGTTTTGAGTATTTTCCTTCAAGATTAAATGGACACGTGTACGATTAGTAGTAAAGTACCATTCTGAAAAAACTCACTCTCTCAACTTATTAATAATCCATTTATACTTATTCTTTTATCTTAACAAATAAGGATTAACCTGATGCTTAATTGAATAAAATAATAATCAATAAAAATAATTCACGCTTAAGTCGTTAAATAATAAAAACAAACAATGAACGACTCAAGGCATCAATATTTTTATTAGTACATGAAAAATAGAGAGGTACAAAGGCGGACTTATCCCACAAGGGGATCTCTTCCTGTCAATCTTAGAGTAACTGAGGGGACATTACAGATTGGATTTAACAAACGATTGGAGTATTTTAAAATTATTTAAGTACCAAAATTTATTATATTTTTTTATTTGATTGACGTCGCAGAGAAGTTTAATCCCATCCCCCCCGGCGCCGCCCCGCACCCCTCCCCGCCCCGGTGCACTGCGAAACATAAATTCAATCGATACAGCCGACCCGGATGCATCCCGGTCCGGCTGCTGCGCATTGCACTGACCTCAATCCCTGAGCCTGCGAGGGATTGACGCAACACCCATAAATTCTATAGATGGCCTGCGCCATTGTACAAAGATATATAGTATGTTCCTTAGCAACAAATGTAGACCTGAGTTGAACTTGCCTTCTTCATCAACTATATTATGTATGCAAATGGACAGATTTTGAAAACCAAATTCGTAACGTAGTCTTGACAACATATGGGGAGAACATACCTTGTATCTTTCTACCATGGCGCCCGCACGTTATATTCCAATCCAATGCACTTTTTCAACCGACTTAAAAAAAGAGGTTTGATTACCGTAGTCTCATAATCGCTAGCAACATAAACATTGCAAATCAATTTGTACACTTATAGCGGGCTACCTGTAGTTTCATCATCATCATCAGCCTGTATCTGTAAATTTTTGTAATATTTTAACAGTTACATTACTTTCTAATTTTTTTATTCCAACGGGACTGTATTTCAGGTGCCTTTTGTAAGAAATTTCGTCCTCATTGTCTAGTTTGGATTTCTTAAATATTAATAGATTTAGAAATATCTATAAAACTAATATTTTTAGGAGTTTTATCTATATTTTTAATGGTTTCGAATTTGTCAAACATTCAATATATCTCACTTGCCAAGCGTCCCGTTACAGTCAGTCAAATGCAAACATGGCCATTGTCTCTCCTAGAAATTTACTTTTATCTAATTCATCTAATCCTGTCAGAAGCCAAGGCCTCCTGTTAAGAGTTCACGACAATTCGCCAAGTTTGTAATTAATTCCGTTTTGACAATCCTGCGTATCCTACAACTTTCTCTAAGATCCTAAAAGACAACAAATTGTCCTGACAATTTGACAAACTAGTTTTCTCGGATGAAATGAAATGAAACGAAACGAGACGAGACGGGGACGAGATAGGACGAAACGAGTCGAGACGAAACGAAATTGAAATGAAACTGAAATGGAATTGAAATGGAACTGAAATGGAACTGAAATGGAACTGAAATGGAACTGAAATGGAACTGAAATGGAACTGAAATGGAACTGAAATGGAACTGAAATGGAACTGAAATGGAACTGAAATGGAACTGAAATGGAACTGAAATGGAACTGAAATGGAACTGAAATGGAACTGAAATGGAACTGAAATGGAACTGAAATGGAACTGAAATGGAACTGAAATGGAACTGAAATGGAACTGAAATGGAACTGAAATGGAACTGAAATGGAACTGAAATGGAACTGAAATGGAACTGAAATGGAACTGAAATGGAACTGAAATGGAACTGAAATGGAACTGAAATGGAACTGAAATGGAACTGAAATGGAACTGAAATGGAACTGAAATGGAACTGAAATGGAACTGAAATGGAACTGAAATGGAACTGAAATGGAACTGAAATGGAACTGAAATGGAACTGAAATGGAACTGAAATGGAACTGAAATGGAACTGAAATGGAATTGAAATGGAATTGAAATGGAATTGAAATGGAATTGAAATGGAATTGAAATGGAATTGAAATGTAATTGAAATGTAATTGAAATGGAATTGAAATGGAATTGAAATGGAATTGAAATGGAATTGAAATGGAATTGAATGAAATGAAATTGAAATGGAATGGACCGGAATGGACCGGAATTGGAATATACTGGAATGGTCTGGAATGGACCGGAATGGATCGTAATGGACCGGAATGGACCGGTACGGACCGAGACGGACCGGAACGGACCGGAACGGACCGGTACGGACCGGAACGGACCGGAACGAACCGGAACGGACCGGAATTGGAATGTACCGAAATGGATCGGAATGTACCTGAATTGACCCGAATGGGCCGGAATGTATCGGAATGGTCTGGAATGGACCGGAATGGATCGGAATGGACTCTTCGAATTTGAACTCTTCAATCTCTATTGTCTCGTTTGAAGGAAGGTTTTGAACTTCGTCTCAGATAAAAGCCAATTACGTTATACTAGTGGTTGCCCACTGGTCGAAATTCGATCATATATTAAACAAAAGATATATATGCGTATGTGTGTCAAATACATGGAATGTGTGTAATGTTTTTTTTAATGATTTAATATATTTTTATGCATAAATTAAAAAAAATATATATTAGCATTCTGCCTCTTCTATATAAACCTCTCCATCCGCGCAATTTTCCTAAAAAGTACGTAGTACAAAGTTTCTGCTTCACGTATATGTTAGATAATATGCTGCTACCAGGTTTTTAATATTCACAGAATCAATTAAGATCTGAGATTAAATGGTAGTTCTTGTATATTTGTAAGTTGCAATTCATAACATTTTATTATATTAATAGGGCATTATTAGGGATGAAATGAAGTACGCTTACATAGCGGACTCGACTAATTTCTTTGATGTGAGCCTAAGGTTCACGTCAAAGAAATTATACTCATACTTTATGGTTCATTCCATCTTTCTCCGGAACGCCTCCAAAACTTTCTCTTCAATGTTACCAAAGTTATGCAAGCTCGTTCCTTGTTCGTAACGTTATTCTATTGCTCCAAAAGCATAAAATTATTTAAAGAAAACAGTTTTGAACGAAACAGGTATAGTAGCACAGTATAAGTAATAGTACTAAGGCCACTCCCTGCTTCTCCCTCGTATGGACCTCACCTCCCCTCTGAGACGAATCTGGAACAGATTGTATGGCGCCAATTAATTAAACTTATCTTACCGACCAGTTTTGCCTTACGTCATTCAAGGTACGCAAACAGGTGTTAATGTATGCGAACTTATTTATGTTGCCACAGGATTTTAGTTTGTAGTTGTTAGCTAGATGTTGGCATGTCAAGTAGTTAATTACTTTTCCTAAGGTGCATATATTTTAAAAACGTTCGTAACATATTGCCCGAAACCATAGGTGGCTTAATTTAAACATGTTTTTTTTTTGTCTATGTACTTAATTAATTTCTGTCGCTATTTCCAAATACTATAAAGCTGCCTCTGTCTCTTAATATTTACCAAATTTTTTTTTTTATTTGATTGACGTCGCAGAGAAGTTTTATCCCCCCCCCTCCCCCCGGCGCCGCCCTGCGCCCTACCCCGTCCCGGTGCACTGCGAAACATAAATTCAATCGATACAGCCGACCCGGATGCATCCCGGTCCGGCTGCTGCGCATTGCACTGACCTCAATCCCTCGCAGGCTCAACGCAACACACCCATAAATTCTATAGATGGCCTGCGCCATCGTACAAAGATATATAGTATGTTCCTTAGCTAGCAGCAAATGTAGTTACTTGAGTTGAACTTGCCTACGTCATCAACTATATTTTGTATGCAAATGGACAGAATTTTGAAAACCAAATTCGTAACGTAGTCTTGACAACATATGGGGAGAACATACCTTGTATCTTTCTACCATGGCCCGCACGTTATATTCCAATGCACTTTTTTAACCGACTTCAAAAATTAGGTTATTTCCTTTTGATTACCGTAGTCTCTTAGTCGCTAGCAACATAAACATTGTGAATAATTTTGTACACATAAAGCGGGCTACTGTAGTTTCATCATCATCAGCCTGTATTTGTAGATTTTTGTAAATTTTTAACAGTTACATTGCTTTCTATTTTTTTTTTCCAACGGGACTGTATTTTAGGTGCCTTTTGTAAGAAATTTCGTCCTCATAGTTTGGATTTCTTAAGTATTAATAGATTTTGTAATATCGATAAAAACTAATATTTTTAGGAGTTAATGGTTTTGAATTTGTCAAACAGAGTACATACACTGTATATTAATTAATAGCTTCAATATTTCTCACTTGCCAAACGTCCCGTTACAGTCAGTCAAACGCAAACATAGCCATTGTCTCTCCTAGAAATTTACTTTTATCTAATCTGTCATCTAATCCTGTCAGAATCCTAGGCCTCCTGTTAAGAGTTCACGACAATTCGCCAAGTTTGTAATTAATTGCGTTTTGACAATCCTGCGTATCCTAAAGCTTTCTCTAAGATCCTAAACGACAACAAATTGTCCTGACAATTTGACTAACTAGTTTTCTCGAATGAAATAAAATGAAACGAAACGAGACGAGACGGGGACGAGACGAGACGAGACGCGACGCTACGAGACGAGTCCAGACGAGACGAAACGACGAAATGGAATTGAAATGGAATTGAAATGGGATTGAAATGGAAATGAAATGGAATTGAAATGAAATAGAATGAAATGAAATTGAAATGGAAATGAAATGGAATTGAAATGAAATAGAATGAAATGAAATTGAAATGGAATGGAATTGAAATGGAATTGAAATGGAATTGAAATAGAAATGAAATGGAATTGAAATGGAATTTAAATGGAATTGAAATGGAATTGAAATGGAATTGAAATGGAATTGAAATGGAATTGAAATGGAATTGAAATGGAATTGAAATGGAATTGAAATGGAATTGAAATGGAATTGAAATGGAATTGAAATGGAATTGAAATGGAATTGAAATGGAATTGAAATGGAATTGAAATGGAATTGAAATGGAATTGAAATGGAATTGAAATGGAATTGAAATGGAATTGAAATGGAATTGAAATGGAATTGAAATGGAATTGAAATGGAATTGAAATGGAATTGAAATGGAATTGAAATGGAATTGAAATGGAATTGAAATGGAAATGAAATGGAATTGAAATGGAATTGAAATGGAATTGAAATGGAATTGAAATGGAATTGAAATGGAATTGAAATGGAATTGAAATGGAATTGAAATGGAATTGAAATGGAATTGAAATGGAATTGAAATGGAATTGAAATGGAATTGAAATGGAATTGAAATGGAATTGAAATGGAATTGAAATGGAATTGAAATGGAATTCAAATGGAATTCAAATGGAATTCAAATGGAATTGAAATGGAATTGAAATGGAATTGAAATGGAATTGAAATGGAATTGAAATGGAATTGAAATGGAATTGAAATGGATTAGAAATGGAATTGAAATGGAATGGAATGGAATGAAATTGGAATGTATCGAAATGGATCGGAATGGACCGGAATTGACCGGAATGGGCCGGAATGGACCGGAATTGGAATGTACCGAAATGGATCGGAATGTACCGGAATTGACCGGAATGGGCCGGAATGTACCAAAATGGACCGGAATAGGCCGGAATGGACCGGAATGTACCGGAATGGTCTGGAATGGACCGGAATGGATCGGAATGGACCGGAATGGACCGGGACGGACCGGGACGGACCGGAACGGACCGGAACGGACCGGAACGGACCGGAACGGACCGGAACGGACCGGAACGGACCGGAACGGACCGGAACGGACCGGAACGAACCGGAACGGACAGGAATAGAACGGAACGGAATGGAATGTATTTGAACTCTTCAATCTCTATTGTCTCGTTTGAAGGAAGGTTTTGAACTTCGTCTCAGTTATAAGCCGATTACGTTATACTAGTGGTTGCCCACTGGTCGAAATTCGACCATATATTAAACAAAAGATATATATGCGTATGTGTGTCAAATACATGGAGTGTGTGTAATGTTTTTTTTATTGATTTAATATATTTTTATGCATAAATTAAAAAAATATATATTAGCATTCTGCCTCCTCTATATAAACCTCTCCGTCCGCGCAATTTTCCTAAAAAGTACGTAGTACAAAGTTTCTGCTTCACGTATATGATAGATAATATGCTGCTACCAGGTTTTTAATATTCACAGAATCAATTAAGATCTGAGATTAAATGGTAGTTCTTGTATATTTGTAAGTTGCAATTCATAACATTTTATTATATTAATAGGGAATTATTAGGGATGAAATGAAGTACGCTTACATAGCGGACTCGACTAATTTCTTTGACGTGAGCCTAAGGTTCGCGTCAAAGAAATTATACTCATACTTTATGGTTCATTCCATCTTTCCCCGGAACGCCTCCAAAACTTTCTCTTCAATGTTAACAAAGTTATGCAAGTTCGTTCCTTGTTCGTAACGTTATTCTATTGCTCCAAAAGCATAAAATTATTTAAAGAAAACAGTTTTGAACGAAACAGGTATAGTAGCACAGTATAAGTAATAGTACTAAGGCCACTCCCTGCTTCTCCCTCGTATGGACCTCACCTCCCCTCTGAGACGAATCTGGAACAGATTGTATGGCGCCAATTAATTAAACTTATCTTACCGACCAGTTTTGCCTTACGTCATTCAAGGTACGCAAACAGGTGTTAATGTATGCGAACTTATTTATGTTGCCACAGGATTTTAGTTTGTAGTTGTTAGCTAGATGTTGGCATGTCAAGTAGTTAATTACTTTTCCTAAGGTGCATATATTTTAAAAACGTTCGTAACATATTGCCCGAAACCATATAGGTAGGTGGCTTAATTTAAACATGTTTTTTTTTTTTGTCTATGTACTTAATTAATTTATGTCGCTATTTCCAAATACTATAAAGCTGCCTCTGTCTCTTAATAATCAGTAAAACAGTAAATTCTGAACAACTAGAGTCGTCACAATAGATGAAAAGCCGTAAGAAATATTTGAATTATATGTTAACATTGTTTGGTGAAATATTCTCACTGTACATTTGCTCAAAGTTCAGTAAGAATTTTCGTTCTAGAGCTTTTTGTTAATTCCATGAACAATTTTATCTATCCTGCACTAACTACAGTCTAGTGTGTTTTTGTTACAGAAACTAATTTCGAAATTAACTACTACGTGGCGCTGGGAGCTAACAAATCAATACCATCTACCATCACAAGCAGCTCCCAGGGCAACGATGGTGTCAGCAGCAGCCCTATTGCTTATACTGGCCCTAACGGATTGAGCTTCCAATCTTTGTACACCTCTCCCGTTCTATACAATCCCCGTCGTATGTACAACGTCACCCCTATGTACAGACCTCCTGCTACGTTCACCAATCAGGTGGACTCTCGTTCCAGCTTCAACAGTTCCCGTTACTTGAGTTATCTTGGATCTATTTCACAAACTCGTAACTATGATTATGCTTCTGCCTCATATAGAGACTATACGACTGGCTATATGACGGCTGACGGTGAGTCTAGCAGCTCGAGCAGTTTGGCTCCCACACCTAACTACGGCTGGGCAGCATTGAACCAAACGAGCAATGCAACCAACGATGGAAAACTTAATGGGTTTAACTGGCCGAGCACTTCTACGAGGCCAATTAGTTCTAATACGATTGGATACGACAGTTATAACGCTGCAAGTAGCTCGCAAGTCGCAAGTAGCTCCAACAGTGCTATCAGCTACAACCCATACCTTTCTGATTGGAGCTATGGAACCAACGCTATGAACCGTGGAAATGTTATGGGTCCTCTAGATTTAAGGCAGACACGCAAGCGTGCTCTGGACTATTATGAGTTGCACCCTCTACCTCCTTTTTCTACTTTTCAAAGGGATGTTCGCACCCCTCAACCATCTACCAGCTACTATAGCCAGTACACTACTCCATCAATGTCTAGGAGCCCACTGATGATAACCATCAACAGTGATGATAACAACAACATTTCAGATGAAATCGATCCCTTTCAAGTGGCTATTGAGCAGTCCTTGAAATACTAAATGATTTCAATACAGTATTCTTAAATATTTTGTTGATATTGTATTCGTTTTCAATTTTTATTCAATATGAAATTGTATTAATTGAAATTATTTAAAATTTGACCACGTTTACAGTAATAAAACAAGTAATGACATTTTAATTTAAAGTTAAAGTAATATCATAATAAAGAAAGATAAAGATTAAAGAAAGATCTTTTAAATGTCACGCATAAATAGCATAAATAACTTATGCCAGTTTAAATAATTTCAAATTGACGACATTATCATATACGAGAATACAGGAATTAAAATTTAAATAAATATATTTAAGTAACTATTTTACAGCAGATATTATAAATTAAATTATTTAGAAAAGAAAACAATATCCAGTTTTATACGACTTGTGTAACACTTCATTCCGAAAACCTACTTTGGAGAAATATAACAACAGGGTTTAACAAAATGTAAGTTGCTGTAAAATAGGCACTTAAATAGTATTGATTCGTGAAATTTAATCATATACAGGGTGGAAATAATGTATGGTATTAAAATTAATTTAGTACATTTAACAATACATAACATAAAATCACTAAACAAAATCAATAGGTATCACAGTTGCGGCCCACAAAGTTAATTCAATTTATGTTTATACCATCATAATGATTCGCCCTGTGTTCGTTCATTCGTGCCATGTGGTATTTCAACTTTGGCAGCTAAACAACTATTGTGTTTTATAAATGATATCATTTTAACTACTTGATTGCTTCGCGGTACTACAGTGCCGAGAGCAATAGGCGCAAATTTGTCACGCGGTGCTACAGGACCGGGCGTGACCGTGCCGAAGTTTTTGTTTGCGGTCACACCATAAAGATTATTAGTCTGGCAACACAAGATATTGCTGATTCGTCAGGAACTGTCCGAACAGAATGATGGAATCTTACAGGGTTTCCCACACTGTTGTCCTGACTCGATATCATTATGCTTTTCCATTTATGACCCACTATAATATTTTGAACTACTACATAAAACCTGAGATAAAGCTGCGAGTCGCGGTATTTAACTTCTGTGGCCGGGCTAAGGTATACCTGCAGCTCATCCCTTGGGAAACCCGATCTATTTTCTTCAAAGAGTGATTCTATAGTAAAAAAAATATTTTGCTTTATATAATATTATGTACCAAAATCATTTATTTACAAAAGTAAGAGATATTTTTATTATAATATAAAAATATTTTTTTTCTCATTTTTATCGTAATATTATATTAAATGATTTAACACCAATATTCAATATCTAAAAAATATTTCAAATAATTGTATTTTTAATATGTTAATTTCTCATTTCCATTCGATAGAATCGCTCTTTAGAGTAGTCTTAATTTAAATTTTCAGATATTAAATGTTTTTTCTAATATTAATAAACGTATATAAGTGTATTAGAAAATTCTGTAAAACTAGATATAAGGGATCTATGTTATCAATTTATATCCATTTACCCTTTTCGATTGATACTTATATATTTATTGTAGCTTTATTTACACTATTATATAATCGGAAGATTGTATATTTTTGACAATTTATTCCCTAAGCGAATTTATGCATAACTAAATCCGTATTTACACTTAATATTAAAACTTCGACTATTTCCTAAGTTTTCATAACTATAAATTTTTATTACTTGTATAAAGCATTACAAATGCTTTTAAAAAATTATTTATAAAATACAGTTTTACTTTAGTATACTTAATTATGTATTTAAAAATACAATTATTAAAATGCCTAATGGAAAAAAATCGATGACTGCATAGCGAGTCATATTTGGATTAGACAATAATTTAGTGATTTTTTAAATCAAATTTATTTTTAAATTAAACAGCTCATAATTCTATAGATAAAATTGTATATATTTCAAAATCATTGAAATAACAAAACGTGGCGTAACCTGGACATTCATTTTAGTCTTATTTATATTAAAATTTAAATAAAATCGTAAAAGAGAGAAATGCTGACTGAGTGATAAACCAATGCACAACCGAAAGCACTAGTTTAAGAATCTTGTTTTCTAAAAGTAGTGATTTAGGTTAGGCCAACACGTCTACTTGACGTGTTCCTTGTTTGTAGAAGTAAGATAAGACATTGGAAAAGATAAGTCTTTGAAAATTCAGTCCTCAAAGGATCAAATTAGGATCAAAGTATAAAAAATTACATATCGAATGATTGAATCGAAAAACCTTAATCTTAAGACGACGTAGGATCGTAATTTAGTATTTTTACAAAAGATTTATTTGTAAACCATAAGTACTGATGCATTGAAAAAAATAATCTTATTATTTGATCCATTACGATCCACGATTCGATTTACCTTGCTCTTGAACAAACCTCGGTCGATCACTAGTCTTTTCTTTTATTAAAAAAATATATATCAAAATAATTGTCATTAAATCAATTTTTGATCAATTGATCAAAGAAATGTTCGTTCCGTGGTTACGTAAAAGCGTTCAAAATCAACGCATGCGTCACTGAGTGCCTGGTACAGACGACAGGTTAGTTACCCAGATCATTTTATACTCGAAGCATAGAGTACTTCCAGTATAAGATGATCTAGCGTATACAGGAGACGTACGCACTACGGTGGGTCCTTACACTTGATACTTACGATTTACAAGCTATTGTCTGTATGAAATCGGCCTCTGCAAGCGAAAATTTTGAAAAATTTACCACGGGAAGAATATTTCTTTGATTTAAAAATTGATGACCAGGGCACATGAAATGACAATTATTCTGATATATTTTTCATTTAAAAGTAAATTCTTTTAAAATAGACTCATGTTCACCATTATTTTCTATAGAACAAAGTAAATGGTTAAAAAAAATAGGTTACTCAAATTATAACAAATATTTTATTCTATGTAATTCAATTCAGTATGTATGGCTATCGAATGAACTTGGTTTGGAAATCCAAAATTACGAACCTACGCCGTCTTAGATTATAGTAATTTTATAAATATTAACGTTTGTAAAAATGATGAAATTTGACATATAAATAGAATGTGATCTGTATTAACATATCATATACCATTTTAAAAGGTACGCAGTCGAAGCCGAGGCTAAAAGCTAACAGTAGAACAGAAAATATGAAAGTTTCAAACTTGGCGCACAAAACGAAGGAGAAATAACACGGGGAGGAGATGTGGTGGGGGCAACAGATTTTTGGAAGAGAGGGAGTAGGGAAAAAAGAGAAAAATAACGTGAAAAATAAAAACAGAACAGTTGGCAACGAAAAAGAGGATGGTGGACTAAAAAAGGAAAGAAATGAAGCTTACAACATAATATTTATAAAATAAAAAATTAATAAGAAAGATGTATAAAATTCAAGTTAGAATAGTAGTGGGGTTGCATGAGGTATTTGGAGAGCTTAAAGGTGGAAGTGGAGGGAAGGCAGTTGAAAATATTAAAATTGTACAGAATAATGTAAAAGAAACGTCTAGGTAGTTGCGAGAGACTAAGAAGGATATCCCTTCTCAGTCTCTCGCGATGACCGTCTCTCAGAATATTGTAAAAGAAACGTACACGTTTCTTTTACAATATTCTGAGAGAAAGATGGTTTAAAGGTTGTATGTAGGATGTAAAAAATTACTGGAAAGAAATGCGAGGATGGTAAGGACAAGTGAGCAAAGTGGACAATCTTAAAATATAATATAACAAAATATTAGAGGAAGGATGTAATAAAGATATAAAAGATTATCAAAAGAAGAATGAAAAAAAAAAAAGACAGGGGTAAAGATGAAATAATGGAAATGTCATAGTATATGCTTTATAGTAGGTATTAGAGCAAAGGCTGGAAAAAACACAGGAAGGGATGTAAAAAGAAAAAAGAGCGATGTAGAGACGCTAGAAATACGAAAGTTGTAAAGAAAGAAGTAAAAGAACAAGTGCAGAGAGAGAAGTTAGGGATGAGAAAATTTAACTAAAATTTAATGATACAATATGAGGGAATAAGAAAAAGAGTTAGAAAGAAGAAAGACCGAGAAGGAGAAGATAGAGAAACATCGTAATTGTGAAAAAAAGGATGTGAAAGGAAATGTGTTCGTTCAGCGATGGATGTCAGCGATGTATGAGGTATGGAAGTAAAATAGCACGTTAGGTGAAAATTAAATGGTACAATAGGCATTAGGACAGAAAAAGAAGAATGAAAATATGTAGAAAAGAGGTCAAAAAGGAAGGATGAAAAAAGAAAGGACAGAATCGAGAAACTTAGATTATAAATTATAGAATATAGAAAAGGGCTAGTCTGTAGCAAGGATAGGTGGGTAAGAAGAAAAGAAGCAACTTGGTCTAGTTAAACATCTAAGAAAATTTTGAAACTTAGTACCTACATAGAGTTTACGAAAATATAGTAAAAGAATAAGCAGAAGGGGCAGTTGCAAACTATCAAACTACTAAAAGTATAATATCGCTCATTTGGTATAACAATGGCGTTTATAATGCCATTGTTATACCAATTGTTACACCATTCAAGATGCATATTTTGAATATGATTTAGGTATTTATTTTTAATTTACTAATTCTTTTAAACAAGCACATAACAGTTTAGAAGTATTTAATATTTTTTTCTTTTTATTATGGTTGTTATTAATAAATATTTTTCGGTTGAAAAATTATAAAAGTGACCAATGTACAACAGCGACATAAATGTTAGTTTGTGACCATATTACACCAAAAAAGCGATATTTAGAAATAGTACAGATGTTTGGAAGTAGGGAGAGGGAAAGAGGAAGACAGTAGGAGGACTGGAGGGTAGAAGTTAGAAAATAATGAAGATACGGTAGGAAAGAAACAGTTATAAGAGGTAGAACAGTAGCTAACCTTCAATGATATTTACATGAAAACTGCATAATTTATCAAGATTTTCGTATGGAAATTGTACAAACAAACGTCAACATGCACTGATGGACAGCTAGAAAAAACATTTTACTTGCTAGCCTGGGTAACTAGTTATCTTTAATCGATGCAAGAAAATATCAGGTTTTCGCGACAATTAACAACGTGGGCGGGATAAGCTATATACCCATAGTATCACTAAGCACATATAATTCAGATTATATGAGTATTTCAGATGAATGTGCAGTAAATTTTTAGAATGTTCAGGTACAGTAGCACCTAGATTTGTAATGAAATTAATTACAATAATTTAAAAAGAATTCACAAACACCATTTAACGCCATACGGGCAAAACAATAATTTATTAACAACCGATCAGTTATTATAATCTTTAGATTTTTGTTCTTAATCTCCAATTTCGCACACATTCCATTGTGAAAGTAATTTACTAGTATTAATGTTACCGATTTAGAACATTTAAGACTTTTATGTTAAGTATCAATTTTCTTGTTGCTAGACTTTCGCGGCATTGAATAGGCATGCGGAATGCATGCGTCCTAGACAATGTAAGCGGCTGGCGCTTTCTAAGCCTAGAACCATTTACTTATTGCCTAGGACGCTAAACCTTCAGATAAAATATCAGCTGTAAATAGAAGGGCCTTTCGATCAAAAGAACAATGCCTGTCTGTATTTCAGTTATCAGATATTGCTTTTAATCAAGCCAACTCTTTCGATCTCATTGTGAGATTCCTTAACAAGTTTGCTAAGTTATTGGCTCCGGCTATAAGGCTCCACCTAAATTTTCTACTACAACGTTACCAACGTGCGTTGAATTTACCAACAGTATCAAGCTAAATCCAATATCGGATTTTTTGATTGCGAATATTTCTATTAGCACACATTTAAGGTGAAGTTAGATTATCGCAATCAAAAAATCCGATCGCAATCGGCTTCAGCTTAAGTGGTAGGGTTGGAGTTGATAACTTTTACAATAGTTTTCTGTATTAAATACTATATTTATTAAGTCGGATATATTATTCCATAGTTAGATTTATAAGATCGCGTTTATAACTTGGCAATTCACTCGTGCCGGGACTTTAGATTTACTAAAATTCCATAACGTTATTTAGGTCTCTTAATTTCTTGTTCTTTTGTGCTTCAGTAGAAGTATTAAGAAAATACATAAACTCTTTTACTCTTATTATAACTACACTGGTTCCTGGAGGCATATTTACATGACGCCACAATCACAAATTAACTTCCATAATGAATACCTTTGTAAATTTAAAATTCTTTGAAACCTAAGAAAGTTAACAATATGCCTCCCAATTTTCGCCTCAAACTTCGCTTACCTAACGTTTTTTTTTGTTTTGTATTATTTCTATGCCTCAAAACTTTTTGTATATGTTGTATTGTAGCCAAAATTATTTAGCTCTTTTGGAATTAACAATGCGTGTTCTGCTTAGGTTTGCGGAAACCTTAGTGGACAATAAAAAAATATTGTATTGTCCACAAATGTGTATTGTCCACTAACCCTGTAATTGCTATACAGAAGAACATATTTTATATAATTAATAAAACAACTCTGATTACGCGCTGTTACGCAAACCAACCCGAGTAAAAAATACTAGTAGAATAAGAATAATTGAAT
Organism: Hypsopygia costalis; assembly: GCA_937001555.2. Lineage (NCBI taxonomy): Eukaryota > Metazoa > Arthropoda > Insecta > Lepidoptera > Pyralidae > Hypsopygia > Hypsopygia costalis. The sequence continues at coordinate 29,721,718 of OW443326.2, forward strand.
GCTGTCGCACTTTTTTCGTAACGAAAATTTTAAGACAACTCTTATGACTAATCCGAAGTTAAGTTATGCACCTTTTTTCAGAATGAAACCGGTTTGGCAGTTTGAGGTTTTATATATAAAATGTCATTTTGTTTAAATAAACAGCCTAAATATGTTTAAATTTAGTGTAAATTTAACTAATGTGTCCAAAGACTTAAACTGATATATATACGATGGTTGTATACATTTAGTAGGGTAGAGAAATACTCTTGGAGCTGATGCCAAAAAAATGGGTAATGAGATCCGAGTAATACAATAGATGAAACCACTAAATATGTCAAACTAAAAGTACTGGCCAAACCAAATGAACACTTTGTCCAACTTAAATCGTACCAACAGTAAGGTTTTACGTCTGTATGACAACTTATATTTTTATTAAAAATAGATTCAGGGAAAATAAAAGTTACAGGTGAAATTTTTTTGACTATTTGTAAGAATTGTAACCGACGCCAACGACGGATTTTAGGGTGGATCATGGGGGTTATGACTTCTTCCCTCCTCACCTGGGCGTAGAAAAAATCCGTAATAATAAACCGAGCGAGCGAAGTGAGCGAGGGGTTTGTCTTCTATATGACCCCCTCCTGAATCGAAGGCTGGATCTGCCCTTGCGACAGCTTAGAAAAATGTTACCCACATTGACTTAGGTGTATATTACTGTCATATATTAACAGATTCCCAATTCGATTTAAGTACGCTCCGTTTATTTATTATTATCAGTTTGCGTTGTTTCCCTGTGTGTCTATAACTATAATTATTACATAAGTCTTTGTTATTTGCAAAGACTTCTTATATTAATCTTAGAATATTTTAAATAAATTATTACGATCGAAATGTGATCGAATTGTCGTAATGTTATCGTCGTCCAAGTATATATCTGAGAAGTAGATAATTATAACTTAATCATTTAGGTACTAATAATCAGTATTATAAATACACAAATATGGCGAAATTTGCGAACTAATTAAAAATATTAACACTATTAATAAGGCCTCGTGTGTAAGTGAACCGATGAGAAAAGTAGAAAAATGATTTTGGAGGGATAATAAAAGTATACGAATAATTTCGGAGGGATAATAAAAGTAGTTCAATGATTTCAGAGGGATAATAAAAGTAGACGAATGATTTTGGAGGGTAATAAAAGCAGACCAATGATTTTGGAGGGATAATAAAAGTAGACCAATGATTTCGGAGGGATAATAAAAGTAGATTAATGATTTTGGAGGGATAATAAAAGTAAAGCAATGATTTTGGAGGGATAATAAAAGTAGATTAATGATTACGAAGGGATAATAAAAGTAGATCAATGATTTTGGAGGGATAATAAAAGTAGATCAATGATTTCGGAGGGATAATAAAAGTAGATTAATGATTTTGGAGGGATAATAAAAGTAGATCAATGATTTTGGAGGGATAATAAAAGTAGACCAATGATTTCGGAGGGATAATAAAAGTAAAGCAATGATTTTGGAGGGATAATAAAAGTAAAGCAATGATTTTTGAGGAAAATAAAAGTAAAGCAATGATTTTGGAGGGATAATAAAAGCAGACTAATGATATCAAAGGGATAATAAAAGTAGACGAATGATTTTGGAGGGTAATAAAAGCAGATCAATGATTTTGGACGGTAATAAAAGCGGAACAATCATTTTGGAGGGTAATAAAAGTAGATCAATGATTTCGGAGAGATATATAATATACAGACGTCACTTTGCCATTAATCCATATTGCTATATAAGTTAATCAATGTTGACATATTTTTTTTATAGTTTGCATTAATTTAGAATGCCTGAAAAATAGTTATTAAAGATCTATCGGTCTGTAACTGATTGCTCAGTTAGATAATCACAACAGTTTATGGCAATTTATGGTTTAATAACATCACACGTCAAAAAATCTCATAATTGTGAGAGAAATCTCACAATTATGAGATTTTTTTTACCATTTCGTGAAGTGTACACATTGAGCCTGTTATTATATTTTGAATATTGCAATCCTTTTCCCGCCAGTTGATCCCTCAATTTTTACGTTATGTGTGCATTGCACTCAGACCTGGATTTGGATTATTTGCAATCACGTCTTGCGATACTTTTGATTTTTCTTAAACTCAAAAGATTATTCCTCTCCGCGTTTAGTGGTATATGATATATATCTATTTATTTTAATGTTAATTATCTTCCTATTACTTACGGTTTAAGTATATATTCTTCTGTAATTACACGCAAATTCCGCTATATCAGTGTTTCATATTACAATTATACACTTAAATATTTTTAGAATTAACTCAATGGCATATATAGAAAAGCGAATTAAGAAACAGGGGGTTGTTCGGTCCTGCCTAAAGAAGTTTTATCTAAGGTCAGCAATGGTAAATTGGTTCTATCTGGTAGTATAACTTGGGTTGCGGTTTCGTTAGTAATGATGCTGAATTAACCAATAAAAGTAATCTTATCTAAACCATTTGGAAAATCCAAGAAGTCAATAATTGTTCTTTTCGTCTCATTTGATCACACACTTTTGCATACACGTTCACTTGAAGTTTTGACTTTATCTTTCTTTGACACCATTATATAAATGCCAGGTCTCTCTTAGATCGCTTTTCTGTATATTGAATTTTTGTCAATTGTAACTATTTTGTAGGTTCTGTGCGTGAGACCATATCTGTTTTGTATGTTAGCCCAATTATAGTTACATAAGAAGTAAGAAGGACATTTTTTAAGCCATTCTTTATATCATGATCATAATATAAAGACTAATTTAACCTAACAATAGTTTAGTTTAGTATTAGTTAGTTAATTGCATTAGTAATTTATATAGTAAGCTGTGATGTCATCGCAATGAACGTATTTTTTGTCCAGATCACTTTTTATCAAAATATTCAAAAAGAAAATTTCTAACAGATAGTAAGTTTTTATTTGTTTCTCAGTCTATATCACACGCACATAACTGTATGAAATTTAATGAGAATATCACAATTGTATTAGAGTACTTTAGACTAAATAATGGAGATCGGCAATCATCATAAAACATTCGAAAATTCAACTTTTTAAAAAGAAATAGAAGTTTATGTCATGTTTGAGAACAGAAATAAGTCGAAAGAAGTGCGAGCTGCGTAGCAAATGAGTCTGTGAAAGAGTACATTGAATAATAAGAAATAGTCAGTTACGACAAAGGTTGCACGCAGTGAGGACGTGCGGTTTGTGGATTTATAAAGAGTTGTATATCATCCCATTTTTTATTGTATAGATAAGTATCACAAGATCTAACCTGATATTATATACCGGGCGGTCATGTTCGAAAAACAAAGTAAGCCGATAACCATTATTTGTTTCGAAGTACTGGAGACATACATCAAATCCAGGTAAATGTGTCATCTTGATACGACGAATAGAAGCAGAGTTATTAACATCTTGGTAATTGGTACGGCCAGAATAAAAAAACATAGTCGCATTAACATCTGCTCTGATCATGATATATTTATGTTATCTTTAGAGATGGTTCCAATTGATAAACTTTCGCCTACATTATAATATCTAATTATATATATCAATGTTTGATGTATGTAAGTCATTATGGGACTATTTAATGTTTAATTAATTAATTACAATTCGAAGTCGATACATCAAATATATAATGAGATGTGACTTCAGAATGTTTAGCAGTAAGATATCTGAAACTGCATAAGGATTAAGAATACTAGTGCAATCATGATGTGGATCTTCAACTTCAAGCCAATCGTCTTGGCTTAACCAAGCAAAAGAGATGCAGCTCTACAGCTCCATGCATAGCCCCATTGCTGCCACATAAAGACCATTATGCACTAGTATGAGTATTCAATTTTCTAAGTGTTATTAAATGTTATATTTGTGATCGCGTTTTTCATTTACCCTGTTACAAGATGTGCCGTCTCATGAGTCCGTTTTTATATGTTGACAGGCGTATACATGCATAATGTTTCAGTGTATATGTATGTATAGCATCGAAATTCGGTGGAAAGTACCTGGTCGCGCAGCGAGAGTTAAGGCGCACACAATATTCACACAGATGCAATTCAATGTGTGCAAGTGAGATAGACAGTCCTTTCCATCTCACTTGCGCACATTACGGACGTCTGAAATGCGCCCGTGTGACTACTATGTTCGATTCAACTTTCGTTGCACTACCTGTATGTTTACACTGTACCTGTATGTTTACCTGTATGGTCACATTCGAACATATTAATGTTTAGAGCCAACCAAATTGAGAAAAAGTTTCATATTATGAATTTATCAGTCGCGTGTTACATATCCAAATTAGCTGGGTTGCTCACTTCAAAAGCAGCGTGGTGGAGTATGCTCTAAACCCCTCCGATTTAAGCGAAACTCGAATCCCAGCAGTGGAATGAATTGACGACGAAACAAAGGTAACAAAGGGGAGAGTTTTACATTGAATAAGGCTGCTATTACTATCATATAAATGTATGTATAGATGATCTAGGAGTCAAATAAATATGACAGATATCTGTGGTTGAAATACTTTGTATATGATCGTATACAGATAATTTCAACAAAGGAGATCTCAACTCAACCCATCCCACGTAGTCTGTTTGGCTATGGCTGTAGTTAGTGTGTGAGGTTTTTTTTTATACTACGTAGGGTGACAGACAAGCATACGGCCCGCCTGATGTAAAGATGTAAAGCGGTTACCGTAACCATATTAATGCTCGCAACATAAAATATCGCTCGCTCGCAGCCACCCCCGCTGCCAACCCAGCATCTCCTTCTTTTCTGGTGACCTCACTCACTCGCAGGAACACAACAACCTTTACGTTCCCTACTTCTCTTTTGGTCAGAGCTTCGTTTGTCAGGGTGCTCCGCGTGCAGGTAAAGTTGGCTTTGGTTCAAAGAGGTGTACTTATGCGGCCGTCTGTGCGCGTGTGTGCGCTTCTGACCCGGTTGAATTTCGAGTCTCTGATTTCGAGGACACACACTAAAGTAGTGTGCATGCAGTGCTCGACTTCTTGACATGATATTACGCTTATAGTAGTTTATGAAACTGTTGCATAATAAGGGTTATTAAAATACGAGTGTGAGTTTATAACATGAGCCGAAGGCGAGTGTTATAATATACCACACGAGTATTTTAATACCTAATTATGTGCAGTTTCATACACTACTTTATCTAATATCATGAAATAAATGATAATAATATTTTAAATACAACCATGAAGTTAATTTAACAGCTATAATTCTTACTTATAAATCCATGTGCAGATCGAGCATGCGTAGTGCGCATGCGCGACGCGCCGCGCGGCGCCGCGTTCACAGATTATGTAGAAAAATTTTGCATAGTTGCAATGTTTGTCAATTGTAACTATTTGCATTGCAACCTGTTTAAAATACCTGTATCCAGGGCTGAAGCTGTATCGAAATGGTAAAACGATACAGTTGTCCATAGATAGAGCGGTATCGAAAAATAACTTTTTAAATTTATTTTGATAGCTTGTGCGTAAAGACTGTCATTAAGATACTGTGTTTAGTTTTTTAATGTGTAAATTTCAGTATGAGATTAGATAAATAATATTATGATATGATTATTATGTTATTTTACGATCATGAATATGTCATACTCGTAGGTATTTATTTGACTTCGATCTTTTACCTCTGTGCATAATGTACAAGTTTTATATGACATTTTGGGGTGTAAGTGGATCATCAACAAACGCGTGTCAATTAGATATATATTGCATGGCTTATTTCATGAATCCCCTGGCCCTGTCCCCTGCGAAGGGGATTTTTGGATATTTTGTCCATAAATCCCCTTCCACCGTTCGCGTAGCTTACGCGAAGGGGATTTCAGGACAAAAATCATAGAAAGGGGATTTCTTGACTAAAGTTCTAGAAATAAAATTTACACAACTAATTTGATAATCTCAGTCTGTATTTGTTATACATAGGTAATGTTTTTGTGTTGACCAAACTGTTTTCACTTATATATACAAATAACGAAAAATTTGAATTGAGCTCTTAAAAATAAGTGTAACAATTAAAGATATGTTTAATAAAGTCAAACAGTGAAATGTATATTAACAAGTCATAAAATCTCTAATATACCTACTTACATAACAGAAAAAATGTTGCATTTATGAAAACATCACAAAAAAATCACGTAAGTTATTTTTGAGTCAAATTACATAGTATATCAAATTCACTATAATACGAATTTAATATCTATTGATATTGTTATAGATTTTTTAGAGTGACATAGGCTACTTTTTATCCCGCTAAAACATCTTAATCCCATGAAAAAAGAAAACTTTGTAATAATTTGTCCTTTTTTTACTTCGAAAAGAACCTAAGTACCGACATGATTTTTTTAACGAGGATAGTTTACGGTCTGGAGAGAGACATAAGCTACTTTTTCTTATATTATCACGGGAATAAATTAAGTTTATAATCATTTGTCCTTTTGTCCTTTTTTTTATTCATTCTTGGCTTCTCTCATGGCCAACTATATGTGGCACGTTTGAGTGTGTCCAATGCCCAGAACGAATCTACACCGACGGCTACATAACCTCAAAAAAGCGGTTGCAAGCGCTAAATTCGGAAGACGGAGAATCATACCTACTTGGTGATAAACATTGAGGTAAGCCTATATCAGCAGTGGGCTATACTGTTGATTAGGGTTACTATGATTTATGCAGGTGTATGGATAAACACATAGAGCAGTGTCACTCTGTCTTTTGTGGCAGTGTTCCCCTAAGTATGTGCCGCGGCACACTGGTGTACCGTAGTAGAAAATAGACGGACAGAAGACAAATACTTGGACAAATTAAAATTGATTTATCATTTATGCTGTACCTCCAATAAATTTAGTTTTCCTATATGTAGGTAGGTACCTTAAACACAAAAAGTTTGCGGGGCATTGACGTAGAGGACACTTTATCGGGTAGATACAGCGATCTGTCGGTTGCTACATTAGTAATACTAAAATTAAGATCCTCCCTGGCTCCCATCCCATTCGTCTGTCCCACCCCCTCACCGGCCATGGTAACCTGGTAACAGTACTAACTACGCCCATAAGATACATTTCTGAGAAACTCACCTTGATCAAGAACATCAATATGGATTTTTTCTAACTTGTTTCTGCGTAGCTGTGTATTGAAATTGTGACGAAAATATACCTATTTCTGTTAGTTGTCCTCATTAACACGTACTTACTTACATACTATGTTTCATTTCATTGATTCTTTACAAAAACATTAAACAATAAGATTTTGACGAGCCCGTTGGTCGAATGGGTAGCAATGTGCAGTTTGACTCCGGGATCGCGGTTCGTTTCCCGCACAAGACAAATATTTGTGTGCATGAACATTTCTGTTTGTCTTGGTCTGGCTGTTTTTTAGGGTTCCGAACCTCAAAAGGAAAAACGGAACCCTTATAAGATCACTTTGTTGTCCGTCTGTCTGTCTATCTGTCTGTCTGTCAAGAATTTCTATGTCGAGAATGCGTGGAGGTATCAAGCTGAAATTTAAACTGTATACTCAGGTCTACGGTCCCATGAAGTTAAAAAAAAATCAAACTACTAAGTTTACGTAGAAAAAAGTTACGGCCGTTTATTCAGCAAAAAACGCATATTTCGACACACTCAAGGGAATCAAAACCTATAGGGTACTTCCCGTTGACCTAGAACTATGAAATTTGGCAAGTAACATCGTTATAGACTACAAGTACAGGAATAAATCTCAAAACTATACATTTGTACATAGATCTTAAAAAATAGGGGGTCTATATTTTTTATAGGGTGTCGAAATTTCAAATTGATACTACTAGTTCAAATGGGGTATCATATGAAAGGGCTTGATGTACACATTGCAAAATATATATTTTTTTTTTTTCGACGCATTATTTCTTATTTATAATGAAAAATATCAAATTTAATAATGATACTACGTACCTACGGAACCCTTGGTGGGCGAGTCCGACTCGCACTTGTCCGGTTTTTTTTTTATTTACCACTAAAGTGGAAAAAAGTATACGGACCACCTGATAGAAAGCAGTCACCGTAGCCAGCCTAAGAATGCCTGTAACACAAGGGGCATCACACGCTCGTTGCCGACCTTGCTGTAAAAACCTCTTCACGCCCTTCTTGAAGAACCACATGCTGTAGTCTCGTGAGAAAACCTCGACAGGCACTTCATTCCACAGCTTGACAGTACGTGGAGACACATTGCTAAGAGGGGAAGTCAAATTCCAAAAGCTTCCTAAGCTTTTGGAATTTGACTCCTGTAAGGATGGTCCTTCAGCCTTGCTTGTAATATAGCGAAACTAACAAACCCTAACACTCCTACTAATTTCTTCTGCTTAAATTCGTTGTGAGTTCCAAGGCAGCCCTAGTTTTACCCCCGGGACTGCAATGAACTTCATTGTTCATTGCCTTTTTTGACGGTCGCCGCTGTTAATCCTGGCTATACAGGAGACACAGTGGTTGGTGGGAATATGTGGTGGGTCCCGACTCCCCGTCCCGATGTAAAAAATACGCGGGGAAAAAGCTTCTCTGCAACCGCACAGTACACGACCACTTACTTAATTCCCTGTCGATGGCGAGCAGAGCGACTAGAAGGAGACCGTAGGCATCATGTCAAACAACTCCTCTGAACAGACCCCGTTGTACAATCGGTAGAACACACAAAGGGACGCAAAATCTCTTCTCAGACTTAAAGGTACTAAACTGTCTGTCAGTTTGGAATCCTCAATAATCCTCACAGCACGCCTTTGAATCGAGTCACAAGGTGCAAGCTGATATCTAGGCGCTCCCGCCCATAGATGGCAACAGTACTCCATGTGCGGCCGTACTTGAGCATTGTAAAGCTTAAGTCTTTGCCGCGAGTTGAAGTACTGCTTCGCCCTGTTGAGCACACCTAGTTTCTACGACGCTTGACCTTCCCCTCCAGGTGACAACGAAACGTCGCTGGAGATTTAAACTCCGAGAATCCCAATATTTTTGGCGATGGTAAGGGCTGTGGTCGAATCGAATGTGGAATCAAATGTACACTTTCTCAATATATTTATGAAAATCTTATTTACGTTCATAAAAATCAAACCAAATTTAGGAAAAACAGTGATCTCCATCAATTAAATTTAAGAAATAAAAACAAACTCGCTATGCATATTACTAGGCTCCATAAAATCTCTAACTCGTTCCCAGGTCAATGTATACGCTTCTACAATAAACTTCCAAACGACGCGTTTAAATTATCCATGGGTAAATTTAAGAAATATATCAAAACTAGACTATGTCAAAAGGCTTACTATTGTATCTCGGATTACATAAATGATAAAAGTATTTGGAAATGAATTGCTCTTGTTATGTTATGTTAATGATTGTATTTGTATTTAATGTAACGATATTGGCAATTAAAAGAGTCGGCCTTGAGTTTCTTGCCAGTTCTTCTCAAGAAGCCCCGTCGCCGGAACTGGCACTTAAATTCACTTTCACATTCAAGATAGTTTGATGAAAGTGAATCTAAGCTCTGCGGATTTAGAGTAGTGATGATTTATACATATTCTTATATTTAATTTGTATGACGTTTCTAAGTGCTTTATAAAGTCCAAGGAATAAAGAAAAAAAAAAAAAAAAAAAAAAAAAAAAAAAACTTTGTCTCCGTGGTCGCGGGTTCGATCCCCGCACAAGACAAATATTTATGTGCATGAGTTAAGCTGTCGGTCCTGGCTGTTGTCAGTCGTTAAACCAAAGTAAATGGCCTTTGGGCGGTTTGAAAATACTGACCCGCAGCTCGCAATTGCGCATCGTGGTGGAGTATGCTCTACATTTCCTTCGATTGCGGGAGAGCCGTATCCCAATAATGGGATGATTATGGATATAATTATTTATTAGCTCTCGACAGGTTGCAGCAACGAGCGGTCCGCATAAGAGGTCACCAAGAATCTTGAACCTCTTCAACTCCTGAGAGATATTGGCTCACTAAGCGTATTTTACCGCCTATACCACGGAGAGTGCTCTGAAGAACTGTTTTCCCTTTTCCCTACCTCCCCTTTCCGTCACCAAACAACACGTACTGGCTTGCGGTACCACAAATTCACCGTTGGTATCATTCCGTCGCGTACTAAAAAGTTTGGCAACTCCTATCTATGTCGCACTATTAAAAATTGAAACGCGTTGCCGGCATATGTATTTCCTCAATCATACAATATGGGATCCTACAAGCGAAGCGTGAAGAAGCATCTTGTAGGCCAGCATGGCAGCGTCAACTGACAAGACATCAAGGTCTGTTGTCCGTTGCCGTTGCGATTGGGGCTCCTCTTTTCGCTTACCATCAGGCGAAGTGGAGCCAATATGCTGAGCTAATATATATATATATATATATATATATATAAAAATATTAGGTTGGGGAAAAAGTCTTTTCGTATTTTATATGAAAATTCAAAACATTTTTTTAATAAAGTTTATTTACATTTAACTAAAGTATGTAGGTGCCATTTTGTTCGATAACTTTTTGCCATCTTGTAGGTAGAGACATGATCCCATTACTATAGAAATTTTGGGACTTCTGTTCAAAAAACCGCGACAAGTGGTTTTGGTAGTCTACTCGTGATGTTAACCTGACATTGCCTAAAGAATTCTTAAGAGACCGAAACAGGTGGAAATCAGAAGGTGCAAGGTCAGGACTATACGGCGGATGCATTAACACCTTCCAGTCAAACTCTCTTAATTTTTGCTGAGTGGCTAAAGATGTGTGAGGTCTAGCGTTATCATGATGAAAAATCACACCCCTTCTGTTAATTAATTCCGGCCGCTTTCTCTCAACTTTTTGCTTTAATCTCATCAGTTGTTCACAGTAGAGTTCAGAATCGATAGTCCTGCCTGGCGGTAACAGCTCATAATGAATATCTTCCCTTCCAATCCCACCATACACACAGCATCACCTTGTTGCGGGTTAACCCGGGTTTCGCCAGAGTCTGTGAAGCCTGGCCGGCCTTTGACCACGACCTTTTTATGCGCCAAAACTGTTTTGTGGTCAATTCCTAGTTCTTCAGCTACGTCGTAACTACTGATATGCCGATCTTGCTCCACTTTTTCAGAAATGGCATCCATTTTATCCGTAACAGGGCGACCAGAGCGACGTGCATCTTTGACATCAAAATTTCCGGATTGAAAACGCTTAAACCAAATTTGTGCTACTCTCACAGACACTGCACTAGGTCCATAAACGTCACAAATTTTTTTCGCAGCTTGCGTTGAATTTTTACCTTTTTTGTAGTAAAATTTTAAAATGTATGGAATTTCTTCATTAGATTCACTCATCTTGACAGTAAAAAAAACAAATGAAAATCACACATTTACCTAATTTAAATTCGGAATTATCTTTTTTAAAATTTAAACTTTTTAAAGATATCAAAACCTGCCAGATACAAACGGTATAACCAAAGAGATTTTATTACAAGTTCATACATCCTATAATGCGAAAAGACTTTTTCCCCTACCTATTATATGGATCGCCAAAATAATTTGGCGTCTGAATCATTTTTTTACAATGATGTTAATGTAATGCAGCGTCAACTTTTTCCGGCCAAAAATAGAATTCTCGCGCGTGTTTTCTATTAATTTCAATGGAAAATGTATTTGACGATCATTCCTCAAGGGCATGATCGATCTCAATTTTTTTTCAATACAAACCTCAAGCATGGTCTAGGTCTTTAATTGTGACAAGTTTCATCAAAATCGGTTCAGTGGATTTGGACCCTATTCATTTCCAAGTGTGACTTTTCGGTGTATATGCGTAAGCGGTCCGCTAGCTCCACTCAATAATACTTTATGTTCGGAATAGTTGTTTGATATAATGTCTACAGCCTCCTTCTATAGTCGCGCCGCTCGCCATCTGCAGGGAAATCATCCTCACAAATTGGAGCCAAGGTGATCACTCACGAGCTGCAGTTCCAGTGAGGTTTTCTTTCGCGAACTCTCAAATTGTGGAATGAATTACTTGCCGTAGTATTCCCAAAAGACAGTACGGGATTTTTTTTATACTACGTCGGTGGCAGACAGCATATGGCCCGCCTGATGTGAAGCGGTTACCATAACCATATAACTCGCAACATTAAAAATCGCTCGCGCGCCGCCACTCCCGCTGCCACGCAGCAAATCCTTCCTTTCTGGTGACCTCACTCACTCGCAGGAACAACACAACAAGGGAGTTATTATTTGGCTGCGGTATTCTGTGAGGTGGAGATACATTCTCAGGTAGAGTAGCTTACAATTACGCTCCCTACCTCTCCTTTCGCCAGAGCTTCGTTCGTCAGTCAGCAGGGTGCACCGCGTGCAGGTGAAGTTGGCTTTGGTTCAAAGATTGATGAACCACTTACACCCCAAAATTCTTCGAGAAAGGCCTGAAGAAGGGGTTTTATATGGTCGACAACGTGTGAGTGATACTCATGGTGTTATTATTATTGTTAGGAAGGAGTTGTTGCGTTGGCAGCAGGGATGGTGACGCGCGAGCGATATTTCATGTTGCGAGCGGTAATATAGCTATGGTAACCGCTTCACATCAGGCGGGCCGTATGCTTGTCTGACACTCGACGTAGTGGTAGGAATAAATTAAAAATCCCCGCTGCTAACGCAGCAATTCCTTTCTTTCTGGTGCCGTCACTCACTAGCAGAAACACAACAACCCTCAAGGGAATTGTTATTTGGCTGCGGTATTCTGTGAGGTGGAGGCACTTCCGCAGTCACGCAATTTATAAATACGCTGTGCCCAACCTCTTTTGCCAACGTCTCGTTTGCCAGTCATCAGGGTGCATCACGTGCAGGTGAGGATGGCTTTGGTCCTAGAAATCGTGGTGAGCTAGTTACACTTATTAGGTACTACTAGAATAGGCTATTTGACAATGTTCAAAATTTGTATAAATTGTTAAATGATATCGTAAAATACACAAAACTATAAAGATCTGCAAACTTTCATTCTAATCTTCCGTGCGACATATTTTAGGGTCGATGAAAATTTGGCGGGAAAGTCCATTTTAGAAGTATGAAATTATTAAAAAATAATATTTCCATTGGAGAAGCAATAAAAAAGTAGTATTATATTTATTATGATACTAATTACATAAACGTAATATTTAACATAGCTGTCGTACAAATTTCTGATTTGATGCATACAAAATACAAACTTGTGAAGCCTTTTGTATGGAGAGTTTTCAAGTCCAAAATTGTGATTTGCAAATTAACATATCTCGAGAGATTTTTGTGCAATCGAAGTAATTCTTTCACCTATGGTGGAACTCGAGCTCGGTGGTCTAACGGTCAATGACGCGGCTTCGACACAAACGCTCGTCGGTTCGATTCCCTGCAAGAACATGTCTGTTTGTCTTAGTCTGGGTGTTTTCTATGTATAATAAGTATGTATTTACAAAAAAAAAAATGTATTTACGTATGTTTATCAGTTGTCTAGTATCCATAACACAAGCTTCGCTTACTTAGGGGCTAAATGGCGCTGTGTAATTTGTCTGACAATATTTATTTATTTATTTATGGTTATATTATTGAGACGTCTCTACATATCAAAGCGAAGAAAATGTTGGTCAAATAGCCTATTCTCTAAAAACTTTACAAAATATGAAAATCATTCGCCAATCAATTTTTTTTTAAAACTTTATTGACGCTGTGCCCTACCTCTTTTGCCAAAGCCTTGCTTGGTAGTCATCAGGATGCACGTGTCAGGTAAGATTAGCTTTGGTGCAAAGATATTCAATGCCTTTCACTAGCAAACAAATTAACGGGGATATTAAAAGAAAGAAACATTACACAACATACATCAAGTTTATTTATTACTGTTATTATATAAATAATAAAACATTTAATCAGAGTATACACTTAATATGATTCCCACAAACATGTATGTATACATGTATGTATGGTCACGCACTGTGCGGTTCCAGAGAAGTTTTCTTCCACGTACTATCAAGCTGTGGAATGAATTGCCTGTTGAGGTTTTCCCAGGAGACTACAGCATGGGGTTCTTCAAAAAGGGCGTGAAGAGGTTTTTACAGGGTCGGCAACGCGCATGTGATGCCTCCGGTGTTACAGGCGTCCATAGGCTGCGGTAACTGCTTTCCATCAGGCGGACCGTATGCTTGTTTGCCACCTTAGTGGTATAAAAAAAAAAAAAAAAAAAAAAAATGTATTACGAGCCATTTAAGTACAATAAATATAATACAATACCGTGTGAATACTTTTATTAAATTTATTTAGTGTCTAAGCACTCTCCGGCCACTCCATACAAATATTGCGTCGTTTACTTCTACATAAACAATAACGTCTGTGCACAGCGTTAATGAGTGTGTGCGTGCGGCGCTATACAAACTGAGGCCCTACCGCCGAAGCTGAAGTCGATTGCCATTGGATTTTTTGAATGCGAAATTGAAACTAATAATGCTTAGATGGTTGGTAATTATGTTTAGCTCAGCTGGAAGAAACCCTAGAGTTCTATCTACTAAGCTGAAGACATTTATCAATAACTTTAAGCTAATACCAATTTATGTAATCAAAAAATCCGACGGTTCCTTCCCTGTTCCAGATTTGTCTCAAAAGGGAGGTGAAGTCGACACGAGAGAGAGGCAGGGACGCTAATAAATAATGTCTTTAGTTGAGTTGGACTGTCGGCTGTCAAAATATTAATCATGCATGCGGTAGTACGATCAAGTACATTTGTAAGTATTTTTGTTTAATTGTCACGTGAAACGGGCTGGAGACATTGGAAACTACTTTTGTTTTTGGGTGATTTTTTACAAGACTCCAAACTTCAAATATACATAGATAAAAGAAGTAACTGACTGAGTGACTGACTCATATATATATCAACGCACAGCCCAAACCGCTGGGTCTAGAGATTCCAAATTTGCCACGTAGGTTCCCTAGGAGTGGCCGTACTTTACATACAACTATTACATATATTGTGATATATGTCAAGACCTTAATAAAATATGTGAGTAGATCTAATAAATCCATTGTCGAAAACATCTATTACTGAAAAAATCCTTACCTTATAATAACAATGCAAACACTGTCTCCGAAACTAACTAAAGTACTTATATGGATTTTTTTTTGCTACGTCGGATGGCAGACAAACATACATCCCACTTGATATGAAGCGGTCACCGTGGCCATAACGCTCGCAACATGTAGTATCTTTCTTTTCTGGTGACCTCTCTCATGCGCAGAAATCTTCCTGCTTGTTATCTAACAACCCTCAAGGGAATTGTTATTTGGCTGTGGTATTCTATGAGGTGGAGGTACATCCCCAATCGGGTAGCTTACAAAATACGTAATGCCCTATCTCTCGTTTCGCCGAAGCCTCGTTTGTCAGTCAGCAGGGTGTAGATAAAGTTGGCTTTGGTTTAAAGATGTTGATGAACCACTTACACCCCAAAGTTGGATATTTTGAACTTTGATAGAAGCTTTTTGTGTTTTTTTTTATATATGAGAGGGGGCAAACGAGCATGTGGGTCTCCTGATGGAAAGCAATCACCACCGCCCATAGAGATAAGCAACACCAAAGGGTCGCCGATCCATTGCCAGCCTATTTACTCCTTCCTTCCATGGTATATGTCTAAGTATAGCTGATGCGTACATATTCGGCATCATTCTTTAAACATCCCAATACACATATACAGGCCTTCCCGCAATTGAGGAACTTATAACATACTCAACCAAGCACCTCAACCAAGCACCTCAACCAAACACCTCAACTGAAAAATACAGTCGAAATTGTTTATGCATGTGTATTATATTTATGCATGGGTATTTAATAAATTACCAAGTGACTTAAAAAAACTGTCCATTACAGAATTCAAGACAAAATTGTATAAATACCTAATAAAAATTACTATGCAATTAAAGAATTTTTGGAATAGTTATATTTATTTTGTATTATAATGTAATTTAATCAAATTTAATATTTTTCTTTGTATTCTCATTTAATGTAATTTAATGATAATGTTTAATTTTATTTTTTTAATATTGACCCGCAATTAATTAAGTTGCATGCTTATTGTAATAAGCGGAACATGATGTACAACTTCTATTAATTACATTGTCACCTAAACTACCATGATTCATGCAAATAAATGATTGAATTGAAAAAAAAAACTGCGGGAGGGGGAAGGCCAATTCAAGTTATCCAAATGCTACCTTAACTTACAACATCACGTTATACCTTGTATCATAATCGTTATTCAGTGGCGGACTACGTCTAAAGCGGGCCCTAGGCAACATTGTATTTCCGAACCTACTAAAGAAGGTTTCACTTACAAAATAAAAATTAAAAACCTAACTTCCAGGCCCCAAAAATTAGACACGTGCCTAGGATGCCTACGCCGCCCGCCCCTGTCGTTATACCTTGGATTATAAATTGTTATCAAATACAACAGCCGTCATTAGTAAAGGCCTGTACACACCGGTGGATGGACAGACTTACAGCAGTCTGTAATGTAAAATTGAAATTGTGAATTTCATCTCTTGTCAGTATAAGGGATGAAATTGAAAATTAAAATTCAATTTGCCTGTGAAACTTCTCTTAGAATAAAAGAATTTACCAATGTAAATATTGAACTACTTTTTATTGTAGTAATTGACATTTAAAATAGACGCTTATATCATTCAGTTTCACGAAACAAGTTCCATTTGATGTTTCGATATGAAGGCTTCGGTTTTAAGCGACTTCAAGACGTCGCATCGCATTGATATAAGTCCATCTGCGATGCGACGTCGCGTCGCATTTTGTCGTATACTGTCACGTAATACTACGCGGCATTTGTATGAAGTGTGATATGATAGTTCAATTTAATTTCTACCGCGACATCGATCACAGTGAAAGAGTCGAAATCGAAACACAGAACAGAAAAAAATATAAATAAATCTGTTTTTTTCTGTTCTGTGAGTCGAACTGAGATTTTTGCAATGCGACGTCGCCTTTATATCAATATAGTCCTAGGACAAGTTTGCGTGAAACTGACTACATGTATAGTGTCCATGTTAAGGAGTAGTCGACTATTATCTACGTTAACTACTTACTTAGTTATATATTTTTTTATTTATTTTTATTTATATAATAATATTCACTTACCTACTTAGTAGTTCAACTTATTTAACACGATGAACATGAAAATATTATTATACGAATTTTTATTATTTAAATTACATGACACGAGAAAAAACTATATTCACTATAAATTTCTTATAACTGATGTTAATAATTCTGACTTTGGATAATCTTACGATTAGCTATTGTTAAAATTAATATACATCGCTAAATAATTTGTTATGTATCCTTAATGAATTACAATTAATAATAATTACCTATTCAATATATAAATAAATATAAAATAGTTTATTTCAATAACATTGTACATAGAATTTTGAGGAGGTCTTGGAGTTAATAATAGTAAATAATAAATATTATTATTATAGAAATACATATTCCTTATTATTATAGATGCAGCATATTATGATAAAAATTCGAGAAATACAAGTTAAATCGCGTAAAAGATTTTCTTTAGTTACTAGGCCAGATTCTAGCCCACGGGGCCGAAATCACCGTTGAGTGGAGCGAGTAGATTCGTTGAGTGTTCGTTTTTAATGGAAAATGTATTTGATGATAATTCCTCAAGGACATGATCGATCGATCTCCGAAACTAACTAAAGTACTTATATGGATTTTTTTTTGCTACGAGCAGCAAAGGGGTGGCAGACAAACATACATCCCACTTGATATGAAGCGGTTACCATGGCCATAACGCTCGCAATATGTAGTATCTTACTTTTCTGGTGAATTCTCACATGCTCAGGAATCTTCCTGCTTGTTATCTAACAACCCTCAAGGGAATAATTATGAATTTATTATGAAATTAGAATCAACCCCTATGGTTGTAGTTAAATGCGCACTTACCTACTATTTTATGTAATTATTACGGTTTTTTTTTTATGTTGTTATGATTGTAATAGTAGATGCTTGATGTAGATCTTGTTGCATTTGTGTCAAACATCAGTGGTTTATGAAATGCGTCAATATTGTTATGTTCAATGTTTTTTTTGTAAACTGGTGTAATAAATAAAAATAAAAATATATTATTTGGCTGTGGTATCCTATGAGGTGGAGGTACATCCCCAATCGGGTAGCTTACAAAATACGCAAAGCCCTATCTCTCGTTTCGCCAAAGCCTCGTTTGTCAGTCAGCAGAGTGTAGATAAAGTTGGCTTTAGTTTAAAGTTCCATTCGATAGACCGATCCCCAATTTTTTTTCGACACAAATCTCAAGCATGTCGAGGTCTTTAATTATGACAAGTTTCAACAAAATAGGTCAAGTGGTTTTGGAGCTTATTCATTTCCAAAAGTGACTTTTCGTCGTATGTAAGCTTTCTCCTAGCTCCACTCAATTGAAAGATTTACTAATTCTTTACTGCATAACAACAAATACATACAATTTATACACAAACAGAAGTATACAAAGGTGGGCTTATCTCTTAAGATATTACTTCCAGCCAAGCCTAGTGTGCATATGTCGCAGCCAACTGGTTAAAATAGCCGTTCAATCAAACAGCTAGCCCTTTGACTGAACAACGCCATTCAATCACACGGCTGGCGTTTTAATTGAACATTTGAGTCGCTCAAAACGTTCAACACTACAGCTGATTCAAAAGCCGCCGTCTAATTCAATTAGTTCAGCGCTCACCACCGCGGCGCTAGGTGCGTTTTGTTTTCAATATGGCGTCAACTAGCCGGTGTTTGTGATTGTTTCAAGATACTTTTCGGAAAGAAAGTAGTAAATACATAAACTAGGGGTGCACCCCCTGTTTCCGGGGGCTCGGGGGGCGAAGCCCCCTGTCATATAAGGTAAATATTGCCAACCCCGACTTCACGTCGACTTGCCGGATCGATACTAGAGTGTTTTTTGTAAGCCCGGAGGCGCTGAGGGAGTGCAGTCCTTGCATCTCCGGCTGGCCACCGGAGGTGGCCAGCCTCCGCCGCTACAGCTCACATGGTTCGTTACGCAAAGGCGAAGGGGCTGCACTTCCCTCAGCGCCGGAGACGTCCCAGAACTCCGCTTGATTATTAGGTAGGTATTATTATTCTCTAATTACATACAAAATTAATGGTCACCTTAGTTAATTTGCCATTTAACCAGTTGGCTAAGCGTCGCCTAGCTGTAGTGTTGAACATTGCAGTCAACAATTCGGCTAAACGACGTATAGCCGTGTGATTGAATGGCGTTGTTCAGTCAAAGGGCTAGCTGTTTGATTGAACGGCTATTTTAACCAGTTGTCTTCGACACATACATAAATTTTGCTTAAATACATAAATTTTACTGTAATATTAATTTGTAAATTATACTATAATATTATTAGGTATATTATAATACCTAATTAAACTTATGAATAAATATCACTCGTCGTGGGTATGGTAGTGCTCCTTTATTTTTTTTAAAAGTAGGAACAGTAGATACTACTACCACTAAAATACACATGTACTCGTAAGAATAAATGTTAATTATTGACACATACATTCAATAACTACTTGGACACGGGTAGGTTAAAATAGGTAGACTATCATTACATTGACTACTAATTTCATTGTGACTATTCTTAGTTTGCTGGTAACTCTGCAATGAACGCGTACTGGCCCAATTATATCTGTGTACGCTAAACTTTCCACTAAAGTTAAGATGAAAGAAATTCTATTGTCAGACAAATTAGACAGCGCCATCTAGCCCCAAAGTAAGCGAAGCTTGTGTTATGGTACTAGACAACTGATAAACATACGTAAAAACCATTTTTTTTGTAAATACATACTTATGATACATAGAAAACACCCAGACTAACACAAACAGACATTTTCCTGCACACAAATGTTTGTCCTATGTGGGAATGGAACCCACGAATGTTGGTGTCGGATCCGCGTCATTGACCGCTACGCCACCGAGCTCGTCATTATGGTACTACTGGGTACCCCTGCCATCCCGCAGTTGAGCACCATGGTGGAGTATGCTCTAAACCCCTTTGAGTGGAGGCCCGTAAGCAGCACTGGGATGAATAAGGGTTGACGACTACTGGATACCAAACCTCGGGCAACAAAGGAGTTCTTCCTAATTGAAACGGATTTAATAATATTAAAGAAGAGTTAACGACAATTTGTAGCTAGTATTTTAGCAGTATCGTATGATAGGGATAGATATATCCATAAATTACGTCACACGTTAAGGGGGAGGGCGGGGGTCGACAAAGTGTGATATTGTGGGACAAGGAAGTGGGAGGGGTCCTAAATTTCGTGAAGTGACATTAGTGACATTTCAAAATCTATTATAATCTAAGTGTTAAAACACGAAGTTTGAATTATTAACGAAAATCCCAAAAACATTTGCAACTTTTGATGTAAAATTGCCAAATATTCGACGTCATACTAGGGAGGGGGAGAGTCTCACAAATGTGACCATCTCTGACAAAGACGGGGGGAGGGGCCAAAAAATCATGAAATTCGTGTGACGTAATTTACGGATGGCCCCTAAAGAATTTAAAAATCTTCATAATGCTGCCGGTGACATTTTTGATAAAAAAAATCACGGACGGATTGTCATAAGATTGATAAAAGGGCTTTTTTTTGTGAAATAGATAAGCAGTGAAGATGTATAGTGAAAGTCTTATAATCACCTGCAGCACATACAAGAACAGTAATTAGTATGGCCGTTTTCACACCGCGACGGCAGCGGCACCGTCGACGCCGCGGCGCCGCTGCAATTTAGTCTTGTGCTTAATCGGACACTCTTAGGTGCGCACTGTAATAGTACAGTCCGATTAATGTACTAGTACACCTTAATAGTACTATTAGTACCTATTAGTACTCAGAAATGTAGCCGACAATATAATCACGTGATCAATGTAAATTTGGTAATTACAAGCACTATACAGCGCTGTATAAGATTTTCTATGAATAAAACACACGGCGCTGAAAGCGATTTATACCAGTGCAGTGCGCTTACCTCCTATCTCGCTTACTCTTGCGATAACATTGCGAGACGCTTTATTCTTTGTCTCTCGGACAGACCACAGACAGACAAGTGTTTCGGGCTTGGATAACCTAGTACACTGTACGAATAGTACGATTAGTCCGAATTAGAGTTCGCGTTTGGTAACGTTTCTTTTAGTACAGTGTCAAGTAGCGTCACCTATTAGTACATCGTACATGTACTACTCAAGACTACGCTGCATTAATCACTCTAGGATTTATATGGCGGCGGCGGCGGCGAGTCGGGTGCATGATTGACGCCGCGGCGGCGAAATATGTTCCCGCCGCGGTGTCATGTGTAAACGGCCTTAGAATTAAACATAGATGTATGTAGGCAAATTATATAAACACGACAGACGGTGAAGACTGGCACAGGCACGCCGCTTCAAAACGTGCGATAAGGCATACCACGTGCCCTACCACCGAAGGTGAAGTCGATTACGATCGGATTATTTGATGGCGAAAATCAAAGTTCAGCTTAAATTAATGATACTTGTGTGAAGGTTAGCTGGTAGAAGCCCTGCAGCTCTACCGACTAAGCTGAAACTGTTTGTCAATAACTAATAATTCGATGGTAATTCGGCTGCAATTTCGGCGTTCCTTTAAATGCTTAATTGGGGATGTTTGATATTTTTTCTGACATTAGATGTCGATAGGTAGGCGTCGGGTCCAGATTGTCAAAATGTACTGAATATTTTGACAGTGAAACTTTATGACGACAAGACAACACAAGACGTCAAGTCATTCGACAAGATGCTTGAATGAATTGACAAATGCTTGGACCCTACGCTACAGTGCTGCCAAAAGACCCTCAGGCTTCAAAATACCAAACACAACATAAAACATTACAGCATCGGTTAAATACGTTACATATTTTCTTTCAATTCAGAACGTTCTATCTTTTTAATGAGACTTGCCCTATAATTTGTTAAATAAATAAGTGTCTTTTTCTTGTCTCTGCCACACTGCTGCTCCTCCTCGTGTCGTATTCCTGATTGCTGAGGGTGATTTATCCGTTGATTAATTTTATCCCTGATAATAGTTTGTCTCCTGATCTTTAGCTGCGTGGATGGCATCGTACAGCTTATTGCAGTGCTAATTTGGTCAGACATCTAAGAGAGGGCTGCATTTTCTTGGGCGTTGGCCGTCGATTATCCCAGTTAACGTTAGTTCATCAAGGTTATAGTTGTCTTTCCTGATAATGTGTCTCTCCTGGGCACTCTGTGGAAGCACATTGTGGAGAACCTGTTTTTTATTTACAGTACACAAAGTGATATGCACAACCAAAAAGTAAATAAATAAAAATAATGCCTTTTTTCATAATATTTTTTTTTAACTAATGTATATTTATTATTTTTAAATTGAAAAGTTGTTAGAATTTTAGATTCCTCCCGCTCCCTTTAGATGATATTTGAGGAGATATTGCGAGAAGCTTGTCTCTATTTTTGAGCTCAAGTAGTTAATAATAATTAATTAATGACACGTCCGTCTTTGTAGCTCAGTATCTAATCCACTCAGATCTCATCTCTACAGCTAATTTATTTTCTGTCACGCATTGTAATAGTCCCAACGCCTGCCGAGACCACCTCATGGGTATATCGTTCCATTGATATACCCTGGAGCGGGTCTCGGCGGGTGTACAACAGTACCCCAAACTTCTTAAACCGGCCTTTACGCGTTGGATCCATAACCCTGCTGATTAAATTGAAAGAGAATGAATGGACACATTCAAATTTGCTTTTCCTTTTGTCTTACAACCAAAGCAGTACATTGCGGTCAAGATAAAAATGTATGTTTCTTTTCTACCACGAATTACTATGATATCTTACTATTTTTTTTTTATAATACACAGGCAAATGTAAGGTCCACAGACGAAAAAGTTCCTCTTGATTATATATATAGGTATTGAAGCAATAACATGATACTTATATATAATACCTCTACCACAGAGAAAAAATTAGTAATACCCTATATCTACTATGTACATATTTTTTAATTTCACACTTATTATTATTATTTTTGTTTTTGCACACACCCTAACAATTCAAACGGACTGTAATAATAATGTAATTAAAATTACTGACATCAATGCAGAAATTTCATAGATAGATCAACACGCAAAAACATTCAAGTTAATTAATTAAAACTTTTAAAAAGTGCTTGCACACCAATAATAATCAGAAGAATAAGAAGAAGAAGATAACAATAGAATAGAAGAAGATAAAAGAAGAAGATATAGCCTAAAATTTTCAAATACTTTTGATAACAGTTGTGTACAACTGATTATGGGGCAAGATTTATCTCGACTAACTGACTTTACTTACGTATACAAACCGGTCATCATGAAACTTTCTACACTCAAAGGTATTTAGACATACATAGGATACTTTTTAATAAGCAAAAATAAACGGAAGTTTATATAATAAAACTTTTGTAGAGTTTATGGCTTCAACAGATGAAGTTGAAGATCTTCATTCTCCGAGAACGTTATTCATCTCCCTTTGAAACGACATGTAGTGTCCTACATAATGTCTCCCACTTTAAATTCACAATCTTCTATTCCCTTTTCTTTGATATCAAAATTGCATTCTTCTCCATTGTTCTAATTTTCTGGATTCCCATCAAAGTTGCACACTTTTTTTATTGCTACATATTTTAGACTCACTTTGATCCACGCCGTTTTTTAAATATGAGTAGCATACGCAGGGGCATGGAGGAAACTCAGATGAAACCTGAAACAACATTTTCTTATGAAACATATAATTAAGGAGATTATTGTCTATTCCTTTTCTTTCTGGACTATATCTAGAATCTCCTAACAGGACTATAATAGCTAACAAGCGCCGCCATTGAAGAAAAATCGTAAACGATTTTTTTTATACAGGACGGGGTCCAACACACATTCCCACCACTGTGTCGCCGATGTTGCCAAGATTAACAGCAGCGACCACCCAAAAAGGCAATGAACAATGAAATCGATTGCAGTCTCGGGGGTAAGACTACATCTGCCTTGGAACTCACAACGAATTTAATCATAAGAAATTAGTAGGAGTACTTTTGGAATTTGACTTGATTGATTGAATGAATCGTAAACGATTATAAAAACAGAAATTATAGATAATTTTGTTTTTATATGTTTTTTTTACAGAAATTATCTATAATTTCTGTTTACGATACTACTAGACTAGACACAAACTGAACCCGATAGACGTTGTGAATACGAATTGGATTACACAAAGTAAGTAATGGTGACTTATCAGTTTACATAACTCATTGTGCATTTGCAATATTTCATTAATGGTCATTTTAGGCTTTTTGGGCAAATTTAACATTGAGAACTGTTTTTTCGTTCGCTCCAGTAGGCCCCCATTTTCGCTAAAAGTGCGACTCGCCCGTGATACCCTGAAGTTTAGGGCCACGAGGACGTATGAGGGCTCAAAAGATGCGGAATTTGATGGTCTTTAAGAAGATGTAAAAATTATTTTGGAAAAGTCAAAAACTTTTTTGCAAATCGAAAAAAACCGACTTTTTTCGATCGAATAATCGTGTGTTTTCACAGAAAATTTCCGATATCTCGAGAACGGGGCCGAATTTCAAAAATATAAAAAAAGCACCTCGATAGTGGACCAAGGAACATTTTAGGTCATTACACTTTTTTCGATATTGGTGACGGTCGAGGTGAGTTGGCTGTAGACCTCTACAGCCAACTCACCTCGACCACTCGCCGCGCAAAACTCGCGGCTAAGGGCAGGTGCCCTTAGCCGCGAGTTTTGCGCCGCGCGAGGTGAGATATCACGCGGCGGGCGGCTCGCGTGCGGCCTCGAGGACGTATGAGAGCTCAAAAGACGCGGAATACGGAGGGCTTTAAGATGATGTAAAAATATTTTGGAAAAGTAGGTTGAGCCACCTCAGGCCACAGAGCCACAGGTAGGTTGAGACCTGCGCGACGAAGAGGACGGCCCTCGC
Organism: Hypsopygia costalis; assembly: GCA_937001555.2. Taxonomy (NCBI): domain Eukaryota; kingdom Metazoa; phylum Arthropoda; class Insecta; order Lepidoptera; family Pyralidae; genus Hypsopygia; species Hypsopygia costalis. The sequence goes on from OW443326.2 coordinate 29,746,772, forward strand.
TAGTGGCCGGCTTGGGGTCTTCGGGGCACCCTGGCTGACAGGCTCCCGCTACCGGTGGTGTAATGCGACGCATGAGGTGGACAAATTCTATAAATGAAAACGACATGCGCGCCTACTATAGGGCAACAGAGGGAGGAATCAATCTCAGTGCGTATCGTGCTCGTATGCTTCCACTGTTTCAGGAGCTTGAACCGACTGTCACCGTTTCTGTTCAAGGTTTGTCGGATCAAGTGAGGGCTATCCAGCGTTGCCGTTTGCTGGATGAGCCTACGCTTGAGCGGCTTCGTCGGGAAACGCGTCCTGTACACGTAGTCACCGAGGTAAGTCCAACTCCGACTGCAGTGATGTCAAATAACATACAAACATCTTCAGCTCAGTCGGTAGAGCACCAGGGTTTCTACTAGCTAAGCTAACAACAAAAATCACCAATCTAAGCTGAAGCTTGAGATTTGTATTAAAAAAATCCGATGGTATTCGGCTTCTGCGGTAGGGACCCTGGCCGCGCGACTAGTCGCATAAATTGTTAATCGATATCGCTTAAGCCCTGTACTCAGGTAGAGTAAAATCGGTAGAGTAGCGTTTCATTGCAGTTGCAGTTGCCCTATAGTAGGCGCACATGACATTGACGAGCTCGGTGGTCGAATGGTTAGCAATGGCCACTTTGACTCCGACGTAGCGGGTTCGATTCCCGCACAAGACAAACATTTGTGTGCATGAACATGTCTGTTTGTCTTGGTCTGGGTGTTTTCTATGTATTATAAGTATGTATTTACAAAAAAAAAAATGTAATTAAGTACTTTTATCAGTTGTCTAGTACCCATAACACAAGCTTTGCGCTTAATTTGGGACTAGATGGCGCTGTGTAAATTGTCAAGAGATATTTATTTATTTATTATTTATTGCAATTAAATGTGCATGTATGTATGTGTATGGGCATGCACAATATACATATATTATACATGTAGGTATACATTATTCACAATATATTACATAAATTTGGAGCAGAATATTTACAAATAAAATATTTACTAAGAGGCAAAAAAAAAGATTTGCCGCGTGGTTTCCGGCAGACTAGAATAGAATCACTCCGTCTCTTCCCGTGGATGTCGTACCAGGCGACTCAAGGAAATACATTATAAAACATCGATCAGGCCTCCCCAACTCGTCTGACCAGCGTGGGGAGTGTAGGCCAAATCCTTTTGTCTGGGACAGAAGAGAGAGGGTCGTGCTCCTGTAGTGGAGACTAAAATAACCTGATGATGATGAATGTGTGGCTTATCATTACTGTTTACTTTATCTTTAGGGATAGGTGCGATTGAAAATATTGGTGGAAAATTGTGGAAAAGGATTGGTGGAAAACTCGAAAAATGTATTTTGAAAAACTGCAAGGTCCATTCTCTTCTGTCGATGATAGCTCTATAATATATATTACTAGCTGACCCGTCAAACGTTGTTTTGCCATATACATTAATCATTTAGGGGTATGAAAAATAGATGTTGACCTATTCTCAGACCTGCCCGACATGCAAACAAAATTTCATAAAAATCGGTCCAGCCGTTGCGGAGGAGTTTGGTAACAAACGCCGCGACAAAATAATTTTATATATTAGATATGAAAGGGTGCAATAATGTAACTTTTGTTATGGAGAAGCGGATCGTCTTGGCACAGACACATTTTTGCCTAAAATGAGTACCCAAACACATGTTTCAAACTGTATGCATGCATTTTGGGTAAATAAACGTCCTATTTACTGCGCTCTACCCGTGTACGCTAGGCTTTAGCCAGGTCGAGCAGAAGGTAATATCATCCCAGGCAAATCAATAAAATTCAGTTGCTAAGCGCTGTGAAATATTGCTCGGTGCCATCCGGGATAGGCGTGGGATGAGTTGCAACAGGTGGGTGCATCAGGGTCGATGCAACTGCGCAGTATGCTCTCCCGGCTGAATCTTGCTCTATTGATTGCTTGTCTATAACTACTTGCATATACATTCGTCTTTTGCAATCGCGATAGCTGATGGTAGATTTATGGGTATCTCTTTGTATATAATCTATACTAATTACTAATATAAAGCTGAAGAGTTTGTTTATTTGAACACGCATATCTCAGGAACTACTAGTTCGAATTGGAAATTATTTTAGTGTTTGATAGCCCGTTTATCGAGGAAGGCTATAGGATATATATTACATCATATTACGACTATTAAGAGTTGAAAAATATTGGAAATTAAAATCGTTTTTACAAAACAGGGCAAATTTATTCCTTTTGAGAACTTCTTTGATTTATACCTTTTGAGAACAATAATCATGTAATACGGAATTGTTCCAAAAAATGTCTGATAACAAATGTCTATCTTTTACGCAGGCGAATTTGCGAGGGTTAGCTAATGTCTTCATAAGACCAAGAAGGTGGGTCTATCAGTTTTGACAAAACTTCCTAACTAACGTAAATGTCGATTAGGTTGATCTTCTATCACTTTTGAGAGCAAAAATAGACATAAAGTACAAACGATTAAGAATAAGTTAATAGACTACTTATTTGGTTCACTGTACGATCAAACGCATAATCTAATTCGGCAAGTGGTTTTTCTTCTTTGTACCCGACTGCCAAAGGATGGTTATGTTTTTTAATCTGTATCTATAAAAGGGAACTGTTACTGACTGATCAATCAACGCATATCTCAAACCACAGCATTTTGCATACAGGTAGCTATTATGAAGTAGGCATCCGCTGAGAAAGGATTTTCGAAAATTCACACAGAACAATGGAACACCAAGCTAGTTAAATTAATTAAATAACTTAAACGGGTCACTCACGTCTTTTTGTCGGGAAAGCCGACTAGTTTCGATCTCAAAAGGAGACCTCCATCAGGGCGAATGTCCAGACACCGGACAGTGTCCGGCGCGAGAGACAAAGGGTGGACGTGTAGACAAAGTGTGATCGAAACTAGTCGGCTTTCCCGACAAAAAGACGTGAGTGACCCGTTTAATTTATTTAATTAATTTAGTATAATGTCTCACGTGAGTTTTAATAATACCACAGTATAAGTAATAGTACTAACGTAATAATACCAAGCTAGTTCTCTCGTATACCAGACTTAAAGAAACTTTCAAATAAGCTGTTACGGTAAAGGTTCAAAATGATAATAGATAGGTTCATAATTATTAATGGCCCTCACATTTGATCCTCACTCTCATCGATGAGTGGGCTTCATCGATGACCCCATCGGTGAAGACTAGGTGTAAGTGGGGTGTAAGTGGTCCACCAACATCTTTGAACCAAAGCCAACCTCACCTGCACGGTTGGTCACACTTCAGACCTTAAACTATCCTTGTAAAAAAAACATGTCAATATATTGGTACGTCGAAAGATTCAACGAGAAAGGAACACAAACATATAGACACACTTTCGCATTCATATTATTAGTATGAAAGTATGGATAGAAAATATGCCTCAACGTAAAGTTACGAGCTCGTATCAACGCGTTGCCACGTCTACGATCCGTCGGACCCGCCCTGTTAGTGTATCAAATTAAAAACATAGAGCGTTACACTACCAGCACACCCCGGCCACTCCATACAAATATCGCGTTGCTTAATATTACATAAACTATGGCGTCTGTGCAGAGCGTGAATGAGCATGTGTGCGTGCGGTGCCATACAAACTGCCCCTTACCACCAACTCTTATTGCGATTCAATAACTGAATACAATGCTTATTCATACCAATTAATAAGCGACTCTATTTCAACTAGAATAGAGTCGCTTATTCATAAGCATTCTATTAAGTTATTGAACCGCAATAAGAGTTGGTGGTAAGGGGGCTGTTCCAGATTCGTCTCGGAAGGGAGGTGAGGTCGATAAGAGAGAGCGGCAGTCAGTGGTCGTGGTCATACTGTACGCAGTACTATTACTTATACTGTGCTTCCAGTATGAAACCGTCCCGTAGAGCTATCTGTCTCGAGGATACGCAGACCATTTTATGCTGGAAGAGTATGTACTTTTTTTTTATACTACGTCGGGTGGCAGACATTCATACGACCCGCCTGATGTAAAGCAGTTACCGTAGCCATATTAACGCTCGCAACATAAATATGGCGAAAAGCGGGGTAGAGAGCGTAATTGTAAGCTACCCGACTGGGGAATGTACCTCCACCTCACAGAATACCGCAGCCAAATAACAATTCCCTTGAGGGTTGTTGTGTTCCTGCGAGTGAGTGAGGTCACCAGGAAGGAAGTAGATGCTGCGTTGGCAGCGGGGGTGGCGGCGCGCGAGCGATATTTTATGTTGCGAGCGTTAATATGGCTACCGTAACCGCTCCACATATATGTCCGTATGCTTGTCTGCCACCCGATGTAGTATAAAAAAAAACACTAGATTCGTGAAAATCGAAGCGCCTCGAGGGTTAACGCGACATAATCATACACAATGACATATGGTGTAGAGACTTGCACACTGACCATCGGACTGGTCCACAGGCTAAAGGTCGCGCAGCGAGCGATGGAGAGGGCTATACTAGGGGTTTTTCTGCGGGATCGAATCCGGAACGAAGAAATTCGACGGAGAACCAAAGTTGTACACATAACCTTCAGAGTTTGCAAGCTGAAGTAGCAATGGGCCGGTCACATCTGCCGAGTAAGTGATGGCAGATGGGGAGGAAGGTAATACGCGCGTAGGACGACGAATTGTTGTACACCCTCCTTCTAGATGGTCTGACCTTAAGAAAGCGGCTGGGAGCGGCTGGATGCGGAAGGTGGAGGATCGTATCGGGGATCGCATTGGGGAAGGTTTATATCCAGCAGTGGGTAGATAAAGGCTGATGATGATGAATCCTACACATGAACATGTTTAAGTTATATATGTTTTCCCAATTCGGGTATTCGTTCGCTCAGTCAGTCAATATCAATAAATTTTGCAATATTAGCATATTAACTTCATCATAATCCAACATCTACAATTTTCTAATACTAAATTAATGAAATAAATTAAACGGGTTACTAACGTCTTTTTTGTCGGGAAAGATGACTAGTTTCGATCTCAAAAGGAGACCTTCATCAGGGCGAATGTCCAGACACGTCCACCCTTTGCTTCTCGCGCCGGACACTGCGCGCCGATGCGCGCGCATTGGCGCGCAGTGTGACCCGTTTAATTTATTTAATTAATTTAATATAATGTTGCACGTGAGTTTTAATAATATTCATTTTCAAATACTTTTTTCATAACAGTAACATTAGGCAGACAATTGTAATGATATTAATTTCACAAGTTCCCGAGCTTGACAGAAATGCAGCCAGACGGACTGACAGACATCGAAGCGATCCTATAAGGGTCCCTTTACTCCATTCGGAGTACGTAACCTTAAAAAAATATACCTATCTAATAAATTATTGTTACTTAATTATAAAATCAATCGCCAACGCAATTCGACTCAACAATCACATTAGTTACCACTACGGAGTTCTGAGCAGTAGCCTATGTTACAAGCCCTGGGCAGGCGTTCATAAATTGTGCGCCGCGACGAGCGACCGACGACGCCCTGATTCGCCCTAGAAAGCAAATAGGGGCGCCGTCAAGCGCTGTAATACTAAATCTAAAGTGTAAACATAAGGCCTATTTTTAAAATAAAAATATTCAATCTGAATATTCAACTTAAACGATAGAGTCACTGGTTAAATAGACAAAATATATATAAGAATACACAAACAATAATTTTAACAAAAAAAACCGACTCCTTACATTACTCTACATTTATGTATGTAGATACGGGCTGATGATGATGATGATGATGAAAAAAATATGGGACCAAACTGGTATACTCTTTCAAATAAAAAAAGCTTTTTTTCAAATCTACTATATAAAAATAAGTCGGGTTTTCCTTCCTGACGCTATAACTCCAGAACGCACGAACCGATTTCCACGGTTTTGCATTCGTTGGAAAGGTCTCGGGCTCCGTGAGGTTTATAGCAAAGAAAATTCTGGAAAAATTTGAAAAGAAAAGCGGGAAAATCTTTTTTCACATACAGCGCCATCTGGTGGCGAAACGGAGTTCGCCGGGTTTGCTAGTCGGTTTATAAATCACGGAGTAACTAAGTAACAAACATTTTAAAAAAATACAGCCGAATTGAGAACCTCCTCCTTTTTTGGAGTCGGTTAAAAAACATTTTGGCTCAAACTTTCATACGTTATTAAAAAAACTAAAAAGTTTATTCATTGCGTTATAACTTAACACACCCTTTCATTCATCCATGTCATGTGTATACTGCGCCATTTTGTGGCGGCTAAATGCCGCCATTTTGAATCCAAAATGGCGGCATTTAGGTAATTGTGTACGACAACCAAATTTCAACTCAATCGTAAACTGGGTTGCGTTGAAGACCCCCTCGTCTTTAACTTACAAGATTTGCAGAGACCGGTGAAATAAAAATAAAAACCCTAAAAACATAGTATACTAACGGATACCATTCACGTAGTTCAAAATTAACATATTCTGTATAAAATGAATGTATACATACCTAAAATGACGCTGCACGTTGTTTCTATACGGACGGGAGCTCTAAAATGCTGTTCACAGGCCGAGATCTCTATGCAGACTGAATACTGGGGATATTAGAGGGAGGATGGGGTTCGAAAGTGTTGTCTGACCCAACCATCACGAGGATACCGATAAAGGCCATGACACACATCGCTGATTGTGTTTTAAAGCCGGAGCGAATGGGAGAAGTTTAGATTTTTTTATACGATTTCTAAACAATTCGATCGGTCGGTAAGGACTTTTCATTCGGTATGGCATATATTTATATATGTATTGGAATTTTATGACACTTTTAAATGATTGACGTATTGTCATGCGATTATAAGTGCTGTTTATTTGGTAGGTAAGAAGTGTACTGTTTTTTATTTAGCCATATTACGAGCCCGGTGATCGAATGGTTAGCAATAGCTACTTTGGCTTCAAGGTTGCGGGTTCGATCCCCACACAAGAGAAACATTTGTGTGCATGAAAATGTCTGTTTGTCTTGGTCTGGATGTTTCCTATGTATCATATGTATGTATTTAAAAAAAATATTTAAGTATATATAATACATATCAGTTATCTAGTACATTCTAGTACCCATAGTACAAGCTTTGCTTGGTTTGGGACTAAATGGCCGAGTGTATTTTGTCCAGGAATGTTTATTTATTTATTAAACAGTACAATTTAGTTACAAACCAATTCGTGTTGATAACATAGAACTCAACCATAGAACATGGACCTATGTGATTATGGAACAACTAGACTAGATAAGGAATATGAATTCTGGAGAAATACGTTTTTAGAATTTTCTTATCCCGTTTATCAAGTTCAATCTGAACCCTACCGCAGAAGCTGAAACCGATTACCATCGGTTTTTCTGATTGCGACAATCAAACTTCAACCACACCCCGGCTACTCCATACAAAGTCGCGTTGCGTCGTTTACTACTTACGTGTATTAAACAATCACGTGTGTAGAGCGTGAATGAGCGTGTGTGCGTGCGGCGCCGTCTCAGAGGGGAGGTGAGGTCGACGCGAGAGAGCGGCAGGGAGTGGCCATACTATCTATTACTTATACTGTGCTTCAACTTAGATTTATGCTACTAGTGTTTACCTTAGCTGGTAGAAACGATGGAACTCTACAGACTAAGCTGAAGATGTTTGGCAATAACTTAAACGTAAGACCTATTTTTTGTAGAAACACAAACACAATCTTACCTTAGCGGCGAAACCGGTCGGTAAAAATAAATGTAATTAAGTGGAACAGTAGGTTCAATTGCTTTATTATAACATTATGACCTATTTTTCGAATCAAAATATTCGGTGGTAATCGGCCTCAGCTTCGGCGGTAGGGCCTTGACATTAGCTCCCCATAAAAACGTTCGAAAGTGAACTACCAATACAGATCGAACTTTATTCTATGGAAGTCACATTCCACTTCGTCGTCGACAATCCTTGTTCATCCTACTGCTGGGGTATGGATCTCCTCTCAATTGAAGGGATTTAGGACTTACTCCACCACACTGCTCAACTGCGGGCTGGGGAGGCCAGTGTTTTGAAGCCGCGTAAAGGCCACTGCCTTAACGACTGTTATCTAATAGGTAGGGGAAAAAGTCTTTTCGCATTATAGTATGTATGAACTTGTAATAAAATCTCTTTGGTTATACCATTTGTATCTGGCAGGTTTTGATATCTTTAAAAAGTTTAAATTTTAAAAAAGATAATTCTAAATTCAAATTAGGTAAATGTGTGATTTTCATTTGTTTTTTTTTACTGTCAAGATGAGTGAATCTAATGAAGAAATTCGGTTCATTTTAAAATTTTACTACAAAATAGGTAAAACTGCAAAGCAAGCTGCAAAAAAAATTTGTGACGTTTATGGACCTAGTGCCGTATCTGTGAGAGTAGCACAAATTTGGTTTAAGCGTTTTCAATCAGGAAATTTTGATGTGAAAGATGCACGTCGCTCTGGTCGCCCTGTTACGGATAAAATGGATGCCATTTTTGAAAAAGTGGAGCAAGATCGGCATATCAGTAGTTACGACGTAGCTGAAGAATTAGGAATTGACAACAAAACAGTTTTGGCGCATTTGAAAAAAGCTGGGTACACTAAAAAGCTCGATATTTGGGTACCTCACGATCTCACTGAAAGAAACCTAATGAACCGTGTACTCATTTGCGATTCTTTACTACGACGTAATGAAAGCGAACCGTTTTTGAAGAAGCTTATAACTGGTGATGAAAAGTGGATCACGTACGACAAGAACGTGCGGAAAAGGTCGTGGTCAAAGGCCGGTCAGGCTTCACAGACTCTGGCAAAACCCGGGTTAACCCGCAACAAGGTGACGCTGTGTGTATGGTGGGATTGGAAGGGCATTATTCATTTTGAGCTGTTACCGCCAGGCAGGACTATCGATTCTGAACTCTACTGTGAACAACTGATGAGATTAAAGCAAAAAGTTGAGAGAAAGCGGCCGGAATTAATTAACAGAAGGGGTGTGATTTTTCATCATGATAACGCTAGACCTCACACATCTTTAGCCACTCAGCAAAAATTAAGAGAGTTTGACTGGGAGGTGTTAATGCATCCGCCGTATAGTCCTGACCTTGCACCTTCTGATTTCCACCTGTTTCGGTCTCTTCAGAATTCTTTAGGCAATGTCAGGTTAACATCACGAGAAGACTGCCAAAACCACTTGTCGTGGTTTTTTGAACAGAAGTCCCAAAATTTCTATAGTAATGAGATCATGTCTCTACCTACAAGATAGCAAAAAGTTATCGAACAAAATGGTACCTACATACTTTAGTTAAATGTAAATAAACTTTATTAAAAAATGTTTTGAATTTTCATATAAAATATGAAAAGACTTTTTCCCCAACCTAATATAATGACAACAGCCAGGACCGACGGCTTAACGTGCCCCCCAAAGCACCTAGGAGCTCGAGATACATACATCCATCCATGGGCAGGTTACGGTCAACATTGTCAACAACATTACGGTTAACTTGCGTGTTCGATTAGACCAGGGTTTCTCAAAGTGGGGTACGACGAGAGCCCCTCGGGGTTCGCTATTCGATGGTAGGGGTTAACGACAAGCAAGATTTACGTCATGGTGGCTTGATGACTGGCAGGCACGTGTGGCACACATGGTGACGCGTGCGCCGTAAATGTCCTAGATGAAAGAAACCAAAGTGGCCTTTAGGAGGCTTGAAAACTCTGGCTTCAATTGAGGGGAGAATTGGGTTAAAGATCCCAGCAGTGATATATCATATAGGTCATAGGTATATAGAAATCTTTGAAAACTTATTAACCTCCGTTATCTCTACTGAATGCGATAAATGAAAAAAATATATAAAGCCAACCTCACCTGCACGTGGTGCATCCTGCTGACTGACAAACGAAGCTTTGCCGAAAAGAGAGGTAGGGAGCGTAATTGTAAGCTACCCGACTGGGAATGTACCGCCACCTCACAGAATACCGCAGCCAAATAACAATTCCATTGAGGGTTGTTGTGTTCCTGCGAGTGAGTGAGGTCACCAGAAAGTAAGGAGAGGCTGCATTGGCAGCCGGGGTGGCGGCGCGCGAGCGATATTTTATGTTGCGAGCGTTAATATGGCTACGGTAACCGCTTCATATCCGGCGGGACGTATGCTTGTCTGCCACCCGACGTAGTACATAATAAATAAAAATTTAGGGATTTTTAACACATGTTATAGAAAATTAAACTACAATTAGTTGTAATAAAGTTTATTTTCACAATATCTCGAGGCATGTGATGAACACTTTGGGCTCTAAATTGATAATGACAAGACTCAGTGTTCAAACAGTTAAGTCGTTTCACACGATACTTATCAGCCACAAACCTCCTAAGTTAAACCAAATTAGCTGGTCTGCGTAGTCAGCCGATAGCGTGGCGTCGTCTTAAAATTATTAAATAAAAAGAAATATTAATAAAAACATGTGCGAGCCAAACTAAATTTATTAAACCGCTAATGAATTTCCTATTTTCACTATACAACTATACCTTCTTCATGTTAAGAACCTTAAACAATTGTACAATGACGCACACGTGTGAAACAACAATACAAAAACGTAACCTAAAAAAAAACAAAAACTTAACTAACTCGACTACTATAAACACGTCGAATTATAATTAAATTAATAAATAAAATGCCAAGAATAAATTAGAAACAAAACAAAATAATCTTCACGATCGCTGTTTCCTTAAACCCTGAAATGAATAAATGGTTATATTAAAAAAAGATTAAATGTGAATTTTCGCGCAGCTAAATCGCCAAGCAGATGAAAAAGTTGGGTACCCAAATTCGCTTTGCAACAACCTGGTGGAAGAGACGCTTACGTTTTATAGGACTAAGTACGAACGAGTATATCCTTTTCCAACTTTGAATCATCAGTCTTGATTTGAAAAAGACGGCGCCCGTCTTCTGTACGAGTACGACTTCCGAGGAGACGCGCTGCAGGACCTTACTCCAGCATAGAATTTTCCTTTCTGCGTTATAACTTCGAGTCTTGCTGTCGCCTCTGCTCTTCCATAGTCATTCTCCAAAGTTATCCTGTAGAGACCGACGTCTTCAGTCGTCACCTGTTCTATCTCTAAAATCCTGAGGATCTCGTCTTTCTCTCTGATAGTGACTCTTGATGATGGAGTGACTATTACTCCATCTTTGTCCCAGGTTGCCCAAGGTGCTGGTAAACCTTTGACAGCACATTGGAAGACTACGCTGTCGCCTTCTTCAACCACCTTATTGAATGGGTATGTGTAAAATTTAGGCGCCATTTGTCGTGATGGGCTGCAAAGTCTTCTTGGGTCTGGTCCTGAAATGTGTGTTGTATTGTTAGAGAAATTTTAACATGGCGTCAAGTTCATTTAACGTTGCATTCAAAGTTGTCTTTAATCTCTTCAGGAGTTAAACATATGGAATACCTGGCGTCCTCGAGATTGATCGAGCTGGTGTGCTGCGTGGAGTAGAACGAGGCGTGGAAGCAGCTGACAACAACGCTGGAGGTCGTCGTAGTCGCTGGCTCAGGGTGTTTGGTTCTCCAGGTGCTGAAAATACAAAATGGACGGTGAACAAAATAGCTTAACTAAGGATATTATTCCAAGTTGAGAGAGGAGCGACCTTAGGAAGTAATTGACTCATTTTTGTCTAGTAGTAGTAGTAACTAATAACTACACTCCATGTGGAGGGTAAGTATTCTTCGAAATCACTAACTACCAAAAGTCATCTCTGTCATTTTCCCTATATCTTTTTCTTCTGCCTACATAAATGTGTTATTTATTTATCATTTTAGTTCCACGGGTGTTTTATATCACTATTATTATGTAGGGGACTTACCTCGATCGATTTTTATATTTCCCGATATTACGGCAACGTTACAGACGCCATGGTCCCGAGACGACTAATGGTGGCCATACACCATACTGCCCATCGTCCAATTGGCATGACGCTGACGATTGGATCAAGTAGAACTGACCGTGTGTGGGCATGAATTGGCATGATAGTTAAACTTGACGAAACAAACAAAATTCTATTCTTTTGGCTTGATCAAGCCGATTGGATCATGCCGATTGGACCGTGTATGGCAATCGGCGCGACAGTTCAGTTGAGTCAATATCTTTGTTGGTGGTAGACGTGCGCGCTCTCTTTTATTTTACTTAATATGTCGCAAAATACAGAAGCCACTAATGATAGAAGTTTTATGTAAGTTTCTTCATTCATCCGTAAATACTTGCAATAATCTTTTGGCGTAATCCTCAACTCTTGTATTAAATTTGTATGACAAAACTGTTTCCTTTTCATTACCCATTGTTAGCACCTACAATATGCCCAAGACGGCTAGCACATCGTTGTCCGTCACTGACGATTTCATGGCTTCAACTGAACGTCGCTGCCAATTGGACAATTAAAACTGATCGTGTGTGGTGTATATGGACGAACTGCAGATTGGAACAAGCTTGCATGGTCATGCTGATTGGACGATGGGCAGTATGGTGTATGGCCACCATAAAGACAACGAGTAGATAAAAGTCTGTTAAGGGCAAACATATCTGTCTACCCTCTTTCTTCTTCATTTATTGTTAGGCACTTTACACACTACACTTACGGTGTCTGGTTGCGATTTTTATGAGGGATCCTACGTTTACACAGCTCATTCACTGGATTCCATGTTCCCGACAACTTAAATATCGGGAAGGTACAAAAATCGATCGCGGTAACTTCCGTACAAACAATAGTGAGGAATATGTTATTACTTTCAATAATAAACTAACTTGCAATCTTCGAGCTAAAACGTTAAATAAGTCCAAGTTTTCTTACGGTAAACAACAAGACAAGCACTAGAGGTGGCTTTTCCGAGGCTGTTGGAGGCTTCACATACGTATGTACCCTCGTCTTCAGCCGTAACCTGCTTGATCTTCAGGCGTGCAGCGCCATCATTGTACAACCATTCAAAGTCAGGGCATTCGCGTATTAACTGTAACATCCAATAGACAAAATTAACAATGGTATCTGCTGAGCAGGTGAATTTTACACTGGATGACACGCGAAGCAGTAATCACGACGCGTTTTGTGTTAAAATTTTCATAGATTCTCTTATTTACAATTTTTGATGGATGAAAAATCTAGTTAACTTATTAATATTTTAATCAATTGTCACAAACGTTAGATCTTGCTTGAATTAATTAATTGGGGGATGTGACAATTGGGTAATTTTTTGGGTGTTCATTTTTGACGCTTAGTGGCATAATATAATATCATTGATAATTAAGAATACACACCTCAGTATAATGGAACCATCTGATGTCAGGTTCTGGATTCCCTGACACTTGACACTCAAACTCAATGGCGTCTCCATCATAGCACAGCAGATCAGTAAGATTCCTCTCGAAGCGAGGAATTACTTCGACACGTCTACAACAATCAATTACAATAGGTATTAATAAAAATATAAACTTAAATATATATATAATAAATAAAATTTTACCGCTTGGACGTCTGACATTATGTGAAACATCGAAACAATCGGCTCGATGAAAGAGAAAGGAGATCGTTGAGTTGGAAGAACCTGTCTCTCACACGAAGGCAGCAGTGAAGCGCGGACGCGGAAGAGGCGAAGGCGAGACGAGGCGAAGACGCCGGGGTATGAGCTTCCGCCTTCGCCACGTCGCGGCACCGTTTCCATTTTGTTAGTTCATTTCACGCGTATATGCGTTTAGACGTTTTGGTTCAGAATGAGAGACAAGTTTGATACCAACGTCAAATATAAAATATATAGAGACTTAAACATAACGGGGCCACGACTCGTAAGTGAGCGAGGCACCGTAGATGTTCATAGTCAATATTATAGGATATTACATGCAATGTCCCACTCTCTGTGGCCATACTCAATGTATGGTAACAACAAATTTTCTGATTGATACATTTTAATTTATAACGTGCTATTGACACCATTTTATAGAATGTGAAAGCACTTTCAGGATCAGTAATCGATTCTTTCAATATATTGTATAGTTTAGAAATAATCGAGAGTTGATCACTTACTGTCTCCACCCTGTATAATCGTATTGTCAATAATTTATCTGTGTATACTCACCCATATCGGACGTTGTGGACATCATCCGTGACGTTCGGATCTAAAACAGAGTAACGACTTATTAATATTATTTTTTTAATAAAATTGGTATAATGGTTTTATGTCACTAAATAACAGAACTAATATAGAACTAAACTATCAATGGAACAGCAATATTAAAACGAAATAACATATATCTTTTATAGTTTAATTAACCTTAATATACTTCGATCAAAGATTCGCCTTAGATCAACTAACACAGTGGATACCGCTTGTCGATAACATTGGAGGCACGCTCAAACGTACTCTAAATAACGGTGAATTTCATATAACGTTGTCAAACATATTCTTGTAATGCAAGCTCCAATATGTCTTCAGTAACCGCTTTACATCAGGCGGGTTGTATGCTTGTTTGCTGTCCGGTATAAAAAAAATGTTGAGCCCGACTGGAGAAGTACCTCATAGAAAACCGTAAGATCACAAAACGAGACGAGATGATGCGTTAGCAGCGCCGGTGATAGCGAATGAGCAATACTCCTGGTATTCGCATATTCGTCATCGTCGTCATCGCGCGTCAATAAGCTGTAATCGCTTTGAATCAAGCGGGTCGTATGTATGACTGGTACCTGGCGTGATAAACAAATACCATAATATCCATCATTTATTATCATTCTTCCTCACCTTTAGCTAATATCTGCAGCGATATTATAGCTTTAGCTTCTCCATGTATATTCCTGGCTACCACAGAGTATGCGCCAGTGTAGTCAAGCTTGGCATGTGGGATTTCAAATCGGTACTCAGGTCCTGCTCCTACACGTTTGAAGTGCGTCGCATCGCGGTAGTAGTCCGGCTGAAAAACATTCATTATAACTAAAACGCGTTATATGTTTTACGTGCCTTATTTGGCATGTTGCTATCTCTCACATTGCCAAGAGGGAAAGTCAAATTCCTAACTTTGCTACTCCTACAAATTCTTCTCTTTAAATTCGTTGGCACTAGTGTCACAGTTGGCGAAAAAACTCGCCCAAGGACCATACAATATATGTAATATGTACGTACAGATCGCGCGTGAATAAAAAAGTAATTATTTTATGCATAACTAGCGACCCGCCCCGGCCTCGCACGGGTGCAATGCTGATACTAAATGTACTACAGAAGGTCTTTGCGCTTTGTCCTATCCAGTCCTTCCCCAGTTATAGGCACACGCCGCCGGCTCCGCGGCCGGTACCGCCACAGCCGTTATGTCCCTGCATTTTAAATGTGTAATATCTTCTAAACTATTCATTTAAATTACATGCTGTGAAGGGCCATATTGATCTATATTAAATGCGCAATGTATTTAAGGTACTTAATTGGATAAGGATTAATTCTGTATTGCTTAAAATCGCTTCGTAAATAAGGCATTATTTCTTGTAAAAAGCAAAGGATAAAATAACGGTTATTGTGTGTTACCACTAAGAGATAGACATATACCATCGCGAACTTTTTTGTAGACCATTTCAAGGTGAAAAATACTGTACTACATTATTTTGATCTATTTCGTTGGGTTCAGCCAGCGTTTGCAATGAAAGAGCAAAAAAAATGTGTTTATTTACGACATCACAT
The DNA here is from genome assembly GCA_937001555.2 of Hypsopygia costalis. Taxonomy (NCBI): domain Eukaryota; kingdom Metazoa; phylum Arthropoda; class Insecta; order Lepidoptera; family Pyralidae; genus Hypsopygia; species Hypsopygia costalis. Next base: position 29,762,482 of record OW443326.2, read on the forward strand.
TAGAAACCTCTAAATTATCAGTGTTTTTCTACTATGTTATGCATATATTATACATATAAACTTTCCAGTTGAATCACTCTATCTATTAAAAAAAACCGCATCATAATCCGTTGCGTAGTTTCAAAGATTTAAGCATACAAAGGGACATAGGGACAGAGAAAGCGACTTTGTTTTATACTATGTAGTGATATGCCTAGTTCAGCGATGCCGGAGACACTGTTACATACTGATAACGAAGTAACTATTAATTAAGGCCGAACCCGTAATCTTGCAAGGCCAAAGTAGATTCTAGGAAGATCGGTGTCATAATAGGCGATATTTTACACCCCGACATACCTTTAAGAAGTCCCTTAGCCAGCAGACTTCTGGTTTAGGGTCACCGACCACTTCACACTCAATGATGACAGTATCACCCTCTCGAGCTTCACTCGACCTTGGCTTTCTTATAAACATTGGCTCTTTTGAGTATCTAAAGGAAACAATAATAAAAATCACATTAAACAAAAGTAATCAAATTCAAATAAGTATATTTATTTGGTATGGACCCCGTACTTATCATGTCATAGATTGACTTTTTTTATTTTTTCTATATTTTAAGAGATTTCCCTTTTTATTTACGATCTACCACAGTAAGTTTTAAATGCATTTTCTGTTGTTATTGAATTGTATCAAAATGTGACTACTAGCGACATCTAGTCTATGGCCTGTGAAACTATATGTTTATAACGACACCGTCTAATAGAATTAATGTTGGTAATTCAGTGCTCCTGCACTGAATTACCAACATGTTTGCTTAATATTTTCTACCACGTACAGTGAAATTGTGGAATCAACATGAATTAATGATGTTTTCGAACAAATACAACTTAGAAGAATCGAGAAAAGGAGCCTATTTGTTGTCATTAGGTGGCCCGTTTACCACAGTATACTAAAAAAATTGTAGGTGACAACACTCGTCGACGAATTGCAGGCATTTTTAGTCTACGATATCCACTTTACATCAGGTGGGCCGTATTTTTTCTTGTTCTAGATCTAACATGGTATAAAAATATAAAAACGTTTAAAAAGGCATAAATACTTACGGCACATCAGGGCTGATTACCATAGGTGGAGTTTTCTTTTTGGTGGAAGTACCTTGACCACCTATTACCTCCACCTTCCCTGAGGTAGAAGCTCTGCCGACTTCATTTGAAGCTGTGCATGTGTAAACTCCAGCATCCCGAGGAGTTACGAAGGCAAGAGCCAGTTCTATCTGTCCGTCACGATCTAGGGTCATGATAGCTCGTCGACTAGGACGGAGGCGGATCCCATCACGATACCAGGTTACACCAACTGAAGGGTAAGCTTCTACCACAGCTGATATCCGTAGTTCGTCACCTTGAAACCAAGTATTAAATTCAATTATGACAATAATTTAATATTAAACTAGCTGACCCGACGAACTTTATACTGCCTCAGAAACAAATGTATTAACTTAAAAAAAAGTAGTTCCATACAAAATCTATGGCGAATTCAATTTTTTCCATATTACTTTAGATTATAGTAGTTATTTAAATAGTCGGGCCGCAAAGAAGTCCAACAAATCAATGGTCATAAAAAATGGCACGAGAAGTTCTTGAGTCACTTTCCGCGTCTCTTTGTTTACCCGCTAAATGCTCGTAAACCACGTGACAAATATTGATGTTTTCACTATATAGAGAATGTCTTCCAGAAGGGTTAATATATATAATTAATACATTTAGTTTATTTCACACAGGTGAAATTAGAATCAAAGCTATATTATGCATCATCTCAAATAGTTTTTTGCTCAGTTTACATAATAGCCTAGATATAGATAGCTAGATCTATATCTAGAAACTGATGACTATAAATGCACAGCCTAAAATCGCGAAGCTCAGGATTGCGAGTCTATCGCCCAATAAACCAACCAGGCAAGAGGACCTTTACCCGCCCCGTTATTGCGCCCTGTAAAACAACCAAGTACTCAAGCGGATTGGTAGCAGGTCTTACTCCCCTTTCGCCTGCAAGCAGACTACTTGGCCACTCTTAAGTCGAGTAGCTCTTGGACGGAATACGAAGCTCGAAAGTATTGGCCCGGAACAGGGCCAATTAGCTAAACTATAGTGCAACCAAACATCAATTCGTCTAGATAATAATTGTACGTTAGAAGTTTAGGCCAACGTATTTCGTCCAAATAAAATTAGGACCAATAACTTTAGGCGAGTCAAAGGAACTCCGTTGTTTTTACCTTCATTGATTCTGTACAATGGCTCCAAGCCACAACAGAACTCCGGAGCTACGTATGCTCTGATGCCCTTGTCGACTACCAAACTGCAACGACAACTGATAGCTCCACTGCTATTTCTCGCCATAGCCTCGTATACTCCACCATCCTCGAGGGTGGTTGGCGCGATCTCCAGCGTGTGGAAATGCTCATCTTGGTACTTGGTGTGTCGGCCTACAAGAATAAGATTAAAATAAATATTCCTGGACAAATTTCACATCGCTATAAGGGTCTCTGGTGGATATCTTTAAAAAGGTGGAAGGGGCTATCCTGTCCCGTCCATAGGGTCCCGAAGGTTCACTGGTAGAGAATGCTTTTAAGTCCGCCTTTTGAATCCTTATGGTGTAGCCACACACGCCGCCGGCTTTGCCCCCGGCATTACCGCCGGCTTGTAGACTGTCTTCGCGTTGTCTTACCGCGCGCGCCGCAGGTACGACCGGGCGTGCCGACGACGACGGCCTGGTCGCCGCCGTCTTGGCCGCCGGCCGTACCGCTGCTCATGTGTAGATACACCATTATGGGTCGTTTTCAAAATAAATGTACGTCCCGAAAATTTTTGTAAATTGTGCTGTCAGGAAATGGTAAAAATAAGGCAATGTCAATATTAGGAAATTGTTGGTTAATACAACCATCGTAAAACGTCATTTTCTAACAAAACAATTTACTGACACTTTCGTGATGTACATTTATTTTGAAAACGACCCTTATATAATTTGTGGTCAATAAAGTTTTGAAATAAATAAATCAATAATTTCATTTACTTGTATACATTAAAATAATTAGAATATTTTGATTAGACGTCTTTTTGATAATTTATAGGACAATGTCCCTCGGAACAAAATATAATGTTATATGTTTTTGAATAACTGTAATTTATTATTTACTTGTATAAAATTAAAGAAAGTAAATTTGCCACGTGCCCTTTTTGCAATATACGCTTTCATACGGTCTTCAATTGAAAAAAAATATTGAGAAATTGTGGAAGAAACTGCTTACCGTACAACTATTATTATTTGATGGTGTGGTTTTACTTTAAAAGACCCACCGTACCTCCAGAGGTACGGCCAGGTGCACGGCGGGTCTCAAGGGACCCTATATAGCGGCACGAAAGGATGACATCACATGTGTTGCCAACAAAATATTATTTTTATATATTTTGTATTATTGAAGCTGTTACATGTAACCAGTAACATGTAAGAGTGAGTGTCTACGATGTAATCATAAAAACTAGGCTCAAAAAGCTGAATATTTGTATATTTTTAATTTTTTTTTAATATTTCTGGACAATTTTCACATCGCCATCTAGTCCCAATTTAAGCGCAAAGCTTGTGTTATGGGTTCTAGACAACTGATAAATGTACTTAAATACATTTTTTTTTGCAAATACATACTTATAATACATAGAAAACGCCTAGGCCAAGATAAACAGACATGTTCATGCATACAAATGTTAATCTTGTGCGGGAATCGAACCCGCGACCTCGTAGTCCTAAGTGGCCATTGCTCACCATTCGACCACCGAGCTCGTCAAAATCGTTTATGTATGTTAATGTAAACCGTCTACTCGGTCGCGGAATACCTTAATTCCTAGTGTCAACCTCTCTTTCGACCATTGCGGTGCCTGACGAGGTGCTTATGTATCTAATTTAATTTAATTAAGGCGAAGCATATAAGCGTGTAATGAAATAAAAGCAGAATGATTCATCTAGTTTACCTTATTATTAATATATTTTGTTTTCAATTCCAATCATACAGTTCAAATAAGAAAACACAAGGGAAAACCTCTGAAATTAATAGTTTCTATAAGGCGTGTAGGTATAAAAGTTGGACTTTAGTATTTTGTTGAATTTTTGTAATGCTGTTTTCTTGAAATGTATTTAAGTGGACCGTGATCATCAACATTTACAATTCAAAACAACATCAACATTTGCTATTACCCATTATTTGTTATTTGTAATATTCGTGGATAATTATAATTGGCCTAAGATTAAGTAAATTAGTCTACTAAATATTTTAAGTAACTGTTGTTATCTCAAATATATTTAAAAAATGTATACATTTTTTAAATATATTTGAGATATTATATATAATATATAATAGACTCGTCTATTATATATAATAGACTCGTCGTCAACACTTATTCATCCCACTGCTGGGATACGGGTCACCACACAATCGAAGGGGTTTAGAGCATACTCCACCACGCTGCTCAACTCCGGATAGTCAGAGGTCAGTATTTTCAAGCCGCTTAAGGACCACTGATTTGACATAACGATTGAAATCTAACGACAACAGCCGGAACCGACGGTTTAACGTGCCCTCCTAAGCACGGAAGAGCTCGAGATAAATAACCCCATCCATGGACAGGCTGCGGTCGACGTTGCTTGACTTGTGTGATCGATTAGACTGCAACCCACCGAGCTCCTCCATGATAATATAGTAGACGCGTGTGATTAATCATTTCGAATACAAAACTTGTTAGCACAATAGCAGATGTCGATCGAAAACCGATCACACATCGTCTTGGCAGGAATCTGAGTTTAAAAATAATTAGTTATATTCGAACTGCTCAGATTGAGGCAATCGTCAGCCAAAATTATCGGGACGCTGTACGTACACAGCACATGTAGTGTGTAGTAAAGCTAAAGCGGACTAGATATCATAATATATTTTTTTTCAATGTTAAAACAAGCTGACCTGACAGAGGTTGTCCTCCATATCCGTTATACCCAGAATAACCCACCCAAAGTTTCATTGACAATTCAAAGACAAACAAACAAACGTTCTTTTTTAATTATAAAGAAGATTAAGTACATATCTTTGAGCATAATATACAGGGAGGTAACGATAACTGATCTTACTTGATTAATTCTAAACCATACAAGACATTGGAAACCATATAGCTCTTTATAACAGCACCCCGGCCACTTCATACAAATGACGCGTCGGTAACTACTACATAAACAATAACATCTGTGCAGAACGCGAATAAGCGTGTGTGTGTGTGCGGCGCCATACAAACTGTTCCAAGTTTGTCTCAGAGGAGAGGTGAGGTCGACACGAGATAGGAGCAGGGAGTGGCGTCATGTACGTCATACTATTATTTATACTATGCTATAACACTACTCGTGTTCTTTTCTTAAGACCCTATGCAGCAAGTAGCTATCTTCTGGATGTTGGTTGCCAATGAAGTGGAAAGTTTCCGAAGTTTGACATTCGAGCTTTGAAATTATTTGTTCACCTTAACGGTCTCCGCACACTGGGTCACATCCAGCATTGGTCGCATCGATCAACAATTTACATTACAGTGCATTAAATATGTTGTTGAATATAAGTAATATAATGTTATGTTGGTCGCAGCGACCCACGGAAGAGGCAACGGTCACCTAAGCCGCGGAAACCGGTATAAACAGTAACAAGATTGTTTTTAACAAACATTTAATAGACGTTAATAATATTTAAAAAAAATACTAAAACGTTTATTTACTGTCTTTCGCTCTTCAATTCCTTTAATTTTTTAATATTACCATTCTATGGCGGCCGCCATATTGAATTTAAAATGGCAGCATTTAAATAATTATGCATTGTCAAGAATCAAGTGTGGGCTAAATTTCAGATAAATCTGACACTGAGAAATAGGTCAAATTTAACTTGCTAGATTTGATTACAGACACCGCAGTCAAAGTAAATAAAAGCTTGCAAAATACTTACTATCCGGTGTAACTTCCTCGCCATCTTTGAACCACGTGATAGTTGGAGCTGGACTTCCTATCACCTGGCAGGTCAAGCGAACTGGATACGTGGCCTGAACTCGTCGGTCTCGAAGCCGCATCGTGAATTGCGGTGGATAGTCTCCTTCCACGTCGGCTGATCTTTCCCTGAATTAATTTTGTAATTGTTACCTCATTTTCACCGAAAAATTCTATTTTAAACCGACTTCAAAAAAACTCCTTTCCAACAGATGCTTGTTTGCATCCAAAAAATAGGAGAAGTTTCTCAATTCGACTGTAACTTTTTTATGTGTGTTACCTCAGACCTTTTATTTAGTCGATCTTTTGACGATTCTTATTACTTGAAAGCTGGTGCTTCATGAAGTCGCGTATAAATTTGATAATGATCTGACCAGTTTTTAATTTACTTGACTATATTGACGATGTTCCCATTTTATACTTGTCGATTTAGTTAAATGCAACAGCAAAACATAGGAGTGTCTAAGTGAATTTTTAATTGATGTCAGTGTTTCTTTTAAAAGTTGTCTAATACTATTTTTAATGATAGTTAAAGATTAATCACTTTTACCTGGTAATGTTATAACAAATGTCTCTCTCTAAAACTCCTATATTTAATAAACCGAACAAGATTATTTTTACTCACTTATAAAAAGGCATTCGTAATCAAAATTACAGATAATCTCAAAACAAAAAGACTAGTATTTTAATTTTAGCTACATTATTGTACAGTGAAACGTGAAACGAGTCCTCATGAAACCAGTTATTAAAATATCCAAACATTAGCAAAGGAACAGCTTCTATTGTTCCTATAACCAAAATGGCACAGCAGGGAGACAAAGGTTAGTAGAAATTATATTAAATTACTACTGACAGAACGATCTGTGCACAATACATCAACAAAATTTGCATTTCTAATGAAAGAGATCAATTCAGATAAATACACTGTTTATTTTCAAGTTGATGATCTTAATTTATTACTTGGATCGTGACAAAAATTAACTAGAATCATTTATAATTACTGTAAATAAGTTCAGTCTCTAATTTAAAACGAATGCTTTGCGAATTAATTGGACAGAATTGTCCAATCCTAACAAAAAGGCCTTGCCAAATTGAAAAATCTCTCATCCTTGATTCCCTATCGGTATAATAATATGTACAATTCATACGGGATATTGTAAGTAATACTGATTGGAGATAATTGACAGATCATTACATATTCCTTTAAGTAAAATCATAAGATACGATTATGATGTACATAGGGATAAATAATATAAATATAAAGAAAGAACCAAAATATTCTTACCTTTTAAGTTTAGCATCAGCTTCCCAAATCAGTCTATCAGTAACAACAGCCAGTCGCGCATACGTGGACGCACGACCATGTACGTTGGTAGCTTCACAACTGTATCTTGCTTCATCTTCGATTGTAATATCATTGATAGTCAAAGAACAGTTGAAGCCGTTGAAAGTAGTCGTCATTCGTCTCTCTTCTTCGAGCTCATGCCCGTTCTTCATCCAAATAACTTCCGGGATTGGTTTCCCTTTAACACTGCAGCTCAAGTTAGCCGTTGAGCCTAGCAATACTTTTAACTGTCCCGGTAATATTTCCGCAAACTCTGGCCGGTCCCCTGGTTGACCAATGGCAATGGGTGAAGAAGTTTGTACGGATTCTCCCCAGCCGTACCGGTTTCTAGGAGTTACTCTAAAGTGGTACTGCTCTCCTTGTTTCAGGTTAAAAGCGTCATATGAATTTAGAGGCGTTATGCCTAGTTCTGTCCACCGGGCACCACCCTCTTTGCCTAACAGCCAACTTTCTATTTTATAAGCTAAAACTGGAGCTGTATTTTGAGGGTCTGGTTTCGGCCAGGCGAGAGAAACCCAGTTACTTCCTCCGTCAACGACACTCGGCTCGCCTGGGATGCGTTCGGGCACAGCTACAAAATAAAGTAATCATGTCGTGATAATGACCTTACGATAGTACTTGATGGTTTGCCAGGTATCACTGTGTGCCAATCAGCTATAGTTAACAGACACTACTGATATTATAACAAAAAAATAAACATACAAGGAGTTTTTTTTTTACTATGACTATGTATGTATAGATACCTGTTGTGATGTCATGAAAAATCAATTTCATATGTCGATTAGAAACTGAATAACTAGTACCTAATTAATGTTAAAGTATGATTAAAACAGTATATCTTCACATTTAGTTTTATATTATTTAACTTACATTTGTACTTTCTATCAACCATAGATAGTGCCGCATCATCCATAGGATAAGTCCAATCTGATATAAGGTTATCAGAAGAAGCTCTTTGTCTTATCTGAAATATAATAGAAGAAACTGTCTTGATATTTTACCAAAAATTTAATGTCATAAAGAATTAACAATATTAACACTTCGACGAGCTCGGTGGTTGAATGGTTTGACAGTCATTTTGACTCCGAGTTCGCGGGTTCGATCCCCGCACAAGTCAAACATTTGTCTGGGTGTTTTCTATGTATTATAAGTATGTATTTACAAAAAAAAATGTATTTAAGTACATTTATCTGTTGTCTAGTACCCATAACACAAGCTTTGCGCTTAATTTGGGACTAGATGGTGCTGTGTAAATTGTCCAGAAATATTTATTTATTATTTATTTAACTCTACCTCCTTGTTTTCCTACACTATATCACATCTAAGAAAGTAATTTCTGTTTTTTTTTTATTGATTGACGTCAATTTTTTTTTTATTAAGAGTTTCAATTACCCCACATTCATCTAATCGCATTTATTTGCGAAACTCACAACGAAATCTACTATTAAGACATTTTATGAATGCAAATAATCTCAAAATTTTGTTATTTCAGTCTTTGTTTGTTTGTTGCTAGTAAAGGAGTATGATGGTTAATATCTTTAGTGTATATTTACACACTTGTATATATGATCCATAACTAACTTTAATATAAATCGAATTTACATTAGCAAATAACGCATATATACACAAATTTGTGGTTCACATTTTTTTCATAAATTTTATAATTGCAACCTTGCTTTGATAAAGTCTTACCTCTACAGTAACGAAAGCTCTATCACAGCCATATGCATTCCTTGCAAAAATGCAGTAAGTTCCAGCATCGGAGACCACGGATCTCTTCAACGTGTACTTGACATAATCGTCAGATGTCATCTTGCAAACCCGTTGACTGTTGGTTATGTCCCGCATACCTTTCATGAAGATCACTACCACAAAAATATATATTAAACAATATAGAATTAAGTGTATTAAGAATCATTTAATTAATAAAAATCAAAGAAATGGCAAACAAGCATACAGCTTGCCTGATAGAAAACAGTTACCGCAAACAATGGACTATTCTTCGCTTAAACAAATTATAACGTGTACCTCTAAAAATGTAATTCACCCAACTTTTTACAATGATTACTGATCTGATGAATTTCAAATTTGAAAAAACAAAAAGGTACTTTATTTGAACAGACAAAATCTATGATATCATAAACCGGGTTTTAGCAGGTTTTTCATACAAAATGTTTGTATACCAATCTGACTCTGGTGTCACCACACTATCTCTATTGTCATTCAGTTAGTATTCAGATTTCTCATTATAAATCTGTCATGTTAATTCTCGTACCATAAAGAATTAATTGACACAAATTCAAAATACAAAAAAAAATGATAATATAAATCAAATGTGTTTTATCTGGAATCAGTGGTCGAGGACAGAATAGTGTCTGTTTAAAAAAGAATCTTAGACGTTATTTCGTTCGTCATAAGTTACTTTACGTCTACATTTAAAACGATATCTTTTGCATGAAAATATAAATTTCAGATAGTTATTGAGCCCAAACCCGTTCAGCCCTTTTTGCGTCATTACATATTAGCGTGTCTGATCGCATGCTGGTGTACTCTACCGTGCGTGGTGTGGTGTATTTATTTATATAATTTTAATTACCTTTAGGCTTGGGTTCCCCTTGTACTCTAAATGAAATATTTATATCTTCACCAACAGAAATATGGAGATCCTTTTCTGGTCGACCCACAATCATAGCAGGTTTGCCTTCTAATTCATTAGGCTGAACAACAGTAATAGCTGCATTCATATCCACAGTTCCATGCGTACTCCAAGCCCTACACGTATATATTCCTGATTCTTTTTCAGTTACATCAGAAAGGGCTAATGTGTATAATCCTTGTTCAACAAATGTTCGAGCATTTTGATAAGAATCTGTGACTGAATGTCCTTCACGCAACCATTCGACCCTAGTAGGAAAACCTCTAATTTCTACTTGTAGGCCAATGGTGCCACCTCTAACGACTTTTAAGTCTGATAACACGTTTGTAAAGTGTGGTTTTCGTGTTTCTACGGTTTGCCGATTGAAACGTGATCTTTCGACAGTAGTTAGATTAGGACTTAATCGATTTTCTTTACCTGAAAATATATAAGTTAATAAATTTATGTATTCAATTACCTAATATTTATTAAAGTGTTTATATGTTGCTTGTCAATTCAACACCAATGCAAATCGTATCGAAATTGAATACAACAGATATTCATTTACTATTGAGATGGCACAATGTGGTTGTGTTCGGATCTACTTCAAAAATTGTCCGCCTGTGCTGGGGACTGGGATCTTTATATTGATTTCACTTATTAATCATGATCATTCTTTATCTATCCACAAATATAAATACTCAGTATGTAAAATAATTGTTCATTAATTCATCACCGCTTTGCTTATAGATTACTATATAATATATAATATAAATATAATATATTTATTTCGATAAATAAATATATTATATTTATTTATATTACTTTCCTTTTTAAACGATAAATATATTATATTTATTTATCGTTTAAAAAGGAAAGTAATATTAAACTTAGTTGCGTCCTAATGCTATACTTTTACTTTTATATTTCTATATTTATACTTTTGAGCTCATAATTGACAAAATCTTTGCCACCCAGAAATCAGAGCCCAGAAGGTGACGTTTGTTCTCTCACTTAAAAAAATGAATGCTTTATCTAGAACCTGTATAACATCAGAATATTCCGATTATTCAGCTATCGACGCCTCAACGTAATTCTGGGCTTTTGCCACCCAGAATTGCAGTGTCCTAAGATGTACACATATCCAAATTTCCACCTAAACGAAGTCGCGAGCAACATCTAGTACTTTTATATATTGTGCCCTTAACAATAACATAAAAATAATAACGGTGATAGCTTTCTATTTAAACTTAAATAATATAATCTCTGCGTTTATTAAAACAATTTGCACGAGCACCTGATAGAACTAAGTAACTATTAATTATACTTACCAGTAAAGTTGACAATATGACTTATCTGATCCGACCAAACAGAATTTTCAGCCTTACACGTATATTTCCCGCTATCTTCTGGAGTAGGGCTATCAATTGCCAAACGACACACACCATCGGCCAAATAATAAGCTTGGTATCGTTCATTTGTAGAAATTGGTTTTTCGTCTTTTAACCAAGTTATAGTTGGAAGCGGTTGGCCACGGATGCGACATTCAAGAACCAATTCATTTTCGCTCATATGGTATGTATCTAAAGAAATAATATTTCATATTAGAATTATAACTTTTGCACTAGTGTTTCCTTAAAAAGTACTCATATCTGTGAAATAAATACTTAAGTACTTACCACGAATAGAACGAGTGAAGGTTGGAGGAATAGGAGATGCTTTAAAACTGGGATAAACTTTAAGATTCGCAGATGTATTAACTGAGCCATTTTCATTCTCAACTGTACAACTATATTCTGCGGAATCGCTTGGAATGGCGTTTAGAACTTCTAAAGTTATTAGTCCATCCACATATTTTGTTTTATACTTCAGTTTATTATCTAAGAGCACGCCATTTCTATACCAAGAAACATTAGAGTCGGTCGAAGATAAGACACTACAGGTGAGTTTCACGCGTGAACCCTCCACTGCTGTTCTGTCTGTCAAGTAAGTTGAAAATACTGGCTTTCTTTTAAGATCTCGGGGCATACTAGAACGTTTCTCTGACAAAACGCTTCTAGCTTCACTTAAAGCCTTTGATTTATGTCTAGCCTCACGTCTTTCTGTGACCTCATTGCTGCGACATGTATCTTGCAGCGGTGGTAAAGAAGACCGGAGTTGGGCATCCGTTATCAATGTTTGAGCTTTGTATATTCCTGGACTGCGGCCTATGGATTCTTTATCTGGTAAAAATTTTTCGGTATCAAACGACCTTTCTCGATATCCTGGCGGCCGTATAAATTCTGATGTATAATCTTTATGACTATGATCGATAAATCTAGGCTTTTCTTTGTCTTCACGCTTTCTTCGACTTAAAGCAGGATCGTATTGATATTCTTTGATGTAATGCTGTTCGGAAATATATGCAGACTTTGATTCTATACTATTTTGTAATGCAATATCATCTATTTTGGGTGGTTTTGTAAATCCAATGTTTCTCTTTTGTTTTTCTCCATCATTTTCTTTTTGGGTAATCTCATCATTTTGTCTGTTTTTATCGTCCGCCTGTCGTGATTTATTTGCACCTCCTTTTTCTTGTGTTTCTTCTCGTTGTCGTACTTTTTCAGGTTCCTCTTTTTCATTTGTTATATAAGAATCTTCTTCTACTTGTTTCGCTTTCAGTTTTTTATCAATGTCTTCCTTTTCAAGATTTTCTTTTGGCTTTTCCTCGACGTCTCCCTTTTCTTTCCTCTTGCGTGCTTCTACTCCTTTTTTTCTCTTTTCTAATATTTGCTTTTCTTTTACTTGATAGTCTACTGCTTTTTTGTCTTCTTTCTCATGTTCCTTCTCATCATTTTCTTTCAGATTTAGGATGCAAGTTTGTTCTGATAGTTTTGATTTCGACGTTTCTTCCTCTTGTTTATTTCTTTCTATTTCTTTTTCTTGTCGACTTCTGTCCATTGCTTGTTTTTCCCGCGCTAGTTTTTCAGCTTCTAGCGCTTCCTTCTGCTTTTGTTCTTCTTCTAGTTTCATTCTTTCTTCTTGTTGTTTTTCTTTTGCTAATTTGTCCGCTTCTTCTTTTGCTTGACGTATTAATTCTTCTTTTTCTTTATTTTCTTTTTCTAGTTTCAATCTTTTTTCCTCTTGTTTTTCTTTCAACAGCTTTTCAGCTTTTTCCTTTTCTCTGACTATCTTAGCTTCTTCTTCTTTCTTTCGTTTTTCTTCGTCTTGTTTTCTTATAGCTTCTTGTTTCTCTTTTGCTAATTTTTCAGCTTCTTCTTTTTCTTTAAGTTGTAGAGCTTCTTTTTCTTTATTTTCTTTTTCCAGTTTCAATCTCTCTTCCTCTTGTTTTTCTTTTAACAGCTTTTCAGCTTTTGCCTTTTCTCTGACTATCCGGGCTTCTTCTTCTTTCTTTTGTTTTTTTATAGCTTCTTGTTTCTCTTTTGCTATTTTTTCAGCTTCTTCTTTTTCTTTAAGTTGTAGAGCTTCTTTTTCTTTATTTTCTTTTTCTAGTTTCACTCTTTCTTCCTCTTGTTTTTCTTTTAACAGCTTTTCAGCTTTCTCTTTTTCTCGGACTATCCGCGCTTCTTCTTCTTTCTTTTGTTTTTTCATAGCTTCTTGTTTCTCTTTTGCTATTTTTTCAGCTTCTTCTTTTTCTTTAAGTTGTAGAGCTTCTTTTTCTTTATTTTCTTTTTCTAGTTTCACTCTTTCTTCCTCTTGTTTTTCTTTTAACAGCTTTTCAGCTTTCTCTTTTTCTCGGACTATCCGCACTTCTTCTTCTTTCTTTTGTTTTTCTATTTCCTGTATTTTCTCAGCTTCTTGTTTTTCTTTAAGTTGTAGAGCTTCTTTTTCTTTATTTTCTTTTTCTAGTTTCACTCTTTCTTCCTCTTGTTTTTCTTTTAACAGCTTTTCAGCTTTCTCTTTTTCTCGGACTATCCGCGCTTCTTCTTCTTTCTTTTGTTTTTCTATTTCCTGTATTTTCTCAGCTTCTTGTTTCTCCTTTGCTAATTTTTTAGCTTCTTCTTTTTCTTTAAATTGTTGAGCTACTTTTTCCTTATTTTCTTTTTCTAGTTTCATTCTCTCTTCCTCTTGTTTTTCTTTTAACAGCTTTTCAGCTTTTTCCTTTTCTTTGACTATCCGCGCTTCTTCTTCTTTCTTTTGTTTTTCTTCTTCTTGTTTTTTCATAGCTTCTTGTTTCTCTTTTTCTAGTTTCACTCTTTCTTCCTCTTGTTTTTCTTTTAACAGCTTTTCAGCTTTTTCTTTTTCTCTGACTATCCGGGCTTCTTCTTCTTCCTTTTGTTTTTCTATTTCCTGTTTTTTCTTAGCTTCTTGTTTCTCTTTTGCTAATTTTTTAGCTTCTTTTTCTTTAAGTTGTTGAGCTTCTTTTTCTGTATTTTCTTTTTCTAGTTTCACTCGCTCTTCCTCTTGTCTTTCTTTCAAAAGCTTTTCAGCTTTTTCTTTTTCTAGTTTCACTCGCTCTTCCTCTTGTTTTTCTTTTAACACCTTTTCAGCATTTTCTTTTTCTTTGATTATCCGGGCTTTGTCTTCTTTCTGTTTTTCTTCTTGTTGTTTTTTTATAGCTTCTTGTTTCTCATTTGCTAATTTCTCAGCTTCTTTTTTTTTAGTTTCTCGCTCTAGTTTAATTCTTTCTTCTTGTTGCTTTTCTTTCAATAGTTTATCAGCCTCCTCCTTTTCTTTAATAATTCGAGCTTCTTCGACCTGCTTCTTCTCTTCATCTTGTTTTTGTATAGCTTCTTGTTCTTTTGCTAATTTATCTGCCTGTTCTTTTTCTTTAAGTTTCAATGTTTCTTTTTCTTTATTATCCTTTTCAAGTTTGACTCTTTCTTCCTCTTGTTTTTCTTTCGATAGCTTATCAGCTTTTTCTTTTTCTATAACTATCCGGGCTTCTTCTTCTTTCTTTTGTTTTTCTACTTGTTTTTTCATATCTTCTTGTTTCTCATTTGCTAATTTTTCAGTTTCTTCTTTTTCTTTATATTCTTTTTCTAGTTTAATTCTTTCCTCCTGTTGCTTTTCTTTCAATACTTTATCAGCCTCCTCCTTTTCTTTGATAATTCGAGCTTCATCGGCCTGGAGCTTCTTCTTTTCATCTTGTTCTTGTATAGCTTCTTGTTCTTTTGCTAATTTGGCTGCTTCTTTTTCTTTAAGTTTTAAAACTTCTTTTTCTTTATTTTCTTTTTCAAGCTTCACCCTTTCTTCCTCTTGTTTTTCTTTCGATCGCTTTTCAGATTTTTCTTTTTCTCTGACTATCCGGGCTTCTTCTTCTTGTTTCTCTTTTGCTAATTTGTCAGCTTCTTCTTTTTCTTTATTTTCATTTTCTAGTTTCATTCTATCTTTTTGTTGTTTTTCTATTGATAGTCTTTCAGCTTCTTCCTTTTCTCTAAGTATAAGAGCTTCTTTTTCTTTGTTTTCCTTATCTTGCTTCATTCTTTCTACTTCTTGTTTCTCGTTTTCTAATTTAGCAGCTTCTTTTTTTTGTTTAAGTATTAAAGTTTCTTTTTCTTTATTTTCTTTTTCCAGTGTCATTCTTTCTTCCTCTTGTTTTTCCTGCGATAGTTGTTCTGCTTTTTCGTTTTCTCTAACCATCTGGGCTTCTACTTCTTTCTTTAGTTTTTCTTCTTTTTGTTTCATATTTTCTTCTTCTTGTTCTTTTGCAGCTAAATATTGAACACTTTCTTTTTCTTGTTTAACGTTTTCAGCTTCTTCATTTTCGCTGATAACCCCACCTTTCTCCGCTTGCTTTTCATTTTGCCGATTTATTTGTACCTCTTCTGTAATCAGTTTATCAGTTTCAAATTCTTCCTTTTCTTTTAAAATTTGAGCTACTTCATCTTGCGTCTTTTCTTTTTCACTTATTCCTTCTTCTCCTTGCTTTTCTACTGCATTTATTTCAGTTTCATCCTTTTCTGTAACCGCAGAAGATGTTTTATCTTCAGTGTCTTGTTTTACTTTATTAACATCTTGTTTTGCTTTCTTTACTTTTTCAGGTTTCCCTTTTTCTTTTTTCGTCCTTGCTTCTTCTTGTTTCTTAATTTCTTCTTCTTGATTTTTTCTTTGTATTGGTTCTTCTTCTTTCTGTAGAAAAGCTTCTTCATTTTCTTCTGCTTTTTTGATTCTTTTTGCATCATGTGTTTCATTTGCAATTGTTTCAGCTTCATTTCCTTCTTTATCAAGAGATGCTCTTATTTGTTGCTTATTATTTTCCTCTTCTTGGATTCCTTGTTGTTCAGATGTCTCTCCAGTTTTTATTATACGAGCTTCATGTAGTATCATTTGTTCAGTTTCATGTTTTTCATCCTTTCCTTTAGAATCACAAGGCTCTTCTTGATTTTGATTTCCTTTATCTTGTTTTATTTGTTCACCTTCTTGAATTGCTTGCATTACTTTAGTTTCTTCTTCCAGGCTTACTTCTTTTAGTTGCGTTTCCTTACCTAACTCGCAGACTTCCTTTCCACAAACTTCTTTGTTTTCTTTTTTCTGATGTTCTTTTTTATCTAAATGTTTTTCCCGAGTCTGATTTTTCTCAATTTCATCTTCTTTTGCGGTATCTTGATCTTTCATCTTATTTTTTTCTTTTTCTTTTCCTGTACTAGTTTCTCTTTCTTCAATTTGTTTATCCTTTTCCGATTTCGCCACCTCAATTCTTTCTTTTCCCACAAGATCTTCTTCTTGAAATTTAACTCCTGTAGTGCTTTTGCCTACCTCTACTGTATCCTTTGCAACATGATCGACTTTGTCTTTTTGGTCTTGTATTTTGCTTGTTCCGGGAAGACTATCTGTTTTATTGATACTTTCTAGTTGTTTTGAATTTAATTCGACTATTCCACCAGTTTTATCGTTATGTTCATTATTGAAAACATATGGTTCCATCTTTTCTTTATTCGGTATAATATCCTTCATGTTTAATGTGTCGTTTTCCTTTGTTTCCTCATCTATAGTACTTACAGACGGTTCTAATGTTTGAGTCACTAATCTATTATCTTCAGATAATAATTCCAATGTTTCGTCTTGTAAACATGATGATTCAGGAAGGATAGATGCTTGTTGATCAAATTGGAGAGATGTTTGTTCTGGTTCTAAAGTAACTTCTGGTACTCTTTCTAACGCAGAAGCAACTAAGTTGCTCTCGGTTTTTTGTATCATATCATTTTGTGTATCTTGGATGTCATTTCTAGGTAAATCTTTAACCTTGTTATTTACTTCTTCTGTTTCTATATTTTCTATGCCAATTGGGGTGTTCTCTACCTCTAACTTAACTGACAAATCAGATATGGTACCCTTATTAGTACTTTTGTCTTTTATTTCATCTTGCGCTTCTATTATATTATCTTGAACAACGTCGGATGGTTCTTCGTCTTGTTCTAATTTCAATTTCATACCCTTTTCAGGTTTCATCAATGCACTTTTTATAATTTTAGTAATACCTAATATTTCTGATGCGACATCACTAAATATTGGTATCTTTTCTTTAACTTCTAAAGACGATCGTGATTCTATTTTTAACAAATTTGTTTCTACGCATTGTAGTTTTTCTCGCAATTTTTCAGATATTTCTGAGTTATTTAATGTAAGTTCAATATTTAAAATATTAGTTCTTAAATCCTCAAGAATAACCTTGGTGAACGCTGCATCACTAGGTAGTCTTGCGGTTTTATCAAGATTAATATAAAATTTTATATCTCCGAAATGATTTAAAACATTACGTAATGACTTGGAAAACTTTTTCCATTTGATTTTCTCTTTATCTGTCGCCTTATCAGTTAATTGGTTAATTATTTTTATCGAATGTAAAATATTTTCTGATGGCTTTCCATAATTTTCAAACATGTATTGTTTTTGTATACTGGAAATAGTACTGCGCATATTAGAAATACTGCCATAAACAGAATGAACAGCTGTTAATATGTTATCTCTAACAGGTGCTGAAAGACTTTGCTCAGTTTCTACATTTCTTTCTAGAGCATATACTTTTTCCTCAACTTGATCTAAGATGAGTAAAACATCAACACCTTTTTCGATTAGTGTTTCAGAATTCTCTAAGAAATTTAAACGCAGTGATTTAATAGTGTCTTTTAAAATATTAAGATTTGAAATTATGTCCTTCAAACCGCTACAACCTGTTGTATCGATTTTCGAGGCATTATCTAGTAATTTTACGGTATCCTCCACTTCATTTGAACATTTTCCCAAAATTTCATTCGTATTAACATCTTTAATTATAGTTTCAGATAGATGCACATTCTGCGTTTCATTCATGTTATTAACTAATAATTGTAAGGTAGCGCACGCTTCTGTAAGAAGTTCTGGTGGGCTATCTTCATTTATTTGAAGTTGAACACTCCTCACACTGCACTCTAAATCTTCAAGAGTTTCATTGAGAGTGTCATTAAGAATTCCATCGAAATCACGCTTAAGTTTTATAATTACAGTTTGAACTTCGTCGAGCGTATCTTGAAGTGATTCTGTATCTGAAACAGCTGTATCCGATAATGGCAAATTAATTCTATCGCTAACTTCTTTTAATAAACTTTCTAATTGCTTCATAGAGTTTTCATCTGAAATCATAAAATAATTATTGTTACTGTAAGTGAATAAGAATTTAATTGTTTCTGATGTTATTTTGCGAAAAACAAATTTCATCATCATTATCAGACTGTATCTACACCAAATACCATCCGCTGCTTTTCGCATCCAGCGGCCTTTACTTTAAAATAAATCTATCCCTCTAATCTATACAGATTAACTTCAACCACAGTATGAGTACTGCGACGCGATAATCACACTATAATTACATGATGTAATCGCCTAATCAAATGGATGCAGTCGCCGCAGTTATATCATCTCTATTCTGGCCGCTGTAGTTGAGGGTTCTCAAATAGAAAAATATTAACCTGACAGGCGTAAATTTAGAATGGATAATACGGTGCGTAAACTTGGTGCAACAAGCCCATCAGTAATTTGATATTATTAATGATTATATCAATTACTAAAAAATCTCTTAAATTTTTAACAAACATTACGGGTAAAAGAAATAATTTTACATTTTTATAATTACTATGGGTCTTTTAA
The DNA here is from genome assembly GCA_937001555.2 of Hypsopygia costalis. NCBI lineage: Eukaryota > Metazoa > Arthropoda > Insecta > Lepidoptera > Pyralidae > Hypsopygia > Hypsopygia costalis. The sequence continues at coordinate 29,781,561 of OW443326.2, forward strand.
CTAAATAAACAATAGGAACTTATATATAACTAGCGGCCCGGTACGTGCTTCGCTACGTATAAAGTGAAATACAAAAAAAAAAAAATTGGAACATCAAATTCATTTATTCAAACAAAAAAATATTTTATTTAATAATGCTAGCTATTTTAAAACTTAATCCAAAACATTTGTTTAAACAATATTTTTTGTTTTTCCGTTTTGAGCATTAGTAAACAAACGGCTCCCCGGGTACCGACTCTGGAACAGGCAACATAAAGTCGAAGCACGTCCAAAATTAAATGACCGCATGAATGACATAACAACATGCTTGTACTGTCAACACTGAAAAAAGTTTCAATTTGACAGCAAAATCCCTATTAACAAAATGGTCCGCCATTTATTGAATTCATTTGTTACAAAAAATGTGATAAATGATTAGAACCGCTCTACCGATTTTGTGCAAACTTCACATAAACCATCTACTAAATAGTCCGAACAACGCCTAGACATTTGGTTTGGATAGGTGAGCCCGTTCTTGAGTTATAAAATTACAACGAAAAGTGGCATTGATTTTTATATATATAGATATAGATTACTGCACGTGCATCACTTTCTGAAAAAAATATATAATATAAGTTGAAAAGAAAACTTACGAATAGGAGTATGTCCGACTTGTAAAAATTCAGTTGGGCTAATAACTGCCATTAGGTCTTCTTGCAAGTTTTCAACCGCCGTAGTGACTAGGTTAAGAGCCTCTGGATTTATGTTACACATTATTTGTGGACTTTCTAATATCGATTGATGCAATACTGTAAGTGCTTTTTGTAATTTTTGTTTTTCAATGCTTTGATTATCTAGTAATTGAACAGCGTCTTCTTGATTAGATGTTATATTTAGTATTTCAACTCCCTCGTATATTTCTTTTGCAACATTTATAGATTCTTTCAATATATCTGAGTTAGTAAGTTCAGATATATCTTTAACAACTTCAGCCACTTTGTCAGATATAAATGTTTCAATATGTTGCTTGAAAGCGGTTGGTTCTGCGAATTAAAACATATTATGTTAATTTCGTAGATAATTTAGTAGATGTATACATTGAAAGCAGTTTACGGTGCTTAATGGTTATCGCATAACTTGATAGAACTTGAAATAGTTATACTGTTACACTTGTTATAATTTATTAATTCGGTTTCCGCCCGAAGATGTCTCAAAGAGAAACCCGTCCCTCGGTAAAACTAAATTATAAGAAGTAGGACAGTACATGATTTATATTGTTATAAAAATGCCTGCGAAATACCACCAAGTGCCATCACCAGTAGAATATGTATGTTGTGTTATATGTATGCTTGTGAGTACCAATACATAACATGTTACGGATTGATGACGTTACCGACAGAAACTTCTGTTTTTTCATTATGATAAATCTCATAGCGTAATTCCGATTGTAGTGCTTCATTCTTATCTAATTGCGCACCAATATAAAGAATGTCATTATTTGTATTGTATCATCGGGTATGCAAGCCAATATGCTTGTTACTAATTCTGAGTTTTCACCTGCATTAGTAGGAATTATTTCAACAGACTGAGTAATTGTAACATTATTAGTGTAATAAAGACGATGTTTGTAATTTCTCTGGCATCACTAAATAACAAATCTCTTCATTTAGTACAGCAATTTCTGAAACAACGTCTTTTAGGTTTGTGCTAAGTGATAATGCATTTAAGACAAAAGCTTCACATATCTGACAAACTCCTAAAGTTTTAGCCAGGGTTTCTTTTTGTTGGTCAAATAAATTTTCATTTTCGGTAATCTTAATATCTTCTGTTGACTTTTGACAGTCAACGGTCTCTATGTTTTGGTTTTCAGTACTATTATTTCTCGACTTCTAGTACAACGGAGGCGGGGCAATTTCTTGTGTAGCTACTGCCTTTTCTCTAATTATTATGAACAACTTTAGAATGTTAAAATTTGATATCGCTGCTTGAAATTCAATTAAAAAATTATTGGCTTGTTAATCAGTTTTCTAAAATAGCATTTGATACGTTTTGCTGCACTAATCTCGACATTTCTAGATTCTGGTAAATATTTTCAGTAATAACTTCAGACAAATTGATAGTTTCCCGTTTAAAGTCTTTTGTAGAAATTATAGGTTCATTAATAATAACTGCGTATTGAAGCACCGGTTCCGTTTCTTGAATAATATTCAGCTTTTTTTCATGTAGAAAAGTGTTGCAATTTTTAACTGATTCCAATAAAGTCGGCTTTACTTCGGTGATGAGATTTTGTGACTATAACATAAACGATGGAGAGACTTCTTTTAAAATGTTTGTTTTTAAATCTTGTGTATTTGTTTGAACAATAGTTTCAGTATGATGTTTTTCTTTGAATTGAGAAGTGCATGTGTCATCTGGACTTTCTGAAAATAACTGCTCTTCAAAGTCTGTGGATCTAAATATTCATGCACTATAATGTGTACCTACGTGTAAATTGTAACCTAAACAAAACAAGATGCAATGTGTTGTGTATTAATATTATTTCACATAGTCATTTCTACATAATTTATTTGTGATGCATGGACGATGGTTAACGTTTATCATTTAGCAGCTGCCAAAGAATTCTTTCGTGTCTTTAATTCATTTGTTTGAATATTATTTTCGTCTGTATCTAAATAGACCTTTTTATACCGCGATAATTGAGAGGAGAATTTAAAATGCCGTTTAAAGCTACGATTGTGAGAAAAATATATTGTGAGCGCAAGAGACAATAATAATAATTATTATTATCAAGTAGCCCCTATAGCTTATAGATGCAGAATGTAAACAGCCCACACAAACCTCTGTTATTTAAGGAATGTTTTATGTTAATCAATGTAAATGTTTTAGAAAATAAATAAAAAATAAAATAAAAAAAAGCTATTTTCAGCGGAGTTTCTTAATTAAATATTGTAATTAATAATGTGTTTACATTACATTAACCTTCTCAAACCAGCCTCGATGCGTATCGTGTATTATGCTCGATCCATTCACATTTAATTAAAGAGATATAATATTATCAACCAATAATATTGATTGTTATTAGAAAGAAAATAAAAACATCAATCCAATATTTTTAGATGATTGTAAAAAACAATTAATAGAGTACGTTGTCTTAAACGTGCATACGGCATTTTAGTCACTGTTTTATTTAATAAATTAAATAGAGCTAAATGATATTTTATTATTCATATTTTTATAAGGCTCTTCAAATCGAAACTTCAGATCGTAAATTCATCGGTTAAATTGTCCATGAAAATATCGCGACTCCCAACTAAGCGGTTCATTCTTACTGTTTAGACCAGGGTTTTAATTTATTATTAAAATTTACTAACAAAAAAATGCAGATAATATAGATCACCTGCAATTTTTAGTAGTAACTTTTAATTTCGATGGACCACGTTACAGGATAAGTAGGATTTAATTGTCTTATGTAATTATGTTAGTACAATTACATATTCTGTATACTAAATTAAGTATGATATGGAATGAATTAGCCTGGCATTTTACGCTTAATAAATAAGAAGTTCCAATAAAAATTGTTGTATTTTTACATCAATGTGTTAATACGATTTATAAATTGTTAAAAAGCAGTAGCATCTATGACTTATGATGCGATCAAATTCAAATATTTTAAGCATTTACCATCTCTTGCCTCAACATTGGCAATTAAGCTTTCTTCAAAACATTTATTGTCAGTGTCATCCTTTTTCTCTTTGGGGCTATCTGATGACCATATATCGTCTGATTCAATTATCATCTCGTTAAGACGGCAATCGGAAGCTGGCATGCGATTGCCAGAAATATCAGGTGCTATTTCTGTTTCCTCAGTAATATTATGCTCCGAACTTTCTTTAACTTTGTTGGTCTCTGATTGGCCAAATTCTAAAACGTGCACTGATTTTATATCCTCGCTTTCAACTTCGTCTTTTTCTGAAATTTGTATTTTATCCACCATAATGTCTGCCAAAGGCATCGATAATAATTTATTTGGAAGTTCTTCACTATTAAAGTTGGTCTGATCTAAAGGCATAAGCTGTTGTTCTATGTATTGGGCTTCATCTTGCAAAACAATTTCAGAACTGTCATTCTTGGTTATTTTCTCTTTTTCAGATTTAAAATAGTTTACATTACCAGCATAGATTTCGGATGCTATAAGCTCTGATTCTGTAATCACATTATTCACGAATTCAGATGCAGTAGTAATCATATCTTCTAAGCTAAAGTCATATTCATTTGCTTGTAGAACGTCAGGTGTTTGATTGACTGTAACTTGTGAAATATTTATTATACTTCTAAGTTCATTTTGTAAACCCCCTATTATGTTTGATACACGTTCTGCAATATTTTCTCCGAATTTATTGGAAAGTATTTGATAATTTTCTACCATTTGGGGTAGAATATCACCAACAGCATTATGCAGTTCTTTTGCAAGCTTGCGTGATGCGTGTAGCATCTCATTATTTTTATCCACTGTAAGGTTTTCAGTTCCTATATCAAATATATCCGCAAGAATATTTCGGTGCAATTCTTCGGCCATTTTTATTGACAACAAATTTTTTTCAGAGTTTGAGATTATAGATAACATATCTATTACTTCAGCTACAATATCCGATGTGTACTCTTCTATGCATACCAAAAGTGTATCTGGAAATGGGTTACTTCATGTAAGTTTAATTCCCATACTCAATATATCAGCAAGCAATAAGCGTTTATTTAATAAAAAGATACTATGCCAAACGAAAAATAATTGTGATGAAAATTTGGATGAAATTTAGTACTACTCATTTTGTAAATGTGGAAGTTTGTATGTGTTATGTTTGCTTTATTACTTAACTATTTTTTAGTAACTTTAACTGTTTACGCAGTGCACACCACGAAGAGACTACTTTTTAGACATAATGCACAATTAATGACATTTAACCTTATAAAATTACATTGCATTATCTAGTTAAAAAAATACTATGTAATACGAACGAACACACAGACGTGTACGGTACCGTACTAGAATTTCTCCTTAAATTGCTTGAGTAAATACGATATCTATAATAAACTCAAAGAGGTGATAAAATTGATATGAAATACGTATACATGTATTTTCAGCAATGCAAGTTTCTTCATATTTTGTTATAATTACCCAGAGGATTTTCAGTACTTTCAATTGCCTTGGCTCTTAAAGGAAATTCATCACTAGTAACATCCTGTAAAAGAATAGGTGCAGTATCTACAATAACACCTAGTTTTACTTGTATTTCATTATTCTTCGTAGGATTTACATTTTCGTCCAATGCCATAATTTCAGAAATATTTTCGAATGATAGAACATCACAATCCACTGTTCCTTGAAACTTTTCTTGTATGGACTTATTATCCATCACGTCGATATCAATCACGTTTTCTGGAAGTTTTTCCGTGCTCTTTTCTGCAGAGCTTTGATCTATCGATGTGTTAATTTCAGTAACAGTTTCAAGCGATTTCTCTGCAGCGATATTATGGCGTAGGAGAGGTGATTCTACGATACGTGCAGTCATCAGTACAGATTCAATATCAGCACTTAACTGCAACACAAGTTCGTTGATTTGCTGCACGATTTCTTTTGGAAATGATGATAAATTATCTGTACTATGTAACAAATGATATTGCAAAGTAGAAAGGTCGTTTTGTAATTGATACATCGATTGTACTTGGTCTGTATAAAATTCCGTAGTGTCATTTTGAGCATCTTTGTTTAATTGGGTAGTTACAATAAAATCATGTAATTCTTGCGCTATATCAAGAGATGACTTTAATTCATCAACTTTCACTATAGCCGATATTTCTTTGATAACGCAAGCTATAATTTCAGAAGTGTATTCTTGAATGTTGTGTATTAATGATTCTGAAAATATTATAGTTGTAATATATTGTATATGAAATACATTGTAGAAAATAGCTATTTACTGCAAAACAATTGCTAAATAATCGTTTTAGTCGTAATAATACAAAGTCAAGAAGCTGATTAGTAAGAGATCATTTGCACATAATTACAAGTACATACTACAAAAAATGTCTAATTATTATAATAACTCCCTTATTACAATAATTCACGAGATGTTAGTCTTAAAAAAAAGTCGTTAAAATACTATATTTTTTTGATGAAAAGCTCCAAATAGATTATTCGAGATTTAAACCTATGAAGATGAAATTATCCATAATAAACATTTCTAAAGAGCAATACACAAAATCTACAATTATTTAGCGAAGCTACGGAACACGCATATACTTTAAAAATGTATTTTACCAATTGGTTTTCTGTTTTCATATATATTTACTTTTTGTGTTGCAATATGTGGCATTATTGCACCTGTTATAACTTCACTACCGACATTTTCTTCAGTTATTTCTCCGTCTTGTTCTATTGGCTTAAATTTATCTTCGGTTTCTATAGTAAGATTATCTCCAGCAGTTTGTATTATTTCTACGGATTCTAATTTATCATTTACATAAATACCACATTTTTCAACAGACTGATCTTGACTGGTCAAATCCTGCATATTTTCAGTAACTTTAGTAATATTTGCACTTTCCAAAACAGGTTCTAGAACTAACTGTGTACCATCATTTTCTTTTCTGGGTAATATTACATCCAAATCTTCACATATGTTAGATTTTTCTCCAGAAACTACTTGATTTAGAGTGAGAGTAGCATCTAAAGTGCAAGCATTATCAGAAGAAAAAGCATTGACATCATCTAATAATACAGATTCTATGCCCATTTCTAATATTACAGGTAAAGAAACTTCAGGTGTCAATTTTTCAACTGCTTCTTTCGTATCAACTATAGCAATTTCTTCAGTATTTTTTTCACAAATAGCCTTTATATCTTGTACTAAAGATTCATTGAGTTCCACTGGAAATTCTACTGTAGATCCTACTGGAGCTTGAAGCTCCTGCGTAGTTATACTTAGTAATTCTTCTTGTAGTAATTCGTTAGTTAATTTTACTGTATTTTGTTTGTCAATAATCTCATCGGCTATCGTAATAAGCTTTTCAGTCGCTGCTACGGACAAAATGTCATTTTCTCTCGAATCAACTCCATTAGCAGGAGATGTTTCAATAGTTATTAATGCAGGTTCTAAAACGAGAGGTTCTACGGTTTCAACTAATCCTATAGGAATTTGTATGTCCGTGCTACCTTGTGTCAATGAGTTAGTTTCTTCCGCAAATATGCCAATAACATTTCTATCACAAATTTCATTTATATTATTTTGTACTACAGATTCCCTAACTTCCACAGAAAATTCAGTTACAGATCCGGCTGCAGTTTCAAGATCCTGTGTAGTTATAACTATTGGCTGTTCTTGAAGGAATTCTTCAACTGGTTGGGCTGTATTTTCTCGGTCAACAATCTCATCGCCCATCATAATCGACTCTTCAGTCGCCACTATGGTTGAAATGTCGTTTTCTCCTAAAGGAATTGCTTTAACGAGAGACGGTTCAGTAGTTAGGGATGCCGATTCTAAAACGAGAGGTTCATTGGTTTCAACTAAATCTTTAGAAAATTGAACGTCTAATCCATCTTGTATCAGTGATTTAATATCTTCCCCAAATGTGCTTTCAGTGTTTTCTTCACACAGTTCCTTTATATTATCATGTACTAAAAATTCACAGACTTCCACAGGAAATTCAATAATAGATCCTACTGGAGCTTGAAGATCTTGTGTAGTTATAGTTACTGGCTGTTCTTGAAACAATTCTTCATCTGATTTCACCGTATTTTCTTGATCCGTAACCTCGAGGATCATCGCCACTTTCTCTTCAGCCGCCACTGTGGATAGAATGTCATTTTCGTTCATAGGAATTGCTTTTTCACGAGATTCTTCAGAAGGTATCAATGTAGATTCTAAAATGAGAGGTTCAATGGTTTCACATAGTTCATTAGAATATCGTACATCCAAGCTTTCAATTTGGCTTTGTGCCAATGATTTAGTGTCTTCCAAAAATGTTCCTTCAGTATTTTTTTCACTGTCTTCTTTTATAATTTCTTGTATCAAAGGTTCACAGACTTCCACAGGAAATTCGATTATAGATCCCACTAGAGTTTGAAGATCATGTGTAATTATAACTACTGACTGTTCATGAAGTAATTCATCCGCTGGTTTGACTGCATTTTCTCGATCGGTAGTATCGAATATCATGGCAATAGTCTCTTCAGCCGCCACTGTGGATAAAATGCTATGTTCTTCTAAAGGAATTGCTTTATGAAGAAATGCGTCCGTAGTTAACAATGCAGATTCTAAAACGAGAGGTTCAATGGTTTCAACTAATTCCTTAGTATTTTGTACGTCCAATCTATCTTGTGCTAATGATTTCATACCTTCTTTATATGCGTCTTCAATGTTTTCTTCACTAAATCCTTTAATACTATCTTGTATTATAGATTCACCGACTTGTTCAGGAAATTCACTAATAGAACCAACTGGAGATTGAAGATCTTGTATAGCTGTAACTACGGACTGTTCTTGAAGCAATTCTTCTGCTGGTTTCACTAAATTTTCTCGGTCGGTAAACTCATTGATCATCACAAATGTCTCCTCAGCCGCCACTGTGGATAGAATATCATTTTCGTTTAAAGAAACTGCTTCACCAAGAGACTCTTCCATAATCATCAATGTAGATTCTAAAATGAGAGGTTCAATGGTTTCAGCTAATTCTTTCGGAATGTTTACGTCCAAGCTATCTTGTACTAATGATAAAGAATCTTCTTCGTATGTGCCTCCAACATTTTTATCACAAAGTTCCTTTATATTATCTTGTATCAAAGGTTCACAAATTTCCAAAGGAAATTCAATTGAAGATCCTATTGGAGCTTGCAAATTTGGTGTAGTTATAACTACTAACTCTTCTTGAGGTAGTTCATCCGTTGGTTTGACTGCATTTTCACAAAGGGTAAACTCATCGATCATCACAACTGTCTCTTCAGCTGCCACTGTGGCTAGAATATCCTTTTCGTTTAAAGAAACTGCTTCACCATGAGATGCTTCTTTACTCATCAATGTAGATTCTAAAATGAGAGGTTCAATGGTTTCAGCTAATTCTTTAGGAATTTGAACATCCAAGCTATCTTCTGCTAATGATTTAGAATCTTCTTTGTATGTATCTCCAATATTTTTATCACAAAGTTCCATTATATTATCTTGTATCAAAGGTTCACAAATTTCCAAAGGAAATTCAATTGAAGATCCTATTGGAGCTTGCAAATTTGGTGTAGTTATAACTACTAACTCTTCTTGAGGTAGTTCATCCGTTGGTTTGACTGCATTTTCACAAAGGGTAAACTCATCGATCATCACAACTGTCTCTTCAGCTGCCACTGTGGCTAGAATATCCTTTTCGTTTAAAGAAACTGCTTCACCATGAGATGCTTCTTTACTCATCAATGTAGATTCTAAAATGAGAGGTTCAATGGTTTCAGCTAATTCTTTAGGAATTTGAACATCCAAGCTATCTTCTGCTAATGATTTAGAATCTTCTTTGTATGTATCTCCAATATTTTTATCACAAAGTTCCATTATATTATCTTGTATCAAAGGTTCACAAATTTCCAAAGGAAATTCAATTGAAGATCCTATTGGAGCTTGCAAATTTGGTGTAGTTATAACTACTAACTCTTCTTGAGGTAATTCATCCGCTGGTTTGACTGTAGTTTCACCATCGGTAATCTCATCGATCATCACAACTGTCTCTTCAGCCGCCACTGTGGCTAGAATATCCTTTTCGTTTAAAGAAACTGCTTCACCATGAGATGCTTCTTTACTCATCAATGTAGATTCTAAAATAAGAGGTTCAATGGTTTCAGCTAATTCTTTAGGAATTTGAACATCCAAGCTATCTTCTGCTAATGATTTAAAATCTTCTTTGTATGTATCTCCAATATTTTTATCACAAAGTTCCATTATATTATCTTGTATCAAAGGTTCACAAATTTCCAAAGGAAATTCAATTAAAGATCCTATTGGAGCTTGCAAATTTGGTGTAGTTATAACTACTAACTCTTCTTGAGGTAATTCATCCGCTGGTTTGACTGTAGTTTCACCATCGGTAATCTCATCGATCATCACAACTGTCTCTTCAGCCGCCACTGTGGCTAGAATATCCTTTTCATTTAAAGAAACTGTTTCACCATGAGATGCTTCTTTACTCATCAATGTAGATTCTAAAATGAGAGGTTCAATGGTTTCAGCTAATTCTTTAGGAATTTGAACATCCAAGCTATCTTCTGCTAATGATTTAGAATCTTCTTTGTATGTGTCTCCAATATTTTTATCACAAAGTTCCATTATATTATCTTGTATCAAAGGTTCACAAATTTCCAAAGGAAATTCAATTGAAGATCCTATTGGAGCTTGCAAATTTGGTGTAGTTATAACTACTAACTCTTCTTGAGGTAATTCATCCGCTGATTTGACTGCATTTTCACCAAGGGTAAACTCATCGATCATCACAACTGTCTCTTCAGCCGCCACCGTGGCTAGAATATCCTTTTCGTTTAAAGAAACTGCTTCACCATGAGATGCTTCTATACTCATCAATGTAGATTCTAAAATGAGAGGTTCAATGGTTTCAGCTAATTCTTTAGGAATTTGAACATCCAAGCTATCTTGTGCTAATGATTTAGAATCTCCTTTGTATGTGTCTCCAATATTTTTATCACAAAGTTCCTTTATATTATCTTGTATCAAAGGTTCACAAATTTCCAAAGGAAATTCAATTGAAGATCCTATTGGAGCTTGCAAATTTGGTGTAGTTATAACTACTAACTCTTCTTGAGGTAGTTCATCCGTTGGTTTGACTGCATTTTCACAAAGGGTAAACTCATCGATCATCACAACTGTCTCTTCAGCTGCCACTGTGGATAGGATGTAATTTTCGTTTAAAGAAACTGCTTTACCAACTGACGCGTCTGTAGTCATCAATGAAGATTTTAAAATAAGAGGTTCAACTATTTCAGCTAATTCTTTGGGAATTTGAACATCCAAGCTATCTTGTATCAAAGGTTCACAACTTTCCAAAAGATAATCAATTGAACATCCTATTGGAGCTTGCAAATTCGGTGTAGTTATAACTACTAACTCTTCTTGAAGTAGTTCATTCGCTGGTTTGACTGTATTTTCCCCATCAGTAATCTCAACGATCATCACAACTGTCTCTTCAGCCGCCACTGTGGATAAAATATCCTTTTCGTTTAAAGAAACTGCTTCACCAACTGACGCGTCTGTAGTTATCAATGAAGATTCTAAAATAAGAGGTTCAACTATTACAGCTAATTCTTTAGAAATTTGAACATCCAAGCTATCTTGTGCATATGATTTAGAATCTTGTTCGTATGTGTCTCCAATATTTTTATCACAAAGTTCTTGAATATTATCTTGTACCAAAGGTTCACAAATTTCCAAATGATATTCAATTAAAGATCCTATAGGAGCTTGCAAATTCGGTGTAGCTGTAACTACTGGCTTTTCTTGAAGTAGTTCATCCGCTGGTTTCACTGCATTTTCACCATCGATAACCTCATCGATCATTACAACTGTCTCTTCAGCCGCCACTGTGGATAGGATATCGTTTTCGTTTAAAGGAACTACTCCACCAACTGATGCTTCCGTAGTCATCGAAGTAGTTTCAAAAATGAGAGGTTCAATATTTGCTGCTAATTCTTTAGAAATTAGTTTCATCAAGGTATCTTGTGCTAATAATTTAGAATCTTCTTCGTATGTGCCTCCAATATTTTCATCACAAAGTTCTTTTATATTATCTTGTATCAAAGGTTCACAAATTTCCAAAGGATATTCAATTGAAGATCCTATTGGAATTTGCAAATTCGGTGTAGTTACTACTGGCTGTTCTTGAAGTTGTTTATCCGTTGGTTTTACTGCATTTTCACCATCGGTAATCTCATCGATAATCACAACTGTCTCTTCAGCCGCCACTGTGGATAGGATGTCATTTTTGTTTAAAGGAACTGCTTCACCAACTGATGCTTCCGTAGTCATCGATGTAGATTCTAATATGAGAGGTTCAATGGTTTCAGTTAATTCTTTAGAAATTTGTTTCCCCAAGCTATCTTGTGCTAATGATTTAGAATCTTCTTCGTATATGACTTCAATATTATTTTCACCAAGTTCCTTTATATTATCTGGTGTTAAAGGTTCACACACTTCCAAAGGAAATTCAATTATACATCCTATTGGATTTTGAAGATCCTGTGTAGTTATAACGGACTCTTCTCGAAGTAGTTTATCCAATGGTTTGACTGCATTTTCTCGGTTGGTAATGTCATTGATTATCGCAACAGTTTCTTCAGCCGCTACTGAGGATAGAACATCATTTTCTTTTAAAGGGACTGCTTGACTAAGAGACGTTTCCGTACTTATCAATGCAGATTCTAAAACGAGAGATTCAGTGGTTTCGGCAAATTCTTTAGTAATGCATACATCTAAATCTTCTGCAAATGCACCGATTTGAGATTCAATTCCAGATTCAGGAATAATCTCATTTGGTGATAATCCACTAGGGATGTCATTTGACAAAACCGTAGTGATATCATCTGCAAATTTTATTCCAGTAGTTACAGGAGCAGAGTTTTCTAAATCAGTTACTTCAATGGTTCCTGTGGCTATTCCTTCTTGATTATTTATTTTAGCTAAGACTATTTCGACGTCAGGTAATTGTATATCCTTATCAAGTACTTTTGCTTGCATTTCAACTGTACCTTCATCAAATAATGTTTTAGTGTCCGTGTCTTGATTTCGTGGTGGAATTTTAACTTCACGTTCATTGCAAATAACAGTTTCTTCTGTAGTAACTTGAACAGTCAAGATATCAGATTCTTCTGCAATTTGTATTACTGAGGCCTCTATTAAAGATGTTGTTGGCTTGTCTGTAATTAGTTCAACGCTGTCTATGTCATATACAACTTGAGCATCGAGTTCCTTTGTTGTATATATGTTCTGTTTTTGGGAATTTTCAACTTGTTCCGCTTTAATTTCGTCTGATAATGCTGCGATTGAATATTCATTGACGCAAACATCATCATCTTGTATTTTAGTATTAAAAGTAGATTTATTTAAAACTGATTCTTCGTTCATTGTAACCTGCGAATCCGTTTCATTTTTAGATAAATCTTTTTCAACTTCGCTTTCAATTTCGGTGTTATTTTTAATTTGTTTATTTTCGTTAGCATCAATTGGTGCGTGTAGTATACTTATTTGAGTTGTTATTAAAACATTGTCAAGATCAGTAGTGAACATTGCAGCAAATTCTATAATCCGTTCCAAATTATCCTTTCCTATCTTTGGAGCTAACTGCTGTTCGCAATCAAGAGCAATTATTTGGAGTTCCAATAAAGCATTTTGGAGAGTTTGAGCTAACCTTAATTGCATTAAATGCCTTTCATTCTTAACGTTCTCACATGTCTCTTTTCCTGACTCATCAACTAACTCAAATAAAGTAATATTTTCACGCAATTCTTTCGCAATACTGACTGATTGCTGTAGTGTATCTATATTTAATGTCGTGGATATTTTGTTAATTAGTTGTGTAATGTCATCTGATAAATAAACGTCTATGTGGTTTATAATCGTTTCTGAAAATAGGTAGTAACATTATTAATGTATGTATTAAAAAACAGTATTTAATTTTCTCAAAGAAATGCTAATTTGTAACCTCATGTCATTACTTTTTTAATCAAATTATTAAGAATATAGCTCTTATTTATTTGAAATAACAAAAAATAAGGAAAATAATATGTTTTACCCAAATCACCGCAGGGTGCAACTTGAGTATCAACTAGTTGAACCGATGATGTTTTATATATTTTCTTCGGAATACTGAAGCCATCTGTTTCAGGCTCACCTAGCGCAATGACTTCACTACAATCGAATACTTTTTCAGTTGCGGCATTAGTATTTGGAAACTTAATTTTAAATTTATCTATATTGTCTTCTGAGTCTTCGTTCGGCGCTACCATTGATTGTTGTATTACAGTGTGAGTTGCAGTGATAACATGCCCGAGATCGGAACGAATACGTTCAGCAATTTCATTCACACGGTCCACTGGCTTCTCACCATATTTTGAAATCATCTCTTCAGCATGTTCGAATGTGTAATGTTGTAATGAAATGAGTGCATTAAGTAATTGTTGAGCTAAAGTTGCCTGTTCAATATTAATTTTTACAGACGTGTCGTTTCCTTTTTCTATAGCCACACTTAAAGAAGAAAAGCTTACGAGGAGCTCATTTGCAATATAAATGGATTGTTTTAGGTCATCTTTATGTACCAGTTTAGAGATATCATTAACAATTTCGGCTACTTCTTCGGAAATGTATTCCTGGATGTTATTTGAAAGTGTTTCTGGAAATAGTCAGTATCATTATATAATATGCACTAATAAAACAATCTTACCTTTCGTTGAAAACATCTATTATTGTCCATATGAATACACATTGACAATGAAAGAGCACCATTCTATGTATAAAGGAAAACTTGAATAGCCTGATTTATAACAATCTTAATAGTAATACATAATTGTTACATTTTTATCATTCATTCATTCATTTCATTACGGATTATTATATTTTTACCTTCAATTTAAATGTGTCAAAAATATTTCTAGGCAATCCTTATATGTAAATGAAGTGAGCGAATGTTTTCCTTTAAAACATTAAATTGGTCTAGAAAGAGGTTCTTGAAATCTGTTTTTTTTTAAATAAAACATGGCGACGTAATGTATATATCGCAGCCGTTTTGTATAATCCGCCATATTACAAAACGGCGAGCCGTTTTAAAAACCAGGGCCGTTTTGTATTACGGCGGATCAACGATAAGCCGGATTGTCATTACTATACGTTCTACAAAATGTCGGCACACGTTTAGCCGCATTGTAGTAAATTCTAATTGTAGAGTGACCACACTAACAAAGTAAAACAGTGTTTGCAAAATAAAAAATGCATTAAGAAAAGCTATCGCCAATTTAATTAGTTTTGTGTTTCTGAACTAATAGGGTTTGCCCGCAAAATAATAGATTTGTCACCAAACAATATAAAATCGATTCCCCAATAAATCACCTAAAATCATGGAGATATAGGGTCTAGTACCAAATAAATGTTTTTATATGTATTATATTGTCAATTATTAATAAGCTTACTTGGCACCACATCATTCATCATCACAGGACACAAGAAAACCCTAACCTAACCAAAAATCTACTCAAATCTAACCAAAACATGATTTATTACATTGACCAAGTATTGGTAAGACTAGTCAGTGAATATGACGCCAATTTAACTTCACCCCTAGTAGCTATTTTTTCATTAATTAAGGAACTGATCTATTTATAGGTGACAGATTTATTATTTTGATGATCAAACGAGTTAAATGATACTAATAGTTTGTTAAGCTGATGATTTATATTTGGAGACAGTGTTGATTAAAATGATAACTCGCTTCGCTCACTCGGCTCGTGCGTTGTGTTTATGTCAACCTAACCCGCTCGCTAACCTACGAGAGTTTATAAGGATTCCCCGGTACACCAGACTCCATAGTCACCTTAGCGGTTATAATATGCATAACCTCTCAAACTCATTCTTTTGTCCACAGTTTACTATTTCGCATTGGATTCAATCATTTAAATGCACGTTAAATTTGTCGTAAAAGTCCTATTTTCATACACATTTGTCACGTTTTTTTGTAACACAATTTCTATATTCGATGCCATTGTTGTTGTAATGGCAGGTAGCGCCACGAGTGTAGAAAATTGGTACTAAAAACTGCCAAAGAGGCGGCTATCGAGCCGCTGCAATACATTACGGCTAGCCGTGTTAATGAACACAAAGCGCTGTATACAATGCGGCAAACTATCATTCAGGCGTATTGCAATCCGGCTTATCGTTGATCCGCCGTAATACAAAACGGCCCTGGTTTTTTAAAAAGGGCGAGCCGTTTTGTAATATGGCGAATTATACAATCCGACTGCGACATATGTCGCAGTTATTAGTAGAATCCGTCACATTACGGTGTGAACAAAATCGAAACAAAAGTTGGTGAAATACTAATTCCTAACAATTTCATTGGAATTACGTCTTTATTTATAAAATAGCTTGCCATGTAATAGCCATTATTTTTTATAAATTATTCTGTCGTCTATGTCATTTATCTTTATCTTCCATTAAATTTTTATTCCATAAATTCAAAATATAACCAAAGAAAAATTAAGTATTATATGCAAGTAAATAACTAAAGCAAATACCAAAGAATCTTTTTAAATTTAATTAGCAACCTCCTTATGTATTATTGTATAATAGAATATAACAGTATCATCTTCGTGGGATACTCGCTTGACATTCAGCCAACCAAAAATCCACACACGAATTAAATATACAATAAAATAACTAAAAAATCTACAAAAAAAATACTTTAAATTTGTACTATGTATTTAAATTTTTATATCCTTCTGAGATTAATGGGATATGGCTGTAGTTACGTACTGACCATTATAATAATTTTATGGTACTGACGTCAAAGTAGTTGAAGGTATTACCATAGATATTTCACAGATTTACTATATTGTTATACCACTAAATATGTAGTTTGAAAAGAATTCAAAAATCGCCAAGATTTAGATGAGAATGATCAAATTAAAACCCACTATGAATATAAAAATTATAAAAGCTTAAAATGCACCAATGTACTACTGTAATTGTAAATATCTATTATTCAAACCATCAGTTTATAAAAAAATATATTTATGACCACAGCCACATTTCTTGACATGTTAAGATAATCACCAATTGGTTTTACGTTACTCATTGTAAACAGTATTTGAATTAAGAATACAAAATTAAATGCATGTTAAAGATTAATATAAACATACCAAATGAATGTCTTTCTTGTATTTTTTCAGTGATAACCGCTTCCGCTGGCTTAACTTCTTCATTAACAGGTAAAACTTCAAAAGCTACAGGCTCGGTCTCTAATAGTTCAGTAAAGTTCTCAGGAACTGCTATATTTTTTACAGTTCTTATTTCGTCAGCTTTTGCAGTTATTAATTCATCAGCAGCAGGACTTAATATTGTTGCAAAAGTATCATCAGCTTTATCACCAGGAACAATTTTTTCTGTCGATATTAGAGCCATAGTGTCAGTATTTTCCACTATTTCAGATTGTTCTGCTGAGATCTGTATTTCATTAAAACCAGCATCTTCTGATTTTGTTACGCTTTGAATAATAAGTTCTTGTGATATTGATACAGCAGAATCAGTCTCAGTAATAATTTCTGCAGCTTGAGTAGAATCGATAATTTCATTTGAAGGCATTTCTAATGCTTCAAGAGGTATGTTTTCTAAACACTCAATTGCTGATTCTTTTTCAGGTTCAACTTCAGACTTTAGACATTCCAGTAGCTCATTATCTACTTTTTTGTTCTCAGTGGCTGTTTGTTGGATATCAGTAGCTGAGACAATAGCAGTTAAGCTCGCGTCTAATTTTGTGGTAATACTAGTGATATTTTCTAGAATATCAACCATGGTATTAGGGACAAGTTCTTGTAAACTTTCAAATGTTTGATTTTGAATAGTAAAAAGTGAATTATGGAGTTTTTTTGACAATTGTAGTGTCTGCATTCGCAATTCTTCAGGTGTTATATCACTAGTATTGGTTTCAGATATTATTTCAAGTTCACCAATACACTCTTTTAACTCTTTAGCTACATTTAACAACTCTGGCATATTAAGTGCAGCGGTTATTCCATGTACTACATCTTTAATCTCTTCTGATAAAATCTCTTCTAAACATTGTTTTACGACATCTGAAAGAATATGTTTTGGTTTTTAATAGGTAAACTCACTAACAGAGTAAAATTTAAAACGTACGTTATTCTTTACAAACAATTAGCTTTCGTCCACGACTTTGTGCTTGTAGCGCAATATCTAGAGAATATTTTAATTTTCTTTAGCAACTTCCTAATGTTAGCTACCAGTATGCCAAATTTAAGCATAATCCATCCTTGCCTTGTCTAAATATATAAAAGAAAAATCTTTTATATATTTAGCCATCTGAAACGCTTTAAAATTTAGACATATGTACTAATATCTTACCTGTATCTGCCAAAGAAACTTCTGACGTACTATAAATTATTGCCTCTTTGCAATCGTTTAATGTTTTCTCTGATACATGTGCATCAATCTGCTTTGCAGTAACAACCTCTTCACTAACAGAATTTTCTTTAATAGGATAAGTTTTTTCTTCGTCAGTTATTTTACTTGTAAGTGCAATGCTTAGAGCATCGGATTCTCCTGCCACACTTATAACACTAACGTTTTGTTCTTTTTGTTCTGTGCTCATTATTTCAGACTGTTCCATAGATGAACATTCTTCCACATTCACTATTTTGATCATTTGTTCTGAAATATCTGTAAGTGGCTTTACATTGTCCATAACCATTGCTTCTTTGGATTCCGCTGCCAACATTTTATTGTCGCTGTCTATAATTTCTGGAACGACAGCTATATTTTTCTCCTGGATATCCATGACATCTTCTATAATTATAGGTTCAGAAATAACCGTTGTAGTTAATGGTTCGGAACCAGTCGCCACTGCAAATTCTCTTTCTTTTGGTGAAGATTCAATAATATTTGTAGTATCACTCATTGCTTCCGACGGTGCTTGAACTGCTACTTGAATACCTGTTACTGCAACCAAATTAGCTTGAAGCTGAGCAGTAACACGAGCAATACGCTGCAATACTTCTGAATTAATCTCCGGTGTGAACTCTTGAGCGCTATCAAGAACATGAGTTTGTAATGCGGATAAAGACCTTTGCAGCTGATGAGCTAGATTTGCTTGTTTTACACATGCTTCATTAAGTAATTCTTCACTTTCTTCGCATTCTGTGTGACTTTCTAGTAAGGCGATATTTTCTCGCAGTTCGCGGGCTATATCAATAGATTCTTTTAAATCCTCTATTTTGATCACAGCCGATATTTCTTCCACTATTTCTATTAACTCTATATATTGGTCAATATACTCTATTAACTGAGTAGCTTGTTCTGAAATATAGGGTAAATTTTCAATTACTCAAAAATTAATTTAAATTTTGCATATATATTACGAATATATGTATTAAAAATACAATAATTAACTAGATTATTCTATACTAAACACACACTGTAAAATTAATTGTTCTTTGAAACATTTATAACTGTATATGTATAACTCTTAATTTGTTACATACTATTAAGTTACATAAAGCTCAAATCGAAACATGTATTGATGTACATAATGTAGATATAATTCTGAAGAAATCAGATGTAGATATGGATGATTTAATTTAGCACTAACTCATTTTGTTTCCTAGCCGATGCCTTTATACAAAGCCACATTTAGTAATTCATGTGAAAAAGCCAATGGCATGAACAGTTATTCACACAATTGAAGTTTACCTTCTTGATTATATTCATCTAATTTAGAAGCGGAATCTACTAATTCTAACTCAGCAAGGAGTTGATATGCTGTCAAAAAGATTCGTTTCAAATTTTCAACCTCCACCGAATTTTTTGCTTCATAATATTTATCGATATTAACCCAATCAAATTTAGTTAGAATAGCCTTCAACTGTGAAATTTTTTGACGTTTCATTCCCATTATTTTTGGCATTTCCAATTCTTCAGGACTAAGTAATAGTAAGCTTTTGAGTTCAATGGCCAATTGCATACAAACGTTTATATCAATGTCGCCAAACAATCCTGATGTTGCTAATAGATTTAATTCAATATTAACGAAACGTTCTAGCGCATTTTCCAATGTGTCTACATTAGAATTGATATCTATAAAGAATATGTAGTTAGATCAATTAGGTATATAATATTGACAAAGTAATTATAATGCATGAGGTCATTTCACATCAAGTACAAATATTAATAGAGTAGGATGAAGAATTCATCAAAATGTATTTCACCCAATTTATAATATTTTAAACACGCTATATGAACATAGCAACATAGATGAACATAATGCACATGACGGAACTAAAATGTCAAATTTAACGCGAAAATATCAAAACAATACGTACGAAGCCAGCATATTTATAAAATCTATTACTTTTATTCTTTGAAATTACCAGAAAGGTTCATAGCGTGTTTTTTTTTATTCTAAATGCTAAATCATACTATCCTTAATAAATTGTAATTGTCCTTAAAATATTTGCGCTTGGTGTAAAATTACCTTATATTTAAGTTTGTTGGTTTATGACCTACCTGTTGGAAGTTTTCCCATAATCCCAGAACTGGATTTTTCTGAAGACAAAATAGTGTTCAAAGATTTTTCAATATCATCTATTGGTTTCGATATCTCCTTAACCATTTGTGCAACTTGAACATTTTCCATTGATTTTAAACTTTCTTGAATCGTATGAATCTCTTTATCAACTTCCAGTATCAAAGATATATCTTCGTTATCAATTACTGCCATTTCAGATTCTATTTGCTTCACTATCTCTTTGTGTAGTTCAGTCATTGTTTGTACAAGAGATTCAGTTGATGTGATATCAACCGATATTGAATCTTCCTCTATACCAGACAATACTTGTTCTTGTACATTCATTAACTGACCGTGAAGAACTTGAAGAGGCTCCATTATTTCCGTTAAAGCAGATTTTAATGTACTATCTTCTAATTTGTGTTTCACTTTAGTATATTTCTGTACTTTGCCTTGTGAAATGTGACCTTGTAGTAATTCCGCGCATTCTGATACACATTTAAGAAGTATTAATGTTTTACCAGTTCCAACTGCATCCTTATAATCTTGGTGTTTTTGTAAGCAATATAATATACTATTTAATACTGATTTCAGTTCAGTATCTAGCGTGAACAACGCGATTTGATTCTCAATAAATATTAACAATTCTTCCATTCTTTCAACAATAATATTCTCATCGACAATTGCATGTATCGTATCTGGTTTTTGCAATTCATTTATGGTATCAACTTCTGCTGTCATTAATGATGGTTTTATCATTTCAGTAATATTAACGATTTTATTAACGACTTCCTCCAGTTTTCCAGCTTTCTTATTTCTCAGACTTTCTTTCAATATGTCATTGGACGAATTCAGTTTATTAAGAGGAGTTTTAAACAACAATTCTGATTGCGAATTTAACATTTTAGTTAAAGCGTTCTGAACTCTTTTCAAATTTTCTTCGGCGTGCAAGAGAAAATTTGTTACACACTTACTTATTTCGTTCGAAAGCTGGAGCTCAGTCTGTTTTTGTTTAAATGCATTTATAGCATTTTGAAGATAATTAAACTCTTGCAACATTCGTATGATTTTTTTATGAGTTAATTGCTTTGTTAATAAACATCTTAAAATAATAAATTCATTTTTACAAGTCTTGAAAAAGTCTTCTAATATCATTAAATCTGCAATAGGTGTTTCTTGTGCAGAGTCATGTACAATATTTACAGCATTTTCCACTACGTCATCCATTTTCATAAGGGGCTCTGAATCTATTTCTATTGCCAGTTGAGGGGAAACATATGAAATAATATCAGAAGCTCGTGATAAATCGACAAAATCATACTGTTCTAGTACAGCAATATTGTTTTCGAGTTCATCGATAGTTTGTATTATTTTAGCTTCCTGCGCCAAATCTTCGTGAGTTTGTGGAGTAAATCGAATTAATTCTTCCTGAGCAGTAATCACTTTCTCGTAAAGCTTTTCAGTAATATATTTAACTTGTTCGATTTTTATTCCTTTAGTTACATCTGTTGCATCTAGAAGGCTGTTAATTGTTTCTTCTAAAACTAGGACTTCCTGGTTCATTGAAACTACATTAGAAACTGTTTTAGTTGTTTCTATGATGTCTTTGACATGTTCACATACATCTCTTAAAGCTTCTACTTTATTTGATATTTCAATCGTTTTATCAGTAGTTTCCATAGCTGGGAATATAGCATGCATGCATTTAGCTAAATATTCCTTAAATTCAGATATACTCTGAAAAACGGAATGTATTCTTTCTGTCGGTAATTCTAAAATATTTTCGTAAATTGGAATGTTATTTGTATCTATAACTGACAAACTTTGTTGAAGTTCATGCATAGGTTCCGCAATAGCCGCAAATTTTGATGTAGGAGTATAACCAGTAATGTCTGTAGAATTTTCTATGATGATTGGATGCAAAATTTCTTCAATACCTGCGTGCAAGTCTCCTAAATCTAAAGCAATAGACTTAAGACTGGAATAATCACTGACCTCTGAAAGAGTATCTAAAGCATCAATAATTTCGGGATTTTGCAGTACTGTGATATGCTCGTTTAGTGATTGCAAGGCTTGAGCAGTATTCGATTGTGGTAATTGTTGATTGAAAGGTTCAAGTGATTGCTCTATGGCTGTCTCTTCTGCAGCAGGTAACACTAAACGGTCAGAAGTAATCGTATCCGCGATTGTTTTTATACCAGAGATATCTTCCAAAGTAGAAATATCTTCTACTCCTTCTATGCCTGCATGCTCGTGAATCATTACCATGCAACTCTGCAAATTTTGAACAGCACTTGCTATGTTTACACTTATTTCATACGGAGTCAAATCCTCACCATATTGAGAAATTACATCTTGTTGAATGATTTGTAAAGTATTATGTAACTCGTGAAGAGGAACAGCAATTGTACTTGCCACTTTACTGGTTTCTTTTAAAGATTCTATATTTTCAACAATAGTTTGATTGAGAATCATAATATTTTGGTTTAATTCACAAAGTGGAGTTGCAAGATTTTGTGCGAAAGATATATCAGATAATTCAGAAATATGTTCTTCTTCGTGAATTTCATTTTGTCTTACAGATGCTATGTTACGTTTTAGATCTTCAAGTATGGGACAAATATTTTCCAAGACAGGATTAAAAACTGATTGCAGTTCTTTTGAACTTTCTGTTAACTTTACCGTATTAATAACAGCAATCACGTGCTCGATATGTTCTATAACCATATTAGCTTTATTTGTATCGTATTTTGGTGCAGACATATCCTGAATATGTTCTGACTGTAATTGCAAGCTAATTTCTTCAGCTTGATTTATAACTTCTTGTATTCCTACCAAAACATCAGCAACATTACTGAGTATTGAACAGTTCAGTTCTGATTCAAATATGTTCTTTATGAAATGGTCTTGAATTATTTTTAATGTATTAGATAAGCATGCTAAGGATAACATACTGTCAGAATCTATATTTATTATGGAATTATTTACATGTTTTACAGCGTCACAAACTTCCATTAAAATAAAATACTTTTTGGTGTCATTACTTTCAATTGTATTTTCAAGAACCTTTGTTAAATTTTTGTGAAACATTTCCATGTGCATTTTGATATCTGGTAACGAGTCTAATCTGGATAGATTATTCTCAAGTGCTATTAAAATTTGTGCCATCTTCTGGAGTACTTCTAATTTATTGTCACTTTCAAGAATATCGAAAGAGCCTACATTACTTTCAATCCTTTGTATGTGCGAAGATAATCCATTCAAATTATAATGGATCGATTTTAGTGCTTGCTTAAGTACAACTTCGTCATCGTAGCTCTTGTTATCTGGTGACAGTTGTTCAAAAGAAGTTCTTAATTCTACAACTGACTCCATGACAGTTTCTATTATATCTGTATTATACTTATGTAATGATGAGGTAGATTCCTTTACTGATAAAGACTCTATTTGTTCGAGAGCTGTTTGTAGATCTTGAATTGACGCTGACATGTCAGCAAGTATAACTTCACTATTTTTAATTTTAGTCAATCCAATTAATTTTCCACTATCAGCACGTTCCACTATATGTAACAGAGAGTTAAGTGGACTTTTTAATTCAAATATTGCTTTTTGAGTATCTTTTAAATGTTTTGTGTCAGCCGTATCATCGATTTTCATTTCACTTGCTTCACTTAATAAATTCTTAGCCTTTATTGTTTCGGCTGAGAATTTTACTATTCTAGTAATTTCATTTGCTAGTGAAGTAATTTCAGAAAGCATTTTTTGGTCTGTGAGTAAATATTCATTATTTGCTACAGAAGTCACATCATTCATTAAGTTTTTAATATCGTCATTGCATTTTTCAATAAATGCTACACATGTTTTTTTGACGAGTGTTTTACTCTCACTTTCTACATCTATGCATTTTTCAATAATAGTGAGAGACTGCTGAAAAGTCTTTAGAGAATGAGGAAGACTATTAAATAGGGAACTGCTAACTTCTTTGGACTCCGATACTGATTCTGCAGCAGCATCTGCAATACTGTGTATTTCAGAAAGAGGAGTAATAAGACTGCTAATAATTTCTAAACTTCGTGATGCTGTAGCCGCAGATGACATAAGTTCAGATTTAAGTATTATATCTCTTTCAATCATTTGTACATCATTTATAAGTTTTGAAAGGGTGGAACTAACAGCACACATTTTGGTTTGAAATTCCTCATCAGTCATCACTGATTTTAGACGAGGCTGATCTATTTCAACTTGGGCCTGAGTTGACTCTTCTTTGACTTTACTGAATGATTTTTCGCTACCTGAACTAGATCGTCGAGAGCTACGACTACTTCGTCGTTCACGTTTTGGTTTCACAACTGGTGACTCAGGTTCAGCAGAATGCTTTGATGCCACTTCCTTGTGCAAAATTGTTTTCGTAACATCAGAAGAGTCTTGACCCTCTTCTACTGAAGGTTTAGAAGATTTAGATTTAGGTTTTCCTAAACTTCTTGCACTTGCAAAGCTTGGCATATCACTCTCCGACAAAACCTGAGTATCATCGTCTCTTTTTTCTTCTGATAAGGATTGATCACGTGATAAGCTAAAATAGTCATCTGCACTTCTTTGTGAATCAGATTTCTTTCTTGGCATTTTTTTAGGAATATCAGACTTTTCTTCCGACAGTAAAGCCATGGTTTTTTCCAAATAATCTTCTCCGCCTACATCTTGGTCGAGAGAAAGTAAGGGTGGACCATTTTCATCTGCAATTGAAATATCTTCTATATCTGCTTCTGTGCGTAAATCTTCTTCTGGAGATACAAAATATTCAGGAGATACGTCGATAATAATTGCTTCCATGAGGAGATTTCCAGAAGTAGATGTTTCTTTCACAAATCTCAAAGGAGGAAGTTCAACTACATTGTGTTCAGTCACATTTTCTGATAATTGGTCAGCATACATTTCCACTATTTGTAGCGCTTCTTCTTCTGTCAAATCAGGTGTTTCATATAATGATACAGAAACTTCTTTTCCATCAAAGGAGAATGAAATTTCTCCTTTATCATCGAGAGTAATATCTCCGATAGGCGTATCGTACATTTGTGAAGTTCTTTCTTCGTGTATAGTGCTAAGAGACAGGTTTCTCTGTAGTACCTGTTCCTCGGCCTTTTTCTTACTTTTAGCTTTCATAGAATCGTCAAAACCTAGGAGAGAGGCAGAGCTAGCGGCTATTCCCATACAATTTTGAGCTTCACATGTATAGGTTCCTAAGCAGCATGTCCCATCTTGACCAGAAATTATCCTATGAATATCTCCTGGTTTAAGCTCTTCTCCATCTTTGTACCATTTTAGTGTAGGTTGTGGTACACCAATAACCTTACACTCAAGATTAACAGCGCCTTCGTCAGATAAAATGGCCTGAAGGTTTTCCAAAAATCGTGGTTTTTTATAATGACGAGGTATAATTAGTTTAAGGAAACACGACGTAACACTGTGTCCAAAATCGTTCCTAGCGATGCATTTCCACTCAGCCTGGTCCATGAATTCCAGATTTTGGATATCGAGGAAGAATACTCCTTTATCTTCTTTACCAAGGTGGCATCGAGACGAGTCATCAACTGTCTGTTCGTCTCTGTACCACATCACAGACGGTTCAGGCGGAATGGCAACTGAAATTAAAAAAATGTAGCTATATTTTTTTTCCTTTTTCGAAAGCTTTCGCCTGTTTGTAATCAAATCTTAAAAGATGAACCACTTTCCATTTAAACAGTTTGATACATTCGTTTAGTTCTCGTGGCAATGCACGATTGCTGGAATGCCGCCATTTAATTTGGCGGCAGCCGCTACAAAAGAGGCGATTTGTAATTTCCAAACTAACCCCTATATAACACGGGGTTTCTCGAAGTGAAAACTTTATTTCGTGGCTAGTAAATGTCACTGAGTCATCCCAGTCGGGTATGTAACGCGTGATACACTGTTAGGTAACGCTCGTTCGGGTGAAGCCGGTAGGGAGCGAGCGAGAGATGAAGTTTACTACTGTCATGTGGCAAAACACACTTCGATTTTATTTATAAAATAGCGAAGAGGCATCTGCGGCATCAACCGAAAGAGATAAAAATTTAAATTATTGTTTGAAATTGCCTACCTTTAATAGTAAAACGGAATGGTTCGTCGATCTTAGCTTCTAGGCTCTTTAAGCCTTGTATGAACTTCGGTGCTTGATTCTTCTCAAACAACTGAAGCCTTTCTTCTTCGTTCAGCTGGTTCTGAATATCTTCTACTGTCAACTCAGCAGAACTGCTCGCTTGGCCCATACAATTTCTGGCGATACAGCAATATGAGCCCAAAGAGTTTGTACCGGTCAGCTGGTATACGTCTCCAGGTTTTAATTCTTGACCGTCTTTGAACCAACTCAGTACTGGTGTAGGGAATCCAACGACTTTACACTCGAACGATACAAGACCTTCTTCTGTGAGTACTGCCTGGAGATTTTCCATGAATCTTGGCTTGCGATAGTTCTTGGGTACTGCGAAACAAATGGGAAGATTGATGTTTATTATATATAAAAAAAATTGGGGTGTATCTGTATCATGGACACGGCCGTGTGTTGTACGTGATTACGTTATATGCACTAAAATTATCTCAAAACGGTAGCGCTTACCCCTCCCCGCACGCGTATAAATGTGTGACGTTGACCGTCGAGCTACGGTGTAGAGTCTACACCGTAGGTCATAGCGAGGAGGTCGCATTGAAGAAACATTGGGGTATATCTGTGGTGTGGATGTGCCGAAGACAAAAGCTTCCCAGCCGCGTCGAATAAAATTACCCCGATCCAGCTATATGGCTGTATGAGGTAGATGTAGTCTTTAAACACTTCAGTAGCTGCATTCTCTACGATAATTTGAGCTCCTATTTTCGCAGATTAAGTGAAGCCTGAACGAACTATGCTGAGCTAATATATAAAAAAACTTCCTTACCATCCATGGTGACATAGCAAGTAGAAATGCCGACACGGCCGCCAGCGCTGGTGGCAACGCATTTCCACTCGCCTTCATCACACCATTCTACTGACTGCACCTCCAGGAGATATCCCCCCACTCCATCCTCGACAATTTGATACCTGGTAAATACATTTTGTTTTATTTCACATAGGGTGATGTTACCGCTGAAATTTACTATTTCCAGATGCCTAACAAGTTGCAACGTTATAGGGTGCACTAGGATGACCGCCACGATCAATCGGATGACGCTTTTAGAACATATTTCATACAAGATTTTCCCCATCCCCAATACGTGATAAGGGTGTCACTATCCAGATTATTAAAAATTTTAGAACACATATTTGGGGCGGCGTGAAAGCATATCTTAATGGCATGTGTCTGCTTCACTCTTACCAGATGATAATCAAAATTGAAAAGGTTCAAGAGTAATTGTGACAGAAACATACCTACCCACTAAAAATTGGGTTTCGCCTAATTCAATTTATAGACAAATCGATCAAATACTAACCTCTCACTGGCCTCCACTTTACCCTCCTTGTTGTACCACACGACGCTTCGCGGCCAGGGTGGCACCACGATGTGACAACTGAGGCTCAGGTGCTCGCTAATCCTCACGAACTGATCCTCCAATTCTTTCGTGAAGATCGGCGGCGGCTCTGGAGCTACTCCGCTGTAATAAACCATGGCAATGTGGCACACATCAGAATCTACCTTCAATTTTCAGTAGCGACAACAATAAAGTGTACAAATTCATCATCATCAATATCACCCTGTGTCTACTCACTGCTGGACATTGGCCTTCCTCGATACTTTCCACTATACGGTTCGCTTTCCGCATTCAGCCGCTTTCAACTGCAATATATCTATTGCTCGCTGAGAATTAGCAGTTATTTGTTCGAAGAGGAAAAGAATCAGCAACACGCAAGAGATCTTTTAGTGTTGAAGCAGGTGGCTGGTAAGCTTGTTTAGTAGCTTCAGGCTAGTTCATAAGCTAAACATCATACAGACAGCGATGGTAAAAGTGCTATGCTCGTGGTTTTTTCTGAAGGATCGACACCGGAATAATAAAATTAGACACAGAACTTACTTACTTACGTAGTGTCCTGTAAACATATCTCTTAGAAACTAAAGTCGACTTAGCTCTCAGTGTCATCAAGCTGAATTAGCAATGGGAAGGTCTCACGCAAGTGATGGCAAATGATAAGCCGGTTAATAGTTTTTTATGGTATATACCTGGAGCTGGGTCGCGCTGATCCCTCCCTGCTGCCGCGGCCGACGACGTGGACTTTCGATGAGGAATATGCCCTGCCCATGCAGTTGACAGCCTCACAGGTGTATGTGCCCAGTGACGTAGGATCTTCAGCATTAGCTGTCAGGGCAAACACGTCGCCAGCCTTTATTTCGCGGCTATCCTGAAATTTTAAATAATAATTGCTTAAATATCTAATACATTATCGACACATAAATATTGTGTTAACATTAAGATTTTGTAAGATGAGTATATTAATAGAGCTTTAGTTTAAAAGATCAAGTATCAAAGTACCCATAAAGGGATGAACTATTGAAATATAACTTAATATTAAGCAATATGAAATGTGGGTAAATTTGCCTTCTCGAAGCAAAATGAGATTAGATCAGTAAAAATTCGCATAGGCGTTTCTACAAAACAAATATTTGCAGGACAGTGTGACTCTTTGCTTCATGACAAGATAACCTGACAGTTTTGGTAGCTTGATGACTGTCATCTAATAATAGATGACAGTTATCAAACTCATTCACTGTCCTTTGGGAGGCGCCAACCCATTGTGGGTTGACGACTCCCTAAGGAGTGCTTTCCACAATTCTAACCATTTTGATCCTGCACATGACTATAAAACCCTTCATCGTCTAGAAAGAAGAAAATGCTACCGTTGAAAAATATCTGTGAATTTAGTTTCAAACACGTACCTTGAACCAGCGCAACACTGGTGTTGGAACCCCCACCACCTTGCATTCCAATGATACCGTCCCCTGCTCTGTGAGAAGAGCTCGCAGCTCTTCCACAAACTCTGGTCGCTTGTACGCCTTCGGCACTGAAAAAAGGCACGATTTGTATTATTTCAAATATCCAAATCAACTACTTGGAGAAAAAGTCTTAAAACATTGTAATGTTTGAAGTAGGCTAGATAATAAACAACCTTAACCACTCTGAAATACTACTTAACCAAAAAGCCAAAAATAATTCTGCTAATCCTAAAACAGTTGACGCAGTAGATATTGCTACATTGCATTATTCTGTGACATTGCCAAATTTTGACCCAGACATCACGAAACAGTCTGTTGAAAGCGATGACCTAAATAACTTGTCATTTAAATGCTACAGAAAACGCTTGAGATTGATTATCATTAAATTTCAGTTGCAACTGAAGACGAAGATTCATTCCAATGGCTATATCTTCTTAATAAAAAAAAAAGCAACAGTTAAGAAAGAAAATATTAAATGGCATACCCTATTTATCAATTACTCGGTTTGTGAAATAGATTTTTGAAGTGAAAACTTCTTTGGCGACGTTGTAGCGTGCTTTTTGGGATGGAAAAAAAATGTTAAACTCGCGTCAGGACACGTGGCCTAATTGAAAATGCGCCGCGCCGGTACGGCGTAGGAGAGGAAGTAATATCCCCCTCTCTTTCTATCGCCCGGCGAAAATGAATGCCTGCTCCTGCTGTTTATTTTTAATGTAATATAAATTGTCATGTTTGTGTACGATAGCACAATAAAAGAATATTGTAATATACCACATACCTAAATTATAGTACATTTATACTGATAAATAAAGCAATTCGTGCGAAATTATTCCCTATCCATTCCAAAGTATTCCAAAATGCACAACGTTAATGTTCAAGTTACTTCTGCCGGCACTCCCGGAGTGCAATCCGAATTTTTTGTGGCAGTGCAACTGAATAAACGAGTAACCTCATCAACGAGGTGTCGTCTCAAAAAAATATTTAAAATCTATATCTATACATAGTATAAAACAAAGTCGTCAAAGTTTCTGGTACTATCTATTTATCCCTCATCCTAACTTCTCCTATAAAAAGTTAAAGTGGTTTACCAATGAACGGATTTTGATGCGGTTTTCACTGCCAGTTAGATATTTTTAAAGAGCATTAAGCATGTAAGTAGAAAAAGCTCAATATGTTGTAACCAAGTCCCCGTAAAATTCCGGAAAAAAAGAGACCGGTGCCTAAACTAGGCGAGGTCTCTATTTGTGTACGTGTATGATTTGTCTAAGTTCCCGTAAGGGCCCAATGGCAAGTAAATATATTTGAATTTGCTGGAAATACTGATCACATTAATAAATGTTTGTGACTTTAATCTTACCAAGAACATTAAGATGTGCTGAGCAACTAGCCCGTCCTCCCAGGTTCTCAGCAGTGCAGGTCCACCTGCCGGCATCGTCGACGCTGACAGCTGCCAAGTCCGCGCACCAGAACTTGCCATCTCTGACCAGCGTGACTCGTTCAGCCTCCACCAACCGCCTTTCGTTGCGGTACCATGTCACCTGAAATACCATAGATATCTTCGTCATCTTCTGTACTATGATGAGCTATTGAAAGGAGAAGTATGAGGTTTTGCATAATCTTTTTTTTTTTATACCATTAAAGTGGCAAACAAGCATACGGCCCGCCTGATGGAAAGCAGTTACCGTAGCCTATGAACGCCTGTAACACCAAGGGCATCACACGCGCGTTGCCGACCCTGTAAAAACCTCTTCACGCCCTTTTTGAAGAACCCCATGCTGTAGTCTCCTGAGAAAACCTCGACAGGCAGTTCATTCCACAGCTTAACCGTACGCGGGAGAAAACTTCTCTGGAACCGCACGGTACGCGACCACTTAGGCTCTAATGTGTGAGGATGAATTCCCTGTCGATGGCGAGCGGTGCGACTGCAAAAGGAGGCCGTGGGCATCATGTCAAACAACTCCTCTGAACACACCCCATTGTACAAACGATAGAACACACAAAGGGACGCAAAATCCCTCCTCAGACTTAAAGGTTCTAAACCGTCTGTCAGTTTGGGATTGTCAACAATCCTAAAATCACTTATTCTTTTTCTATTATCTATGGTAAGGTTATTATATCTACAATAATTCTTTCATTTATATCAGGCGCCTTCTAAAGAATTAGCTATTTAGATAGTTATTTATACTTCATACACTATACATACATTCTCTACCAGTCAGCTTAGGGTGACACAGAGATAAGACATGGCAGGTGCACAAGTCAATGATGAGTTACGTCTATTCTCACGTCCATATCGTCTTTCACACAATCCATCACCGTTTTCAGGTTCCCTCTCTCAATATTTTCTATCAATATATTCCATTCATATTCAAATTAATCGTTCTTTTTTTCACATGTCTTTCATCCCAGCAATGATTACATACGAACGAACTTTCGTATTACGCAGTGCCGCGTGGCAACCCTTGCTGTTGGTTCCACATACAACTCAAAGGGGAGGTGAGGTCGCCTTGTGAGTGCGACAGGGTGTGCCATACCGTACGTAGTACTACTAGTACTATTACTTATACTGTGGTCTCGTCTTAACGGGGATTGGATTCACCTCGTCCAGGTCTTCGTCAGCCCACAGGCAATATTATACTATAAGAATGTCCAGCAGTATCGTGATAGTAATCACTGACTCGGCGCGTGTACCGGCACATACCGACCACTCCATATTAATGGCGCGTCGTTCACTATCACATAAACAATGACGTCTGCACAGAGCGACAATGAACGTGTGTGCGTGTGGCGCCATACAAACTGTTCCAGATTCGTCTCAGAGGGCAGATGAAGTCAGTACGAGAGAGCAGCCAAGGAGCGGCCATACTGTACGGAGTACTATTACTTATACCGTACTCCTCGTACAGCCCAAGATGTTACGTTAGCAGCGGAAGAGTATTTTTTTCCTAAACTACGTCTAGTGTCAAACAGCCATACGGCTCGTCTGATGTAAACGGTTACTGCAGCCTATAGACGCTGGCAATAAACGAGTATTGTTTGCGTACTGGTATCGCCGCTGCTAACACAGCATCTCCTCACGTCTGCTGACCTCTTCATTCAACACATCCTCGCTTATGACACTGTTATTTGGCTTCGGACTTCTGTGAAGTGAGAGCACTTCCCCAACTCGGCGCATCATGCCCTATTCTCTTTTCGCCCGAGATTTTTGACGTGACTATGTCCTACAATTTGCTACCATACGGGAGCAATCCAAAAAACCTAATGATAACAAAATCGGGAGATAC
The DNA here is from genome assembly GCA_937001555.2 of Hypsopygia costalis. Taxonomy (NCBI): domain Eukaryota; kingdom Metazoa; phylum Arthropoda; class Insecta; order Lepidoptera; family Pyralidae; genus Hypsopygia; species Hypsopygia costalis. The sequence continues at coordinate 29,814,121 of OW443326.2, forward strand.
AGTTTGGCGTTGTAGTTTCGAATTTATGATCTACATCCAAAATTTAATCACACCATTGGATAGATGAAGGATCAGAGATTTTATTACGCTAAGAAAGAACTGTGGAACATCGCGCGTGGGGGAGGGAGAAGCGCTGCCATTTTGAGATAATTTTAGTGCATATAACCTATTCCCGTACAACAAACGGCCGTGTCCACACACACAGCCACATCCCATTTTTTATTAGCAGATTGCATCTTCCCAGGAGAAGTTGGCTTTAGCTTTAAGAAAGGTAATGAACCACATACTCCTTATGAGCTACTCCTTAATTGCCCACAATGTCCTTGTTTAGACTAAGATGACAACTTTCCATCAAACGGATTGTATGCTTATGCACTTGGAGTAGTATAAAAAACTGGCTATTTAAATAAGACAAGAAGACGTCACAGGTGTCACATTCCGGTGTAGCAAATAAACCCGACTGTTACGTAACAAATGTCATGCACCTAACCAGAAGATGAACCGATATGCGTATCACAAAAGTAAATGTGTAAATTTAACTAACAGTATCTAACTTTTAGAAAAACATACGCAGGAATGGCTGAGTCATATCTGTATATAAGGTTACGAATGTGTGCGTGGGCGACTAACTAACAGGCAATTTCTGGTAAAGACAATGATGTTTTATTTCTATAGATATGTCAAAACCGAACACTCGAACAGTGAGGTAATTGTCTCACAATTAGACAACATCTGACGAAAACAGAGATAAGTCACAGGCTTAAATACATACTATCTGACTGGGAAGGTATCTACAACTCATAGTAGATGTAGCCAAATATAACCTCCTAGAGGCCTAGAGGGATATGTTGTGTTCCTGCGAGAGAGTGAGGTGAACCAGAATGCGAGGATGGATTGATTTGTAGTGGCAGTCACGCGCGATGTGGCTTGGGCAGCGCCTTTGTGAGTGTTTAATGGGTGGCTTTGAGATATTTTATTGTCTTCTTGGGAGTACAGTCACTTCATGTGGTGAGACACTTATACTTGTAAACCATGCCGGACGCCAAAACTATATAGGTACTCTTCCACAGAATATGTTGTGCTGTTCATGCAAATTCCTAATCTTCCGTAGAATTTTCGCCACCAGAATGCGAGGATGGAAAGATTTGATGCGTTGGCAGCTGAAATAGATGTATTTTTGGGTTTCAAGTATCTTTAGCCTGGTAAAGTGGCTAGTAGCGGTTGGATGCGGAAAGCGGAGGATCGCATATTATGGAAAGCATATGGGAAGGCCTATATATAGCAGTATGTAGATACAGGCTAATTATGATGACTCATAAAATAATATGATGAATCTAAAAATAATACTTTTTAAAATAGTAAAACTATATTTAAAATTTATGAATAAAATTACATAATATTATCTAAATAGAGTCCTCGTGGCACTGTACCGAATATGCTGACAGCGTTTCTTCGCTGTATTGCAAGACGCATTGCGCTAGAAAGCTGCCAGCTCTTCGGTCACCAGTGAGCTGCACCAGGCGCTTGGAAAGCTCATGCATAAACATGAGCTCATTAGAACCCCACGAAATAATTAATATATTTTTAGTGTTTTGTTTCTTTGGTTGACCCTTATTAATCCTACTGCTGGGATACGGGTCTCGCTTCAATCAAAGGGGTTTAGAGCATACTCCACCACGCTGCTCAATTGCGGGTTGGAGGTCAGTGATTTCAAGCCACCTAGAGGCCATTGACTTGGCTTAACGACTGTCTAAAAAATTTACGTGTCCTCCGAAGCACGGAGTAGCTGGAGATAAATAGACCTGTCCATCAACAGGCTACAATTGACATTGCTTGACTTGCATGATCGATTAGACTGCCACGCGCAACGACGCCATCGAGTTCCTCATTTAAATTATATTATGAATACATATCTACAAAAAGGTGGGCTACGATTCGCATAATGTCACCTAAAAACTACCACATACATTGATATAGGTCTCTACTTCTATAGGAACATGGGGAAGTTATTTAATTTAATATAGGTATATTATTACCATCGTTCTACGAAAAATACAGCCTCCAATTGTTTAAGGGGTGGTGGAAGTACAACGTCGTGTCATCATGAGCGAGCCTTTAGCGTGATTACATATTTTATTCGAAATACACATTTTTTAAAATATTAATCTTTACAATATCAGCTTTTGCCACATCGTAGGTTTTTAATAAACTATTTCAAGAGATAATAAAAAACAAATTCATAAAAAAATATGTCTAATTAGCATCCAGTAACCAAGCGATATAAATTAATGATTTATTAACTTATTTTTAAAAATCGAATGGAGAATAGATGTATTCACCAATCAACTATGGAACCATCGAAAGATGTTTTTAAATGCACTAAAATTTATAAATTATGAGACATTTCTGGCAATACACGCAGGCGATTTGCGTCGCTTACGCCATACAAAACTGGCGTCCCATTAAATAAAAGTGAGTTACGCTTAGAGATATTTGTTTGAGACAGTAGTTTGTAAAAATAGGCGCCATATTGTTTGTACACACGCGCGATGTCATAACATACGGATGTGTGTGTGCGCATTCAAAACACATTATAAATACTACAGCGGATGCTCGGTTTAAAATAGAAGAATTATGTCATTGGGCTATAGAAGTAAGCACCTATTTTCAAGGTCCATTTCCCTTTCGTGATGGAATCTAAATGTAACTGACTGATGGAATGGATGGAAACTAATTGTAAACTTGTTTATGACGTATCTATTTTTGTCGCGAGCAAGTCTAGACCTAGATGTCGACTACGTGAAATTATGTGTGTTTCCATTGTCTTGTAACATTTTTTTTTTGTCGTTTGTAACTATTCCCGATATTTTTTTTTTATATGATAGGGAAGCACCAGTGCGCTGCCAATACCCTCCAAAATCTACCAGCACCTTTGGTTATTAAGATAGTCGACATATATAAAGGCTGGCAACGAATTGGCTGGTGTTGCTGATCACCATGGGCGGTGTTGATAGCTAATCACCAGGTGACCCACATGCTCGTCTCTCGGCACTCGGGAACTGCCGCGGTAAAGCTACTGCATAGCATTTTTTATCAACTTATGCAATTATAATTATTTATTTATTTATGCAGTATTTTTTTTTATTATTAAAATTTTATGCCATCGTGTGTATTTATCCCAAAATCAGTAATAATGTCAAAAATAATGATGTCAAAATCGAATGTCAAAAATAATAATAGCGAAAAAGTTTAAAAAAAGTCTTTAGTCATTCACCAACATCGAATAAAGTTACAAAAGGAGTAATGACCACATCGAGGCGCGAACGTAGAAACGATAGTTCAAATTGGTCACACATTTACAACTGCGCCATTGATTCGATTGTACTCACTGGTCAAATACGAGTATGTATTGTATAAGGAAATGTTCTTAAGCCAGGTCGAGTCCAAAGGTCATATTATGTGGGGGGTGTTAGGTTTTATTTTCGTTACGGAATTTCTTAATTCTGTCGCCGCGCTCAAAGCCCGCGATAAAAGCTATGCAATAGCTTAAAAATAAAACCGTTTAATAAGTCTAGATTTTAGCAAATTTATTCACATGACTTTTCTCAAAATTCTAATTATCATAACTAAATTAATACACAATTATAAATTTCGCCATTTTCCAATCGATAATCACGTATCGTCGTCACGTAAGTATACCATCCATTTTCCTATAAAAACCTCACCTTGCATTCCGTCGAGCTGACGATCTCCACCAAGAACCGAGTCCTGGTGCCGACTTTCACGGTGAGGTCCTGAAGGCGTCGCAGGAACGTCGGCGGGTCGTCTCCTGTAGGCGCCTCATCGGGAGACACTTCCAGTCGTACGCGGGTCGTGTCGCTCCCGGCAGCATTGCTTGCCTGGTGAACGTTACAAGTCATCATCATCATCATCATCAGGTCACTACAGGAACACGACCCTCTCTCGTCCGTCCCAGACAGAAGGAGGATTTGGCCTACACTCCCCACTCTGGGCAAACGGGTTGGGGAGGCCTGATCGATGTATTTCCCTTAGTCGCCTTGTACGACATCCACGGGAAGACACGGAGTGATTCTATTCTAGTCAGCCGGAACCACACGGCCATTACAAGTGTAACGTTACAAATGTAAGTAATGAATTTTGCGACTATTTTCCAGAGGGGCAAATTGAATCAAAATTCAGTTCGATCTGGTCTCGGTCTTACAAACATCACATTTGGTATTCTCGTATAAGATCGTCACTATAAGAACCTTCAAAGTGGTATTAAAGTGTGATTACATCATTTTTTTTTTTAATTTATACTACGTTGGGTGGGAGACAAGCATGCGGCCCGCCTTATGTGGAGCGGTTACAGCCACCCCCGCTGCCAACGCAGCATCTCCTTCCTTTCTGGTGACCTCACTCACTCGCAGGAACACAACAACCCTCAAGGGAATTGTTATTTGGCTGCTTGCTGCGGTATTCTGTAACGTGTCGCGTAGCTTACAATTACGCTCCCTACCTCTCTTTTCGTAAGTGCTTCGTTTGTCAGTCAGCAGGGTGTACCGTGCAGGTGAAGTTGGCTTAGATTCAAAGATGTTTATTACTCTTACACCCCAGAATTATTATTTTTTAATTTATTGAAAATTAAACAAACTAGAGATTGTTATGCAGGCCGCAATAAGAACAGATCTAAATTGGCTGCCTCGCTACTGAATGGGTTAAAGTTGGATGCACCTTAACTTGCAGAATGGTATATTCTGCAAGTTAAGGTGCATCCAACTTTAACCAGTAGCATACTTTTAGTACTTATTCTGTGCCAATACCACCGAGGCGGGCTCTGAGGAAGTAGGCAACTAACCGCCAATATGCCGATCCACGTCAACAAAGAAGTCAATTAATAAGATGTCGGGGTTATTCGATGCTGATTATTGGCATCTTGTGAGCAATTAAAAGGTACTTTCACGTAGATGTCCAATTTATAGAAAACTGTACCAACGAGCAAGGGAGTCGCCAAGGGGGGCCAGGGAGGGGCAGCTGTCCCTCCCCTAGAGATTCTATTTATTTATAAGTTTTATTCACTGTACAGTCAAGAACTCGCGAAGATTTACACGTTGGACTCTGCACCGTTATTATTACAATAGCTGTAGATGTAAGGCTCCTACTACAAGTGAAAAGCTTCATGAGCTCTCGACTTTACCTACAATTCATACATTTTCTCATTCTCCATATCATCTTGCCCCTGGCGACGACCTTGCCAACGAGCACTGTAGCTACTTCGAGTGTACTTACTTGCAGCGTATATACGCCACTGTCACCGACGCGGGCTGCTGACACCGTCAATCTGACGCCACCCGCGTCGTCAGAAGAAGTGAACCGATCATCAAGGGACGCACCCGCACGGCTCCTGGACCAGAACACATAGTACCTTGTTAACAACTGTAACATTAAAAGTCATAATAAATCCCAATTTGCTGTAGCTAAATCTTCCGAGTCCCATCTCATTCCTGAGGATACCCCATACAAACTTTGTTATGACAATTCGCGAAATGATTTTAATAAATAAATAAATAAATATTGTCACACAAATTACACAGCGCCATCTAGCCCCAAAGTAAGCGAAGCTTGTGTACTGTTGTACTAGACAACTGATAAACATATGTAAATACCCTTTTTTTTTGTAAATACATACTTATGATACATAGAAAACACCCAGACCAAGACAAACAGACATGTTCATGCACACAAATGTTTGTCCCGTGTGGGAATCGAACCCACGAGCGTTGGTGTCGAAGCCGCGTCATTGACCGCTACGCCACCGAGCTCGTCGCTCGAGTTTGAAAATGACTTCTTCATATATTTTTTTTTCGTATATTTTTTGAACAATTGAAAATTTGTCTTGTCTCCATCCAGAATAGCAGAATAATTATTCGGCTGTTCGGGATGAAGAGAAGACTTATCCAACAAATGGTATTTCCACCAGGTGACTTCGTGCGTGTTTGGGAGGCAAACGATCATATAGGAAAAATATAAGATTTTTCATTTTTTAAGCTTTTCCCAGTAGCCCGCAGCATGGGTCTCATAAGAAAGGGTATGCAGAGGTTTCACAGGGTCGGCAATGCGCACAAAATTTCAGAAAAATCGAAACGGCTGGACAGCCGTTTCGGAGGAATTTGGTAACAGTGGAGTTTAAGTGGTTCATCAACATCTTTGAATCAAAGCCAACTTCACCTGCACGCGGTGCACCCTGCTGACTGACAAACGAAGCTGTGGCGAAAAGAGAAGTAGGGAGCGTAATTGTGAGCTACCCGACTGGGGAATGTACCACACAGAATACCGCAGCCAAATAACAATTCCCTTGAGGGTTATTGTGTTCCTGCGAGTGAGTGAGGTCACCAGAAAGGAAGGAGATGCTACGTTGACAGCGTGAGGTCCAATTCGAGCCATTTTGCGATCGATATTTTATGTTGCGAGCATTAATATGGCTGCGGTAACCGCTTCACATCAGGCGGGCCGTATGCTGCCACACGTTGTAGTATATAAAAAAAAACACCGCGACACGAGAATTTTATATATTAGGTGTTCTTGAAAATCTACAGGTACGTAGTATGAGAAACCTTAGTATATAGATATATCAAGGTTTACTACGTTGCGTCTATCTATCTATATATATAAAAATCAATGCCACTTTTCGTTGTAATTTTATAACTTAAGAACGGGCTCACCTATCCAAACCAAATGTTTAGGCTTTGTTCGGACTATTTAGTAGATGGTTTATGTGAAGTTTGCACAAAATCGGTAGAGCGGCTTTTAATTTATCACATTTTTTGTAACAAATGAATTCAATAAATGGCGTATCATTTTGTTAATGGGGATTTTGCTGTCAAATTTAAACTTTTTTCAGATGGGGATTGTGCTGTCAAATTGAAACTTTTTTCAGTGTTGACAGTACAAATTATTTCACTTTATACGTAGCGAAGCACGTACCGGGCCGCTAGTTATATACAAAATTCTCGTGTCACAATGTTAGTTACCATACGTCTTCTCCGAAACGGCTTGACCGTATTTTATAAAATTTTATATACATATTCAGTAAGTCTGAGAATAGGTTGCTATCTATTTTTTTTCTACTAAATTACCCTAGGAATGATGTAGATGGCAAAACAACGTTTGCCGGGAGAGCTAGTAATAGATAAAAAACAATCTGTACTTACTCCATATTTGAAGTCATTATCTATTCTTTGAGATCTAACATGCAACGCTGATCAACAAATTGCTAAAAACTACGCTAACAGTCAACATAACAATGAGACAGATGAAGTTCTAGAACATGAATAAAATCAAATGAACTCAGTGAAAGACGACGTGAATGTACACGATAATATTGAAAATGAACATAAAATTGTTAATTACACATAGATGAGGATGAACCAAAAAGAAGACGTTCGATCATCTATAGAAGATACCTGTAGAAGATATAGCAAAACGTTTATTTAACTAGACACCATGTGAAAAATAATACCAAGAACATGGACGAAATTAATGCTGTACAAACTTTCCCCCAGTCCAGTCTCAATTGTCTACCAGTCAATCTTATAACATCACTCTAGAGTAGTGTTTTTCAATCTGCGGGTCGCGACCTCAGGGGGGTCGCTAGCAAAAAGAAAAATGCAAGGTGTTGACACTTCAAAAAAAATACAATAGTAGTAAATCATAGTATTTTGCTGCTAACTAAGAGATTTCAACTTTCTTTCAAAGAAATCCAACAGCTTATTCTTGATGCTTGGTTATGAGATGTCACAAAAGCTTTACTCTAACGTGATAAAACATCTCTACAAATTACATATTGAGGTTTATTATTTATGATTGTAAAAATAACATCGGCCGATGGAGTGGAACAGAGATAGTTGCGTCACAAGCTGAGCTCTTAGGCAGATCGTGCCTCTATCGCTTGTTCCGCGCGCGCTCTCGCTAGCACGCTCGGCTCAGGTGGAACGTGACAACGGGTCATGCTTTTTCGTTCGTGTAGCCGGCGTTCATCGATTTGTAATACTTTGTCACGTCAATAATATTTAAGTGCGACAGAAACAAGTCAAATATAGACATTAGGGCAGTGTTTCTTAACCTTTTCAACGTTGTTACCTCTATGACTAACATGACCCCTACAACTCCCCAATCAAACACTGTCAATCGGATAACGAGAATTGACCTGAGCTACAGCACATGAGTAAAGAAACGGAACAGAGAGAAAGCTGTCTAAAGATCTGCAAAATTTGTGCCTATTCTCATAGGGTTGACACCTTTTGCTCGTACAAAAGGATTAGGGGAAAAAATAAAAATAAATGTACATTAATAAAATGTATTCACACGTACGCTAAAGTTAATATCTAAAATACAACGTACTTATTCTAAAAACTAAAAGTGAATTACCTCACAGAAGACCGCAGTCAAATAACATCTCTCTGGAGTGATATTGTGTTCCTGCATCAGGTCATCAAAAAGAAGGATTAGCAGCATTAGCAGCCGGGGTTGCAACGCGCGAGTGGCATTTACTGTGTTGCCAGCAGTGGCGGCTGTACCTTAGGTGCGCTCGTGCGCTGAACCACCATTTCGAAAGATTAAAAATTACATAATATTATTTCATTTTTATTTTTAAATTACCATTTTAATATCTATTTATTTTTTAAACATACAAAAACATATAGCAAATAAAATATTTCATAATGACGAAACAATTTAAGCTCTTTGCTAAACTATTAAGAGTTATTATCCATGTAAACAAAAATCGCCGCTCGCCGAAGCGCACGAGAGCTGCTATTGTAACTTATATGACGAGCTAATATGCCTGACGCGTGAAACAAAAGATAGTTCATAGAAATGTACTGAGTATTGGGTCTGTTTTCGTGCGCGCCGCACGGGCGAATCGAAGACTACTATTACTATGCCGAAGATTACCGAGAGCAGCCGACGATGTTTGACGAAATTCGCGGGCGGCCATGTCTAGGGATCGCTAAAATGCACTTTCTATGGTCAATATTGAAAAAATAAAAATTCAAACAATACCATCGGGTATTGCTTGTATTTTTTTTTTTATTTTAATAAAAAGGTGATTGAACGTTTCGCTTCAGAAAAATGCGTCGCATAGATTTAATGTATAAAAATTTATAAATAAGAAAGAAATAACATGTTCTAAGTAAATTGTTGTGTTGTTACAATTTTTAATCTTAATACTTATTAGTGAGCAAGTAAAGTGTGTCAAAATACGAAATATTTTTACTTTTTCTATTATTGTTCATACACACAGTACAGTAAATAACCATTTTGTCACACTTTTTTTATTTTTAACCTTTATTCGTAAACAACGTGGAGCGCACACAAATACCTATACGTGCAACGCGCAGGCCCTGAGCTTGTCCACTGGCGGAGTCAGTTTGAACCGGTTATTTCTAACCGCGGCGTGTACGCGACGAGCGGCCAGTGGACACGCACACAAGGCCACGCATGCTTGTAGTAGTGTACCTAAACACCGCGGTTGAATGAAGCTTTATCTCTGTTCGTTTCTTTACTCATGTGGCTACAGGCCGTGAGTATTGCATTTATATCTTGTATTGTAAGTCAAGCTTGACATCTTCATAACTGTGGCTATATCTTGATTTAAAAAAATCTGAGTCAGCTGCATTGAGTTGTCACCGGCAGTTGGAACGTGATGCGCCATGTACTGTACTTAAATTTAGCTCGAATTGCATCACGCTGGGTGCAATAGTTATTACAGACTTCGACATAAAACAGTAGGGCAATGGCTTCTTCCAAACTTCGATACTAATGCAAACAATGGAAACAGACAAAAGAGTACTGTAAAAAAATGGGATGTGGCTGTATCACGGACATGACCGTGTGTTGTACGTGAATACGTTATATGCACTAAAATTATCTCAAAATGGCAGCTTCCCCCTCCCCCGCACGCGATGTTCCATAGTCCTTACTTAGCGTAATAAATTCTTTGGTCCTTCATCTATCCAGTGGTGTGATTAGTACCTCTCTTTTCGCGAGAGCCTCGTTTGTCACTTGGCAGGGTGGCGTACGTGCAGGTGAGTACTTTGGTTCAAAGAAGTTGATGAACCGCTTACACCCCAATTACATTTTTCTATTGCGAAAATGATGTAATTCCTACGGGAACGATGCCACATGGGCCAAGCTTTTTACATTTATTTTAGTTTTATTCTAGTATTATCACTGTATAAATAATAATACTACGTAGTATTATTTGGTTTTATAGTTGTATTTTATGTATCTGTATTATTGTATATTATACATATAGTATTGTATCTGTATTTAACAGGTTCGCAGTCCAATGAGGCACATGTGCCTCATGGGTGACTTCACTGGTACGTCCATGAGGCATATGTGCTTCATGGCCAGTTGAAGAGAATGACGTAACTTAATACGAAACCTCATGAGCGTTAGCTGTCATTATTACTATGGGGACGTATACAAAGAAGATCGCAACTTGCTTCAGGACTGTGAACCTGTTAAAAACTATATCTATCTATCTATAATAATAAAAGGCTTTGTCCTCACTGACTGACTGACTGACTGACTGACTCACTAATCAACGCACAGCCCAGATCACTGAAGCTAGAAACGTGAAACTTTAAATATGTGTTCTCTATACATCGTAGGCATGCACTAATAGGACGGGATTTTTCGAAATTCCACCCCTATCAGGTGAAAAATAGGAGTTGAATTTTAACAAAAATAGACTTTGCTAGTGTCAAATAAATAAACATTAATATCATTCCTAAGTACTATCACAGTATAAGTAATAGTACCAACATAGTACTATGTAAAGTGAATGACATGAAGATTACCGCTAAATATATGCAAGTACTGTTCCCGAGACAAGATGCATTGGTGTTCACGCAAGCATGCATGCGTACAATTGTTCTCTAAAAGTATAAAGTTGCATTGAGGTCATACCCTGTTGTATGACGAAAACACAAACAGACTGACGTTATGATTACGTATCTAAGATTAGAATGCGACGATTATCATCAACCAACGACAAATGATTCATATAACTAGTTATAAGTTTTTTTTTTACAATTTGAAATTTACATAAGTTAAAAATTCGGCCGTGTGGTCTCCGGCAGACTAGAATAGAATCACTCCGTTTCTTCCCGTAGATGTCGTACAAGGACTAACTAAGACTAAGAGAAATACATTATCAAATATCGATCAGGCCTCCCGAACTCGTTTGGCCAGCGTGGGGAGTGTAGGCCAAATCCTCCTTCCATCTAGGACGGACGAGAGAGGGTCGTGCTCCTGTAGTGGAGACTAAATTGGACCTGATGATGATGATAATTTAAAAAACTAAAAAGTTAAAACCGTACGTATATTGTCACAAGAAGCAAACGAATATGCCAAAAATTTCAGCTAAATCACACATTGGAAGTTGGCTGATGACGGACATAGTCAAATTCCAAAAGATTCCTACTCCTACTAATTTCTTCTGATTAAATTCGTTATAAGTTCCAAGGCAGCCGTAGTCTTACCCCCGGGACTGCAATGGACTTCATTGCTCATGCCTTATTTGGTAGTCGCCGCTGTTAATCCTGGCTACATAGGAAACCAGTGGTGGGATTGTGTGGTGGGTCAATGATCACTGATACCGGTTCATGGGCAAGTAAATAAAGGCTTGTAAAGAATTATTTACATAAAATAATCTTTGAACGAGTTCCAGAAGAGAGTGAGGTCTATCGAATTAGGACGAAAAAAAATTTTTATATGTTTGTATTGTACTATATTTGCATATATTGACGAGCTCGAATGGTTAACAATGGACACTCCGAGGTTGCGGGTTCGAACCCCGCACAAGACAAATATTTGTGTCCATGAACATGTGTGTTTGTCTTGGTCTGGGTGTTTCCTATGTATTATATCTATTTACCATAAAAAATGTATATAAGTATAATATCAGTTATCTAGAACTCATAGTACAAGCATTGCTTAATTTGGAACTAGAAGGCCGTGTGTAATTTGTCCAGGAATATTTATTTATTTATTGTTATTTTAACTGATATGACGATATTTTCAAACTGTTGTTCTGATTATGATGAAATTCGATAACTATGACGTAGCAAACGTCATTTTTAAGTTTGTTCGACTAAAAAAACCCCAGCAGTTTTTGACATACTTATTGGTGTCTAAATCGGTAGCAGCAACAATTGAGGATTACTAAGAGTTCAGACGATTTTGCAATTTATATTATAGAAATCAAGATACCTACTAATTAGGTAACAAGTCAATTTTTAGGCCCCAATAGTGTTAGATATTTATAATCCGTGGTGCACGGCAGTTGAGCTTTACTTGACTAGCCATCTCTTCAGGCTTTTATTGCCTTATTATTATATTGCTGTCTCTTTCATACAGTGCTAAGAGGCGAAGTGAAATGCCAAAATGCTCCAACTCCTACTAATTCTGATTTTTTTTTTACTATTATAAGGAAAAATCATCCGTAATTGATATTCATTTTATTATAAAAAAAAAGAACCATCTGCTTGTTTTGTAATACTGGATCTAAAGAATTTTTTTTCAAAGAAATAAACATAATCACTGAAACTTTTAAAAATATTTTTGAATGCATTTACGAATGCTCGTAAAAATCTTTACACTTTCGTAACATTCGAGGATTGTAATCAAATCTTAGAAACAAACATAAATCGTGAATACCGATCCAATGACTACCGGGGATCGAACAGTATCTTGTTATAGATTGTATTCGATTCCATAATAAATTGGTTGCAACGAAACAATCATTTATTTTATTAAAACTCACGTGAGACATTATACTAAATTAATTAGATAAATTAAACGGGTCACTCACGTCTTTTTGTCGGGAAAGCCGACTAGTTTCGATCTAGTCTAGTTTACTACTACTACTAGTCGGCTTTCCCGACAAAAAGACGTGAGTGACCCGTTTAATTTATCTAATTAATTTAATCATTTATTTAATAATAATAATATCTTTATTACCAGAAATATTGTACAGTGTATGTATTTTCCCGAGTTCCCACACTAGGCTAAGCCTGTCCTGTGGGCAAGTTTACACTTTGTTATACCTTTTAAAATACATACCTACGCGATACCAAACACTACTAAGTAATTTACGTTCTTGTACTAACACGTGATTTACCTGAAGTTATGTTTAAAAACCTATCAAACAAGCTCTTAGTAAAAAGTAAAATTCATATTCTATTGTTGTAGATTAGGTAACTGACGTTAAGAAATTATTATAATTTATTACTGACGTTAAAATATGACGTTAAGAAATAATTCAGCACAGAAAAGTAAATAAACAACATCTAAGTTTATACGTGACATCATTATGGAATTTACATGACTTTTTATATAATACCTACTTATTATATTTACATGACTTTTTATATCATCATCAGGTCCATTTTAGTCTCCACTACAGGAGCGCGACTCTCTCTCGTCCGTCCTAGACGGAAGGAGGATTTGGCCTACACTCCCCACGCTGGCCAGACGGGTTGGGGAGGCCTGATCGATATTTTGATAATGTATTTCCCTTAGTCGCCTTGTACGACATCCACGGGAAGAGACGGAATGATTCTATTCTAGTCTGCCGGAAACCACACGGCCATGTATATACTTATATTGGCTGCTAATTACTAATACAGTATCTCTTTACGTAACCTCACTAACTCGCACGAACCCAAGGATCCTCAAAGGTATTATATAATTTAGTGGATCCGTTAGAACGCCTTCGCCATATCTAGACTAACAGCCAATGCCTCACCTTGACTCTCCACTTTTTATATACTATCTACTTATTATATTTAGGATACCAATTTCCGAGGGGAGACACGAATCCTAAAATTTTTTATTTGTAAGATTGAGGAATCGAAGGGTTTTAGAGCATCCTCCACCACGCCGCTCAACTGCGGCTTGGCGGAGGCCAGTGTCTTCAAGCCGCCCTAAGGCCACTGGCTTGGCTTGACGACTGTGATCTAATGGCAGCAGCCGGAACCGAAATTCTTAACGTGCCCTCCGAAGCACGAAGGAGCTCGAGACAAATAAATCCATCAATGGACAGGCTGCGGTCAACGTTGCTTAACTTGCATGTTCGATTAGACTGACACGCGTAACGACGCAATCGAAGTCCACAATGATTATATGTATAATTTATTTTATTTATTTATTTAAAAACTTTATTGACCACAAATTATAAATAAGGGTACAAAAGGCGGACTTAATGCTAAAAGCATTCTCTACCAGTCAACCTTTGGGACAAGCAGAAAATCACGAATGCGGCACTGAAGAAGCAAAGTTAAAAGAGAAACAGATTTAAGTACTAAAATATAATACTACGACTAATAAAATACACATACATAGCATATTTATATATTTAATAAACATACATATACATACATAGAAATACATAAATTCAGCGATGATGATAAAGATGATGATGATTTAGTGCTTAGTTAGATCGTCTAAAAGAATTGCATGGGTTTTCTTTTTGAAACTGAGTTTGTTCGAAATTGCCCTGACAGACTCGGGTAGCGCGTTCCAGAGGCGTGAGGCTTGTAAGGTGAAGGAGTCAGACATAAAGCCAGAGTGGAAGAGTGGAATAGAAAGTAGACATGTATTGTCAGAACGCAGTTGGAGACTATGAGAATCACGAAGATACTGAACTTTGCATTTTAAGTATTCTGGAGAAAGGGGATTAGTTAAAATTGAGTGAAGTACACAAAGCAATCTCTGCTGCCTGCGCTGGCGAATAGGAAGCCATTTAAGTTGAGACCGGTATGAAGAGACATGATCAAATTTTCGAAGGTTAAAGATAAAACGGATAGCGTTGTTGATAAGCCGGTCCAACTTATTGAGAAGATCTACATTTAGGTCCGGATAGCAGACATCAGCATAATCAATGATTGGTAGAATAAGTGAATTAACGAGAGTGACCTTAGTGCTAAACGGAAGAAAATTTCTAAACCGATTAAGGGATCTTAATGCCGATATGACTGCTCGACTCACCTCAGTGATTTGCGATGTCCAACTCAGAGTGGAGTCGATATGGAGACCAAGGTTTTTAACGTTACGGCTGAATGGAATGACAGAGTTATCGAATATGACAGGCAACATAGAATTGAAATCAATCCTGGCAATCTGTCTAGAGCTGCCCACCACAATAGCTTGACATTTAGCTGGGTTGACGGGGATACCAAAGTCCGTCGACCAAGAACTAATGTTGCCAAGGTTAACATTTAAGTTCGCGATTGCAGTATTTATATTATCAGCTGTGGTCTGCACATATATTTGTAAGTCGTCAGCATAAAAATGGTAAGAACAACTGAGCGAAAAGGAGAGGAAATTTATGAAAATAGAAAAGAGTAAGGGGGATAGGATCCCACCCTGTGGTACGCCAGTAGATATATCTTTCCAATCGGATAGATCACGGCCTAAACGCACAGCTTGTTGGCGTCCACAAAGGTATGATGAAAACCATCTCAGTGCAATAGATGAGAAATTTTGACGTTCCAATATAGCAAGCAGAATATCGTGGTCCACCATATTGAAGGCGTTAGAAAAATCTATAAGTACGAGAATGGTGACCAGTTTATCCTCCATGCCTAGCCTGATATCTTCAGTAACTTTAAGTAGTGCAGTAGTAGTACTGTGGCCAGGACGAAATCCAGACTGAAGTGGGTTGATAAGGCTGTTAGAATATATATAGGTTGACACCTGTTTGTGTGCGGCGGCTTCTGATATTTTAGAGAGAAATGGTAAGATTGAAATAGGCCTATAGTTGTTTAAAAGCAAAGGCATGGAAATTTTAGGCAGTGGTATTACGAAAGCCTTATGCCAATGAAAAGGAAAGTCACCTACTAAAAAGGAGAAGTTGATGATGTGAGCAATAACAGGAAGAATTTGATCAATAATGCAGATAATCATTTGCCTACTCACATCATCAGAGCCGACCGCTTTAGATTTTATAGAAAATATTATTTTACGTATCTCATCCATTGACACAGGGGAGAAAGAAAAGGAGCCGGAGTTAGAATAAGCCATGGAAGAAATTTTCAAAATAGTTCTAGATTTAATGGAAGGGTCAAGAGAAGGAGTTGAAACGAAATGATTGTTAAAATCATTGGGAGAGAAGGTAGAGACTTGATGTTGAGTGACACATTTACCCACACCAATTGAATGAAGAAACTTCCATATATTGGCTGCGGACGTGTTAATGATATTCGCGTGAAAATATTGCCGTTTAGCTGTCCTTACCATTTGATTGCAACGATTACGTGCTACTTTATATAGATTCCAGTTTTCATCTGACCTGTTACGCTTGAAAGAGCGAAAAGCACGATCCCGCCGAGTCATCGCCATACGAACATCCCTAGTGATCCAGGGTGTAGGTGGCCGCTTTACTTTAACAGCTCTAAGAGGAGCATGCGCATCAAACAGTTCAAGTACACATTGAATCAATTTAGAGACTTTTTCATTTACCGTCGTGGCTGAAAAAATTGAAGAGAAATCAGTCATAGCAGCATCTTTCACTAATTTGGGGACATCTAATCGCGCAAAATTACGCATCCAAATTATAGTAGGTTTAGGCTTAGGTGGTTTAAGTTTGTACTGGAGAAAAATAAGGTCATGTTTAGAGAAACCGGGGGCAGGGAGTTGACCATGTTTGATGACATGGTCTGGAGAAGATGTAATAATCAAATCAAGCCATGTGTCGTTAGAAGTAGGGTTGTGATGAGTAGCCTCAGAAGGCAAAATAGATAAATTAACTGACTTGATGATATCGTTGAGTTTCAGAGATTGGGAAGTTTTACTAAGAAGATCAGTATTAAAATCACCCATGATTATGTGATGTCTGTAATCCGCACAAGGAGGTTCCAGGATAGATTCAAGATGAGAGAAATAATCAATAGAAGGTGGACAGTACACGACCCCTAGAACGGCTTTAATACCCTTAATTGAAATTTCTAGGAACAGGTACTCTGCAGAACCGGAATACATAGAGGGTGAAGAGGCCAAAACAGTAAAGGGAATATCACTACGTAGATATATAGCTACACCTCCCCCACCCTTCCCAGTGCGATCATTACGTATCAAGACGTACCCTGGAAGTGCGTAAGATGCAGAAGGTAGGCATGGCTTGAGCCAGCTTTCAGATACTAGAATAGTGTGGAAAGAAGAGGATGAGAAAGTATAATCTATTTTTAATTTTATTTATAAATGATGGGACTATCTTCCGAGCAGTTGAGCTTTTGTTAGTATTTCTATTAGATTAAAAAATGAAGCGAGTCCAAAAAGATTTTTCTATTCTAAAATATTCGAAAAGATAACACAGCACGGCTCAATTAATTTGACAGATTTTTTATTATTTAGTCAAAGAAGAAAATATAATAATGTATTACACAATAATGTTATATTTATCGCTATTTTCGTACTTAATATTATAAATGCGAATTTTGTGAAATGTGGAAACTACTCAACCAAAAATCATGAAACTTTGTACACATGTTCTCAAAGGTCACATGATATTTTTATTAAAAAAGAAGTAAACGGCGAAGCCGCGTGTGGAAGCTAGTATGTTATATGTGTATACGCTGTGCTATTTATATAGGAACATATTATAGAATACTTTCCGCCGTCCGCAGCTGCGCCTCACTTGAGCACAGTACCTACAAGTATACAAAATGTCTTATGTAGAACATACACAAAGCAAAATTTCCTCCAAATCAGTTCTGCCCAATGACCCATGAGAAAATAACAAACATCGATACATCAATTCCCACAAACTTTCACGTTTGTAACACTAGCGTCGCCGGCGACTTCGCCCACGTGGATTTTCATACAAACTTTCATACCCAATTTTAATCACATAAATTAATGCATCCCATTATATAAACTTTATCCGATCTCCCACGTTTAATCAAATTACAGACAATATTGCAAAATTTCTTGCAAATCGGTTAAATCGGGGTTCATGGCGGACAAACATCATGACACGGAATTTTAGTATATAAAAGATATATTTTTACATATTTTTGACCAGGTGGTCGAATGGTTAGCAATGGCCACTTTGACTCCCGCAGGACAAACATTTGTGTGCATGAACATGTCTGTTTGTGTTGGTCTGGGTGTTTTCTATGTATGTATGTATTTACAAAAAGGTATATAAGTACATATATCAGTTATCTAGTTCCCATAGTACAAGCTTTGCTTAGTTTGGGATTAGATAGGGCTGTGTGATTGTTCCAGGGATATTTACTTATCTATAGAATATATTACTTAATTTATAGGAAAGCGCTATCTCTCCGCATACTCTAAGGTAGATATTCCTATCAGTGACCTTAGAACGTAGGTCTAACCTCTGTGTCAACCTTTCATCCCACTGAGCATCTAAGCACAATGAGCTATTATACGTACTCTATATTCTTTATACATATATACTCTAAGGTCCCGTCGTTCTTTCGAGCCTTGATCGCTATATTATATTATATTCACTACGTGCACGTCAAGTTTTGACTTACAATATATACATTTTCAGACACAAACATAATGACGTTCAAATACTGTTCCACCGTACGAATACGATTCGGAGCAGACACGACAAAACTTCTGCCAACTGGTTCCATTCATCACTCTTACATCATGCGTATTCGCAGTCACTACTAAGTTTGCGTAACCGACTGATAGGGCGCTAGCTCTTTAAGTATTTCTTCATGCTTTGTCTAAACGACTCTGGGTTGTAGGAAGAGGGAAATATATGTGACGACAGAGAATCCCACAATATTATGGTCTGTCAGAGAAATGACTTGCAGAACTATTTGGAGCGGCTAGGCAACAACCGTATCCTATGAAGTTGGGATTTCAAACAAGCACCAGTGGTTCTAAGGAAAAATGGAGCAGGAGGAACCAGATTAAAGTACTGTTATTAAATGACAAACTCTCCCATATATAATTTTAAATAAATTTCCAAAATATATTTACTAGCTGACCCCGCAAACGTTAGGGGTCGCCGTCTAGCCGTTTCGTTACCATACGTAACGACACGAGAATTTTATATACTAGATTAGATTTAGTTGTCGCTCCTTTAGGGGAACTATTTCCCCAGGCTTCACACGCTCTATCCCTATAATATTATTAAACCTAACTTACTAATCCCATTGGCTTAAAAGAGGTGAGCCCTAAGGTGTTTTACCAATAGATGCCTGCAACCTGCGCCTCCATTGTGGCAGGAACCACGACAAGACGTTAGCGTCATTCAAAAACTATTATTATATACTTTTAGATGAAACTCTATCCCATGTGTTCATGTTCACGTTCGTTTACTTTCTTTATTTTAATATGAGTTTCGATAGTCTTTGCCTAAATGACCCAGAATGAAAGAAAAAGAGAACTCTATTAGCCGGCTGTAAATTCCATAACTCTATAGTTCCGTAGAGCAATTAATTGCTGAACATTTGTGGCGTAAACCACCCAGTGAAAGCCAGCTTGGTATTCGTCCAGGAAATTAAAATAATTTATATATAGTGCCGTAAATCTTATCTTCTGGAGAGTAGACTTGTCTAGAGTATGAGAGCCCTGGACTAATGAGAACTCCGGCCTTCGAGAGTACGGGAAGTCTAGTGGCCTTGTCAGTATTGCAGCGTTTTCGCAAGCCGTTCGGCCCCCAAATTTCTCCGCTCAAAATAGCTCGGTACGAGATTCCAATGCCGCGGCCAACAGTACTATCCAATTATATTGTTACGAATGAACGTCACCGATCATTGTTTCGATTGAAAAGTAAATGGTCTTCTTACTAAACTCATTTATGGTTAACCACCATCATCATTATCAGCATTCCCGCCCGCTTCTAAATATAAATCTTGCCGAATACTTTCCACTTAATCCGATCTTCCGCATTCCGTAGTTAGCTTCTTACAACCGTTTTTTTTTTAATTCGTCGCTGAATCTCTCCAACCCTTTAGAATTTTCCTGCTGCATTCCATACTATCACTGACTCTGCAGATGTGGCCGGCCCATGACCACTTCAGCAAGCTAACTCTGAAAGCTATGTAAAGTATGAAACTTTAATTCTCTGTCGAATTTCCTCGATCCGGATTCGATCCCTTAGAGAAATTTCGAACATACCTGTGCGAACTAGCCTGTGGAATAGCACGATGGCCAGGGTCCAAGTCTCTGCACCGTAGGTCACGAATTATGATTAATAGGATACGAGGCCGGGTCATTCCTAAAGGCTACCGCTGGTTCAAATGTTCTTAGTCTTCCCAATATGAAGTCCAAAATGTTAGTAGACAAAAAAATTACAAAGAATAATAAAATGAATTAGTCTTACATTTATTACCCTCAACCATCACTTCAGCTGCCATGGAAAAATTGCACATTTCTATCAGTAAAGACATACATATCCTCTCAAGCTTCCTGAAGACGCCCCACGCCCCGACAGTTCTGCGGCAGATGTGACCTATCCATTTACCACTTCACATTTATATATCATCGATTTAGACGTTTACTAATGTTGGCAACGTTGTATGTTTGATGAATAAGTTCTTTCATAATATTACGATATGCGAAACCTCAAAAGAATTCTCAGCTATTCGTGAATCCATAATGCATTCAAACGATAAAAATTACCTCCGATGTCAAAAACAACATCCTTCAGATATAAGGAAATGAACTCGATTAAATACAAAAAGCTAACGGATAAATATAAATGAAAGAATTTAGTCCATGTGCTAGCTGTAAATTTCCCTACGCCATCAATTATTCGAACCGTTGCCCAGAATGACTAACTTATTCAGGCTTAAAAAAATAATCTGTCAATGCAGCACATGCTCTATAATATATAATGCTCTATAATCCCTTTGATGGTTGTATATACAAACAGACAAAATTTCTATAAATAATTGTTTTCTTTTGTATTCTTTCTTCTAGTCTTTATCTGTTAACACACAGTTCAAACCACTGGACAGATCGTGTTTAAATTTGGTATACAGGTAGACATTATAACGTAGACGTCCACTATGAAATGATTTTTGAAAACTCTTACGATATAACGGGATATTCGCGAACGAAATCGTGGACGCAAGCTAGTAAGAGAATATCTCCTAAATACAGACATTGGTTTGTTACAAATTAGGATTATTAGAGTTGTAAAGAAATAAATATATTGTCATTCAAATAAACCGCCTTGTCTTAGATATACCATCGATCAGAACTATTGAGGGTGCTACTAACACTTTGACATCGTCGTAAACGACGCCAGTATTATTAATGGTCCTAGCACGTCGATCATTAATACTGTAATAGGAGTGTAAGTGGCTCACCACGATCTTTAGAGCTAAAGCCAACCTTACCTGCACGTAGTCCATCCTGCCTAGCGAAAGAGAGATAGGATACAGCGTATTTGTAAGCGACCCGACTGGGGAAGTCGCTCCACCGCACTGAATACCGCAGCCATATATTACTGTGTTCTTGCGAGTGAGTGAAGTCACCATAAAGGAAGGAGTTGTTGCGTTGGTAGCGAGGGTGGCGGCGCGCGAGCAATATTTCATGTTGCTTGTCTACTAAAACTAGATTCAAAATCAACATTCGACACCGAAAAAAACGGCCCCACAAAAACAGCTCCCAAATAATAATTTGGCAGCTTTTTTATTTAGACATATTCAAACGCTTCCACAATAGACATTATTTTCAAATTAGTGATTGTCTATGTATTAACCTTGTTTTTATATAAATGACATAAGAACTAGTCCGAATTGTAAAAACCGAAAGCGTAAGGGTGAATTTACAATGCTTTGGAGTTCTAGTTTTTTTTAATATTGCTCATAACTATGTAAGATGTCGTCTTCTGCCTACTGCAGACATATCAAAAGTATCATTATCGTTTGGTTTGCATATTCAATGACGTAGGATAAACTACAGTCGATAACGGACTATTATAGAATCAGTCACATTAAGCGAATCCTGAAACGAGGAACCATTGAACACTTCCCGCGGCCATCTTCGTCTATTTGGGGCAAGTTCGCTGCCCTTTTAATTTTATTGAGTCACATTCCATCAGCCGTGGAGTTTAATGGCTTTCAAGAAATTTGTTGATATTTTTTTTATTAATTCATTGGTAACAAGAATAATAAAATATATATAATAGATTTTCATCATCATCATCATCAGGTCCATTTTAGTCTCCACTACAGGAGCACGACACTCTCTCGTCCGTCCTAGACGGAAGAAGGATTTGGCTTACTACTTACTTATCTACTAACGGCAGTGGTTGGGTACCGGCCGGCAATAGTTTGCATGGACTATTGCCGGCTGGTACAATGGTGTAAGCGTACAGTGTAGATCAATTTGCAAATTCACTCGTATGTAGTCCGCCATATTAGATCAAGAGTTAAAAGTTGTATAATACTTTCCACGCAAACAGAGCAGGGGCTAAAAGCTAGTATATAAATTCAAATAGATAGCAAAGGTTCGTAAATAGACATTTAGTCTTAAATTCCTGGGAAAATCATATTATATTTTACAAAGGAAAATATCACAAAACACCTGGATGCTTTCTGCCACAGATTTAGAGAAGACTAGGTACCGCAAGGGTATATTCCTATATTACCCCCGAGAAGAAGAGAGGTAGGGAGCGTAATTGTAAGCTACTCGACTGGGGAATGGAGGTACATTCCCCAGTCGAGTACCTCACAGAATACCGAAGGTAGCCAAAAAACAATTTCCTTGATGTGTTCCTGCGAATGAGTGAGGTCACCAGAATATAAAGAGACGCTGAATTGGCAGCGGGGGTGGCGACGCGCGGACGATATTTTATGTTGCAAGCGTTAATATGGCTACGGTGACCGCTTCATCAAGCGGGCCGTATGCTTGTCTGCCACCCGACGTAGTATAAAAAAAGAGAAAGAACTGGGGTGGACGTTTACAAGGTTGCAATAAAAATGTCAAATACAAAAATATGTCACATACGTTGCTAACTTACTGAAAATGTCACTCACTCACAGAATAAAAACCATCAGTAATTGGGAGTTATTGTTTACTGAGATCCTCTGTAAGGTAAAGATATTACTACACACACTGTGTTTGTATGTGAAGATGTGTATGGCAATCTAATCTATCTCGGAAGTTAAGCATCGTTAATCGTAGCTTGTTTATAGATGGGTTTATTCATCTCGAGTCGTACTTCGGAGAGAACACTGGCCAATCCGTAACTACTTGATGGAATACGCTTTAAACCTTTGATTTTGCGGAGCAACGTATCCCAGCAGTGGGATTAATATAATTTAACGCAGTGTGCTACATCACTTTCGTCAGAGCCTCGTTTTCTAATTGGCAAAATTTATGCACATGATGTACCCTACCGATATAAACAAAGGTTTAGCGCAAGAGTGACAGATCACATCGAACCCTACTGAGAAAGTACTTCCACATTGAAGACCACAAGGCTGACTTTCTACAAGCTACAGTAACAGCTTTGCATCAGGCGAGTCGTATACATGCATGGCAACCGGTCATCGAATAAAAATAGATGGTGGGCCACGTGGACTACTCATAGCCAGCATACCCATCCCACTGCTGGCTACCGTACTTCACTACTCAACTGCGAGTTGGCGGAAATCAGTGTTTTCAAACCTCCCGAAACTCACTTACTTGGCTTAACTACTGTCATCTTATGATAACAACAGGAACCGAGTGCTTAACGTGCCCTTCGAAGGACAGAATTTGAGACACATAAAGCCAAACCATCCATAGACGTTACTTAATTCGCGTGATCGATTAGAATGACACGCGCAAGAACGCCATCGGGCGCTATCTAGCCTATCATAAAATCTACGGTGCCTTCCAACTCCCACTCCCTGAAATCTCTGCCACTCTCTGCACATAACACTCCTTTGATACGATGGGTGTGTGGGATGGGTGTAGGGTTGCCACCTTTTACATCGTATCAATATAACGTACAATTTATTTTTCTTTATTATGTATTGTATTTAAAAACATATTTTTATTGCTTTTTTCAGTTTGTATCTTATTTGTATCTCTACCAAATAATTGTACAACATCTAGTCCATATTTAAATCTAAGTAATTTAATTTCTTAACAAATTCAGATTTGCACCGTTTCTTTCGTTTCGCCATACGCCTAAACTTTTTAAAATCTCAAAGAAATTAAATCATGCCTAATAAAGTATTTTCATGTACTTTATTATTCTCATAAAGTATAGAGTACAATTACCTGAAATAACGTACAATACTTTATTATAAAGTATGGGTGGCAACCCTAGATGTCTCTGCTCATAAACACTCCTTTGACACCCATCGTGTCAAAGGATTTTTCAAGCGCCTGGTTCTGAGAAACTAGGTACATAAGTACATTTACTAAGCCTTTTCTATTTGAGGTTCGGATTATATTATTTTATGGCATCAAAATCTTTAAACAAGATTATTTGAAGTGAAAACTTCTTTAGCGGCGTTGTGCACATTTTGGGATGGGTAAAAAATGTGAAACTCGCGTCAGGACACGTGACCTAATCGAAAATTCGTAAGACGGAGGGAGAGTAGACCGCCGGCGCGGCGTAGGAGAAGAAGTAATATCCCTCTCTCTTTCTACCGCGCGGCGAAAATGTATACCTGCTCCTGATGTTTATTTTTAATGTAATATAAATTGTCATGTTTGTGGACGTTAGCGCAATAAATGAATATTGTATTTCACCACATAAATGATAGTAAGTACTTTTATATTGATAAATAAAGCAATTCGTGCGAAATTATTCCCAAACCATTCCAAAATATTCAAAAATGCACAACGTTAATGTTCAAGTTTTCACTTCTGCCAGCACTCTCGGAATGCAACCCGTTTTTTTTTAACCAGTTTTTATTAGTTGGGAATAAAAAAAAATGGTTGTTTGTAAAGTCGGTTACGGGCGATAATTTTACGTGATAACGTCTTATGAAAACATCTTCCGATGGAGTGGAAGAGAGATAGATGCGTCACAAGCCGAACGCTTATTCCGGGCTCTCGCTAGCACGTTCGGCTCAGGTGGAACGTGACAATCTATATTATTAATGATCAACGCTTTTTCTGTGCGTGCAACCGGCGTTCATCGATGTATAAAACGTTACCACGTCAATAAAGAATTAAAAAGTTGAAATGAAATTAAACTATACACACACACACACACAAATAAATAAAAGATCCTTTGACGAGCTCGGTGGAGTAGCGGTCAATGACGCGGCTTCGACACCAACGCTCGTGGGTTCGACTCCCACATAGGACAAACATTTGTGTGCATGAACATGTCTGCTTGTCAAGTCTGGGTGATTTCTATGTATCATAAGTATGTATTTACAAAAAAAAATGTATTTACGTATGTCTATCAGTTGTCTAGTACCCATAACAAAAGCTTCGCTTACTTTGGGGCTACATGGCGCTGTGTAATTTGTCTGACAATATTTATTGATTTATTTCTCACACATAGAGAGATTTCTTACCTATTTCTATCTCATAAAAAATTCTCTACTTCAACCACGCGCAGCATTAAAAAGAGCAATTTCGGAGAATTATCGGACCCCCCTATCGAGAAGGTCAATTCCCATAACAAAATTATAGTCAAAATTAAGTCACGACCTAGTCTCGAACACGCAAATCGACGTTTAATCTAGCTATAATCGAAGGTTTCTATCACCACGTAACTAATTTTTAGTAACTTTTCAGGAGATACATAAAACAGATTAATTTGATATAGGCATTGAGTCACATTTCATATTCTCGTAATAACACAAAACGAAATTGAAAGTTAAACGATTCATGAGAAAATTGTAAATTCACGAGATTATGACGTGAGGAAGTGCCGGAGAAGGCATATTCTTTGAATAAATAATTTGTATAACTGTAAACCGATTGGAATGTAATTATGATTAAAAGTTAAATAAACTGTGTCTGTCGAGCCCGGTGGTCGAATGGTTAGCAATGGCCACTTTGATTCCGAGGTCGCGGGTTCGATTCCCGCACAAGAATTTGTGTGCTGTAGCACATGTCATTACATGTCTGTTTGTCTTCGACTGGGTGTTTTCTAATTATTATTATATATGTTAGTTAATTGATTCTGTTATTTTGAGGAAGTCAAATTTACAGGCAATTTGATTGGTGGCGGAGGTACGCAAAGTAGTGTAGATCAAATTACCTGCTAAATTTGTATTTACAAAAAATATATATATCATTTACGAGTATCTAGTTTCCATATATAGGACCATAGATAGGAGATATATAGCCCCATAGATAGGTCCGAGAATAAAAAAATATATATAAAGGGATTCACGCGCAATAAGAACTTTGAGGAACGCCACTAAGTGGTAAGTAACTAACAACATTTCAGTCAATTGATAATTATAACTGGATTCGATAAAATTATTACAACACTAAATTTGCCTTCTGATATCTAGAACTTCAAGGCGACTGCGCCTTTTATCCATGTTCATATAGATATTTGACTTCCTGCCTTTATTCACGTAAATTGAGTTAACCTAAATAGAATTTTATCATGTTGCATATTGTTTTTTAATTGAATTTTACGACATTTTTTCGCCATCAGACATTTATTTAGATATAAAATCCGCGACAGCTGTGCAACACGTTTCGATTTTACGACTTGACTGAAAATATACTCAAAAAAACAAGTATAATATGCTTTATAGCCTTGTTTTAGTGAGATAACGGAGAAAATATTAATGGTAAACGGACTGGACGTATGCCCACAAATAAATGCTTATATGTCTGTGTTATATATATTTTTGGGATATTTTTAAATGCACATCTGTATAATTTTTCAGCACATTTGGTAACTCCACTAATTAACTGAATGCATGCCAGAACAAGTTAAGTTAATTAAAAAAACAAAAACCCCACCTGTACCTGCAATAGATTTATTAATCACGCGCAACAATAATATAATTCCACACAAGCAAAGCCGCAGGCAAAACCTAATATATCAAATATATATTTGAAATCAGGTCATCGAGACTTTTATTTTGATACCCATATCGATATATTCAGATATATTCAAAAAAATATTTACTCCAACGACAATTTTCCGGCATACACTGCCGCAATATGGATTTTTTTTATATTTGATATAGCCTATGTCACTCGCGTGATTAAGACGAATCTAACGACACCTCTTATGTTGAAACTGTCAAACGGTTTAGGCTGTAGAGCATGTCAAATAATAAAACATACATACATACGCTCGAAAAACATAACCCTCCTTCGGCAGTCGGGTAAAAATGAATGCTGTGCAAAAAAACTAATTGGTTAACTAAACATGCTCACATTTTGAGTTTCCTCGGCTAATTTGGGTATGTAACACGCGTTTACCAGACGCGTGTTACATACATATTCAAACAAAATAGCCGATTCACAATATGAAACTGTTTGTTAATATGGTCGGTTTATAAAAGTTAACACATTCGGATGTGACCAAAAATACTCGCAATAAGCACTCTGATTCCGTGCGAAATAAAAAAACGAAACGATCAGGATGACGCTTAAAGCATAAAAAATTCCAAGAATTTGTTCGCTATACCGACTGGAAACGATTCAATGTTATAAAAAGTATAGTTTGATTAAAAATAATCGTAGAGCATTAAATTAGCGATGCATATGCAGCGCCCCGGCTGCGTTGGCCGCGCGACGCCGCCTGTTGCGCAACCGAGAGGCGCTGGAGACTCGCCAGCGGGCTATCGAAACGCATCGATGTATCCGAACGAACGATTTAATAGTTATTGTATTAATCATTTAACTATTTAATTAAATTATCACAAATATTGGCATTAATCCATATTCATCACAACAGAGAGAAACAGAGCGTCGAAGGGGTTTGAGCGTACGCTGGTCTGGCCAAGCGAGTTGGTGGGTTGTTTTCAAGCCACCCAAAGGCCACTGACATCTAATGACAACAGCCGAGACTTAACGTGTCTTCTACAGCAAAGAGGAGCTCGCGATAAATAAACCCATCCTAAGGCAAGCTGGCCGTGTGGTTTCCGGCAGACTAGAATAGAATCACTCCGCTTCTTTCCGTGGATGTCGTACAAGGCGACTAAGGGAAATACATTATCAAATATCGATCAGGCCTCCACAACCCGTTTGGCCAGCGTGGGGACTGTAGGCCAAATCCTCCTTCCGTCTAGGACGGATGAGAGAGGGTCGTGCTCCTGTAATGGAGACTAAAATGGACCTGATGATGATGAAGGCAAGCTACGGTTGACGTAATTACTAAAATTTTAAAAATGGGTTAACATAACAAAAACACGTTTCGTCACTAAAAAGGCTTATTATCCCACCGTGATTCTAGACTACATTCATACTAGATTTAGAGCTAGATTATGTTTTTTACAATAAACCCAACGTAACCATTTTAGATGCTCGCAATGCAACGCAATGCAATGCAATACAATACAATACACAATTACATCATTAGCGACAAAAAGTGCCTTAAGAAAATGTTCGTCTATAACATACGAGATCTATTTAGAGGGTGTCTATGTATTTAGTCTTGCCTATATTTTGTTCTGTGTTAGCTCTTGATGTGTGTGTGATTGTACGTGATATGATTCTCTGATATGTTTAATATCTGACTGAACGCACAAGCTCAATAAAATGAGATTTCCCAGAAAGACTTAGCCTAGATTACAAATCTAGTGGACTGTGCAGCCGCAGTAACTTTGTTGAATCAACTGTTTACAAATTATCGTAAAAGTCCTGAACCATCAATTCATGTAAACAAATAGTATAAAAAATATGGGTAAAATAAATTCAAATAAAAGCTGCCATACATTGACCAACATATTAGCCGTGTTGGTCATGTTGTTGTTAACAATTTAGCTGTTTATGGACATGTTGTCAATTATGTTGGCAGATATTTTAATTGACAACATGTCCATACACAGCTAAATTGTTAGACAACATGACTAACACGGCTAACATGTTGGGTAATGTATAGCAACTTTTAAAATAACTCATGTACCAACAGTGGGATGATTAGGGGTTGACGACAATGACCGGAGTGCCGGTAGAAGTGAAAACTTGAACATTAACGTTGTGCATTTTTTAATATTTGGAATGGTTAGGAAATAATTTCGCGCGAATTGCTTTATTTATCAGTATAAAAGATCTATCATATAAGTGGTAAGATATAATATTCATTTATTGCGCTATCGTACACAAACATGTCAACATAAGAATAATTGTAATAGAATGATGAAATACGTAGTGCCACCTGTTAGGGAATAGAAAAAACCACGCAAAACTTTGTAGCACCTAGACATCTAGCGTTGAATGGCGAAACTATTTTCATTAATTAAAATATTCAAAGCAATCTCAATGGTATCGTCTTTGCTTAAAGTTGAATTTTGTAGTCTCTCAGCTTTGTCTTACGAATTTTTATGGCGAAACTATTTCGATTAATTAAAATATTCAAAGCAATCTCAATCGTATCGTCTTTGCTTAAAGTTGAGTTTTGTAGTCTCGCAGCTTTGTCTTACGAATTTTCGATCAGGCCACGTGTTCTGACGCGAGTTCTACATTTTTTACCCATCCCAAAAAGTGCACAACGCCGCTAAAGAAGTTTTCACTTCAAAAAAATGAACGTTAAGGACACACAAATAGACACGCATAGAGACTTTGTTCAATGCTATTTATGCCCATCTTCGCGCACATTTACAGTTTCCGCAATTACCACACTGTATTAACCCATTTTTGGTACATAAATGCTTTCTTGCCGCCTGTGTAAACATACGAAATGACTGTTACGCAACGCTGCTTCGGGAAAGATTGTCGGGTAAACGATATTTGCGTCAGTTTACGTCTCTCGACAATCAAAAAACTCGGGCTTCTGCCGCCGAAGCGAAAGCCGATTACCATTGGACTTTTTGATCGCCAAAATAGATCTTAGGTTTCGCCACTAGAAGATAAAAGATGTTTATCATTAATTTAAATTAAAGAAGATAAAAGATGTTTATCATTAATTTAAGTTAAAGAAGATAAAAGATGTTTATCACTACCTTAAGTTAATGATAAACATCTTTTATCTTCTAGTGGCAATGGGCGGGTCACATATGCCGAGTAAGTGATTGCAGATGGGGGAGGAATGTATTAGAGTGGAGCCCGTGCGTGGGACGACCAAGTGTTGGGTGCCCTCCTTCTAGATGGTCCGATGACTTTAAGAAAGTGGCTGGCAGCGACGTGATGCGGAAGGCGGAGGAGCGTATCTGGTGGAAACCATTGGGGAAGGCTTATATCCAGCAGTGGGTAGATACTGGCTGATGATGAAACATCTTCAGCTTACTCGGTAGAGGACTATGGTTTCTACCAGCTAGCTAAACATAATTAACGTCAATCTAAGCTAAAGTTTGGTAATCGGCTTCAGCTTCGGCGGTAGGGCCCCCAGGTTTATGTAACGAGTAATAAGACAAGCTACTAACAATATGATAGAAAGTATTTCTCAGAATATCTGAGACATAATAATTTTAACAAAAAATACCGACTCCTAACATTACTCTTACATCTATGTATGTAGTAATGGAAAAAAGGCTGATGATGATGATGATGATGATGATGATGATCTTTCAAATAAAAAAGAAGTTTATTTCACATCACGGAGTAATTAAGTAACAAACATTAAAAAAAAACAGCCGAATTGAGAACATTGATATGATATTGATAAGATTTAACAGAGATGAAAATAAACACGCGCCATCACCAAGAATGTAAACTATCCGGCAAGGATATGTAATCCGCTGATAGTTAAAACCAATATATCTATCTAAGATCACCCATTATAATGGAATATGAACTTCGAAAAATCGCTATTGAAAAAAAACTGCAGTCTTTTTAACCTAACTAAAGGAATAAAGAAAGTACCTATTATTTAATTAAATACCTACCTACCCGAAAAAAAAGGATAAACTACCATCCCCCGTTTTAACCCCAAAAAGGGATTGATTTCTAAAGATATATTATTACTACACCTCCATACCATCTATAGGGCATACATTTTAAATTTCAAGTCTCTTGCTTCAAAACATAGGACTTTCATACAAACTTCCAACCCCCGTTTTACCCCCTTAGGGTGGAGTTTCGTAAAATCCGTTCTTAGCGGATGTCTACACCTCATAAGGAACCTACCTACCAAATTTCAAGTTTGTAGATATTATAGTTTCTGAGATTTCGGGATTAAATCGTGAGTGGTATTTCGCTTTTATAATATATGTATATTGGAATAAAGTGTGTCATCTTATATTGCCATTGACTGTTAACGCATTGCCATGATTAACACGCGGGAAGCGAATGACCCCAAAGAGGGGGTGGGGTCAGCCCCCACCCTGCACGTGACTCAACACAACAGAGAATTTTGATGGAGGCAAACACGTGATACTATATACGTAGATTTTTAGCTTTCTGATAGGTCACATGATTTGCAGCGAGCCACGGAATTAGGTCACCCGATCTAAACCCGTGAGTACCGTAAATAAATATGAAATGAATTAAGGTTTTCCCCTATTGTTACCACTGCGTGCCTACCAGTAGTGTCATGAGAGATGTTTCTTTTCCGTGACTCTGCCGGTGGTGTTATGGAGAAAGTTGCATCTCCCGTGACACTATTTGGATGTCACTAGTAACACAGAGAGATGCCAATAGGGGAGTTCGATGACGTTGTTGCGCGCGTCAGTCTAATCGAACACGCAAGTTAAGCAACGTCGACCGTGGCCTGTCCATGGATTGGTTTATATTATCTCGAGCTCCTGTCTCGGAGGGAACGTTAAGTCGTAGGTCCGGGCTGTTGTCATTAGATGACAATCGTTAAGTCAAGTCAGTGGCCTTTAGTGCAGTGCGATGCGCGCTTGTAAACAGACGCGCTGCGCTACGTTGCACAGTTTCGAATTTAAATAATTCGCGAGCCGCGCGGCATTCAGCCGCTGCCCGATAAATATGGCTATGGGTTTCGAAAAACTCATAGCCAACGAGCTATTGGCGTTCGTGCAGCACGCCATCGATACCATGGATGAAGTCAACATCTTGCAAATCTGCAAGTCCACCTTCAGTGAAGAAGAGATTTGCAGTGGTAAGAGGCTGCTGTTCCAGGAGCTCGGCCAGACCGAGCAGATGCCGTCCCGCAGGAGGGATGGAACCGAGAAGAGTGTGCAGGATATTATCACTCTTCTCAAGAAGACGTAGAAGTAGAGGCCTCGGAATCTACCATCAGTGAGCTGCGTGCGGAATTAGTGATATTAAAGAATCGCGATTCCGTAAGTAGGTCACCCGAGGCCGATAACATCAACACACGTCGCGGAGCTCGGAATGCTAGCGTTTGCAGTTTTCCTTCGCCAACTGTTGCGGTGTGTGATGCACCGCGTCCCACCGCCGCCGCTGCCGCCCGCTCCCCCGATACGAAGATGACGTCAACTCCCCGCGCTTACGCCATCGCCGCCCATGCCGTTTCGCAAACTCAGCGGCAAACTAGTAAGGGGAAAAAACAAAGCCTATGTGAGCTTGCTCCCAGGGCTGAGCCACTGTGTCCTCAACAGGACATGAAGCAGTGCGACGAGGAGGGCTTCACCAAGGTGGAGAAAAAGAAGAGGAAGAAGCCCACCAGCCGCAATCTTTGCGGTACCGCACAGACCGGACCATGCCAGCTGCGTGTAGAAACACCATCGACGCAGCTTTATGTGTCCCGATTGCACTGGACTACAAAGGCAGAGGATCTTGTGGAATACGTGCGCGGGAAGACAAAGTTCACCCTTAGGGTTGAGCGGTTGGAGTCTCGCCATAAGGTGAATTTTAATTCATTTGTGATGAGAGTTCCAACTCACCAGCTATCAACTTTTTTAAGGGAGGAATTTTGGCCGGTGGGCGTCGTATTTCGGAAGTTCCGAGGTCAGTTGTCGAATGCAACGCGATACACGTCGCCGACTGAACGTGTAATTAAATTAGTTTAGTATTATATTTTGTATGTATGTTAGTTTTAAGGTATTAATCTATGGACTTATGTTTATTATTAGTTGTAAACATGTTTAGTCTGAAATAAATGATTTTTATTTTATTTATTTATTATTTTTAGGCGGCTTGAAAACACTGGCCTCCGCTCGGTATGCTCTGATATAACCCGTTCAATTGAGGGGAGACCCGTATCCCAGCAGTGGGATGAGTGAGGGTTGACGACGACCAATAGTGTCACCGAAAATTTCATCTAACGTAGCAGTATCGAGCTACGTGCGTGTAATAATCTTCCTAGAGCTACAATTTGTAAACTATTTGCTTACAATTTTATTTTATTTTTATTTATTTACACCGCGGTGTACGATAGAGTTGAAATTTAGTGCAGTGTCACAAGAACCACTCTCATGTGGTTCTTGTGACATTAAGGCGGGCTACGCGCCTGATGGGAAGCGTTTACCGTAGTCATATAAACGCTCGCGACATGATATATCCCTCGCACGGTGACAACCCCCGCTGCCAACCCAGCAACTCCTTCCTTCCTAGTAAGCTCGTAATGTATATAAGACTGATTGTCCGATAAATTACTAAATGAGTTTTGATGTTTGATATGCATAATCTGGATTGACACAGGATACTTTTTATCCAGGTATTCACGCGAGCGGAAGCCACGTATAGAAATCCGATCAGTTAATAGTGCGATGAAGCGAATGTATGGCGCCGGCGGTATAGCTAACCAATTGTGGTTTGATTCCACCCGACTGTGACCCGAAGAATGTTTGATTGCCAGCTGACGTATTTTATTTATTTAAAAAGTTTAAATAGACCATGGAATAAGGATACAAAAGGCGTACTTAATGCTAAGAACATCAACCCTTCGGAAAAACAGATAAAACTCAAATTATATACCTACATATACATAATAGGCTTGTGAACCATTTTTTTTTTCGATTTGTTATTTAAAGACGTCACAATAATATAAATATAGGTGAAAGAATTACTTCGATAGCATAAAAACTTCTCGACAATTTGAAGATCACAATTTTGGACTATCCCGAAAAAGCTCCATACAAAAGGCATTAAATCAGAAATTTGTACGACAGCTATGTTAAATACTTATTGCTTGGAAAAAATCTTAAGTAAATAATAAGCTTGAACATTTTTTTTTTAAATTAACTGACTGGAAGATTCTCTGTTGGGATCAGGTAACATAAATGTACTCCCACCATCGAACAGACCCCGGTCCTGAAGGTTTGTAAGGGTACAAACTTTGTCACGAAGTTGTTCTGCAAGTTTTAGCCTGTAATATTGTACAAATTGTTTTTACAAATATGGATGGATTCCTAGTAAGCTTTGGAGCAGGCAGTATGCTGGGCCAGCAAAATATATGTTAGATCACTAAACACATTTGCCATATCAAGTCAACCGGTTCCTTCGAATTCTTGACATCAACTGACCCGAGGAAATACTAACGACCAACTATAGGAGCGCTGCAATGAACTCCCGATCGAAAATGGAACCTCAAACCTCAAAATCAATTGCTATGAAACTGTGGATGCCGTTTACCCCACCTGGGGGACATAAACCATAAGAGGATCATATATATCTGACATAAATGCCAAGCGAAACATCCTCCTCGTCTGTAAAGCATGTAAGCAGATTAAGTGACGACACCTATGGCTAAAGTCTTTGTTATGCATTGGAATATTCCCACGGTGCAGTCGAATGCATGTTTCAAAATATTGCATCGGAACTATCAAACAATACTTTTTGAAAATACACAAAGGATGTGTTTTCAGTGAAGGCTTTCAACTGTTTGTTTTGTTTTATTTATTTAAGCATTCAGTTTTCATAACTGTTTTGTTTTTGTTATTTCATATTTTATTGTTTTGCTTTCATATTTCCTATGTTATTGAAGTTGAAACGGCTTAGTATTGTGTATTTTCCATGAATAGCATTACACTGTATTTTCAGACAGCTTACCAGGGGCCCTACCACCGTAACTGAAGTCGATTACTTAATATCTTATACTTCGATATTTTGAATTCGAAAATGACACTACTGTTTAGATTGTTGGTAATTATGTTTAGTTTAGCTGGAAGAAATCCTAGAGCTCCAACGATTAGGCTGAAGATGTTGTCAATAACTTTAAAATATGACCAATATTTGGAATCAAAAAGTCCGATGGTAATGGACTTTATCTTTATGATAGTAGGGCCCCAGATTCTTTTTTAATTTAAGCTAAGAACGCTAATTAAATCGCAATTCAAACAAAAAAAAAACAAAATCAGTTCAAATATTTGGCAACTATAACGCTGATAGAGATTTGACAGACACGTATGTTAAACTTGTAACAACCCTCTTTTTCATCTGTGGTTAAAAATAGAAATCGATCATACTTACTTAAAATAAATTAAAACTGAAAGATCGGTCCCGCTCTCTATTTCTTAAAAAAGAAATGAAAAAATGTAATGAAAAAAAAAACCTTTAAAGTCAATTTAGAATTTGAAGAGGTTGACTGGTAGATAATGTCTGTCTAATTGCAAAATTGAGGGATGTGTCGTATCGTACCTATGTTAATATCTACAAGGAATAGGGTATATGCACATTTTTTGTGTCTATTAATTACTATAGGTGAAAGAATTACTTCTATAACATAAAAACTTCTCGAGATATTTTAATTTAAAAATCACCAGTTTGGACTTCCCCTTGCGTATCCAAAAAAAATCCCATCTCCTCTACACAACGGTTTACTACACTTTGACGTCATACGTACATGTTTTGTATGCATTAATCAGAAATTCGTATGACATCGATGATATATATAGCTAGTGTCGTAACTACAGAATTTTTATGTTTATTCATTTCTTTATTTTATATTTGATAATTTCATCCTTTTAAATTTGACGGTCCATTCAAAACTTTGATCGACCATAAACAAATCGCATATAAAATATTAAAATTAAATATCATTCTATTATTGTGTATTTCACGATGTTATTAAATATTGATTTAATTTTACTTATTTAAACAATTAACAAAAGTGTATCTCCTGATATTCGAAGTCAAGGCTCAGTAATGTAATTATACTAGTCGATCAATGAGTTTCAGACACATAACAAACTTTTCACTCAAGAAGACCGTCTCCACGTCCGCGTGCGAATACCGTGTAAATTTTAAAAAATAATATAAAAACAAATTCTTCGCTTTGACCTACATTTATGAAAACCTCAAGGTTACGTGTGGAGCCAATGATATAAAAAGCCATGACTTATTGCTCTGTTTATTATTATAACTCTCACACTAAAAATATAGATTATATCAACGTTTTGAAGCTTTATGTAGAGTTTATAACTGAAGGAAACAGCGAAATTATTTAACAAAAGTTTGAAACTTTTAACGAGGTGCAATGAGTAACGAAGCAAACTACTAAACAGTAACAAGTCTAGAAAGAACACGGAGCAAATAGTCTCTACTGAATTTTCGCGACTGAGTGCGCAATATATTTTCTTTAACGACACTACGTGCATGTTTACATACTCATCACGTCGGACATTCATGCAAACAACTATCATACAACTACACTACTCAATAGATCTTACTTCTTCCGAGAATTGGACATAGACATAAAATGCAAAATAACATTGTATTTTCGCTACGCAGCTCTACAAAGATGGAACTGTTGAACGGACCTACCCTCTAGTGTTCCGAATGAATGAGCCAACCGCTGTTACGTAACAAATATATGCGACACTACCGTTCCACTACTCTTGAAGCACGGTACACAGCACTCTACGTACGGACGGGGGGTTGTCAGCCGTAGGACCCACGGCACACCGCGCCACTCTTGGGCCACGAGGAGAGCCAGCCAGAAATACCTGCTGTAGATCGAGGAGCTTGATCTGATCGGCCTTCCAGCGGCGTCACCCTTGCAACAATTGCTGCCCATGGTAGGAGCGCATTTCGTTTCGTGCGAGTACGCGGTGGCCAGGCGCGGACTGCGTCGACGCACGGGTATTTTGGTAAGATGCGACGCTAGCGCCGCCGCGTCTTGTTATGACCCACCAAGGGTTTCTAGAGCGCATATCTAGGACGGCGTACCTTTGGGATGAGTTAAAGGTCTTTATGACGTCATTTATATATTAGCTTTCAATTTAGCACGCGCGTATCCCGGTATCCCACGAAAATTCGCAAAAAATCTTGCATATTTTATATCTCCACACTAACAGAGACCATTCTCCCAAATTCAATTTTACGTATTTCAAATTCAGACCAGCGGTTTATGCTGCGTTGATCTATCAATCAGAAAATGAAGCCTACTGCCATCTGATTTTTTGAGTACGAAATTGAAACTACTGATTGTGGGTAATTATGTTTAACTCAGCCGGTAGGAACCCTAGAGCTGTACCGACTAAGC
Source organism: Hypsopygia costalis (assembly GCA_937001555.2). Lineage (NCBI taxonomy): Eukaryota > Metazoa > Arthropoda > Insecta > Lepidoptera > Pyralidae > Hypsopygia > Hypsopygia costalis. The sequence continues at coordinate 29,851,568 of OW443326.2, forward strand.
TGAAGATGTTTGACAAAAACTTTAACCTAAGAAAATTCGAAATTAAAAAATAATCGGTTTCATCTTCGGCGATAGAGCCCCTGCACTGTGTTTTTTATAAAATTTTCATACATTTACCATACTTCAGGTACTAAATATCACACTCACAGTAGTTTATGTGGATTGTTTTAAAATAGATTCTGTGTCAAATAAACATACTCGCAATTTCACGTAGAGTTATGTACATTCTTCGATTAACAATGTCAGAGTTAGGTCCGCCTCTATTTCATTTCTGCAACCTACGGAATCGGTGGCTCTACCGCTTGAAGCCGATTACCATCCGATTTTTTGATCACGAATATAGATCTTAGGTTTAAGTTAATTTTTATTGAACATTGTGCCTGACATTTTGACCAGAGGGGCAATTCTCGTAATTAAAATATAGTCAAAATTCAGTTTCGATCCAGCCTCGATCTCACAAATGTAACATTTGGTATTCTCGTAATACAACATGTAACTTCAAAATTAAATTTAAGCGGGATTATATCGAAATATGAGCTAAAATTAAACAAACTAAGAATGTTATTTTGCCAACAACAAGAATTGATAATAATTAATTAATGAAATCAAATATATAATTTTAGTCAATTCACAATTCAATCTCGATTCGTTCAACTTTCAATCTGCGTTCGTAGAAAAATTACGAGAATTGGCCTTCAGGGGCCTTACAGCCGAAGCTAACGCGATTACCATCGATTATTTTGATTTGAAAAATACGTCTTACGTTTTAGTTATTGACAAACATCTCCAGTACGTCGGTAGACCTCTATAGATTCTACCGGCTTACCTAAACACAATTACCGCCAATCTAAGATAAGATAAGATAAGATAATACTTTATTGTCAACTGTGCACAATGGTTGTAACAATTAGGTTTTTAGACACAACAGTTTGCCCACTTCGGACGTACAATATCATCATAATTCGTCATTTATTTTATACATATTTTAATTATAGTCAGAGCTATATAGTACATTTCTATTAAAATATTCATCCAAATTATAGAAGCACCTACATATCAACCAATCCTTCAGTCTTCTTTGAAACAAAGGACCTTCTAACATTTTGATATATTCTGGCAAATTGTTAAATATTTTGATTCCGGACATGTAAGTGCTCATATATATAACCAGAGCATGTATCATTTTGAATGTCATATTTATATTGTGATCGTATATTTGTCTTAGATTTACTTTTTTTACTAAAATATTCACTGTGTTCTTTTACAAATAAACACAATTCTAGTATATATATACACGTCAGACTTAAGTATATACATTCCTTGAATACAGTTCTTAGGGAGGCACGTTCGTCAACTTTATATATTATTCTTAAACACTTTTTTTGGAGTATAAATGTGGTCTGTACATTAACTGAATTTCCCCAAAATATTATGCCATAGGTTAAATGAGGATATACACATCCAAAATACGTACTTTTGGCAAAATCAATAGAACCTACATTGATTAAAATCGATAATGCATAACAAGAGCTAGAGATTTTTTTATTGATTTTGTTGACATGTGACTTCCAGTTCAAATGAGTAAGCTCAATGTTCAGCACATATCGGTACCCACAATATAGATCAATCAGTCCTAGTGTGTGTACCACTGGTTAAAAAAATAAAGAAAATAAAGACAAGTCTAATAAACGAAATATATTTCCAACGTTCACATGTCGGTAGGTATATCAGGCAAATGTGTTGTATTTATTTGTAGTTATTTTGTCAGTAAATTGTTGTTAAGATAAAGTTTATTTTCGCAATCAAAAAATCAGATGGTTATCGGCTTTAGCTTCGGCGGTAGGGCCCCGGGTCAGGTGGTAAGAAATGGATACAGTTACTACAAGGTATACGACGTAGCAGATTTATTTCATTTTTGCTTTCAAATATTTGTACGTGGACTATTATTTTTATTTAAAAAAATGCAAAGGTTTTTTCAAATTCGAAAAATATTACGTCCTTTTTCACATGGGATTTGAATTCAGGTCGACTCTATGAATTCAAAAGATTAAATGTATGTTTATTTTTTTGTTTCTATATTTAGTCATTTGTACGTTGATAATCGCATGAGGGTGTTTTGTTATCGGCTCCAGATTAGGCGGTAGGGCCCCTATTCGTAATAGTCCAAATTACAATTATGTGGAAATAAAAATTGGAAAAGTTACCTGGAAGATTGGAATTATAGGTAGAACTGAAATTGAAGCATAGTGAAGTGTGCTCTCAAGCCCTGCGGTTGAGAGGAGATACTTTTTTCAGTAGTGAAATGAATATGGGTCGATACCGATTATTATTAGCAATATTATGTGACATGGTGACTATAATAAAAAGCCATCTTCACCCGCACGTGGTGGTGGACTAGCGAACGATGAAACGTAGACGAACAACGAAAGAGACAGTAGGGTGTTTCGAGCCCGATTGACTAAGAATTTCCACCTTACAGTAGACCGCAGCCAAATAACAATACTCTTGAAAGTTGTAGTGTTCCTGCGAGTGAGTAAGATTACCAGATGTAAGAAGTGAGACTGACAAACGGAGCTCTGGCGATAAGAGAGGTAATGGTAAGCGAAAAGAGGAGCCCCAATCGCAACGGCAACGGACAAGAGACCTTGATCTCCTGTCAGTTGACGCTGCCATGCTGACCCACAAGATGCTTCTTCACGCTTCGCTTGAAGGATCCCATATTATATGATTGAGGAAATACACATGCCGGCAACGCGTTCCACTTTTTAATAGTGTGACATAGATAGGAGTTGCCAAACTTTTTAGTACGCGACGGAATGATACGGAAAGGGAAGGAAGGGATAAGGGAAAACAGTTCTTCAGAGCACTCTTCAGAACACACACAGAGCGTGGTATAGGCGATAAAATACGCTAAGTGAGCCAATATCTCTCCGGAGCTGAAGAGGTTCAAGATTCTTGGTGACCTCTTCGTCACCAATGTATTTATACGGACAGCTCGTCGCTGCAACCTGTCCAGGGCCTCGAGGAGGTACTGGGCGGAACCATCTCAGAGTTTTATATCAGGCGGGCCGTATGCTTGTTTTGGCACTAGGTGTAGTATAAAAAAAGAAACTACTGGATGACTGATCTGGAACCTGTCACGTCCGCTGAGAATTTTTTTATGTATATTTTGACAAGAAAAGAGGTGTAAGTGGTTCATTAACATCTTTGAACCAAAGACAACCTCACCTGTACACACATATTGCACCCTGTCAGTCAGCAGACTGACAAATGAGGCTCTGGCGAAAAGAGAGGTAGGGCATAGCGTAGTTAATAAGATGCCTGTCTGTGGAGGTACCTCCACCTCACAAAAAATACCGAAGCCAAATAACAATTCTCTTGAGGGTTGTTGTGTTCCTGCGAGCGAGTGAGGTTACAAGGAGCGAGTTTCTGTGTTGGTAGCGGGTGAGAGATTTTTTTTATGCTGTGAGCATTAATATGGGTACGGTAACCGCTTCACATTAGGCGGGCCGTATGCTTGTGAAAAGGTGCACACGCGTGTAAAAAGTCGCAAGCTAAAGCTTACAGAAACGTCAATATCGATCTATGTTATTTTCAGCATCGGCGCTAGTGTGTTTCATAAACTCTCTGTAACAAAGTATGTTGTTTTACAGAGTAGTTTCAGTTTACTTCGTCGCTACTAGATGGCGCTTTTCAACCGCGCCAAGGACATAGATCGCCGACAGATGTCGCTACCTTCGACGACCAACAGATGCCGCTGAAGAGCAGTCGTGATAACATCATATTTATTTTTAGTGAGTAAAAGGTAAACTAACATGATTCCGAATTAGATGTTTTATATTAGAACATTAGTTACGAGGGTGGCAATTAAAAACGTTAGAAGTCAGCCGCTTTGGACGTGGTCCGCTTTTGTTTTCGTGGTGTGCATTTCAATCAAAACATTTCGGTGGTTCAGTCCTTGAATTTTCTTTTCGTATAGCTTTTATAACTAACTATACTTTTTAAAATAGCTGCTGCATGTAACTATTAAAGTATTGCTATTCATTTTTTTTTAACGGGACGGGGCGGGGGCCCACCACACATTCCCACCACTGTGTCTCCTGTGTAGCCAGGATTAACAGCGGCGACATCCAAAAAACAGTGGAGTCCTTAGCAGTCTCGGGGGTAAAACTACGGCTGCCTTGGAACTCACAACGAATTTAATCAGAAGAAATTTGCAGGAGTAAGAAGCTTTTGGAATTTGACTTCCCGTCTTAGCAATGTGAGAGTTTTGCCGTTCATATTAATAGGTAATGAGATCTTGTTGTTTTCGTCCTAGCGTTTCTATTGTCGATATGTTTTTTTTAACTAGCGCCACATCCGGCACTCCACGCAAATATCGCGTCGTTTACTACAACTTTCTTACACAATGACGTCTGTGCAGTACGTAAATGAGCATGTGTTTAGGGTTGCCACCCGTACTTTATAATAAAGTATTGTTATTTCAGATAAATGTATTCTAAACTATATGAGAATAATACACGAAAATACTTTATTTCGCCTGATTTAATTTCTTTGAGATTTTGAAAAGTATAGTCGTAAAGACGAGATGAAAGAAACAGAAATATCTGAATTTGATAAAAAAAATATTACTTATTTACTTTAATTTAAATATAACCTGTAAAGATGCTGTGCAATTGTTTAGTAGAGAGACAAATTTGTTAGTTTATAACAAATTTGTAAATGCAAATAGCAATAAAAATATGTTTTTAAACATAATAATATATCTTTAATTCCAAAAAAAGGTGACAACCCTACATGTGTGCGTGAGGCGCCATACGAATTGTTCCAGATTAATCTCGGAGGGGAGGTGAGGTCGATACTTGAGAGCGGCAGAGAGAGAGTATACTGTAAGTTTCTATTACTTACACTGTGCTAGCGATCTGCCCCGGCTTCACACAAGTAGAATTTTATTGATTTACACCAAAGACATTCATTCTTCCTTTCGGTATATATCGTCCACTGTCTCAATTTGACAACTTCCCATCTGGTCATTATCCCAATAGGACTACTTGCCAAAAGCACCACTTCCCAAAACAGCAACAACCAAAAGGTCCACTTTCCATTGATACCGACCACTTTAAAAGTTGTAAAGGTAAAAAAAGAATTGAAGGGAGAGGTGGAAATGTATGTAATCTATAATTATGAAAATCTGTTTCTGCTGAAACTTCACAATTTCTTATTTGTAAGTACATACATAACTATGAAAACCTTTCTTTCTGCTGAAACTTATGTAACATTTATGGTTATGTTATGTTAGCCTATCCAATCTTAAGTGGGAAGTCCTATGTCCAGCAGTGGGCAGATACAGGCTGATAATGATGACGATGATTCTATATAACTAGGCCGGATTATATTCTAGCCCACGGGGCCGAAATCGAGGTTGAGTGGAGCGAATAGATTCAATGGAAACTGTATTCGATGATCATTCCTCAAGGACATGATCAATCTCAATTTTTTTTCGATACAAACATCAAGCGTGTCGAGGTCTGTAATTGTGACAAGTTTCATCAAAATCGGTTCGGTGGTTTTAGAGTCTATTCATTTCCAAAGATATAATAAATTTATTAAAATCTCTTTGGTTTACGCGGAACACACTAAAGCTCCCAAACAGCTTCCGAAACCTTTACAATCATCGTCATATTTTTAAGCAACTTAAAAAAAAAATATGAATACTAAACCTCCTTCAGTAATCACTCTACCTATAGGTGAAAACGGCAAGAAAGTCTGTTCAGTAGTTTTTGAGTTCATCATTCAGACGCGACAAGGCACCTAATTGTATATTTTTTTATATAGTAATGCCACCACTGTTTTGTCATGTCAGTGGTAGCTGTTAAGAAAACAAAGTCCCAGCGTCTAGAGACGCTGGGACTTTGTTTTCTTAAAAGAGGACTATACATACTAACTAATGCCGCCGCTGCTGAATAGAAATTCATAGTTCGTAGTAGATGATCGAAGTATCCAACAATTAAAGTTATTTTTATGTTTAATACTTTTTTTTTTGTAAATACATACGTATGATACATAGAAAACACCCAAACCAAGACAAACAGACATGTTCATGCACACAAATGTTTGTCTTGTGCGGGAATCGAACCCAAGACCTCGGAGTCAACGTGGCCATTGCTAACCATTCGACCACCGAGCTCGTCAAATGTTTACTGCTTGGCCGCCGCTTAGCAAGCGTGTGGACGCGGCATTACGCAGTACTAGGACGAGAATAGTAGAGAAAACGCAATCGAATGATTGAAACACGTAATTTACGATTTTTATCGTTTTTTAATCTGGAATGGATGTTAAAAATAGGAGTTACGCTGTTTCTGTGGCTAGGGTAAACCAATGACTAGTTAATTTTAGCAACCACTTCTAAGTCGACACCTATGTGACTAAAACCATATCTATTTTTTAACACTTTTAATTTGAACGTAATATGTGAAAATGTCTTTAAATATGCTATTTGACAATGTTCTAAAATTATAAAAAAAATATTTATCAGTATCGTAAAATACACAAAATAAATACACAAACAAAAGATCTGCGATCTTAAAAAATTTGCATCTTACCTCCGAATTGTCTTATGGTCGATCAAAGATTTGGTGGGAAAGACCATTTTACAATGATAAAATTATTAAAAATAAATATTAGCATTAGAAAAAAACAATAAACAATACTATACCGATTTCCAGGCAATTTGATCCATACTTTGCATGCTTCCGCCACCAATTAGCTCGTGCAAACTACTGCCGGCCGGCACCCAACTACTACCGTTAGTATACCGTTTCATACAGCAGTAGCAACATAAATTTATATTTAACATAGCTGTTGTACAACTTTCAGTATCCATTTCATATAACAAAATTATCTATTGTATGTAGTACTGTACCACAGTATTATTATTATGCTTTTAAAACTGTGACTATACTCTTATTGTATGTAACTATACTTTGACGAGCTCGGTGGTCGAATGTCCACTTAGACTCCGAGGTCGTGGGTTCGATTCCCGCACAAGACAAACATTTGTGTGCATGAACATGTCTGTTTGTCTGCGTGTTTTCTATGTAATATAAAATATATGTATTTACGAAAAAAATAATGTATTTAGTTAAGTACATTTATCAGTTGTCTAGTACCCATAACACAAGCTTTGTGCTTAATTTGGGACTAGATGGCGCTGTGTAAATTGTCCAGAGATATTTATATCTATATAATATATTGTATGTATGTAGGTATATGTTGTCATCGCCTTTTGTATGTAGCATTGTTGGGAAAAAAAATACGAAATAAAAATTACCAAGTTGCCTAGGCATAAACCCGTAATCATCCCACTATTGGGATACGGGTCTCCCCTCAGTCGAAGGGGTTTAGAGCATACTCCACTGCGCTGTTCAACTGCGAGTTAGTGGAGGCCTGTGTTTTCATGCCGCCCAAAGACCGACGGCTTAACGTGCCCTCCTAAGCACGGAAGAGCTCGTGATAAATAAACCAATCGATATACAGGTCGGTTGTTTAACTTATTTAGTACATAGTATAAAAATTCAAATTTTAATTACATAGAAAAAAAAGTGTTTTACGTTACACATTAATGACGTTTTAATTAAAATCCCGGGTCAATCACAATTTTATCTTTATATAAGTTTATTTTATATGGCCATATTTTAAACAGTCTGTATATACTGATTACCAAGCAAATAGACCAAACAGGAGCTAAGTAGAGATCGACAACAGTCAACATGCGTTATTTCTCTCTCGCCAAGAGCTTCGTTAGCTACTCGGCAAGGCACACCACGTGCAGGTGAGGTCAGCGTTAGCTCTAAAGATTGTGGTGAGCCACTACACCCCAAACAAAATTGGTTGTGTTTAAAGTCTAGGGCGATAATTTTACGTGAAAACGTCATAAGAAAACATCGGCCGATGGAGTGGAAGAGAGATAGATGCGTCACAAGCCGAACACTTAGGCCGATCGTGCGCTCTTGCTTTCACTCTCGGCTCAGACGGAACGTGACAATGAGTGCATTTCGCGCATGCAGCCGGCGTTCAACGATATATAAATGTCAAACCACACAAAGCCCAAATTCCGTGGCCGAAATTCCGCGTGATTAATATTGGTATTTAAAAAACGCAACGTAATTTTGGTCAAATGTGTCGATAGTAATTGAATAACTTAATATAATTAAAAAAAAAAAGACTCCAAACACTACTCTACATTTATGTATGTAGATACAGGATGATGATGATGAAAAAAATATGGGACCAATCTGGAAGTATACTCTTTCAAATAAAAAAGTATTTTTCAAATTGGTTTATAAATGACGGAGTAATTAAATAACAAACAATGGGTAGATACAGGCTGATGATGAAAAAATATGGGACCAATCTGGAAGTATAGTCTTTCAAATAAAAAAAGTATTTTTCAAATCACTGAGTAATTAAGTAACAAACATAAAAAATATACAGCCGAATTGAAAACCTCCTCCTTTTTTACAGTCAGTTAAAAAGTACTGCAGGCGTAATGGCGCCGAACTTCGGTCGCGTATTTTCGGTACAGTGTGTTTAGACACTAACACGTTATCTCGTCAAAAAGTCGTATGTCTAGCAAAAGCCAAATGTTTTTAAGTGTGTAATCTTGATCGTCTTAGTTTAATCATTCGCTGACTCATTGTAGAGATGTCAGTTACATAAGTACAGTCCGCGTCAAAATAAATAGATCATCATACATCAAGAAACAAAAGAAGAAAAGCTTTTTATATTGATGATACTGTTGTTTGTTGGCACTTGGTGGAACGTTATTAACAATCTGTCATTAATAAAGCATTTGTACGGTTTTTTTTTATATACATACTACGTCGGGTGCAAGATAAGCATACGGCCCGCCTGATGTAAAGCGGTTACGGTAATCATATTATCGCTCGCAACATAAAATATCGCGTGCACGCCGCCACCCCCGCTTCCAACGCTTAATCTTCTTCCTTTCTAGTGACCTTACTCACTCGCAGGAACACAACAACCCTCAAGGGAACTGTTATTTGGCTGTGGTGTGTATAGTTCTGTGAGGTGGAAGTACCCCAGTCGGGTAACTTACAATTACCTCTCTTTTCGCCAGAGCTTCGTTTGTCAGTCAGCAGGGTGCACCGCGTGCAGGTGAAGTTGGCTTTGGTTCAAAGATGTTGATGAACCACTTACACCACTAAAACTGTTCCACGTAATTTTTGTTTCCTTAACCGGTTTCGCCTTATGGCATTATCAAGGTAAATAGATATTGTATCCGTCAATATTAGAAAAGATTAAAATAGAAATTCTTTGCGTTATTAGTGGTTACATAATAGTGTAATTATTTATAATCCTTAGAATCACACTTTCAGTATTTTCATACATGCAGATGTTTATTTTAAATAAAATATTAGTGTAAACAGATATGATAATGCCATAAGGCGAAATCGGTCGGTAAAAAAGAAATATGTAACTACATGGAACAGTACAAGTACTTTATTGATAACAGAAAGCTTTTTATGTTTTACTAGTGACCGCTTTTTCAACTTTGGCTACGTGAACTTCGTAAAATAATTATTACGTAATATGTATGATTAGAAATAATTAATAATATAATAAATATTCATATTATTTGTACTATGTTATATGTATTTGACAGGGAATTCATCCTCACACATTGGAGCCTAAGTGGTCGCGTACCGTGCGGTTCCAGAGAAGTTTTCTCCCGCGTACTACCCTAGCTGTGTAATGAACTGCCAGTCGAGGTTTTCTCAGGAGACTACAGCATGGGGTTCTTCAAAAAGGGCGTCATGAGGTTTTTACAGGGTCGGCAATGGGCGTGTGATGTCCCTGGTATTAAATGCGTTCATAAGCTACGGTAACTGCTTTCCATCAGGCGGGCCGTATGCTTGTTTATCACTTTAGTGGTATAAAAAAAACTATAGATACTAGATAACTGAAAAATATGTACTTACTTAAATTTTCTTTTTTATAGACATACGTATCATCATCATCATCATCATCAACATCTGTCGTGTCTGTCGTCGTCGTCGAAGGAGGATTTGTCCAACATACGAATACATACAAAATGACTAATCAAACAAACATGTTCATGGACACAAATGCAAAATCTACTCGACCTATCATCAAAAAACTTTGTACACATATTCTCACAGGTGTTAAGAAGGATATTGGAAACTTTTAATTAACAAAAAAAAAAGTAAACGCGGGCGAAGCCGCGACTGTAAGCTAGTATAAAGGAATCACTCTTATAACCTTTCATGATACAATACCATATATGCTACTTACATGTTAAAGTAAGTACAGTGTTTTTTTAACAATAGTAAAATTATATACTTAGATACACATTATAGATACTAATTATCATTTACATAGTTGATTTCGACCATAAGCCTGATTTATAATCATAATCATCAGGTCCATTTTAGTCTCCATTACAGGAGCATGACCCTCTCTCGTCCGTCCTAGACGGAAGGAGGATTTGGCCTACTCTTCCCACGCTGGCCAAACGGGTTGGGGAGGCCTGATCGATATTTGATAATGTATTTCCCTTAATTACCTTGTACCACGGGAAGAAACGGAGTGATTCAGTAGAATCACTCCGTTTCTTCTTTTTTGTTATAAATTTTGGCCGGAAACCACACGGCCAAAATTTATAACAAAAAAGTGTTCATACCTCTGAGAATTTTTTTTTTCGAAATTATTACTTACTATATTAGATATAGGTATCAATTTATAATAATAAAACTCAGTTGTATGTTTGAGGTTTTGCATACTTGGAGTTACATCATAGTAAAAATAGAGAAGTAGACTCAAGCGAGCGGGCGATAATAGCCTAAAAACGTAGGGCTGTCGCTTAATAGTTAGTTTATTCAACCGTCAAAAATACTTAGTCAATCTCTATATACAAAATTTACAAAATTAAGTAAGGTACAAAATACAAAATTAAGTAGGGTAAGTATTAGGGATCTGTAACAAAAAACCGGCCAAGTGCGAGTCGGACTCGGTCTCAAAGGGTTACGTACCAAAAACGACAAACAATCATGTTTGTTGTATGGGAGCTCCCCTTAAATATTTATTTTATTCTGTTTTTAGTATTTGTTGCTATAGCGCCAACAGAAATACATCATTTGTGAAAATTTTAACTGTCTAGCTATCAATGTTCATGAGATACCTACAGCCCCTGGTGACAGACGGATACCGGAGTCTTAGTAATAGGGTCCCGTTTTTAACCTTTGGGTGTGGAAATCTAAAAAGGATAAAAAAAGAAAAATACCTAATTCTTGATTTCACAAATTGTTAGTGAGACATCCATGAACACTGCAATGTTTTTATGTCTAGTCGACTTTGTAGCCATTTTTAACGTATTTGTAGTTATATACGACGTAGATAGGTACATTATATGTTCAAATTATTAACGCACGTCAGCGCAGGCGCGAATCTTGCGTGGGAGCGGGTGGTTTTGCGTACGGAGCACGCGCACCCCTGACTGGCGCCCCATTAAACACCTATAAATGTTGTCAGTGTGTGCGTGCGACGGCCATACGTACGGGCTCACATACAAATCTCGCTCGGTGCGTTTGTATGAAGTTACCTTACTCTATTTATACTATGGTTACACGTTGTATATATTTTTTGTAATACATACATAGAAAACACCCAAACCAAGACAAACAGACATGTTCATGCACACAAATGTTTGTATTGTGCGGGGATCGAACCCGCGACCTCGGAGTCTAAGTGGTCATTGCTAACCATTCGACCACCGAGCTCGTCTTGCAAATTTGCAAAAGTCGGTTAAAAATATTTCCTCGCACAGGTATTAAATTTCGTACGAATGTGGAAAATAGGCCGTCAGGAATATTTTACATTTATACGAGTGAATGCATGACCTAGAATCGAACCTAGATTGCCCGCAGTAGCTGGATGGCGCGGTAACTTGACGATAACTTTATTTTAGACTAGCGGCCCGTCCCGGCTTCGCACGGGTGGACATAAGATTTTTTATTTCATTTTTACCTTTTATTTAGCAATAAATATAACCTATTTAGCAATAAATATATATATTTAGCAATAAATATAACCTATGTTATTTTATTTAGCAATAAATATAACCTATGTTACTCAGGGTACGTTAGTACTATTACTTATTCTGTGCTCAGGGTGAATGTAGCTTTCCAATGGTGGAAGAATTTTTAAAATCGGCGCAGTAGTTTTTGAGTTAATTCATTACAAACATACACACACACAAAAATACAAATCTTTCCTCTGTATAATCGTAGTGTAGACTAGCTGACCCGACAGACGTCCTGTCTTCTTAACAATGGATATTGAATTTGAATTGGTTTCAACGCTTTGGTTGCGTTGAAACCAATTCAAATTCAATATTCATTGTTAAGAAGACAGGAAAACGTCTGTCTTCTTGTGTGTCTTCTTCTGTGTCTGGCACTCTCAAACGTCATAAAGTTACATTAGAAAAGTTAATATAGTCATTCAGTTTTCTTAAATTTTCTAATTTTCCGCGCAACTTATTATTTTTTCATTCATAAGAACCAACATTCTCCTGACAATAATAAATATAACATAAAAAGAATAGCGAAATCGGTCCGGCCGTTCACGCGTGATGTCGTGATCGTGAAGAAGGGAAATAGGGATTCATTTATACTTATATATATACTTTACTTGCTATGTTACGCTCATCAAAACCTTTCATTTAATTCCCATGAGGGTTAAAGTGGAAATTATAAATCGCCACTTTGTTGCGGCTGCCATGTTGGATTAAAAATAGTGAAAAATGCGTGCGAAATTGCAGCTCAATCGAACACTGAGAATTAAGTCACATTTTACTTGTTATTTGGCTGCGGTATTCTGTGAGGTGGAGGTACATTCCCCAGTCGGGTAGCTTACAATTACGCTCCCTATCTCTCTTTTCGCCAGAGCTTCGTTGCAGGTGAAGTTGGCCTTTGATCAAAGATTTTGATAAAACTTACACCCGAAAATTATATAGTATTGTAATGAGCGACTAAAAATAACTAAATATTGTATGTATTAAGTATTAATTATTAAATATTTAGTAATTTTAGTCGCTCATATGACATGAGAATAATATTGAATTCGAATTGGTTTCGCACAATGACTAACAGTTCTATCATCAAGTTGGTTCGGTCGGGGGTGTAAGTGGTTCATCAACATCTTTAAACTAAAGCCAACTTCACCTGCACGCGGTGCACCCTGCTGACTGACAAACGAAGCTCTGGCGAAAAGAGAGGTAGGGAGCGTAATTGTAAGCTACCCGACTGGGGAATGTACCTCCACCTCACAGAATACCGCAGCCAAATAACGGTTCCCTTGAGGGCTGTTGTGTTCCTGCGAGTGAGTGAGGTCACCAGAAAGGAAGGAGATGCTGCGATGGCAGCGGGGGTGGCGGCACGCGAGCGATATTTTATGTTGCGAGCGTTAATATGGCTACGGTAACCGCTTCACATCAGGCGGGCCGTATGCTTGTCTGCCACCCGACGTAGTATAAAAAAAAATAAAAAATAAAAAAAAAGTTACATTAGAAAAGTTAACTTAAATTTACTAATTTTCCGTACAACTAAAAAATAAGAATATTTTTATCTTTCATGATTCATTATATGATATGATTAACTAGCTTTCACCATCGTTTATGAAAAAGTCATTTATTTTTCGGGTTAATGTATAGCGTATGAAACTCACAAATAACGTGGCTTTAAGTAATTATATCGATAAAAGAATTTTCTAAATCGGTTCAGTACTTCATCCAGAGATTACCACGTACAACCTCACAAACTACCGCTTTATAATATTGTTATAGGTATAAAAAACAAAAGAGTGTAAAACGGGTCTTAGCGCCCACGAGGATACAGAGGCAAATAAAGAAATTTCATTTCAAAACCATTTTCTGGAATTTCGTGACATTCCTAAAAAAATCTAAGCACCTACAGGTCTAATTAGCATCAAAATTCCAGTTGTAATCAAGCCATTTGTATGTAGCTGATTTAGTTTCCGATCTGTTTTATAACAAATATTTTTTATACCGCTAAAGTCATTACTATAGCGGCAAACAAGCATACGGCCTGAAGGTAAGCCATCATCAGACTACATTTGCGACATCCGAAATAATAAAAAAATTGCATTCACTTTTACTCTTAAGAAAAATAAAGAAACAGTTAACATTTAAGAACATTGTTAAAATTATTTTAGATGTATACCTTATATCCAGGTTGTATTCTTAGCTTACGAAATCAAAGACGATTATATCACTACAATTCACTAACTGAATAATGATTAAAACAGCGGCAAACATCCGAATATTTCCGATGATCTTTCCAACAATGACGTGTCCCTATTATAATAACATAATGAAACAACTGTCGTGTCGGGTGTCCCTGCTGGCGGGCTTGTTCAACCACTTCCTGGTTCTGTATTTATAATATCGACTACTAAAAACAAACAACAACAACCGGCAGACGCCGGCGCAGCGTGCAACGAACGTCGCTCGCATCGCAAGCCGTAACGACAACGTAGTAAGTATCAAAATCGATTATCACGAAACCATAGCAAAAATTTCAACAAAGGACATGTAAAGACACCGTAAAACTACGTAAATCTACAGCTGGAGACGGCGTAAGCGAATGTTATGACGCGAGGAAAAAAATTAAATTTAGCACGTACCATTGGTAGAGGAAGGGCGGAGTGCCGGTCGGCAGCGGGAGGACGAGGACTCCGACCCCTCCGGGAGCCGCCCTGACGGTCTGGAGGCCACTGGTGGGGAACAAAGGGGGCTCCATAGGGCTCCAGTGCTCACGGGCCGCGCGCGCCTGGCCGTGTGCGCGCTCCCACTACCGAGCGCGATCTTTCTATAAATATACGGAAATATGTAGCGCGCGCGGCGAATTTGTGCGGACCGAATATTTTGCTAATAACATCACATTATTGGCTAAATCAACAGCTGATTGTTCGAGGGAGACTCCTGGCGTCTCAGACGAGCGAGGTTTTAAGACGCAGGATTAATTTTTTTATCAATAATCTGTAAAATTTCATTGCAGTCTTGTTGTTCAAACGAAAACGACTGTATATTTATATACATAATAATATATACATTCTAGAAAATCAGCAGCCATGTTATTTTTCTCTTTTTACTATACTTTACAGCCAGATAAAAGCGATCGCGCAATCGATGAGGAAAGCTATGCTCGGTGTTTATCTAAGTAAGGAATCGAATTCGGAACGAAGAAATTTATCCACACAGCTTTCAGAGTTCACAAGCTCGCTGCATCTGTCCATTCAGTAGTGGTTGATATAGAGGAAGGTTCTGGAGTATAGATGAACGGAAAAGCGGCTGGAAGTGAATATGTAAGGCAGAGGAACTTGATAGAAATTATAAGGAAAGAAATGATTACTTTCCTTTATCCAGCAGTGATTAGTATAGGCTGATCATGATTATGATGCATAGGTAGCACGATTGAATTCTTAACACAATTGACCATACAGTAGGTATAGCAAAATGGACCATACAGTATAGTTATCTTAGTTACCTACCTACTACCTACTTGGATATGCAACCTGCCTGTAGCATTCCAAATAAGCAGATGGCATTTTGGAAACAAGCCAAACCGACAAGTCAAAACTATTGTATTTGTCAATATTTATAATAGCTGCTTGTCAAGAAAGTCTTCATAATTTCCATTGAAATAAAAGGTGTCGATCTGTCTCCATCATTTCCTTTCTCTTCTACTAATGAATTACTTTACATTATTACTCCTGATACAGTCAACCTAAGCTGTCTTCTGTAACGTGGAGGGGAGTGGAGGAGGTATCAGGTATTTCCCCAGTCGAACTGCTGGCGTGCCTTATTTCGGCATAGCCCAGGAGCCCTACCGCCGAAGCCGTAGCCGATTACCATCGGAATTTCAGAATGCGAAAATGAAACCACTGCTTTGATATTTGCTAATTTTGTTTAACTCAATTGGTAGAAACCCTAGAACTCTACCGACTAAGCTGAAGATGTTTGTCAAATTTCGGCACTGCTACCAAAATACGTGTAACATTTTAACGGGATGTCGAGTAAAATTCTGATACTTGGTGTCTGAATTCGACTAATTGACGACTAATTCTGGGGTTTCCCCCAAATTTCCCCAAAAAAAATTAGGGGATTCTATTAAACTACATAACATAGCGAAGATATGATTTCTCATATCTTCGCTATGTTATGTAGTTTAATAGAATCCGAGTGGGATGTGCCGAAATAAGCTTATTTTGTCAATGCCACAAAAAACACCTTATAGCTCTTTGACGGGAGGGCTACAAATTATCTCCTTTGGCGACATATTAATAATTTTCTGTCAGTTAAAATCTGGGATCTGATCTTGATTTTAACAGGGTCCTGGAAATAAGGCACGCTTTCTCTTTTACTACTGATTTACTTCACATAATAATGTGAAGTAATTCATTTACATAGAGAAACTCCTGATACAGTCACCCTAAGGTGTTTTCTGTAACGTGGAGGGAAGTGGAGGAGGCATAAGGTATTTCCCCAGTCGAACTACTGCTCAGAATCACTGTTCTAATGGCCCCACCCTACCGCATTCGCTAGATTCTTTGTATCCACGCAGTAGTTGTTACCCATGAGATTATAAATCAGGGGTAAATCCCTGCACTGTATTTATTTAGTGAAGGGAAGGGGATTTGCCCCTTCCCGTCACTAAATACAGTGCAGGTATTTGATTTTTCCATTTTAATGGCTATCTTCGAAAATAAGTTGGTACATACGGTTCAAAAACTAAAAACTCAAAAACAAAAGATTTCTCTTTCATTAAAGATGTCATATTACTTCTCGAGTTAATAATTTTCTAATATTAATAAGTAATTTTCGAACACTAATTTTATCGTCCAAAAACAACAAATGTACCTAACATTACAAGTTTCCATGGATGTACAGCAAAGAAGTGGTTTGTAAAAATCTAAATACATTTATGATTACCTATTTATTTATTTTACATGCTTACGAGAGATTAGAAAAAAACGGTAGTTAAATATAAAATTTAAATTATTTTCTTTTATCGATTAAAAAATAACTCTTCATACCCACCGTAGCCCTGCCTGACCGTAGGTACCTCTGGCGGTACGATAGGTATTTTAAATTTAAACCATACCACTAGCTAACAATATTACTGAGCCTTATTATATAGCCATAATACTGAGGGAGTATTCTTTTTTTATACTACGTCGTGTAGCAGACAAGCATACGGCCCGCCTGATGTGAAGCGGTTACCGTAGCCATAGTAACGCTCGCAACATAAAATATCGCTCGCGCGCCACCAGCCCCGTTGCCATCGCAGTCATCCTTTCTGGTGACCTCACTCACTCGCAGGAACACAACAGCCCTCAAGGGAACCCTTATTTGACTGCGGTATTGTGAGGTTGAGGTACATTCCCCAGTCGGGTAGCTTACAATTACGCTCCCTACCTCTCTTTTCGCCAGAGCTTCGTTTGTCAGTCAGCAGGGTGCACCGCGTGGAGGTGAAGTTGGCTTTGGTTCAAAGACGTTAATGAACCATTTACACCCCAAAAAGTAATAAAAAAATATATTCAATCAGCATTAATTTTTAACCCTAGTGGAAGTACCGTGAGTTCGAAACCTAGGGTATAGGGGATAATTTGTGGAGGAGAAATAAAAACACAAGAATTATTTATTATGTAAACCTTTATTTCCACAATAGGTACGAAGATAAATTATACATTATCAAGTGAAATATACTCAGGCCCATTGAAACAATATATATATAGATAGTATAGTAAAACATAGTCCATAGATCGTACCGCGTTTTTAAGCACACAAGCAAGCGTCTATACATGCATATACGAGTACATATGCAGTCACTCACTAATACCAAGATCATTACATAGGTACTCATGGATCATACATTCTCACTGGCCGCTTGTATCATCGTAATAACCATCCCAGACATATTCAAATATGCACAAAAACTGTGTGGGATCCTATATTTGCAAAACATTTGTACAAATATTTCGTATTTGCCATCAGATGTCGATTTTTTGGCGTACATTAAAGGGCGCATACCGCAAATATTTAGACGACTCCCACACTTATTTGCAATGAATAGCTGCTACACACGTGTCGTTTTAATTCTCCCGATATCGGGCTGAAACCATTCAGTATGCTTTGTGTTGTTGGGACAAATACCGTTTCAGACGTGCCGGACAAATTTAACCGGCGGCGTGTCGGTCTGATCGCTATTTACACGGATAGTTGTCGGTTAGGTACCACTAACTGGATTGTTCGGCATCAGCTATCGGAATGACTTCCGTAGAGCATGGAATATTCGTGCGCACATGTGTCGAGACAGAGCGACGCACTTGAATGTAATAAAATTTACTTTGGTTATTCGGAAAATGTAATATCTACTTTCTCTGTCTTATGTTTGTATTTAGAAAGAGTACGAACTCAGCGAAGCGATCTGCAAATAGGTATTTGAAGTAATGTTCTTTCTTTACCTATATTTCGTGTATGGAACTGACGACTTTCGCAAAAACTGATCCAAATATATTTTCGAAACATTTGTAAAAACATGTGCACATATCACACATGTCTGGGACCACTTAAGGCCAGCAATTTATGGCTGACTGAACGACGAGCATTTGTGTGCTTAAAAAAATGTTACTTAAAGATGGGTTACTATTAGTCTGTGATCCTAATGTACGTTATATAACCTTATCGCATTACTGGAAAAAAGAGCGTTAGTCTTGAAAGCAGCGATGTTAACGCCATTGAAAAACAAGCAATAAACGGAGTTGGAACAGTTTTGCCATCTCTCATATCGCCATGGGAGGAAGTCAATGTTAACCCTGGTACGGAAATAAACTTAATTGCAACTTTGATTGCTCCTGTTGCTACCTGGTTACACCTAGGTCATATGGTCTCATATTCTCTACCATCCTTCAAGAAGACATGTTATCATCATATAGATTTCACATTCAAAATGATGTTATTCTCTGATATAATGCGATTAGTTTTTCATTGGCGACGCTACTATTGCTTAATAAACCTAACGCTTTTTCTGATAATGCGGTAAAGTTACACATTAAACGTTAATTTCCCAGACTAATCACATAGTACTGGTAATCTTTTAAAAGTGTGCTTACATAAAGGGACTTTTTACCGGTCTGATCTCTTCTAGAGCTGATAGATCAAATCAAAATCAAACTGTACTTTATTCCATACACTTGTAGGATATAAACCATTTGTAATCACACTACAGACTACCTTTAGGCAGGTAATCGGGTTCTTTATGTAAGGACACTTAGACCCAGACTCTACCAAAGCGGAGACGAGGGAAGACCAATCGTGTTTTCGTCAATTTGACACTCCGTGCGTCGTCCAGCGGAGTACAGCGAGGTAATATATGGAAACGACTCTCCGCACATCTCCGCTTTGATGGAGTCCGGGCCTTACACGTTTCAGAAGTCTCATAAATAAGGAGTTGATAAATATTATAGACGGTTTACAGGGTAGACGGTACATTCCAGATGGTTAAACATACACAGTAACAGAACCGCAACAAACATCCTAAAAACCTTCGTACACGTGTTCAACTTATACAATTTTTACAACAATATTCTGCAAGTAGGTGAAAGTTGTGGGTAACATTAAAATCGTCACTTAAGACTCCATTTTCTACGCCAATATGCAAGTGCGGCCAACGAAAAAATGCGATCCTGACGGCAGGATAGAAGATGCGGAACACGTGATACAGAAAGAGATGGCTATAGGTCATACATATCTAACAAACAGCAGTCCAAAACGCATTTCTTCGGCGGACACACTGCAATAATATGAATTGAACACGTGGTAGCGAAGAATCTATTTTACAATTCTTGGGCCTGAAATACATAGGTAAAGTACAATTTAAAGGCATACAGAATTGTTAGATTTAGAGCAGTAATAGTTTTCAGTGACATTAGTTAGTGAAAATACAATCTAAATAGTTCATTAAGTTGTAAAAAAAAAGGTATATAAAACAAGGCGGTTACATTGGAATGTTTGGATTGTGATAGGAACCGATTTGATATTACCGGAAAATTAACGGTTTTTAACTTTTTCTGTAATATTTTTCATAAGAACGGAGCAAACAGTTTGCGTCTGACTATCAGCTAACTGACTCAGAGGTGCAAATCGGATGCAGGATCCAATTTAACGACGTCGAATCAGTGGCCAACTGTAGCAAGCTAATTTGAATGAGATAGCAAACGGAACGCCGTAAATTGAGTCGTATGTACGCACCATCTTAAATACACAGCCAACCGCAAACTATTTACCTAATGGGGCCGCAACCTAATAACGAGAATGAAATAAAACAAGTATACATATAAAAAAATCTCAAAATAAAACAATAAAGCTAATACCTAAATAAATATACCGGTAAACAATTAAAATAAATATTATAAACCGGTTAATAATAATAAGCGTAAACTTGCTTAAAATTATTTCAAAATAGTACCGATTAAAGATCATAATGTAATGGCCTGATTCATAACATATACATACATAATGTAATGAACCGATTCAAAACGTCCAATTAGAATAAAAATAATAGAGAGGTCATATATATCTAACAAACAGAATATAAGTTTTACAATATATAAGTTTTACAATAAAACAACTATCACTATTATTATTTAGTCGTTAAATTAAATCAAATCGAAAACCTTAGAATGCAGATAACTTTCGCATAAAACACCAGCACATTGTAGCGTCGCAATAGATAAATTGATTAAATATTGAATAAAATACTGCACCCCGTTTATCCAATCGTATCGAAGAAGCTGCAATTTTCGAACTGTAACTTTAGGATATTTGCATTAGTTCCAATTTCATCCACCTGAATGGAAAATTTGTAATATAGAGTTGGTAACACTAACATTGTGACGTCACATGTACTCGGCTGTTCGATTACCTTATACACGTCTCGGTTTCTTGATTTAACTTTTCAGTTTTAATTAAAAATAGTAATAAATATAGTTTTATTCTAAAACCCATAATCTATTATTTTGATCCTTGACAAATAATTGCAATAACCCAATAAGCACTACATTGATAGGTACACAGACAAGAAATAGAAAGACAAACACCACAAACACATTGGATGTATTAAAATTGAAAGACGCCACGTCGTTATAAGACTAATACTCAAAAGTGATAGTTCATTTGTGCATCTACCTACAGCTGCATTGTGCTGTGCATACTGCTGCATTGTGCTGTGCATACTACTGCATGTCGCTTTGAAACTCGCGAATGGTGTAATGGTGAATATGTCACGCATGACGTGCTGTTACTGTACAAAGGATTTCTGTGTATATTCACACTCAAGTAGAGATGGGCAAAAGATCGGATATTTATTCTCAAAAACTTTGCCGTTATTCGGCATTTATACGTACTTACTTTACTTTTTCGTAAATGCCCCTCTCTACACTCAAGCGATGTTATTCTGCATATTGCATCAAGACAATCAAAAGACAAAGTTAAATTAGCATTAAGCAAATTTAAGTAAGAAATGATGACGTCTTTTGAGTGACGCAACTAATTCGATGTTGATTTTCCCCCTTATTGAATAAACTACCATTAAGTAAAACGTGATAGACCTTTTATGGGTCGCGTAAACTACAGTGTTCTTATTACGAGTCGCGTAAACTACAGTGTTCTTATTACGAACAAAATATATAGTTTCTATGTATTATATATTATTATCTTAACAACAGAAATGTACGCTATATGATCTACTATGTTTGTCCTCACCAGTTGGCGCCACTGTCGAGCAAGGTCATGAAGTTTAGTTGTCAAAACCTGCTGTAGACAGGAATGAAAACAAAGATCACACAATCTATACCATAACAATCGTACCGCAAAAATATCGAGCATGCCAGTGTTGCACAGTCCCAGTTTTGTTCGAAAAAAAGAGGTCTAAGATTCCGAAGAATAAAACTGTACCAAAACAAAGCACTGACATCCATTGACTTGTAACTCGTATTATTTCGTCATTAGTCTCAGTATTACCACATGCCCTCTTTCGGCTAACTCGTTAGATAAACTTTAATACAGCGCCCTCTATAATCATGTCTTCTTTAGTTCTACTTTCTCCAGAGCGATGGCACATAATATAAGCAACTGCAAGGTCGAGACGAACCCCTTTTTCTACCGTGTTGCGATCGCAATAAACCATTTAATTAATTCCTTTTTTTTTCTTCCATCTCCGCCCATTTCAGTGCTAACTCTCAGTTAATGCTAATATTCACAAAATTTGACTACAATTAGAATTCAACCTCGAGTAGCCCAATAACAGTGACATACTTTTAAGAGACCTCACCCTACGCTAGCGCCGCCAGCAGCGAATTCATACACGTATGCCCTTATTAGGTAGTTGAATACTTATTTTTGTAATAAATGGAAATATTATACACAAGTTTTATAACAAACTTATTAGCATTATTATTTTTCGTTATAGTTTAATGCATGTAACTAACATTGTGACGTCACATGGTTTCTGTTCACTGTCCGGTTTTTAAAAAATTGTAAAAAGTTTTAAAAAATTGATAGCAAGGCCGTGAAGGCCTTGCTATCAATTTTTTAAAACTTTTTAGTTATAGCGAAAAAATATTTATTAATATAGCTTTTGTTATAAAACCCAAATATAATATTTTCAATTATTTAATTTAAACCCTTGAATAATATAATACTTGATTAACACAAATGTATTCCATTCAACGTGTGATAGTTTGTCTTACTCTTTCTATATAGAATGTGAAATGTGAAAGGTCACAAAATAATATATTAGGTATAATGTACAGTTGAGCACAGTTTGAAGACACAACACCTATTGTTACACGTACACACAGGTAAATATTTTTCATTGAACATTTAACATCTAAGATTAGGTGCACACTATCGATTTTCAGTTGATAATCAAAATTTCGCAAATTCGATTTCTCTTCCAAATAACATATTTCGTGAATGTAATATGTTAGCATATCGAAACCGGTCGCCTCGACACAGGCCTACTATGTGAGCAAGCCAAAAGTGTCGACCATTTTGAAAAATCGGCCATCTTGAATAATAAAATTATAACTATAATAATACTAATGATCAGAGCCAACTAAATTGGCAACATAATATAAAAAAAAAATACAAACTTAATAAAAAAAAAATACTTTTGTAAAATATCCGCACATTGTGAAGAAATATTTTTATACTTCGGGTGGCAGACTAGCATACGGTTCGCCGGATGTATACGAGTCGGTTACGGCAGCCATATTAATGCTTACAACATGAAATATCGCTCGCGCGCTGTCACCTCTGCTGAGAAAACAGCAACTCCTTCCTTTCTTTCTGGTTCGTACCTCACTCACTCACAGGGGACAACAACCCTCAAGGGAATTGTTATTTGGCTACGATATTCTGTGAGGTGGTACTTCCCCAGTCGGGTAGTTTACAGATACACTGTAACCTAGTTCTATTCTCTCAGAGACTCTTTCGCTAGAGGACAGGGAGCACCACGTGCAAGTGAGTTACACCCCAAACCTTAGTTTGAAGTATACAATGATATTGCACGTAAACGTTAACATAAATGAAAAAAATTATAAATAAAATTACGAAAATATCTTTGTTTAATGTATAATCCGAAAATCGATCGTGCGTGTTTCTACTAATTATTTTACTATTAAAAATTAATCTTACATTACTACGTACAAGATTTAAGTTGACTTAGATTGAGAAAAATTAAAGCTCAAATAAAATTCGTCTAGTTTGAGATCAAAGTAATAAAATAATAATGTGATAGAATATAGTCTAACACAAATAAAAAATACAATTATATAATCCTACATTATAGAAAAATATACATATAAATAGCTTTCAATCCTAACTTCCTAATCTCACTCACACGTCGCGAGCTGGTAGCCGAACGGAAACACAACTTCCAGTAATAGACAAATAAATTGCCACATCAGATCAGCTGTATTCAACCTCATCACTGCAGTAGCGAACAATAAACACATCGCTTAAAATCCATAGACAAAGGGCACGGTTTTTTTTCTTTTCTCCTGATGTGCTAACTTCATTGCCGGTCATTGTACAAGTCAGTCAAAGTCTTTTTTGTTAAAATGAACAGTTGATCCGTTTTATAATAAGACCATCCACGATTATTACTTTTAAGTTGTAATTAAAAAGTAAAATCAAATTGAAAAAGCCAGTATCCAGAGCACGTGGAAACTTCCCGAACACACTGTAATGTTACATATAACTTTTTAAATATTGTATAGTTAATGTAGTCTGATTAGCCGTATGTGTGTGCGTGTGCGCTAAACATCCTTTTACTCTCCGAAGTTATAAAATCTTCATTATCAATTTGATATAACCTTTTAATTATAACGGAACAATTCTCCCTAAGTATTTTACACAAATTACGACATAAACATTATCATTCATGGCAATATAGATTATCACACGACAATTTCCGGTGACTTTTGTGTATGATGTCCCGATCTATACTGACAATCTATGAAAACTGTTACGGTTAAGTTAGG
Source organism: Hypsopygia costalis (assembly GCA_937001555.2). Taxonomy (NCBI): domain Eukaryota; kingdom Metazoa; phylum Arthropoda; class Insecta; order Lepidoptera; family Pyralidae; genus Hypsopygia; species Hypsopygia costalis. Next base: position 29,876,234 of record OW443326.2, read on the forward strand.
GTTATGAGTAGTAGTTACTTTTGGTCGATGCTGGTCTCGGCAAGCATAGGAGTCGGTAAGAGATCTGACAAATAGCCAAGACCCTAGAACCTCGGCAAGCATAGGAGTCGGTAAGAGATCTGACAAATAGCCAAGACCCTAGAACCTCGGCAAGCATAGGAGTCGGTAAGAGATCTGACAAATAGCCAAGACCCTAGAACCTCGGCAAGCATAGGAGTCGGTAAGAGATCTGACAAATAGCCAAGACCCTAGAACCTCGGCAAGCATAGGAGTCGGTAAGAGATCTGACAAATAGCCAAGACCCTAGAACCTCGGCAAGCATAGGAGTCGGTAAGAGATCTGACAAATAGCCAAGACCCTAGAACCTCGGCAAGCATAGGAGTCGGTAAGAGATCTGACAAATAGCCAAGACCCTAGAACCTCGGCAAGCATAGGAGTCGGTAAGAGATCTGACAAATAGCCAAGACCCTAGAACCTCGGCAAGCATAGGAGTCGGTAAGAGATCTGACAAATAGCCAAGACCCTAGAACCTCGGCAAGCATAGGAGTCGGTAAGAGATCTGACAAATAGCCAAGACCCTAGAACCTCGGCAAGCATAGGAGTCGGTAAGAGATCTGACAAATAGCCAAGACCCTAGAACCTCGGCAAGCATAGGAGTCGGTAAGAGATCTGACAAATAGCCAAGACCCTAGAACCTCGGCAAGCATAGGAGTCGGTAAGAGATCTGACAAATAGCCAAGACCCTAGAACCTCGGCAAGCATAGGAGTCGGTAAGAGATCTGACAAATAGCCAAGACCCTAGAACCTCGGCAAGCATAGGAGTCGGTAAGAGATCTGACAAATAGCCAAGACCCTAGAACCTCTCCAATTTCATAGACTTTAGTTCGCTAAGCGTATTTTATCGCCTCTACTATGGTGAGTGTTGCCATCCCATCCCATTGCTCCCTTCGGTTACAGAACCACGCGTGCAGGGTTTAGTTCGCTAAGCGTATTTTATCGCCTCTACTATGGTGAGTGTTGCCATCCCATCCCATCCCATTGCTCCCTTCGGTTACAGAACCACGCGTGCAGGGTTTAGTTCGCTAAGCGTATTTTATCGCCTCTACTATGGTGAGTGTTGCCATCCCATCCCATTGCTCCCTTCGGTTACAGAACCACGCGTGCAGGGTTGCTAAGTCATTATTCCACTGTAGAGAACTCTTCGCGTACTAAACTCTGATTTTTTTTTCCACCACTAGAATGGCAAAGAACCATACGGCCCGCCTGATGGAAAGCAGTTACCGTAGCCTATGAACGCCTGTAACACCACGGGCATCACACGCGCATTGCCGACCCTGTAAAAACCTCTTCACGCCCCTTTTGAAGAACCCCATGCTATAGTCCCCTGAGAAAACCTCGACAGGCAGTTCATTCCACAGCTTGACAGTACGCGGGAGAAAACTTATCTGAAACCGCACAGTACGTGACCACTTAGGCTCCAATGTGTGATCTGAAGCAATAGCGATGTAAAGCATGCCGGAATAACTTAATTTGCTCATAGCGCGCGCACTCAGACTGTCGCGCAACGTACAAGTGCGTCCATATATATCGAGTCGCCAGAATACGCGCGTCACCAACAAATTTAACCAACTCGACCAACGTAACAAGTCTCATAACCATAGCCGTCGTAGAATTGGATTATATGGATTTTACCTTCGCCACTGCAGCCTTTCGACTTGTGTTTATACAATCGTTTACTTACACGTAATTTGCCTAAACTTCGTCCAGGATAGATACACGATAGTTTATTGAATAGAAAACCGAGCGTGTCAAACAGTCTTAACTGACGGATAACGTCTCGCGAGCAAGTTACTGATATTTCCACAATGCAAATAGAATCATTTTCCATCTCTTTTTCGTAATGTATAATACGCTGTGTCAGTGATTATTATTTTCAACGATACGACTTGAACACAAGTAGACGCGCAGCATAGTCGATTTCGGGGATACGCTAAACTTACGGTATCTACCCTAAGATTACTCTAGGCAAATGTTCCTCAACCATAGACTTATTGCTACGTATACGCCTAAATTTAAAACAAATCTCTTTTAACATGAAAGCTGACAGTGTTGGCAACATAACAAAAAAAAAATATGTACGGTTGGTACATGCAATGTAGTTAAACAGCAGGGGTCCGCTCTCCACACTTCAAATGTATATTAGTTTGTTATCAGACGCAGTGTGCGATATTGTGTATTTAGTCCACGGAATAAAACTCATTCAGAGGCAAATGGTGTTTTCTCTCCGACCACTAGGCCATTTCCATCTACAGCCCCCTGCTCACCAAATGTATCTATCAGCCAGTACATATAAATAGTGTAAATCATAAAACATAAAGACATTCGGTGAGTAAACATAGAGCAAATGACCGCTATAGCCGATATAAATCCAAATAGTCTGTTTTAATAATGTTTTCCAAATTGCTATAAACATATACGGTGAATACACTAGCGCAGTACTATTACGTACACTGTTCTAGTGCTATATTTGCTTTAACAATTGAAAATTTCCAATATAAAAAAAAAAATACGAATTATATTATAAATCATAAATACGTGAGCAAAATAAAAAAACGCATTTGATTATTAGAAAAAATAGCCAAACAAGAAAGTAGATAACATAAACAAATCAATTACCTATAATATCAAAAAATAACAGTATTTTTTAAATGGCGTCAGTCAGCTTTCGTGTTAAAAACAACCAAATTACAAGAACACTCCGCAAATCACAACGCCAGACTTCATTGGAAACTCAACTCAAAAACAGTAAGAATAGAGTACACATTTAGTTTAAGAGTAGACGCATAACTTAACACTAACTTAAATAATTAGTGGTCCAAGCGAACCATATTGTTTTTGGTATTTTTTTCGCTATTTTGTTTACATTTAAAATATGACTAGACCTGTTTTCTTTGGACTATGGGGAATTCCACAAAATCTAACACTTAAACATTTATTTTTACTACTGCGCATATAGTGGTGTGAACATACATTTGAGTAACTTTGCAAAGTGAATACATATAGAAACAGTTACAAAGCTAGAATACATTATGCTAGTTTTCAACTTGATTTAGGATTTTTGTATATCGCGTTATCGATGAATTAATGATGATGTCGGCATATATTTAACATGCCTTCAGAATATTTTTCAAATAATATGTAGGGAATGAAACCATACTAGTAATCTCATAATTCTTTCATATAAAAAATTCGACCGTTGGACCAGATCAGGACCAGAACCGACCAGTTTCGACTTTAGAGTATTTATTATAAACACTTCTTACTATTCAAGCATGTTTATCAGAATCGAATAAGTAAGTAGCCTTAAAACTATATCATAAGCTCCATCGGTGTGTAACTCTTTATTAGGCATCTGCTGTTGACGACTGATGACAATCCTTTCATTCTACGTAGGCGATTCTAAGCGACCAAATTTCTAAGCGATCCGATCCAGCAACATGCAAATTCTATGTTCAGGCTTTGCCCTACGTGCACACATATCACCCCATATCTTGACACCATACCCGCTTCAATCTTCAAAATTGTTTAGTTTTTATAAATTTAATATCTCAAAACACTAACCCGGAAAGCGTCGGCAATTATAAAAGTAAGAACCAAAAATTTGCGGTTAATAAGGGGTAATTGTTAAATAATGAAAGTAAATGGTTATGACGATAATAAAACCTGGTGAATAACGAAGACCTGGTAAATTCGACAAAATACTAGCAAAATGTAAACTAGGCTTAACTCCTCACTACTAATAGACAGCAATTGAATATGAATTGTATTTAGACTGGTACAGGCTCGTTGATAATGTTGTCGTTGATTTTGTCGTCGCGAACGGCGTGGCAAGATTTAAGAATCTTGTTGAAATTCCCATTGAGATCATCTTTTGGCGAAGGCTTGCCTCCGGTTTCTGTTATAGCGGCAATCATGTTTTGGGTTATAGCCCCATTCGTATCAGTGAAGCTGTTGAATTTTTTTGCAACAAACTTGGCCGTGAGAGAATCAATTATAGCCGCGTCAACTTCATTGTCCGTAGTCATGGACGATGTATTATCCTCATTATTCTTCATAAAATTGTCGCGTTTGCTTCCAATGAACCTGGTTATATCGCGTCCAGAATTAGTTTCGTTTTCTTTGCCTAGTGGGAAGCTTTCAGCCATTGCATTCGTTTTAATCAAGATGTCTGGCATATTGCTTCCAGTGAACTTGGCCACCGAAGAGTCGCTTAAAGGCGCCTTGATTACCTTCATTTTAATTTTGTCAGTTTCTGTCTTAGGAGCCTTGTCTCCTCCAAAGACGAATGGTTCTTTGTTGGTTAAAGAAGCATCGGTCATGGCGTTTTTAGCCCCAGCAAGTTTAGTCAATGAATCAGCCATAGCTGCTTTAGCCCCAATAAGCTTGGCTACCGAAGAATCAGTCAAAAACGGCTTGTCGTTGACATTGATCATTGACGTTTTATTCAAACCTGGCTTAGTGCCATAAATCTTAATCATGGAAGCCTCCTTCATAGTCGTTTTAGCTCCAAAAGGTTTAGTAACTGGTACGCCTGCTGTCTTTTTGATTTTATGTATGGGTGTAATGACTGGCTTGTTACCAACGGTATTATTCACGTCTTTCTTTATATCATTGGCCTTGTCCACAGTAATTTCGCTAACAGCTGATTTAATTGTATTGACTTCATTCACTGTAGTATTGATGCCTTCTGTCTTCGGAGCATCAACTTTGATGACAGTTTCGACGCCACGAGTTTTGTTCTCGGGTTTAACCACTGCTATTTCAGTTGCCCCGGTCTTGGCATTGATCGATACAGATGTATCTGCAACAGTTTCTTTAGCCGTAGTTTTCACAATAACTACCTTAGGACTGTCAGTTTTGATTACGGAATCATTGGATATAGCTACTTTTGTGACAGGGTTGGTGACGTCACTGGCTGTAGAAGCAAGCTCTGTGATGGTGCGCTGTTTGCGGTTAAAATTGTGGAGTTTCACAACTGTCATTTGACCGAGGCTGTGAGTTGCTGCCTGGGCTTTGGAAACCTTGGGGCTGGACGATGACGAGCTCGAGCGACGGGCGCTGCGGCTTCGAGAGCGGTAGTTGAATAGACTCCTGTGGTTGAGAAGTCCGTTGTAGGCCATCTCGCGCCTGAAGAACAATAATTATAATATATAATAAAAATGCTTAATACAAAAAATAGATAAGACACTATATTTCTGTCACTTGTATTTCTGTCACTTGTATTTTACAAGTGTTTGCAAACGGAACAATGGTGTTAAGGGCACAATAATAGATTCCAAAATAGAAGTACAAATACAAATGCTTTATTCAGTACAATATACGTAATAGTACTATGTACGGGGATCGAACCCGAACTTGAAGCCAAACTAGCCATTGTAAACCATTTGACCATCAGGCTAGTCAGTCGGATAGTCATCGTGAGGCTATGACAAAATCGACTGTGGGCCATTAACACTATTTACCTACTTTATACCATTCGACAGCGCGACTCTTGGGTCACAAGATAAACACTTACTCGGTAAGAGCGACTTCTCGCTGCTCGAGCCTCAAATACAGCGAGCAAGCATCCAGGTACATCTTCGAGGCTTCGCGCATTATCTTCCTATAGAAAATGCGATTCTGTTTCTGTGGTTGAACCGTATGCACTTGCTCGGAAGGCACGGCATGCCTAGAAATAACAAAACAATATTCATTATCATTAGGGGACATCCATAAATTACGGCACACAAATTTCATGATTTTTTGACCCCTCCCCCGTCCTTGTTACAGCTGGTCACATTTGTGAGACTCCCCCCTCCCTAGTGTGATGTCTATTTTACAGATATTTTGCAATTTTACATCTAGAGTTGCAAATGTTTTTAAGCTTTTCGTTAATAGTTCAAAGTTCGTGTTTTAACACTTAGATTATAATAGATTTTGAAATGTCACGTCTCGAAATTTAAGACCCCTCCCACCCCCTTATCACACAATATCACACTTCGTCGACTCCCTCCCTCCCCCTTAACGTGTGATGTAATGTATGGATGGCCCCTTAGCAGCCTATATCTACGCACTGCTAGATATATGCGATCCTTCACCTTCCGTATCCCGTTAATACCAGCCGCTCTCTTTAGGTTGTTATTCTCAAAAAATTGGTTGCCTATGAAGTCGGTTTACGGACGATAATTTTTCCGCTTCGTGTTCCAGAAAGTATACGTACTACACTGTATTTGAGTATATATTATGAAAGACCACTCCAATTCGGAGCAAAGTAACTAATTATATTCTTTATGTGAGACATTAATTTGGATAAATACACCTCGATTTGACAACAAATTTCTCGCATTTAATGAACAGGGTTCAAACAATGGCCTCGTTTGTTAAGGAAACACTTCGAAAAAATACCAGATATTATTTAAAAGGTACTTAAGTGAATAAACTATTAAGTTTATATTAATTTCATATAAGTCAGTAAACTAGTATGTTTATATTCGTTGCATATAAATTTGCTGAAAAAACAATAGTTTCACCCACGCAAATTTTCGAAAAGTCGGCGCACAAACGATGGCTTCTTTGACTATCTAGAGCAATATTTAATAATAAAAAAAAAACACCAAAATAAGTATCAGTTAACGACTGTTTATGTGCAAAACAAGAAAGTATTATTTATTATTGGCTTTCGTAAAAATAAATATCTGCTCGAAAACTCGATCTGCTTTAATTAGAACACAAAATTTATTCAAAAAGTAATTTACTTAGCTGAAGTCATAATAAAAGTAACCGTTAACAACAACTAGAAGACTAGAACAACTTGAGAACAAAATACGTAATGGTAGATATAGAATAAGAAAATAAATATCTTGATGGTAGGTAGAATAGATCGATAACATAGGTCAATAAATACTATTCAATGACCGATGGCCGTAAGTCATAAACCATAGGCTACACCGCCGAAGCTGAAGCCGATTACCATCGAATATTTTGATTCGAAAACTAGGTCTCGTTTTAGTCATTGACGAAAACTTCAGCTTAATCGGTAAAGATCCATCGTGTTAATCAGCTAAGCTAAACAGAAATACTATAAATCTAATCCGGTTGATCCAGTGGTTGACGTAGCAAACAAGAGAATATAGAAATTTTATATAGCGCTCTCATTTGTTACTGTTTCGCACATTATTGTGTTTTATTATACTAAGTCGGGAGGCAGATAAGGATGCGATCCGCCTGAAATGTATCCACAATTGTATTGAGCTACTCATACCCATGGTGAGCCTCTTACATCCCAAATTTTACTTTGAAAGATCCAACACATAACGTGAAATAACTAAAGGTATTTATTAATCTGTCTTATTTCCTTACAGAATGAAAATTTAGGAAAAAAAATATTTTTGACTAGATTATTACTAGCTGTTGCCCCTTTGTTCATTTGAATCCCTATGATATTCCAAAAATATCTCGAAATTCTTCCGAAATTCTGCGCTATAAAACTTCAAACTAAAGAGAATGTATTCGATAATAGTAATAATCTTTTTGGAGCATACATTGAGATGGATTTAGCATTTATTTGTTTCTTCAGAAACATACAAGAAATTGCTAGCTTAAATAAAAACAAGTATACATAATTAGCATATTATTATTCACAAAAAACAGCACATCGAGTACGTGCAACAGCCGACACAAACGGGACACACTTCAATGCATGAAATTTCTTAAGATGCTATTCCTGAAGTGTTTTTCAATACCTTGATTTCATCGATGGATTCAAGATTCTACCAATGGAGCCATCCAATGGATCCAAATGGACTACCGCGAAACGAGCGAAATGGATTTTTCGCTACGTCTCTCTTCTGGGGAAACTTCGTATATTCAATTAATTTGTTTTCTTCTAAAAATCTGAATTTCAATTAATAATGCCATCAATAGTAATATAATAAATATGTTAGCCACTCGAAAATGGCACAGAAAAAATACCGAACGAAGCTCGGTCGTTTAGTTGTTGGTATATATATGTCGCAGTAAGATAGATAAAGCCGTAATATAGTTATATCCCTAGGGATATAATTATATACCGTAACATAGTTATACGAAAGCGATTCATTACTATCTCACTAGGAATATAGTTATAAAACGGTCCAAGTTTAGTGATATACTTATAAGTTTAGTGATTTGGTGGCCAAGGTTATTTAAAATGTTCCTGTAAAAAATCGAATATACAGTGTTCTACTAAAAGATGTGCCTCTAAGAAGCATTCAGTGCTATGTAATTCTAGATGTCATGATACATTTTTACAATACTAAAACCCTCTGAAAAAAAGGGTGAACCCATAGAACTGAAGAATAGTATTATAAATATTTTTGAAAATGAAAAAATCACCTCCTCGCCTAAGTGGGATTTGAACCCACGACCTCTCGATGACCGGTCGAGTGCTCTTCCAACTGAGCTACCAGGAAGGTTTGTGTTGGTGACGAATTTTTGCATTTTATACTTTACTGCGTGAGTCACAGTGTCATGTCCCACCTAGGCGGGGGAGGTGAATTTTTCATTTTCAAAAATATTTATAATATTCTGGCAAGTTGGCCGAAACAACTAATTAAATTAATAATGAAGGATAGTAGTCAGAAAGGTCATACCATCCGTTTTTCTTGCAGGCTCGAACCTCCTGGCGCCAAGCGTCCTGCATTGTGATGAACAACTCATCACCCAGCCAGCTCCATTGCTCCGAAGCCAAGTTCAGCACCTCAGTGATACGGTGGAACGAAGGCCTGTGGGCATAAATTGGTTGAAAGTCTCAGCTACCAACCTTAATGTAATTTTGGGCTACAAGTACTACGCCCGCATGGGCTTGGTTTTTCTTGCGAGAATAAGATGTTTTTCAGGGATAAAAAGTAATCTAAGTCACTCTTAAGACCTTAAACTATACCAGCAAAAAAAATATGTCAATCCAATGGTTCTTTTACTTTACTTTCCATCAGGTGACAAACATGCTCGCTTGCCCCCCTCTCATATATAAAAAAAATCGGTTAGTCAGTTAGTTTTTTTTACATTACTGTCATAAGTTGTCCTGTCTTAACAATGAATATTAAATAAGAATTAGTGTAATCTGTATTTAAAAAACAATAATCCCCATTTCCCTTGGTCACGGAATTAATTATTTTATGAATATAATTCCAACCGATGCATCTGTTTTAATATATATTTGCAGCGCATCAATCGTGCTAACTATCAAACGACAGACAGTTTGGTCAAAAGGTATAAGGCTACATTAAAAATCTTAATATGGTCGTCCAGTTTTCCTAATTTTCCACGCAACTTATTTTTTTCTTTCATAAGAACCTTCACCTGACAATAAGAAACAGAACAAAATAAGAATTAGTGAAATCAGCCGTTCACGCGTGATGCAACGCGTGATGCAAAAGTGACCAAGGGAAAGTAAAAGAAAGACAGTGCCTTTACAGTAATTATTTCAGGATATTTGTTTATCCAATAGCAAGCAACATCCACTTCGAGACGGTCACATTATGGTCATTAATATCGAGACACAATTTATATATTTACCATTTGTATCCAGACAATTACGTTGATACTAAGATTTGTAATCTCTGGTCAGAGCCTCGGTCTTAACCTCATGGGAAATTATCGACTTGTTGCTCGTTCAGTAGCGAAGCACTACTTCGTTATTTATTAATTTAACCACTGCTTTAGAATATAATGCAATAATTAAGATGATTTAGTTTACCTTCAGTTCAAGTTGAAAGTGAAATAATAAATAAAAGATTTAACTTTTTTTAACTCTGAATAACTTATACATTTTGTGATGAAAAATCATCCGTTTTCATTTCATATTCTCGAAGTGAAATAACAGTTTATATTCTTGAAGTTAAGAACCACATATAAAGAGTAGTTTATTTATTTATTTCTGTTTTGATGTAGGGTTCTGTAAACATAAATAAATAAATGCAAATTGTTAAAAAATAAGAAAATCAAATTAATACAAAGTAATACGTAATTTGCCTTCATCAGTTTATTTCACCTTATATTTCGACGGTCCCTACGTATAAAGCGACATGTCATTTCAGACATGTCTGCATATACTACGATATAGTAATTAAAGAATATTATTGGACAAATGAGTTAATTTCTTACTTTTTAAAATTATATACAATCAATAAAAAAAAAGAAAATGTTTTTTACGGACAATCTATAGCAATTTATGCAATAAAAAATATGCAATTTTTGACATGTCGCTTTATACGTAGGGACCGTCGATTTATTCTATTCTTGAGGGAAGTTACAGAAAAACAATGTGTGATACGAGCTACGATTTTTTTTATATACTACGTCGGGTGGCAGACAAGCATACGGCCCGCCTTATGTGAATGGAAATATACTAATAGACCATTAACTTCTATAACACTCTACTAGAAATACGACACCAAAAAGGTTGACGAATGAAAATACTTTTTAATTCATCAATTTAGGAATTTTTAGTCAGAAGTCCGATCGATCCCACTGATTGACATCTCTAATTATCCCGATCCCAAGAGCAACACTCATTTGATTCGTTATATAAACCCAATAACACAGAATAATCCTTTTTTTAACGCTTTTTGAAATAATTAATTATCACACCCCGGCCACTCCATACAAATATCGCGTCCTTAACTACTACATAAATAAAGACGTCTATGCAGAGCGAGAATCAGCGTGCGACACCATACAAACTGTTCCAGATTCGCCTCAGAGGTGAGGTGAGGTTGATATGAGAGAGCGGCAGGGAGTGGCCATACTGTACATAGTACTATTATATAGTATACTGTGTTATTACGAAAAATTCGCGCGCGCAAGTAACTTTTACACTTTCAATTTTATCTATCTGTGCATCAAGTATTAAAATTGTAAGTAAGTATAACAAGAAATGATTTACTGAAACCAAAAAACCTGGCTAGGATTTTCTTAGCATTTCCATTGTTATTATCCTCCTCCAATTTATTTTTTCGCTGGTGCCATATTGAAATAATATATTCCAGAACTGAGACGAATCGACACCTCTTATGCTGAAATCTAATCTGTCACGCGGTTTAGGCTGTAGTAGTCCGCGAGCCAGGCACGAATTTCGCGAATCTTTTCCTGTTTAGCAAAAACCTGTGAACTGCTTCAGAAAACTGTATCATGAAGCCTAAAAATTGTCAGCTGCGGCTCCGTAGATAAGTAGAAGCACCCTCCCAAATACAAAGGGTTAACTATAATTATCCAATTATAGCTAAACCAAAATCTTGAAATAAAAAAATTGTCAGCTGCTGTAATTTGGTGGAATACACGTCAGCTGATCCCCCGAACATGTAAAAAAAGTTCAGTGATTTCCTCTCAGTTGAAAATTTCTCAGATGACAGTTTATCTGATGTCATTGAATAACAGCTGGTGTTCTAAAGGGCGTAGTCCTATAGTTCGCAAACAGCAACAGATTTACATGGCCAGGTCCCTCTCGAGAGAAAATTTATTAGTTTCCAAATAGGGATTAGAATCCAGCGGCATTTTTAATCCACCTGGAATTTTCCCGGATCAGATGAAATGCAGCCGGACCATCACTTATCGACTTTTTTTTAACTGTAGACACTTCAGTTACATTTTACATGATCATGCGATGGGCTGACGTATATCCACCACCATACAGCAGCTGTCTTTTCCCCTCGAGATATTGGTTTAACTTTGATGAATCAAACATCAACCGGGAGGGAATAGTTTGGGAGGATGCTGCTACTCAATCCACCCACGGAGGCGCAGCTGACAATTTTTAAGATTCATAATAGTACTTTCTGAAGTACCTCACAAAGAATTCGCTAGGGAGAAAATTGGTCATGTAAATATGTCACTGGCTCGCGGACTATAGGTCATGCTTCGATGATAAATACTATTAAGGGTCGAAGAGAGCGTGCCAAAGAAATAAACACGATAAAAACATAACTCTACCTTCTCCGTCAGTCGGATAAAGTTATCAATCAATATAGATCTATAATCCGTTTTACATAGTTCTATAATTACAAGTAACAAGTAAACTGGGCAACTATTATACTGACTTGGAGACTAAAGTTGATATGAAACAAACCAAACCTAACGTAACCTAGTATTTCTGTGGCTTATTAAGTATTTTTTGTGGCTCATGTATTATTTTCCTTTACAACACATCGAAAGTCCCACTTTCTAATGGGATTACAGTTAGTACCGTAATATTTTTTTTATACTACGTCGGGTGGCAGACAAGCATACGGCCCGCCTGATGTGAAGCGGTTACCGCAGCCATATTAACGCTCGCAACATTAAAAATATCGCTCGCACGCCGCCACCCCCACTGCCAATGCAGCATTTCTGGTGACCTCACTCACTCGCAGGAACACAACAACCCTCAAGGGAATTGTTATTTGGCTGCGGTATTCTGTGAGGTGGAGGTACATTCCCCAGTCGGGTAGCTTACAATTACGCTCCCTACCTCTCTTTTCGCCAGAGCCTCGTTTGTCAGTCAGCAGAGTGCACCGCGTGCAGGTGAAGTTGGCTTTGGTTCACAGATGTTGATGAACCACCCTAAAGCTAAATATTGTAAGGGTATAGCCACACGGTAACCTCTTTACATCAAGTGATCCTAGCTTACGGACGGGTTGGTATAAAAATCATCTTACTGTTTGAGACTTAAAAATATTTGTATTACCTGTTCCTGGGGTTCCTATTCCAACAGTGATTCATCAAAATCCTCAGATGCAGAGGAAATGTTGAAGGCAGTGGGAGGGAAATGGTCTCCTTTCCCACTCCGTATGTCACGGCGCAAGGGTGAAGGCCTTCATACGGCACCTCCTGAGTCAACAGCTCCCACAGGACCACCCCGTAGGACCAGACGTCAACCCGGTCAGAGCACTTCTTGCCCAGCATCATTTCTGGCGCCATCCAATAGGTGGTGCCGCGGGTTGTCATAACGAAGCTGAATTTCTCCCATTTACGAGAAGTTCCAAAGTCAGTGATCTTGACAACGAGGTTGTCAGCGATTAGAATGCTGTGGAAATGCTTGATGTCAGGAAAATGTAATATTTAAACTTCTATGAAAGAACAATTACTTATAATAACTCTAAGGTAAGAGTAAAAGTAAGTTACATTTATTTTTTGTAATAGAAATGATAAGTAAAATAATATTTGGTACTTGATAATCTCGGGTGTATAATATATTACATAAAGGTTGACAACCATAAGTGATCTCATTAGGTTATGTCTACACGTAGTAGCTCGAGAAGCATTTTCATGATCAGCAATCAATTGTATAGTACAGCTTGTTAAACCTAAAATACGTTCCTGGTAATGGTAAAATAGGTTCGTGCAACATACACCCAAAAACTGTTTTGTACATAATTTTAAAACGAACGTTTTATCATTTGACAGTTTACTCCTTTAGCGGTTTTCAATTTAAAAAATGGCGATTGGGAACAGAAAAAAAAGGAGGGAGGATGAGATTTTTTTATACATGTTCCTACTTGAATACTGAAGGACATATATAAAAGCTACACGTATGCCAAGTTTCACGCTTTCTGCCAAATGGGATCAATAAAATTGTTAGCTAAAAAAAAATGGCATATTTTTTACAAACAAGCCGTTCAGTAGTAATAATCGAGTGAGATCATTTATCGTTTCCACTCAGTACATATAACAGTGGTGGGTGAATTAAATCAAAGTGCCGCCTACATGGAAATTTTATATTATTTATAGACATTTAAAAAACGGCCATTCAGCATGTTTACTTGCATATATTTCTATGTCTAAAATGTCGCTACTCATCCTGTAGTCAGTATACACTTCAGATTACGGTAAATTTAAGCACTCGCAATGTTTTTTGAATTAGGTACTAACAGTGAAAATGTTTGCCGTAAAGTGGTTCTTATATAACAAAATTCAGTCGCATAATTTCGCCATTGTGTGTTTAATTCAGACAAAAAAGTTATAGACATTCGGAGGGCCATTTCTGGGTAGTTATTTTGCATGGCTGAATGAAAATCGAGATTCAATTATGAATTGACTGAAAATTGTATACTCGATTTCATTCATTATTAATGTCAATTTTTAGAACTTACAGAATATCATACTTTGTTTGATTATTATCGATCATATTACAATACAATCACACTACATTTAAACTTTAAAAAATTATATTGTAATATGAGAATACCAATTTTGATCCATGGAGAATATCAAATGTGACATTTGTCGATCAAATGTGACTTTGATCGAGACTGAATCGGAACTGTGTGATCGGCTGTTGTCATTAGATGATGACATTGGTTAAGCTAAGTCTAAGGGGCATTTAGGCAGCTTGAAAACACTGGCCTCTGCCCACCCGCAGTAGAGAAGCGTGGTGGAGTATGCTACACCTCTTCGATTGAGAGGAGGTCCGTATCCCAGTAGTGAGATGAATCAGGGTTGATAAAAAAAGAATATCAAATATGACATTTGTGAGATCGAGACTAGATCGGAGCTGAATTTTGACTACATTTTAATTGCTAGAACGACAGTTCTAGCAATTAAAATTCGTAGATTATAAAAAAGATAGATAATATTTTTATTTGTACACTGAAACACACAAAATACTCGTAGAACTCGGAACACATTTCCAGTCCAACAGAGGTAGGACTGGAATGCCATCATCTAATAATATAATAGCACAATCAAACAAACAAATAAAAAGACACGGGCAGAGTTAAAACGGCAGCATGTTGATAGCTCCGCAATGTACTCCTACTGATCAGATTTCACTCTACCCGTGTATGCTAAGCTTTAGCAATGTTATCAGCATGTAATAGTATTATTAAGTGCGCTCCGTTTATTCAGATTTTCATAAATTAAGTGATCATTCGCTTCCAGCAAATCATAAAAGTTAATATAGTCACACCAACTTCGCAAGAGCAAGAAAACACCTTGGAAATACTTACTTGGGACTTTTAAGGTCGCGGTGAATGATGTTCCGAGAATGCAAGTAAGCCATTGCAAGGGCGATCTCTTTGGCCCATTTGAAAGTCACGTTGATCATAATCCTCGCGCCACTGTGCAGGAAATTGTACAAGGATCCATACTGGCAGAACTCCATGACCAAGCACGGAGTCGCGGTGTTGTTGCAAACGCCGCGGAAGCGAACTGCGGAAAATTAAATTATGAATACTCAGGCCACTCAGTATTGTGATATAACATGTTGTGTCATTAACGCCTACTACTATAATATAAAAAGAAATTGGTTGTCTGTAAAGTCGGTTTACGCACGATAATTTTACGTGATAACGTCATGAGAGAACATCGGCCGATGGAGTGGTAGAGACATAGATCGTCAAAGCCGCTTGTACCGCGCTCTCGTTTGCACACTCGGCTCAGGCGGAACGTAACAATAAATCATGCTTTTTCGTGCGTGCAGCCGGCGTTCATCGTAAAAAAATGCTGTTTGTGCGTGAGTACGTGCCTCGTCGAACAAACTGTTTCAGATTCGACTCAGAGGTGGTGGTGGAGGAGATGCGGTAGACTGGAGAGTGTCAATGCTTTTCTGTAAGCAGTATTACTCATATCGTGTTAAGGTGAAGTGAGTCCAGGAAACACGCTTATTGAAAGAATAGTTCTATTAAACTATTTCAATTTGGTTCCTAGAAATTTAACTATGAAATCTTAAGTCCTTTCTGCAGGGCACAAAGCTATTGAAAACACAATTAATAATTTTTGGCTCGATAGAAAAAAATCGCGAACTTACTCTCTAAATTTGCACTAAGTAAAAATTGTAACTATTTAATACAATTTTTTTATAAGGAAATTATACCAAAATTTTCATAATTTTAATTACGAGAGCACTATGCTATTACTTTTAAAAATAAAATAATTTAAATAAAATTATTAAAAGAATAACGATTTGCGGTCGCGCACCCTCCCCGATTCTCGATCGCTCTCAACGTCAGTGCTCTAGGAGCTGCGTTCGAGGTAGGACCTGTGCCGCGCGTCCGTTCAACGCGTTGTCAATAAACACGTTGAAATAAACACAGTGTAGGAATATCAGTAAGACAACAAAACAACGATGATGATGATACATTTATTTTTTTACTGAGACCCGGTTTTTTTTTCTCATGCTAGATGTTTCTTTGGAAAACTTTATTATAAATCTTTCTTGGAATATCTGTAAACCTACATTGAAATTCGTTCAGTAGCGTTTGAGTTTATCGCATACATGTAGGTACGCGATCATCGAAATCGGCCGTTTAGGCGTCATAATTTTTATTTTTTATACTTCGTCGGGCCGTAAAAACATACGGCCCGCCTGATGTGAAATGGTTACCGTAGTTATAATAACGCTCGCAACTTAAAATATTGCTCGCGCACCGCCACTCCCGCTACCAACACAGCAACTCCTTCCTTTCTGGTGACCTCACTCACTCGCAGGAACACAACAACTCTCAAGGGAATTGTTATTTGGCTGCGGTATTCTGTGAGGTGGAGGTAAATTCCCCAGTCGGGTAGCTTACAATTACGCTCCCTACCTCCCTTTGCCAGCGCTTCGTTTGTCAGTCAGCAGGGTGCACGGGGTGCAGGTAAAATTGGCTTTGGTTCAAAGATGTTGATGAACCACTTACAGCCCAGATATAGTGATAACCCCAAAGATAGTGGAACAAACAGACATCCATACTTTCGCATTTATAATATTAGTAGGTAGATAGTTAATTGATTCAGGTGTTATTTTGCGGAAGTCAAATTTACAGGCAATTTGATCTACACTACTTTGCGTGCTTCCGCCACCAACGTTTTTGGTGTAGGACACGACTTACGCTTAATATTTTTTTGGTGTAGGAGCTAGGACGTTGGATCATTAATATTTTAGGGTGTAAGTGGTTCATCAACATCTTTAAACAAAAGCCAACTTCACCTGCGCGCTGTGTACCCTGCTGACTGACAAACGGAGCTCTGGCGAAAAGAGAGGTAGGGAGCGTAATTGTAAGCTACCCGACTGGAGAATTACATCCACCTCACAGAATACCGCAGCCAAATAACAATTCTCTCAATCAATCATGAAATCAAATCAATATATTTTTTTGTAAATACATACATACTAACTGTTACCCGTGGCTTCGCCCGCGTGGTCCAGGGAAGCTGCCATTAATTTGTGTATATTTTTTTCTTGTTGTCATTTTTTTACTTGATGGGATAAAAAGTAGCTTATGACACTCTCCAGACCGTAAACTATCCCCGTTAACAAAAATCATGTCGGTACTTAGGTTACTTTCGATGTAAAAGAAGGACAAATGATTACAAAGTTTATTTTTCCAATTGGATTAAGATGTTTTTCCGTGATAAAAAGTAGCTTATGTCACTCTCCAGATTGTAAACTATCCCCATTAAAAAAATCACGTCCGTACTTAGGTTCGTGTTTGACGTGAAAGAAGGACAAATGATTAACTTTATTTTTTCCCGTGGGAATAAAATGTTTTTCCGGGATAAAGAGTAGCCTATGTCACTCTCCAGGCCTTAAACTATATAAAAAAAAAACATGTAAATCCGTTTGTTACTTTTGA
Source organism: Hypsopygia costalis (assembly GCA_937001555.2). NCBI lineage: Eukaryota > Metazoa > Arthropoda > Insecta > Lepidoptera > Pyralidae > Hypsopygia > Hypsopygia costalis. The sequence continues at coordinate 29,893,840 of OW443326.2, forward strand.
CGTGAAAGAAGGACAAATAACCTTTTACCATATTATGCTATAGTGATTTAATCTTAAAAGATAGGCATATGCGCAAATTTACGCAGCGCACGCAACTTAAGCCCTCAAAAGGAATATTTTTTTCCCGTTTTTTATCGGTGCTCCGCGCCTATTGGTGTTAGCGTGATGTTATATAGCCTATATATAGCCTTCCTTGAAATATAGGCTAACACTAAAATATTTTTTCAATTCGAACAAAGAAACAAACAAACTCTTCAGCTTTATAATATTAGTATAGATAATACATAGAAAACACCCAGACCAACATAAACAGACATGTTCATGCACACAAATATTTACTCGTATCTTGTGCGGGGATCGAACCCACGACCTCGGAATCAAACTGGACATGGTTAGCCACCGGGGTTGTCAAATATAAATACTGTTAATATCAATACCGCTGTATGCTCGGGCATAGTAGCTAGGGACAGACGCGTGCTGTACGGCACATATCGATTCCTAGAAGGATGAAGAATAGTGTATGCTGGCGCGTGATAGCTAGTTAGTCTAAGTATGTACCTATTTTAGTTTGACCAATAATAAATATAATTGAATATAAAAGAATTATTGAATAGTTTTCTTTTTATTTTGAATTCTTTACTTTTTCATAATATACCAAAACATCACTTGTTTGCATGTTGAATATAATATACTTCATTAATAAAAAAAATGTATTTTTACATGTTGTTTATTTATTTTCATATAATTATATTTCCAGTACTTTTAACTATTGTATTGACGGGTGTAATACTACACAGGTGTAGATAGTCGCTTCGCTATACTGTGGCGTCTCGGCAGCGATCGCGCGCTTGTAAGCGGGTACCCCGCGCCGGCTCCTCTCAAGCCCCGCACCTCACCCCCTCGAAAACGGCCAAGCCCTGGACTCACGTCACCTTAAAGTATAATCTGAGGGCCGAATTTTATAAAGATGGTAGAAGTCAGTGGCTCCTCTCCAAAGTTAAACTTGTTTGCATAGGGTATAATCATATCACTAAAAAAGAAGGCTCTGATGAAAGCGTTTCGAGTCCGGCTGGGCAACCTGTAATTCATGTAATATAACAATCTCTTTGAGTATAGTAAGTGAAGTCACTAGGCTTGAGGATATGCTGCTCAAGAGGACGGTGCCAGCACGCAATCAATACTCCTCGTATTACAAGCGTTGCTACTATATTTGCTGTATTATTAATAACCTGTCGCAGGAATTCTTTACTTCAATAAGGAAGTAAGGAAATACTTTTTATACTACGACGGGTGGCGGACAAACATACGGCCCGCCTGATGTGAAGCGGTTAGCAGTAGCCATATTAATGCTCGCAACATAAAATATCGCTCGCGCGCCGCCACCCTCGCTGCCATCGCAGCATCTCCTTCCCTTCTGGTGACCTCACTCACTCGCAGGAACACAACAATCCTCAAGGGAATTGTTATTTGGCTGCGGTATTCTGTGAGGTGGAGGTACATTCGCCAGTGGGGTAGCTTACAATTACGCTCCCTACCTCTCTTTTCGCCAGAGCTTCGTTTGTCAGTCAGCAGGGTGCACCACTTGCAGGTGAAGTTGACGTTCGTTCAAAGATATTGATAAACCCCTTACACCCTAAAACTGACTATATATACTGTGTTGACATAGACTATGGCACTGTGGACTACCACAGTGCCATAGTCAATCAATATTACTAGACGGTGTGTGAGCGATATTTTGTCGCAAGAGTATATAGCCTAATCATCGTCTGGCATCGGGCAGATCGTATACAACCGGACTTAGTATAAGAAAATAAAAGTTTATTTAAAAAAAAAATGGAACCAACTTCAGTTGGCGAGCGCAGCTTATTGGTGGAATACCGCGGCAGACGCTGCTGCCCGTCTTCCGGGAGAAAAGTTATCGCGTGACACAAGATTCCTTAGTCGCCTTATACGACATCCAGCGCAAAGCAATGGAGTGGCACAATTTTATTCTGCCGGGTACCATAGGGCAAATTTAAGGATTTCCCTCGATTTTTCTGGTATCCCATCATCAGACCCTGACTTGATGATTATGGAACCACCTCGCAATTACCCTTTCAAATAAAAAAATTGAATTTGACCATACGTGCTTATAAAATTTAAGGGTTTCCCTTGATTTCCCTGGCATCCCATCATCAGATCCTGACTTGGTGAATATGGGGCCACCTTGCAATCATACCCTTTCAAATAAAAAAAGAATTATGAAAATCTGTACACAATTCGCAAAGATATCGAATAACATACATACAAAAAAAATATTCAGTCGAATTGAGAACCTCCTCCTTTTTTGAAGTCGGTTAAAAATAGAAATGAGGTCAATAGAAAAGCTTTATTTGATGCCCTATCACACACAAGTAGGCCAATATGATAACCAATGTACGTAATTTGCATTATAGATTTAAATCGATACAGAAATAAGTTGCAAGCTGTCGACCTAAATTGAAAATAACATAGTTGCAGTGAATGTTTCTCTATTTTTGAAATAGATCCAGCTCGTTACCGAGCTAGGTTTTAGGCAGCTGTCAGAGCGCTGGATATTCCGACAACGGTTTGTACCGCCGCAACAAATATAGAACATGTCGGAAGGGTGTTCTAAACAGAACACTTCATATGCTCGTCTAGTTTAGTAGGGGTGTGTTGTAAATATAGGCTCCTTTCTATTATTAAGTACTGGCCTATATTAATTAATGTTTTATAATAAAAAATTCTATATTTACTTCTTGATACATTCTATGTAACTTTTGCTAAGGTTCACTTTTGTTCTCTGTGTGATGCTTCCTTATGTCACCATTATACATGTTACAAGCATACAATGTCGTTTCAATATTATTTCAACCGGGTGTAAGTAGTTCGTCATCACCAGGCTTTGGCTCAAAGCCTTCTTCGCCTACACGTGATATTCCCTGCTTACTGACAAACGAGACTCTGGCAAATGTACTTCTAGCTAAAACGTAATGGAACTACAACATTTTTTTTTATACCACTAAAGTGGAAAATAAGCATACGGCCCGCCTCATGGAAAGCAGTTAGCGTACCCTATGAACGCCTGTAACACCAGGGATGTCACACACGCGTTGCCGACCCTGTAAAAACCTTTTCACGCCCTTTTTGAAGAACCCCATGCTGTAGTCCCCTGAGAAAACCTCGACAGGCAATTCATGCCACATTGACAGTACCTACACGGGAGAAAATCTATCCACCTAAAACTATTGTTCACATCTTGCGTCATTTTTCTTGTTATCTTTTTTTTTAAGTCGTATGGCAGACATACATACGGCCCGCCTGATGTGAACCTGTTTTTTTATATGAGAGGGGGGAAACGAGCACGTGGTCACCTGATGGAAAACAATCACCACCGCCCTTGGAGATCAGCAACACCAAGGGGTCGCCGATCCGTTGCCAGCCAATACTCCTTCCATTCTTTCTGGCGACGTCACTCACACGCAGGAACACGACAACCTTCAAGGGAATTATTATTTGACTTCGGTATTCTTACCGAAGTTCCTCACAGAAGTGAGATGGAGGTACTTCCCCAAACTGTAGCCAAAGTCTACAGACATTTGGAATATAAAGTATCTCGCTACTATCGCAACAACTCCTATTTTCCTGGTAATGTCACTCACAAAAACACAACATAAAGGGTTGTTGTGTTCCAGTGAATGAGTGAGGCCTCTAAGAAATATGAGGTGGCGGTACTATCTTGGCATACTTTTTTTTAACGGGACGGGGGACCACTCATTCCCGCCACTGACCTCCTGTGTAGCCAGGATAAACAGCGACCGCCAAAAATGCAATGAACAGTGAAGTTTATTGCAACCACGGCTGCCTTGGAACTCACAACGAATTTAATCATAAGAAATTAGTAGGAGTAATAAGCTTTTGGAATTTGACTTCCCCTCTTAGCAATGTGAGAGACAGCAATATGACAAATAAGGCATTAATAAAAATCTTGGCATACTATTACACTATGCCCTTTTGCTTAACGCCTCGCTAATTAGCAAAGTGCATCACACGTGGTAGAACTCGGTAGGCTCAGAGAAGCCACTTGCGTCCGAATGTATAAATTTATCTCCCCCGCCTGGGTGGGACTCGAGTCCAGGCCCCCTCGACCGGCCGAGTGCTCTACAAACTAAGCTATTCTAGGAAGTTATTTAACGAAGAATTTCTCCAATTATACTTGCTGCTGTGAGCCGCAGTGTTATGCCTTGTATCTATTAATTAAAGCTATCTGTAGAAATAGTGTTGTAGGGATGTCAAGAAATATTTAAAAATATATCGATATCGATGAATCACAAGCTGATAATCAATAGATAAATATACAAAATAAAACAGAAAAATTTATATATTATTTTATGAAAAAAATTATTACGATTAAACGCTTGAAATCGAGACTAACAACTACCGCTCCCTTAAGTATTATAACTATAAGTAATCATCTGCCCATTATTACATGAGATCGGCTATTTTGGATAATGACAAATATAATAAATTAGTCATTATTTAATTGTCAACATTACTAACAAAAATTTATCACCTCTGCCGCTGCGTCAGAATGGAACTCAAGACCCCCGACTACTGATTGAATGCCCTATCAACTGAGCTAACGGGTAGAGTGTTAATCTCAGGCTCGCCGGATGGAAACCAGTCACCGTAGTCTATGGATGCCTGTAATACCAAAAGCATCACATTCACATTGTCGACCCTGTAAAAAAACTCTTCACGTCTTGATTCTCACACGTTTTGATGAACCCTATGCTGCAGTCTACTGGGAAAACCTCGACAGGCAGTATGTAGTATGTCTATGAACATCACTAGTTCTTCACCTTTTCAATAATGTTTCTCTGTGATTTATAAATAGAAATTACTTCTAGCCCCTTATTTATTGAAATCTTTATTGACCACACTAGTTTCGTACAATAGGCGGACTTTATGATAAACACACTCTCTACCAGTCGACCTTTGGAAGTGCAAAAAATAACTTACTCGGTATTTTTTTTTATACTACGTCGGGTGGCAGATAAGCATACGGCCCGCCTGATGTGAAGCGGTTACCATAGCCATATTAACGCTCGCAACATAAAATATCGCTCGCGCGCCGCCACCCCCACTGCTATCGCAGCATCTCCTTCCTTTCTGGTGACCTCACTCACTCGCAGGAACACAACAGCCCTCAAGGGAAGCGTTATTCGGCTGCGGTATTCTGTGAGGTGGAAGTACGTTCCCCAGTCGGGTAGCTTACAATTACGCTTTCTACCTCTCTTTTCGCCAGAGCTTCGTTTGTCAGTCCGCAGTGTGCACCGCGTGCAGGTGAAGTTGGCTTTGGTTCCAAGACGTTGATGAACCACTTAAACCCCAGAAGAAATAAATTATTAAAGTATTACAAATTACATAAATCAGTCCCGCGGGCCTACCGCCGAAGCTGAAGCGGTTTATCATTGGATATTTTGATTGCGAAAATCATACTTTAGCTTAGATTGGCGGTAATTGGGTATTTGACTAACATTTTTTTCTGTTTGATATGTAGGGACGTCTCCATAATATAACCATAGGTGAAAGAATTACTTCGATAGCACAAAAATCTCTCGAGATATGGTAATTTGAAAATCACAATTTTTAGACTGCCCCAAAACGCTCCATACAAAAGACTACTGAATTATGACGTCACAGATCTGTATTTTGTATGCATCAAATCAGAAATTTATACGACAGCTATGTTAAATATTACGTTTATGTGATTAGTATCATAATAAAAGTTATAGCATTTTTTATTGCTTCTCCAATGGAAATATTATTTTTTAATAATTTCATACTTTTAAAATGGACTTTCCCGCCAAACTTTGATCGACGCTAAAAAAAGTCTGACTGAAGATATTAGAATGAAAGTTTGCAGATCTTTATAGTTTTGTGTATTTTACGATATTGTTAATTTATTTGTACAATTTTTAAACATTGGAAACAACCCAATTGTGTTTAGCTGGTAGCAACCATAGAGGGTGTATGTGGCTCTCCACGATCTTTGGAGCCAAAGCCAGCCTCTTCTGCACGTGGTGCACCCTGCCGACCAGCGAAATAGGCTCTGACAAAAGTGAAGTACGGCAAAGCGTAATTGGAAGCTGCCTGACTGGAGAAGTAAATAAATAAATAATAAATATTTCTGGACAAATTTACACAGCGCCATTTAGTCCCAAATTAAGCGCAAAGCTTGTGTTATGGGTACTAGACAACTGATAAATGTACTTAAATACATTTTTTTTAACACTTAATTACATACTTATAATAATAGAAAACACCCGGACCAATACAAACAGATATGTTCATGCACACAAATGTTTGTCTTGTGCGGGAATCGAACCCGCGACCTCGGAGTCAAAGTGGCCATTGCTAACCATTCGACCACCGAGCTCGTCAAAATTGTCGTGTTAAATATTATTTCTTGTCTTTTTTTTGTAAATACATACGTATGATACATAGAAAACACCCAAGACAAACAGACATGTTTATGCACACAAATGTTTGTCTTGTGCGGGAATCGAACCCGCGACCTCGGAGTCAAAGTGGCCATTGCTAACCATTCGACCACCGAGCTCGTCATGAAGAAGAGAAGTACCTCCACAGTTGTTTTTTGTAAATACATACTTACATAATTATAATACATAGAAATTAATAGGGAAATTATAGTGATGAAAGTGCATCTAAGCTCTGCGGATTTAAGTAGATAGTAATGACTTAGATACATGTCTTATATTTAATTTGTATGACGTTTCTAAGTGCTTTATAAAGTCCAAGGAATAAAGATATTTTGACTTTGACTTTGACTTTGACTTTGATTATATGTATTTATTATTTGACCATCTCTACCCATAGAGAATCCTTATAAGGTTTACATCAGCACTTTACAAAAAATAGACGAATTTCATCTGCAACGATGGACTGCAGTGCCTTGTTTAGTAGTGTATTACTTAATAGGTAGATGGCGCCACCCTGCATCTTCACAGCAGTAAAATATAAAATGTAAAAATTCGTCACTATTACAAACCTTCCTAGTAGCTCGTTTGGAAGAGCACTCGACCGGTAATCGAGAGGTCGTGGGTTCTAATCCCACCTAGGCAAGGGAAATGAGTTTTTTTCATTTTTTTATATTCTGGTATGTCGACTGAAATCAGCTATTTCAAAATTACATCACACTTACAAAAACTTACTTTAAAGAGAGGTAGGGAGAGTAATTATATGCTAACCGACTGGGGAATGTACCTCCACCTCACCGAATACAGCAGCCAAATAACAATTCCCTTGAGGGTTGTTGTGTTCCTGCGAGTGAGTGAGGCCACCAGTAAGGAAGGAGATGCTGCGTTGGCAGCGGGGGTGGCGGCGCGCGAACTATATTTCATGTGGCTACGGTAACCGCTACACATCAGACGGGCCATACGCTTGGCTGTCACCCGACGTAGTATTAAAAAAACTTACCAATATTCATATGTCTCAGCTCCCTGAGATACTTCATATCGATCTCCTTCTTGTCCTCGGGAATTTTAACGGCTACGATCTCATCATTCAGCTTGGCAGAGTATACCTTCCCGAACGCACCAGCTCCAACGTACTCCATATTAGTGAGAGACTCGAAAGGAATCTCCCAATCTTCATCTGGAACAAATATAACGATATAAACATTGTAACTTTGAATGAATGAATGAATGAACTTTATTTGCTATAGATGTGGTACAATATAGTTGTTACAGTATTTATAAAAGCAACCGCTACATGTAGCCAATACTGGCATGCAAAATTTTCCCTGCAAAAGATTCATAGACATATTATATTAATTGTACTAAATAATGTCCTAATAACTTATTTTTAGGCTAGCATTAAACTGTTAAGATATCAAGATTCAAATATTACTCTTAAAACATGTCAACTGCACCAGATTAAATAAAATTAAGATATATTAAATTCAGAAATGTATTCACATATTATCATGCCATCATTATCCTCATCATTCGTCATTTATTTTAGTTTAGTATCCATCCATACTATATTCTTCTAACTTTGATTGAGTTTCATAAGATTTCATAGAAAGAATTTTAAAATTTCTTTCCGTTCGTAGGCGTGTTCGTCTCAAATAAGTTGCTTTCTAGAAAAAAAAAAGGACCGCTAACACATATTTGCAATCTTCAACAGGGTTATCTGTATACTGTTTTCTTGTAGCTATATAATAAAATGCAATAAATATATGTAATTGCATTAAAAAGGTGTTGCCTAACAAGACTAACAACAAAAAGGGCTTAGTTTAACAACTGTTATATAATGACATCAGGCAGGATCGACAGCTTATCACATCTCATAAGCATGGAGAAACTCCAGGAAAATAAACTTATCTACAATCAGGTTACGGTCGACGTTGCTTAACTTGGATGATCGATTAGACTGACACTCGCAACAACTCGCCATTAAGCTGCACCGTAGTTCTAAAACCATAACTAGGTATAATAATACCCCGCTCTGAGTTAATAATATCTTTTCTAAAATTAAATAGAACATCTCCGCGGTAGGTGACTTGCAATTATAAGTTTTGCGGTAAAACATACAAGACGAAAGTCTATATTCCAACTTCCACTTCAGAAACCTTAAGCTTTGAAAATGTCGACCACTCAATTAGTTGAGATGACTTGGAAAGTGCCTGGCAATGCAGCTCGAAGTTATGAAGTTATACCCAGTTGGCTTCCAACGCAAACTTCGTCAAGTATTTGACATGAGAAAACTATTCGTCTGGAAGGAAACTGCGCCTCGTATATCAACAAACTGAATATCATCTCACGTAGTTTCCTGAGAAGTCGCAAAACTTTCGACTACTCCGTCGTATTTTATCAGTATGCACCTAAATATTCCCTAAATATATACTGGTAGAAGGTAGACGCATCAAATGCTCGAACTTATCACTGATTTCATTCTGTATGTGCGTAGTGCGAAATTTTTATTAATGAACCGATACCGTGTAACTCGTTACGGTAGCGGGAGTCAAACTCCACGGAATGAAAAATAAATAAATAAATATTTCTGCACAATTTACACAGCACCTTCTAGACCCAAATTAAGCGCAAAGCTTGTACTATGGGTATTAGACAACTGATAAATGTACTTAAATACATTTGTTTTTCTTTGTAAATACATACTCGTACTTATAATACATAGAAAACACCCAGACCAAGAAAAACAAATATGTTCATGCACACAAATGTTTGTCTTGTGCGGGGCCAGACCAAGACAAACAGATATGACATACAGTTCATGCACACAAATGTTTGTCTTGTGCGGGGATCTAACCCGCGACCTCGGAGTCAAAGTAGCCATTGCTAGCCATTCGACCACCGAGCTCGTCAAATAAAATAAAAGATTGTATTACAAAATATCGCCACGATCGTTGCCCATTGGCAGTGTCCCCAGGATACTTTAAGTAAAAATTCACCTTCCGTATGTTTGCGTCCGTAAAACTTGTAAAGTAGTACACGTACTGACTTGAAATTTTCACACAAAGTTGCATTTCTGTGAAAGAGTGCCTTATATATGTTATTCGGAAGTTCCCATAAGAACGGAAAAAACTCTGCTACGACGAAGCATTTATCTAGAAGGTATTTCTTTCTAGATAAATTCAAGTAGGCACAGTGTTGTTAGAGTAATTATAAGGGACTAAAATGGGCAAAATGTTGGGCATTTACGATAAATGCCCAAAAAGTACTTATAAATTCCCTATTTATGCCCAAAACTAGACATTTATTGGGCATTTACAGGTACTTACTGGACACTTATTGTAAATGCCTGGCATTTTGCGCATAAGGGACTCAAGTGTGTGGTTGTTACTCAACATAGGTCGCATTTTGTTAATTCGTGCATATATGCAGTTTGTTGCGTAAACTCGCTCCTGTCGAGTGAAACTGTTCGCCGACGAACTGTTTGGCGAATAATACGTAATGTAATTAATTCATTAAGGTAGTAACATAAAAATAATAAAAACGGTAATTTAAAGAACAAAAAAACCCGACTGCTTTTCTGTGTAATTTGGAAATGAAAAACCCCTAAAATAAGAAAACATGTAGCAGTCGGGACCCATTCTAGAAATGGAGGCTTAGTGAATTTAGAGCACATGTAGGGTCCCGACTGCTACATGTTTTTTTTTTGTTTTAGGGGTTTTTCATTTCCAAATTACACAGAAAAGCAGTCGGGTTTTTACCCGACTGCGACAGAAGGAGGGTAAGTTTTTCGAGAGTATGTATGTATGTATGTATAATTGTTTGACACGCTCTGCAGCCTGAACGGCTGGATGGATTTTAGCTTGAGAGGTGTCGTTAGATTCGTATTTGCTGTGAGAGTGACATAGGCTACATCAAATATAAAAAATATCAATATGGCGGCTGTGAGCCGCAATATTGATTTTTGCCTGCGGCTTTGCTTGTATGGAATTATATTATTGTTACGCGTGATTAATAAATCTGTTGTAGGTGCAGTCAGGTTTTTTGATTTTTTTAATTACCTTATAACTTGTTTAATTTTTGAAATTACCGTTTTTATTTTATGTTTTTTACTTTTATTTATTTTGATAGATGCAATGTCGCTCTCACAGTAAATACATATCTAATGACACCCCTCGAAAAACATAAGTTTTAAGGCCAAGTGAGGCTTTCAGGAAATGTAAGGATGTTTCTGGTTCAATTATCAAATAGATGTAATGATAAGATGTTCTGCTTGACCGCTCTGGGACTTGTAATTTATAAACTTCTTACTCATACAAATTTACAGTTAAATTACATTACATACATTAGTTGATATATATTGCAGCAGACAATAAATTTATATGTATTATATGTTTATATGTTCATAAGTTCTATTCAAAACACATAAATATCATCTCACCTCACAACTCACAAATCGGGACCCTACATGTGCTCTAAATTCACTAAGCCTCCATTTCTAGAATGGGTCCCGACTGCTACATGTTTTCTTGGTTTTTCATTTCCAAATCACACAGAAAAGCAGTCGGGTTTTATAGTTTTTCAAATTACCGTTTTTATTTTGTTTTTTACTTTTATTTATTTTTATATGTGCAATGTCGCTCTCACAGTAAATACACTCTCACAATAAATTCTGGGGTGTAAGTGGTTCGTCAAGATCTTTAAACCAAAGCCAACTTCACCTGCATGTGGTGCACCCTGCTGACTGACAAACGAAGCTCTGGCGAAAAGAGAGGTAGGGAGCGTAATTGTAAGCTACCCGACTGGGGATTGTACCTCCACCTCACAGAATACCGCAGCCAAATAACAATTCCCTTGAGGGTTGTTGTGTTCCTGCGAGTGAGTGAGGTCACCAGAAAGAAAGGAAGCAGACGCTGCGATGGCGGCGCGCGAGCAATATTTTATGTTGTAAGCGTTAATATGGCTACGGTAACCGCTTCACATCAGGCGGGCCGTGTGCTTGTCTGCCACCCGACGTAGTATAAAAAAAAATACATATCTAATGACACCCCTCAAGCTAAAATCCATCGAGCCGTCCAGACTGCAGCGCGCATTTGCATTTGAACTTGGCGCCAAAAAATCGCAATTTTGATTTTTTTTATTTTGACGTACCCAGTGTCACTCTCACAGCAAATACGAATCTAACGACACCTCTCAAGCTAAAATCCATACAGCCGTTCGGGCTGCGGAGCGTGCCAAACAATTATACATATATACATACATACATACTCTCGAAAAACATAACCCTCCTTCTGTCGCAGTCGGGTAAAAACAAAACAAGAGCACACCCCAGCCACTCCATACCAAAGTCGCGTCGTTTACTTCTACATACACATTGGTGTCTGGGCAGCGCATAAGTGAGCGTGCGGCACCATACAAACGGTTCCAGATTCATCACAGAGGGGAGGTGAGGTCGACACGAGAGATAGCGGCAGAGACTGGCCATACTGTACGTAGTACTATTACTTATATTGTGACAAGAGTAACAGATTATATGTCTTTGTTGATCAATATGGGATTTATGTGCACTGGTTCATGTGCACTTGTTCTTTGATTGTTGAATCGGAGCTGCCGAGTCATCTTGGAATGACTCGGCAACCCCGACTTGCGAAGCTGGCTTGGAATGACTTGGAATGAGTCGTCCAAAACAGCAGAAAAAATGCACTATCCATTTTACTGTCGACTTATTAAAGTAATGGATGAACAAGAAGATCCCTGACTATAAAGAAATAATAGTACAGTCAAATTAGATCAAATTTTGACCAAACTTGTAAATTTAAAATGACTAAGCGGGACCTTTTGGAATATGTTCGGACACCTTCCAGAATGACGCTCGCGAAAGTCCAAGGCTTTCCCTAGTGGGATAGCCGGGATATCCTGGAAAAACTGGAATTTCAAGAAAATTTCTGGAGCGGGCTTAAAATTGTTCTCTCTCGAACAGGTTCTCGAATTGTCGTGGCGGGGAGGGGAGGGGGGACTCAGTATGTTTGGATACCTTCTGGGATAACGCTCTAAAAAGGCCCTCCCTAGTGGGGTAGCCGGGAAATCTTGGAAAAACTATAATTTGAAAGAAATTCCTGGAGCGTGCCTAAAATCGTTTTTTTTTTCATTTGGTCAAATTTTTTTACACAAGACATCTGAAACTTTAAATTTATTATCCAGTACATTCCAGTGTCAAAAAAACCTGGAAAAACTGGAATTTCATGGAACATACATAGTCGCATCTTTTTCCTCTATTACAGGATGTGTTAATTATTTTTTCTAATATACTTCTCTGTAATATACTTATCTTATTTGTTTCAGAAACTGATATGGAACTCAGCCGTGCTGAAGAATTCTGCTCGCGGTGATAAAAAATATTTTTATCATTTGGAATTAGGTGAATTTACTTACTTGCAATAAAATATCATTTCATTATATTCCTCACTCATTTCAGACGAATAATAAGTATCCTATAATATGAAAAGTTAATGAACATCACAAACAAGGATTTCCAGGAATCCTTTACTGCAATAAGCATGGGCCTGAATCTTAGTAGTATAGAAGCAATGGTTACGTAGAGCCCAAAAAATTCATAAGAAATTATCAAAGTAGCTTATTTTTTAACTATTTTACGCTCGCGCCAAGGTAAATTCCAGGTGCCCTGGAATCCTGGAACTGAATATATTTAACGTTGACATCATTAAGAAATATAGAAAGTGGTTTAGTATTAAAAAAACGGCGTCCTACTATTATTCTAAACCAATCCTAGCTTTTTCCTCCCAGTTCCAGGAAAATTCCAGTTTTTCCAGGTTTTTTGACACTAGAATGTACCGAATAATAAATTTAAAGTTTCAGATGTATTGTGTGTAAAAAAAAAAACTAAATAAAAAAATAAGAAGCGTTATTTATAATGATTTTAAGCACGCTCCAGGAGTTTCTTTCAAATTCTAGTTTTTCCAAGATTTCCCGGCTATCCCAATAGGGAGGGCCTGGGACTTCTTTGAGCGTTATCTCAGAAGGTATCCAAACATATTCCAAAAGGTCCCGTTTAGTAATTTTAAATATACAAGTTAAAACCTAATTTGACTGTACTATAATACATCATCATCAGGACATTTTTGTCTCGACTACAGGAGCAAGACCCTGCCTCTCTCTTCCGTTCCAGAAGGAGGATTTGGCCTACACTCCACACGCTGGCCAGACGGGTTGGGGAGGCCTGATCGATGTTTTATAATGTATTTCCCTTAGTCGCCTTGTACGACATCCACGGGAAAAGACGGAGTGATTCTATTCTAGTCTGCCGGAAACCACACGGAAAAAATACATAGACGGGGTCAAAAGGACATTGGTTCCAGAGCGGTTATGCTGTTAAAAAAAACACTGGTTTAGTTATGAGTCTACACAAAAGTGTATTTCTGCCTTAAAGTGAATCTATCGTAAACATAACATGTCCTTACTAAAGGGATAAGGCAATAAAAACCGTATGAAATTCCGGACTTCACTCGGAGAACTTACAATATACAGGAAATTTCATGCACGTATGCAATATATTCTATTATGCACTTGCAATGTCGACACGTGTATCCGCGACAATGACCTTCGCATCCCTGGAATACGTCTCAACACGAGCTCCGCGCTGACCTTAAACTCGACTAACTACGCAGCTTCGAACCGGGTGCACTGTTTGTAGGTCAAACCACCCCTGAGCTTTCACCCGAACGAAACTAAGAACAAGCATTCAATCCAGTGAATGAATCTTAGTCCATTCATTAGGACGTTATTGAGAAATGAGGCATAGTAGGCGATGGGTATATAATATATAATTACAGATAATATAGCTTATAATAACAGATAATATAACTTAATTTATTCCCCTTCGTCGTGGAAGGTTAGGTTAGGTTAGGTTTTTACAGCATCGTATTAAAAATTCATCATCATCATCAGCCTGTATCTACCCACTGCTGGATATAAGCCTTCCCCAATGCTTTCCACCAGATCCAGCCGCTCCTAGCTACATCTAGAAGGAGGGCGCCCAAAGCTTCGTTGTACCTCTCTCCCCCATCTGCCATCACTTGCACGGCAGATGTGACCGGCCCATTGCCACTTCAGCTTGCAAACTCTGAAGATTCGATCCCTCAGAGAAACCCCGAGCATAGCCCTCTCCATTTAAAGTTACAGCAAATAAAATTAAATGAATTTAATATTATTTATATACGATATATTACACACCCATTAGTAGCTGATCCGAACCCGGTAGTGGAATAGCTGTAGGCACTAGCTGGCTTTCCAAAAATACGCTGATATTTACAATAAATATATAAATTGCGAATATTAGTCTGCAGCATTAAAAAAAACCGATCACAGGGTAAACACGAAATTTGTCGTAAGATTGCTACTTCGGGAAAAGTAAACAAAAATATAGTTCCTTGCTCTATGGTTGCCAGGAATATCAACGTAACATCGATAAATTTTATAGCTAATAATAAATATCAATTGATATATATATATAAATCAATTGATATATATATATATGAATTGATATATATATATCAATTGATATTTATTGATATCAACAGATATGAAACAGTACTTTAACTGTATATTAGTATGAGTTAGAAGTTGATAAATTACAAATTCATTTAAAGAGCGGTCAAGCAGAAACATCCTTACATTTCCTGAAAGCCTCACTTGGCCTTAAAACGCCCGGCGCAGGGGCGCAGGCATCACCTTAACCTTCATTACCGGAGCTCGGCTTCGCCCGGGATGCACCGTTTGAGGGACGCAGTAAGGCCTCTCTCAGGGCTGAGAGCCATCTATCGGGAACAAGGATATACGAATACGAGGTCGTTTTATATGTCAGTCCTGCTTAGGGTTGCCAACTTTTTTTTGACAAAAAAACGTATATTATAGTTTGGTTAGGTTGCCAAAATAAGCCTTATTTCGGCACTGCCCAAAAAAACTACACCACCTAGCGAAAATCGGATTTCACACAGATGTTGCCTTGAATTTGTCGAAATTTGTCGGAAATAAAACACAACTGGTCGATGCGTAATTAAAAAGTTACACGCATTTTAATAATTCACGTTGTAGTCAGCGAGCCTAACGTAGGCAGAGTAGAATAACACCACCCCATTCACATATGGCTATCGTAAAAAGCAACTAATGTAGTGCTAAAGAACACCTAAAGCATTCGTAGATCAGAAAACAGTTGCATGCATTGACAAACTTTGCCAGACTCTGAAAAAGGAAGGAAATAAAACGTTTACTGTTGCATTTTGTGCATGATATAATTTTGATGCAAGATCTCGGACTATACTTATTATGAGAATTATTAAAATGCGTGTAACTTTTTAATTACGCATCGACCAGTTGTGTTTTATATCTGTCGGATATAAAACACAACTGGTCGATATATAAAACACAAATTTCGACAAATTCAAGGCAACATCTGTGTGAAATCCGATTTTCGCTAGGTGCTGTAGTTTTTTTGGGCAGTGCCGAAATAAGTCTTATTTCGGCACTGCCACAAAAAATACTTATAACTTTTTAACGGGAGGTCGACTAATTCTGATACTTGGTGTCTGAATTCGACAAATTAACGACTAATTCTGGGGAAAATCATATCTTCGCTATGTTTTGTAGTTCAATAGATCCCGAGTGGGCTGTGCCGAAATAAGCTTATTTCGGCACTGCCACAAAAAAAACCTTATAACTCTTTAACGGGAGACCGACAAATTTTTGCTTTGGACGACAAATTTCGACAAATTAACGACTAATTTTTTGTCTAGTTAAAATCAAGATCTGAGACATGGGCAGTGCCGAAATAAGGCACACTTTATAATCATGGTATCTATAATTTCGAATTCGAAAATACGTATAACGTTTTTATTCTACTAATGTTATAAACTAGCGCCCTGCCCCGGCGTCGCTTGTGTGTGATAATACTGATAATATAAATGTAAACATTCTCTAAACGAGTGATTTTCAAACTGTGGGTCGCGACCCCCAGGGGGTCGCCAAGTTTCCTTTGGGGCTCGCGGATGAAAAAACCCGACTATTTGTACGTCATACGCATATAATAAAAAAACGTAAAGCTTTTGTAATTAATTCATCCACTCACATCTTTAAGTAAGTCTATTGCTAATACAAGCCTATTTTCTTCTTAATTTTTAAGTTCACCATTAAAGACCTAATTAGTTCACCTAAGAACAAAATCGGTAGCAAATGGCACTAATAATTTTAAAACTTTTATAGCCAGCTGAATTGTTGAAATTTCTTCATGGAGGAAAAGGAAGGAGGGGTGGACCCCAGAATTTTTTTAACTTGTAAAGGGGTCGCATATTCAAAAGGATTAAAAAACACTGCTCTAAACGATAGAAAACACCGCATCAAAATCCGTCACGGGGTAAACGAAATATAGACCGATGCGGAAAGAGATTGTATTTTCTGTGCAGAGCGTGAATGAAACTGTTCCAATTTGTCTCAGATGGGAGGTGAGGTCGACACGAGAGAGCGGCAGGGAGTGGTCATACTGTACGTAGCACTATTACTTATACTGTGCTAAGAGTATGTATGAATGTGAAAGATTGTTAGGATGTATGGATGTTATATTTATAAAAAGATAAAAACTGATTTGTATTAAACTTAGTATACATATAGTATCTTCTGGATTAACACATAGAAAACATTTTATCCAGGTACTGTGTACAGGCAGGATGAAGCCACGTGTAAAACCTAGTCTATATGTTAATGTCGTTCTTGTTGTTGGACTTGAACTTTAAACAGATTTCAACAACCGGTAGGAAGGCACCCTCAGTTCGTCCTCCCTCCATCCCCCAACCCCCGGCACAACCTCGAATTCAATAACACAGCCTGGATCGCTACAGGTGCACTTTGTAGGTCAGCGCAGCCTTGTTTCATGACACTGTCAAAAACATATTCCGGCATTGTTCAGATAAATTTTGTATGCTTAATAAAATAACAAAAAAGAATGTTTTTAAAACTTGCTTTGCATTAGTAGTTAATTAAAGGACATCTCTTGAGACGTCGGTTGAGGGGAGACCAATATCCCAGCAGTGCGATGAATAAGAGTTGACGATAAAAAAAATTAGTAAAAAGTTTACGTCAGCGATCCAATTTACATACGTACAAACCAAATGTTCGCGTTCAATTGATTTGATTGCAGACACTGGGCCTAAAAAAGCTTGAAAACTTTAATAGAGCAGCAGAATAGCTAATCTAATAATAGAAAAAATAACGAAAAAAATATTATGACGAGCTCGGTGGCGTAGCGGTCAATGGTGCTCGACACCAACGCTCGTGGGTTCGATTCCCACATAGGACAAAACATTAGTGTGCATGAACACGTCTGTTTGTCTTGGTCTGGGTGTTTTATATGTATCATAAGTATATATTTACAAAAAAAAATGTAATTATGTATGCTTATCAGTTGTCTAGTACCCATAACACAAGCTTCGCTTACTTTGGGGCTAGATGGCGCTGTGTAATTTGTCTGACAATATTTATTTATTATTTATATGATATTCACGTCAGGTTAAGATTTGTATGGGAAATCCACAGGAATGAAATGGACGCGAAGCGTGGGCGGTACACTAGTAGCAAATAAAATACATTTTATTGTTAAAAAGTAGTCGATTAAGTTATTTGCTTGCTCTTCAATCACACACATACAAATTAAATGAAAATAGGTCAGAAAGTAGCCTGTTATATCTTGGAAAATAAGCAAGCATTTTCATTTCAAATGAGTAATTTTCAAACCATTGCACTTCCCGCCTACAAATTACTACAAGACATACCGGGTTTGTAATATACGAGTACTTGGAACATGAGACAATTGCATGAGTTCAAAGTGCATAACATATCTTCCACGTACAAAGACTAATACTTACTAAGGTTAGTACTGTTACTTGTACGTAGTATATTAATTACTTGAAGGTATTATTATTTAAATAGTTGTCTTGGCCAACTTGCCAGGAAATTGAAAATTTGATTCGAAAAATAGGTCTTTTGTTTTACTTAATGTCAAATATTTTCAGGTCAGTCGGTAGAGCTCCAGTGTTTTTACCGGCTAAGCTAAATACATGTACCATAGATCTAAGCTGAAGATTGATGTTCGCAATAAAAAGGCCGATTATAATAGGCTCCAACTTAGCCGAGATGTGTTCATTGCCCAGCCCTATGGGTTCTTATGGGCTGGGCAATGAACACATCTCGAGTGTTCCAAGTGCAATTAATCACACTACACGAAATTAAACTCTTTCAGCGAAAGCTGTTTGCCTCTGGACACACTTTTTATGAATCAAAATTATATTTTTCATATCTTTTTTTCTGCTAACATTTCGAAAATGACTATAAGCGAAAAAGAAATGCTGAAATGTAGTAGTTATACCGACGCGACATTTGTATGGAGTGGCCGGGGAGCGGTGTAACACTAACAGATTTTAGACGGTGTAACCAGACCCTGTAATTAAATCTTATGTCGCCGAACATATCAGAAAATTAGATTGGCTTTCATCCACGACGCATTGATCCGGGACGATTGTTCAGAGCCGCAGCTATCGGTTTGGGAGTCTGCATATCCGATTAATTTCCATTTATAATTTTCAATGCACGACCCAGTTTAGTAAATTGGTTCACGTGTATCACGTGTGCTGGCGATAATCGATGCAGTTGGGCTTAAACCTTTGTTAACCCGGATCGTGTAACAATGTGCTCAAGAGCTTGCAATTGCAAATGCCGATTTGCATTAGTGACTGAAAAACGGTATTTAAAGTCAAAACTCTTTATTGCATAACTAAGTGTACAGAGAATCTGTGTCAGGTATCGCAAAAGAATTTAGGCGCGCGCGTGACTACCTACTTACATCCGTACGTTAAGCATTTCGTCATATAAATATAGGAACTTATTTATAAAGAATAATAAATATTAATAAAGTATATTTAAAGTATCGATATCTAGAAATATCGCTAAAAATTTATCACTCAATGATACCGATATTAATAACGGTATTTATCGGTATCGTCATTATATGAAAAAAGGGTGGGGAAAATAACGTTATCCTGTAATGATATTATTTCCCTGTACGTACGAGTTTGTCAAATTGGTTGACGATGATCAGTGCACAAGGCTGGTCGGACGAAATGTGTACCCACGGGTTGCGGTATGTGCGATGGGAGGTAGACGTAGAACTGACAGCAACGCTCTACTTTGATGATGGGTTACTTTATGAAATATCCGTATTAATAACGCATTTCAGTATCGATACTAAACATGACGTCATTTATGAAAATAACGGTATTTTTTTTAATGTATAGTTAATTTCGTCGTAATAATTATCAGTCTCTAGTTTGCAGATCACATATTGACTTCCTATTTCTTGACTTTCGCATTCAGTTGTCTCATTCCCTCTCGCTTTACAAATTCTATATCTTGTTTTCCTTTGTTACATCCCGTTGCTGCTCGCTCTTCGTTTCCTGCTTCCTTTCCTCTTTACTCTTTGGTCTCTATATTTACCTTGTACGTATTCCGCAAAGCATACTCGTATGTATGCAAATTTCTCTATTTTTCCTTCCTCGGCGTACTACCCTCTCCTCGTCTTTTTAAGGGTTCCGTACCCGAAGGGTAAAAAGGAACCCTATTACTAAGGCTCCACTGTCCGTCCGTCCGTCCATCCGTCTGTCACCAGGCTGTATCTCATGAACCGTGATAGTTAGACAGTTGCAATTTTCACAGACGATGTATTTCTATAGCCGCTATAACAACAAATACTAAAAACCGGAATAAAATAATGTTTAAGGGGGCTCCCATACAACAAACTTGATTTATTTGCTCGTTTTTGCTCGCAATTCATAACGGTAATAGGTAGACGCTTGAAATACTCACATAATACTTAGTTATATATTCACTTTAAAAATAAATAATTAAAATAAAATAAAACAAGTATTTAAGGGGGGCTCCCATACAACAAACGTGATTTTTTGCCGTTTTTATAGATAATGGTACGGAACCATACGTGCGCGAGTCCGACTCGCACTTGGCCGGTTTTATTTATAAAACTTTTCTTCAGTTATAACTTTTTTATACAACAAATGCAAACTAACATACGACCCGCTTGATAGTAAACAGTCTTTGCAGCATCTTGACGCTCGCAATACCAGAAGTATCACTCACGCATTGCCGCCTCTCTAAAAACCCCTTCATACCTGTCTTGAAGAATCCCATGCTGTAGTCTCTTGAGGAAACCTCTTCATTCCACAACCAGAGAGTCCGTGAAAGAAAACCATATACATAGACAATACTGATGAGATTTCATATTTTTATCTTATTTTATTCTTGCTGTCTTCTTTGTCTTAGTTTTTATATTGTTTACTGGCTTACTCCCGGGTCTTCATGCGTGCGTATCAAGATAGCGCGTGGAATTTTCGAAAAATCTGTTCTAACTAATGCGCTCTTCAAGGAATGAAATACCGGTATTTCAAATTTTAATTATACCTAGAAATAACGTTTAATACCGATATTAATAACGTTATTTTTCAGTAACGTTATTTGATGAGAATGGAGTGAGGGAAATAACGTTATCCAGTAACGATATTATTCCCATTCCGTCCGACCGAACAAAGCCGGGCGGACGAAATGGGTACCTACGGTAATCCATATTAATTCTTTCCACAACTCATTCCATGACACCTATACTATAATCAGTAGGTGTTGTGGAATGAATCAAGAAAGGTATGAAAATATTTTTACATAGGCGGCAACGCATGAGTGATACCTCTGATATATCGAGCGTCCACAGGTTCAGGCCACCTGTATGGCAAATTTCAACCCGATCCAGGAAGTGGTTTCAACTGTCGGAGGATAGATCAGTCAGTAAAGATCCAGGAAGTGGTTTCAGCTGTCGGAGGATAGATCAGTCAGTCTCAAGGGTGCTCGAGGGCTCGAGCACCCATGAGAAATTAACAGTGGGTGCCGAGCACCCCTGAGAATAGACATCAAGGAACAGATCAGTAATCGACTTTTAGGGATGGGCGTTTTTTCATTACCCGACGACCCATTTTATATTTTTATCAACCATAATTAGTAATTAAGTACGCAGTATGTAAGTAGGACATTAATTTATTTGTCGGTCGATCGGTGTGCATTTCTCTACTCATACTTCGCAATTTTTTCGAGTCATCAAATGAGCATGAGCACCCATGAGGTTTTCTAAAAGCCGGCGCCCCTGCACGTGCGTTTGCCAAACCTTAAAAACTTCTTCTCGATTTTCTTGATGAACCGCAAGCTGTAATCACCAGGGTTCGTACGCAGGTAAAATTACCTCCCATCAAACAACGTTTACTTCACACGCCAAGTTTCTCCGGCAAAGTTATTCAGATTAATTAACAAACCTCCAGCCCACAAATTGTGTAATCATGACTCAAGCCCAGTCGATTCAGGGACTTTAAATCCTTTCATGAACATTTCCGTTCCTTGACAGAAACAGGGCGCGCTAACCTTGAACCCGTACGCCGCCGCGGGGTGTTCTCCCGCAGCGGGCTCCCGGTTTGTAGGTCAAATTGACCGTGACACATCGCTGACCCTGAGCCTCTCAATCGTTGTTGGAGTTATTCATCCGTCACCTTAAAATCTGTTTGATATTGGGCCTGGTAATGACAGACAGGTAATAAATGTCCTTATAAACTGTGTTAATATCTCATATACGGGATGCTTACTCGTACAACTTTTATATGTTATGCTATAATTAAAATCCTTATTAACTTTATATATATTTATTGCGTTAGTAAAGATAAATGCTGATGATGATGATAATGCTAATGATGTGAGTACGCGTCTGCCGCGATGCAGTACAAAACGTGAACTGTCTTAGTGAGCACCTAATAGGAACCCCCTTGCAAAATTTGAGACTCCTAGCACTTGTAGTTTCTGAGATTTCGTGATGAGTGAGTGAGTGATTTACTCTTTTATATATATAGATAATGAATGATGGAAATGATTGACGCGGCAATTCGCTGATGCAGCAAATATGTACGGCTGTACCGTACACCTCAGATGCATTGATTAAGGATATTCACTTGCATCATCATAATACTCATTTTAAGTTAAAATTTTGACAATTTCTTAAAATAAATACATTTTCCAATAATTTGACCTGATTCAAAAGGAAATTTTAAGAAGATAAAATTAAGGTGTTTTATCGCGCTATTATAACATTTACGTTTCTGCCCATTTACGAAAACCGTAACTTAAGTTTTTCAACAACTGCAAGCACAAAAAGGTGCTTACCACCTTGGTGGTATAAAAAGATCGTGGTGAGCCACTTATATCTAATTGGCTCATTACATTTTACAAGAGAATTAACAGAAATTTCTTGTAAGTAAACCGTCTTAAAAGAGATGATCCTCCGAATGGTCTTCATCACAAGTTTAGTCTCGGGACATGGCCCATTTCAGCATCAACCCATAGTAATCCCACTGTTGGGGTACATGTCTCCCTTCAATCTGTTTAGAGCGTATCTGCCACGATGTCCAACTGCTGGTTGGTGAAAGCCAGTGTTTTCAAGCCTTAACCGCACCCCGGACACTCCATACAAATGTCGCGTCGGTAACTACTACATAAACAATGTCATCTGTGCAGAGAGTAAATGAGCGTGTGTGCGTGCGGCGCCATACAAATTGTTCCAGATCCGTCTCAGAGGGGAGGTGAGGTCGACACGAGAGAGCGGCAGGGAGTGGCCATACTGTACATAGTACAATTATTTATACTGTGCCTTAACACTGACTTAACGACTGTCATGTGATGACAACAGCTGGGAGCAACAGCTTAGGTACCCTTCGATTTTTTTTTAACGTTGTAAGTTACCTAAGTAAGTAAGTGTGGATACGGCAAATTTATTACTAATTAAATATATTACCAAGGACTCTGCCCATCTGCCTCTCTGAGACGCCATTGCGACGTCGCCGGTCTCGTATCTAAATACGGATTCTATACACCGACCGGGGGCCCACCACACATTCCAATCACTGTGTCTACTGTGTAGCCAGGATTAACAGTGGCGATCACCAAAAAGTGGAAGTGAACAGTCCATTGCAGTCTGGGGGGTAAGAGTTTGCTTGCTGCCTTGGAGGTGCAAGGCAGCCGAAGTCACAACAAATTTAATCAAAAGATATTAGTAGTAGTAGGAAGCTTTTGGAATTTGACTTCTCCTATATGAGAGACAGCAATAATAATAATAATAATAATTCTGTTCCATTGACATATCCTGGAGCGGGTCACGGCGGGCGTACAACATTACATCAAACTTCTCAAAGGGGCCTCTACGCGTTGGATCCATATCCCCGCGTATGCCTATCAAATGACCGGGCTTGACCCGTGACTAAATAGAGATACATAATAATAAATAATAATAACAATAATAATAATACACGCCTATCAAATGACCGGGCTTGACCCGTGATTTAAGAGAGATACATAATAATAATAATAATAAATATTTTGGCGCCTGCTCAAAATGGATGTAAGGCTGGGTCCCGTGGTACTAAAGAGCTTCTCCTCATAGACATGACCATTTGCCAACAAGTTCGTCGAAACAAGAAGAGCCTTTCCACCGCTTGGATTGACTACAAAAAGGCCTATGATTCGGTGCCTCATTCATGGCTGAGACGGGTGCTGGAGTTGTATAAAGTAGATGCAACTCTATGCGCCTTCCTTGGTTCATGTATGGGGCAGTGGACCACAGTCCTTTGTCAACCAGGAGGTGGAGTTACTCTTGGATCGACGGACCCCATAAGGATAGAACGCGGTATCTTCCAGGGTGACAGCCTGAGTCCATTATGGTTCTGCCTGGCTCTGAATCCACTCAGCACTTTGCTGAGGGATTCAGGGCTAGGAGTCCGACTTCGCAGAGGGGGTGAGATCATTTGTCATCTGCTATACATGGATGACCTCAAATTGTTCGCACCAAAGAAACCAGACCTGGTGGAATTACTGAAAGTGACTGAAAATTTCAGTAATGCCATTGGTATGGAGTTTGGTGTTGACAAATGTGCGGTCATGCATGTGAAGCAGGGAAGAGTTGTAGACTCTGATAGTTTACAACTCTCAGAGACAGTGTCCCTCAGATCCCTCTCAGAAGTCGAGACATACAAATATCTTGGTATGGCGGAGTCATTGGGTCTGGCTAACGGGGACATAAAACAATCGGTGACGGAACGTTTCTTTGGACGACTGACAAAAGTACTGAAAAGTCTTTTGTCAGGTGGTAACAAGGTGCGTGCTTTCAACGGTTGGGTTATGCCCCTGTTAATCTATACCTTCGGCATACTAAGGTGGACTCAGGCCGAATTGGATACCCTGGACATAAAGGTCAGAAAGCTGCTCACGATGTATCGCATGCATCACCCACGATCATCAGTAATGAGACTGTACATCCCACGGAAGTGTGGGGGTCGAGGCTTCTTAAATGCCAAGAACTTACATAACCGGGAGATGTGCAGTCTCAGGGAATACTTCCTCCACTGTGAAAGTGGGATGCATCGCGACGTCGTAGCAGTAGATAAAGGACTTACCCCGTTGTCTTTGGCGAACGAGAACTGGCGCAAACCAGTGGTGTTTACTACCCGTAGCCGCGAGGACATATGGAAGAGCAAGGAGCTACACGGGCGTTTCTACCGGGCTCTTAACGGGCCTGATGTAGACTCGCTCGCTTCGGTGACCTGGCTACGCTTCGGTGACCTTTTTGGGGAAACCGAAGGTTTTGTCTGTGCAATTATGGACGAAGTTATCAAGACGAATAACTACCGGAAATATATCCTGAAGGACGGTACGGTCGACATATGTCGAGCATGCCACCGTCCCGGTGAGTCACTCAGGCATATAGTTTCCGGTTGTTCTCATCTTGCTAACGGCGAGTACTTGCACAGACACAATCAAGTAGCTAGGATCGTACACCAGCAACTTGCTCTTAGATATGGCCTCGTCAGCTCCGAGGTACCATATTATAAGTATGCACCAGCACCAGTTCTTGAGAATGGTAATGTCACGCTCTACTGGGATCGGTCAATTATCACAGACAGGACTATTATTGCCAATAGACCTGATATCGTGGTAATAGACCGAGAGAGAAGGCGTGCAATTCTCGTTGATGTTACCATTCCCCATGACGAGAACCTCGTTAAGGCCGAGAAAGAGAAACTTTCTAAGTACTTGGACTTGGCACACGAGGTTACCGCCATGTGGCATGTGGACTCAACGATAATTGTTCCGATAGTTGTGTCCGTAAACGGTCTTATAGCGAAGAGTCTCGACCGTCACCTCGAGAGGCTCTCGCTTGGCGGTTGGGTCAAGAGCCGGATACAGAAGGCGGTTCTTCTGGACACGGCCCGCATTGTGAGGAGATTCCTCACTCTGGAGCCCTGACCACCGGTAGCTTGGGTCTTCGCCCCGCTATCGATGGGTGCCCCTTTTTTATATTTTTAAATGTATTTTTTTTATATATGATTTAGATTTAAAAATGTAAAAAATTGGAGAAATATAAATAAATGAGATAATAATAATAATTGTCAGACAAATTACACAGCGCCATCTAGCCCCAAAGTAAGCGAAGCTTGTGTTATGGGTACTAGACAACTGATAAACATATGTAAATACATTTTTTTTTGTTAATACATACTTACGATACATATAAAACACCCAGACCAAGACAAACAGACATGTTCATGCACACAAATGTTTGTCCTGTGTGGGAATCGAACCCACGTGCGTTGGTGTCGAAGCCGCGTCATTGACCGCTTCGCCACCGAGCTCGTCAAAGCAGCAATATGTGCCCTTCGACTATTAATTTTACCGCTATCTTTGTAATCAAATCATGCAAGTTAAATTTGACCTATTTCCCAGTGTCCAATAAGCTGAAATCAGGTGCCAGCACCCCCCTTGTCAACGCAACGCAGATCTTCTATTCATATCTCAGTATCAATATACTCATTTCTAAAGATGGCTCGAGATAAAATAGTTTCCGCCTTATCTGGGTTAATATCAACAAAGACACTTTGTAAAAGGAGCGTATAACATTCTTTAGTTATTCCTTTGAGATCCTTCACGATAGGAAAATACCGTCGGTATTTTCAATAAGACACTATTCCAGAGCACAGGCGGCTTGTGACAGATTTTAAAATAGATATCCGATATGTATTCAATCAGAGCACAAAGATCACGTTTATTACATTTTTCAAATAACTGTAGCTGAAGCTCAAAATATGCACGCTTTTATTATTCAATATGAACGAGGTTCCATATTTATTTTATGCCCGCGCCTGTAAAATTTCCCGCGTGGATATTTACTCTGTGCCTTTCCAAACAAAAATGTTCTATATAACCTTTCTCTTAGTTCCCTCCTCATTGTAAGGAGTGGACTTCGAATTTTACGTTTGTCGCTATGCGTCGAAAGGTTGAGAGCTCGGTGGCGTTGTTGCGTGTGTCAGTCTAATCGAACACACAAGTTAAGCAAGCTCAACCGTAGCCCGTCCATGGATGGGTTTATTTATCTCGAGCTCGGAAGGCACGTTAAGCCGCCGGTCCCGGCTGTTGTCATTACAGATGACAGTGACGGCTGTTGTCATTGCAGATGACAGTAACGACTGTTGTCATTACAGATGACAGTAACGACTGTTGTCATTACAGATGACAGTAACGACTGTTGTCATTACAGATGACAGTAACGGCTGTTTGTCATTGCAGATGACAGTAACGACTGTTGTCATTACAGATGACAGTAACGGCTGTTGTCATTACAGATGACAGTAACGACTGTTGTCATTACAGATGACAGTAACGGCTGTTGTGTTATCATTACAGATGACAGTAACGGCTGTTGTCATTACAGATGACAGTAATGACTGTTGTCATTACAGATGACAGTAACGACTCAACACAGATGACAGTAACGACTGTTGTCATTACAGATGACAGTAACGACTGTTGTCATTACAGATGACAGTAACGACTGTTGTCATTACAGATGACAGTAACGGCTGTTTGTCATTGCAGATGACAGTAACGACTGTTGTCATTACAGATGACAGTAACGGCTGTTGTCATTACAGATGACAGTAACGACTGTTGTCATTACAGATGACAGTAACGGCTGTTGTCATTACAGATGACAGTAACGACTGTTGTCATTGCAGATGACAGTAACGGCTGTTTGTCATTGCAGATGACAGTGACGGCTGTTGTCATTGCAGATGACAGTAACGACTGTTGTCATTACAGATGACAGTAACGGCTGTTGTCATTACAGATGACAGTAACGACTGTTGTCATTACAGATGACAGTAACGGCTGTTGTCATTACAGATGACAGTAACGGCTGTTGTCATTGCAGATGACAGTAACGACTGTTGTCATTACAGATGACAGTAACGGCTGTTGTCATTACAGATGACAGTAACGACTGTTGTCATTACAGATGACAGTAACGGCTGTTGACATTACAGATGACAGTAACGGCTGTTGTCATTACAGATGACAGTAACGGCTGTCGTCATTACAGCTGACAGTAAAGCCAAGTTAGCGGCCCGTAGGCGGCTTGAAAACACTGGTCTCCGCCAACTCATAGTTGGGCAGCGTGGTGGAGTACGCTCTAAACCTCTTTGAGGAACCAATATTGTTGACGACGACTAAGCTTCGAAAGGTTAGTAGTAGTACCTTTACCTTCCAGAATATATACCAGGTTTGTAGAAATCTGTGCTAATTGGCTTCCTCCAGCCGTATTTCATACGAAGTAGATTCATCTACTAGACTTAGGACAGGCTGTTCTGGGCCACGCCACCAAAGCTGAAGCAGATTCCCATCGATATTTTGGATTGCGGAAATTGAAATTCAACTTAGACAAGTGATAATTATGTTCAGGTTACTTTAAAGCTGGAGCTATAAAGAGTTCTCCCGCTATCTTTCATGTCGATATTTGTTCAACGCGTGCGTTCGGTTTTCTTTGATTTTTGTATTACACTAAAAACTTGTCTTAAAAATCGGTCGTCTGTAAAGTCGGTTTACTGACGATAGTTGAACGTGACAACGTCATAAGAAAATACTGATGGAATGTTTGCATTTTTCAAAAGAAATTTTAATGAAACGCCTCAGAGCGAGGTAACGCCGCATGAGTCATGTTTTTTCGTGCGTGCAGCCGGCTCCATCGAATTATAAGACGTTGTCACGTCAAAAGGTGTTTGTATTCAAAGTCAAAGCTATACATAGTAAAAAACATAGAGTATATAAATAACTAAATAAATCTGTAAGTGATGGATGTAGTATCAATTAGTATAATCAAAGAGTATAATCTGTGCTTGCCCAGAAGTTTTGATAATGTATCGATTTTTAACGGCGTTTCTTTTTAACGGCGTTGACTCTGTAGTTCTTTATGATTTTTATTGAAATGAAATTATTTATTCTATGGCGCCCTTCTTACTTAGACACTTAGTAATTAAGTGGTATTACATATAGACTACAAGCCCATGGAAAAAAAATACCTGTGAAATGAACCATCGTGAATAACGCTTAGAAGGCTGTTACTATATCAGAAAATAACTCTGAGCATTATGCCGTCATTTCTGAGCGGTACAGGTGAGTACATGAGTAAATGGAATTTCCCAGGTACAAATGAGGAATTACGATTAATTATTAATGTACGGCTTTTTTATAGTTTATAAATGATAAAAAATAAATGTCAAAAGACCTAGTGCCGTACTAAAGCGGTGGTGCAGGAAGTCAGTGCAAATTTTTAATTTTAAGAGGCAATATTCCGGTCATTTATTACTGTACGGCATTTGTGTAATTCCTTTTGTATACATATACAGATACTTTACCCATGAACGCCATACATATTTCCAGCGCTGGGCTCGAAAGCCAAGGATCGCAACCCTTTCTCTATACCCATATGATATAAGGTCATTGTAAAATGTACGGCATCTTGTTCAAAATATTATTTAACACAGACAATAATGTTTAATAAATATGCCGTCCAAAAATTATTGTTAATATTTGTGTAACGACATAATTATCAAAATTTTTGGATTTACCGAGTTATTACTGCTGTAAGATCATAAACTAATGTACGGCAACTTTTTTTTATATATAATGTTACTAAATATTATCGTTGTACCTTATAGCCGTTTACTATACTACAGTCTACAATAATAAATGTCCGGAATATTGCTTCTACAATTACCGGCGAATTAAAAATTTGCACTGACTTCCTGCACCACCGCTTTAGTATGGCACTAGGTTTTTTGACATTTATTTTTAATCATCTATAAACTATAAAAAAGCCGTACATTAATAATTAATCGTAATTCCTCACTTGTACCTGGGAAATTCCATTTACTCATGTACTCACCTGTACCGCTCAGAAATGACGGCATAGTGCTCAGAGTTATTTTCTGATGTAGTAACAGCCTTCTAAGCGTTATTCACGATGGTTCATTTCACAGGTATTTTTTTTCCATGGGCTTGTAGTCTATTACTACTTACTAGCATTTCGGTACTGATACGATATTTCTGATTATTATTATCACAGACCTATGATTTTTCACTACGTAGATCTGTTCAATAAGCGCAGTGATTCTTTTACAGCTTCAATGGATTGCAGAGCTTTTCGAGATTCAAAACACAAAAATTTATTGAACTACATTTGTTCAATCAGATTTAGAATTCCTAACCTCGAGGTAACTAGGAACGGTTATTACAACCCAAAAATATCTAACAAAAAATTCCACTCGTTTACTATCATGATAACATTCACATCTATGTACCGCACACATAGCAAGTAAATAGCGGTTCGAAAGGTCTAGCGCATAAATAACATAAAGGAGCACATTACGAAACTGTATTGCATTTCTTGAATTGCCATCGAAATGGAAACGAGTTTAGGGTATAGTAACTTATAGCCGATACGCAGTAAACTAGAATAAATTTGGTATCATAAAGCAAACTACACGCTGAACTTAACATAGCGTACTTCACGGCATGAAAAGGTAGCGACAAAGCGCTTACTCAAACTAAATCTCTTACTGTAGTAGCAATATATCTTATTGCATTTCTTGAATTGCCATCGAAATGGAAACGAGTTTAGGGTATAGTAACTTATAGCCGATATCCAGTAAACTAGAATAAATTTGGTATCATAAAGCAACTACACGCTGAATTTAACATAGCGTACTTCACGGCACGAAAAAGTAGCGACAAAGCGCGTACTCAAACTAAATCTCTTACTGTAGTAGCAGTATATCTACCTACAAATTTTAAATTGTTTATGATTAGTACTAATATCTTGCTGCGACGATAAACGCGCGTGACTATTTAAATGCCAGGCAATTACCTTAATTTTTTTACCATTTTATGGGAGGTACAAAGTTACAAAGCATCTATAGTATAAAAACATCTTAGATTCTATCTGTATTTCACGTATATTTAAACCATTCTTTGTCAGTGCTTAGCTGACCTATCACGTTTTTTTTTTTTTTGCTCTTTGCCTCCCGTCGCAAATTGAACTGGAGAATTGAGAATTAATTCGAAATTTAACTGAATCTCCTGTAATAATGGTACTAAAAGGTGCAAGGGCCTGTTTTATTCATTAAAATCAAACATGACCTTATTTTTCTCCAATATAAATTGAGACCGCCAAAACTTAAACCTACAATCGTGTGGATGCGAAGTTACGCACGGCTAGATCATACAAAATTAAAGGAAGACGCATCTAAGATAGATTTTTCCTCGGTCTTTGCAGCGTCGACAGTACATGAGAAAGTCTCTCAATTTAATAACAATTTGCTCAAACTGTTTGATGCTCATGCTCCATTGAAAGCTGTTAAAGTTAAAAGGCCGCCCGCACCCTGGATTACTAGGGATGTACGCTTGGCCATGACAAAGCGTGATCGCGCTTTTCGTATCTTCAAGCATGACAGGTCTGACAAAAATTGGTCTCTGTACAAAACTGCGCGTAATATCTGTAACAGCATGGTGAGAGCGGCTAAACGGCAATATTTCCATAAAAATGTCGTTAATTCTTCTTCAACCAATATATGGAAGTTTCTGCACTCTCTAGGTATAGGTAAATGTCCTTCTCAACCGCACGTAACTTTTTCTTCTAATGACTTCAATAATTACTTCGTATCTTCTCCTTCTTTTGATCCTTTACTCAAATCAGCTACTATTGCTAAAATATCTTCCATGGCTCATCCTGACACTGAGTCTTTTGCTTTTTCTCCAGTATCAATGGATGAAATAAGTAAAATAATCATGTCAATCAAGTCAAAGGCAGTTGGCTCCGACGATGTGAGTAGGGAAATGATTATTTGTATTTTGGACTTAATTCTCCCTATCATTGCTCATATCGTCAATTTCTCCTTTTTAGAAGGCGATTTTCCTCTTTTCTGGTTAAAAGCTTTTGTTATTCCTGTTCCTAAAATTCCCACTCCTATCATGCTGAAAAATTACAGACCTATCTCTATCTTGCCCTTCCTTTCTAAAATCTTAGAAGCAGCCGTTCACAAACAAGTATCTTGCTTTGTCTACTCTAACGCTCTACTCACCCCTCATCAGTCTGGCTTTCGCTCAGGGCACAGCACTACTACTGCTCTTCTCAAAGTTACAGAAGATATTAGGTTGGGTATGGAGGAGAAAATGGTCACCATAGTCGTTCTTATTGATTTTTCTAACGCATTTAATATGGTTGACTATGACATTCTACTTGCCATCCTTAAGAACATGAACTTTTCATCAATCGCGTTGAAATGGTTCTCCTCATACCTACGTGGTCGCCAGCAAGCAGTGCGTCTGGGTCGTGAATTATCTGATTGGAAAGACCTGTCTTCTGGCGTACCGCAGGGCGGGATCCTGTCGCCTTTAATGTTTTCTTTATTTATCAATTTCCTTTCCTTGTCGTTATGCTGTTCTTACTATTTCTACGCGGACGACCTGCAGATTTACGTACAAACTACTGCAGACGATGTAAACTTAGCAATTACTCGGCTAAATTGTGATTTGTGCAGTATTAGTAACTGGTCTAAAGACTTTGGGATTTCTGTGAATCCTGCCAAATGCCAAGCTATTGTTGTGGGCAGCTCTAGGCAAGTCGCGAAAGTGGATTCCAGTTCTGCCATCCTTGTCATGTTTGAAAAATGTGTAATTCCTTTTAGTCTTAGTGTGAAGAACCTTGGGCTACACATTGATTCCACATTGAGTTGGACTACACAAATCGCAGAGGTAAGTCGTGCGGTCATATCTTCTTTGCGATATCTTAATCGGTTTCGAAATTTTCTCCCCATCAATATTAAGGTCACTCTTGTCACATCTCTCATATTTCCAATCATTGATTATGCTGATGTCTGCTACCCTGATCTAAATGAAGATCTTCTTAATAAGCTGGACCGGCTTATCAACAATGCTATTCGTTTTATCTTCTGTCTTCGTAAATTTGATCATGTCTCTTCCTACCGGTCACAGCTCAAATGGCTTCCTATTCGTCAGCGCAGGCAAAAGAGATTGCTCTGTTCACTTCACTCTATTCTGTATAATCCTCTCTCCCCTGAATATTTAAAATGTAAGTTTCAATATCTTTGCGACTCTCACGAAAGGCAGCTCCGATCTGACAACTCCCTTGCGCTTTCTATCCCACTTTTTCGTACTGGCTTTATGTCTGACTCCTTCACTTTACAAGCTTCACGACTCTGGAATGCGCTTCCCGATAGCATCAGAAGAATTGCGAATAAACTTAACTTCAAAAATAAAGTTCATGCATATCTCTTGGACAATTTTCCAAAACTGTGAATCATCCTCCTATTCATATGTAGGTATATGTATGTTTATATTATTTTATATGTATTAAATATTCTGTATTTAAGTAATGTGTATGTATGTATATTTTCTGTTATACTATACCATAATAATATTGTTGTTAATTTATTTTGTATGCCGCATTCGTGCATATCTGTTCTTCCCAAAGGTTGTCTGGTAGAGAATGCTTTTAGCATTAAGACCGCCTATGTACCCTTAATTTGTGGTAAATAAAGTTTAAATAAATAAATAAATAAAATAAGTTACAACAAAAAATGACACAATATTTTAATAATAGTTCATGAAAAAACAACTAAGTTTTTTTTATATATGTGTATATATATATATATATATCTTCTTCTTCATCAGGTCCATTTTAGTCTCCACTAAAGGAGCATGGCCCTCTCTCGTCCGTCCTAGACGGAAGGAGGATTTGGCCTACACTCCCCACGCTGGCTAATGAAAACAACTGGCTGACTAAAAAAAACAAAAAGTCTCGGAGTCCCGGGAATTCCCGGGACTCCGAGACTTTTTGTTTTTTTTAGTGGGGCTTTCGTAAAATTGTAATTAAGTTACTTTTTTTGTTTAAAATTGTACCTATTAAAAAAAGCCAATTCGTTGTAAAAAATCAACATTTATTATACAGACAATTAAATGTTTACTTAAAGTTATTAAACAAATTCCGTTAAAAGTGAGCTGTTTGAGTAGTTGGGCATCAACAGTTGTTTACTAGCTTAAAACTTATAAACGAAATTAATATTTACAATTTTATTCTTATTAATAATGTTAATTTATTTGTAAGAATTGAAAATATATTTTGAGTATTATTTATGGGAGTAAATAATTTATAAAATAAATAATAAATATTTTGGGGCTACACTCTATATTTGAGGTTATTAATTAGACAAATGTAAATGCTGAATTGAATATGCTTAGTAGTTTTTATCATAAAGGAAATGTTTATTATGAGATAATATATAAAAGATTTATGATATTTACAGAGTCAAAAATGCAATTAAGAATAATGTGCCAGTGGACCAAACAGTTGACAAGGGGAAATGGCTAAATATCTTAAACACACCCAATGAAAGTTCAAATGTATTGCAGAGTCAAAAAGTCAATTATCCTAACATTCCCTTTTTTTTTTCACTTTTTCCAAAAAATAAATCGGTTTTAATTAATATTTTAATTTTTGATACGGGTAGCGGGTACTTTAGTATAGTTGTTTACAAAAAAACAGTACGTAAAAGATGGCTGATGTTAAAGCATGAGCATAAAAAAAATTTATGTGTAAAGTGGCATTTTCATCTGTAAGTTTATTGAATAACTACGTGGTCTGCTAAGTAACTACCGGTTAACTAATAGGCCTATTAGTGGTGATGATGGCGCTATGCTCCTTCAATTATTTGAGAATAAAAATTAATTACGATAATCTTGTCTCGTCTCGAGTCTCAAGTCCCGGGACTCGAGACAACTAAAATTACGAAAAGTCCGGGACTTTTCGTAATTTTAGTTGTCTCGACTTCGAGACCCGAGACGTCCCGGGACCCAAACCCTACTCTTAATATGTAGCAATTTCGTAAGGTTACTATAACATAGTTTTGTCAGGTAGGTATATCGTATCACATGAGCAAACTTTTATCAAATATTAGGTTATTATTTTTAAAGACATATCTACTCTTCCTAAATATATTATTTCGCTCCTCAATACCGTGGCAATTATAAATCGCCATTTTGTGCCATATTGGATTAAAAATGGCGGACGTAATCATGGATTAATAAAAGCTTGTAAAATGTACTCTTCAATATAAATTTATTGTTTCTGCGTAAAGAGTTATTTTCATAACTTTCAGTCGACAAAGCTCTTTGCTGAAGAGGCAATATAAGCTAGCTTTCAATAAGTAACCTGTGATACTCATATAACATTGGAGCTGTAATGAAAACTGCTTCTCAAAGGAAATTGGAAGCGGGGCGGGCGGGTTACCTGGCTGAACGCATAGCAATCAAGTCCAGCCTACCTACTATTCATATTCTGTGCCTGCACACTAGAATAGGCTATTTGACAATGTTCAAAAATTGTATAAATTATTTAACAATAACGTAAAATACGCAAAACTATAAAGATCTGCAAACTTTGTTTCTAATATCTTCCGTCCGACTTATTTTAGGGCCGATCAGAGTTTTGCGGGAAAGTCAATTTTAAAAGTATGAAATTATTAAAAAATAATATTTCCACTCGAGAAGCAATAAAAATTACTATAACTTTTATTACGATAATAATTACATAAACGTAATATTTAACATAGCTGTCGTACTATTTCCTGATTTAAGATATAAACCTGTGACGTCATAACTAAATAGCCTTTTGTATGGAGCGTTTTCGGGAAAGTCCAAAATTGAGATTTTCAAATTAACATAATATCTCGAAAGATTTTTGTGCTATCGACGCAATTCTTTCACCTATGGTTATATTATTGAGACGTCGTCCCTACATATCAAACCGAAAAAAATGTTGGTCAAATAGGCTATTAGGTTATCGAATAAAAAAAAAAAAAAAAAAAAAAAACTTTATATAATAAATTTGGCTGGAAGAGATCCCTTTCAGAGATAATCCGCCTGTATACCGTTTAATTTAATGTCTACTTTTCTTTGTATTGTTTTGTGGTATAATAAAGAGATTACATACATACAAACTGTTCCTTTGTGTTATATAGTTAGGAGCTCCATGGCGTCGATGCGCATATAAGTCATGAACACACAAGTTAAGCAACGTTGTTTGTTTTACTGTTTCGCTGTGGTTACGCTCCTCAATAATAGGTACCCACATCAAACGTGGTAATTATACTACGCTATTTTGGGGCAGTCGCCATATTGGATTGAAAATGGCGGCATTAGGTAATCGTGCATTATCAAGAGGAGCTCGATGGCGTCGTTACGCGTACTGGCGTAGTCTAATCGAACACACAAGTTAAGCAACGTCGGCCCTAGCCTGTCCATGGATGGGTTTATTTATCTCGAGCTCCTCCGTTCTTCGGAGCGCACGTTAAGCCATCTGTCCCGTTTGTAGTCGTTAGACAGTCGTTAAGTGAAGTCAGTAGCCTTTAGGCGGTTCGAAAACACCGGCCTCCGCCATCCCGCAGTTGAGCAGTGTGGTGGAGTATGCTCTAAACCCCTTCGATCGAGGGGAGAACCGTATCCCAGCAGTGGGATGAATAAGGTTTCGAATGAATCAGAATGAAATCGGATAAGTCGAGCGTACTATACACGCAGCTGTCATCCACATCCAGTCCATCGCTGTCAGCATCGCAAGTTTTTAATATGTTCAGGATTCTCAGCTCAAGCACAGTAGTAATATTAATACCGAAGCTAATGTGAATATTTTTCTAAAAAGTTGTAAACACGTGTATGTAAATAAAATAAGCTAACAAAGTTAGCTAAACAGAAATATTAAGTTTGTAATTTGTCGCAACTTTACCTCCGTGCCCCTTTCATATTCTGCGTCCTGTATAACGCCTACATAAATTTTAGTAAAGGTGAGTATAGACTAGAGCAACTGCTTGTAACTGAAGAAACGTTTGGCGGTTTGCTACAACCTAATTTTACAAACTAACGAACAAACTAGTGTAGCCTTTTATCGAGCAAGACAAACGAACAAAAGCGCGGGCGGTGCAAAGTTTTTTTATACCACTAAAGTTACAAAGAAACATATGGCTCGCCTAACTGAAATCAGTTAGCGTAGCCTATGAACGCCTGTGAGACCAGGGGGATCACACGCGCGTTGCCGACCCTGTAAAAACCTCTTCACGCCATTTTTTGAAGAACACCATGATCTCGTCTCCTGGCCAAAACCTCGACAGGCAGTTCATTCCACAACTTGTACGCGGGAGAAATCTTCTCTGGAACCGCTCCAATGTGCGAGGATAAGTGCGTTAATAAAAAAACGTGAAAGATAATAAAGCAAATATTTTCTGGGTCTATTTTACATGATGATGTTGTCTCTGATTATAATTATTATTTCCGTCAATTTACGACATCTCAACAAACAGAAAACGCAAAGTGGAAAGAAGTATTGCGTACAAAAGAAGGGTTACATACGTGCAAATGCTCACTCACCATTAGCAAGACGTCGAACAAAGCATCGAGCATTCGCAGAAACGTCACATCACATCGTAAAGCTCGATAAAATGCTCTTGCTAGTGTATACTCACCATAATATTAAACGCAGAAACCAATTTGAATGCATGAATTGCAATTTGAAGCGCAAATGTTCTACGAAATGAAATGTAATTACAAACGCAATCTGCGTTTGGCAAAGGATTAATATTTCCCTGTAATTGCAGGCGTAGGTACGTAATGAATCTGTAATTATAGAATTTATAGGAAACGACTGAACGGAGCGGACAGTTTGGCATTCAGGCCGCACCTTATTACACACGCAAATTATTCTTTATTGCACATAAATTAGTATAACATAGTTAAGACATAAGTGTACAAAGGTACACCGCAGGTATAGACTACAAAAGGATTTTACTAATTTCTCACGGCACTAAGACGCAAGTGAATGCTAGTTACGTCATGTTGATACCGTAGGATAATTCAAATTAGTAATTCAGATATAATCTTATAGATTTTGTCAAAAGAAAAAATAAAATGTTGTCTGTAAAGTCAGTTTACAGACGATAATTTTACGTGATAACGTCATAAGAAAACATCGGCCGAGCGAGAGGAAGAGGGATAGTTGCGTCACAAGTTTAGGCGGATCGTGCCTCTCTATCGCTTGTTCCGCGCTCTCGCTTGCACGCTCGGCTCAGGTGGAACATGACAATGAGTCATGCTTTTTTCTGGGTGCAGTCGGCGTTCATAGATTTGTAAGAAGTTATTACGTCAAAAATTTATATATACTGCTTCGCCAAAACAAACAGCATTTCTGTTACAAAAAGCTCCCTATAAAAACGCACGTAAGTGAACTTTACAGATAGAACTTTATTCTACGGTTATGTCGGTCTATATGTTGCAATGACTGCTCATCATCAGGCGAGTCGCATATTTCTCACCCTGATGTAATAAAGTAATATAGCAATGAATTTAACCGGCACTTATTAAAATCATTAGATTGGAAACCCACTTCGCAGGGGGTTTATAAAGGGCTAATTGGCTGCACTTGACTGCATTTCGAGTACAGCGCTAACTAGATGCAACAGACTGCATCACGTCATAGAAGAGCGCTGAAGATATTTTACACGGTACTAGCGAGAGCGTGGGTGCCTCGGTATACATATTTTCAGGGTTTCTTAAATCTGAATGAAAAAAAAACGTTGGTACGTTTTTTGGGAAAAAAAAAGGTTGGTACGTTTTTTGGAAAAAAAAACGTTGGTACGTTTTTTGGAAAAAAAAAACGTTGGTACGTTTTTTGGAAAAAAAAAACGTTGGTACGTTTTTTGGAAAAAAAAACGTTGGTACGTTTTTTGGGAAAAAAAACGTTGGTACGTTATATTTATTACCTACCCATTATTTAAGACCCATGCAAATCTAAGCGGTATCTGATACTGTCATGACTAGAGGTAATATCATATCGAGTATTTGGTATGACATTTCAAACTGCTATCACGTAAATGGAACCGCGTACGGTTCGCGATACATACAGTGTTTTCAGCGAAACTTGAATGTCTCTTATTCACTGGAAGCCCGCGGCGCTGACTCGCAGCATTCGCCCTATTTCCTATTTATACAGAGAATAATTTTATTTTATTTTTAAGCTTTATTGCAACAACCGACAATGACAGAACTCGGCGCGTCGGAAGAGGGGCACCGGTACCAAACCGTATACCGCTGTGGTTGGAACAGCGTGTTATTGGCATACCCATGGGAAGCTAGCTAGCGGTCATTGTCACGATAACCAGACGAGTGTATCAAATCGCACCTCAGCTCGGACACTGGGAAGTACGACAAATTTATTTTGCAAAGTTTGATTACACAGGCCACGGTGAAACCACACCCCGGACACTCCACACCGGCTACAAATGTCGCGTCGTTTACTACTTCACAAACAATGGCGTCTGTGGCGTGAGAGCGTTTGCGTGCGGCGCCATACAAACTGTCCCAGATTGGTCTCAGAGGGGAGGTGAGGTCGACACGAGAGAGCGGCAGAGAGTGGCCATACTGTACATAATATTATTATTTACTGTGGTGAAACTAAATAAAAGCTTGTAATATACTCGTCTTGTATTAAGAGTAAAATTATATGCCTATTATTTACCTTAGCATTATAATAGTATAAGTAAAAAAATAAGTATTGTTCTCATAGCGTACCTATAAATCAATAGGTATCAAAGGCAAAGAGACGTAACAATTTCATTTTACAGTGTGCCACAGTAGATAGAGTACAAAGCAGTAAATCAATTCCTATAACTCGCTCTACTGTGGGCGGCGCTTTGCGAAGTTCGTGAGACCTTTGTAGAGGACTTAGTGACTTACGTCTTTACATGAGTGCATCAATTTGGAACGGTAAAATTTAGAATAGTCGCTAAACTTATATGTCCCTTTAGAGAATATTGTTACGTCGCATTTTTCTGTTTTTGTTCTTATTCTTTTTTTTTTTTTATTGAAGTTCATCTCAGTGTTGGCAGTAATCAATTACTTTCGTCTATCATCAAGTAATCAATTAATTTGATTACTTGTAATCAAATTAATAATCATGATTACTAACGATAATCATTAATCGTTAATTGATTACTCTAATACAAGTAAATGGAATAATGGCAGATTACAGAAAACATTTTTATGAAATATTCAAAAGCTCGAAAGAATTGTTGCCATAATCTAAATAAATTCTGCTAAAAATAGTTCTCTTCTAAAAATTTCAATTAATAAAGCTAACGCCAGCTAATCAAATCGCTGGATACTTATTTTAGTATTTTAGCCATACTTTGGCTAAAATAGAATAGTAATGTATATAATATAATAGAGTAACATAGATCTCAGCTACTTAACTACCAGAGATAACTATACATAGAGTATCACTTGACATGACACAAAAAAACAAAAGAGAGTAACGTATTGCTTTTTATATTTATCATCCGACTCAATGTACTGCTTTATAAGCTTACTGTGATATTGTTACAATGAGGTTTCCAGATGGAAACCTCACTAGTTTTCAATCAGATATTAATATCCAGTTGAGATCAATACCTAAATAAGAGAAAAGAATTTTTCTGGCTAAAAGAAATCTTAAAAAAGCAAGTTGAACATGACAGAACGTGTATATTTTTATGTGTCTATAATAGGTACACATAAAAAATATAAATACTCATTTTTACATCGAGGTTGAAATTTAGAAATTAAATTGGTGTTATCGTAACCGGTTCAGTAGGTAACGTGGAACGTCAGTTTCCGTCATACAATGTTTGTGTCAGCGTCATGACGATTGACAATGTCATAAACAGATAATGTCAGAAACGACGTTACGTCAGAAATGTTATTCAGAACGCTAAACGGCGCGGGGAGGCGAGAGTCATTTATGCCTTCATGAGACACAAACAGTCGACGCACATTGAAGTGCCTATGTAACCAAGCGAACGCAGAACGCGGGTAGCGCGCCGTTTCGCGAATCGAATGTGATCTTGATGCTTGACTTGATATTTTCGTGCGAATTTGATTCAATGCAGCGTTCATTTGTTGCTTGCGGGTGACGAGGGGTAATCGCACCACCCCTCCAAGCAACATAAGGTAACCGTGCGATGCGACGGCTTTGTTCAATGTGCGTGGGACAAAACCGCCGCATCGCATCGTTTCGCATCGATATGTCATGTTACCGCGCATCAGCATCGTTTCGCAATCACGTATGTTGTCATCCGCCTACGCAGTACGCAGCATAACGAATTACGGTACGGGTACGTAGTACTTTACTGTGGTACGGGTTTCTAACTTTATGCGCATTTGACGTTTTGCATGGTTGAGCGTAAAAATATTTATTTACGCAAAATATCAAATACTACAACAATAACAAATACCATAAACCATTTATATAAAATAAAAATCCTTCTACAGTTCTGTCACTTCAGTACAATAGCGGCGCTGACGATGTGAAAACAAAATAACGAATTTATGTTTCGCTGAAACAAAGAGCATATTAACATCTCTGGAAATGCAATTCACCTAGCAACTACCGCGAATTTATAAATAAAATGCATCGCCGAAATGTATGAACGCTCATATTTTCCGAACGACTGCATCAAATTGGATAATTCAATTTTTTTTTGAGTTCGTTATTGTCAGGACAAATTTTGTATATTTTTTTAAAAGCGAAGGAGTAAATAAGACAAAAGACTGTGAGAGATCTGGAATATATTGACAAAATATTGACAGATTGATGTTCAAAACAGGCATAAATAGTAAAAGAAGCTTAAAACAAGCCTTTCAGGATTTTTCACGAAAATACAACATGGCGGCGGTATGAAGTATGTCGGATCAACTAGTTTTAAATAAACAAAACGTAAAAAAAGTGGTCGTGTAGACAAAAATCTGGTTTTATTGAATGATTTATACAAATATCGTTTTGTCAGATAAAAATAATTAAAGGTCCATTATTAAATTGCCAATGTTACAAATTTTAGCGTAATCTGTTCAGCCGTTTTGCTGTGCCTGTGATTAGAGCATTTTAGGATGGCATCTATGACACATTAAAATAGTGATGCATGTATATACTATATACTATGACACATTCAAATAATTCATTTAAAATCGAAAAAATATTTTAAATGGGAGTTGCATCCATGAGCTTTAATTAAAAGAAAAAAAATACATTTTCGTTGAGTATTGAAACGAAACTACATATATATTTTTTGCGCCCAAGATATTAAATAATTTTAACAAAAAAACCCGACTCC
The DNA here is from genome assembly GCA_937001555.2 of Hypsopygia costalis. NCBI lineage: Eukaryota > Metazoa > Arthropoda > Insecta > Lepidoptera > Pyralidae > Hypsopygia > Hypsopygia costalis. The sequence continues at coordinate 29,936,090 of OW443326.2, forward strand.
AAACATTACTCTACATTTATGGATGTAGATACAGGCTGATGATGAGGATGATGAAAAAAATATGGGACCAATCTGGAAGCATAAAAAAAATGCAGCCAAATTGAGTACCTCCTCCTTTTTGGAGTCTGTTAAAAAAAATAACTAAGGAGTGCTGATGAACAAATTCGTTAAATGCACTAAAGAATATAACGGAGAGTAGAGAGAGATGTGCTGTCTGCATAACCTTACGAAAAGTACATAAAATAAAATTCACAATTTCAAACAAACATGATTAATCAATTATGCGCACATTTACTTTAACATCATCTTTTTCCATATACATACCCCATACATAGTCGTGGTGAAAAATAAAAACAAAATTTTATATTGAAATAAGATTGATTTCACTACATTTTTATCTCAGATCTAGAAACCTTACCCGGGTTGCGAGCATCCACCTTCTCCACCTTTTTTAAAATTAGTTTGTCAGTCCGATTTCAACGGATAGACGCACGATAAATGCCTTATTTGCTTATAGGCAAGTCATATTAAGCAAAGATAAAGTTAACATTATGTCTAGAAGCGATTGTGGACAAAAAAAATTTCAACACCCACCTCAAACGAACTTTCAGCCCCTATTGTATACTCTTGTTGAATCTTCACAAAATACTCCTCAACATCGTCACTCATCAGTCACGCGAAAATGGCTCTTTATAATATATAACATTAGTGTGGATATTCATTCTAGTATGGGTAATTTATGTAGGTACGCCACTCGTATATGTAATTTGTAATTCCCGTAGTGTTTTAATTTTAATTCAGGAATCATCAGTTTGAATTATTTCGAAGTAAATAAGTAACAAATAAACTTCCATAAATCTGACATTTTGCGTATCGAACGTTACACGTATCTGAGGTTGTGAGTTCTGGATGGTTTCTGGCATTATGCATAGTCGATATTTCGAATTTATTGCAAACTTGAATCAAACACGATTCGGACACAGTTAGCTATAATAACAGACTGACAGTTACAATTAAGGAACTCGGGTATTTTCTACTTAGGGCATACCTATGTGCCACCCTAAAATTACGTAACTATTAGTATAGCTTTACAAACAGAAAAAAAAAGAAAGTTAATAAATACCTACTTTAAAATACCACATTAAAATACAAAAATAAAAATATCTAACACATAAAAATTCGCAGTAGCAGTTAACTTGCTTTCCGAGTTGGAGGAAGTCATTCGCTTTTGCCTTAATAATATCATATAAATGTCACTCGCTTTGAACATTGAGACAAATGTAAAATAAAAATTAAAGATATACCTCCGACCAGACAAAAATATCTTATCTAGTCCATCATTAGACTTGGGGGCTAGCCACATGGCAGTTTGCGAAGTAGAAAAGCGTAGCGATCGCTAATTTGAACTGTGGAGCTCATACAATAATCACATAAAATGTTCGAATTGACAAATGTCACGTGATCTATCTAACGTTCGTTACGCTACAATTTACACTTGGCAAGGCTGGGGCCCTACCGCCGAATCTGAAGCCGATTACCGATTGCCGATTATAAGTAATCAAACTTTAGCTTAGATTTATGGTACTTGTGTTTAGCTTAGCTGGTAGAAACCCTGAAGCTCTACCGACTAAGCTGAAGACCGACTAACTTAAACGTAAAACCTATTTTTCGAATCAAAATAGTCATCGGCTTTAACTTCGGCGGTAGGCCCCCGGGATCGCTATCTAGTACGTAAGCTATTCATTGAGACCATGCCAATGAGCCCAAACACATTGGTATGAGCCTATAGCATGAAGTCAGAGTTATTCTTGCAATATCATTATAATGACAGGATACTAAAGTTCAAATCAATCAGACCTTAGAACTTGCTCAGATCCGTTCCTAAACTAGAAGAGCACTGCTGGTCTTATAACGCAAAAAAGTCAGATTTGTACAAATTTATTTGGCGAGATTCTAGAATCGTGTGCCTTATTTCGGCACTGCCCAAGTCTCAGATCTTGATTTTAACTAGACAAAAAATTTGTCGTTAATTTGTCGAAATTTGTCGCCCGAAGGAAAAAAATTGTCGCTCTCCGGTTAAAGAGCTATAAGGTATTTTTCAATTTGTCGAATTCAGACACCAAGTATCAGAATTAGTCGACTACCCGTTAAAAAGTTATAAGTATTTTTTTGTGGCAGTGCCGAAATAAGCCTTATTTCGGCACTGCCCAAAAAAACTACACCACCTAGCGAAAATCTGATTTCACCCAGATGTTGCCTTGAATTTGTCGAAATTTGTCGGATATAAAACACAACTGGTCGATCCGTAATTAAAAAGTTACACGCATTTTAATAATTCTCATAATAAGTATAGTCCGAGATCTTGCATCAAAATTATATCATGCACAAAATGCAACAGTAACCGTTTTATTTCCTTCCTTTTTCAGAGTCTGGCAAAGTTTGTCAATGCATTGCAACTGTTTTCTGATCTACGAATGCTTTAGGTGTTCTTTAGCACTACATTAGTTGCTTTTTACGATAGCCATATGTGAATGGGATGGTGTTATTCTACTCTGCCTACGTTAGGCTCTCTGACTACAACGTGAATTATTAAAATGCGTGTAACTTTTTAATTACGCATCGACCAGTTGTGTTTTATATCCGACAAATTTCGACAAATTCAAGGCAACATCTGTGTGAAATCAGATTTTCGCTAGGTGGTGTAGTTTTTTTGGGCAGTGCCGAAATAAGGCTTATTTCGGCGCTGCCACAAAAAAATACTTATAACTTTTTAACGGGAGGTCGACTAATTCTGATACTTGGTGTCTGAATTCGACAAATTGAAAAATACCTTATAGCTCTTTAATTCGACAAATTGACGACTAATTCTGGGGAAAATCATATCTTCGCTATGTTTTGTAGTTTAATAGATCCCGAGTGGGCTGTGCCGAAATAAGCTTATTTCGGCACTGCCACAAAAAAAACCTTATAACTCTTTAACGGGAGACCGACAAATTTTTTGCTTTGGGCGACAAATTAACGACTATTTTTTTGTCTAGTTAAAATCAAGATCTGAGACCTGGGCAGTGCCGAAATAAGGCACACTCTAGAATCAACACTAATAAGAACAGTTACGAACACGTTACATTACAAATAAAAAAAATGGGGTGTAGCTGTCATGGACACGGCCGTGTGTTGTACGTGAATACGTTATATGCACTAAAATTATCTCAAAACGGCAGCGCTTCACCCTCCCCTGCACTCGATGTTCATTAGTCCTTACTTAGCGTAATAAATTCTTTGATCGTTCATCTATCCAGTGGAGATGATAGATTTTCAGCTGCAATACCAAACTGTATCCCCCGATTTTGTTATCATATCATTCATTTTTTGATTGCCGCCCGATTTATGGAAGCAGTTATAGCAACGTATTAACGTCAAAAAGACTAAATTAAGATCAGCCCCCTTACCACCATCTCTTATTGCGATTCAATAATTGAATAGATTTATTATTCATACCAATGAATAAGCGACTCTATTCCATTTGAAATAGAGTCGCTTATTCATTGGTATGAATTACCCTTACCACCATCTCTTATTGCGATTCAATAATTGAATAGATTGCTTATTCATACCAATGAATAAGCGACTCTATTCCATTTGAAATAGAGTCGCTTATTCATTGGTATGAATTACCCTTACCACCAACTCTTATTGCGATTCAATAATTGAATAGATTGCTTATTCATACCAATGAATAAGCGACTCTATTCCATTTGAAATAGAGTCGCTTATTCATTGGTATGAATAAACATTCTATTCAGTTATTGAATCGCAATAAGAGATGGTGGTAAGGGAGCAGTTCATACACGTCAAACATATAGAACTCATCTATTTGCATCAGGGGTTAAAAATGCATAGATAGGTTTATGTTCAATATTGTAACATATTGGCTAATTTCTATGTTTAACTGTAACTTAATAGTTTACTGCTACATAGACGCATAATGCTTGGTCAGCGACAACTCAGTATTATAAATAGTATACTACATCTCTTTTGCTAGAGCTCAGTTTGTTAGTCAGTAAGGTGCACCACTAGCAGGCGAGGTTGGCTTTGGCTCAAAGATGGCGGTGAGCCATTTACACACCTTATGTTAATTTCGGAACTTAACATTTTCCATACAAAAGTAACTTGATCTTGATTTTAATATATATTAACTAATCAAGTTTGGATACATCTCTATGGCCTCCTCGGTGAGTCAGTTTAATTCCAAGAAGTTTTTACTCGCAAAATTCTAGTCTGCGAGTAATATTGTCGATATGTCACGTTTTATGGTGCAATCACGTCAGTTAAGCCAGAGTTTAGTCTCGTATAACAAATAGTCGCTCTTCCACAAACTCATTTCGCATCCCAAAATCTAATCTGTTCTTTTATTCAAATATATTTACCATTGGTCCCTTGCGAGGACTTAGTGACAAACAAGCAAACGGCCCGCCTGATAGTAACCAGCAGAATATTGACGCTCGCAATACCAGAGGTATCAGTCACGCCGACCCTGTTGAAACCTTTTCACGCCTTGCTTGAAGAACCCCATACTGTATTCGTATGGAAAATCCTCTGGTAATTTATTCTACACCTTGAGAGTTCGCAAAAAAAAACGTCTCTGGAACCGCACAGTGCGCGACAATCTTGGCACGGAGCTGTTGAAAGTATTCCCTGCCGATGGAAAGCGATGCCACTGAAGGAGGCTGTAGACATCATATCAAACAACTCTTCCGAACACAACGCATTGTGTAAATCGGTAGAACATACAAAGGCAGCCTCTCCTTAGATTTTAAAGGTCAATACAGTCTGTCGTTAGAGTCGTCAAGTTTTAAATTAAGTCATTTGCTTATTAGAGTATTTAGAGTGGTTTCGTTTAAATTATGAAATATTGTGTAAATCATTTTCATATTCAGAAAACTGTTTAAGGCAATTGTTGTTTAAGTCCCACATCTATATATAAAAATGAATCCCTATTCTCTTGGTCACGGCATCACGGGTGAATGGCTGGAATCGGAATAATTTCGTTACTGCTTTTATGTTGTATTTGTTACTGTCATGAAAGAAAAAAAATAAGAAAGTTGCGTGGAAAATTAGGAAATTTAAGAAAACTGAACGACCATATTAACTTTTCTAATGTAACTTTATGTCATTTGACAGAACTGTCGGTCATTTGATGGATTGCGCGAAACCAATTCAAATTCAGAATTCAAAGACGTCTGTCGGCTAGTTTCTTATATTTCATAATATAGATAAAACATAGTATGTAGTTGTTCAAGTAAAATATGATGGAAACGGCCGTTTTCAGCAATTACGGCAGTTTACAGCTATAACAACATTTATGAATTTTCAGATTTATAACAATCGTGTAAAACCGTCTTTGACTACAAGTGTAGTTGATTATTTAACGAATACATAATTTTCCCTAAATTAATAAGTTGAGTTGAATAGGTTGAGAAAGCTTCGCGCATCTCTTTATCTTCTGTATTTTTAAACCATAACTAACTGATATATCAACACACAGCTCATGCACAAAATAGAGAGAGTACAGAAGTCAACCTCATGCAAGTTACTTCATTCTTGATAGACTCGCGCGAACCACCGTCAAACTACCGACGCGCGCGGTTTATGCGATCATTGAATACAGACAATTTTAATGTGTGAGTGTGGTCCTGAAAACATTTTGCGGAAAAACAGAACATTTTTTGTATGTTTGTGATTACTCTCGAACATAAATAGACAATGTAAACAAAATCTGTAAATTCGTTGAACAACGAAATTGGTCTGGTAGTTTTTGTGTGTACAATAAATAAATATTTATTGTGTAAAATGAATATTTCGCTACCGACCGTAATAACTATGAATTAATTACCTACGACACTATGCAAATATTACATACAAACAGTAATACTGCATACGAATCAATATTTTCTGTTTACCTTTCCAAAACAACTGGCAAATATGAATTCTCTATTTAAAATTGAGTATAGCCATACGTGAGTATAGAGAGACACTCGGTCGCGCATAGTCTAACTTAGTCCGTTATTTCGTGTCCGTGAGCGTTGTCTATATGTGCGTTCTTGAAGACAGTTTTGTACGTACCTTTACTACTGTACTCTATGTATTTTGTGGCTCGCGACACTAGACAGATCAAGTTGAAACTTGGCATGCAGGTATTATGACGTACGTTTTTGATTAGACACTTAAGAAGTCGGTTGAAAGTTTTTTTTAAAGAGAAGGGGGCCCACCCCACCTTCCCACCACTGGGCACCGGACACACAGGAGACCAGGATTAACAGCAGCAACCGAAAAAAAATCTAAGAAGAATAGTGTAATTGCAGTCCAGGGGGCAAAACTACGGCTGCCTTGGAACTCACAACGAATTTACTCAGAAAAAAATAGTAGGAGTAAGAAGCTTTTGAAAATTAATTTCCCCTCTTGTCAATGTGAGAGACAGCTACGAGGGGAGGTCAATAAGTTCGCGGAATGAGAGAGAAGGAGGTTGAAATTAAACACCAAATTATTTTTCCTTTTCAATATATTCTCCTTTAACCCTAATACATTTTTCGGATCTCTCAAATAGCTTGTTTATACCATCGAAAAAAAATGATTTGTCTTTGGTGTCAAAATAGGCCGAAATTGCCGACTTGACTTCATCATCGTCGTCAAATTTCTTTCCACGCAGCTCTTTCTTCATTTTTGGAAATAAATAATAGTCACTGGGGGCCAAGTCTGGACTGTATGGTGGGTGGTTTAATTGTTCAAAGCCGCATCGGTGAATGGCAGCCGTCGCAACATGGCACGTGTGGACGGGTGCATTGTCGTGCAAAAGGAGCACACCTTTTGACAGTTTTCCTCTTCTTTTTTTCTTAATGGCTTCTTTCAATCTTTCCAGTAAAGAAGCGTAGTACTGTCCCGTTATAGTCGCACCACGTTCTTTATAATCGATCAGTAAAATACCTTCTGTATCCCAAAAGATAGTCGCCATGATCTTTCCGGCCGATTGTGACACTTTGAACTTCTTTGGAGGAGGTGTGCCTTTTTTATGCCACTGCATCGACTCTTGCTTCGACTCAGGTTCATAGTGGTGAACCCAGGTTTCATCTCCAGTAACAATCCGGGCCATAACTTCTTCCTTTCTCTCTCCACAGAGCTCCAGAAACTGGTGAGAGCACTCGACACGCTCGCGTTTTTGAAGTGGCGTGAGCATTCTCGGAACCCATCTTGCACTGACTTTAGTCATCCCAAGATGATGATGTAGGATATTTAAAATACTTGATTCGGATACTCCAACCATTGCTGCAAGTTGCTTCTTCTTCAGTCGGGCATCTTCCAATACAAGTTTTTCTACTTTTTCGACGATTTCCGGTGTGGTGGCCTCAATTGGCCGTCCGGAGCGGGGGTCGTCTTCAATGGACTCCCTTCCTTGTTTGAAAAGACCATGCCACTTGTAAACCATGGTTTTACCAGGGGCAGAGTCCGCGTAAACCGCTAACAGCTCTTGAAAAATCGTCTGAGCGGATTTTCCTTGCTTGGTAAGAAACTTAATAACGGCACGGTGTTCAATTTTCTCCATACTGGCTGACTTCTTCCCGATTTAGTTGTTTGCAGGTCGATAACTCAAAAGTTAATGACACGATTAGGTTCAAACTTGGTATATATACTCTTAATGAGGTGCTTAACTAGTGCCTACCTGGACGGGTAAATTTATCCCCATCAACCCCTCCATTCCGCGAACTTATTGGCCTCCCCTCGTATATGGTAAATAAGGCATTAAAAGCCTAAACAGATAGCAAGTCAAGTGACCTAACCTAACTGTTGTTGCTTAAAGTTAATTAATTATACCATTATATTGTATAAAATAAATAAATTACAACAACACGTAAAACACCAATACCTCACAATGATTCAAAGCGGAATTCCCCAATCTTTAATAGCCTTTTACTGTAATCCTACACGACACAAACTATGTATATAAAGAAAATTATAGTCAGGTGGTCGAGTACGGAAAACATTTGTATTGGAGTTTAATGCTCATCACACACTAAGGAGGTACGATATATTTAGCAGTATCTCGCTCTAAATAAAGCGCATCTACTTACTGTGTGTGCGCTTAATGGGCTTGCCTCCATAGTTAGTGTTAAAACTCAAAAAAAATAGTTCTAATTTGTGATAAGAGATGGCGTTGTCTATTGTTATTGAGTTTCTGAAACGCGCTATGGTTTGGATTTTGGAGTTATGTGATTTCAGAGCATGAGTACATAAGCACTGCGTCCCTTACGGGGCGATGGCTTACGCTTAGATGGAGCTTTTAAGGCCCCGCAAGGCTAAAAGCTATCCAGCTAGGGATAGTGGGTGGTGTTTACTCGGTAACAATCAGATATAACCAATGTAGCACTTATGCATTTTATGCTACGGACTACGGGCACAGCATAGTAATACAACCAGTAGTTTGACTTCATACTTGCGCCCAAATGATTTATTGATACAGAATTTGACTTAAGGCGCTGCGAAAGTGGCTAACAGTGGTGAAAAAAGATTATAAAATCGGTCATACATTTGTGAGTGCGTGGACTCGCAGTACTCGGAGTACCACAGTCCAGGGTAGGAGGTCTGCATCGCTGAGAAGTATGCCAATCTACGCCTTCGCAACGAATTACTAGTAAAATAAGTAACCAGCCATCAATTTTCACGCCTATATTTAGTCCGCGATGACGATCGCGAATGAACGAGACAATCCGTCAACTCTGATAGGAAATCGATGAGGTATTTTTATAATCTAATATAGATATTACATTATAATGTAATGAATTGCTAAACGCGTGAATTATATATAATTAAAAGTTATCAGCTCTACTGCCAGAGTCGAGAAGGAATGGTGGTGCAAGCGTGGATCCAGCCATTAAAAAGGTAGTGGGTCACTTCAGAGGATTATTGCAAATCCTGGCTGCCTGCTTTCTTCCATTTAGTCATGTGAAAATACATTTATTTTTTAATTTTTCCCTTTCTGGCACTTACTAATTAATAAATATAAATAAATATTGTCAGACAAATTACACAGCGCCATCTAGCCCCAAAGTAAGCGAAGCTTGTGTTATGGGTACTAGACAAACTGATAAACATACGTAAATACATTTTTTTTTGTAAATACATACTTACTTATGATACATAGAAAACACACAGATCAAGACAAACAGACATGTTCATGCACACAAATGTTTGTCCTGTGTGGGAATCGAACCCACGAGCGTTGGTGTCGAAGCCGCGTCATTGACGGCTACGCCACCGAACTCGGCATAATTAGCTTCTAAAGAGAGGTAGGGAGCGTAATTGCAAGCTAACCGGCTGGGGAATGTATCTCTACCTCACAGTATACCGCAGCCAAATAACAATTCCCTTGAGGGTTGTTGTGTTCCTGCGAGTGAGTGAGGTCACCAGAAAAACGAAGGAGATGCTACGGCGGGTGGCGCGCGCGAGTGTAATTTTATGTTGCGAGTGTTAATATGGTTACGTTAACCGCTTCACATCAGGCGGGCCGTATGCTTGTCTGCCACCCAACGTGAGTATAAAATAAAACAAGCTAAATAAAACCGTTTAAAAACCGGCCAAGTGCGAGTCGGACTCGCGCACGTAGGGTTCCGTACCATTATATATAACAACGGCAAAAAAAAATCACGTTTGTTGTATGGGCCCCCCTTAAAAAAATATTTTATTTTTATTTAATTATTTATTTTTAAAGTAAATATACAACTAACTATTATGTGAGTATTTCAAACGTCTACCTATTGCCGTTATCAATTGCGAGCAAAAACGAGCAAAAAAAAACATGTTTGTTGTGTGGGAGCCCTCTTAAATATTTATTTTATTCTATTTTTTAGTATTTATTGTTATAGCGGCAACATAAATAAATCATCTGTCCAAATTTCAACTGTCTAACTACACGGTTCATGAGGTACAGCCTGGTGACAGACGGACAGACGGACGGACGGACAGTGGAGCCTTAGTAAAAGGGTTCCTTTTTACCCTTTGGATACGGAACCCTAAAAAAGGTTATTTCGCATTGTGCCAGCATATAAAAGTGTTTACTTCGCAATCTGTACACTTTTTACTGAGTCGTTATTTAAGAATAGTTAGCATGAAAATATAATAAAGTACTAGAGTGAAGACCACATATGGGGCGAGGAGGCGAGGGCGCCCCGTCTCTAGATGAACAGAGGACCTCAAAATAGTGGCTGGTAGCGGTTGGATGCGGAAAGCTGAGTATCGCATCTGGAGGACAGCATTGGGAAAGGACTATATCCAGCAGAGGGTAGATACATGATGATGAGCATGAAATGTAGTTACGTTGTTCTGAACAACAGATTAAAAAAAATGTATTTTAATGAAGAAAACCTAAAGTATTAGCAGTCGGGATTGAATCAGCTTTAATAAAGAAAAAATACAAAGCGTAAAAAAAGTCTAGTTCTTTTTATCCTATGTAAGGTTACAAGAAAAAGGAATTATGAAACTAAAAGTCTCGGGAAGTATTGGAAAGGCTTCTGCTAAACCTCTCTTATTTTACTGTGCCTGCCCTACTTATTTTCCTTTTGATTATACTTTTAAGTTGTTGTTTAATAAAGTTGATTTAAAAAAAATATTGAAACAGACTTCAGTTAGCGAGCGCAGCTTATTGGTGGTATACCCCGTCAGATGCTGCTGCCCGTTTTCAGGGAGAAAAGTTATTGCATGACACAAGATTCCTTAGTCGCCTTGTACGACATCCAGCGCAGAGAAATGGAGTGGCGCAATTCTATTCTGCTGGCAACCACCTCCTCCTTTTTTGAAGTCGGTTAAAAAGTAGACAGTAGTAAATAAATAGATTAGTAGCGAAGTAGTCACCCTGAGAAGTAGACAGGATAAGAAATAGACTATTTGATAAATAAACAGCCGTCCACTAAATAACATTTAACTTGGCATGCATGACACATAAAACTATGACAAATTGCTTTTTTTAAATACAATTTTGCCATAAGTTTTAAAAATTTACAAATAATTTAAAAATAAGCTGGAATTATAATAATCCCAAACGTTCAAGGTTCTTGGCTTAAAAATATACTTTAATTTTCTATCATGCTCAAACAAACGCATATACTTTTTTTTTTCTTTTTTACAGCGGCAGTCTTATGGGAAAATTCTATGATTAAAACAGTATGCCGAAGTTGTATCATACATAATAATGAGTTCTTATATTTTTTAGACAAATAAAAAATGTAAGTACACAAATAAAATACGTACATTAAATAAATAATTAAAATTTTATATTTTGGATTGTCTTTAGTTTTTATTGGATATTTAAAAGGATTGAAATATAGATAAATAAATATAATTCTTTGACAATTTACACTGAGTTATCCAGTCACGTTTACGCGTGATGTGATAACATAGGAAAATAGACATTCATTTTTGTATTATATGTTACGGCTAAAGGTGGGTGTGAACATAAACTTAAGATTAGCCGGCTAAACTTAGGTCTAACTTTGAGGAGGTGTTAATGTTAGTTTCTTCTATCTTAAGCCGGCTAAATTACCTTTCATATTTCATAGACTGTGGTGCTATTACGACGGAGCCCCGCTTTGCGGGGCTCCTATTTCTGTGTAAAGGGTTTAAAGTAACCTAACAAAACCTAACCTCGGGGTGCCCTTCGCTCGCTCTTGCATCCTACGTCGTAATTTATTAAAATAGTATTCTATTCGGAAGTTTCATTGCCACGTGGGCGCGCATTGTCTCCCCACCGCCCCCTCAAGCCCTCCGCCGGCCCGGCGCGTCCATCGAATACATGTTAATGTGCACATTAGCCGGCTAATATTAAGTTTATGTTCACACCCACCTTTAGCCGTAACATATATAGATAAATACATACTTATATTATACATTCATACACTCGAAAAAGATATTGTTCCCTTCTTCATCAGTCGGGTAAAAACTGATCAAAGACAAGTAACTACAATGTAATCCATAGCTTAGATACGTATGTTGTTATTATCTATTCTGTGGCTTAGAATCGTACTAATTAATTAAATAAACAGAGAAACGCCTAAATCCACCTGCCGTACCTCAATAACCACTAACACATCTTTGCAATGCTCAACAGAGTTCATTATGTATACAATAAAGATATTGAGCATTAATTTGCCTAATTCCTCTCTCGAATTATTTCTTGTTATTGATTTTAGAGAATCCTATCTATACTAATTGGACGCCATGTGAACATTATATCAACATTTGTAGTTGTTAAAAAGCAGGAACAAATTAATCCCTCAAACACTACTATATTTATACTACTACTGGCCCGGTTCTAGAACGGTAGCTAAAACTTTGTTCTGCTAAATAAATTATTCCCATTGAGCCATTTCGGACGAATGCGATATATATATATTAAATTAATAATGATAAAAAATATCCCCAAATTCTATCAAGGTAATGACCAGCCTTCTGGCTATTATTATAAAAAAAAATAGATTTTATTAGTTGTTAATATAAAAAGAACCAGAAAGTTTAGTTACGGTGTTTCACTCATAAAGCCCTTGCATGTGACACCAATATCTAAGTAGAGGTTAATGTGGAAATAAATCGCTGCTAATTTTAAGCTGCCCGACTGGGGAAGTACTCCCACCTCACAAAATACCGCAGCCAAATAACAATTCCCTTGAGGATTGTTGTATTCCTGCGAGTGAGTGAGGTCACCAGAACCAAAGACAGGAATGAGTACAGGCTGGCAACGGATCGGCGACCCCTTGGTGTTGCTGATCTCCATGGGCGGTGGTGATAGCTTTCCTTCAGATGACAGGTGACCGTGGCTGACACGTCTGTGGCGTTTGGTTGACACCTACTCAAAGGCAATAACTGAAAATCTATGTTTTGCTATCTGAGCAAGTCCAACACTGAGTTGTTACCCGTTGGTATCACTACGACACACACCAATCACCGGAACGGGCGATGGGACTTCGGTTTGTATGTGAGCTGCTATATTATTAGGTGATGGCTCGCGGTTGGACTGGAGTTGTGTTCCCAGTTCTGTTCAAGTCTCTCTGTGTATAAATAAAAATGTTATTTTTCTGGACGTTAGCTCCCCAAATGCTATAAAATAAAATTATTCACACCATTAATATCTAATCTAAGGTGGGGGGTAAAAGCAGTTTCCTTTATTGGTAACTAGCGGCCCGACCACGCTTCGCTGTGGCTCAATCTTTTCGTTTCCATCCATTTCCTTAGAGATGGCGCTGTATGTGAAAAAAGATTTTCCCGCTTTTCTTTTCAAATTTTTCCAGAATTTTCTTTGCTATCCTTTCCAACGAATGCAAAACCGTGGAAATCGGTTCGTGCGTTCTGGAGTTATAGCGTCAGGAAGGAAAACCCGACTTATTTTTGTATAGTAGATAGGCGTAACAATATATTGAAAATGTTAGGAAACACTATCCTACACGAACTTAATTGGATTTATGCTCTGTGGTTTCTATGAATTTGCCGTCGCTACAATATCGCCCACGTCTCTAGTCTAAAGAGGTTGTCATCTTTTACTTAGCCTTTGAACATGTTACAGTAAGAAGATTAGTTTAGTGAGCGGATTTTTGATAAAGACATGAGAAAGCATGTTATAACAAGGTATAGTTTCAATAATACTCTCTTAATAAACGTGAAATTAATTGATAAGCCATTTGCCTACATTATTTGTCGTATAGTCGAGTGGTACAAATGTATTGATCTTAGACTAAAATATTATAATCTCCTAGTACCTAATTAACAAGGTTCTATACGCAGATATTGAGAAAACTGACACTTCACTAATCACTTGTTAATTAGTTGAATGTATTTAACTAATTTAAGGCAAAATACCCGGAATTAGTTAAATACATTCAACTAATTTGTGAAGCTTACTTCAATTATTTCAGAAGGTCGCGGTTGATATTTGAAATCAAACATTTACACATTGACGAGCAATTCGACCACCGAGCTCGTCGAAAAGTAAAAATCTATATTTATACTTTTTTTCTCTCTTTACTTATACTTTCCGTGTGCCTTAAGGAAAATACGAAAACCAAATTGGCCGAACTGGTCGAGTCGTTCTCGAGTTTTGCGCTTAGCTACATTCATTTTTATTTATATAGATTTATACATTTAGGATGTAAGTGGTTCATCAACATCTTTGAACCAAAGCCAACTTCACCTGCACGCGGTGCGCCCTGCTGACTGACAAACGAAGCTCTGGCGGAAAGAGAGGTAGGGAGCGTAATTGTAAGCTACCCGACTGGGGAATGTACCTCCACCTCACAGAATACCGCAGCCAAATAACAATTCCCTTGAGGGTTGTTGTGTTCCTGCGAGTGAGTGAGGTCACCAGAAAGGAAGGAGATGCTGCGATGGCAGCGGGGGTGGCGGCGCGCTAGCGATATTTTATGCTGCGAGCGTTAATATGGCTACGGTAACTGCTTCACATCGGGCGGGCCGTATGCTTGTCTGCCACCCGACGTTGTATAAAAAAAATAAAAATAAAAACATTATAGTATTTTATAAAAAAAAATTAACTTTTAACCATTTATTAATGAAATTATAATTTTAAAATTAATAACCGAAACAAACAAATGTCCTTGCGGAGTGATTTTGCGTAAAAAGTATTTTATTATCTTATTCCAAATTACTTTAAGTCGCTTAATACATCAAATATATTTTTGTGAACCTCTTTTACAACCCTTTATTTTGATTCTCCACTAGATATTAGCGCCAAAAATCTACCATTTTTTTATTATTCGGATCTGCCCAGTGTCACTATCACAATTAGACGAATCTAATGACACCTCATACACAGCATATTAATAGAACCAGTAGTTTAACTTCATACTAGCGTCCAAATCGGCGCACGCACACAGCCAAGCGTCATTTACACGACCGCTCAGGAAGTTTTGGTGCGCGGCGCACCAACTGTGCCTGCCCCCTTACCACCATCTCTTATTGCGATTCAATAACTGGGTAGAATGTTTATTCATACCAATGAATAAGCGACTCTATTTCAAATAGAATAGAGTCGCTTATTCATTGGTATGAATAAGCATTCTATTCAGTTATTGAATCGCAATAAGAGATGGTGGTAAGGGGGCTGAGCGGTGGTCGTGTAAATGACGCTTGGCTGTGTGCGTGCGCCGATTTGGACGCTAGTATGAAGTTAAACTACTGGTTCTATTAATATGCTGTGCCTCATACGTTGAGAAATCTGTCAAGCGGTTTAGGCTTTAGAGCGTGTCAAAGAAAATATACGTACATACACTCAAAGAACATAAGACCTCTTGTATACGCTAAGCAATTTCACCGTGTCAACTGCAGATAGGACCAATTTATCATGTACACAACAAGAATTTTGTCGGATCTAGTCACGAAAACCACCGCACCGCAGCAAAACGTGGCGCGTCATGTCTAGCGCAGACAAGATTTTTTTCTTGGTCAGCGCAAAAGCAGTGTACACAGTTCGTGTGTAGAAACGACACGAATTCTTGCATAGGCCCGGCGACTTTTCTTAGCGTGTACAAGAGGCCTAACCCTCCCTTCTTCGTCAATCGTGTAAAAATAAATTATCGTTTGGTCCGTTTGCCAAAGTGTAACAGTAAATAATACCCTGCCTGGGGAGAGTGACATAGATATATTGGAAGCGGAATTGTCCCAGCCATGTGAAAGTTTGTAACTATGAGTTTGTATGGACGAATTTGGATGAAAAAAAAAAAGTATTCCTGGTCAAATTACATACATCTTAACCCAAACTAAGCAAAGCTTGTACTAGGGTACTTGTTAACTGATATAATACACATTTTTTTTTGTAAAAAAAAAAAAAAAACATAATACATAGAAAACCCCAGACCAAGACAAACAGACATGTTCATGCACACAAATATTGGTCATGTGCAGGGATCGAATCCCGCGACCTCGGAGTCAAAGTGGCCATTAGTGACCAAAGAACTCGTCAAAATTTAGCATACATATAGAATATGTCTGGATTGTCACATAGGATAATTTGTATCCAGAAAATGTGTTCACGTGGGGCGAAGCCGCGTGTAGAAGCTAGTAGGATATATTTAAAAAAGCTGGTTAGTTAACTTAAAGTCTGGTGCATGATTCTTCAGCCAAGCAGACAAGTTGACAAATCTATAACGACATCTATCAAAATGCTCATTACATAAAGTATCAGGTAGACAAAAACCCCCTTTGGGTTCATATGGTCTGTTCTAACGTATTATAATGTCCATATTATCAAAATGTCTATGTATTAATAATGACCAGTTAATTACATTCATATATGTTTTGTAATTACTGACAAAAATTCAGACGCTTGCTTTCAAAATTGCCAAAGCGTCGTATTAAGACGTATTAAGTCAGTTGGTAATCTTACACACACACCGACAATGTTCAGGTGTATACCCCAGTGAACCCGTAAACGTCACTATAGCTGACCCAGACATACCTCGCGCACACATAGATACATGTTTCAGACGCAATTGCAGAGATGCTGCACATCTATCTATATTATGGACGTACAACGTCATTGATTTATGTCATAAATGCATTGAAGGGCACGGTCACGGGGCATGCGCAATGCACCTCGGTGCAGGGATTACCGGGACTCGGTGCGTGGGTTTCAGCCTGAATATAAAATCATTAAGGATGCTTCTCGCAATAATTAAATGCATAAAATATGTTCTAGAATCTAGAAAGTTAATCTAGAATCTAGATTAACTTGGCACGTAATTTTACCTCTGGTACGGCAATGAACTTCATTGTTCATTGTCGCATTGGTGGTCGCCGCTGTTAATGCTGGATACACAGGACACAACGGTAAGGGACTACGAGAGGGCCCACCACACATTCCTACCAGTGTAGCCAAGATTAACAGTGGTGACCGAAATGACAAAAAAACAAAGAAGTCTGCAGACCCGGTAAAATTACGACATCCTTGTAACTCACAACGAATTTAATCAGAATAAATTAGTAAACAGCAATATGTTGCCATATTGCGGAATAAGATATTAAAAAGGTGCTAAGACTGTTTATTGTTTTAAAGGTAAGGGCCTTTCTAAGGTATTCAGACTGTCAATCGCATGTAACACTAGAGAGACGACACCATGATAGACTCTAGGAAATAATAATGTAATAGACCCCCTCAATAAGTGGGGGCTCTATTACGTCCCTGTGGCAGATATAATTGTTGCAAATGACTAATCATATGCTGCTGGATATAGGCCTTTGTAAATGCTTTCCACCATATACGATCCTCCGCATTCCGCATCCATTTGAGGTCGACGGTCCATCTAGAGAGGGGGCGCCCTACGCTAATTGACTAAAATATTTTTTTTACATATTGAGAAGGTACCGCTGCTCATCCTATCCACAGAACCGCAGCTCACATGTAAATCTGTAGCTGGTTTACGGACTACAACACCTTCCTTCCTGGTGACCTCGTTCAGGAACACAACCTATAGGTCTCTATGAAATAGTTATTTGGCTGCGATCTTTTGTGAGGTAGAAGTGCTTCCGCAATCGGGCCGTTTGTAATCTACGCTGTGCCTTCATCTCTCTCACTCCAGGTAGCTGCTATTTAGCTGCGGTGTTCTGTGCAGGTTCCCCAGAGAAAGTTGACTAAAAAACCATGTTAGCATGTTTTTTTCCAGCATTTCTTCTTCCCATTGGTCGTTACCGAAATGCTTTAAAAATGTGTACGTGTCTAAGTTAACCAAGGACCTAGAGGCAAAAAAACGCAATAAATATGCAAAGATCCGAAGAAATGTGCAGCAAATATTGTTAATAAAGTATAACAAGACGAAAGTTGTCTGATCAAAGAAGTTTTATTTTCATTGTATCGAATGAAGAAAAAAATCTCATAAGGGGCAATTAAAACTCCGGCAACTGCAGTCCGAACGTAGGCGTGCGAAGTTACGAACCACTGAACCGATTTTTATGAAAATTGGAAAATACCTAAGTCGGAACCGGAACGAAGAAATTCGACGGAGAACCAAAGTGATCGACATAGCTCTCAGAGTCAATAAGCTGAAGTCGCAATGTGCTGGCCACATTTGTCGAGTTAGCGATAGCAGATGAGAGGAAAGTCCGCTCTCGGGATGGACCGACAACCTCAAAAAACCAGTGGCTGGTAGCGGTTGGATGCCGAAAGCGGAAGATTACATATGGAGAAAAGCATGAGGAAGGCCTTTATCTAGAAATGGGTGGATACAGGCTGATAATGATGATGCCAAATTTCATCAAACCGTCCAATGGTCTAAGTTAGGCCACAGCTGGGCGCTGGTCGATCAGTCACGTCGCTCGCAAGAAACCTTTTTTTCTCATAAAAATTAATAAAAGTCATTAACTCAATAATGAAATAAATTCTCTCCTGAAAAACTTTGTTGAAATATTCTGAGATATTACGATTACGATTTGCCGTATTACGGCTGCCGTATTACGATTATTTATTCCGTGAATGTCTTGCTTCGTCCAAGTCCAAACAGATCGTAAAGTTCCTTGCAATCGGATGCCATAAAAGCCTCAGTAATGTACCGACGTATAGGTATCCAATATATAATAGTAATATACATATGAGAGTATTGATAAAATTTGAATTAATAACTACTTTTTGAGGAAAAGAATATTTAAAAAAGCCAAGCGTCTCAACTTTTTTTCCCATTGTTTGTATCTCAGCTAATAAAAAATTTGTTCATAATTTTAAGTACCATAATGACAAAAGTACAACGATAAGTAAGTTTATTCAGTAACAAAAAATATCAGCGCTTTTCAAAGACCGAAAATATATAATCGTTTCAAAAATTTACCAATAACGGGCTATTTTGGCACATTTCACTTCAAAAACTAGAGTGTGTGATATTTTGTAAATTTTATTTGTATTTATAATTGATCTTTCAACTGACTGGCGCATGGCGCTAGCCACTCTACTCAAAAAAAAACCGGACATGTGCGAGTTGGACTCGCCCACCGAGGATTCCGTACGTAGGATCATTATAAATTTGATATTTTTCTTTATAAATAAGAAATAATGTGCCGGAAAAAAAGTATATATTGCAATGTGTATATCAAGCCCTTTCATATGTACCCTATTTGAACTAGTAGCTTCAATTTGAAATTTTGACCCCTACAAAAATATTGACCACCTATTTTTTAAGATTTAATTACAAATGTATAGTTTTGAGATTTATTCCTGTACTTGTAGTCTATAACGATGTTACTTGCCAAATTTCATAGTTCTAGGTCAACGGGAAGTACCCTATGAGTTTTGATTCCCTAGAGAATGTCGAAATATGCGTTTTTTGGTGAATAAACGGCCGTATCTTTTTTTTACGTAAACTTAGCAGTTTGATTTTTTTACAACTTCATGGGACCGCAAAACTGAGTATATAGTTCAAATTTCAGCTTCTTCGCATTCTTGATTTAGAGGGTCTTGACAGACAGACAGACAGGCAGACAGACGGACAGACAGACAGACGGACAGACAGACGGATAACAAAGTGATCTTATAAGGGTTCCGTTTTTCCTTTTGAGGTACGGAACCCTAAAAAATATTGAGTACATGTTAAAATTTCTTGGTTTTTTTATTTTAAATTAACTGACCCGACAGACGTTGTCGTCTGTCTGGTCAGGTCTGATGTCTTATTAACAATGAATATTGAATTAGTTTCGCGCAATCTGTCAAATGACTGCCAGGTCTGCCAAACGCCATAAAGTTACATAAAAAAGTCAATATAGTCGTTCAATTTTCATAAATTTTCAATTTTTTCCCGCAAATCTATTATTTTTGTGTCTCATATATTATTTTTTTTTGTTTTACCTGCCTGACAATAATAATACAACAAAAAAAGAATTAACGAAATTGTTCCATCGGTTCACGCTTGATGCAATGACAAATGGAAATAGACATTCCTTTTATATATATATATATCTATATATATATAAAAATCAATGCCACTTTTCGTTGTAATTTTATAACTCAAGAACGGGCTCACGTATCCAAACCAAATGTTTACGCTTTGTTCGGACTATTTAGTAGATGGTTTATGTGAAGTTTGCACAAAATCGGTAGAGCGGTTCTTCATTTATCACATTTTATCACATTAATTGTTGGATTAAGTTTTAAAATAGCTAGCAATTAATAAAATATTTTTTTGTTTGAATAAATGAATTTGGTTCCATTTTTTTTTATTATTTCACTTTATACGTAGCGAAGCACGCACCGGGCCGCTAGTATATATATATATATATACATACATAAATGCACGTTAATCCCCTGGGTTGAGGACCTGGCTGGAGGATACACACTTTGAAAAACTCTCTACTAGAAATCGATAGAGAACTTTTATCTCCGACGAGCCCAGTGGTCGAATGGCTAGTAATGGCTACTTTGACTGCGAGGTTTTGATCCCCGCACTAGACGACAAATATTGGTGTACATGTGCATGTCTGTTTGTCTTGGTCTGAGGGTTTTCTATGTATGATATGCATGAATTTACAAAAAGAAATACTATACCTTAAAAATGTACGAAAATTTATATAATAGAAAAAACGTACTATGAGATAGATAAAGAGTAGCCAACGTGTTACCGCCAAGAAGAATTCTTTCTCGCGGTAAATAACCGATTCACTACATGGAAGTTTCTAACTTTAATGAATCAGAAAAAATATACGATAAGTATACGGTAATAATGTACGTGTAGTTTACAATCAAATTATAATACAATGACTAGTTTAAAGCAATCTTTTGCAATTCAGAGTGATATATAAATAGTTTTATATAATGAAGTTACCACCAGGTGCGTAAGCGCCGGCGCACCTAGTAAATAAATACGAGTATATATGCCATGATGATCTCGTAAACGAGCCTCCAATTTTTATTTACAATATAGGCGTATACGGATGTCGAAAAATATTTTTAACTAGGACCCAATTCAAAATCTGTTATGCTATATATCGTAGCAAAACGGAAAATCGTATTCACAGCAGCACCCCTAGCCAAGTGTAATTCGTAGCGTAACGAACGTTAGATAAATCACGTGACATTTGTCAATTCTCGATTAAAATGTTCGATTTTGAAAAATGTCACGTGATTTATCTAACGTTCGTTACGCTACGAATTACACTGGCTACGGGGGTAGGTCAGACTGCAGTCAGAGTCTAGAGGCCCCACCGTCGAAGCTGAAACCGATTACCATCAAAAATATTGGTTCGAAAAATAGGTAAATTATTACGTTTAAGTTATTGATAAACATTTTCGGCTTGTCTGTAGAGCTCCAGGATTACCACCTAAGCTAAACACAAGTATTATAAATTTAAGTTGAAGTTAGATTTTCGCAATCAAACAATCGGAAGACCAATTCTCGTATTTTTTCTATGAACGCAGATTGAAAGTTGACCGAATCGAGATTGAATTGTGAATTGAATAAAATTATATACTTGATTTCATTAATTAATTATTTATCAATTCTTATTTTGGCAAAGTAACACTTAGTTTGTGTAATTTTCACTCATATTCCGATATAATCCCGCTTAAATTTAATTTTGAAGTTACATATTGTGTTACGAGAATACCAAATGTAACATTTGTGAGATCGAGACTGGATCGAAACTGAATTTTGACTATACTTTAATTACGAGACGCTTCAGCTTCGGCGGTAGGGCCCCATATTACACGTCCACACTGCGGCTGATAGTTAGCGGCGTTATAAGATGGGGCCGTTCAAGTATTACGCAAGTAACAAAAGTTGCATTTTTATTACATGGGAAGGTAGAAATAACGATTAAGTAGACAATAAGATAAAATAGCCATTTATTCATACAAAAAGAAATTACACAGTCATGTATTATTACAATTACTTGTAGGTGTATTTGGTAGATACGTCCAAACATTTTCATTGTTGTCTCTCGCCATTCTACTCCATGTTGCTCCAGCCAGTAGCCATACGTCAATATCCCACCTTTCTTGGGGTCTTCCTCTTTTTCTCATCCCTTGCTTGCAAAGAGAAATTGAGTTAAAATGTAACTGTCTGGTATTCAAATACCAGACAGTTACATTTCAATTTTAAGTTAAAATGTTACTGTCTGGTATTCAAGTACCAGACAGTTACATTTTAACTCAATTTCATTTTTAATATTATTATGTAACCTGCCATTTTGAGCTTTTTTATGTATAGCGTGATGTGGAATAAACTTGGTCTTACTGTCTATAGGTCAGTTCTCCTGACTACTAGCATATTCCATTCAATCTTGTGAGATTATTGATCAAATTGGGCCTCCATGTTTGACGACCATACACGATGACAGATCATAATTATGCAGACATTAAATAATTTGCTCTTAGTTCAACACAAGAATTTTGGTGTTTCATCGCCTAATTCAGTTTTCAGCACCTCTTCCATCCATATGGTATTCTTCTGTCAAGTTCTTTGCATGCGTTATCTTTGAATGTTTGCGTCGGCAATATTTATTAATGTCAGTTATTTTTTTTTCTTTTATGCAATATTTACTACCTTTGTTTTCAACATATTATGTAAGTATATAGTAATGAGATCATTCGTACTTTCAAAATAACTACTAAATAATCAGTAAAAATTATACTTGTTAGTACTCATAAAGTTCACCGCCAGCAACCTGCAGTTGAGCAGCATGGTGGAGTATGGCAAACAAGCATACGACGCGCCTGACGGTAAGCTGTCATCGCAGCCTATGAAATTTGCTACACCGGAGGCATCACTCACATGTTACCGATCCTGAAAAAACCTCTTCACGCCTTTCTTGAAGAACTCCATGCTCCTGGGAAAACCTTGGCAAGTAATTCATTACATAACCTGAGAGTCCGTGGAAGAAAATCTCTCTGGAAACGCAGTTTGTGACCGTCTCGGCTCCAATGTGTGACGATGAATATCCTGCCTATAGTGAATGGTGCGACTGTAGAATACATAATACTTGAACGGCCTTTTGGTGTGGACGATGGATAAATATTTAAAATTGCACTTACCTTTAAACTTGTACTCGTAGTCTACAAGCGGGTGGACATAACTTCGGTAGTACGTATACACGATATTTGAGAAGTTGGTAAGACAGGATGTATTCGGCGTCTCGATGGGCGTCGAGGGGTCTTCAAACAAGAGATGAAGTGCAGTCTCCTGCGGGTGACGGGTGTCCTGCTCCTCGGACATCTTGGCAGCAGGTGACACCTGTAAGGACATAGTTGTTAGTAGGATATTCACACATCTTCAGTACGTGCCTTAGCATTCACTTTTGAGGTAAAGGTAACCTCATCTACATGTGTTGTACAACTTTAGTTTACTAGGCCAGATTCTAGCCCACGGGGCCGAAATCAAGTGGAGCAAGTAGATTCACAGAGTGTATGTTTTCCATTGATTTCAATGGAAAATATATTTGATGATCATCTAAATTTTTTTTTCGACATAAACTTTAAGCATGTCCAGGTCTTTAATTGTGTCAAGTTTCATCAAAATCGCTTCTGTGATTTTAGAGCCTATTCATTTCCAAAAGTGATGCTCATGGCCATTTAAGAATATGGCCCACCTCATATAAATTGTTTACTATAGCCTATAGACGCAATATAAAGAGAAATTATAATAAATAAATAATAAATTATTTTTCCTATGAGAGACTACAGAAATCAAATAAAATACATAAAAAAATGTAATCCATATTGAATAAGTTAACTAATTACGAAAATATCTTTGCATCTATTTCTTCATATATTATTATATTATTTAAATGTTTTTTTATTAAGCTTCTTAATAATTAAGTACATTCCACAATAATACAAAACCAATATAACAAACGCTTGTTGTTTTTTGTTACTAAACTAGGTATTAATGACTAACCATATG
The DNA here is from genome assembly GCA_937001555.2 of Hypsopygia costalis. NCBI lineage: Eukaryota > Metazoa > Arthropoda > Insecta > Lepidoptera > Pyralidae > Hypsopygia > Hypsopygia costalis. Next base: position 29,960,011 of record OW443326.2, read on the forward strand.
TTAAATATTTAACCAAGCTTTGGTAAAATATTTTAGTTATGAGAAAATATTTAAAATTTATTCCTTATTATTAAAAAATCCTTCCATCAAGTATCTAAGCTTGTATTAGATAGACCCTAAATTCGTTAGAATTATGTACGCATTGCAGTACAATGAAATGCAACGTATTTTTGAGTTAATAATTGAATTTAGTTACGTAGTTTATGTTTATTTTTTATTCAAAACATGCCGTTCAAGTACTGCATCGAAATGAATGCTCACTAAAACTATTAAAACCGTAACACCTTTAAATGAAATTAAAATATTATGATTATTGGGCTGAGACTTTAGTTTTCACTTTACTCAGAGTTTTCATAATAAATAATAGGTACATAAATTGCGCACCCACCTTACTGCACGAGAGACGCTCACAAATTGAAATCTGAATAGGAATTGAATTTACAATGAGTGAATGAGTAATCCCACAATGTTGCCAGTTTATAACTCAAACCGCAGAATTTCGTCTATAATAATTTATTCCTTCTAATAAAATTTTAGATGAGTTGAACCACTCATAAAATTGTGTTTTTACAGTCTAAGCACACTAAACTTTGAACATAAATAAATAATAGATACATCGCACGCTGTAACTAGAACTCGTAAAGGAATGTACAGCCGCCATTAAATATAAAGGTCGAATTCGTAAATGCGACCATAGGTAGATCCGAGCTGTGAATCCGCGAATAGACCTATGGCGTACATGGATAATAGTCATTTATACAATTTTCTCATTTATTACAAAATAGTATATTTTGAGCACAGCGCAAAATACAGTTTTGTAGACGCCTGGGTTGGCTTGGTGTGACAAACATGAAAGTATAATGTTTCGCATATTATTGTATTCTTTTAAAAAAATCTTTTTAGAAGATACAGAAAATCGTATTCGTTCCTTCGTTCTAGTTTTCTCTATGCATTCGACCAATCCTATCGAGCGACCGTACACTGAGAAAGCTAAAGATAAATCGATAGTTTCCATCGCATTCACACAAGAAAAAGAGTAAGCTATTTATGCTATGAATCCTCTTTAGCTCTATTATGTATACTTATGCTATGATGACAAATATAGTTTTGCATTACATTAAACTTTTCTGTCGAATTTTATTTGGAAAAAGTCATAATTTTATTATTAAATGCTGGATTTCTTAACACACTACAACCTATCTAAAATGAGACAGATACGCTGGATTTTTATTTCGTGTCACGTACTGATTTTTGCAATGGAAAGCACTACAATGTGCGTAACAGTGCTAAGACAGCTCTTTCAAAAATGTCGACATTCTTTTTCTTTAGAACCATGAGCATATTTATGTCTTTAGACCAAACCAAAAATAAAAATGTCTTTTTGGCAAGAACTTCTTGTGATAATTGCAAATATTCAGTTCAGTGATTAAAAATGTATCTGCAACCGTTGAGCTTATAAACAAATTTTCTTAATACAATTTAAACTCTGAATAACTGCTTTACATCAGGTAGCCTGTATGCTTGTTTGCCACCCGACGTAGTATAACACACTTTTTTTAATGATAAAAAATTTTGTTTTATTTGTTCTTCAATTGCTTTATTATTCATCAAATAACAATAACAAAGTAGGACCGGTCTTGAAACGTGATTACAAAGATACCAAGTAATAATTTATTAACTTTGGAGCTATAAATTTACTATATATATTGCTAGGGTTAAAGAGAAAGACAATCGCAACTTTAACATATACAAAAAAAAAATGAACAAATACCGTTTAGATAAATATTCAAACCAATATCAAAATTTGCCCTAGCAATCGATGTTGCCCGTTAACACTGCGACTTTTTTCAGTCGCATTATAATTTGAAAATAATCTTCGACTACAGTGTGGTCGCCAAACTAAACAAAAAAAAAATTGAGTTGTCAGTTCCTATAATTGTCAAAAAAGTCAAATCAAAGTTGATTTTCTCAAATTCACATTGCAGCGTTTTTAGTATCGTTCGCTATCATTTTAACTCATCTTTTACGTTTTTTACTAGCTTTTTTTAGCGTACATTACAATTTTCAAGTACCAATATATTACTTAACGTAATTGTGACAGTTCAATCCAGCTATAGAATTACATTCATTGGTGTAACACCTGCTTTCCGAAGAGTCTACGGCAAACGAAAATGAGTATCAAATTATCATTGAATGAAATATACGCAATGTACAAAAGATGGGTGATAAACAATCCTAATGTAGTAACAGATGTGGAAACAGTGGCTACGTGGTCTTCATATTTCGTGGCAGGGAAGATAAATAAATCGCCCATCGTATCAGAGCTCGTGTATTCTCTGTCGAAACTCCTTTCACTGTTCAATGACAAGCTCATAAGGGAGGCTTACGGCAATGAAATTCAGTACTATGGCTTTCGTGAGCAGATAAAGCTGTGGCTTACTGTAATTCACTACTGCGAGGTGTTCGTCGAGCTAGTTGCGAAAGACAGGTGCGCTACACGCGGTAAATGGACCGTTGCTACGTTGCTTCAATTGTTCAAGTGTTCATCAGCCCTCATTCTCCTATTTAGATACAAAGAATTGCCTATACAACATCCACCAGTACCTGCACTACAACGAAAGAAATACACAGAAGGTAAAGAAACTGAAGAGAGCTCAAATTCATTTTTCACTCTGCGTCGATCAGGCCGAGTTGTGCGTAGAGTTGATGGCGCACCACCGGTTGCCTTCCGAGATTGGCAACCCATCAAAATAAATGATGACATAACAAATACAAGCTTCAACATCCAAGACCTCATCTATGCGGAAACTTTGCACATATTAAAGCCACTGATACATCTTGCAGCAATGAGGATATTCGGGACAAAGGCTTGGAAACAATGGCTTGTTGCTCTCGGCATTGACTTTGCTAGCATGAGGTTATATAACAGGCATATAAAGGATCTATCTTACGAGCAGAGGTTAGAAATAAGCCGTAGAAAACTTGGATTAGTTTTGTATATGTTAAGAAGCCCTATGTATAATGGTTATTCTAAAAATGTTATTGAAAATGTTCTGAACTCGTTGTCGAAAAAGATCCCTATGACATCGTTCATATGTGGTCCGATAATTCAGTATTTGAGTCATTGGCAAGACATTTATTTCTATATGTGGGCTTCATAATTATAAATAGTGTATTGAAGTGACAGCAGATGTGCCAAGATGAGTGATGGGTAGAATAAGTAGTAATATAATCAGTAGTATTACTGAATATTTTTGTTTTTTAACTTATTTTTTATAATGTTTATCGGCAGTGTTTAATAACACAAATAACATACTTGTGTGCAGGTGTATATTTGACTGTATTAAACTGTTCCGATCTATTTTGTTATGTTTTATAAATGCTACATAAAATTAGAAAATGCTTTCTTGTAAAAAGTTTATAAATATTCTTCAAGTAACAGATAATGTTCGTAGCCAACCATACTTGAAGAATGTTCTTCTTGAATTTCAACTCGGGCTAGAATGTTTTGTATTTAAATTAGTGGCCTATGGAAGTAATGTGTGTTAAATATGAGGATATTAAGAATACATTTCAAATTTAATTTTGAAGTCCTCATTTATTGACATTAAATATGCATTCTATTACAAATGATAATTACCTAATCATTGTATTTCTACAGTCAATTGCACATAGCATTAGTTTTACATCACGAGAGTGTCGTGTCGTGTTAGAACTTACTCTTGTAACAGGATTACGAAAGACCCAGTTTATACTTGAAGTGTAACAATATTTTGCAGTTGACTATACAAAAATAATAATATTTATGATATTCACTAGTAGCTTTTAGTTGTATGTATACATTCCAAATAGGAAAGAATGATAATGTGTGATAATAAACAAAGCTAATATGGCGGACGGCATCATTCTCCTACTCTTCTAGTATTAGCCAGGAATAATGGATTAGTGAGAGGCCAATTTCTATTAGGCTCTACACCAATTGAAGAGCCACGTATGCGCACACACTGATTGCACAGCCTTGTTAAGCATGTTGTTTCCTTGACCAACTCTGATGCACAGTACAAAATTACAATACTATCTATGTACCTAAGGCTTGCTTGGTCTATACACCCTATTTACCATTTAGTCTTATATTTGTTTACTGGCATACAGGTTGTAGAAGGTGAAGTTATAGTGACAATTTCTATATTTTTTGTGTTATTATTTATGACATTTTGGTATTATTCATTCATTATTGATTTTTATACATGAGTATTGTTAAATATTAGATCACATATTGATTGTATTGTTATTTTAACATTAAACAGTAGTCTATAAGCAATTGACATTATATATCTATAAGCAGTAATTCTGACTGAATTTTACATATTTTTTGTATATTTTGTATATGTTACAGGCAAAGTATATAATTCTGTAAATGTGTAGAATGCCCAATCCAATGTTTTACTAACATGTAAGGTAAACATGTTTCATTGTTTGGAGCACCTTTAAAATATATATGCTACAATGGTCATTATTCAACAATTTCGATTAAATTTACAATATAATTATTTATGGAGGTGAAAAATCCAGCTGTAGCTAGATTTTTCACCTATAATGCCATCTGTTAGCAAACGAATTTCCTAGTAGCATGCCAAGTAACATGTAGCACCATCTATTGTAACACTAATAAATGTTTAGGTACATGACAGTAGATGACATGGTTCCGTACGTCCGTATAATGTTCTATGTACGAAATACCTTTCTTAATTTTTAATATTTGTTGGATAGTGGCCACAATAATACATAATCGCTGAAAATTTCAAGTGTCTAGTTAACGCTATCGAGGTAAAAACCCTAATAAAAACACATTACTTGTATGACGACCCCTTTTAATTTTTAACTTTATCTTATTTATAGTATTCATTGTTATAGTGGCCACTGTAATACACAATCAATGAAAATTTCAATTGTCTAACTATTACCGTTCAAGAGATAGAGCCCTGAGACACAGACAGAGAAGTGTCAGTGATAGGATATGGAACCCTAAATATGGAGTGAAGGTTGGTCCAGGTACTTGCTCATTATCATACTACAATAAAAAAACTCAACTATAGATCCTACTTTTTATAACAGGCTCAAATTATCCTTAGTCATACTAGTGTGACTATTTGGTGTGACTATGGATTGGGTGGGAGAAATGTGTGGGAATTTACAATTTAAGTATGAAATCAAGGTGAAAGCAAGATTGCATCCTAAGTGTAGATTATTTAATATTTGTGGTAAAGGGATTTTAATTATTATAACAAAAATTGTGAAACGGAAATGGGTAAAAACAATATTATCACAAAGTACCTATTATCGGAAATCATTGTCAAAGACCCTGGGTCCTTGCGCTGATAATAAATAAGAGGGGAGGATAATTTTATAGATTTTATTATATAATGACATGATTATTTTCTCTGATGGGGATATGTGTTATGAAATTCGTTCAGCCGTTTAGTAATTACGAACATACCAATGAAATAGCTGACCCTCTCTTTGGGCTTTGCCATAGTAAGGTACCCACGGCACAACCAGTTGAGTATAGTAGTTGTGCGGTGGGTCTGGAAAGAGTAATTACGGATTAAGGCACTGCGATGACACATTTGATATATTATAGCAGTATATTGTCTAATATTAATAGGTTTTTACCAAGCTTGTGTTACAGAGGCACTAACGTTTCTGTAAATTTCATGTTGGCGCCACACTATAGAATAGAACAAATTGTATCAAACATTTCTTTTTATACAAGCTTTTATTAGTTGGCAATAAAAAAACACTAAACAGCTTATCTACTGTTTTTCGCTCAAGCCTTTTCATTTGGTACCTGCAGGTGTTGTTTATGGGAAAATTATAAATAGCTATTTTGTGGCAGCCATAGTGGATTAAAAATGTCGACTTTAAGGTAATTGAGCATTGCGACAAGAACCAAATTAGTGTGCCAATTTTTGCCTCAATTGGACACAGAACTATGTCAAATTTAATTTGCATAATTAGACCATGTTATCCAGAGTATATCCAACCGACATTTTATTACTTTTTAGATTGTTACTTTTAAGTTAAATCTGTCTTAACTTTAAATAGGAATAAAAATATCACGGAGTATAAGTTTTGTGAAGCATATGTCATAAAACTGTTAGAATCTGTTGCGAATATATAAAACTCGATTTGAAGTTTATCGCTAGGTACATAGCGAGAAACTTCAAATCGAGTTTTATATATCTCTCAATTTGACATAGTTTCTTGGTTGGATCTATACCGCATAACAGGTGTGTATCAGGGTCCAATTTAATTACAGACACGCGGTAACACTAAATAAAAGCTTGTAAAACATGTATTTTTTGCTATTTCACATAATATGTACCTATTGAAAAATAGTAATACTGTGCCTATTGTATCCACCCACCAAGTACATACCTACATTAGATGATTATGTTCAAATTTAAGAAATTGTTTCTATTTTTTTATTATCAATTGGTCAAATATACCTACTTCTTCTATGACGGATGCATATTTGTGAAATTAAGGCACGTGGACTTATTTTCTAATAATTTTTACCTATAGGCCTACATCCCCAGGAGCATATGGAGGACAATGGCTTATTCTGTTTAACCACCGCAGTCACCCCAGGGTGGATACACGAAGCGTCCTATCCACCCACTCTAATATGTAAGAAATGTGAATTTCGGTTATCTACCTCGCTCAATCGTAATTAAAATTGTATTAAAAGGGTAAATAGACGGACACGCGTTTCATAGTTAGTATCCACCCTAGGGTGGCTGCGGATATACGAAATAAGTCGGGGCTATTAATGGATTAAAGGGGGTTTAATACGTAGTTGAGAGAGACGCTGTAGCGACACTCGTGGCAATAATATTCGCTCGAGCGAACAATTATTGAAGCGACATCCACGGCGTCATATGACACCGCGGCGAATAATTTATATGATATTATTTTAGGGTGTAAGTGATTCACCATCTGTGAGCCAAAGCCAATCTTACCTGCACGTGGTGCACGCTGCCGACTAACGAAGCTGGCGAAAGAGACAATTAATTATAAGCTTTCCTACTGAGGAAATAGCTCCACCTCGCAGAAAACCACAGCCAAATATCAATTCCCTTGAGGGTTGTGTGTTCCTGTGAGTGAGAGTGGCGGCGCGCCAGCAATATTGCATGTTGCGAGCGTTTAAAAGGCTTTAGTAACCGCTTCAGATTCAATTTAATCTGTTCATAAATGATTTTTAATAACATTTAATAACCATCTAATTTATTCCATTCCATTTTTCAAAATATAATATTCTGGCAAGTTGGCCAAGACAACTATTTTAAATAATAATAATCTAATTTAGTTAAAAACGGATGACAACTCGTAGGTGGACATAGTACTGAAAATATAACTTTCTGTTTTGAGAATGAAACTTTTAGTTTGTGTTTTTATTATTTCACCATTTTAGTTGCAAGATGTAATATATTGTACTTTATGTACATTTTTCGCCATATGTTTTTCACTGCGGTGTTATTCCACATTGTGGGTGTAGTGTAGTGTCAATATTTTTTCGTTCCAGCGTAGTAACGTAATATTTTCACCACAACGTATCGCCACAGTGTATTTCGAAACCACGTTTTGAACCCCTTTTATTAGTCACGGCTCCGTACATTCGCAACTAAGGGCGGATCCAGCTTCGGCGCCAGAGGGGGGGGGGGGGTCACGTAGTTGTGGTCAAGTTATAATTTAATATCGATAATAAGACACATGTAAAAAGTAGGTATTTTATTAATGTATGTAAGTACTGTACTTAATCTATATTGAGACAAAAAAATATATAAAAACATTAAGTTTAACAATTTTTATTAGTGGTCCATATAAGTCGTGGACCCAGCCCAGGGGGGGGGGGGTCATGACCCCCTTGACCCACCCCCTGGATCCGCCCTTGTTCGCAACCACCCTATGGTGAATACTCGGAAACGCGTGTTTCATCTATTCACCTTGATCGGGGTTAGTATTCGGGATTCACAAAATATCTTACATATTAGCATCATCTAAATGAAAAAAATCGTGATTCACAAACGATTATAAAAAAAAGGTATCAAACAATTTATGTTATTGTTCACAAAGACAATGAAGTATATTTACCTGCCCCCTTACCACCAACTCTTATTGCGATTCAATAACTGAATAGAATGCTTTTTCATACCAATGAGTAAGCGATTCTATTTAGAGTCGCTAGTCTAGATAGATTGGTATGAATAAGCATTCTATTCAGTTATTGAATCGCAATAAGAGTTGGTGGTAAGGGGGCTGATTGCTAAAGTAATATTTTATACTTATTTAACACTAGCGACCCGCCCCGGCTTCACCCTTGAATGATATAAATGTGACGAAATCCTCATCATTATCGCGCGTCGCGTATTTTAGGGATTCGCGGAAATACGGACAGATATGAGAGGAAAATGATTTTCTATTATCTTATATATATAATTTTACTGTACGTGTGTATGTCCAGAACTCCTCCTAAACGGCTGGATAGAACTGAATGAATTTTTTTGTATGCGTTTGGGTGGCGCCCTGGGATGGTTTAGATTCACAAATCAGCCCGGCAGATGGCGCTGCAGTAATGGTAACGGGAAGATTGAGCCACAGCAAAGCGGGCGGGCCGCTAGTTGCAAAGGATTCAAAATGTTACACGGGAAAGTAGACGTAATAGTGCCCTTTTGCTTGAAATATTTTTGAAATGATGGTGACACAGAAATACTTCCTTGTTTTGTGAATTAACTTTGTTTATTTTGACAAACTATTTTAGTGCTGGTGCAACTAATTGTTAGTGCTGGTGCTAGCTTACCTTAAAGCTAGTAAATCGCCTAAATAATATAGACTGTGTTTTTCATTATTCGTGACTGTTATATAACTATGAACTATTGTGAATTATATTAATTTGGAGGGAAAATAAAGACATAATCATTCATAAACTAGTATTTATTTATCTTAATACAATAAACAATGACACATTTTCAAAAAGGAATGTCCTTATGTCAAACATTGACGATGATAGTTTTACACATGAATTTTATATTACGAATATTTAGCTACATTTACTCGTAGGGCCTTGAAACAGTGGACGATATTATAACTTATCTAAACGTAATAAGGTTTTAATTTTATTGAGCCATAAATAGTCTGATTTCCAGCGACATATAGCAACTTATTAGATAAGTTAAAAGTCGTTATAAATATGGACGAATTAAATAAGAGGTATAATATAAACACGCTTCCTTAAGGACAGTCGGCGTCAAAATTATCAGATCGCTCAAAACTATCATTACGTAAATATTTGCCAGAAATCGTCAAATTATGTTTTCATACGAGTACAAATGAAACTATACCTTGACGACATAGATAAAACATGCTTTATTTCCATATACCACATGAGAGCCTTCAACAACTGTGTCTATATTTCCCTTAAAAGGGAAATCGGGGATATCGACGACCTTGATGATGTCCTATAGGCTGTGGCGATAGCCTTCATCAAGTGACTCACATAATAGTATGCTCCCTCTTATATAAAAAAAATAATGAGTATACAGTTAAAAATGGCATTGTTAAGGAAAACTTATATGTGCAACAAGGCGTACTTATTACTGAAAGCAATCTATTCAAGGTAACAAAACAATGAAGTAGGTAGATTCATCAAACGTATTTTCGTAAGTTTGAACGCTCAAATAATTTTGACATTAATTGCAATTCCCGATTCATTAAGGGCCTAATTAGACATGAGACTTTTAGCATCGGCGATCGACAATTTAGCTGATTTTTGGAAGCATGAAGAACTCTGTGCAGGCAGAGCGTTTGGTTATGCATCCTCATGGCACACATAAAAATATGTTGATGGCGGCAATTGACTTGTTCAGGCAACACAGCGTCTAAACGCTGCATCCCGCACACTTTTGAATGCCAGCCGCATTATGGTCGATATTGAGACTAAACGCGGCAAATCTTTTAAAACGCGATGCAATCGCAAAAATGCTAATCACCGTTGCTAAAACTATTATGTGTGCTTTAGCCCTTAGAGCATGCTATTTTTAGCGCAGACGAATAGCGTTGCTGTCACCTGCGAATTATCATTTGACAGATCTCAGCCGCACGCACGACCGTTGAAAATTAAACTAACCTTTCCCCTCCTTCATCCGCCCTAGAGTTCATCAGTCCATCCGCGGAAAAAGTTCATTCTCAATGCATATGCAAATGTGTAAGGCCATGCCTTTTGGATATTTTGTGTTATGTCCGGTTTACATCTCTGAGTTCGAATCTAACACTGGATTACAGCTCTGTAAACAGCAATGGAATACACTGGATCCAGTGAACAAACCATTGTAGTACATAATTGAATTGGTGGTCTAATATCCAACTACAATTTTGTAGACGGTCAATGTAGTAAATTTTCTCAACTGCTTCAAACGCGACAGCTTTCAAATGATTGGAATTATGTAGGTAGACGATATCACTAGTCCGGCCTATTCCAGTCGAGCACTACTAGGTTTCTGGAATAATGTAAACTGGGCATATACAACACTAACAGGCGCCTGAGTCACATCTTGCAGAGAGAACTTGTGTTTTTCTATACTATGTGGCATAAGAAACTCGCATCGGCTGCCTAGTTCTTTTTCTTTTCACAACAAAATAATATAATAAATAAGTGTTCTAGCTACAGTCCTTGCGTCTCACGCAGTTGTAATGTAGAATGGTTACTGCGTGAAGAACGACTAACGATTCGCCTTTTAAGTATATCATAAGAACTGTACTTGCGAATCGTTCAATGAACGATTTGTTAAAATTAGCAGCGAGTAAATAAGTATTTTGGCAGATTACCCCTCGCTCATGATTGTACATAAGTGATATGATATTGTATTAAAAATGAGGTAAGGTCTCATTAAATGTGTACTTTGGGGAGCGCGTCCGATCATGTCAAAGTAAACAAACAGACTAAATAGAGAAGAACAATCATGTTGTGATAAGACGCGTGTTACAATTATCTTTTGCTATCATTTATCATTGACACCATAAGTGAACGTGGATGTACCGTAGCCGAACAATACTAATGACCAAGGACTAAGAGTATTTCCTTAATATGTTGTTTTCCAGCCTTTTTTTAACCGCGGACCACTACGAGGTTTTTGTTGGGTGTGGTCCCCCAGTGTCATATAAATCCATTATTCTATAGCTCATGTTTTTTGTATTTTGTTTAATACTGTTCCACCTCTTTCATTATAAGTATCACGGACTATAATTTACCTCTCACGGACCAATGGTGGTCCGCGGACCACCGGTTGGGAACCCCTGCCTTAATACAATATCATTGTTATGAAGCATTAATTCGCTTGACCACGACTAATATAAAGCAATTTCAGCGCTATTCTGTAGCCTTGGCTAACTCGAGATTTCAATTATCACTCTTAGCTAACGACCCTGATAAGCGAAATCAGCGCTACAGGTCGCGCTCCGGGGTTAAAAAAATTTTAGAGTCCTACAAGATTAGAAAGGCAATTCTGTAAGAACACACAAAGTACAATGCGGATATCGGGGCAACATTTCATTGATTACTATTAGAAATAGGCAAATAATAAAACTGCCATTCGTTTTATAGTTGCCCATCTCAAGTCACTATAGAAATCAGTGTTTTTCAAACTTGATAACGCGACCCTAAAAAGACATGCATCCGGAGGAACATATAACATATGCATTGTGATGTACGTTTATTACGTTGTTTAAATCTTAATAAGTATGAATGTTATTTTCAGGTGATGCGTGGTAAGGTTGCCTACCAGAATAAAACCTCCGACAATAGGGACGCAGTCACTGAGAGAGGGTCGCGACACACTTTGAGAAACACTGCTATAGATCATTATTAGCTAACTTACCTAACATTTATAATCTATGCAATATGATGAATATACAATTACGTAATACTATTGGAAAAATAAGAATATTATAATAAAAAATAAGTTACAATTTGTACAATTAAATCTTAAAATAGCTTTAAAATAAAATATATTATGCTTTTAATATAAGTATAGTAAATTTGGGAGATTTAAAAATAATAAATAATAGCAATAAAATTTGTCTCTTTCTCATAATTCGGTAAACATCAAAGGGATTTTCAATTACATTATTTCTCAAAATTCTTATGACACATTTAGTTTATGATAAAGCTCTTCACAATAAAGTTTTTGACAAACGAAAATTATTGAAAATTTCAATGTCGGAAAAATGAGTTCGATGCATTTGTTATGTTGGACCGATATTATGTACTATTCGATGTTTTAATTTTCAAAATTTTCGTTCGTCAAAACTCAGCATACAAATGCAAATTAAACTACCTACCAACCACTTATTTTACAGTCCATGCTCGTTAAACTGGCACAGTGAGAACTAGAAAAAATTGATAGACGGAGATTTTATACGTAGATAAATATGCCCGAAACTATATTTCAAGTTCACAATGCGCCAGCTTTATTGTCTTGTCAACGTTAGATTTTTAGCTTAGACATGTCTAATTGCGCAATTGCTCTAACTCAGTTCATTGTGCCCATGCGTTGACTTACTTTTTCAATAGGTGTTAGCGCACAGTGCAATTGTCAACAATATCTCCAAACTATCTCGCTTTCATCCATTATCTCATTCACTCACTAACTCAACACAGTTGGTACTAGTTTGTGTTGAGTATGTGCGCATCAAGTAGAACGAGCGCGTTACCAGCATTATGCCGCTCACTCAGCCGTCGAAAGCGCAGTTGATTTTGTTGCGCCATGGTGCAAACCGGACTCGACTCATTGAGCCGGCACAGAAAACTGCGCTAGAGTTACCATGTCTTTTCAACCGGTCACACATTTTATACAATCCACTTAGACGTTAATTGATAATTATTTTAAAACTACTATCAATCAGGTTTAAACAATAAAAAGCACCGTGATGCTAAATCTTAGTATTCAATTTTAAAAGTTCCAAAACTCAATGATGACTTCCATCGTAAACAGATAAATATCGAAATATGACATCATCAAAATAGCGTCAGTTTAGAAATACTCTACTTTCGAGATAAAATCTATGGACATATATATTTTCTTTAATACTACCTACAAAATAGAATGCATATCTAGTAGACAGCACATTTAATTCTTAGTACCATTTCACAATCAAAAATTGTTCAGCCGAAATTTAAGATGATTTTTTAAATGTCGCAATTTCAATAAAATGATCACAATCATTTTGGTTCCTACCTAATTTTACAGATATGCTCTTAACGTATATGCCTCATACATATTATCAGATTCATCTATTTAAATGCAAATTGTAAGAGCAACGTGCACATCCTCATATAAATGCCAAAGTTCTTCTAAAAAATGCCATTCCCAGATCTCACCGTCGACATCTTGTGACTGACAAATAGATTTTTTTCTATTCACCCTTAGGCCTAATTCACCCTCTATGGGGACAAAAGTAAATATTCTTATCATTTCTCGCAACTGGCGACAAGTGGGACCAAAATTTATTTTGTTGTGAGACTGTGAGATTATTTTGAATATAGAAATCCTTGTCACTGGGAGACATCGGCTATGTACCCGGAGGTGACAAGGATAGACTACCATAAGCATTGACGTACGATAAACAACACCATAAGCTACTTAAAATCGTAACGCTATGCGACAGAAGACACCGGCAACATCTAGTAGCAATATAAACTTTGACATTCCATATATTCTCTAAGAATTAGCTTAATTTTAATAAATAATAAACACATGGCCTCCTGTATTTATAACTATTAAATAATACTATGAAAACCATCAAGCACAGAACAAAGTAGCATTATTAATACTCCGCCAACCCGCAGTTGAGCAGCGTGGTGGAGTATGCTCTAAACCCCTTCGATTGAAGGGAGACCCGTATCCCAGCAGTGGGATGAAAAAAGGTTGGCATCGGCAACTCAGTCTGCGACAGACTCGGTAATCTGCGCTATTATAACGCGAACAGTGATTAGTTAATAGTTTTGCTCGCAATTTTTTTCGCGCATGTCTCGATATTTAAATTTGTCATTTAAGAATCTATAACAAAGTCGGCCCTCACCAACAGTTTTTACAAACTCTCATACAAAACTCGCATGTAAAAGCTAGTTTCATAGAAGAAAATACAATGATTTAAGGCCGAGTTGCGCTGTTCTATATCATCATCATACAGTTCTGCGAACTTGATTACTTTAACTAATAAATAATAGTTACACGGGGCCATATAATTAAAACGATAGTAATTTCTCGTTAGCGAGCACTAACAAGAAAGTGTAATTAAACATTATTAACATCAGTGCAGTACGTCGGGTCCTGGAGAGTCGCGACCTACTTTGGTAAGACTGTGCATGCATGAAATAGATTCACACTTAGTTGGTACGTCATAGACAGTTTATAAATTAGCTCAATTTTAAAACATTTAAATCAAATTTGCTTTTGAACTTGTTTATATTTACTGTGCTTCCCGCACAGCACGCGTCGTGAAATGTTCCACAGTTCGATTCGAGATGTTTAATACTTTCGGTAAACATTATTAAGAATTTTCCCTAATGTAGATTTTTTGTACGATTAGTTTCAATAAAAGTTAACAAATATAAGGTTTTGCTCGTAAATTTAACTGCATTTACTATACTGATTTGTTATATGAGAAAAATTTGTAAAATTAATGACATAATCCAATTTACAAATGTGATATTTGCATTATTGTATATTAATGTAATGACTTGTATTACTTAATTAAATTAATTTTTACCAACCGGTTTCAGTTTTATAGCATTATCAAGGTATTTTGATGGCTTTCGCGTTTTTAGAAAACATTCAGGTAACGTGTAATCAATGAAAACTGCTTATCAAAAATAAAATATATTATTTTTATGCTATATAATATATACATAAATCTTTTTCCCGCCAGTGTTGTCCCTTTCTGAACATCTACCACTAAATCGGGGTAAATTTTGTACTTTACTAGGTGTATTATTCACATAGATAAAATTTATTATTACAACTTTCTCAATATATAATTTAAATTTAGTACAAATTTTGCTTGTGAGTATAAATGTGTAAGAAAAGAAAAATATGAAAAGTGTTAATAATTATAAACCATTCCGTGCTCATAAAAATCATGGATTTTAAACATTAACTTCGTGCTCATAAAAATCCATGATCGTTATAAGCACGAAGTGGTTTAGTACAAACTATGGGTGTTTGTGCTGGTATACAGTTACAACGCGTTAATACGCGTACTGGTCGCCTAGTGCGTAGAGGCCCTTAAGCTGTTGACACTGTCCAAAGATCGAGAAACGTCCCATATTTTTACGGATCCGCGGAAAATTGTATAGTGTCAATGCGACTTAAGCATTAACAATTAAGAATTAAAATATTTTAACATCTGCCCAAAACGTATGCTTCCAGCGCCCACATTGTAACGTTCTATGAGATAAAATAAAAGAAACTCTAGTACATATTTTCTTTCTAATCTCACTCTCATTACTTCACCATTATTATATATAGTATTCAATTTGAAAACTAAGCTGCTCGATATTTAGCTGCAAGCAATGTAAAAATTAGTGCAGCACAAAATTGTTCATGTATTGATAACTATAAATTTGAAATTATTTTCGCATTAGTAAGAGATAAGATTACTTATCAGACGACATATCTATCAGTAGCATATCTACTAACTCAATTTAATAGTCTCATAATATCATTTATTTCATACTTAAATTTAATCGACTTGCAAGTTCTGGTATTATTCAAACGAGAGCTAATAATTGACCTAAAAACCAGTGGCGTAACTTCCGCTGGGCTGGGTAATTTTGATATGGGGCCCATATCAAAATTTCGGGGCCCTTCTACCCACACGTATCAGGACCGGGGAGGGAGGGGGGACTTGTAGCCCGAGGGCCCTGTATCATTGATACGGCTACAGCTACGCTCCTGCTCCTCATCCTCAAATCCGCCAAATCAAATCCTCAGTCACATATTAAGCCCAATGATATTACTTTGTATAATATTAGTATGATTTTATTGTATTAACTTAAAAATAAAAACCGCAATGATTAAAAAAAGACAGTAAGGTTATAATGATAGTAAATATTAATTTATTAATCAATATTAATGATTGCTAATTATTAAACAACATTAATCATCGTCATCTTCAACGGAATCGTCATTTACGTCATCTAACATTAAAAAATTGAGCTAATTTAAATAAAATTACGAAGGCTTTCTGAAGCCGAAAAATTACCTAAACATTTATGGTTATGTATATGATTAATTGACCACGTTGTCATACAGTTTAGTACGGCAAAGTGGTCAGATATCTTAGGGTAGCGACTGTAAGTCAAGGAAATAAATAATAATAAAGTATTTTAATTAGACTCGTCTCGAAATGACTGAATTCTAATCGTATTTTACATTTAATGTAAAATAACGCATCATTTCACTTAGATTTGTAACTTATTGTTAACAAAAATTGAGGTATTTTAAAATCCAAATAATAATAATTTTCATAGCGTCAGATAAACGGTAAATCGTATAAAATAAGCAATAGTTAAAAGGTAATTTGAGCGACAGTTATGTCAAAATCATTCCTCCATTTCCAAACATATTATTCATTCGAAACTAATTTAGAGAATAAATCTATTGTAAGCTTTTAAGAGTCAAATGAGGTCAAACACGTAGAATCATTTTAATTATTTCAATCAGATGATTTAAATAAACATATAAATGAGCGAAGGCGCAATGGCACTAGATTGTTTGGTGGAATTCGATTTGGCTAGACGACTAAAGCGCATCACACGGGCTCATTTTCATTGGTCGATAGTGCCTGCATGCGATATGCGGGATATTTTCTATTTACGCATACCATAGCGCCCGCATGCGGAAAACATTTGAATTTCACGCTTGCTGAGATTTCCCCGTCGTATTTTATGCATATCATATGGCAACACGGAGCAATTGCGAGGAAAACCCATATGCAATTTCGACCAAAATATGTACCATGTAAGCCATAATTAGATTCGATATATCTAGAAAGAGACATTGATATATGCGTGTAAAAGACGGTGATATAGCTTTTCTTGTATCGCCTATAGCAGCGTCTCTAAATATATATATAATATAGTGTGACTCGCTTTAGTTTAACGTCATGGAGTCGCGTATCCTTCTTCCAGTAATCTAGTACTGCTTCAGTTTTGATTACCCGAATTCGGATACCCGACACCAATTTTCTTTTCTTGGGTTTCACGTTTATCAGTGCTTTGCGAGATGACGATTGTTGTTTTGGTCATAAATCATTAGACTGTGTTTTAGTAATGTAATTGATACATTGGGTGCCCGAATTCGAAGTCCCGTGCATCCGATTAAGGGCCAACCACCTAGTGTAATTGGGCTTTGAATGCTTCATACATGCAAAATATGCTTCAAACAAAAAATTGTTCTCAAGACACTGGACGGTCTTTTAACCTCTTATAGCGATAACATCGTAGAAAATAACGCCGCCATTATAAAATCTTAATTCGTGAATAAAATTAAAAATGAAATATAATAAATTAATTTGTTACAAAGGACATTGTTTTTAGAACGCTGGCAACATTGTAAGACCTGGGGGCCTATCGCCGAAGTTGAAGCCGTTTACCATCGAATATTTTGATTCTAAAAATACGTTTTAGTTATTAACAAACGCTTAGTCGATAGAGCTTCAGAGTTTCTACCAGCTAAGCACAAGTACCATAAATGTGAATAGTTGATTATCACAATGAAAAAATCCTATGGGAATCGGTTCCAGCTTAGCCGGTAGGGCTTCACCACAGCGGAGATAGATGCAGTGTATTTGTTCCCATATACTTCACGAAAAACACATATATCCTTTTCGCAATGGTGGAATTCGCGCCATATAATATTAATAAATACTTCAAGTTAGTCTGTGAAAATAATAGGCAACCATTACTGACTGTACTATCAACGCACAGCTGAAATCACTATACGGGTCGCGTTGAAATTTTTTTCAAGATAGTTATTGTGACGTATCTCTGCCACTTTCTCCCCATTTGTCTCTGTAATCTCTCCCGCTCAGTCATATTTATCCATACAAATCTGCCAAATTAGGGCCTTTAGCTATTTTATTATTACAATTCTAACGGTGATAAAATTCTTAATGTCATAAAACGTTTATTTATTCGTTTAAACTACATACAATAATAAAATAACAATGGTTAGTTTTACATAACATTGGATAATATACCTTTAAGTCATCTCTTCCGGCTAACCATTGCCTAAATCTCATTTTCATTGGTCGATAGTACCCGCATGCAGGATGCGGGAGACTTTCTATTTAGGCATTCCATAAAACTCGCATGCAAGGACCATTTCTAGTCTATCCGCATGTAGGGTGCTGGAGATTGAATACGGAGCAATTTCAAGTTTGCGGGGAACACCTGCATGCTGTATATAGTCCAGGATAAGAACCCCGTTTTCAATAGGTGTTATTCCACTTGCGGGGAGTACCCGTATGGTATGTATCGACCGAGATATCGACCAATGAACATGAGGGCTTAGGTGCCAATTTTTGTCTCGTAAACCCCTTTGCGTATTTATATTGTCCGATTTACGTATACCCCCTGCCATACTGATATATGAATATACTGCACACTTGGGAACCGATAACCCGCTTTGGGAATCAGTGCCTTAGTATAAAAAGAATACTGCAAATTATTAATTTAATATATTTCATTTTTATTTTGGTTCACGAACAATGATTTTTTTTTAATGGCGGCACTAGTTCTGTGTATATAATCCATTAATAAAATACAGTAAAATTTGAGCGCCTATTGGCTTGCGATAAATTCGCATAATTCATTCTAATGCAATAAATAACACATTTTACAGAAAGCCAGCATGAAGCCGCGATAAACCTTATAACATAAGCATTACGGCACACATTTCATCGCACCCTCACGCTATTACAAAGAGACAGGACAGTTTAGAGTAGAGTTCATACTACAGCTCTTGAATCCCAATGATAATACAGCT
The DNA here is from genome assembly GCA_937001555.2 of Hypsopygia costalis. NCBI lineage: Eukaryota > Metazoa > Arthropoda > Insecta > Lepidoptera > Pyralidae > Hypsopygia > Hypsopygia costalis. The sequence continues at coordinate 29,979,117 of OW443326.2, forward strand.
TTACTTAATATTAGGAATTGCACTGTAGCTTTCGAAAATATAGCAACACCTCCAACAGCGATAATCTGGAACAAATAAATAATTTTATAACATACATATTATAATCTATCTAAATAATTTTAGCAAAAAAACCGACATTTATCGACAAAAACAACCTATTTCTGGCGGTAGAACACAAGAAACCTCTAACCTAAACGAAAATCAACACAAATCCAATCAAATCACGATTTATTACATGGACCAAAAAGAGTCGATCATTTAAATTACATTGACGTTAATATATCGAGGGGTGAATGGCTGTTTTAAACGACATTTTTTGACATTGTATAGAATAAATCGTATATTGTATTTTACCACATAAATAATATTCAAAAATGCACAACATTAATGTTCAAGTTTTCACTTCTGCCGGCACTCCCGGAGTGCAACCCGTTTTTTTTTTTTGTTGAAATTGTCAGGACAAGGTTTGTGTGGAGTGAGCTGGGAACGGAAACATTGAGCTACAGCGAAACGTAGACGGGTCGTTAGTTTAAAATAGTCATACCCAGATCTAATTGTTGAGCCAGTCCCACGAGTCGTCGTCAGGTTTCTTCTTGATGGTGATGTTCTTGATATCCGGCGGCGGGCTCGACACGCCTACTTGTGACAGATCACGGGCGTCCAAGTTGTTGCGGGCCGCTATCGAATCCTTCCATGGCTGCGTTTGCTCGTTCCTGCGTTCAAAGCAGGAGCATTTATTAACAGGTTCGCAGTCCAATGAGGCTCCATGTGCCTCATGGGTGATTTCACTGGTACGTCCATGAGGCATATGTGCTTCATGGCTAGTGATATAGATTATATTAACTTCATGAGCGTTAGGTGTCATTATTACTATGGGGACGTATACAAAAAAATCGCAACTTGCTTCTTGTGAAACTGTTAATAATCTCTATATTTTATATATAGAGATGAATGAATATAGAAATGAATTCTTATTCCCCTTGGTCACGGCATCGCGCGTGAACGGCTGGACCGATTTCGCTATTATTTCTTTTTATGTTGGAACAATTTAATATAGGTAATAATATTTTTTATTTTTTCTGTGTATTTCATTTTAATTTTAGATTTTAATGTTTTGACGAGCTCGGTGGTCGAATGGTTAGCAATGGCCACTTTGAGGACGCGAGGTCGCGGGTTCGATTCCCGCACAAGAGAAACATTTGTGTGCAAGAAATGTTTGTTTGTCTTGGTGTTTTATATGTATTATAAGTATGTATTTACAAAATAAATGTATTTAAGTACATTTATCAGTTGTCTAGTACCCATAACACAAGCTTTGCGCTTAAACTGTGACTAGATGGCGCTGTGTAAATTGTCCAGAAATATTTATTTATTTATAAAAAAGAAAAAAAAAAGAAAAACAATGTACCTAGTTGTATTAGTTTTATTTTAAATTTAATTTTAAGATATTTATGTATAATTTTAGTTCTGTAACTTAATTAAACTTTAAATTATTGTTTTTTTAGATACTAAAAGCGTTAAGTACAGTTGCTTTAAGTTGTATTTGTTAGTGTCGGCTGAAGGTTCTTATGAAAGAAAAAATATATAAAGTTGCGCAACTGGAAAAATGGAAAATTTAAGAAAACTGAACGACTGTATTAACTTTGCTAATGTAACTTTTGAGTGGTGGACTGTGTAATGGGGAAAATAATAAAAGTATTAACAATACAAAGTTGTCAACCTAGCTTTCAGAGTTTGCAAGCTGAAGTGGCAATTGGCCGGCCACATCTGCCGAGTAAGTGATGGCAGATGGGGGACGAAGGTATTAAAGTGGAGGCCGCGTAGGACGACGAAGCGTTGGACGCCCTTCTTTTAGATGGTACGGTTTTTTGTTTGATAGCATGTGTCACCATGGGGTACTTAATAACAATTCCCTTGAGGGTTGTTGTGTTCTTGCGAGTGAGTGAGGTCACTAGAAAGGAAGGCGATTCTGCGTTGGCAGCGGGGGTGGCGGCGCGCGAGCGATATTTTATGTTGCGAGCGTTAATATGGCTACGGTAACCGCTCCACATCAGGCGGCCCATATGCTTGTCTGCCACCGGACGTAGTATAAAAAAAAATATATGGGGTTTTATACCAGACATGTCATGTTATGATTGCATTTGGGTGACAGCTTGCAAGCTGTTCTTATAATTTTACTATTTATAGGATATGGTAACTGGAGACCACGACGTACCACTGCGAGTAGGGCTCCGAAGTGGAACTCTTCATAGCTCCATAGCTCTGTGACTGGAAGGGTCCAGAGTTGCTTGCCCGCCGCATCTCAGTGGTGCCGCTGAGAGAGCTCCAGCCACCGCGGTTGTTCACCTGTTCGAATATACTTATTAAGGCGCCGTGATGGTGAAATGATCCCCGCGTTCCCCTTGCATTCTATTTGCGCTTTTAAAGCCATCGTGGCTAAAAGTTTTAGGCAGGCGGTTTTAGTCTGTTAAAGCCTGATTCACCCCTTAAAGGTCAGTCTGGTAGCAACCAGGCTTAGGGGGTGTTGAAGAGGATTTTCCTCCTCCCTCCAGGACAGCTGGAGGGTGCACAACCGCGCGTCGGGCGTCAAACCAAAAAAGAGATGATCCCGACTTCCCGCACGAAGTCCCAAGGCAACAGAAGCCGTTTGTTGTTGCACCGGAATCGCGCGATTTATAACAATAATAATCTTTATTGCAGCCATAAATTGCCATCATCATCATCAGGTCATTTTAGTCTCCACTACAGGAGCACGACCCTCTCTCGTCCGTCCCAGACAGAAGGAGGATTTGGCCTACAGTCCCCACGCTGGCCAGACGGGTTGGGGAGGCCTGATCGATGTTTGATAATGTAATTCCCTTAGTTGCCTTGTACGACATCCACGGGAAGAGACGGAGTGATTCTATTCTAGTCTGCCGGAAACCACACGGTCAGTATAAATTGCCATTAAATACAAAATAATAAAGAATTAGAATAATAGTAATAAAGTAACTTAAAATAATAAAATATTTCATTATATGTCATTCATAACTTAGTAGGAATTACTAAGTACTAAGTAACTAATGGCCGTGTGGTTTCCGGCAGGCTAGAATAGAATCACTCCGTCTCTTCCCGTGGATGTCGTACAAGGCGACTAAGGGAAATACATTATAAAACATCGATCAGGCCTCCCCACCCGTCTGGTCAACGTGGGGAGTGTAGGCCAAATCCTCCTGTCTGGGACGGACGAGAGAGGGTCGTGTTCCAGTAGTGGAGACTAAAATGACCTGATGATGCTGAAATAACTTTCGGTTCTCGCACCGATGAACATCTATCCAGTACCTAAATATAGGTCTGTTCAGTCCACTACTCACCACCTTTAGTAGGTGTGCTATTATCAGCGCGACAACTCCCAAAAAAAGGTTATACCAAAAGAGATTTAGCGACTGCATCAAAATGAAATGGACTGCATCAAAATGAAAAAATGAAAAATGGGGGTGTAAGTGGTTCATCAACATCTTTGAACCAAAGCGAACTTCACCAGCACGTGGTGCACACTGCTGACTGACAAACTAAGCTCTGGCGAAGCTGGATAAGCTTAACACTAGGCACGCCACACATCCATCTCAACTATAAAATTGATACTGTAGATTGTTGGTACATTATTAACTTATTAACACTTGAACTGTTCCACGTAATTATGTTTATTTTTACCGACCGGTTTCGCCGCTAAGGCATTATCAAAGTAAACAGTTCGCATTGTTTGGGCCAGCAATAAAATGAAGTTATCTTTACAGGCAGTTTGAAAATTACCTTTTCCGTGACAGTGGTGGCCATCTCGGAGACTTTCTGCGAGGCCATACCTCCATACCGGACAGCGTTCTCAGTAGCTGTTCTGGCTGCCTTAGACACCGATGACGCGAAGATAGACCAACCCTGAGGACAAAAACAAACTAATATAAAATAATAATAAGTGAGTGGCAAGCCACCGCCTGCCGCAAATAACGAGCAATAGAAGCAGTTATGGCAGGCGTCCGTTCCTCTTCTGTAATAGCTCGGTATTTAGTTCACCCAGATCTCATCTCCATAGCCCATTTATTTTCCATCACACAGTAATAATCTCAGCACATTACATACATTTTTTTTGTAAGTACATAGGTACATATAATACATAAAAAACACCCAGACCAAGACAAACAGACATGTTCATGTACACAAATATTTGTCTTGTGCGGAGATCGAACCTGAGGTTGCCCTCGGAGTCAAAGTGGCCATTGCTAACCATTCGACCACCGAGCTCGTCGAGTTACGCTGTATCATACGTCTCTTTTGCTAAAGCCTCTTCAGTTAATCAGCATGCACTGTGCGCAAATGAGATTGGGTTTGGTTCTAAAAGTAATTATGTGCCACATACGCCCCAATAGTTGCCACAAAACCCTATTATAGTGTGCGGTAATTTACCGATACCAGCGACGTGAAATTCCATTAACTGTTCTCAAAATAATTAAAGCGTAAGATCGAAAATGATTTTAAATTGTTTTCCATACTGGTGGTGAAAGCCAATACGGGCAGTTTTAATTGAATAGTGTAATGACATGCCATTATCAGGAAAGCAATCTGCAGGCGGTGCAGCATCGAGCGCTTCCCGATAATAGCCTGCGAACGCATCACAGCGAAATGTGCGGTTTTGTAAAATAATGGAACCGCTCAGTTCATAATGAGATCGAAAATCCACAGGTTAATTACAAAAGCACTTAGCTTATCTATACTAATATTATAAAGCTGAAGAGTTTGTTTCGTTGAACACACTAATCTTAGGAACTACTGGTACGAATTGAAAAAATATTTCAGTATTGAATAGTCCATTTATCATAGGCTATATAACATCACGCTGTGATTAATAAATAACAACGGAACACTAATGAAAAATGTTGCAAAAACGAGGAAAAATTATTCCTTTTGAGAGCTTCCGTTGCGTGCGCTACGTAAACAGTAAAAGTTACCTAAAAATTATGTATTCTCTTAAAATTGTTTCTCCGGAATTGTTTCTCTTAAAAAGATCTAAAAAAAGTTTACTCTTCGTAGTAATAGGCTAGTAGTAGTAATACTACTCGACTTGAGCTTCGGCGGTAAGGCCCCGGGTCCGGAATTATTCTTCATCATCATCAGGTCATTTTAGTCTCCACTACAGGAGCACGACCCTCTCTCTTCCATCCCAGACAAAAGGAGGATTTGGCCTTCACTCCACACGCTGGCCAGACGGGCTGGGGAGGCCTGATCGATGTTTTATAATGTATTTCCCTTAGTCGCCGTGTACGATATCCACGGGAAGAGACGGAGTGATTCTATTCTAGCCTGCCGGAAATCAGACGGCCAATTATTATTTTATATTATACCCACTACACGGGTTCTTATAATCGCACCACCCACATCTGAGAGGAATTCATCCAATTGGAGCCATAACAAATGAGCACTGTGCGGTCCATAGGGGTTTACTTCTGCAAACACTCAAATTGTGCAATGATTTCCCAAGAGACTATAAGGTTTCTCAAGATACACATGAAGGGATTTTAAAGGTCGAGCTACGCGTGAATGCTGTTGCGAGATTCATAGACTATGATCACTGCTTACCATAAGATAACGATATGATTGTATGCCACCTTTTGGTAAAAAAAAAATGGGGCGTAGGTATTTATTTATTTATTTTCATTCTCACAATAGGCTTACAGAATATTGTCCAAAACACGTACGAGTTACATGTTACAATATATATATAAAAATATTCTGTCATGCTATTTATACATATAAATATAAAATCATTATAAAAATACATTATTTAAATTTGATTTAAAAATAATTATTACATTGTTATTAACTATTACAATTTTGTTCATATTTATTGATTAAATATTTTATAATTTTAAATTGTATTTTGCATGATATTAATTGAGTGGAGTATTTTCCCAATGCTATCTGCGAATATGTCAACGTCCAAGCAGCCCTGGTGGATGCTGTTGGTATGTCATGGACACGGCCGTCTGTTGTACTTGAATAAGTTATATGCACAAAATTATCTCAAAATGGCAGCGCTTCCCCCTCCCCCGCACGCGATGTTCCTTTCCTTACTTAGCATAATAAATTCTTTGATCCACCATCTATCCAGTGGTGTGATTGAATTTTGTATGTAGAGTATAGATTCGAAAAACAACGTCAAACTGTATCCCCCGATTTTGTTACCTTTAATTTTTTTGGATTGCCCCCGTATGGTAGCAAATTTAAAGACGTTGTTCAGAAAAAAAAATCTTTTATTATTTATTCTAACACTTGGGCCCCTATCGTCGAAGCTGAAGCCGTTTACCATCGAATATTCTGATTCAAAGTACTTTTAAGTTAAAGCAATTTAAAGTAGAATAGGAATTAAAATATATAAAACGCGATTTTAAGTTTATTGATTTGAATTTCTCTCAATATGACATAGTTTGTCGGTTGGATCTATTCTGCATAAGGGGCCATCCATAATTTACGTCACATTTTGTCCTAAATTTCGTGACGTGACATTTCAAAATCTATTATAATCTAAGTGTTAAAACACGAACTTTTAACTCTTTTAACTTTCGTCTTACGGTAAAGTTATTGACCAACACCTTCAGCTTACTCCAGGGTTACTACCCGCTAAGCTAAACACAAGTAGCTTAAATCTTAGCTGAAGTTTTATTTTCGTTACCGAAAAATCCAATGGTAATCGGCTTCAGCTTAGCCGGTAGAGCTGCCCCCCTAGCCAAGTGTAATTCGTAGCGTAACGAACGTTAGATAGATCATGTGACATTTGCCAATTCTCATACTAAAATGTTCGATTTTGACAAATGTCACGTGATCTATCTAACGTTCGTTACGCTACGAATGGGGTTGGCAAGTTAAAGCTTATCTCAGATGGCGCCACCACTGTACGAACCTTTGTCATTTATCATTAAACGTTTCGGATTTGTTTGTTGCGTTGATTTCTTGACAATTTTACGATTTAAAACATGTATTTCAATTGGAAAATATGCGATTTAATAATTAAAATGGTTAATAATAATAAATAAAATGGTTAATAATATTTATCGCTTTGAGCCACAATTTTTTAAGTTTCTCATCTCGAGGAAACTGGTGGCCTCCAGTTTCTTTACAATTTGGTACACAACATCTAGGCATTTTCTCAATAATGGTCTCTATCTATGAATTGAACTGCAATGAAAACTGCTTTCTTATTGGCCTTTGCGCTGCTAGCGCCACTTTGACAGTTGTCGACCCCATTACACTTGGCTAAGGGGGCTGGTACTGTAATGGTATCGACGGATGAAAATAGCTAACGTAACCTATACAATATTATTCCCATCGTGACCTATTAGGACTGATTTTGCCCAGACATTAAAATGTTAACGTGACGATGACTCGGCTGCAGCTAGAAAGAGCAGTCACGTGCTGTTACTGTGCGACGATCTGTAATTTTATATTTTTACTATCTGACCCGGCTGTTTTGCTATATAAATTTAGGGGTAGATGGTAGAAGGGTGAAAATTTAGGGTTGTATGTATTTTTTAATGCTACATTATAAAAAAATTTGTCCAATAAATTAAAAAAAATGTTAGAGGTGGACAACCCTTATTACTTAGGGGTAGCTTGATATTACGTGGAAGGAAACTTCTCTGGGACCGCACAGTACGTGACCTTTTGGTTCTAATGTGTGAGGATGAATTTTTTGTCGATGGCGAGCGGTACGACAGCAGGACGCCGTGGGCATCATGTCAAAAAACTCCTCTGAACACACCCCATTGACATTGTATAATCGATAGAGAATAAATAAACAAATTATAAATTAATATTCCTTGACAAATTACACAGCACCAGTCTCAAATTAAGCAAAGCTTGTAATTGATATATGTACATAAATACATTTTTTTTTCTAAATAAATACATATGATATATAAATATATATAGAAAACACACAGGCCAAGACAAACAGATATGATCATGCACACAAATGTTTGTCACGTACGGGGATCAAACCCGCGACCTCGGAGACAATGTGGCCATTGCTAGCCATTCGACCACCAGCCTCGTTATAATATATGGAAGAGTGTATTTTATTTTTTCGTCTATTGGGGTACACATACAGCACAGTATGTATTATAATAAAAAAAAATACAATTCGTAGTAATGACCGTGTCGTCAGCACCGTTCACCACAAATTTCTAAATATTTTTGTCAATGAGCGAGTAGTAGTGAGTGGTTTCATTACAATTTTAATTACATATAAAACGTGTGTAACAATTAATAGTATGCATTTTTATTTATTTTAATGTGTCAATCACATGTTTCTTGAAGGGGTGTAAGTGGTTCATCAACATTGGGGTGTAAGGGGTTCATCAACATCTTTGAACCAAAGCCAACTTCACCTGCACGCGGTGCACCCTGCTGACTGACTAATGAAGCTCTGGCGAAAAGAGAGGTAGGGAGCGTAATTTTAAGCTACCCGACTGGGGAATGTACCTCCACCTCACAGAATACCGCAGCCAAATAACGGTTCCCTTGAGGGCTGTTGTGTTCCTGCGAGTGAGTGAGGTCACCAGAAAGGAAGGAGATGCTGCTGCTGATGATGGCAGCGGGGGTGGCGGCGCGCGAGCGATATTTTATGTTGCGAGCGTTAATATGGCTACGGTAACCGCTTCACATCAGGCGGGCCGTATGCTTGTCTGCCACCCGACGTAGTATAAAAAAAAGAAGGTAACGGCTCGCGTTGCTGCTATATTTGTCCTAGAATATGTATTTATTTGTTCTTTATTACTATCCGTAGTTTCTGAAGTAGTGGATTGGAGGATACTCGACTCGTTCATGTAGTACTTACCGAAGCGAGCGACGCTAGTGTGTTATCCACCATTTCATTGCCGCTGTGCATGGGAGACATCGGCGTCGACTGAGACTGCTTCGGCGTATTTCCAAAGCCGGTGTACCGCCCGCTGCCGTACTCGCTGCTGGACACACAAACGAAAAGCATTAAGCATACCAATATATGTTTATGTAGCATGTACAAGCAAAATGAACGAGTTGGTAGCAGCCCAGTACACCTATTTGCATGACAACGAAGGTGTTTATACGTTGCTCCCTCTAAGTTCATTTATTAATTTCTACGTTGAACACCTTTAAAACAACTACTTCGTTGGCCACTGAGATAAGGAATAAAGGGGTGGGGCAGGCAATCTCGACGGTGATTTTATTGTTTATTTATGTAAAACAATATGCAGTTTGCGTTACCTCCATACAAAAATACCATAAAAAACATATTTTTTTTATATAATAATACGTTGCCATAATCCTCCGTCTCTGAATATCATATTATCAAAAGATCACATTCGTAAACCACCACATTCGCAAGACACGATATTCGCAAAACATCATATTCTCAAAATATAAGACCATATTCTTTTTTTTTTTTTTATTTATACTACGTCGGGTGGCAGACAAGCATACGGCCCGCCTGATGTGAAGCGGTTACCGTAACCGTATTAACGCTCGCAACATAATATATCACTTGCGCGCCGCCACCCCCGCTGCCAACGCAGCATGTCTTTTCTGGTGACCTCACTCACTCGCAGGAACACAACAACCCTCAAGGGAATTGTTATTTGGCTGCGGTATTCTGTGGGGTGGAGGTACATTCCCCAGTCAGGTAGCTTACAATTACGCTCCCTACCTCTCTTTTCGCCAGAGCTTCGTTTGTCAGTCAGCAGGGTGCACCACGTGCAGGTGAAGTTGGTTTTGGTTCAAAGATGTTGATAAACCACTTACACCCCAAAACACAACATTCTCCAAACATCAAATTTTCAAAAAAGCTAAAAAGGACACTGTGCTCCTTTTTTTTTTGTTTTGTTTCGTTTTTTGTTTTGTTATTCTGTTTTTAATAAAAAAAAACCGGACAAGTGCGAGTCGGACTCGCCCACCGAGGGTTCCGTAAGTAGTATCAATATTAAATTAGATATTTTTCATTATAAATAAGAAATAATGCGTCGAAAAAAATAAATAAAATATATTTTGCAATGTGTACATCAAACCCTTTCATATGATACCACATTTGAACTAGTAGTTTCAATTTGAAATTTCGACGCCCTATAAAAATATAGACCCCCGATTTTTTATTTACAAATGTATAGTTTTGAGATTTATTCCTGTACTTGTAGTCTATAACGATGTTACTTGCCAAATTTCATAGTTCTAGGTCAACGGGAAGTACCCTATAGGTTTTGATTCCCTTGAGAATGTGTCGAAATATGCGTTTTTTGCTGAATAAACGGCCGTAACTTTTTTTTACGTAAACTTAGCAGTTTGATTTTTTTAAAACTTCATGGGACCGTACACCTGAGTATACAGTTCAAATTTCAGCTTGATACCTCCACGCATTCTCGACATAGAAATTCTTGACAGACAGACAGACGGACAACAAAGTGATCTTATAAGGGTTCCGTTTTTCCTTTTGAGGTACGGAACCCTAAAAACACCGATGACTGTACTTTGAATGTGCTATCACAAGAACGTTGTGTTTTGCGAGTGTGATAGTTTACGAAGGTGGTCTTTTGAGAATATGATATTCAGCCACGGAAGGGATGTTATGAGTAAATATCATTAAGACAAACAAAATTATGCCATGTTATAATATGTCTTAAAAACTTACGCAAATGGATAAAGAAACCCAAAAATTTGCCATGCGGGAAATTACATTTTGGTTACTTATTGTCGGATATGATAATATCGCTATCTCTGTCAAGACTACTTGCCCAGGTTAAGAAGGATTTCTTAAATAAAAATATTTATTAATTGACTATGGAAACACGCGACACTCTACAATGCAAATACCAGGCGGCAATTGACGCGGACACTTGTCACTCGGTTGGTATTTAAACTGCACATGAGAGTAAACAAGACGCTACTTCTGCCAGTCACAAAGTATTAATGCATCAATTTGTATACTTAGCTTTGTCTGTACCTACAAAGTACGCAGTTAGTGTATACAGTGTTTGAAAAAAAGAAAGAGGAAAAATTACTTTAATAACATTATTTATATTAAACAGACAAGTATTTTTGGATATGCGACCGTAGTAGCTTGTGCGTCGCTTCTGCTCACCGAGTCGCCAAGACACTGAGGCAACCAGCGACCGAGAACGTAAAGATCTTTAGAAGAAGATAAGGCGATTTTTTTGTCAAATTTTTCATCGTATTTTACGTTGAATACGTCCATTTTACTATGCAGTACGTGTTAGAGCACGAAGACCAGCCAGCTAGGGATGCACGATTTTTTACTTTGAATCGATTTTTTGGATCGTAACCCTCTGAATCGATTCTTGGATCGAATCGTATGCTCTTGAATCGATCTCACAAAAATCGCAATCAAAATTTGTAATGATCTTAACAAATAAAACACATATTTTAGCAGTTTATAATAATTAAGAATGTTCTTACTATGATAACAAATTGATACTTACATTGTCTGTATCAATTTGTTATGATATAGTAAGAACATTCTTAATTATTATAAACTGCTAAAAAAAATGTCAATACGTCGTCAACTTACCTCGCTTTGTAATATAAACATTGCGGCGGACTAGTGATGTAAATATAGTGTCGGCATTCGTTTGTATGTAATCGATCTTTCTTCATTAAGAATGTTTTTACTATATCATAACAAATTGATACATTGTCTGTGAATACGATCTAAAGGATTCGAATTTCCTTACTTATGAATCGATTCGAGTGATGATCGCATTGAAGTGAATCGATTCAAAAAATAGCCAGATCGTATTCTCTTGAATCGATCTTCATAAAAATAAAATCGTAATGTGCATCCCTACTATCAGCACAGGCCGCTGCTAGATTCAGAAACCGTTGCAAGACAATTGCCGTGCGCCACGTGCAACCTGTTGTTCCCGCGTATGGCGTGCTTCCAAAGTCAACCTTAATATTACGGTATCGCCTCCTACTTTTTGCATGAACATATACATGCTCCCGTGGGGAACTGGGCATAATAATAAAATATATACTCGACCCAAATTTTCTTATAATCGGGCAACCGAAAGGCATTTACGAATTCATGTATGGAAGCTAATTAGATATTATTATATAATACCTACTTTGATGTTATTTTGACAGAGCGACGTTTTAATTGAGGTTCACATAATTTATAATATTATTGATATATGAGACGAACTTCTTAGCTTCCATGGATTCACCGTGCGGGTGCCGGGTCCATCGTGTGGCAGAGAGAGAAACCCAAGCAGATCCCGAGACTTGTGACACGGGTGTAGGTTTAAGGGGGTTTAGGTGAATTTATAATATTATTTGCGTAATTAGATTCTAAGTTATATTTTATGATTTATATGTCTCAAAGAACACTAAATGTATATGGGAAATTAATATATGTCACCTCATGTACCTAAATTTTGCGCAAATAAAATGATTGATTGATTGAAAGAAAACGGACTAATCAAATTATATTTTCATATAGAATCGTCTATATCAATGAAGTTACACTGTACAGCACTATTATTAGTGTAATATCCTACGCTTAATTGTGTTCGGGTAGAGTTTAAATATAAAATATATTTATATAATACATTTTACTACCAGGAAAGAGCACAACATTTCGTAATATAAAATTACATTTTCATCAAAAAGATAATCTTCTTTTAATGTTGAATCAAAACGAAATCTAAATTTAAAATGATATAAAAGAGGCCAACGATATCGTCAATAAGGATATTCAAACATGCCAAGCGAAATTATCGCCTCGTCGTTCACGCTATGTTAGATTCCTTAACAAGACTTCTTTGGCAAGTTTCTGTTGGCGCAGAAAATCGGAACAAGATTCAAAGAGTAACAAGTAAACTCAGATTAGGATTAGGGCTCTTTATATAGTGTTTTATTTTATTCATAGTGTTCTGGCCTGCGATACTTGTCATTTTTCATCTTAAATATTATGAATAATTTGGATAATACTTTTTAAAAAGTACAGCTCTTGAATTTTTTAATACGTGTATAAGTGATAATTATTTTATTTTATTTGTGGGAGAAATAAATAAATTATTATTATTATCTCTCTTACATCCACTTTAGGTCATTTAGTAGGCATGCGCGGGGGTATGGATCCAACGCGTAGAGGCCCCTTACGGAAATTTAATGTAAATTATTATTTATCCTAGCATTTTGCAGATATTAAAACTGATATTTTTTTCAAAGTTGCGGATTTATTTGATTTCCAAATTAAATGGCTATTAAAAATAAAATAGCCCAATTGTCTGTCAATATAAAGACATTAAATATTTATGTCTTATTTTGGGTGGTGAGTAATATTACATGCCCGTAAAGCCATGTATGTTATCCCATAAGTAAAATTACAAGACACTAACTGATTCATTACGCTGCCGCTGTAAAAAAAACATGATCATTTTTACCAATAGTGCTGCCGTAGCAGTAAACCCGTGTGACATTAAAGGTCTTGGCACACCATATCAATCCCATATGTAAATATAGAAAACGCTGCATTATGCCCAAATTTCAATTCTTTGAATCCAGTCTGTGTGGAACTGTGTAATTGACATACTATGCCAAGGCAATTAATGTACACGGCAGGTATATTAAGATCTCAACGATGCGCACGACTAAGGCTTATGACCGACTTGTCGGTGCGAAACCGAATCGGCATGCTACTAACACAAATTGCATAAATTTTAATTTCTATCTTCGCATTTCAAATTCATAAAGACCAATTCGGTATTGCCCCCGAAAATCAACCCTTACGTGCCAGCATCGTCCATTAAAATACAATATCATTAGGGGTTCTTATTGCTAAACATATAACATTTATATTGCAACTCATAAACAGTTGTGAAGATAATCAAATAAAGATTAATTTTGAATCTTGAAGTCCGCCAGGAAGTTGTCGACGAGACCTTCTTGTATGCCAATTTTTCAAAACGAGAAAAGTCGATTGATAAGTAAGATAGCAGCTCCACAGTGCATTTTTGACTGTCACCTAACCATTCGTTTTGTAACAGCATGAAAAAAAATCTACTTGTAATATTACATAGGTATCGTATAAATAACTATATATATATGCCAAATTACCCGAAACATGCTGTAAACAAAACGCACGCTTAGTACAGGCGCAGTGAATCTGTGCAGACAAATGACTTACGGCCTTTATCTTACCTAGAACCTTAAGATATCTCTCATCGGCTGTAAACAAGACTCAGAACAAGCAGTTATAATACATTTCCAACATATATTATGTATACTTTATAAATTTAAATACATAACCTCGAGAAAAGCGACGCATCTTTTTTAAAGCAATTTTTAATTTCATTTCAATAACACCGAAAACAAATTATGAAAACAATAATACAAAGAGTCACATATATTTTCTCGGATGAATGTCGAAAAAAGGTGTTTCAATATGTATTTCTAAGGCATGTTACAACATATTCAGATTGACATTTTTAATTATACACCAAAAAGGCGGACTTTGCTGCGCTTCTATTAAGGTCAGGCCAAGCAGTACAAAATAGCCGGTGTATTCTCTACTACTTCGAAAGGTACGTACGCTACACAAAGCTATAGAGGGAGCCAAAAGCATGAATATGAGTGAGATGTGCATGTTATAATCAACCCTCAAAGTTTTACTAGTTAAAAGTCGGGTATGATTGACTAATGTCTTTCGGCAAATGCAAAAACAGATTTTTTTATACAACTATAGGGGAAAACAACCGTACAACCTACCTGACATAAACAGTCATCACAGCCTATGTACACTTATGACCCCAGAGGTATCACTTGCGCGATGCCAATCCTGTAATACTATAATCTCAAGGCAAACCTTTGACAGGGAGTGCATTCCACAACCTGAGAACTCGAGGTGGAAAACTCCCCTGGAACCGTACAGTCATCATCAACAGGTCATTTTAGTCTCCACTTCAGGAGCACGACCCTCTCTCGTCCGTCCCAGGCGGAAGGAGGATTTGGCCTACACTCCCCACGCTGGACAAACGGGTTGGGGAGGTCCGTACAGTACGCGCCTATTTTGGTTTCAATGTGTGAGGATGAATTTCCTGCGAGTGATATGACTATAGAAAGAGGCCGTATTCATCATATCATATCAATGATTGTAATTTCTACCTCTGACTGACATTTTTCAGCAAATCCGGAAGTTCTATAATAATATAATATATATATAATAATAATTTAATAATTTATTTGCACATACAATTTCTACTTAGGCTATTTCTTGAGTCTCCTTTTAAGCATACAAATGCCTGTATCAGGAGACACCGCTCCTCTTTATCTTATACAATTTTTAATCGTATGTTAAATATATATAAATATCTTGAATGAACAAATTCCTAAGTATAGACGTAATGTAGAATTTCGATACGGTTACCACTCCGAAATAGTTGGATTAGCTTATGCTTGTGACCACTAATAAAAAGCAAAGCGAACGAGACTGTATTTACTTTAGGAGAGAAAAATTGAGAGGAGATCCGCATTCTAATAGTAGGATGAATATGATTTGTTGCCGAACCATTTTCTGTATAAGCAAGTCTTTATTTATTTCAACAATTATCTTCACTGCCAAAAAGCAAACGATACTGGCGAAATGAGTACAGCATATCGAACTCGACTGAAGAAGTAGATACCTCCACTCTACAGAAATGCAGGTAAATAACTAGTTGTTTTCCTTGTTGTTGTTGTTAAAAAATGATGCTACGTTTGCAGTGGAGATGCAAGGGTTAATTTTAATACAGCATGAATTATTTAGTAAATTAGATTATGCTTTATTTGCAGTTTACATATATGCAGTATATATACGCAGAAATTGAAATAAAAAAAAAATACATATTGTCCATAATATAAATGCTATTTAACATACATTCAATATACAAAAATCACTACAAATATATCCTTTTCCTTTTGATTTTTTTCTTGATTACATTTCGACAGTTGTCACAAACTGCCACATAAATTACAACAAGCAATACATTCATAATGCAAAAGAGATAGATATGCAGTATGTAGACCAGTGTTCCGCAAAGTGTGTGCCGCGGCACACTGGCGTACCGTGGCCATTGGTTGGTGTGCCTCGGAAAAATAAGGTTATCTAATAAAATTAAATAGACTGATGGAAGAAAAATACTTACACAAATAAAAATTGATTTTTAATTTATAGTGTACCCCCAAAAATTTTATTTTTTCTACATGTTTCCCTTATATACAAAAAGTTTGCGGAACACTGATGTAGCCAACTGATTGGACTATTGTCGGCCAAATAATGCCTATCCAAATATGTGTGTAACATGTTTCATAATTCATTCCATTTATGCGGGCGGTGAAATAATAATGATAAGAATCATATTTTATATGCGCGTTAATCATTCCAAATAAGCTGTAGCCGGCTGTCTAATCCGAATAAAATCGAGCATTCCTCCAAAATAAATGAAGGTGAAGCAGTTAAAGACCCTTATGACGTTAACCAATGATTTGTCAATCATTTTCCTGACAACGATTAAACTTTTAGCGCAAAGAAGTTGAATCTGTATATTTTATTATGTATTCAAATTTTCCTAGTGCCATTAGTGCCATGCCATTGAAATCGCCTTTCGTGGTAATTCGCCAGCGACTTCATACACGCGTATTCAAGTATCCCGTGAGAATTGGTAAAAATCATACAAGTTTGAAAGTATGGAAATCATGAGGGAAAATCGCAATTCCCGATATGGTCATGTAATGTGGACGGATGAAAGAGATGTGGCAAAAAGAATGATGAGTTTGAATGTGAATAAATATAATAAGAGAGGAAGACCATAAACGAAGTGGTTAGATTGCGTGAGGGATTATATGGGTAAGAAAGAGGTAATTGTAGGTATGACGCCTGATAAGAGAGAATGGAAGAAAAAGACATACTGCGCCGGTTCCAAATAAATGGAAAAGGACAAGACAATGATGATGACGTTCATACCATATTGAAGGGTGCTTTCGAGGTAATTTACTTGTATTACAGGTTACAGATGAAATTTCAATACATGTTAGCGCTGTCAATTAGCACAGGAGCAAGCTCGTGTGAGCTACCTCAAGCTCTAAAAGAAAGTAGAACATGCCGACATCTATATATATATAAATGAATCTCTATTTCCCTTGGTCACGGCATCACGCGTGAACGGCTGGACCGATTTTGCTATTTCTTTTTATGTTGTATTTGTTATTCTCAGGAGAAGGTTCTTATGAAAGAAAAAGTAAGAAAATTTAAGAAAACTGAACGAGCATGTTAACATTTTAGCTAGTTTAATTATGAAAACTACCTTTCAGAAGATCAAAGACAAAGAACTATTTTGATGGAAACTCCTGAGAAATATTGTTTTCATGGGGTCGCAAACATCCACAGCTTACGGCTTTCCATCAGGTTCAACCAAGTTGGCAATTTTAGTAGGGCACACGTCATTAGGGTTTTTTTCCTGTTCTAAATAAAGCATAAAAAAAAACAAAAGCTATTATTTTGCGTCTTCAAAAGTACAATTAATGCCCGGACTCCCACCAAGCGGAGATAGGCAGAGAAGAGACACTTTTTCATACATACAGGGGAGTACGGCGAGATGTAAAGGGGTGTGAAATATATGAAAATATATCACTCCGATCATCTCCGCTCTAGTGGTGTTCGGACCTCACACTTACACCTATTTCTGCTCCTGCAACCTAACGTTTTGTCCTTTGGCTACCCCTTAAGGGGCTACCTGCTTAACACTAGCGCCACTCGAGCGAATAATTATTTATTAGCTCAATACACAACGAATCAAAAACTGTGTGGCACGATTGTTTATGCCTCACAGTTTTTTTATACTTACAAAATTCATGAAATACTATGTTTGCATATAACGGCCGTTTTATTTATTTATTTGGGAGTCTAACAGCATAATAAACATAATACATTATTAAATGAACCAACCTTATTGCTAATTATAAGACTCCACCATTGTGACACATTTTTCTTTAACAATTATAGACGATATTATTTTATCAATTTTAAAGAGTTATAAAGAGCGTGGGGACTCGCCCTAAGAGCGCGTGGAAGAAGAAATGAAGGTATTCGTATTAACTATCGCCCACGACTTTTTTTTACTGTATCCACGTATTGTCGCAACTATGGGAATGACTAGCACAAAGTCGTAATTTCGTAAAACGATATAACTAAGCGTGCTGGAAAATAGTGTGTGTCGTCGTGGCGACTATCTATTAAAGACACAATGAAAATATCGTCTCGTTGATTACTCATACTTGGTTCGCTTTGTGCGTGCAAGTGCAAATAACAAGGCGACTGCAGTCACCCGATTGTCCATCGTAAAATGTCGGCACGATCCAATGGCAATACCTAGATGCTATAGTCTTTCAACCAAATCTACACAACGATAAAAGTTGCGGACTATAAGCTCGTAGTTTTAGTTTAGGAGTTTAGTTTTTACCAACGATCTCAATTAGAAAGTAAATTTATACAGCTTAATAACAAGTCGCGCGCGGGTATTTATGCTCTTATTCTCCACGTGGCAGATTTACTATAACATCAATCAATCACCTAATGACCAATCTGTAGGTAGCTGAAGTATCATTTCCATATTTATGTTGTTCAACGACCAACATTTCGACGCCACAGTGGTAATGGAAACAGCCACAGATAATAGTTGTCGTCCACCGAAATTAATTAACCGTTACAACATAGTGGGAACACAGCTTTACGCAGTTTTCTGACTCATTGTGTATTTTGAGAATAATATTTCAATCATTTGAGTGGTGCTATTGTAGTAAGGACCGCTTTAATACTATTTGTGTACATAAAACTCACTAATAAAGGATGTTGTTTTCAGAGCCGATAGCGTGGAAGACGTTCTCTCCCGAGGAGTGGAACTCCGTCTTGGTGGTCTCCGTGCACGCAGAAGCACACCGTCGCCCCACGAGTGGGCATTGTAACGAATTGGTGCTTCCATAGGCTCGCGCCTTGTATCTATTGGAGCCTGCGCCCCTAATAGCAAGGACGGAGCCCATGTTAGTTATACAGAATGTCCGGTTGAACAGGGCACGGTGATATATATACAAGTGGAAACAAATAGTATGAAATTTTATCGTTCGAAGCTATTTTAAGGTTTCATTTTTATCATGCACGAACAGTAATATTATTAAAACTCACGTGAGACATTATACTAAATTAATTAGATAAATAAAACGGGTCATTCACGTCTTTTTGTCCCAGTGTCCGGTGCGAGAGACAAAGGGTGGACGTGTCTGGACATTCGCCCTGATGAAGGTCTCCTTTTGAGATCGAAACCAGTCGGCTTTCCCGAAAAAAAGACGTGAGTGACCCGTTTAATTTATCTAATTAATTTATGCACGAACAGTTTTCATATATAAATACGAGTATATATACCACGACAATTTCGCAATAGGTAGAGCTGTAAAAAAGCAAATCGTTTTTTTAATAATATACGTTATGACCAGCTACCAAACGAAATTGATATTTAATATAAGGCTTTACAGGGGAGACAAATCGATCTAGCTTCTAGGAAATATTCTCTTTTGAAACGTTGAGAAAATCTTTGCCAATATATAAGATATATAATATAACGCCGTTAGTCAAGAATATTTATCAGCAAATTGGTAGCTACTCGACAATAGACGGCACAACGTCTGCTTAAATGATTCTGAGAAAATTAGTTTCTATTTAAAAAAAGTTCCAGGCAAAATCCTACGTGTATTTTATAGATGCTGAAAATTGCGCCCGAATTTCGTAGAAACGATCCTAAATTCGAACACAATTTACGCCTTCTTCGATAAATTAAATGATGGATGACAGGGCGGGAGAAGGCAATAAAATCCGTCAGTAGTTTGTAAACCTTAGGCTAATATATACTACAGGATATATTAGCTTAGAAAATATATAGATACAGGCGCCACTTCGTTACATACTGTTTATTAATTCTTTTTCTATAACGAAAGGGGGCGGGGGGGGGGGGGGGGGGGGGCACACATACCCACCACTGTGTCTCCAGTGTAGCCAGGCTTAACAGCGGCGAGCACCAAAAAAGACAATGAACAATGAAGACCATTGCAGTCCCGGAGGTAAAACTACGGCTGCCTTGGAACTCAACGAATTTAATCAGAAGAAATTATTAGGAGTAAGAAGCTTTTGGAATTTGACTTCCCCTCTTAGCAATGTAAGATACACAATATGGCAAATAAGGCATTAAAAGCCTTTATTCATTCATTTAATAGCATCGCATGGTGATAAGTCTGGTATTATTACGAAGACTGCTTACCATCAAGCAGGGCTGCTCGACATCTTACCGTCAAGTACCATCAGCCAGCATGCTTTTTTGCCACCTTCTACAAAAAAAATAAGGACTACGTGTATTGTAATAATTCTCAATCGACACGTGTTTTGGTATTTTTGTAAAAATTTTTTATACCATTAACAAACAATCAAGCATACGGCCTGCCTAATGGAAAGCAGTTATCGCAGTACAAGGAACATCACACGCGAATTGCCGACCATGTAAAAACCTCTTCACAAAACCCTTTTATATAAATAAAACGACATTGTACATGTAATTTTAATATCAGAACAAGTACAAAACATTACCTTATTTCAAAAGACCTGCTCGACGATACCCCACCGGGGTGGGTGAATAAGATTTACCACCCACTTTGCTTATACGGGAAGGAAATCTTAAAGAAAGACACTTCAATTTTCTTGTAACTATACGCGGCGAGATTGATATTCAAAGAACCCTTAAAAAGCTACGAAGAATGAAATTTCAAAACGCTCGAGACAGACCGCAGCCAGCGGAGTAAAGGCAATTTATACAACACAACGCGTAGTACTCGTATGTGGCAATTTAAAATACAATACGACAGTACCTATACCCGCCGATATTGATATTCAAAGAATCCTTAAAAAGCTACGAAGAATAAAATTTCAAAACGCTCGACACAGATCGCAGTGTAAAGGCACTTTAGGCACAACGCGCACTGTGTAGCAATTTATAATACAATGTGACACATAGATGGCGCTACAGCCATATGTATTAATGCTGCAACATTTAACTCTTGCTGGATAATTTCTCATTACATATTTGTTGATACTAAGCGTGTGCTGCTGTGCATAAGGGGATTTTAACTTTATGGTACGGTAATCTTTCGTTAGGGAAATCAATAATAAATTGTTTTTGAAATCTCAATAAATGGTTTTTGAAATTTATTCACGAGCGATATGCGTTAACCGGGCTATCCTAGAAATTGCTACCTTTAATCACCACTAGTAACAAAATTAGGGCATTGTCCCTCAGACTTACTACCGATAAAGGTACTGATTTTTTTTCCTAGTTTTACGAACCAATTATTGAAATTGAATACTATGAATGATATCATTCTAGCTACGATGGGCATATTTATAATATAAAAGAAATCTAAAAATATATTGCAGTGCCCTTTCTCTGGGGGTTTCTCTCAGGGATCAAATCCAGAACGAAGAAATTCCACGGAGAACCAAAGTTGTCGACATAGCCTTCAGAGGTTTCAAGTTGAAGTGGCAATGGGCGGTTCACATCTGCCGAGTGAGTGATGGCAGATAGGGGAAAGGTATTAGAGTGGAGGGAGACCGCGTGTAGGGCGACGAAGCGTCGGACGCCCTCCTTCTAGATAGTCCGACGAGTTTAAGAAACCGGCCAGAAGCGGCTGGATGCGGAAGGCGGGGGATCGTATTTAGTGAAAAGCATTGGAGAAGGCTTATTATATCCATCTGCGGGTAAATACAGGCTGATGATGATGATAATAATTATATGAGTGCTTCTTGACTGTTGCGGCGTGGAAGAGAGAACGGATGAGTTTTTTTTTATACCGGAATCGACGCAGTAACGATAATGTATGGAACAATACATACATGTATATAAAATAATTTCACTATAATTAATAGTTAAGTTGAAATAAAAATAATCCTTGTAATGTTAGTAAATTTATGGAAAAATATCCCAATATTCTTGCCAGGGGTAATTATTGATAGTAATTCTAGACATAGCCTCGTTATACTCATTCAGTTCCGTGCCGCTGCCAAATCTACTTTAAATGTGAACGCGATCGCGCGAATTCATTTAGCAGCTTGCATCATACAGCTTGATTTAGTCGCACAGCTGCACACGACCTCATTTGGTTTCGATAATTTGCCTAATATGTACAATCCTCCTATCAATTGAAAATAAATACTATTTCACATTTTATTACTATTAAAATCACTTGTACTATGGAATAATTTGTAGTATATGGTTGTAAGGGGTCGTGTGTCCATAATTTTAGGTTTTCAAACCGGTCTTATTCGATAACTATACATACGTATTGTAAAGTTTTTAAAATATATATAAAATTATTGGACACCTAAGTCAGTTTGCTTCACTCAATAGAATAGGACAAGGATCGGTTTCAAAAGCAATTCCCATGTTATTACTATTGCATTTAATTTTTATTAATTAAAAAATATACCTAAAATAAATTTCTCATAACGTATGTTCTTTTGTCCTGAATGAGGGTCTTTTGGCAGCACTGTAGCGTAGGGTCCAATCATTTGTCAATTCATAGCATCTTGTCAAATGTCTTGTTGACGTCTTGTGTTGTCTTGTCGTCTTAAAGTTTCACTGTCAAAAAATTCAGTACATTCTGACAATCTGGACCTGACGCCTACCTAGCGACATCTAATGTCAGAAAAAATATCAAACTTCCCCATTCTTCAATCCCAATATTCGTTCGAGCTTACCTAAAACCCTTCCAAATTCGCCTGACCGATTGGGCCAAGCGAAAAGGTGCGCGGGTGTTGATTTTGATGTGGGTTTTGCTGTCGTTATTGAATAAAACTGATTTGAAAATGTGAAATAAGGAAATAATTGGCCTTAAAATTTTATCCAAATATCATGACTGTACTGTGATTTTATTAATAACAAAATGTATGGTAATTTTTAGGCTCAACTTACACCGCCGCGGAATTGAATGGAAGCGACTTTCTGCAACGAAATTGTTCACAGCATAATGAATTTTATGTCAATTGTATAACATATAAAATTAAATACGAGCGAAAAAACTTCGCACATCTTCCGGGGTATCCTCGCGCATTCTCGAGAATTTATCTAGCTACGTATTTAAGTGATCGTATTTAAGTTTATACGTTATACAATTGACGTAAAGTTGATTATGCTATGTACAATTTCGTTGCAAAAAGTAGCTTCCATTCCATTCCGCGGCGGTAAATTGAGCCTTACCATCCTTATTATTAGCGTTCACAATCGCCAACTCAAATGTTTATATCACGTGTTAAGTTCGCGGTTCAACCAGCCAGTCTGTATAGTGTTTTAATAGACAATATAAAACTCACTGGTAGCTAATGTTGTTATCGGAGCCGCTGGTGTGGAAGGTGTGGTGGTTGTCTCCCGAGGAGTAGAAGTCTCGGGACTGACTCCACTCGGATGGCTTCTCGGCCATCTCGGGTTTATAATCAGAAGGACTCCATGGTCGACCTTCTGCTAACGCTGTTATCTAAGAATTTACAACAAATTACAAACATTAGACACATTTGTTTTATTTATTTATTAAGGAGTTCGATGGCGTTGTTACGCGTGTCAGTCTAATCGAACACGCTAGTTAAGCAATGTCAATCGTAGCCTGTCCCTGGATGGGTTTGTTTATGTCGAGCTAGTACATGCTTCGGAGGTCACGTTAAGCTGTCATTTCTGGCTGTAGTAATTAGATGACAGTCGTTTAGCCTAGTCAGTAGCATTTGGAGCGGCTTAAAAACACTGGCCTCTTCCAACTCGCATTTGAGCAGCGTGGCCGAGAATGTTCTAAGCTCTTTCGATTGAGGGGAGACCCGTATGCTAGCAGCTGGATGAATACGGTTTGACGAAGAAGACTTAAAGTTGTTGACATAATTCTCAAGAGTCAAGAAGCTGAAGTGGCAATGTGGTAGGCCAGTGATGGCAGACGGGAAAGTCCTAGAATGAATCGCATATGGTACGACGAAGGGAGGGGCGCCCCCTATCTTAATGAACCAACGAACTCAAAAAAGCGGCTGGACGCGGCAAGTGGAAGATCATATACAAAGGAAAATATTAAAGAAGGTTTTTATATCCTGCATTATGATACAGGCTGAAGATTTTTAGTTTAATATGAGAGGGGAGCAAACGAGCATGTGGATCACCTGATGGAAAGCAATCACAACCACACATGGAGATCAGCAACACCAAGGGGTCACCGATCCGTTGCCAGCCTATACTCCTTCCTATCTTTCTTTCTGTTGACCTCACTCACTCGCAGCAACACAAAAACCCTCAAGGGAAGGGAAGTGGAGGTACTTCACGGGCAGCTTAAAAAATACGCTATGCCCTACCTCTCTTTTCGCCAGAGTCTCGTTTGCCACTCAGAAGGGTGCCACATGGAGGTGAGGTTGGCTTTGGTTAAAAGATGTTAATGAACCACTAACACCCCAAATGAGGCTGATGATGATGATGTGTCTATACCGTTAATGCCGTCCATATCAATAGCTCGTATAATTAAGTTGACTAACACTTCAATTAGTGTTTATCGATTAACTGGTCTAGATAATAATTTCCCAAATTGCTTGTAACGACCGTCACCGTAATTGTTTCAAACAGCTATATTTGTAAAGGTAAACTAGTACAAAAATCTATATATTCTATCACAATTGTTTTTTTTTTTTTGGAATGGGGGCCTACAGTACATACTACATTCTCAATACCATACTACGAGTACATTCCCACCACTGTGTCTCCAGTGTAGCCAGAATTAACAGCGGCGACCGCAAAAAAAAATGCAATGAACTGTGAAGTCCATTACAGTCCCTGGGGTAAGACTACGGCTGCCTTGGAACTCACAACGAATTTAATCAGAAGAAATAACATAGTATGAATAGGAAGCTTTTGGAATTGGGCTTCCCCTAATAGCAATGTGAGAGACAGCAATATGGCAAATAAGACATTGAAAACCTAAAGAGATAGCAACCACTTCCCCTCACGCCATCTTGTTGATTGGCGATCAACCACGGTAAGCTTTTTAAGACATTTTCTACAACACGCGTTCCAGTTGTGCAATCAACTTCCATCAACTGTGTTTCCGAACAAATACGACTTCTTCAGGGAATCTTCAAAAAAAGAGGCTATATTTCCCTTAAAAGGCGACCAATAGAACAGTGACCTTTTACTGTTGTTACTGTTATGTCTACGGGCTGTAGTGATTATTTCTCGTCAGGCGAGTCCCATCCTCGTTGAACCTCCTCTTTTTTAATAATTGAATGTATATTATGTGTTTGTGAGGGCGGTAGAAGTAGAAGAAGGATATCTTCTAGAGCTTTATTAAAATTTGGGGGTGTGAGTGGTTCATCAACATCTTTGAACCAAAGCCAACTTCACGTGCACCCGGTGCACCCTGCTGCCAAACAAACGAAGCTCTGGCGAAAAGAGAGGTAGGGAGCGTAATTGTAAGCTACCCGCCTGGGGAATGTACCTCCACCTCACAGAATACCGCAGCCAAATAACAATTCCCTTGAGGGTTGTTGTGTTCCTGCGAGTGAGTGAGGTCACCAGAAAAAGGGAAGGAGATGCTGCGTTGGCAGAGGGGGTGGCGGCGCTCGAGCGATATTTTATGTTGCGAGCGCGTTAATATGGCTACGGTAACCGCTTCACATCAGGCGGGCCGTATGCTTGTCAGCCACCCGACGACATAGTATAAAAAAAAACCAAGGTATCAACAGGAAAATCCAAGAAAATGTAATTACGTGTCCTTTTTAGTATCAATTTTAAGATCAAAACATTTGCGTGTCTCTGAGTTCTGTTTATGTATTGACTTGCCTTCTGCCTGTACATAGCTGCGGCCTTAGTATTGTACTTCTGGGGAATGGTCATCTCCGGCTTGTAGTCCGGCTGGCTCTCGAAGAACTCGCGCGCATTCAGATTCCCGCCGACCTGTTTGTAATATATTAAATATATAAAAATAAAAAAGCTATTGAACAAATTTCTTTTTTTTTTAATGTATATAATTTTAATTTATAATGTATATGCGGTATGTGTATACGCTGTATACACTCGTAGGTTTCATTTGTTAAACCTAAGGTACCTCACCTCCCCCCTTCAAAAGCAAGTCGTGCCTCGCTCATTCGGCTTTTGTTAATCACAAACGAGCGAGATAACCATAACCTAACATATATATATATATATATATATATATATATATATATATATATATATATATATATATACTCATAGAGTATATAACAGCATTAAAGACTGGGGCAGACCAGACCAGATGCTAGCGCACGCTGTGCATTTTAACTGGTGCTTGCACGCCGTGTACACTTCCTTGTGCATACTCGTGTCAAATAGCATATTGTAACAAATGGACAAGATCCATAACATGAAGGTTAAAAAAAGAAATAACCAAGCAAAGGAGTAGTTACTTATTATATTGCAAGTATATGTAATTGTCATTGTTGGGCAAACTGAACTTTGTAAAGTTGATACTGTTGATTGTTGGCACTTGGTGGAACATTATTATCATAATGTTATAATAAAGCACTTGTACTGTTCCACGTAAATACATTTATTTTCATTTTTTTTTTACCTACCGGTTTCACCGCTAAGGCATTGTTAAGGTAAGCAGATGCTATTTGTGTTTCTCACACACGAACACCATCTGCTTACCTTGATAATGGAACAGTACAAGCACAGCATAGTAATACAACCAGTACTTTGACTTCATACTAGCGCCCAAATCGGCGCACACACACAGCCAGACGTCGTTTACACGACCGCTCAGAAAGTTTTGGTGCGCGGCGCCGATTTGGGCGACAATATATAGCATAGTAATACAACCAGTCAAAGTACTGGTTGTATTACTATGCTGTGGTACAAGTGTTTTATTATAACATTCTGAACGTTATATTTAAGTAGAGTCGTAGTACATGTCGAGCTCGTATTTACGGTAAACCCTATTGTAGTAACTAGAAAGCATTCACTGTAAGGGCGCACGCCCACAAGGTTGGTTCGCATTGGAAGTATAAAATACGTATTATCTAGCTTCCCACAGGAATTAGGTCAAGGAAGGTATTGTGATTTTTCCTTGTCAAGAATGTTGCACAATTCTTTTTACCTATTTGTAAAATATGATTTTATTATTAAGAATATTGAGATAAATTAGTGTTAGGGTTTAGCAGCTCACCATCATTTTTGAGCCAAAGTCAACCTCACGTGCTGCAACTGCTGATCAACTAACGAGGGTCTAGCAAAAGAGATGCAGGACAGACTGTTATTGTAAGCTGTTTGACTGCGTAAGTAGCTCTACCTCACAAAAGACCGTGACCAAATATCAATTAGAAGAAGCCTAGAGGTGTTCCGTCACGTGAAGTAACCAGGAAGGAAGCAGTTGATGGTGGCACGGTGGCGCGGTGAGCGATAATTTATGTTTCACGCGTCCATAGGCTACTGTAGCCGCTTCACAACAGGCGTGCCGTATGGTTGTCTACAAACAGATATAGTATAAAAGTCTAGTCATCATCATCAGGTCATTTTAGTCTCCACTACAGGAGCACGACCCTCTCTCGTCCGTCCTAGACGGAAGGAGGATTTGGCATACACTCCCCGCGCTGGCCAGACGGGTTGGGGAGGATGTCAGGCCTGATCGATGTTTGCTAATGTATTTCCCTTAGACGCCTTGTACGACATCTACGGGAAGAGACGGAGTGATTCTATTCTAGTCTGCCGGAAAACCACACGGCCTTAAAAGTCTAGTGTCAGAAATTAACTAGAGTTGATGCGATAGCAGCAAGGGTGGCATGACGGCGCGGTGAGCGATAATTTATGTTTCACGCGTCCATAAGCTACTGTAGCCGCTTCATAACAGGCGGGCCGTATGCTTGCTTATCTACACTCCGAAGTATAAAAGTCTAATGTGAGAAATTAACTAGTTAGTAATAGTAGCAAAAAGATGATAATAGAAATAAGGCATAAAAATAATCTCCTTTAGTCCGGATATAGATCCGTATAGAAGCAATATGTGAATATTTTCATAAAGCATGTACTTCGCTATACGCGCATATTGCAATGCATGCAAAATTGCAGGTCGTACTACTATGCTCGCTATGCATCTACGAGTACCTACATGTAGTTTATAACGCATCTTTATGCGTCTACCTACCTACATGTAGTTTATAACGCATCTTTATGCGTCTACCTACATGTAGTTTGTAACGATGCTCCGCCAGCCTTTATTGGACCAGTATTAAACTAGCTCTAATACATTGTTGTTGTCATTTACCTACCTATCCATACATACATCAGCGTTGCTATGCGAGTGTACTGGCACGCCACGCGGCACAATTAGACGCATGTGAAAAATTGCAATAATCACATTATATAGGTGCGTAAACATGCATTCGCTCCGAATTCGCTTTTGCATAATGTAGCTTTACCTTATCGACCAGCCCCCCTAGCCAAGTGTAATTCGTAGCGTATCGAACGTTAGATAGATCACGTGACATTTGTCAAAATCGAACATTTTAGTTTGAGAATTGACAAATGTCACGTGATCTATCTAACGTTCGTTACGCTACGAATTACACTTGGCTAGGGGGGCAGGGGTCCTACCGGCTAAGCTGGAGCCGATTCCCATAGGAATTTTTGATTGCCAGTATCAATCTTTTGCTTAGATTCCTTCAGGACAACAGAGCTCTAGCGACTGAGCCGCCCCTTTACCACCAACTCTTATTGCGATTCAATAACTGAATAGAATGCTTATTCATACCAATGAGTAAGCTACTCTATACACGTTGAAATAGATTCATACCAATGAATAAGCGACTCTATTTCAACTGGCATAGAGTCGCTTATTCATTGGTATGAATAAGCATAGGTACGAGCAATTTTTCGACGCAAAATCTTCGATGGTAATCGGCTTCAATTTCGATATGGCCACAGATTCTGCTAATAGCAAATTACACATACAATTTATAGTATCAAATGGTATTATTTATTATTACAAAGCATTATAATTTTTTAAATAGCTGTCATGGCCAACTTGCCAGAATATTATAAATATTTTTGCCTTGTTTAGTAGTATAATTACTTAATAGGTTGATGACGCCACACTGTGACTCACGGAGTAAAATATAAGATGCAAAAATTCGTCACCAACACAAACCTTCCTGATAGCTCAGTTGGAAGAGCACTCGACCGGTCATCGAGAGGTCGTGGGTTCAAATCCCACCTAGGCGAGGCAGGTGAATTGTTCCATTATTAAAAATATTTTTAATTACAAAGCATTGCAATTTAGTACACGTAGCACATTGGGATATACAAGAGCGCAAAACTATTTTTAGCAAAGTTATTGCAAACGAGGTGAGGTGAGATACACAATAACTGACGCCCTCGTGTCAGATAACCTTTCCAATAGAATTACGAGAAAACCAATAGTTGAATCAAGCAGGGGTTCTAAAATTAGAAGCTGTTAAACAGATGAACTTGAGATTTGATGACAAAAGATATAAGATACTATTAACCGAAACAAAAATCCCAACTGAAAAATCTATCTTCTAACTTTTTTTTTAATACGTTGGGTGGTAAAGCATACGGCCTGCCTGATTTGAAGCGGTTACCGTAGCCATATTAACGCTCGCAACATAAAATATCGATCGCGCGCCGCCACCTCCGCTGCCAACGCAGCATCTCCTTCCTTTCTTTCTGGTGAGCTCACTCACTCGCAGGAACACAACAACCCTCAAGGGAATTGTTATTTGGCTGCGGTATTCTGTGAGGTGGAGGTACATTACCCAGTCGGGTAGCTTACAATTAGGCTCCCTTCCTCTCTTTTCGCCAAAGCTTCGTTTGTCAGTCAGCAGGGTGCACCGCGTGCAGGTGAAGTTGGCTTAGGTTTAAAGATGTTGATGGACCACTTACACCCCAACAAACCATCTTTTATTGTCTTTACCCCTGTCATTCTCATAGCTGAAACAAATCGAATGGCACCTCATATGTTAAAATCCGTCAAGCTATTTAGGATGTAGAGCGTGCCAAATATACATACATTCATAAAGCATAACTCTCCCTTCGTCAGTGGGGTAAAAATTAACGATTAAAAG
The DNA here is from genome assembly GCA_937001555.2 of Hypsopygia costalis. Taxonomy (NCBI): domain Eukaryota; kingdom Metazoa; phylum Arthropoda; class Insecta; order Lepidoptera; family Pyralidae; genus Hypsopygia; species Hypsopygia costalis. The sequence goes on from OW443326.2 coordinate 30,009,340, forward strand.
TCTGCCCATTTTCATCTTGTTTATACAATATCATCATCTCAGCCATTGAAAGTCCACTGCTGGACATAGGCCTCCCCTCTAGATCTCCAATAAGACCGGTTGGAAGCGGCTTGCATCCAGCGCGATCCTACGGTCTTAATGAGGTCGTCTGTCCTCCTTGTGGGTGGACGTCCTACGCTGCGCTTGCCGGTACGTGGTCTCCACTCGAGAACCTTTCGACCCCATCGGTCATCCGTCCTCCGTGCTAATAGGCCTCCCCTCTAGATCTCCAATAAGACCGGTTGGAAGCGGCTTGCATCCAGCGCGATCCTACGGTCTTAATGAGGTCGTCTGTCCTCCTTGTGGGTGGACGTCCTACGCTGCGCTTGCCGGTACGTGGTCTCCACTCGAGAACCTTTCGACCCCATCGGTCATCCGTCCTCCGTGCTATGTGCCCTGCCCACTGCCACTTCAACTTGCTAATCCGTTGGGCTATGTCGGTAACCTTGATTCTTCTACGGATCTCCTCAATTCTGATTCGATCTCGCAGAGAGACTCCGAGCATAGCCCTCTCCATAGCTCGTTGGGCTACTTTGAGCTTGTTCATAAGGCCCATAGTGAAGGACCACGTCTCAGTGCCGTAAGTCACCACTGGTAACACACACTGGTCGAAGACTTTCCACTTGTGGCACTGCGGTATGTCGGACGAGAAGACACCACGAAACTTTCCGAACGCTGCCTAGCCGAGTTGGATTCGGCCCTTTCGTATCGTAAGGTCTTTAGTATGCATGCATATACAATAAAATTACTCATTCGCCTATTCATACAAAGAGAATATATTATCCTATGGGAGATGTGTATAAGACTGTACTGTACATGCCTTTTGATAACATGTCCTTTAGCTTTTAGGACTATTTGCTACTAGGTCATATTGCTTATAAGACGAGTTGCTTATAGGCCCTTTTGCTTTTAGGACGTTGTGCTCATAGGGCGTTTTACTTAAATGACCTTACGATACGAAAGGGATTCGGCGACTGACCTCTTTCTTGAAGTTGGACTTGTCCTAGGTAGACGTACAATATCAGCCAGAGTAAATATAATTTATAACTGTCGTACAGATTTCTGAATTAATGCATACAAAATATGTGCGGGTGACGTAGTTATTATTGTAGATACGTCCTTAACTATCAAACTGAAATAAAAATTACCTATTTCGCCTATAATAGCCTATTTCGAAAATCATTCGGAATTATAAATGATCAAGGAGCTTTCATAGTAAATGTATACCTAGTTAGGGTTAAAGAAATGCGTGTTAGTTTTCTTTTATATAACTAGTAATGAATACCTTTGAGTATATAAGAAATAAATTATGCTTATTACGCTTAAGAATGGACCCCTCGGTGCGCGAATTGGACTCGTAATGAGCCTTTTAGCCTTTTTTATATAATAACTACAAAAACAGATATGTATCATCAAGCCGCGACTGGCTGCTCGCTCGTTCAGTTTTCTCGTGAAACTATTAACAGAGAGAGATGGAGAAGAATCGCGGCAACTGCTGCCGGTAGTGACACCCAATCCCTAACCACTACTGCCTTGTCAACATCGAACGACTGAAAAGAAACCACCAAATAATACTTTTAAATCCTATAGTCAGTTTATTTGTTCATCAAATCAACGAATTGCTTTTTTCAACAGCCTTTTTCAGAGCCTGTTTTGGTCCTAGGTGAGCGATAAAAAGCGCAGTGCATACGTTGCGATACAAAACTTTACACAGATTTTTAGAACCGACCTGAGTCGTGCCGCGAGTCGTACCTTGGGCAAAAATTGTAGTTAAAATAATGCATGCAGTTCTAAATCGACAATAACTGCCTTGCAATCGGAGCTTGAAATAAAAGTTCATAATCGATTACATTTGCCCTTCGATGAAACGATTCAACGCTTCTTGTCGCGCAAATTGCAAGGACACCTATAATACTCGAACATTGGTTGATATCTATAACAAATGTCATACAAGTCCGACTATGTAAAGAACATCCGAACTTACAGACCTCCATAGACAAATATGAAATTAAAATTATTTATTTACCACTAGGCCTTTGTAGGCATTTAAACTACTTAGTCTTATACAATTTTTGGTCCTTTTTTATCTACTAGCCTTTCGGATATGACTATATGTACCAGACTATATGCTAAGAAAACTACTACATGAGTCTAGGGTTGCCAACTATACTGTTTAAAACAGTATTATACTGTTTTGCACTACATTATACTTTTTACTGTTGAACAAAAATAAAGTATACAAAATACTGTTTTCAGCACCAAAATGCTTAACACTAGTGTTATACTTAAACACTCACACATTTTTTCTTTTAATTTAGTCATAATTGTGGTGAGGCGTATGCAATATTTTAAAAAGACTGTAAATTAATAAGTTTAAATAAAAACAGTTATTTTTCTAAAATACTGTTTAATATTCTTCTCAGACCTAAATATACTTTATTTCTTGTAAAAAAGTTGGCATCCCTACATGAGTCACACCGTATATTTGTTTGCAGGCGGCAGCAACGGTGTTTTAAAAATATCCGCCTTGCATCTCTCGCACATATGGCACATGACTGCATGGTGACCGAAACATGTGCATTTATGCTTAGAATTTTCTGCGGATGGTTCTTTTCCTGTAATATTTGTTTTCTGATATATGTATTTTCCATAAAACGAGTAAATCTAATATTTTCTACGTATAATAAGTCAAAGTCAAAATATCTTTATTTTTTGGACTTTATAAAGCACTTAGAACAGTCATACAAATTAAATATAAGACATGTATCTAAATCATTACTACTCTAAATCCGCAGAGCTTAGATTCACTTTCATCACACTATCTGTGAAAGTGAATTTAAGAACTGGCAAGAAACTCAAGGCCGACTCTTTTAATTGCCAATATCGTTACATTAAACACAAATACAATCATTAACATAACAAGAGCAATTCATTTCCAAATAGTTTTATCATTTATGTAATCTGAGATACAATAGTAAGCCTTTTGACATAGTCTAGTTTTGATAAATCTTTTAAATTTACCCATGGTTAATTTAAACGCGTCATTTGGAAGTTTATTTTAGAAGCGTATACATTGACCTGGGAACGAGTTAGAGATTTTATGGAGCCTAGTAATATGCACAGCGAGTTTGTTTTTATTTCTTAAATTTAATTGATGGAGATCACTGTTTTTCCTAAATTTAGTTTGATTTTTATGAACGTAAATAAGATTTTCATAAATATATTGAGAATGTAATGTCATAATATTTATCTCTTTAAATTTATTTTTATTTATTTAATTTTTATAAAATAGTATAATACCTATATCCGAAAATTTTAGAACAATGTGTCTACTGATAAGATGCAGAACTAAAGTCGGATAGCCTTCAAAGTGGCAGAATGTCTCAAGCTCTGGTAATCTTAATTGGCCCAAAAAACACAATTATAATAGGCTATTTGACAATGTTCGAAAATTGTATAAATTATTTAACAATATCGTAAAATACACAAAACTATATAAAGATCTGCAAACTTTCATTGTAATATATTCCGTCCGACTTATTTTAGGGTCTATCAAAGTTTGGCGGGAAACTCCATTTTAATATTATGAAATTATTAAAAAATAATATTTCCATTGGAGAAGCAATAAAAAATACTATAACTTTTATTATGATACTAATTACATAAACGTAATATATAACATAGCTGTCGTACAAATTTCTGATTTGATGCATACAAAATACAAACCTGTGACGTCGTAACTCAGTAGCCTTTTGTATGGAGCGATTTCAGGAAAGTCTAAAATTGTGATTTTCAAATTAACATATCTCGAGATATTTTTGTGCTAACGAAGTAATTCTTTCACCTGTGGTTATATTATTGAGACGTCCCTACATATCAAACCGAAGAATATGTTGGTCAAATAGCCTATTAAGGATTTTTTTTTAGAGATTTTGATAGTCACATACCGTTCACCTAAACTCAGCAACCTTAATAGAAGAGAGCATCTAGAACAATAGTACCTACAACAAACCAAACCCCTAAATAACATGTTTACAGAATCATGAGATGTGCTTTCAAAGACTCGCAACTATAAACACGCGTAAATAGAGACCATAGACATATAGGTTTGTAGATATCACAATCAGATATTGACGTATCAGTAGCAATGCATAACATGTGCACAAAGTTGCCGCGATCGATCGGCAGGAGCAAGCCGTGCAACAGCGAACCTTTTCAGTTAAAAGCATTTTTAATTTTATCTCCAGCGACCGGATACAAATTGTCGCTTGAAAAACCCGAAAGGATCGCCAGCAATGTAGTGATCGATGGGCTTTTAAACTGATAGGTTTTCTTTGTATGGATGTAGGGCAAAGGTCCAATCTATTTGCAGAGTCTCATTTTTTAGCTCTATCAGATGTCGCGATTTCAAACAACTTATTTAAATCTACGTAGACTACTAGCTGACTCGGCAAACGTTGTTTGCCAAATACATTAATCATTTAGTGCAGTGTTTCCCAATTAGTGGTACGCGTACCACAGCAATCTCTTAACTAAAATGTTAAATCCTTAAAAACAATAACGCAATAACAATTGCCAAAAAAATATTCAATTTAATTAAACGATCAGTAAGGTAAGTCAAACGTATGCATCGAGCGCTTTAGTGTGTCATTATAATGTCTTTTGATGATAATACATATAAAATACGACCGATTTCAGTTAATAATACAAGATAAGGGGTACGCAAGATTGAGGTCTTTCTTGAAGTGGTACGTTAAAAAAACTAATTGGGGGCTGCTGATTTAAGGGTATGAAAAATAGATGTTGGCCGATTCTCAGACCTACCCGATATGCACACAAAATGTCATAAAAATCGGTCCAGCCGTTTCGGAGGAGTTTGGCGACTACCGCGACAAGAATTTTATATCTAATTATGATCTTAAATGTGTCTTCAGTTATTATTGTTTAATATATAGTAGAAATATTGTACAAGAATCAATGATCAATTAATTGTACAAGATTGAGATTGCTTTTCTGAGCGTATCTTCTTCTCCAATGCGGACTAGACTATCATCTTTTTTTTAAGTGAGAGGGGGGCAAACGAGCATGTGGGTCACGTTAAAGAAAGCAATCACCACCGCCCATGGAGATTAGCAACACCAAGGGGTCGCCGATCCGTAGACAGCCTATCCTCCTTCCTTTCTTTCTTTCTGATGACTTCACTCACTCGCAGGAACACAACAACCCTCAAGGGTAGCGGCGGCGCGCGAGCGCTATCGCATCTTGCAGGCTTAATATAGCTACGGTAACCGCTTCACATAAGGCGGGCCGTAAGCTTGTCTTCCACCCGACGTAGTATTAAAAAAAGATGAATTGTCGCAAAGGATTAATCTTATACCTATACATAAAACGATGTCTCGTTAGTTACACCATTTATAGCTGAAGAATGGCTGGACCGCTGTTTATGGCCTTCGATTTATTGGATTTGTCTCATTCCCGAATTAGAATAACTAATAAATCGTTAGAAAAATTAAATTATGATGAAAATTATTTTTTTCAAGCATTTCGTAATACTTCCTTTTTTTGTTGTGTTTGAAATTGTCTAGACAAAGTTTTGTATGGGAAACCCATGGAAATGACAAAGCGAACGGGAAGAATGAGCCACAGCGGAACGTGGGCGGGTAGTAAGTAATCTTCTAATCTATATATATAAAAGAAAGTCGTGTTTGTTACAACACTTATAACTCGAGAACGGCTGGACCGATTGCCATGGTTTTTGATTTGTTGGATTTGTTTCCGTCCCGAATAGCACAATAACTCTTAAAAACATTGGAAAATTCTCGAAAAAATAAAATAAAAGAAAAAACATTTTCCCATACAAATGAAAATGTCAGTTGAAAAAGGCGATATTTATTGGTTGTCAAATATCAAAACGTCAAATCGATTGGTGTCACTTTTATGTCGCGAAAGTTGTCTGTGATTTGTTATGAAAATTTAAAAATGTCAAATCGATAGGGGTGAAAACGCTTTTCCCATGGGGTTCGAGCGCAAGAATCAAATCAGAGTAAACATCAAAAGAAATGACAATTACAAATCACCAAAATGATAAAACCTATTTCAAAACTAAAAAAAATAAAACAAAACGTTTTTTTTAAATAAAATTTAACAATAAGGAAATCTTTATTTTTATGAAATCTTCAGTTTTTATGGATACGGGTCTTCCCTCAACCGAAGGGGTTTAGAGCGTACTCCAACACGCTGCTCAACTGCGGGTTGGCGGAGGCCAGTGTTTTCGAACCGCCTAAAGGCCACTGACTTAACTTAACGACTGTCATTAAATGATAACAACCGGGACCGACAGCTTAACGTGCCTTCCGAAGCACGGAGGAGCTCAAGATGAGCTAATGATAACAACCGGGACCGACGGCTTAACGTGCCTTCCGAAGCACGGAGGAGCTCAAGATGAGCTAATGATAACAACCGGGACCGACGGCTTAACGTGCCTTCCGAAGCACGGAGGAGCTCAAGATGAGCTAATGATAACAACCGGGACCGACGGCTTAACGTGTCTTTCGAATCACGGAGGAGCTCCAGGTAATATAAACCCATCCGTGTACAGGCTACGGTCGACGTTGCTTAACTTGCGTGTTCAATTAGACTGACACGCGCAATGACGCCATCGAGCTTCTCTATTATTTTCTACTATTCATTGTTTTAATTCCATAAAATCATAAATTTAGTTCAGCTAATATGTACCACGACATTCATTGATTGTTAGGCGGTACGAAGTTCGCCGGGACAGCTAGTATGTATATAAAATTCTCTTGTCGCGGTGTTTGTTACCAAACTCCTCCGAAACGGCTGGGCCGATTTTCGTGAAATTTTGTGTGCATATCGGTTAGGTCTGCGAATCGGACAACAATTATTTTTCATTCCCCTAAATGTTAAGGGTGACCCACCGCTAAATATATATTTTTTTCATTGACATTTTTTTTTAATTTAATTTTATTATGATTTAGTATTAAAAAATTTATACAACCCTAAATTTTCACCCTTGTACCATCAACCCCTATTTTTTTGATAGCGATTTTATTATAATTTATATGGCAAAACGTTTGGCGGGTCTGCTAGTAATAAATAAAGATTGTCACAACGTACATTTATGTCATTGTTGCACTTAAATCACTTTTATGATTGTCCAACCGAATAACATTTAAAATTAATTGCAACAAAATAAAACAAAAAATAATTACGTCTTCTGAAATAATATTTGGCTGTGGCTGGTGGCCACGTTCGTTGGCAAAACCGGTCATGTTGCGACTATTGCACTTGAAGATCGTAGAACGGTTAACGCAGAGTGGTATACCACAGTTTGTTTACCACGAGTCATCGCCGAATTTCGAAAATCTAACTCAAACGACGCATCATCCTGTACCACGACAACGCAAGCTCACACAGCGCTCGTCAAACGATTGAGTATTTGAAGCAGGAAAAAGTAGAAATTCTTGACCATCCTCCATACAGTCCTGACCTAAGCCCTAACGATTTCTTTACATTTCCTAAAATTAAGAAGTCTTCGTGGTCAAAGGTTCCAGTCCGGTGAAGAAGCAGTCGACGCTTTAAGTCTAGAAAAAGTGTATTAAGCTACGTGGATTACTTTAAAAAACAATAAAAAGCACTAAGTAAAAAGTACTTGTAATAAACGTTCCGATCTATCTATCTACTATAAGATTCTAATTGTGTTTTTTTCTTCAAACGACAAAACTTAAAAGGCATGCCTCGTACAATACTCAATAGCCTTGGACAGGGAATTACTATTTAAATGGGTCTTATATTGGCAAGGTTCTTTTCTCGTTCCTTCTTTGCATTCAATTGCGAAATGTTAAAATAGAGATTTAAAAATAAAATTTTCTTTCATAAAAAAGTGTTAAAAGCGTCAAAGTGTCCACAAGAACCTAGACGCAAAAGAAAAGAATTAAATTTCAAACCTAAGAACAATTGGAACAAAGGAAATAGAGTTGACGTCGTAAGCGAAAATAAGCCGTATTATTACGAGTTTGCCTCTCCTGGGATAAAAAGTACTGTAACGCAGCAAGGTGCAATTACAACTTTTAATCGAATCTATTTTAATTGTGTGTCCAAC